>OW052208.1:0-10000000 GCA_932527185.1 Ecliptopera silaceata | reverse complement strand
TGTATGTGGTGCCCGCGGTGTACTAGGGTATGTGGTGCCCGCGGTGTAGTAGTCTATGTGATGCCCACGGTGTACTAGAGTAATGCGATGCCCGCGGTGTAGTTGGGTATGTGATGCCCACGGTGTACTAGGGTATGTGATGCCCGCGGTGTACTTGGGTATGTGGTGCCCGCGGTGTACTAGGGTATGTGTTGCCCGCGGTGAAGTTGGGTATGTGATGCCCACGGTGTACTAGGGTATGTGATGCCCGCGGTGTACTTGGGTATGTGGTGCCCGCGGTGTACTAGGGTATGTGTTGCCCGCGGTGTAGTTAGGTATGTGGTGCCCGCGGTGTACTTGGGCATGTGGTGCCCGCGGTGTACTAGGGTATGTGGTGCCCGCGGTGTAGTAGTGTATGTGATGCCCACGGTGTACTAGAGTATGTGATGCCCGCGGTGTAGTTGGGTATGTGATGCTCTCGGTGTACTAGGGTATGTGATGCCCGCGGTGTACTTGGGTATGTGGTGCCCGCGGTGTACTAGGGTATGTGATGCCCGCGGTGTACTAGGGTATGTGGTGCCCGCGGTGTAGTAGTGTATGTGGTGCCCGCGGTGTACTAGGGTATGTGTTGCCCGCGGTGTACTTGGGTATGTGGTGCCCGCGGTGTACTTGGGTATGTGGTGCCCGCGGTGTACTAGGGTATGTGGTGCCCGCGGTGTAGTAGTGTATGTGATGCCCACGGTGTAGTTGGGTATGTGATGCCCACGGTGTAGTTGGGTATGTGATGCCCACGGTGTACTAGGGTATGTGATGCCCGCGGTGTACTTGGGTATGTGGTGCCCGCGGTGTACTAGGGTATGTGGTGCCCGCGGTGTAGTAGTGTATGTGATGCCCACGGTGTACTAGAGTATGTGATGCCCGCGGTGTACTTGGGTATGTGGTGCCCGCGGTGTACTAGGGTATGTGTTGCCCGCGGTGTACTTGGGTATGTGGTGCCCGCGGTGTAGTTGGGTATGTGGTGCCCGCGGTGTACTAGGGTATGTGATGCCCGCGGTGTACTTGGGTATGTGGTGCCCGCGGTGTAGTTGGGTATGTGGTGCCCGCGGTGTACTAGGGTATGTGGTGCCCGCGGTGTAGTAGTGTATGTGATGCCCACGGTGTACTAGAGTATGTGATGCCCGCGGTGTACTTGGGTATGTGGTGCCCGCGGTGTACTTGGGTATGTGGTGCCCGCGGTGTACTAGGGTATGTGGTGCCCGCGGTGTTGTAGTGTATGTGATGCCCACGGTGTACTAGGGTATGTGATGCCCGCGGTGTACTTGGGTATGTGGTGCCCGCGGTGTACTAGGGTATGTGTTGCCCGCGGTGTACTTGGGTATGTGGTGCCCGCGGTGTAGTTGGGTATGTGGTGCCCGCGGTGTACTAGGGTATGTGATGTTGTAGTGTATGTGATGCCCACGGTGTACTAGGGTATGTGATGCCCGCGGTGTACTTGGGTATGTGGTGCCCGCGGTGTACTAGGGTATGTGTTGCCCGCGGTGTACTTGGGTATGTGGTGCCCGCGGTGTAGTTGGGTATGTGGTGCCCGCGGTGTACTAGGGTATGTGATGCCCGCGGTGTACTTGGGTATGTGGTGCCCGCGGTGTAGTAGTGTATGTGATGCCCACGGTGTACTAGGGTATGTGATGCCCGCGGTGTACTTGGGTATGTGGTGCCCGCGGTGTACTAGGGTATGTGTTGCCCGCGGTGTACTTGGGTATGTGGTGCCCGCGGTGTAGTTGGGTATGTGGTGCCCGCGGTGTACTAGGGTATGTGATGCCCGCGGTGTACTTGGGTATGTGGTGCCCGCGGTGTAGTTGGGTATGTGGTGCCCGCGGTGTACTAGGGTATGTGGTGCCCGCGGTGTAGTAGTGTATGTGATGCCCACGGTGTACTAGGGTATGTGATGCCCGCGGTGTACTTGGGTATGTGGTGCCCGCGGTGTAGTTGGGTATGTGATGCCCACGGTGTACTAGGGTATGTGATGCCCACGGTGTACTAGGGTATGTGATGCCCGCGGTGTACTTGGGTATGTGTTGCCCGCGGTGTAGTTGGGTATGTGATGCCCACGGTGTACTAGGGTATGTGATGCCCGCGGTGTACTTGGGTATGTGGTGCCCGCGGTGTAGTTGGGTATGTGGTGCCCGCGGTGTACTAGGGTATGTGGTGCCCGCGGTGTAGTAGTGTATGTGATGCCCACGGTGTACTAGGGTATGTGATGCCCGCGGTGTACTTGGGTATGTGGTGCCCGCGGTGTACTTGGGTATGTGGTGCCCGCGGTGTACTAGGGTATGTGGTGCCCGCGGTGTAGTAGTGTATGTGATGCCCACGGTGTACTAGGGTATGTGATGCCCGCGGTGTACTTGGGTATGTGGTGCCCGCGGTGTACTAGGGTATTTGTTGCCCGCGGTGTACTTGGGTATGTGGTGCCCGCGGTGTAGTTGGGTATGTGGTGCCCGCGGTGTACTAGGGTATGTGATGCCCGCGGTGTACTTGGGTATGTAATGCCCGCGGTGTAGTTGGGTATGTGGTGCCCGCGGTGTACTAGGGTATGTGGTGCCCGCGGTGTAGTAGTGTATGTGATGCCCACGGTGTACTAGAGTATGTGATGCCCGCGGTGTACTTGGGTATGTGGTGCCCGCGGTGTACTAGGGTATGTGTTGCCCGCGGTGTACTTGGGTATGTGGTGCCCGCGGTGTAGTTGGGTATGTGGTGCCCGCGGTGTACTAGGGTATGTGATGCCCGCGGTGTACTTGGGTATGTGGTGCCCGCGGTGTAGTTGGGTATGTGGTGCCCGCGGTGTACTAGGGTATGTGGTGCCCGCGGTGTAGTAGTGTATGTGATGCCCACGGTGTACTAGAGTATGTGATGCCCGCGGTGTACTTGGGTATGTGGTGCCCGCGGTGTACTTGGGTATGTGGTGCCTGCGGTGTACTAGGGTATGTGGTGCCCGCGGTGTAGTAGTGTATGTGATGCCCACGGTGTACTAGGGTATGTGATGCCCGCGGTGTACTTGGGTATGTGGTGCCCGCGGTGTACTAGGGTATGTGTTGCCCGCGGTGTACTTGGATATGTGGTGCCCGCGGTGTAGTTGGGTATGTGGTGCCCGCGGTGTACTAGGGTATGTGATGCCCGCGGTGTACTTGGGTATGTGGTGCCCGCGGTGTAGTTGGGTATGTGGTGCCCGCGGTGTAGTAGTGTATGTGATGCCCACGGTGTACTAGAGTATGTGATGCCCGCGGTGTACTTGGGTATGTGGTGCCCGCGGTGTATTAAGGTATGTGTTGCCCGCGGTGTAGTTGGGTATGTGATGCCCACGGTGTACTAGGGTATGTGATGCCCGCGGTGTACTTGGGTATGTGGTGCCCGCGGTGTACTAGGGTATGTGTTGCCCGCGGTGTAGTTGGGTATGTGATGCCCATGGTGTACTAGGGTATGTGATGCCCGCGGTGTACTTGGGTATGTGGTGCCCGCGGTGTACTAGGGTATGTGTTGCCCGCGGTGTAGTTGGGTATGTGATGCCCACGGTGTACTAGGGTATGTGATGCCCGCGGTGTACTTGGGTATGTGGTGCCCGCGGTGTACTAGGGTATGTGGTGCCCGCGGTGTAGTAGTGTATGTGATGCCCACGGTGTACTAGGGTATGTGATGCCCGCGGTGTACTTGGGTATGTGGTGCCCGCGGTGTACTAGGGTATGTGTTGCCCGCGGTGTACTTGGGTATGTGGTGCCCGCGGTGTAGTTGGGTATGTGGTGCCCGCGGTGTACTTGGGTATGTGGTGCCCGCGGTGTAGTTGGGTATGTGGTGCCCGCGGTGTACTAGGGTATGTGGTGCCCGCGGTGTAGTAGTGTATGTGATGCCCACGGTGTACTAGAGTATGTGATGCCCGCGGTGTACTTGGGTATTTGGTGCCCGCGGTGTAGTTGGGTATGTGGTGCCCGCATTGTACTAGGGTATGTGGTGCCCGCGGTGTAGTTGGGTATGTGATGCCCACGGTGTACTAGGGTATGTGATGCCCGCGGTGTACTTGGGTATGTGGTGCCCGCGGTGTACTAGGGTATGTGTTGCCCGCGGTGTAGTTGGGTATGTGATGCCCACGGTGTACTAGGGTATGTGATGCCCGCGGTGTACTTGGGTATGTGGTGCCCGCGGTGTACTAGGGTATGTGGTGCCCGCGGTGTAGTAGTGTATGTGATGCCCACGGTGTACTAGAGTATGTGATGCCCGCGGTGTAGTTGGGTATGTGATGCCCATGGTGTACTAGGGTATGTGATGCCCGCGGTGTACTTGGGTTTGTGGTGCCCGCGGTGTACTAGGGTATGTGTTGCCCGCGGTGTAGTTGGGTATGTGATGCCCACGGTGTACTAGGGTATGTGATGCCCGCGGTGTACTTGGGTATGTGTTGCCCGCGGTGTACTTGGGTATGTGGTGCCCGCGGTGTAGTTGGGTATGTGGTGCCCGTGGTGTACTAGGGTATGTGGTGCCCGCGGTGTACTAGGGTATGTGGTGCCCGCGGTGTAGTAGTGTATGTGATGCCCGCGGTGTACTTGGGTATGTGGTGCCCGCGGTGTACTAGGGTATGTGGTTCCCGCGGTGTAGTAGTGTATGTGATGCCCACGGTGTACTTGAGTATGTGATGCCCGCGGTGTAGTTGGGTATGTGATGCCCACGGTGTACTAGGGTATGTGATGCCCGCGGTGTACTTGGGTATGTGGTGCCCGCGGTGTACTAGGGTATGTGTTGCCCGCGGTGTAGTTGGGTATGTGATGCCCACGGTGTACTAGGGTATGTGATGCCCGCGGTGTACTTGGGTATGTGGTGCCCGCGGTGTACTAGGGTATGTGGTGCCCGCGGTGTAGTTGTGTATGTGATGCCCACGGTGTACTAGAGTATGTGATGCCCGCGGTGTAGTTGGGTATGTGATGCCCATGGTGTACTAGGGTATGTGATGCCCGCGGTGTACTTGGGTATGTGGTGCCCGCGGTGTACTAGGGTATGTGTTGCCCGCGGTGTAGTTGGGTATGTGATGCCCACGGTGTACTAGGGTATGTGATGCCCGCGGTGTACTTGGGTATGTGGTGCCCGCGGTGTACTAGGGTATGTGGTGCCCGCGGTGTAGTAGTGTATGTGATGCCCACGGTGTACTTGGGTATGTGGTGCCCGCGGTGTACTAGGGTATGTGGTTCCCGCGGTGTAGTAGTGTATGTGATGCCCACGGTGTACTTGAGTATGTGATGCCCGCGGTGTAGTTGGGTATGTGATGCCCACGGTGTACTAGGGTATGTGATGCCCGCGGTGTACTTGGGTATGTGGTGCCCGCGGTGTACTAGGGTATGTGTTGCCCGCGGTGTAGTTGGGTATGTGATGCCCACGGTGTACTAGGGTATGTGATGCCCGCGGTGTACTTGGGTATGTGGTGCCCGCGTTGTACTAGGGTATGTGGTGCCCGCGGTGTAGTTGTGTATGTGATGCCCACGGTGTACTAGAGTATGTGATGCCCGCGGTGTAGTTGGGTATGTGATGCCCATGGTGTACTAGGGTATGTGATGCCCGCGGTGTACTTGGGTATGTGGTGCCCGCGGTGTACTAGGGTATGTGTTGCCCGCGGTGTAGTAGTGTATGTGATGCCCACGGTGTACTAGGGTATGTGATGCCCGCGGTGTACTTGGGTATGTGGTGCCCGTGGTGTACTAGGGTATGTGGTGCCCGCGGTGTACTAGGGTATGTGGTGCCCGCGGTGTAGTAGGGTATGTGATGCCCGCGGTGTACTTGGGTATGTGGTGCCCGCGGTGTACTAGGGTATGTGTTGCCCGCGGTGTAGTTGGGTATGTGATGCCCACGGTGTACTAGGGTATGTGATGCCCGCGGTGTACTTGGGTATGTGGTGCCCGCGGTGTACTAGGGTATGTGGTGCCCGCGGTGTAGTAGTGTATGTGATGCCCACGGTGTACTAGGGTATGTGATGCCCGCGGTGTACTTGGGTATGTGGTGCCCGCGGTGTACTAGGGTATGTGTTGCCCGCGGTGTACTTGGGTATGTGGTGCCCGCGGTGTAGTTGGGTATGTGGTGCCCGCGGTGTACTAGGGTATGTGATGCCCGCGGTGTACTTGGGTATGTGGTGCCCGCGGTGTAGTTGGGTATGTGGTGCCCGCGGTGTACTAGGGTATGTGGTGCCCGCGGTGTAGTAGTGTATGTGATGCCCACGGTGTACTAGAGTATGTGATGCCCACGGTGTACTAGAGTATGTGGTGCCCGCGGTGTACTAGGGTATGTGTTGCCCGCGGTGTAGTTGGGTATGTGATGCCCACGGTGTACTAGGGTATGTGATGCCCGCGGTGTACTTGGGTATGTGGTGCCCGCGGTGTACTAGGGTATGTGGTGCCCGCGGTGTAGTAGTGTATGTGATGCCCACGGTGTACTTGGGTATGTGGTGCCCGCGGTGTAGTTGGGTATGTGATGCCCACGGTGTACTAGGGTATGTGTTGCCCGCGGTGTACTTGGGTATGTGGTGCCCGCGGTGTAGTTGGGTATGTGGTGCCCGTGGTGTACTAGGGTATGTGGTGCCCGCGGTGTACTAGGGTATGTGGTGCCCGCGGTGTAGTAGTGTATGTGATGCCCGCGGTGTACTTGGGTATGTGGTGCCCGCGGTGTACTAGGGTATGTGGTTTCCGCGGTGTAGTAGTGTATGTGATGCCCACGGTGTACTTGAGTATGTGATGCCCGCGGTGTAGTTGGGTATGTGGTGCCCGCGGTGTAGTAGTGTATGTGATGCCCACGGTGTACTAGGGTATGTGATGCCCGCGGTGTACTTGGGTATGTGGTGCCCGCGGTGTACTAGGGTATGTGTTGCCCGCGGTGTACTTGGGTATGTGGTGCCCGCGGTGTAGTTGGGTATGTGGTGCCCGCGGTGTACTAGGGTATGTGATGCCCGCGGTGTACTTGGGTATGTGGTGCCCGCGGTGTAGTTGGGTATGTGGTGCCCGCGGTGTACTAGGGTATGTGGTGCCCGCGGTGTAGTAGTGTATGTGATGCCCACGGTGTACTAGAGTATGTGATGCCCACGGTGTACTAGAGTATGTGGTGCCCGCGGTGTACTAGGGTATGTGTTGCCCGCGGTGTAGTTGGGTATGTGATGCCCACGGTGTACTAGGGTATGTGATGCCCGCGGTGTACTTGGGTATGTGGTGCCCGCGGTGTACTAGGGTATGTGGTGCCCGCGGTGTAGTAGTGTATGTGATGCCCACGGTGTACTAGGGTATGTGATGCCCGCGGTGTACTTGGGTATGTGGTGCCCGCGGTGTACTAGGGTATGTGTTGCCCGCGGTGTACTTGGGTATGTGGTGCCCGCGGTGTAGTTGGGTATGTGGTGCCCGCGGTGTACTAGGGTATGTGATGCCCGCGGTGTACTTGGGTATGTGGTGCCCGCGGTGTAGTTGGGTATGTGGTGCCCGCGGTGTACAAGGGTATGTGGTGCCCGCGGTGTAGTAGTGTATGTGATGCCCACGGTGTACTAGAGTATGTGATGCCCGCGGTGTACTTGGGTATGTGGTGCCCGCGGTGTAGTTGGGTATGTGGTGCCCGCGGTGTACTAGGGTATGTGGTGCCCGCGGTGTAGTAGTGTATGTGATGCCCACGGTGTACTAGGGTATGTGATGCCCGCGGTGTACTTGGGTATGTGTGCCCGCGGTGTACTAGGGTATGTGGTGCCCGCGGTGTAGTAGTGTATGTGATGCCCACGGTGTACTAGAAAATGTGGTGCCCGCGGTGTAGTTGGGTATGTGATGCCCACGGTGTACTAGGGTATGTGATGCCCGCGGTGTACTAGGGTATGTGGTGCCCGCGGTGTACTAGGGTATGTGTTGCCCGCGGTGTAGTTGGGTATGTGGTGCCCGCGGTGTACTAGGGTATGTGATGCCCGCGGTGTACTTGGGTATGTGATGCCCACGGTGTACTAGGGTATGTGATGCCCGCGGTGTACTTGGGTATGTGGTGCCCGCGGTGTAGTTGGGTATGTGATGCCCACGGTGTACTAGGGTATGTGATGCCCACGGTGTACTAGGGTATGTGATGCCCGCGGTGTACTTGGGTATGTGGTGCCCGCGGTGTACTAGGGTATGTGGTGCCCGCGGTGTACTTGGGTATGTGGTGCCCGCGGTGTACTTGGGTATGTGGTGCCCGCGGTGTACTAGGGTATGTGGTGCCCGCGGTGTAGTAGTGTATGTGATGCCCACGGTGTAGTTGGGTATGTGATGCCCACGGTGTACTTGGGTATGTGGTGCCCGCGGTGTACTTGGGTATGTGGTGCCCGCGGTGTACTAGGGTATGTGGTGCCCGCGGTGTAGTAGTGTATGTGATGCCCACGGTGTACTTGAGTATGTGATGCCCGCGGTGTTATTGGGTATGTGGTGCCCGCGGTGTACTAGGGTATGTGGTGCCCGCGGTGTAGTAGTGTATGTGATGCCCACGGTGTACTAGGTTATGTGATGCCCGCGGTGTACTTGGGTATGTGGTGCCCGCGGTGTACTTGGGTATGTGGTGCCCGCGGTGTACTTGGGTATGTGGTGCCCGCGGTGTAGTTGGGTATGTGGTGCCCGCGGTGTACTAGGGTATGTGATGCCCGCGGTGTACTTGGGTATGTGGTGCCCGCGGTGTAGTTGGGTATGTGGTGCCCGCGGTGTACTAGGGTATGTGGTGCCCGCGGTGTAGTTGTGTATGTGATGCCCACGGTGTACTAGAGTATGTGATGCCCGCGGTGTACTTGGGTATGTGGTGCCCGCGGTGTAGTTGGGTATGTGGTGCCCGCGGTGTACTAGGGTATGTGGTGCCCGCGGTGTAGTAGTGTATGTGATGCCCACGGTGTACTAGGGTATGTGATGCCCGCGGTGTACTTGGGTATGTGGTGCCCGCGGTGTACTAGGGTATGTGGTGCCCGCGGTGTAGTAGTGTATGTGATGCCCACGGTGTACTAGGGTATGTGATGCCCGCGGTGTAGTTGGGTATGTGATGCCAACGGTGTACTAGGGTATGTGATGCCCGCGGTGTACTTGGGTATGTGGTGCCCGCGGTGTACTAGGGTATGTGTTGCCCGCGGTGTAGTTGGGTATGTGATGCCCACGGTGTACTAGGGTATGTGATGCCCGCGGTGTACTTGGGTATGTGGTGCCCGCGGTGTACTAGGGTATGTGTTGCCCGCGGTGTAGTTGGGTATGTGATGCCCACGGTGTACTAGGGTATGTGATGCCCGCGGTGTACTTGGGTATGTGATGCCCACGGTGTACTAGGGTATGTGATGCCCGCGGTGTACTTGGGTATGTGGTGCCCGCGGTGTAGTTGGGTATGTGATGCCCACGGTGTACTAGGGTATGTGATGCCCACGGTGTACTAGGGTATGTGATGCCCGCGGTGTACTTGGGTATGTGGTGCCCGCGGTGTAGTAGTGTATGTGATGCCCACGGTGTTCTAGAGTATGTGATGCCCGCGTCGTAGTTGGGTATGTGATGCCCATGGTGTACTAGGGTATGTGATGCCCGCGGTGTACTTGGGTATGTGGTGCCCGCGGTGTACTTGGGTATGTGGTGCCCGCGGTGTACTAGGGTATGTGGTGCCCGCGGTGTAGTAGTGTATGTGATGCCCACGGTGTACTAGGGTATGTGATGCCCGCGGTGTACTTGGGTATGTGGTGCCCGCGGTGTACTTGGGTATGTGGTGCCCGCGGTGTAGTTGGGTATGTGGTGCCCGCGGTGTACTTGGGTATGTGGTGCCCGCGGTGTACTTGGGTATGTGGTGCCCGCGGTGTACTAGGGTATGTGGTGCCCGCGGTGTAGTAGTGTATGTGATGCCCACGGTGTAGTTGGGTATGTGATGCCCACGGTGTACTTGGGTATGTGGTGCCCGCGGTGTACTTGGGTATGTGGTGCCCGCGGTGTACTAGGGTATGTGGTTCCCGCGGTGTAGTAGTGTATGTGATGCCCACGGTGTACTTGAGTATGTGATGCCCGCGGTGTAGTTGGGTATGTGATGCCCACGGTGTACTAGGGTATGTGATGCCCGCGGTGTACTTGGGTATGTGGTGCCCGCGGTGTACTAGGGTATGTGGTGCCCGCGGTGTAGTAGTGTATGTGATGCCCACGGTGTACTAGGGTATGTGATGCCCGCGGTGTACTTGGGTATGTGGTGCCCGCGGTGTACTAGGGTATGTGGTGCCCGCGGTGTAGTAGTGTATGTGATGCCCACGGTGTACTAGGGTATGTGATGCCCGCGGTGTACTTGGGTATGTGGTGCCCGCGGTGTACTAGGGTATGTGTTGCCCGCGGTGTACTAGGGTATGTGGTGCCCGCGGTATACTTGGGTATGTGGTGCCCGCGGTGTACTAGGGTATGTGTTGCCCGCGGTGTAGTTGGGTATGTGATGCCCACGGTGTACTAGGGTATGTGATGCCCGCGGTGTACTTGGGTATGTGGTGCCCGCGGTGTACTAGGGTATGTGTTGCCCGCGGTGTACTTGGGTATGTGGTGCCCGCGGTGTAGTTGGGTATGTGGTGCCCGCGGTGTACTAGGGTATGTGATGCCCGCGGTGTACTTGGGTATGTGGTGCCCGCGGTGTAGTTGGGTATGTGGTGCCCGCGGTGTACAAGGGTATGTGGTGCCCGCGGTGTAGTAGTGTATGTGATGCCCACGGTGTACTAGAGTATGTGATGCCCGCGGTGTACTTGGGTATGTGGTGCCCGCGGTGTAGTTGGGTATGTGGTGCCCGCGGTGTACTAGGGTATGTGGTGCCCGCGGTGTAGTAGTGTATGTGATGCCCACGGTGTACTAGGGTATGTGATGCCCGCGGTGTACTTGGGTATGTGTGCCCGCGGTGTACTAGGGTATGTGGTGCCCGCGGTGTAGTAGTGTATGTGATGCCCACGGTGTACTAGAAAATGTGGTGCCCGCGGTGTAGTTGGGTATGTGATGCCCACGGTGTACTAGGGTATGTGATGCCCGCGGTGTACTTGGGTATGTGGTGCCCGCGGTGTACTAGGGTATGTGTTGCCCGCGGTGTAGTTGGGTATGTGATGCCCACGGTGTACTAGGGTATGTGATGCCCGCGGTGTACTTGGGTATGTGATGCCCACGGTGTACTAGGGTATGTGATGCCCGCGGTGTACTTGGGTATGTGGTGCCCGCGGTGTAGTTGGGTATGTGATGCCCACGGTGTACTAGGGTATGTGTTGCCCGCGGTGTACTTGGGTATGTGGTGCCCGCGGTGTAGTTGGGTATGTGGTGCCCGTGGTGTACTAGGGTATGTGGTGCCCGCGGTGTACTAGGGTATGTGGTGCCCGCGGTGTAGTAGTGTATGTGATGCCCGCGGTGTACTTGGGTATGTGGTGCCCGCGGTGTACTAGGGTATGTGGTTTCCGCGGTGTAGTAGTGTATGTGATGCCCACGGTGTACTTGAGTATGTGATGCCCGCGGTGTAGTTGGGTATGTGGTGCCCGCGGTGTAGTAGTGTATGTGATGCCCACGGTGTACTAGGGTATGTGATGCCCGCGGTGTACTTGGGTATGTGGTGCCCGCGGTGTACTAGGGTATGTGTTGCCCGCGGTGTACTTGGGTATGTGGTGCCCGCGGTGTAGTTGGGTATGTGGTGCCCGCGGTGTACTAGGGTATGTGATGCCCGCGGTGTACTTGGGTATGTGGTGCCCGCGGTGTAGTTGGGTATGTGGTGCCCGCGGTGTACTAGGGTATGTGGTGCCCGCGGTGTAGTAGTGTATGTGATGCCCACGGTGTACTAGAGTATGTGATGCCCACGGTGTACTAGAGTATGTGGTGCCCGCGGTGTACTAGGGTATGTGTTGCCCGCGGTGTAGTTGGGTATGTGATGCCCACGGTGTACTAGGGTATGTGATGCCCGCGGTGTACTTGGGTATGTGGTGCCCGCGGTGTACTAGGGTATGTGGTGCCCGCGGTGTAGTAGTGTATGTGATGCCCACGGTGTACTAGGGTATGTGATGCCCGCGGTGTACTTGGGTATGTGGTGCCCGCGGTGTACTAGGGTATGTGTTGCCCGCGGTGTACTTGGGTATGTGGTGCCCGCGGTGTAGTTGGGTATGTGGTGCCCGCGGTGTACTAGGGTATGTGATGCCCGCGGTGTACTTGGGTATGTGGTGCCCGCGGTGTAGTTGGGTATGTGGTGCCCGCGGTGTACAAGGGTATGTGGTGCCCGCGGTGTAGTAGTGTATGTGATGCCCACGGTGTACTAGAGTATGTGATGCCCGCGGTGTACTTGGGTATGTGGTGCCCGCGGTGTAGTTGGGTATGTGGTGCCCGCGGTGTACTAGGGTATGTGGTGCCCGCGGTGTAGTAGTGTATGTGATGCCCACGGTGTACTAGGGTATGTGATGCCCGCGGTGTACTTGGGTATGTGTGCCCGCGGTGTACTAGGGTATGTGGTGCCCGCGGTGTAGTAGTGTATGTGATGCCCACGGTGTACTAGAAAATGTGGTGCCCGCGGTGTAGTTGGGTATGTGATGCCCACGGTGTACTAGGGTATGTGATGCCCGCGGTGTACTTGGGTATGTGGTGCCCGCGGTGTACTAGGGTATGTGTTGCCCGCGGTGTAGTTGGGTATGTGATGCCCACGGTGTACTAGGGTATGTGATGCCCGCGGTGTACTTGGGTATGTGATGCCCACGGTGTACTAGGGTATGTGATGCCCGCGGTGTACTTGGGTATGTGGTGCCCGCGGTGTAGTTGGGTATGTGATGCCCACGGTGTACTAGGGTATGTGATGCCCACGGTGTACTAGGGTATGTGATGCCCGCGGTGTACTTGGGTATGTGGTGCCCGCGGTGTACTAGGGTATGTGGTGCCCGCGGTGTACTTGGGTATGTGGTGCCCGCGGTGTACTTGGGTATGTGGTGCCCGCGGTGTACTAGGGTATGTGGTGCCCGCGGTGTAGTAGTGTATGTGATGCCCACGGTGTAGTTGGGTATGTGATGCCCACGGTGTACTTGGGTATGTGGTGCCCGCGGTGTACTTGGGTATGTGGTGCCCGCGGTGTACTAGGGTATGTGGTGCCCGCGGTGTAGTAGTGTATGTGATGCCCACGGTGTACTTGAGTATGTGATGCCCGCGGTGTTATTGGGTATGTGGTGCCCGCGGTGTACTAGGGTATGTGGTGCCCGCGGTGTAGTAGTGTATGTGATGCCCACGGTGTACTAGGTTATGTGATGCCCGCGGTGTACTTGGGTATGTGGTGCCCGCGGTGTACTTGGGTATGTGGTGCCCGCGGTGTACTTGGGTATGTGGTGCCCGCGGTGTAGTTGGGTATGTGGTGCCCGCGGTGTACTAGGGTATGTGATGCCCGCGGTGTACTTGGGTATGTGGTGCCCGCGGTGTAGTTGGGTATGTGGTGCCCGCGGTGTACTAGGGTATGTGGTGCCCGCGGTGTAGTTGTGTATGTGATGCCCACGGTGTACTAGAGTATGTGATGCCCGCGGTGTACTTGGGTATGTGGTGCCCGCGGTGTAGTTGGGTATGTGGTGCCCGCGGTGTACTAGGGTATGTGGTGCCCGCGGTGTAGTAGTGTATGTGATGCCCACGGTGTACTAGGGTATGTGATGCCCGCGGTGTACTTGGGTATGTGGTGCCCGCGGTGTACTAGGGTATGTGGTGCCCGCGGTGTAGTAGTGTATGTGATGCCCACGGTGTACTAGAGTATGTGATGCCCGCGGTGTAGTTGGGTATGTGATGCCAACGGTGTACTAGGGTATGTGATGCCCGCGGTGTACTTGGGTATGTGGTGCCCGCGGTGTACTAGGGTATGTGTTGCCCGCGGTGTAGTTGGGTATGTGATGCCCACGGTGTACTAGGGTATGTGATGCCCGCGGTGTACTTGAGTATGTGGTGCCCGCGGTGTACTAGGGTATGTGTTGCCCGCGGTGTAGTTGGGTATGTGATGCCCACGGTGTACTAGGGTATGTGATGCCCGCGGTGTACTTGGGTATGTGATGCCCACGGTGTACTAGGGTATGTGATGCCCGCGGTGTACTTGGGTATGTGGTGCCCGCGGTGTAGTTGGGTATGTGATGCCCACGGTGTACTAGGGTATGTGATGCCCACGGTGTACTAGGGTATGTGATGCCCGCGGTGTACTTGGGTATGTGGTGCCCGCGGTGTAGTAGTGTATGTGATGCCCACGGTGTTCTAGAGTATGTGATGCCCGCGTCGTAGTTGGGTATGTGATGCCCATGGTGTACTAGGGTATGTGATGCCCGCGGTGTACTTGGGTATGTGGTGCCCGCGGTGTACTTGGGTATGTGGTGCCCGCGGTGTACTAGGGTATGTGGTGCCCGCGGTGTAGTAGTGTATGTGATGCCCACGGTGTACTAGGGTATGTGATGCCCGCGGTGTACTTGGGTATGTGGTGCCCGCGGTGTACTTGGGTATGTGGTGCCCGCGGTGTAGTTGGGTATGTGGTGCCCGCGGTGTACTTGGGTATGTGGTGCCCGCGGTGTACTTGGGTATGTGGTGCCCGCGGTGTACTAGGGTATGTGGTGCCCGCGGTGTAGTAGTGTATGTGATGCCCACGGTGTAGTTGGGTATGTGATGCCCACGGTGTACTTGGGTATGTGGTGCCCGCGGTGTACTTGGGTATGTGGTGCCCGCGGTGTACTAGGGTATGTGGTTCCCGCGGTGTAGTAGTGTATGTGATGCCCACGGTGTACTTGAGTATGTGATGCCCGCGGTGTAGTTGGGTATGTGATGCCCACGGTGTACTAGGGTATGTGATTTTCGTATCGAAACTCTTCTCAAATCATAGTTTAGTTTTAACTACAAAGCGGACCACAAATTGCCTCCCTTGTATTTGAGTACGTGTAGATCGTTCTCACGCCGCATCCAGTGTGTCTAGCCCCGGCCTACAGGATCCTCGAAGGTGTAACCAGAGAAACCTAGCTAGGGAGTATCCAGGACGGACCTAAGAGACCTGGACCCCGAGAGCAAAGGCCAGCGCGAACCATCGCCCCAGGACTACCAGGTACGTGGGAACTGTATGTGCACCCTTGAATGCAAGGACTAAGGCGTAATTTGTAAGGTCATTTATCGCTATCGTTTTCGATAAGATTCGTTGTCAACCTATATTACAGTCCACTTTAAATTATCGTGTCGTTCTCGTACATTTTGGTATGTGATGCCCGCGGTGTACTTGGGTATGTGGTGCCCGCGGTGTACTAGGGTATGTGGTGCCCGCGGTGTAGTAGTGTATGTGATGCCCACGGTGTACTAGGGTATGTGATGCCCGCGGTGTACTTGGGTATGTGGTGCCCGCGGTGTACTAGGGTATGTGTTGCCCGCGGTGTACTAGGGTATGTGGTGCCCGCGGTGTAGTAGTGTATGTGATGCCCACGGTGTACTTGAGTATGTGATGCCCGCGGTGTAGTTGGGTATGTGATGCCCATGGTGTACTAGGGTATGTGATGCCCGCGGTGTAATTGGGTTTGTGGTGCCCGCGGTGTACTAGGGTATGTGTTGCCCGCGGTGTAGTTGGGTATGTGATGCCCACGGTGTACTAGGGTATGTGATGCCCGCGGTGTACTTGGGTATGTGTTGCCCGCGGTGTACTTGGGTATGTGGTGCCCGCGGTGTAGTTGGGTATGTGGTGCCCGTGGTGTACTAGGGTATGTGATGCCCGCGGTGTACTTGGGTATGTGATGCCCACGGTGTACTAGGGTATGTGATGCCCGCGGTGTACTTGGGTATGTGGTGCCCGCGGTGTACTAGGGTATGTGTTGCCCGCGGTGTAGTTGGGTATGTGATGCCCACGGTGTACTAGGGTATGTGATGCCCACGGTGTACTAGGGTATGTGATGCCCGCGGTGTACTTGGGTATGTGGTGCCCGCGGTGTACTAGGGTATGTGGTGCCCGCGGTGTAGTAGTGTATGTGATGCCCACGGTGTACTAGGGTATGTGATGCCCGCGGTGTACTTGGGTATGTGGTGCCCGCGGTGTACTAGGGTATGTGTTGCCCGCGGTGTACTTGGGTATGTGGTGCCCGCGGTGTAGTTGGGTATGTGGTGCCCGCGGTGTACTAGGGTATGTGATGCCCGCGGTGTACTTGGGTATGTGGTGCCCGCGGTGTAGTTGGGTATGTGGTGCCCGCGGTGTACTAGGGTATGTGGTGCCCGCGGTGTAGTAGTGTATGTGATGCCCACGGTGTACTAGAGTATGTGATGCCCGCGGTGTACTTGGGTATGTGGTGCCCGCGGTGTAGTTGGGTATGTGGTGCCCGCGGTGTACTAGGGTATGTGGTGCCCGCGGTGTAGTAGTGTATGTGATGCCCACGGTGTACTAGGGTATGTGATGCCCGCGGTGTACTTGGGTATGTGGTGCCCGCGGTGTACTAGGGTATGTGGTGCCCGCGGTGTAGTAGTGTATGTGATGCCCACGGTGTACTAGAAAATGTGGTGCCCGCGGTGTAGTTGGGTATGTGATGCCCACGGTGTACTAGGGTATGTGATGCCCGCGGTGTACTTGGGTATGTGGTGCCCGCGGTGTACTAGGGTATGTGTTGCCCGCGGTGTAGTTGGATATGTGATGCCCACGGTGTACTAGGGTATGTGATGCCCGCGGTGTACTTGGGTATGTGATGCCCACGGTGTACTAGGGTATGTGATGCCCGCGGTGTACTTGGGTATGTGGTGCCCGCGGTGTAGTTGGGTATGTGATGCCCACGGTGTACTAGGGTATGTGATGCCCACGGTGTACTAGGGTATGTGATGCCCGCGGTGTACTTGGGTATGTGGTGCCCGCGGTGTACTAGGGTATGTGGTGCCCGCGGTGTACTTGGGTATGTGGTGCCCGCGGTGTACTTGGGTATGTGGTGCCCGCGGTGTACTAGGGTATGTGGTGCCCGCGGTGTAGTAGTGTATGTGATGCCCACGGTGTAGTTGGGTATGTGATGCCCACGGTGTACTTGGGTATGTGGTGCCCGCGGTGTACTTGGGTATGTGGTGCCCGCGGTGTACTAGGGTATGTGGTGCCCGCGGTGTAGTAGTGTATGTGATGCCCACGGTGTACTTGAGTATGTGATGCCCGCGGTGTACTTGGGTATGTGGTGCCCGCGGTGTACTAGGGTATGTGGTGCCCGCGGTGTAGTAGTGTATGTGATGCCCACGGTGTACTAGGTTATGTGATGCCCGCGGTGTACTTGGGTATGTGGTGCCCGCGGTGTACTTGGGTATGTGGTGCCCGCGGTGTACTTGGGTATGTGGTGCCCGCGGTGTAGTTGGGTATGTGGTGCCCGCGGTGTACTAGGGTATGTGATGCCCGCGGTGTACTTGGGTATGTGGTGCCCGCGGTGTAGTTGGGTATGTGGTGCCCGCGGTGTACTAGGGTATGTGGTGCCCGCGGTGTAGTTGTGTATGTGATGCCCACGGTGTACTAGAGTATATGATGCCCGCGGTGTACTTGGGTATGTGGTGCCCGCGGTGTAGTTGGGTATGTGGTGCCCGCGGTGTACTAGGGTATGTGGTGCCCGCGGTGTAGTAGTGTATGTGATGCCCACGGTGTACTAGGGTATGTGATGCCCGCGGTGTACTTGGGTATGTGGTGCCCGCGGTGTACTAGGGTATGTGGTGCCCGCGGTGTAGTAGTGTATGTGATGCCCACGGTGTACTAGAGTATGTGATGCCCGCGGTGTAGTTGGGTATGTGATGCCAACGGTGTACTAGGGTATGTGATGCCCGCGGTGTACTTGGGTATGTGGTGCCCGCGGTGTACTTGGGTATGTGGTGCCCGCGGTGTAGTTGGGTATGTGGTGCCCGCGGTGTACTTGGGTATGTGGTGCCCGCGGTGTACTTGGGTATGTGGTGCCCGCGGTGTACTAGGGTATGTGGTGCCCGCGGTGTAGTAGTGTATGTAATGCCCACGGTGTAGTTGGGTATGTGGTGCCCGCGGTGTACTAGGGTATGTGGTGCCCGCGGTGTAGTAGTGTATGTAATGCCCACGGTGTAGTTGGGTATGTGATGCCCACGGTGTACTTGGGTATGTGGTGCCCGCGGTGTACTTGGGTATGTGGTGCCCGCGGTGTACTAGGGTATGTGGTTCCCGCGGTGTAGTAGTGTATGTGATGCCCACGGTGTACTTGAGTATGTGATGCCCGCGGTGTAGTTGGGTATGTGATGCCCACGGTGTACTAGGGTATGTGATGCCCGCGGTGTACTTGGGTATGTGGTGCCCGCGGTGTACTAGGGTATGTGGTGCCCGCGGTGTAGTAGTGTATGTGATGCCCACGGTGTACTAGGGTATGTGATGCCCGCGGTGTACTTGGGTATGTGGTGCCCGCGGTGTACTAGGGTATGTGGTGCCCGCGGTGTAGTAGTGTATGTGATGCCCACGGTGTACTAGAGTATGTGATGCCCGCGGTGTAGTTGGGTATGTGATGCCAACGGTGTACTAGGGTATGTGATGCCCGCGGTGTACTTGGGTATGTGGTGCCCGCGGTGTACTAGGGTATGTGTTGCCCGCGGTGTAGTTGGGTATGTGATGCCCACGGTGTACTAGGGTATGTGATGCCCGCGGTGTACTTGGGTATGTGGTGCCCGCGGTGTACTAGGGTATGTGTTGCCCGCGGTGTAGTTGGGTATGTGATGCCCACGGTGTACTAGGGTATGTGATGCCCGCGGTGTACTTGGGTATGTGATGCCCACGGTGTACTAGGGTATGTGATGCCCGCGGTGTACTTGGGTATGTGGTGCCCGCGGTGTAGTTGGGTATGTGATGCCCACGGTGTACTAGGGTATGTGATGCCCACGGTGTACTAGGGTATGTGATGCCCGCGGTGTACTTGGGTATGTGGTGCCCGCGGTGTAGTAGTGTATGTGATGCCCACGGTGTTCTAGAGTATGTGATGCCCGCGTCGTAGTTGGGTATGTGATGCCCATGGTGTACTAGGGTATGTGATGCCCGCGGTGTACTTGGGTATGTGGTGCCCGCGGTGTACTTGGGTATGTGGTGCCCGCGGTGTACTAGGGTATGTGGTGCCCGCGGTGTAGTAGTGTATGTGATGCCCACGGTGTACTAGGGTATGTGATGCCCGCGGTGTACTTGGGTATGTGGTGCCCGCGGTGTACTTGGGTATGTGGTGCCCGCGGTGTAGTTGGGTATGTGGTGCCCGCGGTGTACTTGGGTATGTGGTGCCCGCGGTGTAGTAGTGTATGTGATGCCCGCGGTGTACTAGGGTATGTGGTGCCCGCGGTGTAGTAGTGTATGTGATGCCCACGGTGTAGTTGGGTATGTGATGCCCACGGTGTACTTGGGTATGTGGTGCCCGCGGTGTACTTGGGTATGTGGTGCCCGCGGTGTACTAGGGTATGTGGTTCCCGCGGTGTAGTAGTGTATGTGATGCCCACGGTGTACTTGAGTATGTGATGCCCGCGGTGTAGTTGGGTATGTGATGCCCACGGTGTACTAGGGTATGTGATGCCCGCGGTGTACTTGGGTATGTGGTGCCCGCGGTGTACTAGGGTATGTGTTGCCCGCGGTGTAGTTGGGTATGTGATGCCCACGGTGTACTAGGGTATGTGATGCCCGCGGTGTACTTGGGTATGTGGTGCCCGCGGTGTACTAGGGTATGTGGTGCCCGCGGTGTAGTTGTGTATGTGATGCCCACGGTGTACTAGAGTATGTGATGCCCGCGGTGTAGTTGGGTATGTGATGCCCATGGTGTACTAGGGTATGTGATGCCCGCGGTGTACTTGGGTATGTGGTGCCCGCGGTGTACTAGGGTATGTGTTGCCCGCGGTGTAGTTGGGTATGTGATGCCCACGGTGTACTAGGGTATGTGATGCCCGCGGTGTACTTGGGTATGTGGTGCCCGCGGTGTACTAGGGTATGTGGTGCCCGCGGTGTAGTAGTGTATGTGATGCCCACGGTGTACTAGGGTATGTGATGCCCGCGGTGTACTTGGGTATGTGGTGCCCGCGGTGTACTAGGGTATGTGTTGCCCGCGGTGTACTTGGGTATGTGGTGCCCGCGGTGTAGTTGGGTATGTGGTGCCCGCGGTGTACTAGGGTATGTGATGCCCGCGGTGTACTTGGGTATGTGGTGCCCGCGGTGTAGTTGGGTATGTGGTGCCCGCGGTGTACTAGGGTATGTGGTGCCCGCGGTGTAGTAGTGTATGTGATGCCCACGGTGTACTAGAGTATGTGATGCCCGCGGTGTACTTGGGTATGTGGTGCCCGCGGTGTAGTTGGGTATGTGGTGCCCGCGGTGTACTAGGGTATGTGGTGCCCGCGGTGTAGTAGTGTATGTGATGCCCACGGTGTACTAGGGTATGTGATGCCCGCGGTGTACTTGGGTATGTGGTGCCCGCGGTGTACTAGGGTATGTGGTGCCCGCGGTGTAGTAGTGTATGTGATGCCCACGGTGTACTAGAAAATGTGGTGCCCGCGGTGTAGTTGGGTATGTGATGCCCACGGTGTACTAGGGTATGTGATGCCCGCGGTGTACTTGGGTATGTGGTGCCCGCGGTGTACTAGGGTATGTGTTGCCTCCGGTGTAGTTGGGTATGTGATGCCCACGGTGTACTAGGGTATGTGATGCCCGCGGTGTACTTGGGTATGTGGTGCCCGCGGTGTACTTGGGTATGTGGTGCCCGCGGTGTACTAGGGTATGTGGTGCCCGCGGTGTAGTAGTGTATGTGATGCCCACGGTGTACTAGGGTATGTGATGCCCGCGGTGTACTTGGGTATGTGGTGCCCGCGGTGTACTAGGGTATGTGTTGCCCGCGGTGTACTTGGGTATGTGGTGCCCGCGGTGTAGTTGGGTATGTGGTGCCCGCGGTGTACTAGGGTATGTGATGCCCGCGGTGTACTTGGGTATGTGGTGCCCGCGGTGTAGTTGGGTATGTGGTGCCCGCGGTGTACTAGGGTATGTGGTGCCCGCGGTGTAGTAGTGTATGTGATGCCCACGGTGTACTAGAGTATGTGATGCCCGCGGTGTACTTGGGTATGTGGTGCCCGCGGTGTAGTTGGGTATGTGGTGCCCGCGGTGTACTAGGGTATGTGGTGCCCGCGGTGTAGTAGTGTATGTGATGCCCACGGTGTACTAGGGTATGTGATGCCCGCGGTGTACTTGGGTATGTGGTGCCCGCGGTGTACTAGGGTATGTGGTGCCCGCGGTGTAGTAGTGTATGTGATGCCCACGGTGTACTAGAAAATGTGGTGCCCGCGGTGTAGTTGGGTATGTGATGCCCACGGTGTACTAGGGTATGTGATGCCCGCGGTGTACTTGGGTATGTGGTGCCCGCGGTGTACTAGGGTATGTGTTGCCCGCGGTGTAGTTGGGTATGTGATGCCCACGGTGTACTAGGGTATGTGTTGCCCGCGGTGTACTTGGGTATGTGGTGCCCGCGGTGTAGTAGGGTATGTGATGCCCGCGGTGTACTTGGGTATGTGGTGCCCGCGGTGTACTAGGGTATGTGGTGCCCGCGGTGTAGTAGTGTATGTGATGCCCACGGTGTTCTAGAGTATGTGATGCCCGCGTCGTAGTTGGGTATGTGATGCCCATGGTGTACTAGGGTATGTGATGCCCGCGGTGTACTTGGGTATGTGGTGCCCGCGGTGTACTAGGGTATGTGGTGCCCCCGGTGTACTAGGGTATGTGTTGCCCGCGGTGTAGTTGGGTATGTTATGCCCACGGTGTACTAGGGTATGTGTTGCCCGCGGTGTACTTGGGTATGTGGTGCCCGCGGTGTAGTAGGGTATGTGATGCCCGCGGTGTACTTGGGTATGTGGTGCCCGCGGTGTACTAGGGTATGTGGTGCCCGCGGTGTAGTAGTGTATGTGATGCCCACGGTGTTCTAGAGTATGTGATGCCCGCGTCGTAGTTGGGTATGTGATGCCCATGGTGTACTAGGGTATGTGATGCCCGCGGTGTACTTGGGTATGTGGTGCCCGCGGTGTACTAGGGTATGTGGTGCCCGCGGTGTAGTAGTGTATGTGATGCCCACGGTGTACTAGAGTATGTGATGCCCGCGGTGTAGTTGGGTATGTGATGCCCACGGTGTACTAGGGTATGTGGTGCCCGCGGTGTAGTAGTGTATGTGATGCCCACGGTGTACTAGGGTATGTGATGCCCGCGGTGTACTTGGGTATGTGGTGCCCGCGGTGTACTTGGGTATGTGGTGCCCGCGGTGTACTAGGGTATGTGGTCCCCTTGGTGTAGTAGTGTATGTGATGCCCACGGTGTACTAGGGTATGTGATGCCCGCGGTGTACTTGGGTATGTGGTGCCCGCGGTGTACTAGGGTATGTGTTGCCCGCGGTGTACTTGGGTATGTGGTGCCCGCGGTGTAGTTGGGTATGTGGTGCCCGCGGTGTACTAGGGTATGTGATGCCCGCGGTGTACTTGGGTATGTGGTGCCCGCGGTGTAGTTGGGTATGTGGTGCCCGCGGTGTACTAGGGTATGTGGTGCCCGCGGTGTAGTAGTGTATGTGATGCCCACGGTGTACTAGAGTATGTGATGCCCGCGGTGTACTTGGGTATGTGGTGCCCGCGGTGTACTAGGGTATGTGTTGCCCGCGGTGTACTTGGGTATGTGGTGCCCGCGGTGTAGTTGGGTATGTGGTGCCCGCGGTGTACTAGGGTATGTGATGCCCGCGGTGTACTTGGGTATGTGGTGCCCGCGGTGTAGTTGGGTATGTGGTGCCCGCGGTGTACTAGGGTATGTGGTTCCCGCGGTGTAGTAGTGTATGTGATGCCCACGGTGTACTAGAGTATGTGATGCCCGCGGTGTACTTGGGTATGTGGTGCCCGCGGTGTACTTGGGTATGTGGTGCCCGCGGTGTACTAGGGTATGTGGTGCCCGCGGTGTAGTAGTGTATGTGATGCCCACGGTGTACTAGGGTATGTGATGCCCGCGGTGTACTTGGGTATGTGGTGCCCGCGGTGTACTAGGGTATGTGTTGCCCGCGGTGTACTTGGTTATGTGGTGCCCGCGGTGTAGTTGGGTATGTGGT
Source organism: Ecliptopera silaceata (assembly GCA_932527185.1). Taxonomy (NCBI): domain Eukaryota; kingdom Metazoa; phylum Arthropoda; class Insecta; order Lepidoptera; family Geometridae; genus Ecliptopera; species Ecliptopera silaceata. The sequence continues at coordinate 9,976,980 of OW052208.1, read as the reverse complement.
GCCCGCGGTGTACTAGGGTATGTGATGCCCGCGGTGTACTTGGGTATGTGGTGCCCGCGGTGTAGTTGGGTATGTGGTGCCCGCGGTGTAGTAGTGTATGTGATGCCCACGGTGTACTAGAGTATGTGATGCCCGCGGTGTACTTGGGTATGTGGTGCCCGCGGTGTACTAGGGTATGTGTTGCCCGCGGTGTAGTTGGGTATGTGATGCCCACGGTGTACTAGGGTATGTGATGCCCGCGGTGTACTTGGGTATGTGGTGCCCGCGGTGTACTAGGGTATGTGTTGCCCGCGGTGTACTTGGGTATGTGGTGCCCGCGGTGTAGTAGGGTATGTGATGCCCGCGGTGTACTTGGGTATGTGGTGCCCGCGGTGTACTAGGGTATGTGGTGCCCGCGGTGTAGTAGTGTATGTGATGCCCACGGTGTACTAGAGTATGTGATGCCCACGGTGTACTAGAGTATGTGATGCCCGCGGTGTACTTGGGTATGTGGTGCCCGCGGTGTACTAGGGTATGTGTTGCCCGCGGTGTAGTTGGGTATGTGATGCCCACGGTGTACTAGGGTATGTGATGCCCGCGGTGTACTTGGGTATGTGGTGCCCGCGGTGTACTAGGGTATGTGTTGCCCGCGGTGTACTTGGGTATGTGGTGCCCGCGGTGTAGTAGGGTATGTGATGCCCGCGGTGTACTTGGGTATGTGGTGCCCGCGGTGTACTAGGGTATGTGGTGCCCGCGGTGTAGTAGTGTATGTGATGCCCACGGTGTACTAGAGTATGTGATGCCCGCGTCGTAGTTGGGTATGTGATGCCCATGGTGTACTAGGGTATGTGATGCCCGCGGTGTACTTGGGTATGTGGTGCCCGCGGTGTACTAGGGTATGTGGTGCCCGCGGTGTAGTAGTGTATGTGATGCCCACGGTGTACTAGAGTATGTGATGCCCGCGGTGTAGTTGGGTATGTGATGCCCTTGGTGTACTAGGGTATGTGATGCCCGCGGTGTACTTGGGTATGTGGTGCCCGCGGTGTACTAGGGTATGTGTTGCCCGCGGTGTAGTTGGGTATGTGATGCCCACGGTGTACTAGGGTATGTGATGCCCGCGGTGTACTTGGGTATGTGGTGCCCGCGGTGTACTAGGGTATGTGGTGCCCGCGGTGTAGTAGTGTATGTGATGCCAACGGTGTACTAGGGTATGTGATGCCCGCGGTGTACTTGGGTATGTGGTGCCCGCGGTGTACTAGGGTATGTGGTGCCCGCGGTGTAGTTGGGTATGTGGTGCCCGCGGTGTACTAGGGTATGTGGTTCCCGCGGTGTAGTAGTGTATGTGATGCCCACGGTGTACTAGAGTATGTGATGCCCGCGGTGTACTTGGGTATGTGGTGCCCGCGGTGTACTTGGGTATGTGGTGCCCGCGGTGTACTAGGGTATGTGGTGCCCGCGGTGTAGTAGTGTATGTGATGCCCACGGTGTACTAGGGTATGTGATGCCCGCGGTGTACTTGGGTATGTGGTGCCCGCGGTGTACTAGGGTATGTGTTGCCCGCGGTGTACTTGGATATGTGGTGCCCGCGGTGTAGTTGGGTATGTGGTGCCCGCGGTGTACTAGGGTATGTGATGCCCGCGGTGTACTTGGGTATGTGGTGCCCGCGGTGTAGTTGGGTATGTGGTGCCCGCGGTGTAGTAGTGTATGTGATGCCCACGGTGTACTAGGGTATGTGATGCCCGCGGTGTACTTGGGTATGTGGTGCCCGCGGTGTACTAGGGTATGTGTTGCCCGCGGTGTAGTAGGGTATGTGATGCCCGCGGTGTACTTGGGTATGTGGTGCCCGCGGTGTACTAGGGTATGTGGTGCCCGCGGTGTAGTAGTGTATGTGATGCCCACGGTGTACTAGAGTATGTGATGCCCGCGTCGTAGTTGGGTATGTGATGCCCATGGTGTACTAGGGTATGTGATGCCCGCGGTGTACTTGGGTATGTGGTGCCCGCGGTGTACTAGGGTATGTGGTGCCCGCGGTGTAGTAGTGTATGTGATGCCCACGGTGTACTAGAGTATGTGATGCCCGCGGTGTAGTTGGGTATGTGATGCCCATGGTGTACTAGGGTATGTGATGCCCGCGGTGTACTTGGGTATGTGGTGCCCGCGGTGTACTAGGGTATGTGTTGCCCGCGGTGTAGTTGGGTATGTGATGCCCACGGTGTACTAGGGTATGTGATGCCCGCGGTGTACTTGGGTATGTGGTGCCCGCGGTGTACTAGGGTATGTGGTGCCCGCGGTGTAGTAGTGTATGTGATGCCAACGGTGTACTAGGGTATGTGATGCCCGCGGTGTACTTGGGTATGTGGTGCCCGCGGTGTACTAGGGTATGTGGTGCCCGCGGTGTAGTTGGGTATGTGGTGCCCGCGGTGTACTAGGGTATGTGGTTCCCGCGGTGTAGTAGTGTATGTGATGCCCACGGTGTACTAGAGTATGTGATGCCCGCGGTGTACTAGGGTATGTGTTGCCCGCGGTGTACTTGGGTATGTGGTGCCCGCGGTGTAGTTGGGTATGTGGTGCCCGCGGTGTACTAGGGTATGTGATGCCCGCGGTGTACTTGGGTATGTGGTGCCCGCGGTGTAGTTGGGTATGTGGTGCCCGCGGTGTAGTTGGGTATGTGGTGCCCGCGGTGTACTTGGGTATGTGGTGCCCGCGGTGTACTAGGGTATGTGGTGCCCGCGGTGTAGTAGTGTATGTGATGCCCACGGTGTACTAGAGTATGTGATGCCCGCGGTGTAGTTGGGTATGTGATGCCCGCGGTGTACTTGGGTATGTGATGCCCACGGTGTACTAGGGTATGTGATGCCCGCGGTGTACTTGGGTATGTGGTGCCCGCGGTGTACTAGGGTATGTGTTGCCTCCGGTGTAGTTGGGTATGTGATGCCCACGGTGTACTAGGGTATGTGATGCCCGCGGTGTACTTGGGTATGTGGTGCCCGCGGTGTACTTGGGTATGTGGTGCCCGCGGTGTACTAGGGTATGTGGTGCCCGCGGTGTAGTAGTGTATGTGATGCCCACGGTGTACTAGGGTATGTGATGCCCGCGGTGTACTTGGGTATGTGGTGCCCGCGGTGTACTAGGGTATGTGTTGCCCGCGGTGTACTTGGGTATGTGGTGCCCGCGGTGTAGTTGGGTATGTGGTGCCCGCGGTGTACTAGGGTATGTGATGCCCGCGGTGTACTTGGGTATGTGGTGCCCGCGGTGTAGTTGGGTATGTGGTGCCCGCGGTGTACTAGGGTATGTGGTGCCCGCGGTGTAGTAGTGTATGTGATGCCCACGGTGTACTAGAGTATGTGATGCCCGCGGTGTACTTGGGTATGTGGTGCCCGCGGTGTAGTTGGGTATGTGGTGCCCGCGGTGTACTAGGGTATGTGGTGCCCGCGGTGTAGTAGTGTATGTGATGCCCACGGTGTACTAGGGTATGTGATGCCCGCGGTGTACTTGGGTATGTGGTGCCCGCGGTGTACTAGGGTATGTGGTGCCCGCGGTGTAGTAGTGTATGTGATGCCCACGGTGTACTAGAAAATGTGGTGCCCGCGGTGTAGTTGGGTATGTGATGCCCACGGTGTACTAGGGTATGTGATGCCCGCGGTGTACTTGGGTATGTGGTGCCCGCGGTGTACTAGGGTATGTGTTGCCCGCGGTGTAGTTGGGTATGTGATGCCCACGGTGTACTAGGGTATGTGTTGCCCGCGGTGTACTTGGGTATGTGGTGCCCGCGGTGTAGTAGGGTATGTGATGCCCGCGGTGTACTTGGGTATGTGGTGCCCGCGGTGTACTAGGGTATGTGGTGCCCGCGGTGTAGTAGTGTATGTGATGCCCACGGTGTTCTAGAGTATGTGATGCCCGCGTCGTAGTTGGGTATGTGATGCCCATGGTGTACTAGGGTATGTGATGCCCGCGGTGTACTTGGGTATGTGGTGCCCGCGGTGTACTAGGGTATGTGGTGCCCCCGGTGTACTAGGGTATGTGTTGCCCGCGGTGTAGTTGGGTATGTTATGCCCACGGTGTACTAGGGTATGTGTTGCCCGCGGTGTACTTGGGTATGTGGTGCCCGCGGTGTAGTAGGGTATGTGATGCCCGCGGTGTACTTGGGTATGTGGTGCCCGCGGTGTACTAGGGTATGTGGTGCCCGCGGTGTAGTAGTGTATGTGATGCCCACGGTGTTCTAGAGTATGTGATGCCCGCGTCGTAGTTGGGTATGTGATGCCCATGGTGTACTAGGGTATGTGATGCCCGCGGTGTACTTGGGTATGTGGTGCCCGCGGTGTACTAGGGTATGTGGTGCCCGCGGTGTAGTAGTGTATGTGATGCCCACGGTGTACTAGAGTATGTGATGCCCGCGGTGTAGTTGGGTATGTGATGCCCACGGTGTACTAGGGTATGTGGTGCCCGCGGTGTAGTAGTGTATGTGATGCCCACGGTGTACTAGGGTATGTGATGCCCGCGGTGTACTTGGGTATGTGGTGCCCGCGGTGTACTTGGGTATGTGGTGCCCGCGGTGTACTAGGGTATGTGGTCCCCTTGGTGTAGTAGTGTATGTGATGCCCACGGTGTACTAGGGTATGTGATGCCCGCGGTGTACTTGGGTATGTGGTGCCCGCGGTGTACTAGGGTATGTGCTGCCCGCGGTGTACTTGGGTATGTGGTGCCCGCGGTGTAGTTGGGTATGTGGTGCCCGCGGTGTACTAGGGTATGTGATGCCCGCGGTGTACTTGGGTATGTGGTGCCCGCGGTGTAGTTGGGTATGTGGTGCCCGCGGTGTACTAGGGTATGTGGTGCCCGCGGTGTAGTAGTGTATGTGATGCCCACGGTGTACTAGAGTATGTGATGCCCGCGGTGTACTTGGGTATGTGGTGCCCGCGGTGTACTAGGGTATGTGTTGCCCGCGGTGTACTTGGGTATGTGGTGCCCGCGGTGTAGTTGGGTATGTGGTGCCCGCGGTGTACTAGGGTATGTGATGCCCGCGGTGTACTTGGGTATGTGGTGCCCGCGGTGTAGTTGGGTATGTGGTGCCCGCGGTGTACTAGGGTATGTGGTTCCCGCGGTGTAGTAGTGTATGTGATGCCCACGGTGTACTAGAGTATGTGATGCCCGCGGTGTACTTGGGTATGTGGTGCCCGCGGTGTACTTGGGTATGTGGTGCCCGCGGTGTACTAGGGTATGTGGTGCCCGCGGTGTAGTAGTGTATGTGATGCCCACGGTGTACTAGGGTATGTGATGCCCGCGGTGTACTTGGGTATGTGGTGCCCGCGGTGTACTAGGGTATGTGTTGCCCGCGGTGTACTTGGTTATGTGGTGCCCGCGGTGTAGTTGGGTATGTGGTGCCCGCGGTGTACTAGGGTATGTGATGCCCGCGGTGTACTTGGGTATGTGGTGCCCGCGGTGTAGTTGGGTATGTGGTGCCCGCGGTGTAGTAGTGTATGTGATGCCCACGGTGTACTAGAGTATGTGATGCCCGCGGTGTACTTGGGTATGTGGTGCCCGCGGTGTACTAGGGTATGTGTTGCCCGCGGTGTAGTTGGGTATGTGATGCCCACGGTGTACTAGGGTATGTGATGCCCGCGGTGTACTTGGGTATGTGGTGCCCGCGGTGTACTAGGGTATGTGTTGCCCGCGGTGTACTTGGGTATGTGGTGCCCGCGGTGTAGTAGGGTATGTGATGCCCGCGGTGTACTTGGGTATGTGGTGCCCGCGGTGTACTAGGGTATGTGGTGCCCGCGGTGTAGTAGTGTATGTGATGCCCACGGTGTACTAGAGTATGTGATGCCCACGGTGTACTAGAGTATGTGATGCCCGCGGTGTACTTGGGTATGTGGTGCCCGCGGTGTACTAGGGTATGTGTTGCCCGCGGTGTAGTTGGGTATGTGATGCCCACGGTGTACTAGGGTATGTGATGCCCGCGGTGTACTTGGGTATGTGGTGCCCGCGGTGTACTAGGGTATGTGTTGCCCGCGGTGTACTTGGGTATGTGGTGCCCGCGGTGTAGTAGGGTATGTGATGCCCGCGGTGTACTTGGGTATGTGGTGCCCGCGGTGTACTAGGGTATGTGGTGCCCGCGGTGTAGTAGTGTATGTGATGCCCACGGTGTACTAGAGTATGTGATGCCCGCGTCGTAGTTGGGTATGTGATGCCCATGGTGTACTAGGGTATGTGATGCCCGCGGTGTACTTGGGTATGTGGTGCCCGCGGTGTACTAGGGTATGTGGTGCCCGCGGTGTAGTAGTGTATGTGATGCCCACGGTGTACTAGAGTATGTGATGCCCGCGGTGTAGTTGGGTATGTGATGCCCTTGGTGTACTAGGGTATGTGATGCCCGCGGTGTACTTGGGTATGTGGTGCCCGCGGTGTACTAGGGTATGTGTTGCCCGCGGTGTAGTTGGGTATGTGATGCCCACGGTGTACTAGGGTATGTGATGCCCGCGGTGTACTTGGGTATGTGGTGCCCGCGGTGTACTAGGGTATGTGGTGCCCGCGGTGTAGTAGTGTATGTGATGCCAACGGTGTACTAGGGTATGTGATGCCCGCGGTGTACTTGGGTATGTGGTGCCCGCGGTGTACTAGGGTATGTGGTGCCCGCGGTGTAGTTGGGTATGTGGTGCCCGCGGTGTACTAGGGTATGTGGTTCCCGCGGTGTAGTAGTGTATGTGATGCCCACGGTGTACTAGAGTATGTGATGCCCGCGGTGTACTTGGGTATGTGGTGCCCGCGGTGTACTTGGGTATGTGGTGCCCGCGGTGTACTAGGGTATGTGGTGCCCGCGGTGTAGTAGTGTATGTGATGCCCACGGTGTACTAGGGTATGTGATGCCCGCGGTGTACTTGGGTATGTGGTGCCCGCGGTGTACTAGGGTATGTGTTGCCCGCGGTGTACTTGGATATGTGGTGCCCGCGGTGTAGTTGGGTATGTGGTGCCCGCGGTGTACTAGGGTATGTGATGCCCGCGGTGTACTTGGGTATGTGGTGCCCGCGGTGTAGTTGGGTATGTGGTGCCCGCGGTGTAGTAGTGTATGTGATGCCCACGGTGTACTAGGGTATGTGATGCCCGCGGTGTACTTGGGTATGTGGTGCCCGCGGTGTACTAGGGTATGTGTTGCCCGCGGTGTAGTAGGGTATGTGATGCCCGCGGTGTACTTGGGTATGTGGTGCCCGCGGTGTACTAGGGTATGTGGTGCCCGCGGTGTAGTAGTGTATGTGATGCCCACGGTGTACTAGAGTATGTGATGCCCGCGTCGTAGTTGGGTATGTGATGCCCATGGTGTACTAGGGTATGTGATGCCCGCGGTGTACTTGGGTATGTGGTGCCCGCGGTGTACTAGGGTATGTGGTGCCCGCGGTGTAGTAGTGTATGTGATGCCCACGGTGTACTAGAGTATGTGATGCCCGCGGTGTAGTTGGGTATGTGATGCCCATGGTGTACTAGGGTATGTGATGCCCGCGGTGTACTTGGGTATGTGGTGCCCGCGGTGTACTAGGGTATGTGTTGCCCGCGGTGTAGTTGGGTATGTGATGCCCACGGTGTACTAGGGTATGTGATGCCCGCGGTGTACTTGGGTATGTGGTGCCCGCGGTGTACTAGGGTATGTGGTGCCCGCGGTGTAGTAGTGTATGTGATGCCAACGGTGTACTAGGGTATGTGATGCCCGCGGTGTACTTGGGTATGTGGTGCCCGCGGTGTACTAGGGTATGTGGTGCCCGCGGTGTAGTTGGGTATGTGGTGCCCGCGGTGTACTAGGGTATGTGGTTCCCGCGGTGTAGTAGTGTATGTGATGCCCACGGTGTACTAGAGTATGTGATGCCCGCGGTGTACTAGGGTATGTGTTGCCCGCGGTGTACTTGGGTATGTGGTGCCCGCGGTGTAGTTGGGTATGTGGTGCCCGCGGTGTACTAGGGTATGTGATGCCCGCGGTGTACTTGGGTATGTGGTGCCCGCGGTGTAGTTGGGTATGTGGTGCCCGCGGTGTAGTTGGGTATGTGGTGCCCGCGGTGTACTTGGGTATGTGGTGCCCGCGGTGTACTAGGGTATGTGGTGCCCGCGGTGTAGTAGTGTATGTGATGCCCACGGTGTACTAGAGTATGTGATGCCCGCGGTGTAGTTGGGTATGTGATGCCCGCGGTGTACTTGGGTATGTGGTGCCCGCGGTGTACTAGGGTATGTGTTGCCCGCGGTGTAGTTGGGTATGTGATGCCCACGGTGTACTAGGGTATGTGATGCCCGCGGTGTTTTTGGGTATGTGGTGCCCGCGGTGTACTAGGGTATGTGTTGCCCGCGGTGTAGTTGGGTATGTGATGCCCACGGTGTACTAGGGTATGTGATGCCCGCGGTGTACTTGGGTATGTGATGCCCACGGTGTACTAGGGTATGTGATGCCCGCGGTGTACTTGGGTATGTGGTGCCCGCGGTGTAGTTGGGTATGTGGTGCCCGCGGTGTACTAGGGTATGTGGTGCCCGCGGTGTAGTAGTGTATGTGATGCCCGCGGTGTACTTGGGTATGTGGTGCCCGCGGTGTACTAGGGTATGTGATGCCCGCGGTGTACTTGGGTATGTGGTGCCCGCGGTGTAGTAGTGTATGTGATGCCCGCGGTGTAGTTGGGTATGTGATGCCCACGGTGTACTAGGGTATGTGGTGCCCGCGGTGTACTAGGGTATGTGGTGCCCGCGGTGTAGTAGTGTATGTGATGCCCGCGGTGTAGTTGGGTATGTGATGCCCACGGTGTACTAGGGTATGTGATGCCCGCGGTGTACTTGGGTATGTGGTGCCCGCGGTGTACTAGGGTATGTGTTGCCCGCGGTGTAGTTGGGTATGTGATGCCCACGGTGTACTAGGGTATGTGATGCCCACGGTGTACTAGGGTATGTGATGCCCGCGGTGTACTTGGGTATGTGGTGCCCGCGGTGTACTAGGGTATGTGGTGCCCGCGGTGTACTTGGGTATGTGGTGCCCGCGGTGTACTTGGGTATGTGGTGCCCGCGGTGTACTAGGGTATGTGGTGCCCGCGGTGTAGTAGTGTATGTGATGCCCACGGTGTAGTTGGGTATGTGATGCCCACGGTGTACTTGGGTATGTGGTGCCCGCGGTGTACTTGGGTATGTGGTGCCCGCGGTGTACTAGGGTATGTGGTGCCCGCGGTGTAGTAGTGTATGTGATGCCCACGGTGTACTTGAGTATGTGATGCCCGCGGTGTACTTGGGTATGTGGTGCCCGCGGTGTACTAGGGTATGTGGTGCCCGCGGTGTAGTAGTGTATGTGATGCCCACGGTGTACTAGGGTATGCGATGCCCGCGGTGTACTTGGGTATGTGGTGCCCGCGGTGTACTAGGGTATGTGTTGCCCGCGGTGTACTTGGGTATGTGGTGCCCGCGGTGTAGTTGGGTATGTGGTGCCCGCGGTGTACTTGGGTATGTGGTGCCCGCGGTGTAGTTGGGTATGTGGTGCCCGCGGTGTACTAGGGTATGTGATGCCCGCGGTGTACTTGGGTATGTGGTGCCCGCGGTGTACTAGGGTATGTGTTGCCCGCGGTGTAGTTGGGTATGTGATGCCCACGGTGTACTAGGGTATGTGATGCCCGCAGGGTACTTGGGTATGTGGTGCCCGCGGTGTACTAGGGTATGTGTTGCCCGCGGTGTACTTGGGTATGTGGTGCCCGCGGTGTAGTTGGGTATGTGGTGCCCGCGGTGTACTAGGGTATGTGATGCCCGCGGTGTACTTGGGTATGTGGTGCCCGCGGTGTAGTTGGGTATGTGGTGCCCGCGGTGTACTAGGGTATGTGGTGCCCGCGGTGTAGTAGTGTATGGGATGCCCACGGTGTACTTGAGTATGTGATGCCCGCGGTGTACTTGGGTATGTGGTGCCCGCGGTGTACTAGGGTATGTGGTGCCCGCGGTGTAGTAGTGTATGTGATGCCCACGGTGTACTAGGGTATGTGATGCCCGCGGTGTACTTGGGTATGTGGTGCCCGCGGTGTACTAGGGTATGTGTTGCCCGCGGTGTACTTGGGTATGTGGTGCCCGCGGTGTAGTTGGGTATATGGTGCCCGCGGTGTACTAGGGTATGTGATGCCCGCGGTGTACTTGGGTATGTGGTGCCCGCGGTGTAGTTGGGTATGTGGTGCCCGCGGTGTACTAGGGTATGTGGTGCCCGCGGTGTAGTAGTGTATGTGATGCCCACGGTGTACTAGAGTATGTGATGCCCGCGGTGTACTTGGGTATGTGGTGCCCGCGGTGTAGTTGGGTATGTGGTGCCCGCGGTGTACTAGGGTATGTGGTGCCCGCGGTGTAGTAGTGTATGTGATGCCCACGGTGTACTAGGGTTTGTGATGCCCGCGGTGTACTTGGGTATGTGGTGCCCGCGGTGTACTAGGGTATGTGGTGCCCGCGGTGTAGTAGTGTATGTGATGCCCACGGTGTACTAGAGTATGTGATGCCCGCGGTGTAGTTGGGTATGTGATGCCCACGTTGTACTAGGGTATGTGGTGCCCGCGGTGTAGTTGGGTATGTGATGCCCACGGTGTACTAGGGTATGTGATGCCCACGGTGTACTAGGGTATGTGATGCCCGCGGTGTACTTGGGTATGTGGTGCCCGCGGTGTACTAGGGTATGTGGTGCCCGCGGTGTACTTGGGTATGTGGTGCCCGCGGTGTACTTGGGTATGTGGTGCCCGCGGTGTACTAGGGTATGTGGTGCCCGCGGTGTAGTAGTGTATGTGATGCCCACGGTGTAGTTGGGTATGTGATGCCCACGGTGTACTTGGGTATGTGGTGCCCGCGGTGTACTTGGGTATGTGGTGCCCGCGGTGTACTAGGGTATGTGGTTCCCGCGGTGTAGTAGTGTATGTGATGCCCACGGTGTACTTGAGTATGTGATGCCCGCGGTGTAGTTGGGTATGTGATGCCCACGGTGTACTTGGGTATGTGGTGCCCGCGGTGTACTAGGGTATGTGTTGCCCGCGGTGTAGTTGGGTATGTGATGCCCGCAGTGTACTAGGGTATGTGGTGCCCGCGGTGTACTTGGGTATGTGGTGCCCGCGGTGTACTAGGGTATGTGGTGCCCGCGGTGTAGTAGTGTATGTGATGCCCACGGTGTACTAGAGTATGTGATGCCCGCGGTGTAGTTGGGTATGTGATGCCCATGGTGTACTAGGGTATGTGATGCCCGCGGTGTACTTGGGTATGTGGTGCCCGCGGTGTACTAGGGTATGTGGTGCCCGCGGTGTAGTAGTGTATGTGATGCCCACGGTGTACTAGAGTATGTGATGCCCGCGGTGTACTTGGGTATGTGGTGCCCGCGGTGTACTAGGGTATGTGATGCCCGCGGTGTACTTGGGTATGTGGTGCCCGCGGTGTAGTTGGGTATGTGGTGCCCGCGGTGTTGTTGGGTATGTGGTGCCCGCGGTGTACTAGAGTATGTGGTGCCCGCGGTGTAGTAGTGTATGTGATGCCCACGGTGTACTAGAGTATGTGATGCCCGCGGTGTACTTGGGTATGTGGTGCCCGCGGTGTAGTTGGGTATGTGGTGCCCGCGGTGTACTAGGGTATGTGGTGCCCGCGGTGTAGTAGTGTATGTGATGCCCACGGTGTACTAGAGTATGTGATGCCCGCGGTGTACTAGGGTATGTGATGCCTATGGTGTACTTGGGTATGTGGTGCCCGCGGTGTAGTTGGGTATGTGGTGCCCGCGGTGTACTAGAGTATGTGATGCCCGCGGTGTACTAGGGTATGTGATGCCCGCGGTGTACTTGGGTATGTGGTGCCCGCGGTGTAGTTGGGTATGTGGTGCCCGCGGTGTACTTGGGTATGTGGTGCCCGCGGTGTAGTTGGGTATGTGGTGCCCGCGGTGTACTTGGGTATGTGGTGCCCGCGGTGTACTAGGGTATGTGTTGCCCGCGGTGTAGTTGGGTATGTGGTGCCCGCGGTGTACTAGGGTATGTGGTGCCCGCGGTGTAGTAGTGTATGTGATGCCCACGGTGTACTAGGGTATGTGATGCCCGCGGTGTACTTGGGTATGTGGTGCCCGCGGTGTACTAGGGTATGTGGTGCCCGCGGTGTAGTAGTGTATGTGATGCCCACGGTGTACTAGAGTATGTGATGCCCGCGGTGTAGTTGGGTATGTGATGCCCACGGTGTACTAGGGTATGTGATGCCCGCGGTGTACTTGGGTATGTGGTGCCCGCGGTGTACTAGGGTATGTGTTGCCCGCGGTGTAGTTGGGTATGTGATGCCCACGGTGTACTAGGGTATGTGATGCCCGCGGTGTACTTGGGTATGTGGTGCCCGCGGTGTACTAGGGTATGTGTTGCCCGCGGTGTAGTTGGGTATGTGATGCCCACGGTGTACTAGGGTATGTGATGCCCGCGGTGTACTTGGGTATGTGATGCCCACGGTGTACTAGGGTATGTGATGCCCGCGGTGTACTTGGGTATGTGGTGCCCGCGGTGTACTAGGGTATGTGGTGCCCGCGGTGTACTTGGGTATGTGGTGCCCGCGGTGTACTTGGGTATGTGGTGCCCGCGGTGTACTAGGGTATGTGGTGCCCGCGGTGTAGTAGTGTATGTGATGCCCACGGTGTAGTTGGGTATGTGATGCCCACGGTGTACTTGGGTATGTGGTGCCCGCGGTGTACTTGGGTATGTGGTGCCCGCGGTGTACTAGGGTATGTGGTTCCCGCGGTGTAGTAGTGTATGTGATGCCCACGGTGTACTTGAGTTTGTGATGCCCGCGGTGTAGTTGGGTATGTGATGCCCACGGTGTACTAGGGTATGTGATGCCCGCGGTGTACTTGGGTATGTGGTGCCCGCGGTGTACTAGGGTATGTGTTGCCCGCGGTGTAGTTGGGTATGTGATGCCCACGGTGTACTAGGGTATGTGATGCCCGCGGTGTACTAGGGTATGTGGTGCCCGCGGTGTACTAGGGTATGTGGTGCCCGCGGTGTAGTAGTGTATGTGATGCCCACGGTGTACTAGAATATGTGATGCCCGCGGTGTAGTTGGGTATGTGATGCCCATGGTGTACTAGGGTATGTGATGCCCGCGGTGTACTTGGGTATGTGGTGCCCGCGGTGTACTAGGGTATGTGGTGCCCGCGGTGTAGTAGTGTATGTGATGCCCACGGTGTACTAGAGTATGTGATGCCCGCGGTGTACTTGGGTATGTGGTGCCCGCGGTGTACTAGGGTATGTGGTGCCCGCGGTGTAGTAGTGTATGTGATGCCCACGGTGTACTAGGGTATGTGATGCCCGCGGTGTACTTGGGTATGTGGTGCCCGCGGTGTACTAGGGTATGTGTTGCCCGCGGTGTACTTGGGTATGTGGTGCCCGCGGTGTAGTTGGGTATGTGGTGCCCGCGGTGTACTAGGGTATGTGATGCCCGCGGTGTACTTGGGTATGTGGTGCCCGCGGTGTAGTTGGGTATGTGGTGCCCGCGGTGTAGTTGGGTATGTGGTGCCCGCGGTGTACTAGGGTATGTGGTGCCCGCGGTGTAGTAGTGTATGTGATGCCCACGGTGTACTAGAGTATGTGATGCCCGCGGTGTACTTGGGTATGTTGTGCCCGCGGTGTAGTTGGGTATGTGGTGCCCGCGGTGTACTAGGGTATGTGGTGCCCGCGGTGTAGTAGTGTATGTGATGCCCACGGTGTACTAGAGTATGTGATGCCCGCGGTGTACTAGGGTATGTGATGCCCATGGTGTACTTGGGTATGTGGTGCCCGCGGTGTAGTTGGGTATGTGGTGCCCGCGGTGTACTAGAGTATGTGATGCCCGCGGTGTACTAGGGTATGTGATGCCCGCGGTGTACTTGGGTATGTGGTGCCCGCGGTGTAGTTGGGTATGTGGTGCCCGCGGTGTACTTGGGTATGTGGTGCCCGCGGTGTAGTTGGGTATGTGGTGCCCGCGGTGTACTTGGGTATGTGGTGCCCGCGGTGTACTAGGGTATGTGTTGCCCGCGGTGTAGTTGGGTATGTGATGCCCACGGTGTACTAGAGTATGTGATGCCCGCGGTGTAGTTGGGTATGTAGTTTAAAGCAAATATAGGCGCGGTAAACCAACAACAAAAAGTTATGTTTTTTTAATTGATATGATGATTTGTTCTTTCGCACGAGTATTTACTACTATTATGTTCTATTATCTTTTCTGTATGGACCAAAGCGTATTAAAAACATTTTTATACATTAATTTTTAACATATTTTCATCATGAGTCACTGTTTACGTGGATACCTAATATTACATTATATTAGATAATGTTCTTAAATAATGCTCTATAATACATACATTTATTACAAGTCTAGTAAATTATTACATTCTAAACCAAAGAACAAAGCCTCATCATTCCATCATCCCATCGACAATCCGCAATGACACGGCAAGCATTGCGCGCAAATTACAACGTACGATAAAATCGGGCCGTAACGAGGTGTCATTGTAATGCGTAAGATTGATTGTGCTCGCCAGATATGATGAATGAACTCTGCATGGTGGGGTTCATCTGATGGAGTTTGAATGTGAGCTTCGGGCTATTTGAAGTGAAATTGTATATTATTATCAGCCCTTTTATTAACGGTATGCTAGTGCATAAGAACATAAATTTAAGAATGAATCGTTTATCGTAATATTTTGTTCAATAAATTAGTAAGTTAGTAAATATTTCACGTATCATGACATTTAGTCCCAAACTAAGGTAAGTATGTACAATTTGTATATTGTAATAGCTAAGTTTGTATTTGGATTAAATCTACTTATAATAAGTAGGTACTTACTTATATTTTTTTTGTGATAAGTAAACAATGGCAATTATATTATTGAATTGTTTTCTAAAACAATATCTAAGGTTTGTTTTAATATAGATCTTTTTTGTTTGCATACAACCTGTGTTAAGTCTTTGAAACCTCTCCAGTCGGCCGCTGCTTCCAATTTGGCTGAACTACAGTTCACAAGTCCAACGAGGTTCCCTCAAGGTTCCATTACCAATCCAGCAGACCACAGCCTATTTACAACAGCTCGTTTAGTTACATACCCTGCTAATTCATTCCATCTTAAAAAGACATTGTCAGTACAAGTAATTAAAGATTGCCATGTATTATAAAAAAAATGAAAATGAGAATCCAACATTTAATTGTACTCTCACAACTCACTTTAAAAGTGTGATCATCATAAATTGGATCTAAATTTTTTAACTAAGTCAGCTTTTATAATGTCACTGTGTTCGCGCTGGCAACCCCGCGGTCTCAACTCGCTAACAGTGTTACCAACTTACTAAAGAGCGTGTAAGGGCCAAACACAAACATACGATTCGATTCATCGTGACATATTACGATGTCGTGACATATAAATCAACAGTTTGTAAAAACTTCCAACATGCAATTATCTACTTACTACTTTATAAAGTCAAAGTTAAAATTGCTTTATTCACTTTCCTACCGTTTATAAGAAGTACATAGGCATATAAAATACATAAGAAACAGTTGAACTATCTACAGACCGTTGCAAACGATCTGAAGATAGTTCAACTGATCCAAATCAGTACCAATCGGAAGCTTTATAAGAATAAAAATCCTTCAACATTGCAAAATTAAGCCGCTAAAATAGACGTTGTGTATTGTTAAGCCATAATTTCTTACAAAATTTTGACGATATGGTATCAAAAAGCAACACGATATTTCCCAATGTCGTATCGTATGTGTGTGCTGTGGCTGTAACGTGTGACCGAGACGGAATAACGTCTCTTGAGTCACAAACTCTGGGCTAATGCGATTTAGGAATACCCGGTTATGTGAAAATGGAGTTCTTTTTCAAACTATAGACAGCTATTATATTATTATTATTGACGACCGATCTGGCGCGGTGGGCGATGGTCCACCTGCGACGCGGAGGTTGCGGGTTCGATTCCCGCCTTGGGATAAATGTTTGTACGATCTGCAAATATTTATTCCGGGTGTTCTGGGTATATGCATACTTAATAAAAAATGTCTATCTATGTAATGTATTGTATTAAGTATGTCAGTCTTCTAGTACCCATAACACAAGCTCTGCTTAGCTTGGGGCTAAATCATGTTGTGTGGATTGTCCAGCATTATTTATTTATATTATTTATCTTCGTCTACAATAAAGTATAAACTTCCCTGATGAGAGTGTAATTCGGCAAAAAATCAAGGATATTGTTTTGTAAAGTAACCTACTCAATAAAGGTCACAAAGGCGGCGTTATCATTTAATTTTGTTATAATAATTTCCTGGCCATTATAATACTTTTTATAGGTACAAAATTTACATAACATTTTGAAGCTTTTCCCAACAATTTTCGCCCGTCACAAATTGTCTGAAATCATCAAGTGAACCCCATCCCATCGGAGGTATAATAAAATAGAATTGCTTCCTTCTCAACATTCGTAACATCAAGAGACTGCCTTTCATTTCTAATAAACCTTATAATTTGATTTTACGACACAAAAATGGGGCTTCGTTTCAAAATATGCCTTTCTTCGTTACATCGTTACAAGGTTACCGCGGAAAGCGTCTTCTCTGATGTAATTTGTTGACGAGAACCAGTTAGATCCGGTTCAATCTACTGTTTGCTTAGGTATAGATAAAGATAGAATTGTATTTTTTGTGTTTTATATCAAGTATTTTTGTAATTAAATAATGAAAATATAATTAAGTAAGTACTAAATTAATAAAACAATTACATTTTTATTTTGTAAAAGTAAAACATTATTCTATATTTTTAATATCTGGTTTCTATGTATTAAGTAACGAGAGTTCAAAAGCCCATATCATTAAATCTGGTCACATCAAACCAAATACAATTTTATTACCAAGTTAGCCAAACAATATGAACTATCAATATAGAAGTCCCTACACAAACAATAACCCTAAACCCAGGTTTAGTGGCCATTCTATATTGCTCAATACCTTTGTCGTCAACCCTAAACTTGTAAACGAGTTACAGATTGGGAGTGACATTTCGGGAGCTTCGGAACATAAATTATTATATCTTTGAGTGATGAATCGCCGTTGATGAGTTATTATTTTGAATGTTTTAGAATTAACGGGGAAGTTTGTGAGCGGAGCTTTAATGTCGTTTTTGAATCTGGGGCGCTGTTTAGGGGTTAAAAGTTGGTTTTGTTTCGTAGCGGCTCTACGAAGCTACGGCTGCTACGGCGTAGCGTTCATATATTTTCTATGAGTCAACATTACATACCAACGAAATCAAGTTATAGAATTTTCTATCTAAAACATTAGTCAAAAAGTTAAAGTTACTAGCGAGAATAAAGTCAAATAATGGGAAAATAAATTGCTAAAAAATATTACCAGACAATTGTGACAATTTTCTATTGTGTTTTTAGAATATTAAAAAAGGAAAGAATTTTACAAAAGAAAACTTATTATTTAATATTAAAACTACCTTGAACAGACTTTCAGAATTTTGAATTTATGAAAGTTGCGACTCAAATTAAACACTTGCTTCGTCCGAGTATTCATTTTAAATTCGTCTTAAACTCAATTCGGTAATTGTTCGTTCGAATAATTGCGTTTAGTGTTGTCCTTATATCGATATTGTAATATCGATATTCATACTCGATAGCGCAGAATTCAAGAAAAAATCAATGGCACTTGACGTTCAACTTTTCACTTTTGGGTTTCAAAATGGTACACAGAGTGCATTGTTAAATAAATCATGTTTTAGACGTATTTGTGTGAAATAGTCAAGAATTTTTTTTATCTGCAATTATTTATAAGCAAGCGATGGAATAAAGTAATGGCCTACCTGATGAAATACAATAACTTATTTTATTAAAAGCTCAGTTTTTACAGTTTATTAAGTAGTAAATAACGTAATATTTTTTATCTCATGTGTGACACGAAATACAGTTATTTCTTTCTTTCTTCTTCTTTCTTTCGTATACGTTTTTTAAACTGAGACATAAAAATTGTTATGTATATATGCGTGTAATTTTATCGTCAGTCAATTCAAATACGAGTATATCTTTTCACAATTTGGTAGTCGATAGATTTATGATAAATTATCGATAATTGGTAAGAGCGTGTCCCATCCCTAGTGGCGGAAGGCCTGTAATCGCTGTAGTACCGCGTTCTATTTACCCGACTTGGTTCATTTCGACGTTGTAAAGTCTTTACAAGTCTTTAGAGATGTTAATCAGTTTCATTTAACATCACTAACTCTTCTGAATGTTGCAATCAATTTGATTTAACAAAATCTTTACTTGTTTAAATGTTAAAATTTATGTTTATTATGTTATTTGAGCCATTGCTGAGCCAAAGCATTTACCGCTGATATAATGTATCTTTTGGCAATATTATGCGAACTTTATGTTATTTTTATTTGCTTTGTTAAGCTATTGCATAGCTTCTATTGCGGGCCTTGAGCGTGGAGACCGAATCCAGAAATTCCGTAACGAAAATAACCTAACACTGCGCATGCGTAATCCAGCAAAAAGTCCGATAGCTTTACCGCGGTAGTCAACGAGTGCGACACGTGTTTTTTTATTTTATTTTTATTTGCTTTAAGTGTTGTGCATGCCTGCCTATACTTGAAAAACATTTTATAGTATTGTTTTGGGTGTAATTTTTTTAAATGTTTACTGATTTAGCGTCACCTTCTAATAAATAAATAAACATTAATTAGGGACTATATTGTATAAAATGCCCTTTTATATAATTTTTATATAGATATAAATTCTCAAGCAAAAGCTAGTTTTAATTAATAACGAAATACACATGAAACAGTTGAGTTATCTGCAGACTCTATAATAATATTGAGGTCTAGATTGCTGTTATAGAACAAACATTAATGTTTTGATATCACACAAATGTTTGTTCTAGGTGGAAATCAAACCCACCACCCACACAGCTAAAAACAGAGCTTACTCTGACGTACTTCTGAGTTGAACTGTGACGTCTATCAATAGTAATTAATAATTAAAATAATACATTTTTTTTACAAAAATAAAATAAAACAATAAAGTGACCGAGGCATTAAGCAACAGCATTAAGTTAGTATTAGAAATTGCTCGAATACTTCCGAATCTCAATAAAAAAAACAATACAACCAACACGTTGAAACAAAAAAAAAATGAATAGAAAACTAAAACTCTTTGATATTATAAGTCGGTTCAGAATTATCTGTTTTCTGTATTAAGAAATAATAAAAACTCAACTCAAACGTAGTTAATTTTTAATCAGCACTAGCAATACTGAAGTTCCTCAAACGAAGGCAATAAAAATAGAGACAACCTTTTTGCAGAGGAAATTAACTCGGCACTTAATTTGAGCCGCACTTACGGGTATCGAATTAACGAACTATCTCTTAGAGGAACTCAAAAAGAATACACTTGAGAGGTCCCGGTTTTTGTAATGTTTTCTTGGGAAATGGTAACTGAATGAATTCAAATTATTTATTGCCTTAAAACCATTAGATAGGATAAGAAAATAACATATATACAAATTGAAAATTTATTATGGGCGGTCTTATTGGTAAATGAGTGCTTTCTTCCAGACAACCTTTTGGTATGTTCGAACATCGGACGAAATAGCACCTCTCCTCACGGCTGAGGGTTACCCTTAGAATCTTCATTTAAACAAGTGAGTTTTTGTGAGTTTAAACATCGGACAAAATAACACCTAACACAATTTTCCTGTAGACAATATTACGCCAACCACTTCTTACAAACAAACCTTTGTATCTAATCTACATATTATCTTATCTAGTCAGGTAGAAGATACATTAAAAAACCAAAACTCTTTGATATTAAATAGAGTTAAATACTTTTGACCTCTTCTAGACTCTAATCGCAAAGAACTGGCACCGCGAATCACCTAGTGTATAAGACGATTCTAAATGATTCTTATTTTCCTGAAGGTACTTTAAGGGTCCCCGCAGACTGCAGACTTTTTATAGGCCGATAGTTTGGTCGGCTTCTTAATCAATATGAAGATGTATATGCGCACATTACAGTCATTCAGTCTTCATACTGATTAAGAAGCCGACCAAACTATCGGCCGATAAAAATTCTGCAGTCTGCGGGGACTCTACCGGCCGGTTTCTGTAAACCCAAATCACGATTGATCCGAGTTTGACACATAGTAATTATTTGATTTTTTCGTTAATTATCGTTCGAGAAACCGGCCGTAACTGTTTTCGGTGTCGATATAAAAGCTGATGCCAAATTCTTTGAATATTTCACAACAACGTGTCAGCTCGGCGGCAGACGGGGTCAAAATGGTTGTTTTACTTTTAAACTAAACCAATTTGCTGTTTAGAAGATAAAAATGTCTTTTTGTTGGCTTTTCACCAAACTTCCAAATGGCTCTGACCCACTTTTTTAGGTTTGTTTTGCTGATAAATTTGGTTTTTAATGCGTTGAAATATGAGTTTGCATAATTTAATTTATGAAAGTATGGGTTCGTTATTGCATTAGGATAATCCTGTGAAAATAGATATAAGTAAATGAAATAAATAAATATTACTTATTTTATAAAAATATATATTTTGCAAACTAAATACAGATGCACTAAATTATGACGCCTTTGCTTTGCATGCTGTGGGTTGTAGGTTCAATCCCCACCACAATAAGAACAAACATTAATTTGTGTGATAGCAAATATTGATGTTTGTTCCGTGCCTGGGTTTACTATACGTATATTACTTTGTACACAGTACTACTACAATGTACAAAGTGTTATGTGTTAGGTTTTTTTGATTAGAAAATAAATCCAAGCAACACAACTACACTTTCCGAGTTCATAAAAATGAATAAGTAACACTTTAAGCTTTTTATCTCGCCGTGATTTAAAAACAAAACTAAAATCCTAACTGAAAAAGGCCCCACACAGCCCGCAAGGCACAAAAGTTAGTCCACTATTTGCAGTGATGCCAATCATTTGGACGCACTTTAATTTTGGGCTCAGCCGAGGCCGACAAAGTCGGATGCACAACGGTGGATTAAAAAAACTTTCACAAAAAATGGCCGACTATTTTCTATTCAAACGCTAACCGCAATTGTTGTGTGGATTGCAGAATTTTGTTTACTTTGCGTCTGTGATTTTTTTAACAATTTTGATTCATAAATGTTACCCGCAGTTAAAAACTGCGGGCTACTACATTCTTTATTATCAAAATCATACAATCAGTAACATGAGATAATTAACAGTCAAAAACATGGCTAAATATCGAAATAAAAAACTTTATCAAAATGTGAGGTAAGAGTTCTTATCCAAATAGTAATTTCGATGATACAACTGCTATACGATTTATAACAGAATTTACTTCTAAAGACTCCAATCGGAAATCATTCACTGTGTATAACAAAATACTATCATGACGTTTTGCAAGTAAAAGTATGGAAAAGTATATTTTGGCTTTTGAATAACTGTCTAAAAATGAAATACAGGTGTGAATTCACAACGAATGAAAAACAATTCAGAAACAAAATTCATGAATTACAAACAACAATTTCCGCTACATTCGCGGGCTACTACATTCTTTATTATCAAAATCATACAATCAGTAACATGAGATAATTAACAGTCAAAAACATGGCTAAATATCGAAATAAAAAACTTTATCAAAATGTGAGGTAAGAGTTCTTATCCAAATAGTAATTTCGATGATACAACTGCTATACGATTTATAACAGAATTTACTTCTAAAGACTCCAATCGGAAATCATTCACTGTGTATAATAAAATACTATCATGACGTTTTGCAAGTAAAAGTATGGAAAAGTATATTTTGGCTTTTGAATAACTGTCTAAAAATGAAATACAGGTGTGAATTCACAACGAATGAAAAACAATTCAGAAACAAAATTCATGAATTACAAACAACAATTTCCGCTACATACAGAACTAACCCATTTACGTCCCTTTAACGAACACTCAAAAATATTTTAGTATCTAACGCAATTAGAGACATAAAATGAAACGCACTCAAAACCTACACGTCAGTGAGAGGCGGTTATTGGTGCACAATGGTACACTTTACGATCGTGTAACCAAAAATCCACTTTATCACAATGCAGTAGAGCTTAAATTGAAATTTCGGGGATGCAATAAAGATTTTGCCGCGCAAAGCTGGTCAGAGACAAATGACAGTGATATTGGCAGTTAAACCGACTAGCGCTGGCTTTTTGTTCAGAGTTTTTAAGTTCGTAACACTGTTCAGAGATTTTTTATTTATTTTTGCAAAAATTTAATGGGACAAGCCAATCTCTGCCTACGTACCTTACTATGTGACTATGATTTTTAATTTAAAGCTTTTTTGACGATGCATTCAAAAAAATTACATTATGCTTGGTGGATATAAGTTTATTTACTGTACTTTTTAACAAATTAATAATATCAGATCCTTTATAAATTCAACACATCAGTTAGGCCATATTATTTAGTTTAATCAAATATTAAGTTGCTTCGAAAAATATTTTTTTGACAAGCCTTCTGACCTATATTTTACCCGAAATATCGGGAAGTGTAATAAAAAACTCAGATAGCCCCTTTTCCCGCTCAGGCCATAACATCCAACGGCTCATTTTAGGGCATTTCCCAAAACAGCCGATTTTCCCTAACTCTTCACCCATTATTACTCGCTTGCCCTGCAAGGGGTAAACGAAGTATAGTGTACTACCATAGATCAAATAAAACATGCATATAGAAGTGAAACTACAGGACCAAAAAACTATCGACTTTTCAAACTATTTATGGTGATGTCTCTTAAACAGAATACAAACGAAAATAATACTCCTATTCTTCCTGGTAAAAAATAAAAGTGAACAAATTTGGTGATGAGAATGTCATGTTGTATTTTAGACTTATAAAAGTATGTTTTGATGACCCCGTCTTTATACAGAGATATAATTCCTTAGGTATAGAATGACACACCACGACAATTTAGGTTTTTTAAAGCTGCAACATTAAAAATGAAAAGTTTTACCAAACTCTTCCAGAACCAACGTTATATTTACCTAGTTTCAGTTCTATGTGATATAATTATTTACTTTATGGTATTGTGGGGTAATTCTGTCATGATTTATACCCACAGCCGTGTAAACTCGTGCGTATTTCATTTTAATGAGCTAGTACAAGACAGTGGGAGGCTCCGACATGGCCTGACCGTGTACGCTTAATGCGCTGATTATTTACAGCTATATTAATTAGAGTTTTGACACTAGATTTGTGTTTGGCATCGCTTAATTCAATTTGTGTTATCTTATCTCTGAATTAAATATTACTATTGTCATTCGGTTAGTTGTCGACAAAACTGCAAGCGATTATTCGATGTCGAATATTAAGTATACAAATCTATATGAAAGCAAAAAAGGGTTGATTTGAGAACCTCCTATTGAAGTCGGTTGAATGGAGTATAATTAAATTTCGGCAATATCTCATAAGTTTTATGTGACATTAAAAAAGTTTAATGAAACTGTCAGTTAAATGTTTTTTACCACAGATAAAATAGTTAATCCGATTCCTATACAAAGGGATACGGTTTAGTCCATTGTTTTTCAGAGGACTTAAACCAATACTTTTTATGTTCGCTTTGTACTAAAACAACATTTTGATATCCTGATCCATTTTGTTACTGTACCACACTATTTATTTAAGCATAAATATATTACAATATATATTAAATTTTTTGTAATAAGACCGGTAAACTTCAGGTTAAGATTTTTAAGAAAATTGTAAAAATATAATAGTAACTTAGGATATATATAATTGAATTTCATTTTAATAAATCAAAATGAAAGCTACCTTTTACTGGAATAATATCGAGGTTTTAAGACTAGATATTTTTCATCAGGAGGACACAATCTTCTAGTTTATAAGACTATTCTAAACCTTGAACTACTAGTAAGTACCTACTTGAAGTGAACTAGTTTGCTACTATGTCGTAAATGTCTAAATGATTCTTGTGATTTTACTGAATAAAGTAATTTTGACTTTGAGCTGATCCTCTTTGCGTTTTTTTAACTCGTGATAAAATTCATTCGTTCACACATCACACTCTGATTACTCTGGGTAAATTTGTAATAAGTTTATTTCTCACTAATAATTCTTAGAGCTAGTACAAGGTGACTGTGTATGTGCACATAGCATTACAGCTGTTTTTTTTACTCGTAAGTAAAATTCAGGGACGTTCACACATCACACTTTTATTACTAAGGGTTAATTTGTTTCTTTCTCACTGGTAATTCTTAGGGGTAGTACAAGGTGAGTGCGTATATGCACATAGCATTACATCTGTGGAGCAGGCGCGGTTTGGCGCGGTTTGGCGCGGGGACAAATCGGGGCATAAATCACGCTGCAGCAGTCGGCTCAATGATTCATGCTTTTGTTTTGGGTAATTAGGATTTTTGAACTGAATCCTTATTAAGGCTACAATAACAAATAAAATACAAATACATGATAATTTTGTTTTTTTCTACACCAAGGTAAACTAGTGTATTTTATTTTTAAATAAATAATAAAATACACTACTAAGTGCAATCTAAATTGTAGGAGAGTGAGTTCAATTCACGCGAATGGACAAAATAATGGTTCGCAAAAAAAAACTATAAGCATGTACAAAAGTTTGTTTATAACTTTTGACCAACTGCAAATATGGTCGAAGCATACCTTCTTAAATCACCGCACTAATGAAACAATCCCCGCACGACAGCGCGGTGCGTACAACCGGAGCACATGAGGCGACATGAATCATGCACGACCGCGGCACTGCATCATGCTGCATTTAATACTTGCGATACGATTTTTATTATAATACAAATTAAATAATCATACTCTTTTTTTGTTAACATAAATCAATTAGTCTTAGGTCCATGGTTTATATAAAAAAATCTTGTACGACTAGCGCACAGGATACGTTCCAAATAGAGACGAAAAAAACACCTAGATAAGATTGGATCACATTTAGACATTTTATGATTTATCTAAATCTAGATGTACCCACACATCTAGATTTAATTAAATCATAAAATTATCCCATAATCATAAGTTTCATTACAACTCTAGTGTTTACTGGTAGAATGCCGTGAGTTTACGTCAGCGCGTTTCAGAAAAATGCTAATTTAGCAGCGCCATCTAGTTTCGTTTTACTTAAATATACCTGATTAAGTACACTTATTTTCCTAAACACATAGTAAGCAATACTTACCTAGATAGTTTGTTTTAATAAAAGCATAGAGAAGTTCAGCTTAGCGGCCGGAATACTCAGGTTTAGTAATTCCTCGGACAAACTCAACCACAAAGAGATCTACTACTACTATAATTGCCATGAAGCGGAAAGCTATTGTTAGTTCACAGTCGTACCTATTAAAGTGCTTCCCGCAAAACCTTCATTTTTCAAAAGGCGTGCATAGTGAGGAAATATTACAAAGAAAAATGTTTAAGTTGTTCTACACCAAGAATATTAAAAATAATGTGGTTTTAAAACAAATAGTTCGCGCCGCGGCATTTATTATTTTAAATATATGACTTCCGTTGGTTGCTGAAAACTTTATTATAAGTTCAGTATTTTTTGACAGGCGTCGCAATTGAGTTTGTATTAGCTACTATTGGTCGTGGGTTCGATCCCTACCAAAAATATTTATATGATAACAAACGTTAATGTTTGTTCTATAAGGATTTTACTATGAATTATTAAGATTTAAGTTATGTTCCTGTTAAATTTTTAAAGTACGGAACTAAATGGCGTGGTATGAAATTAAATGTCTGATGAATTTGTTATTTCTATTAGCATACGAAAAAATTTAGATTAAACTACTAAACTACTCAATTTAATATCTAACCTTCTAGTTTAAATGTGTAGCTTTATTTCTTTTTATTTCTGTGCAAACCACGCCGTATTTTTATAAAGTTAATAAGAAAGTGGCTACTCCAGCCACCGCAAGCAGTTCGAGTTAATCATAAACTTAATCCGATGTTAGTTTGTTTTATTTCGAGAGGTCAAAAAAGACTCGTTAACTTTGCGTAGGTACTTTACTTTTATCTTGAGTATACGTTTCAGTTTTAACTAATTTTTTTTAACCTATTTCGTCCCATTGCTGGGCAAAGGTATAACTATACCACAAAAAAATACAACTTATGGTGTGCAATGTATTTTTGTGATTGCGATTCGTATTTAAGCTGCCTGCCGTGTTTAGTTCTTCTATCGTATTATTTAGGTAAAAAACTAAGTAAGAACTTACCTCAATTATGAACAACCCACAATTTTCATTGAAATCGATTAATTTGTCCAACATAACGTAATTAATCTAATATTAGAACAATTAAACTTCACGTTAATGTGACCCAAATAAACATATTGTTTGAAATATATTTGTGTCACTACTATTTGGTGCGGTAGGTATATAGGTAGTTCCCCAGACGAGCTATTTCAATAGATCCTGTAGAATAAGTGAATCCCGCGTTTAGTGAGAACACCTGTCTTATTCGCCAAAATCCTTCTGGGATCCGTCCATAACTCCTGATACGTGAGACCTTCCGATCGCATATGAAAATCATGCAGACGGTAAACCACACACTGGAATTCCGACTTTATGTCTTAAACTATAGAGTCGAATGGCCACGGTTATGTGATTTGTCACCTACACCAGTTTATGTACACATTTGAAAATGAGCCTTATAATCGGGAGTTAAGAGTTGGATTTGCAATGGTTTGGGTTAACCGCGCGACAAATCGTGATAGTAAATCATGAAGGTGGTCGAGTTACCTGCACTTTGCTCCATGCCCTACATTTAACCCTATTTACATAGATTTTTAGGCACATTTTAGTGTAGTGTTTCTTTATTGTGACTAAAAATCCAATAGGTTTAAAATGTATTTTATTTTAATAGTTACAAAAATAATAACGACTTCAATTTTGTGACCAAAAACTGGTTTTCATTCTGCTGCTTAGCGTTGATACGAGTTTTTTTTTTAACAAAGACTTGGGTAACGCTTTTGATGACTTCAAGAACATAAATACAAGCTACTAATAAATAGTAGATACTAAAATGTGGTTCAAATTTGTTGAAAATTTAAATGTAAAATACAGACTTTTAATCCATGGTCAAAGTTATTGTAATGCATATAAAAACGTCGAAACAGTATTTTTTATTTTTTTATTGTAAAAGTTGAATGATTGGATTTAAAATGACAGTTTAAACTTTTACAACAGTTTAAATAAATGCTCTCGTTTCAAAATGAACAATTGATTTATTGCCATTGCAATAATTAATGACAGAAACATTGAATGCTACAGATATTAATAAGAATAAAAATTGTGCGACTAATGTTCACTAAATTACTGTTTGAAAAACTATCTACATAGTTCTGAACTTAGGTTTTAAATTGTAGCTATTTAAAATCATAGAACAAACCGATGGCCCACTTAATACTAAGTAGTAACGACTGACTAACTAAAAATACTATAAAGTGTAAGTGATGTTAATAGCGTTAATACACATCAAAAACCAATATTCCATTTTAGATAAAAAAACGGTAACAAAACTACTGGTTGACTTATACGTCAAAAGTGTCAAGTCAGCTTACAGACTACGTTAGTCCGGGGCTGACAGCGTCAGTCAAACACAGGTTGAATTTGTTTGTCACTTTAAAAGCAAATTCTATGAGCGTTTTCTATGCAGGCATGAGGCAAATACGGCAAAGAGTGAGAGGGAAAACAATTGTACGGCCAGTATTTGTCTCTTTCTACATCTTCTTCTTTTTCGTCGTGTCGATGATCAAACAGTGTCTTCCCAAAATTTGGCCACCTCTATCTTTCTATATTATTATGATTATTACAGACCAAAAAGATACAGGTCTTGGCCTTACCGTCATGTTGTCTCTTTCTAGACAGTGGTCAATTCTATGAGGCTATTCCTCCATTAATTTATCTAGTTCCCATAGTAAAAGCTTTGCTTAGTTTGGGACTAAAGTGTACTTGAATATTTATTTATGTATTTATGTCAATATAATTAATTGACATCTACATGACATTTGCATCTATCATTGTAATTATAGGGCTAGGCATGGTGACGTTATGTAAAAATAAGTAAAATTTTTGTTTAAATCTAAACTCTAAACAATACATAGAAATCTATTCCTGTTTTCAAACATGACAACAATCCGACATAATCTGTATCCGGAATCGGGATACGTCAAACATGTTTCATCCTGTTAAATCCTTGATTTTCATAAAAACAGCTACGATATTGTGGACGTCGCCCTACATAGTTTGAGGAGGTCAGATTGAAACTTAAAAGATTGATTCATTGATGTATAATACAATCTCATCTAGCCCAAAACTATAGGAACTATGCTAGAACGTTTATATACATTTTCTTTGTTAGAACATAAAGTGTACACAGTATAATGCAGATTATCACACAGAAATAAAAAAGCAATAACATCGCACATTTTGCGCCCGATTCACAGAATACCAACTGAGAGATATTTCATGTCACATTGTGACATGTGACATCTGTCAATATCACAGGGTAGATAGCGGACACCAGACTTTTGAAAATAAGGCTTAGAGCTGAAATTACGGGCGGACCGCAGCGTGTTAGACGCGTCAACACGCGCAGGTGTGCGCTCACCCTACAGGATTAATGGGCACCATCCTTTAGCGCTTGTGGTCTATGATTTTGGAGTTTTGGCAAATACCTACTATTAATATTAAATTGTGGGATTGTGTGGAATTTACTGACAATCAAATGCGCTATTTGTCAAAAATATTGGATATTCTCAATATCTTTGTTTTGAAATTATTTGTATTACGAATAATTTTGTAGGTATACATAAGAAATGCATACAAGTATTTTATTTATTAGCTGTATAATTTCCATAGCATATTCCCGTAGCATATTCCCATTTCCAAGTTATGCTGAATGTTCCTGAATATTTCATTACTTATAACTTTTACAAATTTGTTAAATACTCGTAAATTTGATGGCGTATCCGAAATACACTACGCGATGATGCAGCAACAGCATTCGCACCGTCCATGACGCTCAGTGTGACTATGCATAGGTACGTTCATTTTACGCACCGCGGCTACTTTCTGATTTGTTTGTGACTACATTACTGGCGATAAAAGTATTTTCTAACTACTTTTAATAGGTAAGTATGTATTTCTATATAGATAGAATAATCGTCCAATCAATTAGAGATTCGCTAATAACACTGAGTTAATAAACATTTGATTGAAGTCTAGACACCCTAAATAATAGATTAAAGTTAGGTCCGAAATTGAATTAACTAAAATCAATTTTGTTACTTTGTTTTGACAGGAGAACATATTATTCATGTTTACCTAAATCAAAGAAGCTTAGCTAGCTAGTTATTTTAGTATAAATAATATCTCAATGTATATCATTGGTAAATTGAGTGCAAATGAATATATTTCATTTCGTTTCAAAAGTAGTTAATAGAATTTAATCTCAAATACTATAAAAATTTGTTCATTTGACAGATATCACAGCTCAGTTGGTATAAGTCCTTCCTGACATACTGTAGACCGTGGATCAAGCAAATACCGCAAACATTTGCAATAGCAAATAGTGTTTGATCTGAGTTTGCGACTAAATATATATCCCACGCTTATATAGATGAAACAAAAACAAATAATTTAGTTTAGCTAAGTTTAATTAAGTTTCAGACTACATAGCGTTCAAGAATATAAAAAAAATTAGGAGTATCAACAACTCAAATAACCGCTTACTATCAGGCGGGCTGTACTTCTTGAGATTAAGCTTGAGCTTGACAATAGCATATCATGCAGGTGTAATAAGTAAGGTTTACTTAAAGGCATATTCTCATCTGGCATAATTAGTGAACTCTTCATAATAGTGACAAACAAGTGACAAATGAGCGACCACGTGCCAGTGACAGATACCGACGAATCACCAGTTTAATATTCACGGATAATGGACTGGTACAGGGTGCACTAAAATATGTGACTTTTTGTGCCTATAAAACTAGGTTCTGGAAACTTTATAATCGTGCAATTCATACGCGCAGGCATTCAAAATATTCCTTATTTTATTTTAATTATGAATCAATCTAATATATCTTTGTAGTTTTTTTATTATTTATTATATATTTTATTGTATAAGGCCAAAAAAAGCTTATAATAATTAATAAGTACTTCATTTTCTTGTTTTTATACTATAGTAATTCTAGAACGTGTTAGTTGTACACCTTCTACAGCTGATCTGTTATTCGGCTTGATATTGGTTGTGCACCAACGTATGTTCTAGTGAGTGATCAATCACACTAGCACACATCATTTAGTGAGCTAACTGGCTTAAGAGTTATTGATAAGTGTGCTAATTCTGATGCAGGATGAAAAACATTAAAAATGTATGAAAATCACGTGATTTTTTGTTAATTATTTGTTGTACATTTGCGGTTGAGATGAATGGAAGAGTTTGGAGGAGACATTTGCCCTGCTGTGGGACGCAATTGGATAAATAAAAAAAAATAAATTGTTGTACATTTTGTCCGATATTTTAAAATTATAACTAGGCTATTTTAAGCAAAAACGATTCTATTATTGCTCGGTGTATTCTGCCTGTGACTGCTGGATAAAAAAGTTGTGTGTAAGTACCTATTTTTGCAGTTTTAAGTACGTATGTATGATCGATGATAATTGACCCAAAAATGATCTGTTGAGCTGTCTGTTGTCTGAAGTCTGTTGGAAAGTCGTTTGCGACGGTCTACAGATAGCTCAACTCATAATATTTTGTCCACGCAAATTCCTTAGATTACTTAAATTCAAAGTTCGGTACCTATAACAAAACGTACAACGGACAGACTTATCTCTATAAGCTATCTCTTCCAGATTAAAAGACATATTGAATATTTTATTTAAATAAAACATTAAATGTTACTATGAACTGTTTCCCGTTCATACAAGTAATGCCTCGTCTTAGAGGTATAAGGGTCCCCGCAAACTGCAGACTTTTTATCGGCCGATAGTTTGGTCGGCTTCTTGATCAGTATGAAGATGAATGCAGATGCGCACATTACAGTGATTCAGTCTTCATACTGATTAAGAAGCCGACCAAACTATCGGCCGATAAAAAGTCTGCAGTCTGCGGGGACTCTAAGGGCTAAAGGGAAGGTAAAGCGGCTAATTGAAATTGGATATTTAATGTGAGGGCTCTTTTGTAATTAGGCAGCTCTGGTTTTAGGTACGGCTACAATTTAATGAGGAGATGAGAGCAAGTAAGTAATTAGATGGTGCTTTTACGAGTTATCAAGTATTTTTGGTATTTAATTTGTTATAGACCCTAGTTAAATACAGCTATAAGGTTTAATTGCGACAGGCGTCACAGGTTCAGTTGGTAGTAGCTCTGCGTTTAATGCTGTGGGTCGTGGGTTTGATCCCCACCCAGAGCAAATGATTGTGTGATGAACATAAATATTTGCTCTGTGTCTGGGTGTTACTATGTATTCTAAGTATCAGTCATAAATTTAAGCTGTTTAAGAATCCTATAATCTAATTCCATTATAGTCTATTCTATTCCATTTAATAAAACTCTGTACTGAAATGCAAAGCGCTTTATCATCGTTTTAAAAATGTGTTGTTTATTTTAAATAAGTGTTATTATTTAGCATTTTTTATCATATTTTTCGTAATCTAATTTTCATATTCTTTTAATTTTCTTAAAAAAAAATATATTGAATTATATTTAAGTTTAGAGACGGAATCAAATATAAGTAGGAAAGATAAAAAGTACGCATCTGCATATTTCTAATCCCAGTCTTGCAATAGTATTAAAATGCAGCAAAAACATTGCTGGTAATGTAGTGTCCTGTTAGGGGTGCAGCGTGTAAAGTATGCGATGTAAATGTGCGCAATAAATTCTGTCGGTGCAAGCGCGGCATTGGCGATGCTTTGTGTTGGAGACTCGCGGACAAACGAGCTGGGCAACATGTTGGCTATTTTATACATCATCATTGTCAACCCATACCATTCCACTGCTGGACGTAAATATTTCGCGCTACTGAGCCCGGTCTTTTTTCGTCCGTCTCTTTTCAGTTTTGCCCTAGTCGCCACGCTGGGTTTGCGATTGCAGCGACACAGTTTATCACACTGCTAAGGCTGCTGGCCTTCAGTGGTCAGGAAGTTGACTGTATCTAGATTGAGAAAGGTTATACCGCCGTTGACTGAATCAGAGCCTCATCAGTTACTGTAGGATGTACCGCGTGTAGCTGGGGTTGACCATTACAATTCCATCTTAGATATACATATATTGAGTGATGATATAAATATAATCACTAATGTATTCATCAGAGTGATGTTACATTTGATATTACAAGCAAGGAAGTTAATGAACGCGGCACTATCCATTAAAATAATGTCGCTTTGTTTAGTTTAATGTTATATAGGTAGCATTGTGTTGAAAAATATATAGGTACAATTTTGTTGAAAAATTCTTGTTTGTAGAATAAAAATGCCGTGAGTAGCAGATATAATTCCACAAAATGTGGATTGCAGCGTGGTAATTAATGTTAAACGCTGTCGGGTTAGGCGGCCGAAAAACGACGGAACACTTGGTGACACCATAAATAGTTGATGTTTCGGGTTTACATAAATGCGGGTTAAATTATGGCCTAGTTCTTATGTGGCTTTGGGCGCAAAAACGTTTATGCTTTAAATTTATCGTATGTTATGAATTATTTATTTCCTAACAACATACTAAACTGAAAATTTCATTTCACATATCACGCTCTAGTCCCAAACTAAGCTATAGGAACAAGACTGCTGTTAGAATATTTATGTACATTTTTGTAAATACATACATAAAATACATTGTTACATTAATATAAATAAAAATAAAATAAAAAAAGCTTTTATTCACTGACCTTATAACTTAAAGTAATACAATAGTTTATTGTATATTCTGTAAATATTATAATTACTTATATTTAATTAACACCGGTGTTCTGGTCAGGTTGTCCCCCGGACAAAAGCCTCCTCCAGAGCCTTCCAACTTGTGCGGTCTTTGCATGTTCTCCGCCATTCTTTAGGAAGTTCATCCTCCCAGCGCATGAACTGCCTACCTCTATTGCGCTTGCCATCTCGTGGGTACCACACTGTGCAGTCATATGACCATTTAGCATTTTTGGTCCTCATCATGTGGCCAGTCCATCGCCACTTTAGTGTTCGTATTTTAGTGGATATATCTTCAATTTTTGTAGTTTTCCTGATTTCTGTTAATTTTTTCCTGTCTTTTAGTTTAATATTAAGGATACTTCGTTCTATTCCGTGCTGGCACACCTTTAATCTTTGGTGATTTGCTTTAGTAAGGGCCCATGTCTGGCATCCATATGTCATTACTGGGAGTATACACGTGTTAAATACCTTGCACTTATCTTTCATGGAGATTAAATCATTTTTCATAATTTCTTTCAGGGACCAGTAGCGGGACCAGCTGTTAGTTATTCTCCTTTCAATTTCTTTATCCATTAGTTGTTTTGGTGAGATAATTTGACCCAGGTAAAGGTATTCGTCCACATACTCAATGACTTGGTCTCTTACTATGATGGCACTTCTTGTGCCATTTGTCATGGCTTTTGTTTTTGATGTATTCATTGTAAGACCCACTGTTTCGCTCGCTTGAGTCAATTGTAGAAGCATAGTCTCCATAGCTTCTGCATCCTCTTCGAAAATAATTGTTATATTACATTAATCTAAAATTTATAAATAAATCTGTTTTAGTAAAATACTCCGGTGTTTTTTTTTAAGCTTAAAATTAAGTAAATAGTCAAGGAAATAACAGGAATGACATTTCCGAAACTTACCTTTTTTATGTACATCAAAGTATTTTTGTATATTTACCTGGCTACGTAACTTTGCTTTACATTATAGAACTATAAAAGAAGCCCTCTGTCGGCGTCTGAAAAAGATATTTTCAGACAGGAAAGTGGACCAGATATGATAAGTAAAACTAAAAGTAGAGACCTGTGGGAGGTCTACACTAGAACGGTGACTACTATTGACATTGATGACGTGACAATAAAAATAATGACAAAACAGCACAATTGAAATTAACACAATATTTTTTTTAAATGCATGATTGTTAATTGAAATGAATGTTTAAATGGTAGCAGAAATAAATGACTTTTTTTTCTTATACGTCTTTGGTGGAGACTGAAGCATACGTTATCTTTACTGTAAAAATATTTTTAAAATGAAAAATTAGTGAACTAACAATGTCATACATAAACTTTTCACATATTATGTCAATAATAATGTTCAGTGATATTAAATTGATAATGGAGTGGAGACCGCGTTTAGGCATGCGTAGTGTAGGACGCCCTCTGGCGAGATGGAGCGACGATCTACGGAGTGTAGCTGGCAAACACTGGATGAGAACAACCGAAGACCGGGCTCAGTGGCGCGTCTTGGGAGAGACCTACGTCCAGCAGTGGACTGATATAGGTTGATGATGATGATATTGAATTAAAATATCCGTAAGTATTTTTGTTTTAGTATATTTCGCAGTAGAGCCCCAAGTCCGATAGCGACTAGATCACGTGTGCCGTGGACGTGGGCGCGCGACGCGCACGTATCGTCACGCTGAGATTTACCGCGCTTGATGGCACGAAGGTACAGTGGAAACGTGCTTCTCTAAGTAACTGCTCAGATACCGAAAGGATCTTATGGTTGGTTTGATTTGTAGTTACATTTTTCTATGTGTACTACTACTAAGCATTGAAGAAAATTTATTAAAAATTACATCTTTAAAAAAAATAAAATTTTTGTAATGTATCATCTATAATTTACTAAATACATTATCACTTATAAAATATTAGATATATATCAAAAAATCGTTGATGGGTGAGTCGTACTAAAGTTTGAATGATTAATTTTATCTAATCACGTAGCATTACAGAAGTTATAACATTAATTCATTCTTTCATATTACTTTAAACTTTATATTTCAGCACAACATACTTCATTTTTGCAGTGTCACGAGGAAACTAATGAACAACCTGCAGATATGACTAAGTTGCATTGTACTTAAATAATGTCTTGTTAAAAAATAAAAGTAAGTACTAAATCAATATTTTTTTTTCTCTAGCCTGAATCGTCCCACTGCTGGGCAAAGGCCTCTCCCAAACCCCTCCACTTATCCCGGTCCTTGGCATGGCCCGGCCATATCCAACACGCCAAGGTCATACCTCAACGCTTTTTTTTAATTGTAATACACACTAGAAAAATAGGTACTAATAATTTGGCTAGGTGCACAAGAGTAAAAGCATCAGAATCTGAGCCTTTCAGTCCGCATTACCCGGGAAGTATCTCACCGCTGCGCAGTTGATTAATCCGGCGCGTCGGGAATGCGGCCCGTGTTTTATGGAGGCATTACCGCCGCTGACTTATGGCCGCTGGGGCGGGACTCGGCCTTAACACGAGTGCTTTTAGACAACTGATAGGCTTCGTACACTCTACATCCTTAAGAGGTGCAACTATAATGATACTGGAATATTTTTATTCCATGTTTTTACTGATGAGTATTAGTTGAGTAGATATGTTACTCGAGATTTTGTTTTGATTAATTTTGTTTTTCTTTTGATAAACTCGAATGTATTATCACACACTGTTTAGAGCAAGTCTTTATTACTGTTTTTGTTTGTTTTACAAAAAATCCCATTTAAACACTGTTTAGTAAAATAGAGAAACACTAAATTCTACACTAAAATAAATAAAATGAACAATAAATAAACCTAACTAAACCAATTACCTACATGTCAAGAACAGCAATAAAAGCGCTGTAAATAAGTAAGAAACGTTTAGAGTGCGCTTGACGCGCGTTGAAGCGGTTTAATAGTATTTGTACTAAATGTGGATATTTTAAAAACAGCGCAATTAGCGCGGTTTGCGCTGGTTTGTAACTCAACTGAAACGATGCTGTGGATTGTCATACAGCGGACATGGTCACAAGCGAAGCGATAAGCGTGTAGGTATTGTTTCAGTATAGGGCTTCCAATCCTTATCTGGACTTTTGCTTATAATTTGCAATACTGTACGTCAATTAATGCTGTGTCAGCATTTTTATGTTACGCTGTATAACAAGATTGATCTATGTCTAGGTGTCATATTGTAAAAAATGGATAATATATTGAAAATTTCCCATAGTCTAGCTTTGTTAGGTTCGGGACTGCCATTGTATGTATCTTTAAATATTGATTTATTAAAATGTAAATCCGTTTTTGGCTACCTGTTTTGTAATTAAGTTTATTCCATTTTAATTTAAGAGCTGTGGATTTTGTTATACAATAAATAAATAAATAAATAAATAAAAACAATAATTCTGCAAAAAACTATTATAATTATAGTTTATCAAAACATCTCTCCTAGTAAAAATTCCTGTGCAGTCGAAAGCACAGTCAAAAGGGTGCTATTTTTATAGCTCGCTTCGCTCACTCACCAACACGCGCCCTTTGAACACGCATTAAAAGGGCAACATCATCTGCATTGCAGATAAATGTCATATCATATTTAATTTAATTAATTGGTTTATTTGTATTTAGCAGCGAGGTTAATTCTATTTTAACGGACGCGGGATAATATTTGCTACTAACTAATATTATTTGTAAACATATTTTTTTAGTTCAACAAAAAGTTTCGGCGTAAGTTATAATTAACTGTCTGTATTTAGAAAGGTGATTATTTACCTATTCAGGCTTTGTGAATATACTTCTGTAAGTATATATAGACTAAGAAGTAGGTTATCTGTCTTTATTAACTTTGCACTAGAATAACGGCCGGTTTCTGGAAACCCAAATCACGATTGATCCGAGTTTGACACATAGTAATTATTAAATTTTTTCGTCGATCATCTATCGAGAAATCGGCCGTAAGAGTT
The DNA here is from genome assembly GCA_932527185.1 of Ecliptopera silaceata. Lineage (NCBI taxonomy): Eukaryota > Metazoa > Arthropoda > Insecta > Lepidoptera > Geometridae > Ecliptopera > Ecliptopera silaceata. The sequence goes on along the minus strand of OW052208.1, from coordinate 9,940,080 downwards.
TCAATCTTAAAATTCTATTAACAGATTTTCTTGATTTTATGAAAATAGTCGATCTATCTTATAAAAATTAGCGCAGACTTGAAGTATTGATTACCATACGTAATGATGACATAAAGTCAACGCTAACTTTTTATAAGGGGGTAAGGCTCATCTGATAGCACGTGTCGTATGAGACAATAAATAAAATGCGTTTAAAGTTGCATTGTTTAAATACGTACAATAAAACTTCTTCAAAGTATATTTGATTTTATTATGCTGAAACTGGAAGTTGGTATATTCCCTTTTGTCATTTACAAAGATATCTCGACGGGAGTGCACTCAGAATCGATACGAATGCACCGAATAAAATGTTCTTATTCACCTAAATGTAGTGCAAGTATTGCCAGGGCGGTATTCAGGGTATAGACTGAAATTCGTCAAAAAATTATTTGTATTTTAAACATTTTCTTCACTGTTCGAGAGAATTAACATAGTGTACCTATACAAAGTTTTCAAGTAGAAAAATTGTGGATCTTCTAATAGACCACCGGTGTTATCAGATACCCCTTGATATCCAACTCTACAAGGCGATTCATTTTACTGAATACCGGAACTAATAGGAAAACCTAATTAAAGAAAAGGTCATAAAGAGAGGTCGCGACCCTCAGCAATGAGAAATCCACCAAGAGAAAAAGCATATAAATAGATATATATTATATAACTCCCCTGGTCCCTTCCCCTCGCGCCGTCCACTCAACGACCCACTGTATTGTGTCTGAGCATTCACAGTCCGTGAAAATACCAGTTAGGGCCGGAGTGCCTGCTCGATTTGAATTTATACGTGGAACCTACCTTCCATCGTCACACCTTCACTGTACTTCCAACCGTATTGTATTCAACTTAAAGCTGTAAGTCCCGTGGTTGCAAATATCTTGGAAGGAATATTATGAAACCTGAATATGCACTGAATGTATGGAATGCTGTTTATCTATCGAGCATTCTAACCAGGTGTCACATGGGTAGCTATACTGCTATACAATCAATAGGTATGCAACTGACAATAGCAGGACATTGCACTTAGTAGATATCTTAAGTCAAAAATACATATTCACGGAAAATTCACACTCTAGTCCCAAACTAAGCAAAGCTTGAACTATGGAAACTATGTAGATTGCTGATAGAATACTTTTTTATTCAAAGAATATATTAGTAACACACAGGTAAAGAACAAATATTTATGTTCATCACACAAACATTTGCTCTGGATGGGAATCGAACTCACGAGCCACAGAATAATAGAGCTACTACCAACTAATGCCTTGATCACACGTACCGAGTAAACCGGCGAGACAGTGATGTATATGAGATACACTGCGCGTCGACATCAGTTTTACTGTTGAACGTTGCAGCGTTAGCGCGCAGTGTATTTTAAATACGTCGCTGTCTCGCCGGTTTACTCGATACGTGTGATCAAGGCATGAACGTGACGCCTGTCAATATGTAGTAGAACTACATGAATTGTACAGAATATGATAAAACGTTGTCTAACAGTGGTGAGCGTGCAAAACGTGCGACCTTGTTTAAAACTAAAAGTGCATTTCCGACATCAAAATAATTATCGTGGTCCTTAACACACTTTACTGTACAGTGAAGCAGTACGTAGGTACAATTGTGACGATTATCCACTTCTCACTGCACTTTTGGCCGCGACTGTTGACACTCACGTAATTATGTTGTGAACTGTATTTTTGTTGTGGTTTGTTGAAAAGTGTTTTAATTTTCTGCGCAGCAAAGTTTAGTATTGTGCGGTTTTGGTATTGTGTTGCGTTTCAGTTTGTGTTAGTTAGCAGTACAATGAGGTGTTTGTGTGCACTTTCAAATGACATAGTTTAAAAAATGTCTGTATGAGAGCAGAATAACTCGTTGAACTGACAACTAACTTAACTCCACGGAACAAAAAAGCTAGTAACAAAAATGTTAGCTTTATTATTTTATTTTTAACTAGCTGACCCGTGCCCACTTCGTTGGGCATAACGGCATATTATGTCATAAGTAGATCCCGAGATTACCCTTACAATTCAACAAATAAACAAACTTTACTTCTATTTGTATAGATTTTACTAAATATGAGTTTAACTTAAGTATACTGTTAAACTCATAACTCTCCTTTTGAATCCACGTCGTAACTAAACAATAGAACCTGCATATACTCCCGTGACCGGCGCGACGGCGGCGCCTGCTATATTCCGCTTGACATTTTTTAATACTTACTTACATTTTTGAACTCGTGATATCTTTTGAATGGAATGTCCAAATTGAATAATTTAAAAAGTCATTTGAAGGTATTGAAACAATCTTAATTATGTAGTAATTTATTTAGATTAATTTATTAAGAATTGATACCAAAGCACAAATAAAGAACGTTTTCTAGCTGCGTCATTTTAATTATATTTTTTCGATATTAAAACACTTATAGTGACATATCTGTAATAGTTAGACATATGCTGTCGCTGACTTTTTTGTGGATGATGATGTGTTCTACAAAATTGTAGTACATGATTTCTTTCTATCATCAATAGTTTTCGCAGCGCACGCGATGTAAGGAATTTCTTAGGTATTTTTTTTACACCTTGGGTTACATAATTGAAGTTTCAGTAAAGATCCCTATTTTTTTTGAAAATATAATATATCCTATGACACTCAGCAATAATGTGGCTTTCTATTGGTGAAAGAGTTTTTAAAATCGGTTCAGTAGATCCCGAGATTACCCCTTACAATTGAACAAATATACAAACATACAAACTTTACCTCTTTATAATATTAGTATAGATTTGCTTTCTGCACCAAGAGAACGTCACAAATATTATAAAATCTTAAACTAAGTCGTACCGTTAAAATAAATTCTAAGAAGTTATTCGTCGAATGGAATTAGGAGTCGGTGCGTAGTTGATTTTTCGCAACGCCGTATCAAAGGGAGGTCGCGGGTTCAAAGCTTACTCAACTCAATAATTTTTGGGATTTTCTAATCTTTGATAAGTTAGCCTGATAGACCTTAGGTAATACATAAATAGCCGCAGACAATGCACAGGGTGACCACTCATTGTGTTAGAAAAGTCACGTCTATGAAATAAAACTTAATCCACTGACTTTCTGATTATTAAAATATTGTATTTACAATATTAAAAATAAATATGACCTGATTTCAGTTTGTGCTTAGTATAAGTAACATTCAAACAAATTACAATAAGTAAACTATAGCTAAATAAAGGAATATCAAGTTGTATTATTCTCTCCCACTCGATGATGCATCTCAGTGACCTATAAAATAACGATAGCTTAGTGACGGTTCTCAAAAAGCGGTGACCGTTATATAATGTTTGTCATAGTCCATAAGAACGTAATTGTTCAAATATTTAATTGATTTGCGTAGCTACATATTTTGCCCTTTATTGTTATAAGAATTAAACGATCTGAGTTAAAACAAATAAAAATAGCATATTTATATTACATTTTTCTTTTTTTCATAAATAATCAGAGTAAACTTGTCAAAGTCAAAAGGGCGTCTTAAAGATATTATTACATAAATAGTTTTGAAAATATTGAAAAGATTACATTTACACCTTGATAATTTATGTCACTTATTTTGAGAACAACGACGTGAGAACTATGATTGTCAATACAATAATTATCGATAACTATAAACGGAACTAATTAAACTGAAACTTCATTTGGATATTTTTTGAACAAATGTATTTCATCAAGACGTTACACCTTCTTTTCAAGCAAATAACATTTTCAAAATGTAACAACCTGTACTAGATTTTCAATATGTAACATCCTGCACAACATTTTCAAAATGTTATGACGGTGAGTATTTTTTATGAATGACGTACACAAGTACGTTTATATAGTCTCAGATGAATACTAGAGTGGCGCCTTTGGAGACTTTAATTAACGCATGAAACGTCACGTGGAACAGCACAGCCCTAGCGCAGACGCAGCCTGACGCAGTGGAGCGCTAGTTTTATGTAGGTTGTAGGGTTGCCACGCTATATTATCACAGGACAAATTAAAACATTTAGTTGTTAATATTTCTAGGTTCAACACTGGATGAGAAGAGCCGAAGACCGGGCTCAGTGGCGCGTCTTGGGAGAGACCTACGTCCAGCAGTGGACTGACATAGGTTGATGATGATGATGATGATTTCTAGGTTACAGATTTTTTTACGTGCGCTTGGTATTTAAAACTTTATTTGTGTCATCTTTATTAATATTTTTACTACACCCCAGAATATTTTTTCTTCCAAGAGAAATAATAGTTTTTCTTTGTACATTTAAATGTTTTTTTTTAAAAAGTTCATGAATATCTACAAAATAGCAATATTTTTATGCAATTTTTTTAAATAAATAAATAAATCAAAAATCCTGTTGATTCGTTGTGCAGTTTGCCTTATCGCGAGCTAGATGGCGCTGCATATATTTTTACAATGTTTACTTTCTTTATAAACGGGATAATAAACCATGATTTGTGAGTTTGATTATTTCACAGGCGCAGTCGCATGCACGATCACGGGTCGAACTGAAGTCTTGGCATGTAGATATTAAAGTCATCTATGTTCAAAACCGTTATAGTTTCAAATATATCGCACCCCCGGTGCGACACTGGAAAAAATGTAGTTTTGGAGAGGTATCTAAAACTTTGACACCTCACGAAACAATGACTAGCGGCCGGTTTCTGGAAACCCAAATCACGATTGATTCGAGTTTGACACATAGTAATTGTTTGATTTTTTCGTTGATCATCGTTCGAGAAACCGGCCGTTAAGTATAATAAATAAAAAACTAATTTTATCATTTTTGCAAAAGTGACAGATTTGTTTAGTTTGTAAGAAACAATGGTCACCGTAGCCTCATTCAAGTTAACATCATACATGAGTGACAGTCGTGTGGTTAATTTGAGCCCCCATGTTGCAGGAACCTTTGTTTCCCACTACACCCTCGTCGGCTGCTCATTTGTTTTGTTTGAATAGTTTCAGTTTTTTTATAGTTGCTATATTTCTGGAGTTACAAAACACAACTGGAACTCTGTTATTCAGTTTTTATTCAACTCTAAAAGTTGTGATAAATGTTCGTAAATGAACAATAAAAGCCTCTAACATGTCAGTTTTAAAGTTTTATTTGCAAGATTCATAAAAAGAAAAAATCTTAATATGACTGTATTTTTGTGAGTCAGAATTTTTTGTGAGTGAACCGAGTTTGATGACTTTTTATGAATGCTAGTGCTTCTCTTGCAATCTTATTTACAGATCAAAATTGTATCTGTGAGTTTTAAATAATTATTATAATATAAGTTATAAATGACGTCATAACAAGACTGTCTTAGCAAGTTTTTGTCTTAAGTAAATAATAGTAAGTACTAAGTTTAACAATGAAGTGACCAATTATATCGACTAGTTTTTAAATGAGAACATCATTAGTGTGGTGAAAGTCAAAATAAATTATCCTAAAGGTTATTGAGTTCAGCAGGATTTGAACCTGCGACCTTTCCCTGTGCGATTGTGCGATACCCAAAAAAATAAGTCAATTAGTTACGCTTTATCAAGGATTATACGTTATATTACTTTATCTCCGAAGTTCTTATCTGAGAGGTCATACAAAACGTTGACATAATAATCCTAACACACACAGGTAAAGTTTTTCCGATATTTTATTTCTTTTTTCTCCGCATTGTGTATAAAATATGAATTAAGTTCACAAAATACCATGTTACCCAAACCTAACAAATCCTTCTACCTCACTTAGCAGGAAAGACGAGGTTTAAAGTTACAGCAACACTGACGCCAACTACAGCTCAATACCAGCGTTTTGTGAAAACTCTTGTAGTAAGCACTACCACGGGAACCTTTTGCTCCTGACTTTAGCATTGCTATGTTTATGTTTGCAGAGAATCAGTTCAATCACAGTAACAGGCACATAAATAACATCCTCATGTTATAAAGAGTTGGACGCAGTTTATTAAGTTACCCAAAGAGCACGTCCTTTGTGAACGTGCTTGGTGAAGCAGAGGTTGAGCACAAGAATTTAGTCTCATCCTGTTTTCTACAAGTTATTGCGTCGGTTTGAACATAGCTTAACTGACATATTTTTCCAAAGCTTCAAAGACACGACAATCAGACCCAACTTAACAAAACCTATTCTGTAACTACCCGAGTGAAAAAACTTCAATAGTTTTTCAACAAAAGGTGATCCTCTCGGGATGAATAGGTCTGACTTGTTAGACGGGAACCGCTATCAACAGATAGCTCACTGTATGACCTTTACCCTTTTAAATCTTTCGTTAAGAAATAAACCAAATAAAAACAATAAAATTATGTACCTACTTTGATCATAATTATTATACAATCATAGAACTGTTTTTTATTTCTAAACAATGAAGGTAGCATAAAAGTGTTCTAATTATTGATAACTAAAGTTCGTCAGCACCCCGTTCGTCATTTGTTTAGGAATTAGAATATGTGCGCAATGGATACTATTTCCATTCGTTACTAGATATTTATTTATTACTTATTTATTTATGTGTGATAACTTCTTATCTCAATGTCGTATCAAATTTTTTTTATTGTTATTATTATATTATCCTACCAATTTATTTATTATTATTATGAAATTGTGTTCTACCGTTAATTTTGACCTAAATTAAATCTTGTTTATCCAAAAAAAAACAAAACCAACGCTACTGAAGTTAAGAGAAGCATAAATACAAGTGAACTAGCTGACTCCACCCGAAGACATCAACCCAAGGATTACTTTCCGAACAATCGTAAATTCTCCGCAGGATTGGACAATTTTGAATAACGCTGTTATAAAATACGGCCTTCAAGTAACTTTACCTTGATTACAATTTCTGAAATCTTTTCATAGGGCGAGATTTAAAGGCATCTGGAAAGTTATTTCTAGATACTTTAGGTACTAGGATTAATTAAAATTTAGCGAAATCAAAATATTGATACTTTTCTCAAGCGTATGGAGGTCGAACCCATGACCTACAGAATGAAAGAGCTGTGACGCCTGTCGAAAAACGTCTGCGAATACATGCAGCAAAAAAAAACATTGTTTAAAAAATGAAAACAAAGTCAATTAAACTTGATTAATATATTTTACTAATCTTATAGTGAACACTATTTTTACTTATTACCTAAAACATAGCATTAAAACACATATATTCAAAATAACTGCAGTTAAAACCTGTTAGCAAGGAACTAAAACCTCTATAGTATGTACGCTTCTTAATTACTTCCCTCGAGGCAGTTAAAGACTTAAAATTAACAATAAAAGCATCGTTTGCTGAAGCCTTTGTTTCTTCAAAATAATGGCCGCTATATAACGTGGCCTTAGGTAACGCTGGTATGGTACCTAAGTATTTAAAAAAAAAATTGGTTGTCTGTAAAGTCGGTTTACTGACGATAGTTGAACGTGACAACGTCAAGGCTTCGTCTTCGTCAAGGATTGTGCTTCTTTGTCGCTTGTTCCGCGCTCTCGCTTGCACTTCAAGCCTTACATGGAACGCCTCAGAGCGAGGTAACGCCGCATGAGTCATGTTTTTTCGTGCGTGCAGCTGGCTCTATCGAATTATAAGACGTTGTCACGTCAAAAATAATGCAGCTGGATGAGTAAGCTTGCTGGTTTAATGTGGTGTAATAATTCTTTACACTACACTTAGCCAGCATACTGCGTACTGCATGGTGTAAAACTCACGTTTACACCGTAGGCCGTATCATCATTTAACATCAGATGTGATTGCGGCCAAGGCGCACAAGCGTTTTCGGCCCCACTGAAAACCAGCGTCACAGAAACCAATGGTTTCTATAGCATATGCTGAGTGGCGGCCTTTTTACAACTAAATAAAGTAAACTGAAAGTATTATGTTGTGCATTCGGTAGAACAAGTCAACGCGTATTTTTAAATATCCAGCAACATTTGTCTTAATTGTGCAAAATTATATAAAATGAAAAATGTTTTAATAAATCTGTTTGGATTTTAGCTAGTTTTTGTTGTCTGTGATATAGCGGTCACTGTTGTTTTGAAAACCAAAGTCGAGGAACAAGAAACATAAAAATCTATGGACGTGAATGAGAATACCTTGTTCTTGAGCGGTTCTCTATTGGAAGCAGTTCCATTCAAACGGTAATGACATACTTAAAGTAACTTCAGACTTTCTTGGTCACTTGAGTTCAATGACATGTTGAAAATGTAATGAGAATTCTAAGTTCAATGATAGATAAGATTAGATTATATTTATTTTTGATGGAAACTTTTTTTTGGTGTCTTTAAGATGATAAAAATTAAACATTTATATTATTAATTTCATATTTAATGTACTTCCAGTAAAAGTTAACATTATGATTACAAAAATCTTTATTTCTTTATAGATTCTTAATAATAATTTTCAAAGAAATAACGAGTGTAACAGCATACCATTTAGTGACATGAACTATCTGCAAACTATAACAATAGATCTCTAGATACCTCAACTGATCCATTATAACTGAGCCAATTTCATTAAAGTACCTACTTCACCAAAACCCACGAAAAATTCTAAAGTTATTTTAGCTTTTATAACGAAGAAGGTTAATTCAATAAAACTTTTGTTTTTCAACTTCCCAGTGACTTGAAAGTTGATAGCAAAAAATAGCAAAAAGTGGGAAGTCTAGTTTCCAATAAAGTAGCCGATCAATCATGCTTCTCTAATTAGCTCCTCTTCTAATGAGATGAGAAAAACTCGAGAAAACTCACTGAGAAAGTCGGGTAAAGTGAAAAAGATTTTCTTTGGCAGAATTTGTAAACTTAGTAGATGGTTTTAGCATTAGTTATACTTCTTTGATAATATCAACTGCCTTAGTCTTAAAAATAATATTTTATTAACAACTAACGACTATTACGTATTTACAAAATGTACATAGGAAGGAATATAAAATACATAAAAAACAAGTTAAACTATCTGCAGACGATCTATAGATAGCTTAAAATAACAGTTTCCCACAAATTGTACATTCAAAAATATGTATGATCCAAATTGAATTCCACATACGAATCAAGGTTAAACAAACAAAAACCACAATAAAATATTTCCAAAAATGCATAACATTGGCAATCGAACACGTAAAAAAGTTTTGGTTAAACAAAAAAGAACCGCGAGTGAACCCGCACGTCCCTGGCAAAGCTGTTGGCACTCCGCCGATAGATAAACTTACAATCCTACTAGCGGTTCTCGAACATTCGATTAAATTAAATAACGCTGAATTAACATTACAGAATGAATTTACAAAATAGAATAAGTTTTTTTTTTCTTTTTGCACTTGGATTATGTGGTTTGGTTTAGTGAAAATGGAATATATTTCGAGGACCAAGCTTAAAATGATTAAATCAGATTAAAATGGCCATTTGTCAAATTCACCACCCATTGAGAAACCAGTAAATAAATAAATAAATATTCATGGACATTTCACACATCTCACTCTAGTCTCAAACTAAGCAAAGCTTGTACTATGGGAACTAGACTACTGATATAATACTCATATACATAGAAAAATGAAAGCTAGTAAGTTTGACCACATCAAGTAGATCTTATTCTGTTTTACTTGAAAATGGCCACGATAGTACAATACAATTGTTATCTATCTATCTAATAGATAACAATTTTATTGTACACACAAATTAGAAAAATACAATAAAGAAAACAAAAATTTTACTTATTATTTTAATAATTATAAATACATATTTTACTTATAAGTACAATGGGCGGCCTTATCGCTAAAAGCGATCTCTTCCAGATATACGATTTCGTGAGTTTGTAGCGCGTAGTTGATAGTTTGAGACCATTGGTACGGCTTGTAAGATTAGACCGGACTGAGACAGTTTCATTTGGGGCATGTGCCGGCGCTGAATAGCAAGGACCAATCCAGACCAATCCGGACCAATCCGGACCAATCCTGACCAATCCGGCATAAACCAGATCATCCGGCATGGACGCCGGATCGGGTGAAACTCTTTCGGAATTAAATGACTAATTGTTTTAAGTTGAAAAACTTAAGTATTAGCGAGAGACAAAGGACAATTTACTTTTTGGGGGTAGTTGTAGTACTCTTTAGGATGAGAAGATTTACAACAAGAAAGTAATTTCGAACAGCATTTTGTATTAAGCTTATAAAAAACTCCATTATCTCGTCTTGTTATCTTTCCGAGTATAATGGAGTTAGCAGGCAGAGCATGGATGGATAAAGCTAATCAAAGAGACTATTGGAAACTGTTGGAGGCCTACACCCTTAGAGGGGTCCTAAAGAAATAATTGGTGCTTACATAATAATACAAAACATTTAGAATAGGTGTTTTTTTTAAAAGAATAAATAAATATAGGAAAATATAGGAATAAATAAGGGCTTTTTTATTTTTTATTTAATTTTATTATTATAAAAAACTATGATTGTGATCTTTAAATATAATTCATCAAATCATCATAAAAAAAAAAACCGCCATTTTCGTCGCACTGCAGGACAAAGGCTCTCCTTCCACTCTTCTCGCTATAACGCAGATATAAAAACTTAGGCAGCCAATACATCATAAATCATTTTTCAGCTTACATTGGTAATAAACTAAAACTAGTCAAAAACTGTAATCCGCACCTAAAATTCCATTGGAAGTGCAATATATTTCAAAAACGATGCTATTGTTAGCGCGCTGATAGAATTATTGCTATTGCATCGGACTTACGGGAACTTCACTTCGGCTCATGATTTACGTACCTACACTCGTATCTTTTGCTGCTTTTTAAGAAGGAAAAATTGCTATTCAGTCAGTATCTTGGGTACGCTTCCGATTGGTACTGATTTGGATCAGTTGAACTATCTATAGATCGTTTGCAATGGTCTGTAGATAGCTCAACTGTTTCTTATGTATTTTATATGACAATGTACATTTTGTAAATACTGTATAGTCGTAAGTTTGTTTGTGAATAAGGAAAAATTAAATTGTATGATACCTCATTTAAACCTAGTTTTAAACAATTCTTTCTACGCTTTGGAAAAACATAAAGACACTTTTAGAATTTATTTTTCTTCTAAAGTATAGAAGTTAGAGATTTCAAACAAAAAATGTTTTATAGTAAATTTTATCAGCTTTCTTTTAAGCATACATGAGTAACATTTTTAACTTAAAAAAATGATAAACAATAAAAAAGTCATTTTTATCTTAGTGTCTAAAAACTCATCTAACATTTTCTAAGTATGTTTTACATGTTATTTCATTCGTAATAAGTGGTATTACCTCCTCGGGCTCTGATTAGAGCTTCAAGCCGGTTTGGCATACTGAAAACGAGGTTTTGGAGCCGATTTTGGGGACCCATTCTCTTCTATCAGGGCCTGTTCTGGTGCCCTGAGGATGGTAAGTGGTGGTCTGCGGCTTCTGAATAGCCTTCCTAGCTCGTCCCAGGCGTGCTCAATTGGGTTGCGATCAAATTATATCTTGTTTACTGCATAAGTTGAGCAATTTAAAAAGTGTGATACTTACTTTTGCAGGCCAGTGTATTTCAAATCTGAAATAATACAATAACTCGAATCACGGGGAGAGCCCCGTAAGTATAAACAATAAAATTTGTATTATTGTTTATGGAAAATTGAGTAGCACTCAAGTATTCTCAAGAAAAGGCTCAGAGTACGAGGGTTGCTAAAATATCTGAAGTATTGCTGAGAGCAATAGCTTCCGAGTTTAATGGGATGGACGCGAAATTACTAACATTCATCCGAAATACGTGCATCTTGTTAATAATAAATAAATAATGCTGGACAATCCACACAACATCTTCTAGCCCCAAGCTAAGCAGAGCTTGTGTTATGGGTACTAGAAGACTGACATATTAAATACAATACATTACATCAGTTCAACTATCTAGTGTTAGTACTCCTTTAAAAGTCCCTCAGATTCTCGTAACCTGGGCTATGAACACTATGAAATGTAACAATAGTAAACGTTGAAATACACTGCGCGCTGGCTTTATAACGTTTGACTGTGAAGCTGGTGTTGACGCGCAGTGTATCTCAAACACGTTTTTTTAATGTCGTTTACTCTAATCGTGATTCAAAAAACTTTTTTTTTTTCACTTATTCTTTAGTTCTTTAACATAAACCGTTTTAGTTCCATTCTGAATGCAAATAAAATTCATGCACTCACAGGTGGCGAGATAAAACACTTCAAGTGCCGAGTACTGGGGTTCGGTGGCCGGAGCAAAGTCACTAGGAGAGTGTAACTACTGGAGGGAGTATTGTACCAATCCTAATAAGGAATGGTTGAAGAAATGTTGATAATGTTGAGTATAAAAAACAAATTTTGGACACATTCTGAAATAAATACATACTATTTAATTATTATTTTGTAAAGCAATGAGTATTATTTTTTTACAAGAAACAATGTCTTGTAAATAACTATGTAGCTTGCAGCTGAAAAAATAAAGGTGTTTTTTATGTAAATTTTGTGCTTGTATTTTCTTAAAGTATCGTAACCAGGACTCATAGCAAAGTGTGCAATGTAACATGGTTAAATATTTTTTTGTTTTTGTCATTTAAGTATACACTATTCACTATAGTAAGTTACTTTACTTAGCAAGAAATAACCAACGGAAAACTCAAAAGCACTCGATAAATATTTCAATTGTCAATATTAATTGAAAACCAGGAATCAAAATATATTTTGATTTAAAAAAGAATTGAATCCAGTAGCGCAACGTTCCACAACGTAGCACATCTACGCGCTACGAGTTGCTACGAGGTGCTACGAGGTGCTACGCCGCTACGAGCTGCAATACTAGCAATTGGGATGCAATTGTATTGATTTGATGGCCTTGTTACTGCTAGATTAGATCTGCAGCTACGTGAATTGTTTTTGTTGTTTGTAAACTTCACTTTATTTTAAAGTTTAGCTGTTTGGATGTTTAACTTAGTCTAAATTGAATTAAACTTGAGTATTGTACGTAATGTAATTTAAAAAAAACTGTTAAACATCAATAGAAGATTGATAAATGAAACAATAGTTGCCAAAGCTGCTGATAGATGACTTTAAAACTGATTATATTTTACACAAAAGACTTTGTTTTCATTATATATAAATTATAATATAATATTAAATAAATAAATAAATATAAATTATTATTATTAATATATGGAATGGTTTAGTTGTACTAACACATCATTGTGGGAGCGCATGTAAAAGGTACGTTTTTTTTAATTATTAACTTTAACTGTTGTTTCTGTTTGACAAAAATGTTACAGTCGTAGTTTTCTATGAACTTTTACAAACAAATATTAGTACTAATTTTAAACAGTAAGAACTTTAAAATAAATAAAAATATACGAATTGTCAAACAGCATTAAAACAAAACTGGTGCTACATCTAAAATCCATACTGTACACATAAAATGAACAAAAACCCGTTCATCGTTCAGCCGAAGCCTGTAAACCACCGCCAAACTGAAAACACTCGTTTATTTGTACTCGGTCGCCGATGTAAAGTTCCCTGAAAAAGTCGAGAGCCTTCAAGACAACTTTGTAAACAAGTTATCCTGATTTATGAAAGAACTTCCAAATAAATAATTTTTAGAGCCAAAAGTTGCCGGCCAGGTGTCTCCTAATATATTTTTTACGCGTAAAAGTAACGTAATTATGCAAATTAAAAACGATTTGGAGTTTTTCTTCGCGATGACACGCAGAGGCCGTGTACACAACATTTGCAATTATAATCTGGCTTTTGAGTTACTTTTCTTTTGATATTGGGTTGGGGAATCGGATTGTGAACCCGTTTATAACTTTGTATTATGTACTTCATGTTGTAAAAAAATCAAATATATAATATTTAACGCAACGCTATCCTAGCCTCGAATTTAGTAACGTTTTTACTATGGAATGTATCAAAATTACTGACAGATTATTTCAATATAGTTATTGCACAGAACAAACATTGATGTTTGTAATCACACAAATATTTGTCCTTGTTGCGAATTGAATGAACAAGGATACAGGCAAAATATGTTTTAATAATGTCTAGGTCCACAATCCGATTATCTGATAGTACACATTTTAACATTATTTCTTTATACAATGTAAAGAAAAAGTCTGAAAAAAAAATTAGCATAGAAACCTTCCAAAAACTGTAACACTAACAAATGAGCAAATTTTAATTTCTACTGATAACTCCAATAAAATATATTTATTTGGACAGTTTTTTCAATCAGTTTAAAGAATGGTTATTGAAAACGCCTCCGCTTCTATCTCCGCTTATAACAATAAACTAGTTCCATTCTGATACAATTTGAAGCTCGCAGTATTTCGTGCTAATGATCGAGCGAGAATGGTTTTAGCTCATTAGCACTTTATTCTGTACTGTAGTGTTGCACCGAGCTGAGCTTGAAAATACTACTACTATTGAAAGTATACGCATTAGGCGACTAGAGTCGCAGTGACAATTATGTACCAATATATGTTAACCTTAATGTATTTACGATTTTTTTTATTGTTGTGTTAATTGTTATTTTATTTAATTATTTTATTATATATTATTTTAATTATTTAACTACGATGATGCAAACAAATAACCCCAAACAGATAAATGCTCCTGCTTTAAACATCATATCAATCAACACAGAGGGTTTTTGGCGGATAAAGCTGAAATACTCTCGGAACTTAGCCGCTCTAAAACGCCATAGAGGTGGCCAAATTTTGGGAAAACGTTGTTTGAATCATCGACTCGAAGAAGAAGAAGATTTTATTATTTATATTTATTTATTTTATTTTTTGTAATTTTATTTTCTCTTTTTTCTATTTTTGTGTAAATTATTCGAATATATGGAAAGTCTTTCTGACACTCGATTTGAACATTTTTTTTTGTTTTTCAGTATTACTTATTGATGGTGAGTTAAGTTATTTTTGTAAGAAACATAAATAATCCTTTGATTGTCTCTTTCCCCTTTCTAGCAGTTTTTTTGGCTACTTGTTTGGACGCTATTGCGCACGCAGTCTTAAAATCTTTGTACGTTGTTGTTCAAGTATGCTTAACCATCTTGTTTATTAAGTACAATCACTATTTTATCTATAATCTTTTACTATTTAACATATTAAAACGTATATTTACTTAAGAAACATAATATTGTAGAGATTTCTATGTCCATAATATAAAATAAACAATGTGCTTTGTGCTTAGATCTATCTAAATTGGTTATTGTTAATATTATAATATCATACACAAATATTACACCGAACTTAATTTTTTACCATCGCATCGCATTGGTGGGATTTGGACCTGCACTTGTATGCGTTTTAAGGTCTGTTGCTTTGTATATAGCCTAAATTATATTATATTGTATATCACATGTTAACAATTTTCATTAGTTTTATCGTAATTGTCCAATAAGTAAAGGTATACACTCAATTAATTTAAAACTTTAGACTTTTTCTCTGACATGTGATATTTAAACTTATTAATATGATATTTTATATGATAATTTATTTGTAATTTTACATAACTTTTTTAAGTATTATGTTTAACTATGTTTTTACTTAATATTTAGTGTAGTTTTATGCATGTAATAATTTAAAATACGATTTTAATTGTTGTTAAATAAATGAAATGTCAAAGTCAAAGTCAAAGTCAAAAATTACTTTATTCAGTAAAATCACAAGGATCATTTAGAATCGTCTTACATACTAGGTGATTCTAGGTGCCAGTTCCACGCGACCAGAGCCTAGAAGAACGGGCAAGAAACTTACGGCCTGGTTCCTACCGTTTTTTTATATGATCCTTCTTACAAAGAATGAAATGATAAAGTTAAAAATGGTCGCTATATATTCAAAGAATCCTTCTAACTAGACATCAGAATAATGCATAATGATATCCTGTAGATGGTCGTTATAAAACCAAGAATCCTTTTAGGTTATAACTACAAATCAGCAAAGTAATAAGATCCACATACGCTAATTACAGCATATCAAAAGAATCCAACAGATCGCTGTATCAGCCCTCAGCTGGAGTCTAACAAAGTAGTGAAGACGAGGAAGCGCTTTACATCGCTGCAGCGACCCGACACTCGGCTTGTCGCCGCATCTAATTGGCTTTGAGCTATCTCAAAAGGAGGTGCGCGATAGGAGCGCGGTTCCATTTAATGATACGATACGATTGTGCGTTTTACTATTTAAAATATAGGATTTTATTCACGAATAAGTATGGATATACATGCTATTGAGATAGTTATAGACGATAGAATCGTATTTAGTTACTAAAGCGATGTTTTTCTCAGCGATCAAGTAAAACTATTAGAAATACCAAACTGTAAAAATAATGTAAATAATGAACACTTACAACTGTCACGTTTTCTTGCAAACAAATCTTATTTTCATAAATATATTAAAAAAAGGGTTTATTAGGTTTCGAGGATCAGCGCCCAGGCGAGATGAGGCACGCACGCACATTGTCGTCCGATTATCGTGCAATGGGCACGCGCCCCCCACTCGAGTCTTCATTGACATCCACTACACCGGTCCATTCATACCGCTCAAAATATTGACAACCCTATTCAAACCAGCTTGAAAGCGCTTGAAAGAAAAAAGGAAGGAGGCCCGATTTTTACCTACCCTAACCTACCCTCAATAGAACGCACAGGGCCGAATAAGGGGTTTGCGCTCGCAGCTACCCCTTCAGAGGGATGTTTTCGCAAATTGCGAGTTCGTGATGACGAAAACGACTGTTTGCTTCGCTAAAAAGCGCTGAGTGCTTCTGGGTGAATGAAGATGCTCTACGGATGTGGACATATTTTTGAAGATTTGTTTGTCAGAGCGAGGAAGTTTTGATGGCATTTTTGTCTGTGAAATTTTGTTTATTTTTTTAGAAGTGAAGTGTTGATTACTAAATTTAATTTTTAGCTTTAATTTTTAACAAACCCTTTACACCAATTACTAGTGTTTAGAAGCTGTTAAAAAATAAAGCATCACTTAATTGATACAAAAACACAAAATCTACTTTGTAAAGTATCTTAAAACGTTTATTTTACGTAACTTATTTCATATTAATTTTTATATTTAACCCAAATCAGGTGTAACCTTTGCTAAAGGGGCAATCTCATGTATGAAGATTTGACCTCAGTCAACTCGAGCAGAGATTAAGTCCTCACGTAAGCGCCATATTTCTCTCGCGACAAGATAGAGCGCTCGAGATATCTCGACTCGTAAATAAATAAAAAACAAAACGTTGAATTCTACTCGGAGTAATTTATAGTCCTTGTGGACAGATCTGTTTTAAAAGAAGTCGCGGAAAGTGGTTTTTTGTTGGTTTAGCTAAACGATTTTGAAGGTTTCTTCTGTATTCTATCTCATTTCACTTCCTGTCACCGTTTACGACATGTTCTTTTAAATTATGTACATAATATAAATCATTATTATATTATATAGGTAGTCTACGCTTCAAATTCAAGCACAGGTTCAAGTCAAATTGAAGCGAGCGTCAAGCAATTCAAACATAGATGTTTGTTTGAATTCGCAGAGCTCAATTAAAATAACGCACAAAAGAAACGATGCTTTGATTTACAAAGATGACTCAATAAAAAACCCTTCTAAAACCTAACCCTATATATAGTTACTTACAAAACATACTTAGGGAAAATCCTCATTATGAAATAACACATAAAATGCGCCAAAGGCAATTAAATGCATGAGATAAAGATAAGATAATTTTATTGATAACAAATATGGTTATTTACATGGGTATCCAATGTTGTTCGCTACATATCATGGTTAGAGAAACATAGGTGCCCAAACTAGGAAAAAAAACGTGTATGATGGCATGAAATTTGCTCTCTGACATTACACGATACGATATTGTATAAATGTTGTGTCGGTTGCTGTTTATAAACAGACAATGTGTAAAGTGAACAAGAAAGTTCCCGCGGCGCCAAATCGGACCTCTTTGGCATGTGTCCAGCGGAAGTCAATATCATTACTAGCTTTTAAAGCTTATTTCACTCAAAGCGAGTTATACTACTTTTACGATAATGTTTTAAATAATTTAATTCATCTAGTTGTATAATATTTATAAAATGTAACTTGAGTTACAATAATTATTATGAATAAATATCTTATCTTATGATAAACTTAAATTCGGTGTGTTAAAACTCAAATTATAATTTATACACATAAATCTTACAAGTACATATTATTAAGTACATATTATAAAAGTTTAGATGTAAGTATGTTTGCACCCACTTCATAAGCATGAAACCTATTTGAAAGGGTCTCATCCTTTCTTTTAGAAGTAATATAATTACTTTTAATCATAAGTTCGATGATTAATTTAGACTTCTCTTAAAAACTATCAGATTTACTGGAAAAGGACCATCAAAGGTCAAGGTTGATGTCAAGTTTGTTTTTGGTTTACATGCTACATTTTCGAGAATGAAGATACAAAAAAAAAATTACAGCAAAAATATGCGTAATAAAACGTTAATTTGAAAGTGAAACATGTCGAGATGAGTACTGCTACATGGTCCGCGGTATTGGCCGCTCCTGATCGCATAAAACACGTGTTTTATTTTCCATTTGTTTCCTTTTATAGCAGTTGTTTGCTCAACAGTCCGTGAGAGCCTTTTCACCTCCCTGATGTAAGGGGAAGGGCTACACTAAACCCACTTCAGTGTATCTATAGCAGCTGTTGATAAGCTTTCATGATATTAGTTTTTTTTTAAGTTCTCTTAATTTTATTAACTAGCTATCTATCATCTGTTAATCGTGATTTTTCTGCGTATAATATTTTGTTTTTTTTTTTGTCAAAATATGCGACTACGTAAAAGTCCGAGTAACAATTGTACTAACATATTTCAAGTATAAAAAAATCTAAACAAATAAATACACAACAGCATGAATTCAAATTCAAAATTATATAACACTAGAAGAATTTGTCAAGCAGCCAACAGTAACATAAAGGATAATGAAAAAAACCAAGTATTTTTCCAACAGTGCGACCGCGTCCTAACCCCATATAAATCACTTCGCTTTGTGAGCACACACCCTTAACCGAGGCACTAGCATGAGTATAAGAAAAGAGTATAGTAAAGAAACTGTCAAATATCAAATGACACTGACTTATAGGTCTACATGTCAATGTCAATTTAAGTGAACCAGTCAGTGAGACTTGGCAACATTCGTCGCACGCTTATTTCTAATTCAAAATATGCAGGACGCCATTTTGAATTTTGTTAACAATTAAATCTTTACCGCGGTGAAAACTTCACCCAACTTTTCATGTAAATGAAGATGTTTCGGGTGAGATACGTCGATGTTTGTTATGTTTTGAAACATCATTGTAAATACCGCTAACTTTAAAAGTTACCGAACAGAAACATGAACGCAATCCTTATATCTGAACACAATTTAGTCGTATCAGCTTATGTTGTACGTCAAAGCATCTTTTTAAAATATTTATCAAAATTAAAATCCGTTTTTTTACTGATCATTTAATAATAATAAGAATAAACCTACATAAGTATATATCAAATTACGTTTTTCTATCATTTGTTTACATAATTACTTAATATAAAGTAGCATAATAATATAGCAGTTTGTAGAGCTAGTAATAGGTACTTTGGAAAACATTGAAATATTCCTTACTAAACGTTAGTATTATTGCCTGTTCTATGGCACAAGAGGGTAGGAAGTGTAATTTTACACCCAAGATAGTATCTGCACTCGAGCGCTGAATAATGAATGCTATTTCCGACGCGTAAGGTGTTTTATTGATTATTTCACTGTGATTACACATTTGTGATGTACGAGCTCGGAAGGTTAGTCTAAGAAATATGGTTGAGACTGTTTGTGTCTTGATTTATTACTAAACCAGTAAATCGATATAAACAGATATAATTACTTAAACATTTTTTTTCTATGACATGGCTAGCTGACTAACATGTAGGTTACCTGATAGGAGGAGGTCACCAACATCCATGGAAATCTTCAACACCCGAAGCACAGTCGGTGCTGCCGGCTTTTTATGTACAGTTAAACCTGTCTTTCCAAGGATCCTGTCTCATAGCTCCGGGAAAACCACAGAGGGCAGTTCATTCCGCAACTTGCACGTTCGAGGCAGAAAAGATCTCGTGAACCTGGAAATTGTTGAAAACCATCCGTCCAGACGGTGAGAATTTACATTAACGACAGATGTGGCGCTGTGGGCGAGGGTCCGCCCGCAACCTTCTTTCGGTTCGCGGTTCGATTCCCGCCTTGGGATAAATGTTTGTACGATCTGCAAATATTTATTCCGGGTGTTCTGGGTATTTTATATGTATAATAAAAATATCTATCTATGTTATGTATTGTATTATGTATGTCAGTCTTCTAGTACCCATAACACAAGCTCTGCTTAGCTTGGGGCTAGATGTTGTTGTGTGGATTGTATCCAGTATCATTAATTTTTTTATTTATTGTTCTTGCTAAAGAGGTTAAAAATTGAAATGAAAATTAGTTTACTCAAAGATTTTATTTTCTAGAACGAAAGAGGTTGTTGAAGGCACTATTGGTTTTCCTCAAGATTTTACACCCAACATAAAACTTTTTACAAGGATTATCTCGGTCTAACTAAATTAATCAGACCTTACAAGTATGCTATCTGAAAAACTTACGATCCTGCATAAAAGATAAGGCTAGGAAAACGTCATTACCAAGTTTCGAGCCTTTGTTCATGGACAACGGGAAATAGCTGTGATGTTTATAATTAAAATTGAATTTGACAAAATGAACAGAATATAATATTTTATATTTATATATAAAAGTGGATCTAAATAAAAATCCTATTTTACTTATTCGTTGATTATTAATTAAGACATTGTATCAAAATAACAATATTTTGAATATTATATAGGTATGTTTAACTTAACACATGCTTGTTTATCGGTTCGTATAAGCTAGAAACATTTTTGTCACTGATAGGCTTACTTCGCAATTAATAAATATTATTTTCTTACGTCTATTCGAATTCGAATTTTATTTCACTACCGAATATTCTAGTTTTTTTTTTGTTTTAAACTAAATCTAATATTTTTCATACTTAGGACTTGACATACATTTTTACACAGTAAAGCAGCTATGGTATTATTTTTAAATATAAATATAGAGTAATTGAACCATCCGAAAACGACCTTAAAATAACATAACCAGCTAAACTTCCCAGGGCTGTACACAATTCCCTATTTAGAGTTTATTACTTTTATACTATCAATTTATAGTACACTACACATGGTCGGTTGTAAAACAAGATTGGCATAGTAACTGTAGTGGCCTGGTCCGACCATTACTTTTATATTACAAGCAAATAATGGAAAGGTTGCATAATAATTTCTGGCTTTATGGTTTTTGTTCACCTTCGTTGTGATTGAGGCAACTTTAAGTTCGTATACTTGTATTGTCACACTTTAAAAATTATGTACTTAAACTTTCGTCTAGTGGTTGTTATTACAATGAAATCACAAATCTAAGACGTAATACATCCACAATAAATATCAATATATATGTTATATAGTGTCTAACATTTCTAGAAAGATTGAATAGACTTGCTCAGAGCTACAATTTTCTTGCCTTAGTCGGTCTTATAAAAGAAAGACAAAATAGTTATGGAATGAAAAGTATGAAAAAATCTGCATGACGAGTTGTATGTTACAGTATATTGTATGATACATGCTACAGTGTTTTAACTTGAGTAAAAGCATGACATAGTCACCAAAGTGATGTCACTCCCCGTCCACGCGAACTCGTATTTTTATTCAACCTATCCGTGTTGGATAAAAGTCTTTGAACATGTTGTTAACACGCGTTCTTTGAAACTAGAAAATTGGTTTACAACAAAGTCAGGTACTAAAACAATATTTTGTGGGTAAATACACAGACGGTGTTTTTTATCAGGGTTTGAGCAAAGCTTGGCTTACAGCGGGTTTTGTAGAAGCAATCATAAAGTCCGTAGACTCGCTTGTCAACATAATTCAGACTTTGAATAACTTCTTGTGACCTTCTTCTAGTAAATGATATTCAGTAGGTTGATATCAAAGTCAGAAAACTAAGGTGTTCGACATAGTTCAAAGAATTAGCAAGCAGAGGGCTTAGTCCGAGCTTGCATTTTAAAACTCCCTACTCTCGAGCCGAGAGTCGTCTCTCGGATCTCTCTCTCTACTTCTTACAAAAATATAAGGACATCCGATAGACGACTCTCGGCTCGGCTCGAGAGTAGGGAGTTTTAAAATGCAGGCTCGGACTAAGCCCTCAGAAGTGGCAGTAGGCTGGCCATGTTATCCGAAGAACCGACAATCGTTGGAGCAAACGGATACTGGAGTGGAGACCGCGTTTAGGCAAGCGTAGTGTAGGACGCCCTCTGGCAAGATGGAGCGACAATCTAAGGAGTGTAGCTGGCAAAAACTGGATGAGAAGAGCCGAAGACCGGGCACAGTGGCGCGTCTTGGGAGAGACCTACGTCCAGCAGTGGACTGATATAGGTTGATGATGATGATGATGATGATGAGGTTGATATTTAAAGTTCTAGATATCGGCAACCTTGCTTTTCTTCTAAGTACGTATCACTACCCTCACCGTAGTAAGATGGTACACTGCTTAAAATATAATCTTGGTTCGTAACGCGCCTATTACAAAACAATGCAATCAAACAGTTCCCTAAAAACGTACTCTGTAAGACACTGCACAAAAATTCTGTTTAAAATGTGAGTTTTTAAAGTGAAATACCAAAAACCCTGGCAAACGCTGAGATTGAATTGGGTACCGGTGTTTTTGTTTTACAAATGAGCGCGTAAACGGATGTTTGCAATATGCAGAGGATAGATTCCTCTCTGTGTACGAAACCGTAAATATCGGAAGCTACACTCCACTTAGAACGTGCGATACGACTTTATTTTATCAAGAATTTAGAAATAAATGTGTCACTGTTAAATAGTATCCTAAAGATGCTTACACTGATTTAAGATTTAGAAATAATATTTAGGATATTATTTAGCAAAGATACATTAAAGAACGTTAAAATACGTTTAAGACATAGTAGCAGATTGTTGTTAAAAACAAATTCAGTGATATTGTAAGAATACTCCTTCTAGCAGCCAGCCACAAATTGTCGTAAAATATAGCCCGTTTAGACGCCCCATTACTTCACCTCATTTCAAAAATATTTGACTACCTTAATTGATTTATTGCATTATTTTGATTTGAAATATAGCTACCACAGTGACCTTGCTGGTTAGGAAATGAAGAAATCTGATCATCGGTGTTGGTGTCGGACGGCAAAAAGCTGACGTCCCCTGAGGCTGTCCCCGCCTCGTCACCTTGCCTGGCACAAGGCACAGGAGTGTACCGTAGTTTCACCGTACAATCTCGTATAGGCGACCAAGAAATTGGTTTACTACTCTAAAGGTAGACTTTCGAGCAGAGCGGCTCCGGCGTCACTGACGCAGCGAAAGTAACGCGGCGATAGAGCGGTAGTATTATGCAGTACGGAAACGTTCGAACGCTGTACGAATCGCTGCGTCAGTGACGCCGGAGCCGCTCTGCTCGAAAGTCTACCTTTAGGCTGAATATCATTTGCACGTACAAAACATCAAGGGCTATTTTCGCTTGACAGATTAATAACTGCTACGTCAGAATCTGTCAATCTGTAATCCTTAGCGAATAATTATGATACTGGGAGATGTCATCAAAAGTGGTAAACCAATGTCTCGGTCGCCTATACCTTCTGACAAATATACTTGTGGGTAAATATGGTAATAAAATAGATGCATTATTTTTACGACAGATGTTTACCTATCATAAAAATAATGCATCAATTTAAGGATGTAAGTATCATGTTTTGGGTTTTAATATTGTTTCAAAGAAGTCTACTAGTTATTTTTTAACACAAAATTTTCTAGTAGTCCGATCGCTTTTTTCGAATATTAAACCCAATTAAACTGCAGATATATATTTAATTCAAAAGGTATTTGTGAAGATTTAATGAGATTGGAATATTACAATACTACAACTAATTTAAACGGAATTTTCTTTGTGATACTTTACGACACTTAATTTCAAACACGTGTTTTTTTTATACTTAGACCACACTCCGATTCCTGTCAAATTGAATCTTATTGCGCCGGGGGCTAGACAAAGGGCAATTCGCATTTTATTTGCCATCTGAATTCGCCCTAGGCCCTTCATTGGCATATCCAGTCACCTCTAATATCACTTCAATTACATATCTACTCAGCTATTGGTATAAACAATGATAGTACGATTTGTGAGCGAAATCAAAATGCGCTAATAAGCAATATCATCAATATAAATAAATTATTTGTCGTATTAAGTGATAGAAACCATAAAAAAACAAGTTTATTAGTAGAAGTACAAGTCGATTTGATCGTAATCGTTTCGAACACAACATAGATTACAGCAATGCAAGTGTTCGGAGGTAGAAGTAAATAGAATGGCAGTCCTTGCCTGAAAGAGCCTCTTTTATTTTAGATACTAATTTGCCTCCCTCTCCCTGCCTGTTTTATTATCAAATATAGATCTCTCAAATGTTGGTTTTGAGTATAAATAAATAAATAATGCTGGACAATCCACACAAAATCATCTAGCCCCAAGCTAAGCAGAGCTTGTGTTATGGATACTAGAAGACTTAATACAATACATTACATAGATAGATATTTTTCATTATACATATAAAATATCCAGAACATGCGGAATAAATATTTGCAGATCGTACAAACATTTATCCCAAGGCGGGAATCGAACCCGCAACCTTCCGCGTCGCAGGCGGACCTTCGCCCGCCGCGCCACATCGGTATCAAACCTACGACCCACAGCATTGAAGGCATATTTCGTGCTGTGACGTAAATTCGTCATAATGAACTTATGTAGCGAGTTAGGTAAAGTGTGAAGTTACACTTTTTAATTACGGCGCATGCAACGGCGCTCCGCAGCTCTTTGTCATGCAGTGTAGCTCTAATTTGTAATTGTACTTATAAGAGTGTGAATCGTGTTTGAGAGCCAGTTCCAGTGACCATAATATTTTTTATTTTTAGCATTTGTAGTTCGTGAACATCAGTACTATTAGTAAAATAACATGAAAAAGAAGTCACATGCTGTAGGTCTACCATGAGTTTTTACTATACTATATTTACTATTCTCGCTAGCGTCTGTAGTTAAAAAATGTATGAATATTTGTACAGCGCCTCTAGCGGATAGTTGGGTACTAAAATTCGTCATACTAATATTGACGTAACTACTGCAGTAAAGTCAGCCGATTTTACTGTGACATCTCATGGTAGATACACAGAAACCAGCAATAAAAAACCATTGTTACAACAATCAATTACAAGTCGTATCTGCAATTTAACAAGAATTTAAAAATATATTTATCTGATTAAGTAGCAGTAGAGCTTAATGTTAAAGAGCTGCTCTAAAGACGTACTACCAATCCTGTCGCCAAGCAGCAATATTATCCATTTGAAAGGGTATGGCTGCCGGCGCAATAACAGGCACAAGAGTTTAGAGTGATTGATGTAATGCAGTGTGACAAAGCATGTTATTGAACGTATTTGACATAGACTCAGGGTAATTAATATCAAGATCTATAATATACTTAATAATATCTTACTTACTCCTATGGCGTAGTGACCCAAAGTTAACCTCTGCCTCCGACATCAGAGCACCCCACTTTTTTCTGTCCTGCACGGATTCCCGCCATTATTGGCTTGGAGCTCGATATTATTATATTACTAGATTCTAGATGAAGCAATCTGTCGTAAATGGTGGATTACGACAGATTGCTTCATCTAGAATAATCTATCACATCGTTATGAAAAAACTTTAAACTTATGAAAAAAAAACTCATATCATAGTCTAAGATCCGGCTGCAGGATTACTGCGCTCATCTGTTTTTTGCTGAAAACCAAATTTTTATGTATATTTATAATTAGGAGAATATATATTTATCAGGTTGCCTAGCAAAATTTGGCCGCCAGTATGTTTAATTAAATTATTTTTAATTATTTTTTGGGAAAAATAGCGTTCACTTGTTTTTTAAATCAAATAACGTCTACATCATGGCAATTAATATGAAGACTCAAAAAAATCAGCAACCCTTATTTGCGGGTAGATTTAATTAAGCAGACAATATGATAAAAAATGGAAAAAAACATAGCTTTAATTTGATATGCAATTAATAAATAAACGTTATGCACGTATAAATATATCGAAATCATACCTGTTTACTGCTGGCTGCGAAGAGGTACGGCCAAGTGCGCAACGGCAACCGTGATTTTTTTGAATCTTCATATAAATTGCCATTACGTAGACGTTATTTTATTTAAAAAACAAGTGAACGATATTTTTTCTCAAAAAACAATTAAAAATAATTTAATTAAACATACTGGCGGCCAAATTTTGCTAGGCAACCTGATAAATATATATTCTCCTAATTATAAATATACATAAAAAATCGGTTTCCAGCAAAAAACAGATGAGCGCAGTAATTCTGCAGCCGGATCTCGTACTATCAGGTAAAAACCAGTGAAGTGTGTATATGACCTAATAAACTTTCTAAATTCAAAAAGTTGTACCAAACGGGTACCTAACCAAGCTAACTAAAGGCCATTCTCGCCTTCAGGAAACTCAAGCGTCGAGAACATTCGGTGGCCTTATTCAAAAACGTACTTTAGTAAGCTTATAAGACGTTTTAATACAGCCTCAATTTACATAACAAATGCGTAGTAAGTAGGCATAATTTTATATCTCTTTAAATTTATGATTTACACAAATAACAAGACCTATTTTAAAGTCTATCTAAATGCCTACCTCAGGCATGAAACTATGTAGTATTGTATGAAATGTCAATAAATTAATTAATTTAATTTATTCATGGCCACTAGTATGTCAACTGGAAGATAATATCAGTTGACTTTTAGACCATTTGCCCTCAATGACTAGTAACTAATAAAGTTTATACGTCGGGTTCAATGATACGTATCATTGAACCCGACCAAATAAATAAAATCATTAAGCGCTTTATTTCAACGGTCAAATAGCTGTATAAACTAGAAACATTGCTGAATCAGGCCTCGGAGAAGTATAAAAAGTGAGTGAGTCGGAGTGTGACAACTGATAAGAGTTCGCGACCGCGAGTGAGTTACTGCGCAAGTTTCCAACGAAAAGGGGGGGTAGGGGGGATTCTTAAGAAACTTTATAAAAATCAGCTTATTTAGGCTTCAAATAGACTAGGAATATACATAAAAAAGCCTTGCGATATTTTCTTTTATACATTGAGGACGTGCTCTGTGATACAATGCACGGAGCTCATCACTCTGAGACATACAATCTGTAAAAGCTTCACTCCTTTAAAACGTAGTACATCAACGCGAGCTACATAACAGTAAAAATAAATATAATATGCTAGAAAAGTATGAAATGTAATTTATTCCCATTCCATAATATTTTTTTGTAAGGATAACATAATTAAATGTCAACGTAGTTGATAAATCTAAAACGTTCCGATATTATCTTGTCTGTTTTTTCAATAATAATTATTTTGAAACAAAATTATAAACTTTATTTATTATCCCAAATGTCAAGGAGATATTTTTTTTGGAGTAAAAATATAGTAGTACTTACAATATTCTATAATTAATATTATATATTTATATTATATATCTAATATATTTAATATAATATATATATTTAATATTATATATCTATGTAATGTATTATATTAAGTATGTCAGTCTTCTAGTACCCATAACACAAGCTCTGCTTAGCTTGGGGCTAGATGATGTTGTGTGGATTGTCCAGCATTATTTATTTATTTATTTAGATTTATTCATTTTTGGTATATGTAACATATGCTAAATACTTTATTCACAAACAAACTTACGACTATACAGTATTTACAAAATGTACATTGTCATATAAAATACATAAGAAACAGTTGAGCTATCTACAGACCGTTGCAAACGATCTATAGATAGTTCAACTGATCCAAATCAGTACCAATCGGAAGCGCACCCAAGACACTGGCTGCATTGCCGCGCTGAATAGCAATGCTGATACGATAGGTAACTAGACTATAGAATTATTTATTCTTTTCTATACCGTCAAAGTATTTGCATGTTATGAGAATCCTTACGACGTGTAATGTGATGTTCTGGATCATTTTATTAATGCCACAGATGTTGTGTTGCCAAATTTTAGGAAATTCTTTAAAAGTTTTATATCAACAGTAGGGTCAGATAGAAGAACTGTATTTGTTCTGCTTGGAAGTCGTGAATAAATATTATGTACAAATTTTTAGTTAAGACAAATTATTTTGTCCCAAATTATTAACCATTTAAATATCAGTGCGCGCCCAAACTGCTATTTTATAAAATAATTCGATTTCGTATTTAATGTATATAAGTGTACATAAATTAGTATGATTTTGAAACAGTATTTTTTACGTTTCACTAAATAAATCTCGTTTTAAAACCATAATTTAAAAATATTTTACCGTATTTATCACACGTGTATCTGCCGTCGAGAAGCAAAACCCGCTATACCCAAATATGCAGAAATTGCATCTACAGTCTAAAGACTGCTAATTGGCGTCACCGTCAGCTTAATGACCAGGGGCTATGCACGAATAAATATGACAATCGTATACGTAACGAAACAGTGACGTATTTGAAATACATTGCGCGTCAACGTCAGCGTTACTGTTGAATGTTAAGGCGTTAGCGCGCAGTGTACCCTAAATACGTTACGTTTACGATTGTCGTATTGTTTCGCGCTCGGCCCTCAGTTGTTGGACCGTTACTTCGCACCTTGACGGTGTAATTTTATGCAAGAGTTGACAGCAGGACGGCATGCGACGAAATATGCTGCGATCATTTTACGATGGGAATTGATAATATCGTATCTTCAGATATTAAATTTTACTTGAATTGAGTTAATTAAACCGCCTTATAGTAATAAGTAACGATTTTATAAAATGTTGCTTACATTAGTCGAATATAACTTATATAAAAATATTATATTTGGACTCGTATTTAGGTGTCACAATAATTTTTATTATTTCGTGCCGAAAGTAAATATACTTAAGACGTTTACTATTTAATTATGTTTCTTTACGTTCAGACCAAACCCTCATAGTAGAGATTTCGTAGATAGTAAAGATTTTAATGCCCCAAAAACCATAGTTTACAATAACCATCATACTATTGAGTGATGTTAAAAACTGAGCAATTATTATAGTAATTACCACCAGTGCTGGTTTATCTGCATTATAGATAAATATATGTTGTCATAATATAACGGTGACCGTTCTCATCTCCGTCTTCAATATAACTAAGTACGTGTATAATATCGAAAACTTGTTGAAGCAGGAATTGACGGCGATTTGCGCTGATCGCGATATCATCATGTCATTATCGCCCGAGGCGCGTAATTCCCAGCATTACTGATCACAGCTTAAAGATGATTTAACCATTTTGATTTCTTTTTATTCGCGCTTAAAGTGAAAATTGCAGGTTATGTTCTTGTCGTTGCGGGCAGATTTATGATGTCGAGACGTATTATCGAAAGCGGTTAACGTTTTTGATACAAAGTGCATGCATAGTCTGAGTGGTATCCATAATAATGTAAGTTTTCGAATAACTCTAAACCGGTTCACTCCATACAAAAGCGTGTCACATTTCGAAAAACCGAATAAATCTCTCTTCAAGTATTGTCTTATAATACCAAAATAAAATTGAATAAATTTTATGCATTTTTTGCATACATTCTATTTTTCGTTCTAAGTAGCAGCTTTCCCAGCAGGTATAGGACTTCTAAGAGGCATTTCACACCACATCATTTTTAACATAAAACAATACTTTTAATCTGTCTACTACCCTTATCAGTAGATGATATAAAGTTATTACTACCATTAACTCAAATCACCTTAAAACCCCAACGTGGTCTAACATAATAATTTCAAAGAGCAATAAATTCTCAATAAAGAACCGTAAATACTTACGCTGAAGGTTCAGATTAACATCGCCACGACTCATTTAAAAAGGGTAAATTACCATTTAATATGGTTACGGGTAGCGATGAATATTAATATGTATTGATCGATATTAATTGACCAAAACACTGTTTAGCTTGCTGATGGAATGACGCTATTGACACCCAGTTGTAACAAAATGTGCTTAAAACGTCAAAAATATATAAATAAACTTTTATATAATACCGGCGAAGACTTTATTCTTCAACAAGTTGTTACAAGAAGAGGCGATCCCGAATGAGTGGTGCAGCAGCTCACTGGTGCCCATTTTCAAAAACAAGGGTGATGTACAAGACTGTAACAACTACCGAGGAATAAAGTTCATGTCACATAGCATGAAAGTTTGGGAAAAGGTTATTGATAGGAGAATGAGAGATGAATGCTCGATTAGCCAGAACCAATTTGGTTTTATGGCAGGACGGGGAACGACGGATGCAATTTTTGCACTACGCCAGCTCTGCGAAAAATACCGAAGTGCGCATAAGAACTTGCACCTGGTCTTCATAGACCTAGAAAAAGCGTACGATCGAGTCCCCCGGAAGGTTTTATGGTGGGCTTTGAAAGAAAAAGGAGTGCCAGGGAAGTATGTTAGACTTGTGAATGCGATGTATGCAGGAGCACGAACAAACGTCAGGTCCGAAGCCGGAGTCACCGACGAGTTCGATGTGGCTGTAGGCTTGCACCAGAGATCGGCTTTAAGCCCCTATTTGTTCCTCCTGGTAATGGATGCTTTGACATCAGACATACAGGAGGAGGCACCCTGGTGCATGCTGTTCGCCGACGACATAGTTCTTGTCGGAGAGGATGCAGCCGAGGTACAAAGCAGACTGGGAAAATGGCAAGAGAAATTGGAGAGAGTAGGCCTCAAGATCAGCCGCACTAAAACGGAACATCTTTTCTGCAATTTTAGTGGCTCCTCCAATTTCTCTCCAATTGCCTTAGACGGTGTAATCCTACCAGTTTGCTCCGATTTCAAGTACCTTGGCTCGCTCCTCCAAAACGACGGCAATATTGACCGAGATGTATGTAATAGAATGAATGCGGGATGGATGAAGTGGCGACAGGTCTCTGGGACAATATGCGACCCACGAATGCCCCTTAAGCTCAAGGGGAAAATTTACAAGACAGTCATCAGACCTGTCACCATGTATGGATCAGAATGTTGGGCAACGAAGAAGACGGATGAAAGAAAAGTGCTTCTGAGATGCGAATGTTAAGATGGATGTGTGGAGTGACGAGGCTAGATAGGATAAGGAACGAGTATGTCAGAGGAAGTTTGAAAGTGGCGCCTGTTATTGAAAAAGTGAGGAGTGCAAGATTAGCGTGGTATGGACATGTTATGAGGAGGGATGAAAATCATATTACGAAGAAAGTTATGAATGTGAGCGTGTCTGGATATGCAAGTAGAGGAAGGCCGAAAAAGAAGTGGCTGGATTGTGTGAAAGAGGATATGAATGTGAAAGGAGTAGACTCAGAGTTGACGAATGATAGGAGTGAGTGGAAGAAAAAAACATGTTGTGCCGACCCCACGTAACGTGGGATAAGGGCAGGGGAATGATGATGATGATGATGATAATACCGGCGAAGAGGCCTTAGAGGGACTTTTTTTTCTTAAAGATTTTCTTAATTTTTTTTTCCTTAAGAACCTTCTCCTAATATTAACAAATACAACAAAAAAATAATTAGTGAAATCGGTCCAGCCATTCACGCGTGATGCCGTGACCAGGGAAAACGGGTTTCATTTTTTTATATATATGAAGATGAATAGTCATCTGAGTGTCTAGAAGCTCTTAGGTTTTGTATTATTTAGCAACTGCCAAATATAAACTTCGTAAGAAAAACCATAAAAAAGAAAATTAAGTTCAAGTTTTTTTTACGACAAGCAAAATGTGCTTTTCGTTAGAAAAATAACTTGAAAAAACTTGAATTTTATTCCCTTTGTGTCTTAGATAGTTTTATGGGCGCAGCGCATTGTCTCACTCTGGTACTTACAATCACTAAGTAATAAAATTCTTTTTGATCTTTTTGATTTTTAATTGAATTGTTTTTGACTTTGGAGTACGTAGTTAATAGATTTTTCATTGTGAAACAATTAATTGTTATTAAAAAATACAACAGCATTAAATTAAATGGGATATGTTTTATCGCATTTTTGTATACAATCATATTTCAAAAACAGATAATAGAGCTACTTTCTCATAAAACAACACATATAGTAAAAAAAAAAAACAAATTATAGACCTGTAAATCTGTGTATCGCGAGTTTGGTTACAAAACGGTGTAACTCTTTTATCAGAATTTGCATCCGACAAATAAACTGCGACGGCGGCTACTCTCGTGTTATACCGAGCTAATAGAGCTTTATTTAATTCTTTGCTGATCAGATATTATTGAGCCTTTAGATAAAGCTGGACTGACAAGATGGCGATCGTAAAAAAAGTCGTATTTTTATTAGGTAGTCAATGTCAGCATTTATGGCGAGCAGCAGTTAGAACTCATTTATGTTTGAAGAGTTTCATTCATCATATCTATTGTAGGATATACTTAAACGTAAGAATACTTAAAGTATATAAGGTGCTATTGATTCCGAAATTTCATAAAAAAATAATATATTTCAGAAATATTGCCAAAGACCGAGTTAAGTAGAAAGCTTTAGGGGAAACTTTTGCCCAGTTTTGCCAAACTAAAAATTAAGTTTTTTAAAATAAAGTGATAAATAGCAAAAACTCTTGTAATAACATTGAAAAGAAATAAAGAAAATTCCACGAGAAATATAACGAAGCCAGTTTTTACTTTTTATTTGATATTTAAAATTAAAAGTAAAAACTTGACTCGAAAAAAAGTGGGTTAGTCTGTCTCATGACTAAGTGTTCGAGACTGTCGGATGCCGCTTTTGAAACCCCGTTGTTTAAGGCAATAATAACACCCCTCAGGGTACAATTAGTAATCGTTTAAATCTTAATTTTCTGCCAACAAATAGCAGTGTAGATGAAATATGGCTGAGTTTACACTCAATACGGAAAATAAGGTGCCTTTAAACCTGCTCTTTGAGTACAAATAACTTTATAATGACGTTCACTGGTTAGACCTGCGACGTTGTCTAAGTTAATTATAAAAAATCATGGATATTTTTATATACTTCATTTAGTTCCAAACTAAGCAAAGCTGGTACGGTACGAATATTGCTGCTGAATGATTGTGATTTGCAAATATGTATGAATAAAATGTATACATCAAATACATATTATATTTAGAGAAATTACCTACCACACGATAATTCATTTTAGTATTTTCTAGTTAATTTATAAATCATGCAAAAACATTTCACACAACGCCTATTCTATTCTAAGCCAAACTTGTACTATGCGCACTACATAGATTTAAAAATTTACATACTTTTTGTAATACACATTAATTAACAATTAGTTATACCTTATACGACCTATGTTCATTAAATTGTTATAATTCGGCATTATTTTACCTTTTACCTTTAGAACTACCAGAAACTTTTGAACCATACTTACACTATTTAGTATTCAAAACAATACTTACCTGTTGATATGCAAAAAACTGCGATTCATTACCGCGTCGGTATCGTAACGCAATACGGAAGGAAGGGTGAAACCCACCGATGGTTATCTACTTACAAATGGGAGATTGTTAAATGTGTATAAAGAGCCTTTTTATCAGTAACTGCCGGACATTTAATTTTATTATACCTTTCGTATCTTTACTTGACGCTTGAAGAATTTCTTACTGCTCTATCAGAAGCATTTGTTATCAAGAAAGTTTAGTACTATAAATCTTTTGATTTACTTACTCAAAAACAAAAAGATTTTGGATGCTATTTTTGTAGGTAGGTACCTACTCATAAAAAGTTGTTATCAAAATTATATATTATAGTGATTTAATTATTCCATTTCTTCTTCTTGCGTGTCAATTATTCACAATAACTTCAAACTTGATTTCAGTAGAACTTTGGTTTCCTTATCTCCCTGTACGTAACGAAATATTGAATAAAATTATAGTTTTTCTTTCATTAATCCACTAAAAAAACAATGATTATTACTATAATATTTTAACAATACAATCTGTTCATCTTTAAGAGTCTTAAAAAACTAAAAACATTCAACTTACTTACTTACTCCTATGGCGCAGTGACCCAAAATGAGTCTTGGCCTCCGACACGAGAGCTCGCCACTTGTCTCTGTCCAGCACGGATTCCCGCCAGTTATAGGCTTGGAGCTCGTGAATAAAAACATTCAACGTCCGAGTATATCTAAATTAAGTCACCAATCTGATATTTTCCTTCAGACATATTGCTAGCTTAACTTTAATAGGATTTGAATAGAGTAAACAACTAATTTAGCGACAGCATTAAGTGGGTTACAAAATGTAAATCCTTCGGTTTAATCCGGAACCACCTTCATCATAGAATAATGTATCTATTTTACAGAACTAATATACTTTAGTTCTGGTTTTGCGATGGATGCGGTAAATAAATGACATGTAAATACTAAGGTAATGTACATAATACATTGCTACATGTATGAAGGGACAAGTGACAAACAAAAATTATGATAATAATTGCACTGTTTTCATTGAAGGATTTTGAATAGCCGGAGGGTGACCGAGGGTCCGTGGGGTACCGAAGTACCACGAGGACCTAGAGTCTCAACCCTAAGAGGAGCAAATGTGTAGGCCCTGTCGAGACCTGCATATTTGCGTCTCTTGAGAAATTCAATCATTTACAAAACAATATAAAAACATGTCGCCAGGGACCGCGATGAGTGGAAGACTTTGGGGGAGACCTTTGCCCAGCAGTGGGACAATATAGGTTAAAAAAAGTATACATATATATATATATATATATAAAAATGGGTTAAAATAGTATTTCGTAAAAATCGGTCACCTTCATTATTGTCGTAACTCCTCGGTAATGAGTATTAACTGTGTATAATCTGTGACCAAACTAAGTTATCGGCAGTGGACCCTACTGATGTACCGACCCGGTATAAAACTTGGTCCAGTTGTTAATCAAATACGTTATTTGGGACAGAATGCGTAATCGAGTGGAGATTTCCAAAGATTAAAGAGTTCACAGATGAGACAAAGTCACATAACTATTTTTGTTACGAAAATGTGTTAGTATAACGTTTCTTGATAGTCCTAATAATTATAAGAAAAGCAAAGAACAGCATTGCAATAAGGTTTATATTTGAATGTCATTTTCTTCTATACTCATTATTCCAATGCATCAGATTAAAAAAAAACTTTAAACGGAATCAGCTACTTACTGTGCTGGTCAGTTAATGGAGAGACAAAATCGTAGTCTTCATAAACTGAACACAAAACAGAGCTTTCATAATAAAAATAAAAACAGAAAAAAGTGGCCATGGAGGAAAAACAGACTGTTTTTATAATGATAATTTTATGGGCAATTTACAGTTTAGAGCTGTAAATCTGCTGGCTTATCCTAGTCTCACAAAACCTGCCAGGTTTTAAATCACGTTTAGTTTTTATAGTAACTCATCACTGAGACACAGCTAAATAGATAGTCTGATACATAAATGACTGAGCTGTATTTAATCCTATCAATAATAACATCACAGTCCATTCCTGAAATGCTTCAGAATACCGATGATTTACTAAAGAAGCGTGATTTAAAATCATGCTGGTTTGAAGAGGCTAGAATAGGCCTACTGTACATTAAATACTTAATCTTTGGTCTTATCCCTTAGTTAATAACAACAAAAACACGTCCCCAGTCTGCACTAGTTTGTATAATTAGTTGAAAGCTCCGCGCGATCTGTTCGAGTTGCTAACCGTTGGAACTTGCTCATACAAATTATAATCGTCTACTTTGTAAACAAGTACTTTGTGATAATGTTTATTGTTTATAAATATATTATTACATAGATTATGAAATAATGTTATCATGAAGAAACTTATAAGAATTACAGTTTACTTCTAAGGCAGCATCAAACGTTTTCATTTATTATAATATAATATTATTTCAAAATCTTGAGAGAATTATTGAAGCATTTGAAGGCACGTGTTTAAAAATGTATGATAATAGCTTTTAACATTTTAACATGTTACTAACATTATAATAGTAGCAGTTTTAAAGCATGATTAAAAACCTTGAAAATGCTACCAATATGTGGGAAAATTCTGTGAATATTTATTTATTTAATACAATTTTTACGAGCCGATCATAAAAATCTAGTTTATTTGTATTTGAAAATAAAACAAAAAATAAGTAAGTATCAGTTTATTAAATCAACAGCAGTCTTTCGCCAACAAAATTTATATATTAACTAAGATTTTAAAATAATTTTCTACAGCAGAAGTAACCAAAAACTAACAACATAACAGGACTTAGCGATGTAGTTTTTGAAACTTAAAGGATAGAAAGTAACTATAACCGTTTAAAACTTGAACGTGCGAAAAGCGCTCTAACAAATTATGGGCTTAGTTTCAAAATTGCAAGCTAAACTATAATGGCCTGTCCAACAGGTCTGAAAACTCGGCAAAGCTTCAGGCTTCTTAAAAAACTATGACCGTTTTGTGCTATTTTTTCGTCCTTAGATCTAAAGACGAAAATAACAAAACTTATCAATTAATCAATAAAGAAGACGAAAAAAACAGCAATTGCAAAAATATAAGTTGGTATCAGCAAATGATTCGTTTTAAATGTCGAAAAATGTTCATTTTAAATACAAATATTACAAAGTATGATTCAAATTGACCCATGCCTTATTTTGTAAACTCTTACTTTATAACTTATGCTGAACAAGCTAAATCAAGTTTTAATAAATTAATGAAATTTTATTTTATTCAGTTTTTAGTCAATTTATTCACAAACAAACTTACGACTATTACAGTATTTACAAAATGCACATAAGAATATATAAAATACATAAGAAATAGTTAAGCTATCTACAGACCGTTGCAAACGACTATAGATATCTCAATTGAAAATTTCAAGTCATTTCAAGTCTTGTTGTTTTATGCGTATCTTTATTTGAGTGGTTCTTGCAATTTTTGTAATAAACTCAATGCGTTTTAAAATTATTTAGTTAATTCAATAAACGCAGTCAAATAGAACCTTATATGATAAACAGTTAAGAACTGCGGTTTTACTTAACAATCTAAAAACTTAATTTTACCCTTGTATATTAACTACAAAAGCTACTTATTCACAGCGGTTATTAAAAGAGGTATAGTTATATAACACGGATAGTTTTACTTAATTATGAGTTCTAATCACAAAAGTTTGAAATTTTCAACTTCTTAAGTTTATTAAGTTCGAGATTTTTTTTGTTGTCGAAGTCTTAGGAATAATGTTTAAAGAGGAACAATCCGTATGAGATTTATTTTTTAATTGAAAACAAAACTGATATCATAAAGCTTCTAATACTTTCCAACACAGCTTGATCTTTTTTATCATTTTTATCTATCTCACCAAAATCGTGAATAAAAAACTTTTGTTACACAGAATAATGCTGCATGAAACTGTTACTCAAAATACTTGCATGACTCTAATAAAGCTACTCACTTTTAATCAAGTTTCCTCACGAACAAAGACACGCGGATTTAATATGGAGGGTTACCGGACAGACAGACAAGAAGTGCGAACTGGGGCCCGATATGGAACCCTGAAGTTACGTACAACGTGCCCTGAATATGGAATATAGATGAGGTGTTATAGGGTACCAGAAAATTGGCTGCTTATAAAATTTTTCATAATTTTATTTATAAATTAACTTCAGGCTTTATAATTTTTGACGACCAATGTGGCGCGGCGGGCGAAGGTCCGCCTGCGACGCGGAGGTTGCGAGTTCGATTCCTGCCTAGGGATAAATGTTTGTACGATCTGCAAATATTTCCGGGTGTTCTGGGTATTTTATATGTAAAATAAAAAATATCTATTTATGTAATGTATTGTATTAAGTATGTCAGTCTTCTAGTACCCATAACACAAGCTCTGCTTAGCTTGGTGCTAGATGATGTTGTGTGGATTGTCTAGCATTATTTATTTATTATTTATTTCAATGAAATATAGAAATAAATAATATAAAGTTTAGTTTTACATTATAATAATTCAAAGACCAATTCGCGGCAAAGTGTGGCAGCACGCGGGGTCAGTGGGTGACATACATAACGTACGAGATGCAACTTGCAAATTAATTTGTTCCTGGAACTTTAATAGAATTATTTACGACATTGCTCTTTGTAAGTTAATTTAATCTAAGGACCAAGTTTCTAGAATGAAGAAGTAATACCACAGATTATACTGATAAGCGTAAAAGTATGTACTTGGTCAAAAAAATTGTTTGGAAAAATAATAGAAGCATACTATTGCTATACTGAGTTAATTTAAAGATACTCGCATTGCTGTGGTTTGAGAGTATGGATGCCGGTGCATGCACGTTTAAATTTAAAAAGTTGCAAGTAAAAAAGGTCCTCCACGTAAGTATGTATTTACTAATGTAAGACATTATTTTAAGTAAAGAAAATAGTGGCTAGCGATAGTCTTCGCCCTTGTCTTTCGGAAATTTTATGAAATATTTACAGTACCTAGTTACTTAATACCTATTCTATGTACCGTAGATTTGCAAGCCTCTCTACTTT
The DNA here is from genome assembly GCA_932527185.1 of Ecliptopera silaceata. Taxonomy (NCBI): domain Eukaryota; kingdom Metazoa; phylum Arthropoda; class Insecta; order Lepidoptera; family Geometridae; genus Ecliptopera; species Ecliptopera silaceata. The sequence continues at coordinate 9,901,345 of OW052208.1, read as the reverse complement.
ATTACCTTTTCATTTGCGAATAAGACAGTGCTAAAATAAAAAAAGTATTCCAGACTCGGTATTTTCCTATGATTATAAGGCTTTAAAACCTTTTTACACTATAAACTCCCGCAACATAACTCACAACCCGATATCCGCTAAAACTTCCATGCATCAATAACTAAAATCGAATCATAATTCATGCAATATTTTTTCGATCGCGCCGTCCGGCCAGCCGTCCGGACGTCCGGTCCAACTGACTTCGCCGGAAACCGGAACCGGCACGCCGTCCGGCTAATGGGCCGAGGGCGATAGATATCGGTGATACGGCGTTAAGGCTTTCATATTTGAGGGTGAAGCCTTTGTTGATGAGTGGTGGCTGGTAGCAATTGATTTTGGAATATGTTTGGGGTTGGTTTAAGGGTGTTGTTGTAAGCTTTGATAGAACGTGGTGACGTTTTTTAAAGGCATAAAGGTATTTTAGTCACTATTCATGGGTAGTCTTAGAACGAAAACTCCACATTGGAATAAAAATATATATTAATTATTGTTTCTAATTTTCACTTAACATTCACTAACATCTTAGCGATTAAAATAGTTACAATTTGTGATAATTAGCCAGAAGATTTGCAATAAGCTCTTCTATTTTAAAAATTGTTAATATAAAAGTTCAACTACACTTAGTAGAAATAAAAACTATAATCACGACTCAATATGTAAGTGCAAAACTAAGCCCAAAGGGCATCATCTCCTGTGGTCCGTTTTACATCACATACCAATTTGTAAACTACCATTATTAAGATCCAATCACTTCGCGAAGTATTTTCAATTAATACTGAACCAAAGCCTAGAATTAGCGGGTGTTTGAGAGTAATCCGAGGCTCGTAGTATCTTATTTATATAAATTAAATTGGCGTGACTGACTGATAATAAAGAATTAAAATGACAAAAAGCATGGCATATTTTATGTGGTACACAGTTTCCATAGAAACTTATTGATAAATATTGAAGGATTAATATAATAGGGTACAGGGTAGAACCTGGATGCAAAAGGCCCAATTAAGAAAAGAGTGGCGTTTGAGGGAGGAGACCTATACCCAGCAGTGGGCTAGTACGGGCTGTTTATGATGATGATGATGAATACAATAGGTACCTAATTAAATCAAGTCGTGAAAAGTTGTCTTAATTATTTACCATTTTTAGTACTAGAATCTAAACCTATTCCCCCTATCTTATAAAAAGTTAGCGTTGACTTTAAGTCATCATTACGTATGGTAATCAATTCTTCAAGTCTGTGCTAACTTTTTAAAAGATAGACCGATTGACTTTACCAACTGATGATACGCTTTAGTTATGCCAAAAACTTTACAATGAAAGTTTAGAGTTGTATATTAATCAGAGTGAAGTCGTGAGCGTTCTATTAGTTAGATCGTAAAGGCTGTAGGGCAAAGTCGTGACAGAAAAATGAATTGCAAACTGTTTTGTAATGAAACTTTTGATAGATAGGATAAGTATACTTTGTACCTTGTGGCAAAGCAAGGAGCCCAAGATTTTTTAAAGTACTGACTTGATGATCTGCTGTGGTAATACTCAAAATGGTATCAACTTGTATTTTTTTTCATTAAACTCATTTCAGCTAAGTACTCCTTAAAAAAATATTGCTGTCTATAAAGATTTTTGTACATAATTTGTGTTATTAAAATGTATTCCTTATTACCAAATATATTACTATACTCGCCGCTTTGGCTAGGCTTCCTAAGATTGTTGATCGAATACATAAAACAAACAAATGTTTTGAATCGAACCCACAACACACAGCGCAGAAGACATGGCTACCAGCTGAAATGTGCCAGCCTGTGTCTCCATAGTAAACAATAATGACTGTGCCGAGATGGAACTTATCGAGACTCGTGCATCGAAAGCTATGTGGGTGGCCAGAGCTACTATTTGTTTGCGAATATTTTACGAACATTCTACAACTCTTCGCTAACCATCTCAAACTTTGGTAAATAACTTTTGGGATATTGTCTTGTAATTATATGCAGTAATCATCAATTATTTGATAACAATCAAAATCAAAAACACACGTTTCCATATAATTTGAAATTTTGGACCAAAAACAACAAGCATACCAACACAAAAAGCACAAAAGCGTACACAGGTATATTATTATAATAGCACATAAAATAGATTAAAATAGTTTACTGGTGAGTTTAGTATTCATAATATGAAATATTTGAAGCACTTTGGTATTATTCGCTCGCTATTCAATTTCGCTTGCAACATTCCGAAAAACTGCAAGCAAATGGTAATTTAAAGTATCTTTCATCTGAATGCGGGCATTGAATTCAAGAACGGTTCTGCTTTGTTTCCCTTTTTGAGAACGACAGGTATACAGGCTATCAGCGAATATAATAATGCTTTACGTATTTCACGGAATTTCATTAACTCTACTATCACCAGAACGCCCTTTGTTCCAATTCAGTCTTTTTCATCAAAAATATTTGTTAAAATTAATAAATATTTATGGACATTCCACACATCACACTCTTGTCCCAAACTAAACAAAAGTTGAACTATGTGAACTACACTCGAGAGCAATGAATCCGGGTCACTTAAAGAATCCTAAAAATCTCGGAAACTAAAAATGCTAGGTTAATGCAATAAATTTTATTTAATAGACAATGTAATACTCCTTAAATGAAGGTATTAAAACTTCTTAGTTATTGTAAAGTTATATCATAAAAAAATCAAATTTGAAAAAGGGCCACTTTCGAAGATGGAACTACGAAATTACAGCATTTAGTTTTGCTTTTGTTTGTAATCTGTCATTTATGTGGGTACATAAACCATGTTGATAGTGCTCTATATTCATTATTCAAGCTGAAATTATGTCGCTTACGCCTGAAGAATGCACCAGAATACTTACAATGCTGGAAACCGGCCGGAGTCAGCGCGATACAGCCAGGACTGTCGGTGTGTCGCTGTCAACAGTACAAAGAGTTCTCCGACGTTACGAAGAAACTGGTTCTAACCTACGCAGACCAGGAACGGGCAGAACCAGGTGTACCACAGCACGAGAAGACCGATACTTGGTGAACACCATGCTTCGAAATCGCTTTCTCACAGGAACTGAACTCACCAATCAGTTTCGACGCCTCGGAGGAAGTAACCCAAGTGCATGGACAGTAAGACGTCGGCTTGCTGAATCTAACTTAAAACCCCTTAGACCTGCAAACGGCCCTAAACTGGAGCGTGGGCATCGTGTTTCGAGACTAAGATATGCCCAGAGCCACGTAAATTGGAGTATTGAAGATTGGTCAAAAGTTATGTTCTCCGACGAATCAAAATTTATGCTCTACAAGCACGATGGAAGACACAGAGTGTATCGAAGACCAGGGGAAAGATTCAAGCAAGCATGCATCGAAGAAAAAGTAGCCTACGGTGGTGGGTCTGTACTTGTGTGGGCCGGAATTTCTTCTGAAAGTCGCACAGAGCTGGTGATCATAGAAAACGGCTCTTTAACTAGCGTAAGATATGTGGAAGAAATCCTCAATGATCACGTTGGTCCATTTATGGTCAATTTAGGTGAGGATGCTATATTTATGCATGACAATGCCCGACCTCATACAGGTAGGATTGTGAATGACTACCTTCAAGAGATGAACATTACTCGTATGGAGTGGCCAGCGCGCAGCCCGGATATCAACCCGATCGAGCATGCTTGGGACGAGCTAGGCAGATGCGTAAAACAACGAAACCCTCCCCCAATCACGCTTCGTGAGCTCAAAATTGCTCTCACAGAGGAATGGGAGAATATTCCCCAAAATCGTATAAGGAACTTGGTGTACAGCATGCCAAACCGCGTAAACGCAGTAATGGAAGCACGAGGAGGCAATACGAAGTATTAAAATTCAAGAAAATCGTAATAAAGTTCAAAAATTTCATGTTTCCTATTTTTGTTTTAAGGAGAGATCAGCAGTTTTTTTCTTTATGTAATTTTGTGTTAATAAAATGTATGGTGACTCATATTTTTTTTACTTTCATTTAAGGAGTATTACATTGTCTATTAAATACAATTTATTGCATTAACCTATCATTTTTAGTTTCCGAGATTTTTAACATTCTTTAAGTGACCCGGATTCATTGCTCTCGAGTGTAGATTGCTGATAGTAGGGTATAGACGTACCTATTACTGAACCATTCCTTAAAGTTCAATATTGCTGACTACAAACTACTATTTATAAATCGTTGAGTTGGTAGTGCTTCTTACTAGCAAGTTCTTTTACTAGCAATTTTACATCACAAAATTCAGCTTCAACAACGCTGTTATAGAATGAAAAAAGGGCTTAAAAATCTAAAAAACATGTTTTGACGATTTATGAAACATCAAAATACTTCAAGGAGTTTTAGCCACAGCCAATCTTTGTAGCCAATCTTCAAAACTCTAAAACATGTTTACTTTATTCTAAGCCACGGTAAGAGTGTAGGCGTACATTTAATTTATGAAAAGGAAGATAAGATATTTTTCCTTGTTTTTAACGATGTTTACAAAACAATAATTTCTTGTTAGCAAAAAAAATTCCGTGAAACCAGAAATATAAATAGATTTGTTCTAAAAAATACTGACCATGTTGTATATGAAAATTAATTATTTTAGGTTCATCTAATTGTAGATGAACCTAAAATAATTAATTTTACCATTGAAACAAAAAACAAAAAACGTTTGTTTTTTTATACATTATCCATATTGATGGATAATGTATAAAAAAAAACGTTTGTTTTTTTATACATTATCCATATTGATGGATAATGTATAAAAAAACAAACGTTTTTATATCGGTGAAGGTAAAAATGAAGTAAAGTGCTACAAAGCATTCACTATGTTATATTATAGTTTTATATCAATACGTAAATAGTTAGGGAAATGAAAACAAGTCGGTACAGTATAAATCACTTTATTGTGGACATCTGCATATTTGTAAATAATAAATTAACCCAAAACCACCGGGAGGAATATTCATAAGCAATACTGAAGCTTAATTTCGAATGAGACACATCTGCTTTAGTAACAAGTGACAAGAGGATAGCGGTAATATACAACTTTATTTTTATTCGTACTAGACATTTTATTTGTAGCAACAAGACAGGGTAATTTTTATTTCACAAAAAACGAAACACAATAATTATTAAATATAAGTACTTTAGCATTGTGGTTAAGGCAATCTTTTGTAATATTAATACATTTTTAGTAAAATCTAGGTAATAAATCTGTGAATTAATTCTTAAAGGCACCAACAAATAATCTATGTATATTAATTTTGTTTTCCAAAAAATGTCCACGTACTTCTCAAACTTGCACTGGATTATAATGTCGACCCTTATCGTCTCTTATAAAATGATATCATTAGCCAATTTGCTAATTATCCCTTCAAGGCATGGTATCCAATTAGTGAATTAAATTATTGTAGAATAGCATTTTAATGCCTTATCAGTATCGCGGTGGCCATCTGGCACCGTTTCGCTGGTTGATCAGCTGTGTTAAGATTGCTTTGAGACTTTCATTTTCATTTTATTCATTTTCTTTTACATTACACGATAATCAAACACTCAAAAATATTTCGGAAATGAGGCCCTTATAACTAATATTTTTGTTAATCTATATGATGTATGTAACTTTGTTGATTTTACACACTCTTTTGATACCACAACCGTGATTGTTATGTTTTAGGTTTCTTAATAAAAAATAAAATTAATTATGTGTTTACACAAGGTAGTCTATTAAAATATAGTACCTATATCTATAGTTATATTTTACAACCTTAAAAGTAAAGAAAAACGGCAAGCTCTACAGTACAATATCATATTAATAAGAGTACCTCAGGGGTATAATTTGGGCCATTATCATTTAAAAAGTACATGAAAATTAAATCTTGCTTATCACAGTCGTATCGTGAGTATAAAGGGTCTGAAATAGGCAATTAGCTTATCTGTGTTATGTCTCCGTTGGTTCGACCGCACCCTAATTAGGGGTGGAAACCGAATTCAAAATTTATTGGACCCTAGCAATGTCTTTACAATGTTTTAAAATGCGTAAGGTTTTGGGACTGGCCTTATTGTTTTAATTATCGCTAATTACTTCATTTAACGCAACAATAAATAATTTTTATTTATTAATGAAAAAATAACTCTTCACTGCCGTGCAGATTTTTAAAGATATTGTAATTTTTGAGAATTATAAACACTTGGCTTACTATTTTTGATTGTAGCTATAGAATCTACATCTACCTTACCTAAATTACCTTATTAGAGGTTGAGTAAACAACAAAGAGACGCTAATTACTTATTACCAAAATTATAACCTGGCAACCCTGATTACTCTATAGCTATACCATATATAGGATTTTGGATCCCTGATTTCGTGGAAACAACTATTTTCTCAGCCTACTCACGATAACGGAACTATTACCCAAAACCCACGTCTCGTCCCCAGGTGATCGTTGAGCGAATGAGTGAACGAATGAGTGAATGGGCGGAGCTCCTAATGGCTCACGTCAACTGGACATAGCGTAATTGAATAGGTAGAACTTTTATTTTCAACCCTATCTTGGAACATACCGATGGCGATGGTTAAATATTATGTTGACTAGGAGGTGGAAAGGTGTATCCTAGAAATGATTTTTATCTCGTTATGAGTCTATTTTGCTATTTTTATTTCGAAATAATATGTTCAGTTTATGTGAATTCCCCGGAAGGACCTTTCCTATGTACCTACTTAGAGAAAGCACAATATTGATCCTTCCACATCTATCCACTTTCATTTCCGTTGTCCAATAGGTTATGAAATTGTTTTATATTGACTTAGACTTTCTAGCCCAAGGAACATAATATCCGTGGCCCCCCTTCAAAAAGCTAAGTTCTCAAGCAACTATTACAGCCCGGTCACACTAGTCGTAAGTCGCATATGACTAAAAGTCGAAAGTCTGATGTATAGGCGACAAGGAAAGTGGTTTACCACTTTTGATGACATCTCCCAGTAACATAATTATTCGCTAAGGATTACAGATTGACAGATTCTGAGGTAGCAGTTATTAATCTGTCAAGCAAATTTAGCCCTTGATGTTTTGTACGTGCAAATGATATTCAGTCTTAGAGTGGTAAACCAATTTCATTGTCGCCTATACCTGTCTGTACGCGTCTCATCCAATGTGAATGAGTCTTAAAGGTACAACTAGTGTGAACCGACTAGTAGCTTTGACGATACCATTACTACAATTTCCATTTACTAGTTTTATATCTTACAGCAACAGCTTGATTTATAAGTAATGATTTTCATGACATTTAGCAATCTTTGAATAACAAAAGAAGTAAGTTTACCTTCTTCTTTGTGTTGTCTGTGGCGTGTGCAATAAAACAAAACACTACCATTACTGGCTCAGTATTTAATCTTGAACCTTTCTTAGAAGCTTGTTTTGTTGCTGAAAAATTTATGAGTAGCGATTCCGTAACAATGTCGTGTACAACTATTTGTTTCATTTATTTTTTAGACTTTGGAGAAAATGCTTACATTTAATTTATTTTAAAAACATAAGGCCTATGCTCTCAAATGGCCGCGGATGATGATGATGATATGCTAGAAAGAAAATGTAATTTGTGTGGGATTAATGTAGCAGACGAGTTCAAATCTGTTACATTATATTAAGGCGACGGGTAGGGTGAAATTTTTCATAATAAATAAAAATGTCAATAACTTCCAACTTTATTATTTATTTATTATATCTACACACACGTTAAACTTGTAACACGGCATAGTTTTTGCCGCAGTGGTTAAACTCTAGATAGTCAGCGTGGCAACGTCGCATTTTCAACTTCAGTAAGAATGCTGAAAACGACGCAAAACACATAGTGAGCCGCGCACAGTTCTGATTGTCAAACTCTTAAGCAGCGCCTTATGAATATTTGCGAGCACACAGCAATGGAACACTTATAGTTCCTAAGGCGCTACTCTTCTTCTTCTTTAAACACCTTAATGTAGATTTTTTTTACCTTGGATGTATAGATATCAACCATAAGAATAGCTGTGCTGAGTTTGGTACCAAACAAATCTGCCAAACCCATAAAAAATGGGATCAAAAATCACACTTTTGCAAAAGGTGTTGGTACTAAACTTACATTTTAAAGTAAACTATAACCAAGAGCACACATTTTGTTCCCTACCTGACTAGTTCAATATATGTGTTATAGGAAATAATAAGTTTCACAACTCCACATGCTATGACTTCTTCAGAAAACACTCCCAAAAACACGCATTTGGCTATACCCGTCACCTTAAAAGGCAAGACGTGTATTCCCAGTAATTTAAATATTTCTGTGTTATGAAATAAATAAATGAATATCACAGACATATGACATGCTCTAGTTCCAAATAAGAAAGCTTGTACTATAGGAGCTAGGAGGCTGATATTATACACACACAATTTTTCTAAATAAATACTATACTAAATACATAATACAAGATTCTGCTGCAAATTCAATTGACCTCGTCTTTATCAACTATTGAAAACTACACTCTCAACTAGCATTTTCACAGTAGTTTTTGCAAAAACTACTTTCTCATACCGTAAAAGTTTGACACTCAATCTTCTGGATCCAATCGTAGAAGCACTTTCAACAGTTTTCAATCCGAAGGTCGGAACCCGACGAACGCATAGAATACGGGATTTATTGATTTATCAGAACAAATGCGAGACACGAATTGAGTAGGTAGTTGGTTGCAAATCAGAGGAACTCTTTAGGATAGAACTGCTTAAAAAAGTAAATACAAAAAAATATAGACATTTCGTCGTTTAGAGCCAAACTGTGCTTGCAATATTTGACAGTTGTATATGTGCTGGTAAAACACTCGGTTTAACATAAAAACACTCATATAGCACACTTACATTTAATTTGATGTTTGTCATTTCACACATTTTTTGTGGGTATTTAACTTGAAATTTAAAGGCAACTAAGATGTGACGTTCATCAAAACATTACTCACAAACTTTATATAAACAAATCTTTAACTTTTGACTTTACAAACGTATTGGGTTCTTTAAGTGATAATTAAAAACTTTGTCAAACTAATCATGTAGCCTAACAGCTGTCTAAAATCAGTTCTATGATATTATATATCTTTGTTTTAATCCCAATACGTTACCTATTAGGCACTAGTAAAGTTGGAAGCTTCGGGCTGCAGGAATTTGAGTAAGTTGCCGAGAGATAGTGCACTAACGCACTGGGCAACTATAGCCGGCGACCATATGAGGTCGCTATTAAAGATTGACAAAACTAGAGATACAGCTTCTTTTGTATTTATATTTCATATTGACTCATACAAAAAGTTACATTTTATCTCTAAGTATAGCCGGATAGATGGATGACTTCATTGCCGTACAGGGTAACCTGGATACAAAAAGCCCATGTAAGATAAGAGTGGCGTTTGGGAAGAGGATTTTACCCAGAAGTGGGCTAGTACGGGCTTTTTGATGATGATGATGATACGTTAATGAAGTCCTGAACATGTATTTAACACGTTCTCTCCTGTGTGAGTAGGTATATTCATACAAATTAAATCTTCTTCTTGTCGTGTCGATGCTACAACTGTTTTACTTATTTTGTTGTAGCATCGTGTTGGAAAGATTAGCCAGACTAGACTCTGCGTTACTGTGCTAAACATAAATAACTTATTTACTTTCCAAATTTGGGATAAGTTTTCTTCAAATGTATTTTAAGTTTTGATACATACTAACTTTATTCGCATAGCACTCCCACCGAGAATGCTTAATTGATTTCAGCTGTTGGTCACTTGTGTGATCGCTAAGTGCGCATGTAGCCTAATGCGTATACTTTGTTCAACTAACTAGGTCACAACCACATTACAAACTGGTTCAAGGGCTTGGTTACATGGATTTGTATTTATTTATTAGTGCAGTGTTTAAAACAATATTTTTAACTGTTTTTTATCATTTATGTTGCTAATCAAAGTTTAACTTTCAAAGAACTGACACCCGCCACACAAACATTTGCTCTGGGTGGGAATCGAGCCCACGAACCACAGCATGGAAGGCAGAGCTACTACCAACTGAGCTGTGACACCTGTCTAATACTTCAATTGTATTAAATTAAACAACTTCTTACTAATTATAAAGCATATAAAGACATGATTTTTTCTAAACTCTTATCATGTAGATTTAAAATTTGTTATCTTACTTAATCAGAGAACAGAACCTGCACCTCCTTTCAGATAGCTCCAGATGTTCAATTATCTCATGTAGATTTTTCTCCGTATGCCTCACATCCGGAAGTTCCTACCGGAAGTTTGTATAGAGACGGAAGCACTTCCGATGACATAACTTCTTTGTTGTAGACGTGTGTCAGTTGAAGTAAAATGTTAAGTAAAATGCCAATTTAAAAAATGCATGTTAATACTCAAAGATACTTATTAGTTTGTTTTCTTCGAGATTTGTTAATTGATTTTTTGTAAAGATTATTTTTGTTTGTATATAACATGATTTTTTTAAATAATAAAAAACTAATACTTACAACATTATCACTATTATACATTATCATTATTCATTCTATACCTATATCAGAAATATTTCCAAAATATATTGAAAGTGAAAATAAATATTTTTAAAATTAATTGTATTATAATGTAAAATTTAACACATCAAAATATAAATAACAACAGATATTAATATTCAAAACGCTTCAGTACAGAAACATAATATACTTTATATTCATAATTACTGCAAAAAGCCCATCAAATCTAAATCACCATTTTATCACTCTCATTATAACTCCCTGCAATTAACTTAACAATGTTAATAAAAGCTATGATTTATAGTTATCTCTACACATTAAAAAAGCTTATTTTGTCATAATATTACACCCAACACTTCAAAATATCTAAATTTTAAGCAAAAATCCAGGCTGTTGTATGTCTATTAGACATATTATTATATCACATTTTAAGTGTAATTCAATAAATAACCAAGGACAAATAAAATCTAGTGGTAAGAGTCACGAATAATAGAGTAAAAGTATAATTCTAATTGAGAGAATATGATCCGTACTGACGTCGCGTCGTGGAATGTAGGTGGATGTAGAAGTAGAGGGAGGCCAAAGAAAAGATGGATGGACTGTGTGAATGACATCAGTTAGAAAGGAGAGAGCATCGACATGACGTCTGATAGACGAGAGTGGAAGAAGAAGACGTGATGTACCGATCCCACTTAGCGTGGGACAAGGGTAGGAAGATGATGAGAGAAGCAAAGGGTATATACTAGTTAACTGAAACCTTGTTAGCAAGTCGATAACGTGCTAATTTACTTTATAACCGCGATAAGTGTAATTTTGCAATCAATCCAGTTCACTTTGTAATAAAGATTTCTTGTAACTCGAGTTCTAGCTAAAGTCGATTTATTCATGAGGCAGTTGTGAGGAAACACGGTATGCGAATATTATTTTATTTTAAATTAGTTTCAATACTAGGTAAAATAATATTTTTTTTCAAAAATAGACTAATTTTGATGATTTTTAGATATAAAAGAATTTGGAATTATATTCAGAGTTCTTAGAATAATTTGTAATCTTGAGTATGCTTCCGATTGGTACTGATTTCGATCAGTTGAGCTATCTGTAGATCGTTTGCAACGGTCTGTAGATAGCTCAACTGTTTTTTTATGTATTTTATATGCCAATGTGCATTTTATAAATAGTGTATAGTCGTAGATAGATAGATAGAAAATTCTTTATTGCACTATTAAAAGTAGTGTATACAGGCGAACTTAATGCTACAAATAGCATTCTCTACCAGCTAACCTTTGGGTAGTGAGAATAACAATTTGGGTAGTGCGCAAGTCGTAAGTTTGTTTGTGAATAAATATTATCATATGTAATACATATATTTTCAAAATCACTACGATGATAACAAAATATATATTAGTGTTATTTAAAAAAAATCTAATGAGTTTGATTTTGATTCTTACCAAATTACACACAGGCAACAAAAAAAGCCAGGTTTTTACGTACACAACACAAATTGCTACTTATCAATACTTAGTACCTTCGTAAAAGGAGGAGCCATGTTATGATGGATGGCATCAGATCCAATCAATATCTAGACACGTCTTTCTCCTAATTTGACGTCACATGACAATGACAAATGATCGGTTTTTGCTGCTCTCAGTTTGGGGAACCTTCTTTGTGTATACTGTTTTGTTTTATACATGTACTTTGATTTTTCCTTGTAATGTGATTTTTGAGGTAAGTGGATTACTATAGTTATGACTGACAGGCGTCACAAACCACCAGAAATGCCGCAGAACCGATGAGTTACTATAGAAACTGAACGTGATTAAAAACAGTCAGGTTTTATGAGACTAGAATAGACCGGTAGTTAGTAGTAGCTCTACCTTTTATACTGTGGTTTGTGGGTCTCAATGAGTTCCTTAGATGTTTCATAATTCTTTTCATAACCTGTTCTGTCGCACTTCTAGACAAACATATTTGTTACTGACCCTGACTAACTCTGCCCATGATTAGAGTTCAAGTTGTAACAACATTGCTTCCTCGAGCGTTACTTGCCAAGAGCATGAGAGACTAAGTTATAGCAAAAAACTTTTTTGTTTTTTTAGATCATAAACTAGAGACATTCAAATCAAATCATGTATTTTGCAGAACATAGGAGTACCTATATATTTTGCAGAATATAGTAGATGATAAATATTAAAAATATGTCCAACTATGTCTAACTTAATAAGTACCTATGCTAAATGTATAAAATTATGTCAACATTGTATTATAATTATAGGTATCCATCAAAAGTAATAAATGTCATTAGTAATAATATAAAATCAATTTTCATTTTTGACATGCTTTGTTGATGAAAGATTAGATGCATTTCTCGCTGGGGATTAAAACAAAATTACTGAAGATAATGCTGTAATGACTAAATTTTTAAATGAGTATTGATTTTTATTAAGTTTAGAAGAGTCTTGATTTTTATCTACTTAAGTACACGATGGAAAGTCCCAGAAGCCACACTAATCAAGAAAACTTGCCAGACCAAACGGAGAGCAATCAAAAGAAAATTAGCGTGGACCTATTACAATTTGGAATGGAAAAAGTTTAGGGCGAGGCGCAGTCCCCACTAAAGTAGTCTTCAAGGACTAGCAAAATTGAATAAGAAAACTTAAGTTTTTCACAATACATGGACTTTTCTGTCAAATGTCAATTCTAGAAAGACATTATATATTACATATTATATTTATCATGAATGTGGTCATGAACACGGAAAATATAATATATACTTAAGTAAGTATATTTATTTGATAAATATATTTGATAAATGAAATAAATTAAATCTCATAAAAATATTATGATTAAAAAAAACTATTCTAGTGATAAATAATCTTCATAGACTTTATTGGTTTGCAGGAGATTTATTGTATTGAGTATCACAAATCAAGCGATCAAGCATTACGTTAAAGTTTTATCAATTCACAAAAATCTAAACCTATTTTCCTCTTAACACTTTTTGTGATCCACAATATATACCAATAATATAAAAGTCTGCGCTCCAGTGCAGTATTTCCTTTACGTTTCGAAATGGAAAAACTTCAGATACGGAACCAATTTGCCTCGTCGCGGGACACACTTGGATTAATTAAACATTTGAATCACACTGTCATGGTGGCGAACTTGTGTAAGTTTGGAGATTCTTGCATAAAAAGAGGAAAATCAAGTTTTAAAGCCTCTCTTTATTTTGATGAAGAAAATCTTGATGGTGAATTTAGGCAAAGAATAGCTATTACGGAAAAACGGTTACAACCGCCGTCATTTTATATAGTTCCCGCAACGAAGCACGCCTAGCTATATAGAAAAAATAATGTTACTTTACTCGCGATGTTCATTATATTCTATAGGTGTGCGGCGTGCCTTATCGCTGGTAACATTGATGTATGTTTCTGCTTAAAATTGTTTATAAAATCTATAAGTTAGGTAGTCAAATGCACGACTGCTAAGCCATTGTTTCAACAAGCCTTGGAAAAGTCACTTTCAGCATCAGAATCTCGCGTAAATAAAATAAATAAATAAATAATGCTGGACAATCCACACAACATCATCTAGCCCCAAGCTAAGTAGAGCTTGTGTTATGGGTACTAGAAGACTGACATACTTAATATAATACATTACATAGATAGATATTTTTTATTATACATATAATACCCAGAACACCCGGAATAAATATTAGCAGAACATACAAACATTTATCCCGGGGCGGAAATCGAACCCGCAACCTTCCGCGTCGCAGGCGGACCATCGCCCACCGCGCCACATCGGTCGTCGAAACAGTTTTAAATAAAAACAGTTTTCTGAATTCAACGTGATGTTACTCCAATCGCGGTCACGAGTTACTTATTAAAAAGCCAAGTTGCTTCATACGTAACTTGACCTCTTAAGTGTAGTAAAGTTTTAAGTTAACAAAACAATTATTATTATATTTTATCTAAAACTGTTAAATATTTGTATACATTGTAGATACGCCATGATCGAACGAGTGTTCCTAAAGTAATATTGTTGTTTATCTAAAAGTGGCAATTAATATAAAAGCTTGAATTGAGAACACCTCTCCTGAACGTCGGTTAAGCTTGTAATATTGCGTTATAACAAGGTGATGGTTCGTCAATTCAAAGGATGCTATCATAGTAATTGAGCCCTTAAGGCTTCCGCAGTACATATTTATAACAGTAAACAAACTTTTATCACGAGCTGAAAAACCAATTTGAATTATTTTTAATGAAATTGATTATCATCATCATCATTTCTTCCAGGGGTCCGATTGTTACAATGTAACACAATCGAGGCTCTGCTCTTATCTCACGCTAGATGTGGTCCTTACAAGTTTTCTAAATGATCCTCGTAATTTAATTGATAAACATTTTTTTTAGTTTTAACTTTACTTTCTTCTATCATTTCTAGCAATTTTAAGTCTATTTTTTCAACCTATTCTAGTTTTAATAACTACGTAACGTAAGTTTATTAATATCCATTTTTTTTCTGTATAAAGTTTCAATCATAGGAAGTTCTTTACAGCTCTAGCAAAAACGCAAAATATTACCTACCCCGTGCTAAATCTAATTAGCTAGTTTTAATTTTATGCGATCATTAAAAAACTTATTTGGAGTAATAACGTATTTTAACATCTTAATAGTGTGTTACGATTGTTTTTATGTCTTTGCAAAATTAAAATTTATGCAAAGGGAAAATAAAATTGTGCCATAAACCTAACCGATAATTTAACGTTGAGCTGTTTGCAATCATTTTATTTTTCATCACGAAACACAGTTCTTTTACGAATTTCGGAAATTATTGTCCAATGTAATATATTTAAGTGTTTCTACTGGTTGCTATGTATATTTACTGTGCCTTAAGGCTTTGATGGCAGACATTAGCATATTTATCGAGGACGAGAGAAAAAAATGTGTAAAATTAAAATAAGAGCGATTGAACATGCTACGGCGGCTTTGTAACGAGTGATTTTAACGGAGAATTGTGTCGTTAAGGTACTCGTTAAAATAACGGAATTACTTTTCGCAGAAGGTTTTTTATACATTTATTCGATGGTAACAAGCCATCTGACGGTAAGTGGTTATAACAAACTGTTACTTTACTGAGCACGTCCAAAAATACTAACACTAAGATGTATTGTACTCCATCCATCATTTTGATGTCTTTTTCATATGTTTGTAATTGAACCAGCACCCATACCTTTAAACCGGAACAGAGTAAAGTTTAGAGTTGCATGTGTCTACGACAGGTGCCTTTTAAATCGGAACATAGCAATGAGAGTACCACTTTTTGTGGCACAAATAAGTGAGGTGGTAGTTACTTCCCTGAACTAGTTCTTTCATAACCTTAGGTTACACGTTTAAGTATTGCTGCAATATCGCGAAGTATAACTCGGCCTTACCTTTTCATACCAGTAGGTACCAATACTCTCTTGTAGGTACTTTCATTTTAATTATAACTACGTTACGTATCTAACGTTTTATTTTGATCGTCTTTGTGTAATCTGCATACACCCTCCATAGAAGTTTTAGAGGTACAAAGCACTTTCAAGAAAACTTCAATACCCGCCAGAGTATCTTTTAAAGCCGTAGATAAGCCAGAACTCGAGCACAAAGTAAGGGTTCCGTGTAACGGAACGTTACAATATAACAGCTGTTATTATGCAAATGGGGTTCTCGTTGGGTTCAATTGAGACGCGAACGCTCGCGCCCACACAGCTTATGAAAAGGTCGGCCTGACATCTCTTTCGGAACCTTACCGGTTTATTTCAGTTATCCAAAATTTGCAAATGGAACATTCAGAGGTGCACAAGAACTTATTCTCCCATTTAAATGTTCCAACGGTTTGCAAATAGCACGACTTGATGTATTTTATTATAAAAACATATCATATGTCGTAATAGTCGTAATCTTTTTTAATCAATACTTAATGGCATATATTGAAGAATGTACTGCTGTAACAAGTATTTTATTTTAAAGGTATGTTGTAACCTTCAAATTATACCTTAAACACCTAGAAATTATTTAACAGTTCTACAGAAAAAATGTAAAGGCTGTATGATATATTCTTAAGATACCTTATTTTGTACACCTTAAGAGCTGTGGATTTTGTTGAATAAAATAAAATAAATTAGCAAGATAACATGCAATACGATTCGTTTTACTCGATCATGTGTGTACTAGGTACTTGTAGCTTCTCTGTGTCACCGTGCATGCGTAAATTGGAACGCACAACGTTGTTAAAGATTGCAGACTTGCCGCGAGCGTTTCAGCATGAACTCTTTTATATGCTTTCGCTCAGAATGAGATCCTAATCGCGTCATAAGTTTTATAGCAAAACGAGCAATCTTTTTAGGGTGTAATGTGCTTTTTATAATGAATAAGGAGCTTTCAAAGTTGCTACAAACAAATACTAGACTTCACTGTACTTAGTTACTTGGAAAGCGTTAACTAGTTATTTTTGAAACTAAGCTGTAAGATTGATTAAATTGTGGTAGTTGCTTTAAGATTACAAGAATAGTCAAGTTTTCTGTCATTTTAATCAGTTTTGTGAAAATCTTGTGTTTCTGCTAAGATACCTATGAAGCAATTAGTATGAGAACATGCACAAGAAAAAAGTCAGCCTTAATGTGGTGGTTGATGATTTAAATATTAGTTCTTTAGATATAAACTTAACAGGATTTACAAATAGAGTTCAGCCGCTGTCACAACCCAGTCGATTACCTTTTGTGCTGCTAGTTGTGGGTTCGATTCTCACTAGGTAAGTAAACGGTTACAATAATATGTTTATTATCCGTTTTCTATTCTCTCTTTTAATGTAATTCTTCAAAGAAACAGACTAAACACAATAAATAAGCAGTACAAAGCTCTGCGGAAGACAAAGAGCTGGAAGACGATTGGAGATTAATCTTTCATTCCATTCCGATACACCCTTCTGTACCGCAATACCTCTGTATCAGATCTCGTACGTCAGGCTCGCGGAGTGAAAGTAATATACATAGGCTCAGAGACTCGATGCAGGTTCGAGTTTGAACATGCTGAAAACGCTCTTAACCGACGAAAAAATCGGAGGTGTTTTTTTTAATAATTCAAGTAATTTAGGTATGCATTGACATTGTGAAAGGATATTTTGCTGCTTATCCTAAAAAAAAAAAAAAAAAAACATCAAATCCTGTTAAGTTTTATGACTCCATGCTCCATAGTTTTCAGTTTTATTTTTAAGTAAAAAGTTTTATTTTAATATCTAGTGGACTTTAATTAAATCCATTATGTACCCTAATATGATTACGATCTAGCCACAACATGGGCTTATGAGTATTTTTTTTACTACCTTAATTTGCTAGGGTATCTAATACTAAAAACGTGTCCAATAACACATGTTTCTTATTGTCTCTTATAAATTTAAAGTTACTTTTTTATTGTAAGTAAAAATGTTTTTATTGACATAAAATGTTTGTACAGAAGAATCCAAAAGTTCCTGAGCTAGTTATAAAAGCTGTGTTACAGGAGCCAGTAACTATTCGGTTCATACATCAGTGGTCTCTGTATCGTCCTCCCTCTGATAACAGACGAATGGATACATAAAAATTCATTGGTTTTCGTTCGATTTATCCTCAGAGTTTTCTTTTCATTGTGTAGGTATTATTTTATGCACCCCAAGCGGGCCGCTTACTGCGTATTTTACTGAGTTAGTGTTCTGTGAGCCGGTATTTTTGGCCTACTGCTGGAACTCTGTATTTTTCAGTTGCTATCGGAACTGGAGTTATGATATTATGATGCATGGAATTGTATAGTGCTAACTGTAAACCATAATATCAAGAGGTCTGCGATGGCAATCTTTAAAGCAATATTATTTTGATTAGAATTATTTAGGCAATGCGAAAATATATTAAAATTTTAATGGTACCTACTTTTTATGATCCTAGCAATATTTACGCCCCTGCTTAGAAATATGGTTTTGCTAATTAAGTAACAACTTCGATCTAAAATTTTTCATTAAAAATGTTTAAAACTAAATTTATGACCGCAGAAGTCAGGGATCTATAAAAATATAGCTTACAAAACTAATATACTTTGTAAACATAATATAATGAAATAGACTCTATCCCCAAGCATGGTGATGTTAATAAATACTTTAGGAAAACTATTTTGTAAATTGGAGAATATAAGGCCTTCTGCGTAACGTTTGGCTAAGCTTTGAATCTCATTTGGTCTGCACTAAAGACGTAGGGAAGGGCCTGTATTGGAAATATACATAGGGGCAGATATTTTGTACAAAAACTTATTTAGTTTATTTGTTTGGTTTTAAAAGTGTATGACAAAATAATAAAGGGAAAATATTAACTATTATTAGTATTGATACCTACTGCTGAAAGCAAATACAGTAATGGAAGAGTTATAAAAACGAATGAGTAACTAAGTTGCAAGTAATATAATTTATGATACATTAACATTTAATTTTAATTAAGTGATGTTTTAATAAACTGCTTTGTCACACAGCTCAGTTGGTAGTAACTCTGCCTTCCATGCTGCGGGTCGTGGGTTCGATTCCCACCCAGAGCAAATGCTTGTGTGATAATTATAATGTTCATCACACGAATTGCATTATGCATATTTTTTCTGTGTTTCTATGTATGTATATTTACAAAAAAAATGAATTTATGTAATCTATCAGCAATCTGGTACCCATAGTAGAGCTTTGCTTAGTTCGAGACTAGAGTGATGTGTGAAATGTCTGTGAATATTTATTTATTTTTATTTTAAGTATAAAGTAATGTAAGCAGATGGAATACACTATTTATTATATAGATTTTGATATCTAAAACAACAGTCCAATTTTCTGACACATAATCTAGGTATTTCGATAAAAACCTGCACGGGCAGAATTTCGTCCATAATGTATGTAAAATGTATAATGTATAGTAAAAACTTAATTTGTGAACCTTAAACGGACACGCACGTTATATCTCCCCGTGTGTTCCCCTCCAGTTCCCCAGGTGAGCGTTAAGGGAATGAGCTTCTCGACCTAAAGGAAGCAGACAGACGGACAAATGGGCCAGTTCACTATAGCCCTTAATTTTCGACTGGACTGGGTACTTTGTATTTTATTCCTTTGTTTTTTGTACCCGCCCCGAATTAGTTTGGAGGGTTTTGATTAGTTTAGGGACTGTTCAGTGTTCATAGTTAAGTATACAGGCTGTGATTAAATTACTCCTGGAGCTCTTATAGGTTAAATATATTTTCATAGTATAATTATTGATATAAAAAAATTACCTGTCTTTGTAACCAATTAACAAATACTTGAAAAAATATGTAAGAAGTGTAGCAGGAGATTTTTTTATTTATTAACCTAGGCACCTAGAATCACCTTGTACATACGATTTAATATGATGCTTGTGTTTTTAATGAATACGGAATTTATGACTATGACTGTAATTAGACACGTTGAATTATTATTTTTTACAGGTTTTCAAATGAAATAAAATATTTTCTTTATTCAATAAAATCACAAGGATCATTTAGAATCGTCTTACATACTATACCCCAATTCAGAATCTTAGATAATTTTTGTAAACAAAGAAATGTCATGTTATGTCACTGTCATAATGACAAGTCAGGGGTAGAAAGCATTTTTTTACCATGGATCACTATTAGTAGTGATGGCGCGCGGTTTTGCTTGTGCGATACGAAAAATAACCTGTAGATGCGGCATTGTCGCGGCCTCGTTTCCCTGTGACCGTAAGGAAATACAAATAAAACAATATAAATAATAATTACATATTTTTTACAAAAACTTATAACAATAACAGACAACGATAATATCAAAACGGTTATGTTTTTGTCTCAACGTGTACAATAAAGTATAAATAAATAAAAGGAACACATTCGACTTCGGCGGACGAGAGGAGAATTAAATGAAATTACAATGCAAACACGAAATAAAATGGCGTCTAATGTTAAAATGCGAAAATTGTTTCGAACCTCTGTGATTTTACTCCGGTGATACCAGTGTCATAAAATATTTTCTACTAATATTTCTTTATCATTTTACAACTTTGTTAAACAAATGAAATAAAATATAATATGTAACACAAAGCCATTGCTATTTTCCATTCTATGGATATTGATTAGAAAATAAACCCTACCATAAGTATTTAGAAAAATTGAGTAATCTTCTATGAACTTCTATTTCGAAACATTTTTTTTGATATGGTATCACCTTTGTTTACATAAATTATCTAAGATTCTGAATCGGGGTATAGGTGATTCTAGGTGCCAGTTCCACGTGACCAGAGCCTAAAAGAACGGGCATGAAACTTACGGCCTGGCTCCTACCGTTTTTTATATGATCCTTTTAGTATTAAATTTGAAATAAACAGCTGAATTCTAACTTTTAGGTAAAGGTCGTCATCCGAGACGGCGGAATCTTAGTATTATCCACTCCGATCCTAGCTAAGTTTTATTAAAAGAAGCAATTTGAAGAAATTGCTGTGCAAGGAAAATATTGTTCAGCTATTTCCTGGTGGCTGCCAAATAGGGTTTTTAAACAAACCGATAACGACAGCGAACCGATATAGACAAATCAGTTGCTCAAACCAAAATATTGTTGTCGTCTTTGATACGCTGACTGACACCTACCTGCTGAAATTGAAACCTACAATCTTCTTCTTCTTATCGTGTCGATGCTACAACTGTATTTTGTTGTAGCATCGTGTTGGAAAGATTAGCCAGACTAGACACTGCTTTACCGTGCCTAGCTGTTACCGGTGTGCGCCACGAGGAGGCTCTTTCTATGCACCTCTACCTAACCTATAATCAATTTAATCTACACATATTTATGATAAATTAACATTTGGTTAGTACCTTTCCTGTGGATAAAACTAACTTGGCTGCAAGTAGGTACGGTATTAACCAATAATTCCAATAAGATAAAAATGTTTACTACTACTTAATATGGTTGTTAGAGAAACCACCTATATTTTTGAACTATCAAGGACATTTGCTCTTCACTAATATCGTGCAGATGTCGTGTCGGTGGTTGTATGTAAGCAGCCGAAGGAGGATGCGATTAAATATTGATAAGGCGAGATTGGCGACAAGAATGAGACGGGAAAGTAACAAAAGGATGATTTTTTCTACCGAGTTTCTGAATAGGTAAGGAATTTCAGCTTTTTTATTAAGTGGAGTAGTTTTACTTATTTATTACTTTACCGGTAAACGTTAGCTCTTTCGGTGATAAGGTAAGACTTACTTAAGTGGTAAAAACTAACAGATTTTATATTCTTTTTTCTATTGTGCGCATTATTTTCCAACGATATATTTATCGTAAGGAAATCCGGGACTCTTCCACTCAAATAGTGTTTCCTATAGCTATTTATTTTTTAGGTTAAGTTAGGGGTAGAAATTGTATAAGTATATCATTATGTAGCTACTCTTAGGTTTAAATTTTAGTATTGGCACAGCTACGCATTAAGGTTTTTTGAAGTTGTGATTAATATAGCCAAGTCCTAGACTAGATTGTATTGATAGATAAGAGATCCATTTTAGGGGATGTAAGGGAGCTACACAAGACCTCTAGCTCCAACTGTCAACCTCACCTGCACGCGGTACATCCTGCAGTAACCGACGAGGCTCTGGCGACCGGTCGACGGCGGTATAACCCTTCTCATCCAGACACAGTCAAATCCCTGACCGCTGAGGGGCAGCAGCCTCAGCGGTGCGACAGACTGTGTCCCTGCGATCGCCAACCCGCATGCCCAGCGTGGCGATTAGGGCAAAACCTCCCATATGATTGGCACACAAAAAGGACGGCCCCCAGTTCCCGGCAGCTCCGCTAGTCCTGGCCAAGGAGGCGGTCATGGAAATGGCGGAGCAGGGGGTGCGAAGAATCTCCGGGCTACGGAAGGCTGCCCATCCCAACTGACCCTGGCTACGTACAACGGACGCACTCTACGGCTAGACGAACACCTGGCGCAACTCGAGGTAGAACTTGAAAAGGTTAAATGGCATATTCTGGGGTTATGTGAAGTCCGAAGAGAGGGAGAGGACACCATAACCCTAGAATCCGGACATGTCATGTACTACCGCGAGGGCGACCATATCTCCCAAGGTGGCATTGGGTTCCTGATCCACAAGTCCCTCGCCGACAAAGTCACTGAAGTATCCAGTGTGTCGAACAGGGTAGCATACCTGGTACTTAAACTCACCGAGAGGTATTCCCTCAAGGTGGTTCAAGTGTATGCACCGACCTCGTCACACTCGGATGATGAAGTGGAGTTTGTCCTGGATGACATTGCTAAAGCCTTACACACCACCACTAAGGCACACTTTAACATTGTCATGGGGGACTTCAACGCCAAAGTAGGATTACAGACTTGCAGCGAATCATCGGTAGGGCCACACGGATTTGGTAGTAGGAATCACAGGGGGCAAATGCTGGTCAACTTCCTAGAGCGGGAAGGACTCTTTTTGATGAATTCTTTCTTCAAAAAGAGTCCCCAGCGAAAGTGGACTTGGCGAAGCCCCGACGCTGTGACGAAAAACGAGATAGACTTCATTATAGCGGATAAGAAGCATATATTCAGAGATGTCTCAGTGATCAATAGGTTTAATACCGGCAGCGATCACCGAATGGTACGAGGCACTCTGAATATCAATTTTAAGCTTGAACGCGTCCGCTTGATGAAGTCTAAGCTCCGACCAAACCTACTCCAAACCGCTGTGAACTCAGAGAAGTTCCAACTTCAGCTCGAAAATCGATTCGCTGCCTTGGAAACTACCGATGACGTAGATCAGGACCTACACAATGTGGTAAACATCCTCAGGGAAGAGGGCACGAAATTTTGCTCGGTAAGGCGTACGGGCAAAAAGTCTAAGTACTCGGACGAGACTCTCCGGCTAATGGAAAAGCGACGACAGACACCACTCACCCCTACTACGCTGTCAGAACACACGGCTCTTAACAAGTGCATTGCTAAGCGCATACGCTACGACCTCCGTCGCTCCAATACGCTTCGTATTGAACGAGCAATTGAGCAAAATCGGGGGTCCAAAGTGTTTGTGCAGCAACTTGGTAGGAGCCATCTGACGCAGCTCACGACATCTAGGGGTGATACCGTCGTTTCCAAGCCGGAAGTTCTGGCTGAGATCGAAGACTTTTATGGCCGATTGTACGCCTCGCAAGTTTCGTGTCCGGGATCCAGTAATGAGGATGTTAGAGCCACATTAACCCGCCACTACACCGAAGATCTCCCAGAGATCAGTCTAGACGAAATCGAAGTGGCTCTGAGACAGTTAAAAAATGGAAAAGCCCCAGGGGAAGACGGAATCACGTCGGAACTCCTGAAGGCAGGTAGTTCACCAGTCCTGAGGGAGGTCCAACGTGTTTTTCAATCCGTCCTGGACCATGGGAGAACTCCAAAGGCATGGAGCAAGAGTGTGGTTATCATGTTTTTCAAGAAGGGCAATAAAGCTTTATTGAAAAACTACAGACCGATTTCACTCTTGAGCCATGTCTACAAACTGTTTTCCAGAGTTATCTCGAACCGTCTTGCGCGAAGACTTGACGAATTCCAAACTCCGGAGCAGGCTGGGTTTCGCAGAGGATTTGGCACCATAGACCACATTCACACAATGCGACAGATTATACAGAAGTCTGAAGAGTATAATCAGCCATTGTGCCTAGCGTTTGTGGACTATGAGAAAGCCTTTGACTCTGTTGAAACCTGGGCTGTTCTGCAATCTCTGCAACGATGCCAGGTTGATTGGCGATACATCGAAGTGTTGAGATGCCTATACGATGATGCCACTATGTCTGTCCAAGTCCAGAACCAGCAGTCTAAACCTATCCAGCTGCGCCGCGGAGTAAGACAAGGAGATGTCATATCTCCCAAATTGTTTACGAGCGCGCTGGAAGATCTGTTTAAGACGCTGAGTTGGAATGGAATGGGCATTAACATCAATGGCGAGTATATCTCACACTTGCGATTTGCTGACGATATCGTTATATTGGCAGAATCGTTGCAGGATTTACAGCAGATGCTGAACAGTCTTGCTGATTCCTCACGACGGATTGGCCTGGGCATGAACTTAGATAAAACAAAGATCATGATTAATGATCGTATTACCCCAGAGCCAATCACCGTTGCCGGAATGCCTCTCGAAGTTGTGCAGGAGTATGTCTACCTCGGGCAGACGCTGCGGTTAGGTAGACACAACTTCGAGAGAGAGCTAAACCGGAGAATACAGCTAGGCTGGGCTGCGTTTGGGAAACTTCGTCAAGTCTTCTCGTCCTCCATCCCTCAATGTCTGAAAACGAAAGTTTTCAACCAGTGTGTCCTACCTGTTATGACCTATGCTGCTGAAACGTGGACGCTGACAGTGGGGCTGGTCCACACGCTGAAAGTCGCTCAGCGCGCTATGGAGAGAGCTATGCTCGGAATTTCCTTGAGAGATCGAATCCGGAATGATGTTATTCGTCAGAAAACTAAGGTGTTCGACATAGCTCAAAGGATTAGCAAACTGAAGTGGCAGTGGGCCGGCCATGTTTGCCGAAGAACCGACAACCGTTGGAGCAAACGGATACTGGAGTGGAGACCGCGTTTAGGCAAGCGTAGTGTAGGACGCCCTCCGGCGAGATGGAGCGACGATCTACGGAGTGTAGCTGGCAAAAACTGGATGAGAAGAGCCGAAGACCGGGCTCAGTGGCGCGTCTTGGGAGAGACCTACGTCCAGCAGTGGACTGATATAGGTTGATGATGATGATGATGATGATGAGATCCATTTTACTAGGCGCGTTTTGGGATAGTTCAGAGTTGTGTACATAGCGTGCTAGATGGCGCTATACTTACGTCAACATTCAGCTATTGTCCGCAACATTTCATTAATATCTCGACAACACGGATGCTTTGAAGCCGGTTATCGCTTCTTTTGTAAGCGCTGCGGCAACGCACAATACGCAGTAGGCGACTTGTATGCGAGCGACACGCGACTTCAAGTAAGTACATTTCAAAGTCAAAGTCATAATTTCTTTATTCAGTAAAATCACAAGGATCATTTATTTATTTATGTCAACCAACTTAAGATCATATTACATTATATATTTATATTAAAATTAAATTAAATTATACCATTACTATTATACTTTTTACTATTATAATTACCACACATAAATTAACATCTATTTTCACATGCAGTACTTAAAATAGTCACTAGTCAGCTACTTTAAGTACTGCATATGAATCATACAGATATTATTTATTATTTAGAATCGTCTTACATACTAGGTGATTCTAGGTGCCAGTTCCACGTGACCCTTAACTGATTTTAAATGATCCTTTTGATTTTACTGAATAAAGCAGTTTTGACTTTGACTTGTCGCTATTACCAATATTTCAATAATTCATACCTAATTCACTTGAACAATAAACCTTATAGTAAGGTTTACTTAATGTACCCGGAATGACCTAGGTGAATTAGGTCTACCAATAATGTACTTCGTTCATCCAGATGAATTACCCCCCGGTGAATTAGGTATAGGGCCCCTTTAAGCGTGACTCAATCAAAAATCAGATTTCCATGATTTAATATTTTTTATAAACTTTAAAATACACCGTTCTGAGAGTTGAAAGCTGACAAAGCTATCTAAAGCTGCCATAGCAGTATAAACAATAGCAGGCATGTCGCTCGTGTATCAGCAGCCTTATCCAGCGGCGGAAGTGACGCGGGTCGCCGTCGGTTTCGCGGGCTAAGTAAACTTCCGGGCGCGGCACTTCCGCCGGATGGATTCTGTTTGTCGGCGTGGAGGGCGATTATTTTGTGCATCCTTTTATTTTTCAATTTAGTTTTGTTGGTAGGTACTAAGTGTGAATGTGTACCTGGGATGTTTAACGAAATACAACTTGAAATACATAACAAAACCTTTCTCTCTCACATATTATATAGATGTAAGAAGAGGAAGGAAAATAAGTATTTGGATTGAGTGGAGGTGATATAAATGTGACAGAAATAGATAAAACATGTTGTGCCGATCACACTTAGCTTGAAATAAGAACAAGCAGATGATGATGTTCCTTCCAATGGTTTCTATAGCTTATGCTGAGTGGCGACCTCTTTACATTTGTTTTTAAATGTTTTATGTCATATATGTATGTAAGTCATGGTGTAAATAAATATTTCTTTCTTTCTTTCTTTCTTTCTATGTACCAAACTACGAGTAAAGTTCTTATGCCACATTGATTAAAACTCTTATATACCTCTCTCAATATTGTATTTGCAATCCCTATCACCCTTCCTTCATCAATCCTTTACTTAGTTTAGTACTAGAAAGCGTTATGTAGGTAACTCTAAAACATTTTCTTCCGTAAAATAATCCACATTCCCAGCCGGTACATTGTACACATAGTTAAGTATAGGATAAAATAGATCGATCGACTTCTATTAAGCAAGTTAAGGCGACCCTCGCGTACAACAAAAAGGATCTTTCAAACTTGTGACCCTTTTAAATAAATAGTAGTATTTTCGAGTCTTCGTACACTGACCCATGAAAACCTCCTGTCCAGTCCAATGGAGCTTAATTCGTTCGCGACCGAACTCAGTAACGGACGAACCACACTGGTGACCCCGTCTGTCTCTATTATTGTTTTTTAATTAACTTAAAGTACTTTTTTGCAGACTTATTAATAACCTTACAATTACTTATTTATTTTATATTATGTATCTGTAAGAAATTGCTTCTACGATAAGACCGCCGAACAAATTTTATAATCATTTAATTTTGTTATTCTGTGATGCAGTGCAATGTGCAAATAAACTTAATTTTCTTTGAAAAAAAAAAATGTGTGAGATATAATACTATTTTTTTTTCTAAATAAATTGAGTAACTTAAGCATCATAATAAATCGTCTTTGATTGCGTCCACTGTTTATATTCGTAGTTGACGTTTAGTGCAATTTACTATGTAAACATCATAATCAAATAATCATGGTAAATTCACTCACCGCTATCTAGAACCAAACTAATTAAAGCTGACGAGACCTAGATTGCTGATGGAATACGTGAATACTTTGTATATAATACAGAATACATCTAAGTATATCAGGTTCTACATTCAATCCGGACGTTTGTTCATACTCACCTTTGTAATAGTTTGAATCTGTGCTAAATAGTATAAGACTGTTTTTCAGATTTTTTGAAAACCTATATTGCAAATTTTAAATAAGGTAATTTAAAAGAAAGATAACAAAGTATTTTTTTAAAGTTCGTGCAAAAAACCATCGGTAGATCTTGCCCAACATAATATTTTACCGTGATCGTAAGCACCAGTCTGTCTACCCCCTTTCCGTGATCGGTCCCAATAACTGTCGTCGGCTTTCCACACGATTTCGCCCCGGCTTCGTCCGGGCCCGACAGGCCTGGGTCAAAAACGGCACGATTATTTTCGCAGAGAAATGGTTCCTTTAATGTATTGCGATGTGATGGCATTAAGCTTAATGTTGGGGGAGAAGTGGGGTGGTAGAATGGTATTTGAACGTATGTCAGGGATGTGTTGCTCATCTATTGTTTTAAAACGTAGTCTCACACAATAAATAGTAGTAGGTTTTTAAGAGCTAGTGCATGAAAGTACATAAAACAGCCTATATTTTTTGGCGTGTAGTCTAAACAAAATTTGTGTGTCACTGTTCGAGGATCAAATCGAATTAAAGTCAGAGTACGTGCTTTGCAGTTCGCTTGTGTTCTAGTGAAATTACAGGCATAAAACTTAACCTGTATGCCTCAGATAGATGCATGATGCTATATCAAGCTTCTCAGTAGGTATCTATTAGCTTACTCCTTCCACTGTAAAAATACCACGACCAGCAAGAAAGAAAAGAACAATTCTAATTTAATTGCAATAGTGTTTAAAGAAAATGAACATCATAAAAATGAAAAAAAAACACTCTAGAAGTATGAAGGTAGCAAGTTTTTATATCTAGGAAGTCATTATCTTTATAAAGTTGTAAGAAATCAAGAGTGGAGAAGTAAAGAAGTGTTTTTGCAAAGCACTGTTTAGTTGTTTTTTTATATATGAGATTTTTATCCATATTACTGATTCCACTGAGATCAGTAATACGGATAAAAATCTCATATATAAAATATAAAATTCTTGATTATAAAATTTCAGGAGACTTATAAAATAAAGGAATAAATATTGTTTTATCGTATTCCAGAACACTTTTTATTCAGTGAATCTGTTTTTCTTTTATATCACTTTGCGATAGATTTCCAAGCTTTCAGGAAACTCTGACAAAGAATCGCAAATACATTGTGTAATAAAATACTCCTATGAGGGGCTGATTTCAGTGCGTCAATTCTTTGACATACATAATACATAGGTAGGTAAGTATTTAAAGTTGTTATCGACCGATTTATGACCAGAATGGTTCTAAAGCAATTATGCTTATACGATTATTTTTTGCGTTGCAGTACAAACAACAGAATATCTACAGTTGTAGCATCGACACGATAAGAAGAAGTTGCAGTTAATCAATTTAACGCGTGTGATTTTTATCCTTCTCAAAATCTTCTAAAAGAAAGTTAAAAAATTAAGTGGCATTTAAGTATAGAAAACTTTGACTATGAAATACGTTCAACAATAATAATCTAGGTAATCTTTAGATATAAATATTCATAGACATTTTGTTTTTTATTTTAACTAGTAGATTCTAAATTCACGTTTATAATTATGTTTCATAAAATAAACACAAAATCCGTAGACTGGGCTTTTGCAATGTGCCGCCCGGGCGGGCGATCATTTGACCAACTTTTTTCATTAGCTCTTGAATCTCGAATACTTTTATAGTAGTCCTATTTCGTTTTAGTTGTAATTTTCTCCTCACTCTCTTGTTAACTTTTCCTCGTTAGCTTTTACCAGGCTATTTTCTTCGTTATCTTTGTAATGAGATAAGTTTATGACTTTGGTACAAGGGTAGGGACAGAATAATGGCTCTATAAGTCTATACAAGAATCAAATTACATGATAAATGTAGGTCCCAAATCCACGCAGCGGAAATAGCCACTGTATATATAGCATTTTGTCACCAAGCAATAACGCTGTGATAGTGTTTTAGTAGGTTCTTATTGAGGAAATACTGTGATGACTGTAAGATGTCATACAAAAATTAGCCTATTAATTCAGCCTGTTCGCGCTTTTTCTCAATTCACAACTATTGACAGTCGTCACAGCTCATTTGGTAGTAGCTCTGCCTTCCATGCGGTGGGTCGTGGGTTCGATTCACACTCAGAGCAAATGTTTATGATGAACAGAATTATTTGTTCTGTGTTTGAGTGTCGTGTCACTATTTACAAAATAAAAATGCTTATAAGTATTCTATCAGCAGTCTAGTTCCCATAGAACAAGCTTAGCTTAGTTTTCGACTAGAGCGCGTTGTGTGAAATGTTCATGATGTATATTTATTTATTGAGTTTGCATATCTTTACTTGCTTGTTTTTACCGACTTGTTAAAATAATGTTTCAAAAATTAAAATGCATACTACTTTTTAGTAGTCTACACCTACACGAGTTATTGATGTTTACTAGAGTCTGTCAAGCGAAAGATGGCCCTGATAAATCGCGGCAAATTCAAAAACTATTAGTATGGCAATAGTATATCATCTACTTATTCATAATCATCATCAAAAATTATGTAAGTATATTTATTTAGAATAATATCAAAGTATCAAATTATGTAATTCCAAGTTATCCTATTATTTAATGTATTGCCATACTAATAGTTTTTGAATTTGCCGCGATTTATCAGGGCCATCTTTCGCTTGACAGACTCTATAACTCATAACACAAGTGGGTCCAGCTTTCCACGAGTCCATCCACCACGGGTCCGACCCGTCAGTCCGAGAGCCGGATGTTGCGTAGTGCGTCACTCATCACGGGTCTCAACCGGTTATGACGCGTTTACTCATTGTCCACCCTTTGAACACGGTCTCGCAGTGACCAATTTTCTCCAGTACATTTAAGGAGTTAGTGAAATCAGCTTTTTATGATGGTAATTGTAATTAGAAACAAACTAATTACATCAGGTGTCACAACTTAGTTAGCAGCTTTATTTTTATGCTGTAGTTTGTGTGTTCAAATTTTATCAAAACAATAACTAGTGTCAAAATAATATTTGATTCATGGAAGAAATATATAATAACTCTACAGCTTTGCTAAGTTTGATACAAGATAGCGTGGCGTTTAAACCCGCCTTTAAAGTCAGTCTCAGATTATAAGTCTTTTTTGAGTCGTTTAAAAGTAAAAAGTAGATAGGAAGAGACGAGAGCACGCGAGGAGTTTTCATGCAAAATAAACAGCTCATCTTCACGAATCTGAAAGTCAACCCGCTGAATGTTAACGTTCCATGTCAACACCGCACACCTCAAGCCCCAATAACTGAATTCCGGGATCCTTGGGTAACACCGGGCCTTACTAAATATGGTGAACGTCATGACGGTCGTAAAGTTGTGTTGTGTTTTTGGGAGTTATTCGGCACTTTATTTAGTAACTGTACAGGTTTTTTAATTTATAAAGTTTAAGTTTATTGGGAGATAGAAAATTATTGGGTAAATAAAATATTAATTTGTATTACTTTTTTTTTATTTAAACTATTGTGTCCCACTGAAGGCTAAAGGTTTTCCCCAAACTCTTCTGCACATCACGGTTCTAACCAACTTCACCAACGTCTTCTCGACCGGCCCGGTCATGGTAATAAAACTAAGCACATTACGGCCGTTTTTTTGAAAACCTAGTACTTATGTAAGTTGGTTAAGTAACCCACTCAGTTTCCAGCAAATACTGCGAATGTTTAAAATTAAACTTGATACGTGGTGGGTATTTGTATTCCGATGAACGAGTTATTTTGCTATTTAGTCATATAACCCAACCTAAAAATAAATGTGTTTATGGGATTTTTATACTATGCCATCTAACTGCCAACTTAGCTTGTACCTAAACAACCAGACTACGGACTAACAAACTCTGCCTTTTTAATGCTAAACATGTCTTGAAAACATCACTCTAAAATGTTAAAACCACATAAAAACGTAGGTAGTTGACTAACTTACCTCAATACTATAACTAAATAACATTTACAATGTACTTCCACAAAATTACTCACTAATTACCTCAAACGTCACTGTCAAACTGACGTTGACGTCCCACTAGTGTCAAAAGCACTGCAATCAGAAGCTGGCTGTCTTGAACGCGTAAAAATTACCACCCTGTATGCATCGCGTGTATACAGGGTGTGGAATTGAATTAACGCAAGCAATTACTGGTCACGGAATGAACAGAATCACACGCTTGTGAGAATATCGAGCTTCGTTTAATATTGACGGTATTTCACAGAAACTGCTTGAATAAATACAATCAGAGTATTTTTAAATGGGGTTTTTTGTTTTGGACTAGATAATTACTAGCAGATCAACCAGATTAGTAAGTATAGGTAAGTAATTAGATAATTTCTTAGCTTAGCTTAGCTTTAACAGGTATACCTACGAAATACTGTATCAGGTCAACAATTTAAAAATAATTCGGCAACCCTGAAAACGATTAAGTACAGTTTTATTTATCAATGATTGAAATAACTCCAATCCACCTTGCATAAAATAGGATGTTGCTTTTTTTTGAATTCAAATTCAAAAAGTAACAGCTATGTTCTAGACTTCAACGTTCTCGCCCGAGGTGCATTTTGTGCCGGTGCCTTTACCTGTCTATAGGCCCCTTTTGCGCGTCCATCAAATCAAGCAATCAGACGCAACCAAAAAACGCATGCAACCAACCGTAACGAACGCGAAATGGTAACCGGATTACAGCGGGTAACCGGTTTCAGCCGGTTCCGGTCGTTAAACGATTGCGGTGGTCAGTAACCGATTGCTGGATTTTCGATCTGACTGATATACTTATCACCCATTTTATCAAGTTAGTGTCATTCATAGTAAGGTTTTATTACGTTTAATTGCGCAATCAAAGATGTGTTTTATAACGTTTTTATGAATACAGTGACAGTGCTCTCGAACGGTAAAGTGAGTTAATAATGAAAAAACCATGCCTGTCCTGTCACATGCGCTGCATAGGTCGATAAGATGGTATAGAGTCCATTGAGTTTAATTGCTCCTCTTTCGATCGTGTTCATGTTTGAGGGTCATGACCACCTCCTGTCATTAGTTTCAGACTTTTATCTTGACTATTTAATTTTATTTATTACTGTGTTAGATGATGTGACTATAATCGCTCCGCAGGTTTTGGGTTATAGGGGTGGGTTAGTAAAAATTATTTAAATGATGTAAATAAAACTTCTCATCATGAGCCCTATATTCAGTAAGCCCATAAAAAGAACCCCTAATTCTAGAATATTATTACCAAAACATAATAACACCCCTTTTGTTTATGGGTAGTTTTAGTAACAAGTTCAAATTGAGGTCAGATCAAATCTAGTTCATCATTATAGTGAGACCTGTTGTGAACTAACAAAGGCAAGCTAATCGAAGTTTAATTTAGTTTTATAAACAGCTTTACCACATTATAAGTAGCTGTGTTGAACTCAGTAGCTCAACTATCAGTAAAATATTTAGACTTCTAAGTCTAATATCAGACAAGAAATCAACTAATTTTATGAAATAACATGGACGTGTTTTAAAAGGATAAATAAATAAATATTCACGGACAATTAACACATCACATACTAGTCCCAAACTAAGCAAAGCTTGTATTATGGGAAATAGATTGCTGATAGATTAATATACTTTTTTAAAATTTACTTAAGTATATACTTTTTTTTAAAGGATCCAATCAAATCCTATATGATCTTTCCTGG
This sequence comes from Ecliptopera silaceata, assembly GCA_932527185.1. Taxonomy (NCBI): domain Eukaryota; kingdom Metazoa; phylum Arthropoda; class Insecta; order Lepidoptera; family Geometridae; genus Ecliptopera; species Ecliptopera silaceata. The sequence continues at coordinate 9,867,906 of OW052208.1, read as the reverse complement.
CTTTGTGTACGTGTAACAAAGCTACGATACTGCTTCTCGTCATGACTACGGTGACCAAAGGTCAATCAAATCAACCCTTACGTAACTAGTTCTGACCTAGGTCTTGCGGTGTGTCACATTGCGTGTTTGTGATAAATAACAATGAAGCTAAATAAATCGTTTTATCCGACGTTTAATGGAACTGTTGATAAATACACTCTTTGATTTGATTATTTCAAATTAAATATTCAGCTATATCAAACTATATATAGCTTAAACTTGTGTTACGAAATCTCACAGTAAATAACATTACTTAAGGATTCGCGTATAAAATTACACTAATTTAAAAATAATAATTAAAATTGTTAGGGGCTTAAAATACTGACATAAATAAATTCCATTTCTTTCGATACTTTTTCAGTCTTGTAAAACTAAAAGCTTTTTTTCCAAAAACCAAGCAAAAACAAAGTTACAACCTTTGAATATCAAAGGGCATACTGACAGACTGGTAAACAAATACTTGCTCTATAATTTCGAGTTACATTACGCGGCACACACCAACCAAATCACGACAGTTGAATGTGCCCGAGAAAAAACAAGCTGTGTAACTCGAAATGTCACAGCATACCTTCGTGTATCGTTTTACTCAGTAGGACTTCAGTTTTAAGTGGAAATTGGGCGGTCGCGTGCACAGTTCAGTATTAATACCAACAATTACTTCAGAATGGTCAGCACGCAGTGAGCGTACAAATTACCGCTGTGCGTGCACGGGCTTCGGTGGGAGACACCAATTTGAAGTATATTGTGAACATAAACAGACTTACCGCTGATAGTTGTAGTCGTTTATTCTATAAAAAGGAAATCTTCTCATCTTCTTCTGTAAATTGAGAAAAGGGTACATTACCTTGTCGCCAGATTATTTAAAATCTTACGCAGAACAATTTTCAGCCTCGAACGGCTTGGTTCCTTTGTTTTTCTATCTTGTGTATAAATCTAGCACTAAAAAGTTAATAAGCTCAGACTTAGTAACTAGTATTCACTGGATGAGAATCACTTAACTGTCTTCTTAAAAACTTTTATTTATGTAAATATTGATTCTGATATAAAGTTGATATCAAAATCTTTTTGTTATCAACTTAGACTTGTCTTTTTATCAAGTTTTCTACATAAGTAGTAACATCCATAACAGAGATTAGAAAACTGCTTCACAAAGAGGGAATTTATTAACATCAGGGTATACTGCGAAGGATTTTTTCTTGACAAGGGTACTAGGACGGGGCCCTAATTGAATACGAAACGTATATGTAAATGTGACTCATATATTTCACTAGTTTTGGTACACTGTTTTTCTTGGATTCAAAAATAAAATGCCTTAATTTATACAACAGTTCACAACTCATTATTCTTTAAACATAAATAAAATTATTTAAATAAATGTTACTATGTTGATACCTATAGAGATTCCTATTATATGTATTTGGATATAGTTGGTTTTTTTTTTCGTTGGTTGGTAAGAAATATCCATTTTGTTTTTTAAAGAGAAAGACATGAAAACCTGTAGGTAGGCATATGTATACATACTATGATAATCACAAAAGTCGACACTTGCTGTAGCGATGCACCTTTTGAGAATGAAATGTGTTGAATCAACATGCATCGACATGGCCACAATCCAAGTAAAAATGACTTGACATACTTATAGCTAGATATTGTCAGACAAACATTACAACCGTCACTGCGATATAATGTTATGACGTTGTTGTAAGCTGGAATGTGCGGATGACATGAATAGTAGAAAATGATATTTGCTTCCACAAAATGTTGTATAGATGTGAGATTTTGAAGACTACGATGGCTTTACATTTGTACTGACACCCACACGATATTAGAGAACTAATCTTATAGAGTTCGTACTAGATTATTACACCGTGTCGACGCCGACACGACACTGATATATTTAAGTATCATACCTATCATAAATCATACTTAGATAGAGTTGAAATAAAAAAAATCTACTATATACTAGGTTATTTAAGATGAACATAGACGTAAAGCTATTTTTCACCTTTGATCATGGCGTATATTTTAGTGTTTTTTTGCGTCTGTGTAATTAAATATTCACGGACATTCCAAACATCACACTCTAGTCCCACACCAAGTTTGAAAGAGGAAATAAATAAATAAATAATGCTGGAAAATCCACACAACATCATCTAGCCCCAAGCTAAGCAGAGCTTGTGTTATGGGTACTAGAAGACTGACATACTTAATATAATACATTACATAGATAGATATTTTTTATTATACATATAATACCCAGAACACCCGGAATAAATATTTGCAGAACATACAAACATTTATCCCGGGGCGGGAATCGAACCCGCAACCTTCCGCGTCGCAGGCGGACCATCGCCTACCGCGCCACATCGGTCGTCCGATGGAAAGCTTGAATAATGTTTGTACTAGATTGCTGATAGAATGCTTATAAATATTTTCTTTATAAAACAAACATAGTAACAGTACCTACCAACTGTCCCCTGTCAAAAAAAAAAACTCGTGCTCATGATCATGCCCAAGACACTCTTTGCACATTTGTCACATTTTTCGGTATTTAACGAGAAGCCTTGTTGTCTTAATTTATTTGTACCTGGTAATTACTTAAAACGTGTTTTAGATTGTGCTTTGCAAACAAGGGGTGAACGTGACCACGACAATATTATTTTATGTGGGTAGAATTCTAATGAAAACTCATTAAAACTTTTATGAACCACTTTAGTAGTTTTTTTACATTTTCTATAACAACAAAACATATGTTAATTATGTAAGCATACTTACATTGAATATTATATTTTTCAAACTTGACTTTAAACCAAAAAATAAGTACATACATAATGTTCTGATTTAAAATTGATAATATAAAAATGATTATCCTATATTAAAAAACATAAGACTTATTGTTATTCAATTAAATAAAAAGTGTGTGTGTACCTTTTTAAACCCATTTAGTATGGTCACGATCAATTTCGAAAATTCCCATAATTACGATTCAAATCAAAACAAACTATCCGATGTACAAACCCACTGTATTGACTCTGATTCTATTAGACTAATGCTTGTAAACAGTCCCTACAGATTGGAGACACTGGCTAGGAGTTGAGCCCTATAAGTGACTCACAAACCCTTCTCAAAGGACTTGTCAGTATCAAGAATATTCAGATACAGCATTATTTATTTATTATGTTCACGAACTATTCACACATCACACTATAGTCCCAAACTAAGCAAAGCTTGTACTATTAGAACCATTGATGATAGAATACTTATATATTTTTTTTATATTTAGTAAGTAGGTATAAGTTTATTAAATCGTTGCGTGCGCTGTCATTATTTTATGTATACCTACTTATTAGCTTAATTATTTAGGTATACTTAATATATTTCTGAGAACCTACTGTCTAGTCAAACCTAATTAAGGCTTACAGGCTACTAATCTAATTAAATTTTTTTTGCCTATTTGTAAGCGTATTTTTATATTTCAACTATTTTTTTATCTTCCAGTCTCTTGCGACTTTCAACCATTGATTCCCTCTTTCCATGGTGCCATTGGATCGTCGGGCTGGTAGCCTAACTGATGCTTATAAAAAAGAACATGTTACCTGTCAGCTTACCCAATCGCCCTCCGTGAGTAACCCTCTTACAATGATTCTACTAATGGAATTAGATCAGAGCGGTGGCATTTAACAAATCGTGCCATCATTAAAGGATACCAAATTAATATGGGATTGGGCCCCGTCAATCCTTAGATTGTCTTGGTCGTTAGGAATTTATTTGGATTAGTGGAATTAAGGGTTCGTTGGTTTTTTAGGGTTATTGTTTCAAAGAGTGGAACTTATTTTTAACTGTAAAAAGTTATGTTTGTTTTAATGTCGATGGATTAAGGTGTTTTGTTGTTAAATAATGAAGACTAGAGTATAACAAATCAAAAACAAGGTAGTTATATAAATTTGATAAAAACGTACTTGGTATGTAGGTAATTGTATTTTGGCGTTTTTAAGTGTTCAGTTTCCCGTTAAAACATAAAAATAATTCAAAAATTCAAAATAGAGACAACAATATTTTTGAATTCTAAATTGATTTTCATACATTCTTTCATTAAAGGTTGGAAACGGAAGGGTTAAAAATTTGCGCACATAAATCCAAGGTTATATATTTTCGTATTAGGATTTATGACGAAATTTGAACTTAGATATACTTTCAGAACCTCTCAAACTCAACAATCACTTTAAGTAAAGTCTTTTTATTTATTAATAGATAAAAGTTATAACCACACCCACAAATAACAATATCTTAGTAAACCCGTTTATTCTCAGGCTTATCCCGAGGTTAAAATAAACTCTCAAGTACAAGACGCTTCAGAGAAGTGGTGGTTACTTTCAACGAGTTGAAGACTCCTTGAGAGCACCTCGGTATCTTTTGGTGAAGAAAATTGCAATTAAAGTGGAAACTACATTTGGTATATAACACAAACTCTGATAGGTCTATAATTTTAGTAAACTATTAAGTAAACTAAGTATTGACAATTAAAATTAGAAACAACTCCATCATTAAACGTAAAGAACGTATAACTAGTCTGGTCAGCAGATATAATTTTAGTTTAGATATAGTTTAAAGGACTGTTTGTTTTCCTGTGAAATAAAAATAAATAAATTATAGGTATACTTACCTATTATCTCAGTTATTTGTGCAGTGGGTTCTGAATTTGATTCCCACCATGAAAAAATATTTCAGTCATGATTATTCTGACTGAGTGTTACTATTTCAAGGCATATTTAAAAAAAAGTATATTCTTACATTAGTATTTCACAAACTTAGTTTCATAGTAAGTAAGTACCTACTACTTATGTTTACATTTTTTTAAACTTAGAAAAACAAAAGTCGTTCAAACAAATTTTGTTAAAAGGTACTATTTTATTTATCCATTTCCTATGGATAGAACAAAAGTATGTTTAAATGCATCGTTGAGCTTTTGTTGAGCTGAAACAAATTAACATTTTCGCCGCTTACCTCTAATTTCAGAATATTTTATATTCTAAACAAGATTTTATGCACACAGTACACACAGCAAAAAGTGTTTAACTAATTCAGCATACAGTACCCCAAGTACGAGTTTGTGCAGACACGGATCGTAGAGACGCAATCGCCGAGCGCCACCGATTTTGTATGGAGATCCAAGCGTCTCAAGAAATCTGCTAGGGGCGCTGCTTGGATCTCCATACAAAATCGGTGGCGCTCGGCGATCGCGTCTCTAATGCCTTGATCACACGTACCGAGTAAACCGGTAAGACAGCGACGTATTTAAGATACACTGCGCGCTAACGCTGCAACGTTCAACAGTAAAACTGATGTCGACGCGCAGTGTATCTCAAATACGTCACTGTGTCGCCGGTTTACTCGGTACGTGTGATCAAGGCATAAGATCCGTGTGTGCACAAACTCGTACTTGGTGTACAGGTCTCCGTGAGGTACGCGACACACGGCACGCAAATTGTGAATATTTGCGCAATGTGTCAAACCAACATGGAGGTTTGTTCTGCCGAATTGCAAATTTGCAACAAAACCATTCTGATCGTAAAGTTTAGGAATAAACATTTTTTTGCTATAAAAGCGCGAAGTCACTTTTGAAATTGTCAACAATTTTAAAGTTAAATATTTTGATGACTTAAATTTATTTTATGTTTTTAGCATATACTTTAAAGATTTTGGAATATAGTGTAATACTTACTATATTTTAACAATTTGTGGTTCCTATCGATACAGTAGATACGCAATGCTAGAATGTGTGTCAATGACAAAAATGTATTGACATTAAAAGCTACGAAAGTGACATTGACAAGTGTAAGTTCCTACATCATTACCATAATTATAGATGGTGTCAATCATAAATACGAAACAAACAACAAATAATCCGGTAATTTTGAATTAAAAAATATACAAAACAACTTGTATTTTTGTCTGTTTATAAATGAAAGGTGGCAAAGCATTTTTAATAACTTTTCATGGGAACCACTACCACCGTACCTACCTGATTCTGCGGTCAAGGAGTGATGCTCGCGATGCTGTGTAGTGTATAAAGGATTAAAATTCCGGTGCAACATCAGACACCAGATTGATGGCACGTCTTTAGTGGACTGATGACGTGCTTAGAGATGCATGCGCTGCGTCCAACACTCTTAGACATAAAGTTACGTTTCATGTGCTTATTGTACCGGCACCCATAGTAAATGGAACTCATACTGTTCCCCCCTATCTTATAAAAAGTTAGCGTTGACATTATGTCACCATTAGGTAGGTACGTATGGTAATCAAGACATCAAGTGTGCGCTAATTTTTTATAGACCGTTCGTCTTCAAAAACATTTTTCTACTAGTTTTTTTACTACATCAAAATTTTAACATCATAACGATATTAAATGCAAATCAGGACCTAGAAATAGAAAGCCCCAACGTCTTTTTAACAAAGTTTTTCGCAAGCTCTGCAGTGCAGTGCAGCGAGCGTGTGAACAAAAGCGCAACTCTAGCATCCACTCGAAGACGCTGCTCAAACAGCCGCCGTTGACGTTTTATCGACGTATAATGGGACGCTACTGTTTAACTAACTAAATGTTTTGTTTAAAACTAGCTACAGACAGAAGAATAGGAGAATCTACTCTCCGAGATACAGTTTTTTTAAACTAGTTCGGAGTTGTATGCAAATCTGATTCGGCCACCAACGCATTTATGAAAAAAAAAAAAAAAAAGAGAATAACGGTTCTTTTAAAGTTATTTGATGAAGTATGAAAATGAATCAGAGAAATTCAGTAAGTACCTAAGTAAGTATAAGATTTATATCTTTAAATTAATAGTTAATTAAACGTAAGTATTTAGTTTTTTATGTATTACACGTGGAACTTTACAATTGTTTAATTAATTAATATATATTTTAAATAAATAAAGAAATATACTTGCCATTTTACCGCGCTATTTATAAAATGTATCTATAATACATAATATAACGTCATATTGGGGAACCCGTCCAAAAAAATGGCGTCACTTCCGTCCGTCCGTAGTCCGTCCGTACCAGGTGCGCGGTTCAATGCTGCGTTGCCAATTCGTGCAATGCTGTTAGTGACCGCTCGCAACGTGCGGCGTACGTGGAGCGCGTAACGTCACCGATTAGGGCGTAAGCACATTGGCGTGTGTTGCTCACTGACCTATTATTGAAGTAACATTGTACATTTTTTCCAGATAATTATTGAACTTAAAATGTACTTAAATAGGTAAGGATTCCTTTGTTATTGGAATGTTTTAGTTGCATGCTGACTAAACCGAATTGAGTTTAATCTAAACTTGCCTTTTTTAAACAACCTAAATTTTCTAAACTTTGTATTATAAATTAAAAAAGTTTCTTATGTACTTAAGTATGTTAAAAATAAGTAAGTACGTTTTGTAAACACTACAATAGTCGTAATTTTACATGAGAATATAAAATTTCAATTTATTTAATCAAAGAATCAAATCAAATATTTATTTAAAATTAATTGATATCTCATTAATAAGAATCAAAGTCCTGACTGACTGACGGCTGACGTACGAGCCACAGCCCAAACCGCTGGTCCTAGAGACTTGAAATTTGGAAGGCGTGTTCCTGGAGTGACTGTGTGGCGTACTAAGGCAGGAATTTTGGAAATAACGCTCCGGAGCCCTAAAATAAGGCTTTGAAGTTTGTATGCAGAATCTTATCCCGTGAACCGATTGACTTGAAACTTGGTACGCATAATGCTGACGCGAAATAAAATGGATCTGCATTTTTAGATTTTGCAAAATCATCCCCATTTCCCTAAAATTGAGTATGTAAAGTTTAAAATTTCGATCGTATACGATTTAGTATACGATTTAGTATACGATTTCGAGTATAGATGGCGCTGTCTCATTTTCTCTTATCCCTTGAACCGATTGACTTGAAACTTGATACGCATAATGTTGACGCGAAATAAAATGGATCTGCATTTTTAGATTTTGCAAAATCATCCCCATTTCCCTAAAATTGAGTAAGTAAAGTTTAAAATTTCGATCGTATACGATTTAGTATACGATTTCGAGTATAGATGGCGCTGTCACGCGTGGCGTAATCCTAGAACGCGCTATCGGTGCGTTTTGGCAATGTGTTATAGGTAAGTCGATCGGTACCTATTAGCAATATTTTCGTTGAATCGAGTTATTTTGATTAGTTATTTATAGTTGCGTACCTACCCAATTACCGCTAATGACGAATAGAATAAATATTTAAAAACTAAAAACAAAATGTTAAATAATCAAGGGGCGCTTATAGTCTTCTCATACAAAAACATAATTTACTTAGATGGTTTGTTTTTTTAATATAATAATATTTTATTAAATATGTATGTATATATATAATAAATAAATAAATATTTTTTATTTATGTACATATATATATTTACATAATAATATTTTAAAATTCCTCCATGGGAAAGGGGCAAGTGTTTTGTAACGTTATTAATCGATGAATTTTAATCAAATTATTAAAGATAAAGATAAAGATAAAGATAAAGATAAAGATAAAGATAAAGATAAAGATAAAGATAAAGATAAAGATAAAGATAAAGATAAAGATAAAGATAAAGATAAAGATAAAGATAAAGATAAAGATAAAGATAAAGATAAAGATAAAGATAAAGATAAAGATAAAGATAAAGATAAAGATAAAGATAAAGATAAAGATAAAGATAAAGATAAAGATAAAGATAAAGATAAAGATAAAGATAAAGATAAAGATAAAGATAAAGATAAAGATAAAGATAAAGATAAAGATAAAGATAAAGATAAAGATAAAGATAAAGATAAAGATAAAGATAAAGATAAAGATAAAGATAAAGATAAAGATAAAGATAAAGATAAAGATAAAGATAAAGATAAAGATAAAGATAAAGATAAAGATAAAGATAAAGATAAAGATAAAGATAAAGATAAAGATAAAGATAAAGATAAAGATAAAGATAAAGATAAAGATAAAGATAAAGATAAAGATAAAGATAAAGATAAAGATAAAGATAAAGATAAAGATAAAGATAAAGATAAAGATAAAGATAAAGATAAAGATAAAGATAAAGATAAAGATAAAGATAAAGATAAAGATAAAGATAAAGATAAAGATAAAGATAAAGATAAAGATAAAGATAAAGATAAAGATAAAGATAAAGATAAAGATAAAGATAAAGATAAAGATAAAGATAAAGATAAAGATAAAGATAAAGATAAAGATAAAGATAAAGATAAAGATAAAGATAAAGATAAAGATAAAGATAAAGATAAAGATAAAGATAAAGATAAAGATCGGATATCGGAGCCGGCACCGATATGCTGGCGGTACCATCGGACGCCCTATCGGATAATGAGATAACGCTTTCAATCAAGTTTGAGAGTCAGAGCGTTTTCACATTATCCGATCCGATATCGGTGTCGGACGCTGATCCGATATTGGGGTAAGTAAGATGTATGAAATATGTACCTCCGATATCCGATATCGGGCCGGACATATTTGATAAATTTTACTTACCCCGATATCGGATCAGCGTCCGACACCGATATCGGATCGGATAATGTGAAAACGCTCTTAGGGCTCTTTCAATTTATGCGTTTCGTATCGGACCGCTGCAGTGCCGAAGCGGTGCGTTCGTCGTTCGGCGTAAGGACGGACGGTCGTATGTTTTCATACAAAATGCACGGTGCGGAAACAGTGCGGCGTCCGTACCGCGAGCGTTCGACAGCAGGACGGCAACGTCGTGTCGCAACCCCACGTGTTCAGTTCAGTGCGTTCATAGTGCGGTGACAAGAAGGAGGCAAATTTCTAAACGGTAATTTATAATGGATGATATAAATGTGGAGGAGTCATTTATTGATATAAATGTGGAGGATTTTATAAATGAAATTGAAATACTTACTATATCTATCTAATTCCAGTAATTCGAAGAAACATTCTCTAGGCATTCTTAAGTAAGTAATTAAAAAAAAACAGATTGGGTCTTCTTACGCGAGCGTTCGACAGCAGGACGGCAACGTCGTGTCGCAACCCCACGTGTTCAGTTCAGTGCGTTCATAGTGCGGTGACAAGAAGGAGGCAAATTTCTAAACGGTAATTTATAATGGATGATATAAATGTGGAGGAGTCATTTATTGATATAAATGTGGAGGATTTTATAAATGAAATTGAAATACTTACTATATCTATCTAATTCCAGTAATTCGAAGAAACATTCTCTAGGCATTCTTAAGTAGGTAATTAAAAAAAAACTGATTGGGTCTTCTTTTAACCTAAGGTAAAGAGTATGGAAATCACCACAATCATGGGTGCCGTGATTACACGACCAAGGAAAACACAGCCACGGAATGTACAGCCCGGAATCGGTGACCATTTTGGCATCCTATTCCGGGCTGTGCATTCCGTGGCTGTGTTTTCCATGGTTGTACATTCCCGACACGTGTTGGGAATTTGATGCCAAATGACGTCATACTCACTTACTCGAATTTTTCGCTAACTATGCCACTGTCAAAATATTATTTTTTAACTTATTTTTTTTCACGTGTGATGCGTCACAGTAGGTGCGAGGAGCGAAGCGACGAGCGTTAGTTTGATATAGACAACCGCGCCAGAACCTACATGCGTTTAACCATTTGCCAGACAACAATTATTGAATCGGATTGTTTTCTTTTCATATTATAATCTGTGCAGTTTATCTTTATTGTGAACCGATTGACTTGAAACTTGATACACATAATGTTGACACAAAATAAAATAGATCTGCATTTTTACATTTAGCAAAATCATCTGGGGATGATTTTGCTAAATGTAAAAATTTCTCTAGAAAAAATTCCCTGTAAAAATTTCCCTAAGTTTAAAATTTCGATCGTATACGATTTAGTATACGATTTCGAGTATAGATGGCGCTGTCATGCGTGGCGTAATCCTAGAACGCGCTATCGGTGCGTTTTGGCAATGTGTTATAGGTAAGTCGATCGGTATTAGCAATATTTTCGTTGAATCGAGTTATTTTGCTAAGTTATCTAGGGTTGCGTACCCAATTACCGCTAATGACGAATAAATATTTAAAAACAAAATGTTAAATAATCAAGGGGCGCTTATAGTCTCATACAAAGACATAATTTACTTAGATGGTTTGTTTTTTTAATATAATAATATTTTATAAAATATATAACTATTTTCATAATAATATTTTAAAATTCCTCCGTGGGAAAGGGGGCAAGTGTGTTGTAACGATAAAAATCGACGAATTTTAATCAAATTATTAAGAGGCGCTTTGTGACAATTTTACTCTAATGAATGCAATAAAATGAGGGAAGTTTTCTGTAACGTTATTTATAGACGAAAGTCAATGAAAATTGAGACGCACATTAATGACTTGATTTTACACCAAATATTGCAAAAAGGAAGTTTGTAGTAGCGTTTTTTATGAACGATTTCAATCAAGTTTGAGAGTCAGAGCGTTTTCACATTATCCGATCCGATATCGGTGTCGGACGCTGATCCGATATCCGGGTAACTAAAATGTATGAAAAATGTACCTGTCTTTCATATTGTCCGTCTCGATATCGGATATCGGAGCCGACACTGATATGCTGGCGGTACCATCGAACGCCCTATCGGATAATGACACGGCCACGGAATGTACAGCCCGGAATCGGTGACCATTTTGGCATCCAATTCCGGGCTGTGCATTCCGTGGCTGTGTATTACATGGTTGTACATTCCCGACACGTGTTGGGAATTTGATGCCAAATGACGTCATAGCATATGCTTCGTTTGCGCTTACTCGAATTTTTCGTTTAGCCGATCATGTACAAGTAGCTAACTATGCCACTGTCAAAATATTATTTTTAAACTGATTTTTTTTCATGTGTGATGCGTCACAGTAGGTGCGAGGAGCGAAGCGACGAGCGTTAGTTTGATATAGAAAACCGCGCCAGAACCTACATGCGTTGAACCATTTGCCAGATAACAATTATTGAATTGAATTGTTTTCTTTTCATATTATAATCTGTGCAGTCTATCTTTATCAAAATGGGATAGTAACATTTTAATCTTTGGTTTCATCTAAACGAAGCATAGGCTAGGCTTTCGACCAATCTTCTTCTTCTTATCGTGTCGATGCTACAACTGTATTTTGTTGTAGCATCGTATTGGAAAGATTAGCCAGACTAGACACTGCTTTACCGTGCCTAGCTGTTACCGGTGTGTGCCACGAGGAGGCTCTTTCCATGCACCCAATTCATTCCAATTGATTTCGACCAATCAGAGCAATAGACGCCAATTCCATGGTTGTATTTTCCACGGCTCTACATTCCGTGGTTGGACATTCCTAACACATGTCGAGAATGCGCAGCCCGGATTTCATGTACATTTTGGCTGAGAATTCCTGGTTGCGTATTCCTGGCTGTGCTTTCCGTGGTCGTACATTCCGGGTCGTGCTTTCCATGGTTGTACATTAACCGGACATAGTTATTATATTTTAGTCCGGCATAGATATCAAATACTAAAAACAGAACATGCTTAGAGGGTTCGCATAGGTACAAAAACATGTTTTTTTTCTTAATCGTTTACATAGGTATGGCACGGAACTTATAGCGGGCGAGTCCGAGTCGCACTTGGCCTGATTTATTTACTTACGGTAACGGTAATTTAGTGAGTTTTGATTACTTATGTTTTAGTAGTTTACGTTATTGGGTTTTTAGGGTTCGGTAACCAAAGGGTAAAACTAGATCGTATTACTGAGTGTTTAATTTCTGTCTATTTTAAATTCTCTAACTATCACGCATAATTAATATTCAAGGGGGCTTATATATAAACGTAAATTTTATTTATTCGATATTGATAAGGGCAACGGGCCATAGATACGGTACGAAAATCTTCGTGCGCACTTGCCCGGTTTTAAGAATAAGTACCAATATGTACTAAGTTTTCCTTCTTAGACTGCACTTTACCGTCAATTTCTTTCATAAGAAGATAGTAATGGTAATGGGTTATCGCAAAATATCTTAAAACGGCACGCGGACGAAGTCGCGGCGGGTTCAGCTAGTATCAAATAAAGTGCGAAATACGTAAATCTAGAAAAGAAAAAATAATCGAAGATCAAGTCAAAACATTGTAGTAGTAGCTTTACCGCATCACGCGCTACTGCACAGTACGGCAACGCCGCGCCGCATCGCAACGCTTGGAAGCATAGTTCGTTCGCAGTCCGCGCATTCAGTTCTAATTTAGTATCCTCGCATTGCTAGTATCGAACGCACGGCATTTTGTTTTAACTTTTTTGTCACAAAATGACCACGAATTCATTGAATGAATCGATAACAGAGCAAGTGATTGCTCAAGTGAAAAGTAGACCAGTTCTGTGGGACAAAAAGCATGAGATGTATGGCAATGTGCAGGCCATGGACCATGAGTGGAACAAGCTGTCTGCTGTGATGAAAAGAGATAGTGAGTATTGTTGTTTCACCTTGCTTGCCTACCTGCTTGTTCACTTAATACTGCTATTATTATTTTTAAACTGTTCCTAAAACTAAATGTAATTGATCTAGTTAGAAACAAAGTTAAACGTAGGCTTTCAAAATTATACGCCTGTTTCAGTCATATGATTTATACTTTTTAAATAATTTAATAAGCGCAATAAGTTACTAAGCGCTCGCTGTATGTTTCAATTCATATTTTAGTTTTGTGATTAGTGTCATTCATGTGCAATACCAAAGTTACAAAAGTAAATAATTAGTGCTATCTACCTCTGATATTTCAGTGGATTTTACTATTCACAATGTTTTATTTTTATACTCAATGTATTTTTCCTAATTTCAGAGGAGTTCGTAAAGAAACGCTGGCGCCGTCTCAGGGATGTCTTTCGCATTGAGCTCAAAAAGTTGAACCCCCCGGAGAACCCTACCAAACCTCTCTTAAGCTACTACATAGGAGTATGGAATCATTTTGAAAACATGTTCTTCCTTAAAGACAGTCTTACGAAACGAACACCACGTCTATTCTTCCCTGAAGATAACGATGAGACGGTGGACGCACTCCTGCTAAGTACAAGCACCCTCGTCAATGCTGCAAATTCAAATAGCATTTCTAATTCAGACGTCAATTCAACAAACAACATATTAAGTACAAGTACCATCGCAAACACAAACTTTGTAACTATTCCCAACATGATAAGCATACCGAATCTGGTGACCATACCGAACAAAATAGACAACATAAAAACCGTAGTCGACAACCAAGAAATAGAAGAAATAGTAAACTCTCCTGATGTATATGCAGATGTAGAAGACGAAGTGGATGAAAAACCGATGTATTATAACCTTCAAAGTGATTGGTCAGAGCCGGAGCAGAACTTCAGGGCTGAACCACGAGGGGTGAAGAGAAAAGCAAAAGATTGGGATTCAGCTCTTGATGAGGACGTGAATTTTGCTAAATCTATCGTTGGATTCTTGAGAAGGCTGAATCCTATAAAAAAACTTATGGTCAGGAATGAAATACAGAGCATTTTGTTAAGGGAGCTGTTGTGTGATAAATGCAGGTGTAAGGGTCAGCAGAGGGCCTGTCACTGCGAGTAAGTTCTAGGGACCTCAAGAAACGTTAGAGTAATCTTAATATTATGATAACTGGCGTTAGTTTGTCAGTTTGTCGACTTGTCAGATATCAATAAGACTGATTTAATTTATAATACGACTTAATTTTATAAAACTATCAAAGTCATACGTTCTATCGAAAAATATATGCTCTTGAGCATAGTAGCTATTTGACGGAACCCTTTAGTGTTAAGCTAGACTCACACTGAACTCTTATTCTGTTTAAAATAAGTTTATTGGTTTAAAAACACTTAGGTCATTTCTAAAATGGTTTAGGTGTAGTCTTGTACAATAAAAAACCTACATTCGTTTTTTTAGTTTTGGTTATAGAAACATTACAATGTGTCGTAGAAACTCAAATAGATAGGATAAAGCAATTTGCAATAAATAACGATCATAAATATATTGTGTTTGTTGATATCCCGACCATAAACGTCCAAGATATTTATAAACAAAACAAAAATAAACAGGATTACCGTAAATAGTTATACAGAAAACGCCCACAATCGAAAATAATACACGTCCTAAGTATTTCGTGTTTTGTCTAGCACAAAAATTATTATTTGTACCTACACGTGTTGACATTTAATTTAACAAATGCCGTGTTTTAAGGTTAAATATTTATCTTGAGATCAAATTAGGTGTTACGTAAAATTATTTATTCTTCATACACGAATCTAAGTTTTGATTTTATATAATTTTATTTAGAAAGAAATCTTTTGTCATACATTATTATAACGAACATCAAAACTAAATATGAGCCCCCTTATTCATAAAGGTTCTAACACCATAAAAAATATGTATTATTCAAAATGCGAAATGGATAAAACACGGACGACATTTTATTTAAATAGACAATTTTAATCAGAATCCGGATGATATCGTGGACGAAAGCTAGTATAATCTACTTATTTACGATCTATAAAAGACATTGTTAGTTGACAGCAAACAAGGTATTTCGATAGCATGCGTCAATCCCATACATTTTTCAATCAGGCGGCGAGAATTTAACACCTTCATAAACAATGCCTATGTTTTAATGAAGTTGCTATTTTGACGTTTATTGACAAGTCCAATAAATGTCACAGCGCTGATAGTTTTTGCTTGTTTCTTATCTGTGACATTTTAACATGTGTGTATTTATGTCGTAGATTTATTATTATTAGGGTTCAATATTAACTAGTATTATTTACAAAGTTACGACTATTAGTACCTATTTACAAAATGTACTTAAGTAAATTATACTTACACTTAAGTGTATGTGTATAAAATACAAGAAACAGGTAAACTATACAAACCGTTGTAAACGATCGATAGATAGTTCAACTGATCCAAATCAGCACCATTTGGAAGCGTATTTAAGATACTAGCATATGTTTTGTCATTTATTGTATCCCTAAAATTAAAAAAAATATTTAATTGAAAACAGAAATTAAATAAGAATTAAAGAAAAATGAAACAAACATAAACGTGATTCTAACAGTTTTATGAAGTTTTCTCCGACTAAGTATTCTGTGAAATATAATCATGCGATAAGTAGGTAGGTATGTACTACATATGTGGCATGGTCTGGTTCAAACATGAAATCGATTCATATACCTAGTTAAGTCAGAGCCAAAATTATTGAAATTGCATGAGATAAGTTTAATATCCGGATTTGAACTTCTGCTGGCTGATGATGATTATAAACGTACAAAGAAGAGGTGGGTACTAACATCTTACCATTTAAAATGACAAGCACTTCGCAATTTATCTATTGTATTTCATGTCACTGGGCGTTATAAGATTTTAATCTCTTAATTCCATCTGTCTGTCAGTTGTCACAGTTGTCACTATTATGTTACAAATACAAATTGGACCAATGATTTTTTTCACAGGCAGCTATAAATAAGCCTGTGGTCTTATTCATGAACACAAAAAGCACAAAAGCTTTACTTACGGCCGGTTTCTGGAAACCCAAATCACGATTGATCCGAGTTTGACACATAGGTAGTAATTATTAAATTTTTTCGTTGATCATCGTTCGAGAAACCGGCCGTTAGTGATTCACTTTGTTAAAGGTAACCAAAATCTTAGTAGGTAAGTACATAATACTAAATAAAAAAATAAGTAAAATCTCTTTTATTCCTAAATACAGATAAACGTGAATTGCATGCAATTTGTAAAATAGAATTGTCCAAGAAACTGCAGAACATGATCACCGTACAAGTCTCCGGAGTGCAATGTTACTGCGACACACACTAGCGTTATCTCTAGATGGCATTGCATTTGAATTAGAGACTACCGACTAGATACTAAAGAACTAGTTTCTTGTGAATTCTTCGTAAAAATTACATTGTAAACTTAATTATCTTCGATTTTATTACCTTCATCAACCATGACCATACTTCAAGAAGTCTTTTTTATGTAGGTCTAAAAAAGTCAATTTAAAAAAAAAGCAGCACCTACCGGTGGCTGCAGAATTGTTTTGTTTCTTTCACTCTGCCGCCCGCATTGAATTCATACCAAGCTCAGTCCATTCTTTATCTATACTCTAACAAACTTTCACCCAAAATCTTGTACAATTAAATGACAGTGGACTTGTCAAGCAAGGGCCAGTCACAATGACATTGACACAATCAGTCAATCTATGCTAATCGCGAAACAGTAAGCTCAACAGCTCGTTAGAAAGGCAGCAGTTAACACGTCCCACATAGCATCGTAAATATTCATTACTTTGACGATTGGCATTCTATTGAGACGTTATTTTAGTATGAAAAGATAAGGAAACAAGATACCTAATACAATTAATAACCGATAATAAAAAACTATACTAAATGATCCTTGTGAACACTTAAATAAATAAATAAATATTCACGGGCATTTCACACATCACACAAGCAAAGCTCGTACTATGGGAACTAGACTGCTGATAAATTATCTATATTCATTTTTTTTGTAAATACATACAGCAGTCTAGTTTTCATAGTAAAAGCTTTGCTTAGTTTGGGACTAGAGTGTGATGTGTGAAATGCCCGTGAATATTTATTTTTTATATTTATTATTAATACAGTCACATGAGGTTTGACATAAAATTTTCAACAAATTTTATTATCGTATTTTAAAAGGGAAATAAAATCTAAGCATACGATTGGAATGTATTTTATTCGTCGATACTAATACACAGAACCAGTCATTTGTCTTCAACTTTGAACTTACAACAATGTTCAAATGTACATAAGTATTTTATTGTTCCCGTATCTTCGCAAACAACAGTTTTAAATGTCAAAAAACATTGCACAAGAAAACTTCCAAGTCTTTCATATCGAAAATCAAGGCTGTCACATAAAAATATAACTTATTGTAACATGCATAGGTTCAATGTGACATGGCAAATAGAAAGTTCAAAGGTATTGCACACGAGTACATGAACGATAGATATTAAATCTAGATAGTAGCTTGATGTAGATAATATAATATAATATTTTATAACTTCGTTGCTTTTTTTTATGCATTATAGGCAAACGCTTGGCCGCAATCACATCTGATGTTAAATGATGATGCGGTCTACGGTGTAACGCGTTTGCCTAGATAGAACCTATTCAATTATTTATTGCTAAATAACTATTGAGATTTGACCTAAATTGTTTATAGATGATTGAGATTACTATTTATAAACTTAAACGGAAAGTTAGACGGAGTATTATTAATTTTTTAGGTAAAATATTATTTGGACTCTTTTACACATAGGTACAACACAAAAATGCATAGCTTTATTATGCTCTTGCTTGATATATTTTGCAGGTTATATTAAAATATTAGCAGTTTTTCTGTTGTGAATCTACTCGTGTGCCTAACCCGAGGCTAAACCAATAAAATGTAAAGCGACTCTTGAATATAACGATAACGGAATGCATCGACGTACGAACAATAATCCAACATAACAAAAGACTATGAATAGCTATCGCATATCCACTGAACAGGCTCTAATGTTTGTCATTGTCTGCTAACCGCTGGGAGGCAAGACTAATGTACTAGCAATTGGTAATAACAGTAATATACACACGACTTACAAGAGTTTTTTTTTCATATAGCGGCGTCTTGTTCATAGGTTTATGTTAATATCATAAACTTGTCATTACTAAGTTACATTGACACCGCACTGGAACTTCAGTAACTTAATTGAGTTTAATTGTAATTCTTTGTAAGAAGGATCATATAAAAAAACCGTAAGTTTGTTGCCCGTTCTTCTAGTCTCTGGTCGCGTGGAACTGGCACCTAGAATCACCTAATAATGTAAGACAATTCTAAATGATTCTTGTGATTTTATAACAAATAATTTTTTTACTTACTTACTTACTTTACATGATGTTATTAGGCATTAACATCAAGTCTATGACATCAAAAATCTGATAGGCATCAGAACTCTTCCCTACTCTCTTTGCCTAAGAGTCTCATTATGACTAGTTTATATGATCAAAGTGAGGAGGTAGTCAGACCAAAGACCTTTTCTTTGAAGTCGTATATTATTAGTTTCAAATATGAATAAAACATTTAAAAATTTGAATTTGAAAATAAACAGTTGAAGCGCGTCGTGGTCTATCTACAAGCATCATAAAATAATGATTTAAAACTATTAACTGTAACACGACATCATAAAAGTCATTTGAAACTGTCAAATGGATTTTGAAGACTTTATTAACTGGACAACTGACCGCGAGCTGTTTAGAGGTGCATTGCTGTGACCACAGCTACGGATTTGTTGGTCACAATATGTAAGAACATGGATTAGAGCAGTTGTGGTTACATCAGACGGCATAGAGCTTATCAAGCTTTGGTCTAGCTAGAGCGTAGAGTAAATATAAAAATACCTTATCTAACTAGTTGTCAGTTTTAGCGGGATCAGCTATTTACATACCAATACTTATTACCTACATGATATCGGAGCAGGCGCCAAAGACAGGCTTCTCAGCTCAGTTGGTAGTAGCTCTGTTTTCCATGCTGTGGGGTCGTGGGTTCGATTCCCACCCAGTGCAAATATTGAATATACTTACATAAATATTAGTTCTGTGTCTGGGTGTTACTCTGTATTTTATGTAGGAATGTATTTACAATAAAAATAAAAAATGTAGATATTTCATAAGCCATCTAGTAGGTAGTTCTAATAATACAAGCTTTGCTTAGTTTGGGACTAAAGTGTAATGTGTGAAATGGCCATGAATATTTTAAAAATCGCGTAAGTTCATTAACCCTTAACTGGTATCGTAAAATTGACTAACGTAACTGGTTTTGTGGGGGTCGTGCGGCCCCCATTATAAAATAACTCCTAGGAAGCAAATGTGTGCAATTTTTGTTTAGTTTCATATAAAAAATAATAATACCAACATTGTTTTACTGATACAATTATTTTTTATGAATGTAATTCTTTTAACTTAATTACTACAAGAGATCACATAAAAATGGCAACTTTTTCGTAATTTCTTTTGTTACATGATACAAACAAAAAAACAACTATTATTTTGGTGGTCTTACTCTAAGATATATATGTTTTCTTATTCCTAATATAATAAACTTTGAAAATAAAAAGAAATAATTTTCTAATCAACGCTATAAAAAAAAATCAACATGGAATATAATCCTGAGGATTTAGGAACATTATAGATGAACTAAGTTCAATCTTGACAATTATTACACAGTGTTTTGTGCTACTATGCAACTTGCAAATGAAATGCTTGCAATTGTTACATTTTGTAGCAAATTTTCCGACTTTTTTTCTATTAAAATATACGAATACATGAAATGATATATTTACTAAAATCTTACGTAACTGGTATTGTGGGGGTCGGGCGGACCCCATAACGCACGTACCTCCGCTCTGGTAAAAGCTGCAGTGCCCAACTTTCGACAGTCGCCGCGAATCGCGACGTAATGAGATTACACAAAATGACGCACACGCACGGTGCATAGTTTTAAAGGAATTAATAAATATATCACGCGTGGGGGCCGCGCCACCCCCACGAAACCAGTTAAGGGTTAAATACAAACCTTCATACAACACGGATACTTTTTGAGCAACTGACGCCTACTCAAAGCAACATTTACGAATATAATTTATTTCCTCCCTTCAGTCCATCTGCCTGACTAAATGTTTCTAACTAAATACTATACAAACTTTGATAGATTAGCTCGTAAAGCCGTGTTACACTGTCGCCATTTCGCCCCAGTTAGCAAAGTAGAACTTGCATCGCGCTCAGCTACTTACAGCAGTGTAAACAACTCCACTCCTGCAAGTTTTATCAGCTGTGTACTTTGGTGTTAACGGTATAGTAAATCTAGATAGAAAGGTGTGGGTAAACACTAAGCAGCCCGGTTAGGTTGAGCATTCGTTTTGTCCGCAGAACTTTAAAAACTGTACAAAAGCCAGAACAAAATATTTTGGCTTCTTAATTATAAGACAGGTTTTTGGTCTATATTGATCTAAGCACAAGCTGAGGCTTATGCAACGCTTGGCAATGAACCAGGAGCAAGAAAGTTAATGATCTGCCTAGGTCGGGATATTCAATATCATTCGTTAAAATACTTATCCTGAAAATCATAAAATCCTAGAAATATTGAAACATTTCAAGATTGATATTGTCTAATGCCTCGAGATTTTTGGGCACTACCGAAAATTGTTATTCCCGCTACTATCCAAAGGTTAGCTGGTAGAGAATACTATTTAGCTATGTAGCATTAAGTTCGCCTGTACCTATAGTGCAATAAATAATTTTCCATCTATCTATCTATTTTTTAATGATCTTGCTCAAAAATGTAAGACCTATTGATAAAAACTGTGGATAATAATGTCGTCTACTGTTTGTTTGAATCATTTTACAATCAAATAATCATTTTAAACACTTATCTGCGCTGATCAGCACCGCTCAGTGCTTCAGTGCACTATTTACTAAAGCACTTGTGTGCGGTGTGAAGTTTGGAGTTCCTAAAAAGTTAGATTTGCTGTGTTAAATAACAGTAGCTCATAGTGTAGCATATTAATATAACTGCACCTAAAAAGGATAAACGAATGCTACAATAACTGCTATCATATTACCGCAACGCTAATTTAGTTGGAAATGTTAGTTTGAAATGGGAGTAAGAAAACATTTTTTAAAAGAAAGTTGATTCGAGCCCACGAAACATTTTCCAATAAGTCTATCAAAAAAACCAATGCAGCCTAACCTATGCTCGATCTATGTGCGCCGTTTTAACTCATAGTTTGAATGAAGATAACTGCAATATTATGGTGGTGACCGCTATTCGAAGAGCCGGGTTTGATACCCAGCGGAGTTTAGTGCTCACAAGCAAGCCTCGCCTTTGGTGTATGGTTTTATAGCGTCAGTAAAATGTTATTCCGACGCCGCTTCTAAATAACGATCATAGTCGGGAAGCGAAATCATTTTAGGTTGGATTTGATATAAAACTTTGAACCGGCCGCTTGTGATACCTACTAGTGTCTAGTAGGTAACTACTTATTTACAACTCCTTGGTTTCAATTTCTCAAATTTTTTTGCCACTTTTTTTTTCCGCGAAATATGTTGACGTCACTTTTTTTAGATGTCCTACCTGTTCAAATGATTGAAAGATATTAAGCTTTGGAAGTTTCCTCTTATTCTATCATAATTTAGCGTCTGGTTCTTTGAGAAATGCGATAGGTACCAAAGAGGCTCTATCTAGAGCATTAATTATTATTTTATACTTCATAATTAACCTAGAAAAGATGGATGGACTGTGTGAATGATGACATGTGTAAGAAAGGTGTGCATTGAGATAACGTCTGATAGAGGAGAGTGGAAGAAGAGGACGTGTTGTACCGACCCCACATAATGTGGGACAAGGGTAGGAAGATGATGATGATGACTTCATAATTAACCTAGGTAATTTTATCTGCCGCCTATTTTATTTATAGAAAATCTTTGTTCCCGCCTACATAAAAACCTAATCACCTTAATATAAATCTTATTAAATAAGTCTTAATAATTCTATTTTCATTTTCCAATTCAAATATTGGCCATCGTTCAGGAAAATACGGAGCTATACAAAATGGCGATACGCACCAATCAGCGAATCGATAAGTGTGTCAACAGCCGCGCTAATGCCGAGCAAATAGACGATGCGGCCCGCATCACTAGACTACTACTAGACTGTCGCTGCATTGAACATTGTGCTTCAAGTTTTAAACTTACTTGACTAGGTACTAACATTTAGCGTACAACTTACTTGACTACATTTTATAAAACATGCACAGATAATGTTTATAGCGTGTGTAAACTTTCATGAATTGATTTCTGCTTCTGTTTGAAATTGGACATTAAATTTATTTCTGTTTCATTGATGGCAATAAGATAATCAGGAGTTTTTTATTCGTATTAGTACTAGTTTCTGCAAGCTATGAAATAAGGAAAAATTAGATTATCTAAGCAAACTGTTGAAGCTTGCACATAATATTATATTTCAAATTGACTCGTAACCTACATTTTCAGGTCAAAACACGGGACATGATTACACAATAGTGAAATTTAAATCCTAATCTCAAAATAGAGAGATCTCACAATCTATCAATAAATTCCTGATTTTACGACTATTTATGATAACGCGGTCGACATTTAAAATAAAGAATTATTTTTTTATCGGTACTAAAACGAAATGTGAAGGTATCAGAGTAAATCCCGCTTGTAATAAATTCAGACCCCATACTAGAGCATCATAAACTTCAATGCATCTTGTCTGTACTTGCATTCCATTGGTAAGGAAAAGAGCTCCTATTTATCTAAGCGAAGGTAAATAAGCATCCAGTCTAGAGTTCTCTCTAATGCCGTAGCTTTGTCCGAGTCTTTGAGACGCAAATAAATCATTGCTATTGCGATGTTTTCAACGCATTCAGAGCTTTTTCGTTCTCTTATAGTTCCATTAGCTAACATAGTCTTGCATATAAATCGACAATATTTTAATTTCTAAATATGTGCTAAAATTAAGCTTACAATCATGTTAGGTTCCCACAGTTACTTCTAAATCGAAATCGTGTTTTTTTCTAGATCATGTTTTTTTATGTTTTCACGAGAATCGATATAATCCTCCTTAATCCGAGATTATCAAATTCAATCTATCACGAAACACAACACCGACTCAACAGTCTCATCAATATTCATTACAGTTTTTAATCGAACAACAAATTGTTGTTGTTTATCAAAATTGAGATTGAACGAACGTGACACCATCTGCTATCAGAAATTGGTTTTGATATTTGATAGCTGTTTTTACAAATTGTTGAAAAGAAGTGAAAAAAAAGAAGTTGAAAAAACTCAGGTTCATTTTGAAACTTAAACATTTGGTAAACCCATTTTTGGTGGATTTTCTGTAGATTTAGTTAAATTAAAACATACATATAGAATCCTGAAAAGGTTTAAAAAAAGGCAAAGTTTCATAAATGCTTGACATTGTATTTATTAGAAACATTTACAAGAAACAATTTTGTAACAATAATCAAATCTCATACTTAGTATGAGCTCTCAGCAATTGACGTAAACCTAATTTTTATTTAGTTTTAAATTATTATTTACAATACTTAGCACCGTTAGAACTAAATGTTAGACTAGATTTTTTAATTTTCGATATATTTTTATTTACAGTAATTTACATTTTATATACAAGAAAAAGATAGTTGAGACAATGCCGGATTTGTTTATATTTATTTATTGTTTCAATTTAATTATTATTAACACTCTTCTATTATAATATGAACAAATTCATAAAATATATTAGAATAATTCGGTGGTTTTAAGAATTACATTTTTGAAGGACATCACTAGTTTTATTTCAAAAAGAAACATACTTATTAGAAAACCTATTTATTTTAGTATATTTAGTCCGGCATTGTCTCTTGAGCCAGTTTAGTTCAAACTTTTAATTCACCTATTTTATTATTCGTATTCAAAACAAACTACACTGTATGAAACAAAGTGATGTGAAAACAGAAGGGACAAGCTGACAAATGAATTCATTACACGACCCGTTTAGTTTAGAGAGCGTTACATTCTGTTGTGAACGTCTATTTGTCTGATTTAAAATCTTATTATTTATAGACCCTGACAAACCAGGTGAATCTGCATTATTCTTATGTATCCTATAAATAAGAGTTACGTCTTTTAAAGTTCTTTTCGTTACGTTAAAAATTTCATTTTATTATGCACGAACAAACATACTTGAAAATCCAGATTTGATTAAACAAATTAAACAAACAACTTATATAAAAATACGTTACCTGTTTTAGTCAATGCAGATCTCAGAAATAATATTACAAATGTAGCCAGTTACAAAGATAAAAGACAAAACAGAAGCGTCACGATCACGAGTGCCTACAAACAAATCACACGTCAAACACTCAAATACAATGTTTACACGTCAAACAACAATGGCCGTACATAATTCGAGTGAAGTTATCGTAAGCGAGACCAATTTACAACTGTGGGTCGATTCAATGAGGTATAGGTGTGTTAAGTGTAGATAAATGTTGTCGTTTGATTTAACGACGCTTCGCGTGTGGCCGAGAAAGCGATGATCTTTGGAACTGAGGCGCACAAACTGTTTGATATAGTAGATCATAGGCATGGATAAACAGAGGATATTTGAGCAAGGTCCATCTGGCCGGTTGAAGAAATTGATCCTTTGTTACGGATAAATAGTTTCAAAGTACTGAAAAAATGGTAATAATGATATGATAACGAAAAAATACTTAAAAAAACACTGTCTGTAATTAATACATTTAAACTTTTTGTTGTTTATGATATATATCAAAATAAATTTAAGTTTATCTAGAATCGCTGTGATTAATATTATTTAAGATTTCTGATATATTTTGAATAATCTTAAGATCTCAATAATTTCATAAATGCAGTGACATTTCAACATCCACTGATAAATATTTCCATTAAGAGCTTTGTGTTTTTTTGCAAATTAATAACATTAAATATGTAGTTAGTAATATTATAAATCAAACTGTATTTTAGGTATAAATAATTATATAAAATAACATTCATGGACAACTTTAGCGAACAGAAAACATTAAAACTAACGAAGTTCCTTAAAAGTCACGAACGGCTATTAAAATATCAATAAGTAGGTAAGTACTTATGTTAAAACTAACCATTTTTAAAACTTAAAAATTCTTTCGACCAGTTGAAAATTGGTCAACAAAAGCATTCTCGAGTCCGAGCCCCGATAAATCAGAGCGCGCGCCCGAACCAACATTTGTCCTAATACGTTACATTTTGTATAAATGTGCCACTTTTATGACGTTTTATGTCGAGAATGCTTCGGTTAGTGCCCTGACTTATGTGCTTTTTGTAGCTCTTATGTGGATTGTAACAATGTTTCTACTAAAATATTATTTGATTTTGTCTGACGCAACTACGATACTCCAAAACTCTTTAAAAACAAAACTAATATAAAATTGACAATGCAAACACTTGTACATGATTTGTTTAATCTTTTTGTTGGTCTTTTAACATAGATGTGAAAAAGTTTAAGAACTTACAATGTAAAAAACCCATACTTTGAAATTTAAATAAAAAAATTGTCTAACATACATAGGTTAAGGCTACTTAGTTTCAACTCTAATATTAAAAAAACACATTGATAAAATATCTTTACAAACTTTTTACAGTGATTTAGACTTTGTAGGATCAAAGATAAAGATGCACAGATAGGCCACACACTAAAAATAGAGGTATAAAAATTAGGACTTTACAATTCAGTTCCAATGAGTATTATCTATCAATCGTAAGCTACATACACTCAAATTCACCAAGCGCATATCACAAACTTACAACATACACTTACATTAAAATTCGTAAAAGATTTTTACAAAAGATTATTCTATTAAAGGAACACAGTCATTTAGAGTACTATTTACAATTATATACAGCTTTCTTGGACGCGATGTGATGTCGTCACAACTTCTGGTCGTAGTCTGTGCGCCGTCAGTGATGACGTCACACCGGTCGTTGAACTCGGACTACAGGCGTTCACTCCTTTATTCGCTCTTCCTAAACTATGATACGACTGAAACAAACATTAACATGTCAGATGAGACATTAAGGCCGTTTGTCCACCGCCGCCGTCACCGTCACGTCACCGAGAACGAGATGACGGCGCCGAAGTAGCGGTACATACATTTACTTGAGCCGTTTGTCCACCGCCGCCGTCACCGTCACGTCACCGAGAACGAGATTATTTCGGGTCGAGTTTAGTATGGCGGCCGGGAGGACGGCGCTCGGGTGACGGATGTGCGGTGGACACGCGGCTTAAGTAAATGTATGTACCGCTACTTCGGCGCCGTCATCTCGTTCTCGGTGACGTGACGGTGACGGCGGCGGTGGACAAACGGCCTAACACTCCAATTCATATGCAAAGGAGAGGATTCGGGCGTTAGGCGAATAGCTGCTTAGAACGGTTTGTCGGATTGTTCAGCTTTTGTTTATGAATTTGTTGGTTAGTCTGTAGTCTGATTAGGCTACCTATTTACTGACTATTTTTGCCTTTCTACGTTTTATATAATACTCCAAAGTTTTTAATATCTTCGCAAAGACGTACAAGCAAATAGATTCCCATTGGAAGCTCTATAGGAGTCAGCAGGAGTCGGCAGCAAACTACGAGAAGTGTTATTGCAGCCTAAACTTTATCACCCACAGCAACAAGGTTTATTCTTTATTTACTATACACTATGTTATAGCAAAGAATAAGTTCAGATGCGGCACTCGAGTGCCTACAAACTTTATGGGTTATAAGCTACGTTTTATGTTTTTATGAGTAAGAGACGTCACGTCAAGAGTGTTATTTTATGTGTGTGCTGTGTGTTTATTTCATCTCGTAATGTATGATGTTTGTTTTGTACCTTCGTTTTATTCGTATGAATTCTCGAGATTGCAATCGTGAGTATAAAATATTCACGTTCACAGCTTGGATGTTCGGGAGGTTTGTGCTATTCCGGCGTGATCTTATTTTATTACACGAATACATACAACTCGGTTATAAGTGAATGTGATATCACAAAAACAATGTGAAACAATGTGATATGTTAGTATAAATGTCTGTCTATGTCTATGTCTATGTCTATATCTACTAATATTCAGTTATACAAAAATGTTTTCCTTCTAGCGTTATATTGGTAGTATTTATTTGATCCAACAGATAAGCAAGGTTTTGGTTTCTATTTTTACTTTAGTAGTGATAGAACAAGCAGACTTTGTGTTAAGTAGTAACCTGCCCATATGAATGCAGTGCCTCATTAGGCGTGTCTATTAAGGACATGAATGTAGGTTCAGAAATAATTTTGAATACTTGGAGGGCCTCGGTACCCCACGGACCTAGAGTCTCGAGCCCAAGAGGAGCAAATATGTCGGCCATGTCGAGACCTGCATATTTGCGTCTTTTGAGATAATCAGCCGAATCTCCTGCCGCACCAGCCCGAACGGATGTCTGTGACAGGTGAGAAGGTGCAAGGGTATCGACACAAGTTGCGTCCCACACCAAAGGCCTTCCCGCTT
Organism: Ecliptopera silaceata; assembly: GCA_932527185.1. Taxonomy (NCBI): domain Eukaryota; kingdom Metazoa; phylum Arthropoda; class Insecta; order Lepidoptera; family Geometridae; genus Ecliptopera; species Ecliptopera silaceata. The sequence goes on along the minus strand of OW052208.1, from coordinate 9,839,681 downwards.
CTCGTGGAACAAGCGTCATACCTCTCAAGCATAATACCATCAGGGATGCTAGAACACTGCTGCCACCAACCCAAAGTCCTTCTCCGTTACTTTAAGGAGTTGGGCTGGCTGGGTTGAGGTTAGCAGGGGGACAATGCACAATACACCCCATTGCGGGACGTCAGTGCAGAACTCATTCCCCCAACCACAATTAGAATTAGACACCATCAGGCCGTTAACTGTCATCACGCATGAGAGCATTAGTATATAAGTACTCACACTAGTTAAAGGTATCCTATAGTCCTTCTTCTTGAAGTCTGTGTAGTAGGCGCCCCCGTCGGGCTCGGAGCGCGCGTCGTCGCCGAGCTTGCCGGCCTTTGCGCTCGCCGGCCGCTGCAGGCTCATGTAGCCGTTCGATACCGGCCTGCGTTCTGTACAATTATACACACTATTAAAAAGTTTTATATTAGAGTCATAAATACTCGCTCCATAGAGAATTGCCCATTCTACATAATGCTCTTTTTTTAACAAAGACCACATAGTTTAGAAAGTTTATCTGTAGTATGGCTTCTTCTGAAGTAGGTACATGAATGTGTCTAGCAGCTTTGTCCATTTTGCTGTGTTCAGTTAAGACTGAAGAGAATACACAAAATTGGAGCTACCGACCATACAAAATAGGAGCGTCGTACCATACAGAATAGAAGCTACGTACCATACAGATTAGGTATGATGTCGGGATCGGCGTCATCCGCGTCCCTGGTGTCGGCGAGCAGTGCGCCGGGCGGTGCGGCGGGCGCACTCTCCGCCTTCAGCGGCGTCGGGCAGCGCGGCGCGCGCTCCACGTACATCGACTCACTGCCGCATGGAACATACATGATCATTGCTACATTGTTGGAAATAAAGCTCTACTAGTCTCTAGTCGAAGGGAATCTGGGTTGTCCAAAAGCAGAATGGGTTGACAACATTCTAAAGGTCGCGGGAAACACCTCAGTGAGAAAAGACCAAGACCAAGGACGCTGGCATGGCATGAAGGAGCTATATACCCTGCAGTGGGTGTTCTAGATAGAGTAAGGCTTCTATGCTCCACAAGTTATGTTACTCTTCAAAGTGGACTCTGGCATCTGACTGAGCGATCTATTTGACGTAAACCTGTTCAGTCATGACGTTCATTATTCTAACCTCAAAACAGCATGCTTGGCGGGTAGATGTCGGTGCCTGGCGGCGTGCCTCCGGTACAGCACGGCCAGCACGCCGCACACGGCCGCGGCCAGCAGCGCCGACATGGCCGCTATGGACGCCAGCACCGGAGACATGCCGAGACCACTGCTCTCACCTACATTAACATTTACATTTCAAGCTAGTAATCAAACATTCATAGCTTTTTCCGCTAAGTTTATTCACAATGATTGAAATTTTAAGAACTTGAAGTTGGATGGTATTTGTAAGGTATGAGTGAAATTTTCAAAGTTCACGATATGAGCTAAACCAAAAGTTTAAAGTTCAGAACAAATATCTTAATGCAGAAGAACAAGATGCAAGAATGGAGATGAATTTTGCTGATGCTATGCTATTTGAATATGAACGGAATTAAACAATAGAAACTTTATAGGGTATTAAAGTAAGACCACGAGCGCGATCGTTGGAAGTGCATTCATCATGCCCCGAACAGAAACACACATAAAATCTATTTTGCTACGTCGTCGCGTGCACACATTGTTGATGGTTTAAATATCCACGTAATTTATTGCTTGCTTGGCACTTACCGCCGAGGATTAGCATATCGCGACATCACATTCACGTTTTAATATACACGTGTGAATTTTTAATGGGGTTTTGTGAAATAGGCGGTTTTAAAGTGGAAAAATTTGTCATTTCGCGCTTTTGTACAGCTGTGAGAGAAAGCTTTATTAGTTGTTTCAGTTTTCATGAGTTGTTGAATGCAGTGTTGTATATTTTAAAACAAATTGATCGAAAATTTTTAAAATGCTATTTTTTTATATATTGAAAAAAAAAATGTTTCTAAATGATTATAATGAAAATTTATGAGAACGGGATACAATTGCTTGGAATTATTATTTCTCTACTTTGGCTTACAAAAATCACTACAGTGTATCCTCACAAAACATGACAATTATTAAAACAACCTTTAATACATTTACGAATAGAGTTGAATAAGTAATAATACACTGGAGCACTCTGGACCTACTTTAGCATGCAACACTCTGCAGTCAAAGTATCACTTTCCGGTTTAAGACATTTATTTCTCAAAGAATACAATTCACTTATTTATGAGAAACACAAGTATCATTTAAATGTATTATTAAAAGGTTATAAAAGGCAAGGTATCATTACAAATAGGTAGATGCGAGTGTCGAAAGGACTTATTATTAGCTTAGAATGATTAGTACAAAAATAACAGAAAATAGAACAACAACAAACTACATTAATACAAGTGAGGGTATATAAAAACCTATTGAGCAAAACAAAGAATGAGCACATATTACGTATGGTTGCTATCAGGTAAGCATTGATGGTAATAGTTGAACGAATGTATTGTTGTTTTATTATAATTTCTAGTATTTAGCAGATAGTTCAACTGTTTCTTATTATCTATGTATTTTATTATATAAGGATGTAAATATTGTAAAAGTTGTAAGTTTCTTTGTGGATAAGTATTATTTTTAGTGTTGGCTAGTCAGTATATTTTGTCGTCGGAATTTGAGGCACTAGTGTAAATTATTGTAAATTTAAGGATTGATCTTGAACAATTTGAGGAATGCCTTTGATATACTTGATCGTGAGGTTCTTTTCTCCTGCGTCAGTTCTCTGTTTCAGTTCTTCACGTCTATTTTGAATCTGTTTGGATTGGCATGGTGTTAGATCATAATAAATTTTAATTCCTTTGACTTCATTGTCGATTTTTTTCTTGCAATTTAAGATAGACTTAGCTATATCAGCTGTTGCAAATGATGCCCTTATGGGTCGCGGTTTACTGCTACTATACTTTCCAAGTCGTACAATCTTTGTAGGCACGCTGCATGAAGGGACAGCTTGGTTTATGATTTTGACCACCTCATCTCTGTCGTGGCTCAACCTTTCTGCTAAATTATCACTAGTTATTTCGGCAATACCACATACCACAATATTTTTCACACGCAGAGAGCGATCATAAAGCTCGGCCATGATATCGTCGTGAGAGTCAGATATTAATGAGGTTTGGGACCGAGACGCAACAGCAGTTTGAAGTACTTCGACATCTTATTTGAGTTTTTCGACTTTACGGTCTATTTCGTCCTTGTGCACATGTACACTTTCGAGTTCCTGTTTTATCTTAGCTTGTTCAGTTACCAGTTGGTCTGTTGTAGTTTTGATTTGGGATATTTGAATTGTTATCATGGACATTTCCTGGGATATCTTATCCAATTTCTCGTTTTGCTTTTGGGCCATGCTTAACAAGACAGACATGATTTTATTTTCGAAGGCATCGAATTTCATGCAAAGATCATCATCTGGATACTTCCTCTTTCGCATGGCGATTAGTTGATTATCCATTTTGGCAAGCTCGAATCTCCGTAGGTCTGGTTGCGATTCACTACGAGCCGGTTCATAGTTGCTATCATCATACGTAGTCGGTCGCTTTGGTGAACGTTGCACGGACATATTATCAGGATTGACTTTGGTTGTTATGAGGTCTATAACTACACAGCAAGAAACGAGACGAATTATTAGTGTTTCTCCGCCTGTTCTGTTTACCCGGGGGTGAGGGGGTATTCACGCACTTCACAACGATGCAGCACTATTTCAAATAATTATTTTCGTAAAATGATTAGTCAAGACGTCCCCGTTCCGCACACTCGCTACGCAAGGTGTGCACTTTAACACTCCAACAAGTCCGATTTAGATCAGACTTAAAATAATGCTACTTTTGATTCTAAAAACAGCAGGAAATAAATGAAAACGTGGGGGGAAAGCCAGTCAGTTATAAGGCTCACGTTACATCATGCTAGATGCATTACATTAGATTTTTTTTTAGTGTTGTGTATGGACCACTAAACCAGCAAGCTAATTCATCTATCGTACATTTACATGGTAGAATGCGCCCCTTAGGTAACGGCACACCTAGCATCAACAGCAATGAAATGAAGTCGTTACAGATTCGCGGCTGGCGTGACTGCTCCTGCTTATTAGTGCGCATTTACAAGGCTATACGGTTCTTGCTGGAATAAAACACTAAATCAGGGAAATTGCCCGAATGTAGCGACACAGGTAAAAAAACTTACAGCTATGGTATTTTTTTAGTTCCTTTACGGTCACAATTCTATATCATTTCTAACCGGACGTGAAGTGAAGAGAGTTTAACCTTCTTTGAGTGAAGGCTATTTCTTTTCGTTTCAGTAACGATGGTAAAACAAACGTGACTGCTGTACGATACGCGAGTGCAAAAAACGTACGCAAGAAATACGTCGTAAACCGACAGTCTGCAATGCTTCTTAAAAGTATTGTGGTTACTGAAATATTTCGTCTCTTTTGTTTTTAATTAAGTTAATTTAAATTAACTTTTAATAAAGTCTTTTGTTGTTGTCTTAATTTTATTGTGTTTTTGCTACAAAAGATTTTGTTGTTATGATCCAGCTATCCTAAAAAGTATATGGTTCCACGATAAGGTATTATTTTGTTTTATTATAGTCCTCGCCACCTCCTTGGCGGGATTATAAAATTCGCCGGAAATTCGATATAAGCAGTCAAACTGCTGATTCTAATACAGATTGCCAGTTGCCTAATGCACGTACTTATGTCGATGTAATGTTGGGTATCAGAATGTAAATGGCTTTTGTAAGGCTATTTCGCAATTTATGTGCTCCAAATTATCAGCCTCTAGGATTCTAATACGCCTTTTGTGACTCAACTCCTGGCAGTAATATTCTAACCAATTTGATATAGTTATAGTGCCACTACGGTTTATCTATAGCACTAACGTTGTATGTAGTCAGTTTATCAAATTAACACAGGTGTGTTTTAAAGTATCGTTTTGGGATTGTATCCGAGTTGAACCGTGAATGATCTGAGGATATTTATTTTAGGCCATAGCTGGTAGACAAGCATGCAATCTAACATGAGTCAGCTTGGAAATCTACTGTGTTGTGCTGGTGATTGATGACTTAAAAGAGAAATTCCAGATCAACTGTAATCATAAGTTAATTTTTACATATAAAATGCTCACCAGTATACTTGGCCTGTCCCTTTAAAGTGACAGTCTCGATGGTGGTGACGTCACTGCGTCCCTTCGCGTTGACGGCATACAAGTCTATCCGGTAGCTGACGCCGGGGGGGAGCCCTCGGATCTCGAAGAAAGGGGGGGTCCGGTTCGTCGACACGTTGTAGCGGACCTGCGGGATACACTCACTATAGCCGAGCTGATGAACCTTAGCAAACATGTCTTGTTCGAGTGGGTTTAAAAAATGGGGACACCTTCCTTATTAAATCGGCTCTATTAAAGTCTCGTCTCAAAACTACACTTTCTTTGAATTTATCATAGTGTTTGGGCAAGCGTAGCGTAGAACACCCTTCGGCGAGATGGAGCGACTTTCTGCGGAATTAAACGCTAAAACTGGATGAGAAGAGACGAAGACCGGGCTCAGTAGCGCAGCGCGGTAGACACCTACATTCAGTAATCGGCTGATATGGGTGGTTGATATAGATACTCGTTCTACTCACAGCTAAAGAAGGTAGTTCTAGCAGCTCCATGAGGAAGGTCTGGGGAAGTCCACCGTCGAAGTTCTCGACGCATTCCACATAGAGCGAGTCGATGCTTTGGTTCGCCACTGTGCAGTTCTGAAGGTGGAATGGACGACCTACGACCGCATAGTGATAAGCAGAACTTGTATTATTCGTTGCTTATTAACCTTTCACCTACTTAATATTCCTTTGCTGTAGTTTTTTTGGACACTGTAGAATACCCTTGTCTAAAAGTTTGACAGTTTGGACAGTGAGACTGTTCAGACATATTGTGCAAAAATGCAAATAATTTTTATTTTCATAATTTAACCTGCTTAAGATAGCAGATAGCAGATAAGATAACATGCCATACTTTCGATATAGTTTTCAAAATGTTTTGATACACGAAGGTCCATGTATGCTAGTACTTAATACTCCTTATAAGTTTGAGGAGGAGGCTTGTACCCAGCAGTGGGAAGAAGACTTCTACTTTATTTCTCTCTTTTTACCACAAGATACAGGTTCCTTACTCAAACTATATTTGATGATCTTCTGTCGTTTTGTATTCTTCTAAAGACCTTAGTTTTTGTTCAACAGCATTTTGATTAGAATATGATCAAAGTTGTACACTCACCAGCAGCAACCAGTTGGAACAAACATGGCACTTTCTGCTGTCCGACTGCGTTTTCCCCGTAACACGCCAGAGTGCCATACTCCATGTCTGTGGTGGGAGTGTAGTTGAGGGTGGACGTGTGACCGTGGGAGCTGTATAGCCTGCGGATATATGCTTCTGTTCAGGGGGTTTTGGTTGTTTATTTTGAAGAGAAGGAGTTTAAAAGACAGGAAGTAAAAGGGCAGTCAGAAATGACAGGTTACCATTAGTTATAAGTCACATCATCAAGTTTGGGAGGAAACCGGATCTGTGTCCATAAATTGCAGGACAATAGATTAAATATTAATTCGTGCATTGTAGGAAATCGTTAATTTTTGTAAAGCCGTGGTCGCATAACTGTGTTCCGATTTAAAGGGTCGAATTGTTGTTCTTATTGCAGAGAATTATTTTCTATTAAAGAAATTCCTCAAGTCTTCAATGTTTTTTCTTTGTGAAGTTACGTCACGTTATCTAATTTTTAAGCCCATTTTGTGGGGTCAGTACAACATGTTTTCACATGGCACTTTACATCATAAAAAATAAAAAGACTATCCTGACCTGGGCGGTATCTCGACCTGCTCCCCCGAGTTGTTGAAGGTCCAGTGGAAGGAGACGAGCGCCGGGTTGGCGTCCACGGCGCAGTGCAGCGACACCGTCTCGTGCTTCAGAGCTCCAAACAGTTCTCCGTCTCTTCTCTCAGCACAAACTGGAGCATCTAAAATTGACATACATATTTTTATTCAGGGAACTTTTATTAAGTGTTGTAGACGTTGTAGTACGATGGCTTGTGAGAATAATCATTGTAAAAGAAAGTGGAATTAAATTCATAACCCTGTTTGCTTTACGTAGTTGGATAATTTGATGCATGAGTTATCATTATCCTATGTATGAAGAAATAAGCGTAATAATTAAATAATAAATCAAATCTTTTAAATAATAAAAACCACACGTAGTCCGTAAAAAAATAAAATAAAAATACTGCTTATAAATATTCCTCTTCAAACCAAAACTGTTTGCTGATTGCAACGTGATACAAAAGCTAAAATACTTTCAATTAAAACTCGATTCCAAAGCATTGTTAGTTCAACAACAGAGTTATCGATAAAGCGCCATTGAAGCCAGTCTGCCAGTAACAAGAAGCACGGTATAAAGTTGTAGGAAACAGTAATGATACTGTTTCCTACACCATAATGTTGAGTTATGCAGTAATGAGGTTGTCATCACGGTGAGACTATAAAAGGATATAGTGATACACAACACCTATCTAATTTGCTAGTTGCATATAATTTTTCTTTATATAAGTCAAAACTAAAATATTATTGTACCTATTCTGCCTTAGCAGCGCTTAGATTGCGTATGCTTGTTTATTAATGTTATGTGTCATCACAAATCATAGCTTCTATCTACGATAATAGAGATTTTTAAAATTGTGACTGAATAGATAGATTTATAAAAAAAGGTCTAGTATCACTACTGTTGAAATATCACAAAATACTGCGCAGAAACGTTGTTATAAAACTGCAACGCAAACTCAGCCCGAGTTTTAATGGTAATAAGGGTCAAACTCGTCTGAAATAATAGGAAGAAACTATCAAACAAAGTAAGATTGATATACTTTTAGTTTGGCGTTGAAACTTGAGTTTGTCGCGATAATGGAGGCATTATGATGCTAGCAAGCTAAGTCAGGAGTTTAACTCAAAGTTTCTCGTCAAATTCACAAAAGACATCTGCTTGGCTTATCTTGAAATGAAATGATAGCAACGACAACACTATTCACGTGCCAAGGATATTAGATAGATGAGGTGCTCAAAAGAATATCAGGAAATTCGTGCCTCAACATTAAGTGACTACATCCTGTCAAGTAGATTGGCGAGGATTTCGGAAGAACTGCCTAGATTGGTGCCTAGTTTGCATATATTTGAGCGGTGGTTCCATGTGAGCTATGCGTCGTTAGTCTACATGAAGTATTCAAAATAACTTTCTATGCCCACATTTTTCAGTAGTTGGTAATTCGTATTTGACAGATTATGTTATAATATAAATAACTAAGTATATGGTTTGCTCGTCATGTCTTCTTTTATTATTTGATAGATATTTTGAGCAATAACACTTACCTAAATAAAATAAAACCGATCTTCCTACCAAAAATAAGGGTTACACGGCCAGCAAACGACGCTTTCTACAAACTTTGTGATCTTTTAAAATTGATTTCTCAGAAAATATGTCAGCAAAATTGCAGAGTCGCAAAACTTGGGTCCCACTGCAATCTAACAGGTTCAAAATGCTATCAGGACGTAAGTCCAGTAACGTCCCGCGAGGCCTTGACATATGCTACCGAACTAAACGCCGGCGGACTGATGTAGGTGAGGCCTGTGTGCAGCTGGTTTATTTGGTAACTCGATAACGTCATTGTTTTTTGCTTGCCAAGTGCTTAAGGTTTCGCGGCCACGTGTCAATGGGTCGGGTCGTGATCGGGTCTGAACTGAACGTCAGTGTTGAGAGGATAACAACCATATTTGATGAGTAATTACGGAGCTCACTTCTTTCTTACAGAGAACATCTATGGGAATTTCCAAAGATAAAGGTTCTAAGTTTATTGTAAAACGGACGTTGTTTAATGCTACCCACCCAGCTATTCTCCAAACACTGTTGTAAAGTTGAGCCCGTAAGTAAGTTAGGACGGCTTGAATGTGCTTCAGGGACTAGGAGACCGACTAATGTAATTCAGTTTAGTTGGCAAACTGTTTAGGTAATTTGAAGAGATAAATTTGTTATGGCGCTGTGTTGGACGGTTATAAGATTGTTTTGGCAAAAAGCTTACAACTATTCGCAGTTGGGAGTTAACTAGTTCAAACTTTTCAACTGTCTGATGGGAGTACGATAGGTGGGGAAAAGTGTATTGGTTTATTTGTTGTGCATTTTGTAAAACCTGTAGGTACTCCATTTGTAAGAGCAAAAACATTAAAAAACACCTAAAGACCAAGCCTTAATAAATAAATAATGCTGGACAATCCACACATCATCATCTAGCTCCAAGCTAAGCAGAACTTGTGTTATGGGTACTGGAAGACAGACATACTTACAACACATTACATAGATAGATATTTTTTATTATACTTTACATATAAAATACTCAGAACACCCGGAATAAATATTTGCAGATCATACAAACATTTATCCCAAGGCGGGAATCGAACCCGCAACCTTCCGCGTCGCAGACGGACCTTCGTCCGCTACGCCACATCGGTCGTCGAAAGATTGAAGTTGATGCATTTCTATGAAAATTATTTTTAACCTACCCTCCGCTTTATAAAAAATCCTTATATCTAATCTTGTTGTATTGTATAAGTGTAAAATGTTAGTTGATGCACGTACATCTGACGAGCAGTGAGACGGGGTTGCTGGTGCCCTTGCCCTCGCTGTTGGCCGCCATGCAGGTGTAGTCGCCGGCCGCGGCGCGCGTCACGCTCTGCAGCACGAGGCTCTGCGCGCTCAGGATTATGCCGAGGGCTTCGTTGTGGTACATTTCGGTGTTCTATACGAGACATTAAAATCTGAGTTTCCCGGTTCATACAATTTGGATATTTTTAAGAGAGGGTATGGGTATTTTATTATAAATATTACTACTATATTTACATACTTAAAGATTGGACTTTTAAATTGGGAAGTCAGTCTCGATTTCACTTTATTTGTCACAAATAACATTTTGCTATTATGGTTCTTAATTTAAAGTTTCCATATTTATTTTAGCTTAAGTTTTTATGGAAGAAATCTTTGATCTTACGAGTACTCTTTAAAAATATATTAAATTTTTATTGAGCTAAAATCACGATGATATTCTAGATCACTTACGTCATGAAACCAAACAAGGCGATGAGTCTTAGGATTTGCCTTCACAGTGCATTCGAAGTACACGTCATCACCTTCTTTGATCTCATCAGGGTTCAGGTTGGAGCCCATCTTCAGATCCACTACGGGCACATCTGTTGAATAAATTAATGAGATATAGGCTTTTTATAGTAAACTAAGTTTTGATATTTTAGTTTGGACGATATCGTTGCCGTACAGGGTAGGACCTGGATGCAAAAGACCCAATTAAGAAAAGAGTGGCGTTTGAGGGAGGAGGCTTATACCCAGCAGTGGGCTAATACGGGCTGCCGATGATGATGATGAAGTTTTGATACAATATCGGGCTAGAAAGAGTTAAATTAATAAGAAAAACTTACTAAAGCAATAAAATATTTGATCTTTTTTATACAGTAGGGATATGCACACCAAATTAAAAAGGATTAAGAAATTTTATGGAAAAAAAACCAAGTAGGTACAGCAAAAATTCTTCAGACAAAAAGAACATAAAAGTTAAACATTTACTTTTCCTTTTAATCAAGAGGGATTACCCGTTATACCGTTAAAAAAATAACTTTTTAACTGCCAAAGTTAACTTCTCCGTAAACAATAGATTAAAGTTCTTCAATTATGAGTTACGTTATTAAAATCACAATAAGCCCGCGATCCTTCAAGTTAAATTGACAAGTTGTCAAATTAACTTGACAAGTTGTTCCATTAATTCTGAGGTCGACACGTGTCGTGGAACCACTTTCCTTCAGAACTATACGGATAATACGATTTTGTGCGCGCTAGTTTGCAAATTGGTTCCATAGGTGTATCTTTTCCGACCAAATAATGAAATCAACTTATGGCTCGGTACCTGATGTTGAGTAAACCATGAATTAAAGTTACAATACAATAAAAATACCAAAAGTTTAATCATTTTGTCATAATTATGTCAAGTTTTCGCACAGTATATTGTTATGTGAGTTAGTAAGAGACTACCAATATTTCAAAAGTTGGCCAATAAATAAAATGTATACAGTAAGATCTTTTTAATTATCAACGCTGATTCTTTTTTATCTACTAAGAGAAATTGATGGGAATCAGGGAATCAGGAATCTGGATCAGGGAATTGTTGCTCCAAGGAGTTTTTTATTCCGTGGAAGATTTCCAGACGAGTTTTAGTGTTAAGTAATTATATTTCAATTCATTAATATTTAAAAATTTAATTATAAGATTTGCTTGATTTATTTATAAGATTTCAAATACAATTGTAAATAATTGTTAATGAATAAATATATGAAATATATGAAATATGATGGTTAAACTACCGGTCAAAAATTTAAATCATATGGTTCAAATTAAATTGGCCGATAAATTGGACATTAAGTCATGTCGTCCGCATAGCCCTCTCCATACTATAGTTAGATTATTATTAGCGTATAACTTTTAATATTTACGAGCACCTAGATTAAAGCGACTGAGGTACGAGTAGATGTTATTAAGATAAACGTTACAGCTCAAAAGAAAAATTTAATGGTGTTTGTTGTTTCCTTGTTATTCTTGGACGCTATTATTTATGTTCCCTTGCTACGCTATTATAAAGAAAATGAGTTAGCGGACATTTTTTTCGTTTAGACAGCGTAATGTAGTTTCCGGAAAAAGTGTTTTAGTACATTTTTGCTGAACCCTACTCATAGCTATTAAAGGGTCATCCTTTCCGCGAATTGTCATAGCCTTAACATCAATAACACCTATACTAGGAGTTTTTTTAAACATCTTTGTAAAGTATAATTACAATAACACTCCAAAATAACCTACGGCAAACATACATCGCAAGGAAATAAAACGTTTTCTTACAATAATCACAATAAGTTTTTAGCGCACGGCTCAAGTGTGAACTTCCAAAAAAAAAATCACAAAGGACACACATAAACTTTTTCAATATATTTTTGAGGGTCAACAATGAAAACATTTTTTGTCTAATTATAACTAGGCAAGCAAGCAAAGTATTAATCAAAAAGTACCAGGCAAACATAAGTAACAAGGAAGTGGAGCTAGAACTTACAATGCACATTCAGCCGCCACTTGTCTTCAATCGCAGATTCCTGGATGTGTTTGTTCTCAGCGCGACACGTTAAATATTTGCCGTCGTCCTCCACGCCCGGGACCAGAGTTAACACGCTGAGTGTTTCGTTGTTTTCAGAGAACTGGAGGAACAATCAATGGTTTATTATTGCGATAATATAATTAGATTTAGTTGGTTAAAAGACTTATTGGTTGGTGCGGAGATATTTTATGATTTTTCGTTAGAAAAGTTTTTTTTCTCGTCAGAAAAAAGTTGAAAATCTACAAAGATAGACATTTTAAGTGTAAAGTTGCAAATAAATCTGCAAATTATTGCAAACAATCTAAAAAGGGTAATTTGCGAATTCACAAAAGTAAATAAGCCCGAGTAGAAATTTCACAAATTCTTGACATTTTGTCAACACAGAAATGTTGAATTTCTTGTTATTTCTAACAAAAGCTTTGATAATATGATGATGAATGCAGTTTACATGAAAGAAAAACTTTTTAAAAATTAAGAATTAACGACTTGTAAAAGTAGTCCATTGAGATAACAATGGCATTCAAAAATTACTGTTAACACATTTTTTGCAAGTTAAGACTTTTTTGCACTTAAAAACTTGTAAGTATTTTTTTTTAAGCTAAACTAGTTTTAAAATAAATATTTTTTTTTTATAAATGAATGTGTTAACAGCGTTTTTTTTTTATAAAACCTCCTCCTTATTCCAAAAATCATTTTTATTCAATTCCATTGAAAAAACACGTCATCCACTAAAATGAAAAAAAATGCTCTAATCTGAAAGCCCAGCAAAACCAAATAAAAAATAAAATATTTTAATAAAAACACAATAGAACCTCGTCCTCAATGACGTTACCACGAATAGGCACTTGAAACAAATAAAAATAATCTATTAATGAAAGGACAAAGGGATACCCTCAATAGACTGAAGTTCGCAGAGTAATCCAGAGGTTCCACTTCAGTGTTCGCGATATTTTTTTTATCTTTTTTAAATCTGTCTGTACAAAATGTACAACTGTATTTTGTAAATTCGTGAGGTTTTTGGTTTATTGGTTTGTACGACCTACGCTATGAAACACCTTTATTGAACTGAGCTGAAACCAACATTTTTGAAGTGAAAACTTCTTTAGCGGCGCTGGGTGGGTAAAAACTTTCAAACTCGCGTCAGGGTCACGTGACGTCGAAAAAGCGTAAGATCTTATTTAATTTTTATACATTGCTCGTAAAACAAGAGACGACAAAAGAACACACTTGCGGTCACGCGACGTATGACTCAAACAATTAAATAGTGTTGTGGCGACATGACGTGACGATGACGTGGCGACATGACGTGACGTGACGATGACGACGAAGCCAACGAAGACACAGACACATTCGCGCTTGCGCGAATGTGTCTGTGTCTTCGTTGGCTTCGTCGTTGTGTCACATTCGCGCTTGCGCGAATGTGACACAATGACATGACACAATCACGACTGTGGTTATATTTTTGAAGTGAAAACTTAAAAGTGAAAACACAACGTTAATATTGAAGTTTTCACTTCTGCCGGCACTCCCGGAGTGCTACCATTTTTTTTTATACCTATTTCGTTAGGGATTAGGTTTCACTATGCATAATAGCTTTACGAAAAATCATTTGTTTTAAACTATTCCTGTGTTTTCATGGTTGATTATCGTGTTAAAATGTATAAACATTAAAATAATTACTCTATTCTGTGATTTCTATGATTGTTTCCACAAAATTGATTTTGATTGAACTAACAAACACAATTAGTACGTAATAGTAGTCAATTTACGTTAATAATTAAAGTTTAATTATGTTTTATTTGGTGTACTTATGTATATACAAACATATTATTTTATCAACGATAATGCGTCCCATAGTACAAACTTGCACAGTTCTGCTTAGTTTTGTGTGTTTTAGCAAGTGTAGTGTAAATAATACAAAAAATAAACTATGTTAGCAAATTAAGTCATGATGTTGTGGCTAGATTGTATTAAGTTTACATTAAATTTAATCTAAAATTCATAATTACCTTATATGTGATCAAATAATAGTCTAACTATTATTTCATCATAAATATGCAATAAATAACTGTTTTTGCCTCTAACTCACCTGTTAACTATCATGTTGATTTATAAATTGTTATTCTTATCTATTATTGCATAATTGATTTGGACTTTTATATTTTCTGTATCTAGTAGATTTAATGTAAAATATATTTTTATAGACCTAACGATTCTAAAATATTATGATTACAGAATAAACTTGCCCCCTAGCCCCCTGACTTAAACTTTTCTAGACCTAACGTTTCTGAAATACAAAAATTATTATTACAAAATAAACTTGCCCCCCCAGCCCCCTGACTTACATTCTTGGCCATCCTCTTGAGCTGTCGGTTGTTCTTCCACCATGTGACGTAGGCGTCGGGCCGCGAGCCCGTCGTCTTGCATTCCACCTCGTAGCGCTTGTCGGCCGACACCTGCCGCTCTTTCGTTAGGATGTTCACTGTTATTGGTTTCACTGGAAATGAGGGTACATTTTAGTTTGAACACACGTTTAAGTGCCGTTACGCACTGTCGACTTGTCGCCGGCGACTCGGTCGCGTGCCACTGTGACTTACTTCAGTTTAAGTAGGTGTTTACGCACTTAGTCGTCGGTCGCCCTTTTGTTTTAGGTGTTGTTTTAGGTGCGACCGAGTCACTGGCGACAAGTCGACAGTGCGTAACGGCTCTAAGAACGCCTTAGCTGGTAATGACCAAGGTACATGATGTGTACCAGCATTTTTTTGTAAAAACAACAAAGTTTAGAACCAATAAATAAACCAATATCTATCTAAATTATTAATATGGCTATTGAATTATATTATCATCTTATTTTTTTTAAAACGGATTCCTTTAAGATTTGCCAAGTGAATCTGTTGTCTGTAACTGTGTATTAGAAAGGATATGCGTGCACTCTGAGACTCAAAGATGGTCGCCGAAAACAGCAATGTTGCATGTGCTAATTTACAGTAATTTTTTGAATGATCTCTTTTACAATATGTTTTATATTAGCGTACTGCATAAAGTTAGACAATTTGACAATATGTGTGTGTTTTGAGACATATTTTGTGCTTAATAAAAATAATGATACTCACAATTTATATCTAAAATCAGTACTTTAGTTTCAGGCGGCGCTAGGTTAGTATTCGAGGCTTGACAGACGAGCCTGGCGTTCAGGTGCTGACGGCCAACGTTCGGGAACGTCAGCGTGTTCACTGTCACTCCGTTTGTCCTCTGCTCGAACGAGTCGTCTATGACCACGTTCTCGAGGAACCACGTGACACGGGGTCTTGGTTTTCCTGTATAGATACAAAAAACCTGTAAGACATGACCTAGGTATTGTAGGTATATGAATAGGCTTGGTGATCTTGTAATATTAATAAATAAAGTAACGTAAAACGGTGACTATTCAAAAAATGTTTTCTAAATTATAAAATAGTCGTTTTGATCATTTTATTGAAATGAAGTGTTTGTGCATTTCAACTAAACCTTAGCAAGTATATTAAAATAACACTTTTATGACTATTTTGGAAATAGCCTTATGGCGATACAATGCCTCACTGAGTACATTGGACGTGATGACGTGAGGACGTGCTCTGGGATACATTGCACTGCTGCATAAAGTCTCTTGCGATATGTTTATGCTTATTTGTTATGTTTTTAATTCAAATCCATAAATAAACATTTCACACCTACACAATGAAAAACCCATTATCAATCATCATTTTCCAAAAAAAGTCCATAAAATTACGCCGAAACACAAAAGCGGTTAAGTCAATTACTGACAATAATGTTACGACATAAAAGTGTAAAACAATAAAACATTGTAAGCGTTACGTGAATCCTAAATTGACCATTGGGACAATGAAAGCCTCTAATGGGAACGCGTGGGACGAGGCGGGAACTTTAGAGTTATTTTTTGGGTTTGATTTGGTCGAAATGAACACGCCTAATGTGCTTTTGAACAGTTCACAAGAAATAACCACATTATTATAAAATAATTACTTAGTATCAAAAATTGGGATAGACTTTCATTATTACATTTTAAAATAATAACAATGTTGCTAAAAATGGATGTTTTAAAAATATATGGATATTGTTGGTTTGTATTGCACTAACAAACTTTACATAAAGTATGAATGGGCATAAAATAATGCTCAGCACAGAACACGACCGTAGTATACGTTTTCTGTGAGTATTTTTTTAACCGCTTATCTTTAGGCACACAAATAGCTTTCGTCACTAACAAAAACAAGTTCGAGATAAAAAATGTCTCGCAAATAATGATACAGTAGTTTCAACAATTGAATACAAGAAAAACGAGCGTCTTTTGATAAGGAATCGACTTATCTATCCTAGCTTCGAATAAAACGTCGCGGAACGTAAAGGCCGCAGTCCGCTATAGTAAGCTCTGTAGTAGAACTGAACAGACGCCGTGAAGAGGAGTATCTCAATTTTTTTTTAAATACTTAATTAAATAAATCAATATTTAATTATTTAAAAAAAATGTTCTCAACAATATTCTTGATCGTTTGATTTTAATAAAATATGATTTTAATACATGTTTTGAACAGAGATTTTTATCATCAATTTGCTACATTGATGACAAATCTTCGTGTATACATTGTATCCTAGAAAAATCTGTCAGATTATAACTGTTTTATTTTTAAAATGATGACGTAACTAATGCTTTGCTTACATCAACTTTTTCGAAAATTGAACAATTATATTTGAGATTTATTAGTAACGTTACTATCAAGGCTATTCTCAATAGTTCGATTTTTAAACACAGAGTTTTGTATATAGTCAATTGTTTTACGATAATGAAAGCGACAACAATGTTCCGACAAATAAAAAGTAACAACTGCTATAGTGGCCTCCCGACTTCACAACACCACTCAACATAAATCGAAAAATAACAGAATTTATGTGTCCATATTGGCATCGAAAAAATACAAGTTCTATGACAAAACGCTACTTATCGGAACGATTTGTCAATAAGATTAATGATAACAAACAATATATTCTGAAAACTACGAACTACGGATTACAATATGAAAAATGATTTGTCTTTTTGTTGTCTTTTCAGTGCTGAAGGGTTATCATTTTATGATTGTAAATGAACATACAGAGATCTAATTCTTGAATTGCATATTAAGTACGTAACTGCCAAAAAATTGATATTTTAACAAAGTTTTTAAAACTTCAAACAATATTTTTAAAGACTATGAAGCCTAGCTAAAATTTCAGTAAACTTTATGATTGACTAGATTATTGAAAAAAAGCAAGAATAAAACTGACGGTCGTCGCGTTAAGTTGACTTAAGGTGTTTTAGTCACATTCAGTAGCTCTACCATGAGTTTTTTCTATACTATTTATGTACTATACTCGCTAGCGTCTGTAGTTAAAAAAATGTATGAAGATTTGTACAGCGCCTCTAGCGGATAGTTGGGTACTATAATTCGTACTAATATTTACGTAACTACTGTAGTAAAGTCAGTCGATTTTACTGTGACAACTCATGGTAGAGGTACTGACTTAAAATTAACTGTATTAATGTAGTTGTACCTCCTTCAACTTCGCAGATGAGCAAAACATCGGAGCCCTCATTGTAGGGCTCCACGAGCTTCGTGCGGTCCCTTCTCTGTCCGTCGTATATCGTCGGACGGTTCGGCGGAACTGAAATAATAAGGAATAATAACAAAAGCAATACGAGGTAAGATTACTGTTACATGGTGTAGCGCCATCTATCTCGCTACATGATGAACTACATCGAGGTCTACGCAACAGGCCAACAGATGGCAGGGACAAATCCTAGATCGCGCAAAGTTATAATGGAGTTTTAACTTATTAGAATCGATTACTATCTATTGGTCTGACCGGAGATCGATCCGACGATTGCAAAGTCATTTTAAAAAACAGTTGCAATAGTGCAGCTGTTTCTTATGTATTTTATATGTCTATGTACATTTTGTAAATACTGTATAGTCGTAAGTTTGTTTGTGAATAAATATTTTATTATCTAACAAAAAAAAAAGTTGCAATAGTAGGTAAGTGTAATGTTGTTCCAAAAAATTTTAACAATAGTGTTTCTAATCTGAACCCATTTTTTATGAAATAAACTTGCTTTTTTATATTTGTGAATTTTTAACCCAAGACTACCAGTAGATATAACTATTACCCCAGTGCCAAACTAAAAAATAAGTCATCAGTTCAGATCAATTAAGTAAGTACTACTACTAGTAGTATCTACCTTTTTGTCTGGCTCGTACATGTTGTGCAAGTACATTTTCTTTATTATTATTTTTTACTCTTCTTTTTCATTATCTTTACTTTATTTAGTTACTAGCTGACCCGTGCCCACTTCGTTGGGCATAATTCGAATCCAGGTAACTAAACAATAGAACCCGCATAAACTCCCGTGACCGGCACCTGCATTATTCTTGAACAAATATACAAACATACAAACTTTACCTCTTTATAATATTAGTATAGATTAATTTCAGTGCAAGTACTCACTTATAACAGTAAAATTGACTTTGAGATTCCTCGTGGGAGAGTTCTTGAAGTCGACCCTGCACCTGTAGACGCCGGCGTCCAGCGCCGTGACGCCGTCCAGCATCAGCACGGCCGGCGTGGCGGAGCCGCGGAAGAAGGCGCGGTTGCCGAACACGGTGGGCGACGACCACAGCTTCGGCTGGTTCACTGACCGGCCTCGGATGTCGTAGCTGGAAAATGAAGTAGTTAAACAAATGCCTTTACGGTTGGTTTCTCGATCAATGATCAACGAAAAAATCGAATAATTACTATAATATAATAAATAAATAATAATAAAAAGATTTATTTTCTCTCAACAATAGGTATAACATCACATTTGTAAGTACATATTATTTTAGATTGTTATTTACGTTACTATGTGTCAAACTCGGAACAATCGTGATTTAGGTTTCCAGAAACCGGCCGCTCGAGTTGTTGAAGCTGTAAACGTATCGAAGCAGTGACGTATTTGATCTACGGTGCGCGTCGACATCGGCTTAACTGTCGAACGTTGCAGCGCTTGCGAGCAGTGTATCTTAAATACGTTACGTTTACGATGGTCACATTTATTCGAGCTCAGCCCTCTGTTGTTTTTGCGTCATTTTTATTATTTGATTAGTAATACTAGCGGAGTGTAGCTGGCAAACATTGAATGAAAAGAGCCGAAAACCGGGCTCAGTGACGCGTCTTAGAAGAGACCTACGTCTAGCAGTGGACTAATATAGGTCGATGATGATAGTAATACTATTGTACCAAACCATTGTATTTTAATACATAATTTTAGTTACTTAAGTTACTTTTAAATAAATAAATAAATGTTGGTTCATTACAACAACTTATATTATTCAATATAGCCCTCCTTTTGCTCCGCGTAGTCGTGTAAAAACTAAAAATTACCTGTAAAGTGGCTGATCTCCGTCAGACTCCTTGAACCAGAGCACCATCACGACATCGTCTTCCTGATGCAGCGGCTGTATGTCACAGGGGAGGGATGCCTTCTTGCCCAGCACTCCTTGGACATCTGATGTTGGTACTGTGGAAGAGGACAATTAACTAAGTCATATATTCATAGAAGTATGATGAAATCTCTCATTGTGCATGAGATGAGCCTCTTGCTAGTCGCTTTGGGCTTTTTTGTTTGCTTTTGTAACGCTGAGAAAAAGATTTCTTAAAATTTGAACGTAATAAAATTTATCGAAGTGTTTTATATTTATACGCTTTCATGACACATTATAGAAAAAAACATTTCACTTTTTTTTTCTTTAATCTTATAAACCGGAAACGGAATACATCTAGTTTTCATCCAAAGAAAAATAAATAAGAAAGAAATAAGCTTTAATTTTTCCCTAAAAGAAACCAGTTCCAACATCAATGGTATAATCACGTGTATAGTCACATAAAGTCACAAATTGTCAAGGCAATCCAATATGTCACGATATGAGGAATTTCTCGTTATTTCTACATAGCTGAACCGGCCATGGAGTTAGTGCTTAAGTATAGACTAGGTAGGTAGTAATGAAACTGCGTAAATGTAAATGTCAAATAATTCCTACTGTTATGTACAAAACAGGCAAAATTGAAAAAAATAGAACAATCACATACATATCAGTGATCAGAACACGAAATGCTTTTATTTATTATCATTGCTGATTCAATAAAACTAAACTCATGACTCTTCTTACACTCCGTGTAGTTAGGTAAACAAAAATATATTTTTTTAATAATAATCTTTTAACTAGGTTTATAGAAATATCATAGAGAGTAGAGAATCCGTACTATACGTTTGTATTATTGCCGTAACGTGGTTGGGGTTAAGTTTCCTGAAGCACGCATGACCAAGTGTTATGTAACGCTGGTTTGAAAGAGGTTATTTTATTTTTTCTTTTCTGATCGAGGTAATTTTGGTAAATATGGTACGGGAAAGCTGTATTTTTGTCTATTGTGAAAAAAACTAAGCCAAACAGTGTTCCTATTGAAAAGTTATTGTTGGATGTTAATTAAAAATATTTAAGAGACAATTTGTTGAGTGATTGATGCAATGTATAGTCTACGATTAATACCGTCAATAAAATTGCATTGTAGTGTGGTATGTTTTGTTTTAAATGTTTCTTCCACGAAAACACAAATTAATATTGCTATAATTAGATTATTCCTTTATTTCTATCGACAATCATAAATTTGCTTTGTTAATTAATTTTGGTTGCTACAACAAATTAATTATTAGAAAAGCCTGAAAAGTATTTTTTCAATTTCTGTCTTTACTTCAAGGACCTTATTTAAGACTTATTGTAGTTCAACATAGTAATTTTCATTACCCGTTGGTTTCCGTGTAAAACATTCGTAAGTAGAGCGCTGTTGACCTAAATTTGTACCAATCGGTCTACACTTCACGATTATTTTAGTGCCAATAACTTTACCAAAAATAAAAGCTAGTCTTTGCATCCAATGCAAAATAAGTTCAAACAAATCAAAAGTCCTCTTGAACCCTGAACGCAATGCTAGTGCCAGAATCCATTTTATTCTTTCATAATTGGGCGTGTGCTCAAGACGGACAAGGTATTGTGGAGTCGGACTAAGGAGGTTCTCATCAACCAGAATCTGAAACCTAATAATAGAAAATAGTTGGGTTGATACCACCAGACTGCCACTCTTTATGCAAGTCTTGGCGTGCATTTTATTTTATAGTGTCAGAACTCAATTTAAATGAACTTTATAGTCTCTAGTTTATTAATGCCACATTATATTCAATAAAAAACTAACTGTACCTATCCTAATCAAAAAAAAGGTAGCACTCCGGGAGTGCCGGCAGAAGTGAAAACTTCAATATTAACGTTGTGTTTAATTATAAGTATAAAAGTGAGGTAGAATTCAATGTTTATGTTTTTATTTTTTATTATTTTTCGCCCTGTGCCGCCTAAACAGAGCAGCACACTCAGGCACGGTAGAAAGAGTGGGAGATACTAGTTCCTCTCCCTTCCCCTCGATCTTACGCTTTTTCGATCAACGTCACGTGACCCTGACGCGAGTTTGAAAGTTTTTACCCACCCAGCGCCGCTAAAGAAGTTTTCACTTCAAAAATAAGGGGCGTCCTACAACTTTAATTTCTCACACTGGTGCCTACAGTCTTATGCCTTTTGAATTTTCACCTTTCCCAACTTAATCTCCCATTCCGGGTCATAAGAGGCCCTGAAAGATATTTTGGTTGTAATAACACGGATATCAGACAATTCTTATAAAAGCAAGTCTTTAAGTCTTTGTCACTCCTAAACTCAGCTTTCTAAAATTAACTTTGTGTCTGTAGCATAAGATTTATTTGAGTAAAGTTTGTGTGTCCTAATATTTAAACTATCGCTCAAAGCCGCGGAACAATACATTTTGGAAATATTTACGAAATTTCTTGTAGAAAAAGTGGTTTATGGATGAACTAATACTTCATTCGCCATTTCGCCTTCCGTATTCTTATATACTTATTACTTATTTTTGTAAAAATTCACGGTGAAAATAAATGGGAAGAATACTACACTACTAGTAATATAATTATTAAGTTGAAGTGAAATGTGTAAGCTTTAGTACGTTCTCTTCTGTGGTAGTACCTCGGTAACATACGAGAAAATCACATATGTTTTAGGCCGGTCACGTATTCGTTTTGTGATCGTTAGTAATTTTTATATTCGCGCATTTTATTATTCAATGTTTGGGCTGTTAACTTTGTATTGGTTCGGTTTATTTGTTTTGGAACTGGTGGCTTTTATGGATGTCAATATACTGATTTTTAATTTTGGTGTCCATTTATATTTGATTTTTCATACAACTTACCTACTACGTACGTAAATAATAAACAGCATGTTAAAATAATCGGATAGACTTACATTTGAAAAAACAAGTAATACATGAGCAGCATAGTATTATTTTTTAAGGTAGGTACTTAGTTCTACTTTATATTTTTGATTTAATAAAACAAAATATACTTATAGTTATCCCTTAAAATGGTTTAATATTAAATCTTACGTTATATTGTTATAACTCAATTTTATTTTCAAAAGTTTTCAAACTACAAGGACCGCCATTGTTTCAAGCAAAACAAAACCGCCCCGTGTGATCCAACCCTCAAGTCACGTCGAAGGAAATGAGTAGTGAACGAAAATTGGCCTCCAACTACACTCTCATATTCGACCGAATACGATTTATCGCTAGCTTATCGGCCTTTTAATGGAACCTTTTTATAATGGAGGAATTCCACACGCAATATTTTGGTAGTAAGATATTTATGACGTGTGCTCAAATCTTGGGGTCATGTACCAAATTAATATATTAGTGGTATAATTATAGATAAATTATGGTATTTTACGAGACACAATGCGGTCGGCGGTATCTATTATTATACAAAAAATATGCAAGTTAAAAAAAACCCATAATGTTGTTTTTGTTGAGAAAGTAATTACAAATTATTGAAAACAGCGAAATAAAGTTTGGCCAAGCACATTGTTTCAAAAATATCTCCTTATTTTACAGTTTTCTCTTGAACCAAGATGCATTTCCGCCGTAAATAATATTATCGACAGGAAGCTTCAATATTATGGAAAACAATCTACAGGATGTCAAAAAACCACTCTTGAAATATGAAAAAAATATATTCGACGAAATATATCCCTACATCGTTTTATCAGTGGTTATGAGGCAATTTTCAAGGTTTTCATTGAAAACTAAGTAAAAAATTGCTTATATTATCTAAATTAACTTCATATTCAACGCTTAACTGTTACCGTCTGTACTTTATGTACAGACGGTTTATGCTTTAACAAATTATATTAATATCATTAAATAAATAATCAATAATGGGTTGTTGTTCACCCTGTACACAGCGCTGCCCGGAAATAATTGAAAGCTTCCATTATGTAACTTTTCAATTCAATTGAGAATGATTTTAAAGGGTATCGGCACAATACTTAAATCAATAAACAGTATATACCAAGACAAAGTAAAGTTATATAATATTTGGTTGATAGTTAACAAACATCATTTTGCTATACTTTCACAAAGGTAGATCATCTCTGTCCCTTTCGACCATGGTTTAAAAACAAAAGTGAGACAATGTAGTTCATTTTTAAAGTGATTTCTGTTTTTGGGACAATAAAGAGGAACTTTTGTTATTATCTTGATATCTCTACTCTATTATTTTGATGTTGACCAATATTAAGTTTTCTACTAAGTACAAGTACAAGCTTTGCTTAGTTTGGGACTAAAGTAAGATTTTTTTTTTGTTCCACAAAGGTACAATTACATGTACACTTAGAAAAGTCAAATATTATACAATTTGATGTGTAAAATGTCCATGAATATTAATTTGATTAAAATTTTAATCAAGTGTCTTTACTGTTAATTGATTGTACTGTTTTCTTCTTCTGGGTCTTTGTTAGCAAGATATTAATAGACTGAAATTAAATTCAAGTTGGCTCTGTTGGCTTAGGAGAACAGATACTGATAAAGTGAAATTGATTTCGACCATCGATTTTCAATTAAACATGGCGCTTAATATTTTATTCAATATATATATAAGAGAGTATATGTTAAAAAATATCATGGGGTTGATATTCCAGGATACGATACATTAATTTATATTCGGCTTATTGAAAAACTATTAAAAAAATCTAGAATCAAAAGTGACCCAACATGAAAACAGGCAAGTTTCTGATTATATTTTCTTAATGTTATTAGATCACCCATATATCTCGGAAGTGTATTATAAAAACGCATTTTAAATGAAGTATCACGTAGGTGTCATTATGTTTCGCCTACATACTTTTTATCGTGGGAATTAAGTTGATCGATATTTTGTTGATTTAAAATAATCAAAATGAAATGTAACATTTAATTTTATTTAACTTGTAGATAACTAGAACAAATGTAATTAATTTGCAAATGCCGAGTTTTAAAGTAGTACCTACCATATTATTGGTAGTTCTGTTTTCCGTGCTCTAGGTCGTGGGTTTGATAGCTCACTTAGTAGTTTAACTAATGCCTGATGTGTGAAATGTCTTTAAATATATAATTAATATAGTAGTAATGTAGATGCAGAATCTTCAAAGTATCTTCACTTTTTCGAAACACGTTACGAGGTTTGACTACTTGGTTGCTGGTTTCACTCAGTACTTTGAAATTATTTTAAGTAATATTTCACCATATTGAAAGGGTGCTCACTCTTGTCAGTTATTAGAGATAGAAAAGCCACTTACTGAAGTCATATAATATAACATATGATTGTATTCAGAAAGTTTATAAGCATGTTTGCAAACTTATCAAAACTTTTGAATACACAAACTTGCTCAGAAAACTTATGATTGAGAAGCCTAAAACAATTACCTACTGAAGTATCTATCAAACGGCTCTAACGTGATATTGAAAAGTTTGAAGTTAATTAATTTTAGTGATTTTATGTAGAGGTCATATTCAAGTGATTACCACTGACCGTGTCAAAACTTTTCAGACTTTTGATTTTCAAACTTTCAGATTTTATTGGTTTTTTGATTAGGTATTTTAATCTGCTTTGAAAATGTTTCGACGCAGAAATATATTGCGTG
Source organism: Ecliptopera silaceata (assembly GCA_932527185.1). Lineage (NCBI taxonomy): Eukaryota > Metazoa > Arthropoda > Insecta > Lepidoptera > Geometridae > Ecliptopera > Ecliptopera silaceata. Next base: position 9,814,261 of record OW052208.1, on the reverse strand, counting down.
AGTGGCATCGCGTATCTATTGAGGGCTATGGTTACAGTATCTAATGATTTCTGGTCGAGATCGATATCAATAAAAAAACTTTTTCTAAATTTTAATAAGCAGTGTTATTATCTGATCATAGTAATAAATAACAAATTTTCTATCTGAAATATGTTTAATCGTCAGCCCGGTATAATTCCTACAAAATTCGTCAAATTAGAATACAGACATAAAAAAAGGTCAATGTGTATAATCTAATAAAAACATTATTAGATTTTTATTGGGATATTATAACAGTCTTAAATATTACTAAATGTACGAGCTTTCTAGTTACTCAAACTTTTCAACAAAAGCAAAAACTGATATTAAATTTTCCAAGCTTCCAGAGAATCCTTTAAAATGAGAAGTAAGCCTCCAAAAGGCGCCCACAGCCATGTTAAGACTTATTTAAGAGTGCTTGAAATAACCTTAAAGAAATCTCTAGTTTATGCAACGCGGACAAGGATTATATTGAAGGTAGAACTGGTATAGCAACAGCTGAGCTAAGCTGAGCTGTACTGAACTGAGCTGAACCGAAATGAACTGAACTGAGCCAAACCGAGTTGAACTGAGATGAACTGAGCTCAACCGAGCTGAACTAAATTGAACCTTACTAATCTGAGCTAAACTGAGTCACGACAGGCGTCACAGCTGTCATGCTATATTTCTTCTATGTCTGGATAAGTAGGCTTATTATATTTATTTACAAACATGTGTCAAATAATTCTTATTTAATTTAGTTATCATGATGCTAAATTTACTTAATTTGAGACAAGTTTTGTGTGAATCCATGAGTAATTATCATTTTTGTTTAGGTAACTGTTTTTAGTTAAAAAATAATTTTGCTAAGAAATCCGTTCTACTGTCACGTATTTCTGGGTGCAATAACGAGAAGTTTTGCATCGCAGATTCCCTCCTTGTTCCCGTTATTACGTTACGTATTATATTCGAGGGCTGGGCGCTTGCAGCGGCTTACTCTAATGCTTTGTTGAGTCTTGGTTTGTTTAGTGCTTGTTATCTTTAATAAATAAATAAAAACACTGTTGAAGGATCACAGTTCAGTTGGTATTGGCTTCTTTGAGTCATAGGTTTGATCTCTAATCATATTTAGGTCAGAGTAAAAATTTGTTTTTTTCTCTACTTTTGTTTACCTACTATCTGTATTAAATATATGTAAATAGTGATAAGTTATCACTGATAACTATTATAAAACTAAACTTAAGCCCAAACATACAGCTGCCTGGTTAAAGTTTGAGGTCATTTTAGATAAATCAATCATGGCGCCCACGTCGAACGATATTGTTGTAACTTTTGGGTGCCTATACTTATTTTTATTAATATCTAAATCCGTGGGCTGCCTGTGACGTTGTTTACGAGGTGTCATTTTCAAAAGTAATAACTTATTTTGAATGCGCATCTGACAGATTCAATGATTTTTATAATGGGGCGTCTAAACGGGCAACATTTTACAGCAATTTGTGGCTGCAATTATGGGCAAACATTGCCCAGCCATCAATAAAACATTTTAGTACATTTTATGGCTGAGCAATCAATTGCAGGCAACATGTTGCAATATGGCTGCAATAGTATGGCCTTTGATTCAGAACCCTTTAATGAGCCACACATTCCAGCCACAATAATAAAATAAGACAATACTAGTATAATAAAAGAATGACAATCATAATATAAGCCATCAATATACAATTAACAGTATTAACACAAGTCAGCGATGTTCGGCCACACGCTGGCTACACATAAAAACATTTTGACATATCAAAAAATATGTGGCTATAATGCCGGGCCATCCTTAAAATATTGCATAGTGTGGCTGGTATTGGTAGCAATGTTGCCGGCCACAGTATTGCAGCCACAAATTGCCGTAAAATGTGGCCCGTTTAGACGCCCCATTATCTAAATTTGGTCTGTACCTACTTATGTGAAAATAAGTTGCAGAAGGAATAAATAACTTAATTTCTCAGATGTTTCATTTTGTAGAAAAGTATTTTTGTCATAATACAAATTAAATTAACGCAAAAAGTCGTATGATTGAATCATCATATCCAAGGTTACTGTGAGTTACTATTTTTAACGCTTCACTAATGATATTTTTTATTGAGTGCACATCACAACAAAACTTCTTTAGATAATCTAACCTCACCGGAGCAACATCCGGTGAGGTTAGATCACCATGTAAAATAGATTTTATCATCATTTTTGACTGAAAGGAACTCACTTATTATAGCTCGCGGTTTACGGTTTGCAAAGAGCAATGTATTTTTCAAATCAAACTCCTTCAAAAAATCACGGCCGTACCATCTTTTTCTCGATGCAGTTATTATGCAGGCTAATTTCAACCCTCGATAACTTCGTTGTTGATGCCGAAAAGCCGAATTTTCAGTACTATTATTTATAATCCAAAGCCTATTACAAGTAAGGTCTCATTGTGGAAGGATTAGCGTACGGTGACCGGCACACGCTATTATACGCGACTGCTCAATTCAAGGCAATCGAACGCTTCACTGATCAATTATATGCTCGTTACCCATTTCACGTAGGGATGTACTTCATTCAACGTATCGATGGATTAGACAATGATGTTATATGTAGATAGTTACAATGGGTATTGTATGCGCATGCATAAATTTCTATAGGCTACATAGTAAACATAAATCACGATTGATGTGTACCAATTGCAATTTCAGAATAGAGTTGTAGTACGCTGATACGTATTTCTTGATATTATTGAAATGGTAAATTTCTGTTAAATGTCAAAATATCAATAATATTATGTTTATTATTTTATGACTTACAATTGACCATGCAGTTTATCAGACTATAGGTATATTATTTCATAAAAGTCACTAAAAGCACGAATCAATAAATATCGATAAAAGTAAGTACCTAGTGACTAAAATCCCATCACTACTACTTAAATAAAGCCACAATAATCTACAACGGCGTTCCGATTAAGTATCAATCTAATGAGATTGCCATACATTACCGCTTAGGAAGCACGGATTAGTCCATAGATAATCAACTGGCCGGCAATGGGCAACAAATTACATGGTATCGTAAGTAATTTGTAATGATACAGTTTAGATTGGAGCCTATTTAGGTTTACTGCCATTTAAGTTATAAAGTGGAACTTTCTAGAATCTTTGTGATTACCAATTTTAAATGCTTTCTGAGAGCAATCAGTTATTTTACCACTGAAGTAAATATAATTTAGATAAAGTACGTTTAAATCTTTTCACAATAATAATTTTCCGAGTTTGATAATTTTTTATATAAATTACATCTGATATTCAGATGTTTTTTTATTCAGATATTGACTTTAAGTCGTAAGTCTAAAGCTACACGGTGCGTTACTACAATCCAATCGCATCGTCTAGCATAGCTTTATTTACGAGCACTCTATTTTCTCATCTATTAAGAACCTAGACGCAATATCTCCAAAACCGAAGATCACCTTTGAAGGCTTTAAAGGTTAATTAAAAGCTCGATAGCGGCGCGACAACTAAAATTAATTGTGCCGAAGAAATTTATATAAAGCGATTCTTCTTCCCGAGTGACAGGCATTAGTTGGTGCGCTTGTTCAATGCACAAGCGGTAGCGATTTGAAGTTTTAAATAAAATTTTGATATCATTTGAAATCGCTGTAAATCATTTCAATATCCACTAATCCACTAACTGGCTACTGGGTCAACTAAAACAGTTTTTTTGAAACGAAAACAATACTGTGATTTATTTTATATTTAATAACAATAACCACTAATGTATTAACTAATTACGTAGTATGTTTCAAACAAACCAAGATTTCAATATACGTTTATTTTATAATAGGATTACAACTTTATTATTGATAATTAAGAATCTTGGAAACTATAACGATAGCAAGTTGTATCTTACGTAGCTGACAATGTGTTATGAGGTTGATTATGAGTGACACTTTGTCACTCATACTATTAACATTGGTGTATCAAAATATATATTGCACTGTGTTAGTCTCCATAAGCTTTTGCCTTGAGCCATCACCAAGATATTGGATGCCAAAACCTTCTGTCAGCGTCTAACGATAAACCAGCAAGAGTAATGACCCCACTAGATATGAAATTAGATCGGTTACATTATCTTAATGCACAGGCAACATACTACAACAGAACTAGGACACGAAGAACAAAACTGTTACTGTCGCGGTGAAATTACATCTGTTTATGTATTTTGTTCTGACTCATAAAATGAATTTTTTAGTTATTTTTAAAAATTAAAGCCCCTTAACCTTATAAGTAAAGTGTTAAAAATGTTTTATTATATTTGAGCTTAAATATAACTGTACCGAATTAAATGAACAAATTGATGTTGTTTTTAATCCAAATTAAAAGTACCTAGCATAAGACAGAATAGAAATAAAAGAGTTTCATTTCTATGGTGTATAAAAACTAAGTGTAAAATTAACGTAATGCTTGAAAAATGGTTTAAACTGATAAATTTGGTGAATAAATTGCTTGACTAATTGGAAACATTTATTTTTTTCAAGTGGTAAATATTCGTTAGTTGTAGATAAAAGTGTTAAATTTAGTTTTAGTTAATTTGACACCTTCACAATCTATATTTTTTATAGCTTTAACGACACTTTATTATGATTAGTTAGTAAACTTAAATTAGTGATAGCAGTAATTTGTAAAATATTTATTATTATCTAAGAGAAACATGTTCATAGTTTTATTATTTTATAATTAATCTGCAAAATCAGATGGAAAAATATTTACCAATATGAGTTACGGTCACGTCCACAACCAATTTCAGTTCCAAACATCAAAACACACTTTGTTTATGAGAAGCTTACAGCCATCATGTTGTCAACACGTCACAACAAACGAATCGACTTTAAAATATGGAATATAATGGTATTTTTAGACACTGTGGGTGGTCTAGAGACATCGCCTTATAGTTTAGGTCGTGGGTGCAAATCCAGTTAAAAATATACCGCTTGCAGGCTACAACTAAAAAAATATAAATTATACGTAAGAAAAACGATATGTAATCAATCATACATTGTAGTAAATAATCATTTCGATTGTGGAAGCTTTAAAAAAAACAACTGCATCATAATCAGTCCATTTTTAAAAACTACAATGTCTACAAAGAGATACACAGACACAGACACTTACGGCCGGTTTCTGGAAACCCAAATCACGATTGATCCGAGTTTGACACATAGATAGTAATTATTTGATTTTTCGTTGATCATCGTTCGAGAAACCGACCGTTAGACACGTATAACACGCAGATACGTCAAACTTATACCTTTATTTTATGTTACGTTGGAGGTTAAAAACTATCAATCTAGAAAAAAATACAATTTTATATAAACCCATATGTGTATCATTACATAGATCGATTACAAACAACCTAAAGGATAAACAAGTCATGAGTTTATTATTCTTGTTCATTTCTCTGATTGTTTATTCCAGCAGCAGTATATTTGTTTTTGTTAAGAAATGGATTCCATAACAAAGTCAGTTGAACAGATGGTTGCAAAATATTTACACTTTATTGCATAAACATGCAATTAAATTATATTCCTATACTAAACCGTAGAATACACATCGCAAACAGCAATGGAAAATCAGAATTCTAAAGCTTGGTAACGTTTTCGTTAATGGGTTTTAATTAAAACATATAGGTTCTAAGTACTTATCATCTTTTAGGAATACTTTTCAATTGCATAGTTTAACGCAGTTAAAAATTATTTTGTATTTTTAATAAGTTTTGATTTATTTGTGTTTATTCGTTGAATTTCCTATTTAATAATAAAATAAAATATATTTTACCAAAATCAGAAAACAGGTTAAAGCTATAATACACACATAAAAACTAATTTGTATTTCAAATAATTTATCATAATTGAAAATTTCGTTGTGTTGATTCTACCTTGATATAACTCGTATTATAAGCACGTTTCGGCAAGATTATCACTCAAGTGCTCGCCCACTCATGAAATTTTTCATTCAATTCCAATTTGTGGTTGATGGTATCACTCATCCTAATCCGTACCCGCTTAAGTCCCCAATTATGTTCATATCATTTCCAATTCCGACGAGACGAAATAATCCAGTTTACCGTAGATGGTAATACTTTTGGATTGCGTAACTACGGTTAGAACCACTAGACACTGATCTGCCATTAGTAACCTACATGTTGTGAAGAGTTTGCACGCGTTTAGTATGGGCTTGTCGCTATGCTTGTCACTAAACGAAAACTATGACGTAGTTATTTAACTAGGATAATGTTTGAAGGTATAAGTTGTGAGTACGTAGACATTTTAAAACTATGTGCAGTTACCATGCTCTACACTTTCTATAGTTAGATAATATTTTAAACTTCTTCAAAAGGCCATCATATTTGAGTGACTTATTCTCCTCTCTCCTCTGTCCTCTCCATGGGAGATAGATGCTAAGTTTAACTTATTAACTGCGAAACTTATTTACACTATGATAGTTACTTTTAGTTAAATAGGTACAAGTAACTATCACAGTGTAAATAAGTCTTCGTAGTACTCCCACTTGTAATATTCAATGATGTATGAGCTGTTGTATGGATCGATCATGCTCAGTAAAGCATTGTATTTATTTTATCACCAAGCATTTGCCTAATTGAAATGACAGTGTAGGAAGCCCTCCGGCAAGATGGAGCGACGATCTGCGGAATATAGCTGACGAGCTTTGGAGGTTATGTGTTCAGGGCTTAGCGGCGCGACTTGGAACAGATCTACGTCCAGCAGTGGACCTAAATAAGTTGACGATGATAAATGAATATTGCTTTATCTAATACCCAAAAAGTAGTACACACCCACAGTTTTCACCCACACAACTTGAAGTGAGGGCTATAACTATAGGTGCGTACGTTTGGGTATTATTTAAGATTTATAGTCAGAGTAGGCTACTGCTGTACAATTTTAATGCTGGGGTTACCAGCCTAGTTGCCTGCACTAAATATAATATCTTAAAAATGGGATTGATTTGTTTGTTATAGAAGTGATTCATTTTAAAATATCATATTATTTTTTATATGGTCCCTGACTGCCTACTGCGATGCATTCCCACACTGAATCTGAAAATGTGTTCTATGATATGATATTATATATAATTATAAGATATCGATACTATGATCTATTTTGTCATCACATCATTGGATTGTGAATGTTTACTGCAGTCTTCTTCCACCCTCTTTTTACCCTATTTCAGCATAATATCTCTAACACAAATATGTTACGACTAAAAACAATTTCCGATTTGAATAAATTCTCACTACTCGTCCAACATTTATCTACCAGCCGTTACAAGCTGAGCGTAAAGTATAGGGTGTACTATAATTGGAGTCGATACCCGTTTTTTCACCCCCGACTACCCCAACAAGATTGAATCCATAACTCCTCTTTAGGCCTGACACAGGTGAGGAGGTATCCCTCTCGAATTTTAGGGAGGATTTTTTTATCCAATACCTTTTTAATTAAGGCGTTTATCTTACTGGGACAGTTTGTAAAAATGGTAATTTCCTTTTGAGCTTTTTGATTTAGAAAGCTTCATGTATATTATTAGATGCTGACACAGCGGTTCTTCAACTAAGAGAGGGAGTACTAGTTTGATTTCCAAAATCACTATAGTAGGGCATTTGTAAAATGTAGAGTAATGTTGAAGGGAATTCTAGAGCAAGGTCTGGCTACGAAATTAAGGCTTCAAACTTGCAACATTTCATGCAACATCGGTTAGCATATATGATTGATGAATCATATCAGTCTACAAAATCTACTTAAATTACTGGTTAATACAGATACAAGCTATAATTTAGTGACAAGTTCATGTGATACCTATTTTCCTTCACAGTCTATACCAGACTCATATTTTTCAAATATTTTTATCTCAGTCAAACAGAAACAGCAATACTACACAAACATCTTCAATTTAGAAAACCAATAAAAAAATACCTCAAATGCTTCATACAAATTACTTTTCGTAGAAATCTTGGTAAAGAAAAGTAAACTTAGTTCGTGAAAGAAGTCTTGAAAACGTTTTGGAGCTCGCAAAAACCAGCATTCAATAATGGTGAAACTACACATCATTACGAGGTTTTAGTGCCTTAACTACACTAGGATATTGAATAAAAATTACACGGAACAAAAAGCCCAAACCATAGATCTCACAGGCTACGTAAGAAATAATAGATTAATAGAAATAAGATTTAAAGCTTTCTTGTTAGTTTAAGCTCAGACAATTTTGAAGACCTAGTTTATTTTTTGTTAACTCGAAAATGAATTGAAATTTATTCTTGCTTCAAGTTTATCTAAAGCTTAGCATACACACAATGCTGAAACATGCAACGATGAGTAGTTCAACCCTAACTGAGAGCTCAACACGAGATTTGAAACGGTATCTTATTTGAAAATCAAAAAGGAGACGAGTTCAGGATTCTTTCAAAAAACGTATGACGCGCAAACACGACGTTTGTACCATAGTTTCTCGAACGGTAATTTTTAGATGGTAAGATCGATTTTGGATATGTAACTTAGATGATTCAAAGTGAATTGTGTTAGATTCGTGTATGTCTTTAGCAACCAACAGGCGTAAACCTATTTATTAGTCACGCACATAAATTTGTTTCTGCAAAAGTTCAATACAAATTACGGGGAATATCCAGCGTCTCCAACTCGAATGCATCTCACTAAAATAAAATCAAAGTACGGGTTCTGTAGTAGGGGTGTCTACACAATTTCCGTGAACAGGTGCGCTGTGCAAACATGTGTCTGCGACGTTCGTCTGTTGTGCTCGAATAACGCGTTTCGGGAGCGCCATAGAGAAGGTAAATATATGCGCAGAAGTCTCACTCCAGACAGTGATGAATTCAAACTGATTCACAATTTAAGCAAATAATTTTTGTCCCTATTCGTCTGTGTGTTCAACGTTGTATTTGAATTCGGAAGAGCCTTAGAATATATTTACAGAAGTATCTCTTAAAGCGAAGATAAATTAAAACTGATTTAAAATACGTATCATTTTTGTTTAGGTTGTGTTTTTTGTGCCTTAATCAAAAACGCTGTAGAGAAGTTAATAATAAAACCAGAATGCTAAATATTTGAGACATAATTTATCAGATTCGATGTAAGTCAAAAAATGTACTCTGTTATGCATTGTTCTGCATTCTAGGAGCTATAATATTAAGCAGTGTATCATTTACGTACCTCCAGGGGCCTAAGAGCATCATTTGATCAATTACAAGACAAAAGCACATTAAATCTCTAAGTGGCTGAACGTAGCAATTTGACTCCCGATCGAGTTAGCTGCACCCCGCGGCTCCGCTCACAAACGATGCCTTGATTAGAGAGTACGGAACTTAAAAGCATCTTGTGACTGAAGATGCTGAGACGATGCTTTTATGAGGTCGATATGGAACGTAAGTAGATTTACAATTCACATTTACTGAGGAGCTTTTTTTTTGTTATCGGTTTGAGAGCAATTTAAGGATGTTTTTGAAATGTATGCTTTTTTTTCAGCTTGAAAATAAAACATAGGTATCTTATTGATGCTAAGCACCGGTACCTACTGAAAAAATGAACCCAGAAAACAGAATCGAGAAAAATAGTATCAAATGATAGTACTACTTTGATATTTTTTCATCGAATCATGAAGATAGTTCATAAAAAGCCTGTTTAAACCCTATAGGTACTGAAAAAGTAGTTGACTATTGTAAAAAATGATTTCAAGACGTTTACAATACAGCGGATTTCAAAAGTTCTTGATAAATGAAAAACCGAATACTGACAACCATCTCAAGTAATTCTTAGACATTGACCCTGATGGTCGTGAAAACCATTCTCTCCAAATAACTTGAAAGTGGCGTGTCCACAAAGCCGCCGTCCCACGCGCTCCACATTCCGTGTCCGTGACAATAACCGAACTAGTGTTGCGCAAACTTCGACCCGGCGCCGAATCTGACCGACATTCGAGATATATTGCAGAATCATAGAGCACGACACGATTTTGGGCCTTCATTATTATTTATCTGAAAGTATATTAACACTTACTGGACAGACACTATTGGTGTCAGAAGCACAATTTTGAGCTTATTCTATTTTTTACTTGGGTAAGAAACGAATTTGATGCCTAAGCCTTAGCTGCCCATCATCTAATAAATAGATCTACTTAATTGAATTTATCAATCTATTTTTATGTAATGTTCGTTCAGCAGTTGATATAATAAGGTTCAAATAAGTGCGTACGACTAGCTTCATATGTATCAATTAAAAATCTTAGAAGAGATGCATATCAATCTAATATCGTATCGTATGCTATAAAGCCCAATCCGGATGACCATCGGACAGTGACCGCGCACTGACCGATCATTAGTCGCCAGACACGTCCATTTGTCATTCTCCCGCCTTCCGTACAATTCGATTTTGGATCGGATGCTGTTCTTTATAATAGCATGTGGTTTAAAGCCCAACAGTGCTACAATAGTCATACTCATAGTTGTTCATAATATAATCAACTATTTAAGCTGAGCGCTTCCGTGTTTCGGACACGATGAGCTGTCGATTCCAGCAATCATTGACTTAGGCATGACAGAGGCCTTCGGGCTTTTGAAACAGGGTTGGAAGGTTCAAAAAATGTAAGAGTAATATTATCCTATATACTCATCTTAAAGATTTTACTAGATAATGATAGAATATTCATGGATATTTAACGCATCACGTCAAGACTCAAATTAAGCATAACTTGTACCATGAGAACTAGATTTCTAATAGAAAACTTATACACTTTTTTTTGTGTAAATACGTATAAAGATTACATAGTTATACCCAGATGCGAGTGCTCTTCTTTCGTATACTCATTATTTGTTGCAAGTGTTCTGTTGACCTTTTACCTTTAGCAATAAAAAATACGTGCTCGCACGATCAGCACGTTGGTGGGCTATGTATTCAAAACTCAAATTGTGGGAGTTCTGAATCTTGACCCGGCATTCGTCATTCAACGAAGTGACCTCGTGTGCCATATCTCAGACTTGAACTTTGTGCACCAATAATCTTACTACCTCAGGTATGTTGGCGTTTTCACATAGACTGTATACTGGCAATACTATTACATATTATGAACAAGATAAGATTGTTAATGTAACGTGTAACGTTAAGAAACAATTTATTTTAATGTGTTGTAGGTAAGTACCTAAATGAATCATCATCTTCCTACCCTTGTCTCACATTATGTGGGGTCGGTACAACACGTCCTCTTCTTCCACTCTCCTCTATAGTGTTGTACCTTAATGAATGATAAAGATTAATTGATTTGGAATTGTTTGAAATTTTTAGATAGATAAACTATTTAGTAGAATATCGACAAACCTAAAACGCAGGTGGTCTAATATCATTAGTTAGACTCTTTCCAGTAATGACCAGTCTACATTGTCCCAAAACTTAATTATAGCAGATTGGGAAAGTATGGCAACCCTATCCTAAAGTTGGTATTAGGTACACAGATCCTAAAGTTGGTCTCTGCCAGGTGGTTCCGAAGCCCGAAGTTTAGACATCGGGGAGTTTGCCGCAGCCATTTTTATGAGGTTCGTTTTTGCAAGTGAATGCTGTTTTACGAGGGTTGATTTAGGGGATAATGAGATGGGGTCTAAACTTTGTTGAGGAAATAGCCACCTTGCGCCGCCATGGGTATAAAACGTCATGGATTGAAGAATAAATTGACCTTTCAGTACACATAAGTTTCACAAAGTTTCATGAACTTTTTGACTTCCTCTCCAAATTATGTTACTTTTATGAATATTTCTATATAGAATTCGGGTTTTAGAGTTTTGATCTTTGGAAGATTAAACTTTGGGAAACCAAATTTGAACGATTAAGAACTCAAAAAAAAAAACATCTAAATATTATCGAACCACATTGAAAGCAAATCGATTGTTAAATCATCCTTAACCAACTTAAAACTATTGCCATCCCTTCCTTAGAAACGAAAATAATCAAAACCGCTTCATTTTAGTGCTCTCAAAACAGTTTGCAACAGCTGAATAAACGTATCATATTTTTTTTAAAAAACATCTCAAATGTAACATCACAAAAAATCGAAGCAACGTGATACCTACACAAAGATAAAAGATAAAGATAAAAATATTTATTGCTTTTGGTCTTAAAATTACATTACTCTAGTTTATTATATATTACAGTCTAGTTTTAAATAATAATAAATATCTAATTATTATTATTATCTATTAAATAAGGCAGAAATTAAGTATGTAACAAAGACCCTTTGTTAGCTCGAAACATGGGAGTTCCGCGCTCTAACTAAGCCTTAGCTTGTATGTAGAAGCGCGGGCTCTTGCTCTGGCTAGTTCAAGGCGTTTATGTACATTTGGCGGTAGGTACTGTGCTGCCGTCCTGCGTTAGCGTGCCTATGTAACAGTTTGGTGTTTCTTACCAGAAGACTGGTAGGTATCCACTTTTCATATTATTATTTTGTAGTTCTTATAAGTAACTAGTAACATAAGAAATAAAAACCTTAACATCTAAATACAGCTTACTTCAAGATACTTATTTACTAGTTAGATTATATATAGTAGGTAAGCACAGAGATAAATGAAAATACTGACATGTTGAATATGAGTTTTATGGGAATGTTGTGTGTGGTCTGTGGTAGGTAAGAGTATTGGAGTGTTTGTGTGGTGTGTTAGTTGGGAGTGACAAAAGGAGAAGTGTTTGAAATAAATAATTTGTTATAATGTAAAATAGTTTCAAGATAGGTTTAGGTTAAGTAATAAAAGGTAGAGTAAAAAGTTGTACATATTACCATGAAAGAAGAGTATAATTATTTTATTGTAAGTAATAGGTTCTCTGTTTGGTCGTATGTTAATGCCTGGAGGTGTTTATTTACTTTTGATTTACATTCATTGTATGGGAGGGCATGTATTTGAGCGTTTCTATTTATTTTATTATAGATGTGTGGACCTAAAAACGAGTTGTGTTTTTGCGCAAATGTAGTCCTACAGGAATGAGTTGAAAAAATTTTGTCTGGTCGCCTACCAGAGCTTTTTACAGTAGTAGGTTGAGAATGTTGTCTTAATATCGTTTGATGTATGAATATTTGCCTGCAGGTGAGTATTTGGCATTCAAGGTAAAGCTGTGTTGTTGGGTACCTATACGGATGGGAGAAAGCTACTTTCAAAACTGCTCTTTGTGCTCTTTCAAGCGGTAACATGTGTGTTTTTGCTGCTCCACCCCAAGAGGTTACACAGTACATAAGCAAAGAGTGGCACAGTGCGTAGTAGAGAAGTTTTAACTGGTCTTCGTTTGCCGCGTGTCGAATATTTCTAAAGACCGCTATTAATTTACGGACCCTGGACGTAAGTTTCTTAATATGGCAAACATAATTTAACTTTGCATCTATGACTATACCCAGATATTTAATATTTTCACAAGAATTGATAGAGGGGCAGTGGCAGTTCGTGACTCGATGTGCTAAGCAGCTCATTGAGTGTGCTTTAATTAAAAGATTTTTTGTGTCCGGTCCTTTGTTATTTCGTAGAGCAAATGCAAGGTATTTGGTTTTTTCTCTGTTTAACGTTAGTAAGCTCAGATTGAGAAGGATAGCGATCCTATTAAATCCTTCTTGTGCACATTTAAAAGTATCATTCCAGCTGTGGCCTCGGAAGAGTAGGACAGTATCATCTGCGAAGGCTAGTAATTTTCCTTCTGTTAATTCCATCTGGCATATTTGGTTTATGTATATCAAAAATAGTGTTGGTCCAACTATACTTCCTTGTGGAATTCCATATTTAGTCACTGTTGCCTCTGAACTTAGGTAGTTGTGGATTTTGACACATTGTCGTCGATTGGTGAGATAGCTTTGGAACAATTTGAGCTCGCCTCCACGAATCCCCATACTCTCCAATTTGCCAAGGAGCAGGGGAATTGATACCGTATCAAAAGCTTTCGCAAGGTCTAGGAATATAGCTAAGCATTTATCACCATCGTCTAGTGATGAAGTGACGAACTGGTCGAGCTCTGATACGGCATCACTGGTGGATTTCCCTCTCCGAAAACCAAACTGCTTGCTTGATAAGAGTTTATATTTTTCCAGATATGCTACTAAACGATTGTTGATAGCTTTTTCTATGATTTTTGACAGCGCGGGCAAAATAGATATCGGTCGGTAGTTGGAGGGTAGCATTTTATCACCGTTTTTATATACAGGGAGAATTAGTGTTTTTTTAAACACATCCGGAAAAACATGTGATGCAAAGGATAAATTACATATGTGAGTGAGTGGTGGCAAAAGTAAAAGCTTGTTTTCTTTTATTATACGTGTGGATATGCCGTCCCATCCAACAGAGCATACCGATTTTAGGGAGTCAATGAGTCGGAGGATTTCCATTTCGTCCGTTTCCAATAATACAAAAGAGTTGAGTGTAGTCTTTGCTTTGAATTGATTTGTATCTAAATTATTACTATCAACGATTTCAATTTTTTCGGCTAGAGTTTTCCCGACATTGGCAAAGAAATTGTTTGTGGAGTCAAGCTTAGCAATCGGGTTATCTCCACCAATGAGTGCAGAGGGAAAAGATTTCTTAGGTTTGTAATGTGTAATATCGTTGATAATTTCCCATGTTTTCTTGATGTTTTTGCCAGCTTTTTCAAGTAATGACTTTTCGTAGTTATGCCTGAGTTTCCGGAGAATTTTATTACAAAAGTTCCTATAACGTTTGTATGTGGTTTTAAGTGCGTCATTATCTGGATCTTTCCTTAGTTTGGAATGGAGTTTATCACGGTGTCTCATGCAACGCATTAATCCTGGAGTAATCCAGGGTTTGAGAGGGGTTTGTCTGCGCGAGCGCTTTATTAAAGTTGTGTTATTATGAATGATTTGCATTAACAATTGAACCAGTTTTTCTGCGGCAATATTAACATCCGTTATAGTCATGATTTCCTGAAAATCAATACTGGCTATATCATTAGTGATTGAAGGATAATCTAGTCTTTGTATTGGAAGGTTATTTTGAGGCTTCGGAGTGGTAGAGTCCAGGGCCAGTACCACAGTATAGTGATCCGTGACAGAGTTTTTAATAACAAAAGTGGTGGCTTTTTTATCAGTTTTGAGTACAATATGATCGAGGCAATTTAATTCCCTGGTTGGGAGTGTATGTGCTGGTAGTAATCCGTGATAAGCCAGTAGGTTCAGATATTCTGGTGCGTGGGGATGCTCTGTGCTGTCTGTTATATTTATATTTATGTCACCCGTGATTATAAGATGTTTGAACCTGGCTAGCGACAGTAGCAACTCATCCAAAGACTTTATGAAATTATCACTATGGCGATAAGATGGCGAGCGATAGATGGAGATAATAGCAGTTGAATTATTTAGTTCAGTTACCAAGCAGTTCGCTTCCAGGAATGCGGGTTCATAAGATTTGGTTTTTAATTTGTTTTTGATGAAGACGACTATGCCGTCATTTTGGATAGGATTTCTAGTGGTACTTATCGATTCAAAACCGTTCAGACTAGGTATATAACTATTTTGCGGAAGTCGACATTCAGTTAGTACAATGATATCTGGCTGTATTTTAGTCCGTTCTAGCAGAATCAAAAAGTTATCAAAGTTTTGTCCTATGCTTCTTATATTTTGATTAATAAGGATTAGTTGGTTTTTTGACTTACTTAAATAGGTTGTACAATTTTCAGCGTCACATGAAAATGACTCAGATATTGAAGCTTCATCTAGATCTCGACAGAGTTCTGTAACGTTTCTACTCATAGTTGAATTTTAGTGTGATAAAGGGTGTGATGGTGAGTGAATGTGTATTGAGGTGTATGATTATATATAAGATAAAGTGTGATAGAGTCGTAGTGAATGACAAAGACGAAAAATAGAACGTAGGTACGGTAATTAAAGTTAAATTAGGTTTAGATTTAGTAGTTAATTACAAAATTACTTAAAATTAGTAGTATCCATAAGTATTTTAAGTCTGACTAAGTTCGTTCAAGTCTCTTTCGTCGAAAACACGCACACGCTGCGAGTCATTTGTCTTCCTGAGAAATATTCTGCCAAAAGATGTCCAGCAATGCGTATATCCACTCGTTTTGGCAAATTCACGTGCTTGATAGAAGAGTTTTCGGTCCCGTTGGGTGAGATTTTCGGAGATATAAACCGGTTGCCTTGGTCCGTTTAGTTTCAGGGTTTGGGTACTGAATTTGTCACCCTGGTGGTCCTTGTTGTATCTCTTGTACGAGTCCAGGAAGGCGTCTCTCGCTAGGACAGTGGTAAAGTCGGCAATAATGGGATTATTTTTTGACTTAGAGTTAGTCCGGTAAATATCTTTTAGATCAGTGGTGCAGTCTAAAGGCAAGTTCAGTGCTTCAGCGGTTATTAATATAATTTTTTTCAGGTCGTCTTTAGACTCTTTTGGGTCTTGAGAAATGTTTCTCAGTTCTATGCTTGTACCCTTTATTTGCCGTTCTAGATTGTCTATTTTATTTTCAAGAAACTGGATTTTAGTGTCACTGGTTTTATTTTTTTCCTCCAATGTATTAAGTTTAAGGAGTACTTCGTCGTACTGGCGTGACATGCAGTCCATAGAAACCTTGACCTCGCTAATTGAGTTCAATATGGCTGAAAACTTCTCGTCCTGTTCTCTTTTAAGCGAGGCGAAAAGTTCGATTATATCAGATCTTGTAATATCTTCATTTTTGCGTTTAAGTTCTCTGCTACCACGATTTCGAATTGCCAAATCGGTAAAGGATTGAGATTCACCGAGCGGTGGAAGAGGTTGAGCTATGTTCGACTCCGATGAACAATGCTGCAACGGTGAAGCAAAAGAAGCAGAAGGTGGGGAACGCTGCATTACGTGTTTGTCTCTACTAGTACTTTACTCGCACCGGCTCTTGGTGTGACTTGCAAAAGCAATATACGCAGGCGTTATCTATGCGTTTAATAACAGGCGCTGTGTAGCCAAAGCTGCATGTGGTAGATAATTTCACCACGGCCGCTCACTGACTCTCTGGCTCAGTCAGTAGTTGACTCGGCCGAGACGCAGGCGGACGCCAGTTCGGTTCTCCGCAAAAAGCAAAAAGACGGATGAGACTCACGCTACGACAGCGGCTTCCTGCAGTCACGGGGCGAAGCTCCAATTCCGGGGCGAAGTCTCGGGGCGCAGTCCCACAGCTCGTGTTGCAGACAGGCAGCACCGTAACACACGTCCGATCAGTATCAGTGTTGAAGCAAGAAGGTGACACAAGCGTTATAAGTATGTAAGTACTCACCCCTATCGAACATCAGTGAGAACCAAATGTTCAGTGTTCATTGAAACAAAACATGTGTACTCAGAGGTAGCAAGAATAAATGTGACAATCGGATATGGGTTCAAATGGTAGCGTATGCGAGATACATTGCGCGGTGACGCAGCAACATCCAGCAGTTGAGGTGGCTTTCACGGGCAGTGTGAATTAAACACAGGCTACGTAACGAGGACTGTCGGATTTCATCATGTTTACCTCCCTGTTGTGAACCTTTCATCATTTCTCGGATAAGCCAGTAAACTGAGACATAAATTACCGCCTGATTTATGTATTGTAAGTTATGTGTTGTCTGAATTGTTTTATTTGGACAAATAAAACGATTACTATAACTGTTATCTATCACCATGATTTAAAGTTGTTCAATAATTATCTTTTAATGTCTCAACGCGTATGAATATCTCTTTGTTAGATTATTTTATTTTTATTTTCATAGTAAAAACACAAAGATTATTTTAGAAGACGGATAAATTAAGTTTTATGTACTTACTCTAAATTACCTGAAGATAGTTCTATCTATAAAACAAAAGCAAGTAGACAATATAAAGAATACATTAATTTGTGAAAATATGGTTCAGAAAACCTACACTTAAACCCGAGTTTATTTATAAAGTCACACCATTTATCACTTCTCAGTGTTGGGAACAAACAAAGGCAACTTGAAAAGGATCAATGAAATACAAAAAACACGCTCAAAGCATTCCACTTTAAACCATAAAGCTGGGCGAGGATGTTTACAGACTGGCATACGATACCTGCACGATATTATCTTAGAGTTTAATGTTATTTAGCATGGGACGCATTCACACCATGCGGTTTAGTTATTGTCTAGTTTAAGATCTTTTTGTTACTACACTAAACTGCTAAGCAAATATTTGACTGAACCAAATCTAGTTAGTTTATAAATGGAAGCAACAGTATTTTCCTGATTATGTCTTAAATAAGTTATTCTGATACTTATTTTTTTTTACTTTTTTTTACATTGTATTGACGCTGATATTTTTGAACCATTAAATTTTGTCAATTTTGAGATATTTATGGCGCATCGGGTGACCGGCTCTTTATGGAAAGTAGACTTACATGTAATCTGCGCTTAAATAGCATGATTTTGTACTGGATCAGTGAAACTTTTGTACCGTACTAGTGGTCTGTAATCTGTACCAGGACGCAGTGGTACACATCACACGGCGACTGCCTGTCAGTCTGTAAACAAACGAAACTTCACGAGAATATCCGTTTTCGTTGTGTAAATAATTTAAATAGCGGTTGTCCGTTGGTTTTGCTCATGGTGAACGTATTTGAACTTTATTCACTGATACGGTGTACATGGCGCTTTATAAAGGCCTATGTTTATCATACCATTGGAGAAACAGTTATTATTAAAGATAAAAATATTATAAGATTAATCAAATTATTTATAATGCGCATTTTTCTAACTAAATACGTTCATTTGCAAGTAAAGTTTTAATATAATCTTTAGATATAATGACGACCGATGTGGCGCGGTGGGCGATGGTCCGCCTGCGACGCGGAGGTTGCGGGTTTGATTCCCGCCTTGGGATAAATGTTTGTACGATCTGCAAATATTTATTCCAGGTGTTCTGGGTGTTTATATGTAAGTATAATAAAAAATATCTATCTATGTAATGCATTATATTAAGTATGTCAGTCTTCTAGTACCCATAACACAAGCTCTGCTTAGCTTGGGGCTAAATGATGTTGTGTGGATTGTACAGTATTATTTTATTATTTTGTACAGCATTATTAATTCTCACACAATTTGATTCTACCATGAAAACTTAAATAAATTCCTAATTCAAAAACTCATAATAAGGATACCGATGTGGTTACTTACCTCATAATGAAAACGCAAACACTATTTTCATGAAAACTAATTTTGACGCATATGTAGGTATCACATTCTATCAAAACTTTCTTATTAACTTGAAAAAAGTGAAAAAGTATTAATCAATAAAGCCTAATAGTCTAGCTAGATAATAAGTAAATTACTAGTTTTCACAACAAATCTAAACTAATATTATAAAGAGGAAAGATTTGATTGTTTGTTTGTTTGTTTGTTTGTTTGCATCGAAAAGGCTCCGAAACTACTGGACCGATTTTAAAAATTCTTTCACTGTTGTGAAGTTACATTATCTGTGCTGAACATAGGCTATATTATATTTTCAAAAAAATTAGGGATCCTTACTAAAACTTCAATTATGTAACCCAAGGTGTATAAGAAATTCCTTACATCGCGTGCGCTGCGGAAACTATTGATGATAGAAAAAAATTATGTACTACAATTTTGTAGAACACATCATCATCCACAAAAAAGTCAGCGACAGCATATGTCTAACTATTATAGATATGTCATAATAAGTGTTTTAATATCAAAAAAATATATTTAAAATGACGACGCCAGAAAACGTTCTATATTTCTAATTAGGTATTCATCCTTATTTAAATAAATTACTTTAAAATTAAGACTGCTTCAATACCTTTCTATTACTTTTTAAATTATTGAATTCGGACATTCCATTCGAAAGATATCACGAGTTCAAAAATGTAAGTACTTATTAGAAAAAAGTCAGCGGGCGCCGCGCCGCTGCCGGTCACGGGAGTATATGCGGGGGGGTTACGGGGTTACATACTATGGTCTATATTTTTTATCATTTGGAAAATACATTTATACTGAGCAACATATTAGCTATATTATAATGATATTTTTTATATAGGCTACCCGTGCGAAGCCGGGGCGTACTACTAGTTGTATATAATTTTCACAATAATTTGTCTCCAATCGCGCCACAACAATTCAAACAATGGAACAACACAGCACCAATCTGTCAGAAACTGTTCGAAATTCAAAAACATCTGTTTAATTTTTTTTAATCTGTTTATTTTTATTGGTGGCCAGTGAACTCATCGATTGGTGAATGAACAAAGATTTATAAATAGTTTGCATTAGACGATTCCTTGCTTACTTACTAAGAAATTATAACAAAGAACAAAATGATTAGTACTATCTGCATTAAGATAATAATGTATGCACCTATATGCGAATTGCGTAGACAAATCTGAGATTTAATTAATTTTGGAAAAAATGTGTTTTACCGTTACTGGCCGATGACGATGAAGTCAGTTTTTTTTTTTATTTTTTTTTTTAACACAGACTCGCGTATGTCTATAGTCAGTTTAGAACATTTTTTTTCTTTTTAACAACGTAACAGGAAAACTCCATGAAATATCTCAATTCTCAAATTATCTATTTAACATACCCCAACAGACAAAGAATAACCGGATATGTATTTATTAGTATTTGCCTATACATTAATCACAATGTCCCAGGTGACTACATCTGCGATGTAATAAACTTGGGAATGACAGATGTTACGCAAGCCGTGCTTAAAAATAACTACACAAAGAAATTGTAAGGAGGGAATAGACCAAGTAATAAATCCGGGAGGATTATGTCCTTGTGCTGTTTGTCAAGTTTGTATCAAGTGACGGTATTATAAACGTAAAAAGCGTGTATTTATGGAAATGCCTTAGACTCGTCTTTATTCATATACATATATTATTTATTCATACATTATTGAAGTGAAAACTTCTTTAGCGGCGCTGGGGAGTAAAAACTTTCAAACTCGCGTCAGGGTCACGTGACGTTGATAAAAAGCGTAAGATCGAGGGAAAGGGAGAGGAACTAGTATCTCCCACTCTTTCTACCGTGCCTGAGTGTGCTCTGTTTAGGCGGCAAACAGACACATTCGCGCTTGCGCGAATGTGTCTGTGTCATTGTGATTGTCATTGTCATTATGACGTCTGTGGTTATATTTTTGAAGTGAAAACTTAAAAGTGAAAACACAACGTTAATATTGAAGTTTTCACTTCTGCCGGCACTCCCGGAGTGCTACCTTTTTTTTATATTATAAGTATTCATTGTTACATGTTGGTTACAAAAGATTCTTAATATTTTATGCTGTTTGCATGATGATGACGCTTGCTGCATCGGTTGACGTTGACGCGCAGTGTGATTCGAAACGGTAGCGTATTCGAATCACACTGCGCGTCAACGATCGATTGTCGTGTTCGTGCTACTCTTCTGAGCTAAAAAGAGCATCTAACTCAAAATAACGTAAAGTTTCCACGCGACGTTTTTGTAACGCCATCTCTATGCTAGTTTCCTAGCTCCATTGTCCTCTTTTTAGTTCAAAAGGAGTTGATTAATCAAAAGAGATTTAGTTTTATGAAGTTCTTGAGATCCGTTTTAAAGTTTTTGCTCTCATCATTTTCAGAGTGAAATAAGACAAGACAAGAAATGGTAAAATTTTCTTGGCAATTTTCTTTAAATACGTTTTTGGTGCCGAATGCTTTGAACATAACTTTTAGAGCTTCACAAAACATATTCTCAATGGGTTTTTTTTATTATGCCTATTATATAATTTCATGTAAACTAATGCTTTGTTAGTTGTGTGTGCTCATAATAAGGTTTTAAAAATCAAATTATCGACTAGAAGCTTCGGTATCAAAGCATGAAAAAAAAACCATTTAAGTATATTTTAATATCAGTTAGTAACTAGTTTCAAAATAAAAATGAAACAAAAAGAAAAGATTAAGTAAGTATATTATTATCCATTATGTCAAACCAACCGTAGTTGCTGCAACAGACTATCAAAGCTTGCAGCTATCTTCACTGAAACAGTACTGGCCAGTATTCGTGATTCCAGAACTTTACCAATTAAATCAACCAATAAGCATCCAGCATTCCACATCGAGCAGTAGGTACAGTGACAATGTAACCGCGGAACAATAGACACTGAAGTTCAGAACTAACTAATTGCAAGACTTCCCCAATCTGCCAATTTATCTCTGAATCTAGACCGTCGGCTTTGAGTGTGGTGATAGCCGGAAGCGGGAGTTAGGCTAGACTCAATAAAATTTTAAGGCTGTTTAAGATTATTTTACAGAATTAAAGTAAGTACTTAATTAATAAACATATTTTGTCAAAAGTGTTTTGTTTAGTTGCTGATAGCTTCGGCATATTTTATGCGGAAGTCGAAATAATGTATTTTTTCTAATAAAGTTAGTAAAACTTGAATAAGCTGACATACGAGTTAGTGAACGATCAAACACCAGTTGCATGCCATAAAATAGCATAACATAATAAAGTATATTTTTATTACGTAAGATCGTGCATTCTTCAAAAGCAAGTACTATTGAATGTCCGAATGCCCTTAGAGTTTTATCGAAGTCATGGAGCAGCCACATTGATATGGCAGTACCGTTCCACCGCACCTTGCTCGTTATTTTGTACGAGCTAAAACCAACCTTGCTGATGAGACACATTGTTTATCTAATGGCTTCTTTTTCTTTGCCTTATCACTAAATTGCAAAGCCTAGATTTGCAAAGCAATTTTTAATTATTTAAAAAGTAATATTGCATGTTTTAAAATATGGTCAACGTTCCTGCTACTATGAAACAGATTTTGTAGCTAAAAAGTTAAATGGTGACATTTTATTTTCAATTCGTATTTATTTGTAGCTGTCAAAAGTTTGAAAAAAATCGTTTCGATGTTCTTTTGTTTCGTAATTAGATAAACCTTATTAAACTGTGCAGTAAAATAAAGAAATAAAGAGGACTGATATAAAACTGATATTAGCGGTATTCAAAGAACTTGTCGCTACTCGCGCAATGCTGTGACTAAGCGCATGCCCCAGTGAGACTAGATAGCGCCTGGACGTAATTTACGACACCAAATTCAGTTTGGACGTCACGGTCAGAGGTGTTCAATTGTTCAACCAGAGGTGGACGTATGAACCCGTTGTGGTCAACAGCTGCAGCTGCTTGATTAATGTTTTTTGACATCTTTAAGTCAAAAAGTAAATAGATCAACTTACAGGAAAATACACAACTATTGATCTTTTAAAACCTTTAGTAGG
Organism: Ecliptopera silaceata; assembly: GCA_932527185.1. Taxonomy (NCBI): domain Eukaryota; kingdom Metazoa; phylum Arthropoda; class Insecta; order Lepidoptera; family Geometridae; genus Ecliptopera; species Ecliptopera silaceata. Next base: position 9,790,962 of record OW052208.1, on the reverse strand, counting down.
TAAGTACTAATATTAGTGACTTTAGCGTTACCACAACAGGTATATGTAGCAAACTAAATAAGTAGAATTTAAATGAGATGAGTGTTTCAATATAAGTAATTTAGCATTCAACTTTATTACCTATCTACTTGGTGCGCGGCCATTGAGGTAAATCGGTTGAACAATTTATCAGCTCAATTTAATTATATCAAAACCACATCGATTCGTTTCATGATATAATTCCAATGTTTATTGTGCTTTAGATATTAATAACAATGTTATAGATATGTGGTTTTATTAGGTAGTTTATAGGTTATTATACAATAATAACATGTTGGTTACGCGTCACTGCAGAGGGCGCTGCACCGGCCATAAATTAATAAATAAATAATACTGGACAATCCACTTAACATCATCTAGCCCCAAGCTTAGCATAGCATATACTAGAAGACTGACATAAGATGTTAAGTATTTATTTCTTTATTAAGGACAACCAACAAAGAAATCACAATCAGAATTAAAAATTAAAGTAAATGGGCTTATAGCTACGTGTTTCTTCAATTATAGGGTGCCACGGTATGCGTTAAAATCGAGACCCAATTAGACAAAAAATAACAAAAATATAACTTTAAATTAAAATATAAATTAAAATTACTGAAAACAAGAATGAAATAACATTTGAGAAGGCGGAAGATTGACAAGGAGATCTAGGTAAAAAGTAACTATGTGTTATATAATTATGCATATTATGATTAAACTTTTACAACCTAAGTATCACTGTTTTGAAGCAGTATGGTGGTAATACAACTTTTTTCAAATGTAGGTACTAGTTTTTGAAAAAAGTGGTGTAGTTAAATGCACATAATCATAACACATTTTGCATTTAGTAGGTACACGATATCTTTACTAACCCATGTGATACATTTTCCCTATTCTTATTTCCCCTATTTAATTTGCTTATAAGGAAAACCTGTTGAATATTTATCATCCTTTCAAATACAATTAATGTCACATTATACTTCATTTTTGAAGCCCCTTATAGCCCCATAAAGCCCCATAAAGAAATGACAATAACAATCTATTAAAATTGATTTAGCACCTCACATAACACTCGCTCCATAGTAAATCACGTAGGTCGTAAAACGTGATCACGTGATCAGAGTTCACACCTAGCCCAGAATCACATGGGCTGATGTCTTTTTCAGTGTATACCCCCTTTTATGACGCGCGCATTGGATTTGGGACAAGATGTTGAATGTCGCGAATTAAATATAGTTTACTAGTGTTTTAGTTATTAGTAGTCATTTTTGACAGACGTCACAGCTCGGTTGGTAGTAGCTCTGCCCTTTCATGCTGTAGTGGGTTCGATTCTCACGAGAAAATGTTTGTGTTAACATAAGTATTTTTTCTGTCTGGGTGTTACAATGTACATATTCTATGTATGTATTTAAAAATTGTATACAAGTATTCAATCAGCAGTCTAATTCCCAAAGTACAAACTTGGTTTAGTTTGGGGCTAGAGCGCGATGTGTGACAAAATAATGTCCATGAATATTTATTTATTATTTTTTTTATTCATCTCTATCTTTGAAAATATGCTTTAACAAAATAGTTGAACATTTTTAAACCAGTTAACTAAATGTGAAAATCAATGAACATAATGAAATTTAAAATAAACAACGTGCGAATTTCAACCGAAAAATACCTATTAGGTACAGTTTTTGTTTCTCAATGGCAATAACAACACAATACAATACAATGTTTACAGTTGCCTGCGTTTCATTTTTCAGTTTTAATTATTTTTTGATATCGATCACAATACACAAAAAATGAACCCGAATATTTTCACAGTAGTTTTGAACTAGAGTACGAGTATACTTGAATGAATTTTTGTAGTGCTCTATTTAGTTTAATAGTAATTCTTTGTAAGAAGGATCATATAAAAAAACGGTAAGAACCAGGCCGTAAGTTTCTCGCCCGTTCTTCTAGGCTCTGGTCGCGTGGAACTGGCACCTAAAATCACCTACTATGTAAGACGATTCTAAATGATCCTTGTGATTTTACTGAATAAAGTAACTTTGACTTTGACTCTAAAACGGTGATGGAAATCATCACGATACTAGCGGCTTTGTCTTTCTCGTGAATAACGGTTAAGATATTAGTATACGTGCTGGGCAAACCTACGCAATTCAATAGATATCGTAGGCACAGATAGAGATAAAGATAAGATAAAAAAATAAATAATTAATAGTATTCTATGGCTCAGGTAAAAAGTGGTCTTTGACAATAAATCAATCATGTAGATTACTTATATCGAAATCGTGTAAGGTTAAGTTATTACAATTTGTTGTTTAACAAAGTTTGATCTAAGTATATAATTAATTCAGATATTATATAAAAACATAGGCTATATAGAATAAAATATGGTCTTCCCTTACGAAAACGGGAGAGGCTATTTGTACCCATAAAAGTAAATAATACCGCTGTTTTTATTCTCTTTGCACCATAGTCCCGTTAGATAATGTGAGATTCTCACTCATAACATTATAATACCCGCGGGTATGCGTAAGGAAATTTGAGTGATAATAAAAAGCTAAGTATGAGTAACGTCTGCGCCCGCCATTATTCGGGATGGAAGTGTGTCGTCCTGAGGGTACCAACGGCTGTTATGAGTGATATTGTTGTTTTGATAACGAATATGGATGGAAATATAATTATTTTTTGACTTGTTGTTGACCTAGGGGGCTATCCAGCAAGGGAAAACTTGCGTGACCGAATATCCTTTCAGTTGCAGTTCAGTTTTCGATGATTTGACTATAGTAACTCATCAGTATTCCGTGGCATTTTTGTGGACTGACGTGACTGAGCTTTATAAAATTATGACTGAGCTGGGTTAGGGAAAGCTTTGTCTTAAGATTGTAGTTTGATGTATTTGAGATAGATCAACTGAATTGCGTCAGTTCATCCAGCAGTGTAGCCAATGGTATTTTGAGAAACGATCGTCATCTTTTTTATACTCCATCTTCTATTTGGTAGGCTGTTTTTGATAGTCGAAGTTTACTAGAAACTAGAATAATAAGAGTTTGAAATAATTATATTGCTTTATATGAATATTTTGTAAAAAAAAGTGTAAGAACTAGACTTAAAAAAAAATTAACTAACTTACTATATGAAATATAATAGATGACAATAAACACCACAGCATCAAGTACCTGCAACAAAATACCCATATTATTAGACTTGACCTGGCGCCATCCATTATCAAAGAATTCCTTTAAATATTGGTTATCAATATCACCATGGGGAGCTTTTTATGGGGTTGATTTATGGCATGGTGGTCTGGATCCAAGGTTTAATTGAAAAAAAAAGCACTTTGTCTTATATTACAATAACACTGCGGTCAAAGATATGAATAATTGTTTTTAACTATTAAATATTGGTGATAAATAGAGTAACTGTTGAAATATTCATTGAACAATATTAATACTAAATAAGTAGCACATCAAATGATGTAGCTAAATGTTCAGCATTTTTTTACATATTATGTATAAATGCATTGATTCTTAGTTTATTTAGACTCATGTGCCTCTGATAAAAGTAACCTATAAACCAGATAGGTTTCCTGTCCGTTCTTCTAGGCTATGGTAGCGTAAAATTGGCACCTAGATGACTCTAGGAGTCAAAGTCAAATATTTTTGTTTCCGTAAAATCACAAGGATTATTTCAAATCGTATTTTAAATTAGGGACTTTGACTCAAACACTGTTTAGCAGCAGAAATAGCCACATAAGTTATACTTTCCCTGACAAGCCCATGTACCTACATTATTTACTATTATTTCCGTCTGGCAGTAGTTCTACCATGAGTTTTTACTATACTATATATACTAAACTCGCTAGCGTCTGTAGTTAAAAAAATGTATGAAGATTTGTACAGCGCCTCTAGCGGATAGTTGGGTACTAAAATTACTAAAATATTTACGTAACTACTGTAGTAAAGACAAGCGATTTTACTGTGACAACTCATGGTAGAGGTACAGTCTTGCATAAATTGATATGTAAACATAATTCATCAAGGATCGTTTCCGGCTTTAAAAACTCTCCACGGGGTAGATACGGCGGGGTTGGCTTCATTATTTATCGCTCTCCACAGATTGATGTGGACAGGTATAAACTGGCGTGCTCGACGATAACTTACGTTTCAAATCGTGTGATGCAGATACGTAAAGTATCCACAGCTTTGGACATTGAGGTATGCAACTTAATAAAAAAAAAATACTACACATGACCCTCAGCATGGAAGTACCATGCATGCAGAAGCTGTGGGTCATGGGTATAATTCCCACTAAAAGCAAATGTTTGTGTGATTAACATAAATACTTGTTCTGTGTCTTGGTGTTGCTATGTATTCTATGTATGATTTACAGAAAAATATGTATATTCATCACATTTATTGGCAATCTAGTTCCCGTAGTACAAGCTTTGCTTAGAGACATGAATGTGAAGTGTGAATTGGTTTAAAAAAACGATTTTTCATTTAAATTTGATTATTCATAAGATGTGGGTGTTGCTCATGATAAAACTAAGCAACTAAGTAAAGTAGCTATAAATAATTTTTAGCTTTTTATTTGTTTATTAGTGACAGTGCACAGAACTTAATATTATTCATTTAAAAAACAATACGGTTGGTAATAAAACAAACTAGAAACTTTAAAAGTAGGTTTATTAATCACTCATTTATTTTACTTTAATAGCGTAAATAAAATGTCGCAGCAAAATTAGGTACTATCGTAAAAATATCAATTTTCTCACATAAATACCAAAGTATCTGTATTGTTCAGTAAATTCACAACCTATTAAAGCGAATAAAATACCTTCAAAGCAGCCTACGGTACGGTCCTATTATACGTAACTCTACCGACGAATATGCTCTTAAAAGTTTGGTCTAAGTTTCAAGCGCTTTATGCAGTTGTACCAGTTTTATAGAAATTTATTTTGCGCATAATAAGACATTTTGAAGTATGCACTTAAATTTTTTAAGAGGTGTTTTATGCGGTTAGTTTGCTTTTTATAACATGTTTTATTTTCGGCTTTGACATCATTTCAAGATTTACTTTTATAAAAATAAAAAAGAAATAATGTCTAGTAACATGACCTTTCAATCATTTTTTTTTTCAAGTTATTATGTATTTAAACGAGTTATTATGTATTTAGACAAGTTGGGTGCTGAGCTATAGGCTACCAACGGGGTCCACAGGTGGCGGATAGTGGAACGGCCACCAGATATGGTGGTCTGCTGCGAATATATTGAATAAGCAGTCCCCGACCAGTAGCGGCTGGATCAACAGGAAGTAGTGGTAAGTCTGGTGGGACAGACTTGCTTATAAAATGCTACATTTTCCGATGACGATTCTGTGACATGGCGATCAAATGCCGCCATTAAATAAGCATTCCCCTGATACTGGGCAGCAGCAGTAGCAGTACTGGCAGAAGGCCGAAGAATAGTTTTCTGGAAGGGCTTCTGACTGGATATTATAGGGCGGTACGCCGGCCTCTAAACTGCGGTGCGGAAAGCAAGGGGAAACTACCGCACAATCCCTCCCAAAAAAGTAATAATGCAAGACAAAGATAAAGATAGTAACGTTCTTGACAACGGGCTTACGCGATGTAACATGCCGTGGGGGTCCGAGTCCGGCAGAAGTAGGAACAAGGCTGCTCAGGTCGTCATCCTGCGAAACCCTTGTAAGATAGGAACTTGGAACGTACGGACAATGCTCACTCCGGGTAAATTAGAAGAGACAAAAGAAGAAATGACGCGGCTGTGTATAGATATATTAGGACTTAGTGAAGTAAGATGGGAAGGAAGCGGTGATTATTGGAGTGACGAATATAGAATAATATTTACAGGAGAAAAACAGGGAAGTAATGGAACCGCTATTATTTTAAATAAGAAATGGGGCAACCTAGTAGAAAATACTATTCACCACAGCGATAGAATCACAGCAATAAAAATAAAATCTAAACCTATTGACACATTTATAATCCAAGTATACATGCCGACAGGAAGCCACCCAGATGAAGAAATAGAAGAAACATATGAACAATTAGATACATTACTAGATTTAGTTGGTGAAAAAGTAACGAACGTAGAAGTGTTGAGAAGAGTAGGCGAGCAACGAGCCCTCATGAAAATGGTTGAGAACAGAAGGGGGAAGATGATTGGCCATCTTATACGACACGACAACCTCATCAGTAACATCATAGAAGGAAAGATAGAAGGAAGAAGAGGAAGAGGAAGGCCGAGGATAAACTACATGAGCCAAGTAAAGATGAAGGTTGCCCTCGTGTCGTATAAGGAAGTCAAGGAGGCGGCCCTGCAAAGGAAAAAATGGCGTGGCTTGCATTGATTACGCAGACAAGAGCGTAGCTCTTTAATAAGAAGAAGAAGATGTATTTAAACATAGAATCGTCTTATATACTAGGTGATTCTAGGTACCAGTTCCACGCGACCAGAGCCCACAAGAACGAGCAGAAACGATCTGAGATGACCCATCACACAAGTAGGCAGACATCTCAGATCGATGACTACAAACATTCCCCATTATATCATTCAATAGTAAACTCCAACCATAAGTAGGAACTCTTCAAATATTTAGTTGTAAGCCTGCAATTTGCACTACAAACCTACACAATAGCTTAAACATCGCTTAGAAATTCCCGGCCATACAATACGCGAGTATTCTGTATGGGACTAAACATGTTATGGAATAGATAAATATGATTTATCAGAAGCATCACTTGACTTACGTTTAAAATGATTTGATAAATAAATAAATATTCATGGACACATCACACTCTGGGAACTAGATTGGTGATAGAATACTTTTATATATTTTTGGATGAATGGATCACATCATTGTTATTTTACCCCGTTTTTTTTTACCTGACTATATATTTTGTAACGCGGCAACGATGGCTCACAATCAAGCCATATGAAGTCTTATATTCTTCGGCATAAATCTCAAATTACTAAATCAACGGAGTGTAAAGGCGAAGGTACAAATCGCACATGAAAATACAGGATCTTAGACTTAGAACTAATAGCCCTTCGTAAACTTGCGGTTGGATAATTGTTACAGAGCGGACATGATAATGGATAGTGAAAGCTAGGATTTAATATACAGGAATTAAACTAGTGTGGTGTAAGGATTACAATCAATGAGGCGGAAATTGAATGAAATTATTGTGGACTTAAATGCCTAGGTGGTTAAGTCTATTATGCTCTGGCACCTTAGTGAAACTGAGAAAACTTCAATTTTATAGGAATGTTTAATCATGCTTTTTATAAGACTATTATATAAGGCGATAGTCCACCTAATAATACTAAATGGTAATGCTTAAAACCATGCCATGCCACACTGAACACGTCCATCACACTGAACACGTCCATTAACGCGCTCAATGATACATTAAGCTACCTGTAGTGTATTGTGTTACAGCAAAATAATGTTTATTTGATAAAATGTTCGTAACATAACAACCAATAGGCACCAGAGTTATAAAACTGTGTTACAGGAGCCAGAATTTACGAAACAAAACATTTATAAATGTATAGAGTATTCATTCACAAACAAACTTACGACTTACAGTATTTACAAAATGTACATTGGAATATATAAAATAGAAACAGTTGAGCTATCTAAAGAACGTTGCAATATAATATAAAAGCTATAACTACCATACCTATATAAATATAGCTGTAATAAGCAGTATAATGTCAAAATATTATACGTAAAATACGTTTATTAGTAAACCTACCGGTCAATGCATTTCCCCTCGAGCATAAGACCCCTAAACCCCATTGTACGAGCCTTCCGGACAATGCGTACCGGAATAAGTGGCGTACTCGTCTCCGGATTATCTACGGATAATAGCCGGCCATTAGACCGGATTCCTTGGAACTCCGGTTTCTGCTTAATTAGAGCTGGTGATGAATATTGGGATATGAGGATAGTGGCCTAATGTGATAAGTGGATTATGGGTTTACAACAACAGATCGTGCAACCAGTCACATAGTTATGATAAAAAAATTACTGGATATTTAATGCAATGCACTTTAATTAATTAATCCTTAACTAAGAAAGGCTACTTTTATAAGAACTAGAATGCCGATAAGATAAGAATAGCAATGTACTTTTTTAAACACCTACATAAAGTAAATATCAGCACACAGACAGAAAAAAAATAACAGTTTCATCACACAAATGTTTGTTATTGGGAATCAAACCCACAGCATGTGAAATAGAGTTAAAACTAACCGCGCTGTGATGTATATCAATATGTGTTTGGTTTGCGAGTGTAACTCACCACAAAATTTGTTTCGCAACACAGAATAGCTAGTTGTAGTGCGCTCTGAGCAAATATTTTGCAGATTATGTAAACAGTATCCTTCAATGAAAACTCCCACATTCAAAGTGTGGGTGAAATGTGTGGGAGACTTCAAGTTTCATCGACATTTCCAAATATTACTCACACTCTAATAATTACAATATTTTTATATCCTCAAAAGTAACGAGTAAAAGGTTCCCCTTGATACGAAAATATAACCAACTGTGTAGTTCGCAAATGGATCTATGTTAATGGGAAGGTTACGCGTTCGAATCCTACTCAGCTCACATTTAAATTAATATTTATGTATATTTGGAAATTCTCTATCTAACGGAAGATTGAGAACAATAAAGGATGCTGCACAAAAGCTCAAGATCGTTGACTCCTCCTAGAATAAGGGGCTTACTCTCAGCAGTAGCTCTCTATATAATTATGAGTAAATTCTGGGTATCTAGCAACTTTCCGAACATAATAAGTAGTATTTTATGTTGCTTCTAGTAACTCAAACAAAAGCTTCTAAATAGACTCCCAATTTTTCGGCACTCTGATTCCTGCTACATCAAAGTTCGTTCAGAACATCGTTACACTAACATAAAATCGCGACTTTCCTTGTTATCATGATAAACGCGTTACTGAACTACCCGCATACATCCAAGTTCCAAAGTGACAAACATTGGAAGTTCGCGAAGTAAGAGTACTTTGTTGCGAAGTGGCTCTTTCATGATTTTCTCGGTTTTGTGGAATCGGAAGGTATTATTTTTGTTTTGTTTGTGGCCGACCTTGATGGCGAAGTTCATAAGGCACTCGAAATATATCTTTATAAGTTGTTTAACCAAGATCAATATGTTATTGTACTTAGTCATTACAGCATTAAGCGTTTTGTTTGAAAAAACTGGACAGTTCTTCCTGTTGTTCTAAAATTTGAAAATATAACACAATATATTCAAGTCATACATTTTTCGGTCTTTGAGTCGCCAGTGATAGCTTGTCTGGGGTGGATGTAACCTTATTTTAAACAAAGGGTTGCATAAAATAGTTTTTAATGTCTTAATGAACTAAATTTAAAATGGGTTAGATCATAAAAACATCAATATAATTTACATGCAAATTCAGTAAAATCAGTCACGAAATAACTAATTTACGCTTATCTAAAGAGGATTATCAATGCATTTAATATCAGTTCTGATTAGCTGATGATGTTTGGTCCAATTTACAAGTTGTTGATGTAACTTGCCATATATAAAAACTTGGGTCTAGTCTTTGTTTGCCCTAATTTAATATTAGTTTATTTTTATTTTTTTGATTCTCAAGTAGACATAGATTTGTAGACAGATTTTATTCAATCTAAAGAATATAAGTTGAAAACAATTAAGCAGATAATAACTTCAACTAGGAGGTGCTTTAAACCAGCATTAAAATGTAGAGCAGAATATGAAATGGTTTTAGGTTTAGTAATACAGGTTTGAAGCTTGGACCATGACATATTATCATCAGTAAAGCTAAATCGATTTGTGATGAAACAGGCCGCTTCAGCGCAAAATCGGACAAATTATCAAATAGCTATTAACTATTTAGAAACGTTAAATAAAATGGTGCGATGACTTATATATACTTAACAAATTTATTTTTTTACATAGTTTCACAAATTGTTCTTAGGTTTTTAGGCATTGCGCACATCACGCTCTAGTCCCAAACTAGGCTGAGCTTATACTATAGGAACTACTTATATTTCTGATAGAATACAACTATATAAGAATAATGCAATAATTCTTGAATTAGTAGTAATAAATGCTGATCAGAAAACTCTTAAAGACATAATAAAGTAAGTACCAATTTAAGAGAAGCTAAATTTGAAACGGAAAATATTAACCTCATTATTGGCTCAAATAAAACAAAATCTTCTTTGATGTCGAAGTATAATGAAACGAAAAACTTCAGAAAGAAATAAGCGATTTTATTTAAAACGTTAGCATATTTTTGTGACTCTACTTGATCAGTTATATCTCCGTCCTGAAAGTTTTATTTAAGCTTTAACATTTACAGCATTGTATTTGTAATATAATAAATTGATACAATTAAAAGATTGATTTGACTAGTTTTGAATTATATTAGGTACTTAAGATACTGGCGTAGTTATGAAGGTCAATTTCTCTTCACATTATTTATTTAATTTCATAAAATATTACTTTTCTGTATAAATAAATAAACGATGTTGGACCATCCACACAACATCATCTAGCCTCAAGCTAAGAGGAGCTTGTGTTATGGGTACTATATAGATAGATATTTTTTATTATACACAAATAAATTACCCAGAACACCCGGAATAAATGTTTGCAGATCGTACAAACATTTATCTCAAGGCGGGAATCGAACCCGCAACCTTCCGCGTCGCAGGCGGACCTTCGCCCGCCGCGCCACATCGGTCATCGGTAACATAAGATACCTTAATTTTATAAATATTCTGTATAACAGTTTGTATTAAGTATACAAACCTCAGTTCCCAGCATCAGATAATCAATTCATTGGATTGCAAATGGGAAGCTGTTTACCCAAGCACAGAATAAATAACAGTAGCTACTCCCCAAGTAGCTTTCCCGCTCAAAAGTACGACCATCAGATCCGCCAATAAAGTTATCTCTATTTCATAAAATCGAACTTATCTAAAAAGACCCATGTCCAGGCTGAAATATAAACAAATAAAACCAGCCAAGTGTAAGAACGTTCGAGGGTTCCGTACACACAAATAACATCGTGATTATAATATTTAAAAGTTAGTTAATAAAGTATTTTTAAGGGTGGGTTTTTGTATATGATTATTTGTTCTTTAGTTATTATTCTAATAATACCAGAAATAATATTTTACCAACCATATCTCGTTTAAGCTCTTTTTTAGTTTTTTTTAATAATAACTTACATGGGAGGAGACATTTTGTTAATTGATAACATAACTGACGAACATATAAATCTCATTTAGTTTGCCAAACAATTTATCTTTTAAAACATAGAAATGTAACAGTGAAACTTGTCAAAAAGCTACTTAAAATTGCTATAATGTGACAGAAAACAGAGTAGGATTTTATGCAGTTCCGGTGCTCTCTGTGCTTACAGAACCCTAAAAATAGCGTCCAAAAGTGAGCAGCGGTCTGTAATTTACGAGCTCGCGGGTCGCAGTGTACGAGTATAAACTGGGTTCCGTATATAAAATGCTACCGAATTTTTGCAGGCTTTTTCTTTTTTAATTTATCTAGCACTGCGGCGAAGTAGGCGTGTATGTTTACCGAGTTTTAGAGGGCCTTTTGTTATGAATGGAAATATTTTGCGTGCGCGTATCACTTTTATAAATACAAGCATGAAAAATGAATGGTTAAGTGGTCGTTTTGGGTGAGTGAGATAACAATATGTTTTGTTAAGTGATCTCATTTTGTCTTGTGTAAAATTGTAGTTTTAAAGTAAGTAATACTCAAATACACTGTTTTATAGTACAAAAACTAAGATACAATAAGATAATATGTATAACAGCTTTAGATACATTTTATTAACGCTCTTTATGTTAGATTTACTTAGACTTTTGTTTCTATCAGTTACCTTTTGTATAGTCAAATCTAGTAAATATTATGGTTAGAAATATTAGGATAAAAATTGTGTAAATATGAAACAGAAAATGTACGCTTACAAATATTACCGTTTATAAAAAGGGCTTCCTGTTATGAACACTTTTCCGATGATATCTCTCCGAATTCAATATTTAACATGACATTTTACGTGTAAGCGTCGCTCGCGTGATACGCGTTATTTGGGGACCAAGATATACACTTTTTCTTTTTTTTTTTTCAATTAACTAAATAGTAAGATAAAAGAAACCCTGATTAATATACCTACTAATATATCTACTATATTAATAACTGTTTTTCCAGTCCTGGGACTTCTTCTTCTGCATCATTTATATGGCTATCACAAAAATTACAAAAATCTCCCAATTTTTATTTGTATTGGACTCAAACTTTCACCTTTCACGTGCTGGATACCATCACTCCACATAAGTCATTTTTATCTTCAATAAGTACACCCAATTTTCTCCAACAAGCTCGATTTTCATCCAATAAGCCCGATTTCCTCCAAGTGGCTTAAAAAGTTCAATAAACTGGCAAATAGCGTAGAACTACGCACTACGCAGTCTCTCATGGGCCGTTCACATGCGCGCGTTCAACTCGACGTTCAACGGGCACGTTCACATTCACGCGCATGTGAACGGTACGCCCGAGCCCGTAAACGCGCCCGTGCCCGTGCATGCCGCGAACCCGGCGAGTGTCGGTTTTTTGGCAAAGTTCAAAGGATGAATGTTCGGGCGCCCGCCGACCGTTCACACGCGCGCGGGCAGTCAGTCTCTCTCGCGCTTTCGTGACGAGTGGACGTGCCAAAACAGTCGCTACGATCGAATGTTGCAGCATGGAATAAATAAATAAATAATGCTGGACAATCTACACAACATCATCTAGCCCCGAGCTAAGCAGAGCTTGTGTTATGGGTACTAGAAGACTGACATACTTAATACAATACATTACATAGATATCTTTTATTAAGTATACCTACATATAATACCCAGAACACCCGGAATAAATAGGTATTTGCAGAACATACAAACATTTATCCCAAGGCAGGAATCGAACCCGCAACCTTCCGCGTTGCAGGCGGACCATCGCTTGACCAGTTGATTTAATTATTATTATTTGTTATTTTTATGTCTGTAAATAGGTACCTACTTAATACAATAATTAGAATTATATTCACAAACAAACTTACGACTATACAGTATTTACAAAATGTACATAGTCATATAAAATATCTACATAAGAAACAGTTGAGCTATCTACAGACCGTTGCAAACGATCTATAGATAGTTCAACTGATCCAAATCAGTACCAATCGAAAATTATATTATATTATTTGTAAAATATTAGATTTAAATAGAATAATGCATTAGAATAGTCTGTAATGTTATTTTATCAGTTAATAAAGAATTTGAATCGCACACGAATGATCAAACGAGATAATTTTGACGTTCCTGGAATATAACATCGAGATCATCGCTGCTCGACATGCTGGCATTGACTGGCACGACCGCGCGCATGTGAACAGCTTGAATTTTCGCCGGCCCGGGACGGGCTGCACGCCGCGCAGCCCGCCGTGCAGCCCGCCGGGCTGCACGCCGCGCGTCTGAACATAGCATCATAACGAATTCCCTACGCGTAGTGACGTAGTGTTCCGCCATCGATCATCTACACTTCGTGTGTCGAAAATTACTTACAGCCTTCAACCTTCATTTTTGTGGAGCTGGCTTTGTTTAAAAAAGTTGTTTGCTGCTGTTATGTCAATTGACCACTATTTTTGATTTGTTAATTTTTTTAGTTTTGTGCAAAACTTAGACCCCGTTTTGAGTATTATTGTAAAACTTTTCTTAGTGTACCTTAATGTATGTAACGGATAGACATTAATGAAATTATAATATTACGTGTAGGCTATTTTTTATACACCTGTGTATGGCAAATGCTAATTCATCAAGAAACAAAAGATCTCAAGATTAGCAAAGTTCGCGAGTTGGCAGTTTTAAGTCTGCAAGGACTAACAAGAAAACATGTTGTTTGAACGTCTTGAAGTTATAACTTGTCTGCAATTTTCGCTAGTCTGTGCCTCCAGTGTAGTTATGGCGGGAACTTTAGCCTCAGCAAAAAATATAACCGGCTTTTCATCTAAAAATGGAAACCGAAATTGGTTTAGGCATTCGAGGGACTGATGAAATGGGATCGAACCCCGGAATTAAAGGTAAATATTTGGATGTTTGTTTTCTCAGATCATTTTTTTCACAATTTATTACTAGCTAGTTCATTTGTTGGTTACTTATGTTTATTTTAATTTATTTTAAATACCATCAAATAAACTACAACTCATCGGTAAATACACGTAATAAAAAAAAACATGGATAACGCTTTAGTGATTATACTTCGTCTCAATTAACGCCTAAACAGCAAGCATCAATACTTAGAAAAAAAGGAGTAATTAGAGGCACGTCCCACATAGACACATGCCTACATCGTAATTCCATCAAAAACTAATCCACAGGAACCAGATAAGCGGACGAAGGGGAAAACTGACGGAGCATGAACTTCATCGAAATTGGTCGAGCAAATACTCATTCCGGACACAAGGACTTAGCGCAATCAGCCGGTTTATTGTTTAGATATAGAAATAACATGTCTATTGCATGATATCACAAAGATTCGTAAAAACGACACTGTTTTTAAATAATTAAAGAACTTCAGCGCGATTCGAGTATTTGTTAACTATTTTAATTAAATATTTTTGATATATACATTTGTTGCAAATATAATGTATACTTACCTATTTGTGTTCATAATATAATTTTATTTGATACTTTTGTTACAAATATAATATATATTTGTATTTATTATTTAATATAATTTTTAAATTCATAATCTTATTACTGAAATAAATCCAAGAAACCATATATTTTTTTAGGAATCACTCTATTGTTAAGTGTTTTATAGAAGTTATTATTATACATAGTTAAATAAATTAAAGATTTCAAGATTTAATTATTTGTGTAATGAATATGTGTAACATAACGTTAACGAACACTGATATAAATATACTTTAACTATAATATCTTCAGTAAATAAAAATAGTATCTTTAGCTGTAGACTTCTATAGGGTGATATGATGATGCTATTGAATTCAGAAGAGATTCTAACACATACTGTATAAGCTGGGAATCGAAGCGCAATATTTTGGAGAAATTAATTTAGTCGTACATCCCTGTGTACTAAATTCACGTTATTTGCGGTAAGCTCGTCGGAGCATTAGATTATTCTTGACAATTCTCTAATATGTTACGAAACTCATCATATTTGTTTCGTTTCATGTATATTCACTATCACCTTAACCCAATGTATAAAACTATTTAATAACAACACAAAGTAATAAAAGAAATGATTAAATTTAATTAATTGTCACAATGATTTCAATACTGAGAATTGGTTTAATTATTTCATTTATTGCGCCTGTGATATGATGATATAAGTAGTTTATTGTCATGTTTTTTTGTTAAGTTTGCCTTGGTTGTTCTACCTTTAAGGTTTCACATATTTATTTGAAGGAATTTATTTGAAGGAATGGAAAGAAACGTTCAAGTGGTCCACTCTGGTAACTCCTAGATCCGGTAACGCGGGGTCTAGTCTGGCTGATTCTTTCAACACAAAAGCATAACAACATATTTTTTATTTCAACATTGAGATTTAAATTAAAATATTATATGTAAATAATTATCGAAACCTAAATAATATTATTAGTCAATAGACTATCTTGTAAGAACAATCCGAGGCTCGCATAAATCCAGAGGCATTGTTAGATTCTAAGCATCCTAAGATTTATAGCCTTGCTATACAAACGTAAACAATTACTGTTTAATTAATTGATTTTGTTAAAGCGGACGACGACACACTAAGCCAAAAGGGTTTAAGACAACACTGTATAAAGTTACTTTTTTATCATTTCTTATTATGATCTGGTCACAATCATTTTATTTTTCTCTAGCCTAAGTCGTACCACAGTTGGGCAAAAGCCTCCCTAACCATTCCAATTTGGCATTGCTGATGTTAGACTCCAAATCGCAACACTAAAGTGGGAGTGGGCAGGACATGATAAGATGGACTACCATAACTACCACATAGAGATCTGAAGGTAAGCGGCGTCGAGTTGGTTGAGAAAGCGTTGAAAGGATGACCTTGATGTGTTTGAGATGGATTGATGTGACACTGCTAAGGATCAATCATCCTCACATACAAATATAAAATAAAGCTAAATAATTATCTCAATGCAGTTTATAACTGTACCACCATGTTACTACGCTAGATTTACCACTTTATATGTAGGGACTACCTGGAAACTCTTAATTTATACGTATGGCGTTCGTTTACAATATTAAGTTGCTGGAAACAATAGAACAAACAAACTGAACTTGTAAATTGGATCAGTTGAGCTATCTATAGATCGTTTGCAACGGTCTGTAGATAGCTTAACTGTTACTTGTGTATTTTTTATATTTTTTTGTACATATTGTAAATACGGTAATAGTCGAAAGTTTGTTTATTAATAAAAAAAAGAACAAACTAATAAAAATCTCCCATACGTAGATTAAGCTTGAGAGCTCTGCGTAGTCGGGTAATAAAAATATCTTAATTCTAAACCCATTTCCCAAATCCATTTGAAAAGGCTCTCGGAGCCTTTAGCACACACTACACGATGCAATCTTCACACGGATTACAAGGAGGTTGTAGGTACGCTCTATAACCAGCCGCCGAACCGCCAACTATAATAAAAAAGTATTTAATTTCTCCCAAAAAGTAGAACAGTAACTAAAAACCAAGGTACAAAATGTAGTTAAAACAGCATTGTAATGGTGAATAAATTAATGTTACTTATTTAAATTTGAACGCTTTGTAAGCAAACCACGAGACACTTAATCATAAGAAATAAATAAATAAAGACGCTTATCGAAAGCCGAAAACCGGGCTCAGTGGCGCGTCTTAGGAGAGACCTACGTCCAGCAGTGGACTGGAATAGGTTGATAATGATGATGATCAAAAGTCTAAAATGTTTGCCGATTAAAAAAAACTCTGATGTGCTTCAAAAATAACCAGACGAAAAATATAATATAGTGTTTTATTTGGGATAACCACTAAAAGCTGGGAGTACGCCCCCATGTTTCTGCTTGCTTGCGGTGCTTCGGGCCAAATATTTGGTTTTCAATGGCCCTTTGAAAGAGCAGTGGTTTTCATCAAAAAATGATGTATTTATTGTGGCCAGATTTAATTTAAGCTGATAAATGCTTTAAAAACTAACTTTAGGAATAAAAAATAAGAAACATGGTAAAGAGCTTAGGCACTTAACTTGCATAACTGACAAGTTCGCGACGAACCACGAACCGGATGTCAAAGTTTAAAAAGCTATATGAACCGATAACATTGCTTAAGATCTAGGGTATTTATGGGTCCGAATAATTTCTAAAAATGAGAATGCCCCGATAACTTTACTAAATGTGTTTTAATACATAGACCGATATGAAGATTCCTAGTCGTAAGTATTTTGTCCACCGTATTATATTTTGAATATACGAAAAGTACTTATTAAACGGGAACAATAAACCAAATTGAAGCCGAATTCAACAAACAAAGATAAAATAAACTCAACCCAATCTAGGTGTGCAATTCACTTTATCTGGGTTATATTCGGATGGGTCGATAGCGAAGCTTGAAATTCCTACTGTGTTATGCTAGCCTAGTACCCAGATGTTATGCCAGCTTTCAAAATACAGCTGGAAAATGTACTTTGCTTACATTTCTGGGTGCCTGGTGCATTAAAAATAGATTTGCATACGAATTTACATTAACAAGTTAAGATATTGTTTGAGTTTGAATAATTACACTTTGTTAGTATTTTCCTACTTATTAAAGTCACTGTTAACAATGTCTCTAAAAAGTGCTCAAATGTAACCTAAAAAATGTATAATATGTGTGCCCTTGAGATTGTAGTTATAATGTATTTATTATTTAGGTTGTTCCAATAAAAATACCGTTTACTAAAATATTTTCTACTAGCCAACTATTTATTCAATGTTACATTAAAAACAGTTCATTGAGTGGATAAAGGACCACGCGACATAGTAATGAAAAACAGCATCGTATGAGTAATTAGCTTTTTACAAACAAAACTCTTGCACGAACCAATTAAGTCTTCACAAATCGCCGGTAGATGGCGTGTTGAACTTAGGAAATGTTTCTAGAAAATTAGCAATTTTCAGCATAAATCGCAGTTATTAAGCTTTCAAATGCCAATAACTTTGAAAATGAAAAGTTTTGAAAACTGTGATGTTAAAACATGGTTATTTAATTGTGACCTTTGACATTTTACCGTCATTGTATTTCACAGTTGGGTTCAAAACCTTTCCTCTTTTTGTCTACCTTGTACACACTTTGTTGTTCATCCTGAGTACATTGCAATTTAATTTGAAACCGTTTTACTGGGTGTCAAATTTATAATTCTAATTGCTCTTCATTCAAGTGAAATCTAAAATATCTGCTTAAAATACCTATTAAATTTTCGATTATTTTACAATACTACGAATAACCCAGGTAACCATATACTATAAGATATCGAGTATGCGATCTTAGATAATCTTAGTTCAAAGGAAAAGATTAGGATCAGAGATCAAACTGTTTCCTGCAATCTCAACCAGCTAACCTTTGACATCAGACAGACAAAGCAGCGCCGCCAGACCCAACAGCTTCGGAATGTCGTATACCTATCTCCTAATGGAAGTTTGTACCTTGAGGTATTAATCATAATAGCCTTCCAAAAATAATATTATATTCAAAATATAATTAACATATAAACAAATAAAAACAAAATTATTATGGAATCACAGGGATTTAAATATGATTTTATGAAAATTTGTATAAATCGAGACACTGCCCAATATACAGATTAGTGATGTTCAGTGTATAACAGTGATTTGCCTAACTCTACGATGCGATGCATTGTACCCACTTTGAGACTAATAAGTAGTAGACCGTATGTGCTCATAATTTTGCCGACAAACGCATCGATTCAAGTAATAACTGCTTCTCGGCCAAAAACAGGCATTAATACTTCCCCAAACTAAATCGTTCACAACTAATACATTTTCATAAACACGAAAGTTCTATTCAAAACGAGCAGCAGCCAACCAAACGTGCCACCCAATCGATTCAAAAACCTCTAAACAGCGCTTCGTAAACGCTTTAGAATTTTCTCGAAGCAATTTACAAGACTGTCTCTGCAAACGGTTCAGCCCGCGACATGATCAGGTTATAATAATGTCGTGGTGGGGGGAGGGGGTAATCTGCAATATAGAACAGGAGCTGGTGTTGTCTCCGGGCCCTTTGACATGCACCCAATCCAACCACCCCTGTGACCCTGTTATAGGTTGAAGAGTTCGTCATTGGAAAATTACCTTGTATATTTTAAAAAGAAAGTAACCGTAAACCAAATGAGTCAATTAGATGATAAGTCTTGTAACTCTCTAAGCTTTTAATGTTACTAATAAATTCATCGTTTATTATAGCTGCTAACACACGTTTCAGAGCCAGATATTTTTGGATTCTTGTATTTCAGTTGATTTATGCAGCAACAAGATAACATTTTGATCCAATTTAAAGTGTACATAGTTACCGTGAGTTATGGCAAAAATGAGGCATCTTAATTTTCAGGAAAGAAGATTTTTTTCTATTATTTCATAATACATACTACCATTGACAAAACAAACTTTCTGTGGAAAAGTATCCGAGGTTACATTGTATAGTGTAGTTTTATTATGTGATAAAACCGCCACTATCTCTTGAACTTCTTTACTACAACTAGGTGGTAGTATTAGATGGAGGTAATAAGCTTTATTTCCATCGGGGAGGAGCTGGAAATTTAAACCTTTACACCAAGTGCTTGAGAGAGCAGCGTTTGACCGAGCACTGAAACTAAGAAAGATTATTCTATTTGAGATAAGTACTAGGCTTATTTTTGTTATTTACGTAAATATTTCGAGAACTTCAAATATAATTTTAGTTACGTACTGTTTGAAACTAAATCAATAAAGGATAAAAAACAGATGTTTGTTTTATGTATGGGTGTTACTTTAATTGTCTCCTACTTAAAAGACCTTATTATTACAATAAATGTATCTATGTATTTCAACAGCAATCTATCACACATAAAAGTTTTGCTTAATTTGGTACTAGATCGCTGTGTGTAATCTCATCTGTATTAATATTTCTATCTATCGTTATCGCATTTGTCACTTAAAAGTATGATAAATAGTTGTAAAAACAAAATTTCCTTTTCAGCACATTGGAGAATAGCTTAAATCATATTCGAACAGCTTAAAATGGAAGTTTGGCTGAAAATGCGTCAAATATAAAAAATATTCCAAAGCATTTAAAACTCCCTAAATAATGTGCCGTTAAAACAAGCTCTAAACAGTTGTGTTGTCAGTTCAGTTTGTTTGTTTATAAACCGACAAAATACAGTAGCAATTGTATGGCTGATTAGAAATTTGTATAAATTTTGTGCTGATAAAACTATTGCTTTTTTTTCGATCTTCCGCAATAAGTCAGTAATTGATAATTTACGATAGATCTATGGTTGTATCTAAAACATTATTATTTAATGCGCAGTTAGTATAAATCCGTAAATATTTCCAGAACAGTTTCGCTGCTTTACGCTAGTAATATTAGTTTTTGTTGTGTTAGCAACGTATAAGTAATTCTGAGCGAGCGTTTCTTGCATCGGTCAGGAGACTGATTAGGCGTATAAGAAGCTTATAGTGCTCCAAGTAGAGGGAATTTGCGGTTCCTTTGGACAATTTTTGTGTGAGATATAATAATAGAACTATGTTACAAAAGTAATATATTATCTACGGCTTCTGAAATGAAAATGGAATAAGTATGTGTAACATAATTTATTCAAAATAAAATGAATGTTAGTACAAAACTTTTACCTACCTTACCCAGCATTAGGACAAAAAAGAAAGACAAAAATTAATCTTGAAGTCTCTTCCAAGTCAAGTCAGTTTTTAAATTATGATTTTTCAAAATGTAAATTACAGCAAATATCTAAATATAAGTATTCTATCAGCAATCTAGTTCCGATAGTACAAGCTCTGCTTAGTTTGGGACTAGAGTGTGATGTGTGGAATATCCATGAATATTTATTCAAAAAGTAGATAAACCCGCTAACAAAAGTTTTAACTATACGATCTGTATCAAGTAGTCCCAATTATTTATAGCTCTCAAGTTAAAGTGTTGTGACCTCGATTTAAGTTTTTGGCGTTTTGAACTCGGTGTTGATCCCAATTAGCTACTTAGAGACTCACTTAATCGCGGATAAAGTTTTACGACTTTAATGATAAGCTTTGGCTTAATTTTTTATTAAAGAATACTGATGTGGGTTTACTATACCATCTCTTTGTTGAGCAGAGTATTTTAATTGAGCATTCGATTTTGTAATAAAATTTTGACAGTGTCATAAACCCATGTGTAGAGAATTACAATTAGCATCTAGTATTAAAGAGAATATTGAAAAACAAAATTTAGGCATGTATACTTACATTTCTTTTACATATAACTAGAGAGATTAAAAATCAGATAGTCCACTTCATGCGAAATGTATTTGAATTAAAATCCTAAACTTTGTAAGGGGCAAAACACACTTGCTTCAACGTTGTCAAAATTAACTTATTTCAAATTCAAACGAAAATGCTATAAAAAGTACAGTTGAAGTAACAAGTACTAAGGAAAGTCATGTACAGTCGACGATATAACCATTACGATAGCGAAGACGTTGTTGCGACGCGAGTCGCGGATTTAATTGTGGTCACGAAAAGGGCGTTAAGTACTTAATAAGACTGATGAAATTACTACCAAAACTATACTATACCCTACACATTCTAATATTGATAAAACTACTAGCCGATAAATATATAATTTAGATAACATTCAACCATACATATATTTTCTAGCAATCATCGCTTAGTTTTTTTATAGCCAGTTTCCTCAATCATCAGCCAGTTTGAAATATATTATACCAACGATCCATTTCTACCAATATTTGAAATTACGAAGCGCATTCGAGATTTTGAAAATGCAGTGCATGTTATACTCGCAGTAGTCATGGCCCAACAGAACGGCGAACTTTTCTAATTTATTCATAACACGGTACTCTCTTGTAAAGTTGCAGAGTTTTTGCCAACAGCGGATGAACGCTACCAAGTTGAATAAAATGTATGGAACGAGATGTAACACGGATTTCAAAGAACACCTACATTTTGGAGAATGTTTGGTAAATACAATACTTTGCTTTATTTAAATAAATGGTTGCAAGAAGTATTTATGTTTTTGGTCGCATTTGGTCGCAGTTCTCCAGAGTATAATTATTGCTATTGACATGAAATTACGAAACATTACCCAAACCTGCCTATACTATACAAAATGAATACAACATGGATAAAAGCTACATAAAACGGCATCCTATTCAACGAGAGGTGGTATTTTAAACATTTAATGAAAGACAGTTTTCAATTGATGAACAAACAGTGAATTGCATTAGCAAAAAATCAAACCATTATGTTTCCCTAAACTTTAATTATTTCAACTCTAAACTCTAACCTTAATTTATCCATAAACAATTATTTACAACCATTTTCAAATAACGACCTTGAAATCAAAAGAGGCAAAACACGCAACGCTTTGTCCCCCAGTGCCCACATCATGTGGTGACACGTTTACCCAACCATATCCACAAAAGCCTACACGAAAACCTTCCTCCGCGTCTGAGTTTACCTCAACTAAACGACCGTTTTTGTATTCAGAGGAGGACGAGGTAATTTCCTCTGAGTAAAGGCAGCGGGCAACCTTAAAGATGAACAAAATATTGTTATAAATGTAGAAAATGTACGCAGGAAGTGAGAGACGAGGTGACATTAAACCCTGGGGTTGCCATGGTTTTTTGTGAGGCTTATTTTTCTAAGCTTTTTATTTCTTAAGTATGAAATAAACAAGTGACTTAAGGTGTTGTGTCTCTTAATCTATGGATATTTAAGCTAAATGAGAGTAGGTACGTCAATGTTTTTTTATTTATAGCAAAATTACAGAGTTTTTTTAAGTCCTTGTCAGCTTACTTACAATGCCACTAAAATATTGTTTTATATATTCTCTGAAATGTTTGTCTCAATCATGTTCAATTATAGGACGTTTAATTAATGATTTAATTTAGGACGTTACACAGTATCAATATGCCAAATATGCCAAATAATTTAATCAGATACAAAAGGGATTTGTCCATCAAACAACAGAAGCATATCTACTGCCCCAGTCCAGCCTTAGCATCTCCAATTTCCTCGAGACGGCAACCCTTCCACACGGTACTTGAAAGTTAAACTTTATTTACCAGCTTTAGAATGCATTTTGCAATTATATAACTGCATTTGATATAAAGCTTGTTAACAGATTATGTAGAATGTCGTATCGTTATGATTTGTGACAGAGCTATTAGCTATATTTGGTTAAAATTTTGATTTTAGTAAAAAAATTGCACCTCCATCTTCTTAGTTGGATGTTCACGGTGGTCGTGATTTTGAGGAGTTTAAAACAATAATGGCTCTAGAGGTCTGACCATCTCGTTAAAAAGTGACCATAAAATCACCTGCCCTCCATCCTTCTACTAGGCACTTCTATGACTCTTTGAGTGTGACATAACCAAATACCTTTTTAACTATTTTCGCATCAAAATGTACAACCACCTACCTTTAATATTGCTATAGTCATGCATTAAATGAGTTTATTATCAGCTTATAAGCTTATTATGTGGTTGTTTTGATAAAACAACCCGCAAGCTAATTAAAGCTGGTAGAGAATTAATATCAGCTAAAGCAGAATATCTCTATAAAACGGCTACCGTTATTTTGATACAAAACGTACTGTAACCAACGTAACCGTATCGTAACGTTAGCACATTCGAGATACACTGCTCGGTAACGCTACAACGTTCGGCCGTCAAACTGGCGTCAACGCGTAGTGTCACTCGAATACGCCACCGTTTTGATACGTTTGCGATTGTCACATTTATTTATCCTCGGCGCTCGGTATATTGTTGCATTCAACCACATATTACATTATCGAATTTGTATATTTTGATGCGAGCTGAACGTTTAAAGGCAGTCAGAGACCAATATAACCAATCTTATCTATTACGTACTTTCTCACACGTTCTTTTAAGTTTAGGTTGCATTAAGTATAAACAATATTATATTTTTAAACAATATAACAACTACTTCTTGAGTTTTCTCGTAATTTCAATAAATGTTTTTTTTTTAACTTCTTTGAAATAAGGACTAAGTACTAAGCTACTGAAATAAGCACTATGGTAATCAAGACTTGATGGTGACATAATGTTAACGTTAACTTTTTATAGGACAGGGGGTAAGTATTTTATAACGGTAATATTATGACGGTGACTGGTTCTTGAGAAACAAAGTTTTAGTCATGTACTTAGTAATGATAATAAATAGTTGGTACCAAAATTACTGTTCTCTGTAGAATTCAAATTGTTATCAATAGTTAATGTTTTGTTATACCACGTTTTGTTTTCACTATTATAAACTATCTACTAGTTTAATTATAATTATTATATCACAATACAGGATTAGAAACTAAAATGTATAAAACCAGGTATGAAAAACACTGATAAAATAAAAAAGATTTTTTAGAATAAATAGTTGCCAAAAACATCAATGTTTGCCATAACACAAAAGTATTCTGATAGTTTTTTGGGATCGAACCCACGACCCACACGGAAACAGAATTACCTAAACTAAAACACCTGTCAAAGCCTGAAAGCTTCTCCGTTTTATTATCAATTTTGTCACTAAAGATTTTCCTTATTTTTCCATTACATTTTAATCTGAAGCAAGCGCGTCCTAGAAAAATAGTATAAAATAAATTTCCTTCGAACCGAAGATAAAACACGAAGTAATAAATTCAAGTACAAGCCTGTAAAGGCTCAGGGAAGACTTACACTACTCCAGTTCTACAACTGTTTAAACACTGCATAGAGTCTTTCACACTACAATATATTTATAATCAGTAAGTATGTCTTATGTAAAGATTCATAACTTTTTTGTTCTGATTTTTTAAATTAGAACATGACTAAACAAAATTCATTATTGTGAGTCATTAAGCAAAATCATTATCACAAATAAAAAAATGGAGAGACGATTTGTAGAATGTAGATACCAAACACTAGATGAGAAGAGACGAAGACCTAACTCAATGGCGCGTCTTATCAAAGACCTACATCCAGCAGTAGTGTTCCGATTAGATCAACATCATCAACCTATATTGTTGTCAGATTTTAAGCGAATTAGTGAGAAAGCTAGCAAACAAAAACACCAGTTATAAATTCAAAATAATCATCAAAATCGGTCTCTTAAAATAAAGTTATAAGGCCAAATAAAATACTCAAAATAAACAAAATGTTCATTACTTTCAGAAATTTAAACTAATAACAAAATAGTTGAAACCTTTAATAAAATTCGCTGAGCTCATTCCAGACTGGCTATTTGAAAAGGTTCGCTGAACATAGTGCTTTTGTAAATATAAAAAAGCCTTTTTAATATTTATTGGCACTTAATTTTAATAAGGCTTCGAAGCTGCGAACATCTTAAACTGAGTGTCAATTTCGAAAACATTCTGAACCTTGTCTGTATTGAAATACGTCTTAAAATTGCATGTATCCTAAGCCTATTGATATAATTTAAGTAGAATAATATTTTTTTTATAGTGAAGCTTTCAATTTCAATAACACGATAACATTTATAAAAAGTATTCAAAGGTATTTTATTAACGTATAAATAAACTGAATCTTAAAATGAGTTTTATTTGATAATATTTAAATTAATAACTTAAAAAATTAAGAGTTTTATTAACTAGAATTTTATTACATTTAAACCTAGTCATTTTAGTGCGTTTTTGCGTTAAGTTTGCTGCATGCAGTTGTGATAACAAAATATGGCTGTAGCGAGTGGCAGGCACGTTACAAACGAGAGCGTTTTTATGGCCATATCTAGTTTATTTGGTATTTTTTACAAATACAAAATATATACTATCGCAGACGCTAACAATCTTCTCTTAAATAGAAAAAATAATTTGGCATTTAATTTTCACTCTATTAAACTTTATTATTAACAATTCTAATAAACAAAACAAAGCCTTTATAGAATAGGAAACTAGATTTATTATAGAATACTTGTATAGATAAATTATTTTTGTTATAAGAGAGGATCAGGGTTACAACGTGTAAGACGACAGATCTAATACCAAATAAGCTGTAAGGATTATTCAAATTACTCTAGTGTTAACTTTAGAACCCTAGATCTATCATATACAAATGTGATCGGGTATTATCTAGGCGAGCGTGCTAGATCGCCGACCGCATCGTCACTTAACATCACATGAGATCGCGAATTGCGTATAATTTGTAGAAAAAAATGCAATAGATCTCCGGGTTCTAAAGTTTTTACAAAACTTCAACGCAACCCTAAAATTACAACGCGAATTCAAGTTGAACCCTCCAGACTGACCTTTTTGTAACCTGGTTTCTTTCAAATAACGTTACACTAATTTTATGAAGTGGAAAAGCTAAACATCGAACCTTTCTGAATTCCTTTTGTTACATTGTTTTACATTATTTTTTGAGTGTTACTACAAATGTAAGGTATTTTATTATGTTCAGTAAAATACAGTGAATTCGCTATTTCACTTGAATACTTACGGTCCATCTTATAAAAAGTTAGCGCAGACTTGATGTACTGATTACCATACGTAATGGTGACATAAAGTCAACGCTAACTTTTTATAAGATAGGGGGTTACGGTCTATCTTATAAAAAATCAGCGCAGTCTTGATGTATTAATTCATTCACTCACCCTTCAGCAATTAAACATTGATCCCAAGACCCAATTCTAGTAGTCGTAGGGCTGGAGGACACCTGATTCATGATCACCACAACATTCTCACATTTACACTTCAATTGCACTCAGCACACTCACCCTTACACAAACTCACTCCCATCCATTCATTACACTCACCCTTCAGCAATTAAACATTGATCCCAAGACTCAATTCTAGTAGTCGTAGGGCTGGAGGTCACCTGATTCATGATCACCACAACATACTCAAATTACACTTCAAATATACTGTAACACACAAACCCTCACACAATCATATTATAGTAAGTAAAGTTCTTTATTCAATAAAATCACAAGGATCATTTTTAACAATGTATTCAGCTGTCAGGCAGCTAATGTAAAAAAAATAAAAAATTTAATGTAATAACTATCAACCATAAGCGCATGTAACACCTAACTTAAGTCCTTTGTTATAAGTTCAACCCGGGGGGCAGAGTCCTGGTGACCTGTAATACAGGTTTTTTTCAAACCTATCTCAGGCACCAGTCTCTCGCAAATCAGGTAAACACATACGTAAATAACAATCTAAAATAATATGTACTTACAAATTTGATGTTATACCTATTGTTGAGAGAAAATAAATCTTTTTATTATTATTTATTATTATTAATTACCATACGTAATAATGACCTATGCAGTCAACGCTAACTTTTTATAAGATTTAAGCAAAGTATCTACTAGGTTTTATTATAGGTATACTACAATGTTATATTAAAAACATCTACGTAGTTAATAAAAAACCTCAAGTTCTTAAATAAGTTATTACCATAATAAAATATGTAAATGAAACAAATCCCGTTTCATAAAATGTATTTATAATGTAATATTACCGTTTTGTTCATTTGCATTTTTTTACAATAGAGTAATAATAAAGCGGATGCAATATTGCACACACTTTGCAAGTTTTGCTCAAATGCGATATAATACGAATTTTACCTCCACTCTAGCTGTGCGGCCTTTGCGCCCGCAGCGTGTGGTCTAAGTATAAAGATATGAGCGGGGAACACATTAACTTGCCCGCTGTGCCCAAAAACCTGTTCCTTGGCCGAATTGTACGTTGCCACTGATAACGCCATAGAGGTGGCCAAATTTTGGGAAGACACTGTATGATGATCGACACGACGAAGAAGAAGAAGAAGCGGGGAACACATTACTAGGTTACAATTATTTAGTAGCCATGGCCAAGTCTAGTCTAAGAAGCTTTTTTGCTCAACAAGGTATTTTTAGACCAATAATAAAAAACGATACAAAACTAAAAGCAATAAATGGGTCTGTAATAATAAAGTGAAGGTTCTGCGTGGAAACAGAGTAAAGATATCTTGTAAAAATGGCTTGGATATGGCTTTTATGCCTAGTTGTTGTTACGCCTAAGGTTCAGTTTATTTTGCGGGATAATGTCAATTACAAAAACCACGATACATTAGCACTGTTGAAATTTTATTTGCGACGGACCAAATTACATTGTCATTTTATCTTAAAAGCATAATTATGCTTAAATGTAGGTTGGTTAGTCGACCTATCAAGGTCAACCTATCTAAGTTCTATAAACAACGAAGTATTTGCACACCGCTAGTTTCGTATGACTTGGACCACGCAGCATGGCGGATCGGGGAACTTGTGTAATTTATTCATAGTCGGGTAATGACACTCGATTACTTTACCGTGTACCCTTTACTGGAGCGTCTCTCAAAAAAGTGTTATTTTTATTAAACGCTGGCGAAATTACTTCGTTGGGGCGACAATGGCGTCGAATCGTTGCTGTAGAGTTATGGTATCTAACCATGATGTTAATCTAGATATGTACATCTTCAATAAATATAATAAAAATATAGAAAATAGTAATTAAATTAATATTCAGTTATATTTCATACATCGCGTTATAGTCCCAAACTAAGCAAAGCTTATACGTACCAACTATGAGAACTATATTGCTAATAGAATATATATATTTTTTTGTAAATTCTTAGAATGAATACCCAAAACAAACATCAATGCTCATCACACCAACCATTTGTTCTCGGTGGGGATCGAACCGCATTGTAGGCAGAGTCACCGCTATTCATCTGGTGGTCCATCAGCTTATTTTGTTAATTTTATTATAAAGCAAGTCTATGACACTGTACTAACACCTACACAAAAAAAGGTATTGAAAGTACATTATATAAAATGTTGCTCACGGTTCATACATGAATGCTGTATAGTCAGGATAATATTACTCTGTTGCTTAAATTTAGCTCTTAACGAGATTTTTTTCTTTGATCTTGTCCAGAGTTTATGGGATCATCGTGTTGTTTTTGCATTTTCCCGGTTGTTTTAAGCCAAAGTGTGAAATAAGGTTTCCGGTTTGTTAATTTAGAAAGTGAGCTTAAAAGAGGCAAGCTATTTTAAGCTTTATTAATATTTATTTAGCTCTTATAATCATAATTTTGAATATGCAAACGCGCAAAATGTTCTTTTTTGTTGCAACTTTGTTGAAATATCTAAGAGCTAGATATATATCGTTTGAATAATTTAAAAAATGATAGATTTTAGCAAAAAAAAATAATTACGGGTTGGCAGCTCTAAAAGATAATAATTAGTTCGAGTTAAGTTTCAAAAGTAACTTAAGTAGTTTTGCGCGCAGCAATTTGTACCCCAAACAGCTTCTATTAAGGTTGTAAATTATTCCCCCTAATTTGTTCAACTTCTAATATATCTATAAACTTTCCCAAAAAGCAACAACCGCTATAAAGCTACCGTTAAATTAAAACTTGACAGCGAGATTGTGTTTTATCAACAACCATAGACATAGTAAATAGACTGAGCGTTCCCTACTCAGGTATGAAGTACAGAAAAGAGACAGGTTTTGGACGCACATGTTAATCCTTGAGGCTATTACAGTCTTGTGTCTATGTCCACAACAAACGCAACGTGACGGAGGTTATGTTAAGAAAACTTGAACTTTTGATAAAAGCAGTGTTGACACGAGTCCAGTTGATTATGCCAGTGCGTAAGTCAAGTAGGCTCTTTAAGGTCAATGCTATTTCGATAGGTCAACTCTTATAGGTAGGTACGTGTTCTGAAAGTCACTCGTTCGCTTAGCGTCTCATTTTTTCTTCATTGCTTATTGCTGAAAGTAATAAGAAGACATAGGAGAAATTAGTTTTTTTTATGTTGACCCAGACCGTTGACAGAGATTTTTATGAAAACGAAGTTTCAATAAGAAAGCAAGACCCTGGGATGAAGAATAAGTAAATATTTTAAATTACTTCCATAAAATAATAAATACTGTCAAAATTCTACCAAAGTTGACAATAACACAAAAGTAGAATAAAAAGTTAAAAATTGACGTTACATAATATTCATATTATCAAAAGTTCTACCGAATTATGTTAATAAGTTATTTTACTAGACTAAGTAACTAACACAGTGTGAACAGAGCCTAACACTGTGTCGCAGACTTTATAGTTGCGACTTAATGGCAGCAATAAAACAGTGACTCTATTTATGAGTTTTGACGTGAAACTTTTTAATAACAACTCTTTTTATGTGATCTGAAAATTAAAACGAACAGGTTGTTGCACCGTCTGTCGTCTTCTACCGTTATTATTAATCGTAAAATCTATATAATATTATACTATTTGATTCTTGATTTTTTGGAGATGATGACCGTGTTATAAAAAAGTTATGTATATACGAATTCATTGTGATGTTTCCGTTAACCTACGTCGAAACAAGAATAACCTACAAAAAACCGAGTTCTACTATTTCACGTATTAATATCAAACTTCATCATGAAAATATAAAAGATTACCACTTATTTTGCACAATATTTTCTAATGTACACTGAATAGAGCCTGCAATAAGTAACCTATTTACTTACAAACGAAATTCACGCGGGATGCATTCACTTCCTGTTAAAATAATCTGATCAGAAACAGTGCTTTATTTTACGAGTGCATTGATGAATAAATTCTAGGTTTGAAGCAGAAATCTCTGAAATTCAACCCCTAAGGGTGCAACCGAGGTTGAAGTTTGTAAACAAATAACTCCACGCGAACAAAGTTTTGAGCACCAGCACCACTAAGCAGTAAGCAGTTAATAATCTATTACATAGTGTACTTATTGTATAAATATCGTATCTAAGAAATACACCAGGGTTAACCCAATTTTGTTATTTTCACAGTCGCAAGCAATTTTTAACAAAACCATGCTATTATTTTAGACCTATAAGACTTAGATTTATAGAATGTAGTTCCTAGGCCATTTCAGATGGACTAGGCTTGCTAGACTAGATCTCTATAAGCGATAAGCGGTCTTATCGCTTGTACAAATTGACTGGAGTTGATTGAAGGTGCTAGTGGCATTGAAATTGTTGTAATATTTTCCTAATATAATGTTTTTGGGTAGAGTTTATCTATATATCTAGAAGATGATATTTATTTAATTTGAATTATTGTTCAACCAATCGTGTTCCACTGCAAATGTTTTCCCAAACTAGTGGTATATTATTTGTAATATTAGTTAGTATTTTATCTCTAAAGAGTGTCGTTTGTAAGAAGCTTAACTAAACCCCAGTTGAGAACTCAATTTGCTCCAAAACATAAAATAGGATTTAAATAAATTGAAGTTGTTTACGTACTTACACAACATCTTATCGCCTCATAAACTTAACCTTTACCATTGACATCAATTAATTCAATATCATTTAATTACTCGAACGAGATGCTCGGAACGAATAAATCATTTTTACGTAAGTTTTTTTAGATTATTTCTGTAGGTCGTTCGAACCTGTTTTATTGATAAACATATTTCTAAAGTGTTGATAAACTAGAACAAGTGTGAATGATTTTTAATAAACTGATTTTGGTGGACAAGACAAACAGATAAAAATAGATAAAAGAGGTAAATATATTTTTTAAATTTGTTTTACAATTAAATTTCTTTAATCTTTAAAAGATTTTAAGGGTGTGTGTAAACCAAGGACAAGATCATCATTTGTATATCCATCATTCATATATATAAGCCTTTACACCGGTCTGCAACTCTGCTTACCATCATAAATATATACTTGAGGTGGTAGTACTTGTCACACAAGATCATTCAAGCTCTTTCAAAGATTTGCAACTAACACGGCT
Organism: Ecliptopera silaceata; assembly: GCA_932527185.1. Taxonomy (NCBI): domain Eukaryota; kingdom Metazoa; phylum Arthropoda; class Insecta; order Lepidoptera; family Geometridae; genus Ecliptopera; species Ecliptopera silaceata. The sequence goes on along the minus strand of OW052208.1, from coordinate 9,758,852 downwards.
TTCGAAATACGATCTATATTGTTATTATTTTGCTAAAATATAGGCCTATTAGCGGGAGAGATATTGGTATTTTTAGTTATAAGTATAAAATAATTTAGGTCAACAGCAAAAGCCTTGATATTTCGGCCTAAGCGCGGCTTAATGAATAGAGGGAATTTTATAGACCATCCAAGAAAATTTATTGATTTTATTTAAGTCGTTGTATGGTACCTACTGGTTTTTGGTTTCTGTAATATTGATGATCACTAAAATATTTTATTTTTAATATTCAATAGTTACGTATCCATAAAACAAATAACATTTTAAAGGTGAACAAAAAAAGTTTAAATTTGATTGTGATACTGATAGAGAATAGTATGTAGTATGCCAGTTGTTGAAGAAAGCTATTTGTTACGCAAAATTAAATAAAGATTAATAATGTGTATATAACTCAATTTTATAAATACTTATGTAAAATCACAAGCATAAATCTGATGTTTAAGCAAACAAGTAAGGTTACCAATAATATTAGCATAATAATATCTAAAGCAGAAATAACATCGTTTTCGTTGTTGTTTGTTTACTAATATTTATAAAGGTTACTAAAACCAACATAAATCTTTTTTTAGCCAAAGCTTAAAAATAAGCAATATATCAAAACACTCCGAAACACTAGCCCTATAATTTTTCAGCAATGATTTATCACTACGTTTTATGAATCCGTTCCAACTGAATTTGCAATGCGTATGAACCGGTCACAGCCAATACCAAACAGCTCAATCAAACCATACTGCTCAGTTGTAGATAGAATTACTATGTGACGTGTATTTCATAATTTGTATATCATTGTTCACTGCAAAACCTACACGATAAAAAAAAAAAGCTAGCACTCCGGGAGTGCCGGCAGAAGTGAAAACTTCAATATTAACGTTGTGTTTTCACTTTTAAGTTTTCACTTCAAAAATATAACCACAGTCGTGATTGTGTCATCGAATGTGACACAACGACGAAGACAACGAAGACACACTGACACAGACACATTCGCGCAAGCGCGAATGTGTCTGTGTCATTGTGATTGTGTCATGTCATGTCATTGTGATTGTGTGATTGTGTCATGTCGCAAGCGCGAATGTGACACAACGACGAAGCCAACGAAGACACAGACACATTCGTCGAATGTGTCTGTGTCTTCGTTGGCTTCGTCGTCATCGTCACGTCACGTCATGTCGCCACGTCATCGTCACGTCATCGCGCAAGCGCGAATGTGTCTGTGTCTTCGTTGGCTTCGTCGTCATCGTCACGTCACGTCATGTCGCCACGTCATCGTCACGTCATGTCGCCACAACACTATTTAATTGTTTGAGTCATACGTCGCGTGACCGCAAGTGTGTTCTTTTGTCGTCTCTTGTTTTACGAGCAATGTATAAAAATTAAATAAGATCTTACGCTTTTTCGACGTCACGTGACCCTGACGCGAGTTTGAAAGTTTTTACCCACCCAGCGCCGCTAAAGAAGTTTTCACTTCAAAAATACCTACGTAAAATTTAAATTCGAAGATTCTACATACTGTTTACTTCTTGCAATTATAACAAAAAACTCTGAGACACGTAACTGTAGAGTTACTGAGATCTGCTCAGTTATTTTCACTGTGACCAGTTTGTGGACAATATATAAAGACATTAAAACCAAACCCTGGTAAGATTTTTGTTAATTACTATTGTATTATGTATCAGTCCCGCACGATGAAGAAAAACATCGTAATAAAAACTTATTGACCATGCATTTTCTCATCATCATCATGTATTATATACCCATACTAAATAATGGTATAGGTTCTTAGCACATTTAAATTAAAAAAAAAAAAGTTTTTTTTTCTAAATATGAGGACTGTTTAGGACATAGAAAATACCTGGCCCTAAGCGATTGGGTTCATTCATATTAGTGTATAAGCTGTTCTATCCTAAGCTGTGTCCAAACCTCCTTCAGAATAGCTGTATTTCAGCGTAGAATTTAATATATTATTATGGAATCTCTGAATATTTATGAACCTCGAATGTAATGTAATACTTAGGTACTGCGGAATGTTCCGGGGAGATTGACGATAGTTTAATGACTATATTTTAGTGAGGACCGAAGTTATTAAAAACGACTTTATGGACTGTCAAAGTTAAGTTTATTCGCTCAATCCTACATTTAAAGACAAGTATTCTACTTGCGGTGTACAAACGCGCCTTTAAGACTTTTAGGCTTTTTGTGTCTGGATTTGGATACAATTGCATAGTAATTTAGAATTTTGATGATTGATTTGAATGATTGATTAATTTTTCAACATAATTGACAAAAGTAAGAGTACCTACATAAAGCAGGGGTGAGTGAAAGGACTTGGGGAGACTTTGTCGAATAGTGGAACGAGTTCAAGAGTATTCATATGTTCATAAAATTAACTTGGCGGTAATAATGAAAGCGTAAAATTAATTATTTTACCATACATTTAACACTGTAATCGGTTTTAAAAGTACAGCGTTATAGCAGTCAATAATGCATTTAAATGTAACATGATAATTATTATAAGCCTTTTCAAATAAAACAAAATAAATTACTTGATAATTATAACCTTTTGTGCAAATAGCCTTCCGACAATAAATATTCAATGTCGTATCGTAACGAGCAACTAGTCGATCAAAATAGCGTTTTTGTTGATAAATCTAAATCTTGCGTGTTCTACAGAGCTGTCGAAAGTATAAAATTACTAGTGAATAATTCATGTTGATTTAAGCAATTATTTTGATTAGATATCTAAGCACTTATTTGATTTTTACGAAGGTTGTTATAAATGTTTAAGGAAAAAATATTAATAAGTAAATAAATAACGCGACCGATTCCGAAATCGGTCGTCAATATTAGGTGGTGTAACTAAAAATAAAACAGACATTGTTTATGTCGTAAAAAAATAAGTTAGTAAATTATTTTTAGAATTTTTTTTTACTTTTTCTAATGTAAAAGATCAGCAAGCTTTAGTACGTACTTATCTGTTATCAGTATCGCTATTCAGCGCGGCAATGCAGCCAGTATCTTGGGCACGCTTCCGATGCTTCCGAGCTATCTTTAGATCGTTTGGAATGGTCTGTAGATAGCTGTTTCTTATATATTTTATAAAATAATGTATCTATTAGTTTTTTTTTTATTCACAAACTAACTTACGACTATACAGTATTTACAAAATGTACATTGTCATATAAAATACATAAGAAACAGTTGAGCTATCTATAGACTGTTGCAAACGAATTCTACTAGTTGCATAAACTTGTTGGAAATCTAAAAATGTTACATTACTGTTACAATCACCGAAGCACTAAACCACCAAAGATAATAGTTTGTTTTACATTTTATTTTATTTTATCTTCTTTTTGGTATTTTTCAGTATCTACTTACTGCAATTATTTAACCCATTAGAATCTCAAGGGTACAAGAGTCCACATAACTAATTCGATTCTATTTGGAAAGTATAAGTTACAAAACCTAACAATACCATTAACAAAACATATTAATATACTTGACACACCAATCAAATTGAATATAAGTAGGAGTAACAATCAGTCGACTATAGACAAACATTCCGGCACGAAGGACCAATGCATATGGGAACGCATTATACGCACGCATTTATATCTAACTGATCCCATTTTATGGACATTTAGTATATATTGACAGGCGTCAGCTCAGTTGGTAGTAACTCTGCCTTCCATGCTGTGGGTCGTAGGTTCGATTCCCACCCAGGGCAAATTCTTAGCATATTAAGTTTACTGTATGGTTTGGTTCTTTATTATATTTCTTTAGACGAATTTTGTAAGCAGTACCTACCTTTGCTCAATAAACATTTATTTTATTAGTTTAATATAATAGCGTCCTTCGATGCTGTGAGTTTGTATTTATGTTTATTTTTTGTCTGAATTGGAGCTACAATTCAATCCTGACTTAAAACCAACATATTTGTTAGCAAACATTGATGTTTGTTTTGTATCTGAGTACATATTCTACATACATATTCTATCAATCTCGTTCCCAAAATACAAATTTGGTTTAGTTTGAGATTATGTGGCACTTCATTATTATTAACTATTCATATTAATTTATTTGTTAGTGTTTTTCTTGATCTATTACATGATTTCATCAAATCTCCGTAATTAGTGTAGAGTTCTAGCTTAAAAAGATTCATTACAATAATAATTTAATTATTTTAAAAAAGGTTGGTTATATTTATTTCTTAAATTAAGTAATTGTAACTACATATTATCACAACTCAGTTATATTGTTCCATGAAGATGTTTATTTGTTTATTGTCATCATTATGTATGTATATAACGTTTTGTCTGGTATTAAGACTAAGTATTTAGATCTAATACATAATGTAGCCTAATAATGTGATGTGATGTGATACATAGTCCATTTTACGACTTAGTGTTCGCGACACAAGGCCACAATTTCAATTATATAAAAAGGTCAAAGGCTCTATTTTTGTTAGAGTCCGTCCCTTCCACGTAGCGGATATTGTTTCTCATAAATATAAAAAAATATTGAAATATATACTCTGCGATTTTCGAATCGCTTAGCAATCAAGAAGTCCACAATAATTACATTAATCTTTTAGAACAATTCTACCATAACAGTACCGCAGCAATTAAAATTGAAACTCTAGAGACACCCTTTCATTTTCAAAAAGGAGTCAAACAAGGCAATCCTCTGTCACCAAAACTATTTAATTCAACCCTAGAAGAAGTTTTCAAGAAGCTAACATCTGGACAGAAAGGGGCGTTATTGTTGGTGGAAAGAAGCTGACTAACCTCCGATTTGCCGATGATATCGTGCTTTTCTCCTCAGCCTCAGAACTTGAAACTATGCTAAACGACCTTAACAAAATATATAGTTTACAAAAATATATATGGATCAGTTGAACTATCAAGAGATCGTTTGCAACGGTCTGTTCTCAACTGTTTCTTATGTATTTTATGTGACAATGTACATTTTGTAAATACTGTATAGTCGTAAGTTTGTTTGTGAATAAAGATGTTTCCAAGTAATTAAGTTGTGTATCGTTTGCCCTTGATTGTAGGAGTCGAACTTGCGACCAATGCTGTTATACAATTAGGGGCGGGCTTAAAACTCGATAAGTTTATGATTTTATTTAATTTTAAAAACATTATAATCTCTTTAGTATTAATATCAAAAAATAAATACACTTTGGTTCATTATGGACTAATGGAGAGATAATTAAAGCATCGTTGTTTTCTTTTTACCAGCTTAACGCTTGCATAATTTATATTACCAAGTCGCAAGAAAACTGCGCTATTAATTTTTAGCTCTATTTATTTAAAAAAATAGTCGTCACTCTAGTTTTTTGTAAATATGTATATACGAGTACGTACACAAACATTGGTTTCTTTTGTTCCCAGACAGAACATACATCCATTTTGGCCAACATTTTAGGTTCTTAGTGGGTATCGAACCTACGACCTACAGCATAGAAGGCAAAGCTAATACTAATTTCTTCAATAACTCGTTCAATTATTAATTAGGTGCATTTCTTCTGGAGAATTTCAATTTCTAAAGAAACCCCATCAAACCATAAAGCTACCGTTCTAACACACCCACGTAAAGGTGCATGCACACTTATCTTAACAAGCTAGGGGCACACTAAAGGGCTGCACTATCTGAATCTTATCTCAGCTAAAGGCACGTGCACAATAGAAACTAATGTACTGATAGCGGATCACACACGAAGTGGGGTTAAGCTCGAACGGTACTGTAAGCGACGCTATAATATTTTAATCTTAATGCAGGTCCTGTGACACATAAACTTGTACTTACTAGAGAATATCTAATCAATGTTACGTTCACTGTTTTGTTTTATACTGTTTTTGTTGTTTGATGTATGTAAATATTTCTGGAAAATGAACTTTATTATTATTTATTATATATTTTTTGTAACAAGTGTAAGCTACGTAACTATTAATTAAGTAGAATGAATCATATGGTTAGGTTTTGACTAAAGGCAAATCATTTTTGCGATAAACTTAAATAATGAAAAAAAGATATGTTATTTTTTTAATATTTTGCATTTTACTGTAGAAATATTAATGGTATTTTTATTTACTTTGGAGCGAATTCTCAAACCAAAAAGTACAGAAGATATGACTTGAAAGAGTAAAATGTCACCTTCAGCAGTGGATCGAAATATATTACAAAATTCCACATAATATATATTTGACTATATTATCACGTGGAACACAATCCTAACTACAGTTCCGTCACGATGAGATACAGATAAGATGCGATAACAATCTTTTTATTGTAACACACGCCCGAGAACGAGCCCTTAACGACTTATTGACATTCCCGCTGAGAACTGCGCTTTAATCATTATTTACGACTTAAAGGGATAGAACCTTTGATTACAAAAAATGTATTTCAATGTCAAATTTGTTAATCTATAAAATCTCAAGGATTGGCGAATTTCTACATTTTAGGTAAGTAATTATCTTATTTTTATTTTTGGATATTAGTGTTTATTAACTATACAAAATAATTTATATATGAATATTTTTATTCTCACGTCTTGCAAAATAGCGTAGCGGGGTATACAACCTACGTCTAAGTTTTTTTTTAGTACTGGAACAAGCAGATGGTCTACCAGGTAGACCAGGTAGACTCTACCTGATGTTACAAGCACCTATATCTTTCAAATCAGATCTTATTGCATGTATCACTTATTAACAACAGAAATAGGTTCGATGGTAGTACATTCTTCAAACACAGGCGTCACAGCTCAGTTGGTAGTAGCTCTGCCTTCCATGGTCGTTGGTTCGATTCTCACCCAGAGCAAATGTTTGTGTGATGAACATAAATAATTATTCTGTGTCTGGGAATTTACAAATAAAATATAAGTATTTTATCAGCAATCTAGTTCCCATAGTACAAGCTCTGCTTAGTTTGGGACTAGATTTTGATGTGTGAAATGTCCGTGAACATTTATTTATTTATTTTATTTATTCTTGGACGAACTGTTATACAAATGCTCTTCTTATACTTACATTTTAAGCTCAGAGGCGATTTTAAGTAAAACTGTATAAAACACGTTTAAAAGGGTGTCAAAGACAACCTCTTGACTTTTTCACAAAATGCGTCACCGTTCACGTTCCACTTAAATACACCCTGTATTGTAAAAAGATCCTTAACAAAATTTAATGAAGATAAATATAAAAGCCACAATAACATTAATTACACGCCAGGTCCGAACATAAAGTTAATCCGTTAATACTCCGCGCCTATTCACCGCCTAAACAAACGGACAAAATGGACGGAGAATTATAATACCTCTTTTATTGTCTTTATTACAAAACGTGTAGTAAAACAATATGTACGATAAATAATGTTCACACAAAATGTGTAAGTGTATGTGCTGTGATATGGACCAGAATATTTTTTTATTAATTGTTTTAAAGTATAATATTATGATTTGTAAAAAAAAACTAAATTATACAATAATGTTTTATGAAATGATCAAATTTGTGATATTTTTTTCGGTTGTTTTAAAAACCGATTTAAACTCTATAATAATGAAAAAAAATATTTATACTACAGATAAACTCGATTTTTGGATTCGCTCTTTTACAGCTTATAATAGTAGAGACACCAACTGTCAAAAGCCACAGACAAGCTCAAACAAATCATACAATGCCTTTAATGATGCCTTTACACCTACACATTTATACACATCTCATTTAATATACATTTCATAGATATTTAACAGGAAACAAACAGCTTGTACCTACTTGATGTTGCCTCGTTCAACTTGTCGTCTCAGAAGGTATTAGCTGAAAATCAGTGTTTGCTCTTGAACAAAATTATGCACTGAGCTAATACCTTTTTGAAGTACCGCAACACACAGAACCTTATGTATTTTCTTAGTAGTGGATGGTGTATCTGCATTATTTTATTTGTTTATTTTATAGTATTACATTTAGCTACCATTCTTTCTCCTACTGCTCTTTTATTGTAATTTGTGTGTGTTGTTGTAAGTCAAATAAATGTTATATCTATCTATCTAATGATCGGCATTACTACACCTTTCGCACAATATTGTAGTAGGTTAAAAGGCTAAACAAAGTCAGTAGAAGCAGCCGCACTGCGTCATAGCTCGGTATTGTGACCAGCTCTCTGGATTTCGCGGGATTTGTTCGAACAAAAGAAAAACGCGTGTGTTTATGAAATCCGATGCATTGTTCGCTTTTGTATGAAGCCTAATTCTGGTTTATTTTTAATTAATTAAAATCCTGTAGCCTAAATTTTGCTCGTCTAATTTGCCTTGCTTTTAATCTAAAAAAGCGTTTTTCCTTTATGTATAAAAATAACCAAATATTCAGATGTAAAGTGTCTAATGAAAGCTATCTAAAACATTGACACTCGAATTTACTTACATAGTTGTAAATCAAGAGCGAATAAACTTTGGAAAAGGAAAACAAAAAAAAAATATTATAGAAAAAAGAGAAAAGTGTAAGAAAAATTAGTGTAAGGAAATTTTATGTACATAATATTATGTTAACTGAATAAAAGGCTTTATTATTATATTATCAAAAGTAATCAGGAGCTATTTTTAAACCAAAAACTTGAAATGCTGATTTTTAATTTACTTATACATAATTTATATTCAAAAAGGTAAAATATATTGTCACCCCATATTACTGCAATACTTGACACGCTACAAGACCTAAGTCTTACTACGCTAAGCTACCTAAGCTACTTCTAGGTAATTAGTTTTAAGATGACTTGAAACTGATTATTAAATTAAATGTCGGGCATCGTGTTTCTGCCTTGTATAATTAGTCAAGTAATATAACATATAGTGTAGTTTTATGTATAAAAAAGGGTACATGTTAAGTCTCGACTTTTATTTCGTAATAGTTATACTTATACTAAAGTTTATATTGAGACTATTTTTGTTCCTTATGTAGGTTTAATAATCATAATTTTTGCTCGATAAATATTTATTTAAGTATGTATATAAAAAAATATTATATCAGCAACCAAAATGACATAGTACATGCTAAGCTCGTAAATAGTACCGTATTGTAAACTGTTTATTTATTTATTTAATCGATTTTGATATCACGATTGTAAAAGCGATATCATTTATTAATTTATTTAAGGCTGTGTTAACCCAGTCACGGTATTTGTTAACAAGAAAAATCTAAAAACTAATGTTTTCCTATACTTAATACTTTAAGTCTTAATTATTCTGAATATGCAAGCGCATTACAACATAATAATGTAAATTATTGGTATTTTTACTTTTTGTCATTCTAAAATTGTGGTTAAATAAAAAAAAAGTAGCTCTGATACCTTTTTTCAAAAATCTAAAAATCAAAAAGTTTTTTTTTTATTTTTTACATCAATAATATAGAAAAAACTTTCAAAGTTATATATATTTCATGCCTATCAAACAAACATAAAGGTAACATAAACAAACAACTCTCTTTTCGGCAAACAAAAAAGCCTCTTTGAACGTATCGAGAAAAAATACGTTATTTACGTTGTAAGTATTGACTCTAAGCTTACAAATAAGCAAAACAACCAACAAAACTAAATTATAATAATCCCTAAAAAGTTTCGTTCCGAAGTATAACCCCAATAATATTCAAACCCGTGAAATCAATTTTCAAAACAAACAAACACTTGGACTTGTAATGTCAAGTACGAGTTTTTGTACAACCTGTAGGGTTCCGTGAAATTGAGTTTAGGTTTAAAGAAACTTATTCTCACAAAGGCATAGTCACTTAAATGAAAAAAATACTATAGTAGGTATGTCAGTTCTAATATTTTTTATGTAGACGTATATTATAGGTGAATACTTCCTTAAGTGTTCACTTTGATATTTTTTAGATGACATTTTTTATGTTAGTGTTTGTATGCTTTTATTATTTCTTCAAGTAAAACACTTGAATAAATAATTAATTCCTTATTTTAACAACCAATAAAAAATTTTTTTATACCAAATAAACTCCTATTTGGTTATAAAAATTATGTTCATCCCACGGATTTATCACTGGTTTCTTGTATTCCGCCGCGGACCCCTAAAAGCTTTCAATGCCGTATAGATTAAATCCGTGGAACCCGAAAATATCATGTTTATTACAAATAAAAGCCGAGTTGAGTACATTACCATTGCTTCGGCAATCTTCGGGATTATTACCCCGTGGGGTCATACGTTTAAACCTTTGATGTATTATTATCTGCGTATAAAATGAACTTATACCTTTTAGAGGTCTGTTTGTAAACAAATAAGAAACATTATTATGTAACAAAATAATCCACAAACAAAAAACAGAGTTTATAAATTTATGACTAGGCTCTTTTTTTTTGTAAAAATGTACATAATTAAGAGGTATCACAAAAAAAACATTTGTATGTTCTCTCAAGTAGGTATATTTTTAGTAGCTGATTCTATGTTATACGTATGAAAATTGTATAACCTAGGAAACTATACATTTCAGTTACAACTAAAATTCAAATACATTTACATATTCACAAACAAACTTACGACTATTACAGTATTTAAAAAATGTACATAGCAACATATGCAAATACTATATCGCAATTGGCCGCCGAAAATCGCAAGAACCATGGACGGAACCTTTTAGTATAATCTAAGCTCTGACTTGCCATAGAAAGCGGCGTGACAAACCCACATAAAGACTAACAATGACAGTCGTGTGGGACTTTTGACCTTTTCGGGCTGTGCAGCCCATTTTTTGTGGATTTTTGACAGTTTGAAGTAGGATTTGGATTTGCACAGCTCAATTTAAATTTATTATTCAGATTCTCTGTATCACAAATTTTACTTAGAAACGAATTTGTTTGAAAAGTAAAGATTATTTTCACTGGAATCCCCTCATAATGTTGAATATGTTTCTAGCGAAAAATCTCCATTTGTAAGTAATGTATAAAATAAAATGTCGGTTTTACTTTATATTTTTATTTAAGTTATAATTCGTTATGTTAGACAGGAATCTGACACCTAACTTCTAATAACGGTTATTTAGTTCCACTTTAGGTTATATAGGAACTTTAAGTTCAAAAATCATCATTTTCTTATCCTTGTCCCACGCTATGTGGGGTCGGTACAACACGTCTTCTTCCACTCTCCTCTATCAGACGTCATACGTCATCTCTCTCCTTTGTGCACACTCATTTCTTACTTATGTTATTATTCTTTTAGTTCCAAAATGTTTATTTAAAACTACGCAGTCATATAACAAAATAAAAGAAATAAAAATATATAGTTCAACAAATGTCGAAACTGATTTAAAAGTCCTGCTCACCATCATTTAATTTACAAACACCATAAATAAAGTAAAAACTTGTAACATATTTTCTAAAAAGCCACAATAACTAACGCTCTGGGTTGCCATGTTTTTGTCTATTATAAGTCATTATAACGATATGAGGCTGTCTGCGCTCGTGTTTTTCATGATTTACTGGTAACCCATATTTTTTATTTGGTTTGAAGTTTTGTAATGAGACAATATATTTTGATAATAGATAGTGTAAAGGGTTATTAAATCTCTTCATTATTAGTTTAATGTGGAAAAGCAGTTTTTTTGTTCGCTATTCAGTAATTATTTTTCATGTAGGTACTTTATGTTGTTGCGCCTTTTGGTTAAGTCATACTATTTGATAAATACAATATTGTATTAATTAGATACATGTTTTTATGGACAAATATCATTATTATCTACTTATAGAAGAAATATTTTTAAACATTTTTTATATAAACTTTACAATAACCTGACTGACAGTATAAATGCATTGAAAGTTTTATGAAACCGGTTTTATTCATATTTTTTGAAATGATAGTGGTTTTCGCTCAAACTAATAAAATTATAATTAATTGAAAATTAATTAAATTTTGAAATGGAACATAAAGCCATTTTACTAATCTAAAGTTTTATGATTATAGTTGCATAGCCATTTAATTTATAATTAACTTCCATGTTTACATTTCATGGTAACATTTAGTAAAAATGTATTTGTTAAATTATCATTTGTAAAATATCTCGACCACCGTCGACTTCTATTAAGTTTAAAACAGTCTATAACATATTCATATCATATAAAATTCGAATATAATATTTTGTTTTAGTAATAAATTATATTTTTTAATTTATTGAACCAAAATACGAGCTATAATACAATGACGGCGAAATGGAGAGTCGATCTGCAGAATGTAGCTAGTAAACACTGGATGAGACGAGCCGCAGACCGGGCTCAGAGGCGCCTCTTGGGAGAGACTTATACGTCCAGCAGTGGACTGATATAGGTTGATGATGAAAAAGAAGTCACAAATAAAACACCTTCTTTTTAAGGTTATTGCTACTGAATCATATAAAAGTCCTTACCTGGTTTATCGAGATCACTAAGAAACTCCTCGGTGTCAGTGTAGGCCGCGCACATAGCGGCGGGGCCTAGGGCCGCCAAGGCCGCCAGCAGGGCCCATGCGGCCGGCGATCGCATCGCACTGCACTAGCACATCCCGCACTCACACACACGCACTTATCGTTTTACCTGGAACAAAAAATATATATATTTATTTTATATACAAATAAACCAACGACTATTATTAAAGTACTAACAAAATGTTCTTATATGTCTTGCTTTTGTTGTTGAGCTACGAGTATCTGCTGACCGTTACATACGATCTATAGATAGTTTAACTGATCTAAATCAGAATAAGATTAGATTATTTCATACGCCTTCAACTCGCAAACTAAACAATTCAAATTCAAATTATCACCCAACGCCATCAAGTCCCAAACTAAGTAAAACTAATTATTATAGAAACTAGATTACTAAGAAAACTAAGGTAAATTTTCGTGTTAGAGTGTATAAAAAATACATAATTTTATAACACACATTGATAAAAACATTTATTTTCAACCTATGCTATACTAACTAGCCAAGTTAGCACAATTAGGTTAAAAACTTATTAATTAAATATTAGATTTATCGTGTTGAACTCACAAAAAAAACCGCGGTATATTGTTTCTTGGTCCAAAATAACACACCGGCTTATTAATCAAATAAGGAAATGATTTGTTTGTTTTTCACTCAAATTACCTTACAACTCATTATAAAACAATTTACATTTCCATAATTTCCAACCAAAATTCATCGATAATTAACAGCTTTTCAAACGCAACTTCTTATCACCCAAAAGTGTTCTTACTCCACTTTAATAGGGTCTAATTCTGTATGTCAACTGCTTGGATCCAAATAAAAGTGTAAATAATCACACGAAAATAGTTCTTATTATACTAAAACTGTTCTTATTCCACTACAATAAGGTCTGATTTTGTATATCAGTTGCTTAGAAAAAAGTAAATAATTACACAAATATAGGCAGGCTGTTCGGTATCTTTCTATCAGATAAATATACCCTATTCCCACTGCTTTGGTCGAAAAAGTGTTCAGTAACTAGTAATTTGACCTGTAATCAATTAGAAAGCACGATGGAGCGATTGTGGTTTGAGTATATTAACAGTTTTTTCAGTGGTTTGAATTAGTTTTATTTTTTAGGACCTTATTCACTTAACAATCTGTATTATTCATCACAGCTCGCCTATAATGCTGCAAATCATTGGATTGATCATTACTTTTTTTTTCCCTGTACTTTCCCACTGCTGGGCAAAAGTCTCATCCTTACTACGCACAAATATTTGTGTCATAGCAAACATTATGTTGATGTTTGTTATGCGGTTTGGATGTTCTTATAATATTCTATGTAAAAATATCGGTAAGTATCTAGTTTCTACAATACGAGGTTTGTTGTAAGAAACTAGAGGGCAGTTTGGAGAACGTTTATGAATATTTATTTATTAGGTTTAACTTACGTAAAATATCTAGCTTTTGCGTCTAGACGATTTTTTATAGAGACACTCATCCTTTATTTTTAAACACGTTATATTTTCAGTTTGTTTAAAAATAAGGGATCAGTGCGTCGTATAACATTATTAACTCAAAGAACCAATTAATTTATCCAAGTTTGTATCAATATAACGTACTAAGCCAACTTTCCTATTTTACTAATATATAATACAAAAACCCGAAAGTTTATTTCAACCTGTTCAAAATTTACAACTCAAGACTCTATTAAATATTTATTTCTTTATAAAAGCAGGAAAACCGAGTTCCTGTAAACTTCTGGTTTCAAATAACTCCGCTCAAAGAATAAAAATAATTGTTCCCTATTATTCGTCTCTGGAGATCTATAGCACTACTCGGTAACAGAAAAAACCAATCAAATATCAGTAGAAAAGGTATTGTGTTTAGAGTTTTTTGAGTTCTGATAAAGAAAATTTTGGTGCGGAGTAGAAATCTACCAGAAAATCAGGCTTTGAGTGTTTTCGCTTCTATTTGAGTTGGATGGTTCAATTCTAAGAATTTATTTAGTTGTGTAATTTCTTCTACGTTGTCTGTGACAGGTGTCACAGCTCAGTTGGTAGTAGCTCTACCTTCCAAGCTGTGGGTCATGGGTTCGATTCCCGCCCAAAGCAAATATTTGTGTGATGAACATTTGTACTAAGTATTACTATGTATTTACAAAAAAAAGTTTATAAGTATTCTATTAACAATCAAGTTCGTATAGTACCTACAAGCTTTGCTTAGTTTGGGATTAGAATGTGTTGTGTCCATGAATATTTATTTACTTATTTTATTGTGTGTACATTGCAGTTACTAAAATGCTTATTAATACAAAAGGAACCATTAAAACTGGTTGAATGTTTTGGACTAAATTATTTTCTAATATGTTAAAATGGGCTCTTTTTATATCCATGATGTTAAAAGTGAGCTTTATTTAAAGGGTAAGATAAGAGTTTTTTTGTGGTAATTAAACGAAAATGAATTCTATAAACATAACTTTGTGGTCACAACCAACGTATTATATTCAAAACGAGTTACTGTTCATTAGATAGTCGGTCTACGATTTTGCTTGTGGTTATAAAAAATACCGAGATAAACACATATAATATCATGTAATTATACGCAAAGCGATATAACAATAATTAAATTAACTAAGTAAACACCCGAAATAAACTAAACGCAACAAAATAAAATTACTCGAGCTACCTCCGAAAATGAACTGATTACTTAGGTTACCGACAAAATGCTATAAAGCCCTCACAGCGTATTAACCTAATATCCACTTAGAAGTAGAAATAGAATATTAATCCTACATTAAATTCTACATAAAAACTTCATTCTTATTCAGGGGTCGGGGTAAATTTCCCAACGCTAGCGCTGTAAATAGAGGTGCGAATTCGTACTCAGTTCTGGCAAATTCTTCGAATAGCTTTCTTTGATAACATTTTTGGGTAAATAAGTTTAGCGTAGGTCGATTTAATCGACTAAGTACATTTTATTTTATTTGCATGATTGAGAAAATGTGTTTACGCAAAAGTACACAAAATGTAGTCATTTTTGGATTATAATTTGCGTCATAAATAGGGTTAACAGAATTTGCTTAGAAGACGGATTTTTATTCAAATACAAGATTTATGTTAATATAAAGATTACAAAACGTTAAATGGTTGGATGGTCGTGCGATTTCATAAGGTCAATAATCTTTATAAACAGATAACTAAAAGCTAGAGCATTTCCCAACCTTTAAAGGAAGGAGCCAGCTGAAGCAATGCTGTAACCAGATATAAGCTACACCCAGCTTAAGATAAGACGTCGCTAGACTAAACTATCTACCCGCAAGATGCTATCTCCTGATGCATTCTGAGCATGAATAACAGCCACTTAGAGTAATGCTTTTCCTTGAATAGAGGTTTTGTGGGGTTTCGAATTATTTAGAGCTTAGTGTATGAGACATAGAGCTTATGTACAAAAACTTACTCAAGATCGATAGATAAGAAGCACTTTATAAAAAAACAACAAGTCAATTATGAACATCATCATTCCCCTGCCCATATCCCACACGTTAAGTGGGGTCGGCACAACATCTTTTTCTGCACTCACTCCTGTTATTCGTCAGTTCTGAATCTACTTCTCTCACATTCATTTTCTCACGACAAGTTGAATTTAAACATGTAGGAAAATTTACAACGTAGACATGAGTCTATGACATGATATGATTTATGAAAATCTTGCATAAAACCTTAAATATTTTAGTATAATGTCGATATAATTAAGTTCAAGTTTTGTGATTGCTTATAGTCAGGTGTCCAGTTATAAATGTTTATAGCTTACGATTTGAAATTTAAGTTAGTGATAATAAAGACCATTTTTATGATGATATATGAATGCGGATTAACTTCACTAATCTTGTTAGAATATGTATAAAATAAAAACTAGCATCATGTGACGTTTAAATTAAATTAAAAATATACTGTGAATATGAAACTTGAGTTTACAATGTAATTTTTCATTATTATTTAGATGTGTCATTTATTATGTTTATTCACTTACTATTATTTAATATAAGTACTTAATAAAAAACAAGTACCTACTTAACTAAGTAAATAAATAGTAAAAACTTTATTCACAAACAAACTTACGACTATACAGTATTTACAAAATGTACATAGACATATAAAATACATAAGAAACAGCTGAGCTATCTACAGACCGTTGCAAACGATCTATAGATAGCTCAACTGATCCAAATCAGTACCAATCGGAAGCGTACCCAAGACACTGGTAAATAAATTACTGTAAATGTTCATAGATGGTTACACAAGGCTATTTAATTCCAAACTAAGCAAATCTTTAACTATGGAAACTAGATTTCATAAAGAATACTAACCTATATATTTCTTAATTAAATACTTAGTAAAACCCGGACACATGACAAACTTAAGTATTTATCATAAAATGTATAATCTTTGTAAGAATAGAACCCACAACCAAAAAACAAAATTAATGTCAAAAGCCATAACATAAAGTCGAGTAATGAGTAATGGAGCTTTGATATTTATTCAGTGGCTTTTTAAATGAGTTACAGCGTCATATTTCCAGTGAAATATTAACTGAAAACCTTTTAATACGAGCAAAATCCAATTATCTTTGAACAAAAATGTATTTAAACTTTGAACGCATTGAATTTTTTTTTCGAAATGTTTCGTCTCTTTGCGATGAAACAGGATTTCATGTTCTGCAAGTTTTGTAATAAAACGGATATAATGTTCATGTTTTTTAGATAGATACTTATTTATAAACACCTTTTTAACGAAAACCATTGTGGGTAAATATAGATAAATCTAAATAGGAACATTAACTTAAATAGCATTATACAACTGTGACAGGCGTAACAACTCAGTTGGTATTCGCTCCTGCTTCGATGCTGTGGGTCGTGGGTTTGATAAAACCATTAAAACAGTGCCAATTATGTATGTTTAGTTTATTTTGTGTCTGAGTGTTACAATGTACGTATGTGTAATAACACAAGAAAATGGTATTGTATCAGCAATCTAGTTTCTATACTACAAGCTTTTCTTAGTCTGAGACTAGATAATATGGTCTTTGTGCTCAATCCAAGAATACTAAATTATTTTTTTATGCTGACGACGCTGATAATTAAAAATCTACATTATAGACAAAACTTAATTTCATTAATTAGTGCATCATTTATTAGGATTACCATAACACTAAATTGATCAAAAATAAAAATTTACGGTTAAATGTACGGTCGTAATTTTTACAACCAAAATATAAAAATGGCAGTTACTTTAATTAAGTTAAAGATAACTTGAACCGACTGAGTTCTGGTAATTAATTAGAAATATATATACAAAAATGTGGTCAAACGCGGAAGATGACTTCGATAAACAACGACCAGGTGGTTGATAGAAACAACGTTTATAGACAAAACTTTCACTAAGTGAACTACACTGCACTACACTACAGACAATTTTTTTATATACTTATAATATTATTTTCTGACTAAATAAATTGTGCAGTGAAACATGAGGTAATTAGGTAATTACCTACTTCAAAAATATCAGGGCATTGTTTTAATGTTTGTTGTGAAATCGTTCTTATACGTTTTTTTAGCATTCTAGTTCCCATAGTACAAGCTCTGCTTAGTTTGGGACTAGAGTGTGATTAGCTCAACGGATCAAATTCAACCAAACCAGTACCAATTGGAAGCATACTCAAGATACACACGAATTGCTTTTACTTTTTAAAAAACGTAAATACTACTATAAAATATTAATCTAAAACATAATAATATCAATAGATTAAGACTCGCTTATATTACGCCCACATACACTTTCTACTTGAAAAACTGCTAATTTTAAATTTATTACTTATTTATATTTAAAAAAACGAGTTGTGATTATTCTAAGTGTAATTATTTAGTTATTAGCAGTTGTAAATGTACAGCAATGTAAATTATATTTGAACATGTTGTACAAACTACTAACTTGTATGTTTGTGTGTCGTTGAAAGTTGAACCAATATTGGAATAGTAGTATTAGCGGTACAGTGAAAATAAATAAGTAGCTGGTTCTGTGTGAAAACATTTTTACATTTTATTATGTTGACACAAGCGAAGGCAGTTTCTACTAAATATCAGGGAGCCAAGCAGGCATAAATGTGACAATTGTAATTGTGTTCATTGCCTCACTAAGCACATCCACTAAACATGCATCAGCATTATGACCATCACCAGAGATAGGTTAAGATAGTATTACTTTCCTAGAGCTGGGCCCCGATCGTGCTAAATTGTAACGTTAACGGTTCGTATAAGCAGCAGCTAAGGTTCACCAACGTAACGTGTGCGTAGCGTGTGCAACTTCGTATCGCTGTAAACGGCTGACCGCTTGTCTTTTTCTCCCATCGTATGACAGCGGTTATGTCGCAATCTTCTGCTCTCTAACGTTCAAATGTTGAGCGTGTTGCCTACACGCTAATCGTGATCCCTTAATACGTACGTTGGTGAACCTTAGCTGCTGCTTAGACTGTTTACGTTACAATTAAACACAATCGGTGCCAAGCTCTTAAAGCCTCTAAACTCTGACGAAAATGGTCTAGCCACTGTAAAATGACAACTAAGCGAGTGGCTGTGCTGTTTGTCATTAGACTGTGTTCCAAAGTACCAAAGCTTAATTGGAATGGTTACATCCATAATAATGTTGTGAAGTTGTTCACTTTAATTGACTATATGTAAATATTGGTATATTTAACTACTAGTAAATCAGTTTCACTGTTGCGGTATTTATTAGTTTTTTTTTAATTAATGCCAATAGATGACCCACCTAAAGTTAAGAGAGAAAAAAAGAAGAAGAAAAGCATAAAGTTAAGAAGTTAAAAGGTAACCAATGCTTGTAAGTTAGCGTTAGATAAATGTATAGAAAATACTTCTAAACCACTAAAATATAAAAACTAAATTATCAAAAGAACGGTGTAAGAATATACGTTGAGCGGTCTTATCCATAAAAGCGGACAATTCCAGATAATCTTCAAATACTAGACTTACCAAGAACACTAGAAGATTGTGCATTACTACACTGAAACGTAACATAGTCTATATAAATACATCGCTGAGCGCTTCCTCTGAGGACGTGCCCCGTTAGGCATGACATTGCGTCACTTTCAGACGTCTCATGTGCCTGTTATAGAAACTTACAATATCTATTTTATTGCAAGTTTCTTGCACTTACTATTACAAAAATTTAGAAAAAAATTATAACTACTGAGTGTTACATATGAACTTAAAATAAAGTTTTTACGAATAAATCTTCTATCTTCAAAAATAATTGTTTATCTGATACAGTATAATAAAAGCAAAAATATATTTCCTCCATTTTGTTAACATTAACAAAACAATAACAATTCTCATTTCGCGCAATAACTTTTATCATTCAGTAGGTATCTCAGAGCTATATTTATTTAGCTGAGTATGAAATTGTTGTTATTTAGTTTCAAACTGTATGTTTTACAACATATTCAAAAACATTTCAAACATCGCGATTTAATTCCGAACATAAGCAAGGCTGTGAAAACGAAATAAATAAGTTTGTTTTATTTTTATAATAAGATATATTCGCAGAATAAACATCATTGTTTGTTAATACAAATATTTGTTCTTAATTAGAATCGAACCGTTACATAAAGCACGGAAGACAGAGCTAATACTTTTACTAAGCTGTGCTAGCCGTCAAAATGTTTTAAATTTGGTATTTTTTTTATTAGAAGGGTTATTTTTAAGTCATCTTGATATTATAATTAAATTTTTAGATTTTTAACTTTTTAATCCAATTTCTCATCGTACAAAATGTCTATAGTTTGAAGCTAGTATTGAGTAAGATGGACTGTAAGTACCTATACACAAACAAGCCACAGACTGAAATTAAAAAAAAAGGTCAAAAATGACAAAATTCCTTAAGATACTACAGCCCGTCTATTTTTACTCTGATGTAAGGAAAATATGATTTACAATAACGACGGGAAGAAATCTTTATGTTAACCGTAGTAAGGTAGTAATTGAAATAGGAAGATTTACGCACGTATTCTGGTAAGATTGTATTAACATAGATTAGTCACTTGAAAACAGACAAGATTAAACTGTTAAATAAATCTTACACGTAAACCGCATCGTAAAAAATTGGAGCATATTTATATTCATAAAATTAAAAAATGATTTGGAATATAGGTAAATAACTTTTTGAATTGGTTTTAGATAAGCTGTCGTATTACCATTTTTTTTTGATTTTTTTTATTGCGCTGCTTAACGCTTAGAAACTCAAATATTATAAGTGTTCAACTCGTAAAAATATAGGTACAAACCCTAAAAGACAAATGAAAATGAACCCACATTTTCCAGATTCGCTAAAAACAAAGAGTTCAACCGAGTAACTCCGTGCGTGTGAAACATCTGTCAGTACAAACTTTGACACTGCATTCAAACGACAGTCATTTGTCATTGAGTGTCTCATCTGCACAATTTATTCACAGAGTAGAAGGGTTTCCGACTGAATTATAGTCTTTTAAAAAATCTTTTTTCCTTTGTTATCGTTGTGACTTTCCAGCGATAAAAGGAATTACGCCATTCATCTTGGACTTGACTTGGGACTTGTGCATTTTTTTGCGTATTTTATTTTGGGAACTCCTATTTGGAACAGGGAACATTATTTAGAACAAGTATTACTGAGGGATAAACTGTTCTGTTCTCTTTACCATGAATTTATTTGAATTGAATTTACCAGATTAGTACCGAAAACAATGCTTACATATAAAATTAATCAAATCATTACTCAATTTTTTTAAATACACTCGAGAGCAATGAATCCGGGTCACTTAAAGAATCCTAAAAATCTCGGAAACTAAAAATGCTAGGTTAATGCAATAAATTGTATTTAATAGACAATGTAATACTCCTTAAATGAAGGTATTAAAACTTCTTAGTTATTGTAAAGTTATATCATAAAAAAATCAAATTTGAAAAAGGGCCACTTTCGAAGATGGAACTACGAAATTACAGCATTTGGTTTTGCTTTTGTTTGTAATCTGTCATTTATGTGGGTACATAAACCATGTTGATAGTGCTCTATATTCATTATTCAAGCTGAAATTATGTCGCTTACGCCTGAAGAATGCACCAGAATACTTACAATGCTGGAAACCGGCCGGAGTCAGCGCGATACAGCCAGGACTGTCGGTGTGTCGCTGTCAACAGTACAAAGAGTTCTCCGACGTTACGAAGAAACTGGTTCTAACCTACGCAGACCAGGAACGGGCAGAACCAGGTGTACCACAGCACGAGAAGACCGATACTTGGTGAACACCATGCTTCGAAATCGCTTTCTCACAGGAACTGAACTCACCAATCAGTTTCGACGCCTCGGAGGAAGTAACCCAAGTGCATGGACAGTAAGACGTCGGCTTGCTGAATCTAACTTAAAACCCCTTAGACCTGCAAACGGCCCTAAACTGGAGCGTGGGCATCGTATTTCGAGACTAAGATATGCCCAGAGCCACGTAAATTGGAGTATTGAAGATTGGTCAAAAGTTATGTTCTCCGACGAATCAAAATTTATGCTCTACAAGCACGATGGAAGACACAGAGTGTATCGAAGACCAGGGGAAAGATTCAAGCAAGCATGCATCGAAGAAAAAGTAGCCTACGGTGGTGGGTCTGTACTTGTGTGGGCCGGAATTTCTTCTGAAAGTCGCACAGAGCTGGTGATCATAGAAAACGGCTCTTTAACTAGCGTAAGATATGTGGAAGAAATCCTCAATGATCACGTTGGTCCATTTATGGTCAATTTAGGTGAGGATGCTATATTTATGCATGACAATGCCCGACCTCATACAGGTAGGATTGTGAATGACTACCTTCAAGAGATGAACATTACTCGTATGGAGTGGCCAGCGCGCAGCCCGGATATCAACCCGATCGAGCATGCTTGGGACGAGCTAGGCAGATGCGTAAAACAACGAAACCCTCCCCCAATCACGCTTCGTGAGCTCAAAATTGCTCTCACAGAGGAATGGGAGAATATTCCCCAAAATCGTATAAGGAACTTGGTGTACAGCATGCCAAACCGCGTAAACGCAGTAATGGAAGCACGATGAGGCAATACGAAGTATTAAAATTCAAGAAAATCGTAATAAAGTTCAAAAATTTCATGTTTCCTATTTTTGTTTTAAGGAGAGATCAGCAGTTTTTTTCTTTATGTAATTTTGTGTTAATAAAATGTATGGTGACTCATATTTTTTTTACTTTCATTTAAGGAGTATTACATTGTCTATTAAATACAATTTATTGCATTAACCTATCATTTTTAGTTTCCGAGATTTTTAACATTCTTTAAGTGACCCGGATTCATTGCTCTCGAGTGTAGTTTCTCAATAGCAATTTGTATTCACACACTGCAAGAAATAACTCTTAATAACTCTGAAAAAAAATGTTACATAGAAGAAACTATAACATATTTTTATAGACTATTCTGACCTTTTCAGCACAGCAATGATGTTCCTAAATACTTTACATACAGCCTGTATAAGACATATAACCACTTTGAATAAAATGAAACATCATGTATAAAAACGATACATTCTGTGTAAGACAACCTAAACCGAACACCAATTCTGGCTTTCCATTACATATCGAAAACACGAAAATCAAAGAACAGAAGCGAATCTCACAAACGTCCATCCTGATGTAATACCGTCCTTTTGTTTCCGCCATGTAATAAACGATCCACGAGCCAGATTCCGAACCTTGCCATTCGGACACAGTGCACATAGAATCACTAGTTAACTAATGACCATAAAAAAAATCAAGTCTTTATAAAAAAAATCAAAACAAATTTCATGTTTTGCTTATTTCATAATAATAGAATCATATTATTGAATACACATTTCAATTATAAAAATACATTATACTGATGACACATTTGTTTTTATTACTCGATAGTGTGGGCCGGCCCACACTATGTTTGCGAAAAAATAGCCAATCGTAGGAGCAAATGTAATGTAACAAGTGGAGACCGCGTTTAGGCAAGCGTAGTGTAGGACGCCCTTCGGCGAGATGGAGCGACGATACAAGGAGTGTAGCTGGCAAACTCTGGATGAGAAGAGCCGAAGACCGGGCTCAGTGGCGCGTCTTGGGCGAGACCTAAACCTATACGTCCAGCAATGGACTGATATAGGTTGAATATGATGACACAATAGAACGAAATAACACCCAGACCAAAAACCGATAAAATTGATTGTTTTCAAGCTTCGCAAACTAAGGTGTCATGTTTTTCAAGCATTTTAGTTATATAAAACATTTTCGAGTCAAATGAATGCTCGCAACATTGCAATTAAACTTATTCATACTGAAATCGATTTTCCCGGAATGATTTCACGCAAATTAAATAAAAAGTCCGTCGGAAACACGAAAAGAATCAGAGAGGAAAAAGAAATTCGGCAACGAAGAAAGAATCCTAATAAAACATTAGGGCTGCACCCCTACTCGCACGCATGCAATCACCATTAACAGAAACCGTATATCTATGAAACGTGTGTCTTGCACGATTCTAACCTTTCACGTACGGTAGAGTGCATAGCGATGCGAAATAATTACTAAACACATCATTCGTAACAAAACTTATATCAGTGCATAACAGCATTTATTTACAAAAACTAGTTTTACCTGTTTAAAAATAAAACTAAATACTTTTACTTCTTCTATTTTCCTGCCCCTTTTCACATCACAAATGTTTACGTAAGAACTCATTGACGTAACGTTATGTTGAGATGCTTATACCTCTACCATGAGTTGTCACAGTAAAATCGCCTGACTTTACTACAGTAGTTACGTCAATATTAGTATGACGAATTTTATTACCCAACAATCCGCTAGAGGCGCTGTACAAATCTTCATACATTTTTTTAACTACAGACGCTAGCGAGTATTGTTTATATAGTATAGTAAAAACTCATGGTAGAGCTACTGAAGTAATTCCGTCAACAACAAATCATGCGCGATAAATTGTATTATGTTTATTATGATAGTGTGGTCCAATGCGTGAATGCGCGGTCGAAGCCTAATATAACATTAATAAGGCTGTGTTGGCGTGAAACATAATTTCTCGGCGGCAAACAGTGCAGATACTCATCTATTTTATATACTTTCATCTGTTACGACTTATTCAATTATTAAATTCTCGTGTCTCAAGATGTCAAACATGCAAATTATTTTTGGGATTACGAAATTGTTCATGTACTTTTTATTTGAGCGAAGCTAGCAGTAGAGTTTACACATTTACTTTGCTGAACACTTGATTAATACAATAGTAAAGAGTGCATTACACTATTTAAATTTCAGAGCGCTAGAGTAACGGCCGGTTTCTCGAACGATGATCAACGAAAAAATCAAATAATTACTATGTGATTAACTCGGATCAATCGTGATTTGGGTTTCCAGAAACCGTCCCTTAGTGTTCTGTTTTTTATATACTGTTATGTACGTTACATAGTTTGTAACACAACACAAATGTACTTTCTTTCTTCTTGCGCGAAATGCTTAAGCTAAATAGTACCGTAAAACGCACAAAAAACCTATAATTACCCCATATCACTCCATCAAAGAGATCATTTTATCCCAAAACTCTTTGTGGGGTAAAATGGTTCACAGTTTACATCTTTTTTATTCGGAGGGTCTATTATCATGCCATCTGTGGATAACGCGCTCAGTCATTGTAATTCAAGGGGCTATAAAATGCGCGTAAATTCCTCCACTAATGCCGAGTCGCTTCTTTGAATGGGAGCCGATCGAGTTGTTTTTATGGCGGATTTTCACGGGTAGGCACAGGCACCGCTCCTCGCGTTTTGGGGTAGATAGACTTGATAGCAAGGAGAATCTACAGACTTGACTTGATAGTGTTTCAAGTGCGTGAACGCAATGTGATTCTTTCCAGCAGTACCACGTATTTTTGTTTAGTTTTGAGTGAAGATATTAGAAAAAATGCGAATGTTTTAGACATTGAATAAAAAATACAGAAAAAGGAAGTCATTGAAATTTGTTGTCTATGTTATTGAAATCTAGATTTTTTTATTGTTTTATTAAGTCCATGTGAATAAAAACACTATCGCGCGTCATTATATTATTTGTCAATAAAGCTCCTATTTTGCAGCATAAAACGTTCTAGAAAAAGTTTTTTATCGTCATATTCAATGCCGGATTTATAAATAAAATTGCAGAAACAGAAAGAACAGTGCAATGATAATATTTTTATTTCGTTACGAGAACTCTCGCACGGGAAAATCTGAGGCATTTTCCGTAAATGGCAGCTCTATCTATCATGGTTCTGTAAGTGTATTTCCTCGCTATGTGAACGTTTTTTTAATTGAATGGATAGCTCTAAAAATAGTTGTAATTGCTTTTCTGTGTTTGAGACTGTGGTATGGAATAAAACTATGAGCTTTGTTTGAACGATTCAATACCTATTTGCAATTATTTTTGAGTTTTATCTTTACTTAATTAGCTTTATCACAATAGTCATATTTTTACCAAATCTTATTATTGTTATTGCGGAATGGACTTTCTATTTAAGTAAAAGCCTACCCTTTTATATTTATCAAACAATTTTCAATTTATAAATTGTCATTCTCCCCTTCACCTTTTGGAATTGTTTAAGCGCAACAAAATTAAATACCAACGCCTTCATAGACATTGTTTTTTGACCCTCGAAATTTCAAAAATACCTGTGTCGGCTATTTCAGTGTTCCCAAAATACCAGTGTCCTGTAGCCAAGTACCCTAAATCTCTTGATAATAAACTCTACATGTGGTGCTCATGAATCAGGAATAAACTAGAGTGACTTGCCATGCATTAGCTAGTTTGTCGCTTTACACGGCTTAATCCATATTAAAATAATTAACATTTTGTCCCGAACTATGATCTCTCAATATCATTTTAATGTTTAAGAAATCCATAGAAGTCAATCAATGTCTGTTGATAGGTATTACAAAATTTAACAAAACAGACTTTTACAAGTAAAACTAAATACACATTTTTAAACATTGTTCTAAAAGTTAACTTTAGAGGCTTATGAGAATATGATTTTCATAATAGCTTTGCTTTTATTGGTACAATAGCGTGATGTTTAGTCTATATTTATTTAAAAAATAATATAATAATCAAAAACTGCGTTAATAAGATAAGCCCGTTATCAAAGAAACTGTAAAAAGGGTTAAAACCCATGACCCGTATTCCGTAGGTTAAGTTATTAAGCCGAAGTGGTCCGCTGAAAGGTTAGGCACAATAAAAAGTAAAGGAGGTAAAGATCCTATGCGGTCTGGCTTTTGTTTCTTGCCTCTATTGTTTCCCGGTAGTCGGGGCTCTTGCACATGACTAAGGAAAGCTGCAGCGGTCTTATCTTAAATTAAACAGTGGTATCATTATAAAAAATGGTTTATTTTTTATGTATACTAGGGGCTACGTTTAGGTAAAGTATATTCGTATCTAAACCACATAGACTAGTTTTTAACTTATATAAGGACCAATTCCAATGTTTTCAAACCTACAATCATATTCAGTATGATCATAAACCTATACTAATTCACTGCTGGACATGAGTCTCTCACAAGACGCGCCAGTTAGTTCAGTCTTCGGCTATTCTCGTCCAGTATTTACCACGTTTTATTTACATTGTTTTTATTTTAAACCAGTAATTAATTTAGCAAATACCAAGTTTCACTAAAATTTGTATACCTACTTGATAATTTAATTTACAGCAAAATATTACCAACTACATAATAATACACAACTTGACTGATATTCAAATTCGATTAGTGGTCAATATCTTACCACAACATTATTGCAATGAAGCTATTATTGCACTTGTATGGAGATTTTAAAACTGCGGTACGGAATTCTGTTTAATTTAATCTGTGGCCAATGTATAAAGAAATAGAATATCGTATGCTGATATCCTACTAAAACAACTACAATTTAGGATTTTGTGTCAGAATATTCTGAAAAGAAAAGCATCATACGAGTAGTACGGTCTACCGGTTTATTTTAAAACAAAAGCGAGAGAGAGGATAATGGAGAGAGAGCCGTATATGTAAGAGCCTTGAGTTTTTCATAACTGTGGCAATGTCCGGTTGCAGTTTAAGCTATATTTTGACGCTGCAGAATGGCACGACGCTTGCGACGTCGTTTGAAAAAATCTGAATGGAGGCGATTTTTCAGTCCGGGAAGCGAGTGAATTTTATGTCGACGGCAACAAAATGACGGCGAGTTTTGTTCAGAGGGCTCTTAATCTGGCCCTTTGTTGGAGAAGTGATTATTAACGGAAACATTTTTCAAAACAACTTGGTTTTCGGTGTTTTTGGGTCAATTGATAAATAACTTTGAGGCTAAAGTATTTTGTATTACAATGCGGTCTGTGGACATAGGGCAAAGTGAAGAAAAATAACATCCACGCATAATATAACGACATTTAAAATATATTTTTTTTAATTTCGTTGACAAAATGACCTTTGTTTTAAACTGAATATAAAATTATATCCCCGCGTAATGTGGTAGGTGCAAAATCAGTAAAACAGCTTCTTGAAAAGAGCTCTTCCACGAAAGTACGTTAGTACTTCCTAGTGGTATGTTAATGTTATCTTTCAATTACATTCTAGTAGAAGCACTCTGCTAAATCTCATACAAAAATATGTATGTACAAAATTAATAATGATTCGTCTAACTTGAAAAGTATTTACATAGGCCCAGAAGGTACAAACCTCAAAATTTGAGACTTTTCAATACTAATTTAGGTAAAAGTTGCCGAAAGTTGCAAAAAGTTGCTGTCTAACATACTTGCAAACGGTACGGCAGACGACCGTACATTGAGATTAAAAAACTTTTCAACCGCGTTCTAAAAAAAGTGGCCAAGTGTGTGATTATCGAAGTTAGTACAGAGTTCCGTGATTTAATTTATTTCATTCAGATGTTTATGTAAAAGTCTTAATATTTTAGTTTTTGTACAATATAGATTTTAAAAACTTTAAAATAGGTGGCCACAGGAAAGTGCCCCAAGCTACCGTTGTAAGCTGCAATTTTATCATTTTTTATAATTGGTCGAGCGACTATAAGTTTAATATCTAATTACTAATAATGTACATGCAATTAAAAACTTCCTTCTTGTAGTGTGACCATCGTTCATTAAACATTTTTATTATTTTATTAAACTATACAAAAACCTCTCATTGAATAAAACTCTATTGACTTTATCATTGGCTGTTTACTTATAGGGTACGGAACCCTTATTAATAAATTTGTCGAAAACCGACCACTGACCGTAAAGGGCGGAAGTTGTGGAAGTATTCTGTTGCGGATCGCCAATTAGGAAATTCAATTTCAAACGAACTCTTGTTCTATGTACAGTTCAGTGAAAAACTCCGAGCTTTAGTTTAGAAATAATTTATATCGTAATTGAATTCTGCTAGCTAAAGCAAAGATCACTTAGGTTTATTTAAACCGTTGGTTACAAGGTTTAGTAGAAGAATTAATTTTATTATATTTGTTGTAGGTATTTATTAATTGACATGTAAACTTACTTTAATCACCTCTTAGTAAAATGTTTGTATGCTAACAAACAGGATCTAGAGAATCTAAATATTGCTTTCTTACCGCCACTTATTTTTTTTCAGTTGAGACCTTTTCAACTTTCTCCTTTTATTTACAAACAAACTTACGACTATACAGTATTTACAAAATGTACATAATCATATAAAATACATAAGAAACAACATATCTAGGTAGTACAACCGCCACTTTACGCCTAGATACACAGACAACAAAATGATTTGATTTGAAAAAAACGATGATCGTTTGTTTAAAACGTTTGGTATAAATAGATACTTACCTAAATATTAGGTTTATGAATCAGTTGATTTTTTTCTTTTCACAGGGCTTTGTTTATTTTATGTTAGGTCTTGTAAGTTTCTTTGTTATTTATAAGTAATATTTAACAACATGTAATACTTATTAGAAAAACACGAAATTCGAAATATCTAAGCTTAACTTCTATTGGTTTCGCAGCGTTTATTTAAAAGTGGACGTTGCGGGTTGATTAATCCTGTTTCAGAAGGGTCGCTTTTGTCATCGAGAAATTGTTTTAAATTCTTTCATTCACAAGTTGATTAAACATTTGGTTTTGTGGGTTCACTTGACAGTTCAAACTTGACATTTCTAATTCTACTCAGTAGGTAACTATAAAAAAATATAGTTTTATATAGTTTTGAGTTTGGAAAGAGTTTTCCCAGGGAACTACTATCACCGTACTTATTTCTACTGCCAAGTAGTTATACTCTCATTTTTGAGTACCTACCAGTTTGAAGGGTATGGATGCCGGCGCAATAACATACTCATGAGACTTAACATACTAACATCTCTACAATACAAGCAGTGTGATATCTCACAGGGCACGTTTTTTATTTACTTGCTCTGTACCACTTAACATCAGGTGAGCCATATAGTTTTATCAATAAATTACAGAAAAAAAAATATATCTAACCCAAAATGAAACCTAGCCGCAAAAGTATGAAACCTAGCAATATTTCTTTCCTACAACTTTAGTTAAAAACGTGTCTAAATTTAAATTAAACCTAGATTAGAACACCGATTACTTGAAGCCTAGATTTCCCTAGCGGCTCTAAAACTAAATAAGAGTTTACATACTGTATTTCAACCGACGTTAAAAGAGTACTCGATACGAATGTATGTTGTTTTTTTTTGTATATAATAAAAGACCGGGCTCAGTGGCGCGTCTTTGGAGAGACCTACGTCCTGCAGTGGACTGATATAGGTTGGATATTTCAATTCTAATCAGACTGCAACCTAAAGAGTATGTCAAGGCCAAAAGCACGTTGTAACTTGACACCTAAGGGTTGAGCACGAATAAATGTGACTGTAACATTAGCACATTCAAGGCACATTGCGCGGTGACGCTGCAACGTTTGGAAGTCAAGCACGCGCCAACGCGTAATGACTCTCAACTACGCTACTGTTATACGTTTTTGATTATAACTTTTATTCGTGCTCAGTCCTCTGTCATGTCCACTTTGAACGCAATATTCCACTTATTCGATGACAGGTTGCAAGCTCACTGCCGACGTGGAATAACTCGGTAACTCATGATCGACATCACAAAAGGTTGCTAGGGTACACTCCACATCAATTGGAGTCGATATGGCCTCTTCAAATATGTGCTTTATTACGTACAAAGGAATTTGTTGAGAGAAAATGGCAGCTTATCGCGGCCTGTAGCACTGGTTCGGTTTTGGATCTTTAGTAAACGAAAGAATCTCCCCAATTTCATTTACTAAAAGATTTTATTTAAAGATTTACTTAAACGAACCAGTGCTTAGTACTTAATTTCATAATAACACTAATTAATTGGTTCCAATATTTTTGTTTTTTTTCCCATGTGAGGTTGGTAGTTTGTCGAAAACGAAAAATAACTGAAAACGTAAAAAACGTAGAAAGTATAGTACTTTTTTTCACTATAGTTTATATATACTTAATTATGATTATTTATGATCAATATGTAGCAAATAAATCATATTTCCTTCCTTTTGCCACTGACTGAGGAATTACTTCTACAGATTGGACTTATGGGATTTTCTAATTTGTGTGTCAATATAGGTAACTTTTTGCACATACACAAAATAAAAATACGTCAAAAACTCATGCTAGGGTAACAAAAACGCGGTTCGCACGGCGGAAAATTGGTTTATTGTTTTGAAGATTTTTTATAAAAGCGTTTCTAAATACTGAGACAATAAATATCAGAAGATACTTATGACGTATTTATTGAGTTGTGTTTCAGTAAATATCTATATTTACTCGATATTTTTATAATACGCTTAGCGAAATTATTCGCAACATTTTTTAACCACGATTTTTTGGGATACGTCTTTTTCATTTTGCTCCATACGATATGTAAAATAAATGAAAATATGACTTTACCAATAAAAAAAACCGGTTCGTATGTACAATGAATTTAATTTGAACAGATAGATACCCTTTCAGCAAATTAAAAATATATATCTCAGAGCTTCAGATGACGGTCTAAAAGAAATGAATATTAAATTACTTACCTACAGGATATTCATGCTAATACTTTGTTAAAGACATAACTACCGTTAATTAATTACAAAGTTATTTTACTTTAAGATATTTTGTACAAAAAAAACCTTCTGCTATCTATAGATACTGAACTGTACCTCTACCATGAGTTGTCACAGTAAAATCGCCTCACTTTACTACAGTAGTTACGTCAATATTAGTATTACGAATTTTAGTACCCAACTCCGCTATCTATATTATCCGCTAGAGGCACTGTACAAATCTTCATACATTTTTTTAACTACAGACGCTAGCGAGTATAGATTGTAAAAACTCATGGTAGAGCTAATGATCCAAAAGCTTTTAGGACAGTCGATAAAGTAATTATAATGTTAGGTAATGTATATAAAAACAAACCACTGAACCAATCTATAGATACCCAGCTGGTCCCGAAGATACTCGACAGCCGATATAACGACCACAACAACCTCCCGGACCCCAAAACTCTGGTACAGCATGTGGTACTTCCCAACTCTCAAACTTGCAAATTACTCAGTAATTTCAAATGTAAATTGCCAATTTCGGCTACAAGAAGATTTCGCGTATAACAGGTGTTTGTGGCTAATTTATTCAATTGATCAATATGCAAGGGCTTCGTGTCTTTATTCTGAGCTAGTTCACGTTTTCGAACAGTTTGCGTAAGAATTATGACTGAATTTTGAATTGATCGAAAATAGTTTAATCTGTAATGTAAGTAGAAATTTAAATGGTAGTACCTATATTCAAATGATTTAGTAAAAGCGCACACCGACGTTTAACTATGAGCATCGGGTAGAAAGTGAAGTAAAATAAACTTATCTTACTGCATACTTGTCGTCGGTGTGCGCACACCCTTACAGAACAATAATTGGGTAGTGAAAATTTCGAGACTATGTTAAAACTAAAATTATGTAATAATGAAATTTTTGACACACGACACGTCACCGGCACGATATTTTTGTAGTAGCTTAAACAGTACCTAATACTGTCGTATCAATGTGCAAACGCTCATCCTTTGATGATAACGTGTTTTAATTTTGACAATTTAGTTGGTATTTTTAGGCTTAAAAGGTTTTTGTGGCATAAGATATTTATTTATAAAAATATGTTTGTATTTTTAATTGGATTCGTATCATTTGTTTTTTTTAACTACAGAAATATAATATTTAACCTTGGTAGTTCAGTCAGTTTTTTTTATAAATAATATTATTATAAGTCGATGGCTCATCAGACGTTGATTACCACTGTTTAATAATAATGCATGATACCTTATTGTACACTACCGGGAATGTGCCTAGAGATACATTGTACTACGTCTGTCACTCTCTGAGATAAAGGTATTTAGTTTCACACATGTGATTGATCAAGCCTTCAAACTGTGATAGCGAACATCAAGCATCAAGGCGAACTTCGGAAAATCTCGGAGACTTTGATGAACTCTTATGAAGAAACCTTCTATTAGGATCAAGAATTATAACGAAACCTGTAAGAATGAAAATACATATTTTTTTATTATTGAAATAATTTTTCAAGCGTTTAAATCGTCCTACTATAGCGATAAAATCGTCTGAATAATTCGTATGAATGAACGCGGCGCCTTGAGAATATTTTATTAATAAACCATTCTATGAATGTATTTACCTGCTCTGAATATAATATAAAAGAACTGATACCGATTTAGCTAAGGAAAAATCTTATAGCAAGGGAAGATGGCAGCTACGAAACAACAAGCTTTTTTATTTAAGTAATAAAAAAATAAGGAATAACATTAAAATCATGACTTTGTATAAACTGGTCATAATACTTAGGTATAAAACTAGTAAAAACTCATCACTAAATAAATTGTTTTGCTAATTTTTTTCTTTAATTAGGTATATTGCTGAAAGCTGAAAATAGCTCAGAAATCTGAAAGAGTTATCCTTGGGACCTCTTTAATAGTACCCATTTTTTTCTGTTACAAAACCAAAATCGACATAGTTTAGAGTAATGTCAAACTAATTGCATAAATACTCGTTTACGAATATTCGTGTTTCAGTGAAGACAAATGTAGTTTAAAGATGCCAGGCTAAACACTACTGAAAGGAACCAAAGACCAGGCTCAGACTCAGTGGCGGGTTTCGGGAAAGATCTACGTCCAACAGTTAGAAGATTGATGCACAATAATCCATACATTACAAAACCAGTATCTGCACGCTCCTAAGTTACTTGAAATATAATCTACGATCTAATCTCCTGAAATAGACCTCAATGCTCTAAAAACCACACTAATTCGTATAATTATGTCTCCCGGACGGACGGACAGTAATTCCGCCAGTTTTTGCCGATTCAGACCGAAGGGTTGGCTCTATGTCACGGGTAGTGCCCTTGGCGGTAGCTGAGCAGGTACACAGCTGGGTCAATACATAAAAAAAAATATGATATTTTTTATATAAAATAAATTCGTTAAGAATTGGAGAGCTCACCATAAATGTGTTATTTTGTGAAATAAACAATAAAATAAATAAATCTATATGTTGTTTTTCTATAACCGCTTTGGGTGATTTGTTTACTTGTTTATACATGTATTTATATTAAACTATTCAGAATGCTGATGGTTTTGTGCAGATGTGACTTTAAAGGAGCTTGATTGCATTGTCATTCTGGCCAGTAAAAATTTCTACTTACTAATGTTAATCTTGTCAAATATTAAGTCACGGATATTCTGTGGCAAAACAATATCATTTGGTTATTTCCTAGCTTGTTTTAAGTTTGTATTTTGCTGCTAAGTTTCTAAATGGAACGTAAAATACCGAGTAAACGTACTACGTGTTGTGAATTTTAATGTTCTGTTAATAACTCGTTGAGTTTAGAAATAAAAAAAAGTTGTGAAATTAGTAGGAATTTTCATGTGAATTAAACCGATGATATATTATAGCATAGCCCTTATTAAAGGGGTTTGTAACAGTTTAAAACTACACAACTTGTTTTTCATAGAATAGATCATCTTGAACCACCATCTTACCTGATGGTAAATGTTAAAACGTAGTTATGTAACCGGCTAGTACATTGCCAATAACATCGCATCATGCCTAGACGCAAGCTTGCAGTCTCGCAGCTGCGGCCGTTTGCTTATCTCTACCACCCACGCGTTTGTGCCTTGTGGCCCTTAGTTAGTAAGTTTGTTTTAATCATTCGTCTAGAGGCTAACCTTTGCCTCTGACGTCTCATTTATTGTAACTAATTTCAATGAATTAAAGTTTTCATGAAATAAAGTTTAGTTTTTTAAAACATTCACCACGTTCCCGTAACTTTCACTTCGTGTTAATTTTGAGGTTCCCACTATAAAGTGACCCAGCTGTTTATAACTCACAGAACCCTAAGGGATCTGAATAGATGTAGGGGTCATGTGAATATTTATTAGGTTAAATTATTGCTCTTCTGTTGGGATTGAACCAGGGACCTTATCCATTAGATTATTACTTTTCTTTTGGGTAAAAACTACGGGTTTTAGATGACCGACGACAGTAAACATTTATAAATATAAATATTAACGGTCAAAATAACATTCAGTCCCAAATCCAGCTGCACCTTGTACCTAATAAGATGGGTAACTGGTATGCTGCTAGAATATTAACACATCCAGTTTTTTATTGGAACAAAGTTCCTTATCGTGCGTTGCGAAAGGGCTAGACGGAAAAAATTAAGATCAACAGTTGTAACGACACTTTTTGCACAAAATATCAATGCCAGTTTACAAACTAGGAAGACTTTAAACTGTTTACAAACAGTTTTAAATTTTCATTTCAAATCTTCCTCTAATCTATAAATCATCTCATTGATTTCAGATTAAAAGTTTATCAAAAAACATGTCATTTATAAGACTCCAATATTAAAAAATAATTGACTGACAGTTAATTAGTGTTGCCAATTATATATATTCGGAAATAGCAAGCTATAAGCACTTACTTCTAACAATTGCCATACACAAGCTGGTTTAAAGTTTGCAAATTCACGGTCAGTAAAACAGAGTAAAGTTCATTATTGACGTGACAACGTCTTATAATTTGATAGAGCCGGCTGCACGCACGAAAAAACATGACTCATGAGGCGTTCTGAGGCGTTGTGAGGCGTTGTGAAGCGTTCTGAGGCGTTCCATGAAGTGACGTTGTCACGTTCAACTATCGTCAGTAAACCGACTTTACAGACAACCATTTTTTGACGTGACAACGTCTTATAATTCGATAGAGCCGGCTACACGAACGAAAAAACATGACTCATGAGGCGTCCTGAGGCGTTCTGAGGCGTTCCATGAAATGACGTTGTCACGTTCAACTATCGTCAGTAAACCGACTTTACAGACAGAGAGTATCTTGTTTGGCAATAAAGCTAATAATTTACATGCCCTGAAAAACTGGAAGATCTTCGCATTAACCCCTCCTTACACTACGTATTTGAATGTAATTTTAAAATAAATATAATTACTTACTTCAATTTGCATAACATTATTTAATAAAAAGTTGAACAAACCCCATTCTATTTAGGTTTTTGTATTGCCAAACATACTAAACAGTCAAAGAGGGTAACCATACCTTTTTTATGTTCACAAAGAATCTCTTTGATCCTTCCATTTCATAAGTGGCTGAACACATCGCTCTCAATTAAATCACAAACGTTTGAACCAAATTACAAACAAATGTGATTAGATCCATGTGGTTTGCGTACAAACCTTCAAACAGGAAAAGTAAGTGGAGCTGTTAAAAAACACATAGTACTTTCAACAAAACAATAAAATGTTCTTCATCATCATCATCAACAGCCTGACTTGACCCACTGCTGAGTATAGGCCTCTCTCTGCTCTTTCCATTCCGCGTTCTGAGCCGCTCTCATCCATCATCATCATTCCCCTGCCCTTATCCCATGTTAAGTGGGGTCGTCACAACATGTTCTCTTTCTCCACTCACTCTTATCACTCGTCAGCTCTGAATCTACTCCTCTCACAATCCAACCATTTCATTTTCGGCCTACCTCTACTTGCACGCCCAGACACACTCACATTCATAATCTGTTAAAAATCAAACAATCTAGTATAGAACTAATAATGACTCAGACGTGTGTCATTTTTACTAGTTGTACTGTTTAGCCGTACTAGTGACACGGAGCGGAAGAGTTCTTTTAGAGACTGGTTTCGAACAACTGGCATCTGGAATTGCTTAGTGTATAAGACGATTTTAAATCATCATCACCTACTCAGATGTAGGTGATGATGAGTAGATAGTTTTTACGTTATCGGTTTTATTTCAATTATATATACATAAAAATACTCGTTATTCTAAAATTTAGAATAACGAGTATTTTTATGTAAATATAATTGATTTGAAATTTAGAATCTAAATGATCCTTGTGATTTTATTGAATAAAGAAATATTTGATTTGATTTGACTATTTAACTGCGTAATTCCAGCCAGACCAAACAATAGATTCATTTTACCTTATATATTATTAACTCATATAGATATTTATAGACTTGTAGTTTTCAGTCTAAGAGAACAAGGTTCCTGAACTATTTATTTATTTAATTCAATTGCTTCCGGCTTTGAACGGAAACGCAGTTGTTCAACTCAGTTATTGTTTGCGTGGGGGCTAAGGAATGTTTGTTTATTGATATTTGTATTTATTTTTCTTAATAGGATATGTATTTTTAAACAAATCAGCCTTAATATATCAATTAAATAAGACTTTAGTTACTGTTAATGTAACTGTAGCGGTGTGTGTAATCTGAGATTTTTATGCAAAAATACTACAATCTACTCCCTAAAACCAAATACGTATTTCAAATACCATCAGTGAAAAAATATGTAAAGAAAACTTGACTAAAAAGTGATAAATAGAAAAGTAGTTTTTTTCTTCCCCTAAATTGTGTTAAAATAAATAATATCATAATAACATCATTCGTTCTTTTGACAGCTTTTTAGCCAGACTACTAATCCGCTACTCGCTGCAAACTTGTACCATACGCCAAAAAAACACACCACTTCATAGATACCTACTGCCTCTCGATATTCTTTGTTATAAAACAGTAATAGACCAATAAAAGTTTAACGTCTCGGTTGAGCTTTCGACGAGATTTTTATCTTCAAAGTCGTTTGATGATATAAACATCAGCGGTTTTCTAAATTGGCCCTCAGATGTGGCTGAGCATCGATGCAAAATCTCAACGTAAATATTTAAAAAGTAAGCAATGTCGATGAATATTTTTATGGTAAAAATTTACTGAGCTTTTTATAGCTTTTATAGATTGGACGCAAATAGTTGCACAATTTAAACGTGTTTTAAGTTTAGCAATGCATAAAACACTTATTAAGTATCATACCATGCCACTTTAATAAAGTATGACATATGTAAAGAAAGTATGTGTAATTAAACAGTTAATACTTACACTACATTAGACACCTTCCGAATCACGGGAACCTGAAACAAAAAAATAGTAGTTAGTTTTTTTTATTGTGCTTTCAATATTATTACAGCCTAAACAGGCTTCTAATGATCGCTAAATAAGTTAATTTCACGATAGTTTTAATCATAATTTACTAAACCTTTACAAGCTTTTTTTTATTATAAAACTTACAATAATTACCCTAAAAGTCTCAATATATCATTCTAGTTTAGGTCTCATAACAATTTATACCTATACATTTCAATTATTTACACATAAAACGATAAACACGAACAAAATCTCTCAGCACAAAAACCTAAGCTGCGCGTATTTACATTTCAAATCTGCAGACAATAATTTTGAAAGCACGTACGCAGCAGAAATCATTCCTATCCATAACACAGGCTTTTTAGAACAGCTAAGTTAATCACGTTTTTTGTTGTATATTTACCTACCTAGCTTTTTTGAAAGAGCTTCGCCGGTATATATGCACGGTGGTAGCGTACCTGTTTATGTCTACAATGCAGCGATACTCACAATCCAGTAGGTACCATGTTTAAGGGTATGGGTGCCGGTACATGTAGGTACGACTATTAACTGTATGCCTCAAAGAAGTAAGGACTAACTTATGATGGTTGTGATGCAATGCGTCACTAACGGCCGGTTTCTCGAACGATGATCAACGAAAAAATGAAATAATTACTATGTGTCAAACTCGGATCAATCGTGATTCGGGTTTCCAGAAACCGGCCGTAAGTGTCTTGTATCAACAATAACAACCTCGTCCATGTTTAAGTAAAAAATATGTGTAAAAGGAATATTTATAAGAAATTAGATTTCAGTTTTTAAGTGAATTCAGCTCAACTTCGATTTCATTATCCCGCTCATAGATTTGGTGTAGCAGCGTGCTGCGTTATAAAGTTTAGTTTTGACTGATTCTGCACTTCAAAAAGATCGTCGACAGATTAGTGGACCAGCTGTCAAGAGCATAAACTTTGACATAAATCCATATCCTGCCATCTCGCACTTCCAATAATGGCGGATTCGCCGTCCTGGCGCTAAAACTCGCAGCAGGGTGATTTACGTTATATCGCATTTTCGATGCGAAATAAAAATCATTTACTCCGATAGCTGAGGGGTTAAATTGGAGGGAAACGACAAGAGCTTACCGTGGGAAAATGAATTTGAGGAGGTTGAAGGGGAAACGGTGACATTAAACATCATGATAAAATACTCAACGAATAATTTTATTGAGATTAACCAATGAGGTACTTACATGAAATAAATCAAGATTTTAAGATGGATATATTTATTTTCACTGCCAATATTGTACTTAAAATAAAATCTCAAGTTATAACTAACAAGAAAATTGTTTTAAAACTACAAATTCAATGTTGTTTTATAAAATAAAAAAAAACACAAACTTCTCGCAACAATCTTAAAATAAAACTTTTAATTTCAAACCGAAGACGAGCAAAGACGTACATTTTATGTTTTATTTAGAATTCAAACTCATATTTTCACAGTGAAATTCAATTTATTTTCAGTGGAGTGGAATAAATTTGTATATGAGACATGTTTTTAGGTTTCAGTCTTGTAAATCATAATAATGTGCTCTAAGAAAAATATCTTAACAGACTTCATAATTATCTTAAAATCATAAGCTTGCTTCTAAAATGTTATTGACCTGAGAAAAGTTTAAGTATCTACTATAAATTAACAAAGGCGTCTGCAGTATACAATGCTTTTAGAACAATATTTGAGTTACATTGTGCGGTCGCTCTGTATGTTATTTATGAAATAGCTGTGTCGCCCTGCAGTGTAACTCAAAAATACATTACTATAAGTTTTGCGAGAACTTATTGAGTTCGTTGATAAAGTTATACAAAAAATCGCAGAAGCACACGAACTGAGGCTTTACCACCACGTCAACGTGTAGTGTAAGTAGTAGTAGTGCAGTGTAGTGATAGTGATAAACAAACTAAAGAACACAATAACAAAGTGACTTCCAATTTATTAGACACAATAAGAAACATTGTGTTAATGGACACTTTCTTAGTATTAGATACGCTAGCAAATAAGTCAATAAAAAATTACTTATTAGCCATTGTTGTGGCTAGATTATAATTATATTAGGAATTAATAAATGTGCACTAGTTATTAAAAAAAAAATGGTTGTCTGTAAAGTCGGTTTACTGACGATAGTTGAACGTGACAACGTCAGTTCATGGAACGCCTCAGAACGCCTCAGAACGCCTCAGAACGCCTCATGAGTCATGTTTTTTCGTGCGTGCAGCCGGCTCTATCGAATTATAAGACGTTGTCACGTCAAAAAAAAAGTTTTGCGAGAACACTAGTTCTATTTTTACACTACTACATCAGATACCAAGAGAGATTTATCTTGAAAAAAAGGCGTTTTGTTTTTGACGTGACAACGTCTTATAATTCGATAGAGCCGGCTGCACGCACGAAAAAACATGACTCATGTCATGAGGCGTTCTGAGGCGTTCTGAGGCGTTCCATGAAGTGACGTTGTCACGTTCAACTATCGTCAGTAAACCGACTTTACAGACAACCATTTTTTAGTGGGACGCACTCACACCAAAAACACATAACACTGATCTAAATTTGTTATCCGCTACTCAGCCTTAAAACAAATTATCTTAGTAAATACTGATGTACCTATTTGACTTACACTTTGATTTTATTTAATAAATTAATTGTCAATTGACCAATTAAGTGGTTTTCGTTGTAACACCAAAACAGTTTTAACATACTATTGCATTAGATCGGCTTCCTATAAAAGTCAATGGTAGAAATTCTGTATTTACTTCTCGGAACTAAGCAAAGAGAA
Organism: Ecliptopera silaceata; assembly: GCA_932527185.1. Lineage (NCBI taxonomy): Eukaryota > Metazoa > Arthropoda > Insecta > Lepidoptera > Geometridae > Ecliptopera > Ecliptopera silaceata. The sequence goes on along the minus strand of OW052208.1, from coordinate 9,717,953 downwards.
CCAGCGCTCGCTTGAAAACTTTTTAAAAGAAACAAAACAAACCGCTTTTTTAGAATAAACTTTATAGTGTTGACTTTGTGAGTCTCAAACGGTTCAGGAGCGCCGGAACTTTGGAATTTATTCTGAGCTTCAGTTGGTTTTAGATTTTGAAGTTCTTGGTATTCATATTTTGCTAACTGAAGTGAACATTTTGTTATATGTAATGAACACTAAACATCACAACTCTTAAATACATTTAAAACTCAGAGCATAGAAGTTAGCTAAGGCGCACAGAAATGGGACGCCTGTCGCTGTATTATAATGAAGGATGAAAAAGGCCAAAATAGTTTTAATAGAGAGTGGTAGAAAGAACTAATTAATGGAAAAAATGACACCTCTTATTTTATATCATATTTAATAAAATGTCTTTGTGTAGGTAATCATAGACCCTAGATCTATAGAGTAGACTTAACCATAGATTTATACAATGTGATATAAAAAATCTACCCTTATAACAATCCCTCTAAAAATTCCATACCATAAGTGAAATCAGACAACCGGTAGGTAGAAACTTACATCTGAGCAATCTTGTCAAACTTCATTTCATTACTAATTCAGAGGGTAGGTACCCTCCAAAAATAACACGAACACAACAATGCTCGGCTCGGGAGGACCGTTTCACCAAACGAGCTCCCAGTATACTCAGCAGCAAAAATAGTTTCTAATTTTAGATGAAGTTTATTTTTTTTAATCTTTCCTATGGATCACTCTAACCCAGTCATTTTCTGATTTATTTAATACTGTATTGCATAAAAATACATGAAAAAAAAGGTTTTCAGCCATTTTCACTCTAACATCTATTCCATAGTAAAAGTGGTCTATGAAAATTTTGCGATACCATTATTGTATTTTTGTTGCCTGGTTAGTTTGGGCTAGACACAATTAAAGACAAATGCCATTTGTAACGAATGATTATACGACTTTTTTCTTCATGTTAATATAGTCAAGCTTATTTACAAATGCTTACTAAATTACCCAAATATCCACTCTTATTAGACAATTATTGTTATTTGAAATAGTCGTCGACTGTACGACCCCGTTTGTTCTTTAAGATGTCAAGATGACTAACTCAGGTCCGTTTCGACACCCACGATTTAATGCAAATTCCCAGAATTCCCTCTCGTTCTCGAAATTCCCGGCCGTAAACCGGTTTAATACTAAACAGTCACGCCCCAGATCTTTTCCCAGTCATTTGCCCCGAAAATTAGCATCCCCCAGATAAAAGAATTAGGCTAAATTGGTAATGCCAAGCCTTTCCTTCGTGGAGCGTATGGAAGTGGACAGAGCATTGTACAGCACGCTTACAATCTTTTTCTTTTTTATTTTATTTTAAGCATGTTAACGTTGAAAATAAAGCTTGGAAGATTGTCATTTATAAACATTCATTACAAGACCTAAAGATTTGGATGCAGGTTTAGGCTATACTAGGGTTTTGACTACTTGTTACATTGTGCTGCTATGTCAATTTGACTCTTGATATACAAAAATCAGCCAGAAATAGCAAAAATAATAATAAATCAGGCACAAATGCTTCGCTACTATCAAAAACATAAATATAAAAACTGATTCAAAAAGTTGCTTTTCAAATCGCACTAACACTATCGCAAAAAGCATGGTCGAGTCGGAAAGATTTATTTGCGTCTAGTGTATTATAGTCCAAAGGTTTTTAAAGATTAAACAAGACAAAAGGTAATTTTGTGCTTGAAAAGATAACGCTTTGGAATTTTTAGAGTTTCTTTGCGTTATGATTTCAATCAAATTTGGATTACTTCTATTCTAATTAATGCTCAATTTTTTTCTATTAACACGATATTGTCTTAGGTTTATAGAAATTTATATTTATATTCTTCAAGATTATTTCTATCTCTGGTTTACTTATTCTGGTTTACTTATTTTTTAGGTTCAGAATAGTCACTGCGACTGCAAGTGTATCTGTGTGTCTGATATTCAACCTAAACGAATCAAATAAGTAGACTTACGGCCGGTTTCTGGAAACCCAAATCACGATTGATCCGAGTTTGACCTATAGTAATTATTTGATTTTTTCGTTGATCATCGTTCGAGAAACCGGCCGTTAGACTCGTTTATGTTTCAAGGCAACATAAATTATATGACTTATGACGTCTTAAACCATCAGAATCACACATAATAAACGTAAAGCCATGATCACCTTATTAACACGGACATCCACTCAGATAACATCAATAATCTTCAAATCACTACAAGCAGAGTCATTGATCATTAGTGTAAGCTACTAACGACGTAGTTATGTTGTAAATAGGTGATTTGAGCTGAGACCTTATTCACAAGATGGTTTTACAATATAAAGGATCCCTTAGCATTGGTTTGTCAGTTTAAAAAAATCACGGCCATCTATGCATTTAGCGCTTCAGGCCCAAACTACTAGGAACTGGTTAGATTTTGTTTAAATGCCGACCTTGTAGTGCTTTAATTATTTTTTAATCGATTTAAAAACATTATTGCGAAATCATTAACAAGTTATTACTTCACTTATATAGTTTATTAATATGAAACCGCTGTCTTCATAAGTTTATTTATTTATTTATTAAATATGGCAGCATTACAGAATTATATACTAAATAACTTATATCTAATATAATATGTAAATCGCTACACATACTACAATTATTTACACAAACATGAATGATCAAGATTAAAAAAAGTTGAAATTGTCTTCTCATTAGACTATATATGATGAAAAAAATTTCAAAAAATATTTTAATTTTTGATGAACTGGTGCTGCAGGTACAAGACGCTAAAATGTGTAAGAAGTAAATGAGCCGTGATTTTCCCACGAAATTTAACATAAATAATATTTTTTTCCATAATAGCTGAAACCTGGTGTGCTATCAATTTTGTACTGTATTGTACGCATGCTGAATGTTTTTAGGGTTTGTATTACAACTGTTAGCCTCTGAAGCAATTACAATAACACCTTATCAAGCCCCATTTAAGTGGGAATCCGAAAACCCAGTGTTTTCTGTTTTATTTAAAATTAACACTTATATCTACATAACTATACAGATTGATACTAAAAACAAACTGGATAAAACAAAAGAAACTCGTATTTCCAGTAAAATGGCCGTTTTTCTTAAGAAAAACGCAATGTTCAAATAGTAAACTGATACAGTTGGTTGGGGTTTGCACATTGCCCGACACGATAACGATATCCGTCACATAGTGTTGACACCTAGTATGGTAGAAATAATATTAGTAATGATACAAGTAAAGAAAGCAAACTCAGTAAATCTCTACTCTTACGCTTATAACGATAGATACTAACTTTTAATTCACTTAATCTAAAATATGAAGACCTCTCTTACTATCGCGGAATTCTTATTCTTTCTGGCGCGACACAAAGACGTCACCCAGCGAAAAAAACATATAATTACTATATGTCAAACTCGGATCAATCGTGATTTGGGTTTTCAGAAACCGGCCGTTAGAGTTAAAGATTTCTTAGATAGCAGATGCGCACGACATATTTTTAAAATCGTATAGAAAATGTCGTGTCGTTGACTGTGCAAAAAGAACCATAAACAATGGACTGACACAGTTGGTTGGGTAGTGAGTGAAGTTCACGAGAATTGAAAAACTTTTGTTTTAAATCTTGGAAGTGTTTTTCATTTACAAAATTTTGTTCGAGGCGAGATCGATCGAATGGAGTGAGCTTCTTTATTGTACGGTTCGCTGAACTGTTCTTAAGAATAACTTAGTTTTTTAAACGATTTTGTAAGGCTACACGCCTACTTGACGACCAATTCTTTGATGCCAGAAATTTGTTAATTGTGTGGCATTTGATGTTGTTATCGGTTGCCATACAATTTCAAAAGCTTAAGATCTGATTGTTTTATGATTTGATGCGAGTAAAGTATAGTATCAAATGCCAGAAAACATATAAACGTCCAGCGACAAAATAACTTTAATAAATATACATTTTGCCAACATGAAAACCAAGTGATAACGATGGCTGCAAAATATTATATGACCTATGATAGATGATAAAAGGCTTGTTAGTTAATTTAATTTTGCTATTCAGCGCGGCAATGCAGCCAGTGTCTTGGGTACGCTTCCGATTGGTACTGATTTGGATCAGTTGAACTATCTATAGATCGTTTGCAACGGTCTGTAGATAGCTCAGCTGCTTCTTATGTATTTTATATGTAAATGTACATTTTGTAAATACTGTATAGTCGTAAGTTTGTTTGTGAATAAAGTTTATTGTTAATAATTGTTAATTAAAAAAAGTCAAAATAAATAATTATTTGTTAATATCACAAAGATCTTTAAAAACCAAAACAACATTATTATGAATCCTCTTTCTAAAGCTTATCTCAAAAGAAAAACTTGTAAATAAAATATATCATAAATATAGACATGAAAAGTAAATAATTATGTTAAGTATTATATGATCAAAGAAAATGTATACATCTTAAGCTTAAAAATGGAAGATTTTACATAGCTACAAAAGACGATACTCAAACCGCTTGAAAAAAATCTCATACTTACCTACATTTATTTATTATTATCATCACATCAACCTTTATCATCCCACAGCTGGACGTAGGCTCCCAAGACGCGCCACTAAGCCCGGTCTTCAGGCCTTCTCATCCAGTGTTTGTCAACTACATTCCGCAGATCGTCGCTCTATCTCGGTGAAGGGCGTATTACGCTTGTCTAAACACGGTCTCTACTTCAGTAGCTCTACCATGAGTTTTTACTATACCATTTATACTATACTCGCTAGCGACTGTAGTTAAAAAATGTATGAAGATTTGTACAGCGCCTCTAGCGGTACTAACATTCGTAATACTAATATTTAGGTAACTACTATGTAGTAAAGTCAGGCGATTTAACTGTGACAACTCATGGTAGAGGTACAGTATCCGTTTGCTCCAACAATTGTTCTCTTCCAAACACACAACCCATATATAAAATGACCGAATATTTTCACATCATGACGACAAAAACGACATTTTAGTTACTCCTACGGCCGGTTTCTTACTAAGTGTCAAACTCGGATCAATCGTGATTTGGGTTTCCAGAAACCGGCCGTTACAATACTATTTTAGCGACTCGAACAACCGACATCATTATCGTCCAGCTATCGTTACCGTCTAGTGTGCAAAACTCCGATGAAAAAAAGCTAAATTCAAAACTAATAAGATATTTCTTTTTATATTACAATAATTAGACTTTTTGCTTTCTTAAACCTTATAAAAGAAACCACTCAGTGGCTCCCCGGACGAACATAACAGCGGTCGGTAATAAAGAATTTTAAAAATGAAAAAGTTTCTTCGCGGCTTCGTCGGAATGGAATAAAAAATGTTTAAGATCTAAATAAGTGGTCGTAAGTAAGGCCTATGTGAAAAAGCTAGTCTGGGTCAAGTAGTGTTGACTTGTTTGTTGTGATCTGTATTATACATCGTAGGTGCTGTAAATAAATAGTGATATTACAAAACATTTAAGACCAAAAGAAAATTTGTTATAGTGTTTGTTACATTAAGTACATTCTCAACAAACTTAATCTGTAAGGTAATGCATTGTTCTAGGAAAAGGTAACGTTAATTATAAGGTTGTTCAATTTGTTTTTTTTTATGAAACTAGTCTAGTTTTATTGTTGACATAGATTTAAAAAATAGTTACTAAAACTAATTATAACTTATTTCACAATTATTATAAGGTAATCTGCAAACATAAACAAATAAAACCGATCTGATAAAGTAATGTCAATAAATTGTGTTTAATTAAACCTCAAATAAAATAATTACACTTGATTAAATAAAAAACGCTTTTACACGGTCTTTGGACAATTGAAAACACACGGGACGTTATCATGATTGTTGCGTTTAATTAATGAAATACCCCGATTTATGTGGTATAGTTTAAGTAATTGCATTAAAAACATATGCTTTGTACATTTTGGATTGTGAGTGTTAACACCAACGAAACTGTATCTGCCAATTTTAATAACTAATTTTAGAAATGTCAATGTCAAATGTCAATGTCAAGCTTTGCTTGGTTTGGATTTTTTCCTTTATAACAAAAAACAGCCAACTTGACGATTGACTGACATGACTGCGATATTATATTCAAAGACTTAACACTGGCAGTATTGCCTGTCGTATTGATGGGCAAAAGCCATAGGTATGAAGAAAGAAGAAGAGCGCGATGTGTAAAATGACGATAAATAAACGACGATTGTTGTGTGTGACGATGACGATTTTTTTTACAAGTGACATTGGAATTTGAGCCCGTATGTTTGTCCAAAATGCGTGTGGCCACCATTACGCCGTCCGTTTGGATTCGATTAGAATCCGCCGGCGGCGCTCTAAGTGCGAGCCGATAAAATTTATCGGCCCTTAATAGAGCACCTCTTTTTTGAGGGATTTCGAATAAACCTTTTTTTGTTGGAGCTTCAATTATTATAGAGTCTGACACCCCACAAAAACTTTAAGGACTACTGTGAATATATATCAATCAGGTACAAATTAATACTTGGAACTGATATGGAGTAAAACTGGCTTTATCTTCTTCTTCTTCTTCTCCCTGCCCTTATCCCACTAGGTGAGGTCGGCACGACATGATCTTTTCTTCCATTCTTCTCACTCATCCGTCATCTCAGTATTCACTCTTTTCACATTTACTTACACATCACAAAAACTTACTTCATATCAATCATACATTAAGTATATTGAAAATATTAAAATCAAATGAATAAAATTGCGAACAATATGAAATCCAAGATACCTCATTGTTTTAATACCACTGTAAAACTTTACGTATGATAAAATTTCAAACCTACCTCGGTAAAATCACAAGAATCATTTAGAATCATTCTGTGTCCTTGTTTCTAGCTTAAAAAGCATAGCAGAAAGAAGAACATCCTAGAATGCCTTAGAGAACCAACATGAATCTAGAAATCTACTAAATACCTATAAATGTCTTCCAATATCAACTAAAAACAAAAAGACGCTCATTTTCACATTCTGTGAAGAAAATATTATTGAGTTTGTTCAAAATACTTCGAGCCTCGAACAAATTTAGTTTTCCACCGCGTCCGTACAATCTACCATCGCACAGCTTATTGTAAAAAGCTAGTTCACTACTTGTTAATAATCTTAATTGTTATTAGCTAATAACCATAAATGTTAAAAGGGCAAAAATCTGTTAAGAATTGTTGAGCTTTATAGCTAGTTTGCAGAAAACTCAGCTATTTTATGTACAAAGTAAATACTGTAATAGTTTATATATTCTCATCAAATACATAACCCTCCGTAGTCGAGTAAAAATTATTGCTTTGAAGTGTTTACACGTGACGTACTTGAAGTGAAGTTTCTTGCCCGTTCTTCTAGGCTCTGGCTACGAGGAACTGGCACCAGAGATAGAATAAACTAGTATATGAGACGAATCCTTCTCCTAATATAATAAACGCGAATTGTATGGAGGGATGTATAGATGTGTGGATGTCTCTTTCACGCAAAAACTACTGGATGAATTTTACAATACATTTATGTTAGCATTTATTTATTATCATATTTTAGTTTATACATCGTAATAGCACATTTCATTTTATAAGTTATAATTTATAAAATTATTGTACGAATTGTCAAAAATATAACGATGCAAGACAAAATCGTGGGCACCAGCTACTGGATAACGAATTGATGGCCATGACGTCACACACCTAAATAAGTAAATCTTAAAGACAAATCCAACCGTTCGAAGAGAGCTGGCAGTTTCCGCACAAGCTATGACCGCAGGGTCAAATAAATACGGGCATGCCGCTCGTTCCGTCCGATTTCAAATATTTATCCAATTTATATGTTGCTGAAACTGCCAGTAAACTCTTATTTATTGCGGATCCACGGAGAGTTATGGTGTTTTATGATTGCCGATTTTAAAGACGGCTGATGGGATCAAAGGAGGGTCTTATTGCATCTTGGAGACATCCGTCAGGAGGTTCTTAAGCTAGTACTTATCTTTACAAACCTTGTCGTTCCTCTCGTATCGTTGGATTGTTTTACTGAGGCGCGCATTACACCATGATCGATGCAGTACGTTAGACAAATGATTAAATTAATAGTTCATTAAACTAGTAGAAAATGATTTTATAACACAAACATTACGAAACAAATAATAAATGTGTAAAAACCAGTGGTTCTTATAATTACATCAAATTAGAAAACATTATTAAACAATTTAACATATATTATTTCATATGAATAAAGCGTAGCTACACTTACAAGTGCGTGGTTTATTTTTTATGTGTATTAGGTATTAGATTTAGCATTTAGCTAAATCAACTTGTAACTTCTCTGAAGTATTTTTTTTGTTATTTTGTTAGTTATTTTCGCTTTATCCCAGCTGTCAGTTTATTAAAAAGTGAATGTCAAAATGGTACTTCAAAGTCTACGATCTTCATTTTAGTTGTCCACTTTAAAAATGTTTACTGAGGTTGGTTATAAAAGTATCTTTTCAGTTTTTTACAGCCACTTGTTTTAATAACGCTTTAAAATCCAGAGGTTCGCGAAATATTCACTTTGCGGCACTTGGTTGCAAGCTCTTTAAGTATACTAGTTTTATATGAAATTTTAAATATTTGTGTATCTAAAAAAATTACACTCTCCAATCTCCATTATATTGAAAAGGTTCTGGGCCCAAATTGTATCAAAATCAGTATCCCAAGTACGAGTGCACAAACTCGTACTTGGGGTACAGGTCGCAGTTTATTTTTAACAAAGATATGTATTTTACAATGTTGTTCAAAAAAATTAATAACCTAAATAATAGGCAGCGGGAACTATTAGTTATTACTTATTATTCTATTTTGGTAAATACCGTGTTCCAAGGCGGTAAACCTCGTGGTTTCATGTGCTTACTACAAACATTAAAATTATAACTTAATTTTGCCACTACAGAATATTTCAAAAATTGCATAATAACCCATTTTTTGTTTCACATAGTCAGGTAAATATACTTTCTTCTGTTGACAGATTTTATATGTATAATTATTTTATTTATTTTGTTGCGCCTGTTTAAATTATGTCATACGATTAAATAAATAAGGTAAATATAGAATGGTCCGAAGATCAATGATCAAAATCTTTGTGAACTTTGTGATTTACTGAATAAAGATTAATTTACTTTGACCTAATGCTATAATATAATGCTATATTGAATAGTATTACATTCAATCTGATAATATAACTTACTCGATCTAGGACATGTATATATTGATAAGTAACAGCGCCATCTATCGGGCGTAGTTCTGAGTAGATGTAGCGTGCTAGATGGCGCTACAAACAATTTTACATCACATAGATAAAGTTCTCTTTTAAACAACTTCCAGGCTACAAAACATTTTTATCGCCGAATACATAGTTGCAATCGCTACAAAAGTTCCGCACAATAAAACATTGAGAGAGCTTCACCTGTCTTCGATATCCACGTAAAACTATATTTTACTACCTGAAGGAGAGGTTTACGATCTAACCTATAATATCTTGGTTTAAGGTTATATTGGAAATCATATTTTGTTTTATTTTGGGTCGCAGGATAACTGCCTTTGTTCCCAGTTTGTAAGAATATACATTTTAACTCGACCATAGAATATTATAGTTCTTGTTTTATTTGTTTTCGTTTTTACTCTTGTATCTAAAAGTTTAGGTTATTTTATTTTTATGATATTTTATATTTTTTTGGTTCTGACCATATTTTCTTTGACTTTGATCTCACATTGCTAATCGAATAAGTAACGAATTCAAGTATAGAAGAAGAAAAAACGCCGATTTACCAAGCAGCATGTTTTACTGTAAAAAGCATAAATATAAAATTAATATTATATGTATATTATATTTATATTATATTTATATTTATATACTTATATAAATCAAGATCTTTATCCTACGCTATGTGGGGTCGGTACAAAATGTCTTCTTCCTTCACTCCCTCGTATAGGTACGCTAGAACCATTTACAAAAAAAATCTCTTTCATTCAAATGTCTCTGTAAAAAACATAAAAAAAATGTTTTCATGTTTTTCGCCATCAGGTTCGTCAATAAGTACAATATTCAAATTACATCGCAGTCATTTAAATTAAATTTGACTGGCGACACATGAGTTTGTCCAATTTGTAAATTGATATCGCGATTTGATTTAAATCATGCAATTCCGATGATTCACTTTCTCCGTAATTGTCAGTTCTCATCTTGATGGACAGATCGGGGAACAATTTAGCTGTTATTCGGCTATTTGTCGTTTTGAGGATTTATGATATACCTAGTTATGATACATTTAACCTATAAACTAGGTAGTAACTAATCATCCTTTATACTAGGTCCTAGTATAAAGAACAATTCTAAATGATCCTAGGGGTTTACTGAATAAAGATTTTTTGTTTTTAATTTTTTTTATGACTGTTAAGAAACTTAGGGGTTTTAAAGGTGGTTTTGAATATGCAATGGAACAAATAACGCTATAATAAATCTAGCTCTATAAAATCTCAAGTAGAAAATCTGCCATCGTCAAATAGCTCAAAGACATCAGAACAAATTCAAATTACATCCCGTAAAACTATTCGTCAGGGAAATGTCTCAATCTTATAGAAATCCACATCCACGTAGAACTCCTGGATTCGGTCCCTTCGGTCCCCGGCTGAACTTAGAAACTGTAACCTAGACTTCGTTATGCATGAAATTAGTCATAACCTCGGATTTCCTGAGAGGTTTTGTAGATTTGAATAGGTACACTTTCAACTCATTTTCAATGACATAACTTGATAATCATAGTATTTAATGTCGGAGTATATAAGTATGAATTTAATATTTGACTACAATGTTGCAAAACATATATACACATACAAGTTTCTTTGCCCGTTCTTCTAGGCTCTAGTTGCGTAGAACTGGCACCTAGAATCACCTAGTGAGACGAATAATCCATAATTTTACTGAATTAAGAACTTATAACTTTGAGAATTATTTACAAATCAATCAGAGGATGAAAGCTGTCTAACTGTCCTCAAAATCAATTGAAAGTTTCTTGTTTCCTAATATTAATTTATTCCTTGTGAAAAACACGGTGTCCATGGCTTGGTAACCAGTTCAAACCGCACGGTAGACAACATAATCAGGGGCCTTATTCTCTATGACATAGGAGATTCCTTCCCCAAACCTGCTACGACACAACGCGTTCCAAAACGCAAACTTCAAAAATGATTGATTTGTATATAAATTATTCGAATCGCGCATGACACGTTTTGAAACGAATAGTTTTCATAACACGGCAGACGTCGGCCCGATTAGTTGACAGTTCAAATTGTGGCCAAAACGTAACGTGTCGCGGTGGGGAATAACAACTAAGGCTTACGCCATACAGTTTTTTCAGATTACACGCTCTTGTCTTGCCTAAGCCAAGTAACGCGCGTGGTTAACAATACAATAGAGAATAATGCCCCTGAAAGGCAAAGCAAATAGATAATTCGGTACACCACAGAGCCGCGGTTTGGCGATAGATGGCGCAGGTGTGATAACTTCGGATTAATACGACTAAAGAACCAAACCAAACGTTTAACTATAAATAAATAATAATAAATAAATAATGCTGGACACTCCACACAACATCATCTAGTCCAAGCTAAGCAGAGCTTGTGTTATGGGTACTAGAAGACTGACATACTTAATACAATACATTACATATTTATATATAGATATTTTTACTATGTCTTGGTATTCTGAACATGGAACGGTTAAACTGTGCTTAGGTAAACAAACTTTAATATAGATCTTTGTAAGAAAGCTTTTTTTCTTTCTTACTGCTATGTTGAAAAACAATATTCATAGCTTTACAGTTTTGTTTTTATCAATCATATTTTATATCGATTTATAGAAATTCTCGTTTCATCGCGAAATTGCACATTCTATGCAAAGTTTTCCTTTTAAAAACCGCAGTAAAGAATTTGTATCTTGAATAAACATTTCATTTTGCATTGTAACATCACAAAAGGAAACTGTACGACTGACCATTTCACAATGGAGGTTCCGAGATGAGGCGTTTTTATTTCGACGATATTGCTTTCTAGGAATGCGTTAAATTCTTTGTGACAATGTAACACCTTGTACCTTACTAATAGATGTTGCTTTGTACAAACGAACGTTGGAGCTGAATACTATTTGAAAGTAGAATCTGTCAAAACTACATTGGTATTTAGCTCTGCAGCTCCCCCTTCCTTTGTGTGGGTCGTAGGTTCAATCTTCACAAGGAACAAACATTTTCTTTAATAGTACTGTAATGATGAATTTTATTAAGTATTTCGTGTCTTAATGATATTTGCTTTCCATGTTTCTGTTAAGGGGTTCTGTTCATGAATACCTACAAAGTCAGAAGCGATTTCAATGCGCCGGCTATGTCTTTTGAATGACCTTATCTTCACTTTGAGAATTCAGTCCACAACTTGCAGTAGAAAAGATTTGGACAAACCGTAAATTTAGCGAGAATCGAACAACTGTAGCGCTAGGCAAGCGTAGTGTAGGACGTCTTTCGGCGAGATGGAGCGACGATCTGCATAGTGTAGCTGGCAAACATTAGATGAAAAGAGCCGAAGACCGGGCTCAGTGGCGCGTCTTGTAAGAGACTTACGTCCACTAGTGGACTGATATAGGTTGATGATGATGATGAACAACTGTATGAAAAGCAGAGCTTATACCAACTAAGCTGTGATGCTTGGGCGGCAAAAAACTTGTAAACTTACGGTCATTGAAATCGAATGATAATAAACACAAGGCTGACCTTCAGCGCTTTCGCCGAAGTCATAAAAACCAAATTACAACTTCAATGAACAGAAAGCAAACAAAATGTCTGTTAGCTTCACAAAATTAACGGCCGGTTAATGACAGCGTCCGCACGATATACTCATTTATTGGACGCAAGTACTGTCAGCATCATCACGTTTGCCCAATTACAAAATGAAAACACGGATTTAGTGGGAGTGAATCCGCCTTCCGATTCCGAAGTCGTGTATTCAAATTCAGTCATGTAACCAATAGATTTTTCAATTCGAATAATTTGTGTGCGCAAATATTAGCACGCAAATAGTGCTCTCAAATGGTGTAGGAAAACATCATGAGAAATCTAGTGTTGTAGCAGCAGAGACCAAATAGCTATTTGCCACATATGGAATACGTATTATAAAAGTTGAAGTGTAATATGTAATGGACGTGCCTCTGTCTACTCTCTTTAGTCATCTTAAAAGTATCTTGATGGTACAATGCACCACAGTTTATTTGAGGATAAATGTGCCTTGAAGTTGTGACCCTATTTCATCATACTGAATAATATTTTCAGAAATACGAATGCAATACTTTATATGACTAAAATCAAATTTTTGCATTTGAAAAGCGTTAATATAATGAGACATAAGAATATATCGATGAAAGCTGCAAGAGAATACCTTTAAAATGCTGAATGCAATATTTTTTTCTGAAAATCTTATAATAGTAACAACAATACATTTTTGCTGCTGCCTGTACTTGAATAGACTCATTGGACTTGTTTACCGGCGACAATAATTACTTGATTGCCGATAGTATACTCGGAAAGTGCCTTCCTCTATATGCAACGTGATGTACCTACTAGTAACTCAGATATAAATTATTAAGTGCATCAGTCGAAAAAAACATATCATTAGAATACTCTCGTATCCGTAAAAATAAGAAAAATAATAAATATTTATAGACGTTTCAAACATCATGCTCTAGTCCCAAACTAAGCAAAGATACGATAAGCTAAGTACAATAACAATTAGACTGTTAATAAATAGATACACGTATATACTTTATAAATACATGTACCTAATACATTGTAACACCCAGCCAGGCAAAGAAACATCAGTGCTCATCACAAAAACGTTTATTCCTGGTGGGGATCGAACTCACGACCCATGGAAGGCAAAGCTGAGCAGAGACAAAATAAGTTTTTAATTTTCTTGTTTAAAATAGCTTTGAAGGAACGGCACAAAGATTCTTAAAAACAATATTAAAATCTCTTAACAATTTTATAGAATGGTCTTTAAATAGTTGAAAGAAACTTTATCGGTTTTTTTCTAACCAAAAGAGTTTTTATAATACCCTGCTTTCAAGCGGCGGTTGGCAGCAAAAAGCCCCTTGAATGTGGAATTCATACAAAAATATGTAACAAAAAATGAAAAAAAATAGAAACAACGTATATCATATTCTTTAAATTTGTCAGTATCAAAGTTTAGCTCAACAAACCAATTTCCACTATTCAATAAGTCAGTTAACCGCCAAATTCATTGAACCAAAAGCCACAGCAATTTGCACCTTACGTTAAAGTATGAAGGTTTATAGTTTTTTCCAAATTGTGGTTCGGACCTTCGTGTTGTAGAGGAAAATGGGCAAATCCATACGTTACGAGTATTATTCAGAGTTGCCTCCTGATAATGGGTTTTGGTATGAAATATTTTTCGATATGCGAACGGTAATTTTAGTAATGGAGGCTTATGGAGAAATGTGGCAGATTTATAAATATTAACTGCGGGGAAATTCCACTTGAATATTACCGAGCTAGTGACTACCAAGAGTTAACTGTTACTTTGTGGAAATTGCACAAAAGTGTGTAACTATTTAAGTGATTAAAATCTCATCTTAAGCTTCAAAACAATTTTCCAAGAAAATGATTTGGCGCAATTAAAAGCATCATGCGAAGACGTCGTACTTTAAAGAATTAATTAACAGTTAATAATTTGTTTCAAAATAAATTATTTAACTAAAATTACAAAAAAAATAACCACAACTTAGACACAGTCTTATTTATCAAAACATAGCTTTAAATTATAGGTTTACTTGGAATTTCCATCAAATCGTTATCTCTATTCATCAATAATTGCTTCTAATCATAACACCATGTTTGCAATCGACTGTAATAATTGGCTTCTAGTAAACTCCAAACTCTATTAAACTGATAGTAGTTTATATCAAAATTGTAAAGGAAAATTAATAGAAGGTATTTTTTAGTCGTGGCCCATAATGCCCATTTTCCTTCAAAACACATTATTGAAATGATTTTTTTTATTTACTTTGTTATAATAATGTCTTTTGAATCAATAGTGGCGATACACTGAGAAAAAAATTATTACATCTGACAATCGCCGCGCGACGTAAACCCAATGTATTCGAGCCACACTGCGCGTCACGCACCGAATATTGCAGTGTAAATATCAATTCCATATCCATTTATATTACAAAATTTCTTAATAATTCTCCTTTCTATCAAAATAAATTAATTACGCCACGGAAAACAAATAAGATACGGACATGAATTTATTGCTCAACATAGCTATAAATCTTCCAAGTGGTAAAACTAAGTGAATTAATGTAATGATATAATTACGAGGTGATAATTGATATATTTGACTTAAAACTTGGCGCAATTACAAATAAAATAAAGATTTTATATCTAAATGTAGTGGCAGCACGCTATTCCATGTGCCACAACTGCTGAATATTTAAATGTAGATTCAACAAAATATATTAAAATTTTTAGGTTACGATTTTTTCACGTTTAAATATATTCAGGTCAAAATGTGATAAAACATAAACAAATACTCTAGAAGCTTTTAGATTTTTCTCATCTTAAGTAGGCTGTAGGTGAAAAGATCTTATTATAATAAAATAAACAGGATGAAGAGTCTTATCTAAGCATAAAATTCAATTACAACCTCCGCAAAAATATTTTACTAATATTTTATTATTTGTTCCTTTTGAATTCGGGTGTTTATAATTAAAAAGGAAATCTGTACAAATCTTATTCCAAAACCTGAAGAGAATTCGCTGACAAATTCATTCATCCCCCTTAGAAAGCAACCCCTCCTTAAAAACAGGACCGCACTTCACATAATCAAGGTTTGACCTGACCTTTCCGAAGCAGGGAACATTTTGATAAATATTTAAAGTTACCTCTGTTTGTTTTACCCAGAAATAGTTTAGGTTGATTAGAAAAATTCGTGATAGGACAAGGTCGGAATGTGTTTGGAGATAATTAAATTGCTGTTGGTTTCATCAAGAGATTAATTTGTTATTTTATCTGGTAGAAGTTTGTAGTCAAACCCAAATGATTTAATGTATTTTCTAATTTCATAAACATAATTTTTATTTAAGTATAAAAAATATCTGACGTGACACTTTACGATTAGACAGCTTGTACCTAGATTAAATATACACATTGTTTTTCTGTTCTTTTGCATTCGATGTAGTTTTATTATGAAAACACTATGTAAAATTGCTCTACATGCAACTTTCAAAGTATAAACGCAGAGCTACTACCATCTAAGCTGCGACACCTGTTCGTTCAAAACCATATTCGCGCTATGTAATTAAATGAAAAATAATTCAAACGCAAACTTCGGTATTTCGCTCCAAAAAAAAGGTCCTCGGTACAAAATCTCGAGTTCGTCTCATAACATAATAAAGCGTATGTGAGCCGTAAAACGGAATGTACATTCGAATTTCCCCGATGCACGGCACTAATGAAGCCCTGTCAATCAGCCCGTTTGTCTGTGTGTCCGTCACTCGGTACAAATTAGTGACAACGCTCACTCGCAATCCCTATTAATGATCTTGTCTACACTGTGTGCAGGTAATCGAGAACAGCTGTTCACCGACTAATCTGACAGTTGTCTGTGTGTTTGAAATTGTGCCTCCGAATTGAGACATACATTTTGCGTCAATGTCAACTCAACTATCAAATTTCGTACATCATGGATTTGCTTCCATAATGATAAGTATACGGCACGTTTATTCGTGATTTATCTTTCTATCATTCAATTACAGTGCATTATGTTCATATAATATATTTTATGTATTTCTTATTACACGATTATCATTTATTTTTAGTATTTATCTGTAAATTACAATCTGTATTCCAGCTTAAATAGTACGGGCGTTAATAAAGGTATTTGAGCTACTACTTCGCGGTGAAGCTGCGACGTTTAGCACTCGAGTTAATACCAACACCTACTGTGATTTGGATACAGTTAGGTTTAACTACAAGGACTGACAAATCAAACATACAACTGACAATGGTCACTTGGTGTACGTTATGTAACATCAATCGCTCGCGCTCTTTGAAAAATCTTTGTTAATTCTAGCTCAGCGATATTTCGGTCCCACAGTACCTGGACCACGTTGGAATTTTAATAAAATATTATTTATTATTTAATTTATTTATTTAACTTCTTCTTCAGATTTGGTCATATCCTGCAGATTTTCACCTTTTTTACTCCTAGTTTTGCATTATAGTTTCATGGCTTTGTTTGTGTAATTTTCGGTTTAAAGAATCTTTATTAACTCATAAAGAACTTTACAGTTCACTTATAATGAGCTTAAACTATGTACAGCTTTATTATTGTAAGGTTGTGTAATTTTACATATTAAATTGTGAGTGATCCAGGTAATTTACGTATGACCTGTGACTGTGAGCCGTCAGCATGGAATACCTACATACCGTATGTTATTAATGATAGGCCGGCCCGGCCTGCGTTATTGTTTTATTTTTAAGAACAATAATAATTTTAATATATTTAAGTACCTACTGACATTTCTTCAAATTCATTTTATGGATTCAAATGAGACATTTACTACGGAACGTTATTAAAAAGTAGAGATATTTATTAAAAAGTATAATAAAGTATTTTTTTTAATTTAACCTTTTACAATTACACTTAGACCGATAACGAGCTAACCAATAACAAAAGTTTTTTTTTACAAGAATTGAACCCGCACTCGACTGCACCTTCCTATTAACTATGTTTCAACGCTTTTTTAAATTACTTTAAATAAAATTGTATGTACACAAAATTATCTGTAAATAGATGTAATTAAAGGGTTTTGTAGAACTGTCGTTTCAAGGGTTGTTTTGTCACGCGATTGTGTCAAATACTTACAGCGACATAATATAATTATGTAGGACACTAAAATCCTGTAAATCGGAATATACATTCTAAGAATAAATTAGTATTATTAACCAGTTGGTAAAGTCCAAATGAGTCTTTCACGTGACTGTGCCGAGATTACCCCAAAAAGCTTTGCCAAGGCCTCGAAAGCATCCATTTTGGGCCAAACTTTGTATCGTTGAAAGATCAGCTCGAATTTGGATTGATGACGAATCGCTTTCACTAAAATAAAGGTGAACCCGCGATTGCTGAAAGTTTGTTTAAGTGCTTTCGGTAGGTAATCAATTTAAACTGAATCGGGGCGAAATATGACTAATTTCTAAGTGCTACCTTAATCTGTAAAACGTTATACAGCGTAGGTATTTAAAACAAGATATTATTTCTAGATTTATAAAAAATACAATCATATCCCACTATAATCAGTTCCTCCCTCCTTTTACCTACCTACTATAGTCAGTTTTGATCTCTAGCGACTCAAGTCGATTTGTTGCCTAGTATAAGTTTGAAAGTTGTAGATTCCCACGGCGTCATCACTAGATCAATTAAAACTTGGGGACAGCGACTGTAAGCCAGACTAATCCCACTCGGTGATCATTAAAAAGTTTTCTAGATACTTAGAAAATTGTCTTGACAAAGGAGTGTGATTTTGCGATTTTAACAGAGTTTTGGGTAAAGTTTGGGATACCCTACTTTAATGTTATTGAGCTTTTCAAGGTTTACTTATGGAAGCTGATGCTTTAAATAACTTTGTACTGCTGACATTTTTTGACACTTTCCTTTTGAAACATTTTTTAACTAAGCTGACCTTTTTTCATCGATATTATCTTCATTATTTTGTATTTTTACGATCCCACTAACAAAGACTGTGTCTTCCTCAATTTTTCTTCAACTCTTATTTGTAACCAACAACAACAAAAGCACAAGATTTTCTTAGTTTCGGATTAGATAACGCTGTAAATTAAAGATGTAAAAAAAATGCCTTATATTAAAAACTTCTCTCAAACAATTTTGGTTACGACAGCATAATTAAACACGTGCCAATCCACGTGTTATCGATATGAATTTTCTTGCAAAATAAGCTGCAGATTCTTGTTGAAATTCTGGAAATATCGCGATAAAACCGGAGGCGATCCAATCACAGCGGGCTTACACTCACCTCGATGGGATTACATCTGGTCTCCATGGAGCTATGGGGTGGATTCATGGGTGACAATTATGTGAAGAGCCGGGTGAGAAGCGGTTTAAACTGGAACTTTCCAAAATATAGACAATCTAGTTTCAAATTAAGTGGTATTAACTTGAAACGAGTCGCTAGAGCTTTTATTTCCAGCACATGAGGGCTGGTTATTTAATATAGTGAATAGATTGATATAATACTGAGAGATAGAGAGTCTAGTTATTAAGTACATATTATGTAAGTATATTCAAGTTGACTTTTAGTTGTGTAATAAGGCCTTAATCTATGTGTTGAATATCTACAAAATCACACAAAGGTATTTTTGTCTTTTGTGGTTTTATTATTCGTGACGTATTTTGTTTTGTCATTTTTAATTATTTATAAATGAAATAATTTTGATGTTATTAACACGTTTAGATTACTTATTTAAATAACTTATCGCGTATTTTGTGGCTCCAACCAAAAAGAGACAGACATCTGAATGCTTCGTTAAATTTTCGATTCTATAAATTTCGGGAACATTTCATGGCTTGAGTGTTTTCTTTCAGTATAGACGTATATAAAAAATATATAATAATTGCGAGAAGATTGCGCGTCACCTCGATAACACTTTGCAAGCTAGCTATTGGTGATACGCAATGTACTTATTCCACTAGATATGACAAATTATCTTTGAGTTAATCTTTTCAGTTAGACACTAAACTAAACAGAAAACGAATGAAAATTATATGGAATTGATAATTCTGAACTCATGTTACTATTACATTTTAAAAGTATTTATTATTTAGTAAATATGTGGGATAAACACTTAGATCTATCAAGTGACTAGAACGTTGCAATATTGTCAATGACTCATAAGAAAATTTAGATAATTCACAGCATTATACTTTTCATAATTTTACAAAAGTGTTCAAGAAAAAACCCAACAAACCAACGACGTCACGAGCACGACAATCCGTAAACTTAATAAAGTCCACAGCCAACAGCGGACGAAGTAATTGCAACAACTAATCCTGTTTTCGAGACAGATTAGCTTAAATTGAAAAAAAACATCTGGAGCGGGCGAAAATAATCTTTTTCTAGCGTCGAGGGACGACGCGGCCTGAAAAGATGAGCTAATGAACGAAATGCTCGTGCGTGGGCTGTTACTGTTAGCACTGGTTTTATGCTTGAATTAAAGTAACATTTTGTCATTATCCTTTGTTTTAGTCCTCTTGAATTGTATTTTACGTTTATAATATTACATAACTGTTTATTTTAATGATTTAAAAAAGTGTAAAAACTCATCGTTTATAAGAAGACCTTGAACAAAAGCAATACCTTAACGAATGGTGATCGTTATACGCACTAACAAAATAACATGCAGTAAAAATTATAATACAAACATTAAACAATGAAGAAAAAACCTTAAAACCTGGAGAGTAAAATAACATCAACTTGTTTTTTTGAAATCACAGCATTCGACGGGAAATCTATTGATGCTACCCAATTTAACCAAACAGTAGTAATAAGCCTCTCATTGAAAGTTTGGAACTAGTGCTGCCCCCAGACGTCAAATCACTAAGCAAGCTTGACTCATATGTCAATACTGGGCAATGATTCGGTTTGCAACCGTACACAAACCTGTATAAACTGGTTTAGCGTGTGTCAGGTTTCGAGGCTGCGATGGGAATAGGATTCAATTCGAGAACACAGGATTGTCACTGAGTTTTGTGATATGCATTTATTAAAAACTAGCTGTTCCCGCCGCGACTTCGTCCGCGTGCCGTTTTAAGAGATTTTGCTATAACCCATTACTATCTTCCTAGGAGGGAAATTGATGGTAAAGAGCAGTCTATGACGGAAAACTTAGTATCTATACCTACTTATTAATAAAACCGGGCAAGTGCGCACGAAGAGTTCCGTACCGTATCTATCTCCCGTTGCCCTTATCAATATCGAATAAATAAAAATCACGTTTATGTATAAGCCCCCTTTAATATTAATTATTCGTGATAGTTATAGAATTAAAAATAGACAGAAATCAAAGACTCAGTAATAAGATCTAGTTTTACCCTTTGGTTTCCGAACCCTAAAAACCCAATAACGTAATGCTTCCATCTTGAACACATTCTCGTATATAGAATGATCGTATCCTTTTGTGTTTGGTCTTTTGGTGGAATTCTGGCAGATTCTTAGCCGTCTTAATTGCTGATTCGTTATCAACACGGGATGCTGGACATTCACCAATGATATCTTTCATGATCTTTCGAAGCCAAATAATTTCTCTAGCAGTTTCACTTGCTGCCACTATTTCTGCCTCGGTGGATAAAATCGCTACTGTGCTCTGGCGTTTACTTTTCCAGGATATTAGACCTCCAGCATACATGCAAAGAATGCCTGAGGTAGACCTTCCAGTTTCATGATCTCCTCCGTGGTCAGCGTCACTGTAACATTCTAAATTATGACTATTTCCTGGCTTGTAAACGATGCCTTCTTCTATAGTCCCTTTCAAGTAACGCATTGTCCTCTTGATATTGATGATGTTCTCCCTTGTAGGTTTATCTAAATTTCGAGATACAACACTGACAGCAAAGGCTATGTCAGGCCTCGTGCTTGTCATCAAATAAGCTAGTGATCCAACAGCTTCACGGTACGGGAAGTTCATTGAAACTTCATTAACATCTTGAGCATTATTTGCTTTTAAAATTGGTGTTGGCACTGGCTTACATTTCTCCATGCCAAACCTTTGCAATATGCGAGCGATGGATGCAGTAAAATAGAACCATCAGGGTACCTTAACCACGCTCTGCTACCATGTTAAAGTAGATATAAGTACTGCAGGATCGAATAAAACCAGTTACAATAAATAAACGAATATACTGTAAAGAATATATTAGTCAAGAGTGAAGATAGTGACATTGATGACAATCAACAACGTTTGGTTGCTATGGTAACATCTAAGGCTGGTGATAGATATTAAAGGAGTATCTATTCCTAACAGTAACTTCTCCCGTTTTCCCAACATTTCCCTTCACTACTCTGCTCCTATTGATTGTAGCGTGATGAAAAGTATCCTATATGTTGCTCAGGAGTATGAAGAATAATTGTACCAAGTTTCGTTAAAATCCGTCGAGTAGTTTTTGTTTCTATAAGGAACATACATACAGACAGACAGACAGACAGACAGACAGACAGACAAAAATTTTACTGATTGCATTTTTGGCATCAGTATCGATCACTAATCACCCCCTGATAGTTTTTTTTTAAATATATTTAATGTACAGAATTGACCTCTCTACAGTTTTATTATAAGTATAGATTATCTTGACTGTAGATATAGTAGGGAGAGACCTACGTCCACCAGTGAACTGATATAGGTTGATCATGATGATGATGATGTAGATATAGTATATAAAATGTAAAGTGTAAGTAAATTAAATAATAGATAAAAAATAGCCAGCAATCATAAAAGTTATATATTAATTTTTATATTCATAAAAAAGAAGAAACAGTACTTATTTGCATAATGCCAAGACAGTATCTGTTTCGAAAGGTGTACGGAGATGTATGAACAAGCTAGTCAGATAAAGTACATGTACATATTTTTTTATGCAATATTTGGGACTAGATAAAAAAAGATCTTAGAGTGTGTGAACTTCTGCTCACTTCACAGAACTTTGTAAAGATGTGCTAACGAACGAGGTGTAGCTAATATTATTATAATTTTGCCTTAACATCTGCTCCGCTGCATTTGGCTATTTTGATACTGTTTTATAATATTTTGAATCAATTGACTTATTCGTACTTGAAACTAAACTATACAATAATAAAATTAATATTAATAAAATTAATATATTATATTAATATAATTTAGGCATCAAAATAATCAAAAAAATCTTATCAGTGTTTAGTTTTTTTTGAAAAACAAAATATTATGACATAAAAATATCTTTTTTATTTAACTTTACCTGTCCTACTATCGTTGATCCATTAAAGGCGAAGTTTTTATCGTTTCAGTACAATCTGAGCAATAAAAAACAATTACGTCGTTGAAAATATTGAGAGTTTTTGGGGTTCCTTAAGCACTTTAACACGGTAAAGCTTTGAAGAGTGCTTTTAAAACTTTTAAGTTTAAGAATGGCTAAATCTCGTAGTTTTGCAGATTTAAATTTATTTTTTTATAAGCCAGCTTTCTATAAGTCCAAACTCTTACGTAAACCAACCTCTCAGGGTCGTTGCACCTGTAAGGTTTTTTTAAACTGTAGACATTTTGCTAGTATGCTATTTTGTTTTTATGTTGTTCATCCCACAAAAGATTGAGAAGATGGTCCTTTTGATAAGGACCGAAAAATTGGAAGAACCTTTATATGTCAATGAAAAATGATAAAATTGTCAAGAGTGTGAGCCATCTATTTGATCAAAATGATAATAAAAATGAATAATGATCACTGTTTTGATGTACACATAGTTTAGTTCGGCTCCAACGGAAGATCAGCGCAGATTGTATCTGCACATGCTGAGTGGACCTGTACTGCAACTGTTACGGCCGGTTTCTCGAACGATGATCAACAAAAAAATCAAATAATTACCTACTATGTGTCAAACTCGGATCAATCGTGATTTGGGTTTCCAGAAACCGGCCGTTAGTGTTGTTGTTTTGTCAATTACTTTAATTTACTTGTGTTTCATGTTGCAAATAAACAGTTTTGAGCTTGAGTTAAAGTTGCGGCTTATGTTGATCAAATGGATGGAACCCACTTGCCCATATTCACACTTGACAAGTGTATCATTGAAATAAAAAGGTTTTGTACACTATCTAATCGATACGTCCACCGGTTAGTTTACGACACTGTGATAACTCTATTGGCGTTTTGTGGGAATTTATACATTTTTTTTACTTTCTTGTGATATACTGAGTATTCGGCGTATAAGTATGATAACATTTCTTTTGACAATAATTTTGATACTATAAGTTTAATTTAAAGATTTTAGATGTAAGTTAAATAAAAACACATTTTATACCATAACATTTTATTAAACTTTTTTAAATCTTAAATCGCAACCGGATTTAAGATTTTGATAACTCACTATTAACGCAATAGTTAAAATTATCTATATTTATGCAAATATTGTAATAAATTATAATCGCACCTTTTAAAATTACGTTCGCGTGGGCGGGTAATTAACGTAATCTCATAAATATTTGTGGTAAGATTCTGTGATCTCATTTAGAAAATGACACAATCATTTAAGTAACTCATCTGTGGAGATATCGTAAGAATTAAGGTAATCTAAACATGTTTTTGTGATCTCAAAGCGTTAATATATATTTATCGATAACTTGAAGCTTAGAAATCAAAGTTAAACTAGTATATTTTAGTTATAAACGTGTATTATATCATTAGTATCAATTTAAAAAAACCTTTTCATTTGATCATAAATGGTATTCTTGTAAAGGCAGCCTTAAACGAACTCATAGGGATATACACTGTTCTACTAATAGAGGTAGGTATATTTTTTTACTAACCTATATACTGGGTGGGCTATATAGGGTTCATATGTTGTTCCATTGTAACAACTAGTTTTTAACCATGTGATCGCAATAATTGAGTATTGAGTACCTACTGTCCCACTGCTGGGCAAAGTAAGTACATAAAACAGAAATATATTCAAATCTCATATGCATTTTGCATTTTTAGGCTTGATTAGAAGTCGATAAATAACTTTTATGTTATTCCGTTCAAAACTTTACCTTCGTTTAAAAGCAATGTCTTGTCTCCTAATCTTTTTTATTCCGCAATTTATTTCCCACCAATAATGAAATCCTATTTTACAATGCTCTATTTATGATCGACAATCACGTTTCAGAAAATAGCGGCAATAATTCTATTCAGCAGCAAAACAACGAACTAGCATTTATTATTCATGTCCATGATTTCTTACGGAGGAACAAAAGCGCCGCGTTCCACTATTAATAATTAATGAACAGAGGAACTGGCGAGGAATCGCTTTTTACGGACCGAAGAATACCGGAACTATATATAGATGTTTTATTAGCTAGATGTTTATAATATAGTGGAAATATTAAACGGAGCAATCACACTTATAATTATATTATTTTATTTATAAGCCGGAAGTTTCCCACTGCAGGGCAAAGGCCTCCCCTTCCTCCTTCCATTCATCTCGGTATAAATCACACATAGCTGTATAAATATAAATAAATAAATATTCATGGATATTTCACACATCACACTCTAGTCCCAAACTTAGCAAAGCTTGTACTATGGGAACTAGACTGCTAATAGAATAATTATACGCCATTTTATGCATAGTAACACCCAGACACAAAACAAATATTAATGTTTATCACACAAACATTTGCTCTGAGTGGGAATCGAACCCACGACCCATAGCATGAAAAGCAGAGCTACTCCCAACTGAGTTGTGACGCCTATCAACAGATAGGTGTCGCTAATGACGAACAGCTTAATCCATACATTAAAAAAAATGAGATTTGTTTGAATGAGATCCTTGACTTGTCTTTTTATTGATTTATAAACGGTCTATGGTATTTTCACTTCTACTTCTTGTTCCACAAATATTACCATTTTTAATGTAGTCGGCTCCTCGGCGTCTGCCATTTTAATTCAAAGTCATTTAGGACGCGTTTTACTGTCGCATATTATTTAAATTTTAAATGTTGCCAAATAGTTACATTCGTATTGCGTAGGATTTAAGCAGTTAATAGAGAAACTGTTTTGTTTTTATGTCTTTTTTATAGTTTTATGACCCTTTGCGGTCGTAAATCGGTAAAAACTGATATACTCGTAAATAATGGCGGCTGATAAGGTGAAGAGTTCATAACGTTGTAGTGACGTTATAAAATTAAAACATAGTAAAATATTTAAAAGCGATTCCGTTCTACGCGCATTTACAATAAATTAAAATGAGTAGGTATGTTTGATCCGTACGCCTTTTTCTAATATTGTAAGAAATATTTGACGCAAGTTAATTTAAATTTACATAAAGGTCGAACGATGTAATATAGTCCACTTGACTTGCTAATTGAAGGTATCGATACGTCGCTAGAAATCGATATCTATATAGATTAGTTTGTAAATTTTACACTATTTGTGGAACAAATTAATGTTCAAACTAATATTGTAGATCTATTAGTTATTTTTCCAGTTTTAATATCATAAATTTTGAAGTATATTTATTTAAAGTGGTGTGAAAATGTCTTTATTATACCACTAGAATACATAAATAATGTATGAATTTATTAACATAACACACGTCTGTATATATTTAACTGTTTTTGAGAATTTTATAAAAATATATAACTAATATAAACAACAAACAACACTTAATACAGTTCAAATATCTACAAACTGTTGTAAGCGATCAATAAGTAGTTGAAACTGATCCAAATCACTACCAATCGGAAGCTTCCCCAAGGTATTGCCTTCGCTGTCACAAGTAGTGATGCTGAACTACTGAGCCAAACCACTTATATTAAATTCTAGACATAATATAAAAAAACTAGTAATGTGAAATTGAAAATTGTTTTGTAAATTATTTAACTATCGCGTGCTAGATTTATAACTAACAAAAACAAAATCGAACAATGTTTAAGTGTTTTTTTTTATCAAAATGACAAGATTCGTGTTCATATTTTTTTACCGACATTTCAACATTTTTTGTATATTTATAGCGTTAAAACAGGAAGTAAAACACGGGACAGCCTCAATTATCACTTCAAACAGTCGTGACAGAGTCCTCAACTTTAAAATAAAACATTCATGGACTGTAAACACCTCTGTTATTACCTCAGTTCGGTTTGTATGAGAGGCATCAAGGACAAATCCTTCACAAACAACGCTAACCAATGAATATTTCAGTGGCCCGACCGCATCGAACTCGGGCGAAGGAGCGTTCTAATGATAAATTCAAATCTCGATTCCCGAAGGAACAAAGCAATCAGACGTCGAACAAAGGTTACAGCGCGTGCCTCTGGCTTGCAGTGGCTTGGAAAAGTACAAATATATCGCGGAAGAATGCTTGCGTGTTGAAAAGGATAGTTTAGGGTTCTGCTGTTTTTTTTTAAACTGATTTAGTTTTTTTTGTTAGGTAGCTTTTGTGTACTAAACGCATTGTAACTATCTTAATGTTAGTTTCAAACAATTACATAACGACGCGATAAAAAATCAAAACATTTGAATTCTTGCATACTTCTTTTATAATATTGTTGTCAGTTGACTTGTACATTTAACTATTTACTTTAGTAACTACTTTTTTTCGTAAAACAGCGTGTCCAAATAAATTAAGTCACAAGCTAAATAAAAAAATAGGTACATACGTTCATAAAATGAATGTATCATTAAGAATCATGTTCAAACCGTGGGTGGTACTAGCAATACTCTGAAACCTGTAGGTAGACCAACCTGGTCTCACAGTAAAATAGGCCCTTAGGTTCATGGACCACCCGTTATTATTACGTAATTATATTAATTACTTTTATTAATGAGCCGGATTTTATGACAGTATTCATGTTTTTACTTTTTTGCTATCTTAAACAACAAAATGTATGTAATTTTTTTTTTTATTGCGTTTTAATAGTCGATTATGAGATTTAGTTTATCGATGTATGTAATTTGTCACAATTAACTCTTAAAAACATGGTTATCTACTTAAAATAAGAATACTGTATGTAACAGATGTTTGATTTCAATAAATAGGGGGTACCGAGGCTAAAATTATTTCTGGGCGTCTAGTCGAAGCGACGCGTGACCCGAGGGCTGGCCCAGTATCTGGCCCAGCGTATCAGCATTGCTATTCAGCGCGGCAATGCAGCCAGCGTCTTGGGTACGCTTCCGATTGGTACTGATTTGGATCAGTTGAACTATCTATAGATCGTTTGCAACGGTCTGTAGATAGCTCAACTGTTTTTTTATGTATTTTATATGACAATGTACATTTTGTAAATACTGTATATAAATATTAAAATAAATAGGTAAGTACATATATCTATTTCTAGTCAATTCTGTTTTAAAAATTATGCTGTTAAAATATAACCTTTTAATAATTAAAATCATATAAGCACCTTCTTATAAATTTTACAACGAACTTAAAACCTGAAGACGTTGTTATAAATTAACTTGCAAATTTTATTCAAAACAGAATTATAAAAGACATTAAAATTGGATTTTAGTCTCATAACATACCTATAAAATAAAGAGCCGAAGTATCTATAAAAAACATGTTAATATCAAAACTATTTATTCAGGCGGTTTTAGATATCCTTGTGATTATATTGAAAAAATATTTTTTTGACTTGAATCAGGTATTAGTATTTAAGCAAGAAATAAAGATTTATTCATTATTATTTTAGCTTGAAAAACTTTTTTCGTGTATTTTAAGTATCAGTCAGTAGTAAGTAGACACTTATACTTAACACACGTACCCTTTCTGTCAGTTTTGTGAAGAATCTAAAGAAACCCGACCTCTTAACCTTTATCTACAATAGCTGTATATAGTACGATGTACACACGGGTCGTCAGCCGGACTCGACCTTCAACAACCTTGACTTGTTTTCAAACTACTTTGTACGAATACATAATATTTTTACATATTTATGGAAACATTTTGAGCGTGTTATTGAGTTTTTGAGATTAGAGTTCCTTGTCAAAATAAAAATTTTAACGGACTCTTTTTTATATTTTCTTTTTTCAACCTACATTGTCCCACTGCTGGGCAAAGGTCTCCAAAGCCTTCCACTTATCCCGGTCTTTTGTCACATTCTACTAATCTTTTTCCTAGGCGTCCAGATTTTTAACATACTCATATCGATATCAAAAATAGCGCCATAGTTGGGTAATTGAAGTGTATTCTATGTTTGTTTTTAGAGATCATCATCATCATCATCATAGGCAGCCAATATCAGTGCACTGCTATAAGCCTCTTCACTCAAACGCCACTCTTTTCTCATATGGGCTTTTTGCATCTAGGTCCTACCCTGTACGGCAACGATGTCTTCCATCCAACCATCTGGCTGTTGGTCTGCCAAGGCCTCTTTTGTGTGTGTTTTAGTGATAGTCAAATATTTTATCAGCAATCTATACTCGTAGTACAAGCTTTGCTTGATTTAAAAAAGGTTCTATATATTTTTTTAAATTTGATCTTCGGAACTCCTGAGATTGTATTTACTTTCATTTATGCCACAATACTAAACAAAAAAATTAATAAAACTATCACTGTTGCTTGTTTTAGTAAGTATCATTTAGCATTGAAAATATGAACTTTCTAACAAGAAATTGGCTAAAAATATGAAATTGTCATAAACGAATATACATATATTTTATGTATGACTTAGATTGCTGATTTGTCAAATAAAAAGTAGAAATTGGACACATGACTTATATACTAATAAAGAAATTAGTTTTACTAAAATTTAATGTTAAGTAAAAAAAGATGAACTAGGTTAAAATGAAGCGCAATAAACCTGCCTCGGAGCAAAATTCAGTTAAATTTAATTCTGTTCTTGTGAACGTCACCGCTCATAAAATAAAACGCAATTAACGTTGACTAATTTAAGTAATGAAAGCAAAATCATGGTGTAATTATTGGTGTTTGGTGCAAGTTACTTTATCAGGCGTTTATACAATATTTTTTTTATATTTGTTTCGAATTCTGTCCAATTTTAATTTTATTTCAATAAAATTCAAATAAAAACATGCTTTATTTCTTTAAGCAGGAAAAATTAAAACACTAATAAATAAAAGGTCAAATGCCATCAGTAATTAATACAAGAACTTGTTTTATCAAGTAAAATGTATAAATTATTTTCAAAGTCGTAATAAATATCCAAATATCGTATCTGCGTAGAGACCTTGAACATCATTAAAGATGTTTCTCGTTTGCCATCCGCCATTTTGTATTTTTATTTTATTATGTATTTTATTAAGTTACGGAACCCTAAGCGCGTAGCCGTCACGCGCTTACCTAATTACGCCTCAGCTTATAAAATAGTTGCATAAAACACGGGGCCTAGGGAAATGTAAGAGTAGCTTTACAGAATTAGTGTATTTAGCCGACTACGCGGGTTATTTGTTTAGACATGTTAAGGCAGAAAGCAGGGGAAGCCGTACAAATACGCTTCCAAGACACAACTAGATACAACCGTTTCGGGAAGACTTCAATCTTACTATTGCAATTTAGTCGAAAAGTCGGGAATAATAATAATAAGGAATGCAATAAATTCCCGTTTAATATAATATATCTTTTTTCTATAGACTGTCAGGAAACAGAACTCTATTTGAGACGCGTTTCCTAATGTGAAAGCAAAGGCATGCCAATTTTTCGGAGGTTAATTTAACAACGAGGAAGTGGTATTTATTGTCATATTACACCCTGTCTAAATAAACTGTGCAACAAGAGGAAATTTTCAATACCATGACTATTAGGAAATAACATAAAAGCGAACTTTTCTAAATAAAATATTAAATTAAATGATTTATTATTTTAAAGTTTGTGAAAAAATCTTAAGACATCATACAGCAACTTAGATGATGCAAATCCAATTAACAATCGCCTAAGTCCGTCAACTAGCCACAACCTGCGTACCGGTAAAGTCCGATAACCAGCTGCAACCTGCTTTACGTCTAAATGTGGCATAACGCTGAAAATATGGGACGACCTTTCAGAGGTAACTCAACTGTGCTGAAATTTAGGAATTAGATTGCCTTCAGGGAGCTGCTATTCGGACTTGGATTTTATGTGACGATCACTTTTACTTTATTTTAAGTAGATTTTATTTGGATTTTTTAAATACATAAAAGTAAAGCCTCCTTGACAAGAGTTAAGCCGAGTTAAGAAACTGATTGATATTTTTTTTCTTTTAAACTAGTTTTTTGATAAAAAAATGCCTCAAAGTAGCAAGAATGTTTTTCAAATATAATATAATTCTAGTTCAAAAGAATTATTTAAAAAGTCGCACATTCACGTGTCGATTTCATTTTTATTTTACCGAATTTTTGGATTTTTTAAAACGATTCTGAACACGCAGATGAAATATTTGAATAGGGCCGCATTTTTCGGCGGGAAAATTCAATAAAACTCCATTGACTCTTCACCCCGTCATGGCAATTTCTATGTTAATCCTCACTATTGTATGAATTTCACCCCCGAATAAATAAACACCTGTTTTGTGATATATTCCATGATTTATTTGTTGGTATCATAATAATATTGACATGTCGTATTTTATTACAAGGATGACTTGTTTGAGAAGAGAGATATTTATCTTTGAATTATGTAGTTGAGAATAACACACTATGTGTGTGTTGTAATTTTTTTTTACATTCGAATGCTAGTTCAAGTCATGCACAAGTTCATTGCCTCACTGAGCACGTTCACAGAAGATGCCCTGAGCGGTTAACGCTCTGAATATATATATTTTTTTATTTTAAATAATTATCTATAATTGTGTGATATTTTTAAAGGCTTATTCCCAAACGCCCCTACCAAAGTCAAGTAAAAAAAACTGTTTTTCGATTACAGAGCCCTTAGTCCGAAGACGCATTTTAGAACTCCCTACTCTCGAGCCGACAGTCGTCTCTCGGATAGCCATACAAAAATGTATGGACATCCGAGAGACGACTGTCGGCTCGAGAGTAGGGAGTTTTAAAATGCGTCTTTGGACTAAGGGCTCTGGTTACTTACGTAAGTAACCAAAAAAGTAATTGAAAGACAGTTATTTTTACTTCATAGGCGTTAGAAACGTCCTAAAAAATGCCAAGGGGATTTTTGGCGGGGGCGTTTAGTTTGGAAATAAGCCGCAAAAACAAGATTTAACCCACAGTAAATCCGTTCTAAAAATACAATAAAAATCATGTTGTTCATCGCTATCGAAGAATGTTTTCATTGAAACGCGTGTCCATTCGTTCGAGAAGGGTCTTATGTGAGATAACTCACGTGGTCCAACATATTTTTACTTTATCCCACTAATATAAACTAATATCCATATAAACGCGACAGTTTGTATAGATTGATGTTTGTTTGATCTATGTTGAATTAAATCGTCAGCTTAAAATACTGAAGATACAGCTTCAATATTTTATTGCAATTCTTTGTAAGAAGAATCATACTAAAAAAAAAAATTTGCACTCCGGGAGTGCCGGCAGAAGTGAAAACTTCAATATTAACGTTGTGTTTTCACTTCTAAGTTTTCACATAAAAATATAACCACAGACGTCATAATGACAATGACAATCACAATAACACAGACACATTCGCGCAAGCGCCCTGTGCCGCCTAAACAGAGTCAGCACACTCAGGCACGGTAGAAAGAGTGGGAGATACTAGTTCCTCTCCCTTTCCCTCGATCTTACGCTTTCGATCAACGTCACGTGACCCTGACGCGAGTTTGAAAGTTTTTACCCACCCAGCGCCGCTAAAGAAGTTTTCACTTCAAAATTTAGAAGTTTTTACCGTAGGTATATAAGACGATTCTGAATGATGCTTGTGATTTTACTGAATACCTAAACAATTTTAGATTTTTGTTTGATCTAAATACTCACATTGAACTCCGATCTGTAACAAGGAAAATAAAAAATTAATACATATTTTTTCACACTTCAGGTTATCGATGAAATAATGCTGCTAATAAAATCTTTTTTTAGCTATTTGTTATAATATAAATAGGTATAAGTAGATATAAAGTTATTTGGCAACAAAATTGCTAACAATACCTACAACATAGGTTATAAAATTCAGATTTCAATTTATAACACATTTTTAATAAAGTCACGATAAATTTTGTTTTGAATTCTCCCGTCCACATAATGTGCGCTTTCTTCTAAACTTCACTACAAAAATCATTAAACAAAAATCTCACAGTCAGCTACTAACCAAACTATCAATTTCGAGTCCACGAGGACTTCGCAATTAAATATAATAATTATTAAACACTATCAAAATCTATAGAGCCTTGTTCCATCAACGAGACACGACTTGCCGGAGTAATCTTCGTTATCTACGTGGTCCCGACAGCCTTTGTAAATGGAGGAGCCATTATCAGTACCTCTGAGCTTTCCGACCCTCAGCCCCTGAGGGTCTTATGGCAAGTTTCTTGAAAAACTGACACCGTTAAACATTTACCAAAATATGTCAATCCATATATACGAAACGAAAATTACCAATAGACTTTCACTTGGATGTAGAAACGCATTTATCACGCGACAATAATTTTTTTGGTGTACATATTTGTTTTTCTTTGTTCATTTACTAGTTTAAAAACACTGTAAATGTTTTGAATGCTTGTTAGGCACATAATTAATATTATTGAACATTTCACACATCGCGTTCTAGTCCCAAACTAAGTATAAACTTGTAGGAACTAGATGTTAATAAAACACAACTTTTTTTTGTTAATAGGATACATCCTACCAGACAAACAAATTTATATAAAAAAAGTCATGATCGTTTAGACTTGAGTTTTGTATCAGTACTTACGACCGTCATATGCCGTTGACCGTATTTAAGAAACAATGCTTTAGGGCAAAGTGGAGTGTTGTTATACCTCATATTATAATTACTTCCGTGAGGGATAACGTTACGGTATCGATCGTGGAAGTTTTTTTTTTGCTAGCTTTTTATTTTTAATAAATTTTGGGGATTTGACGGCCTGCAAAGATGAAAAATTATCTCTATTATATATAAAGAAATAACTATAGGTATCACGATGGGCGACCTTAACGTTAAGAGCAATTTCTTCCAGGAAACCGAGTGCGGGTTCAAATTAAGCCGCGAGTATTGTCCTTGAATTCTCATGACGTAATAAATAGTACCACAGTGTGCTGTGTGTTCAGTGAGTTGCGTGTTCGATGCCCGGCGAAAACAAAAATATTTCGATAAAAATATAGAGAAGATATTTTATATAAACTTGTGATGTGTCTAAAATATTCATGTTCATGGTTTTATTTGGGTAGGTACTTTTTCTAATTTACAAATTGAGATCTAAGCGATATTTTATTTTGAGATAATTAATAGCTCATACATCTCGATATTAGGCCTGCAATATACTCATAGACTCGATACTTCAAGGACGTGCCCTGAAAGGTGTTTTTTGTACATAGATTATTTTATATATTTTGTTATGCATTATAGGTAAACGCTTGACCGCGATCTCATCTGATTTTAAATGGTGATGCGGCCTAGGGTGAACGTTTGCCTAGATATAATCTATTCACTCTCCTCTCTTATATTTTGAACAAACATGTGTAACAGATATAATTAACGTGACCCGAGGGCTGGTGAGTATCTGGTCCAGCGTATCAGCATTGCTATTCAGCGCGGCAATGCAGCCAGTGTCTTGGGTACGTTTCCGATTGGTACTGATTTGGATCAGTTGAAGTATGTATTTTATATGACAATGTACATTTTGTAAATACTGTATAGTCGTAATTTTGTTTGTGAATAAATTATATTTATTAACAAATAAACAGTAAATATATAGAAAAACGAACTTTCCATTATCCACAGCTTACGTAGGCTTTGAAGGATTACTTCATCGAATATTCTTTTGAACTTTTTATCTGTAAAAGATCCTACGTTTTATCTGTTTCTACGAACTTATCTTATAAATATTATAAAAGTATAAAATATTTTGTACCTAACTAACGCCCGCGACTTCGTCTTGCTATCGTTATATGTTTGAAAATCCACAAAATATCTTTATAAACTAAAACCTATGTGTTATTCTGATGTATAAACTACATAATTGTATTATTGGATCAGTTGAGCTATCTATAGATCATTTGCAACGGTCTGTAGATAGCTCAACTGTAGCTTATGTATTTTATATAAACCTATGTACATTTTGTAAATATTTTAAAAGTTGTGAGTTTGTAATACATTTTCTTCATTATTGTAAATTTATATCACTTAACATCAGGTGTGATTGCGGTCAAGTGTTTGTCTATAATAATATAAAAAAACAAAGAATGAACTTCATAAACAAAAACCTAAAATAACTGACTACCGATGTGGCGCGGTGGGCGATGGTCCGCCTGCGACGCGTAGGTTGCGGGTTCGATTCCCGCCTTGGGATAAATGTTTGTACGATCTGCAAATATTTATTCCGGGTGTTCTGGGTGTTTATATATAAGTAGATATAATAAAAAATATATATCTATGTAATGTATTGTATTAAGTGTGTCAGTCTTCTATTACCCATAACACAAGCTCTGCTTAGCTTGGGGCTAGATGATGTTGTGTGGATTGTCCCAGCATTATAAATGTTAAACTTATTAATAGTTTTCTCGTATAAAATGTGTTGTTAGCAACATCCCGTTGAGGCAAAATGAAAATTAATTAAGGAATCTCGCTTCAATCCTTAGAAGTGATACATCTTCTAGAAGGCTAATAGGGTTGTCTTTGAGCTGTCTGTCAAATATCAAGAACTTATTACAATAGGTTTTGTTGGCTATCAGCTTTTATATCCCTATTATGTATAGAACTAATCATTATTGAAAATTCCACAATGGTTTTTGAACAACGGTTTAATTTTACTTCCTATAAACCCACACTCACACAAACTAGGACTACTTTTTAATTTATTATTATATTTGTTGTAGGTATGTAAAATACTTTATGTAAAATACTTAAATACTTACAAAAAAAACAAATAAGTATTCTATCAGCGATCTAGTTCCCATAGTAGGTACAAGCTCTCCTTAGTTTGACTAGAGCGTGTTGTGTGAAATGTCTTTGTTTATTTATTTGTATGATGACTGTGAATTTATCAATGATAGTATTAAAGTAAGTAATTAAATATTTTTTATGCACTTTTTACATATACATCTTACAATTATTGATCTTTTATGATTTCAACAAATATCTATTAGTCTCCGAGATACGGATGGACAAGCTAAAAAAAAGCTCTACGCCTAGATTTCTCTTAAGCAATAGCTGTCTTTAGAATCCTAATCCTAGTTTAACCTTTTAGTTCCCGGCTCTGCCTCTATTGTGCTATTATCCATACCTCCATTCAAGATAACAACGCAAACGTCCTCACTATTCAATGGATAAGCCCACTTTGAAACAAGATCCGTACAAAAGGGTCGCCATCAAAATTCGAGACTCGCCAGTACCCTTATTTATCATTTTCCGCAAAATTTTCACTCAGCGAGACGCATTAGGCGCGACGCGATATACAGGATGTTGACGAGTTGATACACTGAATATTAATAAACATGTTTTCACCATCATAGTGACCTTCAAAGTAAAGTATTATGTCTTAATAGTATTATGACGACCAACGTGGCGCGGCGGGCGAAGATACGCCTTCGATGCGGAGGTTGCGGGTTCGATTCCCGTCATTTATTTGTTTATAATAAAAATATCTATCTGTGTAATATATTGTATTAAGTATGACAGTCTTCTAGTACCCATAACACAAGCTCTGCTTAGCTTGGGGCTAGATGATGTTGTGTGGATTGTCCAGCATTATTATTAATTAATAAAAAAAAGAGAACGTGTCAATCATTTTAGGACCACTGTTGGTTGAAGCATAAATAGTTCCACATCATTTATTTAAAGAAACAGGTAATTGTTGCAGTCAATTTTGTTATTTAATCAAATTCTAAAACCCTTTGTTTTAGAAAACCCAAAATAAATGATAAAAAAAAATCTGTTGACTGATGCACTTTTTACACTTTAATTAGAAAAATTAACAAAAAGTGTTAATTTTTCTAATTTATTTTAATTAATCTATTTAGAATTTAGTTCCGTTGAAACGTCAAATCGATCAAAAGCTTTCTACTAAGTACACTGTGATGTGTAAGTATGCAAAAGCTCAGCGTATGATATCAAAGGTATAAAATGCCGAATAACATCTCATAACAAAAACCTTGATATGCAGTAAACAAAGAAACGCCAATCAAAGTCGATGCAAGTTATAAGCGATTGGCATTATATCTTAGTCTTAATCATCATTATCTTAATCTAATATTATGAACGCGAAAGTTAAGATGGATGTGTAAATACTGTTACTTTTTTAACATTTTTTACACCTATTTATTGCATGAAAATACATGAATATTTAGTGAGGGATGACAATACGATAATACAGCTTTATTTATCGAGTTTCAAGAGTGATACTATAAGCCGTTATCTTTTATCGTATTAAATTATTCTACTTATTACTCATTACGTTACAGATCACAATCTTACCTATAATTTTACTGATAACCATATAATTATATTCCTCAAACTGCAACAGAAAAATCGTAAAATTGTTAAAGGGACTAAACGCTAGCAGTGTATCCCTTGCCCCACACGTCCATAAACCCATACACTATACAAGAACAGGGTAGCATGACACTTCATGTGATAAAAGATGATATTATCTGAAATATTTCAGTTTTTGCCAAAACACGCTATACATGCTCAAACGTGCTTGTAAAAGCGAAGGATCCCCTGACATAAGGGATTTTTTATTGAAATGTAGTCGGGTATTCGGGAATCGTTTGGGTCAATGGATTCTATGGAAATTTAGGGTAAAATAGCTTTCAATAGTTGGTAGGTACCTATTCATTTGCAGAATTGTGGTGTCAGATCTCTGTCAGAGAAAAACGAGGACTGACTAAGAATAAGATGGAAGTTGTTCTAGTTTTTTGTGTAATTTCATTTAGCGCCATCTAGCATAACTTTTGGAACTACGCCCAAGACGCCCTTTACTTGATCAGGTGATTAAACAGAGAATTAAAATCTCACTCATATCTACCAACTTTCTTTCTCTTTACTCGCTTTGCCAACACAACGTATTAAAAGAAAATTCTGCAAAAGCTCTCAAAAAAGTGTAAATGAACAAAAAACGTGTAATTTCTCGTGTCTAGTAAAACAGAAAGAAACCGAAAGTAACAGAAAACCATCCCAAAACAAAAGGAAGTTTCTAATTGAATCGGACATTTTGTTTGCAAAAAGTATTCTTGTCCGAATGATTTAGTGGCGGGGTGTCCGCGCGGTACACCATTACAATCTTTTTTGTTTAATTTCAGTTTATTGTGAAAAACTCATTCGTTTCGTTGCTACTTAATTAGGTTTTGTGGTTAAGCTCAACGTGCTTATTATAAAATATTATGTAATTTAGGTTCCTATTTATAAAAGGACTAACATCTATAAATTAGAGCTGACATAAAATAAACATTTGTATAGAAAGTAATAACATTTTATAAAATATTATGTAATTTAGGTTTCTATTATTTTATTACTGTAGCAAAACTTTGTGCCAGACACATTCATGTCCTTTTTCACAAATAAAATTGAGTAAAACTCACGACAAATAACAAAATAATAGATAGTTCTTAAAAAACATTTATATTATTTACCAAATTTATTATATAGGTTTCAAATATTGATAGTTTTTATGTAAGGTTATGATTATATAAAATACGTGGCATTTTTGCGAAAAACTGTCTGCACTGTGGGCTATAAATCATAAAATAATATATTTTACTGCCTCTATCTGTCTCGGAACTATTCATGGCACATATTATTGCAAAATAACGTGTATTTATCGTCAATTGTGGCCCCTACCCCATTCACGCAACCCTCCGTCTGGGCACAGCTCATAGGTACATTCTAAAGCTTACTCAGTGTAACAACTTAAGTTGATTTGAACTCATACTTTCGCAAAATGTATTAAAAAGACTGGCTGACACGACAGACGTTGTCCTTGTTTTTAAATCTCCTAATTTCGCGCAATTTGTAAACTGTATTTTGTAATTTGTAAATCATCTAAATGAGATGCAGAGGCCATCATACATACTACACCATTCTAAATATGTCCAAAAGTTCATATTAATAGTTTTTAAAATAGATTTAAGTTTTACAGGCAATAATAAAAAT
Organism: Ecliptopera silaceata; assembly: GCA_932527185.1. Taxonomy (NCBI): domain Eukaryota; kingdom Metazoa; phylum Arthropoda; class Insecta; order Lepidoptera; family Geometridae; genus Ecliptopera; species Ecliptopera silaceata. Next base: position 9,678,861 of record OW052208.1, on the reverse strand, counting down.
GGCAGAATAATTGTTGTAAGTTTTAAATCTGATTTTAATAAAAAAAAAGTTTAAATGTTTTGTTGATACTAGTGAGCCAGTTATTATGTTTAGACTGTAACATTAGAACCAAATTGCCAGACCAGACGGAATAATTTATATGTAGATATGGAGGATATGAGAATTACGTTATTACTATGTGGTTGTTTTGAGAGCATCTGTTTGTCTTGTGATATTATTTCACTAATTAACTTGTCTTTCTTGTAGACTAAATCTCATTCTTGGTCTATTTATAAACTTTATTTAAATTCGTTAATTATTTGGCAAATGAAAACTAAATAAGTATGTATAGTTTTTGTTTTCTATTTTATCTCTTGTTTATTGTTCGTTTCTTAAACTTTTTCGGTGTTAGGTTTATGGAAGTTATTATCATTATTTGTTTAAACGTTCTTAATTTTTGGGAAACAATTGAGAAGCAAGTCGAAGTAAGAGATAGGTATTGAAGTTATAATAAAAATTATAATAAATATAAATAAAAAATTATTATAACTTTATTAGGTTTTAACGTTTTATTTCTTAATACGTAGGTATACATTTTTATGAACTGCGAACATTTCAGCAAATTTTTCAATTCAAATCAATCCTCGCGAATAAAAATTCCAATCGAATAAACTCCATCAAAAATTTTTAGCGACACGCAAATAATTCGCAACACAAACAAACATTCGAAAAACACTAAATTCCCGATCCCCAATAAATTGGTCCCCTTTTCAATCGGTAGGGCCCAGCAATTAGGGGCCCGGATGTAGATCCCAAATGGGAACCAAATAGGTCTGGCCTAGGGAGCAGTTATACAGGATTAGGGAGTATTCCATTTATAGTGGAATATAAAGGAAATTCGACTTTATTTCTACGATCATAAGTTTGAGACAAACGGGGTGATACATTGGTTTTAGTCCGCGCCTGTCTCATCACGGAATGAGTAAACAATTTTCGGGACTACGTATGGCTGTGCATATTGTTACATCGTCGTTGAGTTATACCTACTGCTATAAACCTCTATCTATAATGCGTCTAATTAGGTATTCCAGTACTTTGGAAAACTAGATCCATTAACAACTTAATCTATTGACAATACAGATTGCAATTTTTTGATCATTCACGTAAATTTTGAGAATTTTTTTAAAAAAAAAGCTTAGCATACTGTTTTCTCTCACTATCTTTCAACTCTCTTAGTTTTGAGCTTGGCCGTCACAACCCTGCTCAAAATTTCAATTTTTTATACATAATAGTAAAATTATCATGTAGTTTATTGCGGTACTTAATAAGACATAGTTTGCCTACACAGTACTTAAAAGAGCTTATTACTAAGAACGGTGTACGAAGTGGAGGGCAAAATGTAAAGCGTCTTGCAGAAAAGGATTTGGCTGTAAGAGGATTATACATTGGCGAACAGTACCTTTTGCGTAGGTATATTCTTATTAGACTTTAGGTACTAATTATTCGAAGTGCTTTTGATACTTGTAGACCATGGCTGAAGTTAGACCCAGGTTTTTTTTTTATCCGTTATTTTAATAACAGTTATTTAAGGTAACTTTAAACCTGTTATAGAACAATCATCTTATATTGGTCCACCTATTATACTAGATATAAGATATTTTGTAAGGAATCGAACACACGACCGCCGAAAGCTACTACCAACACTATCACGAGTATAAAGAGTGACCTACTTTGACAGAAGCTAAAAGAGATTTCAAATTAGCTTGCAATTTAGTGCTGTGATCAGCTTTATGTCCAAAAAACACATTGATATGAAAAACATAACATATTTTGAACAATTCAAATAATGTTTCACTGTGGGCGACTGGGGCGCCGGAAGTGTGGGTTCGACTTCCGGAGACGAGTTCATGTTTATAAAAATGACAGATTTCGCTTGAAAATTATATATTACTGTCATGTCAAAATTGACGTATTAAATAAACCGGGAAGTCGTAAATTATACTGCAATTCTTGTAAAATTTTAGAAAATACATATTCAATCTATTTCCAATCTGCAGTATTAAGTATTCAATAAATGAAAAGGGGAGGACCCTGTATTTATAAAGATGCTAGAAATTAGACATCCTCTTCACAACTTTGCGATACAGGGGGTAGCTTATTATAAAGAAGGTTTATAGTGATTTAGAGAAAAAAAAAAATAGAGACAACTTCCTAAGCCTATTTTTATTGAACAAAAGGCCATTTAGTATGTGGTTCATAATGTTATAGCAAGTTGTTTCTTAATATCATTTGACAGCTTCTTAGTGAATAAGGGTGATATCTTTCGTTTGTTTGTGAAGGGACTTCTGGATAGCGAAGGGTTCGATTTCGGGTCCGAGGATTCTTCAAACTTGTCTAGATTGCAAAGTAAATATTCAACCTTGACGCAAGTCAATATTTACAAATCTCGAAGTGAATTTAGGTATTTTCTTGAAGAGATTTTAACATTCAGCTAATCAATAACTTGAGACAAAGAACGGGCTAATTTTGCTCAGTTGATAAAAAAATACTGTGTTTATTTTACATATATACCGGGGCTTTTATTTATAATCTTTAGCTGGGTTATGAGTTCACAATAATTTAAGTATTAATTTAGTTCTACAAATAAATTTGCGACTTTGATTATTTTGTTGCTCTAGTAACATAAAGATAATAAAATAAATTTACAAAAACAAGACACAATAAATGTACCTCGTAAACATACAAAATTATCAAAAGCAAACATTTATCAGATAAGAATCTTCTAACACAAATAAACTCGGAGAGAGACAATTTTATGAATTAAATAACGATAAAAATTCATGAAACAATTAAACAACTAGAAGGCGATAACCCAACCATGTAATAAACGGACGCAAAGATAAAATTTTGCATAAAATTGTGTATGAATATTAGGAACATTAATTTTGAAGATAAAACCTGCTATTTGAGAATCTTGGAAACTCGCCACACGGCATAGATAAAACAAATGACTATTAAATTTTCCGTCGCATCGTTCTCTCTCATTCTTACTATTTACGTGAACTGCAAGTGCAAGTGAGATGCAAACACGTAGTGCCTAAATTAAAGATCCAGGTATATGACTAGTACTATGATCACTAGAATGTGCTTCTAACAGTATCACTTTAGTTTGTAGGGAAGTGGACAACTGTAATGTACTAATTAAGTATGTATATCGTAATAATTATGTATGTGAATCTGTTTTAATTAGTTATAAATAATATTCCTGGACATTTCACACATCACACTCTAGTCCCAAACTAAGCAAAGCTTGTACTATGGGAACTAGACTTCTGAAAGAATACTTATATTATTTTTTGTAAATACATACATAAAATACATAGTAACACTGAGACACAGAACGTTTCGTATGTTCATCATACAAACATTTGCTCTGGGTGGGAATCAAACCCACGACCCACGCATGGAAGACAACACAAATACAAAATGTTTAGATCTTTATTGCATAATTTTTTTTATTTATATATTATAGGCAAACGCTTGACTACAATCCCACATGATGTCAAGTGATGATGCGGCCTACGGTGTAGCGCGTTTGCCTAGATAGAACCTATTCACTCTTGAAGACGTCCAAATTATAGGTATCAGTACCTTTACCATGAGTTGTCACAGTAAAATCGCCTGACTTTACTACAGTAGTTACGTCAATATTAGTATTACGAATTTTAGTAGTACCCAACTATCCGCTAGAGGCGCTGTACAAATCTTCATACATTTTTTTAACTACAGACGCTAGCGAGTATAGTATATATAGTATAGTAAAAACTCATGGTAGAGCTACTGGAAACACAAACGCCGGCAACTTACTATGAATCTTTATGTTAAGTCACAATGAGTCAAAGTTTTATCACAAAGAGCCTAATAAATAACGCTTATCTCAACCCTGGGTGATTTGATTCTCGAGTTGGAGTCGTTCATCCGTAACTCAAACTTGTTCTAACAGATGGCGTTACATTGCTTTGGAACTTGATTTATTATGATTAAGTATCTAGTGTTAATTGTGGCAGTTTATACAGAAAATAGATGACTCTTAAATTTTTAAAATGATCTAAATGTTTATGAAAAACTGTGTTTAAAAATCGCTTACTGGTCTGGTCTATCATTAAAAGTGATGCACTAGAACAATGTCAATATCATATGTCATTATTCTGTTAAATCATAAAAATAATTATGAATCTAGATGATTTTATGAGTCAGTTCCCCGCAGCAGTCCAAGTATTAGAAACGATATTTTAAATGTATTGATCTATATCATTATCACATATCTAAGTTTCATATTATGTAGCTATACAGTCTGAATATGTACAAAAAAACTTAATAATTTAATATTGTTAGTTTTTATATTTAAATTTTCCAACATGCATTTAACGATGACATGTATTTACCGATAATAAATAAAAACCTTTTGTATTGCACTAGATGTTTCTTACAATGTTTAGGAATACGAGTATTTTTTTCTGATTTATGGCTCAATTTTGTACATTATATTCATTGTAATTTGTAAATCCAACTGTGAAAAGATGAGAACGTGTAAATAATAAACACAGTTCAAAAAACATTTCACAAATATTAAATTCAAAAGATTTTCTCGTAAGATTTCTGTACTTAGTTCATTTTACATTATTACTTTTTAATATTTTTCTTGAAAATGCAATTTTCACTAACAAAGGCTTCAAATAATAGACATTAAATTTAATATTGAAGCTGCACCATTTCAAGGGGTTGGGAAAGTGGGAGCCTTTACATAAAAGGCAGGAATATCATATTATGAAACAAGTAGGTATTCTTCAACTAAAGCCTTTTTGTATTCTATGTATTTATTTACAAAAAAAAATATTTAAGCATTCTCAGCAGTCTATTTCCCAAAGTACAAGCTTTGCTTAGTTTGGGACTAGTGCGTGATGTGTGAAATGTCCGTTAATATTTATTTATTAAAAGACGTAGCCGGCTTTCCAACAAAGTTTTATAAGCCTCCGTGTCACTAGTACTACGAAACAGTATAGCAGTAAAATGTTTAGTACCACTACAAAGTATACTAGTGTTCATATTTAAATTGATATTGTTTTTATTAGTATTTTATTCATAATTCATACTACAACCATAGCATACTTTTGTAAATAGTAATGAAATTGTATAAAGTAACAATTAATAATTGAATGTTTATCATAACCAAAATAAATCCAAAATACAACCATAAATCAAAATAACGTAACATTTACTAGCCCGGATGTATTTTTTAAGGTTATTATAATATTATTTCTTTTATGAAAATGAGATGTAAGTAAGTGTAGATTTTTAGGTGAATTATGCATTTCAATTTCTATGTAAATGCGGTTTCCGAAGGGTTGCAAAAGTTATATTAAATAGCTTATTTTAAGTGCACTCGGGGTGGCTTAGAATGTGGCGAAGTTTTGCGTTGTTTTTAGATAGGATTTTTATAATAGCCGTAATTATCTATTGTGGTAAAAGCTTCTGATATTTATTAAAATCACAAAACGTGGATAATGTTTTTTTGCTTTTCATTTGTTTTTGTTCTTAAGAAACGAAACATCGTTTGTGTTTTAAAATATTTTTATATAACACAAAAATACTTTTATCCCCAGAAGTAAAAAAGGAATGTTATAAGTTTGGCGTGTTGGTGTCTGTTAAATTGTTGCTTCTCAATGAATGGACATTATTACTCATAAATAATAAAACTAAGGTTTAAAATAGAGGTAGCAGATAATAAGGGCTCTATGGTGAAAAATTCTAACTCCTGTATTGTGTCTATTTATTAAGTGTTAAATATTTTTTTATCTCTTTCTTATTTATTTCTTTAAGGATTTGGTTTTGGCAAAGGTCTCCCCCTTTGCCTAGCAATGGAACGAGATAGGTTAGGAAAAAAAAAACAAATCTCTTTCACTAAAATGGTTCTATACAGACAATGTAATTTTAAATAATTTTATGGCTATTACTATCAAACAAAAAATGTAGGAACCAGGCAAATGATATATATTTTGTCTGTTATTCTAGGTTCATCTAGTGAATTCAACAATTCTAAATTTTTCACTTTTCCGAATTTATTGAACAATAGAAAATTGTCTTTGATTTATCAATTACTGTTATCTACAAAACAAATTTTAATTGCTTTATAAATTATTATTTTTTTAATGTCCGCACGACAATTAAAACACTTATCAAAGTTCACCTACGTAAACTTTTAAGCAATTTAACTTAAATACTTAAAAGGGACCGCAATTAAGTTTCATTAAGCGTTCTATTGTTCTTCCATTATGACAACACCTTTAATTTGAGTAAACCTGGTATTCTTTACCCAAGCTGAGAAAATCTCATGCGCTCTCAAAAACTCAACGCATTTAATAGCTCAAGCTGACAACTGTTTGACTGTTTTGAATAGTATTAGCATTACAATAGTATACATGCAATTGTGCATTTACATAAACAAAATAAAAATATCTTGTCTTGATCGACAATATATTTTTTTATTGTATAACAAAGCTGAGGATATTTTAATCATACTCAAAATTTTTACATGATGATGCGATGAATCTAGAGAATATAAAAGTATATCTTTACTGATACTTTGGATAATTGATGTACTACAGGTTGATATGATGATAATGATGTTGTCATAGGACTTAAGCCTTTACCTCTGTGAGTGGTGAGGGCAATGTATTTCAGTGAAACAATTTATCGTTAAAGACGGTGTACACTACGTAATATCATGTAAGTAATCAGATTTTCCTACGATGAGACAATCTAATGGCCCACCTGTTCTTTATTGTTAATTTTATAAATTGTAAACAAGTATTAATAGTACCTATACAAAAAGCTACTATTAAAACTTGGTAAAAAATTGGTGCCTAAAGTTGGCTCAGAGTGCTCTTAAACTATAAGAGTATTAATAAAAATACCAGCAAGTTTTGTAAAAAAACCATGAGTCAACCGGACGTGATTTGTATGACGAAATCGTTCTTAGAATGAATAAGATAGATCACAGAGACTGAAAAAACAAATTAAATTGTAAAACAAATTAGTCATGGTTGTGTGAACCAACTGTGACCATTAGACAGGCACAGCTCAGTTGGTAGTAGCTCTACCTTCCATGCTGTGGGTCGTGGGTTCCACTAATGGTAAATGTTTGCGTGATGAACATAAATTTTTGTTCTGGGTGCTGTTACTATGTAGTCTATGTATTTACGAAATAAAAAATGTAAGAAAAAAGGTAAGTTTTTGCACGTTTAAGTCTGAGCGCTAGAAACTGAAAATTATCTGGTATATTATAAATTTGCTTATGATCTACGTAATTATACTGAATAAAATACTACTATTATCTTCTAAAAAGGAGAGTATCCAACACATTTTGTGTACAACATTTTGTTTTACGACATAAAAAATATCAAGTTTAAAGTCTTCAAAACAACTTCTTAATTTTCTTCGAGAAATACGAGTATCTTCGTGTGGGTGAGTCTCACCCACACGCAGACTATTAAACTAATTTTATATACAAAAAGTTGCAATTAAATGTCTACAAAATAAAAACAAAACATGTGTTGTTTTACATGATTTTTTTAACATTTATTTATCTCAGACTTTGATATTATAGTTTTTTTCAGTCCATATAATTTCATGATCATTTTAACGTGAGGGATAAACCCATCATCACAACACAACTCAGCAAGGTCCATCAAAGCGAAACAAAATTAAAACTAAACACGAAAGTCAGGATTTAATGAAACCCTTGAAGGAAAGAATCAAAGGATTCTTTACTTAGAACCCAATTTAAATTCAAATAAGTTCTCTCCATCTTAATTAAATTCGATATTTTTATTCATTACACGTTGGTTGTTTGCATTTGGGGATAAAAGTAAGTGTATTGACTTTGAATTCTTTTAACTTCTTATTTACTTAATGTTTTGTATGTTTGTAAATTTTTTGAGAGTTATTGAGACTAGTTATTGAATTAAGTTTAGAAACAAACTTACGACAATAAAGTTTTTACAAAATGTACATTGGCATATAAAATACATAAGAAACAGTTGAGCTATCTACAGACCGTTGCAGCTTAGAATAATAAGAAATATCTCTTAGTGTGTGTGTGTGTACAATAAAAAGTTTTCTATCTATTTATCTTATTTAAAAGCGGTGATATTAGGTATAGACTTTATTTTTAGTTTAGTTTGTAAAAATACTACAGCTACGCATCGATGCTCGCATTGCTGTGTTGCGGTTATGTTATGGATGCCGGTGCAATTACAGGAACGAACGCGGTGCGATTCATAATGCGTGTTCTTAAAGGAAGTGTTCGCTGAGACAATGCATTGGTCAATAAGAAGAGGTTAGAAATAACTCAGGTGTTTATTAATTAATCTAGTAGTTCCATTACTTCATCATCATCAACCTATATCAGTCTACTGCTAGATGTAGGTCTCTCAAAACGACGTCCCTGAGTCCGGTCTCTGAGTCCGTCCCGGTTATGACATGTCTGCCACCATTAAAAAAATATAGCACTTCTTCTTATCGTGTCCATGCTACAACTGTATTTTGTTGTAGCATCGTGTTGGAAAGATTAGCCAAACCAGACACTGCTTTACCTTGCCTAGCTGTTACTGGTGTGCGCCACGAGGAGGCTCTTTAATATAGCACTAGAAATATTATTCTTTTCCACTTACTTTCCGAACCTCCCCTAATTAATTTGTCGAGGGGTGAAAAGGATAATGACGTCATAAAATTGGCGACGCCTAAGTAATACGTTAGTTCAAGAGACACTATTAACGACCTCAGACAAAAAGGAGGGGGTGCAAAAAGAGGGGAGAATTTAATAGTGTTAGGGATAAATACCAATTTTTTTTATAAAATTTTTTTAGGTTAATTGTTTTTTGGGTGACGTGGGTGACGTCATTGACATACAAGCATACTCAGCGTCTGGGGCTATGTAAAAAAAATATTCCATCAAAGAGACCTTTTGTAACTAACATGTAACAATGAATAAATAAATTATGAATATGTATAAAATTAGTTTGGTTTCCATCATTTAAACTTTACTTATATTAAAGGATGGTATGTAAAATATTATACATTTATTTATATTTATATTTGGTGAATGGGTAGTAAACCAAAAGTAAAATGAATTTTTTTTTACATTTTTTAACAAATTTTATGAAATATAAACCTTAGGTTTAGTTGGTACGTAAATAAATACTGAAAATAGATTATAATACAGCCAGATTTAACTTTTATATCATATGAAATGTTATTTATTTTTAGAACGAATTACGAACACGGTCCTTAAGTGTGGCTGAGAGCCTAAACGCGGCTTAAACCTGTTTATGTAGGTTAAGAACTGCCTAGCACTGAACTTTGTAACTATGTAATAATGACACAGAACTCAAGCCAAATGGGGTAATGGCCTAAAAACACTTGCTTTTGAGAATTAAATGTTTTTGAAGACTTTGCCTATTAACTTAGTTACAATAGAAACTTAAAATAATGCATTTCCGCGAATATCGAATTCGGTACGTAGATATGTATTTAAGAAGTGTCTACTGATACAACGTAACATACGGTATAGACGCAAAATAAAGTAGGTATTCTGGGTGGCATTAAAGTGGGTTCGATTCCCACCCAGAGCACATTTTATGATGAAGATTTGTTCTGTGTCTGGGTATAAATATGTATGGATGTATGAACAAAAAAAATAAGTAAGTATAATAATAAGTATTCTTTTAGCAATCTACTTCCCATAGTACAAGCTCTGCTTAGTTTGGGACTAAAGTGTGATGTGTGAAATGTCCATGAATATTTATTTATTATTACTATTATTAATAATTAATTATCACTATTATAATTATTACTATTCTTGTGGCGATTTTTAAAACATACATAATGTTGCCCCAACATCAAAGATGTTCGTTTGTATCGTTATCGTTTACATAGACTCAGTTTACTTAAGTATTCAAAACCAAACAACTCTATGAAATGTTTTAGAAAAAGTCGAACTGTTTCACGCTTAACTATGTAGTTTAACCTCAAAGAGTTGTCTTATGTTATGCGTAACATGGTACTTATGCTTTGATCACACGTACCGAGTAAACCGGCGAGACAGTGACATATTTGAGATACACTGCGCGTCGACATCAGTTTTACTGTTTAACGTTGCAGCGTTAGCGCGCAGTGTATCTTAAATACGTCACTGTCTCGCCGGTTTACTCGGTACGTGTGATCAAGGCATTAAACTCAACACAAAAACTTCAATTAAATTCAATTGCCTGTCAATGCATGTCATCGCCACATTAAAATGTCAAAAACCTTATTACCTCGCATCAAACAAAAAACGACTTTATCACTCACAAAATAAGGTTTAAATTACTTGTTGCGTTGAAGCTATCTACGAATATTTTTTTAATAATATGTAAATAGAAGAGAGCTCTAATGTATACAGAATAAGGAAGAAATTTCTTTGCACATTTTGCGAAAATAATCAGTGTTGACCAAGACGTTATACAGTAACGTTTTCTGTCATAATAGTAATGTGATGTTATTTGCATTTTGTGTTTCTTTGAACATGTATAATATGGTTCATATATTTATGGGTTTTTTATAAAATAAGTCGGGATTGGTGTGACATCAAATCGCATATTTTTATCGATATATATTAAGTCTATTCTAATATATTCCGCTCTTATTCCTAACTAATCAAAGATTTTACTATGAAACTTAATTACTGATATACAAATACATATGTACATACAATTACTACATTTTTGATAAAACATGCGTAAAAAACATAATTTCATTTTTATTTATTTTGTGAGAAATCGTGCAATCAAACCTTAATAAAATAAATAAAATTATGGAAGCTAAATATTATTTACACAGTTATATGACGTCCGTAGTTTTTCAAGTACTCCGAGCTAGTTAGAGAGTTCCGGAACTGCCCCGACATCTGCCTACCCCTACGTATCCGGATTATGTTAATAAGGGCCACAAATATTTCGCGCTCATTTAGAATTATTTCCGTTATGCTATAATGAAACAACTTTAAATCTGCCTAACAAGGTTTGTTAGCCTCGCATCCCACGGACACAGCGTACATTCAAACAGTTGGCACAATTAAAAAATGTATGTAAGTATTGTATCAGCAATTTAGTTCTCATGGTACAAGCTTTGCTTTGTGTGGGACTAGAGTGTGAATGTCTTAGATCCTGATAGAATACTTATATACATTTTTTTGTCAATATATACAGAGAATATAAAATAAAAATGTTAACAACACAAAAATCTTTTCAAGATTCTTTTCAATTTGTCTATATTCTTCTTATGTATAGCTAGTGTCAATACATTGCATGTGAATTTTTTCTCTTTATTTATTTATTTTTATTTATTTATTTCATTTCATCCTTACACTTTTGTATCTTAATAATAAGAGTGAAAGAGACAGCTGATGTATTATTATTATCTTCTATATGACATCTATTTGACAGTCTCGACTTTCGCTGCATCGAAAAAACCCTCGTTTTAGTAGATGAGTCAACAATGTGAATACAAGAATAATTAATAGTAAAACTAAAAGAAAAACCTTATAAACATGCTTTTTACTATATTAGCTTAGCTTGTTGTCAAAGTCAAAGTCAAAGTCAAAACTACTTTATTCAGTAAAATCACAAAGATCATTTAGAATCGTCTTACATACTAGGTGATTCTAGGTGCCAGTTCCACGCGAGAAGCCGAAGCCTAGAAGAACAGGCAAGAAACTTAAAAATTAACTTAAGTTGGTTTAAACCAGCTGTCTCTTATTAGCTGTGTCCTACTGGGTTTGCCGCTGAGGTAACAGCTATGCAGCACTGTCCTGCGGTCTACGGAGTCAGGAACTAACTTCTAGCCATTAATTACCTTCGGGGCTCTGTCAGGATCCAGCTTCACAGAGCTTTGGAGTGTGTAGACTAAGCAGACTCAGCATAATAATCACATGTCAACTATAAACCTTTTTTTATATAAAATTGGGCAAGTGCGAGTCGCACTCGCGCTCTAAGGGCACCAAAATCACGGTATTTGTTATAGCGGTAACAGAAGATAGACAGAGAAATAGATGGACGAAATAAAGTCTATACCGAATACCACCGCTTCTAAATAATATAGATAGATAGAAAACTTTTTATTGTACACACACACACTAAGAGATATTTCTTATTATTCTAAACTGCAACGGTCTGTAGATAGCTCAACTGTTTATTATGTATTTTATATGCCAATAAATAGATGGAGACTATATTGCACAATAGAAAATACAAAAAATCTTAGAACTAACATAATTTAGTACAATGGGAAATATTTAGTAAATTGATTATAGCGATTTCATCCAACCATAGCATGGGAAGTGAGCAAAGTAGTAAAAAGAAGGGGGATGCACAAACACCAACATAAAAATGAATTATAAATGAAAACATCAAAAAGTAATATATCTAAAAATATAAAAATGATTTATAAACAGAAATACACATACATAGTCATTAAAAGTATACCAAGCAAAAATCGTATTTTATTAAAAATCTAAAATGTTGCTGTAAAATTTCCAAATCAAGAAAGCTGCTAAGCTAATTATTTATTCTATTTCCTTTTTTGAAATACGAATAAAACGTAATTAATAATTCAAAGCTCTTTTGACTGAACCAAAATAAACTAATTCGACAGTTACTGCCATACTCAGAGACGTACACTTTATTATAATTAACACTTAGTAATCTCCAATACCCATAACACAAGCTTTAGCTTGGGGCTAGATGATGATGTGTGGATTGTCCAGCATAATTTAAAAAAAAATAATAAGCAATGGTAATGACGCAGGATATCGTACATAATTAAAATTACTTTTATGTTGATTACTTATTAAGTATGATATTAGGTATAATATTAAGTATGATATTAAGTATGATGTCTCTGAGTGTGGCAGCTTTTTGTATTTAAAACTTGGTAGTGTGTCAAGTCGACGGCCCACAAATAAAGTTCAGTGGTCGCTTTGATCAAGTTAAATTAAATATTTACGTTCATTTTAACTGTCGACAGTTTTCCGTTGAAAATGGCGGCCAGTTTTTGTAGTTTGATTTTTATATTATGGTCCAGTTGGTTTAGTTCTGCCTTCTATGATGTGGGTTGTGGGTTCAATCCCCGTCAAAAACAAACATTTTATGTTATAAGCAGTGATGTTTATTATTTACAAAAAAACGGTCAAGTACGAGTTGGACACGCGCACACCAAACAAACACATATTTGTATTAAAATAAATATTTATATTGTATTCTTATTATTTATTTTTATTATTTGTTGTCAGAGTGGCAACAGAAATACAATATTTGTGAAAATTTCAACCCTCTAACTATCACAATTCATGAGATATAGTCTGGTGACTGACGGATAGATAGACAGACAGACAGACAACGGGATCTCATTAATAGGGTCCCGTCTTACCTATGTTGAACCCAAAAAACTACCAAAGATGTTACTTATATAAGCTTACCTTATTGTATGACTAGATGGCGTTGGCGTTGTTGTTTGTTTGTTTGTTTATTTGTACTTATTATTAACGTAAGTATGTTTCTGAGTATAACATCAAATTGCATCCAGTGTTGGATTTCTAAAAATAACATTATTCACACGTAGTTCATTTTCGTATAAGTACTTAATTGATCAGATAATTAATTAAGTTAGTATTAAGATACCATCTGAGCATGAAATCGGAATATTGAATCATTCATGTCAAAGGCATATTTTATTAATTTGATACTTAAAATTAATATTAGTTTGTAGTGCATATACCCAAAATATCACCTTAATATTAATTTGCACAAACTTTGCTTAATTTGTGACTAGAGTGTGATGTGTGAATTCTCCATGAATATAATAATTAAGTAAAGTTCTTTATTCAATAAAATCACAAGGATCATTTAGAATCGTCTTACATATTAAGTGATTCTAGGTGCCAGTTCCAGTGCGGTGTCAATTAAACTTAGTAATATTAACAATATCCAACGATGTATTGTCTTACACAGCACGTCCACTAAGATCGTCCTCTCCAATACCACTAATATCACTTAATATCACTCATAAATGTGTTCATTTTCTGTGTCTGTAATCTCACCGGCATCGATACCCTTCTAAGCAGAACAAAACAATACATCACTGCTTGACGGGAAAAATAAGGTACCTACCTACTTCTCTGAAATAACTCTTTCGCAAAGCATTCTAAAAAATCTCGGTCAAAACACAAAAACAAAACGGAAAAAACGTCAATCATTTCCCAATTCAAAAATAAAAGCTTTTCAAACCTTTAAGTAAACAGCACTTAACTATTTCATACATTTTGTATATTTTTATAGATACAACGATTTTTCTATGACTTTGGTTGTTACGAACTAGATTCTGCATTTTGCATAATTGCTTAAAAGTACGTCATTTAAGCTGTTTTTTTATTTTGCACACGTAAATCATTTAACGCACTTTTTAGGTAGATAAGTATTCCTGTTAGACTCTGAATATATATAAAAAAATATGAAAAAAAACAAAAGAATATTATTTAACAAATTACCAAGTGATTTAGTACGAAATCAGTTATCATTCTTCTTCTTCATGTCGATAGTTTCCTCTTTAAATTTGTTTTTGGCTAGAATTTAGCTACATCGATGGTACTGTCTGTGTCATCGCGAAGATCTTCTATAATTAAGCTTAAATTATGTTTACAGTTAAAGTGTATTATTTGTCAGTCAGTAAAATAAAGATTTATATATAAAAAAAACAGACAAACATTCTCTTTAAAAAGCAAACCCCGAGAATGATCCCTCACTATATAAATATTGGCAGATGACCCGACCTCAGAAAATCCTCTCTGACTTTACCCTTTTCTATTTATTTTCTAAATAATATTTACTGAGCGTTTGATATCTCAGTTTCTTGAATATACCTAAATTAAAATAAAGAATATTTTATTGTAAGTATTTATCACTATAATATTCTCCTTAAAAAGCAAACCTCGAGAATGATCCCCCACTATATAAATATTGGCAGATGACCCGACCTCAGAAAATCCTCTCTGACTTTACCCTTTTCTATTTATTTTCTAAATAATATTTACTGAGCGTTTGATATCTCAGTTTCTTGAATATACCTAAATTAAAATAAAGAATATTTTATTGTAAGTATTTATATTTTATAGACTTATTTCCATGGAATTTTTAATTCATTGTTTATGAATTTGTATAAAATTACTTAATAATTGCTAATAATTTTCAAGGGGACTATTAGGTTATAAAAAAATAATAAGGCAGCTAAGTAAACGTACGATATCATTTATCCATCCTAAATCTAGGTTTTTAGTTTTTTGTGTGAAAAAAAAAATGAAAATAGAAAATGTCTGGTTCAAAACAGATTTTTATAATGTACCTACCGATTTGGATCAGCTGGCAGATAGCTCAACTGTTTCTTATGTATTTTATAAACATATGTAAGTACATTTCGTAAATACTGTAACGTCAGTTTGTTTGTAAATAAATTTACACTTCTTTAATTATATTAAGTCATTCGCCTGTCACTGTCACTGGAACAATAATAAAATGATTAGTACTTTTATATCAGGTTATTTATTACAGTAATAAAAATGGCTCCACTATACGAGATAGGTATAAATAAATATTCACGGATATGAAACTCAAAACCTTATAAGCAAAATTAACGGCCGGTTTCTCGAACGATGATCAACGAAAAAATCAAATAATTACTATGTGTCAAACTCGGATCAATCGTGAAATCGGCCGTATGAGTACAGCAACAAGTTTCTAAAATGCTTACTGCTGTGACTTAGCAATATCATATTTCACCCTTTTTTGTATAATTTGTAACATTATTACGCAAAAGTCAATTTATGAAGAAAAACAGGTTAAAATAAACACTGAAAATACTTTTAGATAAATCAAGTCAAAATCTATTATAATTAAGCTAGTAGGTATATAAAACGATTTCAAGTGATCCTTGTGATTTTACTGAATAAAGAATTAATAACTACCTTACCAGATCTTATTGACACGATAAGAAGAAGAAGACTAGCGGTCTATCTTATAAAAAGTTAGCGCAGAATTGAAGTACTGATTACAATACGTAATGATGACATAAAGTCAACGCTAACTTTTTATAAGGGGGGTTAATCTTTGACATAAAAGTGTCGCAAATATGACAGCAACTGATATTTCAAAAGCACAATTATGTTTCTCCCAGATATATTCAGAGAATCACCCTCCGCGGTAATTCTCAACTAGATAAGTTTAGTGTGTAAAGTAATGGTCTCCTATGACGAAAGCACCTTGATGCGGATTTAATGTTGCAATAACAATAACACTGTTATAGCCCTGTTATTTTGGCCCCGAGTATACGTGCCCTTGTTTGGAACTGTATCGTTAGTTCTGAAAGGGTAGACAGGGGTGTAATCAGGACTTTTGAGTTAAAAGTAGTTCTTAATTTACATTAACAGTAAGTACCTAATTTAGTTTAATAGTAATTTTTTGTAAGAAGGATTATAAAAAAAACGGTAGAAACCAGGCCGTAAGTTTCTTGCCCGTTCTTCCCTAGAAGAACGCTCTGGTCGCGTGGAACTGGCACCTAGAATCTCCTAGTATGTAAGACGATACTAAATGATCCTTGTGATTTTACTGAATAAAGTAATTTTGACTTTGACTTTGAAAAAAGGATACGAAAAACTATCATCGTTTATTATGTATCAACGCATCTACTCACTATTTATTTATTTATTTATTTAATTTAGAGAAGTTGTGTATGTTTAAATTTTAAGTAACGTATTATAATAGTAGCATTCATATACAATAAATAATAATAATAATGTGCTTAATGTTCACTTAGCTTGGTAAAAGAGAAAAATATTTATACTTTCAAGCTTAAAAGCAGGACTTTAAAACGGAGGACATTTAAATATACAAGAATAACTTTCTTGTATATTTAATCCTGACTACGACCCTGCGTAAGGCGTAAAATGAGAATATAATGGAAATTGTCGTCCTTGTAAAGTGTTGTGCTTAAATACCAGTGTTTTGAAACGGTGAAGGAAAACATTGTTAGAAAACCCGCGGCTTAACTTCACTTATACAAGGTGTTCAACAAATAAGTATAAATAAATAAGGAGTATTTATAAGTGAAGTTAAAAAAACACTTCAGATTTTGCACTAAGTTAAAATTAAACAAACATTTAAATGTTTGGTCCCTACGTCATACCTACCTAGTAAGCTGGTTTTGATGAAACTTGTAATAATATAGTTCGTAAACTAAAAGAACGCAAGCTGTTTTTTAACCCAAAAACTCAATAGAAAACAGTGAAAATAGAAACAATTAATAATTCCACATATCGTCCAAACTTCTTTGTATTCCCAAAGTCTGCATCGCCAAGTTGCTGTAATACTGGATTGCGCCAAAATTCAAGGCACGTGCCGCTCGGAATGGTCAGTTAAATATAAAACGGCAATATGTTTGGAAAATCCTTTGGGTCTTAATACTAAGGTCATTGCACCGGGTTTCTAATGCAAACTTATAAAAATTAGCGCTTTCTTAACTATCGTGTGGATGGTGTTAGGCGTGATGGTATTGACCAATAAAAATTTTAACAGACTGACTACTAAAAAAAAAACATTGATAATTTTTTTAAATCAAAATATCTTTTAAATAATAATAAAACCGAATCTTGCAGTCTATTAACTTTAAGCCTTTGAATTTCAGGCTTGTACAGTCAACGGTTTATTCAATTCAAGATTTCCCAAAAAATTCTTTATCAAAATGAAAAAGTAATTAAAGAAAACTCTTTAACGGTATTCCTTGAGATTTATCGCTTAAATTTAACGTCCCAGTAATGGACAGGGGGAGTAGGGTTGAGGAAAATTTAACGAAAAACCGGTAAATTCCGAAAGTTTGTAGCAAACGGTTAAAAACTTTTAGTAATTTTTGCAGGTAGGAATTATCGACGGTACTGTCCGAACTTTTTAGCAAAAAACTAAATTGTTTAAAAACCATTTAGTTTCAACTTTTTGATCTCAAATAATATTATGTTGTGTGTATAAAATAGTAGGATAAAATTTATGAATATGTCATGATCGAATTTATTTATTTATTTATAAATTTTATGAATACAATGTTAACTACTAATTATATAAAAAGGTATATAAATATACAAGTTTTATATTAATTAGTGCATTAGCAAATCATAACATAATCTTCCATTTTCATTCATATGTTTTAGTGCTAAGATTTTTTTTCAACTCGGTCACAAACGTGACAATTGGAAAGAATATAAATTTCTTTGATAGCCTAGATTAAATGAAATGACAAACCGGTTAGTGATAGAATTTAATAAATAAACATAGAGAAGAACATGTTTTGTCAGTGTGTCAATATTCATAGGATCGACTTGATTATTAAGTAAGAGTCTCAAATTTGTAGAAACGAATAGTTTAGAAGAAACGATTCAAAAGAGTGCGTAGAAGATAAAACTCTAATTAAAAAATAAATTATTTATGGTCTTTAAAATAATTGAAGGATTTTATTTCATGTGAAAACCCGTTATTTCTCAACCCTATAAAGAAATCGAGATATTTTCATGTTCAACAATTTTCGAGTTTTATAACGAAAACGGAGGGTTTTTTTAATTATCATGATTAAGTGCTTGAAGAGATTTTTAGAGAGTTTAAATTACAATTTATCGGTTCGATGTATTGATTTAGGAAGCGATAGAGTGATCTGAAACGATTTCCTGCTAGTTTCCCAATATGTGATTTGTATTTAAAAACGTACCTAATTTATTTGGTACATATTAATTAATTTATTTAATGTTTAACCATGTCAATAATTTGTATAAAGTAATGTATTATTTATTCTTTAATTAAGTAAACTAACAATAACTTAAACAAAACAAAATCCAAATATTTAATGTTCGATGCGATTTTATAATAATAGATATTAATTAAAATTTCTTAAACTCAGTAGCCACTTTTGATTGTTCTAAATATAAGGCGAATAATAATGACGAAATCGTGTTTTGTCTACAACTACGAACACAATTTGTTTTTGCAGCAATTATT
This sequence comes from Ecliptopera silaceata, assembly GCA_932527185.1. NCBI lineage: Eukaryota > Metazoa > Arthropoda > Insecta > Lepidoptera > Geometridae > Ecliptopera > Ecliptopera silaceata. The sequence continues at coordinate 9,659,701 of OW052208.1, read as the reverse complement.
TTAAGATAAGATTTTTGTTTGTCTCTGACACTCTATTGAATAGGCAGACTGACATTAGTTTGACATGGTAAATATTTGAACAAATTTGTATAGCATGATTCAAATGTGTGTGATATAATTGAAATTACAAAAGGATTAGAAATTACCTATTTAATGTGTGGTAATGAACAAGTGATCAATAGGTCATCAAAATGATAAACTCACGCAACACACCAATTTATTAGTACACCATCATCAGTCAGCTTGATCAATTTGTCAAAATGTTTGTAACGATCAAGCAATAGTGTAGTTAGAGACCGCACTTATTAAAACGACATCTTTTATAACGATTCATTTTTGTAGAGTACCGTAGAAACTTTAGAACCACATCTAAATAAATATTTTGTAGGTGTAATAAATTTTTTGATGCCTTTTAAACTATTTATCGGCTTGAACACAGTCGCATTTTTTTATTCAAATAAAAATCAAGGCAAAAATTTCTTTATTCAATAAAATCACAAGGATCAATTAGGATCTTCATATATATGTGCCTACTAGGTGATTCTAGGTGCCTGTTCCACGCGACCAGAGCCTAAAAGAACTATCATAAAAGTTTGAATCTAGTTTGAAATTATCTAACCTTTTTAACAATTGCAAAACAATTAACCTTTGTCAAAGTCAAAATCACAGTAAGTTAAATAAATCAAATATAAAAAAGAACATCACGCATTAATCAATGACACTGCGTTTCCGAATTCCCATTACAAAACAAGTTCAAGCGAAAGTGAACCAAGAGTAGACGCAGCATCAAACCCATAAATCAATGCGTTCGAATCCGCTTCCAAAATATTTATTTTATCATTTTTACTTTTTGTATTATGTAATCGCTTCTGTGTTCCGTACGTATCATTAAAATAATGTTGGAATTGTCGAGTTTAATTGACAGGTTAGGGTAATTTGGCTGCAGCCTTGACCAAGTTCTTGTACAATCGACTATTTTGTTTAATTTTTGAATGGTCGTATTGTTCTTTTGTATTTCTTATACTCACGTTAAAACATTTATTTCTTCGAAAGTCTAACTAACCGATTTACACTTGGTTAATTAAGTTCACTTTGTATAAGTATAATTTATTTAGTTGAAAATTAGTAGTTTACTCGTAGGTATATAAATAGTTTATATGTAAAACATAATTTTATGTCTGTTATCTATTTTTGTTTATTTTAACGATGGTTATGAAATTATAATACAAGTTATAATTACAAATAGGGCTATTATGAAATCACTTTAGGTAGTGGTAACACTAACGCGCGTCTATAGATTTCACTATATTTTTTTATTTATAAGAAGGTATAGATGATGAGTTTACGTTACATGGTGATGGTGACTTCTTTATTTTTATTTATTTTTATTTTTATTTGCTTTGTTTGTGTACCTATCTACTAAAATTATATTATTAAAAAAAAACAAAAGCTCACTTACATAACAGATAAATTCCAGGCAATCTCCAAACTAAAGTTACTGCAGTTTTCACTGTAGTATTAAATCCTTATTGATTAGCACCATCCACTCACTAAGTTCTCACTTTCCACTAAATAATCTCACCAAATAGTATTGACTGATTTGTCAAATAATCACTGTCAACAAAAAAAATGACACAAAATTATAATTTATTCAAATTGTTATTTTTTTTAATACGTAATGTTTTTGTAAAATGTAATCGTAATACGCGTATCGTAAGCCGATTTTCGGAGAGCAACCGACGTGCGTCTCCCACGACAGCCCGATGGGAACTAAGTCCGATACCTGCAGAGTCACGCACACAGATGCAATGCACGCACACAGAGGCGACGGTACTTGCGCTTTAAGCTCTATGCCCCACGTGCCGAGTTTTTTCTTTTTTTCGATTGTTTTTTCCCTCCCTTATCATTAGCATTCGACACATTGTAGGCTGTTCTGTCGGGCTACTGTAATTTATGCGGCTGAGTGTCATTTTTACGGCGTCTGCCGCATTCGAACGGTAATGAAGAACCGTGAAATATGACGCGGAAGCTCTGGAGCCGCGTGGTTTTCGGTAAAAGTTCCGTGGGGAGTTTTTATGATTTTACCAATTGCGTACCTTGGTGAAATAATGATTCGAATTATGTGCGCTTTTAAGCGATAAAAGTTTTCGTTAAGAATGTTTTATACCGGCTTTTAAGCTAAGGAACACGTAGCTTTTCATTTACAGAATTCAATTCGTCTGCTGAAAAACTTAGTACCATAAGTAGGTAGGTATATAAGAATGGGCTTCTCAGTTCTGATAAATATAATAAGAGGTGTTCCAATTACTTGTTAACCATTAGTTTCCATATGAACTTAAATTGCCTGGATAATAATAACGCCAATTATTGCTTCACTATGATTATAATTAAAGACAAGAAACTTAGCTATTTTACACTTTTATAAGAAAACTAAATTATCTTCATAAGAATTGAGATAAAAATGTCGTGTGCCGTTTTTCTGCTTCCATAATTCCAGCTATCTCTGTACCCAATCTAAATTGAGATCAGTCCTGAACTAATAGGCTTGGGCTCTAAAAAATAATAGTTATATGGTAGGTACTAAAAATATCAAATTCTCGTGTCTAGAGCTCCAGCTATCTCTGTGCCAAACACTATTAAAATAAGCTTTAAAAGGTTGAGCTCTAAAAACGTCTGTCAAACGCTTTTTATTTGAAAGACCTACTTAAGACCTGCGCAGACCGGGACGGCATGGCAAGGGATTTTAATTTTTTACTAATGGACATTCAACCGTATTGTTACAGAAATACGACATAAATTGCTATGCTTTAAAATGATGCCCAAATCCCTTGCCATGCCGTCCTGGTCTGCGCAGGCCTTTAAAGGACTAATAATAAAAATCAGTTTAAAACATGCCGTGAAAATGTAACAGACAGACAGCATTAATTAAGTGGAGATATTACGAATGTCCGGGAACTTGAGTGGACACTGAGATAAGGATGAGACGGGTCCCCCAAGTCAGGTGGAAATATCAGTGGAAATATATGTATACGAGACGGAAATAAGTGGTTAACTTAGACCTACTCTTAAAAATATTGCATTCACGAACAACACACATCACTCTAGTCTTAAATTATGCAAAGCTTGTACTAATCAATGTAGTAATTTTAGTAAATAAACTTCTTCTAATCGACACGATAAGAAGAAGAAGTAAATAAACCTACATTGCAGTGCCCTTGCAGGGTGCATGTACTCACTTATAGCTACTAGACCTAAGCTAATATTTGCTGTTATTATATATTTTTTCGTAAATACATACATATAAATAATACATAGTAAATTAATAGACAAATCTATTTTCGACACCTTTATTTCTAAGTAAAATGGTATATAAATAAAGACTTCAAAGATTTCTCACTAGCACTAATTAAAGGCTTCATTTAGCTGTTCATTTAGTGCTATATTTGAACCAATTTGAACTAATTTGAACTCTAAGTTTAAGCAATAAGCTGTATATTATTTGTTCAATAGCGTAGTTGAACTATTACGGTTTGTTCACTACGAGAAATTAATTCCCTACTGATGTTAACCAAACATCATGAAAGCATTATTAATGTAGCGGCGCCTTAAGTGCGATGTGACTATAGATTTTCTTAAATAGCTAGAATATTAGAAACATATTTTTAAAATGTATTTTTCTGTATATCAACATTTTATAGCTTAGTAATGTAATTACATTACTTATAATAATATTGCTCATTGTCAACAAAAGATACTTTTTTTTTTTTATTTAACCTATACTTTTCCACTGCGGGCAAAGGTCTCCCTACTTAACAACCGTTTTTTTTAGTTTTTTCTTTTTAATTTAATTATTTTACGTTTTACACATATTAATAGATTTCAAACCAAGCTAACAGTAATAAAATTTTTTTGTTGAAATGTATTTTTTTTTGTAATTTATTTGGCATCCTTTTCTGAAGCAGTTTGATGCGTAAGCGTCACAGCACTGTTGGTATAAGCTATATCGCGGGTTCGATTTCCACCAAGAACAAGCACTTATGATCTGACAAATTTTTGTTCTATGTATTTTACTTAAATTCACATAGATATATTATAGTTAAATCACCTATTTGCTTTCCATTATTATGTTTAAATTGATAATTAGAAACTATAAAGGAAAAATAAGCGAACTATTACTACAGCGCTGTGGCGTTACACAGAGTAATGTACACAGAAGCGACAAACATTATTATTCTAACATGAACCTGTTTTCTCAATAGAATAATATTTATTTAGGCTGTGTGATGGCTCGCCGATAAGTATCGATATAGCGGAAAAATAACAGTAGGATTTTTTTTGAAGGCTTCTCGCCGTCGTAAATAAAAATCCTCCTGGTTTTATTTTCCAAGCACAATAAAAGCGTTTAATTTTGAAAATTTGTAACAATTATTTATATTTTACAAAGCGCTAATTAATATTTTATCTGTTAAAAATTATAAATTAATAGATAATTCATTATTTTCTTGAATTTAAATTAAACGAAACCTTAATTAATAAATTATAACGAAATTATTATTATGTTTTTTATCACCGTATATTTCAATAAATAAATAAATATTGAACCTGGTTTTTTTGCAAAATATTTGACAATGATATGCAGTTTTTTTAACGCCAAAACGGGACATGTAGTTGTCCTTCTACATTCCTTAAACTGTGGTAAAGCCATGTCAGTTTACTTAAACTCCGTCAAAACTCATCTACAGCCCTTGACCCCAATAACTGGCTATCGAAGGCCACTATGATATTACCACTTAATAGGCTGAACTGAGCTTACTAGCCACTATGATATTACCACTTAATAGGCTGAACTGAGAAAAACTGAGAAACGGAAGCTCACTTACGTAAAGTACATTGAGCTAATGATAATTTGTGTGACTTGTTTAAAAGCAATAGAATTTTGTAAACTTTCGTAATTAGAACTCATAGTAAAGAATCAAAATGTAACGGCCGATTTCTCGAATGATGATCAACGAAAAAATTAAATATAATGACTATGTGTCAAACTCGAATCAATCGTGATTTGGGTTTCCAGAAACCGACCGTAAGTATATTTATTTGCAGAATTACATGTAATCCTACTCTTTAGGGCGTGCAAAAAGTTTATTTACAATATTAAATACCTTATACCGTCTGCAAATGAAAACTTTGCCTAAAAAAGGATTGTAAAATAAACTCTAAGAAAAGTCATTAGGTACTGAAATCAATTATCCAGATAATCGGAAGTCTAATAGGTAACAGAAGCTTAGCTTTCGATTGTCACCGCGTTATGGATGGTGAAGTTTGCGCCGACGTTGATCGATCGACGCGACGCAGGCATTTCGTTTCCTACGGTGACGTTGTGTGGGGTATGTTGTAATAAGGTTTTTAAACTAGTCATTTGCTTTTCTCTCAACTCAATACACAATTGTAATAAATAAATTAATATTCACGGACATTTTACACATCACATTCTTGACCCAAACTGAGCAAAGCTTGTACTATGGAAACTAGATTGCTGATATACTACTTACATAAGTATTTTTTTTTGTAAACACATATACAGGGTTACATGGAAAGTCGTGCTAGATCCGTTAAGGGCGTAGAGTACCCATCATTTCTGACCTATTTTACTAAGAAACACCCCACCCTAAACTTAACCCATTTCGAGATATTTGACTTTTAAGTTTTTATTGAAAATTGCAGATTTTTAGGCTACTAAATTTATTTTTGTTTTTTCTGTGCATCTTATTATTATTATTTTTGCATTTTTACATGGGTAATAAGATGCTTTAGGACGTCAATCATTAAAATAGTGCATAAGTTAATTGAATAGATCGTAGTAGAGAAGTGAAACTTATGAAATAAAAAAATATTTTAGAAGGTTTGTTTTTCTCTAAGGGATATCTAAAAAAAATATTATGGCACTTGTTCGGCGGATGTTATAATAAATATCTACGTTTCAACTGCTATATAGCGACGTATAATAATCTAGGGTTTGTATTACATTTCGTGGAAAAAAAGTAGTTGGCACGCTCCAGGTTGCAGTTCTAACGGTCCCACGCGAGCATGACAAGTGAAGATTTAGGTAGATGCGAATGAAAGAAAAAATGTGTAGAGACCGGCTAGGGCTGGGAATACAACACGGGAAATTGTTTTGGTTGTCAGTCAGTCTGCTTTTGTGCTTCGTACATAGTGAATGTGATATCGTTTTGCTCTTCTCCTAAACATTTGAAGAATATGCTGATATGCTTATTTGTTACGGATACTGTGATTGTGTGTCTGCAAATAAAGCAAAGCAAGTCAAATAAGCATATCAGCATATTATTTAGATGTGTAGAACGTCATTTTCAAGACAGGTACAAATCAGAGTCCGGTTAACGAGCACAGTAGTCAAAATCAGAAGAAATAGTTCAGAATCACAGCCAAGTTGAGAAAAAGAGCAAAACGATATTACATTCACTATGCAGACTGACAACCAAAACAATTTCCCGTGTTGTATTCCCAGCCCTAGCCGGTCTCTACACATTTTTTCTTTCATTCGCATCTACCTAAATCTTCACTTGTCATGCTCGCGTGGGACCGTTAGAACTGCAACCTGGAGCGTCCCAACTACTTTTTTTCCACAAAATGTAATACAAACCCTAGATTATTATACGTCGTTAGATAGCTGTTGAAACGTAGATATTTATTATAACATCCGCCGAACAAGTGCCATAATATTTTTTTTAGATATCCCTTAGAGAAAAACAAACCTTCTAAAATATTTTTTTATTTCATAAGTTTCACTTCTCTACTACGATCTATTCAATTAACTTATGCACTATTTTAATGATTGACGTCCTAAAGCATCTTATTACCCATGTAAAAATGCAAAAATAATAATAATAAGATGCACAGAAAAAACAAAAATAAATTTAGTAGCCTAAAAGTCTGCAATTTTTAATAAAAATTTAAAAGTCGAATATCTCGAAATGGTTTAAGTTTAGGGTGGGGTGTTTCTTAGTAAAATAGGTCAGTAATGATGGATACTCTACGCCCTTAACGGATCTAGCACGACTTTCCATGTAACCCTGTATAGAAACACCCAGACAAAAAACAAATCTTCATCACACAAACGTTTGCTCTGGATGGGAATCGAACCCACGACCCACAGCATGGAAGGCAGAGCTACTACCAACTGAGCTGTGACGCCTTTCACAAGGATCACAATCGCTAGGATCCAGACCTGGTTTCTCGCTCGTTCTTCCAGACTCTAGTTACGACGAACTGGTACCTAGAGTCATCTATCTATAATAAAGTGTATTTTTTATTAATTCTATTCATTGTAACTCATCATCATCATCATCATCATCAACCTATATCAGTCCACTGCTGAACGTAGGTTTCTCCCAAGATGCGCCACTGAGCCCGGTCTTCGGCTTTTCTCATCCAGTGTTTGCCAGCTACACTCCGCAGATCGTCGCTCCATCTCGCCGGAGGGCATTGAAACTAACCATCTCTATTCTCCTCTATTCCGCACTGGTTTTAAAATCTTCGCTTATAACTTGTACCAAACACATTATTTCATTTACAAAGTAAATATAAATAGGAACTTTTCTATTACAGACGTTTGTGAACGACAACTCGGCCCTTTCTGTTAACATCAGTTAATTTTTATTTATTAATATTCATTTAGATTTTACAATGTTGATTAACTTTTTTGGTAGCTTTTTTGTATATTACTAACATCAGTACTAAAATATTTAAAAACCAAAAAATATTTTCTCAATTATTTGGTACCTAGTAGTTTTGCCTTCCTGGGATTTGATTCTCATCTTTTACCATAAAGTTTCTTTTATACAAGTTTTGGTTAGCATGCGTTGTGTGAAAAGTCCATCATTTATTTGTTCTTCCGGCAAGATGGAGCGACGATCTGCAGAATGTAGTTGGCAAATAGGTAGGTACTGAGTTGGCAAAAAAGACCGTATTTTGATCTTTGTATTTCAGTAAAAGTTTTCAATTATTTGATAGACAAATCATAATTTTATAAAACAAAACTATAAAAAAATGCATACTTCAATAGATTAATTATAGCACCTATTTAAATATTCAAAGCTAAAACGTTAACTTAATTAAAATATAACGTTTTATAGCTTTTTTACTGTCACATGAAGTGATCTACTAGTTTTATGGATCTCATTCTCAAAAGGCAATGAACTTAAAATAACAATGTCATATTTAACTATTGGTAGTCATAAACCTCGTGTTTATTTAAAAACTGTCTATTTTCAACGTTAAAAGCTGTCAAAAAAAGTTCATACAACTTTATCTGTTCAGAGGGCACCGCTGTCGTATCTATGAGATGAACGATGGCCACTTACCGTGGAGTGAGTGAAACAGCATGAGTATATCCAGTTACAGAAGTGTGAGTGAAATAGCATTATTTATTCGTCGATCTGATGGCCACTTACCGTGGAGTGAGTGAAACAGCATGAGTATATCCAGTTACAGGAGAGTGAGTGAAATAGCATTATTTATTCGTCAACCCATCTTAAAATGGTTGGTTTATTATAACATACATGGTTTAATCTATGGTTTGTTCAAATAGGCACGCTTAACATGTGCTTGTTTATGTAACAGATTAGTGTAACATTATTTAGTACAATATTTACTCCCCGAGTATATTATACTAATTAACATGTTGGATGTAAAATACTTAAATATCACATAAGTAAATATAAAACATGACGGTCATACATACATAGAATACATAGTAACACCCAGACACAGAACAAATATTAATGTTCATCACACAAACATTTGCTCTGGGTGGGAATCGAACACATGACCCACACCATGGAAGGCTACCACCAACTGAGCTGTGACGCCTGTCAAATTAGTTAACTTGATATTATAAAATTACTGTTTGGTGATAATTCCTATAAATAAAATACGTACATAATACGTAATGTACCCGTACGGTAATGTATCTGTACGGTAATTAAAATAGACCATATTTGCAACCCTCTTATTCAATCTTACGTCTAACTTCATCTAATTTACCTAAGGAACTTTCCAGATTGTTAATAAATTCTGAAAATCAATTTTGACATCTAAGAACAAACAATTAAAAACAACCATTAACTGACAGTGAGTACGAAGCTAATAGCAATTAACCGGTCTCGCCAACCGAACAATCTTTATCTGGGCAATAAAACTTTTAATGATAATTACAATTAAAAACACTCCTAGCATCCATTTCCTTGTTAAAACGACATTATTTGTTTGACTTTCGTTTCGGATAAGGATTGCCATGACTTTTCTAAACAGCTGGTTTACTGTGTAGGTCACAGTGAAAGTTATGACAGAGAAAAAGCAATGAGTCAAATTGAACTGTTAGTCGGCTGTCATTTGTTTGGAAAAATCAACATCATTTTACCATTGAAAACAAATATGACAGATGACTAACTGACTGATCAACCTGACTCAAAATTATTGATTGTCAACTTGACGAATAGGGGTCAATTAAAGGAGAAAAACTACTGAAAAGAACCACTACTACGAGTTCAGCTTGTAAAAATATGTCAAAAATATAATACAATTTTTTTTAAATGCGTAAAACATGTGTAATATACCTTAATTTGTTACCCAAATAATGCTCTAGAACTGTGTGACTGAGTCCTTACATATTTGTTTTTTACGTTTAAGATAAAGAACATTACTGAGTCAAATTTTATCTACAATTTCAGCCTGAATATTTAATTTTATAGTCTCAAAGATTGCGTTAACGTTTGCTGAAATTATTAGAATTAAAAAGAATATGGATATATACCTGCTGATATTTTTTAGAAATATATTTCTTTGCTTTCATTCTTATCTAGGGTCATTCGTGGCTAATTAATTTAGTCTCATTAAGAGTAATTAATTATCAAAAATCTTAGGGCTCACTCACTATAAGGGTATGAATACACTATGCGACTAAAATGAAAGCGACCTGCCCAGGTCTTTTCTAAGAAGTCCTCCTTTTTATAGGGCTAATGTTACTTAATGAATAAGATAAGATTTTTATTCATAATAATTATTATGGGTCAGATTGGAAAGGAACTTTATCAAAACGCAATAACATTTACGTAAATAATAATTGTTTGTTCGGTCTGCTGCTTGTAGCTGATTTTTTTCTGCAATATTTTCTATTAAACCAAGTGTTATTATAAGGTATAATAGCAAGTTCAAGTGTAAAAGCAAAAGCAGTTCTTTTTTATGAAAGCTCATGCAGAAATTGCTACACTGCTGGTGTTAAGAGTGATAGGTCATAACGTACTTCGGAATTTTGCTGATATAATGTATACCTAAGTCCATATTAAAACGTTAAGTAGATTTTAAACTAAATAAATAAATATCATTATAATATTATAATATCGTACCAGGATTGCTATTCAGCGCGGCAATGCTGCCAGTAAATAAATAAATAAATAAAGCTCAACTGTTTCTTATGTATTTTATATGCCTATGTGCTATTTGTAAATACTGTAATAGTCGTATGTTTGTTTGTGAATAAGTAAATACTTAAATATTTACTTAAAGATTATTCCTTATCGTGTGCGCAAATTATATTAAAGGCCCACCAAGGCCACCAATTTAAAGTAAAATACTGGGTAAGTATTAAACCAGCCATCTAATTCCTATCCCAAAATCTTAACTTCAAGCTTCTTGCCGCTGTGTGGAACGCCATTATCCATTTGTTTTTATAGCATTCCAAAAAACAACACCCTGAAAAATTTCAATTATCTACTCGTCACGTCTTCAAAGCAAAAATATTTCCCGAAATAAGTACAAACACGAAATCTGAAACCTCTTAATGCATTACCATACCAATGGAACGGAAAATGTTAGCGCGTTTGTATTCTGCGCGTCTTTGCGATGAATATTTTAATTTCCGGTGCTGGGGGCCAGATTAAGGCTTCTTACAAACAGGCAACGTTCCCGCTTTTAGTGGCCAACTATGTAAGAAAGGGCCATTTTCGCTTTTTGTGGCCAACGACTGTCAACGAAGTAAGGCAAGGCCATTTTCCGTAGCTGCTTTTGACTTTCCGTGTAATCCAGTTATATTAAAGTTACCGATTTAGAAACTGCAGTGATTGTAAGTACAAGGGTTTCCTTGAAACGTGTTTTAAAAAGTGTTACTTATTAACTGGTTTAAGATTGTGCGTACGACATGTGCGTTCTAGACGCTTAATAAAAATAAAGACGATTTAATAAAAATAAGGAATAAGGTAACTGCACTGCAAGCTTTATTATGTGAATATTTGGAAAAGTTAATTTTATGTAAAGGTTAAATATTTGTGGTGTTACTGGCGATTATTGTTGCCCAAAATTGCTCGTCCATAATGTTTAAGATGATTCAGAGTTCTTTATTAATATTTACTTCTTGATCTTAAGTCCTTAACACCAATGTAGGCTATGAAAAGGATTGAGATAAATTACTGTTCTCATTATATTTTAAACACTAAAGTTTTACTTGAAATATACACCTTTATGTTTTTTAATTAAGTTTATTTTGTATGAAAGAGAAAGAACGCGTAATACGCCTGTCGAAAGATAGGGAAAGGTGCTACGTTGAAACGGCGGAGCGGCGGGATACGACGTCGGGAATAGATGCGTTGACGCTACGTCAACGCTACGCCAACGCTACGCCAACACTGCGCCAACGCTATGTCAACGCTACGCCAACATTAAGCCAACTCTACGCCAACACTACGCCAACGCTACCCCAACGCTACGCCAACGCTGCGCCAACGCTCGTGTGTCATTACGTTGCATTGCGACGATGCAGCGTAGCTAAGCCCGTGTGGCATATCTCTTATTGTTACAAAATACAATAAAAACAGACATTATTTGGACAGATTATTCTTAGCATAGACTCACTGCGCTGAATTCATAATGCGACTTCAACTGTTCATTTGTAATTTAAATACGGACCATTTTCGAGTGTTCCGAGTATTCAGATGGTGATGAAGACGAAGCTTGAGAGATATTGTTTTGAAATGCTTTTAGTTCTAGACATGACTGTTAGACGATTTATGTTTATTAAATAACATTTTCAATAAATCCATAGACGTTTTCACGCTCTGTCAAATAGTAGAGAAATAGCAATCTGGCTCTTATAGTACCAGCTTTGCTTAGTTTGGGACTAGAATGTGTTTGAAGTAGTTTTGAAACACGCGAGATAATAATATGTGATATTTTCAAAACCGTGATACTTTCACGGTTTTGAACATAGTTTTCTTTATAAACGGGATATCTATACTAATATTATAAAGAGGTAAAGTTTGTATATTTGTTAGGGGTAATCTCGGGATCTACTGAACCGATTTTAAAAATTCTTTCACCAATAGAAAGCCACATTATTGCTGAGTGTCATAGGATATATTCTATTTTAAAAAAAAATTGGGATCCTTACTAAAACTTCAATTATGCCCAACGAAGTGGGCAGTGTCAGTCAGTCAGTCAGCTAGTTTATAATAAAACTCACAAATCATGGAAAAAATCCCGTTTTCGCGAGTTAGGGTTAACAAACGTAAAAGTTCCTAAAACAATGCGTATTTTTCTTGTATAATTATTATTATCTTTGTGGTATGGATTTTCAAAAAAGGTTTAAGTACCAATACGGACGTCTATTAGCAAGTTCAAAAGCAGTTTTTAGGAACCGTTTCAAACTCCTGATCTTGCTTGTAGAAATCACAATCTCTTGGTCTACTTCTTACATTCAGGAACAGGTGAATATGACGTCAAAGAGAAGCTAACAGATGGAGCACGTTGTATATCCGTTGCACTACAATTGCCATTTACTCCCAACCTCAAAGCAAATACTAGTTCATCTCCAAATGGTCTAACTCTACTTTAAACGTTATACTTACAGTGATTTGATTATGTTGCTGTTATCTGTAGAGATACCACACTAGAAAATACACACTTACCTAGTAGTTACTGCAAAAATGCCCCGACTTTTAAATAATACGTAATATCATTAAATATATTCTGAAAATGTACTTACCATTAACTACATCATTTACATAAATAATAAATAATTTATTTAATGATATACACTCTAAACATGATTTAAGTATGTAGTATTAAACGTTTTGAAGGTAATTGACAAAAAAATTACGTATAAACCTGCAACATTAACGGCCGGTTTCTTGAACGATGATCAACAAAAAAATCAATTTATTACTATGTGTCAAACTCGGATCAATCGTGATTTGAGTTTCCAGAAACCGGCCGTAAGTGTAGACTTCCAACTGAAAAGCGAATCTTATAATGAAGAACTATTATTAAAGACTCAGCTACTCATTCGAAAAGTTTTTAAGATCTAGTTTTTAATATTGTGATATTTCTTATTCTTTAACAAATCGATTAGCTGAAATCGATTGCTTCTATACGAATAAAAGTACTCAAGTACATAATTTAATTAATACAGAATATAAAACATTGAAGCAAGTATCTGTTCATCAAACTAGTGGCAAAAATAGGTCCACAATTACACTCTTCGATAGTAACATACAACCGTCTCTTCGACGCCCAAAGTTTCCGACATTAATCAAGAAACAGACAAACCGCTGACTAACAAAACTGAAAACTCCATCAAATCAAGCACATCCAAAAGCCGGGATATGCAAACTTGCATTTTAAAATTTATTCCCAGCTATGATTAAAATTGACTCTTGTAAGTATTCGCATCCTTCTCTAACTTACCGTGTTGGAACAAGACGGAAGTTCTTAGAGTGAGTATTGGATGAAATACTTGGGACTTTTATTTGCCTTTTAAAACAGTGCTAACTCTTTGTTGAAAACTCACTGGAAGAACTTGGGGATGAACTGAGGAACTAATTGCTAGTCAAACAAGGGAATCTAGACTTCCTTTACGAAGACGCCTTTTTATTTGAAGCTGTAATGAATATTTTTAGTTCTTTGATATGTTTTTGCAAGTAAGCTTTTATTTTAGTAAAAAAGTTTCCAAAATTTCAACATTTGTCTTTTTTATTACAGTTTTTATTCGTTAAATTATTAATATGATTTGTAAAATATTTTGCAACGTGATGAAAAAAGTTTCTAATGCAAAATAATCCTAATTTAAAACCTCCTTCTGAAACGCAGTTTGAATCATCTTTCATATTATATATTTCATTCTAAATTCAAAATTATTAGTGGCCAGTGTTCAAGTCTGCTGTGAAAAAAAAACTCAGCCTTACAAACAGAAACATTTTTGAAATTCGAATAGATGTTGCCTTATGAGTAAGACTTACTCATAAGGCACTTAATGTCAAATGCCAAAAATGAATGAAGCAAGAAAAATATATGCGTTTTTAAATCTTATATAATGATCACTAATTATCTTTACTAAACAGAGCTAGATTGTTCGTAGTAAATCTATGCTGTAATGAATCTTTACATATTAGTAAGTACACAAAACTTCGTCGGACCTCCAAATACTGGCCACTTAGAACATGTTTGAACAGATAAACGAATGTGTGACGTATCGCGTCTAGAGATCGCTGCTCTACTCCTACCATAGAATACGTATCCTCCAGATAGGACTGTCAAATAAAAGAATCATGCCCAAACCCTGTACCAGATTGCATCAAAAGCTAATTATCATCAAAATTAATATTTTATTTATACGTGTACTTTGTTAATTTTTAACCGTCTTTTTAAACCGGGTTTAGAAAATTAAAATTAATTATACATAACATGATTATCAATTTCCTACTTCCGAGTGCTTAGTCCGAGCTTACATTTTAAAACTCCCGACTCTCGAGTCGAGAGTCGTTTTTCGGATATCCATACAAAAATACAAGGACATCCGAGAGACGACTGTCGGCTCGAGAGTAGGGAGTTATAAATGCAAGCTCGGACTAAGCCTTCCGCACGTCAACTATTTTGTTCCGATCCCAGCTGTCACCTATTTTCGTGAGTGGACTTTGAGCATAAAAATCTTGTTTGCCAAGTAAGCTTTAGCTGAGAAGGCAAACATGATATAAAATAAAATACATTTTTAAATATTTTGAAATGCGGTTAAACATTGAAAAAAATATTGTTGGTAGCGGAAAGGTAAATAAAAATTAGGGCTTTGAGAGTAAATTCAAATTGATGCAAGTTGGTACAGATTCCCATAGCCCATTGGGCATTGTCCTTTCATTTACAAATACTGCTTATTAAAACTACTACAAATATGCTGGTATTTCTAGAACCTAGAGTACCTATAAATTGCTAAAACAGCTTATCAGAACAAATGTGAAAGTTACAAAATTAGTTAAAAGATAAAAAAAACTTAACTTCAAGCCGATAGGTGAGAAAAATAGCGTGCTTTCGTTTTAGAAGCCAAGCCAAGACTTTGGGTCATTGCATAAAAGGAGTAAGTTAGTATAATAAACTTTAACTTTTTAACTTTAGTATTATTATGAACGAAAAATCAACGTCTAAAAGCATCAAATGTGGTGTGAAGAATATTTTATCGAAAGAAAGAATTTTTAAGATTTTTTTTTTATTTGCTTTTTGCGGCTTTTCTATCACTGCGGCCTTGATGGCCTATTGTGATCGCCACTTATATGTAAATCATCCCTGTGGGGGACGTTTATAGTTCACCACTAAACCCTGCAACTGTTAAAAAGTTCATCGTAAAGTAAAAGACTAATATCAAGTGCCCAGTCTGTGCACAACTCTTTGCCAAGTCATGTTCCCAAGTCAACAGGGGAAACTGTTTGTGTACGGAGCCACTAGTGATTGCTCTGCGCAATGAGCTTGATTGCAGGGGACTTGATCAATTATTTTGACAGCTTGTACAAGAAACTTAGCACGGGTTTTTGACCATGGGTAAGTGCTATCGAGTAGTTTTAATGTAATGTAGAACAGTTATAAACATTATGGAGATCCAATCAATATTTTTTTAAGAACTTCATTTTTGTTTTGTTTTCTAATCTTAGTCTTTGTGTCATTTGTCACATAATAATATATTATTCAGAATTATCTAAGTA
Source organism: Ecliptopera silaceata (assembly GCA_932527185.1). Classification (NCBI taxonomy): domain Eukaryota; kingdom Metazoa; phylum Arthropoda; class Insecta; order Lepidoptera; family Geometridae; genus Ecliptopera; species Ecliptopera silaceata. The sequence goes on along the minus strand of OW052208.1, from coordinate 9,643,670 downwards.
AGTATAATATTTGTCGGAAGTCGGCATATTTTATTCAAAATTAAATTTATTTTTTTAATTGTGTGTTTTTAGCTAGGTGTGCCTCTAGTAATTAAATGGCTTACTACACGCGTTAGTTAACACTGGAAGTGAAGTACTTAATTGAATTGAATTAAAAGCTTAAGTTATGTAATAACCAATCGTGTTACAACAATTGCTAGAAAATAACAAACAAATCTGTATATACCAAAATATGATCTGGATTCAAAATTGTGTAGTTTTCAGAACTCTATTGACTTTAAGTCCAGATAAACTGAACCGATGTAACAGCTCACAATCAGCTGTCAAACTTTCAACTCGCAATACTGAAAGCCAGCACAAAACATTCTATCATTATCTAGATTGCGGCAATTATCGGCGAAAAGCGGAACTTTTAAAACTTCCAATACGCCATTGTTGATGTTACAGAGCGTAACCATGAAAATGCAGACAATTGTCATGTATCGTAAATCTTTACATATTCGAGTTACATTGCAGAGTGACGCTGCTACGTTTCACACTTGATCTAAAGTCACCCCGCAATGTAACAACAAGTATTTATTGTAGCAATAATATAGCGATTGTCTGTTCTCGTGTTGAACCTTAGACAAGCGGAAACGGAAACGAGGAAGTTTGTAAGATGAAATGCGGGTAGGTGGAATTGAACTAAAATATACATTCTTCAGAACGTTTGGAAAAGCTTCATTTGGATTCAATGAGGATATTTCTTTATTTCATTGACCTGATTTATGAACTATAATTATTTTCCTAGTTACAATGTAGTTTTAATTTTGTTTTGTGTAAGCAAGATAATACAATTTTAATGTGTGTATTTGCTGTACGTTTTTTTGTTAGATAATAAAAAAAAATTTACGCTGTGTTTTAAGAATTCTGAAAGCTGATTTAACATATTATAAGGGCAATCCCTCAGATGTTTTAATCAAGGTACTGAGCACAAATAAATCTGTAATGAAGATATTTAAGCCATAGATAACTTACTATAAAATTGCATCATAATACTTTACAGTATAAATAATAACTTGCTAGTAATTGCTGAGCTAAATTCCCATGAATTAACAAATACACCAAATCCAACAAATCATTAAACAAACAATTTCACCTAACTGTTTTACAAGAGCTAATCTGCTCCGGCTAATCGGGGTCACCATGTACACCACTCTAAATAATGCAGTGTCGGTTCTCGGCTCATTTACTTCTATATGTATTAAACTTTAAGTTGCGTCATTCTGGGAACTACAATGTATTTTAAAAATAAAATAAATATATACTTAGTAAATATTCATCTACATTTCACACATCACTCTAGTCCCAAACAACTCTAGCTTGTATGGGAGCTAGATTGCTGATAGAATACTAAAAACATTTTTTTTTGTAAATACATAGAATACATAAAACACCAAATAGAATAAAAAATAGTAAATGTAGATTAAGTGCACTGTTTGTTGATACCACAAAATTATTTTGGTAGGTGATAGGACTTTCAGATTTTAATAGTGAGTTAATAATTATTCAAAGTAAAAATGTAACCTCCAAACATCAGATCTTATTTAGCCATCAAAGTATCAACTCTAAAATGTTCAAAACAAAGTTCATTTTAAACAAACAGTAGCATCTGCAAGTCCTAATTGAATAGGCTCTGAATACCGCCTATTAAGTTTTCATTCACGTTTTCCGAGAAAATTCAATGTATTTTTTAACCTGTAAAATCCATGTTTCTTTTAGATACTTAATAAACCAAGCAAGAAATATTTTCTAGAAATTGTGGATATTGATGAAGTACAGTCAGCATCAGAATTAGATCAAAGAAAAATTTAAAATCTCTGATAATTAAGTTTTTTCTATGAGAGTTAAAAGTTTTTTTTGTTGTTTCTAAACGTTGCTAGTTTTTTGTATGTTTTTGTAACCTTAACTCATAATTAGTTATTTTAATAGTTGATAAAATATTATATTATTTTGGATCCTCGTAGAATTGAAAGAGTCACAGGCGTCGCAGCTCAGTTGGTAATAGTTCCGTCTTCCATGCTGTGGGTCGTGGGTTCGATCCCTGTGGACTGTCTCTCTGTGACTGTATATTCTATCAGCAACCCATTTCCTATAGTGTCTGCTTAGTTTGGGACTAGAGCATGATGTGTGTAATGTCCATGAATATTTATTTAAGTCTGATCTAAATCTACAAAATATTATTCGTAACGCTCTTCTGGCTTTTATTTCCAAAAATTAAGGTAGAATTTAATTTTAACTTACAATAGAAGAACTTTAGCAGCAATAAAACTACGTGAACGTTCTTAAAAAGTTTGAGTACACTCGACTCCATGAGTAGCTCAGAGGGTACTGAAATATAAAATGTATTAAATATCACTGTTCATTTTAGCTAATGATTTATTTACTTGATGTATGATACGGGTTTTATTCACATAGACAGTATTTAGAAATCTTTAAATGGTGAATGCCGGTGTTTGTGTGGCATTGAATTATACTTATATTTTTATTTATTTACCTAATCTTAAAGAAGATAAAATAAAAAAGATACACCTAGATTTTTAAGACCAGGTAAAATTTTAGGTGTGCAGATGCCAAATTATTGTCAGGATGTTTCTGATTTTGTTTCCGATATCATTCATCTCGATATCACACAACAGGATTTACTACTAGGTATTTACTAGGCGTTTACAACTTTTGTAAGTTGCAAAATATATTATCATGGGTACAATTCAAAAGCTTTCAATTTCTTTTGTTCTCGTCTTTTTAAATCTGTATTTATTGAATAGTATTCAATATAAATTATTTAACTATAAATATTTTGTAATGTAGGTACTATTGTAAGAAATGATTCTTGTTTAGACACACGTCAAGCTGAGTTTGTGTAGGTTTTGCCTTCAATGTTGTGGGTCGTGGATTTGATTTCCACCGCAGTTTCCACCACAGAAAAAATATTTGTGTGATGTTAAAAACGAATGTTGGTTATCTTATCTTACCTAAGTACATATTAAAAAACTTTTTTTCAACTGCGGTATATTTTTTCATCTCAATTTACCTCTGACCGTCTTAGACAGAAGAAATGAATTAAATATTCATTTTTAAGTAAAATCACGTGAAGCAGAAGATTTTCCGGGCACTTAACGGGGGAAGTTTCGGCGAGATTTTTCAAAAAGTTTGAAATTATAACCATTAACCACAGAAAACCTTTATAATTCAGCCACGGACGCGCGCTTTAATAAAATATTGGCGGGTAAAGGAATTTCGCATGCTTTACGAATTTTACGATTTAATTTTTCTATTCATGAGATAAGTTATTTAATAGGATTTTTTTATGATCTGCTACTGCGATTTTTGTGACGTTATTTTCAGTACTCGTGTACTATTTCAATAATATCAATGGTAAAAAATAGTTGATACTCATAAAAGCTGACTAATGAAATAAAGATTTATCTTAAAATTTATATTATTCTGTCAATGTAACGAAATATGAAACTATCATTAAATCAAACATAAACAGTAACCAAAAACACATACATTGTAAATAACTAGGATGAAATATAAGAAATTTTAAATTCTTACTTTAAACTGGCACAAAAACATAAGGATCTAAACGTTATAAACAAGCGTTCTTAAAAAAACTTTGCGCGTATTTTGTGCTAGAGCATTTTTAGTTCAGATATTTTTTGTTTTCTACGCCTATCACTAGCCACCTATTGTAATTACATTTCTTTTTTTCTCCATCAGGGTTCCTTATTTCAAACTGTTGACTAAATAAATATTGCTTTGTAGATCTGCAAGGTTGCAAACTGTAGTACCTTACAGTTACAAGGGTGAGCACGAATAAATGTGACAACCGTACACGTATCGAAACAGTGACGTATTTGAGATACACTGCGCGTCAACATCAACTTCACTATCGACTACTGCAGTGTTAGCGCGCAGTGTATCTTAAATACTATACGTTTACGATTGTCAGATTTATTCGTGCTCAACCCTGTTTAAGCCATCAATGCAGCAAAGAAGTTGGAGAGGACTAACGAGTCACTAATCAGCATACCCGCCTCGCTCCGCTGAACTTATGAGTATTAACTTTCCAACAAACCAACGATCGATCAACTTTACCGTTCCGTTTAATAAGCAAATATGTTTTTTTGTGACAGAGTGAGCGAAGCAAACTATAAAAATAAAATAATGAATTATTTATCAAATAGGAAATTATATCAACATTATTTATATCCCTGCTCTTACCCTAAGCTAGTTGTGATCGGCATAACATGTTTTCTTCTTCCATTCACTCCTATAATTCGTCTACTTTGAATCTATTGCTTTCACATTCATAATCATCTTGTACACAATGTATTTCACTTGTAATTAGCTCTTCTATTATTTGCATACACATCGCCATTTGCTTTCATAACTTTTAATTAATAATACTGACACAAAGTCACGTGATCTATAAATACATTTCAGTAAAACCTATTTTAACAAAGAAAATTAATAACTAGACAAGACCAACTGTGCCTGTATTGACAGTGTCAAAAATAATGCTTAATTTCGCATATCAACTCAAACATCGCACGCAATCAGCGTAAGAGCGCTGACTTATCCGATCCGAAATCGGTGTCGGATGCCGATCCGATATCGGGGTAAGTAAAATGTATGAAATATGTACCTGTCTTTCATATTTTCCGGCCCGATATCGGATCGGTTAGTGTGAAAACGCTATAACGTGTCTAATCGAGCGAGCTGCAACGAATAATAGCCTTTATTGGCACCGACGATATTTTCCCTGCTAATAGAATGACAAACATCACAGATCAGAGGGATTCCTGGCATCTGTCAGAATCCATTTTCACCCGGCGATTCCCCGTGTATAAAGGTCCAAACACAAAAATATGTGACCATTAACGTTTGAGACAGCAGAGTATTCAAATCACATTGCGCGTCGACGTAAGCTTGACTGGCTCACGTTACAGCGATACTGCGCAGTGTGTCTCAAATGTGCTACCGTTACAATACGTTTGCGATCGTCACATTTATTCGTCATGGCCTCTTTGTAGGCGTAAAAATGTGGTAGCTTAGTTACCTACTCGTAAGTAAAAAAATGTTTCAATTACCAGTTTTGTTGGATTCTGAAGTGTTTTCGCTGGGGATTGACGTTCAAAGAGTCGGGAAGTACGTAAGTAGTTGAAGTTTAAGTTTATGTAGTCGGGATCTCTAAGGATTCGTAATGGTGTACGTGAAAACGTCTGCTTGATCAAGAGAACTCAGTTGTGGTGTTTATTTTATGCGTATGTTTATTCAATATCAACAGAAGCATTTATTTTTAATTGTCTAATTTTATAATCAAAGCCAATTAGTGTTGCTAATGCGTTTGTTGAAATGATTAAGTTTAAGTAACTTAATGAAGAATCATTTGGTTTTTAAATGTGATAAAGACAAAAAATATAATTAAAAAAAAGTAAAACTAGTTATGATAAAATATCTATAAGAGCACATAGTAATATCACTAATGTTTTCCACACGGCCTGGTGTTAGATAACGTAGTAATTCATTACACGATACACAGGAGTGAGAAGGGGAAAAGTTCCATCAATGCCATGGATACGCTCTGAGTAAACTTAGGGAGTCACCCCGGGCATGCCTTTGGGACCACGCTCTTACGTAATGCACACAGATGATAATGTATCGATAGTGATATGTGTACATCATGAAAAATTATGTGATTTTGGTTAGTTTTCCAAAGAATCTTATTCTGGTAAAAAAATGTATAAAGGGACTTTTCTATGCAGATAAAATATCATAAGTGAGATACACCTTTAACATTAAAAAACAAAACTATACAAAAACGCAATATAATTTTAAAACTTATTTTAAAAAAGTGACTGTGACATACTGCTGTCCGTATGTCACAGTCACTTTTTTAAAATATGACATGACGAATCCATAAGTCCGATTTTGCCATTTGATTACTGAAACCTAAAAACGGCATATTATCACGGTATCTCTTAATACATTGTACAAATTATCACGCGTTCTTACTTAGTCAGTAATCGCTATGTACACAAAATTAAATGCTTAAAATGGCTACTGTACTACTCTCTGTAGATGGTGTTCTAAAAATTTTATTGAAATCTTCTTCTTCTTTTTTGTGTCGATGATGCTCTCACACATTATTTTCCCAAAACTTACTGAATACAAATTTTGCGGTTTTAAATAAACATGTTACATGTATTCTAAATTAAGGTTAGACATTTTTAAACTTTTGACCATTACACATTGTTTCGTTTTTTGATACACATCTTTACACCTGTCTTATGAAAATATTTTAATTATTACAAAGATCAAATTGATTGTAAAACTAGCTCAACAGAGCGTCACGGAAACGTAACTAAATGTATACAATGTTGTAATAAACAAACATCCTACGCGCAAGGTAATCTGGTGATTTTCATATCAGTTGTACTAAGATTCGCAAAGATACTGTTTTTGTCAATTAACTATTCAGTTTTTAAAATAAAGTGTTGTGATGTAACTAGAAAATCATGGTATGTTATGTTATAAATTCAAAATTATCATAATCTATGCGTAAGATCAGAATAATTTGTACCTACATGGTTTAGCATTTAGTATATTATTTTAAACAAGTATTTAATACATCCAAACATATATTTTGTTTTGTTTAGATGATATTAAAGTCTTAATTAGATTTTTATAGAACCTGACAATATTATATTTTACAGGATATAAAACACGAAACTTCAGACACTGAAGATGATCTCGGAGATAAAGCAATAGAAAGATCAATAACACCTGTGATCCCAGGTGTTTATTACCCAAAAAAAAGTAAGTAACTTCTTCTACTCTTTTATCTATAAACACAGTTTTTCTATATTAATATTCAATAAAGATTGAATAACTTTTCAGGATTTTGTCACCAAGTATCATCATGCGCCATAACCAGAAGAGTTGTCCACAAAAACGGCGAATTTAACATAGAACGAACAAACCCTAACAACAAGTACAGTTACTTCTCATCATGGTTTATCACTATGGTTGAAGCGCGCTGGAGGTGGACTCTCCTCAACTTCTTTGTGGCCTTCACCGCGGACTGGTTGCTATTCGGATTTATTCATTGGTTTATTGCTTTGTCCCATGGAGACCTTCTTGAAGACCATCTGCCATACAACCAAAACAGCTCTCAATGGAAACCATGTGTACGAAACATCTATGGCTTCACTTCTACCTTTCTGTTCAGTGTTGAGGTCCACACCACTGTTGCTTATGGTAGAAGAGCAATAACTTTAGAATGTCCACAAACAATAGCAACAATGTGCTTTCAGTGTATACTGAGCTCTATATTCTCTGCGTTTATGGTTGGAATTTTATTTGCAAAGCTCACAAGACCCAAGTCTCGAGCACTGACCATTTTATTCAGTCAACAAGCGGTCATCAGTTTGAGGAACGATAAACTGTGTTTTGTATTTAGAGTGGGAGACGTGAGAAAATCCAAAATATTAAACATAAAAGTGTCTGTGTTCATCTTAAGACTGGACCTTCATAATGAATATTTGAAAAATTTTGAACAGATCGAGCTTATATCTGAAATAGATGGATGCGACTCAATGTTCTTCCTATGGCCGGTTTCTGTTATACACGTTATAGAAAAAAATAGTCCGCTTTTTGAAGTATCTGCTGCAGATTTACTGTGTGGAAAAATAGAAATAATAGCAGTTTTTGAAGGATTGATCGAGTCTACAGGTCAGTCAGTTCAAGCGAGAACCAGTTATACAGTAAAAGATATACTATGGGGTCACAGATTTGTCCACATGGTTTCAAACGATAGAAATAAGAAGTTTTACGAAGTAGACTTTTCAAAGCTAAGTGAAACGGTTCAAGTTGATACTCCGCTGTGTTCTGGTCATGAATATGAAACTATGCTGGATATTATGAATAGCAGTCTTAACAATGAAAATAATAGTGTAGAGCTGTTTGAAAGAACTGCGGATTGTTGATATTATATGCAAGTAATAGAAACATCAGTAAAACCGATAAGATATAAACAAAGTGCCAGAAAAATTGTCTTAAAAGGTCTATGAAAAAAAAATGAGTAGTTGCCGTTCATTCAAATTAAGTTGAAAATTTTTGAAGCTATTAACAAAAATTTGATTAAAACTGGTAGTCAATTGACAAGAATTCCAAGAAACTTATATATAAACTCTTATTAAACTAGATTCCAAGACTATGATTATTTCAAAGAATTCTGGTAATTTTAATAAATTACTGAGAAATATTGATCGTTTCTAAAGTTTTTTCTTGAAACTAAGGCATTCTAAATTGACTGAATTTTCCTCTTCATTACTTTAGCCTAATTCAAATTCATCATTAAGTTTTGCGAGTTCTTAGCTGTAAGATGCTTCCGATTAATTACCAAAACTTGTGCTCTACGTCTAATTAATTGTAAGGATGTTGCTAGGTATCACAGAATGTGTATTTTGTTTACAGAAGAATAACTTGTCATTTTTTCGAATTTAAGGAAAACTACGTAGTGTTAATATAAACAAAACGTAGGTATAGGTAAGTCACTGAAAACAAAAATCGTCTGAAAAACGACAAAGATTTGTTAAATTTTGTAGCGTTTTATACGTACGTTTCACTTATAAAGTTTATTAACTAAATATTTAGGACTTAAAACATTGTAAAATTGACATTGATCAAAAAACCACATCACATTAATTTGTTTTTTATTTACTTGTAAAATTGCTATTACTTTGGTATAAAAACAACTATAGTAATTATTTCTGGTTTATTTATGTACCTATTTATCTGAGTGGTGACCTTTTGCACCATATTTTTCTAATGTGTGTGACATGTAAATAAATATTTTCTAATCTATTCATTTTTGCTTTCCTATTCAACCTTCCTTTGTCTTGACTTTGTGCACTAGATTCGACTATCGTACCAAAGTCCAATGGTTGTTTGTGGTTTCTATAACGCCTAACAGAACGTGAACGGCAAGCTCGCCGGCGTACCAGGCAAATCCATTAGTATAGGTTTACACAGGGTCAGCTCGAATTGAAAACAAAAGCTTGTATTCTGAATGGTGAATCAAGACTCACCCTAAATCCAAACATAGTATTTTTTTGAAAACTGGGTTCAGGTGACGTTATAACAATTCCAAGTTCCGTAGTTTTACTGTACCTACCTACACATGGAACTGTATTAAGGTGACGGGTATAGCCAAATGCGTGTTTTTGGGGAAACCGAAAACTGTTTTCAGAAAAAGTGATAGCATGTGGAGTTGTGAAACTTATTATTTCCTATAACACATATATTGAACTAGTGTATTGTTACTCAAAATTTGTGCTCTTGGATATAGTTTACTTTTAAATGTAAGTTTAGTACCAACACCTTTTGCAAAAGTGTGGTTTAAGATCCCATTTTTTATGGGTTTGGCAGATTTGTTTGGTACCAAACTCAGCATAGCTATTCTTATGGTTCGTATCTTGTGACTCTAAAGAAAACATTTCTACATTAAGGTGTTTAAAGAAGAAGAAAAGTAGCGCCTTAGGAATTATAAGTGTTTGATTGCTGTGTGCTCGCAAATATACATAAGGCACTGCTTTAGAGTTTGACTATCCGAACTGTGCGCGGCTCATTATGTGTTTTGCGCCGTTGTCAGCATTTTTGTTGAAATTGAAATTGTGACGTTGCCACGCTGACTGTCTAGAGTTTAACCACCACGGCAAAAACTATGCCGTGTTACAAGTTTAACGTGTGTATAGATATAATAAATAAATAATAAACTTGGAAGTTATTGTCATTTTTATTTATTATGAAAAATTTCACCCTACCCGTCGCCTTAATGACAATATGAAAACGATGTACTTTTAGAATTACTTCATTGAGAAGCATTAGCACACTCGGCTCTGGAAAAATTTTGATTTCAAGGTAGATTTTTATCAAAATTTTATATTAAACCTATTGTTTGCAAGTAAAAACCTGATAGACAATTTTATGTTAATTAATAATTTATAAACTTGAGTTTTTATAATTATTTTATTCCTGTAACATACAATGTAAATATATACAGCTTAATTATACGACAAACTTACGTAGAAAATGATAATCAAGTCTTTGAATATTAATTAGTTTAATCAAGCAATTATGTAGGCTACAACTATTCACACAATAAAACATATAAATAATTATTGTTCCAAAACTTACACTGGGAAAAGTAGAGCATCGCTCGAACAAAACTGATTTCAATTTAAAATTTTGCGAAAAAATCTGTAATTCATAACCTGAACTTTTACGTTCTTTTCACAATATAACGTTTCATTTTCATTTTGGCTGGTCTTCGTTAAACTCTGAAAAACGACTGGCGTGAATGTATTTTTTTTATACAGGGTGTAACAGGGTGGGCGGAGCAAAAGCGGCAGGGCGATTGGGGACCTCAATGCCTATCTATATAACCCCCATGTATGTTTAGCGATATTCAGTCTTTCAAAAGTTACTCCCACTTACCTGAGTAAAGAGTAAACAATAAAATATTTTAATTAATTCATACTTGTCAATACATATGAAAATTCAAAATTTTCAAATTTTCAAAAGTTTTGACTAAGCCAGTTTTATGAACTAAACATGACAGACATAATGTGTGAGAAACGCGTACTAATATACTTATTATAAGGATATAACAGTCCCACCATTAGTGGAACCTGGCTCAACTTTAAAACAAGTACAATAAGTCATTTGACGAAGTATTCTGAACTATGGCCGGAGTGTAGGCACAGCTAGATATAAATGTTATTTAAACTTATTAAAAAAAATCGGAGAATAACTACTGTTTTTTCCCGATTTTAAAAATTCAGTAAGTATTTTTTTATTATCATCATTATAAGCAGCAAACAAGCTAAGACTGAACCTTTTTTGTTGTTCCTTATGTTTTGTATATTTGTATAAATAATTTTTGGTTTGTTGTATTTTATTGTCTATTTGAGAAAATATATTCAGATTCAAGCTATGTCTGTATTGTGTTCATTTAGTTTAATTTAATTATGCATGTCATTGTCTGATCTTACGAGTATTTTAGCACAAGTACATATGGGGCAATGTATTTCAACAGTTTTGATTTCATTTCCCATCCCTAGTGCTCGAGCAGGCATACCGCTCGAATACGAACTATTTTGTCATGTTTAGTATTTTATCAATTTCCCCTAAGAATTTAATTTCATAGTTCGATTGAAGTTAACCGAGTGATATTTTTTGTGAGTTTTTTTTTGATAAATCAAATTATTTTGCGTGAACCCACAGTAGGTTTACGTCTTGTTTGTGTGTAAAATTAATATTTAATTAATAAGCTCGTACATAAATAATAAAAAATGCTGGACAATCCACACAACATCATCTAGCCCCAAGCTAAGCAGAGCTTGTGTTATGGGTACTAGAAGACTGACATACTTAATACAATACATTACATAGATATATATTTTTTATTATACAAATATAATACCCAGAACACCCGGAATAAATATTTGCAGAACATACAAACATTTATCCCAAGGCGGGAATCGAACCCGCAACCTTCTGCGTCGCAGGCGGACCATCGCCCACTGCGCCACATCGGTCGTCCAAGCTCGTACATAAAGCTTGATTGATCATCCAGTGACGTTCATATCGAAGATGGAACCTTGTACTAAAATGATACAAAAAAAACCATATTTTTTGAATACGAAAAACTACAATAAATATTATAATTTAAATTAATTGTGTTAAATTATGTAATTGACATTGTACATGATTGTAAATTTTTCAATTCAAGAAGTTGCATCCCAGCTTGTCCCAGAATGTGTGCCACTTACCTACTCTAGTTTAAGTTCTAAAATGTACCACATTGAAGCAAATAAAGTATTTATGATTTAAAATAAAATCAAAATGAAGTCTGTTAAAAAGGGTAAAGATGGTAGCCATGCAGAAGCGGGCGGCAAATGGCCCAGTGTCTGGTGGACCCGTTGTTTGTGCATCGCCCTACACGATACGGATCGTAAACTGGACGCGTCTAATGCACCACACAGACCTTCAAAGATATGGAGGAGGGAACTAGCTATTTGTACTTGACGTCTATTGACGTCTTAGTTTAATTTCCACTTGACGTCTATTGACGTCTTAGTTTAATTTGGATTATGTTTATAATTATAAGCTGGACTGATGTTTTGGGTATAAATGACGGTGGAATAACAGGACATTTCAGTACTTATTTCCACTTGGCGTATTATAACGTCAGTTTCAGTTTGATGCTATATATCTAGTCCTCCTCATCGGTTTCGATGACGGCGACCCTAACTATAATTATTAAATTAAATTAGCACTAATTTATGACGAATTAAATTATCACGATCTTGGCAGTGGACGTGTTTAGTAATGAAATGCTTTGGTTATCACCTAACAGAGATAAAGAATATAATAACAGAGATAATATAAGAATCTAGGTCATCGACTGGTGCTAACATAAAATTGAATTTAAAAGAGAAAGGTTAGCTTTTTAAGTGGAAAGGTTTGGGCTTTGTCATATGTCCCTCTACGACAAAGGCCTTTCCCAAACCTTTATATTCCATATGGACTAGAAAACAAAAATAGCCTTCTCCAAAATCTTCGTGATCCTGGTCACCACGGCGCCAGAGACCACGTATCTCCGTACTCAAGTCTGCACTCTGGTTAAGAACCTCGCTCCAACATACTGGAATTAAAAACACATTCGCTGCTGATATATTTGACGTTTCTTTGTGGTTAACGATTCGGAAAAACTTATCGGACGCCTTGATTTTATTTACTCTTTGTGACTAATTCTTGGCTCATTGTATAAGATGTGAATGATATCCATGAAAGATATCTAAGCTTTGTAGATTGAATAAAGTTTAAAGAACTTGTAGAGTTGCTCTGACAATGTGAAGTGTTAATCTAGAAATTTACTTAAATAAAATATGATTATATATTATTTATTTATTGTCGCTTTATTTGCGAGCCTTTATTAACCCCCGACGCAAAAAAATATATTTATAATTGACTTTAAAATCAGGATACATTATATAGATACATATGAACAAATAAGTAGGCTGGAACTAAACATGCAGATATGTAGATGACAAAACTAAGAATTTCAGAGTTAATGTTTCAGTAACGTATACAAATGTACGCAGAGTGGTGAATGGCTAGTGGTCACCGTTGACTTGCAAATACATGATGAATGTAAGTAAGTATCATTTTTAGTTTTTGTACCACCCTTGTAAATAGGTTTTACTTTATTTTTGACGTGAAATACGGAGTCGTTGCAAACTAATTAAAGATTTTTTTTTAATTTAGGAGTTAATAGAACAAGAATGGCTCAGTTGATGATAATGATAGAGGTATTTTCTTCCTAAATACCTCACCAATTTGTCCTTTGAGGCATCACTCAATAAGGTTAGCTCACATGTGCCTGTGACTACAACGTCATCTTTCAAACCGCGACACAGCAATGCGTGTATCACCGCGTCGTGGCAGCAAAATAATTAGTACTTCCTAGGACTTTTGACGTGACAACGTCTTATAATTCGATAGAGCCGGCTGCAAGCACGAAAAAACATGACTCATGCGGCGTTACCTCACTCTGAGACTCATGCGGCGCGGCGTACCCTCGCTCTGAGGCGTGACATGAAGTGCAAGCGAAAGCGCGGAACGAGCGACAAAGAAGCACAACCGGCCTTTGCGTTCGTTGTCACGTTCAACTATCGTCAGTTAACCAATTTTACAGACAACCATTTTTTTCACAAGAAACTCAACTACCAAAATATGTGACAAATATTTTTACGTTTTCCGAGATACAGTTATGTTATGTTTATACCTAGTCTCTAGCAATGTTTTGCCATCGATGGCACGTAACACATAAATTCGAGTGGAAAACTCGAACTAACATCACAAAACTGCCATTACGCTTGCGGTTTTTATATCACCCGTATGTTCTCAAGTGTTGTTTGATGCCTCACAACGATTCTTTGATATTTGTTTGAGGGTAGTTGTGAAATGGGTGGTTTGTTCAGTTCCAGTGTTGTGACGTATGTTGATTGCGGAATTATATAAACTTTATTTAAATTGAAAACTACAATTTGATGCTGGTATAAAGGAATTATTAACGGTCATACTTATAATTTACTTTAAACTTAAACACAGATTAAATGTGTATGATTCTTCGTTATTGTCTATCACTATCAAAATCAAATGAGATCTTACTATTTAATCTTTTGATATAAGTTTTAGTAACGATTTTGAGGTTCTCCAGCCCAGTGTATTGACGCTTCCGATAGGTGTTAATTTGGACTAGATGATAGGCATGAGACAGATATATCAAAACGAAACTGAAATCCGTTTGCAGTCAGAAATCGTATCGCATCGATATTCCAATATGAGAAAACCGTTTTTAGAAAACGCACGATGATAACGCAAACTGCAAACAATCTTATCCGAACGAAACCAAACCGAACCGACGTGAGTTTAGTTTTGCACCGAAAACGAAAACCAAACTCAAACTGCAAACGAACGAAATCTAAATCTACCTAAAGTTTTAGTTTTCTATAGTTTTGATACGCATTCGTGATTTTAGTTTTGCACCGAAAACTAAAAACCGTTTTTTAAAAACGGTTTTTGAAATCGATTTCAAAATCTGAAATCGGTTTTGTATCGGTTTGTGAAAAAATCCAAAAACGCCCATGCCTACTAGATGATCTTTCTATTGATCATTTGAACCAGTCTGCAGATAAATAAACTGATTTATAAAATCAAACTACATAAGTATAAAAGTTATGAATAAATCATATTTTTTGGAATCAAATCGAAAATTGTTAAAAAAACACCTAGACCCGACAACACAACTTAAATCTTGTAAGATTTTTATTAAGACGTTAAAAGAGTAAAAATACATCTGCTCCCAAACTCATTTTCAGAAGTAAGAACTCTAAGTAAATAACAATATTTACAAGATATAGCCAAAGGGATGCCAATTTTCTCGTGGACTGAAGCAAACAGCAAACAGATGCAAAGCAATCAAGCAGAATACAAACAAGGGGATGTGGGCAGCCCCTATGGAGCGAAAAATTTAGATTTAGATTACTCGCAAATATAGATTTATTTCTGTAAATAACTTGCTTTCAAACGCTTTCAAAAGCCAAGTCTAACATCTTGTATTTATCAAAATTAAAAAAAGATTTAGTCGTAGAAGAGGGAGTGGTGGCAGCCATAGCTTGGACATGCTTTGATTGATACTCATGTAGATCATTTGAGCTATCTAAAGATTGTTTGCAACGGCTGACAAACTGTTTATTGTATTATTTATATACTACTGTATTTTCCTAATTTTTATAAATTTTTTTATGAATTGATTAACTTTCCAAAACCTCCGATTAATCTCAGTCGTCCCATTATTTATTTTGAAACGGTATGAAACTTTAACGGCCGGTTTCTCGAACGATGATCAACGAAAAAATCAAATAATTACTATGTGTCAAACTCGGATCAATCGTGATTTGGGTTTCCAGAAACCGGCCGTAATAGTTTTCTTGTTTATTTTCTAACAAAATTAAACAAACATGCGAACTCCCGTATATTATTTCATCAAAATTGTCAACATAATTTATTTTTTAATTTTATGTGAAATACGTAAACTGCACGACGTATTGCGATTGTAGAGCCGGTCGCATCGCGAAAAAGTTAAATTAGTGCCGTAAGTTGTGCGCTCGACGCTAACTATGTTCAAAGTATGCTTCAAAATTCATAACACCTCTACCATGAGTTGTCACAGTAAAATCGCCTGACTTTACTACAGTAGTTACGTCAATATTAGTATTACGAATTTTAGTACCCAACTATCCGCTAGAGGCGCTGTACAAATCTTCATACATTTTTTGAACTACAGACGCTAGCGAGTATAGTATACATAGTATAGTAAAAACTCATGGTAGAGCTACAGGTTAAGCCTTCGTTTTTTTAAACAGACTTCAGCTTAATAATAATAAAATAACGGTTATTTTTGCAGTAAAAGCTAAACTAACAAGGCAACTCATGATCGTTGTAAAGTGGGTTTTGACAAATTTGGATAGAATTTAAATCAGAATCTAAGAAATGCCTAGTTATATGAATATAAATAAAAAAGTTCTAAGAATAAAAGACCTTAAACAAATCGTATCAGATTAATTATAATATTTAATATTTTAATGACACTTTCTAGTTACAAAGTCATTCTGTATTGAGAAATTTTTGTCACATTGACTTGTTGTGAGGGATCTACAATGCAATTCCTTAATGGAATAAAAGTTAAAACATTTTTGTACATCGTTTAATATATTTTCACCGCTATTTTAGGAAATTTCCATGCAGTTACGAGTTTACATATTTTACGGTATTTTTGAATAAAAGCAGAGTCTCGTTTAGGGTTTGGGTATAATAATTAATTGGATTAAATAATTATTGTATAATATTGAGTTACTTTTTAGACTTGCGTGATCATTTTAATTGGTGTAAATAGCATTTTATTTACTTACTGATTACTAACTTCATAATATTATTATGTATGACTATATATTTATATACGTATTACTAGATGTTCCATTTGTTAAGAGAGAGAGAAGAGGCTCTTCTGCTTTTCTTTAGACTTTGATGTCTTACAAGCACGTAAGTTGCTATTCTACAAAAACTAGACATGTATAGGACCAATGAGATTTCATATTCATATTTTTAAATACCTACACCTATAATGTTAATTACTTTTTATTTAGAAAATTATCCATCTGTTACGTTCTTTCCGTCCGTATTTACGTCACGTACTTAGTCTACATTTTGTCACCATAATATTATACACTTTTCATGCACATTTAAACTTAATTTTAAACTCAGTATAAAAACTAGGTTTAAAATTATACTAAGCACTGCGTATAAAAATAAAGTTTATATTTCAAAAAGGAATTCCACTGCATTATTATCTTACAATAGTTCTATCACGATCGGCTAGATTTATCGCACCCCATTTGTTAGGGGTTGTACATTTTATTGCAGGATATAGAAAATAAATAGTCTACATCCATTAGAATTTATACACAACCATATATTCGTACAATAAAATATATTCAGTAGAAATACATTAGTGTGAGTTCTTATATTGTGGTAAAAAAAACTTAATATCTACAAAATAGACTTTTAAATATTCTAAGAGATCACGGCATTTTTTTTTGTTTCGTTGGTATAGAAGAACGCAAACAGCCGCCTGGCAACACTTTTTGATAGATGTTAACCCCAGCACATCTCTTCTTCCTCTTTTTAAAAAATTCCCCGCCTAGTCACATTGTCTAATTATAACTCATGTAATAAATATTAAAATAACATCAAGTCTTGTTCATTATTTCATCATGTTTGTTATTTCATTCATGTTTAAAAAATAAATAATATACTTTTTAAGAACAAAAAAAATTACAAGTGGTGATATGTATCCATATAAAAACATACATTTAGTAAAAAAAATGGTTGTCTGTAAAGTCGGTTTACTGACGATAGTTCAACGTGACAACGAACGCAAAGGCCGATTGTGCTTCTTTGTCGCTCGTTCCGCGCTCTCGCTGGCACTTCATGGAACGCCTCAGAACGCCTCAGAACGCCTCATGAGTCATGTTTTTTCGTGCGTGCAGCCGGCTCTATCGAATTATAAGACGTTGTCACGTCAAAAAAAAAATCTGTAAAAAGAACTGTAGTAGGTACATTTTGTTTGAAATATTGTAGCAGTAATCATAAAGTTATTACATCAATCAGTTTCCATCACCTTACCACTACTATTTTGAAAAGCAATTAGTCCCCAAAGAGGTACAGAGGTACACCAGGATACGGCAGACTTCATTAGCGTGCAGTTGCACAGTTTTGTAAAGGGCAAAGTTGGACCAACTGTACAAAGCTATGTTAATACGGCCTGCAACGAGTCGGACCTCAGGGGTTGGTAGGGAGGAGAGAGGCTTGTAGCTTGTCACTTTAAATGAATATAAGTACATATACTAAATAAATAAATATTTACGGACATTTCCCACATCCCACTCTAATTTGAAACTAAGCAAAGCTTGTACTACGGTAACTAAACTGCTGAGAATATTTGAACACATTTTTTTTGTTAATACATACATAGAATCAACCAGACACAGAAGAAACATTTATGTTCATCACACAAACATTTGATCCGGGTCGGAAACAAACCCACGATACACAGCATGAAAGGCAGAGCTACTACCAACTGAGCTGTGATGCCTGTCACCATACTATCAGCAGTCTAGTTCTCATAGTACTTACAAGCTTTGCTTAGTTTAGAAATAGTGTGTGGTGTGTGATATGCCCATGAATATTAATTAATAATTGATTAATTATAATTGATTTAATTGAATAATTCTTTATAAAATATTAATAATGAATATTAGCAGCAGCTGAATAGAAGCAGCTGTTCCAGTTCGAGAAGTTCCAGCTGTTCCAGCTCTTATAGTTATATCCAATATCCAGTTAAAAGTGAGTTAGTTAGAATTAGCATAAGTTGACATAATATTTCAGTCATAAAAAATTGTCAGCGCTAATCCCAACACTTCACGTCGTACGGATATGAGTTAGCTTAACGAAAAACTTTCTGAATTATCCAAAGGGCTTACCTTCGAATTATACGAGGCTAAAAAGGACCAAAAGGGATATCGATATAACATCGAGTGTTTTTCTTTCACAACAGTTTTGTATTGTTTTTGCCAAAAAATACCAGAGATAAAGGGTTTTCGATAAAGGTTTTGAACATTGTAACAACTCAATAAAATTATCGTATAAAAGTTACTTATTTATCGACCTTTGTGGCTTAGCGAGTTGGTTCACTTACATTTGAAAAGAAAATTTAAAGAATAAGTGTATGGCTTACTTCAAATAGCCTTTACTGCTCTTTGCTTAACTCAAATTAAATAAATAAATAATGCTGGACAATCCACACAACATCATCTAGCCCCAAGCTAAGCAGACTTTGGATTATGGGTACTAGAACCATACTTAAAACAATACATTAGACATAGATATAGACAATCGGGATTGCGGGAATCGAACCCGCAATCTCCGCGCCGCAGGCGGACTTTCGCCCTCCACGCCACATCGGTCGTCGGTAGTAAAAATAGGTAGTAGCATCTACTTTTCTGAAAAACTCTCAAACAAAAAGTACCTACTACTACGAACTAATCAATTGATGTAACTGACTATACATAAATGTCCAAATTAATAATAGTACTAATGTATTAAATCCCGTACCTCTTCAATAGTTACATTAATCTGATAAACTCAATACTGTGTTGTATATATTATTAATGACTAGTACTAAGTATTCAGGGATATGTCGGGCCTCCTACGTCGATTTTAGTCTATATATCATACTCGTACCTTCTTATACCATTTAATCTACATGTAGTAGCTTATAAATTATGAAAGTAGGCATTATTGATTATTATTGGGAATAACTGGTATGAAAAGTGTATTTTTCTGTTCAATGCAGTTCAATTAATTATATTCAATTAATCAATTAATATAATATAAGTTTGCAGTGCAAAAAGAACTCAAAAGATATTGTAAATAGATAAAAAATACAACACGCAATATTTGGTGTTGCTAGTACAAATGATTAGGCTGCAACAAACGTTGTAGTGTTTACGATTCGTATCGGGACATCTCATACTTCGTCCAACTCAGGCTAAAGTTTTAAAATGAGACAGTACTATGATAAAGTACAGAAAACAAAGGACAAGACATTCTTTACTTGTTTTATACATTTTTTATATTTTATAAACAAACCTCGGTCTGCCTACCATCCTGTAATATTGTAGTGCCCCCAAACAGGGTTCATATGTTGTAACCAAATTTTTTTGTAACATCCTAGTCTTAACATATGAGAGCAATTAATGAATTGAGTATTAAAGCGTATTTATTGATGCACTTCTACATATATTATTTTAATGATTTTTTCCAGTAAATACTTACTTCAGACTTATGACTAATCACATTACTTTACACAGCCAAATACCTTAATTCACTCAAACCACAAACGTTCATTGACTTTTATTGAAACCTTTTAGAAACATATTTGTAAACGTCAGTCCATTCAACCATCAGCTGTCAAAAACTAGACGTTCAGTGAAAAGTCCACTTTCGTTAACACCTGCCGCTCAGTTAGTACACGTATGGGGTCTTTATTGCGCCTATATTTCAACACGATCACGTCGCTAGTCTCGATATTATTTAGAGGCTTTGTATGTACGGAACCACAGTTCAGATAATAGTGTAGTATATGGAGCTTCACTTTGAGTAATATTCATCATCTTGAAACGAAGAAAAATTCTGGTAATATATATTTTCTTCAGGATATAAATTGTTTTAAAATAAATAATACCTTTTGATAAGAAGATCTTTGGCCAAACAACCCCTAATAAGATATATATCCTGCGCTAGGAATTAAAAGATTTTAAATGATATCTACCATGCCTAAGAATAAATTAGGGACTATTTGCTACATTTTAAGAGTTTGAGTCGGAATATCTTATTTATATTATGAGTTAATTGTATCATTATTTTTTTTGGTGTCAATTAATGTATTATCTTCTTCTTCTATAATATTATTGTAGTTCCAGCGGTAACTTTTCATATTGAGAATTTTAGTTATAATTAAATTTTTAGTTACAATGGTAACTTTTTATATTCCGAATAATATGTTGATGCTGATCTAGGTATACCAGTGGAACAGCCCGGCATCAGCTCCAAGCCCATGTCTCTAAGGTTACGTCTTAACCGAGGGATGATCTATGCGGTTGTTAGGTGTAATGGCATCTGATAAATTGAACTGCTACAGGGTGCTTTTAGTGGGGTACTATACAGGGTGTAAGTATCACCTATGTATTATCCCATATTGGATCGACCGACGTTAGTTTGTATAAAGGGTATCCTTTAAAACTACTATGCTTAATGCGTTTAGATTATTATAGATATTTGGATACTTAATCCTAATCGACGACCGATGTGGCGCGGTGGGCGACGGTCCGTCTGCGACGCGGAAGGGTGCGGGTTCGATTCCCGCCTCGGGATAAATGTTTGTATGTTCTGCAAATATTTATTAGATACGGGTGTTCTGGGTATTTTATATGTATAATAAAAAATATCTATCTATGTAATGTATTGTATTTAGTATGTTAGTCTTCTAGTACCTTTAAGACAAGCTCTGCTTAGCTTGGGGCTAGATTATGTTGTGTGGATTGTCCAGCATTATTTATTTATTATTATTATTATAGGCAAAAGCTCAACAGATGAGTTTGTTTTCCTCATGAAAAAACACTCCTACGATAAACAGAAATAGAATCGAGACATCACATCAACTCGAGTTATAGCATACGCTCGTCGAGTAGTAACAGATTTATCGACGAATCGATAGATTATGTACGATTGCTCGATAGATCGAAGTATTGTGTTTCTCTTGTTTTTTGTATTAAAACATTCTAATAAGTTTTTTTTTATTGTGTCCCACTGCAGGGCAAAGGTCTCCCCCAAACTCTTCCATTCATCTCGATCTCCTGCGTTTATCCACCACTCCGTCGCATATGAGTCGAGATCGTCTTCTAATAAGTATTTTAAGTATTCTAATAAGTATTTTAATTAATTTTGTACAGGCTTCTGCTTGCGTCTTTGTCTTAGTTTTTTTGACGTTAAGCCAATGACAGATAAGTTAAGTTATTTATTTGAATATCCATTATGAATCATTTAGGTTTCATACATATTGGATCAGTTACAATGATAGTGACAAACAAACATTTGTATAATATTAGTATAATAGAACACTTCTTATGTCAGTATTTTACTTCAAACCGAAAACTTTATTTAGTATGTAATTAAATAAATAAATAATGCTGGACAATCCACACAACATCATCTAGCCCCAAGCTAAGCAGAGCTTGTGTTATGGGTACTAGAAGACTGACATACTTAATACAATACAATACATAGATAGATATTTTTTATTATACATTTAATACCCAGAACACCCGGAATAAATATTTGCAGAACATACAAACATTTATCCCGAGGCGGGAATCGAACCCGCAACCTTCCGTGTCGCAGGCGGACCATCGCCCACCGCGCCACATCGGTCGTCAATTTGGCACTATTTTAGATTATTTTATGTCAATGTTGTTCGAACTATACTCACTTGTATGTACTAGAAATGTAATTCGAGCTATCAGCTTGCAAAATACGGTTCGGTAACGTTCGTCAGCGTCCACCTTCAATCAGGGCGCATTCACAACATTTTGGGTAGTCACCCACACAGGGTAAATAGACAACTCAGCTGAATCAGTTTCATATCAGGGGGGCTATCCAGCAAGGGAAAACTTGCGTGACCAAATATCCTTTCAGTTGCAGTTCAGTTTTCGATTATTTTACTCTAGTAACTCATCAGTATTCCGTGGCATTTTTGTGGACTGACGTGACTGTGCTTTATAAAATTATGACTGAGCTGTTAAAAATGACGTCAATGCCGCGGTTTAGCACGTGGCCTACCTGATTTGAGCATGGCCTACCTGATTTGAGCATGACCTACCTGATTTGAGCATGGCCTACCTGATTTTTCGTTAATTCTAACGGTATGAAAATCGATCATTCAAAATATCAATAGAAGACAAAGAAGAAAACTGAACTGCAATTTGATCAAATAACAGCTTAAAACATTTCAGTTGTCAGGATACCCCCCCAGAAGAGATTTTATTTTTAAAATACGTTGTGTAGTTTTTGAGTTGAATTGTATACCAACAATACATTTTACTCTATATTATTATAATTATGTAGTTAACATTTGTATTAACAAAATAAGGCCTATGAACGTATTTTATTAGCAATCTAGTTCCCATAGTACAAAAGAGTGGCCAAACTTTGGCATCGTAATGAAAGCATCATCGAGGAAAAAGTACAATCAATGCTTAGTCTGAACTAATAACTAACCCAGCTGTCCTGCCTTGCCTTGTAATCTGAACTTGCGAATTCTAGCCAGACATAGAAAATGGTTTTATTGAATGCGACCTGATTCTGATTGGATCTTTGACGCTTTGTGCTCAAATTGATTGATTACGTTATTGGTCATTCGTTTCGTATCGGTGAACTTCGGGCTTAACCAATAAAATTGTCTTTTTCTTTGTAAAATTGTCTTTGGAATTTTATTTGTTGGTTCAAAGAATGTCTGTTCATTGATGTTGTGCGCGTCGTTTCATTTGCGTTATTTTTATTACAACAGCGGGTTGTACAATTGGATAAATATTTACTGTGAATTGTTGAAAACTAATTTATAGACATATTGACTTTTCAAAAAACGTTTAAATTATATTTTGAATTGATGTTGTAAAATGTTTAATTTTAAGTATTTTGTATGAAAAATTATTGATTTATTTATAATAATAATAATACAAATAATAATAGTTTTATACAAAAGATTACGTAGAAAACAAAAAGCCAATTATAGGTCTTCACGTGTACAAAATATAATAAATATACTAAGTGTGATGCATAGGGCATACACAACTTCAAATAGATTTTTACCAAGATTATTTTATTCAATAGTATCTGTATTAAATTGTTAGTATATTATGGTAAAATAAAACGGTGTTAAAACAAACTTTTACATCTAATACTTGTACATTTCCTCATTAATCAAGTTTCTAGTATTCCAGTGTAACTATCATTCATTTAGCATCCACTTTCGCTCACGTGATAAATATGTCAATGCATTCGATATTAATTATAACGCACGAACAGTCGGACAGACATGGAGCCCAGGGGGGCTATCCAGCAAAGGGAAACTTGCGTGACCGAATATCCTTTCAGTTGCAGTTCAGTTTTCGTTGATTTTACTATAGTAACTCATCAGTATTCCGTGGCATATTTGTGGACTGACGTGACTGAGCTTTATAAAATTAAGACTGAGATGTTAAAAATGACGATTTGAGCATGGCCTACCTGATTTAATTATGACCTACCTGATTTAAGTATGACCCACCTGATTTGAGCATGGCCTACCTGATTTTTCGTTAATTCTATCAAACGATATGAAAATCGATCATTCAAAATATCAATAAAAGACGAAGAAGACTGAACTGCAATTTGATCAAATAACAGTTCAAAAACATTTCAGTTGTCAGGATACCCCCCCCCCCCAGCTGATTCTATTTACATGTATAATTGCTTCGCCTGACTTGGTGATTAGTTCTATGCTAAACAGAATCCATGTTCGATTTAATGGTAGATTATTCGGCTATGTTGTAGTTAAGTTGAACTATCTACAGATGGTTGCAAGTGATTTATAGATAAGTCAACTTATCCGAATAACTGCTTATCGTTTTACCATCTTTTACAGTAAATAACAAATATTCATGGACATTTTACAAATCACACTCTAGTTCCAAACTAAGCAAAGCTTGTACTATGGGAACTAGACTACTGATAGAATACTTACCTATTTTTTACATAGATAGAATAATATGGTAACAGCCAGACTCAGAACAAATATTTAAGTATGAAAATAAATATTAAATAGGTTTTTAATATATTTAGTAAATCATTCAAACCTACGAGCTATATCTTGATCAAATTTAAAAAATAATACCTATATGAAAAGGTCTTTCAATATTACATAAAAATCAATTCATACTAAGATTCACATTGAATTGAGAAACTGCTTTTGAAATCGTTTAAAAAGTATTGAAGTGTATGCAAATTCAATGAAATTCACATATCAGCGTTGAATGGTCTTGATTTGATTCAATCTGCGTTACTCTTGGTGCTACGAACTGCTACGAACTGCTACGGCGAGCTACGATGCTACGATGAAATTCACAAGTTCTTTCAACTCGAGCTACGCGGGCTGCGGTCTTAGTCGGCGTATTTTACGCGGCTGATATTTGGAAAATCAGTTAAAAATTAAAAATAAATATTGTTGACTTTTCCAGCTTAACAGCTAATTCCTTAGTTTGCAAGCGATGTGGTTGACGGATATTGATTAGCAGCTCAGAATGCTCAAGTTAGACCGCAGTTTAGCGAGATGCACATAAATTTAACTTCTTGGCAATTTCTTATCGTAAAACAAAACGACCAGTTCGAGCACTTGCAAATCTTCATTTCACTTTGCAAAAGCATCAATTAAGTCATTAAAATCATATCTCTTTCGGTCTAGCAGCGGAGTAATCAAGTAAAATGAGCGTATACGGTCGAATTTTGGAGTCGGGCCAAACGTCGGCTTTAATAACTTGGCAAACCCATGTTTTTACTTAGGCTTTAGTTTTTGAGAAGCGGCTTAGTTGTTATAACAGAGACAAATAAATCTCGTATTTTTTTTTGTCAGAAGCAAATAAAATGTTCGATTATAAATAAAATAATCTGTCTATAACAAAAATATATAATTCTCTGACTATGTACTTCTTCTCTGAGTACCTATTTGATATACGAACTGCTACGAACTGCTACGGCGAGCTACGATGCTACGATGAAATTCACAAGTTCTTTCAACTCGAGCTACGCGGGCTGCGGTCTTAGTCGGCGTATTTTACGCGGCTGATATTTGGAAAATCAGTTAAAAATTAAAAATAAATATTGTTGACTTTTCCAGCTTAACAGCTAATTCCTTAGTTTGCAAGCGATGTGGTTGACGGATATTGATTAGCAGCTCAGAATGCTCAAGTTAGACCGCAGTTTAGCGAGATGCACATAAATTTAACTTCTTGGCAATTTCTTATCGTAAAACAAAACGACCAGTTCGAGCACTTGCAAATCTTCATTTCACTTTGCAAAAGCATCAATTAAGTCATTAAAATCATATCTCTTTCGGTCTAGCAGCGGAGTAATCAAGTAAAATGAGCGTATACGGTCGAATTTTGGAGTCGGGCCAAACGTCGGCTTTAATAACTTGGCAAACCCATGTTTTTACTTAGGCTTTAGTTTTTGAGAAGCGGCTTAGTTGTTATAACAGAGACAAATAAATCTCGTATTTTTTTTTGTCAGAAGCAAATAAAATGTTCGATTATAAATAAAATAATCTGTCTATAACAAAAATATATAATTCTCTGACTATGTACTTCTTCTCTGAGTACCTATTTGAAAAATATATATTTTTCAAATTCATACTACGTCATAGTGAGTAATAAGTTAAAGTTATATTAAGTGCAATATTCAGAGTGGTGATCACGAATATAATATGTGACAATCGTAAACGTATCAACACACTGCGCGGTGACGCTGCAACGTTCGGTAGTCGAGCTGGCGTCAACGCGTAGTGTAACTTGAATACGACACCGTTTCGATACGTGCGATTGTCATATTTATTCGTGGTCACCACTCAAGCCATTTTTTTTAATTGCGTCATTATGGTGTTGCCCGCTAGTTCAAAAACCGCAGTTTTAAGCAATAGTTATTGTATTCGCGTAAACCGTAAATTTAAGCTGAGACGTCATAGGTACTGCGAAAGAAATATTTTGCGGTTTCGGTGCAAAATACAATTTATTATTGTATCGGTTCGTATTTTCATTTTGTTTAATATTTATAGCAAAGTTTAAATAAATAATGCTGGACAATCCACACAACATCATCTATCCCCAAGCTAAGCAGACTTTGGATTATGGGTACTAGAAGACATACTTAATACAATACATTACATAGATATTTTTTATTATACATATAAAATACCCAGAACACCCGGAATAAATATTTGCAGATCGTAGGTACAAACATTTATCCCAAGGCGGGAATCGAACCCGAAACCTCTGCGTCGCAGGCGGACCTTCGCCCGTGCCACATCGGTCGTCGTTATTGTCTGCGTTCATTTTTATAAGCCATTACGAGAGAAGTAAAAGAGCAAACACATAACTTATTTCCATAACGCCATTATAAACTTGAAGTTCAAATGAAAGCAATAAACGTAAAGCATTTATCTCAAACGACGTATATACATCGTCTGCGGTGTACTTACCTGTTTGTGTTCACCACTTTTCAGTTACAGGACGCTTAAGTACCGTTGTGTTACGTACTAGATCCGGAATTCTACGTAACTTTGCATGTCGTACTAACTTGCGCATCATAAAACAACATGGAATAGGTATTGGTTGTTCACGAGCGGAGCGATGGGCGGAGCGACGAGCGGAGCTTTGAGCAGTGCGTTTTGGTAGTTAGAAGTATCTGGGCTTCGGTATTTATTATCAAGTTAAAAAAGTATTATTGCTTGGAGACTTATCAGGCTTATCAAATGTCAAAAGGTAATTAAATAAAACCCTCTCTTGATATTTATAGTGTAGCTTTGTATACATGTAATTATGGAAAAAGCTGATAGCCTACCTAAAGTGGTAACCAATACGTAAAACAATGCAGTACCTTACCCTATACTACCTCATATATAACCAGGCAGTTACACTGTAGCTTCCTATTGCAAAGGCACATCCACAGTTAACGCGTTACCACTACTGTTTAGTAATTTGTTTCTTCAAAACGCTCCGCTTGTCGCTAAGCTTCACTCTATCTATAACTAAGCAGTAACAGTGTAATTTGCTGATGCGAATGCACTTACACTGTAAACTCTTACAACTGTTTAGTTTCTTCGAAACGCTCTGCTTGTCGCTAAGCTTCACTCCATCTATAACTAAGCAGTAACAGTGTAATTTGCTGATGCGAATGCACTTACACTGTAAACTCTTACAACAGTTTAGTTTCTTCGAAACGCTCCGCTTGTCGCTAAGCTTCACCCTATCTATAACTAAACAGTTACAGCTCAGTTTACTAGTGCGGATGCACTTACCCAGTTATTTTGTTGCGTGAACTTTATGGACTGAAATGACGCTAGAATCGTTACGTGGGTTAGTGGAGCCTTCGAGGCATTAACTGAAAATGCTTGTATTATTGCTTAGATATTAGTATTCTTTGGGTGCATGGAAAGAGCCTCCTCGTGGCGCACACCGGTAACAGCTAGGCACGGTAAAGCAGTGTCTAGTCTGGCTAATCTTTCCAACACGATGCTACAACAGAATACCTACAGTTGTAGCATCGACACGATAAGAAGAAGTATTCTTTGTATAAATAAAAAAATATTATTATAAATCATCATTCCCTTGCCCTTAAAGCCTTATTATAAATATTCACGGATAATTTACACATCGCACTAGTCCGAAAGTAAGCAAAGCTTGTACTATGGGAACTAGATTGCTGATAGAATACTTATACTTATGCATAATATTTTTTTGCAAATACATACATACATAGTAACGCCTAGACACATAACAATGTGTGATTAACTTAGTTTAAGGAGCACGTGGACCTAACCTTAAATATATGAGTCAGTTTTTTTGAAAAATAACACGTTCTCCTCCGTATACCTATTTAAATTTACCGTTACGTTCGTTAAAAATAAATAAAAGAACCAATTTATTTACATACATATATTTACATTTTATTAACCTGGATCACAATTTTATCTGCAACTAGCTGACCCGTGCCCACTTCGTTGGGCATAATTCGACCGTTTTTTCTCCGATTAACTTTGCAAAACGGACTACCACGTAAAAGCCTTTTTATTTTTCGGTTTTGTATATAGCCTATGACACTCAGCGATAATGTGGCTTTCTATTGGTGAAAGAGTTCTTAAAATCGGTTCAGTAGATCCTGAGATTACCCCTTACAATTGAACAAATATACAAACATACAAACTTTACCTCTTTATAATATTAGTATAGATGTACTACTAAAACGTATACATTTTAAATTCAAAGTTTTATTTTTTGGATCAAATTATTTCATTTCTATAGTAATTTTTGGATGAATATTTTGGTTTTCACTATTTGTAACTTAATAATATTATTATAAATAAAACTTATTTTATCGGTGAGATGTATCACAATAACTTCTATTTCAACTTAATTGGAATTAAACCCGTATAGTATTGTAGCTAACTTAACTATATCTACTACAACATAGGAATACTAAATACATATTCAATGTCTTAAACAGGGTGTTTCATTATATAATTTCAATAAAGAAGATGAAGCAACTCAAAAAGCATGGCAATAGCTTAAATGGTTGAATGAAAATTTTTAATTAAGTATTTAAAAGTCTTCAGACTTTTTTTTAGGACACTCTATATAAAAATGAAACTGGCTTACATGATTTCCATTATAAAAAAAATACTCTGGTAATCAGTAAAGAAATAAAATATTATTGTTGTTTTTTTAGACAGGTTATAATATCTAATCTTAATTTAAATCTCCTACGATAATTTTATTACTACAATAATACTGTATCATGCATCGACAAATTCTACATTTATAATTACAAAAAATATGCGCTCCGGGCTACCCTTTTTATTATAAAATGCCTATATTTTACAAAATTATTACATTAAATATAAATAAGATGTAAGAATTCATGTACATGGCACATTTGTTTTAGTAAGATAATAATTATCTTATCTTAAATTAAAATTATTAAACTAGGTAAAACCTTGGAATATCCATGTTATTTTATATCGCCGCTTAATTGTAATTATAATAAAATAATTAATATTTCAGGGTTGTTACTAGGAATCAGTTTGCGTCTCCATATGGCTCGTCAGTTCAGTCTCTTGCAACTCGTCTTCACTTCGATATGACATGCTGTCACCTGCAAACAAATATAATTTGATAGTTTGGTAACTAACAAACTCTATTTTTGTATTCAGTATCGTTTATTTAGTGAATTTGCATTTTTACTTTTTCCATATTTTATTTTTTGTTTCATTAACAGTTTTATGTCATCATCATCATTCCCCTGCCCTTATACCACGTTAAGTGGAGTCAGCACAACGTTACGAGTTTAATAAAAGTATTGATTTACTTTTTTTTTACGTCGATTGCTCACTAAAACTTTAATCTAGCTAAAACTTGTTACTCAATATATCATAAAAGTTTTAAACTTAAGAGAAAACTAAACGAACGTCGCACTTTATTTATATAAACCACAAATGACATGTAATAAGAAGATCCTTTACCTCTTAAGCATTAAGTTCACCTGTACACTACTTTGAAGTGCAATAAAGAATTTTCTACCTATATATCTCTTTTAGGTTTTTCATTTCTTTGTTATTTTCGTTATCTATCGTCATCTCACCATGAGGTCTGGTGTCCAGGGATAGTACAGCCAAGGGTGCTTCGTCCAGCACTCCGGACCACCGCGCCGCCAGCACTCGCGAGCCTCTGTGTCCTCGCAGCACCACGGTCGGCATCACGCCCGGGGTCACTGACCCTCCGTACATGGAAACTCCCACGTTACGGCGGAGTATGGTACTGAAATAAAAAAAATATTCATCAAAAAATTTCACACATCACAATCTAGACCCAAACTAAGCATAGCTTGTGCTATGGGAATGGTGCTGATAGAATAACATCATACCATAAAATATGTTCTTCAATTACATCAAAACTATCCATGATTTAAAATGATAACTTTAACTTGTTTTTTGGAACTGCACGAACTAAGTCCTACATAAAAACTTTTATCACACTATACTTACCCCCTATCGTTTAAATAGTTAGAGCAGACTTGATGTCTTGTTTACCATACGTAATGATGACATAATGTCAACGCTAACTTTTTTTAAGATAGACCGTAAGAATATAACTTAACTTACTTTTGTTCTGGGTCCTGTCTTGGTCTACTCTTCTTCTTGCACATGACAATGAGTGCAACACATAAAGTCGTCAGTATAGTGAGCAGTATCAACGATAATGCTGCTCCTACTAAAAGTGCTACACTATTGTCACCGCTTGATGATGATGAAGATGGTGGCATTGGCGTCATTGTTTGAAGAGAACCTGAATTTAAATGATCAAAAAGATAAACAAAATGTTGTGTGATTTTAGAATAAATTCAAAAAAGCGTTCGACAAGACACTAATTCAAAAAACTGTCGATTATCGATTTTAATAACCATGCTCTTACAGTAGTTAACTGGCTTGATAAGTTTGGTTATATCTAAATTGAAAATAAACATAAAAATGTTAAGTTGCAATAGATTAAAACTATAAAGAGCTTAGGTGTTTCCCAAGGCTTTACACTAGGTCTTGTACTTTTTGGGTGATTTCCAAGGTTTAATTATTAGAAAATAATCTTTCGAAATTAAAATTGTTTTACCAGGTCTGTCCAGATCGTCGTCAGTTCGTATTGAAACACTGTGCAATGCCGCTGGCCTAGGAGACCTCCCTCTAGGCGTTTCAGCATACACCAGCAATGTGTATTTCCCAGGAGATAACGCATCGAGTGAAAACTGAGGCTTATCATTTCGAACTCTGTAGATTGCTTCTGATAGACCACGGCCAGAGACACCCTTTGAAATATTTTATTTAAATCAGAAACCAGCTCTGAATAAAACAGGAAAGAATATTTTAAGAAAAAGAAATTAAAGCGCGCTTGTACTGATATATGATGTTTTTATTTAAAATAAGTAAATGGATCTTCAAATCATGCTGAAATCTTTTTATGCTGACATTAACAATATTATGCCTGTTAACTGGCGCAGCCTGTAGGATATGTAATTTTTTCTGGCGTATTGAACATGCAATGAAATAACGCAAGATTTGTAATGCACGGTTCCCCGCGCTCACCTGATCGTTCAACGTGGAGGAGATTTCGTTGTCTTTAGCGCTCTCTCGGGGCCGTACCTCCAGCGCTTCCAATAGGAACTTCTGAGCTAATCCTCCGTCGTGGCCCGGCTCGCAGCTCAGCAGCTCATTGTCAATCTCGCAGTTACTTGGTGCTTCTGGTAGAGCTACATGGGATGAACAAGACTTACAGTTTAATGTGCCATTTTTAAAAGAAAAGAACTGTTAAGTCTAAAAAAGAAGCAATTAAGATCAACATTTTGAAAGAGTAAAATGTAGCTGCATTTTAGGAAACCATCCAAAAGGGACGGTTTTCTAAAGAACCAAGTAATTTTGAAAGAAAAATAGATACCAGCTGGCATGATCCTAAAGAGACACGGCTCTCGTTGATTGCCGACGTCGTTGCTGGCCCAGCATGCGAGCCAGCCCAGATCTTCGTCATAATCAGGCGGTAGACCGTGGATGACTGTACTGCTAGCTTCCATTACCGTCACATTTGAAGCTGGGATCTGATCAAAGGATTACGATGTTTTTATTAATTTTATGACATCGTTTTTTTTATATCTGGCAAATCTCCAAACCTTATGCCATAATCAGTTAATATGTCATATTTTTTATTCCACCTAGATCTATAAATAAATGCCATGATTTATATTTTAAGAAATTAAAATTTAGAGGTCTGCCAGATATTTTTTAATACAGAAAATATCTGTATCTTTAAATAACTGACATTTAAATTTAAAGAAAAAATATTTATTTTCTAGTAATCTAGTTACTTTAACACACTTTTACATTAAAATCAAGGAACCTTGTGCATCGTATTTATGCCCCAGCTATTTTACCGCATTCAATTTATACCACTGAGATAAAAAAAACCCTTAATTCCTTACCGGCAATACATCTTTGGTCCCGTTATAAGTCCAGTAGAACCTCAGTGGACCTGCGTCGTGTGTGGACGGTGCAGTCACCGAGCACCGAGCCCGCACCTCGCCTCCTGGAGCTCCAGCCAACTGCTGCACTACAGACCCAGCTGAACATTCCGGACGAGCTGGAATTGTAGAGGTCAATAAATATATAATGCTGGACAATTTACACAACATCATCAAGCCCCAAGCTAAGCAGAGCTTGTGTTATGGGTACTAGAGGACTGACATACTATATTACATAGATATATATTTTTTATTATATGTATCTACATATAAAATCCCCAGAACACCCAGAATAAATATTTATTGCTTTGTATAAAGTACAACTGCTGCTACTACTTCATCATTATCATCAGGGGTTATTTGTTTGCATCATCTTTGGCCGATCTGTACGTTGCCACTGAAAACGCCATAGAAGTGGCCAAGTTTTGGGAAAACACTGTTTGAGATCATCGACACGACGAAAAAGATCATCATCTACAGTTTGACCAGCAGTGGGGCTGGGTACAAGCCTCTCTCTGCTCTTTCCATTCCACGCAGTTCTACTTACTAAGAACATTTAGAGTTAAGGGCTCGCTTAGCGCACTGCCCTCGTTGTTCCTTGCCCTGCATCTGTAAACCGCTGCGTGGTGTCTTCTCAGTCCTCGAAGGTAAAGTCTGTTCCTCTCGACTGAAATACCGGCGATGGGATCATCTCTGATAAGATGGACCTAGGGAATACAGTGAATTTTATATCGATGTCACAAAATAGAATTTGGATTGTCTAAATAAGAGATTTTTAGAGCTGAAAATGATGATTTACGTAGCAGAAAGAAGCACATCTTTTCACTTATCTAAATAATTTATCTAATCTAATTAATTTATTTTAAAAAACTAGATTTATTTTAATGAGGCCTAAGTACGTAGGCTGCCTAAATACCTCATTACGTAACTTGTTATAATCAAAGAAAACAAGTAATTGGAATGTTTATTAGAGTTATTTTTTATCCATAATTGAATTTTCACTGAGTTATAATTAAATTCTCGTTACTAAGAAGGCATCACGCAAAATAATACTTAGTTCTTGCGTGGGAGCGCCAAGTAAATGTTGTTGACTTTAGAATCAAGAATAATAGCACAGATTTATTATTTGAAATCATAATCTTTCAATTCTTTTAATCAACTTTACACCTTTTAACTGATTCTAAGTGCCACTAGAAAAATATTCTATTATTAGTGTCTATCAAGTAGGTACTCAAAAATGCAGCTAATAGGAAAAATCTAAGTATTTACCTACTTGATAGACACTTTTTTGTAATAACATTGCAATTAAATGTTACTTTTTTATTTGTCCTTTTCTCACTAAGTGAAGTAGATACCTACAACTCAGTTATATTGGGATATATTTATACATATAAACTTTGGTAAAATAATATATTTTAAACAAAAACATTGCTATTAATTATGCTTACATGATGTTAAATATTAAGCAATAATAACTTTGATTACAAATTAATTGTAAGTGAAATTAGTAGGTTAATTAAGTTCTTGAATTCATTCCAACATTAATAGTTACACAACATTTGTTTTAAACCTAATTGAAAGTTTAGTTACATCAGAAAAGTCTCAGAATTTATTAGTTTTAAAGCTTAGAATGAATCAAAAATATAGGCTTAGTTTGAGACTAGATGGTGATGTGTAAATACATTCATAGAATACATACACCATGAAATAAAAACTATGCGGTAAACAGTATGGCACAATGGGCGGCCTTAACACTGAAAACGAACTCTTCCAGGCAACCTTTCTATAATAAATATTTCATTTCTAAGTTTGTAAAGTATACGAAAACGTATAAATGGTCCATAGTCTTAAACGAAATCGTATAAGTGGTCCATAGTTATAATTTAAGATTAAATATAGCCTACATAAGACTGTTTATTTTCCTTGAATAAAAATAAAAAATGAAAATAAATAAAAAATACCTCAGCCCCTCTGTAAAAAGTAAAGTTGGCAGCTGGAGGAGAAGCATCAGCAGAGCATAGGATCTCGGCATTCTCGTCTTCTCGGAGAAGACGAGGGTCTTTCGGCTCTATGAGGGATAGTTGGGCTACTGGGGCATCTGCAAATAAAGTCAGAACATGTAGTGTATGAAATACGAGCACATGTCATTTTTTTTAAAAGTATAAATAGGTTTTATATAGGCAAACGCACTACACCGTAGGCCGCATCATCACAAACACAGGTGTGATTGCGGTCAAGCGTTTGCCTATAATATATAACAAAAAATTACAAATAAATAAATAATAAATATTCACAATCATCGAACAATTCACACATCACACTCTAGTCCTAAATTATGTAAAGCTTGTACTATGGGAGCTAGATTGCTAATAGAATCCTTATAGACATTCTTCAAATTATGATAAACTTAAGCATATTTATTTAATACAAAGTAAATATGAATTGTGAAATTAATGTAGGTTTCTTAACATACATCTTAAAACGTATAACAAAACTCAAACAGCCTAGGTTTTATGAAATTAATCCGTTAGATTAAAATCCTTATAATTTTCTCAGGCCTAGCAAAATTATAGCTGCTAGGCCTGAGAAAATTGTCTAAGCGAACCAATGAAGCTAATAATGAAAGTGGGTACTTTGATCTCACTACCTGCCTAGTTCAAGGAAAATGTAGAATTTCCATTTGTTCAATTGAATTGTCTTCATTCTGTTTCCCTTCAAGAGCAGAAACAAGATTGTGACACCATTACGTGACGACGCCACTGTGACGCAGTTTCCGAATAGGGATATTCTGACCGGCTTTTTAGCTTTTCCCTACCTATAAAATATTTGAAACTATCATGGTTTTGAACATATGTAGTTTTCGGCACAGCGCATGCAACTGTGCCGAAATATCGGGAAATAATCAAACTCACAAATCATGGTAAATTTCCCTACTTCGTACCACATCAAATTGCAGTTTTAATATAAGCTGCTGAATTTGATATGTGTATTTTGGGGACAAATAAACAATTTTCTGATTTAGTTCCCATAGTACAAGCTTTAGTTTGAGACTAGAGTGTGATGTGTGAAATGTCCGTGAATTTATATATCTATTTATCTATCTATTGATCTCATGAAGTTTTTAAATATACTATGACGGAGTACCGAGTTGAAATACAAAATTAATAAAGGTAAAATATGGCGCTTAAATAGAGGAAAATATTGATGATTATAATTGGGATTTTTTTTAAAGTCAGTATTTTTGTTAGTATGTATTGTTAATATTTGTCGCTTTTGTCAATAATGATATTAATCAAATTAAATTAAACTTCTTTAATTCTTTTAATGGTTAAGTGTTACAGTGGATGGTTTACGACTGTAGTCATTCCCAGAAACTTCCAAGATTGACTAAAACTATTAGGGTATTAAATATTATTAAATGCATGTCCAATCAAATTATCTTTAAGAATCTGGCTACTGTCTCCGTTTATAGTCTATGTCTCCGTCTGATTTTTAAATCAAATAATTTATTTTAAATATCCGGCTTCGAACATGCGTCTGGTTTTCCGACTTTTAAAGATTGGTCACACCCATCACTACGTCCATCTTTATCTCATTATCTTGTTACCAGCTTGCACGGACATACCGACGGACGGTTCGTAAACTAATTTACTCTGTTTCGAGATATTACACCTTGTTAGTAACTAACCAACCCGTGTTAGTAATATTAGTGGAGTGGTGGTACGCAAACCAGTGAAATGTGCGTTTCATTAAAGTATTTGTCCTTAACAATAACGGGACGAGCCGGGAATCAGTGGATGAGAGTAGCAAGGGACCGGAAAAAATGGAATAAAGAGGAGGCCTATACTCAGCAATGAGCTGAAATGATGTCTGATGATGTCTTTACAATTCAATTCCGTGATTCCGTAGTAACCTCTATAATTAATGCATTATTCACCAAGCACTTGTATCAAACAGGACGAGCTTAGTAAGATATGGTTTATAGAAGTACATACTCCAACTTAAATAATGTCTCTCCAACTTATGTATGTTAAGTGTTTTTACATCGACCGACACCCATTAAAACAGAAAAATAATTTAAAATAGTTGAAAATTTTCTAGGCTATTAGAAGACGTTGTATTGATTTTCACGAATGTATTAGACATATTGTTAAAATATGTCTTATTTTAAAAAAGAATTACAGCTAAGTTTTTGTAGCCCGAACCACATCACGTCACACACTAGTTCAAAAAGCTGTCGTCAGTCAGGGCGATCCTTGTCATCATCCCGGACTTGGCAGTGTACGCATTGTGTCAACTCTTTGTCACACCGAGAGCCGTTCGTGCACTGAATGAAAATACCCAAGGACTTGCGGTTAAAGTATTTGGAAACTTGTAACAATTAAATTGTGAATTCATTAGATTCAGTTTCTGTTCGAAGACTTCATTAGCTGAGATTGAAACTTCGTTTGATTAGAACTTTAAAGTATTCTAATGGTATGGTTGGTTAACTTTTGAAAATTGTAACTTTGATATTGCAAAGCTTAAAAATACTGCATTGATTGTATTATTTTCAAACTAAAATCAAAGGACTTACTGCAAACCACATCAAGGTATACTCTCTCTCACTTTTAACAAAATATTCCAATTTTATCTCAGCAGAATTTCATCATCATCATCAACCTATATCAGGCCACTGTTGGACGTATGTCTCTCCCAAGACGTGCCACTGAGCCCGGTCTTCAGCTCTTCTCATCCAGTGTTTGCCAGCTTCATTTCGCAGAGACCTTAAGCCAATTACGAGGCCTCATATCAGGCAAAAAAGCTTAAGTACTAAAATCTTCTACCCCTTTCCACCCCCTCCATAAAACACTCAACATCAAAACACATACGATAACACTCGCAACAGAAGTGTGGAACATAATTACCGAGCGTTGTAAGCCAGAACTTTGTGAGTTTATCTCGTCAACTTAAAATATTATCGCGAATGTCAAGAAGTGTGAAGTTGTGACCGTGTCACTTTTGGGAGCGAACTGGTGTTGCTTGCGGAACTTATATTGGTGATGTTTTGAGCTCAACTTTGAAGGATTTTTCTGTAAAAACTTAGGGAAGATGTAGCTTTTTGTTTAAAAGTTAGTTGGATTATTTCCTGCTCTTATTACTACTAACATTACTACTACAAAGCAGTAAAAGTTCTGATTTAACACAGGCTGATGGACGTGCAATGACAAATAACGTATCCTCAACGAAAGTGCACTGTAAGGCAATCCAGATGTTATCTATAATAAAAAATGTCTAAATAGCGGATTTTGTAATATTTTTTTTATATAATAACTGTTACTTTACGAAATAAATGAACCCATGTTAAAAATTAAACATTTCGAGTATCAAAGACTGTCAAAAATATCAGTTAGTTACCGAGTTCTAGAATAAAATAAGACTATAAGCTGTATATACTAAAAAGCTTAAAAGTTAAAAATCTAAAGATTTATAAACATATTCCAATAGTTGAAAACAAGGAAATTTACCGCCAGCGAAACATCCAAACATTGGGCCAACACGATCCTACTCCCGCCAGCAATAACACTTTACTGATTAAACTTTTTGAAGTTGTTACGAAACTTATATCGCACAAGCGTGTGGGGATGTAAAATAATTTTGGAGGCATGATGCGACCCTGCTACCCTTGGAACATTTGTTTATTGTGACAACTATACGCGAAACTTAGAACCTTCGTTGTACAACTTTGCTGTAAAGTGTTTTGGCGGTGGGCTTTTGAATGTAAATTGAAAGGGAAACCTTTGCTAATTATTTTAACTGTGAAAGGACATATTTAACAAGTTTTTTAGGTTAAAAACAAAGGTTGTAATTTTGCTTTGTTTCGAAAGCCACCTGAAATTACTACGTAGCAATTGTCGGGCCAATTAGCAGAGATGATATTTTATAAGCTAGTCCTAAATAAAATAAATGTCGTAGTTCTTCTTAGCTCTAATTGGATGATTCTTATGATTTTAATGCATAAAATGGTATTCTTATAACAAAAAAATCTAAAATGAACAACGCATAGTGCAAGCTCTACTTAGTTTGGGAATAGAACGCGATGTGTTCGTGAATATAAAATAATTTCAACTTTGACTTTCATCAAACATTCTTAAAAATTAATGTCAAAAATTATCTGACAGTGACAGAAGGGACTTACACATAACTTCAAGCATGACGGAGTCTTCCAGGGTATACGCTGGGAACCAGGGGTTGGAGACGCGGCAGACCAGCTGACGTCCACTGTCTTCTCGCCGCACGCGCCAGCTCAGAATGCTCTTCGTCACCTCTCCATCTACCTCCACCTATAAATTAAAAAGGGTAAACAAAATTGTTGTGTGCTGGGTGATATGTAAATATTATATGTATGTATTTACAAAAAAACTTGAATAAGTATTTTATCAGCTATCTAGTTCCCATAGCTATACTTAGTTCGTGACAAGAATGTGATGTGTTAATTGTTTGTGAATATTTATTTTATTATGTACTTTACAATTATATTCATCTATAGTTTATGTTAAAAGTCACAGCGACTGGCATATTTTGTGTATAAAGTAAAAAATACCTATTAAAATGATATCAAGTTAAAATGAATCGTGGAAAACATGATTAACGACCTGGAATACCAAAATAAGTAAGCAGTACATCTCCATTTTCCTCAAGACATTCCAAATCACAAGTGAGTTTGCGAAATAATATTTTCAAAATATCCATGTCAGCAAACATTATGCGGGAAATGCTTACCACCCCTAAGTTAGGGTGAATAATGATATCTTTCAAATATTTATTTTGAGGTTTCGTAAGACGCACCCCTGACAGTTCGCTACCCCTGACATGTTCTTCTATTACACGAATCAATCTAATTATATGTTTTATAGAATTATTGTTGTTTTAAGATTTATAGAATTATTTCTAGCTTGTAAGTAATTTAATGTATGTCGTTTGGTACTCAATACATTCTAGAAGCAAATCAAGTTGATCCAAGTGTTAGTATTTATTTTTTACAGCCTGAAACCTATTATATTCCAAGTATCATCCAAGTCGGTTAAATAACCGAATCACGTCGAGACTAACGGCCGGTTTCTCGAACGATGATCAACGAAAAAATCAAATAATTACTATGTGTCAAACTCGGATCAATCGTGATTTGGGTTTCCAGAAACCGGCCGTAAGTCTTGATGTGATTAAAGACCATTTAACTTATAAAATAGATAAAAGGAAGACTTTACCTGTGTGTTTGAAGAATCTATGAGTTGTGAGTTAAGGAACCAGTCGATGTTGGGTGCAGGTTTGGATCCCCGCGTGGTGCAAACAAACGACTTGTCTTGACCCGCGTGGGTCGCGCCGCTGCCCGTTACTCGCACGAACTGGGGTTTTACTGATGAATAAAACATTATTTAATGCATGAACATCAATTTCTGTATCGACAATATTTTACAAGGAGCTCCTGGGAGATAATATGCTGAGATGACCGATGTCGGCACTGTTTTAGAGACACAGCCTATTCTAAGTATATATAAATAAATAAATATGGTAGGTACTGCACGCAATTTCAGCAGTTATTTCATCAGATAGTAGAGATATTAACTAAGTACTTGATGTCTAATAGAACTGTGTAATATTATTTAATGAGGATTAAATGGCGGTCTGACTAGCCTTAAAGACCTTCTTCTTCTTGTGTGTCAATTAACAACATAAATTTCAAACATAGTTTATGTAGAACTTTTTACACATTTATCCCCTCATCTGTAGCATTTATTTATTATTTATCATCATTATGTTAAATATTGTCCGATCTTATTTTTAGGTCATCAATTGTGCAGGTGTTAGGGCACAAGGGGCAAACGAGCATGTAGAACATTAATTGTATGGGGGATACAAAGACACTATTTACGAATAGTCTCTGAACTCCACATCAACAGGTAAATATCCCGTTTATAATGAAATCTATGTTCAAAACCATGTTAGTTTCAAATATTACATCATAAAACTAGTTTCAACTTACAGAACAACTTGATGCTAACGTCTCTGTACATGGCTTTCACAAGCGGTGGCTCCACCCGACACTGAAGCCTCAAGCCAGCCATTTCCCTCGTCAAAGATGGGAGATGGAGCTGACAAACTGAACCTTCTTTGGTGGTAGCCAGGAGCTCATTTCCACGGTACCATGATACATCTGGAGGGGGTTTACCTATAAAAGAAGAAGGAAATCAGGCCTAAAAGTGACAGTGCAGAGCATTTCAACATGGTGGAAATAAAGATTCCAAAGAAAAGCATGTTTGTTTACGTAAATGGATTTTATTATTACAAGCAGCTGAGCAGCTGTCCACAGCCCTTCCAGGATATGGAGGTTATTTAGTGTTAGGTTATTTAGGATATATATAATTATATCTTTGAACGTTGTGTAGGGTATCTATAGATCTTCGAAGATTATTTAAAGATAAACGGTCTATCTTATAAAAAGTTAGCGCAGATTTGATGTATTGATTACCATACGTTATGGTGACATAATGTCAACGCTAACTTTTTATAAGATAGGGGCATAGGCTTTGCATCTCTTGATTATTGATCATAGTTCATAAAATTGCAGATATTACGCCATACTAGCTTTAATTCCGAAAAAATATCCTTATAATAAGATAAAAAAAATACTCTTAACGTTTTTGGTGTTTTTCTTACCTCCAGAAGCTTGACAAGATAGAAGAACGTTCTGTCCTTCCCTGAAAGGACCAGCAATGGTGCCGATGATCTCTCTACCCTCGTAGTCATAAATTCTAGGAGTTTCTGGAGGCACTGTGGATTAAAACAGATTGCAAAACACGTCCCGATGGTAACAATAATGTAAGTAAAATTCATGATTCAATATGATTCGGAGTTCCATGATCTTGTTCTACACACTTGCTGACAGAACAACCTCTTTTGTATAGTAACTTCTTGACTAAGACTTAAATAATGTAGGGTTGATGCAGTTTAATAAATAACAATAGCCCAGAACAGAGGGAACTCGAGAGAAGGAAGGGAGGCCTTTGCCCTGTAGTAGGACACCACAGGCTGAAAATTAATGATGCAGTTTGCAATCCGCAGTCAAAACATTTGCATGTTATCAAGAATGTTAGTTTTACACATGGTCCTTTAGACCTTGTGATCACAATCCTAGGTTTAGAAAAATCTAGTGTTAAAGCTGAATTGATGTCCTAGATTTGTAATAGCAGCCAGGATAAAAAAAGAGTAATGAGCATGACTTACGAATCAGCTTTGGGTCATGTTGTGAATTTATAGCCCGCATCCTCCCGCTGATTGATGGAGGGACTCAATATTGGGAATGTTTCTAAAACGCGGTCCCACGGTGAAATATTTGCGCATTTACTGGACGAAACATTTTAGAGTTCCGGTTGGAAAAACGAAAAAGTATGGAATTGCATAAATGTTCATGCGCACTAAGCGCCCAGCATCAACGTTGACTTGGTATCGTAATATGAGCTTGTAGCTCTACCATGAGTTTTTACAATCTATACTCGCTTGCGTCTGTAGTTATAAAAATGTATAAAGATTTGTACAGCGCCTCTTGCGGATAGTTGGGTACTAAAATTCGTAATACTAATATTTACGTAACTACCTACTGTAGTAAAGTCAGGCGATTTTACTGTGACAACTCATGGTAGAGGTACTGAACTGAAGTTTACCACTGGAAGGCAAAGTTCATGGGTGATGAAAAAGGTTATTTTCCCATTAGGCACACACTAGTACGATCCGAACAGGCTTAATTTCCGAAGATGTTGTCACTTGATTTTTTACATTCTACCTCAAAAAGTTCATTGATGATAAATAATTCCTAAAGGAACATTTCACACATCCTGCTAGTCCCAAACTAAGAAAATCTTACACTATGAGAATCAGATTGCTGATAGAATACTTATATGTAATTATAAATAAATGAATAAATACATAGAATACATTAACACCCAGATCAAATATCACTGTTCATCAAATAATCTTTGCTCTTGGCGGGGATCAAACCTACGAACCGTAGCATAAAAGAACTTACCTATAACAGTTAAATTGACTCTATAGTTCCTAGTAGGTGAGTCTATATAGTCGACTCGGCACCGGTACAACCCCTCGTCCTGGCGAGCCACCTTCTCCACAGCGAGGTGTGCTGATGAAGGATCTGACTCGTTCAGCGCGAAGTGGCTTCGACTCCCGAACTCGCTGGCAACTGCCCAGTGGACAGGGGGCCCGTTTCGAAAGTCTACACTGTGGAATAAAAATAAAATGAAAAAATGAGGAAATAAAAACAAAAAATTATTTGTACACTGCAATTATAACAAAATAGATTTATAACTCTTTATTGATACTACTAAGAGAGGTCGCGAGCCTCAGTAATGAGAAATCCACTGAGAGAGAGAGAGATGGATACTATTACATATAAGAAAACTGATAATAAGTAAGAAATAAAATCTAATGATTACTATAATGGGGCGTCTAAACGGGCTATATTTTACGACAATTTGTGGCTGCAATTATTGACAAACATTGCCCAGCCATCAATAAAACATTTTTATGGCTGAGCAATCAATTGCAGGCAACATGTTGCAATATACTTATTAGAACTAAGCGCTTTCAAAGTTCTTTTATTATGCGCACTGCAAAAATTTGGAATCAGCTTCCAGCGTCTGTATTTCCACTTAACTATACGACCCCGCTGTTTTCGAAAAAAGAGTTAATAGGCACCTTCTGGGTGGGCTCGCTCCATCGTAGACCTCATCCTTGCACTCGTGTGAGTTTCTAGGTCAAGAGCACACCCATTTTAGCATAAAAAAAAAAAAAAAAAAAAAAAAAATATGGCTGCAATAGTGTGGCCTTTGATTCAGAACCCTTTAAGCCACACAATCCAGCAAAAATGGCCGACGAAATGACGCTCATCGCAGCCGCTTACATTGTTTTGGCAGAAAAACGAAAAAAAAGGACACGAATGTGGATTTGGCAGTATTTTCGATTGCGAGGCGATCGTTCGGCCACACGCTGGCTACACATAAAAACATTTTGACATATCAAAAAATATGTGGCTATAATGCCGGGCCATCCTTAAAATATTGCATAGTGTGGCTGGTATTGGTAGCAATGTTGCCGGCCACAGTATTGCAGCCACAAATTGCCCTAAAACATTGCCCGTTTAGACGCCCCATAAGTAAAAAATTGGTTACAGACTTAAGAAAAAACAAGTTATACAAAAGTGCGGCCTTATCGCTAATAGTGATCTCTACCTGGCAACCTTCTAACAGACAGGACTGAATCATAATATTAAGATGGGGAGATTTATGAAAAGTTAAAGTCAAGTGTTGTGAAAGAATTTATTGTGGAAGTACAACCATCGCACCTCTTTCGATATGTTGACAAAACTATGTACTAAACAGTGTTATATAAAATATTACTTACTTCAAATGTTTTCAAAATGAGCTTACAAAGTGAAACTGTATAATAACACTTTAGAACATACTTTGCACTCATTAACTTTTAGGATAAACGCACAATTAACGTTTAAAGTTGAAAAACGTGGGCAT
This sequence comes from Ecliptopera silaceata, assembly GCA_932527185.1. NCBI lineage: Eukaryota > Metazoa > Arthropoda > Insecta > Lepidoptera > Geometridae > Ecliptopera > Ecliptopera silaceata. The sequence continues at coordinate 9,599,433 of OW052208.1, read as the reverse complement.
TAGCAGTGGAAACATCGAACCTGCTACTGCGGCTGGCAGAGTGCCAACGCGCCATAGGGGTACTTCTGGGAATTTACAACTTAACTAGCTTCCGCCGAATAAAATGTAGCTTGAAGGTTGGTCTGCACCTCTTTGAATCAGACCTTTGAAAAACTAACATTTTATCAATAAGACCTCGGAGGCTGGAAATAAATAAATGGCGTGACTTGTACTCATTACGCAGACAAGAGCGTAGCTCTTAAATAAGAAGAAGAAGAAGAAGTTTATTTTATCATTATTATAAACAAAACACACGAGTTAGTACACATATTCGTAGCTCAAACTAAAAACGTGTAAAATAATTACTTAACACTTTCGTTTCTATGAACTACTCAAGATATAGAGTATAGTTTCCAGAAAGCTATAAACCTAATAGTTAAACTAAAATCAAAGATTCTTTTTAGTTTTATCTATAACTCGTATAGTAATAAAAGTTGGTCTATAAAAGCCCAAGACAGAAACAAATGAAAAAAGCCTTTGCCTTGCAGTGGCACACAAACTGATTATAATAAAACTATTTATAGTAATTTAAAAACCCCGTGTAATATATCCCTTTACCAAAAAACCAAACATGCATACAGTCTAGACATAACTTAATTTAAGGCTATGAATACATCTTTCGGTTGTCTTCCAACATTGAGTACATTTCGTTGGCTCAAGGCCAAGTTTGTATGGGCGGTTAACTTTGCTCTATGACTATTTTGATATACTTGGACAAATATTCTTGAATTTGATAAACCACTACTGCATACCTTTTATTGTCTTACTGAATTTATATGCATATTTACTTAGTATTAGTATAACTTTTCTGTCTGCTCTGTAACTTACTTATAAAAATATTCACTTAATAATGTAATACTCATGTCCCAAGCTAAGCAAAGCTTGTTCTATGGTCTCAGAAAGATGGACCTTAAATCATATCTATAAATAGACAATACAATGTTATATAAGCAGTAATTACTACATGCCATCATCCTTAATGAAGGTTAATAATAAAGATCTTATCTTGTCTTTTCTAAAACAACTGACTTGTTAAAATATGTGATCTATAACCAATTGATTGAAATTTGGATGAAACAATGAAAAGAAGATAAGTTAACTTACATTTTAAAAGTGTATTTGGACTTGCATAAAATGTAAATCTTTTAATTAGATGCTAGTGCAGAATTTACTAAAAAAACTTATTAAAAAGTATTATTCTTCGATTTGTATGTTTGAGATTAATCAAGCTCAATTCCATGCTATCTTATCCATCAATAATATGAATGACGTCAAATCCAACTTGTGGGTTTCCTCACGATGTTTTCTTTCACCATATGAAAGCTCTCGCATTGTGTACATACTCATTCATAACAATAAACAACAACAAATAATTCCATTTATTTAAGCTTTGAGGTTTTAAACCAAAATGTCAGTGAACCAGTTTAGCGTTAAACAGTTCCTGAAATAAGTCGGTACTTATTCATGAAGCATTGACAGTGCCAAATTCCAAAACTACAAAATTCAGTTGCGAGTCACATCTTAAAGGGAAAAGAGTTTAAACAAGCAGATAAAGTTGCAGTTTTATAAAATCGAACGAGGAACTTCAAGATTTAACATCTATAAACCATCTGTACATTCCCAATTTGAGATACCGTATTTATTGAAACACACTTTAAATAGACCAATACGCATTATTAAGAATGGATAACTGAAAACTGACCATTCAAAATAAATCTTTAAATGCGATTAGAAATAAAGCTTCTGATAAAAAAGAAATGATCAAAATTTATTCGCTTAAAACGAGTTTAGTGTAATAAAACATCACTGCATGTACTTTACTTCTGTCATTCCGAGGTACAAAATGTTAAGTTTCTTAAAATAAAGAGTTTCGTTCTGAAATAAAATCGATCGAAAACTAAAAATGTTCGCGAATATTCGCCGACTGAAACCGCGCCTTAACAGGAAGGAAGCAATACCAAGAAATACCTCGGTCCAGCTTCTTGGAAGAACTCCAGAAAGACTGAATCAAGGGGGAAAATATTTGTTTAGATCGGCAATGTGCTGAAGAATCAATATGAAATACTACTGGGATCCTGCTATTGTTGGTTTTACAGCTTCCTAGAGCGCTGTAAATATGAACTAGATTTTCTATTTGAGATTGGAGTCCCGCTCGTATCATAAGAACTCACACAAACGTGAAATAACATACACCCTCGATCCGAATGTTGTTTTATTTTCGTTAAAGAAATCTATTAACAAACATTATTTATTTTTTGTTGAATCGCCATTATTATTTAACTAGATTGCTGTGCGTTAGTCTGCTTAAAACTCAAGAACGGCTGAACCGATTTAGCTAATCTTGGTCTTGAAATGTTCATGGAGGTCCAGGAAAGGTTTAAAAGATTTAAGAATAATGGAAAATATTAGGGCATGTAAGAAAAACAAGAATTTAATTTTCATAGTATTAAATATAACTGTAAATTAGGTATTTTACTAGCATAATCAGAAACACTCAAATTCATTATTTGTTGACCTAAGTATTTAATTATTTTGTCACCGCGATGTATTATGTAATAACAAAATATTTTTGGTGCATAAGGTGGAAACAAATCTTCCATTCTTCAAGCTAAAACATGAAGATCTAATAATTCAAGCAAATTGCAATTAAGTGGTCCTGCTCTCACGCCGCGGAAATTTAATTTGGAGCTTTTTGGTGCACACTTGTCGACACGATACTTACAGACGACACGATACAACAAATTTTTATATACTTACTTAGAGTTTATTAAGCTAGTTGCTTTCAAACCGTGTTGCCGTCGATATCGATATTTTAGAATAAAACAGAATAGATAAATAATAAATAGTAGAATAGTTATGTACTTAGATATAGTTTTATCCTATACAAATTTTATTTATTTATACTACAGACAAAAAATCTGTATCCGTGGCAACATGGTTTCAAAGCATCTAGTATTACGTAAATAGGAATGAGATACCCCGATATCGTGTAGATATCGTATCGGTAGAAGTAAAATAGCATTACAGGCTGAAGTCGGTGTTGCGATTAATTCAGATTTTGAAATTGTGTTATTGTGTGATGCTTGTGATTGAGATACTATATTCTGGATACAAAAATGTCGTAAAAAAAGTTAGTTAACTTTACCTTACAACTTATGTCTAATAATATTTATTGAACATGTTTTAAAGGGGGGTATTATTTGTAATAGTAAACCAATTTTTTTTATAAAAATCAAATGTCTGTCACCATGCTTAGTAGGTAGTCAAAAATTACCTAATTATAGCTAAATAGTCAGTAATCATCTTTCAGTAAAGTATTTTATATTTATTTTAAAGTAGATTTAAGGCATTAAGTAAACCATCGCGACGAGAGCGACTTAAACATAGAAAGTCGCTAAATACACAAAGCTAACTCCAGTTTTGATATTTGAAACTTTATCACGTTTATACTGCTTTGCTTTCAGTAGTAAACAAGCTATATTATGTAGCTGACATAAGTAAAGACAGAAAATGTTTTCAAACTTATGCGACTGCTGCATAGGTAGCAATAGCAGCAGTAGACTTTATTCAATAAAATCACTGGTTTTGCATCAAAGTTAAACATCACTGCCAAAAAACGCGTCAGTCTTGTCATTTTAACATTTATTAGTGAAACCGATACAACAAATAAGGTAGGTCGGTATAACCATCGTAAAAGGAACCGCGCAACTGATTAAAAACCTACTTCCTGATGTGTATGTGATATGTACTTTGTGACTAACGGTCTATCTTATAAAAAGTTAGCGCAGACTTGAAGTATTGATTACCATACGTAATGGTGACATAATGTCAACGCTACCTTTCTATAATATCCCCTATATTATAGAAGTAGTAAGGTAAGTATTTTGAAAATAATTATTATTCTGTCTTATTTGTTTGTCAGGTCGCAGTAAGCAGACCTCGCATTAGCAGTTTGTGTGTTAGGTCGCAGTAAGCAGACCTCGCATTAGCAGTTTGTGTGTCAGGTCGCAGTAAGCAGACCTCGCATTAGCAGTGTTTCAGCGCTATCTCCAGAGCCACTATCACCGGCCGTAGGCTGGCGACGTGCCAACAGCCTGCGCCGTACGTTCCCGGTGGATTTGCCGCGGGACGCGTGATGCATCACACTGGGATCTCTTTGCCAGTCAGAGGAAAGATGGCTTTAGGTTCCGTCAAATTTTAATATATAGACAAATGTAAGTTTAGTACATAATTCAACTGTTTTTTTATGTTTTTTTATAAATGACTATGTATACTTTGTAAATAGGTACTGTCGTAAGTTTGTTAGTATTTTGTGAAATCATGTCACAAAACAAAATCACAATCACAAACCCAAATTGTATAGTGTAACTTACATTAGCCTTTATTACCTGAAAGTGTAGGTGTGATTGTAGTATTTTAATACCCCTTATTTTAGTCTGATATGTAATTCCAAAATATTTAAATTTGTCTATTTATCATTTAATATAATTATTGCGTTCACAAATTTGGTCAAAAACCGGATAAAAATATAAATAAAAATAGAAGATTTTATCGCATTATTAACCTCATAGATGTATTTTGGTCAGTCATATTACCAAATCAGCAATAAGTGAAACAGAGTTAGGTATTTGCCCCACGATACGCTAACTAATTGGTGTAAGTTTGTTGGAAGATCGCCCAGCTCGTAACTGCTGAAGATTGCTGTGGGTTCTGGAGTAACCAGTTCTTATTTATAAGCCTAGAACTGCTGCAAATTAAACTTATATAATAATAATAATATAAGCATAACATAGTTCCTATATAGTACCTATATAATATAATGTCTAAGCGCCCAACCCTTTTTTGCGATACCTGGAAAAGGTGAATAAGTTTTTAAGTGCCTCCCTAATTTTAAGACCTTTGTAACACTTATTTTGGCAAAATAAATATCTTGTATCTTGTACTATAGTTTAAATAATTTAAAGAAAGAAAGAAAGAAAATACATTTATTTGCGACTTAAAACGGACAGAAACATAAGATATAGGTACCTACACAAACTTATACATACACAATATAAAACAAAAAAAACTTAATTTGAGGCGTGAAAAAATCCACACGCCTCAAATTAAGTTAATAGTTATTAATTAAATTAAGTACGTACATAAGAATGTGTGCTGATAGAATATTATGTTACTTTCCATCACACAAGAATGTTTTTGTTCTTCGAGAGGGCTGACATGACCCACAGCGTGAATTATCCTTTTTATTTGATGCAGTTTAAGTGAATTAAAAATTGACACTTCTTATCAGTAGAATAATAGATAACGTAGAACTTAAACCTTTTGCAGTTAACGTAAAATACTTAAATCTAAAAATATTTGGATGTATTTATAGATATATTATTATTATCGATAGAAAACAAGGTTACGATATTATTTAGGTTCTATAAATAGCCGCGGAAAATAAAATCCTATACTCTGTGTAATAAAGTCTAAAAGGCTGCGTAGGTTGCGATACTCCAATGAATTGGTGATTTTACACTTCTGCCGACACGATGTTTACGAAACGATATTTGTGAAAGGCTCATCTAAACCTGAAGTTCCGTTAAGATTATAGTCACGGTGCGAAGACTGGCTATAGCCAGTCTTCGCACCGTGACTTATTGTTGAGGTAGCTTGCGATTTAATGTGACAATCGTAAATGTAACGTAATGGTAGAGTATTGATACACAGCGCTGACGCTGCAACGTTGACGCGTAGTGTGACTCGAGTAAAATAAGTTTACCTTTACCTTTCACATTTATTCGTAATTTCGGATTAAAATCGGACAGTGTTAAACTTCCCAATACAAGTTTACGAATACCAAATCTTTATAGCACTTTGCAGATTAACAAACAATCAAGATAGTGTTTTGAATTTCAAGGCAAGCTGGTCTGCATTAGGTAAAGGCTAACTACCGCAATTTTTTAGTTCTGTTTTATAGATTTTGTCGTTAAACCTTTACTGCTATAACCATAACCTCCGTCTTAATAGCTTATAGCTTAATTTTAATCAAATCAAATCAAATATTTCTTTAATCAATAAAATCACAAGGATTTTTTAGAATCGTCTTACATACTAGGTGATTCTAGGTGCCAGTGTTCCACGCGACCAGAGCCTAGAAGAACGGGCAAGAAACTATTCTTGCCCGTTCTAATCTATTCTGATACTCTTAGTTTTATTAAACACTTTATCATACTTGTTACTTTTCAATTTCATATAGTTGTGAGGGAAAAAGAAAAGAGGCCTCCAGGGCGAGAAGGGATCTTGGACCTTTTTCGTTCACCAGTTTTTGAGACATTTTACTGGTTCTACTTAACACACAAAACTGTTGCATCTATTAAAGCATTAAAATCATATATTATATACTGCCTGAAGTCGTCCTTAAATATTTATTTAAGAGTACCGCGACTAGTGCTAAGTATTGGTCTAAAATTTAAACATACTTACAATCGATTTAAGATGTATCTTCATTGCCTTCATGTTGTACCCCATATATCTAGTAGTACAACATGAAGGCAAGCCGAAATTGTCAAACTATATATATAGCCCATAGGTCAATAATCTTGCATATTTTTTTTTTGTATATTGTCGCACTGCTGGGCAAAGGTCTTCCCCAAATCCTTCGACTTATCCCGGTCTTTGACGAATTGATACGTAATAACAAAAATATAATTTGTTAAATTCCAGTTCATCACGTTATCCTGTCTCCTCTCATTTTTATAAGTACAGAAAACTTTTATGATATCTGAGTTTCATATGATCATCCCAAAACGTCACTTTGAAAATGTCAAGCAATCAATTACAAAGGTCCAAGATAAACCAAACTCCAGAAAAGTTGTCAAAGGTCTAAACCCCATCTGGGATTATGAGGGATTAACTTTCGTACGGTCCACATACACTTAGTAGGTATTACGTTTGTGTAGTGAAAGAGATGTAGCTCAATCACTTTTATATAACGATGAAAATATAATTTTTATCGTTATCAGTTTGATATCATCCACTATTGTGTACAGACCTTGTTCTATCACTCTAGTCATGCTAGCTATCAATATGCGACCCGCGACATTGTTAATGTACTCTTATCTACGCTTTATCATTTCAGATTATCGTAGCTTAACGGCCGGTTTCTGAAAACCCAAATCACGATTGATCCGAGTTTGACACATTGTAATTATTTGATTTTTTTGTTGATCATCGTTCGAGAAACCGGCCGTTAGCCTTTTGTTTCACTGTTTATTTATTTGCACTTGAAAGAAAGAAAGACTTTGTTTTGTGCCACAAATAAAACAAAAAAAAATAAAATTTAAAAGAAAAATTAGACAACTAAAAAGGCCATCACTCAGCGTGTGCTGTAGAAGTAGCGTATGTACTACTTGGTGTAATTGGCTCACTTATGATCCTCTAAAGGATAATTGCTCTACAGTAGCGATCAAACTTTATCCCTAAATATATTCATAAACTAACTTAGCTACATACTTGTAAGCTGTGCACACACTTTGTAGGAAAAGTGAGTAATCCGAGAGGCTTAGAGTATTAACGCACTAGAAAGCTATGGTCGTGACGACCAGTCCGTACTTTCTAAGAACTTATTGGGACAGTGACAGTTGCATAGTTCATGAGGGAACATCTGGGAGGCTTTCCATAGAAATTTCAAGAAAAAAACGGGTGTTTTCCGGCTTGTAGTTCTTGTTACATGTTTTCAGTATTTCACGCTAAATATTACCTACATAGTTTGTAGAAAGTGATGTATTAGCACGCAAAACAAACATTTTAAAAAACGCTCTAGCAATCCTTAATCAATTTCCAAGCTATAAACTGCGAACGTGTGATAAAATAAGTGATTATCAACAAGATGAATAGTATTTTGTCCCAAACGCTATAAATCCCGAACCACAGGAACCTTGATATTATACTCCTCCATAAAATACATACCACAATGAATCGGCCATCATATTTTAGTACCAAGATACGCTATTCGCATGCGAGCCGTGTCGTATACCCGAAGGTTGTATATTCAAGATATTAGCATTCAATTATGAGTATTCCACTTATGTTCGGGGATGTTTTTGTAAGCAACTTCCTGGTATTTTGGAGTGTTTTTGTTGTCATGAGAAAAATAGAAATCATTCGGAATGTTTGGCTATATTGTTTTGTTACTTTTTGATGTACTTTTGTTAACTCAGTCAACATCAGTGACTGAGTTAACAAAAGTCAATATCATACATACTTAAATGTATTTTTTTATTCTTGCAATCAAAGACTGATTAGTAAAATGACTGCTGATTAGTTCAATTACAATTTAGATATTCTATGTATGTAGTGACAAAATAAGTATTCTATGAACAATCTACATAGTTCACATAGTACAAGCTATGCTTAGATTAGTACTCGAGCGTATTTAAAACAACAGTGTTTTTGCAAAGTCGCATAATAAAATTAAGTATCACAAAACGTTCATTGTTTAAAAATATGTTCTTGTAATACAAATCTACTTGGATTATTTTATTAGGAACGAAATAAGTTACAAAATCCAACCCGTATTCACAAACGTACAAGACGTTAAATTACTTTATGTATAAAATGAAACAAATACACTATCTCCGATCGTTTAGTGAGGAGTTTTGTTATAAAAATTGCAATGTTCCCGCGGACGTGACAGAAATGCACGGAGCGGTTATTTCGGCGGTATTTACTAGAGTTGTAGAAAAGGTTCAGCTACGTTACAGAATATTATTATAAGAATAGTGGAGAACCACAAATAATCTAGAATATAACATTTCTGAACTTCAGTACTTAATTAAGTTTAATAATAATTATTTATAAGAAGGATCATATAAAAAAACGGTAGGAACCAGGCCGTAAGTTTCTTGCCCGTTCTTCTGGTCGCGTAGAACTGGCACCTAGAATCACCTAGCATGTAAGACGATTCTAAATGATCCTTGTGATTTTAATGAATAAAGCAATATTGACTTTTGACTTTTTCTTATAACGTCATCTAGTCTGTAACTATGTCAGTCTAATTATATTATTATTGTCAGTCGAGATCGAACCCGTAACTAAGGTAAGCACAAAAAACAGAATCAGTGTCATATCTAAAATACCTTGCTCGTCAACGCCAGCTTTATTATTGAACGTTGCGGTGTTGGCATGCAGAGGCTCGAGCATGAATGAATGTGACAATCGCAACTAGAGTACAGTAGAACCGTCCGAATTCCAGTGCAAGTGTGGATTTCCACAAAGCATGTTGCACTTGCTGCCCTCGGTGCCTGATCACATGCACTATAGTTGATCTTATGACAACACCCGATAAGGCCACTGAAGTTGCCACTCATTGGAATAAAATAGTTTGAGAAAGAAGTCTTGACACGATGAATGAATCGCAAATATATCAAAACGTGGCGTATTCGAGTGATACTATGTATTGACACTGAACTACCGAACGTTGCAGCGTCACCGCGCTTATAAATGTGCTAACGGTACGATACGTTTACGATTCACATTAAGGGTCCCCCGCAGACTGCAGACTTTTTATCGGCCGATAGTTTGGTCGGCTTCTTAATCAGTGAAGATGTATGCAGATGCGCACATTACAGTGATTCAGTCTTCATACTGATTAAGAAGCCGACCAAACTATTGACCGATAAAAAGTCTGCCGTCTGCGGGGACTCTAATCGTGTCACACTGTACCCCATCTCTAGCGAGTGTACATTTTGCGAGGCTCCTTTAGTTAGCTCGCCCTTTGACAAATATTGGAAGGTATGGACAGCGTGCGTGACGCAATTTTCGATATTCCTACAGACTCAGAATTTTGAGGTTGGTGACAAAAGGGAGCGAGGGTCTTTTGATTGTGTGTTTCTGTGTGACTTCCGAGAAGTAATTTGACTACAAAATTGCTTGATATTACATGCTATACTTAGATAGTATGAATGTAAACTAACCCTCTTACAAGGTTGTAGAAACTTCGAGATTAATTCGAAATTATTACGAATAATATTGAACAAATACGTAAAATTACACACAAAAGCGTAGCATTAATTATTATTTTTTTACATTTTCAAAGTCCCAGTAAATATTCTTGAATACATAAGGTGGTCTTCGTAAAATCATTATTTTATTATATTAGCTGTTTATAATGGACATGCTACACAATGACGTTTCAAGAGAGTTACTCAAAAACTCAAGTGCTAAAAGTTATAAAGGATTGTCTATTCCCAAGTTTTCAAAGTCAGATTTTTACCCGAAAAATGTACTTCCTCTGTTCCTCATAAAATCTTCAAAAGCTACGCAGTACTTCCAACATCAAAATTAGGTCAAACTTATCGCATTTGGCCTCGGAGTAGGTATTCATGGAGATCGCAACGCGTTTTCGTAGCTAATCACATTCTCGACACTCCAACATTTTGGAGTTAACTCTATCAATAAGGCTCAAATGTGTTTTTGAGATAGTTAAATTTCGTTAAAAAGTTGAAAATTTTTTTACCTCATAAAACCGATTTTGATAGCCGTTAAGACCTGATAACCTCTATCAAAATCAGTTTTTTGAGCTAATAAGACAAGATATTGTCTGTACAATATCTTTCTAACAAAAGTGGAGCGTTGGTGGAAATTAGACCTTATCAAAGCATATCGCTGATTGGCAACAACCCTCGCTAGTTTCCGCTAGAATAGATAAAATTACATATTCCTGGACACATCACACTCTAGTCTCAAACTAACCTATGTATTTACGAGTACATATGTACTCGTACATAGAATACATAGTTACACCCAGACTAACTAATATTCATCACGCAAATATTTCCTTTGGGTGGGAATGGAACCCACGACCCATGGAAGGCAGGCCTACTACCAACTGAGCTGTGACACCTGTCACTAATAAGAAATTTTAATCATATTTCTTAGCATGTTCCAGGTTGATATTTGCTCCAACTTTCCAACCCGAAGCAGTAGAACGATAATTCGAACACGATGAACTTACTAACTCCTAACTGTCCGGGATTATAACGGCCGTCGAACTTACTTCTGATTGGGTTCGTGATCAATTGAGCAATATACTCTGGATAATTGGCGGGAAAATCGTTGCTGACATATTGATTCCGTGCTCATGAATGGTTGAAATTTCCCTCAAATCTTTTTCTCTCACTCAGGTACTGATCATTTTAATTCAATATTTTTTAATTCAACCAGACAGATGAAAAGACCACAAAGAAAAGACAGGATCACCATCACCCTAAAAAGCTTGGGTAAAGCAGAAAGTAGTATTATCCTAGCAGAATGATTGAATGAATGAATAAAAATGCCTTATTACCATAAAACAAAAATTTTAAAACTAGAGACTATGCGGTAAACAATATTGTGCAATAGGCGGCCTTATCGCCAAAAGTGATCTTATCCAGGCAACTTTTGGATCGCACAAGTATAGAAGATTGATCAGGGGTGTACAAAAACTATAGCAGAAGTATTCGAAAGCTAGAGTGATACATTCAGTTCGCTAACCACTTGAACAGTTTAAGTAACATTCGCAATACAATTTCCAACTTCAATAACTCTTGTTTCAATATTTCAATATCAATAAACACTATCTTCGAGCCCCAGCCGCAATATCTAAGAGCTGTTCAAACAAAACTGTGGAACTTGGCAACTGCCAACGCACAGACAGTTCATTTGACATTGGAATTGATGATTGGAAAGGAGAACTTAAGGATCAGTAGCTCTACCATGAGTTTTTACTATACTCGCTAGCGTCTGTAGTTAAAAAAATGTATGAAGATTTGTACAGCGCCTCTAGCGGATAGTTGGGTACTAAAATTCGTAATACTAATATTGACGTAACTACTGTAGTAGTCAGGCAATTTTACTGTGACAACTCATGGTAGAGGTACAGGTCTGCGAATCGGTGAAGGGTCAATGGTTAAAGTACATTTACTAGTTTCAATCTTGAAGCTATCAAGCAGATGAACATCGTAGCCGTACAAGACAGTACCTAGATGCAAAAGACCCAAAACAAAAATAAGTTGAGTTTAAAGAAGCCTTACAGATAAACAGATATATAAAACCTTAACAGCACATAGATAGAATTTTTACACAGAAAAAACTATAAATCTACAGTACAATGGGCGGCCTTGTTGCTAAGAGCGAATTCTTCCAGGCAACCTTCTTATGGACAAGAGATATGAAACTTATGAGACAGCGGTGTACAAACAAAGTATTATTATTTTTCTATTCAGGCTGCATTCTCCAAAACAACGTGAAGCTTGTAGAAAATAAGACCACAGATGTATAAAACGTTCTCAAATCAAAACAAAGGTTCCCAAATAGAAACCTAAAAAAGAACCCTCTATAAACCTCAGTTCCATAGTTTAATTTAAATAAAGAAATGCTCATGAAAACCAAGTGTGCCATAAAGAGCTTATTTGCGAAGTGAACAAGCTGAGAAATTTTACAGGGTCACGTATAAACTGTAAATTTTCCTTACTTATACACTAGTGCCTGTCCGTGACTCTGTTTGCCTAAGTAGAAGTAGAAATAAGAATTTGTTTATTTGTTTGTTTGACGACCGATGTGGCGCGGTGGGCGATGGTCCGCCTGCGACACGGAAGGTTGCGGGTTCGATTCCCGCCTCGGGATAAATGTTTGTATGTTCTGCAAATATTTATTCCGGGTGTTCTGGGTATTATATGTATAATAAAAAATATCTATCTATGTAATGTATTGTATTAAGTATGTCAGTCTTCTAGTACCCATAACACAAGCTCTGCTTAGCTTGGGGCTAGATGATGTTGTGTGGATTTTCCAGCATTATTTATTTATTTTATTTTATTTATTTGACACACATGCACAAATACCGGAAATATATTTAATTTAATTGGTTTTCCTTCATTGAGCATGTGCCTTGGAGTATTAAACTGCAATCATCACTGTGAGCCATAAATGTGTTAAGTAAATCTCATAAAGTTGCATCGCTTTAAATAACTTTCAACCGGAACCCAGCAATGCAAATCACTACTTGGTGGCAGAAATAGGTACGGTGGTAGTACTTCTCCAGACTTGCTTTACACATATAGCACTATTTTTATTATTTTGATAGTTTATAAACCAACTCTTATTCACTTCTATTCCTATGCTGTCTTTACATAATACACTTGCTTTTAAAATGAAGAAATAATTTAAAATGAAGTTCACTATAATAAATTGTTGTAAATGTTGGTATTCAACAAAAATAAATATTAATCTTCAACACAAAGCATAGTAGTGTCGTGTCAGTGTCAGTGTGTAGTATTTTCGTCATGTGCGCATTGTAGGCATGATAATATTCGCAAATAAGACATAATTAATGAATAACTTGCTTGAGACATTTGACGAGGTGATGAATCGTTGCCGAGTGGCCCAGTCAGTGCTCATTTATCTTAAACTAATACTAAGTGGGTCTGTGCCCTTAGTAAATTACTTGAGCGGTTGAGGGGAGGCTAACGTAAAGTGAACGATAAGGTTAACTGTAAATAACTATTACGATGATAAATAAGTATAAATATATATTTTTTAAACTGATTTGGTCATTTTTGAAGGTTACCTATGTTCATTTGTTTTTTGGTTTGAAAATAACTAAACAATTACATAACTCGAGAGAACAGCGATAAAAATACGATCGATGCTACCTGAGTTGAGAGAATTTTACTCAAACGGGTCTCGAAAATTAAAACGTAAATACTATTTGGAGCGATTATATTTCTACCCAAAATTTTATTTTGCTCCATATAAAACTGGCTTGTTACTTCTCGAGACTCAATTGAGTAAAGAGTACGGGCTCTGTACCTCTACAATGAGTTGTCACAGTAAAATCGCCTGACTTTACTACAGTAGTTACGTCAATATTAGTATGACGAATTTTAGTACCCAACTATCCGCTAGAGGCGCTGTACAAATCTTCATACATTTTTTTAACTACAGACGCTAGTGAGTATAGTATACCTATATAGTATAGTAAAAACTCATGGTAGAGCTACTGAAAGTAGAATGAAATCTACGTAGTTGCTACAACATGTCAAAGCTAATTTTGGGTAAATATTTTGGACCATTTTGTGTGTCGATAAATCAAACATGCGTACTGTCGAATGAAATCCCCGAGTGTCTATAATTTAGTACACTACTCAGTACGGAACGAGTACGTCACTCGTGGGAGTGGTGGGCAATCCATCAAACTAAATCTCGATGTCGTTTAAGTATAGAGATTTGCGGATTAGGGGTAAATTAAAATGAGGATATATTTGTTGTAATAATGCTTGAACTTTTTAAGCGTTGCGTTACATTAACGGCCGGTTTCTCGAACGATGATCAACGAAAAAATAAAATTATTACTATGTGTCATACTCGGATCAATCGTGATTTGGGTTTCCAGAAACCGGCCGTGAGAGTGGTCGAAACTAGCTTTGCTTTCTATTATCTCTCTCTACTATAAGTACAAATATGTTTGTGCAGAAAAATGTTTTTTATAAGTACCATATTCTGTTGTGTTGTTTACATACCTATAGGTACGTAAAGTAGATGGTACAAATACAAGAATATGTTGTAGTTATACAAATAGGTGGTACAAATAGGTTGGAGCAAACGGATACTCGAGTGGAGACCGCGTTTAGGCAAGCGTAGTGTAGGACGCCCCCCGGCGAGATGGAGCGACGATCTACGGAGTGTAGCTGGCAAAAACTGGATGAGAAGAGCCGAAGACCGGGCTCAGTGGCGCGTCTTGGGAGAGACCTACGTCCAGCAGTGGACTGATATAGGTTGATGATGATGATGATGATACAAATAGGTAATGGCAGTAGTGTTGTTTCTATACTTACACATAGAGTACAGCGTTTGCTTATTTTAACTAGTCTGCCTATAATACATTGTCGCTATGAACGTGTCGACTGAAGACGTGCCCTGTGAAGCATTGTATTTTTTGTAATTTTACTATAATTATCCTTTTTAAACTGGATAATTGCATTAACTGCATAGTAGTTTAAATATAGGTAGTCGGCTTATTTCCGTTGTAGTATAATATACTTGCATATAACGTCAATATTAATACAAATATGCATTAATTTAATGTTCATTGTTTCATCAGCTACGATTATCATCCCGAAACATCAATCGAATTCAATTTATGAAAATGAAAATCTTTTCTGTATTATAAGTGTTCACTCATATTTTGTTCACTTTAGTTCAAACGATAAGAGATAGAAATACGAGTAGCACTTACTGATTTAAAAATAAAATTTTTAATTTGAATGTAATCAAGATACCTACCTATCTACATAATATTTTTATTTTATTCGAAAAAACTAGAATATTAGAACCTGTATTAAAAATGACATGAAACTTATCACCAATTAAATATTTTCACATGTATCATAATCAAAAAACCTTAGAACCGAAGAACAAAAAAATAATTTATTAATACGTTACGATGCCAAATAAAATAGCAAGATAACACAATTAAAATGGCAGTAACCGTCTTTCTATCGTTATATTTTTGACAATTAGCACAATATATTATTCGAATGTTTTATAACCTATTGTAATGTTTAATCCATTCAGTAGTTTTTGTGTAAAAGAGTAAGAAACATACATCCATCAATACAAACTTTCGCCTATAATATTAGTAGGATGAGTCATCTCATAAGTGTCACCTTAAAATACGGGTGGCAATAAAAACATGCGAAAGAAAATTAACCAAATTACGTAATATAATATCAATTTCGTGATAATAATGGCGAATCGGCTGATGATAAACTGACGAAGCCGATTCAGTGATAATTGACGGTTCATTATAAATTTACTGCGAACTGAATCATTTTACGACTGCATTTTCCATTTGAGCACCTGCCAAATTGGGTATTGCATATTCTTATGCGGTAGCTACAACTCTTGTAGCGTAGTGGTAGCTTGACTCAATCAACTGTTATTATTCCGAAGGCTATTTTTTTTTTTTGGAATGCTCGGTGTATGGTTTAAAGCAAGAAGGTTTTAAACCTAATAAAAATGAATTGTCCTAAACACTATGCATGGGAACTAGATTGCCCAGAGCATATGTTTGTGTGATGTGTCCGGGTGTTAGTATGTATGTTCATTTTATGTACTTATATATTTAAAAAAAAATAAGTATTTCAGTATTCTATCAGCAATCTAGCTCCCATAGTACAAGCTCCGCTTAGTTTTAGACTAGAGTGTGATGTGTAAAATGTTCATGAATATTTATTTATTTATTTAGTCAGCCGCCACGCTTTTAAAGAAGTAGTAGAAATGTGCCGAGAGCCGCTGTACACAAGACGTTGGATGGGGATGGGAGTCACGCACGATCCTCATCAGTGAGGGACCGACTATGGAGGAGGAGAAATGTGTAGTAAATAATACTTACGTGTAGATGGGCATCCTGTCTCCATCCTTGAACCACAGCATCATGGCGACATCCCGCGTCGGAGCCGCCAGGTCGCACGGGAGGCGAGTGCCGCCGCCTGGCGCAGACCACACTTGGATTACATCTGTAACAAGAAGATATTCTATACTTACCTAATTTTAACTTCATCATTAGCTGGCAAACACTGGATGAGAGGACCCGAAGACCGGGCTCAGTGGCGCGTTTTGGGAGAGACCTACGTCCATCAGTGGACTAATATAGTTCGATGATGATGATGATGAACTTCATCATTCTAGCCACTCACTATTGAAAGTAGGTTTTCTAAGAAGGTCACATTGAATATACGAATAGACTAAATTCAGACCGTTTCTTGATAGTTTTTTATGATTTAATAGTCTTTACCTACTAGTCACGTTGCCACGTCACTCCTACACAAAGAATGACTACTTAGGTATATCTATGTATGTTTTTTACAACCAAAAAACGTTTATTAGTAGGTATTCTATCAGCAATCTAGTTCCCATAGTACAAGCTTTGCTGAGTTTGACCATTGATTTTTATAGGTACCTACTTTAAGATTATAAGGCAAATAAGTCTTAACATTCTAACACAGCAAATACAAATAAATATAACTAATCTAGGCTGAGACTACAAATGCTATGAAATCCGCTAAATGCGTGTTTCGACTTCAAAGAGCTCAATATAACGCTAATATTGATAAACAGATTAACGTTCGAACCATCAATAAGGAGAGATCAAAATAATGCTACGTTATCGTAATTGTAACGTGTTGAAACATCAGTAATATAAACTTGTCTTTACATTAATAATATCGTGGTTACCTACATATTGGGCAAAGATAGCCAGTATTTAGTTGTAATTTGTAAGAAGGATCATACAAAAAAACGGTAGTATCCAGGCCGCAGTTGCTTCCCCGTTCTTCGAGGCTCTAGTCGCGACGAACTGGCACCTAGAATAAGTATTTAAGACGATTCAAAGTGATCTTTGTGATTTAATTGAATAATATGTTTGAGTTTGATTCAAAAACGTCGTCAGTAGCGTGTCTAGTTTTTGAGAACAGACATACGTTTCATGTTTATGTTTAGATTTGACATAATAAATTCCGTAATTAACTCTTTACTTTTCATAATAATTGCCGTCGGCGAGTTTTAATTACAACTTAAATGTCAATACATGAAGGCATGTATTGACATTTAAGTACTAAATAGAAAATTATTACCTACCTACATCCTTTTTAATGGACTGAGTAGGTAGGTACCTACAACCAACAAGCCATCATTGATTTATTATTTTATAAGACTTACTTTTTCGCAATAAATACACTAGGTAATTCGGTGTAGGTTTTGCCAAAACTGTGGTTTTATTCTCCGTAAATAAAGATTTCACCTTTGTCTCGCCTATTAAATTTTTCACACACTTGAAATTCTTACAATATACAATATGATTTTTATCTGCCCCATCCTAAGATATTCTGAATGTATAGTAACCTAGTTAAGTCAGATTGTATTTGTAAATCACGATTTAGCTTACGGACGTATTTTTATTATTTCGATGAACAACAATATAAATAATCTCCCAAATAAATTCTAAAGAGAAATATATCCTACTAATTCCAATACAAAGCTTGAAAATTTAAGACGAGCTAAAAAACGGTCCTCATTATGACGTCACATTCAAAATATAAAAGGTATTTCAAAGGAAATCATCGAAAAACTGGAATTTCGAGTTTTTTTCTAAAAAAATCGTTCCCGTATTATTGTCCAAAGCGCGTCGTATTTATAAGGGGCTTGCACAATGGAGATGTATCCCATTGAATTTACCAATACTTTTGCTATTCTGTTAGTTATTAATTAATTATTCAAAACTTTTTTGAGTAATGGTAATATTAATAAAAAAAATATAAGTAGATATTCTATCAGGAATCTAGTTTCCTTAGTACCTACCTACAAGCTTAGTATGCGACAAGAGCGTGATGTTAATAAAATCCGTGAAAATAAAAAATAATGTACGTACATAAGTAGGTACATATATCAATCTCAGCATGTCCCCGCTGGAGCACTACAATATACTCAATTGTTTCTTTTTAATTGTATAGAAGTGAGACGTAATGTGATAGGTATAAACTGTGTCTAATTTATCTATTCTAAATCCACATGTTAAATATTATCTGTCTGTCTCATGTTGATATATTACGTCAAGTAATGGTTTACTAGTTTGTGTAATACTTCAAACTAGTAACGTTTAAACAGAAATACACTCAAATCGTTCGTATTGATTGAGCATAACCAAAACACGGCAATATGTGCGAGAATAAATTCACACACATTATCGGCCGGTTTCTCGAACGATGATCAACGAAAAAATCTAAGAATTACTATGTGTCAAACTCGGATCAATCGTGATTTGGGTTTCCAGAAACCGGCAGTATGATTCGTACGCGTGAATCGAAGTTTACAGGAGTTTCTTGTCCGTTCTTCTAGGCTCTGGTCGTGTGGAACTGACACTATGAGGCATAAAGATGTTAACGGCCGGTTTCTGTAGTAATTATTCGATTTTTTCGTTGATCATCGTTCGAGAAACCGGCCGTAAGTCTCATTACGATGAAATGAAATGAAAATGAAACTTATGAACTGAACACAGGAAAGCGAGCATCACTTAGAGAAAAATTATGGTAGTAGTAGGTATACATAATTTGACGAGCTCTCTTACAAAGAGCTCTACTACTAATAAAAAAATATTCACAGTCATTCACATATCGCACCCTAGTTCCAAACTAAGCAAAGCTTGTACTATGAGAACTAAATTGTTATAGGTATACATATAGTTAAGCATACCTACAGCTGATCTTAGACTTAAAACCAGTTTAAAAATCTTGGACGTTTTATGAGCATTATTTAATCCCAGTGTAACATCCCCGATTATAATGACGAAGGCTTTTCGACCCTGTCAAACTCGTCTCACACGTTTCGGCACTTTGATCTCGTTCCTTTGAAGGAAGTAATGTGTATGAATAAAAGAACTGGACATGAAATACGTATATAAATACGCAGTGAGTACAGTCATTAGCGGGTATCGACTTGTATAAAAAGTGTTTTTTGATCGGGTTTGAGCGAGTGAAGTTTTGATTTAGGTAAGTACGTTTTTTTTTTATATATCATATTCATTTTATTGATAAACAAACTTAAGTAAGTAAGTTGGTAAGTATATCAATATTTATAACATACCTACTTAAATTTTTGATCTCAGTAAAAATCGATCCCACGACCAATGAAAGGCAAATCTACCTACCAAATGAGCTGTGTCAGCCAGTCACCATGTGTTAAATACTGCTTAGCGATATAACTAAAAAACTGTGGTCCCCGATACTTCTTTTACGGAAACCCTACTGAGGTTCTTATAATAAAGACCAAAAACGCCTGTTTCAAAATAATTTCACTCTGCGTATTGTTCTTTTGTGGAGCGTCCATTTTGATTGGATTTTTCCAAGCATTTGGGAAAAAACCTCGATGAATATTCATTGCTTTTGTTTTTGTACAAGAAAATCAATGTTGCTGCGATGGGAACACGTTGAATTTTATTTTGCGCAGATTAAATTGGTTTTGTTAATATAATTCCATTTATTGAAATAGTTTATAAAACAAACTATACAAAGAGAAGCAAAACAACACTGGGTACTCCAATGAAAGTTTTATGCACAAGAGGAACACTTCAGACATTTTATTTGGTGTTTTATAGACTATGTCCGAATAAAGACTGAGAAAAACAATTATCACAAAAAAAATATCGCTTAATCTGATTTTAGGATTCAGATTCAAACATTGTTCGTTTTTACTACAATTTTTTTATTTTTATATAATCTACCAATTTTAATTAAGTACTTAAGTATACAATTTTTGAAAGCACCTCATTTTTATTTTATTTTCTATATTTTTACCGATATTGTCCCACTGCTGGGCAAAGGTCTCCCCCAAAGAAAATATATCCCGGTCTTAAAAAAAAGCATGGGGCAGGAAAGACAGAGAAAACGTATCGCAAACATTGCCGCGAATGGAGCTTATTTCTAATAAATTAGTTTTCAAGTTCTGGAAAATGTTTTATTATAGAGCAAGTTATGGACAGTGGCACTATTTACGCTGTTTTACGCTTGTTTTGTTCTATTAATACATTCTAACACAAATTGGTGAGAGCGGCTATGCTTAGTGGTGTAAGTTATAGGAGATAAGATATTTTTTGATAATAGATAAATTAATCGTTCAAATTACACTTCATAAATACTATAGGGGCCTTATTCTCTATTTTATTGCAAACCCACGCGCGTTACTTGGCTATGGCAAGACAACGGCGTGGAATCTGAAAAAACCGACTACCGTCAGCCTTAGTTGTCATTCCCTACCGCGACACGGTATGGTTTAAACTGTCATCTAAACGTGTCGAAGTCTACCGTGTTATGAAAACTATTCGTTCAAAAACGAGTCGTGCGTGTTTCGAATGATAAATAGATACAAATCATTCGTTTTGGGCTCGAAATTTTTAAATCACATAAAAATATTGTAAGTTAGGTGCAAGCTAATCATTCAATGCATCTATTACCTACTATAATAATACTAATCGCGTTTGCGTTTTGGAACGCGTTGTGACAAAACACGTTTTGGGCAAGGAATCTCTTATAATAGAGAATAAGGCCCTAGGTAATTTAAATTATTTCGTTGTATTATTATAAAAATAAGGTAAATTCAGGGAATTATTTATAGAAATGGAATGTTTGCGCATGTAGAATGTTCGAAATGAGTATATTTAGAAAAAACGCCCTGCCTTGTAATGCTTGTAATGTAAAACTTGTAATGCCCTACAGCTTTCAGTGAAAATGATTGAGGCGCCATTATCGTCAATTTTACGCAAATACTTTTTCTAGAGAGACTTGAATAAGTACTATAGCGTATAAAACTTTAAGGACACTAGAAATAGGCAACAGAATTAAACGTAGAAATTTGCCTTAATATTATGGTGTACAGTTTTTTGCGAGTTTTTTACAAAAAAAACTTATAAATTATTTTTTATACTTACACATAAAAGCTTACAAACTAAGTAGTATAACAGAAGATCATATGCACAAAGGCGAACTTAACCCAGAGATTTCTTCCAGCAAACCTTTGAGGCTTAGGCGAGGTTACCATAAAAAAGAAGTAGGTATGCTTAAGTTTCTGAATTACACCACAAACATGGTTATAATGTTTATAACCATGATATAACCTGAAAATATCCGCTCCATCTGATATAGTGTGGTATATCGTGACACTATACTATAACATTACAGAGTTACACTATTTGCTCGATGTAGAACTATGACTATATTTACATCACCGATACGATGACGATGATTATTGTGGTTTTAACAACACATAATATTTGTATGTTGACCGGCGTCACAGGTCAGTTGATAGTAACCGCCCGCATGGTCGATTCCCATTTCCCACCCAGAACAAATGTTTGTGCGATGAACATAAATATTATTTGTTCTGTGTCTTTTTTACAAAAATATTACAAAAATAAAAAAATGCATATAAGTATTCTATAAGCAATTTACTTTCCACAGTACAAGCTTTGCTAAGTTTGTTGTGTAATGTGTGAGATGTCCATGAATATTTATTAATGTCGGATAGGTGTCGTTACCGGCCAAAGTGCACAAGCTTCCATGCTTTTAAGCTACGGTCGCGATGTAGTGAAATTAACCCATTTGTTCATTTTAATTGCTGATTTTACAGCTGGTTCGCTTTGGTTTATTTGTTTTATAAAACTATGTGGTTAAGTAGATTGAGTTGGTTGATGCAGAAGACATGGGTTTGATTCTCGAAAAATATATTTTTAATTGCTGTATTTTTTTATTATGAATGTTGTTATTACATATTACAATATCCAAATTCTACTCATTAAACCTAGTTTATACTTACAATTAATTCAAATTGTTTTTTTGTTGTTATAGAGCAATTAGTCTCACATAACACTTAGGTACTCTCTATTGTTTAGGTAATAACCACACAAAAAAACGTCTTAATATCTATCTAAATAATACTATAAAGAGGAAAGATGGTTTGTTTGTTACACTTTTACTCTAAAACTACTCGACCGATTTTAAAAATTATTTCATCATATCAAAGCATCCAATATAATTACTATTATCATATTTTTATATTAAAAATGGTTGTAAAGTCGGTTTACTGACGATAGTTGAACGAGACAACGAACGCAAAGGCCGATTGTGCTTTTTTGTCGCTCGTTCCGCGCTCTCGCTTGCACTTCATGGAACGCCTCAGAGCGAGGTAACGCCGCATGAGTCATATTTTTTCGTGCGTGCAGCCGGCTCTATCGAATTATAAGACGTTGTCACGTCAAAAACACTTTATAGAGTACCGAATGCATGCCGAAACTTGTAACGCGCACAATGTCTTTTTTTTTTTTTTTTTTTTTTTCATTTATTTAAAGATCTTTGAAACATAAGTTTATGACAGATCTATGGTTAAACTATTGAAATAAAACTAAAAAACAACTCAAACTTAAACTCCTAAAACTAAAACATAACTAAAATAACAAGTTCTAAGTAGTACGTGTGCGGTGCGCGCCGGTACGCACACATGTCGCAGTATGTAGATAGGTAAGGTACCTACCCCGCCCCCGCCACACACATGCGCACCCGCACGCACCACACTCACAGCCATGTCAGTAGGTAGCCCAGACTAGTTCAGGTACGCTGATCGATGGCTCGAACCAGCCCATACACCAGTCCGGCCTCCCTTGATTTTGGACATGATAGAATACTATGAAATATTCCCAAATTCCTAATATCAATACCTAATTCAGTTAGGACCCTCTGCCTTTCAGTGCGGTTTCGGACACATTCAATAAGTACATGGTAAATGTCTTCTGGTTTTTCACATACTTCACAATTAGGTGACGGAACTTTTCTCATTAGATATGCAAACTTATTAAGAGGTATGTGTCCGGAACGAGCCCTGTGTGCAGTTACAACATCCTTCCTACCTATGTCGCCGGTGAACCACGGCAAACGAGGAGGTTGACTCTGAATGATTTTGTACCAAATTCCTTTAGTTTTAGATCTTTCATCAAAATATTCTCGCCAGTGACTATAACATAATGAATTGTATTTTGGTAGTAGTTCAGTGTATGACGGTATAATAAATACTTCCGATCCATCTACGGTCGCTGATTTCGCTAACCGGTCTGCCTCCTCGTTGCCCGACAGTCCAATATGTGATGGGATCCATTGCAACATAACTATAATGTTACGTAGATTACATTGTTCTAATAACCGAAGAATGTTATAAGCCACCATAAGGCCGCGCTGTCCCGATGTACATCGAGAGATGTGCTGTAAGGCACTCTTGCTGTCACTATATATAACTACATTCAAAGGATGACAATCTATAGAGTAAATTATATATGTTAGTGCTTGTTCTATAGCAAATAGTTCCATCGTCATTATAGACACAGTTGATGAATTCTTATAACATTCTCCGCGCTTACAAATCGAGTCATAAAATGCTGCACCAGATATATTGTTAGTTTTAGACCCATCCGTGAATATAGTATACCAGTTTGCGTATTTTAAATTTAATTCTACTAATATTTCATTTTTTAACAAATTTTGATCATAATTTTTCTTGGCACTTTGCACGCACATTAAACTGTCTCTAATAATATTTTTAATACACATTTTCGACGGCCATATATTAAGTGAGAACATTTCAAGAGGGTTTGTAGATGCAATTCTATCTGGTTTTACAGTGTCGTAAGTAGTCATTAATAGAGGTTTTTTCTTATTTATCCAGTAACTATTCATTTGAAGACCACTAAGTGTTTCTAAACTACAAACTGTCATACCATTAGTCCATGACTTTGCCTTAATACAAAATTTAAATGCTAGGTACTGCCTTCTAACAGCCAACGGAGGAACACATACCTCACTCTCCATGACATGAATCGGCGTGGTTTTAATGAACCCACCTATAATTCTGAGAGCTTGATTCTGTACTTTGTCTAATTTATATATATGTGAGTTGGCACTATTATCATAAAAATAACTTCCAAAATCTATACGACTCCTTATAAGATTAATATATAGCCTTCTTAAATGTTTGGGATGTACTCCCCAGCCTGAACCTGCTAGTACTTTAAGTATATTTAAGAATTTCTGTGTTTTTTCACAAACTTCATTAATATGCCTACTCCAACGCAGTGATCGATCTAACCAAATACCTAGGTATCTAATACTGGGTTCGCAGGCTAACGGTCAATTATTTACTTTCAGTTCGATCTGGTGGCGCCTATGCCCTCTACTGAATAAACAAAATTTTGATTCGCTTTCGCTTCTTTTTATCTCTTTTACTACTTTTCCTCCCTAACGAACGGTGTGTATTCGCTATCCCTCTCGCACACTTCCACCACCACAGGCTCCGAAGACCGGTAGGTCAGCTAATTTGGTTCCTCATTGGCTTGTTGTTTTTGCTATGCCACCAGGCAGAATTTAAAATTAATATTATATTTCGGATCAGGTAAGTATTTTTAATTAACGTTTTATTTTCAGGTAAAACGTCTTCATTAAAAAACTGTACCGTGATCCGAAATATAATAGCACAATGTCGCGGGTAACAGCTAGTGTAAAGTAATTTAGTTGTAATTTATAGACTTGTCTCTATTAACCTTTTGACATATACAATGTCATGAAAACCAGCTTAGCAACTAATTGCGATGCGTGCGCGCAGATGTAAAATTACCGACGGGAATGTGATGAAGTCACATTTAATTAATGATTATTAACTAAGGAATGCACATTTCTGCCAGTAAAAAAAAATATTTTTGTTTAATTTTAGCATGAAAAAGTTTATTAGAGACAAAAAAAAGCCAAAATGATGCAAAGATTACATAATAGGTATCTAAGTACTTTTTAAGAGTAAGCACAAAAATTTCTTCCAAATAAAAATAGATAGGTACTACTGAAAATAAAACGACTCATACAACACTCTGAGAGCCGTTTTTAATCCCTATCGGATTTACAAAACAAATACATTTCTATAGGCAAAGACTGAAAATTTAAAATTAAAACGAATAAGAAAAAGGCAAAGTTTTTTTAAATGATAGATAAAAATGATAAGAATGGTAGCTCGCTTAAAATTATCTTAATATTATTGATGAAAACTCAATTTTAATATTACTGCACCATAAATATGCTGCGTTGAAGCACGAGTAAAAAGTGGCCTTTTCATTAATTATGTAAATTATATGCAAAGGCTTTTTATTCATAACTGATAGGTGAACTTTACTTTGTACTGAACTTTAGTATTTTGTTATTTTTTCTTATAATAATTACCTAGTAGATATTCTAGTCTGAGAGGAGCCGAAGACCGGGCTCAGTGGCGCGTCTTGAGAGAGACCTACGTCCAGCAGTGGACTAATATAGGTCGATGATAACAACTTAATAACTTATACTTGAGGTTGAGCTTTATGTTCCTATTAAAACTACAACTTAACCGTATACATACACAAATAAATGCGTACCTCTATGTAGATCAACTTTTACCTCTACCTACTGTTTTTCCCGATTGGAATTACTTTCACAATCCGCGGCGTTTTCATCTGACCCGACCCAGCCGGTGGATCAACAGAAATCTGGGCCTTTATTGTACATCCCGGAATCCAAGCACGATTTACATACAGGGTGTACAGGCGACAACAAAGTAGATTTACGTGTTAGGCTTCTGAAACGAATAAAACTGAAAAGACTAATGATCTAAGGGAAAAAGGCTTTGAGAGTCAAATAAAGGCGTTTTTTACTTTGAGCTGGTATTAGCGAAGTTTTAGTTTAGTGGTAATACTGCTTTCTGATACGGAAAGATCCTAGGATCCTATGTATCAATTCTTTTTCTAGTTCGATAAATGAGTCATTCATTAGAATGTATATTTATCGAATGAGAAAAGACTTCTTCGTTCTTAGTATCTTCGTTTATAAAGTTGTTTGCTACGAAGATATAAAAAAACAACGCCAGTACCTACTTAGATATTTTAATATAAGTTTTTTATATAAGTATATTTCACGATATTTAAAACCTGCTTTTTTTTCATCATAAATGTTGTGCAACTTGTCGCTCATTCAAATCACACACAAATGTCGCTAACTTAGTAAAGTATGTTGAAAACTCTGTGAGCTACCAGAAGTTGTCTCTGGCTGTACCAGGCCGCGTGTGGCCTCAAATCGTATAGAAATCAAAGTTGACGGTGGAGGGTTGGATTTGGGAGTAATTACAGGAATTTTGAGTTATAAGTTATCTACTTGATTATGTAAAATTATTAAAATCATAAATTCGTTTTTAAAACATCTTTTGTTGTTTTTTTATTTAACTATGTGATGATACAAACAGATCCACCTTGTGGTCAGTGGCAGCATTCACTCTTAATGATTTTGTTAAATAAAGAATATAAAACTACTCACTATGCAACAATGTATTACCCCATCAATCACGTCCTGAGATGTCTGAGACGATAGGATATTAAGTCAACGTGGATATATTTTAGATAGAATCTGCCTGCCCTGTATTCTAATCGGTCATTCTCTCATCTCAATGGGTTTTATCCACAAAAAACTCAAAGCCTTGTAAAGCTAAATTCACCGTACATATCCTTCACAATTAGTACTATCAAGTAACAAATATCCCACTTATTTAACTATGATAAAACCAACCAAACCCAGACGTACAAAAAACAAGAGACCGTAAAATCAGTTGCAGATTGGTCGACACTTGGCTATTGAAATCGCAAAAACCCGGACGGATTGTGAAATATAATTGGCGGTCCGGACAAAACTACGGACCAGCTAATTGTGTCCGTGCCGAGAATATGCATGAGCATCGATCCCACTAACGAATATTGAGGGAGCCGTCATCAACACGGAACACTACGAAAAATTAACTCCTTATGGGATATAAATTCAACTATTATAAATATATATTTAAATACATTTTACAGGGCATTTCCTAATTAAATAAATATTTAAGACTCTAGATACAAACAAAATAAGCCTTTTACTCTAGAAACTAGATTGCAGATATAATTAGATTTTATTGGTTAAAGGAGTTTTTTGTTTTAGTTTCAAAACGGTAATTTACTAAGGCAGGTCTTGAAGACGCTAAAGTATTTTTTTGGCCTAAATAGAAGTAATGACTTTGACTTTAGGTATAACTATGCGTCAAGTCCATTTTCTAAGACATTTTGTCGGCAGTGTGCGCTCATTTTAAGCCTTCAGACAAGCTTTTAGTATAAAAAAGTATAACTATTTTGAAACTTCATTGAAACAATCTCAGTACGGTAAGCTTTTAAAGGAGATACCTATTTGTTAGTTTTTTCTTTCACCTACAGAGTAGATAATTGTGTCCGTGCATTGAATATGCATGAGATTCGAACCCACTAACGAATATTGAGGAAGCCGTCATTACCGACACGAGGAAAATGCACAAGAATGGATAAAAATACTTATGAGCAACACACTCTTAACAATAATTTGTTCTATTGTTACACAGAATATATTATTTGTCTGTATAAAAACAAAAATAGGAAAGAATAGTCTTCATTATAAGCCAGAGAAAGAGATAAGCAAACCTTTATTATTGCTAGTCTCAATAATCTAGTCTCAAAAAAAGGTTTAAAGTTAAAAAAGTTTAGTTTTCGAATAGCGGACATTACACATAATCACACAGAATAGACTTACATGCAGCGTACTTGCAGAAACTTAGCTGCCTTACAAAAAATCATGAGTAAACTAAAAACAAAAAATGTAAGTATGTCTATTGTCTATAGTAAACTTTGACAGATTAAAAGTTTCATGAGTAAACTTTGACAGATTAAAAGTTTCATGAGTAAACTTTGACAGATTAAAAGTTAGTCACAGTTTAGACTATAGTCAGTCTATTTTAAGTCATCATTACTGAACTAGGCCACACTGATTATCACACCGTGATTCCACCTTTCAGCGAAGACACCAGGATACACTAATTACCAGTTCCTCAGAAATCCTAACCGTGACAACAGCTGTCACGGAAAAGTTCTCAAAAAAAAGTGCACTGTAACTCAATGACTTAAGACTGAATATTGTAATTCAAAGACGTTGATTGATCTACGAAAAGTTGACAGGTGTCACATTTCAGTTTTGCGAGTCGTTTGTTCACTGACGTTTGTATGGAGCAAAATGAAGTTTCGGGTCGAAATAAAGTTGTTCTCTATACGATTGCTTAAAACTCAGACTACGGGCTCTGAGTGTTGTTACGTATAAAATATTATTAGAATAGTATTAGTATTAAAATATTTTAAAAAAGACACGGGTTTCAGCAATCCTAGTTTACATATTAAGAAACTAGATGGCGTTGTTTAAAGTCAATGAAATTAGCTGACAACTAGATGGCGTTGCTTCATGTCAATAAACATTGATTATTTTGTTTTATTATAAGCCAAGTGAAAGTTCCACAATAGAATTGCAAATTATTCTGTGTAAAGCAACAATTTGCTGAGGATTGTCAGGCGAAATTAATATATCATGGCGCTTCACGTCATGTCACGTGACGCCACTTACCGTACCGGATGGGAACAGAATGAAGACAGTTCTATGAAATGGTTGAAAGCTGCAGTATGTATATTTATTGCACGAACAAAACCGACTGTTAAGTATAACACTTACTTAAAATACAATCGGATCGTAATACATACGGAACCACTTCGTATGATCTATCAAACAAAAAGAGATTCATCAAAAACGGTCATGCATGCATTTTTTTGTATGTTACGCAAGTAATCTTTTTTCTAGTCGGTTGAAAATGAGATACTTAGTCGTTATTTTGAAGTATTCATAAAATATATAATAGATGGCATAATAAATATAAAATATTTTTGCTAGATAAATCTCAATATTGAATAAAAAAAAAATACTTCGACCCAATGACAAAGGAAAATAAACTAGAAATGATTATACTCAGAACCTCTAATAAACAAAATGGGTTCTCAGTTGGAAAAATAGTTAAGTAAAGTATGATTTTGATAATAACGGTGACCGTCATAGTACTTCGGCAATCGTTAAGAACTTCTTTCCTGCTTTTATGTTTTTGACAGTCACAAAATAAGTCTATTTCTAAAAACCTTGAACAGGCACAAAATGTTTCATCATCATCATCATCAACCTATATCAGTCCACTGCTGGACGTAGGTCTCTCCCAAGACGCGCCACTGAGCCCGGTCTTCGGCTCTTCTCATCCAGTTTTTGCCAGCTACACTCCGTAGATCGTCGCTCCATCTCGCCGGGGGGCGTCCTACACTACGCTTGCCTAAACGCGGTCTCCACTCCAGTATCCGTTTGCTCCAACGGTTGTCGGTTCTTCGGCAAACATGGTCGGCCCACTGACACTTCAGCTTGGTAATTCTTTGAGCTATGTCGAACACTTTGGTTTTCTGACGAATGACTTCGTTGCGGATTCTGTCTCGCAAAGAAATAAATAAACAATATATTAATAAACAACAATAATTTGTAGTCTACGAAGTTAGGGCCGCAGTATCGGCCGTCGTTTATTAAAAACTCAGTACAATAGTATTCGTACATAAACACGATATTCAAGTATTTCTGCTGAGAGCTGTCCAGTTCGAGATCAGATTTTCCTTTGGCAACTTTTCCAATTTGCCTCAGAGCTGTAGCACTTTCAGAACTAAAACTAAGTAATAAGGACTGTTAAGTTGTATGGAACTAGGGTTTGTTCTTCTTTTTGTAACTAGATACTAAGTACTTAGCTATGTTTGGTATACAAATGTTTCATAAATCTTTTAATAACTATTACTTATTGCAAAGTATATCTAAAAAGTTCTACAATTTTAGGAACCACTTATTAATAATTATATAGATATTCTTGGAAATTTCACACATCACACTCTCTTTTCGGTTGCCTGGAAGAGATCCCTTTCAGCGATAAGGCAGCGTAACCATTTATGTTTCTTTGTTTTGTTACCTGTAATATTATTTTTGGTGAAGATTTTTCTATTCTATTCTATTCTAGTCCCAAACTAAGCAGAGCTTGTACTATGAGATCTAGATTGCGGATAAAATACTTATTGTTTATAGAAGCACATACTATGTAGAACCATAGCAACACCCAGACACAAAACAAATATTCACAAGGCAGACCAGTAATAACATGGATGCACATTGGAGTCGAATGCCGCAGGATCGAAAGAGATATCGTCATACAATCGTCTATACGTACCCAACAGTGGGAAATCATAGCCTGATTAGCATTGATGCAGCTTTAAAGACACCTTTTTTTCTCTTTCCACTGCTGGGCAAAGGTGTTGGGAGAGCCACGTCCTATTCATCCCTGTTTCCACACACTTGAAATGACCTAAATTTAGTTACAATAATAGTGTCTGTAAAACATAACCTTGCTTTACAATCTAGCCGACTAAACATCATGACTAGATATCGTGTCACTAGAACTAATTTGAAATGAGACGAGACACAAACAATAGTCGAGTCCGTATTTTGCGAGGCAGATGCTCATTTACACAGATACTATTCAACTGTGCCCGCCGATATCGTTGTTCACAATTAGACACGGCTAGCAACGTGCAATCAGGGGCGCTATACACTATACAGCAAGGGGAAACTTGCGTGACTGAATATCCTTTCAGTTGCAGTTCAGCTTTTGATGATTTTACCTACGTAAGTGTTGCATTTTAGTGGACTGACGTGACTGAGCTTTATAAAATTATGACTGAGCTGTTAAAAATGACGCCAATGCCGCGGTTTAGCACGTGGCCTACTTGATATGAGCAAGACCTACCTGATTTAAGCATGACCTACCTGATTTGAGCATGGCCTACCTGATTTTTCGTTAATTCTATCAAACGGTATGAAAATCGATCATTCAAAATATCAATAAAAGACGAAGAAGAAAACTGAACTGCAATTTGATCAAATAACAGTTCAAAACATTTCAGTTGTCAGGATACCCCCCCAGAACCTAGTGTCGGGGAAGACCTAAAGCTAGCATGTCCACGATCTATAGAAAAAAGATAAGGTGATATGATGAATACACTTGCTCGATGAAGTACTTGTTCTTATAGCAGACGTCAGCTCAGTTAGTAGCTCTGCTGTGCTGTGGGTCGTGGGTTTGATCTTCACAAAAATGTACTTGCTGGCTGATCTAAGTAGTTAGAAAAAAAATGTAGTACGATTATTTATACCGTTTAGATTTCAATACTTAGCTACTGCATAGGTTCTTTAGTAAGAAAATTACGTACTTAGTTCGCTTTATTTATCTTAGATAATATTAAATCTGATTTTGTTTCCCTGCGGCTTAAAATAATGCTGAAGACATTTTAATTTCTATTACGTTTTAAATAGGTTTCAAAAGCTTTATTGTATCTCATTAGAAACTTAGTTTACGTATAATTAGCTTAAATACGTAGCACCATACTTAAAAACATTTTAGTAGATAGGCTACGTACATGAACAAGCTAGCTACGTAGATAACTTTATCTTACTTTAAGGTAAAAGTAAATAAAACGTACCTAATAATAATAATAAACGCAAAATTCGTAAGTATGCGTGTTTGTTACTCTTTCACGCAAAAACTTTTGAATTTTTGATGAAACTTTGCAAAAATATAGCTTATACTTCAGAATAACACTTAGACTACATATTATACAGATATATTATTGTGTTAATTGTCTAAAACATTATCGATAATTAGACGAAATCGCGGGCTATTTGTACCAGCTAGTATTTTTTGAAGTGAAAACTTCTTTAGCGGCGCTGGGTGGGTAAAAACTTTCAAACTCGCGTCAGGGTCACGTGACGTTGATAAAAAGCGTAAGATCGAGGGAAAGGGAGAGGAACTAGTATCTCCCACTCTTTCTACCGTGCCTGAGTGTGCTCTGTTTAGGCGGCACACGCGCGAATGTGTCTGTGTCATTGTGATTGTCATTGTCATTATGACGTCTGTGGTTATATTTTTGAAGTGAAAACTTAAAAGTGAAAACACAACGTTAATATTGAAGTTTTCACTTCTGCCGGCACTCCCGGAGTGCTACCTTTTTTTTTTGAAACATAGTTGGTGCGACATGTCTATAAAGTTCGATACGATTGTTCAACTATCAACTATCAAATGCATTGTTCGATGTACATTGGAACTAAAGCACTCATTTTTACTACAACGCTTCGAAGTGGGCCAGCAAGATACGTCGACCATTGTTTATCGAGTGATGGCATTTGTACTGAGGAGAACAATCACTATGTAGGTAACCTAATTGTATTGACCGTGAGTTTATGTATTATATTAAGATGGCAAGCGTTGTGTAGGACATCCTCTGGTGAGTTGGCGCGACAATCTTCTTGTAGCACTAATGCCTTGATCACACGTACCGAGTAAACCGGCGAGACAGTGACGTATTTGAGATACACTGCGCGTCGACATCAGTTTTACTGTTGAACGTTGCAGCGTTAGCGCGCAGTGTATATTCTTTGTGTTGAATAATCAAGATCTGGCTAGTTTCAATGTGAATTAGTTTGTTTTTACGTTTGTGCAAGGATTAGTCAGTGGATCCGTGTCAGTTTAAAGTTTTATTTCTGTCGTATTTACTAAGTGGTCGTAGAAACCGGCATGCAACGCTCGGACTGGGCGTAACCTCTACTTAAACCAAAAATCCCTCTCCTCTTCCTCTCACCCACCTCACAGCCGTTTATAAACACTAACAGAGACTACAATCTAGATCTGCTACAAACGGTTGCCGTTGTATAGTTGGTAGTCAGAATATCCATTCCAAAAAAAAAAAAAATAGCAATGGCAAGTAACACATTATTTCCGGTTTAGTGGTGAATTCAAGTGTTATTTATTGGATTCTAGAATAATAACCTAAGTATATTTTTCGTTAGCTTTTTTTGCTTAGGTCATTATAAAAGAAATAAATCTGTATTATTTTATTTCATTATTGTTGGTCATTTACTAGTAGGTATAATTTTTATATACCCATAACTTTGGGACATTGTATATTTTTAAATAATTGTAAAACTGTTGCAGCAACTTTCAAAACCAGGCTCAGACTCAAAGCTCAACCCGTACAGAAACTACGGAACATTCTAGAAAACACTTAATAAAACGCTGCAAAGCGTGAAATACTCAGGAAATTGCGCCGACGTCACTATTCTCCCTTAAACCGGAATTAATGCACAACTGGCGGCACTTCCCGAATTATTCTCCACTAGTATTGCCTGTGACTTCTTTATACATCTATTTGTAATTGATCTTATTACGGGAGCCCTAGAGAGGATTTTGCAGTTACTAAGTAACAGTAGATTTAGCATCTTCGGCTGCTACTATTCCACATCTATAGTTTATATTCACGCAAAATATTTGATTGAAAAATGATATTTCTAGACATTGACTTAACTTAAATAAGTATTGAAAAGGTATTCTTCGGTTAAATCACGTATTTAATCTACATTAAATCATTCATCACAAAATCAAGACGACTTCATAATTTTAGTTCAAATATAGGTCTAGTTCTCTATTCAATAAAGTTGCTTACCGTCTAATTGGAGCCAGTTGTACTAATTTATGTAAGTATTGCACCTGGATTTTGGTACTCATTGTACAAGCTTTTTTTAGTAAGGAATTCGATGGGGTTGTATAAAACGTCCATATTAATTCAACTAGCAATGATTTTCGTCAAAAGAGTTTTTAGTTTACACACGTAACAGACAAACGCATAGTTTAAACTTTAACTATGATTAATTCAGTGTTGCAGAATCAGTAGTTCTTGAACTCTTGCCTTTAACTATATTTCATTTATTTATTTATTTTAGAGTAAGGTGTCATGAAATACCTAAGCTTGGTTTTGTTAATTTAAAGATAGTTAATTGTTCTAATTAAAAACGTTTCTGCAGTAAAAATTAGAAATATAAAAGTGAGCGTAGATCTTTTATTGACTTTTTTATTTAAAACCTTTGTTTATTTTCTGATCGCTTTTAACTTCTTGTTTTATCGCTTACTAAAGGTTAAAAAAGATTTTTGCTTGAATAGAACAATCTCGATGTTTTATTCACAGAACTTATAGGATATAAGTCCCTCCAGGTAAAATAAATAAAACTTAAGCAATAATTCCTAAGTCTCCAAAACCCGGGGTGTGCTCTGCAGATCCTTCATCCAGCCCACATCACCAAACAAATTAAGCTTGAACAAAGCAGTTCTAAGAATAAAAGCTACCCATATTTTCGTCTCGTTTTTAGCCACAACTCTTGGAATAGAAATAATCGAGTCAGAACAGTAAACAAATCATAGACAAACGCTTTTGACCCGAAGAGTATAGAAAACAATGAGCTATTCCACTTTACCTGCTCGCTTTGTCGCACATGACGGCCGGTTTCTCGAACGATGATCAACGAAAAAATCAAATAATTACTATGTGTCAAACTCTGATCAATCGTGATTTGGGTTTCCAGAAACCGGCCGTTAGTTAGTGTTTAATAGCTCTTTGCTATAAGGTAAGTAAAATAGACAGTGAACGAATTAAAAAGTACTTAAGATTAGTAAAATAGTTTCTTGAGCCATTTCTAGAAGTTGGTGTTTTATCACTCTTCGCCACAAAGTAAGGACAAAAGAGTATGAACGAATAAAATGTGTTAGAATAAGCGAGACCTTTGGGAGAGACTTTGGAATGGGTAAAAAACCGTTTT
This sequence comes from Ecliptopera silaceata, assembly GCA_932527185.1. Lineage (NCBI taxonomy): Eukaryota > Metazoa > Arthropoda > Insecta > Lepidoptera > Geometridae > Ecliptopera > Ecliptopera silaceata. The sequence continues at coordinate 9,564,184 of OW052208.1, read as the reverse complement.
GTAAAGTTTTTTTGAGTCGTACCTAGCGAGAGTTTGGTGTCTTAGGACTCTTTGCTACGAAGTTAGTATATAGTTAGTTAGTGTCTAGTCTGGCTAATCTTTCCAACACGATGCTACAACAATATACAGTTGCATCGACACGATAAGAAGAAGAAGTATTTAGGCTACTTAAATCTACGTAAATAAATTACAATTAGTAAAATAGTTTCAAGAGTCTTAACTAGAGTTTGGTGTCCTTACTCTTTGAGTCGAAGTAAGTAAAATAGATGGTGTGGCCATTACCGTTTTTCGGGTAGGTACTTTATTAAACGAGGCTCAAAATTAATTATTCTCAGACGTAGGCTTTCGTTTGTGTATTTAACTTGGCGCCTTCTTTGAGTGGTCTATGAGCTTTTTTAACGAAAAATATAATAAAATGTAGCTTGAAGGCAAGTTTTTAAGGGGATGTTTAAGTACATCGGGTTTTACTCACTTTTTTAAATCTTAGTATAAGATTTTTATAATAAACATATTTTATAAAAAAACTTAAAACCCTGGCTGCCAGCAGCGGGGCAAGGAAAGGTAATAACATATATAATATTTGAAACTATCACGGTTTTGAACATAGTTTTCATTATAAACGGGTATGTCTGCCAATGACTTTTATATCTACTTGCAAAGACTTCAGTTCGACCCGTGATCATGGCGCATGCAACTGTGCCGTAATATCGGGAAATAATCAGACTCACAAATCATGGTAAATATCCCTTTTATAATGAAAACTAAGGTAATAACATGTAAAATAATAACGTCTTCACAGGATGTATATTTGTACGCTTCAAGAAGGGTAAGACTGTGAAAGATATTCCGTAAAATCACAAGGTTCATTAAAATGTATGTTTTTCTTTATCTATTACAAACAACAGAGAACTTATTATGTAAAATTTAAACTAAAGATATTTTTTTAAGTTGAGTAAGTATTCTTTTATCATTTTATTTTTAATTTTGGATGAAACAATCAGGAGGCTTCATTTATATAGGTACTATAGAAAATAATGTAATAAAACAGCAAACCTTTACACCATATTTGTAATTAAAAAAAAAATGGTTGTCTGTAAAGTCGGTTTACTGACGATAGTTGAACGTGACAACGTGTTAAGAAAATACTGATGGAATGGTAGCATTTTTCAAAAGAAAATTTTAGGAACGCCTCAGAACGCCGGAACGCCGGAACGCCGGAACGCTTCATGAGTCATGTTTTTTCGTGCGTGCAGCCGGCTCTATCGAATTATAAGACGTTGTCACGTCAAAAAATACAAGTTTTAATTTAAAAGACTCTACAATAGCACTTATTATAAAGAAGCAAGTTCTCTATGCACAATTTTGACATATAATGACTAACACAAATATCACACGCGACTTACATTAGTACAGTCAACATCAACAGTTCTTGAAGCTTAGGATGAAAGAAACTAAAAAAAATTGCCGATCAAGTGTTGAGTTGCTCGCGATTTTCTTTTATTTCTGTGAACATAATGTTCCTACAACGGTACATTTATAGAAACAGGCACTGTAAATTTCTACCATTTAGTAGGCAATTCGATTGGCAATACTTTATTACGCACTTTGATTAGGTCTTAGTAAACTGTGAAAAAAAAGTTAATTCGACATCTACATAACAACAAGGGATCATAACGTTGTATATTATTCAATAACGTGTAAAAACATGTCAAAGTAAGTATATTTCTTGGAACCAGCAACACAAACAAAAAAAAACATTTATGTTAAATAACTTACTTCTGTTGCTGACAGTACCTGCAAGAAGACGTAGGTATCTCATTTGCATGGCGGAATTGAAGTGGAAGTACGAGAAGACAGAACTAACCTAGCTATTTAATATTTATGTAGTTAGGTACCTAGGTGTACTGCTTGCCAAGGTAAAAGGAACTTAGGTATGCTATTTAGCTAGGCACTAAAAGGGTCAGGTAAATAAATACACAGTAATACCCAAAATTAGTAAAAACAGCAATTTTTCGCTATCATCCATTATCATGTGGAATTGAACCCACGACTCAGAACATAGCTTGGCAGAGTTACTAACGATTGAACTTTTCATAGGTACTACAAGTTTTGCTTAGATGGCGTTCTTTGAATTTTTTTTTATCACGTGTTAAGTTTATTATACCAAAGTTTAAAAAACATTTTTTTTTTTTATTCAAAGGCTCTGAAAACATTGATAATGACGTTTCAAGGTTTAAATATCGCCATTAGTTTTATCGTATCGTGTCATGTAATAGAGTTCTTAGATAACGCTCTAGGCGTTCCTAGGCCATTGATGAAGTTGCTTAATGTCGGATTACTGGCTCGGAAACTAGATTATCAGTCTACGGATAGACCGCTTTATTAATAGACTCACACCACCTTTGAGAAATTGAATGGATTTCTGCAAATATTATCTATTTATCTATACTTAATATTATAAAGAAGTAAAGTTTGTGTGTTTGTATATTTGTTAAATTGTAAGGGGTAATCTCGAGATCTACTGAACCGATTTTAAAAGTTATTTTACCAGTAGAAAGCCGCATTAATGCTGAGTGTCATAAGCTATATAAAAAACCGAAAAATAAAAAGGCTTTTACGTGGTAGTCCGTTTTGCAAAGTGATTCGGAGATAAAACGGTCGAATTATGCCCAACAAAGTGGGCACGGGTCAGCTAGTCTGCTATAATTTATAAAGATATTGTACGAATTACTAATCCTACGCAGACGAAGTCGCGGGAACCAGCTAGTGAGAAATTTTATCTATTATCTTAAACGCAAGCTGAAACTGTTTTAAGAAATTTTGATTGTATTTTCTAAAAACTTTTGTCAAGGCTTTGGTAATGAGATAAATATAAAGTTGGTCAACGTTGTTTGAATTAAATAAATAATAAATAAATAAATGATTTAATATAATAAAAAAAACTAAACTCCACAGCGCATTATGTCAATTCCAGGCATTATTCAACACTAAAAAACCAACAGCAAAATAATTTAATGCAAACGACATAATACGTCGCAGTGAGTTCGTACTGGGTCAGCCCTTACTCCCATGCATTCAGGCGTCACAGCTCAGTTGGTAGTAGCTCTGCCTTCCATGCTGTGGGTCGTGGGTTCGATTGCCATCCAGGGCAAATGCAAATGCCCTGGATGGCAATCAAACCCACGAACAGATATTTAGATTTGTTCTTTGTCTGGGTGTTACTATGTATTCTATGTATGCATTTACAAAAAAAATTATGTAAGTATCAGCAATCTAGTTCCCATGTCTTGCGTTCTGATTAATCTTACTCATATGAAGCAAGCAGTGTCAGCGGAATCAAGTCAAGGTGTGACAATAAGTATAGTAAGTAATGAGACGATTATAGCGGATGAATAAATAAATATTCAAGGAAAATTAACACATCACTCTCTAGGCCCAAATTAAGCAAAGTTAGTACTATGAGAACTAAATTGCAGATGGAATACTTATAATTTTTTTGACTTTGACATTGACAGACAGTTACAAAGCGATTGCATGCTGACACATAGTTTAGGGTCCCGAATAAGACATTTCACGCAGTCGCCGTCATCTACGAGGGGAAATTGCTCTATGAGAGGATGGGCGCCATATTGCCACGCCATTTTCCATTCCAATTCCATGGCTCTAAGCTGAATAACGAGATTTTACTGGATTCATAAAGAATCTTTTGTCTGTAGATTAGCATCTTTTTGGATTCTTATCTTATCACACGTTAGTTTGATACTAATATTTTTTTTAAACTTCGATCAGAACTCATGATAATGAGATGATATTATACTATACAATACCAATAAGGTACGCTATAAAATAACGTTTATGAATACATCTCTACCAAAAGTTTATCTATATTAGAGATCGCTTTTAGCGATAAGGCCGCCCATTGTGCTGTTAATTTATTGTTTCTTGTGTGTAAAATCCTTTTCTGTGTACAATAAAGTTTTTATCTATCTATCTATGTATATTGATAATTTGACGATTAAAAACGAAAGCGGTTAAAATTGATAGCAAAAAAGTTATGTGAGGGGTCGAAAAAATGCTTTGTCACGAAAAATTGTCACTAATAAAGCCAAATTGTTCAAAATGATGACAAACTGTTTTGAGTCATAGTTAAATGAAGATGTTCTAAGAATTCATTTATTTTTTCTCTTGTGACACAGGTCTCAATTTAAACCACTGTGGTTTATAATAGACTAGTCACCGTTTTTTCATAAAATTTGGCTATTAAAAGCTTATTTATAAGTACAAATTTATAAAAAAAAAAAGGTTTTAAGTAGGTACAAATTTAAAGAAAAAATAAATAAAATTGACATGTTGTTATTTTATAATGTTATTATAACTATGTATTTTTTCTAAATAATGTAAAGTGTTATTTTTTGTATGACATTACACTTATTTCTTATATTTTTGTGCATTGTTATAGAGTAGGTACGTGCTCAATGAACTTACCATTTAACATAAAGCATTTTTATTGACAGGGCATCTAGATTCTGGATATACCTACAAGTCTTACAACTTCTCATTCATATCCCTAGATATTGAAGTATTACTCGTTTTGTTCAATAAATAAAATATATTAAAGAATTAATATAACAATAGCGTTCATTTTATTGCAGCGCTCAACGAAGTTTCATTTCATTTTGATGAGCTGTATTTAACTGAGTAATAGCACTCATCTCGTAATTAGCAATGCAAAAATATCTGGATGTGACCTCATCGCTTCCAGGGAGTTTTTAATAACTTGTTATTTTTCAGGGACAGTAAAATGACTTTACACGAGATATTTATTTATATACTTACTTAATATTCATTCATTCATTTATTTATTTGCAAAAAAACATGGTAGATCTAAATACAAGATGTCATAGTGGGTAAGTAATTTCACATATTTTTACCAAATTAAAATGGTGTGCAAAAATTTTAGTCATAAATCTAGAAGGTACATATAATTTTAATTAAGTATAGTTTCAATAGTTATGATTGATCATGATTATTTGATTGAATTGCAAAATTTTATAAATCAAATAGTATTGTAGATTTCAGACTTTTGATTGAAAAAAAATCTTTATTTAGTTTACTTTGATTGCAATATTAGAATCATTGGCTTGTCTTTTGCCCCATACAGCCACAAATGCTACTCACTACTAGCTTAAAACAATTTTACTGCATGATATCTGATCAGATGCATGAAAATATGTTGTTTGGCAACGGATCTCAAGATCCATTGACACATTATGCAATTGATTTTCTAACTCAGTTTAAACAAACTATATATTTTTTTGTATCCATTCTCTGAAAAAAAATATCAGCGCTATTTTGTATACTTACATAATTATTATGCCGACATATGGCGATGAATTAGGGCAAATGAATATGCTATTAGTTGAATGATATCATTATTTATGCGATGATTAATTGTCGGTTAAACGGTTCGTTGAGTAGATACTTACAGTTGATAAATAGGTACAATTATATTATATGGATTCATGTATTTATTAATGCATGATATTACCGATTAAGCATGAAATGAGACAGCTTTTATAAGTATTATGTACTTTTATGCCATAATATATAAATCATAGTGCTACTGTAATTTTCAATTTCCAAAAAGCACTCATTTTATTTAAATATTTTATTATTCAATCTTTCACACATATCGAGAGGCGCTCAGTTGGTAGTAACTATGCCCTCCATGCTGTAGGTCGTGGGTTTGATTTCCACCCAGAGCAAATGTTTGTGTGATGAACATAAATATTTGTTATATGTCTGGATGTTACTATGTGTTTTTGTATTTACAAAACAAAAATTATATAAGTATTCTATCCCATTGCTTAGTTTGGGACTAGAGTGTGATATGTGAAACGTCTATTATTATTATTATTTATAAAAATCCTTATTAAAATGTTGGTGTTTCAGTCTAAAGTTATATACTTACCTACATTAAAATAATATAGCATTTTCAAAATGTTACACCGTCATCTTAGATCGAAATAATACGTTAATTTGCTAACCCAATTTAGACCTTATACCTTTGTTATACGGTTTAGATTGTCAATATTTAAAGCGACACTCCAAATTGGTTTGTAATCGCGTAAACCCGTTCAAACATTGAAAATTGAACCAAAAACGTATCACGTGACTATACTCAGGTATATTTTACAGTATATGAATAAGCTGACAATTTATTTAAATTAAAATATTGTACGCCCGAAATTGGTAGCCTGTTGAAACATTTTATACTTTAAGATATAAACACAGTTAAGTTTAAATAAAAGTTTATAAATAAGATTCCCATTGTATAGGCGACAAGGAAAGTGGTTTACCACTTTTGATGACATCTCCCGGTAACATAATTATTCGCTAAGGATTACAGATTGACAGATTCTGAGGTAGCAGTTATTAATCTGTCAAGCGAAAATAGCCCTTGATGTTTTGTACGTGCAAATGATATTCAGTCTTAGAGTGGTAAACCAATTTCATTGTCGCCTATACAAGCTTTCCTTAGATAAGGACTAGATGACGTTGTGTAATCTTCGTTACTATTTATTTATAAATATAATACTCAAACGCCTTTGAAGGCGGTTTACCCGGAAAACGATACTATTAAACCTATGTGTGACAAATATAGGAATATTAGGAATTTGATAACCATGCATTAGCGTCTCGTGTCGCGGGTCGCGGAGATGATACAAAAGTATAGTGAGCGCGTTTCCATTCTCAAAGAGAACGATAAAAAACCTTCTAAATGTAGGTCACTTACATGATACTGCAGTCAGAGATGAGTCAGAGAATGGATTGAGCAATAGCCTCAAGAAATTGACAAGTGCGGCTAAAACCTGCTTCTTTTCTTTAGGTCTGTAAGTCTATGTAAAAATAGACAACTGGTGGCACAATTGTTTTGTTTTTCCCGTTCTTTTTATTTTCTTCATACCTGGACCGGGAACGCTTAGTCCATTCCTTTATGTGTGACACTTAGAACTATACGATATTGTCAGAGAAACTTAATATTAAATGAATACTAGACGCTTTCACACAGTTTTAACAATGACATATCAAGCAACTTATGTTAATTTCTTATAATTAAATGTCCAATTCATAACTAAGCTCATTTAATATTTTACACTATAGGGCGATTAAGATACAATAAACATAAATAAGTCTTGTTCATATTTTATACTGACTATTATTTTCTCTGACACTTGTTTAAAACGATACGATGTAATCGGATTGTATTGTAGTCTTATGATCCGATTAAATATCGTGCCGTGTCAAACAATGTACAAGGACAAAGCACTACGCAACTCGTTATTAGATCATTGGCGGCGCGATGTGGTAACACGTCATGTTTTATGTATGCGCTCGCCCCTATTACAGGGTAGTTGGGGGTATTTGGGGGTAGTTGGGGGTAGTGCGAATGTATCCGGCTTCCGGTTACCTTAGTTGTCACTTCCGGGACCTTTGAAATGCGTTGTTGACATGCTGTTTACGTTTTTGTCATTCAAAACTATTTTAGTATATTTATAAAATAAATTTAACTTCTAAGGAGCTTTTTATAGATTTGTTTTTGCTTTATGCAGTTACAAGTAAGTAAAAGCTTTTTAACGCTAGTAAATTAATTCCTAATATTGACACCGTTTTAATCTTAGTGAAGCTCAGTTAATTATCTGAAACATAAATAAAATAATTCTACTTTAGACTCTCAATTTCAAGTTTATTTGATCATTTAAAGCCTAGTTTCTCAACGTTTTATGAAAATGTCTGTAAAATTTTACTAATTTGACTTCTTTATATTTTTTAAATTACAGAATTCTGAGTGTGTTTTTTTTTTTTTATTTATTAATACTTACATGATACTTTAATAAAAAAATATTGCTAAAGTTATGTAAAATATATATAAACATTTGGTCTATGGTGTAACTATGTATTCTATGAAAGTATTTACGAAAAAATGTGTATTACTTTAATATCAGCAATCTAGTTCTTGTAGTAAACAAGCTTTGCTTAGTTTTGGACTAGAGCGTGATGTGTTATATATCCATTAATATTTTAAAATATTCAGAACAAAACCGCATGTGTCTTCTAGTATTTAATAATTAAATGTAGAATGCAGACGGCGCTTGTAAATACCGCGTACATGACATATGCATTTAATTTGCATTTTGCGCTTCTCGCTTCTCGTTTAATTTCTTGCATCGTTTGCTTCGGGCTTAGGATTCATTATAAAGGCTTTGAATGTTTGTGAACTACCCTCCTAGCAAACTGACACTTTGCAATTAATAAAAAACTACAGAACTATTTCAAAAAGTGATAAATTATCTGATTTCGTGTTGTGTAAATTCGTAGAGTTGCATAAGTACAATCTTATAATCTTAATAAAAATCTAAAATAAATAAATAATGCTGGACAATTCACACAAAATCAAAATACTTACATTTTCTGTTGAGCTATCTTTTGATCGTTTGCATCTTTTTTTTTTTGATCTGCAGATATTAACTGTTTGTAATGTAACTTGTGAATAAATATTAATTTACTTATATGACTAATTTTATTATAATTTTGAAGTAAGTATGCACAGTATCGCATTTCTCTTTTTTTCTTGCTCTTCTTACCCGTACTTTACCAGCTACTTAAAATGCATTGTCTCATATTTTTAAAGGTGTACCTTTTTATCTATAGATCCTTTGCATTCATAAATAGCCCAAATCTTATTTAACACCATAATCTCGACCAATAAGATCAAAACATTGGAATCGCGGTACGTGATCGACATTTTGGATTTTCTCATTTTGACGGCCCCTATTTATTATGGGGGCTGAGCCCATGGCGATGGGTTACTTGATATGCATGGGTGAGTTACGGTGGTAGAAAAGGGTTTAATTTGTAACAATTTATTTGTGGTGTTGCTAAATTAAATGGTGATTTTTTTAACACGGCTTCCAGAATAATAAACCAATGTCTCTTCAACTGTTTTAACTAAGCTCAGTGTAATGTAGTTGGACTAATATACAAACTAATATACGTTCTTTTACAGGGACTTCAGACGCACAGCTGACTCTCATCCTCACTTGGTTGATATTCCACTTATTACAACTAAGCGCTTTCAAAGTTCTTTTATTATGCGCACTGCAAAAATTTGGAATCAGCTTCCAGCGTCTGTATTTCCGCTTAACTACGACCCCGTTGTTTTCAAAAAGAGAGTTAATAGGCACCTTCTGGGTGGGCTCGCTCCATCGTAGACCTCATCCTTGCACTTGTGTGAGTTATAAATTACCTTGTTCACATCAGGGGTATAGATAACAAGAGGAACAGACGTCTAACGGCCGGTTTATGGAAACCCAAATCACGATTGATCCAAGTTTGACATAGTATAGTAATTATTTGATTTTTTCGTTGATTCGAGAAACCGGCCGTAAGATAGTGATAAATTTATATTAACTCATCTAATTATAACGCAATTGAATATACACATAAAGAAAGGCTTCCAAAGAACGGCTAAGCTACAAAACAATGCTTTGAAGTGGCAGCCAACTTATCCTTTCCATCTTCAAAAACGATCCCGAAACCTAAATCTATTAATACATTGCTCCCCCCAACAAAACTGTCCTAAATACGGAATTGCACTCGGCGACAAATATATTTTGAGATCGGCATGTCTTGGCAGCCTTCCAAAGATCACTGCGGCAGAATTAGCATCTGCTCTAAGCGCCACCTCAAATAAAGCAAAATGTTTACATCGGACTTATCAAAATAAGATCTGTCAGATAGAACCTGGTACACGAAGGATTTCTAGTAAAAGCAGGAATTCTTGGTAAACAAAAGTCTAGTGTTTTTGTATTCTTTTTGACGTGACAACGTCTTATAATTCGATAGCCGGCTGCACGCACGAAAAACATGACTCATGCGGCGTTACCTCGCTCTGAGGCGTTCCATGTAAGGCTTGAAGTGCAAGCGAGAGTGCGGAACGAGCGACAAAGAAGCACAATCGGCCTTTGCGTTAGTTGTCACGTTCAACTATCGTCAGTAAACCGACTTTACAGACAACCATTTTTTTTTTAACCTATTGTGTCCCACTGCAAGGCAAAGGTCTCCCCCAAACTCTTCCATTCATCTCGATCTCCTGCATCCATCCACCATTCCGTCGCGTATGAGTCGAGATCGTTATTTTGTATTCTTGAATGTTTATCCTGGTTTAACCGAAGATTATGGTTTCTACAATTAAACTCAGTCTGCCCTTGACCACGGATATACGTAGCTGATTTGATTCTTTGCTTGATGTATTTTATTTTTATTATATTGGTATCAAGCAGCACTGTACTCATAGGTTTTGCAATTTATCTAAAATATTAACTTTATTTAATAAGCATTTTTAATAAAGAAACTTACGACTATACAGTATTTACAAAATGTACATAGTCATATAAAATACATAAGAAACAGTTGAACTATCTACAGACCGTTGCAAACGATCTATATATAGATATCTATATATCTATATCTATCTTTATTTAATAAGTAATCATGGCTCTGTCCAATCAACATGAGAGTTTCAACGAATTCTCATTTATTTAGAGTGCCTTATATAATATAATATAATATAGAGAGTATATAATAACGAGGTGGTTTTCGTAGAAGCGTAGGTTGTTATGAACCTCATTGGTGGATCAGCTCTCTTTGAAACATGTCAGTATTTTCTTAGAAATTTGTCTCCCAAATCTCTTTCCTTTTTATTTATTTCTTCAAAGCTTGCGCGAGATTGATTCCACTACCAGGCACGATAAAAAAAATACAAAACATCGTTAAATCTGCAGCATCTTATCTCCGGGAAATTTTTCGAGAGCAACACTGTCAATGCTTTAAAAAACCCTCTAAAACTGCATCAAGCTGCTGGCAAAGTGCCACGATAAACTGCCTAGTTCACACTTGGAAAGAGCCCTTTGGGATTCTTGACAGGTGACAGGAGGTTTATGTAATTATTGACTGTCAGGTATGATCGAAACAGGCAGCTATTTTCAACCCTTATCATGGTGGATCCATTGATCTCGTTAAGCCTTGTACATTTTGCGAACGGTAATATACCTAAACTTGTGGCAGCAAAACGACCGGTAACTTTATCACTCAGAAATAGGAGTGCTTTACAAAAAATATATGAATAAATAATGACAATTCAGTCCGACTGCCTGTCTCCGTTCTATACTATCCAAGTTGGTTGTTTATCTAAAATTGTGGAAAATGGTGAAGAATTCTTCATCCCTGTGACGCAGAAGACTTGAGTTAACAAAACGTATTTTCTCAACAAAAAGCGTAAAGCTTCACACAAAAAACAATTTAAAGTTTATACGTTCCTTCCTTGACATGCAAATGACTTCAGTTCAAAAGCAAGTCTAGCACGGGACAGGTGCAAGAAAATCTAATTTCGTGTTGAGTAGGTCGTTGACCTGCTGTACAACTATTGTGTAATCTGTGACGCCTAATTATTGAGCCAATCCTATTTGTCAACTAGAATCTAGTATTCTATTTTGAATGTTGAGTGTTTATTTTAGATGTGTCTCAGATCTAGGTTTTGTCGACGTAGGCACCTGCTTATTACTGTTTTTTTGTTTGATATTCTGTTACATTTTCTTTTGGTGACAACGGGTTTCTTACAATGTTGAATAATTTGCCACGTTAGTTTTATGATTTATATAAGGATTACGCTAAGTATAATATAATCTGAATCTTTATATACAAATATAGATATTATTTGCACTAAGTACATTAAAAATACTTGAGTGTGATGTACATATAATATGATAGTTTCCAAAAATAAGAGATAACAATAGTTCTTAATTTTTTTTTAATTTAAATTCAATAAAATGGTTCTCCTCAATAAGCCCGCCTTATGCATAGTACCTACACAGCGGTTACAGAGTGTCAATAAACTATTTTAATGCGCTAGATAAAGGCGCGTCGAATCTACGAGCGGCGAGGCGCTGCATTGTCACAGAATGGCAAGTACAGAATATCTTAGTTTTCATTATAAACTGGATATTTACCTTGATTTGTGAGTTTGATTATTTCCCGATATTGCACAGTTGCATGCGCCATGATCACGGGTCATACTGAATATCCCATTTATAATGAAAACTATGTTCAAAACCGTGATAGTTTCAAATACAGAATATCTTCACTGACCAGACAGGAATGTTTAAAAATTAGATGGAATCTAGTACAGAAAATTGGATGGGATCTATTTGTTCAGTAATACAAGAAGTCATTAACATTTTGTTTTATTTTAGGATTAATTCACCTAAAAAGTAAAACGGTCTATCTTATAAAAAGTTAGCGTAGAATTGATGTACTTACCTATTGAATACCATACGAAACGATGACATAAAGTCAACGCTAAGTTTTTATAAGATAGGGGAAAAGAGTATATGCATGATATCGGACTTGGCCATCACCGCCCTTCCAAATATCACCCTGTATAGACAGAATATATTAAATTACTACATTTTTTGAACTGTGCCATAATCCACCAGTAAAATACAACATTTGGCTTAGTTCAGCGCAGTGGCTCGAGTTAACGTTATTGGTAAGATTATCTGATTTCCCTTCAGTGCAATATAAAGTTTTTGTAATATTTCCGTTATTTTATATGAGCTATTTTGTTTACTAATCCGAATTTATATGTTTGAGTGCAGTTTCCACGCATTATAGACTTATAGTCCGAAGTTTTATTTTAGCAAACCGTGCATATGAACTATAAAGTGAATTCAGAGGATAACTTTTTCTCAATGTAGATTTTTTACGGTCTATCTTATAAAAACTTAGCGCAGACTTGAAGTATTGATTACCATACGTAATGATGACTTAAAGTCAACGCTAACTTTTTATAAGATAGGGGGTTAGTGTATTTGTACTTTTGTGTTGAAAGTACCTACCTAATATTTAGATAGTTGTCAGGGTACAGATCTCCATCTAGAATAAACATTTGCGTATTGACAAGCATTGATGTTAGTTATCTGTCTACGTGTTACTTTGTTATTCCTACATAATAAGTTTTGCTTTTGAGACTAGAGGGCGTTGTTTAAAATTTCCATGAATTTATACATTTTAGAGACTGACCCGCTAGGTGAATATTTTAAAATAACCTGGTTTCATGTGTTTTTCTTTCATTTTAGAATTATAAAGCTTATTTTAATATAATACAATTATTAAAGGTTTTGATTTGCATCTCATATTTCTAGTCTAGACTTTAGGGGACGATATCTCATGTTTTTTTAACTATAATGACGTAATAAGTAAGGACTGCAAAATATTTTTACATAAGTAGATTAAAAAATACAGATAACTTTATAAGTAAAAATGTAAAATGCTTGAAACAACAAAACAAAATTATTTCTGAAAACCTTTGTAACTTATGAAGAATTAGCTTTGGTAGAAAGTTAGATTTGTGAACATTTTTTATATGATATAAAAGAAAAATATAACTTTAAAAGATTTATTTATACTTTGGTAAGCCATTGGGAACAGCGGGTTATTCTTTATTTCTAGTGTGCCTTATATGATTTTAACTCATTTAGAAGATTTATGTTTTTTCGAACGTACATTAATTAAGCTAATAAATGAACTCGCTGTGGCAACTGGATCATCAATATCAACTTTATAAATCATAATAAATTTATTTTCCCAATATTAGTGGGCAATAAACTTTTTTTAAGATCTCAATTCTTTTTATTATGAGTATCACCGTTGTTCAGACCATAATGAACTTTCCTATCTATTTCAGAAGTGTCGCAGCTCGACCTAATTTTATAGTTTTTGGCGTACGTCCAAATTGGGACGGGTAATATGTTGAGCGCACATACGATTGTGCCATGCGCCCTGTCAATAGGCCTCGTTTAATCAAAAGCTTTTAACCAAATTTATTGATGAATAGCGAAAATATTGCGATTCTTTATAGCTCGATGTGACAGGCATAACATTTATATAAACATAAATTGAATGAAAAATACTCACGTGAATCTATAATCTCCACACTGGTGTCTACCAACTGCAGTAGCACCACTGCCAGCACAGACACCCACACGTTCACATCTCTCGCCATAATAACACGTCCAGCACACTTTCACATCACTTATCAAGCACTTGTGTTTTCGCCGATACATTGATTCAGCTGAGTTGCACTACTGTTTTACTGCACTGTGGCTTTTATTTGATTTTTAATCACCGATTCCATTGTTCTGTTTTCGAATTCGTTGCAGTTTAGATTTGAAACTGGCCGTTCTTAGTTCAAAATTACGTCATTCGAACTCATTCGTCAATTATCTATTTAAGTTTTGTGAACGAACTTTTTGGACGAGCTCCAAACTTTTTTCACAGGAACTATAACTGTAAGAAAGAAAATAATTCAAATTAGCACTTGGTTTGTTGAAAAAAGTGTTTTTGGTGATAAAAATAGTTGTTTAAAAAGCCCACGCCCCACGAGTTAATTATAGTTTCACATAAACTGTTTGTTTTTGTCGAAACTAGATGGACTGATGGTTTGTAACTGCTGGGAGTAGGTAGGTAAGTACATGTGTGTTATTTTCGCATTATACTTTAAAACTGTTTATACAAAATAAATAAATGGTCACTTTGATGTAGAAATGTTAAAAAACACTTTAACAAGACAAGTGTTCCAAAAGTCTAGATGCTTGCAAAAGTTTTTTGAAGTGAAAACTTCTTTAGCGGCGCTGGGTGGGTAAAAACTTTCAAACTCGCGTCAGGGTCACGTGACGTTGATCGAAGCGTAAGATCGAGGGAAAGGGAGAGGAACTAGTATCTCCCACTCTTTCTACCGTGCCTGAGTGTGCTGACTCTGTTTAGGCGGCACAGGGCGCTTGCGCGAATGTGTCTGTGTCATTGTGATTGTCATTGTCATTATGACGTCTGTGGTTATATTTTTATGTGAAAACTTAGAAGTGAAAACACAACGTTAATATTGAAGTTTTCACTTCTGCCGGCACTCCCGGAGTGCTACCTTTTTTTATAGTTTTAACGATTTTGTGGTTTAATTTCTAGATAATATATTAAAAGACTCGTTCGTGTTATTTTGATTAACGTAAATAAGATATTTCCGTGTACTACAGCTGTTATTTCCGCCAAGCAAAGGCCACTGCGAATTACTATGATTTATTTTAAAATCTTTAAAATAGAACATCACAGAAATAGAAGGAAAAGAGGAGGGGTATCCTGACAACTGAAATGTTTTTGACCTGTAATTTGATCAAATTTCAGTTCACTTTTCTTCTTCGTCTTTAATAGATATTTTGAATGATCGATTTTCATACCGTTTGATAGAATTAACGAAAAATCAGGTAGGCCATGCCCAAACAGGTAGGTTATGCTTAAATCAGATAGGCCATGCTCAAATCGTCATTTTTAACAACTCAGTCATAATTTTATAAACCTCAGTCACGTCAGTCCACAAAAATGCCACGGAATACTGATGAGTTACTATAGTAAAATCATCCAAAACTGAACTGCAACTGATAAGATATTCAGTCACGCAAGTTTCCCCTTGCTAGATAGACCCCCAGTATTATTATCTGTGGGTATTGTGTGAATAGAAAGTGACATGCATCAAAATATATTGAGGTTATTCCAATTGCAATAGATTCAAACAAAAATTTTCACACGTGGACTGCGTTAAATCTGTTATCCATATGCGATAGTCAAATATTAAATTACTTTGACGTCATAGGCGTTTGATTTAGTTTCGATGACGTCATATCCACATTCTGTGATTGATCCCACCACATGCGTTTTAGTGGGCTATGTTTATTATTTCATATTTCATAAGAAACGGCCAAGGATGTTCTTGAAAAACTGAAAAAATTATAAATATTTGTGACTTTTTAAGTGCTGCTTTGAAATTATGTATGTCACAGATATATGTAGGTAGGTTTTACAGCTTAAGATAAAATATCGATGTATAATAATTCTGTAAATAGTTTACGTTTGACAAATGCGTAGCCAATAATTTTAATTACAAAAACTTTTCCTGCTTTGTTGTGATTTTCAACCACAGCAGATAAAATACCCTTACTGAATAATAAAACCGTCTCAACATCATCATCATCGACCTATATTCAAGAGTCAAAGTCAAAGTCAAAACTGCTTTATTCAGTAAAATCACAAGGATCATTTAGAATCGTCTTACATACTAGGTGATATTAGTCCACAGCTGGACGTAGGTCTCTCCCAAGACGCCACTATAAAACCTTCTATAATGACAAAATCATTAGAATTTATAGTAGTTCCAGACATAAAACTCATATCAAAATTATCATTTATTTTTAAAACAATCTTCATTTAACAAAAATACGATTCTAAACCAAAAAGTATAAGACAACCCACATTTAGGTACCTACTTAGTTCATTTTGAATAACACAAAAAGGCACGCGTCAGTTCCCTTTTGGAAATTGTAAAAACTAAAGGCTCTTTAGGTCCTAAAACAACATTAACTTCTTATCTTTAAACTGAATATCTTAATAATTGTGAAGTGCTTTTCTTGGAAGGGATAAGGCACAGCTCATATAGGATATCTGGTTCACTCACTTCACCTACCAAATAATAATATTTGAAACTATCATGGTTTTGATAGTTTCAATAGTTTTCATTATTATGTTCGACCCGTGATCATGGCGCATGCAACTGTGCCGAAATATCGGGAAATAATCAAACACACAAATCATGGTAAATATCCCGTTTATAATGAAAACTATATTTAATCAATATTTCATCATATCTTTGGTGAAACTTAAGCCTTAATCAAGTTAATGTATTTACAAAAAAAATTATAAAAGTATTCTATCAGCAATCTAGTTCCGATAGTACAAGCTTTGCTTAGTTTGGGACTAGAATGTGTGAAATAAATATTAATAAATATTCACGGACATTTCACACATCATACTCCAGTCCCAAACTAAGCAATGCTTGTACTATGGGAACAAGACTGCTGATATAATACTTACGTACATTTTTTATTGTAAATACATACATAGAATACATAGTAACACCCAAACATAGAACAAATATTTATGTTCATCACACAAACATTTGCTTTGGGTGGCAATCGAACCCACGATCCACAGTATGGAAGGCAGAGCAACTGCTAACTGCTAACGTGACGCCTGCCATTTATATTTGAAATATTTCATCTTTGTTTTATACACAGAACATAAAATACAGTTTGCGAAACTACGCAAAGTCCGGGGTACGCGCGCCCCGCCCACATACTACTTCTACTGTATTTTATGTTCTGTGGTTTTATATGTATTTAGTGACATAGCTGTTGTACAATTGAGCTAGCATTAACGGTCAGTTTTAACATTTCCACAAAAGCGAAGTATTTTGGCTGAGCCAAATGGAGTTTATGGATCGCTAAGTATAATCTCTGATGAATGACATTGACATTATGTTGACTAACTTGTGTTTATATTATTTTTTATATATTTTTCTGCTATATCTGTGTAAATAATAAAGACAATAAAGATACACTTAAAGCAACACCAGAGGCCAATCGAGTGGATTTGATTTGATTCAAACTATGTAAAAAAGTCCTGGAAATTGTTTGTGCCAAGGTACACACTGGGTTTTCTGTGTTTGGATATGTAGGTTGGTAATTGTGTATTTATTGTCTAACTATGTACCTATGTATGTATCTATTTAAAAAAAAGGCTATCCGCAATCTAACGAGTATTTGTAACCTATAAGCGGTGCTTAGTTTGATGCTACGTAGCGTTATCTAATAATTTTATTTCAAAGCAATACACGCAAAGGTCAGTTAATGAAAATTAAATTTGAAATACCCTCAAAATCAAAACAACAGAAATTTAATTTGAAAAATTTTAAAACTTCCTAAATTTGATTAAAACCCCGCATTGTTCGAGTTCACATTCCATAAAGTAACTCGACATATCCCGCTAATGAATTAATTAACAAAATTCAAGGTAGGACCGAGGGGAAGTTTATTATAGAACGGATATGACGTAGTTTGAAAGCCGCGCGAAGCACATCCATAATACGTCTTCTTTTTTATTTGCTCACTATACGAGCTTGATCTTTTTTATCATTGGAGCATGGTTATTTTGGAAATAGACTTCTTCTTCTTCTTTATTTAGCCTCTGCGTTAAGTGTATTGAAAAGTCGAAGTGATATTGTTAGTTCTTTTTGAAAATCAATAAGCAAGTCGGTTGTCATTTGTTTTACAACCAAAATAAACACAGCCTACATTGTCTCACTAAGCACGTCCATAGAGGATGTAGCCTGCATCATACTGCAATTATCACCAACATTTTGTTTTCTCTGGCTAATGTATGAAATCTGCCTAAATCTATGTCCATAACTTGCCTATATCTATGTTTCATATTTATTTATCCTTATCTGTGCATGCCTAAGTAGTAGTGTGTCTATTTCTAAATGCACTGCATGTCATGGCTACTCAGCTGTATCTTAGTAAAAAGAAGCTTGATAAGTGGCCACACAAGAAGAAAGCTTTCAGACGATACGAGTTACTAGACGCTAGTAAATGTTTTGGTAGTACATTTGCGGATTTCCTTTACTGCGTTTTTATAAACACAACATGTTATAAAGAAGTGAAAATTGAATGTTGATTTTTTATTTAAATATAAAACCTTGGAGAATCATAATAGTATTTGAACGAAATAAATAAGAAAATATCTTCAAACTTATAGTAATGCTAACGTTATACTTTTAAAGTTTTTGTATAAAAGCGCAACATATGTAAATGGAAATAAAAAAAAAATTGATGTGCACTCCGTTCTTACCTAACCGAAACCCTTCTGTTTGTCCAAAAGTTGTATGCAAGAGATCGCTTACAGCAATAAAACTGCCCATTGTATATTATTTTCTATTTGAAGCCTCAGATATCTACACTAAACTGACAAGCCTAGCGATATGTTTGCAGCCACTGTTGCATTTTACAAGCTAGCAATGCAATTCGGATGCTATAAGATTTATTTGATATCTATTTGAAAGCCACTTTCTAATCAAAGAGCCAAGAGGCTATGTACAAATGTCAAAGTCTGCGTGTCATATTATATTCCATTTAACACTGTCATCCGCTGATCCTAATTGCTCTGGCGCCGTTTGTTTATTTAAATCTTTAAATCTTTATCCTGGATTCTGAGAATCTACTTAGCAATCCAAATGGAATTTCATTTGATGATTGAAATGAAAAGAAATTTTCGTTTACAGAGTAAGTACATGAGTTTTTATGCCGTTTAAATGGTACTTACTTTTTGTTTCGCGATAATTGAAAACAAAGTCACTCAAGATTAGCTAAAAAAATAAAAAATAAAAAAACACCCATGATCTATAAATTGATTCTATTTACAGAATAACCCATTTGACTTTTATAAAATGTTACTAACGTTGTAATGTTGTTTGAATCACATAATGTAAAAAATGATTTTAAATGACCCTTGTAATATTACTAAACATTAAGATGACTTTGACATTAAAATAATGAAACATTTTTCAGAAACAGCTTCTAATGAACATAATTTTACATTAAAAAATAATATAAGTACGTTAATAATAATATACACTAACAAACTTACAAATTTACTTGTTCATTAATACAGTAGATTATGTCGTAAATAGCTACATAGGTAGCTATAAAAATAAAGCTAACTGCTCACTTTATCCTCTGATCGTTACTTTTATATGTTTCAAAGACCAAACTTCACAGCCCTAACTTGACAGAAGGGGGAACAAAAATAGACTGCAAATAAAAAAAAACTAACATCAAGTGTACAAATACACGTCAAGGGAATTATAAACAACGAAAAGAATATATCACAAGTGTGTCGTTAACTTATGAATATACCAAAAAAGGAAGATTTTGGTCCAAAGTGGTTGTAAAAGTGAACTTAAGAGGAGAAGAGTACAACTAAAATCAAGATCTATGTGATTTTAAATTGTAGTTTAAGAATATTGAAATAAGGCTTAAAATAGCACGCTAATTACTGTAGCGCTTGTGACCAAAATAATATTTAAATAGTGAAAATTTTCTAGACTTTTATGATATCTCGTAAATTAATATTAATTTAGAAAAATTGTCTATAATCCATTTCAAACTGTCATTGTTTAATATGCGAGTTTTTATTACATATTCTATCTGAATAGTTTATACACTTTTCAAAATCAACATTCAAACTAACAATGAACTAGTTGCTTAGTATTATGTAGGTATTAAGTACTATCTATCAAAATATATCTACTGTTAGAAAGACCTAGAGACTTTAAAAAAATTTGAACCAATTTATATTTTTGCTTATATCTCCGAACGTGTAAAACTTGCCATTCTCAGTCTTTCAAAAAGTCAAAGAGAACGTGGTTACTACTTAAGAGGAGATAAAAGTTGGTGGCTCATTATACCGTGGTTCGTTTGAAGCTGATCCCTTTGAAGTAAGTGACATATTGTAAACTGTGGAAGATCTGACTCAGTTGGTTGCACTCACTGCAGCCAGGAGTTATGTACGCATTGTTAAAATTATTGTTCAGCTAATTATAGAAGCAAAGATTGATGGTGTGTGAAATGACGAGGATGATGGAATGCTAGGGGAGGAAACACGTGGAGTTACAAAGAATAATTTTGATATATGTGTAAAGCTTGTCAAAGTGATAGATAAATGTTTTAATGATGCGGAAAAGGTGATACATCTTGAAATTGGTGTTACTGTGGTTACTTACTATGGTTTTTGTATGGCGCTTTGTGTTATTATGTAGCACTTTTAGTAGAAAGAAACAAAGGCTTTATATAATGAGTTAATGACATAAAAATTAAAAATTTAATTAAATTATTCTAATGAAAAATTTTTTCTCAGAAATTATTACATATAATTTAATATTACATTATTACATACAGATTTAATTTAAAAATGATATTTAAAATAGACATTTGATTGTAATCTTTCACTTATATTCTCGCAACTGTTATTATCCAACTTGTTTGTGACAATAACAATTCTAAACTCGTTTTCAGAATGTATTGGAATTTTTAGTGTCGACTTTATTTTGTAGGTTTTTATGACCGCATTCATTCAGCTTCCTGTCCTATTTTCATTTTATTAGTTTATTCAGTAGCACAGTGGCTGGCGGAGTGGACATAAATGGTTTCACTGTAAACAATATACTGATCAGTATCATGATCACGTATCTGTTGCTAACAACATTTAGCTGATACTGACAATATTTATTTATATAGTACTGTTATGTAATACACGGTTTTCTTTGTATCAATTTGAGATATCTATATCATTTGCAACGGTCTGCAGATAGCTCAACTGTTTCTTATGTATTTTAAAATATACCTTAAATACTGTAAATTACAGTATTTACAAAATATACACTATTTTGTTTTATGGAACTTAACTGAATAAAACTGGCAAAAAAATTTCCGTCAGTTTTATCATTCAGCTTATATTCGAAGTATTGAGATTAGAAGAACAGAGAAAACTATTTTTAACAAAATAAAATATAATTGAGCAGGATTATGAGCTATAAACAAGCGAATCAGCTGAAGATTATTTATACTAAGAAGAAACAACTTTACTTAATATCACCGTTTAAAAAAATAGTAAGTAGACTACGTATTTAACATGAGTCTGCATATTTATAAAATACATAAGAAAAAGTTGAGCTATCAGACCGTTTAAAACAATCTATAGATAGCTCAACTGATCCAAATCATTACCAATCGGTAGTATACCCAAGATGCTGCGACTAGATGCCCCAAAATCATTCTGAATAGGTACATGGATTGATTTTTGATAAATATCTCCTTACTTACTAATATAAACATTTGAATGTAGAAAACTTTTTTGCTAATGTCTGCCAAGTGAACATACTTTTTTTTCTAAAACAAAAGTTAAATTAACAATTCTACAAAGCTGTAAAACTCCATTTTACGAAATTCACGACACGAAACCAAGAATGTATTTAAATAACTATTCATAGTAACTACCAGTACTCGACGCTACAAATGGAAAATTGTATAACTTACAAACTGCTGAAACTAAGTTTGACATTTCTTGTAGTGCTCACAATATTGTAGAAGATGAGATAACCATTTTGACATAATTAGTTCAAGAGCGTAATTCATATTTATTTTATTCTTGCCATTATCACTTTCATGTACTTACATAAATAAAATAAAAATGTATAGGATAAATATGATACTGTACCTACTGGTAAAATGCGCGGTTATACATTATATTTTAATGGTAGTTTGACTTAAAAAATATCATAGATTTATAAGTTACTCATAAATAACATTATAAAAACTGATACAAAAATAGTATGTTACCATGTTGTTTCCCAAATTTTATTGCATTTTAAATACTTGCAAATTTCACTTCACTATTGTATCATCATTTTTATTTCTCTATAACTGTTTGAACTCCTGAAAAGTGAGAATTTGAAACTTGGTTCGTTTCCCCCCCACTGGCGCAGTATAAATTAGCATCCCACGGTAGCTAGCAGACTGTTCGCGCTTGACCCATTTAGTCACAATTGGTTAAAGTGGGTAACAGAACTATTTACATTATAAAAGAATTCGTTATTCATAGCGGAGGTTTTAAAGTTGAAGATAACTGTGACCTTTGTTTGCATGGCTTTTGTGAGTATTAATATAGTTGTGAATAATTTATGAACGTTCCTACTTACTTTATGTTTGGTTTCAAAATTTTGATGTTTGTAGAACTATCAAAACTTTGCTTGTACGCAGGAATAGATTCTGAGGCAGGTTGACTTTAGACTGTTAGCTTACAACATCGAAAGATAAAATTAAACGTAGATTATATAATTATAATCTGACGTTAACTCGATTATTATTATTTTGACAATTGTTTTACAAAGTTAAGAGCTGACTGTTAGTACAAAATAAATATGTTCATGTTGCGATGTGTAGGTATTTTGTGTCATTTTAATGACATTGAAAAACTATTTGACGGATTTGTTTTGTACTCTTAGTCACCTTTAAAGAAATTCACTTAAATAAACATGATCTTTTCAGTATCTAATTAATATTTTACTTACAGATTAATTTTGCTTATAGTTGAATTCAGTTATTTTTTCTGTAAATACATATATCAATACCAATTTTCGAAGCCAGCGCTAACATTAATATGCTATACCGCTTGTTAGGCTAACATATAGCAATTCACAAATATGTCCATATAATATCCAATGGGCACAATCTAGCCGTCTGTTGAGGGCCCACACGTCTAAGTGTGGTTTAATCAGGGTTTAATTAGTGCAGCGTAAGATAATCCGAAGTTATGTGAAGTGTCTGTCACTAGAAAGCAGCTTGCAGTGCAGAATTAGCTTTTAATTCAACAGCATTAGGTTCAATTTACAAAATATTTTTTACATTTAGAAAAAGGGTAATTTTTAGGTTATACACGCTAAGTACAAAACTAACGATACGTTTTGCGTAATTTAAGTTGTTCGACAAATGAAAATTGGTTCTTATTACATATATAATTTTGCCTTATTTATAGTGCCCTTTGCTTTGAAACTAATGAACACATTTCGTTATTATTAAACGTACCAGTATGAATGCTTGGTAATTTAAATACAGTCTATAGATCACGCGGAAATTCCGCCACTGCGCGCACGGTTTACACATTGACTTTTGATAATGCTATGCTGTTACCCACTGCTGTTACCAGAGCAAATGTTTGTGTGATGAACATAAATATTTGTTCTGTGTCTGGATGTTACTATGAATTCTATGTATGTATTTATAAAATAAATATGTAAAAGTATTCTATCACCATCTAGTTCCCATAATACAAACTTTGCTTAGCTTGGGATTAAAGTGTGATGTTTAAAAAAAAAAAAGGTAGCACTCCGGGAGTGCCGGCAGAAGTGAAAACTTCAATATTAACGTTGTGTTTTCACTTTTAAGTTTTCACTTCAAAATATAACCACAGACGTCATAATGACAATGACAATCACAATGACACAGACACATTCGCGCAAGCGCGAATGTGTCTGTGTGCCGCCTAAACAGAGCACACTCAGGCACGGTAGAAAGAGTGGGAGATACTAGTTCCTCTCCCTTTCCCTCGATCTTACGCTTTTTATCAACGTCACGTGACCCTGACGCGAGTTTGAAAGTTTTTACCCACCCAGCGCCGCTAAAGAAGTTTTCACTTCAAAAATAGGATCTCTGGTATGCGTGATAAAGTGGATCTTCTGTAAGCACTCTTGTTTGCGCTGTGTTTGTTTGCTCGATTGCTTATAATTGTTGCAAACTCAGACATGTGTGAATGTGGTTTCTGATTACAGAAATGTTTCGTTGTGATATCACTTGCTGACAGTTTTATCTTAAGCAGAAGTAGGTGTTGGCACTCACTTGTTACATAAGATTAGTTACGATATTGTTTGCGATTTATTTGAATGATTTAAAAAACTAGTACCTACACTGCTCGTCTGACTCACATTTTCTGGTGAACGCATCATAAGTAAACCGACATTATCGGCCGGTTTCTGGAAACCCAAATCACGATTGATCCGAGTTTGACACATAGTAATTATTTGATTTTTTTGTTGATCATCGTTCGAGAAACCGGCCGTATGTGTTTGGTAACTTGACGAGCTTTTGTCATAAATTAATAAGTTATAATTATGATGTTGAATTAGCGACATGTATCATGCAAAAGTCTAATCGTAATTCAGGTTAAAATTTGTTTTAAATCGATATTCAGTAAATAGTTGCAGGAGTCGCTCTTGAGAATAAATACCGCATTGACCACACCAGACTGCATTTTGTCGTATTATAATTTCAGAAAACATTATTCTATACATTTTTTCATTTACCAACTGACATGACCTATAAAGCTAACTGACACAGCAGTTTAAAAACCTCCAAAATTTCGCTTACCATTTTACCACGTACAAAAATTTGAAAATATATCAACTTGCGCTTACCCCACTCTTCCAGAAACACGCAGAGTCACTGACCAGTACATTACCATTTCAACAAATTCCAGAAACAGATAAAAACGCCCTCATCCAACACAATAATTAAGTTACTACGAACAATTAATAACAATAAAGGCACGTCTACACCAAAGCTGAGCGAATGATAAATGGATGGTCAATGATATTGGTGATATATTAGACCCCCGCTGCTTTTGTTATTGGCTTTGATACTTTGGCTGGTGGAAATAAACCATTCGAAGCAAAAAAGGGTTATTTTTGGGAATAGCAACTACATGAAGGCAATAATCACTTAGCAATAAATTACATTTACTATTTGTAAAATTCAATAAATAAATTTAACTTTTATAGTAGGTACTAACTTTTACATAACTGAATATTGTTACAGATAATTGTAAAAATTGAATGACAAGTTCATAAAAGCTATAAAAGTGAACTAAATGATGTTTACATAGCTAAGACAGATGGTATCTAAAAAGTTTATGACAATAGTTGACTAATATTGATTAAGTAAAGCAGGAACGGGTTAATAAAAACAAAATGAGATAACATTCAAAAGGAAATGCATTTCAAAATAACGCATCAACAAAAGTTACCTAAATGGTATCAATTCCCACTACCCCGAGCGTCCAACGCAATTATCATCATAATAAATTATAATAAAACAATTTAATGTACCATTTCATACAATTTCCCCATGGGACGTTAAACTATTTTGAAACCGGAAGTCAACGTCAATTATTCTAATTGAATGTAACGGTTTCCGCCCGTGATAAAATTTATTTTGGAATACCTCTACAATGTCGTTTTCGGTTTGTCTATGGACTGTGAAAATTTGAGGGAGGATTTATCTTCATGAAATTTAGTTTTGGATTGGGAATTCGATTGTAGAAACATTTTACTATTCTATTCTATTTTTTTATTAAACCTTTTTAAAGCACCCTGAATCTTTACAATTCACAAAACATTTTTTAAAATAAAATTCAATTTAATACGTTTTATGAAAAACATCACTAATCTACTCAGAGACCATCAAGAATCTATCTAAAATCTAGATAATAAAAAAATCTATTTAAAAGACAGAAAAATCTCCTTAAGCAGCCATTTTTCACGAAGACAAGTTGATGCTTATACCACTTTTCCATTAGTGGCAGAAAACACAGCGGGCTTAAGATTTCTAATCGCATCAACAAATCTCTTATTTCGAGTCGTTGCTTTATTTCACTTCTAAGTACGAGCGCACACCGACGACTTAATACGTCTTAAAATGTCACAGGATTTGACATTTAAGTATGGGTATCGGGTAGAGAGTGACGTTAAATAAACTGTCTTATTGCAATCCAATCGTCGGTGTGCGCACACCTTAAAAAGCTCCCATTGCAATAAAAAATCAAGGCATAGGTTATCGCCAAAGTGTTTTTCAATTATTCTGAAGTTTAAAAGTTCAAAAACTGTGCTCTACCTATGACCATATATTATTTTAATGATTTATTATTTCATTTAAAAGTATTATCTGCTAATAGTTCTTTTTCTGAGTTATTTTTTACATTCCATTGTTGGACAAAGCCCTCCAAGTGCAAATACTTAAATTATAACCTAGGACAGGGGTCACCAAATGGCGGACCGCGGTCCGCATGCGGACCGCCGACCCACTGTATGCGGACCGAAAAATATATCCCACGCAGTATTTTTGTTGACGTTAATTCGAAAAATTCCGGGCGAAGTAACGAGTTATGTCAATAGTTTGCACCACCCCAAACATCAAACAGATAATCAACAATAAAAATGACACTATTCTCATTGATATGTAAATAATAATACCTTTGTTTTCCGTAATTACCAATGTTCAATTTTTTTTTATAAAATGTGCGGACCGCGAAGGTCATTTTATTTCTTAAAATGGACCCCGAGCGAAACTAATTGGTGACCCCTGACCTAGGCTATAATAAGTAATACTAGTATCAAAATAGTCTAAAACTGCACGTTTTTCTTCATTTCGTTGCACAGCTGAACATCAAAAATGTTCCTTGTAAGTAATGAAATAAGTATTATACTTTAAAGAGAAGTAAAGCAGAGTAATCTTGTGTTAGACAGTCTACCAAGGTGCTTAGTAATAGTGTGGCCGAGGCCTAAGTCTCGTAGGTAACACTTTAGATACTAAGTTATACTAATTTATTAAGAAGGCAGACGGGGGTCGGAAATACTACGAATTTGTCCATTTAGTGTTTCGTTTTTATCATTTTTTTCACCTATATTGTCCCACTATTGCTGTGTAAAGATTATCTTACACTAAGTAGTAAAGATAAAAGAATAAAAAGCTTTATAAGCTGGTTTTTTATTACCATTATTTTAATTAAGCTTTTCTAGAATGCATAAAGTATTTTCAATATTTAATGGTATTTATAAAAACATATTTTGTAATATGCATTAAAATTCAAACGTATGTATACTTAATTGAAATATTTGCAATCACTTATGTCCAATTTACCATAATTATGTTGCTAAATAACTGTATAATTATACAGGTGTAACATAATTAAATTGAATTACGTAATAAATTATGATATTTTATATAGTACTACGTAGTTTAGTCATTAATTACAATTTTAATATATTGTTCGACACAATATTTATTATTATTATTAATAGCCTGTAGTGTCCCACTGCAGGGCAAAGGCCTCCCTTCCTTCTCTCCAGTCGTCTCTATTTCGAGCAATGGCCTGCCAGTCCTTGGCAAAGGCGTCTAATTCGTCTCTCCATCTCCGCCGTGGTCTGCCGCGAGGTCGTTTCCCGTTTTTAGGTGCCCAATCCGTAGTGGATTTGGCCCATAACGCATCCGACATGCGGCAGACGTGGCCTGCCCAGTCCCATTTTAACTTTCCTACTTGTTGACCGACATCCACGATTTGTGTCTTGGAGCGTAGTATACTGTTACGAATGCGGTCTGTAAGTTTGACTCCCAGAATACTACGCTCCATGGCTCGCTGGCAAACCCCGAGTTTGGACTTTTGCAGATCAGTGAGAGACCAGGTCTGGGCGCCGTAGGTAAGGATGGGGAGAATGCATACATCCATGAGTCTCCTCTTTAATGATAGTGGGAGTGTACCTTTCATGAGATGTTTCATGGCCCAGTATCCTTTCCAAGCGTTCTCGGTGCGTCTAGTGACTTCGAGGTCTTGACGTCCTTGAAAGGATACTAATTGACCTAGGTACAAATATTCATCAACGTATTGCATCTCCCCACCCGCGACCTTTAGCTTCTGCTGTGTGCTGTTTGTCATCAGCTTTGTCTTCGATCTGTTCATGCTAAGTCCAACTTCGAGGCTTGCCGTGTTAAGGTCGTTCAACATTAATTCTAGTTCGGAGGCTGATGAAGAGAAGAGCACATTTATAATATTGTTTATTTTAACATAAAGCCCTTTATTTTGTAAGATGCAAATAATTAAAAAACGGGAATCAAACCCACGACTTACAGCATAAAAAGTAGAGCTAATACCGCTCAACTTTAAAACTGTGACGCCTGTACTAGTTCGTAGAATATCACAGAATTTGCTTTTTATATTTAAACGCTACTTGTGTCCTTAGCCTTGAGCATTCCCGTCTGTCTAGGTCCTAGATGTCCGGATGTTCTAGACTCTAGGACATCCGTAGGGCCAGTGCAGTGTCATATCCAGCCTAGGATAAAGAGACTGAATAAGTGTGCTAGTCTCAACAGTCTCTACACATCTTGGGGCGAGAATCTGGGTCTTTTGAATACCAAGGCATTTCAGGTATTTTGTGACCAACTTAAACTTAAATTGTGGTCCAATATTGACGACCGATGTGGCGCGGTGATGGCGCGGCGATGGTCCGCCTGCGACGCAAAAGATTGCGGGTTCGATTCCCGCCTTGGGATAAATGTTTGTACGATCTGCAAATATTTATTCCGGGTGTTCTGGGTTTTTTATGTAAGTATAATAAAAAATATCTATCTATGTAATTTATTGTATTAAGTATGTCAGTCTTCTAGTACCCATAACACAAACTTTGCTTAGCTTGGGGCTAGATGATGTTGTGTGGATCGTCCAGCATTATTCATTTATATTATTTATTTAATACATGTTGAGCACGATGTTTTCCTTCGCCGTTTGAGAGCACTGGTATTGCGCACATAAAGCGCGACTTGTGTCTAAGTTATCTTATTATAATGTATGTTCGTCCTGTAAGGTCTATCTATGAGCTATATATAAACTATTTAGCATAAGTTGCCTGAAAGTTATTTGATTAGA
Source organism: Ecliptopera silaceata (assembly GCA_932527185.1). Lineage (NCBI taxonomy): Eukaryota > Metazoa > Arthropoda > Insecta > Lepidoptera > Geometridae > Ecliptopera > Ecliptopera silaceata. The sequence continues at coordinate 9,534,880 of OW052208.1, read as the reverse complement.
TTAAGGTGTCTAGTTGCAGCGACGCGTGACCCGAGGGTTGTTGAGTAGCCAGCGTATCAGTATTGCTATTCAGTGCGGCAATGCAGCCAGTATTTTGGGGACACTTTAAATTAATACACGATGTATTGCGTTTTTACAGTAGGTACGCATAGGTCTATATTGATAAAAACTAATATTCACGGACATTTTTTATCACGCTCTAGTCCCGAACTAAGCAAAGCTGTAAGAACTATATTGTTGATAGAATACACCCTGAATTAAGCATAGCTACTAGAACTAAATTGCTAACAGAATACACGCTTTATTTGTAAATCTTCTTATCGTGTCGTGCTACAACTGTATTTTGTTGTAGCATCGTGTTGGAAAGATTAGCCAGACTAGACACTGCTTTACCGTGTCTAGCTGTTACCGGTGTGCGCCACGAGGAGGCTCTTTCCATGCACTCTTTTTTTCCACCCTTATTTGTAAATACAAGACACAGAACTAATTATTAGTGTTCATCCCACAAATTTTTGTTCTTGGTAGGGATCAAACCCACGACCCAGAGCATAGAAAAAACATCTACTTCCATCTAAGCTGTTTAAAGCTAATAAATATAATTATTATAATTGTTATTTCCAGTATAACGATGTGAGACACGATTCGCTATATCAAGGGCGTTTCAGAACTATTATATGTGCCTATGCTCCCCTATCCCGTTGCTCTAGGTATTGCATTCCGTACAAACACATTCCAACTATCTAGCCAGGTTCACGTATCTATTGACAACCACATCGGTTAGTTGAACCGGACGAATTCGAAGAACCGGACGATGCTGGACAATCCACACAACATCATCTAGCCCCAAGCTAAGCAGAGCTTGTGTTATGGGTACTAGAAGACTGACATACTTAATATAATACATTACATAGACAGATATTATAAAATAAGAAGATAGTTTAGTTCAGTTTTTATTTTGCATGTTGTGGTGTCCTATAATTAGGGAAACACTTAGATTTAAGTCCTTTGTATTTTTATGTGATTTTTTTTTCATTTGGACCCTTAATAAATAAATAAATAAGACTGAAATGACTATTCAACCGACTTCACGACACACTTTTTTGTTACACGAGGAATCTACCAATTTTGATGGTTTTCTGTTTGACTTGACGATTGACTGACTTGACTGAGCAATAAATTCAAACATTTGACATTGGCATTGACTGTCGTATTGACGGAAAGACACATATAAAAGAAGAAGAAGATCATGGTTCAGTAATGATCCTTACTTTCATTAAAAACTAACAAGTACTTTAAGAGTAGTCTTTAAAAAGGGTTTTAATTATAGAATAACTTCTCGATGGCGATTGAAGTGTGATATTTTTTTTGTAAACATATAATTTTGAAATTTAACGTGAGTACGGTACCTATATTAATTATTGCTAAATAATTATTTCGAAACCTCGACCTGTGCCAAAGGGTAATGAATCCGCATACCTACAGTATTGGCCCCCGGTAGATCACACGGTCGGATGGGGGCCACTTACCTGTTCAATTCGATACTTCCTCCCGCTGGCATTTGGTCTAGTCTGGGCGCTGGCACTAGCGATTTATAGAACTATGACAAATACTATCAGTACCTACTGTTTCAAAGGATGATACATAAAATAGAATAGAATATTCTTTATAGCACACCATATAAGAAAAAAACTAATTAAAATACCTTGGTAAAAGTTTTATAAAGTAGTATAGCGGCCTTAAAAGCAATCTCTTCCAGGCAACCTTTACACTTACCTATACATTGTAATACTTTTACTTTTCTACGTATACGTCTAGCAATGGACAGATATAGAAAGATAAAAACTTTATTGCAAATAAATATACTTACACCGAAGAAACATTAAATCTACAGTACAATTTGGCGGCCTTATCGCTTCGAATGATCTCTTCCAAACTCCAGTTCAATATAGATACAAAGTAGTATTGCCAGTTTTACCGGTTTTATGAAAGTTATACTTAATAATAAATTGCCAATAAATTACCGTTTTAATGATAAAATCATACAAGTTACCTCAAAGTCATCTAACCGCAATAGGTATACGAAATCTAACACACGTTGCAAAGACAGGTGTCACATCTCAGTTAGTAATAGCTCTACCTTCTATAATATGGGTTGTAGGTTTGACTCCCTTTGAGCCAAATACTAAGTAATGAAATAATTACTTAAGTAAGTAAAAATATATTAATGAAATATGTTTTACTAAGAGTTATTTATATTTATGTAAGTATTTAGTATTTCTTCATCTCTATTTTCTGTCAATAAAATAAACGCGTGGCCAATTTGTCAACTTTTATATGATTGTTATGATTGAACATAATGTATGGCCCTCGTGTCAATGATATCATTGATCATAAATATTGTGGTAGAAAGAGCAATAGTTGAGCAAGAAATATATACTAAAACATATGTTTTTATATATTTGTAGCTTTTTAAACACGATAGATATATAAACAACTGTTGCCTTGACTTTTTAAAGGTATATTTTTCAGTATTTCACGAAAGTATTCTATTTTATCTATTATCATTTATTCTTTATTGTACACAAAACATATCAAGAAAAAAATTTAAACATAAAACATGTACAGATAGGCGAGCTTAACCCTAAAAAGAGTTCTCTTCCAGCAAACCTTGAAATGAGTGATTATATTATTTACCTCAACTGAAAATTAAAATCCATCACCACATAAACACAACACAATTCGACATCGAACATCGAACACATAAACAACTTTTAAATTCAAACACGTAATTTTAAAAATAAACTACGTTTGTATTTTGTTTTTTTTTAAAACAAACACATTTCAAACTCCGAACGTCACCCGGCTTGACGTAAAAGCCGCGCGCGCGCTGCCGTCCAAGCTTCAGAATCGACTAATTTACGCCATAGTACGGCTTAGCGCGAGTTGGCTTAGCTAAATATAAATCTTCTGTCGCTCTGTGTTCTTCTGATGACAGTTGGATTATATTATAAGTAGTTTATTACTTAATTATGAATGACTTCTGAGTTTCTATATCCGTACTAGACTGCAGGTAACTGTAGTAGTTTTCATTTTACAAACTATTATAAAAGTGTATCGATGATTCTTAAGTGATTAAATGGGTAAACAATGTATAGAAAGATTTCACATTATATAGATTGCGCATTAAAATTCTTAAAAAAATATAAAAAAACGTATTGAAATTGTCAAATTCTTTCGCAGTAACAAAATATGTAAGTACCTAAACTGAAAAAAATAGACAGAAGAAATACTTCTATTTTGTAGAAAAATACGATCAACTGTCAAAAATGTCACGTAGAGGTGACCCAGTATGTCACTCAAAACGTTACGAATTTTCATACCTTTCAAACTTTCCGAAGACAATGTATTTTAAAAACAAATGCAGTGACTTACCGTTGCAGTCTCATTTATTTACATTACAATAACGACACGACACGACACTTAGTACATTTAAAATAGTTGGTGTGATTTTACATTTTTGACATTGACTTTGACGGATAGAAGACACATTTATTTGTACGAATGCGTTTACACATGCTCAATGAATATTGTGCAGAACTTTAAAATAGTCTTTAGAACTTTAAATGTTCAGATTCAGCTTACTTAATAAATATAGAATTTTCTTTTTTTGTGGTTTTCTCTAAGTGCAATTACTCTTTAATATAAGTAAATCATCATCATCATCAACCTTCATCAGTCCACTGCTGGACGTAGGTCTCTCCCAAGACGCGCCACTGAGCCCGTCTCAGTGGCGGGTCGTTATTTATTTAAGTAAAAATTGTTTATTCAGTTTTGAGATATAAAAATCTATGTGAAAGTTAGTGAGTCAGTGTGAAAGCCCTCGACAAGAAATCATTAAATTGACATAAGGGATATATTAGGGACTGCGTACTTATTCTTTATTAGGATGACCGTAAATGCGTCGTCAGCGGGACCTGGCACTAGGGATGGGACAAAAGTAAAATATAATATGATATCATAGAAATAAATATACCTACGTAATGTAATCTTTGTTACACACCAGAAAAACAGAAATATAGAACAGAGAAAAAATAAAACCAAAAAGTACAATAGCCAGTCTTGTCACAATGGTGGACAGAGATAAAAAAAAAAAAAAAAAAAAAAATAAGTTTATTGATCAACCAAAGAGCGTACAAAGTAACAGAAACATAACATAAATTAGGACACTAAAAAAATAAAAACAAATAGTACATGTCAGTATTTGATGTGGGCTCCTTAATTTCCAAACTAAGTAAAAACTTGTATTTTGGAAATCAGTGATCCTCCTTAAGTGCAGTTACTATAATAAATTTGGCTATTATACTTAGTAATATATTTTAACATTTGAGTTTGTACGCAGTGTGATAGGGTGTGGATATTTTAATAATAATACTCCCTTAAGATAATTTGAGTTTATGGTAGGTAAAAATACTGATACATTATTATTATTATTATAGCCTGTAAAACCCATTGAATGGCTTTCTTTTTTATAAACTTTTTTTTTTCTTTTTCTTTTCCCCTCATTCAAGGATCCCTGTTCGGGTAAAGGCCTCCTCCAGATGTATGATATATGATGATGACTGATACATTACTTCCTAGATAATGTTTTAATATAATCAAAAACTTATCAAATATGAAATTCAGATTGATATCTAAAAAACCTATATTATTCATATAAAATATAGTATAAGTATATCTATTTCCCCTCACCAGAGCGACAAGGGCCGAATCCGCGCTATTCGGCAAATGGTAAACGATTCATAATAAAACAATAATGCGCCCTTCGGACGGAGTGAGAGGCGAAGGTCTCGCATTAGGAACACACGACCACTCAAATGTGGATGCTAGCACGTTTATTGAGACTTTTACGATTAAATTTATGTATGAAGCTGGCTCAACTGATTTTGAGCTATAACTTTCATTATAATGATTTTTAATATCCATATATTTATTACCAACTGCTCTTTCCATGTGTATTACAGTATAATATTTGAAACTATCATGGTTTTGAACATAGTTTTCATTATAAACGGGATATTTACCATGATTTGTGAGTTTGATTATTTCCCGATATTTCGGCACAGTTGCATGCGCCATGATCACGGGTCGAACTGAATAATCAAACTCACAAATCATAGTAAATATCCCGTTTATAATGAAAACTATGTATTACAGTATTTTTCAAATAAAATATACTTTATACTTACTTTGTAGTACCGGACAAATCACACGCTACGGCCCAATAATGTTTTTTTAAGTAAAATAACACAAAGCTAACATATTTTATGTACCACTCTTCAAGGAAAACTCGGCCCGACAATGAGAAAAAGATTTAATGGAAATAACAAAAGAAAACCGCAAAAATCTAAACAATAGAAATGAAACAAAAGCTCCTGTGACGAATCTGAACGCACACTGAACAATGACATTTCAATTACAATGGACTTATCATTATACCATTTTACACACCAATACCGCCATAACATCGCAATATGGTCGTAAAAGGTCACTTTCGTAGACCAATAGCAATCTTAAGGCCGGTTTCTGGAAACCCAAATCACGATTGATCCGAGTTTGACACATAGTAATTATTAGATTTTTTCGTTGATCATCGTTCGAGAAACCGGCCGTTAATATAAAACTGTAAATTGCCCTAAAGCACACTAATCCTATTGTTTTCCAATCAAACAATGTGATGCCTTTTAATTGGGAACACTAGGCTTAAAACCATTTCAACAACCCCGTGTCGGGGATAATATAAATAAATAAAACACAATAATTTGATTAATAGTTTTACTTAACAGATAAATAAACTAACCCTCACCTTAGCACATTTTCACAGTCCTATTTTCGACCTTTTATGTTAGGACCACTAAAACTATAGTGTGATGGTTTCTGATTAATGATTTTTCTAATTTACTTATAGGACTTAGACTACAATACACCTTCCCATTATTGTTTCTCTTTCGCTTTTCTCTACTGGGATCTCTAAAACCTGTATATTTCTTGAATAATATAATAACTTGGTATTAATAACTTTTTCATCTTCTTACGGCCGGTTTCTCGAACGATGATCAACGAAAAAATCAAATACATAATAATTACTATGTGTCAAACTCGGATCAGTCGTGATTTAGGTTTCCAGAAACCGGCCGTGAGATTGCTATTGGACTACGAATTAGTTAATCATCTTTTTGTTCTGGTTTAGGTATCAAGATGTATTTGATCTAGAAAGTGTAAAACCATCTTTAGTCCAATTCAGTAACATGGAGCTATATCAATTTATCTAAACAATTGCAAAAATACTGCCGTTTCCAAAACACTTTTATTACTTTCGTACATATTCGTGTCGTATCTCGAGTTGTTTTCATAATAACTCAGCTCGTATTATTTTTCCCAAAAGCAAACAAAGTTATTTCTTCAAACAATGTTTGCGGATCCGTAGGCACTGTTACCTCAACATTGAGTCATTTTCTTTGAATTAATTAGCAGTAAACGTAATGTAGGTAGCTATGTTGTGTGCATAGAGTTGAAAATTTATTCATAGCACGAATAATGGTAGGAGACTCATTTTGCTTTAAACGCACGCATTTAACTCACTTCTCGTTAAGCGGCCGAGGTGTGCGGACACGCAACGTTGGAGATAAAAGGCTGTGGCGACGAGGTTTAGTTTTCAATGTCAATACTTTAAATCAATGTCTAAAACCTTGGTTGCCGTTGTCCCTACTTAAATATATGTTAAAAAACACAAAACTTAGTATACATATTTCTGTATAACATATCAAATAACTTGTCACAAACTAAAAACATTAACGGGTATTGAATGTAAATCTCAAAGTATATTTTTAATCTCTCTTATCTCTTTATTTTGTTTACATTACAGTTACAGCCCAGTACAATATTTATTGTACATTATCGTATATTATTTCTTCATATATTATTTGTTCGTACGTGTTCTAGATCACAGTAAATATTACTCTGAGAACGAATTAATGTGTGATGTTAATTTGGCATCACGTTTGTTTGTTCAGTGCTTAGAACGGGGTTTGATGTTCCATTTAGCTAAGGGTTGATTTCATAGAGAATTTGATTATTTCATCGCCTCTGGTTTTGTGGTCAACAAAACTGGTCAAAATATATGTCAAGTTTTAGTGATTACTACTTGGTCAAAATATGCAAAATATATGTGAAGTTTTATTGATCTTTACTTTACTTTTTCTTTTCTTATGAATATATGAAAAAATAATATTTTTAATAAATATGTGAACGTGATATACAACATAATTTAAAATTGCAAAAATGTTGCGTATTCTTGCTGGGTTTTTAAACTTTGGTTTAATAGAATTTATGATATATATTAGCTATTTACCTAAAGTATTTTTAAGATACTTAGACCCGATCACGAATAAATGTGACAATCGTAAATATATTGTAACAATAACGTCCGAGATACACAGGGCAGTGACGCTGCAAAGTTCGGCAGTCGAGCAGGCGTTCACGCGCAGTGTAAATCGAATACGCTACTGTTTGTTTACGATTTTAAAATATATGAGTGAATGAAACAAGACATTGCTAAATAACTATTTATTTAGTAAAGTGTACGTGTGAGGCTCGTGATGTTTCCCTTCACCGTTATACAGTGTTTATCATCAACTTCATTTAGCAACACAAAAAGCAGTTTGAAGACTGTTCTACATAAAAGTTCTGGGGGGGGGTATCGTGAAAACTGAAATATTTTTGAACTGTTATGTTATATGATTAAATTGCAGTTCAGTTTTCTTCTTCGTCTTTTATTGATATTTTGAATGATCGATTTTTATACCGTTTGATAGAATTAACGAAAAATCAGGTAGGCCATGCTCAAATCAGGTAGGCCATGCTCAAATCGTCATTTTTAACGGCTCAGTCATAATTTTATAAAGCTCAGTCACGTCAGTCTACAAAAATGCCACGGAATACTGATGAGTTACTATAGTAAAATCATCGAAAACTGAACTGCAACTGAAAGGATATTTGGTCACGCAAGTTTCCCCTTGCTGGATAGCCCCCCTGGTAGATAGCAATTCATGAATAAGCAAACATAGTTTATGGAAAAACATTTACGTACGTCTGTTTGATGCTGTTGATTTACGGTAAATACAGATTTTAGGAATACCCTTTTGAAGTAGGATTAGTATTTAAGCTAGGTTTGTAGTGTTCTTCGATGTTTTGTTACTTCCCGCCTTTAGAATCTAGTAAACTAACGATTGCTAATAATGTTTGAGAGGTATATTTTAGGAATAATGGATGTTGATTTTTGATTGGGTCATCATAGCTCTGATTTCTATTTTTAGGGTAATGTTTAAACGGTCGCGCGGAACTGGTTTCGAAGATCACCTAGTTATAAGACGTTGCTGAATTATCCTTGTGATTTTCGGAGTAAACAATATTTCAGATGTGTTAAGTACCTAGGTAATGGGGTTCTATTCTCACTAGAAACAAACATTGATACTAAGATGCTTATAATGTCAGATTCTTGGAACCTAGAAAAACAGCCCAAAAATCCAGATTTACAACGCTTTTTAATAATGATGATCCGTTGTTTATATTATTTTTATAGTGTATTGCGTGTACGTAACCTGTGTACGTACATCCTATGTAATTAAATAAAAAAACAAAGCTGTACAAAATCTTTAGCAAGTATTGTTTAGCAGCAGTAGCAGTCTGATACAACGTATTTCGGTACATCATGAATCAACTACGTAGTTACGTGGAACCATCGGTCCCAACTCATAATACAAGTATTCGCAACATTCAATCTAAGAAATTCCTTCTCAAGTGTCTCAAGACATGCTCATATTAAACTGTCGTAACTTTAATAAACTAAACTGGATCAACTGCTTCATATAACATAGATATAGTACTTATTTCTAGCTATATTTTTACCGCGGTTTCACTTAAGCTTCGAGGACTGTCTATGATCAATCACGTATAAATACCATGACTTTTCTGATCGACTAATGAAGGTATATTTCGAAATACATTTCAGAGGAGATTAAAAAAATCTTTTTTATTAATATGTGTATCTCGTTTTAGTAAAAAATTAGCTGGTTTTGAAAGTTTTTGATGTGGTAATTAATTACCTACCCTAGACTTTGACAGCTGATGGGCTATTTGACCTAATCAATCAAAGTCAAAGTCAAAAAATTACTTTATTCAGTAAAATCACAAGAATCATTTAGAATCGTCTTACATACTAGGTGATTCTAGGTGCCAGTTCCACGCGACCAGAGCCTAGAAGAACGGGCAAGAAACTTACGGCCTGGTTCCTACCGTTTTTTTATATGATCCTTCTTACAAAGAATTACAATTAAACTAAATTAAGCACTCACCACACACCAAGATGGCTACCTATCATTAAGCTCTAGACACTTCACCCGTGTTGCATTCACTCGTACTAGACCCTCATTCTATATATAATTTTATTTTATTTTATAAATTGACAATTAGTTTAATATTATAATCTATGATTTGTATATCAATATTTGGTAAAACGTGAGGCTCTATGTATGATAAGATCTTATACCTACCATGTTTAAGGCAAATAAGTATTTCATTTCGTTTTATTTCTATGAGATTCTTATAGATAAAAAAACAAACTAACAGACAGTCCATTTACTAGGAATATTAGAATAACTCGATACAGAATTAATCACTTTGTATCGCTTTAGCAATTTACTAGTTAAGTAGTTACTGCGGCTACAGTTTTCTCAACACGCGTTTGTGGTAATATTTTCATATTTCTTTCTATAAATAATATTAGTTTAGTTGGAGCTTAATCTTATGTTTTTCCGATATAAATGTATCTATATCGAATTGATTATATACCTAATATAATATAATAATTTAAAAAAAAAAATATTATAAAAATTAATTCGGCGCGTATCCGAGATACTGGCAATGCAGCCAGTATAGGTATCTTGGATACACGACGCGACGATTGGTACTGATTTGGATAAGTTGAGCTGTCTATAGATAGTTCGCAACGGCATGTAGATAGCTCAACTGTTACTTATGTGTTTTATTACCTATATACATTTTGTAAATACTGTAATAGTCATATGCTTATTTGTGAAAAAAGTTTGTTATATATAACGGGTGGCGCAAAAGTAAGGGCACTAAAGAAAACACTGTTTATTTTTTTATATGACATTTCCTGTCATTCTATTGTTGAAAATTGTGTAGTGAACAAATGTAAAATACACTGAAAATAAACATGGACCGTTTTACTCCTAAAGAAAGTGGAATAATCGTGTCAATGTTCTTACGGAATAATTCATCAGTGATAAAAACACAACGTGAATTTCGTCAACGATTTCCCCACCGTCCGGCACCGATTGGTCGCTCAATTCGAATTCAACATTGGATAGACCTAAGTCTGGGAGACCAAGAACAGGCCGTTCAGCTGAAAATATCGATGCTGTGCGCGAATATGTGGAAGAGTGTCCAGAAACATCAACGAGGCAACGTGCCACGCAATTGCGTCACTGGAGAACGCTACAGAACCATGTTACGTGAGTTTTTGATACCCAGTTTGTACGAATTGAGGCTGGAGCACATCTGGTTTCAACAAGACGGCGCTACGGCACACACAGCGCGCGACACTATGGACTTAGTTAGGGACGCTTTTCCAGGCCGAGTTATCTCTCGTTTTGGCGATTTGCCTTGGCCTGCAAGATCACCCGATCTGACCAGTCCAGACTTCTTTCTTTGGGGTTTTTTGAAATCTCGGGTGTATGTGAACAAGCCACAGAATATCGCAACTCTAAAAGAAATCATTCATCAAGAAAAAAGGAACATATCGCAGGAAGTGTTACGGCAAGTTATGCAAAATGTCATAAAAAGGGCTCAAGCTTGCATCAACTCTGGAGGTCACTATTTAAAAGACATAATTTTTAAATCCTAATGGTACAAAATTTAATGAACCAAATATACATTTAAAAAAACCTAAATCTATTTTTCTAATTTAGAAAAAAAGTTATAGCTGAACCAAATAGGGTCATTTCTTTTGCGCCACCCTGTACAAACATATAATATACCTATAGCAACATCATTATGGTCAATTGCTGATTACACAATCAATCTACATACAAAGCATGGTGTTGACACAGTTAATAAGGCTGGTAAATTCATTGCATTTGACTAACTCTAGCTTGATTGGGTCATAATTTTAATTGGCAAAGACAATACTAACTATTTACTTTAGTAGTCACGGGTTTTTGAAGGAGATGGGAGTATTGCTGGTTTATCCTGAGAGGATATTAATAATATTAGTAATGTTAACAAAAACTACTTTATTATTATGTAATGTAGCATTCTGTATGCAATGGTTCACGGACTTATATACACTCAAACTACGCAAAGCTTGTATTATATAAATGTGACTTAACCTTTAGCTTATATAATACTATTAATATACTTCTATCTATTGTAAATATCGAACAAACATTAATTTTTTGCCAACACACAAATGTTTTTTGTTGGTGAGAATCGAACCTAAACATGCTATCACACAAATGTGTCTTCTAGTTGGAAATTGAACCCACGACTCACTAACGGCCGGTTTCTCGAACGATCAACGAAATAATTACTATGTGTCAAACTAGGATCAATCGTGATTTGGGTTTCCAGAAACCGGCCGTAAGTTAGATAATGTGTATCATAAAAGTAGTTCAAAATCTACAAAATCAGGTTTATAGTTCTGTACTATAAACGAATGAATCTCTACATCGATTGAAAGAAACTGGTTCAAGTACAACTCCAAACAATGCCATAGACCTTCTAATTATAGGCACATGTCTGTCTGTACGTAAACAGAGCCTTTTATTGACTTTGTTGCTGAGACTAAACAAAAAGGTAGAGTTGTCTAAAAACTGCTTTAGCTAAAAGTAGGATCTTTTTAGTTGTCAATACGTTAATAATATAAACTTGTGACTACTCAAATACCCTATTTTTATTCAGATCCTATTTCCTCTCTGATCGATCCTCTCTATGATCCTATTTCATTTAATTTTTTTTAAAAGTTCTTAGCTATTTTCCACTTCTTAGTGCTTAGCGTATTAGCTAACCTGACCTGACTTTTCCGGATATTTTTTTATTGAGCATGATGCAAAATAACTTTTTATTATAAGCAGATATCTCAAACATTACTTTTGCGTTTGAAAAAATATCTAAAAATCTAGACACTTAGCACAAAAATATCGGTCCATCGGACCTATCTAAGGCACATTAAAGCACATCTCTTGAATTTATTTGTAGGTACGTTTAAGCCAAGTTTCAGTCTTATTTCACGTTTAATGTTCGCCATCTGTTTTATTTGATTACATTTGTTTGTATGTTAGTATTTGGCGATGTACGGAAACATTAGGTTACATCTGGGTGGTATCGTGCTATCTTTCGAATTCTATAACATTTTCAGTCATAAGCTGTATAACTTTAACGACTTTTATGTTAACTTTATAGCTCTTTGTCCCTCATATACATAAACACTATAGTTAGAGCAAGACAGAAATCTCATTCACCTTCTCGTACACACCGTTTGGTTCAAACTCAAACCCTTTATAAATATACTACATTTAAAGATTAAAAAATAAAAAAATTAAATTCTTAGATATGCTTAAATCAGCTGGTGCACGCGACATCGTTTTACAATCGTTATATTTTTGACAATTCGCACAATATCTCTATAAATTATAGCCTATATGTTATTCTGATGTATAAACTACATTATCGTAAAGTTACATTAAAATCGATTCAGTAGTTTTTGCGTGAAAGAGTAACCAACATCCATACAAACTTTCGCGTATGTAAGTATTAGAGGAGAGTATGATAAAAGCGCGCAAATCGTTTTAATGTTTTTAACTGATTATCACATTTATACACTCAACAGCAAATTGTGTTGTGTGATTAAAAATAATATTTATTAATAATTATTAAATGAATAGCCTACAATGTTTAGCGGCATGTTGGTACATTTGACATGCGATTCACTCGTTTGTGGCTGTTGCGCGACCCGTGTACTTTGAACACTGAAAAGTTAGTCTAAGACACGACTGAGAAAAACTAATTTTAAATTACTAAGTCCGTAGTCTCTGGTGTTGTAGGTGTCTATGGGCGGCGGTGACCACATCCCATCAGGTGGCCCGCAAGCTCGTCTGCGAGATATGGCATAAAAAAAGTCTGATTTTTATTAGATTTTTTATCAAAAAGTGAAATCAAAGAACACGCTAATTTTATAAGCAGCGTGACTCTTAAATCTTTTTCTTCGAACACTTTTCTAAATGTACTTAAAACTATTCAAACCAAAATATTCCAAACAATCTATAAATTAATGAAATAAAATTTTAAATAAATATATATTTTCTTACAGAGCAGGTTTACAGAGTACATACCCAGTGCTCTACTACCCAAAACAGTCATAGACAATTTTTTTTTGTTTGAGCGTACACACTTACAACGACCATACAGTGTCCCACAACTTCTTAAAAAACAACTGAATTTGCAATTTTAGCGGTTCGCGACTTTTAGTCGTGTCTTATACATTATTTTCAGCGTTATTGGAGCGGATTTAATTATTATTGTAGCTGTAACCTTTTATAATAACACTATCACAAATCACGTTACACGCGATAATTCTTCAGGATGGCATTAGATGGAAAAATCTTAGATAATTTAAATAAAACCAAAGTAAAATTCCGCATTGAATTGGTAATAACAGTAGGTATATTTTTAATTAAAAGAAAACCACCTTTGAGATTTATGAAACTACAAGGTGAAAAAAGGGAGGTTAAAAACTTTACGGCTGAACGCTTTTCTAATACCTATATACAGGGTTACATGGAAAGTCGTGCTAGATCCGTTAAGGGCGTGGAGTACCCATCATTTCTGACTTATTTTACTAAGAAACACCTTACCCTAAACTTAACCCATTTCGAGATATTCGACTTTTAAATTTTTATTGAAAATTGCAGACTTTTAGGCTACTAAATTTATTATTGTTTTTTCTGTGCATCTTATTATTATTATTATTGCATTTTTACATGGGTAATAAGATGCTTTAGGACATCAATTATTAAAATGGTGCATAAGTTAATTGAATAGATCGTAGTAGACAAGTGAAACTTATGAAATAAAAAAATATTTTAGAAGGTTTATTTTTCTCTAAGAGATATCTAAAAAAAATATTATGGCACTCGTTCGGCGGATGTTATAATAAATATCTACGTTTCAACAGCTATCTTACGACGTATAATAATTTAGGGTTTGTATTACATTTCGTGGAAAAAAAGTAGTTGGGACGCTCCAGGTTGCAGTTCTAACGGTCCCGCGCGAGCAAGACAAGTGAAGATTTATGTAGATGCGAATGAAAGAAAAAATGTGTAGAGACCGGCTAGGGCTGGGAATACAACAGGGGAAATTGTTTTTGGTTGTCAGTCTGCTTTTGTGCTTCGTACATAGTGAATGTGATATCGTTTTTCTCTTTTCTCAACTTGGCTGTGATTCTGAACTATTTCTTCTGATAATGACTACTGTGCTCGTTAACCGAACTCTGCTTTATTTGACTTGCTTTGATTTATATGTCGACACACAATCGCAGTATCCGTAACAAATAAGCATATCAGCATATTCTTCAGATGTTTAGGACGTCATTTTCAACAATCCGTATCAGAGTCCGGTTAACGAGCACAGTAGTCAAAATCAGAAGAAATAGTTCAGAATCACAGCCAAGTTGAGAAAAGAGCAAAACGATATCACATTCACTATGTCGTACATAGTGAATGTGATATCGTTTTGCTCTTTTCTCAACTTTAGCACAAAAGCAGACTGACAACCAAAAACAATTTCCCCTGTTGTATTCCCAGCCCTAGCCGGTCTCTACACATTTTTTCTTTCATTCGCATCTACATAAATCTTCACTTGTCTTGCTCGCGCGGGACCGTTAGAACTGCAACCTGGAGCGTCCCAACTACTTTTTTTCCACGAAATGTAATACAAACCCTAGATTATTATACGTCGTTAGATAGCTGTTGAAACGTAGATATTTATTATAACATCCGCCGAACGAGTGCCATAATATTTTTTTTAGATATCCCTTAGAGAAAAATAAACCTTCTAAAATATTTTTTTATTTCATAAGTTTCACTTGTCTACTACGATCTATTCAATTAACTTATGCACTATTTTAATGATTGATGTCCTAAAGCATCTTATTACCCATGTAAAAATGCAATAATAATAATAATAAGATGCACAGAAAAAACAATAATAAATTTAGTAGCCTAAAAGTCTGCAATTTTCAATAAAAATTTAAAAGTCGAATATCTCGAAATGGGTTAAGTTTAGGGTAAGGTGTTTCTTAGTAAAATAAGTCAGAAATGATGGGTACTCCACGCCCTTAACGGATCTAGCACGACTTTCCATGTAACCCTGTATATTTATTCTGATAAATAAAATTGATCAATTGCTTTATTTTCAAAGGAATTTGACGTGTTTCTTTTAGTAGTACAGCTATTTGGGAGAAAGCTTATCAAATAAAGGTAGATACGCATTAAAGAGTTATCTCACATTTCTGCATGATATGTGCGGTACCATTTCAGGCACATATAACTTCTGTAACGTTAAAACCCTTTTAAAAGTAAAAATATAGATACTTACAGTGGTCTCAGCTGAACGACGTTTTTCACGGTAAGAATCAGGACTTTTATTATTAACTTATTTGTAGGACTTTTTTTTACACCCTGCACATCTATACAACACGATTTCGCACCGAAGTTTTGCTAACAAATTCACTCGCCGTCTGTGAAAATACCGAAAAATAATTATGTTACCATTTCATTATAATTTCCCGCCAAAAACACAATGGACGAAGAAAATTACAATCTTCAAGATGGAATTTCCCTTGGTCTTAGAGGGATGGAGTTACAACTATGGAGCAATCAGTCTCAATTTTAATCTGCTGTTGAGTATGAATAGTATGAGCAAGACAAATACATCATAATATACATCATAATACATCAGTCAAGAAGTAAACAAAACATCGCTATCAATGTAAGGAATCACGATTTTTAACACAGTTTTCTTTATAAACGGGTTATCCGCCATGATTTGTGATCCAGTGAACAGTGCAATCATGGCTTGTGATCAAGACGCAATATCGGGAAATAATCAAACAAACAAATCATGGTATATATTATCGCATTTTTAAAGAAAACAATACGTAATTACCATAGCTAGGTCATCACACCTCTTATTATTTTAACTTGCTTCAGTTTTAAGATTGGCTGACTCTAGGAATTCTTTCAAGATTTCATTCGAAATGTTTGATTGAAAACATTGAATTCATTTAAACTTATTGCTGTTTTTTTGTGCGAGTATTTCCTTAATTTAAATGGAAAAGTTTTTGTATTGTTAATGTTTTTACAGTTAAAGGCTGGGTCAGACCGGATGCGTATGCGTAGACGTAAGCGTAGACGCGCACGTACCACTCAGTTGTAATGTATGGAAATGTATGAGACAGGACACACTGCTTGCGTAACGACGCGCACGCCTACGTTACGCAAGCAGTGTGTCCTGTCTCATACTTACGTCTACGCATACGCATCCGGTCTGACCCAGCCTTAATTGTCATATTAAACAAGTATATGTCATGGGCTAACATAGAATGTACCTTATGAACTATCTTAAAAAGCAGTAGTTGTGAAACCTTATGTATAAACCTTGTATTGTTTAGGTATGAATGATTTAAAATAAATCACTTTTAAGATAGGGGTTTAGTAGAAGTAGAAGTAGAGGGGTGCATGGAAAGAGCCTCCTCGTGGCGCACACCGGTAACAGCTAGGCACGGCAAAGCAGTGTCTAGTCTGGCTAATCTTTCCAACACGATGCTACAACAAAATACACGTAGCATCGACACGATAAGAAGAAGAAGTAGAAGTAGAACATATGTAAAAGAGGTCATGCGAAGAACGACTACCGCATATTTTGCCGCCAAATAGATTTTTTTTATATTATTGCTCACATTGCTGTGTTTCAGTTTGAGAGGTATGGATGCCGGTGCAATTACAGGCATGACAAAAAGAATGATGGACGCGGTGCAATGTATCACTCAGCACGTCCACAGGGAACGATTATGTTCTATGAATGTTATCGTACAAGCAGTGGACTACTTAACGCTTATTCCAATATCTAGTAACATCTAGTAATAATATAAGTCATTTAGTATTAAAATACATTTATATTATTTTTTTAAATTTCACATTGTACTTTGTTAAATTAATATACATGAACAAATGTATCTACGATATGGGACCTGTAATATTTGTTACTAATTATTACCATATTAATACATATAACAATATTCTGCTTGTAGCACTACACCATCCTATTCTTCTTCTTATCGTGTCGATGCTACAACTGTATTCTGTTGTAGCACCGTGTTGGAAAGATTAGCCAGACTAGACACTGCTTTACCGTGCCTAGCTGTTACCGGTGTGCGCCACGAGGAGGCTCTTACCATGCACCCCATTAGCCTAGTTTATCCACAGTTAAAGCAAGGTCCAGAAGATATAACAGAATATAGCCGATCACCATGAAAACAACGTATTCGAATCACACTGCGCGTCAACGCCCACTCGACTGCCAAACGTCGCAGTGCCACCGCGCAGTGTAGCTACCGATGCAATACGTTTAAGTTTGTAACATTTATTCGTGATCGTATCTCGAGTCGTCAGTCTATCGCGATTAACATCATAGACGTGCAAGGGCGGATCCAGCTTTGGCGCCAGGGGGGGGGGGGGGGGTCACATAGTCGTGGTCAAGTCAAGAACTTATAATTTTATGTTCAATTAGTGGTCCTGGAACAAGCTCAGGGGGGGGGGGGGGTCATGACCCCCATGACCCCCTCCTGGATCCGCCGTGACGTGCTGAATTCACTGATCTATAATTTACCTAAATATTTATTACTCTAAATAAAATATTATACAAATAAAAATATTTCAAAGCCCAGACCTTTCCATAATATCGTTTGTAGTTCAGAAGGTCAAATATATAACGAAATGAAATTCGATTTTTCGCTTTAATAAAATACAGAGACACGATAATCCTACGCCTAGAACTTTATATTGAAAATTTAATTTTGTTACAGTTTATGGCCTGTTCTATGGCACTCGTCACTAACTGGTGGCTTAAACTATCCAAACTCAAGTTGCGGGAAACTGGCACATTAGGACCTTGTGTAGCGTAATTATGTAATCCGAACGGCTGATTGTTGCAACATCGTAAAAATAAAAAATAAATTGAACACCTAAACAAATAAATAATAGAAACATATTTTTTCTTATAAATCGAACACTCATCGTAATTCGATTATTTGCCAATATTTTGGCACAGTTTTAAGTTCATAGTTCGTAGTAGTTCATAGTTCAGAATAAGCTATTAGCTCTTAAGTATTAGTTAGATATGTGTATTTATTGAACCTAATAAAATTATTTGATTTATTTGATATTTGATAGTGGTCATAGCGCGAAAGCTAGGTGGTTAACCGTTATTGTTTAAAATAATTTGTTTATTTTTAATGCATCTATCTCTCTAAAATAAGTTGTTTTAACAAAACGTGTGTGCCACAACAGTAACCGATAACTGTAACAAAAACAACACAATTATAACCAGATTTTATGTTAATAAATTTTAAGCTTTGCTTTATTTTAATGTACTTAATCTATACTAAATCAGAAGCTTTATTTTACTTAACAAGGTATTTTTTTATCAAAGCATTTATGTCATCTTTTATACAGAACTTTTTTTCTTTCATCAATCTTTTATTGATAAATGATTTTATATAAAAGATTTTTTCCACTTTTAAGCACTTAAAGATCTATTTTCTATGTTAAACAGCTAGTAAATCGTGCGTCTAAGGGCACCTTTATAATTGAATCATATTGCCTTTCAAGCAGCTTTCAGACGTTGATAATAAAAATCAGAACACGTACAGATGAGAACTGATTGTGATTTAAATGAAATAAATCCATAATTTATTTTCACTTACAATGATTTGTTAGCTTAATAAAATTTATTAGTTTAATAGTTCGAGAGCTCAAGAGCAAACCTATTTTTGTATTAAGCGTGTTATAGAAATAGTCAGTTTGTATTAGCGTAGAACAACATACTTTTTATATTATAAACTTCTTGAAATCGCCTTGAATTTAACGACATACTATGGCTGTAACAATAAAGCAGAATTCGATATTTAATATATATATATTATTTGATTTCTATAATACTATGGCGTTTTTAATTGTAGCTCATCATTTTTTTTAGAATTCCTCTCCATTTCACAAATCGTGTCTCAAACTAAAAACAAAACAAATCTTGTCAAATGTACAGACAAACTAAAATAAACTTCAATACCTACTAATGCAAGCCCTCACTGAGGACGCTAACATAAACAAGAGGATTCAGTCGCACCACATAAATACCGGAATAAATAACATTTGAAAACATTTCTTTGTGTCGATGCGGCAACGACTGATTTGTGAACGGCACGTGAGAGTCTGCTCAAAGAGTAGTTAGACAAACAGATTAGACACAAACTTTTTATACAAAAACTGCGAGATAAGTTTAGATAGCCCATTATAGTAGAAAGTAGCACTTATATTTACAAGATCGTAGGATAAGTATTCCTTCCTAAAATATGTTTAAGTTATGCTTGTGTTACGAAATTACATTACAATATCATTGTCATCGGTATAACGTGGAAAAACGCATGGGTTGCAGAATTGGGTAATATTTGTGTTTATTTATTTCTATTTATTATATATTATATTTTTGTATTTATTTATCTAAACTTACATTTTGTAATAACAGCTTAGGTCTAGTAGTAGCTTATGTATGCACACATGCACCGTGCTAGGGCACTGCAATGTAGATCCGGTTTACAAAATTTAAATAATTAATTAACTTGATGTTAAATAGATAAATAGAGATTTGATATAAAATAAAAATGGATCAGTCGATTTGTGAGATAAGTGGCACATCACAAATAAGGGGTGCATGGAAAGAGCATGGCGCACACCGGTAACAGCTAGGCACGGTAAAGCAGTGACATTTTTCTAGGTGATTTTATTCATAATACTGTTCTGTGCATTCCAGGCTCCTAATCTGTGACGAATGCCTGGTGGTTATTATTAGCAAGAATGCCTGAGCTCGTGTCACGCGTCGCGTGTGTAACTGCCCTTGGACTAATGGTTAGTTCCTTAGCCCTATTATGGACAACTTTGTATTGAAAATATAAAGATTAATCATGACTTATTTTTTAAAACATATTTTAGAATGGGCACACCCTCAGAAATGAGTAATGTGACAAAGACTAGTTACCACTAGGAGGACTACATCACACTAAACCAGCATCTATCATACTGCATCATCAAATGAAGACTAACTAGGTTTTCCGTCCCTGATAGTCTCAGGATAGAGCAGCATAGAAGCACCTGATGAAACTTCACTAAGGTGTTTCAGAGCGATGTGTGAAATATTCGTATTAATTTATTTCGGTAGTATCCAGTAGTCCGAAACAGGGTTTGAAAACCTAAGCGCCCAGGAAAAAGATTGGTGGAATATCGCCAAAGCCCGGGATAAGTGGATGACTTTGGGTGAGACCTTTGCCCATCAGTGGGACAATATTAGTTGAAAAGTAATGATGGATACACTAAACCAGCAAGGATTCAGCATTCTTACTGCTTTTGTATTGTGCCTCTTATCGTTATCAATAAACAAGTGAACAGAGCAGGTGAACTATCAAGGAATGTTTGCAAACATGTCTGTTATGAAGCATTTATAACAAACTGTGTGGTCGGTATGTGTGTTTGTGGATTAGTAATGGTTGGGCGATGTGTCATTGGAATGGTATTCGCTGATGATGAGAGTATTTATTTCTTAAAGCACTAGAATAGACGTTTCCAAGTGAAATTTGTTCGAAGTTTAGTTTGTTTCTACCTAGTTTAAACTGCCCGAGATTATGTAGTAGCTTTACTTATAATTACTTGCGTTATATATTGATAATAAGGATTCATTAAAAAACTATTTTAAGTTGTTTAAATAAATAAAATAAATAATACTGGACGATCCACACAACATCATCTAGCCCCAAGCTAAGCAGAGCTTGTGTTATGGGTACTAGAAGACTAACATTAATTACATACAATACATTACATAGATAGTTAATAAATTATTATCTTTTAATGGTATTTTTGACGGTACTTTAGCCGTGAAGTATTTTTCATAGGTTTAAAGTTTAAAGTGATACGTTGAACTAATTTGACCAAAAGGATAAATTGTAGGTAGGTACAACATTTTGTTAGTCTATCAATTATTACAATCTAGTAATTACAGATTTTGTTTCTTATCAAGTAACTCGTCTGATAGAGGAGAGTGGAAGAAGAGGACGTGTTGTACCGACCACATAATGTGGGACAAGGGTAGGAAGACGATGATGATGATGTTTCTTATCAAGTAATCAAATTTTAATAATTTTTAGTCAAAGAAATTCCTATTTTTATTTATTTATTTATGTCAACCAACTAAGGATCATATTTACATTATATTAATATGAAAATTAAAAATTAAAATTAAATCCTATAAGTAATCCGTTATAATATTTTTGCTATGTGTAAAATATGTGTAAAAACTGCACTATGTGTACACTACGTGTACACTATGTGTAAAAACTGATTTTTTTGACCTATTTTTTTTTAAATATTAACACATAAACCTACATCATTTTCTTGAATTCTATAAAAATTCTGTAAAATGTATAGAAAATTGTTTGTTGCAAACTTGTAGCGTAAATCGCAGCACACTTTCCTATAAAACAAATATTGGAATTGCACAGCGTTCAATCGAATAAGCAAACAGATTACCCTGAAGCGAGATACAATGATCCCCGTGTCTCTATTTATACTCGATTCTTATAGACTAGAAGCTCCTGTTTGTTAAACTTAGCGCACAGTTATAGTCCAGGAGCACAGGTTTAGATCTTATGAAACTCAAAGCAGATTTTAATAGAACTTGTTCTCTTTTTTAAATGACAACCGTTCGGGTTTTGACATTTCTGCCAGCGTCACGTCATTTTAGTATTTTTGTCTAAAAACCAATAGCGAAAAAGTACACATTTAAAATTATAATCTCTAACGTTCTGAATATGAATGAATATTCACACACATCACGTTTTAGTGTCAAACTAAGCAGTAGATTGCTGATAGAACACTTATCCACATTCTTGTTAACTAACTTAGATAGATTATTCTTGTTAACTAACTTAGATAGATTATTCTTGTTAACTAACTTAGATAGACATAGATTACATAGCTACACGTAGAGACAGAACAAACATCGTGCTTGTCGCACTCACTGCATGGAAGCTATTACCAACTATACCTATTGTCCCGTTGGTCATATCTATAGTTAAAAATTTCACGAACGCAAAATCTATCAGATCTGTGCGCGTGAGCTTGCTGTCAAAAAACAAAAAGCCTGCTTAGGTTTGCTTTGCTGAACGAAACCCAATGAATTTACGTTCGATAATAGCTCAAGACAAGCCTTCAACTTCTCATACAGTTAGGCAGTTTGTTCACGAGCTGTGTTCAATCCAAAACATTCGCATTAAAGCCTATTTTGCAATAAAACAGACTTGAAATGATCCAGCTTGACATAAACGGATGCTATTCCGAAGTGCAGCTGTCGAGATTGCAGTGCCGAGGCGCGATCGGAATATTGATCCAAAGATGTCGAGTGAGATTGCTTGAATCGGTGAATCCATAGCTTGTCAACGTTCTTTAGCATTTAGAAAACGTTCAGGCACTAGTCATTTCTAAGATATATTTAAAAGTACCTAATTTCAAAAAAATCATGGACATTAAAATTTCATACGCTATGGTCCCAAACTAAGCAAATCTTGTAGCACGATAAAAACTATAGAAAGTTATATTCCAATTGCATATTTCTAGGAGATTAATAAGGTGTTTTAATAAATAGTATCAATAAGCATCAGAATTAAGCGTAGGTATGTGTAATTATTTTAATTGTTCAAAGTTATTTAAATATTTCGTGTTTTTTGAAAACAACACCATTGATAATTTTGACTCTAATCTACTTTAGAATTGACACCGTTTCTAGAGTTATCACTCAACATTTGGTCAATCTAGACTCTCATCCATCATCTTCATGATCGAAATTAAAGTACACTGAATAACCAAAAATTTGTTTTTATTTGTTTGGGCTGCTACTGATAGAATAGTTTTAAACTAGCGTTAATCTCTATGTTGAAAAGGTTTGAAAACCAGTTAGTCCTCAAGTCAGCTGAAGGCGGGTCTATCCGATCCCAATAACGAATATCCTCGTCGTCAATACCAGCTTTTTCAACGCTCGCACGCCGGTCCGGTAATCCGGTGTAACCCCTGATTTGAGGTGACTAGCATCCTAGATTTATCAGGATATTTATTTAATACCTGACATCATAACAAACTTTGTTAATAGAGCCGAAGACCGGGCTCAGTGGCGCGTCTTGGGAGAGACCTACATCCAGTAGTGGACTGATATAGGTTGATGATGATGATGATGCAAACAAACTTTGTATAGTAGCATTTTTCACAAGCAATCCTTTATAAATATTCTGAAAGAAAAGTAAGAAAGAAAGAGAAGAAATTGTATTTGCAAAAAGATCTCTAAAAATCTGTGAATTTTAGAAAAGTTGCAGATTTTTTGTTTTTTCATACACTTAGTTGCATTTTAAATAAATCGATTTAAAATTTCTACTATTATTAAACATACATTCCAATCCAAACAAAAAACAAAACCTTAATTTACTTTATACCTTTGGTATAACTTTTATTATATAAATGCACAAAAAGACGAAATTAAAAAAAAATCCTACATCTTCTTGTATTACAGTAACCCTTACATGCGCACCTGTAATCTGATCGTGACTTGTATAAAACAATTTGTTTAGCTCGCTTTTCAATTTGTGTTACAGTACAGTACAGTTGCAGTGATCGGGTTAAAAAAAAGATTTCTGAACCCGACTCCCGGATTAGAATGAGGTAATGAATGGAAAAAGATTTTTGCATTAGAATTGCAAAATCTGCAAAACACGAACTAAGCAAGAACAAAGGTTTATATTTTCAATACGTTTTCAATATCATTAATGAATACATATTTATAATAAAGAAAGTTAAAGTTACCTTGCAATGAGATAAAGTAGGTAAATATTTCATTTAATTAAAAATTAAAAATTGGAAAATGTTAAATTTAACCATTTTTACTTAGATATTTTGATAAAAACTACTTTGTTTAAGTAATGGTTTAAATTTTTACTTCATTATTCGTTATATTTTACATAAAAACAGGCTCTCATTTGGTAGTAACAAACTTTCATAATTAAGTACGGTATAAAAAAAATTGATAAAATGATTTAAGAAATGCTTGATATTTTTATTAATTATTCGTGATTAAATAATTTTATCTGGATCAATGAGAAAAAAAATTATAATGTTATAAATATTATGTAAAATTAATATCTAAATTTTAATCTAGATATGATTTAAAATCAAACATGATTTCATAACAATCATTTAAAAACATAACTTATGTCTAATTTATAAACATAACTTATGTTAGAAATATGAATTTATGATTCCTAAAACATAAAAAATAGTCTATAACCCGGATCGAAGGTATTTTTCTCTTGTTTAAGTGTTCGAAGAAGGTCATACAAATTACCGTTAAATTGTAGTTAAACCATCTATCCAAGAAAAGGTTACTATAAATCATTAAATCTACAACTAGTAATTTGTAGACACTAATTATAAACCTACAACGTGTAATTACTTTTAAATGAACCCTCTTTTTACCAGACTTGTAGTTACTTGAAGCCAATTATATAGAACTAGGTACATATTGTAAAAGATAAATCAACGTAGTCAGAATGTTGCCATGATAACGATGGTCAGTTGACAGTGACAGATGACAATTGGTCAAATTTATAGTAGTTACTGTTGAAATTTCCTAAAATAATATGATTTCTTATATTTTTTGTTCACTGCTGGGCAAAAGTTTCCCCTAAAGCCTACCACGGGAAACGACAAGAACACAGAAAGTGCAGTTTCAACACTCTATCCGATATTTTAAAATCCAAAAACAATCGTATCGTATGTAGTTAAGATATTCATGGAAACAATTAAAAGTTCTCACAGTTTTTGTCGATCCATGGACGTTTTTGCACAATTACTGTCTGTATCTCGTTTCTCTGCGAAATTGTAGTGTCGTTTGACGCGATGTGTGTCACACAGATGAAATAAAACTATAAACATGGAAAATGTTTATTCGACACTATTTTGAAGCCGGATTCATTAAACGTTTAGGCTTAGTTTTAGGTAAGGTTTTGTAAATAATCCTCAATTTTTTATCGACATACGACAAACAAAAAGCAGGCGAGTTTCAAAAAAGGCGTAAAATTAACGGAACAAAATGGGCTGATAATACTGATAAGAATAGTAAGTAAATAAATCAAGATGAAGAAAACCATTGATCCTAACAAATTGAGACCCAATGAATCAAACTCAACCAAAACATTCAATAACGAAGTTGGTCCCAGAATGTCACCTGGAGTTACGCCAAGTGCATGCGATATGAAACTCACAAACTACTATAAATTCAATTATTCAATTTAACTCTGAGAATCTGACGTCGTATCACAACGAATAAGGTACTGTTTGAGAGAGATGAGAGAGATAATTCCTGGTTTTATGTATAAGTCAAAGGCTTACTGAAATCTTGTATCAAATGAATTGGTAAGGGCTTTTTCGCGAGTTTCCTTCAAATGTTTTCTTTGACGTTTGATAAGCATTTCCTTCACCGTTTGCATTGTCGGAAAAAAACCAATGTACCTATTCGGAATCGACTGCATGAACTTAGTCCGAAGAATCGTTACCGCTTGACCACGGGTTTCCCCTACACACTAATAATAGTTGTAAAAAATGCATCTTTCTTTACCAATAACTTGTATTTTATTCCTTCAACTAGTTGAAGGATACTGCAGAAAGGGAATGGGCAAGGAGCTAGAGACAGACAGGAGAGGAAAACACTAGAAGGAAGTCTTTGCTACCATGTCATAGTGTAGAAAGTTGTACTTACTTAGTATAATACCTCATCATTTTTACTAAGATTTTAAATAAATGTGTATAAAATACGAGTATCTGGTGCAGGCATACAACAAACCAAAATCAAAGATTATTTTTGTATCACATCAGCAACATTAGACCACCAAAGAACCACAAACAAATCCAACTTTGTAACCAAACACAATATCTTATTTTTAGTAATAACCGGCTTCTGAAAAGCGGCCCCATGTGGGCGCCGCGTGCTTCAGAAGCAGTGGACGGTAAATCATATGATGCTTTCTAGGAAACGCCGCCGTAATAAAAATTATACGCATTGACTCATTTAGGGGCGTGGGGTGTGGCCCGCTTGCTGGCGATACGCGATAATAGGAGAGATTTTAACAATCATATTATCAAAATTTTAATATTCATTATTGAATGTAACTAAACATGAAGAATCTAACTACCTTTTAATTTATTTATTAATCAAAAATGTGTTTTTTTTTAACTTCGATCATTCCATTAACTAAAAGTATCGCTTTTATTTTATTTAATTCCAAAAGGAGTCTTCGCTAGGCAGTCAACAAATGCTGCCTAGAAAAGACTATAAACGTAAAATTTTGTATACAAAACAGTTTACAAGATTATAAAATAACAAATAATTAAGTAAGTCGCTTATATAATGGCTAAACCTCAAAAAATATAAAAGGTCAGTCTTTCCCACAGTGTTTTGATTCGGCTTAGACATTGTGGAGCTATTAACATTATTATGAAACGTTGATTTTCAATGCATTATGTTTTTTATAACTAAATTGTAGAGCGCATGTTGAGTGTTTCATTCAGTCGTTTTAATATTCTTTTTGTTTCATAAAGAATTTAATGTACATTTTAGTTTATAAATTAGTGTACCTACTTATAACTGTTTTTAAATAGGGATTCTTGGGATCATAAATAAATGTGACAATTGTCAATATATCGTATGCGTTAAACGTTCTGCAGTCAAAGTAGCATTGACGCGCAGTGTGAATCGAATGCTACGTCACGAGATACCGTGATAGCCACATTTTGTACCTTTTTCTCTGTAGGTTATAAATCTAAATTAAAAATAGGCACAGAAAAATCATTTTACGAGTCGTACCGAGGTTTGTCTGAAGCCAAAACGTAATAAATAAAAAAAAGATAAAAAAAAGTAAACTTTTTAAAATTAAATAATGCCCTTGGCAGTTTTTCAAAATATACTTCATTTTACGACATATCAACTATGACATGATTATTTTTGAGAGTAATGTTTATTTTTTCTGTAAAAAGATAATATGTTAGATAAGTGAAAATTTAAAAAATATTTATATAAATTACCCTCTTAATGTGACTACATAAAAGGCAAAGACCATAAGAAACCGAAGGAGTCATTTCAATAATATTTTCGCATTTTACCACATGCTTAAGCTACATGCGCATTAAGCGACTAATTGGCTTAACATTTTAATGAATTTTTTTTTTATGGCAATGTAAAATGCTTTATGTAAGATAAGATACAGATAAGATAACTAAATTACGCTCAGATAGTCCTTGATTGTTTAATACACCTTATACATTGATGTTACGACGTTAAGGCGAATAAGTAAGTACATTATTTTTAAAGTATAGTCTGGTATAGAATTAACTCCACTTCTAACGTAACCATATCGTTTAGAAAGTACTTGACATAAAACATTAAATTCTATTTGCACATCAAATTCATAAAAAACAATTTTTACTTTTTGATACTAAAAGTTCTAAAATATTCAATTATGTAAAGAATATCTATTAGGTTTTGTAACTGTATAGTATTTACAAAATGTACATTGTCATATAAAATACATAAAAAACAGTTGAGCTATCTACAGACCGTTGCAAACGATCTATAGATAGTTCAACTGATCCAAATCAGTACCAATCGGAATCGTACCCAGGACACTGGCTGCATTGCCGCGCTGAATAGCAATGCTGATACGCTGGGCCAGATACTTACCAGCCCTCGGGTCACGCGTCGATGTACTGCGATTTTTGTTGCAATATCGCGTAGACACCTAATGCGCGTTTAACCTAACACCGTGATATTTCACGCACTCAAAACATCAAAAAGGCGTATCGCAATATTTCTGCGGCTCCATACAGAATTATGATAATATTTTACGTTTTACTTGCGCGTTTACATAATGTATTTCTTTAATTTACATTTTTACGACACTCTTTGATGTCATGCGAATTTAGTTTCATTTATTTTGGAGCAATTTATTTTCGTGTACAAAATGGCGTCAGTTTATTTAAAATGGACGCTTCAGTTTGTAATGGTAATACGAAATTTAGAAAGGAATTGAACTAATTTACAAATAAATTTGTTTTTAGATAGCTGTGATGTAAGGTACTAATAATTTTAAATGCGAAGGTTTAGCTTTTGTAGGTAATGTTTATTTTATGTCCATTTATTAAATATTTCCTAATAGAATTTGTGGTTTTAAAGTGGTTGTTTTTACGTTATTACTAAAGTTATAGTATGAAACCGTAGTTGGGTATTTTTATTAATTTCTACTCAAAACTTTAAGTTTTATATATTGCGCTTAAATCTATATAGGTATAATGAAGATCAAATAAATTTCAATACCATACTCTTTACTTTATTATATATCTTAGAGCTTGTGAGCTTTAAATTATTATAACAGCAATTTAAATTTATTTATATTTTCAAAACACAAACCCTTTTTAACATGATACAAACCTAATCCTAAACCAAGATAAGCCGAACCTAACCTCAAAATTACAAAGAACAAACTTCAAGTACTCGTGTAACTGGTCCTGTCGTGGACACAGCACACCAAGTAGATAACTTGCCCAGAGTTTAGCAGCTAATGAAAAGCTTTGCCTGAAGTTGCCCAATAAATTGTGCTGCAAATTGTGCTGCAAGCGGTACGAACAGTGCCACTTCGAGTTTAGCTGGAATTTTCAAAGTTACTGATGAAGTAAGTGTAGATATAGAACATATAATTCTATTCACTGTGACAGGCGTCACAGCTCAGTTGGAAGGTGCTCTACCTTCCATGCTATGGTCGTGGGTTGGATTCCCACCCAGAGCAATGTTTGTATGATCTGTGAAATGTCCGAGAATATTTATTTATTTACTAAATAAAAAAACTAAATTATGAAGTTTTTAGTAGACTTATACATATAATACTATCATGTCTCAAAATAAGTACGGTTTGTAGGTACTTTGGAGTTAATAGTCCATCTTATAATGACTGGGAATTAATCAATCATCAAAGGGATAAAATCAATAATCTTTTTTCCAATAATCCTTTCTTTCTAAAATTAGATAAAATGTCTAAATAAAATGATTTTTAATTTCGATTAGATGATAATTAGCATATCTAAGCATGTGCCCTGTGAGACATTGCACTTCATCCATCACTCTTATCATAAATGCACCGGCATCCATACCTTTTAAACTGAAACACAGCAAAGAATCATTGCTCGACGGTAGAATAGCTACAGTACCAACAATTCTGAGATAAAAAACTTATTATATCTAAAACACTAACGATGATATGACTGTGTTTTTATGAATACACCATTTGTAAAAATGCGTAAAACAGTTCAAAACCCGTCCTTATTCCCACAGCATAAGGTTGAATAAATCCCGCTGATGGAACACAATCGCAAATACCAAATCCAGGGTCTAATGGTGCATTAAGGCGCTACCGCAATCCCTTGAAGTCTTCAATAAAAACGGACACTACTAAAATCCTATAAGTGGTCATATCCGAATACAGGGTGTTGTTTTTTTTTCATTTTGTTTTATTGTCACACGCTTTTTCTCCTAGTTATCATTAAGTGAAATTGTAACTTCTTTTGGGGATAAAGTTTAAGCACATCTTTTATTTATATAACTATATCTGGTACTGATTCGGATCAGTTGAGCTATCTATAGATCGTTTGCAACGGTCAGTAGATAGCTCAACTGTTTCTTATGTATTTTATATGACAATGTACATTTTGTAAATACTGTGTAGTCGTAAGTTTGACTATATCTTATCTAGACAGAAAAGTGTGAATACTGTTTCGAAAAATAAATTTAGATTTTGTATTATTTTGTAATAGCCAGTCTTTACTTGGAAAAACTAACAATTTATTCAATTAAAATAAAACATGCGAATATTCAGAATACATGATATTATTTCGTTTGATGAATATTTCATTACTCGAAAATAATGTTTTGAGTTGTCAACAGTATTTTACGAGAACAGGAAACGAGGTTTTGATTTACACAGAAATGTTTATTATACAATTTATTAGAGCGTAGGTACAAGGTTTTTGTATAATTTTATTATATTTTTATCTGGTCACATAAAGCGACAAATATCATACCTCCTACGAATCCTCACGATTAATTCGTATTAATTTTGACAGGTAAAACGTCAATCAGTCGTCGTCGTCGTTTGACAGTTAAATTTTTTTCATACTTCGTACTTCAAACTTCATTTCATCCTTGGCCTTTCTAACACAACTTCACACAAAGTTAAATAAAAGGCAACTAAACTTCACCCTGTATGTGTAAGCCAGCGCACACGTGGCACGCAAGTTATGGGCGCGCAGTGTGCGCCCGGTCTTAGCTTACTTTATTGTGAACCGTTAAATTTTACAGCCTTGCATAAGCTGAGCGGTTTGAAGATCAACTGTTAGGTTGCAAGTGATCAGCGGATCAATACATCTAGACTTACGGCCGGATTCTCGAACGATGATCAACGAGAAAATCAAATAATTACTATGTGTCAAACTCGGATCAATCGTGATTTGGGTTTCCAGAAACCGGCCGTTAGACTCATTAAACAAACGGTGCTTTTCAACCGTATGTCAGTGAGTTAAAACTGTTTAATTATAAATTAATAAAAATATTATAAATATTATAAAATTAAACTGTATGTATAACTGAACTGTAAAAAGGAGGCAAAAAGAGGCCACTGGTGGTCAATTAAAACCACAAATAAAGACTTTAGAAAGAAAGAAAGAAGAAAGAAAGAAAGAAAAATAATTTATTAACCCAAAAGAATAACAAGAATTACACAGATATGATACTAAATAAATAAATAAACAAAAAAATTGGGTTAACTAGGACTCTGACTCAGCATACGTGCACTGTTACATAAGTAACAGTGCAACACTGGTATTCTGTCAGAGCCTATGGATCACGACACGGAGAAGCCGAAAAATAATAATAATAACAAAATAAACATAAGTACCTAAATTAAAAATTAAACATTATGACAATATATAATAACTATGAAATAAAATAAACGTAAGTACCTAAATTAAAATTAAACTTAAACAATAAGACAAAATATAATAACAATAAAATAAACTAAACATGATATCTGAACTAAACTAAGAAATACCTAACATTATTTATTCAATGAGCAAAAAGTTTGTGGTGGCAATTAGGGATGGGCAAAAAATATCGATATATCAAAATATCGATATTTTTTCTGAAAAATATCGATATATATCGGCGATATTTTTTCCAGCGATATATCGATTTTCGATATTTATTTTCGGATATCAAAATCGATATATTTTTAAAGCTCTAAACAACGAGTGCTCCTGATGTCAATATCAGACAAATTCTGTTTTGAGTAATGTTATGTTTAATTTGTTTTTTTTTAAGTCAAGCAATGAAAAACCTGTTTTTTTATATAATAAAAACTGATGTCAAAAACTTTGAGAGATCTTTCAAAATAAGATGTACACTGATTAATTTTGAACGTATAGCAATTATTCTACCTCTGCAATAAATCAGTGTACATCAAACTGGAATACGTCACGTCATGACCATAGCTCGAGACAAAACTGCAGGCCTATCCTAGCCTCTCAAAACTTGCCAGGTTTTATATGTTCCGTTTCTATAATAATAACTCATCGGTATTCTGTGGCATTTCTTGTGGACTGATGTGACTGTGACGTTGTTAATGACAGGATTTATAACAGCTGTCTTTTAAGTCCTCAAAAATGCCATCGAATACCGATGAGCTGCTATAGAATTAACCTGTACGAAACTTAATAAAAAATTTACAAATAGTTTTGACGAACCTCGGTCTGCCTCCCTTCCTGCTACTATGTATGTGCCCTTTAAACAGGGTTCATATGTGACACCTAACTATATTATAATACCATCTCTGTCACATCTATATTTCTATTTGACATGTAGGGAAGTATTTAATCAATTTTGTAAAAATAAAATAGTCCTACATTGCAGTGCCCTTGCAGGGTGCATATAATCACTTAAGCTACTACTCGACCTAAGCAATAAATAAATAGGTACAATATTACAGCAATGCAAAAGTCAAAAGTCATAATTGCTTTATTCAGTTAAATCACAAGGATCATTTAGAATCGTCTTACATACTAGATACATATACAATAAATGTGTTAAGTATTGAAACTGTAAGTGATTTAAAACCTGGATTAGTTTTGAGAGACTAGGATAGGCCACCTGGCCCCTGCGTCCATGTTGTTTACAGTTCTGTGTGCCGTCGACGCGTTTTGTTTGCGAAGGTTTTTTGTCTTTTTGCTGCAAAGTTGGCAACATTGGACGTCATGTGTCCCCTCGCTGCTAGCTCGTGGAAGTTTAAATTAAATGCACGAATTTTTAGTAATGTTTGGTATGTGAGAATATATTTTTTAATTTTTAATTAAAGTGCAGGTCGAAGTGACCTGGCAAGTGTTGTGAAAACCACTGTTGTACAAGAAACAAGTTTACTTATTCATTATAGCATCAATCTTGCCATTTCCTAATGGTATTAAAAATATTTTTGATACTGACATAGATTTCTAGTACCCATACCACAAGCTCCGCTTAGCTTGGGGCTAGATGATGTTGTGTGGATTGTTCAGCATTATTTATTTATTTTTATGTATTTACCGATTTTTATAAAATATTGTACATGTACTGTACAATGTTGCGACTGCTTTCTTTACACTTTGATTGGACTAATTTATAAATTTATTTTGAGACATAACCAGCAGTGGGCTGATACGGGTTGCATATGATAAATTAATTTAAGTTTCAGATAAAGTTATGAGTAATTCTTAGTTTTTAGTTGATTCATGATTAATCTGAGTTTTTCAACCATAATAACCATTTATACAAACTGTGACAAAAAAAGAAAACAGAATTCAAAATAAACCTATTCTTTTCCTTCATAGAGGAATTGAGAATTTCATTATGAAAAGATGTGGACTGTGGCTCCGATAGTAATCGTGCTCGGACGGTCCCCTAGAAAATGTATACAATAGTGTGACCTCTCGCCACAGCGTACAGAAACGGTAAGTACAAGTCTGGGCAGTTACATTTAAATAGAACACTGCTTGCCTGTTTTCCATATCTCTGTTTTGCGTTCAAAACAAATAAAACGCAGAAATTTTATACAAATACTATTGATGATTTGAGCTGTGAAAAAATAAAGTTTAATTTATGCGGAAAAGTTCTAGGATGTATGGTAAATTTTCAAAACAGTGCACAAAAGTATAGTCGATATGTACAAAACATCAAAAATATGTAGATACGATAAATGCCAAGAGAGAATATACTTTTAAATAAAAGGCTTGCAGAGAGCGTTAATAGTGATATGGTCGTCCATTGAACTTAACTAATTAAAGAATGTACTTAAAGTTTTTTTTGTGTTTGATTTCACAGGAAAACTGTTTATTTGAGAATGGACAGAAAACTCCTTTTTTACTTATATTATGCAAAATTTGTATCCTTATTTATTAATTAATTTATGTTACACAAACGGTTATCTTTGTTAATAAAATAATATAATATATTTTTAGCAATATTGCTATAGTGACCCTACTGCAATCTACCGCAAAACTGTGGCAAACTTCTGTCCCATGCTTATATTATAATAATAGTATATAATGTTGCTATACCATTAAACATAATGCGCAGACCTACCATTACAGACATCTGACTATGTTTAAATAATAATCGGGACACTATGACATTAGCACAGGTAGACCGCCTTATTCATAAATACTTTATAGCACACCTTCGTTATCTAATGTTTATTGTACTACCAAGATGTAAGGTTCGATTACTGGTCGCGTGGAACTGGCACCTAGAATCACCTAGTATGTAAGACGATTCTAAATGATCCTTGTGATTTTACTGAATAAAGTAATTTTTGACTTTGACTTTGACTTTGATTAAGAATTCGTTTGTTGGAATTGAATTGTTTGTTCTGTGTCTGGCTGTTATCAGGTAAAAGTCTATTTAAAATTTATTTTGGATGTTCACTTTACGCAGTATTGGCTCTTGATTGCGTTAATAAAATAATTAATCGTATATTATACTTATTTTTTTTAGAAAATATCTATGAAATATAATGCATATCTATTTATTTAGGCGGATGTTTTTGGTTTTTATAGGTAAAAACAGCCTAATTTTGATGCTAGTGTTAAATTTTGTGAGTTTCACTCAAATTGGTTTATTAGTTTAAACAAGTTTTGATTCGCAATCGTTTTAGTTTTTATATTTTTTTATGTAAAAGAAATAGTAATACAGGTACAAACACATCGTCTTTTTCTTTATATATTTATTATCCCCGTTTAAACGTCTGATAACTAAAATAATTGTAACCAAGCGATTGTTAATATGGCTGGCAGAACACTGGGTTGCTAATTATGATGGCACGATAGGTTAGTGGAACTTCGGCCAGTTTGGACATCCTGTAAGTGAAACAGCTGCGTCTTTAGATCGATGCTATGCTTAAAGCATGTCCGTGCTTTGGGTTTTCCTAGTACAGATAAAACTTAGGAAATCTTGTGTCAACGACAAAATGTTAATTTAATCAAATATGACTTTATTAAAAAATCTAACAAACTTACGACTATTACAGTATTTACAAATTGAACATAGGCATATAAAACACATGAAAAACAGTTGAGCTATTTACAGATCGTTGCAAAATATTCATAAAATATAATCAAATATTCAATTTACATATCCATATTCGGTGCAACATGGGACAGTTTTTACCGAGAAAATTTAGTGTATCAGAAAAATATTTTATTTCGTAAAAAAACTACTGTCGCATAATACAATATATACCTATGACATTCAGGCTTTTGTCACGCTTCGAGGTTAGTTATCCACAATTCCTGCAATTTTTTTGAAACGCTCTCCAACGTGCTAAAATTATAAGCTTAAACTTTTCATCTCGAATAATATAGCATAACCCATTTTGACGAACAGTCGCGGGGGAAATTACAGACATACGAGACGTGATCTTATCTCGCAGAATCACATGGAGGTTTTATCCGAAGCCAGGCCGTCATCCGGTTATGTCGTCAGTCGGTTCTTAAGTTAGGACGTCAGCCAATAAAAAATGTCTCACTTTAGTGCACAGGTATAGGTTCATTCTGATCTTTCCTTTTATTGAAACTGTAAACTGCAGTGCTTTAAATATTGTATGGCATTTATTTGTCGTATATTAATTAACCTGTGAAGTCTTAATTTAGGTTCCTTTCTGTCGTCAATTAGTTAATCATTTACGGTAAAAAAAAGTATTCGGTATACAACGAGGTCTTACAAAACAAAACAAAAGCCAGTAAAGTTACAATTATTTTTTTCAAATGATTTTATACTAGAAAATAATGTAAGGCGTCAGGTAATAAAAACCGTGTACTGATAAATTCGCTTAGTTTTGCATTAATGCTGTAAATGAACATCGTAATATTTGTTTTTAGCAGCTTAACTCTTGTTTATTATCATCCTAGGAAGTCGAATAGTAAGCTAAGTAATCATATCGTTTTGAGTTCCTTCTTTTACAAGTTGAATAAGCCTTATGTATCTACCTAGAATCCTATTGTTCCGTATTACAAGTTGTACCTGTTGTAGATAGGAATCTAGAATCCTTGTTGTTGCTACCATGCATACTTTTATGACATGGAATCGTATTGAGGTTATTACCTATTAATTTTAAGCTATAACATGTGCCTCCCTACATCTGCCAATGATACTATTTTAACGACTTTACTATTGACTTAATCATTACATTCTGAACTAGAAATTGATTACGCAAAAGCGCGTTCATATTTTTTATGTATGTTTGACCAGAATATTTATCGTCTGTTTAAAACTTTTCATTTTTTAACCTAAAAGTCTATGAAGTGGAGAGTCTAATTCATGGACCACCTAAGTATATTAGACGTGAAAAAAATGCGCTATCAAAACATCTGGGAATCTTCCCTTAATCATTGTTCTTTCGTGGTAATAAAAGCTTTATTAGAAATCGGTACGTTTAACCAGAAGTAATAAATTAATCAGTCAATCCGAAGTCGGAGCTGCAATACATAAAACTGAAAAATACCAGCTACAAAGAGAAAAGAACCTAAAACAAACAGAAGCACATCCTATTGTTCTATATCAAATGGAGTCGCACTGAAAAATGCCGTCTCACGGCTGTCTTTTGATCTATAAAATTAAAGTTGTGCTTTTTGAATGGTCCAAGAAACAACAGTATTACTACATATTATTATTTTTGTTTATGTAATTTTATTTTTGACTACTGTATTTTTGACATTTGTAATTAATTTGTGTAATTGGCTTTTTTGCCGTTCAAATTAAATTAAATAAATAAATAAACAGTTCAGAGACGAGCATGTTCAAGGTTGTTGTGATAATTTTAACTTTGATTGTATATTAGAGGACAAACGCACTAATACTGTCATCAACTGTGAATTATTATCGCTCAGTGTAACTTTGTTTGTATTTAAAACAAGAGTTACATTGAACACTTCATTATTTTGTTATGATAACCAAAATAAATGTTGATTCCATTTCATTAATTTTATTTATTTACTCCTTTTTTATGGATTATTTAGCCCGGCTTTCGGTTGTCAAAGATTGGCTAGGCCCCCTTAGCCTATATAAACCTTACTTTTCCACTATTAGTCGTGCAAAAATATGTAAGAATCGATGTGTTTGACACATACTACAGAATTGATACATTTGAACATCAAAAACTCATAGTCTCAACGCAAGTTCTAGTTTTTACCCACTTCCCATTGACACCGAAATGTATACCACCTAAATAGTAGATATACCACCGAAATGTTACTATCAAATATAAAAAAAACTGTATCTATAGTTTAACGCAAGTTCTGGCATATTATCCCACTCCCCAAAGGCACTACACACAAATAGAATTTTTCCCACACGACTCGGTTGAAACGTAGCCTTTGTGTTGTGTTGGTGCACTGTTGTTCATTTTGACTCAAGAGTACACAAGCTAAACTCATAATATCAGTTGCAGTGTACACTTTGCACCAAAAATTATTTGCCATAACTTTACAGTTAGATTTAAAAGGTTTTGGGGTTTTATTATTAGCTCTTATGCGCATATGCGTGTCTCGTTATTAGTTTTTCATATTGCTATAGATTTGCAGAATCAAGCTGAATTGCAATATTTTTTTTAAGAAAACTTGATTTAGAAGACTTTTCAGTTTCAATGTATAAAAATAGGATATTTGAAACTTTCTGAATGAGTCATGTAGTTAATGATGCCGACTGTACAATTCAACATGCGGTGGGCGAGATGCCAAGAAGTGAGCCTATTTGATGAACTGTTTTTGGGTGAAATGTGTTTACCCTACTGCAGTTGAAGAGGTATTGTCAGAAAACGAGATTTTCGTACTGTTGTTTTTTTTATAAAAGAAAACTGATATATTTACTACATAGTTTTCTATGTCGTCTGTGTATTTTAAATAAGAAAAATAAGAAGTAAATGTCAGCATTTACTACATAACATCAGTGTTATGTTGTTTATTTTTTGGCAGAGTTTAAATAAAAGCAGATGGAACGAAGTGTTTTGGAAGAAAATTAAGAAGAATTTTTGTCGATATTGTAATACTGCAACTTGTGGATACACTATTGTCATAGATTTACGAATAAAGTTTTCATAAAGTAAAATACATAGTAAAAGTAAAAATTGTTTTATTGACAAATGGAATTCTTTTGTAACAAGTTATAAAAACTGTGTTACAGGAGTGGCTTCTCCCAAACTTTCAAAGTCAAAGTCAAAGTTATTTGCAGAATTACATGTAAAAAGATGTCATATATATATAAGAATGTCTGTAAATGTGTGTGTAAATCACAAATCATTGTTATTCTACCCTTTTGGGTGGTTAGATGTGGAACTGGCACCTAGAATCACCTAGTATGTAAGACGATTCTAAATGATCCTTGTGATTTTACTGAATAAAGTAGTTTTGACTTTGACTTAGTGCCAAACAAATTTAAAAACAATTAGGTACTTCACAGAATAAGACATACCTAATAATGCCAACTAAAACTACATTAAGTTATACATAAAGCAATAGATATGACCCAATCCTATTAAACTAGAGTATCTACTTCACTTTTAAGCAGGTTAGCAAAATATAGTTGCAGCCAGGAGTAACACTAGAAAATTCAGCACCTAAGTAACTTAGTTCGTAACTTTGTCGAAATAGGTGAAGCACTCGACCGGTGGAGGTAAGCTACCCCGAAATACCTATTGTATACTCCATTATATCTACTCGTAACTTACATTCTAAATTCTATACATGGATTGAAAAAATATGGATAGGCTTTATCAAATTAGTTTTTTTAACTTTCACTATCTGATGACTAACTGATAGTAATTTACTGATAGTAAAGAGATGAATTACATTTTTATCGCGTATCTTATTGTTTTTTCGTCGTTCTATGAAAGAGCTTCTACAAAATTGTCTAACTATTTCTAATGTAACTATTTTTGCCACCAAGTGATGCTTGCATTGTTGCTCCGGTTTCAAAAGTATCTACTTCATTTATTAATTAATTAATAACTAGAACGGTTTACAAAACCAATTACCTACATTAATTATTACCATGTCAAAAATTCAGTCTACTGATATCCAAACTAATGTTTAGATCTTAAGAGAATTTTACAAACATTATGCCACATTCAAACAGAACAGACTCTATGTTAGAATATTATAAACAATTCATAAGTTTAGTTAGAACTCTAAAATTTCCCAGATATTTATTGAATCCACTTCCAAATATAAAAGTTATGGCAGCTTTATATAAGGTACAGTTATTGGTACAAGTATGTTTATAATTTAGGTTGGTTTACAACACTTTTGTACCGAAATACCTTTATACTAACATAAAACTTCACAGTACATATTGTACATGTTGTCATCAGTAGGGTTCAAATAAGTAGTTTGAGCAAGATATTTAAATTTTTATTTATGAACACATCGGATGAAATAAACAAATCTTTCACTTGAAGTTACTAAAATTTTTATGAAGTTAAAAACTTATCTAAGTTACGAAGTCTCTGTATGACACAGGTTATTTCAAGTTCCTTCTATTTCGTGCTATAACAAGCTGATTACTCTAATCAAGCTTAAAAACATAACT
This sequence comes from Ecliptopera silaceata, assembly GCA_932527185.1. Taxonomy (NCBI): domain Eukaryota; kingdom Metazoa; phylum Arthropoda; class Insecta; order Lepidoptera; family Geometridae; genus Ecliptopera; species Ecliptopera silaceata. The sequence continues at coordinate 9,495,175 of OW052208.1, read as the reverse complement.
GAATATTTTCACAAACAATGCACATATAAAAACCACCGCACATATTAAGAATTCATTTTTCATTTCGCACACGCGAATACGTACTTTATTGCAATGTGATAAGACTTCCATAAATTATCGTGTCTTTTCCCCAAAACTCTGAACCCAGTCGAGCTATTCTGAACTCTATTCCCCAGTCTCAAAGTTCATGAGATGCTGTATACAATGTGTGAGTCGGGCAAAGTTGTTCATGCATTAGCTCAACGATTTTGAGTCTTATTGTGATAAGGTTAAGACTCATGGGAGTGTAAGAGTTTGTACACTGTGAATAAAGATGAATGGTACATTGGTACTGTCTCTGTAGGTGGTCCTGACAGACAGATGCTCCATTTCTCTCAGTACGTACTTGCAACGTGCCATTTTTAATTTGAGTTCTTTTTGACTTTGAATGGTGTTGCACTGTTCAAACGTTGTGGTTTTAATTGGGCCCTTAAAATACAAAATAAAATAAATTATTTAGGTATTAGTTAATTTTAGAGCCAGTTTTTTGCGAGCCCAAGCGCAAGTGCATTACATCTCAGGGTATACTATAACACCTTACTACAATTATCATAATTTACTTTTATTATTTTTATTAAAAGTTCCAAAATGCACCAAAAACTTAAACCACAAATCTTCAGAATAGACGTTCCAGTCGCCATCAGTTACACCGACGTCATATTATTTAAAAACTACTGAATATAATAGTTGAAGTAACAAATGGGGCCCTTCGCGTGTCACTCTCAAACGCTAGTCGAGATAAATTGCTGTTTTTGGGTCACTTACACCTGATACTTAACCTGGGGTTAAACTACATCACATTTCTTTAGAAAATAGGAAAAACATGACTGTAATAAATTTCTTCTGACACTTCACATTTTAGAATAGCTATTTCGATGTAGAAAATAGGTAATTGACAAGTAATTTATAGAACTCTGGTTTGAAACAAAAAATTGTATTGATTCAAAATGAAATAAATGAAAATTTCTAAAAATTGGTAAAATAAAAACTAATAATTTAAAAGTTATTTGAACATTGAAGGAGCTAAGATTAGTACACATAATAGAAGCTTGTTTGTTGTTATATTTGAGACAAAATTAAATTAACCAACATGTTCCCATGTAAGGCTTTAACCATGGTCTAAGTTTGTTTTAACTGTTGGTTGAATTGATTCTCTTACATACAGTTGTCAACTAAGTAGAGCAGTGTGTCATTAGTGGAAACTTATCTTCATTACTATGAAACGGTTCCATCTCGACATGTTAAGGAATTGAATTAAGACATTTCGCTAATTTATAGACCTGACATATTCAGTGACAAGCTTAAGTTCTGCAAGAACTATTTCAAATGTTTTTATCTAATTGCTTTGGCAAAATGAACTATTGAAGAAGAAAGAAAGAAAATGAAAGAAATTATTTATTCGCGATATAAAAACTTATTACTAAAGGTGCCTAAAATGATCATACAAATAATATTGGATTTGCAACAAAAATAGAAACATATTTTACGTAAAGTCACACCCCAAAATGTTTATCATATTTCTCTAAAATTATTGTTTTATGTACAATTTTATCAATTTAACAATTGCAAATTAGAACAGACAAACTCTATGAAAACGGCAAACGTAGCGGCGTCTACAGCATCCCGAAAACACAATTTCAAAATACCCTTACCCAAGTTTCAGCTACCCCACTTTCGGGGAGTAGGGAACACACTGAAGTGGTTCGTACCCGGATGCAATATCAATTTTCATCTTCAATATGGCTCTTAAATTACCAACACCTTAACGAAACACGCCGAAACAGCGAAAAATTATGTATAGCACGCTCCCTTGAAATTATGTATAGCACAGCCCCTTGAAATTTGTTTCTGAATATTGCGCACATCCCCAAGGAACAGTTAGGGGGAATTGAACGTACATTCTGCGGCTCTAATATACGCACACTGTATCATATTCAGAGCTACTACCTACCTAATTTGGTTCGGAAACGTGTCTAAATAATATACAATTTATTCTTACTAAACATTTTTTCACACCTCTATGTTAGTCAGTACAAACTTTTTCATAATCTATAATTACTTGGCGGTTGCTATAATTGCGACAATTTAGATTTAATGATTCTTATCAGAGATAAATGAAGCTGATAAAGAACTGAAATATAATACCTGCTTTTTACTATTTATGAAAGTATACGTGTTGTTAAATCAACATAAATATTAGAAAGGAATCGACAAAGACATATATATACATATAGGTATATTGTAGGTAGTGGGTAAACAAACTTGTTCAGAAATCATATTTGGTGAGTTTACCTAGGTACCTATTTGTTTGACGAAGCATTTTCTGTTCAAGCAGAAACTCTAGGACGATTAGTCCTTAGTTTCCTTAGAAAATTAATAACAAAATTATAATTCCATTCTTTAAATCGCAAGTGACTTTTGAAAACTGGCGTCCACTTTATCTTTCTTTTCTCGTAATACCCAAATGCTAACTCACACAAAAATATGAGCACACTAGCCCCACACATCAACCCTATAAACATGAATGCTCCAAGCAGGTGTGGCATCCCCAAAGGAAGTATTTCACTCGCAGATTCAATGCCAGCCCTGTGCAGCAACAGCTCCTCATTCCATTTATCTATTAAACCGTTTTCCGACATACTACGAATAATATTATTAAACCGCTCAAGCATAGGGAACCACTGACGAGCGAGCAAAACTACTCCATACTTATACATGTTGTTGTTCTCGGGAAAACAGTAAATCAACGGAGCTCCTTTACCCAGCTTCTGATCCTGGTAGACAGCCTGTCTCTTGGAAGACACGACGGCGAAATTCCGGCCAAAAGCGGACCGTTTCACCCCTTCGCCGAACGTCGTCGAGCTATATTTGCGATAGAAATAAAAGGAACTTGCGTTATTGGTCTCGAAATAGGAACGGTAAATCTCCCGACCGCCAAACGGCATCCCGGACTGTATAAGATCTGTTTCGCTGCTTATCTGCTTTTCAAATCGCGGGTGCATTAGGAAGCTCCGCAGGAAAGATTCGTACGAGATTCCCATGTTTATACTGAAGCAGAGCCAGATGAACATTAAAATGCGAAAAGTTGCGGTTTTTGGCTCGAACGAGGCGCCCCAGCCGAGCAACATGCTAAGCGTCAGCAGTAATGAATTCGTTGGCCATTTGGTTACTCTACCGTTCTGCTCTCTGTAATATAAAGCGTGAAATATTATGCCCATTGCGAAAATACTTGCGATAGTAGCAACCCATGTGGACCACTGGAAGATTATCACTAAATTGTTCCAAGTTGACGCTTGCCCCGCTTTCGGAACACACCACGTCATTTCGTCCTGTGTGTAGCTCACGGTGGGATGGAACCATTTCCGAATAGTTCGTGTCACTTCGATATTTCCAATAACTAAATCCGCTGAGTCATTTCTGAGTACGGCGTACGCTCCTGTCGCGGAACCGTTCCAGTCGGTGTTTCCCCAGTTTTCTGCAATCTCCGATTTTCTCACAATTAAACTCATGTTTGTAAACTCTGCTATGATTTTAACGAGCTTTATTTCCCCACCTTTTTGAAATTCATACGCGTCAGTGTACTTAGTGCTTGTAAGTTTTCGGATTGGAGACATGACATATGGTTCTGAAATCACAGCATACGTGACCAATGGACATCCGTTCATATTTGCCGGAAACATATTCTTTTGCAGTGCATATTGTGATATTTGGTTTTCCTTACAAATATCTAAAATGTACACAGCAATGCATTTTCCTCCACAGTTGACTTCGTTATACGGTTCCCAAGTATACGACACAACTTCACCGGCATCTTCGTCATAGATAAATATAATAGTTTTGAAAAGTTTGTATTCTCTCAGTTCATTAATTAATTCTATAGCTGTTAGTTTTCCGTCTTCGTTTTTCTTTATATGATAAAAAACAACAGCTTTAGCGAGTGGGTTCCAAGTCGGTAACTTATTCAGCTGCAATATATTTCTATTTAACTCAGATTTCTCCTCCAAAATCAACATGTAGTTTTTAGCTTTCTCGGGAAAATGCGAAGCATTTGCATGCGGATAAAAAGAATCTTTTACCATAACGGAATACTTGATACCGCCGTGGATGGTCTGCAACAATAGCCTTTGTGTCGTGGATGCATAAGAGTTGATGTTGATTATCACGATGCTGCCGCTTAGCGCCTTTTTCTCCACAAAGTATTTTGCGGATAGTTTTAAAACGCATTCAGCCGTTTTTGCTATTTGACCAGAATTTCCAGTTGTCATTAACAGCGGGTTTTCACTTGCGCTCGAAGAAATAGAATGAACGAGACATAACAGCAAAAGCTGAGTGTGCATCTTTGTAGCGACTCAAGTGAAATGAATGGTTATAAAGGGGTCGGCAAAAGTGATTCACGATCACTGCAATAGCTTTGAACTTTCAGCTATGATTTAAAGTTATTTTCTCAGTAATTTGTTACGCGATATTTATCAAATATCAAAGAGACAAGGTCGCTTGTTATCTTTTAAGTTCACGGTTAGGTTTAACGAGGTATTTTACTGTTTTACCATACTTATGTGAGGTAGGTACTGATGGTAGCAATAAACTGAATGGTATGATTATACCAAAGCCCATATACTTACTACACAAGTTGTAAACTACTTCTGACTACCTATTGATTTTTGAGGTGAGTTGTGGCCCACAACTTGTGGGGGTTTAGTACTGTAGATTTAGTACCAGGGTTTACATGGTAGACGTGTTAATCACAATGAAAATAATAGTTATAGGAAAGTACCTATATGTTAGATGTTTTGTTTATTTATGTTTTTAAATCAGGAAAATAAAAGTTGAGTTCTTCAGTTTTATGTTAAAGAATGCCTCAAAAATATAGATAACTATCGTGAGATATTTTTTTAATGTTGTTATAAAAATGATTTTATTAAAATCACTAAATGCCTACTTGTAGCATACACTAGTGATTTGAGTAGAATAAAACAATCATTACACTGTAATTTACATCGTTTATTTATTTTTCAAAACTGTTGCTTTTGTATGAAACAAAACTTGGTCCGACCGAAATCGTATGATAACAACTTCATAAAATTATTTTTACAACACAAAATTACATTATTCATTATGGATTTTATAGATCCGATTTTTAATAATTGAACCTTAAAAATCATGAAATACTTATTTAATTTTATTTAATGGTACAAATCATTACATATTTTAACCAGTTAACTTTATCACTAAAATTGACAATAAAACTGTTTTTTTTCTAACATTTTTGTGCCTAAAAACGAGTGTGATATACACCGTACTGTACTTACTTACATTATAATAATTGATAACTATTTACAATAAATGCAACTTTAAATACCTAGAACCTGTGCTTTATAACAATCTATATAAATACGTTTCTGTCTTAGTTTTTAAAGCTAATTCAAGTTAATCGGAAAGAGGAAAATGGGACGGTGGATGTTATACACTAGTTTTAAATATATTAAGCAGTTTTTTTATTTGCGATGACAAACGCATGCGTGATGAAGGGATAAATTAAATAAGGTTGGTTACAAAACTGTTACGTAGGAAAACTTCATAAACTTAAAATGAAATCGAAAATAAGTTTGAGTTTCATGGTAGTTCGTCTTAGTTACTTATGTTTAAATTGAATGGACCTACTTAAAATCGCTTATCAATTTACACAATGTTTAAAAATTGGTTATCTCTATTATCTATTACTTAATATTTTGAAAAGTGATTTTAAGTAAAACCTTGAATTCAACATCGGTGGACAGTTTAGATCTAAGATAGCTTAGTTTAGATCTAGAACAATAGAAAGGAGAATGGGCGATTCTGTATGGAGCGTGGGCCACGACTAAAAAACTCGTCCCTCAGGGTTACCACATAATATGTTTAAAAGGGCTTTTAAAGGCCTACCTTTTATCATTTTTATTTAAAAAATCCATCCCATGGAAACAGATATATTTTGAAAAACAGTTTTTTATTTTAACGTCGTATTATTCCGAATTCTGAAGGCCCACAAAAATGCCTGCAGTTGCGTTGAAAAGGGAATGAAACAAGCTTTATTTGTTTTTAGATTGTTTGAAAATCCAACCCGTGAGAATCGAGATATTTCCGAAAAACTGTATTTATTTTTGCTATACTACAGTTTTTCAGGAATAACTCAATTTCCACAGGTTGGATTTTTAAACAATGTGAGAAATAATTAAAGCCCTTATAATGATCTTTTAAACGCCATCGCAGTTATTCTTGTGGGCCTTCAGAATTCTAAGTTATATGATGTTAAATGAAAAACAATTTCATCGAAATATCTCGATTTCCATGGGACGGATTTTTTTCGTAATTATTGTAAAATATTGGCTAATAAAAGCCCTTTTAAACGTATTATGTGGCAACCTTGAGGGACAATTTTTTTTGTTGTGGCCCAAAGTGCCCATTCTCCTTTATGAATTTAGTATAGAGTTCATAATTTACTGTCTTCGATAGGTAACTTTAGGTTATTAATTAACTTTAAGTAAATTCAAAAATTTGTGATTTAATTTAATTTTGACCCACCGTGTGAATTGATCATTTATTTTTCTTTATTAAAACATTTAGTTAATAATAAGTTTTATATTGAAGGTGAATTAATTTTGACTTTTAGGCCTCTGTTTGGAGTTGTTAAGTTTGAGCAAAATTAGTGTGGACTGGGAAAACCAAAACGAATTATTCTATCTACTTTCCATACCAAATCTACAAGCTCGTACATATTACGCATCCTACGATAATGTACAAACTCCAAGCGAATATAGATCTTAACATCTCCTGATTATGATATCATTTCCTAGTCCTCTACTCGCCGCAATTCATCTAAAAAATGTTGTATATATTCTAATAAATATAGGAAAGATTATTGAATTTGTAAAAGTGTTGTAGTCTTTAATAGAACGATATGCTTTATTTACTTGATGGCAGCCTGAAAATTTCAGCACTTTTATTATTCAAACGGCAAAGATCATTTTTAGTAAAACATCAAAATTTCACATTGTGTCTAAAATATCAATGTTTTAACTCAACAAAAGCTAAAATAAGAGGATAAAATTTTGATGTCTTACTTTTTAATACAGATCTAAAACCAAGTAACATTAGGATAAAACTATCAAAGGCAATGTTAGATAGAAAAGTTGCAAAGACGAATCATATTTATAGCAATGTACAGATTAAGATAGCTTACAAACAAAACGTTAGCGTTTAAATAAGACATCATACAATACAATTCCCGATTTCATTTGTAAGTACTGATAATTCGCACGTTTCGATCGCACAAGTGGTTTCTATCATTACAATAATTTATATTTACAATAATAAACACTTGTGAATCAGTCAGTATAATTTTCTTACATTATCCTTCTTACCTTTACCAACGACCGTCCATAGTTCGTATCGTATTTAATAGTTGCATCTTTATGTTTTGTCTCTTTCATAATGTATTAGTATGACAAGGATAACATCAAACACGTAGCGTAACACTTTCACATACAGTAGCTCTACCATGAGTTTTTACTAACTATATTTACTACACTCGCTAGCGTCTGTAGTTAAAAAAATGTATGAAGATTTGTACAGCGCCTCTAGCGGATAGTTGGGTACTAAAATTCGTCATACTAATACTTACGTAACTACTGTAGTATAGTCAGGCGATTTTACTGTGACAACTCATGGTAGAGGTACAGATGTTGAGGGTAGAAGCGACTACGGGATTAACACTCACACCACCTAATGTCTTTGATATGCCATACATCAGCAGTGCAGCTGTCTCTTCCTTCGGTGGGATCTCACTTTACACTTTTTTGTTGACTATTGGTTCAAAGCTGTAGACTTGAACTTATAATTATGCAATGTTATTTGAATTTTCAAATAAAAATAGGTTAACTTTATTCTTTGTTGTTTTTCTCCTTATTTTATTATTGGTTTGAAGTGTTAGATTGAAATTCGTTTCTTTTGTATTGCTAGTTGCGATGCAATAATTTATTTTATGTACTTACCTAAATATATCATATTTTTGTTTCAAATTAAGATTGTTTTGTTTAAGTCTTGTTTTGAATTAGGTAGGTACATTTTAAAAAACTCACAAGTATATTTTATCTTTCGTATTGAATGATTTGAAATTATAATTTTGCACTTCTTGTGAGGTTAATTTCATTAAAACATAATTTAATGCCACATTTATTTGCTTAAATTACACCAATTTTTTGTATTACATGTTACAAGTAAAAAAATAAACTTTGTCACGCATCATCATGATTGAAGTTCAAGTCCACATCTTTATTCTGCAACACATTCTATTTTGATTTGCTGTACATTATTTGCAGCACGTTTGTTTCGACGTACCACTCATTGACACCGTGTCATTTGCCAGGCTGTCAGTAGCACGTCAGTTTAGACGTACCACTCTTTGATGCCGTCTCGTTTGACAGGTTGCGGTGGAAGCGGAGTGAGCGGCGCCGGTGTGCTGCGATGCAGCGGTAAGGGTTGCAGATTGCGGACCGCACCGCCAGCTGATCCCGTTTGATAGCTCGAATGCGCCTGAAAAGATAAATAATAAATGAATATTCACGGATAATTCACACATCACACTTTAGTCAAGCAAAGCTTGTATTATGGGAACTAGATTTCTGATAGAAGACTTTTTTTTGTGAATACGTACATACAATACATGTTTACACCCAGACACAGAATAAATATTTAAGTTCATCACACAAACATATGCTCTGGGTGGGAATCGAACCCACGACCCACAGCATGAAAGGCAGAGCTACTACCAACTGAGCTGTGACGCCTCTCAAAGAATATATTAGATAGACAGATTCATGTTTATTTGTCTCCAAACACACAACTCTAGGTTTGGTCAATATGATCTCAGTTACTCATAAGTTTAATGAGCAATATTTCAACATACCTGGTTTCCTAATAACGCCGCACTAGCGCCCTGCTGATAATTTTTATCCTCGGTGACCTTGTACGAGGGGTCAAACTTGAACACGATGTATTTGAGCACTATTATCACTATCAGTATTATTGCTATTAATACTGACGCTACAATTCCTGTAACAACGATAATTAAATTAATATTTAACTTACTTCTTCTTCTTTTTCATATCGTGTCGATATTAACTTACTAACGTGTTATTAGTACAAAACAGAAATTCATATAAAATAAAGGACCTAGTATATCGCCTTGTGTGACTCTCGTGGCTTATTTTAAATGTCTCAAATTGTAATTGCTCCAAAAGTTTTCAGTTAAAAAACAAAACCATATTGCAAATGTTACAGATCAACTTTTTACAATTATATCACACTTAAAAACAGTTTAAATTATAGATAGCCGTAACGAATGCGTCTTAGAAACCTTTTTAATCAACACAAAACTTACCAACAATGGTAGCAAAGAACTCAGACTCTGGGGGCACCACTCTATTATCTGTGGTTTTCGGATGATACCATTTCGTAGTAATTTCATGTTCGTAACCGTTGTAATCTGGATGCACCCTTCCAGGGATTCTTTCGTCTATCTCATAGGTGGGTGACCGCGCTTCGATTTCGTTTCCACTGCGATCTTCGTAATCCAGTATGTGGTTGTCATCTTCAGTAGTGTGCGGGGTTTCTTCGGTGTGTTTGCCGTTTTGCGTGGGTGTGAACTGACCGGTATGTGTGTGACCTGAAGATTTAGAATAACAAGCTCAAATAAATGACTAAAATTGGTAACCAAAAGTTCATAGTATGATTAAAGATGAGATGACTTGATGAGATGGCTTGCAAAACTTATTTCACCGAATCGTCCGTTCGGCCGATCTTACCCACAAGAAACGTGACTTTACTAAATGTTTAAGAAGTAAAATTAGTTTAAAGTTTACTAAAAATCTCTAGGAATTAGCGAAATGAAACCGTTGGCCAGTCATGTTTGCCGGAGCTGCACAATCGTTGGGGAGACAAGCGTAGTATAGGGCCTCTGGCGAGATGGAGCGACGATAGCGAAATGCTGCTAAATAAGCGCTAACACTGATAAAACGAGAAGACCGGCGTGTCTTATTATTTACATCACGAGGTAAGTAACTTTTTTTATACCATCAGTGGGAGTGGTTCTCCTATCAGGCGTGGTCCCGAGGTCCATGGTGCCGGCGTGCATGTTGTCGTGGTCGGGGAGAGTGGTTCCATCGGTCACTTCTTTCGTGGTCTCTCCAGAGCTGGTCTGATCGGTGGCGCCGGAGTCCAGGGTCTTGATTTTGAAGACATGCTCAGTTGTGGATGAGGTGGGGGCTACCATGCTGTGGGTACTGCTTGGACCAGCACTGAAAAAAAGTATTCATGGTTTTTTGTCTTTGTTTGGAGATAACCTTATTGGATTTCTTAGGCTTTGGTTTTTGGGAAGTTTATTCTTCTTATCGTATTGATACTACAATTGTTTCTATCAAATTTTTTGATAAATGTTTTGCTGACTCTATAAAGAATATTTTTTCATAAATAAAATGATGTAAATCAGCAACAATCGGTTTTACGATACTTTTTGTAGAATCGTTGTTCTATTATCAAAATCAAATCAATTCCATTTGGTCATGTGATTATTATGTATATACAGTATATGTACAGAGATTTCACAGTGGTATTAATATAATTTATTTAACGCTATACATAAATTGTAAAATCTCACGTAGTAGGATTTTCAGGTTCAGATATTTCTTCAGGATTGGATCCGGAACCTTCAATGCAATCCTCGTCATCGCACGGTTTCATTAGTTTTCCACTGACGTCACCCTGAAAATTGAATTTCAAAAAAAATATGATTTAATACTTTCAACCTCTTAATTTAGGACCTATAATTGTAACCAACATGATACAATAAATTTATCAATCTATCTAACCTCTCAAAATAACGGTTATCATCAGAAAACAGTTTACTTCTAAAAATAATAGTAACAAACCCACCTTATGTCCGCCCCTCGCCGGCGGTCGCCTAGTGGACGGCACGTAGACCGGCGTGATGAGATCGTCTCCGGAGCCCGCGTCGGGCAGCACGCAGGCGTCCTCGTCGTCGTCCCGGCAGCCCGAGCCCGCGCCCGAGTACACCAGCTCGTCCAGCACGCCCGGCCCGCCGTATCCTGATGGAGGCGTCTGGGAAACACAAAATAAGGATAAAAAGCAGTGTCAATATCATCATCAAGATTGGTAAATGCAGATCTTACTTTATCATGATATAAAGTGATCCATGACATTCTATTTAGGTAATAAAAATGAATTAAGAATCCTTTAGACACTCCAGCATCCTAACCTCATCTGCCACGAGTCCCGTGAACAAGCCACTGAGTATTCAACAACTATTTTACCTGCTGCATCCTATTGATGTCTCTGTCCAGCGGCGTGGAAGCCATCCTCGCGTCTCTTCTGACTCTATCAGCTACAAGCCTCGCGATGACGTCGCTGAGTATTTCAATAACTATTACACAATACCTGCTGCATTCTATTGATGTCTCTGTCCAGCGGCGTGGAAGCCTTCCTGGCGTCTCCCCTGACGGAGACGGCGGGGTCCCCCGCGGCCGCCAGGTCCAGCACGCGCACGCCGTCGGCCACGAGCCCCGCGATGACGCCGCTGAAGGTGCGGCCGCCGCCCGCGCCGCCGCCCACCGTGATGGTCGACATGCCGTTGAAGACAGTCGACTGCTGACCTGCTCCTGAAACCATCAGGGTTGTGTAGTTATACTAAGTATTTCATTAGAGAGGGAAAAGCTAGTTTCTCTTTTTTATATCAAATTATTCATCATTGTGGTGGGGCATCGATTTTGTTTCCAAGTATTTAAGTTCCCATATAACGAGCTTTGCTTAGTTTGGGTCTACATTTTTTGTAATACATACATAGAATACATATTAACACCCAGACACAGAACAAATATGTATGTTCATCACACAAACATTTGCTCTGGGTGGGAATCGAACCCACTGCATGGAAGGGCAGAGCTATTACCAACGGAGCAGTCATGCCTGTTATTATTAAACATCCATTAGCACAAAAATCTTGACGGAATGGCTAAAATTCGGCCAGAAGAATCTGGGTCTCGTCTCAAAGCGCGATGGGTTGACGACATTGTTAAGGTCGCGGGAAACACCCGGGTGAGAAAAGCCCAAAATCGAAGATGCTGGCATGCCATGAAGGAGGCCTATATACCCTGCAGTGGGTGTTACCAGGCTGAAGTAGTAGCACAACAGCTCACCTTGCGGATGGCGGATGTTGACGGCGTAGTTGTCGAGGTGCAGACTGGCGCGGCTGCCGTTCCTGCTGAAGCGCGCCACGTGGTAGGCGCCGTCGTCCACCTTCGCCGCCTCGTCGCCCAGCGGCTGGTCCCCGCCGCCCACGTTGTAGATCATGAACAGGTTCCCGTTTATCTGTTGAGTGAAAGCGATATACTATTTGAAACCATCACGGTTTTGAACATAGTTTTCTTTATAAACTGGATATATAACAGAGATGTTCGACCCGTGATCGTGGCGCATGCATTTGCCAAAATCTATTGTGCTCAACAAAGTTACGGACAAGGAAATCCAAAAATAACTAATAACAAATACAACTTATCAAAGTCAAGGTAAAATATTAGTTTATTCAATAAAATCACAAGGATCATTTAGAATCGTCTTACATACTAGGTGATTCTAGGTGCCAGTTCCACGCGACTAGAGCCTAGCTAGAAGAACGGGCAAGAAACTTACGGCCTGGTTCGTACCGTTTTTTTTTATATGATCGTTGTAACAAAGAATTACTTTCAAAGTTACCAGTATCCAAAACTTATATTATACAGACTTCCATCTCATTTACACTCACGATTTCCATCTGCATATAATCTTGGGTGTTGGAAGACTCAATCCTCAGTAGAACAGCGTCTGCTTTATTGGTGACGAAGCCAAGAGCTATCTTATTAGCATCCGAATCTTCGAGAGCGTTCGGAGCAAATGTGTACGTGATGATACCACGGCCTGGACCGAATTCGTATGCTATTGATTCTGTAAGTAAAATGAAAGGTTATTTTGAAAAAATAGATATAATAAATAGAGTATAATATTCGCAGAGTTTTATAAAACTGTGTCGCGGAACTCCTCAGAGTTGACAAAATGTAATAAATAATAGATAATAATCTCGGACATTTCAAACATCACGCCCTAGTCCAAAACCAAGCAAAGCTTTCATTCCGGGAACTAGATTGCTGATAAAATATTTTTATAGGCACATTTTTTCTTGTCATCATACATTATTAACACCCGGATACAGAAACTTCGAAACCAAATAAAGGTCTTAAAAACATAACTAGAAATTAAGGTCAAGCTGCACATGGTGATAACTTAAGAGTAATGAATATTAACCAAATGCTATGTAGCTGAAACTTACCATCATAGCAAGTAGGACCAGTGAACGAGGTGAGATCGCAGTCGCACACGTAGGTATTCCACTGAGTCACACACACGCCCTTGTTGGCACAAGTGTTGTGGGTGCATTTTGTTGGACCTGGAAGAACAATTATAAAAATATTGTAATGCCAAAAGGTTCTTTTACTATAAACTAAATTTTCCGCGTCAATTTTGGTAGGAAATCGGCTAGCGTTGACCGTTTTTAAGGTAAATTTTTGACTTTATACCAGAACTTTGTCCGGCTTCCTGCTTTTTGTGTTTTATGTTAGAATTACCTACCCATATATGCAATCGTTACTTTTGTATTTAATTCATTGATGCTATTCTGCTAAAACCCTACTCTGTTAATTTGAGAATCCTTAAGTCTTATCTCACCTTCACACCCAGACCCCAAAGAGGAGCTAGGCACCACAGCATCTTCCATCAGCGAGGGTGATTCACCCGGGAGGTCTAGACTGGCCATGCACCCCTCGAACCCTTGCCGCGAGACCACGCCCACCGGCAGCGCCGTGTACATCTCGCGGGGAACTCCGCCGATGTATAAAATACTGTCTAGTTCCAGCATTAAGTTAGAACCTGGAATTATATGTGCAAATGTTAAAACTATTTTTGAAATTTTTCCTTAAATTGGACAAAGAGGGGGTAATTATAGAAACTACCGTCACTTCTCACAGGCGGTAGCTCAACAGATAGGTGTTTTTAGGAACTAAGTCAAAACTATGTTGTGTATAAAAAAAATGAAAATTTATAATAAAAACGGATGTTTCACACACTCCCAAAATAAGCAAAGCTTGTACCTACTTTATAATATTTTTATAATACAATTAATATTTAATTTTTAATGTTAATTATTAATATTAAAAATTTAATTTGAACTAGATTGCTGCTAAAATATTTATTTACTTTTTGTAAATATGTACACACATATTACCACCCAAACACAGAATAAACATCAATGTTTACAATCACTTATGTGACCTTTTGTGTTTCAAGAAACTCAATAAAAATGAGCTAGGTATAGGATTGATTTACTACTAAATTAAACCAAATTATGAATAATAAATAAAGCCAAAAAACGTTGGTAAACTTACTTGTAGTATGCATCTCTAAATCTTCATCAACTTGAAGCGTGTGTATCTTAGGCGTCGGTCTTCTAACCGACACCGAATGCCATCGGTTGTCGTTCAAGAAGTTTTTGAGTTTATCCTTCATTGTCACCACTCCATCTCCCAGATTAAACACGCAATGTATGTGACCATTTACAAGCTCGATAGCAATAAAGTCCTGTTTCTTTCCCCCATTGTAGAAGAGCAATCCATCCATCTCTGTCGTCCGAAAGTAGAAGTCTAAGTATGTGTGCGCGTAAGCTTTCAGTAACGGCATACCGACGTATGTGTGCTTAGATTTGAACGTGACAGATTTGTATACGGACAGAGAGTCTTGCTTCACGAATTTTCCAGTAAATATTATGTTGGATGTGTCGTAGATGTTGTTTGTCTCGTCTGAACTTCCAACTCCAAGTGTCTTCGCCAAGTCGATGTATTTGATTCCGTTGAACACGAACTTTTGCAGGTGTCCAACGAAATTCGGTAAAGTCGACGTCATTTGTATTTCTTCCTCCGGATGGTAAAGTCCCCCTAGATGCAGTGTCGATATTTCTAACGTGGACGCCTTTCCTAAAATAGTTTCGGCTGGAAACACAACAAATTGTTTAGTATTTTGAATTATTGAAATGGTAACACCTAGCCACAACACTGACGAAAGAAAAATAAATTAGCAAAGAAACTTTATAGATTTTCACTAGCAGCCATTTGTTATGTACAGTCAAACAGACGTTCCAGAAAGCTGATAGATTGCTGGTTGTAGTCAACCAGTAGCAACTAGAAGAATCAAACCATTTAGCTCTAAGTTATGCTCAAGAGTTACCTACAACACTAACTAAATACTATTACTTAATCAATTCAATCAATTTTTAACCGATTTTAACTAGTTTTAGAGTAATTTTGAAACCTGTTCTTATTACAAGATTACGAGAGTAAATAAGATACAGAAAATTAAGAATATGTATATAAAATCAATACAATAAAAACAGGTAAATAATCCAATTTTGGCAGCTGATAAATTCAAAAATGTATCAAATTTTTAACGATCAAAATTTGGATCTTTGCTATAAAATAATGAAACGTTAATGTTACTTAAAAAACAACTGTCAGTACCAATTTCTAGTATTCCTAAGACATTCACAAAGGATTCTACGGAAGAAAGAAATCAAGAAGAAATAAAAGCTAAACATAAAGGTGGTTACGAAGTGCCAGCTAGAAACGAACCGAAACAAAGCGCTAACTACCATCTAACAGGACGGCTAACATTTATACACTTTTAGAGCTCTGCCTCACTAGGACGCCATGGCGACGTCGCCGGCTACGTATCCAAGCAGATAATATTGAAATGTAACGGTGCCAAACCGTCGCCACGTGAGTTAGGCACCATACATTTCAATATTATCTGCTTGGATACGTAGCCGGCGACGTCGCCATGGCGTCCTAGTGAGGCAGAGCTATTAAAGTGCACGAATTTCAATTCACTCGAAAGCGAATTCAAATTTACTTAAAATTTATTTTTGGTTTAGCTTTTTTGTCGGGATTTTATATATATACACGCATTTTTAGTTGTTATTAAATCTTTGACTCATATTTAGAGTTTTGGTTATGTAACTGTTCAGTTTATTTTATATTAATGTTTTCAATACTCTACATTTTATTGTGGATTGGAATGATGAAGAGATTTCCTTTTAATGTTTTGTGTAATTTTTGATAGATTTAAGAGCATCAGTTGATTTAATGTTTATTGCATGACTTAATGATTTAACTGATTCTTTATGATTTTACAGAATAAAATTTAATTGCTTTGATTTTTCACCATTAATTTTAATAATGCGAGAAATATAACATAAATGATTACGAGCATTATCACATTTATCACTATGCAGTTTAGTGTAGCTTTGAGTCAATTTGCTTAAATCTCATTATTAACCAACAAATGTAGCCAAACCAAAACCAACCTTATTTCCACTAGTTAGGGTCAAAACAAAAGTGTGCGGGTGCGTCCCGTGCATACGTACATAACATACCGCGCACAGGCTGAGCCAAGTCCACCTGCAGCTTGAGGTTGGACGCGCGCCGCGAGAACCGCACCGTGTGCCACGCGTTGTCGGCCACGTTCGACCCGGCTAGGAGATTCTGAACATAACACGAAACTAGTGTTACAATACTATCAAACAAACTTTCCAACTATAGATCACGTGACAGATCAGTTGGTGGTGGCTCTGCCTTCCATACTGTGGCTCGTGGGTTGGATCCAAATAAATATTGTTTCTGTATTTGGGAGTAACACCCAAATACAGAAACAATATTTATGTATTCATCACACAAACGTTTGCTCTCGATAGGGATCCAACCCACGAACGAGCCACAGTATGGAAGGCAGAGCCACCACCACCACAAACAATGTATGTATTTACGAAAAAAAATATAAAAAATATTATAATATCAACAATCTAATTCCGATAGGACAAATTTTCTACAATGAGAAACCTCTATCAATTAACCTTTTCTCTGTCTCCCAGCCTGACACTGGCGCGCACGCGGCCGGCCGCCACGGCCAGCTCGATGCGGTCAGCAGAATGCTCCGACGCAGTCCTCAGCAGCAAGCCCGCCTTGTTGGTGCGGAACCGCAGCATCAGCTCCTCCGTCTGCGTGCTGTGCTCGGCGCCCACCGACGCCGTCAGGTGCTGGCTGCCGTTCACGAATATCGTCGGAGATTCTGGAAGGAGGTACAGGCGATTTTGTTTTAAAGATACGAATATTGTCGAAGATTCTGGTTAGAGATCGATGTGTTGAAAATTAATATTGTCGGAGCTGAATGTTTGAAGAATGTTTTTGAATGTGTTGAAGATTTTCGATGATGGGAGATTGGTTTGGAGTGAGTTTTTGAATGAGTTGTAGAAAGAAAATTATTGGAATAATTAAAGTAATAGATTTGTAACTATACTCTTGAGTGTATTAAGTTTATATTAAAAAATAGATGAAATTTAGTAACACCTGAATAATAATTTAGAGTCTTCTTATCTAGGCGATTTGATTCTAAGTATTTTTGTGACTAGAAATAAACACGGGTAAGCCCTTAGAGTTCTATTAGCTTTTTGTATGATTCGTCTTACAAATTAATTAAAACTCAACTCAGAGTACGAGCTCAAAAATAGAGTTACCTCGTCCACAAGTAGGTCCGCTGTAGTCGGTGGTGGAGCAGTCGCACAGCGGCCGGTTCCAGCCCTCATTGCAGGCGGCGCCGTGCTGGCACGGGGAGTTGGTGCACTGCTTCAGCAGCATGTGGCACGCGGGACGAACTGACGCTGGAATTTTTTCATTTATTTATTTATTTCTCTCTTCTTCTTCTTATCGTGTCGATGGTACAACTGTATTTTGTTGTAGCATGTTGGAAAGATTAGCCAGACTAGACACTGCTTTACCGTGCCTAGCTGTTACCGGTGTGCGCCACGAGGAGGCTCTTTCCATTTCTCTCTTAAGAACTAATGACAAAAAAAATTACAAGTAACTTAGAATACAATCTTATTTCATATTATTAAGTAACTAGATGTCCCGCGTCTTGCTATAGTTATATATAAGACAATTGGCAGAATATCTTTATAAATAATAGTCTATGTGTTATCTGATGTATAATAGTTCGTTAAAATCCGTTCAGTAGTGGTAAACATTGGTATATACATATATATGTTATTGCATAGCTTCTATCGCGGGCCTTGAACGTGGAGAACGAATCCAGAAATTCCGTAACGAAATAACCGAACGAAAATAACCTAACACTGCGCATGCGTAATCCAGCAAAAAAATGCTATGCAATAGCTTTACCGCGGCAGTCACCGAGTGCCACACGTCTTTTTTATCATTACTTCAAGCAAACGCTACTGTAGGTAAACTTTGTCTGTACCTGAATCTTGTTGCCTGGCATATGCGGCCAGGTCTTGAGGCTTCCCGTTAAGCACCAGTTCCCTCACGCAGCCCACGAACCCCTGGCGCAGCGCCGCCGTCCACACCGCCGGGGGCGTGCGCGCCGCGGAGTACTCAGAGCCAAGTCCGCCGATGTACAGGGAACCGTCCAGTTCCAGCTGGTTTGATTCACCTGCAAGTTTAAGGTGGTTGGTCAACATCATAAAAAAATATTAATATTTTATGATGTTTGATAGCAAATTTGACTAGCTGCTTGTAAAAAATGATAGCAAATGGAAATAGCATAAAACAATACTAAGATCACACTAAGAGTACTTCAGTATCATCTAGCTGCAACTGATCAAGAATCTTGAACTCAGCATTACCTCGATCGACATTGCAACCAGCAATTGTATTATTTTTTAATTACAATCTTACCCCATTGCGTAGAATAAATAAATAATGCTGGACAATCCACACAACACCATCCAGCCCCAAGCTAAGCAGAGCTTGTGTTATGGGTACTAAAAGACTGACATACTTAATACAATACATTACATAAATAGATATTTTTTATTATACATATTAGAACACCATTAAAAGACCATTCCATGAATATCATCTTGCTAGAACTAACCAGGGGTCTTGAACTCAGCATTGGCTCCATCGACGGTGACCCTCCCGTCTCGCCCACTCCTGCGCAGCAGCAGTTCGTGCCACAAGGTGTCGTCCACTCGCCGACGGGTCGCACGAACTCGCACGGCGCCCGAGCCCAGGTCCATGTGCACGTACACATAGCCGTTCAGGATCTCGATCGCGAACATATCCGCCTGGAATGTAGTACACTGCTATTTTTATCCCGCATAATGATAATTTTAATAAACTGGTGATGAAGTTTTATTTTTAGTTGTTTAGTTGTTTTCGACCTAGAAATAATTTAGTTGAAGGAAACAGAACAAAGAAAACAAAACAAACTATATTATGTTATTTATTTATTTAATTTTCTTATTTTTTCTCGTTAACTATTTTA
Source organism: Ecliptopera silaceata (assembly GCA_932527185.1). Classification (NCBI taxonomy): domain Eukaryota; kingdom Metazoa; phylum Arthropoda; class Insecta; order Lepidoptera; family Geometridae; genus Ecliptopera; species Ecliptopera silaceata. The sequence continues at coordinate 9,475,669 of OW052208.1, read as the reverse complement.
ATGCCAATATTCAGATCGAGACATGCAAATGAAATAATTTGGATAGAATCGAAATTCAAGTCATCAATTAATCTAAAGTTAGACCAAATTAACAACAACATGAATATCTAAATAACAATTTCTAATTAAGTACTACAGTCGCGATGGTGCGAATTTGTGTAGGTATTTAATAAAGCCTTCTATAAAGCAAAGTGCGATTTATTTTGTGTAACTTAATATTACACCATACTTTCTAGACTTACAAGCTTTTTAGTCCCTATCTTACCTAAAACGAGAAACTCTCTTCTTACTTAATTTTTGTATCGTATCTGAATCACGAAGGATAGAGAATTGTACACAACCACAATAATAGCAACATTAAGCAATACGAAGTGCTCAATAGTGGTCCGACTACTGTGCTATAACAACACCTAGTAATACATTAGTGGGTGAAACTTTATAGGTACCATACACAAATTCCCTTTTACCAGTGTTTTTGTTTTTTTTTGTCCTACCATGCATGGGTCTTGACGGATCACCGAAATTACTAAAATAATATGAACATTTTAGATTTTTGATCAATTAAGGCAAGTTTAAAATAGAGCCTTAATAGCGTTTCCTAAATTAATTTAATTAAATTAAAATTGTGCTTCGTCGATAGAACTTCGCCGAGACAAATCTCAGCCCCTTAAAAGTCATCGTGTCTGTTCAACATTTTATGAAAATGTCTTACATTTGAGGAAAATTCTGCGAATTCACGGTTATCCGTCAGGCCCTTTACTGGGAAATGCAATTAAGCCTCCATTTAGAGATTACCAGTATCTTTGATCTTTAATTTCATATTCGTAAGGAATCTGTGTTAGCTTTTTTTTGCACTTACTTTTCCTTAATGTATCAAAAATAAAACGTGTGTTTTATGAATTTGAAACAATTCTTTTCACATTTCTGCAATTTTAAGTACTTGATGAAAGTTTTTTCGTCGGAAATTTCCATTTTATTATGAACTTAAATTTCAATAGAGTTGTTCATTATTTATGGTTTCACAGCCCCATGTAGTTACATAATAGAATATATGTATGTATATAAAAACTGTAACCAAAAAAAAATAAAAAGGTTTTAGCTTTGCATTTCCCAGCAATAAAGCAGTCTATGCCAATGATATCTCTGATAGTGTCAATGATAATGGTTTGAATGATGATTTATTTCATCATACTGGTTTACCCCCAAAAGCTTCACCCCTTACCGTGCAACCTACCCTTGGTGGTTTAGCGCCCATGTTGAACATTAGTAAACCGTTCGGTTCATTTGTCCGAAATTTAAAAGACAAAGTCCCAGTCTTCACTGCCTCCCATTTTGGTAGAATCTGAAAAAAAAACTTATTTAATAATAAACTCATTTTCAAAACAAATAAACAACAGCTTAGACTTGAAGCTGGCTGTAAGATAGACACTCATGCTAGGAAGGTTTAGCAATTAGCAGAAGAAAATAAACTTAATACATTCATGGTATAGAATTCTGATAAAAACTAAAGTTTCATACAAATAGAATTCTTCAAAACATACAATTTGCCTTCATCTCTCACAGCAGCGTCACAAATCTTCGTGCTATGGAGGACATAATCAAAAACAATAGATACAAATAGGTACTTTACGATAATAACAATACACTTGTTTTTTGTATGTTGAACTAAACTCTGATGATTGCCTTACATTAACAACCGAACAATAATATTCCAAAACTACTTATGTTATTATACATAAATAAGTCAATTAGAAAGAAGAAAGAAAGAAAAACCATTTATTCAAACCACCACCGCTTAAAAAATAATAACAAAATAATTAAAAATAAAAATAAGTTTCAAAAATTTTGATAAAAAAGGTTCAAAGTAGTGGTGGAGTGTGAATTATGAAGAATTACATAAAAACATTAACTTTATTTTGTTTACAATAAAACTTTAGCACTTTGTCGACATTATTGTCTAAAATCACATAATGTGATAACAAATAAACATGGTTATCACATTATGTGTTTAACACTTCAAAGCTTGACATTATCAAAGCAAACACTATCGTTAATAGCTACAAGAATAATACTAAAGTGTTGATTATACCTACTTAAGTACATACGTATGTCCTATCAGATTGTCCAATAAACATTTCCTGTAGGGCTATCCAGCAAGGGAAACTTGCGTGATTGAATATCCTTTCAGTTGCAGTTCAGTTTTGGATGATTTTACTATAGTAACTCATCAGTATTCCGTGGCATTTTTGTGGACTGACGTGACTGAGCTTTATAAAATTATGACTGAGCTATTAAAAATGACGTCAATCCCGCGGTTTAAGGCGTGGCCTACTTGATTTGAGCATGGCCTACCTGATTTAAGCATGACCAACCAGATTTGAGCATGGCCTACCTGATTTTTCGTTAATTCTATCTAACGGTATGAAAATTGATCATTCAAAATATCAATAAAAGACGAAGAAGAAAACTGAACTGCAATTTGATCAAATAACAGTTCAAAAACATTTCAGTTGTCAGAATACCCCCCCTGTATCCATTATTGTTCACACGCAATCCATATAACAATTGATACAAGGAAAACAAATTATGAACTGAATAATAGATCAAGGTGAAACTGGGTTTTCGATTCAATTTGTATAGTGTATCTACTTAGATAGTTCAAGGATTTGCAACGAGTGGAATGAGCCATTAATTGATTGGTGATTTCTTATTAACCAAAAAGGATTAATGTAAGAAAAATAATTAAATTACACCTAAAAATAGGTACGTTACCTCCTAGTTCACAAAAGTGTATATGTGTTGATCGAGCAAATGAGGAAATAGCGATGGTTTACTATTCGAAAACTCTGTAACTGTGTAAACTTCTACTCATCATCATCATCTTCCAGCCTGGTATTACCCACTCTTGGGTATAGGCCTACTTCATGTTATGCCATTGTTTTCGGGTTAGGCCTTCCTTGCTCACAACCTGTATTAAAAATAGGTACGCCTCTTATCTCCTACTTTAATTTCTAAACAGAATTTTCATCGACATTCCACACATCGCGTTTAAGTCCCAAACTAAGTAAAGCTCCTATAGGAACTAGATTGCTAGGATACTTACATGCTATTTTTGTAAATACATTCATAGAATACATAGTAACGCAGACACATAACAAGCATCAATTACTGCCATTACACAAATGATTGTTCTTGGTGAAGATCGAACCCACGACTCATAGCATTGAAGGTAGGTTACCAACTTAGCTGTAACGCCTTTGTTTGCCAGCACACAAGTGTTTGTGCGTTGATCGAACCCACGACCCACAACACGAAAGGCTGAGTTAATGATAATTTGATAATACTTAGGTAATTCATTTCTCGTGTCCATAATAGGTAGCATGATAGTATTTTCTGTATTTCATTCAATTGTTCAACACGAAAACAGCTCGCTGGTAAGTGACCTTGAGGTCACTCGCGTGCCCTTGAGGTCAATATACCTAGATCGTCTGATACGCATACTATTGAAGTCGGATTTTAAGTAAGATTGATTCTGTATAGAAAAAGCTTTTTATGTATTGAAATAGCGTAGAGATTAGAGTTCAACGTATTTTGGTCTAGTAGTTTGTTTTGTTTATATTTCAATATTTTGTGTGAGTTTACAATAAGCTTAGTATTATGTGGTGTGTAGGTGGTAATTATAACCTTTATCTAAACTAATATTATAAAGAGGAAAGATTTGATTGTTTGTTTGTTTGTTTGTTTGTTTGCATCGAATAGGCTCCGAAACTACTGGACCGATTTCAAAAATTCTTTCACCGTTGTGAAGCTACACTATCCGCGCTGAACATAGGCTATATTATATTTTCAAAAAAATTAGGGATCCTTACTAAAACTTCAATTATGTAACCCAAGGTGTAAAAAAAATACCTAAGAAATTCCTTACATCGCGTGCGCTGCGAAAACTATTGAAGATAGAAAGAAATTATGTACTACGATTTTGTAGAACACATTATCATCCACAAAAAAGTCAACGACAGCATATGACTAACTATTACAGATATGTCACTATAAGTGTTTTAATATCGAAAAAATATAATTAAAATGACGCCGTTAGAAAACGTTCTTTATTTGTGCTTTGGTATTAATCCTTATCTAAATAAACTTCTTCATAATTAAGACTGGTTCAATACCTTTATATGACTTTTTAAATTATTTAATTTGGACATTCCATTCGAAAGATATCACGAGTTCAAAAATGTAAGTATTGGAAAAAAGTCAAGCGGAATAAAGCAGGCGCCGCGCCGGTCACGGAAGTATATGCGGGTTCTATTGTTTATCCCACTATGTGGATTGTGGATCAAAAGAAAACTTATGAGATTAACAGTATGTACATATTATGTTAAACTCATAATTAGTAAACTATTGTAAAAAATTCCGACTACCACAGCACTTTTGCCCATACGTCGGCATATTAAAAATATTTTGGATCAAATTCCTTATAACTATGACAAATACTATCCCTCTATCTTATAAAAAGTTAGCGTTGACTTTAAGTCATCATTACGTATTAGTACTTCAAGTCTGCGCTAACTTTTTATCAGATAGACCGTATAACTTTAAATAAAATACCGGCTACCGCAGCACTTCTGCTTACACGTCGGTATATTAAAAATAATTTGGTTTAAAATCCTTATCAACTATGACAAAAACTCAAATATTTAAAAATGTATGCTACCACTTCCGCCAATACGTCGGCATACTAAAAATATTTTGGTTCAAAGTCCTTATCAACTATGACAGATACAAAAAAAACTGTGATATGTACTAAATACATATTTAAAAAATCCGACTACCGCAGCATTTCCGCTCATCCGTCGACATATACAAAGTATGTAGGTTCAAAATCCTTATCAACTGTGACATGTACTTCAACATTGTAAAAAAATCCGGCTACCGCAGCACTTTCGCCCATACGTCGACATATTCAAAGTATGTAGGTTCAAAATTATTATCAACTGTGACGTGTACTAAAATATTGTTAAAAATTCCGGCTACCGCAGCACTTCCGCCCATACGTCGACATATTCAAAGTATGTGGGTTCAAAATCCTTATCAACTGTGACATGTACTTCAACATTGTAAAAAAATCCGGCTACCGCAGCACTTCCGCCCATACGTCGACATATTCAAAGTATGTAGGTTCAAAATCATTATCAACTGTGACATGTACTAAAATATTGTTAAAAATTCCGGCTACCGCAGCACTTCCGCCCATACGTCGACATATTCAAAGTATGTGGGTTCAAAATCCTTATCAACTGTGACATGTACTTCAACATTGTAAAAAAATCCGGCTACCGCAGCACTTCCGCCTATACGTCGACATATTCAAAGTATGTAGGTTCAAAATCATTATCAACTGTGACATGTACTAAAATATTGTTAAAAATTCCGGCTACCGCAGCACTTCCGCCCATACGTCGACATATTCAAAGTATGTGGGTTCAAAATCCCTATCAACTGTGACATGTACTTCAACATTGTAAAAAAATCCGGCTACCGCAGCACTTCCGCCCATACGTCGACATATTGAAAGTATGTAGGTTCAAAATCATTATCAACTGTGACATGTACAAAATATTGTTAAAAATTCCGGCTACCGCAGCACTTCCGCCCATACGTCGACATATTCAAAGTATGTAGATTCAAAATCCTTATAAACTGTGACATGTACTAAAATATTGTTTAAAAATTCCGGCTACCGCAGCACTTCCGCTCATACGTCGACATATACAAAGTATGTAGGTTCAAAATCCTTATCAACTGTGACATGTACTTCAACATTTTAAAAAAATCCGGCTACCGCAGCACTTCCACCCATACGTCGACATATTCAAAGTATGTATGTTCAAAATCATTATCAACTGTGATATGTACTTAAACATTGTAAAAAAATCCAGCTACCGCAACACTTCCGCCCATACGTCGACATATTCAAAGTATGTAGGTTCAAAATCCTTATCAACTGTGACATGTACTTAAACATTTAAAAAAAAATCGGCTACCGCAGCACTTCCACCCATACGTCGACATATTCAAAGTATGTATGTTCAAAATCATTATCAACTGTGACATGTTCAAAATCCTTATCAACTGTGACATGTACTTAAACATTTAAAAAAAAATTCGGCTACCGCAGCACTTCCACCCATACGTCGACATATTCAAAGTATGTATGTTCAAAATCATTATCAATTGTGACATGTACTTAAACATTGTAAAAAAATCCAGCTACCGCAACACTTCCGCCCAAACGTCGACATATTCAAAGTATGTAGGTTCAAAATCCTTATCAACTGTGACATGTACTTCAACATTGTAAAAAAATCCGGCTACCTCAGAACTTCCGCCCATACGTCGAGATGTTCAAAGTATGTAAGTTCAAAATCCTTATCAACTGTGACATGTACTAAAATATTGTTAAAAATTCCGGCTACCGCAGCACTTCCGCCCATACGTCGACATATTCAAAGTATGTATGTTCAAAATCCTTATCAAATGTGACATGTACTAAAATATTTCAAAAATTCTGGCTACCGCAGCACTTTCAACCATACGATATTTTGTGTCGGTTTTTTTCGGGCGTTCATAATTCGGAGTAAAACAATGTTATATTAAAAATTGTTTTTAAAAAAAATCTCTTTGTCAAAATAGCAAAAGGAAAGTCTGTTCAAAGGGCTATTAGGTGGCTACTCTAAGGAACGAGTTTTTTAGTCGTGGCCCAGGCTCCACAGCGAATTGCCCTTTCTTCTTTGCGGTTACCGCAGCACTTCCGCCCATATGTCGACATATTTGTACAATTTTATAAAGGCTACCCGTGCGAAGCCGGGGCGTGCTGCTAGTATATTATAATAAGCTTAATTTATTTACCGCATAAGTGTGGTTACCACAATAGGTTACCATTTAACAAAAGGTCAACCATTGTCGACCATCATTATTGAGAAACCAGAAGTAAAAATATATTTCAAAATTATATCTTTTGTAAAACACCAATAAACAAGAAACTACTTCGTACAAAATGAAAAAAAAACAAAATAGTCTTCATTTAGGGGTAAACAGTACAGTGATTGGCACTCTAAGATGACCTTCAACATATAAGTAGTAAATTCTTTGTTATAATAATATTTTTATGTGTCTAATGTATATCAGATAACAGGTATACCTATAAGCATAGATAATAAATCTACAAAATGGTTCTTTAAAAAAAATTGCTTTATTGCTTATTAAGTAACATAAAACTTAGTGTTATTGCACAATCATTGGCACTGAAGTATAATTATTGGCACAGTGAATTTGGTATAACGATTGGCAGTTAGCGATAATAAAATAGTATAACGATTCTTGAAGTTGAGGACATATCGTGTGAGCTTCTCGTCTTTTATTGGGTATGGCATCTTAAAGCCGGGGTGAGTTCCCAACCAGTCACACCAAATCCAGTCACACTGTTACTCGTTGCAACTTTATTTTTAAAAAAAGTTCCCAACCAGTTACACTTTTGTAACAGTGTGACTCGTTGGGAAAAAAAATTCCCAACGAGTCACATCAATTAATATTTCCAAAAATGAAAATTACTTTTCACTTAAAACGACGTGTATGTTATTTTATTTTATTTATTTTAATCAAAAATGGCAAATATAGTGTATTGGTAGAAAAAAAGTGCTTTGCAGAAAAAGATAACATCTGATATTTAATACTACTCACTGCTTCTATAGTAAAAAAAAAGACGTGTGGCACTCGGGGACTGCCGCGGTAAAGCTATTGCATAGCATTTTTTTTTCCCAACGAGTCACAGTGTGACTGGATTTGGTGTGACTGGTTGGGAACTCACCAAAGCCGGGCACCTACCTGAAAAAGATGCAGAAGAAGAGGAGGAAGCCTTAACGTAATACTTACTGTTCTTCAGGGTGTATTCATTGGCACCCAAAAAATGTATAATGATTGGCAGTGCCAAGAATTCTAATATAAGCAAAAACAGCCTTATTTAGCAACCGAATACGGTCTATATTGATGGAAATGTAATTTAAGTATGAAATTTAACACATGCCACCAGAAAATTAAATGTACAATCATTGGCATCCAAGCCAATCACTGTACCACTATACAAGAAAAAATACAGTGATTGGCACCAAAGAAATTACCGGTACGCTTATTTTTCAACTCTGAAAACGATAAAAATAGCAACATATACACTAATTTAACATAATCAAATATAAATTGGTGTAGAAACTTACCCAAAAATCAACTTTTCACGTGCACTTCTATCCTCCAGTACTAAACTTTTTGATAAAAAAACAACACGATCGCGACGACTTGATTTCCATCTAAACTATTCTAAACTCACAAACTGGTGTGAAAGAAAGTTGGCTTACAACAGTTTTGCCTCTTAAAGATTATTAAATATTCTACCAAATAAAGTATTGCAACAGTAAATAAACAGGATGTCTCTCTTATTATCTGAATTTTTAAATCAGAGTGCCAATCACTGGGCCTATAAGCTTTTTGTTTAGTTGCCTATTAGCCCTTTCATTCTTCACCGCAGGTTTTAATACCGGCTGCAACCACCGCCAATATCGTGTAGAAGTCGTATCGGTGGTTAAAAAACAGTCTTTCTAGGCGTCAACATTGTTACATTAGCCGGTAATAACAGCTCCAATAAGCATTTGCGACCAAACCATGCTTATTGACCGAGCTTGTGACAGCTAATGCTAATACATATTGCAAGTATAAAGGAAACTAATTAACCTGATAAAGAAAATATCTTTGATCTTTGATTTGTAGGTCAAACTGCATTGCATCTCCTAATAGGTCGTCGCGTAAGTTAATTACCACTGCAGATGAGGATATAATGATGGTTTACTTTTGGAAGGAAACCCACGAAACGGTGCATCAACTTCATCATCATCATCATCATCGTCATCAGCTTCCAACCTGGTATCACCTACTACTGGAAACAGGCCTCAGATTACGCCATCGTTTTCGGGTTAGACCTTCGCTTTTCTCACAACCTTTACAATATCGTCAAAAACTATGATTACAAAATTTCATCTGTAGTAGTACCCATAAAATGTTCTCAAAACTTCAACAAAAACCTTTTTGCTTATTTCTCATTATACCTTGAAAATATAAGTGTCCTGTTTGAAAGCTATCTCTAGATATTCCAGACCTTTTTCCTCTCTCGCCTGGGAGATGTTTAGAGGCGGTATATCGCTGCTAAAGCCCTGATATATCGCCCGAAGTGAGCTACACGTTAGCCTTGATAAGCGGATAGTGTAAATCTTTCGGTAAAGTGTACCTATTTTAGTTGACTTGATCTACCGTTTTGTTAAATCTGTGTTTATATAAAAGCAAGCGTTATATAAACGCTTTCAAGATGTCGTTTTATTCGCCAATGCTTTTCCACTGCTGGGTAAAGGTATTTTTTATTAGTCAGTTTAGGTGGAATCAGCAAATTTATGTGGAAACTAATTAAATGACTCCGCAATTGTATTTGTATAAAACACATAAAATCCGCATAACTTTATTCTTCAAACATTGATTTGATGATTCTTTTTGTAATTTAAAAGGTTGTATTCTATTTTGGCGCATTCGAGTGACACTACGCGTTGACGCTAGCTCGACTGCTAAACGTTGCCGCGTCACCGCGCAGTGTGACTCGTGATCTGATAAGTAGTATTAAAATAATTCCTGATATTACTCGTTGATGACGAGTGTGTAACGAATTGATCCGAAATACTACAGCTCCATAATTTATATCAGATGCCTTTTAAACAGTGAGTAACAATGGGGTTGCCATAAATCCCCCATCCAACTAAGATACAACCTCCAACCCCACTTTCGTTTTATTACGATATAGTAAGTACCTTGTTTCAATTTTCCCATTTATGACGAAATAGTAAGGTCTCTTAAGGAGCCTTATGAATATTTTCTTACATCTTGTCAAAGGACACCTTATTATGTACATAATATTGGTTCATACATAATTTGTGGGAATAAAATTGTTGGTGAAAATATTGCCGTACTTCTAACACACAAGGGACTATTGAGTGGTCATCTGAATGTGACAATTGTAGGCTTATTAGAATGGGATAGAGTGTTAGTTACACTGCGCGTTGAAGCAAACATCTAGTGACACTTCTCAGAAAAATAAAAATAAAAAAAATAATTAAACTTTTGTATACTCGTCGCATTCACAAAATAAAAATGTTGTGTGACTCGCTATTCCAATAAGAGATTTTCCAGATAGTAGTTAAATATAAAGAAATAAAGTCTTCTACTTGGTAAGGAACGTAATAACTAAAATATACGTGTTTGTGATTGAACTATTTTATATAATATGTAGTTCAATCACATTCATCCTTTTTCTCTTTACAAAACACACCTGCATTTTTCATCACTACAGCACGTAGCTTTTAAATCCTATTAGGAAAAGGTCAAAGGTCAGCCCACAACGTTTCGTACTTTGGATTCTGAATTCCAAAGGTCACGAAAAAATGCAATTACATTTGGCGAATAAACCGAAACGAATGACGAATTCCGTAAAGGTCACATTATAGAATTCTATCCACTTAATGGTAACGAGTACATATGAGTTCGTTGGAAACAAATATAATTTTTATAAATTTTCGAAATGGGACTTTCGATGCCTAGTGGTACAAAATCACATAAGCACAAGTTCAAAGTGAAATAGAAAACTTCATTGTCTTCAAACAAGTAGAATCGACCAATGACAGCACTTCAACCGTGAGTAGTGCCCGAACGAATCACCACTAACTCAATCGCAATGCCCGACCGGACCTCGATTGGTCCGAGCACTCGACCAAATTCAAGAACCCGGAATTCAAAGTGTCCTTCAACTGGCAACTAACCGTCTTTAACATGTCGCTTTTTAGGGACCATTTTTGGAAGTAAAGCTCCATTGATTTTAATTGGTGCTTAGTTTTTTGTGTCGCTGGCTGCGGTGAAATGAATTTTGTGAGCTAGCTTTTTCTTTTTTAGGCGAATTATGAGAAGAATTCGACTAAACTTTCGAACAATGGTTAACTGAAAAGCATCTGTGTTTGTAATTGCATTTAATTTTAAAGTTAACGTTATAGGATTAAACATGAACATTGAACAACTGTATCTATAGTCTGATCAAGCTTAGTCTGCAATATAAACGAGCAACCCCAAAATTACTTTTACATAAATACATAATGATCAAATCGTTTTTACGGTGTATACTGTGTCCTAATCTTGCTGTTTTAATCGTTGCAAACTCAGCATGGTCTTTATTAATTGTTATAATATTTGGAGAAAGATTAAAATTCTACTGTCTACAATAACGGCTTACTGATCTATTTCGGTTATATTATCGTACTACGGATTAAGTATCAATATGCGGAAGATGATTAGGTAATAAGATATGTGGAGTTTTGCATTATCTCTGCTTTTTTCTTTGACGGTGCAATTATATAATTTTTGGGAAACGGAGCTCTGTGCCACTGACCACCTAGCGACGCATCCCTACGCTTTTCAAACGCAATCAAATCATCCAGCATTTCTTTAGTGTAATTAAGAACTCGTTCTCCAGGGTTCGTGTAACTAAACTGAGAGCTGTTGGCAATAATGCTAATGACCACACCGTTATCCGCTTTTTCTTTTTTCTTCATAGATGTTTCCAGTTTTTGATCAGTTTTCTCTATGTCCATGTTATCTTGAGTAGTATCGATTGTTGTAGGCGGTGTTGGAATTGGATCTTTGAAAGTTACTGGAAGTGATATCTTTATAGCACGGGATAGCAAGTCATCATTAAGCTCGGAGTGGTAAGGTCTCAGAGGTAAATCTTTACTGTTTAAGTGAGTCAGATCTTTGTCATCTTCCGTGATAGGAGTTCCTTTACGTCCTGTAAAAATTAAGACTCCACTTGCGTGAGTTTCTTTATTAGCATCTTTTTCATCAGGAGCATGATTTTCCTTATCCTTTGTGATTCTTTGATATTCCGTTAGGTTCATCGATGTCAAATTCGCTTTAGTAGTATTCGAAGGTTTAAATGTAACAAAATATTTGATCACAACCACTTTCGGTGTCGGCATAGTTTCCGTATCAACCGTCGGAAAAACGCGGTGCTTCCTCATGCTATGGTTATGGTTTCGGAGCCTCATCGGATGATATCCGTATCTATGGTTGTGGGTTCCATGTCTAGATCCATCTGAAACGAGCCTGAAACCTATGTAGGCTCTATACTGTCTTTTAACTGGATCGGCCGGAGTGAAAGCTGTGGGTGGGCGAACCTGTGAGGAATTAAACCTTAAGCATTATCAGTGAGGTTTTCGCAACGTTATGTCCAAATCAGCTGAGGCCGGAATCATAACCCTTAACTTGCAAACGAGAAACTGAATCGTGGCGAGCGACTGCTATAGAAACAAATGAGTTCATAAACGGTGCAAAAGCGAGCAAGCCTCAGCTAACTTGAAAACGGCCTAGGCACAGGACGTGCGAGCCAGAAAAAAAAAGCCTCAGCTGCTTCGTCCGCTGGTGGGTTGTGGAAGACTCACCAGATGCGCGTCCCTGGTGGCGAAGGTCACGGGGTCGGCGTGGTCCACCGCCGTGCACGCGTAGTCCAGCCGCCCGGTCACCGTGATCAGCTTGCTGCCCGTGCGCGCCAAGTCGATCAGGTTCAGGCGTAGGGTGTCCGCTGAGAATTCCACCTGGACAGAAGTGTTATAAAAGTTTAAAGACTGTTGGAAACGTGTCTTTGATAAAAGTCAGTAGGAGGATTTTGGGGATTGCGTTAATTTTATTAGAATCACTTATTTGAACATATGAAAACCACCTTATCAGGGTTTGCAAAGCTGGTAACTATTTATTTTGTTTTAAGTACCTTCTTCAAGCAGCCAATGAAGTTGTTGTGTACCCTGGCCCCAGGCAGAGCCCTGGCGTTCAGCGAGCCCCCGACATGGGCGCGGGAACTAGCCAGCATTGTGAATGTACCCGCCACGTGCGAATGTTCCATATACACATCGTCTACTATCGCTGACACCTGGAGAAGTTATATTTAAAAAAAAAACAAGTAATGGTAAAATAACCATGAAAAACATCAAGTTTTTAGTATTAATTCAAAAGTGTTAATAAAGTTAGAAGTGTTATTCCCTACTCTGAACAAAACTTTCCCGCATTAAGCGAATTATTTTGAACCACTGACAACTTGTTGTTTGTCTTCTGACTGAAATATAAATGAAAATCACATTTATTTCGGTTTATTTACTACCTGGCTGTTGTCAGATTCTCGAAAGCTTTTGTGAAAGTTGGACAAAAGCTTTCGATGTAATGTTACTAATAAATACATTAAAGAACCTCGCAGTGCATTTTGAATAAATAATTAATGTGTTTATTCGAAATAATTAATTAATTATTTTATTTTATTATATTCGAAACGATTAATCTACTATTCTACTTTTTTTCGACCTATACTGTCCCACTGCTGGGCATAGGTCAAAGGTCTTTCCAAAGCCTTCCACTTATATTATATAACTTTCATAATATAGTTAAATAAACTTGTATAGAGTTTCAGCTAAGCCGATGCAAAATTAGTAGCTCACGTTTAAACTAAACTAATTTGCATCAAATTGAGTTCTAAAACAAAGAATAACCCAACTGCAGCTTCAAGGTACATATTAACAAACTTCGACGCTAAAGTTCTAGTCCCATTAGATAGTCTGGAGATAAACTTTTTTCATATACAACGTATAATAAAATTTGTTATTCTTCAAGATATTGCTCGGAAAGTAATGGACGAGACGAGTGTTGGAAACTGAAACAGATGGCGTTTTAAGGGCTATTCTTTGTTTCCGAAGTTCCACAAATTCTCCATTGCGGCGATACTTTGTATTTTGTTACTTTTGGTAATTATAAATGCGAGAGTTTTTCCGGAAAAGTTTCGTTTTTCCTTATTAATCACATCAAAATACTTTTGTAGTGTTCAAATTAGAAAAACGGTCCTGAAAATTTGCAAAGAAAAAGGTTTCCTATAACTTTTTCGTATAATGATGATTTATTACTTTTTAAGAACAAATTGTTTTGTTGAGAGGTCTGGACAACTTTTGATGGAAAATTTCAGTTTTTTACAAGACTAGAACAAGCTTTTTTTCATATCATTTCTTCACTAATTAATGCAATATTTAATAAAATATTTTACTTCATCACCCACCTTATAACTTTTCCGTATCTTATATAAAAAGCTCTATTGTTGCGTGTGCATTTTTACACTATGCATTTTATACTGTAATATTTTCTTTAATAAAAATTCTTATTTAAAAAGCCTATTATATCCAGTACCTCTACCATGAGTTGTCACAGTAAATCGCCTGACTTTACTACAGTAGCTCCGTCAATATTAGTATGACGAATTTTAGTAGGTACCCAACTATCCGCTAGAGGCGCTGTACAAATCTTCATACATTTTTTTTACTCGCTAGCGTCTGGCTAGCGAGTATATATATATAGTATAGTAAAAACTCATGGTAGACCTACAGTTATAGTTAAACATCAACTGAATAGTTAATAACTCGACTGACTATTGAGAATCCCACTATGTGTTCATAATAGGGGCATTTGAATAGTGCGCCTACAATGGCTTCCCACACAATACTCCGGTATGGGAGTGAAAATACACATTAATAATGCAGTGAAGCATTCCGGAGCAAACGGGGAAAATAAGTTAAGTAGGAAGGCGCTGAAATGGACTTTAATGGAAGACTTTCGAAACAGACAAACATAAAAGAGGTATTGCAAAAAAAAAAAGATCATTATTTTGCCTAAAGTATGTTTAAGTATGGTAATCGCATTATAAATAACTCTCACACACTTAGTCGAGAGAGATGCAGAAAAAATACAAAATTTTAAAAAATAAACAAACATTATCAAACAAATAAAATAAATTTAAGGATTGAGATATAATAAGATATTATATACAATTAGAATAAATATAAGTAACGTAAAAGTAAAGTAAAGATACATACAGCTATCATTATGGTTCAAAAAGTAACCTTTTGTTGCAAACGGAATATCAAGATACTCAAAATTGTGGTGGAATTTTCATAGAATATGTTATGATGCTTTGGACTTACCCGGCAGAAACTCATGGCTCCTGATGACACCTGCAAAAAAACATACAAAAACATGATTTCAAAGTAAACTGATTACAAAAATTATGGCGGCATGCCGACCACCTGATGCAACAAACACCGCACTTCAACAGAGGCGGTCATTGCCGGGACATTTTAAAATGGGCGTTTATTTTCAACCTGCTATTTTTGCTCAGATTACCTATATAGGTACCGTTTTATATTCATTTTATATGATAAAATATTGACTAAATGCTATTCTAGTTTTACCATGCTAAACCTATTATCAAGCTAATATATTCGTAAGAAAATTACGTTTTCGAATAGTTTATTTTGAGTCTACACATTGCATAATAACCATATGTTTACGTATGGTAGTTTATTTATCAAGAAGAGAGTTCAAAACTGAGTCTACTTAGCCTACGGACAACACCCTAACTAAATATAACCAGCTCTAAAACCCTTGTTCTGAATGCCTATTCAAATTAATTAATTATACATCCACAAAACAACAAATAGTCCCCTTAGTCGGGAATGTTCAAGGACTGGAGGGAACGGGTAAATAAAGCTATGAGCTCCGTTCACAATGAACAGTTAGTGGATTCCTCGGATTTTAATACTTTTTTGTAAATAGACCTTTGCTTACAAATGGGAGTAATGCTGTTGTCTCCTGTTCGTTTTAATGTGTTTAAGTTACAATTCACGACGTTTTGTGCATTAGTATTTCGTAGTATTCAATATTGCAGGCCAGTGTTTTGTACACGCTTTCTAAGAAATAAATTAATTAGTATTGTAATTGATAGTAATTATTTGCAGATACGATCGTAGCTATCTATCTAACACTATTGGAATATAAATAAGCAACTCGATCTGTTCTCGATTTAATAAATTGTTTTCATTAGTTTTTAAAGTTATAAGCAAGCGTTAGACAAATAATAAATAGTTATGGTATTCTTGGTTGTTAGGTACTCGTACAAGAGGTTCAGTCGCTTTAGAAGAAACTGGTCAATTTCGAGTAAAATTACTATAACTGTAGCAGTACTAAAGAATATAATTATTTTATTTCGTGACATAAAACAGTATCACCCAAGTCACAAACAAAGCAGTCGACAGACGCTAGTTCAAGCCCTAGCTTTAAACTCCAGTATCTCCAATAGCCATTCCAGAAATACCGAGAGACTGAAATAATTTGGCGAAAGCAATGGCCGGGCCGCAACTGCTCTACAAATAATTCTGAGAACGGCCGAGAATGGCCCAGTTCAACCTCCCTGCGATTTATCGCTAGTAAATTGGTTCTATTACGAAGCCCATATAAAAACATCGATCAGCATAACTAATTACAGGGTTTGGGATTGGGTGCTTTGCGTGTGGGTGTTTTTTACCACTTATTTTCGTTTCGTTTCAATGTTTTTCAGGTAAATATATTTAAGAGCGCTATTATTCAGTCCCTAGAATACGGTGTTTAATTGTTAAGTTATACACAATCAATACAATCATGTCTTATGAGTAAACTATTTTTGATAAACACATTGTTCATTGTATAGATGTTGTAATAAGATAAAAGACCTGAAAAGGCTTTATAGGCAATACTTTATTTTTGTATCGCAAAATACGGAAAAATCCGTTTCAAAATATAATATACAGATAAGACAGCCAAGCTTATTATTGGTGTCAGCGCTAAATCAAATAAAAATATTCTTCAATACTACATTAGCCTTAATGGAAATAATATTTTCTTATTACTATTGGATTCTTTGAACCATCGATTCCTTTATGACGTTGTAGCGTGTGCACTCCCATCAAATATCCATTAATTACTTTAAAATAAAAAAAGCTATTCGGATTACACTTTCGTTGAAACTAGAATTATGGCAAAGTTTCTAAGCCAGTAGTGCTTTTAAGACTAACATAAACATAGTAAAGAGATATTACAAGGGATTTGTTAAGATGCAATTAGCGGTCACCGTGTCAATAATTTTTTTGCGAAACTACCCACAATTCTTTTTTTTATGTTATTTGGCTTCAAACATTACTCAAAATCTAAGTAAATATGTTTAGTTGCTAATAAAGATACAACAATATATCAATAAATATGTACAATATACGCATTTTTTTAAAGAAGTTTAAAAACAGGGTATTTAACTCACCTCTTGAATCTTCCGATGGACAGTAAGTTTGTGCCACTGGTGGTCATCAAACCTGGTCTTCGGAGGTTTGATATGTATCTCCTGTTTGCCGTTCCCCAGGCCCATGGTAAGGGATAATCCTCCATCACGAACAGCCAAATTCAGGTAATCAGCTTCGTGGCCTGGGCAAACAAGTATCAGTTCAGTTCAACAGTTCTATACCCCAAGTACGAGTTTGAACACACGGGGATCGCAGAGACGCGATCACCGTAAGCCACCGATTTTGTATGGAGATCCAAGCTTCTCAAGAAATCTGCTAGGGGCGCTGCTTGGATCTCCATACAAAAAGCTATCATTTGTACCCTTTTCAAATCAATATTCTTTGTGATTTTGAGATAAGTTACACCCGGGCAGGTTAAATATTAATACGTAAAATTGACAAACGCTCGAGTTCAAACAATTGTTCATATTATCTATCCAAACAAGAGTTTTCTCTTACTAAAGGTTTTGTGAACTGTTTAGCCTCTGTAACCTTGATGTAATTACAGTAAGTATATGAATAATAAAGTGGCTGTCTGGAAGAGATCGCTATTAGTGATAGAACCGGCTATTTTTGTGTAATTTTTCTCTTAGTGTAATGTTATTTGTGTACAATAAGGAATTTCTTCCCCCCCCTCTCTCTCTCCTCTCTCCCCCTATCTCTCCTCTCTTCCCCTCTATCTCCTCTCTTCCCCCTCTCCCACGTTATCTTTCCCTGTCTCTCTCACTGGAAAAAAAATTACCAGTGTAAAACAGCAGACCGTTGGGCTGCCTCGTCTTGAAGTACAGTGAGATGGCATCTTGTGTGCTGACGATGGGCTCTCCGCCGGTCTGCGTCAGGTCGTACGATAGGAACTCTGCGCCGCGGAACGTCGCTTCTGATGGGGCTTTGTCTGCAACAATACTTGCATTAAACTATGTGTTATTGTATAAAAATATATAAATTAGGTCAGTTCAGCTGGTTCAACTCGTAAGGGTCGTAATTTGCGATTGAGCTGAACTAGCCAAACTGACTTGAAGCCATCAGTTTTTATTAGCAGACTTCTCTATGAAATTACCCAACTTAAAGCGGAAGAAAATGAGGAAGAAAATTAGTTTTTGGCATCTAGAATCACCTAGGTGTATAAAACGATTCGAAGTGATCCTAGTGATTTTACGGAATAAGGTACCAAAGTTTTCTGTAAATAAACAAGCCTCTCGCTGAGCTTATCGATATACAGTATGGAGTTTAAACCACATTAGACCTCTCTGCTCTGGCCATTTTACGCTATCTTGTGCTATCCTTATCCATTTACTGACCATAACCTATCACCGCAGAGTAAATACAGTGTAGACTTTTAAATCACTCCGTCGAAGCCACACATTCACATTTTGGTTCATTGTTTAAACACTAAATAAGCGTAGCTGCTAAATATTATACTATATATACTCAGATAAGAAACCGAATTTTATGTCAAGTCAGTCGTAAATACAGCTTAATATTACACTAACAAGACAAACGATAACTTGTGAATTTAACCTGACAGTTAATTTATATAAACTATCGAGCTACTAACTTGTAATATTATCACAAGCGTATTACATTCGCCAGACGTTTCGAGATAACCCCTAATTTATAGTGAATTCCCAAGACAGCTAAGGTCACTTTATACTGGACGAGTTGTGCCTCCTGAGCTTATGCTTCATTCACACTGTTAGTGGAGATCTAAGACGATTCTAAATGATCCTTGTGATTTTACTGAATAAAGTAATTTTTGACTTTTTTGACTTTTGACTTTAGTAGCTCTACCATGAGTTTTTACAATCTATACTCGCTAGCGTTTGTAGTTAAAAAAATGTAGTGAAGATTTGTACAGAGCCTCTAGCGGATAGTTGGGTACTAAAATTCGTCATACCTACTAATATTGACGTAACTATTGTAGTAAAGTCAGGCGATTTTACTGTGACAACTCATGTTAGAGGTACTGTTACACTGCGCGGCTTACAGCAACGCTAAGCTGTTGTAATGTCATGGCCATGTAATGGTACTCTAATTTGTTACACGTATGCTGCAATGTTTTATAACAGGTATATAATGACCATTTTCAATACTGTACCTTAATTATACTTAAATTGAGTAGTTCTCCCTAATTTGACCGTAACGAAAAATGATGTTCTTCTCAGACCCCATTATTTGATAATGTGTTATTTTATTGTAAAACAGTTGATATAATAATAATTGTACAAACAAGCCAGTAACTAAGCTCTGGTAAACTGATCATATGCTAAATTAACACGAATAGTCCAGCGCCATCTAATTTACTGCTGTACCTAGTGACTACTAAGATACTACTCTAGTGTAATTCGTAGTCACAAATACACAAAATTATAATGTTTAACTCATTTCAAAGGTTCCCAAATATAACGAATATCACTTTATTATTTATATGAAATGATCCAGTGGCATTATAGAAATGATGTTATTTCAGCCTGTCGGTATATAGCTTCCAATCACGTCACACTATTGTATGCTAAGCTAGTTTGAATGTATGTTTAAAAAAAGTTTTACGAATAAAACCTTCAAAATTTGAAACCTTTAGGGTATATAAGAACGTAGACTTTAGGTGTACTTTTACTTTCAACTTTTTTTTAATAATTAAAGTATTTCAGCATAGGTTTATCGACTCCATGTATTAGGAGGTTGTGGGTTCAGATCCTGCTCGACTCGTAAGTTTTATAAAGTGCACGCAAATGTGATGTTATAATTTAACCCGTGCAGTGCCGGGGGGAGTTAATTTAAATAAAATTATCTTTCGTTTACTTAGCGGATAGTTAGTTCAAAGTTTATTTTACTTATAGTTGATAAATAATATCACATTAGGTACGAAACTAAGGCACGCGACTGATATTAACTTGCCAGAACTATATTAATTTGAGTTTGATTTGCATACAACTTGCTAGTTTGTCTTCTACACACAATATGTGTACTGAAGGATGAAACTCATATTAGGAAAGTTTTGGAAACAGATCTAGGTACATGAATAGGCTAATAAACTTAACTAGCTCAATTAATAGTTGAAAAAGTACTTTGTAGTCGCAAATTTGATAGACATCAGTAAGTATTAGTTATGCAGTCCGAGGCTGGAACGGAACGGCGGAACAAATATTTGTGTGAAAGCGAATACTAATGTTTGTTGTGTGTTTAGATACATTGGATTTATATTAAGGCAACATAATTATCAGTTTTCTTCTTTGTGACTTTAATTATTTTTTTATATTTCAGTTTAAAAAAAAAATTATGTTCATATCCATGATAGTTTCAAACATTGTATAAAAGTCGGTATCGTATCGGCTGGTGTGCAAACGGCTTACGGCCTTAAGGCACCAGGTGTGCTATACTTGGGATAACATTTAATTGTGTATACAATGGAAATCTTATCTCTGTAAACTGCTCTTTAGAGGATTACTAGCGTAAGGCTTTGTATTTCTAAACTAAGAAACTAAACAATTCCTTACATTGTTATAATTTTTATAACATTCAATATTTTATTATCAGTAAAAATGATCCCGTGTCGGAACTTGTTTAAAATGCTGCCGTTAAAAAAATCACTGATATAAGTTTATATTTTTGACGTGACAACGTCTTATAATTCGATAGAGCCGGCTGCACGCACGAAAAAACATGACTCATGAAGCGTTCTGAGGCGTTCTGAGGCGTTCCATGAAGTGCAAGCGAGAGCGCGGAACGAGCGACAAAGAAGCACAATCGGCCTTTGCGTTCGTTGTCACGTTCAACTATCGTCAGTAAACCGACTTTACAGACAAGCATTTTTTTTTTGAATAACATCTCTCAATTAAACTGTTTTTAAATAACTCACAAAAATGTGTTGATTTTGGGATTTGAGTATTATGGCATACTGCCAACGATACGACACCTCACGATATCATCAAAGAGATAATGACATACATTTAAATTCAGAACCTTGACTAACAGCCGGTTTCTCAACGAAAAAATCAAATAATTACTTACTATGAGTCAAACTCGGATCAATCGTGATTTGGGTTTCCTGAAACCAGCCGTAACTCAACTAAAACTTCCCAAGTTTATTTGACATTGACACAGATACTCAAAGAAAGTATTAAAAGATCTTAGGGGAAACGTACATAAAAACTTAGCAAAACTACATTCTTCCTTCGTTTAAAAGTCTCGAGAGCGGGCATATAAACAAAAGGTAACAAGGTAAGTTTCCTAGCACCTGTACTCAGTAGGTACCAACGGTCATAATGATCATCGACCAACTTTTAACGAAACGAAACTTTTGTTTGTAAAGCTGCGTTCCAACTGACTCACAGCGATTATTTTTAAGAGGCTTAAAACACCCTCGAAAACAATTCCAAGATTATTTTATGACGATGTTTATGAAATATAAAGAAGAGTATAAATTTTTCAATGACAATTTGTACTTTTGTTTCATTCATATTTTTGTCTTTTAATGGATTGATTTGATTTTTAAACAGTGAATTTGAAGAAAACTTCGATTTTTTACGGTTTAATTGACGAGTGTTCATCTTGATGCACAACATTGCTTAGTTTGAGACTACTGCAATGTGTGAAATGTCTAATATTTATTTACTTATATAATAATGCTATAAGCATTTACTTATACATTACGATGGAGCTGATTATCTTCCGTTTCGGTTTAAGTATAGCTTTAGATAAATAACATTGTCTTTACAAGTGGCCTCTCAAACAAGCTGTGATTTGCAAAATATAAAACGACAATTTTTGAATAGTTTCCTTGACTTACGCTCTTGAAAGCTTACTTTTATAATCATCGTTTTTGACAGAATTTGAGAACACTGGCTTAGTGGAAGTGATTTCGTCATGCGATTCTCAGGTTGTAGGTCCAGGGGGGGTATCCAGACAAGTGAAATGTTTTTGAGTTGTTATTTGAAATCAAATAACTTTTCAGTTTTCTTCTTCGTCTTTTATTGATGTTTTGAATGGTCTATTTTCATACCGTTTGATAGAATTCACAAAAAATCAAGTAGACCATGCTCAAATCAGGTAGGCCACGCCCTAAACCGCGGCATTAACGTCATTTTTAACAGCTCAGTCATAATTTTATAAAGCTCAGTCACGTCAGTCCACAAAAATGCCACGGAATACTGATGAGTTACTAGAGTAAAATCATCGTAAACTGAACTGCAAC
This sequence comes from Ecliptopera silaceata, assembly GCA_932527185.1. NCBI lineage: Eukaryota > Metazoa > Arthropoda > Insecta > Lepidoptera > Geometridae > Ecliptopera > Ecliptopera silaceata. The sequence continues at coordinate 9,453,169 of OW052208.1, read as the reverse complement.
TGAAAGGATATTTGGTCACGCAAGTATCCCCTTGCTGGATAGCCCTGCAGTCGTGAGTAATGTCAAGACCTTACTTGACAGTTTTTTGAGGGAATATTTATAAATGATTTAGCTTGCTAGTTATTGTAAATCTTAGACACCAAAATAAACAAACTTTGTGCTCGTGAGAACATGTTTTGCATAGTTTAGTTACTACAGTGCTGTGGGAACAATATTAATATTTTACTTTTATTATTACGCTTTTCCTTTTCTTACCAAGAACAATAATAACACTACAAAGAAAACATAAGGTATCTTGAACACAAAACAGAAAAGAGGCTTAAAATATTTTCAGATTTGAAACCGCAAGGGACAAAACTTTCAGCATTCAAAACCTTTTGTAGCTGAAAAGTTTCAGTCGAGTTTTTGCGTCATTTTGAGCTCATCGTCACATTTTATAAAGTTTTTGTTAAAAACAAAAAAACTCGCGTGTAGAACAAGTGGATAAAATAAAACAGCACTTATAAATTGACAGCTACAAAAAATCGTAAAGTTTTACAAAGTTGTTATAGAAATTACAATCCATTGTTTTAAAAATTTGTTCATTATTAGAATTAAGTTCAAATAAAGTCAAAATAAAAGTTATTATTTTAACCTAGATATCAATAAATCAACCAATGATTTGTCGTATTAGAATCTTTCTTGCATTTGAATGACAACAATGAACTTACTTGAAAAAAAACTGTACTGTTTGTTCTTCTACTCTATTGATTACTAATGAGGGTTTTCTATATTTTTTCTGCCACTAGGCGGCACTACGTAGGCGTCAGGTCCAAACATCTGTCAAATAGCACAGAGTCGTAGATACTGAACTTAAGTTATTGAAAAAAATTAAAGGAATGATTTTAAGAATAAATAAACCAAAAAATATATGCTTAGAGAATTACAATGAGGATTTTCTGAAATGATCTCCGTGAGATGGCAGGACTGTAGCGTCAGGTCCAATCTGTCTGGACTGTCAAAATACATACAAAAATTGTAGCGCCGCCTAGTGGCAGAAAAAGTATATAAAACCCTCATTGCTAACAGTATTGTATGTTCCATAAAAATATGCCTATTAAGACGAACTAAGACTGGATACAATTCTACTCTAGGTTACAATAAAATTACTACAAGGTGTGCTTACTTATTTTAGTTTTTTTATCAAATTTTCTGTTGCAGGAAACATCTGATACAAGTGAAACTTTCTAAGGTCATTCTTATAAAATAGGGGGGTTGTGGGGATACGGAGTTTAACCCTGTTATGCGTGGAAAAAACTGCTACAGCTCAGTATTATGTAAGGTTATGACGACTTTTTATTGGAAGATATTGATGATTGTGAGGTAATGGCGGGCTGTAAAGTATACATTGTAGTGCTGTCATAAAGATCTTACACAAGCTGCAATATATCGTTGTATATGCCAACGCTTGCATAAACCTTCTATAAATAAATAAACTCTTTACAAGGAACTTACATAACTCACTAACTTGAGATACTAAATAAAAAATAACAACTCGGTATGTAGATTGTTATGTCACCGGGTTTTAAGAAAACCTGCTGTTTTATAAAACGGCTCGCCATTTGATAAAATGTCTAAAAATTGTCAAACGTTGTAGAAAGATTGTTTATTGTTAACGATTAAAAAACCGATTTCTTATATAAAAACCCGGCTCACGCAGATGAATTGGTGTAGATGGGTTTGTACTTATAATTACATGTTTGAGCTTCAACTTCCAACTAGTTTTCCCTGCATTTGGGATAGCTCCTCCCTATACAGAACATTCTTCTTCTTCTTCGTAGTGTCAAATTAACACAACAAAAATTTTAAACGCAGTTCATGTAGAACTTTGCCACATTTATCCCCTTGTATGTACTATTGATGAGGTCATCCCTTGTGCAGGTATTAGGGCACAAGGGGCAAACGAGCATGTAGGACATTGATTGTATGGGGGCCCCACAATCACATCGGCCTAGAACATAATGTAGATATACATATAAGTTGTAAAGGTATAATATAAGAACTTTTAAATCGTTTCAACTTAGTGAATCCATTCACAATATATATCCTAAAATGTTATGTGTAAAATCTCTTTTGATGTCTGCATTTCTAAAGTTAGCAAGGACTTATTCAAAGGTTAATAAAGCATTTAATAAGTTATAAGATTATTCACGACTCTGAAAGTTTTCTTTGATGTAGGAAGTTAAACATTTTGTATCAAGGCTCCATCTTTGTGTGCAAATGTTTCATGGAATTTACATTATGTCTACAAATTACTGTGTTGTCTCTCATCTTGAAAACTGTTTAAGATTCTCTCTGTCATTATTAGTCATTGTCTTAACAAATTGAACGGTGATTGATTTATGAAAAAATCTTTTGTTTTCTTTACTATATAGATGCTTTAGCAATTTAATTTTATATGCACCTATTTCTAAGCATATGGTGTTTGTTTACCTGTAATAGGTTTGTACACATAAGAACCTTTATGTTTAAGTTTTTTGGATGTGTTGTGTATAAACTGTTGGTGAACCTAAATAAATAAATAAAATTAAAAAAATGAAAGACGTTTTGGGCTTTTTCTATTTAATATCTAATATTATAATGTATATCGTAATTATGTATTTAATTTGAAGGTTTTTTTATTGCACTGATAAGTCAATACTTAGGTAAAAATACAAAGAAATTGCTGAATGATATTCGCAGGTAACTTTTAGAATACCAATAGTAACCAAATAATAATCGGTTGGGACCTCAGTTTGCAAAGATCTAGAGATCCGCGGCCTTCGTCATATATTTGTAGAACATGTCAAAGTTGAGGCATCAATCTACACGCATTATCCATTAGTATAATAGACGCACGCGACTTCATTCGATATTTATAACGAAACAGCTCAGTTGTTATTTAATATACTTGACACTACCACAGTTATATGAAAAAAAAAATCTTTTCATGTTTTCATGGATTTCTTTCTGTGGATGGTGGATTCGGTCTCCACCAAAACCAAACATTTTATTAACCGGTTTGACCACATTGATGTTTTTTTTATGTTTCGGTATCACTAAATATGGATATAAAAGAAATATATAAAAATATAGCCGTGGCTTTCATAGTACAAGCTAATTTTCGTACTAAATGACGTTGTATGAAATAATAATTTTCAAACAAGAAAAACACCTGTAAACTAAAAAGCGAGTAAAAACTACGCCCCTCAAACATGCAGGATAAACAATTTTGTAAACTTTTTGTTTGCGAATTATTTTCAAGTTATCGTGCAACCATAATCATGTTTGATGCTGTGGAACCTTTTGAACCTGTTGAATAAGTGTAATAAAATTCGTCTATTTTATATAGACCGAATCCACCATCCACAGAAAGAAATCAATGAAAAAAATTTTATTCTTCAAATAACTGTGCTAGTGTCAAGTTTATACAGTATTTACAAAATGTACATTGTCATATAAAATACATAAGAAACAGTTGAGCTATCTACAGACCGTTGCAAACGATCTATAGATAGTTCAACTGATCCAAATCAGTACCAATCGGAAGCGTACCCAAGACACTGGCTGCATTGCCACGCTGAATAGCAATGCTGATACGCTGGGCCAGATACTCACCAGCCCTCGGGTCACGCGTCGCTTCGACTAGACGCCTAGAAATAGTTAGTGTCAAGTTTTATAAATAAAAATAAAGGATCAAATAATTTTCATTAAAATCTGTTGAAAGCTGTTAAAAACAAAAGCGTTTTTGACCAATTTCGAAACTGATGCTTTGCTCGCTCGGTCAATAATATATGAAGTTTTTTTTTATACATTTTATTACTCTAGTTTATCAAACAGCGCTTGTGATCTTCGTATTCCAAGTAAATATTAATTTTATTATATTCATTGTTTTCCCACCTTAACAAAAATAGATAGATACATAGAAAATTCTTTATTGCACTTTAAGTAATGTATACAGGCCAACTTAATGCTACAAATAGCATTCTCTACCAGCTAACCTTTGGGTAGTGGGAATAACAATTTAGGGTAGTGCGCAAACATAATCGAAAAAAAAATAGAAAATGTTAGAAAAGATCTATTCGACTAATACACAAAAAATATCATTGTCCGGCGGTATAGATTTTCGGATTAATGTTGAACTTGTTTATTCTATGATCAATTTAAAACGATCCTGCTAAACCGGACGAAATCCCGTGCAAAATAAATGATTACAGCCCAGTCCGCCATATTGGTTTGCCATGGGAGCTCAATTTCGGCGCAACGAAGGACATTTGCATATTAGCCGATACCGATATCACGACAACGACATATTAGATTAAGATACTCCATATAGGATAGGCGTCACAGCTCAGTTGGTAGTAGCTCTGCCTTCCATGATGTGGGTCGTGGGTTCGATTCCCACCCAGAGCAAATGTTTGTGTGATGAACATTATGTTCTGTGACATGTTCTATGTTACGATATATATAATTTAAAAAAAGTAATAAGTATTCTATCAGCAGTCTAGTTCCCATGGTACAATATACTTTAGATTTTGTTTCTTATCTGTGTTTAATTTTCTTATTTTCCTTGTAATACAGAATTTATCAATCTTTTTGTAGTAACAATCATTTAGATGATATATTTTATAACAATTTAGTTACCATAGCTTTAATATAGGTCTGGTTAGATAGGTTTAGTTTTATGGCAATATCGGTGTAGGTATGGTATCGGAGGAAGTGTGAAAGAGCCCAATTTCTGCGCAACGTAGGCGGCACTGTATGCAAATTTCAACGCGGTTTATTCTAATTTCACTACGGGTATAACAATCAAGGCAGGCAATTTTCGACCTTAACGCCTAGATAATAACGTTGGTTGGGACCCATTGTGCGGAGTTTCCAAAGTGGATTTTCTTTTTGGTGCGGTTTTAATGTGTTTGAGGAAAATGGCTGAGATAATTGGCCGTTGGAATCAATATTATGAAATGAAAATGGTAACGCAAACTACTTGAGAACCCTCTTAGCTTAGTGACAACAACTCAGATACATGAAACGTGGGTTTGGTTCTTGCATGAACTATCTCCAACTTCGTTATTAAACAATTGTAAGGAGTATATAAAAAAAATGCTAGAATCCAGGTCTAGTTTCTTGCCAGTTCTTCTAGACTCTGGTCGCGACGAACTGGCGCCTAGAATCATCTAGTATGTATGACGTTTCAAATCCTTGTGTTTTTATTGAATAAATGCAATTGAAGTTTGAAATTTGCAATTTTTGTGTATGTATTTGCTGATATTAATGACCAACTAAAGCCGCAATAAGTGAAAATAAATATTTAGTGGCAATCGTAAAGTTTACGTAACGCTGTCGAGCTGGCGTTTGACACGCAATATGAATTGAATACGCTGCGTTACGTTTACTTTACGATTGTCACATTTATTCCTGTAGCTCTACCATGAGTTTTTACTATACTATATATACTATACTCGCTAGCGTCTGTAGTTAAAAAAATGTATGAAGATTTGTACAGCGCCTCTAGCGGATAGTTGGGTACTAAAATTCGTAATACTAATATTGACGTAACTACTGTAGTAAAGTCGACGATTTTACTGTGACAACTCATGGTAGAGGTCTGTTCACTTCTCAGCATAGGCAGAATACATTGTAAGACACGTTATATAAAGAGCAGAGTTATATAAAAAGTAGGTATGTTTACAGTCTCATATATTACGCTCAATATGAAAGCCTCTTCGTTCAAATAGGATTTCAGGTGAAAGATCAAAGGCGGTAATTATTATAAAGTGCTTTGAAAGAATGTTCGTACTCCGCTATCGTTTCATTTCAAAGTATCGTTTTGATGTTATTAAATAGATGAATAAATGTTTTTTATAGTAAAAATGTCGCTGGATTTTTATATGGTTGTGTTGTTATGTTAAAATAAAAGCAGGGTTACGATCTCATACAAAAACAAGCTTGGTAAATATTATTTTAATCTTTTAGTGCCTAGTACTGACTCAAGATAGCTCGTAGATGAGTAAGGGGTAGTCAGAGTGCAAGCATTATATTTAAGGTTAAATATACGTTACAAAAATTCTTATTAGGTATATTTTGACTACATTATATTCACTTTAAGTTAGATTTGGTTCGATTTTGTACATATAAATTAATATTCACGGACTTTTCACACATCACATTTTAATCCCAAACTAAGCAAAGCAAATTACTATTTTTTGGCTCCTGTAACACAGTTTTTATAACTAGCACTGGAGCCAATGGATTCATATTATTCTGGTTCAAAATAATTTTGTCAATAAAACAATTTTTGACCACCGATGTGGCGCGGTGGGCGATGGTCCGCCTGCGACGCGGAAGGTTGCGGGTTCGATTCCCGCCTCGGGATATATGTTTGTATGTTCGGCAAATATTTATTCCGGGTGTTCTGGGTATTATATGTATAATAAAAAAATATGTATCTATGTATTATATTGTATTAAGTATGTCAGTCTTCTAGTACCCATAACACAAGCTCTGCTTAGCTTGGGGCTAGATGATGTTGTGTGGATTGTCCAGCTTTATTTATTTATACTTTTATTTTTCACTTTTAGTATGGGAACTAGACTGCTGATAGAATACTTATATACAAATAGACATGGACAGTTATTTATTTACTACCCATAGGTAGCACATAAAACTAATATTGTTCTGTTGATTTTACCGTGTGGACCATTAGAGCAGTATTTTTGATGAAAAAGTAAAATGGCGGAAATACAGGATGATTCCCAAAACGATCCGAAGTTGGAAGGCTCATCAGCTGTACCGATGAGTCTCCGGGGACCCAAGACCTGCATAAGTTAAAAAAGTCCGAGGCGAAGTGAACTTTGTTCCATGTCACTCTGCATTTTAATTCATGGACGCATTTATATAGAAAACAGGTTTTTATTATACCTTAATTGGAATTCGTCTTGTTTGGCGATATTAGGCAGTTTACTAAGAATCTTCTAGTATAAAAGACAGAGAGAAGAAATGATATTCTTTATTTCATGGAAAATAATATTTTGACTTTTGATATTTGTATACTCTGAAATATTTTTGTGGTTTTCTATTTACCTATCAACGTACGATATATAAAAAGAAATTATTTTGAAATCATGACAAGGAACGTTTCTTCAACGAGTTTATGAGGTTCTTGATGGCGAAAATGGGTAAGTAAGTTAGATACTTTTTACAAGCCCTATTACAGAGATATGTGAGGGCTTGTAAAAAGTATTATTTGATGTACACACAAAACCGGTTAGTTGTAGTATTATATTTAAAAAAAAACTCAAAAAAAGTCAAGATTTAAGACATTTAAAGCAAAGCTAATTCTGCACCTTGGTGATTTTGAGCCAGCTAACCACCAAACCCTTATCATTTTATCCAAAATACAACCTTACAAATGTACCGTAACTTTGTAAAAATAACAAAAATGGTGTCGAATATTGAAATGTTATACGAAAGTAAATTTAATCCCGACATGAATACGAAAGCATATTGAAAAACAGTGCTGAGTTGACACGTTTTTAATATTTACGCTGGCTTTTTTAAGTTTTTTATATAAGTTTTGATAAAATCTCTACTGTAAAAGTACTAGAAACAACTGTAAATACATATAGATTTGAGAATAAATGCTGAAATCCATTTATTTGTTTATTTATTGTGTACAAAATCCACAGCTCTTTAATTAAAATCTATATATTTATATAGCTTTTTTGTGTTGTTTAGTTTGGGACTACAAAGTTATGTGAGAAGTATATATTTATTTATTTATTTTGTTTAATTAGATCCCATGTTTAGACATGTGTAGGACGCCATCTGGGGAGATGGAGCGACGATCTGCGGAGTGTAGCTCTAACACTGGATGAGAAGAGCCGAAGACCGGGCTCAGTGGCGCGTCTTGGAAGAGACCTACGTCCAGCAGTGGACTTATATAGGTTGATGATGATGATGATAAAAATGAAAATTCCAAATATATTATCAGTGAGGCAATGCAGTCTTATAGACAATGATTACCACAGCTAGGCACGGCAAAGCAGTGTCTAGTCTGGCTAATCTTTCCAACACGATGCTACAACAAAATACAGTTGTAGCATCGACACGATAAGAAAGAAATCAGGTAGGCAATTTGTATTTTCCAACACATTTTTGTAAAGAAAATGTATTATGAAAGTAACACGTAGAAAATGAACATTTGATGAAAATATTGTATTGTAGAAGTTGCTACGCGTCTACGATATCGTAGAGCTTCGTAGCGATCCGCGTAGCAATTCGTAGAGCTTCTTATAATATACCTACTTGTTTTATTTGTTTAGTACCTACAATAAAAATAAAGGACATGTTTGGTTTTTCTATGGAGGCTGGGCTTTTATTCGGAACGGCTATGAACAGAGATGAGATTATACTTTTATGAAAGTACATAAAATATTAAAAATTTGCATAATTTTTTTAATTTTTTTTGAACCACTAATTTTTAGTTATAACATTTAGAAAAATATTGTTTTAAAAATTAAATAGCAACCCACAGTTATTATTGATTTTGGCAACACTATTCTCATGGATGTCACTATGGTAGGGATGTTCATAAGAGAAATATGTCGATGTTTTGAGGTGATCGATATTGGTCGGGTACTTGTATTAAACTAGTCCATAATATTAAATAGGGGTCGGGTTAATTATGGGTAAAACACTATAGAAAGGAAACAAATCAATTTATAAATATAAATGAAACGTAAATATAAATGACGAACGAAAACAAGTGACCATAAATACCACTCACAGATTATAGAAGTTTTGCCACAAGTGCTGTCCTCGCGGACAATATGTCTGCGTTTCGTTATTGCAAAGGTTAGTTTTTTAGTTTATTTCTACTAGACTAGTTTAATACAAGTACTTGATTGGTGTCGATCTTTTTGAAATATCGATATAATTTTTATATGAACATGAACATAGGTACAACCCTACAAGTGAAATGACAACTGACAAGTGTGACAACATGACTGACAGTGACTGAGGTAATGTTTTTAAAGATTCCATTATGAGGCTAAGGTATCAATACCATACATCCCAATCATACTTATCAGAAATAATTTGTTGGTTTTATTTGTTTATTATATTTTGCCATTGTTTTTAAATATTTTATTAACATTAAGGTACATAATTATGCTTTAAAAAACGATATTCAACCAATATTTCTTTGTGTAGAAATAATATAACGATGCAAAAATATTGGATTTAATATTTAGATATTAAATAAATGGCGCTTCTAATATTTTTTTTGTTTTTGTAAGGCTATAATGGATAATATTCTCTATCAGAAAAACCGCATAAGAGAGTTGTTCAGATTTTAAGCCCATTTAATAACATGTCCTTTCAGAATTAAATGCTTATTACTAAAATTGTTAAGTATTTTAACAAGTAAGTATAAGTAAAAGTAAAAAATGTAGGCTATGAAATGCCATCAAAAAATGGTGTTAAATAAATTATAAATGTTTTTTTTTCAAACTCGATTAATAAAATATTATATCAACTTTAGTTATAATAAATCTAAGTTATAATAACTATAAGAAAGCTCTGCGAAGGCACGGTGCCATTGACGTGGCCCATTTTGGGCCACACACATTTAACAACGGGGAATATGGGCACGAAGAAGAAGAGGAAGAATAAATATATAAAAAATATAGACTCGTTTAATGTATTTAAATCAAAACTACAACATATTATTGAAAACTACTTTAAAAAAAATCGAATTGTTAACCTACTGTATCTATTTACATCATTTACTTAACTATACAATTTTCACATTATACTTGTTTACTAACCTACTTTAAAGAAACGACATACTAACCTATCTACTATTATATATGTTTTCATGTAAGTGACAACATGTCTTTATGAAAATAAATTCTTTAAACCTAAACCTAATAAATCTACTACTATCTATGCGTTTAGGAAAGCGTAGTGAAGGACGCCCTCCGGCGAGATGGAGCGACGATCTGCGGAGTGTAGCTGGCAAACACAACATGAGAAGAGCCGAAGACTGGACTCAGTGGTGCGTCTTGGGGGAGACCTACGTCCAGCAGTGGACTGATATAGGTTGATGATGATGATGATGATGAATAAATCTAACAGTATAATAAACAGTAGCATAACCCCAACCCCAAGGGTAAGGTTTAATTATCGATGTAAGTCAGAATCGTTTGAGTAACAATCGAACCTACGACTCGGGTTACGACCCCGGGGGGCATTAACATGCAGAGCGCACACCGCATCCGTTCGAACCGACTCGTAATACTCGATACTTCGAGTTGATGAACATAAATTAATTTTGGGACCTTGGATAGTTTTGACAACTAGTTTCGCTCCAAACTGAGATTAGAGGTTTCGAAAAAAAACTTTCATGGATTAAGGTCCATCATCATCAGAATTAAATATCACAATAAACCGTCTTTACGAACTTTGAAAATTTTCTCAAAAACTGTAAAACATTTTAGGATTTCTAAGCAATTATATTGTTTAGAAATACAATAAGTAAAAAGATTTGACATAGTAAACACCACGAAGGTTTGTGGTGGTGCTATCTTAAATCTACACCAATTAAAGAATCTTCATGATTTCTAACAAATTCTTAAATTCATTTGGTATTTGTATTACTTAAATCTATTTGTACCATAACTGTACAACAATTTGGCCGAATGCTCCATAATCTATCAAAAAACAATTGCAAACGAATATTAATTTACTAACAAAAAAACATCAAAAAAACAACCGTGTTTTTTTTTTAATAGAACGAGTTTAAAGCCCGCATACAAACTACACATTAATCTATGTCGGTCCTGCCGCTCAACTAATTGGAAATTCAATTTTGAAACGGATTGTGATACCGAGCGTTGTCAGACGATAGGAATCGAATCGTAATTGTTTTTTTTTTTTTATAAACCTGGTCGTTTGGAGGTATTTGTTGAGGATTTTATTCAGCCATTTACGGCCGGTTTCTCGAACGATGATCAACAAAAAAATCAAACAATTACTATGTGTCAAACTCGGATCAATCGTGATTTGGGTTTCCAGAAACCGGCCATTAGGGTTTTAAAGTGATTGTTGTCTGTAATAAGGGTCGCCTTACCGTGAAATTGCATGGGAAATATGGGCATACTACGACGCAAACGAGTATATTAAAACTGGGAAGAAACTAACGATGTTTCTTCCTTGCAAGGAAATAATGAAACTTGGCAGACACTTGCTTCCTTGTAAAATACGCAAACTATGAATTAATCAATAAGAAAACCAGCGCTATAGGAACCAATGGTTTCTATAGCTTAAGTTGAGTGGTGGCCTTTTTACACTTATTTTTTGTCATATATGTATAACGAGTCATGGTGTAAATAAATATTTATTTCTTTCTTTTTTTTTGTTTCCAATCTAAGTGTATATCGAGAAAAATCAACAATATAGATTTTTTTTTTTTTTAAAAAAAGGTTCACGCAAACGCAGTCACGGGTAGCAGCTAGTAAAAATAATAATGCTTTTCCGCATAATTTACGAGTCTGAAAGTAATTCATTAGAAGCTTTTATGAGTGTACTTAACCGTGGAACAGAGCAGATACCCATGATCTGGCGATATTAAGGGTACTATGAAAATAAACTATGCTCAAAAAATAAACAGATTGCAAGCCTAAAAGCTTTTGCTCAAATATTAACTAGATTCTATTATAAAGCTAGGCTTACTAACTTTTACAAACTAACGCGATAGTAACACAGAACAGTAGCTCTACCATGAGTTTTTACAATCTATACTCGCTAGCGTCTGTAGTTAAAAAAATGTATGAAGATTTGTACAGCGCCTCTAGCGGATAGTTGGGTACTAAATTCGTAATACTAATATTTACGTAACTACTGTAGTAAAGTCAGGCGATTTTACTGTGACAACTCATGGTAGATGTACTGACAAAGCAGAACACAAAAGTTAAAAATAGAACAAGCCAAATACAAGCCAATAGCACGCTCCGATTCCATTCCCAATTCAGATTTCCGAGCGCGTTCGGGCTCGCTCGGGCGTTTCCGCCGCCCGCTGGATAATGGCCGTTGTCGGAAATGGGCACGATGACGGACCCGGAAGCATGTGCCAGGGGTCACCAGCGACCCCTTGCTTCAGGAACTGTCTATTTGAGGTGGGAGAGACTCAGAGCTTGTTATTTCCTGTGATGTGTGCTCGCTTCAACTTGAATCGAAATATGACGTACTCAGCTCACGGTTGTTTTCAACTCACTTCCGATGGAAAATTGCGTTTCTGTTTGTATGTATATTTGCATACTACTTTTTTAGTTAAGTTGGTTTTTATGATATATGTTTATAGACGCTAAAAATGATGGTATTGTTTGTATAGTAAGTAGGTACTTAGTACTCTGTAAATACAGCTTTTCATTTAAAAATAAATAATCTAGCAATATAGTCCTACTAATACAAAAAAACTAATAATAAACTCGAAAGATTAATTCTAACTTTAAAGAACCTAAAACGTAAAGCTTCTGTACATAATAAAGACGACCGATGTGGCGCGGTGGGCGATGGTCCGCCTGCGACGCGGAAGGTTTCGGGTTCGATTCCCGCCTTGGGATAAATGTTTGTATGTTCTGCAAATATTTATTCCGGGTGTTCTGGGTATTATATGTATAATAAAAAATATCTATCTATGTAATAATATATTGTATTAAGTATGTCAGTTTTCTAGTACCCATAACACAAGCTCTGCTTAGCTTGGGGCTAGATGATGTTGTGTGGATTGTCATTATTTATTTATTTATTTATAATGAAAAATTTAGAAACCTTATAAAAACCTTTCATCGAACTCAGAGAAAAGTACTCTCATTTCTCTTAAATCATCACAAAACTCTCAAATTGCTAAAAAATAAACATTAACTTTCACCGTCCATCACAATCTTTCGATATAAAAAACTATTTCAACAGATTCACACAATACCATTTAAAATACACCTCTCCCCCATCTCGTGGGATTATGTAGATGTGGATCCAGCTTAGGACCTGTTCTCGAATAAAAAGAGCGAATATTGAAATGCTTTTTCACTGTGCCTCGTTTTTCGGGAGCTAGCTACTATCCACTAGATACCAGTACGAGAGTACAGTACCATTAATTCATTCGTCTTGTCTACAGTTAACACTAGTTCGGGAGCCTATGGATCCAATAACCTTGTAAACACAGTGATTTTTGTATTTGTATTTTGTCAAGGGTTCATCCTCAAACTATATTATTCCAGTGGCAACTTCAATGGCCTTATCGGATGCCCTCATAAGATCTGTTGTAATGTGACACTGAGGGCAGGACATCAAGTGCAGCATGCTTTGCGTAGGAGCACCAAACTCGCACTGGCTCTCAGACGGGTTTATTATACCCCACTTTGCTAAACTGCTCGTGCACTGACCAACAGTACGGAGTCTGTTAAGCGACTTACAAATTGGACAATGCAAATCATGTCCAGGGGGCAGGCAGTACAGTACCTAACGTAACGTTTAACGTTATAACGTTTCACGTTTATTAAGTATAACGTTTTTCCAAAGCTGTAATTGAAATAGCGTGTCAAGTATAAAATATATAGTCAAAAGGTTTCCCAGAATCAACTAGATTTGAATACTACATGATATAAAAAATATTTTACGAGCTTGTTATAAACACAAAATGAGACACAGAATTCCACAAACATTGTCCTGTATAGCATTGCTATTAATTAAAAGTCATCATATTTTGAACAACGTTAACATGTTACATGACCACTTTGAAATTGTCACGTATTTTTCACTTTTTGCAGTCGTATTGGCGTCGTGGCGTTGACGCGAGTTGTGAATTGTTTCGATACGTTTACGATTGTTACATTAATTTTGTGATCAGCGGGTAGTACAGAAATAGATTCGTTGTGCATTACAATTTGGCTCTCATGTCAGCTAAGCTAATGGACTTGAGTATCCGATATGAATATTTAGATACTACTCTATTCAGTATTCTCGTTCATTGATCAAACTAAAAATACACTGAATTTATCTCCAAACCTGTCTGAAAATAAAAACGGACTATTTATTTAATATTTGATGTAAAACTTTTGTACTTTGAGTGCCAGCTTTATTTTAAAAACTTTTGAAAGCATTTGATATACATTTGTTTGTTATGATAGACCGTGTAAAGAGGATGACCGTTTGTTCATACCAAAATTGGTATAAGCACGAACTGGGTTCATACGCACTATGCGGGTAGCCGCATTACGGCTAGCCGCGCGGCTGACCGCATGATGCGGTTGCGAATGCGGCCAGCCGGATCACGGGCAGCAGCATTCGCAACCGCAACGTGCGGTTGAAGAACCGTTGCGATTTGCGGTCATGTCGATCCATTTTAAAGATGGACGTGGAAGAAGTTGCAGCTATTTACTACATTTACAAACGTAATTTGGTGTTCCAAATTGCTGGCTGACTCTGGATTTCGATGATAAATTTTTCGGTATCGAATTCCATTTTACCAGACGTACCACGTGCACACACTCACTAAATGGCGGGCAGCCGCAGACTGAACCGCACAGTGCGTATAGCAACCGTCCGGCTGGCCGTCACTCGGGCCGCAGCCCTCCGAGCGACCGGAGCGGTCTGCGGGTAGCCGCATCGCAGTGCGCATAGAAATGAATATTACGTACATAATTGTGCTTGCGGTCAGCCGGACGGCTAGCCGCAATGCGGCTACCCGCATAGTGCGTATGAACCCTAACAGTCTCGCGAGTCATACTGCACGCCAAAGACAAATCAATAACCGAACGTTGCACTGTTAACGCGCAGTGTATTTCAAATACGTTACTGTTACGATACGAATACGATCATGACATTTATTTGTGTACCTCTCAGCACACTGTCTACGTAACTCTGTTCAAATATAATAAAGCTGTAACAAACTAATTCCAAGAATTGTGTTTTTCGTAATGCCGCGAACTTTACGAAATGGCTGTCATTCTCGAGTGTCATTGGAGGTTTTTGGCGGGACCCGAATGTTCATTTGAAAAGTTTTAATTTTCTCATGATTTGCTATAAGATGATGTTGAGGCCTATTTTCACAAGTTAGGTTATTTTGAGGCCATTAAACTTTGAAATTAGTGTGATTTAGATAGAAATGCATTTTTAGGAGAGATTAGAGCTTAGTGAGTATAGATTTCGAGCCCCACTCAACAATAATTAAATAATAAATATAAACAGACTTCAAACCAGAAATCATCTGTGTTTCTTCATTTAATCTGTTCTGGATAAATACTTTTACGATTTCATTTTATAAAACATCTTTTGTTTAATCAAGATCTGATCAGTGATTGTTGAGATAACCTTAACAATGCCTTTTATAATATCATTAGAATAAAATAATAAAATACCTCGTGCCGCACACCGGTAACAGCTGGGCACGGTATAGCAGTGTCTAGTCTGGCTAATCTTTCCAACACGATGCTACATCAAAATACAGTTGTAGCATCGACACGATAAGAAGAAGAAGATTAGAATAAAATAGAATAGAAAAGAAAACGTATATTATCACATAGAACAAACATTTAAAAACAAATTATACAAGAACAGATATGTGTAAAAACGTCACCACTCGGCGTATGCCATAGGAACGGTGAGGTTCCTATGGCGCTGGTTTTCAGTGGGACCGAGAGTGGGAACAACAAGTCATCCAAGTAATCAACAAGTCAAGTCGACAAGTAATCCCACTGAAACAGTGGGATTACTTGTCGATGTCTATTTTATTATTTTAATAAAAACTTACGTAAGAGAGCAAAGTTTTACTAGTGGGCTTGATAATAGGTATTTTTATATAATAATAATTTAAAACAAAAACAAGGCAAAGGTATTTTTATAGCGTTGTAAATATATTTACACAATAAAGTAGCAATTAAACAAATCATTTTATTTTATTCGAAAAACGCGTTTTCTTTAGCCGCAAGAATAAAAATGTTGCAAAAACATTGAAACCAGCTCATTTGAATATGAACTTTAATTACAGGGGTTAAGATTGATAATAATCAAGCAGGTTGATGAGGGCAGGGTGAAAGTTCAAGGGTAAATATTTCATAATTTGAAGTTATGATTTGTTCACGTAGTGGGGGTGACGGTAAACCCGGTTTACTAACCAACTTAAATATATTGTTTATTTTTTGCTCCAGTTATCTAATAATTTTATAATCTGTTGTTATAAAAAAATGGCAATTAGAAGACACATAATAATAGACTTATAATACGTGCACAAATATTAATTCATTTAAGGTAACATCAGATGAGATCGCAATCAAACGTTTGCCTATATCTTGTAAAAAAAAAGTTTTTGGAACAAAAAAAATATATTTTCACGTGAAAAGTCTTGTCTAAATAGAAAATAAGAACGAGAAAAGTCCAGAACATTGTATTACAATTTCTTAAATCATAGAACAATCTTTATTAACTTAAAAAAGCGTATTCTAAGAAAAACTAATCATAAATTCCAAGTTCACCAATAGCTGTTTAGACGGTTAACGCCTGTCTAATGTTAAAAAACAGATTATGTCTGGGTGTGATTTAAATAGTGTTCTTCAAGCGGTCTAAGTCCCCATAACACAAGCTTTGCTAATAACTAGAATGTGATGTGCAAAACATCCAAAAATATGTAAAGAGAATATTTATCAATAAAAGAAATAAGTAGGTTACGTATAATGGGTAGTCCTATCGATTTATTTTATTCTCATTCATAAACCTACAAATGTATTGTGTGCTCCGTTTTGTTTGTTTATGCTACTCCGCGCTTGCTAAGTGCGCGTGGGTGCACTTATTCCATGTTCTTCTTATTCTCATAAATAAAATAGCGGTTACTGTTTTGGTGAACTTTAAAGTATCAAGCACTTGAAAACATTGTACGAATATTAGTGAAATATTTCCATGTACGTGGGCGGAAGAACAACAGCTTGTAATAACTTCTGAAAAATGCTCCGCAATATATTCGGATATTAGGCAAATTACTTTTGATACCTACACGATAACGTGTTTGTGAAAAAATTAACTTAATACTTAAGTTTAAAATTATACTTAACTCGTTATAGGTAGGTACCTACTCAATTTTGACTTATACGAAAACTTTATATTTTTTATGAATCTATACGTTGTAAACATCTTTAGTATATTTTATTATCCGTAGAATTTATTTTGCAGATAAAAACTGATTTAAAACCACTGATAAAAGTTATGATGTTATATTTTACGTCGAAAACAGAAACAAATCAAAAACGGCATATTATTATTTCTATACGGCGAAAACGTATAGAAACGTCATCTGTACTGTACTAACATCGGGATTACAATCTACCGTAAAATACTATGCACTTCATAACTCAAATCATATATCATCATTACAAAACATAAGTACATCAAATAAAATACATACTAACGTAGACTAAGCGGGTTCAAACTAGTATTTTATCGCAATCAAGACAAATATTTATTATTTAAGTTACAAGCTTTTGAACGTGTCATATTTAGTCGCTTAGACCTAAATAACGTCGTGGTAACAGCGTGGCGATGCCAGCGTCTCCGAACCGCGATTTAGATCTGTTGAGCTAACATTTAGTGCATAGCTTCTGTGAATGGGAATGCTGATTTGCTGAGCTACATACTTTGTTCAGTGTTAGTTTATGAATTGTGCCAAATTACAGTTTCAGTAAGATCTAGAATCTACTGAGATTACAGCTAAGTGTTGAGCTAGTTTTAGTTTCCAACAGGATACGGAATTTAGGACGCGTTTTAGTAAGAAAATCACATTCATTGACAGGCGTCACAGCTCAGTTGGTAGTAGCTCTGCTTTCCACGCTGTGGGTTCGCACTTGATTCGATGTCGATTCCCACCCAGAGAATATATTTATGTGATGAACATAAATATTTGTTCTGTTTCTGGGTGTTATTATGTATTCTGTGTATGTATTTACAAAAAAAATGTATATAGGTATTCTATCACCCATGTAGTCCCAAATTAGGCATAGCTTGTACATGCTTAATTTGAAACTATAATATGATGTGTGAATTGTCCGTGAATATTTAAAATCAAGGTTCTGTACGAAAAATATCAATTCAACCCTCAATGAAACATCCCTTTATAATTTATTTTATGTCCTTACTCATCTATTTCTTTCTACCATTATAAATATTTCAGCTCTAGTAAAAGTCCTATGACATTTCTCTACTATACAAATAATAACCCCTCTTTAAAAACTCTACTTAAAGTCAATGGTTTCATACTGCCGGTTAATTAAAACTACTTATACAATGTACATAAAGGTCCGGCCTCGCGCATAACAAGTATTAAGCCGCCGTTCTGTGACCGCGATTCGGTATGTCCGCCCCTTTTGTGTAGGGCTACCAACTTTTATTATGTCGGCGGAAACAGTTGTATAAAGGTTTTTAAGAAGCATATTTTTGTGTAAATGTTAGCTTATTTTTTAATTGTTTTACATTAAAAAACCTGTATTTTGAGAAATTATCTCTTGAAAAAATAATCGTTTCTTTCTTGATTCAGTAATAGGCTATGATACTATACATTTAAGAACACAAAATGAAAGAATTCGGAACATAAAACAATATGAATTAATTAATTTGTGTGCAGTTTCATTCTATACTTAATCCTGTTAAATACTCATAGCTCATATAACACGTCATAATAAAAACCTTGATTACATAAATCATTATTGCATCAAACAATTCATTCAATCATCAAACAATGTAGTTCTCTGAAGAAAAAACCAATACACTTCCAAGAACTCCGTCTTTTCAAAAGGGTGAAATGGAAACTCGTAAAAAAGCTTTGAAAAGCAAACACCCTAGTTATATTATAAGTAGTACATTCCCGGAGATATTATTAATTAGTGGAAATGCTACCGGACCGCGCCCTCGCTACGAAACAATAATGAGCACTATGAACACTAAGTGCTCACGCACAAATACATTATGTAACATTGAATAATGTTTCCGGCTATCGAATAAATCTACGAGCCGCGTTTCATAAGTCAACGAGTACAATCCTGTATTTAGCAACACTATGCATTGCACGTAATAATTTTATTCACAAACAAACTTACGACTTTATTTACATTATTTACAAAATGTACATTGTCATATAAAATACTTAAGAAACAGTTGAGCTATCTACAGACCGTTGCAAACGATCTATAGATAGTTCAACTGATCCAAATCAGTACCAATCGGAAGCGTACCCAAGACACTGGCTGCATTGCCACGCTGAATAGCAATGCTGATACGCTGGGCCAGATACTCACCAGCCCTCGGGTCACGCGTCGCTTCTACTAGACGCCCTGCATTGCACTATTTGTGCTTTTTGAGTAATATTAGGTAAGGTGTTATTGTTATTACTTGTTGATGTTTGAGGTATTAGTTTAAATATGTATGAGAACCTAGTGACTAGTCAAACCTAACTTAGGTTTAAAGGCGCTACTTTTCAAATTCATGTACTTAGTTTTATCCAATGAACATATTTATCTTTAGCCCACAGTTACGTCAAGCTGGTTCACGTAGGAGGTATCATTATATCATTATTTTGCATCCCAGATATGGGGAATGTGTGCCACTTACCTACTCTAGTTTAAGTTCTAAAATGTACCACATTGAAGCAAATAAAGTATTTATGATTTATGATTTTATGATTTATTTATTATAGGGTGACATAATGGTATATTGGTCTATGGTATCATTATATGGTACGCCTATCGTCTTGGCTCTCTACCAATAGTCTGAGTTAAATCGAACGAGTATCGAAAGCTAAAACGCAAATCTCGTAAACGAAAACAAAAAGATATTTTGAAGGCGCATATCGTTTTGCTTCATACAAAGTATGTGTTTTTTAATACCTTGGTTTAATTACAATCACAAAGAAAGGTATGCAGAATAATTATGTTATATTAGCAAATTTATAAATAAAACTATCCTTTGAATTGTCTTCTTCTTCTTATAGCGTAGTTTTTATATTTGAATTGTAATCTGCTTAGCTTGGGGCTAGATGATGTTGTGTGGATTGTCCAGCATTATATATTTATTTATTTATATATTTAATTAGTTGTTATTTACCTTTCAGTACTACATAATCTGAGGCGATTTATCAAGCAATACAATAAACAAAACTATCCAAGTACTTAATCCAAGTACTTAGTTAAATAAATCTCTTGCTAGATGTTTAGTGTAGTGGTCAAACTGCTTCCTGCTGTATCTTGCAGACCAGGAGCATTAGCTGAGAGGCTTTTAAGCTGCAAGTAATGTGTTGTTAGCACGAACGTGCTGCATTGTGCGCGCACGGATCGATCTCCGTGCTGGATTGTGTAAAACTAAAGTTTGAGAGCTTCTTTACTAAGACTTTGGAAATTAGACTAAAAAAATAGAGTACACTTTGTAGGTAAGTGGTTTTGTTAAATATTTGAGAAATTGCAGCTTCACTTTCATTTTACCGATTTTGATATAAACAATATTAATTGAACGTTTAAACTTTAGTTTAGTTTTCAGTAGATTTTGCATGAAATAATAAAAACATACATCCATCCAAGGGCGGATCCAGGTTTTTTTCTGGGGGGTGAAAAAGATTTTTTTCTGGCTGTTGTGTTAAAATCAGTTTTCAAGGAAATAATCTTTTGGGGTGGGGGACACGGGCCTTCGTCGCCCTTTACCCCTAAACCGCCTATATTATATCCATCCTCACAAACTTTCGCGTTTACAATATTAGTAGGATTTGTTAGTGTAATGTGAGCTGACCTCTCTCGCAGAAGGCGCCCTCGTAGTCCCCGTCGCGGCACTCGCACACCGGCCCGTCGTCCGTGCTGATGCACACGCCGCCGTGCTGGCACGGGTCGCGCCGCTCGCACGCGTCGCCACTCGCGTTCGTAGTGCGAGACGTCTGCAACAAACCAATATACATTTCATATTTCAATCTATCTAAGTCAAAGTCAAAGATTCTTTATTATTATCAACAGGTTTAGTCAAAGTCAAAGTCAGAATTACTTTATTCAGTAAATAACAAGGATCATTTAGAATCGTTTGAACATTTGTTTGAACAGTTGTCTTTATAAACGAGATATTTACCATGATTTGTGAGTTTGATTATTTCCTGAGAAACAGTTGAACTGCCTAGAAACCGTTGCAAACGATCTACAGATAGCACAACTGATCCAAATCAGTACCAATCTATCGGTAGCGTACCCAAGATACTGGCTGCATTGCCGCGTTATTTATTTTTTTACATTGAATACTAAACCTTACCTAGCTACTGGTAAACTATATTCTCAGTTAAGGAGTGACTTTTTTTTAAGGATATCTGCTATGAGTTTTAAACTATGAACACATTTAAAAGATAAAAGAGTGACTTAAAATTGTTGTTTCGCTGAAGGCAAATCTCAAATAGAGTTTTGTTTCGTGACTTTCGCAAGAGTAAGGATATCCAACGATACAAGAAAGAAACAACCGTAGATAAAAAAAGGTGCTGTGTTTTTCTAAGAAAAAAAAAGCCGGTACAATTACACTAGATAGTATAATAGAGAAAACACGTATTAGAGTGCATGCTCTAAGAAATACCTATTGCAAATAATTGTCAATAATCGTAACCACTGAACATCGGATACACATCAGTATTGTATTTTCTTTTAAAATACAAAACAAACAAAATCATTCAATTGTATAAAATCCATTAGGTTTAATATCTTGTAATACTTTTAGAAAACGGACTCCGTATTGGAGTCCATTCGATTCGATCGACCGGAACCGTTAAGCGGTCCGTTATCGTTAACTGAGTCGTTAATCTCGAGTCGCTAGAGTTTAACGGTAATCTGATAACGGTGACACCAGCCGCTTAGTGCTTTTAGCAACTTCATATATACTGAAACTGTACCCGTTACATAAATCTAGATTAGATACCGTTAAAGTGTAATCTTGTCCTACAGCCAATTCACAAAGATAATTAAGACACTCAGAACTCCCAGATGTTTATCATCAAAAATAAAACACCGAAAAGTGCTTAGTTTCTTATCTACAATCGGTTTTTTCATGGTTTTCAACATGCAACAACTCATGATGCAAGACAAGCTTACCGCACGATATTAAGATAAGAAAAAGTATCACATCTTTAGATTACAAGATTTAAAACACGCTGTCTGGCTAAGACATAGGTATAACTCTTGTCTAACACGAATTCGAGTTGCATTGCATTTCAACACCCGTTAAGATAGAATATGTTGTTGCAAACCGCGTAGTGTATTTCAAATACGATTTAAAAAAAATAAGATTAATTCGTTAATCTACATAGGACCACTTTTTTCACATTTTCTAGCTAAAACATTGCTGAATGTTTGATAAATTAATGAAGATTACAAACTTTTTAATAAATACTTGAATTAAATGTACTATCAAGTAAAATAAATGAGACACTAAAACCAATACTCAGCTTTTTTCATTTGTATTTTCAAAATGAGATGCAAATTTCATTGCTCTGTGAAATTCAACTTTAAAGCCCAGTTATTATGTTAAAATTCCTGTGTAGTTTATATTAATTTGCAGACTGAAAATTACAGTTGATTTAACGATACAGCACGTGATATGATTTATTCAGTGTGATCGGAACGTTCCGTCGTTTTCAATGGAAATATGGAAAATAAAGTATGTATGTTAGTTAAACAAAAGTATGGTTGTTTGTCAGTCAGCAGCACTATTGATATTAAAGGCATTGATTGATTACGTTTTTTGCTAGAACACTGGTTTGCGATTATTTTTGTTTTAACTGATTGTGGTGAACCCAGATATACGCATATTACATTACCAACTTTACACCAAAAAAAATAAAATGATAGTATAAAAAATGAAGGTGCATGTATACACTAAGGGCCGGTTTCTCGTACGATGATCAACGAAAAAATCAAATAACAATGTGTCAAAACTCGGATCAATCGTGATTTGGGTTGTTCATCGCTTGTCATCTGCGAAATACCTATTAACAACAGTTCAGATGACAAGCAATGAACAACCCAAATCACGATTGATCCTAGTTTTGACACATTGTTATTTGATTTTTTCACTGATCATCGTACGAGAAACCAGCCGTAATGGGGCGTCTAAACGGGCCACACTTCAGGGCGATTTGTGGCTGCAATACTGTGGCCGGCAACATTGCTACCAATACCAGCCACACTATGCAATATTTTAAGGATGGCCCGGCATTATAGCCACATATATTTTGACATTTCGTCGGCCATTGTTGCTGGATTGTGAGGCTTATTAAAGGGTTCTGAATCAAAGGCCATACTATTGCAACATGTTGCCTGCAATTGATTGCTCAGCCATAAAATGTTTTATTGATGGCTGGGCAATGTTTGCCAATAATTGCAGCCACAAATCGCCGCAAAACATTGCCCGTTTAGACGCCCCATAAGACCAATAGCGCAACGATAGACGTAATCTCATATAAAACTTAACTTTTTATATAAAAAACAACTAAAACTAAACTATCTAAATTCAACAACCAAACCAACAAACTGCAAACAAGTTAGAAACTAGAAAAACTAAATTCCAACTCCGCAGTTCGAAACTATTTTACATCTCATCAAACGAACGACATAATTCCAAATGTTCCACATACATCGAACGGTGTGACCTGAACTGTGTGTGAATAACTCAAGCGATGGGGTGATGTACGTGTTGAGAAAACTAAATGTCGTTCATAAATCATTTTGAGCCATTTTTCACCTAATGTAAAAGATTAGGAATGCATTAGTATTCGATTTCGACTTTGTTCTGAAGTTATATTCTTCAATCAAAATTGATATGATTATATCAAAATTGATACTATGATTCTTGAAATAGTCTAATGATAGTCGCTATAGATTTTGTGGGTTCGATTCCGGTCATATACCAACATATTTTTTGTTAGGAAAAGAAATTGATTAAGTGGATTAAGTCATTATTTTTTAGTTGTGGGTTCAAATCTAGTGTAGTTGTTGCTCTAGGGCAATTTCGTGATCCCAACAGTTTTTGTTATCTTTCAAAACATGAAAATTAAGTAGTGTAGATTTTTGCTTTAAATACTACCTAGCATAAAAAGAAAATTCAGAAATGGTTCACTACTGTCAACTATATTGAATCAAAAGTCGACGTAATAAAGCTCAATTTACATTGAAATCCGATGCAGTAGCTTGATAAATGTTGTCGACGTGTGATATGAATAAGTCAGTTTTCGTTCAAAACGTACTTAGAGATACGTGGAGTCGATATTTAACATTAATCGACGCTTTGTTTCTTTACGAATATCCGTTTCCGTTTATATCCTTCTTCTTCTTATCGTGTCGATGCTACAACTGCATTTTGTTGTAGCATCGTGTTGGAAAGATTAGCCAGACTAGACACTGCTTTGCCGTGCCTAGCTGTTACCGGTTATATCCTACTAATAAATAGATACATATAAACGTGAAAGTTTGTATGCATAGAAGTATGTGTGGATGTATGTTTGTTACTGTTTCATGCAAAAACTACTGAATGGATTTTAATAAAACTTTACAGTGCTACTTTGCAACTGCGTCTTATTCTCGCTATATTTTACACAATATCTTTATCTTCTTCTTCTTCTTATCGTGTCGATGCTACAACTGTATTTTGTTGTAGCATCGTGTTGGAAAGATTAGCCAGAATAGACACTGCTTTACCGTGCCTAGCTGTTACCGGTGTGCGCCACGAGGAGGCTCTTTCCATGCACCCCAATATCTTTATAACTTACTAGCTGACCCGTGCCCACTTCGTTGGGCATTAATTGAAGTTTTAGTAAGGATCCCTATTTTTTTTGAAAATATAAAATAGCCTATGACACTCAGCATTAATATGGCTTTCTATTGGTGAAAGAATTTTTAAAATCGGTTTAGTAGATCCCGAGATTACCCCTTACAATTGAACAAATATACAAACTTTACCTCTTTATAATATTAGTATAGATATAGTGATTTGTTAATCTGATTTATAAGCTATATTATTATAAAGTTTCATTAAAATCCATTCAGTTTATGCGTGAAAGAGTAACAAACAAACATCGATCCATCCATACAAACTTTCGCGTTTATAATAATAGAAGGATTTAACCAACAATTTGGAATTTATAACTTAAAAGTTATAATTCTAATAAAGAGTTTTCAATAATTAAGTCACTTTTGTTAGCAGTTCCGTGCTGCCTGCAAAGCCTTAAGAAGTTTTGTAACACGAAACTTAAAGCTTTATTTTTTAAGTTAATTTACTAAGTACAGTCGCGAACACAACTGTTTTTAAAAGTTTTGGGCGGAGATAATATAATTTGAGGTTTTTTTTACCAGAAATATTTGCAGTATTATAAAATTCGGAAACAACAGAACACACATATAATTACATGACTTCACTTTAAAAAAAAAGTTATATTTAACGGTACACATGTTGCATATTCTTAAAAAAAGAAGTAAAGTAATAAGTACTTACAAATATTTTTTTATACAAAAAACAGTAGCTTAACAATTTTTACATAACTGTACTTCTCACCGTAGTTTCTCACGTATGGCACATATTTGCGACTGAACTATAAATCACCTACATTATATTTTTTAAGTTTTTAAATATAATTTGAATCAGAAAAAGCTTTGAACATAGAAAATAGGTTAAAACTGTTTTACATTGCATGTAAATCCAAATAGACATGCTACACCTAGCCGTGAATCTGGTCGTGGGTTCGATCCCCACAAAAAAATAATATTTGACTTAATTTACGAAAAACGAATACTACATCTTAACGTATTTTATTAGTGATGATAATATTCGTCAATTATGAAATCATGTTTTGAAGGGATCAAGATCAGGAATAAATATTTTATCTTATCGCAGTTGTAAATCAGAGCAACAAATTACTTTTCACAAAATTAAATAGCTCTCTAGGAAAAGACAACGCGATTGTGCGGCGAACATCTGTCTTTTTTTTAGTCTTTTCCAGTAGTTTATTCTTATCAGAATGAAAAAACTACTGGCTGCACGATTCACGCTTTGCCGCTCTTATTAACTTTATAAGGAACACTCAGTCCATTCTCTATATGTATAGTTATATGAAACCTCCAGAAATATTTTATTTATAAAAACTGACAGTCTCC
The DNA here is from genome assembly GCA_932527185.1 of Ecliptopera silaceata. Taxonomy (NCBI): domain Eukaryota; kingdom Metazoa; phylum Arthropoda; class Insecta; order Lepidoptera; family Geometridae; genus Ecliptopera; species Ecliptopera silaceata. The sequence goes on along the minus strand of OW052208.1, from coordinate 9,426,950 downwards.
TTATAACATACCAAGAAATATTATTTCAAAATGATTTCATCTGTTTCATCACGTCACCTGTCACGTTCCCCACGTTTCATATAATGGTTCGAGGAGCAGGAAAACAAATAATATACGTCATTTTGTTATAAATTATAGATTTGATTGTACCAGAAGGTACTAATTAGAATTATTTCGCTGTTATATATAATAATTACATATCATATATACCTACATACTTCTATGAATATAATTTATTTATATCCAATCCCGAATTAAAATAGCTCGTATAAAAAAAAATATATTGCATCTACATAAAACATATTGGTAAAGAAATATCGCAAAAAAAATGTATTATTGGTAAATATCGTACCATTTTAAATGCCATCATATCTTTTAAATCCTTATTCTTCTTCTTATCGTGTCGATGCTACAACTGTATTTTGTTGTAGCATCGTGTTGGAAAGATATCCTAAAAAAGTTGAACACTGGTCCATTCACACGGAGTTTTATTAAAATCGTTTTGTAGCCTACATTTTTATAGAAAATGCTTTGTGATATGAAGCCTATTTTACGATACGTGGGCGGAGCGTGGGCGCTGAAACCCTGTGTCAACATGGAAGCTTATTGCAACCGGCTAGTAAAAAATACATGCGTGACACGTTTATGCTGGGGCCACACTAGCGGGCTACGGCGAATATTCGTGTTAACGCGATCTATGTGGCTGGGTACATAGTGTCATCGCTTAGTATATCGCCTTTATCCGAACACGATGTTTTTGTCGCGCCAACACGATACGAATATTCGCCCGCTAATGTAGCCGAAGCATGACATATAATTTTTCATTTGATAGAAAGAGACGCACTATTTACGCTCACTTAGATAAAAATACAGCGGAATTCGTAGCTCGTAATGCGCCATTTAGAATTGTTTTTGACGTGACAACGTCTTATAATTCGATAGAGCCGGCTGCACGCACGAAAAAACATGACTCATGCGGCGTTACCTCGCTCTGAGGCGTTCCATGTAAGGCTTGAAGTGCAAGCGAGAGCGCGGAACGAGCGACAAAGAAGCACAATCGGCTTTTGCGTTCGTTTTCACGTTCAACTATCTCGTCAGTAAACCGACTTTACAGACAACCATTTTTTTATTTAGACGGTGCTAGTGTGTCTGTTATGAGAATACTAGTCTGTGCTATTTTGTTACCAATAACTATTTAATACCAAGCTTTAGCAACATTGTTTCAGCTATTACTGTGTTACAAGTGTACTGTGAGTTCTAAAAATCTTAACTTTTGAGTTTATAAAGAAGGAACAGGAAAATGGGAAGCATAAGCTACTCCATAAAAAATATATTACAAAGCTTAATCCTCTGATTTGGTGAATTTTAAAAGGGAGTATTGGCACAAAGAATAAACTATATTGGTGTATGAAAATTTATTATTGTTAATGAAAATGAAGAATTTTCGTAGATTCCGAAAATTCTTCATTTTTATTGAAATTGTATATTAAAATTCGTCGATTTTAGAAAGGTTTTTTGAAAGCATTCTTGTGATCAATATACATGTGGCATTTATTTCATCTATAGTTGCGGAAGAGCTAACACAGAATACACAATAGAACAAGACATAATAATACTCACAATAAAAGAAATAGCAAGACAATATTCAGTTATTGGACAATTTCAACATTATGGACGCTGTAAAACGTTCAGTATATTGTCCCGTATGTTTCTACATCCCACGTCCTCCGTCCTTCGCAAATTGGCCATGTTTCATTAACGTCCCTACTTTATTGTAATACAATATTTCTGAATGGCAACAGCGCGGCGCGGCTGGCAACATTGTTTGAATGCTTCCAATGAGAAATGGGATTGAATAACTTTACTATTTGTTTAACCGGAATTTATATAATTCCCGATTACTTTTTAGGGTTTCGACAAAAGTGAGCTCTCGTCGTCTTCTAGTTTTTAATCGAAGTGATTTTGTTTTCTCAGTAATACTTTTATAAAAATATGTGAACGATTTTTTAACGGTATTTCTCATTGACAGAAAGTCAAAGTCAAAGTCAAAATTACTTTATTCAGTAAAATCAAAAGGATCTTTTAGAATCGTCTTACATACTAGGTGATTCTAGGTGCCAGTTCCACGCGACCAGAATGTTTAGTGGGTATTTTGAACCGAAGAAAGGACATTTTGGGTGAACTGGGATTCTAGGTTCCTTCCTAATAAATAAACTGTCTAAGCGGAAAACCGTTTAAAGCATGCCATACCATTTTTTTATATCTTTTTTAAAATCATCGTTAATCTCAACTGCTCCAAACTTATATCTTAACCAAAAGTTAATAGTTAAACGTTGCTGAACTTGTTCATCCAAATTCTAAAAATAAAGCATTTTGAGAAACATTGTCCAAGTTTCGTTATTTTTATTTTTAAAGTTTTTATACGTTTTCAGTTTGCAGTTTTGTTTGAAAATATTTTTCAACTCTCCACAGAGTTGGAAAATATTTTCTGATTTTTTCAATATTTTTTTCAGTTTGCAAAATAGCAAAGATTTTTTAACATCATGAAATTTCTCTGGTTTTACCATATTTTTTGTTATGTTTTCAAAGATACAAAAAAAATCACATCAATTTGTAACGCCCCACGCAATGGGGAAAACCGGAAAACTTTTAATTAAAAATCTCGCACACATCTGAATGAAAATGCGTTTTTAGAGAAAACGAGGAAGTTATGAATATTCTGACTACATAACGTTTGCAGCACTTTACGCTTAACGAAATTTGAAAACAACTCTACTGCGAAACGATTTGATAAGTAAAGTACAAGCACAAAACTAAAACTAAACAACGATCACACAGACCACATTATGTAAGTATTGAAGTTTCATGTAATACATCGTTTAGTGCTGTCTTTCCATTGCAGACTTAGTGTAGGCATTTTATTAATTATTTTCATAAAATCTTGTGCAAATATATGTTATAATGCCATAAAATTGAATTTGGTGGTCGTTTTATGTTTTTATATTATTAGGAATCCTGAATAATATGTCACAATAATGTAAAAATAAAATTAATCCTCAGTTTTGCTACCATTATGTGAAGAGAATTATATATCAATTATATATCCTCTTGTTATAAACTTAGGGTTATAACAAGAGGAGAGTGCGGGTATGTGTGACGTCACTCTATTCGCGATATTCACTTCAATATTCGCTCGTAAGCCTCAGCTGTCACGCGGTGTGACGTCACAACATGGCCGTGCAATCACTGTCCGCTGATAAAATCAGAAATGTCGTTTTTCTCATGGATATGTAGAGTGAAGGGGAAATACGAGGATGACAACTATTTTAGATGCACAGATACAACGCTATAAAGTTTATGATAATATTACCAACGACTTTAGAAAAGTATTTTTTACTTTGATATTCGAGGCATCAAAAGATTACTTACGAAACAAATAACAATTTTTTTTCTATTCTTTCATAGCCAAAGCTAAAGCCGTTATCAAAAGTAATTTTATATTTGATAAGTCCTTAAAACAACGAATGATAAACCTACCACTTCGATGTTAACGGCCGGTTTCTCGAACGATGATCAACGAAAAAATCAAATAATTACTATGTGTCAAACTCGGATCAATCGTGATTTGGGTTTCCAGAAACCGGCCGTAAGTCTTTATGTTTGAAAAAGTAATTTACCATTTAAAAAGTTCGATTCTATTATTTTCGTTAATTTATCAGTTATGCAACTCTTTCTAGTTTGCAAAACCGAGACAAAAACACACGGCAATATGGCGTATACCATTGTATAAAATTCCGTGTCACATGCATTGTGCAAGGTACAAAATATATGGAATACAGCGAGCACCATAAACCAATTAGTTGCGACACCCTGCTTCCTCCATCAGTCGCTCGTGACTCGAGAGGCGTGACACAGTGCTAGCAATAGTGCCGCAGTAGTACAAGTTTATACAACAGTTTTTTACAAAAATGAACTAAATCGACTTCAATCGTCATCGACAAGTAATACTAAAAATACAGTTTTAAAAACTCGAAAAGCAGTGTGCAGCATCCACTAGAGATATTTATAGGTATTTTGCACGCCTTAACGAGGCAGAATGTACGGAGAATTAATTAATTTATGAATAAGAACTATTGTACCTATGTTGTATGCAAATAAATAAATGATTATGATTATTATGATACATTTAAAATTTTAAATGTATTTATAATACATTTAAAATTTTAAATATATTCTCCTACGTATATTTTTTAAATATTTTTTTCTGTGATTTATTAATGAATTCAAAGAGCTAGAATAACTAAAGTCGCGAACTTCGCACTACGAAATAGTGATGGAGATGAGCTACTGCGTTTGTTATTTTATCAAACTGTGGTGTCATGCGGGATGCTCCAGGCTGCAGGTAATGGAGAAAATTAATTATTGAATTGGTTTCCAACCTATTTTGAAAGCAATTGAAACGAAACGATGGAATATACGTGGCATACTTTATGTATTAATTTTTATGCATTTATAAATTAAAAACATAAAGCTTGTTTTAATTACAAATACTGATGAAAAAAGTACTTTGTAGTATGGTTATAAGATCTTTGGCTTTAACTAAATAAAAATAAATAAATGATGTTTTTGTGAGTAAGTTACCAATAAATAAAACAATTTTAAAGGTATGTGTTCCACTTTTTGAAACTTAGACCTACTTTGCAGTGCAGTGCAGTTTAATTTTTTCAAGTTTATAGCGCTAACATTTTCTTTGTAAGTTGAAGCAACATTTTCTTTGTAATTTGAAAGGTTTCCGTACCTGAGTTAATACCTGCCACTATTACCTACTCGGTGTACAGAAAAGGGTTTTAATCAGACAGAAGCCTTAAGAGCTTAATACACCCTACAATACGAGAGCCGACATAAGAAATTGGTAGTAAGACCATGAGTGAACCACTCTCTGGACAAAAGGTTGACAAAAGGTTGGAACGAAAAAACCGAGAAGATTTACATGATTACCGTTTTATCAGTTAGATTAGAAAATCTATTAATCTAGAATAGATTCTCTTATTTAATTGATAATACGGTACTCATGCAATATGCATCTATGTTCTTATAGATGCATATTGTTATTGTTAAAGTTAGTTAAGTACTTACCTAGTTATTGTTTTTATTACACTTTAGTGTTTTTTTAATTTAGTATTTTTTGTTTCTGATAAAAATTATCTTTATTCTATTTTACGCTATCTCAACCTGTTGAGGATTAGGGCTTGCTGGTAAATGAAACTTGTGAATATATTAACTGGATATTTACTTTGCCCTTTTTACAATATAGAAATGAATAAATTTAGTTTTAGACGCGTCAGTCGCTCGCGCTTGTTTCTCCAGAAGTGTCGTAGGGGGCGCGCGGGTCGCTGACGGGCCTGGCTTGACACCGTGTGAGAGGTGCGGGTTGGGTTCAGACTTGTTTGTATTAACAATCTCCGCCTCCTTGAAAGTGAAAAGTCTCCTCCTTAATCGGAAAGGTCCATTAGAGGACATAGTTTTCTTTTTTTGATTCCTTTGTTTGTTCTCACATCGGCGACTCTGCAAAGACCATCCGATCCTTCAAAGATTGATGTGGTTCTGCCTAGCGGCCATTTCATGGGCGGGCTGCATTCTTCTTTGATCAGCACCAATTGGTTGGGCTTGATGTTTGGCTGTCGGCTCTGCCATTTAGTTCGATGTTGGAGCTCGCAGATGTATTCTCGGCTCCATCGGCTCCATATGTGCTGTCTAGCTTGTTCAATTCGGGCATATCTGTGAAGTCTATTTGGATTGATATCTTGTAGATCTGGGGCAGGTAGTGATGTAAGTGGTCTTCCTACCAGAAAGTGCCCAGGGGTTAAAGGGGATAAATCATTAGGATCAGAGGACATAGGACTGAGCGGTCTCGAGTTTAAAATAGCTTCTACTTGAGAAAACAAAGTTGTAAGCTCTTCGAATGTGAAATGAGCATTTCCTGCGACCCTTTTCAAATGAAATTTTGCTGACTTCACAGCTGCTTCATAGAGGCCACCAAAATGGGGCGTATAAACTGGTGAAAACTTAAATTTTATGCCTTCATCGGATAAATCTGCCATAGCTTCTGAACAGTTTTTTACAAGAGCAGCAATTTCGCGGTTTGCACCGACAAAGTTGGTGCCATTGTCACAAAAGATCTCGCGAGGCTTTCCTCGTCGAGACATAAAGCGACGCAAAGCCAATATAAACGCTTCTGTGGTTAAATCACTAACTAGTTCCAAATGAACAGCTTTAATCTTAAAACAAATAAACACACAGAGATAACATTTACTGAGCTTGGCGCCGCGACCCTTTCTATTAATAATTAAAAATGGTCCTGCATAATCTGTTCCCGTTATTTCAAAAGGAAAACCGGGGGATACTCTTACAGATGGTAAGTTACCCATAATTTGCTTCGCAACTGCTCCTTTCATGCGTTTGCATCTCAAACAGTTGTTACAAACTCGTCTCGCTAAGCATCGACCACCAATGGGCCAGTACTGTTCTCGAACAGCTGAAAGAAGCAATTGCGGTCCTGCATGCATTAATTTAATGTGAAAATAATTTAGAATCAATATGGTAAGCTGATGCTTACTATTTAAAAGAATAGGGTGCCGTTTATCAAAACTGTATTCTGAGTTATGTAACCTCCCACCAACTCGAATCAAGCCTGTCTCATCATCCACAATGGGGGTTAAACAATGCAATGCAGGAAATGATTTAAAATTGTTTTTATAAACAGAAAAACTTTCTAATTGTGAAAATTGGGCTAGCTTTAATTCACTGCGATTTAACTCATCAACAGTTAAAGGCCCGATTATCTTCACCTTACTTCTAACTATATCTATAAATCTAAATACATACGCTAGTATACGACGTAATTTTATAAAACTAGAATAACGATCAAATTCAATAATCGATTTTGGATTTGTATCAATATTTGAATAGTGGACTTTCACCTCAGGTAAGTCTAACTTTTTCTTATAAATACGCTGGTCAGGCCACTGGTCTTTTTCGCCTTTTAGGTACATAGGCCCATCCCACCACAACGAAAGGTTTGGTACCTCTTCCGGGTACACACCGCGGGACGCGAGATCTGCCGGGTTCAGCGATGAAGGTACGTACATCCATACACTGTTATCATTAGTCAGTTCATTGACCTCAACTACGCGATGCGATACAAATGCGCTCAACTTATGTGGTGGTGTATTGAGCCAGCCTAGCACCACATTTGAGTCACACCAAAAGTAAGTATTCTCTATTGAACATCGTAAAGAATCTGTTACCTTGTTACATAATCGCGCAGCTAATACAGCACCACACAACTCAAGTCGGGGTATCGTCGACGTTTTGAGCGGGGCTACCTTCGATTTCGCACACAATAGCCGTACCGTTATATGGCCCAACGAATCACTTGAACGCACATAAACGCATGCGGCATATGCATTTATTGATGCATCTGAAAATGTATGAATCTCTACTGATGTAGGATTGGCGCAGAAGGCTTGGCGTGGGATGGACAGGCATTCAATGTATTTTAAATTCTTCATTATTTTATTCCATATGTCTGATATTTCCAAAGGAATCTGTTCATCCCATCCAATCTTCAGCAGCCATAATTTCTGCAAAATGATTTTACATGTAATAACACATACACATAATAAACCTAGTGGGTCAAAAATAGTGGATGACACTGATAAAATAATACGTTTTGTCATAACATCACTACACTCATCGAATCTTTTTAACGATTTTTCTACCGCAATAATAATACTATCTGAATTAGGATTCCATTCAATACCTAATGTGTTTGTAAGACCTGAAATCTTTAAATTTTCTTGTTTATTTTCATGAACTGTTTCATTTGAAATTAAATTGATTAACGCTTGAGAATTACTTTTAATTTTTCGCAAATTAAAACCTGCTGATGCAAGTTGTGCAGTAAGACCTTTATAAATGTTATTAAGCTCATGTTCATCTGAACTTCCTGTGATAATATCGTCTATATAACAATCATGCTTTAGTATATCGCTTATCAACGGATCTTTACACTCGATCGCTAGTTGTACGATGCACCTTGTAGCTAGGTATGGCGCGGACGACGTACCATATGTTACAGTATTCAACTGTAGATAACTCATGGGTTCCCGTTCGTTTTTACGCCATAATATCGTTTGTAGATGTCTCTGATTTTTATCTATCAATATTTGTCTGTACATTTTTTCTAAATCGCCTGTTACTATTAATTTATGTTGTCTCAATCTGATAAGAATAGAAAAAATATCATCTTGAAGAGTAGGTCCGACCATCATGATGTCATTGAGCGAGAAACCTGATGATGTTTTACAGGACGCATCAAAAACGACACGACATTTAGTGCTTTCACTTTGTTCCTTCAGTACAGGATGATGTGGTAAAAATACAGCATTATCAGGTTTTTCAGTCCTTGACAAATGACCGAGAGCTTCGTACTCATCTATGAAGTCAACATACTGGGCTTTGACATCAGGTTGCCTTTGAAAACGCCGCTCTAAGGATTCGAACCTTTTTCGAGCTATATAGTATGAGTCACCTAATGTATTTTGATCCGCTTTTAAAGGCAAGGCCACACAAAACCTTCCGTCCTGTAGCCGCTGAGTGTGCTGCATGAAGTGCCGCTCGCACTCAGTCTCCTCCTGAGACATGACCGGCTTACACGGAACCTCCTCAAGTTCCCAAAACTTGTTGAGTTGACTTCTTATTTCTTGACTGAAATTACACACGACCTTTATTTTATTATTATTACTTTGACACATGACCGGTCCGGATATTAACCATCCAAACATAGAATTCTGTAAGATAGGCAACTCACTACCTAACTTTATTTGTTCACTACATAAAATGTCCCAAAAAACGTCCGCCCCTAGCAATAAATCTATTTTTGCTGGTATATAATAGTTACCATCGGCAAGCGTTACATTTTTTGGAAGCTTAATTTTTGAAACGTCTACTTCCTGACTTGGAAGCGAGCTAGTAATATCTTTGATAACAAATGCATTGACTGACGTGCTAAATGCATTTGAGAGCGACTGTACTTTAATGTTACAGCGCTGTAAAGCTTCGAAAGAGATACTGTTAATACCTGTAACACAAACTGAATTAATATTTTCAGTCTGTATGTTCAATTTATTTTGTAATTCTTGACTAATGAATGACGACTGGCTTCCGCAATCAAGCAGGCAGCGTGCTTCAACAAAAACATTTGAATTTATAGATGCTACTTTAACAATAGCTGTAGATAATAATACTTGATTTGAAATGCAAGTAGATAATGAAATCGGACTAGAAACCAGCTGTTTGCTCTCAGCGTTAGGTTTGTCAAAATGTAACAAAGAATTATGCTTGTGATTGCATAATTTGCATGAAATAGCTTTGCATTGTTGGGCTAAATGTCCGCTACGGAGACAGTTGATACAATATCTATTTTTAATAATCAAATTGAATCTGTCTGCCGGTGACATTGCCAAAAATTGCTTACAATAGTATATTAGATGCTCACCGTCACAAACTAAACATTTGGAGGTTGACCTTTGACCCTCAGTAGACGAGGTTGCAACAAATGACTTTTGTTGCCTATTCATACGCTTGTATTGCTGCAGCTGCAGCTGTTGCTGCGATTGCTGCTGCTCTGAATCTTGCCTGCTAACGACGTTTGAGGCTGTTGCCTCGAGAACATCTGCTCTCATCCGCAAAAATGTATAAAAATGTTCTAAATTAGGTACATCAGTTAAAGTTCCTTTATATTCTTCCCATTTCATGCTTGTTGTGCTATTTAATTTTGTTGAAAATAGATAAATTATCAGAGTGTCCCAATTTTCAGTTTTTTCGCCTAAAGTGTTTAAAGCTCGCAGATGTTTTGCAATGTGGTCAACCGTTAAACGCAGAGAACTTTCTTCACCAACGTTAGGTGCATCGAACAAAGATTTAAGGTGAGTACACACTAACTTACGCTTATCATTAAAACGGTCACACAGTAACTTCCAAGCCACATCATAGTTACGGCTTGATATTTCCAGTGAAGCGATCACAGTAGCAGCGGAACCAGTAAGTGCACTTTTCAAATATTGATACTTGTTTATACTTGCAATAGAATCATTATTATGAATCATAGAAGAAAATGTATCATGAAATTCTAACCACTTTGATATGTCACCATCAAAATTAGGTATTTTAATTTGAGGTAGCTTAATATTTGTAGTTTGTATGGTTGCGCTTGAATTAGAACTTTGTATATCAGATTCAATACTACTTTGATATTTTTCTATTATTTCCTGAGCTTCTGCTATAGACTTGTAAAACCTATTTTCACTTGACTCTCTTTCTATTTGATTTTCTGAATTTTCTTGCCTAATTTCAATGCTAGTTTGAATCAGATCATACTCTTCAAAAATACTTTCCAATTTTCTTAATCTTGTTTTTGTTTCATGACATTTTAATTTACTTATGCTAGCCAATGGCTTTAATTCTTCCAAGTATTTTTCAAAAGTAGTAAGACGTCCCTTAATAGATGATCTTTTAGCTTTAAGATCTTTTAAATCTTCCGTGGCAGTCATCGTACTGAAGACAAAAATTCAAGTGTATAAATACCTTTATTCCAAGCAAACCATGAAACAGCTGATCGTTCAAGCGATGGCAATGTATTATTGTAGATACTGGCTCAAGATCATTGACCGGGCACAGTATTTAGACTTAGGCACTGATTTCACTTGCACTTGTCTAATAAACCTGGAATTGATGATTTGTGATTAATCTCACTGTATAAATAGATATTTTAGTTAGGGAACATTACATAAAACAGGGCGCTAAAATGCAGCAGGATTAAAATGCTAAGACTTGATGCAAAATATAACCTTTGGCAAGCATGTGCACAAAAACCAATTAATATAATATAAAATATGTAACTTTGCTTAGTGCGTTGCAAACACAATGAAATAATTTATAGGGCAATGCAGGAATGGGTTGCTTTTATATAAATAACTGATGCAGGAAAAAATAACCAAAAAAAAAAAATGTGCTTTGTAAATGCAAAATGTTTAGCTTGATGCTGTAATAAATGTGTTAAATATAGCTTGACTAGCTGGAGAAAGCGCAAAGCGCCAACTTGCTGGGAACCTTAGAAACAAAAATTAAAAAAATATATCGAAACTCGAGCACGCTAGACGATTTGGAAATAAAATTAGGGAAAGGGAATCTGATGAGGAACGGGCCAACCTTCCATCCAGAAGCCACCTTCACCTTCACCCACTGCGATTGCTTCCTTTCTTGGCTAAAATACTCCACAATACGTCGTTGCCGTTTCTTTGCGATTTGATGAGGTCCACACGGCAAGCACAAAATGGTAGCCGACACGTTCTTGTACGAAGAATGATGAAGATTGCAGTTTTGTTTTTCAGTCACGGTCGCCAAATTGTTGAGGATTAGGGCTTGCTGGTAAATGAAACTTGTGAATATATTAACTGGATATTTACTTTGCCCTTTTTACAATATAGAAATGAATAAATTTAGTTTTAGACGCGTCAGTCGCTCGCGCTTGTTTCTCCAGAAGTGTCGTAGGGGGCGCGCGGGTCGCTGACGGGCCTGGCTTGACACCGTGTGAGAGGTGCGGGTTGGGTTCAGACTTGTTTGTATTAACACAACCCTTATCCGCTATTTTCAGTCCTTTCTTCACAAGTGTAGTCCAAGAGTGAAGTAGCTCGCGACTAGCCCTTTCCCCCGGGTTCGTGCAAAGTACGCCATATCGTAAAGACTGGCGCGTACCCGGATATTAATCATTCAGATGAAACAAGTAAAAGTATAGCAGTAATTTTAGATTACTCGAATGACTACCGAGACTGATACAAATGAAAACATTAAATAAATAAATAATTGTGTTCAGTTTTAATTACTTAAGTGACATTAATCTACTATACAGTCAATAATTGAATTCATAAATCTACTTCTACTTACGTCACATTGTACATTTCAAGAGGCCATTTGCAAAATTAAGGTAGAGTTTACCTACTGCGAGGCAGTGAGAACTCTACCGCGGTCGGTGGTTATTGAACTATCTTATTGATCTATCTTATAAAGCTAGATGAGCCTGCTAGATTTTGTCTTGTGTGGTGCGCTCGAGTTCTACCACGCAAGTTTATATAGAGCCTTTTAGAGAACTCAGCGCACTGCGATAGAACTGAATAGAACAGAACACTCAGCTTCACTGCACATAGAACTGCGTAAATTAACCATAGTCTTCTTCTTAGCTCACATTACCAGTGAGCTATTTCATTTTTTAAAACCCCTCTTGTATAATCTGCAATTTTAATCCGGAATACTTTCCTGACGTGTATTATGACCGCAGTTTACGATGCCAGCGGTTTTATATCAAAACAGCGTTATTTTAACGTCTCGATATTAAGTCTGTTTATTACCTGCGGCGGGCGTAAATGCTAGATTAGCAGGCACTAAAGTGAGATATGGTAAGCATAAATAAATACTATCTAGGGTAGGAGGGATGGGTATACTTTGAGGATGTTTTCGCGCTAGCTCTGATTTAGGTAAATCATACGATGATATCGTAGTGGAGATATTTAGTATGTAAGTATTTGTGAAAGAATTATTTGTAAAAGTCATACGATCGCACAAATTATTATTTTTATACTCGCATTGCTGTGTAGATACTGATTGTAAAAATGATAAAAATCTCATATTTACAAATTGACTGTGTTGGTGCCACAAATACGAAAATATAGTATGTATTACTTATTTTTAGTATAATCAAATATATTGTGCTGATTTCCCAATTAAAGTAAGAAAAATAATATACAATCTCAAGTTTCGTAAACACTAGGTATAGAATAATCATTGTAAAACAAAACAAATAAAAAACTTTGGAACAAATGTGAGGGTAATTCTTCATAACTCTATAAAATCATAATAAAGTCTGCACTATTATAAAAAGCAGGCTATTAAAGTCCCCTTCTGGGGTAAAGTTAGACAGCATTAGTAAGTTCCCCTCTTGGAAACCACGTTTACATTTCAGCGATGGAGCGCTGAACACTAGAGATTAAAAAGCTATAAAGCAGCTTACAACATTTCACTACAGAAATTGGAAATTCTCGGTATTTTCATCTTTGAAAAAGGTAGACTTAACAGAAACCAATTTTTACAAATTTTACAACGGCTTGTAGAAATAAAGAGTATACCTACCTTTAAATTAATTAGGGCGAAAGTTAACAATTTTAAATTTAAGATATTAATGTTTTTTTATGCTGATAGAAGACCTTTGCCCAGCAGTGGGAAAGTACAGGTTAATAAAAAAAACCTGACGTTCCTTTGAAACCTTGCATCTAAAGCTTAAAAAAAATGGAAAGTCGATTACTCAGACAAAACACAAAATCGTTGTCAATATCAAAAAGTTTCAAGAGATATGCACCTAACGAAGAAAAATTTGAAATTTCATCTCAGATTTTGTATGATTATTTTTAGCTATTCAAAAACGATGCTCAAACGATTCTATTTATTATATCAGTGATCATAAAGTCGATAATGCTGTGCCAGTAGCATATCGGCGTGATTTGACCCTAATGCACAAGCACATCAAGTCACCTCGATTTTGCAAATAAGGTACATTACAGACTCGAGTGCATCGTGTCTAATGGGATCCTAATGAATAATGTCACAAGTTAGAAGACTAACAAGCTTGTAAAGTCACATACTTAATTCTAACAATCTATTGAAAGAAATAAATACTTTCTTGTATAAATACTAACGATTTCATTCGAATAGGTTTAATTCACTACAAAATTAAAAAAAATGGCCTATGTGTAACGATAAATAAAAGAATATATTATTATTTCAGATCATATAGGTAAGTATATTCATTTCTCCAAAAATGCAATCTCTTATACGCCAATGGTTATTTCAAGCAGTTTTATAAAAACAGTAGTTTAACGCAAGATAAAACATCTATTTGATATTACAATAAAAACATCAACGAACCTCTCACAAAAACAAATTCTATTCAACTCCCAGTCCAATTTCCATTATTCGGACCGTGAAAGTCGTCGACTAAAATGGGTATATTCTGCAAAGTGACATTTTGAGCCCACGGGACGACGCGTCCCTTTCGCGGGACAAATCACGAGCGCCACATAAATTGTCAAGACTTCGAGGAATCGCTTTTCAAATATAACTTCTTGAAGCAATTTAATAAAGTCATAGTCATATATGGGTCGCCCAAGAATGGCACAAGAAAAGGGAGGCCTATATGGGAAATATGGCTGCGGATGATGATGATAGTCATATACTATATTAAAGCACAAGGATCATTTAGAATCGTCTTTAGAGCTTGCTTTTTGAAGACACAAATAATTTAAATGTATTTTTGTTTTATAAACGGGATATTTACTATGCTCTGTGAGATTATGTTCAAACCCGTGATAGTTTGAAATAATTTAAATGTTATTGTTTAATATGTTTTTGCAGATTAATTTCATTTTTTTCATTAAGCAATTCCCATAGATAGGTATAGGTACTTACATGTTTTTCCAAAATTCTACATAATCTACGTTGAACTAATACATAGAACTAGTTTTATTAAAATAATTTAGGACAATAGGGAAGATACCCTAAGGTACCAAGTACCTTCAAATTATGTTGAAAAGAAATTAGTTCATTATCATCATCATTTCGTCCCACGGAAAACTGTTATGCTCACAGGTCACGTACCGAACATAAATTGAAGACGATGACATGCTTGAGATATTATATTTTATACCAAATTCATATTTTCAAAGGTAATGGTTTAATTTTATTTTACAAATCGATGTCTTAACTAGGCTTTGAATAGTCAACATTCATTATCAATATATTTATATTCTGTGACTAATATAAACTTTAAAAAGAAAGTGTGTCACGTGATCATAGCACGATTGATTTTTTTGTTTCTTTTGTGTAATTAACTAAAATTTAAATGGCTAGGCAAAGAGGAGAGAGAGAAGTGGAAGGGTTTGGGGGAGGCCTTTGCCCAGCTGTGGGACAATACAGCCTATATGTACCTGGGCAAAGGCCTCTCCCAAACCATTCCACTTCTCTCTACACAAGAGAAAAGAAAAAAAATAGGCAGAAAAACAAGTGGTCGAGCTTGCGATGGAGGAATAGTCAAGTTGGTTCATACTTGTATGTTCATACCGATGAATCTTAATTCGCTTGCATAAGTGTTGAGAAACGACTATAACGAGTATAACTGGGGGGCTATCCAGCTAGGGAAAACTTGCGTGACCGAATATCCTTTCAGTTGCAGTTCAGTTTTCGATGATTTTACTATAGTAACTCATCAGTATTCCTTGGCATTTTTGTGAACTGACGTGACTGAGCTTTAAAAATTATGACTGAGCTGTTAAAAATGACGTCAATGCCGCGGTTTGAGCATGAACTACCTGATTTAAGCATGACCTACCTGATTTGAGCATGGCCTACCTGATTTTTCGTTAATTCTAACAAACGGTATGAAAATCTATCATTCAAAATATCAATAAAAGACGAAGAAGACAACTGAACTGCAATTTGATCAAATAACACTTCAAAATCACTTCAGTTGTCAGGATATCCCCCCTGTGGGCAGCGAGGGGTCGAGATCTGACCTTCTCTATTTATACATCAAGGTTCAACATTTTAAATGCTAAAGTTATTGCAACGGAAAAATGTCAGGGTTCAAGTATAACTTCTCAAATATTATATTCAGAATCTACAGTCGTTTGTATTCAATTTTATAATGAAGCTTCTGAGTAAATTGCATGTAATGTCGGAATTTTAGTTCGTATTGTTTCTGCATTTTTATTATACTACTACTTTGTTTTGTAAAATGTATAATATTTTACGAGCTTAGAAAATGTTTTTACATTTTGAATAGAAGATCTTTTTTATTTATACGTGTAGGTCCTTTTTATTCCAATCTACATTTAAGCAATATATTAATAATTCAAGCTATTCAATTAATATTTATTTACTAAACAAAATCCACAGCTCTTAATATACAATTTACAAAACTTATAAACAACACATCAAGCCAATTATGGATTTACATTTCATAATATTTCTTATAAAGGCTAATATAGAATTATGTCACAACTACGAGTATGAGGATATGATGGGAGAAAATGTTATATAGCTAGTTATAGTTCAACCGAACAGAGATCTCTCGATATTCCCAAGAAAATAGTGTAGAATAATTAATAACCCTTTTTTAAACCATCACTGATAAAATCTTTGCCTGAATTACCTTATCTACTAACTAGTCCACCACTAGACATATTGAAACCTTAAGAAAAGGCTTTAAGTTATACAAAGATATATTCATCATGATCATTCCCCTGCCCTTATACCACGTTAAGTGGGGTCATCACATGTTCTCTTTCTCCGCTCACTCCTATCATTCGTCGTTTATACAAAGATATACGGTCTATCTTATAAAAAGTTAGCGCAGACTTGATGTATTAAATACCATACGTAATGGGCGTTGCAACACAACGACAAGAAATCCTAAGCACCCCTAGGTCACTCCTCCAAGCCTGCGAAGCCCCCAGAAAGCTTCTGTGCATTTGGGAGGAGTTAGGCTGGCTACACGCGTAGCCAGATCAGTCCCCCCACGCATAATGGACCACCCTAGCGTCTAAATGCGGGAACGGGAGTCCAACACAAATACAAATACAAAATACCATACGTAATGACGACATAAAGTCAACGCTAACTTTTTATAAGATAGGGGGATAATATTTAACATTCTTGATAAATATTATAAAGTAGCATCGCGGGCCGCTTTGTCAGCCGTCGTGACTCGCAGCTTCGCAATGATTGATGCTGCCCTGATTTTGTAGGTGTTTGGCGTTAAAGCTAAAGATTAGCATACTTTGTATTTTTTATAGATTAACTTATTCAAGCATACTTTTATTAATAGAACAAACATTTGTGTTATAATTCTATTAAGGTCTTCTAGGCTATGGTCGCGTGGAACTAGCACCTAGAACCACGTAGTATGTAAGACGATTCTAAATTATCCTTGTGATTTTATTGAATACAGCAATTTTGACTTTACTTAGAAATACGAGTATAACAAACACTATAATCTTGGACACTATAAGTGCCTTTTCCAGTTGGTGGTTCTACCTTCCATGCTATGAGTCGTGGGATCGATTCCCATTGAAAAAAATTTGTGTGTGATGAACTTAAATATTTGTTCTGGTGTCTGGGTGTTAATGTATTCCATTTATGTATTTCCCGAAAAAAAGTATACAAGTATTCTATCAGAAACCAATCTTCGATATTGCTTTGCTAAGTTTGGGGTTAGAGCGCGATGTGTGTAATATCCATGAACATTTAATAATTAATTTACTTAATAAAACAAAGATTATTAAATAGCATTCACATCTGAAAAGGTTCTAAAACAGGGAAATTGAAGTCTATACCATTGATTAAATATTTGTAAGTCTGAAAAGGCCCTCCGGCCGGTACAACGGTACAATGTATCCTTAAACGAGTTTCTTTTAAGATAAAACCTCATTTTTACCACAAAGAGCCAAGATCAAAGGTAATGACCGTTTTATTGTTCATCTTGTAATAGAATTACTAGTGAAAGTGTGGGAGATATATTAAAAATTAATACTATTAAGTAATTCTCATAAAAAAAATGAGAGTGAATAATAAATGCACTGGTGTTTGTTTAATTGTTATATTGTAATGAATAAATAAATGTTCCAAGCATTATAACCTAATAAGTGTTTTTATCTAGCCAATAATAGGTTTTCCGAAAAATTAAGTATTTATCAAGAATAGTTATTTTTAAGACGTTTTTCTAGAAACTTGTCTACATTTAAATGCAAATTGCACTAAAATACTACCATTTATTACAGTTATTATTTTTATTCAGTTGAATTATAGATCGTTTGCAACGGTATGTAGTTAGCTCAATTGTTTCTTATGTATTTTATATGCCTTTGTACATGTTGTAAATAGTGTAATAGTCGTAAGTTTGTTTATTAAATTAACCACCATCATTTATTACAAATGTATTAAGTTTCATATCTTCTACATAGTTTCCCTCAACCATTTAAAAGCAATTCTTAACCTTTAACTGTGGACACTATTTTTTTATAACACTACTATGGACAAGCGGTCTGACAGACCGCAATGTGTTTCGGCGTAAAATATATGAAGTTATAGGTATGATATCATTTTTATTTATATGTATATATATTAATTAAAACATTTCATAAGTTTTATAAAAATATTTATTTCTTTTCTTCCATAAATTAAAGTTTCAAAACAATTAAAGCACTTTTTAGTCTAAATTTACTTGAGTTCAGTTTTAGGACTTAAACTTATAATCAACCAGACTTTTTAGATAAAATAACATTCTTATCCATAAATCTAATATATGTACTAAATAAAAATCAACTAGAAAACTTTTAAACATAAGTATAATATAAAAATTCTGACAGTGGGTCAATATAGGTGAAATTATTAGCATTTTTTGCAGAGAGGTTTCGAACACTGAAGGCATATATATGACCTATTTACAGTTTACACAAGTGTATTGGGATTTTTCAATTAATCTCCTCAGTAGCAGGCTCTTCTGGAGGCATGTCTGCTCCCAAAACTCGCTGCAGTGTGAGCTTTAGATCCTTTGTAAGATTGGATGTCGTTATACGTCTATGCATATGAGGGACAACGTGATATTTTTTTTTTCAAAAATATCTTTTTCTATTTTTTTGATCTGGTACTGGTTGTATAGAACATAAGCATTGACCCCGCACAGGTCTAGAATTCGATACAAAATAACCATAGGCCATCGTCTTGTTCATCGGCTGCTAGAGTGTAAAAAATGGGCTTATGACACGTAATATTTTGTTAGCACGCTTGATCTTGATATTCGTTTTGAAGTATTAGCGCTCTGGATGTTATTTCTCGACATTTTGAAGCATAATAATCTAAAAAAAAAAACACCAAAAATTATTCTTTGTATGAAAAACATGGACATGCGGTCTCACAGACCGCAGTCAAACTTTAAAGTAAAATAACTTACCAAATTTGGAGCCGGCGACACAACCTCACACTTTAAAACTCGTTTTGTCACTAAAACTGAAGCTACTGAGCGTCACAGACGCGGGGAGTAAGGGGAAGAGGGTAAACTCGAAAATTAAAAACCGTCAGCGGTCTGTGAGACCGCGCGTCCACAGTTAAAGGTTAAAGCCATAAAGTAATATTTCAATCCACCCCACCTAAAACCATTTCCACACCGTCAGTTTTTCACCAAATTTATGTGCATGAGGTTGAGATTTGCGTCTAGTCTTACCACGCTAAGACTGCAACGAAATAAATGAATCTACCTTGGAAAAATATTACCTATTTTCGCTATGAACTTACAACCGCAAGCTGTTTTTACAGTACAGACGGAGTGCTAACTCAATTTGTAATATTTAAGGTGTTGCAGACTTAGTGTGGCGAAACTCTAGCCTCGGTTAAATGTCTTGGAAGATATTTACGGTGCTTGTATGGAAAGATCTGCACACGACGTGGTGAATAAGCTTGGCGCACAAAGACGAGGCAAAACAATTCAAGACAAATAAATAAGAAAACTAAAAAAAAAGCGATGCAGCTCAGTTGGATCTGTCTTCCATGCATTACTTCGTGGTCACTTTTATCCTTTTAAAACATTATTTTACCATTTTTTTTAGGACTATAATATCAGCCGAAAAGTCGTTGGGGCCACTGATTATCGTTATTGTCTGGCCAATATCGCACGGTGTGCAAACGCCTTAATAAACTCAGTATCGTTATCAATGATATTCACTTGTTAGTTATCAAATGCTGTATAAAAAAAAGAATAAAAACCGCTTTGAGCCGGTAAAGGATGTCGAGATACAGGTATTTGAAATCAGCGTTCTGAACCACTGAACCCAAAATGAACCAGTGAACACGTTAATATACAGGGTGATAAAAAACTGATACAAACATAATCTTCACAAACTTTGTAAATTCATCAATCTAGATATAGTAACTTATTCAGAAACAAACTTACGACTATTACTGTAGGTATTTACAAAATATACTTTGGCATATAAAATACATAAGAAACAGTTGAGCTATCTACAGACCGTTGCAAACGATCTATAGATAGTTCAACTAGATTGACAAATTACTAACAAGTTTTTCTTCAATATGTACATAAAGTTTCTACAAAGTAGCAGTGGGCTGGCCATGTTATCCGAAGAACCGACAATCGTTGGAGCAAACGGATACTGGAGTGGAGACCGCGTTCAGGGCATAACGTTGTGTGAAAATGTCCCTGATTGTTAATTACATATTTATAAAATTAGCAATGAAAATGGAAATAGGTCTTTCTAGATCAAGACGATTGCAAACAATTTAATAAGATTATAAAAAAAATTATAAGACCTTATTACAATGCAAATTTATAAGTCACTAATTAATTAATGCTATCATCACAAAAATATTCCCTTCCGTATTTCAGCCCTTATCTCTAGCCCAACGACCTCTGAGCACCCCTTATTTTGTAGGCTGAAAAATATTTGCATTTCCAAAATTATAAAATAACTCTCGAAAAAATACGGCTGTTTTCTCTCAATTTCGGTTTATCTGTTGATCCTTAAATCGCGGGATTAGAGGGAAGGAAGAAAGTACGTACTTAATTTACTGTACTTTTTAGAGTAAATATTTACGATTCCAATTTCATCATCATCATTATAATCGTCACCTGCAGTCTTGATGCACTGCTGGCATATATTTATTATTATTATTTAACACTTTATTGCACAAATTATATCACTAATGTACAAAAGGTGGGCTTAATGCTATAAGCATTTTCTGCCTGCCGACCTTCAAAGGTCGAGAAAATGGTATATACATAATGATTGTAGATTATCTTTTATATTTTTTTTACGTTGCCGGCGTCTGTTTTTCTAGAGTCCTATAATTTGGATATTTTTAAGAGATAAATGAAAAGGTATCTTCTAGGTAAGTGTGCTATATCGTATACCGCATCGTCACATAACATCAGGTGAGATCGCGGTCAAAGGCTTGCCAATAACTTGTAAAATAAAAATATTTATGAGAAAACAAAGTCTATGGTAAATCTAAAATTATAATTAACGACATATACTTTCATTCATCTGCGATCTGCCCACGATATAACAAAAGTAATCTTAATAATAATAAATTAAAATTGTGATCGTAAACTAGATTAATGAATATACTAAACTTTGGACATACATCGACGAAAACGATGATCAACGAAAAAATCGAATAATTATTGTGTCAAACACGGATCAATCGTGATTATACCAACATTTAGTTGTACAAGAAAACAGTCAGCCGAGGTTTTCCTCTCGATTGAGCAGCACTTTGCGTGATTGAATCACAATAGCTAGATCCAGGTGATCATTCATTCAATTTCCTTGTTTGAAGTTTATTAGACGTCTTTAATAAAACCACTAGGTTAATTAAACTAATCAAACACAACCAAGATTTTAGTAATAGCAACTTTTTAGTCCCGAACTAAGCAGAGCTTGTACTATAGGAATATATACTTTTTTGTTGTTATAAATACATACATATATGTTCATCAAACAAGCATTTGCTCAGGGTGAGAATCGAACCCACGATCCGCAGCATGAAAGACAGTTACTACCAACTGAGCTGTGACGCCTGTCACAAATATAAGTAAATCTTAGCATAATAGATTTTTTTTGTATATATACCCCGCTTAATTATTTAGTTAGTTTTATATCACTTTTTCGACTTCTTATTAAAGCATGATTAGTAAGATAAAGATTAAAAATATTTTCATAATTTTACCAGTAAAAAGTATTGGCTATCTCGAACTAACATTAAACAAATCGAAGAAGCGATTGTAAAGTTTTGCTATAACAAATATACAATGCTGATTCGTTGACACTATCTTCGTTTACTTTGCTCGCTCGACTGATCAATATATTTCCGCTACATCGGAATAAAATCATCTACAATTCAGAGGCAGGTTTCTTTTAAACTGACTTCTAAAATGGAGGTTCTCAATTCAACTGTATGTTTTTTTTGTATGTACTTGCGTGGCACGCCATTATTCCCATTATGAATCGATTCGGATAATCTTTTTTGTTAGACAGATCATAAATAGAGGTAGCCATTATAATTTTAGTATTACATTATCGATGACTATTAAATTCGGTTTTTTAAATTTTTGTATAAAATATAATGATTACTTTTATACAAACTTTCAATGCCAGGTAGATTTATTAAGCTTTTTTTATAGGTTAAAGTCATCACTCAGTTAGAAGTTTGATTCTTAAATCTATACTCCTGGCCGGTTTCTCGAACGATGATCATCGAAAAAATCAAACAATTACTATGTGTCAAACTCGGATCAATCGTGATTTGGGTTACACTTGATAGTAACTACACAAATATCAAAGACGGATCCAATTTCCAAAATAACCTTCCAATTCTAGAGCATCTATTTATAATATGCAACCTGTTACGAAAGGCTTAGGTAACACTCCATATTCACCTTTAAGTCTACTACGTAGAGTTAAAATACATTGTGCTAGAGGATTACGGTTCCTAAAAGGTTCACCAGGGCCAGACAGACTAATTCGTCTGAAAGATGACCTTTGAGTGACCTTGACCTGTTGAAGTATTATCCAGGTAATTTCAATAATTACTCATTCATGTTACACATGTCTATAGCAAGCAATATTATTGTATACTTAGAAAAGTATGATACCACTTATTAATATAGGATTTAGTACTAAGATTAAGAGGTTTTGTTTTACAATCACCTAGTCCTAGTCAGAACCTAGAAAGGATTTTTTTTTGTTTAAGCTTTAATAAGAAAACAAGGTGTCCTACGCATCGACAAATCGAATATCTAACTATTATCGACGACACCGAATTTCCAATTTATTTCATGTTAAAATATCATTCATTATACCTTAAACTGTTATCAAAAATAGCAAGGCATACTGTTAATGTGTGAGTGCAATACGATAAGACTATGCTGTTCTGTGTGTTTAAAAGTATACTAGAAAACTTTCCTACTCTTGCACGTATTTGGTCGAAATAAGCTCCATTTCGGCTTATTCAGCACTCAATCATATAAATCGTTTATGTAGAACCAATAAAATCGATACTAGTAGTCACTAGTAACTACTTTTAACTTAGAAATACTAACCATTGCGCTGTTGATACAGAAAGTTCAATTAGTTTTCCAGAAAATCAATATTGAATATAGATTTCTATGAACTGATTTTAATGGATGCATTGACTTTGTAGTTCGATGAATGTCGCTATCAAACAGCTACTAAGTATCAGCGTACTAAATCTATATCAATTTTCAATATGGAACCAATACAACATAATATGCTATTATAATTAGTAGTAGTCAATGGTGAATTTTATTGGTACTCTGAAATCACATTTTCAGTGATAAATTAAGGTATAATGGTACTAAATCCTCGAACGATAATAATCTCAAAATAAGATCTAATATTAGCTCCACGTCTATTTTTATATTTTAATCCACCCACACTGTAGCAAAATAAATTTAAACAAACCTAGCTCCTAATTAGCTAATCCTGTAAAAAAACAACATCAATTTTCAGCCTAAAAGTACCAAAACATACTAAAAAACTTTCATTAAGTTAATAATACTTATTAATAATTCTATGTTGAAGCTCGTTCGGAATTTAGGAAAAGCAAAATTTGATGGCGTGGGTGTTTATTTATTCAATAATTCAAGTTAATTATTAGGTATTTGCTTTTACTTTCTTGAGATAATATTACCATAACAAAATGAGTTCAAGTTGAATTTATTCATAAGTTTCCGAGTCCCGCCCACTAGCGTACAGTCGGCGGCAAGACCCACTACCCAAAAGGGTTAGTTGAATGTGAAATTACTTAAGTAACGTTATTTAATTATTACCAAATAAGTAAAGTTTGTATAGATGTGTGTTTGTTACTCTTTCACGCAAAAACAACCAAATGGAATTTAACGAAACTTTACAATAACATAGCTTATACATCAGAATATCACATAGGCTATAGCCGCTATAGTATAGCCTATGCGATATTCTGGTGAATTATAGTTTATAAAGATTTGTGAGTTATCCAAAATTTACGATAATAAGACGAAGTCGCAGGCATCAGCTAGTACATTAATAATTTGAAAACGTATAAAGTAATTAATTGTATTTTAATATAACAATAAATGATAGGTAACGTAATAAAACGAAAACTCTTATCAAAGGCATATTATAAAATATCTGACTATTTAGAAGACAAGCAAGCTTGGGACGAACTAGCTCCAACTTTATTAAACAATTGTAAGAAGGATCATATGAAAAAAAAGCTAGAATCCAGGTCTAGTTTCTTGCCAGTTCTTCTAGACACTGGTCGCGACGAACTGGTGCCTAGAATCATCTAGTATGTAAGACGTTTCAAAGTGATCCTTGTGATTTTATTGAATAAATGAGTTTGAAGTTTGAAGAAGTTCAAACTCTTTTGATCATGGTAGATAATTATTACTTGGCTCTTATATTAAAAAATAAAAATCTGATAAATAGTATTTTGTAAACTCAAGATAGCACTATGTTAAACCGTAGAGGTATAAAGATGCTATGATAGAACTATTGATGTGTAAACTTTCATTATTATAAATAAAAAATAAATAAATAAAAACTAGACTCGCTGAGTGTACAAAACTTTAGTATTTGTTCTCGTTCGATCAAATTCACGCTATCGTTGAAAAACAAGTTAACAATAAGAAAAATACGAGTCTAATTTGAAAAATAAGTTGGAAAAGTTTAGCATTATGCTAGCATCGTAAACACTTGGAATAAGCAATTTGTTTTGAAGTTAGATCGATCCAAAGTTCTAGGTACTCTCTTTTATTTCAGCAGAGTAAGTTTGTTATCCAATTTCGTAAACATTTATGTTTGTTTAACAACTATGAGTTAGATTACTTGCATTATATTCATCGTTAGACCTGAGGATGGCGCAATGTAATTGTACAAGCAAATGTACTAGGGTGACTTTTAAATCGATCATATTTGTACAATTAAGTGATTTGTTTTGATTTGATTTGTATTTAAGCTTCTACATTTGTATTTTAACCGACTTAAAAAAAGGAGGAGGTTCTCAATTCGATCGTATGTTTGTAATATTAAGTAGGAAGAAAAAAAATCCTACATAAAAAATAACTAACAAAACTAATAATATTTTCATTTAAATGACTGTTTTTTTTGTATGCCTTTATACCATAAGTGGGTTTTCCTTTAACTGTTTTTAAACTATTTTTAATGATAAATGATATTTATTGTTCGTAGAAACTAGGTAATTACATTGGTTTTCATTTAATCTTCATATCTCTAGTTCAACCTGAGGCTTACAAACGTCATGCATAATAATAATAATGAATTGATAGAATTTAATATACAATAAAAATTATTTCAAATTTATAATGTCCAATAAAAAATAAATTTCAATTTCAATATTGTATGTTCCCACGATACCTTCAAATCCCTGGAATGTCGGAGCTCCTGCCGGCGTGGTGGCTGGCCGGGCAGGTCGGAGTACACCAGGTTCCGAACCGCACCGCGGAACTTCGGCTCGAAGATCACCGATGGAAGCGTCAGCGTTGTCAACTTTGAATTGTAACTGGAAACAAAAAATTTTGTTAAACTACTTTTTCATAAAAAGCAGATTCAAAAGGTACAGAAATTAGTACACACAGTATAAGTACAGCGGAATCTTTGGCAATCACAGCTCATGTGGTAGTCTTCTGCAGGACGTGGGTTCAATTCCTAGCAATTACCTACAAACATTTTTGCAATCAATAAATAATATTATTTTTAATGTTTTTTTTATTCTCTCACAAAGTACGAGTACAAGGTATGATTACACAACAAATCAATCAATCTAAATATAAGCAAAAAAGTAAATATTTTTATTGATTATCTGGTAATGATCGGTCTGTTTACTTTCTATTGAGGTCCCTACCAGTTTTTCTTCGTTCAGAAAAGTTTGAAATCCGTAAATATTAAAAAAAAATGCCCCAGAACATAGGCTCGTAGCCAATTATTTCCCTAGTTGCGTGGAGCTGGCATATAATTGACCCTTGTGGTCTTCAGTTGTTTGTGGTCCCGGCAATAAACGTGACCTAGCTGAAGCAATCGTATCATTCTCTTTTTATTGCGGGCGAACGAACCGAGAGAATCCATTCAATTTCCAAATTAAAATGGCTTTCAAACAGTAGTTACCTAGTAAATAGAAGTCTAAAAAAGTAGAAATAAGATTGCATTTCGCTAATAACAGTGCTCAGTTTTATATGAAAAAGAACTGGATAAGTAATTTCAATGCATTTTTCAAATTTAAATTTTAAAATGGAAATCTTTCCTCAAGATATTGAAGATCTCACAAAGCGCACTCCTGCAACCAGCATCCATCCAGAGTGACAGGGACATAACACCATTTATCTTCCATCCTTTTCTATTAGACCCGCAGTCAGAACCACAGTATAAGTGGTATCTATCGAACAGAAGTATCACTCACACCACACACATTACATATTTACTTTTAACAACAATTAATAGTAGATATAACGGTGTATATCCAATATAAAAATGAGTTCATTATCCTCTACCATGAGTTGTCACAGTAAAATCGCCTGACTTTACTACAGTAGTTACGTCAATATTAGTATGACGAATTTTAGTACCCAACTATCCGCTAGAGGCGCTGTACAAATCTTCATACATTTTTTTAACTACAGACGCTAGCGAGTATAGTAAATATAGTATAGTAAAAACTCATGGTAGAGCTACTGAACGATAAAACAAGTTAATGGCCTACCTGATGGTAACTGGTTACCATTATAATTACCACACAGGACTTTTATAATGGTTTCAATATGACGCGAAATTTCAAATTGACCGTTGATCTACAGATTATAAGTTCACAGAAAATTGAAACTTATATGAATACAATACAGTCGAAAATTCTCTGCAACTGATAAGCTGAGGATACTGGGCTATATATCAAGGCAAGTTGACGCATATTTACAGTGCATTTTAAAATTGCTTTTCAAAGACGTTGCCTTACATGAGATGAGATGTTAGAGCAAACATATCCCTATTTCCGCTGTCGGGTAATATATGCTTTTCAATATGTAAGTAAACTTTATTTTATAAAGGTTTTATTTAATATAAATCTTTGCTTTGATCGCTCAGATCTTTTTTAAAGACATCGATTGTCTTAGTAAAAAATGAAATATTATGCTTCGAACACAAAAACTAAATTACACAATACATTGTAAATCTTGTTACCTACAATTTTAGCTAAATTTTCATTTTATTTCAATTAATATTCCACACGACGATTACCTTCCAAGAAATGTAGTAATTAGCCGATCCCGAGGACGCTGCGCACGTGATAACGACATACCGCTTCAATTTCTCTATTAGTAATACATTGCGCGTTTACACAGTCAGCTGCGTTAATGCTTCCTAATGTAACTAGCATGTGTGTGTAATATACCGTCATTGCGAAGTAAACGCGTCTTATATATGATGTAAGATGAAGATTACATAGAACTACATAAGGCAGACTCCGTAAAAAGGTTTAATCGAATATCTACTCTCACTTTGACATTATAAAGTGCAATTTCAAGCAGCATCGTTTTTGCAGGCTAAATTTATATTGACCTAAAATGTGACCTATAAATTGCAATTACAACAAAATCTTCTGTACCATGAGTTGTCACAGTAAAAGCGCCTGACTTTACTACAGTAGTTACGTAAATATTAATATTACGAATTTTAGTACCCAATTATCCGCTAGAGGCGCTGTACAAATCTTCATACATTTTTTTAACTACAGACGCTAGCGAGTATAGATTGTAAAAACTCATGGTAGTGCTACTGGTCGCGAAAGTCAATTGTAAATGAGATCCTTGTGATTTTACAGAAAATAACACATTATGATTGTGACACATAAATCATATCTTTTACTAAAGTCTTACCCCTATCTTATAAAGTTAGCGTTGACATTATGTCACCACAGGTAAACAAGACATCAAGTCTGCGCTAACTTATCATAAGATAGACCGACATTCTTTTTTTTTAATTATTTTCTAACTTTACTGACTGCATAGTTAGTAAATATACCTCATAACGATCTAGCACCCAGTATACTAGAAAGAATAAAATCTAGAGTTAAAGGTGTTCACTGCAGTTTCATTACAACACTGTTCTACGTGCAGCCATACCAAGCGAGCATTGCAGCGGCACATATAAGAAAACAGAACGTCTCGAACATAAGAAGTTTCCATTGCGCGTTTAGTAGCACAACGCTCTGTATTACTCCGTACTAAGCGAGCATTGGAGCTTCGAGACGAGCTTTGCTGGAATTTAATTAGCTTAATGTGGTCCCAGTAGACTGAAACTCAAATTATTTCTGTTCTAAGTAAGGATTGAACAAAGGCGATAACTTTGAATTAGGCGAGTCTAATTTTGTTATTTACTAAGCAATTTGTTCGGACGTTTTTGCACGCCATTTTCAATTGCGGGATAATGTGGACGCAAGCTGTTATTAATTGGTATGAACCAGGGATAGGTTAGGTCATACCCGTAACACTGGATGTTTTTCTTTTAAAAAATACACAAGTTGATAACCCACTTGATGTTTAGCGGATAATTTGGGTTTCCTGTCAATTAGTGTAACACGACACGACTGTTTTTTTTATAACTTATAGCACAAACTAGTCAATTTTTAGAGAAACAGACTTTCTTGATTTTCTGAATAAAAAAGTCACATCACTATCTATCACCGCTATGAACCATAAAGTTCTATAACGACTATTGAGAATTGTTGAAGATAAAATTAGATAGAGAAAATAGTCCTTTAAAAATTGAAATTAAAAATATAATCTGGTGCCAACTTTATACAGCAGTAGGTACAGGAGGTTTTGTGGTACCTAGTGCCTACTCAGCGTACTAGTGAGATATATATCAAAGCATATTTGATACATTTCCAATTCCTAGTAGTTTTGTAGATAACAAAAACTTGTGTCAGAAATCAAATTTGTCACAATTAATAGGAATTATGGTAAAACTGTCAAATCTAACTTGAAAACTTTATAACTAACCATCTCAACCCTTATCTATAGACAGTCCATAGATGATCTATTTATTCATATTTGCGTAAACATTTCTAGAAACTTCGGACATTTAGGGATCACGTTGAAACTTGCGCGAACTACAGAATAGGTATTATAGTTTAGTTGAGTTGTAAACGAGGCTACCCTAGGGTAGCCTCGTCTTATCTTCAATAGTTTGACAGCCCTAGGGCTGTCAAACTATTGAAGATAAGATGAAAAATACAAAGAATACTATGAACATTTTTAAAAGTAAATAATATTTATTTTTACCTCTGTACGTGTCTCAAACGGTTCTCGAAATGGGTAAGTCTCCCAATCTCCATTGAATGATCTCCATAATATTATTTCATTAAATGGTATTTTTATGGTAAAGTTATATGATAAATTAAATAATTAAATAATTCATTAAATTAATGATAAAATAGAACAAGTTTTAAGCCTACTTTCTACAAATTTAGTGCAATATAATTAGATATGTGGATTGAGAGAACAGTTAAAATCAAACTTCCTAGTAATATTTTATTTAGTAATCCTTTATTTTTGTATTTATTATGGAGTATTATCAGATCTACGCTGCCGAGGCGACTACTGCTGATATTTAAAGAATTAGACATAAGTTAGACATAAGTAGAGTAAAATAATTTAAGTTCACTAGTTTTATATATTTACGTAAGCTAAGCAGTAGCAATAAAGGCTTTTTATTTTATTATCAGCATAAGTCAACACTCAGTTAATGGTAGTATCTACGACACTCCCATTGTACAATACCATTTCAGAAGAGTAAATATTTATTTCACAAAATATAGTCCAGCTGCTGGATCCAAGGAGGTTTAGCCAAGATATATCGCATTGTGCCATTTATACTGCTTATGTGCCGAGCCGGCCTATATTTACAATTGTTTAGCCTAGTTAACCATTAAGCCAAGAAAAATTATATAGGAACATTGGGCGTGGACCAGCTTGGCATAAAATATAAGGGTAGTCCTAACACGAATTCCTAATGTCAAACCACTGACATCTTGTCATGCTAATGTCAAATTGATTGCAACGAAAAAACCTCAGAAACTGGATCTGGGTCTTGAATGATTCTTGTGATTTAAATGAATTAAATATTAACATCAATATTGACAGAGAATCAAAAGTTGTAGCACAAAATGTATGCCTTTGTTCTATTAAAATAAAATTTAATTAAAGTGATTCTATATAATTCAAATTGTTGTGAGATTAGGTTTTAATTAACAGCTGATCTACTTTTTAGGTTTACGATACTTTTTAAGTCTGTCTAATATAAAATATATTTAATAAGCTTGCAAAAGTTCTTGCTACTTATAAAAATCAAAATCGAATGGAAGGTAGTTATTTAATTTTAATGGGCACGTAACGGAATAGACAGAAAATCAATAAAATATTATAGGTATCGTAAAGTAGCAATTGATAATGCCATTTGCCAAGGGTAAAACTATTTCACCTTGAAGACGTTATAAAAGGTAAATCGGTTTATTTAGGTATATTTATACCCGTTTTTATGTTATGTGCAATTTATTATACCTACCACATGCATAATAATCTGACAGCAAAAATATACAAATATTCACGAACACGGACAATTCACACATCACAGTCTGAATTGTCCCAAACTAAGCAAAGTTTGTACCATGGGAACTAGATTGCTGATAGAACATTTATTTTCGAGTAATTTATGGAATACAAGATATTTATTTTGCCAAAATAAGTGTTACAAACGTCTTAAAAAGTAGGGAGGCACTTAAAAACTTATTCACCTTTACCAGGTATCGCAAAAAAGCCCCCCCCCCCCCCCCCCCTTTGGGTTAAACATTTCATTTTATAGGTATATGGGTCAAAGATCACCAAAAAAATAGCATGACAATCCAAATTAATAACTAGACAGAAGACAAGTGAAGTAGTACGTGCCTCCAGCCGCTTTTGGCCAGCTTTAACGAGCCAAAACCAGTTGTAACCGGTTCTGGGCCATAACTGGGTCACGCAGGAGTAGTTAACACTTGAAAACTAGTTTTTACTAGAATTTACTGGCCGCTGGCGAATTTTCCCGCTGAAGTGTCGTTCCGTTAAGTAAATAAAAGCTTTTCTGTGCTGCGAAGAAAAATACTTTTAGTTTATGAGTGCTGCGGTTATCTGTACAATTTTTGAGTTTGTAGTAAGAACTAACAGTGTTTTGTCTGTGTTTTATTATTAAATAAACAGCGCATTATAATGTTAATTCTTACTGATTTTAAGTTGATAATAAAACATGAGTTGTCAAATCGTTCTTTGAGATACTGTAGTTATTCAAACTATAACATTTAATTTTGCCATAATTTGATGCAATATTGTTGTGGACGGTCATTACTTAGCTTTTCTGAAGTTAGAGCGGAGGCACTCGTAATCAGAAATCAGAAATCAGAAATATTTATTGTTTAACTGTTGTACATAAAAAATCTTAATTATAAACTAAGTGCGTAATAACGATATTATTCTAGAGAGTATCTTATCCTCCAAGATATGTAAAATTGATATCTACATACCTAATTCAAATGAAATACGGTTAGTTCTAAAATGTATCTATATTTATTCAAACATTATATTTTTTTTGTTGACTGTACCTACCAGTTTCTCATAATATTTGGATAAAACCTTAACAAAAAATTCTAACAAGATCATTAGTTCGGAAGTAATTCTTAAATTGGGTTTACCTTTTCTAAAACAGAGTAATAAAAAAGTTACGATCAACTTGCTCGAGATTTTTGTTTCCGTCTGAAAGGATTTTCTTTCGTTTACAGTAATTTAACAGAACAGTAAAATAGAACGAGTTTGCCCTTAAATGACTATTTTAGAGTGAAATCTCGGTGAGGACCGCAAGCCGAATTTGTATAAAGTCAATTGATAGGACACAAAGTCAAAGTCAAAACTACTTTATTCAGTAAAATCACAAGGATCATTTAGAATCGTCTTACATACTAGGTGATTCTAGGTGCCAGTTCCACGCGACCAGAGCCTAGAAGAACGGGCACAAAACAACTTTAGTACTTAAATAAGTACCTAATATTGCAACTAGGTACAAATGACAGTTATGTTTTTTCTAATTTTCTAGGAACTTTAGTCAGTGGCCGACTATGCTAGTTCCATTATGCCCTCACGGTATCCGCCTAAGCAGTATTACTAAGAAGCCCATATATGGACCGGTAAATCATGTTAGCCGCATCGGAGTTGGGGACTATAGTTTGTTTGTTGGTGTTGGTATTACAGATTAAGTTGCGAGGAATCGGCACCTAGATTTATACAAGACGATTTGAAATAACACCTGTGATTGTACTGTAATGTATATGTCAGTGACTATTACGTATATGACTTAGATAAACTACTAAATATAATTCAAAACATATTTAATATACATCTAATTTTTTTTTGAAAATGAACCGGTAAGCTTTCTATTTTACTTAAACCACAGAAAAAACGTACTTTACAACATTAATATCTAGACAAATTAGTACAACATATATCTATTTATGTACAAAATCCCTGTAGAATAGTAGGTACTTTTTTATCAGTTCTTTCTTGAAGATGACCCATTTATACAATAAAATGTATTATTTTCTCAAAACTTTGACATTCCTACAATTTCCTTGGAAGAATCCTGAAGATTTTGGCCATTCTGTGACTCCACTGCGAAGACTCAATTAAAATTCCTAAGACGTTCCTATACCACTTTTATTGCAGCTATTCAGTAAAAAGACAACTCAAACATAGACTAGGTAAGGATAGCTAACTTAACAAAAATAGTGAGTTCAAAATAAATCGATTAGAATAACTCCAAGCAAATATCTATTCATTTAAATTTATAATAGTAGTTACCGCACGCGATTTCGTTCGCACCTTGTTCATCTCACGTAATTTTGATTTAATAGTCTATCGGCCGGTTTCTTACTATGTGTCAAACTCGGATCAATCGTGATTTGGGTTTCCAGAAACCGGCCGTATGTGTTGTTTCAGTAGCTCTACCATAAGTTTTTACATTCTATCCTCGCTAGCGTCTGTAGTTAAAAAAATGTATGAAGATTTGTACAGCGCCTCTAGCGGATAGTTGGGTACTAAAATTCGTAATACTAATATTTACGTAACTACTGTAGTATAGTCAGGCGATTTTACTGTGACAACTCATGGTAGAGGTACTGGTTATAAACAAAACATAGTTATGTTTTTTCCAAATCGATCCCTGGTTACGAAGCGGTCACATTAAGCTCGCTTTTGGGAAGATCATATATATAACTAAACCAGCTTTTGGTCCATGTGCTGTGGCTGTATCATCGACGTTAAATTTTTGTAGAAATGTACTCTCGTACCTAATTACTTGTTTTATTATCCGTGTTAGTAATTAAGCGAATTAACGTCTTTTTAATGGGTCGTAAAGTCCTTTTTATCAAATTAGTTCATCTCAGGGCTTTGGGTTTGGAAGTTTCATTTATAATTTTGCGCAAAAAATATTTTAGGATCGAATTAGTCGTAAGTGTTGGTAAATAAAGTTTCTTCACATGGATTATTTAAATATTTGTACATAAAAGTGATTTACTGTTTATATATAATGTAAGAGTAAAGTGTATAATGAAATAATGTGTGAAATAGTGTTATAATGAAGGAGCCTCATAAGTTGGATTTTACGCACTCAGAATAACGCTTTTCAAAAACAAAGACGGCTCTATTTTATAGTTGTTCTTAGCACAGACCTTTATTGGTCTGTGTTCTGAGCTAGTAACATCCACACATATCAATACAAAAAACTTAACACGTACCACATCTGAAAAATAACCTAACGTAGTTGTTTTTAAGTGTCAGATTTGCATTTCAAAGTCCGCACTCATAGTCCCACATTTTATCTCCTATATACAGGGTGTATATACAATACAGGGTATGACAATACAAGCAATATTTCCCGCTCAGTTGATTCGGAGCCCGCGTATAAATATTAACGGTCGCTTAGACTCTTACATATGAATGTGTGGGTTCCGTCCTTCTTAATTCAATTTACGTGCGCGCGGTCAGCATTTTCTTCGCGATATTTTTGTTGAAAATTTACGAGTTTTGAGTCGAGAGTCGAGTTTCTATCGCAAAACGAATATTTAATGTTTTATAGCGAGCTTATTTTCAGACAATTTCACGGTGAAGGTAAATTAACACATAATCCAACTGCCTATGTAAACAATAATAAATGTATCAACCTAAAGATACAACTCTCGGGCGGAAAGATGTATTTATTTATTTTATTTATAAAAAACTAAAACGAATGTAGTAAAATAAAAGCTACCATTACTACCAAACTACCCACATTTTTGGCCATTATTTTGTTACTACAATAAAGGGTCAAAACTACTGCACAGCCAAAAGGATCACAATAGCACAATACTGTTTTACTGTTTTCTATTGTGTCGACTGAAATTACCTCCAAATTAATTACCAAAACACAGCATTAAACAATAGAACGGCGCACAAGTACATTATTAATTATCTCTTATATGACACACCCTGTATATCTAGCACTCATTTATTGTACCATTATCAACGGCAACGACGCTCAATTTTTTTTTTAGTTTTAATTTTATCTAACTTAGTGATATTTATTTTTATAATATTTATATATTTTTGTAACTGATTTATTTAAAAACAAACTTATGACTATACAGTATTTACAAAATGTACATTGGCATATAAAATACATAATAAACAGTTGAGCTATCTACAGACCGTTGCAAACGATCTATAGATAGTTTAACTGATCCAAATCAGTACCAATCGGAAGCGCACCCAAGATACTAGCTGTATTGTCTCGGGTCACGCGTTTATTTGTAACTTAAATATAAATAATGAATAGATTCTTATTCTGACATGTTATAATGATTACCGATTATAAATGATATGTATTGATATTTGTGTAACAAATAAATCATTATTAAACCAATGTCTATAAACTAATGCTAAAGGTGCGGATGGATTATAAATTCCACACAAACTTCCCAAACTATTGCTGAAATGCAAACCATTTTCACTAAAATCTAATAAATTTAACAGAACTATACCTACCTTATATTTTTGTTTTAGATAAATAAATTATACTGAGGGTTTTTTTGCATTGTATGAATTTAAAAAGTATATAAGTATTCTATCAGCAATCTAGTTTACATAGTACAAACTTTGTTTGGTTTGAGACTAGACCGTGATGTGTGAAATATTTGTAATATATTTATTTATTTTATAACCCTTTAAAGTATTTTTCATCTAAGGGTGAACAACCGTCTCATAGAGTTCGCTGAACAGCGATAAGACCGTCTATTGAATATTCATTTAATTTTGTATTCATCTTATTTTGTCATAGATCCATTCATACGTGAAGGTGGGTAGAGTCATTTCTATAAATCTATCTACCGTTAGGTATTATGTAGTGTATAGTCCCTACAAGCTTCAAGTGACATCCCACTACAGTCACATGAAAAAGTGTTTGTTGTGTGCTCATACGGCACAAACATGCCGTCTTAGGCACACTGCTCACTGCAAGGGCTTTGAAAACTTTTAATAAAAAAAAATAACATAGTTTTCTGTATAAACGGGATATTTACCATGATTTGTGATTTTGATTTTTGTTTCGTTTTTTTCGACCCGTGATCATGGCGCATGTAACTGTGCCGAAATATCGGGAAATAATCAAACTCACAAATCAATAAAAAGTGATTCTATGAACACGATTCTTCTACATATGTCTCGGAACCTGGTCGTTTAACTATTCAAGAATTGAAAGTTTTGAAAATACTCTTGAATTTTAAAATAATAAGCAATGGTATTCAAGTATTTATTTATTTATCTTTATTTGATTTAGCGATAAAATTATTAAAATTTATTTCACCATATCGCAACTTTTTGCTTTCCCTAGGTCGTCATAGTACATTTGCTTAGATGTAGACTGGATGGCGTTGTGCAAAATGTCTATGTATACTTATTTATATTTCGTAACAAGAAATGCAATTGTAATAAATTGCTGTTGAATAAAAATAAGAATATGAATACCCAGTGAGCTCTCATCGCAACAACGGAAAAGTCACGCAAAAAAAAAACAAAAAGAAGCAAAGAGCCACACTCCATTCCAAGGCTCATCTGTCTGGAGGTCATTGCACTTTACAAACGAAGTGTCTACCATTGAGATTAGACTTGAGACTGTTTTTTTTTTCATAAGAATATCATCATTTTACAGGGTTACTGCAACTTCACGGAACAAATGATATTGTATAAAAAACAGATTAATTTTGATAAGTGGTTTTAAAATATGATTAATGCACACATAGTAGATCGTGTTTCTAGTGTGTCTGAGACGGAAATCGACGGAAATTCTTTCAACAAAAAAAAGTCATCGAAACTGAAAAAAAACTTTTAACTCATGCGCGGAGCATTTTTACATCGATACTTGTTCATTTTAATACTAAAATATTATTTTTTTTTCAAGAAAATAAAAAAACAACATATTTTAAAAGACGAAACAGAGAAAACATAGCCCACATTTCTATGCTACATATCTAAGCAAACTGGGTTTTATTGTCTAACATTTCACGTTATATACTATGTACCTATATACATGATCCCGGATAGTGCGGACGGGATTAAAGGCAACATATCGCCAAGAGAGCAGTCGTATCTATCACATTATCGATCCAACGAAACGTGCTTTGTTTAGAACGAGCTAGAAACTTGAACTTACGTCTTGGACTTGATACTAGACTTGCATTACTAGTGCGTTGAGTAATAATTATTAAAAATGTTGTTATTTATTTAATTAAAATTTTATATTACACAATTAGCTTTGGGCTTTGGACTTGACCAATATGTTACTGTTCCCACTCATTTTACCGATAATAGCGCAACGTTGATAGACTTGCTTTGCTCTACCCTAAAACTGATCGATATTGACGTTGACCATATAGCTGACCTAAGTGGACATTCTTTCATCTCGTACAGAGTTCGCATACATAAGGAAAAACCTTCTCCTGAATGGATTTCATATCGCCCACTAAAGGATATTGACCTAAATCAATTTAACCATGATTTAGATGCTATTGACTGGCATGATATTGCGTCTGGTGATGTTAACGATATGGTGAAAAAATTTGATTCATGCGTTCTTAACTTATTTGATAAACATGCACCTGTTAAAAGATCTTTGGTAAGGACCCAGTCATATCCTTGGATAACGTATAATGTTAGAGAGATGATGAAAACTCGTGATCAAGCACAAGCACGTAGTCGTCTTTCTGGTATTGATGCTCATAAGACGTTTTATAAAGAAATGAAAGGTGCGGTAAGTAGGGCACTTTTTACAGAAAAACAGGCCTATTTCAATTACAATATTAATCGTAACGCAAATAATCCCCAATTACTGTGGAAAAATATCAAGAAGAATGTAGCTAATTTTAAACAAAAATCATTTGATCTTCCAGCTCATCTAGCTAACCCAGATATTTTGAATAATCATTTTCTATCACTTCCTGAAAGTTCTGCGATTACAATTTCAGATATGACTTACTTTGAATTCAACAGACATGGACCTCATATTTTCAATCTGGAAACAGTAAATGAATTTGAAGTTGGTAAAATCATAACATCCTTTTCTTCTAACGCAATGGGCGTCGATGGTATGTCCAAGGATATGGTTTTATTGACACTTCCCCAGACGCTTCATACAATAACAGCTATAGTCAACAGATCCATTACTACTTCAACATTTCCATCATCCTGGAAGACAGCTCTAGTAAAACCGATCCCAAAAATTGAAAACCCAACTCATTTGAAAGACTTACGACCAATTAGTTTACTACCATTTTTATCAAAAATAGTAGAAAAAGTCATTTGCTTACAAATGACTAAGTACCTAGAAGTGAATAACATTTTACCGCAGAAACAATCTGGCTTCAGAAGAAATCACAGTACAGCTACGGCTCTTTTGGACGTTGTTGATGAAGTGCTAGCTGCCCAGGATTTAGGTGAGGGCACTGTGTTGACGCTACTGGATTTTTCACGAGCATTTGATACCATAGACACATCGCTTCTGCTTTCCAAACTTTCTTATTATGGTTTTGAACATTCGGTAACAAAATGGTTTGCTAGTTATCTTACTGCACGCTCTCAGCTAGTTGAAATTCGAAAGGAAAATGGCTCCAATTTAACCTCAGATACCCTACCTGTAACTCGTGGAGTCCCTCAAGGGTCAATATTAGGCCCCATTCTATTTATTTTATATTGCACTGATATTGTAACTGTTGTCAAAAACTGTAAGTATCATATGTACGCGGACGATCTGCAACTGTTTATTTCCTCTAAACCAACTCATATTGCTACCGCAGTAGACTGTTTGAACGAAGACTTACATCGGGTATTTACTTGGTGTAAAGCAAATAATTTGGTACTAAACCCATCTAAATCTAAATGTATGATACTTGGCTCCAAACATCAAACAACAGCTATAATTTCTCAAAATCCGATAGTTAGTGTGGACGGAGTACCTATCGATCGAGTCGACGAGGCACGTAATCTTGGTCTACTTATCGATGGCTCACTGCATTTCGAAAAGTACGTCATACAAACTGTTAATAGCTGTTTTTACAGATTGTCTGTATTATATAGAATGCGTGAATATCTCAGCACAGAGATAAGAATACAATTATGTGACTCACTAATTCTATCTAAACTCAATTACGCGGATGCTGTGTTTGGAGGGTGTTTGTTAGCAAGATCAAAAAGACTTATACAGCGCATCCAGAATGCCTGCGTACGTTTTTGTTTCCCGATTCCGCACCGAGCACACATTTCTCCTTACATAAATAAAAATAATTTCATGAATATGTCATCACGAAGAGTCTTTCACTTTGCCACCTTGCTCTTCGGTGTTATTAAAACTCAACATCCACCTTACTTGTACAATAAACTTAATTTTTCCAACCGATCCCAACGATATTCGTCATTATTAGTTTGCCCTCAGCACAAGACGGCTGCTTTTCGTGGCAGCTTTCGTTATGCTGCCACGAAATGTTGGAATAACTTGCCCCCGCCAATAAAACAAATCAAATCTATTTACTCTTTTAAAATAAACCTAAAAAAACTATTATTGGAATCACAAAAAAATATCATCAAAAGGTAGCCGTCCTGTGCCCATTTCTTGTTAGATTTATGTACTTACTTAATGACTATACTAGTGTTTTATGTTTTTGTTTGTCATTTAGTTTTGTTGTTACAATTTTATAATGTACTTATTTGATTTTAATTTTAAATTTATTTCACAAATTGTATTATGTATATATTTTGATATAAGTAATTGATTAATGTTAAGTTATAACACATCATTTAATATATTAATGTGCAATGTCTGCGTATGCTACTCCCCCACCTTCTCCATCTTTTGGCATTACTGAAAACCAGCGCTGGTGTAGAGCCCAATGGTTCTACACCAGCACAAGCTGAGTAATGACCTTTTTCAGTTATTTTTACTTATAATAATTATATCGTTTAAGTGTTCTAGCATTAAGTTTTTATAATAACTGAAATAAAGTACTTATTCTATTCTATTCTATTCTATTCTATTTTTACAATATTGCTGTATTTATACGCGTCACTGCAAACGTTGTACCGTTCTTATAAGAGACATAGCACGCGTCTTTCACCATCTCATTTCGTATCTTATACTAAAACTTAGGTACATTAAAAGTACTTACCTACAAGTTCATGTTATTTAGGCAGCTAGGTAGAACTATAAGTATAAAACATTTGCGACAGAACAGTGTTTTGATTTGAATTGTATCGGATGTTTTAAATAATACATTTCTTCTCAAGTTATCTCAGTAATCTCCTTAAACGGCCAGCCTTGCGTCTATAATATTCCCTAGTAGTCAATAATAGTAACTGGCTCAGTGTGAACGCGCCACAACAATGGAGGTTCTAGGGCAGTGGGACAGTTACTGTATTAGTTATCTTGAGATGATTCCAACAAATTGAAACATTTTGTACGACATAACCATATTATAATATGGTTATGTCGTACAAAATGTTTCAAATAAAAATATGTCTATGTCTAAAATATGTCTAAGTATGTACTGATTGCAAAATAAATGCACTAAATGTGTGAGCCAAAAAAAAAAGAAAGTATGTACTGTTTAAAAAAAATGCTGCGGCATCTCGTGAGGCAATGTCTTTTAGTTATATACAAATTTATTTTATACGGGATTCACTGCACTCTTTCAAGCATATAAGATTGTATTCATGTGTATTTTTTGTGTGCAAAATTTTATGTCGAAAACAAAAAAAAAGTTTTTTTTTATCTCTTCCAGCTTCGCACAAATAAAAATGTTTCGACAGATTGTGATTACAGCGGATGATGTAATGTTTGTGTACTTTCATATAATTTATGAAAGTACACAAACATTACATCATGTGTACTTTCATATGTACTTTGCATGTGTACTGTGTACATGTGTACATGTGTACTTTCATATAATTTATGAAAGTACACAAACATTACATCATCCGCTGTAATCACAATCTGTCGAAACATTTTTATTTGTGCGAAGCTGGAAGAGATAAAAAAAAACTTTTTTTTTGTTTTCGACATAAAATTTTGCACACAAAAAATACACATGAATACAATCTTATATGCTTGAAAGAGTGCAGTGAATCCCGTATAAAATAAATTTGTATATAACTAAAAGACATTGCCTCACGAGATGCCGCAGCATTTTTTTTAAACAGTACATACTTTCTTTTTTTTTTTGGCTCACACATTTAGTGCATTTATTTTGCCATCAGTACATACTTAGACATATTTTAGACATAGACATATTTTTATTTGCCACTACAACACACATTATTACAGTTCAACACGAAAATTATAAAAACGCAAATATACAAAATAAATTAAATCAAAACTTGTATAATACTTGTTCTCAGTATTATTTGTACAACTTGACAGATAACAAACATGTATAGCTCGTGGTGGATATACAAGTCACTTTGACAGCCTTCAGATTTGTGAGTCTGTGCTGCAAGTGGTTGCAAGAACCAGAATAGAAATGGTGCTAAGGTCAGCCTGACAGCTACGATCTGAAATTCAACAAATCTATTTCCCATTCGATCTAAATTTATTTGCAACTAGCTGACCCGTGCCCACTTCGTTGGGCATGATTTTTCGGGTTTTTTATTATATTCTATGACACTCAGCCATAATGTGGCTTTCTATTGGTGAAAGAATTTTTAAAATCTCCCGAGATTACGCCTTACAATTTAACAAATATACAAACACACAAACTTTACTTCTTTATAATATTAGTATAGATATAGTAATATAGTATGAAATATTAGAAAAAAAGATCTTTTATGACATCATCATCTCCTGATGGACGTAGACCTGTACATAAGTATCATCAAAAGAAATGCTTATTTAAGAATCTACACAAAATACACCCCAAAACTATTAAAACTAGGTCATCATAGACTTCATAATTCTGAGACCAAAACCTCAGCTCATTGAACAGAGTGGCGTAATTAACATCCAATTAAACTAATGGTCTGAGAACCCCAATACCCGTTCGCTACTTAGCCTCGTCTGAATATTTCAGTTGAATTCAAATATGCAATAACTGGAAAATATCACTTGACCAAGTCTATTTTTGTAACCACTGTAGAGACAAGCTTTAAATATATGAGTGCTAGATTTTTCTAACATTGTGACATTATTTAATGATTTTTCATTTGTGATCGGAAACCGTGTATACTTTACGACATTCAACTATTTATCTTAGAAGTCAATTTTACTGTTATTATCTAGAATATTATAAGATCAGATAAGAGATTCAAAAGTCTCTATATCTCAGTCTAACAGCCGGTTTTTCGAACGATGATCAACGAAAAAATCAAATAATTACTATGTGTCAAACTCGGATCAATCGTGATTTGGGTTTCCAGAAACCGGCCGTTAGACCTTTATTAGCTCTGAATGTCTAAAGTCGATGTATATTTTCACGGACAATTCACACATCACATTCTAGTCCCAAACTAAGCAAAGCTTGTATTATTAGAGCTAGATTGCTGATATAATATCTACTTATATACATTTTTTTTGTAAATACATACATAGAATACATACCCAGACACGGAACAAATATTTATTATCATCACACAAACATTTACTCTGGGTGGGAACCGAACCCACGACCCACAGCATGAAAGGCAGAGCTACTACCAACTGAGCTGTGACGCCTGTCATATGAAATACTACTTTACTGCCTTTTAAACAACACATCTGCAAGCTGACATGGTTGTAACCAGTTAAAACTCAACGCTCATGATTACAATGTTAAAAACGTAAAGCACGCACCGAAATAACATTTTAAACTCTCTTTTATAACATTTGGGGCGTATCTGCGAGTATTTACACATACGGAATGTAAACGCCATAAATCTCCGGCCACGACACTTACATTTTAATTTAAAATGTATATTTTACGTACATTATCTTTGTTTTGATAAACGTGCACATTAGGGACGTAAAGGTGGAATTGTGAGCAAATTGAAATTAAATAGGCTTATGGTTCTAACGCGCACGGTAATCGTATCTACTCTTTGCCAAAAATACTCGTTAGTTATAATCTTCAAACTTCAAACTTCAAAATCATTTATTCAATAAAATCACAAGGATCACTTTGAAACGTCTTACATACTAGATGATTCTAGGCGCCAGTTCGTCGCGACCAGTGTCTAGAAGAACTGGCAAGAAACTAGACCTGGATTCTAGCGTTTTTTTCATATGATCCTTCTTACAATTGTTTAACAAAGTTGGAGCTAGTTCGTCCCAAGCTTGCTTGTCTTCTAAATAGTCAGATATTTTATAATATGCTTTTGATAAGAGTTTTCGTTTTATTACGTTTTTGAACTTGCCAATCGGCAATTGACAAACATAGCTTGGGACTATGTTATAGAAGCGTACACATTGCCCTTTAAAAGATTTATTTACTTTGGTGAGCCTAGTAATGGGAACAGCGAGTTTATCCTTATTTCTTGTGTTAACATTATGATTGTCGCTTTTTTTAGCAAAAAGATTAATATTTTTTCGAACATACATTAAGTTTTCGTAAATGTACTGACAAGGCACTGTCATTATGTTTATTTCCTTAAATTTATTTCGTAGCGATTCTCTGGGACCCATGTTATAGATTGCACGAATAGCTCGCTTCTGCAACACAAATACGGTATTTACATCTGCAGCATTCCCCCACAACAAAATGCCATATGACATAATGCTATGAAAGTAGCTGAAATAAACTAGTCTAGCTGTGTCCACGTCTGTAAGGAAGCGGATCTTTTTGACTGCATATGCTGCAGAACTAAGCTTTTTCGATAATTTGTCTATGTGTGGGCCCCATTGAAGTTTATTATCTAAGGTTATTCCTAAAAACACTGTGGTGTCCACTAGATCTATGTTTACATCTTTAATTTTGACATTAGCTAGCGATTGTGTGACATTTGGTAAAACAAATCGTATACATTTAGTTTTTTTTTCGTTTAATAATAAGTTGTTTACATTGAACCAGTTTACAACTTTTGAGATTGTATTATTCACGTCGTCATAATTTGTTTGTCGTCGTTCCAATTTGAACAAAAGTGAAGTGTCATCTGCAAACAGTACAATCTCGTGATCATCTTTAACTACTCGTGGTAGATCATTGATGTAAACTAGAAACAAAAACGGTCCTAGTATTGATCCTTGTGGTACACCCATTTTCACCACAGATCCCGGAGAACGTTTCCCATTTACGTCAACTCTTTGAATTCTGTTGCTTAAATAAGAAGACAGAAGTTCCAGAGCAACACCCCTAACACCATAGTGGTTTAGTTTCCTGACCAACGTTTCATGATGCACACAATCAAACGCCTTGGATAAGTCACAAAATATACCCAAGGCGTCATTTGATTGCTCCCAGTTTTCAAAAATATGTTTTATCAACTCAATGCCTGCGTCGGTCGTTGAGCGTCCCTTCGTAAACCCGAATTGTTTTGTGTCAAGTAAATTGTTATTTTCAAAATGTCTTTGTAATTGTAGAAGCATAAGTTTTTCAAAGATTTTACTAAATGTTGGTAGTACTGAAATCGGTCGAAAGTTAGTAGGGTCTGAACGGTTACCTGATTTGAATAGCGGTGTTATTTTACTATGTTTCATTAAGTCAGGAAACTCACCACAATCGATGCTTTGGTTAAATATAAGGCCAAATCTTGAGCGATAAGGTCAATCACGGGTTTTACGACGGCAACGGAGACGCCCCAGAGGTCCGTGGTTTTTTTTACATTGATCATTTTAAAAGCTTTGACAATATCCTTTGCATGCACATAATCGAAGTTGAACAGTTTTTGAATTTTAGG
The DNA here is from genome assembly GCA_932527185.1 of Ecliptopera silaceata. Lineage (NCBI taxonomy): Eukaryota > Metazoa > Arthropoda > Insecta > Lepidoptera > Geometridae > Ecliptopera > Ecliptopera silaceata. The sequence continues at coordinate 9,382,237 of OW052208.1, read as the reverse complement.
TATATTTTCTATCAATAATGACTCCGCGATTATGTGGGAAGAGTTTAAGGATTTTGTAGTTGAGACAGGAATGTCAGTGAAAAATGTCTCGAATGCTTTGACCACATCAACATCCTGGTCAATGATGATGTCGTCAACCTTCAGTTTGGATATGGTGTTATGTTCTTTGACCCTCCCTGTCTCATTATTGATTATTTTCCACGTAGCTTTTATTTTATCATCACTAGTTTTAATTTTTGAACTTATATATTGAGACTTAGCAGTACGGCAAACACGTTTAAAAATTTTTGAGTAGTTTCTTATTTTTTCTTTAAACTCTTCACTAAAATTGTATTGCTTTTCACTATAAAGATTGTACAAGGTTTGTCTACTTTTGTGGATTCCCGCTGTTGCCCATTCACTGAACTTAATTCGATCAGAGACCATCATGGACTTGGATGTAAAAATACTGTTAAATAAGTTATTAAACTCATTAAAAAAAATATTATAGGAAATGTTTGAATTATAATTGTTGTAGGATAGTGTAGGAAGCTTCGAAATGAGGTTTATTTTTAGTTTATCCAGACGACTTATGGTCATTGGTACAAAAGTATTTTTTTTTGTTACATTAGTTTTTGTTTTGGCTTCTATTTGAATAAGTTGTCCTAGATGGTCTGAAGGAATCTGACTAATTAGATTTTTGTTAATTATTTTTACATTTGTAAATATATTATCTAGGCATGTAGCCGAAGTGGCTGTAATTCTAGTTGGTTCTAAAAATACATTATCCAGGTCAAATGATTTGAAAAGAGTTAAAAGTCTTGTATTTAATGAGCCTGGTACAAGTAAATTAACATTAAAATCACCGCAAATTATTATCTCTTTATTTGTGCTAGTTATTTTATACAAAATATCTTCCATTACTTTTTCAAAAATATCAAATGAGGCGCACGGTGGGCTGTAAGTGCTTAAAATAATGAACTGCTCCAACTCCACGCAAGCTACTTCAATGTGTCTTTCTACAGAGCGGTGGACAATGTCTTTGCGTTCTTTAAATGTTATTTGTTTATTTAATATTATTAGTGAACCACCTCGAATAAACCGTTCTCTGCAAAAAGCACTACCAACCTGGTGATCACTGAAACTAAACATAAGCTCATGACATTTCAGCCAGTGTTCTGTGACACAAATAATGTCAATGCTGTTCGAGGTCATGTACAGTTCCAGCTCTAGTTCTTTACCGCGCAAACCTTCGATGTTCTGATGCACCAAGCTGGTATATTTAAATTTACTAAGTTTTTTATATTTATTTAATTTGATACATTTAATTTTTGACTCAGATGATTTATTATTATTATTTAAATTATTTTCAAAATGATTATTTAATGGAACTATGCTAGATGATTTATTATTATTATTTAAATTATTTTCAAAATGATTATTTAATGGAACTATGCTAGAGGTTTTCTCTGTTGTCTTATGTTCTAATTTAAATGACTTGGGATAACTTCCATAGCCATGCTTTGCATGTCAGGACACTGTTCAATAGAAGCAGTATGTTTAGCCAAGTTCTTGGCTGTAATATTAAAATAATATGATAGCGAAACAGCTACTTGTCGTTTTAAATAATTAGAAAGGTAATATCTTCCTTTAGTCAAATAAAAAGGTTTACTAACTATATTGTTAGAGTCAATTAAATGTATTAAATTGTTATTGCATATTGTATGCAAGGTAATATTTAACTTATATCTAAGATTATTTTCTGCTTGTGGCAAGCTGTTGCTGTAGGGGAATGTAAACATCACAATTTTGTTTACCTCTAATGAGTATAAGCTTTCTACATATTTTATTAATTGAGCTTTATTTACATTACCCAATATTATACCCAATATTTGAAACTATCACGATTTTGAACATAGTTTTCATTATAAACGGGATATTTACCATAATTTGTGAGTATGATTATTCGGGATATGAAATATTGGGAAATAATCAACCTCACAAATTATGGTAAATATCCCGTTTATAATGAAAACTATACTCGTTAGTATTTTTATCGTGTGTGTGACACACTTTAAAGTAAAAAGAACATTTGCATAACAGTTTTCAGAATGACAATCAAATAGGCCGAAATGGATGGTATGAATCAGGAAGTGTAAGGCTGGCCTCACACAGCCGGAAAACCTATCTGAATTAAGAATCTTAATTCAGACTCTTAATTCCGGCTCCCTCAACTCACATTATCTTAAAAATTGAGATAGATCAGTAGTCTCTTGTTTCACGACACACGCAAACGTCTCGAAATGGAGGAGGAATTAATACTAATCGCATTGCTATTGGCTCAATACTGAGCAATTCATAATCTGAATTCAGTATGTGTGTGTTGCTCTATGCAAATGTATAGGATTACGTGCGTTATGAAGTCATAATCTTAAATATTCAGACCAGGAATTCCGGACGCACATCAGAATCATTCTTACAGATCGATCTGAGAAATTCATAATCTGAAAAAATCAGAATGTATGTGGATCATAACGACTTTGTATGGGATTCCGGCCTTTCTTAATTAATAATATGAATTCAGATTATGAATTCAGAGACGAATTCCGGCTGTGTGAGGCCGGCCTAAACCTTCAGTATTTTTCCAGTATTTGTGTAAATGAAACAGCAAAAACGAAAAAGTATGAATATTCTTTCTAACCTTTTTAAGCCGCCCGTAATCTTCAGGATTTTTTATTAAGAAACTTCTTATTTAGCAAAGTTTCAATTCAACTTCTTAAGTAAGGGATTCTAAAATGTAACTTGATTAAACAAAGTGTGATTCAAATCACCTAATTAGGCGTGACCCGAAAAAAGTCCGCAATGATTTATGTAGCGCAATACCTGATAAAATCAACCCTTCTGCCACCGGAAACCAGACCCTATCCTGAAACACTTAATGCACAAGATTGGTTGTAAACTAATCCTGATTTATCCACAAAGTTTTAACCCAAACTGACCCTTATTTCTGTAAAGTTAGGGTGTAAAATTACGTGTGGAGAGTTATCGATCGATTCTAAGGCGTTGTGATTAATGTGGTAAGTTAATGTGAGTGATAATTACCTCAGTTAACTCTTTAAGTTACTCTATTTGAGTTTTAGCGTTGGGTAATAGGCCATTACGGTACCGGGGTAATGCTTTTCAGTGCAGTCTGAAAGACCTTAATTATCATTCTCTATTTTCATTAAATGGTTTTAGATTGGTGGAATTTGCAGGGTTACCATGCAATGCACCGGAGTTACTAGTTTTTAACAAAAAGTCTTGATTTGCATGATTTATACAGCGTCAAAGGTCACTTTTAATCCACGCCTCGATACAGGACAGCGCTAGATTAAATGAAAGGGCATAATATTACCTAGGTACCTAACTGTTGTATATATTTTAGTACCAAGAGATCAGGAACTTTCACCTTGACTTAGTTGGTGATGTGTTTTCGAGAGCATTTTACAGCCTACGATCTCAGCTCCGAGAATGCAAATCAGCCGTAAAAGCCGTGTGTTAAATTAAAAACGTAATAAAATGTTAAGTGCAAGAGTATGTTTTGTTTCGTGCTATTTTCATAATAAAATGGGTTAAACCACGCGAGCGTATTCCGCATTCCAAGAATACCAAGCTGAAAATGGGCATGAATACTTGAAAGAGAGTTGCTTAGTTTGGGACTAGATGGCGTTGTGTAAAGTACAGGTATTTATTTATGCGTATTGTAATGTCTAGGTTAAGTTATGAAATAACATATATTCTATTTATATATTGTGTAGTGTAATCCTAGGCGCCCTAATTGCCTCTAGGTATTCAAAAGGATCTAGACATTACCTTTATTACGACTATGATTTTAGGCACATTAGTGCTACGCTTTAGGGGAGGCTTGTTTGTCAGCTCACGGCACTAAGCGAGAACCAACCGACAGTCGCTGTGTTACGTAATCTAAACGACTTTGAAGCACACTACGCATCAGCGTCAAATCGACTGACGAACGTTGCAGCGTCACCGCGCAATGTATCTTGAATGTTATGTTACGATACGTAGACCATTGTCATACTTGTATTGACCCCCTGACTATTTGTTTAAAAACTATTGATGTAGTTTTTAAACAAATAGTCAGGGGGTCAGCTGCGCAAGTGTTCTAGTTTCTATTACAAAATGACGTCTAGGCAAATCGTAATAGGTCGCGTGATCGCAACATGACGCTTGCGTGACGTAAGTACCTTTATATTTTTATCGACACAAAACCCTAGGCCGCACTAGGCCTGTAGCCCATCACCACTTTATAGGCTATCAATCAACTTACTGAGTAGTGCCACGCTATTCGCAGGAAGCTAAATTATTAAGAATAAGGAAGTAGTACGAATTCAGAATGTGCCAGAATAATTGGCTTCAACCAAAATACCTCACCATAGACTCTAGATACATTTTTGAGCCTTTTCTGTACTGAACGGAGTATTCATACCAAATTAAGTTTCTTATTATAGTTATATAAAATTTTAGAAAAAGGTAGGTACTTACTTCATACAATTCGCTTCCCTTTATAACATCTTATAATACACCCTAAGACAATCATTCAAATACTAGCTTTAAGCGAAAAAAAAAGTTACGAATTCGTACGTATGCGAAATTATGTAAAACACTGGAAGGTAACACGGCAATGCTTTCAGGTGCTTCTGATAAAGTCTCGTGGTGTGACCATGACCCCACGCTGCGGTTCTCACGAAGTCAATTCAAGCTATAAAGCTTTCAAGTTTTTATACATTGGCTTTATTGAATTATGACTGATTAGTGTTGAAATAACCTTGACTTGGCTAAAATAAAATAAATATTCATGGACGTTCCACACTCCAGTTTCAAACTAAGCAAAGCTTGTACTATGGGAACTAGGTTGGTGTATAAATATTTAATATGTTAAATACAGAACAAATATTTATATTCATCACACAAACATTTGCTCTGGGTTGGGATCGAACCCACGACCCACCCCTACTACTGAGCTACTATCAACTAAGCTGTGAGGCCTGTCAAAAAAAATGTTTGTTCTGTCTCGGTGTTTCCTAGGTCCTCGCAAACAATGCTGTTTATTATTGAGCTAGCTTGAATTTCTCGATACGGTTTTACTATAGTATTTTGAGTGAATAGCGATCGTGAAGCCTACACTTTGCAGCAAGTATGAAGGAGCATTGTGCTCCGGTAATTGTATTATGGAGTGCATTGTGCGCGCGAATGTAATTACTAACGGTGGTCTGGCGCAGATGTGATGAGTTTACAAAGTATAAAAACGCACTAGACATCTACCCCTTCTTAAACATTTAAGTAATTGAAGTAAATTCATTAGGAAAGAATATTAATATGTTAATTATTGGGTTATTTATTTATAGAAAAACCAACAACACAAAATAAAGAATGAGATAGAAAAAAATAGAAAACATAAGGCCAATAAAAGAGTCTTATCTACAGATCATGAAAACAATCTATAGATAGCTACTATTCTAAATAGGTAACAATCAGAAGTATCTCCAATTGTAACTGTTTTGCCCCACTGAAGTATAGTATCGTATCTATATATAATAGTATCGTGACTCGAGGGCTGGTGAGTATCTGGCCCAGCGTATCAGCATTCCTATTCAGCGCGGCAATGCAGCCAGTGTCTTGGGTACGCTTCCGATTGGTACTGATTTGGATCAGTTGAACTTTCTATAGATCGTTTGCAACGGTCTGTAGATAGCTCAACTCTTTCTTATGTATTTTATATATGACAATGTACATTTTGTAAATACTGTATAGTCGTAAGTTTGTTCATAACATTTGAATAGTATCTATATGGTTCAATATTATCACAAAAAGACCGAAACAGATTTTTGCACGTATTTTTGAACGACGCCCAAGATTCGTTTCATTCCTTTTAATTTTTTTGATACGAATCTGCAAAGACTTGCTCAAAATTAAATCATGCGACAAACGAAAGTAAAATTTAAGTAGCTTATTAAAAATAACTAATTAAATTGTCACCTCTCAGCATTTTCAGCACTCTAATGAAACAGACGTCCCGAGCCAAATTCCAGTTTAATCTAAGGGTAGGCAGGTTAAGTGGAATTTTATCGTCTCAACTCTACAGGGTGCACATTCGACGATAACGACACTACAAAAATCCCACTGAATCTTAAAGACATTTTGCAACGACACAACGTAAGCGTTTACAACTCGCAATTAGGTTCATCCTATAGAGATTAATGAATGATAGAAAATACTTAATGCACATTAGACTACCAAAACTCCCATATTAAGGGGAGCTTCCTTTGAGTTTCAATTATTCTTAATCTTTAGTTAAAGTAAGAATCAGTTCGACCGTAAAATCGAAGCAATAAGCAAAACAATATGTTTCAAAGAAAAAGTGTTTTTTTTTCCTTGAAAAAATATTTTTGTAGTATTCCATATCGTAACGTATGGTAACCAAGCCATAATGTCTCTAGTTTTGTATAAAACTATAATTTATTCACAAACAAACTTACGACTATACAGTATTTACAAAATGTACGTTGTCATATAAAATACATAAGAAACATAATATAATTTGGATGCTTTCAAGAGGAGAGTGAATAGGTTCTATCTAGGCAAACGCGTTACACCGTAGGCCGCATCATCATTTACCATCAGATGTGATTGCGGCCAAGCGTTTGCCTATAAGGCATAAAAAAAAAAAAAAAAAAAAAAAAAACTGTTGAGCTATCTACAGACTGTTGCAAACGATCTATAGATAGTTCAACTGATCCAAATCAGTACCAATCGGAAGCGTAATTAATAAGTTTTGTATAATAATAATAATAACTTTCTATAAAACCGTGAGTAAATATCCGTTGATATCGTGTAGATGTCGTGTCGGTAGGAGTGTTAGCAGTCTACCAGAATACTACTCTGAAATAGACCTAATTTAATTCAAGTTTGAACACAGTTACTGTCGTGACGAAACTTATCAAGTTTCCATATAATGAACTAGAATATTGTTAGGTTTCCTAGAAAATGTACCACGTAATATAACAACAGTTTGGTGATTTGTTTTTATTATCTTACGTACTTACCAATTACATAAAAGTATGATTATGTTGACTTTTTATATTTTGTCTACTTTACAAAGATTAGGATATTTTATACATTAAGATTGGTATCAGCAGAAATAATTAGAGTTGTAAAATTTAGAATTCAATAAAAATATTATTACTGATGCCGATTAGTTTAATTACCAAAATACTTGTGAATTATCTTACTTATACTGATAGATACGATAAAAAAAAATGTAAACAGTGTATGTGTAAACAGCTCACGTAGCTTCGATTTCTTGGAGCCAGGTAAGACTTAATTTATTCGCTAGTGGACATACCATCATCATTCCCCTGGCCTTATCACACGCTACGTGGGCTCGGTACAAGTTTACTTCTACTGGCTCCTATCATTCGTCAACTCTGAATCTACTCCTCATTCATATCATCTTTCACACAATCCAACCGCTTTTTTCGGCCTTCCTCCACTTGCACACCCAGACACCATTTTTTTTACAAGTTATAGGCAAACGTTTGACCGCGATCTCACTTGATGTTAAATGACGATGCAATATTACATTTCATAACTTTTTCGTACTAAGGTTTTCATTGCGTCTCATTACATGTCCAGTGAACGTAACAAAATCATAACAGTTCGTTTTCTTAAGTTCGCTAAATAAAGGTCTGAACAGAAAACTGACTATTTGATTATGAACTCAAAAGTACCTGTCGATCGCTAGAGAACTATTCTGGTGGCTCTTCAAGCATAACCAACATGGACTAATATTAGATACAATCGGTTCTCCGCCGCATTATTGATCACTTTGGACCAGTTTTGTGGGTGATAATGGTAGTCATATTAGTTGAGGGTCCTAGTAATGGTCCTTTCAAAATATCCAGGTACCTAAATGTATGCTTATTGTCATACAATTATGCCACAAGTAACGGTGGTAATCTAGTTCCCATAGTACAAGCTTTGCTTAGTTTGGGCCTAGAGCGAGATGAAATGTCCGCGAATATTCATTTATTTATTTAGTAGTAGGTACCTCTACCAGTTTATGGTCGTGGTTTTAAATCCGCTGGATTTTTCTGTCCATAAAAATAATGTAATCAATGCCTACTTACAAACAGTAAAAGAAATTGGAGGTAAGTCAATTTGCCCGTTGTGACCATGTTTTTCATGTACTTTAGCCGAATAATGTCAATGATTTGCCTGAACCATATAAACTAACCAGCGCACCTCTAGCACTATTTGATGGTTCCATTTCAACTTCGATGAATAAGACGAAAATATGAGAATATCAATTATCAAATATATTTTGAAATAAAAATGAAGAATCATAAAATCCATTTCCATCACCTCGATCGCGCCCAACAAAGCAGTCGGAGCTAACCTTCAGCCGCTAACTCTTCGATTGAATATATAATGCCAGTTCAAGGACTCCTCGGAGGCCGTTCACATTAACAAACGCTGCTCGTACTTGTCACTCAACGTAAGCTCAGTACCTCTACCATGAGTTGTCACAGTAAAATCGCCTGACTTTACTACAGTAGTTACTTCAATATTAGTATGACGAATTTTAGTACCCAACTATCCGCTAGAGGCGCTGTACAAATCTTCATACATTTTTTTAACTACAGACGCTAGCGAGTATAGTAAATATAGTATAGTAAAAACTCATGGTAGAGCTACAGCTTGGAATTGTGACATTCGTAAACGTAATTCGACGTAAGCTCACCTTGAAAATATGACGATCGTAAATTTGTCGTAACGATACACTCCGCGATGACGCTGCAACATTATAGAACGGGCATACGCCTACTATTGCTTAAATTATCCGTGGAAAACGGTGTTGGTGCCATAATTACTAAAACTAAGCTACATCGATGACTACGACGCGGTCAATGTAGACCGCAACGTCACTTAACATCAGGTGAGATCGCGGTCAAATGCTTGCCTAAAACTTGTTAAAAAAAAAACTTGGTATACTCTTAGTTTAATTATTTTGTATTGAGGCACTGTTTATTTTCCCAAATAAAGTTAAAGTTAAACGTTCGCTGGACAAGCTAGCATTGGCGAGCAGTGTGAATCGAGCGAGCGGTTTAAAACTTTTTATATACCGCTACAACCTATCGTAGGCTGCTTACTTAAATCAAACTGTGAAAAAAAAACAATAAAATATATTTTTGAGGGCGTGAAGGGAGAGTATGACTATATAGGGACATGGGAAATAATTGAGAATGAATTACCGAAACCAACAGAAAACAAAGTTTACAATAAGTTTGTTCTAAATTCTTTAAAGTTAAATACCAAATGTAAGTGACATTTGAAGTCGAGAACAATAACTTCGTGTTTCACTTTGAAATTCATTTACTTATGAAGTATTTGATTTTCCAAAAAGGGTTACCGCTTTATGGTCGCCGTACAACGTAGGTACAACCTTTCTTCGATTGGAATTTGTCCCATAAAATTTTTTAGACAAAATGAATACTACAGAAGGATGTCAAAAAATACTAAATATTAGTATTTTTTTAAATATTTAAATATTAACTATATTAAGTGTTAAGCTGTTGGTTTTCCTTAAATAGATAAATAAAATACGCATAACTTTTAATGGACCGGTTAAAAATATTTATTTTGACCGTCATATACCGTACGAAGTTTATTTTCAAATACTTCCAAATCACTTGACCTTTCGAATGGAGTAGGTTTTGTTTCTTGCTCCTTCTAGTTCAAAAGATTTGTCGACGGATTTTGTACAAGAGGCCATTTCTCACCTCAACTTTACCCACAGGACTGTACAATTTATTATTAAGGCCTGTAGCTCTACCATGAGTTTTTACTATACTATATTTACTATACTCGCTAGCGTCTGTAGTTAAAAAAATGTATGAAGATTTCATACTAATATTGACGTAACTACTGTAGTAAAGTCAGGCGATTTTACTGTGACAACTCATGGTAGAGGCACTGTTCAGATCTACGCGGTATTCTCTATAAATGGTAGTGTAATTCGGGTGGGTACGGTATCTTACTTTGAAACCCCGTTTTGATGGACGTGCCTCAGACTAACCTTTTTACACAAGAGCAAGGTCTTAACGATACGAGTAACTTAGAAATCTATCCGTGCTTGTGACCTGATTTCGACGATCTTAAATTGCCAAATAAAGGTTTCACCTAAAAACAAGTGGTACACTATCCAATTTGTAGCTAAGCTTACGTCTAAACCGAACCTTATTCTTATCAAGACGAAAAGAGGTCGTTGGGTTGAACGACCGCACTATTGAAACTCCGTGGCAGCTATTTGCAAACGCACGGATTGGCGGAACACTTCGAATCCTGGAGACACGAGCTTCGACTGAGCCCTGGGGTATCTTGACAACTGAAATGTTTTTGAACTGTTATTTGATTAAATTGCAGTTCAGTTTCCTTCTTTGTCTTTTATTGATATTTTGAATGATCGATTTTCATAGTTTGATAGAATTAACGAAAAATCAGGTAGGCCATACTCAAATCAGGTAGGTCATGCCTAAATCAGGTAGGCTATGCTCAAATCAGGTAGGCCACGTGCTAAACCGGCATTGACGTCATTTTATAAAGCTCAGTCACGTCAGTCCACAAAAATGCCACGGAATACTGATGAGTTACTATTGTAAAATCATCGAAAACTGAACAGCATCTGAAAGAATATTCGGTCAAGCAAGTTTCCCATTGCTGGATAGCCCCCCTGTGAGCCCGCGGTGTTTGGATAATGGCTCGAAGCACGATATTTGGCGTCCTCTCGCAAGAGGCAGTGACTTGAGAAGTGATTTAGAGATTTCGTTTGTTTGGATACGGTTTTTGTTGATGTAAGATAATATTAAAAATGTGGTTGGGAAAGTACTTTTTACAAGATTTTGGGGTATCTCAACTTTATCTGTTTATCGACATAAAACTTTGGCATATAATGTCTAAGTTATCAATAAATAATACTTCATATTTCTTAATTTACATCCTATATTCCACACATGTGCATGCACGCACGACTTCTGGACATTATCATTAAAAGTGGTTTTAAAAACAAAAAATGGTTGTCTGTAAAGTCGGTTTACTGACGATAGTTGAACGTGACAACGTCAACAAACGGTATACGGTAACGCCTCGGAACGCCGGAACGCCGGAACGCTTCATGAGTCATGTTTTTTCGTGCGTGCAGCCGGCTCTATCGAATTATAAGACGTTGTCACGTCAAAAACCTATAATATATTTTAGAACCCTCTATTCAATAGACACTATATTTTAAGGAGCATATTGATTCTCAGTAGAGTTTGACTTAAAATATGTGAATGTGATTTTTCAGGTACACAATAAAACCAGACGCTTTTGTATGAATTGGAACAGTACTAGGACCATTATTGTTACAAACAGCGTTCGTTTGATCCAAAATCAGTTCACAAAACACTGAATAGTGAAACACCGCGTGTTCCTTACGATGGTGATTAATGCGCCAATCGTGGTCAGGCACTCATACGAGCTGCCTAGCCGACAGCCCGCATCGGATTCAATGAACCTTCATTCAATCGAACAGAGTCTAAAATCGTACCGCAAAACGTTTCCGGCCAAACATTTCAAATCGCAATCTAAAAATGCTTTCCAAACTCTCTTAGTACTTCGAGATAGAGTTCAAAGTTGAACATGCAATATTCACAGCATAGAGGTTCAATACGAAACTCGTATTTGGTTGGTATAAAGACTATTTTGGCATAGCTAGGAAGGTTTTATTCAGATCGCGAAAACGACATGTGTTTTCCCGTTGGACGAGATTAATCGGCATATTAATATTGCGCGGAGATGGGATTTCTTTTTGTTGGAAAGATATTAATCTGTTTAATATTGTAATATCATAAGAGCCTTGGGCACGGCCATCTAATATTGATATCAATCTACCTGTCTGTTCAAATTAAAGTTACTAAGCTTTACCTTTTTACAGGTACCTACTTTGGGCGTATCTAGTCTGAGTCTCAGACTAGAAAAACAGCGTATCTAATATTCATAGAACTAAAGTCGACTCGTACTTTAAAACACCGTTATAATACTATTTTGGTAAAGCAAAATGTTATAGATATGTAATGTTTTATTCATTATCAAAGCTCAATAGACGTAATAAAATTAGCATATGTAATAAATTACCTAAACGTTTGTAGCTTCGTGTGAAAGAACTCACTTGGGGAACTACTACCACCATTTTGCCACTTAGCAATGGTTACAAGTACATGTAACTCAACCTTACGTCACAGAGTGATGGACGCAATGTGATGTCTCACAGAGCATGGACGTGCTTGGTGAGGCAATCCATTGTTTTACACACTTAACTCTCTAGTTAAGTGCTTAAAACATTGGATTATAAATGGATTAACAATGGATTAATGGAAGCCATCTGCTTTGTTCTATCATTTCTTTAATTAAAATATTAAAAAACTCGAATACAAATATAGACATTTCCGAAATCAGAATTTCAGTTTGTGTGGCAACAAGCTGACTCAACGATCAACATACGAACAATAGCTACGCCTCGGAGCCGTGTAAAACCACCTAAAACATAACCAAATAGTCGAGCACTGAAATCAAATATTTGTTTTGTACCTGTCACAAACCACTCGTAAAAATGTGGGACAAAATAACGTTAAGGTACAAAAACTCGGCCTATTTCTTTTATGTTTGCTTCAATAAAAAGTTCGGCCGAACCGTGTCCTAAAAAGACAATGACATATTACTAAGTCTTGTGGAGCCAGCATTACTGACACTTGTGAAAGCAAAGTAACATCTATTGGTTTTATTTCTGACAAACTGTGATTGCATTTTGTGTGTTTAATACAGTACAATCAAACAAATAAATGATTTGATTTGATATTAAGTTAGAATAAAACAGCCTATACATTTATCATAGATTTTTCGTGTTGTAGGGTCGATTCGTTACATTCATGTATAGCAAATCAATATTTTATCAACAATCTAGCTTCCATAAACTTTTTCCAAGATGGCGTAACACCCTGAAATATTTATTTATTTGAACTTATCTAGAGAGGTAAACAAAACACTAGCTTGTGTTATCCTTTTAACGAAATAATACAAAAATTACACAAACTTCTAATATGTCGCACACCCAGTATTAAACGCAATAGTTCTATAACAAGGCCACATTGTTGTAGCATGATTTGTGGCGTGCGATTCGAGCTGACGCGCTCATCTGTGAGCGTCGTTACTCGGACAACTGTCTCCATTTTATGATGTCCTGGTACTTTCTGCGAGATCGGACGGATAAAATGGACGAAAGTTTTTCTAAATATAATATAAAACCCCTGACAACACATAGTATTATATTCTTGTATGTTTGTATCCAAGATCCATGGTTTTTTGAAGTGAAAACTTCTTTAGCGGCGCTGAGCACTTTTTTTTGTATGGGTAAAAACTTTCAAACTCGCGTCAGGGTCACGTGATGCTAATCGAAAAAGCGTAAGATCGAGGGGAAGGGAGAGGAACTAGTATCTCCCACTCTTTCTACCGTGCCTGAGTGTGCTGCTCTGTTTAGGCGGCACAGGGCGAAAAATAAAAAATAATAAAAAATAAAAACATAAACATTGTATTCTACCTCATAAATGATAGTACTTTTATACTTATAATTAAACACAACGTTAATATTGAAGTTTTCACTTCTGCCGGCACTCCCGGAGTGCTACCTTTTGGCGTGACAACGTCTTATAATTCGATAGAGCCGGCTGCACGCACGAAAAAACATGACTCATGAGGCGTTCTGAGGCGTTCTGAGGCGTTCCATGAAGTGACGTTGTCACGTTCAACTATCGTCAGTAAACCGACTTTACAGACAACCATTTTTTTTTAATAATATGGCTATCTATTATTGACAGACAACATTACCTAAAATAAAACGGTGCTATATACCAGTTAAATAAGAAAACTAAATAAACACAGTCACAGACGTACCGCTAGTCAGAACGAAAGTGGACAAACTGAAATAACGAGGGCGCTCATATTATTTGGCAGACAGAAGTAAAACTACAATTATTTTGGATCGTGTCGTTTGATAGCAACTTCGTCACTTTGTTCTAGGATTTCTCATTGCCACAGTTTTGCTAACAACTCAGATATTGCAAAACTTTATTATTTGTTTATATAACAGTTGGGCAAGAATAGATTTACTGATAAGTAGAGAGTGGAGAAAGAGGTATTGTGCTGTGTACTGTATGGTTTCAAATATATAACTCAGAGACCAAGTCAATTCATTATGTCCGTAATTATTGGCTGATGGGCAAACGTTATATGGCCCAAACGGTCGCGAAAACTAATTCTGATACTCCTTATTTACAGAATAAAAGAGCAATAGCGTAAAAAAATACTTAAATGTATAGAACCATTTGGATACCACAGAAATACTTAAACCTATTTTTTTGTTCTAAGAACTAAATAAATGATTAACCTCTATCTTTGCGTGTCCTACGTTAGCGTTGACTTAATGTCATCATTACGTATGATAATCAATACATCAAGTCTGTGCTAACTTTTTATAAGATTTACCGTTTTTAAAACATTAAATTGTTTGTTATTTGTAATAGATAAGTTAAATGTTTCATCAACAAATCGTTGAATCAAAAAGCTACTAGCATTACTTTTGTATGCCAGAACATTCGGGCACTTAAATCAGCCTAGTAGATCACAATTTATCCGTAGTAGAATGTAACTACAATAGTTTTGGACAAAAGTGTACAAACTAAAATTATTCCAATTGTTACTGAATTCTGACCACAATTCAGTTGACGGCTGTTGAAATCGTGGGTTTATGCAAATGGCAGGATCGTTGTAATTTTGCTTTGTTTTAAATTTAAAATGGCTGCTATCTAGTTGATAAAATGAAATAAACACGTTGTTAAAAAGTTTTAATTATTTGTAGACTGGTTACATTGATGTTTGCAATGAATGTCATTTTGTTACTTTTTAAAATATATTTGTATTGTACCGTTTAATTGACGTTGAAAATTTACAAATAGTGTTATAAAATCTATTGAGTTAGGACTCAATACTGTTTTCTATCTCAGCTATGGAAAATATATGTAACTTAAGGTCTAAAAAGTATGACATCATATCTATCATGGCAAATAATATAAGTAGTTATTTATGATATAAAGAAATATTCAGGGACATTTCACACATCACACTCTAGTCCCAAATTAAGGAAAGCTTGTACTATGGGAACTAGACTGCTGCTACTTATATACATTTCATTCTCTCATATTAATGCAAAGTTAGACAGATTTATTTTTAAATCAAAAATAGTGTAGAAATGTCGAGAGTTCTATAGCTATCACATATTATTTATCACCTTGATTCAAAGTATATTTCATCAACATCATCATCAAGCTATATCAGTCCACTGATGGACATAGGTCTCTCACGAGACGCGCCACTGAGCCCGGTCTTCGGCTCTTCTCATGTTGTGTTTGCCAGCTACACTCCGCAGGTCGTCGCTCCATCTCGCGGGAGTGCGTCCTACACTACGCTTGCCTAAACGTGGTCTCCACTCCAGTATCCGTTTGCTCCAACGGTTGAAAGTATATTTGATCTTAATCAAATATACATTTCTGAGTTAGTTACGTAACTAGTGAAGACAACAATAATGAATCTGGATTATATTTCATATCCCAGAAGATACGTTACAGCCTGTCTAATTTAATATTGCGTTTATGTGTTTCGAGTTAATTGATTGTGTAGTAGGTTAAGTTCATTACAACAGACTTCAAATAAGGTGAATCTCAATTCGAATGTCTTTTTTGTGTATGTTACGCGTTTACATCGCCAATTGTAAACCGATTTTTATATTTATTTTTTGGTTTGATAGATTGTACTTCAGAGGTGGTCCCATAAAAATGTCATCAAGGTCTTTTTCTATTTGAATGAATAAAAAAATAAGTTATTAATATTACTTACTTGGCGATTGAAATTGATTTTATTTGCATTTGTGTCAAAAAATATATATTAGTATGAAAGATCATAGAATAAAGGGTAGAAACTATACCGTAATTCCTTTTAGTATTTGTTCTCTAGATTAGTGTAACTGACTTTTACCACAAAAATCATGAAAAAATACTTTTAGTTTATTTATTTATTTACTTTAATTAAAACGGCTAAGTATGCCAAGTGTATTTGGTTTTTCTGTATTTATAAATCAAAAAACAAGCCAATAAACCTCCGGGTTACATGTTTTGAGGACACAGGATGTCCTGGATAGGTTCGATCGAGGCCAAGGCTTGCGCAGGCCTGACCTCGATCACTTGTTATATACATTAGTTCAATAACAGGACTTTTCTTAGAAACACAAAGCATTGTGGCGCGACGGGCGAAGGACGCGGAAGCTTTCGGGTTCGATTCCCGCCTTGGAATAAATGTTTGTATGATCTGCAAATATTTATTCTGGGTGTTCTGGTTATTTATATGTATAATAAAAAATATCTATCTATGTAATGTTATTGTATTAAGTATGTCAGTCTTCTAGTACCCATAATACAAGCTCTGATTAGCTTGGGGCTAGATGATGTTGTGTGGATTGTCCAGCATTATTAATTTATTATTTAATTTTGACAGGTAACAAAAAGCTTGACTAACTTAGTAGTGGTAGAGCTTCTTGTCAAAGAGCTCGTCTAAGGTACTACTACTGTAGTTCCTTAGCAGTTAGGAACCAAACAATTCAAATTGTGCTTGAATTCAAAACTTAATATTCATTTTGTCCGAGCTCTGCCAATACAGCGCTTGTGGAATACCAACGGTTGGTTATTCAATAGTCCTTGGACGCGATGCGACTACCGACCGTCCAGCATTTTTAAAACATTTTCCAGAAAAATCGCTGTAAAATAGAACATTTCTACACAAAACTGCAACGTTGGCCTGAATATAGAATAGGTGTGATTTTTTTTAAGCTTTATAATATTTTTTTTATCATTGTACAAAATTATTTTAACTTGTTATATCATAGGACAAAAAAAACATACTTTTTCGATACAAAATTGATATTTATCAAAACCATTGTCTAGAACTCTTGAGATAACTCTCTTCGTAGATAATAACTTTTTGCTAAGCTACGAACGTAACTCACACTCCGTAGCACTTAGCTACGGCGTAGCAGTGTAGCAGCCACTTAGCTAACTCTGCTACGTACCTGTGACGTCATTACAACGCATAGATCTGAGACTAACATAAATAAATGCTGGTCGCGTGGAACTAGCACCTAGAATCACCTAGTATGTAGGACGATTCTAAATGATCATGCAATTTTGACTTTTTATCATTTTTTGAAAAAAAAAATTACGAACATTTCACACATCACACTCTAGTCCCAAACTAAGCAAAGCTTGTATTATGGGAGCCAAATTGCTTTTAGAATATTTATATACATTTTTGTAAATACATACATAGACACCCAGACACAGAACAAATATTTATGTTCATATCAAAAACATTTGCTCAGGGTGGGAATCGAACTCACGACCCACAGCATGGAAGGCACAGTTACTACCAACTGAGCTGTGACACCTGTCAATAACAGAGAAAGAGAGTAATACGGTACACTGCTTATTTACCCCGTTAGGTGGCGGCAGTGATTTGGCAGCGATCAGTTCGTTCAAAAGTTTGGTAATGGCCATTCAACTCAGTCAAAGTCAAATTTGGTTTATTATGTAGGATTCCTTAACATAATTTATTGTGGTACTGCGATTTTATCGTATCGTTATGGTCAGTACTCTGGTCGTGACGAACTGGCGCCTAGAATCATCTAGTATGTAAGACGTTTCAAAGTGATCCTCGTGATTTTATTGAATAAATGAATTTGAAGTATGAAGTAAAATAAGCGTTATTATTCATATTTTTCTTTAAGAGCACTGCAGATAGTATGTAATAACTTAGTAAATACTTTTTTGCTGAAAAAACGCTTATTTTTTTTAACTACATTAAACCCAAACAACGCCATCTACTGGATTTGTTTTATACATGTCTCCTTAAAGCAAAGGCGTATTGCATTGTTCAACGATAAAAAAAAGTTGATGTTTTATAAAAGTCATTATAAAAATATGTGCCAACACAAAATATAGGTCATTATTTTTGTGTAAAGCGTGTATTTATAAATTCTCTTTTGTGATAAATAAGAATAATAAATGGAGTTACATATCTATGCGTTGTATTCTCAAAGTATGCAGACCGTAGCGCCGTGAAGACATTACGACTTCCTTATTATTATAATAATTGTTATTATTATAATGAATGGAATATTCAGCATGTTGAAGACTTTCACACGCCTTTATTTACTTATAAAATATATTTCTACGTATTTTGTGCTACAAACGAGATGTATGACGACCGATGTGGCGCGGTGGGCGATGGTCCGCCTGCGTCGCGGAAGGTTGCGGGTTCGATTCCCGCCTTGGGATAAATGTTTGTACGATCTGCAAATATTTATTCCGGGTGTTCTGGGTATTTTATATGTATAATAAAAATATCTTTCTATGTAATGTATTGTATTAAGTATGTCAGTCTTCTAGTACCCAAAACACAAGCTCTACTTAGCTTGATGATGTTGTGTGGATTGTCCAGCATCTAGTATTTATTTATTTATTTTAGACCGTCCTGCTCTATTACTTACCATAAGGTGAGTTTGGAACCAAAGGTATTAAATGTTAGCTAATGCAAGAAGAATCACAATAACACATTTATTAGACACTTATATAATGCTTTTTATTTAAAACTAATATTATGATAATTTATTTTCTCTCTACTGTATATTTTAACACTTGTATTTTTGTTGAAATAAAAATGACACTAAAGTGTATCATTATTACTACCAGTTGTACTGCTTAGTAGTACTAGTGACACGGAGCCTATAAAAATATCTCAAACTACATTTTGTACATTTGCACATGGTGTATTGACTATTCACGGAGCAATAACATTTAGCGAACATTTTGACTTAAAAGGCCGGCATAGGCGTCTTACGAAATATCGCACAAAAACCCCACCCACTTTATAAACCTTGGAACAATACCATCCCTTATTACACATACTTCAAACGCTAGCAATACATACAAAACACATGTATCTTATGTACACATAATAATATGTACACATAATATGTATCTGTCGGGCAAGTCCTTACTAAGCGAAACCTTGCGTATATCAATAAAAACTCTACTTTTCTTGTATTTGTGATAAAATACATGAAAAAATAAGCTAGCTTTTTCCGTCAAGGGTACAAAGTATTTTGTGAATGGATTCTTGGTACAGTCTGTACTGTTAAGCGTACATTAATATACATATTCACGTCATAAAAAAAATATTATGAAAAATTTATTTTTATTGTCTATGTATGATTATTGCAATAAGGAAAAACTCCAGTTAATGTCAAAATGAATAAGAAAATATTTCTTGCGTTATTTCGATTATATTAGATCGTAGTACGCCCCGGCTTCGCACGGGTAGCCTATATAAAAAATATCATTATAATATAGCCTATGTTCAGCGCAGATAATGTAGCTTCACAACAGTGAAAGAATTTTTGAAATTGGTACAGTAGTTTCGGAGCCTATTCGATGCAAACAAACAAATCTTTCCTCTTTATAATATTAGTTTAGATAGTTTAGATAAACATTTTTGGTACACAGAAATGAAATAAGAAGCTATAAATTTTATCAAAATTGGTTCAGACTTATGAGGCTGACTGTACCTTTGACCTATAAAACGTATTTAAAGTTCGTGTATTTGTGATATTAAACTATTTTTTTAATAACAAATAATCACGGAGGCCTTTTTAAGTACGTAACATTAAAAATAACACCAATTTTAAAATTACATAATTATAGAAGTTTAGTTGTAATTATTGTACAGCGTATTGTAATATAATTATTGAATTGTTCTTATTTTATGCTAAATAAAACTGGTACGTAGTTAAGAAAAAATTAAGGTGTTGGGCATTTCAGGTCCGAAATGTGTATAGGTACATATAAAATCGTGATTTAACTTAGTGCGATACAATTTTGCCCCAGAACCTTAGCCTACAATTAAAATTATTGACCACCCTTTAAATATAAAACCTTTATTTATTTAAATATTAATTAAAATGAAACCCTTTTTAAAATATTCAGAGAAGCAAAACCGATCGGCTGTAAAATAATTAAAGCGTTTGACGTTTGAAATACAATATTTGGTATCAGCTAATGGTTTTCGACGCACCAATTAACAAAATAACTCCGCCCTTCAGCAAAAACAAGCACATTGGAATTCAGACTTTATCCCAAATTGGGTAAAGTCGAATTTGCATGCAAATGTAGCTTTGGGTGGTAAAAAAAGATTGTATCGGGAGGAAAATGGGCTTTTTCCTAAACAGGTTAATCTGGGGTTGCGCTGCATTAGTATGCCTATCGTCTAATCTATTATTCTTTGCTAAAAGCCTTGAGTGAATGACCGCAATTTCGGCTAAAATTCTTCTGAAAACTTTCTTCGTGAGAATAATTTACTTTGCATCAACATTTTTTAGCTCAGTTCTATATATAAGACGACTATATAAGAGAGCTAGTTCATTAATTATTTGTTAGAAATACAAGCGTCAATGTCATAAATACTTTGATATTGTGCCTTATAAAAATATCTCAAAGAGAGAGAATTCTCTCTTCTGAGGTTTTAAAGCACCGTGATCTCAGAATCCTAACCTTAAAATAATGTGAGTTGTACCCCAACAACAAAGTTTATAATGCATAACGGTTCGGTTTGTACGTAATCTAGCATAGTTTAACAGTAAATACTTTAAAATAAAGCATCTTTACTCTACTTAACTAGATTAAGAGAGTTATAGGCCTTAACCGTACCAAAACTTGAGCACAACTTTAAAGGACTTAGCGGAAATTAGTTAATAAAATACCCAAGAGGTAGTTTCAAGTTACTGTCCGCTAACTATAGTTCGACTGAAGAAACTGTGGGAGTACAAGTACAGCTTTAACTCTTGGTGAAAGCATTCCTCTACAAGATTCTGGCTACAATTTGACCAAAGAATAATAAATAAATAAATAATGCTGGACAATCCACACAACATCATCTAGCCCCAAGCTAAGCAGAGCTTGTGTTATGGGTACTAGAAGACTGACATACTTAATACAATACATTACATAGATAGATATTTTTTATTATACATTTAAAATACCCAGAACACCCGGAATAAATATTTGCAGATCGTACAAACATTTATCCTAAGGCGGGAATCGAACCCGCAACCTTCCGCGTCGCAGGCGGACACAGTCAGATTCTGGCTACAATTTGACCAAAGAATACAGTCTCTGTCAAATTCTAGTGGCCTGAATGTAGAAGCCATCCCAATGCCATATAATGCTGCATGGTCTGAAATACAGACCATGCAGCATCTGCTAGTGTGCCCCTCGTGCCCTATCACCTAACAGCACGAGAGAGGACTTGAATGCAGCCACGTATCGTGCTGTTGAGTTGGCCAAATATCTATGTAAGCATATATAGAAACAGTTGTGGCATCGACACGACAAGAAGAAGAAGATCCCAACTCCATGCTATTTACCGTGTGAATTATCAAAAATATAACGATAATAATCAGCTAGTTACAATCCCTTAAGGTACTGACAGACGTGCTCATTACTAGCACGAAAGCATGCTTTTATTGAGCAAGTGCTCATTAGTAGCACGTGTGTAATGTAATGAGCATGCTTATTTTGAGCGTGCTCAAAAATCAAACGACGCGACGTTTGATTTTCGAGCATGCTACCTGAGGCGCGGATAGGTGGGGGCGTGCTCGGACTGCTCGGAGCACGTCTGAACATGTTTGCATGCCTATTAAGGACTACTATGCTTTAAATAAAGCATGCTTATTTCTGGCAAATGTGAACAGTTTGCAGAGCATGCTAATTTTAAGCAAGCTTATTAGCATGCTTTTTTTGAGCACGTCTGTCAGTACCTTTAGGCGTGTCCGGGAAGTGCTTTTAGTTTTATACTCTATTGGTCGTGCCGCTTCGATTCACAACGGGCTAAATCATCCTGTTTATACAAACTATGTAAATGACGAATGCCGACCCTTGGCCCCTGACACAGAATAAGTAATATTAACTAGACCCCTGGCATAGAACAAGTTGTAATTTAGAGACCTCATAGCCCAGTTAGTAGTTACTTCGAGTGTGTAAATGGTGGATTCGAATAATGCACATAAAGTACTTACTTAAGATTATGCATTAAGATAAGATGAGATAACATAAGATTTTTATATTATAGGTCAGATTACATTAAATATATTATACAACTAGGTAAGTTCATTATTTTATACATTATTCATTTAAACAATGTGGTATGTCCACCCATTCATGGTGGACATACCACCTGTCCGCACTAAACGGTTTGGCTCAAGTTTCATCTTAAGAACCGCCAAAGAGTAGAATTCGTTGCCGGCGTCGGTGTTTCCAGACTCATATAATTTGGATGTTTTCAAGAGGAGAGTGAATAGGTTCTATCTAGGCAAACGCGTAACATCGTAGGCCGCATCATCATTTAACATCAGATGTGATTGCGGCCAAGCGTTTGCCTATACTGCATAAAAAAAAAAAAAAAAAAAAAAAAAAAAAAAAAAAAAACAGAGCACATTATTTAAATTCTAAGAATGCCTTAAAACTATAAAATGTTTTTTTGTTATTTTTTAAAATGTTTATAAAATGTTTGTCACTATAATTGATACTCTGACATAGAAAATAAATACATATTGTATTATTAATTATTTATTGTGAAATAATCAAAAATTGATGTTATCGCTCAATATCTATCACGTGGGACACTTATCTGGTACATTGTGTGTTTTAATAAATAATTAGCCGTACTACATATATAAAATCAGTTTCATAGTGTAAAATATTCATTCTTTTGTATGCGAGTGAAACCAACGGAAGTAAGTATGTTATATAAACTAGACCCAAGCCACAGATAACGTTATAGAGTACGAACTTCAACGCAAACAGCTAATCCACACCAGTAGATATACGGCCGGTTTCTCGAACGATGATCAACGAAAAAATCAAACAATTACTAGGTATGTGTCAAACTCGGATCAATAGTGATTTGGGTTTCCAGAAACCGGCCGTTAGTGTTAGTTTAGATTTAATTATCAAGCATCTTACTTCTTCTTCTTTAGTGTAAATTTTCCTTCAAATTTGTTCCGCCCACAAGATTATATAAATATGTATGTAACCATCAAGCATCTAACTGATTATGAGTATCTGATGAAGCTATCTTGTACCAAATATTTACATAAATATTTTGTTCTGTGTCTGGGTGTTATTATGTACCTATTCTATGTGTGTATTTACAAAAAAAATTATAAGTATTCAATCAGCAATCTTGTTCCCATAGTATAGGATTTGCTTAGTTAGGGACTAGAGTGTGATGTGTGAAATGTCCATGAATATTTATTTATTTAAACCCGATATTAAGTAATTTATATAACTAATTATTAATAAGTTTTACTAATAAGTCTCCTCGTTGATATTGATTTTTACGGTCTAGCAGGATTGTAATACAATTAAAATTAACTTTTAATTCAATTCAATTGTACAACCGGCAAAGTGCAAAGTTGAACAATTGAATTGAATAAGTAATAGGGTCGCGTTTTACTCTTTGGTTACGGATCCCTAAAAATAAGTTATTTGTAACATTTCAACTTAAAATTATAATACAACTTCATTCAACTTTGATCGTCTGAAAGTCCTAAGAGGCAGTTCACAAAATGCCGTCTCGATCTCGAAGTAACTAGACGATTTAATTACTTTAAACTTATTACGCCCTAGAGACGCTCAATCCTAAGTACGTTAGCTTTCTTAATTAGTTAGGATTAGCCAATTAGGACAGAAATTTGCATTTCTAGATCTTACGAAAATAGTAGGTATAATTAAATACCTACTGTTTTCGAACGATGCATAAATATTAATAAAAGTTATGAGTTTTCTTATTTGATTCCTACTTTACTTACTCTGTTAGGTTATGTAGGTATAAGTAACCGCTTATAACAAAAGTTTATTTAATCTCATTTCATTTGTCGGTCAAAGTATGGTGATTTCTGGTAAATTTTTACTTCTACTTGTCTTTTGTGTTAAAGAAATTTACTACCATCAGGATTAACTATCATTGGCAAAAGGAAAGCAGCGGTGATTTTGATATGTTTGATTTAGGTCATATTTTGGTATGTTGAGTGACCCAAATCAGCAATTTTGCATTTGCAAGAAATGGCTATCATTCACTCATTCATTCGTTCTTTCGTTCACCCGGATAATTTTCAGTCTATGGTGTACTCACGAAGGTGGTATCCCGCCGACGAAGACATCCGAGTTGCTGTTAAACTTGCCGAAGACGAACTCCTTGCCGCGAGACGTTTTGCTCTGAGTGTCGCCATCAACGGCGAGAGACGTGTGCTCGTCGCGGCGGGCCACCTGTATTTTGAACCTTATTGTAATAGCAATAGAGATGTTTTTATATGCTACTAGGGAACAAAAGTTTGAGTAGGTACAAATGTGACAAGCGGAACAGTATCGGAACGGCAGGGTATTCAAATCACACAGAGCAAAAGACCACTGTTTGTATGTTAAGGTTTCATTCATCAATTAAGTAACTTTATCTATGGAGCCAATACTTTCAGTTCAGAATAAAAGGGTAGGTAGTCTAGTCATACAAAACGGTTAAAGACTATAGGTACTTATAGAAAAATACTTGCATAAAAATTTTCTATGCAGTGAATGACTTGGATGATATTTCAGGCGGATATTTGCACTGCTAAAATAAATTCAAGTCATGAATTTACGATACGCCGTTAACTGTTTATGAACACAATTCGCTTTATTCATGTTATTTGTCCCCTGAATCCTTCTTCGAGTTTAAATTTTTAAGCATATTTTTAGTACGAAAATGAATATTTTAATATCATATCGTCATACCTCGTATAGTTAATCTATATAGTTCATATAGCTTAACTATACTAGGTATGACGATCACTTAACGCTAAGCTAGTTTAAGATCGCCTTAGCTATTTCACGAATAACATTTTAAGCGATTTTCAGGTTAACTGACCACAGACCACATATGGTCTGTAGAGCCACTTCCATGCCAGTCCAAAGAAATGTGGTCTGTTCGCCCATACAATTTCTAAACCATCTGACACTGTGGACGTAAGGAGAAAGTCTACTTATTAATGCGGACTTGGTAGAATACCGACATTTCATAAAAACATTACTGGACTTATAGACCATTCCTACTCTGTAGCCCTGACAGTTAACCTGTACCATGTGTGCTATCATAATAATGGCAGATATACGATCCTAAATCTCGGAGATCCTTAACGAGATTTGAAAGAGAAACTTCGAAGGTTCGAAAATGAGGAATGTTCGAAAGATCCCATAAGAGCAAATCCGAGAAACCTTTGAAGAATGTGCAAACTTTTAGAGCGACGCCGGTACTACCTTTTAACATGCACACGGCGAGCTCTGCTCACTGAAGTTGTAGTTGTATTAACTGGTATAATTATAAAGCCAAAATAGGGTATGTGAGTCATATAAGAGGGCACCAGCGAAGCTCTTCGTTGTGACAGTTTTAAAGCCTCCGTGGCCGAAATCATCATCATCGTCATCAACTGGTATAAATCCAATATATATATATATACGTATTCAACGCTTTACCACCTTTTTGCGAACACTACACACAAACTGCTTATGAATGAAATCTGTGGCTAAGTTACGATTCAGATCGGATAGACTTCAGGTCAAATAGCACGCGGTTGAAAAGTTATCTCGCTCTAATGGGATGTTAGTAGTAAAAAGTTAGACTAGTAAAAAATGCTAACTGACAATCATATCACTAACAGTTGACAGATGATAGTGTATGAGAAAAGGCGCGGAAATGCTTGGCATGTCGCTTAAAATCTTCCGACTTTGCCCGCTAATTATCTTCATGAATTCCGTTAAGTACCTTCTGAAAGTTGTGCTGTACGTATCTTGACATTGTTTAAGACTACTAAGGGTCCCCGCAAACTGCAGACTTTTTATCGGCCAATAATTTGATCGGCTTCTTAATCAGTATGAAGATGTATGCAGATGCGCACATTACAGTGATTCAGTCTTCATACTGATTAAGAAGCCGACCAAACTATCGGCCGATAAAAAGTCTGCAGTCTGCGGGGACTCTAAGGGATAAGGAGGTTCAAATTATGAAAAAGATGATGAGAAACGTTACCTGTACTTTGTGCCAATGCCCATCGTTCAGATTACTGCCAACAGCTATGATCTGCGCGCCACCTCCTAGATTGTACCTCAGTCTCAACTGTCCATTAACCAGCTTCAGTTCAAAAAAGTCGTAAGTCCCACCATCATCGGTATACAACAGCAGACCGTTCTGTTGATCAGTTTTGAACTCAAGTTCCACTGTGCCGTTGAGTCCGGCATTCCATTTCTTGAACTGCGAGTAGGGGTTTTGCTTGTCGAGGACAAACGCAAAAGTTCTGTTGAAGGTTATGAAGAGGCAGAGGAGGATGTACCGCATCATGATCGCTGTCGGCATGGCGGTGGGACGGTCAAGCAACGCTTGACGAACTACACCGTTTCCGTTTCATGTCTTGGGTTCCTGTAACAATAA
Source organism: Ecliptopera silaceata (assembly GCA_932527185.1). Taxonomy (NCBI): domain Eukaryota; kingdom Metazoa; phylum Arthropoda; class Insecta; order Lepidoptera; family Geometridae; genus Ecliptopera; species Ecliptopera silaceata. Next base: position 9,355,492 of record OW052208.1, on the reverse strand, counting down.
TGATACATTATTAAAACATCTTGAAAGAAATGGTATTTCAAATATGAAATGGAAGACTTTGGGGGAGACCTTTGCCCAGCTGTGGGACAATATAGGTTAATGAAAAAAATAAATGAAAACCAGAGCTATAAATACCACCACTGGTTCCTATTGCTTAGTGACCTTTTAACACATATAAGTACATATATCTATTTTTATAATTTGTTTACTAATGTACTGTATGTTAAATCAAATCATGTAACACATACGGCCGGTTTCTGGAAACCCAAATCACGATTGATCCGAGTTTGACACATAGTAATTATTAGATATTTTCGTTGATCATCGTTCGAGAAACCGGCCGATAATAAGCCAATTGTGTGATACAATCAAAATGTATATTTGGCAATGATCTGACACATGTGTGTTTTTTGTTAATTGTTAATTGATTGTGTCGGAATTGATATCTACAGATTCCCTCCTACTACGACTCTGACTGACGTCTACCGACATACTCTCGTGCTTCATTACCTTTCATAACATTTTGTATAAAACGATCAATCGGATAAAAGAAGAGTATGTAACCGGTTCAAAGCGGTCACAAAACCATGTTAAGTGAGTTAAAGAAAGGAAGGTCAGTGAATTTCCATTCTGATAAGCGCTTACTTTTGGAAGGGTCATTAACCCGATTTAGAGATGAAAAGGAAAAATACCTTGTCTACCGTAGCTGTGGTTAAAAAAATACTTTTAGTTACCTACATTCATGTGTGTACGACTCATCAGGACATCATAATTAAATACCAAAAACATTAAATGTGTAAATACATACACTTATCTCCTAAATAGTTTTTAAATCGTTTCATTCTAGTCTGCTTCGCGTTTGGCTTTTTATGTCGCGTTTAGAATGATGATATGAATAATATTACTAAGTATATGTTTTAGATAATTCTTTACCTACACGTTTAGCTACTACGCGAACAATTGCAAGCTGCCGCATGCAGTAAGTATCTATCGGTTCATATTTCAGCCAGATGAAATATCACCCCATCTCACCCCTAAGCTCGCCCTAAACTCACAATTTAAGCCAAAGAGTTCACAAATCAAAACTTTTCCGCGAGCGACCATTAAAAAATCCAACATGAACCGGTAAAATCTTTCAAGAACTAGTAAAAACCGGTTCGGGCCGGCTGCCAAGTTGAGACGCAAGCTGTTTGGGGTGACTGCACGCTTTCCGCCCGAAATGAACCCCTAAGGGCCTGCGCAGACCGGGACGGCATGGCAAGGGATTTTAATTTTTACTAATGGACATTCAACCGTACTGTTACAGAAATACGACATAAATTGCTATGCTTTAAAATGATGCCGTTCCGTTCACGTTCAATGCCATGGCATCATGTTAAAGCATAGCAATTTATGTCGTATTTCTGTAACAGTACGGTTGAATGTCCATTAGTAAAAATTAAAATCCCTTGCCATGCCGTCCCGGTCTGTGCAGGCCTTAAGTAGATAAGCTACGGATGAGGCGTTCCAATGTACCTACGAGGTCTTTATTGGATTACCCGCTAATGTGCGGCAGATTTAATGGGCTTGATCCTCATGTGATACCATGTTTTAGAGTGTGAACAAAAACGATCAAATCACTGAGTACAATATAGCATTTTCTTTTCAACTACTTCTCGCTTTAGAATAAAAAATTACACTTATAAAATTACAATTATACTCTTATTTATGAGGGTTTATTTATTTAGGCAAGCGTTTAGGCTAGCGTAGTGTAGGACGCCCTCTGACGAGATGGAGCGACGATCTACGGAGTGTAGCTGGCAAAAACTGGATGAGAAGAGCCGAAGACCGGGCTCAGTGGCGCGTCTTGGGAGAGACCTACGTCCAGCAGTGGACTGATATAGGTTGATAATGATGATGATTTATGAGGGCTTTTTTATTAAAAAAACTCTTAATGACAAAACATATTTAGAGAATGTTAGTTATTTCCGCGATTTAAGCCCGTTTTATCAAGATATCTCAAAATATCTCGGAAGAAATCTCATATATTGTCTAAAATGCGACCTCCAAAAGTATCGAGCTTCCGACTCGGCCTAGACGGCCTACTTTCCTTTCCTTACGTGCAGCCTTTTGTGCTTTGAGTGGCTTTTACCTGCAGCAGGCTGTTCATCTTCAGATACGGAATACCTAGTCATTTGTAATGCTTTTGAATGGATGCAAAGACATGGAAGACACATAAGCTATTTTTTTATTTGAAAACTTAATCGTAACACTGTCTTTATTATATCATCCCGAAATTTGCTAGGTTATTTTCCGATAGATAAAGAAATAATAATTACTAATCCCAAACTAATCAAAGCTTGTAATATGACATAGATTGCTGATAGAACACTTACAGATGTTTTGTAACTACATACGTACCCCTATGTAAAAGTTAGCGTTGACTTTATGTCATCATTACGTATGGTAATCAATTTCAAGTCTGCGCTAACTTTTCTTATGATAGACCGCTAGAATACCTACATTTTCAAGTCTAAAAACAGAAAAGAATAATATCACAATGTTTGCCATGGCACATTTTTTTTGTGGTGACCGAACCAAGCCTTCATGCAAAACGCAGAAGAAAGCTCAATTGCGTTACTATCCTAAGTATAATTCGTAAGATCGAGGTATTTTCTAAACAATGGATTAACATAATTCTCCTTTCTACTACGCCATATGTATTTTTCCAATAGCGAATAAAAAAGAAACAATAAAACCTTACAAAATGCTGCCAATTACAGTAGTAAAATGTATCAGCCGTGGAAACTTGTCAATTACAAGCACCTGGAGAGTCCTGAATTATTATAGCTTTACCCTTGACACAGCTCGGGGAGAACCGCTAGTTCATAGTCCATACGATTTATTTTGCTAATTTGCAAAAAAACTAGCGGTTAGGGTAAGGAAATTTAGTTTTTTTTTAATTCTTAATTAGTCAGGTTGTATGACCGCCTGATGAAAAGCAATCAAAATAATCAAGCAAACAGCAACGAAAAACTGAATATAGAAATAAAAAAGGTTAACATGATTCTACGAAAACCATTAGGTAAGTTTTTTTTTAACCTATACTGTCCCACTGCTGGGCAAAGGTCTCCCCCAAAGCCTTCCACCTATCCCCTATATAATTAAGTATCTTATATCCCTATATAAGTAAGTATGTAAGTAGGTAAATATAGCAAAGTTTTTGTTCATAAATTCACTATAATTAAAATTTACACAAATTACGGCTAAACCCTTAAGCCGAAAATTGTAAGTGTTGGAATGACCCAGCTGTATATTAAAGGCTGTGCTCGGGCCCGACGCAACGGACTGAAAGTAATGGCCGCTCGGATGATTAATTCACACAAAGATAGATTTTCATGTATCGCGAACAGGGAGGTATTAGCGTCCTTCATATATTCTCTTTCGTTTGTTTTGTTCATAATTGTTTTTACGCGTCACATTTATGCTGGGGCCACATTAGCGGGCTACGGCGAATATTCGTGTTAAGGCGATGTATGTGGCCGGGTACATCGTGTCATCGCGTAGTATTTAGACAAGAAGATCGCCTATACCCGAACACGATGTTTCTGTCGCGCCAACACGATACGAATATTCGCCCGCTAATGTAGCCGAAGCATTACAATTCACTCAGAATTTAGTAAAATAAATTATAGAAGTTATAGTTGTGTGGAAATAGGAGTTAGTGGCGTTGTTGGTTATCAAAACTGGTGGATGTGGATGCGGTTTCTTCATAGAATACAACTTGGTGCGTTTGATCAACTTTTGTACTTAATTTTTTCAGTACCGGTTTATACCTTTCTATTGAAATCTGTTTATGATCCAATAACTGTAATATTTATAAATAAATAAGTACTAAGGCACGCATTACACTATGCTAATGGCAGAGAAACACCCGTTTTAGAAAAGATAGACTGCAAAATCGCTAGGTACTAATTCCTTTACCAGTTTATTTTTGTGCTCTATCATAACGCCTAAGGTAGGTTCAGTAAAAAGCTAGCATTCTGAAAACCTTAATAAGCTCCTGCGCGGAAAAGCTTATTAAAATCCTAAGCGTAGGCTAGGGATAATAAGACTGTGGTCCATGCCTAAATAAATAAACGTAGCTTTGCCCTGGGAATGCTCACAGTCGTACAATCTGTTTAGCTTTCACGCTAGCTGTGTTAGCTAAAAATTAATTTGACAAATAATACAAAATTTTTGATTTTTACCTATATGGATACTATAATACTATGTTTACCTAATGTGTTAATTGCAAAGCACTCTGTAAGCTGGCATGTTGAATTTTGTGTAGTGTATGTAGATAGTAAAACAGTGGTATAATCTAGTGCGTAAATGTGCATGCCACGCTAGTTCATTTAGTGCACTAGCTAGATTGCATAATGTAATGCTCACTTTACTAATCAAAAGTGTTAGGTAACTTTATAGTATCAAAATTTGTCACATACACAAACTTTTGTCTTAGTTTATGTGTTTTAGGTAAAATAGACAGTGAAAACGGTGTAGAGTATGCTCTCCGCAGACTCGTTAGCTGGTAAATTTGTCAAATAAAAGAATAAAAGCCTGTAGACAAATTGTAAGCACAAGTTTAAGTGGTGCACAAAAAACTGTAAGTTAGCTGCTAAAGGTAACACTCCAATAGGTAGGTATTTTGCTCTCAAGCTGGCTCAAGCTCAAGTAGTAACTAAAATATTTGTATAAGTAAGTAATAGGTGTGATAACGCAAATGTCGTGCAAAAACTGACAAACTAGACTTAAACGGACGATTGTTATTATAAAAATCAAAATATTATCAAAATCACTGGCCCTCAGCAATGTACAAACACAAAAGGTACCTACAATGCTGATAAAATTTGAAAAAGGTGTTTTGTTTGAATAGATATTTAAAGAAACTGGTGCTCGGTTCAAAAAATGCAAATGCAACAGAAATTAGAGTACGAGCACGCTTTTAATTACAAAACTGTAGCCAAATTACAGAAGGACACAAATGGTGTACGGAACATTTCCGAAAATGGGGGAGATTGGCCGGTGATGCTTAGCTCGAAAATTGCAACATGACAAATGGTTAGTACCACTTTTTCGATGTATTAATTGACTTGGGTATGAGGTATGAGGAGGGATGAAAATCATATTACGAAGAAAGTTATGAATGTGAGCGTGTCTGGATATGCAAGTAGAGGAAGGCCGAAAAAGAAGTGGCTGGATTGTGTGAAAGGATGATAGGAGTGATAGGAGTGAGTGGAAGAAAAAAACATGTTGTGCCGACCCCACGTCCCCACGTGGGATAAGGGCAGGGGAATGATGAATTGACTTGGGTATGAATCAGAATTTTGTCAGATATATCACTAACGGCCGGTTTCTGGAAACCCAAATCACGATTGATCCGAGTTTGACACATAGTAATTATTTGATTTTTTCGTTGATCATCGTTCGAGAAACCGGTCGTAATAGTACCGTCCCATGATCACTTGTTTTATTTAGGATATTAGATAGCTTAAAATCTCCGTTACTTATATCCATGATCACATGGGATCCTAATGTCTATAAAAAGTCCTTTTAAAGGCAGAAAAAGGATTATTTCTGATAAAGTGTACTTAACATACTACTTATCGCTATAAGGATAGCTATAAGTAGGTCATTAAACTGTCCTAACTAGTGCTTAGGGTTTAATACTGCCCAGAGTAGGCGTCAATGCATGCAATTTAGTAGCAAAATGCCGGCAGGAACTATGGAAGTACCTACTCGCTATGCATTGTTCGAGTGTGCAGATTGCTAGGCTTTTAGCTCTTTGATAGGCGAGAACTCGAAAATGTATTCCTAATGGTATCCAGTCTCAAAAATAAATGGATATTTTTCTTCAAACAAAACCAAATTTGGTACCTGCCCATGTTCGCATAGTACCTTTTTCACTTTGCTTACGATCTGTAGCTTGTTATTTTAAAACAAAAGAAAAAATATTGTTTGTAATTTGAATCAAAGCTTACCGACCATTGACAAGCTCAAAGGCTAGTCACAGTTTTTCAGATTCTATGCTGCCAGTGATATTTTCCAATAAAAGCTACGAGAGACTCAGAGGAATATGATTCTTAATGTCTTTGGATAAGGTTGGTTTTTCAACTTGGTTGTTTTAACGAGGGAATGCTTGTGTAGGATAGAAAGGTTTCCTTTTACCCTAGAATTACAATTTGCAAATTCTTTGCAACTTGCTTGTGTCATGTATAGTATAACTGAAGATGTTATCGTAGGTGTTCTGAGAAAAGACAGCAGTCTTATTTTATTTCTGTTCTTGCATTTATATAAATACAACTTAGCAAAGATAATTAAAAATAGAATAAAAGATAGAATCCGGAACGAAGTGATTCGTCAGAAAACCAAGGTGTTCGACATAGCTCAAAGAATTAGCAAGCTGAAGTGGCAGTGGGCCGGCCATGTTTGCCGAAGAACCGACAACCGTTGGAGCAAACGGATACTGGAGTGGAGACCGCGTTTAGGCATGCGTAGTGTAGACGCCTCCGGCGAGATGGAGCGACGATCTGCGGAGTGTAGCTGGCAAACACTGGATGAGAAGAGCCGAAGACCGGGCTCAGTGGCGCGTCTTGGGAGAGGCCTACGTCCAGCAGTGGACTGCTATAGGTTGTTGATGATGATGATGATGAAAGATAATTTCTTATCTAAGTTATATTTGACAAAGCGTAAGGTGCACATTACACAATGCTAAATGCAGGACTGCAAGTTAGCATTGTGTAATGCGCCCTTAAGTCCACGCTCGTCTCGACTCAGCCTAAGCTTACACAAATTAATTTGAATCACAGTACACAATACCGCAAGTGGTATTTACAGGAATTCATGTAATTCAACCGTAACAGAGTATTTGGTCACAGAGATAGCGACGCAGTACTGTGTAACGTGTAGGTAATGTAACATAGCGTTCAGTGTACATACAAATGGTCTCAGATGCGGGTTCAAAGTAATTTACAACCTTTTATTACATTGAACTATCCGATTTCGCAAAACATTTTTATCAAAATATACCACACTTACATAAGTGGTATTTAAGAATAGAGTACCTAATTCACAATAAGTTGTTTTTTTTAGTATTAGTGTAGTCGTTCTGAAGATTATTCTCTTACAAAAGTCAAAGGGAGACGAACTTTTGCCTTTGATAATACCTACTTTCAACTTCTTTTCAAAGCTCTATAGTATAGGTTAACTTTCTGTTACGTTGTTTTACTAATGTACAGTACATTACATTAGGTACATACTTATGTACCTACGTACCTAATTTATCTACGTTGTTTTATTAATGTACAGTACATTACATTAGGTACATACTTATGTACCTACGTACCTAATTTATCTACGTTGTTTTATTAATGTACAGTACATTACATTAGGTACATACTTATGTACCTACGTACCTAATTTATCTACGTTGTTTTATTAATGTACAGTACACTACATTAGGTAAGTACATATGTATGTACCAACCTCATTTATCTTTATTAAAATATGTAACGTTACATGAAATGAAAAGGTGTGCTTAAACTATTTTCTCCAAAAATACGTTGAGTGAACTAGGACATAACATAAATAGTATTTTAAACGAATCCCGGAAAACAGTGGACTTATCGTGAATTAAATTGTCCACGAAACCGTCTCGTGTTTAGGGTTGCCACATCATATATCTATTAAAGTACGCTTAAGTTGCCATGTTATATGATTATTTCGTTAGAAAGTGCAAAATTTAAAACGTACTTAATTGCGAAGCTTGATTACACAATACGTGAATGATGGAAATGGAATATATTATGTACTTACACCAAATAAAAAAACGGTAAGTACCGTTTACCCATAATATTTTTTCATATTGCAAAGCTATATTTTACATTTATTAGCTTCACTGAACCATGGTTAAATAATTATTCATCTAATCACTAACTAACTAATTTATAGACGTAACAAATTTTGGTATAATAATTTAATTAATCTGTTTTATAAAACATTGAAAATGATTTTATTTTCTCCATTTAAAAGCACACACTAAACATAAATCATCATCACTCATCTCTCCCAAGACGCGCCACTGAGCCCGGTCTTCGGCTCTTCTCATCCAGTGTTTACCAGCTACACTCCGCTGATCGTCGCTCCATCTCGCCGGAGGGCGTCCTACACTACGCTTGCCTAAACGCGGTCTCCACTCCAGTATCCGTTTTCTCCAACGGTTGGAATAAATATTATTTAACATAATACAGACAAAATCTAAATAACTTCACTTGACAGCCCTACACATTCCTGCAAGAATACAGCGAGATGAGTCGATGTTCGGATAAAAATAAAAAATAGCCGAGATTTTTGGGGATAAACGCACACCATCACTCGTCGCTTGATTTACAACATTTTCTTTTATAACATGACAATTAAATATATTAGTCAAACGGTTGGGGTACTCTTGGGTACGAAAAACGTCGCCAATTAAATACCATCCACGTGGTTAAAGATCGAAATAAACATTCAAATAAATACATAAAAAAACAAACAAAAGTATATTTTGGATGGGAAACATACCCTTCTGTGCTGTGTAAAGATCTGTGTCTGACACAGATAATTTTATCTTCTATCTATTTAATTATAAAAAGCTATTTTTTGAGTAAATTGAGTAAAAAATCTTGACAGGCTTCTTTAAGTATTATATCAGCAATCTAGTTCACATAGTACAAGCTCTGCTTAGTTTGGGACTAGAGAGTGTGATGTGAAAATTGTCCGTGAATATTTATTTACTTATTAAAAAATATAACTTTCTTTTAAAAGTTACTTATAATTTATACAATAATACCGATAAAATTAACCTATTACAAATTCCTACCTCTATCTATAAATTGTCTTACCCTCAATACCGAAACATTCCCAGAGGAGACAAATTATAATCTTTTACCAAAAGTTACCTTCAAAGTCCAATATCATAATTTGTATTACAGTTTATTACTAAAATTTAGGGCCAATTTAATTAACCTAGTGATCAAGAAGAACCCAGTGCGTTATAAATACCACCTTTGCTGTATAATACTCTACCTAAGTCTTTTTGTCCTTTATCTTCATAGGTATAATTTATTTAATTCTTTATTGCACAGAAATAAAACTACTTATACCCAAAAAGAGACTTAGGGCGCCTTCAAATTAGCCGCAAATTGTCGCGCGGAGGCAGCGCGGCTGCAGCGCTGCGGCCGCGCTGCTGTCTAAATCCATATAAATTTAAAAAATTAAAAACGCGCGACTGTAGCGCTGCAGCCGCGCATCAGTTCATCGATCGACTAGTGACGGTACAAAATCCTTTTTCTTTTTAATAGTAACACTAACAGCAGTGTTTCTTCGTTAGAGTCCATAGTGAAACAATATACAACACTATGATGCTGCGGCCGCGCTGCTGTAGCTTGGTTCGAGAAGAACCAAGCTACAGTAGCGCGGCCGCAGCGCTGCAGCCGCGCTGCCTCCGCGCGACAATTTGCGGCTAATTTGAAGGCGCCCTTAAGGCTACCTATAGCATTCTCTACCAGCCTAATATGGGTGATAAATAAATGATTAATATGAGTTAGTATTGCAATTAGAGCTTGTACTAAGTAACGATAGAATCTACCAATGCCATCGGATATGTTTGTAGCATTATACCGTGACGTCATCAAGAATGGCGTCATGTAAGTTTTGAGTTTGAATGTCATCTTTAAAAAAAGGTTTTTAAAAGTTTAAATGACCATAAACAATACCATAATAATATGATTATAAACGACTGTAATTTTTTAATAAACTTTGTGCTAAGTATATGAAACGATTTTGATGATTCTGTATGAGAATGCTGGTGCTCATGTAGGCCGATCTAAAAACATTTTTGGAAGCCGATTCTACTGAAAAAAAAAGAAAAAAAAAAGATTTTACTTTATATCTAGCACATTCACATGGTATGTAGCTCTAGATCCTGAACTCCGAACAAGTTCCAAGCCATTGTTCTGAACGAGTTCTCTCCAAGTTCTCGTAGTTATCGATAAGCGGAAAACATTTGGAAAATGATGAAACTATCTCTTCGTCTATGTTGTAGTGCACTACAGAATATTTATTATTTTGTACTCATTTTGTAACGAACCAGAACGTAAAGAGTAGAATAGTCTTCTACTAGAATGACTAATGATAATTAGACAGGACGTTCTGTACGTTTCTGAACGTTTCTGTATCTAAAGGTTTACCCTAAACATGGTACATGACTGTTGTGTAAAAAAAGAAAAAAATATACAAAATGGCGGGAAAATTATATAAAATAATTCGTCGGTCGATTTCTGGAAAATATGGAGAAGGCTATATTGCGCCGTGGGGTTTCTTATAGCTGATCTGAAATGATGATGATGACTTTGCGACGTAACAATACAACAAATAAAGGTAGTAGGTAGGTACGTCCCAGATAAACTCTAAGTATTGCTAAAAGATGTACAAAATCCCGGGATTGATAAAAAAAACTGGGATTCAGAAATACCGGGATTTGAATCTCGACACAGACTATCAAATAAAAGCTCTTTGTGTACAACATTCACAGAAAGTTCCAGATTCTATCAGAACTCCCGGTGGAACTGAACAGAATAGAGGCAACCTCTAGGAATCTAGAAACTTCCATCGGCTTGCAAAGTTCCGATGCCAGGGATTATTATTTACTGTGAAAATTTATACTACAGTAGCATAAACCTGGTGTAGATACCAGATTTAACATAAATAAATAATTCTGGACAATCCACACAACATCATCTAGCCCTTTTTTTCTATTTTTGAATAAATATTTGCAGAACGTACAAACATTGCTCCCAAGGCGGGAATCGAACCCGCAACCGTCGCGTCGCAGGCGGATCTTCGCCCGCCGCGCCACATCGGTCGTCAAATATAATTTTACAAACAAAAGAAAACCAAATTAAATCGTCATCGACAAATTATATTCAAAACACAGTTTTAAAAATTACCGGGGAACTTGTCACTGACAATATGATCTCTTCATATTTGTAAAAAAAATATTGATTGTTAAAAGATCAGCTACATTATGTGTTGTAGCGATCCTGATAGCAACGTCGTAGCTACGAATAGAAATCTCAAAGCAGCATCCCGTAATGATCCGCAGGGAGGACCGGGATTACATTCCCGTGATTGCATTCATGTCCCGAGGTTGTTAGTAATAGGACTGAAACACGTCAGGCTTTGCAGGATAAACCCAACATCTCTAATGTTTTGAATTTGTACTTTATAAGGCCGCTTTTATGCAGCGTACAATTTTGAATGTCAAGTTGAGAAGTATTTGTGGTAAAAAAACTAACTGAGCATTGTATTTGATTCATTGATTGGGTGTTACAATTAGGTACAATGTATTCTATTCTCTATAATGTAAGTAAGTATTCAAAAAAAAAAAAAATTCTATCAAAAGGTACTCTGTAATCTAGTAGGTAGATACTTACTGAATTGTTTCAAATGTCTGTGAACATTTAGTTATTGTAATGACTTCTGCTAAGACAAGCAACGAACCTACTGCTACTGCCGTACGTTGTTGTCACTATTTGAACGGGCGACCGCTATCGTAAATATTTTCGACTTTTTCATAAATACTATTCAAATAGCTCGAAAGTACATAATATTGTGTCAAGATTTCAAGTGAAAAGGTACTAAAAGATCTAAAAGAATATCTACCGTGCCTGGAACTGTCGTGCGTGAACTAGTATATTTTTATTTTAGCTACGTAAGTATTCAAGGTAAACTTAGCTCTACTTAACTAGTTGGTAGGGTATTTGTATCCGAGGACAATGTAATAATATTAAACAATTTATTAATAGGAAAGTCTATAAAGCTCATTATTCTATAACGGTATGTCATCAGATTGTTAGAGTAGCCTTGAAATGGCCTTCTGCCGAAGGATGCAATCATAGGCTTTGCGTGCAGTGCGATGCAATTCTGTCAAATTGAACCTACAGATAAATATATATACCTGTCCATCCAAAGGTTGTCTGGAAGAGATCGCTTTTAGCGATAAGGCCGCCCATTGTACTTATAAGTTCTGTGTCATTTTTTTTGTTTTCTGCATTGTATTTTTCTAATTTGTGTGTACAATAAAGTTGTTATCTATCTATCTAATATCTTTTCGATGTCGTTCTCAAACCAACATAAATATACCTACTATGTTTTTTAATCTTTCGGTAAAAAAGGTAAAAGTTCTCAAAAAGGCCGAACTATTAGTACCTACCTATAACGCATTAGATATTTTTGTGCATATAATAAAGCTTTTTAGTTGGTTGTTTATAAAATCTTCACATATATTTTAATTAAGTAGATATTTACAAACCTAAAGCACCTAGGTAATCTAACGATGCTTAGAACTTACCTACTTAGTACCCATCCCAACTTTTCAAACTTTATACAAACTAATTTACCACAAAAAGCTTCCACACACCTACTTCTACACAATTTCGTACAACATAACTTACCTTTACGTAGGTAATATTTGAACGTAACTTCAGTGAAACTCGAGTAAGCGCAAGTTACCTACCTATTACATAATTTTGTAGAGAAACTTTACGCAAGGTAGGTGAAGGTATTCTACAAAGTGCCTATTGATTTGAAACGGCTTCGATTTAGTGTGTGCATTAGTATTTATAGTTAATTCTTTCACACTACGACTGTGTTAAAAGAAGCGTGAGTTTCATTGTTCCAAAACAAATATGTATGAAGATATTATTTCTTATGACACGAATTTGAAATTTCGAATTATGTGTCAAACATTTTTGAATTTCGAATATTTATTCAACCGCCATCTTGTCCGTTTGTGAAATAGTTCCGGCTCTAACTCTGAAATGATTCCCTGACTACAGCTTTTCCTAGTTATTTTCACTTAGGTACTTATCTTAGTATTTGGTAAAGGTGGGTGATTAGTCACTAGAGAGAATGCTTCATTTTTCTTTCTTTCCATGTTCACACGTCTTAGGTGAAATGATATAGAAAAGAACAAATAGTGTTAATTTTTTGTAGGTATTAGGTCATCGAATGCATCCTTCGTCTATAGATTAAAAAAAGACTTGAAATTAAATGGACGTGCCTGAAAAAACGTTTATTCGGAGTGAAAGTGAAAGATTCAAGTGGTAAATAATTCATTCGGCATTTGTGTTTCATTTTGTGTTCAGATGTGTCACTTGGAGTGAAAGATAGGCTCAAATGAACAAAACATTACCCGTCTGATCCCACATTAACTAGTGTTACTAAATTTGTGTCGTATAAATTAATGCAATTCCGCTTTAGTCAACTGTGTTAACACACTTTTAATAAAAAGTGTTAATAGTTACCAAAGCCCTTATAAAGTTTATACTACCACAATTGAGCTCGTTTTTGAATAAGCCTGAATCCAAATTCCCCACCAGAACAATCAGACTTTCGGAAACGTGTTTGCAGGTGCGGTAGTATTTGCAACAACAATCACTGTTAACAATAAAACAAATTGAGATGTAGGATTGTGTACCGAGGTAGATAGACTCGATAAGGAAAGTGAATACACGCAACCATTGAACTTGAATGGATTGCGAGGAATGCAGATTGGTGTAAAAACAACAAAAAACAAGGAGATGAAATCAGATTTACCAAGAGGAATGGTATAGCTGACCTTCTAGTATGAAAATAAGGATAACTGGAGCGTATAGGTACTATATATATTACCATACGTGCTAGATATGGCTAGTTACCCTTTCTAGTTGAAACAGTTTAAACGACCTTTCGAAATTCCAGAAATAGTCTTTTGTTGGTCCTATAGGTACAAATGAGAGGCTTAGACCAGCCTGTCGGCTAAAATCAGCTAACTACCCACGCAACCTACGTCGAACTTGACAATGCGGGCAGGTGCTAACAACCGTATCATATTGCCTTTAAGTATGAAAATGTCCTGCCCATTTAGTAAAAACTACATTTGGACATGTACAGTTATGTACCTACCTACTAAATCATTATAAATTGGTTCAATCTGTTGTGAAAGTTAATTACTGTACTGTGAATTGGAGCCTTTTCTAATGACTTCCTATGATAATTTTGTAGAACTATAATTCGTATCGTTATGGAAAAAATACTTAATAATCAAATATCAGTTGACCGCGTTCAAACTGTGTCACCACATTACTCGTGGCACGGGGGTCGGGTGACCGCTAATGTCTTTTAGAGGATACCATTATTATAATAAAGTACTTGGTGAATACTGTTTATAACAGTTACTAAGCTTAAAAGGAGGTCTTTGGGCATCAGAACTCAGTCCCCAGAGTTCGTCAATAGCTATTTGAAACTCACAACGTTTAGACCTTTTTGTTAACCCTTTAATGGGCGGGATGAATGGTCCCCCCCGTCACCAATATCTGCTTTTTCGTAATGAATGTATATGGAGCGTATAGGACAGTGTATTTGTGTAAAATGCGTGAAACAGTATTATGTAGATGCTCATTGTAATTCATGAAATGATTTACATAATTATTTTAGTTCAATGTACTACTACTGTCATTCATGAACGTGATACTAATTAAAAAGTATGATATCTTACGTATGTGGGTACATATTGTGTATCCAGTGAAATTATAACTAGGCAAACCGCTATATAATAATACTTACCTATCAATAGAGTTATTAACAACTCGAACTTTACATATTTTATGATAGATTTGATGTTTTTAGAAATCTTTTAATTCGAAATTTTCTTTTAAATCGCATTTAAAATACACTAATAACATGTAATAATAATTCATTATTACTCTACATAATTTGAGTAATTAAGATATTTAAATATGTATGTAAATAATAATAATATGTATAATAGGTTCGAATACAAAAATCGAAATATAGAGACAAAAATGTCCAGACACAATTTGTTTGAGTGTTATAGCGGCGCGAAACAAAACAAGCCAGTCTGCAGGATCGATATTGAAACCTCCAGTCTACGATCTAACTCAAATATTTGTACCGACCGACAACTTTACGAGCGTGTTAGTCAATGAACCGCCAGGTTATACTACAGCAATTATCTTTTTTCTCTATTATTACCGGAACTTGTAGTAAAATAAAAAAAACCTAACAATCTTGCAACAAATCCTTAATTTTACTAAAAACTTACCTTATTCAAAGGTCCGAGTTGCACACTTTTGCTCACTAAATTCTTTCACGCACAGTCTAGATTGTACTGTTTATTCTTTTTATTTTTAATAGTCAGGCATAGGTCACTATTGTCCGAGACAGGATGTTAGTAATTATGTAATGCTATGTCGGTTGCATGGCACGGGTATGGCGCGCGGGTGCCGACTGCAGATGGAAATGGCCGACGGATGCGCGCGCCGCCCGCCCTACGGTTAAGCCGCTGTTTTAAAAGCACCGTGTCGTGCGACTTTTTCATCTTAATCTTATATTGGTCACAGAAAGTCTTAAATAGTGTTTCCATTCCTACAAAAGAATCGTCAGTCAGCAGGTGTACCATTAGGACGTAGTAACTATTTATAATTAAGTACTTAGTACTTAGTAGTATTAGTATCTAGTATAATTTAAAAAAAAAATCTACTGGATACTTTTCTGTGTCAGACGACGGATGTAAATCATGAATAAAACAGCGTCATAAGACAGAACAGTAGTAATTGAATTGTGATTTCTCCTGCCTAGAAAAAGGTAAAATCACCTTCTTAAAAAAAATCGCCTTCCCAAAGCGGCAGCTTTATCTAGACAAAAGGCTCACACTTTGTAACGTTCAGCGTTACCTTACACTAACGATCTCTTCTATCAAAAACTATTTTTCGATCCCCGTGCACACAGCTGCATTTCTTCTCAACACTTATTGCGTTTTATATGAAAATGAGCAGTGGTTGTTGCACAAAAAATTGTAAACGCGTAGTATTTCAATTTTACGTTCGAGAGAAGGCAGCGACAGTTGAAAAAAAGGTTGATTTACACGAGCAAAATCTTTTGGCAAGGCAAAGTGCAGTAAGAAATTAAACATGAAGTTGTAGTAAACGAGTAGGTAACTACAACATAGAGAACTTGCATGAGATAAAAAGGCTATTTTTTTAATGGGATATTGGTACCTACGATCTATCCTTCAATCAACAGCGTTATTTTAAAGTAAGTACCTACGTAAGATTAGGTACTTACTAGGCTTTACTTAGGAGGTCACGTTTTATTTTAATTGAATATTTGATAAGTCAACAGTAAAGTCATAAAATGTGTAGACACTGCAATATACAAATAATTTTTACCTTACTTACCGATTACTTTAAAGTGTCTATGCCAATACAAATGTGAGGTAATGTACTTACTGTATAAGTATTCCAATTTAGGTTTAGGTAGATTTATTATTAGATCACTTCTTTAAAGACCGTTGAAACATGCAGTTCTAAATGTATAGTTTTCTTTATAAACGATATATTTACAACTATTTGTGAGGTTGATTATTTCCCGATTTTTCGACAAAGAGGCATGTACCATGATTAGGTACTGGTCGAACTTTAACATCATTGTAATCAAACTCACAAATTATGGTAAATATCATAATCCATTTATAAAGAAAACTATGTTAAAAACCATGTTAGTTTTAAATATTACTAAATGATCTGTAAGATATGTTTTTGAAATAAGAGCTTCGGTTAGGTTTTTTCTGGGGTTTTTTTTTAATGCTCTAATAACCACAGAACTTCAATTCAATTCAATTCAATTTTTATTTAATGGCGTCTGGGGGTTAGCCAATTTCGCCAATGTCACGTTGCAAGGCTTGTTTATGTTTGTGGGCAACGTTGGACGGTAAATTGTTAATTTTTTTTCTTTTTTTTCGTATTTTAAGTTTATGGGCAACGTTGGACGGTATTTTTGTTATTTTTTTTCTTTCGTATTTTATTTACAACGTCCTTCCGCCATCTTGGTGATGGCGAAAGGCCAACCACAGAACTTAATATCCTGTAGTAACAGAAATGTATTATGACGTTATGGGTCTTAATGTCAATGTCTATAAACTTGTGACTGCGTGTCAAGTCAGGTTAGTGTCAGCTAATGATATATAACATAACCTAACTTTGCAAAGTTTGCGAGTTGTTGTTTTTCTGGATTAAATATATCAATTACATCAGTGATGTTAGAATAAGTGCAAATTATGACTTCTCAATACAAGAAATTCACTAAACTTATTGCTAAATGGCCTGTGGATACAAGTAAAGGCGAACGGTAAGTGTGCAACCCACTAGAAACATACCATACAGTTTGCCGTTAAACTGTGTATTTATAAATAATACTGCTTGCAGAGACCTCGGGAGACTCATCAGGGATAAAGTAAAGACAGCATTTGAGTCGCCAGAAAAACAGAACTTAGATACCGAGCTCTGTACTCGGCAGTATAACTCACTGAACAAGTTAGCAGACAACCACTACTCAAATAAATATAAACGGACTCTGAACAGCACTTCAACTGGATTGAGTACCGAAGAGTGTAACCTGATACTTTCCGACGAATGTCTAGAATACTTGAAGGAAGAGAACACAAGTATCTTTAGAAAAATATTCAAGAAGGATTAAAAATGATTCTAAAGCACTTCAGACGCTTCACCCAGGCTTCTCTAAGTAGGAAGTTGTCAGAACATGTTCGTTATAAGGATCATACACCTGTCATGTTGAATGAAGTTGTAAAACATCTCAAACCACAACCTAACGAGATATACATTGATATGACGTTTGGAGCTGGTGGTCATTCAAGAAAGATTCTAGATTCCGCTGACTGTAAACTTATCACACTAGACAGAGATCCAGTAGCTTTTGAAAGAGCTAAAAAGTTTGCTGACGAGTACCCAAACAGAGTCACACCATTACTCGGGAAATTTAGTGAGCTCCCTGCTCTATTGAAAGAAAATGGAATCAGCCAATCCTCAATAGATGGTATCCTTTTTGACTTCGGCTGCTCATCCATGCAGTTGGATGTAGGAGACCGAGGTTTTTCTATCAGCAAAAATGGTTTATTAGACATGAGAATGGATGCTGGCCGGGACTCCGAACAAATAACTGCGAGGGAAGTCCTAGCAACAGCGAATGAGAGTGAACTGTACAAAATCTTCAAGATTTACGGGGAAGAGAAGAAAGCTGCCAAGATAGCTCAGACAATCATTCAAGCTCGATACATGATTAAAAATATAGATACCACACATGAGTTGGTTGATGTGGTGAACTCATGCTGCCCCGATGAAATGAGACTTGATAAACTCCAGCGGCCACAATCAAATGCCACCAAAGTCTTCCAAGCGCTACGCATCTTTGTCAATAACGAACTGAACGAAATCAACTATGGCATGGTTCTAGCTCGGTATTACCTCAAAATCAATGGCAAACTAGTCACAATCTGCTTTCATTCTCTAGAAGATACTATTGTTAAGCGGCATATAGCTGGCAACACTATCGATGAAGTAGCAAACCCTGTTCCTCTGAAGTACCTCAGTCCTATGCTGGTGCAGGATCAGGATACCATCAATCAGTTCCTGGATACATCCTGGAAGGCCATCAATAAGCATGTAGAAGTACCGACGGAGGAGGAAGTGGAAATGAACCCTAGAAGCAGAAGTGCCAGATTAAGAGCTGCAATCAAAATAAAGTAGATCCTGTTGTTGTAGTTATGTAATTTAGTAACCAAATAAATATTTATAAAAGATTTTTTTATTCATTAAACCTGTAAATCAGAATCAACCTTATTATGTAACAGGCGTCACAGCTCAATTGGTAGTAGCTCTGCTCTCCTTCTATGCTGTGGGTCGTGGGTTCGATTCTCACCCAGAGCAAATGTGTGATGAACATAAATATTTCATGTGCATGTCTCTAGCAAACACATTAAAGAATCTTGATTTTTGATTATGCAGTCATTTAGATCAAAATTTAGGTACTAAACGAACACCGAAGTTATAGGCCTAAGACTGTGTATGTCAGGCACATTGGTACATAGCATACACATTTGGTTATGCCAAACGGCTGATTGTATCTCCATATATATAAGTTACTCTATGGATTGTACAACCTGTTCAGGACCTTAAAGGCCTATGTCCATCAGTGAATTGTAATGTTGATGTGATAGTGATACTGATAAATATGATATGTGATAGTGTCCTCAAGTTATTTGTACTATGGTTGTAAAAAAAAGCCAAAATTGTTCATAGGTTTCATTTATTAATTCTTATTGAACATGGTAACTATTTCTAATTTACATAACACTAATCATCCCACCTAGCTCTTACATAAATAATCTATTTCCAAACATTTTATGCATTAAACATCTGATTGATGTATTTTAAAATCTAACTTTAAACTCCAAATATAACTAGTACAATTTTTTATTACTAGAATAAGCTCCTAGTTTAAAGTAACTAAATAAATCTAAAATGCATTTTAATTTTTAACTGCTCTAATTAGCTCCATAGACAAATTAATATCTTAATTCACAGATTATATAACACCATAGAGCGCTATTTTTACGTTCTGTGCTATTTTGTCTACAGACATTTAATTTAACAGTGATTATCGCTGCGTCGTATATTCAAAACATCTGTCTCTTACTATTGCTATTACTATGAAAACTAATGCGATTCGGAGGGTAGGTCATTGTTGAGTCGAGACTTTCATTCACAGAATACTCCTTTACACTATCTTTCAACATTTCAGCAGTGTTCAGTTACAATCTTTATTGTTCGCAGTGTTTCAGAACTGTGCATTTAATAATACATTTATGACTAGACTATGAATTTATTAACAATTTTAGAGGAATTTATTTTAGATAAAACATTATTATTAATTTTATATTTTTATATAGCAATATAAACATTTATTAATTTGATGTTTAAAGTGCATTGAAATATCTGAGAAGCACATACAGAAAATAAAATTTGAAATGGTAGATGTTTTGTATTTCTTTCTACATAATATGAACAATGGTGTCTATTCAATTTATTCAATTTGACCTAACATTTGCATAAAATATTCTCAATATACATGGATTTCAGTCCAGCATTTTGCATACAAAATGCTACATCAAAAGGGGTTGCCACCACAATATAATTATTAATATCATAAGCACTATTTCACACGCATACTCTTTTCGTCTATTAAAAAAAAAGTTGGCAACCCCGACCAGCCACAGGTTGGAATGTGGTATAAAGGTACAGTTATTTTTTTACATTAGTATGAAATGTTACTGATTTTAAATTAGATGCAGGCAGTATTTTAATTGAGCTAACCCGTATTAACTCAGTTGAGAGATATCTCTAGCTTTTTTTAATTTTGATATTATTTAAAATATAACCGAATGAATAGTTATTTAACAAATATACATATTAAATATTTACAATAAAATATCACATAAATCATTTACAAAACCAACATGATCAAGTTTCTTTCGTTTTACCTACAGTTCTGATAGTTATATCAATTATGCAATCAAGTGTATTAACCAAGCTAAGTTTGCAACGAAATAAATAGACAACCCCAAAAGTATATTCCACATTTACCAAACCTTATAAAAAGCCATCTCTATGTTCTAAAGTATACTAAAATTGTGATTGCAACACGTTTTAAAAAATTGTATAGTGTTCTTAACGCTGCAAACTTAGCGTGGTCAGACTGTATGTCATAATAATATCATAGCTTCAATTTAAAAGTCCTTTCGTCTTTATTAGTGTGTTTAGATTTGTTTTTCGAGATTGGAAGACCTTTCTACTACTAAGTGCTTTTAAAACATGTAAAAATTACACTTTTATCATATTGTGCAGATTGATAAAAAAAAGTGTCTTTACCAATTTTCTTGTCGTTTTATGATTTTACACAGATAACCAGAAGTGTTACAACAAATTATAATCAAAAGTATTTTATTAGTAAAGGACAATGCCCAATGGGCTATGGGAATCTGTACCAACTTGCATCAATTTGAATTTACTCTCAAAGCCCTAATTTTGATTTACCTTTTCGCTACCAACAATATTTTTTTCAATGTTTAACCGAATTTCAAAATATTTAAAAATGTATTTTATTTTATATCATATTTGCCTTCTCAGCTAAAGCTTACTTGACAAACAAGATTTTTATGCTCAATGTCCACTCACGAAAATAGGTGACAGCTGGGATCGGAACAAAATAGTTGACGTGCGGAAGGGCTTAGTCCGAACTTGCATTTTAAAACTCCCTACTCTCGAGTCGACAGTCGTCTCTCGGATGTCCTTGTATTTTTGTATGGATATCCGAAAGACGACTCTCGACTCGAGAGTCGGGAGTTTTAAAATGCAAGCTCGGACTAAGCACTCGGAAGTAGGAAATTGATAATCATGTTATGTATAATTAATTTTAATTTTCTAAACCCGGTTAAATAAGACGGTTAAAAATTAACAAAGTACACGTATAAATAAAATATTAATTTTGATGATAATTAGCTCGTGACGCAATCTGGTACAGGGTTTGGGCAATGTTCTTTACTGCATGGATATTTGCATTGAAATATTATCAAAAGTTATTGTGTAATTAAAACAATCTCGTCTACGTATAGCAACTATTCACTAGTAGATGATTCGATTGGTCGCTTTGCGCATTTCTTAAGTGTTTGCCGTGACTACTTTTGAAAATGTGAATTAAAAAATTTACTTCACGAATTTAGATTTTACCATTCCATATATTTACAAAATATAGTAAACGCGCTGCATTCGATTTACAAGTCATCATTATTGACTACTTATAGACAAGATATTGTTAGTTATTATATGAGATGTCAACACCAAAACTATAGGAATTTTAATTTCACCGTTCAGTGTTCAGTTATGTTATGTTTTGCGGTTGGCCAGGTACAGCGATATAAAGTTGCACACGCTACGTACACGTTACGTTGGTGAACCTTAGCTGTTGCTCAGACGAACCGTTTACGTTACAATTAAGCACGATCGGGGCCCTTAGCTGCTGAGACGAACCGTTAACGGGGCCCTTAGCTGCTGAGACGATTCGTTAACGGGGCCTTTAGCTGCTTAGACGAACCGTTAACGGGGCCCTTAGCTGCTGAGACGAACCGTTAACGGGGCCTTTAGCTGCTGAGAAGAGCCGCTAACTTTACAGTTGAGCACGATCGGGGCCTTTAGCTGCTAAGAGGAACCGTTAACGGGGCCCTTAGCTGCTGAGACGAACCGTTAACGGTGCCTTTAGCTGCTGAGACGAACCGTTAACGGAGCCCTTAGCTTTCTTAGACGAATCGTTAACGGGGCCCTTAGCTACTTAGACGAACCGTTAACGGGGCCTTTAGCTGCTTAGACGAAACGTTAACGGAGTCCGTAGCTGCTTAGACGAACCGTTAACGGGGCCCTTAGCAGCTGAGACGAACCGTTAACGGGGCCTTTAGCTGCTGAGACGAGCCGCTAACTTTACAGTTGAGCACGATCGGGGCCTTTAGCTGCTAAGAGGAACCGTTAACGGGGCCCTTAGCTGCTTAGACGAGCCGCTAACTTCACAGTTGAGTACGATCGGGGCCCTTAGCTGCTGAGACGAACCGTTAACCGGGCCCTTAGCTGCTTAGACAAACCGTTAACGGGGTCCTTAGCTGCTCAGACGAACCGTTAACATGGCCCTTGGCTGCTCAGACGAACCATTTACGTTACAATTAAGCACGATCGGGGCCCTTAGCTGCTGAGACGAACCGTTAACCGGGCCCTTAGCTGCTTAGACAAACCGTTAACGGGGTCCTTAGCTGCTCAGACGAACCGTTAACATGGCCCTTGGCTGCTCAGACGAACCATTTACGTTACAATTAAGCACGATCGGGGCCCTTAGCTGCTAAGACGAGCCGCTAACTTCACAGTTGAGTACGATCGGGGCCCTTAGCTGCTGAGACGAATCGTTAATGTTGCAATTGTTCGGGGCCCTGATCACACATTAGTCGTCCTGTTACGTCCTGTTGACGGAGGAGAGCACGTTCCGTTTGGCGCGGTCGGTGGCGGCGGCGGCGGCCTCGCGCATCTCCTTCAGCGTGTGCGCCACGGCGGCGGGCGCGGACTGCGGCGCCGCGCGCGGGTACATCGCGCTCAGCACGTAGTTGAACCCGTTCACCTGGAATATTACCAAGTTAGGCAAGAAACTTACGGCCTGGTTCCTACCGTTTTTTTTATATTAAGGATAGGTATGCCATCATACAGATTTTTTTACCTAGTTTGGGAACCTATATTTCTCCAACCATGAACATGTAACGAATAACAAATAGTAATAAATACCTTGTTATGGTCGTTGGATACCCATGTAAATAACAATGTTTGTTGCCAATAAAAATATCTTTATCTTTAAGTAAAAAAACGGTAGAAACCAGGCCATAAGTTTCTTGGCCGTTGTTCTAGGCTCTGGTCGCGTGGCACTGGCACCTAGAATTACCTAGTATGTAAGACGATTCTAAATGATCCTTGTGATTTTATTGAATAAATATTTTTTTTACTTTACTTATTCAATTTAAGAAATTAAAAAAAATTATAATTATAAAGTTAGAATAGAATTTGTTTTGTGAGTACGTACTTATTATAAGTACCTACAACAAACATGAGCACCCGCCGCACACCTCCTAGACAAGTTGACGGCGTCGAGAGTGACAGTGGCAGTCGTTCACGGGGGGTTTCTAACAAACGGCAGCGAACTACTGAGTCACCTATATCTGACTCACCTAATAGAGACTCCCTGAGCCGAGACCGAGACCCAGTCATGGCAATGCTCACAAAATGGAAATCTGAACAGGAGTCTGTCCTAGCGATCATTATTAAAGATGTTGCTGAAATAAAGTCAGAAATACAGCAGGTACACAAAACAAACTCTGATATCGAAAAATCTCTTGATTTTGTATGTAAAAATTACGATGAAATGAAATGTAAGGTGGAAAATTTAGAAAAAAGCCGAGATGAACGAAACAAGCATATTGAAAAACTTGAGGATCGAATTGAAGAGTTAGAACGCAATGCTCGGAGTTCGTGCGTGGAAATTAGAGGAATCCCAGAAAAATCATGTGAAACAAAAAATGATTTATTGAGCATAATGGACAATATTCATAATACTCTAAAAATGGAAGTAGAACGTGGTTTCATAAAAAACATCTATCGTGCAAGAGGAAAACCTAACGCTGAACGCCCCATTGTCATGGATGTCACTACTCCGTTAAAAAAATACCAACTATTTCAAGCTGTCAAAAAATACAACCGGAACCACATCAGCGACCGGCTTAATACCGCTGCTGTCGGACTAGGTGAAAAGAAAATACCTATTTATTTCTCAGACTTCTTGACACCAAAAGCCCGAAGGCTGTACTTCCTCGCTAGGGATGTAGCGAAAAACCACGGATATAAGTACTGTTGGTGCATCAGTGGAAAGATATTTATGAGAAAATCCGAAGGCTGTGCTGCATTAAACATAACTACTGAACAGCAGCTAGAAGACATAAAGGATGGAAAGTGACTATACACCTATCTACAACTCAAAACTATATACAACTACTTTTTGCATGCTTATCTTATATTAATACTTATTAATAAAATGAAACTGTTTTACATAATATACACCAAATATAACTTGAACTATTTAATAAAAAAATATTTACACATTTACACACAACACACATCATTTGCTATTCTATTGTTATTTATAAAAATGCTTGAACTGTCTGCTCTACTCATCTGCATTATGGTTCGCTGGTACATTACCTTGTTAAGTTATCTAACCCACATTGTGAAGGTATATTCGCTGTGTGCACTAGTCGCATTAGCATGTTTCTGTTTCCTCGTTTATTCTTTTAAATATGGATGATACAAACAAACAAAGAGAATTAAACAATTTTATCGATGAACTATCGGTTGCAAAAACCTATGAATGTGCTCCAGAATCATGTCAATCACTTATAACTATCAGCGACGACGCAGTTAATGTCCTCTGCCAAAACATTAGGAGCATCAATAAAAATTTTGGATCGTTCGAATTACTACTGGCAAGACTGGGTTTCCACTGTGACTTTCTTATTTTAACAGAATGTTGGATAGATAATAATAAGCCTTTCCCAGTGTTATTAAATTATAATATAGCTTATACGAAAAATTGCATTAACAAAAGTGGTGGTATTGTAATATATTACAGAACACAATTAGATTGCACTATTATAGAACCGGAGTTTCATGATGCCAATTGTCTTATAGTCAAAGTCAAT
Organism: Ecliptopera silaceata; assembly: GCA_932527185.1. NCBI lineage: Eukaryota > Metazoa > Arthropoda > Insecta > Lepidoptera > Geometridae > Ecliptopera > Ecliptopera silaceata. The sequence goes on along the minus strand of OW052208.1, from coordinate 9,330,240 downwards.
AACAAGCTTGCTATAATAGCACTATATAGATCTCCATCTTTTTCAGATATCAACATTTTTCTAAATTCTTTGGACAGTACTTTAACAACCATTGGGAGGTTCTCAACAGTAATAGTTATGGGTGATATTAATATTGACCTCCAACCTAATAGCACAGATCGACATTATGCTAGTTATGTAGAGCTTATAGCTTCGCATGGGCTTCTTCCAGCGCATACATACCATACAAGAGGAAACAGATGCCTGGATCACATTTTGTTAAAAACTAAATTTGAAAGTGCAGCGATTGTACTGAAAACGTATCTGACAGATCATTGTCCGATTCTTATTAGTACTAAAACTAAGCTTTCAAATAGTAAACTACCGCATAAAATGATTAGTAAATTAAATATTAGTGATTGCATTGATCAAATAAAAACACAGGACTTTTCTCAGTTATACGATTGTACTGATGCCGACAAGGCGGCTGATTTACTTGTAACTAAACTCATGTCTATAATTAAAATAAACACACGTATCTTCAAAGTTCCACACTCACAACGGATAATTAAGCCATGGATTACTCCAGGTCTCCTAAGGTGTATTCGAACGCGAGACAGAATGCACATTACTTTAAAACAAAAGCCTAACAATGAAGTACTAAAAATAACGTATGTCCGGTATCGAAACTTTTGTACAAAACTTTTAAAAAAGGTTAAAATAACTTATGAAAGAGCAGAAATAGAAAAATATAAAAATAATATTAAAAAAACTTGGCAAATAATAAAAAAAATAACTTACACAGAAAAAACTAAATCAAATAATGAGGCGTTATTAAGTATAAAATCAAATCCACAGTTATCAGCAGATTTTGTAAACAATTATTTTGCAAGCATTGGTGAGAATCTAGCAGCAGCCATTTTACCAAAAACGATACTTGGCATTGATGGCAGAAAGATTGACCTAACAATTCAGCTAAATTCTTTTGTATTACTGAAAACGGATGACCACGAAGTACTAGGCATTATAAACAGCCTTAAGAATGAATCGGCTGTAGGTTACGACGGAATATCTAACAAGATGCTGAAGTTAGCTAGTACTGTTTTGGTCCCCCTGATTACACACATCTGTAATCTTAGCCTTGATACGGGCAACTTTCCGAATGCTTTTAAAACTGCGGTAATCACACCTGTTCATAAAGGGGGCAAGGAAGACAGTGTCAACAACTACAGGCCAATTTCGGTTCTTACTGCACTCTCCAAGGTTCTTGAAAAAATTATCAATAACAGACTCATTAATTATTTAGAAAAATTTAACATTTTATCACCAAACCAATATGGGTTTAGAGCATCCAAATCAACCGAGGGGGCAGTGACAAACTTAATTGACTTTGTCACTACAAATATTGACAAAAAGAAGAAAGTGATAGGCGTATTCCTGGACTTAGCAAAGGCGTTCGACACTGTCTCCTTGGCAAACCTTGTTGAAAAACTAGAAGCGATTGGTATTCGTAATAACGCTCTGTGTCTAATGGCTAATTACCTAAATAATAGAACGCAAAAAACTAAAATAGGCGATGTAGTTAGTGGAGAACAGCTTATTAGTTTTGGTGTGCCACAAGGAAGTGTGTTGGGCCCTACACTTTTCTTAGTATACGTAAATGAACTTTGTAATGTTGAACTCGTGAATGGCAAAATTTTCTCCTATGCAGACGACACAGCATGCATTTTTGTAGGTAGAACTTGGGAGGAGGCTAAAGCTTATGCCGAAAAAGGGCTTACGACGGTGATAGAATGGCTGCAGCATAACCTGCTTACCTTAAATGTGGAAAAATCTAAATTCATGACATTCACAAACGTCTGCGCCAAACAACCAAATCTAACAATAAAGGCACATCTTAATGGTAGCTGCTCTACAAACACTGATTGTAACTGCTGTGATTTGGAGAGAGTAGATAGTATTAAATATTTAGGACTAATCATTGATGAGAAAGTTAATTGGAAAAAGCATGTTGAAACCTTGGCCAAACGAGTACGTAAACTTATATATATATTTAAATATCTAAGGGAGGTAGCAGACCGTAAGTTAATCTTAAACATCTATGACGCTTTATGTAAATCTCTACTCGCTTACTGCAATGTTACATGGGGAGGCTCTTGTATTACCTACATGCTTAAACTTGAACGCGCGCAACGAGCAGTCCTTAAGGTTGCCCCTTTCAAACCATTTCGATATGCGACTGAAAGTCTATACAGTGAGTGTAATGTTCTCTCAGTGCGCAAGCTATATATACTCAACGTACTACTCTCCCAACATAAAAATATTGACCCTGGAGATAACTTGTCTACAGGAAAAAGAAACAAAAATAAATTTGTCCTGATTCCAAAATGTAATACTACGTTTGCTCAACGCCAACAAGCTTTTCTTAAACCTTTTCTTTACAACAAGGCAAGTAGGGAAATTCTAAACCTAATCAATTGTAACAAACGAGACTGTAAAGCCTCCTTAATAAAATGGTTAATAGTAAAATCTTATGATGAGACAGAGAAGTTGTTGAAGGTAACCCAATAAAATGGCAAATTTTAAATACACAGCAAGTGCTACTACACAACACACACAACACACCCCTAAAGAACACACAATACACAATACACAAAACACAATTCACCCATAAACACCATACATACTCCTCAAACACACAAATAAATAAATATCTTGTATACACACATACACAAACACAACACATACATGTAAAATTATGTAAAATATTTTAATTAAAAAGAAAAATGAAATTTAAAATATTTTAATACCTAATTTATGTTATCTTGAATTGATTTAATTTATCTGCATGTCATCACTTTGCTTTTTGATTTTCCTGTAATGATGTACTTAAACACTGTTGTTAAAAAAAAAAAAAAAAAAAAAAAAAAAAAGGCGTGGTACACTATGATTGTAAAAGAAAAACCAATTATTTAAATGCTGTATGGCTACACGGATCGTTTCTGTTCCCTGAAGGTAAGTAGGGCCTACGACACAAGTCATTTTGACTTAGTGTAGGTTCTACTTTGCTAAATGAAATATGGATCAGGCCGATGTACACTAATTATGTCCGTATAAATAATGTATTGTATTAAATTAGATTAATTATATTGTACCTATATGTTATGTCTAAAAGTGCTTGAAATGATATAAATAAATTTATTATTATTATTATTTTTTATGGGTTTTTTTTTCTCGAAATATAAATATTTCGGTAATAATGAAACTCACGGGCCTAGGCCAAGTGCGAATCATGGTTTGTTTGTGCATTTGTGTCTTCTTGCAGGAATTTCCTGACAATTCGACATGTATTAAGAATAGCAGCCTTTTGCATGGTTATATAGGTGTTCTCCGGTATATCAATTACTTTGAGGTATTGGTGAATGCATTTTGGCACCACTCCTGTGCTAGAGACTATTAATGGTATTATATATACTTTATTTAACTTCCAAATTCGTATTATTTCTTCTTTAAGTTCAGTGTATTTATGTATTTTTTCTGTAATAGTTTTTTGTAAATTATGTGTGTTTGGTACCGCAATATCTATAATGTAACCTATTTTATTATTTTTATCTAGTAAAGTTATATCTGGTCTATTATTATGTATTGTTTTATCTGTAAGTATAGCTCTATCAAAGTACATCCTGTGCGTGTTGTTCTCTAGCACCGGTTTTGGGGCATATTGGTAGTATGGTGCAAGTTTTCCTGACACTAATTTGTATTTTAGGGCCAGTTTCTGATGAATGATGTGTGCTACTTGGTTGTGTCTGTGTGTGTAGTCAGTTTGGGTGAGACTGGGACAAGCGCTAGTGATGTGTTGGATCGTTTCAGGTACACGGTGGCATTTTCTACATTTATCATTTTGCATAGTAGGATCTTTTAAAATAAACTTTCTATAATTCTTTGTATTGATAACTTGATCTTGGATAGCTATCATAAAACCTTCTGTTTCCGGGAAAAGAGAACCAAATTTAAGCCATTTGTTTGAAGCCTGCAAATCGACGTGGGGTTGTTCTAAATCGTGCAAATGTCGTCCATGTAATTCTTTGTTACGCCAATTTGCAAACTTCGTGGTATTATTTTCATTTAATGTTAAAAATTTACAGTTTTTATCAATTAGGTTTAGTGGTGTATATTTATTATCTGATTGCGTTGTAGCTAAATGAATTGCACTTACATTGGATTTTTCATAAAAGAAGTTTTTCAAGTTTTGGATTTGCCCTACCCATAAGTTTTTTATATCAATGAGCCCCCTACCCCCCTTTATTCTTTCTATAGATATTCTTTCAATTGCTGATTTTGGATGTAAGTAATTATGTTTGGTAAGCGTTGATCTAGTCTTCATTTCTAATTTTTTGATGTCAGTCGCAGACCACTTTACTATCCCAAACGAGTATGTGAGAATGGGTATGGCAAAAGTGTTAAGAGCCTTAAACAGGTTTCTGGAGTAAAGTGGTTTTTTGCAAATCTGATGAACTCTGTGGAAATATTCCTTACGTAAGTCTTTTTTAATTTGAATGTGATTAATGCTTCTTCCTTCCTGTAGGCCCAAATACTTATAAGTCTCATTTTCTTCCATAAGTGTGAAGCAACCTTGTTGTACATCTCCAGTTTTGTTTTCCGCTATTTTACCTTTATGCAAATTTAATGTTTTACATTTATCTAAACCAAAGGACATGTTAATATCTGTACTAAATTGTGTTGTTATTTCTATAAGAGTCTTCATTTCTTTTTCAGATTTGGCAAATAGTTTAATGTCGTCCATATACATAAGATGGCTGACAGCTGTAGTAGATGTTAGTTTGTATCCAAAATTTGATTTGTTAAGCATACCGGATAATGGATTGAGCGCCAGGCAAAACCACAATGGGCTGAGAGAGTCTCCTTGAAAAATGCCATTTGAGATTGGGATTTCATCGGTGGTTATTATGGTGTTATTATTAGAGAGTAGTAAGGTAGTTCTCCAATTATCCATGACATTCTCCAAAAATGTTATTATATCCGGGTTAACTTTATAAATCTGTAAAACTCGAATCAACCAAGAGTGAGGTACACTATCAAAAGCTTTTTTATAATCTATGTATGTTAAGTGTAAGTTACGGTTATGAGAGGTAGCGTGTTTCAATATTGTAGAATCAATTATTAACTGTTCCTTACAACCTCTGTGACCCTGGCGGCATCCTTTCTGTTCTTCTGCTAGTATATTGTTATTGTTTAGGTGATGGTTAATTTTACATGTTATACAAGATGTGATTAATTTATATATGGTTGGCAAACAAGTAATAGGACGGTATTGTGACGGATCAGCTGTATTGTCACTTTTTGGGAGCATATATGTTATTCCTTTTGTAACGAAATTTGGTATTTCTTCGGCTCCTTTAACTATATCTGATATAGTTTTAGCTAGGATGTCATGTAGCACAGAAAACTTTTTGTACCAGAAGTTGTGAACGCCGTCTATACCCGCTGCTTTCCAATTTTTCATCCTGCGAGTTATTATTTCTATATCAATTTTGCATATGTCCGAAAACTCCATCTCATCTATTACTTCTGCTTTCATTTCTTCTTCTTTTATCCATTTAGCTTCTTCATTGTGTTCCTTATTTTTTTTCCAAATGTTTGTCCAGTATTCTTTAAGGTCATTTTCAGTGGGGATATCTTTTTAGTGGTTTGTAATTGAATTATTTTTAAGAGTTCTGTAAAATCCTTTTTCATTAGTTGTAAATAATTTGTTATCAGTTTTCCGTTGTAATGCTTTATTATATCTAGCTAATCGTTGAGATTTTAGTGTTAATTTTTGCTTCAGAGTATCTAAAAATTCTTCGGGTCTTAAATTATTTTCCTCATGACTAGAATGAATTTTGTATTTTTCAAATATTATATTAACTTTTTTAACTAAATTTACATGTCTATTATTATTTATGTACTGGGTCATCCTACCAATATCGATTCGAAGATTTTTGATGTCGTTTTCTAATCTAATCTGCCACGCTGGCTTTTTTTGTGTTATTTTTGGTCTTGGACCATTGTCAGTAGAGATTTTATACCCAAGATGTGTGGCTATAACGACAGCACTACAATATATAAGTGTGTGGATATGTACTAGATTGGACTCCATTGAAAAATATCTACCCAGGATTGCATGGTTGAAAACGTGAACTAATTCGTACAACTTTTTATTTTCACGTAACCGTGGTAACTTTGGACGAGATGTTGGGTCTGTATCTGAGTATAAGGTCAAAGTTGTGTTTAGATGTTCTATTAGTTCTTGAGCTAGTACGTTCGTCACCGTAGAATATTGGGGGCTCATATTCGACTGTGTTAAGAGGGAGACATTAGGTGTTAGTGTCTGGTTTGCAACGCAGGAGGATGATTGCGCTCGGAGAGGTGTTGTGTTAGAGAGAGTTAGTGAAAAAACGTTATCAACTGCCTCCTCTGCAGAAACTGCAGTGTCACTTCTATCCTCTGTTGTTGTTAAAGCTATCGAGATGTCATTTACTTCTTCTGAGCGCAATTGTTCAGAAACTTCTTTTTTTATACTGTTTATTTGTTTATCCGTTAAAAGTTTATTTCTAACAATTACTCGTCTTTGGTCTGCTATTCTTTGGGATGATACCTCTAATGAGGGATATTTAATTTTAAATTTATCATATAGTTTTTTGCAGTACATTGTTTTATCGGTTTCTAGATTGGTTACGTATAAATAGGTACGCATGATGAAAGTATTAATATCATCATTCCATTTCATGCGTACTCTTGGTTTGCCGGCTTTGGTGGTCGCAGGTTGGGTGGCTGGTGCCTCCTGCGAAACATCCTCAGCTGGGGTTGCTGCTCTACTACTACTACGTGTACTGCGCCTAAAAAGCGGCTGTTTTGTAGACTCGGTTAAAGAAACCGAAGATTTTGGCGAAGAAAGGGAAAAGGAAGAATTATTAGATGTCATGTTTTGATAAGAAGGTGGTGATGAAGGTACTGATGGAAATAGAGAGGAAGGTGAGGATAAAGGTGAAGATGATAGGACTTCTTGTGACTTTTCTGCCCTACTTGTGTGGCTACTCAGGCTCCATTCCTCAATTGGAGCAAGCCGCGTTACTCCTTCGTCGTTCTTACTCGTCGTGCTGCGACGTACAGTGCCGGTAGATGTGCACCGGCTTCTAGTTAGCGACCGTAGGTTATACCTCCTGTTGGACTCGCATTGTTCGGGTTCCCCGGCAGAGGGCCGCCCATTACCCTCGCCACCGATGGCTTGCATGCTGTAGCGCCCAGCATCGGCTCCAGGCGCGCCCCGACGATCACCCTCGGGAAGCGACCATAAACTTACTACTTTTTTACTTGGCTCCATATTGATGGGTTTGCCATTGCCCGTTTTGTCACTTGCTCTCCGATTGCGCACCCCGCGACAGATACGCGACCAGCATCAACTGCGCAGCTGCTGCTGCCAGACTCCACTTTTTAAACTAAAATATGGATTCCGACAGCAACGGCCGCACAATCCTTGCCCGTCACGTGCCCGCTACAAGGCATGCAATCGGGTAGCCGCTAAGTCATTTCGTTGCGAGTGTCCGCCCCTCACGTGGCTTAGGTGTTTTGCACGGACGTAGGGTTGGGCTTTGAGGGGCTTATTATTATTATTATTATTAAAGTATAATAACGGGAAAGGGGGAAAACGGGGGAAACTTTAATATTGTTGATAATGGTGGTATAATAAATGTTTTGCCATGTTATTTTACGAATTATTTGATTTAAATCAAGCAGATCTTAGATTCAGGCTCGATTATAAATAAAAATAAATAGCTCACTGCAGTTTCTATTTGAATATATTTATGCTTACCATTTGCGATGCATTCTTCTAGAAGCGATCTACTCCAAAGGAAAAATAAATATAAATAGCTCACTGCAGTTTCTATTATATTTGAATATGTTTATGCTTACCATTTGCGATGCATTCTTCTTGAAGCGATCTACTCCGAAGGCGCGGATAGCTCGCGAGAAGCCGAACACTTGCGAGTCGATCCACGCCGAGCGCTTCGCTAACGTCTGTCCCGGACCAGCCGACACATATTCTACTCGTTCTACCACACTCTGAAATACATAAATAAACTATTTTATTTATTTCATGTTATGTTGTAATATTATAATAATAAATAAATAATAATACATAATGCTGGACAATCCACACAACATCATCTAGCCCCAAGCTAAGAAGCAGAGCTTGTGTTATGGGTTCTAGAAGACTGACATACTTAATACAATGCATTACATAGATAGATATTTTTTTATTATACATATAATACCCAGAACACCCGGAATTATGTATAGGTACTATTATTATAAAGAGAAAAGATATTTATTTTTGTGTGGGAGGGTGAGAGGGTGTGTGTATGTTTGTAATGAATAAACTCAAAAACTACTGCACCGATTTCAAAAATTCTTTCACTATTAGAAAGCTACATTCACCCTGGGTAACAAATACTATATTTATTGCAAGCCGCACGTTGTAATAAATTTAACTCTCATGTAACAGTAGTTCAAATTGTTTGATTTTATTTTTGTTCCTTGTAACAAGAAAGTAAACTAAGTAGGTATAGGTCCAGAAAGTACATAAAAGTATTCTTATCCTTACCATGACTTTCGTGTATCCTAAATTCCTGGTGTATGTGACCAGCGTTTTGCACTTCGGGTCCAAAACACTCTCTTCAATGATCTTTACTGATTTCGCGCTGAAGAACCTGGAAGAAAAATATTTAGAAATTATTTTCAAATCAAAGGAAAATAGGCAATTCTCTATGGAACGTGGGACATGACATAAACTATTCCCTCAGGGTTGCCACATAGTATGTTTAAAAGCCTACATTTCACAATATTTACTGAAAAAAAAGTCCCATGGAAATCGAGATGTTCTTAAAAAACTTTTGTATTAAACATCATTTTACTTAGAAAACTGTAATCATTTTACTAAAAAGGAAAATATAAATCGGAATTTCTACCATTACTTTTAATATTGCATTTGATAATTTTATTAATTGATTATATCAAAGACTAGTTTGCAGTGGCAATCGCTAAAATGTAGTTTTAATGTAATTATTATGACGTAAACACGATAAACAGCCTTGGAGACATGGTCGATATGGAGTATCTAGTGATAATATCTAACTAAGTATTCCAACTACTTTTATCACAGATATAATAAACAAACATTTTTGTGTATTCCAAGAAATAAAGTTATTTTGTTTAAGAAAAGGTGGCATGGGACTCCATGAAATTTGCCCTTTCCTCATTATCTTTATAAAACAAACTATAATATATTTATATCCTTCTAACATGAATCGGCATTTTACTATTAACACCAAGCTGTTTTTATTACTCAAGAAGAGATGGACTACTTTGGAAGAGATCACTCATAGTGATAAGACCGCCCATTGTATATCTCGATTTCGTTATTCTTTGTTCAATTTGTATTTTTAAATTAAGTGGTGTGCAATAAAGTGTTTTCTATCTATCTTTTCTATCTCATATCAGTGCTATAAACAAATTATAGTTGTATGTATTAGCATTATTAGCTGTGCCCGCGAATTCGTCTTGCTATCGTATTTTTGAAAAATGGCACAATATCTTTACATAGTTCCTACTTGTAAGTGACGTAATATCTCTGATATGGGAATTAGGTAGGCACCAGCCAATGATAACAGTTATTGATAAGAACTATCTACTGTTACGTATGATGATAATCCTCTTAGCAGAGAGATGACAGAGGATACATTTTGGCAGACTTTTCACACATTGCACTATAGTTAATTTTATTTCAAATACTAGCTAAAAAAATATAAATAAATAAAATAATAAATAATAAATAATGCTGGACAATCCACACAACATCATCTAGCCCCAAGCTAAGCAGAGCTTGTGTTATGGGTACTAGAAGACTGACATACTTAATACAATATAATACATAGATAGATATTTTTTATTATACATATAATACCCAGAACACCCGGAATAAATATTTGCAGAACATACAAACATTTATCCCGAGGCGGGAATCGAACCCGCAACCTTCCGCGTCGCAGGCGGACCAACGCCCACCGCGCCACATCGGTCGTCTAATATAAATAAATTTAATATAGCCTGTATCACTCAGTAAAGATTTAGTTATAATTGTAAAATAATTTTGAATAAAGATCAAGTAGTTTTTAAGTTAAATCATAACAAAGATAATTCCTGGTAATAATTATAAAAAAAAAATAGTCTTTAATTAAGTATCCTTTAGTACCTTACTATATATGTATAAAGCTTTTAGTATGAAAACAAGATTGTTGATAGTTTTTTTTTATTATATAACATCCAGACATTGATAAAACATCAATGTTTTCCATGTTTAAAAGAAGCTTAGATACCGAAATATCTGTTGTTAATCAATCTTATGTTTACAAACTGCTTGAAGGTTGCTAGCCTTGAGAGTTATAAAGGTTAACATAAAATATCTACCAATTAACTAAGTTATGTAAACAAAGAAGGGTGATTTTAATTAATACCCATGACTAAAGCTCCAGCTACAGCCATTACAGGTAGTAGTAGATCTATATGATAGTGCTAGTTCAAAGAAGTGATACTACCACCATAATACAGCTAGCAATAATCCTTTGTTATAGGATATACCTTGAACTAGTACATACCATGTCCAATAGGAAACTTACGTCAAGTTAAAAGATATTTTTGCCAAAATAAGTACTTAAGTATAAAAAATAAAAAGTAAGGAGGCACTTTAAAACTTATTCACCCTTTCAGAGACGCACTGCATTTCCTAACAAGGCACATCCTCAATGGATTGATGAGGTAGCAATTTTGTAGGCTGCTTAATTAACATCAAGGCCTGCTGCATATTCCATAACTATTTCTAATTATAATTTAATAACTAGATTGACCTTTAACAGTCCTTGAAAAGAAGGATAAGGATATATACCTTTCACCCCATTTTGGAACTCGATTTGTTTTTGTGAGAACCCGTTTTGTGTAGAGACAGCCATCCTTCCCCACTTCTCTACTCCAGGTGTCTTCTGATAAGACATGAGTGCTGGAATTATATATAATTGAGAAACTCTAATCATGTCTTGCCAACATCTGTCATTGCCAAATGCCTCAACTCATTTGTTTCCAATTTACTTATTAAAGTTAGTTGTGACTTTTGTTTGAGATGACTTAAGTAATATTACTAAGGGCAAATTTCAATGATCAATCTCGGTGGGGATCAAACACATGACTGACAGATATTTTAAAGAAATAAAAAGCTTTTGATACAGTAAAGTAATAAACAAGTAATAAAGTCCAATATTGTAGAACAAAACATGTTTATGATAATTTTATAAAATTGTTAATAAACTACAGTGATAAACAACAAAAAACTAAGTACACTATAATTGATTCTCAATCAAGGTCCAAAATTGTACAATACATACAAATTAGAACTTACCTCAGTGGATTAGGGTATCTTTTCCAGTAACCACATGCAACTTGGTCCCAACTGTAGTTGAAGGTTGATGAGTTTTCATAGTATCTTGCCATTTTTTATAGTTAAGTTTATTCTATTTTTTTATATTTCCTCGCTGGAAGGTTGGTGAACAATACACCGGTCAGACCACCATTATCCTACAAAAAATGCACCTGTCATGAATAACAATTTATTATCTACCTAATATTACAATGAGTAGGTGTCAGGTTACATAAACATTATCTAAGTAGGTCAAGAATATTAGAAATATATTAGATGAAGTACCACAACAAGTTTGGTGATTGCCAATAAGCACGTAACTAAAGAGCGCCTCCTAAACACACAGCACAAAGCCTTTGTGATTGTTGTCACGTAGCTTCAAGGTGCGGTGCGGTGGCGGCGGCAAGATCGCTCATTCACCACTTAATGATTCAAATACCGATCATGGCTATGACTAAAATTCACTCAATAGCTAAGATTATTGAAAGTTATAAATTTATATATACTTAGACCTTCCTCAACGCATATTCATAGAAGTTGATTATGCCAAAAAAACTATGAGATAGGTATAAAACGTGTTTTACCACTTCGCCGCATCGGAGCAACTTTACGGAATAATATTTTTCAGGTCCAGCCCGCTTTTAGATGGGCACCTTGTTGCGCACACGATTCTAGAAACTTATTTCAAGAACGATGAGCACGGTATAGCCACGAAACTCATGTTATCATTCATATTTTCTGGTGTTTTTGATAAAATTTTGATATGGAAATTAAAATCAACTACACTTCCACAGAGATTTTCACTGAACGACTGACATTGATGATGTGATGACGGTCTGACATGACATGACGTACACTTCACATTTTTTTTTCTATTGGCATTTACAGATGTTTAACATGACACAACGGATGTGACGTAATGAATGAACAAAACACCACACGTAACCCCAAAAGGCCAAACAACACAACCCAAAACAGACATCGAAAAGTATCATCATCATCATCATCATAGCCGGGACTATACCAACTCTATACTTCACTAGTACTACTTCGTAGCTTTTGTAAGCCATCGCGATTTGAATTTTAAGCAAGATTTACTTGAGACATAAGCCACCTACCAAAAATTATATATAAACACCGTCTCAAAACCCAGTTTTCACATATATTTTATGACCTTTGTAAATAAATAAGGTATCAGATATTATCGATTTTTTTAGTAGTCCATGATAATTACGACATGATTGTACATGGCGAATGTGATGGTAGATGCTGAACTACAAGCATTTTATCATATAAGTGAGCTCAATTGACAGGAAATATACTGAGATACTAGTAGGTATGTATACTTACGTACCTACCTACTACCGTTTTCTTCGTTATAGTGAAATAAAACTTAATTATTATTTTATGAGGTTTAATATATCAAGAATCACATCCATAGTTTGATCATTCTCTACTACAATATCAAACGCATTCAAATAGTCGGAAAGAAGTGACCGTCTTTTAGTACTTAAAAACCCAATTTTAATTACCGCACTGCAATTATCACTAGATTCATCTGCCGGTTCATCTGCCACATAAGAATCAGCGATAATATCTCCCATTAAAATAACATTGGGTTTGTTTTGGAGTCCTTTCTTATACTCTGCTAATTTGACACTAGAGTTTTTGTTGTAACTATGTATAATGGGATCTATCATTCCAAGGATTTTATCTTCAGAGTCAACTTTTAAGAAGTTGGATGCCACCTGCAATCAAATTATTTATGATACTTAAAATTTCACTTGTGTTTCGTTTAATTTTGGGGGGTTTTTTTTTAAAACCTACGCTGTCCCACATCTAGGCAAAGGTCTTCACCCTCTCTCTCCACCTCTCTTTAAGAAATCATCAAACCTTGTAAATAAAATGTGATGAATCAATTATAAAAGAAACATTTAGAACTACACTTAGGTAAGTTAACTAAAAATCATATACAAGTCAAACTATAAACCTAATAAACTTAAACATACTTTCATATAAGGTGAAGTCAAATTGGCCGCTTGAAGTGTATCGAGTAGTGCCTCCCCAAGACCCGAAGATACTATGATTATAGGCACTTCCTTATCATTGATCCATTCAAAAAGCTCGTTAATTCTATCTCTGTAAAAATAAACGAGTACAATTTATTAACTGTCCTACATTTAAATACGATAAGTACCTATTATATTAATCCTTATATTTTTACCAACTAAAGAACGAACCTAAAACCACCCGTGGCGTTGCGAGCTACATCCTTAAGTTCTTCTCGTGGGAACTTTAGACCTCTGTAATAAAATAAAAAATATGTTACAAATAGTAAGTTACACCCACTCCTAGCTCAGTTAATTAAAGAAAATGGAGTCATAAAATAAACACATAAGTACATACTTCATCAAGTTTTCAGCCGCTGTATACCACTCAATATTATTTGCAGACTTTTGTTGTATGCTTAAATCAATGTCGTTCTCAATGGGTCCATATCTAAGATATAGCTCGTAGTCGTCTTCTTTGTATGATTGTGGAACAGATGGACATTTTCTAAACATTTCTGAAATGAGATTCATTAGTGCGCCCATTAATTATGCATCCTCATGTATTTAAACACCTATCAAAATAAGGTTTACTCACCAAAACTATTTAAAACAGGTTTACCAACAACGCCACTATCAGCCGTCAATGTATTATCGAAGTCTGTTAAGATCTGCAAGCGGCTGCTGCCGTCATCAATCATTTTATTTAACTTACATAGAAGCTGTTGTTCATCCCTCAGGTGAATATCAGTTTCACGAAGTGCAGGCACATTGTCCAGATCAGTAAGCTCTTTTGTTAAAACTTGAAGCATAAAATAAATATAAATAACCAAAATAAAACAGAAATAAATTAAATAAACGAAATTAAATTATTACTTAAAACAAAGCTTAAATAATAACAAAATAAAAAGTTTATTACAGCATAGTTAAATAGTAAGTTTAATAGTAAATAGTAAGGCTTCTTGAATGCTGAAATTAACAAAAACATCACATACCTTTAATAAAAAAAAAAAATGTTAATATCCGTACCTGGTGATATAATTATTGTTAATATTCCATATAAGACAGTACTCCACATTTTTATGTTCTTTAGAATAATCCTCAGCTGAAATTAATTTAGGTATATTAAGCTGGCACCGATCTAAAACACCGGATAAATTATTATTTAGGATTAACAGGAAAAATAAGAACGATAAAAATATCACACGTACCTACTAAATAAGACAAACAGACTCTAGAAGAGACCGACTGTGACAATATCAGCTACAAGGTCAAATCCTCATAGACCTCGTCAAATCAACCACTTGAAAAGATACACTGCACATTAAACTGATTTTGGTACTTACATTCATCAATTCAATGAATATACCGGAAGTAACCAATGTCTGTATTTTGTTCGTTTTGTTCATTCAACTTCATTCCACAAAAGATGGCGCGTCCATGTCTGTGGCGGTAAAATTCAAAAATAAAGTCGACTATATTATGCGCAATCGTCATACATACTACATGGTTCAATATACTAGTCTGTGCGTTTAATAATTTAATAGGAAATCATGTCCGCAGTCATGGATGTATACAAAGATTTTATACAGAATTTGAGAAGAATAAGTTTCGACGAAGTTCATATTTTTCTTTGCGATGTAACCCCAAAACTAATGGAGTTCGTTCGTTTACTTATTGATGTAAAATTTCAAGATGGTTCGTATCACACATTTTACGGAGATGTCAAGAGAATTATCAGCAGTTTTATAAATTACTTTAATCAAACCGTTGATGATGTGATAAAAGAGGCGGATAAATGCAGCAGCGTTACCACTAAGGACGATCTTATGGCTCTAGTGGAACAAACTATTTGTACTCTTCAGTCGAATCAAGTTGAATTCGGCAACAATTTCCTTCCAATAACATCTCCCTCGGAAAAAAATATTTACGAAGAGATCGAGGAGAAATACAATAACTACATGAAGAAGGTTCACGAATTCCGTGAAAAATTAGATAAAATACAGAAGCAAGATAAAGTAGACGAATTCGTAAAGGACCACTTTGAAATAGCGGTCCGGAAAACGAGTGAGATGTTCAACTATACTAACATTTATCTGGCGTTCTTGCTGGCTGAGAGTGTAAGTTTAAATCTTATTAGCAATTCTACAAGTCTAGTTAGCAACGACTTTCAATCTTGCTTCAACTTTACTTTCTCAGTTGAATAAAACTCGTACAAGCCTGGAAGAGATCCTTCTCCGTATGAACAATAACTTGCGTAAATCAGAAGACGAATGCGAGGACACGCTTAACAATCTTATGCATCAGCTGTACGACAAGAATAAAGAGAGCTTGAACGTCTGCAGAGCTGATAAAAGATGTTCCATTGATATAGCTGAGGTTTACCTATTTCTTTATCTTACCTTGTTTTTTTTACGAAAAGACTTACCGATTAGGTACCTACCCCTTTTCGGTGGCGTCAATCTTGAGGATTGTTTGTGGCGTTATTAACTTAGGTACTTATACTTAATCCGAAGTAAGAACAGGCTTACACCTAGGTTAAAACCGACCTAGATACCAGACTAAGACTACCTCTAGTAGCATTTATGACTGGTTTTTAAATTTATTTTCCTACAACATATGAAATACCAAACGTAACCTAGGTACCTTTAGCTACTGGATCTTCCTGAGGTATTCTTAAATCAGTTAGAGTGCTTGCTCTTTAACTGCCTCATTAACAATAAAAATTCAGATAGATTTAAAATCTTTTCAAAGGTAAACCGCGGTATAAACAATATAAGAAACAAAATAGAGAACTTTGAAACAGAAGTCCCTTTGTCTCGGTTAGAAGAAGAGGTGGTGTACTGGCAAGCGAGACTGGACGAGTTCAATGAAGTCGCAGTCAATATCACAAAGTTAATGTCTGAACAAGCACACGTAGCTCAACAGGAGCAGATTTGGAGTTCTATGCGGTTACAAATATATTTGTCTTCCAATTATATTTTGTTAATAATATAATAAATATAATAGGAAGGGTGTTTCCATGTATTCTATGTATGTATGTATTTACAAAAAAAATGTATATTATATTCTATCATATCAGCAGTCTAGTTCCCATAGTACCTATAAGCTTTGCTTAGTTTGGGACTAGAGTGTGATGTGTGAATTGTCCGTGAATATTTACTTATTTACCTATTTAACGCGGTCAACATTTACTTTAATTAACTGCTTGTTTCTTTATTATCGTTGCGCACATACGTTTTGGCAACTCGTTTGTCAGGCTCTGGATTCGGACACTATGCTTGCTTATAACGAACTTTCAAATCTGGCCCTCTTTTCACATAGGTACCTGTTTTGAGTACTCTGACCAGGCAGCTTGAGTCACGATTTAATATTTCCCTAGGACAACAGAGCTTCCCGGGGCGAAACGCACTTGTTGGGAAAACATGGGCAAAAATTTCAGCGAACAAAGAGCTTACCTGAAGGAGAAGTTGACGGAGGAAGCAAAGGCTATGATTACATTCTACGCGTGCAGAGGTAATTATTTTTTCCTCATTTTCATTGCTTGCGTCTGATGGAGCCTTGTTTATTTATTTTTCTAAGCCAAAAAATTCTATACTTACCTTAATAGAAATTTCAGAAGTCTATTGGTTTGCGTCTTATTCCAGGCACAGACCGCATTTTATATACGGATAACAAAGGCCCTTATTACATAGACGAGTTCAACCATCAAGTTTATGTTTTTGATTACGGTCTGGGTGTCTACCACATCAACTGTGAAGGGAAATACATACAGGTATCCATGTTAACTGTTCAAATGATATTCATGTACTTTTCAAATAGACATGTGTAGTGGTCCTTCGAACTGGATAGATACTGCATATTTGAATAAGCTTTGCAAACAAGAATAGATGCAATGACATTATCGTAAATATCGTGTCATTTACAATTTGTTTCATATCTAGAGGTCTGAAAGCGAATACTACTTTGACAAGTGCGGTCGTTACATAAACCATGACGGAAAAAAGATATATCAGGTTGCCACCTGCACAAGTCTTTACAATTTGGCAGATAATGAATTGCTAACTAAAATAGAAGCCGATGTGAAGGAAATGAAAGATAAGAAACAAATAGAAAACAATGATGCGAAGGCAGATTTTTCTTTGGACGATTTCCAATGCAAAAAGGAGATCAAAAACCCTAATCAAGTCGTTATACTCCCAAATTTTGACTCCGTGGATATAACAGGTAAGTTAACCATTAAACACATTACTGTGGACAAAAACCTCGTCGCCATTTTTAGAATGAGATGCTCCAATCGTCTCTGAAACATAACATTATAACTTTAAGGCACATTGGACAGTGAGACAGTTAAATACCTCTGGGACAGTTTCGGGAGTCTGCTGCCTGACGCGTTACATGATGTAGGAATGGCAAAGTCGAAGAATCCAATTCATTACTTGGCTCATAAGCTCCTGTTCCATAAGTTAGTACCATAATAGAATAGAATAGAAAACTCTTTATTGGTACACCAAAAATAAAATTACAGGTAACAAAACAAAGAAACATAAATGGTTACACAATGGGCGGCCTTATCGCTGAAAGCGATCTCTTCCAGGCAACCGAAGAATAATACACATAACATACTTACCTACTTATATTAATTTAGGTAAAGTATATACTTACATCTTTGTAATTTGCAGATACAAAAGAACTTTGCAAGAATTACGTGAAAAAAAGATAGATGCTGAAGAGTTTCGGGCAAATATTTATAAGGAACGGAAGGAGGTAAAGGCGTTTTTATTCGACACTTCAAATGAAGCCTGTCACTATTGATCAATGCTCAATGCTCATTTTGTAGTGAATCCATACATAGACAGAGAATGGACTGAGCAATAGCCTCGACAAATCGACATGTGCGGCCAATACCTGTCTCTTTTTCTCTGTCTAGCTATGTAGTAATAGACAACTATTGGCTGCACGATTCTCTCTCACGCTTTGCAGTCTGTATTTACTCGATAACGATAGGGAACGCTTAGCCCATTCTTTGTCTTTATGTAAATCCAAGTAGGGTAATTGAGCGTTGGCTTTCTGGTAAAGTCTAATGTATTTTAATATGATTGATTTCGTATTCTAGAAAGCGATTGCGCTCACCAAGGCCTGGAAATCCAAGCAGGTCCAGTGTCGCAAGCCCGAGGAATCTGACGACGCGCAAGAAAGAGCAGTGTATGACGCCCAAATAGCTCAACAAGATTTTATCAAATCTTTGAATTTTTATGAATTGTAATTTTTTATGATAATATATTTTGTTACAGTACTTACTACATTTTTTTACTAATATATCTTGTTATTGTGGACCCGTAGTGTGATTAGGTAGTTTATCTTTCGAAATATAGACATTTCACACAACGCCATCTAGGTCTTAACTAAGCCTTTACTATGTTATGGGAACCAGCTTCATAATAAAACACCAGTAACACCCAGACTCGAACACCTCTTATGAAAGTATTTTCTGTAAAACGGGGATTGTATCTAAATTAGCACAAATAAGGTAAACCTCGTTTGAAAAATAAACATATTTATAAAGGTACAGGTATTTATTGTTCAAGCGTCTACAAGTTATTCCGAGACAGTACTTAGACGTCGTTGCGCACACGCAACTTCACTTTTAAACAATAATTGTTAGAACTATTGGATGACCATTTTATTATAAAATGATTATTTTAACCCACTGCCGGTAATATTTGGTCTAATTAATAGGAAACTATAAATCTATATAGCACTACATAAAACAACCAATAAGTAAAGGAAATAATGTTATTTTGCCGACAGTCAATGAACAATCAAATATCTAAAACCAGGAAAAAGACAATCTATCTGAATGCAATCGACTAAAAATATAAAAAAAACAGTAAATTGTGAAAAGTATCAGAAGGAATAATATCAGTTATTTATTTTACATTGTCAGTTTCGATCCTTCTGTACTACCTTCTGTAGCTACTTTGTCGCTAATTATTTCGCAATCAATTTTACTGCTCCAAAAAAAAATCAAGATAACAATTTTGATATATTTTTTGAACATTTTGTTCTAGTTAGGTCAAACGCTTAGAATATGCAATATTCTAAGGCCAAACATAGGCCGAAACACCATGCGTTAGTCTATCTAAAGTTAAACCTCAACAGGTACAAAGTATTTCAAATTCCTGACTCTTATTTACATTATTTGGTACACTATGTTATAAAACATGAGCGTTCTTCCCTTACAATTTGGTTTCGACTTATTTCAAAGGTCCTCTTATGATTTTGTACGGTCGAGTGTAAACTACGCCAGAAATAATTTATCATTACTTTATTTGTTATTTTTTTCTAAGTACCAAGCAATCGAAAGCATACCAAAATAAGAAACTAAAAATCAAATTTCGAAACAATTATAAATCTATAACCTACAATGAAAAGCAAAAATATTTGAAATTAATCCCAAAGTATCCAACCTCCCAATTTATAATATTTTTATTTAGACATATATGTAGGTAGGTATGTATATGAAAATTAAATCAATATATGATAATATTCTTTGATATTTTGAGTAATGACTATGTATGAAGTAGTATTAATAGATATAGGTAAAGATATTATTATTTACAAAGATAAACTAAATATTCATTGAAAACGAATGTTCACCAATACATTTTATAGGCAATCAACTATCTTCAAGAACTATTCAAACGTATATTTAATCAGATGCTGTAAGTCATTAAAGCATCCAACATGGTTTAAAACAATAATTGAACAGATATATAATCCGCCTATCTATACTGTGGACGTTCGCTCAAAAAGAAGAAAAAAATATACTCATTTTTAGGCACTGGTTATAGTGGCCACTATGAACCAATAGATTGAAATACGTCAAAATAAAGATGAGTGCGATGATAAATTTTATTAGGTATAATTTTATATTTAGTAGAATCTATATTACACATCTAATATTATGACATTTAAGAATGGCCAATGTTAACACAAAACTTAAAGAAAACTACTAAAACAGTAAAATAACCAAAGAAAAAAACTCGTGTGCTCTATACAGTGTTGAGTTATGTAAAAGATCTTGGTTAATCTAAGAGGATTTGTGCCACATTTACAATTCAATTTTGATATTATTTCCTGTAAAACGTTGCCATGAAAGGAAATCAAAAATACACAGTAAACGTCTACGCTAAGGGAAGCATCAACAGCATCAAAACACACAAACTTTCATAGAACTGCAACTTCCGTTTCCTACTCGCGTAGACAATATAGACGATCTTTTAACTATTTTAAAGGTCACACTTTAGCAGTATTTTTTTACAAAGCTCCTAACGTACGACAATCAACATACTTAGATTGAGTGCAGTTAGCGCCAATCCAAAAAATCACGATTACATTACCTACCGATTTCGAATCTGTATGTACAAAAGTATAACATAAAACGGTGTTGCCAACATTCAAAATTTACACGTAATGTAACCGCAATTCTGTTAGATTTGTACTAATCTGGTATTCAACTAAACGGCACGGACATACACTTTGCTTACAATTATAATTAACTGGAGAACTGGGTGGTTTGTATTTCTTTGGTAAAAGGGGTTGCCATTTATTCGATATAATCTATCAATTCATCAAGGGCATGTTTTTATCAGTATACATTTAGATACTTTGGATGCTACTTCAATATAACAACTCATAGGCATTCTTCAATCAAGTCACAGATGAGCCGTCTGAAACCGGAAGGCATCTTGATAAAGAGCCAGAGCCGTTTCTAAAATGTTCAGGTAATGGCGCAAGCTAGAGACCCTAGTATCAAAGCCTAGCTTATGTCACACCGTTTACAAAACCAGAGATGAGATCAAGATCACTCACATGTCGGTTTGTGTCGCAAAGTGTATGTGCATGCAAGGTACTGCCTAGTTTCCGAAAGCGTCGGCCATCTCCGCCTGACAGTCGAAGGTATCCGAACTGTCGGCGTGCTCTGGATAGTACTCCCTGTATATTTTGTCCAGAAGTCCTTGCCTGGAAAGAGATAGTGCTACATGTTAGAAGAGCATAACATAACTTGTTAAGAGTTGACATATCATGTTTGAGTTAGCATTTCTTTATATTTTTTACTATAGCACTGCTGTTGTAATTTGTCACTCTTAAACGCTTCTAGAGCAAATACGAGCTGTGTCGTCATTAATCTTACTTAAATGATATGTGGAAGAGACCTAATATAAATCAATATTCACAGTTAAAAATAGCCCTTGTATCTTTTCTATACCGCAAAGCAAAAACATAACATTAAAGAGACTGTTTGCAAAGTAATTTAGAACCTTATGCCCCTTATAATAGGATACTCACTTGGCAGCTATCCCGCCGCCTGGCGGCAGTCCTTCGACGTTCTCTTGATCGAGTAGCTTCACAAAGCGGGACAGAGGTGGCACTCGTCTATACCATCAAACGAACGATTTGATATAAGTTTTACTTGAAATTATAGCTATGGGACAGAACTAAGCGGACATAGACCTTGTGAGTACTCACTGCGACAACGGTTAGATATTAGCTCCTGAAGTTCAGGAATCTCGCATGCCCAAGCCATACACCTTATCATGCTGACAACAGCAGATACTCACTTGGTTAATCCGGTTACTTGAAGATTTCTGCACAATTTTAGCTGACCACACTGAGAAAAATGTCATTTTGGCATAATCATAAAATATCGTGACGTTGGTTTAAAATAGATGCGTTGTCTTATAATATGTTGATAATAAGTAAATATTACGCTAGAACTGAAATGTGTTAAGATGGAATCGAATGTTTTGGGTAAATAATGCAATATTATGATACTTGTCATCGTAAAAATTTGTAATTATGAAATAACATTACCTTCTTCAAATAATAACACAATGTAATAGAAAATGGTCCACTGTCCCATAAATTAGTATGATAATTATAAATAAGATTCTAATTAAAAAACACAATGACAGTCACCGTAATATAAATAGATTTCATAGTTTAATATGAGGAAGTATCCTCTAAAAATACGATGACCTCCCCCTAATGTACTATATTAAATTATAATGCTTTAGACTTAAATTTTTAAAGTAAGCATCATTTTTTAATATTACAGTCATATTATTTTATGTGAATCCTATGATAATACGATTAAATAATCTCATATTTTTAGAGTAAGCATCAAAGTTCAATATTATAGTCATATCATTTTATGAGTATCCTACTAAATTATTATTACAGAGACCCATTTATGAGTAGCATCTAACATTTGAATGATGTCCTACAAATTTATGGTGACGGCATTATTTAATGTCTCCCTCTCTCATTTCATTCCGCCGCCGCGTCATTTCGTTCGGTCGGCCTGGTCGGCCATTTGTATTTCACCGCTACAGCCGGCGCACGACTTACGAGTCTCAGAATTAAGTTTAATTTTACAATTTTTTTACATTCGTATTTTTTATTCTTCTTTTATAATAAACTACAACAATTCCATTAGTGCTAGTGAACGTGTGGATAATGGATATACCTACGCGTGATCTTTTAAAGAAGTGGAATTTGGAACGCTACATCGACCGTTTTGAATGTAAGTTGTCAAACCTGCATATTAAGTTTCTAGCATGAGCTCACACATTACATTCACACATTCTAATTTCCAGCAAGAATAGGGTCAGAGTGTCGTCTTAGGGGCACTATGAAAAAATACTTTAAAAAATTTCGCGACCAATTTCAAGGTTATACATAACCTAACTTAAGGATCCCTTCCACATGGTTTTACGACAAACGGTTGGTCGGAGACAAAAACACCAAGACACTTTTAGCCTTTCTAGGTGTTACATACCTACTATAGAATCGAGAAAATAAACGATTTGCGAAAATAACACTTTTTTGACCGCTGTACACTCCAACCAAGAATAGTCTTGTCGTATGGTACCTACCTAGATATACGTTCATATTTATATTAAACACTAGATTCGATGTGCAACTGCAACCCAAAAAAAAAACAAATAGGTACCAACCTACATTTTATAAAGTCGATGCGACGTAGTGCATTTCACAGCTGCAATCAGGGCGTTGTTAAATTTACCTATTTTTTCAGCTGAAAGAATTGATATCGCAACAATGCAGATGCTTTGTAAACAAGACATACATAGTATGTTCCCTCAAATAGGGGACAGACTCCGATTTGAAGCAGCTTTGGCCATGTTAAAAAGTGACCAACCAAAAGATATGGTTTGTTTTCATGTTAAATTTTATTTAAAAAAAGTAAATTTTGTTTTAAACTGTGCTTACACATGCTTTGGGTTGCTTTAATGCACATTCTCCTACATGTAGGTAGGTATCTACTTATTAACTTTTATTTAAAGTCTTCTTAGGATACCTAACAATTTAACCGGTGCAGTATTTATTTAAAAGTGGAATAAAATCCTAACTTTTCATCAGTCTTTTTAGTTTACCAACTAAGTACATTATTATTAGATACCTTTTTAAACTTCTTGTTCAATTTCAGGATAACTCCTACAATTCATCACTCTTTGAAGAGGTGCTGAGGAATGACTTGTTAACTAGTCTACCTTGTAACTTAGAGCCTCTGCCACCCTGTGAAGGACTGCAAAGCTCAATCCTCAACCAAGACTGCGAAGCAGGACTTAACCAGGAAAATTTGGTAAGTTATGCAAAATTGTAGAAAAGTACTCGTACTTACTGTTTTTTGGTTCAAGAGCAATATGTATTAATTTGTAATTACATCCATACTAATATTATAAATGCGAAAGTAAGTCAGCTGGGCAGGACCTTTTCACATTTTCATACCTAAGACACTGAACCGATGCAAAATTTGGTATAGACATTCTTTGAGACCAGGATCAGTCCTGATCTTGATCGATTAGTTTTTATCAGGGCCGGATCAAGGGACGAGGGCAGGACCGTTTACACCTGCAATGCTGAACCAATTACTAGTAAAAAAATATAACACTTCCCTTGAGTTAACTCCGGCTAGGGCTACCTATAGCCTGTTAGTTAACGGTCGCACTCAGACACATTTAGTGATTATTTCAACGATTATTGAGGTTAATTGACCGTACATACTCATATTATCACACCTTTTTGTTACATGTACTATTATAACATTGTCTCAAAGTAAATATTATTTTAGGATGGTGACATACTGGTGATACCACTGGACTCGTCGTCGTCAGTGGGCGAAGCAGTTAGTCAAGAGTCCACCGGGAGCAATTTAGTAAGTTATTGCCTATTATCCTGTACTTTTGATATGGAATTTAAATTGACATTCAATATTTTTAAACTGCCTCGATGGTCGAGTGGTGAGTAGGAGCTATACTGTCACAAAGATCAGTAATATATTTGGAGTTGGTGACAGCTATAACTAACAACTAAATTCATGATGCCTAGACTGGCACCGACTCCAACTGATCATTATACTGAATGGAAAGTAGATATTGAACCTGTATTTTTAACATTTTAGTGTCATTTTTTTTTAACTTTTACCTTGCATATTTAGTTTGTAATGCCATACTTATACTATTTGTGTTTCAGGTGAATGTCATACTGAATTCATCAGTCGAGGGAAAACAAATAATAGCAATTGGGCAGAAAACGGGCGCCTTACCCTCAAGCGTGCGTGGACGTTTATGCAAGCTGCTTATGGAGAAGCTCATTACGGCCGAAAACCCGGTACTTCTGACAGATTCGCAGTTGCTTGCTACATCCTACGACATTGGCAGATTATTTAAAGAGGAGTCACCACCCCTATACTACGCGCCGTACCTGCCGGCTGATGCTTACCAGGCTAAGCGCAATATCTCTGGCTGGTTAGTCACCGCCAGAAGGGCTCGACGGCAGCATTTAGTTTCGTTGGGCCTTATTGAAAAGCCCAAGTCACGTTCTCGCTCCAAGTCCAATCCTAGGCTAGACACCCCTCCACTCGCTGGAATCGACCTAACCGGACTTAAAGAAGGTAACTCCTTTTCAAGAAATTTTATGTTTTCAGATTGAATTAAATTATCAAGAACAAAATTATTAAGAAAAATATCTGAATTAGTATAAATTTTCGTTACAAATTACAAAATATCTGAATCTAAGAACCGTTATTGTTATTGTACTAATTATTAATCGTTTTAATTTTTGTGTGCAGGTGAAGTGGAGGACGTAGCGTCAGCATTAGAGCAGCTGTCAAGTCCTTCAGCTGGTCCGTGGCAGGAGGTCAGTACCCTGTGGCGGGAGACGGTGCGAGCTCGCCTCCGGTACTTGTACTACGAGGAAGGGACATTACAGGAGTACTTCAATAAGTATCCTATCCTGAAGTCAAGTGATGGATGGCGACTCCTGACGTATGACTACGAAGCACTGTTCCCTGATAAATCCGGGGGCCTCGACGCCTTGGATGCTTCATCGGAAAACATACTAAAAGCTGCTCAGCAGAAGCATAACACCACAAAGGACTCGTTTCTTCGTCGAAAAATAGCTGATACATTGGCAATTTGTGACGGTAAGGAAATGATTCTGTTATATAGTTCTAGGTGCTCGACCTTCCTGGGTTGGTGAACCCGTTATAAAATATATAGACAAAAAAGAATTTAAAAATTATCTAACATGGTGCAGTCGTTCAGAAGTAACGGGCGGACGGACACACATTTCGGCAATTCATTTTTACTTATATAGATAGATTTTATTTTGTTCTGATACTTTTCCCTATTTGCTCAGTTAATGATGATGTGTTGTGTCAAATATACTATTATTATTTTCTTTCCAGATGAAGAACCGGAGACAAAATTAATAGCAGCGATATTGCTACTCGGCTGTCTCTTTAATATTCCTCCTGCCCGCCGATCCAGAAAAGACTGGCAAGCTTCACGAGCGGAGATATTGGATGGATTTGTGACCATCGTGGATGATGACGCAGACGTGCAAGTGGTAATTGAGGAGCGTCGCCAAAAGCTTCAAAAACTAGGTATTAACCTCCAACCATTTATAATTTGGTGCCGCCAGTCAGGTGTCTCCTTCACAATATGTGACAATACGTTTTACAAGTTCACAAAACTAACTGAGGCTGTTGATGTGACTTTTAAAATATTTCATGCTACTGCGGCTAAATATCCTACTGAAAGCTATAACATTTGGCTTATTATCCAAATTGGTTTTTACAAAGTCAAAACATCGTACGATCGTATGTCACAATCTGTGAAGGAGATATTAGTTACTCTCGGAGTCACAATTTAAATTAAGATGAAGTGTCACAGTTGTAAAAAGACTTTTCCCACGTTTTCTTCACTTATTACCCACATAAGGAAAGAATGTGAAAAAATTGATATTACTGGAATTTATAAATGTGGTGAAGACGCATGCTACCGGTATTTCACGGACATTAGACAATTTAGAAAACATGTTAACTTAAAACATTTGAATAAAGTAAACACTCGTTATTTGCCATCCACCTCAAACGAGGCTTGCGTAGTTCCTATGTGTGAAACAGAGACTACCGAAGTAGCAACTGAGCACAACATTGAAGCTGATAGTGAACCTGAAGTCCTTGATAATGCTGATAGTATTATTCATAAAGAAGTTTTGAAATTTATTTCAACGCTTTATGTAAATCCCTCTGTATCTCGATCGTCTGTACAAGCTATGGTTAGTCATTTGCAAACCCTTCTTGACAATATCGCACCGTCTTTAATGTCCGTATTCGACCCTGTGCTAGCTGATGAGGAAAGCATGTCTGGAAGCGAAATTAATAAACGACTTCATAAGTTCAACACAGTTTTGAAGGGCATCTTTTTTCCGTTTCGTTCAGAATATTTGAGATTCCGAGAATTTAATTTATTAGGTTCTTTTATACCACCACATGAAGTAATCGTTGGTTATTGTCCTGACATTTCACAAAGGAGTAACACTTTAACATTACACACCAAGCAACGTACAATGCAAGTAATTCAACTTCACCAGGTTTTGAAGAATTTTTTTTCCATTGACACTATTTGGAAAGATGTAACGGATTATTTGAACCACCTAAAAGGTAATTTAGTAACCCGTGAAGAAAATCCGATGAGGCCAATGTGTCTAGAAAATGTAATGCAGGGATCTGTATGGCTGGCAATGTGTACACCGCAGGCGTCGGACATTATTCTTCCTTTAGTAGTATACTATGATGATTTTGAAATTG
Organism: Ecliptopera silaceata; assembly: GCA_932527185.1. Lineage (NCBI taxonomy): Eukaryota > Metazoa > Arthropoda > Insecta > Lepidoptera > Geometridae > Ecliptopera > Ecliptopera silaceata. The sequence continues at coordinate 9,302,507 of OW052208.1, read as the reverse complement.
GAAATCCTTTGGGGAGCCACGCTGGGGTGCATAAGCTTGGTGGTGTATACGTTTCCTTGCCAGCACTCCCACCACATTTATTTTCATTGTTGAATAACATTTTGCTGTTAGCTATTTGCCATTCTGCTGACAAAACTAAATATGGAAACAAAGCTATTTTTGACCCTGTTATTAAGGAATTGAATTACTTGCAAAACAAAGGAATTTTTATAGAAAATAAGTTTTTTAAAGGAACCGTAAAATTCAAGGTTGTTGCTATAACTGGCGATAATTTAGGCCTGAATTCAATTCTCGGGTTTACTGAAAGTTTTTCAGCTAACAAGTGTTGCAGAATCTGTAACATTGACAAGAAAGGTTTGCAAACTGCTCTATATGAAAACAGTAACTTGCTTAGAAATATGACTTCATACCACGCTCAATTGCAAGAAAACGATACAACTAACACGGGCATTAAAGAATCATGCTGTTGGCTTAAGGTGACAGGATTTGATTTATTTCAAAATGTAGCAGTAGACCCAATGCATGATATATTAGAAGGTATAGCTCGTTATGTAATGACCTTTGTCATAAACCACTTCCTTGCCGAAGGTCTTTTAAAGATCTCAGTATTGCAACAAAGAATAATTTCATTTGATTATGGACCAGATAGGAATTCAAAACCAAGTAATTGTTTAGTTGTCCAAGGTTCGAAAGTAAAATTGAAAACTTCAGCATCAGAAATGCTTACCCTTATTAGATACTTCAGCCTAATAGCCGGATTTTACATTCCTTTAGAAAATAAAGTATGGAAATTATACATTATGTTGCGGCAAATCACTGACAGGTTATTAAGTCATAGGGTCTTTAGTGACACCAATATTCAACTCCGGGTTATAATAGCAGAATTTAATCAATTGTACATGGAGCTAACAAAATCACCCCTGCAACCAAAGTTTCATTTTCTGACTCATTATCCTACCATGCTAATGAAGTTCGGCCCCGTACGTAACATGTGGGCTATGCGTTTTGAAGCCAAGCACAGGGTATCTAAGTTAGTGGCTAGATCATCTTTTAATCGAGTCAATGTTTGCAAGACTCTAGCAATAAAATGTCAACTTATGCTCAATGACTTGTTTGTGAAAAATGCAATACCTACAACAAAAATACTAGGGAAAAAATCTGCATTAAATTCAGGAGACACTGTCAAGTTTTCTCTCGGCACTGGCGTTGTCCTCAAATATTCGGTTACTTCCGCTACAATAGCTGGTGTTATATGGCAGCAGAACTCTATTGTTACTGTAGATATAGATGATGAAGAATTATTACCCACTTTTGGCCGAATTGATGCAATTTTGGTGACAGATACTGAAGAGGTTTTTTTCCGTTGCTGTATGTTTGAAACTATTGAATTTAATTCTCATTATGAAGCTTATGAAGTTAAACAAGGTAATGATTATCTGTGCCTTCCTTGCCAAAATGCCGTTTCTCCGTGTCCTAGCACGCTCACTCTAATGCGAGGTAACACGTCATATATTACAAGTAGATGGCACCTAGAGTAAAAATTTCAAAATTCTGTAGGTATTCTAACGGCTTACGGTCGCTGCTAAAATTTTATTTTGAATCCAGTAATATCAATTTTTTTTCAAACGTTTACATAATTATTAATTATGTACTCATACCGTACGCGGCGTTGCTAGTTTGAGGCACTGCAGAGTCCAAGGGCAGTTAATTTTTTATAGCAGAGTGCGCTCAACTAGTAATCTACCCTTAGTTACGGTATTTATCGGATATCCCTTTAGGATATCCTATAAAGACGGCCCGATAACGGTGTCCGCATAAAGTAATGGTATGAGCCAGCACCAATAGCTAGTTCAATAGCTGGTTTAATAATAGATTTTAAAGTAAAGTATTTGTATGTACAATTATTTATTTATACCGTACGCGGCGTTGCTAGTTTGAGGCACTGCAGAGTCCAAGGGCAGTTAATTTTTTATAGCAGAGTGCGCTCAACTAGTAATCTACCCATAGTTACGGTATTTATCGGATATCCCTTTAGGATATCCTATAAAGACGGCCCGATAACGGTGTCCGCATAAAGTAATGGTAAAATCATTCTAAAATTCTATTCTTTCGCCTCCTTCAGCTCTGAAAAGTGTGCGTTCACCTTTAGTAATAGATTTTAAAGTAAAGTATTTGTATGAGGGAAAGATTAGTCTCATCGGAGTGTTTATAGTAGCACTTTACTTGAAAATAGATTTTTACTATAATAATATAACCAATTTATTGTATGCAGCTTTAAGGTGAAAGCGTCAGGGTAGCCCGCGAAATTCAATTTTTTTTACGTAGTACAACTTATGTACTTACACTCGCGTGCAACATTTAATTAACATTCAACCTAGTACTGGCCTGCAAATTGCAAAAAACGTAAACAAAATGGCTACCCTGAAACAATCAACTTAAGGGCAAAAGTGTTTTAGTTATAGGTACATTAATGTAAAGTTTGTTATTTTTTGTAAATTAAACTTCTACTCGTCTCAACCTTTATTTTAATTGATTAAAACTAGAATTATTGAACATAATGTATATAATGACTATTTATAATGACCGACAAATAGATATTGATTAAAACTAGAATTATTGAACATAATGTATATAATGATTAATTATAATGACCGACAAATAGATACTGTAATCATTAAGGCGAGGATGTTTCTAAACAAAACAGTCTTCTTTTATACTGAATAAATGTTTAGAGTAAGTATATAATAATTATTCATTCATACTATGGAAATAAAAATACCATTCAAATTTATTTCTTTGTTTAATTTATACATACATCCTTTCTTACCTTCTTACCATTCTTGCCAAGGTACTTTTTCCTATTTTTTTACTTGCTCCCCATTTTTTTAAGGTTCAATTTTAGGGTTCTTCAGTTTTTTCTAATAATCCAAACAATTTCTGTGTAATCCACCAGTATTTAGTTGTAGTCCTACTGATGGAGAATGAGTAGAACTACAAGTAATCACTGGTGTATTATAGAGATATTAATTGGTTAATTAAAAAAACACAATACTCCTATTGAGGGCGACCTCCGTAAGATAATAGGCTATAACCAGAGATATGAGGAAATAGTAGGAAAAGTAATAGGACCTAACCTAAAATACGAGGAGGTAACCGAGAAATAGTAGGAAAAATAATAGGATATAACTGGATATATGAGGAAGTCACCGAAAAATAGTAGGAAAAATAATAGTATATAACTGGATATATGACGAAGTCACCGAAAAATAGTAGGAAAAATAATAGTATATAACTGGATATATGAGGAAGGCACCGAAAAATAGTAGGAAAAATTGTATGACATAACTGAATATGTGAGGAAGTCACCGAAAAATAGTAGGACAAATTGTATGACATAACTGAATATGTGAGGAAGTCACCGAAAAATAGTAGGACAAATTGTATGACATAACTGAATATGTGAGGAAGTCACCGAAAAATAGTAGGACAAATTGTATGACATAACTGAATATGTGAGGAAGTCACCGAAAAATAGTAGGACAAATTGTATGACATAACTGAATATGTGAGGAAGTCACCAAAAAATAGTAGGAAAAATAATAGGATATAACTGGATATATGAGGAAGGCATCGAAAAATAGTAGGAAAAATAATAGGATATAACTGGATATATGAGGAAGGCATCGAAAAATAGTAGGAAACTAAAACTAAATTCATGGTGACACATCATCTTAAATACTGTTATCATCAACATCAGTATTATCATCGTTCTTTTTGGTGAATCACTATGCTCCGTCCTTTGAGTGAATTCATCATACTTTAAGCTGAATTCACCTCTTTTATGATTGTCAGTTTTCTCAGTGCATGCTACATTACGTCTTACTGACAGAGGAGATACTTACTTGGCTGCGAGTTCACGGTCAGGAAATACGGTCTGTCTTGTTCGAGTTCGTTTAGAACACAGGGCACGTTATACGCTCAAGCCACAATCCACCTTACCATGCTGACAACAGAGTGGATACTCACTTGGCTGCTAGTCCGCCGCCCGGTGGTAAGTTGGGTATGTTCTCTTGGACCAGTTGCTTGAGGACACGAGAGAAATGAGAATCAGCGTCCTCACGCTCCTCGCCGCCCACGCCGACACCTTGCTCGATGAGAGCTGAAATTATAATTTAAATACTTTCAACTATACTACATTTTTAAACTATTGTTTTACGCATAATAAATAACAAAACTTTCTCATTATGAATTTACGTGATCGATAATAATGTCCTCTCTTCATAATAAATAATATAATTATTTTCAACATAGACTACTCAATTTTTTTAAATTAATTATAGGGAACTCGGGCCAAGGTGACTAGTTTCTGAAAAATCATTATGAACCTTGCTTTAACTCACTGAACCTAGTAATTACATAAATCGAAAACTAAATGAGAATGTTTAAAGTTTTCTAAAACCGCCATCACTATGCAAAGCTATCGCCGAATTTTGTTCCAATTTTAACTCCACGCATAAAAATGTCCCTTTCGAACACGCTAGCCTCATAACACTATGCAGAATATCAGTCTACATTTTATTCTGCTTCAAATATTCGTAGGGTTTCTGATAGGTGCCGCTCACGCGATTCACCTACGTTTTGACATTGACAAATACCCTTGACCTGCCAAAAGGTCAACTTAGATTTTCTACAATTCAATTGGCTTTGGTTTACTTTTGTTACGTATTCTATTACTGAGCGGACAGTTAACCAGTATACTCGATCAAGAGATAATATCTAGTTCGCATCAGAAAGAAACATTATGTATGTACTAATGACATATAATATGATTTCCGATACAACAAACTGAATAATGAAACTTGTTGCAAATCCGCAAGTACGTATCTTTGAGTCACAGAGGTCATCATTTAAGTCTGTGATTGAAACTATCTTACTGTAGTACAATAATGCCATCTTTATAAGCTTAGAACCAATATGACCCTTAGGTATGTTCCTACTCAACAAGATTACAAGAATCCTTTATATGGCTTCAGCCACTCGTTGGCTGCTTCACATTGTATGTTTAAACCCCGTACAATGCAGTTTGTTCATTGCTTTAACCCTTTAGAAAAATACGTATGATTTTATAAAAAAAAAATGGGCTTGGACCAAAGCAATGAAACAACTGTTTAGTTCGTAAATATTTTAATTAGAGAAATTTCATTTCATTCATTCATTCTGGATAACAATATACAGATTTAAAAGTAGTGAGAGATAAATATCAAGAAATTTATAAAATTCAAGTTTAAAATTGGATATTTAAGAATGTCAAAATTGTATAGAAATAGTGTAGATAATTATTTAATTCGATAGAATTAATATCATAATTAATAGAATTTGAAGTATTTGTATAAAAATACATTAAAATGTATATTTCTATGCTATCTATATCATAAATAACTGATAATTCACTTCACCATCATGATATTCTAAGACTAGTGATTGGTCTGATCACACATTAATTACTTATCTATTTAATATCAATAAACCAACAGGCAACAAAGTGCTATATAATGTGTAAATATGTATCTATATTATAACTATATAAATAACTGTTATAAAATCTAACAAAACATTATTATAATATAACAAATATAGAAATATTCAAATTGAATAGTGCAAACAATTTAAAACTAATTTAGTACTTATATTTTTATCATAAAAATATTGTCTAATATTATGAATTAGTTAATTATTTTGTACTAATATGTTATTTTTGTACTATGTAATTTAAGTTATCTATAGCTTTTATCCTTTAGTCTGCGAATCGTCTGCGCGCGAATATTATTAGAGTTTGGGTTATTTTATATTTGTTCGATCGGTATTGAGTTCATAGAAATTTTATTAAAAGTTATATCAAATTATGTAATTTGATACAACTCTTATATCACATGATCGCCAGAAATGAGCTTTTAGTATGTCTAATTGTCTAGTAAGCAACGATAAAACCAGTATTCTAGTTTTTAATATTACCTAATAAATAATTTTAAATTATATTATAAACTCGAGCATTTTAGGTAACCTTCTACCTCTGGTATACTTACGAAACTGAAGCATCTCTAGTTATATCAAAGAGTAGTCTTGGCAAAAGGAGTTAACTCTACTATAAACTGTAGTTAAAAAACAAATTATGTGAAAAAAATGTCTGCGCCATTAAACCTTACCTACTATATTAATAGAGTTCTGATTTTAACGATCATTGATCTCAAAGTGTCTATTAATATTCTAACGAGATGGGCGGGCTGTCTGTCCATGGTGGATGTTCAGTATTCGTCATGGTGAACGCACACACGTGCAACCAATACCCACACAATGATGGACATCCTAACTCCTTGTTTGATCACACGAAACATTATTAATTTTTCATGCTATTATTTTCAGATACTTACAAATATTCAATTTTCCGCAACAGTAAATATAAATACCTATACGTCCAATATTTCCGCCTATAAGTACATTGTTATGTTAATTTAGTAATATGAGTAAGTACATGTATACCTACATATACTTCATATACATATATACTAGTTTTAAAAAGAAAAAACCTACAATATATAATATATCAGTCAGAATAATTTACGTCTTATTAGTCAATTTATCAATAGCTTGATTGTCCGCGAATTTATAATCAATTATAAAAGATTTAATTTCATTGTTTTCATCATATCAAGCCCATTTGTATGCAAAACATGATTGTAAACACAATAACTTGTAAGATATGATGATTGCTCATAGGTTGTGTCCTATGCACATTTGCATATGCATATAGTGTACAATAGGGGAACCTGTTGTACCTTGGACAGAGTTGTACCTAGGACAATCGTGTTTTAAAAAAAAATGCGTTGGTTTTAGGAACCGTTGTCTATAGTATTTGAATCATCATTGGTCAGCAATTACGTCAAATCAGTTGTGGTTTGCCAGCGCTAATGGTTACAGAGAAAAAAAATAATTTCGTTTTTTTCAATTAAAAAGTCAGTTTTTTAGACTTTTGTTTTTGCTATTTTTTTCAAAACGGTGCATGTTTAAAAAACGGTTTTATTTAAAACCTAATCTTAGTATATATAGCTATTGGACAACATATGTCTCAGATCCTACCTCCAATCACAAGTGGGTGTACAAAGCTTGTGAAGTAAAGTAGTCGCGATGTTGTACCTTGGCCATCCAAGTTACGTTGTACCTTGGCCACCATCATTTGGTCGGCATTTATATGCATTTTTTTTTTGAGTGCTAATTAATTGCAGAAATGGTAAAACTTATGTTAAATGATAAGAAAATAATGAAATAATTAGGTTGCAAGTTAAAATTACGTGATAGAGACCAAAATAATGTCATCAAAAATTTGCTATAAATCAATTGGCGAAGTTTTTTTAAATGTCAACCTTTTACCTATATATAGTTGTTAATACCTGTAACTTTTGTTAATTGCTAATGCAAATATGATTGAATAATTATTATTTCAACAAAAACTAAATAAACTACAGCTAAAAATATTTTTTATCTCGATTTGAACCTACACTGGCCAAGGTACAACATACACTGTCCAAGGTACATCTGGTATGTTGTACCTTGGACAGTTTTGACTTTTTTTTTCAAATAGCTAGTGGTCACAGGTTTTTGGGAAAATACATAGTTTTATGAATGAATTATGTAGGTAATTTCATGGTCTTTACATACACTGGACAGATATAGCTAGCACCATTATTTAATTAAAAATCAAAATTCAAAAAACTGTCCTAGGTACAACAGGTTCCCCTACACATAATATATAATACAATACTCTTTGCAAGAAAGACTTGAACCAAAAATTGAGCGCAGAGTCTCAGATTTAAAATAATTAAATAGTAAAACGTAGAAAACGAATACTTGATCAATACCATCTTGGTTACTACACAATCTTTTTAAACAGTTCTTAGTATCCTAAATTTTCAGTTTTTTTTTTAAATATATTGTACTTGGATCATAACAGTAAGCGCCAAACACGAAAAATAAAATAAGCAACCTCATTTGCTATAATTGGATCAGTCTCGTGTTCATAGAGAAATGTCATATTGAGTATGGTATTATGATCTGTGGTTTTAGGCTTTTAACGATCTTAATCCAGACTGTAATTTAACCTTTTTTAAAAAACTTTTTAATGCATGTTCATTAAAAAATTTGAATTTCCCGCTAGAGCGAGAGGTATCATAACGACCTACAATACGACGAGTAATAGAGTTAAAAAACGAAATGAATTCATTTAACAAATTAAGAATTCATTAGTCACTTAAAATTTAAACATCGCCTATTTTAAATTAAAAATGAGTAAAAATATTAAGTTCACTAACATTCTAAAAATGGTTACTAACATTTTCATTTTAATTTATTAATATGCTTCGCGGTAAGGTAACTGTTAAATATTGCGTGTGTATATTATTACGATTGTTTTCCTATTAAGAATTTGAATTTGAAGTTTGAAGTTTGAAGATTAGATATTATAAACACCAAAATATTGCTTAGACTAGTCACGTGAGTTACTTACTGGTAAAAGCCATAAACCTTGTAAACGTATTAAATTGTGAAACCATTTTAAAGGTAACAAAATAAAGTACTTAAAACTAATTACGTTTTTTTTTAAATAACGCACAAAGATTTGACACATGATAACTAACCTTCTTTTATCGCGCATTACAATTCTTGACGTTTTCAATTCGATGAGCTAATACGTATTTTTGAATGGAATGATTTAAAGACTACAGAGGGCTTAGTCCGAGTGTGCATTTGCAAAACTCCCTACTCTCGAGCCGACAGTCGTCTCTCGGATGTCCATAAGTCAAAGTCAAAGTCAAAGTCAAAAATTACTTTATTCAGTAAAATCACAAGGATCATTTAGAATCGTCTTACATACTAGGTGATTCTAGGTGCCAGTTCCACGCGACCAGAGCCTAGAAGAACGGGCAAGAAACTTACGGCCTGGTTCCTACCGTTTTTTTATATGATCCTTCTTACAAAGAATTACAATTAAGCTAAATTAAGTACTGAAGTTTCAGTGCGGTGTCAATTTAACTTAGTAATGATACACTAATGAGTTTAAAAAAAAGAAGTATAATAAAGCTATACGTAAATCAAAAAGACAGCACACGCTTCGCTTCAGATACAAATATACTACAAAGTACATAAGCAAGGCAAGAGAACATTACTAACATCACAAATCGACAAAGTTGCTGTTGACGGGTGGAGCGACATCAGGCCATGCAGTTTTGTCATTAATATAGCTGTCTAAGGTATAATACGCCTTTTTTATAAGATTATTTTTAATGTATGTTTTAAATTTTCTAACTGAGAGTTTTGTTGCATTTTCGGGGAGTTTATTATAAAAACGCACGGCACCCCCCACAAACGACCCACTCACCCTCCAAAGCCGGAACCCAGGGACGCACAATTTATATTTGCCTCTAGTGTTCACACCATGAACCTTACACTTTTTCAAAAAGCTATCTTTATTTTTATGAGTGTACAATAAGACTTCATAAATATATTGTGAAATTACTGTTAGAATACCAATCTCCCCAAACCGCTCCCTCAACGAATCCCGCGGTTTCATTTTATAAATGGCACGTATAGCCCTTTTTTGCAAAACAAATATAGTTTGTATATCAGCTGCTTTACCCCAGAGAAGTATACCATATGACATCACACTATGGAAGTAACTGAAATAAACCAACCTAGCTGTCGTTTCATCAGTGAGCCATCTTATCGTACGAACAGCATAAGCAGCTGAGCTCAGCCTACCAGCAAGCGTTCCAATATGTGGAGCCCATTGCAATTTCGAATCAATATTTAGGCCTAAGAAGACAGTAGAATCAACAAGATTAAGTGACTCTCCATTCAATAAAATATTGGTTGGTCTTTGAACAACATTCGGCAGAGTGAATTTCATGCATTTCGTTTTCTTAGCATTAAGTAACAGATTATTAACAGTAAACCAGTTAAGTACTTGCGAAAGAGATACATTTACGTCATCGTAGTCAGTCTTTTGTCTATCTACTTTAAAAATTAAGGAGGTGTCATCTGCAAACTGTACTATGTTACATAGCTTTTGAACATAAGAGGCAAGGTCATTAACGTAGACTAAGAATAAGAAAGGTCCCAATATCGAGCCTTGTGGCACTCCCATATCAATGATTGACCCAGAAGACCTCTTACCACTAACGTCAACTTTTTGTACTCTATTGGTTAAGAAAGACTGAATAAGATCAATAGCCCGGTTCTGAACTCCGTAATGTTTAAGTTTATAAATGAGAGTTGCATGACTAACACAATCAAAAGCCTTGGATAAATCGCAAAAAATACCGATTGCGTCTTTTGAATTTTCCCAGGCATCATATATGTGCTTTAAGAGCACCGAGCCGGCATCAGTTGTAGATCGACCTTTAGTAAATCCAAACTGATTAACATGTAGCAGCTGGTTGGAGTTAAAATGAGCTAACAGTTGATTAAGAATAACCTTTTCAAATATTTTACTTAGCGTAGGCAATACCGAGATTGGCCTGTAATTGGCAGGATCTTTTTCACTTCCCGACTTGTAAAGAGGAATGAGTTTACTATGTTTCATTAAGTCGGGAAAAACACCTTCGTCAACGCATCTATTAAAAACATAGGCTAAGCACGGTGCGATATCTAATATAATAGAACCTAGCACTTTTGTTGACATTCCCCATAGATCCTCCGTATTTTTTATATTTAATAACTTAAAAGTTTTAACAATATCAATAGCCTGAACATATGAAAAACTGAATATACTATTACAACTTTCAACACTAGATTTTAATAGCGTCATCGCTCCTAAAGCTGATGCATTTAAGGATTGGGTAACAACTTTAGGTATACTGGAGAAAAAGCTACCGAATGCGTTAGCAACTTCAATGTCTTTTGTTAAAACTTTATTATCTATCTGTAATTGTATCTGCTTATTCCGAGTTTTTGATTTTCCTGTTTCGTTATTTACTACTTTCCAAGTGGCTCTAATTTTATTAGTTGAATTTTCTATTTTATTCCTTATATACAAAGATTTCGCTACATGACAAACTTTTTTGAAAGTTTTGGAATATTTCTGTATGTATATAATAAACTCACTATCATTCAGCATTGACTCCCTGGTAGCGTATAGATCATATAATTTGTTTCTACTTTTGTAAATACCTGGTGTAGCCCAATCAGTAAATTTCACGCCAGTACTGACTTTACATGTTTTTAATGTAAATGTATCTCGATGTTGTTCATTTATTAAGTTAAATAATTTTGTAAAAACCACATTAGGGTCAGCCATGCATGGTATAAGTGGTACTTTGAGTCCAATATTATTTTGAAATCTACTGACACGACTTTCTGTTATGGGACGATAGGTAAATACTTCAGATTTATCTACTAAGTTGTAAGGAAACTTTACGCTATGCCCGTAATGATCGGAGCTAAAATGTTTGACTACTGATTTACTGATTGGTACAAAATTGCAATAAATATTGTCTAAGCAAGTGGCGGTTGTCAGTGTGACCCTTGTTGGTTCCTCAAACAGAGGGAGCAAATTGAAACATTTAAACAGATTTAATAACCTAGCTGAAAGAGGATGAGCCGGAATATCTATATTAAAGTCTCCGCAGACGACTAACGTTTTATTACATTGAAAAGCTTTAAGCAGTACTTCTTCCATAGTGGATTCAAATAGCGTGAAGTCCGCGTCGGGAGGACGGTAAACACTCAATACAAGATGTCGCTCCAGCTCTACACATGACAGCTCAATAGTTCTCTCAATAGATATACCTGCAATATCTCTACGCTCCTTACATTTAATACTACTCTTTACAATTATTAATGAGCCACCGCGTATGGCGGTTTTTCGTCTATAGGAGCTCACAGTACTATAGTTTTCATAAAAAGGGAGTAACTCAAGTTGTGTTATCCAATGTTCGGTTATGCACATAATATCAATATTAAAGTGACTCAAGAATAACTCTAATTCTAATATTTTGCTGGGAAGACCTTGCATGTTTTGATGTACTATATGTAAAGTACGAGGCATTTCCATTGTCTTAGAAGCTAGTTTAAATGTCGAGCAATAGGCCCTGTTACAAGAAGGCCCTCATTAGTACTACTACTAACTACGGGCTTGTCAGTGGACTGCGTTATAATACCTATAACTGTATCAAAAATATTAAATGCTAATACATACATTTATGTATGGCTATCCGAGAGACGCCTGTCGGCTCGAGAGTAGGGAGTTCTAAAATACAAGCTCGGACTAAGGGCGCCTTCAAATTAAATAAATAAAAAAATCCATATAAATTATAAACGCGCGGATGCAGCGCTGCAGTCGCGCGTTTTAAATTTTTTAAATTTATATGGATTTTGACAGCAGCGCGGCCGCAGCGCTGCAGCCACGCTGCGCTGCCTCCGCGCGACAATTTGCGGCTAATTTGAAGGCGCCCTAAGTAAGGGCTCAGAGCCCTTAGTCCGAAGACGCATTTTAAAACTCCCTACTCTCGAGCCGACAGTCGTCTCTCGGATCTCTCTCTCTACTTCTTACAAAAATATAAGGACATCCGAGAGACGACTCTCGGCTCGAGAGTAGGGAGTTCTAAAATGCACCTTCAGACTACGGGCTCAGAAGTGATAATATTTAGTTGTCAAACCCGCGAATCGTACTATAATGTGATACGTATTTTACGTTCAGGTATGTAAGTGGTATTATTTACACAAGTGTTGAAAACTTCAACTGAATTCTTTAAATAATTTCAATTAATCTTACAGAATGCGAAAAAATAATCTGTGAAATTCCGTATTGACTTCCAACCGAACATAACCGATATGTTACTCTTATTTTAACTTATTATTATTAATATTTATTTATTATTTAATAGTTAAATATAGAGTTCGAATTATGAAAAACCCTGCAGTTTTCTGATTAATAAATCTACTAAACTAGACTCATTTGAACACATTAGTTTTTATACAAAAACTACAACTTTTTTTGCACTTTGTTTCAAAGCTGTTACACAACTACATGTTAAAAATACGTATTAGTGTATTAAATAAATAAAAAAAAATACTATTCTAAGCATATTACCTAATGTCTTCTAGACATGCCTAGATTCTGAATTGACCATTTCTTGGTAATCAATACCGTCTGTCTTTACATTTTGACTAGCAATCTACATTCATATCACAATCATTCCATTGAGTATAATATGACCTATGTTTTATAGTTACGGGGATAAATGTCTTTCTCTATGCCTTATATTAGATGATGGTTTGGCACAAATGATTTAAAGTTATTGCTATAAGTTGTTTGTTATTATATTCACATGCATCATGTTATTTAGGTCTAAACTAGATATTTTCTATTATGCCCAACTGTAGATGTGTAATGCATGCATAAGAGTATACTAATTGATAATGCTATAGGTCAACATAGTAAGACCATATATCAAATGAAAAATGAAGTATTCATCTTTTTTTTAGCTAAAACAGGTCATACATAGCTTGAGGAAGCAAAGTCAGCAAAAATAACATTGTTGTACAAAACTCTACAACAAAAGTAATATGCTTACATAGTAAAAGTGTCATTAAGTTTATTGATGCTCCAGTAATTGCTTCACTGTCTAATTGAAACAAGGTATGCATTTTTATTTTCATGGTTTATCTACATGTCAAGCTGATCTTCATGCCTTCGCATCACTTGAGCTGTCAGTAGACAAAGTCTGAGTTTGACTGTTATATGCAATACTGTCAGTCTGTCCATCAGTATGTCGGTCCCTGTGCCTGTGTGAACATGCATGCAGTAATGAATGATAACAACCTGTAAGCCTCTGTCGTAGATTCTCATCGAGCTCTCGGTCAGCCTTCTGTGCCTCGGGACTGGGTTTTGGTGCAGCTGGGAACGTAACGAGGACAATGGACATGTTGTCCTTTGAACCCTGCAATATATGTGAATCTGTCAAGTTTTGAATGTGCCGGCATTTACACTAAGGAAAACAATTCAAAATTACTGCTTTTAGTACCCTATTTCACATAAATTAGGTATTGATTAAGCAACATGGTACATAATAATCAAACCATTGCATACAAGGGATGCTATGGTTGTTGGAAACAATAGAGCACTGATAAGGATACTTATTTTTTGTACAAATAAAGCATTTCAATGTCATCATGTTTTTTTTATAAAACCGGCCAGTTCTATTGTACCAATGGTCTCTTTATAAAATTATAATGGGTTGCTAAACTAATTTGCAGCTTGTAAAATCAATTGTAAGTTATTCTTCACAACCTGATACTTTAATTAGCACTCAAATGTCTCTGAACAAATCTCTTGACATAAATTACTTTTTCACCTGGAAATATTAACTGGGCTATGCCTACTTTTTGTTCACTTAGGCAGGGCAGAACATTAGAGATAAAATTGAGTTTAGAAATCAGACTGCCAACAAATATAATATAATAACAAAAATAAAAGCTCACCTTATACAAACAAGTGTCGATGACCTGGTTAGTGATAGCCACAAGGTCGTCGGTCAGTAGGAGCAGTGAGTGCACATATGCACACAGAGCTTCATTGCTCATCACATCCCAAACTCCATCACACGCCAGCACCAAGAACTCATCTTCTCCCTCTGCTCGTTCATGTGTAGAAACTTCAGGCTCTGGAGACACAAGTTGCTCACACGGCCCGCGGTCGAGCACCTTCTTGTATTCATAATCTCCCAGTGCCCTTGAAACCGCTAAGCTCCCGTTCACGCGCTGAATCATAACGGAGCCGCCGGCATTGATGATACGCGACTTCTCCGTTGGGAGTTCAGGCTTGTGGTCCTTGGTCGCAAATATCGGGGTCCCGTTGCGAGCGAGAACAGCGCGAGAATCGCCGCAATTGGCAATGTATATCTGTTTGGGCGACATGAACGCGCACACAGCGGTGGAACCTGACTTTTCCTCTCCATTGCAGAGCTCAGGAAGCTCCCTCATCTTCTTGTCCAAGTCGAGGAAACCCACGCGAATGGCCTCCACAATGTCATCTCGTCGAAACTCCTCGGTTTGAAGAATACAGTCGAGGAGGTTTTTCGCGCAGTGCGCCGACACCCGTGCCCCCGCGTGTCCGTCGAACACCGCGAAGTACGACCAGTCGGATAGAGTTCCGTTCAGAGTGAGCTGAGCGCGATGAGCATCTTCCATCTCCACGCGCCAGCCCTGCATCGACGCCACGCCATAGCGAAGACCGTTTCCTTCCCCGCTCTCGTTGTACTTCTTAGTTTCGGGCTTGTTCAAAAACGCCCCCATGCTGAGTCCTCTGGTATGATATTGTTATTCGCACATAGTTTACACACCATCAGGCACTCGAACTCACGTCGCAACCGATAACGTAAAAGGAGAGCATCACAGGAAGATACGATCGCACAGGTATGATCACGTCAGACGGCGGCGGTTATGATGAGCAGGTGTCGGCGGACCTTAGGTATGAGATTATTACAGTCGCGGAAGCTTCTGAGGTTAATTAATTACGCGATAGTATTGCGTAGATCTCGATGACAAATCGTGGTCTTGGGATTAAAACGAAAAAGCAAAGCAACTCAAAAAGAATGAATGGCGGACATGACATAAATAGTAATTGTCTATGATTTGACTTTTCTTGACTAAAAAATAAATAATGTCTATGTTTATAGATAAATGTGAGGAGGATGAAAATACTATAATCTTGAACGGTGACCTATATAACATCAAGAAAGGTTTAGGCCGCTTACTAACATTTTAATTATATTGAAATTTAAGTGGAAATTACTCAAAAATATAAATTGATGCTTTTGATATTTCATGTGTTTTGACATTGACAATAACAAAACAAATCTTTGTATGTCAGTCATCGTTGGATTGAGGTTATGTTTTCTTTTTTACCCGCAGATTTGTTGATCAAAATTGTAAATGATATGAACGAAAACAAGTAATATATTACTGTGTAATTGAATTAGAAATCCGAAATCTTCCTGATGACAGACACCGACTAACAAAATCGGTTTCAATTAACCTTAACCTCCACTTATGTTTACATTCTAAGATTTAACTAAGATAGTGACATTAGTGACTTAATAACTTGTTTCATGATCTAACGTTGGTTATTTATTAAAGGCAATATGTACAGAAGTCTTATGTTTAAATGGTGAGTACTTTTTGTAACTAAAATGTAATATATCTAGCCACCCAATTTACATAACCTAGATGGGACTTAGATCAACTTCTGAAGGTTGATAAAACTAGTCTCTCATCTCTTTAAATGTTTCAGGTTTTCCCTCCGAACAATAAGAACAAGAAAAGATCTTTTACAAGGTCCTAGCAAAATACCACCATTGGAACTATATAAGTTAAGGCATTTGTCGATATCAGCTGTTTATTATAAAAAAAGAAGATCAGACGAAGAAAAGGTATCAAATTCTTATAGTACATTTTATTATATCACATTTTATATTATCGGTATCAACATCCAGGTCTAGTTTCTTGCCAGTTCTTCTAGACACTGGTCGCGACGAACTAGCGCCTAGAATCATCTAGTATGTAAGACGTTTCAAAGTGATCCTTGTGATTTTATTGAATAAATGAATTTGAAGTTTGAACATAAATTTGTATAAATAAAGTTACAGAAACTTATTGACAAATATCTTACAGGCAGCAGACAATAAAGGCCGGCCGTCAATCAAATACTCACCAAAAGCTGGAACTGAAGTGGTAGGGATATGGAGGAATATGACTGTCAAAGATATTGCTGATGTTTTAGGAAAAGATGTGGGTAAGTTATTATTAGCCACATCCTGGATCTGTCAAGGAATGACATTTGAGATCCATACGCTACTGTCCTTTTTATTAATAAATGAAGGAAATAGAACCTTAACCATCAATCCACCTGCCCATAGTACACCAACTGATTGCATATAAAAAAAGAACAAAAAAATAAACTTGTAGGTACCTTATTGTTATTCTAATAAAATCCCATATAATATCTCTTAACTATAAATTCTGATCATAAAATTTGTCAAGAAATTGCTCCAGATATATAAGAATTCTAAACGACTCTATTATTTTTGAGCTTGAATGTTTGGCCCTATAATAACCACTATAACTTACAGATCATGTTTTCAAGGCGCTAGAGTTTGCTGACAAAAATTCCGATGTAGTATACAAAACAAACACTGTGATACACAACCCTCAAATCATCAGAGATGTTGTCAAAATCTCCGGCTGCAGATTTAAGTTGGTTCCACGACCTGACCAAGAGATTGAAGAAGAAGAGGTTTGTTATTTATCTATCTGTGTCTTATTAACAAAAGTTTCTCATTTTTCATAGAACTTAATGATGGAATAAGTCAATAACCTACTTGATATTAAATAAATAAATAAATAATGCTGGACAATCCACACAACATCATCTAGCCCCAAGGCCAAGCAAAGCAGAACTTGTGTTATGGGTACTAGAAGACCGACATACTTAATACATTACATAGATAGATAGTTTTTATTATACATAATGAAATACCCAGAGCACCCGGCACTACTGCCTAATTACCTTAGTGAGCATGTCAACTGATGACGTGACCTGATGCATTGCGTCGCGCCCATCACTCTGGCATAAAATTGTGCCTGTCATTTTAATTTATAAAATGTATGCCGTAACAACAAGCATTACTCTTGGCGCTATAAATGCGTAGCTTATAATTCATGTAATACTACTTGTGAAAACCTTTTATTGGCCTTATGTTTTCTATTTTGTTCTGTCTCATTCTTTATTATTTGTGCTGTTGGTTTTCCTTTAAACAAAGAAATAAATTCATTGTACAGGCTCTCTCTCAAAATACGCTTACACATTCTTGCTTGCCTTTGCTGAAAACAAGATGTCTAAGGTGCATTTTATCGGTAGAGCAAGGATGCAGTCCCAGCTCCGCCGGCGGAGCCCGAGGCGCTGCGCCCCCGGCCGCCCGTGGTCTGCGTCATGGGACATGTGGACCACGGGAAGACGACGCTACTCGACTCTCTGAGAGACTCAGCTGTTGTAGACACTGAGTTTGGAGGAATCACGCAACATATTGGCGCTTTTGAAGGTAATTTGAAAACAGTAAATTTTATTTTCAAATTATTTGTTAGGCTGATATAAACATGTAACACGGCGCTTGTTACATAATTTTATATTAATTATTCTATAAAAATGAATAAAAGTTATCCAGTTTCTTCAGCTGTTAGTGCCATTTATACATAGATAGATTTTCATACCAAATCAATAATTCCCTGTAAAACTTTCATTGCGTGAATAAGTGAAGTAGTTTGCCAATATTATCTTACTAACGGCCATACTAACAGTCTATCTTATAAAAAGTTAACGCATACATGATGCCTCGATTTTGATTACTTACCTACCATACGTAATGATGACATAATGTCAACGTTAACTTTCTATAAGATAATGGATAAAGAATTAAAACTCTTCAGCCGCAATCAGTTGCGGATAAAGAATTATATATCTGTTTTCGCCGGATGGGAATATTTATGGTCAATTTCCACATCACACTCTAGTAAAACTTCCATATTTGTAGTGAAACTTCCATCGGGTGAGAAAGTAACGTTCCTGGACACGCCGGGGCACGCCGCCTTCAGCGCGATGCGGGCGCGCGGCGCGCGGGCCACCGACGTCGTCGTGCTCGTGGTGGCGGCGGACGACGGCGTCATGGAGCAGACGCAAGAGAGCATTCGGATGGCGAGAGAAGCTAACGGTCTGTACATACACATCTGTAGAAAGACTGCCAACAGGTGAGGAAGCAAGGACACCTTAAGGTAAGTTTCACCATAGAACAGACGCAGAATAATTACATTCTAGGGTACCGTTCACAACAGCTGAAAGATACAACTGCTAAGAGGTAAGAAAGTAAGGACTGATCATGGTAAAACGTGCCATGGATGTCCATTCACATCTGCAGAAAGACTGCCAACAGGTAAGGAAGCAAGGACATGAAACAGATGCAAGAGAGCGTACGGATGACGAGAGAAGATAACAATGATAACATTATAGGGACCATTCACACCTGCTGGAAGATACAAATGCTAAGAAGTAAGGGAGCAAGGACAGGTTATGGTAAGACTCGTCATGGAACAGACGCAAGAGAGCATCCGGATGGCGAGAGAAGCTAACGGTCAGTACATTCACATCTGTTGAAAGACTGCGGCGGATCCAGGGGGGGGGTCATGGGGGTGATGATAATAGATGATGTAAGTTTAGTACCAACACCTTTTGCAGAAGTGTGGTTTTTGATCCCATTTTTTATGGGTTTGGCAGATTTGTTTGATACCAAACTCAGCACAGCTATTCTTATGGTTCGTATCTTGTATGATGCTAAAAAATTTATTCTACATTAAGGTGTTTAAAGAAGAAGAAGAAGAGTAGCGCCTTAAGAATTATACGTATTCGATTGCTGCGTGCTCGCAAATATTCATAAGGCGCTGCTTTAGAGTTTGACAATCCGAACTGTGCGCGGCTCATTATATGTGTTCTGCGTCGCTGTCAGCATTCTTGCTGAAGTTGAAATTGCGACGTTGCCACGCTGACTGTCTAGAATTTAACCACCACGGCAAAAACTATGCCGTGTTATAAGTTTAACGTGTGTGTAGATATAATAAATAAATAATAAAGTTGGAAGTTAATGACATTTTTATTTATTATGAAAAATTTCACCCTACCCGTCGCCTTAAGTCAAAATCTAATAATATATTGTTTCTATTGTCCGCAGTTCCTATTCTGGTGGCGATCAACAAAATCGACAAGCCAGGTGTGAACATTGTAGGTATGCCTCAATTTCATATTTATGTTAGTTTTTATAAGTACTATACCAATTGGTTTATCGATCAACATATTATTTTGTTTTCAAACTTAATTGTAAACTCCTCTATAGGAAAAAACGATGCGTGCCTTATCTCAACATGGGATCATCTGCGAGGCATTAGGCGGGGATGTCCAAGCCATCCCTGTATCAGCTCTGAAGAAACAAAATCTGGATACGTTAGTGGAAGCTCTCACTCTTCAAGCGCAGCTCATGGAACTAAAGGCTGACCCTGGAGGTTATGTGGAAGGAACTGTGATTGAGGCTCAGATGAATCCAAGAACCGGGTAAGATTAACAATGTTCTACAAACACTAATTTATCTAAACTAATATTTAGATTTGATTGTTTGTTTGCATCGAATAGGCTCCGAAAGCACTGGACCTATTTAAAAAAATCTTTCACCGTTGTGAAGCTACACTATCTGCGATGAACATAGGCATCCATAAGAACATATTATATTTTCAAAAAAATAGAGATCCTCAATTGTGTAACCCAAGGTGTAAAAAAATACCTAAAAAGTTCCTTACCCGCTACCCGTGCGAAGCCGGGGCGTACTACTAGTCATTAAATAAAACCAGACAGACGGACAGCAGTGTCTTAATAATAGGGTCCCGTTTTGAAAAAATATTTACAAACTGATTTCACTCACTAAGGCCCGAATCTTAAATAAATAAATAAAAAAGCCTTTATTATTCCTTGAAGTGGAAGCTAGAGAAAAGAATCCAAGTTCGACTCTTACCCTCATCTCTATAAACCAAGATGTAGAGCAAAGTAGAGATGACTCTCAAGTTTTCAAGTAATGAATCCGTTTGATATTGCAGGAAACAAGCGACTGTGTTAGTTCAGAGAGGGACTTTGCGAAGGGGTTCTATTATCGTCGCAGGCAATGGATGGGCTAAGGTAACTTAAATTAACGTCCTAAAAAGTATTTTTAAACCGACGAAAAAAACGCAGCTTTTGACAGAGTCCGATTTTGATAATTCTTTTTTTATTAGAAAGAATATATCCCGACAGAGGTCACATATTTAAATTTTTAAAATATTATCAATTAGCTGTCCCGGCGAACTTCGTACCGCCTTAGAGAGTTTTTTTTTCTGAGAGATTTTCTTTTTTTTTTTCCGTAAGAACCTTGTACGGAGTATTAGAAAACTACAAAATAAAACAACTAAATCGGTCAAGCCGTTTCCATGCTGAACGAAGTTCCTTATCGCGCATTGCAAATGGGGGCTAGACGGAAAAAATAAGACCAACGGACACTTTTTGCTATATGTAGTTGTAAGCAGTATGGCGTGCGCGAGTCTCTCTCTCATAGAAAGCAAGCCAGTTATTAAATTAAGAACTTCGTTCCATCCGCGTGTCCCTCGTCACCTCTCTTTTAATTTTTATGTTAAAAAGTTTTTCTCTATCCGGATTAGCGAGGTCTTACTAACTAAAGTCCGGTCGCGGAGCAGGAAGAAATTCGTATATTAACCTGTTATTACCTGTCTCTGTCACTCTCGCGTAAATATGATGCGTCTCGCTCGCACAGATCCAATGACCGCGGCGCTCGGCGAGCGAGACGCATCATATTTACGCGAGAGTGACAGAGACAGGTTAATGTACGAATTTGAATTGATTAACGTATAGCTTTATTATACTTCTTTTTTTTTTTACTCATTAGTGTATCATTACTAAGTTAAATTGACACCGCACTGAAACTTCAGTACTTAATTTAGTTTAATTGTAATTCTTTGTAAGAAGGATCATATAAAAAAACGGTAGGAACCAGGCCGTAAGTTTCTTGCCCGTTCTTCTAGGCTCTGGTCGCGTGGAACTGGCACCTAGAATCACCTAGTATGTAAGACGATTCTAAATGATCCTTGTGATTTTACTGAATAAAGCAATTTTTGACTTTGACTTTGACTTTGAATTTCTTTCTGCTCCGCGACCGGACTATACATGTATTGGGGTGTGTAATGTAATGTCCATGATTGGTGTGCAGGTGCGCGTGTTGAACTCCGCGGAGGGCGGCGTGCTGTCGGAGGCGCCGCCCTCGACGCCCGCGCTGGTGCTGGGCTGGAGGGAGCTGCCCTCCGCGGGGGACCTCGTCTTGGAAGTCAGCTCGGAGGTAAACCCTTAACCGCTTCCTCTCACCTCTCGGGAAACTCCACAGGTTCATCAAAGTCAGTTCTGTCAGTTGCAGTAACTCTCATTAATATTGGCGCATGCCAAAAGTTCAAACACACTTTGTTCAATTTCAGGAATTTTATTAGCTTTCCACAATATTCTTCGTAATTTAACCAACATAACTCTTTATAATACTAAGACCACAAGCCTTGTACACGTCTAGCCACTTCTAGCGTCACCGTCCGAATGTGTCAGCCCTCCCGTCGTACCGTTTTACGAAAACAATATGGCGGAGGGCGGATACATTCTTTAAACAACTAGATGTGATTTAAAAAACTATTCTTCAAATAATCAAATTACATACATATTTATAAATCGATAATAAATTAGAATATAATTTAACTTTTATTTAAATCTTATTTTCTTATTTCAACAAAAATATCAAATCAGCAACGTTCAATAAAAAAATATGTTTAGTTCCTTAACTAATGATAGTTCATAATTTAATTACAATAAAATAATGCAATAAATACCTAAAATCATGACATTAATTACAAATATATTAAAATTACCCTAACAGCTCGGCCGTCCTGCTATGCGCAAGTCCCTTTGCGCCATTATTATTGTTATGAAATACAATAATAATTAGAAAACTAAACAACAACAAAAATTAAGCAATATACCTAAACACAATTATTATTTTAATTACCCACTTACTATCTTTTCTACTACTTATCTTTACTATCTTTTCTAAAAACCTGTACCAAACTGTAAAAAAAATACCTTATCACACCTGATCACTAGTCCGCTAGTTACAGAGCATCAAAACATCAAACGCTGGCTCGTAAATATTTGACAACATTCAAACTTTGCGTTCATTTACATAAAACTTAGTGTAGGTTCTACTTATGCTAAATTAATTATGGATGTTTGCATAATGTATTAACTATTTATTAAATTAAATTAATTATATTGTACATATATGTAATGTACCTATAAGTTCTTGAAATTATATAAATAAATTTATTATTTATTATTACAAAACTGAATAACCAAAGTACCTCATATAATTTTCAACGAAAGTATTCGACAAAACCAACTGTCGAATCTATTTACGATTGTCGACACAAAGAAGTCAGTAAAAACTTTAACACAACTCTCGCTCGGTCTAACCTGCAAAATCTCATCAACATTCGAATACTCTACATCTGTAGCTACTTAGATACTTTTTTCTTTACCAAGAAACAAATGTCAAACTCAACCACATTTGACACGAAAGAACTTTCTTTCACTTTTCAAAACTGGAATGGCAAAATTTTACTCAAGCACACCTTTTAGTTGTGCAACACTGTAACTGTTCGATCATAAAACCTTATGAAAGAGACTAGCAGAGTAGGAGTACCTTACTGCAATGCACGACTGCTTTACTACAAATATTACACACGACAAACAAAGTTGAAGGTGTTGCCTACTCTTATTAATAATAAAATTTCAAAACAAAACTTTAGCGAAACGTTAAAACACTCGTTTTGATTCCATGAAACATTGTTTCACCTTTCTTACAATAATTGGTCAAAGACAAAACAACCTTGAATTTTTCTCATGTTTTGAAGTTAAACATCTTCACACACATTTTTACCTTCAAAACAAATAACAGTCTACTTGACGATTGATTCACAACTTGTACGCTCATTCTAAACGAACAAAAACATCAAAATTTAAAACAAAACCAAAAATTATCAGTGTCAATGTCGACTTTAAATAGTTGTGAAATTACTTTTATCTGCAACCTGATACTGTTCTCGGAAGTTTACTACTGCTTTGTCAAAATAAAATGTACGTCAATACAATAACAAAAGACCAAAGCTACTTCAAACTCTTCACAAGACACAACTTCACAATAAGAGATATCACCGATGTTCTTCTGATATGTACCAGCTACCTAGCTTAGATTCCGATTATGTATCCAGATCTAAAATATCAATATAAGGTTCTCAGAACAAACGGATATGCGGATTTAACAAACTGTTGACTATCCGGGCACGTTAAATATCCGGATTGCACACCAAACAAATATTAAAAACAATTCACCTTCCAGAAACGTAACAAACGTACTCTATGTTTTAGTTACCTAGGTATCAACCTCGCAAAACTTGATGAAAACATTTCTTGCTAACAGAATGTTTACTAGACTCGAATA
This sequence comes from Ecliptopera silaceata, assembly GCA_932527185.1. Taxonomy (NCBI): domain Eukaryota; kingdom Metazoa; phylum Arthropoda; class Insecta; order Lepidoptera; family Geometridae; genus Ecliptopera; species Ecliptopera silaceata. The sequence continues at coordinate 9,278,286 of OW052208.1, read as the reverse complement.
ACTAATCTCGTCTACTGTCTACCCTACCGGATAGATTGGGGTAAGCTCCAAAAAGATAAAACGACTACTGCACCATCGAATCTATTACGACATTTTCTACAAATAGGATATTGCACGTTACACCATGTTAAGATACCCTAAACAAAATGAATATGCGATTTGATGCAGATCTGGAACTGTCTTATCGCGTAACAAAAATGACGTCACGTTCTTGTTTTCAGTCAGCACTTTTCACCCTTACTGTTTCCTTACAACAGTGTTATACAATTCATGTAATCTCTTAACCGTAAGACAGCTCTTCCTACTACAAGTAGTTCTCCAACAACACTCCCTATTGACCCAAACTCAACTTTACCAAGAAACATACGAAGACCTCATATAGTTTGTGAGATTCCTGATTCTAAAACCAAATTCTCATCGAAATATTTTACTTATCTGGGTCCCACTCTCTACAATAAACTAAACGTTGCTTTACAAATACTTTTTTTTTTTATCCTAAATCGCTTTGTAAAAAGACTATAACTGCCTGGTTATTGTCAAAATCATATCAGGAAACTGAAGAGCTATTTAATCTTATAACATACATTTTAACTCACTTCACACATACACTTAATCACATCACACACACATATTCCTAACACACACAAAATCATATCTGTTGACTAGTTTGATACCCATCTCCTGAGTGGTTGACTTTATCTGACTGATTCACATACACTCATATTTGTCACTCCTACTCACATTACCTCACTTTTACTTCCTACTATCACTCACCTACTCACCTACCAACCACATAATCATACGTACCTACACACTTTATACACCTTACACTGAAATTGAAATTGTATCATACACACCAACAAACTCAACTTCAACCACATAATAGGCTGCATAGCACCTTCTAACCACATAACTCGCACACTGGTACCTATCACACAGGTTTCTGTCTAGTATAGGGCCAGTATTGGCTTGTTAATCTTATAGACAGCAAAAACCTATTATTATTGTATTAACATGATGTTCTACTATAAGATCAGTTGTCATTTTTCTTGTGAAATAAATATACTTTTCACTTTTTTTTTTGTTTTCGACAGTAAAGTGTTCTTTCGATGTTATCACAAGCAGGACATTTGCGACTGCGCTACGTGTACTAATTAGCGCTATCTAACGACACCTAAATCTGCCCAATTGCACAATTGCCAGAAATGAACAAAAACAAAGGCATACAACTTATCACACTTAACAGATAACAGGTAGTTTTGTCAAAACAATCCAAAAAGATCTCACGTTCCACACTATTTTTTTTTTTCGCCAACAAAAACTCTGAAAACGACAGCGGGAAATGCTACAATAATAATAACAGTGGATCATACCAATGAGGCAATTACGTCACACACAGAACCACACCAACAGTCAGCAGCTCCTTACTAAACTTCAACAAAGACACAAAACAAAGTGCCTAGTTACAATTTATGTATTTGACATAGCCATCAACACATATTTTTCCAAAAAAATTTGCGATATCGAATATGTAGCACAGTACTCGTACCTTGACTCATTTCGGCTTCGATCATGTGTAGGTCATTAACTACTCACTCATGAAGTCAACTACAAGCATCGCCCTTCAAGAATTGAACTGTCCGGGATAAGCACTTGCTTGCCATAGACCGGCATTTGCTTTTACACGCTTGTTTTACCTACCCACACAAAAAAAATATCTTGCAAACTAGAATCGATTACAAAATTTTAAAGTAAATGGTCGGATCTAACCCTGCACAACACATTCATCACTACAATGAAGAATTCAGTTGTGCTTGTCACTCTCGTGGCGGACATGACGGTAAAGAAAGTGATAAAGATGAAGGGACAGATAGTATATCCTCAATCGATCTACTCAGAATCTACTCAGAATTGCATCTAATACCGAACTAGTAGAACTATTACGATAGCTAGGCGAGCCTTTGCAATACCTCGGACAAAATCTACTACGACTTTTCTTTCTTTGTAGAAGATCTGAATTTATGAATCAAAGAGGGTACTTACAAATTTTTCACACGAACTAAAAAAAATGAACAACTATTATTGCGCACGACACCAAATGCTTGAAAAGCGAACAAAAACAACAACTCCACATAATTCTACACAAATCGACTTAAAAACTTTTTATCGGATGCCGTCAGCGTTGAGGCGACGCAGTGATCCTAATTTCCAATATTATGGATCAAAGTAGAAATAGTTTTATTTTTTTAATAATTAACAAATACTACACTGAACAAACAAACTCTTATCAAGTAAAGTAGAACAAAGGAAATTGAGCAACAACTAAATATTTATGTAAACACAGCTAAGTCATACTCCACCACGGTGGCGGTGACGTCGGCATGACGCACTCTTAGTCCCACCTTCTCGCAAGACATCCTTAATACAAATTTATTACAAAATGTTTTAATTAGGCTCTCTCACGTGAGCATTATCCAAGTGCCGCTCTTTCACATGAGCATTATCCAAGTGCCGCTCTTTCGCATGAGCGTTATATTATCGCGTCCTTTTAACATGGGCATCCTCATTAATACTCGACCCTCTAACATGGGCATCATTTTCTCTCAAACATGGGCTCGTACAATAGACCTTCCAACACTGGCATAATTTGCTCTCAAACATGAGCCTTTACAATACCCTCAAACATGGGCCTCACTCGCTCTCAAACATGAGCTCTTACAATACCCTCAAACATGGGCCTCACTTGCTCTCAAACATGAGCTCTTACAATACCCTCAAACATGGGCCTCACTTGCTCTCAAACATGAGCTCTTACAATACCCTCAAACATGGGCATCATCTCCACTAGGCTCTCCACCTCCTCGGGCGTTTGTTGTTTCTTTATTCATGGTGCTGGAACTTAGAAACACAAAGCTTAGTACTTTTATATTAATAATCGACAAAAAGAAACTTTATCATAATATTGAGTACCTATGTAGAGACTAACAGAAAATTTCGTGTCACAACACTTTTTTACGGGGATCAAAATGAGGTTAATAATAACATTTTACAGTTAATAGAATTCTCTCGCCTCAAAGTATAGTAATTTAAACATTATAGAGATGAATTAAGTTAAAGTAATAATTCAGTTCCCCAAGCCCTCCTATAAATGGTTCTTTTCAGAGCCCATTGACTAAATATATTGATCCTTCTGTCCAAATATTACAACTAAACATTAAAGGCATAAGCAAAGCCAAAAGTGACTTCTAAAACTTCTGATCTTGTAAAACTTTCACGGCCACATAATGTAGACATAGTCAATGTTCAGGAAACTTACACAAAAGATGATGTAGACCTCGAAAATATATGCCAGCTACAGAGTTACATTTAGTAAAAGCAATCCACCATCCGAAATACGGCAAAGCTACTTATGCCAAGACAGGTGTTAACACTGTGCAACTTATCGACTCTAAGTCAAAGTCAAGTCAAATACTTCTCCATTCAATAAAATCACAAGGATCACCTAGAATCGTCCCACATATCAGGTGATTCCAGGTGCCAGTTCCACGCGAACCGCATTGTGAGAATGTCTACAGACAACAAACGAAATTGGAATCCAAGAGAAAATAATTCCAATAGCAAAAATAATATTGTGGGTAGATTCAAAAGAAAAATAAAAAAACGCATCATGAAGTAACATAACGAGCCACAAAAAAACAACAGAAAAAGAAATGTATATAAAAAAAAATATGTAACGACCCCTCGATTAAATCCATTTGCATCTGTTCCAATGCTCTCGCTTTCTATTAAAATATTATTGTACACAGTACGCCATTAATTGAACTATTAGATAAAAGCTATATTTTCGATATTTAATAACTAAATTATATCAGAGAATAAAAATTGAAAGATAAATTTCATCCATTTACATCCGCTCCCACGTACTTGCTTTCTATTAAAATATTATCGTACTCAGTACGCCATTAATTGAACTATTAGACAAAAGCTATATTTTGGATATTGAATAAGTTTAACATGTCAGAAAAAAAAATCTTAAAATACCGAAACATGTGGGTACTTAAATATGTCTTATCTACGGTAATTGTAATTAACCAATGTCTATAAGAGAATGTTCAGGTTATAAAATAATAACCCTCTAAAAAAAACAATCCCTTTAGTTTTACTAAACGGGTGGTCATAAAAAGTCATCAAATGATCAAAAAAAAAAAATTAAATGTCCGGCACTGAAAGGAAAAAAATATCGTATTTATTACCGAGTAAGAATACTAACGGTACTTACACTTTGTAGGCGTGCAAGGAAATTTCATGTATCCTTGTTCATCCCACTTCTGAACTATTGGCGCATGCCAAAAGTTCAAACACACTTTGTTCAATTTCAGGAATTTTATTAGCTTTCCACAATATTCTTCGTAATTTAACCAACATAACTCTTTATAATACTAAGACCACAAGCCTTGTACACGTCTAGCCACTTCTAGCGTCACCGTCCGAATGTGTCAGCCCTCCCGTCGTACCGTTTTACGAAAACAATATGGCGGAGGGCGGATACATTCTTTAAACAACTAGATGTGATTTAAAAAACTATTCTTCAAATAATCAAATTACATACATATTTATAAATCGATAATAAATTAGAATATAATTTAACTTTTATTTAAATCTTATTTTCTTATTTCAACAAAAATATCAAATCAGCAACGTTCAATAAAAAAATATGTTTAGTTCCTTAACTAATGATAGTTCATAATTTAATTACAATAAAATAATGCAATAAATACCTAAAATCATGACATTAATTACAAATATATTAAAATTACCCTAACATTAATTTTGTGAATAGCATAAATTTTTGGTGAGATTTTTCAAATTTCGCACCTGTACCAACCCATAATTTAATATCTCAATGCGCAATAATTAAAAATAAATAAATTTAATTAAGTAAATTAATCATTAATTAATTTCTTAATTTAATGCTAGCGCATAAATTTTCCATCAAAAAATTATATAAGTATTAAAGAAAAATTAACTCAATTTAACTACCATTAAACAACCAATGCATACTACAATAGTTCTACTTAGGCATTAATATTTATAGGCATTAGTATTAGCACTTACTTTACAATATGTTACAGAAACGCGCTGCAGAAGTAATGAAATGGCGCAACAATCTGCGCATGCGTGAGAAGCAAGCCGCCGACTCTGAGTCTATCGCCGTTAAAGAAGCAGAGCACAAGCTCGAGTACAAAGCTCAGCTGGCCAGGAAACGCGCCGTGGGACGGTTCAAGATGAGGCGTACGGGACCTCGCGAGAAAATGATACAGGAAGATACACATCCCACGCTCAATGTACTAGTAAAAGGTAAGTTATTAAATTCTAAAAATTGTTACAGCTACAATAAATAACATTTTTATACCCCCATATCGAAAAATCGCGGTAAAGTAAATTTGAATTTAGAACATTGTTTGTTCACCAACTTTGTGAATTCATTTCAAATATCATTAAACCTATTTACTTCTACCTCTATGGTGCCAAATTTTACATAATTATTTTTTTATTTATTAAAAACTCAGACCCGAAACCTCCTTGGTGTAATTTTTTTATCATTTTGTTATTTTCTCGTTGTGGCGGGATGAAAAGTTACGCGTTGCACTCGAGTGCAAAGATTAAATTATAAAAGATTTTTTGATTCTTTTGTTTTGTGGTATAAAGATTTGTTTGATTCCTTCGCTACCGCTTAGATAATTCCAATGTGCATTAATATTAATAAATATTCGTCTATTTGCAGGTGATGTGGACGGGTCGGTGGAAGCCATATTGGATATTCTGGAAACGTACGACGAACACGACCGCGTTCGATTAGATTTGGTGCATTTTGGAGTAGGACCCGTCACGCCCAACGATTTGGAGGTACTTACCTAAATAATACTAAACCCGTTGCCAGAATTTTATTCGAATTGCTTCTTGAAAAATGTCGCGAAATTTACTTGGAATTCTTTTAGTTTTTTTTTAATAAAACTTTACTAATTAAATTATTTTTTAGATAGCAGAAGCCTTCAAAGCGATAATCTACGCGTTCAACGTGGACTGTCCCCCGCCGTTAGCCGTAGACGCGAAAAAAAAGGATATTCCAGTGAAGAAACACAATGTCATCTACAGACTCGTGGACGATGTGAAGGACGAACTTAGTTCCAGAATACCGAAGAGGCAGGAAGAAGAACTTATTGGTAAGGGTCCATTCTGTACGATCAAATCCAGGTGGGTTCGATTCCCACCCAGAGCAATGTTTGTGTGATGAACATAAATACTGGTTCTTTGTCAGGGTGTTTCTGTGTGTTCTATGTATGGTACATACAAAAAAAAAGTATTCTATCAGCAGTCTAGTTCCCATAGTACAAGCTTTGCTTAGTTTGGGACTAGCTCGTGATTTGTGAAATATCCGTGAATATTTATTATTTATTTATGAGATCGTCCCTTATGTTGTGTGAGTGTGTAAGATATCAACAAATATGTATTTAATGAATTTCCAGGTGAAGCGAATGTCTTACAGCAGTTTGTAGTGACAGATGGGAAGAAGAAGGTGCCCGTGGCTGGATGTCGCTGCATGAAGGGATCTCTCGCTAGAAACGCACTCTACAGGATTGTGAGAGGACAGGAAACTATTTTTACAGGTATACATATTCTACGATAATTATATAAACGTGATAGTATGTATGTATGTTTGTTACTCTTCTATGCAAAAACTAAGTACTTAATAGATTTGGATGAAATAATATAGCTTGTACATCAGAATAACACCCAGGCTCTAATTGTTTAAAATAATAAAGACGAAAGCGAGCTAGTAACATAATTTGTAAGAAGTTTACGTGAAGACCTGTTATCTGACGATATCTGACCGATGGAGAGATAAAGGGTCGAAGCTAAAATTTGTCTTTGTTAATATAACAAACAATCTTTTTTGTTAAGTGTAGTTAATATAATTAGTATGAAGTTTTGAAATCTTTTGAACTGAAAGAAAACTTAAAATATAAAGTTCATTATTCAACTGTTTTCAGGCAAACTGGCATCGATGAAGCATTTGAAAGAAGAAGTGGCTACAATCAAACGCGATATGGAATGTGGTCTTCGGTTCGACGACCCAGCCTTAGAGGTACTTTTCACCACACTAGTTAATAATTAACCGATCGAAAATCATATGACAGAACGGGAGAGAGCTTTGCTTAGCATTAGGTCAGTCTAGAGCAGGGGTCACCAATTAGTTTCGCTCGGGGTCCATTTTAAGAAATGAAACGACCGCCGCGGTCCGCAAATTTCATTAAATAAAAATTATTGAACTAAGTTAATTAAGTACGTAAATTACAAAGGTATTATTATTTACATATCAATGAGTAAAGTGTCATTTTTTATTGTTGATTTATCTGTCTGAAGTTTGGAGTGGAATTGTTGCAAACTATTGACATGAATTGTTACTTCGCCGGAATTTTTCGAATTACCATAAACAAAAATACTGCGTGGGATATATTTTTCGGTCCGCATACAATGGGTCGGCGGTCCGCATGCGGACCGCGGTCCGCCATTTGGTGACCCCTGTTCTAGAGGTTAAAAAAGAATCGTTCGTAATAAATAAGCTTTTTACTGAACGCATACCTATAGGTTTTTAAAGAATGCGTTAAAAGAATAAGATTCAATTACGCTCTTTAAAACAACCACTGATTCAATAAATGCATAGATCTATGATAATGATTTTGATATTTATAATTGCAGGTACAACCGGGTGACACGATAGTATGCTACAGGATGGTAGATGCGACTGACCGCACAGCCTGGGATCCCGGCTTTTAGAATACGGATACAAATGAGTATAATGTAGATAATTACTATGCTGTTTTATTTACTCACGTTTCCTAAGCGACATGTGACACACATGCTCAGTAGCTCTACCATGAGTTTTTACAATATATACTTGCTAGCGTCTGTAATTAAAAAAATGTATGAAGATTTGTACAGCGTCTCTAGCGGATAGTTGGGTACTAAAATTCGTAATATGTACTAATATTTTTTTTTTTTTATTATTTGTCAGGCGATTTTACTGTGACAACTCATGGTAGAGGCAGGCACAGATTTCTGTGCAATTTATGTGTGCGTAAGCTTTCACTTATGGGTTCACGAACGACCCGAGCGGAAACTTCGGGTGTCTCCGGCCTAGCCGAGCGACGCTTCGTGTGCCTTCGGCAGAACCGAGTGGCTGAATGTATAATATTGTGAATGCTGTAATGTTTATAAATAAAACGCAATATATTATCAAGAGAATTCTCTATTCATATAATAACTTGATAGGCTTGTGTCTCACTAGATAGAACAAAAAACTTTAATAACTTAAAATTCTACATTTGCCGTTTGACAATTGGTCTTACTTTCTAGCCATGCAATCAGTCATTACATCAGTTTCAAATATTATACACAAAATGTGGTCAAGCTACAGTATCAGTAGTGGGTATTTATCTATCTACCTACCCTCCTGTATTTTTTTTTACAAAAAGTTTTTGTAGGTAGGTACTTAATCTATGGGCACAACCTATTATTAAGTTTGATAACAGAACGTTTTTAGCTGCCAAGTTGTTTAACCATAATCAATATGGTAAACATAAAATGTAATTTACTAATTATTTTAATATGAACGATTTGTTATCATTATGTAAATCGGAGTATAAACAGTAAATAGATCATAATCCAACCAGTCTAATAAAGAATCTCAATTTCTACTTTAACAGTTAAATTAGCAAATTAAAATAAATAATACTTTTGAAATGTTATGTTCTTCGATTAACTTCAAAAGTAACTGACAGAGTATTCAGTAGTTTTTGAGTGTACTTTGTTTTTATTCGTGTATTCAAGTAAATACACAACTTTAGTTTGGGAATAGATTAATAAAATAATTTATTAAACGTTAAAATGTGTAAAAACAGTTTAGTACTTACACAAATTGCCTAGAAAACGTTTTAGTAATACGATATTTTTCATACCTATAAGTAAATAGTATTTTTTATTCTGACTGATAATACAGACACAAGAAATTGAACGTTCATAAGGCCACGAAAAAATAAATAATTTACACATTACAAAATTACATCATACACAATAAGGACGCGATTGGAACATGCAACATTTATTTATACAAATGAAGGTAATTTATAAAAGTGAAAATTACGTCCGAACGCGAGCATAATTAGTTAGCAAAAGTATTTTACATACATGACACGATGATGTTTTAAAATAAATATAACGCTTCATTACACTGCACTATTATTGCTAAACTGTTCAATTTGTAAACCGTAATAGAGAAAATAGTTAACTTGAAATTATTAAAAGTCATTATGTCAAAAAAAGTAGGTAATTATTTCTTTACAAAGGTAGCGAAAGAAGTCTAACGGCCGGTTTCTGGAAACCCAATCACGATTGATCCGAGTTTGACACATATGTGTTTGACATATGTGTTTGATTTTTTCGTTGATCATCGTTCGAGAAACCGGCCGTAAGTAGATAAATAGCGGCTTTTTTTGCTCTACACATCACAAATTTAAATCCATTTTGACTTATTATTGAGAGAACCAAAGTGCGTCGACTTTTTCTATAGAAAAAATAGTGAAAACAGTTAAAAAAATCGATAAACATTAAATATATTTTGGTAATGTGTAGAGTAGAAGCGCTTTAAAACAAAGATGTCTTTTTCATGCTAAAACCGTGCGTCAACTCAAACATACCGCCAAACACGCAACTTCTAACAATTTTTCATTTAATTAAACGTTAAACGCTATATAAATAATGACTATAAACGATAACAAATAATTTAGGCGACTATAGGAAATACCGTGGTTCTTGTTACACTAATCATACTACATGGAGTAATATGTATTGCATTGTAAATCTTAAGTCTTTTTGCCACAACACCATTGGTTGCAGTAAACGTAACTTAACTAAATAACGTTATTTACAGCGAGCAAGAAAAAGCTCAATAATAAAATGATTATTTTACACTATAAAACATAGAACCGATATTGATCGATAATTTAATTATTATAAAGTATAAACTCACTAGTAATCTATGATAATAGCTAAAATAACTTCAAGCTAAAGTAGCTTTTGTCTAGTTTGAGTGAATGTAAGTTCGTTCTAGACTACGGTTAAGTTTACGCGGCAAAATGACAGTACGTCATATTATATAAGTTCCGTATCTTTAGGCCCGTTCGATATGGAAATAATAGAATCTCTGATTCGGCCTTAATGGAACCATGGAAAAGTTAATTTTATTCCCTTAAAGCAACCATATAACTAACTCTGAAGGTCTTAAAGCCTTTCAACTCAGCTAAGTTAAAAAAAAACAAATAAATAATTATAAAAGAAGCGCGTTATACAAAGCGATTAGATCGCTACCTACAACTATATTTACAGTAGAACTAGAATGTACATTGTCTATTTATATTTAGTGAATCTCGGTACTATTACTAAATCATTTGATTCAACAGCTATTCTATCAAATTTATGATTAAATAAAATGTCTTGTAATAAACCATTTTTTTTAAAATCGTTAGGGCAGATAATTATGTACATATTAATCAAACAGACTCAGTCATTTTTATTGCCCTTTTAATATAACAATCAAATAAAAAACGTGTCTCATTTGAATCCATTTAGCGTTAGTTTCCTTGCTAATTAATATTTTTCTCGTATTTCTCATTGTGTAAATATTTAAATCAACATTTGTCGTAATTTGTATAGAATAGCCGTAATTAATCGTACATAGCTTATGAAATGCTTAATGGAACTTTGCTCACTGGAGCTTTTACTGAGATAAACAGTACCTACTCAACTATTATTTTGACACTTAAGATAATTTATAAACATCAACAATATGGTTTTTAATGAGAACATGTGCTTTACATAATATAAATCATGTATTATGTACACACTATACATCGAAATTACATAACTTGTCTTCTTCCACATTAACCAAGATAAAGTCGCCTGTCTACTAAAGCAGAGAAAAGGTAAATGGTAAAATTGCAATAACCTGTGCAAGATGACGATTGAAATTTCTTCGTAGCTTTATACAAGTACAATCAATAAGAAATAACGAATTTGTTCGAAACAAAGTCAAATTCATGGAATCTAATAAGTTGTTAATAAACCATTACATAACAATAACAACATAATACTACCCTGGCATGCTATACAAAAATATGATTTTACAAATTAAATTCGCATACACCTGACCCTTGTTTTGTCACGTCGTTTGCGTGAAATATTTTATAAAAGGTTGTGCAATTCTAATTTAGCATTTCTCCGCTAGTGGACAGGCATATTTGATTTACACACATTGGAATAACTCACCTGTCACTTACACCTACCAATGTATTTGATCTACATTTTACTATTGCACTATCTTTCACGAAACGAAAGTTTCCGCGCACATCAAAATAAATGTAAGTACTCGTATTCCAGATCGAGATTCAAGCATGATTTTTAACATGCTCGTTGCGTTGTTTAAGTGAACAGACCTCGATGTAAATCATTATAAGCGCAAGTTTATTGAGGACGTGCTTATTTAGACAACGACTGCGTCCAGCACTGTTAACTAGTAATGAGTCTGAGCTTCATAGCAACTATATAATTTGAAAGGGCCTGTTCCACAAACTTTTCATAATCCTTTCTCTTATAGCGTAAGAACTCCTCGTATCAACATATTAACTATTAAGTTCTGACATTTCACCTCCCAGTAATAACTTCACTATCCCCTCGAGTTACACCTTTCGAGTAAGCGAGTCAAATTAAACTTCCAAAAATCACACCTTAGACACGTTCGCTCGTAAAAACTTCGAATCTCGTCGGAGAGCGTCCAGTTCAGGGCACGTCAGTCAACACCCGCGCCCGTGCGTCGTAGCGCAGGTGGACCGTGCACTAGTCCACGCGGTGGATGGAGTCGGGCGGCGCGCGCCGCGCGGGGGGCCGCGCCTCGCCGCCGGGGGGCCGCGCCTCGCCGCCCGGGGGCCGCGCCTCGCCGCCGCGGGGCCGCGCCCACGTGTGCACGCAGCCGTCCGCGCACGCCGTCACGAAGTAGTCCGCGCGGAACTGCAGCGCCGTCAGCCGCTCGTGCGCGATGCGCTTGCACACGAGCGGCTCCAGCACCGGGCACTCGTCGAAGCGCGGGCACGCCGCCGTGCCCATGAGGCGCAGCGCGTCGCAGCCCTCGGCCGCGCCCGCCGGCTTGCGCAGCGCCACCGAGTTCGCGGCGGAGCCCTTCGCCTCCAGCGGCTTGGTCAGGCTGAAGTTCCGGCGGTGGTCGGAGCGCCGCTCGCCGAACGAGAAGCCGGCGAGCCGCTGCGTCAGCGAGTTGACGCCGAGCGCGCCGTCCTCCTTGCGCTCCTTGCCGCCGACGCTGATGTTGAGCGTCTTGGCCTTCGCGCCGGACGGCTCGCCGGCGGGCGCGCCGCCGAGCTCGGCGTGCTTGTGCCCGATCTTGTTCGTCTTGGCGGGCTTCGCGGGCGGCTTCGCCCCTGCGCCGCCGTTCGGGAAGGCCTGCCCGTTCGGCGAGAGGTGCGCGGAGGCGCGCGCGCGCGCGGGCGGCTTGAGCACGTCCTCCGTGAGGTCCCACAGGCAGAGCTGCGTGTCCTGCGAGACGCTGCCGAGCCGGTAGCACCGCACGCGCTCCCCCTTCCGCCGGTCGTCGCCGTCCTCGGAGTCGGGCTCCCCGAAGTCGACGACGTAGGGGTCGAAGGCGACCACGGAGACCCAGGAGCGGTGGCCCTGGCAGCGCGCAGCGACGCGGCGCTCGCCGAAGCACCAGACGGTGACGAGGTCGTCCTCGCCGCCGACGACGACGTACTTGCCGTCGGGCGACCAGCACACGCACAGGAACCCGCCGAAGTAGGAGCGCGCGCGGCCGATGAGCTCCATGGTGTTGTAGTGGAAGACGCGCAGGAAGCCGTCCTGCGACACGGTGGCGACGTTGGAGCCGCACGGCGAGAAGGCGAACTCGTTGATGCAGCTGGGCTCGGCGCCCAGCAGCCAGCGGTAGAGCGGGTTGCGCGTGGACTTGGTGCGGCAGGTGTGCACGGAGTAGCCGTCGCCCTGCTTGAACAGCTGGTAGTGCGGCGCGGCCGAGCCGCACGGCAGCTCCTCGTTGTACACGTACAGCTGGCCCGACGCGTGCGACGTCACGAACAGGTTGCTCGAGCCGGGCACCCATCGGATGCACGTCACTCGCGTTTTGTCTATCAGTCTCTGCAAACGGTAAATGTAGTGTTCAAAAACTTATTGCAATATCTTTACTTATTGCAGCTACATCATTTTATTGTTACAAAATATGTCATTAAACCTTTCATAAAGCCATGCAAAATGTGGAAGGTGTGGATTAGAGCCTATGCACAACAGAACAGTAGGTTTCACATTAAAGTATAAAGCAAGCCCTTCAAATGCATTGTTTATTCTCACTCAGATGCAGTTGCAGTTCAGAGCTTAGTAAAAGCACATGTTAAACATACTTCAAAAGGAAAGCAATGGAGAAGTAAGATTATTAAGATCAGTAAAATTTGTGTATTTCGTTTGTTATGCTTATTTCATTGTTGTTTTGATACTAAAACCGCAAGTGTTAAATTGCTGATAACGGTAAGTGATATAAAACATATGGAATAGACTTCCTATTCCGGTTGTAGATAACCAAGTAGAAACAAAAACAAAGTTTTTTTTATTTTATCTCTTTTTCACAATATACACCAGATAAATATAACAATAATACGATGAAGTTGCAGGCATCAGCTAGTTATACAATAAAATAAATAAATAAATAATGCTAACAATTCACACAACATCATCTAGCCCCAAGCTAAGTAGAGCTTGTGTTATGGGTACTAGAAGACTGATATAAAAAATAAACTCACCTCTTCATTATATAATTTGCTTAATTCCTTTTTAATTGGGTCTATTAGTTGTATTTGGCCGGTAGAAAATCCTATAACTAGTGAGACACTGTCTGCCGTCATCGTGACCGTGTTGAAGTCATGGCAGGTTGGATTGGTACCTTTGTACATTTTCTTGTCAACTGGTTTTGTGAGATCTGCCGCCTGCAAAATGAGAATTCATAAAAGTCTTTTATATCGGAAACAGTCCTATCATAACGAATTGGAGAGCCATGTTAAATCATTAAAAATTGTTATGAAATAAATATTCCCTGACATTTCACACATCAAGCAGTATTGATTGCATACTTGAATAGCTTTAAATTAATTCCTTGTAAAACTATACAAGTAGTGAATGCATCTATTTGTTGATTTTGATGAGGATCGTACCTTTTTGATGCCTCTGTAAACATAAACAAAAAGCTCCTTCCCATGGTTGAAGCATATCCTGTCCTCAGGTCCAGCAGAGACGGATTCAGAGCCGGGCTCCGCCAGGGGGGGCGGCAGGGTGACTAGCGACACCCGCACCTGCGCCGCCCCCGGCCCCCCGGTGTACCCTACTCGATTAGGCCGAGAATACTCCGACAGAGTCATTAATCGATAGGTGCCTTCCCGCGTCGCAAACTGAGTCTTCACCTCGTCCTTCCCTCCGGAGTCGGACTGGACGGCCATGCTAGCATAGTATCCAGTTATTATTCATGGAGACCGCCGCCAGAGAAGCCCCGACTAAACGTGACGGTACACTCGCACTTCCGCACAAAATTACAAAGAACACATACGGATATCCCAATTTCTAACGGCACAGATATGAACTCAAATTATCAGTTTATCGTTCAGATAGCTTTTTACGCAAGTTTTCAATTAAAAATCGCCAAATTAGATAAAAATCCTGGATGCAACCAATAGGACAGTTGTCAGACAACATGCATGACAAATATTTGACATGACATGAATGTGATGGTTTGACGGGCGAGACAAACTATCATCTGTCATTATTATAATGTCGTGCCGTGCAACTTCATTCATTTACTGTGTCACACAGTAAATGAATGAAGAATGAAAATAATGTGTGTGATCTTGCCAAAAAAAGACTTCAATATATTTAGTAAGATTATACTCTACATAATTATTAATATGCGCATACTAGTTCCCTTATTTATTTATTTATTTATTATTAATTATGGCAGCTTAACAGAACCCACAGCCACCACACAAGCAAAGGCTCTTGGGTTATCACACCTGTAAATCCATTTCTATATACTCTGTGCTCCCGAATTACCTATTCTGTTTTGGGGTTTAGGTCAATAACCTGAGAATAATAATTTTATAAATAAAAATGGACTTTTTTTATTCAAACTTATAATACAACAGTAGGTACATAATAAACTAATTCTTTTCCTAGTTCAGTCAGCTTTATCACTAATTGATTTAAGATCCTTTTGTACTGCATCTGTGGTAATTACTCCTGGAGTATTTGTAGACATTTTTGAAGTGTCCATTGCATCCATACCTGTAGATATTTCAGTTTCCATCAACTCAGCAGGTTTAACAGTATCAACTATTGTTTTAGGTAAATCCTTCTCATCACCAGTTTTAGCTTCATCACCTTTTTTCTCTTCATCTTCTTTGCCCTCCAAAAACTTATCCCATTTGTCCACCCTTTTGTTGAGATCAGCATCTGTCTCAGCGATTCGGTACTTAGTCCTGCCATCCCAGATCTCAGCAGTAATCTGTCTTTTCCCAAACCACCTTCCATTAATCAGGGCCACTGCAGCATCAGCCTGCTCGGGTTCCTTCATAGTTATCTGGGCTACACCTTCAGGATGCCGATCATATATCACCACTTTTCTGACCTCCCCACTCTTTCCACATTCCTCTCTTAGATCCTGCTGGTAATCCAGAATAAGCTGCACTTCATTATCAAAGTCGGAGGGATGGAACAGGTTTTTGACAATGACAATCCTTTCATGCTTTGATCGCTCTCCAATAAATTTCTCTGGTCGCCAATCAAACAGTTTCTGCTGCATTTTCTTTAGCTTTTCCAGCTCTTTTTTCCTCTTTTTCTTAGGTTTTAGAGCAGGATTGTATTCTCCTTTTAACTGGAATTGAGCTTTTTCTACCTTTACTTTGCTGCCCTTTAAGTCTGAACCATCAAGGAGTTTCAGTGCTAGGTCCACTGATTCTATTTTGATATAAGTACATAAAGCATCTCCTTTGAAACAGTTTTGGTCTTTATCCATGTACAGTTTTACTTTCATCTTTTGGTTGGCCGGGTCTCGTTCCACAAGACCACACTTTTGCATAAAGTTGACAAATTCCTCTTCAGTTAAGTCTAAAGGTAGGTTTGATACATAGACTTTGGTGTTTTTTTCTTCAGTTGGCTCAAACCAAGTCGGTTCAACTTTCCTTTTGAGAGTAGGAGGAAGGTCAGACTTCTTCTTTTTAGGTTCTTTTTCTTCTTTGGGTTTATCATCTTTTTTCTCCTCAGTTTTGTTATCCACAAAGCCATATGACATTTGGTAGAAGGCTAGAAAGTCATCATCTACTTTGGGAAGCCAAGCTTTTTTTTCATCATCCCAAAAGCATTTTGATCCATCTGATTCTGTGTACACATGGGTGTCATTTTCATAGCTGTACACTCTATTGCTGTCCTCATTTTGGACAGTCCATGAACTTGTTTCATTGTTCCAAGTGTACCTTTGCTTTGATGATGGATCTGTGTAAATGGCTACTTCACCTTCATAGGTGACGTATGGTGCATAATCACCCCATTCTGCATTACTTGAGTCTGAATTATCGTTATTAGGATCTTCAACTTTCTCTGTAGAGGGAGTAGCATTATCAGGTTTGACGATAGAAGAGTCTTTTTCGTCTGATGATTTTTCTTCCAAGCTTTTACCACATTTTTCTTGTGTTTTCTGTTCTAGTGCGGAGGTAGTTTCTGTTTTATCAACTGGTTCATTTAAGTTGTCAGTAGTCTCTGCTTGACTTTTAGCTTGCTGTTCTTCTTCAGCTAGTTTTTGTGCAGTTTCGGTGGATAGTTTGATCACAAACCCTGACCTTGATTTCTCCGGTTTAGCCATTATCCAGCTGGAGAAGGCCTCGCACGCCTTTTACTTTCACATCTGCCAACCTGCCTAGTTGGCAGATTTACAAAATACAATAAAATGACTTATTTTTCTCTGCAATGAAATGAATTTAGAGAAAATTTAAAAAATCATAAAATCCGCGACACTCATGTAGCGAAGCGGAAGACATTTTTGTCATGTTACTTGAATGTCAATATGACAATATGGTTTGTTTGTATGTCTTAATCAAGTCATTTCAAGTCAATGGTAATTGGAGATCATTCAGTCAAGCACTTCACGAGTACGAGTTCTTTCAAGCTGTGCAAGCAATGCTTCAGCACTCAGCAGCATCTGATACTATATTACATACATGGTGTGTGTGCAGCAGACACTTTAAATTCCACTTATCTTAGTCTGTGGTTTCAGGAGACTATAATTTTTTTTTTTTTTTTTTATTTGCTCTTCGGAGCAGGCTAAAGTTTTAGAACCATACCGCCTAGTCTTACGTAAATGTTTTTCTCTTAAATTAGTTTATTTTCTTTATTATTTTATTTACAACGTCTTCCCGTTCACTTTACACTTCTATCATAAAGCATTCACTTTACAGTTATGTTTTTCCCGCCATCCCCAAGATGGCGGGAAGTCCACTTATATTTCGTACGTTATGTTTTTTTCTTATGTTAATTTGTTTTCTTCAATATTTCATGCATTCACTTCACAGTTATGTTTTTCTCTTGAGTTAGTTTGTTACAGTAAATGTTTTTCTCTTAAATTAGTTTATTTTCTTTATTATTTTATTTACAACGTCTTCCCGCCATCTTGAAGATGGCGGGCGGAGACTATAATAAAAAAAATATCATAGTCTGTGCTAAATAAACGCCGACTGAAGTCAGAGGAAGTACAGCTGATAAAACTTTATTTTATTCAATTTATACACGTAAACCATGGAGGATTTAAAAGACGTATTCATCAGCCCTCTTCCTGACTCACCGTATGTGAAGCCATTCAGGTTCAACTACACTCAGAACGGAAAGCAGAAGACATGGGATCTACTAGAGGTCCACGACAGCGTTGCGATTGTTGTCTTCAACGTAACCAGGAAGAAGATTATTTTTGTAAAGCAGTTCCGTCCCGGTAAGCTTATTTATTAATCCCTCTTTGTAATTGAGCAAATCATTTGCTCTATCCTCTATCATGCAACATGGTGTTCCTTCATAAAATGTATCTTCTATTCCATGCAGCAATCTACTACAACTGTATTGCGCCAGAAGATCGCATTAAACCGATAGATACAGACAAGTACCCGGCTTCTCTCGGCATTGCTCTGGAGATGTGTGCTGGAATCATAGACAAGGATAAGAGTATTGATGAGATAGCTCAAGAGGAAGTACTTGAGGAGTGTGGGTACAATGTGCCTTTGAAAAGCTTACACAAAATTATATCTTACAGGTAAGCACATATCATATCAATATAATAGTGTATGTACTTTTTTTCTAAATCTGATATGGAACTATTTCTGACATTATGAAGAACCTCTTTCTAAACTGCTACTATTTTATAAAACTGTTTTAAACAGTAATTTAAAGTAAGTTAATATAAAGAACCAACCTCAAAAATTGATACAGGGTAACACAGAAAATTATTATTTATGTTTGCAAAATAGCTTAAACTAGTAAAAGATATAACAGTTCAGCCGCAATAAAAAAATCCCTAAAAAAATTGAATTTCCCGCTAGAGTGAGAGGTATGTATCACCTTAAGAAACTATAAAACATGTTTGCTTACAGATCGGGAGTTGGTGTACAGGGCTCTTTACAGACATTCTATTACTGTGAAGTTACTGATGCTATGAAAACTGAAGATGGTAAGGATACTAAACTGAAGAAAAAAAAATCTTACTACTTTTATAAGTATGGTAGACATCCTCTCAGATTTATTGGTACATAATATTACCTACTTATCATACATTGTTTGTTATTTTGTATTACATACTTGCTTGCTGTTAGTATAACTTTTAAGCTATTGCATAGCTTCTATCGCGGGCCTTGAGTGTGGAGACTGAATCCAGAAATTCCGTAACGAAATAACCGAACTAAAATAACCTAACACTGCGCATGCGTAATCTAGCAAAAAATGCTATGCAATAGCTTTACCGCGGCAGTCCTCGAGTGCCACGTGTTTTTTTTTGTTTTCTGTCACTGGATCAACCATAGATAAAATAATGTGTTTTTTTTTGTTTATTTATTTTACCATTAATATTTGTAGGTGGCGGAGTAGATGACGAAATCATAGATGTAATAGAGATGTCCATACCCGAGGTAGAGAAAATGCTGGAGTCTCCGGGGCCTCTATCCAGCCCTCCGAGCTGTCTGTTTGCCCTTATGTGGTTCTTGCGTCACAAAGCCGATCAGTTCCGGAAGTAGGTCTATCTATTGTAGTGTAGACTAGCCATCATAGCCAGAATTAATCTAATACACAACTATTGGTATTGCTACCAAGTCAGATTGGCAGTTATGTAGAACCCAGCATAAGTGCAGGCTTACTTACAAACATGTATTTATAATGACGATCGATGTGGCGCGGCGGGCGAATGTCCGCCTGCGACGCGGAGGTTGCGGGTTCGATACCCGTCTTGGGATAAATGTTTGTATGATCTGCAAATATTTATTCTGGGTGTTCTGGGTATTTTATATGTAAAATAAAAAATATCTATCTATCCATAACACAAGCTCTGCTTAGCTTGGGGCTAGATGATGTTGTGTGGATTGTCCAGCATTATTTATTTATAAATGCATCCCTGGTAAAAGTTGTACCAAGAAAATGGGAATGATGGCGCCAATATAGGATTTATTTTAGTAATTTGTCATTAAGATTTCTAGTACAATTTTAACTTATTGACTTTAGCTTACAACATGATCACTTTGTAAATAATAATAACTTAGTGATATTTTTATTATTATAAATAAATATGTATTATATCAATTGATTGATTAAAATCAAGAATTCATTTTATTTATTGGGTTTTGTTAAAATCATTTTACAAACATTGTATTCTTGTATATTTTGAAATGAGTTAAAATATTATTTGGCTTATACAGAAATTAGAATATAAATATATGTAAGTACTAAATTTTCATGTCACAGGTCTTATGAAAGAACTTGTGGAGAGTGCAAAGAAACCGAATTGTCATTAAAGTGAAAACGCAAAAGTATGTAATTTTTAAGCTATTGCATAGCTTCTATCGCGGGTCTTGAGCGTGGAGACGGAATACAGAAATTATGTAACGAAAATAACTCAACACTGCGCATGCGTAATACAGCAAAAAATGCTATGCAATAGCTTTACCGCGGTATTCCCCGTGTGCCACATGTCTTTTTTTTTAGTTAACTACTAGATTAACATTTGGGTAACATTAGTTAATCAAAGCTGTAGATTGATATAAAAATAATTCATTAGTAACTGCTCAAGCATAGGTTTTCTGTATAGAAGCTATCAAGGAGTATAAAAATAGTAATGTAACGCAAACTAGTGATTTTATTGCTGATAACATGGGGAACCTGTTGTACCTTGGACATAGTTGTACCTAGGACAATCGTGTTTTAAAAAAAAATGCGTTGGTTTTAGGAACCATTGTCTATAGTATTTGAGGCATCATTGGTCAACAATAACGTCAAAACAGTTGTGGTTTGCCAGCGCTAATGGTTGCAGCGAAAAAAAATAATTTCGGTTTGTTCAATTAAAAAGTCAGTTTTTTAGACTTTTGTTTTTGCTATTTTTTTCAAAATGATGCTTGTTTAAAAAACGGTTTTATTTAAAAACTAATCTTAGTATATATAGCTATTGGACAACATAAGTCTCAGATCCTACCTCCAACCACAAGTGGGTGTACAAAGCTTATGAAGTAAAGTAGTCGCGATGTTGTACCTTGGCCATCCGAGTTACGTTGTACCTTGGCCACCATCATTTGTTTGACATTTATATGCATATTTTTTTTTGAGTGCTAATTAATTGCAGAAATGGTAAAACTTATGTTAAATGATAAGAAAGTAATGAAACAATTAGGTTTCAAGTTAAAATTACGTGATTAGAGACCAAAATAATGTCATAAAAAATTTGCTATAAATCAATTGGCGAAGCTTTTTACAAAAACAACCTTTCATCTATATATAGTTGTTAATACCTGTAACTTTTGTTAATTGCTAATGCAAATATGATTGAATAATTATTATTTCAACAAAAACTAAATAAATTACAGCTAAAAATATTTTTTATCTCGATTTGAACCTACTCTGGCCAAGGTACAACATACACTGTCCAAGGTACATCTGGTTGGTTGTACCTTGGACAGTTTTGACTTTTTTTTTCAAATAGCTAGTGGTCACAGGTTTTTGGGAAAATACATAGTTTTATGAATGAATTATGTAGGTAATTTCATGGTCTTTACATACACATACACTGGACAGATATAGCTGGCACCATTATTTAATTAAAAATCAAAATTCAAAAAACTGTCCTAGGTACAACAGGTTCCCCTATACAAAATTTTATGTAGCTTAGCAAGTACCATAAGTACTATTAAGTATTTGTATAGTACGTAGTGAGTACAGTCAACATCGCAAATTTTGCAGAATTAAACAATTTCGTAAGTTTAAAAGTTTATTAACTTGTAACTGACAGTTCATACATTAGGTAGAGATTATCCATTTTAAAATGCACGCACGTTCGGCTCCCTAATGTGCTATTGGCAGACAGATCTAGCTATTCTGTTAAATACTTAAAAATGATAACGTGTAAGACGGTGACTGAACAACTAATGACAAAAAAACAAAATATATATATTTGTATTGTATTCTGTACCCTTAATTTGCGAGGAGGTGCATGCACTTTTAAAATGGAAAATTTCTACTTTTTGTTACCTTAAATTAAAACCCAACTATTATTTATTTATTGCCCAAGTCTTATTTATAGTATGTATGTACTTACTGGTTTTATCTTTGCCGAAGCCATTATGTATTATCATGTATCGTTTAATTGGTTTAAGTTATCTCTAAGACCCTGAATGTAATTAACGTATTAGTTCATGTTTCCGCAACATTTAACATTATTACATAATTGCAATATGTACTAATAAAGTGATTGTAGATTTTGGTTTTTAAGTGGTATGTATGGTATTATCATTAAATTATGATTATGTATTTTGAAAGTTTAATTTGCAACCATTTTGCTGATTACATGATAGACAAATAATGAAATGTTTTATTACAATTGATCATTTCATTTATTATACTTTATTCTCAATTTACGATGTTGCAAAAAAATGCAAAAATACTGCTAAATAAAGCAAATAATTCGTTCCTAGGCAGAGACTGTTTTCCACTTCCTATCAGTAATGAAAGTTGCTTAATTTATCAGCTGCACTTAATAATAATAAACTGTGATGTTAAGTTTTTTCTGTGATTAAATCATAGAATTTATACGCACATAAAGTTTGTTTCATTTTCAACCAATTTTCAAAATAGAACCGTTTTTCAGGCATGTATTGTGTAGCATCAATACTTTCAAAGTTATAAGGTAAAAGCAACGTTATAAGGGATACACTACTATATTTTTTTCTGCCACAAGCTGTGATGCTCGCATTGCTATTTGTTGTCTAATGTCGCATATTTTACCATGACAAAGGCAAAATCAAAGCATATTCATAATATATTAAATCTCTAAACTAAGAGGTCGAATCAAAAATAAAATAACAAAATGGAGACTAATAGTATTTATTTAATTAAACGTTAGTAATAACAATGGAAGCGATTTAGTGTATTCTTGTGAGATCTTCCACGATTTTAATGATGTCATCCACCGTCGCGTCTCTCGTCATACCGCCGCCGTCATCGATCTGAAAATAATAACGATCTTATTATACTTACTAATAAAAAATAGTGAACAAGCTGTGCCCCCTATCTTATAAAAATTTAGCGTTGACTTTATGTCATCATTACTTAGGGTAATCAATACATCAAGTCTGCGCTAACTTTTTATAAGATAGAGCGGTGCTCAAACATGATCTTAAAAGAGTTTCAAAATGCCACAGTCAACGTTAGCGGTTAGATAGATAGATTCTTTCATTGCATCATGTTGGTTACAATTATAGGTCTTAAATTATGATTAGAGCCGAACATGACCCGTTGGGGCAGTACAATATTAGCGCCAAAGAGCAATTGAACGTAGCGAGTCAGGGGTAAACAGAAATTCCCGCACTTTGTATAAAGACTCGCATCACTGATTTCGGCAAAAATGCTGCTAAACTAAATTGGGATTGGCCTGGGCTGGACACATATGCATGAGGATAGATGGACAACATTCGTTACACAATCGAATGACAAGTCTATGAAACCATTGTATAAAGACTCGCATCACTGATTTCGGCAAAAATGCTGCTAAACTAAATTGGGATTGGCCTAGGCTGGACACATAATGCATGAGGATAGATGGGCAACATTCGTTACACAATAGCTGTCTATGGAAACCAGGTAGACCTTTGCGTGACGACTTTTTTTGCTTGAACACTTTTCACGAAGCCTGGTGAGAAAGTCAAAGTCAAGCATTTCTTTATTCAATAAAAACACAAGGATCATTTAGAATCGTCTTACATACTAGGTGATTCTAGGTGCCAGCTCCACGCGACCAGAACCAGAAAGTGGAAAAAGTCCAGCAGTGGGATGGGAAAAGCACAGGTTTGAGTAAGTAACTAAAAATGATGGGTACCTTTAAATGATTGCAAGTTTCTTCCTGCATTTCGCGAGTGAGATCTAGGAAGCTCTCAATGAGATCTCCATCAATGAACCCTTCGGCCGGCTCCGTCTTCAGGTCGGTGTTGAAGGAGCGCCAGAAATGGTGCGGGATCTTGCCGACAGACTTGATGGTGTGGTTCAAACGTTCTTCTAGCTGGTTCAGGAACTCGTATAGCTCTTGCGACAATTGGACCACGAGACCTGATGAGAAACAAAAGTTTTAAAAATATGTAACGAGCTTCGACTGTATCACCGGGCTTGTTTCATAAGATATCTTAGTACTTCTACTATACTAAGATAAATATGTGAATAAAAAAGGAGTTATCAAAAGTATTTATTTTAGAAAATTATAACCCCCGTGGTTATGTGTTATCCTTGTTTATTTTAAAACACATAACAGTTACATAAAACCAAACTAGGACAAGTTAGTGAATGCTGACGCGATCTCAGTTATTCAGCATTTTTTTCAGTATTTAGTTATTTATTGCATCATTATAATAACTCCTCTCGGTCCATTTCAGCGGGGAACTGCAAATAAAACTCGAACCTACAAAAAAGCTTGAGAGCTTGTGTTATGGGTCCTAGAAGACTGACATACTTAAGGCCCAAGCGCTCAGTCAGGACGGTAGCCCAACAACAAAAGATGTCGCTAGTTTAAAAAACTGCGGTTTTTCTTCTGATTTGTTAATGGTTTTTTGCGTTTAGTTATCAAAATTCACCTTTGCGAAAATTTATTAATAGATACCAGTTAATCAATACAAAATACTATAATTTTAGTAGGAAAAACGTGCAGAGGCTGGCGAGGAATTTCAAGCTTGCTATCTACTTTGACACGCAAAAATGTTTCCGATATTTGAAACGCGCTAGCGTTTCATAATTTCGACGTCAGGTAATAAGAACGAATAGCGCAGTTCAAGGTACCGTGGACTGATAATCAGAGTATTCGAGTTCAAATCTCGGCCAGAAATGTAACTTTTTGTTGCTTCCTTTTTTTGATATTTATCTGTGTCTTTCTGCAGAGCAGAGGTTCTGCAGAATTTTTACAGACTACTATAAAACCTACTTTATTGGAATTTTTTTTGAACTTAAATGCAATAAAATGCAGTAGATACCTATTACATAGGTTACCTTCTAATAAAACTGCTAATATCTTTAGGAATATGTTTATATGTATTTAATATTTCAATAGTAAGACTCTCTACAGCTCTATAAATTAAACAAATAAAACACATGAATATGTTTTGCCCAAAAACGGGCTACGGGCTATTTATGTCGTTTTCTGTGGCGTCGCTAAGATTCTTCAATTGCAGTTGTTGGTGCATTGTCTTGCCTGCGTACAAAGGATATAGATTGTTTGTGGGACAGTTACATCATAATGCTTGATCGGAGTGATCGCAAAGCGTGAATGTTTCTTCGGATCCTTTCTGTTACCACAATGAGTTTCTAATTGGCACAATTGATTACTATACTTGCAAGATAAAATTTCATCAAAAACAACTATGTACGACTAAATTGACAGACAGCTAGCAATGACGATTATGTCAGCGAGGTTGCCTTACTACGGTTTTATTTACTTTGATAACAAAAAAAAAGGTTTTATTTACCTATATTTCAATGCATTATTTGGAAGTTTGTAATTTTTCTTACAAATAAACGTTTTTTTTTAATGAAATAATTTTTCTTTATATTTATAATTACAGAACATTAAAAAACGAACAGTTTGATAATAATGTTTGCAAGGAAATACATTTATGGCCACACTTTTATAACCAAACTTTATGAACAGTGACATTTATCAGTTATTTATTATTAGCAGTAGTGAGACTGACTACTAGTGACCCGTGACACGGCACGCGTTGTATATTTCGGCTCGGCAACGTTTTTGGCGTTCACTTTATTTTACATTGAAACGTTTTTTTCATATTGCAATTTGTACATAAAATAGTCTATGTTACTCGGTAAAGATATTACATCCTTATTGTAGAAATAGTTTTAAAATAGGACGTGTACTTTTGAATTAAATAGTGACCAACAAACAGACAAATCTTATCTTTTCTAGAATTTTAGTTTAGATAATAGATTGGCAACGTAGCATTTTCAAGAAGAAAAGGGATAGATTTAGTTTTGTTGTCTTGTTTCTTTTCCTACGACTGGAGAGCTGACAACAAACCTTAGAATTTTGTATTTGATAGATAATTGTAAGTATTCGAGCGAATGACGTAGTCGTATACTTACTAGATACCTAAACATTGACGACCGATGTGGCGCGGTGGCATTGACGACGTGGAGGTTGCCGGTTCGATTCCCGCCTTGGGATAAATGTTTGTACTATCTGCAAATATTTATTCCGGGTGTTCTGGGTGTTTATATATATAATAAAAAATATCTATCTATGTAATGTATTGTCGAGAAATTACAACACAGGTGGTTCATATATTACGTGTACAGTACATATTTAATTACCGCTAGTTTTGTTTCATACTAAGTACATACACTTTTTGATTTTATTATGGTGTAGAATTATGCGAACTTTATTTTCATACTATACAGTTAATAATGCTACAATATCCAGCTACAATAGCCGCTGTTCCGAACAGGGTAAAAGAGGTTTATTATACAGGGTGTAACAGAAGGGGTGGACCAAAAGCAAAAGGGCGATGGAAGAGCTCAATACCTATCGAAATAACCCCCATGTATGCTCAGCGATATTCAGTCGTTCAAAAGTTACTCGCACTTTTATGTTTTTTTTTTCATTAACATATTTTAGGTTAGATTTCCCAAGTTTTCCCAAACTATCAAGTACGAAAGGTCTACTATGAAGCTACAAGGTGTAAAAAAATACGGTTGTAGCTCTAATAGTTTGGGTATACAAGAGAAATCTAACCTAAATTAAAATTATGAAAAAAAAAACATAAAAAGCGAGTAACTTTTGAACGACTGAATATCGCTGAACATACATGGGGGTAATATCGATAGGCTAAGAGCTCCTGCATCGGCCCTGTTGCTTTTGGTCCACCCCTTCTGTTAGACCCTGTATATATATTTTTTTTAATATTTAATTCTGCACAAAATGATGCAAAAAAACAATGCCGCGTTAGCGCACAGTATATCTCCCATATACGTTACATTTACGATTGAGCTACGAAATATGAGTAGGTAAACAAAACTATACTCATACAATGTGTAGCAAACTTTTTGTTGTTACGTGGTACATTTAACTTTTTTCTTGGTTGTCATGACAACTAGTAGTAAGTAAATAAATATGTCAGTCATAAACACCCAACATTTTGTTGTTAAAAAAATCTCAAATAGTTTGTAATATATCTCAAATAGTGCCTATTTTTAATGCAATGTAAGCTAGAATTCATGGAAGCTGTCTGGGCAGTCTAGCCCAGATCCTGGCATTCAGTTACTCGCAGGCAGAAATCCTTGACGCGAAGAAAGTACTACAAGAACCATAGGCTGAGACCACCGTGACCAACATTCACCTTGTGATAAGAAAACATCTTCGTGAAGAGACCGTTGCCGTATCATGAAGGATTGAAGTAGGAAGAAGGCGACCAACTTCAAGTCATACATCCTTACCATGGTGACCCAGTACAATGACAGTTCTTGGCTCTAGTATTCTGGACGTCTGGATTAGTCTAGCGGTAAAATAGGGGACCATTGCCGCAGATGAAAGATCAATATGTATTACTTTTGTGTACTAGTGTTATTTTCATTTTATATAAGAAAAGTACACTTTTCTTATATAAAATGAAAATAATATAAAAAATATATTATTTATTTAAATATTATATAAAAAATATAAAAAATATAATAATATAATAGCATACATGCTAGCATCTAAAGTATACTTTACTATTGTTGTAAAGTGTGTTAGTCAGTAAGGTTTATCTATGAGCCGTTTTTAAATAAGTACTTAAATTTTTACAACTATATTATGGTAAAAAATATATTTACTTTTCTTACAATAAATTGATTTTTTTCCACAGCTGTGGAAAAAAATCCAAAGCTATTTTTTTTTGTACGTTATTAATATTATCCACCTATGCTATGTAGAATGCATTAAAATTATAAGAAAGAAACCTGTTTGGTTCAACCAAACTTCTTTGCACGGGAGACGGGTGCAAGATATTACAATCTTTACGCTGACAAGTCCGCTTCGAATGTAAATATGACAAAGTACGATAAATAAAAGAATAACTAAAAGAAAAAGAGAAAAAAGATTTCCTATTTCTTTCTACACAAGTATTTAGTTCAAGTAACTAGATGGCGCTCTAGATACTTTTGCTATAACTTAATACCTAGTGCTTCGCACAGATGGTGCCTTTTTTTCACAGTTATTTCATTTTTGGAACACGCGTCACGAACCACCTTAATACATTACATTACCTAGATATTTTTTTTTTATACAAAAATACCCAGAACCCCCCCGGTGCAGATCGTTCAAACATTTATCCCATCTCTCGTCGCAGGCGGACCATCGCCCGCCGCGCCACATCACTCGTGATGCTGGAGGGGGTGGTACGTACAGATGGCGCCGCAGACGGTGGCGAGCAGCACGGGGCGCGCGGTGGGCGCGTGCGAGTCGGCGCCGGGCGCCACGAGCGCGCCGCGCCGCATCACTCGTGATGCTGGAGGGGGTGGTACGTACAGATGGCGCCGCAGACGGTGGCGAGCAGCACGGGGCGCGCGGTGGGCGCGTGCGAGTCGGCGCCGGGCGCCACGAGCGCGCCGCGCCGCATCACTCGTGATGCTGGAGGGGGTGGTACGTACAGATGGCGCCGCAGACGGTGGCGAGCAGCACGGGGCGCGCGGTGGGCGCGTGCGAGTCGGCGCCGGGCGCCACGAGCGCGCCGCGCCGCATCACTCGTGATGCTGGAGGGGGTGGTACGTACAGATGGCGCCGCAGACGGTGGCGAGCAGCACGGGGCGCGCGGTGGGCGCGTGCGAGTCGGCGCCGGGCGCCACGAGCGCGCCGCGCCGCATCACTCGTGATGCTGGAGGGGGTGGTACGTACAGATGGCGCCGCAGACGGTGGCGAGCAGCACGGGGCGCGCGGTGGGCGCGTGCGAGTCGGCGCCGGGCGCCACGAGCGCGCCGCGCCGCATCACTCGTGATGCTGGAGGGGGTGGTACGTACAGATGGCGCCGCAGACGGTGGCGAGCAGCACGGGGCGCGCGGTGGGCGCGTGCGAGTCGGCGCCGGGCGCCACGAGCGCGCCGCGCCGCATCACTCGTGATGCTGGAGGGGGTGGTACGTACAGATGGCGCCGCAGACGGTGGCGAGCAGCACGGGGCGCGCGGTGGGCGCGTGCGAGTCGGCGCCGGGCGCCACGAGCGCGCCGCGCCGCATCACTCGTGATGCTGGAGGGGGTGGTACGTACAGATGGCGCCGCAGACGGTGGCGAGCAGCACGGGGCGCGCGGTGGGCGCGTGCGAGTCGGCGCCGGGCGCCACGAGCGCGCCGCGCCGCATCACTCGTGATGCTGGAGGGGGTGGTACGTACAGATGGCGCCGCAGACGGTGGCGAGCAGCACGGGGCGCGCGGTGGGCGCGTGCGAGTCGGCGCCGGGCGCCACGAGCGCGCCGCGCCGCATCACTCGTGATGCTGGAGGGGGTGGTACGTACAGATGGCGCCGCAGACGGTGGCGAGCAGCACGGGGCGCGCGGTGGGCGCGTGCGAGTCGGCGCCGGGCGCCACGAGCGCGCCGCGCCGCATCACTCGTGATGCTGGAGGGGGTGGTACGTACAGATGGCGCCGCAGACGGTGGCGAGCAGCACGGGGCGCGCGGTGGGCGCGTGCGAGTCGGCGCCGGGCGCCACGAGCGCGCCGCGCCGCATCACTCGTGATGCTGGAGGGGGTGGTACGTACAGATGGCGCCGCAGACGGTGGCGAGCAGCACGGGGCGCGCGGTGGGCGCGTGCGAGTCGGCGCCGGGCGCCACGAGCGCGCCGCGCCGCATCACTCGTGATGCTGGAGGGGGTGGTACGTACAGATGGCGCCGCAGACGGTGGCGAGCAGCACGGGGCGCGCGGTGGGCGCGTGCGAGTCGGCGCCGGGCGCCACGAGCGCGCCGCGCCGCATCACTCGTGATGCTGGAGGGGGTGGTACGTACAGATGGCGCCGCAGACGGTGGCGAGCAGCACGGGGCGCGCGGTGGGCGCGTGCGAGTCGGCGCCGGGCGCCACGAGCGCGCCGCGCCGCATCACTCGTGATGCTGGAGGGGGTGGTACGTACAGATGGCGCCGCAGACGGTGGCGAGCAGCACGGGGCGCGCGGTGGGCGCGTGCGAGTCGGCGCCGGGCGCCACGAGCGCGCCGCGCCGCATCACTCGTGATGCTGGAGGGGGTGGTACGTACAGATGGCGCCGCAGACGGTGGCGAGCAGCACGGGGCGCGCGGTGGGCGCGTGCGAGTCGGCGCCGGGCGCCACGAGCGCGCCGCGCCGCATCACTCGTGATGCTGGAGGGGGTGGTACGTACAGATGGCGCCGCAGACGGTGGCGAGCAGCACGGGGCGCGCGGTGGGCGCGTGCGAGTCGGCGCCGGGCGCCACGAGCGCGCCGCGCCGCATCACTCGTGATGCTGGAGGGGGTGGTACGTACAGATGGCGCCGCAGACGGTGGCGAGCAGCACGGGGCGCGCGGTGGGCGCGTGCGAGTCGGCGCCGGGCGCCACGAGCGCGCCGCGCCGCATCACTCGTGATGCTGGAGGGGGTGGTACGTACAGATGGCGCCGCAGACGGTGGCGAGCAGCACGGGGCGCGCGGTGGGCGCGTGCGAGTCGGCGCCGGGCGCCACGAGCGCGCCGCGCCGCATCACTCGTGATGCTGGAGGGGGTGGTACGTACAGATGGCGCCGCAGACGGTGGCGAGCAGCACGGGGCGCGCGGTGGGCGCGTGCGAGTCGGCGCCGGGCGCCACGAGCGCGCCGCGCCGCATCACTCGTGATGCTGGAGGGGGTGGTACGTACAGATGGCGCCGCAGACGGTGGCGAGCAGCACGGGGCGCGCGGTGGGCGCGTGCGAGTCGGCGCCGGGCGCCACGAGCGCGCCGCGCCGCATCACTCGTGATGCTGGAGGGGGTGGTACGTACAGATGGCGCCGCAGACGGTGGCGAGCAGCACGGGGCGCGCGGTGGGCGCGTGCGAGTCGGCGCCGGGCGCCACGAGCGCGCCGCGCCGCATCACTCGTGATGCTGGAGGGGGTGGTACGTACAGATGGCGCCGCAGACGGTGGCGAGCAGCACGGGGCGCGCGGTGGGCGCGTGCGAGTCGGCGCCGGGCGCCACGAGCGCGCCGCGCCGCATCACTCGTGATGCTGGAGGGGGTGGTACGTACAGATGGCGCCGCAGACGGTGGCGAGCAGCACGGGGCGCGCGGTGGGCGCGTGCGAGTCGGCGCCGGGCGCCACGAGCGCGCCGCGCCGCATCACTCGTGATGCTGGAGGGGGTGGTACGTACAGATGGCGCCGCAGACGGTGGCGAGCAGCACGGGGCGCGCGGTGGGCGCGTGCGAGTCGGCGCCGGGCGCCACGAGCGCGCCGCGCCGCATCACTCGTGATGCTGGAGGGGGTGGTACGTACAGATGGCGCCGCAGACGGTGGCGAGCAGCACGGGGCGCGCGGTGGGCGCGTGCGAGTCGGCGCCGGGCGCCACGAGCGCGCCGCGCCGCATCACTCGTGATGCTGGAGGGGGTGGTACGTACAGATGGCGCCGCAGACGGTGGCGAGCAGCACGGGGCGCGCGGTGGGCGCGTGCGAGTCGGCGCCGGGCGCCACGAGCGCGCCGCGCCGCATCACTCGTGATGCTGGAGGGGGTGGTACGTACAGATGGCGCCGCAGACGGTGGCGAGCAGCACGGGGCGCGCGGTGGGCGCGTGCGAGTCGGCGCCGGGCGCCACGAGCGCGCCGCGCCGCATCACTCGTGATGCTGGAGGGGGTGGTACGTACAGATGGCGCCGCAGACGGTGGCGAGCAGCACGGGGCGCGCGGTGGGCGCGTGCGAGTCGGCGCCGGGCGCCACGAGCGCGCCGCGCCGCATCACTCGTGATGCTGGAGGGGGTGGTACGTACAGATGGCGCCGCAGACGGTGGCGAGCAGCACGGGGCGCGCGGTGGGCGCGTGCGAGTCGGCGCCGGGCGCCACGAGCGCGCCGCGCCGCATCACTCGTGATGCTGGAGGGGGTGGTACGTACAGATGGCGCCGCAGACGGTGGCGAGCAGCACGGGGCGCGCGGTGGGCGCGTGCGAGTCGGCGCCGGGCGCCACGAGCGCGCCGCGCCGCATCACTCGTGATGCTGGAGGGGGTGGTACGTACAGATGGCGCCGCAGACGGTGGCGAGCAGCACGGGGCGCGCGGTGGGCGCGTGCGAGTCGGCGCCGGGCGCCACGAGCGCGCCGCGCCGCATCACTCGTGATGCTGGAGGGGGTGGTACGTACAGATGGCGCCGCAGACGGTGGCGAGCAGCACGGGGCGCGCGGTGGGCGCGTGCGAGTCGGCGCCGGGCGCCACGAGCGCGCCGCGCCGCATCACTCGTGATGCTGGAGGGGGTGGTACGTACAGATGGCGCCGCAGACGGTGGCGAGCAGCACGGGGCGCGCGGTGGGCGCGTGCGAGTCGGCGCCGGGCGCCACGAGCGCGCCGCGCCGCATCACTCGTGATGCTGGAGGGGGTGGTACGTACAGATGGCGCCGCAGACGGTGGCGAGCAGCACGGGGCGCGCGGTGGGCGCGTGCGAGTCGGCGCCGGGCGCCACGAGCGCGCCGCGCCGCATCACTCGTGATGCTGGAGGGGGTGGTACGTACAGATGGCGCCGCAGACGGTGGCGAGCAGCACGGGGCGCGCGGTGGGCGCGTGCGAGTCGGCGCCGGGCGCCACGAGCGCGCCGCGCCGCATCACTCGTGATGCTGGAGGGGGTGGTACGTACAGATGGCGCCGCAGACGGTGGCGAGCAGCACGGGGCGCGCGGTGGGCGCGTGCGAGTCGGCGCCGGGCGCCACGAGCGCGCCGCGCCGCATCACTCGTGATGCTGGAGGGGGTGGTACGTACAGATGGCGCCGCAGACGGTGGCGAGCAGCACGGGGCGCGCGGTGGGCGCGTGCGAGTCGGCGCCGGGCGCCACGAGCGCGCCGCGCCGCATCACTCGTGATGCTGGAGGGGGTGGTACGTACAGATGGCGCCGCAGACGGTGGCGAGCAGCACGGGGCGCGCGGTGGGCGCGTGCGAGTCGGCGCCGGGCGCCACGAGCGCGCCGCGCCGCATCACTCGTGATGCTGGAGGGGGTGGTACGTACAGATGGCGCCGCAGACGGTGGCGAGCAGCACGGGGCGCGCGGTGGGCGCGTGCGAGTCGGCGCCGGGCGCCACGAGCGCGCCGCGCCGCATCACTCGTGATGCTGGAGGGGGTGGTACGTACAGATGGCGCCGCAGACGGTGGCGAGCAGCACGGGGCGCGCGGTGGGCGCGTGCGAGTCGGCGCCGGGCGCCACGAGCGCGCCGCGCCGCATCACTCGTGATGCTGGAGGGGGTGGTACGTACAGATGGCGCCGCAGACGGTGGCGAGCAGCACGGGGCGCGCGGTGGGCGCGTGCGAGTCGGCGCCGGGCGCCACGAGCGCGCCGCGCCGCATCACTCGTGATGCTGGAGGGGGTGGTACGTACAGATGGCGCCGCAGACGGTGGCGAGCAGCACGGGGCGCGCGGTGGGCGCGTGCGAGTCGGCGCCGGGCGCCACGAGCGCGCCGCGCCGCATGACGTTGCACATGGCGCCGAGGTGGAACTGCCCCATGTAGCCCATCTGCTGGCGCTCCTCGTCCGTCGTCGCCGCGCTGCAACATGCATTACATTCACAAACAATTCACACATCACACTGAAGTCCCAAACTAAGCAAAGGGGGCGTCCATAAATTACGTGTTTTTTTTTATTTTCTGTCCCTCCCTCCCCCCTGGTGAGATGTCGTGAGATTTTATCCAACTTCCTCCTCCATCCCCGTTTGCTGCGAACGCGTTGATTCAAAGCAAAGTGTTTTTCAAAAATCAGAATTTACCAAATATACCTGGGATTAATGAATGAAGCACAAAATGAACGTGCAAATATCTGAAAGTGCAAATATCCAACTAACCTGTCTTTCTGGCAGACATACAGATTGAAACTGTTCTCAGCCCCTAGGAAAGTGTCGTCGTCTAAGATCTCCACCGCTGTCATCCAGTTAGGGCTGTAGTCACGAGCTATTTCTTCAAAACTGCCTTCCATCTGTCAAATAAAGTTCGGATTTTAGCTTTTTTTGTTTTCCAACTTTGCTAAGGGGGCGTTCATAAATTATGTGAGGTGTTTTTTCCGATTTTCGGACACTCCCTCTCCCCCTGGTGAGATGTCGTGAGATTTGATCCCCTCCTCCATCCCCCAATCTCACGTGAGATGAAAATGTAGGTTTCTTACGTAACCACGTTGGAGTGTTATTGTAAAAAGGAAAAAAAATGATTATTTTGACGAAAATAGTATAATTATTTTTTATTTCAATCAGAAAAGAATTGCGTGATGTTTGCCGAGACCCCCCCTCTCTCCAACGTAAGATTAGATGAGATTTGAATGGACCCCTCCCTCCCTTAAACATCTCACATAATTTATGGACGCCCCTAAAGGTAGTTTTTCAGGTAGTTTTTTAGATAGAGCCACCTCTTTTCCCACCTGCGAAATCTTTTGTGTTGCATTTTTTTGAAGAAATTTTAACGTTTTAAAATCGTATGATATCCGAAACTAAGTAAAACTTGTACTATTGGAACTAGATTGCTGATAGAATACTTACTTATATTTTTTTGTAAAACATAGAATGGGTATTCTATGTTTTACAAAAAAATATAAGATACATAGAACAAATATTTATATTCATTACACAAACATTTGCTCTGGGTGGGAATCGAAGCCACGACCCACAGGAAGGCAGAGCTACTAACTACCAACTAAGCTGCAACGCCTGTCAATATAAGTAGTATTAAATTGCGACAAGAAGAAGTATAGTTATACTACAATCAGAATTTTCATTTTAAATCATCATCATCAATCAGCTATACAAAAAACGCAATTTTAAATTAATAAATAAGGTAGACTACATACCTGTTTATACTGCAATAGTGACATGGACCGCATGAGATCCCCGACCAGTATGAAGTCCCCTTTGACCTTCAGATACAACGCGACAATGTTGTTGAAGTGACTGCACTCTAGACGCAGTTCCTTCTCTGACGTCCATTCGAATAATCTTACCTGAAAATGTACGGTACAAATATTAATGTACAATACTTGAACGATTTAATTAGAAATACTGGGCTGATACGCCCAGCGTTTTAGCATTGCTATTCAGCGCGGCAATGCAGCCAGTATCTTGGGTACGCGTCCGATTGGTACTGATTTGGACCAGTTCAACTATCTATAGATCGTTTGCAGTGGTCTATAGATAGCTCAACTGTTTCTTACGGTTGTTTCTCCTTGGCAGGAGTGATTATATGAAATGTTTGAAAATAACCTTTTTTAGAAATAAGGTGTTTAGACAATCTGTATGTGCAAAGGTCAGCAATACTCACAGTGCTATTGATGGAGGCGAGTAGTTTCCCGTTGAACTCGACGAGTGCGTAACAAGCTCCTTTGATCTCCTTCTCGGCGACTTGCACCAGTTTGCCGTCCAGCCAGTGGAACAGAAGGATTCGGCCCTGGGAATGTATTCTTTATTTAATTTATAAATATACCTAAATTGCTGCGCCCTCACTGCTATTGGGTTTTATTATGTATGAATTCAATAATGAATATAAATATTTTTTTGAAAATACATTTATAGAGTACATAATAAAACCATGACACAGAACAAATAATTAAGCCGAACACGGATTCCTCGCGTCTTAAAACAAGTTTTATAGGTACTTAGAGCGAGTAGTCAGTAGGAAACTATAATAACAGGTTTAAAATACAATTAATTAATGTAATTAATTACATAAGGCCAGTTACTAAGGTAACTGTTTATGTGAATATGCTTAGTTCTAAGTATTAGCCCTAAATACCATTGTTTTTCTTACATTTTAATCTTACATTGAACAATAAAAACTTATTTATTTATTATGTTCATCCATCATACAAACATTTGCTCTGGATGGGAATTGAGCCCACAGCATGGAAGGCTGCTACTCTAGCTGAGCTGAGCCTGTCTATTTATAGATAGGTCGTAAGTTTATAATACCCAGTTACCTGTTTAGGCTCGGATTCCTCCGGGTTTAATAAAGCAGTGCCGACTGCGTAGTAATGGTTCGGGTCGTCGCCGAGTTTGCACGAAACTAAAGACATCGCGAACTCGTTCGCCATCAGTTGATGGGCGTGTAATACTGGAAAAAAATAAAACTACACTCGTGAGCAAAAAAATCGACTCAGGACGCACGCTCGCGGTCAAAAGTCTCTAGCAAAAAATCTGAAGCCTTAATTCTAATTCTGATTTCAACATCTCAAAGCTGTTAGTTTTAGCTTCAAAATGATGTAAAATATTGTAATGTTTCTTGTTCACACAACCCAACAATATGTTGTGATCGGTAACAACCCTTTTTACGCTTGTTATCAATAGTGCTAATTAAGGGTTTCTGCCCCATATGAAAGGCTATCTACCTGACCCACCCTTGTCAATTAGCATTAAACAGCAACAGATACACATCTTCTTTATCAACAAACAAGAATACTGCCTGAAAATGGATTAGAACAAGTGATCAAGCTGTTTAAGCGGTCACCCTATTGCGACAAGGCCAGAGTCAGCGTGAAGTGAGACTTGCGCTGAACATGAGCCAGTCTGCTGTTTCCAGAGTTTACCGTCGTTACCAAGAGACTGGTAGCTTTAGTCGAAGATGCGGTTCCGGAAGAAAATGGTGCACATCAGAGAGAGATGACCGATTCATTGTCAGCACGTCACTGAGAAATCGGGCTCTAACTGGTGTTCAAGTCCAACAAGAGCTCAGAGAAACGCGAGGAGAAGCTGTGAGTGGCTGGACAGTCCGAAGACGACTTAAGGCAGCTAACTTTACGCCAAAAAGGCCAGCTACTGGCCCAAATTAACCCCAGCCCGCCGAGCTGCCCGCCTACCGTTTGCTAGAGAACACGTTGATTGGACTAACGAACGATGGAGCTCCGTTCTCTTCTCAGACGAAAGCAGAGTATGCTTGCATGGTAGCGATAGAAGAGGACAAGTCTACAGAAGACCTGGAGAAAGATTTGCGCAGTGCTGCATCACAGAAACTGTGACTTTTGGAGGAAGTTCCTGGAACGTGTGGGAGGGCATTTTAACGGAGGCAAACCGAGTTGGTTTTACTGAAACTGGCGGTCGAGTGGGAGAATTGACGGCCAATCGATACATCGAAGAGATTTTAGGGATCATGTCGTTCTCTACGCCGGTTTCATCGGTGAAAACTTTATCTCAATGCACGACAATGCCCTTCCACGTACTGCAGGTTCCGTCCGGCAGTATTTACAGGAGGTCGAAATTACCGCTATGGTTAGGCCAGCGCGTAGCCCGGACTTAAATCCTATCGAGCATATGTGGGATGAACTTAAAATAAAAGTTTGGGGTAGAAATCCTGCGCCAGTCACGAAATTGGACCTCGAAACAGTGCTCATTGAAGAATGGGATAGCATCGAACAAGATCGCGTAAAGAAACTTATTCGATCCATTAAGAAGCGAATGGAAGCTGTTATTAGGGCCAGAGGGGAGAACACTAAATATTGATAAGTTAATTTCAAACAAAATTCATATTTTGACGGATTTAAGCCTGTATTTTCTTAACTGTTTATTATCACCTTTTTTCTTTGTTTAATACTTTTTCGTTACCAAAATGTTATTGAAATACCAACGTAGACCACTTATTTTAAAGCTAAAACTAACAGCTTTGAGATGTTGAAATCAGAAATAGAATTAAGGCTTCAGATTTTTTGCCAGAGACTTTTGACCGCGAACGTGCGTCCTGAGTCGATTTTTTTGCTCACGAGCGTAGTATTTGCCAGGGTACGCATGGACATCACGGAAGATCAGCGTTGTAGTAGTACATAGGTAGTAGGTACTACTACAACACATGCTGAGTGACGGCCTGTTTTGTGGTCACAACCATGTAAATAATAAGGTTTATTTTTAATTGTGTAAGTACTTATATGTTTTGATCTCATGTGTGTGACACAAAATAAAGTTTTGCTTTCTTTCTTTCTTTAATATAGACGTATGCTTAGTGATAGTCTTTTTTGCTTGTTTTATTTTGGTCTGTTTATGACGCAAAATAAGGTTGTTCTATTAATTTTACATAAAAATTCCGCTGTTATTTTATGAGTTCCGCTAATATTTTGAGAGTCCCGCTAATATCGTATAAATTCCGCTAATAATGTATACAAATTCCGCTGGTATTTTATGAGTTCCGCGAATATTGAATACTAGTTGAATACTAGTTGATTTTTTATGAGTTCCGCTAACATTTTAAAAGTTCCGCGAAATCTTTCCGCTGGTATAAGTTACCTTCAAACGTATGATGGTCCAGAATAAGCAGGTTATGTATCTCGAGGTCGAGTGCATTGGGCGCGTGCTTGGCTTGTTGTATGGGAGTGCCGCTGGTGTTAGCGGCGCCGGTCGAAGCGCTCGCTCGCACAGAACTAGAAGATCCAGCTTCTACGCGATCTACGCGCATTGTTACTACTGCAAAAGACTGCAAGAACATTATGTATTATAAATCAGTTATTTGCGAAATTGGAAGGAAAAAAGTGGCTGTGACATACAGACAGACATAACGAATAAGGGTTCAGTTTTTTGTCATTTAGCTACGGAACTCTAAAAACGGCAGCAATCAGACCAGTTTCTTTTAGGTTGTGGTCTCTATGATTTTAGTGAATAACCTTTTATTGATTTGATTTTATGTTTTCTATATTACGTGTTTTTTTTTATCATGCTACGGTGTCCCACTGCTGGGCAAAAGTCTCTCCTCTCTCTTTCCACCACTATCCCTGGCTAACTCTGCCCATTCCCGGTCGAAGGAGTCCAGATTAAATGAATAATTAGTGTAATTGTTTTGTATAATCGCTAGTTATTAAATAAATAAATGATGCTTCTTACAAAGATTTAGCATTAAATAGTCAAGTTTTAGTGACATACCTGTGAAGACTCCTGATAGGCGATTCGTCTGGGAGTTTCACCCAGCGGTACTGTTCTAATGTGCAGTTTCTGTATCTCATCTATAGTGCCGATCGTTACCGTGCTGTCTGTCGCTAATGCTAAACTGAAATATTAGTTCATTATAATAGATAATTCAAACTCAAACTGTTTATTTGCAACGTAAAATATCATAAATACAATTGATAATTTAGATAAAACAATAGTTAAAACAGTAACGGCCGGTTTCTGAAACGTTGATCAACCAAAAAATGAAATAACAGTGTGTCAAAACTCGGATGAATCGTGGTTTGGGTTACTTAAACGCTTGTCATCTTTGAAATATTTAACAACAGATGAACCACATGAAAATGTTATTTTCTTAACTAAAATTATAAAGAGGAAATATTTGATTGTTTGTTTGCATCGAATAGGCACCGAAACCACTGGACCGATTTAAAAAATTCTTTCACCGTTGTGAAGCTACACTACCTGCGATGAACATAGGCTATGTTATATTTTCAAAAAAATAGGGATCCTTTTAAAACTTCAATTATGTAACCCAAGGTGTAAAAAAAAAACATAAAAAATTCCTTACCCGCTACCCGTGCGAAGCCGGGGCGTACTACTAGTTTTGAAGTGAAAACTTCTTTAGCGGCGCTGGGTGGGTAAAAACTTTCAAACTCGCGTCAGGGTCACGTGACGTTGATAAAAAGCGTAAGATCGAGGGGAAGGGAGAGGAACTAGTATCTCCCACTCTTTCTACCGTGCCTGAGTGTGCTCTGTTTAGGCGGCACAGGGCGCTTGCGCGAATGTGTCTGTGTCATTGTGATTGTCATTGTCATTATGACGTCTGTGGTTATATTTTTGAAGTGAAAACTTAAAAGTGAAAACACAACGTT
The DNA here is from genome assembly GCA_932527185.1 of Ecliptopera silaceata. Classification (NCBI taxonomy): domain Eukaryota; kingdom Metazoa; phylum Arthropoda; class Insecta; order Lepidoptera; family Geometridae; genus Ecliptopera; species Ecliptopera silaceata. The sequence goes on along the minus strand of OW052208.1, from coordinate 9,238,432 downwards.
AATATTGAAGTTTTCACTTCTGCCGGCACTCCCGGAGTGCTACCTTTTTTTAATAAATTAGCAGTACAAAAGCTTACCTATCGGGATATGCGGCTGCATTAAGCGAGCACATGTGCGTGACTTCCTTGAGATTGACGTTGGAGAACACCAGCTTGTGGTTGGACGAGAATATCACGGTCGGACGGTCGGAGCACGCGAAAATGTTGGTCGTCGATAGAGACCTGAAAGAAATAACTCTTATTGTGATAAATTAAATAAAAAAATAGGATAATATTCGATAATGTTCCGAAACCACGTTGATTTTGAAGCTTCAAATATTGTCACTTTTATATTTTTTAAATTGTTTATGTATTTTGAAAATTGAACACAGTATTTACCTACAGGCGTCACAGCTCGGTTGGTAGTAGCTCTGCCTTCCATGCTGTGGGTCGTGGGTTCGATTTTCATTCAGAGTAAATGTTTGTGTGATGAACATTAATATTTGTTCTGTGCCTGGGTGTTACTATGTATTCTATGTATGTATTTACAAACAAAAAAATGAATGTAAGTATCAGCAATTTATTTCCCATAGTACTGGGACGCTCCTGGGTGTCTATCATTCACGGCGCCATCTACGAGAAAAGGACCAAACTCTAGCTCAATGCCCGTACGGGCAGATTGCAAGAAAAAAAGGAGATTAAAAAAAACCCATAGTACAAGCTTTTCTTAGTTTGGGACTAGAGTGTGATGTGTGAAATGTCCAAGAATAATAATAAATAATAAATAAATAATGCTGGACAATCCACACAACATCATCTAGCCCCAAGCTAAGCAGAGCTTGTGTTTTGGGTACTAGAAGACTGACATACTTAATATAATACATTACATAGATAGATATTTTTTATTATACATATAATACCCAGAACACCCGGAATAAATATTTGCAGAACATACAAACTTTTATCCCGGGGCGGGAATCGAACCCGCAACCTTCCGCGTCGCAGGCGGACCATCGCCCACCGCGCCACATCGGTCGTCAAATATTATTTCAAATATTATATTATTTAAGAATATTTATTTATTGTATTTAACCTGAAACTCCTAAGCACAGTAGGTTGCGTGCCGAGCGTGACTTTCTTCTTGTTAGACAGCACGCCAGTCGCGGGGTCCACCGTGAAGTAGAACATGGAGCCGTCGCCCAGCGCGCACAGCAGGTAGCACACGCCCTCCAGCACGCAGATCAGCAGCGAGCGGGGAATCATATCTGAACAAACAAACAATTAAGGTTACCTATTTACGCACTTGGATATACCTATCTAGTTATATATGTTTTAGTTATTATCATAATTAGGTGTCTAATTTGTACCTACCTACACCTTCATCTACCTAATTATTATAGTAAGTACTTAATTACTAAATTAAGTTAGTTCTAATTACTAGTTCTAATTCTTTATTTTTTCCTTTGTACAATAAAGTATTATCTATCTAATTTTGACCAAAATTTCATAAAAGTTCGATAATAACTTTTGAACGACTGAATATCGCTGAATATACACGAGGGTTATATCGATAGGCATTGAGGTCCTCTATCGCCATGTTTGGTCCACCCCTCCTGTTACACCCTGTTTAAAGAAGCTCCCCCATCGCCCTGTTTCTTTTGGTCCACCCCTCCTGTTACACCCTGTTTAAAGAAGCTCCCCCATCGCCCTGTTTCTTTTGGTCCACCCCTCCTGTTACACCCTGTTTAAAGAAGCTCCCCCATCGCCCTGTTTCTTTTGGTCCACCCCTCCTGTTACACCCTGTTTAAAGAAGCTCCCCCATCGCCCTGTTTCTTTTGGTCCACCCCTCCTGTTACACCCTGTTTAAAGAAGCTCCCCCATCGCCCTGTTTCTTTTGGTCCACCCCTCCTGTTACACCCTGTTTAAAGAAGCTCCCCCATCGCCCTGTTTCTTTTGGTCCACCCCTCCTGTTACACCCTGTTTAAAGAAGCTCCCCCATCGCCCTGTTTCTTTTGGTCCACCCCTCCTGTTACACCCTGTTTAAAGAAGCTCCCCCATCGCCCTGTTTCTTTTGGTCCACCCCTCCTGTTACACCATGTTTAAAGAAGCTCCCCCATCGCCCTGTTTCTTTTGGTCCACCCCTCCTGTTACACCCTGTTTAAAGAAGCTCCCCCATCGCCCTGTTTCTTTTGGTCCACCCCTCCTGTTACACCCTGTATAAAGGAGCTCCCCCATCGCCGTTTCTTTTGGTCCACCTTTCCTGTTACACCCTGTATAAGTGAGCTCCCCCATCGCCCTGTTTCTTTTAGTCCACCCCTCCTGTTACACCCTAATTCTAATTGGGGGAATGAGATCTGCACTGACGTCCCGCAATGGGGTGTATTGTGCATTGTCCCCCTGCTAACCTCACCCCAGCCAGCCCAACTCTTTAAAGTAACGGAGAAGGACTTTGGGTTGGTAGCAGCATTGTTCTAGCATCCCCGGTGTTGTGGTGGATGGCGATAGTCATGAACAGGACCCGATCAGTTCCTGCAGTCCCGTTTTAGATCTCGCTTCATTTGTAGCACATGCTCTACAGCAGTGGTCACCAATTAGTTTCACTCGGGGTCCATTTTAAGAAATGAAATGACCGCCGCGTTTCGCACATGTCATAAAAAAAAATTATTGAACAAAGGTAATTAAGAAAATTAAAAAGATATTATTATTTAAGTACAACATATCAATGAGAAAAGTGTCATTTTTTATTGTTGATTTATCTGTCTGAAGTTTGGAGTGGAATTGGTGCAAACTATTGACATTACTCGTTACTTCGCCCGGAATTTTTCGAATTAACGTCAACAAAGATAGTGCGTGGGATATATTTTCCGGTCCGCATACAGTGGGTCGGCGGTCCGCATGCGAACCGCGGTCCGCCATTGGGTGACCCCTGCTCTACAGTTTCTTTTTCTTGAAGACAACAGCGTTACACCCTGTACGTGTAAAGTAAATAGTTACCCCCGGATAGTTTCTCAGTGTGCAGCGGCTTCATGTCGGGCAGGCTGAGCACGCGCACCGAGATGTCGGTCCACAGCCCCACGCCCAGCAGGCACGCGCCCCCGTCGCCCGCCGCGCCCCCCACGTCCAGGCACGCCACCTCCTCGTCCATGCACACTTCACTGTGACAATAAATAATTATAAATAAATGCTGCTTAACTATGCTTTCGAGAGGGATTGGTGGACGAAAGCGGAAAGCAGGGATGAGTGGAAGGATTTGGAAGTGACCTTTGCCCAGCAGATTACACCTGGCTGCGAAGAGGTGCGGCCAATTGCGCAACGGCAACCGTGATTTTTTTGAATCTTCATATAAATTGTCATGATGTAGACGTTATTTAATTTAAAGAACAAGTTAATGATATTTTTTCCGATAAAAATTTGATTTTCAGCAAAAAAACAGATGAGCGCACTAATCCTGCCGGATCTTAGACTAATAATATTATGTTAAAATATACTGTAACTTATAAAACTATGTGTTAAGAGGTGCAAATAATATTATTATTTATACTAGATAGATAGACTACCATAACTACCACCTGGACACCTGAAGGTCAGCCGCGTCGGGGTCGGCCGAGGAAGCGTTGGAGGTATGACCTTGACTTATTTGACTTGGATTGGTGGGAAATTGCCATGGACAGAGAGAAGTGGAAATGTTTGGGGGAGGCCTTTGCCCAGCAGTGGGACAATGTAGGCTAGAATAAAAAATAATATGTAAATATATTTATACTTGAGAGGTTGCAGCTTGTTCCGCTGTATGTCGATGAGATGTAGTTTCTGTCCGGCCGCGCACACGGCGCGCGCTTCGCCGCACGCCACCACCGAGAGCGCGCGCGCGCCGCCCACGCGCCACTCGTCCGCTAACTGCCAGCCCGACGCCGAGCGGACGATCAAGCGGATGCCTTCGTCCGTTATCTAAAAAAAATACAATAAACGGTCTGTATAAAGCTCAACTGTTTCTAATGTATTTTATATGACTATGTACATTTTGTAAATACTGTATAGGCGTAAGTTTGTTTGTGAATAAAGTTCTTATACAATATATTAATAAACTACCATTACAAATCTCAAAACTTTTGTGGCGATGTTATCGACACTATCCCAACACTACGCGTGTCTACGTGTGTCCCATCACTAGCGCTGAGTAAAGCCGCCATTACTCTTTCGGCTATTTTCTTGTAGACATCTCTTATTTGTAATTTGCATAGTTTTATGTATTATCATAATTGCCTTACAATAAACAAATCATTACAAGCCGTTTATTATTTGTAATCGTGGGAGTGCAGAGAACTCCCACACTTTGTATGAATGAATTTAAAACTAAATTCTAAGATGTTTTTTGAATGCCACCCGTTTTATCGCATTAGTGAGTTCATGAGCTGTTCATTAGCTTATTTGCAAACATACCAACTCAGTAATACCAGAGACTAGTAGGTAATATAAATAGACTGCCAATCTCATACAAAAAAACATGACTCGGAAAAGGTGAAATCCGAGAGTTATACGTGGCTTATTTCTAGATGACGATGAAAAATTATCGTAAAATTATCCTAACAGCACTAAAAGCCAAAAAATCTGTATTATTTCTGTGTTAGTGCACACCAACATTTTTATTTTATTTTTAGGTGATCGTAAACAATGATTTATACCATAGGTTTGATCGGAATACAGCGCCATCTAGAAATAAGCCACTACAACTCTCGGATTTCACCTTATTCCGAGTCACGTTTTTTTGTATGAGATTGGCAGTCTATTTATATTACTAATCTCTGGTAATACTTAAAAATAAGCTTCGATAACTCTAAAAGCACTTTGATATAATAGCAGTTGAATTACATATTCTGTAGCATAAAAATGTGAGGTACTCATATACGTCACTAACCTGAACTAACTGATCATGACACACATTTCCAGTGAAGAAAGTTTGTCTGTCTGAGACGAACCCTTGGATTTCTGTCTCTTCAACCTCCTCGCCATTCAACGTGAGCACTCTGAAACATACAAAAGATGAGTATCAGGGGCCTTGCCTTGTTTAGAATACAAAATTTATGTCGATTTCGAAATCCACTGACTACTACTAAAAAATGAAGATTTATACCCAATCAAAATATTATTTTAAAGATCCTACAACAATTAATGTAATTCATGCCTTATTTTTGACAATAATGTGAGTTGGGTTCAATGGTTAAGTTTAATTTTTAGCTTGAGTTAGCCATGAATTGCGTTTTTAAACTCTAGTTCCTTCAAAAGTAATTGAAATAACTGTTATTTCAATATTAATATCAATATCAATAATATTTCAACTGAATTTTGAAGCAGGATTTTCAAAGAGTTACCTAGTCTGTCCAACAAAGGCTAGAACCAATGTATCATGCTTGACCGAGTCGGGAGCGAGGGTCAACGGCCACATTCCCTTGATTCCGGGCAGGTCTATGGAAGCTTGCTCTTGGATTCCGATCCCGTTGCGGATTATACGGAGAGAACCCATCTTGAATGCACCTGGAGACAAATAATGATGAGTTTCAGTGCATAATTATTACTTCACACAAGATTGACACAATGTATCTAAAGGACTAGTTTTTGATCGCCTCAATTTTTATGATAGTCTCTATGCTAGTTATAAAAATGGGGATCAGTCACGCCTTTAGTTGAGTATGCAGATGAAGCTATAAAAATACGGTGTTGTTATTTTTTTAAATCGCATCAATAAGACAGAGATTTTAATTAACGAATTGGAAAATCGCTCGCAAATAAACATGACAATGCTGTAACGTCATCTGGCCGTAGTGAACATTAAACCTTTACTAAAATTCACTGTTACATACTCGTCTGTTACCTGAGCAGGTGATGAAATGGTTCTCTCTTTCTCTTCAACTTAACGATTCACTTATTCACGATGGGCGTAAAGATGGTAAAGTCTTATAGCTGGCTAGTATCTATAAGATAGTAGCTTCTTATACACTTCCTTATTTAGAAGTGCCTAGTACCTATAAATCTTTTAGTGCAGGTGATGAGCTCGTTCTGCCCCTGGCGCTCCAGGTCAATCGACGATGGACATAAGACTAGCAAAGTATCCATAGACTAGTAAACTCCCGTATTTACACTGCCTAGTGCCTACTCGTCAGTTACCTGAACAGGTGATGAGTTGGTTCGGTCTCTGATGATCGATGAGCGTGAAACTGGTGAAGACTTATAGCTGGTTAGTATAAGATACCTTCATATGAATTACCCTATGTACTCCCTAGTGTATACATTTGTCTATTACCTGAGCAGGTGATGAGCTGGTTCTGCCCCTGCCGCTCCAGGTCCACGAGGCACATATCGACGATGGGCGCGAGGCTGGTGAAGGTCTCCATGGGCTGCACGTAGTGCGCGGGCTCCTCGCGCGCGGCGGACAGACGCACCAGCGCCGAGTCGCCGAGACGTGATCCGATGAACACCACGCCGTTGTCCAGATACGTCATGCATTCCGGAATCGGGATCTCACCTGTTCATTCAATTGTGTTATTATTTATCACAATATCGACGACCGATGTGGCGCGGTGGGCGATGGTCCGCCTGCGACACGGAAGGTTGCGGGTTCGATTCCCGCCTCGGGATAAATGTTTGTATGTTCTGCAAATATTTATTCCGAGTGTTCTGGGTATTATATGTATAATAAAAAATTTCTATATATGTATTGTATTGTATTAAGTATGTCAGTCTTCTAGTACCCATAACACAAGCTCTGCTTAGCTTGGGGCTAGATGATGTTGTGTGGATTGTCTAGCATTATTATTATATACACATTTATTTAAAATCTTAGTAAAAAGTTTTTTACAATATACATTATAAAAATACATATATTATAAAAAACTTAAAACTAGGTTGCCGCCGGCAACGGCGCAAGGCCCAAGCTACCGGTGGTTAGGGCTACAGATTGAGGAACCTCCGGACAATGCGTGCCGTGTCGAGGATCACTGCCTTCTGCATCTGCCCCTTGAGCCAACCTTCTAGCGAGAGCCTCTTTAGATGTTGGTCGAGGCTCTTCGCTATCAGACCGTTCACCGAAACGACTATCGGAACAATGATCGTAGAATCAACATCCCACATGGCGGTCACCTCGAAGGCCAAGTCAAGGTACTTGCTAAGCTTTTCCTTCTCGGCCTTTACGAGGTTTTCGTCATGTGGGATGGTGATGTCCACGAGCATTGCCTTACGTTGGGACCGGTCTATCACCACGATATCAGGCTTATTGCAAACAATAGTCCTGTCCGTGATGATAGAGCGGTCCCAATAGAGCAATGCACGACCATTTTCGAGAACTGGCACCGGCGTGTACTGATAATATGGCACCTCAGACTCAACAAGGCCGTATTGAAGAGCAAGTTGCTGATGGATGATTCTGGCTACTAGGTTGTGCCTGTGCAAGTACTCACCGTTAGCAAGATGCGAACAACCGGAAATAATATGCCTGAGTGACTCGCCAGGACGGCGGCATGCCCGACAATATTTTATTATTTTATTTTTTTATTTTATTATTATTATATTTATTATTATTATTTTTTTATCTTTACATCTATTTTTGGCAGGGGTCCTTATTGTTCATTCAATTGTTTGAACATTTTATTTATTTATCTTTACAGCTATTTTTATCTTTGAAAGACTCCAAATTCAATAGTTTAGTCAAGTTTACAATTATAAATCAATAAAAATTAATAAACAAATAACTAAACAGCGGGAATCCACAAAAGTAGACAAACCTTGTACAATCTTTATAGTGAAAAGCAATACAATTTTAGTGAAGAGTTTAAAGAAAAAATAAGAAACTACTCAAAAATTTTTAAACGTGTTTGCCGTACTGCTAAGTCTCAATATATAAGTTCAAAAATTAAAACTAGTGATGATAAAATAAAAGCTACGTGGAAAATAATCAATAATGAGACAGGGAGGGTCAAAGAACATAACACCATATCCAAACTGAAGGTTGACGACATCATCATTGACCAGGATGTTGATGTGGTCAAAGCATTCGAGACATTTTTCACTGACATTCCTGTCTCAACTACAAAATCCTTAAACTCTTCCCACATAATCGCGGAGTCATTATTGATAGAAAATATACCTAAAATTCAAAAACTGTTCAACTTCGATTATGTGCATGCAAAGGATATTGTCAAAGCTTTTAAAATGATCAATGTAAAAAAAACCACGGACCTCTGGGGCGTCTCCGTTGCCGTCGTAAAACCCGTGATTGACCTTATCGCTCAAGATTTGGCCTTTATATTTAACCAAAGCATCGATTGTGGTGAGTTTCCTGACTTAATGAAACATAGTAAAATAACACCGCTATTCAAATCAGGTAACCGTTCAGACCCTACTAACTTTCGACCGATTTCAGTACTACCAACATTTAGTAAAATCTTTGAAAAACTTATGCTTCTACAATTACAAAGACATTTTGAAAATAACAATTTACTTGACACAAAACAATTCGGGTTTACGAAGGGACGCTCAACGACCGACGCAGGCATTGAGTTGATAAAACATATTTTTGAAAACTGGGAGCAATCAAATGACGCCTTGGGTATATTTTGTGACTTATCCAAGGCGTTTGATTGTGTGCATCATGAAACGTTGGTCAGGAAACTAAACCACTATGGTGTTAGGGGTGTTGCTCTGGAACTTCTGTCTTCTTATTTAAGCAACAGAATTCAAAGAGTTGACGTAAATGGGAAACGTTCTCCGGGATCTGTGGTGAAAATGGGTGTACCACAAGGATCAATACTAGGACCGTTTTTGTTTCTAGTTTACATCAATGATCTACCACGAGTAGTTAAAGATGATCACGAGATTGTACTGTTTGCAGATGACACTTCACTTTTGTTCAAATTGGAACGACGACAAACAAATTATGACGACGTGAATAATACAATCTCAAAAGTTGTAAACTGGTTCAATGTAAACGACTTATTATTAAACGAAAAAAAAACTAAATGTATACGATTTGTTTTACCAAATGTCACACAATCGCTAGCTAATGTCAAAATTAAAGATGTAAACATAGATCTAGTGGACACCACAGTGTTTTTAGGAATAACCTTAGATAATAAACTTCAATGGGGCCCACACATAGACAAATTATCGAAAAAGCTTAGTTCTGCAGCATATGCAGTCAAAAAGATCCGCTTCCTTACAGACGTGGACACAGCTAGACTAGTTTATTTCAGCTACTTTCATAGCATTATGTCATATGGCATTTTGTTGTGGGGGAATGCTGCAGATGTAAATACCGTATTTGTGTTGCAGAAGCGAGCTATTCGTGCAATCTATAACATGGGTCCCAGAGAATCGCTACGAAATAAATTTAAGGAAATAAACATAATGACAGTGCCTTGTCAGTACATTTACGAAAACTTAATGTATGTTCGAAAAAATATTAATCTTTTTGCTAAAAAAAGCGACAATCATAATGTTAACACAAGAAATAAGGATAAACTCGCTGTTCCCATTACTAGGCTCACCAAAGTAAATAAATCTTTTAAAGGGCAATGTGTACGCTTCTATAACATAGTCCCAAGCTATGTTTGTCAATTGCCGATTGGCAAGTTCAAAAACGTAATAAAACGAAAACTCTTATCAAAAGCATATTATAAAATATCTGACTATTTAGAAGACAAGCAAGCTTGGGACGAACTAGCTCCAACTTTGTTAAACAATTGTAAGAAGGATCATATGAAAAAAACGCTAGAATCCAGGTCTAGTTTCTTGCCAGTTCTTCTAGACACTGGTCGCGACGAACTGGCGCCTAGAATCATCTAGTATGTAAGACGTTTCAAAGTGATCCTTGTGATTTTATTGAATAAATGATTTTGAAGTTTGAAGTTTGAAGTTTAAATAAATAAATGTTCACATATATTTCACACATCACAATGTTGTCCCAAACTAAACAGAGCTTGTATGGGAACTAGACTACTGAAAAACTTATATAATTTATTTTTGTACATACACATGTTAATCCAGTAGCGACTAAATCAATTCGAATGTAACTTCGGTAATCGAGCCGAATATCCCGAAAAATCAGCAAGAATAAGCTACACTTACCAAGTAATTCAACTTTCAAATCCTTCACAGATTGCGTCCCATCTATTTTCTCTTGCAGTTCAAGCAGTAACATGAATAGTCTGCCCGCGATATCTCCCAGTAGATACCGCAGTCCTTTACCATCTACTCGGCAGTAGCAACTGATTGGTGTTAGCTGAAAAAAGAAAACTATTAAATATAATAGAAAAATGGTTTTAAGCCATATAAAGTCATTAGGATTAGATGGAAAGAGATATCTATGTTTATCTTTGTCTTTCTTACATGCTTGAGCACATATTGTTTAGTAATTAAAAAAGTTATTTATTTGCTTACTATCACATAATGAAAGTAATATAAAAAAGTAATTAGGCACGCAATAAAATCCGTTTAATTGATAAATTAGAAAGATATCTTTTTCAAATTTTTGATTTTTTTTTTTTGTTTAACATAACAATTTGATGTTTATAAAAAATCTGAATAATAAACTTTTCTTACACATACACTATCATAATGTCAGATTACTAATTAGGAGATAATTAAATGTTTTGTTTAACAAATACTTAAGAGATTTCTGTAAAATATTCTTACTTTTATCTGGGGCGGGGCAACAGCTACATAACTTTGTCCATCGTGATAAACAATGGACTCCTGTCCTATCACAATAGCTCCACCTAAAGAAATATTACAGATTTAGTACTTATCCAAGCACTATTATAGATAGATAGATGAATAAATTAATTTTATGTGTAATATTAGTTAAATAAGTCTAATAGGTCATATGTTTATTTATATGATCAGGCAATTAAGAGCATTATAATAATTTTCTTTTAACGAGCTTGATACTTCCTTTCCAAATAAATAAACTAATATGTTGTGCCGATTCCTCCTAAAGAGAGGCAAAATAAGGACAAGAAGAAGAAGAGATTTCTCTAAATGAATACAATTTACATATTTATGAGAAACACAGTAATATTTAAATGTAAATAAACACATGTATTACGATTAGGTAGATGTGAGTGTCAGAATGCAAGCATACAACTGAATTGAATCATAATTCACTTACCTAGTGGTCTCGGAACAGGTATCAAGATGGATGCCTCTGTCTCCACATTATCTTGTTTCCAAGGTATCTTAATAAATTCTTTGTCCCGTAGATGTATTTCATGTGTCTGAATATAAAGCTTGTTTTAAAAATCCATACTATGTATAATTCATGAAATTGAATATAAAATATCTGCATGGCCAACAAAGAAATAAAAATAACATAAAATGGTTGGTAATAAATATACAATTGTTTGCATAATAACAAAACTGGGCATCATTCAGCATATGTAATATGAAACTCAGTGTTTTTATTCTACTCAACTATATTTTGTCATGATCCGTATGTTATGGAAAGCTAAAGTGAAGCATGTGCTGTCTTTTTTATTTATGTATGTATAGCTTTTTCTTTTTTTACTCATAAGTATGTCCCTGACATGAACATGGGGGAATTTTCTAGAAGAGCATTTGGGCCACTGATTTGCTGTACATTGACACCTGACCTGACAAATGTCAATGTCCTGCTGGCTTACTTACTTTAATGTGCCTTCCATTGAGATCCTGATGAATTAATATTAGTGTAGGATTGGCACAGCCATGTAGGAACTCCACCTCATACACATTCAGATGTTCTAATCTGTAACAAGGATTTTTACTTTCATTGTATGCATGTAAAATAAAAATAAATAAAGGAAGGAAACTTGCAGACTTATTCTATCAGCAATCTAAATTCCCATAGCTTGGCTTAGTTACTAGAGTGTAATGTTAGAAATGTGCATGAATATTTATAAAATAATTACCTTAAACTTGAAGCTTTCAACTCTGTTGAGTCCTTATCCAGCGGGATAATCTTAAACAATCCATCATACAGCCTCAACCCAATAACTCTGGCTTGAGGATCAATCACAGCCAGGATTCCATTTTCAGAAGGTTTGCCGATGCGATCTGACACATTTCCATGAGCTCTGGTGACCACTTCTAAATCTCCATTGGGGTTGGTTCTCCACTCTAATATCATGGCATTGTAGCGAGCAGTAAGGATGAATACTAAATCTTTCTTTTCATACTGAAATAGAGAGAATGTCATGCTGTTGTATGTCTGACCAAACATGAAGAACTTTTAGTGCACAAGGGTGCTTTGACACAATTGACATAACATCTGCTCATAGCTCATATCTGATCACAGATTAACTAACTTGGAAAAGAAAAAAACCAAAATTAGTGTGGGGGACTACTTAATATTTCCTACTTATTTTTTAATTTCCAACTACCTATCAACTTTCTAAAATAATATACAGATTGAAAAAGCAGTTGAGACTGATAGTTACTCACAGGAGGCCTGAAAAGCTTCATCTTAGCCACCCGACCATACAATCCTACTTCCTTCATAGGACGTAGACCTTCTGGAGTCACCAAGTACATTTCAAGGCGGTTCCCTTTCGCGACGAGCAGGTTCAAGTCCGTAGGGGACGTGAAGTTTCCTAAAAACATTGATATAACCAATACAAATGACACAGATTTGAAATGCCATATCTTGTAAGATTTTCTGTCATTTTATGCTTACATTTTTCAAAAGTAAAATTTAGAAAAACATAGTATGAAAGCCTAAATAGAGAACAATGCCTGTGTAGTTAAACCGAATGTAAAAATAGATTTATTTCACAAGCGTGTGCAGATGCCACTTTGAAATTCGGAATTGTTGCGAAATCGATGCACGTGAAATACATTGAAATCGACTATTCATTCAGAGAGAATCATAAGCACAGTTTATTAGCAAAATTCTACGAGCAGTTTATTATAAAAACAAGTAATAAAGCCTATAGTTCGCATATAATTTTGTTGATTCTTGGTAACCTCAATACGAAAACATTGCTGTATATAGTTTTTTTACCGGTCACACATGCTGTTACGCCTGTTGGCTTCTGTGCCGTCACAACGTAGTGGTAGGCCATGATCAGAATTCACGTTATCACTATAGTATTCGCACAATATTCATCCATCTAGGCAAAATAACACAAACAAATCCCCCCGCACCGGACTCGCAAATTCACAAATTGTTTTTTTTTCTATTTTAAAGAAAAGAGAATAGTGTAGTGAGTGGCACAGACAGAACAAAAGTTTAGTAGTGGTGTAACTGAGTTAGTAAGAATCGCTGAAATTGTTCACAAAATTCATCGATTATTTATACGTCTCGTTTTAAACATTGTCAAAACTTGAATGTCGAGTATGCATAGCATAGAATAGACTATCGCGTGGTAAAATAACTAAATTATACCATAACAGCAGTGTGATAGAACGAAGAAATCCAATTCGAGTTGTGTCTTGAGGAAATCGAGTAAAAAAACGCTTTTCGAATCTAATTAAATCGATATAGAGCACTATAACCTGATTTGAACTTGCCAGTCCACATCTAATCTAGGTTGCCTTTTAAATTATTAGCTCGTTTTTTGGTTTCAGGGAATTGTGAAGCAATGTAGGGAATTTCTATTCGCTATAGGTAAAGGTGGATTGTAAAATGCCTCCGAATGAAGGACATTAACAAAGGTTGTGAATCAAGCAGGATTCGAACCCGCGACCTTCCCCTCTATACGGTGATTCGCTAACCAACTAAGTACGCCATTAACTTATGAAATATAATATTCAAATACTTATTGATGGCACATCGGCAGCAAAATATTTATTGATCATCTTTATTTTTACCCTTACATTATTTAATAGTAGGTAGGTACATATAAATGTATAAATAATAAAATCAGTCTACATGGCTCGGCGGGACGCTCTCGAACATGATTTGCGTCAGGAATGTAACTTTTTCTGAAAATAAAGAAAAACACGTTGTATTCTTCAACAATTATAAAAAAACTAATACAAAAAGACTAATATGTATTCACTCTGATTAGGACACACCAAGTTCCAGCTTGGTGGTCTGGATGACTCTGGATCTCCAGGATGGTCCTTTGATTCGGAGTAAGGCATAGGTAATGAATGATGTTAGGAATATATTGGTAACATAAGTGTTTAAAAACTTATTTGGGGGAAATAAATATCTTGGATGAATCTTGATTATTACAATTCAATTTTTATACATTGGCGAAGTTGGCTAACCCCTATAGGTTAGCCAACTTCGCCAATGTCACGTTGTTGATTATTTTATTACATGCTAAACATACAATTTTGTCAAAATTGTTGTTCTTACATATCTCATCCAGTGATCGAAAAAAGCGAAAAAATCAATAATATCGTAACAATTATTTTTTTTACATTTCTTATAGGCAATACAATAACTAGCTTAATTTACTCACCTAATAAAACAGTCGGCGTCTTCTTATAATAAACAAAGACAGTATAAACAGCTACCCCCATGACTAGGAAACCAACAGCCATTAGATATTTCACAGAAGGGTCGTGCGCTATCGGGGTTATTGATAAAAATATCGCAACTAGGAGTACAAAGTACGGTACAACGGTCGGTACTCGGTACGGCCTGGGTTTATCCGCTTGAGTCTTCCGCAGTACTAGTAGTGCAACCATGGCCAATCCGTAGAAGAACCAAAGGAACCAACTGGCGAAGACTATCAGCGTTTGGATGTTGCCGACTGATATGAACACCGCTGTCAGAAGACACTGAAAACAAACGTAAAGTTAATAGGGATTGCCGTAAAGTTCTGCGCAATTTATTATACGGTCGGTATCTGGAAACCCAAATCACGATTGATCCGAGTTTGACACATAGTAATTATTAGATTTTTTCGTTGATCATCGTTCGAGAAACCGGCCGTTAGTAGGCTATACTTAGTAGTAATATTATTATATAGTCTTTTAAAGTAGGTGCAAGCTTTGCTCAGTTTGGGACCGATCGACCAACGCTTTTGTTACACGTGAGTGGATGAAGATAGATAATAAGATAAATCCATTTCTTCTTCTTTTTTTATATAGCTTCTGCCCGCCCAATGTTTGACTGGATACAAAGGTTTATTATAAACTTTAGACAGTTCTTTTTCTTTTCTTAATGGCTTTTCGAAGGCTAGGGTTGCCACGATTTTGCCAATGTCAGAGTTTATGGTGATTTACGTTTACTAATCTTATAGCAAAAAGGATCTGTAGCTCTACCATGAGTTTTTACTATACTATATATAGGTACCTACTATATTCGCTAGCGTCTGTAGTTAAAAAAAAATATGAAGATTTGTACAGCGCCTCTAGCGGATAGTTCGTAATACTAATATTGACGTAACTACTTTAGTAAAGTCAGGCGATTTTACTGTGACAACTCATGGTAGAGGTACTGAGTAAGTGTTCAAAAATGACCGGTAATGGAAGGTACTCTAAAAGTTCAATAAAGAAGTACTCACTTGAAAAGCTACTGCCGGAGCAGGCGTCAGTCTTTTGACGTTGACATACGAGAACATTTCCAACATGTGGCCGCCGCGCGCTGCTGTAAAGCACACCCTGTATAACAGTTACAACATTAATAACACACCATGTATAGTCTAGTCTAGGTTTCAAGTATCTATATTATCAGTTTATCTTATAATTTAAATTAGGTAGAATGTATCTTTAAATAATATAAGTAAATAATTATACTAGGTATGGTATTACTTTAGTCTTAACTACTTTACAGTATCGTTAAAGATTCTGAAAGATATAAACAAAAGCTCTACGCGAAATCTTTCAGAACCCAGACATTTCTGTTTTATTTGCTTCGATTCTCTCACTCTTATTCGAAACCAATTTTTCTGTATACAACAATTTATGTAATTTAAGGTTTAGGTAGTTTTACCAACCTGTCCTACCTACCTTGTAACTCCAAACTGCACGCTCATAGCACAGCCAAAGGTCGCGATGGCCACGCCCAGCGGGATGAGGAAGCTGGCCGGGCCGAGCACGCGGTTCCCGAAGGCCACAGCCACCGCCGGCACCGACACCATCTCCGAGTAACTCAGCACGGTCATGTACGCCACGTTCATGAACACATACAGCGCTGTGATCAGCGGAACAGCGATTGATATGCTGAGAGGTACATTGCTGGGAAAGATAAATAAATAATAAATAACGCTGGACAATTCACACAACATTATCTAGCCCCAAGCTAAGCAGAGCCTGTGTTATGGGTATAGAGACTGACATACTTAATACAATACCTACAATACATAGAATGATATTTTTATTAAGTATATACATTCATATTAAATACCCAGATCATCTGGAAAAAATATTTGCAGATCAAGCATTTATCTCAAGGCGGGAATCGAACCCGCAACCTTCTGCGTCGCACATCGGTCGTCAAAGATAACGTCACCTTTATTTTATGAAAATTGTGATCGCAGCTCAGTTGGTAGTAGCTCTGCTTTCCATGTGGGTCGTGGGTTGGATTCCCACCCAGGGCAAATGTTTGTGTGATAAACATAAACATTTTTTCGTGTATGGGTGTTACTATGTATTCTATGTATGTATTTACAAAAAAAGTATTATATATCAGCAGTCTAGTTTCCATAGTATAAGCTTTGCTTGGGATTAGAGTGTGATGTGTGAAATGTCTGTGAATATTTATTTATTTATCTAATGTGAATAGGGTAGATAAAATTCGTATACAAATATAGCGACCCTAAAAAATATGATGTTGGTATACGCACACAGCTGGGTTGATGATCTCTTCAGTAACCACAGTGACGCTGTTCCAGCCATCATACGCCCACAGACCAGAGTACAGAGCCAATGCTATGCTTCCAGGGTTAGTATTGCTACCTTTGAAACCTGTGCTCAGATGCGCGGTGTTTCCTGAAAAAAAAATATGTTTATTACTCCAAAAATACTGGTAAAACTTCTAAAAATGTGTAACGGACCACCTCTGAAGTATGGTCTACCAAACAAAAAAAGTATCATCAAAATCGGTTCAGAATTGTAGGAGTATTCACGTAACATACATAAAAAGGCGAATTGAGAGACGCCTCTTTTTATGTCGGTTGTAAAGTAAAGTGTACAAACGAAAGTCAATCATCACGAACATCCCAATTTGCGGTAATTGTAGGTATACATTGAGGGGAACTAGGTCGATTCACCGCCGTAATCTCCTATTTAAATTGAGGACTAAAGGCCTGCGCAGACCGGGACGGCATGGCAACGAATTTTAATTTTTCCCTTCATGCCGCCCCGGTCTGCGCAGGCCCTAAACTGGACCTAGATGTGTCTTGATACTCTTGATATCAATTCAATCACAAATATTCCACAAGCGTCACAGCTCTGATGGTAGTAGCTCTTTCTTCCGTGCTGTGGGTCGTGGCTTCGATTTCCAGCCAGAGCAAATGTTGTAATGAACATAAATTTAATTGACATGAACATGTGTTGTGTCTGGGTGATTCTATGAATTTATTGACAAAAAAGTACTTATGTATAAAAGTATTCTATCAGCAATCTAGTTTCTATAGTTTGTACTATAGTACATTATAGTACGTATAGTAAGTAGTTATGTTATTAAGAAGCTTTGCATAGTTTAGGACAAGAGTGTGATGTCTGAAATGTCCGTGTATATTTAATACCAATTTGTTCATAATCTGTCCAATAAGGACCCATCTCATTTAACAAAATCAACAAATTCTCTACCAATGTTATTTCTTAAGTAGTTCTTTATCCTACTTTGTGAATGAAACGTTTAAAATGGGTTTCCACGAGTGCTCTCAGTAGGTAGACCACTTCGCGCTAATTAACTTATTGAAGGAATAGCCGTACTGTCAGCTAATTACTTTGGGCACGGTTATTTGTAATAGGTAACAATGAGTCATAAACTGAAATAAACCAATGGCGGGTTTTACTGCTGACACTACTTTGAAGGTCATTGTTAGAACACAGCTTAATGGGGTGTGATGATACTTAACCTACTTTTAGAGTTCCGAGTTCCGTACCCTAAGGGCTATATTTCACCGGGACGCCATGGCGGCGCAACCAGTCGCCGCTACCAACAAAATGTATACAGCTCTATAGAGAGTTACCTACTCACCTAGTGTCCGTTTGGTCGCGCAACCAAACGTACATTTTGTAGGTAGCGGCGACCGGTTGCGCCGCCATGGTGTCCCGGTGAAATATAGCCTTAAGGGTATATAACAAGGTCGTATAAATTAGCATAGCAATTTATGTCGTATTTCTGTAACAGTACGGTTGAATGTCCATTAGTAAATATTAAAATCCCTTGCCATGCCGTCCCGGTCTGCGCAGGCCCATAAAGAGACTCCGCTGTTCGTTTGTCTGTCTGTCTGTCACCAGGCTGTCTTAAACTGTAATAGACAATTGAATTTTTCACAGATGTGTTTTTGTTGCCGCTACAACAACAGATACTAAAATACCAAGGGGGCGTTCATAGAAAATCGCGTTTTTGGTACGGAACCCTTCGTGTGCTAGTCCGACTCGTATAAAAAGTATTCTATCAGCAATCTAGTACCCAAGTTTTGCTTAGTTTGGAACTAGAACAGCGTGATGTGTGAAATATCCTTGAATATTTATTTATTAAATTGCTTTGAATGAAACACGAAGTTTCATGACTATTCGACGTACCTACTATAGATATTGTTATATTATTTTAGCGAGTCAGGGGGCAATAAGGCAGAATACGATAGTCGTGAGATGAGAAGACCTTGAGTGGTGGCGACAACAACTTAAATAAGTGAATATTAACACTAATTTTATACATCCTCGATAACTGTAAGTATTTTTGAATGTTATGACGGAAGGAGCCCACCTGATGCTAAGTGGCAACCATTACCTAACGTTCAGTGTACTGAACGAACATGCCCTTGGACGTGGTTAGGTAATGGTTGCCAAAAAGTGTGTACTACAAGTGTGTACTACACACTTTTTAACCGACTTCATAATAAGGAAGAGGTTTTCTTTTTTTCAATTCAACTTTATTTTTTACATGACGGTACCTACGTCTATGTGACGCGATAATTCCGCGAGTTGTGATTAAATTTTGATGATTATTTTTTGTTTAGAAGATGTGGTAGGCACTTAAAATTAAAAAGTACTTTTCGACTAATCTGTAAAAGTATGTTTTATAATAACTGGTTGGTGATGGATAAAGTTAGTTTGGTTCATTACTATAATAAAAAAATGTTATTTACAAAACGCTTTACTACCACTGAAACAGATACTATTACATAAAACAGGTAAAAAAAAAGGTGGGTACCTCGAGCGATTTCATATATGCCTCCTCCAATAACAATCAGGCACGCAAAAACTTTAAAAACTCCAAAAATGTTTTGCACCTTCACAAATAACTTCACACTTGTTATATTGATGTAGGTCATTATAACTGAAACATAATATAAATTAAAAAATTAAATATAGTATCTTCTTCTTCCTGCCCTTATCCCACTAGGTGGGGTCGGCACAACATGTTCTCTTCTTCCATTCTCCTCTCATCCGTATTATATAAATTAAATAAAGTATATGGACAAAATATATGTACAACAAAACATAAAGAAAACAATTTGATATTCCTAATATTCATTATCACTATTTATAATTTTATTTTAATTTCTGTGTAGGTACCTTTTATTGTATTAATGTACACTATATTTCTGTATGTATTATATAAGTTACTTTAGATATATTAGAAGGATAAAAAATGTGAAATTAAAACAAAAATGTTCTTGTTATAAGTTTATCACAGAATAATATAATAATTATTATAATATATAATAATAAAATCTTAGATTAGTATGTTAGCTTCACTTCCTTATTATTATAAGGGTTGGGAGTCACAATGTTCATGTCTTGCAATAGTCCTATAAGTTTGTAGTTTTTTGCTGTGATTGGTATGTAGCCATTCGGGTTCTCATTGGCAGATGACATTAGAGTCTGAAAGTAATTATAAATAAATAAATATTTATAAGTGTACTTATATAACCTTTGTAATTCATTAGTCTAATAAAATAAGTACATAAATGTTATACATAAATGTTTTAAAATGAAATTTGGCAAAACACTCAATAATAATAGCATTTCGAAAGCCTGGTGTAAAAATTGGAGCTCTTTCATTTATAAATAGTTAAATGCTAAACTGTATACACACAGTCACATCAAACTAAAAATCTAATTTGAACAAGTTTCAAACCATATCAAACACTGTTTTGGCTTCTAGATTGTAATATAGCCAATTAGTCTAAATCTAAAATTTGTCTACTGAAGACTTCTTGAATATTTTCAAAATGTATTCTGTAGTCAAATTTGACCTTCTATAGTCTCATTATAATAATTTAAATTGTAATTGTAGGAATGTATTGTGCATCCTCCCCTGTTCATATCACCCCAGCCAACCAAACTCTATTGATATTTTTGGTTGCAACCTTCTAGGCGGATTCAATTTGAAAGGATGTTGACAGAAGAAGACCAAACTCTAAACTAAGGGAGGATTTTGGGTTGGTGGCAACACTTTTATAGTACCTACTCTCCCATGGTCTTACTATACTATATATATAAGCATAAACTTACTCCCAAAACCTCAATAATAGCTTCATGGCAATCAGGAAACAAGGATTGAATAAGACCGCTCAGTAACTTCTTCATCATTGTGAACTTGTCCTTTGCTTTGTTTAGGTGCTCCGGCTTTACTTCTGACATTGTTGACTTAGGTTTAAGTTTTGCTTCCTTTGATATGTCGATCAGTGATTGTAGTCTGTCAATTAATAAATATAATATAAATATTCACAGACCTTTAACACATCACAATCTAGTCCCAAACTAAGCTTGTACTGTAGAAACTAGAGTACTGATAAAATACTTATTACTTAATATATTTTTATCAAGTTATTTAATAATAAATTATAACCTTAAAAGATAAAAGATTAAACAGTTAAATCATATCCTACTAATATAATAATTGTAAAAGTTTGTATGTATCAATGGATGATTGTATGTTTGTGACTCTTTCACAAAATACTGAATGGATTTTAATAAAACTTTACAATAGTAGCATATATCTGATAACTCAGTATGTACCTGTTAATTTCTGCATTCATGTCATGTATGTTTCCTTTAACAAATGCTTTCATCTCTTCAAGTTGTTCAGTCTTCTTTTTTATCTCAATCAAAAACTGGCTAGTGAGAAGATTATCATCAGTAAAAAACAGGGTGTTAGAATTCAGAACTTCAGTGCGAAGTCCTTCGACGTAATTGTTCATCCTCATTGTTATTAGTTCCTCGGAAGAAGCGGTTTGCATGTCTTGAGGCGCATTTTCAATTATTTGACAAGTATTCACACATTTCGTCTGTATATTTTTTATTTCTCGCTTTAAAGACTCTTGCGTCTCATTGTTTCGTTGGCAGGACATTCTAAAACGTAAAATTACTTTGTATTAGACTCAATGCGCAAAAGCTTTTAAAATATCCAATAAATTCGACTATTTCGGTGGGAAAGTTATTTTACTTACTTGCCGCCTTTAAATGCCAATAATAGCGTACCAACTGTAATTATTTCACTTCACTGTTACCCTTATCGTCATAAAAACAAACTAGGTACTGTACTACACATCTAATTAACGCGAAATCTAATTAACGGGAATTTGCAAGCTTATACCTCAAACTCAACAACTAAATAAACAAGACGGTTATTTTGAATTTTAATTAAACGTCATAACTTCGATTGACAGTTCGTTGACATTGACATTATGTCACAAATTCACTATAAAATAGTGAAGTGCATAATGTTAGTCGATACTTTCTCGATTACTGTAATATTATAATTTATCATTGAATCGAAATCGATCCTATCAACTTTATTTACGAATACATTGTTTCATATCTGAACTTGTGTTAGTTCTGACGAAGAACATGCGTAGGTAATAAATTTAATACTTACACAATGCAGCTAACGATGCTAACTTAATGGCAAAATATCGGTGATCTGGCTGTATATCATCTGTAAATGGTTGTATTGCATATTCAGCACAAGTCATTACAACGATGGCCACTTCTGCAGGCCGTAGTATAACAACATAAATCCATGCGCAAATGAATGAAGGCAAAGGTCCCCAGTATTTATGAGTTTTACCAAACGCCTCTTCAAAATATGAGTATTCTGCTCCTGACTTTACAACAACTGTGCCCAACTCGGCAAATGATAGAGCTCCTGAAAATTTTGTTAATGAATAAAATAGTTACATTGAACCTGTTTTACCAATGCATTTAAATAGTTATACTTAATAAATCATATTTTATTTTCTCCGTTTTTTGATGGTCGATTAGGTAAATTAGATAAAATATTCTTGTGTGATTTATAATTTTACATTTGTCATTTGGCACATAATTACACCCACCTAGTAGAGATATCAGTCCTGATAAAGTCCATATAATTAAGCATAAGCCGACTGATCCAGAGTGTTTAAGCGCAGCAGCTGGTGATACAAATATTCCAGATCCAATCATAACGCCTAAAATTAAGTTGACAGCTGAGAATAATCCAAGCTCTCTTTTGAGTTTCACGGTGCTCCCGTTCGCACTTGGTATTATGCCATTTTCAGCTTCACTTTTCTCATTGGAATTTGCCATTTGTGTCGGCATTTTTAGACCTATAACAAAAAAAACAAATAAAAGTCACGTTTGTGGCCGTGCTCCAATTTTATCCTCATCCGTCCAACACGGAATAAAGAAAATATAACAATAAATATTAACTTGGATCATTGTGAACATTACTCATTTAGTGTTTCGAGCGATTAACATTCAAATTGAACCCTATAATGGTTTGAATTACTGGTTAGTACAGTCAGAAAAATAAGTTGATGGACAAATGAAAAAAACTTAAATTATACTTCAACTTACTGCACCTAATCTATAATTAAGTCATCCCAAAAGGAGGATTCATTAATGTAACATAATAGCTTGGAATCCATGTTACTGGTTGCTGATTAGTACAGTCAGAAAAATAAGTTGATGGACAAATAAAAAAAACTTAAATTATACTTAAACTTACTGCACCTAATCTATAATTAAGTCATCCCAAAAGGAAGATTCATTAATATAACATAATAGCTTGGAATCCAAGTTACTGGTTGCTGGTTGGTACAGTCAGAAAAATAAGTTGATGGACAAATAAAAAAAAACTTAAATTATACATAAACTTTACTGCACCTAATCTGTAATTAAGTCATCCCAAAAGGAAGATTCATTAATATAACATAATAGCTTGGAATCCAAGTTACTGGTTGCTGGTTGGTACAGTCAGAAAAATAAGTTGATAGACAAATAAAAACACTTAAATTATACTTAAACTTACTGCACCTAATCTATAATTAAGTCATCCCAAAAGGAAGATTCATTCATATAACATAATGGCTTGGAATTCAAAACTGAAATTCCACCTTAGTAGAGAGCCGACAGACGTAGGTATAATTGAATTAACGGTGAATGAACTTGGACATCCTCACGTGAGCGACTCTTGAAAAGGACACTAAATATGGGAACAATTTTGATCTCTTTGTTGACTAGGGAACGTAAT
Organism: Ecliptopera silaceata; assembly: GCA_932527185.1. Taxonomy (NCBI): domain Eukaryota; kingdom Metazoa; phylum Arthropoda; class Insecta; order Lepidoptera; family Geometridae; genus Ecliptopera; species Ecliptopera silaceata. The sequence continues at coordinate 9,214,837 of OW052208.1, read as the reverse complement.
TTTATTGACCCGTTCAAGACCAATTACTATTAATTTAATAAATGTTTGTACGATCTGCAAATATTTATTACGAGTGTTCTGGGTATTTTATATGTATAGTTTTAGTAAAAATATCTAATTAAGTAATGTATTGTATTAAATATGTCAGTCTTCTAGTGCCCATAATACAAGCTCTGCTTAACTTGGGGCTAGATGATGTTGTGTGGATTGTCCAGCATTATTTATTTATTTATTAGCGATCTGAAAAACTAATTTAGTTTACAAACATTCTCTTGAGTAACCAGTAACCAAACCATACCTACATGAATAAGACATGAATAGGTGGACTATATCTGTAACTACCACATTGTATGTATTAATTATTTAAACTAATCATTTACTTAGGTGCTATTTTTTTTTTACCTAATAAAATAGACATAGACTACGGTTGGTGTATGCAAAAAAGTACTTACTCGTACTGTACATGTTACCTATCTCTTGATATATTTAGTAAATTTATGTATGGACACATTATTGATCTTTTTCTTATCAACATTTGATCTGAGCTGGACTGTTATCACCATAAAAGTACTCATTACATTGTTGTGAGAGCGCAGTAGTAATAAAATCGGCTTTTTGCTTTGTCTTTTTGATAGGTCCAAGTTTTAATTAAAAATGTCAGTAGCTACTTGCCTATTATTAATCTAAATATCTGCTTCTAGTTACGCACAAATGCCCTCACAAACATTCATGCTTTTTTGGTTTCATTTGATTTCAGTTTTGCTTACATTAGTCAGTTATACCTAAATTGCTTAATCATACATACCTCAACAAAACAAACAATTCTAATTTAGGTATTAAAAAGCTGACACATTTTTGTTAAAGAGCATTGGCTACCTAACATCATACGTCCACTGACAGTAAACTAGACTTAATAAATCAATAATAATGCTGGACAATCCACACAACATCATCTAGCCCCAAGCTAAGCAGAGCTTGTGTTATGTGTACTAGAAGACTGACATATTTAATACAATACATTACATAGATCGATATTTTTTATTATACTTACTTACATATAAAATACCATATTATGTAAATTAATAAAATGTTTGTGTACTTATTGGATCTTTCAAAAGGAATGTCCACTATGGTGTTAATAGTGTTTACATGTAGTATAGTAGAGTAGGTACTTATGTTTACTACGTCACATAAATATTGTATCGTGGTTTTGCAATTACGCAGACTCTACCATTCTAAACAAGTACTTACCTAAACCCACTATTTACTGCAGTTTTTGTAGGCTAGGTGTGGTAGAATTTTGCCCTTACGCATCATATTAGACCTATGCTCATTTATATTCCCTTTGAATGAAAACAAACTTCTAATTGTAAACAACATAATAAATAAATATTCACGGACATTTCACATATCACACTCTAGTCCCAAACTAAGCAAAACTTGTACTAAGGGAACTAGATTGCTGATAGAATGTATATTTGTTTTGTAAATACATAGAATACATAGTAACACCCACACAGAATCATAAGATATTTTAGTATAAATAAGGTAGGTATTTAATAATTTAGCGAACTAAGGTAATCGGAGCCTTAGACTGCAATGTGCACAACGTGTTAAACGTGCATTTGCAAGTAGGTACCAGATTCAACCATAACAAACCTAGGTAGGTTTCTAAGTTATGCAGGCAGAAAATAGTATTAAATATTTTGCGATAGCAATGGTACAATTTATAGTAGAACAATAAGGAAGTTAAATAATAGAAAGGATTATGTAACACTACAATATTACTCGTAGACGAACTAGAGTAAGAAATTTTAGGTTTTACATTATGTTCAAAGTAGACTATAATATACTTATATCAATGACTACATCGGCTTGTTCTATAAATAAAACCACTAACTTCAAGTACTATTCACTCCATAAGAATATTATAATAAATAAACTAACTAAATTTTACTACTTTTACCAAATAAATACAAAAAAAACATGCGTATTGGTATGATAAATTAGAGAGTCGAGCATCTCGGTCAAGGATAATGAAATTGAGGATTCGTATAAACAAGCACTAAAAAGGAATTTCTAAAAATAAAACATGAAAGTCACTAAATGAGAATAAACAGTATTTCTGGATCTTATCTTGTGAATGCGCACTAAGCTTGCTTTTATATTTACTTACACAAAAAGTGTGATAGCCCACATAAAAATAGGTAAGTACATACATGATGGTGTTGATATTTCTATCAGCAGATGATCAGTAGTCATTGCACCCAGTGCATCCTGCGCGTGATGCATACAAAACAAAAGGTTGAAATGTTATTCTTTGTGTACGTTTTGTGTGGTGTAACTCTAAACAAACGTTTATTTCGTTTTTACAAAAAGTATATGCACCTTTGATTTAAACTTCGCAAACCTGTCAAAGTACGAGCTGGTTTCTGCGAATGAGTTTTTAAGAGTATGCGTGAGGCAGCCAGTTTTTATTTTAAATTACTTAAAACTTGTTTCGTGTACAACGTACTTGCAATGAACCCGAGATTCTTTGAAAATTAATATTAATCATGTTCGGGAGTATTAAATTTCTCCGAAGGTACCAGACTCTGTGGGGGGCACTTTAACAATGTCGTATCTCCGATTAAATATGTATAGGTAGTGTAGAATCAGAGGAACATGATGTCTGTGAATGATGCAAAGACAAATAGGATTACATTAGTTGTATTTTTTTATGATTTTGCTGAAACTGGAGTAAAAATGATAAGGTGGCCTTGCTTATGAAATTCTCAGATTAATTAGCTATTTTGCAGATGATTTTCGCTTTGCATGTTGCTAGCTTGCATGATTAGATTAGTGAACGTTTTAATTATTATTAATATATACATATCTATATATATGCAGTACCTGTGACCATTAAGTTCGATTTAGATGGCTTCTACCCCAAAATATATTATTACAATTTACTAAATATATCTTAATACTGAACCAAAATTTTGAGAAATGGAAAAAACCATAATACTTAAGTACTTATATAAATTAAGAGTACAATTATCTGCGTTTGGCTATTAGCGTAGCTCTATTTAAAGGCTAACCAACTTTATCAAGACGTGTGACACACAAAATTTAAAAAAGGTTTTCGACCTATCATATGTATCTACGGTTACAATAGCGATTATACCATAACATTAAATACCTGCGTTTCGGTTACCGTGGCTCGAAGTTAAAAGGGTTATCACGAATTGTCACAAAAACGAATTCCAACACAGCCAGAACGTGCTTCCCCACTCACAAATAAACAAATACTACACGCATTCCCACTGACCATACTATCACACTCAGTTTATGATAACGTGTGTATGAAATGCTGATAGCCAGACAGAATCTATTTCAAATTATAAACTTGCTATCTGTAATCTTTATCTTGAACTGTAATGAACTTAATAATGTTGCGAGCAAATTAAGTTTTATGAACGGGAATCCTTTAATTTTGTTTTGCTCATTAGCTAATTGGCTTCATCATCATCATCATCATCATTTCAGCCCGTTGGCACCCACTGCTGAGTATAGGCCTCCTCTTTATTATGCCATTCTCTTCGGTCCCTTGCGACTCTCATCCACTGATTTCCGGCTTGCTCTATAATGTCTTTAGACCATCGGGCTGGTGGTCTGCCTCTTGGTCTACGAGCATCCCTTGGCCACCATTCCGTAATCGCCTTTGTCCACCTTCCATCGTCTCTTCTCGCTAAGTGTCCCGCCCATCTCCACTTCAGCTTTGCGATTCGCGTACCTACGTCCACAACCTTTGTGCGACGTCGGATTTCCGTATTCGGTATGTGGTCTAGAAGTGTTATTCCGAGCATGGCTCGCTCCATTGCCCGTTGCGCAACTCTTATCTTATGCATGTATTCCTTTGTGAGCGGCCATGTCTCGGATCCATAGGTGAGTATAGGCAGAATACATTGATTAAAAACTTTGGTCTTTAAGCATTGTGGGATATTGGATTTCAAGACATCTTCTAGCTTTCTGAAAGCAGCCCAACCTAACTGAGTTCGTCTTGAAATCTCTGATATCTGAGAGTGTGAGCTAAATGATAAGCAATGACCAAGATAAATATATTCCTCTACTGCCTCTATTCGGAAGTTACCCACGATAATATTAGGTGTTGGACCTGAAAGGTTGGTCATAACCTTGGTTTTAGACATGTTCATTGCCAGACCCACTCCGATTGAAGCTTGATGCAGTTCTTCGAGCATTTGTCGCAAAGTATTCACGGAATCTGCTATAAGGACTAAATCATCGGCAAAACGAAGGTGTGATATATTGCGGCCATCAATGTTAATACCCATCACATCCCAGTCGAGAGTTTTTATTACATCTTCGAGCACGTTGGTAAATAATTTGGGTGAGATAGTATCTCCTTGCCGCACACCTCGTTGGATAGACACGTGGTCCGAAAGTCTATGTAAACGAATCTGAAGGGTAGCATTTTTGTATAAGTTTCGGAGGATATCCACGTATCTCTTGTCAATGTTACAACGATGGAGAGAGTGAAACACAGCTACACTATCGAAAGCTTTTTCATAGTCAACGAAGGCCAAACATAAGGGCCGTTCGTACTCTCGGCACCTCTCCATCAATTGCTTCATTGTGTGAATGTGGTCCATTGTAGAGTATCCACTTCGAAAACCAGCTTGCTCTACTGGCTGGTACTCATCAAGAGATCGGGACAATCTATTGCACAGGACCTTGGCAAACAATTTATAAATTTGGGAAAGAAGGCTGATTGGGCGATAGTTTTCTAATTTACATTTATCACCTTTTTTGTGAAGAATCGTGACAATGGCTGTCTCCCAAGCTTTTGGAGTGAAGCCTTCACATAAAACTTTATTATATAGAAATGAGAGGGGCTTTAGGATATCAGGAGAGCCTAAAGTTAATAAAACTTAATAAAATTAAAAAATCTAATTGGCTTAAACAACTTTTTTTTTCAAATATTGTTTCTTACAGTAAAATAATGCTAGATACATTATTCATTATAATGTATGTACTGTACCTACGCTTTAGATAATATTGTAGGTACAAAATTACACAAAGTACTGACTTGGCACAATATCATTGACCTCCTTTCAAATAAACTTTATTGAATGTAAAAGGAAAAATATACCTACCTAATGTTTACAAAAGTACGTTGCTCGAGTCGTAACATTGTTTACTATGTTTTATAAATTAATATTTTATACAGCTGTTTTTTATCCTCTACTTCATATCGAATAACTTTCAAACTCTTTATGTGTTTACTTACTTAGATGTCTCCAGTTGAGTTGAGTTGAGTGAGACCCAACATTCAGCTTCAGGCACGCTCGTTCGATCTCCGACACTAATTCCCGCCAACTTAAACTTGTAACAAAACGTGCTTCAGCTTTGCTTTTCAATCATATACTGAGTCAGTAAAATCGAACCAAGCCGACAAAGCAACGCGACGAACAAATGAATATGACTGTATACTGTATCAAAGCGTAGGTATAGCTTTAGTTTTATTATGTTTTAAAGTGAGTGTTTTTTGTTTAATAAATTCTTGAATTTTGAGGCTCCAAGTAATTTGTTTAGGTATGAAAAATCTAAGAATTGAGGATTACTACCACTTTATTCATTTATCGCACAAAGCTGATTATTAGCAAGTTTTCTTACAGGACACGTCCTCAATGTGTTTAATACATTAATAAAACATTTCTACTTCACATCAGGTGGGCATTAGGCTTGTTGTCACATAACTTTTCTCATGAAAAACAGCACAGACGTATAAATGTAAAGTATTTATTTTTACTTTCATGTTTGTATGCTTGAAACCTTAATTTATTACGATATTAAATAAATAAATAAATAATGCTGGACAATCCACACAACATCATCTAGCCCCAAGCTAAGCAGAGCTTGTGTTATGGGTACTAGAAGACTGACATACTTAATACAATACATTACATTTTTTTTTTTTTTTTTTTTTTTTTTTAATTAACCCACACTGTCCCACTGCTGGGCAAAGGTCTCCCCCCTCTCCTTCCATCTCTCTCTATCCCCAGCCAACTCCGCCCATTCCCGGTCGAAGGAGTCCAGGTCGTCGCACCAACGCTTCCTCGGGCGTCCGCGACGTCTTCTACCCTCTGATGTTATACCTGAGACTCCCCGAGCCCACCTTTCCGGATCCATACGCATCACGTGACCCGCCCATTCCCACTTCAGCTTGGCCGCTTTGCGACCTACATCGGCGATTCCAGTTTTGGAGCGCAGTATGGTGTTTCGAATTCGGTCAGTTCGCTTTACTCCCAGAATACTGCGCTCCATCGCTCTTTGGCAGACACCTAGTTTGGTCTTCTGTGACTCAGTCAACGACCACGTTTGAGCGCCGTAGGTTAGGACAGGCAAGATACACATATCGATGAGTTGTCGCTTTAGTGACAATGGAAGGTCGCCCTTCAAAAGATCTTTCATGGACCAGAAGCTCTTCCAGGCATTGACAACGCGTCGGTCAACTTCTTTGTCTTGCCTGTTTTTGAAGGATGCTATCTGGCCCAAGTAGATGTACTCATCGACATAATGTATCTGCTGCCCGTCCACCTCTACCTTACGTTTCGTGCTGTTCGTCATCACTTTGGTTTTTGACTGATTCATCAGAAGACCAACCATGCTGCTTTCCGTGCTGAGGTTTTGCAGCATCGTTTGTAGTTCGCATCCAGTTGAAGCAAAAAGGACAATGTCGTCCGCGAATCTAAGGTTTGTAAGCCTTTTTCCGCCAACTTCAATGCCCTTGGTAGACCACGGGGTTTTAAATTTTAAAAATATTTCTTCTAGTGTGCTGGTAAATAGTTTAGGAGATAAAGGGTCACCCTGTTTAACGCCTCTATTTACTTTGAAAGGAACGCCGGAGCCATGAAGTTTAATGTCGGCAGTACTTATATTGTATATGATTTTAAGAAGGTCTATATATGTTTTATCTATGTTTTGTTTTTCTAAAGCTGTGAATATGGATTGGTGTGTTATACTGTCAAAGGCTTTTGAATAATCAACAAAAGCTAGATAGAGAGGTTTGTTATATTCTGAATATTTTTCTATAATTTGGTTTAATGTATGCAAGTGATCGGTTGTCGAAAAACCAGGTCGGAATCCAGCTTGCTCTGGCGGCTGGTGCTGGTCAAGAGTTCTTTCAATGCGCCTTAGAATCACTTTTATGAAAGCTTTATAAAGATGTGACACCAAACTGATTGGTCTATAGTTGTTTATGTTCCATTTGTCACCCTTTTTGAAAAGAAGCACCATGCTAGAGTGACACATTTTCACCGGGAATTTGCCTGTTTTGAGAATGGTATTGAAAAAATTTGTAATGTACGGGAGTAAGGCTTTAGATCCAATTCTTAGCGAATCTGTTGTGATACCGTCCTCTCCAGGACTTTTTTCATAATGCATGGATGTTAAAGCATTATGGACTTCGCGTCCAGTAATGAAAGGAATGTCATCGGAAAGAGTGTAATCGATATTGGTTAGGTCTTTTGATGGGTCTGAACAATACATTACAAGTCTGAACAATACATTACATAGATAGATATTTTTTATTATACATAAAATGTCTCGATACTTTGTATAGAAATGAACTTTAATCGATTTAACGAACAAAAACTACTATGGACAGCACTAGACACTACGAGAAAAATAAAAAAAAGAGAGATGTGCTTGCCATAGGAAAATATTCTAGAAAAAATAATTCAGTAGTACACATCCTACAGGACTACAATTTTTCACACAAAGCAATTTCCAAAATACTAGTGTCTCTTGGCAGCAACTTGCAAAATAAGAACATTAAATAAACTGATGAATATCAAATAAAAATGATTATGTACAATCCGTATATAAAGCAAAATTGCGGACACATACTGGCAGCCCCGCATAGTTCTTTCAATTTTACGGAAAAGCTCGCTCGTCGCGTTGTTCTCCGAAGAACTAAAATTTAAAGCATTTTAGTTTAGAAAAGTAGAATTTTGTGATAGCTAGATTGCTAGATATCTGAAGTAGAGTTCTATGAATTGTTTGTGAGTCAATGCTCTTAATGTTCAACTAGAATTCAATAATTGCGTGGAAAACCTGACAGATCGATTCGGCGTTCCTGGTTTCAGGTTATAAAAATATATCAATTTGCTAACTAACTATCAATTGCAATGGAAAGCATGGACGTTGCACAAGAAGGAACTTCGGCAGCCACGACGCCCGTCGTAGAAAATGGTAAGTTAATTATGATTATAAATTTATAATGCCGGGTTGATAAAACGTGTTAGCTGTTTTTTTGGGGAATTCGCAAAGATGCGATTTCTTGGCATTTGAACCAACACCTATATTGCTTAATTGCTCGTAGGACGTTTGGTGAACCCTCTTGCTAGCGATAATCAATACTATGTTATACTAGTTGTTTATGAGCACATTGCATTATTCTGAGGCTTGGCGAATACTCATAGTTCGTATCGCCATTTGCCTATTATCGACACAGTTTGGTTGATCCTTTGTTCAGATTGTGTAAGGAAATTGTGTATGTTCTTTTCTTTTGTTCAAACTGAGTGGGCAATGAAAGCAACACATGCTTTCTGCAAAATCAATTACAGATGAAAAAACTCAAGTCACATTGTGTTGTACTTTTACAAAAAAACATGAGTTGTCTTTGTCAAAACAGTGAATTAGCAAGATTCAACTGTTGGTGAAATATTTTTCATTTACTGCGGCTGAATGCCAACAACCATATATCCAAGCTACAAATGATCACCAAATGCAAACATTGCAAGTATATTGTGTGAAACTAGTTAGACAGATACTCATCCAATCCAGTGTTCACAACTTGAAAATAGTAGTGTAGTTATCAGACCCTATGCTCTTAAAATAATTTACATGGAGAGAAATGTACTAAAATTATTGTATACATCAGGATAATGAGTGAAATCATACCATAATACATCTAAATTGATCAAAATCTGTAATAGATATCACAGCTCTGTTGGTATTAATACCTGCTATGCTAAAACATATATGAGCACCAAAACATAAGAAGTCAATACACAAAAGTGAAACAGAATCATGCTATACTCACTGGAGTACAACTCCACACACCAATAAACATTAATAATTTATTCATTTTGTTTTAACTCTCTCATCGATGTGCTCCAGGCGCACTCCATCAGAAGATGCTAGACATCATCTTTAAAACCACAAATTTCGCAATTCATGTTGCCTACTAGTTTCAAACATAAAGGCTTCAACGGAATATGCCCAGAGTGCAATGGTTGTGGGCGTTTTGCAGGGCATGTTAGCGGCACCCAACTTGCCAAGCCATTCCACATGCCTTCCAAAATGAAAAATAAGCCATAAAGTATAATATGTCTTCTTGAAATAGAAACATTTGGGGTACTTAAGCAGCTCATAAGTTCTGTAATGATAAAAATACAAAAAACTAAGCATAATGCATAATTATAATGGTAGGGACACAAAATAGTTAACGTTGAAATCTAACGGTCTATCTTATAAAAAGTTAGTACAGACTTGAAGTATTGATTAACATACGTAATGATGACATAAAGTCAGCGCTCACTTTTTATAAGATAGCGGGTAAATGGTAGACATTTAGAATATTTTAGAAATGCCTGTGTTCAGCATATACTTCAAAATGATGTTGTTTTTTGAAATTTATGTTACAAATAAAAAAAGCCAAATTCTTCTCAATCTCAAGCAATCACAGCAGATGCCTCACCATCAAGTAATTCACCAGGGCCGGACAAGTCCGTGACGGCGGAGGAGATGACGTCACGGGACTATTACTTCGACTCGTACGCCCACTTCGGCATCCACGAAGAGATGCTGAAGGATGAGGTCCGGACCCTCACCTACAGGAATGCTATGTATCACAACAAGCACTTGTTCAAGGGAAAGGTAAGAGTTCTTCACACTCTTAAGTCCCAAATAAAGTAAAGCTTGATAATAGAATATTTTGTTCAAACTCTTCACAATGATCTATAAGCATAGACAGGATACAGATTTACAAAGTTGGACTTCAAGCTATTAGAACTGCCGAAACATTGATTCTCATGTGCGATGTCAAGAGTACATATACTCTTCACATCAAACATTACTATACTGCTCTAGTAAATACAACAATAGCATATTATAGAAAAAATAAGTACTACTCAGACAAGACCTTTCTCAAAAAGTAAAATAAAATGCTTTATCATCATTATTTAGCCCGGTAACACCCACTGCCAGATATACGGCACTCAAGGCCTCTTTCATACCATCCAGATGTAATATGTATAATCAGGGTTTAGGATTTTCTCCAGGTGTTTTTGGAATTTTTATAACATGGTGGATTTTTCAGACGGTGTTGGACATCGGCTGCGGTACCGGTATTCTGTCCATGTTCGCGGCCAAGGCAGGCGCCGCCAAGGTCATTGCTATCGAGTGCTCCAACATCGTGGACTACGCACGCAAGATCGTCGAGGCTAACCGACTCAATGACGTTATTGAGATCATCAAGGGAAAGGTAAGAGTCTTGGTGATCATTATTTATTTACCAAATACTAGGCTCCGAGAGGGCATGATGGAACTGGCGTAGTCGGTCACGGAATAAAGTTCCTAAAAAATCAGATTTAAAAAGAAATACTAGGCTGCTGAACCTTGCAACTGCCTGCCAAGTGCTCCTCAGATTCCACCATTATTATGTTTTAAAGATTGTCACATTCATGATGATCATTAGGTCTGTATAGTAAATATTTTTTTGTTTATATATTCATTAATGAAGTTGAATGATTAACACTACTAGCGGCCGGTTTCTCGAACGATGATCAACGAAAAAATCGAATAATTACTATGTGTCAAACTCGGATCAATCGTGATTTGGGTTTCGAGAAACCGGCCGTAAATCTTTTTGGCAACGGCTTTGCGAATAGTTTATTAAAAGTTATATCAGTAATGATTTAATGCTGCTGGACCAAACTTGAAAAGTTGCACAGCACTTACTTTTCATCAAATTAGATGGGGCTTGAAGTACTAACACTGAGTTTTTTTTGAGTTTTTTTTTGAGTTGAGTATTTCAAGTATCTCAAGCAATACTTTAATTATAGTTTTGAAGATGAAATTCGAAATTATATGACACTGTAACTTCTCGCCATTTCACTGCTGGCTGCTCCCATCTCTAATTACTTCTGTCGTTTACCCAGGTGGAAGAAGTGGAGCTTCCAGTGGAGAAGGTGGATATCATCATATCGGAGTGGATGGGCTACTGCCTGTTCTACGAGAGCATGCTGGACACGGTGCTGTATGCGCGGGACAAGTGGCTGGCTGAAGATGGCATGCTGTTCCCAGATAGGTATGAATATAACAGTTAAATGGCGTCTGGCGTCACAGCTCAGTTGGTAGTAGCTCTACCTTTCATGCTGTGGGTTGTGGGTTCAATTCCCACCCAGAGCAAATGTTTGTGTGATGAACATAAATATTTGTTCTGTGTCTGGGTGTTACTATGTATTCTATGTATGTAATTACAAGAAAAATGTAAAGTATTCCATCAGTAGTCTAGTACCCATAGTACAAGCTTTGCGCTTAGTTTGGGATTAGAGTGTGATGTGTGAATTGTCCGTGAATATTTTATTTACTTAAATAAGCATCAACACACCAATTTGAGGAACCAAGATGCTAGAATTTAATGAAATGTACCATTACAGATGCACTCTGTTCATCTGCGGCATTGAAGACCGTCAGTACAAGGACGAGAAGATCAACTGGTGGGATGATGTGTACGGTTTCGATATGTCTTCCATCAGAAAGGTGGCCATCTCCGAGCCATTGGTTGATGTGGTTGATGCTAAGCAGGTGAGCTTACTTCTAACTGACAGACTGCGGTGTTAAGTTATAGCTGCAATAAATATAAGAAAATAGAGTACATAATGTATAATACATTCTAATGATTACGTTTGTAAGGATGATCTGGACGCCCAGGAGAGGGATTGGTGGAGTGTCGCCAAAGACCGGAATAAGTGGAAGGCTTTAAGGGAGACCTTTGCCCAGCAGTGGGACAGTATAAGGATTACGTTGGCCTTCTTTCACACCTGTGGAGGGGCGTAACCGAACCCGAACCCGTAACCTTTCGCGTCACAGGCAGACCTTCGATTGCCGCGCCACATCGGTCGTCTGATGTAATGTTTGTTCTTTTCAGGTGGTGACTAACTCGTGCTTATTGTCAGAGGTTGACTTGTACACGGTCAAGAAAGAAGATCTCAACTTTGAATCCAAGTTCCACCTTCAGGTACATTCCGTATTCATTCTTCAAGTGCTTGCATTTTTTTAAAGCAATTTTTTGGTCTTAAACCAGCCATCAAACTTTTTTAAATGCATAATGAGATTTTTAATCAATGATGTCCCCAAAATGTTGCTATTCATTTTGCAATCCCTGGGGGTGAACACAAATAAATGTGATATAAGTGTGACAATCGTAAAGTATCGAAACAACGTATTCGAGATACACTGCGCGTCTATATAAGCTTTACTGCCGACCGCTGCAAAGTTGCCGCGCAGTGTGTAAATACGTTACGTTTACGATTATGACATTAGTAGCTCTACCATGAGTTTTTACTATACTTACTATATTTACTATACTCGCTAGCGTCTGTAGTTAAAAAAACGTATGAAGATTTGTACAGCGCCTCTAGCGGATAGTTGGGTACTAAAATTCGTAATACTAATATTGACGTAACTACTGTAGTAAAGTCAGGCGATTTTACTGTGACAACTCATGCTAGAGGTACTGTGCTCAGCTCTCAGGTCTAGAATGTAATGTGTGGAATGTAAAACTATGTATTCATTGCTTCCAGGTGCGTCGCAACGACTTCATCCAGGCTCTGGTGACGTTCTTCAACGTGGAGTTCACGAAGTCCCACAAGCGGCTCGGATTCAGCACCGCGCCCGAGGCGCCCTACACGCATTGGAAGCAAACCGTCTTCTACTTCGATGATTACATGACTGTGAGTACATAACCTATAAACTTGTAGCGCCATCTAACTCGCTTCATGAAAAACTGTGCTTTAGTCTGCGCAACAAATCAACACGACATAACCTAGATCGCGCAAACGAAATTAAGTTCTAAGATATTTTTTTTTCGTCAGATATGCCACATCTCCTCACTTTATAGTACTTTGTAAATACTCATAGATATTACAAACCAACTTTGGAACATGATGTCCCTAAATAAATGAGTTTTTGAAAGCTGCGAGATTAGAATGTTTTTTTTTTTTTAAACCGTTCAGTCGACTGCATAGGTGAGGTCGCACACCTACACACTTAAAAATGAGTGCTTAATTCTTGTAATTATGTATTATTAACGTTGTATTCATTTGTATCCACAGGTGAAGAAATTCGAAGAGATAACCGGCACATTCTCGATGCGTCAGAACGCGCGTAACAACCGCGATCTCGACTTCGAGATCGAGATCGATTTCAAAGGCGAGCTCTGCCAGGTCAAGGAGAAGAACCATTATCGAATGCGTTGAGAATACACCTGTACTTTGACTACATATGCCCGCATCCAGTCGCCTTTTGCGGTTGTCATTCAACAATGTCATACACTCAAGGTTATTACTTTAAACTATTTTTTTTAAAGCATGTTCATAAACATCAGCTACATTAATGTAACTGGTCGAAACTCAAAACTACTTTGCTGTTACATTACTTTGATATTCAACTTGTCTAAAAAATAGGCCAATGTAAACTACATAGTAACAGTCAAAATGAGACTTAACATACTGCGATGTCTCAAAAATGTTAAGTGCCATAAGATACTTGATAATGCATGTACTCAATGGATGTGCTTAGTGAGGCAAAGCATTGTTGTAATGTAGAAGTTACCACTTTACATGCTGACTTGTTTCATTACTATGTATCATGAAAAAGTATTGTATGAACAGAAAAAAATAACTTTTAAATACTTGTAGTGATACCTTGAGTGTTAAGATATCGTTGTACACATTACACGTTTATACTAGACCTTATTTTATTTGAACCGGTCTGAACATATTTCTAGTGTATTTTGACAGCCACATACAATGGTCCATGCGTTTATAAGTTGTTGAAGCTTTACGATCTGCCAGCCTTACCATTTTAACATCTGTTATGTTATATCATTTTGGCATATGACTATCAAATAATTTTAAAGCCATTTATATTTAAAATCATTACTACGATTTGATTACTAGATTATTATCATCGGGATAATAGAACATGGATGGATTGCGGTCAGAGTTGAGGTTAGTGCATGGAAATTAAGAATAATCTCATTTCAATTTGAACCGTATTTAGTACAGATACAGTTTAGATTTGCATAGCACATGTTTGAAGGTTACTTTTTCATTTGACAAATTATTTCAAGGAAAATTTAAGGTATGTACCCTGAAAAGACAGAATTTTCTCATGAAATTGAAAGAAATTGTGGTGACTCTTTCTATCTAAGAGTATTGTTGTGTGCTAAAAAAGGATAACATGAAGTTGAAGATAAAATAATGTCTGGTGCTAGTGTTGCCACTCTTGTATGATAAAAATTCCTTGTACTTTTATTTCGATGAGTAAATTTCGAGTTTGAAAATCGTAGTACTGTGACCCGAATTACATTTATGGTTTAATTGTTATTTTAGGCTTTGTACTTTCGTACAGTCGGCGGTATAAGTTGATAATATATTTTTTTAAGTTAATTATCACTATTCTTGCGGGTGGAAAAACTAAATATCAATCAACTAGCCCCGCTGATTGTACGTTTGAAAACTAGTATTCTAATTAAAATTCTAGCATTGTCTAGTGCTTTTTATAAATGTAACTTGTTTTTATGATATCTGGATTTATTTGTCGAATCTAAAAATATAACCGCAAACACAAAACACTTGTGAATTTTTAATATCAAACTATACAGTTTGTTTACATTTTTGTGATTCTAGAGTTACCCTAACCCTTTGTAAAATGTCTCGAGCTGCTGGCAGCTTTTTTTTTTATCAAAAATTGACTCAAATGTCTCTTAATTTCACTTAATTTTAATTAGTCATAATTTTGTTCCTAAGAAACTAACCTTTACAATGCTCTTATGTTACTGAGAAATCTGAGTATGAACCGCTGGTTTAGTTTAGTTCATACTACATACCACATGTTAAACTGGCTTCTAGAGCCAACATCTTTTTTTTATATAAGACTTGTATGTCTTATCAGATGCGATCAACTTGTAAGTTTTTGAAAAGTCTGCAGGGCTATTGTCTAATTTTGAGAACAGTAGTGCACTGTCAATCACTGACATACAATTAAAGATTTGACTGTTCTATCTCGTTTTTTATATCCTTAACACGTTATCAAAAGCTGGAATGAATTAGGCATTGAGCTGTTGGACTTTTCATTCACAAAGTTTATGTATTTGCAATCTACCGTCATCCAACAAAAACGCAAATTTTGTCTCATTGTATACGTCGTGAATTCAATATGCTATCTATATTCGTATTCTTAAGTGATGTCTGAGCTCATTTTGAGAATGGTTGAGCCGTTTTGAGGATGCCACGTATTATTTTGTACCATTAATAATAAATTGTCATGGTGTTACTTTGGAGTAGGCTAAATTGTTTGAGGAACGCGAAAACTTATAAAACTCATGGAAGAAAGGCGCAACGAATTAGTGTGGTCATCTACGGATTTATCTGAAACTGAAACTAGATATTTCTCCAGATTTGCACAAATGTTACCACACAAATCAACATTAGTTTAAAATGGTGCAAATCATAGACTTAATACAGATTTTAAAAATTGTCAAAGCTTTGCTAAACTAGTGATGGCAACACTAAGTTGAGTTTTTGACGGTAAATCATAGAAATGAGTAAAGTTACTGAGTAAAGCTAGTTGACAAAAATGAGTTCAGACGTAATATGAAAATGTTATCATTATAAATCTCCATGTTTGTATGAGTGTATGAATCTACCGCCTAACAGTCCCCACGGCACGGGATAGTATGCTATTTTATGAATCTTACCGTGTTGTATTACGGTTTACAGTTCAGTGGCAATTTTATAACATGCATTTTTACATGTCTACACGTTATTCTGTAAATCATCTTTGGATCTTGTTGTTTCAAAATGGTAAAGTAATCTTATGTTTTTTTTTCAGTAATTTGTCTTAAATGTAGATGGCGCTGTATTAGCTAACTTAATCTGCCATTTGAGTATTGATACGGGTTCTATCGTGAGCTATTCATCATGTTTTTACATATAAAATTGCTACTGAACTCTTATTATATTAACTAAGTAATCAGGAGATTGACTCCTATAACAATAGGAATAACGTATTAGTTTCAATAGTCATCCAAAATGTCAAGTGGCTCAGTTTTGTATGAGTATCGAAGTGTGGTGTAAAGTATAAGTATTTTGGTGCATAAATGTGTACCTTTAAGCCAAATGATCTTGTTTTATTCTTAACTAAACCTTCTATTTTGACCTCTAATTATAAAAAAATAGGTATAAAAACAAAAAAAAAATTAGGTAAGTAAGTGTAAAAACTAGGAATATTAAATAGGTTTTTATTATCTAATCTTAATCACAATAATTTAGGAGATTGAGATTTTTTACATTACTCATGAGAAACCTCAGAATCGCTCAGGCAGCGCGCAACCGACTGACTACTACTTAGTCCTAAAGCAGTTGCACGCAGACTGAATTACGTCAAAGGAGAATGGGCAGTTCTCTATGGAGTGTGGGCCATGACTAAACTGTCCCTTCAGAGTTGCCGCTTAGTACGTTTGAACGTGGGCCTTCACAATTTTAAGTAATGTAGGTAATGTTAATTAAACACAGTTTTTTTAACTCTGAGGGAAGAGTTTTTTTAGTCGTGGCCCAACATGCCCATTCTCCTTTATACTTACTATAGCAGGTTTTAGTCTTAGCACAAACTTGAGCACTTATTATTAAACAAACCAGTTTCAATCACCGTTTGCGCATGAATTCCGACTCAAAAGCATACATTGTTTATGAATGACGGTAACTAGAACTAGGCTATAGGTGCAGCAACCACAGGTGATCCAGCACTCTTCAGGTCTACACAGCAGCAGCTGGAGATCAGATTGAACTCCTTGCAGGTGTTGGCGTAGAGGAAGTTGCAGTCACTTTTGTAGCAGCCGTATCCATCTAGAATGAGAGGAATTTAGGAAGAATATTGAGTAGGTTCCTATAATATTCTGTCTAGTCGGAACTCGGAACGAACGGATTGTTGGTCAAGAAATGTGTGAGAAGAGAAATCAGAAAGTTAATTTCTCCTACGAGAAACTTAAAAATAACTCTAGACTGGTAATATGGCAGGTTTATTCGCTTCGTTATTTTTTAAAATTGATTTTGTTTTACTTTTATAAAACTTGGAGTTTTTGTTTGCTTTCCCTTTAGAACATACATCGACACTTCCTAAAATAATCAGAAGGCTTAGTCCGAGTGTGCATTATAAAACTCCCTACTCTCGAGTCGAGAGTCGTCTGTCGGATATATCCTTTTTGTACACTCGGACTATGCCCTCTGGACAGAGCATCCTTTAAAAGGTCAGCCCCGCCCGATAAATGGTATATTTATTTTATTTGTGTAGAACCATAGACTAACGATACCTACAATGTTAGTCTATGGTAGAACTAAGTTTTTTTTGTTTCTATACTTACAAGATCCACTGCAACAGCATGCATCATGCGCCTCCTTATGCGAGCAGTAGCTGTAGACCGACGAGTCACACAGAGGACATCCGGGATGCGCTCCAGGGGGTCCTGGGGGGTGATGTCCCCCCGGGTAGTACCCCCCAGGACCACTGGGGTAGTTCCCCCCCGGTCCACTCGGGTATCCCCCGGGGTAGTTATTGTAGTACCCGTTGCCACCTAGGATATAGTTCAGGACTTCTTTTATTCCGAAACCTGTTGGATGAAGTTTAGTGATGAGATGAAATGGTGGTTAGTGGATGGATGCTGATGGCTTGCGGCAAAGCATGTATGACATGCTTAGATGTATTTTAGCAATGTAATGTTTTAGAGATAGTATTGATGATAAGATAACCCATCTATATCAAGATTTATACACACAAAAAAAATATGGCTTGGGAACTAAAGTGTAAAATGAATATTTATTTAACTATGTCCGCATATATATTCTAGTAAAAACATTGTGTATATGTAGGTATTCGGTATTATATTCGGTTTTCGAAAACATCGTTTTCTTCCAACAATTAATATGTTTGATTTAGAAAAACTGGAGTTCCAAGTTTGAATGAAATTTGACACATTTTTTTTAATTTGGTCAAGCCTCAACAAAATGTAAAAAGTTCAAAATGTGGCTTAAAAAGTGTTTGTCTAGACTCGACTTTGTCAGTCTTTTTAGCTTACGATCATACACGTTGCTTTGCTTATAAATACTGTTCCGTATTGTATAATTTTAGTTAAAAAAGCGAACTAGGTACTTATTCCTACTCATCTTGTTAATGATATACACAAAATTTGCGATGCGTTAATAAAATGAGAAAAAAGGTTCAAATCCCAGTCGTTAAGATAATATTGCTATGACTAAGTTAATTAACTTGGCCACTAGGGTTTTAGGTAATTGTTGGAAATAAGGCTGTTTATACACGGTCGAGCGAATGTTCTCGATTTTACGTTTACGGTTTTGTTCAGGGACTCATAATTATCGTATTTCTGTATTTACCTATATTGTTTTTAATATTCTATGAAATCGTAAACTGTTATTGATAATGTTCGTAGTTAACATTTTTAACGATTAATAAAATTGCATGATTACTAAAGTGGTTACTAAAGCTAGTCTGTGTTAAAAGTGAACTGATTATAATAGATATAAATAAATAAATAGAAGTTGTATAGAAAAGTAGCCATTGGAACATAATTTAAATTAAACTAAGCTAAGTACTTAGGTTAAGTAGGTTTGATCTCTACGCCAACTCGAGTAAGTAAGTTTTTTTTACAAAGTTTGACTGTCTCTGCGACTAACTAGCCTTTGTTGAATATTCCTAGTCTTACCTAACAATATATATTTAAAATAAAAAGGGTTGGGTAAGTAGGTACTAGTTACGTTCAATTTTATTTCAGGTACCTAAGTACCTACCTTTGTTTGTTTGTGTCTATTTGTTCGGTCGTTAGGCTCCGCCTTTAGTTGGAAGATTTGAACATTTTGTGTTGACCTTGTGCTCTATGTTTCCGTAGCACAGTAATTAAGACTTTTTATGGGGTGTATAACAATTATGTAGATGTTGATGTTCAATTTCTTTTAAATGAGGATTTTATTTATTTTACGACGCAGTTGACGTAATTAAGCGTATCACGGTAGACTACTTAGAACTAATTACTTATTTTAAGTTTAGAAGATAATATATTTTTAGAAATAAATAAAACCGACTACTTAGTCGTCAGATCATTAAAAAAAAGAAAATTCGAATTGAGGACCTATTTTTTCAAGTCGTTTTACGGATCTCTATTGGTTAAATACTTAACTAACCGTATTATACGGGACAGCCTTGTCTAAGATATTATGTTCTTATTTACGTAGATAGGTAGGTACTTATATAAACTTGAAAAATACGACTCAATGAATGAACAAGTTTATTTAAATAAGTAAGTACCTATACAAGAAAAATTAAACGAATGACATGGAATATGATGACCACAATGAAAGCTAAGCGAATGAAAATGGGTTCCTAAATTCAAATGAAATAATCGGCCTTCTTGCATGTCAATGAGGTAAGTACAAAACTTCAAATTCAAACCAATTCGAAATTGAAATAGAAATTCGCCACATTTATTCTTTTGTCTATGGCGTTGAAGTCGAGGCTTGTTCAGAGGGCTTAGTCCGAGCCTGCATTTTAAAACTCCCTACTTTCGAGCCGAGAGTCGTCTCTCGGATGTCCTTATATTTTTGTAAGAAATAGAGAGAGAGATCCGAGAGACGACTCTCGGCTCGAGAGTAGGGAGTTTTAAAATACAAGCTCGGACTAAGGGCTCTGGAAACTAGTGAGATATGGTACGGATGGGTCGAACTGAATAAATGAAATAATCGATTACAATCGATCATAATCGATTGGCAAACTCACCGCCGATCTTGTTTCTGCTTATCTCATAATTCGAAACGTCGATACCTATCGATGTAAGCACAATTAGAAATAGTAATGTAGCTTTCGAATACTTTCCAGTTGGGTAAATATAGAACTGAGGCCGACGAATAACATGACGCATTTAATTTCTTATTTCTAGACAAATGTCTTCCGAACAAAATGTTCGGAAAAGGTTGATAGATTTAACTTCGTTTTTAGTATATTCCTGAACATTATAATTGCTTTCGTGTTTTTGTATCATATCATAATACAATTCACCATCAATCTGACAATGGTTTTGAGCAAGCTATTTAGAAAAAAAAAAATTAATCTGTTTTTCGTGTTTCTGTTTGACGAAAATTCTATGTTTTCACGATCATCAATCAGCTGAAGATTTTTAAAGGAGATTATTTACTAACAAAAAAAATGCTGTATAAGTAGGTAATACATGTAGTCTGAGAAAAAAGTCTGTTATTAAAATCGATAGATATAAATAAATAAATACACTTACCGTTAGAAACAGCAATACAAGCCGTAAAAACAATAAATAAAATAATTTTAGACATTTTCTCTCCGCTAATGAACACTAATCACAAGTTGCAGATGTGCTACAGACGCTGGTCAACAACTAAATGATATGTTTATTAAAAACCTCTTATGGTTTAGGTGGATTTACCGGTACACTCGCGTGCAGAAGTGCATCCTACTTTTTGCGTGAAATGAGGCCAAAAAGCTACTTCGCCACCGCTGACAGACGTCAATCAAACTGTGTTCTATTTTTTTGATCAAGAGGTTTGTACAAATCTGTATTTCGATACGAGAAGTTGTATTAAAATATCATGTTATATTGTAACGAAGCAATCATTTTGTACTAATTACCTACTAGATAAGAAAATTACTTAACAAATAAACATAGTAGAGACGAGCTTAATGCTAATTGGTATTTTCTTCTTTTATCTTACCTTTGTATAGTGTGAAGTTAAACGTAGTGTTAGAAGGATTTATTTAAAAAAGATAAACTTCTTAGGTCCGTATAAATTAACTACATACTTACATACTATAATAATACCAAACTATAATGACCAATGAGGAACATTGACGATGCACTGATCATTTTGCTATCTTCCGTATCTTCCAAAAGCAATATGTATCTGGCATAGCGGCTACTGTATCATTTTCACTTGTCTACACAACTGTATGTACCTAGACCTAACCTAGGTACTTCCAAGTGCATTCTAGTTGAAGGGCAATGGAAGTTGTCCTTAGCTTTTATATAATCTAGGAGGCTAGCCGTTCTAAACCTATTAGGGTCTTGATCGTTTCTATTGAATGTATACATTTTATACACTCGTTTATTAATAAATTCATATTTTAAGACTAAACTAATGTTGTTTAAGTATTATCCTTATTTTTTTTGTCGCACGGCAACCTCTCTTCTGTTGCCACGTTGGGTTAGCTGATAGATAATGCTTTAACACCTTTTGTATAGTTTTATTTCTATGCAATAAAGAATCAAATAAATAACATATTATAAAATCATACTAATAATTAATTACGAATTTTATGCTTTGGATTTGATGGGCAAATATCTTAGATGGACCTAATCTGTAGGGTTACAAGCTGGTGATACTGGCTAAAGCATCCTAAGCATGCCCTAACCAGGTACATTCTTAGAAAAAAAACTAAAAGTCTGGGACTGGTCATACGGCATACGATTTAGAAAGCTAGATGCATTTTATATAGGACTAGGACAACATATTCTGCCTATATACATACAGAACTACCTAATTATGTACATATAATGTCAGGGTCTAAAGGTAGACGACCGAACTCAGCCGTTGAACCGCGCAGTCCCGTTCGCAAACCGGTATGATCTTCATATGGATTCGAAGCTTGCGGCCCCTACTTCTAATAACTCATCCGCCTTTAAAAAGTTTAAAGCTTATTTTATGAGAGTGTTTGATGGAATGGTGGATGGATTCTGTAAAGTGGTGGTAGACCCGCTAGTAGGCTTTCGAGTTGAGTGAGAGTTTATAAGAGCTGTCATCGCGAAATTAAAATATTATCTATTTTATATGCACCATTGATCATAGATTCATTCAAATATCTTTTTAGGTCTAAATATCTTGAAATCTCTCGAGTCTACAATTTATCTTTCTTTACAATAAAGACTGGGGTGAATAATCATTTTTCAACAATGTAAATATTTTAATGAACGTATGGTATCAATAATGGTGTTTTTATTTGAAAAAAAATCAAAGAATATTTTGAATGAATAGCTCAAAGTATGGAGTCTGAGTAGTCCGGATTTGTCGGACAATTAGTGCATTAATGAGCCGAACGCACGTTAATTTTTAAAATGGTTGTGTCTTTTCTACCTAAGTATTCAAACCTAAGAAAAGATTAACCTATTAAAGATTATTAGCGTAAATAATGTTCTAAAACGAATATAATAAAATTTTGATTGATTCTTACCGTTATATGTAGCAGTTACTGCTAAGCAGTAGGTCGATAGTGATCTCAATTAGAAATTGATTGACGTGTGATGAAGACGGAAGTTCAAATGTCTGATAAGTAGGTTAAGATACAAACTGTTATAAGTATATCAAGGAAAATAAATAAACAGTTATACTAATTACTTTAATATTTAGATAAACAAAGAGTTAGAGTAGAGAGACAATTACAAGTTTTTTTTATCAACCTATACGCTGTCCCACTGCTGGGCAAAGGTCTTCCCCCTTCCTTTCCACCTCACTCCATCCCTAGCCAACAAATACAAGTTTAACATTCTTAAAACGTACAGTAAACTTTTCTTAAACGTAGAATAAAATAACCTAATCCAACATTTATTGATACATACAGATTGCCTATTTCTAATGTTGCACTGCATTGCCTAACTGTGCACGTCCACTCTGATTACATTAGCGCTTTCGAACCGAAAAGCAATATCACTGGTTTTCGGTAGAAAAAGGTACGGTAGTAGTTTTTTTTGCATATTAATTATTATTTAAAGCATCTCTTACATATTTTAACGTTATAGGTAGGTACCTATATGATTTTTCCTGGTAACGAACGGTTCCCATCAAACAACAAATTTCAAACTATCAAGCCTTTCAGTCACAGCATTTCTGTCTACAAGATCTACAAGATGCATTCAAATCCAACCTAACCCAGCTTGATATACGGTTCAAGTTTCATCGCCCGCATGATATCTCCAGTGACTGAACAGCGTCCTGCTTGCATGATGACCCTGGGGTCCTCTCGACCCTGCACCAGCTGCTTGAAGTAGTGCTCCGTGAGGGTGAACGTTACATCTGGATCTGCTGCAGGCTCGCCTTCGTACACCTGCACGAGGTTGAGATCCATTGCTGGAAACAGAAGAGCACAGTGGTTGAACATTTTTGTAAAGTTGTTGTGTAAGTAAAGTTAATAATATCTAGGTACTGCTGATGACCTAAGCAGTACCTAGGTACGGATACTTAAGTCTTAGGTACCTACTCAAGTGGGTACTACTATAAATTATGGTAATTTTTTACAGCTGCCACGGAATTCTGAAATTTCAGTTTTCTAAACATCTGACTAAAAACTATTTTGAAAATAGCCGTATTAGAAAGACTTAAAAAATTGTTGTGAAACGCATAATAACATTGCAGGTATACCATTAAAAATGTCTCAAAATCATTACGAGATAAATCTCTGTACCTCTACCATGAGCTGTCACAGTAAAATCGCCTGACTTTACTACAGTAGTTACGTCAATATTAGTATGACGAATTTTAGTACCCAACTATCCGCCAGAGGCGCTGTACAAATCTTCATACATTTTTTTAACTACAGACGCTAGCGAGTATAGTAAATATAGTATAGTAAAAACTCATGGTAGACCTACTGGTACCTATTCTGATATAGAAAAGTCTACGTACTCACTCCAAGAATACACAGCAGTTCCTTTGATAATATTGAACAGGAAGACTCCTCCTAACTCCTTGGCCTTCACTGGATCAGCAGATTCGACCCTGGCTTTTATCTTGCTGACTAGATCAGCTTTGTGGGAACTCGCTGAGTGGTCACTTTGGTTGGCACCCTGAAATACAATTCACAATTTTGTTGACTACGAATAGTCAAGGATTCTCCCAATAATAGACGACTGATGTGGCGCGGTGGGCGAAGGTCCGCCCGCGACGCGGAGGTTGCGGGCCCGATTCCCGCCTTGGGATAAATGTTTGTACGATCTGCAAATATTTATACCAGGTGTTCTGGGTATTTTATATGTTTAATAAAAAATATCTATCTATGTAATTTAGTGTATTAAGTATCTCAGTCTTCTAGTACCTACCCATAACACAAGCTCTGCTTAGCTTGGGGCTAGATGATGTTGTGTGAATTGTCCAGCATTATTTATTTATTTGATAGGTGCATATTGTGTATGCTATAAATAAATGCTGTACTGGGCAAACCAAGTCCATCTACAACTTGCAAAAACTACAGTAATTTTTCGTAGTGTATAGACAAAAGGTAGGCTTCACTGACGTGTAAATCATATTTTTTTTAATAATCTATAGATTCTATGGAGGAAGGCACCAATGAAGCCAACGATGGATTTATATGTGAATAAAAATATGAAACATATTCGAAAAAAATCTATTTACAGACCTTTAAGAACAAGGCCTTTGCAACTGAGGTTTTCTTAGGTGTTTAATTATATTAACCCCCTATCTTATAAAAAGTTAGCGTTGACTTTAAGTCATCATTACGTATGGTAAACAGTACTTCGAGTCTACGCTAACTTTTTATAAGATAGACCGTAAATGTTTAATATTGTTATATCAAGAGCCGATGTA
Organism: Ecliptopera silaceata; assembly: GCA_932527185.1. NCBI lineage: Eukaryota > Metazoa > Arthropoda > Insecta > Lepidoptera > Geometridae > Ecliptopera > Ecliptopera silaceata. The sequence continues at coordinate 9,189,857 of OW052208.1, read as the reverse complement.
AGCCGTTGCACTAGATATTTACTGGACGCCAGACGCCTAAGACAGCAGGATTAGACGAGTAGGTTGCCTACCTCCTCTCAGCCTCCCTAATCCTCTGATTAGGCTGTTACTGACTGATAATATAAAAAGCAATACACCAAAGGAGCTTTTATAAGAATCATTAAAATCATGTTATCACATAATACTTATACTTAATTACCTCAATGGTAATCATAAACATTCAAGTTTTTTGTGTTTCTGTAATCTTATTTTATTCAATATTGTTTTAATTATGTAATGCATTTAATTGCAATTTAAAAATATGAAATATTGTCAATATTTAGCGTTTAACAAAAACCTACTACCTACTACTAATGCACTACAGAACACCGATTTATTCTAATTACTGTAAAAGCTATTTTACGAAATGTGTTAAGTTTTTGATTCTTCTTCTTCTTGCGTGTTAATTGAACACAAAAACAATTTCAAAGTAGAACATTACCACCTTTATACCCTTATCTGAGGTTTTGATTAGAATCTTATCACGGAATTGGGAATAGGTACTATTTCACAGAATTACTTCACATTTTAAAACATCACAAATCGTCTACGTATTAAGATTTATGCTATTTCTGGCCAGTGTATCTACCATGAGTTGTCACAGTAAAATCGCCTGACTTTACTACAGTAGTTACGTCAATATTAGTATGACGAATTTTAGTACCAAACTATCCGCTAGAGGCGCTGTACAAATCTTCATACATTTTTTTAACTACAGACGCTAGCGAGTATAGTAAATATAGTAGGTATAGTAAAAACTCATGGTAGACCTACTGTGTACACTACAGACTCCTACAATATGCATTACTGCACGCACAACTTCAATCACGATGACATTATGATTAACGAGCTTTTAAATGACATAACGATGGAAAGCACTGTGTCACAATCAGGTGCTAGGCACGAATAAATGTGACAATAGTATACGTAACGTATTTAAGACACACTGCGCGCTAACGCTGCAATGTTCGATAGTAAAGCTGATGTTGACAAGCAGTGTATCTTAAATACGTTATTGTTTCGATACGTTTACGATTGTCACGTTGATTAGTGCTAACCCCCCAGATGCTAACTGCTCATTGTACTCTGAGTACTCAACACTCTAGGAAGTAGATATTGACCCGGATGATGATCAATGGATTCCTTTGTTATAATAAATAATAAATAAATAATGCTGGACAATCCACACAATATCATCTAGCCCCAAGTTAAGCAAAGCTTGTGTTATGGGTACTAGAAGACTGACATACTTAATACAATACATTATCGATATTTTTTATTATACATATAAAATACCCTGAACACCCGGAATAAATATTTGCAGATCGTACCAACATTTATCTCGGGGCGGGAATCGAACCCGCAACCACCGCGTCGCAGGCGGATCTTCGCCCGCTGCGCCACATCGGTCGTTTGTTGGTTGTAAACAAAACTTTCAATAACAACACAGTGCTGTAATCTGTGAGAAAAAAAAGACTTTCACTCTTGTACAAAACTGAAATGAAAATCATTACAAAAAATACTACTAGGTGATTTATCAGTGTAGCTTGTGCTAAACTTTTTAACCGACTTTCAAAAAAAGAAGAGGTTCTCAATTTGGTTGTATGTTGTAAAGAGTCTGATGTTCTAAGGCTAACCTCTTTTATCCAACTACGTAGAGTAAATGAGTCACAATTCAAAACTGACTAAACATTTATTTACACAAAGAGCACATACAAACTTTCACCAATCAATATATTCTTAGGCCTGTCTTTACCACATACAGAAACCAAGTATCAGTTTCACATCACGTACCGTACGTTTGTTATTTAGATATAATGTTACCACAAATAAATTCTACCTCGAAAATACAGTTCGTAGTCTGTTGAATTTAATAAAAATCATGAATTTAATACAAATATTTTATGAGAAATAGCTTGAGAACAAGTGTCACAAATAAACTTACCATGTTGTATGACAAGTCCCGTTAATCGACACACTGGTCAACCTGAGTGCAGAGGTTAGTGGGTACTGCATACATGCTAGGTACTGACGGCGTGGTGGAGGCTGTTGCGTCAGGCTTTCACTCTTCAATTGCAAAACTTGGAGCTTCAATGTTTTGTTTGTCTACGCCTTTGACGCCTGTGTCTTATAAACCAGAAGATTGTATAGTTAGAACATTTTTGTAAGGTTATGGCAAAATTAATAAAAAAAAAATGTATAAACAGGTAAGTATTCTATCATTAATCTAGTTCCCTTATTACAAGATTTGCTTAGTTTGGGACTAAGAATAGTGTAATGTGTGAAATATCCGTCATCATCATCATCATCATTTCAATCAGTTGGCATCCACTGCTGATGAGTGGCCTCCTCTTTAATATGCCATTCTTTCCGGTCCCTTACGACTCTCATCCACTAAAATATACATACATAAGTACATATATACATACGTGAATAATGTATTTGTTAGTAAACGTTGAATGTCAAATTTCAAAGCATATTACTGTTTGCGTGTTACCGTTTTTGGGCGATGTTATCTACTAACGTATATTGGTATTATAATTTTAGCACATACGAACCGCAAAGCTATAAATTTTTATACCTGAGCCATATTACGAAAGTATCGACAAACAATTAAAACTCTCGTTATACAGGCGAGGTATCAGAGGCCCTAGTACGAATAAATGTGACAATCGTAAACGTATTAGCAGTGCCGTCTTAAGTCTATTCGGCGCCGGGGTGCGGGGCTCAGCCTGCGCCCTGGTTTTCTTTTACACTGCAGATAGTCCAGTCAAAATAGACTAAAATTATGACTCCAGTTTGCATTAATTCCCAACAAGCTGAATTTTTGTGCAGGCCTTGAATACGTCATTACAAATGATATGTCAAAAGTCCCCATCGATCCCGCTTGTGCGTTGTTTTTTATTCGAGGTCAAAGGTCATAAATTTGCGTTTTTTGCATATATCTCTGAAACAACGAGAGCTATCGAAAAGTGGTTCAGGCAAAGTTTGTAATCGTAAAATTGTCTACAAAAATATTTTAACACTTTTCTTCTACAAAGCATCGCTTTTGAGATATAGTGACTTTAGACCGCAGGAAAATCGTCGAAGATGCTGCGTTTTTTTCATTTCAGCCGTTTTATCTGATTCATTGCTACATAACAAACTGTATTTCTTGCAACAAAAAGACGATTCATTACCTCGTACTCTAGTACGAGGCGGACTAACCCATCGAACCCATCACCCCTTTCAGTAAATTTCAAGAAATACTGTTTGTTCTGTGGCAATGAAGCAGATAAACGGCTGAAATGAAAAAAACGCATCATCTTCGACGATGTTCCTGCGGTCTAAAGTCACTATATCTCGAAAGCGATGCTTTGTAAAAGAAAAGTGTTGAGATATTTTTGTAGACAATTTTACGATTTACAAACTTTGCCTGAACCATTTTTCGATAGCTCTCGTTGTTTCAGAGATATACGCAAAAAACGCAAATTTATGACTTTTAACCTGGAATAAAAAACAACGCACAAGCGGGATCGATGGGGACTTTTGACATATCATTCGTAATGACGTATTCAAGGCCTGTACAAAAATCCAGCTTGTTGGGAATTAATGCAAGCTGGAATGTCTATTTTGACTGGACTAAGACGGCTATGTCAAAGGGCGCAATTACTCGCCTATGATGACAGACGCACAGGTGCCGCGCCGCGCGCCCATTTTAAATGAACTTACACTTTATTGACTTAGAGATCATTTTGCTTCAAGTGCGGGCAACCGGGCGGCAATGTGTCAAAGGTCAACACTCTTTTTGGCATGACAATTTTTATTTTTTTGCGCATACGTGTTTGTCGTAACCTGTATATGAAACTGTGCAATGGCGTTAAGTTCAATGAAATATCTAAATATTCATTAATTAGCGCTCGGCAGGCGCCCCCGGGCGCTCCGCGCCCGGGTGCACCGCACCCCTTGCACCCCCGGGTAAAGACGGCCCTGCGTATTAGTATCGTTAGTTCAAGACACACTGCGCGGTGATGCTGTGGCGTTCGACAGTCGAGCTGACGTCAACGCGTAGTGGCTCTCGAATACGCTACCGTTTCGATACGTTAGCGATTGTCACATTTACTCGTGCTAAGGTCAACGAGCTATGAGCTTTGACCTAAAGGAGAGTAATGAAATGAAATCGTTTATTTGCCAGAAGTGTGTTCATATACTTAATGTTTTTGTTCGGTAAGTTTCACAAATAAGCAAACAAAAATAAAATCAACAAAACACATTAAAATAATATCACATAAATAGTTAGTCGAAGTCATAAAAACCTTTTTTCGGTCGGATTGGATTATCTAGGAGTGGGTATTTTTAGGCTGAAATATAGGCAAGTTAAGGTTAAAACTTATACAACAGTGCCATCTAGGAAGCAACCAAGTATATTTGTTGCTGTTGAAGGTTTCTTGGATTCATGATTGAAGAAAAGGTACCTTTAATAGTTCCGATAGTTCTCACTAGATGTCGTTGCACCTTCGTATATATTTTAACTTCGTATATATTATAAGAAAAACCTTTATTTTTAATATCAAACACAGAAATTGAAAAAAAAATCTAAACTAGTTTTCATCCTTTCCTTCTGTAGATCCAATGGATCTACTAGCTGGAGAGCTAGTGAACCCTGCGAGTAACGGTCTTCCTGTAAGGCTAGAAATTTGTACACTTACGATTTATAGCATGCTAAGAGCACTAGCCATGATCTGGCAGGCTTCAGCCCTGTACTTCATCAGCCACTTAATTTTTTAATTGTAAAATAATTTGAGTTTCAAAACTTGTTTCTGTAAGCTTAAAAATTTAATAGGATGGAGTTTATTTATTGTAAATCTTGAAAAAAAAATTACAGACGATTACAATCAGCAATAGTATATGCCAGATCAATTAGAAAATGCACAGTTGATGAGGTAAAATAAACTTTATCCTGTATACTTCAAATTTTTATATGTTTTCAAGTAAACGTCTCAGAGTAAATATGTACAATGCCAGACGGTTTTGAACAGCATAAGACCTTGCCAGGCGAGAGGACAGCTGCTAAAGGCGTGCGAGTCAGAGGTGTTGCGTGAATGCCTATCTTTCAGTTTTAGTTCAGTTTTCAGTGATTTTACTTATTTTTTATGACATATCTGGCAAGCTAGCTTGCGGGCCACCTGATGAGAAGTGGTCACCGCCGCCCATGGACACTTGCGAACACCAGGGGCGTTGTCGGTGCACTACCGGCCTTTGAGATAAAGATATACCCTTCTTTTGAAGGCTCCCATGTCGAAGCTCCAAATGTATGGTTTGAAATGTTCAAAATTAAATAATGCACGTTATGAAAATTTCCTTACTACGTACAACTACGTACAAAAATAAATTAAGTGGTGTGCAATAAAGTGTTTTCTATCTATCTATCTACTTCACAAATAATCCTAAAGTGCTTATGAAAAAGGAGTAAGCTATGATTCATCGAATTCACCACCCTGCCAACGTGAACTACATCAACAATTATTGAGAACTGCCTACATTACCTACAAATATATGGCGAAATTGTAATTTTAAAGAACCATTCTTATTCCTGAAAATAACGGTTGGAACTTAATTGATAGTTCTTACGATTTAAATTGGTTTGAGAGGAATAAAGTTCCATCTTCTATACCTATACGACATACTTTTACAAGGACCTGCTGATACTGCCACAGCACAATCGCCTGAAACTGAGGAATACATATCAGGTAACATACAACTATTTTATCCGTAACATTTAATATGCAGTCCTATGTAATAGAGCTTGATATTTAATTCTTAACAACCTTATTCAAAAAATACTAAAAATTATTACGGTAGGTACATTAAAATATTTTTTCACTATTTTCAGATGAGGAAAACATTGTTAAAGAATCAGATGATGATGCAAACAGTAGTGCAATCTCGGATGATGCTGAAGAAAATGAATGTTAAAAATAATGTAGATTGCATAAAACCCAATAAAATACATTGCATTTACTGTATGCTAATAAATATGTTCATAAAATTGAAACATTAACATTTCTTATTTGCACTCCCTTAGCAGCTGTCCCCTCGCCTGGCAAGGTCTTATGCTGTTCAAAACCGTCTGGCATTGTACATATTTACTCTGAGACGTTTACTTGAAAACATATAAAAATTTGAAGTATACAGGATAAAGTTTATTTTACCTCATCAACTGTGCATTTTCTAATTGATCTGGCATATACTATTGCTGATTGTAATCGTCTGTAACTTTTTTTTCAAGATTTACAATAAATAAACTCCATCCTATTAAATTTTTAAGCTTACAGAAACAAGTTTTGAAACTCAAATTATTTTACAATTAAAAAATTAAGTGGCTGATGAAGTACAGGGCTGAAGCCTGCCAGATCATGGCTAGTGCTCTTAGCATGCTATAAATCGTAAGTGTACAAATTTCTAGCCTTACAGGAAGACCGTTACTCGCAGGGTTCACTAGCTCTTGGACTATACAGAAGGTAGGTACCTACCCCAAGTACGAGTTTGTGCACACACGGTACAGAAGGAACGGATGTAAACTACTAAGTTTGACGACCAATGTGGCGCGGTGGGCGATGGTGCGCCTGCGACGCGGAAGGTTGCGGGTTCGATTCCCGCCTCGGGATAAATGTTTGTATGTTCTGCAAATATTTATTCCGGGTGTGGGTATTTATATGTATAATAAAAAATATCTATCTATGTATTATATTGTATTAAGTATGTCAGTCTTCTAGTACCCATAACACAAGCTCTGCTTAGCTTGGGGCTAGATGACGTTGTGTGGATTGTCCAGCATTATTTATTTATTTATTTATTTATTTTACTACTAGTTACTAGTAGAACTGTAAATATTTAAGGTTTCATTCAAATTCACTGACAACTATTTTCCAATTAAATAGTAGTACAAAACAGGCGTTTTGTTTAAGTATAACCTTGAATTTACACTAATTTAGTCATAATTGTTTTGTAGGTTGAAACCCCAAGATCTAATTAATTATACTCCTCAGTTTCACTCAAAACAAAACAAAAGAAAATCGAGCTAACGAAAACAATGTCGATGATATGCTAATCGAATCTTCAGAAATATTCCGATATTATTTTTATCTTTATGAAAATACCGCTGAGACAGGTGGTCGTAGAGCGAGAGCTCGCTATATTTTTTATCATCATATTTGTATTTTTTTTATGCATTATAGGCAAACGCTTGGCTGCAATCACATCTGATGTTAAATGATGATGCGGCCTACGGTGTAACGCGTTTGCCTAGATAGATTTTGTATATACCACATACTTCATATTTGCATGAATTTATATATACTAAATAATATCGGTCTCTTGCTGCAAAATCTTATATTCAAAGTACAATTTATTCACTTATGGCTCATTTATTTTTTACGATTTATAGACAAATTAGTTATTTTATGAGTAGTATATTATATTTGTAAAGGAGAATGGGCATTTTTAGCCACGACTGAATAAAATGCCATATTATGTTGCCGGCGAAAACCGATAGATAGCCAAAAAACATATGAAATGCCTTTATTATATTTACCTTTCCCATTTAATTAGGACATATATTTATAAAACATTATGTTGATTCAATTAAGCTGTGTATCATAAATTAATTAATATCATAATCTACACATAATTAAGCCATGCGGAAGGATACGGATATTGGGATATGTTTAGCCCACCTGGGACTAGGCGTGTTGTCAATCTGCTAATATATTTGACTAGCATCTGATAATATTTGTACATATGTTTTCACTAATTTACTGGTTTGGTTGCCTGAGGGTTTAACAAGAATAAATGTGACAATCGTAAACGTATCGAAACAGTAACGTATTTCAGATACACTGCTCAACATCCGATTTACTGTCGAACGTTGCAGCTATAGCGCGTACTATCGTATACGTTACGTTTACTATTGTCACATTTATTCGTGCTAAGCCCCCTGAGAAGGGTTTTGTGTCTACGGTAAAGTGCCTGGTCCCTATCTAATGTATGGAGACTCTTGCAGAGACCCTGGAGGTTCGTTTGAGAAGTTTGAACGCTGCATTCAAAACTAGCATAAAATCTTATACTAGACCTCAGGGGGTCTACTCTCTGGACACGGAGCAAACTTGCATTTTGTGAAGTTCTAGCTACTGCGTTACGAAGTCAAAGCAAATCGAAATTGATATTTTCATTAGGAATAATATAGGTAGTTATCAAAATTATTTAACTTCAACGAGAGAGACACGAGATCTTGTTAAAAACTTTCAAGTTTTATAAAATTGTTAAAAACATATTTGCTCATAAAAGAGCAGTGAGAGGCCTGACTAGACCCACTGCTGAGTATAGACCCAGCAGTGGGTCTAGTCAGGCTGTGGATGATGATGAAAAACAGCCGTGGACTCTTATTCTATGTCAGTGCAGCCAATTATGTCGCAGGCAGATATTACAATTTCAAATGATTTGATCTGTAATAGCTTCATATATTGATCGAAGCACTTATTGTATTGATATGTATTGTCTGCATTGATTTTTCCAATTTTTGTATTTCGACAGGTGGCTCAGCTGGTAGCTCTGCCTTCCATGCTGTGGGTAGTGGGTTCTATCGCCAAAAGTCCAAAAACATACCTGGGCACTAAATGTTGGGTATGTATTATCAACAAATGTATGAGTATTTTATCAGTAATCAAATTTTCATAAAACCAGCTTTGCTTAGTTTGGGACTAGAGCGTGATGTGTGACATGTCCGTGACTATTTATTTATCTTATTATTTACCTGTAATTTTTTGACTAGAATATAATATAACTAGTCTGTCCAAAATAACATTCTTCGTTCTATTTAAGTACACTATTATGTTGTAACTTGCAGTAAATCTGTACGTATTTGATAGTTTATGCTACAGTTAATCAGTTAATCCGGGATAATAGAAACTTAATCCTATTAAATGATATATTACACCATAACTATATAATCAGACGTAATGATCGGGTATAATATCTTTAGAACCGACAATCGTTGGAGCAGACGGATACCTACTAGGGGGTGAGCAATAAAATGTGTCAATCAAATAAATCAAAATTAAATAAATCAAAATCAAATAAATGTGTAAACGTATCGAAACTGTGACTCATTTGAAATGCACTGCGCGTCAACATCAGTTTTCAAATTAAAACTACAATAAAGTTCTTTATTATACTTACTTTAAAAATGTGACGCAACAAAAAGCTCTTAGAAATATTTAAATTTAACAATCCTTACGGCCGGTTGATCAACGAAAAAATCAAATAATTACTATGTGTCAAACTCGGATCAATCGTGATTTGGGTTTCCAGAAACCGGCCGTTAAACTAATACTTTTAATAAAAATATTATCATTAATACTCAATTTATTTATTGTTTTCATATTATGTTAAGACTAGGTTGTTACAGTAGATATTATTTGGTTACAACATATGAACCCTGTTTGAGGGCACTACAATATACAGGATGGTAGGCAGACCGAGGTTTGTCTATAAAATATTATTGATTAAATTAGATTAGGAATGTCGTCAAATATGGGAATTATCATAGGCAGTCCGTGCTAGCATACTGCTGAGTGTAAGCCACTTCCTTCAAACGTCATTACATTAATAGTTCAAGTTATCAATTATATTTATAATTTACTTGTTCAAGTAAGATTTTATTTGTATTTCAACACAAAATAGTCCAAAAAAATGTGGAACGCTTCACGATTTTGCGTGTCATCCTTGCGCAGGGGCCATGCTAATCTTCTCTGTATCGTTCCAATTTTAGTATATGTACTGCCGAAGCAAGTACATCAGTTTAGTTAATGAATGTGTATTAGTGCTACAAGCTTGACTACATCTTATTAGCGCGTTCTAGGATTTTTTCGAATAACTCATCTATTCCAAAGCTTTTGCATTTTTTTATGTAATTAATATAAACGTAAGCATTTCAGTCACACGAATAATAAACAAAATTGTTATTTTTGTACTAATTAAAATTATCAGTTTTTTGAAGTTGTTAGAAAATGTTGCCAACCTAGCGCCATCTGTAATTTATAAGTTGAACTAAAATTATATCAGCTCTACGCTTATCACAGTCGTTGATAAGGAACACTATGTATGATGTCATTATTTTTCTCATCCCTAACAATTTCCTGCTTGAATGCACTTTTAAATACGATTATATCCGAGAAACATCGTAATTAAGTTTTCAGTTCACTGAAAAATGTTACTTATGTGCATAAATAAAATAAAATACGTATTTTAATCATATTCCAGTAACATTATGAGATTCATGAATTCACGAATGAGTCGTGCAACCGCCATCAAATATTCAACAAGCTTCGTAATCAGAATATTGAAAAGTGTTTTTTCATTATTATGGTTTTATCCCTGTTTTTCTGTCGACGGTTTCTAATTTTTAAATAGAAACTTTATTTCAAATGCCATTTTGCAGAGTTTTACAATATTTTGAAGACTGTCTATGTTAGGATACGCCTAGTTTTGTTAATAAAAATTAATTGGACAAAAATCGAAAACATGATTTAATTAGTCGCGTCAATAGGTTGGCGACACTGGGTTTTCAAAATAATGTAAAAACTGTAATAAGTAGATATACTAATTAAACTAATAAGTGAATAAAGTTATATTCAACTAATAAGTATCTAGGTATATCTACATGATTGCTTCGTGATTGTAAGGACATGTCTAGATTTAATGGATATTATCTTATGAACTCAATACATATTAATTGCTTGCACATTTTATTGGTTGCATTTTCAATTATTATAATTCATCTTTTTACGTAGGCATCTCATAGACTCTCCATAGGTTATAGTTACATATCTCCTCTTATCTATTAGGTACATAAATTTGATCCTATCGCCTTAAAATGACTACAGCTAAACAAAAAGATTTTCTTTTGTCTGTAAAATGCAAGGTCTCCCAAGGGAAGCCGTATCTTGACTATGAATTTCAAAGTGTAATAAAAGTACGAATACATGTCAAACTTACAAAAAACTTTATAAACACATCACGTTTTCTTTTATCTCTCAGTATATTTTTGCATTTATGGTACAATTTACACAAATAAATGTTTTAAAATAACAAGATATTTCAATTTCGATGAGATGTTTGCTTTTAAAGTTATTTTTTTTCGTCTGGCTTAGTTAACAGGGGTCAGAAAGGACATTAACTTTGCTAAATTAATTTTGGTAACAGTTTACTTACCAAAGCCAAAGTTTGGACACAGCTGAGAAGTAGTTGCACTGAGGGCACTGTACCTCTACCATGAGTTGTCACAGTAAAATCGCCTGACTTTACTACAGTAGTTACGTCAATATTAGTATGACGAATTTTAGTACCCAACTATCCGCTAGAGGCGCTGTACAAATCTTCATACATTTTTTTAACTACAGACGCTAGCGAGTGTAGTAAATATAGTAAGTATAGTAAAAACTCATGGTAGAGCTACTGACCTTTAACAGTGTAAATCTGACTACGAAAAGTGCAGTTCCTTGTCATATTATCTCAGCCTGCGACCGTATTTTCTTTTACTATGAAAAACAAAATCTGTAATAGTTCTTGAATTCTTCTATAAGAGCGACTAATAGAAAACAATGCATATTTTATTTGTAAAAATACTTATAGCTTGAACTTGAACTCGAATGAAAAAACTTGGAACTTTTCTTTGTGCAATGGGACTCAAACCTACACTTGTAATAAAATCAGCGACCGTTATTTGGTAAATAGAATGCGAGAGTGTTTACACGGTGTTACGAATTAAAAAGAAATGAAGTTAGACCTACCTAAAGTGGCATGTTTAAATAAAATACTGGATCAATCAGTACATGTTATTTTATTTAATAAATTTCCTATCTTACAACTACAGGTACAGGTAAATACTTAATTATTACACACCCTATCAGACTACAACAAATAAACTTCCTATCAAACTACCATAATAAAACTTCCAATCAAAACCAACGGTATTTAACTATAGTAGTTTACCTGACACAAAATGTTGAAATAAGATTAAATAAGGTTAACGCTACAGTAAATACATCATTTTTCTAAGCACATAAATTAAAATTTGCCGACTAACTCTAGAGCTTTCCCTAGGGTACAAAGTATGTGGGACGTCTTTCGGCGAGCAATGATTATCCTTCTACCACAGAAAACTTATATTTATTTACTAAATAACTTCCTCAATTATTCAACGTTAGGTAAAATAATTATGATCCACGTGGAACGTGCTTCAGATTAAAGTGGGCGCCAGGATTTACATCCGATAATAAAAATGGAACCCCGAAGGGTGTATAAATACCGACTTTTGATACGGAGGGGGCTAGTAATCGTGCGACCGGAGAGATGGCTGGCCACGTGGTGAGGACCGCAAGCGCAGCCTCACGCTTGGTCGACACGCGGCGGCACGGACTTGCGCCACGCGGCTGCTGGCACACACTGCAAGCCTGCACGAGCTGGGCGCGTGGTCAGCGGCGGCGCTAGGCACGCGGCAAGCGGAGGTAGGCTAGCCTGTACCAAGCCTGTACTAAGCCTGTGTGGCCCGTACAAAGCATGTACTAAGCCGGTGTGGCCCGTACAAAGCACCTCCTGGAAATCACCATTCGCATGTGAGCAAAAGCAGTAAGCGTAAGATTAAATAAAGAAAGCACTCCAGGTGGCAACGCGCAGCCACGCTGTAGCTGGTTCAAACTTCCACACAATAGATAACCTATACGGTAATGTACACAGAAATTATACTCCTAAATAACACATTTTAAAGCCTGCAAAATATAGTGAAAGCTTCGTTTACGTACCTGATTTTGGAGGTTAAACGAAGTATCTCCTTTTCAGAGATAATAGCGAAGCTATGTAAGCTTGAAAATGGCAGGCTGCAGGCGGCAGGCTTACGGCTTTTCTGCTGAACTCAGCGGTCCTGAAAATCACATAATTCCGCACTTGATGACACTGACTAGAGAATCGCTGACGAATTAGAACAGCGTGTACCTCCAGCGACTTCGACTGCAACTTGTCAGCCCGACAACGATGTCCAAACAGAAAAGGAATGAGCCTTCGGCGGGGGCTTCTATTTATACCCTCTGCCTCTCCCACTGCTATGACCGTGATACGACCTCTAGAGTGCACAAATGTCCTTATTTGGGCATAAAATCAAATGCCCGAACAACTAAAAAAAACTCCATGAAAATGTAAATGTTGAGGGTGTCCGATGACGTCAGACAAATCTGTAATGGCGGATTTACCATCGACAATCAAATCCAAGTATAGAATGAACTATAGACAATTTCTTCTACAAAAAAATTGACGGATAGCGCCATCTAGTGAATCTCTGTAAAAATAATGTAACAATAATATTGGTTAAATCGAGTTAGTTCCTGGAAAAGACACTAGATAGAACTACCAGTTGAAAAAATCGTAACAGTATCTCCTTACTCCGCAGGATTTTACGTGGGACAAAAGTAAAATCCGGGCTGGCCCTCCAGCCCATAAACCTAACCAACAAAACCTGAAATTACTGAAAAGAAAATGCTAAATCAACAATACACTAAACATGTACCAAAAAAAAAAAAAAACTAAACTAACCAAAGTACCACTAAACGAATGTATACCTAACAAGATGAGAAAGTTAAGCAGACCAGAAGTGGAGAAGATAAAAAAATGAAAAAAGGTTAATATAATAAACATACAAAGTAATTAGCAAAATAATAAGAAGAGGTGTGTGTGTAAATGTTTGTATTAGTGTGACTGTGTAGTGTGTACCGTCCTAATCGAACTAGGAGAATTCTGACTTCATAATGTCAGAAGCTCGAAGCCGAACTTACGACTAAGGGTTCCAGTAACATGTGTATCCGGACCCAAGTGTCTATGTGTAGTGTACGTGAAGTGTGAAGTGTAACTGTAATATAAATATACATAAAATAAATTAAATTCTATCTCCACAACTGCTACTAACAATCTGTTAATAAGACACCTATACTACAAAAAAACCTTAAAATAATAAGTTACAGGGACGTGTTTAAGCAAGTGACATTATATATATAAACTATATGAACGACAGGAATAAATCGAGTTTCAGGTTAAGATCACATCAAAGGTGACGGAGTATCTCAGGCCGCTCCGAGGGAACACAGGGGTAAATAGGCTTTGGTACTCATTGTGATCCGTGAGGAGAAATAGGCTTATTTTTTACCCAATGATAGAAACAGAACCCTAAAACAAGACGAAGAAAGACCACTGACTGCGAAGGAGTCGCCACCTGCTCCTCTACGAGTTTTGTTATTCTGTAAAGTTACAAAACGGCTAAAGCTTATTTTTTAAGCTAGAAAGGGTCAAATAAACATAAACACACTTACGATAGAAACAAAAGGCAAGAATTCAAGTTATAGGTTTGCAACACGTCAGAGGTGACGGAGTATCTCAGGCCGCTCCGAGGGAACACAGGGGTAAATAGGCTTTGGTACTCATTGTGATCCGTGAGGAGAAATAGGCTTATTTTTTACCCAATGACGGAAGTAAAACCTAAGACAAGATGAACAAAAACCACTGTCTGCGAAGGAGTCGCCACCTGCTCCTCTACGAGTTTTGATATTCTGTAAAGTTTACAAAACGGCTAAAGCTTATTTTTAAGCTAGACAGGGCCTGATAAACATAAATATACTAACAAAAGAAACAAAACATAGCCCACACTAAGTTTCCATAAGGAACACTGTCCATGAAAGGATAGTTATGTATAATAAAACAATAAAAAAAACTAAAAATAAAGCTACGACCTGTACTTAAAAAATAATATCCATCCTAAAGACACTTATCAATCCATGTTATATCCAGCACCCAGGACCGTTGTTATCAAACCAAAATATAACTCTACTGACCGGGGGATATGCTGTTATCAATCCTACCGAAAATCTTCATTCCATGTATTAACCAACACCCAGGACTATTGTCATCGAACCAAATATCTCTACTGACCGGGGGATATGCTTTTCACCTGAAAAACAAACCCGCTAACAGAAAAAAACATCAAACTTCAAAGTATGTACAAAAAAAAACAAAAAAAAATATACAAGTTTCTCACATGAGAATCGAACCCACTATCACATAAACTTCCAACTTCAAACTAAAAAAAATATATACACCTAAACTTTACTATCAAACAAACTTCCAACATCAGAACAATACAGACCTAGATCCTACTATGAGTTAACTAACTAATAAAAATGTGACAACAACCTAAGTCGGTACAACATAACATAATCAAATGACGTAACAGTATTTCCGAAACTCGGGATCAGTTACAAAGAGAAAGCTTGAGGTTTCAGGTCTTTTATATGCCAAGCGCCCAGGTTCTTTTTAGTGTGAAAGTCCTCCAGCTCATATACCAATGAAGATATCTTCCGTAAAACGGTACACTTATCATACTTGGGAGCGAGCTTAGCCATGAAAAATTTAGACGCGTCACTCAAAGGGTAAGTCCTCTTCCACACAATATCACCAGCTGCAAACTGTAACGGTCTACGACTTGCGTCATAGTGCCGTGCGCTTTTAAGATGAGCTTTATCGATGGCCTGTTTAACAGAAGAAAAGGTACTCTGTAAAATACCTAACTTATCAGAATAATCAACCCTGGAAGCACAAAGCAAGTCTAACGTAGACACTGAAGAACAACCATAATACGAACCACATACGATAGCCTCCCTACCGTGAACAAGGTAGTAAGGGGTGAAACGAGTAGTCTCATTAGTTGAAATATTCATCGAAAACTGTATCTTAGGTATCGCCAGATCCCATGTCCGGTGGTCCTTACCTACCAAAATAGACAACGCAGTAACAATGGTACGATTGTACCGCTCCACCGTATTGACCTGTGGACTATAACGAGGGGTTAAATGTATTTGAGGTATTTTATAGCGCTTAAATAGAGTTTTTAAGTCACTACCAGTGAATTGCGTCCCATTATCTGCAATCACTGTGCGTGGCACTCCATGCACCATGAACACCCCTTCTTCCAGCTTCCTGGAAATAATACTACCAACGGCTCTTCTTAGAGGGAAGATTAGACAGTATTTGCTGAAACAACAAACCACCACAAGTAAAAACGTATACCCAGCACGTGACCTAGGAAGTGGTCCGACTAAGTCCATACTTATGGTTTCGAAAGGCCTGGAACAGACTTTAGGAGACCCCATTAAACCTGGAATGGGTTTCTGCGAGTGCTTAAAGTAAGCTTTAGTGAAGCCAAATCACATTAAAAAAAAATATTTTTAGGTACACCCTGTATATAAAAAAAAAATTAAAAAGTTTTCATTGCTCGCCGTATAACGATAAAATATAAAACACCCTACTTTTAAAAAAAATATTACCTATTACACCCTATATATTAAAAAAAAATAAAACTAACAACCTAAACCTAATTAAACCTAACTAAAACTAACGTAAGCCTTGCCTGAACCTAACCTGCCTGCCAAAGTACAAAAGTATGAACGGTTTGTTCAATATTAAAATCCTACAAATAAAATCAAATTAAATATATCCTAACACAAAAACAAAGTTAAATAATTGAGGAAAAATCAGTTAATCATTGCTCTTCTGACATAGCAACAAAAGACATGTCAGTTACCTAAAAAAAAAAAAAAGCCCCTACGTTGGATGCCACTGTTACGAATTAAAAAGAAATGAAGTTAGACCTACCTAAAGTGGCATGTTTAAATAAAATACTGGATCAATCAGTACATGTTATTTTATTTAATAAATTTCCTATCTTACAACTACAGGTACAGGTAAATACTTAATTATTACACACCCTATCAGACTACAACAAATAAACTTCCTATCAAACTACCATAATAAAACTTCCAATCAAAACCAACGGTATTTAACTATAGTAGTTTACCTGACACAAAATGTTGAAATAAGATTAAATAAGGTTAACGCTACAGTAAATACATCATTTTTCTAAGCACATAAATTAAAATTTGCCGACTAACTCTAGAGCTTTCCCTAGGGTACAAAGTATGTGGGACGTCTTTCGGCGAGCAATGATTATCCTTCTACCACAGAAAACTTATATTTATTTACTAAATAACTTCCTCAATTATTCAACGTTAGGTAAAATAATTATGATCCACGTGGAACGTGCTTCAGATTAAAGTGGGCGCCAGGATTTACATCCGATAATAAAAATGGAACCCCGAAGGGTGTATAAATACCGACTTTTGATACGGAGGGGGCTAGTAATCGTGCGACCGGAGAGATGGCTGGCCACGTGGTGAGGACCGCAAGCGCAGCCTCACGCTTGGTCGACACGCGGCGGCACGGACTTGCGCCACGCGGCTGCTGGCACACACTGCAAGCCTGCACGAGCTGGGCGCGTGGTCAGCGGCGGCGCTAGGCACGCGGCAAGCGGAGGTAGGCTAGCCTGTACCAAGCCTGTACTAAGCCTGTGTGGCCCGTACAAAGCATGTACTAAGCCGGTGTGGCCCGTACAAAGCACCTCCTGGAAATCACCATTCGCATGTGAGCAAAAGCAGTAAGCGTAAGATTAAATAAAGAAAGCACTCCAGGTGGCAACGCGCAGCCACGCTGTAGCTGGTTCAAACTTCCACACAATAGATAACCTATACGGTAATGTACACAGAAATTATACTCCTAAATAACACATTTTAAAGCCTGCAAAATATAGTGAAAGCTTCGTTTACGTACCTGATTTTGGAGGTTAAACGAAGTATCTCCTTTTCAGAGATAATAGCGAAGCTATGTAAGCTTGAAAATGGCAGGCTGCAGGCGGCAGGCTTACGGCTTTTCTGCTGAACTCAGCGGTCCTGAAAATCACATAATTCCGCACTTGATGACACTGACTAGAGAATCGCTGACGAATTAGAACAGCGTGTACCTCCAGCGACTTCGACTGCAACTTGTCAGCCCGACAACGATGTCCAAACAGAAAAGGAATGAGCCTTCGGCGGGGGCTTCTATTTATACCCTCTGCCTCTCCCACTGCTATGACCGTGATACGACCTCTAGAGTGCACAAATGTCCTTATTTGGGCATAAAATCAAATGCCCGAACAACTAAAAAAAACTCCATGAAAATGTAAATGTTGAGGGTGTCCGATGACGTCAGACAAATCTGTAATGGCGGATTTACCATCGACAATCAAATCCAAGTATAGAATGAACTATAGACAATTTCTTCTACAAAAAAATTGACGGATAGCGCCATCTAGTGAATCTCTGTAAAAATAATGTAACAATAATATTGGTTAAATCGAGTTAGTTCCTGGAAAAGACACTAGATAGAACTACCAGTTGAAAAAATCGTAACAACGGGTAAGTCTTTTTATTCCACTTGCCTAGGATAAAATAATTGAAATAATATTTTTATAAAAATGACTTGAATCGTCTAAACTAAAATTATTTGTTAATTATTACTCAAAAAGTATTTGTCAGTTAAATATAATGAAATGTATATGAATCTTCTGACGTATGATCTTTCAAACAAAAAGAATCATCCAAATCGGTTCCATAATTGGCGAAGTAATCGCGTAACATTGTCACAGCTTGGTGACAGACGGACAAACAAACAGACAGACGGACAGCGATTTAGGAACCCTATATAACCCTAATATAATAATGTAAATTTTTTTGATAAGTGCAGAGATAAGCCAATTCAAGGAAGATTGCGGGTTCGATTCCCGCCTTGGGATAAATGTTTGTACAATCTGCAAGTATTTAATCCGGGTGTTCTGGGTAATATGTATAATAAAAAAATCTATGTAGGTACCTAATGTTATTGTATTAAGTACGTCAGTCTTTTAGTACCCATAACACAAGCTCTGCTTAGCTTGGGGCTAAATGATGTTGTGTGGATTGTCCAGCATTATTTATTTATTATCTTATTGAATGGCATATGTAAGAGGTGAGTAGATAAATGGTGTGTATTTAAACTAAGCTATAAAAGAGCCCAGTCTAAACGCACACCAAAAAGGATTTGGTCACATGGGAAATTACACGCTCGCCGCCGCCGCCGGGCCAGGCCGGATAATATGTCCTTGTCTGCAGCAGGCTTTAGTACTACCTGTCGTCAGGCCGAGGCAACGTTGACGTTAGAGTACGACCACACTCAATCTCCATTCAACCATGTTATCATTAACCTATAACTACAAATCAGTATCAACACAGAGTTAAAAGCTGAGGGATGAAGCACCGTTGATACTACAGAAGACGCTAAACGATTTGACGATATTTTGTTTAGTTTTTACTATGCAGAGTTAGCGTGGTGACACTCTACGATGCTACGTCGGCTCTACGTGCTACGACAGTGCTACGAAATATGTCATATGTTGCAGTTTAGTTAGAGAAAATGTGGGTGCAGTCTCTTGAAAACGTTATCTACAATATTTATTTTTATTTATTTATTTATTTATTTATTGCCTACATGTACATTTTTTATTTTAGCTTAGGTCTATTAGTGGCTATAAGTGTGTACATGCACCCTGCAAGGGCACTGCAATGTATGTTTATTTACTAAGTTTGCTACATTGATTAAATACATGTCAAATAGATAAATAAGGATGTGATATAAATGTCAAGAGTACTAGAAAAAATTACAATAATAAAAATGTCAAGTTAAATCTATAGTCATTAAAAATTGTTTAGAATTGCTATGTCAAAAATACAAGGATAACTATTTACACAATATTCGTTCACATAATATAATATACAATAACTAGCTTAAAATATTGTCTGCTATGAATTCGTCAATGGAGTAGTAGGCTTTTTTTGTCAGAATACATTTTAATTTTTTTATAAATAGTGAGTCTTTTATTTCAGATTTTAATTCTTCTGGAAGCTTATTATACAGTCTTATTAGTCTAAAATACGGACTTTTGGCGAATATTTGTAGGGTCGTAGGTGGTATCAGTAACTTATTTTTGTTGCGTCTGTTATAGTTTTGATTTGAGTCTAATTTTGATTTGAAGTACTCCTTGTGTTTCCTAACAAATATGGATGCTTGAAGAATATATATACAAGGTAGGGTCAAAATTTCTCTACTAATAAAGTGCGGCCTACAGCTTTGTCTGTTTCTAATATTAACTAAAATTCGTATGCATTTCTTTTGTAAAATAAAGAGTTTGTCGAAGTCAACACTTTCGCCCCACATTACTATGGAATAATTTAATATAGAGTAGGCTTGAGCGTAATATGCAGAGATTGCTGTGGCATAGTTTGTGTTTGATTTTAATATACTTAGTGCGTATGTGAATCGTGATAGCTTTGTCCCTATATTATCTACATGTTTTTTCCAATTTAAGTGTGTGTCAATTGTTAAGCCAAGCAATTTAAAACTGTCTTGTTCTTCTATGTTTAAGGTTTTTGTTAACGAACTCAGATTTATTTGATTTTTCTTGTAGGTTTTAAATTGTACAATTTTAGTCTTTTTGTAATTGATTTCTAAATTATGATCACTAAGCCAGTGTTTGCAGTCTTGGAGGGTTGATACGATTTTATTTTCTATATAAGGGGTACTACTGTCAAAAAGTAATGATATATCATCGGCAAATAGCACGCAGGTAGTGTTAATTGATTTAGGTAGGTCGTTTATATATAATAAAAATAAGGTACACCCAACCACACTTCCCTGTGGTATGGATGTGTTTATGGTTAAAAGTTCGGATTGTACACTTTCGATTTCTTTAGTTTTGTCGTTGTAGTGGTCTAGTTGTACGAATTGTTTTCTATCTCGTAGGTAGGATTTAAACCAGTTGTAGGTAGCTCCACGCATTCCTGAGCCGTATAGTTTTTGGAGTAGTATGTTATGATTAACTTTATCGTATGCTTTTGTCATGTCGAGGAATAAACCGATGGCATATTTCTTTTTGTTTATATAATCATAAATTTTTTGTGTGAAGTTATAGGTTGCGTGTGCTGTCGAACGATTTTTCCTAAATCCGTACTGCGAGTTGTCTAATAGGTCATATTTTTCTAAGAATGTATTTACTCGGTTAGTCATTGCGCGCTCAAATATTTTTGATATGGTAGGTAATAATGCTATAGGTCGGTAGCTACTAGGGTTTGTTGGATCGCAACCCTTTTTAAGAATAGGTCGTATTTTGGTTTGTTTTAACCGTTCTGGGAAGATCCCTTCCCGGAATGATTGATTAATTAACTTTGTTATTGGTGGCGTTAGTACAGGAATGCATTTTTTTATAAGTATCGGGGGGATATTGTAGTTGATGTAAGTTGCTTGTGTTCTAGAGTTTAATATTTATTGCATCTAATGAGCTACAAGACTTTCTCTGTTTACGCTACATTCATTTGTTTATTGGTGCTTGAACTGGCATAGAATTTAGACCTTTTGTTATAAGGTAGAAGCCTTAATATCAAAAAGTCTATCCTATTATCTACCCTAGTCTATTAGGGCTAATACCCTAAATAAATAATGCTGGACAATCCACACAATATCATCTAGCCCCAAGCTAAGCAGAGCTTGTGTTATGGGTACTAGAAGACTGACATACCTAATACATACAATACATTACACATAGATAGATATTATTTATTACACATATAAAATACCCAGAACACCCGGAATAAATATTTGCAGATCGTACAAACATTTATCCTAAGGCGGGAATCGAACCCGCAACCACCGCGTCGCAGGCGGACCTTCGCCTGCCGCGCCACATCGGTCGTCATATATAACAGAGTATTTCATAGAACAATTGCAAAACAAATACTACCGTTAGATTATTACTTTTTTTTGGTTATTGTTGGAAAGTTCACAGGGCGACCTTTATCTAGAAATTAATTTTAAATGTTTTAAGACTTATTTAAGTTACAAAGTTTCGACCTGTTTTTATGCTAAGCATTAAAGACTTAGCTACAAAGTTTCGACCTGTTTAAGTTATAACATAACGTTCGTCACGCTAAGACCTAAATTCAAACTTGTAAATATCGTGGCAATAACTTCAAATATAATTACAGTTAGCCGATAAATTCTGTAATAATTGCACAGTATTATGGAACACGTACAGACATTATATTTGCTGTTTATGCCTTAGGCTATTCCTTGGTGGTACACCACGCAATAGTCGTTTGCACACTCACCGGTAACGACACGACACGATACTGATACTTACATGTCTTTTTCTTTGTAATATGGCCCCTGGTCATCAATTCGACAAGTCTACCAGTGTGAAGGTTTATTTTGAAAATAATTTTCAGTGAAGTTAGTCAACCGTCAAGTGCCATATGTTATAAAGGGAAAATAATGGAGAAGTTTCTTACATTATGCTACGAACTCAAATATTGTTTGTTAAAATTCCACCAAATTAGACAGCGAAATTCAACTTATCATCGGAAAAACAATTGTTTTTCTGATGATAAGTTAAATTGTACGTTAATAACTGCCTTATTTACTAATTCTGTGACACTGACACATAACAAAATCTTTATTATTCTATTAAAAATATCGTGTAGTTGTCGTGTCGCAGTTTATAAACCCCTAATGGTGTATTGTAAAGGGGTGCCATGAAAGTTTATGATCACTATAAATTAAACTTGTTTACAAAACGTTTTAAAATGATTCTTATGATTCTAAGAATTGTATCGGAAAAAATATTTATTGTATTATGTTTATTATTGTAGATTTAGGATGTTTGATCATTTACATCCGGTAACTTCAAAGACTTAATGCTCCTTTTCATACTATATTTTTTGAGAAATCCGCTTTTTTCCAAAAAAAAATATTGAAATGGAAGGCAAAAATAACATCAATAGTAGTTATCTTCACTTCAAAGGTCGTGGATTCGAGTTCCAGTAGGATGTAAAATAAGTATTATAATAAAAGCAGTCTAGTTCTCATAGTACAAGCTTTGCTTAGTTTGGGGCTAGAGTGTGATTTGTGAAATGTCCGTAAATTTTTATTTATTTATAATGTCTGCTCAGTAAGTATATGATTTTTATTACATAGATTTGATTCGTATAATTTTTACTACCATTTTGTATTGTATTTTAGTTGAAAAAGTAGCTAGTAGTTTTGTCACACCCTGTACCTATATAGATATAAAATCTCATATTGTAATCGCTGTACGTCTGATCTGATAAAGCTCCAATCAAATTCACATCTAAACGGATAACCTTATTATTGAACAACAAAATTGCTTTTCGGTATAAATTGATAAACTTCTACGCTACTTGAACCAATCTCATAAACATTTTCAATAACATATCAATTTTCTGCTGTAGAACAAATTTTCGTCTATCTACTATATTATAGGTTTTATATTCGTTTCGTTATTAAATATATTAACAAAAATCCTTAGATTCTGTAGTCCCTAGTTTTACGAAATTTGGATTGTGACCAATCCAATATTATTAATTATAATATTAATATTTTAATAAAAACATATTTATTTTTCAGATTTAAATTGGACACTCTTTGCAGATGTTTGAACTTGTCAGCTTTCCAATCAGCTCTAGATTTATTTGACGCATATGTAGAATGGCCGTACGCAGAATGACGTCACGACTTCAGGACTTCACAACCACCACACTCTGCCGGCTCAATATTGTAGATGACTTCCTACTCCGCAGCGACTTCCTCGAAGGTGATCTGATAGCTGTCTCAGACTTCCCAGCGACAGCTGAAGCTGGGACTTCGGTAGATAGACTTAAGGTTGGTATTTCGTTGGCTGGGAGTGGTTCAGCGCACGTGTTTGCTGACGGTGGGCGACACGTGTTGCATGATGCTGGTGTTGGTGGTGGATGGTCAACTTGGGTGGAGGATTGGTCTTGCGCAGCCATCTCCGCTATCTGGACCCGTCGACGCTCCACTGCAAATATAATAGAATCTATTTAAATGTTATCTAAAACTGTGGTTTGCCTATCGTTTAGAAAATTATGAGATCACGAGATCACTTTTAAGCTTTAGTTTTAGAGACCGACTGCCAGCAGTGGACTGATATAGATTGATGATGTTACAGAAATACGACATAAATTGCTATGCTTTAAAATAATGCCGTGGCATTGAACGTGAACGGAACAGCATCATTTTAAAGCAGCAATACAATTGTATCGCTATAGATTCTATAGTAAAGAAAGTTCCAAGTTTCCAAGCCACAACCAGGAAAAAGGATGTATCAGAGCTTAGCATGGGGCTGATAAACAAATTAACATACGTACTGAATTGTTGCCAAGCTGTCTCAATCCTCCTCTCAAAAACGGTGCCTACCAGCAGAAACATGATGACTGCAAGGACCAAAGGTCCAAAGTACCACCATTCCATATGAGAGACCGGAACTTTTACATTTTTTAGAATTTGTCAACACAATTTGATGCCAACAACTGATTTGGCGGGATTATTTGACATATGACGTTGTGTTACTTTGACGTTTGAATCGGAAATTGTCTAAAGAGGTTACATTATCTGATCACATTAAATACTTCTTGGCTTTAAATAGTACATATTTAAGATAATAAGTAATTACCAGTAATTAACTCATACTTGTGTATATGCAGTTAATTGAGTTTGTCTTTTAATAAGGTTCTAAAATTCTAGGGTCCCAATAAAATTCTATTCACCAAACTTGAAATAGCTTTAAAAAGATATTCAATTTTTACTGAAAAGGATTCTCAATGCAGAGATTATTTTTATTCATCTATTCGAAGTCCGTATTGACCCGGATATCAGTGTTCAGGACCGGCTGAAATACTCTCCGTAGAGCTGTGCTTGCTTTCAACTCAAAAACCGATCGTCCATCGCCAGTTGAACTAAGTTTATATTAACTTCATATAGTCATGATTTTTATAAAAACGCAATCTATGATGTTATTAGTCATCAATGATCATCTAGGTTACAATAAATAATTTTAAATTAGCATTAAAAAAAACTCACTATGAATGTTATTTTCAAACTTGTCATTCATAATGATCATTACAATAAATAATTGAATAATAGCATACAAAAACTCACTTATTGTGAATTTACTTTAGTAATGTTATTTTCTATTCAGTCATTCATGCGTTTCATAGTTTTGAAATGAAAAACTGAAGAAAATTATTTCATTTCTGACTGGAACATTGTGCGAGTTCTGAGACCAGGTTAATTTGAAAGCTTTCTGGTTTTAAACAGCTATGGTTAAAATACTGGGTCTTAATAATTTAGCTCCAACAAACGTTGGAAATAAAACCTTAAAAGTAGAGTAGAAGAGTGCTTATTAAAAGCGAGATTCGTATTTAGTACATCTAATTTTTAAAACAAACTTTCTAAGAGCTTTTATAACTATTTAAGGAAAGTTTTAACAAAAAGCTCTTAATCTAGACTTTTCTAATGTGATATCTGTCTCAAGAGCCAGAAAAATGTATGTTGGTATGAAATCTTTAATACTAAGAACTCTGCAATTTATTTTATGTAAAAAAAAAGCTTTCTAAGATAACTTATCGTGAAAAAAAATATATCATATCTTTTATCAAGACGATGAAAAGTATCGGTTTCCTGGCACAGCAGTGAAACCTGAGAACTCCCATAGAAAAAACCGACAATACTATAACACCCAGCATTGAATGACTGACACAATCGTTTGGGCCCTCCGTAATTTTCCTGCCATGTTTTATCTACGGCGAGAACAATAGCAACTCATTTTGGGGCACAATGAATTTCATTTCGGACGCAATCCGCCAAAATACGCCCCACCATTAAAATCCTTTAGTCGAAATGGCTTTGTTGCGGGCGCGCGGCGAAACTAGCTGTTATTATAACCTAGATATTGCTCTTGATAAATACATGCATTAGCGTGGAATTTGGCCAATTAGCTGGCCGTTGGCGCGTGAGTGTAGCCCTGAGCCCTGGCTCTTCTTAATTGCTGAATGTCGTGAATGCGACATTTTGTTTCAGAAACAACAATGATACTTTAAACTGCTTAATCTTGACAACGCTTGCGAAATTGTTCCAATTTTGCTGACCTATTTTAATGTTCTTTTACACAATTTGCAACTAAGTCATATCGTATGAGCTGATCACTCTCTCTCGTGAATCACAAACCGACTAATGCTATGATAATGATTTCTGATAGCTAGGCTCTTGTTGTTTCCGCTCTTAGGCCTCCTTATACGATACGAAGACGATATTCATTTTTGACACAAGTCACTTGTCAGGGTTAATCCGACAGGCCAAGCAGAATGAACAGGAACAAGCTTCCTTTCTGCTCATTACAAATAGATTGAAAGATTTTTCATTAAATAAGAGCAGAGTTTTAGACTGTTCAAACCGATATCCCGTAGCTTAGGTTCGGGCACGTTGGGGTACAGTAACCACGGGTTAATGTGTTGGCCACAAGCCGTAACTAGCTAATCCAGTGTCCATCACTCGCCCAAATCCAGCGCGTTATTCCGGACAGCATAACTCGAGAGTCACTTAGCACCAATTTGTACGTTCCAAAAATATATTAAGAGTGGTTTGAAAACCAAAAATCTGTATGATTATTGCCGGAATATAGGTTTCATGGGACTAATTGTGTAACCGAGTATCAACAATTGTTTTTGTTACTATATTTGAATTTCTTAATTGTCTTCATTTGACATCAAGAAAATCAATGTGTCCCTACAATCTCTCACCAGCTATGCTTCTTAGAGTCCCATAACGTGTGCACCAGTGCCCATAGCATGGTAACCCCCCGGACCGGAAGTGAACTTGTCCCGCCAAGAATCAATCCGGAAACGAGCGATTAGCTGGCAATACGCCAAATTGCTGGTGTAGCTTATAATGCCTGCTTCGAAACCAATTAAGTCTTGCTAAGTATTATAGAGATGAGTTGCGAAACATCGATATGACAGCCAGATGGTCACGCTGACATTCTGGGTCAAAACATGGGTTTACACAATGTTCTAGATGATTTACACAGCGTTGGCAGCAGATTTAGTGGAAGATGCTTGTTGTTTTAGTCTGTGGTAATATAAGAGCACGCTCGGATTATACAGGATGCTGATAACATTGTAATTCCTGTCACAAAGACCAACAAATAGATTTATTAGAAGGTTGCAGGGCTTTCTTTAGCATGACAGCAGATATGATCCTCACAAGACTAAAGCACAAAGCCATTTTCAACCATCATGAATGTATTCTTCTAAAGAGACAGTTTAGAATCTAAACTCTCTAAAGCATCAGTTATTAGCAACTCCCTGACTTTCTTCTCTCTTTGCTTGAAATCTTTGCTACCTTAGTGTAATTAAAATACTAATTGAATCGCTATATTCTTCTGCCTCATTATCAAATACCTCAGGTAGGTAAACGTCGGTCATACACGGTAGTTAATACTCACTTGTATGCGTCTCAGAGAGTCCATTATCTCTATGACCTTACCTCTATTTACTTACATAGCCTATTAATCTACCCGCATTCAGTCCACGTAGCAATTAGTAGCTGTTAGTATAATCCGGACACAACTGGCCGTAACCGGTTCTCGGTACATTTTACCGGATTTGTTTGGTGTCGATTGTTTTCGGTTGGCGGCACGCGGACAGAATCTTAAACGCACGGTCGATATATTTTGGTAAGCGGTTCTCATAGTGTTCTGCAGGTGGAACTGAACAAATTGGAAATTGGATACGAAGAGTGAGACGAGTGTTTCGCTTATTCAGACTGAATGTGGAACACGAAAGGTATCTAGACGGTACAAAACATAGAGCTTTGAAGATAATCTGTCTGGAGTCTAGATTATTGACAAAAACATCAGCGGACAGTATATTAGTCTTGTCCAGTTAAAAGTGACTGGTTTACTAACTGATGCTCTAGGTATACTTTTCTTTAGAAAGCATTAGTATTGTGCTCATTCACTTTGGATCAAGATCCTACATCTTGATCCAAAGTGGATGAGCATTTGTACCGATTCAATTCAAGGTACGGTTCTAGGTAAAATTCAGTTAATCACAAACAACAAATACGAATCAATATGTCTGATATTAGCATCTCCAAAGTTCGCTCGAGTCGGCTAACTTTGCGCCAATTTCGCCAACTTCCCCGGACCGAAGCCCCTTCAGCTGAGCGCCGGGAATATGAGCCTTTCTAGCTTGAGGAGCTCGTGCGGTCACTTTGATTCACAATCAGAACACTTCACATCGGTTTGTAGGTAGTGTATGACGGTAACAATGCATGCTTCTTGATATACTACTTTGTTATTGTACTGTAATTTTATGTGTCTTTGTTATAAATGTGTTATGCCTGTGTTATGTGTCAAATAAATGTCTCTCTCTCTCTCATATAAAACTCTACTATAATACTAGAACTTCCAAGAGAAAAAAAGTTATACACATTAAAACAAACTAAGTACTGTAAAATTGTGTGTAGAAAGTTATGTAATATTAGTAGAGCACTTTCTGTCGTATCAATTTCTGCTGCGGCTGCGACACAGTAAAACGTTTCTGTGATCGCATTACCGGTATAAAGGGGGTACTTACCCCTTCATTACAGGCAAATAAGCATCTTAACATAACACAAGCACTGCTTAGCTTGGGGCTAGATGATGTTGTCTGGATTGTCCAGCATTATTTATTTATTTAAGTAATGAGTAGATACATGCCACTTAGCTTATGGCACATCCTCAGTGAAAGTGCCCAGTGAGGCAATGCATCGTTATAATAGGTAGCTTTTAACTTTAAGTCACAACTTGTCCCATCATATTCCATGCTTAAAAATAAAAAAATATATCTAAGAAAACTGAAGTGCTATACATTTGCTAAATCTACAATAAAAAAAGTCACACAAAATCAATACCAAAATCACTGAACTGTTTCTATGCACATTATATTTGTTTCCACCAATATCTAAACAAAACTCGTACGAAAGCAGACAAAGATAAATTCAGTATAGTGCATTGCTGACTTCGCAATAAGCGCAGTTTTCTACAACGTTCGCAATAATAACTTAGAAACTTCGCCCGTACATAGGCAGATTCTAAGATAGATATTACATCAAAGTGCAGTAAACACAGTTTTATTAAGAAAGTTAGGAAGCGCTTGTGATAGTTTTAAATTGTCGATATTCTGCGCGAGTTGAAAGTTTGTCGGCAACCTGGAACGTACTTGTTGAATGGATTGAATGGTCGCATTGACTTTGCTATTATTTTACAGAAATGAAATTTAAAATAATAAAGTTATTTTAACGAACGACTGTATGACAGTATTGTGAATGTTGAACAAACAAACCGTAAGTAGGTAGGTACTGATGCTAAGTGATGGAAACTTCACACACAAAATTGCTACATGGGACTTTTCTGAGGTCTTGCTCTATAAGATTTAGCTCTAGGCTTTTGTTAACATTTCTAAGATGTATGTAGAAGTCAGTCAGGTGCTCACGAATATATGTGACAATTTAAAACGTATTGTAACGGTTGCGTGTCCGAGATACACTGCGCTGTGACGCTGCAACGTTTCACAGTCAAGAAGACGTTGACGCGCAGTATGAATGAAATACGATACGACGCCACATTTATTTGTAATCGAGCTGCCCATGTAGGTAATTGCTATGTCACTTCTGATCTTCAAACTGAGAGAGACCATCTGAACACCTTTGATGTTCATAAAACTTTGAATATCTTTTGAAACAAAACAAGCCGAAGTTGAACTCGAGAAGCTCACTCAAACTCAACTCAAGATTCTGATAATAAGCGGAGTTGAGGGACGTCAAGTTGAAATGTTCAAACGCTGCACTCAGTCGAGAACACTCAAGTTCTGTTGTGATAACAACTCTGAGAGGATATTGTAGGATCTAATATCTGTCTAATGATACCCTATTAATGGAGCATATGTATAGCAACCATAAACCAGACAGCGTGCCCAATGGACCACATTACTAAATAATTGAAACTATCACGGTTTTGAACATAGTTTTTATAAACGAGATATTTACTATGATTTATGAGTTTGATTATTTCCCTTTTTTAAAGAACCACATTACTTTAGTCGCCAATTTATCGAGTAAACCCAAAAATAGATGTACCTAAGTAGATTTGGAAATTTATGAATAAATGGTTTATACTATAAACCATTTATCACCTGTGCCTATAAATTTTATAGGCACAGGTGATAATATGTAATTTTAGAACTTTCTTTCACAAAGATTTCTAGTAATAAAACTCGTCGACGCTCGATATACCTATATTGGTAGGTATGTAACAAAATATTCATAGTAGTTTAATAAAAGGATACGCACATTAAGGTTTATGGAAGCAGTAGTTATAAGCATTGTGTGCACAATACAGTTTATGTATGTAAGTGAATAAGGTGGTAGGAAGTTGCTCATTACTACTCATTAGGTGCAGAACACAATAGATCATTTATCTTAATATCCTCAATACACGCTAGAGGGCGTCTTATGAGTTCATTATACATTGTGAGCTTTGCTTTATACTGATGTTTTTGGCGTAGATATATCTTTATCAGGAAAAGTTAAAAAAAAGACTTACCATGTACTTATTATATTAAAAAAAAATCAAAATAGAAAACATTTTTCAGTATAACACAAAGATTATTTAAAATCGTAGGTGATTCTAGGTGCCAGTTCCACACGACCAGAGCTTAGAAGTACGGGCTAGAAACTATTGTTTAGTAAAATATTATTACAGTAACATATGATTTCAATAACATTATCCTTTATCGGTCCAATGCTGGACGTAGATAAATAAATAAATAAAATATTCACGGACAATTCACACATCACACTCTAGTCCCAAACTAACCAAAGCTTGTACTATGGGAACTAGATTGCTCATAGAATACTTAGTAACACCCAGACACAGAATAAATATTTATGTTCATCACAGAAACATTTGCCTTGGGTAGGAATCGAACCCACGACACACAGCATGGGAGGCAGAGCTACTACCAACTGAGCTGTGACGGCTGTACATCTCCTAACACGCGTCATTGAGCCTGGACTTCGGCTTATCACAAACAATATTTGCGAGAAACTGCCCAAGCGTGGTCTACACTCCAGTATTTGTTTGCGACGATTACTGGCGGCCTATCTTAGCCCCTCAAACCATGTACTGCCGGTTCAACTTGCTAATCCTCTGAGTTATGTCGACCTTAGTTCTTTGACGGGTAACCTCGTTTTGACTTACTATCTCAGGATACTACGAGCCTAGCTGTCTCCAAAGTTAACTGCTCAGCTTCGGCTACGTTTTGGCAACAATGTAGGTAATACGAGATATTGTTGATGGAAAACCCACAGGCTTAGTTCAGTTTTGTAAAATCTTTAGCTATATCTAAGCTATATATAATCTCTGGCTGCTAAAACTAGATAGAAACCAGTGCTATAAGCCAGTTGTATTTATTTCACCTGTAGACCTAAAATTGCAGAACTTCTCACACATTCGACGGTCAACACAATTGGAATAACATATTTCTTCGGCTTCCAATATTTGCGAAAGAGTAATTGATGGATGTGGAGTGGTCAAGTGACAAATTGCTGAGTGTACGGACCCATGTCACGGCCGTGTGGTGAATCCTAAGATACGCTGACCGGAGGTACATTCTTTACGCATAGCTCTGAGGCCGTATCCTAGCCTCTCAAAACCTGCCAGGTTGTAAATCACGGTCAGTTTCTTTGTAACTCATCGGTATTCTGTGGTATTTCTGCTGGACTGATGTGACTGAGCTGTATTAAATACTTACTATCAATAATAATGTCACAGATACATCAGTCTACAAGAAATACCACAGAATACCGATGAGTTACTATACAAACTGAACGTGATTTATAACCTGCCAGGTTTTGAAAGCCTAGGATACGGCCTATGAATCGTTGACTCTAATAAAATATATCTCATGTTATGCATATCTTTTTTGCAGATTGCGTAATCTCGATCTCTTTGATGCGCAATAATGTTAATTTTCACATGAATAATTATGACGTCATTAACACCAACCGACGAAAAACACACAAATCCGAGAATCACTGTTTGGTAGCGGATATACAATGCTAGACTTATACGTCGTGATTTTTGTTATTCAGAAAGTTGAACTAATTTTTTGTCTAATTGCGTCTCGATTTTAACGCATGCCGTGGCACCCTATAATTGAAGAAACACGTAGCTATAAGCCAATTACTTTAATTTTTAATTTTTATGTGATTTCTTTGTTGGTTGTCCTAAATAAATAAATAGACAAGCTCTTTCACACGATCTATGACTATGACCATACATTATAAGAATGATACTTTATTTGGAGCGAAACCTTTGCCCAGCTGTGGGACAATATAAGTTAAAACAAAAGTTCTAAATGATCCTTGTGATTGTATTGAATAAAGAACTTAACTTACTTACTAGTGTCAAAGTGTCCAGGCCGCCATCTTTGGAAAACCACTGTGTTCAGTACAGACGTTGTTCACTTGTTTCAAAGAGTTTAGTAAACTCGTAGGTACTTATTGTGTGCGTTAATAGGCAGGTCGGCAGCCCTAAATATCTTCACATAATCTCGCAGTAAGTTATTGTACCCACTCGGGCCGCCTAAGCCCTAACTGGACCACAGTTGATCCGCAGCTAAGCCTTGCCACTGTGCCCACAGTGTACTATTTACTCCATTTCCTGGCGTAATAAGATACATAAATAAATATATATTCACGGACAATTCACACATCACACTCTAGTCTCAACTAAGCAAAGCTTGTTTGTATAATATTGCTATAGAATACTTATACATTTTTTCGTAAATACATACATAGAAACACCCAGACATAGAATAAATATTTATGCTCATCACACAAACATTTGCTCTGGGTGGGAATCGAGCCCACGACAAAGTACGGATAGCAGAGCTACTACCAACTGAGCTGTGACGCCCGTCAATAAAATTAGATAAATTAAACTTTACTTACAGAAAGTACCTACCTATATAATATAGACATCGATATGGTTATTTCTATCGATACGCGATACGAAAGGGTGAATAAGTTTTAAAGTGCCTTCCTTTAAGACCAAGTTTGTTACTAATTTTAGCAAAATAAACATATATCAGCAATCTAGTACAAGCTTAGCTTAGTTTGGGACTAGAGTGTGATGTGAATTTTCCGTAAATATTTGATTTTTTTATTTAATACTACAGTTCTCAAACAGTGAAAGAAAAAATAATAAACCAAAACCAGTCTTGTGCATATATATGTTTTGATTTGATCTTTCTTGAGGATATATGCTGAGAAGACAGTAGGTATATATAGGTGCTCGACAAGTATGTACCTTTAAAGCATAAAAACGTTTAAAAATAGGTCTATACAAATGGGACGATTCCGAAAATAACTGCCAAATACAAAGGAAAGCCTCCTTTTTCACATAGCAAAAAGTCAAAAGGTCAAACGTTAAACATAAATGGATTCTTTGAGAGTAATTAATGAAACGTCCAGTGCACTTGGTCCAAAAAGAGCTTTTTGAAATGTTTTTGAAGAATTCAATCCGTACAAGTGTCTTTTACCCGTTCTGAAAGCGTTTTAGCCTTATAGAGAGGAGGACCGCTAAAATGTAGCATTGTAAAACTTTATAAATCAGTTTTAAAAGAGAAAATAGGCCCCGTTTTGATAATAGTTTAGCATTTTTACACCGGTGATTGTTCTCAATTTTCGGCTCTTACTCTAAATATATCCAAGGTAAGTAATACTTAAGTACGTAAGATATAAGTTTTTGATACTGTCAAAATGTTTTGTGATAAATCTTTGCTTAGTTTAACATGGAGTTGTATGAACAAATAAATAATCTTTAAATATTCACGGACATTTCACACATCACACTCTAGTAGCCTCTAGTAAATAAAATAAAAATACATTTACTCTCGGTGGGGATCGTACCTGACCCACACTATACATTTCAGAGCTACTACCAACTAAGCTGTAACGCGTGTCAAACAAATTGACAATGAGTTAATATTTATCGTTCAGCGCCATCTTAGTTGCCTTGTACCGGTACATTGTACCAGTGGAAAGTGTTTTCGGATTAATAGCTCTTGTTTAGTTGGAAAATGTTTGTCATCGGACAGGTGGACTCTTGATTTATACAGGAAACTTTCACTAGGTGGCGCTTTTAGACGAACTCGAAATGCTCTTGATTCAAAATAGCAAATGAATTGTATACATCATTTGACTAGAATAGGGTCTTTTTAGGGTTACGTACCACAGACACACTTACACCCCGACACCTCAAACTTATAACACTCCGTTTATTGCATCCGTGGTTAAACTACTACTGGGTATAGAATGAATTCATTATATAACAGTCAAATTGAAAACATTTCCGCGATCGAAATATTTCAAGCCCAACGATCCCCTTTCGTAAAATCATACCAATAAGCGAATACAGTCGGAACGACCTAACGAACGCATTTCCATACAATTTCCATACACACGTTACCGCACATTAACGGAGGCGAAACCTGAATATAATACGTAAAAAGGTTAAGTGAAAGGGGAGTCATCCCGTAGACACCGCAATTTATGGCCACTTAATATCCGGGACGCATTTACACCGAAACGAGTCAAGGTGTTACTTACCGTTGATTAAAACATAATTTGAGCCCGGATGGGCGGTGGCTCTCGGAGACTGCCGCGGTAAAGCTATTGCACAGCATTTTATGCTGGATTACGCTTGCGCAGTGTTAGGTTATTTTCGCTAGGTTATTTCATTACGGAATTTCTGGATTCGGTCTCCACGCTCAAGGCCCGCGATAGAAGCTATGCAATAGCTTAATATTTTTACTTTAGCTTCGATTTTTGACTTTAGCCACTTTGAATGTTCACTTTAGCCACTTTGACTGTTCACTTTAGCCACTTTGATAGTTCACTTGAGCCACTTTGAGTTTTTAATTTAGCCACTTTGACTTTTCTAACATTTTAAGTGATAATAGTTAGCGTTCACTTCTGTGTAACTAACCAAGCCTCCAGGTAAAATGTACAGCATTTCAACAAACGTTAAAGTATGCCCAATATTATTTTATACTGCTTTGAAGGGGGATGTCTTAACGAATATTTAATATCGTCGCAGTTGGATTTATGGTTGTTCAAATGTATTGTGTCTTTTGCTTTAAGACTTCCGATGATAAGTATTTTTGCTTTTTTTTTTTCGAAGCACCCTAATTTATAGCTTTTGTGAGTTAGATATAGATAATTAATTGAATTATTACGCTAGGACTTTTTGTTTGTATGAACGATTTCAGATTAAAAGTCAGTAGTCAGGTAGAGATTGCTAACGATAAGACTGCTCAAGTCAACGCTAATTTGATTTTCCTATTTGTAAGTCTGAAGTTAAAATGGACGCGTATATCTATCTCTTTTCTTTTCTATTTATTAAAAAATAAACTGAATAAGCTATCTAATATTTTACGCTAATATGAAGATGAATTTTAAATATTCAAAAGTAAATGATAATCTTGTTAAAACACTGTCTTTTAATATTTGCCCAGTTTTGATTCCAAGAATCGACTATAAATACGGACGCCAGCCTTAACGACTTTGATACTTTAGATTTACAACTTTCTGTTTCAGAGAACCATTCCTTTACGTAAATAAATACCCACTACGACCTACCATCACTTATATTTAATGGTAAGACTAGTGGAACTCACGCATCTTTATATCAGTTAAAAAAAAAAAAATTCAAACCTTTTTTGCAATAACCGGAAAGGCTGAATCAGTGCCTCCTACTTATAAGACCATGTTTTGTTACACTTATTTTGGCTAAATTAATGTGTATATTGTATTCATCATAAAGCGGAAGTAGTTTTGTTATAAAACCAAGGTCTAAGTGGAAGTTGTTGTGTAAATCGCAAACACAACTCGAGACTTGATAAATAGGTAGTTGTGAGATGTCCCCACTAAACTATAGACAAGAGTTATGTGCGATAAAAGGGATGGTATAGATAGGATAATATTTGATTAAATATATGATGAATTAAAAACAAAATTTGAACTATTGGTTCTCATTATTTTTGACTTAATGTGTGTTGTTTGTATTTATGTATTGCATCGTGGTAGATAAAACTAATTAAGTACAAAGAATTTATTTTTAATATTTATTGAATAATCCAATTTACAGTTACTATATATAATTAATCGCAGGCTATCTATTTTAAACTACACCATAAGATAGATAAAGATTTACTTAGCAAACCAATTAAACCCAAAAAAAAAAGAAAATTTAACCAATTTGAATCTACATTTTGTAACTTAGTATAGTAATAAAGTTTACAAACATCAATAACAATGCAGTGACCACGCCAAGGTAATAATGTGTAACCGAATGATTTGTTTGTATGATTATTAATAATTGAGTTATTTCCACTTCCGGAACTACACCCTGTATGTAAAATGACAGAGAGCTTTGCGATTAGCATTCCACCGCCAAGCTCATACAATTAGGGCGTCATTGTCTAGGCCCTGTATACGGGCCGCAAGTCACGCAACACGATCTGTACAGTCAGGTATACAGGGTGCTTCTTCAGGTCCACCTGGATCTGGGAACAAATAAGACTTACTGACTTCTTGTGGGTTTCATTTGTTTAATTTTTTTTGTGACAAGAACTCGATTGTCTTTGTATATCCCCAAAAGTTTCACTGTATCTAAGCTTAGACTCTCTAAAACCATTTTCGTTCATTCCCGTTCGTCCTACTAGGTTGAATTTTTTTTATTGCGCATGAAAAAAACGTACAGAAGCAAACATAATGCTGGGTTGTTCCAATAGGGGGATGAAACCGAGTGGGACAACTGGGAATGATTAGCCATTTTGAAAATTATTTTGAAATGGTCATCATCATCAACCTATATATACTATATACGTCTACTAGTAGTGGACTTATATAGGTTGATGATGACCATTTTGAGATGACAGTAACTAATCTACAAATAGCATCGCTGACTGTACCTAGCTAATAGGTAGTAGCTATTAGTAGCTAGCTGCTACTGGTTGCTAATTTACGTAATCGTGGTCGAGTTCCGCCGGTTGCGTGCGGTATTCGCAACGGCACATTGCAAATGAACTATGAAATGTTTACACGTGGCGTCTTGTCCCGACTTACATACTTCCAGCACGTGTGGAAGTGCAAGCACTCCATGATCGTAACAACATACAACATACTAACAGTGTAGAAACCTACGTGCTCCTTTTAGCTGGAAATTACTTTAAGCTGTTATGCAAAGTAAAAGCTGCAAATACATGAAATGAATAATGGTAGATGGCGTTTTATGTTTTCCTAGTACAACTGTTAATTTATAATAAATAAATAAATATAGAACTTTATTAGGAAAATACTCACTACATTCTTTCACTTGTCAGTTGCCACTAGTCACATACAATGCAGTAACAAATTAAGATCATATGTGGGACATTGCCTAAGTATTTCAGTTCAGCATCTTATAATTAGTTAATTGAGGAAACTGTAATTTCACTATCACCGTCGACAACAGCCCTTATTTTAAGCTTCTGCTTATTTGTAATTTCGTTTAGCCCGTGAATTCGCGTTGAATCGCCGATTACTTAGGCTCAGGTATTTCGCCCTCTTTATCTAAATTGCTTGCGTGTGGAGGCGAGATTAGCGAGTACCAAATAGGCAGGCGAATGTCGGATACAGAGAATAGAAATAAAGCAGTATAAGTATAGCAAGAGCAATTGTGTAGCATGTATAGCGTAGCGAAGTGAAGCGTAGCGTGCGTTGTGAAGCGTAGCGTGCGTTGTGAAGCGTAGCGCGGGTATAGAAGCGTACCGCGCGTTGAGAAGAATGCGTGCGTATAGAAGAGTAGTGAAGTACGTAGCAAGTGCTAATAAGTGTGATGGGCATAGCAAGCAAAGTCGTGCTATCGCAATTAAGATCAGAGAAAAAGTTATATGACATATACGTCATATAACTGAGTACAGTTAGTAGTAGTAGTTTTAGAGACGCGACTACTGTAGGTAAGGGTTAATTATTAGAATACTAACTTAGTTTTAACCCCCCAGTTCTAACCCTTTGGGGTTCGAATATTCAATGTTTCACTTAAAGTCAAAGCAAGAACCGGGAAAGAGTTTTAATATTAATATTAAAACAACCAGCAAAAGTTAGAACTTACAACATTATCAAAGTAACGCTTAATTAAAAAGTCAATTAAGAAAACCGTTCTTTATGCAGTTACTGAAACTCTTTAACAGTAATAAATCACGAATACCGTGTGGAAATAAAGCCTATTAAAAATAAATTTTAAGGTTACAAGAAACAGATTTTTTTAATTTAGGTTTATATTAAATATGCTGTTTATTATTAACGCTACAGAAGAGGGAATTAAAGTGGCGGAATTCTAAATATATATAATTCTCGAACTTGGTGTAGGGTTGTTTGTTAGCCATTGACACGCAAGAAGAAGAATTATTAAACATCATCAAACAAAGAAAGGTTCTCAATTCAAACATTTCGAGAAACGAAGTTCTTTATGTGATTTTCAAATATTTTTCCAAGTTAAACCAATTTTGATGTTGTTTTTTTTTAAACTCATGCTTTTCGCGTAGTCCCATTGAAATATCTATTTAATATATCTGGCTAATCTTTCCAACACGGTGTTACAACAATAATGTAAATCAGTTGTAGCATCGACACGATAAGAAGAAGATTGTATGTATTAATAATTAAATTTATAAAATATAACTACACTATTACATTACCTGTTAAAATAATGTCAGTAAATGAAATAAATGAAATGAAATGATAGAAATAAAATAAATGAAATATCTTATCAGTAGTTTTGAGTTATTATAATGAGTATAGACTTAACTTTGACGAAAAAGATGTTCAAACCCCAGGGGAAGGAAGGCAGGATACACAACGAGAGCACTGACTGCTTCAAAATTATTAAAAATCCCAGCAACACGCATGTTTCGTCAAAAAACCTTCTTAAGCAAAATATCAGCTAAACTTTTACGAGCTGTCAGTGTTAGCGCAAAAATTAACTTTCGCCCGAGGATATTTATCATTGTAATTTTAAGCCACGTTTTTATAGTTACCAAATATTTTCTCTCTCGAATTAGTCTCTAAGCTTTATTACAATGGACGCACATAAAATTACC
Organism: Ecliptopera silaceata; assembly: GCA_932527185.1. Classification (NCBI taxonomy): domain Eukaryota; kingdom Metazoa; phylum Arthropoda; class Insecta; order Lepidoptera; family Geometridae; genus Ecliptopera; species Ecliptopera silaceata. The sequence goes on along the minus strand of OW052208.1, from coordinate 9,150,717 downwards.
ATTTTTAGAGTTCCCTCGTGTCGTATGATAAACCTTCGAAGTACTTTTTTATGAAAATAAGTTGACACGCGTCACAGTTCAGCTCTGCCTTCTATGCTGTGGGTCGTGGGTTCGATTCCCACCCAGAGCAAATGTTTGTGTAATGGCATACGTCATTTGGGACGTAAATCTGTTATAGTTAGTAAGAAAACTTGTAAGTTGTGGTATCTTAATCGGTAGTTACACAGAGCGGTAACGCCACGCGGTTGACTCGATGCTACATCGCAGTGTAACTCTATTTAACCTGCCTCTGTACTTTGATATGTGTAAAACCACCATGACATGAATGATGATTTTTTATACTTAGGTATAAAAAATATTTGATAGACCATAAAATAGATAAACGTCATTTTATTTGAGACATCCCGTCGTAAAACGCTCGAAGCCCGTCGTCAAACACTGATTTTTTTATCATCCGGTTCACCAAGAATTCCGAGTTTATTTGTCTCAAAAACTACTCAAATAGAGATAACTTCGGTAGTAGTGGGGTTCTTTGTAAGAGTTCGTCTAGAGAAGTACTGCCGTATCTATAGCCGTCTTAAAACCTCACCAAAATCGCTTTGCTGTGTTCCGGTTTGAAGGGACCTCCATACATCTAGTCTCGAACGATGATCAACGAAAAAATCAAATAATTACTACGTGTCAAACTCGGATCAATTGTGATTTGGGTTTCCAGAAACCGGCCGTTAATGTCTAAAAAACTCTACAAAGGACGTGCTCAGTGAGGTTATGCTTAAGTGTGGACACTGGGCTGTTGGTTTGTACTATCATCGGTTGAAGAAATAAACCAAACAGAACTAAAACTTGAGAGGTGTCAAGGGACACCCGGATGGAACGAAGTTCCTTTCGAGAGAGAGACAGACAGAAACACGCACACGCCGCACGTCTGACAACTATAGCAAAAAGTGTCGTTACAACTTTTGGTCTTAATTTTTCCCGCCCCCCATCGCAACGCGCGATAAGATACTTCGTTCCAAAAGCATTATGTCAGCAGACTTTTGGAGCTAGATAACCTTTGCTGGGGCCTTATTCTCTATGACATAGGAGATTCCTTTTCCAAACCGTGCTACGTCACAACGCGTTCCAAAACGCAAACTTCAAAAATGATTGATTTGTATCGAATATTCGCCCGCTAATGTAGCCGAAGCATTACACGGCAGACGTCGGCACGATTAGTTGACAGTTCAAACCGTGGCCAAACCGTACCGTGTCGCGGTAGGGAATGACAACTAAGGCTTACGCCATACATTTTTTTCAGATTCCACGCCCGTTGTCTTGCCGTAGCCAAGTAACGCGCGTGGTTTGCAATACAATAGAGAATAATGCCCCTGATGTTGAATGAATATTTGTTTATCTATTTTATAAAACCTGCGGAACCCGCAAGAATTAGGCCATGTAACGCTTCGACGGTTTTGTACAGGCAGCGATTTAAAAGCAACTGATTTAAGGGCTGATTTATGTATAATAAGGAGCACTTTTAATTTCGTTAAGGCGAGCAGCGAGAAGCTATTTGTTTGCTGAGCGTTATAAACCTGTCCACTCAAATGTATTGTTTTAAACGTGACTATACTTAGGTATAATATTTTGATTTATACAATATTTAGAAAATTTACGCAAGCGTAGTGTAGGACGCCCTCCGGCGAGATGGAGCGACGATCTGCGAAGAGTAGCGCTAACACTGGATGAGAAGAGCCGAAGACCGGGCTCAGTGGCGCGTCTTGAGAGAGACTTACGTCCAGCAGTGGGCTGATATAGGTTGATGATGATCAATATTTAGAATATAATATTTATACAATACACAAGAACAAGTAGTTGAGTTATGTGCAGGTCTGCAAACGATATATTGCTCAACTGATCCATATCATTATCAATCTTAGCGTACTCAAGATACTGGCTACATTACCGCACTGATTAGCAATTCTGATACACTGGGTCAGATATTTAGATATTTTCATAAAACTGTTACATACCTTTAGAGAGACAGATAGACAACTCTTATTGCACATCAACGTAGTGTACCTACTGGCGAACTTAATGAAACTTGGTACAATAATATATAGGTAGGTACTTACTTATAATAAAAATGAACTTAATAAAATAATAAAAAAGCATTACCTACCAGATAACCTTTGGGTAATGGAAATAACAATGTAGACCTTCAGAATTATTTCGTTGTAAGAACTGTCAATAATTTTATCAAGGTTCTGAAGGAATCTAAGGTACTTACTATACTTGTCTTTTATTAAAAGGTTCAAATCTTCTTAGTTTCCCTTTTAAAAGGAATTCGAGGCATTTTGTCTTAAAATTTAAGTTTAAAATCGACATTCTTGGACGCCTATTTTTTCTTGCTAGATTTCCAATCTAGACTTAGATTTAATTTACATGAAAAGCATAATTCATCAAAATTAATTCCTGAAATTCTCGCTAAGACTCTCAAAGACCTTAATGTAAAAATTAATAATCTAAATTAAATATCTCAACCTTACAGCTTCTCATTTATCGAGATAGACAGAAAGTAGCCCTAGACACTGTGTAATGTGTTAATTATCTAGAATCTAGATAATTAACGATGTTATCTTAATTTCTAGATTCTAGATTATGATCTAGATTCTAGATTATTAAATATCAAGCTAACAAAAACGTAAGTTTCGTAGATATATGCTATCTCTTTCATTGTCCACAGTTCCAAATGCAATAGAACGAGACAAACATATCATGGAAACAACTGCTATACACACTCAAAATTTACAAACTTAACGGCCGGTTTCTCGAACGACGATCAACGAAAAAAATCAAAAAATTACTATGTGTCAAACTCGGATCAATCGTGATTTGGATTTCCAGAAACCGGTCGAAAGTCTCAGATCTCAGAACCATTTTGGCATCTAGAACCATGTAGTAAGTATACAATCTGAAGAGACAATTCATTCGTCTCTTCAGATTGTATACTTATCATATTATGGGTATCTTCTAGTCAAGTGTGCTACATCGTAGGCCGCATCGTCACTTAACATCAGGTGTGATCGCGGTCAAACGCTTGCCTTGTAAAAAAAGACGGTGTTAGGTAAATAGATAAACTCTTTATTGTATACAAAGGATCACATGATACACATAAAATAATTATTTTATTTACTTATTTATTTCATTTACTTACATCTAAAAAAATAAAAAACACTCAGTACAATGGGCGGTCTTATCGTCTCTACGAGCGATCACTTGGATGGAGAGTATAAACAAAATCAGAAAGACGGCGATGTATATACAAAAAGTGTTAAGGTGTTCTAAACTTACTTGTTTATTGGTAATTAGCAGGAACCCAATATTAATTAGACTGTGTTTATAGTGTTCCGTGCCCAAACGTAGCAAATACAACGAATTCTGCTAAGCCTTCGCTGTCCGTCCTCTATCCGCCTGTCACAGCCTGATTTTTTATATCGATTGCTCTAGATTGACGGTTCGATTTAATTGTGTTTTGTTCTTTATCTTTGCTTTATACTGGGGGGGTATCCTGACAACTGATTTTTTTTGAACTGTAGATAATTTGATCAAATTGCAGTTCAGTTTTCTTTTTCGTCTTTTATTGATTTGGAATGATCGATTTTCATACCGTTTGATAGAATTAACGAAAAATCAGGTAGGCCATGCTCAAATTAGGTAGGTCATGCTTAAATCAGGTAGGCCCTGCTCAAACTGCGGCATTGACTTCATTTTTAACAGCTCAGTCACGTCAGTCCACAAAAATGCCACGGAATACTGATGAGTTACTATAGTAAAATCATCGAAAACTGAACTGCAACTGAAAGGATATTCGGTCACGCGAGTTTCCCCTTGCTGGATAGCCCTCCTGTATCTATGAAAACATTTACAGATCTACGGTCTATCTTATAAAAAATAGCGCTGGCTTGATGTCTTGACTACCATACGTTATGTTGACATAATGCTTACTTTTATAAGATAAGATAGCTAAGTAGAAACTTACTTATGTACCTACCTAATAAACACTTAGTTTGGCGGAGGGCATTTTTGTGCCATAACACAGGGTAATCCTAGTTTGGGTATCAATGTTGACCATCCAGGAATTGATTCATACCCATTGTTAATCGCACCCTATTATAATTGTATGTAATTGTAGTGTTTGTAACAACTTAATAAAATTTCATTTCATTTCACTTATTTGGTGATTTCATTTCATTTCTTTCATTTTTTTGGTGGGGTTTGAACCCCCTACCCGTATCGTGGAAAACAGAGATATACGGACTGAGTTACGACGTCTATCATATTTGTTTAGGTACCAAATATAAAACAGTTTTTTGATTACGGTCGGGTCCGTACCTACTTTATTCAGAAATCCTCCAAAATATCAACATTTCTATTGTTTATTTAATTTCGTCAGAAATATAATACTATTTGGAAACCTCAGCTCGGTTCGCGGAAAACAATTCTCATATGAAATTCCTTCCAAATTATTCTGTAAGTGGGATTTACCTTCTCGAATGCGATTCTGACGAGTAACAGATAGCTCACTTTAAACTCTTATAGTTCTTATCAGGGATTCAATTATGATTCTTATAGAATCTTAAATAGTTTATTGCAGACCGCTGCACTTGCTGTCCTGCCCTCGGTGCCCGACCATATGCACTAAAGCACGGATCTTATTAGGGCATCCGATAAGGCCATTGAAGTTGCCACTCCCTGGAATAAAATAGTTTGAGGATGAACCATTGAACGACGAATGAATGAATGTAGACCGATGCAGCTCAGTCTGAGTTATTGAGACTGATGTCATCATGAATAAATAATAATAAATAATGCTGGACAATCCACACAACATCATCTAGCCCCAAGCTAAGCAGAGCTTGTGTTATGGGTACTAGAAGACTGACATACTTAATACAATACATTACATAGAAATATATTTTTTTATTATACATATAAAATACCCAGAACACCCGGAATAAATATTTGCAGATTGTACAAACATTTATCCCAAGGCGGGAATCGAACCCGCAGCCTCCGCGTCGCAGGCGGATCTTCGCCCGCCGCGCCACATCAGTCATCATAGGCAGCCCGTATCAGCCCACTGCTGGGTATAAGCCTCCTCCCTCAAACGCCGACTTTAACGAATGTCACATTTATTCTTGCTCACCTGTAGCTCTACCATGAGTTTTTACAAACAATACTCGCTAGCATCGCTAGTTAAAAAAATGTATGAAGATTTGTACAGCGCCTCTAGCGGATAGTGGGGTACTAAAATTCGTAATACTTATATTTACATAACTACTATAAAGTCAGGCGATTTTACTGTTACAACTCATGGTAGAGGTACTGATTCTACCGATATTATAATATAGTAGTGGGTTAGCTGAGGCTTCAGCGTTGACATGCCCGCCTTATTGAGCTCTTGCGTTTCCTTCTTGAATAGCTGTGCGAGACGAGGTCGTGAGGTAGAGCTGTGAGACGAATGGTACACGATCCTGCCTTATGAGCCGGATTCTGAACAGCGCCCAATTACAAGTCAAAATTAATACTATACATTGAATGACGTAAAATTTCACTTTAAAATTCATTTTCACACGCTCCCATTATGCTATAAAATCAATTAAAGTTTTCAAAATTATTTCTGGGCGTCTAGTCGAAGCGACGCGTGACCCGTGGGCTGGTGAGTATCTGGCCCAGCGTATCAGCATTGCTATTTAGCGCGGCAATGCAGCCAGTGTCTTGGGTACGCTTCCGATTGGTACTGATTTGGATCAGTTGAACTATCTATAGATCGTTTGCAACGGTCTGTAGATAGCTCAACTGTTTCTTATGTATTTTATACGACAATGTACATTTTGTTAATACTGTATAGTCGTAAGTTTGTTTGTGAATAACTAAAATCATTCATCTTTGTATATTGGGACTGGTTTTTTATTGTAGACACTCATTTGACCAACCTTTTTGTTGATGGTGTGGCAATGGAGAAGGTGCGCATCCGAATGGTACTGATTTGGATCATTCGGGTTATCTATAGATTGCTTGCAACGGTCTGCAGGTAGCTCTGTTCCTTATGTATTTTGCACATAATGTACATTTTATAAATACTGTAACAGTCATAAGTTTGTTCGTGAACAAAGTATTTATTTATTAGTATAACTAGGTATTTGTGTATTGCTGCGATAAACACTAAAATATTTCATGCTTCCAGAACATAGAACGCGTAGTCGTCAATAAAATAAAGTAACACCAGTTGTTCTGCAAACGAATTATTGACCGACCTGCATTTTGTATGAGCTAAGTGCTGGAGTCCGGGCACTGAGAGTACACTCAGCCTCAGCAATTACTAATAGAATACATTAATATTGTTTTTATCATTCATTTAGTAGCTTAGATAGTTCTTTTTATATCTACTTAATAATGTTAATTCAATAACAAACTTACGTGATATTAATAAAAAAATAAAAATGTTTAAGTATAAAAAATTTTCAGACAACTTTATCTTGTCCTTAATATACTCATATTAGACTACATAATACCCGAAATGCTAAAAAATATAAACGTTTAACTATACACAATAAATGCTAGATTTGCTGAAAATTGAACCCACTACCGACAGTATGAAAAGTAGAACAAATACAAACTTGGTTTGTATACCTGTTGATCGTCAATTTTGCATTAGTTTTCGCAAATAACCTTGCTTTTATATTATTATTATAATACATATATGTAATAATTTTTAATTTTGACGACATAATCTCATTTAATCTACAAACCTCGGTCTGCCTATCATCCTGTTTCATTGTAGTGCTTTCAAACAGGGTTCATATGTGGTACCAAATTTGATTGTAACAACGTAGTTTTAACCATATGAAAGTGATTGAGTATTGAAAAATGCTGTTATAAAAGTTAGTCATCATTATTATCATATTGTTTTGACGTTGACTGTACCTGCAGCCGTCACTCGTACTCAATGGATATTGTAGAGAAAAGAAATAGTAGGTACCTGTGAGGTTACTGAACTCTACAGGATGTTCCTTTATTTATTTTACTATTATTTTAACAATATACTTCCTCTGCTGAGCAAAAACCCTACTTATTTTTATGAGTTTTAATATTTTCTTAATAAAGGTGATATGACGAATTTTTCCGAGTGGTATTAGAAAAAGTGTGGATTTGATTCCCGTGCCAGAGCAAATTTTGAAGCAACATTAATTTAAAGATTGCATAGGTAGTGTAAGTGTAATAATGTGATAGTGTAAGATTTGTATTAATAAATTCTACTGTAAGGGTAACGTAGATCAAATAAAAAAAAATGGTTTTGAAACATCATGCTTTGTAACTAACACTAGCACTTTTGTAGCATTTCGTAGCGTTTTGTAGCATTTCGTAGCGGTTTGTAGCATTTCGTAGCGGTTTGCAGCATTTCGTAGCATCTGCGTAGCATCTCTATCGGTGTCGAACAGTTTTCAGTTCAAAGGCAGCCGACACTCCCCAGACACCTGCACTGTACATTAATCTTGACTAAAAAAATAACTCTCTGGCCGAGTTTGAAGTCAGGGAAATTTCCTTCAAGAGAAATATTAACGACGTGACTCGAAAGAATAATGGTTGGCTTCACTTTTGACGTCATTAAAAAACTATGTTTTAACCTGTGTTAATAAAGTTAAACTTACAATTAGCGTATTATCTTCAAAGGTTACATTCTTTGTGGACTTAATTATTCAAAATCAAAAACTTTTTTAATCAATAAAGTCACAAGGATCATTTAGAATCGTCTCAATACTAGGTGATTCTAGGTGCCAGTTCCAGACCAGAGCCTAGAAGAACGGGCAAGAAACTTACGACTTGGTTCCTACCGTTTTTTTATATGATCCTTTTTACAAAGAATTACAAGTAATACCTTGATGATAAAATGCTGATGATGATAGGCTTAGTCTGAGGTTCTTTAACATCAGATTCGTTTTTGTTAATTTTCTCATTGATCCTTATTTAGAGTGTCAGTTTAGTATGATTTTTAAACTTATAAAATATATGAAACGTTTCACGCAACCTAATCAATGTTCAATCAAGTGATTTTGACACTTATTGAGAGCGCTTGACAGTTGAATTTCGTATTGAAGCGAGTGACCGAATTTGACAACAATATACAAATTGCTACAAATAAATAAATTAGTGAAGCCTCTTTTTAGCTACTTTGATCATATTACGCTCAAGCTATTTACGAACTTAACTACGTGGCTTACAATCGAAATTCGTTAATCAAATTATAACTAGTTACGTGGAATACATATTCATGGAATATTAGCAACTCAGTTATTGTAATAAAGTTGTTATTACTTTGAAGGTATATTCCAAGAGACAATACCTAAGTAAGATTTTCAGGGATTATGAACGCGGATTTGTCATCTTACTCAAAGATTTAGGAGCTGGCATGTTTTGTAGTTGTTTAAGAATATATTTGTTTTGATTTCAAGCTGTTTTTCTCTTTAGCTACGATATATTAAGTACGCTTATCTTGAGTGCTTTTTTGAAGAAACTGGAGGTAAAATATGTCTACTATTACAGTCTTTACAATTAATTATTAATACACATAAAAAAATTAATATGTTGATCTACAGATCATTATAAACGATCTTTAGATAGCTGAACTGATCTGAAGCAGTTTAATACAAAGCGTCCCCAAGTTACTAGCAAAATACTGACTGAATGTCAACACGGATACGCTGGGTCACATACTCACCGCTCTAGGTTAAGAACTACATAGTAAAATACCGCATTTTATCTCATAGCTTACATAAAAGCAGATAAAAAGGTTTCTTTACTAAAAATAATGGCATACAAACGTAAATAAAATGTTTAGTACACGCATAAAATAGACCCGACGGGACCATGTTCTCGGCTAATCGTACGAAATCGCAACAAAACATAAAGTCGGCCAAGTGTGACTTTGAGCTCGTGTTTTGGGGTTCCTTTTAGGGCGCACACCGTTGACTATACGACTAGTAAGACAGTTTATTTTATGTCATATTCTACCCAAACGTCAAGTTACTTTAAAAAAGTTTAGTGTAAGTAACCTTGTCTTACGTCACTCTAATGTCAGGTCATGTGGCTTTAAAAGATGGTTTGTTGTCGGTGTACGTTCTTGCTTATAACTTGGAAGAAACTTACAAAGATATGACTATTGGATTTTCACACAAAAATGACTGTTGTTTTAGGCGTGGTTCTTCGTTTCCACTGAAAAAAAGCCTAAAAATAGATTCTAGACTTTTTCAGACTGTTTCATATTCCTGCGTTTTGCCAAGTACCTACTCGTTGGGTTTGATGGCAAAATAATGACAGCCACAAAAAAAAAACGAATAATACAATCTTGAATTGAAATATAGTGAACTGAGCTTAATTTAAAAAAAATGCCTCGCTTAATTATGTTAAGCTCAAAATCAAGATAAGATTGTTTTATCAATTAATAAACATTATTAACAACACCATTGTTTTTAAATAACCCTTCACCGTCCGCTGGTTTAAAAACAACCCCAAAAAATACGTCTTACATTTTCTAAGGGGCCTAAAAACATAAAAAATGTACATAAAACTCATTGGCAAGGTCACTGTGGCGTATATGTTATCATGAAATCCTTCCTGTTTACACGACCCTTGCCTTCCAACGGGACTGCGGTGCTCAAACTTTTGTAAAAAAAATATATATATATCTATTCTATTTGCAATTTTGTTCCCATAAAACAAATCTTTGCCTAGTTTAAAGCGTATTGATGATGAGTTGTGTGAAACATATAAATATATTAATCAATTTTAATTTTATTGTACCTAATCTTATTTGAATTTTCATTGTGACATGTGTTTTTTGACTATCATAGGATAGTCAAAAAACACATGTCACAATGAAAATTCAAAAATTCTATGTGTAAGAGTATACTTATTTAATTCTTAGTAACTGTTTTCATTAATGTTATTTGTGTAAACCGTATTATTTCTTTAATAATAAATAAATTATTTCCTATGAAAGTTTGAGAACCTCACACGTATCGCCCGTCACAGGGCATCCAGAGTGATCCTATTGTTCAAAGCAACGCGTCGGAGCTTGATACACCCTGTATACCCCGATAAGGCCTTTGTGCACACCCTGTATAGTCTGAGACTGAGCCAATTTACATACTGCCCTTAATTGAATTGGTTAGTCTGAGAGGTGGGTTAAGATGTGAGTTGTTTATGAGATTACTTAAGGGTGAAGTAATCCGAAAGATCTCATACTCGGCGGGGCTCGGTGTGGACGTGTTTTTGTTTAAAAATCTCTTCTTAAAGTTTTTGTATTTTTTAGAAAGTGAATTAACACCACGAAAGATTACATAAAAATAAAAGTCGATCTCATGTCAATCTGCACCTAAAAGATTGTCTTTAAACACTGATACTGAAACTACGCGGCACGGTAGACCTCCAAAATGTACAAAAAACAAAACTACTATCATAAATATTCCACTTACGTTACAAGTCGAATGTTTTTCTGCTCAAAAACATCAATAAACTTACACCAACCAATTACTCACAACTATGACCGCATCATCACTTAACATCAGATGAGATCGCGGTCAAGCGCTTGCCTATAACTTGTAAAAAATAAAAAAAACTTTTTAAATGAGACAGCTCTGTAAGTTCCACATGTCTCTGACTAGTGCAGGTTTCAATGGGTTCATATTCCCAAAAAAAAGCAAGGTTTCAAAACGTTAATGACGCAATTAAAAACTTCATACGCCGAGCGCGCGATCCCCGACTTGTCACGTTTGCGTCACTCCTGACAATGACAGCACATTCGACCATTCATATTTATTTTAACGTCAAAGATCGAGGCTTAAACTATAAAAGAAGAAGAAAATCATAAAAATCTAAAAAACATAACATAAACTTAATGTTGCTTTTGTAATTAATTAATTGAAGATATTTTAATTTTTAATCAAAAAAAAGCTTAACATTGTTATGCTATAAAATATCCATATATGCCATAAATCTTTCAATTTAATAATAATTTCATAATTCATCTCTCCAATGCTTTCTCGACCGACCCCGACACTGCAGACTATTATTATTTACTTACACAAAATATTTTTATAAGTACATAATTTATTTAATATTTGTTTTAAAGTATCGAATGTAAAATGTTAATCGGGAGTGCACTAGCGGCACAGACAGTGCTCGTCCAAAAACAACGGCGTGCGCATTACCGCAGCGAGCACATGCTCCTCGGCCGCACCATGAAAAATTCATAACTGATCGCATAGAGCAGTGCAAAGAACGGACACTTGTTTATTAAATATTTTATTAAAAAATGCCTGAAAGATGCCTCTTAGCGATAGCCTATACACAGCAAATTGTGCTGTAGATTTACGTTATAAAAAGTTAGCACAGAGCAGACATGATGGCTTGATTACCATACGTAATGGTGACATAATGTCAATCCTAACATTTTTTATGAATGAATAAAATAGAATACTTTTTATATAGAAAGGGGGCTAATGTTTCTTGTGTGTAAAATTGTCATGTAGGTTAAGGACTCGTTATTTATAAAATTCTCGATTATATTTCCCGATTATACTTATATGCAGATTAGACATTATTTTTATTTATTTATTTACTTTACTTTAGGAAGAACCATCGATCAGTAACAATTTCTATTACACTCATACAAGTTAGCCATTTAAAAGTCCTTGAATATATACAGTAGCACTACTAATTCAATTTACAGAAACAGAATTGAAAATATACCTACTTCAAAATATTAATACACCCAAAAAAACAAGATAAATATCACATATTATGTGATGATCGCATTGTTATGTTACGGTTTAAAGTGTATTTTTACTTTTTTTACCGGTATTATTGGTTTTAAAGTGTATAGATATTGGTATACCGGAAGTTTTATCTCCGTATCGAAAAACTAACAAAAACGGACGGTAATAAAGTGGCATATCTATCTTCACCTCCTCAACTCTTTGCCGTATCTCTGGTAATAATAATGTGGGTGCAGCCACGTCGTATATAAAACAGTGTTGGGGTAAATGGGGATTTACAGCGGCACTCCCAATCCGTTGTGACAACAAATCTTACGTTCCCGAGTTATTGAAATACCGGCTGTCTTTAAGAAATAGGTTTTGAGAAGTGTATGATTTGAGTGTTAGAGTTGGTAAGCATTGAAAATAACGGAAATAAACTCTGTGTTTGGTATGAAATGTAAAAGTAGCTAAGAATTTCTAGAGTTGGGAGTCTATGTATAATAATTGTATTAGCAAATTAAGCCACATGATATTGAGCTATAGATAGATAATATTGTAAAAACCTAAGTAATTAGCTACAATACTACGTATGTAATAAAATAAAATAAATAAATAAATGTGGTTGGGTTGCTACAATATTATATATTGCTGAATATCAAAAAGGGTCCTAATCGACATGCCTCAGTCTACCACTTTAATATATCATAATATTTAATTAGTGTGTTTAATACCAAACGAAGCGGCTTGATGTTATCGAAAGATCACAGTAAGCCTATAATTCCGTTTTATAATTTTTCATCAAACTTTTTAACTTCCTAAGTTCCGAAACAATTACGAAGGTAACAAAATGATCCAAACTGATCACTTTAAAAGACACGTAAATCAATAAGAAGTTTCTCAAACTTTTACGTTATTTAGAGGTACGACGAGCAATCTCAAAGTTTACGCTTAAAAACCTTGGTAATATCCAAGATAACAGGGGAAGGTTTTTTATGAATTCTCTTTTTAATTTACGAGTAATTTATGTCGTCGAGAGTTTCATTTGTGGACTGAGATTAATAGATGGGAGAGATAGGGTATATTCGTTCGTGGAAATAAGCGTACAATAAATACTTTTTAACAATAATTTTCAGCATTTTCAAAATTCTGACTGTTATATCCCTATTTATTTATAACTCTCTTATAGAAGTACATGCACAGAAATATAATTTGCCAATGAAAATGAACAAACACAAATACAATACTAGAAATAAGGAAAAGTTACATGTGGCAGGAACGAGAACTGTCAAGACATACAAACAAGGTTTCTGTCTTAAACTTGATATGTACAACAAATTACCTATACAAATCTCAAAACTTTGTATGAATGAATTTAAAACTAAGCTCAAGATGTTTTTTGAATGCCACCCGTTTTATCGCATTAGTGAGTACATGAGCTGTTCATTTGCTTATTTGCAAACATACCAACTCAGTAATACTTAGGTTAGAATAAGGACTATTGTAATTGTTGACATGCCAATGTTATGTATATAACTAAATGGTTTAAATGAATAAATGAAATGAAATGAAAGCATTTCATTTGGATATGAGTAAAAGTGAAATGAGATTAGACGAAAAAGTCTGTACCTATATTATTCTAAATTTATTAATATGAATACGTTACGCTAATAAGTTGCTCTATTACTAGATACGCCAATTATAAACCGATTTTGATGATTTATGTTTTTTTTAATAGATCGTATTTAGGAGATAGTCTTAGATAAATTTAATCAAGATCTGTGTGTGATAAATGGTGTTTAAGTGTTATTTGACGATGGCGATTGAAGTCGGGTTCGTCATTTTGTGAGAATTACTACTTACTAGTTGTTTTAACGAAATAAATGTTGTTGTAGCTTTGACTAGTAGAAGTTTGTGTCCATTGGACCTATATTAACTTGGTCCAAAATGAGAACTTATACCTAATACCCTCCTCACGGATTTAATTCTGAGCATGGGGTCCAAATTACTTTAACGATTTAGGCTAACTCGACCAGCCACGAAATTAACTGAGGTACCAAAGAATTTACTCGGTCATTTATTAAAGAAATTTACTTTTTTGTTAATTGTCGGAACGTGACGAGATATTTCAAGGCAAAATGCGAACAAATGGGTTAAATTGTAATTTGACAAAGGTTCACAGATTTCGTTTGAATTCGCCCAAAACTTTTAGTCACGTAGTGAAACGAATGTAGGTCATAGCTTGAACCTTTTCAGAACGAATCTCAAAATGTGGACACGACAATTTATTGTGAACAAACAAAAGAGGATTTATTGTGTATTTAATATCCCGGCTCTCGTCTTTGGGCCGGTAGTTAGGGTCTAATGGCTTATTATACAGGCATAAGTTGTTTTATACGAATAAGTTAACATTTCTAAGCTTTTATGTAGGTATATGTACTTGTGTTAGAAAGCTAAAATTAAAATATGCACTTATTTGAAAATATTTTTTTTGAAAATTGAAAAATTTCTTTGAAAATTTTTTTTTTGTACATGTTACAGAAATAAATATTTTCATTCAAAAACAAAATATGATTTATCGATCATGTCGTGGCCGGTTTACACACACCATACACTATAGTTTATATGTTAATATACTACAAATTTCTGTCAACAATATGAACAAGCCTACAAGCCTACACATCAACATTGTACAATGTTACCTCGTGAACATCCCCAGGGGAATAATTATACCCACTTGTTACTGTAGGTTACAGTAATAGGATATCTGAGAGATTGATTTGATTTCTAATTGCTTGGCCTATATCTGAATTATCTTACATATATTGTACTAGAAATAACATTATAAGAGCTAAAAATCTAGCGGTCTATGTTATAAAAAGTTAGCGCAGACTTGATGTCTTGATTACCATACGTAATGGTGACATAATGTCAACGCTAACTCATTTTAAGATACGGGGTTTGTGTATATAATTGTTCACGGAAGAATGCAAACGGTCGCGTGGAACTGCCACCAAAAATCACCTAGTATGTAAGACGATTCTAAATGATCCTTGTGATTTTATTGAATAAAGTAATTTTGAGTTTGAACGCGTACTCGCGTTTCCTGGTAAAAGTGTATGGACTGTGAAGTTTTAGTTTAAATGTGACATAACATACTGATTTATTAAATAAACTAGTAGTACGCCCCGGCTTCGCACAGGTAGCCTAAATAAATAAATATCATTATAATATAGCTAATTATGTTACTCAGTATAAATGTATTTTGGAATGATAAAAAAATATAGACCCTATAGTATGTAACCCCCCCGCATATACTCCCGTGACCGGCTGCGGCGCGGCGCCCGCTGACTTTTTTCTAATAAGTACTTACATTTTTGAACTCGTGATATCTTTCGAATGGAATGTCCGAAATCAATAACTTAAAAAGTAATAGAAAGGTATTGAAGCAGTCTTAATTTTAAAGTAATTTATTTAGATAAGGATTAATACCTAAGTACAAATATAGAACGTTTTCTGGCGTCGTCATTTTAATTATATTTTTTTGATATTAAAACACTTATTATGACATATCTTTAATAGTTAGACATATGCTGTCGCTGACTTTTTTGTGGATGATGATGTGTTCTACAAAATTGTAGTACATAATTTCTTTCTATCATCAATAGTTTCCGCAGCGCACGCGATGTAAGGAATTTCTTTTACACCTTGGGTTACATAATTGAAGTTTTAGTAAGGATCCCTAATTTTTTTGAAAATATAATATAGCCTATGTTCAGCACAGATAATGTAGCTTCACAACAGTGAAAGAATTTTTGAAATCGGTCCAGTAGTTTCGGAGCCTATTCGATGAAAACAAACAAACAAACAAACAAACAATCAAATCTTTCCTCTTTATAATATTATTATATATATATATTATATATATATATATATATATATAATATAGTTTAGATAGTTTAGATAATGCTGGATAATCCACACAACATCATCTAGCCCCTAGCAGTGGGTTGTCAATGATGGATTTGCTCACTTTTATTGACGTTTATTTCTAGAAATAATTAACTTTAGATCTTCCATATCCACTATTTTGACGCAATCTAATATCACTTCATTCGTCAAAGGTTTTAAATGGCCTACTTAATAAATCTTTAATAGTGTTATAAAATCGGTAACATACGTCGATTATTTTTCCTAGAATATTTTTTTTAAACCTAAATTTTTTTTAACTGGGCAAAGGTCTTGCCCAAAGACTTTTACATATCCCGACATTTGGCGATAAAAAAAAAACCGATTTGAATGAGAAAGTAGTTAAGGATTCAATCCTGAGAAAAAAACGTATTTTTTGCAAACTTTTGGTCTTCGGTCTCGCTATGTTAATCTGTAATTAGCAAAATACGTATATAGTATTGCACAATCAACACAATCATAATTTACATAATATTTATTGACGCAACTATGACTAAATTTTGTACATTATTTATTTATTTTTTATTTTTTTATGCTATATCTGGCAGACGAGCTTGCGGGACACCTAATTGGAAGTGGATTTATTTTGACAACCCACTGCTTTTTAGCTTGGGGCTAGATGATGTTGTGTGTCCAGCATTATTTGTATATTTGTGCAATAAAGTGTTAAATAAATAGATTTTTCACTAATAATTTCAATAGCAGAAACCAACGGCCTAACATTTACACAATCTAAAGCCGCAATGGGATAGCCACACCCAGGTGGATACCACTAATTAGTGTTTAGTCAAACGGACGGACTCGTATTAATTAAACAATGGTTCAGCTCGCTCGATTTCAATTACTAAGTGATGCAGATGAGACCGCTGACCGCTGGGATACGCAATACTCTATTCAGACTATCTGTTTTAAAAATCTAAGCCAAATCCTATACCTACATATTTTTTATTTTATGTATGTGGGTCCCAAACATTGTATCACTCACTAAAATAAATTTGAAACAGATTTAGACTTGCTAATAGAGTAACCCCCTATCTATATAAAAAGTTAGCGTTGACTTAAAGTCATCATTACGTATGGTAATTAGTACTTCAAGTCTGCGCTAACTTTTTATAAGCTAGACCGTTAGAGTCTGTGAACGCCACCTATTTTTATTTGTGAAAGTTACGTAATTATAACCATATTTTCTATAAACCTCCTAAAACAAGAAAAATCGAGAACAATAAGAGAATTAAACATTTAACATTAATCCAGCTATGTTTCCAATTTGGCCTTCACTTGAAGATCTTTAACGACCTGAGTTATTAAATCACTCAATTTATGACGTCATAAACTGGTGCCAAATATACACGGCATACAGCTTAAAGAGTTACCTCTCGCTCTAGCGGGAAATTCAAATTTTTTCAAAAATTTTATTGATATATTTATTACTGTACAAAACAGTTTCTGTACTTTCCTAGCAAATATAAAGAAGCAATCTCAAAAATTGATACAGGGTTACACAGAAAATTATTGTTTATGTTCGCAAAATAGCTTAAACTAGTGAAAGATATGATATATATGTTCAGCCGCAATAAAAAAAAAACCCTAAAAAATTTAAATTTCCCGCTGGAGCGAGAGGTATCACCTGTGGGTCGCTGCAGGTCCAACCTGAGCAGGTGGGGCTATACTGTCGAGGTGCAATTGTGGTGTGGATTCTCAGACCATCTCCTATTGACCTGCCCGCTGTGGCTAAAAAACTTTTCTTTGGCCGATTTGTACGCTGCTGAAATCATCGACACGAAGAAGAAGAAGCTTATAAGGTACCAAACATTCGATCGTCCGGCCCCTTTAAAATATGCCTTTTTAGCAACCCAAATTATAAACAGCATTTTTCCCCTAACCCCTGAGATAGGTAACAAATCGAGGTAGCAAACGGAAGGCCGCAATAATTAAACCCTCGCTTATTTAAAGCAAATATTTAAATAACAAATTCGTGCAATTTCTATTGTTGGATTCCAGCAGCCATTCCTTTCGCAGGGTTTGTTGTTCTGATTATGAATATTCGGATGCATCCGGTTGCTTTGTGATGGTTGCTTTGACTGCCGCTGGGGAGTGCGAGTGCGAGCGGGAACACTTAAAAAACCACCAGCAGTACTTTAATGCCTTTTTTTGGATATAATATATCTTTTGATCCCGATAAGGGTTTTGTTTTTTTCTTCATTATTTTGATGATTGATCCACTTTCAATCCATGTCACCAGTACAGGACGCTATTATATTAGTGTCTTGGTCATTTTAAGATTGAGGTTTTAAGGCTACTTTTCCCCCAGCCTAGATGGACTTATCTACAGGAAAACGAGGTAAAAAGTACGGATCTCACTGTATCTTTTTTTGTCGTTTTGAGTGCTCTAATATATTATATAATTTCCCGAATGGGAAATTAAACTTTTGAATGTCAATGCATTTTTTTCCCGACTTTGTAATCTGGAATTCAAAATATAAAATCGCTGACACTATAAAGGTATCCAATAATTAGTTACGACTATTTTGTTTAGTACAATTTTGGGTTAATATAGTCCTAGTAGCTATTATGATTTTATTTTCACCTTAGTTTAACCTATTTCACCAGTTTAGAAAGATTCGTTAAATAAGATTATTTTAGAAGAAAATATATTACACTCTTTAAAAAGGTTTTCATTTCATTTGATTTAAAATATATGCACGTCGGCTTTGAACACAAATTTCTAAAATAATACGCGCGCCAAAAAATATAATTACATTTATCGAATTATGAGACAGTCAAATAAATTAATTGTTTTGTATCCAACACAAAAATTGGAACCCATAATTCAATTCGCTGTTAAAATTGTACCTTTGTGATAACAACCTAATCAAAGCCCAAAACAAACGAAATACCAAAGCATATATAAACCTATATTCGTAGATATGACATGTTTATGCGAAATCTCGTAATTACGCCCGTTCGGGATAGCCTATTGCTTTCTTTATCTGATTTTCTGTCTGTTACAATAGGGCTGTCGCTTTGAGGATTAATGGTCAGTACTTTTGGGGAATCTGTTTGGGAGTAATTTTTTTTTGTAGTTTTTAAAGCAATTAGCAATGCTAGTTATATATAATTCGAATACAAGTCGTTGTGTGTGTTACAGCAAATATGTAAATGAAAGTTCTTTGCAGAAGTAATCGTTTGGATAGAGCAAATTTAAAGAGAAGAGGACAGAGAACTGATTATTCGGACTAAGGATGGAGTTGTAGCAGAAATAAATATTTATCATTTTGTTGTTGTATTCATATGAAATTTTATTGTAAACTTTTATAAAAGTTCTTATTAACTTTAGGTAATAGTGACATATTATTTCAACGCTATGTTTGTATAAGATAAGGGGTTAATTTTCAAAGTATGTTTTATTAAAATAGAAGTGTCAGATATTTAACCCTAAAATATAGATGCAAAGACAAAGCTACAGCATAAATAATTTAGAAGTGTCTGCAAGTGACCTCCCTCAGAGGTCAGTGTAGGTAAAATCGTTGAAAGTTTCTCAGTAAATTAGATTTATTTCTCACCTCAACACGATTTCGTATTCAATAGTTAACGGTCGAACAATACCCGTTACTGAATACATAATTAATGTTACTTAATGTTATTAATGTTAACCTTGAATAACTGAGGTAATATTCTGCATGTTATAACTACGTTGATATCAAATAATAATAGAATAAATAATACTGTATAACTTTAAAAGGTCCTTTGACGATCGATGTGGCGCGGCGGGCGAAGGTCCGCCTGCGACGCGGAGGTTGCGGGGTCGATTCCCGCCTTGGGATAAATGTTTGTACGATCTGCAAATATTTATTCCGGGTGTTCTGGGTATTGATATGTTTAATAAAAAATATTTATCTATGTAATGTATTGTATTAATTATGTCAGTCTTCTAGTACCCATAACACAAGCTCTGCTTAGCTTGGGGCTAGATGATGTTGTGTGGATTATCCAGCATTATTAATTTATTTAAGAAATCTATTCGTAATACAGTTTTAGGTATCTAGAATGCACTAAGTAAATCGATTGAAACCACATCAGTTATGGAAGCATCGATACTCACTAATAGTGATTCACGTCACACTAATCTGATTTAGATGACGGCGCAGTCGGTCTGTCTCTGATAGATTAATATTCATGCTCAACCGATTCTTAGGATCAGTTGCACCAACTTAACCTGAGATTGAGTTTAACCGGGCACCAGTACCTCTACCATGAGTTGTCATAGTAAAATCGCCTGACATTACTACAGTAGTTACGTAAATATTAGTATTACGAATTTTAGTACCCAACTATCCGCTAGAGGCGCTGTACAAATCTTCATACATTTTTTTAACTACAGACGCTAGCGAGTATAGATTGTAAAAAACTCATGGTAGAGCTACAGGACACTTTAGACCTGTCGTGACACTAACTCGTACACCAACAAAAAGTATTCTTTATTGTACACAAAATGTGATAGACACAAGACACGAAATAGATGACATGTACAAAGGCGAGCTTAACCCTAAGAAGAGTTATCTTGCAGCAAACCTTTGAGGCTAGGGAGAAGTGACTGTAGAGGTACGTTTGTGTAAGTACATATATAAACATAAAAGTATATTTTTCACTCAAAAAAGTATTACAGTGTCAAAGGCAAAGAATAGACTGAGTGTATGAAGTAAATACGGACGGCAAAGCTGAAGAGAAAAAAAACAATAGTATGGTAAAAGTCACACAGAAATCAAAACAAAGGTTTGGTTTAAGTAGTTTATAGAGATGCATAGTTTGAAAGTCCTAAGATTTATTTATCAGGGTTGTCAAACAGTCGCTGAAAGTTTAAATGTACAAAGAAACAAGACTGTCAAGACTTTAAGAATAAAAAACATAAATATGTAAGTGAATTTCATGGGAATTATAGCAGGACGTGTTGAAAAGCCCCCTTCTGAGGTCCAACGGCATGAAATTATAAATCATGCAAACAAACCTTAGCATTCGCGACAAAAAGGGTGGACTCACAATTTATGGGCATCCCTGTTTAGATTAACCCTTATTTGCAGATCAAAATATAATTTTTAAAAATTTCATCCGAAAGTTGTGACAATTAAAAAAAAAAACATATTAATGTTTATGGCAATTTAAATATATCAACGAATTATTAGTCGCCTTCAATTTGGTCTTGTGGGATATTGTGTACCCCAAGTGTTAAATAAATTATCAATTAAAACAGATAAACAGTTCAATAAAATTTTGTTTACTATTTTACTAAGCTACACTTCGGGAGATGGTCATGGTAAAAAATCAACACGGTGCATTATACTCCTTTGGGTATAGTACCCTAAAATGCTTTCATTTTAGGGTTAAGCTGTGTACATGTTGTTTGTGTGGTTTTGGACGCATAGACAGATGTTATCTTAAAAAGATTATAACGTCACCATGTAGAACCCTCTTTAGACATTCGGTTGCGTGAATATGCTTACAGCGTTTCCAATGAAATCAGAATTAAAAAAAACTTTTTGTTCCGCATTCTCTTACGCAATCCATAAAACTTTTCAAATAAAATATTTCCGCAATTTTTTTGTAGATACTATTTATTTCCATCAATATGGAGATTTTGACCGCGCCGAATATTCTGTAGAAAAATTGCAATTCTCGATATTGCCGAATTAAATACTATTCATGGTAGATAAAACGCATGGAAATGCATCGTTCATTGAAGTATATAAAAAATATTTTGTATCTATTTATAAAGCTAACCCTCTGTCTTATAAAATAAAAGTTAGCGTTGACTTTATGTCACCATTACGTATCAATACTTCAATTCTGCGCTAACTTTTTATATAGACCTTTAAAATGTATTGTCACAAACATATTTATGACTATTACTGTATTAAAAAATAATTAAGCAACAGTTGATATATCTGCAGACTATTGCAAACGATCTACAGATAGCTCAATTGGTCCGGTAGCTCAATCACTATAAAAAAATATTGATTCATCTTTCAGTTTTTCACATTGAACAGCTGAATTTTGCCAAAATCCTTATAAGTATCAAACAATGATGTTCGTATTCCTGTATTCCAATTTGAAGTGTATATGTGTGGTGTTGGATATTTGAACCAATATTGGAAATTCATGTTTTGGAGCCCTGCAATTGCTGCCTAGATGAGACAATACACTCCTAGATACAGACAGAAAACTTGACACAAAGATATTACAGGAAATACATATTAATTTTTGAGTTAAAAAAGTATGGTGGTCTTATCACTCTGAGCGATTTCGTCTTACACACTCATTGAATTAGTTTTTTTTGTGTGTTAATATTATCTATGTATTAAGTTACGGATTCTACTTTGTCTGCACTCAAACGAAGCAGAGGGCGTAACCTAGTATTGAAACAAGTAAAAGTTTGTTTATATATTGTTCGGCCAACCTAAAACTCTTTCAATAAAACCAAATTCCACCAATAAATATGAAAAAAACAGAAATTTTAACATGTACGGGAAGATTTACTGCCTGAATTTTTTGTAGCTTTTGTTTGGGTAATTTGTGTGATAAATAAATTCGAAAATAATGGACGGTTTCGACAATATAACTCTGCAAAGGCTTCAAATAGACATGAGTCGAGTTTGAGGGTAGTGGGACTGACTATGAATTTTAAGGTCTATTACAAAATCTACATACGTATGTATAAAAGACACAAGAAACAGTTGAGCTATCTACAGACCGTTGCAAACGATCTATAGGTAACTCAACTGATCCAAATCAGCACAAAAAATAATTAATATTTTAGTCTATGATAATGATGGACCCTTCACACCACGCCATGTTAGTTGGGAGGGCGTGATGTCTGTGAATATTTATTTATCTTATCTACCTTAGGTACATAAGTACTACTTAATATTTGTAACAACAAGAAAAATACTTTCTTTTTATTCGTGTTTATTTTTGTTAAATCCTTGTAACAAAGATGTAATCTTTTTGAATATTTAAGTTAGAATAATTCTAACTTACAACACTTTCGTAACCCATACAACGTGGGTGTGATATAACAATGTTGCTATCATGTCACTCTTCTCAGAAATACTTGTCGATTCCGACAGTTTCTTAGAATTAAAGAGAAACAAAAGTCCCGCTTTGTTCTCATAGTTTGTGACATTTCAAAGCAAAAACGCACCGAAATTGTACTGTTATTTAAATCCAAAGTACCCTCAGAACTCAAAGGAAACTCTTTGTAGTAACTATTGATGCGCTGTGCCCAAAGGGGAAAATCAAAAGCGAGTTACAAATCTTTTTGTGAAGATAATGGCGTCACAAACAATGTGTTATTTTATTTATATTATTTTTTAGATACTATGACCTAGTTTTCTATGGGTTGTTTTTGTTTGAAATAACTCCAAATATTAATCAAACCAATAAGTTATCATCATCATCATCAACAACCCATATCAGTCCACTGCTGGACGTAGGTTTCTCCCAAAATGTGCCTCAGTTTTTGCCATCTACAGTCCGCAGATCGTCGCTCCATCTCGCTATAATTATGGTTACGAGAAACATTAAAAAAAAACGGACATTTTGGAAAATGTTTACTTAGTCTGTGAATAAAGTCATTAAAATACAACTATCTTCATATAAATAAACGCATACATTTTCACAAATACTCAGCAAATGCCCGAAAAGTGAAACCAGTACATACAACAGTATGCATACAACAGTATACATGACTACAGGTAGTATGCTTCATAAAAACGTCGTAAACACATACACCTTGGGAAGTCCCTTTACGACGGATCCATAGAGTTTTAGTTCATCGACAACTCCCTTTATATAAGCCCTTACTATCTTTATTCCTGTACATTCACTCAACGGTGAAACTCACTTTCTCGAACAGTCCGGTAAACTGTAAAACACTGTCACAGTATACAATATTGTAAAATAATATTATTCGTAGTATAGTTACTGAGATCCAATCGTTAAGATGGAAAGGTTGGAAAGCACACAAACAAATTAAACTATGTACCTACATACAGCGCTACGCTTAAAAAAAATATTTAATAAATAATGCTGGACAATCCACACAACATCATCTAGCCCCAAGCTAAGCTAAGCTAGAAGACTGACATACTTAGGTAATACAATACATTACATAGATATTTATATTATACATATAAAATACCCAGGACACCCGGAATAAATATTTGCAGATCGTACAAACATTTAACCCAAGGCGGAAATCGAACCTGCAACCTCCGCGTCGCAGGCGGACCTTCGCCCGCCGCGCTACATCAGTCGTAAAAATGCGTGAACGTAGTATATGCCTATAATACATATTCATTACTTTTTTTGTTTATTGTCTGCAGTAAGGATCAGTAAGTAATCTAATCAATAAGTAGCTATTATGTGCAGTACAATAATAATAAAAGCGCTCCAAATAGAAGCTTTCTTTGGGTTGAACATAGCTTAAAGTTTTTTGTTGTATTCTCCATTAAAACACAAGAATCAGTCGGTTTTTTTAACGAATAAAATAGATTCATGGATAAAACAGAACAATCAAATTTTAAATCGGTTGTACACAAGAGATTAGAACGAAATAAGAACTACACTTACTGTAAAAATATATACTGTGCTGGTGGACGACCAATAAACCTGCGTGCCACACAAAGGGCGAGCGCAGATAAAGTTTATCGTAAACTTGTGGCATGTCCGCGGTTTCACTCGCGTCAAGTTATTCTGAGTTTCTAGTACTAGGACCTGAATTTTAACTATTATGTCTACTAGTGCATATAACTTGGAGAAGAAGCTTGATTTATTTGACCTAAATTTTTCTGCTTAATATGTTTAAATGATATTGTTTTTAAGGTTTCCGAATTAAAGATTGCTGTGACTAGCCCAAAATTTTTCTAAATTATCTGGAGTCACGTCAAGATTATAAAAAAAATGTCTACAATCGTAATAATCACAAATATAGATAAAAATATAGATAGACCATTTCTTCAACCACCACAATACTCTAATTCACTGAACACATCAAATAAAGATGTGCATTTTGATACAATCTAGTTTGCAATACAAACTTTGCTTAGTTTAGCACCAGATGGCGTTGGTTGTATAGAACGTTCATGAATCTACTAATCTTTATTTATCAATATCGGTCCATTAGCGACGTGATTGAACAAACATCCAAACATCAAAACTTTCACATATATGATAGTTTTTTATTAGTCAGTTTAAACCAGAATATATTCTCAAAATATCTATTTCTAATCTATGAGAGTTTAGATAACAGTGACAAGTTACGAAAGTTCACAAACTTACGAGACAAAAATAATAATGTTGAAACCGAACTGAACGAGCAAATATTTTAAAATCAATTGAACGCGTGCCCGATGTCGTCGATCACAGAGTAACTGAAGCCAGTGTTTCTTGAAATGCTATGACCGTAACGAGAAAGAGGTTAAAAAAAATCAAATTGGTTACCATTTGTTCTAAACTAAGTAAATGTTGGTCTTACGACTACAGCGCTATCGAACTATTTGCTATTTGATCAATCCTTCTTTTTGGCCTTTTTCTTCTTTTTTTATATATGGCCGTCAATACGATAGGCAATTCTACCAGTGTTTATTTTGAGTATTTTAGTCAATCGTCAAGTTGTCATTTGTTTTAAACGGGAAATGGCGGAGTTTGTAATAAACAAATGACAGCCGATGACTTTTGATAAATAATAAGTACCTAACTACTCTACTTAAGGTGATACCTCTCGCTCTAGCGGGAAATTCAAATTTTTTAGGGTTTTCTTTTTTATTGCGGCTGAACTGTTTCTGCACCTTTCCAGCAAATATAAAGAGCCAATCTAAAAAATTGATACAGGGTTACACAGAAAATTATTGATTATTCACGCAAAATAGCTTAAACTAGTAAAATAATTCAGTAACAGTAGGTAATAGTAACAATTCAGCCGCAATAAAAAAGAAACCCCTAAAAAAATTTGAATTTCCTGCTAGAGCGAGAGATCGCTTTAAGATAATATTTTCAACATAAAATGTCGGATATGTTTTATTAAAAACCTGGTTCAGTGAGGCGAGTGAGCTGACTGCAAGTTATTGTTCCTCGGAACTGCGCGGCTGCGGGGATCAGATATTTCACACATTGGACAAGCTTTACGTTACAAGCAAGATATTGAGGTGAACTTATTTTACGGCCGGTTTCTCGAACGATGATCAACGAAAAAATCAAATAATTACTATGTGTCAAACTAGGATCAATCGTGATTTGGGTTTCCAGAAACCGGCCGTAAATCTAGTAGTTTAACTAGAGTAATGTATTGACTTTATTTATCTAGGTGCTGTTTACAAAGTGGGTCAAAAAAAGAAGAAAAATCATGAAATAAAAATGAAATATTGTTTTTATTGTATTATAACTGTGTAGGTACAAAATATATTGTATAACCAGGTAACCTGGAAAAGGTCAATTATATTACGATTCATATTAATAGATACATATTTATAATTAGATTTGATTATAGAATACATTGTAAAACTAAATAAGCCTTATTATTAATTGCGACAAAAACATTTGTTCCTGACAAGGATCGAACCCGAGACCCAGCAGGGCTCTATTAGTATAAGTTCCATACTTTACGGTACTTTAAAAATTTTGTGTGTAATAATAATAACGAAATATTTTGCTAAAGGGAGTCAGTATTTAATATCTCACCTTATAGACAAATGTCATGATTTTGTTTTTTTTAATGAAATGATGAGATAATTTCATTGATGTTATGATGAATAATGTTTATTATTCTTCCAAAATAATTAGTCTATAGTATTAATTTTGATCAATGCTTCGAGGTCCGACAAAGGTATCCTAATTTACCTTTCCTCCACTCATATTTTTTGTAAAAAATACAACAAAAGTAACAAATAATAATAATGCTGGACAATCCACACAACATCATCTACCCCCAAGCTAAGCAGAGCTTGTGTTTTGAGTACTAGAAGACTGACATACTTAATACATACAATACATTACATAGATAGATATTTATTATTATACATATAAAATACCCAGAACACCTGGAATAAATATTGTCAGATCGTACAAACATTTATTATCCCATGGCGGGAATCGAACCCACAACCTCCGCGTCGCAGGCGGACCTTCGCCCGCCGCGCCACATCGGTCGCCAAAGAGTCTGCTCATCTGATTGAGACCATCTCTTTTCGCATATATTAAGCAAAAAATATGTTATTCTAAAAACTATGCCCAATTCTAGTTCTATCAACAATGTTAATTAAATACCGCGTGAAAACGAGTTATCATTTTAACGTTTATTTGCGTTACAAAAATAGCGATGTAGTTATTTATTTTTAAATAAATAAGTTTATTTATTTGTCTTACTTTTGTGTTGAATATCGATCGCACAACGACGCATAGGGCTTAGCAAGAATAAACGTGACAATCGGAAACGTAACGTATTTAAGATACACTGCGCGCTAACGCTGCAACGTTTGACAGTAAAGATGATGTTGACGCGCAGTGTATCTCAAAAACGTCAATGTTTCTATGCGTATTTGAGCTCACTCCCACTCTTGTACTTACTTGTTTCTAGTAGTGTACATAACTAGATGACACAAAACTTTTTGAGTACTTATAAACTTCCTCAACTTAAAATACTGGGTAGGAATCGTTGGTGTGTGAGACGGACGGAAATTAAAAAAGTTCAAACTTCCAAGTTCTGTCATTTCCGCGATTTAGCCATTCGAAGGTTTTTAGAAAATTCTGACAAAGGAACCATGTGGCCTTACATATCGACCCTAGGTTTGGATATAAGGAAAATACTTAGATAAACCCGACGTAAACAAGTAAAAGATAGATAGATAATAATAGATAGAAATTCAATAATATACATACTTTAAACTGAGTCCATATGTGACACCTCTCGATCTATTGAAATCATTGAATAAATAGCTGATATAATCCAAGCCACTTGTTTGGATGCGATTTTAGTGGTCACGGGTTCCTACCCGTGACTTCATGAGACCACTAAAATCCACCACTAAAATATAGACCACTAAAATAATAATAGGATACGGCAACTGACAGGAGTCAGTTGCCGTATCTATTCCACGTCCACACTTCCTACGTCCACAATAAATGCCACATAATACCGATGAGCTACTATAGAAACTGAACATGATTTAAATTTTTTATTGATTGCCTGGAAGAGATCGCTTTCAGCGATAAGGCCGCCCATTGTACCATACTGTTTACCGCATAGTTTGTAGTTTTAAGTTTTTATTTCATGGTGTACAATAAAGTATTATCATAAATTCATTCATTTAAAACCTGGTAGGTTCTGAGAGGTTAGGATACGGCCTCAGTATGTACTAAATAAAACTTTATTTCAATAACATAGAGTATGTTCAGTGCTGTCTGTGTTGTACAGCGCCGAAATATTCCAATCTGAAAGTTTCAGAAGCAATAGTATCTGCTCCGGGTTTCAAACGCTACTTGAAATGTAAAGTTTATTTATATTAGAAAACTAGTGGCTTTGCTATTCCGATTGTTATTTGTGGATTGAAATGATTTCAAAACGTTTCACGTTCTTTATATCGTGGAAGATTTATTTTTAAAGTACAAGAGATACAATGCCCTTTTTTGATTAATTTAAAACAAACTGAAATATTATTTATTCCGTAATATCACAAAAATCATTTATAAATAAGATAAAAATAAGAATAATTTATTGTAAAACTGTGTACATGAGATCTTACATTTTATGTAATTGTTTTAACAGTTTACCCATTTCGAGTGTACAATATTTTACTTAATATAGGTAACACACCTTTTATTTCTTAAAAAAAAAAATATAACATCAACATAAAAATAAATAAAGAATATTACCTTTAGTGCGTCATTGATCATTTGAATGAGGTGAGTACAAAACAACTTAAATTGAAACCTAATCCAGAGTAAGTACCTAGATATTATGTCTTATGCGCCTGTAAATGCGCCGACACTTTTCAAATCGGAACACTGAGATTATCACTGCTTGACGGAAATAGGTCGTAGGTTCTTCCCCAGACTAGCTCTTTCACAATAAGTAGTAATAGCGTACCCAGTAAAGATACTAGGTACGCTATTACGCAAATCAGTACCAATCGGAAGCGTACCCAAGAAGGTACGCTTCCGATTGGTACTGATTTGGATCAGTTGAACCATCTATAGATCGTTTGCAACGGTCTGTAGATAGCTCAACTGTTTCTTATGTATTTTATGTGCCTATGTAAGTACATTTTGTAAATAATGTATTAGTCGTAAGTTTGTTTGTGAATAAATTATTAATTCTAAGCTTGACTACTTATTATTAGGTCACCTTGTAATTCTAGGTATTAGATAAGCTAGCTATTTTTATACTAAGGCATTCTTACAAATATATTTTTAAATATTAGTATGCTAATGATATAAAATAACTACGAAAGAAATCTTTAAAATTCCTTCACGCTACCTAGACTTTTAAGGATCTTGAGATATTTTAATAACCAGATTCTTGAATAAATAACTACCTTGTGAACCTTGTGAACTAAAAATAAAAATACGCTTTAAATATTTATGGTAAATCTCTGCCTACTTAGCATGGCCATAGTGGTCAAGCAACTGTCAGTGTCAAACTTCGGACTAGCGAATGTCATCCCGCACGAGAGGGCGGAAGGGAGTCGTAGCTGGAGAGCTAGTGAACCCTGCGAGTAACGGTCTTCCTGTAAGGCTAGAAATTTGTACACTTACGATTTATAGCATGCTAAGAGCACTAGCCATGATCTGGCAGGCTTCAGCCCTGTACTTCATCAGCCACATAATTTTTTAATTGTAAAATAATTTGAGTTTCAAAACTTGTTTCTGTAAGCTTAAAAATTTAATAGGATGGAGTTTATTTATTGTAAATCTTGAAAAAAAAGTTACAGACGATTACAATCAGCAATAGTATATGCCAGATCAATTAGAAAATGCACAGTTGATGAGGTAAAATAAACTTTATCCTGTATACTTAAAATTTTTATATGTTTTCAAGTAAACGTCTCAGAGTAAATATGTACAATGCCAGACGGTTTTGAACAGCATAAGACCTTGCCAGGCGAGGGGACAGCTGCTAAAGGCGTGCGAGTCAGAGGTGTTGCGTGAATGCCTATCTTTCAGTTTTAGTTCAGTTTTCAGTGATTTTACTTATTTTTTATGACATATCTGGCAAGCTAGCTTGCGGGCCACCTGATGAGAAGTGGTCACCGCTGCCCATGGACACTTGCAAACACCAGAGGCGTTGTCAGTGCACTACCGGCCTTTGAGATAAAGATATACCCTTCTTTTGAAGGCTCCCATGTCGAAGCTCCAAATGTATGGTTTGAAATGTTCAAAATTAAATAATGCACGTTATGAAAAGTTCCTTACTACGTACAACTACGTACAAAAATAAATTAAGTGGTGTGCAATAAAGTGTTTTCTATCTATCTATCTACAACACAAATAATCCTAAAGTGCTTATGAAAAAGTAGCAAGCTATGATTCATCGAATTCACCACCCTGCCAACGTGAACTACATCAACAATTATTGAGAACTGCCTACATTACCTACAAATATATGGCGAAATTGTAATTTTAAAGAACCATTCTTATTCCTGAAAATAACGGTTGGAACTTAATTGATAGTTCTTACGATTTAAATTGGTTTGAGAGGAATAAAGTTCCATCTTCTATACCTATACGACATACTTTTACAAGGACCTGCTGATACTGCCACAGCACAATCGCCTGAAACTGAGGAATACATTTCAGGTAACATACAACTATTTTATTCGTAACATTTAATATGCAGTCCTATGTAATAGAGCTTGATATTTAATTCTTAACAACCTTATTCAAAAAATACTAAAAATTATTACGGTAGGTACATTAAAATATTTTTTCACTATTTTCAGATGAGGAAAACATTGTTAAAGAATCAGATGATGATGCAAACAGTAGTGCAATCTCGGATGATGCTGAAGAAAATGAATGTTAAAAATAATGTAGATTGCATAAAACCCAATAAAATACATTGCATTTACTGTATGCTAATAAATATGTTCATAAAATTGAAACATTAACATTTCTTATTTGCACTCCCTTAGCAGCTGTCCCCTCGCCTGGCAAGGTCTTATGCTGTTCAAAACCGTCTGGCATTGTACATATTTACTCTGAGACGTTTACTTGAAAACATATAAAAATTTTAAGTATACAGGATAAAGTTTATTTTACCTCATCAACTGTGCATTTTCTAATTGATCTGGCATATACTATTGCTGATTGTAATCGTCTGTAACTTTTTTTTCAAGATTTACAATAAATAAACTCCATCCTATTAAATTTTTAAGCTTACAGAAACAAGTTTTGAAACTCAAATTATTTTACAATTAAAAAACTATGTGGCTGATGAAGTACAGGGCTGAAGCCTGCCAGATCATGGCTAGTGCTCTTAGCATGCTATAAATCGTAAGTGTACAAATTTCTAGCCTTACAGGAAGACCGTTACTCGCAGGGTTCACTAGCTCTTGGACTATCGAGCAGGGGCATTGATGCGGTACGGAGATTGGAGAGACGAAGGATACGAAAAGGATAAGATCCTAGAACAAGTGTTTTTTGGCAAAGAGAACACTTAAAACTATTTCAAAGGAACACGTCATGCTTGACATAAAACTGTCAGTCGGACTGACATAAGTGATTTGTTTTTTTTTTACATAAAGAGTTGTTTCCGACGTTTTTTGTAAAATATAGGATTGTTTTTTTTATTATTGACGTGACTAAAGATGTCTGTTTCTAATATATTATGACATCTCTGAGGTAAACAATATTTTTTATGTTATAAAGCAAACTAATTTTGGGTCAATCGTACTATCTTTTGACCGTTTGCTTTTATCTGCAGATAGATCTGTTTCTTAATTTTATGTAATATCAGCAGCGTACTTATATTAAAAATAACACTATTGTAGATGTTTAGTATATACGAATAAAACTACATAGTAGTCAAAAACATCTGTGCTAGACACCGTCGGATTGAAATTAGGCATTTAAATTAGTTTCCTATTCTAAAACTAGCTAAACCTAACAACTATTTAGATTAAACGTATACTTTTGACAGATTTTGATTAAGTTGTCATATAGCGGAATCTCGATGAGTAAACTTGTTAATCACTTTTTAAATTAATTAATTACAAAGTGAGTTATAATCACTTTTGTGGCGTAAGTGTATTCAAAATAATCACATATTATTAAGTTTAGTAGACTTGAGCTTTCCTTTCTTTTTAAAGCTTTTTCTTTGAACTTCATATAAATAATATTCAAAGTTTTGACAGACGGATTACACAGCACAATAGTATCATAGCTAAAAATACTTTCTTAATTGGAATTAAGAAAATATTTTTAGCGATTTATAAGGGCTAAAAATTATGTAAACAGTTTTTCTGAAAGTTTTTCCATACTAATATTATAATGAGATAAAGTTTGTGAAGTTGTTGGGGGTAATCTCTAGATCTACTGAACTGATTTTGGAAGTTATTTTACCAATAGAAAGGCTCTTTATTTATGAGTTTCATAAGTATAAATCTTAATTCGTCTTAATTTTCTACAATTATTTTTCGGTAATTTCTGTGCTTATCTACTTTTACTTTATGTATTTATCTAACTTTTATTTTGAGAATTAGCAACCTTTTTGTATAATATTTTGTTTTATTGTATATATTGACATATCTAAGAGCATGGTTCATTTCAATGACAAATAAATATGAATAAAGTTAGACAGGTTAAAAAAACTCTACCCGTGCGAAGCCGGGGCGGGTGGCTAGTAAATATATATAACAAGATGACATAACAATGTAAACCCGCTATTCGGCGACGGTTGTACTCTTTATGTTGGTTTCGTCCAATTACACCTAATTTACTTGACGAATAACTGTACGTAACAAAAAAAGTTAACGTTGAAAAAGGTAAAAACTCGTCCGAATTTATGTCGGGTAGTTTCTTTTTTCAATTTAGAGTTGAGGGGTCTTTAAAGATGCAAAGGGCACTCCGGGAGGGTGTATAGATTGTGTACTCGCACTTCTTGGGGCATTGTGCTTTTCGTGATTGGAAAATCAGACTCTAGGGTCTTGACTGAGGTTTGGTCGTAAAGTCTGACAGACCGGAAATAAATTATGTTGATCTTCGCTCGACTGGTCTTAAGCTGATCTAAGTTCATATTTTTAACCGTTTTTTAAAACGTGGTCAAGTCACGGGGATGAACTAGTAAAGTTATAAGTAAAGTTTAAAAATACTCCCATTACATTATACAATATTATGTTGTAGTTGAACCTACCCTCTATTTAGACATAAAAAAAATACACAAACCACATGTGTACTTTTTGATGTCCAAAGGGTATTTTGAGTACTTTTGTAGCTAAATTAGCGGTAGATAGAAGAAGTCTAAAAAAACATCTTCGTACTTGTCATATCATACCATAACTATTATTGATTACCAAAAAAAGAGGTCGTCAGCCATCCGTCAATCTAAAGTGAACCCGATATCTGGTCTGAAATCATTAAATTGTCCGGTTCTAACTAGTTCAATAGCGGCCTGATTCTGTACAAAACTGTTTCATTTTATAGCATTTTTTAATTGTTAAAGATTAATTAACTTTTTTTGTTGAGTCATCTATGGATCGTTTCCAACGGCGTGTTAATAGCTCAACTGTTTCATATTTATTATAAACCTATGTACATTTTTTAAGTACTCTAATAGTCGTTTTGTGTGTGAATAAAGAATAACTTTTAGTAACTTTCTTATTGCTTAGAAAGCCTGAACGTATTCTTTTATTTTTAATACATAGCTAAATACAATAGTGTAAGGCGGTAGAGTGACGTCATACATTATGTGTGGGCGACATAGAAATAACTCTTTGCAAAAAATCTTTTTGCAAAACAACATGCACACAAAACAATCTTTTTTTTAAACAAACTGTAGAACCTGACAATGTAAAACATTTTGTTTACCGTATCTCATATATCATTTTTATCTCATGTCTTCCGCAAAATATCAAATGCAGTAATACTCGTATATAATAGAATCAGGCGGTTAGTGTATCCGTCAGTACCCCGGCCTGTATCCGCCATCGGTCAGGCCGCTGACGGCGTCCATCACGATTAGCTAGATTGACGGCTCAACTCACTGATTTTATCACTAAATGGATTTTAAGAAACAGTTTATAAAAAATATAAAAAAAATAACTACGCGGCTTATTCTCACTACGTCCGAAGACCGTTTCGCCGTTGGAAATATATTAAAAACATATAAATATATATATATATATATATATATCTCTTTTTACACTCTCTCTCTCTCTCTTTCTCTTTGTCTACTTAATGACTAAGTAGTTTTATTAAGACATCTAAGATTAGACTTAGTAAGTGCTTTCTGCGCCAAAGAAACATAGTAAAGGAAAAATAATAAAGAGGAAAGTATTGTCAAAATTAAATTTTATTCAAAATCGTAAATCCAGAATCGCTGATGTAATCAAATATACCAAACCAGTAAATATACATTATATTTATTTGTGTATAATAACGGTTTTATAAAAGCATAGGATTTGCGAGGTATTTTTAGTTGGAGTAAGCTTGATCAAACCATCCCGACATTTACGATTGTCACATTTATTAATATCAACGTGCTTTTAAAATGGCTTGATTAAAACAAGATGCTTTGAAAATATTGTTGTATTTCAAATAACATAGTACCTACAATATCGGCGTGTTCTTTAGTTTTCCAGAGCAACATAAAAAAACTTGTAAAAAAAAACACAAGTACATATCAAATAATAAGTAAAATTACCACAAAAACCACTTACTTTTCACTACAAGAGGTTCCTAGTTAACTTTTATTTGACTAAAATCCACTTATCATTCATCAAAGCGGCGAAAATTTAATGGCGTTGGAAAAACAATTTAATTGCACGCCATCATCTGTAGAGCATTAGCGAGAAGATAATACTGAAACATAGATGTGAAACTCACTTTATGGAGAGAGATAAAAAGAGAGAGAATGGGGGAGAAAGAGGGATTTAATTGACACATAACACAGCCAATTGTTGGAGAAAACGGATGCTTGAGTGGTGACCGTATTAAGCAAGTGTAGTGTAGGACGCCCTCCGGCGAGATGTGTAGCGCTAACACTGGATGAAGAGAGCCAAAGACCGGGCTCAGTGGCAGACACCAGACTAGACCGATATAATTATAGAATAAGAATGTATTTATTGTATAACTGTGTACATAGATGTTACAAATATATAGGTTAGAACCAACAGTTTATCCGTTTCGGACGTACAATAATATGTCTTACTTAAGACTATAGTTATTACTACTTATATTATTACTTACATTAATTATTGAGGAACATAACATTTTGTTAAATTTAATTTAACATTATAACATTTATTTACTTAGATTGTACTAGCTACTAAGATTTATAACGTTAAATTATTTGAGATCATAATATTCACTTATACTATACTATATAAATATTGAACATACAAATTCATAAATAATGCTATATATTTAAATTACTGTAACTTAGATAATAATAATCATACCGCTAACATTTTTATAGACTAGTAAAATTAAGTAACACTTCTATACTTTACTATTTTCTAAATGGCCCAAGCAAAAAGCGAAAAATAATATAAACTGCGCCCCCTGGCGGCAGGAAATGAAAGCCGCGAAACGCTGTGTGAGAAATTCGACGTCAACAAAACAGCTTTATTCGGCTAAATTAATCGCTTTTCTGATTCACAGCCAGATTAAAAGTCATAGATGCTTATAGAAATAAGTTGGGAAAAAAAATAATTTAAAAACTATATTATTTTAATTTGATAAGTTAATGTTATTTTTAAAACTAAATTATGAATTCATTAAAAACAGTATCAGCACTAAATAAAAATTAAAAATTCTTCAATTGACTTCCGGTCGCCATGACATTTGAGTGCCATGAACTTATCTAGATAAGTTCATGGCTTCAATTATCTTGTCATTGAACTCTAATTCAAAGACATAGAGTCTATATTTCAATGACAAATACTTTTAGTATCAACAAAAATGCAAGACAGCAAAGTCTATCAACTGACAGTATCTTAAATCTTTGAAAATGTATCTATTGGCAACAAATGGTGCAGTAAATAAATAATGCTTATATCAGCTCAATAAATACGACTGAATTTTGGATGCACTCTGACGTATAAATTGCGGGTTTGAATCCCAAACTGGGAGTTATTAAATCTCAATACTATTAAAAGTTAAAGAAAAAACTGTGATAATAAACATTAAAAGACATTTCACACCACGCCATCTAGTGCCAAACTAAGCAAAGCTTTAAAAATATAGAATAGATAACATAATGTACGAACTAGGTGATGCATTGTAATTGATAGAGTTTACATGTTAACATCAGGTGGGCCACTTGTTTGTTTAATTAACAATAATTAAAAACGATCTCATAGGATTACGGTTTCTATATTATTATTATTAATACCTTAAGAATTATTACGATAAAAACCATTTGAAAATGAATTTGAGCTGAGAGCTTGCACTCTGCCATGAAAGATTAAAATATTTTATAGTTAAGCCGCAGTCTCTACAACAGCGACCGAAGTTTTAAAGCAGAATCAGCAGAAATTTAATAAATACTTTAATTCGATTAAAATTTTGTGTATAACAAAGATTAGGTATGAAAGAATAATTCAAATATAAGTATATAAATGGAGCTGCAAATGAGATCGGCTTTATAAAAACAATTTTTATTAACATTTTGAACATAATAAGGATCAGGTATGAAATAATAATTCAAGTGTATATAAATGTTGGCTGTAGATGGATCAGAGCGGCTCAGAACTGCGCGGAATGGAATGAGCAGAGAGAGACCCAGCAGTGGGTCAAGTCAAGCTGTGAATGATGATGATATAATACATTCGCAATATACTTTTGAATTATTCCGTGTAATAAATCCTCGTGTAATATTGAAAATGAAAATGAAAATATTTATTCGTGTAACATATAGGTAAGTACATACATATTAACAAGGTTGGGACCTTCTTTTAAGTATATGTACTTGTGTTAGAAGGCCCCGCTCTTCCATATCCATGGAATGTTACAATAAGGTACGTTCGTTTTCTTATAACATTATACAAATTATTTTATGTATTTAAGTTAGGTTAAGTTTAATTTTAAGTATAAATTTAAGTACTAGTATTAATCAAAGCAAACAGAGTGTGTTAGTAAAAGAGGGTGAGTTAGTATGTAATTAAAGCAATACTTTGTAAGGATGTCAATCCGGTTTTCATAGGTATTGCTCAAGTGTAGAGTGTGTATTAATATTTATTATAATATTAATTATCAGTATTTATTTATTTCGTAAAAAAATGTTGATTTTTTTTTCTATCAATGCAAGCGTCTATTTTTCAGTTTTATTGGTATTATCGTTATTTTAATTACAAATTATCTGTAAATTGCTTCTTAAGACGGGTACCGTCTTCTAAGGAACCAACTTTTACTAAAACTTGCTGACAGACTATTATAACAATTAATGGTAAAGGATCTTTACACTGCAGTTTTTGCTGGTAATAAGGTAGGTGAAGTAAAACGCTCATTAGAAGGACAAAACAAACCCAGATATTTCAATTTTAACAATTAATTTTAAAACATTGGTTTGAAATTGACTTAAAATTAGATTAACAAGATACAAGATTTTATACGATCTATCAAACAGTAATACAATCATCAAAATCGATTCATAAATAGCGAAATGATAAACATACATAATTCTATGTAATGCATTGTATTGTATGTCAGTCTTCTAGTAGGTTCCCATAATACAAGCTCTGCTTAGCTTGGGGCTAGATGATGTTGTGTGGATTGTCCAGCATTATTTATTTATTATGAAATCTCGTGATTTCTTCAAACTCCAAGGTAAAAGTTGTAAAGTCTTGATAAAGGAGTGAAAGCGCTAAGTGTCCACATCAGGGTTACAGTAAGTCGGGATGAGTGCTCGCCGTTGACTATTCCGCAAATAAAGAACGGTATTCTTGCCTCCGACAGCGTAATGGAAAACAGACGAGAGTGCGCCGCTACAGACACTTTGAACTTGGGACAATAACAAAATAAAACCTATTTCTTGCAAGAACAACAAGAAATAGGATTTTTTCAATTTAGTTTTACGTTAATAATGTTACGTGGTATAACTGTTGTGGTAAATAAAATTTGGTTCATTTTGTTTTCGAGTGAAAAAGATCAATAGCTGTATATATTTATTGGCACTAGTTTAATCCAATCTGAATATTCATTTCAAAACCGAGATTCTTTTCCAGATTAAAAATAGTAGGTTATTTTTTCGGTTTCACCTAATAAAGGTATTATATCCAACCACTGTTTCTATTAGGTAAATTATATTACAGAAATAAAACATAATGTATTTTTGTATTTTGTTTTTGCCAAAGTTCAAAGTTGAAGTAGTCGCCAGTCCTGTTCGAGTGTTCGGCCGAGATAAATGTGGTTAGACGTATAATTTGTACTATTTATCCAGCAATTTACAATTATTTGGTCAGACACTTCCAATTTATTCATACTAAACTATAACGGGAATTAATTGAGGTTTTGCATGTTTTAAAGGCTTCCGTAAACTATCGTTTTTTATCCGTTAAATCCGTGACAAATAAGGATTATATGATTTGACAGGGGTCACAGCTCAGTTGGTAGTAGCTCGGCCTTCCATGCTGTGGGTCGTGGATTCAATTCCCACCCAGAGCAAATGTTTGTGTGACGAACATAGATATTTGTTCTGTGTCTGGGTGTCACTATCAAATCAATTTCAAATCAATTTATTAGGTTTAATACAGTTTACAATAAATATATATATATCTAATACTTAAGAGCTTATTACTATGTATTCTATGTATTTACATAGAATACATAGTGACACCCATCATATACTTTAATACATTTTTTTTGTAAATGCATACAATGCATAGTAGCACCCAGCCAAACAACAAATATCACACAAACATTTGCTCTGGGTGGGAAGCGAACCCATGAACCACAGCACGGAAGGCAGAGCTACTACCAACTGAGCTGTGACGTCTGATAGAATCATTATATACTTTTTGTTGTAAATATAAGTGCGCGTGTAGCTTTAAGATATGAGTGGTAGCAGGGTTGTCAAGTCCGAGCGTCTTGAAGCAATCGCCTGGTGACGAGAGCCTTGCGGCGATGACCCTTGAAGACCACTCGGTGCTCCGACCGCTTTATGGAAACTAAAGCGTCGTGTGCTTTATTGTACTATTTAGATATAGTATAAAGTTTTCAGTTACTTTTATTTAATACCATAAATAACGAATATGAAAAATAATATATTAATTAGCTCCTATCATCTGTCATGTCTTATTTATCTGCCGAAACATAGTAACTACCTAGCTATACTGTACATTACTTTTAAGTTTTTTGTCAATTAACGTTATTATTATTGCGATTATGTAAGTAGTTAAAATAAGTTGTTTTTTTATATTTACCAGTAGAAGCCCGCGACTTCGTTTTGCTATTGTTATATTTTTGTCAATTAGTAATATAATTTTTTTATAAATTCTAGCCTCTGTGTCATTCCGATGTATTAAATACCTACATTATTGTAGTTTCGTATAACATCTCGTTCTACAAAACATACGTCAATTAAAAAGAGCCATTAAAATAGCACATTTGAAAAACTTAAAAATTTGATGCAAAAGCTGGATATAATATATTTTATTTGGTTTTTGTCAACAACCATGCCGTTTTTAAGCAAAGCCCAAAATTCCCGACATTATAATTAAGTACATGGTTATTTCACCATAGCACTGCCCTCCCCTGCGCCATGAGAAATTGCAAAATACTTATAGAAGTGAAACTCAAAAATAGACAACAAATGTCGTACATAAAATATTTTTATTAATATGACAGATTGAAAGTATAAAAACAAATCTAGACCACCTTTAAAATAAATATGTAGTTATGTAGTATTTATATATGTAAAAAATAAAATTGTTTGTTTATCAGCGTGGAATGTCAGTGCAGTCCAAATTTTTTCACACATCATTGGTCAGTTTCAAATCTACCAACTTTATTTACTATATTAAAGCATGGCTCGCAGTTATTGTAGATGGTCAGTTTCATTTTTATCCTCTAATTATTTACATTATATATAAGCAAGGCTCGCAGAATTTTTTTTAGGTGGTCAGTTTCACATCTATTACTACTTCAGCCCGGTAACACCTACTGCAGGGTATAGGCCTCCTTCATGGCATGCCAGCGTCCTCAGTTTTGGGCTTTTCTCATCCAGGTTTTTCCCGCGACCTTAACAATTTCAACTCATCGCGCTTTTGGACGAACCTGGGCTTTGAACTTACAACCTTGGTTTGAAACTTTGGCCGAATTTCGAATTTCACATCTATCAGTTGATATTATTCAATTCTCAAAGCATGGATCGCGGAGTCAGCACTCTTGATTAGCCGTGCTAAAACAGCAACGTTTTTATTTTGCTTAATTAGTGGAGTCGCTTGGGTGAGCTTTTAAAGCAACTCTTTTACAAAACCCACATTATTTTGATAATAGCGGGAAAATTTGGTTAGTAAACAAATTTGGATGTTGTATGGAAATATTGCATCATTTTCCTTAGTAAATCCAGTAGTGTATTTGTAAGTGTTAGTTACACTGCGC
This sequence comes from Ecliptopera silaceata, assembly GCA_932527185.1. Lineage (NCBI taxonomy): Eukaryota > Metazoa > Arthropoda > Insecta > Lepidoptera > Geometridae > Ecliptopera > Ecliptopera silaceata. The sequence goes on along the minus strand of OW052208.1, from coordinate 9,110,146 downwards.
GGTAACGATAGCGACGCCAAAGCATTTGCGTGCAGTTTTGTACTAAATTGATAAATCATTTACACATTCCTACACACAGTCAAGTAACTGAGTTTTTTATCCATATCTAAAAGTTGTAACCTCAATGGCAAATAGTGGTGTATTGGAAATAAATAAATATTTTAAAACATTACAAATCTCAGGGTACGGAATTATCATAAACAAAAAAAATGGTTGTCTGTAAAGTCGGTTTACTAACGATAGTTGATCGTGACAACGTCACTTCATGGAACGCCTCAGAACGCCTCAGAACGCCTCAGAACGCCTCAGAACGCCTCATGAGTCATGTTTTTTCGTGCGTGCAGCCGGCTCTATCGAATTATAAGACGTTGTCACGTCAAAAACCTAAAAAAAAATAACAATTAATTAACCAAAACAAAATATCTAATGTAAACACAACACCTACCCTTTTTTTTAATCTTTTCATAAATACAAGCAATTTATTAAAATACTAAGGCAAAAATAATACTAAGTTACCCAAAATCTACTCAGCACTCGCTACGTCTAACATCCAGATTTGAAATATGATTTTGATTCAGCTCAGCGATCCTTATCCATGACCTCAGGCTGACCTCACCGAAGCCCCATCTAGCTCCGATCTAATTCACCGTCGCAATCGGTTACATTAATTGTACATTACTGTAAGAGCTACACGCCCAGTCACTTCTAGTAGCTATACAAATGTATACTCTTTGGGCATTGACTTTGATTGTGGTTTTATACTGCCGACACGATACAAGCTCAAATTTTACTTAATGTCGTAAACGCAAAAGTTTTTATGGATGGATGTATGTTTGGTACTTTTTCTACCTGTTGTAACACAATAGGTACATTATGTAATTGTACCTAACATAGTCTTAAGATCGGACAATATTTAACATACATAATGATGACAATAAATAAATGAATGAATACTCTTTCACTCTAAAATTACTGCATGTATTTAAATGAAACTTTACAATAAATAGTTTATATATCAGACTAACACATAGGCTAGAATTTATAAAGATATTGTGTAAATTAACCCAAAATATAACTAATTATAATAAAACGAAGTCGCGGGCTTCAAATCACAAAGTAAAAAATCTTCCTATATAATTGTAACTCTAAATGCGACCAGAGCCTATAAAATTGTACGTATTATAGTGTCTTTTAAAATATAATAAAATTTATGACTTATTCGTCAACTTGCGGATCTGAAACTCGCTTGAATTCACGAGTTGAATCCGCGAGACACTTGCCGTTATTACCTATTTTAAACAATGAACAGTACACAAAATAAAACAAATGAAAATACAGTAACACATACTATTAAATGTTCATTAAATAAGATCTTACGCTTTTTCGACGTCACGTGGCCCTGACGCGAGTTTGAAAGTTTTTACCCACCCAGCGCCGCTAAAGAAGTTTTCACTTCAAAAATTATCTACGAATTACTACTGGCGCTAGTTACTAAGTACATCTAAACGTACTCAGAAATTCGGAGGCACTAAGTGAATTCACACATTTTGTTCAATTATCGACAATAGTTAGAATAATGTTGTATAGAGTGGTTACTGGATTACTTACTTAGGTTTGGGAGTTAAGTGTAACTTTTTTAAGGGTATAAATATTTATTATTATTTATTTATTATTAGTAGTTAGAGCTAAAACCTTGCACCTAATGTTTTCAGAACAGAATAATATTTAAACAGGCATCATAGCTCAGTTGGTAGTAGCTCTGCCTTCCATGCTATGGGTTCGATTACCACCCAGAGCAAATGTTTGTGTGATGGACATAAATATTTGTTCGGTGTCTGGGTGTTACTATGTATGTATTTACAAAAAAAATGTATACAAGTATTCTATCAGCAGTCTAGTTCCCAGTACAAGCTTTGCGCTTAGTTTGGGATTAGAGTGTAATGTGTGAATTTATTTATTTACTAAGTAATAGAATACAATAGGTATAATCCATCATCCAAATACCAAAACCAAATCAAACCATTAGCTGGATTTAATTATAAATACTATCGTTGATCTAAAATCAACCTGTCAAAGGAAAACAATCAAGAAATTACGAAGGGTCACATTGTTATACAAACACACTTTAATCTGAGGGTTCGATAGTTTACCCACGGAGCCCTAACAAGCCCTTGTTATTATTGGAAAGTGAGCCCAAACTTTTGTTAGCGTAATTAAGTGTAGGAAAAAATTGGGAGAACGCAAGTCAGTCGTTTTTGCTGATGACTACGCATGCGCGGTCCTTGGATGCTGGTGTGTGGTGCAAGGACACTTCATGACAGGAGCGTTGAATAGACCGATTGGCCTGATTTCAGGAAACCTTCAGGCTGAATGTCCCGACAGCTGTCAAAAGATAGATCACTGCGGGCACCACTGCAGAAAGCATTATGTACATGTTTGGTATATAGGTAGGTGGTAGTACTTCTTCGGTCAAGCTGTTTAACATAAAGCTTTACTACTAAACAGAGCCTGAGTATTCGAGTCTGAGTCTTCCATTTAGTTCACATAAAGTGAGATGAAAGTTCTCTATAAATTGAAAACTATAATCATCTATACTTACGAGTTACGTGTTACTTGTTGAATCAAATCTATTATTTGTTTGACAATACACAAAAACTTGTACATAATACAAATACAAAATTCTTTATTGATTTTGACATGATTTACTACGTGTTGAATTCATAGCCTCCGAACTAGTTTAAATGTGTTTCTAGAGTAGAATATCTTATAAACAACGAAAAGAGTACGTAAAAAAACAAAAATATATCCTACCACAGTTTGTGACTTAAACCAAACACCAAAACTGATTGGACCGTGGGAGCTTGAAGCGAGAAAGAGACAAAGCTATGAATAGTTATTAAAACCGCACCAAATAATATTAACACCAAAAGTAGGTCATCTCGCTCGCACGTGGGTCATATTCATATAGTAAATAATTATTACAAAAATGTACAAAACATATTTTCACTAAAATCTAATTAGACATGTCCTAGTTAGATTTTAGTGAAAATATGAGACCATCATATCTATCAAACGTAACAAACAAACAAAATAAACACATTTGAAATCTAAACCTCCTTTTTTAAAGTCATAGTTTAGTAGAGTTTAAAATAGTTTATCGGCATTACGATTTCCTGGAAGAAATCGATATCAGCAATTAGGCCGCTCATTGTACTAAATTAAGTTAGTTCTAATATTTATATTGTTTTTTTTTCCGTTGTGCAATAAAGTGTTATCTATCTATCTTATCAGTGTGCTCATAACAGGCCTACGAGGCTTAACATCCTTACGTCTCAGAATGATCTTAACATCCTTACGTCTCAGAATGATCTTAACATCCTTACGTCTCAGAATGATCTTAACATCCTTACGTCTCTGAGTGATGGACGCAGAGTAACTCCTCACTGGGCACTTCCCTAATGAACGTGCTTAGCGAGGCAATGCATTGTTGTAGGCAGAGGTAGCCACTTATTATTTGTGCCTATCGACTAATAAAATCTTCATGAATATAAGTTTTTTTTGTTAATTTTAAATTCAAAATCTCAAATATTATTTAATGTGTAGATTATAATTGTTTTTATTAATAGAAATAACTCAAACTTGTATATTTTTTTCATATTTTTTAAATAACAATGAATTACTATCGTATTTTAAATAACGCTGTTGTTATTCGGCTTATTAATAAATCATACCAGAAAATATTTTTTTTATTCATTAAAATATGATAGGTGAAATACTAATATATATAATATTACTTAATAATAAAAAATTATCATGATTTTTTTTTCTGAATAAAAAACTCCTTGGATCAAGTCAAGGACGTGCATGATAAGACAAGGACTGAGTCTACTTTAAGACATAATTTAAATCTGAAGCATTGTGAACTTTACAGCACGAATATTATTTTTCGAATTTCTCTTTATTATGAATAAATTTATAATTGACCAATTGATTCGGAGAATGAGCATAGACGAGGTTTAAAAACACTTTAAATAATTTAAGAATGATTTGCCTTTATCAGTAAAAATCGACAATAATGTTAAAATTGAAAAAATATAAGCTTCCATGAGAAATCCTTTAAATTTATCTTGAAATCTCTAGATTCGATTTTATTCAAATATTGAACTTTACAATTCATTTCAACAAGATTTTAAAACTTCAATAGAAACACAAATAATGTAACTCATCATTTTGAATTTCAAAGAAACAAATAGAGGTACTTGAGGGGTTCTAACCGGGTGGGGGGTGGGGGGTGCTACGTTAGTCGTAGCTCGAGCGTAGCCCGTGACGCACGCTACGCCGTAGCACTGCTACGAGATTTTTTGATCCACGATTTTGTTTTTTTTTTGTGACAGAATTGTGTGGTTCTGTGAAAACTGTGTTGTGATGCAGTGAGGATTAGATCAAGGTAACTAAGTGCAATTTGATCTTTGATTTGGTTTTGTGATTAACTGATTTAATTGTAAACCCTTGTAAATACATAAATCTTGTGATTTAGATTTAGCCACGAAGTATAACTTGATTGTGTTATGAATTATGTTGTATAAGTTCCCTTCATCTGTTTTCGTATGAAACGAGGTCATGTACCAAAATATGTTAATCCGTGCTTTAGATATTCTTATTCAAGACGAGTATATTTCAACATTACACATGTTATTTACGAATACTGGCGGAAAAAATATAAACAAAATAAATAAATATATATTCACGGATACTTCAGAGCTTTTAGGCTTAGCTTGTACTATGGGAACTAGATCGCTGATATAATACTTAATTACTTATATACTTTTTTTTGTAAATATATTCAATACACAGAATAAACATGTTTGAAAAACCAAAATATTTATTCTAGATGGGAACTGAACCCACGAAAGCAGAGCCTATATTGAGTTTTGACGTCTGTCCGAACAAACACAGTCTTTCTACCAACTTAGTTGTGATTTCTGTCAAAATAATTAATTATTAATTTATCGTGAAGCTATCAGCAGACCGCTGCAATCGATCTATAGATAGCTCAACAGATCCGAATCATTTCATAACACTAATCATTATTATCTTTGTGAAAAAGGTTTTACAAAACGTACCTACTTCTAGGCTCTAGTCGCAAGAAACTTAAATCATCATGTACTTATAAAACTAAAGAATGATTCTCGTGATTCTAAAGTAAGTTTGATAGCCTAGCGATGTGTGAAAACAGAGATAACTTTTGAAACAAACACTTGACAGAATCAACTGTCATATTGATGGGTTGAGGCCAAGAAGAAGAAGCTATCAAGGTACTAATAAAATGTAAGTGCCTCCTTTGAAGACGATTAAAAATATAGTTTTGATTACATTGCAAGCTTTCAAAGGATTTAATTACCTACTCTCAATGTAGATCGTTAATCTAGCCGCGCCACGGAAAGTTCTAGATTTGCGGCTTTCTTTGTAAGAATGACCTAGTTTTCAAATGTTATGATTTCTATGGCTTTGGTGAACGTATTTTATATGTAGCTTTTTTTTGGTTTCATAAAACTAGCCTTTGATGATTTCACACGTAGTTTTGAAATATTAATAACTGTTTTATTTAAAGTAACTAAATAATAAATTGTACATCAATCGAAAACGAACTATTATTGAGAGAGAAAAATAGCCCTTAGTTTTCCAAGTCGGCTAAAATATACGGCTATAAGTAAAATGCCTCGCTCTCCGTCGAGATGGAGCAACGATCTGCGGAGTGTAGCTGGCAAACACAACATGAGAAGAGCCGAAGACCGGACTCAGTGGCGCGTCTTGGGAGAGACCTACGTCCAGCAGTGGACTGATATAGGTCGATGATGATGATGATGAAGTAAAATGCTAGGTATTTCTATAAAAAAAAAGAATTTTGCTTAAAATAAGACAGATAAATTACAAGCCTACATATTTTACAGACAAGGTAATATTAATATCAGTTTTCTTGGAAATTAAGGAAATAGAATTATTAATTAACTAAATCGTCTTGAATATTTCGCGCTCCAGTTCTAAGCTACGCAAAGCTTGTACAAAAGTATTCAAAATGTAGGTATACATTTTCGTTTAAAACTATGAGACATATATTTTGTGCCCGTAATTAATCCACCTACACAAATAGTTACGATAGATAGTTACGATCTTTCACAAAAAGCCTTACTACGGCCGGTTTCTGGATACCCAAATCACGATTAATGCGAGTTTGACACATAGTAATTATTTGATTTTTTCGTTGATCATCGTTCGAGAAACCGGCCGTAATAATGCTATTTTTATTTTATTTTACGATTTTTACATCTTAGGGTCATCGCTAATAAATATTATTTCTATCTTAATTTCTAATAAAATGTCGTGTAGAATCTTTCAAGAAAATTAAACTACCACGAACTACCAAAAACTACCACAAACTACCACAAAGTTTGGTGACTTACAAGAAATCCTCAATCTTTTCTAAGACGATCCAAGTCAAATGCAACTTGGAAGTTACATCTCTACATCTTAAAGTTTCAAATCGAGTTCATAATGTTCTTCGAGTTAAACTTTTGCAAGAAATCTAGTATTTTCTGACACAAACTACAATGGTTTCAAAATAAGTTGAGAAAAATGCAGATAAAAAAATTGTTGTAAAACGAAAGGACCGCTTTACCTATCCAGGTATAAATAAAAGAAATAAATAAATACGCATGGACAATTCACACATCACGCTCTAGTCCCAAACTAAGCAAAGCTCGGGAACTAGATTGCGGATATATTGCTGATTAGTTCTTACCCAGAGCAAATGTTTGTGTGATAAACATAAATATTTGTTCTGTGGATGGGTGTTACTATGTATTTTATGTATGTATTTACAAAAAGTAGTATATAAGTATTATATCAGCAATTTAGTACAAGCTCTGCTTAGTTTAGGACTAGAGTGTGATGTGTGAAATGTCCATGAACATTTATTTATAATTTAGATAATAATTATTGAAGTAAGTTTTCTTCATTATTGTAATTTTTTTAAAGAATTTTTATCTTTGCTGATTCTAGCGTTGCCGTACTATTGTTTTATAGACAGATAGATTTTTATTTGTACTATTTAGAATTTTCAATCTATCTTTAGTACTAACTTAAAAAAAAACGACTGAAATTACGGGTTCAAAGACCTGACTTAGCACCCAGTGCATCAGTAGAGTCTAGCCACGCTAAGTCTGCATACACATACGACATAACCTTAAAAACTGTTTACGATTTGTCAACAATACTCGTAAATATTTATGAAAGTTACCATATGCGCCATTTCGATTCGATGGCATCATGTTGATCAAACCGTCTATAAATAAAGACTGCCCGTTCTTCTAGGCTCTGGTCGCGTGGAACTGGCACCTAGAATCACCTAGTATGTAAGACGATTCTAAATGATCCTTGTGATTTTACTGAATAAAGTAATTTTGACTTTGACTAAAAATTTATCGTCAAATCCGCTTGTTAAAGTCCACTGTTATCTACATAACTCTTATCCATCCACCAATTTTTCACAAACTTTGCTTTTTTGATCCCATAGTTCCTTAAATGTTTGCGAGGTGGAGCTTAACCCTTGCCCATCAGGATACCGTTACTCAGGTTTACTATTTTGGGGTTGCCAATGTATACCATTGCAGATTCAACGTGGTCAGACTCTAGCAGGTAAAGCACTCCCTCTTTACGAGTTAAGAGCTGTTTACGTATTCTTTTTTACTACTTTCTTTCTATTTTACGTTCTTTCGCCGATTTTGTATTGAATCTTGAATGCAGATTGAAGATGAAGTCAATCGTGAAAGATGTATACCTTCTTTTGTAAGCATTTTGGTGTTTTTGTTGGAATTCAATTGGTTATTTTTTCACTTTCATATAATATCTATTATGAGAAAACGTCGTCATTGCGAAAAAAATTGGTGGAACGTCGCCAAAGACCAGGATATATGGAAGGCTTTGGGGGAGATTTTGCCCAGCAGTGGGACAATATAGGTGGATAAAAACATATCTATATTATATTAAATAAGTGAAAGACGAATCTTACTTGCCCGAGGAAGTATATAAATGGAAAAAGATTTATGCACGTCTTTTTTATATAATTATACTCGTATATAGATAGAAAATACTATATTGCACACTACAAATAAACATGTATAAAAGTAACAAATCAACTCTACGATACTCGATAGGCGGCCTTATCGCTAAGCAAAACATGCAGTAGGTACTATTTCAGTATAATATGTTTAGCGATAAGAATTCCTATTCATTTCTGGCAAGATCAATCTAAAACATAATTTTGACATTAACCGTCATGTCAATGTCAAATGTGTCATTCTTGTCAACTTCAAAGGAATACCCAAAGCTCACGTCCAGATTATGCGTAAATATTCTTACGGGAGCAAGCAGGATAGGATCAGGCATTTATAATTCAGAAGGGCTAAGTGACCGACTTTCCTTATAAAGATTGCAATGCGCAGACATCCCTAGAGGCCACAGTAATGGCGTACGAAATATTTAAGTATTTTAAAAAACAATCGTTGTTTTTTGGGTTCCGTTTCCGTACCCAATGGGACCCTATTACTGAGACTTTGCTTTCCGTCTGTTTGTTTGTCTGTATATTATATATCTCATGAACCGTGATAGTTAAAGTTGAAATTTTCATAGATAATGTAATTTTGCTGCCGCTATAACAAGAAGTACAAAAAAATACGTGTGGCACTCGGGGACTACCGCGGTAAAGCTATTGCATAGCATTTTTTGCTAAATTACGCATGCGCAGTTTTAGGTTATTTTCGTTACGGAATTTCTCGATTTGGTCTCCACGCTCTCGAAGCTATGCAATAGCTAAGAAAAAGGAAAAAGATAAGTATTTAAGGGATTTCATACGAAATCGTGATTTTGTGGTACAGAACTCTTCGTTCACGAGTCAGATTCGCACTTGGCCGGTTTTATTTAATATTTTATTATATTTAACATAAGTGTTTTAATACTTCTAGGAATATTGCTATATTTTGGCTATACTAAAAAACTATTTTCATTTGTTTTGTCTGTTTTATGAGTGTTGCTACAAAAAATGCGAAATGTTTGTAAGTTTTCTATGAGCAATCTGGTCCGATAGTAAAAGTTCTTACTTTGGTCTAGATGGCTTTTATTGAGTGTGTATAAGTATTTATAGAAATATAAAAATATTTTGAGTTGAAGGATTAAATATACATTAATATTTAGGTAATTTTTTCGGTATGCTACTAATCGTTGCTAAATAAAAGCGTAATAATAATAATCATAGGTTTTTTTTCGTGTCGCTTTTTTGCTCAACTTGGCGGTACAGTCATGCGCCCAGACTTATTACATTTTACTTTTAGTACTTTAATTTATGATCTCAGATATCTATTTTCTATCTGACGGTACATGGACAGTCATCGAGAAAATAAAGACAAGGCATAAGATCAGAGATCTTTGTAATTCGATAGCGTTTCGAGCAAAAATTCGTGGACCTTTTTCGTATTGCGTTCCAACTTAATATTCCCGTGTCCCGAAAAACTCGCAAACATTTTTATCGGGGTTCCCTGGAGACTATTCTAATTCGGACGTAAATATTATTTTTTAATTTGCGAAATTGGCTGGAGCTTTGATTTTATTCAGGTTTGAATTTCCTTGTTCGCTTCGCTCGACAGGTTATAAGGTGTTTTTAGGGCACGGAATATTTGTATTATTGTGCTATGTTTTGATAAGAAGTGATAGAGTAGATTGATAACCCATTATTAATTAGAACGGATAATTTAATATTGCGATAGGGTTATAATCAATGGTACTTTTTATATTATTATTTTATGCATAAGGATTTTATTTAACAAAAAATATTTAATCACTTTGGTTTCTATTATGCATAAGCGATGCCAAAGTAGTTTAATATAAAATGTATTCTGTTCAGTATCAAAATCCATTCCCAGAAGCCGATTATTTATATTAAATTTTAATTATGTACACTTTTATAGAAAAAAAATTGCTAAAGTACCACCCAAACTCGAAACTACTCAACGATTTTTAATTTAATTAATATTCTTAATAAAATCAGTATTTACATGAGTATTTTATCATAGTGCCATATTATTATTTATTTTAATATTTATCTTAAACTTAGGTAAACCTATTGTAAAAGAAATAAATAAAATTAAAAATATATTAGATAAGTTTAGCAAATTTAGTATTCCCAGATATATTGTTTTATATTATGCGCCTATATTTAAGCCCCGGCTAAGTTATAAATACAGGTAAAAGGAAATGCCTGCTTACTTGCTCGTTGAGCTAAAACTAAAATCCTTATTTCTTATCTAACCTGCCAGATAAGACTAGGTTCCTACCTAATTTGTCTGAGCTTATCATGCAATCGGGGTTGCGCTATCCAGGGCGTTGAATTCGCACACAATGGCTTAAGTTTCGGGGCTTTAAGGAGCAGTTGTCCGTTATTTTATGGTCGTACTCGCTACCTTTCTTTTTTATGTTTTACATAGTTTATTTATCTTATTCTATCAAGTTTTAATGATTTTCTAAAACAAATACTTTGATTTTATATGTATGTTTAGGGATATTAATACAGCATTTTATTGTTAATTTTTAATCTAGCCCATCAAAAGGTTGCATAAAAGAGATCGCTTATTGCGATAAACGCGAGTATTTCCGCGCGACCAAAGAATTAAATACTGAAGTTCCAGTGAGGTGTCAATTTAACTTTATAAATGCAACAAAATGATCATACCAATCAAGGATACCAATGAAAAAAAATAGACATAAGTCTAAATCCAATCACAGTATTCTTACGAACTAATTGTTTTGATTAGACAAGATAAGTTTAACTGAAACTTGAAGGTACACGTCTGGTACATCCTTATTCTTTATTCTTTATTGTACACACAAAAACAAAAGTACAGAAAAACAGGAAACTTAAAAATAGGACATGTACAAAGGTGAGCTTAACCCTAAATAGAGTTCTCTACCAGCAAACCTTCCAAGGTAGAGAGGAGAGATTTATTAAAGTGGGCGCGTGTGTACGCAAGTTGATTTAGTAATATAATTCATTATTAGTAATACATCCCTGGTACGGCCGTTATAATACCCCCACAGTTTAGACCAAAAGCTAGGTCTAACCGTGAATGCTCAGTGTTCTCTCATTTGACTACATTTCGCGGCTAATGCCCCCGTGCAGCCGACGTGAGATATAGGTGTGCTGTCTCGTCGAGGCAGGCTCATTATCGTACGTTGCGGCTACTTAATAGCATTGTGCTGCACATTGCTTTGTTTTGACAGGCGTCACTGTTGGTACACTGCATTCAACGCGTAGTAGTCTCGATACATATCAGCAACAGAAAATAAGAGTAAAAAAATATCAATGTTTTTTATCATTCAAATATTTCTGGTATTGGCTATTTTTCTGATTAGTAGATACCTATGTATATTCAAATGATGTAGAAATATTCTATATGGTGTTTGATTAAATTGAAATATATTTTTCCTAAGGTGAAAATGTTGGTTGGTTTAATGAAATATTTATTAGAGACTATCCATTTTATAGCATTTGTTACCCAAATTAGTTACTTAGCTGTTTTGAGCAGACTGTGTTAGCTAGAGTTAACATCAAAAGAGAGTAAATGGCACGCTGTGTATACATTGAGTTGGAATTCGGACTGTTTCGTACGAGATTTAGACTCTTTGACTTCGCAAGTTACGTACATCAAAGTAAACCTTCGTTATTTTGAGTAAATAATTTTATCCGTGAAATTGAATTTCTGACACTAATCATTTGAATCCTTCTTAGAACGACGTGCTTTAAGATTATTATACTCTGTTATTGCTCAGGGGGTAGGTAATGGTTGGTTCTTTCAAATTTTATCTATTCAATTGTCAAAATTGGCACTGGATTTTAAGTTTGTCGATAATTTCCGCGACACCATATTACTATGATCATTTATCATTATCATTACATTATGTTAAATATTTATATAGATAAATTTTATTTAATAAATAATGAGGGGTATATATACCTACCCCTCATAATTTATTATTTATAAGTACAAATGATACCCGAAAAAACCTTCTACTGGATCTTGTAGTCTAATAGACTAAAAATAATTTCAAAACCGAAAATAACTTGTGATTTAAATCCTGTATTTCATAAAAGAATTAGATTTCAATAATTTTCAGACATTCATTATATCAAAATATACTTGACATTAGTACAATTGTCTGTCACAGACAGAAGGCGTACAAAAATCTAGAAATAAAAAATATTATTCAATAAGTCAACTATCTATAAAACCTTTATAAACACTACAATGAGCATAAAATCAAAACTATTTGATTTACTCGTTTCTTTATACCCAATAATACTTTGAGTATATATTTGTGAAGGCATTAAGACGATATAGAGGGTACTTTTCTATTAATACTAGTGAAAAACCTCGAAAGCCTACTCCATGCCTGACAATGACATCTCTAAGTGTATTGTGTTCATAATACGATGTTCGGAGAACATTTTTTCTTGACGTTTTTATCGACAATAGTTAGGTATAACTTGTTTTTACGATGACAAGCTTATTGTGTTATGTGTATAAGTATGTTTTTCTATATGTTTTTAATCACAGAGAAATTATACCTTAAGGCTAGGTAGTCTTTAAGTATTATGGTATAAAATCTTTCGAGATATTTACGATTTTATTAATTTTTCTGGGTATGGCTATTTTACAAATTGAAAAAGAAAACTTTATGTAAGGATGGGCGTCACAGATCAGTTGGTGTTTCTATGCTTTCTATGTATGTATTTACAAAATTATATATAGAATTTATCTAAGCTATGTACAATCTAAATAAAATAATAATATTAAATTAAATATATTTAAAAAACATGTGAAATGTCCACTCAAAGTAGTCTAAAAACTTACAAAACTACACCTAACACATTGTATAAATAATAATATTCACAGACATATCACACATTGCGTTCTAATCCCAAACTAAGCAAGTTTGTACTATGAGAACTAGATTGCTGATTGAATACTTAATACATTTTTTAACAAAGCTGTTGCATTGAAAACTAATACATATAACAATACTTTTCCTTCTACATGGATACATGTCACATTTACCAATAAATAAATAAAATAATAAATAATGCTGGACAATCCACACAACATCATCTAGCCCCAAGCTAAGCAGAGCTTGTGTTACGGGTACTAGAAGACTGAAATACATAATACAATAAATTACATAGAAATATATTTTTATTATACATATAAAATACCCAGCACACCCGAAATAAATTGCAGATCGTATCCCAAGGCGGGAATCGAACCCGCAACCTTCCGTGTCGCAGGCGGACCTTCGCCCACCGCGCCACATCGGTCGTCAATAACTTGCTAGTACGAGAAAATAGGCTGACAAGTATAATATTCTTGGTATATACAAGGACAAACAATCCATCCGCCTCAACAAACAACGTGATTATCCAGCGAGAGAAGCGAACCGGAGGAACTAATAAACAAAAACAAATACTCAAACATAATTTCATACAACAAAAGTGCTCGGCAAACTGAGACGTAAAGACAAACATTGCCCATAAAAGTTTCTACTTCCGATCCGATTGTTAGATACGATCAGATTGGACAATAACTCTATCGTCGTAATCGTAGAACAAGGACGAATGTGCAAAACTGCAGGTTTACATTTTATGTCATAACTTTAAAACGGCCTATCAACGTGAACTTTAGACAAGTTGCTATATGTGAATAGGCCTTTACAATTTAATACAAATTTAAGTTGCATACAAAATAAGATCCGATTGTTAGATACGATCAGATTGGACAATAACTCTATCGTCGTAATCGTAGAACAAGGACGAATGTGCAAAACTGCAGGTTTACATTTTATGTCATAACTTTAAAACGGTTACGCCTATCAACGTGAAATTTAGACAAGTTGCTATATGAGAATAGGCCTTTACAAATTTAATACAAATTTAAGTTGCAAACAAAATAAATATAGGTTAATTAATTAAACAAAAAAATGGCCAAAAATCACATCCGTCTTTGTTCTACGATCATGACGCTATATTGAAATTGATAAATTTAAATAAAGTTTTTTTAACGCCCACGACAGCAGCCAACATAATTTCTTTTTTTTTTACAAGTTATAGGCAAGCGTTTGACCGCGATCTCACCTGATGTTAACTGACGATGCGGTCTAGGATCTTGTTTTTTTGATAATGCAGAGCAATAACATAAAATTGATTTGAAGCTCGAGTTAGTTATAGTATAGTTAGTTTGTGCTTAAGGTTAAGAGTGTGTATTTATTGAAGATGTTCTGTTAAAAAGAAAAAGACTTTGGGTACGTAGTAACAGAAAAATACACGAAACATAAAAGTTAAATGTTAATATTATCTACACATTGATGAAATGTCTAAATCTAGAATTCAAACAAAACCGAAAAAATATACGTCTATTTTTTCTCGTTTTCCGTTGCTTAGTTTTACCAAAATATTCTTGTAAAAATAATATAACATTTTCGGATGCTCGATAGCATAATCAAAAGAAAATATCGAAAGGATATGTTACCGCTCGCCAAAACCAGCCTTTGATGGCGTTAGTTTCGTTTTTAGGGTTCCATAAGCCTACTTCGGAAGTAGAAACCATTCCGCTAAGATGAGAGTTGATCATATTATCTGCAGACTGCTATTTGTATGTACTGGTATTCTTTGTTCAAAGTCCAAAACAAGTAAAAAAACTAAAGAAAAAATTTGTAGCTAATCTTTAAATTTTTTTTAACCTATATTGTCCCACTGCTGGGCAAAGGTCATCCAGGTCTACAAAGTTACATTTATATCTCACTCGATCTTTAGCATTTGATTTTAATTATTTGTAAGAAGGATCATACAAAAACAACAGTAGAAACCAGTAGGTCTATCCTAGCCTCTCATTTTCTTGTTGACTGATGTGTCTATTATTGATAGGATTTAATACAGCTTAGTCACAACGGATCACCACAGATAATGAACATGACATAATGCCACAGAATACCGATGAGTTACAAAGAAACTGGGGGGCTATCCAGCAAGGGGAAACTTGCGTGACCGAATATCCTTTCAGTTGCAGTTCAGTTTTCGATGATTTTACTATAGTAACTCATCAATCAGTCAGTCCACAAAAATGTATTCCGTGGCATTTTTGTGGACTGACGTGACTGAGCTTTATAAAATTATGACTGAGCTGTTGAAAATGACTTCAATGCCGCGGTTTAGCACGTGGTCTACCTGGTTTGAGCATGGCCTACCTGATTTAAGCATCACCTACCTGATTTGAGCATGGCCTACCTGATTTTTCGTTAATTCTATCCAACGATATGAAAATTAATCATTCAAAATATCAATAAAAGACGAAGAAGAAACTGAACTGCAATTTGATCAAATAACAGTTCAAAAACATTTCAGTTATCAGGATACCCCTCTGAACGTGATATAAAGCCTGGCAGGTTTTAAGAGGATAGGTTAGGAAACCGTAGTTTGTTGCCGTTCTACTTAGCTGTCAAAGTGTGACGGTCGCAGATTCATAACGAAGGTATAAGTAATGAATGTTAACTCCAAGAAGTTGGAACTTTAACAAGGACACCACAACCCTCCAAGGGTTCACCCCGAGGATTAATACATAAACTTATTAACTGTACAGGGTGTAACAATCTAATGTTGCATATATTTTTGCATAAACTATAACTCCAAATTCGTTTATTCAAATCACGGATCAGTTTTGAATCATGATCAAAAAGTAAGTATTGTATGAAAATGCTTTTTTTTTAAGATTTTACGCTGGTTTTTGGAGAAAAAAACGTCCATGTCGTTAACAAAACGTATAGCGCAAAAAATATCACCTATATTTGCTTTGTTTTATGTAAAAAGTGTTATTTCAAGATTGACCCAAGATTAGACAAAATATATCTGCATTTAATTTGTTTAGTAATGTATACTTACATTGTTTTATTTATGTAAAATTCTAAGCATGGCTTGAAGCTAAGAATAGCCTCAAAGATCCCTTCGTCTAAGGCCTCAAAATATACTCTTAGGGCCCCCGCAGACTGCAGACTTTTTATCGGCCGATAGTTTGGTCGGCTTCTTACTTAATCAGTATGAAAACTGAATCACTGTAATATGCGCATCTGCATACATCTTCATACTGATTGAGAAGCCGACCAAACTATCGGCCGATAAAAAGTCTGCAGTTTGCGGGGTCCCTTAAGGTTAGTACAAGCTTTGGGTCCAGACTATGCGGTGGGCTGACAAAGCTTGGACCCAACCCGGTCTAGGGATGCTTCTGACATCTCGCTGACCTCAATGCTTGAACTTACCATTAACCGCATCGATATCTGAATGAACACGGTTGCTCTGTGGACCCTGACATATGACATTGACATATATTTCGATCTAATAACATTTGTTTAATGAGAGGAGTAATGAAAAGCCTATTTAAAGAAATCTTTAACGGCTGGTTTCTCGAACGATGATCAACTAATTCAATCAAATAATTGCTATGTGTCAAACTCGGATCAATCGTGATTAGGGTTTCCAGAAACCGGCCGTAAGAGTCATCAAATTGCCTGATAACTCTCAAAATTGCAGGTTGGTCGTAGAGAGTTTTATTTCAAAAATGTTAATAGCTAGTCGTTATTTTGCCAAACTATAATCCCGGACAAAATAAATGATTCAGTAGGTCACTGTCAATTCTGGATTGTGAGTTTAAAAACAGTAGCTCTACCATGAGTTTTTACTATACTATATTTACTATACTCGCTAGCGTCTGTAGTTAAAAAAATGTATGAAGATTTGTACAGCGCCTCTGGCGGTTAGTTGGGTACTAAAATTCGTCATACTAATATTGACGTAACAACTGTAGTAAAGTCAGGCGATTTTACTGTGACAACTCATGGTAGAGGTACAGATAACATAACCGGAGATACCTTAATAATACAATATGATCCGTATTAACATATTATGTGATATCACTTCTGTGATACTTGGATCTTGACATTTTGCTTTTCGTGTTATCGTGATACGTAGTGAAAACAAAGTTTTAAATCTCATTGTGATACTCTGAGATAGGCATTTATTTAGTTTAGAAGTGAGATCACGATCTAAAGTTTGCTATAGGTAAGACTATTGTTAATCGCATGGTAGGATATTTGAAACTAAGTTTGGTCTAGTAGCTCATGCTAGAAAATAACTTCTATTATAGAATTATGCTTATTCAATTTAATTATAGTTAGGGTCGACGTCTTCGAAATCAATAAGGAGGACTATATTTAGGCAAGCCTAAACTACCTAAAAATACCAATTTACGGACTACGGACTAGAATAAATATTTATTTAATTAAAATATTTGTTACACAAACGAATTCCGTTCCTGTAGCAGCTACAAATCTAATTTATCCCGTTAATTAAGCATAGTTACGATCAGGAGCTTTGTTTTTATTCGCAGAGACGTCTAGACTATTTCATTTTAAAAGATATACAAACTTTAAACTTTCTAAATAAACTATGTACCTACCCACTTAAAACGACAGGTACAATGTACCTACACTTATTTGCGACAAGAAGACGCTTCATGTTTTTTTGCAAACCATACGGTAAAAGAATCATCTTGTATTTGTTAATCATCACAATGAATAACAAAATAAATTGACAATACATTAATATACATACAGACAGGCATCACAGCTCAGTTGGTGCACGCTGTGGGTCTTGAGTTCGATTCCCACCCATGACAAATATTTGTGTAATGAACTTAAATATTAATAAAAAAAGAATAGTTAGTGGCCCGTCCTCTTCACTCTAAAACTTTCTTGCCCCATCTGTCATCTGATCTACGGCATATCTGACTTCCATTTGCTCGCTACCACAAGATCTCGCTATGTCTAAGCCTGTTCTTTTCCAACTCTAACAGCCGGTTTCTGGAAACCCAAATCACGATTGATCCGAGTTTGACTTATTATTATTAGTTTGAGTAATTATTTGATTTTTTCGTTGATCATCGTTCGAGAAACCGGCAGTAAGTAGTTAATATATCCTACACTAATAAAAGCTACACCTAAAAGCTTATATACAAAGTCAAAGTCAAAACTACTTTATTCAGTAAAATCACAAGGATCATTTAGAATCGTCTTACATACTGGGTGATTCTAGGTGCCAGTTCCACGCGACCAGAGCCTAGAAGAACTATATACATATTTATAGATACGCTGTATGTAAACTTTAATGGAAATAAAGATCGTATCTTATGAAGTCTCCCGTAACACAAAACGTTTGACAATAAGATAGCCGCAACCACATCCTTTGTAACAATGACAGACGCTAACAATCTAAATCGTAGCCCACAATTCTGCCTCCCATAAACCCGAGTAATCTAAAACTACTCGAACGCGTTAATCCACATTTTGCCTCAAAGGGAATGCCTCCTAGTTTAATTTGCAAAGACGAACGTGCCGAAACAGTGTGTTTATGTGCTATAACGTTTCTTAAAGTAACGCGCTCGTGTTACTGTGTGACGGTGTGTGGTGCATGGGAATGAACTACTTACTGATTAACTTATTGACGTAACTACTTTTTCTAGTAAAAGCTCTGCAAAAGGATTTGATAGATTGATTTAATAACTGTAGGTTTATTTAATCATGCTTTTGTGTATTTACTGTAACTTTCAAAAGGTTTATATATTTATGATGCTGCACGTAGTCATGATTTAGTTACATTTTATACACAGAGGTTTTGTATTTTTTTTTAGAAGTTAATCCTTCTTAACTGCTGGAGAAAACATTCAAAAATAAATTGTTATAGTTAGATTACCATTATTTCTTAGAATAAAACTAAAATGAACTACAACTGTGAAAAACGTATACCAATTGAATACGTTAATAAACTCTTTTTTCGGTGCTGTAGATCGCGGGTTCAATTCCTCGAAAATAAAATGTGTTGGTATCTCCTTGTCTCTATCTAGGTATTGTTTTATTGGCTTTGTCTATATTACAAAAAATATCGTATAAATACTTTTACAATCATCTTCTAGTTCCAATAGTACAAACTTTGTTTAGTTTGGGACTAGATTACAATGCATGAAGTGTCCATGAATATTTTTTTATATATTAAAATCGTCTTACATACTAGGTACGACTATATCTATATTCACAAACAACCTTACGATTATACAGTATTTACAAAATGTACATTGTAAATATCGAAATAATAATATGTTAATGTATATTAAATACCTAACTTTTATAAATAACACGCTGCGTCGTCCACATTAAGCCACACGCGCATTAGTGCGCGTTACACCAGTTCGCGTCACGAACCCAACTCGTTACGTCACGTCTCGCGCCGGTTCCGCGTCTCTGTTATTTTATTACTCTGTACATTATGGGGGCCAACATTCGTTTTAACATAGACTAAATTGTTTAATATAGCTTCCATCACTAGATTATAAAGTACTAGTAGTACGCCCCGGCTCCGCACGGGTAGCCTATATAAAAAGTATCATTATAATATAGCCTATGTTCAGCGCAGATAAGTAGCTTCAAAACAGTGAAATAATTTTTGAAATCGGTCTAGTAGTTTCGGAGCTTAGTCGATGCAAACAAACAATCAAATCTTTCCTCTTTATAATATTAGTTTAGAAATGCTGAGTGAATTTTGTGTAATTAATTTTTTTATTACGATTTTTGTTATTTCAAAGCATTTGTGTGACAGTTTAAATTGAGACTAAATTAAATAATAATGCCCAATAATTTTTTTTTTATTAATTTTGCAAAATCGTTTTACCGTTGCGTTGTTTTGTGGATATGTACCTACCTTGTTTATAACTTTCTAAAGCAAATTATATATGTATGTACTCCATTCTATATAATAGGAACACAGATGTTTGTACTGTGCTGGGTATTATATTTACTTAAATAAAAGTATATAAAAATCAATTATCAAGTTCATACTACAATCTTTAATTCGGGGCTAGTGTGATGTGAAAAGCGCCCGGGAATATATATTTATGTTAAATTTAAATTAAATTGGCGTTCAAAAGGTCTGTGATTTTGTATTGTTCAAAATTCCAATTGGAAACTTCAAAATGAACTGTAGATTCATTCGCTGAAAATAGATTTATTTACGGAATATTCTCTTACAATTTAGCGCGTGTACTGTTAAAGTTTGTAGCTCAAACAGTATCTACTAAGTTGAATAGGTATTTCAATTTGTATATAAAAGTCGGAAAATGACTTAATAAAGAAAAATGTTATGTCGCAAAAAGGCCCGGTTTGAAAACTATTGAGTAATTACTTCGAGGGTCTTTGTATGTTTCAATAAGTATTTTTTTATAAAAACAAGGGCTTTTTATAAGAATTAATTAGAAGGTTGCAATAATGTATAATTTATTAGTGTAGAAATTCTTTTCAGCTATGCTTAATTTTTGCTCTGACTAAAAAGCAAAAACAGAAAACAAAAATAATCGATAGACTTTCTAGTAAGTTACTCAAGCCGGTTAAACATCCCCGGATATCCGGTCAAAATTCAAAGCCCTAGAACTGGGCAGTTTCTCCTTCCAGTAAAACTTCTGTATCCTGGTGCTTGCAACACAAATATTTTAACTTTATGAAAACATGCTTAAAATTATTAGGGTTGGCCTACGCTGCGGTCCATTTTTGGCTGAAACTTTAGGAGCTTCGAACGAAATATATTTTGTTTGCCCGATTCGGGTCATGTGCGTAAATTTTTGCAGTCCCTCGTGTAAAACACCACAATACCGAGCGAAAGCAGCCAGTAACATCGGTTTACGACCATTTAAAAAAACAACTGTCAATGTCACTTATTTCAAGTATTTTATAAATTATCCGAAATGTTAAATAAAAATTAATTTATGTAGTGACCTAAAGGCTGGTGAGTATCTGGCCCAGTGTATCAGCATTGCTATTCAGCGCGGCAATGCAGCCAGTATCTTGGGTTTCGATTGGTACTGATTTGGACCAGTTGAGCTATCTTTAGATCGTTTGCAACGGTCTGTAGACGTAAGTTTGTTTGTGAATAAAATTACTATATTTATTTCCAATACAAAATAACTTGCTTGTAAAAAATAAAATAAAAAAGAAAACAATATGAATTCGTTATTTCATTTATATTTTTATTTAATATTTTTTTTGATGGTGCTGTGTTGTAGTCTAGTTAAAAATAATTCAACAAGAATAAAATTAGTAATAAGATAAAACGTAGTTATTTCGAAAAGGTACCTACTGAAAAAACTGCGTTAAAACTGAGTTTAACTAAACTGAGTTTTTCGTCTGAAGGATTACTGAAGACCTAGAAGCTTAATTATCAATTTAAAAAACGCTTACTTTCTCTCACAAAAGGTTCTTAAAGTAGGGTGAAGTATAATTGGTGGGAAAATTTGTAGACTGATTTTATAAAAAAGAGAAATAAGAAAGAAAGAAAGAAAGAAAGAAAAAAAAGAAAGAAAGAAATAAAAACTTTATTTTGTGTCACACGCATGAGATCAAAACATATCTACATACAATTAAAAATAAACCTTACTATTTACCTGTTTGTGACCACAAAACAGGCCTCAGAACCAAACCAAACTCAGCATGTGTGAAGATCAGCGTTGTAGTAGTACATAGGTACTACTACTACAACGCTGATCTTCCGTGATGCCCATGCGTACCCTGGCAGCAACAGCAGCGAGAAGATGTAATATAAGGTATTACAACCTAACGTGAATAATAATTCACATTTTGACGTGACAACGTTTTATAATTCGATAGAGCCGGCTGCACGCACGAAAAAACATGACTCATGAGGCGTTCTGAGGCGTTCTGAGGCGTTCTGAGGCGTTCTATGAAGTGCAAGCGAGAGCGCGGAACGAGCGACAAAGAAGCACAATCGGCCTTTGCGTTCGTTGTCACGTTCAACTATCGTCAGTAAACCGACTTTACAGACAACCATTTTTTTAATCGCTAGAGGTTTTTTATTCAACATTTGAATATTTTGAATGTCATAAGTCATTTTCTTTTCTTATTTTGGTGATCTGACTTCACAAATAATACAAAAATATAATAATTATTAAACAAAGCTTCTATTCACAAACAAACTTACGACTATAACAGTAATTATACATGTACATAGGTATATAAAGCAATCTGCAGACCATTGCAAAGTATCTATAGATAGCTCAATGATCCAGATCGGTACCAATTGGTAACCAGTACCTACCTTAGGTAAGATTAATGTTACTATGTTTTATTTTCGTAAATTAATCAATAAATACTTATTTTGTTTTTTTTTAATTATAAGTACCTAATATGAATATTTTTTTTTCTCAAACCGGATAATAAATCAACAAACTCTTTAACTAAAGCTACGATAGGATCATCTTATTATTATTTTAGGTTTAGTTCACATTGACCATGTTTTTTTTACGAATAACGCTGACTAAGCTGGGATACAAACCTACACCTTAAACTTGCCCCAGGCTACTAATGTGTGTTCAGGGGGGTGACCACGAATATGTGTGACAATCGTAAACGTATCGAAACAGTGACGTATTTGGGATACACTACGCATCAACATCAGCTTTACTGTCGAATATTGTAGCGGTAGCGCGCAGTGTGTCTTAAATACGTTACGTTTACGATTGTTACATTCATTCATGCCTCGGGCCGCCTAACCCTTGTCAGTCTCCTGTCGCTAAAACTAGAAAATGTCGGTTTAAAAGTTTGTCAGCAAACAAAATGTACCTACATGATTTATTTGCAGAGTTTGTGCGGGTTGAAACATCCTAATGTAGAAACAAAAAGTAGAGAAATAAACTTAACTGCCTAATTTTCGTATTTTATCCTACATCAAAAATGGAGGAGGTTTTTAATATGATTATATGTATGTGACACGATTTTGCCGTCAATTTTGAACCGATTTGGATGATTCTTTTGTTGATCGGTAAAAAATACTTCAGAAATAATTCCTCATAAATTTTATGAAGATCGGACTAGTATTTTTTGAGTTATCTTTGTTTTAAGTCTAATAACTTCGATCGTGGCACGCAAAACGCTTCGATAGCGCGATCTAGGAATCGACAAGATGGTGCAGCGCCATCTAGTTGTGAAATACGAACTACATATACCATAAAGTCAGTTTTTTTTTTGCATAAAAATGGCCATCATTTTGCTTTGATTTTGTTTCTAACTTCCACTAAAAAGTGTTTGCAAGTTTATTTACAATAAATAAATATTCATGGACATTTCACAGCCCCAAACTAAGCAAAGTATATACTATAGGAACTAGATTGTTACTTAGTACTACTAGAAAGCTACTACCTACTGAGCTATAAATCCAATTGCAAACTAACGTGTCACTGTTTTTGTTAATAGGACGATGTAGCTAAACATAATTAGTTGCCCAGAATCTTGTTCCTCATTAATTATACATCAATAGCCGTCAATTATCCCCTGACAGGTTTATGTGACCCATTTAATGTTGCGATACGAAAATGAGCTCAAATGACAAGGTACTTGTAATTAATAGGTTTTTGATAACTGTTTTGATCACGTTTAAAACTGAGAAGACGTTGCTTTTGGGTCTTTAAAAAGATTATAGATTAAATCATAAGTCAAAAGTCAAAAATTACTTTATTCAGTAAAATCACAAGGATCATTTAGAATCGTCTTACATACTAGGTGATTCTAGGTGCCAGTTCCACGCGCCTAAATATTGTAAGGATCGGGAGAACTTTTTTATTTGTGCCTTTTTTCTATATTAAGTTGCACAGCATGGAAGGCAGAGCTACTACCAACTGAGCTGTGACGCCTGTCAAATAATTGTAGTGTTTCTGTAATATGTCCCTAGAGCATAATATCAAACCAATTAACAATAAGTACTGTTAATTATGCACACGATTTCACATTTTGTGTTTAGTATTTTTCACTCATATCAGATTATTTTTAAATAGCGTTTTGTCACGAGCTTCGAACACGCTACAAATGTCAAAGATATGAACCACTTGTGGTTATCACGCAACCTATTTTTTTAATATTTTAATACAAACATAACTTAGAAGACTATAATAAATAAATAAATAATGCTGGGTAATCCACACAACATTAACTAGACCCAAGCTTGTGTTATATATTGCTAAGAAGGTTTTAATTGGTACTCTAAATATTTATCTATGCAAGATATAACAGAATAAAAAAAATATATATATAAAATTGTTTTTAAGAATTTTACATTTAAAGTAAATTAATTCTGTAGAAAATTTATGTCATGTCATATAAATAATGTATCTACCTATACAAATTTTATAGTACTTTTTGCTGTACCGATTCCCATCAAATTTTTACACCGAAAATTACTTGAACGATAATTAATTTAAGCAATATACGCACCGACCCACGGCGGGCTTTTAGGGACAAAAATTGCCTCTTAAAGATCTTTGCGTAAAAGGAATATTTAATAAAATTATTTGTAATTTGTCAATTTTTAAGTGTATAGAACACTTACAAGGAGTTACTTGACTAGTGCGTGTACAGCCTTAAAAGGTTCAGTAATTTGTACAAATGAGTACAAATGTATTTATATTCAATGCAAATTAAAGTTTTTCGTTAAAAAATCATTATAATCACGTAACATACATACAAAAAACCGATCTGTTGATTTGAGAACCTCCTTTTTAGAAATCGGTTGAAATATCGGTCTAAATCATACGTCAAGCGTCAACTTTCAAAAAATCACGTTATACATGGTAAATGTGAATTTTCGGAAATGATATTATAAAATCGATGACCGCTCGCAGCGTGATGCCGTGATGCAATTATGCACCGATATTGCCTGAGGTCCAAATCCATTAGCCATCATTTCCGTAGCTGAGTGGTAGCGTCGGCAGAAAAAGGTTTTCAAATTAATTACGTTGTTTTAAGGAAAATCGTTTGAAGACATTACTGCTCAAAATCAAGTTAAAAATTAATAAATAATATTCTTTAGCTTGTTCTTAAAAGTATAAGATTTAATTCTTATACTTTTAAGAACAAGCTAAATCGCATTTAAGCAAAAGTAATTTAATACGCCTTCCGGCGAGATAGAGCGACATGTAGCGCTAACACTCAATGCGAAGAGACAAAGACCGGGCTCAGTGGCGCGTCTTGGGAGAGACCTACGTCCAGCAGTGATATATGTTGATGATGATGATAAGAATATACAAATAAATAGACATTTTACACATTACAATCTAGTCCCAACATAATCAAAGCTTGTAGGGAACAAGATTGCTGATAGAATACTAATATATATATTTTTTTGTAAATAACAGAATAAATAGTAACACCAAGACACAGAACAAATATTTATGTTCAGCACACAAACATTTGCTCTGGGCGGGAATCGAAACCACGACCCAAAGTCAGCAAAGCAGAGCAACTACCAACTGAGCTATGACGCCTGTCATATATACTCTCAAACTAACGAATATTTTCGCGATTTCTTTTTAATTTGCTGAAAATCTTATACTTATGCTTGCAGAAATAATCGAACGCTATAAAAGAACAGAAGCCACATCTTTTACAAAAAGGTTAAAGTTCTACAATTAAGTTTAAGTCATTGAAGCAAGTTTTTCAATGAATAAAACGACTTTTGTTTAACCGATAGCAGGGCTGTGCGGAAATTATGAGCATTATCAGATTCTCCATCTAATCGTTCGCTTAATTTGACTTTACTACTGTTAAAACAATGGTAATCTACAGACCGTTTGTAGCAGTCGATTTTGTTGATACATTGCTGTTTTTATTGCACATTTTTGGATAACTGTGGTACAAACAAAGCAATGTATATCATTGGTTGTGATGTGAGTTGTTTGTTTAAATAAACTCTTTATCTGTTCGATCTGGTGTTTTATCCATAAAAAAATATAAAATATTTATTATGTTTACCATTTTAATTTGTAAATATGTACATACCTGGAATACATAGTAACACCCAGACACTGAACAAAATTTATGTTCATCACACAAACATTTACTCTGGGTGGGAATCGAACCACATATATGAAAGGCTATGAGCTACTTACCAATCGAGGCTGACGCTTGTTAACTAATTTACTGACGACCGGTTTCTGGAAACCCAAATCACGATTGATCCGAGTTTGACACATAGTAATTGTTTGAGTTTTTCGTTGATCATCGTTCGAGAAACCGGCCGTAATTCTGTTATCTTTTAAAATATGATTACTTGAAAATTATGATATTTAAAATATGATGAATGACATTACCCAGCTTGATGTTGTGAACTTAAATATTTTGACGAATTTTGTTGCATTTTTCTGTACCTGCTGACGGTATTCAGATATTTGTGCATCGAAGGGTGAATTATTCGCGCCATTTTATAACTCCTAATTGCACTATTTCTCATTTCTAAGTACACTTACATTGAAAGTTACACTAAGTGTACCTACTTTTACTTTGAAACTATAACGAAATTATTTACAACTTGACCATTAAACTTTTAGAGTTATATATAAAAAAGGACTGAAAAAAACTAACCGAAAGTTTGCATAAGAAAGAATATTATTTTATTTCAACAAATATTATCTCTCACACTATAATCTTGTCAAAGTCAATTATTCTTGACTCTGTGAAACTTACTAAAGTTTCTAGAAAAAGAACTAAATTGTTTATAAAATTCACTGGTTTATACATAACGACCATATTTTGTTTAAAAAAGTAGTAGGTAACACCCAGATAAACAAAAAAACAATCTCGCTATCATAATGGGAATCGAATCCGCGACCCTATAAGATACTACTATGCCGACTAAGCTGTACGTATGTCACCACAAATGTACAAAAAGTAGAGAGATATTTGAGTTTGGGATAAAAAAACAATCAATATTTAAGCCAATATAGATATTACAACAGATAACTTATGTATAAAAAATCTTATTCTTTTGAATAACATGAGCATTCAATTTAGTCTATAAAATGAAGAATCTTACAATTATGTATGTAAATCTGTGTTGCATGTATAATTCTGTATTAGTTTGGTTAATTAGACGCTCTGGAGCGTGACGACCAATGAAAGCGAGCAATGAGCTCTATTCAACCAATAGATTACGAGTCTGTGATGACATTATTACACAAATACTAAAACATGATTAGTAGTTGTTAGATTAGATTTTTTTATAATTATTTTTCTACTTACTCAAAAATAATGATTATCAAAATCAGTTCAGCAGATCCAAAGATAACCGCCTACAGCCTTATATTTGCCTCCTTATTACATGTATTTGTATAGATTCAATTTTTTTATATTTTAGTTTTATTTATGGTTTATGTACCTAAATAAAATCTCGTCAGTTCTGAAATCAAAATAAATGTTTAATTAATCAAGTTTTGTAGATTTTTTGGGAAATTATAAATCTAAAACTAATCTAATAGTCAAAGAAAGTTTATTGCTTGAATGTGGATTATGTAGTAGCCCATTATTCTAAGCCCGCAGTTGCGGTCTAATATCACCTAGTACCTATAGGTACATATATTGGTATATAAAAATTGTGTTATTTTACTTTTTGTTTAGCAATTTGTGAAAAAGCCTATACGAAAAAGCACAACGTGTACCGAATTCAAAACTAACAAATACAAGTTTATCGTTTTTCAATCAACTGTGCATGTTTGAGTAAAATAATCCCCCTAGGGATTAAAATACTTCCCATCAAACCATTATATACTTTATGTAGCTTTGTATAAGGGCGATATTAATAAGGAAAGTTCCAGCGTCGGTAACATGTTTTGTGTGACATACTGTAAAATATTTTTAAATTTCCCGCTGTCAGTTGTTTGAGTTATTTTTGTTACCCGTTTTGTCGATTTATTAGAAATGTTTCAAAAGTCCTTGTGATTTATTTGTGGTTGGAAACAAATATTGAAATTTTCACGAAATGTGTTACAAATTTTTATGTATACTTTGCTTTGTTTGGAAATGGATGGCGTTCTGTCAACATTTATTATTTACAAGTGGTTCTGTGACAAAACATTACTGCTATGTGTTCCATGTACTCACAAAAAAGTATATACTTATTATGTATTCTATCAGCAGTCCAGTTCCCATAGTAGGTACTTAGTTTCGGACGAGAGCGTCATGTGTAAAATATCTATAAATATTAATTTATTTATAAACACAACCTTGTCCTACTATTATGACATAAAAAAAAGATAAATAATAAGTGGATCTAAAAAATTTCAAGAATACAAAACACATTTTTTTTTATTAAATTATGATAAGCGTCACAGCTCAGTTAGTAGTAGCTCTTCCATGCTGTGGGTCGTGGGTTCGATTCCTACCCAGAACGAATGTTTTGTGATTAACATAAATATTTGTTCTATGTCTGGGTGTTTCAAAGTATTATGTGTTTATTTACAAAATAAAAGTATATAAGTATTCTACCAGCAATCTAGTTCCCTTAAAATAAGCTTTGCTTAGTTTAGGGCTAGAGTGTGGTGAAATGTTCGTGAATATTTCGCTCATTGAATGCAAAACAGCCACAAACCAGAAACCTCATTTTTTACAGGAGAGCCGAAACAAAATTTTAAAATGATTTTTTGAAAAAAAATTATGTTTTTTTTATTAAATGTTATGATGTTAACATATCATTGTTTTCCTTATTTTTTGCTCTATCTTTTTAAATAATGACCACTTTGATAACACTCTTCCAACCTGATAAAAACAACAAAAGCCCTTTTTGCATTCAAAATTTGAACCAATGTTAGGGTAATTATCTCAAAAAATTCAACAAATATTAAAATGAAACATGCTTTTTTAATGTTTTATTACGGAAATAACTATAAAAAACAAATAACTCGCAGTAAATCTAAAAAGATACAAACTATTCAAACAAACATCACAAAACTAGACATTGTTTTATCGTTTTATGTTAAAAACGCGATATCAATTTTACCTAATCTAAAATTATCTTTCAATAAAATTCTCAATATATTCATAGGAACAACATTCTACTTCAAAAACTACAAACACAAATCTAAAATTAAATTGCTGAAAGCTAACATTAATAGATATGAAATTAGTACATTATAATATAATACCATTACTATTTATATCACAAACTGTATGGCTAAAATCACAAAAGCAGTCTTTATGTCACAGCCTGTATGGCTAAAGTCTTTAAATCACAAAATAACCTGATTAATATCTAAGACAGTCTTTTTTAGACACATTTATAAATTTTGGTAATATTTAGGTATAATATTTTAGTGGAAATGCTTCTTCTGACACTGAGCCACTGCTCAGTGTCAGAAGGCAGCATTTCCATTTTGTTGGGTTCATCATCTGCCCTGGAAGGTCCCGGTTGGGGTGAGAAAAATTGGTAATTAATCCGTTTTGTCTCTATGTTTTTCTCAGGTAGAAAATCAGGATCCTTTCCACTATCGTCAGAAGAAAAATCAGATAAACTAGATGCCGTAGAACAGTTCGTTCCACTGTCGTCTGAGTCGCTGTCTGATGACTCTGATGAGTCACTAGGTGGAACGATTTTAATAGGTTTTTTCCGAGTTTTTAAACCTCTTCATCATCACTTAACAACGATATATCGTAATCCGGCTGGCTGTCAAAGTAAGAATCCGTTTCAAATCTGTAATTTGCCGTTTCTCTTTGTTCTTTATCCTGTGCTGCTATTTGAGTTTCCTGAGTATAGCGCCATCTATTTCGCTACATGATGACTACATTGTAGTGTACGCAACAGACCAACAGATGGCGACAAAATCCTAGATCGCGCTTACGAAGTTATCACGGAGTTTGAACATAAGTAATAGAACCGATGACTATCCATCGGTCCTCGGACCCCGAGCCAAAGGTCGCTCGGCGTGGAAAATCTTCCCTTTTCGTAGAAGATACTACACCTACCTCCACAGTGGTGACAACCCGACGTGATCCAGCCGTCCACAGCTTCGGAACAGCTGCCGAAGCCTGATGACTGGAGTTTCCTGAACACGCACAACTTTCTTCAACAATCAAGCCGATCTAGCTACGCATCATCTCGTCTACCTTCTCTCATCCTCCCAGCTTCTATCAGCAGCAGCAGCAGCATCCATCAGCCAGCAGCCTCCGCAGTTCCATCGCAACCACACACCACCTACCTCCACACTGAGTGTTATCAAGGAACAAAGTTTGTTTCTCTTCAGTTCCAGATGGTAGTGTGTCCTCAGTTTCAACATTAATTAAGGTAAAATCGTTAGGGTTAGGTTGACTGATTGGATGGCACTCCGCATCAAAATAAACCTTACCCGATGTAATGTCTTGATGAACTCTTGCTGGAATATCACATTCTTGAATTTGTTCAGAGTTGATAACGGGCCGGTTTTGTATGCTGTCTGATTCTTCATTAGAATGGCCAACTGCCATGCTCAAAATTAATTTTGCTCTGCTATTCGTTTTGAAAATAATTATATAGATTATTATTATGTACTTGCAAAACAATGCGTATCATAAATTGTTACTTTGGATGCAAAATTAAAGTGTGCAAATTTTCCGTGAAAACTAGCAATTTATTTTTGTGTTGGAGATAAATTACTTTGAAAATATAAACCAACCTAACTAATATACTCTAACAAGTAAATAAAAATTTTATGATACTTCAAAATAATAATCCTCTAAAATTGACGAAAACATGCAGTTTAGATGTACATAAATTATTATTACCTCTGTAATAATTCAATACAAAAAGTACACATTTGTAAATATGGCATCACTTTATTTCATTTTGGAATGCAAAATGTGCAGATTTAGAAATATGGCATTGCTTAATTTCATATTGGAATGTAAAATGTATGTTTTCCAAAATATGGCTCTGTTACATAAAAAAAACAGAATGTACTTACTTGAAATTGGAATGCAAAACGGACGCATTTCAAAAAGTGGCCCCTTTGCACAGAACACTCATTTAAATGTTGGGTGATTTTTCGAATTGTGGCCGTTTTGTATTGAACTGGCGTGAGTTTGCTTCGAGTTCTGGGTTGCAACTCAGAAAATGGCGGTTTTGTTCTGAAGTTGGCGCGTAAGTCAGCCCAATACAAAAAAGGCGGTTGATCAGTTTGACATCAAAATGAGCGAAAATGACGGGTGTCTTCAGCAAAACGTAAAATATTGCAGCTTAAGTCCCTAATTTTGAAATAAAACGATTTTCAATAAAATTTGATTTATGTCTGTTTTGCATTCAATGAGCGATTTGTTATACTATTAACGCATCTGTATACTGTACATTGTAAAATCGCAAGTTCGAAAGTGCCGTGAATACCTAACAATAAGTACTTAGCCTTAAAAGCCTTTGATCCCAGTAACGTTCCATTTTACGTAAAACGCGTAATTTTACACAAAACGCATGAGTTTTACGACGCGGACGTGCTCTGCGAAGTAATGGTAGGTAACAAATGTACTCTGTACTTTACGATATGCTGTTTACCTGCCGTGAGTCATGTTACTACCCTCAAATGTGACATAAAAAAAACAAGTGAAAATAGCCCGTGATGGGATGTTACCTTTTTTGGAAAACTATTCTGAGTAACATGTAGGTATCTGCCAAACTACAAAATTAAAACTATTACTGTATTTACAAAATGTACATAGGCATATAAAATACATAAGAAACAGTTGAGCTATCTACAGACCATTGCAAACGATCTATAGATAGTTCAACTGATCCAAATCAGTACCAATATACTAAATTGATGAAAAAATAATCAACAAATCTCACATCGCAGTTCAAGCAAACTATTAATACTTAGTAGTATATATAGTGCAAACAAGTTCAACTACAAGCAAGTAATAACAGAGGTGAGGTCAAGAAGGTCGTGATAAAAATACCTTTTCTCTCAATGTATAAATCTAACCTTCAGACAAACCTTCTTACAACTCAACCTGTTTTCTCAACTGACATTGCCCTTTGCAGTCTGAATGTAGCTCCATTAAAGAGTAAATTACTATTGAGAAAAAAAAACTAATTGTGTAGGTGTATCATATACCTGATAAATAGCTTCAAACTTCTCTGTAGAAAGAGACAACGTGGTTGTGCGGCCAAATACCAACCTATTTTCTGTAGGTCAGTAAAGGCCTGCGCAGACCGGGACAGCATGGCAATTGATTTTAATTTTTACTAATGGACATTCAACCGTACTGTTACAGAAATACGACATAAATTGCTATGCTTTAAAATGCTGCCGTGGCATTGAACGTGAACGGAACGGCACTTTTTAAAGCATAGCAATTAATGTCGTATTTCTGTAACAGTACGGTTGAATGTCCATTACCATTAGTAAAAATTAAAATTCCTTTGCCATGGCGTCCCGGTCTGCGCAGGCCCAAATGATCCGACTAGAAATGGCCGCACGATTCTTTGTCTCTCTCACGCTTAGCTGCCCGTATTTACTTCATACCTGGGTAGGGAATGCTTAGTCTATTCTATATGTCATACACTCGTGATTTTTCATAATATATTATGATCTACACAAGTTAATACCTCAGTACTTATATTCAATAATAGCGAGACACAATGGTGCCTAACAAAAGATTGGCGTATTAAATATAGGGCTTTACCTATCTATTACAATTATAAGGCTAAGTCTATTTCATTTAAGTATGTAGGCACAAGTTGACCTTTCTTGTTCTCAATAAATTCTTATTATAATGTTCATAAGTCTAGGCTCATAAACATTATTTATAGTATAGGTATAGTCTCCATTTCATTTACTAGTTCTTCTATTTGATTTTCAATTAATTTAAAAGAATAAAATCTTTGTTTATCATATGTTGGATAAATAAAGAGCTAGTTCGGCAACTAGCTATACTAAAACCCAGTGTTATTAGGTATATCTATAGAAGATAGTGGAATAAGACATGTTGTACTGACCCCACAAGCGTGAGACAAGAGTAGGAAGATGATGATGAAACGAGTTGTAATAATTAGAACATGATTTCGCATTGAACGATGATCATTGAACATGGATCATGATCACAGCAGTCTGGGCTCTAAAATAATTACACTGTAGCTTGTATTTGGTATTGCTTCATTGTCTTATAATAATGGACCATAATATCAAGAAAGCGAATGTCCAAGGCCTCCAAGATTTCAATACTGCCGAATCAGCATCCCTCATAAAACACTCGTGCAATTAAAGACTGTATTGCGTCGACATAAAATTTGATAAACGGAAAATGAAACCAGCTGCTTCATAGATGGAACTAGTTTTATTTTGTGTACCTGTAAAAAATATAATTTATTTGAAACTATCACGGTTTTGAACATAGTTTTCATTATAAACGGATATTTACCATGATTTGTGAGTTTGATTATTTCCCGATATTTTTTTATTTAATAATCAAACTCACAAATCATGGTAAATATCCCGTTTATAATGAAAACTACAATATAATTTATTGCAATTTAATACGGAAGGTATTGTAAAACCTGAATTTTATTCGTTGTATATAAGACTTGCCATGTGTAAATATTTTATTTATGTATAAATTGCCATGTAGCGTGGTGTAAAAAATTAATAAAAATTATATTTTCGGATTTTGTGTTTTTTTAAAGCGTTTTAAAAGCATAAACAGAATACAGTATCGTTTTGAAAAGATTACCCTTACTCATGTTCGATATTTTATTTATATTTAAATTGCCATGTAGCGTGGTGTAAAAAAATAATAAAAATTATATTTTCGGATTTTTTTAAAGCGTTTTAAATGCAAAAGCAGAATACAGTATCGTTTTGAAAAGATTACAAACCTCCTTACTCATGTTCCCAAGCCGAATAAACAAGGTATTAGCTCGATTTCAATCGTAAACTCATTATATCATGCCGAATCAATTTACCCAAGCGTTTTATGCGTGTTTTGACGAGGGCCTAACGAAATATGATATAAAAATAAATTACTTATATTCTCTCGGCATTTCCCTAGTCCGGTAATACTCCTGCCGGTATTAATCTCCTGTCGATACCACGACGACCCGGTGAATAGGGTCACGGTGAAACATTATAAAATATATTATTTTATTCAATAAAATCTGGTGATAAGCTCTCAGTACATCTACCATGAGTTGTCACAGTAAAATCGCCTGACTTTACTACAGTAGTTACGTCAATATTAGTATGACGAATTTTAGTACACAAATATCCGCTAGAGGCGCTGTACAAATCTTCATACATTTTTTTAACTACAGACGCTAGCGAGTGTAGTAAATATAGTATAGTAAAAACTCATGGTAGAGCTACTGTTTGGTGGAAATTCTCTACGACGCATTTTGGTAACAATTTTAGCTTGAAGTTATGAATGGGCGTTTTATACATTATTTTTTATATTCGTGTTATGTATTACATACTTAATATAATAACAATTACGTTGTACGTTGTTGCATGACGTGTGAGACTTCTTCTTCTTCTTATGCGGTCCCTATCTAAGAATATGTATGAAGTAGGTAGTAGGTATATACAGACGGCAAAGCGTAAGAAAAATTAAGTTCACTTTAAGTTTAGTTTAGGTACTTACTTATACAAAGATTTTGTAATAATATATATGATGACTATAATAAAACTGCTACCGAAAAAAAGTTTAGGTTAGGCTAGTCGTAATTTGAAACTAAATTTAAGCAAAGTCGCGGACAAAAAGTATGTCTTAAGGTTATTACGAATGACCCAGAACCTTTTTGTAATCCTTTAAATCTAGGGTTTTGCGAAGGGGTGAAGGGATGATATTAATTTACCCCCAGTATTAAATTAAGGTCTTAAATATGGGGTGATTTATTGCTTGTATGATTTTTAAGGAAATTACGCAATGTGATAAATCCACTTAATTAATGACGTAAAATTGTATGAAGACCTAAAAAACGTGGTTTTACTTACTTTTATAAATGCTTATTTATGTATTAAAAATTTTATTCTGGTCACAGTCTAAATAAAATGATATGACACTATGAAACGCTATTAAACAATAACTATTAAGCAGTTTATAGTAGAAACTTTATACAGATTATTTTTTGACAAATATTAAGATTAAAAAAACTTAGTCTAATGTCTTTATGATGATGCATGTCCTTCTTAGACATTAATTTAAATAAAATACTATGAGCAAAATAAGTTAAACATTTAGGTACTTACATATTTTTCATATAGGTAGGTACTTTTGATTTTCGTAAACCATGACTTTGTCAACTAATTCTAAAGAAAGAAACTGAGAAAGTTAAGTTCAATTCCAGTAGCAGGACAAATATTTTGGTAATTGAAACAACACACTAGTCTTCTCTACTCGTAAAGATTTTACAAAAAAGTTACAGTTTACGGCAACGTTCATGGCACAAAACTGCTTAGACAAAATTGCTAGCTGGCACCTTTCCAAATGATTACCGCGCACAACGATACACTCACAGAATTACTTATAAATGCAGCTTTTTGAGTTAAGAAAATGTTACTTTACATATATAACAGTTTTCACTCTGACAATGTTAATTTAGTCAGCCGTTATTTTTTGTGTAAAAATATATAATTAAAAAAAAACTAAAAGTTTTATTGTTTTAGAGATAGAACAGACCTGGTCTATCTCATGTCTTTATTCTTTATTGTACTTATAATACAATATGCACAAAACACAAATAGATGGCATGCTTTATTTGATAAGCAAGCTTAACCTAAGAAGAGTTTTCTTCCAGCAAACCTTCGAAGCTAGGGGGTAAACTGGTAGCCTCTGTCAATGTCTCAACGAGTACCAATGAGAACATGTTTTGATGTTACATTGTTCACGTTCATATGTTTGTGTTTGCGTCAATGCCCAAACCAAGAAGGATTTACTGGTTTTTTTACCGGAACACAATTGCGCGCTGTTTCGCGGTAGAAATAAGTACAGTGAGTTTCTTCCGAAGGATACTAAATGAGGCTATTCAGGCATTATTCATCGCTCATAAGTACGGCCATTCATTCGCAACCTCGCATTCCTTTCATTATAAAACATCCCGAAAAATCCCACCATTGTTTGTAGGGTTATAACAGAACCCAACGCACACCCATAAATTCTAATCAAATTCAGAATTAAGTACGTCACGCAAGAAATGGGGTAGCAACCCTGTCGCAGGGTTGTTTTTCCAACGCCCTTTGGGGATGTTCTTTACACGTCGACATGCGTTTGGTTGTGATTAACTAATTCTAGGACGCAGGTGATTTATTGCGATATCTCGAGGGCTCTGTCGGGGGATGATGTGGAACGTCTTGGGGGGAAATGAAATTAAGTTATGGTACGAAGGTTAAGTTTTTTTGTTTTGTGATATTTTGATACTCTTACCACAATCGACTACATCGAGTTAGAATACGCATGTTTTTTTATGCATTGAAAAATATTAAATTTTCAGTTTTTGAAAATAATTTGAAATTTAGGCATTTAATATAGTGGTATAAAAATTACCAAAATTTACTCCTATTATGTTAAGACTTAACAAAACACTAGCAAAAACGCCAAAGGGATCCAAGACTGCTCGTTCTTAGCCAGATAAACAAATATAACATATAATATTTATTTATTTATTTATTATAGGATACATAAGTCAGTCTTCATGTCAACAAAGCAAGATGGGCTGTCTGCTAAGTTTCATAACATCTAATAACTTGTTCAGAAGGATTTGTGACGCCCTAAAGAAGTTAAGCTCGTTTGAAAGACAGCTCTTTGTTGGGTAAAGTTAAGTAGCATGAAACTCTTATTTGAATAAGTGTTTTGAAAGTTTAAATCGATTTGAAACCAATTTAACTCGGGTCAGTAAACCATTGTCATGGAAATATCTAGGTTTTTGTATGGTTTCACCTAATTATTTGCGTGGGATCAGCTGCTGAGCATGAATAGATGTGGTAAACCTAAAGTAAACGTAACGCAGCGTATTCGATTCACATTGCGTGTCCAACGCCAGGGCCCCGATTGTGCTAAATTACGTAAACGGTTCGACTCATCAGCAGCTAAGGTTCACCAACGTAACGTGTATAGCATGTGCAACTTTGTATCGCTATAATCGGCTTACCGCTCATCCTAATACATTTTTAAAATAAATATATAATAAATAAATATATACGAAATGATAACCTTTTTTGTGGGAGACCGGTGACTAGATAGGTTTGGAAACCATATGACTGGTAGGCTAAAACGCTCATCATTTCCCAGTTTTCTATCAGAATTTAAAACACGATGGTTAACCAGCCAACTTTTGACATTTTACAGCACAGACTAACGTCGATATAGACTTTCTTTTCAGAAAAATGTGCGATTTCCTTCATTCGTTCTTTCGTCTTCATCGCAGTACGTTCATTCATTCGCGATGACACTGATCCGATAATCCGATAATTCTCTGCCATGCTGTTCCACCTGCTCATGGTTTAATTAATATCTAGGACAAGGTGTAGTCGATGTAAGACAGCTTAAGGAACATTTTGGTTTGGTGCGAAATATATCCTTTTCCGTGTTCGTTCATGTTTCAATAGAAACTGATGTTTTATTTATTAAATAGGACATTCAACGAAAACACAAATTGATTCAAATCTTATGGCTTAAGGTCTTAAATCTGCGTGTTCGTTCAATTAAAGAATGTTGAACGAAACTGATGTTTAAAAATCTCGATGTCATCAATTTTAACAGCTGTTGGGCCATTTGGCCGGACGCTTGACGGGTTTCCTGAAATCAGTCCAATGGGATTATGTAGCGTCTTTGTCAATATATGTTTTTTTATAATAGAGTTTTCATTTGGCGCCAAATCCTATAGTTCCATTTTCAAACATGACATGTGTCACATTTGACGAGTAAATTAATAACTGTGTATTAAAATATAATCTCTATAATATATTTTTCTTTCCATAAAAGCTATGCTAAGTTTGAAAGTAGATGGCATTGTGTGAATATTGTTCCTAATGTAAAAATGGTATTTTTACATTAGGAACAATATTCACATGCCATCTACTAAAAATAAGGAATGTTAATGCAAATTATAATATTTATTCACAAACAAACTTGCGACTATTACAGTATTTACAAAATGTACATTGTCATATAAAATACATAAGAAACAGTTGAGCTATCCACAGACCGTTGCAAACGATCTATAGATAGTTCAACTGATCCAAATCAGTACATGTTAATGCATGTATAACGCCATAATATTATCATAATATTATTCTTGGTTACATTAAGTTTGAGAGCATGAAGTTTTGTGTTTAAGCATTGTAAGCCTAAATAGAACTTTGTCAAAGTTAAACTACTTTGTATACGTTTACATGGTATTCTCACTTCATGGAATATGTTAGTTTGTTCTGAAACAATTTTGGCTTGATTATCATATTGAAGTGAGACAGTCAGACTGACTAGACGCTATAATAATTATAATACAACTTTTTTTGTAAATAATCTATCAATTTATACGAATGTAGTATTCGGTAAAGAATTTCAATGAAATAACTTAAGGTACTAATTCTGCGCAGACCAAAGACGCGGGCGCGAGATAGTATGAATATTGAATAAATAATAATAAATAAATAATGATGGACAATCCACACAACATCATCTAGCCCCAAGCTAAGCAGAGCTTGTGTTATGGGTACTAGAAGATAGACATACTTAATACAATACATTACAAGAACAAGAACACTACTTAAACGCTTCATTAGTGATTAAAGTTTTTCAAAATTTTAATTTCGTTATTTACAAACAAAAAGCTGAAAACCATAATGAACTCCACAAAAGAACTCCAAAAACTTCAAAATGAACCGAGAAACCGTAATTAAACCATAAAAGTTTACAACTAAAGTTAAAAATTCAACATCCCACATCGAAAAGTTTTGTCGTAAATTCACGGAACGGCCTAAGTACACACCTGTACTAGTAACGGGGTAAAGTTACCTGGATTTATATGTGGAAGTGAGATTTAGGTAGCTTTAGTATTTGTTTAATGGAGAGATAAGTTTAACAGTCTTCGATATTTTATACAGTAGCTCTACCATGAGTTTTTACTTTACTATATATACTATACTATACAGCAAACAAGCTGAGACTGAGCTTTTTTGACATTCTATCTTGTTAATTCTACTGTATTTGTATTCTATTATTATGTTGCTTTTCTTTTATGTTCTGTATTCTCTGTGTTGTTTTTGTCAAATAAATATATTTCATTTTCATTTCATTTCATTTATACTATACTCGCTAGCGTCTGTAGTTAAAAAAATGTATGAAGATTTGTACAGCGCCTCTAGCGGATAGTTGGGTACTAAAATTCGTAATACTAATATTTACGTAACTACTGTAGTAAAGTCAGGTGATTTTACTGTGACAACTCATGGTAGAGGTACTGAACATAATAGCTTTATTGACACAATAATATACACAACTTTATAAAAAAACGGTAGGAACCAGGCCGTAAGTTTCTTGCCCGTTCTTCTAGGCTCTGGTCGTGGAACTGGCACCTAGAATCACCTAGTATGTCAGACGATTCTAAATGATCCTTCTGATTTTATTGAATAAAGAAATTTTTTACTTTACTTTTACTTGACTTTACACAAAAAATAATAATACACAGCCACAATAGTTTTAAACAAGTAGAGTCGAAAAGATCTACATACCTACATGATGTTAAAACTCCAATTTTGCGGTTATACAGGTTGTTGTATTTTTATACAAGATGTTTCATATCTGTAAAGTTTAGTATTTTACATTCCACGTGTTGTGTACTATAATTATTTTTTCAACATAATTATTTCAAAGCGTCATAAAAAATGTTTAAAAATAGCTTAAAAAAAAGTGCTTAAAATTACCAACTGGTATCTATTTTTAAGTTTTTACGTTTTATTTACATGCAATGACTAATTTACCTTCTTTTTTCAGGTACTTATTTCATCGAATATTGTCGTAAGTAAAAGGCATCATTTCTGAATGATACAATAGCATGTTTTTAAGAAAAGAATTAACTATATCCTTTCCCACAGCTGGGCAAAGGTTCCATTTTATTCCGATCAGCAGCCCGTTTCTACCAGGGTTCGTGAAACGTGTCCAAGTCGTCCTTTTCTGCCCAGGGGGATGAGTACAAAAAATGTGACTATCGTAAACGTATCAAAATAATTACGTGTTTAAGACACATTACACGTGCACATCAGTTTTAATGCCAAACGTTGCAGTGTTAGCGCGCAATGTATCTTAAATACGTTACTGTTACGATTGTCGCTTTTATTCGTGCCCAGCCCTTAGTTTCGTTGTCTTTACTAAGCATAAGATCAATCAAAGAAGAGGTCGCCATTACTATTACCAAATTTTCTGCATATAAAAAAAAGACTTGTGGCACTCGGGTATTGCCGCGGGAAAGCTATCACATAGCATTTTTTGCTGGATTACGCATGCGCAGTGTTAGGTTATTTTCGTTCGGTATTTTCGTTACGGAATTTCTGGATTCGGTCTCCACGCTCAAGGCCCGCGAGATAGCTATGCTTAAAAGTAGACTTTCGACCTGTACCTCTACCATGAGTTGTCACAGTAAAATCGGCTGACTTTACTACAGAAGTTACGTCAATATTAGTATGACAAATTTTAGTACCCAACTATCCACTAGAGGCGCTGTACAAATCTTCATACATTTTTTTAACTACAGACGCCAGCGAGTATAGTAAAAACTCATGGTAGAGCTACAGAGCGGCTCCGGCGTCACTGACGCAGCGATAGAGCGATAGTATTATGCAGTACGGAAACGTATGAACTAGCGTTCGAACGTGGCGTCACTGTCGCCGCGACAGTGACGCCACCTTCAAACGCTGTACGAATCGCTGGGTCAGTGACGCCGGAGCCGCTCTGTAGCTCTACCATGAGTTTTTACTACTGTAGCTCTACCATGAGTTTTTACTACTGTAGCTCTACCATGAGTTTTTACTATACTATATTGTAGAGTATAGTAAATATAGTATAGTAAAAACTCATGGTAGAGCTACAGAGCGGCTCCGGCGTCACTGACCCAGCGATTCGTACAGCGTTTGAAGGTGGCGTCACTGTCGCGGCGACAGTGACGCCACGTTCGAACGCTAGTTCATACGTTTCCGTACTGCATAATACTATCGCTCTATCGCCGCGTTACTATCGCTGCGTCAGTGACGCCGGAGCCGCTCTGGTCTGGTCTGGTCGAAAGTCTACCTTTAGTATACACTGTCGCCGCGACAGTGACGCCACGTTCGAACGCTGTACGAATCGCTGCGTCAGTGACGCCGGAGCCGCTCTGGTCTGGTCTGGTCGAAAGTCTACCTTTAGTATACACTGTCGCCGCGACAGTGACGCCACGTTCGAACGCTGTACGAATCGCTGCGTCAGTGACGCCGGAGCCGCTCTGGTCTGGTCTGGTCGAAAGTCTACCTTTAAAGAATAAATCTTATATCTCTCTGTCACTCGCATATCAAACCTTAATACCTTTTTTCATATATATGAAAAAAGCCTCAACACAGCGCTTATCGATTCACGCCCTAATAAATAACATCCAACTTTGATCCGTGCTATAAATTGGGATGCTGTCAAAATCCTTTTACGTTTATCCCCTTATACCCTTTATAATTGCGGAATTTTTGAAGAATCTTGCTGCCTTGGTTTTTTGTGATAGTGACCGGACGATGAGCAGGGAATTTTGACTGCACACATTCTAAACGTATGTACAACGTATACCTATTTATATGGAGTTACTGTGTATTCTTACGTATTTTTTTTACAAAAAACTGTATAAATTTTCTGAAATAGACTTTTTCAATTTAACGAAATAGGTAACTTATCAGCATTGTTGTAAATGCTTATAAATCTAAGCATTGTTAAGATAGTTAATATGTATTAGATAAGTATCCTAACTATGTTTCAACTTTTATTTGTTTTCTGTAATTTAGTCTTAGGGGTATCTAGATTCTCGGTGATATTTTTATTTATATTAAGTTGGCACTAGCTTCAGCCTCTCGTCGATGTTGCCAACTGAAAAATGTTTTAGATTTTCCCCTAACTCCTTGTTATTAATGATTTGTTCCGAAGCGAGTTTTGTTTGTTTTTGTTAAGTTTTGTTTTGACGATAAATCGTTCTGAAGGATAATATTTTATTATTTGACCTTTTGATTAAAATCGAGACTTTCAATAATTATTTTAGCAAAAAGTGTAAAACTTTACACTTACTGCTAGTTATTATATAGTAGTAAGTATATAAGTATAAAC
This sequence comes from Ecliptopera silaceata, assembly GCA_932527185.1. Lineage (NCBI taxonomy): Eukaryota > Metazoa > Arthropoda > Insecta > Lepidoptera > Geometridae > Ecliptopera > Ecliptopera silaceata. The sequence continues at coordinate 9,067,840 of OW052208.1, read as the reverse complement.
ACGTGCAAACAATGTGCGACTCGGATTGTCACTCTTTGAAAGAAATTGTTGAAAACTAATAAGAATTTATTTCTCCTTGAAGCTTTAATATACTTTGCTTATTTGTTAATGTACCTACCTAACTTTATAATTAGTTATCTCATATTAGTGAATACCTGTATTCTTTTTGAGAAAAAAATAAATAGACCTGAAAACAAAACAAAAAAGTATTCATAAATATTTCGTTTATTGACATTTTCTTATTTCTTTGTGCCTGTTTGCAAGATGCGGACCTTAGTTATGTAAAAATCATGTAATATTCTAAGAGATTTTCAAATCTGCAATGCATCGGAGAAACTTAATTCCGCAATAAGTTATTTGCAAAATGCTTTTTTTAATGCAAACTCCTTCAGACTCAATCGACTAAAAACTGTTTACTACCCGCCTTTGAGCAGCTCAAATAAAATTGAAATGCACACGACAAAATCGCTTCTGCATTGAAAAATTCTCATCCCACTGCATCAGGATTCTATCTGTAGACTTTATGCCGACGTGTTTAGGTTGAATTTATACTGCATAAAAAGTAATATTTATAGATGTGTAATCGAAAAATATAAAAAATATAAAAGTGTGATTGACTCATAATCGCGGGAGTGTTTTATAATATGTGATGTTAGGTTAGTTTTTTATATATTATTTGTGGATAATGTCAAAATACGAGTATGTGAAAAAAACTGTTTATAAAATAAATCCTAAATAAGTAAAAATACATTTTTATAAAACTCTTCTTTAAACTGTACTTGTGGTAAAGGGTAATTTTAATACCAGACAGACAAAGCCACGGACATTCCAATAGTCGCTTACAAATTTGAAAAATTCTCGTTTCACCGCCTTCCACTCCCACTATCTATAGCCTCTACGCCACCGTGTTAAGGTCGAGTTTGCTAGTGCAATAAATTATGCATATCAGCGAATTCTAGATACAAGATACAAGATACAAGATACAAGATATTTATTTTGCCAAAATAAGTGTTACAAAGGTCTTAAAATTAGGGAGGCACTTAAAAACTTATTCACCTTTTTCAGGTATCGCAAAAAAGGGGTTGGGCGCTTAAACATTATATTATATAGGTACTATATAGGAACTATATTATGCTTATATTATTATTTATATAACTAGTTAACATTTTAGGTACATAGCTCTTAATATATTAGTTAAATAAGTCTAAGTATCACATTTTTGTTTAGTAAAAATTACAATTATAATAAGTTGGGTGTCATTTCTCGAAATATTCTTCAATTGAGTAAAGGCATCTTTTAATTAGGTATGATTTTAATCTTCTATTGAATGTAGTTATTTCCGTTTCATTTTTTATATCGTTTGGTATATTATTAAAGATTTTGACTGCCATGTAATAGGGACTTTTGTTTAGCATTTTTATTCTAGAATATGGTAAATAGAGTTTGTTTTTGTGGCGGGTGTTTATATTGTGAGTGTCACTTATTTTTGGGAAACTACTTTTATTTTTGAAAACAAATATGCTTACATCAAAGATGTAGATTGATGGTAGCGTTAAAATATTAAATTTAATAAAGTAGGGTCTGCAACTTTCAGTATTATCGATTTGGGCTAAGATTCTAATACACTTTTTTTGAATGATGAACAGCTCATTTACATTAACACTATTTCCCCATAACATTACTCCGTATCGTAGCCATGAGTACGCATATGCGTAATATGCCGTTAGTGCAGTATCAGTGTTAGTACTGTATTTTAACTGAAATAATGCGTATGTGAATTTTGAAAGTTTTGTTTTAAGTTCGTCTATGTGATTCTTCCAATTTATGTGTGTGTCTATGTTTAACCCTAATAATTTAAATGTTTCTACTGTTTCTAATCTAATATTTTCATAATCTACTTTTAATTTTAAAGCGGGACTGTTATAAGATTTGAATTGTATTACTTTTGTTTTTTTTAAATTTATTTCTAAGTTATGTTCTTCAAGCCAATATTTTACTGTACTCAACGTATTTTCCAATATTAAATTGTGATCATCATGTTTCTCACATTTAATTAAAATTGAGACATCATCTGCGAAAAGTATTGGTAATGTTGTTTCTTTGTTAAATATTTTTGGCAAGTCGTTTATATATATAAGAAATAATATACAACCTAAAACGCTACCTTGTGGTATTGCACATGTTAAATCTCTTTCTTTTGATCTTATTACAGTTATTTCTTTTGTGTTGATATCATGATTTTCTACTTGGACAATTTGTTTCCTATTTTGTAAATAAGATTTAAACCAGAAGTATGCGGGTCCACGAATACCCGAGCCATATATTTTTTGAAGGAGTATATTATACAAGACTTTATCGTAGGCTTTAGTCATATCTAGTAATAATCCTACAACAATTTTCTTTTCATCAATGTGGTGAAGTGCCTTTTGTATATACTTATAAACAGCTGTTGTAGTTGATCTCATTTTTCTAAATCCGTTTTGACTGTCATCTAAAACATTATATTTTTCTAAATAATTGTATAGTTGGTTGCACATAGCTTTTTCAAAAACTTTTGAAAAAGTTGGGAGCAGGGCTATTGGTCTATAATTACTAGGATTTTTCTTATCATCTTTCTTATGGATTGGTTTTACTAGTGATATTTTAAGTTGATCTGGAAAAGTGCCTTCATGGAAGCTTTGGTTAATCAAAAGTACTAATGGGACTGCAAGTTCTTCAGCACATTGTTTTAAAAGAAAAGGTGGAATGTCGTCAATACCGAAGCTATGTTTGTTTTTAAGCTGTCTAATAATTAGTGAAATGTCTTTTAAAGTTATGGGGCGTAGATACATGGAGGTAATTGGTGGGTTGGAAACGGGGTGACCAATTTTACGATGATTATCATTTGAGTTTTTGGGATTTTCACCTACTGTTGCAAAATAATCATTAAATATATTAGATACAGTTTCTTGACATTTAATAAGTTCATTATTTGACTGGAGCACTATATTTTTGTATTGTGTTTTCTTGGTTTTTCCGGTTTTATTATTAATGATACGCCACATTGTTTTTATTTTGTTATCTGAATTCTTCATTTGTTTAATATAACCTAATTTTTTTGATGTTTTCACAGTATGCTTAAGTGTTTTACTATAGTGTAGACCTTCTTCGGTACGTGATCGGAGCCTGCATTCAACTCAAGATTTGCACGTATAACCTAAACGTTATGACATTACGTGAGTAGAATCTGGCTTTTACTACGAAAAATGATAGACGATTTGAAGAAACTTCGGTTGCATTGCGCGGTCTACTTGCGTTTTTTTGAGGCTTGGTTTGTTGCAACCTTGTCACCGCGCAATGTAAATCAAACTATTCAAACAAACCTTGTATAGTACACCCAATGCAGGTGCGAGGTCTGTGAAATTGTAAAGCGATGTGCGATTCACAGATCAGAGTTGTTGAAGCAAATACAGTAAGTGCAATCTATGCCCACTTTGGTGGGCAAGTCTTAGGTTTAAGCTTTTTATGTTTTTCTTTAAAAGTATTACTAGCAGTTGTAGAGTATTGAGTGATGGACGCACTGCAATGTATCAGACAGCACGTCCTCAGTGGACGAGCTCGTCGTTATTACAGAATTTCTCAAATGATTTGAATGAAAAACATCAATTTTCAAAATGTTTCCTGTCAAATTGGTTAGTTTAAAATATGTAATAATATAAAATCGAATACCAACCGTAATCATATAAATTATTATAATTCCGTTAATATATTTAAGTTATCATTAAAAGCTATTAAGTTTATCCCCGGAATAAAGATAGCGAATAATAGCTTAAAATAATTATAATTTTTAACGTTAATGGATTTTTCACATTTATTTTCACACATTATACCGATGCGGATTTCATTTTGCATCGATATTGCCTTTTTCAGGTTTTAACTGGTAATTCTGGAACCTTCCTTAAAAATGAATTTACAGGCTAGCCAATAACCAGGATACACTACGACCGGTTTCTGGAAACCCAAATCACGATTGATCCGAGTTTGACACATATCTAGTAATTGTTTGATTTTTCCGTTGATCATCGTTCGAGAAACCGGCCGTTAGATGAACAAAACTGGTAGATACTAAAATTGACTTTATTGAGTACGGAGGCCACTTCGTATGATCTTCTTCTTCTTCAAGCCTTTATCCCACTAGGTGGAGATAACTTTTGATATATCAAACAAAAAATAATTATCTAAATCGGCTCACATTCGGCGAAGTAATTGCGTAACATACAAAAAAAACATAGCAGAGTTGAGAACCTCATTTTTTAAGTTTAAACAGAAGAGAAAAAACTGCGCATTGGTTAGATATAGCGTAAAACAGAGACCGATATAAAAAAACTATAGGCCTTTCCAAAGTATCTAAGAGCTGTAAATCTAACATGAGTTTTTACTATACTATACTCGCTAGCGTCGTAGTAAAAAAATGTATGAAGATTTGTACAGCGCCTCTAGCAGATAGTTGGGTACTAAAATTCGTAATATGTACTAATATTTACGTAACTAGTAGAGTCAGGCGATTTTACTGTGACAACTCATGGTAGAGGTACTGAGTACGAATAAATGTGACAATTATAAACGTAACATATTTAAGATACTCTGCGCGCTAACTCTGTAACGTTCGACAGTAAAGCTGATGTTGACGCGCAGTGTATCTCAAATACACTCTGCTTCGATACGTTTACGATTGAAATCTTTATTCGCGGTCATCTTCTGCGATGCTTTGGATCGGTACTGATTTTAAACCTACATTAAAAATTCAACTACATTTATAAAAAACTAGGTACTTACCAAGTCTAGTGGTCTAGACTAACTAGAAAACATGGCTCAGTTCAATTGCTCTTTGTGAACAGACGTGTACACTGCTCCGTGCACTGATTTTTTAAATATTTATTTGCTATTGGTCAGTTGTTGTTTTGGGGTCTTCTCGTTTCTTCGTGAAGAACTTTGACGCGTTGCTCCTCCTAGTGGGCGAACCCGAGCAGGAAGGAGATACCTTGGTTACCTGAGGGCGGAGCCTGAAAAACTTCTTGGCGTGCAAAATTTGCTGGACCGGGTGAGATTTGAACTCGGGGTCGCTTCGTTGCAGTCGGGTGTCAGACCAACTGAGCTACGGCACCAGTGCATCGCCACGGCGAAATTTTCAATAGTAAGGTATGCCTAACTACGGATGTTGTCAGTCTACAGATGGAGACAGCTCAAGTGCCTTAAGCGGTACTGCATGCAAAGTCCTTTATCATGTGCAATGCATTTTGCCTGACAAATCGAAAAAGGTGTCGAAGGAGTTTAAGACTACATGGCTTTGTCCTAATTGTCTTACGAAGTCCAGAAGGATTAAATCCGATAGTACCCCGGTACGTTCTGGTGCTCGTATAGATAAAGAAACTACCAAGGATATTTCTACACTAACTTTGGACGTGGAAATATCGGGCAAGAAATCTTCGGAAAGCTCTCCTTTATTACATGTACCGCCTTATATGAGTGATAATATTGCAGAATTGCTTAGGAGTGAAATCAGTAAATTGAATATTGCAGATATTATTAAAAACGAGGTTTGCAAATTAAACATTTCGGGGCTTATAAGTAAAGAAGTTAGTAAGTTCAAGAATGAATTGAGATCTTCATTTTCGAGTGAGATCTCTTCTCTGAAACAGGAACTGAAGGATATTAAGGCTTCTTTGGAATTCGTAAGCCTGGAACATGGTAATGTTAATACCAAATTGGAGCAGATGGAGTTGAAATTCAAGCAGTACGAAGCTGTGGTTATAGAGTCTGAGGCGATGAAAGTATCCTTAAAGCAAGTGGAGAAAGATATTAACATGAAAAATCAATGGGCCAGGCGTTCTAACATAGAGATTTTCGGGATTCCTGAAAAAAAGGGTGAAAACTTGATGGATGTCGTGCGAGACCTAGCGAGACGTTCACATTTCGTGTTACTACCGAATGATGTTGACTTTGTTACCCGCGTTGCACCGTCTGCGAGTGAAGTGAACAAGCCTAAGCCTATTGTGTTGCGCATGTTGGCTCGATGTAGGAAGGATGATTTTCTTTATGCACTTAGGCAACTCAAAAGGCCTAGGGCAGCTGATTTGGGTTTTGTGGGTAAAGATTTGCCTGTATTCTTTAATGACCACTTAACCAAGTATAACAAATCTCTCCTGCAACGAGTCAAGAAACTTGCTATGGAGAAAAAGTATAAGTATGTGTGGGTAAAGCACTGTACCATAATGGCTCGCTTATCTGATATCAGCCCTGTGTTGCATATTGCTTGTGAAGATGATTTAAAAAAAATTGTTTAAGTGTAATAATCGCGACTTTATGCTTTTTTTATATGTGTTTTGCTTTGTGTCTTCATCGCATTATTGTTACTTTTGGTTGGTTATGGCTGTGTTTTAATTTTAGGGAACTTCGTACTGGCAATGCTTTCATAACCTGCGTGATTATATTATGGATAATTTTGAAATTATTCTTATGGCAAAACCGTAACTATAAACAGACTATTTTAGTCTTAGTTTTATTCTTTTTGTGGGGCTTTTTTATTACTAATCATTTAATAAATTTATGTAGTGTACTAAGTTTTAATTTTCAATGGATTCTATAACTAAATTAATTATTTATTACCAAAATGCGCAGGGTTTACGAACCAAAACTAATGTAATGTTTAAGAATGTGTTAAATTCTGATTATGATATTATACTTATTAGTGAATCCTGGCTTTTAGAAGGTATATTTAGCTCGGAGTGTTTTGATGAGCGTTACAGTGTTTATAGATGTGATCGGAACTATAAGTCGCGCGGTGATACAATGGGCGGAGGTGTCTTAATTGCTGTTCGTCGTGAACTATCTGTCTCTTCCTGTGAATTAATTCCTTTCGATAACTCATATGCTGAGGGTGTTGAGTTGGTTATTGATTTACTTGGCAACACAAAACTTCGTGTTTATTGTTGTTATATTCCTCATGGTTCGGAGCACTTTGTAATGGAAAAACAATTTTTTGATCTAGTATCTCAGAAGTACACTGATTTTCCAGATGACTCATTTTTGATAACTGGCGATTTTAACATATCGAAAGGTCAATGGGACCTTACGAAAAAAATACCTAAGCTTATTAACTCATATACCGATTATTCTGCTACTGAGCTTGATAGGTTTCTTGCTTTTACTGGCTTTTATCAATATAACCATGTTTTAAATGAAAATGGTAGATTACTCGACCTAATTATAAGCAATCGATTATGTGACTTAAATAGATGCCTTAATTCTTTAGTTCCAGAAAACATACATCACCCGCCACTTAAGTTTGAGCTTTCGGAACTTAAATTTAGTATTATTAACCCTGCTCCTCGGACGATCTTTTTATTTAACGCTGCTGATCATGATGCCATTGATAAAGCACTCAGCGATATAGACTGGTATTCTTGTTTGGATGTCGGCGATATCGAGATTGCGACAAAAATATTTTATAACTTTATAAACAGCATTATCGATGCACATGTGCCCAGGAAGAATATCAAATCCAAAAATAGATATCCTATTTGGTACACTAAACCACTAATAAAAATTATTAATGAAAAATTGAAATATCACATGAAATGGAAAGTGTATGGTAATCTAAGCGATTATGATATTTTTAAAAAGTTAAGAGAAAGACAAAAAAACATAGAGTCGGAGTGTTATGCATATTTTATCAAAAACTCGGAGTATAAAATTAACTTAGACAGTAAGCATTTCTGGTCGTTCGTAAAATCAAGAAAGAAGTCTGATGATATTCCTGATTCTATGACCTATAATGCCAGCTCTAGTTCTGACGCTGAAACAATTTCTGAAATGTTTAACAGTTATTTTCAATCTGTTTTCGAACCATCTAATTATTCTAATAATTGTGATTTTTCATATGCAAATGAACATACGAGTGGCTTAGTCACATCTCTACATAATGTTGAGACTTCAGTATCGATCGTTAAAATGTATCTAAAAAAATTAAATGTTAACAAGGGTAGCGGGCCGGATGGTATACCACCTATCTTTTTGAGACAGTACTATAAAGCACTATGTGTCCCGATTTCTCTCTTGTTTCGTCTATCGCTTCGTTCTGGATCTTTACCAGAATTATGGAAGAAATCTTATGTCACACCAGTCTTCAAGTCTGGTAATAAACATGATATACAAAATTATCGTCCAATTTCCAAGCTGTGTACTATTGCCAAGATGTTTGAAAAGATTGTGTATGATACACTTTTTCCTGTCATTCGACCTATCATCATTAGGGAACAGCATGGGTTCATTAGCAAACGCTCAACTGAGACTAACTTGTGCGAATTTACTCATTTGGTATCCGACGCGATGGATGGTGGCTTTCAGGTGGACGTTGTTTACACAGATTTTTCCAAAGCATTCGATAAAGTTTCGCATTCTTTGTTGTTACACAAATTGTCGGAGATTGGAATTCATGGCGATCTTTTGAGATGGCTTGAATCTTACCTACGGGCTCGCAGTCAAGCTGTCACTATAAAGGGTTACTGTTCTTCTTTTGTGCCTATTACTTCAGGCGTGCCTCAAGGCTCTCATCTGGGTCCTTTGTTATTCATTTTATTCATTAATGATATTACTAAGAATTTTCAGCACGCTAATTGTTTGATTTACGCAGATGACACCAAAATCCTTATGAAAATCAACTCATTTTCAGATTGTCTTCTACTTCAAAGTGACTTGTGCAGACTAGTTAATTACTGTAAAACTAATTCATTATTTCTTAATACTAAAAAATGCAACAGTATAACATTTACTCGTAAGCCTAAACCCATTAAATTTGACTATAAACTTAATGACATGGTTATCTCAAGAGAAACAGTAGTCAGAGATCTGGGTATTCTTCTCGATAATAAATTGACCTTTAACGACCATTTTAATGCTATAACAAATAAGGCATATCGTATACTTGGTTTTATCCTTAGAATAGGTAAAGAATTCCAAAACCCGAACACATTTCTACTTCTATATAACAGCTTTGTTAGACCCATCCTTGAATACGCGTCCACAGTATGGAACCCGCAATATAATGTTCACATTCAGGAAATTGAAAGGATACAGTACAAATTCCTTAAGCACTGTAAATATCGCTACCCTTTAATATCAGCCGACACCTTGCTTACTTTACAAAATCGCCGCGTTATCAGAGATCAAACATTTTTGCATAAGATTTTGTCGAGTGCTGTAGAGTCACCTTTTCTACTCGAAAATATTTATTTTAATTGCCCCCGTATATCTTCTCGCAAAAAGAAAACTTTTTGGACACCGTTGTCTAATACTAACTATAGAAAGAATATGTTTTTAAATAGAGTTTGTGAAGTTTATAACGATGTTTTGTCAGATATTGATATTTTTAATGTAACATTACCTTTATATCGTCATAGAGTTATGTTAAGCATTGCCATTAAATAAATAAATAATTATATATATGTACTTCTTTCTTGAGTATTAATATAAGCAACTCTTATAGTCTATGTTTCTGGTTATATTTTCTTTGTTTTAATGTAGTAATCAACAACTGCATTTTAATCTGTTCGTTCAAATTTAATATTTTTATCTTTAGCTTCTGTTCACATTTATTGTGTAATGTAATGAAGGAAACTTTACTGGTTTGTGTGTTATCTTAAGTTCTTTTTGTATTTAGTATATAATAACTGTTTGTTTCCCAAATAAAATAAAATAAAATAAAAAATAAAAGACTAGACCTAGTATTTCAGGTACTTACGTCCTAATTTATCGTTTGAGTAATTGGCATAGCTGGTAAAGTTGACTTTCATTGATTTGATTTATGATTCAATTTAGGCACTTTTGGTCGCCATTAGCTTTTGATAAATTGATTAGTAGATTTAAATTATTTTCTAATCAACTGATTGAGTTGAGTCAAAGATGTTTGTATATATAATTAAATAAGAAATTATTAATTTTAATGATATGTTGACGTGAATCCACTGAAGTCCAGCAGTAGATATAATATTAGTTTTGGGAATGAAATTCCTAATCGCGCGTTGCTAAAGGCTAGACTGAAAAAATTAAGACCAAAAGTTGTAACGACACTTTTTGCTATAATTATAAGCCTCCCGGCGTGCGCGTGTTTCTCTGCCTGTTTCTCTCTATCTCATAGAAAGCAAGCCAGTTATCAAATAAAGAACTTCGATCCATCAGGGTGTCTCTTGACAACTCTCAAGTATTTTGCATTCAGAAAAAACATTATTTATGAGTAGGTATTATGCCAACAATGAGAGCAATGTATATATAGAATCTAGGATATTTTTTTTTGCAAAGGATGCAATTTATAAAGAACTAGCTGTCCTGGCGAACTTCGTACCACCTTAGAGAGATTATTTTTTGACGTGACAACGTCTTATAATTCGATAGACCCGGCTGCACGCACGAAAAAACATGACTCATGAGGCGTTCTGAGGCGTTCCATGAAGTGACGTTGTCACGTTCAACTATCGTCAGTAAACCGACTTTACAGACAACCATTTTTTCCGTAAGAACCTTGTACAGAGTATACTACAAAAAAAAAACAGTTAAATCGGTCAAGCTGATTTCATGCTATGCATACATATATTTCATATATGTTTCATGATATATATATTTCCGTGACAACGGAAAACGGGTTTCATTTTTATATATAAAAAAATACACACATATCTAAACAACAGTCTAGTTCCCGTAGTAGCTTTGCTTAGTTTGGGACTCTACAGGGAAATATTATATAACTTTTCGGAACCAAACAAGCCAGAGCTTACACAGCTTACTGTACCTCTATTATTTGCTCTGAGTTACTATATCAATTTAAATGAGTGTTTCGATAATTTAATTTAATTTCATATGAAAGGTTTCAGTTATCTATATTTATTTTATGCTCGAGCCGAATTTTAATCAAGTGTATTGGTTGATTGGAATATTAATAATGATTTTATATTCATCTGAATGTGACGTGTATTGGATTGTATTCAGCTTGTTATCTATAGATTGTGTTTAACGGTCTGCAGATAGGTTACAAGTTTCGTATATGTTATCAATATTGTGTTAATCTTTTGTGAATAAGTTTGTTTAATAATTTAATTTATATTTTTATAATTTTAACCTTTTTACAAACAAACTTACGACTATTACAGTATTTACAAAATGTACATAGTTATAATATAAAATACATAAGACACAGTTGAGCTATCTACGGACAATTGCAAACGATTTATAGATAGCTCAACTGATCCAAATCAGTACCAATCGGAAGCGTACCCAAAATACATTGCCGCATTTTTATTGCATTTTTTTATATTAAATGACGTAAGTAAATAACTTCTACATTTAAAGGATAATTCTTTTGCACCGGCATCCATAGCCGTCAAGCACAAACACAGCATAACAGCAACACTGCTACATAAAGGTACGGTAGTAGTACTTTTGAGAACTGCCTTTTATATTTCAGAAAAGGCTCTCATTTTAATGATTTCATTATAACAAGTTGTAATTGTTTAGACATTAAAAATATATAATTAATCTAATTTTTAAAATTACTTTATGTACTTAAGTATAATAATTGCTCCATAATGGCTAGTCAAACAATGTATTCTTTGTTGTAGCCCCAAGGGTAGTTTAAGGGCCATTATAAAGTTTAATCTAGTTAAGTGTAATTAGAAGTTTTTGCATAAACTTAAAAACCGCTTTAGCTAACTTTGCATTTTAAATATTATTTTCTGATGCTAAAGATAATTATAATATCAAACAAGCAACCACCCACGACTTTTTGCATAATTTTGTAGATTTGAATTTGCAAACCATAAATTATTAATAGAAAGCCTTCGAAACAAAAACAACAATTATTACATAGAAAAATGTCCAAACATAAACAACTCATAAATTGCTGGTAAATAAAAAAAAATATCTCTATTTAGAGCTTTATTATAAACAAATAACACGTAAAATCGTTGCAAACTGACCTGCATATAAATGCACGACCTCAAAGAAATGTGACAATCGATTCCACTGCCTAGTCGATTTACACTGCGCGTCATTGCCAACGCTACCGCGTTACCACGCAGTGACTCGCTACCGTTACTATACGATATATTTCTGATTGTCATATCTTTATGTCATCACTTATCTGCAATGATCCCTCATAGTCTGAATTAAACTCGAAAGAGTCTCAAAAATGTATGGATAAATTCGATATTACGAGGTGAAAAACGATATTCCAACTCGATATACTGTCCCCGTAACGTACCCGCATTAAATTGATTAAATTGCCAATTGTAAGTACGATTGAGTGCGGTAATATGCCGCGCTTCGAAACGAAGTGGTCACTGCATGAAACGATAAACAAAGTTTCTTTGTTGTTTTAAATTACACTGCGCGGCGGCGAGGGCAAGCTGACCACACAACGTATACGGCTGCGCTATGTAACTAAAACTTCAGCGAATCTTTTTGTTTTTCAGAATTTTCGTTGACGCTTACTTGTTAACCACTGGTTTCGTGGTTGAGTTGGCCTTTTCAACCGACTTCATAAAAGGAGATTTTATTCAACTGTTTGTTTGTTACGCTGAGCCAATTGTTAACCGATTTTGATGATTATTTTTTGTTTGATAGCTAATTAATGGTGGTTCCTAATATAATCTATTAAGGTTAGGCGTTTTCCTGGGGTCATCACAAGTAACTAGTACTTAAAATCCGATAATCTATATATTATTAAGAATAAACAATCTATTTTCCGAAATAATACAAAGACATAATTATAGGTGATAAAACAAGTATTTCCACATTTTTACAAAATTACCAAAAAAATAGCAATAACATAGAATAAAGAGTATTCAGTCAAAGCATCGAACGAAGAAAAAACTCGCCAAAAATCAAAATATATAGTAACAATTTTGGTGTCTTCAAATCGGAGCCCAATAATTTGGTCCAATTTATAAAGGACGTCATATTCGGACCCATTCCTTTGGACGTTGATAAATAATTTCATTTCTTTTCTGAATGCTTTTTAAGGGCACTGTGAGGATTCGATTGATCTGGGTTTTTGTAATGGTCGATCTATTGACGCAATGGGTCAGAAGTGTCTAAGTACTTTAGTTCAGATGTAGGTACTTAGCTATAGGCAGCTTAACTTAAAGTACTGAAGGTATGTTACATTTAACTTATTTTTATGTACTACCTACATACTAATTCAAAAAAATAATAATACAGAAACAAAAAATGAATGATCTTAATGGCTAACATTATTTTGACTTTTGCTTTTTGTTTAGTTTGACGTTTATTGTACAATTTTTCTTAGTGTGATATGGGAAATAAACAAATTTTATTTTATTTATATAATACTTGGTACTAGTTACTTCAAACTAAGTGAGTCATTTTCACAAAACAGTCACTTTCACTCAATTTCACTAAGTTTTTTGAACAGGATTTTTTGTGGGTTTGATCCTAGAGAAAAGATTAATGTGATAGCAAAATACTTACTTTAATGTTTGGTGTTGAGTAAATATAAAATAGTTATAATCGTATTATTACAAACAATAAAATTTTCTTTGTCAAATATACACATAACCTTTGAACATGGTATCAAAGATTTTCTTATTTTTCTTACCATTATTTCATTTTATTTTATGAACACTACATAACATACACGTCAAACAAAGAAAATATAAGCAAACCAAAATAGTTAGTGTACATTCTACTCAAATAGTTAGTGTACATTTTACTCACACAGTGCAATGTACAGTAGTAACTGCAACTTCGGCTAAATTATGTTGTAAATTTGCTGTTCGACCATTAAAATTTAGCTGCAATTTGCTCGGGGAGAGAGATTTCTTACAGCATACGATACGATAATAGTCAAACTCAAAGATTTTATTAAATAAAATCTTTATACATATATAAGTACTTAAATAAATCTTTATAAAATCTTTTATTTAAAAAATATTTTATTACTTAAATAAAATCTTAAGGATCACTTTGAATCGTCTTACATGCTAGATGAGTCTAGGTGTCAGTAGGCACCTATTTCATACATTAATCAAAATTTTACACAGAATGTAGAAAACACAGTAAAACTTTATCAAGTCAATTGAGGTCCCTGTGAAGAAATGTATCACTCTGAAAACTTTTTTTTACAAATGTCTCACAGCTAATAGTCGTGTCGTGTCGTTGTCGTGTCGTGTCAATGTGAAAGCGCCCAATAGGTTATGCATACGTCGACAGCCCGGCAAAGGCTAAAGGTGTGTGTTACATTATATTCCCAAATGCCGATAATCTAGTTTCCACAGCTTTGTTTCAGGTTTAGACACTTGTAGCCATAGAGCAGAAAATCTACAGAGCAACAGCCTAGTTATAAAATTTTAATTTTGCTTGGCTACTGTGGGTGAAATAATTTAAAATTAAATAGTTATGAGTCTGGTTTATTTTTGTTGGGGAAATAAATGTAAAATTAAAACAAAACAAGCACTGCGACTAGGCCACAAATAGGTTCCTATAATTCGTTTGTTCATGTTTAAAACCTGTCGTATTTTCAGAGATTTTAGCCTTTGCCAATGTTTTTCTAAATGATCCTTGCGATTTTATTGAATAAAGTAATATTTGACTTCGGTAAAAACCGGTTAGAATTGCGGTAAAATTCTCTACTAACACTTGCATTTATAAAATAAGATAAGACCGACTCAAATTAAAAAAAACTATGACAGCCGGCTTTTTGGCCTGATCAACACTTGCAGGTTTCCTGAAAGCAGTGTATACTACGTTTCTATATAGTATTCTAACAACAGAATTCTAATTCGATACCATTTCCTAATAATCGAATATCAGAATATCCGATGGGCCGATTAGGGATATCTACTAGGATCGACTATCGATTCCGTTCACTCGATTATTATACGCTCAGCATGGTCTGGATGACAATGTAATTGACATCGCAGACATGCTGTTCCGAGGTATACAGTCCACTAAAGCGGATGCTGCTTTGTTTGGTTATACAGTCGACTAAAGCGGAGATAACTTTAATCTGATCGTAGTGATATCGAAAACCTATCACTGCTATAACGATAATTAATCTCAAGTATGAAATAAAAAAATCTAATAAAAAAAATTTTACGTAACTAATTCTAAGACTGTCAGTCAAAGATTGAAAAAAAAAAGTATTGCGATAAAGCATTCAAAATTGGAACAGTTTTTAAAAATAAACAAGCGGATTTCTCGAAGATTCGAATTTCAAACAATGCAAAAATTTAGTCAATGCATGACAAAACTCCAATTTAAATAAAGAAAAAAAATGGTTGTCTGTAAAGTCGGTTTACTGATGATAGTTGAACGTGACAACGTCACTCCATGGAACGCCTCAGAACGCCTCAGAACGCCTCATGAGTCATGTTTTTTCGTGCGTGCAGCCGGATCTATCGAATTATAAAACGTTGTCACGTCAAAAAAAACTAAACAATACAAATCGTATCTATTTCGTTTCTCTAGCGAACAAAGTTCATCAAATGAACCCTTCAAGATAATTATCGTGGCCAAGTTTCTTGCTTACAAGCACTGTAGCGTAACTTACGATTGCCTTTTGTCGAAATTATATCTCCACTGTAAAATAGTGGACAGTGAGCTTAAACCGTCCCGGCAAATTACTTCGGTCAGGACAATTGAATTTCAACTCTACCACCCACACGATAAGAACTAATTACGTTGTAAAAGTGATTTGTTGATGACTTGAACTTGTTTCAAACGACTGGTAGATAGCTGGTTACAGATGTTTGTAGTATTAACTGTTGTTTATCTGTGGCACGTTCTAGAACTTTCTTGATTTGCTTGAATTTCGTTCGAATAGGACGTAGTTTGAAATAGTGTATGTTTTAGTACTGTTAGTACTTGATAATTACTGAATTGTTTGGTTTATTGCTTTGAAAATGTAATTGTTTATTGATTTCACACATCACATTCCAGTCCCAAACTAAGCCAAGCTTGTTCTATGGGAACTTGGCAGCTGATAGAATACTTCTATATTTATTTATTTTGTAAATACATAAGTACATAAAATACAAAGAAACACTCAAACACTGAACAAATATTTATATTTATCACACCAACATTTGCTCTAAGTGGGAATCGAACCCACGACCCACAGCATGGAAGGCAGCACTACCAACTGAGCTGTGACGCCTGCCAAAAGTTGTTACTTAACTGTGTTTCCCGAGTCCTATAATTTGGATATTTTTAAGAGACGAGTGAATGGGTATCTTCTAGGCAAGTGTGCTTCATCGTAGACCGCATCGTCACTTAACAAACAATCTTGTAAAAAAATGGTTGTCTGTAAAGTCGGTTTACTGACGATAGTTGAACGTGACAACGAACGCAAAGGCCGATTGTGCTTCTATGTCGCTCGTTCCGCGCTCTCGCTTGCACTTCATGGAACGCCTCAGAGCGCGAGAGTAACGCCGCATGAGTCTCAGAGCGAGGTAACGCCGCATGAGTCATGTTTTTTCGTGCGTGCGGCCGGCTCTATCGAATTATAAGACGTTGTCACGTCAAAAAATAAAACGACAGTTTCAAAAAACAATGTCACCACTCACATATGGTTGAAGCCTTACCCAGAGACTGTTTTAAATGCAATTAAACTTTTTTTGAAGTTGATATTTATTTTAACTTTTTAATTTGCTGTGCTCTGATTTCGCCCCCAGCTGTTGTGTGGATGTCACGAGGGAAAAGAGGCTGTGGTGTTTTTCATGGAAAAATACCCGAAAAAAAAAGTGTAGGGTATTTACAAAAACACAATTTTACAAACAAACAGTTGTTCTTGCCTCGAGCATTTGATGTGTTAGATTTTATCTCTGTTATTTGTTTTTAATTTTTTTATGGTAATAAATAATAAATATTATTTGGACATTTATAATCATCATTTGTGTGTGCTTGCAAAAATATGATTCGAACTATGTATATCGAATTGCTACAAACTAATTTTTTTAGATGCTCTCATCATTTTAGACATAGACATAGACTGATATTTGCAGCTTTAGAACACATACATTAGATACATACATACATTTATAAAAGGTTAAACAAAAGACGAATAAACAAAGTAATTTCTATATAACATGATAAATTTGCAAGTTAAACAAAAACGAAAATAAGTAAATTTATATAATTTCTATAAAAACTCTTATTTTTGTTTTGAAAAAAAAAACGCAAAAATGTTGACGCTGACTGTACAGGAGCTTATAATAACTTTAATGTTTTTTTTGGGTACGGAACCCTTATTGTAATATATATGTAGATCTAGTCTACATGTAACTACGTTTTGAAAACCGCACGTAAAAGAAATGTGAGATGCAGTATGCAGTTACGTTATTTTATGACAGTTCCGTATAACGATGCCAATACACGTATGGCATGGCACACAGTTCTATGACAGCTGCTATAGTTCTAAAACATAGATAAATTCGCAAAAATAATTTAAGTGTCCAAAAAATGAGTCAACGGGAAGATTTTGTCCCAATGTGTGAAAGTAACGTGTGTCTCTTGAAACCCCAAAAATTAGATTGATATAAAATATATGTATTTTTGGCGTTGATCTTCTTTCCTATTTTATTTTGCTAGTTATGGAAGCTATTTTTTACACCCGCCTGCGGTCGTACAGTGCAGACGTGTTGACTTATTTACATAAAACTTTTTGTTTTTATTTATTTCTTTTGTACTGTCCGGTAATTGAGTAAAGTGGAATTCAGTAAACGAGGCTAACTTATAAATCACAAGTTCTAATAGTGATCACACCCATTCGTGCATCAATAACTGTGGCTTACGTAAACAAACCGAAAGTGCCACGGATCTACAATGAGCATTCTACGTTCGCCGACTGGAGGTGGTATTTTCAGGGAGCATGGTGGTGGATCGCAACCAAACCTATCTACTAACTCGGATAATGGGAATCCGCAAATTACTTTCCGTAATAAGAGAAAATTAACCGATGACAATACCGAGATCCTAAATGAACTTGCTGAAATGAGAAAGCAAATGTCCGAAATGATGACACTGATGACTTCAGTCAGTAATGCTCAGACTGAAAATATTAGCAAGCTCTGCCAAGATGTTACTACTATAAAAACACAAGTAAGTGGTCTCTGCTCTGGTTTCGACATCATGACTCATGACCAAGAGAATCTAAAAAGCGAGGTAACCAAACTAGGATCAATGACTGTTGCCACGAATAAAAAAGTAGAAAGCCTGGAAGCAGAAGTGGTACATCTAAAATCGTCCTCGGGGCCCTCCCCTCACTTATCATCGATTTCTTGCGATAATGTCATCGCGGAATGCCAAGAACGTAGTTTTCGAGCAAGAAATATCATAGTTGTTGGAATCCAAGAATCGCGATCTGAAGATCTCAATGAAAAAGTAAAGTGTGACATGCAAGAAATAAATAGATTAATTGTAATGATCTACCCAGAATGCCCTGATCCTAAACAAATAATCCGTCTTGGAAGATATCAGCCCGATAAACCTCGGGCCATCAAAGTATGCTTCGCAGCTGATGAACCTGTGAAACGTATTCTACGAAATAAAAATAATGTTCACTTTGACAATGTGAAAATATACTCCGATCAGACACCTTACCAGCGAGAAACTATGAAAAGATTAAAGTTAGAACTTGAGGAACGAACAAAAAATGGGAAAACAAGCCTACATATAAAATATGTGAAAGGAGTACCTAAAATACTTGAAACGCTGTCAAAAAACTACATACAAAACAAAGAGAAGAAATATCAGAAAGAAGAATTGTAGTTACAAAAGAAAATATCTCGTATCAGGTTGCTCATACTTATGATGAAATAGACACTAACAACAAATCACTTAAATGTTTTTACGCTAATGTCCGAAGCATTGTCAAGGAGGGAAAATTTGATGAACTACGGTGTGTCCTGAATTCCTTTCAATCTACCGTACATATTGTTGCCCTAACGGAAACATGGATAAAAAACGAAGACGAAGCAAAAAGGTTCCAAATACCAGGCTATACACATTTCTACAATTACAGAACTGTTACTAGAGGCGGAGGAGTATCTATATTCGTACATAACAACTTAAAACCTAACTTAATTGAAGAATGCTGTGTAAATGACAATCACTTCGTTTGGATCCACATCAAAAAGTTTTCTTTGGATATCGGTACTATATACAAACCAGAACGCACAAATTCGAGCAACTTTCTACAAGAATATGCCGTCCAATTGCAACAAAAGAAAAGAACTTTAGTGTTTGGCGATTTTAATTATGACCTATTGAAACCTAATAATGATTGTACTAAATATAAGCAAATGTTAAAAGAAAATGACACAAAAATATTAAACAAAATTGATCGAAATCATTGTACACGAGAAACACCAACAACGTCATCAATATTAGACCATGTGAGCTCTAATCTTAAAGAACATACTTTTCATTTTGCCATTATTGACTCCGAAATGGCTGATCATAAGCAAATATACCTTGAGGTCAAGAAATACGAAGCGCCACTAAGAAAGAAAATAGAATATAAAGCAATAGATTACGAAAAACTTTACCAAATGGTCGAAGCAACGAAAAATAATAATGTGAACTACGTATACGAGGAATTTGAGAGGAAGCTAAACACATGTTTATCGAATAGTAAAATTACAAAATACAAAGTTATGAACCCACCGAGACAAGATTGGATAAAAAAAGATATCATACATGCAATTAATAAAAGAAACCAACTTTGGCAAGCTCACAAAATTAACAGCACAGATACGAATCTACTAGAAAAACTGAACAAAGAAAAGAAAATGGTAACAGATTATATACAAAACACTAAAAAAACGTATTACTACAATTCTTTTAAAAAATGTCTGAACAAACCAGTTAAAATGTGGCAGTTAATCAATAACCTTTCTAACAATCGCGTAAAAGATGTTGTACCTCCTGCACAATTAAACATAATCTCAGGTGCCATCACGAATGCCCAAGAAATTTGCGAGCAATTTAATTACTACTTTTCTATGATAGGGCCTTCTTTAGCTAATCTGATAACTATCACAAGCCATCAAACCCTCACGATACCTCAAACATTTAACACTACTGAACTCGAGCGATATGAACTAACTTCTACTAGGGAAATAATAAAAATAATTGATAACTTAAAAATAAACACAAGTTCTGGCGTAGATGAAATCACAACGAAATCAATAAAATGTGTTAAACTGCTTATAGCTGGAGAACTAAGTAAATGTGTAAACAACTGCTTGGAACAAGGCATATTTCCAGATAGTTTAAAAATAGCAAAGGTCACACCAATACACAAATCGGGAGCCAAAACAGATCCAGGCAACTACCGTCCGATTTCGGTACTTCCTGTAGTTTCTAAAATTTTTGAGAAAATAATTTATACGCGCCTTGATAGTTTCTTATCATCTAAAAATTTTTTATCTCCAAAACAGTACGGATTTCGGGCAAAATCCAACACACTCGCAGCAACAGTAGATCTCGTCACACAAATTAAACTAAACATTGACAAAAAGCATATCGTCTTGGGAGTTTTCATCGATTTAAAAAAAGCTTTTGACACAATAAGTCACAAAATACTATTAGAAAAAATGTCTGCAGCAGGTGTCACTGGTACTGCTCATAAAATGATTCAATCATATTTGTCAAATCGTCATCAAATAGTCAAAATTGAGCAACATGAAAGCAGTCCTAAACTTATCACATGTGGCGTGCCGCAAGGTTCAATTTTGGGCCCACTCCTTTTTTTAATATATATTAATAGCATACAAGACATAGGACTAAAAGGAGATCTAACTCTCTACGCGGATGATACCAGCCTATTTTACCATGGGGATAAAATTGAATCTATAATACCTGAGGCACAGCATGATTTAGACTTACTTGATAACTGGTATAAACAAAACTTGCTAACTATAAACATATCAAAAACGAATTACGTTATTTTTGCAGCAAAAAACAAAAAAGTATCTGATTTCATCTGTCTTACAGTTAATAATCAAACCATTAATAGGAAGACCAGCGAAAAGTACCTTGGACTAATATTAGATAACCACCTTACATGGAAGCCACACATACAGAAAATTAATGCAAAAATTAGATCACTTACAGGGGCTCTTCGCGCTATGGCACGCTATACTCCTCGAAATGTCAAGTATTTCATTTATAACTCGCTGGTAAAACCACATATCGACTATTTAGTTGAGATATGGGGTTCTGCAGCAATAAGTAATTTAGATAGTATACAAACAGCACAGAATAAATTAATAAAAACTTTGTTTAACTACAACTTCTATACTTCTACAGACAAAATATACAGAGAGACTTCAATAATGAATGTAAGACAAACATATATATACTTTACTTGCCTACTAATACGTAAAATAATTAATAAGGACATACACACACGCATAACGTTTTCAAAAAAATATCAGGTGCAAAAGAAAACATTACGTAGTGCAAACAACTTAATATTGCGAGGTCATAGAACCAATTATGGGAAAAAGAGCATTGTTTATGAAGGTGTTCAGCTATACAACAAACTGCCTAAGGACGTCAAAGAGATTAAATCGGTTGTACTTTTTAAAAAACTATTGAAGTTCCATATTTTACGATGATATAGGAGTACATATATGTTAATATATATACTTAATTATTTTTATATAGTAGATTATTCGTGTGTAAATAGTTACTTGATTTAGTCTTAGATAATTAAGAAAACCATTTATATAAACAAACAAACGAAAAAAAAAAAAAAAAAAAAAAAAAAAAAAAAAAAGTTTAACAATTATTAGTTAGTTATTAAGAAATAAAACCGACATTAAAACATTGTATTGTGTTAGTGTGTTCTGTTATGTTCCATTAATGATATTACTTAAATCTTCGCATATACCACATCCATACCGTATTCGCATCATACATTCACGATCTTACATTGTAGTCTTGTTCGTAAAAACCAGTGTACCCTCATTTATTTATTCTTTAGATGTTTGTATTTTAGATTACATTGTGAATAACAATAAAAACAATGCACTGTACGTACTAATCTAGACTATAAGTTCTCATATAAGTGAATTTGTAATTCTATCTTGAGAATAAAGTTTCTTTAAGCCTAAGCCTATTTTTTTATTCTAAATCGTTGTATTTAATGTGAAAACCAAACTTAAATGAATACCAATAAAACTATTCAAAGTCAAAGTCAAAAGTCAAAGATTTCTTTATTCAATAAAATCACAAGGATCATTTAGAATTGTCTTACATACTAGGTGATTCTAGGTGCCAGTTCCACGCGACCACATTTTTAATTGTTTTAAAAAATGGCGTATTTAGCATTATTTTAAACTTAGACGGATAGAGCTTTCATCTTGTATATCTTATTGTGTTACTCACCTGTCAAAAATGACATACCTTGCCGCTAGAATAACTTGATGATACTATAACGTTATTTTATTGAACACTAGCTACACGCGCGGCTTCGCTCGGGTTACTCTGTGATTTTATAGTTCTTTGTGCAAGACAAGTATATATGAACTGTATATTTTAAAAATGCTATAAATATTAAATTTTTGTTTAAATATTCATGGACATTTCATATCACAAAATAAACTAAGCTTGTAATATACTAAATTAGTTCTTCTTATTCATTTTCATTATTAAAATTGATGAATATTTTTTTATAATTAGCAATATAAAATGCATTACACTTTAAAATATTAATATTATTTCTTGAATATTAATATTAATGTCATTATGTAGGTATAGTTGCACTGGCATGTATTCGTTCTCTTCAAACCATTATACAACAATCCAATCCTGCTTAAAGTCAAAATAATTACATGAATATTTTAGTAACACAAAACCAATTTCTTCCACAATTATATAAATAACATATAAATTCGTCATAAATGTTGCAGATTTAATAAATCGAATAGTTCAAATATGCTGAGCGAAAATTGTATTTTTCTATGGCATAAACATTATCGTTGTGGTAGCGAACATACGATATCCTTATTTTATTTTACTGTAACACATAAACTGAATGGAATTATTCAAATCTGCGGTGCGATATAACCATAGATGTTGACTGAGATAGAATAGAACGCATTTTATCCTTCTTCTTTTAAAATGGCCGAATCAGCAGACTTTGTATGTGTCAAATGATTTCTTTCAATTGTAGTATGTTGTTATATTTTTTATTTATTTTTGTATTATGTTATATTTTTTAGTAAAGGCTGTGTGTGATATCTGTGAAATTGTCAAGTTTCTTAAATTGTTAATGCCATGTCATGTGTTTTGTAAATAG
This sequence comes from Ecliptopera silaceata, assembly GCA_932527185.1. Lineage (NCBI taxonomy): Eukaryota > Metazoa > Arthropoda > Insecta > Lepidoptera > Geometridae > Ecliptopera > Ecliptopera silaceata. The sequence continues at coordinate 9,044,484 of OW052208.1, read as the reverse complement.
GTGGAAATGTAACTAAACTACTAAACAATTTGAACGAATCTAAAACATTTTTGTTATATTCATCGTGTTTTTTGGCAGTGCATTTTTTTTCTGATATTTTGATGAATATTTCTATCATCACCTATCTTTTTTGATTTTATTCAATATTTTGAAGGATTATATACAGAAAAGTGGAGGAAGAAAACATGTTGTTCCGACCACACCTATATAAGGGCAGGACGATGAAGAAAATTAGATATTTTGATGAATTCCTCTATCACATAAAATCCTATCTATCAGAAACGACCTCTCTGGCACGTGGATACAAACGCCAGCATCTGGCGCGGGTGTCATCCGATTTGTCGGGACGTGCCCGAAAAATCGATTCCGATTATCGATAACTCGATATCGTCACTCGATGTTTGCATCGAGCAGAGTACGTGTTGGTTTTATGGGTTTAACATGTTCTCGCGAGCACGATGTGATTTTAAATGAAAAAATTATGATTTGGTGAAAAATTGGCTAAGATTGGATCTATTTTTGGATAGTTGGAGATCTTTTAGAGAACATATGATCATATTGTTGAATTTAAAAGTTGGTTAGTTAAATAGACTCACTGGAACTTCAGTATTTACTTAATTGTAATTCTTTGTATTATAACTTTATTCCGTAGGGCAAGAAACTTCGGCCTAGTTCTTACCATTTTTTTATATGAGAATCATCAAAAAATGGTAGGAACTAGGCCGTAGTTTCTCTTGCCCGTTCATCTAGGCTCTCAAATTGTCAGTATTATTCTAGCTTTATCTATTCTATTAAAATAAAATGTAATTTTACAAAAAAAATAATAGAAATAGAAATAGAAATAGAAATATGTTTATTGTCACTTATATGTAGCACAGTTAAATGTGAGGCCCTGCTTCCTGGAAAAGCGTGAGCTGTGGCCCAGGAAGCAGTTCTCTCCCAGATGATATTTATAGTAGGTACAATATTAAAAGTTTAGAATTAATTAGGTTAGTATAAAATAAGTATGCAAAACTTCTTGGTGGTATGTTGTAAGCATGTGAAAGGGTTGTGTGTATGAATGTGGGTATTTCTGATACTGCCAGTCTCATAAGAGCCTGGATATTTCAGAAGTACCATGTGTGTGTGAGAGTGTGTGTTTCTGTGGACTTACCTGTTACTACCAGCCTCTTAAGAGTCTGGGGATCACAAGATAAGCCCACAGGAGTGTAAGTGTGTGTAAGTGAATGAATAAATGTGTGTTGGGGGGCTCTCCTGTTACTACCAGTCTCTTAAGAGTCTGGGTATCACAGGATCACCCCACGTGAGTGTATGTGTATGTGATAAAAACATCAAAAATGGGGTTTCCTACTTAATTAAGTCTTCTATGCCTGTATAATCGATTTGATGAAGCCATTGCGTTACTATTTTTTTAAACTGATGATTACTATAATGTTTTATGTGTAGTTTTAGATCAAGTTTCGAATACAACCGTGGAGCATTATAATTATATTGTCTACGAGCTAAGGAACTAAAAAAGTTTGGTACGGGGTATCGAGTGATTCGTCTATCGGGTAAATTCAATGTTGGAACCGTTAGGCGGTGATATCTGTATGTACATTGGAAAATATACAATTTACGGACACTTAGTACTCTTAGTTGTTTATAAAGGAGATAAGTGGAGTGTCTAAATGGTAAATACATCATTATTTTTAGGAGAGCTCTTTGTGCTCTTTCGACCTCAATCATATAAGTTTTCGAAGCACCACCCCAAGAACTTATGCAGTAGTTGATAATACATTGGCATAAGGCTTTATAAGTTTTTATTAACAAGTTTTTATCGGCAACAGTTCTGAGGCTCTTAAATATATAGATAAGTGATCTTATTCTTTTAGCAGTGATAGTCAGTTGTTGTTGCCATGTGATTTTCTGGTCAATAGTTACTCCCAAGTATTTAATGTTTTCTACTCGTACCAATGCATCACATCCACATTGGTCATGGTGTTCGGAAAGTTTATTGCAAGGATGAGTATGAACTTTAAGTGTGAGGTTGGAAGGAGGGTTGGTGGCCGCAGTTTTATGGAAGCACATAAATTTTGTTTTGGCAGTATTTAGTGAAAGAAGATTGTTCTCCAGCCAAGTACTAACTATGCATAGTCCTGTTTCTGCCAGTTTCATAATTCCGTCCCAAGTTTTATCATGAAAGACTAGCACTGTGTCATCAGCAAACATTAATAGATTAGCTCCCTTGAGACTAATTTTGCACAGAGCGTTAATGTAGGTAAGGAAGAGTGTAGGGCCTAGTGTACTACCCTGAGGGACTCCATAATTACAGCTTGCGTCATTACTAAGTAGCTTACTAACTCTGACTGCCTGGGTTCTATTACTCAAGTAACTCTTGAGCCATTCAAATGGTGTTCCTCTTATGCCTGCGTTTTCTAACTTACTTAGTAATATCGGAATAGACACAGTATCAAATGCCTTCTGAAGGTCCAAAAACACACCAAGGCACTTGTAGTTCTTATCAAGATGTGATGATATGAGTGACGTAAGCTTTAGAACAGCATCTTCCGTTGAATGACCACTTCTGAAACCAAATTGATTTTCTGAAATCAACCCATTGCCTTCCATGTATTTAACGAGCCTTTTATTCATCAATTTTTCTAGGATTTTTGACAAAGGTGATAGAAGGGATATTGGTCGATAGTTGGACACAGTAGACTTGTCACCAGCTTTGTAAATGGGGCAAACAATTGCTTTTTTGAAAGCTTCTGGGAAAATACCATTGCTAAAGCTTAAGTTACATAAATGGGTAATAGGTAGAGCCAACTGATGTTTAAACTTTTTAATAAGATTTGTTGGGATCAAGTCTGAACCAATAGAATTACTATTTTTTAATTTAGCTATTATTGTAAGGACTTCGAATGGGTCAGTAGGTGATAACATCATAGAATTTAACGGCGCCACCAATTCTTCAGCATTCAAAGTCAGTTGTGTTTCGTCTACGCAAAGCTTGTTTAAGGTTTGGCAAGCTAGGTCTTTACCAATAGTTGTAAAGTAGTCATTAACATAATTGAGGGACTCCACTGAAGTGGGTTTGAGCCCTAATAGCTCTGTAGGTTGGGTTTTCGATAGATTTTGGTTACATATTTCTTTGATAGTTTTCCACGTTTCTTTTGAGTTACCTAAGCTATTGTTTAGTTTGTTCCTATAGTACTCTTTCTTTAGATATTTTATTAATTTGTTGCATGTATTTCTGTATTTCAGGTATTTTATTTTTAATTCAACACTATCTGATAATTTAAATTTCTTGTATAGTTTATTTTTTTTACGTATTGATTTTACTACTCCTTCTGTTATCCAGGGTTTTAGGGGTTGTGATTTCCTAGGTACTTTTTTAATGGTTGTGTTTTCCTCAATCAATTCTTGAAGCTTATGGATCATAAAGTTAGCTGCAACATTAACATCCGTCAACATATAATATTCATTCCAAATAGTTGGATCATTGAGAACGTCAGCTATTTTAGCATAGTCTGTAGTTAGCTTAGTAAAATCGTTCTCTATTTTTGGTACGTTTACATCCGCTATGGATAGAATTATAGGGCTATGATCGGTGAGTTTTTCAAATACAAAAGTGCTAACGCTGTTTGTGGTTTTTACCATAAAGTGGTCCAGGCATGAGTTTTGTCTAGTTGGGTAGAGCACACCTTGTTTTAGACCAAAACATGCCATTATATTTAGGTAATCAGCGACATGGCCTATAGTTTGGTCAGGCATAGTATTAATATTTATGTCACCCGTAAAAATTATGTTCGTACTTATAGTATTATTTAACAACTCAATTAAAGAGTTAAGGTACCCAGTTGGGTTACCAAAACTTGGAGGTCTGTATGAGCATAATACGCAATACTCAGTACCGATGTCAATTTTTAGAAGGCTGCCGTCATTTATTTCAGGCTCAGTTGTAGTCGCTGAAATGGAATTTTTAATATATACAACAATACCATCGCTCTTATTCAACGTTTTTTTAGTATGGTGTGTGCTATAATTAGGAATGTGAGGTAGTACAGTTTTGTCCTGTATCCAGCATTCAACCAACACAATTATATCAATATCAATACCAATGCTGGATATAAATACTATTAGTGCGTCAAAGTTGCGGAAAATACTTCTTATATTGACAGTGAGAACATTAAAAATACTTGAACGTGTACACAGAAGATCTCTACATTCCTTGACATCATTGATAAGGTGACATTGGATGTTAGAAGAGACCTCCAATTCCTCCATAATGGTAGATAGATTACTACTCATTATTGAAATAAAGTAGCGTAAATGACCGTAGTAAATAGTGCAGAGTTTGTACAATGATTATGTCTTGTAAGTGAGTACTTTTCTTGATTACTAAATATGTATTTTTTGTGTAGGCAATGGTTTGTGTAAATTTGTGTATATAGGTGTAATGTTGTGAGTTATGGTTAAATACTAGTAAAAAGTTTTGCAAGAGCACAATATAGTTAAGGTTTACATGAATTAAGAGTAAGTAGACAGAGGTAAATACTATGAATAGTCATTGCTTTTGTTTAAGCTTCTCCAGGTCTGCTTCGTGGCGTATACGAACAAGGGGCATGTTTTCTTTTTGTCTGAGATAAATGTTCCCATTAGAAGTCCAACAGAATGCATATCCCTGGGTCTTGGCAAGATCTCTGGCCAGGTAGAAGAGTCGCTTGGCCTTTTGCGTCAGTGATTCTGACACAAAAACTGGTTTCGGCTCTCCTTCGATCTTGGCATGTCTTGTATTTAGTTTATCTTCCTTCTTTTTCCCTTTATTAAACCTTCTTAAAGAATTCAGTAAAGTTTCCTTCTTTAGTGAACTCACAAATTCCACTATTATTGGATTTGTTGTTTCATTCTTTGTATTCACTCTGTAAATATCGGAAATGTCCTGTTCCTGTACGCTTAAGCTAAGCGAACTACCGATATTTGATATCATATCGCAGAGATGTGCTTTAGTCTCAGACTGTTTAAGTTTCGGAACATTACGTAGCTCTATACTAGAGATTCGTGACTTGCGCTCTAAAAACTCTACTCGGTTTTCAAGGGCCTGTATATGTAAACGATTATCTTCCCTTTCCGACTCTAACTTCGCAACTTTGTCATGAAATATATCGCATTTTTGCGATAGGAACTCAATTGAGTTCGCCAAGTCGCACATGTCAGATTTTACTGATTTAATTGAGGCTTGGAGTGACGCAAATTGGTCTTCGGTTTTGGTCGATAGGTTGGCAAACAGCACTCTCATTTCAGCAACCGCAGACTGGACATCTCCAGTATCAATGGAAGAGTCTAACTTACGTTTGTATCTCTCAGTGCGCGATTTTGGTCGCTCCTCATCCTCGGATGTATTACTTACAGCAGTGTCAGGGTCGAGATGATGTTGTTGAAAAACCTTTTTTTGAGGTTTAGATGTACGGCTTTGTAACTGCTGTCCAGATGTCGATGGTGGTGGTGATCTTTTTAAGGGCATGTTCAAATCGGCTTTTCTGACAGAAAAGACTGAGAATATGCAACTGTTGCGTATTGCTCTGAGCTTTGTGTAGGTGTTACTGTATGGCTAAGATTGTGCCGGTTGACTTGTGAAAACAAATAATTTGCAGTAACAGTGAATTATAGTTGATTATTTTATTTGTTGCTGAATAATAACTTTCACTTTTTCTTGCACAGTACACTGGGCTTATAGTAATGCGAATGTATCACTTTAACTTCGTTAACTAACGCAATAACACTTTTTAAAAATGATTTTTACGTAGACTGAATGAATAACGCCTAGTACTTTTGTCGCTCGAGGAGGAAGAGAGTGATAATATAAGTTGGAATCTTGTTCCCATCCAAGCTTTGCTTAGTTTGTGACTAGAGCGGGATATGTAAAATGAATACATATTTATTTCTATTTTATACGTATTCGGTGTTTTAAATTATTACGCGTCAGTTATACCAAATGTAGGTCAAAGTAAAATTATACTTTAGTAAAAGATAAGGAACTCTAAAAGGGGCTCCGGCCGACAATCCCATTGAGGCGGAACTCGGGAACAATCGATTTCGTTAAATGGACCGAGAAATACCGATTGACCACTGGATTTCCCTTATAACGTGACCACTTCGAACCTACTGCTATTGTTTTAAAAAAAAACTTAAAAGAAATCGCAAAAGACGGGATTTTTCAGGCGTGTATTTGACGCAAGCATTTTTCTGCATTCCAGATGAACTGTGATTAATATTATATTTCATATTAATATTCAAATGAAATAGACTTTAAATCTTTTTACCAGTACATAACAATGAAAAATAAGCTAAATTTCTAAACACAATTTGAAAAAAAATCAAAAGTTTTAAAAAGTCACAATCTGAAATGTTATTATTTATACATGTAGTTATATTTTAACTGTACTTACAATGCAGAACAATAAAAAAGATCTTGACTTTCATACAATTACATCAGTACAATTTCTTTGAAACTACCATTAAAAACTTCAAGCACTCCAACTGAAGTCGTAACATTACACAGAATTAATTCTTTCCAACAAAAGTAAGTATAAGTCGCTTCAACGGTTTCAGGAAGAGATATTTTCAACCGTAACAAATTGCGAGATTTGAACACAGCCTTTTTATAAAAACTCATTTGGGGAAGTACCACCACCGTACATTTCTACTGCTAAATGTCCCTGCACTCACATGATACTTAAGATCTTTATAGCTCAAAATATCTAAGTTTTCAAAATTATTTCTGGGCGTCTAGTCGAAGCGACGCGTGACCCGAGGGCTGGTATCTGGCCCAGCGTATCAGCATTGCTATTCAGCGCGGCAATGCAGCCAGTGTCTTGGGTACGCTTCCGATTGGTACTGATTTGGATCAGTTGAACTATCTATAAATCGTTTGCAACGGTCTGTAGATAGCTCAACTGTTTCTTATGTATTTTATATGACAACGTACATTTTGTAAATACTGTATAGTCGTAAATATCTAAGTGCTAAAAGGTTTCAGCAGACACATGAGACTCTTGAGAAAAGATCTTTGTTACTCAAACTGATAGTTTATACTGCTGCAGTGTATTGCCTCACAGAGTACGTCCTAAATGAACGTGCACAGTAAGACAATGCAGTTATAGATAAATGATTTGTACTGGCTAAGTGCATTACCTCACTGGATTCTTAATGGATGTGCTGAGTGAGGCGATGTCATAGGCAGAAGCTACCACTTTATATCAAGTGGACCATCTACTTTTTTATGTAGTCACAATAATTTAATTGTATTATGTGTTTTTCTTTGTAAAATCAGTATTACTTACTAATTAAAAAAAATACATGCAACCGAATTGAGAACCTCCTCTTTTTTGAAGTCTTTGTTTCTGTTCCGTTGTCTCCGTTTTGAAAGTTGAAAATAGTTGCTAAGAAGATCAATAATTACTCTTAACAGTAAAACAAGTTAATTGTATAAAAATAGTAAATAGCTGTTGCTTTATGTGAGGCTTAGAGGATATTTAACACCCACTTTCACGATAAAGGTATTAACCCCTCACATTTTCTGATAAAGAGATTAAGTACACTCTCCACTAAACTGACAGACTATCACAACAGCCTATTACCTTTAACTATCGTACAAAATACCTTTTAACGACTCATCTGACCTTACCCTCATAACTTGTCACATAACACAATAACAGCGCTATAAAGAGTCGATGAGCCTACAACGAAGGAGCTGGTGCTAGTGAGAGCGATAGGCTTAATGAGGTGGGGTTATAGTGTTGGAGACTTATTGTTTATGAAACATAGTGATGTACAAGATTCTATTTTAGCACACAAAGAAATGTAGACAGTAACATCTTATAAATGTAACAAAATAGTAACCGATATGACTTTTTATTCCAATGATAGGTAGGTATAATAATAAAAATATGTAGGTACCTAAGTACATACCTCTATTATTACTAGATTTTATGTTTCAGGTGTAGTTTTCATCAAAGTTTATTAATATAACTTTCATTTAATTGCTTTGTAAGGAATTAGAAATTAAATATATCGTATTTAATCACATATAAATTCATTTTCATATACTAGTTTATCAACGACACGAAAAAAGAGATAGTCAAACGTTTTAGCAGCTTGTAATCTGTTAAAAATGTTGCTCCTTTTAAGTTAAGGTTAAAGATTATTGATTTCTCAAAAGAAATTAACATTTCACTTATATGAGAAACTTATACATAAAAAGTAACACATGCTTATAATTCAAGCAGTAACATAATTATATAATATACATAGTAGATTCACATTTATGAATTTTGTTCCTACCCGCAAAAACATCGGACAGAGTCACCGTGCGCAAACGCTTGATAGGAATGTAAACTCGTTTTAACCTACAATTCGCTATCAAACGCGCCTCTACAAAATCTGTCTAAATGACTACGTACAGTCAAGTATATAAATCGCCACCACCGCAGCCCCACCTCAAGCTATAACCACGTATAGCGTGCAATAGTTTGTCCATTTTCGGCACGTGCGCTCGCTAACTGCTTTCCGATTGGGGGAATCACCAACAAAAACGAGCCATAACGAGTGTGCTAGGATTTCATATCTTATGAGCTCAAAAATAACATGGAAATAAAAAGAACATCATAGACATAGATATATTATGTATATTACGAGATATACCGAGAGATACACCGCCTTCCTGTATCTTTTGTTATCTCACTTCGGTTGAAAGTCAAAGTCAAAATTGCTTTAAAGTAAAATCACAAGGATCATTTAGAATCATCTTACATACTAGGTGATTCTAGGGGCCAGTTCCACGCGACCAGGTTGCCTGGAAAATATCGCTTTCAGCGATAAGGGTCATTGTGTAACCATTATTTCTGCTTTTTGTTTTCTGTAATCTATATGTGTGGTGTACCAATAAAAAGTTGTCTATCAATCTACACATCGTCACAAGTCACAAGTCTTCAGGCGAGATTGACGTCAAAGAAATCTATAAATTATAAAAAAAACATACCTACTAAAGAACTTGATATAATTTAAAGTTGATTTTATGCAATTTACAATTGCTAAAATGATAATTGTATTCGTAGAAACTTCGTAAGGCGCAGATTGTCATTTAGGTACAGGTTAAAACAAGACTGACGGTAAACCTTTTCATGATTTTAAACTTCATTCTTAGTCATAAAGTCTTTGCATATATTTTAGCATACTGGTCACATTCTGCTATCGGTAGAGACCATAGACATAGACAATAGACCTCCTCCTCCTTGCGTCGTAATCCTCACTGCTGAGGGTCGTGACCCCCTCCTTGGATCACCTTATCTCTGACAATATTTCGCCATCGCGATCTGTTTCCGGCAACCTGTATGGCCTCGTGAACTTTCACCTCGAGAGTGGTGCGGATCTGGTCGGACCAACGTGTTGGACTTCGACCACGCGGTCTCTTGCCATCGACTTTCCCAGTTATTAAAAGTTTTTCGAGATTAGCACTCGGCTTCCTAGACAATAGACAGTGCGTTACTAAATACAGACGGCAAAGAGAGAGACAAAAATGGAGCCAGTAGTTGTCTTTTTCTACATAGACTTACAGATCCACAGAAAAAAGATAGGTATTGTTAAATTATGAATAAATGAATGAAAATACTGTATTGTCCAGTAAATCTTACAACTAATTATCAAGAAAATACATAAAACAAATACTTACCTCGAATACAGTATAGCAGTCGTATCGCTAGGAAGATTCTTCCAAATTAATCTTAATTATGTCAGTTTTGTGAGGCTATTGCTCAGTCTATTTCTACATAGATTCATAGATCTCCAGAAATGAGACAGGTGTTGGCCGCATATGTATATTTCGTAGACTATTTCTACACAGACCATTTCGACATAGCAGACCTAGAGAAAAAGAAAGGTACTGGCCGCACATGTTTCGTTAAGCTATTGCTCAGGTCATATATGTCTATGGTAAAGACTAACAAAAATAGAGCGCTCTCACTCAATTCTGTCCGTGCGGAACGAAGTGTGCAAGTGTCCTGTAGTGTCACTCCTCATTTACATACTAATTCATTTAAATTGACTGTACGCCAGCTTTGTTCCAGCATCAGTTTGGAAAGAACTTTGGTTTTTATATTTCTTTCGTAGCAGAAAAGTTGGAACCTCTCATCTGTGATGTTAAAAATGCCCTTAAATAAACACATAAACTTATGTCTTAAAAAACTATTAATATATAAGTGGAATGATTTTTACATAGTGCGAGTTTTTACTTCTTAAAAATAATTCAATTAATATCTTTGGACATTTTTTGCAACGCCATCTATTGTTAAATAAAGCAAAGCTTTTACTATAGGAATCAGCAAATAAAATAGTTTTTCTAAATCTCACATTTCAAAGCAAATGGCTAGGGGCCTCTATCTACTTGTCAATATAAAAACGATTTTAGCTTTTTAAGTTAAAGGAGATCCAAGGTATCTACTGTGCCTCCATGTATCTATCGTGAGCCTATTCTTCCATGGAACTGAGTTAAAATATTCATAAACACTCACCCACTTATCATAATTGTTCACACAAACAAAACAAAGTTCCGTTGTGCTGCAAAGAACAACAGAGGGACATTTTTCACTCCTAGTTTCCAGTTTGAAAGCACAGGGATGCTTCTTGTATATTGGTGTAAAGTATAAGCGTAAGCGATATGAATTTTACGACGCGATTTAAAGACGCTTACTTATTTTAAGTTTAAGATAAGTGAATTGGTTTAAGTCACTTATAACCAAAAATAACAATTTTTTAGTCTCTCAATAGTAGTGTCTCAAAAGTACTGTGTCTCACATGCGAAAAGTTAACTGTCAATGTAAGTAAATTAAGACGGGAACACGACGAGGTCGAAAAAATGACGAGATTGAAAGGTCCAAAAAATAAATACAAATATTCATGGACAATTCACACATCATACTCTAGTCCCAAACTAAGCAAAGCTTGTACTATGAATACTTACTGATAAAACTCTAATATACTTTTTTTTGTAAACGCATACTGTGTAGTACATTAAATTTATGTTCATCACACAAACATTTACTCTGAGTAGAAATTGAACCCACGAGGCCACAACCCACAGCATGGAAGGCTAGGTACTACCAACTGAGCTGTGACGCTTGTCATCATTTAACGCTATAAATAAATAAAATAAATAAATAAATAATGCTGGACAATCCACACAACATCATCTAGCCCCAAGCTAAGCAGAGCTTGTGTTATGGGTACTAGAAGACTGACATACTTAATACAATATAATACATAGATAGATATTTTTTTATTATACATATAATACATATATTATAGCTATCCTTCTATAACTTGTCCCACGCACGGCCGGTAACAAATAACACGTCTGCGTGTCGCTGCGACGTTTCCAATTTAGACGCTTTGTGTATGTGTCGGGCTGTGAAGACGCGGGCTACTTGGAACCATCTACGTCTGTGCACTGAGCCATCTGGCGAAGGCAGTCAACTATCTGTGCATGGTATTATATACTTATTCTTTATTGACGTGACAACGTCTTATAATTCGATAGAGCCGGCTGCACGCACGAAAAAACATGACTCATGAGGCGTTCTGAGGCGTTCTGAGGCGTTCCATGAAGTGCAAGCGAGAGCGCGGAACGAGCGACAAAGAAGCACGATCGGCCTTTGCGTTCGTTGTCACGTTCAACTATCGTCAGTAAACCGACATTACAGACAACCATTTTTTTTTAGATGGCTTCAGCCCGTCAAACGATAGGTAATTCGGGCCAGTGTCATTTATGTACTTCGTTTTTTATGGACTCTGCCCGTCAAGACCTACGACAGGCTATTCTGGCCAATGTCAAGTGTTTTGAAAATATCTTATTCTAGTCAGTCAATCTTTATAGAGAGATTTGATAAAATTAATGACAAAAAAATTAAACAAAATGTCTTATCGCAAAAAGCTATTTCTTCCAGACTTTCTTTCTTAGAGCCCTTTTTATCATCATCATTCACAGCCCGATTTTGAGTTCTTTAACAGATTTTTTTTAAATGTTTTTCTAAAGTTATGTTTTTGCTATCAAATCGATTTGAACCAACAATATTTGAGGTCGTAGCATAAATCATCCATTTTATTTTTATAAATTTTCTTTTATTAAATGGACGTTTGAAAAAAAATAAGAATATAAAAAATGCACGTTTTGAGTTCTATTTTTGCTTTCTATTTCTGCGGAGTGATGGTATTTCTGTCCGGTCCGATAAGCGATCGGAGATCAATGAAGTGCGATGCTTACCATATGAGGTAGAAGTATGTTGTAGCGTGAAGTAGGTATATTCTCGTGGGCTCTGGTCACAAGACACTGGCACCTAATATTGTATCAGTAGAATGTGAAAATTTTTATTTGCACAAAACTAGTAAACCACAAAAAGTGGGTTATGTAATGTCTATTTTATGTGTGATGCATAAAATTCTTGTAAAAAACAACAGTAGTAGGTATATTGAGTAATTTAGCCAAAGCAAAAATAAAGGCCTTAGTCTCGGTTTGATGACATAAGTCAAAAAGGTACTATATATATACACTTTGAGGCTAGTTTGAAATTTTTAACCGAAGCAAAATCAATATGCTCCGTCTCGTTTGATAACAAAAGTCAAAAAGGTACCTACTATATACTTTAAGGCATAGTTTGGAATTCTCAGCCGAAGCAAAAAGGTCTCAGTTTGACGGCATAAGTCAAAAACTAGCAAACACAGCTACGCAGCAATTAACCCCAAGCAATCACCACCAGCCTGAGTTATGCCTGAACTGGCCCGGTATTTAGTGGGCCGTAACGACCGGTCTCAGTGATTCATTAACACTACTCCGTAGTTATGACACACCATTAGTTCTTTATGGGCCGTGAAGAATGCTAAATAAATAGAGGTCATCATGCGCGATCGGCGGTGGAAATGAATCGGTCAGAAGTGTAGATGAAACATTTATCTGATATTGTAAAGTGGGATCGAAATTTGCAACTATTACGGGTTTGAACATAATTTTCTTTATAAAGGGATATTTACCATGATTTGTGAGTTTGATTATTTCCCGATATTACAGCTGCATGCACCATGGTAGAACTGAAATAATCAAACTAACAAATCATGTTAAATATCCCGTTAATAAAGAAAACTATGCAGGGGTATCATCAATACAATAGAATTCAATATACAATGCAAAGTTATTACTAATGTTATTATAATATTAGCCTTTGGAAAAACGCTTTCAGAAAACAAGACACCAATATTGAAATAACTAGTGCATGTTATAAAACTCGAAGCTAAAAATACAAACATGTATATAAAATGGAATCTGGGTAATCATGGTATCTGTACCAGTGATCTAAAGTACAAAGATACAATAATAATAATAGTTCAAATTCCACGTACAATAAAAAACAATAGACATTGCGGCTTTCGTTTCAAAACACAATCAAAAGTTGTCGACTACGAGGAATGAATTTCCGGAGTAGTAGAGTGATTTGGTACAGTAATGAATCTCGCTCGACCAACAATGAACCAATATTCTTAACTAACGAACCGTGAACATACAATTTCTGAACGTTTCCAACCGTTTTCCAGATGGTGACGATTCTGTGCTGATTACACGCCAATTTCACCCTTATTGCTAGACGGAAAAGCATTAATTTTGGAAAAAATCAAATTCGCTATTTTGCGCGTTCTTCGAATTATACCGTGAAATGGTTCAAATACAGAATCATAATAAAATCTTTAGGTATTGCTCTCAGCATTCAAGTCAAGATTAGTATTCTTTTTAAAAAAAGCCACGAAAACGGACAAAGATCATGTCATGATTTTATACAGTAGGTACGTGGTTATAAGTACCAGTTTCTTTACTCAGGTACGTCCAGAACATTAGATATACAATAAAAAAACCGAAACTGCACGTTGGAAATATTGAAGTAAGTACTGTTTTTTGATCAAATCATGTGTAAAAAAAAATCAAGTTTCAATCTATCACGGTTCATAAGATACAGGGTGGAGACAGACGGATAGACAAAAAAACTGACAGCAGAGTAAGGTAATATGGTAGAAACCTAAAAAAGTTCAAGGCAACATAATAAACTACAATCAAACAGAGAACCTACTTTTTTAAATTTAGTTTAAAATCCTACAAATACAAAATATTCCGTACGCGATTTCCGTACTAACGTATTCTTTCAAGCAGAAAATAAATTATTACGAAACTAAATACATTTCATTTCATCGTTTACTTTGCTGTACATTGCTTGCAATACGCTCAAAGTGAAATTCATAAACGTTTCCTTTGATACAGTTATGCCCGTGTAACTCAAACTACATTCTTCATCATTTCATTATCATCATCAAATTATATAATCTGTTGTTAGACGTAGGTCTACCAAGACACGCCACTGAGCCCGGTCTTTCTCTCTACCCTACGCTTGTTAAACGCTGTCTTCACTCCAGTATATTAATGCTTACAGTATTTATATTATTTAAAACACTACATCTATTTAAGTATTGCTGTAGAGTTTCGGTGGTCTAGTGGTCGCGACCCTGTCTTCTGATTCTTAAGGTCGAGTTTTAAGTCTTCGTCTAATTATCGTTTATTATTTTACATAATTAAAGCTAATAAAACAAGCATAGCTCAATTTTATTATTTGTACCTTATTTTCGCCTACTTTAATCATTTTAAATTAATTACCAATGTAACTAGTCTTCAATACTTTTCAAGTGTACTTGAGTTTCATTAAGTACATAATATTATGTATTAAAGTAATCAAAATATACTTCGTAACCAGCTGTAACTGTTTCGTAACTGTTTTATGCTCTGGGATTTATTAATGATAATTCAGCGATATGGTTTTTAATAAAAACTGTGTTAATTTGTTATTGGATAGTGATGAATTGACCACGAATATTAATTTTATACGACGAACTCCTCCACAAAGAGTCTGACGAATAATTGTGAACCTTTGTATCGAAATAAACCTTCAAACTCAGAGGTATTGGAATTCCAATTTATTCGAGTCAACCGCGGTTTGCAGCGGTAACCCAACATCCGGAACACTACCTGGAAATACTTGTACAGTCAATAACGGAACTCAATAACGGAAGTCAATAATGATCGCACTTTTCAGTGAAACATCCGTTGTCTGGCTTTTACATCTGATTAAATCAATACTTGGTATTCTCTCGAGTAGGTACAAAACTGTTTAATATCAAAGAAAACGATTTCGGTGGGTTGTTTGATATAGTTCTGTGTATAGTTGTGTAAGTCTGTAGGTAGTAGGTACCAAACTTTTCTGTACCTACGTGACCAGAGTCTACAGAGCGGACAAGAAACTACGGCCAGGTTATTACCGATTTTGATGTATGAAGAATTACCTACAATTAAATACAAATGTAAAAGAAGTTGCCGAAGAATCGACAACCGTTGGAGCAAACGGATACTGGAGTGGAGACCGCGTTTAGGCAAGCGTAGTGTAGGACGCCCTCCGGCGAGATGGAGCGACGATCTGCGTAATGTAGCTGGCAAACTCTGCATGAGAAGAGCCGAAGACCGGGCTCAGTGGCGCGTCTTGGGAGAGACCTACGTCCAGCAGTGGACTGACAAAGGTTGATGATAATGATGACAAATGCAAATAAGTTCCTTTGACCAAACTTCCACTCACTCTGATAAGTTAATTTCAAAGCGCACATTGCGGTTATAGCGGCCCGTTTGTTACTATGTTCCGAATTAGGCTATTGTCTAGTTTAATTAAATTGGGACAACCCTCATTCCAACGGTATGGTATCGGCAGTCTTTGATTGAATCCATAAGCTTAATATTGGTGCAGCTTAGAGAGGTAACAGATAGTACACTTTATGAATAAAAACGATTTTTGTTGATGAAATAACACAAAAAAACATAAGAATAAATCAGGTTGTGTTTGGAATGTACAAAAACGGCCGGTTTCTGAAACGCTGATCAACCAAAAAAACAAACTACAATGTATCAAAACTCTGATCATTCGTGATTTGGGTTGCTCAAATGCTTGTCATCGGCGAAATATTTAACAACAGACTTCGACAGGCGTCACAGCTCAGTTGGTAGTAGCTCTGCCTTCCATGCTGTGGATCGGTCCGAACCCATAGCAAATGTTAGTGTGATGAACATAAATATTTGTTCTGTGTCTGGGTGTTTCTTTGTAAGTATTTATTTACAAAAACAAAATGTATATTAGTATTCTATCAGCAATCTGGTTCCGATAGTACAAGATTTGCTTAGTTTGGGAGTGATGAGCGCATTGTCTATGAATAAAAAAGAAATTTACTTACTGAGACGTAAGTATGTAAGAAGTCTCTTGAGCTTGTAATTTCAAGCAAACAAAACAACCCTTTAAACCAAAACACAGTAATACGAGTATCACTTAGCGGCAGAAATAGATTGAAAAATAAACCCACATTAGCCTAAATTCAACACAAAAGTTTAACATAATCCGTGCATCCATTATCCTCGTCAGATTTTAGCTCAAAAGTTGTATTTAACATCTAAACGTCAACCACAAAACAAGTTCTAAAAAAGTATGCTAAAACCCTGCTATTTTTTATCTCGGCAGCTAGCGCCCAGAGTCGGATTAGCTCACAAAATTTAATTTTCAGCTCACGCGCTGCGGTGACACTGTTCTGATTAGAATGGATTTATCCTACTGTTTTGACTGCGCTGTACATTTTGATCGTAGTTGTAGAGCTTTTTGTGAATATTTACAGGAAAACTACGACGTAAAAGCCTTTTCAATTTTCGGTTTTGTATATATCCCATGACACTCAGCAATAATGTGGCTTTCTATTGGTGAAAGAATTTTAATATCTGTTCAGTAGATCCCGAGATTACCCCAATTTAACAAATATACAAACACACAAACTTTACTTCTTTAAAACATTATTATATTATAAGTATAAGTATAGCAGTAATTTTATATAATTACTAATAATATAACCCGTACTTGATGATAAACCAATAATCGTTTGACATTTCAATTTGCGTGCAACATCGCACCGGTACAGTCGCGCACAAATGGACTATAGACTAGCACGTTCGAATCCAATGTGTGTCGCTGACGGGCGTGCGAATACGAAGGCTTCGTTCACACGGCATTGTCCAGCACGTTTTTTTCGTATTCGTTTTTTTAACGTACAATCATCCGGGTCTTCACACGGTAAATTATCATTCGTGTAAAAGACGAATAGCCGCAGTCTTCACACAGTTGTCACAGCGAGTAGACGTCACTGATGGATCCACGCGTGGTTGTACTTTTATATTGGTATCGTAGGCGCCAACGGTCTCGCCGCCGACAAAACAGAAGGTTTTGGGTACATCCTATTAATCAAGAATCTGTGCGAACGATCACATTTGAAAAATTATTCGAAAATCTTAGAAACGATGAAAAAAAGTTTTTTAATTACTTTCGAATGTCTGTTGAAAGTTTTGAAAAGTTATTAACTCGACTGAAAATTCAAGCCTACCAAATTGCTATTCGATAAAAAACGTGTGAACATCGTGCCGTGTGAACGAGACAAAGCTATATTATGTGCCACTGCGAACCGAATACGTCAAAGTTCATTCGATTTGCTTGACAAGTCCGTTGAGTATGCGTTTAAACGTATAAGCGGTAGGTACACGTTTTTTTGCAGTACAATCGACGTGTGAATGGATATATGTACGTTGTATGGTCACTATTTATACGTTAAGACGTATACTGCAAAAAAACGTGCAGGACAATGCCGTGTGAACGAAGCCTTAGTGTATTTTATAGCTTTCTGTCGGTACAGTCGCGCAGAGCGGTGTTCAGGTGGGGCCGGGAAATTGGTTCACGTAACATCTGCATTTTGCAACAATTTAGATTTGAACTTAGTTTTGTTTGTTACTTTTAAAGCGTTTTAATTTACCGAATCAATAGCCAGTATTGCATAGCTGAATTTATCTACTATAATTTAAAAATGTATAAAGCAGAGCGTTTTAATTTACCGAATCAATAGCCAGTATTGCATAACTGAATTTAATTTAAAAATGTATAAAGCAGATTTGAGCCGCATAAAACTACCTAAATACTATTATAATTGCTGTTTTTTTACAAATGATACTAAGTATTTAGTTAAATAATCGCATTAATCTCTATATAAAGTTTCAGTAGTGCAAAATCATCGTCTTTGGGCACCAACAAATATAAAAGAATAAAATAGAGGAATATAATATTCGTCTACTAAAAAAAACATCGCACCTTATCACATATACCTATTTAAAACCAAGCTATGAATCGAAACGATCTATTGATAGTTCAACTGATCCAAATCAGTACCAATCGGAAGCGTACCCAAGATACTGGCTGCATTGCCGCTATGAATTAAATATGATGTAAAGTCACCACCCAACATAAGCCATAGACATCAGTGGGATAGTTAAGGTAACATAAATCATCGTCATCATCATCGACTTATATTAGTCCACTGCTGGACGTAGGTCTCTCCCAAGACGCGCCACTGAGCCTGGTCTTCGGCTCTCATCCAGTGTTTACCAGCTACATTCCGCAAATCGTCGCTCCATCTCGCGGGAGTGCGTCCTACACTACGCTTTCCTAAACGCGGTCTCCACTCCAGTATCCGTTTGCTCCAACGGTGGTCGGTTCTCTAAATTCGGTCTAAATATATATCAGAACTTTTTCTCAAGACTGTACAGCCCCTAGTCTTGAGTGTAGTGAGCCGTGTATACTGGAGACTACGTAAAAGTGTTTGTGAGCTGAATTTGATTCTTTTTCTGCTGTGCTATTTGTTTTTTAAACTCGTTCTTGGTATTTTTAGTTATTGAAATATCTACTTTTTTAAATGTATTTGTTTATGGCAACAAACTGTCAACATGATTATTATGTACTTACCTAAAGCAAAGAATGAAAAAAAAATACTAGTAGGTAAGTACTAACATAAGTTAAAAAGGTACAAAAACCATTAGCGGGATTATTTATGGTGTATTCTACTAACAAATATTTACTATTGTTAGTAATGAAAATGTATGCAAACACGTAATAAATAAATTTTCATAAAACTGCACAATATTTAGTTTTTATTATGGGGCGTCTAAACGGGCTATATTTTACGGCAATTTGTGGCTGCAATACTGTGGCCGGCAACATTGCTACCAATACCAGCCACACTATGCAATATTTTAAGGATGGCCCGGCATTATAGCCACATATTTTTTGATATGTCAAAATGTTTTTTATTTGTAGCCACGACAAAATACAACATATTGCAACATGTTGCCTGCAATTGACTGCTCAGCCATAAAATGTACTAAAATGTTTTATTGATGGCTGGGCAATGTTTGCCCGTTATAAATATTGCAGGGCGTTTAGACGCCCCATAGGGGCGTGAATGAAAGGGTTCTGAATCAAAGGCCATACTATTGCAGCCATATTGCAACATGTTGCCTGCAATTGATTGCACAGCCATAAAATGTACTAAAATGTTTTATTGATGGCTGGGCAATGTTTGCCAATAATTGCAGCCACAAATTGCCGTAAAATGTGGCCCGTTTAGACGCCCCATTAAAACTTTATAAAAGTAAGCAAGTGGCAATAAAAATACACTCCATTGTTCGAGGTTCAAATAAAATTAGAATTCGCACGAACATTTCGTTTGGGGCCGGAGCTGTTCGTTCCAAAATTGAAATTCGGATTTTAGTTCTTGACGTCAACAAGCCGGGATTGTTGATCGTTGTGGCCTTTGCTTGTAGCACTATGATTGACTGATGAAGACTGACTGATCAATGACTGATATAGTGTTGCCATGTTTTTCATTGCAACCATTTTGGTAGTATGGAAATATTATATGGTTTTCGACCATTTCAATACAATATTTGCTATATTTTTCTACATTTAAGATGTTCCATGATTTGTTAGTAGGTATTTATCTACTGAAACAAATATAATGAATAATTACTAAAAAAAATCTTAGTAAGTACTTATTAATACCTACACCAAAAAAACTCTTACAATATTGTGTCTAAGTTTTTTATTGAAAAAATAATTAAGCTTTAATCTACCCCTTCGTCTATTAGACCATCATTATGAAATAATTATTTAAGTACTTAACTTTTTTTATTACAGCCTCGTTAGATTTTGTTTAATTAACATAACTGAAAAGGTTAAAAAATATAAATATTGAGTTTCAAAATATATTTACTTACTCTATTTTTAATAGAATTTATACAAAATTTATATAAAATTTTAAGTAAAACTTGATGTTACGAAATTAAGTTGTTGTTATTAAAATCTGTAAAGTTAACAGTGAATATCAAATCGTCATAAAAACCTTTTCAGAGAAGCATTAGTAATATTCAGAAATAAGTATAAGTAAAGAAAAAGAAAGGATAAAGAAAATCCCGGGTTTTGGACCCCGTTAAAATAAAACAAAATAGCTAATTAGAATCCAAAAATCTTTAAGCACATCATTTAACCGATTTCCCTCAATTTACTCAAAGCTTAATAACAGTTCGGAAATACCGTTCCTGTGTAATTTTCCCATTTCACCCGACAGTAATAATAAAATTCATTTATTTCTTTTGTTTCAGACGAGTCGTCAGTATCGTAAATGAAACTCGATATTTTAAATTAAAACGCCATGGTTCGTTTGGTTTATTATTTTGTTACGCCACGGACATTATTGCCCGGGTGTAAAACCCACGGATTGTGATATGAAAAGTGAAAGGGGCAATACTGAGAAGTGTAAAAAGTGAAGAGGAAGTTTCAAAAGTGAAGGGGAAGTGCGAGAAGTGAAGGGGAAGTCTAAAAAGTGATGTGTTAGAATGTACATAATGCAAAGAGCTTGTGAAAAGTTGATGAAAAGATATTGATGTTTATTATAGATAGTGGAAGTGAAGGATGTGAAAGTGGGTGAGGTGATGGTGGTGGTGTGACGGGCGGCATCATGCTGGCGGCGTTCTGTCGGCTGCTGGCCACGGCAGCGGTGCTCAGCGCTACACTCCTCGCCAGAGCTGCTAAAAATGGTATGTTTTAGTTTTAACAGCTAGTTACGAGTTTATTAGTATCTTCTTCTTCTTATCGTGTCGATACTACAACTGTATTTTGTTGTAGCGTCGTGTTGGAAAGATTAGCCAGACTAGACACTGCTTTACCGTGCCTAGCTGTTACCGGTGTGCGCCACGAGGAAGCTCTATTAGTATTGAACCACGATAGACAACTTTATCGTAAAACAACTCTGATAAATAAATCAAATCAAATTGTTTATTTAAAACTCTTACATTTACTTAAAATAATAAAAGAACACTTAAAATTAACATGATTGAAATATAAAATTAAGAAAATAAAAACAAATATAAATAGATTTTAAAATAAATACTTACTTAACAAAGTAAGCCCAAGGTTTTTTTTGGTTCTCTTATGAAATACAGATTTACTACATACACTAAACATACACTTTAAATAATAAGATAAAAAACAAAATGTTAACGTATTTAAATAATGATCATGTGATATTACAGATTTTAAGTAGATAAGATTACATAAACAATTTCCGAGCATGAATTTCTTGTTCAAAATCTTAATCAGTTTTCATTTAAGTTACATAAAAATGTAAAAAAGGATTTGGCTTTTTGTTCTTACACTGTATTAGGATAAAATCTTACAAAATTTCAATTAGGCAAGAGTACCGCCAAACAAGAAACGCGAAATTATACAAACACGAAAAACTAATCTCAATTTACATAGTTGATGCAGTTTCATAATGAGTATGTAATCCTATGGCTGCCTGTACGCAGCTAGAAAGGGGAATAGGTATTTTAAAACCGGATAGGATAAAAACACACAAGCATAGGCTGGCAACACCAATGCCGGCGGCAATCAAAACTGACGACTTTGACAAGATGACTTCCTAGTGATCTAAAAAATCAAAAATACTTTATTAAGTAAAATCACAAGGATAATTTAGAATCGGTTTATATACTAAGTGATTCTCTGCTGATCTATTGCTTTTTTTCTGTTCCAAAGATTAATGTAGCTAGCTGATTAAGCTAAGCCAATCCATTTCAAGTCAGTAGCAGAATTAATGGGCTTACAATGTCAAGGTTTACAAATGGGAAAAAACTTAGAAAAGTATTCTGAAATCAGTTTTTCAAAGAAAGTTATTCAAAGAGCGTCAGCGTGGTAAAAAGTGTTTTTGAGCTAAATGCAACAATCCTTTTTTGTAGCTAAAATGAAAAATGGAAAAACTCCGCCTCTTTTGACCGGATAAATATGAAACTGCAAAGGTTTTTTTGACCGGATAAATGTCAAAAAGTCGAACACACCCAACTCTAAAACAAATTCGAATGCAAATGTAACTATAGCGCTTCCATCGCTTGATAAAAAGGGGGATGAAAGCGGCGTTCCCTCGGGCGCTGGACGCTGGAATCAGCGGTAATAGTTGTATGCAAAGCAGCGATTGAAGCGCTCATCGGTGACACAACACTCGCGGGAACGCAGATTTTTTCTCACTTTTTTAAATTAAATTTTTCGAAGAATACGGAAATGTTCTGCTTTTTTATGCTAACAAGGCGTTATTTTATGCGTGTCTTTTTTATCAAGTATCATATATTTCGAGGCTTTTTCTAGACGGATATTGCTTGCCTAGAACTTTGTAACTCTTACAAATATTTTACACTAGTAGTACGCCCCGGCTTCGCACGGGTAGTCTATATAAAACATATCATTATAATATAGCCTATGTTCAGCGCAGATAATGTAGCATCACAACATGAAAGAATTTTTGAAATCGGTCAAGTAGTTTCGGAGCCTATTCGATGCAAACAAACAATCAAATCTTTCCTCATTATAATATTAGTTTAGATATTAAATGGAAAGACAGAAAACCGACAATCTCAAATTGAATGATATGTGAGCTGAAAAGACTAAAGTCTATATATCTCAAAGTAAATTAAGTACTTATGTTAGAAAGTCTTTTGCTGCCGTCGCCTCTCTGAAAAGACTTCGTAACTTCCTTCCAACGTCCACCAAAATTGCGCTAGCACAATCTTTGTTGTATCCTATTCTTGATTACGCCGACGCCAGCTACCTTGATTTAACTGAAGATCAACTCAATAAACTTGAGCGTCTTCAGAATCTAGCTATTAGGTTCATTTATGGCTTGCGAAAATACGATCATGTTACTGAGTACCGCAAGAGGCTCAAATGGCTCCCTATTCGACTTCGCCGGAATACTCACATCCTTTCACTTCTCTACAATATTCTCTTTCTTTCTTCTACCCCAGTTTACCTCAAAGAGCGCTTTGAGTTTCTTTCTCTCTCCAATTCTCGATCCCTTCGATCCTCTGAAACCCTAATGTTAAAAACCCCAGTCCACTCTTCAAAATTCTACAGCAGCTCATTTACTCTCCAGGCAACTAAGCTGTGGAATGCATTAGGGGAGACCTAGGATAGTTGTTACAGAGGAGAGTTGTTACAAGGCCGATTTCTCAGAACCTATGATCGTTAGTGAGCTGGCAATGCCACTCAATTGATTCTTTTTAGATGCGCTTCTTGATAAAACAAGTGTCTCAGGCATCAGGCAAATGGTTGCCCGAGTACGACGTCTGCATGAAAAAAAAACCGAAAAGTATTTTTTTTGTCAAAATTTTGGTTGTATTTATATCGTGACACATTAAATTTAGGTGGTTATGTTATTTTTTTGTATACTGTAGGGTTATTGAAGTTTCAAATAGTGGCGTTGTTTTGATGATCCTTTACGTTGTTGTGAAATTATGAATGTTTATTCTGACCAGGTCGTAATTTTCGACACCTAGGAGAGTTGTGACACGCTGTAACAACTCTCCTATTTTAGTTTGTTTGCTTTGAATTTTATGTCATTAGCCATCCAATCAAAAGGTTCCAGTTCAGGAGTGGAAAGGCTGGTCGAGAATGGCACTAGGAGTGAGCTGCTGTACGTCTGTCATAATAGATTGGATTACAGACATATTTTATAGCGGCTGATATTGTCATGATGCCTTAGTTACTTAAAAAATATTTATTTCTTATAATCTTAATGTCTGTAGTCTCAACAATTATGCCAAATGATAATTGAAGTATTATTAAAGGGTGTGTGTTTTATAATTCTTATAAAAGTCATCTTACCTATCAAATATAGTATTGATAAACAGCTGTAACAACTTACCTTGGTGCCTGTCACAACTTACCTCGGTGTTAGGAGAGTTGTTACAGTTTGAGTTGTTTCTGTTTTGGTGGATTTTCTCAGAAACCTTACAACTTGCATTTATTGTCATGACTGTTTTTGATAAAGGAAAGATTGCTCTATATTTAGACATAAAGTTGATAACTGTACTATGTTTCTTTATTGAGATATGTGGTT
The DNA here is from genome assembly GCA_932527185.1 of Ecliptopera silaceata. Classification (NCBI taxonomy): domain Eukaryota; kingdom Metazoa; phylum Arthropoda; class Insecta; order Lepidoptera; family Geometridae; genus Ecliptopera; species Ecliptopera silaceata. The sequence continues at coordinate 9,020,067 of OW052208.1, read as the reverse complement.
TTATGTAAAAATTGTAACAACCCTCCTTGGTCTCCCCTACCCATTTCCATCAGATATGCAAAATAGTATGTATATCTGTGTTTATTATTATATCTTAATATATATGTAGGTAGATGTAGTATAATAAGTAGATATTCTTTAAAGTTATGTGAAAAATGGTAGGTGTTTATTTTTATGTGTGCCCCGTTCTTTTCTAATCATATGTTTCTGTCCATCCAAAGGTTGTCTGGAAGAGATCGCTTATAGCGATAAGACCGCCCATTGTACGTTTTATTTGTATTGTCTCTCTGTTCTGTTTCTTTTTTCTGGTGTACAATAAAGATATTTTCTATTTCTATTTCTATTTCTATTATGTATATTATGACGACCGATGTGGCGCAGTGGGCGATGGTCCGCCTGCGACGCGGAAGGTTGCGGGTTCGATTCCCGCCTTGGGATAAATGTTTGTATGATCTGCAAATATTTATTCCGGGTGTTCTGGGTATGTTATATGTATAATAAAAAATATCTATCTATGTAATGTATTGTATTAAGTATGTCAGTCTTCTAGCACCCATAACACAAGCTCTGCTTAGCTTGGGGCTAGATGATGTTGTGTGGATTGTCCAGCATTATTTATTATTTATTTATTTATTATATATTTTTTGTTTGCCGCATCTATTTAAGTATACCTCAATTGTACACCCTCGATGTACTACTAAGTCTATATATAGAGAGCTATAGCGTTTCCACTTAGCGTGTACAAAGTGGATACAAGCCCTGTCTTGATTGCCAATCAGCAACAGTATCATATTCCAGGTCACCTAGAATTAGGTTACCAAGAATATCAGGTTTAAAATATTCACAAAATTGTAAACCAACCGAAATTCAAAAAGTATTTAAAAACACAAAAGTTTTGAACTACAGTACCCCTACCATGAGTTGTCACAGTAAAATCGCCTTACTTTACTAGAGTAGTTACGTAAATATTAGTATTACGAATTTTATTACCCAACTATCCGCTAGAGGCGCTGTACAAATCTTCATACATTTTTTTAACTACAGACGCTAGCGAGTATAAATTGTAAAAACTGGTAGAGGTACAGGAACGCGATCCGACTACCACGGATTTTGTTTCCATTTTCAGGAACAGCACCGCATTGCAAATAAAAGTGTACCTAGCGGGCCGTGTGACTAAATTCAACAAAAATAAACGACAATTTTTTTAGTAAGAAAAAAGAACGTGGTGATGGGAAGGCTTAGACAATATTGACAAGTAATTGAGACTGAATAATTGAACGAGCATAGCGAGCGAAGCTTGAAACACTTTTCACACGAAGCTTTCACTTGAAAAGTGTTTATGGCCTATTTTCAAAATTGAGACGCTACTCTCGTTTCGCAGTTCAAAACTTATACTAAATTCTATTCACTTACAAATAATAGTGTAAAATCAGTAATTAAATAACAAGTACATTGCTGAACAACAGCAGTGTACTGTACAATATCGGTAAACAATAAAATCGTTTTCAAACGATACTACACATATTTGTTAGTTAGGTTTCAAAATTAAAGCATCTAAAACTTTATCGATATTTCAAACTTCTTTTTAGGTATTTATATGTAAATCGTGCCATACAAATATGCACTCTATTTACGACCAAAAAGCTGCTATAAAACACAGCGTTAGTTGTTACGACGACAAGGTTCAGTTTGCATCGTCAATTCAGGTTTTATGCATTTTTCAAAGCCTGGGATGTTGTTTGTAAATATTTTTAACTCTTTAGCAAGTGGTGTTTCAGATTGAAAAGGTTGAGAGTCACTTTGATAGTCTTTATGGAAGAGTTTATCCGAAAAGAGGTAGTACTTCGATCTCTACGCAGTGAGATAATTATTCTTATTTCAGAAGTACGGATAGATAGCCAATAGATGGCACTGTATCGATAGTAAAATAATAATGCTTTGTGTTCGTGATCTACGTGTCTGTCAATAAAATATTCTACAATATTGTCTATGATAGGTACTTTTTCTTCCCCTCTATGTTTTGTCTATGTAACAAAAATTACGCCATTATACGCATTGTCATTACCATAAACGCATCGTTTTATTAAAATATCCACAAAAACTAAAGTTAAAGTAATTCAGACAGTCACGTCAAGTAGTACATCATACATGTGGTCCTTCGAGCCGGATATCAAGATCCAGCACCTTTGGAAATTAACGTTGACGCGCGAGCAACGTGGCCGTCGTCGTTACTTTAACCTCTACGCAACGCATTTTGGACAACGCACTATCCTATTTGAAGACTTGGAGGCTAAGCGCACAAAGGAATAAGAAGAGGATTGGCATTTCATCAAACTTACACGCAATCTGGTGGGGCCAACCATCCTTTTTACCCTATCTCCTCCCGGTTCTATTTGTGATACGTGTCGAAATTGATTTCAGTGTTTATCGCGAAGGAGTGTTTTGGTGTGAAATATACGCGCTAAAGCTGGTGACGTTGCTATCTCCGCTGCTGCCGTGCCTTTCCTACCATTCGAGTTCACAAATCGTAAGTACTCCTGTAAGCACTGACCACCAAAATGTCAACGGAAGGTTCTATTTCACGCGATAAATCTCCCCACACATTAAACATTGATAGTTCTAAACAAGAAAAACCGCAATCTCGCGACAGGTCTCCCGCTAGTCTCAGTAACAATCCTGACCTGACACGCGAGTTAGTTAGAAAACGTGGAATTGTAAAGGGCAGATTAACTAAATTTACTAACTATGTACAATCGTTAAAAGGCGAGAATCTCTCTGTTTCTTCCTCTCGAGAGTGTATAGATTTAAAATTGAGAATCAAGGGAGCTTCTAGTTTGTTTGACGAGTTCAATGATATTCAAACTAAAATCGAGGAAAATGTTTGTGATAGTGAGATTTCTAATCAGTTAGCTAGTCGAGAATTGTTTGAGAATTCCTACTATAGTACTGTAGCTTATGCTGAATCTATGCTTACTGGTGATGAGGTCACTAACTGTTCTGATAAGTCCTGCCATAAACTGCAATCCGTAAAATTGCCTACTATTTCCATGCCTACCTTTGATGGATCGTATGAACACTGGCTTGAGTTCAGGGACACTTTCCTATCACTAGTTCACAACTCTAAACAGATAAGTAGCATTCAGAAATTTCACTATTTAAAATCGTCATTAAAAGGTAGTGCTACGCTAGTTATAGATTCACTAGAGTTCTCTTCAGATAATTATACCGTTGCATGGGAACTATTACTCAATAGGTATAATAATAGTAGACTTTTAGTACACAATCACGTAAAGGCGTTGTTTACTATCAATGCACTGTCTAAAGAATCCGCCGCTTGCATTCGAAAGCTCATTGACACAATTCTCAAGAATTTACGCGCACTAAAGATCCTAGGTGAAGCTACAGATCACTGGGATACACTAATAAACTACATTATTGTGTCAAAGTTAGACAAGACTACTGAGCGCGAGTGGGAAACATTCAAATGCACATTGTTAGCTAGCGATAACAGCTCTAAACGCACAATAAAAATGAATGATTTATTAGGATTCTTAAAGGACAGGGCCGATATGCTAGAAACTTTGCAGCTTTCACACAACAAAGGGTCTGCTTCACAGCCCGAGAACAAAAAACAAGGTTCGTATTCGCATAACACGTCCTTCTGCAACGTTTCAAGCAATAAGCCGCACGACAGTCAGTCTCGATATACTAGATCTTGCTTGAAATGCAACGGAACGCATCCGCTTTATTCATGTCAAAAATTCCTTGATAGTGATTTAGAATCGAAGTTAAAACTAATACGCGAAAATAAGGTCTGTGAGAATTGTTTACGACCGGGTCATGCGCCTAGCACTTGTAAGTTTGGCCCGTGCAGGAAATGTAACCAGAAACATAACTCATTAATTCACCGAGATAACACTAATTCAGTTGCATTTCATCCGAGTGTTCCGGCCGAGAAGCCTGCCGCGACTGCGACTGCAGCTCAGGCTTCCTCTGCCCTTCCCTCCTCGTCCACCGCGGAGGCGCTCCCGATACACGTAAACAAGGCTCACATGCAAACTCGAAGCGCTAATTCTATAGATACGCACACTGTGCTCCTGTCAACAGCTGTTGTGGAGGTCGCCGACTCGCACGGTGCTTATCACCAGGCGCGTGCGCTGCTTGACAGTGGAAGCCAGCGATGCTTTATTTCCAAATCGTTATGCAATTTAATAAACACACCATTATTACAGTCCACTCATGAAGTTCGAGGTGTAGGCGATTCGGTGGTACAATGTTCAGAAACTTGTAGCATTGAAATTAAGTCTCATGTCGATCAAACATTCACAACACGCATCGAATGTTTTGTTTTATCGCAAATAACGTCTACCATGCCGACCTTATGTCAATTAAGCGCGCAGTTCTGTATTCCAGACAACATAAGATTGGCAGATCCGCAATTTCTAGATTCTAGAAAGGTAGACATCCTAATAGGTGCTGATAGGTTCTGGGATCTCTTAGGGGAAGGTAAAATCCGTCTTCCTACGGGCCCGTACTTACAGAATACTAAGCTAGGTTGGATTATTTCCGGCCCGATTATTAATACGCACAATAATAAAATTACACGCATTAATTGTAATTTTAGTAGTTCAATAGATACGCAGTTACGCATGTTTTGGGAGGTGGAAGAGTGTCCTAGCGCTAAGGTCGCGCAGACTCAGGAGGAACGTGCTTGTGAGGAACATTTCCTCAGCACTACTACACGCAATAGTGAGGGCAGGTTCGTTGTACGCATTCCTTTAAAAGAGTCACCTAGTGTTTTGGGCGAGTCTTATACTCAAGCTGAGCGCCGTTTTATCGCAACAGAAAAACGTCTACAACGCTCGCCTGATTATAAATTATTATACGCAAATTTCATGAAAGAATATGAAAGTTTAGGTCATATGAGTCCGGTAGGTACATATGAAAGTCCGTGCTATTTCTTGCCGCATCACGGCGTCTACCGGGAACATAGCACCACGACTAAGTTGCGCGTCGTGTTCGACGCGAGTGCGCCTTCGTCTTCTGGAAAATCGCTTAACGATTTACAGCTTGTAGGCCCTGCGATTCAGGGTGATTTAATATCTATTCTATTACGGTTTAGACAGCATAAATACGTTGTATGTTCGGACGTTACTAAGATGTTTCGCAATTGCTTGGTAGATAACAATCAACGTAATTTACAGATGATTTTGTGGCGCGATGATCCATCAAAACCTTTAGGTATGTATCAGCTAAATACGGTCACGTACGGAACTGCATCCGCGCCGTTCCTTAGTGTGAGATGCTTAAAGCAGTTAGGGATCGAATCGTCGTCTCCTGATGTTCAAAGAGTTGTAAGGGATGATTTTTACGTTGACGACATGCTAACGGGAAGCAACGATAAATCGAACTTATTAAAACTATGTGTGGACATTACAGATGCGCTAAAACAAGGTTGTTTTCCCCTTCAAAAATGGATGTACAACTTCCCATGCGAGGGTGATGATGATGATGCTTTGTCGGACCGGTTGAAAGAAATTAAATGCAACGAAAGTGTAAGTTCCAAGACGTTAGGTATAGGCTGGAATAATTACAGCGATGAATTTAATTTTAACACGCAAATTCAAAACGACGATAAACCTGTCACTAAAAGGTCTATTTTGTCAAATATATCACAAATATTTGACCCTCTCGGCTTGTTGTGTCCTACAATAATTATCGCAAAGGTATTGTTACAACAACTTTGGCTTTTAAAAATAGGCTGGGACGACATAGTTCCATGCAGTATCGCACGCACCTATAACCGGTTTATCATTTCATTACAGACGCTCAAAACTATTCGTATTCCACGCCACGTTATAGGTACCGAGCCTAGCTATGTAGAACTGCATGTTTTTAGCGATGCGTCGCAGACGGCGTACGGCGCTTGCGTTTACGTTCGCACAGTAAACCAGGATCAAACGTTATCAGTTAGATTGCTCACATCCAAGGCCAAGGTCGCACCGCTAAAGCCTATGAGTATCCCGCGACTTGAGCTGTGCGGTGCCTTGCTTGGTGCTAAACTACTCGATAAAGTACGCAGCTCGCTAACTTGTAAGTTTAGTAGTTTCGTTTTTTGGACCGACTCGACTATTGTTTTAGGCTGGTTACGCATGGCACCTAATAAATTAAAAACTTTCGTTCAAAATAGAACATCGGAAATACACGATTTAACAAAAGATGTTTTATGGCGCCACGTGAGTAGTAAGGAGAATCCCGCTGATCTCGCATCACGAGGTTTGAGCTTGGAAGAACTTTCTTCTTCCACCCTATGGTGGGAGGGTCCGGATTTCTTGCGAAACCGAAAGTATACGCACGACGATCATGGGATCATTGACACGCGCGAGGATCTCCCTGAGGTTAGGACGACAGCTGTTTCTTCCTTTATTGTGCATGACTCATCCAACTTATCACTGTTTCAATTTAATAGATTTTCACAGTTCAAACGTATGAAGCGCGCAGTAGCGTATATGCTACGATTCATACATAATATTCGCAATAAAAATGCTAGACGTTCGGGCGTCATTAGTGTTGATGAGTTGAATGAGTCAGAAAACACCTTAGTCAGGTGGTCGCAAAGGGAAAGTTATCCGAGTGAATATCAGCTGTTGTTGAACGGTTCGAGTATTAAAGGTAAAGGTAACTTAACTAAATTAAATCTATTTTTAGATCAAAATAAAATTATAAGAGTAGGTGGTCGTTTAGGAAACTCAGATGAGTTTAGTTATAGTAAAATGCATCCTATTTTAGTATCCGCTAAACATTATTTTACAGTTTTGTTGTTTCGTCATGAGCACTTACAGCTTCTCCACGCAGGAGCCCAGGCCTTGCTGTGTCACTTACGCGAGATGTGGTGGCCTTTGGGTGCTAGGAACCTAGCTAAGCGCATTGTAAATACTTGTGTTATTTGTACGCGCATGAAAGGTAGAATACTTACGCCATATATGGGTAATTTACCTAAGGAAAGAATAACGCCTAGTTTTCCATTCAATAGATGCGGGGTGGATTACTGTGGGCCAGTTCTCATACTGAACCGCAAAGGTAGGGGTGCTAAAACTACAAAGGCATACATTTGTTTATTCGTGTGTTTTGTAACGCGTGCGATTCATCTGGAGCTAGTCAGTGACCTCACTACCGAAGCATATTTGTTAGCTTTAAAGCGATTCATTTCTCGCCGCGGTAAACCTGTAGAAATATTCTCAGACAATGGCCGTAACTTTGTAGGTTTAATGAATGATTTCTCAAACTTTATACACAAATGTAGTCCCGATATTGTTGAATACGCAACTAGTCAACAAATTAAATTTACGTTTATCCCCCCCTATTCTCCGCATTTTGGTGGTCTGTGGGAGGCAGGTGTGAAGTCGTGCAAACACCACTTACGCAGAGTGGTAGGAAATGCACATCTTACTTTCGAAGAGTTCGACACGGTCTTATCGCAAATAGAAGCTGTCCTTAACTCTCGTCCGCTGTCTCCTCTTTCCGCAGATCCCAAAGACCTCAGTCCTCTGACTCCTGCTCATTTCTTGGTTGGTCGACCGCTCACTGCACCGGCTTGCCACGACCTCAGCGACACTCCTGCGCATCGTCTGAACCGCTATCAGAGAGTTGAACAAATACGCCAACACTTTTGGTCCCGATGGGCCAAAGAATATGTGTCTGAGTTGCAGGTGCGGACCAAATGGACTGATAAGACAGAGGAACTGAAGGTCGACTCCCTTGTCCTGATCAAGGACAACAATATGCCTCCACTCAAATGGCATATGGGTCGTGTGCTCGCTACCATCCCAGGCAAGGATGGTATTTCCCGAGTGGCAGACCTACAAACATCCTCGGGTATTGTTCGACGGAGCTACGCAAAGATCTGTCCACTACTTCAAGATACCTACGCATGAGGAGCCTACTTCAAACTATCTACGCAAGGGGACGACGACGCAACTTCAGGATCATTGCTCAGAGACTTTTGAAAGATACTACGACTACCTAGGTACTTTCAAGGCCGGCGGCATGTTCGTGATCTACGTGTCTGTCAATAAAATATTCTACAATATTGTCTATGATAGGTACTTTTTCTTCCCCTCTATGTTTTGTCTATGTAACAAAAATTACGCCATTATACGCATTGTCATTACCATAAACGCATCGTTTTATTAAAATATCCACAAAAACTAAAGTTAAAGTAATTCAGACAGTCACGTCAAGTAGTACATCATACACTTTGTTAATAATGTTTTGTTATATTTAAGAATAGTAAAAAAGATAAGAGTGTTTATTCTGATATTCAACGTTCTTTATTAAAATAAGGAGGTCATTTCATTATTTTTTTTTTATAACTTTTTTGTAGTAGACAAAAAAGATTATTAAAAAGATTTCATTTGAAAAGTAGTGTATAGATTATTCTGAATATGTTAATGTAAAATGACTTGTCACTGGAAGTAGGTAAGTAAAAATTATTTGAAGGAAATAATAGTTTTAGTGAAGATATTTAGTAAATGAATGCCTCGGTGCCGATAATAAAACTCTTCTCAGCTAAAACGGTGTGTTATTGGGGCTGTAAAAATTTGTGGTACTGTAAAATACAACAAAAAGTTCACTTTTAAATAAAAATGCTTATAATTTTAAAAGCAAAATAGTTACAGTATTATTACTGAAATATAAAAGAGTTAAATCTGCAAAAAAAAAACAAGTGACCGCAATGCGACAGTACACTCGACGCCATTAATAAATGAACAGTACACCTCGAGTGTTGAGTGGCCTCCACTACAAATACATGCATACAATCACGTTTTATAAAAACATATTTTATAATCATAGTTATAGAAAAATCACACACGTTTTTAAAAAAAATATACTTTGGTTTTTTGTTTTCATCCATTCTTGTCCCACTGCTGGACAACGACCGTCCCTCCTTCCACTTTTTTTTTTCAGTTAATTGTTTTTACTTAATTAAATAATGAATATTCACGGACAATTCATACATTTTTTTGTAAATACATACATTTAATACGTAGTAACACCCAGACACAGGACAAATATGTATGTTCATCACCCAAATATTAGCTCTGGGTGAGAATCGAACCCACGACTGCATGGAAAGCAGAGCGACTACCAACTGAGCTGTGACGCCTGTCTATAATTGTTTACTTAACCTCGATGGCTTATAATATAGATAACACATTATTGCTCAACGTAAAATACAAAAAATCTTAGAACTAACTTAATTATAAATAAATAAATATAATAAAGTACAATGGGCGGCCTTATCCCTGATAGTGATTTCTTCCAGGCAACCGTAACCTAATGTTTGTATTCTACTATAAATTATCCTTATTTTTATTCTTAAAATCCACGCAAAATATGAATCAAAACTATGTTTTTGTTTTTTTTTTTAGATTCCTACAAAAGCTTAATATGTTTTAAAGGTGAATGAATACATAGAAGTGTGGTTGGTCCCTGAATGCACGCCACTTTCAGTATAACTAGTGGCAATATTTGTCTAATAATTTTATTATTTATAACAAATTGGATTTTAGGTTGCGTGGTTTCTATTTTCATGTTTTTATTTTACAGTGTTGTTGTGTCCGAAATGTTGTTTAAATAACTATATTTTTAAAATGAATTGGTTTGACTACAACAGTCTTACCCCTATATTATAAAAAGATAGCGTTGACATTGTCATCTATACGTATGGTAATCAAGACATCAAGTCTGCGCTAACTTTTTATAAGATAGATCGTTAGTGTGTAATGTTGCCATATTTAGTAAATAAATAAATAAGAAGATACCACTTAACATCAGCTGGGCCACCGGCTTCTTCCATCTATAGTTTCTACAGCTGTGAATAAAACTATTTAAAAATACATATCAATAAATTTAACAAACCTTCGGCGAGATGGAGCGACGATCTGCGGAGTGTAGCTGGCGGGCTCAGTGGCGTGTCTTGGGAGAGACTTACGTCCAGCAGTGGACTGATATAGGATGATGATGATGATGAATAAATTAAACAAAATTAAGATACATTAGGTAAATCAAAGTGGAAACAACTCACAATGAACATTTATCTAGATGTCAAAATACTATTAAAAATTTAAATTCGTTTAGCTTTGTTTGAGCATTTTTAATTAAGTACCCTAAAATCCATATCAAAAGCCTCTCAGAAACTGAATGTTCCGAAAGAAACATTCTCAAATGAAAGACCATTGCATTCGTCTTCACGAAACTTATGATGAAACAAAGTTCTATAAGGAATACGATTCACAGAACGCTAAGTAAAAGTAACTAAACTACTGAAAACTGATAAACAATTTTGAACCTTAATGTCTTGAACCTAGAGTTCAAAACTACGATTCACAGAACGCTAAGTAAAACTAACTAAACTACTGAAAACCGACAAACAATTTTGAACCTTCATATCTTGAACCTAGAGTTCAAAACCGACTAGCAATCACTGTTTTAGAAGTTTCTAAATACCGTTAAGTTTAGACCAATGTTCTTCAACTCTTAATCCTTGATTTATTATACAAACTACAATGAAAGTCTGTTTTAATTCACTGTATAGGTACTGGATTATCTCTTTACTAATTTTTTTAAATTATTTGATTATGTATTCTCTTAGCGTCACGATTTTATAAGTACTTATTGGTATTTTCCATTTTAAGTCAAGCAAACTCTAAGGTTGCCTTGAAGAGATCGCTTATAGGGATAAGGCCGCTCTGCAAAGTTTGTAGGTATAATTTGAAATATCTTTGTGATGTTAAATAAAAAGTTTTATGTCTATCTATCTATTCTTCTATTATCGTGTGGCAAATTAAATTAGTTGAGAGACAAAAAATAACCAAGCTGCTATAAAAATGTGCATAAAAATATTAATATTTTTTGGTACAAGACGACGAAAAAAGGTTACTAAATGATAAAGATATCACAAGTGAAACTTGATCGACCTCTTTTCAAACTTACTTTGAAACAGCGCCATCTATCAAACACCTACGCAAATCGGATTCTAAACCCTCAGGATTTTTTTGTCTAAAGTTCAGTGGAAGGCAGTCAATCTTTGAGCTTCGCGCGGAAGAAAAATACGATTGGGCACCAAGTGTTATCAGTTCAGACGGTTTCATTCCAGTTGGGTCATGATTTATATCTATTGGTGGAAGCTATGTGTTTTTTAGGGTTCCGTACTTTCTGATTTCGATGTCCGTCTGTCTGTCTGTCTGTCTAATGAACCGTGAACCAGGATAAAAAAAAACATTCATGGACATTTCACACATCACATTCTAGTCCCAAACTAAGCAAAGCTTGTACTATGGGAACTAGATTGCTGATAGAATACATATACCTATGCTTACCTACATTTTTTTTTGTAAATACATACATAGATCACTTAGAACCACCAAAAATAGAAAATATTTATGTTCATCGCACAAACATTTGCTCTGGGTGGGAATCGAACCCACGACCCACAGCATGGAAGATACAACCAACTGAGCTGTGACGCCTGTCAAGGATAGAGCGATTACAATTAACACCTTTGCACATAAGTTTTCAAAGTCCTTATAGACCAGGCTCGATAGGTTTTAAAAACAAAGAAATTAATAGTAGGATGAAACCCATTAGAAAAGGAAGAGAATATTATAAAAACATAAGGAAAATTAATTTACGGGCGATCTGAGTTCGGGAAGGGGGTGGGGGTGGGCTTCTAAGGGTAAAAAACGCTTTTTCTCGATTTCCGGCAAAACTAAAAGTCCTATGGAAAAAAGTCAGATGGCAAAGTTGTAGGTAATTAAAAGATCTAAAACTTTTGTATGCACACTTTTTTCACATAACCTCAAGATGTATGTGAAAAATTCAAAAAACCTAGTTTTTGGTTTTTTATTAATATCTTTTACAAACAATTATATTTTTTCACTAAACTTGGTGAAAACTTACCTCTTTATGTCCCAAATACGCTGTAATTTATTCGATTCGAAATATATATTTTTTTCACCTTATTTTGATAAAATATCGAAAAAATATCCTTATTTTCAATCGAAAATTCATCCGTCAAAATATCAGCTTTCTTCAAAAAGTTGGTATGTTTTCTGTTCGTTGAAATATCTTCTTTTTGATAGTGAAAAAAAATATATATATTACCATAGAAAATCTTCTCAGAAAATGCAAAAAAAAAAGTTAGTGAAAAAAAAAAATAGTGGGATGAAACCCATTAGAAAAGGAGGAGAATATTATAAAAACATAAGAAAAAATAATTTACGGGCGATCTGAGTTCGGGAAGGGGGTGGGGGTGGGCTTTTAAGGGTAAAAAACGCTTTTTCTCGATTTCCGGCAAAACTAAATGTCCTATGGAAAAAAGTCAAATGGCAAAATTGTAGGTAATTAAAAGATCTAAACCTTTTGTATACACACTTTTTTCACATAACCTCAAACATGATGTGAAAAATTCAAAAAACCAAGTTTTTGATTTTTTATTAATATCTTTTAAAAATCTGATTTTATATAAATAAAAATGTAAATCGTTCTATTAAATGTAGATACTTTATTCGAATTACGTTATTCATTACAATATTTTATAAATTTTCTTATTTTATTCATTAAAATAAGGGGTAAAAATATATATTTCTAATCAAAAAAATTACAGCGTATTTGGGACGTAAAGAGGTAAGTATTCACCAAATTTCTTGAAAAAAACACAAAACTTGGTTTTTTGAATTTTTCACATCATGTTTGAGGTTATGTGAAAAAAGTGTGCATACAAAAGGTTTAGATCTTTTAATTACCTACAATTTTGCCATTTGACTTTTTTCCATAGGACATTTAGTTTTGCCGGAAATCGAGAAAAAGCGTTTTTTACCCTTAAAAGCCCACCCCCACCCCCTTCCCGAACTCAGATCGCCCGTAAATTATTTTTCCTTATGTTTTTATAATATTCTCCTCTTTTTCTAATGGGTTTCATCCCACTATTTTTTTTTTTCACTAACTTTTTTTTGCATTTTCTGAGAAGATTTTCTATGGTAACATATATATTTTTTTTCACTATCAAAAAGAAGATATTTCAACGAACAGAAAACATACCAACTTTTTGAAGAAAGCTGATATTTTGACGGATGAATTTTCGATTGAAAATAAGGATATTTTTTCGATATTTTATCAAAATAAAGTGAAAAAAATATATATTTCGAATCGAATAAATTACAGCGTATTTGGGACATAAAGAGGTAAGTTTTCACCAAATTTAGTGAAAAAATATAATTGTTTGTAAAAGATATTAATAAAAAACCAAAAACTTGGTTTTTTGAATTTTTCACATACATCTTGAGGTTATGTGAAAAAAGTGTGCATACAAAAGTTTTAGATCTTTTAATTACCTACAACTTTGCTATTTGATTTCTTTCCATAGGACTTTTAGTTTTGCCGGAAATCGAGATAAAGCGTTTTTTACCCTTAAAAGCCCACCCCCACCCCCTTCCCGAACTCAGATCGCCCGTAAATTATTTTTCCTTATGTTTTTATAATATTCTCTTCCTTTTCTAATGGGTTTCATCCTACTATTAATTTCTTTATCTTTTTGTCATTTTTCAAGCTATCTACCCCGGACTATTATTACTACAAAACTAGTAGAACTTGCAACTATGCACTTAGCAAAAGGAACTTCATAACTAGACTAGTGAAACACCCGTCTTCACTTCCTTGTAAACTTGGAACCCCGCATTTAGAGGTTAAATTTCGAAAGTTCTGTTCTTGCACTAGATCACAATTCGTTTGCGTTCAATTTGCAATTTAACTGCTTTCAGTATTCAGTATTTTTATTGGCATCATTATGTACATATCTAGGTCTTAATAGTACTCACATAATGTACCTACCCAAGTTTGGGTGTAGCAATATTAATTATATGTGATTGGAGAGCTTAGACTTTTAGCATGCAAAAAAAATATTTAAATTTTTTTTCGATGCTTTTCGATGTGAATGAACATTAAACAGCAGTCAAGGGTCTGAAGATTCTAATATCTACAGAATATTTTTTTTTCTTTACCTATCTCGTCCCACTGCTGGGCAAAGGTCTTCCCCAAATCATTCCACCCATCCCTGCTATCCGCTTTCGTCCATCAATCCCTCTCGAAAGCATCGAGGTCGTCCCGCCATCGCCTACAGAATATCAAGGAAATATTTATTATAACTAAAAGGTCGTGACTATCCTGAGAATAATCTAATTTAGACAGAATTTCTAGAAAATATTTATAATGGCTAAAAGGTCCGTGTCTATAATGGTAAATGGTTCGGATTTAAAACATTTTACATTAAAGTATTTAATTGAAGTGAAAACTTCTTTAACGGCGCTGGGTGGGTAAAAACTTTCAAACTCGCGTCAGGGTCACGTGACGTTGATAAAAAGCGTAAGATCGAGGGGAAGGGAGAGGAACTAGTATCTCCCACTCTTTCTACCGTGCCTGAGTGTGCTGACTCTGTTTAGGCGGCACAGGGCGCTTGCGCGAATGTGTCTGTGTCATTGTGATTGTCATTGTCATTATGACGTCTGTGGTTATATTTTTATGTGAAAACTTAGAAGTGAAAACACAACGTTAATATTGAAGTTTTCACTTCTGCCGGCACTCCCGGAGTGCTACCTTTTTTTTATTTATTTATTTCGTTACAATGACATATGTTACATCGAATCTCATGCTAAGTAATTCTAACATACTAGCTAGTAGCTAAAAAACAATAACAAAATTAAGTGTAAATAAGAATGTAGATGATAAACTAATAGGTACTTAGGTTGTGAAGAGCACGCTAACTCCCACCCTAGTATATGAATAAAGTTTTCTCTATAAACGGGATATTTACCTTGATTTGAAAACCGTGATAGTTTCAAATTTTATGTATGAATAAATAGGGGAGCGAGGGGCTTGTTGTAACGGGGGTAAGTAGTAACAGGCTCTTTTCACTAGGATCTTAAACGCTATTAACTTATTTCTTTGACTCGATTTAACATATAAACCACGCCGCATCATGTTGCCATAGCCAATGTTCCGGAGGCCAGCGGAGTGATCGGAAGTGTGCACGCGCTTTATTTCTGACAGGTAATATAAAATTGTACTGTCGTAAAATTTCGGTTTGCGTTTTTAATATTGACTAATTTCAAATTTTCTATATCTTATTTCCATTCAAATTTATCTATCTCTAATAATGTGTAACAGTTTTTATGATTGCTAAATTGTTTAAATAGTTATCTTGATAAATGTTAAAAATCATACCATAGGGTTAGTTGTAACAAAATTCCGGGGCTTGTTGTAACGTGTTACAACATGCCCCAAGTTATGATGTAGATACCTACTTTTTTCCTTTGTTTTAGAATGAGGGACAAAATTAAAGGAAAAGGGAAAGGAAAGGGGAAGGGAAAAACCAAAATTAATCAACAAATAATAAAACCAGAGTGGGCAGAGCTACAAAAAAGATTTTATGTTCAGATTCAGAACGTGAAGCAAAGGAGTGGTATTGTCTGGTATGTGGTGAAGCTTACACAGATACAAAGAAAGAAGATTGGATAGAGTGTATCATTTGTAAGATGTGGGCACATGTAGGATGTGTTACAGGAGACATTATATCTTTAATTTGTATTAATTGTAGCTCAGATGAAGACTGAATTTAATTATAATGGAACCCACCAAATGTTGATTTTTAAATGAGTATAATACATTGTTAGATAGCTATTAAGAAGAGATAATTACGAAGCATACCTTACATAAAATAATTTGATTACTTACTGTGATTTAAAAGTGCCATGATGATTATAAGTAGTGTTTAACTAAATAAAACTGTTAATTACTTAATTGTTAAGTGTTGATTACTAAAAAAAGCGTATTTGAGTTGATTTTTGATAAGAATTACATAATACTTACTCTAGAAAGAAGTCAATTTTGTTAAAAATAAACAAAGAATAAATAATTAGAGGTATTATTGACGTTTTTTTTTGGTCGTTACTACTTGCCCCGGTAGACGTTACAACTTGCCCCAAGCACGAGGTAAGTTGTAACACCGCACTTCTTCTAGAAAATAATTGATTGTAAAATAATGACCAATAGTTATGGTATTATTTTTACATGATTTGGTAGAGGAAGAGTTATAGTATCCATCCATCTTTATTTAGTAGAAATTTAATCAATAGATCTCAAGATATATTAGTTTAAATGAAAACTGTTACAACAAGCCCCTCGCTCCCCTACTACTTTTTGCATTTACGCCTGTTTTTACTTTAGTTAGGTGTCACACATATTTTTAATTAATATTCTATCTCCATGAGCGGATATTATTAATCATTCAATTCCCAAGAGCGTTAAAGAAAGTTTATTATTTGTTGTGACGTGAATGCTTTTATATTACGTGCAGTCTTAGATTGGACAGACTAACCAATTTAATAGAACTATTATTGTCTAACAATGTTTTTAACGACAGCAACATTGTACTTAATGCAGTTTCCGCAACAAAGAGTGTACAAAACAGTACGTCGGAAAACACGTCTTGTTAACCCTATAAAAAGCACATTTTCATTTCTCACAAGAAATCATAGCTTACCCTATTATAGGGGAATGCAGCATGAACAGGGAAACTCGTGTAATAAGTAGGTAATATAATAACAGATTACTTATTTATTACTATATTTATTTATTTATTTAAAAACTATACACAGACTTAAATTTACTGCACATAGTAGTGTCGCAAAGAACTGGCCTAAAAGAATTCGATCTTTTTTATCTGTTGCACATTATTTCAGTTAAAACTATAACAAAAAATACTAAGAAACAAAATAAAATCAATATATTAGGGGGATCTAACATAACATTTCCATTCATGTTTTGTTTGTAAAATGTATTTTCTATCAGCAATCTAGTTGCCATATCTTGCTTAGTTTGAGACTAGAGCGGGATGTGTGCATTCATGAACATTTATTTATTTCAAATCTCTAGTTTAAATCAAATCTCAGTGACACAGGCCAGATAATACAGTGTAGTCTTACAGTAGTAGTATACCCCGGGTTTTTATGTTGCTCACTATGGTTTATAAGGGTTGGGGTGACCGGCAATTTATTACCGCGATGAAAAACAAGGCTTGAGTGAGCGGTGAGAATTAAGATTAGTTTTCTTCGGTCGACGTAATAACTGAGGTTTTTTTTTGGGTATTTTAGCAGCAAAAATAGAGTTTGTGATTTTGACAGACGTTATAGCTCATGTGGTTAGGTTTCTGAGGCCTCTCACAACCTGTCAAGTTTTAAATCACGTTTAGGGCCCCCGCAAACTGCAGACTTTTTATCGACCGATAGTTTGGTCGGCTTCATAATTAGTATGAAGATGTATGCAGATGCGCACATTACAGTGATTCAGTCTTCATACTAATTAAGAAGCCGACCAAACTATCGGCCGAGAAAAAGTCTGCAGTCTGCGGGGACTCTTAGCTTCTAAAGTAACTCATCGGTATTCAATGGCATCCGTGGTTAGTAGTAGAAATTAGTAAATTAAATTGCAATAATTATCACAACCATAATACCAAAAATAGCTACCTATTCAGGTCAATTCTTAAATACAGCGAAGTGGTTTTACGCAACCACTTTAGGCCATTATCGAAGTTTCTGGGCTTTCGTGCAATTAGCCACGTAATGGGTTCCGGTCTTTACGGCTCCGGCGACGCATAAACTGCGAAACATGGCGTTATCACAACATAACAATACCTATATACAAATATTTTTTTACATTAATAATAATATACTTACTTACATATACCTATGTTTTGTTTTTAATAATGCTGGACAATCCACACAACATCATCTAGCCCCAAACTAAGCATAGCTTGTGTTATGGGTACTAGAAAACTAACATACTTAATACAATACATTACATAGATAGATATTTTTTTATTATACATATAAAATACCCAGAACACCCGGAATAAATATTTGCAGATCGTACAAACATTTATCCGATGGCGGGAATCGATGTGCGACCCACCACGCTACATCGTCAGCCCATCTCGATGGACGGCCAACACTCCTCTTTCCTATGTATTTATTATATATAAAGAAAAACCTTCAAAAGAACTAAACTTACTCGTATCTATAGGGTTACAATAATCCCTCTATAAAACTCAATACTGCTTCACACCGTAATATTTTGTTGTAGGTTTTCTTATAAAAATAAAAAAGTATTATTCTCAATACAATGGAACTTTCGCCATTATAGGGTCGAGCTGTATATTAAGCATGCTTCAGCATAGCGCTCACTTAATGTTTGTAATGCTCACTCAAGAGCACAAATTGAAAACTAACTGTTACCACCTGTTTGATGAGTTGAGACCGATTTGCAACTACATTACTATTTTCTAGCGTAATTAAGATGTACTTTTAGCTTATACTATGGGAACTAGATTGCTGATAGGATACTTATATACATTTTTTTTTGTAAATACATACAAAGAATACATAGTTTAACACCGAGACACGGAACAAATATTGATGTTCATCACACAAACATTTGCTCTCGGTAGGGATCGAACCCACGACCCACAATATGGAAGGCAAAGCTACTACCAACTGAGCTATGACGCCTGTCAAAGTTAATTCTAATGAGTTCCAAAAAAATGGTTTAGTTTGACTCGTACCTGTGTTTGTTTTACATTATCAGCTATGTCAGTCATACAGACTGAGCTGTGGCGTCTGGGGCATGCTTACATATGTAGTTCAACCCTGATCCTGACCCCTTAGATAATAATACCCTTTTTCTATTATAGATTTTATTTTTTATTTCTATATTCTTTATCTTGAATACAAAATATAAATATGAGGTACAGTTTGGTTGTTTGTTTTTAACGCGGATTTTTTTTAGTATAAAACGAGACTAAAAAAACTTACGTCAATCTTTTTACGACAAAAATTCGATATAAAAGTAGGTAATAACTTAGTCTGAGATAAAAAGTCTAGATAGAGTATGTGCACTGGTACCCTATTCTAATCTACCCTTCTACCTTTCTAATCGGAATATAAATAAATAATGCTGGACAATCCACACAACATCATCTAGCCCCAAGCTAAGCAGAGTTCGTGTTATGGGCACTAGAAGACTGACATACTTAATAGAATACATTACATAGATAGATATTTATTTTTAACTATACATATGCAATACCCATAACACCCAGAAAAAATATTTGCAGATCGTACAAACATTTATCCCAAAGCGGGAATCGAACCTGCAACCTCCGCAATATGTCAATCAAAACTCTTTTTAACCACCACTATGACCAAAATGAGATTTTTTTACTAAAATTAATTTAGATAAAATAAAAATATACTTTATAACAAAACAAGATGATTACCCACCTGATTTGTAGTAAGTAACCACTAATTACAAAAACCAAATCAGAACCATGTTATCTAATAAGTCATTCTATCCAAATAAAGCCGACCTTTGTATCATCTTGGACAAAAACAGGATCATTATTCACGTGACTTTCCTGCTTCTTCGTTATAGATCCTTATTACTATAAGGCCTAGTTCATACGATGCGAGAAAGACGCCCGGACTTTTAGAACAGCTTGTGAGTAGATGTAGATGAAGCTAAAAGATTCGGGAGTGCTCGGTAAAGTTCGGCAATATTCGGTTATGAAGCCGATTTCGAATGTGTCTGCTTTTAAAGTTCGGTAGTCTTTGGCTAAATTATTTAAAGCATAAGCAGAGTCCTCCTATCTCTGTTTTCCTTCACAAGCTTTGTTTAGTTTGGGACTAAAACGCTCTGTATAAAACTACTATATATTTCTTAACGACCCGTGTGTAAATATCCTTAGCCATGCTAGATTATTACCGTTTGATATGAATAATAACAGGCTTGCTGTGATTTCTTTCGTAACGCTCACAGATAGCTATTTTTTACATGAAAGTAAGAAAGAATTACAGAAAATAAATATGAATAACATTGTAGATCTTTGTTGTTTCGTAAAAGGGTCTACAAATTCCTGTTAGAGTCCCCGCAGACTGCAGACTTTTTATCGGCCGATAGTTTGGTTTCTTAATCAGTATGAAGACTGAATCACTATAATGTGCGCATCGGCATACATCTTCATACTACAAGAAGCCGACCAAACTATCGGCCGATAAAAAATTTGCAGTTTGCGAGGGTAAGGTCTTCAAATGTTAAGGCAGGTCTACAAAGCTGTAAAGGGTCTACAAAATGTTAAGAGACGACAAGAACTTGGAAAATTTTATCAACTACTCTACAGATGACTGAATCTGAGAATGTCAAATATTTCTCTGTTATTCAAATAACCAGGCTTCAAGAAAAAGGGCTTTGCTTTTATACTACAAAATATACAAGATGCCGACTCGAATATGATTATTGATTCAGCGCTTAAATAAAAATAAATTGTATGATGTTTCAATTTAAAACTATATTTGAACTGTTACTTGACAAGGGCCCAGTTAATGTACAACTATGGAAAACACAACCCGGTAAAACACGATCACGAAAAGCGTAGCCAGGAATAGGCAGCCAGGAATTGGTGACCATTTTGTCAACCATGGAATTGGATGACAAAATGGTCACCAATTCCGGACTGTGTTTTCCGTGGTTGTGTATTCCTTGGTTGTGTAATCACGGCACCCTGTTCAGTTTTGGCATTATCATTTTTAACAGCTCAGCCACGTCAATCCACAAAAATACCACGGAATACTGATGAGTTACTATAGTAAAATCATCGAAAACTGAACTAAAACTGAAAGGATATTCGGTCACGCAAGTTTCGCCTTGCTGGATAGCCCTACTGCCCTTGATTGAGCTTGATTTTTTTATTTGTTTTCAAAATAAACTTTCAATAACCGAGAATCAATCACCGAGTTTACTGCCAACATCATATATCTCTGTCAGAAATCGCATTTTGTCGTTCGTGACAATAATGCATGAGGACGTGTTGGGAATACCAACTAATATCAACATTTAAATCAGTTTAAGTGGCTACTGCACTAGTTTTATGGCCCTATTTGTTACTATCTGGTTTCCAAATTTGGGTACGCGGGTTTTGAAATATGGATAGTAATTGGGGCATGAGTATCAGAATCATACTGGATTTTGATATCATAGTGGATTTTGATCTTGGTATCATCATTGTAGATGGACGAAGAGATCAGTCTAAAAATCAGCGCTGCTCTGCCTTTTGCAGGGCAGCAACTATGCTGAGACTGACCTTTTTTGACATAGCTGTTTCTTCTGTTCTGTTACTATGCTTGTATCATATCTTATGGTGCCTTTTTTATGGTCTATATCTGTCTGTGTTGTCAAAATAAATATATTTCATTTTCTTTATTTCTAATGCAATGCTAGGCACGTCCTCAGTAAGGTGAAGGAGGCATTGCATCGTTGTAGATAATTTTAACCACTTCCACGACCGCTTCATTAGATGGTCCATTGATTTTTCCGTCAATAGATTAAGATATCTTATTAATATTACACCTGTCCATATTATACCACATGAACACAATAGTACGTAACAGAGTAAAGAAAACATGGAAAATTTAAGTATTATTCAATTCTTACACAGAGAATATTTATTCCGACCCAAACAAAGGCAGAAAAGAACGAAGAATTTTTAATTTATCCTTAAAAGTTTTTTTAACAGGCAATGTTACTTCAGATATACGTCATGGCAATGTACCAAGTCCGGGCCGAATTTTTGCAAAGAATCGACATTTCTAGCAAAGGCATCCTTTAGTACTATACTCCTTTGTAAGAAGCTTAAAATTTAAGGCTCTGAGAGATTTGAAAAAATGTTGGGCATTGGGTTATTTTTAATATAACTTGGTTGTGATATTTAGTTTTAATTCTTTGGCATTGGACAAAGTCTAGAGATACTTTGTATTTATGCCTGGAAACAGGGCGCTGTGTAGTGCTTGGGAAATTTTTAATTCTCCTTAGCAATTTCCACTCAAGCTCGTCAGTCCACAGACAAGACTTTATTAAATGGAGATTAAGGTCCAAGCGCATGTATGGATGAGAAGAGCCGAAGACCGGGCTCAGTGGCGCGTCTTGGGAGAGACCTACGTCCAGCAGTGGACTGCTATAGGTTGATGATGATGATGTATGTATGGATTTAATATCTGGAGAGCTAACTAACCTATTTCTAGGATACCTACACTTTCACCGTTTGTGAGATAGGATTAATCTAAGTGCACAACACAAACCGGGGCTTCTGAGTAACCTGCCACTCCTTGCATTTAAACCCTCCTTGCGTTTTGACAGGCGTCACAGCTCAGTTGGTAGTAGCTCTGCTTCTCATGCTGTGGGTCTTGGGTTCGATTCCCGCTCAGGGCAAATGTTTGTGTGATGAACATAAATTTTCGTTCTGTGTCTGGGTGTTACTATGTATTCAATGTATGTATGTATTTACAAAAACAATATGCATATAAGTATACTTATTTGCATATTTTATTAGCAATGTAGTTCCCATAGTATGAGCTTTGCTTAGTTTGACACTAGAGTGTGATGTGTAAATTGTCTGTGAATATTTATATTATGAAAAAACTGACGATGATCCTTATACTGATTGATATGTAAGATTATTTTATCCACCATCAAAGTTCTCTAATGGTCAGTCATCCGTCTGCCAGATACGCCTATAACCATTTATCCACGGAGGTCAACATACTGCCTGCCAGCCCAATCTTTGGCCCTTCACCATTAATCTCATTTCGGCGAATAGTTACGCTGGACGGTTTTGGATGTCTGTTTTTACTGCGCACAATCTAGTTTTACGGAGAAGCTGTGGCATGTAAAGATAGATCTGTCTTTTTACCTTGACATTTTAGAATTGCTAGAGAATAGTTTTTATAAGTGAAAGTTAATTAAATAAAATATATAATAAGGCTGAACGGATTTATCTTATCATGGTCTTGAAATGTTTGTGGAGGTCTATAACTGCCGGGAAAACCCTCAAAATAGCCCTGTTCTATTTCTCATACAAACGTTTTCTAAATAAAATGTAGAGTCAATTAGGAACTTTATTTATCGATTGAGGCAGTATGAAGACTGCCGGATCAGTAAGTAAATAAGAAATATAACACATCGCGGTCTAGTCCCAAACTAAGTAAAGTATGTACCTACTTACTATGTATTTAAATTATTCTGTTGTAAAATTTTTGTTTTTTTTTTAATTAAAAAATTTTCTCTACTTTACTATGAGAACTAAAATTTGCATATAAAAAAAAAGCGTGATGTGTGAAATAACTTTGAATTTATTTATTAACTCTTGCACCCGCCATTAATATTTGAGTCTTGTATTTGGTACATTCTGCGGCACCCTTTGTAGACGTGTACCATTAGGTACATTGTATAGTCTGGTCACGTTTTCTTGCTAGACAGCCTTTTGGTTCAAAGGACTTGTATTATGTACCTAGTTCCTAGCTTAACACGAATAGTGACCACAGAGATAGGTATGTTCTGTTTTATCGTTATAAAAATCAAACAAATGACCATCGAATAAAATCACATTGAATAATACTTAGAGAAAAAAAAACACAGCCATTTCACACACCATGCTAAGTCAAGGACGTCTTCCAACGTGATGGAGCGACGATCTAAGTACCAAACTAATCTTGTACTAAGGCATCTAAGTAGTAGCTTGTTTTTATTAAAAACCCGCCTGGTATGGTAGAGTAAGCACTTTACTCTGACTCAAAGCAACCCACTAATGATACTGTCATTGTAATCATCATCAATTTACCTGTACCAATCGACTGCTGTACGTAGATCTCTCCCAAGACGCGCCACTGAGCCTGGACTGCGAATCTACTCATGTTGTTATTGCCACCTACACTTCGCAGATCGTCGCTCCATCTCGCCGGGTGCTTCCTACACTACGCTTGCCTAAACGCGGTCTCCACTCCAGTATCCGTTTGCTCCAACGATTGTCGGTTCTTTGGCAAACATAGCCGGCCCTCTAATTCTTTGAGCTATATCCAAAACCTTTTTGTTGGCTAACTTAATTCCGGATATCTCTCAATGTAATATTATTATTTTTTTGTGTGAATAAAACGTTAGTAACAGGTTTATATTCCAAGTAATTTCGCAAAATAGTTGGGAAAATCGTACCAGTTGGTAACACAAGTAAAGTTCGGTTCACAAACCATAGACATTTGAATAAACCACGACCCGAGCCATCGACACGCATCACTCTTCGTTACTACACTTTATTGCTTTCTAGAGAGACCTATCACTATTAAAAGAATATGCCAAGAGTGAGTCGACTTTTTTGTGTTGGTTCCGTATTTTTAATTATGTGCAAATGTTTTACCACGTTTTCACCTGATGTAACATGATTTTAACATGAAGTTCTGATACATAGTAATATTTATATCGTAATTATTATAGGTTTACTAACTAAACATTTTAAACTAGATACTGCTGTGTTTTTAGGTTACAGATAATTAAAAGTCATTAAAACAGTTAAACCAACTGAAAGACATCTTAATTTCTTAAATTTCAAGCAAAAATTATACCAAAAATCAATTAAAATAAAATCTCAATAACTACTTTAGTAATAAAAAACTTATATGGGTATTCTCCGGTCTACAGCTTTCCTGTTTATTTTTTGAGTTCTATTGTGTAAAGTTCCCTCTGCCTTGCGGCCCATAGTCCACGGATCCCCAAAAGAGTAGGTAACTTGTCTGATCTATTTTGTTCAGCAGCCAAAGTTCTCTGACAGATAGTGAGGGTAGGTTCACCAAGTTTACTCGTAAATTCGACGCAACTCCAAAACTGTCACATAGTAGCTTTGAAAAGAATACTTAAGTTCTCGCTATATGCCATATTTACTCTGTAAGTGCTGTGTTTTAGGGAATTTTCATCCTTAAATGTCTTTTTAAATAGATATAGACATACATGTATTTGCTCAAGTAATAACAAACAAAATACACATTATTAAAACATTACATAACAGTAAAACAAGTTAGATATCAGTTGCAGACTGAAATGACTACAAAAATATGGTAAAATACCATTTTTTTTATGAAATTAATAAAACAAACTGTTTATTGTAGGTACCCGTAATCTAATCTCTCTGCCAAAAGCAGAAAAAAAAACTTACTAAGTATTAATCTTGTCAAAAACTGAGTTTCAATTTAGATTCCAACATAGATCATATTGAAATGTTATAATGTAACAAAAATACTTGTATATTTCTACGCGTTTACTATTCAGTATTCATTTATTTATTCATTTCAGTTTCTTATTATTTTTATTATTTTATTAGTGTTAACCAACGCGTGTAGTAAGCCAATTAAGTAATAAAAATAGAGAAGGTGGTATCCCCATTTTATTTTTGTGATCTAAATTTATTTTATGCCCATAAGGAATCATTTACAGGCTATCAGAGGGCTCTAAATTTAATGAGTAAAAATATATCATGAATGAAAGTCTTTTAGTTTTAGAAAAAATATATTTCTCTACACTTTACAATTCTTAGCTTAAAAAAATACACAATAATTTATATCATATTTGTATTAATTTTACCATGTTGCACGGGTAATATTCGCTTAGCTAAATGGCAACACTGAAACTAGCTGGAATATAGCTCGTGGAATATTTTCATCGTATCTCCTTACGTTCTTTTATTTTGCAAGCCTTCAGCAAACTAGCCGAGAATATTGTTTTTACAAGCGTTAAATTGGATCAAATACCTACGCGGAACTGGAAATGCCCCGTTTAATATTACAAAGGAGTTCTAAATTATTTTGCTGTAGGAAATTCGCATCATTCGATAAAGAGTTTTTTACGCTTTGTTTTTTAAATAGTGGACAAACATTGTTTATTTTTATGTTTTGATTCAATGTTTTATGTATACCTTGGTGAGTTTTCCGTACAATTATACATTTATACTTATTTTTGTAATTATTTATGAAATTCTTTGCTATTTTACATGCGTAATTAAATAATATGCTGTTTGTTAAAACTACTTCACAAAACAAAATTAAAAAAAAATTTAGTTGTAATTCATCATGTTTGTACCTATTATCATATTTTTATACTAATTATGTGGGAGTTAGTTTTTTTGTGTTTGATCATAATCGAATGACTAGTTTATCATGCTAATAATTTTGTATACTTAATTAATATTTTAATATTAAAATACTGTTTTTATATCTGAATATTTCAGTTGATTTTACACAAAACTAATAGCAAGGTTGCGTTGCCTTTAAAAAACTGATTAACCGTACCCAAACATAGTCAAATAAAATATAAGCAAGCGTTGGAAAATCTATAAGACGATATCTTTTTAATCAAAAACCTAAGTCATCTGTTTCGAGCTATAAAGCAGAGGCAAGTATCAAAAATTCATTTCACCCTCGAATCGAGGAGTAAAATCACAATTTTGCAGGCGTTAAGAGTAGATTACATTTTATGCTTTACGACTATTGTTTTAAAGTTCCATTTACTTTGATAGCTGCTTACAGAGTATTAGATTTTGGTTATCACGAGATTGGTCACGGAGTAATTTAAATTTTAATTTGTGGGTATATTACGTTGTAATTTTGTTAATTGTTACATTATTTTTAATGAATATTACAGAAAACTACTCCTTACTTTATTATTTTAAACCAATTAAAAAACAAGTTTTAGACCAATTGTATTAGCTTCCATCTAAATTCGATCCTACTTTTTGAGATATTGATGAACTATTTTTTTGAACTATCTTACATAACTAAACAAAATAGCAAAAAATATTAATATAAGTTCCTTTTATATCTAAGACTTTAAAATAAATGATGAATGATGAAGAATAATGTATATTATCGATTCCGAAGTCTCTTTATTGTAAATATTACATGTTGGTCATACATAATGTCTTACCTATACACTTCGATGCGAATATCAACAATACTATATATAAATCGTGGTTGGTCAATACCGTCGACTCACTGTAGTAAGTCATGTTAATGGGCGCGACTTCGCTTGCAGCGTTTCCCAGAATTGCCACATAATTCAGCACTCGCTAGTGTTACTTGCTGAAAAGTCAAAAGTCGGAGAAAGTTTATTGTAAAACCGGACAAGTGTGAATTGTGATAAATTATTTTTCTCAGAATTTGAGAAAAAAAACTTTTTTGCAATATGCACGTTGCTATTGTCCATAGAAAAACACTGATGCTCGCAATTTGGTATTCTAGATAGTCAATATCTAGATTACCAAATTGCGAGCATCAGTATTCTTCTATGGACAAGAGCAACGTGAAACTGCATCATAAAAAGAAAAACTGTATATTTGAACCACCACTCACATAAAAAAAAAAATGGTAGCACTCCGGGAGTGCCGGCAGAAGTGAAAACTTCAATATTAACGTTGTGTTTTCACTTTTAAGTTTTCACTTCAAAAATATAACCACAGTCGTCATAATGACAATGACAATCACAATGACACAGACACATTCGCGCAAGCGCGAATGTGTTTTCACTTTTAAGTTTTCACTTCAAAAATATAACCACAGTCGTCATAATGACAATGACAATCACAATGACACAGACACATTCGCGCAAGCGCGAATGTGTCTGTGTCATTGTGATTGTGTCATGTCATTGTGTAACATTCGCGCAAGTGCGAATGTGACACAACGACGAAGACAACGAAGACACACTGACACAGACACATTCGCGCAAGCGCGAATGTGTCTGTGTCAGTGTGATTGTGTCATGTCGACACAACGACAATGACAATGACAATGACAATGACACATTCGCGCAAGCGCGAATGTGTCTGTGTTTTCACTTTTAAGTTTTCACTTCAAAAATATAACCACAGTCGTCATAATGACAATGACAATCACAATGACACAGACACATTCGCGCAAGCGCGAATGTGTCTGTGTCATTGTGATTGTGTCATGTCATTGTGTCACATTCGCGCAAGCGCGAATGTGACACAACGACGAAGACAACGAAGACACACTGACACAGACACATTCGCGCAAGCGCGAATGTGTCTGTGTCAGTGTGATTGTGTCAAGTCGACACAACGACAATGACAATGACAATCACAATGACACAGACACATTCGTGCAAGCGCGAATGTGTCTGTGTCATTGTGATTGTGTCATGTCATTGACATTGACACAACGACGAAGACAACGAATGATGAACGTCACGTTCGATGAACGTCACGAGTCACGTGACCCTGACTGAGTTTTCACTTCAATAAGATGGAAGCGTTACAGTTAAATACAAGTTAGGCGAAACGATTCGTACGATATAATAGCGTCTATCTGGTTATGCGCGCGCGGCGAGCGATACGTGTTTCCCGTGCGAGGGTGCTCAGAGCGTCTGTCGGCTGCCGGCGCGCGAGTGCCGCTCCTCGGTCCTCCGCCCCCGCGCTCCGCACCGCACCGCGTGTTGGCAGCGCCTTGTACTCGCCTTGTACGATGTCGCCACAACACTATTTAATTGTTTGAGTCATACGTCGCGTGACCGCAAGTGTGTTCTTTTGTCGTCTCTTGTTTTACGAGCAATGTATAAAAATTAAATAAGATCTTACGCTTTTTCGACGTCACGTGACCCTGACGCGAGTTTGAAAGTTTTTACCCACCCAGCGCCGCTAAAGAAGTTTTCACTTCAAAAATTGCAAAATAAATAATAACATTTCCTAAAAGTTAAACAAATATTGATATTTTCTTATATATTAATAATAACAGAAATACAACTTATCTAGGTACAAATAGTGGTGGCAAAAAGACCTAAGTGGTAGAAAGCTACTTTTTCTTTTTTTATCGTGTCAAAGCTCTTCACTGTGTCTCTCTTAGTCATGGGATGCCACAGTAGTGATCAAGTCGGTCCTGGTACATGTTGAAGGACAAGTGGGGCAAAAGAACAAAATTTCAAAACCTTTAAACCAAAAAAGACACCAATTTTCCGGCTCAACTCTATCTTCTGGTACATCACTACTTAAAATGCCCGGTCAATGTAGATATCGGCCTTAAACTGCACCAAGTTAAGTGGATTGCACGTTTTTCAAATTTATGTTGACACATAAATATTGTATGGAGCAAGAGTCGTAAAAATTTTCAATTTTACAACCTTACAGTGCACTGTGAATTTTCTTTATTACTGCGACATTAGAACTTAACATTATTGTTCCTTATGGTGCAACCTAGATTTTTAAGAATTATGTATGTGGCAATTTATATTATAAATGACAAACTCTTAGTTAGCCATCTATTAGCTAATGAAGTCAGTGTCATTGTTTCTTTTCAATTTTCTCGGAAACAGCAAACACTTTTTTATAAGATAGAGCTAATACCAACTGAGCTGTTTCGCCTGTCAATAAAAAAGGGCTCAAAAAATATCTAAGGTTAACGGTCTATCATATAAAAAGTTGTATTGATGTCTTGATTACCATACGTAATGGTGCCAGATCAGTATTATAAGAGATTGACGTTATCAACGCTAACTTTTTATAAGATAGGGGGTTAATCTCTTATAGATTGATCTCTGAAGTTCCGTAACGAAATAACCTAACACTGCGCATGCGTAATCCAGTCCCCGAGTGCCACGCGTTATTTTTTTTATTTAAAAGACTCATATAAATTAATGAGTAAAATCAAATAATAAATGCTCATAATGAAGCACGCTCCGCAAATAATCGTGTGAACAGTCGACAATTTTCAAACAAAGTGAAATGTGGCAGGTGCAATGCCGGGAACTTCGCGCACAAAGCTGGTCGTGACATCATATGAATATTAATAACTGCTAAAGTGAAAATATTCAATAATTCTGTGATATATAACAACGAGTATTTACTAATGACAGTTTTATATAATTAAAATAAATAAATAATGCTGGACAATCCACACAATATCATCTAGCCCCAAGCTAAGCAGAGCTTGTGTTATAGGTACTAGAAGACTGACAAACTTAATACAATACATTTATAGATACCCAGAACAGCCGGAATAAATATTTGCAGATCGTACAAACATATATCCCAAGGCGGGAATCGAATCCGCAACCTCAGCGTCGAAAACTGTGGTACTATAGTTATGTGTTTGGGTTGGTTTTTGATAATAAATATTAGACATTAATTTTACTGTCTTTAAATAGATACACTTGTAAAAGTTTGACCTTTGTCTTGCAGTGGGACACAAAAGATTTAAAAATACTACTACCGTTGTAGTAAAGCTTTATGTGCGAGCTTGTCCAGGGAAGTACCACCACCGTACTTATTTTATCATCAAGCAGGCATTGGTTTGCAAGTTTAATTTAATAGAATAAATTTAATATTCTTAAGACTTGCTATCACAGATAACTAAACAGTTACATTTTCTACAAAGCTTTAGAAATTTAATTTAAACCACATTGCTCGCTGAAGTTCATTTAAATATATATTCTAGATTGTAAACTATTCCATCTTTGTAACATTAAGATTTATTCCAACAAAATGATCGTAATCTTTAAGAAACTTTGCTCAATTTATTCACAAAGTTTATTCAACTTTTCCGAGAATTAAACCAGAGATCCCCAAAAGTGCCATAGACATTGTTTTATTTAGCCTGACGATATCTTAATATCCAGTACGACCTATATCTGAACTGTCGCAAGAAATTTATAATTTAGTCAAAATATATTTAAATGTTTAATTATTATTATTAGTCTACAATCTAGATCCTTTGGGTTTCAGATAAGTTTATTTAGTTCAAGGTGTTGTTAATATTATAAGGTGAATATTCTAACGAATATTGAATATTAATTGGCTATTGTTTCGCAATAATTTCTTGTTGAAAATTATCGTTAACAATATTTACAGATCGTCTGTGGACGTACTACCACCGATATTATTTAGACGAGATAGGAATAGTTTGACAAATAATCTTACAAACTTTTATAGATAATGTGGTTATCACGAAAAATAGTGAGGAAATTTATGATTATAACGTGTATCAAATGAAGTATACGAAGTAATTTAGTAGGGTGCTAAACAAAAGCTTTTCGTAAAAAAAATATTGAAGTAAATGAAAATATAATTAAATATTTAGTGACCTTTCAGTACACAATAGTAACACTAAATTCGCTGCTGGGCATAGTTGTGTATAAAAAAAATCTGCATAACACACTTTTAAATAAAAAACAAGATAACAATTAAAACAGTGCTAAAAGCATTACTTAATTAACTGATGACGCCAAACAAACAAGATGAAACCAAAGACAGGTTATTTACCGAAAAAAAAGCACTGACGAATTGTCTATCTAATTGTTTGTAACATAGCTCTCTCCTCTATTCATAGGTATATCGCCAAGTCCATGGCGAATCTGAAACTTTGTCGAAGGAAACTTGGAATTACTTTTCCCTGAAAGACTTGTAATGAATCAGAGAGGTTAGCACCGGTGCCAGTGTTTTGAAACTTTGTAGGTCTCTAGTTACGATGGTTGTTGGAAAGTCATCGAGAAACAAAAGACTACGTTCAACACAATTTTTTTTGAACATAAATATAACATAATGTTACTCAGTAAACGGCTAACCGCGCTCATCTTTTTTCCCTTCGTGTGACAGTGGTTATGTCACAATCTTCGGCTCACTAAAGTTGGAATGTTGAACGTGTTTGGCTACACGCTAATCGCGATCTCAAAATACGTACGCTGGTGAACCTTAGCTGCTGCTTAGACGAACTGTTTACGTTACAATTTAACACAATCGGGGCCTGGTTGCAAAAGATTTTAATAATCTAAATAATATGTTGTAAAGTGCTAGCCGCGTCAAGTCCATGAAAACATTCGTTACTCTAAATTTTCTAGAGAACAGCAAAAGTTGCTCAATAGAGGAGATGTCAGACGTTTTACCTTATTTTGATGTCTTAGCTCGCTATTGCATACTTCGTTAATTTGTTTGCGACGTTGTGTTTTGGAACAGGAAAGTTTATTTGAGCATTGAAATATTACTAAATAAATAATGCTGGAGAATCCACACATCATCTAGCCCCAAGCTAAGCAGAGCTTGTGTTATGGGTAGAAGACTGACATACTCAATGCAATACATTACATAGATAGATTTTTTTTAACATACATATAAAATACCCATTTAAACGCTATGTTGTTTAATAAATTATCATAATAAAATATTAAAATAAATAAATGCACAAATGAAACCCCATTGTGCCTCCACCGCGTTACCATTTTTTTTTAATTAAATTTTTTGAATTTAAATTAAATAAATTTAACATAATATTATATTATTAATAAACCAACCGCGCATGTATTTTAAAACTATTTATCTCTACTTCCCTGGATCAGTTTTTTCACAAATCTACTTCTTCACAAATCTTTATTCAATAAAATCACAAGAATCACTTTGAAACGTCATACGTACTAGATGATTCTAGGCGCCAGTTCGTCGCGACCAGAGACTAGAACTGGCAAGAAACTAGACCTGAATCCGAGCTTTTTTTTAGATGATCTTATTTACATTTTTTTTTATTATTCACAAACAACCTTACGACTGGTGCGGCGGCGGATTCGGCCGAGGATCTCAAGAGACGCAAATATGCAGGTCTCGACAGGGCGTACATATTTGCTCCTCTTGGGGTCGAGACTCTAGGTCCGTGGGGTACCGAGGCCCACCGCGTTTTCAAAATTATTTCTGGGCGTCTAGTCGAAGCGACGCGTGACCCGAGGGCTGGTGAGTATCTGGCCCAACGTATCAGCATTGCTATTCAGCGCGGCAATGCAGCCAGTGTCTTGGGTACGCTTCCGATTGGTACTGATTTGGATCAGTTGAACTATCTATAGATCGTTTGCAACGGTCTGTAGATAGCTCAGCTGTTTCTTATGTATTTTATATGACTATTATGTACATTTTGTAAATACTGTATACTGTTTCTTATGTATTTAATACATTACTAAGTAAGTAAAAAAAAAAAAAAACCTTACGACTATTACAGTATGACAATTGTTTAATAAACATATTAATCTGCGAATTTCCAGTAGATTAAGAGCTGACATCATCAAGATGATGATCATCAACCACATATAGTCAACATTGTAAGTCATCCATAACTCCTTCGGTCCTCATTGTTGGTACATTGTGTATCGATCACTTATAAAGCTTGACTAACAGTTTACAGGCTTTGACCACATAACTCGCCAAACTTGACTCGACGAACTGACGCCTAAAAATATCTAGTATTTATATATATATTAACTAAAACAGTTATGACAACCAATTACATTAATTAATACTAGCACACAATATTCATACATTTCAGATACAGTTATAAAATTACAATCAAAATACATATAATATGTATTTTGATAAGTATACAAATTATTAAAAAAAAATAAAAAAAATGTATAAGTACTAGTATGTAAGACGTGACAAAGTGATCCTTGTGATTTTAGTGAATAAATGCAACTGAAGTTTGAAAGTTTAACCATGGGGGTCATGAAAAAAATTTTATAAGTACGTACAATTAAAAGCTTATAAGTAAGTTTTACATAATTAAACCTCATTAAAAAAAATAGATTGCAATATTTAAATCGGCCAATTAAAAAATATCAATGTTGGTTTATTAAAATAAACATAGTTTCGTGAAAGGTCAAGTTGAGGTCATCAAAGCTTATTTTAATTGTATTTATTAGGTAATTAAAATACAAACACACGCGATAGAAACCCCACGCAAGCTTCTGAATCTTAACCCACAAACATAGTTTTATTTTAGTAATACGTTTCTTTGCAAACTGTTCGTGTCGATTTCAGAAAATAGTCTTGGTAGAGACTCTTTAAAATTAGTAACATTTAGTAACATTTATTTGTATTATTTTTTAGTTTACTAAGACTTGATAAGACCGCTCTTTGAGGAAATTTGTAACAAAAACAATAATTATTCATGGAAAAATCATACATCACACTTTAGTCTCACACTCAGCTAAGCTAAGAGACAACAAAATGTAAATAGGCATATAAAATACATAAGAAACAGTTGAGGTATCTACAGACCGTTGCAAACGATCTATAGATAGTTCAACTGATCCAAATCACTACTAATCGGAGGCTTACTCAAGATATTGGCTGAATTACCGCGCTGAATAGCAATGCTGTTTAATAATAGTATAAAATAATGACATTTATTTATAAAAAAATATTTCTTAATTATATTTTATTATTAATAGTAATAACATGTTGTATATGGAGTAGAAGCCTCAACCGCTAATCCGTGAAGCCGTAGCTTACAGAACTTGGTTGAAACTCGGGCGAAGATTACAACCCAGTCGGTTGCAAAGGACTGCCTTATAATTTGAAACGTAATCGTTTGTAAGGAATGTGTCTTACGTTCATTAAAAAGGTATTACTGCGTGGTTTTATTTCGGCGTAATTCGAATTACGTTTTACATTGAAAATATGATTAAATCTACATAAATAGGCTTTTGAATCTAACCTAGATGAATGATCGAAAATAGTTTAATAAACATGTGCAAATGGAAAAAAAAAAACATAAATATAGATTTAAATATTTGGTCTTTAGGTTTTAATAATGGCCGCATTATTAAAACCAAAAGACCTAATTTAATACCTTTTGCTCCTAATATATGGAATACTGTAGTGCCTTGTTTAACTTGATAAGGTCAACTTGGGCTGGAAAAATGGGTACTTAAGTATCATAAAACATACTGGTTTAAAATATACATGTTGATTGAGAACTTCCTCCGTTATTTTCGTCGGTTAAAAAGCACTCTTACAGTCATTACTCTCTTGGCGAATAATGTTGATAAAAAATGTATGTTTAAATGATAGCGATAATTATTAAAATGCTTCTGAGAGCAGAGAGCTGACTAAAACTTTTGCCCCAAACCTCGGCGTGCTAACAAAATAAATTTCCGACAAAACTAAATCCAAAACTCAATTAAAAACCCGTATCCAGCCCGTCTGGTCCAATATTTTTCGCTATAAAACCTGCACGAGTCACAGTGAATACAACAAACAGATGGTTTACTATTATGTTTAGTATTTTTATGAATATTTTTGCTTCTTCTTCTTCGTGTCAATGAACACAACAAAAATTTTAGACACAGTTCATGTAGAACTTTGCCACATTTACTCCCCTGTCTGTACTATTGATGAGATCATCCCTTGTGCAGGTATTAGGGCACAAGGGGCAAACGAGCATGTGGGACATAGATTGTATGGGGGCCCCACAGTCACATTGGCTCAGAGAAGAATCGCGATAGCCCCACTTACACATATTTTCTCTGGAACGACCAACTTGGGTTCGCAGACGGTTGATAGACCTCCATAATGGCCATGGAAGGTCGCGTCCTGGAGGCAGGTGTTCTTCCATATTGAAGCTAGGTGGTGCAGGTTGATAGGTGTTCCAGAGAGCGATCCTGAGAGCTGCTGGGTGATCTTCAGTGGCTGAAGTCGTGCGCAAGAAACTTCTCCGGCTTTTCAATCGCGAAGTTGGAGGCTGCTCTCCATAGAGCGGATGTCGATGGTCTTGCTCTTGCTTGCGCTTTTCTAGTGCACAAGCGACATCTCGCCGGACGGATGGGGGAGCTATTCCCGCAAGTGGGTAAAGCATGTTGAGAGGAGTTGGCTTAAGGCAGCCAGTTATAATGCGGCAGGTTTCATTCAGCGCAACATCGACATGTTTTGCATGAGTTGAGCGGTGCCAAACTGGACAAGAAAATTCACCAGCTGAGTGACAGAGTGCCATGCCGGTGGTGCGTAGTACGTCAGGTGTTGCTCCCCATTTGGTGGTAGTCAGACGACGAAGCAGGTTGTTGCGCGTGCTTACTTTGGCTTTTGTTTTGAGGCAATGTGTCTTAAAGCTCAAAGTTCTATCCAAAGTGACCCCTAAGTACTTTGGGTATGAGCAGTGCTCGATAGAAATACCCTGCCAACGTACGTTGAGAGTTCTGTTGGCTTGGCCATTACGCAGGTGGAATGCACAAGTTTGGGTCTTTGAGGGATTGGGTTTGAGAAGGTTTTCTTCATAGTAAGCGCTGAGCTGGTTCAAACCCATCTCTAGATTTTCCTCTGCTTCCTCGAATGTTGTCGTCTGCGCAGCCAAAGCCAAATCATCCGCATATAAGAACCGTTGTGTTACTGTGGTGTTAGGTTGGTCATTAGTGTATATGTTAAACAGAGCTGGTGCCAAGACGCTTCCCTGTGGAAGACCGTTCTTTTGACAGCGCCACCTGCTCTTTTCTGCGTGTAAATAAACCTGGAAGTGACGATTTCGCAAAAGTTCTCCTAAAATACGGGTAAAGCGTACATCGCAGGTGGTAGCTTCCACTTTGTTGAGAAGACGTCTTACATTCACCGTGTCATACGCTGCCGACAAATCTACGAGAGCAAGCCCCGTCACTTTATTAGCTTCGAAACCGTTTTCAATATGCTGTGTAAGCTTAAGGATTTGACTGGAGCAGCATTTTCCTGGTCGGAACCCAGCTTGTTCGGGAATAAGCTTGGGATCAACTAACGGTGTAAGGCGATTTAACAGAAGTCGTTCAAAGAGCTTATACGTGTGACACAACAGTGAGATTGGTCGGTAATTTTTAGGTTCGTCGGGTGACTTGCCTGGCTTCAGGAGAGCAATCACTTGAGAATATTTTTGCTAGGAATGCATAAAGTTTAATTTCCCACTAATTGCACTGACACCCGAAAAAAACCCGAGCGCAAGTTTTAATAAAATACCAAGGGTTGTGTTTTGAGGATTGATTTTGTTCTCATCATCATCATCATCATCGACCTTTTCCACTGCTGAACGTAGGGTCTGAGCCCGGTCTTCTTAAGAAGACTATCTGAATTTTTGAAATTTTTACATTTACAAATTGAAATTTTTCACAACTGGTCTAGCTGTTTATAAACCCACTGTGTCAATATGTGTATCGCTATCGCAACCAACGTGACCTAGTCAAAAATTCAGCCTACAGCTTCGGACACGTGACGTAAAACCGAATGGCCAACGAAGTCAGGATTTTACGATGTACTGCAAAAAATATCAAGAGATCATGTTTACTGCGTTTTGAGACTGCCAGTTGGTTTTGATCATATAAAATTTATAGCAGCAACTTCAAAGGTCTCTTGGCTTCGGCTAGGCTTAGCGGTGGGACGTTTTGTTATACTACTTCATATCCTATCCTACTAATATTAAACCGAACGATGTGGCGCGTTGGGCGATGGTCCGCCTGCGACGCGGAAGATTGCGGGTTTGATTCCCGCCTTGGGATAAATGTTTGTACGATCTGCAAATATTTATTCCGGGTGCATCTGATATAGGGTATAAATCAGTCCATTTCAAAGCAATGTGTTACTATGTATTCTATGTATGTATTTACAAAAAAAAAAAACTGTATAAGTATTCTATCAGCAATCTAGTTCCCATAGTACAAGCTTTGCTTCGTGTGTGAAATGTCCAAGAATAGTTTAATTATCCATACAAACATTCGCGTTTATAAATAATAATAATAAATACCGCTGGACAATCCACACAACATCATCTAGCCCCAAGCTAAGCAGAGCTTGTGTTATGGTTACTAGAAGACTAACTACTTAATACAATGCATTACATACATAGATATTTTTTATCATACATTTAATATACCTAGAACACCCGGAATAAATATTTGTAGATCGTGTAAATTCATAAAATAAATCCACAGTAGTGCACAATCAAAATATGTAGGTATTTAAAAAACGGAAGGCGCGCTCACTAGTGCTTAAAATAAATAAACTTATATTATAACAAATAAACCTATATATAATAAATAAACATAAAAGAAAAACAAACCAACAATTTTCAAAGTAAAATAACATGTTTTATCATTATAAAAGCTCGTAAAACAAACTCTATCAACAAAATCGTTCTACTCTCGAGTCTTCCCAGATTTTTACAGTAGACTTTAATCGCACCGCGGCGTGCTCTTAACATCGGGTGTGTACTTAGCGAAGACAAACAACTCTCTGGAGGTGCTATCTTGTTATCTCGGTTCAATTTTACAATGGCATACAGAAAACTTGCTATTAAATGTTGGAGGTTTTTTAGATTTTTGTTAAAGTCTTTTAAGGCTGTAGACCGAGTTTTAAAAACAGACATACACAGAGTTTTTTGCAGTCATTTTTGAATAAAAAAATGTTATGTTATCGACCTAGAAATAATTATATACTTACTTAAATTTTATTTATCTAACTCATAGCTTAGAATGAATGTATTGTAAAACTGTTTTTTTTTATTAGCGTTTGTTTTCATTATCAATTTGCTTTTGTGTATCATTATTGTTAATGTAAAAAGCAACATAGTTACAAAGTGTAATTAAACAAAAAAAAACAGAATATACAAAACCAATACTGCTTAAATAAAATAAATAAAAAGAAGGTTCGTTCTTCGTGATTACTAAAGGGTTATGTTTATTGAGTGCAAACGACTAGATACATATTGATTCAGTACATGGTACTGTCTACTGAAGGGTGCCTGAACATGTAGGATCACCTTTGATGGCTACTGATCCCTAAAAATACAATCGCAATAACAATTCATGCGAAAACTATCAAGATACAACCAAGTTAATAACTCAAAAACTGTCAGAAATGACCTAGGTTTATAACAATGACACGCTGAAATACAGCGATTTTTATAAAAAATTGCAAACAGTCAAATATTTTCGGGAAGGTCTTTCACGGAAGTAGATTTCAGATAAAGCACTTTAACAGAAGTTTACATAATTATAAATTCAGCAACCGTTAAGATAGTATTATCTTAATTGTCTTGATGATTTAGTTAACAAGGCCGCCATTGTACCTACATACTAATAATTGTTTATATTACCATAAGGTATTTTGTGTATTATTTTCATATTATGTGGTGTGCAATAAGGAATATTCTATTTTATTCTTGTTACCAACAGTGCACTTCTTCTTCTCTGAAATAATGATGATGATAGATACATTTCATTTAATTAACATATCACATGTGAGTAAAGCTTTGAGTGGAAATAAAATCCAAACAGATACAAAAATCACTTGCTAAAAAAATACAAATTCGCAAAGTAACATTACAGTTTCCGAAGAACAGTTTTAATCAAGTTTAAATTACAATTTAAGGGTTCTACCACTCGATCGCTTGCGAGGCAATTTTCATTAGAAAACATTTAAGCAAATTAAGAATCCAAATAAAGCATCCGTTTACGGATAAAAGTTGCCGTTCGAGAGGTAATAAAGAAGAACAAAATACGGCGAACACTATAAAAACTGAACTGAGTCTACGGTTTTCACACCGTACGATACGACATCCAGGCCGCATCCTAACCTGTCAAACCCAGGTTTTAAATCACGTTCAGTTATTATAGTAACTCAACAGTATTTTGGGCATTTCTTGTAGACTAATGTGTCCTGGCAGGTTTTGAAAGACTAGGATACGGCCACAGAATATCGAGAGATATTATACGGGATTTTATCGTGTACCTTATTGTTATTTTCTCCGTTTTGTCTTGTAGTTGTAATAGCCGTGGTAGCAAGCAGACTGTGTCTTGTGTTTTTCACAAAAACATAGTTTTGATTGTGAATGTTTAAAAAAATCTACGACACCAGAGGCCTGAGCACGATTACATGTGACAGTTTTCATACCTACGCGTTGACGCTACGAGTAGCTTTTTTTTTTTTTTTTTTTATTCTTATAATTTTTTATTTATGAGACTTTGAGTCACAGTTTGACTATGTCAGCCTCGTTAAGCCAAAATTACATATCTAACATCTTAAAATATCATATACTAATTTATACAATGTGTTGGCTGCGTCACTCATTGGCTACGAGTAGCTTGGCTGCCAAAGGATAAGTTTAAAAATCACACCTAGTGAATTTAGGTGCCAGTTCCTGAGTCTAGAAGAACGTGAGAACGGGCGTATATTGTATGATCCTTCTCATGCCTGCCGTTTTTTTGTAAGATCTTTACCATAAACAATTAAAATGAATTGCTGAAGTTCCACTCATATTCAAAACCTTTAAAAATAATTTAATAAATAATGCTGAACAATTCACAAAACATCATCCAGCCCCAAGCTAAGCAGAGCTTGTGTTATGGGTACTAGAAGACTGACATACAATACAATACAATACAATACAATACGCAGAGGATTGCACAGACATAAAGCAGCGTATAAAAGAATTACCGTGTCTAGATTACAATGAACCAATTTTTTATAATAGAAAGTCACTGACTTTCATAAAAGTTTTTATCTCCAAGCCTCGAAGGTTGTAAAAACTAAGGTACGTGTTGAAAATCTCTTTTTTTTTCGTTCAGCTCGTATCTAGGCGTTGGTTATACGTTAGAGCACTCTTGGGATGGTGCGATGTGCTATGAAGTCAAGTCTTTTACATTTTAAAGGTTTCATCTTTGAAAGTATTTTATTTCATTCAAGCTGTTGAAAGTTCATGATACGCTTAAGCGATTTCTTATTTTTATAGCTTTATGTTTTCTTTTTAGAAATAATCTTTGGATTCTGTTTAATCATTAGAAATGTAAGTATTATAAATGTATAAAAAAATTAGAATTTGCAAAGCATTGCAAAAATATATTTTTCCTGTTTTAAGCTATTATTCTTTCGCGGGCCCTAGGCGTGGAGACCGAATCCAGAAATTCCGTAACGAAATAACCTAACACTGCGCATGCGTAATCCAGCAAAAAATGCTATGCAATAGCTTTATGTTTTGTTTTTTTGTTCGTTTGTTTTAATATCAATACAGCCTAGTTGGTTCCCTAGTTTAGTGAGTAGTACATAGTAAACCAAAAAAACTTTTAGCTGTTAGAAACTGATAATGTTTCTTGGGGTTGAAATTTCTCAGCCTGACTTTTTTTTTTTTTTTCTTTTTGATGGATGCAAAATTTTTGTATGAGTAATTCTAAGTTCTAAACTCAATCGTCAGCGAAATAAATCATTACCGCGACACACTCTATCTCAACTTGTACTAAACTTGTCCGAACTTGCCCGAAGAAAAGTGCTCACGTGTAGTTCCAACTTTCCCGTCGAATCGGAGAACCGAGCGAATTGGGAACTGGACACCTTATTCATAAACAACTTGAGTGATATTGATCTATCACGGAAATTATGATGTTAATAATTAAGCAAGAAAAGTTTAATAATCATTTTGCATAGCTGTTATTAAAATTACCGAAATCATTAGAATGCATCACCAAACCAAAATTTACATATTTATATACTTAGAGATTATTTATTTTATTATTATTTAACTTTCTAATTTTTTATTAGTACTCATATTATCTACTGTTTTAGGTTAGAAATTAAAACGTACTATTTAGATAGAAAAGTCAAAGTCAAAAATTACTTTATTCAGTAAAATCACAAGGATCATTTAGAATCGTCTTACATACTAGGTGATTCTAGGTGCCAGTTCCACGCGACCAGAGCCTAGAAGAACGGGCAAGACACTTACGGCCTGGTTCCTACCGGTTTTTTAGTATTTATTAGAACATTGTTAGTATTAGTATTCAGACTGAATATTAGTATTCAGAAGAAAATTATGTAAGTAATCAAAAATCTTGATTGCATTAAGTCGTGATAGTAACATGTAATACTATCACTATCAGGTGACTTCTTACCCCCTATCTTATAAAAAGTTAGCGTTGACTTTAAGTCATCATTACGTATGGTAATCAGTACATCAAGTCTGCTCTAACTTTTTATAAGATAGACCGTTAGTGAATAAGGACAGTATGGGTTCCCTATTCGCCCGATCTCTGGTGATTTTCAATGGAGAAGTAATTCAAACTTCTCCGCTACATAGGAATTTATTACGACATCTTGATTTACGCTACACATACTTGCACGATTCAGCTGGGTATCCCCATTGTTTTAATTATTATTTTTGACAACTTTTTACCATGAAAAATGTCTTTTACTGAGTTACCATGAATAAATGTGACAATAAATCAAATCAATCTTTGTTTTGGAACAAACATTATAAACCTTAAACATATTAAAAAGACAGGAAACGAAATGTAATAGTAATGTATTGAAAACATACCTACTACGCGTTGATGCTGCAACGTTCGGCAGTCGTGTTGGCGTTGACGCATAGTGTGAATTAATTACTACTTTCTTACCGTTACGATTATCACATTTATTTGTGTTCAAAGCTCTAGCCTACTGTAGTAATCCTGAAAGGATTCTGTTCAACAAAAAATATTGAAAAAAAAACAATGGCTACCTGAATCATGCTATAGTATGGAGCAGATCTCTGTTTGGATGTGACTGGGAATATGTTCCAAGTTTAGGAAGTTAGTAAAAAGGAGAAATTGAGATAAACATACAGGTTCTAGGACTAGTTTCACTGTTGGACCGATTGTGACCTATTAGGAACACAACTATGTCATAAGTACTAATATTATTTATTTATTTATTAGTTTATTTTATAATATAATATAGTATGTATTTGTATTACCTAGTTTATCTATTAGGTTAAGTATCTTAAGTTTTTTGTTGTTCACTATCTTCTACTCAACTTGATGTTGTTTAAGCACCGCCTTCCTATGTACCTTCTGTCATCTCACTTTGGTTGCCTGGAAGAGATCGCTCTCAGCGATAAGGCCGCTCATTGTATTGCCATGACTACCTGTTTAAATTCTTTGTCCTATTTGTGTGTGGTAAACAATAAAGAATTATCTATCTATCTATTTATTATAAACGCGAAAGTTTGTATGGATGGATGTATATTTGTAACTCTT
Organism: Ecliptopera silaceata; assembly: GCA_932527185.1. Classification (NCBI taxonomy): domain Eukaryota; kingdom Metazoa; phylum Arthropoda; class Insecta; order Lepidoptera; family Geometridae; genus Ecliptopera; species Ecliptopera silaceata. Next base: position 8,977,302 of record OW052208.1, on the reverse strand, counting down.
TCACGCTACAACTACTGAATGGATTTTAATGAAACTTTACTATTCATATTATACTTAAAAGAGGACATCGACAAAGTCATAATCTTAAGTATTTTTGGTAACAGAAAGATTTTTTCATATTTTTTCACTAAAAAAAATAATTTATTATAGTACTTACTTAATGTGGTATCAGTCTATATATGTATTTAACAAGTATCAGTCTTCCCAACAGACTACGTCACGCACGATATCAGCTAGGTATCACTCCACCATCAAATACTAAAACTCATACTAGGCTTCTCTCTAAACCTTACCTGTAGTACTGCATTTATGGATCCTAAAATTTTATATTCGTTATATAGCGTTTAATATTCTGGTCAGATGAGTTGGCACGTTGCCAGTTCGTACTTAGTATCTACATAATGGTACATCATCGGACTTGTATCATAATATTTTTATCATGTGGCTATTTGATCAATTTATTATTTTTATCGCATCATTTGGTTAAAACAAAATCAATATTATTATGTTAATGAGCTTTGGATATCGCAATTGACCTGGTTTCAGGAAACACGCGTTTATCAGGCTAAATGGACCAACAGCTGATAAAAGTTTTGGTGCTATTAGTAGATGATATAGTAACCAAAAAACTATATAGATACAAAAAGAACAACAATATACATACCTTCAATTAACATGATTTTCTTAAATATTCTCGGACATATCACAATTCGCGCTCTAGTCCCAAACTAAGCAAAGCTTGTACTATGGGAACTAGATTGCTGATAGAATACTTCTATACTTTTTTTGTTAATACATAGTGGCGATCAACTTTGTGTTTACGAGATAATTTTTTTTCATAATTTATTACTATATTATTATGCAAAGGTGGCGTGCTTAGTGCGTAATGTAGTTAAGTATATAAAACATTTTAATTTCTAATTCAATGATTGATTATGATGATGACAAAGAAATGATTATGTAAATGAATTCATTCATTCTCGTATTTATCTCAAAAACAAATGCCATACCACAGATCGTGCTAAATATAAAATATAATATTATTGGTTACTAATGAACTTAAATAACTTAAGCGCTACAATCAATATAACACGAAGCTCCACGTTAACGTTAACGTTTCTACAACATGTGGTTTGATTTTACATCGCATCTTAACCGCAGTATTTGCTTCTACCCTCATTTTCATAAACTATACTGCTAACGACGTGCTGTCTTGTGCACCTAGCTTATGAAACAAGATAATTAATATTACCTACGTTTGTGTACTATGCAGATTGTATACTTATATACGTACAGGGTGGTTTAGTTGCAGTAGTCTTTGTTACCACGATAGGTACAAAATGATATCAATAGTGTAATATAGTGGGCGTTTTTTAAGGGCGGTTATGACTTAATATAAAATAAAAGACAGAAGGAATGGTAAAAATATACATGGTGTTTTTTGAGTATGGTGGTTATGGTCAAAGTCTGATAAAAATGGAAAGTTTTAATGAAAAATAAAATATAATACCTACCAAAACTTATTGCGGCCATTATCGCCTTCAAAAAATCACTCTGTATATTCATAGTAATGTCAACGATAATACTAAGAAATACTTGTACTAGGTATCCAGAAACTAGCATACTTGTTAGTTCAATCAAACAAAAATTACTTGGAATTTTAAAACTTCTTTCAAACTTATTTTTTGTATTGTTGATTATTATAAATCAAAGTGGTGAATTATTTCGAAAATACTTTTATTTATAACCCAACCTTAATCATAATCAACTATGTGGAGAGGAGACCATGCTAGTTACCTCTATCAGCACGTTAATGTTATTCAAATAAAAAAAAAAGCCTGTATGTTTCGAACTTACATACCTACTAAGATACATTCTTTTTTCACAAAAATAAGCATTCTTATACTTACTTATATTTTTTATTTATTTGAATAACATTAACGGGCTGCTAGATTGTGTTATTCAAATACTATGCTTAAACTAAACCACATAAAGCTTTTTTAGTAAGTACTCCATGACCAAGCTAGTTTTCTTCAGGTTTCCCTACACTGTTTGAAGCCTGTCAATATCAATCAAATACCATACTTAAACTAATGAAAATAAAGCTTGTTTTACATTGCACTTCTGTAGATACAAACCGCTACCTAGTAGGTACCTAGTAGGCTGTACCATACAAAACTGCACTATGTCGGACTAAAAGGCAACTCATGCTTCGAGTCTGAGTATTTGGTACAAGCTATAAGCACTTTGATATTTATATTTACATACGGCTACACTGACATACAGCTACCAAGGAGCTAGGCTAAGCCCTCGGCGTATATGTTTCCATAACACTATAATCTATGGCTTCATTGTATCGGAAAACAGCTCAAAAATAAAAAAAAAAGGTAGCACTCCGGGAGTGCCGGCAGAAGTGAAAACTTCAATATTAACGTTGTGTTTTCACTTCTAAGTTTTCACATAAAAATATAACCACAGACGTCATAATGACAATGACAATCACAATGACACAGACACATTCGCGCAAGCGCCCTGTGCCGCCTAAACAGAGTCAGCACACTCAGGCACGGTAGAAAGAGTGGGAGATACTAGTTCCTCTCCCTTTCTCTCGATCTTACGCTTTCGATCAACGTCACGTGACCCTGACGCGAGTTTGAAAGTTTTTACCCACCCAGCGCCGCTAAAGAAGTTTTCACTTCAAAAATATGAAAAATATATTTAAATACTGCTAGATTTGTACATAAATTATACCTCATTGTCACTTACCAACAGGTGAGATAGCTGTCATACGCCTATAACTTGTAAAAACAGGTAAACTTTTTAAATTCCCATAAACTCAGGACCAACACATAAAAAAATATTTTTTTTTTCTATACACTAGAAAATCTTTACGTCCCCGCTAAGCTTTGCTAACAAAAAATCGCGGTAAGCTTGTAACTTGACCCACACCCACCAGCATGTAGGTCACAGGGTGTTCTCTAAATGAGCGCTGCCTAATGAACGCGTATCTTAGAGTGCATCTGTGGATCTAATTCAATAAGAACTACACGAGTCAACTTCCTTTGTTTATTGACTATTTGTTACCTAGGCTACCTACTTACCTAGGTTACCTACTTACCTAGGCTACCTACTTACCTAGGTTACCTACTTACCTAGGCTACCTACTTACCTAGGCTACCTACTTACCTAGGCTACCTACTTACCTAGGCTACCTACTTACCTAGGCTACCTACTTACCTAGGCTACCTACTTACCTAGGCTACCTACTTACCTAGGCTACCTACTTACCTAGGCTACCTACTTACCTAGGCTACCTACTTACCTAGGCTACCCAATTACCTAGGCTTTGCTTGTAAGGGACTAGCTGTTTAAACTTAGTGTAGCTTCGGGTTTTAGTTTTACCTTAAATAAATATTCACACACATTTACATAGTACAAGCTTGGCTTAGTTTGGGACTAGAGTGCGATGTGTGAATTGTCCGTGAATATTTATACTTCACAAATTGGGTTCTAGTCTTAAACTATGCAAAGCTTGTATTAAGGGAACTAGATTACTGATAGAATACTTATATAATATTTTTTTGTAAATACATAGTAACAACCAAACACAAAACCAATATTTATGTTCATTACTTAAATAATTTGGTCTCGGTGGGGATCGAACCCACGACCCACAGCATGGAAAACAGAGCTACTACTACCAAGCTGTGATGCCCGTCGACCTTGCTTGCTTACTGGGTTATGAAACCACTTTATAACGAAATAATATTTGTGTAGCGAAGCGTAGATTAAATCCTCCTTTGTAGGAATGGATTTTGATTCAGATCTGACCTCTTTCGTCGTCTTTACCGACTCGCTGCACTGGGGGGGGGTATCCTGACAACTGAAATGTTTTTGAACTGTTATTTGATCAAATTGCAGTTCAGTTTTCTTCTTCGTCTTTTATTGATATTTTGAACGATCGATATTCATACCGTTTGATAGAATTAAATCAGGTAGGTCATGCTCAAATCAGGTAGGTCATGCTCAAATCAGGTAGGCCATGCTCAAACCAAGTAGGCCACTAAACCGCGGCATTGACGTCATTTTTAACAGCTCAGTCATAATTTTATAAAGCTCAGTCATGTCAATCCACAAAAATGCCACGGAATACTGAGTTACTATAGTAAAATCATCGAAAACTGAACTGCAACTAAAAGGATATTCAGGCACGCAAGTTTTCCCTTGCTGGATAGCCCCCCTGAATGGCTTGGACGGTTACTTCTTCGCTTGAAATGTCCATGATTATATATTTACTAGCTCATAGTAATCTTTATATTACTAGATAAACACGGGCTTTTAATCGACAAAAAAAAACCGAGGAGATTCTCAAGTCAACATGTAAGTATGTATATTTATTTTATTGCATATCTTATTGTTTATTTGTGTAATTTGTGTACTATAAATTCTGATCGCAATTAATAAATAAAGAACTTCGTTCCAATAAAAAAATACTTCATTTTTTTAACAAAACTTACAAAACATATCTGAAGACATGTCTGAATAGTTACGGTTTTAGTACTTATAGAAAACAATTTAGATATTAAGATTTTAGACTTAAGCATGATCTAGATTAAAACTAGCCAGATAGCTGAAAGCTAGCTCCGAAATTGTTTCACGGTCAAACTTACCTCTAAAACTCAGGCATTATCTAAGAATTTGCACAACTTAATAGGTATACAAGCAACATTCTTGGCGCAAAGTTGCCTCAGAACTTAATAAATTTCTTACATGTAGGTATAAAATAGCAGAATTACGTAACTTTGATGGAACTTTTCACTTAGCGTTTTGTTCCTTTCTTGGTTTATTTTGACAATACTTCTTGTTATTTGGTCTATTTAACTAGAATAGGAACTAGTATAATGTAAATATAACTGAGTATGACAAATAAGTAGAAACTAAATAACCAAGTATAAATAGTAGGTACCTACAACTTTTTTATAGACTCTTATTTTGACAGGCCTCACCATAGACTGCCCAATAATAAAAAAAAGTTTGTATAAAAATACAAAGCCTTTATGCAACAAGAGATAACAAATTGTATTATTATTGTCAAGAGAGATTTCAACGTAATAGATACAATATGACTTATTTACTCGTGAAAGTCTAGACATTAGCCTGCCCAGGTGTACCGCTTAACCCATAAATTATGGAACCTTCTAGAACAACACCGTGTGGTAACGCGTAAAGTTATGAAATATGGCGCGAAAACACTCATATAAAATACCTAATATGTGACTCGTCTGAATATACATAAAGAAATTTATATGCGGGATTCGCTTTACATACAAGTACATTATTTCTTCATACATGTTCATAAAATAATGTAAGTATTTAGTTTCAGTCATAAGTCTATTAAAAATTTTGAATCGATAGCGGAAATCTTTATACATATGGAAATTCTATAAAGTTTCACAAAACGATGACTGCGCTTAAAGTTCAGTCGAATTGTTAAAAACAGAACGCTCCAAGGTCGCCTATAAAAATGCGTTCGCCCCAAATCCAAGATCATAAAAACTTTTTAAGCTTCCGAAAAAATATGTTGCAACGCATCTGGGATACGCTCCGCATTTTTACGGCCAGTTTTGAATTTTCAAACTTCGAACACTGATGCTGGCCAGTATGGCATTTTTTTTTTTTTTTTTGTAAATCACTTCCTTCTTGGAATCATTATGCTGTCTTGTTTTGGGTTTTCCCATTTTCAAGTTTGGAATATTTTGAGCTCAGAAACATCTGATTTGATGCAATAAACCCTTGTCGCATTAAATAAATCCAGTTTACGACGTCCTGGAGATTGACCAGCCTGAAGTCTAAACAATAAAATTTAGAACAGTAAAAATGCTATGATATTAAAATAATAATAAATAAAATAATAAATAATAAATAATGCTGGACAATCCACACAACATCATCTAGCCCCAAGCTAAGCAGAGCTTGTGTTATGGGTACTAGAAGACTGACATACTTAATACAATATATTACATAGATAGATATTTTTATTATACATATAATACCCAGAACACCCGGAATAAATATTTGCAGAACATACAAACATTTATCCCAAGGCGGGAATCGAACCCGCAACCTTCCGCGTCGCAGGCGGACCATCGCCCACCGCGCCACATCGGTCGTCAAATTTTTTTTTTATTAAATTTTTATTTTGTTTAATAAATATTTGATGCATCAATTTAAAGAATTACCAATACGTTTTATGAAAGTAGTTATAAAATCTTTATCGTGATGTAACCTAAAAATGATTGTATGTCTCAGGCATCTTTATAGACGTTTTTTTTTTTATCATTTTTTTCATTCTCTTATATAATTTAAAAAAGTACTTACTTACTTAATTTGTTTTTACCGTTAGTATTTTAATTCAAAAACCTTTTTTTGTAGATTCTGTTAGTCATTCAAAAACTTTTTATTTGTTAGTTCTGTGAACCAACTTTAAAAATGATGTAACCTCCTCTACTGCATGTTACTGATACAGTGCCATCAGGCACAGTCGTCAAAATTACGGCTTTCTAGAAAATGTGCGTCTTCTCTGTATTTCTGTCACGTTTTATTGGCAAGAGAATTTCAAAAAGATATCTGTTAAGAAATGTTCTTGTTCTTTTGTAAAGATTCATCATTATGAATGTTAAAGTAAGTAGGTACATAGATGGACAAATTTTACACAATATGTACTTATAGGTATGTATATACCTACTTAATGCTGTACTTATATGCAATTTATAATATAATTTATTTTTATTATATGAACTATCTATAGATCGTTTGCAACGGTCTGTAGATAGCTCAACTGTTTCTTATGTATTTTATATGACAATGTACATTTTGTAAATACTGTATAGTCGTAAGTTTGTTTGTGAATAAAGTTTTAATATTTAGGTATATAACTTTTTCGCATAAGAAATCGAGAATGAACGACTTCAAGCTAATTTCAGTTTCCGCTTCGTTTCGTCTATTGGTTTGTACTTCCATGTTCTTTGGGGCTTCTACACAGATTTTGAAAATTTATGTTCATCACACAAATATTTCCAATCGGTGGTAATCGGACCCATGATAGAAGGCAAAGCTACTACGCTGAGCTGTGACGCCTGTCAAACATGAAATGATATGTACAACACAATTGATAGTATCGATCTCTCACGCTCTCAAATTGGGAATACACGCATATCGTATATGAAAAGTTGAAGTGATTGCTCACAGCGGGAATTTTCGCAGACTTTTTGGTATGAAATATAGGCACGGATGTTGTTTTTTTATGATAGAATTTGGTATGTGGTAAACGTGGCATTGCTGCGTTTTATTCAGTAACATTACAAAGTGTTTTCGAGGCGTTATGTAGCACTGTTTGTCCTAAGTGGTAACAAGGGTAGTTAGCAATTTGAATTAACATTTATTCAAGGTATTTTGTAGAAATAGAACTAGAATGTACTAGGGTATATGATACCCGCGGTGTACTAGGGTATGTGGTGCCCGCGGTGTACTAGAGTATGTGATACCCGCGGTGTACTAGGGTATGTGGTGCCCGCAGTATACTTGGGTATGTGATGCCCACGGTGTACTTGGGTATATGATGCCCGCGGTGTACTAAGGTATGTGGTGCCCACGGTGTAGTTGGGTATGTGCTGCCTGCGGTGTACTAGGTTATATGATGCCCGCGGTGTAGTTGGGTATGTGATGCCCGCGGTGTACTAGGGTATATGATGCCCGCGGTGTACTAGGGCATATGATGCCCGCGGTGTACTAGGGTATGTGGTGCCCACGGTGTAGTTGGGTATGTGATGCCCGCGGTGTACTAGGGTATGTGGTGCCCACGGGGTAGTTGGGTATGTGATGCCCACGGTGTACTAGGGTATGTAATGCCCGCGGTGTACTAGCGTATATGATGCCCGCGTTGTACTAAGGTATGTGGTGCCCACGGTGTAGTTGGGTATGTGATGCCCGCGGTGTACTAGGGTATATGATGCCCGCGGTGTACTAGGGTATGTGGTGCCCACGGTGTAGTTGGGTATGTGATGCCCGCGGTGTACTTGGTCATGTGGTGCCCGCGGTGTACTAGGGTATGTGGTGCCCGCAGTATACTTGGGTATGTGATGCCCACGGTGTACTTGGGTATATGATGCCCGCGGTGTACTAGGGTATGTGGTGCCCGTAGTATACTTGGGTATGTGATGCCCACGGTGTAATTGGGTATATGATGCCCGCGGTGTACTAGGGTATGTGGTGCCCACGGTATTCCTGGGTATGTGGTGCCCGCGGTGTAGTTGGGTATGTGATGCCTGCGGTGTACTAGGCTATGTGGTGCCCGCGGTATACTTGGGTATGTAGTGCCCGCGGTGTACTAGGGTATGTGGTGCCCGCGGTGTAATAGGGTATGTGATGCCTGCGGTGTACTAGGGTATATGATGCCCGCGGTGTAGTTGGGTATGTGATGCCCGCGGTGAACTAGGGTATGTGATGCCCGCGGTGTACTAGGGTATATGATGCCCGCGGTGTACTAGGGTATGTGGTGCCCACGGTGTAGTTGGGTATGTGATGCCCGCGGTGTACTAGGGTATATGATGCCCGCGGTGTAGTTGGGTATGTGATGCCCGCGGTGAACAAGGGTATGTGATGCCCGCGGTGTACTAGGGTATATGATGCCCGCGGTGTACTAGGGTATGTGGTGCCCACGGTGTAGTTGGGTATGTGATGCCCGCGGTGTACTTGGTCATGTGGTGCCCGTGGTGTACTAGGGTATGTGGTGCCCGTGGTGTAGTTGGGTATGTGATGCCCACGGTGTACTAGGGTATGTGATGCCCGCGGTGTACTAGGGTATGTGGTGCCCGCGGTGAACTAGGGTATGTGATGCCCGCGGTGTACTAGGGTATGTGGTGCCCGCAGTATACTTGGGTATGTGATGCCCGCGGTGAACTAGGGTATGTGATGCCCGCGGTGTACTAGGGTATGTAGTGCCCACGGTATTCCTGGGTATGTGGTGCCCACGGTGTAGTTGGGTATGTGATGCCCACGGTGTACTAGGGTATGTGATGCCCGCGGTGTACTAGGGTATGTGGTGCCCGCAGTATACTTGGGTATGTGATGCCCGCGGTAAACTAGGGTATGTGATGCCCGCGGTGTACTAGGGTATATGATGCCCGCGGTGAACTAGGGTATGTGATGCCCGCGGTGTACTAGGGTATATGATGCCCGCGGTGTACTAGGGTATGTGGTGCACGCAGTATACTTGGGTATGTGATGCCCGCGGTGTACTAGGGTATGTGATGCCCGCGGTGTACTAGGGTATATGATGCCCGCGGTGTTGTTGGGTATGTGATGCCCGCGGTGTACTAGGGTATGTGATTCCCACGGTGTAGTTGGGTATGTGATGCCCGCAGTGTACTAGGGTATATGATGCTCGCGGTGTAGTTGGGTATGTGATGCCCGCGGTGAACTAGGGTATGTGATGCCCGCGGTGTACTAGGGTATATGATGCCCGCGGTGAACTAGGGTATGTGATGCCCGCGGTGTACTAGGGTATATGATGCCCGCGGTGTATTAGGGTATGTGATGCCCGCGGTGAACTAGGGTATGTGATGCCTGCGGTGTACTAGGGTATATGATGCCCGCGGTGTACTAGGGTATATGATGCCCGCGGTGTACTAGGGTATGTGGTTCCCACGGTGTAGTTGGGTATATGATGCCCGCGGTGTACTAGGGTATATGATGCCCGCAGTATACTTGGGTATGTGATGCCCACGGTGTAGTTGGGTATGTGATGCTCACGGTATACTAGGGTATATGATGCCCGCGGTGTAGTTGGGTATGTGATGCCCGCGGTGAACTAGGGTATGTGATGCCCGCGGTGTACTAGGGTATATGATGCCCGCGGTGTACTAGGGTATGTGGTGCCCACGGTGTAGTTGGGTATGTGATGCCCGCGGTGTAGTTGGGTATGTGATGCCCACGGTGTACTAGGGTATGTGATGCCCGCGGTATAATAAGGTTTATGATGCCCGCGGTGTACTATGGTATGTGGTGCCCACGGTGTTGTTGGGTATGTGATGCCCACGGTGTACTAGGGTATGTGATGCCCGCGGTGTACTAGGGTATGTGGTGCCCGCGGTGAACTAGGGTATGTGATGCCCGCGGTGTACTAGGGTATGTGGTGCCCGCAGTATACTTGGGTATGTGATGCCCGCGGTGAACTAGGGTATGTGATGCCCGTGGTGTACTAGGGTATGTGGTGCCCACGGTGTAGTTGGGTATGTGATGCCCACGGTGTACTAGGGTATGTGATGCCCGCGGTGTACTAGGGTATGTGGTGCCCGCGGTGAACTAGGGTATGTGATGCCCGCGGTGTACTAGGGTATGTGGTGCCCGCAGTATACTTGGGTATGTGATGCCCGCGGTGAACTAGGGTATGTGATGCCCGCGGTGTACTAGGGTATGTGATGCCCGCGGTGTTCAGGGTATGTGGTGCCCGCAGTATACTTAGGTATATGATGCCCGCGGTGTAGTTGGGTATGAAGTGCCCACGGTGTAGTTGGGTATGTGATGCCCGCGGTGAACTAGGGTAAGTGATGCCCGCGGTGTACTAGGGTATATGATGCCCGCGGTGTACTAGGGTATGTGGTGCCCACGGTGTAGTTGGGTATGTGATGCCCGCGGTGTACTAGGGTATGTGATGCCCGCGGTGTACTAGGGCATATGATGCCCGCGGTGTACTAGGGTATGTGGTGCCCACGGTGTAGTTAGGTATGTGATGCCCGCGGTGTACTTGGTCATGTGGTGCCCGTGGTGTACTAGGGTATGTGGTGCCCGCGGTGTAGTTGGGTATGTGATGCCCACGGTGTACTAGGGTATGTGATGCCCGCGGTGTACTAGGGTATGTGGTGCCCGCGGTGTACTAGGGTATGTGGTGCCCGCAGTATACTTGGGTATGTGATGCCCGCGGTGAACTAGGGTATGTGATGCCCGCGGTGTACTAGGGTATGTAGTGCCCACGGTATTCCTGGGTATGTGGTGCCCACGGTGTAGTTGGGTATGTGATGCCCGCGGTGTACTAGGGTATGTGATGCCCGCGGTGTACTAGGGTATGTGGTGCCCGCAGTATACTTGGGTATGTGATGCCCGCGGTGTAGTTGGGTATGTGATGCCCGCGGTGAACTATGGTATGTGATGCCCGCGGTGTACTAGGGTATATGATGCCCGCGGTGTACTAGGGTATGTGGTGCCCACGGTGTAGTTGGGTATGTGATGCCCACGGTGTACTAGGGTATGTGATACCCGCGGTGTACTAGGGTATGTGGTGCCCGCAGTATACTTGGGTATGTGATGCCCACGGTTTACTTGGGTATATGATGCCCGCGGTGTACTTAGGTATGTGGTGCCCGTGGTGTACTAGGGTATGTGGTGCCCGCGGTGTAGTTGGGTATGTGATGCCCACGGTGTACTAGGGTATGTGATGCCCGCGTTGTACTAGGGTATATGATGCCCGCGGTGTACTAGGGTATGTGGTGCCCACGGTGTAGTTGGGTATGTGATGCCCGCGGTGTACTTGGTCATGTGGTGCCCGTGGTGTACTAGGGTATGTGGTGCCCGCGGTGTAGTTGGGTATGTGATGCCCACGGTGTACTAGGGTATGTGATGCCCGCGTTGTACTAGGGTATATGATGCCCGCGGTGTACTAGGGTATGTGGTGCCCACGGTGTAGTTGGGTATGTGATGCCCGCGGTGTACTTGGTCATGTGGTGCCCGTGGTGTACTAGGGTATGTGGTGCCCGCGGTGTAGTTGGGTATGTGATGCCCACGGTGTACTAGGGTATGTGATGCCCGCGGTGTACTAGGGCATATGATGCCCGCGGTGTACTAGGGTATGTGGTGCCCACGGTGTAGTTAGGTATGTGATGCCCGCGGTGTACTTGGTCATGTGATGCCCGTGGTGTACTAGGGTATGTGGTGCCCGTGGTGTAGTTGGGTATGTGATGCCCACGGTGTACTAGGGTATGTGATGCCCGCGGTGTACTAGGGTATGTGGTGCCCGCGGTGTACTAGGGTATGTGGTGCCCGCAGTATACTTGGGTATGTGATGCCCGCGGTGAACTAGGGTATGTGATGCCCGCGGTGTACTAGGGTATGTACTGCCCACGGTATTCCTGGGTATGTGGTGCCCACGGTGTAGTTGGGTATGTGATGCCCGCGGTGTACTAGGGTATATGATGCCCGCGGTGTACTAGGGTATGTGGTGCACGCAGTATACTTGGGTATGTGATGCCCGCGGTGTACTAGGGTATGTGATGCCCGCGGTGTACTAGGGTATATGATGCCCGCGGTGTTGTTGGGAATGTGATGCCCGCGGTGAACTAGGGTATGTGATGCCCGCGATGTACTAGGGTATATGATGCCCGCGGTGTACTAGGGTATATGATGCCCGCGGTGTATTAGGGTATGTGGTCCCCGCGGTGAACTAGGGTATGTGATGCCCGCGGTGTACTAGGGTATGTGGTGCCCGCAGTATACTTGGGTATAAGATGCCCGCGGTGAACTAGGGTATGTGATGCCCGCGGTGTACTAGGGTATGTGATGCATGCGGTGTTCAGGGTATGTGGTGCCCGCAGTATACTTGGGTATATGATGCCCGCGGTGTAGTTGGGTATGAAGTGCCCACGGTGTAGTTGGGTATGTGATGCCCGCGGTGAACTAGGGTAAGTGATGCCCGCGGTGTACTAGGGTATATGATGCCCGCGGTGTACTAGGGTATGTGGTGCCCACGGTGTAGTTGGGTATGTGATGCCCGCGGTGTACTTGGTCATGTGGTGCCCGTGGTGTACTAGGGTATGTGGTGCCCGCGGTGTAGTTGGGTATGTGATGCCCACGGTGTACTAGGGTATGTGATGCCCGCGGTGTACTAGGGCATATGATGCCCGCGGTGTACTAGGGTATGTAGTGCCCGCGGTGTACTAGGGTATGTGATGCCCGCGATGTACTTGGTCATGTGGTGCCCGTGGTGTACTAGGGTATGTGGTGCCCGCGTTGTAGTTGGGTATGTGATGCCCACGGTGTATTACGGTATGTGATGCCCGCGGTGAACTAGGGTATGTGATGCCCGCGGTGTACTAGGGTATATGATGCCCGCGGTGTACTAGGGTATGTGGTGCCCGCAGTATACTTGGGTATGTGATGCCCGCGGTGTAGTTGGGTATGTGATGCCCGCGGTGTACTAGGGTATATGATGCCCGCGGTGTTGTTGGGTATGTGATGCCCGCGGTGAACTAGGGTATGTGATGCACTAGGTGTACTAGGGTATATGATGCCCGCGGTGTACTAGGGTATGTGGTTCCCACGGTGTTGTTGGGTATGTGATGCCCGCGGTGTACTAGGGTATATGATGCCCGCGGTGTAGTTGGGTATGTGATGCCCGCGGTGAACTAGGGTATGTGATGCCCGCGGTGTACTAGGGTATATGATGCCCGCGGTGTACTAGGGTATGTGGTGCCCACGGTGTAGTTGGGTATGTGATGCCCACGGTGTACTAGGGTATGTGATACCCGCGGTGTACTAGGGTATGTGGTGCCCGCAGTATACTTGGGTATGTGATGCCCACGGTGTACTTGGGTATATGATGCCCGCGGTGTACTAAGGTATGTGGTGCCCACGGTGTAGTTGGGTATGTGATGCCCGCGGTGAACTAGGGTATGTGATGCACTAGGTGTACTAGGGTATATGATGCCCGCGGTGTACTAGGGTATGTGGTTCCCACGGTGTTGTTGGGTATGTAATGCCCGCGGTGTACTAGGGTATATGATGCCCGCGGTGTAGTTGGGTATGTGACGCCCGCGGTGAACTATGGTATGTGATGCCCGCGGTGTACTAGGGTATATGATGCCCGCGGTGTACTAGGGTATGTGGTGCCCACGGTGTAGTTGGGTATGTGATGCCCACGGTGTACTAGGGTATGTGATACCCGCGGTGTACTAGGGTATGTGGTGCCCGCAGTATACTTGGGTATGTGATGCCCGCGGTGTACTAAGGTATATGGTGCCCACGGTGTAGTTGGGTATGTGATGCCCGCGGTGTACTAGGGTATATGATGCCCGCGGTGTAGTTGGGTATGTGATGCCCGCGGTGAATTAGGGTATGTGATGCCCGCGTTGTACTAGGGTATATGATGCCCGCGGTGTACTAGGGTATGTGGTGCCAACGGTGTAGTTGAGTATGTGATGCCCGCGGTGTACTTGGTCATGTGGTGCCCGTGGTGTACTAGGGTATGTGGTGCCCGCGGTGTAGTTGGGTATGTGATGCCCACGGTGTACTAGGGTATGTGATGCCCGCGGTGTACTAGGGTATGTGATGCCCGCGGTGTTCAGGGTATGTGGTGCCCGCAGTATACTTGGGTATATGATGCCCGCGGTGTAGTTGGGTATGAAGTGCCCACGGTGTAGTTGGGTATGTGATGCCCACGGTGTACTAGGGTATGTGATGCCCGCGGTGTACTAGGGTATGTGGTGCCCGCGGTGAACTAGGGTATGTGATGCCCGCGGTGTACTAGGGTATGTGGTGCCCGCAGTATACTTGGGTATGTGATGCCCGCGGTGAACTAGGGTATGTGATGCCCGCGGTGTACTAGGGTATGTGATGCCCGCGGTGTTCAGGGTATGTGGTGCCCGCAGTATACTTAGGTATATGATGCCCGCGGTGTAGTTGGGTATGAAGTGCCCACGGTGTAGTTGGGTATGTGATGCCCGCGGTGAACTAGGGTAAGTGATGCCCGCGGTGTACTAGGGTATATGATGCCCGCGGTGTACTAGGGTATGTGGTGCCCACGGTGTAGTTGGGTATGTGATGCCCGCGGTGTACTAGGGTATGTGATGCCCGCGGTGTACTAGGGCATATGATGCCCGCGGTGTACTAGGGTATGTGGTGCCCACGGTGTAGTTAGGTATGTGATGCCCGCGGTGTACTTGGTCATGTGGTGCCCGTGGTGTACTAGGGTATGTGGTGCCCGTGGTGTAGTTGGGTATGTGATGCCCACGGTGTACTAGGGTATGTGATGCCCGCGGTGTACTAGGGTATGTGGTGCCCGCGGTGTACTAGGGTATGTGGTGCCCGCAGTATACTTGGGTATGTGATGCCCGCGGTGAACTAGGGTATGTGATGCCCGCGGTGTACTAGGGTATGTAGTGCCCACGGTATTCCTGGGTATGTGGTGCCCACGGTGTAGTTGGGTATGTGATGCCCACGGTGTACTAGGGTATGTGATGCCCGCGGTGTACTAGGGTATGTGGTGCCCGCAGTATACTTGGGTATGTGATGCCCGCGGTGTAGTTGGGTATGTGATGCCCGCGGTGAACTATGGTATGTGATGCCCGCGGTGTACTAGGGTATATGATGCCCGCGGTGTACTAGGGTATGTGGTGCCCACGGTGTAGTTGGGTATGTGATGCCCACGGTGTACTAGGGTATGTGATACCCGCGGTGTACTAGGGTATGTGGTGCCCGCAGTATACTTGGGTATGTGATGCCCACGGTTTACTTGGGTATATGATGCCCGCGGTGTACTTAGGTATGTGGTGCCCGTGGTGTACTAGGGTATGTGGTGCCCGCGGTGTAGTTGGGTATGTGATGCCCACGGTGTACTAGGGTATGTGATGCCCGCGTTGTACTAGGGTATATGATGCCCGCGGTGTACTAGGGTATGTGGTGCCCACGGTGTAGTTGGGTATGTGATGCCCGCGGTGTACTTGGTCATGTGGTGCCCGTGGTGTACTAGGGTATGTGGTGCCCGCGGTGTAGTTGGGTATGTGATGCCCACGGTGTACTAGGGTATGTGATGCCCGCGTTGTACTAGGGTATATGATGCCCGCGGTGTACTAGGGTATGTGGTGCCCACGGTGTAGTTGGGTATGTGATGCCCGCGGTGTACTTGGTCATGTGGTGCCCGTGGTGTACTAGGGTATGTGGTGCCCGCGGTGTAGTTGGGTATGTGATGCCCACGGTGTACTAGGGTATGTGATGCCCGCGGTGTACTAGGGCATATGATGCCCGCGGTGTACTAGGGTATGTGGTGCCCACGGTGTAGTTAGGTATGTGATGCCCGCGGTGTACTTGGTCATGTGGTGCCCGTGGTGTACTAGGGTATGTGGTGCCCGTGGTGTAGTTGGGTATGTGATGCCCACGGTGTACTAGGGTATGTGATGCCCGCGGTGTACTAGGGTATGTGGTGCCCGCGGTGTACTAGGGTATGTGGTGCCCGCAGTATACTTGGGTATGTGATGCCCGCGGTGAACTAGGGTATGTGATGCCCGCGGTGTACTAGGGTATGTAGTGCCCACGGTATTCCTGGGTATGTGGTGCCCACGGTGTAGTTGGGTATGTGATGCCCGCGGTGTACTAGGGTATATGATGCCCGCGGTGTACTAGGGTATGTGGTGCACGCAGTATACTTGGGTATGTGATGCCCGCGGTGTACTAGGGTATGTGATGCCCGCGGTGTACTAGGGTATATGATGCCCGCGGTGTTGTTGGGAATGTGATGCCCGCGGTGAACTAGGGTATGTGATGCCCGCGATGTACTAGGGTATATGATGCCCGCGGTGTACTAGGGTATATGATGCCCGCGGTGTATTAGGGTATGTGGTCCCCGCGGTGAACTAGGGTATGTGATGCCCGCGGTGTACTAGGGTATGTGGTGCCCGCAGTATACTTGGGTATGTGATGCCCGCGGTGAACTAGGGTATGTGATGCCCGCGGTGTACTAGGGTATGTGATGCATGCGGTGTTCAGGGTATGTGGTGCCCGCAGTATACTTGGGTATATGATGCCCGCGGTGTAGTTGGGTATGAAGTGCCCACGGTGTAGTTGGGTATGTGATGCCCGCGGTGAACTAGGGTATGTGATGCCCGCGGTGTACTAGGGTATATGATGCCCGCGGTGTACTAGGGTATGTGGTGCCCACGGTGTAGTTGGGTATGTGATGCCCGCGGTGTACTTGGTCATGTGGTGCCCGCGGTGTACTAGGGTATGTGGTGCCCGCGGTGTAGTTGGGTATGTGATGCCCACGGTGTACTAGGGTATGTGATGCCCGCGGTGTACTAGGGCATATGATGCCCGCGGTGTACTAGGGTATGTAGTGCCCGCGGTGTACTAGGGTATGTGATGCCCGCGATGTACTTGGTCATGTGGTGCCCGTGGTGTACTAGGGTATGTGGTGCCCGCGTTGTAGTTGGGTATGTGATGCCCACGGTGTATTACGGTATGTGATGCCCGCGGTGAACTAGGGTATGTGATGCCCGCGGTGTACTAGGGTATATGATGCCCGCGGTGTACTAGGGTATGTGGTGCCCGCAGTATACTTGGGTATGTGATGCCCGCGGTGTAGTTGGGTATGTGATGCCCGCGGTGTACTAGGGTATGTGATGCCCGCGGTGTTGTTGGGTATGTGATGCCCGCGGTGAACTAGGGTATGTGATGCACTAGGTGTACTAGGGTATATGATGCCCGCGGTGTACTAGGGTATGTGGTTCCCACGGTGTTGTTGGGTATGTGATGCCCGCGGTGTACTAGGGTATATGATGCCCGCGGTGTAGTTGGGTATGTGATGCCCGCGGTGAACTAGGGTATGTGATGCCCGCGGTGTACTAGGGTATATGATGCCCGCGGTGTACTAGGGTATGTGGTGCCCACGGTGTAGTTGGGTATGTGATGCCCACGGTGTACTAGGGTATGTGATACCCGCGGTGTACTAGGGTATGTGGTGCCCGCAGTATACTTGGGTATGTGATGCCCACGGTGTACTTGGGTATATGATGCCCGCGGTGTACTAAGGTATGTGGTGCCCACGGTGTAGTTGGGTATGTGATGCCCGCGGTGAACTAGGGTATGTGATGCACTAGGTGTACTAGGGTATATGATGCCCGCGGTGTACTAGGGTATGTGGTTCCCACGGTGTTGTTGGGTATGTAATGCCCGCGGTGTACTAGGGTATATGATGCCCGCGGTGTAGTTGGGTATGTGACGCCCGCGGTGAACTATGGTATGTGATGCCCGCGGTGTACTAGGGTATATGATGCCCGCGGTGTACTAGGGTATGTGGTGCCCACGGTGTAGTTGGGTATGTGATGCCCACGGTGTACTAGGGTATGTGATACCCGCGGTGTACTAGGGTATGTGGTGCCCGCAGTATACTTGGGTATGTGATGCCCGCGGTGTACTAAGGTATATGGTGCCCACGGTTTAGTTGGGTATGTGATGCCCGCGGTGTACTAGGGTATATGATGCCCGCGGTGTAGTTGGGTATGTGATGCCCGCGGTGAATTAGGGTATGTGATGCCCGCGTTGTACTAGGGTATATGATGCCCGCGGTGTACTAGGGTATGTGGTGCCCACGGTGTAGTTGAGTATGTGATGCCCGCGGTGTACTTGGTCATGTGGTGCCCGTGGTGTACTAGGGTATGTGGTGCCCGCGGTGTAGTTGGGTATGTGATGCCCACGGTGTACTAGGGTATGTGATGCCCGCGGTGTACTAGGGTATGTGATGCCCGCGGTGTTCAGGGTATGTGGTGCCCGCAGTATACTTGGGTATATGATGCCCGCGGTGTAGTTGGGTATGAAGTGCCCACGGTGTAGTTGGGTATGTGATGCCCGCGGTGAACTAGGGTAAGTGATGCCCGCGGTGTACTAGGGTATATGATGCCCGCGGTGTACTAGGGTATGTGGTGCCCACGGTGTAGTTGGGTATGTGATGCCCGCGGTGTACTTGGTCATGTGGTGCCCGTGGTGTACTAGGGTATGTGGTGCCCGCGGTGTAGTTGGGTATGTGATGCCCACGGTGTACTAGGGTATGTGATGCCCGCGGTGTACTAGGGCATATGATGCCCGCGGTGTACTAGAGTATGTAGTGCCCGCGGTGTACTAGGGTATGTGATGCCCGCGATGTACTTGGTCATGTGGTGCCCGCGGTGTACTAGGGTATGTTGTGCCCGCGGTGTACTAGGGTATGTGATGCCCGCGATGTACTTGGTCATGTGGTGCCCGTGGTGTACTAGGGTATGTGGTGCCCGCGTTGTAGTTCGGTATGTGATGCCCGCGGTGTACTAGGGTATGTGATGCCCGCGGTGTACTTGGGTATGTGATGCCCGCGGTGTTGTTGGGTATGTGATGCCCGCGGTGTACTAGGGTATGTGATGCCCGCGGTGTACTAGGGTATGTGATACCCGCGGTATACTTGGGTATGTGATGCCCGCGGTGTACTAAGGTATATGGTGCCCACGGTGTAGTTGGGTATGTGATGCCCGCGGTGTACTAGGGTATATGATGCCCGCGGTGTAGTTGGGTATGTGATGCCCGCGGTGTAGTAGGGTATGTGATGCCCGCGTTGTACTAGGGTATATGATGCCCGCGGTGTACTAGGGTATGTGGTGCCCACGGTGTAGTTGGGTATGTGATGCCCGCGGTGTACTTGGTCATGTGGTGCCCGTGGTGTACTAGGGTATGTGGTGCCCGCGGTGTAGTTGGGTATGTGATGCCCACGGTGTACTAGGGTATGTGATGCCCGCGGTGTACTAGGGTATGTGATGCCCGCGGTGAACTAGGGTATGTGGTGCCCGCGGTGAACTAGGGTATGTGGTGCCCGCAGTATACTTGGGTATGTGATGCCCGCGGTGAACTAGGGTATGTGATGCCCGCGGTGTACTAGGGTATGTGATGCCCGCGGTGTTCAGGGTATGTGGTGCCCGCAGTATACTTGGGTATATGATGCCCGCGGTGTAGTTGGGTATGAAGTGCCCACGGTGTAGTTGGGTATGTGATGCCCGCGGTGAACTAGGGTAAGTGATGCCCGCGGTGAACTAGGGTATGTGATGCCTGCGGTGTACTAGGGTATATGATGCCCGCGGTGTACTAGGGTATATGATGCCCGCGGTGTACTAGGGTATGTGGTTCCCACGGTGTAGTTGGGTATATGATGCCCGCGGTGTACTAGGGTATATGATGCCCGCGGTGTACTTGGTCATGTGGTGCCCGTGGTGTACTAGGGTATGTGGTGCCCGCGGTGTAGTTGGGTATGTGATGCCCACGGTGTACTAGGGTATGTGATACCCGCGGTGTACTAGGGTATGTGGTGCCCGCAGTATACTGGGTATGTGATGCCCACGGTGTACTTGGGTATATGATGCCCGCGGTGTACTAAGGTATGTGGTGCCCACGGTGTAGTTGGGTATGTAATGCCCGCGGTGAACTAGGGTATGTGATGCACTAGGTGTACTAGGGTATATGATGCCCGCGGTGTACTAGGGTATGTGGTTCCCACGGTGTTGTTGGGTATGTAATGCCCGCGGTGAACTAGGGTATGTGATGCACTAGGTGTACTAGGGTATATGATGCCCGCGGTGTACTAGGGTATGTGGTTCCCACGGTGTTGTTGGGTATGTAATGCCCGCGGTGTACTAGGGTATATGATGCCCGCGGTGTAGTTGGGTATGTGACGCCCGCGGTGAACTATGGTATGTGATGCCCGCGGTGTACTAGGGTATATGATGCCCGCGGTGTACTAGGGTATGTGGTGCCCACGGTGTAGTTGGGTATGTGATGCCCACGGTGTACTAGGGTATGTGATACCCGCGGTGTACTAGGGTATGTGGTGCCCGCAGTATACTTGGGTATGTGAAGCCCGCGGTGTACTAAGGTATATGGTGCCCACGGTGTAGTTGGGTATGTGATGCCCGCGGTGTACTAGGGTATATGATGCCCGCGGTGTACTAGGGCATATGATGCCCGCGGTGTACTAGGGTATGTGGTGCCCACGGTGTAGTTAGGTATGTGATGCCCGCGGTGTACTTGGTCATGTGGTGCCCGTGGTGTACTAGGGTATGTGGTGCCCGTGGTGTAGTTGGGTATGTGATGCCCACGGTGTACTAGGGTATGTGATGCCCGCGGTGTACTAGGGTATGTGGTGCCCGCGGTGTACTAGGGTATGTGGTGCCCGCAGTATACTTGGGTATGTGATGCCCGCGGTGAACTAGGGTATGTGATGCCCGCGGTGTACTAGGGTATGTAGTGCCCACGGTATTCCTGGGTATGTGGTGCCCACGGTGTAGTTGGGTATGTGATGCCCGCGGTGTACTAGGGTATATGATGCCCGCGGTGTACTAGGGTATGTGGTGCACGCAGTATACTTGGGTATGTGATGCCCGCGGTGTACTAGGGTATGTGATGCCCGCGGTGTACTAGGGTATATGATGCCCGCGGTGTTGTTGGGAATGTGATGCCCGCGGTGAACTAGGGTATGTGATGCCCGCGATGTACTAGGGTATATGATGCCCGCGGTGTACTAGGGTATATGATGCCCGCGGTGTATTAGGGTATGTGGTCCCCGCGGTGAACTAGGGTATGTGATGCCCGCGGTGTACTAGGGTATGTGGTGCCCGCAGTATACTTGGGTATGTGATGCCCGCGGTGAACTAGGGTATGTGATGCCCGCGGTGTACTAGGGTATGTGATGCATGCGGTGTTCAGGGTATGTGGTGCCCGCAGTATACTTGGGTATATGATGCCCGCGGTGTAGTTGGGTATGAAGTGCCCACGGTGTAGTTGGGTATGTGATGCCCGCGGTGAACTAGGGTAAGTGATGCCCGCGGTGTACTAGGGTATATGATGCCCGCGGTGTACTAGGGTATGTGGTGCCCACGGTGTAGTTGGGTATGTGATGCCCGCGGTGTACTTGGTCATGTGGTGCCCGTGGTGTACTAGGGTATGTGGTGCCCGCGGTGTAGTTGGGTATGTGATGCCCACGGTGTACTAGGGTATGTGATGCCCGCGGTGTACTAGGGCATATGATGCCCGCGGTGTACTAGGGTATGTAGTGCCCGCGGTGTACTAGGGTATGTGATGCCCGCGATGTACTTGGTCATGTGGTGCCCGTGGTGTACTAGGGTATGTGGTGCCCGCGTTGTAGTTGGGTATGTGATGCCCACGGTGTATTACGGTATGTGATGCCCGCGGTGAACTAGGGTATGTGATGCCCGCGGTGTACTAGGGTATATGATGCCCGCGGTGTACTAGGGTATGTGGTGCCCGCAGTATACTTGGGTATGTGATGCCCGCGGTGTAGTTGGTTATGTGATGCCCGCGGTGTACTTGGGTATGTGATGCCCGCGGTGTTGTTGGGTATGTGATGCCCGCGGTGAACTAGGGTATGTGATGCACTAGGTGTACTAGGGTATATGATGCCCGCGGTGTACTAGGGTATGTGGTTCCCACGGTGTTGTTGGGTATGTGATGCCCGCGGTGTACTAGGGTATATGATGCCCGCGGTGTAGTTGGGTATGTGATGCCCGCGGTGAACTAGGGTATGTGATGCCCGCGGTGTACTAGGGTATATGATGCCCGCGGTGTACTAGGGTATGTGGTGCCCACGGTGTAGTTGGGTATGTGATGCCCACGGTGTACTAGGGTATGTGATACCCGCGGTGTACTAGGGTATGTGGTGCCCGCAGTATACTTGGGTATGTGATGCCCACGGTGTACTTGGGTATATGATGCCCGCGGTGTACTAAGGTATGTGGTGCCCACGGTGTAGTTGGGTATGTGATGCCCGCGGTGAACTAGGGTATGTGATGCACTAGGTGTACTAGGGTATATGATGCCCGCGGTGTACTAGGGTATGTGGTTCCCACGGTGTTGTTGGGTATGTGATGCCCGCGGTGTACTAGGGTATATGATGCCCGCGGTGTAGTTGGGTATGTGACGCCCGCGGTGAACTATGGTATGTGATGCCCGCGGTGTACTAGGGTATATGATGCCCGCGGTGTACTAGGGTATGTGGTGCCCACGGTGTAGTTGGGTATGTGATGCCCACGGTGTACTAGGGTATGTGATACCCGCGGTGTACTAGGGTATGTGGTGCCCGCAGTATACTTGGGTATGTGATGCCCGCGGTGTACTAAGGTATATGGTGCCCACGGTTTAGTTGGGTATGTGATGCCCGCGGTGTACTAGGGTATATGATGCCCGCGGTGTAGTTGGGTATGTGATGCCCGCGGTGAATTAGGGTATGTGATGCCCGCGTTGTACTAGGGTATATGATGCCCGCGGTGTACTAGGGTATGTGGTGCCCACGGTGTAGTTGAGTATGTGATGCCCGCGGTGTACTTGGTCATGTGGTGCCCGTGGTGTACTAGGGTATGTGGTGCCCGCGGTGTAGTTGGGTATGTGATGCCCACGGTGTACTAGGGTATGTGATGCCCGCGGTGTACTAGGGTATGTGATGCCCGCGGTGTTCAGGGTATGTGGTGCCCGCAGTATACTTGGGTATATGATGCCCGCGGTGTAGTTGGGTATGAAGTGCCCACGGTGTAGTTGGGTATGTGATGCCCGCGGTGAACTAGGGTAAGTGATGCCCGCGGTGTACTAGGGTATATGATGCCCGCGGTGTACTAGGGTATGTGGTGCCCACGGTGTACTAGGGTATGTGATGCCCGCGGTGTACTTGGTCATGTGGTGCCCGTGGTGTACTAGGGTATGTGGTGCCCGCGGTGTAGTTGGGTATGTGGTGCCCACGGTGTACTAGGGTATGTGATGCCCGCGGTGTACTAGGGCATATGATGCCCGCGGTGTACTAGAGTATGTAGTGCCCGCGGTGTACTAGGGTATGTGATGCCCGCGATGTACTTGGTCATGTGGTGCCCGCGGTGTACTAGGGTATGTAGTGCCCGCGGTGTACTAGGGTATGTGATGCCCGCGATGTACTTGGTCATGTGGTGCCCGTGGTGTACTAGGGTATGTGGTGCCCGCGGTGTAGTTGGGTATGTGATGCCCGCGGTGTACTAGGGTATGTGATGCCCGCGGTGTACTTGGGTATATGATGCCCGCGGTGTTGTTGGGTATGTGATGCCCGCGGTGAACTAGGGTATGTGATGCCCTCGGTGTACTAGGGTATGTGGTGCCCGCGGTTTACTTGGGTATGTGATGCCCGCGGTGTACTAAGGTATATGGTGCCCACGGTGTAGTTGGGTATGTGATGCCCGCGGTGTACTAGGGTATATGATGCCCGCGGTGTAGTTGGGTATGTGATGCCCGCGGTGAATTAGGGTATGTGATGCCCGCGTTGTACTAGGGTATATGATGCCCGCGGTGTACTAGGGTATGTGGTGCCCACGGTGTAGTTGGGTATGTGATGCCCGCGGTGTACTTGGTCATGTGGTGCCCGTGGTGTACTAGGGTATGTGGTGCCCGCGGTGTAGTTGGGTATGTGAT
Organism: Ecliptopera silaceata; assembly: GCA_932527185.1. Classification (NCBI taxonomy): domain Eukaryota; kingdom Metazoa; phylum Arthropoda; class Insecta; order Lepidoptera; family Geometridae; genus Ecliptopera; species Ecliptopera silaceata. The sequence continues at coordinate 8,953,026 of OW052208.1, read as the reverse complement.
GCCCACGGTGTACTAGGGTATGTGATGCCCGCGGTGTACTAGGGTATATGATGCCCGCGGTGAACTAGGGTATGTGGTGCCCGCGGTGAACTAGGGTATGTGGTGCCCGCAGTATACTTGGGTATGTGATGCCCGCGGTGTACTAGGGTATGTGATGCCCGCGGTGTACTAGGGTATGTGATGCCCGCGGTGTTCAGGGTATGTGGTGCCCGCAGTATACTTGGGTATATGATGCCCGCGGTGTAGTTGGGTATGAAGTGCCCACGGTGTAGTTGGGTATGTGATGCCCGCGGTGAACTAGGGTAAGTGATGCCCGCGGTGAACTAGGGTATGTGATGCCTGCGGTGTACTAGGGTATATGATGCCCGCGGTGTACTAGGGTATATGATGCCCGCGGTGTACTAGGGTATGTGGTTCCCACGGTGTAGTTGGGTATATGATGCCCGCGGTGTACTAGGGTATATGATGCCCGCGGTGTACTTGGTCATGTGGTGCCCGTGGTGTACTAGGGTATGTGGTGCCCGCGGTGTAGTTGGGTATGTGATGCCCACGGTGTACTAGGGTATGTGATACCCGCGGTGTACTAGGGTATGTGGTGCCCGCAGTATACTTGGGTATGTGATGCCCACGGTGTACTTGGGTATATGATGCCCGCGGTGTACTAAGGTATGTGGTGCCCACGGTGTAGTTGGGTATGTAATGCCCGCGGTGAACTAGGGTATGTGATGCACTAGGTGTACTAGGGTATATGATGCCCGCGGTGTACTAGGGTATGTGGTTCCCACGGTGTTGTTGGGTATGTAATGCCCGCGGTGTACTAGGGTATATGATGCCCGCGGTGTAGTTGGGTATGTGACGCCCGCGGTGAACTATGGTATGTGATGCCCGCGGTGTACTAGGGTATATGATGCCCGCGGTGTACTAGGGTATGTGGTGCCCACGGTGTAGTTGGGTATGTGATGCCCACGGTGTACTAGGGTATGTGATACCCGCGGTGTACTAGGGTATGTGGTGCCCGCAGTATACTTGGGTATGTGAAGCCCGCGGTGTACTAAGGTATATGGTGCCCACGGTGTAGTTGGGTATGTGATGCCCGCGGTGTACTAGGGTATATGATGCCCGCAGTGTAGTTGGGTATGTGATGCCCGCGGTGAATTAGGGTATGTGATGCCCGCGTTGTACTAGGGTATATGATGCCCGCGGTGTACTAGGGTATGTGGTGCCCACGGTGTAGTTGAGTATGTGATGCCCGCGGTGTACTTGGTCATGTGGTGCCCGTGGTGTACTAGGGTATGTGGTGCCCGCGGTGTAGTTGGGTATGTGATGCCCACGGTGTACTAGGGTATGTGATGCCCGCGTTGTACTAGGGTATATGATGCCCGCGGTGTACTAGGGTATGTGGTGCCCGCGGTGAACTAGGGTATGTGATGCCCGCGGTGTACTAGGGTATGTGGTGCCCGCAGTATACTTGGGTATGTGATGCCCGCGGTGAACTAGGGTATGTGATGCCCGCGGTGTACTAGGGTATGTGATGCCCGCGGTGTTCAGGGTATGTGGTGCCCGCAGTATACTTGGGTATATGATGCCCGCGGTGTAGTTGGGTATGAAGTGCCCACGGTGTAGTTGGGTATGTGATGCCCGCGGTGAACTAGGGTAAGTGATGCCCGCGGTGTACTAGGGTATATGATGCCCGCGGTGTACTAGGGTATGTGGTGCCCACGGTGTAGTTGGGTATGTGATGCCCGCGGTGTACTTGGTCATGTGGTGCCCGTGGTGTACTAGGGTATGTGGTGCCCGCGGTGTAGTTGGGTATGTGATGCCCACGGTGTACTAGGGTATGTGATGCCCGCGGTGTACTAGGGCATATGATGCCCGCGGTGTACTAGAGTATGTAGTGCCCGCGGTGTACTAGGGTATGTGATGCCCGCGATGTACTTGGTCATGTGGTGCCCGCGGTGTACTAGGGTATGTAGTGCCCGCGGTGTACTAGGGTATGTGATGCCCGCGATGTACTTGGTCATGTGGTGCCCGTGGTGTACTAGGGTATGTGGTGCCCGCGTTGTAGTTCGGTATGTGATGCCCGCGGTGTACTAGGGTATGTGATGCCCGCGGTGTACTTGGGTATATGATGCCCGCGGTGTTGTTGGGTATGTGATGCCCGCGGTGAACTAGGGTATGTGATGCCCACGGTGTACTAGGGTATGTGATACCCGCGGTGTACTAGGGTATGTGGTGCCCGCGGTGTACTTGGGTATATGATGCCCGCGGTGTTGTTGGGTATGTGATGCCCGCGGTGAACTAGGGTATGTGATGCCCACGGTGTACTAGGGTATGTGATACCCGCGGTATACTTGGGTATGTGATGCCCGCGGTGTACTAAGGTATATGGTGCCCACGGTGTAGTTGGGTATGTGATGCCCGCGGTGTACTAGGGTATATGATGCCCGCGGTGTAGTTGGGTATGTGATGCCCGCGGTGAATTAGGGTATGTGATGCCCGCGTTGTACTAGGGTATATGATGCCCGCGGTGTACTAGGGTATGTGGTGCCCACGGTGTAGTTGGGTATGTGATGCCCGCGGTGTACTTGGTCATGTGGTGCCCGTGGTGTACTAGGGTATGTGGTGCCCGCGGTGTAGTTGGGTATGTGATGCCCACGGTGTACTAGGGTATGTGATGCCCGCGTTGTACTAGGGTATATGATGCCCGCGGTGAACTAGGGTATGTGGTGCCCGCGGTGAACTAGGGTATGTGGTGCCCGCAGTATACTTGGGTATGTGATGCCCGCGGTGAACTAGGGTATGTGATGCCCGCGGTGTACTAGGGTATGTGATGCCCGCGGTGTTCAGGGTATGTGGTGCCCGCAGTATACTTGGGTATATGATGCCCGCGGTGTAGTTGGGTATGAAGTGCCCACGGTGTAGTTGGGTATGTGATGCCCGCGGTGAACTAGGGTAAGTGATGCCCGCGGTGAACTAGGGTATGTGATGCCTGCGGTGTACTAGGGTATATGATGCCCGCGGTGTACTAGGGTATATGATGCCCGCGGTGTACTAGGGTATGTGGTGCCCACGGTGTAGTTGGGTATGTGATGCCCACGGTGTACTAGGGTATATGATGCCCGCGGTGTACTAGGGTATGTGGTGCCCACGGTGTAGTTGGGTATGTGATGCCCGCGGTGTACTTGGTCATGTGGTGCCCGTGGTGTACTAGGGTATGTGGTGCCCGCGGTGTAGTTGGGTATGTGATGCCCACGGTGTACTAGGGTATGTGATACCCGCGGTGTACTAGGGTATGTGGTGCCCGCAGTATACTTAGGTATGTGATGCCCACGGTGTACTTGGGTATATGATGCCCGCGGTGTACTAAGGTATGTGGTGCCCACGGTGTAGTTGGGTATGTGATGCCCGCGGTGAACTAGGGTATGTGATGCACTAGGTGTACTAGGGTATATGATGCCCGCGGTGTACTAGGGTATGTGGTTCCCACGGTGTTGTTGGGTATGTAATGCCCGCGGTGTACTAGGGTATATGATGCCCGCGGTGTAGTTGGGTATGTGACGCCCGCGGTGAACTATGGTATGTGATGCCCGCGGTGTACTAGGGTATATGATGCCCGCGGTGTACTAGGGTATGTGGTGCCCACGGTGTAGTTGGGTATGTGATGCCCACGGTGTACTAGGGTATGTGATACCCGCGGTGTACTAGGGTATGTGGTGCCCGCAGTATACTTGGGTATGTGAAGCCCGCGGTGTACTAAGGTATATGGTGCCCACGGTGTAGTTGGGTATGTGATGCCCGCGGTGTACTAGGGTATATGATGCCCGCGGTGTAGTTGGGTATGTGATGCCCGCGGTGAATTAGGGTATGTGATGCCCGCGTTGTACTAGGGTATATGATGCCCGCGGTGTACTAGGGTATGTGGTGCCCACGGTGTAGTTGAGTATGTGATGCCCGCGGTGTACTTGGTCATGTGGTGCCCGTGGTGTACTAGGGTATGTGGTGCCCGCGGTGTAGTTGGGTATGTGATGCCCACGGTGTACTAGGGTATGTGATGCCCGCGTTGTACTAGGGTATATGATGCCCGCGGTGTACTAGGGTATGTGGTGCCCGCGGTGAACTAGGGTATGTGATGCCCGCGGTGTACTAGGGTATGTGGTGCCCGCAGTATACTTGGGTATGTGATGCCCGCGGTGAACTAGGGTATGTGATGCCCGCGGTGTACTAGGGTATGTGATGCCCGCGGTGTTCAGGGTATGTGGTGCCCGCAGTATACTTGGGTATATGATGCCCGCGGTGTAGTTGGGTATGAAGTGCCCACGGTGTAGTTGGGTATGTGATGCCCGCGGTGAACTAGGGTAAGTGATGCCCGCGGTGTACTAGGGTATATGATGCCCGCGGTGTACTAGGGTATGTGGTGCCCACGGTGTAGTTGGGTATGTGATGCCCGCGGTGTACTTGGTCATGTGGTGCCCGTGGTGTACTAGGGTATGTGGTGCCCGCGGTGTAGTTGGGTATGTGATGCCCACGGTGTACTAGGGTATGTGATGCCCGCGGTGTACTAGGGCATATGATGCCCGCGGTGTACTAGAGTATGTAGTGCCCGCGGTGTACTAGGGTATGTGATGCCCGCGATGTACTTGGTCATGTGGTGCCCGCGGTGTACTAGGGTATGTAGTGCCCGCGGTGTACTAGGGTATGTGATGCCCGCGGTGTACTTGGTCATGTGGTGCCCGTGGTGTACTAGGGTATGTGGTGCCCGCGTTGTAGTTCGGTATGTGATGCCCGCGGTGTACTAGGGTATGTGATGCCCGCGGTGTACTTGGGTATATGATGCCCGCGGTGTTGTTGGGTATGTGATGCCCGCGGTGAACTAGGGTATGTGATGCCCACGGTGTACTAGGGTATGTGATACCCGCGGTGTACTAGGGTATGTGGTGCCCGCAGTATACTTGGGTATGTGATGCCCGCGGTGTACTAAGGTATATGGTGCCCACGGTGTAGTTGGGTATGTGATGCCCGCGGTGTACTAGGGTATATGATGCCCGCGGTGTAGTTGGGTATGTGATGCCCGCGGTGAATAAGGGTATGTGATGCCCGCGTTGTACTAGGGTATATGATGCCCGCGGTGTACTAGGGTATGTGGTGCCCACGGTGTAGTTAGGTATGTGATGCCCGCGGTGTACTTGGTCATGTGGTGCCCGTGGTGTATTAGGGTATGTGGTGCCCGCGGTGTAGTTGGGTATGTGATGCCCACGGTGTACTAGGGTATGTGATGCCCGCGTTGTACTAGGGTATATGATGCCCGCGGTGAACTAGGGTATGTGGTGCCCGCGGTGAACTAGGGTATGTGGTGCCCGCAGTATACTTGGGTATGTGATGCCCGCGGTGAACTAGGGTATGTGATGCCCGCGGTGTACTAGGGTATGTGATGCCCGCGGTATTCAGGGTATGTGGTGCCCGCAGTATACTTGGGTATATGATGCCCGCGGTGTAGTTGGGTATGAAGTGCCCACGGTGTAGTTGGGTATGTGATGCCCGCGGTGAACTAGGGTAAGTGATGCCCGCGGTGAACTAGGGTATGTGATGCCTGCGGTGTACTAGGGTATATGATGCCCGCGGTGTACTAGGGTATATGATGCCCGCGGTGTACTAGGGTATGTGGTTCCCACGGTGTAGTTGGGTATATGATGCCCGCGGTGTACTAGGGTATATGATGCCCGCAGTATACTTGGGTATGTGATGCCCACGGTGTAGTTGGGTATGTGATGCTCACGGTGTACTAGGGTATATGATGCCCGCGGTGTAGTTGGGTATGTGATGCCCGCGGTGAACTAGGGTATGTGATGCCCGCGGTGTACTAGGGTAAATGATGCCCGCGGTGTACTAGGGTATGTGGTGCCCACGGTGTAGTTGGGTATGTGATGCCCGCGGTGTAGTTGGGTATGTGATGCCCACGGTGTACTAGGGTATGTGATGCCCGCGGTGTAATAAGGTTTATGATGCCCGCGGTGTACTATGGTATGTGGTGCCCACGGTGTTGTTGGGTATGTGATGCCCACGGTGTACTAGGGTATGTGATGCCCGCGGTGTACTAGGGTTTGTGGTGCCCGCGGTGAACTAGGGTATGTGATGCCCGCGGTGTACTAGGGTATGTGGTGCCCGCAGTATACTTGGGTATGTGATGCCCGCGGTGAACTAGGGTATGTGATGCCCGTGGTGTACTAGGGTATGTGGTGCCCACGGTGTAGTTGGGTATGTGATGCCCACGGTGTACTAGGGTATGTGATGCCCACGGTGTACTAGGGTATGTGATGCCCGCGGTGTACTAGGGTATGTGATGCCCGCGGTGTTCAGGGTATGTGGTGCCCGCAGTATACTTTGGTATATGATGCCCGCGGTGTAGTTGGGTATGAAGTGCCCACGGTGTAGTTGGGTATGTGATGCCCGCGGTGAACTAGGGTAAGTGATGCCCGCGGTGTACTAGGGTATATGATGCCCGCGGTGTACTAGGGTATGTGGTGCCCACGGTGTAGTTGGGTATGTGATGCCCGCGGTGTACTTGGTCATGTGGTGCCCGTGGTGTACTAGGGTATGTGGTGCCCGCGGTGTAGTTGGGTATGTGATGCCCACGGTGTACTAGGGTATGTGATGCCCGCGGTGTACTAGGGTATGTGATGCCCGCGGTGTACTAGGGTATGTAGTGCCCGCGGTGTACTAGGGTATGTGATGCCCGCGTTGTACTTGGTCATGTGGTGCCCGCGGTGTACTAGGGTATGTATTGCCCGCGGTGTACTAGGGTATGTGATGCCCGCGATGTACTTGGTCATGTGGTGCCCGTGGTGTACTAGGGTATGTGGTGCCCGCGTTGTAGTTCGGTATGTGATGCCCGCGGTGTACTAGGGTATGTGATGCCCGCGGTGTACTTGGGTATATGATGCCCGCGGTGTTGTTGGGTATGTGATGCCCGCGGTGAACTAGGGTATGTGATGCCCACGGTGTACTAGGGTATGTGGTACCCGCGGTATACTTGGGTATGTGATGCCCGCGGTGTACTAAGGTATATGGTGCCCACGGTGTAGTTGGGTATGTGATGCCCGCGGTGTACTAGGGTATATGATGCCCGCGGTGTAGTTGGGTATGTGATGCCCGCGGTGAATTAGGGTATGTGATGCCCGCGTTGTACTAGGGTATATGATGCCCGCGGTGTACTAGGGTATGTGGTGCCCACGGTGTAGTTGGGTATGTGATGCCCGCGGTGTACTTGGTCATGTGGTGCCCGTGGTGTACTAGGGTATGTGGTGCCCGCGGTGTAGTTGGGTATGTGATGCCCACGGTGTACTAGGGTATGTGATGCCCGCGTTGTACTAGGGTATATGATGCCCGCGGTGAACTAGGGTATGTGGTGCCCGCGGTGAACTAGGGTATGTGGTGCCCGCAGTATACTCGGGTATGTGATGCCCGCGGTGAACTAGGGTATGTGATGCCCGCGGTGTACTAGGGTATGTGATGCCCGCGGTGTTCAGGGTATGTGGTGCCCGCAGTATACTTGGGTATATGATGCCCGCGGTGTAGTTGGGTATGAAGTGCCCGCGGTGTAGTTGGGTATGTGATGCCCACGGTGTACTAGGGTATGTGATGCCCGCGTTGTACTAGGGTATATGATGCCCGCGGTGTACTAGGGTATGTGGTGCCCGCGGTGTACTAGGGTATGTGATGCCCGCGGTGTACTAGGGTATGTGGTGCCCGCAGTATACTTGGGTATGTGATGCCCGCGGTGAACTAGGGTATGTGATGCCCGCGGTGTACTAGGGTATGTGATGCCCGCGGTGTTCAGGGTATGTGGTGCCCGCAGTATACTTGGGTATATGATGCCCGCGGTGTAGTTGGGTATGAAGTGCCCACGGTGTAGTTGGGTATGTGATGCCCGCGGTGAACTAGGGTAAGTGATGCCCGCGGTGTACTAGGGTATATGATGCCCGCGGTGTACTAGGGTATGTGGTGCCCACGGTGTAGTTGGGTATGTGATGCCCGCGGTGTACTTGGTCATGTGGTGCCCGTGGTGTACTAGGGTATGTGGTGCCCGCGGTGTAGTTGGGTATGTGATGCCCACGGTGTACTAGGGTATGTGATGCCCGCGGTGTACTAGGGCATATGATGCCCGCGGTGTACTAGAGTATGTAGTGCCCGCGGTGTACTAGGGTATGTGATGCCCGCGATGTACTTGGTCATGTGGTGCCCGCGGTGTACTAGGGTATGTAGTGCCCGCGGTGTACTAGGGTATGTGATGCCCGCGATGTACTTGGTCATGTGGTGCCCGTGGTGTACTAGGGTATGTGGTGCCCGCGTTGTAGTTCGGTATGTGATGCCCGCGGTGTACTAGGGTATGTGATGCCCGCGGTGTACTTGGGTATATGATGCCCGCGGTGTACTAGGGTATATGATGCCCGCGGTGTACTAGGGTATATGATGCCCGCGGTGTACTAGGGTATGTGGTTCCCACGGTGTAGTTGGGTATATGATGCCCGCGGTGTACTAGGGTATATGATGCCCGCAGTATACTTGGGTATGTGATGCCCACGGTGTAGTTGGGTATGTGATGCTCACGGTGTACTAGGGTATATGATGCCCGCGGTGTAGTTGGGTATGTGATGCCCGCGGTGAACTAGGGTATGTGATGCCCGCGGTGTACTAGGGTAAATGATGCCCGCGGTGTACTAGGGTATGTGGTGCCCACGGTGTAGTTGGGTATGTGATGCCCGCGGTGTAGTTGGGTATGTGATGCCCACGGTGTACTAGGGTATGTGATGCCCGCGGTGTAATAAGGTTTATGATGCCCGCGGTGTACTATGGTATGTGGTGCCCACGGTGTTGTTGGGTATGTGATGCCCACGGTGTACTAGGGTATGTGATGCCCGCGGTGTACTAGGGTTTGTGGTGCCCGCGGTGAACTAGGGTATGTGATGCCCGCGGTGTACTAGGGTATGTGGTGCCCGCAGTATACTTGGGTATGTGATGCCCGCGGTGAACTAGGGTATGTGATGCCCGTGGTGTACTAGGGTATGTGGTGCCCACGGTGTAGTTGGGTATGTGATGCCCACGGTGTACTAGGGTATGTGATGCCCACGGTGTACTAGGGTATGTGATGCCCGCGGTGTACTAGGGTATGTGATGCCCGCGGTGTTCAGGGTATGTGGTGCCCGCAGTATACTTTGGTATATGATGCCCGCGGTGTAGTTGGGTATGAAGTGCCCACGGTGTAGTTGGGTATGTGATGCCCGCGGTGAACTAGGGTAAGTGATGCCCGCGGTGTACTAGGGTATATGATGCCCGCGGTGTACTAGGGTATGTGGTGCCCACGGTGTAGTTGGGTATGTGATGCCCGCGGTGTACTTGGTCATGTGGTGCCCGTGGTGTACTAGGGTATGTGGTGCCCGCGGTGTAGTTGGGTATGTGATGCCCACGGTGTACTAGGGTATGTGATGCCCGCGGTGTACTAGGGCATATGATGCCCGCGGTGTACTAGAGTATGTAGTGCCCGCGGTGTACTAGGGTATGTGTTGCCCGCGGTGTACTTGGGCATTTGGTGCCCGCGGTGTACTAGGGTATGTAGTGCCCGCGGTGTACTAGGGTATGTGATGCCCGCGATGTACTTGGTCATGTGGTGCCCGTGGTGTACTAGGGTATGTGGTGCCCGCGTTGTAGTTCGGTATGTGATGCCCGCGGTGTAGTAGGGTATGTGATGCCCGCGGTGTACTTGGGTATATGATGCCCGCGGTGTTGTTGGGTATGTGATGCCCGCGGTGAACTAGGGTATGTGATGCCCACGGTGTACTAGGGTATGTGATACCCGCGGTATACTTGGGTATGTGATGCCCGCGGTGTACTATGGTATTTGGTGCCCACGGTGTAGTTGGGTATGTGATGCCCGCGGTGTACTAGGGTATATGATGCCCGCGGTGTAGTTGGGTATGTGATGCCCGCGGTGAATTAGGGTATGTGATGCCCGCGTTGTACTAGGGTATATGATGCCCGCGGTGTACTAGGGTATGTGGTGCCCACGGTGTAGTTGGGTATGTGATGCCCGCGGTGTACTTGGTCATGTGGTGCCCGTGGTGTACTAGGGTATGTGGTGCCCGCGGTGTAGTTGGGTATGTGATGCCCACGGTGTACTAGGGTATGTGATGCCCGCGTTGTACTAGGGTATATGATGCCCGCGGTGAACTAGGGTATGTGGTGCCCGCGGTGAACTAGGGTATGTGGTGCCCGCAGTATACTTGGGTATGTGATGCCCGCGGTGAACTAGGGTATGTGATGCCCGCGGTGTACTAGGGTATGTGATGCCCGCGGTGTTCAGGGTATGTGGTGCCCGCAGTATACTTGGGTATATGATGCCCGCGGTGTAGTTGGGTATGAAGTGCCCGCGGTGTAGTTGGGTATGTGATGCCCACGGTGTACTAGGGTATGTGATGCCCGCGTTGTACTAGGGTATATGATGCCCGCGGTGTACTAGGGTATGTGGTGCCCGCGGTGAACTAGGGTATGTGATGCCCGCGGTGTACTAGGGTATGTGGTGCCCGCAGTATACTTGGGTATGTGATGCCCGCGGTGAACTAGGGTATGTGATGCCCGCGGTGTACTAGGGTATGTGATGCCCGCGGTGTTCAGGGTATGTGGTGCCCGCAGTATACTTGGGTATATGATGCCCGCGGTGTAGTTGGGTATGAAGTGCCCACGGTGTAGTTGGGTATGTGATGCCCGCGGTGAACTAGGGTAAGTGATGCCCGCGGTGTACTAGGGTATATGATGCCCGCGGTGTACTAGGGTATGTGGTGCCCACGGTGTAGTTGGGTATGTGATGCCCGCGGTGTACTTGGTCATGTGGTGCCCGTGGTGTACTAGGGTATGTGGTGCCCGCGGTGTAGTTGGGTATGTGATGCCCACGGTGTACTAGGGTATGTGATGCCCGCGGTGTACTAGGGCATATGATGCCCGCGGTGTACTAGAGTATGTAGTGCCCGCGGTGTACTAGGGTATGTGATGCCCGCGATGTACTTGGTCATGTGGTGCCCGCGGTGTACTAGAGTATGTAGTGCCCGCGGTGTACTAGGGTATGTGATGCCCGCGATGTACTTGGTCATGTGGTGCCCGTGGTGTACTAGGGTATGTGGTGCCCGCGTTGTAGTTCGGTATGTGATGCCCGCGGTGTACTAGGGTATGTGATGCCCGCGGTGTACTTGGGTATATGATGCCCGCGGTGTTGTTGGGTATGTGATGCCCGCGGTGAACTAGGGTATGTGATGCCCACGGTGTACTAGGGTATGTGATACCCGCGGTGTACTAGGGTATGTGGTGCCCGCAGTATACTTGGGTATGTGATGCCCGCGGTGTACTAAGGTATATGGTGCCCACGGTGTAGTTGGGTATGTGATGCCCGCGGTGTACTAGGGTATATGATGCCCGCGGTGTAGTTGGGTATGTGATGCCCGCGGTGAATAAGGGTATGTGATGCCCGCGTTGTACTAGGGTATATGATGCCCGCGGTGTACTAGGGTATGTGGTGCCCACGGTGTAGTTGGGTATGTGATGCCCGCGGTGTACTTGGTCATGTGGTGCCCGTGGTGTACTAGAATATGTGGTGCCCGCGGTGTAGTTGGGTATGTGATGCCCACGGTGTACTAGGGTATGTGATGCCCGCGTTGTACTAGGGTATATGATGCCCGCGGTGAACTAGGGTATGTGGTGCCCGCGGTGAACTAGGGTATGTGGTGCCCGCAGTATACTTGGGTATGTGATGCCCGCGGTGAACTAGGGTATGTGATGCCCGCGGTGTTCAGGGTATGTGGTGCCCGCAGTATACTTGGGTATATGATGCCCGCGGTGTAGTTGGGTATGAAGTGCCCACGGTGTAGTTGGGTATGTGATGCCCGCGGTGAACTAGGGTAAGTGATGCCCGCGGTGTACTAGGGTATATGATGCCCGCGGTGTAGTTGGGTATGTGATGCCCGCGGTGAATTAGGGTATGTGATGCCCGCGTTGTACTAGGGTATATGATGCCCGCGGTGTACTAGGGTATGTGGTGCCCACGGTGTAGTTGAGTATGTGATGCCCGCGGTGTACTTGGTCATGTGGTGCCCGTGGTGTACTAGGGTATGTGGTGCCCGCGGTGTAGTTGGGTATGTGATGCCCACGGTGTACTAGGGTATGTGATGCCCGCGTTGTACTAGGGTATATGATGCCCGCGGTGTACTAGGGTATGTGGTGCCCGCGGTGAACTAGGGTATGTGATGCCCGCGGTGTACTAGGGTATGTGGTGCCCGCAGTATACTTGGGTATGTGATGCCCGCGGTGAACTAGGGTATGTGATGCCCGCGGTGTACTAGGGTATGTGATGCCCGCGGTGTTCAGGGTATGTGGTGCCCGCAGTATACTTGGGTATATGATGCCCGCGGTGTAGTTGGGTATGAAGTGCCCACGGTGTAGTTGGGTATGTGATGCCCGCGGTGAACTAGGGTAAGTGATGCCCGCGGTGTACTAGGGTATATGATGCCCGCGGTGTACTAGGGTATGTGGTGCCCACGGTGTAGTTGGGTATGTGATGCCCGCGGTGTACTTGGTCATGTGGTGCCCGTGGTGTACTAGGGTATGTGGTGCCCGCGGTGTAGTTGGGTATGTGATGCCCACGGTGTACTAGTGTATGTGATGCCCGCGGTGTACTAGGGCATATGATGCCCGCGGTGTGCTAGAGTATGTAGTGCCCGCGGTGTACTAGGGTATGTGATGCCCGCGATGTACTTGGTCATGTGGTGCCCGCGGTGTACTAGGGTATGTAGTGCCCGCGGTGTACTAGGGTATGTGATGCCCGCGATGTACTTGGTCATGTGGTGCCCGTGGTGTACTAGGGTATGTGGTGCCCGCGTTGTAGTTCGGTATGTGATGCCCGCGGTGTACTAGGGTATGTGATGCCCGCGGTGTACTTGGGTATATGATGCCCGCGGTGTTGTTGGGTATGTGATGCCCGCGGTGAACTAGGGTATGTGATGCCCACGGTGTACTAGGGTATGTGATACCCGCGGTGTACTAGGGTATGTGGTGCCCGCAGTATACTTGGGTATGTGATGCCCGCGGTGTACTAAGGTATATGGTGCCCACGGTGTAGTTGGGTATGTGATGCCCGCGGTGTACTAGGGTATATGATGCCCGCGGTGTAGTTGGGTATGTGATGCCCGCGGTGAATAAGGGTATGTGATGCCCGCGTTGTACTAGGGTATATGATGCCCGCGGTGTACTAGGGTATGTGGTGCCCACGGTGTAGTTGGGTATGTGATGCCCGCGGTGTACTTGGTCATGTGGTGCCCGTGGTGTACTAGGGTATGTGGTGCCCGCGGTGTAGTTGGGTATGTGATGCCCACGGTGTACTAGGGTATGTGATGCCCGCGTTGTACTAGGGTATATGATGCCCGCGGTGAACTAGGGTATGTGGTGCCCGCGGTGAACTAGGGTATGTGGTGCCCGCAGTATACTTGGGTATGTGATGCCCGCGGTGAACTAGGGTATGTGATGCCCGCGGTGTACTAGGGTATGTGATGCCCGCGGTGTTCAGGGTATGTGGTGCCCGCAGTATACTTGGGTATATGATGCCCGCGGTGTAGTTGGGTATGAAGTGCCCACGGTGTAGTTGGGTATGTGATGCCCGCGGTGAACTAGGGTAAGTGATGCCCGCGGTGAACTAGGGTATGTGATGCCTGCGGTGTACTAGGGTATATGATGCCCGCGGTGTACTAGGGTATATGATGCCCGCGGTGTACTAGGGTATGTGGTTCCCACGGTGTAGTTGGGTATATGATGCCCGCGGTGTACTAGGGTATATGATGCCCGCAGTATACTTGGGTATGTGATGCCCACGGTGTAGTATGGTATGTGATGCTCACGGTGTACTAGGGTATATGATGCCCGCGGTGTAGTTGGGTATGTGATGCCCGCGGTGAACTAGGGTATGTGATGCCCGCGGTGTACTAGGGTAAATGATGCCCGCGGTGTACTAGGGTATGTGGTGCCCACGGTGTAGTTGGGTATGTGATGCCCGCGGTGTAGTTGGGTATGTGATGCCCACGGTGTACTAGGGTATGTGATGCCCGCGGTGTAATAAGGTTTATGATGCCCGCGGTGTACTATGGTATGTGGTGCCCACGGTGTTGTTGGGTATGTGATGCCCACGGTGTACTAGGGTATGTGATGCCCGCGGTGTACTAGGGTTTGTGGTGCCCGCGGTGAACTAGGGTATGTGATGCCCGCGGTGTACTAGGGTATGTGGTGCCCGCAGTATACTTGGGTATGTGATGCCCGCGGTGAACTAGGGTATGTGATGCCCGTGGTGTACTAGGGTATGTGGTGCCCACGGTGTAGTTGGGTATGTGATGCCCACGGTGTATTAGGGTATGTGATGCCCGCGGTGTACTAGGGTATGTGGTCCCCGCGGTGAACTAGGGTATGTGATGCCCGCGGTGTACTAGGGTATGTGGTGCCCGCAGTATACTTGGGTATGTGATGCCCGCGGTGAACTAGGGTATGTGATGCCCGCGGTGTACTAGGGTATGTGATGCCCGCGGTGTTCAGGGTATGTGGTGCCCGCAGTATTCTTGGGTATATGATGCCCGCGGTGTAGTTGGGTATGAAGTAACCACGGTGTAGTTGGGTATGTGATGCCCGCGGTGAACTAGGGTAAGTGATGCCCGCGGTGTACTAGGGTATATGATGCCCGCGGTGTACTAGGGTATGTGGTGCCCACGGTGTATTTGGGTATGTGATGCCCGCGGTGTACTTGGTCATGTGGTGCCCGTGGTGTACTAGGGTATGTGGTGCCCGCGGTGTAGTTGGGTATGTGATGCCCACGGTGTACTAGGGTATGTGATGCCCGCGGTGTACTAGGGCATATGATGCCCGCGGTGTACTAGGGTATGTAGTGCCCGCGGTGTACTAGGGTATGTGATGCCCGCGATGTACTTGGTCATGTGGTGCCCGTGGTGTACTAGGGTATGTGGTGCCCGCGTTGTAGTTGGGTATGTGATGCCCGCGGTGAACTAGGGTATGTGATGCCCGCGGTGTACTAGGTTATGTAGTGCCCACGGTATTCCTGGGTATGTGGTGCCCACGGTGTTGTTGGGTATGTGATGCCCACGGTGTACTAGGGTATGTGGTGCCCGCGTTGTAGTTGGGTATAAGATGCCCGCGGTGAACTAGGGTATGTGATGCCCGCGGTGTACTAGGGTATGTAGTGCCCACGGTATTCCTGGGTATGTGGTGCCCACGGTGTAGTTGGGTATGTGATGCCCACGGTGTAGTTGGGTATGTGATGCCCACGGTGTACTAGGGTATGTGATGCCCGCGGTGTACTAGGGTATGTGGTGCACGCGGTGAACTAGGGTATGTGATGCCCGCGGTGTACTAGGGTATGTGATGCCCGCGGTGTACTAGGGTATGTGGTGCCCGCAGTATACTTGGGTATGTGATGCCCGTGGTGAACTAGGGTATGTGATGCCCGTGGTGTACTAGGGTATGTGGTGCCCACGGTGTAGTTGGGTATGTGATGCCCACGGTGTACTAGGGTATGTGGTGCCCGCGGTGAACTAGGGTATGTGATGCCCGCGGTGTACTAGGGTATGTGGTGCCCTCAGTATACTTGGGTATGTGATGCCCGCGGTGAACTAGGGTATGTGATGCCCGCGATGTACTAGGGTATGTGATGCCCGCGGTGTTCAGGGTATGTGGTGCCCGCAGTATACTTGGGTATATGATGCCCGCGGTGTACTAGGGTATGTGGTGCCCACGGTGTAGTTGGGTATGTGATGCCCGCGGTGTACTTGGTCATGTGGTGCCCGTGGTGTACTAGGGTCTGTGGTGCCCGCGAGTTAGTTGGGTATGTGATGCCCACGGTGTACTAGGGTATGTGATGCCCGCGGTGTACTAGGGCATATGATGCCCGCGGTGTACTAGGGTATGTGGTGCCCACGGTGTAGTTAGGTATGTGATGCCCGCGGTGTACTTGGTCATGTGGTGCCCGTGGTGTACTAGGGTATGTGGTGCCCGTGGTGTAGTTGGGTATGTGATGCCCACGGTGTACTAGGGTATGTGATGCCCGCGGTGTACTAGGGTATGTGGTGCCCGCGGTGTACTAGGGTATGTGGTGCCCGCAGTATACTTGGGTATGTGATGCCCGCGGTGAACTAGGGTATGTGATGCCCGCGGTGTACTAGGGTATGTAGTGCCCACGGTATTCCTGGGTATGTGGTGCCCACGGTGTAGTTGGGTATGTGATGCCCACGGTGTACTAGGGTATGTGATGCCTGCGGTGTACTAGGGTATGTGGTGCCCGCAGTATACTTGGGTATGTGATGCCCGCGGTGAACTAGGGTATGTGATGCCCGCGGTGTACTAGGGTATATGATGCCTGCGGTGAACTAGGGTATGTGATGCCCGCGGTGTACTAGGGTATATGATGCCCGCGGTGTACTAGGGTATGTGGTGCACGCAGTATACTTGTGTATGTGATGCCCGCGGTGTACTAGGGTATGTGATGCCCGCGGTGTACTTGGGTATATGATGCCCGCGGTGTTGTTGGGTATGTGATGCCCGCGGTGAACTAGGGTATGTGATGCCCGCGGTGTACTAGGGTATATGATGCCCGCGGTGTATTAGGGTATGTGATGCCCGCGGTGAACTAGGGTATGTGATGCCCGCGGTGTACTAGGGTATATGATGCCCGCGGTGTACTAGGGTATATGATGCCCGCGGTGTACTAGGGTATGTGGTTCCCACGGTGTAGTTGGGTATATGATGCCCGCGGTGTACTAGGGTATATGATGCCCGCAGTATACTTGGGTATGTGATGCCCACGGTGTAGTTGGGTATGTGATGCTCACGGTGTACTAGGGTATATGATGCCCGCGGTGTAGTTGGGTATGTGATGCCCGCGGTGAACTAGGGTATGTGATGCCTGCGGTGTACTAGGGTATATGATGCCCGCGGTGTACTAGGGTATATGATGCCCGCGGTGTACTAGGGTATGTGGTTCCCACGGTGTAGTTGGGTATATGATGCCCGCGGTGTACTAGGGTATATGATGCCCGCAGTATACTTGGGTATGTGATGCCCACGGTGTAGTTGGGTATGTGATGCTCACGGTGTACTAGGGTATATGATGCCCGCGGTGTAGTTGGGTATGTGATGCCCGCGGTGAACTAGGGTATGTGATGCCCGCGGTGTACTAGGGTATGTGATGCCCGCGGTGTAGTTGGGTATGTGATGCCCACGGTGTACTAGGGTATGTGATGCCCGCGGTGTAATAAGGTTTATGATGCCCGCGGTGTACTATGGTATGTGGTGCCCACGGTGTTGTTGGGTATGTGATGCCCACGGTGTACTAGGGTATGTGATGCCCGCGGTGTACTAGGGTATGTGGTGCCCGCGGTGAACTAGGGTATGTGATGCCCGCGGTGTACTAGGGTATGTGGTGCCCGCAGTATACTTGGGTATGTGATGCCCGCGGTGAACTAGGGTATGTGATGCCCGTGGTGTACTAGGGTATGTGGTGCCCACGGTGTAGTTGGGTATGTGATGCCCACGGTGTACTAGGGTATGTGATGCCCGCGGTGTACTAGGGTATGTGGTCCCCGCGGTGAACTAGGGTATGTGATGCCCGCGGTGTACTAGGGTATGTGGTGCCCGCAGTATACTTGGGTATGTGATGCCCGCGGTGAACTAGGGTATGTGATGCCCGCGGTGTACTAGGGTATGTGATGCCTGCGGTGTTCAGGGTATGTGGTGCCCGCAGTATACTTGGGTATATGATGCCCGCGGTGTAGTTGGGTATGAAGTGCCCACGGTGTAGTTGGGTATGTGATGCCCGCGGTGAACTAGGGTAAGTGATGCCCGCGGTGTACTAGGGTATATGATGCCCGCGGTGTACTAGGGTATGTGGTGCCCACGGTGTAGTTGGGTATGTGATGCCCGCGGTGTACTTGGTCATGTGGTGCCCGTGGTGTACTAGGGTATGTGGTGCCCGCGGTGTAGTTGGGTATGTGATGCCCACGGTGTACTAGGGTATGTGATGCCCGCGGTGTACTAGGGCATATGATGCCCGCGGTGTACTAGGGTATGTAGTGCCCGCGGTGTACTAGGGTATGTGATGCCCGCGATGTACTTGGTCATGTGGTGCCCGTGGTGTACTAGGGTATGTGGTGCCCGCGTTGTAGTTGGGTATGTGATGCCCACGGTGTATTAGGGTATGTGATGCCCGCGGTGTACTAGGGTATGTGGTGCCCGCAGTATACTTGGGTATGTGATGCCCACGGTGTACTTGGGTATATGATGCCCGCGGTGTACTAAGGTATGTGGTGCCCACGGTGTAGTTGGGTATGTGATGCCCGCGGTGTACTAGGGTATATGATGCCCGCGGTGTAGTTGGGTATAAGATGCCCGCGGTGAATTAGGGTATGTGATGCCCGCGTTGTACTAGGGTATATGATGCCCGCGGTGTACTAGGGTATGTGGTGCCCACGGTGTAGTTGGGTATGTGATGCCCGCGGTGTACTTGGTCATGTGGTGCCCGTGGTGTACTAGGGTATATGATGCCCGCGGTGTTGTTGGGTATGTGATGCCCGCGGTGAACTAGGGTATGTGATGCCCGCGGTGTACTAGGGTATATGATGCCCGCGGTGTATTAGGGTATGTGATGCCCGCGGTGAACTAGGGTATGTGATGCCTGCGGTGTACTAGGGTATATGATGCCCGCGGTGTACTAGGGTATATGATGCCCGCGGTGTACTAGGGTATGTGGTTCCCACGGTGTTGTTGGGTATATGATGCCCGCGGTGTACTAGGGTATATGATGCCCGCAGTATTCTTGGGTATGTGATGCCCACGGTGTAGTTGGGTATGTGATGCTCACGGTGTACTAGGGTATATGATGCCCGCGGTGTAGTTGGGTATGTGATGCCCGCGGTGAACTAGGGTATGTGATGCCTGCGGTGTACTAGGGTATGTGGTGCCCACGGTGTAGTTGGGTATGTGATGCCCGCGGTGTAGTTGGGTATGTGATGCCCACGGTGTACTAGGGTATGTGATGCCCGCCGTGTAATAAGGTTTATGATGCCCGCGGTGTACTATGGTATGTGGTGCCCACGGTGTTGTTGGGTATGTGATGCCCACGGTGTACTAGGGTATGTGATGCCCGCGGTGTACTAGGGTATGTGGTGCCCGCGGTGAACTAGGGTATGTGATGCCCGCGGTGTACTAGGGTATGTGGTGCCCGCAGTATACTTGGGTATGTGATGCCCGCGGTGAACTAGGGTATGTGATGCCCGTGGTGTACTAGGGTATGTGGTGCCCACGGTGTAGTTGGGTATGTGATGCCCACGGTGTACTAGGGTATGTGATGCCCGCGGTGTACTAGGGTATGTGGTCCCCGCGGTGAACTAGGGTATGTGATGCCCGCGGTGTACTAGGGTATGTGGTGCCCGCAGTATACTTGGGTATGTGATGCCCGCGGTGAACTAGGGTATGTGATGCCCGCGGTGTACTAGGGTATGTGATGCCCGCGGTGTTCAGGGTATGTGGTGCCCGCAGTATACTTGGGTATATGATGCCCGCGGTGTAGTTGGGTATGAAGTGCCCACGGTGTAGTTGGGTATGTGATGCCCGCGGTGAACTAGGGTAAGTGATGCCCACGGTGTACTAGGGTATGTGATGCCCGCGGTGTACTAGGGCATATGATGCCCGCGGTGTACTAGGGTATGTAGTGCCCGCGGTGTACTAGGGTATGTGATGCCCGCGATGTACTTGGTCATGTGGTGCCCGTGGTGTACTAGGGTATGTGGTGCCCGCGTTGTAGTTGGGTATGTGATGCCCACGGTGTATTAGGGTATGTGATGCCCGCGGTGTACTAGGGTATGTGGTGCCCGCAGTATACTTGGGTATGTGATGCCCACGGTGTACTTGGGTATATGATGCCCGCGGTGTACTAAGGTATGTGGTGCCCACGGTGTAGTTGGGTATGTGATGCCCGCGGTGTACTAGGGTATATGATGCCCGCGGTGTAGTTGGGTATAAGATGCCCGCGGTGAATTAGGGTATGTGATGCCCGCGTTGTACTAGGGTATATGATGCCCGCGGTGTACTAGGGTATGTGGTGCCCACGGTGTAGTTGGGTATGTGATGCCCGCGGTGTACTTGGTCATGTGGTGCCCGTGGTGTACTAGGGTATATGATGCCCGCGGTGTTGTTGGGTATGTGATGCCCGCGGTGAACTAGGGTATGTGATGCCCGCGGTGTACTAGGGTATATGATGCCCGCGGTGTATTAGGGTATGTGATGCCCGCGGTGAACTAGGGTATGTGATGCCTGCGGTGTACTAGGGTATATGATGCCCGCGGTGTACTAGGGTATATGATGCCCGCGGTGTACTAGGGTATGTGGTTCCCACGGTGTTGTTGGGTATATGATGCCCGCGGTGTACTAGGGTATATGATGCCCGCAGTATTCTTGGGTATGTGATGCCCACGGTGTAGTTGGGTATGTGATGCTCACGGTGTACTAGGGTATATGATGCCCGCGGTGTAGTTGGGTATGTGATGCCCGCGGTGAACTAGGGTATGTGATGCCCGCGGTGTACTAGGGTATGTGGTGCCCACGGTGTAGTTGGGTATGTGATGCCCGCGGTGTAGTTGGGTATGTGATGCCCACGGTGTACTAGGGTATGTGATGCCCGCCGTGTAATAAGGTTTATGATGCCCGCGGTGTACTATGGTATGTGGTGCCCACGGTGTTGTTGGGTATGTGATGCCCACGGTGTACTAGGGTATGTGATGCCCGCGGTGTACTAGGGTATGTGGTGCCCGCGGTGAACTAGGGTATGTGATGCCCGCGGTGTACTAGGGTATGTGGTGCCCGCAGTATACTTGGGTATGTGATGCCCGCGGTGAACTAGGGTATGTGATGCCCGTGGTGTACTAGGGTATGTGGTGCCCACGGTGTAGTTGGGTATGTGATGCCCACGGTGTACTAGGGTATGTGATGCCCGCGGTGTACTAGGGTATGTGGTCCCCGCGGTGAACTAGGGTATGTGATGCCCGCGGTGTACTAGGGTATGTGGTGCCCGCAGTATACTTGGGTATGTGATGCCCGCGGTGAACTAGGGTATGTGATGCCCGCGGTGTACTAGGGTATGTGATGCCCGCGGTGTTCAGGGTATGTGGTGCCCGCAGTATACTTGGGTATATGATGCCCGCGGTGTAGTTGGGTATGAAGTGCCCACGGTGTAGTTGGGTATGTGATGCCCGCGGTGAACTAGGGTAAGTGATGCCCGCGGTGTACTAGGGTATATGATGCCCGCGGTGTACTAGGGTATGTGGTGCCCACGGTGTAGTTGGGTATGTGATGCCCGCGGTGTACTTGGTCATGTGGTGCCCGTGGTGTACTAGGGTATGTGGTGCCCGCGGTGTAGTTGGGTATGTGATGCCCACGGTGTACTAGGGTATGTGATGCCCGCGGTGTACTAGGGCATATGATGCCCGCGGTGTACTAGGGTATGTAGTGCCCGCGGTGTACTAGGGTATGTGATGCCCGCGATGTACTTGGTCATGTGGTGCCCGTGGTGTACTAGGGTATGTGGTGCCCGCGTTGTAGTTGGGTATGTGATGCCCACGGTGTATTAGGGTATGTGATGCCCGCGGTGAACTAGGGTATGTGATGCCCGCGGTGTACTAGGGTATATGATGCCCGCGGTGTACTAGGGTATGTGGTGCCCGCAGTATACTTGGGTATGTGATGCCCGCGGTGTAGAAGGTTATGTGATGCCCGCGGTGTACTAGGGTATATGATGCCCGCGGTGTTGTTGGGTATGTGATGCCCGCGGTGAACTAGGGTATGTGATGCACTAGGTGTTCTAGGGTATATGATGCCCGCGGTGTACTAGGGTATGTGGTTCCCACGGTGTTGTTGGGTATGTGATGCCCGCGGTGTACTAGGGTATATGATGCTCGCGGTGTTGTTGGGTATGTGATGCCCGCGGTGAACTAGGGTATGTGATGCCCGCGGTGTACTAGGGTATGTGATGCCCGCGGTGTACTAGGGTATATGATGCCCGCGGTGTAGTTGGGTATGTGATGCCCGCGGTGAACTATGGTATGTGATGCCCGCGGTGTACTAGGGTATATGATGCCCACGGTGTACTAGGGTATGTGGTGCCCACGGTGTAGTTGGGTATGTGATGCCCACGGTGTACTAGGGTATGTGATACCCGCGGTGTACTAGGGTATGTGGTGCCCGCAGTATACTTGGGTATGTGATGCCCACGGTGTACTTGGGTATATGATGCCCGCGGTGTACTAAGGTATGTGGTGCCCACGGTGTAGTTGGGTATGTGATGCCCGCGGTGTACTAGGGTTTATGATGCCCGCGGTGTAGTTGGGTATGTGATGCCCGCGGTGAATTAGGGTATGTGATGCCCGCGTTGTACTAGGGTATATGATGCCCGCGGTGTACTAGGGTATGTGGTGCCCACGGTGTAGTTGGGTATGTGATGCCCGCGGTGTACTTGGTCATGTGGTGCCCGTGGTGTACTAGGGTATGTGGTGCCCGCGGTGTAGTTGGGTATGTGATGCCCACGGTGTACTAGGGTATGTGATGCCCGCGTTGTACTAGGGTATATGATGCCCGCGGTGTACTAGGGTATGTGGTGCCCACGGTGTAGTTGGGTATGTGATGCCCACGGTGTACTAGGGTATGTGATGCCCGCGGTGTACTAGGGTATGTGGTGCCCGCAGTATACTTGGGTATGTGATGCCCGCGGTGAACTAGGGTATGTGATGCCCGCGGTATACTAGGGTATGTAGTGCCCACGGTATTCCTGGGTATGTGGTGCCCACGGTGTAGTTGGGTATGTGATGCCCACGGTGTACTAGGGTATGTGATGCCCGCGGTGTACTAGGGTATGTGGTGCCCGCAGTATACTTGGGTATGTGATGCCCGCGGTGAACTAGGGTATGTGATGCCCGCGGTGTACTAGGGTATATGATGCCCGCGGTGAACTAGGGTATGTGATGCCCGCGGTGTACTAGGGTATATGATGCCCGCGGTGTACTAGGGTATGTGGTGCACGCAGTATACTTGGGTATGTGATGCCCACGGTGTACTAGGGTATGTGATGCCCGCGTTGTACTAGGGTATATGATGCCCGCGGTGTACTAGGGTATGTGGTGCCCACGGTGTAGTTGGGTATGTGATGCCCGCGGTGTAGTTGGGTATGTGATGCCCACGGTGTACTAGGGTATGTGATGCCCGCGGTGTACTAGGGTATGTGGTGCCCGCTCTGTACTAGGGTATGTGGTGCCCGCAGTATACTTGGGTATGTGATGCCCGCGGTGAACTAGGGTATGTGATGCCCGCGGTGTACTAGGGTATGTAGTGCCCACGGTATTCCTGGGTATGTGGTGCCCACGGTGTAGTTGGGTATGTGATGCCCACGGTGTAGTTGGGTATGTGATGCCCACGGTGTACTAGGGTATGTGATGCCCGCGGTGTACTAGGGTATGTGGTGCCCGCGGTGTACTAGGGTATGTGGTGCCCGCAGTATACTTGGGTATGTGATGCCCGCGGTGAACTAGGGTATGTGATGCCCGCGGTGTACTAGGGTATGTAGTGCCCACGGTATTCCTGGGTATGTGGTGCCCACGGTGTAGTTGGGTATGTGATGCCCACGGTGTACTAGGGTATGTGATGCCCGCGGTGTACTAGGGTATGTGGTGCCCGCGGTATACTTGGGTATGTGATGCCCGCGGTGAACTAGGGTCTGTGATGCCCGCGGTGTACTAGGGTATATGATGCCCGCGGTGTACTAGGGTATGTGATGCCCGCGGTGAACTAGGGTATATGATGCCCGCGGTGTACTAGGGTATGTGGTGCACGCAGTATACTTGGGTATGTGATGCCCGCGGTGTAGTTGGGTATGTGATGCCCGCGGTGTACTAGGGTATATGATACCCGCGGTGTTGTTGGGTATGTGATGCCCGCGGTGAACTAAGGTATGTGATGCCCGCGGTGTACTAGGGTATATGATGCCCGCGGTGTATTAGGGTATGTGATGCCCGCGGTGAACTAGGGTATGTGATGCCTGCGGTGTACTAGGGTATATGATGCCCGCGGTGTACTAGGGTATATGATGCCCGCGGTGTTCTAGGGTATGTGGTGCCCGCAGTATACTTGGGTATGTGATGCCCGCGGTGAACTAGGGTCTGTGATGCCCGCGGTGTACTAGGGTATATGATGCCCGCGGTGAACTAGGGTATGTGATGCCCGCGGTGAACTAGGGTATATGATGCCCGCGGTGTACTAGGGTATGTGGTGCACGCAGTATACTTGGGTATGTGATGCCCGCGGTGTAGTTGGGTATGTGATGCCCGCGGTGTACTAGGGTATATGATACCCGCGGTGTTGTTGGGTATGTGATGCCCGCGGTGAACTAAGGTATGTGATGCCCGCGGTGTACTAGGGTATATGATGCCCGCGGTGTATTAGGGTATGTGATGCCCGCGGTGAACTAGGGTATGTGATGCCTGCGGTGTACTAGGGTATATGATGCCCGCGGTGTACTAGGGTATATGATGCCCGCGGTGTTCTAGGGTATGTGGTTCCCACGGTGTAGTTGGGTATATGATGCCCGCGGTGTACTAGGATATATGATGCCCGCGGTGAACTAGGGTAAGTGATGCCCGCGGTGTACTAGGGTATATGATGCCCGCGGTGTACTAGGGTATGTGGTGCCCACGGTGTAGTTGGGTATGTGATGCCCGCGGTGTACTTGGTCATGTAGTGCCCGTGGTGTACTAGGGTATGTGGTGCCCGCGGTGTAGTTGGGTATGTGATGCCCACGGTGTACTAGGGTATGTGATGCCCGCGGTGTACTAGGGCATATGATGCCCGCGGTGTACTAGGGTATGTAGTGCCCGCGGTGTACTAGGGTATGTGATGCCCGCGATGTACTTGGTCATGTGGTGCCCGTGGTGTACTAGGGTATGTGGTGCCCGCGTTGTAGTTGGGTATGTGATGCCCGCGGTGTATTAGGGTATGTGATGCCCGCGGTGTACTAGGGTATGTGATGCCCGCGGTGTACTAGGGTATATGATGCCCGCGGTGTACTAGGGTATGTGGTGCCCGCAGTATACTTGGGTATGTGATGCCCGCGGTGTAGAAGGTTATGTGATGCCCGCGGTGTACTAGGGTATATGATGCCCGCGGTGTTGTTGGGTATGTGATGCCCGCGGTGAACTAGGGTATGTGATGCACTAGGTGTTCTAGGGTATATGATGCCCGCGGTGTACTAGGGTATGTGGTTCCCACGGTGTTGTTGGGTATGTGATGCCCGCGGTGTACTAGGGTATATGATGCCCGCGGTGTTGTTGGGTATGTGATGCCCGCGGTGAACTAGGGTATGTGATGCCCGCGGTGTACTAGGGTATGTGATGCCCGCGGTGTACTAGGGTATATGATGCCCGCGGTGTAGTTGGGTATGTGATGCCCGCGGTGAACTATGGTATGTGATGCCCGCGGTGTACTAGGGTATATGATGCCCACGGTGTACTAGGGTATGTGGTGCCCACGGTGTAGTTGGGTATGTGATGCCCACGGTGTACTAGGGTATGTGATACCCGCGGTGTACTAGGGTATGTGGTGCCCGCAGTATACTTGGGTATGTGATGCCCACGGTGTACTTGGGTATATGATGCCCGCGGTGTACTAAGGTATGTGGTGCCCACGGTGTAGTTGGGTATGTGATGCCCGCGGTGTACTAGGGTATATGATGCCCGCGGTGTAGTTGGGTATGTGATGCCCGCGGTGAATTAGGGTATGTGATGCCCGCGTTGTACTAGGGTATATGATGCCCGCGGTGTACTAGGGTATGTGGTGCCCACGGTGTAGTTGAGTATGTGATGCCCGCGGTGTACTTGGTCATGTGGTGCCCGTGGTGTACTAGGGTATGTGGTGCCCGCGGTGTAGTTGGGTATGTGATGCCCACGGTGTACTAGGGTATGTGATGCCCGCGTTGTACTAGGGTATATGATGCCCGCGGTGTACTAGGGTATGTGGTGCCCGCGGTGAACTAGGGTATGTGATGCCCGCGGTGTACTAGGGTATGTGGTGCCCGCAGTATACTTGGGTATGTGATGCCCGCGGTGAACTAGGGTATGTGATGCCCGCGGTGTACTAGGGTATGTGATGCCCGCGGTGTTCAGGGTATGTGGTGCCCGCAGTATACTTGGGTATATGATGCCCGCGGTGTAGTTGGGTATGAAGTGCCCACGGTGTAGTTGGGTATGTGATGCCCGCGGTGAACTAGGGTAAGTGATGCCCGCGGTGTACTAGGGTATATGATGCCCGCGGTGTACTAGGGTATGTGGTGCCCACGGTGTAGTTGGGTATGTGATGCCCGCGGTGTACTTGGTCATGTGGTGCCCGTGGTGTACTAGGGTATGTGGTGCCCGCGGTGTAGTTGGGTATGTGATGCCCACGGTGTACTAGGGTATGTGATGCCCGCGGTGTACTAGGGCATATGATGCCCGCGGTGTGCTAGAGTATGTAGTGCCCGCGGTGTACTAGGGTATGTGATGCCCGCGATGTACTTGGTCATGTGGTGCCCGCGGTGTACTAGGGTATGTAGTGCCCGCGGTGTACTAGGGTATGTGATGCCCGCGATGTACTTGGTCATGTGGTGCCCGTGGTGTACTAGGGTATGTGGTGCCCGCGTTGTAGTTCGGTATGTGATGCCCGCGGTGTACTAGGGTATGTGATGCCCGCGGTGTACTTGGGTATATGATGCCCGCGGTGTTGTTGGGTATGTGATGCCCGCGGTGAACTAGGGTATGTGATGCCCACGGTGTACTAGGGTATGTGATACCCGCGGTGTACTAGGGTATGTGGTGCCCGCAGTATACTTGGGTATGTGATGCCCGCGGTGTACTAAGGTATATGGTGCCCACGGTGTAGTTGGGTATGTGATGCCCGCGGTGTACTAGGGTATATGATGCCCGCGGTGTAGTTGGGTATGTGATGCCCGCGGTGAATAAGGGTATGTGATGCCCGCGTTGTACTAGGGTATATGATGCCCGCGGTGTACTAGGGTATGTGGTGCCCACGGTGTAGTTGGGTATGTGATGCCCGCGGTGTACTTGGTCATGTGGTGCCCGTGGTGTATTAGGGTATGTGGTGCCCGCGGTGTAGTTGGGTATGTGATGCCCACGGTGTACTAGGGTATGTGATGCCCGCGTTGTACTAGGGTATATGATGCCCGCGGTGAACTAGGGTATGTGGTGCCCGCGGTGAACTAGGGTATGTGGTGCCCGCAGTATACTTGGGTATGTGATGCCCGCGGTGAACTAGGGTATGTGATGCCCGCGGTGTACTAGGGTATGTGATGCCCGCGGTGTTCAGGGTATGTGGTGCCCGCAGTATACTTGGGTATATGATGCCCGCGGTGTAGTTGGGTATGAAGTGCCCACGGTGTAGTTGGGTATGTGATGCCCGCGGTGAACTAGGGTAAGTGATGCCCGCGGTGAACTAGGGTATGTGATGCCTGCGGTGTACTAGGGTATATGATGCCCGCGGTGTACTAGGGTATATGATGCCCGCGGTGTACTAGGGTATGTGGTTCCCACGGTGTAGTTGGGTATATGATGCCCGCGGTGTACTAGGGTATATGATGCCCGCAGTATACTTGGGTATGTGATGCCCACGGTGTAGTTGGGTATGTGATGCTCACGGTGTACTAGGGTATATGATGCCCGCGGTGTAGTTGGGTATGTGATGCCCGCGGTGAACTAGGGTATGTGATGCCCGCGGTGTACTAGGGTAAATGATGCCCGCGGTGTACTAGGGTATGTGGTGCCCACGGTGTAGTTGGGTATGTGATGCCCGCGGTGTAGTTGGGTATGTGATGCCCACGGTGTACTAGGGTATGTGATGCCCGCGGTGTAATAAGGTTTATGATGCCCGCGGTGTACTATGGTATGTGGTGCCCACGGTGTTGTTGGGTATGTGATGCCCACGGTGTACTAGGGTATGTGATGCCCGCGGTGTACTAGGGTTTGTGGTGCCCGCGGTGAACTAGGGTATGTGATGCCCGCGGTGTACTAGGGTATGTGGTGCCCGCAGTATACTTGGGTATGTGATGCCCGCGGTGAACTAGGGTATGTGATGCCCGTGGTGTACTAGGGTATGTGGTGCCCACGGTGTAGTTGGGTATGTGATGCCCACGGTGTATTAGGGTATGTGATGCCCGCGGTGTACTAGGGTATGTGGTCCCCGCGGTGAACTAGGGTATGTGATGCCCGCGGTGTACTAGGGTATGTGGTGCCCGCAGTATACTTGGGTATGTGATGCCCGCGGTGAACTAGGGTATGTGATGCCCGCGGTGTACTAGGGTATGTGATGCCCGCGGTGTTCAGGGTATGTGGTGCCCGCAGTATTCTTGGGTATATGATGCCCGCGGTGTAGTTGGGTATGAAGTAACCACGGTGTAGTTGGGTATGTGATGCCCGCGGTGAACTAGGGTAAGTGATGCCCGCGGTGTACTAGGGTATATGATGCCCGCGGTGTACTAGGGTATGTGGTGCCCACGGTGTACTAGGGTATGTGGTGCCCGCGGTGTAGTTGGGTATGTGATGCCCACGGTGTACTAGGGTATGTGATGCCCGCGGTGTACTAGGGCATATGATGCCCGCGGTGTACTAGGGTATGTAGTGCCCGCGGTGTACTAGGGTATGTGATGCCCGCGATGTACTTGGTCATGTGGTGCCCGTGGTGTACTAGGGTATGTGGTGCCCGCGTTGTAGTTGGGTATGTGATGCCCGCGGTGAACTAGGGTATGTGATGCCCGCGGTGTACTAGGTTATGTAGTGCCCACGGTATTCCTGGGTATGTGGTGCCCACGGTGTTGTTGGGTATGTGATGCCCACGGTGTACTAGGGTATGTGGTGCCCGCGTTGTAGTTGGGTATAAGATGCCCGCGGTGAACTAGGGTATGTGATGCCCGCGGTGTACTAGGGTATGTAGTGCCCACGGTATTCCTGGGTATGTGGTGCCCACGGTGTAGTTGGGTATGTGATGCCCACGGTGTAGTTGGGTATGTGATGCCCACGGTGTACTAGGGTATGTGATGCCCGCGGTGTACTAGGGTATGTGGTGCACGCGGTGAACTAGGGTATGTGATGCCCGCGGTGTACTAGGGTATGTGATGCCCGCGGTGTACTAGGGTATGTGGTGCCCGCAGTATACTTGGGTATGTGATGCCCGTGGTGAACTAGGGTATGTGATGCCCGTGGTGTACTAGGGTATGTGGTGCCCACGGTGTAGTTGGGTATGTGATGCCCACGGAGTACTAGGGTATGTGGTGCCCGCGGTGAACTAGGGTATGTGATGCCCGCGGTGTACTAGGGTATGTGGTGCCCTCAGTATACTTGGGTATGTGATGCCCGCGGTGAACTAGGGTATGTGATGCCCGCGATGTACTAGGGTATGTGATGCCCGCGGTGTTCAGGGTATGTGGTGCCCGCAGTATACTTGGGTATATGATGCCCGCGGTGTACTAGGGTATGTGGTGCCCACGGTGTAGTTGGGTATGTGATGCCCGCGGTGTACTTGGTCATGTGGTGCCCGTGGTGTACTAGGGTCTGTGGTGCCCGCGAGTTAGTTGGGTATGTGATGCCCACGGTGTACTAGGGTATGTGATGCCCGCGGTGTACTAGGGCATATGATGCCCGCGGTGTACTAGGGTATGTGGTGCCCACGGTGTAGTTAGGTATGTGATGCCCGCGGTGTACTTGGTCATGTGGTGCCCGTGGTGTACTAGGGTATGTGGTGCCCGTGGTGTAGTTGGGTATGTGATGCCCACGGTGTACTAGGGTATGTGATGCCCGCGGTGTACTAGGGTATGTGGTGCCCGCGGTGTACTAGGGTATGTGGTGCCCGCAGTATACTTGGGTATGTGATGCCCGCGGTGAACTAGGGTATGTGATGCCCGCGGTGTACTAGGGTATGTAGTGCCCACGGTATTCCTGGGTATGTGGTGCCCACGGTGTAGTTGGGTATGTGATGCCCACGGTGTACTAGGGTATGTGATGCCTGCGGTGTACTAGGGTATGTGGTGCCCGCAGTATACTTGGGTATGTGATGCCCGCGGTGAACTAGGGTATGTGATGCCCGCGGTGTACTAGGGTATATGATGCCTGCGGTGAACTAGGGTATGTGATGCCCGCGGTGTACTAGGGTATATGATGCCCGCGGTGTACTAGGGTATGTGGTGCACGCAGTATACTTGTGTATGTGATGCCCGCGGTGTACTAGGGTATGTGATGCCCGCGGTGTACTTGGGTATATGATGCCCGCGGTGTTGTTGGGTATGTGATGCCCGCGGTGAACTAGGGTATGTGATGCCCGCGGTGTACTAGGGTATATGATGCCCGCGGTGTATTAGGGTATGTGATGCCCGCGGTGAACTAGGGTATGTGATGCCTGCGGTGTACTAGGGTATATGATGCCCGCGGTGTACTAGGGTATATGATGCCCGCGGTGTACTAGGGTATGTGGTTCCCACGGTGTAGTTGGGTATATGATGCCCGCGGTGTACTAGGGTATATGATGCCCGCAGTATACTTGGGTATGTGATGCCCACGGTGTAGTTGGGTATGTGATGCTCACGGTGTACTAGGGTATATGATGCCCGCGGTGTAGTTGGGTATGTGATGCCCGCGGTGAACTAGGGTATGTGATGCCTGCGGTGTACTAGGGTATATGATGCCCGCGGTGTACTAGGGTATATGATGCCCGCGGTGTACTAGGGTATGTGGTTCCCACGGTGTAGTTGGGTATATGATGCCCGCGGTGTACTAGGGTATATGATGCCCGCAGTATACTTGGGTATGTGATGCCCACGGTGTAGTTGGGTATGTGATGCTCACGGTGTACTAGGGTATATGATGCCCGCGGTGTAGTTGGGTATGTGATGCCCGCGGTGAACTAGGGTATGTGATGCCCGCGGTGTACTAGGGTATGTGATGCCCGCGGTGTAGTTGGGTATGTGATGCCCACGGTGTACTAGGGTATGTGATGCCCGCGGTGTAATAAGGTTTATGATGCCCGCGGTGTACTATGGTATGTGGTGCCCACGGTGTTGTTGGGTATGTGATGCCCACGGTGTACTAGGGTATGTGATGCCCGCGGTGTACTAGGGTATGTGGTGCCCGCGGTGAACTAGGGTATGTGATGCCCGCGGTGTACTAGGGTATGTGGTGCCCGCAGTATACTTGGGTATGTGATGCCCGCGGTGAACTAGGGTATGTGATGCCCGTGGTGTACTAGGGTATGTGGTGCCCACGGTGTAGTTGGGTATGTGATGCCCACGGTGTACTAGGGTATGTGATGCCCGCGGTGTACTAGGGTATGTGGTCCCCGCGGTGAACTAGGGTATGTGATGCCCGCGGTGTACTAGGGTATGTGGTGCCCGCAGTATACTTGGGTATGTGATGCCCGCGGTGAACTAGGGTATGTGATGCCCGCGGTGTACTAGGGTATGTGATGCCTGCGGTGTTCAGGGTATGTGGTGCCCGCAGTATACTTGGGTATATGATGCCCGCGGTGTAGTTGGGTATGAAGTGCCCACGGTGTAGTTGGGTATGTGATGCCCGCGGTGAACTAGGGTAAGTGATGCCCGCGGTGTACTAGGGTATATGATGCCCGCGGTGTACTAGGGTATGTGGTGCCCACGGTGTAGTTGGGTATGTGATGCCCGCGGTGTACTTGGTCATGTGGTGCCCGTGGTGTACTAGGGTATGTGGTGCCCGCGGTGTAGTTGGGTATGTGATGCCCACGGTGTACTAGGGTATGTGATGCCCGCGGTGTACTAGGGCATATGATGCCCGCGGTGTACTAGGGTATGTAGTGCCCGCGGTGTACTAGGGTATGTGATGCCCGCGATGTACTTGGTCATGTGGTGCCCGTGGTGTACTAGGGTATGTGGTGCCCGCGTTGTAGTTGGGTATGTGATGCCCACGGTGTATTAGGGTATGTGATGCCCGCGGTGTACTAGGGTATGTGGTGCCCGCAGTATACTTGGGTATGTGATGCCCACGGTGTACTTGGGTATATGATGCCCGCGGTGTACTAAGGTATGTGGTGCCCACGGTGTAGTTGGGTATGTGATGCCCGCGGTGTACTAGGGTATATGATGCCCGCGGTGTAGTTGGGTATAAGATGCCCGCGGTGAATTAGGGTATGTGATGCCCGCGTTGTACTAGGGTATATGATGCCCGCGGTGTACTAGGGTATGTGGTGCCCACGGTGTAGTTGGGTATGTGATGCCCGCGGTGTACTTGGTCATGTGGTGCCCGTGGTGTACTAGGGTATATGATGCCCGCGGTGTTGTTGGGTATGTGATGCCCGCGGTGAACTAGGGTATGTGATGCCCGCGGTGTACTAGGGTATATGATGCCCGCGGTGTATTAGGGTATGTGATGCCCGCGGTGAACTAGGGTATGTGATGCCTGCGGTGTACTAGGGTATATGATGCCCGCGGTGTACTAGGGTATATGATGCCCGCGGTGTACTAGGGTATGTGGTTCCCACGGTGTTGTTGGGTATATGATGCCCGCGGTGTACTAGGGTATATGATGCCCGCAGTATTCTTGGGTATGTGATGCCCACGGTGTAGTTGGGTATGTGATGCTCACGGTGTACTAGGGTATATGATGCCCGCGGTGTAGTTGGGTATGTGATGCCCGCGGTGAACTAGGGTATGTGATGCCCGCGGTGTACTAGGGTATGTGGTGCCCACGGTGTAGTTGGGTATGTGATGCCCGCGGTGTAGTTGGGTATGTGATGCCCACGGTGTACTAGGGTATGTGATGCCCGCCGTGTAATAAGGTTTATGATGCCCGCGGTGTACTATGGTATGTGGTGCCCACGGTGTTGTTGGGTATGTGATGCCCACGGTGTACTAGGGTATGTGATGCCCGCGGTGTACTAGGGTATGTGATGCCCGCGGTGTACTAGGGTATGTGATGCCCGCGGTGTACTAGGGTATGTGGTGCCCGCAGTATACTTGGGTATGTGATGCCCGCGGTGAACTAGGGTATGTGATGCCCGTGGTGTACTAGGGTATGTGGTGCCCACGGTGTAGTTGGGTATGTGATGCCCTCGGTGTACTAGGGTATGTGATGCCCGCGGTGTACTAGGGTATGTGGTCCCCGCGGTGAACTAGGGTATGTGATGCCCGCGGTGTACTAGGGTATGTGGTGCCCGCAGTATACTAGGGTATGTGATGCCCGCGGTGTACTAGGGTATGTGATGCCCGCGGTGTACTAGGGTATGTGATGCCCGCGGTGTTCAGGGTATGTGGTGCCCGCAGTATACTTGGGTATATGATGCCCGCGGTGTAGTTGGGTATGAAGTGCCCACGGTGTAGTTGGGTATGTGATGCCCGCGGTGAACTAGGGTAAGTGATGCCCGCGGTGTACTAGGGTATATGATGCCCGCGGTGTACTAGGGTATGTGGTGCCCACGGTGTAGTTGGGTATGTGATGCCCGCGGTGTACTTGGTCATGTGGTGCCCGTGGTGTACTAGGGTATGTGGTGCCCGCGGTGTAGTTGGGTATGTGATGCCCACGGTGTACTATGGTATGTGATGCCCGCGGTGTACTAGGGTATATGATGCCCGCGGTGTACTAGGGTATGTAGTGCCCGCGGTGTACTAGGGTATGTGATGCCCGCGATGTACTTGGTCATGTGGTGCCCGTGGTGTACTAGGGTATGTGGTGCCCGCGGTGTAGTTGGGTATGTGATGCCCGCGGTGTATTAGGGTATGTGATGCCCGCGGTGTACTAGGGTATGTGATGCCCGCGGTGTACTAGGGTATATGATGCCCGCGGTGTACTAGGGTATGTGGTGCCCGCAGTATACTTGGGTATGTGATGCCCGCGGTGTAGAAGGTTATGTGATGCCCGCGGTGTACTAGGGTATATGATGCCCGCGGTGTTGTTGGGTATGTGATGCCCGCGGTGAACTAGGGTATGTGATGCACTAGGTGTTCTAGGGTATATGATGCCCGCGGTGTACTAGGGTATGTGGTTCCCACGGTGTTGTTGGGTATGTGATGCCCGCGGTGTACTAGGGTATATGATGCCCGCGGTGTTGTTGGGTATGTGATGCCCGCGGTGAACTAGGGTATGTGATGCCCGCGGTGTACTAGGGTATGTGATGCCCGCGGTGTACTAGGGTATATGATGCCCGCGGTGTAGTTGGGTATGTGATGCCCGCGGTGAACTATGGTATGTGATGCCCGCGGTGTACTAGGGTATATGATGCCCACGGTGTACTAGGGTATGTGGTGCCCACGGTGTAGTTGGGTATGTGATGCCCACGGTGTACTAGGGTATGTGATACCCGCGGTGTACTAGGGTATGTGGTGCCCGCAGTATACTTGGGTATGTGATGCCCACGGTGTACTTGGGTATATGATGCCCGCGGTGTACTAAGGTATGTGGTGCCCACGGTGTAGTTGGGTATGTGATGCCCGCGGTGTACTAGGGTTTATGATGCCCGCGGTGTAGTTGGGTATGTGATGCCCGCGGTGAATTAGGGTATGTGATGCCCGCGTTGTACTAGGGTATATGATGCCCGCGGTGTACTAGGGTATGTGGTGCCCACGGTGTAGTTGGGTATGTGATGCCCGCGGTGTACTTGGTCATGTGGTGCCCGTGGTGTACTAGGGTATGTGGTGCCCGCGGTGTAGTTGGGTATGTGATGCCCACGGTGTACTAGGGTATGTGATGCCCGCGTTGTACTAGGGTATATGATGCCCGCGGTGTACTAGGGTATGTGGTGCCCACGGTGTAGTTGGGTATGTGATGCCCACGGTGTACTAGGGTATGTGATGCCCGCGGTGTACTAGGGTATGTGGTGCCCGCAGTATACTTGGGTATGTGATGCCCGCGGTGAACTAGGGTATGTGATGCCCGCGGTGTACTAGGGTATGTAGTGCCCACGGTATTCCTGGGTATGTGGTGCCCACGGTGTAGTTGGGTATGTGATGCCCACGGTGTACTAGGGTATGTGATGCCCGCGGTGTACTAGGGTATGTGGTGCCCGCAGTATACTTGGGTATGTGATGCCCGCGGTGAACTAGGGTATGTGATGCCCGCGGTGTACTAGGGTATGTGATGCCCGCGGTGTACTAGGGTATGTGATGCCCGCGGTGTACTAGGGTATATGATGCCCGCGGTGTACTAGGGTATGTGGTGCACGCAGTATACTTGGGTATGTGATGCCCACGGTGTACTAGGGTATGTGATGCCCGCGTTGTACTAGGGTATATGATGCCCGCGGTGTACTAGGGTATGTGGTGCCCACGGTGTAGTTGGGTATGTGATGCCCGCGGTGTAGTTGGGTATGTGATGCCCACGGTGTACTAGGGTATGTGATGCCCGCGGTGTACTAGGGTATGTGGTGCCCGCTCTGTACTAGGGTATGTGGTGCCCGCAGTATACTTGGGTATGTGATGCCCGCGGTGAACTAGGGTATGTGATGCCCGCGGTGTACTAGGGTATGTAGTGCCCACGGTATTCCTGGGTATGTGGTGCCCACGGTGTAGTTGGGTATGTGATGCCCACGGTGTAGTTGGGTATGTGATGCCCACGGTGTACTAGGGTATGTGATGCCCGCGGTGTACTAGGGTATGTGGTGCCCGCGGTGTACTAGGGTATGTGGTGCCCGCAGTATACTTGGGTATGTGATGCCCGCGGTGAACTAGGGTATGTGATGCCCGCGGTGTACTAGGGTATGTAGTGCCCACGGTATTCCTGGGTATGTGGTGCCCACGGTGTAGTTGGGTATGTGATGCCCACGGTGTACTAGGGTATGTGATGCCCGCGGTGTACTAGGGTATGTGGTGCCCGCAGTATACTTGGGTATGTGATGCCCGCGGTGAACTAGGGTCTGTGATGCCCGCGGTGTACTAGGGTATATGATGCCCGCGGTGTACTAGGGTATGTGATGCCCGCGGTGAACTAGGGTATATGATGCCCGCGGTGTACTAGGGTATGTGGTGCACGCAGTATACTTGGGTATGTGATGCCCGCGGTGTAGTTGGGTATGTGATGCCCGCGGTGTACTAGGGTATATGATACCCGCGGTGTTGTTGGGTATGTGATGCCCGCGGTGAACTAAGGTATGTGATGCCCGCGGTGTACTAGGGTATATGATGCCCGCGGTGTACTAGGGTATGTGATGCCCGCGGTGAACTAGGGTATGTGATGCCTGCGGTGTACTAGGGTATATGATGCCCGCGGTGTACTAGGGTATATGATGCCCGCGGTGTTCTAGGGTATGTGGTGCCCGCAGTATACTTGGGTATGTGATGCCCGCGGTGAACTAGGGTCTGTGATGCCCGCGGTGTACTAGGGTATATGATGCCCGCGGTGAACTAGGGTATGTGATGCCCGCGGTGAACTAGGGTATATGATGCCCGCGGTGTACTAGGGTATGTGGTGCACGCAGTATACTTGGGTATGTGATGCCCGCGGTGTAGTTGGGTATGTGATGCCCGCGGTGTACTAGGGTATATGATACCCGCGGTGTTGTTGGGTATGTGATGCCCGCGGTGAACTAAGGTATGTGATGCCCGCGGTGTACTAGGGTATATGATGCCCGCGGTGTATTAGGGTATGTGATGCCCGCGGTGAACTAGGGTATGTGATGCCTGCGGTGTACTAGGGTATATGATGCCCGCGTTGTACTAGGGTATATGATGCCCGCGGTGTTCTAGGGTATGTGGTTCCCACGGTGTAGTTGGGTATATGATGCCCGCGGTGTACTAGGATATATGATGCCCGCGGTGAACTAGGGTAAGTGATGCCCGCGGTGTACTAGGGTATATGATGCCCGCGGTGTACTAGGGTATGTGGTGCCCACGGTGTAGTTGGGTATGTGATGCCCGCGGTGTACTTGGTCATGTAGTGCCCGTGGTGTACTAGGGTATGTGGTGCCCGCGGTGTAGTTGGGTATGTGATGCCCACGGTGTACTAGGGTATGTGATGCCCGCGGTGTACTAGGGCATATGATGCCCGCGGTGTACTAGGGTATGTAGTGCCCGCGGTGTACTAGGGTATGTGATGCCCGCGATGTACTTGGTCATGTGGTGCCCGTGGTGTACTAGGGTATGTGGTGCCCGCGTTGTAGTTGGGTATGTGATGCCCACGGTGTATTAGGGTATGTGATGCCCGCGGTGAACTAGGGTATGTGATGCCCGCGGTGTACTAGGGTATATGATGCCCGCGGTGTACTAGGGTATGTGGTGCCCGCAGTATACTTGGGTATGTGATGCCCGCGGTGTAGAAGGTTATGTGATGCCCGCGGTGTACTAGGGTATATGATGCCCGCGGTGTTGTTGGGTATGTGATGCCCGCGGTGAACTAGGGTATGTGATGCACTAGGTGTTCTAGGGTATATGATGCCCGCGGTGTACTAGGGTATGTGGTTCCCACGGTGTTGTTGGGTATGTGATGCCCGCGGTGTACTAGGGTATATGATGCCCGCGGTGTTGTTGGGTATGTGATGCCCGCGGTGAACTAGGGTATGTGATGCCCGCGGTGTACTAGGGTATGTGATGCCCGCGGTGTACTAGGGTATATGATGCCCGCGGTGTAGTTGGGTATGTGAT
Source organism: Ecliptopera silaceata (assembly GCA_932527185.1). Classification (NCBI taxonomy): domain Eukaryota; kingdom Metazoa; phylum Arthropoda; class Insecta; order Lepidoptera; family Geometridae; genus Ecliptopera; species Ecliptopera silaceata. The sequence goes on along the minus strand of OW052208.1, from coordinate 8,915,273 downwards.
GCCCGCGGTGAACTAGGGTATGTGATGCCCGCGGTGTACTAGGGTATATGATGCCCACGGTGTACTAGGGTATGTGGTGCCCACGGTGTAGTTGGGTATGTGATGCCCACGGTGTACTAGGGTATGTGATACCCGCGGTGTACTAGGGTATGTGGTGCCCGCAGTATACTTGGGTATGTGATGCCCACGGTGTACTTGGGTATATGATGCCCGCGGTGTACTAAGGTATGTGGTGCCCACGGTGTAGTTGGGTATGTGATGCCCGCGGTGTACTAGGGTATATGATGCCCGCGGTGTAGTTGGGTATGTGATGCCCGCGGTGAATTAGGGTATGTGATGCCCGCGTTGTACTAGGGTATATGATGCCCGCGGTGTACTAGGGTATGTGGTGCCCACGGTGTAGTTGGGTATGTGATGCCCGCGGTGTACTTGGTCATGTGGTGCCCGTGGTGTACTAGGGTATGTGGTGCCCGCGGTGTAGTTGGGTATGTGATGCCCACGGTGTACAAGGGTATGTGATGCCCGCGTTGTACTAGGGTATATGATGCCCGCGGTGTACTAGGGTATGTGGTGCCCACGGTGTAGTTGGGTATGTGATGCCCGCGGTGTACTAGGGTATGTGGTGCCCGCGGTGTACTAGGGTATGTGGTGCCCGCAGTATACTTGGGTATGTGATGCCCGCGGTGAACTAGGGTATGTGATGCCCGCGGTGTACTAGGGTATGTAGTGCCCACGGTATTCCTGGGTATGTGGTGCCCACGGTGTAGTTGGGTATGTGATGCCCACGGTGTACTAGGGTATGTGATGCCCGCGGTGTACTAGGGTATGTGGTGCCCGCAGTATACTTGGGTATGTGATGCCCGCGGTGAACTAGGGTATGTGATGCCCGCGGTGTACTAGGGTATATGATGCCCGCGGTGAACTAGGGTATGTGATGCCCGCGGTGTACTAGGGTATATGATGCCCGCGGTGTACTAGGGTATGTGGTGCACGCAGTATACTTGGGTATGTGATGCCCACGGTGTACTAGGGTATGTGATGCCCGCGTTGTACTAGGGTATATGATGCCCGCGGTGTACTAGGGTATGTGGTGCCCACGGTGTAGTTGGGTATGTGATGCCCGCGGTGTAGTTGGGTATGTGATGCCCACGGTGTACTAGGGTATGTGATGCCCGCGGTGTACTAGGGTATGTGGTGCCCGCTCTGTACTAGGGTATGTGGTGCCCGCAGTATACTTGGGTATGTGATGCCCGCGGTGAACTAGGGTATGTGATGCCCGCGGTGTACTAGGGTATGTAGTGCCCACGGTATTCCTGGGTATGTGGTGCCCACGGTGTAGTTGGGTATGTGATGCCCACGGTGTAGTTGGGTATGTGATGCCCACGGTGTACTAGGGTATGTGATGCCCGCGGTGTACTAGGGTATGTGGTGCCCGCGGTGTACTAGGGTATGTGGTGCCCGCAGTATACTTGGGTATGTGATGCCCGCGGTGAACTAGGGTATGTAGTGCCCACGGTATTCCTGGGTATGTGGTGCCCACGGTGTAGTTGGGTATGTGATGCCCACGGTGTACTAGGGTATGTGATGCCCGCGGTGTACTAGGGTATGTGGTGCCCGCAGTATACTTGGGTATGTGATGCCCGCGGTGAACTAGGGTCTGTGATGCCCGCGGTGTACTAGGGTATATGATGCCCGCGGTGAACTAGGGTATGTGATGCCCGCGGTGAACTAGGGTATATGATGCCCGCGGTGTACTAGGGTATGTGGTGCACGCAGTATACTTGGGTATGTGATGCCCGCGGTGTAGTTGGGTATGTGATGCCCGCGGTGTACTAGGGTATATGATACCCGCGGTGTTGTTGGGTATGTGATGCCCGCGGTGAACTAAGGTATGTGATGCCCGCGGTGTACTAGGGTATATGATGCCCGCGGTGTATTAGGGTATGTGATGCCCGCGGTGAACTAGGGTATGTGATGCCTGCGGTGTACTAGGGTATATGATGCCCGCGGTGTACTAGGGTATATGATGCCCGCGGTGTTCTAGGGTATGTGGTTCCCACGGTGTAGTTGGGTATATGATGCCCGCGGTGTACTAGGATATATGATGCCCGCAGTATACTTGGGTATGTGATGCCCACGGTGTAGTTGGGTATGTGATGCTCACGGTGTACTAGGGTATATGATGCCCGCGGTGTAGTTGGGTATGTGATGCCCGCGGTGAACTAGGGTATGTGATGCCCGCGGTGTACTAGGGTATGTGGTGCCCACGGTGTAGTTGGGTATGTGATGCCCGCGGTGTAGTTGGGTATGTGATGCCCACGGTGTACTAGGGTATGTGATGCCCGCGGTGTAATAAGGTTTATGATGCCCGCAGTGTACTATGGTATGTGGTGCCCACGGTGTTGTTGGGTATGTGATGCCCACGGTGTACTAGGGTATGTGATGCCCACGGTGTACTAGGGTATGTGATGCCCGCGGTGTACTAGGGTATGTGGTGCCCGCGGTGTACTAGGGTATGTGGTGCCCGCAGTATACTTGGGTATGTGATGCCCGCGGTGAACTAGGGTATGTGATGCCCGCGGTGTACTAGGGTATGTAGTGCCCACGGTATTCCTGGGTATGTGGTGCCCACGGTGTAGTTGGGTATGTGATGCCCGCGGTGTACTAGGGTATGTGATGCCCGCGGTGTACTAGGGTATGTGGTGCCCGCAGTATACTTGGGTATGTGATGCCCGCGGTGAACTAGGGTATGTGATGCCCGCGGTGTACTAGGGTATATGATGCCCGCGGTGTACTAGGGTATGTGATGCCCGCGGTGTACTAGGGTATGTGATGCCCGCGGTGTACTAGGGTATGTGGTGCACGCAGTATACTTGGGTATGTGATGCCCGCGGTGTACTAGGGTATGTGATGCCCGCGGTGTACTTGGGTATATGATGCCCGCGGTGTTGTTGGGTATGTGATGCCCGCGGTGAACTAGGGTATGTGATGCCCGCGGTGTACTAGGGTATATGATGCCCGCGGTGTATTAGGGTATGTGATGCCCGCGGTGAACTAGGGTATGTGATGCCTGCGGTGTACTAGGGTATATGATGCCCGCGGTGTACTAGGGTATATGATGCCCGCGGTGTACTAGGGTATGTGGTTCCCACGGTGTAGTTGGGTATATGATGCCCGCGGTGTACTAGGGTATATGATGCCCGCAGTATACTTGGGTATGTGATGCCCACGGTGTAGTTGGGTATGTGATGCTCACGGTGTACTAGGGTATATGATGCCCTCGGTGTTATTGGGTATGTGATGCCCGCGGTGAACTAGGGTATGTGATGCCCGCGGTGTACTAGGGTATATGATGCCCGCGGTGTACTAGGGTATGTGGTGCCCACGGTGTAGTTGGGTATGTGATGCCCGCGGTGTAGTTGGGTATGTGATGCCCACGGTGTACTAGGGTATGTGATGCCCGCGGTGTAATAAGGTTTATGATGCCCGCGGTGTACTATGGTATGTGGTGCCCACGGTGTTGTTGGGTATGTCATGCCCGCGGTGAACTAGGGTATGTGATGCCCGCGGTGTACTAGGGTATGTGATGCCCGCGGTGTTCAGGGTATGTGGTGCCCGCAGTATACTTGGGTATATGATGCCCGCGGTGTAGTTGGGTATGAAGTGCCCACGGTGTAGTTGGGTATGTGATGCCCGCGGTGAACTAGGGTAAGTGATGCCCGCGGTGTACTAGGGTATATGATGCCCGCGGTGTACTAGGGTATGTGGTGCCCACGGTGTAGTTGGGTATATGATACCCGCGGTGTTGTTGGGTATGTGATGCCCGCGGTGAACTAGGGTATGTGATGCCCGCGGTGAACTAGGGTATGTGATGCCCGCGGTGTACTAGGGTATATGATGCCCGCGGGTTATTAGGGTATGTGATGCCCGCGGTGAACTAGGGTATGTGATGCCTGCGGTGTACTAGGGTATATGATGCCCGCGGTGTACTAGGGTATATGATGCCCGCGGTGTTCTAGGGTATGTGGTTCCCACGGTGTAGTTGGGTATATGATGCCCGCGGTGTACTAGGATATATGATGCCCGCAGTATACTTGGGTATGTGATGCCCACGGTGTAGTTGGGTATGTGATGCTCACGGTGTACTAGGGTATATGATGCCCGCGGTGTAGTTGGGTATGTGATGCCCGCGGTGAACTAGGGTATGTGATGCCCGCGGTGTACTAGGGTATGTGGTGCCCACGGTGTAGTTGGGTATGTGACGCCCGCGGTGTAGTTGGGTATGTGATGCCCACGGTGTACTAGGGTATGTGATGCCCGCGGTGTTATAAGGTTTATGATGCCCGCAGTGTACTATGGTATGTGGTGCCCACGGTGTTGTTGGGTATGTGATGCCCACGGTGTACTAGGGTATGTGATGCCCACGGTGTACTAGGGTATGTGATGCCCGCGGTGTACTAGGGTATGTGGTGCCCGCGGTGTACTAGGGTATGTGGTGCCCGCAGTATACTTGGGTATGTGATGCCCGCGGTGAACTAGGGTATGTGATGCCCGCGGTGTACTAGGGTATGTAGTGCCCACGGTATTCCTGGGTATGTGGTGCCCACGGTGTAGTTGGGTATGTGATGCCCACGGTGTACTAGGGTATGTGATGCCCGCGGTGTACTAGGGTATGTGGTGCCCGCAGTATACTTGGGTATGTGATGCCCGCGGTGAACTAGGGTATGTGATGCCCGCGGTGTACTAGGGTATGTGATGCCCGCGGTGTTCAGGGTATGTGGTGCCCGCAGTATACTTGGGTATATGATGCCCGCGGTGTAGTTGGGTATGAAGTGCCCACGGTGTAGTTGGGTATGTGATGCCCGCGGTGAACTAGGGTAAGTGATGCCCGCGGTGTACTAGGGTATGTGATGCCCGCGGTGTAGTTGGGTATGTGATGCCCGCGGTGTACTAGGGTATATGATACCCGCGGTGTTGTTGGGTATGTGATGCCCGCGGTGAACTAGGGTATGTGATGCCCGCGGTGTACTAGGGTATATGATGCCCGCGGTGTATTAGGGTATGTGATGCCCGCGGTGAACTAGGGTATGTGATGCCTGCGGTGTACTAGGGTATATGATGCCCGCGGTGTACTAGGGTATATGATGTCCGCGGTGTTCTAGGGTATGTGGTTCCCACGGTGTAGTTGGGTATATGATGCCCGCGGTGTACTAGGATATATGATGCCCGCAGTATACTTGGGTATGTGATGCCCACGGTGTAGTTGGGTATGTGATGCTCACGGTGTACTAGGGTATATGATGCCCGCGGTGTAGTTGGGTATGTGATGCCCGCGGTGAACTAGGGTATGTGATGCCCGCGGTGTACTAGGGTATGTGGTGCCCACGGTGTAGTTGGGTATGTGATGCCCGCGGTGTAGTTGGGTATGTGATGCCCACGGTGTACTAGGGTATGTGATGCCCGCGGTGTAATAAGGTTTATGATGCCCGCAGTGTACTATGGTATGTGGTGCCCACGGTGTTGTTGGGTATGTGATGCCCACGGTGTACTAGGGTATGTGATGCCCACGGTGTACTAGGGTATGTGATGCCCGCGGTGTACTAGGGTATGTGGTGCCCGCGGTGTACTAGGGTATGTGGTGCCCGCAGTATACTTGGGTATGTGATGCCCGCGGTGAACTAGGGTATGTGATGCCCGCGGTGTACTAGGGTATGTAGTGCCCACGGTATTCCTGGGTATGTGGTGCCCACGGTGTAGTTGGGTATGTGATGCCCACGGTGTACTAGGGTATGTGATGCCCGCGGTGTACTAGGGTATGTGGTGCCCGCAGTATACTTGGGTATGTGATGCCCGCGGTGAACTAGGGTATGTGATGCCCGCGGTGTACTAGGGTATATGATGCCCGCGGTGTACTAGGGTATGTGATGCCCGCGGTGTACTAGGGTATATGATGCCCGCGGTGTACTAGGGTATGTGGTGCACGCAGTATACTTGGGTATGTGATGCCCGCGGTGTACTAGGGTATGTGATGCCCGCGGTGTAGTTGGGTATATGATGCCCGCGGTGTTGTTGGGTATGTGATGCCCGCGGTGAACTAGGGTATGTGATGCCCGCGGTGTACTAGGGTATATGATGCCCGCGGTGTATTAGGGTATGTGATGCCCGCGGTGAACTAGGGTATGTGATGCCTGCGGTGTACTAGGGTATATGATGCCCGCGGTGTACTAGGGTATATGATGCCCGCGGTGTACTAGGGTATGTGGTTCCCACGGTGTAGTTGGGTATATGATGCCCGCGGTGTACTAGGGTATATGATGCCCGCAGTATACTTGGGTATGTGATGCCCACGGTGTAGTTGGGTATGTGATGCTCACGGTGTACTAGGGTATATGATGCCCTCGGTGTTATTGGGTATGTGATGCCCGCGGTGAACTAGGGTATGTGATGCCCGCGGTGTACTAGGGTATATGATGCCCGCGGTGTACTAGGGTATGTGGTGCCCACGGTGTAGTTGGGTATGTGATGCCCGCGGTGTAGTTGGGTATGTGATGCCCACGGTGTACTAGGGTATGTGATGCCCGCGGTGTAATAAGGTTTATGATGCCCGCGGTGTACTATGGTATGTGGTGCCCACGGTGTTGTTGGGTATGTCATGCCCGCGGTGAACTAGGGTATGTGATGCCCGCGGTGTACTAGGGTATGTGATGCCCGCGGTGTTCAGGGTATGTGGTGCCCGCAGTATACTTGGGTATATGATGCCCGCGGTGTAGTTGGGTATGAAGTGCCCACGGTGTAGTTGGGTATGTGATGCCCGCGGTGAACTAGGGTAAGTGATGCCCGCGGTGTACTAGGGTATATGATGCCCGCGGTGTACTAGGGTATGTGGTGCCCACGGTGTAGTTGGGTATGTGATGCCCGCGGTGTACTTGGTCATGTGGTGCCCGTGGTGTACTAGGGTATGTGGTGCCCGCGGTGTAGTTGGGTATGTGATGCCCACGGTGTACTAGGGTATGTGATGCCCGCGGTGTACTAGGGCATATGATGCCCGCGGTGTTCTAGGGTATGTAGTGCCCGCGGTGTACTAGGGTATGTGATGCCCGCGATGTACTTGGTCATGTGGTGCCCGTGGTGTACTAGGGTATGTGGTGCCCGCGTTGTAGTTGGGTATGTGATGCCCACGGTGTATTAGGGTATGTGATGCCCGCGGTGAACTAGGGTATGTGATGCCCGCGGTGTACTAGGGTATATGATGCCCGCGGTGTACTAGGGTATGTGGTGCCCGCAGTATACTTGGGTATGTGATGCCCGCGGTGTAGTTGGTTATGTGATGCCCGCGGTGTACTAGGGTATATGATGCCCGCGGTGTTGTTGGGTATGTGATGCCCGCGGTGAACTAGGGTATGTGATGCACTAGGTGTACTAGGGTATATGATGCCTGCGGTGTACTAGGGTATGTGGTTCCCACGGTGTTGTTGGGTATGTGATGCCCGCGGTGTACTAGGGTATATGATGCCCGCGGTGTAGTTGGGTATGTGATGCCCGCGGTGAACTAGGGTATGTGATGCCCGCGGTGAACTAGGGTATGTGATGCACTAGGTGTACTAGGGTATATGATGCCTGCGGTGTACTAGGGTATGTGGTTCCCACGGTGTTGTTGGGTATGTGATGCCCGCGGTGTACTAGGGTATATGATGCCCGCGGTGTAGTTGGGTATGTGATGCCCGCGGTGAACTAGGGTATGTGATGCCCGCGGTGTACTAGGGTATATGATGCCCGCGGTGTACTAGGGTATGTGGTGCCCACGGTGTAGTTGGGTATGTGATGCCCACGGTGTACTAGGGTATGTGATACCCGCGGTGTACTAGGGTATGTGGTGCCCGCAGTATACTTGGGTATGTGATGCCCACGGTGTACTTGGGTATATGATGCCCGCGGTGTACTAAGGTATGTGGTGCCCACGGTGTAGTTGGGTATGTGATGCCCGCGGTGAACTAGGGTATGTGATGCACTAGGTGTACTAGGGTATATGATGCCCGCGGTGTACTAGGGTATGTGGTTCCCACGGTGTTGTTGTACGGGTATGTGATGCCCGCGTTGTACTAGGGTATATGCCCGGTGGTGCCCGTGGTGTACTAGGGTATGTGATGCCCGCGGTGTACTAGGGCATATGATGCCCGCGGTGTACTAGGGTATGTGGTGCCCACGGTGTAGTTGGGTATGTGATGCCCGCGGTGTACTTGGTCATGTGGTGCCCGTGGTGTACTAGGGTATGTGGTGCCCGCGGTGTAGTTGGGTATGTGATGCCCACGGTGTACTAGGGTATGTGATGCCCGCGGTGTACTAGGGTATGTGGTGCCCGCAGTATACTTGGGTATGTGATGCCCGCGGTGAACTAGGGTATGTGATGCCCGCGGTGTACTAGGGTATGTAGTGCCCACGGTATTCCTGGGTATGTGGTGCCCACGGTGTTGTTGGGTATGTGATGCCCACGGTGTACTAGGGTATGTGATGCCCACGGTGTACTAGGGTATGTGATGCCCGCGGTGTACTAGGGTATGTGGTGCCCGCGGTGTACTAGGGTATGTGGTGCCCGCAGTATACTTGGGTATGTGATGCCCGCGGTGAACTAGGGTATGTGATGCCCGCGGTGTACTAGGGTATGTAGTGCCCACGGTATTCCTGGGTATGTGGTGCCCACGGTGTAGTTGGGTATGTGATGCCCACGGTGTACTAGGGTATGTGATGCCCGCGGTGTACTAGGGTATGTGGTGCCCGCAGTATACTTGGGTATGTGATGCCCGCGGTGAACTAGGGTATGTGATGCCCGCGGTGTACTAGGGTATATGATGCCCGCGGTGAACTAGGGTATGTGATGCCCGCGGTGTACTAGGGTATATGATGCCCGCGGTGTACTAGGGTATGTGGTGCACGCAGTATACTTGGGTATGTGATGCCCGCGGTGTACTAGGGTATGTGATGCCCGCGGTGTACTTGGGTATATGATGCCCGCGGTGTTGTTGGGTATGTGATGCCCGCGGTGAACTAGGGTATGTGATGCCCGCGGTGTACTAGGGTATATGATGCCCGCGGTGTATTAGGGTATGTGATGCCCGCGGTGAACTAGGGTATGTGATGCCTGCGGTGTACTAGGGTATATGATGCCCGCGGTGTACTAGGGTATATGATGCCCGCGGTGTACTAGGGTATGTGGTTCCCACGGTGTAGTTGGGTATATGATGCCCGCGGTGTACTAGGGTATATGATGCCCGCAGTATACTTGGGTATGTGATGCCCACGGTGTAGTTGGGTATGTGATGCTCACGGTGTACTAGGGCATATGATGCCCTCGGTGTTATTGGGTATGTGATGCCCGCGGTGAACTAGGGTATGTGATGCCCGCGGTGTACTAGGGTATATGATGCCCGCGGTGTACTAGGGTATGTGGTGCCCACGGTGTAGTTGGGTATGTGATGCCCGCGGTGTAGTTGGGTATGTGATGCCCACGGTGTACTAGGGTATGTGATGCCCGCGGTGTAATAAGGTTTATGATGCCCGCGGTGTACTATGGTATGTGGTGCCCACGGTGTTGTTGGGTATGTCATGCCCGCGGTGAACTAGGGTATGTGATGCCCGCGGTGTACTAGGGTATGTGATGCCCGCGGTGTTCAGGGTATGTGGTGCCCGCAGTATACTTGGGTATATGATGCCCGCGGTGTAGTTGGGTATGAAGTGCCCACGGTGTAGTTGGGTATGTGATGCCCGCGGTGAACTAGGGTAAGTGATGCCCGCGGTGTACTAGGGTATGTGATGCCCGCGGTGTAGTTGGGTATGTGATGCCCGCGGTGTACTAGGGTATATGATACCCGCGGTGTTGTTGGGTATGTGATGCCCGCGGTGAACTAGGGTATGTGATGCCCGCGGTGTACTAGGGTATATGATGCCCGCGGTGTATTAGGGTATGTGATGCCCGCGGTGAACTAGGGTATGTGATGCCTGCGGTGTACTAGGGTATATGATGCCCGCGGTGTACTAGGGTATATGATGCCCGCGGTGTTCTAGGGTATGTGGTTCCCACGGTGTAGTTGGGTATATGATGCCCGCGGTGTACTAGGATATATGATGCCCGCAGTATACTTGGGTATGTGATGCCCACGGTGTAGTTGGGTATGTGATGCTCACGGTGTACTAGGGTATATGATGCCCGCGGTGTAGTTGGGTATGTGATGCCCGCGGTGAACTAGGGTATGTGATGCCCGCGGTGTACTAGGGTATGTGGTGCCCACGGTGTAGTTGGGTATGTGATGCCCGCGGTGTAGTTGGGTATGTGATGCCCACGGTGTACTAGGGTATGTGATGCCCGCGGTGTAATAAGGTTTATGATGCCCGCAGTGTACTATGGTATGTGGTGCCCACGGTGTTGTTGGGTATGTGATGCCCACGGTGTACTAGGGTATGTGATGCCCGCGGTGTACTAGGGTATGTGATGCCCGCGGTGTACTAGGGTATGTGATGCCCGCGGTGTACTAGGGTATGTGGTGCCCGCAGTATACTTGGGTATGTGATGCCCGCGGTGAACTAGGGTATGTGATGCCCGCGGTGTACTAGGGTATGTAGTGCCCACGGTATTCCTGGGTATGTGGTGCCCACGGTGTAGTTGGGTATGTGATGCCCACGGTGTACTAGGGTATGTGATGCCCGCGGTGTACTAGGGTATGTGGTGCCCGCAGTATACTTGGGTATGTGATGCCCGCGGTGAACTAGGGTATGTGATGCCCGCGGTGTACTAGGGTATATGATGCCCGCGGTGTACTAGGGTATATGATGCCCGCGGTGTACTAGGGTATATGATGCCCGCGGTGTACTAGGGTATGTGGTGCACGCAGTATACTTGGGTATGTGATGCCCGCGGTGTACTAGGGTATGTGATGCCCGCGGTGTACTTGGGTATATGATGCCCGCGGTGTTGTTGGGTATGTGATGCCCGCGGTGAACTAGGGTATGTGATGCCCGCGGTGTACTAGGGTATATGATGCCCGCGGTGTAGTAGGGTATGTGATGCCCGCGGTGAACTAGGGTATGTGATGCCCGCGGTGTACTAGGGTATATGATGCCCGCGGTGTACTAGGGTATATGATGCCCGCGGTGTACTAGGGTATGTGGTTCCCACGGTGTAGTTGGGTATATGATGCCCGCGGTGTACTAGGGTATATGATGCCCGCAGTATACTTGGGTATGTGATGCCCACGGTGTAGTTGGGTATGTGATGCTCACGGTGTACTAGGGTATATGATGCCCTCGGTGTTATTGGGTATGTGATGCCCGCGGTGAACTAGGGTATGTGATGCCCGCGGTGTACTAGGGTATATGATGCCCGCGGTGTACTAGGGTATGTGGTGCCCACGGTGTAGTTGGGTATGTGATGCCCGCGGTGTAGTTGGGTATGTGATGCCCACGGTGTACTAGGGTATGTGATGCCCGCGGTGTAATAAGGTTTATGATGCCCGCGGTGTACTATGGTATGTGGTGCCCACGGTGTTGTTGGGTATGTCATGCCCGCGGTGAACTAGGGTATGTGATGCCCGCGGTGTACTAGGGTATGTGATGCCCGCGGTGTTCAGGGTATGTGGTGCCCGCAGTATACTTGGGTATATGATGCCCGCGGTGTAGTTGGGTATGAAGTGCCCACGGTGTAGTTGGGTATGTGATGCCCGCGGTGAACTAGGGTAAGTGATGCCCGCGGTGTACTAGGGTATATGATGCCCGCGGTGTACTAGGGTATGTGGTGCCCACGGTGTAGTTGGGTATGTGATGCCCGCGGTGTACTTGGTCATGTGGTGCCCGTGGTGTACTAGGGTATGTGGTGCTCGCGGTGTAGTTGGGTATGTGATGCCCACGGTGTACTAGGGTATGTGATGCCCGCGGTGTACTAGGGCATATGATGCCCGCGGTGTTCTAGGGTATGTAGTGCCCGCGGTGTACTAGGGTATGTGATGCCCGCGATGTACTTGGTCATGTGGTGCCCGTGGTGTACTAGGGTATGTGGTGCCCGCGTTGTAGTTGGGTATGTGATGCCCACGGTGTATTAGGGTATGTGATGCCCGCGGTGAACTAGGGTATGTGATGCCCGCGGTGTACTAGGGTATATGATGCCCGCGGTGTACTAGGGTATGTGGTGCCCGCAGTATACTTGGGTATGTGATGCCCGCGGTGTAGTTGGTTATGTGATGCCCGCGGTGTACTAGGGTATATGATGCCCGCGGTGTTGTTGGGTATGTGATGCCCGCGGTGAACTAGGGTATGTGATGCACTAGGTGTACTAGGGTATATGATGCCTGCGGTGTACTAGGGTATGTGGTTCCCACGGTGTTGTTGGGTATGTGATGCCCGCGGTGTACTAGGGTATATGATGCCCGCGGTGTAGTTGGGTATGTGATGCCCGCGGTGAACTAGGGTATGTGATGCCCGCGGTGTACTAGGGTATATGATGCCCGCGGTGTACTAGGGTATGTGGTGCCCACGGTGTAGTTGGGTATGTGATGCCCACGGTGTACTAGGGTATGTGATACCCGCGGTGTACTAGGGTATGTGGTGCCCGCAGTATACTTGGGTATGTGATGCCCACGGTGTACTTGGGTATATGATGCCCGCGGTGTACTAAGGTATGTGGTGCCCACGGTGTAGTTGGGTATGTGATGCCCGCGGTGAACTAGGGTATGTGATGCACTAGGTGTACTAGGGTATATGATGCCCGCGGTGTACTAGGGTATGTGGTTCCCACGGTGTTGTTGTACGGGTATGTGATGCCCGCGTTGTACTAGGGTATATGCCCGGTGGTGCCCGTGGTGTACTAGGGTATGTGATGCCCGCGGTGTACTAGGGCATATGATGCCCGCGGTGTACTAGGGTATGTGGTGCCCACGGTGTAGTTGGGTATGTGATGCCCGCGGTGTACTTGGTCATGTGGTGCCCGTGGTGTACTAGGGTATGTGGTGCCCGCGGTGTAGTTGGGTATGTGATGCCCACGGTGTACTAGGGTATGTGATGCCCGCGGTGTACTAGGGTATGTGGTGCCCGCGGTGTACTAGGGTATGTGATGCCTGCGGTGTACTAGGCTATGTGGTGCCCGCGGTATACTTGGGTATGTGGTGCCCGCGGTGTACTAGGGTATGTGGTGCCCGCGGTGTACTAGGATATGTGATTCACGCGGTGGTCTAGAGTATGTGGTGCCCGCGGTATACTTGGGTATGTGGTGCCCGCGGTGTAGTTGGTTATGTGATGCCCGCGGTGTACTAGGGTATATGATGCCCGCGGTGTAGTTGGGTATGTGATGCCCGCGGTGAACTAGGGTATGTGATGCCCGCGGTGTACTAGGGTATATGATGCCCGCGGTGTACTAGGGTATGTGGTGCCCACGGTGTAGTTGGGTATGTGATGCCCGCGGTGTACTAGGGTATATGATGCCCGCGGTGTAGTTGGGTATGTGATGCCCGCGGTGTACTAGGGTATATGATGCCCACGGTGTAGTTGGGTATGTGATGCCCGCGGTGTACTAGGGTATATGATGCCCGCGGTGTAGTTGGGTATGTGATGCCCGCGGTGTACTAGGGTATGTGGTGCCCACGGTGTAGTTGGGTATGTGATGCCCGCGATTTATTATCAGTGTTCTTAGTATGACAACAAAAAAGATAATAAAAATAAGAAGATAAAAAAAGGTCAAAGGTCAATAAACTGCAGTATTGTCAAGCCACAAAGGTCGGCAAAGGACAACTGTCCTATTTACGATTTTTACGGTTTTCAAAAGCATAAGCGCTGAGTTCCGTTTTGCACTGAACCTATTATGAACCCTTTTAACCCATTTTCAAAATTGCTCTAGATAATACCAAAGCTTTAGAATTTTTTACGATGGTTGTACGGCGACAAAAGATTTTATGAGGGCATAAATTAAACGTGTATCCAGTGGGCTAACCACGTTTATTGAGAGTGGTGGTGCTCTCTCGTAAGTGGAATGTATTTTAGTGGCTCTCAATTGTCGGGTCCAGTTTTTGTGAAGTTACTAGGTCACCGTCTTTTATTCATGACCAACTTAAGTTGAACTGTATCGCCATTTAGCTTTCTACGAATGGGAGTTCTTTATGTTGTGGTGTATGATCCTGCGTAATATTAGGTAGTGTTTTCGTTTGAAACACTTCGTTTTGTGACCTCGTGTTTATGTAAAAAGTGTTCTAGATGTTTTGCGTCGCGTAAACAGTTATTTTAATCAATTTGTCTACATAATTGATGTTTATGAGATTTAGGAGTATGCTTGTGATTAATATTAATGATAGAAATATGACATAAGAGAACTGATACGATATGACATACGATATCTATGAGGTATCACGCTACAACTAATGACAGACTTTATAGCTCAGTTTATTGTACATGCCCTCTCATGTAGTGTAAACCACCAAAGATGAGCTACTTGTGAGAGAAAGGGAAAGTACTACCACCGTACTTATTTGCAGTCATGCTTCCTTTGCTGAGTTTAAGGGGCAAAATTACAGCGCCTGTCTGTAAGATTTCTTCCTTAATTTATTTATTAACTTCTAAATTAAGACAGAATCTGACATCTGTACCTATCTCTTAGAGAAGTGTCCGTGAAACAATGTATTCATTAGACAAAGAGACTGCGTCTTTTGTGAACCAATCACATAAAAAACGTTAATTAAAATAAAATAATATCTCACAGAAACACCTTCATCCGTTAAACACCGGTAAATTATGATACGTCATTATGAGAAGTTCGGAACCCACGGCACGGATACATATCATGCGTTTTGATCACTACTCCAATTAGCGGTTTTTGCTTTAGCTTGCGAAACCCTATTTGCAGCGACCCCTGACAGATTTTTTTTTATACCTTGCTTTTTGTAGTTCATTTCAATAGTGTTCTTTGAACATAAATAAAATGTATTTATGAATTGGCTTAGCTCTTAAATTGAAATTAAGAAAGTAAAATCAATTTTTAGTTATAAGATATTGAGTTACAGCTAAAAGTCCAAGGACTGCGTTATTAGACAAACATATATTATAATAGGTTTTGTTATACCATTAACTTTTTACGAAAAAAAATTTTTAACTAATCAAAACAACGGTTATTTTAGTAAAACCACATAACGTTAGCAGCATTTGGAAGTGAATCAATGGCAATCAAAACTCTATTATCCCTCGCCTCTGCAGGGTATACCGTGAAGCGGCTCATTACGTGACAGCCCTACGTACCGTACGTGACCGGACTATCTATCACTAACACCGTAACACAACCCAATAAAGCTCAAAATTGAATAACAAGCGTAGCTAGTTTAGATTATACGTTTACACGCTCACTCTCAACTCAACCACATAGCGATAGAGCTCAAAATTGAACGAAAACGCGTAATAGATTTGAAATATGAATAAGCCTTCACGAGAGGTGATACAGGATATTTGAACATTATTTTTACATGAGAACATTGAGTTTGAGTTTTATTTCGATCTATTAAAGCCCATTTTACGACAATGCGTGATATGTGGGTTGACACGTCGACATTAGAACCATCTGTTTTTACGGTAAAAGTAATTTAAGAACACTTTCGTGGGTCTTTAATCCATTTTGTTTTTACGATGGATTAGGGCTGTCCCGAGAATAGTGTCAGGAGTGAAGACTGACAGGGTGTCACAGCTCTTAAAAACGTAAGGGAGATCGTTCCTGCAAGAATACTGGCTTAATGTTTATGAAGAAGACGACGACCGATGTGGCGCGGCGGGCGAAGGTCCGCCTGCGACGCGGAGGTTGCGGGTTCGATTCCCGCCTTGGGATAAATGTTTGTATGATCTGCAAATATTTATTCCGGGTTTTCTGGGTATTTTATATATGTATAATAAAAAATATGTATCTATGTAATGTAATGTATTAAGTATGTCAGTCTTCTAGTACCCATAACACAAGCTCTGCTTAGCTTGGGGCTAGATGATGTTGTGTGGATTGTCCAGCATTATTTATTTATTTATTTTAATCAATAAGAACACCTTGTATAATCAATTTTATAATAAAACACTCTGTATACAAAATTGATTATAACAAAACTCCAAACTCCTCAGTTCCACGTAATCCTATCTAATGCTTTTAACAGGAAAACGATATTTGAGAGTACTTGAAAATAATGAAAGTTCAATAAATATTTAATTTTATAAAGAAGTTGTTTGAAGTATTTTTCTATGTAAAATATACAGGTTGTTTTTTTTAGGGCGGTGATGGCCAAGTTGAGTACGACCGTTTGAGAAATGTGTTAGTTTATCAATCTATATAATTATGTATTAATCATGAATCATTATGTATGTATATCTTTTAAAAGCCCTTCCACTACCGTATTGTTTTTAATAATTTGTAACACTTACTTATTTTTTTATATGTTTGTTTACTTTAATTCATAATATATTTTTTTTATTTTATGTTTGAAAGCCTATTCTTACACTTATATATATTCTTAAAAAAATTGCCGTAATAGTAAATATTTAATTAAGTTTTTTTCTGATAAAAAACACAACAAAGCTTACAAATAACTTGTTACATCTAAAACGAAGTATTTTTCATATAACTGTATTTTAAGTATTCTTTAGAATTATATTTCTTAACTGTATTCTATACACCGAAGTTTTCTTTATAAGATATCTCTCAGGTAAAAAGTATTTTTTCTTTTGGCAATAATAAATCTGGGTTGAATTACAACACCTCACCATTTAAATCTCTCTCAGAACCCCTGTCTCTGAATTCACTCCCTGCCTATTAAAATCAGTCGTTATTTCTAGAAATCTTTTTGTTTGATTGATGTGAGAACTTTTATTATCTATTTTTCCCTCTAGAGATAGTACTTTGATATTAAATTTAAAATTGCTTATTAGGTATTCATCTGCAGTGATTTGAGTTTATATATTTTAGTAGCTACAGTTTAGCTGTATATAATGTACAATACTATTACAGTATTTACAAAATGTACATAGGTGTATATAAAATACATAAGAAACAGTTTGAGCTATCTACAGACGATTTGCATAGTAGTTTTTCCCATTAAAATCTATACCCTCTTGATATGAATGAATGAAAAACTGCAAGTTACTCTTTTATTTAATTCAGAATTACGTTATTTTTTAGTTTCTTTTCCTTATATAGTTCATCATACTAATTCTACATACTAATTGGATACTTTTTGATACAAAAATTAAAGAATATTAGGTACATTTTAATAATACGACTATCAATCGAAAATAGTAGTTTATTTCTAAAGTTTTGTGAAAATATCTAAAACTAACTCAGCTATCTGTAACTGTATATACGTAAATCCTTATATTACAATTCTATCTTTATTTTTATCGTATTTTGAGGGTCACCCCAGATTTAAGATAAAGTATAGCCGATATGTTAGATTTATATATTATTCTACTTGTATTTATGTGGCGGGAGTTTTGGGAAGGACACAAAACTGTTGTTTTTACTGGACCGGGGGCTGAGCACGAAATGTGACAATCGTAAAGTTTGAGATACATTGCGCGTCAACATCAGCTTTAATGTCGAACGTTGCAGCGGTAACGCGCAGTGTATCTAAAATACTTTACGTTTGAATGGACAGTAATATTTTGTGGTTATGTAAAAATATTATTTTTGATGACTTCATAGCACAGATGGTAGCTCTGCTATCCGTGCCTTAGGGGTCGTGGGTTCGGTCCCAGAACAAACATTTGTGTGATGAGCACTGTTACTACATAGGTACACAAACACAACATACCTACGTACAATACATAATGCATTCTATAAATGTATTTACAAAAAATGTTTACAAGTATGTTACCATAGTACAAGCTTTCATTAGTTAGGGACTAGAGCGCGATGTGATAATGTCCCTAAATAAATAACAATATTTTATATTAACTTTTATTAATATTTAATTATAAATGATTCTATAATTGATTCTAAATGATCCTTGTGATTTTACTGAATAAAGTAATTTTTGACTTTGACTTGACTTTGACTTTGAAATATACCCATGTTATTATTTGATGTAAGTAAGTACTACTTATGTGCTTTAATAACAAATACCAGCAACAAATTATAAACCTCCAATCTATATGTAGGTATTTGCTAAATATAACAAAATTGTAATCATATTATGATAAAAAAAAACTCATTTTGACAACAAAGTAATCTTTGTATTATTTTTATTATCGACAAAAATGCCAGATCCAATACCGTATTTTCCTGCTGTAGATAAAAAGTTAACAAAATGATTATTCCGTAACCAACGACGACAATACAAGGTATAGATGATTACCACAACCTTTTGGATAAAAGCAAAAAGTATTTTAAAACATATTCTTATATTAGACAGAATAAATATCTAATAAATCACGTAATTTTATTTGTATTTTGTAATTTTTATACTAGAGTCTAGTCCGAAACTAATAACAGCTTGTATTATGGGAACTAGATTGCTGATACTTAGATAATAAAATATTTACGGCCGGTTTCTGGAAACCCAATCACGATTGATCCGAGTTTGACACATATAGTAATTACTAGATTTTTTCGTTGATCATCGTTCGAGAAACCGGCCGGAAGTCTATGCAAAACTACTACACGTGTTTCATTACATATTGTAACAATAATATGTATCCAAACTTTACTAATTAATGCTATGTTTTGTTACAGGTATGTATTGGGAATCAGACCTCTGAAGTTCTGCTGAGTAAGATAGATTTTAAAGTAACGAGTTAGTTACTAAGGTTTTAAATGTAAAAAGAACAATAAATCTCTAGATTTTTTCTACCTATGGAGTATAAATGGAGTACATTTGAATAATCAGTCAAGTAAAGTCTACAAAAACATTTAAAATTATTTTTGCAATCATTTTTGTATCTTATTAATAATACTACAAGGTTTTTTGTTTTACTGTATGAAAGTTTTCCAACTGTTTAAAAAACTATTTTCTTTACTATCCTCGTGCATGGATAAAAAAATCTCTGAAAAAAAAAACTTTCATATTTTCAGGTCATTTCTCGCCTAAACGTTCTAACAATTACCAAGAAAATAAGATTTGCTATCTTAATCAAAGGCAATGTAGGTTATCGCCGAGACAAATGGAAATCTGATAATTAGGCTATTAAGGTGATAAATGTATGTAGGCGGGGCTTTTAGGTGTAGGTACAAAGGTCCGTCTAGAAATTTATTGGTGTACTTAGCACATAACCTAAAAGCGGTGTGTCGTTTGCGGGATAAGAAATGATAAATTTTTCTTGTACTTAGGAATAGAATAAGAAAATTGATAGCAAAAACTGCGAAAATTACATAGAAAATAAAAAAATGAGATTAGATGAGTTTTTATCTAACGTTAATTATTACAAGCGACCGGGACTATTATTAATAATATAATTTATTTATTCAGACAACTTAGTCCTATTGTAACGCAGCTGAAACGCAATAAAAACCCGTGTAATCTCTTTACTATGAGTTATTAGCGCGAAAGTTTAGATAAGTCTAGATTCATTGACTATTCTAGATTCATAGTTAAAAGTTACATCCAATTTAGAGATTCTAAGGATAAACCGTCCGAAAATTAAATAGTAAGTTAATATGGAGCAGATAATATCATAGTTTTTGTGAAACGCTGCCAAGGACCAGGATAAGTGGAGGGGTTTGGGAGAGGCTTTTGCCCAGCAGTGGGACGATATAGGCTAGAAAAAAAACCATAGTTTTTTGATGTTTTACAGAACAATTGTCGAAAAGTCATCACTTAAGTTTCGATATAAAGTTTCAGTTTGCAGAAGCACAAAGTTCTTAAAATGTATGTCAAAGTACGCCCTTGCACCGTCCTCAACACAAGAAAAGAAAACGTGAGGTCGTGACAAATGAAACGGATGGAGTGAGAGGTTTATTGCTTTCCCGTTCTATTGTTATATGGCACAGTGGCAAGGCAACAGCGACACAATAAGCTAGTTTTGAAATGAGTCTGTTCAACATGCTGCTTTTAGTGCACAAAGTCAAGATTATTTTAGTGCACAAAGTATACTTCGGTTTTGAGTAGATATATTTGGAAAAGTTTGTGTTGCGTTGTGCCTTCAAATCGAGTTCTTATTAATTAGTGAAATCAAATAGATTTTTGCCGATAACTCGTAAACATTACTTCAAAAACCACATCAATCAAATAATTTATCGTTTGCCCAAGTCATTTCATTCATTCATTCATTCACCGCATGAGTACAATGCATATTATAGGTACCTACAACATTTTTCTTGAATCACTCTATCTATCAAAAAACCGTCTCAAAATCCTTTACGTTGGTTTAAAGATCTAATGCCTTGATCACACGTACCGAGTAAACCGGCGAGACAGTGACGTATTTGAGATACACTGCGCGTCGACATCAGTTTTACTGTTGAACGTTGCAGCGTTAGCGCGCAGTGTATCTTAAATACGTCACTGTCTCGCCGGTTTACTCGGTACGTGTAATCAAGACATTAGTATACAAAGACAGACAGCAGAAAGCGACTGTTCATACTACGTAGTGAAAACAAATTCAGTAGTTTCAATAAAGTTGATGTTCTGTTTGAACAAACTGGGGCCTTATTCTCTATGACATAGGAGATTCCTTCCCCAAACGTGCTACGTCACAACGCGTTCCAAAACGCAAACTTCAAAAATGATTGATTTGTATATAAATTATTCGAATCGCGCATGACACGTTTTGAAACGAATAGTTTTCATAACACGGCAGACGTCGGCCCGATTAGTTGACAGTTCAAATTGTGGCCAAAACGTAACGTGTCGCGGTGGGGAATGACAACTAAGGCTTACGCCATACAGTTTTTTCAGATTACACGCTCTTGTCTTGCCTAAGCCAAGTAACGCGCGTGGTTAGCAATACAATAGAGAATAATACCCCTGTGCAGTAACGGATGTGATATAGGTGGTTAATATCTCCCAGTCATGTGACGTGACGCGGGCACGCGGGTGGAGGAAATGAGCCAGCTCTTTCTGTTTTATGTCTGTCCTGCATTCATTCAATTACTGTAGTTTGTACAGAGGGTTGAAAATATTGAACATTTATCTTTTGTCTGTAGTTGTACTCGTACACCGTCGTCGTTGTACACCGCACTGAAACTTCAGTACTATAGTTTAATTGTAATTCTTTGTAAGAAGGATCATATAAAAAAACGGTAGGAACCAGGCCGTAAGTTTTTTGCCCGTTCTTCTAGGCTCTGGTCGCGTGGAACTGGCACATAGAATCACTTAGTATGTAAGACGATTCTAAATGATCCTTGTGATTTTATTGAATAAAGAAATATTTGATTTGATTTGATTTGATATGGTATTCAGATAAACTGCTAAAAACTTAAATACTTTTGTATGCCATAGTTGGTACTTACATGATTTTTCAATGCAATATGATTGTATTGGTGAACCTTAACTGCTACTTATACGAACTGTTTACGTTACAATTTAACACAATCGGGGTCCTTTTCTGTTACCGTCTTGACATGTTACTATTTTTACAAAATGACTGATCGACCAAAGTGCATTAAAGCCGAACGCGCATTTTTAAAACAGTTTATCTACGCCTATCGTCTCCGCTGTCTCAATACTACCCTCTTGTGTTCCCTCCAAACGTTCGCATGACATTGACAGATTTAAAGCTTGACATTGACAGTTACAACTTGTTGACATGAGAAAGTTAGATTAGAATATCTACACTACAACAGTGATATTAAAACCCAACCATGATCAGAATACATCGAACATTCCTCACAGCTAGGCTGTTATGTTCTGCATCCAAATCAGTCGATAGTTTTCGCACGAGTGACCCGACTATTCGCGAACTTTCTACCAAATGGTAAGTCGCCTTAAAACTTCCCGAATACAATGAAAATGGGGTGACTGTGAAACGCAGTTCCTTTGTGCTGTTTCCCTTTCATTCTGAGAAAATACTTTTATTATGATGGATTGTTTGCTTTCACAGTACTTTTCGCACTTATTTTCACTCTGGTCATTTTTTAATGTATTTATAGTTTGCCCTGCTATATACAAACCTTTAAAATGCCTGTTAATGCCATTTAAGTGTCTGCTTAGTTATTTCAAAATTTATAATAAATTGTTTACTTCATGTTAATTTTATTTTAGAGACTACAAAGGATAATTTAAAAAAGCTAAATTAATTTAATTATAAATTATGTTCGCCGTCATCTATCATCATATACTTAATTACCGTCATATACTAAAATATACACAGCTCACTCTTATCAACATTTTTGCGTCAAATATGAAGGTTATGTTTAACCTCATAGTCATTACCATAACACTTTATAGTCTGTGAAGGTATGCTCTTTCACATCATTGAACTAACCTAGTAGGTCTCCAGATTGCTATTCAAACTAGGTCATAACTTTTTAGTACCCAATTCAATTCGGCACATTATCACAAACTAATGAAGCAGTATTAATACTTATCAGGAAACACAAGCGTACATCACACACACAAAGACAGCTGACGACATAGAGTGATTAAGGCTCTATTGTTGAACAATTAGGGCTGTGAGTGGTCTCTCTCAGTGCATGGTGGTGTGTTTTGGTCTTTAAGTATTCATTATCACATAGGTCACTATCGCTGGCCCCTTTAAATCAAAATACGTGATTTTTTGAACTTTTCTGCTTCTTACTCTTAAGCAATTATAGTCAACTTGTACATACTTAGATCATGTTTTTATTAGAAAAAGTATTTTTAATATATAGCCTGTCTAGTTTATAATCATCTCTCTGTCTGTCTATAAGCCGTCAATTGTTGAAACGAGCTTTTTTTAATATTTTTTTAAAACTTTTTTATGTGGCTGGTATATGCAAAGGGCACTAGAATCTGATACGCTGTCGTAAGCTTTGGAGAAGACTTAAAGCTTATTGTAGATTTGTTCTTGACTTTAATGTAGGACACGCCATGTCTTTAAAAGTTTGTTTTGTAATTTGGTAGATGAACACGCAGCGATTAATCGTGATTCAGGTCGAACGTGACTTGTCATTGATATTAATTTCCTTTCCTTCACGGTACTTCTAACCTTTCAATGGCTTAAATTCAAATCAAAACTCAAAAAAACAAAAAAAAAAAATTTCGAACTACAGTGTAGCAAGAACAAATGAGGTGAGATGATAGCGATAGAAGATAGTAGTTCTGAAAAACTGTTTCGATGATATTTGCAAGTGATTGTGCCATTGTTGTTCCAATGCGCGGACGCCTTCTGCATTGCAAACGGCTTCCTGCAGAATAAAGGTGTTACTTTGCAATGTAACTGTATGTCGAATATTCACAGGCAAATGTTTGTGTGATGAACATCTGTTTCGTGTCCGGGTGTTACTATGTATCCTATGTATGTATTTACAAAAAAAAAATGTATAATTAAGTACCTATTCATCTTGGGTACGCTTCCGATTGGTACTGATTTGGATCAGTTTAACTATCGTTGATCGTTTGCAACGGTCTGTAGATAGCTCAACTGTTTCCTATGTATTTTATATGCCAATGTACATTTTGTATGTACTGATAAAGTCGTAAGTTTGTTTGTGAATAAATTCTTAGTAATCTATCAGCCATCTAGTTCTCATCGTACAAGCTTTGGTTAGTTTGGGACCAGAGTGTGATAGATAGATAGATAAACTCATATAATAGAAAATAAATATGATAGAAAATAACAAATGAACCCATTGTAAAAATCTATTGTTATGTTTAACAATAGATTTGTACAATGGGCGGTCTTATCGCGATCTCTTCCAGACAAGCTTTGGATGGAGAGGATAGACAAAAACAGAAAGTGTGATAATAAATAAATAAATAAATAATGCTGGACAATCCACACAACATCATCTAGTCCCAAGCTAAGCAGAGCTTGTGTTATGGGGTACTAGAAGACTGACATACTTAATACAATACATTACATAGATAGATATTTTTCATTATACATATAAATACCCAGAACACCCGGTATAAATATTTGCAGATCGTACAAACATTTATCCCAAGGCGGGAATCGAACCCGCAACCTTCCGTGTCGCAGGCGGACCTTCGCCCACCGCGCCACATCGGTCGTCTTAAGTGAATTGTTCGTGAATATTTATTACTCTGGAGTCGTCTAACGTTTTGTTTTATAGCTAACTATTCTTGTAGATAGCAACTCCAATCCGAAGCCATCTAAATGGAATCAACATAGGTGGAAAATTTTCAAGTGGCATCCAATTCGATCAAACGATTTCGTATATATTCGATTGAAAGTTGCTACGGAACGAATACTTGATACGCTCAAGAATTGAGGCACAGAAGAAACTGATAGTTTCCATCTATAGATTCCATTCCAACCAATTTAAATAATATATTCAAATGTATGAAAAACCTTTGAAAAATTGCAAAAATAAAAGATTTCCGATAGCTATAGTTACACAAATAAAATAGTTTTTGATCCTGTCATTAAAATATGAAATAATACATGTATACACATAATTTCTGTAATTGAAAATCTCTCAAAGGAATCTACCGATACAAGACTTCAAACGAATTCCTTTGTGTATGCATCAACAATTCTAATATTCAAATAAATGAATGTTACCCATCGCTCGGCGATAGCAAATACCATGTTGAATCTTAATTCGTCATGATAAAGATTATTTTGCAATGAAAGAGATTTCGTTGTGGAGGAGGCTGGGTTGAGGTTTTCAATCAATTCCGATGCTACGTTCCAGGCATAAATCGCGGTGACATGACAGCCGAGATGGTTCGATGAAATCACCTATTTTTGGTTCCATATAACATCGTTTTGGAAGAATTTTGTCGAGATTCCATGTCGGTTATTTTACTAAGTTGTATTTCAATTCAGTTGAATATTCAACGATTTTTTTAAATAAAGCAGACAAAAGCAGAAAGCAGAGAGCAGGGATGAGTGGAAGGATTTGGGGGAGACCTTTGCCCAGCTGTGGGACGAGATAAGTTAGGAAAAAAAAGCAGTCAAATTTTTTAACCAGTGCCTATATCGATGCATTGCTGATCTTCTTCTTGATCATTTTAATTATCCTCCGTATGAAATTAACGTGAAAAAACTGATACACTATCAAAGTTTGCACAAGATCTGTTAGACTACAATAGGTCAGCTAATAGGCTCCGATATCGTGGTGAACGTGGATGGATGTAGAAGTAGAGGGAGGCCAAAGAAAAGATGGATGGACTGTGTGAATGATGACATCTGTAAGAAAGGTCATTGAGTTGATGTCTAATAGAGGAGAGTGGAAGAAGAAGACGTGTTATACCGACCCCACATAATGTGGGACAAGGGTAGGAAGATGATGATGATCGTGTAGTGTCATCATCATCATCATCATCGACCTATATTAGTCCACTGTTGGACGTAGGTCTCTCCCAAGACGCGCCACTGAGCCCGGTCTTCGGCTCTTCTCATTCAGTGTTTGCCAGCTACATTTGCGTGTAGTGTGTGTAATATAAAACCAGCCTATCTTGCACTTGTTCTATTTGCAATAGAACCATCGGCAGAACAGTCCATATTTCCAAATCCTTTGGACACACGGCAAATTGAACAAACGCGGCCCGAAGCTGCGCTGCAATAAATTGCGCCTCGTCGTACTGCTCTTTGCAATTTTACTGCTCGGTCTGGAACCGATTGGTCTAAGTCAACCATCTTTTTTAAAAGAATAAACAAGATAAATCACGCAAAACATTAAAATACTCATGTTTTGCTATGATTAGAAAATCCCAAAAGTTATAACTGTAGGATTTACTAATCTTGTCGAAGTTCTCTTGGAACAATTCAATGTTTTTTAGCTCTTTACGCTATGCCAAAAATAGTCTATGTAATGGTATAGTTAACAACGGTTTTAGTTCAATATTTAGACTGATTTTTTTTCATCAAAATACCTACATGTCACAATCTTTAGGATTATTTTACGCCAAGTATCTAAATTGCTATTTATAATAATTTTCACATTTAATCTTTTTTAGTAACATGTGTTCAAAAACTAATAAAAAAATGGTTATCTAGGCCATATCCAGTACACTAACCAAACGATCTTCAGTATACAGCTGCAGTGTCTACATTTCTGGCTGGCTTGCGTTTCGTTTCGCTCTAAGCCACATTGACAGACTGATATAGCGCGCGAACTTGAAAGACGCTGCTTTAGCTCTAAATGTTTATTATTTTAATGGAGATGTATGGTTGCAGCTGGAATTTAGAAGCTCTTATTTGCTTTAAACTATGTAATGTATACTTATCTATAGTTAGGCGCCACTGGCAACCAACGCTATAGGAACTTTTAGGGTCTTTAGTCTTCTTTAAGTTTTTTGTAGATAATATTATATATAATATATAATTTATTATAATTATTTGTAAAAAATGTTCTACTTTAAAGGTGCCTGGGTATTATGAAAGCTTCAATTATAAAATCATTCTTATATATATTAAAGAAAACCACTCCGGAAATAAAGTTTCGACTAGTACCGATTGGTACTGATATTGATGAGTTGAGATATCTATAGATAGTTTGCAACAGTCTTTATATAAGTCAACTGTTTCTAATGTATTTTTAAATACGTATTTTTCGTCAATACAAGTCGCAAGTTTGTTTGTAAATAAAGTTATTTTAGTTTTGAGTAGTAGTCATTTACAGCTTTTGAGAAGTAATTGTCATGAAATCACAGGAATCTATCCTGTGATTGACAATTACTTCTCAAAAGCTTCTTAAATATATATTATATGTCATTCACGTCTGTAAGAACCTTATAAAATGTGCAGTTAATTAAGCGTTAAACGGTTAACAAAATAAATAAAACACTAGCACATAGCTGTGGCCATGCGATAAATCTAGTGCGCGCTCGCTGTCTCATTTCCAAGCACTAAGTCTAGAAAAAAAAATGGTTGTCTGTAAAGTCGGTTTACTGACGATAGTTGAACGTGACAACGAACGCAAAGGCCGATTGTGCTTCTATGTCGCTCGTTCCACGCTCTCGCTTGCACTTCAAGCCTTACATGGAACGCCTCAGGGTGAGGTAACGCCGCATGAATCATGTTTTTTCATGCGTGCAGCCGGCTCTATTGAATTATAAGACGTTGTCACGTCAAAAAACTAATAAAATTAAACCTCTTTGAACGTTCACATGTAGCACATACTCAGAACCTTTCTATCTATCCAATGTTCCGTAAGTCGGTCTGTTTGTTTCATTTATCACGAGACGAGTTTATTTAGGTCAAGGGTGTTGCTTTGTTAAAGTAAATCAATTCTGCAAATAAAGGCGCATTGGAAGATCAGATGGGAAGTTTTACTTAGAAAACAGGCTGTCATATATTTAAGGTTTATTCACAAAACTTACGACTATTACTGTATTTACAAAATGTATATAGATTTACATAAGGAACAGTTGAGCTATCTACAGACCGATCTGTAGATAGTTCAACTGATCCAAATCAGTACCAATCAGAAGCGTACCCAAGATACGTTATTATTTAATGTGACTATAACAAAGTTAAAATTTTCTTACACTGGATTTTGTAATTTGACGAACATCAGAAGCTCTGTTACTGTTAAAGAGTCTACAGTTATTGTGCAATGACCGATTGCTAGCCTGTTTTTGATGTAACTGCAAACCGAAGGGTCTAAGTGATACGGAAGTGAATGGGTTGTATGGTCCTAATCAAATAGAGTTTGTTTTAGGGTGTTGCTATTTTTTTGATGAAAGGTTGTGCAACCTTCTAATTAAAGGTTCGGTGGTAACGTGGGTTATTCCCATATTCTTCACTTGGTTTTTCCAGTAAAACAAATGGAAAAAACGTTTCATTGTGACGGAATAAATTAATAGTCATTAGGAAAAAGAGCAATTATTAAGCAGCAAATAGCATGGTTTTTTTATTCGTCCATTACGCATATTTTTTTATAAAATAAATACTAACAACTAAGTGTATGATTACGTTTTGAAGCGTGATATATCTAGGTTGTGTTAAATTTAAACAAAAGTCAATAATTGGTGAACAAAGCATTAATTTGTAACTTTAAAAAATCTAAATGTTGTTAGTTTAATTAACTAGCAGTCTATCTAATAAAAAGTTAGCGCAGACTATTGATTATCATACGTAATAATCACATAAAGTCAACGTTAACTTTTTATAAGATAGGGGTATTCTATAAACTCTACATAAAAATCATATTCAAAAATGGCAGTGCATGTAAAATTAATATTTTTTAAGTCCATAATCGTTATTCAATATGTTAAAAAAGGTAGCTAGATCTACAAGTCAGTTCAGCCAACAGGTGGATTGACGAGATGTCCTTTCATCCCGAAATAGGGGACCATTGATCCGTGATCAATCTTCCTGAGCCCCTAATTAATTACTCTATGTTGATTTCAGAACCTTTTCTACCACCAGCCATATATTGTATTTAATTACGTTAAAATAATGATTTTATTTTAACTGACTTTTTTTTCTGTTAGCTTGGTCTGTTTTGATTTAATTAAAAAATGTTTATTGTAGCAAATAAGTCTTTGATTTTAAATTAGGTTCCATTTGAGCACATTATATTATGGGTTTTTTTTTGCTTATGTTATATTTTCTAAACTAAAACTTAACTGCAAGTTTATTCGGCTAGACAAGAGAGAGCATCGTCAATATTACTTTATACGATTTAACGTAACGTACGATTTAACCAGTAACAAATATTTCTAAAATATGTTTTTCAATCTGTTGCAGTGAAATTTTCGTGCATAAAAATATTTCATTGGAACATAGCATAAAATTTATCTTTTAAGATGCAAAGTAGGGTAAACCCGTCTGGTCGCAAACACACTCGTAAAATAACACCGTTACCTTCGCTTAAGGTGCATTATTCGGATCTTGAGCACCAGTTCTTAACGTAACCATCATCATCCACAGCCTGGCTTGACCCTCTGCTGGTCATAAATAAATATAATAAATATCCACGGACAATTCACAAAACACAGTCTATTCCTAAACTAAGCAGAGCTTGTATTATGGGAACTAGATTATTGATAGAATACTTATATTTTTTTATTTTTTAATTAGGTACATACTTTCACAGAATACATAGTGGACGACCGACGTGGCGCGGCGGGCGAAGGTCTGCCTGCGACGCGGAGGATGCGGCTTCGATTCCCGGCTTAGGATAAATGTTTGTACGATCTGCAAATATTTAGTCCGGGTGTTCTGGGTATATAACATGTGTAATGAAAAAATATCTATCTATGTAATGTATTGTATTAGGTATGTCAGTCTTCTAGTACCCATAACACAAGCTCTGCTTAGCTTGGGGCTAGATGATGTTGTGTGAATTTTCCAGCATTATTTATTTATTTATAGTAACACTCAGCCACAGAACTTTTTTGCCAATCACTTATTTTAAAGTTTATATAAAAGAGTGCTGGCACAGCAAATGCCTGTTCTCCCCTGATCTAATTCTCGGAGTAGGTAATTCGTGCTACCATAAATTTATGCAATAAACACGACCTAATAAAACCCTAGAGGACATCAAAAAACTTCCAGCATTTTACGATAGGTAATGATATACGGTTTTTGAGTACCACCTTTCATTGCTATATTAACATTAAATGTGCGGTAAAGTAACATGTAGAAGTGACATTCGACGTGTGATTGGTAACAAACATATTTTTTTAGCTAGCTCTATAACATACTTACAGCCGGTTTCTCGAACGATGATCAACGAAAAAATCTAATAATTACTATGTGTCAAACTCGGATCAATCGTGATTTGGGTTTCCCGAAACCGGCCGTTCATGTTTTATATGTAGGGTAAAGTATAGATATATAAAAACAAACATACTTACGACTATTACAGTATTTACAAAATGTTCTTAAATATAAATAAAATAGTCAAAAACCAGTTAAGCTATCTACAGACCGTTACAAACGATAGATAGGTCAACTGATCCAAAGCAGTAGGTATCAATCGGAAACGTACCCAAAATAATGGCTGCGTGTAAACTAATGGTTCACTCAAAATTACACGAAACTCGCTTTAAATGAAACTCAATCCACTCTGTAGCTCTACCATGAGTTTTTACTATACTATATATACTATACTCGCTAGCGTCTGTAGTTAAAAAAATGTATGAAGATTTGTACAGCGCCTCTTGCGGATAGTTGGGTACTAAAATTCGTAATACTAATATTTACGTAACTACTGTAGTAAAGTCAGGCGATTTTACTGTGACAACTCATAGTAGAGGTACTGGTGACACTCATGTGGATACTGCAGACTAGAATGCTAAGCAAGCTAAGTCTATTCAAATACTGTCTCAAGCAAGATAGATATAAGCCTGAATTGTAGTACCTATCACATAATGTGCATAAGAAAAACAATGTTCACATCTATTCATAGTTTTTGGGGTTACCTCAGGGCACAGCCTGCGGGCTGATATTTTATTACCTGTGTGCACTCTATCAAATCATGTTTATTCGCTATGTTGAGTGCATCTTGTGATGAAACGAAAACGCTGTACCTTCTGTTTGTGTACACTTTCTTTTACTCTGTTTAATGACTTAATTTGGTTAAATACAAGTGTATTTTTGTTAGAATTTAACAATATAAGTACAAAAGTTTCCAAAGATTTGCTTTTAGAAATACAAATAAACTAGCGCTACTAAATTATTTCAATATAATATTGACAATTACGGTATTTATAAACGTATAGGTATACTTAGGTATATATAAAATACATAAGAAACAGTTGGTCTACAGACCATCACAAACGATGTAGATAGCTTAACTTATCCAAATCAGTACCAATCGAAAGCGTACCAATAATATAAAACTGATTAAAAAGTTTCCTGGTCAGCATCTAAAAGGTTCAAATAATATCACAAAACAATCATAATGTGATATTCATAGTGAAATGATAATCCCGGAAGATAAAGCAGCCAACGAGACCCCACCTTTAGTAGCCCGAGCTTTCAAGTAATTGTTCAAGAGCTAAAGCCCTCGCCTCTCGCCATTATGGTCGTCGACGTAAACCACGCGAAACTATTTGCTTTTTGTCTTCCAAACTTTCAAACATTCAGTTCTCATTTAAACCGAAGGCCTTCCATTACCGCGCCCAAACTTATTCGTGAACCATTACTTTGAACATTGCCATAATGCGCTTTAAACTGAATGGGTTAAGGTCTAATTTATGAAATAACGTTCCTCACACAACGCGTGCAAAATGGCTCGAGACGCGAAAGAATATGCGTACCGTCGCCTCGGTTCTCAGTATTACAAACTCAGCCTTATGGGTTTAGTATTATGGTTGGATTTGTCGTGATAACCTAACCGGGGTGGGGGTGATTCTCTAATCTCCGAGTCAGCATCTCAGAGGCCCACAAACTCCTTAAAGTGCTATCTTTGGGGCTTATAGCTAAATGGAACACAACTTTTTCATCCTGGGAGGCGCGAAAATTGCCAAGAGAGCTGTGTTCCCGCACTGATTCTCTACGTTGGTTTGCACTGAGTTATAGCCTGTCTATTTTGGTGTGATGAATTGGGATGTTCTGTTGGCATTGAAGGCTCAAGTTTTATGTAGATGAATGGGGAAATCCTTGTATCGTGGGCCTTTGTGCACCCAGTGACGCGGTATTATACTTTTGTAGTTTGACGTGTGAAAGCGGGGACTTTCAAAGGCTCTACAAAGCCTTTCTAGCTTCAGTTTTTGTGAGGAACCCGCCATAAACCGACATTAAGATATGTTTTTATGAAAAAAAATAACTACTTTTTTTTACTTTAAAATGTTGTCACCACAAAAGAAACTAATAATTTTCAAAACGGAACAAAGTTCGTGTAAATCAGCTGTTACCGGAGTCGTCTCCGTTCGGGTATTTCCGTCATGTTACCGACGACGTCCGTTTAGATTTCGAACGTTCCGAATATGTGCAATTTTGTAAAGCAAGCCTTAGGGTTAGCAGTAATATGCTTACGCAATGTTGTAGGAGCACTACATAACAATAAACGTTCTAAGGAATGGGAATATACTATGAACATTGGAAGTTTGTATGCCTCTGGAGAGTCTGGGCCGGGTGTAATCTAGGCATTACGTAAATAGTCCGCTTTACTGTTAGTGTCGGTTATTGGAATAAAACCCACAAAATACGGCAAGTTAGGTTAAGATACTTTCAATTCTGATGAAAGTTTTCTATAATATTGTTTGTTGATTTTATGAAATATTAATTAATGTACACTGTACAGTTTTTTTAGCAAAGTATGCAGTGAAAAAATAACTCAACTTTAAATATTTATTTTGAGTTTTTTTTTCTAACAATTTAACAAACTTAGTACATCCCTAAATATTGGCAATCGTTTTGATCGGATACGTGGACGTGTGGAGTAACGTTCCAAATTTGAAATGTTTGAATGTTGTTCCAAACTCAAATGTGAAACAGGTGTGAGACAAAACAAAATTGGTTTTGTTTCGAACTACCCGCAGTTTTTTTATACAGCTGTAAATAAATAAATAATAATGCTGGACAATCCACACAACATCATCTAGCCCCAAGCTAAGCAGAGCTTGTGTTATGGGTACTAGAAGACTGACATACTTAATACAATACCTACATTACATAGATAGATATTTTTTATTATACATATAAATACCCAGAACACCTGGAATAAATATTTGCAGATCGTACAAACATTTATTCCAATGCGGGAATCGAACCCGCAACCCCCGCGTCGCATGCGAACCTTCGCCCGCCGCGCCACATCGGTCGTCAAATACATACTTAAATTAAACCTCTTTTTAAGAACTTACAGAAGAACAATTAAGTAAGTACTTATACCTAGACCACTTCAAATATTTACATAACTACTAAGTTAAGTAGGATTATAATAATACCTAAGTTTAATTTATATACATTTTACAGTAAATGTACAGTAAAATAACTGTTTATTTAGGTAATTACGAATTACCGAGGTACAGAAAATTGCTGTTTTAATATCTAGGTCCTTTTCAGAGTCTCTAATATTAAGCTTAATTAGTTACTTATCAGTTTATTTGGGATATTTAGTTTTACACAAAATTACAGAAACACAAGGAACTTTAAAGATGAACCTTTTGTTCGAAAGCTTTTAATGCACAATTATTTATCCCATATTCTGAGTGTTGGCTCTTTATTAAAAAAAAACATGTCTATAAATTAATATTTACAGAAATGATACAATGCCTAAAAATTTCCGAGTTATTTTAAAGTAAAAATTAAATTGTGTTTACTGATTTAATAGGTTTTTCGAAAATTTCAAATTTTCTGCGTAAAAAATTTGAGCTAGACACCAATACAGTGGAACGCCACGATTCGATATTGTATATCAAATTACATTGAAAGCGATGTAAGTTTCTAAACGTAAAATTGAGAGCAAGCTTGAAAAATCAAATTACTCATCACAAGCAAAGTCTCGATTCTAAAAAACGTATCGAGATATCTCATTGTAAAAGATTGTCGATGCGAATCTCGTGCGATCTCACAGGCGTGAGAACGTACCCTGTTTAATGAAAAATCTGCCTGTATACGGGGTGTCCTTTAATATAGCTTAATGGAAGAGGAAAATACAGGGTGATGGAAAACAAATGCCTCCGGCCGGCGCGGAGCTTGCGAGTGTGGGGCTCTTAGAACCGCGGTATTTAAATATTAAGCTTCATTTTAAAAATGCATTGATATATTTTATTATCAATCACAAATAAACTAACATTACAGGGCGCCCATTATTATTCTATTTAAAAAAAAAAGAAGATATAAACAGCATTTCTTGACACAGTAGACATCTACGTTTATTAAAATGTACCTACCATTGTACTGTACCATTACATTGCGTAGACATTCAATTCTGACATAGGTCTACAAAGTATTTGCTTCATTAGATCCATTTGACGACCGATGTGGCGCGGTGGGCGAAGGTCCGCCTCCGACGCGGAGGTTACGGGTTCGATTCCCTCCTTGGGATAAATGTTTGTACGATCTGCAAATATTTATTCCGGGTGCTCTGGGTATTTTATTTGTAGGTACACATAATAAAAATATCTATCTATGTAATGTATTGTATTAAGTATGTCAGTCTTTTAGTACCCATAACACAAGCTCTGCTTAGCTTGGAGCTAGATAATTGATTTAGTTTATTAACCTCTTTTTAAAGTTTTTGAAAATAATGAGCAAAATGCCCGTTTCGTGGCCCCATCTCGAGTACAATATTATACCCTCGACGCTTCTTGTAACGATCTGTGCTGGAAATATCTCTTTGTGGTGAAAAGCTCGTAGCTTTTGTCTCTGTCATCACACCCCGGTTAGAGCGAGACGGATGACCGCTGTTTGTAAGCAACGCTGAGTAGTTTACGGGTTCGAGCTATTAATAATTTTCTTTGTTCATTTTTAGTGTTCCGCGTTTATAGGAAGAACGGCATCTTAATGGGGGTCAGAGCTTGTTTGGTCTTGTCGAGGAATGGATAAAAAAGTGCTAGATAATTTTTTGATCTTCATTTTTTGAAAAAAAAACAAGTGAATGCTAAGTAGATAGAATGTTCTTTGTTTCACACAAAAACAAAAGAATAGAAAAACACGGTATTAGCTGGATCGACTTGGTAACTAAACTATTATTAAGTGTGTATACGCGGCGGCCTTATTGCTGAAAGTAATCTCTTCCAGGCAACTTTTGGATGGACAGTGTTGGATGGGTGTTACTTTGTATTCTATGTATTTATTTATAAAAATGTGTTAGCATTCTATCAGCAATTTAGTTCCCATATCCAAGCTTTGCCTA
The DNA here is from genome assembly GCA_932527185.1 of Ecliptopera silaceata. NCBI lineage: Eukaryota > Metazoa > Arthropoda > Insecta > Lepidoptera > Geometridae > Ecliptopera > Ecliptopera silaceata. The sequence goes on along the minus strand of OW052208.1, from coordinate 8,880,421 downwards.
GTTTGAGACTAAAGTAATGATTAAGAAAAATGATTCAGAGAAATGTCCATGAATATTTATAATGATTTATATGGTGCATCTACTTCTTACATTAGTTAATTAAACATTTTTATCTTGTTTCTTATCGTCAACCGACTATTTTTACTAAATACAACCTATTACTATTTTTTATGCAAATTCAGGTGAGATATTTTATTAGTACGAAACACGGTTCGCGTGAGCTTAAGCCGTACTTTGGTTTTTTTATGATAATTTTAAACTAATTTAAATAGTAAAGCGGTTTTAAACACGAATAACAACATAATACATTTTTACTTGAGGGAAATGAGTCTCGTTTTAAAAAATAGAACATTCTTTTTACACTATAATAACTGTAAAGTCATTTTATTTTGTTACCAATATTGCACAAGAATTAATTAGTTCGCCATCTTGTGCTGGCCGCCATTTTGGATTTAGAATGACGTCACTTAGCACATATGTATCAGTATTCGTACCTACATATAATATAACAATTACCATTTTAAAATAAAATCTTATAAAAATAATGGTTTTCAAACACTATTGTTGATGCTGAGATGTTAATTAATTAGAACGAGATTTTTTTTGGCAGAAATAATTACGAAAGAAGTAGGGGAGAGTGTGTATGAAAGAGCCAGTTTTTGAAAGAGCCGATGTGATTTCCCATTACTTATCGAGATTCTACCAAAGTTTAATTTTACTCCTTAAATAGCATCACTGGATAGCTGTTACCCACAATGACCTGATAGTTCTACCAAAACAAATGGCGTCACAGGACTGCTACAAAAATTCAAGAGCCAAAAAGAAAGTTTTATGTGTTTTTTTCACTATTTTCTTTCAAATAGAGTTTTGCATTAAATGACAAAATCGATATGCAATGTTGGTGTTGGTATATGTGCACTTATTTTGCACAAATAATATCACACCGGCGTTCTGTTAGAGTACCATTTTTTTAAGTTTATATTTTTAAACACGTTGTGTATTGAAAGAGCCAGTTGTCTGTGCTTTGAAAGAGCCAAAGAAGTGTGGTACAAGTGCGAGCTATGTGAAGGATGGGCTAATGAATCTTGCCAAAAATGTTTTAAAAGTTGTTATTCATATATTTTAGTTTTCAGTAAAGGGCTCGACTTTATGTTTTCAGACAATTTTTTATTTAGTTATTTAAGATTAAATTAAGACAATGTTCAAAGTTTAATTATTGTTTATTATTATTGAGACTAGTTAAAAGTTGTGATTTTCAAAGAATTACCAAAGATGTTTGATATTGATTTGATTGTAAAATATACAAAACGTAATTTAATGGAGAAATACTGTTTAGTACCTGAAAAGTAGGTACCGGCTGTTTCATAACACATGGCGGCTCTTTCATTGACCTGCTGCTATGAAAGAGCCGATTTCCTTTTTTTTTTAATTGCTTTATATAAGAGAAGATTATCAGCGTTGTAATCCTCTTTATTTTGATATAATATCATTAACAATAAAACTGATTATCATAAAATAGCTAGTTTCATTTGGAAATAATTTGTTTAAAGGTTTTTTTTTACACTAATTTAAAACTGACTCTTTCATGCACACTCTCCCCTACTTCCACTAATGAGTTTTTACTCAAAGAGTCCTTAAGTCTAAATATGTAAGTAAATAATATTTTTCCCCACACTTAGTATTAAATTGTATTTTTACAAGTTTGTTGTTGATAGCGACAGAGTTTTTCGAAAGACAAGAGCTTGATTGTATAGGTACGGCAGTAGTACTTCCCCTGACTTGGTTAGTATTCACTCAAAAAGTCAAATAAATATTCACGGACATTAAACATCACACTCCAGTCCCAAACTAAACTGAGCTTGTACTATGGGAACTAGATTGCTGATAGAATTCTTACATACATTTTTTTTTTGTAAATATACAGGGTTACATGGAAAGTCGTGCTAGATCCGTTAAGAGCGTGGAGTACCCATCATTTCTGACTTATTTTGCTATGAAACACCCCACCCTAAACTTAACCCATTTCGAGATATTCGACTTTTAAATTTTTATTGAAAATTGCTGATTTTTAGGCTACTAAATTTATTTTTGTTTTTTCTGTGCATCTTATTATTATTATTATTGCATTTTTACATGGGTAATAAAATGCTTTAGGACGTCAATCATTAAAATAGTGCATAAGTTAATTGAATAGATCGTAGTAGACAAGTGAAACTTATGAAATAAAAAAATATTTTATAGGTTTTATTTTTCTCTAAGGGATATCTAAAAAATAATATATGGCACTTGTTCGGCGGATGTTATAATAAATATTTACGTTTCAACAGCTATCTAACGACGTATAATAATCTAGGGTTTGTATTACATTTCGTGGAAAAAAAGTAGTTGGGACGCTCCAGGTTGCAGTTCTAACGGTCCCGCGCGAGCAAGACAAGTGAAGATTTAGGTAGGTGCGAATGATAGAAAAAATGTGTAGAGACCGGCTAGGGCTGGGAATACAACAGGGGATATTGTTTGTTGTCAGTCTGCTTTTGTGCTTCGTGTATGTGATATCGTTTTGCTCTTTTTCTCAACTTGGCTGTGATTCTGAACTATTTCTTCTGATTTTGACTACTTTTCTATCATTCGCACCTACCTAAATCTTCACTTGTCTTGCACGCGCGGGACCGTTAAAACTGCAACCTGGAGCGTCCCAACTACTTTTTTTCCACGAAATGTAACACAAACCCTAGATTATTATACGTCGTTAGATAGCTGTTGAAACGTAGATATTTATTATGACATCCGCCGAACAAGTGCCATATATTATTTTTTAGATATCCCTTAGAGAAGAATAAACCCTATAAAATATTTTTTTATTTCATAAGTTTCACTTGTCTACTACGATCTATTCAATTAACTTATGCACTATTTTAATGATTGACGTCCTAAAGCATCTTATTACCCATGTAAAAATGCAATAATAATAATAATAAGACGCACAGAAAAAACAAAAATAAATTTAGTAGCATAAAAATCAGCAATTTTCAATAAAAATTTAAAAGTCGAATATCTCGAAATGGGTTAAGTTTAGGGTGGGGTGTTTCATAGTAAAATAAGTCAGAAATGATGGGTACTCCACGCTCTTAACGGATCTAGCACGACTTTCCATGTAACCCTGTATACATAGTAACATCCAGACACAGAACAAGTATTTATGCTCATCACACAAACATTTGCTCTGAGTGGGAATCGAACCCACAGCATGGAAGGCAGAGCTACTACCAACTGAGCTGTGACACCTGTCAATATACCCGTAAATAAACAAGTAATATAAACTAAACTAGTAATGTGAATTAGAAAAGCCTACATAGGTACCTATTCGATCCCTAAAGCTAGGTCGTTGGCTGTTTAGAGCGGTATTAATTGGGGCGGGCTTACCGCCAGACGGGATTAGCTAGATCGACAAGTTAGACTGGATAAATGAACCGATAGCCTAGGCTGGGCGATTATCACTTTCAAGCTGCATTTACACCGTTCACGTTCAAATAACTTATACGTGATTATTTGCTAGACTATGCATTAATTAGAACCTATTCATTGTAAACAGCATCTTTTCTGTCTATTCACAAGTAGTAATAGTAATCAGAATAATAGCACTGAAAACCTTTTACAATAGAAGTAAATTCCTTTGATTTTAACCTTTTTTTTGTTTGATTTTGACTTCGATTGATTGACCTACATTGAGAGCATAAAAAATGTGTGATTTTTACATAAAATGTTAAGGTATATTCATTTATAATTAAATAATTTTTTTATAACAATAGCTATGTTTTCTTTCAGGTAAGCCTACAAAGAGTTTTGAAAAAGATTGAAATATCAAAGTAAGATTTTTTTATATTATATATAGTTTCTAGAATAATTATCAAGATACAGTACAATAACTACATACAAAGTTTTTAAAAATAGCCAAAAAAATATTTAAAAAAGACAAAAACTAAGTTTTGTACTAATTTTCTTGATTTAATAGGCTGTAACTTTTTATTTATATAGATAACGACACTACGGAAACGTGTCGTGAGTTTATTAGAATTTAACAAAATTCAACCCCCTTTTCTGCCCTTTGTTGCGTGATATTCCTCAATCAGTTCTTGATTAGTTTCTATCAAAATGTTTAATTATTCAACACGAAATTCAAGTTTTATAATGCAGCTGCTTGCTACCACTGCGACAGGATTTATTAAAAGTTAGTGGTTATCAAATGATGCACTAAATAATAAAGTCACGTTTTTTTAAGAAAGATTTAAAGTTCTCTATAGTTGACGCTTGATTGTTAGTCACCTGTTTACCGTTATAAATTAATTTTGCTTTATCTCTTTTTTTTAAATAAAGGTGATAGAAGAAAGCTTAAAATAAAAATAACTGTCAAAAAATTTAACGTTCGTAATATTTTTTTCAATCCTTTGAAACTAGTCTGATTAAAATATAATACAGTTATAGCTTTCAGGAAGTTTTGTTTTCAAATTACACAAAAAAGAATGTTATGTCCGAGTTATTTAATAATGAAATCAAGCCAGATTTGCAGTGACACGCCGAGCACAGTTAAATAATATAGGGCACATGAATTATTCATCTCCACGTAGTACGTAGGTAGACCACGTGGCAGGCGTCGCGGCATGACGTGTGGTTGAGGCTTTGCGGCAACGGCCTTTTGTTGCGCCTTTGAAAACCTTGACACCTCCGGATTAACACCTAGCAATTATTTTAAGACCACCTTGAATGTTTTTATAACAAAAAAAGACGTGTGGCACTCGGGGACTGCCGCGGTAAAGTTATTGCATAGCATTTTTTGCTGGATTACATGCGCAGTGTTAGGTTATTTTCGTTACGGAATTTCTGGATTCGGTCTCCACGCTCAAGGCCCGCGATAGAAGCTATGCAATAGCTTAAAAAGTAGCTAGAAGTTTTATAATCATAAACTTCTAAAACGGATACTGGAGTGGAGACCGCGCTTAGGCAAGCGTTTAGGACGCCCTCCGGCGAGTTGGAGCGACGATCTGCGGAGTGTAGCTGGCAAACACTGGATGAGAAGAGCCGAAGACCGGGCTCAGTGGCGCGTCTTGGGAGAGACCTACGTCCAGCAGTGGAATAATAGGTTGATTGATGATGAAACTGGTGATTTGGAAGTGGTGAATTTCTCTACGAGCACCTGAACCTTTCACAACTGTTAGGTTGTGATCAGCACTTAACGGTTTCCTGAATTCAGGCTGATTCAAAGCTACCGTCATTAACAATCATCCCATATATAGGTACAAAGTATTTTTATATACATATCAACTAACAAACGTTTGATATGACGCCGTCGATCACGAGTTATTGAGTATTTTTAAAATATATTCGAGCTCGTGGATTCCTTCCTATCATCGCTCTAAATTATAACGTCATACCTAAATACTTAGAAGATGAATTATCTATTATGAGCCTAATTATAAAGTGCAATGCCGCAGCAAATGTAGACGTCAAACGTCATGCCGCAAGCACTTTTACTGAAAAACGTCGTGTGCAAGAAGTATGTTAGATACCTGGAAGCGCGCGTAAAAACAAAATACAAATAATTCATTTTCTCATAAATAAATATGTTTACAACGGAAGTCATACACACGGTTTGAATTCGATATGTTTTGGAGATTATAAAAAAAAATGGCGGCTTTATATTCATGAACAAAAATGTAGTAAAAAGGGTTTCTCAATTCCATTTAAAGGTTTCCGCACAAATAAATATTTTTATACATATTCAGTTGTTTTACATAAAACGTAGATTGAATATGATAACAAAAGGATCTCTCCGGGGCACGCTAGATTATATAGTAGTATGTACTGCGTTTTTTCTGTCCTTTTTAGACCCATTTGTAAAACAATATTACGATCTGTACAAAGAACAAAAGTGACAATTTTAATAAAACAATCATTTTTTGAAACAACAAGTATAACGTGGTAATTAGGTTAAATTATATGGAAAATGCACACCCGTTTTTGCACTAGTTGATTAATAAATCCAGCCATTTTGTAATAATGGTGACGTGTAAGACAGAGACTGTACCTACCACTTTTTTTTTTACAAGTTACAGGCAAGCGTTTGACCGCGATCTCACCTGATGTTAAGTGACGATGCGGTCTACGATGTAGCACACTTGCCTAGAAGATAAAAATAAAAATAAACTAATGATAAAACCCAACTTTTTGTACTGTACATGTAGGTACATATTTTGTACTGTATCATATAAAAAAACGGTAGGAACCAGGCCGTAAGTTTCTTGCCCGTTCTTCTAGGCTCTGGTCGCGTGGAACTGGCACCTAGAATCACCTAGTATGTAAGACGATTCTAAATGATCCTTGTGATTTTACTGAATAAAGTAATTTTTGACTTGGACTTTGACTTAGGTTCACTCAAAAAAAATGTGAAAAAGGCTACAACCGTGTTGAATAACAATGTTGATACATTTCATATATTTATTTATTATCTGGTTGATTATATATTAATCAGAACAATCATTTTATGATCGTACCTACATAAGTTCAAATCTTAATTTCGTTATAAAATTTTCTCAAAATGTATGACCGTTGAATATCCACGGTCTATCTTATAAAAAGTTAGCGCAAACTTGAAGTATTGATTACCATACGTAGTGATGACATAAACTCAACGTTATTTTTTATAAGATAGCCAATAATATCATAATCATAATCATAATCATTTATTTGCATTAAAATGTAAGTACAAAAGTTCTTGTTTATAAATTAATCGATCTCAGTACATTCTGCCTCGTCAAGGCGTGCAAAATTGTATATGAACTCATGTCATTAATTATTTATTTAACAATTTAAAAATAAAACATATTAAGAAAAAGAATTAACTTGTCAATTGGAAAAAATAATAATAATAAAATATATGTCAGGTACACTCAAAATTAATTACAATTTGTCACCTAAATATTCTTTGATGTCGTAATAGCATTTTTCTAAAAGCCATTTCTTCAATTTCCATTTAAAAACATTGAATGGCATATTCTTAAATTCGTCAGGCAATTTATTAAAAATCGTAATGGCATGATAGTGAGCATTACGTTTAACAAGTTCAAGGCGGCAACGTGGAACGTAGAGACGATTTTTGTGCCTTGTGTCTCTTGTGAGAACTTCCGAGTGTTTTGTAAAGTATTCGGGATACTGCCTTACAAATATGCATATATCCCTTATGTACATGCAGGCTAATGGCAATATTTTGTATTGTCTAAATAAAGGCTTGCAACTGTCTAGAGTCCATGCACCACATATGGCTCTAACACATTTTTTTTGTATTTTAAATGCCATATCTATGTCAACCGAGTTTCCCCACAAAATCAGTCCGTAAGCTAATACCGATTGGACATGTCCATGATATGCACTGAGTGCTGCATCTACAGATACACGTAGTCTAAGCATCTTAATTGCATAAATAAACCTGTCAATCTTGTCACATACTTGTTGTATATGTGCCTTCCAATTGCAGTGTTGGTCAAGGTAAATTCCCAGGAACTTTGCTGTATCAACTTCTGTTATTTGTTTGTTCTGGTACTTTATTATAAGGTTTTCTTTTAATTGTCTACATGTCCCGAATTGTATTAAACTGGTTTTATTTATATTAATTTGCAAATTATTACTTTTTAACCATTGTATAGTATTGTGTAGTGCAGTATTTATTTCTTTTTCAAACGTCAATTTATTTTCACATCTAATGATAATCGTTGTGTCGTCCGCAAATAGTATGGTTTTATGTCTAGTTATATTAGGTAAGTCATTGATGTACATTAGAAATAGGAAAGGGCCTAGAACACTCCCCTGTGGGACTCCAAATTTATTGATCATAAATCCTGATTGAACTGAAGTCTTTCTAGAATTCATGATTTTTGTCACCTCGACACATTGTTGGCGATCTCTTAGATAACTTCGTAGCCAATCATTTGCTTTACCTCTAATACCGTATTGGTCTAATTTGTAAAGCAATAACTTATGGTCCACAAAATCAAAAGCCTTTGACATGTCTAATAAAAGTGCCACTACAGGAACTTTGTTATTAATAGCTTCAGTAATTAATTTGACTACATTGAAACATGCTAGTGAAGTAGTGCTATTTTTTCTAAATCCAAATTGTTCACATTTTAGAATAGCATTCTTAGTCACATAATCTTGAAGCCTAATTAACATAATGTTTTCAAATAATTTTGATATAACAGGTATTAAAGTGACGGGTCTGTAATTGTTTAAGTCTGTTTTTTCACCTGTCTTGAATAAAGGTTTGACTATCGAATGTTTTAAATATTCCGGAAAAATACCTTCTTCAAAAGATTTGTTTATTAAGTAACTTAAAGGTTCACAAATATAATTAGCACTGAGTTTGATAATGTCAGTAGTCAAACCATCTATCCCCACAGATTTCGTATTTTTCAGTCTTTTTATTACTTTGACTATCTCTACTGGGTCAGTAGGCTGAAGAAATATAGAAGAAGAAATATTTGAATTAATATAGTTATTAATGTCAGATTGATTAAAATTAAAATTATTATTATTAGTCAAATTTATAAAGTATTGATTAAAAACTTCACTTAAGTCACATGGGTCAGTGTATGTCGAGTGATTTTCTATAATTCTATCTATTTGTTTAACTGTTCCTATTTCACCTACGTTCTCGTTAATAATATGCCATGCGGCTTTGCACGTGTTATTGCTATTTTTAATATAATTAAGATTTTGAAGTTGTTGTGATTTGTAAATACATTTTTTTAGAATTTTACTATATATTTTGTAACTAATTTCTTCCATTTTTTTATTTGACCTTGCCAATTTTAATTTTAGATACAGACATCTTTTACGGATACTTGACTTTTTTAAACCTTTTGTAAGCCATCCACATTTTTTAGTCTTGTTCGTTTTTTTGGTCATATATACAGGAAAGCATAGGTCGAAAAATAATTTATATAGATTATGAAAGCAGGTAAACGCGTGGTTTATATCTGAGCTTTCATAGACTTCGCAGAAAGACAAAGCTTTTACACAGTTATAAAACTTTATTTTGTTTTCTTGACAAAAATCTCTTCTGCTTTCGTACCATTGAACAACTTCGCGCCGCTTTTTTATGGGAACGGACACTGTTTGCCCAGTCTCATGGTCAGATAGAGCTAGATGATGCACTTGGCCCTCTACCTTCTTAATATTACTAGCAAACAGATCTAAACATGATGTACCCCGTGTGGGTGTTCTGATGTGGATTTGAAAGTTGAAATTTTTTAAAATGCTTTGTAGCTCATTACTATATTTATTTGATTTCAAAATGTTAATATTCCAATCTCCACATAAAATTATATGTTTATACTTAAAAGTCATTCTAGTTAGTAATATATTCATTTTTTCTAAAAACACAGATGTACTACTGTCTGGTGTTCTGTAGATACAAATAAGTATAAAATTTAAAGTCAATATGTCGATTCCAGTACATTCAAAACAAAACTTACATGCTAGGTCATTAATAGATTGTAAAACTTTAAATTGCAAGTTATTTTTTAGCAAAATGCATGATCCTCCGCGCCTTTTATCTGAACGCGAGTAGGCCGACGCTAACTTAAAACCTTTAATTTTCAAAAGGCTTTCCATCCCCTTCATTATAAAAGTTTCAGTGAGGCATATAATGTCTATTTTGGTACCATTTCTGTGGAGATCTTCTATGGCTATGTATATATCTTCCGATTTAATTATAGCTCCTGTTATATTTTGGTGTAAAATTGTCGCGATATCTGAGTTAGGGACGAAAAAACGATATATTTTGGCTATTTCGTGTCGCTACTTTCACTTTGCTAAAATAATAAGGGATGGATCCCTTAGTGGGTTCCTTCTCGGTCGGCATAGACACAGTTTGCTGGACCGGCTGGAAATAATATGGGATAGTGCCTTTTCTATTTAAGTTGTTACAAGATTGCCGTGTACATAAGGACTTAAGCACATTTATGTTTAAAAATTCTTCTTTATATGTCAAACTGTCAATTTCTACATTTAATTTAAAACTTAATTTTTTTATATACTCATTAGGCATGCCATTATTCATTTCAACAAATTTACAGTTAGAGTAATTTTTAATTAGTAGTTTAATTTTACTGTTTAGTTTTTGTTCGTTTAAATAGGGATTATGTTGTACGTTAACAATAAAAACTTTTTGACCTTTAAGGCGGTAAAAGAAATTACATAAATTAGCGAACATTGCAAACGGGTTCGAGTCATTGGCACCAAGCACGAGAACAAAAATGTCCGAGTCACTTTGAGATAGAGATGTCACATTACAATTATTAAGAATTTCTTTACTCGTCGCCGATGGTTTTATAAAACCTGAAACGTCGTATTTGTCGTTCCATTTATTTTGCCTATCTTTTAAAAGCTGCATCGTCAAGTGTTGAGCTTGTTCATCACCTAGTACAAGTATTTTTGGCTTGATACAAGTGCTGCCCTCTGCTTCTTTTTTTGTGAAACTTTCTTGCATGCTAGCGGATGATTCATGGTTCACATTCACTACTCCGCTGGGCCCAGCCTCATTCGAAAAGGTTGCTCTTGATAGTAAATTCGTGGGCTTGTTTTGGCGGCTCGTAGAGTCTCTTCTGACTGGAGTTTCCATTATGTTAGTATCTCTAGTGATACAGCTATTGATTGGGGAAGAACGAGAAATATTCATTCGCATGGATGTTAATTTCTTCATAATAGGGGCTTTGTTTCCAGGGGACATTCGGGGGGAAATTGATACTGCTTCTGTCGATATTTTTTTCAGCAAATTGACTTGAGCAATGCGCTCTGTTAATTCATTTTTTAGGGTGTTACATTGCATATTTAGATTTCCTATCTCTTCATGGGCGATACTCATCTCGCTCCGAAGATCAGTTATCTGTTGCTTTAGGTCAATGATTGCAGAAGTATTCCCTGCTTCATTTTGCGTGGGGACGCTCTTTGTAGATAGATCTAGTAGGCTTCCATCAGCTATGGTAGAATTAAATTGAGTGATTTCCGTAGTTATGTCGGATATATCAAGAAATGACTTCCTCCGTGGTCTCCTCATTGTCACATTGATTGAGTCCATATTTAATATAGCTCCCTCTGTTGGTATAATTCAATTAAGCAATGCAAGTGCTGCTACTCGCCACTAGGTGTCACTGTGGTACTGGTTGCGCTTCTAGGTAAGGAGTATCGAGTTGATATAATCGACTAAAAGTTTATCAACGCCGAGACCACATTATAGTCTATGGTCATTATTTTTTGGTTGGTACTATTGATTCACTGTCGAATTGAGGTATGACCTGTCAAAATCAGCTGTTGCAGGACTGTCAACTTTATTGCAGTGTTGATGCAGTTGCAAACGAACTAAAATTGTACTCACAGTTTTAGGTCCAAACTTTTTTGAAAATAGTGTTTTACGTGTTTTAGCCGTTATGTCTTCGTCAAGTTATTCTTCCAAGCGCTTTTCAGCATGAATTCCAAGTGTTATGGTCCCAAAGTGATTGGTATTACGTCTCTTGAAGGTTAGAATAGTGTCTTCTAAACTTGTTTACTAATAATATTCACTTTTTCTTATTAAATTAATTAAAAATACTCAAGAAGTGCGACAGTGATTGTTTACGTCTAGGTGTACCAGGTGTATCAGTCCCGTGTAGGTGTATCAGTCTTATAATAACACTTTAAGATCCATTTTGCATTACCAAATAATTCGTAGCGACAGAATTAGATACCTCTCGTGTATTTCCCTAAAATTTCCATGTCCTCCAAAGAGGTATCTATATAGGTTTGTATTTCAAATACCTCTTGGGATTTGAGAGTGAAATCTGATTGGTATTGAATTTTATTGATATTCATTATTCATAAATATAAATAAGCAGAATGAATCAAAACAAAAAATATGGATAAAAATATAAATACTTTTCAAATAAATTTTCGGTAAGCAATTATGATTGTAATGAGAAAAACATGCATCCTTCTCAGATTTTTTTATTCATAACTTGATGATATATTTTGTCATCTTCTTCTTGGGTGTAGTAACAACTTTAATTTATTTTATCCTATTGTTTGTAGATTGATGTTAATTTGAGTCTTCTTCTTCTTGCGAGTACACATCTTTAATCTATTTTATTCTATTGTCTGTAGTTAAGATCATTGCTTAAGGTCATAGTGAAAGTGGTTATCATTACTACGTTTCACTATAAGAGTGATGACCTAGATAAAAGTACATTATGTTGTAAATTACATTATGTACCTACAAACAGAAAGAAATGGCGAGATATTGTGCCACAGCCCATGATAAGAAAAAATCATCATGATGATCACGACCACTCTGTCAAGAGTGACACGAATAAGAAGAAGAAGATGTTGTACCTAAATATTAATATTTTTTTTTTATCTTCGAGAGTATATTTAGAGCACCCTGTAGAATGACTTAGCAAATTATAATCTGAACGTCGCGAGCACGAGCCATTCAAAAATAACCCTAAGTGAGACTAGCAAGTACTTTGAATGATGGTTCTTTGGAGGAAACTGCTCAAGAAAAATGATGTGAAAATCTTATGCTAATACGCTTCTCGACGGGAAATGTGGATGGAAAACAAGTAGAGTTGTTTTTAATGTATACTAGATGATGGCCTGATTTTTACTGACTGCAAAAAGGAGGTTCTTAATTCAGCGGTATTTTATAGTGTGTTACGCGATCACTCCGACAATGAAACCGATTTTGATAGGTACTCTGCCGACCTTTAAAGTGGAAATAAACCCGTTTTTGAAGGACCCCATGTGTATTTCCAAACATTAAAGAATAATTATGTGTTTAAATAGTCATTTTAACACAAAAGAGTCAAATGTGATGCCGAATATTACTTGTTACTTTTGAACGCAAAACTTTGGCGTACTCTTTATTATTCTGTGTCATTTTGATAAATACAGAATAGTTCATAGTTACTACTAAACGAAAGTCGCCTTGCTACTCGTACTTGCTGCGTACTCTTTGCTATTCTGTGTAAATTAGTTACTGCAGTATAGGTGCTAGTATGTATTGAACCGACCTATATTTGTAACCAGATATTATATTATATCGACAATTAAAAAGAAAATTTCCTATGATCTCGTTGTGACTCAGTTCGATCATAACATGAAATGGCAAAAGCTCTTTTTATAATTTCAAACGATTTTCATACACCTACGACGAGTACAAAACATTTTTCTCTGAAAATATTACTGTATTCTTAACAAGCACTTCTATAATAAGTAAGTACTTCTATTAATATTCCGTTTGGCTAATTAATTTCTGGAAGACATATTTTAACAGAAATTTTCTGTTTATGTCAAAAAACCTTCTAAGAACTGATTAATTATTTATGGGGAGTTGTGACGTCATCGTTGTTATGTATCTTTTACAAATTAAACATTTGACAAGCGCCACAGCTCAGGTGGTAGTAGCTCTGTCTTACATGCTGTGGGTCGTGGATTACATTCCCACCCAGAGCAAATGTTTATGTGATGAACATAAATATTTTGTTCTGTGTCTGGCTGTTACTATGCACATAAGTATTCTATCAGCAATCTAGTTCCCATAGTATTCCCATAGTACAAGTTTTGCTTAGTTTTGTTTTGATTTTTCATTTGTCTTGTGGAACGCTCGTGTGTGACAAGCTTAAGAGTAAATAAATATTATAACAAACATGTTACGCACTGAGTTATATTATTTTAATGATTGTCTAAATTTTACCAGCTTTGCTTTATCCCAAGAGAGACCGAAGGATGGAGAGAGATATAAAGAGAGAAAGGGAGATAGATATCTCTCTCCATCCTTAGGTCTCTCTTGGGATAAAGCAAAGCTGGTAAAATTTAGGCAATCATTAAAATAATATAACTCATTGCGTAATATGTTCTATATAATATTTATTTACTCTTAAGCTGGTTACACACGAGCGTTCCAACAAGACAAATGAAAAATCAAAACAAAACTAAGCAAAACTTGTACTATGGGAATACTATGGGAACTAGATTGCTGATAGAATACTTATGTGCATAGTAACAGCCAGACACAGAACAAAATATTTATGTTCATCACATAAACATTTGCTCTGGGTGGGAATGGAACCCACGACCCACAGCATGTAAGACAGAGCTACTACCACCTGAGCTGTGGTGCTTGTCAAATATATATATAGAGAGAGAGGTGATTACCAACTGACTTTACTACATCTCGAAATAATATAACGTACGGGAAGTTTATTACCCCAAGGTAATTAATGGTTTAATGAGTCGAGTGGGGAAATTACCCGAAAATAATTGTTAGTTATTAATTAATGGAATTCGCTGAACCTTTTTGCTTGTAAAATAGAAACAAGTTTCAGTGCATAAGAGAGATTTAATATACTTACTTATAAGTTTTTGTTATTGTAATAAAATATGTATACCTACTTATACTACAGTATCGCATTTTGCATTCATTTTTATAAAATTGAAGTTTAAAAAAAAATTACTTAAAAACTTTTTAATTTACGAGTAGGTTCACATTATACCTCAATTTAAATTTATAATTTTTTAGATGTTTTTAATTACATTTATTTTATTATGATAAAATCAGATAACAGATTTTTTTTAATTAGTGTTTTGATTATTGTGATGGAAAAAATAATAATTGGGATATAAAAAAGAATAAGAATGGATAAAAAAGGTAGCACTCCGGGAGTGCCGGCAGAAGTGAAAACTTCAATATTAACGTTGTGTTTTCACTTTTAAGTTTTCACTTCAAAAATATAACCACAGACGTCATAATGACAATGACAATCACAATGACACAGACACTGTGCCGCCTAAACAGAGCACACTCAGGCACGGTAGAAAGAGTGGGAGATACTAGTTCCTCTCCCTTCCCCTCGATCTTACGCTTTTTATCAACGTCACGTGACCCTGACGCGAGTTTGAAAGTTTTTACCCACCCAGCGCCGCTAAAGAAGTTTTCACTTCAAAAATAAATAGGTAATAGGTAATAAGTCACACAATTTTTTTATTTTTTTCAAAAAGATATTTATTTCCAAATTACCAAAGCTATCAATAATTTGGCGAACTAAACACATGTAAGCAAGTATTGGCTCGGCGTAAGTAATGTTGCCCGCGGCGCCCACCACCATTAATCTCGCCCAGCGCGGGTAAGTGCCTTCCAAATCTGTCAGACCCTATTAAACTTGGTGCGGGCCTGGTAGACCACGGTGAGTGTGAACTTGGCCAAAAACTTGGTATATAGAATTATACAGTTATTTTGACAAGAGCCACAGCTCAGGTGGTAGTAGTCTGTCTTACATGCTGTGGGTCGTTCGATTCCTACCGAGAGCAAATGTTTGTGTGATGAATATAAATATTTGTTTTGTGTCTGAATTTTTAAAAGTTACTATGTATGAATTTACAATAAAAAAATATATAAATATTCTATCAGTAATCTAGTTCCCATAGTACAAGCTTTGCTTAGTTTAGGATGTGTGATATGTCCATGAACATATTTTATTTATTAATAGAATTGAGAACAAAACTTATAGTAAGGTGATCTTGGTGAGAATCGTAAATGTTAACTTATCTTGACGCTTGTTAGCAATATAAACCGCTTTTATGTCAAAAACATGACATTGACATTTAGTGCCTGGTTCATAGCTCTGGTTTGGCTCTATAAACGTGCTTTGAAGAAGCTACAAGTACTACAAAAATGAAAATACCCATTACATTACGTTGATACCTAAAAGAGTATCTACTTAATAAGTAAATTATTTCCAATGTTTTTGCAATATATTATATTTTTTAGGTTTTTTAACTTTATCTAGCTGTTGGACAAATAAAGTTTAATAAAAAAAACAAGGGCCTTAAAATGATTTCATACAATATGAAATAATAAATATTATCTACTCATTTATTATATTAATTTTACACATAAATTCAGTCCAAAAAATGTTTTAATCAGTTGTCAAGATTGTTAATTAGGTCCATCCTACATTTTTATGTAGGTACGTATAAGTAAAAAAAAGCTAGTCCACAGTCACCGCAGTCCACCTAACTCCAGATGCTAGGATAACTAAAACGTCGTCTCACTGTGTTCTATAACTGGGTGCAATGACGCGCCCTTATTAATTAATTGCGCGATATTGGTTACCTAATGCTTACCAAACACTGGAGAGATCAATCAATGAATAAATAATTCTGGACAATCCACACAACATCATCTATCCCCAAGCTAAGAAGATCTTGTGTTATGGGTACTAGAAGACTGACATACTTAATACAATACAATACATAGATAGATATTTTTTACTATACATTATAAAATACCCAGAACACCCACCCAGATGTGAGGGTACGCAATTTATCTAGCTATTGGTCGCGTGGAACTGGCACCTAGAATCACCTAGTATGTAAGAAGTTTCTAAATGATCCTTGTGATTTTATTGAATAAAGTAATTTTGACTTTGACTTCTTCAGTTTTCAGGATGGTGTAGGTGCCGGACAAGCCTACACCATCTAAAAATAAGTGTGTCAGGTACTATATCGGGAAATAGGTAAAAATGGCCCATAACTCTGTATAAATCATATAGATGAGGTGCAAAGGCATACATACCTTCCTAAATCATTGAACAATTTCACGGGTTTACGCCCTTGATGGGCTAATTCTGCTTTGATGAAACGATTACATTAAAATAATGTACTTACATTACGAGAAATTGATTTATATATCATCATCATTATCATTTCAGCCCGTTGGCATCCACTGCTGAGTATAGGCCTCCTCTTTAATATTATTATTTATAATAAAAAATATTTCGGACAACTCACACATTTGACAGGCGTCAAATGAAAGTATAAATATAATAGTAGTAAAGTACGTAAAATAAAGCTCAGTTGGTAGTAACTCTGCCTTCCATGCATTTTTCCATGGTCGTGGATTCGATTCCCACCCAGAGCAAATGTTTGTGTGATGTAAGTACTTACATAAATATTTGTTCTGTGGTTGGGTGTATGTATTTACAAAAAAAATGTAGATTAGTATTCTATCAGCTAAGCAACAGTGAAATTGAGCACGTTTGATAAATTGTGTCTAAAAGGTATAATAGCCGAAAAGCCGGTATTTGAAGCATCAACGCGGGATAACGATCTGCACAATCTACGTCGTAGTCTGTCACAACCGGTTACAGTTCGCAGTCGTCTGTATCTCAACATGGCACCCGCATCCCACGCCCTGGGGGATGGCCCAAGTCACAACAACATGCGTTCTATATTTATTATTCATACTCATTTATTAATTAAAAAAATAATAATTAAAAAGTGTGTTTATTTAAAGTAAAGTAAAGTAAAAAGTTATTTATTTCACAAAGAAAATGACAACTTATCTTATAGTAAGACATCATGTTAAAACAATAATAATTTTTAAATTTCATATATATATCCCATCACCCAAAAATGGGAAACGACCTCGCGGTAGACCACGGCGCAGATGGAGGGACGAACTCGATGCCCATTTAAAAGATTGGTCCACAATAGCCCAGGACAGAGAGAACTGGAGAAAAGGAAGGGAGGCCTTTGCCCTGCAGTGGGACACCACAGGCTGAAAATGAATGAATATATATATGTAGGTAGCCAGGTCATAAAATATACTTTGACATAGTAATTACCTACTTCAACATTAGACATTTCCAAGATCACAGAAAAAAACAGTAGTAGGTATAATAATTACATAATTAAAAAAAAAATTGTAGAAAAAATAACCAATATTGATTGATTTAATAACAAGTACATTTATACAGCTTAAAGGTGTATTATAGCTAGAGTATTTGTACTCTGCAAAGGCGCTGCAATATGGTATTGAGTCGTGCATTCTTATAAACTACGTATACAGTGTCTTTTTTTTACATGTTATAGGCAAGCGTTTGACCGCAATCTCACCTGATGTTAAGTGTTGATGAGGTCGACGATGTAGCACGCTTGCTTAGAAGATACCCATTCACTCGTCCCTTATAATCATGTCGGGTATGATTTTGTTTTTCAAAGTAAATTAAAAATTGTAAAAAGGTCACCACATATACAAAACACTTTCAAAGCACAGTCTTAACAACTTATATTATAGAAACTAAACATTAACAAAGCATAGCCTTAACCAGGTTCATACCTATTGACAGCGCAGTGTACGAGGAAGACGAGTTCTACCCTCCGAGATACAGTTTTTTTAAACTAGTTCGGAGTTGTATGCAAATCTGATTCGGCTACCAACGCATTTATGATACTTATTATACCTAAGAATTGTATTTGTATTACCATTCAGGCCTGTAACATTTTTAAAAATAAAAATAATCTGATTTTGATGATTTTTTTTAACTATAGAAAATATAAGCAACTTTAGCTTGTACCACAGCACAGTGTGCTTTACTATCAGCGCGACGCAGCCTCCCGGTCAATTTGCTGTATCGTATATTATACGTACGTTAACCAACGATATAGAAATAGAAATGTTTGCTTTAAACCATCCTGTCGCGGAATAATCGACTCTCCCCCAACGCACTACGGTCGAGATTACTACGAAAATGTCGATGGCTAAAATCTCTTCATCTGTTTTTGGGAGGACCCTTCCGTGTGATTAAACAATAATATAGGCTGATAGTGGTACCAAGAGAGAATTTTGAGCAAAAATAGACCGTTTTACGAAAGGGTTAGCTGGTGGTTAGCGCTGGTGATTCAACCGTTAGTTCTGTGCTATTAGAACAGCTTATGGGTGGAAGCGGGTGTCTTGGAATACCCTGCTAATATCGCAAATACTAGCGTTAAACTTCGTTATTCTAGGGTTAAATAATTTGTGTGTAAGTTGACCCAAGGACATGTCAGTTTGTATTCTATATTTGTTGCAAATTATTAGAATAATATTATAATAATATATATATATAATTTAATAGAAAGCATTTATAATACTTAGATTACTATTACGTATTATATATTTATGTACGGACCAAGGTTCTGAAATAAAGACATTTTATTCATTTAAATAAACATTTGAAACTATGACCTAAGGACAATTTATTTATGATCCCACTGAGCTATGACGTCTGTTGATGAAAAGCAATGTATCCTAGAATACATAATAATAATAATCCATTTTTAGTTCCACTTTTTAAACAGTACCTCTACCATGAGTTGTCACAGTGAGCTATGACGTCTGTTGATGAAAAGCAATGTATCCTAGAATACATAATAATAATAATCCATTTTTAGTTCCACTTTTTAAACAGTACCTCTACCATGAGTTGTCACAGTAAAATCGCCTGACTTTACTACAGTAGTTACGTAAATATTAGTATTACGAATTTTAGTACCCAACTATCCGCTGAACAAATCATGATCAATCAATGATGTACAAATCTTCATACATATTTTTAACTACAGACGCTAGCGAGTATAGTATATTATAGTATAATAAAAACTCATGGTAGAGCTACTGAACATCAAACAAGACGAATTCCTTGACAATGCTAAAATAATTTTGAAACGTTATACTGAGAAATGTGATATTTTATTTGAACCCCGAAGCCTAAAAGGATGAAAGGATACAAAGCTATTTTATTTAGACAGGTAACCTTTATTTTGTTTTTCTGTACAAAATATTATAGTTAAAGACTTTTTTTATTAAGTTTCTGGTGTTAATATTGTCAAACTGTATAGATATGAAACTGAAAATTGAATACAGTATCTTAAGTATTATTATGTTTTAAGTACTTAATGCATTAAGAAAAAATGCACATGAGTAGAAATTATATCAACAATTTTTTGCCTTATTTTCTTAGCTTGAAAGTAGATGGCGCTGGGTAAAAGTGTTTATTTAAAATTCAATAAATATCTACTTTTACCCAGATAATATTTTTCATAAGATATTGTCAATTACAACCTACTACTAATTATCTTTTAACCGCTTGCTTAGTTTGGGACTAAATAGCTTTGTATGAAATGTTAATGTAATAATTTATTTTATTTTCTCTAAGTCAGGTCTTAGTAAAAGCGCACTCCAACGACAAAACGTCTATTGAGTCACGGTACTGGACGTTGGCTATAGGTATCGGGTAAATAGTGACGTCAAATAAACTGTGGGTGAGCACTAATAAATGTGACAATCGTAAACGTATCGAAACAGAGACGTATTCAAAATACATTGCGCGTCAACATCAGCTTTACTGTCAAACGTTGCGTAGCACGCAGTGTATTTTTTAAATGTTACGTTTACGATTGTCACATTTATTCGTGCACAGTAGCTCAGTAGCTCTACCATGAGTTTTGTTGAGTTCCATGAGTTAGTCCGACTTTACAATCTATATAAGTTTTAACAATCTATACTCGTTAGCGTCTGTAGTTAAAAAAATGTATGAAGTTTTGCACAGCGCCTCTAGCGGATAGTTATGTACTTACTAAAATTCGTAATACATACTAATATTTACGTAACTACTACTACATAACTATAATTAGGAGTAAAGTCAGGCGATTTTACTCTGACAACTCATGGTAGAGGTGTACCTCTACCATGTAGGGCTGTAGCCCTGTTTTACTGTAGTCTTGTCGGTGATCGTACACACTAAAAATTTTTTTATATCTAGCCTAATCTAGAAAAGCCCTGAGAAAACGCCAGACCCTCTTTGTCGCAAATTGAAAAGAGAAAAATCATCATTCATATTTCCCCCAACATCACTCAACGTCCTCACTTAATTGACTTCATCATATATCATTCTGAGTAACATTAGTTTGTATGTGAAGACTCCTTTGTTGAAGAAAAGTCAAGTGATTGATGTATTGATGAACTGTCAGTGGGAACTCTTGAGTCAAATTGTTTGTACAGCTTGGCTTTATGTTGCTTTAAAAATGTACACTTAGAACGTAAAGTGGTATGATTTATTTTTTCATCCATCATCATCATCATCCTATATTAGTGCACTGCTAGACGTAGGTCTCTCCCAAGACGCGCCACTGAGCCCGGTCTTCGGCTCTTGTCATCCAGAATTTTTTTTATCCCCCATCTTGGAAAGATGACTTTTGCTCTTCGATATCTGAGTGTAATAGATTTTTTTTTTTTAATTCAGAAAATCGTGTGGTAAACCTTATAAGCTCAAAACATCATTATACTTCTCCATGTTGCCAAAAACAATCAAATTTTTAAAATATTGTATATTTTTAGTTACATTTTTGTATCTTTGTCTGATCGTTTTTACGAAATAGAATCAGGCGAATAAAAGATACAATTTAATCGATTAGCCAACAAAAAATATATCTTGTTTACCATTGAAAACTCAGTTATAGAATAGTAAATACCTATTTACCATTTTATAACGTAGAACAGTGCATTTTATAAATAAAAGGCGTTTCATTTATAAACACACTGAAACCCTAGTTTTCTAGATTGGTGACATATGCAGCGTCCGTAATATTGCATTCCGTACCTAATATAGCTAGACATAGAAGTTAAATAAATTAAAAATGTCATATCTTTTAAATAAATCTAAAAAAATCACAATAAGTAAAATATTTTCTTCTAATTTTTATTATTATCAGTCTAAATAATGCATAGTACGAATTTAATGAACTTTAAAAATGATTTAAACTTATTATATTTTTATTTTAACTAAAATGATAACATATACAAGTAAATAAAATAAACAAACTTCACTTATCCGATAACCGTTTCAAAGCTTAAACTAACTGTTATATTATTAATACTTAATTTACAATAATAAATAAATAATGCTGGACAATCCACACAACATCATCTAGCCCCAAACTAAGCAGAGCTTGTGTTATGGGTACTAGAAGACTGACATACATTAGTATTTTGATTTAGTATTATCTTTAGTATTATGATACTTTGAAAATGGTAAATATTAAATACAGCCGCTATAGTCCGGTATCCTCTCCTCGGAAACTGTAAGCTTCAGACGCTTTACATCCAGGTCTCGCCTTCCACAATCCTTGCGTAAACCCGGGCCCAGATTCCCTCATTTTACTTTCATAAGGCACGAAATGTCCCGCGCTTTAACGGACAAGTAAACTAAGCTGTGGATTGTAAATTGCAATTTTTAGTATGAACAGTAACATTGTTGTATAAATAACATAAATAATATAAATAACACTCGAGATGCCCTCCGGCGAGATGGAGCGACGATCTGCGGAGTGTAGCTGGTAATACAGGATGAGGACAGAGCCGAAGCTCAGTGGCGCATCTTGGGAGAGACCTACGTCTAGCAGTCTTATATAGGTTGATGATGATGATGAAATAACATACATTTGTTGAAGAAACAAGAAATAACTGACGCGTTAGAGAAATCTTCACTTTTAATATTAATTAACAGCTAGGCACGGTAAAGCAGTGTCTAGTCTGGCTAATCTTTCCAACACGATGCTACAACAGAATACCTACAGTTGTAGCATCGACACGATAAGAAGAAGAAGAATATTAATTGGTCTTAAAATTATAGTACCTTCAAGAAAAAAGACAACCAGCTGATAAGTTTTTAAATTACAAAAACTTAATAGTTTTCACAATTCTACTATGCAAATGATTTGAAATTGAAAAAAAAAATAGTTAACTACATACAAAAATGATATGAAACACTTCGTGCATTCCTACTATTTCCTACTCGTACTTGACGTTTTTTATATCCATACGTTAGAGTTTCCAAGAGACTTTTTTTTTTTTACCGTAACTTTACTTCTACGACTAAGCTCTGAACTTCTAACGGTGCCACATAAATCACTCGAGTCCTCACAAATGTAATTAAATCACACATTTGCATTCTATTGTTGATACAATTATGAACTTTGTTAATGAATAAATTATTCAAAAATGAGCCTTATTCCGCTAGCAACAATGGCTGTTATATAATGAGGGGCCTGTGTCAGACGGACCTAATTTAACGCTTGGACCTTCACGTAACGAAGTTTGTGACGTCAGCGAATCCTAATTTAGATACAAAACTCCAGGAGAGATAGCACCAGTTTTTGCCGTTTTTGAACTAAATAATCTTTATCGTATCGTATATCATTAAAAATATCGGAATCGTCATGTGCACCAAAGTTCTGCTATTAAAGAACTAGTAGTTTGAGGTTTAATCAATTTGATTCTAGAAAGTTGTAGAAATGACGAACACATAATGTATATTGCAAAAAAAAACAAATTACGCGCTATTCAAAAAGTTTTGTCATACTAATAGTTTTATAATACAAAGCTTGCTCAAATTTCTATTACCCATTTTGAGAATCAAATCGAATAAAAATCGGATAACGGGTTTTGATTACAAATAAATGTAACGATTTCGATTTACACTGCGCGCCAACACCAGCGTAACTGCCAAACGTTGCAGCATTACCACGCAATGTGTTTCAAAGTTTATTTTACATAAATATTATGGTTTAAAAAGCAGGTGGTCTTCACAACTAATGCTAACCCTTCCACAGCTTTCCCTGTATCTAAATTAGAGTTTGCTGACTGGGTTGGTTGCAAAATAGAGATTTATAGCGAGTGAAGGAACTAGACCACCCGTAACACTATAATATAAAGTCAATCTACTGTGCCGTGGGTTTATACACAATAAATAAGGAATATCACTGCATATTGTTAATACATATTATTAACAATATGTATTAACAATATGCATTGAATTAAACATGAAATGTTACGTTGTACCATTTATATTTATTTTCCCATTTTTCTGTTTTTATAACTAGGCTATCAACATCTTTAAAGAATGCAGCAAAAATACATTCGGTAGTTCTTATAGGATTTCATAGTTACAATTGTAATTAACTTAAATATTACAAAGCTAATTATTTATTCAATTCAGTCAAACATTATAAAAACTGTTCCTAAGTAACCATTTTAAACTTCATACACGTCCCATAACCAAATAAATCCATTAATTTATAACCAAAATTATTCCAAATATTGTCCAATTAAAGTCACAACTCTCAAGTGTTCAAATTAGCTAATAGAGTTAACGAGTAAACACGCCCTTATGTTCGTGAATGTATGCATGTATTCCTATTAAATATGCCGAGTCTGGACTTCGGCTTATCTTTGACGCGTGGTGCAAGTCACAGGCTTATCAAAGCAATAAACTGTGAGAGTTATACATAAATGTTGTGAAACAAACTGTTAGTGTAACCGCGTTGAAGGGACATGCATTTTTGCATTTTTAGAATAAATGATTAAATATTGTATTATTATACAGGGTAGTTTGTTTAAGGGTGGTTATGGCCAAGTCCGAAACCACGAGAGTTAGAGAAATGTCGTGAAACACTTTTCATTTTGCCTACTTTTTGTATAAAATTACTCTAATCAGCAGCATAATTCATTAGTTCAATTATACAGGGTGTCGTAATATTTTCAAATCATTCAGATCGATTCACCTAAACTAAAAGATTAATTTAAAATGAGGTATGTAGTTTGTTTTTTTATATATCGAGAGCATAGTTCCTTTCACGACATTTTTCTAACTCTCGTGGTTTCGGACTTGGCCATAACCACCCTTAAATAACCCACCCTGTATAATTCAATATTTAATTATTTGTTCTAAAGATGCTAGTCCCTTCAACGCGGTTACACTAACAGTTTTTCTTAAACAATGCTAATGGTCTTATTTATTTATAAACTTACGACTAGTATTTACAAAAAGTACATATTTACAAAATAGTTCAAGAGTTTCAGCCAATTACACTAATTAACAGTTCGTTTTTTGTTTATTTTACTATTTCTTAAGTAGATCCATCAACAATCTAGTTTCCATAGCTTTGCTTATATTAAAACTAGAGCGTGAAGTGTGCCATCCATGAAAATGTTTTTTTTTGTATTAAACATTTAAAGAAAAGTGGGCATTTTGGGCCACCACTAAAAAAACTATCAGGGTTGCCACATAGTATGTTTAAAAGTGCTTTATTACAAAATTTAAAGCAGAGCATAAGCTAGCGGTCTTATCACTCCATAATCTTCTACAAGATATATATTACAAATCAAAATAAGTCAGTATTACGCCAATTTATCTTTATCGCCTAATAACTTTATGGAATAAGTATCCCGAAATAAATCAATTACGTACGAAAAAAAGATAATTTGGAAAAGAAATTCCTTATGCGATGTAACACATTTCCCTAATAGCCTATTGATTCAGATCAAAGGATCTTGTTATGAAATATTCGAACAGATAGGAACTGTACAGCTTACGGCTGTTGCTATGGCACGAGGACAATAAATATATCGATTGTGTAAAGTTGGGCAAAATCGCTTCTCTGTATCACTCAAAAACGCTCTTGAAATGCGTTTCTGTTATGCATTTGTGTTCAAAGCATTATTTAGCATTAGATTTATACCTCAAACTTAAATAATACATTTATAATCTATATACTTTTTACTCTGTATCTACTCGAAATAACATTATATAAAGACGTATCTAAACGTTCAGTTCTTGTAGACTTTTCGACTTCAATTTATGAACTCACCGAATATTTTGTGCCATTGCAAAAGCCGTGCACTGTACAGTTGGGACCCTCATCTTGTCATTAGGAACAGATGTGTTTCATAATTTTTGCCCTCTCTGATCTAGGCCGTGTAACTATTCCATTGAAAATCGACATAACATTTTGTGATATGAATGACGAAAGGGACAACATTTTAGCAAAAGTTTTTGGCCTACATTTAAATCAATAGCAAATAGTATCAAGACAAAAAAATGAACTTTACAACTTGGTTCCCCCATCACCTTTTTATCATCGGACTACCAGACAATCGGAGATGTGACATCCATTCATGGTTGACATTCCACCTGCCCGCTTGGTCAGCCATGACTTGGTCATGCGGTCAGCCAAAGAGTGAAACTCGTTGCCGGCGTCTGTGTTTCCTGAGTCCTATAATTTGGATATTTTTAAGAGACGAGTGAATGGGTATCTTCTAGGCAAGTGTGCTACATCGTAGACCGCATCGTCACTTAACATCAGGTGAGATCGCGGTCAAACGCTTGGCTGTAACTTGTAAAAAAAAAAAAAAAAGCTTTTGTGTTAAAACTCTTTTCTTTTTTGTTTTTTTTGTATGTAACACGATTTCTCAGTTTATTATAAACCAATTTTGATGATTCTCTTTTTGATTCGAATTTCATGAAGATTAGACTAGTACGTTTTTTGTTTTGAGTAAGTTTCAAGTATCTGTACTTCGATCGTGCGTGACTCGCAAAACGCTTGGATAACGCGATCTAGGCATCGAGAACTTGCAACGACATCTAGTTGTGAAATTGGAACTAAATATACTTTGTCACGATTGAAGTCAATCATTTTTTAAAAATATCATTTAATGGTTTGTCAATTTCGAAAGCTCTAAATACAAATACAAAGATTTAAACCAAAAGTTGAGTAGTTACCGAGCAAAATCTAAAAACGTGTTCATCTCATTTGTTGCGGGTTCTAATCCTGCTCGACTCATTTTGGCGATAAACATTTTCTATGTGATTTCTACACACATATTTACATTAAATTACATTTTAAGCCTTAAAAATATCAATAAAACATTGTATTACGTTAAATATTCTAAGAACTTAACATATTTTACAAAAGTTATTTTGAACAAAAGGTCTCTTTTCTAGGTCGTCTTAAATTGAAATACATATTATCTGAACAGCCTGATTTATTCATAAAACCTTAGCTACACTCGCGCGGGACATGGACACTGATTTGAATAGAATAATAAATAAATAGTCGGTCTAGCTAAAGGTCTGGCTACACAAGTTCTTTGCTTCTTATGTGTGATAATTAAATCAGTTGATTGTTGACTTGCTTATAGCGATAAGACCGCCCATTGTACCTTACTTTTACTTGATATTCTCTGTCTGTTTTTTTTCTTTATTAATTGTGGTGTACAATAAAATATTCTATTCTATTCTACTTGTTTTTTATACTTTAAATTGAACTGAAACAACTAACTAGGTCTCTATCTATCTATCGAAATATAAATTACCCAGAACACCCGGAATAAATATTTGCAGATCGTAAAACATTTATCCCAAGGTGGGAATTGAACAGGCAACATCAGCGTCGCAGGCGGACCTTCGTCCACCGCGCCACATCGGTCGTCAATACATTTTTAGTCATTTTATTTTTTGAGTGTTTAGTTTGAAGCAAACACTAGGGATTCTATTATAATATTTATTAGGTACCCAGAATATTATAATTATTAATATCTATTATAATAGTGCATACCTATTACATGAAAAAAAAATGTAAGTGTGTAACAAAGCCTGAAGCTGAAATCCACGTAAAAAGATCAAAGGTGTTTTACATTTTGTGTTTCCAAGTCCGCATTTTCTTTTAAAGTATTTTCTTTCCATCTGTGTAAATATTCTCTTTATTTGAATTGTTTACATAAAATGTTATTCTAAGAGCGTTTTCACATTATACGATCCGATATCGGTGTCGGACGCCGATCCTATATCGGGGTAAGTAAATGTATGAAATATGTACCTACCTGTCTTTCATATTGTCCGGCCCGGTATCGGATATCAGAGGTACATTTTTCATACATTTTACTTACCCCGATATCGGATCGGCGTCCGACACCGATATCGGATCGGATAATAGGAAAACGCTCTAACAGTTTGTTCGAAATGAAAAATGTTTTGACCTCTAAGAACTTCAATAACTGAAGTTTGTGTATACTTAAAGAAAATTTATTAATAATGAGATATTTCAATTTACATTCATTCAAAAATTAAATGTATTTACATTATAAATTACTTCGCATTTAAATATGTACATCAAAATTAGATTACGCATAATTTTATGTTTAGTACGAGTTCTCAGAAATACTTAAGAATCTACTTCAATTTCTAATATGTAAACAATTTTTATGTTTAATAACTAACTTTATTCTACTTACAAACTAATCTTATATTTTATAAACGCCAAAACAATTGCTACTACGGCCTTTTTTTGTCATTAACTAAATATTTTTTTAATGATATTTTCCAACTCGGTTAGGTTTATGACTCTATTTTATCTATACCCGGAGCAAAAGGAGGGTTCCTTTTGCTCCTTATTTATTTATTTATTTATTTTGCTCCGGGTAGTCGGGTAAATATATCAACTTTTGCTGTATCCATTAATCAACTAAATGTTAATAAATTTTAATCAATTAGACCTATATCAGTCCACTACTGGACGTAGGTCTCTCCCAAGACGCGCCAATGAGCCTGGTCTTCGGCTCTTCTCATCCAGTGTTTGCCAGCTACACTCCGCAGATCGTCGCTCCATCTCGCCGGAGGGCATCCTACACTACGCTTGCTTAAACGCGGTCTCCACGCCAGTATCCGTTTGCTCCAACGGTTGTTAGTAAATCGATTCATTAACATTAAATGTTAATATATATCAAAGGAGAATGGGCACTTTTGTATGGAGCGTGGGCCACGAAAAAAATTATGTCCCTCAGGGTTGCCACATAATACGTTTGAAAGAGCTTCAAAAGGCCTACGTTTCACTATATTTACGAAAAAAATCCGTCCTGTGGAAATTGAGATATATTGAAAAAACTGTTTTTTACTTAATATCGAATTGCCACGAATTCAAAAAGTGACAAAACAAACAGGTAGAAAAACAAACGAGTAGGTAATTCAAAAAAGTCAATAAAGCTGTCGTAAAAATAATCTTGTTAAACAATAAAATGCTTGTGTTTATAAATAATGGAAGGCGTATATAGCAGAGGGCAAATTATCGTGCCCTTTTATCGAAAGCAGTAGTCCACATCTAAACAGCTGGTACACTCTTAAGGCTATATTTCACCGGGACGCCATGGCGGCGCAACCAGTCGCCGCCACCAACAAAATGTTTACAGCTCTATAGAGAGTTACTCACCTGGTGTCCGTTTGGTTGCGCGATCAAACGTACATTTTCTTGGTAGCGGCGACTAGTTGCGCCGCCATGGTGTCCCGGTGAAATATAGCCCTTAGTCCTACCTAACCTACTGAACTCACGGATTAAACCACCGGGTTTTTTTTTGTAATTTATTAAGGCAACCAACAGTTGTTACAATCTTACATGGTATTGGGTTACTACTATGCAAATACTGTAAAGTACTGTCTTAAACTAAATGTACAACTACTTAAAAATCCGGTTAAACCTAATGGTTTAAACTAATAGTTTAAACTAATGGCTTAAACTAACGGAAAAAAAGGAATTAATTCTTTCTTTGTTATTGAACAGAATAAAACAAATACAGTTTTCTACTGCTAAAAACGGTAAACGATTATATTGCTACAAATAAATTAATTACTCGCTTCTAAACTACAATAGTCAATGTGTTATTCTGGTGTATGATTTATATCAACGAAAAGTTTTATTTAAATTCATTTAATCATAATTACAAACATACATCCAGCACTGTTGTTCAACCAGTCGGTGTGTCCAGCTCATCTGTCTGTTAATCGCGAAGTGACTTAGCTGTGTGCTTAGGACTGTGTCACAGTTTTTCATAATAATTATTATGAGCTAGATATTATACCACTCGTGTTGGATCAGATTGTCGGCACGCGACGCTAGTGTTTATGTTTCAAAAAGCTCACTTACACGACAAGGTACCGACGAGGTTTCAGTACGAACGAAATTCCAAAATGTATGATAAAAGCTGTCTTTTTTATCGTCTAAATGACGTATCGGAGATATTGCTGAAACAGTTAAATTATAGTTCTATTAAAGTTGATTTTGTTGTAAATGTTGGCATTACGTTGAGGAAA
The DNA here is from genome assembly GCA_932527185.1 of Ecliptopera silaceata. Lineage (NCBI taxonomy): Eukaryota > Metazoa > Arthropoda > Insecta > Lepidoptera > Geometridae > Ecliptopera > Ecliptopera silaceata. Next base: position 8,850,599 of record OW052208.1, on the reverse strand, counting down.
TACAATGATTTGTTATAAGGGAAATAAATAAATAAAAAAAAGGTTTTTCTATCTCAAATGAGAAAGATTTAAAATATCTACACAAGCTCTGCTTAGTTTGGGACTACCGGCGTTATATCTTTTGTCCATACGATTTTTATTTATTTGTAATCAGTGTCTAAATGAAAGGCGCAACTTAGGTAGGCTTCTAGTTGGGGTTTGATTCTTGTAGATGTTGATATTTATTTCTATAACTCTTCTTTTGCTTATCTAAAAGTACATTGATACTGTCTTTACGAGTACCAGAAAAAGTCATATAACGAAAGAAAACACTACCTTTTCCTAATCTATTTGAGTAAATTAATAAAAGGTTAGTCCCAAAGGTGGGAAGCCTTGCCAATACAAAAGAAGGTTTTATGTAAAAGGTAGAAACCTAATGGACATTGGACGGGGTCTCTCGAATTTTCGCATTTTTCGAGTCTCAGCAAATTGTGGCGCCGCTGGGAATACTAAGACGAACGGCAAGTCCATATTTTCTAATGATTTATGGAGTATCAAAGGATTATATTTGTTCTGGAATTGAGTTAGTAATATATGAAAATAAAATTTAGGTTAAATCTATGAAATTGCAGAACTAACAGATAATAAATCAGCTAATTGACAAATTCAAACAAATATTTACAAACATAAGTAGATACCTGTTTGTCATAATGTAGATAAATAAGTAATAACTAAATAAATAAACCAACAAATCAAATACTAAATATTGTTATTTATTGGACTTATGGCCGGTTTCTGGAAACCCAAATCACGATTGATCGGAGTTTGACACATAGTAATTATTTGATTTTTTCGTTGATCATCGTTCGAGAAACCGCCGTTAATCTATTAACTTATACCAAACTAAATACATATTGCATTATTAACAAGCCAGTTTTAGATGATGAGTATATTGTTAGTGCGATTATATCAAAAAATATTAATATATTTCTTTACAATTAAATGGTTTTTTGATAACAGAAAGTCAGATTAAATTTTTGATTATATTATATCAAAAACTTACATAAAAAAACACATTTTTCTGCCCAAACATAACGCGCACGTAAGTTATTATAATTATTTTATTCAATTTAATGCAAATTCAGAACATCACGGACGATATAATATTCTCTTGAGCATAGCGATCTGTTTTAAAGTATATTTTAACACAAATTAAGTACTTATTCATAATTCATGAGTGAATAAGGCTTTACGTGAACACGGAATTCACTTAATTCAATATGTAGATTAAAAAGAAACGCGGTCCTAATACGCTGCCTTGAGGTACGCCTCCATTTTCGTAACGCTATTTATTCTCTTCAGAAATTCGGTTGCTTCATTGGATTTATCTCTGTGAATAGGTTATGTATTAGTAAAACGGTTTGCTCCAAAAATACTGAGAAAACATGTACCAAGATTATTATATTGAAAGCCACACAGAATAATTTTATTTAATTTTGAGGTCGTATCTTTGATTGATATTACATATTCAATGATTTACGTTCTTGACGTAAATACTGACATATTAAGGGCTGACCCAGAATTTTAATAAATACAAATAATTTTGTTATCAATTTTGCATGTTTCTTTTACATAAAACTGTATATACAGGATGTTATTTTACATATAGGTAACATAATAATAATAATAATAAACAAGAAGGCCTATGATTCGGTGCCTCATTCATGGCTAGAGAGGATTTTAGAGCTGTATAAAATTGATACAGTTCTAAAAACCTTTTTAGTCTCATGCATGAGGCAGTGGATCACAGTTCTTCGTCAACCAGGCAACGGCGACAGTTCTTCTGATCCGTCGGACTTCATAAGGATTGAGCGGGGTATTTTCCAGGGTGACAGTTTGAGTCCACTATGGTTTTGTCTAGCACTGAATCCTCTCAGCACTTTGTTGAAGGATTCAGGGCTAGGCTGTCGGCTTCGAAGGGGAGGTGAGGTTATTAGTCATCTGCTGTACATGGACGATCTCAAATTATTTGCACCAAAGCGCCAAGACTTGATGGAGTTGCTAAAAACCACACAGGTGTTTAGCAATGCCATCAGGATGGAATTTGGTGTAGATAAGTGTGCGGTCTTACATGTAGAGCGGGGGAAAGTTGTAAATTCTCCGAATTTGCAACTTTCTGAGACTATGACACTCAGATCTCTTTCCGAAGCCGAAACCTATAAGTATCTTGGTATGTCAGAGTCGTTGGGTATAGCGGTAGAGGATATCAGAAAATCAGTGAAGGAACGTTTCTTTGGCCGTCTGACAAAAGTACTTAATAGTCTTTTGTCTGGTGGTAACAAAGTTCGTGCCTTCAATGGTTGGGTGATGCCTCTATTGATATACTCCTTTGGCATACTGAGATGGACTCAGACTGAGCTAGACGCCCTGGATAGAAAGGTCCGTCAACAGCTTACATCGCATCGCATGTTGCACCCGCGCTCGTCTGTTATGAGACTGTACATTCCGCGGAAATGCGGGGGTCGAGGCTTTTTAAATGCCAAGAACCTCCATAACCGCGAAGTGTGCAGTCTCAGGGAGTACTTCCTTAACAACGAGTGTGGGATGCATCGCGCTGTGGTGGCTGTTGACAAGGGCCTAACACCGCTCTCCTTGGCGAACGAGAACTGGCGTAAACCGACGGTACTGAGCACTGAAGATCGCAAGGACGTATGGAAGAGCAAGGAGCTGCACGGGAGGTTCTATCGGGCCTTAACAGGTTCCGATGTGGACCTCCTCGCTTCGGTGAACTGGCTACGCTTCGGTGACCTCTTTGGGGAAACCGAGGGTTTTGCTTGTGCAATTGCTGACGAGGTAATGATGACGAACAACTATCGGAAGTATATCCTGAAGGACGGTACGGTCGACATTTGTCGGGCATGCCGCCGTCCTGGCGAGTCAATCAGGCATATTATTTCCGGTTGTTCGCATCTTGCTAACGGTGAGTACTTGCACAGGCACAACCTAGTAGCCAGAATCATCCATCAGCAACTTGCTCTTCAATACGGCCTTGTTGAGTCTGAGGTGCCATATTATCAGTACACGCCGGTGCCAGTTCTCGAAAATGGTCGTGCATTGCTCTATTGGGACCGCTCTATCATCACGGACAGGACTATTGTTTGCAATAAGCCTGATATCGTGGTGATAGACCGGTCCCAACGTAAGGCAATGCTCGTAGACATCACCATCCCACATGACGAAAACCTCGTAAAGGCCGAGAAGGAAAAGCTTAGCAAGTACCTTGACTTGGCCTTCGAGGTGACCGCCATGTGGGATGTTGATTCTACGATCATTGTTCCGATAGTCGTTTCGGCGAACGGTCTCATAGCGAAGAGCCTCGACCAACATCTAAAGAGGCTCTCGCTAGAAGGTTGGCTCAAGGGGCAGATGCAGAAGGCAGTGATCCTCGACACGGCACGCATTGTTCGGAGGTTCCTCAATCTGTAGCCCTAACCACCGGTAGCTTGGGCCTTGCCCCGCTGCCGGCGGCGGCAACCTAGTTTTAAGTTTTGGACAATCCACACAACATCATCTAGCCCCAAGCTAAGCAGAGCTTGTGTTATGGGTACTAGAAGACTGACATACTTAATACAATATAATACATAGATAGATATTTATAATATTCTTCATTACATCGAATGATTTTTTAAAAGAGCGTAATTTAAGTCCAAGTTAGAAAAAAATCTAAACAAGAGTCATGCCTTGATTTCGTACAACACAAAACTTCTTCTGATTTCAATAATTCATCAATCATTATAAAACGTACACATTGTCTTGTACAATGTGCTTGCCTAATTTGTGACCTTATCCAGGAATATTATTTTTGAAACGTCATCAGTATTTGTACACTTCCTATTAGTAGAATTAGTCCTACTGTACCTACTACTAATATTATAAGGGCGGAAGTTTGTATAGAAGGGTGTATGTTTGTTACTCATTAACGCAAAAACTACTATTTTTTTTTATTCTCCACTTTTTCCTGCAATCTGCCTATCAGCTAGAGTACTAAATGGATTTTAATGAAACTTTATAATAATGTAGTTTATACATCAGAACAACACAGGCTAATTTACAAAGGTGCGTATTGTCAAAAATGTAACGATAGCAAGACGAAGTCACGGGCCCCAGCTAGTTACCTTTTATTTGGAAAGCACGCAGCCTTGTTCAGCGAGCTTGAAGTCTTTCTAAAACAGGGAATGTTAAACATCTGATTTGAAATGCAAAAATGCTTGATTATTGCCCTGAAAAGTTTAATGTGGGCCTTCATGAATTTCATTCATCCGGTCGAGGCCACTTTGCTCAGAAAGTGCTAGAAAGAACCATATTTTATGCTAAATATTTACTGTGGTATTTTGAGGGTTCAAGTCTCGTTTAAATTCTAGGAAAGCTATATAATTATGTGTCAAAAAATGGTTGTCTGTAAAGTCGGTTTACTGACAATAGTTGAACGTGACAACGAACGCAAAGGCCGATTGTGCTTCTTTGTCGCTCGTTCCGCGCTCTCGCTTGCACTTCATGGAACGCCTCAGAGCAAGGTAACGCCGCATGAGTCTCAGAGCGAGGTAACGCCGCATGAGTCATGTTTTTTCGTGTGTGCAGCCGGCTCTATCGAATTATAAGACGTTGTCACGTCAAAACGTATATACTATAAAAAAAGACCGTTAAACATTACAATAATTTTTATAAAAAGATTTGAAGAAAAATTAACATTTTATCACTATTGAGACCACAATCGGTGTCAAACGCCAGGGTGGTCCATATCCGTGTTCGATCGCTAAGTTCTGTTTGTCCCGCCTTTTCCCTGTTCGAGACAAACGAGGAGTGGTGCGTGAAGGAATTAGGACCGACGCGGTTCAAGTCGCGGTTTTGCGTGACAACCCTTGTTTCTGTCATTTAATTGTGTCATACTTTATTAGGGTTGTACGTTTATAAACACATTTTATTTATTAAACAAAATCCACAGCTCTTAATACACATAACTTACAAATAACACATAAAGCCAATTAAGGATTTACATTTTATAAAGCTCTTTGAAAATCATAGCAAGGCGATAGATATAGCATCGTGCGCGTACAAATTGCGTACGTTGAAATAAGGTCTGACCTAGATTCACCTAATATATAAGACGATTCTAAGTGATCCTTGTGATTTTACTAAATAAAGACATAAAAGACACTAATCTAGGCCAATTTTTCGAAAGGTTTTTTCAAATTGCATAATCCATTGGAATTAACCAACACATGTAAGTGTGTACTTATCGGCCGTATTGTAGTATTTAATTTACAATCAAACTTTTTATTACAAATTATAATCATATATTTTTTTGGTAAAAATTTGTTTCTTTACTAGATAAGTAACTTTTGTTTTAAAAATACGTACATAGCAACAATAATATTGATAACCTGACGCGGTTTCTATAAAAAGTATCATGTAGTATATAACCAAATTCAATAAGGTTGATATCAGAATCGAATGATAGAGTTTTTCCTTCGAATTCTCGCCCTCGATCTAAAAGTGATGACAACGAAAACATTTCGCATTTCCATGCTAAAAGAAATTGCCAAGAAAATGTATTCTGCACTCAACGGCAGATAATAGGGCTGTGAATACACGAAACAAAATCTATTATAAAATGAATTAATAAGAATCTGGAACCAATTTTTATGGGCATTGTGTCTGGGACTGCGATAAGGAACAATAACGGGGAACAAAGCGCAGCTCAGCGGCCGATGCGCTGAATAGAAATCGAAATTACTTCTATATACATTTTCAGTAGATAGATACATAAATATTAATGTGTTTAATAAAATCTCATAAGTCTTTTAGAGTCTTTAAATGAGTGCTAGTTACGCTTTACTCTTTTGCAATTATACACATTGAAAATTGAACTTTGGTTGCAGTTTCAATTTTAAATATAATTAAAAAATCAATACCTAAAAACATTTTTATTAGGTACATCATTGGTCTAAGACTACGTTTTTTTTAAATAAAAAGTTGCCTATATTGTCCAGGTATAGAATTGTCATACGAATGTTTTTCACGCCTATTGTGTGTCATAGAGTTTACATGTAGTGTGTAATAAATCTATCGTATAACGTTTCAGAATCGAAATATCTGAAAACAAGCAAAATCCCGCTTTAAAACCGCACTTCTAATACTCATTGATCTGTTATCTTTCAATTTCCAGCCGCTCGGCTCTCCGTGGATTATTGGGGGATAGCTTCTGAAATATTCCATGTGGAACACCTCGGTCAATGAACTTGGTTTACAGGTTTGAAAAAAACTGAGAAACTGCATCCGGGGACAAAGTTAGTTGGTATTTATTTAAACACTTTCGACAGAAAATGGTGGAAAAAAAGCGGAAAATAGAAAGAAAGAAAGAAATAAATATTTATTTACGCCATAACATATGACATAAAACATTTAAAGAAAAAAGTTTAAAAAGGCCACTACTCAGCATAAGCTATAGAAACCATTAGTTCCTATAGCGCTGGTTTTCAGTGAGGCCGAAAAATAGATATGAGTGGAAGGAATTCGGGGAGACTTTTGCCCAGCAGTGGGACGAGAGTTAAAAAATATAAGACGTGAAGTTGGACGTTTTTTGTTGACGTGATCAGTGAGACATTGCTATAAGTTGAGATTACAAATTGACATAAGGGTAGTACGTCAAACGGATCGCACGATCAAATGTCAGAGACCCACTTCTTTCACTATTATAGTAATTTTTTTTTACGTTTGAGTTAAATGTAAGTAACTGAAATAAATAAATGCAAATAGTTTCGAGTTTAAAGTATTGCTGATAATTAGAATTCCCTATAAATTTAAGGATAATCTACGGTACACTATCTACTCTATAACTACTGAATCAAACTATCTGAAAACTACTTGAACTACCAAATTGCTGAAACTATGAATAGCCGCTCGCTTATTCACAATGTATTCAACGTATTTGGTATTAAAAAAAAACCTTTATTAAAGAGAACTATGAATGATGATGAAATGAATTATGTCAGAGTATAGATTGTGATATCAAAGTTTTTAATTATGTAACATTTTTCTGACCGCCAAACTAACGATTATAATTTCGTGTGGAAACAAGAGGAAGATCGTGGGTTTGAATTCGAATCCGGCTGAACATAGCTTAGACCAGCTTCTCAACATGAACAAAAATATGACTTTAATTAAAACCCGTGTTAAAATATTGTTATAAAAGCGAATTTAGTAGATATGACAGGTCATCTCAAAACACTCGGTACTTCTCCCCATAAAAAAAATGGTTGTCTGTAAAGTCGGTTTACTGACGATAGTTGAACGTGACAACGTCAACAAACGGTATTGTAAGCGGTTCTGCAAAATAAATCGTCGTTCGAAACAATTTAATATTTTATCTTATCTTATCTTATATTATCTTATCTTATCTTGGAACGCCTCAGAACGCCGGAACGCCGGAACGCTTCATGAGTCATGTTTTTTCGTGCGTGCAGCCGGCTCTATCGAATTATAAGACGTTGTCACGTCAAAAATCAATCATAACAAAAGTAAACAAAAAATCTCCCTTTATTTCGGGAGGGTACACGTAATCGCTGGCACTTCCTCATGTCATTACCCCCCAGCAGATTGATGTATAACGCTGTTCATATACAAGTACTTCTACATACATTGTACACTAGTGTTTTCCCTTGACTACACTCGTCTTAAAGAAACATGAATCATCAGACTACTCAAGAGTGATGAAAGAGTACATTCTCAAGTCATCACATATTTTTTTTATGTATGACCTTACTTAATTTAGAGTGCTTTCAGTTTTCAGCAAAGTAGTCATCATCATCTCCCTGCCTTTATCCCACGCTAGATGGGTTGGGCACAACATGATTTCTTCTTCCACTAACTTCTGTTAATATTATCCTACGTCATTTTAAGCGAATTAGTGTTATATTTAATTAATTGATATAATACATAATAGCAAAGTCAAGTTTGTTAAAGTAGAGCTTATTAAAAAAAGCTCGTCTGGGTAGGGTACTTACCCCGTACTTATTTCTATATGAAGTCACGCTTGAATGTTATGGTACAGCTGATTTGATTACCGGCAGAAGAGACCTCACACTTTTATGTAAAAGAGCGATGGGCTTTGGGCAATTTCTCACATGGCACGTCCTCAGTAAACGTGATCAGTGAGCACAAATCAAACAAAAACCGTGTAAACTAATTAAATATCTCGTTTATAAAGAAGACTGTTCAAAATCGTGATATTTTCAAATATTATAAATCTGTCTAGAACTTTAATAAAATACATAGCTTGATATAAGTATCAGTTCTATTATAAATGACAAAGTCTTTTGAAACTGAAAATAAATAAAACTACGCCTTGTAACGGAGCTTTTCAGTCAAACAGACGTTTTTCTCGCAAAAAGTATTATTAATAAAGTACCTACATAATATTATGTACAGTGCCTACCGAAAGCGTGCTGAAATTAGCAACCTTATTTTCTTCGTAATAAAACCGATATTGGCAGCACTTATCTTTTGTGTGTGTACGTTATGACTCTGAATGAGATTCTATAGGATGTAATATGTTTTTGTGACGGTAGATGCTATACGAACGATTATTATATGAGACGTGTTAAAAGCCTTCGTTTTCTGCTGGAACGATTTTTTTTAAAACATGTTATAAGTGTCTAAAATGTTTATTAGATATACATTTTTAAAATATAAAAGTAAAAAAATGTAGTGTTAGTCTAGAGGTCACATGACATAGCGCAGCGATAACTCGCCATCTTGATTATTAGCTCTCGGTATCGGCGGAAACGCCCGAAGCTGTCACTCGGCTTCAACGGAAATGCTCGAAGCTGTCACTCAGCTTCACCGGAAACGCCCGAAGTTGTCACTCAACTTCACCGGAAACGCCCGAAATTGTCACTCGGCTTCACCGAAAACGCCCGAAGCTGTCATTCGGCTCTTGTGCAAAAACTTATCTGTTAGAGCTTAAAGCTCACGCGCACATCACTACGCATATACATATAAAGTGACTGATATCGTAGCGCGTTCTTCAAAACTCTACAATTTAGCTAATTAACTGTGGGTACTTTGTTTCTTTTACTTTTCATATCACACCATTTTAGTGTTACATGTTTAATTTTTTTTCGACTTCCTTTGCAACTTATTCGTCTCTCGTTCTTAAAATCTTTTGTCAATGCTAGGTCACAAACTAATAATGTAAGTCTTATCGAAATCAGACTAGTACGAGTACTTGCAATGCGATTGAGATACTTCTTCTTCTTCCTGCCCTTATCCCACTAGGTGGGGTCGGCACAACATGTTCTTTTCCTCCATTCTCCTCCATCATCCGTCATCTCAGTATTCACTCCTTTCACATCCATATCATTTTTCACACAATCCATCCATATTTTCTTAGGCCTACCTCTTCATCTATATCCATCCACATTCATACCTAGCACTCTTTTCGTCACATGACATTCTTTTCTTCGCATAACATGTCCATACCACGCCAACCTGCGATGCGATTGAGATACATCTAAATATCTAGATTTTCTAAACATTAAAACATTAGTAGAAAATGGTAGCAAATAAATGTTATCTAATATTGGTAAGAAAAGGTAGAATAGGATAGGAACCTACAATAGGGTTGCCAGAGTAGCCACTGTGTTCCATTAAAACTTTTTCTTTATCTATTTGTTACGATCAAAACTACAAAAACATTACAATAATGGGGAAACTTTGTAATCGACGTATGGTTTTAACCTTAAAACTTTTTCAATTGTGCTACAATATATTTTTTTGTCTTTTATAGTTAAATGTCGATATGGGTTTAGGTGGGTTAGGTTTTAGGTTATGCAAAAAGTTTGTTTTTGATATCTAAATATTAATTTAATTATAAAATATTTATACTTAATCAACCTGTCGTTAGATATAACGACAGCTTGTTTGATATAATCTATAATTGTATAATCTTTGATTTTTTAAATTAAATCTTACTGTACTGTAAACTTATGCAATTAATATCGACGAAGTCTTTCACTGCTCCTTACGATTTTCGATTTTTTAGTAGTAATACACTAAAAGTGTTCAAATGTTTTTGTAGTGCTTAACACTATTGTAGTTCATTGTGCTCTTGTCTCACCATCCATTTGTTTTTAACATTACCGATACGACATTTTTATATCTTCAAACCTAGTCTCGTACTTTTTTAATTACAATACCTATTTATTTCATAGCGGACACGGTAATGAGTAAGCATTTATATTTAAAAAAACAAATATTTTAAACTTACAACTATCATTTGACCTACATAAATATACACCTAGTTTAATTTTGTTACGATTTCCACCCAACATAGGTTCGTAGTAGAATAATCATTTGTCTGCTATAAATGAGCGTTCAGACAATTTGTGATCTTGTTCATGACCATGGCTTTTGCAAGCGTTCATACTGCACTGCAAACACTTTCGGCCCTAATAAAAGGTGCCTAAAAACATTTTAAGTTTATAATACAAAACGTGATTGAGAGATTTTACATCGTATCTGCGCCGTCTACGGCTTTTAATTTGAGCACCTCAATATCGGTGTCGTGTCGATATCGGTGTCGGGGGATGTGCAAACGCTCATTTGTACTTCGACTTTCTTTTGTACTCCTACTTCGCTGTGGCTAACTATTTCTCCATTTTGTAATTAAATGGGCTCCTTCTGTTTCTTTTTATTCGTAGTTTTAATTAGAGCTATCTATTTCTAGGTTTATTTAATGAATATCTAGTGAAGTTTATTTTTGATCAAGTTGTTTGAAGGCCAGTTTGTGTTTTCCTGGTTATTTTATGTTTATTGAAATATTTTTATAAGATTTTTTATCAAAATGTACTTAAATGTAATTTTATAGTTGCGTTGTTATTTTTATCAATAACACTAAACATATAGTTTTTTTTATAAAACCAATAAACCATAACCTATTTATTTTTACCCTGATAGATTTTTAATATTTTAATTGTTTCATATATTGTATAACAGTACCATACAATACACTGAACAACATCTTGTGTAAAAAACGAGATATTTCCCTCCCTAACTGCACCAGCCTACCCCCTATTCCAAAGTCGAGTTAAGTAACAAAGCATGGGCTAATAACAGAACAAAGGTGAACACAATCGAATACAACGGGTATTTGTAAACGAGCTTACACAATGAGGTGAAAAGGGGTGAGTGGAGAGAAAAAGGGGGGGGTGGAAAAAAACGTGGTTCACCTCAGGCGGTTTATTTCACCCCCTGGATCTTCATTAAAACGCAACGCTATCGAGTATTGTCTAGGATTCTCAAAGAATAAGAAACATGGCTTATTTACTAAGATAATTACAACTATTACAGTACGATATTTATAAAATACAAAAACACATGAACCCAGTTCAGTTATCTGCTGATCAATTATATTATAGATTACTCAAATCAGAAAAAAAATAATTAAAGTAATGTTTTTACTTCTCGGTATAATATAAAAAAGAAGTAAAAAATCCAGTACGTATGGATATTTTTTTTATATCGTCAATATGACAGAAATATTGTTTACAAGAAAAAGTCATGACAAATAAAAATATACACACACTATTCAATAGACAGCAAATGCAAATGATAACTGTCACCTAGAATCACTTATTATATAAGACGATTCTAAATGATCCATATGATTTTACTGAAAGATACATTTTGATTTTGAAATGAAATTATAGAAATTACCAAAAACAATAAAATATTTAATTTAACTTAATTCAGGCATTTTGTTAAAATTACACTTAAATTAATCAAAATTACTCCGACACCTGACGACTCGAGTTGAGTTATTAACTTACACAAGCATTATTACTTTTAATTTAATTAAATCCTAGCGAGAATATACATTGGGTTGGGTTTCGCCTGCGGTTTTACTTGCGTTGAGTTGAAAATGTATGTATGAATTATATCTAAATTAATTACTATTGTAGATAATAGAAAACTGATCAAATATTGAATCAATAATTATATGATACTAAGTATAGATTTTTTTTAGGTTTTTTTATCTATAGCGATAGATATAGCTAAATGGCGATACATATTAGATTGCTTATAATTATAAAATACTCATATAGGTACATATTTCTATTATCAAGCAACAAGCGAAAACAGACTAAAAATGTTTGCCATCACGCTAATATTTTTTCTTGATAGGAATCGAACCCACGATCCACAATATGAAAACAAAACTGAACCAAAATACAAAGTGATTCGTGTTTATTTTTAATAAACTTATTTTGAGTTTGAGCTAAGATCTCTGTTTTAGGTACTCATTACTTATTATATTTTAGAGTCTCACATATTTGAAGCTGCGTCACTCCTGCATTTCTTCATTTAAAAACTTTGTGTGGTCAATTAAAAAGAGGTCTTAAACATCTCTTAATTACTTCGAAAGATTAATTAGGAATTTCGAAGGAGACGCCAATTTCCTCATCTGTAAGATAATCTGTAAAATATCCGAACAATGAAAATGTTATTTTTACCCAAACTTGACATCAGCCACTTCTTATCTTATATTCATCAACAACTTCTTATCTTAAAACTTGATTCGATTTGATCGCTGACCAAACTTTGTCAGGATATCGAAATAATAAGGATTTTATTTGAATTCTGCAACTTTACTTACCTACTTTTGTTCGATCAAAAGAACTGATATTTCATTTTAAAGTTTGTTTAACATTTTCTCAGTTGACATAGGAGTTGATAGCGATAAAAAAGCCATTGAAATTGAAACAAAATGCTTTAAATAACTTGTTTCTTGGAACTCCAAGCATTTTAGAGTTTGACTGCTTTCTCATGTGCATTTAAAAATGTTTGGTATTTTCATACAATTTCCGAATATATTTAGAAAATAAGAATTCTATGATTAATCTAGTTCATTTACTTATTAGATTTGCTTAACTTCGTGGCTTGAACATAGTTTTCTTTATAAACGGGATATTTACCATCGACCCGTGATCATGGTGCATGCAACTGTGCCGAAATATCGTGAATAATCAAACCTACAAATCATGATCACTCATAATCATAATATTTGAAACTTTCTCAGCTTCCGTGATAGTTTCAAATATTATTTTGCGGCTTGACTTTGCTAAACTATGTGCATTGAATTGTACTGGTAACTCCCTAGTCATCCATCCCTTTCACTCATAAAAAAGTAATATAAAGCGAGAGGGATAGCAATAACTGCTTCACGGTCCGATGAAGGTCCGATAATGAGTTCGGAAATTCATCCGAGCTCCGATCGGATAGTACAGAAAGTTTTTACGAAGTAAATAATAGTTTACTTTGTTTCTGCTAACGAATAACAATAAGAACTTCTAGAATTACTTCCTTGTATTAATTATCTTATTCTAATAAAGTAGTTTTGTAAGTTGCTTATATAAGTATTTCGATATTACCAGTGATTGGGTGTTACTTGTAGTACACTGTAGATATGTCGTTTGTATTATGGTTGGGAACTCTTCTTCTAAGTAAGTATGTATTCTATGTATGTATGTATACAAAATGATAATATTTGATCAGTAATCTAGTTCTTATTTTATTAACTTTATAGGTTTAAGATTAGAGTGTTAGTGAAGTGTAAAAGTTATAAAAATAATATGGCGCACGATTAATTTGTTAGTAACAACGATTCATTATTGCAAATAACATATAGACAGCATATTCATAAACTGTTGGAATTCCTGAAAACTAGATATTTTTATTAAAATTCTTGATGCGAAAAATACTCAGCTCGGCAACATAAAATTAATCAATGTTAAAAATCTAAACCTAATAATTATAATCTAATAATATTTAATAACTTAATCTAATAATATTTGGAACATATTTTAATAAAAGTACATAAAGTTGTGCAGTCAAAGTAGTTTTACAACACGCGATAGCTGCAACAAGAGCTAAAAAAGAATGAGACAGAAATACTATACGGAAAATACAAGTTAGACAAAGAAAGCACGAAGGTACGTTTCTAGCGCGTAACTTCCTAGTTTCCTAAGTTGCCACATAATATACGTGGCACCCTACAAGATGTATTGCAGCAATTTGAAGCAACTGAGATGAATTTTCGTAGATGTTTATCCTTATTGCTACTCATAACATATGAACAGTATGCGCCACTTTACATGTGACTCGACTCGACGTTTTGATTAATACCTTTAGCTTTTGTTTGGAACTAGAAAAATGTTGCAATTTTTGAGTTCGTTCTTCTTCTTCTTCTTTTGTATGTGGCTTCTGTCCGTCAATACGACAGGCGATTCTGATAATGTTAAGTGCTTAAAAATGTGACTCAGTCAAGACAGTCAATCGTAAGACGCGTGGCCCAAGGGCTGGTGAGTATCAAGCCCAGCGTATCAGTATTGCTATTCAGCGCGGCAATGCAGCCAGTACCTATCATAGGTACGCGACGATTGGTACTGATTTGGATCAGTTGAACTATCTATAGATAATTTGCAACGGTCTGTAGTTAGTGCTTCTGTCAACTGTTTATTATGTATTTTATATGCCTATTTAGATTTTGTAAATACTGTAATAGTCGTAAGTTTGTTTGTGAATAAAAGACTTTATTTGAAAAAAAAAATTGTTGGTTAAACCAAATTTTTTTTTATTAATAAATTTAAATTATAAAACAAAACACAATTAAAATAAACATTCTATGGTTTATAAAAAAATACAGAACTCGAATCTCTTTGTGCTTTACTGTTAATACTTTTTCACGTGTACGTCGTTGTGACCTACTTTAATAAAACTTGTTAATTAGAACAAATTGAAGTATCTTGTATCGGTGTCAATTATCTAATCTATTATTTAGGAGGTTGTTTGTCTAATTTCATTTGTTTTACGATAGTTTTTCTTTGTTTTTTTATTATCAGTTTTGTGCGATACGGTGATAATTTATCGCGATATAATTGACGACCGAGGTGGTCCGCCTGCGACGCGGAGGTTGCGGGTTCGATTCCCGCCTTGAGATAAATGTTTGTATGATCTGCAAATATTTATTCCGGGTGTTCTGAGTAATTTAATATGTTTAATAATAAATATCTATAGATGTATGTAATTGTACTAATTAGAAGTATATTATTATAAATCATCTTTACCCTACAAATGAGAAATAAACTTACAAACATTTTATAAGGTTGCCTGAGGAAATTAAGTTTTAACCCGGAACTCTGCAGCGGATTAATGAAACAGCCTAGTGGGTCATAAAGACCTTTTCGACTTTATGTCCTGGCAATAAGACTCAAAAGTTTACCAACGGAATTCCGGGTTTTTTATTGTTCTAAATTAAATTTGTTTGTATAAGTATGGTACTGCTGGATGTTATGGTAAGAGTTTCAATTGAACTTTTACATATTTGGGCTTTTTAATTTTTTAGTCTTATTTAGATTTTCCTGTTTTAGGTTTCATTAAGACTGTTAAAAATCATACTGTCTGTACTTATTTAGAAAATAAAATGGCAATGATAATATGTCAAATCAAAATCCTTGAAAATGTATTATTAATTTACAAAATACACGCATAAACAAATAAATATATTTTTTAAATCCTATTGCCAAATAAACCTTTAATTGAATGAATATATGTTTTATTTATCTAAGAACCCAAAATGTGAAAACGCGGGCAACACCTACTACAGTCATAACATTTAGAGGGCAACACTTAATTTTAATTAACCCTGCACTATAGGGTACAAGCGACCCCTGACGTCACATTAACCTAACGATAATGTCAGATGAGAGAACTTCATCAAGCTAGAACAGAAAACTCAAGCTTATAAAAATAAAACATATTTTTTAATCTCTTCTTAAACGTAGTCAAAGTTAATTTACAAAACAATTTAACATTTTTTTCTCATTTTATATTTTACTGAAAGTCGAATGACATTCGTTTGATAAAGGTAAGTATAGTGATCCAAAATTAATATGAGCTAACAATATATCCGAAAGGAAAATAATGAGAGGAGGGAGACCATTGCCCAGCAGTGGGAAAAATTTATTATGTTTAAAATTAAACTATGTATTTCTTTTATGACAATACAAAACACCTAAAGCTACACATCTATTCACTACTAACGCTTATATACAATTTTAGTCTATCAATTTAGTTAATAAATATTTCGTTTTGGACGCAAAAGTAGGTTGTGAAAATAAAAATAGTTGTTAACCAAAGACTGTAACAAATTAACTGAATCCTCAAAGAAAATGAATTAATTCAGCAGCTGGTATAAGCATTACCATTCAGCATAGCAATGCAGGGTCGGAGACGCCTTCCTATTGGCACTGATTGGCATCAGGACAATCTAGATTCTGCAAGTCTGAAGTTTATTCAATACCTAGCTTTCATCTACATTCTATTCGTTTTGTCACGGTTATCGGGTTTAAAAGAAACCTACTTATAAATCTAGATATTTATTTAAGTATTTATTTAATTATGTTTATTAATCCGAATGAAAGTAAAATAGCTTTTTGATTGAAGTTAAATGTAATTCTTTTTACACGTATAGTTCATAATGTAATGCATTGAAGGTTACGTCATGCTAAATGCAACATGGCGGACATAGGTACCTACTTTATGGTTCACTACACTATGTGTGTACGTATAACCATGTTTTGTTGTGAATTAAGTATACCTTGAATAACTTCACTCTTAGGAAAAGCGCAGACCAATAACAAGACTGCAATTAAACTGTTTAATTTTCGTCTCATAGTCAAATGTCAAGACTTTTGTCTTTGACTTGCGCATTATAATTAACAAAAACAAACAAACGCTTATTTTTTATGTATCAATTAATTAATTTAATACGCTAGAATATAGCTGACAAACACTGGATGAAAAGAGCCGAAGACGTGGATGATGATGATGAATCAAATACAAAGTCAGCTTGGCTTTTAACATCACGTATTGAAAAAAAAACATTTCTGCCTTTACACAACTCAGACCTATTTGTACTTTACGCTTATGAACATTTTAGTTGCAATAACGCAAAGGGTCTAAAAGACCCCGTTAACTTCCCCACTTCTTTAATTAAAGTGTTAACGCGTTTAATTTTTACGTAGGTAGTGGCTTTTGTTTATATTGCGCGTAAACATTTTTATGTTAAAAGTTAACATGGTTGTTAAAACTGTTAAAGGTGCTTTCAAACGTTACGTTGTGCTGGGTCGTTTGAAGGGTCAATTTGGATTTACTAAAGTTTGTTGTTTGTATGAATTTCAAATGATTTTAAAACTCACTTATGATATTTTTTCTAGCATTGTAGTTGATAAAATACTAGATAACTTACTTTGTCTATTAAAACTTTGGCCAACTTTCGATTAAAATACTGT
The DNA here is from genome assembly GCA_932527185.1 of Ecliptopera silaceata. NCBI lineage: Eukaryota > Metazoa > Arthropoda > Insecta > Lepidoptera > Geometridae > Ecliptopera > Ecliptopera silaceata. The sequence continues at coordinate 8,833,209 of OW052208.1, read as the reverse complement.
AAAACATAAAGGATATATACTATAATATTTATATATCAATAATATTGTGAAAAAATTACGCACCTAAATTATATGTGACTTTTTTGTTATCAAAGTTAAACAAAAACTACATGCATTGTCTCTCTGAGCACTACTACAACTCTACTACCACTATGATGATGATAATGAACCCCAAGCTAAGACATAAAATTACTTCTATATTAAACCTAAGTACCGACCTAAGCCTTAAGCCTTCTTCCGAACCACGTGTGAGCAAAAAATCTACTAATTAAGGTAAAAGGTGGATCCTCCAAGGGAAGGATAATCCCTTCATCCTTCGCTTTAATAATCGTCCACGTATTTTATTTTAATTAAAAATTCCCACGTCCGTGCTGACGCGGTTTATGACCTTTGAGACGGCGGTGGGTTGTCAGTTGATAGTAATAAATTTGGTATAGTTTTGAAAACTATACCAAATTTATTACTATCAACTGACAATCCTCTTTCGAACTGTGAGTCATGAGTTTTTTTCAGTTAAAATTATTCAAATTAAAAACAGTTATTACTTTGTAAAAATAAAACCATTTAAACGACAGGCGTCACAGCTTAGTTGGTGGCTCAGAAAAAATCTAGTAGAATAGAATAGAATATAACTTTATTGTACACCACAATTAATAAAAAAAAAACAGACAGTGAATAGCAATTAAGAGTATGGTACAATGGGCGGTATTATCGCTATAAGCGATCTCATCCAGACAACCTATATATGACATAAATTTGACAAGGTATCAAATATGTTTCAATGTTCATACACAAATCCAAAAATGTGATATTTTTATCATAAATCACCATTTTCCGAAAACAGATGTACAAACCTTTATCGACAAAATCAGTTCGGAAACGCGATTAATTTGTTAAAAGTCGCGAATTCGTATCCAATGTTAAATTTGACGTTTGAAATGAATCGAGGCCAATCTGCCCTCCAGTTATTTTTAATTTAAAATGTTTGAACCCGATCCATTAGCCGGATTTGTTTCATTTCAAAATATTTATTGTTTTCGGAAACAATTAGTTACGCAACCATTAATTTTGAAAAGTTATTTTAGACTGTTATCAGGGTATTTGGGAATGTAGGTGGATTATCGATTAAAACATAGCAATTACTATGTAATGAATTAAGGTAGTTTAAGCTAGTTCATTAATTTATAACTGAAATTATCACAAATTTAATTTTCAATTAAACCGCATTATCTAATTTTTTCTGGGAATAAACAGACTAAACTACACTCCAAATACATATAGTATTTATTTGCAAAGTTTTAAAAACGTTGACGACGTCCGAAGAGTGGCCTTGTGAGCATCACTTTACGTATTCTGATAGTCAAAAAAGTCAAAAATTACTTTATTCAATAAAATCACAAGGATCATTTCGAATCGTTTTACATACTAGGTGCCAGTTCCACGCGACCAGAGCCTAGAAGAACGGGCAAGAAACTTACGTAAGAATGCTAAATCTCATTTGCCTGTCACTTCGCCAGCACAAGCAAAAATAGTAAACAAATAAAATATATTTCACTCCTATATATCAACTTCTACCGTTGTTTTTCAACGTCGTAGTAATCTAACGCAAACACGACTTCTTACAATATATGCCCAAGGTTTATACAAACCCTGATTGATGGATCAGGGGGGCTATCCAGCAAGAGGAAACTTGCGTGACCGAATATTCTTTCAGTTGCAGTTCAGTTTTCGATGATTTTACTATAGTAACTCATCAGTATTGCGTGGCATGTTTGTGGACTGTCGTGACTGAGCTTTATAAAATTATGTATGAGCTGTTAAAAATGACGTCAATGCCGCGGTTTAGAGTGCGGCCTACCTGATTTGAGCATGACCTACCAGATTTAAGCACGACCAACCAGATTTGAGCATGGACTACCTGACTTTTTGTTAATTCTATCAAACGGTATGAAAATCGATCATTCAAAATATCAATAAAAGACGAAGAATAAAACTGAACTGCCATTTGATCAAAATATCAGTTCAAAAACATTTCAGTTGTCAGGATGCCCCCCCAGTACCCGCACTCCTGTATTTAGTTGTTCAAAGTGGTGGATGTAATAACGCTTTATGTAAATCTTTGAAGTGTTAGAAATCTTTTGATAATGTTATAATTGATCAAAAGATTGGAGTGAGACTTGTTGTTCAGAGTTGTATATTGTATTATATTATATTTGTATATACCTATTTAAATCGCAAAAGAAGGCGAAACATTCGTCCTGTAGTGGGACAGTCACTGCTCAATAGTAAATCATTATTAATTAATATTAACACAATAAATATAAATATAATAAATGTGAAAGGCGTCAATGCCAGATGTTAGTAGCTCTGCCTTCCATGCTGTGGGTCGTGGGTTCAATTCCCACCCAGAGCAAATGTTTGTGTTCTGTGTCTGGGTGCTTATATGTATGTACCTATTTACCAAAAAAAGTATATTCTATCAGCAGTCTAGTTCCCATAGTACAAGTTTTGCTTAGTTTGGGACTAGAGTGTGATGTGTGATATATCCGTAATTATTTATTTATAATACACGTCATAATAATTGACGAACTACATATATAATATCCGATCTTCAGTGATAGTTTGACAGACAATTAAGGTAATTGATAAAATTGCGAAATAAATTGGCCAAAGAGTTGTTAAATTACCAGTTTTTTTTTGTTTGTTTCTTCATTCTTCCTAAAACTGGTGGAGATTATGAAACATACTCTATCTCAGGGGAAATCTCGAGATTACGCATCTTACTTTAATAAACGGCTTCTAAGTAATGTTTCTGTCAGAACAGCTTGGATTAAGTGAAATTGTTGTACTGCGAAAATCTCTTCATTTCTTTACATATATTTATATGTAAAGATTAGAATTTATTGCAGATTATATGTCAGTATTAATATAGTGATATCATTTTAAAATTTGGTTGGTCTAACCCTAAAGTTGTTACAAACATAGTTAAATATATAAATAAATATTCATCGACGCATCACTCTCTAGTCCCAAACTAAGCAAAACTTGTACTATGGCAACTAAACTGCTGATATAATACTTATCATACATATTTTTTGCGTAAATATAGGTATATAATAAATAAATACATAGAATACATGATAACAACCAGACCCAGAACAAGTATTCATGTTCCTTCATCACACAAACATTTCCCCTTGGTGGGAATCGAACCCACGACTCACAGTATCGAAGGCAGAGCTACTACCAACTGAGCTGTTACATGAACATTTTTAGCTTTTAAAAGCTAATATACACCCTGTATATAAGCACAAGGGTAAGACGACACGTATCTACATCCTTTCACAACGCAACAAAACAAATACAATTTGAGTATCTTTGCACAAAGATCCAGAAGACGTTGAATTATACAGAAGGCTAGAGGTCCATCTATAATGGAATTACAGGGACAAAAGTGTTTGTCAGATAGAATAAATAACCCAGAAATGTTTGTGTGTTTGTAGAGGCAGGGTACACATGTGACTGTAGATAAATAGCCTGTATTTAATATCCATCGCAATGGAAATGTCACTATAAATTAGCAGTCGAGCACCGATGGTAAAGTCAAACCAGCTTAAATATTAGTACTAATAAAGTTACTAAATGTACTGATTTGGATCAGTTGAGCTATCTATAGATCGTTTGCAACGGTCTGTAGATAGCTCAATTGTTTCTTATGTATTTTATATACTTGTGCACATTTTGTAAATACTGTAATAGTCGTAAGTTTTTTTGTAAATAAATTGTTGTTCTTTGAAAAAAAAAAGTCACTGTGTTTATTTCTCCCTTTCAGTTTCATAAACCTACGCATTGTGCTTCGGCTTAAAGGGTCATATGTATATTCGAATAAAATAAAGTCAAAGTCAAAACTACTTTATTCAGTAAAATCACAAGGATCATTTAGAATCGTCTTACATACTAGGTGATTCTAGGTGCCAGTTCCACGCGACCATGATCATTTATAATTATATACTAGGTGGTTCTAGGTGCCAGTTCCTCGCAACCAGTATGGGTGATGTAGTATGAAAAGGGGCGTATGAAAAGGGGCGTGAGGTTTAACACTCTTATGTCAGAAATAGATGGATCCTGTGTGCTTCAAAAGCTTGTCATCAGCACTTAAGAACAAGTTTAGTATTTTAACCCATCACGGGTTTATAAACCCAATAAGTGCGAATGAGATAGAATGATACGATGATTCATGATCCCGACTCAGTTCATAACAAAGCCACATAAAAATGTAAACGCCATTGTGTGTAAACATTAATTTGTTTGCTTTATTTGTACCGCAAAGTTGAAATGGGACAAACATTGAAATGATGGTGGACGTTAGTAGCGAGTTATTAGGTGTAGGCAAGCTCGAATAAATCTGGCCGTCGTGTTACGTGAATCTATCGTATTTGAGTCATAATGCGCGGCAAAGCAAGCTCGACTACTGAACGTTGCAGCTTCACTGCGCAGTGTAACGCTGACGTTGCGATACTGTCACATTAACACGAACTGACCATGTACGGAGGGATGGTCAGTCAATCGTAGGTATAAGCATAAACGAAATACACTGCGCGCTGATGCAGCAAAATCGGCAGTTGATCTGGCGTTGACGAGCAATGCGTATTACGATACGCATACCGATTTTCACATTTACTAGTATTAGTGATCCTTCTGTATGTGATCTATATACCTATTCCTGGTGCCAAGCAGCGATGCTGCTGTATTCCCGTTTGTACATGCACATTAATCTACCTTTATGCAATGCACTAAATACGTCGCGCATTGGACGAAATTGGACTACTGGGTCAAAGGTCTCCTGAATCTTTCAACTCATCTTTGGTTTCCGCCTAATTTAATTAAATAAAAAAAATGGATATCGCCCACTCACTTGACTTGTAATTACCCTTTTCTCAAGAGCAAACACTGATTTTCAGCTAATAATAATATATAGTATATAGTATAAGTCAGTTCTACAGTCAACGTCAAAATTACTTTATTCAATAAAATCACAAGGATCACTTTGAAACGTCTTACATACTAAATGATTCTAGGCGCCAGTTCGTCATGACCAGAGTCTAGAACAACTGGCAAGAAACTAGACCTGGATTCTAGCGTTTTTTTTATATGATCCTTCTTACAATTATTGTTTAATAAAGAAGTTGGAGCTAGTTCGTCCCAAGCTTGCTTGTCATCTAAATAATGAAATATTTTATAATACTTATGCCTTACAAACCTACCTACAAATATGTGTTTAGGTATACGAGTATATCATGTTGTCCAGTTAGAACACCCTGTTACGTAATTAATGGACGTACCTACCACTAATTAATAGCCGAGGTAATTAGTTAGGGAAATTACCTAGTTGGTAACAATCGATTAGTACTTCAGATTTGGGGGTGGTGATGTTGATGGCAGAAAACACCAACAAGATGCGTCTTTTTAAATATATTTAATCCCGATAAAATAATATGACATCAGCTTGAATATTTTATTTATTTACTAGACGATGTCTGTGCAGTTCAAAATATAATTGTAAGTTTAAGTGATATAGTATTTTTTCCTACATATTTTTATTTTTTTAATCGCGTGTTTATTAGAGTCGTTTAAATAATATCTTTGAAAGTCAAATATAAGAAACAAATTTGCAGAACAGCTGAGATTCTTCGCAACTTGTGTCAACTCCAGCTTCAAGTTAAATCGACTTTGGAATTGTTGCTCTGCCGATAGAAGCCTAGTAGAGATGTGGAGGATACGAAAGAAGTTTCGAGATGACCTTTTTCATGTATGTGCCATGGTTAGAGCTTTGTTTTTCCAGCTGTTAAAAAATAGATTATAATGGAGATTACCTATCTAGAAAAGTACTACTAGTTCAATGTTCAATTATCTTATCTTATGTTTATCTCAATGATGTGATGCAGTGATAATGACATAAGATTGATACACCTATCAGCTTCAGTATCAAATTTCATAAAAACTACTAAGTTACCACTTACCAAACACGGATTTATTTTTATGTATGTACTTTATATAACATAGATAATATCCTTGTTCAACCTACAAATTAGATACACCCTTAAATGTATACTTTTATGGTAGTATTTTACCATACCGTGTGTAAAAGCTCTAGCAGTGAGTTAAACTGCGCCAAACAAAAACCCCCTAAATATTCCACTATCATATTTCACACCCGTAATAAAACAATGCTCCAAGCGTCCCGTAAAACAAAGAGAATCTTAAGTTCAAAAGCGCCGAACATTTCAACCAACTCAATCATAAAGAGACACCCGAACTTTACGAGCGCCACAAGTATAAACAAATCATGCACCCTAAACGTAAGACTCGTTAACGACGAATAAAAGCCGAATCCCGGCGAACAGTAAAACCAAAACTCTCCCATTTATCGGTCGCACGAACAAAATAGAAAACGAATTGCTTTATCCACCATTAAGTTTATAGTTGGTACATATCGTTGGCAAACGGTTTGCTCGTCAAAATCTATGGAGCGGCATGGGCTGGCTTCCAAACTGAGAGCAATGGCATAGAATGCGTCGCCGCGGCCGGGTCAGGGCCTGCCACCGACAAAGTCTTGGGTCCATGGACATCTGAAATGTGAGCAATAAAAAAAAAGCTAGCACTCCGGGAGTGCCGGCAGAAGTGAAAACTTCAATATTAACGTTGTGTTTTCACTTTTAAGTTTTCACTTCAAAAATATAACCACAGTCGTGATTGTGTCATGTCATTGTGTCACATTCGCGCAAGCGCGAATGTGACACAACGACGAAGACAACGAAGACACACTGACACAGACACATTCGCGCAAGCGCGAATGTGTCTGTGTCATTGTGATTGTGTCATGTCGTTGTGTCGCGCAAGCGCGAATGTGTCTGTGTCTTCGTTGGCTTCGTCGTCATCGTCACGTCACGTCATGTCGCCACGTCATCGTCACGTGACGATGACGTGGCGACATGACGTGACGATGACGTGGCGACATGACGTGACGTGACGATGACGACGAAGCCAACGAAGACACAGACACATTCGCGCAAGCGCGAATGTGTCTGTGTCATTGTGATTGTGTCATGTCGTTGTGTCACATTCGCGCAAGCGCGAATGTGACACAACGACGAAGCCAACGAAGACACAGACACATTCGCGCAAGCGCGAATGTGTCTGTGTCTTCGTTGGCTTCGTCGTCATCGTCACGTCACGTCATGTCGCCACGTCATCGTCACGTCATCGCGCAAGCGCGAATGTGTCTGTGTCTTCGTTGGCTTCGTCGTCATCGTCACGTCACGTCATGTCGCCACGTCATCGTCACGTCATGTCGCCACAACACTATTTAATTGTTTGAGTCATACGTCGCGTGACCGCAAGTGTGTTCTTTTGTCGTCTCTTGTTTTACGAGCAATGTATAAAAATTAAATAAGATCTTACGCTTTTTCGACGTCACGTGACCCTGACGCGAGTTTGAAAGTTTTTACCCACCCAGCGCCGCTAAAGAAGTTTTCACTTCAATAATACAATTACAAAAATGTACGGAACCTTTTGAAAGGTAAATATATTTTTGTACGACTCAATGAGCATACTCATGGTTCATTTGATGTTTATTGCTAACTTATAACCACTACTTACTTATAGCTGAGGATGTGCTCAGTAATGCATTGCAATGCACTCATCATTCTGGGACATACAAATATGTTAAGTCTCACGCACTGTATCTATGTATATTTTTTCAAAACAGAATTACGTATGGATTACAAAGGATTGCAAAAAAACTACAAATTGCTTTGACGAGCCTGGCTATATCTATTAAACAAAGGTATATTCAGTTTGTCCTAAATATCTAAAGATGGTAAGGAATTTCTACCCTGCATGCTGATGTGATATCGTGACGATGACGACGAAGCCAACGAAGACACAGACACATTCGCGCTTGCGCGACACAACGACATGACACAATCACAATGACACAGACACATTCGCGCTTGCGCGAATGTGTCTGTGTCAGTGTGTCTTCGTTGTCTTCGTCGTTGTGTCACATTCGCGCTTGCGCGAATGTGACACAATGACATGACACAATCACGACTGTGGTTATATTTTTGAAGTGAAAACTTAAAAGTGAAAACACAACGTTAATATTGAAGTTTTCACTTCTGCCGGCACTCCCGGAGTGCTAGCTTTTTTTTTATTGCTCACATTTCAGATGTCCATGGACCCAAGACTTTGTCGGTGGCAGGCCCTGACCCGGCCGCGGCGACGCATTCTATGCCATTGCTCTCAGTTTGGAAGCCAGCCCATGCCGCTCCATAGATTTTGACGAGCAAACCGTTTGCCAACGATATGTACCAACTATAAACTTAATGGTGGATAAAGCAATTCGTTTTCTATTTTGTTCGTGCGACCGATAAATGGGAGAGTTTTGGTTTTACTGTTCGCCGGGATTCGGCTTTTATTCGTCGTTAACGAGTCTTACGTTTAGGGTGCATGATTTGTTTATACTTGTGGCGCTCGTAAAGTTCGGGTGTCTCTTTATGATTGAGTTGGTTGAAATGTTCGGCGCTTTTGAACTTAAGATTCTCTTTGTTTTACGGGACGCTTGGAGCATTGTTTTATTACGGGTGTGAAATATGATAGTGGAATATTTAGGGGGTTTTTGTTTGGCGCAGTTTAACTCACTGCTAGAGCTTTTACACACGGTATGGTAAAATACTACCATAAAAGTATACATTTAAGGGTGTATCTAATTTGTAGGTTGAACAAGGATATTATCTATGTTATATAAAGTACATACATAAAAATAAATCCGTGTTTGGTAAGTGGTAACTTAGTAGTTTTTATGAAATTTGATACTGAAGCTGATAGGTGTATCAATCTTATGTCATTATCACTGCATCACATCATTGAGATAAACATAAGATAAGATAATTGAACATTGAACTAGTAGTACTTTTCTAGATAGGTAATCTCCATTATAATCTATTTTTTAACAGCTGGAAAAACAAAGCTCTAACCATGGCACATACATGAAAAAGGTCATCTCGAAACTTCTTTCGTATCCTCCACATCTCTACTAGGCTTCTATCGGCAGAGCAACAATTCCAAAGTCGATTTAACTTGAAGCTGGAGTTGACACAAGTTGCGAAGAATCTCAGCTGTTCTGCAAATTTGTTTCTTATATTTGACTTTCAAAGATATTATTTAAACGACTCTAATAAACACGCGATTAAAAAAATAAAAATATGTAGGAAAAAATACTATATCACTTAAACTTACAATTATATTTTGAACTGCACAGACATCGTCTAGTAAATAAATAAAATATTCAAGCTGATGTCATATTATTTTATCGGGATTAAATATATTTAAAAAGACGCATCTTGTTGGTGTTTTCTGCCATCAACATCACCACCCCCAAATCTGAAGTACTAATCGATTGTTACCAACTAGGTAATTTCCCTAACTAATTACCTCGGCTATTAATTAGTGGTAGGTACGTCCATTAATTACGTAACAGGGTGTTCTAACTGGACAACATGATATACTCGTATACCTAAACACATATTTGTAGGTAGGTTTGTAAGGCATAAGTATTATAAAATATTTCATTATTTAGATGACAAGCAAGCTTGGGACGAACTAGCTCCAACTTCTTTATTAAACAATAATTGTAAGAAGGATCATATAAAAAAAACGCTAGAATCCAGGTCTAGTTTCTTGCCAGTTGTTCTAGACTCTGGTCATGACGAACTGGCGCCTAGAATCATTTAGTATGTAAGACGTTTCAAAGTGATCCTTGTGATTTTATTGAATAAAGTAATTTTGACGTTGACTGTAGAACTGACTTATACTATATACTATATATTATTATTAGCTGAAAATCAGTGTTTGCTCTTGAGAAAAGGGTAATTACAAGTCAAGTGAGTGGGCGATATCCATTTTTTTTATTTAATTAAATTAGGCGGAAACCAAAGATGAGTTGAAAGATTCAGGAGACCTTTGACCCAGTAGTCCAATTTCGTCCAATGCGCGACGTATTTAGTGCATTGCATAAAGGTAGATTAATGTGCATGTACAAACGGGAATACAGCAGCATCGCTGCTTGGCACCAGGAATAGGTATATAGATCACATACAGAAGGATCACTAATACTAGTAAATGTGAAAATCGGTATGCGTATCGTAATACGCATTGCTCGTCAACGCCAGATCAACTGCCGATTTTGCTGCATCAGCGCGCAGTGTATTTCGTTTATGCTTATACCTACGATTGACTGACCATCCCTCCGTACATGGTCAGTTCGTGTTAATGTGACAGTATCGCAACGTCAGCGTTACACTGCGCAGTGAAGCTGCAACGTTCAGTAGTCGAGCTTGCTTTGCCGCGCATTATGACTCAAATACGATAGATTCACGTAACACGACGGCCAGATTTATTCGAGCTTGCCTACACCTAATAACTCGCTACTAACGTCCACCATCATTTCAATGTTTGTCCCATTTCAACTTTGCGGTACAAATAAAGCAAACAAATTAATGTTTACACACAATGGCGTTTACATTTTTATGTGGCTTTGTTATGAACTGAGTCGGGATCATGAATCATCGTATCATTCTATCTCATTCGCACTTATTGGGTTTATAAACCCGTGATGGGTTAAAATACTAAACTTGTTCTTAAGTGCTGATGACAAGCTTTTGAAGCACACAGGATCCATCTATTTCTGACATAAGAGTGTTAAACCTCACGCCCCTTTTCATACGCCCCTTTTCATACTACATCACCCATACTGGTTGCGAGGAACTGGCACCTAGAACCACCTAGTATATAATTATAAATGATCATGGTCGCGTGGAACTGGCACCTAGAATCACCTAGTATGTAAGACGATTCTAAATGATCCTTGTGATTTTACTGAATAAAGTAGTTTTGACTTTGACTTTATTTTATTCGAATATACATATGACCCTTTAAGCCGAAGCACAATGCGTAGGTTTATGAAACTGAAAGGGAGAAATAAACACAGTGACTTTTTTTTTTCAAAGAACAACAATTTATTTACAAAAAAACTTACGACTATTACAGTATTTACAAAATGTGCACAAGTATATAAAATACATAAGAAACAATTGAGCTATCTACAGACCGTTGCAAACGATCTATAGATAGCTCAACTGATCCAAATCAGTACATTTAGTAACTTTATTAGTACTAATATTTAAGCTGGTTTGACTTTACCATCGGTGCTCGACTGCTAATTTATAGTGACATTTCCATTGCGATGGATATTAAATACAGGCTATTTATCTACAGTCACATGTGTACCCTGCCTCTACAAACACACAAACATTTCTGGGTTATTTATTCTATCTGACAAACACTTTTGTCCCTGTAATTCCATTATAGAATGTCATGATTTCCAAAATATTATTCTAAAATTGTATAATATAATAGTTTGGTAAATCTATTTAAGAATTATAAAATATTGTTTGCTATTTTAATGAAGATATTTGTGATGATTCTAGAAAAGAATAAACGTCACATCCGGCACGCCGCCGCCATCTTGTTGTTTACGCTTATGCGGTGATATAAAAAGAATGAGGTGGCTGTACCGGGGAGTTCTCTTTATGCCTTCGAACAGTCAAGTCATAGTCGTGAAATAGTGATACCATGTTAAAAGTATAATTGTGGTTAGGTTAGACTAAAGTGATAGCATATAGTGTAGTTTTATAATATTTCAGAAGTGGGATAAACCAAAAGGAGATGGTATGGTACCTATATTTTTTAATTTACAATCAAAATGATGGAAAGCTAATTATGAACTGAACTGAGTGATGTATTAATATTTTAAAATTTATTTTTCTGACAACCGTCATTTTACGCCCATGTTCAATTTTGAATATTTATGCATTATATGCAGGATATAATGGTATGTGCGCTAACATAAGGTCAGGGCTACTCTCTGGCTATGTGATGCGTAAGATTATGTACTGATGTGTGGTTTAGTACTTGGCCGGGGCAACCCTCTGGTGGTATTTTACGGCGCATTTTTGCATTTTAACTTAACTTGTCAGTGCTAGATCAGGGCTACACTCTGATAGCATCTGATATAGTTTTGTTTATATACCTGTTATATGATTCTTAACTTTAATTGTTTTTCTCTCGTTCTTTTTATCTTGTACATTAAAATAATGTGCATAGTATGGTGCAATGGAGTTTGTACGACGTATTATGTCAAGTCTACTCTTTGATGATGCGAAATGTTCGTGATAAATCCGGGCTAATCTCTGATTCACATGATACATGATACAATCCTTGGTGTACCTTTAAAGTAAACATTTCTTAATTTTATTTTATTTTTGGATACATGTTACAATATGTTTAATAACTTGTTATGTATTATGATGTATGGTATATTTGATTTAAATTGGTTTCATTTTGCGACGAAGGTATACTTGTTTATCACAGCCTATTGATCTAAAGGTTTTGTCAGAATACCAGCGCTTACATGGTCACTTGTAGGTAACTAGCCACAAGTGACTAGGCATTATACTAACGCTGGGCTTTTTGCTACTGTAGCACACAGGAATGATCCTGTTGTAATTTTTATTGTTTCTTTAGTTTCTGTTTTGTGTGCTACATGTGGTTAATAAATAAATGTCTATGTAATGAAAGATTTTATAAACAAGAAAATTAATTTGGTTAATTTTTACATATGGTTATATGGTTATTTTACTATAATCAGCAAATATACCCTCGCTGACTTTTCAAGACCGGAAAGCGTATACATGAAGAGTATAATTAATTTCTTATTGAGAAAACCAATTTGTGGTGGTTAAATGGTTTTTCCTATTTTTTTAAGGTTATTTGGTAGAAACCGCTTAATCTATGATAATTTAAGTTAACGAGCGAACTTTGGTTGTTTTTTTAAAGAATTGGATATTAAAGAACTTTCTGTTTTGTAGTATTACCCATGGAATTTTAGATTGTGTTTATTTTTGATAACTGGTTTGAATTAGCTATGTTTGCTAATTGGCTTAAATAGACATGTTGGTCTACATGTTTTGAGCTAGGTATGTTTGCTAGCTGGATTGAGTCTGCTATGATTGCGGACTGGATTGGGTTGGCTAAGTTTGCTGACTGGATTGAGTTGGCTATGTTTGCTGACTGGATTGAGTTGGCTATGTTTGCTGACTGGATGGAGTTAGCTATGTTTGCTGACTGGATGGAGTTAGCTATGTTTGCTGACTGGATGGAGTTAGCTATGTTTGCTGGCTGGATGGAGTTGGCTATGTTTGCTGACTGGATGGAGTTAGCTATGTTTGCTAACTGGATGGAGTTAGCTATGTTTGCTGACTGGATTGAGTTGGCTATGTTTGCTGACTGGATTGAGTTGGCTATGTTTGCTGACTGGATGGAGTTAGCTATGTTTGCTGACTGGATTGAGTTAGCTATGTTTGCTGACTGGATGGAGTTAGCTATGTTTGCTGACTGGATTGAGTTGGCTATGTTTGCTGACTGGATGGAGTTAGCTATGTTTGCTGACTGGATTGAGTTAGCTATGTTTGCTGACTGGATGGAGTTAGCTATGTTTGCTGACTGGATTGAGTTAGCTATGTTTGCTGACTGGATATAGTTAGCTATGTTTGCTGACTGGATTGAGTTTGCTATGTTTGCTGACTGGATTGAGTGACTATGTTGGTTGACTGGATTGAGTGACTATGTTGGACTGGATTGACTGGACTATGTTGGTCTACTGGATTGACTGGACTATGTTGGTCTACTGGATTGACTGGACTATGTTGGTCTACTGGATTGACTGGACTATGTTGGTCTACTGGATTGACTGGACTATGTTGGTATACTAGATTAACTTCGACGTATGTGTATATTAATTTATTTTTTTTATATGATAAGCTTGAACGCGCGGCTTCGTCAGCGTGCACTGTTTTATTTTCAAAGTATTTAGAGTTCATACATCATTAACATAGTGTTATGAAAATTATGAAATACAATTTTAAAGTTTCTAATTTTACGTCAACCAGTCTAGAACTGCAGATGATTTGGAAAGCTTTGACATTCACAAATTGTTAACATTCTGATCATACCAACTTTTAAGTTTTGGTGTTGTGGTAGACGAACATACGGTTCACAAACTATGAACTGATATTTACTTCTTTTACATTAGAAGTCTTGTTTTATTTATGTTATTATGTTATTTCAGTACCTGTAACGCAATCTCATTGGCAACTTAAATAGTTGAATTGGTGGGTACCGATACGGCTACCGAATCGTCTTTTCAAGTGAAATGCCTGTGTCGTATGGTTCGGTCAGTACGCATCATCTGACACATCTTGAGGCTGGAGTATGATGTTTTGATGTTTCGTAAGAAACAGGAAGGTAGAACTGGTAATGTTTTCTGTTATCTTTCCCTACTTGGAAAGTTTGATAAAATCTTTAAGAATATGAGTCATTTGTAGTGGAACTGTGTATAAAATCTTTAATCGTGTTTTAGCAGCCCGCTCATTTCGGGCGTGTTATTATTTAATGTTGAGCTTAAAGACTCTCTGTAATTTATTATTTGATGTTTAAATTTCAATGACTACTTTTCAATGATTATTAACTTTTTATGCTATAATTTGTAAACTTTCTATAATTATTATTTAATGCTAAAATTTGAAGGAGATGCATTTAATCATTATTTTTATAATAATTATAATCTGATTACAGCTCGAAGTGAAGTGCCGCAACGATTTGTTTTTCTGGAGCAGAATTCAGAAATATGATTTACAATTGCTTAATGTATTATTCACTTTTATTTATATTACCTGTTCACAGAAGCGTTGAACTACCAGATCGGAATACCCCAAGCGTTGAACCAATAGTGGTTTTGTCAATTTAATGTAAAAATGGAAAGGCTAGATTTGATATATATGTATAACACCACCTACAATAATTACCGAATGTCATGATTTATTGTTTCAAGGTCCTTATATTGTTATAATTGAATATTATATCGGTGTTACAATGTACCTATTAACTTTAATCGTATTGCTATATATTGTTTTTTATGTTGTGTGTGCCGGGAGGCGACACATTGTCGGATGGCCGAATGTCATGATTTCCAAAATATTATTCTAAAATTGTATAATATAATAGTTTGGTAAATCTATTTAAGAATTATAAAATATTGTTTGCTATTTTAATGAAGATATTTGTGATGATTCTAGAAAAGAATAAACGTCACATCCGGCACGCCGCCGCCATCTTGTTGTTTACGCTTATGCGGTGATATAAAAAGAATGAGGTGGCTGTACCGGGGAGTTCTCTTTATGCCTTCGAACAGTCAAGTCATAGTCGTGAAATAGTGATACCATGTTAAAAGTATAATTGTGGTTAGGTTAGACTAAAGTGATAGCATATAGTGTAGTTTTATAATAAGATGGACCTCTAGCCTTCTGTATAATTCAACGTCTTCTGGATCTTTGTGCAAAGATACTCAAATTGTATTTGTTTTGTTGCGTTGTGAAAGGATGTAGATACGTGTCGTCTTACCCTTGTGCTTATATACAGGGTGTATATTAGCTTTTAAAAGCTAAAAATGTTCATGTAACAGCTCAGTTGGTAGTAGCTCTGCCTTCGATACTGTGAGTCGTGGGTTCGATTCCCACCAAGGGGAAATGTTTGTGTGATGAAGGAACATGAATACTTGTTCTGGGTCTGGTTGTTATCATGTATTCTATGTATTTATTTATTATATACCTATATTTACGCAAAAAATATGTATGATAAGTATTATATCAGCAGTTTAGTTGCCATAGTACAAGTTTTGCTTAGTTTGGGACTAGAGAGTGATGCGTCGATGAATATTTATTTATATATTTAACTATGTTTGTAACAACTTTAGGGTTAGACCAACCAAATTTTAAAATGATATCACTATATTAATACTGACATATAATCTGCAATAAATTCTAATCTTTACATATAAATATATGTAAAGAAATGAAGAGATTTTCGCAGTACAACAATTTCACTTAATCCAAGCTGTTCTGACAGAAACATTACTTAGAAGCCGTTTATTAAAGTAAGATGCGTAATCTCGAGATTTCCCCTGAGATAGAGTATGTTTCATAATCTCCACCAGTTTTAGGAAGAATGAAGAAACAAACAAAAAAAAACTGGTAATTTAACAACTCTTTGGCCAATTTATTTCGCAATTTTATCAATTACCTTAATTGTCTGTCAAACTATCACTGAAGATCGGATATTATATATGTAGTTCGTCAATTATTATGACGTGTATTATAAATAAATAATTACGGATATATCACACATCACACTCTAGTCCCAAACTAAGCAAAACTTGTACTATGGGAACTAGACTGCTGATAGAATATACTTTTTTTGGTAAATAGGTACATACATATAAGCACCCAGACACAGAACACAAACATTTGCTCTGGGTGGGAATTGAACCCACGACCCACAGCATGGAAGGCAGAGCTACTAACATCTGGCATTGACGCCTTTCACATTTATTATATTTATATTTATTGTGTTAATATTAATTAATAATGATTTACTATTGAGCAGTGACTGTCCCACTACAGGACGAATGTTTCGCCTTCTTTTGCGATTTAAATAGGTATATACAAATATAATATAATACAATATACAACTCTGAACAACAAGTCTCACTCCAATCTTTTGATCAATTATAACATTATCAAAAGATTTCTAACACTTCAAAGATTTACATAAAGCGTTATTACATCCACCACTTTGAACAACTAAATACAGGAGTGCGGGTACTGGGGGGGCATCCTGACAACTGAAATGTTTTTGAACTGATATTTTGATCAAATGGCAGTTCAGTTTTATTCTTCGTCTTTTATTGATATTTTGAATGATCGATTTTCATACCGTTTGATAGAATTAACAAAAAGTCAGGTAGTCCATGCTCAAATCTGGTTGGTCGTGCTTAAATCTGGTAGGTCATGCTCAAATCAGGTAGGCCGCACTCTAAACCGCGGCATTGACGTCATTTTTAACAGCTCATACATAATTTTATAAAGCTCAGTCACGACAGTCCACAAACATGCCACGCAATACTGATGAGTTACTATAGTAAAATCATCGAAAACTGAACTGCAACTGAAAGAATATTCGGTCACGCAAGTTTCCTCTTGCTGGATAGCCCCCCTGATCCATCAATCAGGGTTTGTATAAACCTTGGGCATATATTGTAAGAAGTCGTGTTTGCGTTAGATTACTACGACGTTGAAAAACAACGGTAGAAGTTGATATATAGGAGTGAAATATATTTTATTTGTTTACTATTTTTGCTTGTGCTGGCGAAGTGACAGGCAAATGAGATTTAGCATTCTTACGTAAGTTTCTTGCCCGTTCTTCTAGGCTCTGGTCGCGTGGAACTGGCACCTAGTATGTAAAACGATTCGAAATGATCCTTGTGATTTTATTGAATAAAGTAATTTTTGACTTTTTTGACTATCAGAATACGTAAAGTGATGCTCACAAGGCCACTCTTCGGACGTCGTCAACGTTTTTAAAACTTTGCAAATAAATACTATATGTATTTGGAGTGTAGTTTAGTCTGTTTATTCCCAGAAAAAATTAGATAATGCGGTTTAATTGAAAATTAAATTTGTGATAATTTCAGTTATAAATTAATGAACTAGCTTAAACTACCTTAATTCATTACATAGTAATTGCTATGTTTTAATCGATAATCCACCTACATTCCCAAATACCCTGATAACAGTCTAAAATAACTTTTCAAAATTAATGGTTGCGTAACTAATTGTTTCCGAAAACAATAAATATTTTGAAATGAAACAAATCCGGCTAATGGATCGGGTTCAAACATTTTAAATTAAAAATAACTGGAGGGCAGATTGGCCTCGATTCATTTCAAACGTCAAATTTAACATTGGATACGAATTCGCGACTTTTAACAAATTAATCGCGTTTCCGAACTGATTTTGTCGATAAAGGTTTGTACATCTGTTTTCGGAAAATGGTGATTTATGATAAAAATATCACATTTTTGGATTTGTGTATGAACATTGAAACATATTTGATACCTTGTCAAATTTATGTCATATATAGGTTGTCTGGATGAGATCGCTTATAGCGATAATACCGCCCATTGTACCATACTCTTAATTGCTATTCACTGTCTGTTTTTTTTTTATTAATTGTGGTGTACAATAAAGTTATATTCTATTCTATTCTACTAGATTTTTTCTGAGCCACCAACTAAGCTGTGACGCCTGTCGTTTAAATGGTTTTATTTTTACAAAGTAATAACTGTTTTTAATTTGAATAATTTTAACTGAAAAAAACTCATGACTCACAGTTCGAAAGAGGATTGTCAGTTGATAGTAATAAATTTGGTATAGTTTTCAAAACTATACCAAATTTATTACTATCAACTGACAACCCACCGCCGTCTCAAAGGTCATAAACCGCGTCAGCACGGACGTGGGAATTTTTAATTAAAATAAAATACGTGGACGATTATTAAAGCGAAGGATGAAGGGATTATCCTTCCCTTGGAGGATCCACCTTTTACCTTAATTAGTAGATTTTTTGCTCACACGTGGTTCGGAAGAAGGCTTAAGGCTTAGGTCGGTACTTAGGTTTAATATAGAAGTAATTTTATGTCTTAGCTTGGGGTTCATTATCATCATCATAGTGGTAGTAGAGTTGTAGTAGTGCTCAGAGAGACAATGCATGTAGTTTTTGTTTAACTTTGATAACAAAAAAGTCACATATAATTTAGGTGCGTAATTTTTTCACAATATTATTGATATATAAATATTATAGTATATATCCTTTATGTTTTACAGTATTTTAATCGAAAGTTGGCCAAAGTTTTAATAGACAAAGTAAGTTATCTAGTATTTTATCAACTACAATGCTAGAAAAAATATCATAAGTGAGTTTTAAAATCATTTGAAATTCATACAAACAACAAACTTTAGTAAATCCAAATTGACCCTTCAAACGACCCAGCACAACGTAACGTTTGAAAGCACCTTTAACAGTTTTAACAACCATGTTAACTTTTAACATAAAAATGTTTACGCGCAATATAAACAAAAGCCACTACCTACGTAAAAATTAAACGCGTTAACACTTTAATTAAAGAAGTGGGGAAGTTAACGGGGTCTTTTAGACCCTTTGCGTTATTGCAACTAAAATGTTCATAAGCGTAAAGTACAAATAGGTCTGAGTTGTGTAAAGGCAGAAATGTTTTTTTTTCAATACGTGATGTTAAAAGCCAAGCTGACTTTGTATTTGATTCATCATCATCATCCACGTCTTCGGCTCTTTTCATCCAGTGTTTGTCAGCTATATTCTAGCGTATTAAATTAATTAATTGATACATAAAAAATAAGCGTTTGTTTGTTTTTGTTAATTATAATGCGCAAGTCAAAGACAAAAGTCTTGACATTTGACTATGAGACGAAAATTAAACAGTTTAATTGCAGTCTTGTTATTGGTCTGCGCTTTTCCTAAGAGTGAAGTTATTCAAGGTATACTTAATTCACAACAAAACATGGTTATACGTACACACATAGTGTAGTGAACCATAAAGTAGGTACCTATGTCCGCCATGTTGCATTTAGCATGACGTAACCTTCAATGCATTACATTATGAACTATACGTGTAAAAAGAATTACATTTAACTTCAATCAAAAAGCTATTTTACTTTCATTCGGATTAATAAACATAATTAAATAAATACTTAAATAAATATCTAGATTTATAAGTAGGTTTCTTTTAAACCCGATAACCGTGACAAAACGAATAGAATGTAGATGAAAGCTAGGTATTGAATAAACTTCAGACTTGCAGAATCTAGATTGTCCTGATGCCAATCAGTGCCAATAGGAAGGCGTCTCCGACCCTGCATTGCTATGCTGAATGGTAATGCTTATACCAGCTGCTGAATTAATTCATTTTCTTTGAGGATTCAGTTAATTTGTTACAGTCTTTGGTTAACAACTATTTTTATTAGTAAAAAAACAACAAGCCTCTTTAAAACATAAGTACCTATGGGTGCATGGAAAGAGCCTCCTCGTGGCGCACACCGGTAACAGCTAGGCACGGCAAAGCAGTGTCTAGTCTGGCTAATCTTTCCAACACGATGCTACAACAGAATACCTACAGTTGTAGCATCGACACGATAAGAAGAAGAATTTTTGCATAGATGACAAATAACTTTGGTTTATTATTTGTTTTAATGCCAGAAAAGTACAAGAATTAACGTTACAGGGGTTATACTGATAGAAACTTTGCTTTTCTTGGTAAATATGAGCTGACTAAAACAAACATTTGTGTAATGGCAAACATATCTAACATATCTACGTAGCCTTAACTACGTGCCAAGGCTTAAGGCTACGTAGATATGTTTTTTTCCATATGCAAAACAATAATATAATATTTGAAACTATCACGGTTTTGAACATAGTTTTCATTATAAACGGGATATTTACCATGATTTGTGAGTTTGATTATTTCCCGATAATTCGGCACAGTTGCATGCGCCATGATCACGGGTCGAACTGAAGTCTTTGCAAGTAGATATAAAAGTCATTGGCAGACATACCGGTCTACCATCTTTCACAAATCATGGTAAATGTCCCGTTTATAATGAAAACTAAGCAAAACAATAATGTTTAAAAGTGTTATATAAACCCTCTTTATGCTAATTTAGGTTTGCAAATCAAGAAACTAAATATTGTAGTTTGTCTGTTGAATGTATGAGTTATTTTACTAAGCTACATGCATAAAAGCATTCTTGACTTGACCACCGTTCCCCCTAGACGAAACCACCTCACATAGTACAATTCTCCGCACGTTTCAGTCAATATTTGCACATATTAACAAGACGGTGAGAAAGCTCACATTTTGACAAAGCAAATATTGAATTTGCTTCAGTTTATAAGTGGCTGGATTCTGAAGCCACTGTTATCTGTGTGACTAGTGAGAATAACGTTGAAAACGTATATTTGACGTTTTCAAACAAACGAGTAAGTAGGTAAAATTCTGTTAAATAGTTTCATTGTAACGTCGTAGATTGCTGACTACATCATTTGGTATTTTTCAATCGAACATTTTAAATTTAAAACTAAATAAATTCAAATTGTGACAGACGACACAGCTCAGTTTGTAGTTGCTCTGCCTTTCATGCTGTGGGTCGTGGGTTTGATTCCCACCCGGAGCAAATATTTGTGTGATGATCATACTTACTTACATATTTTTCTGTGTCTGGGTGTCACTATGTATTCTATCTATGTATGTAGGCATTTACACAAAAAATGAAAAATAGTATTCTATGAGATATCTTGCCTTCCATAGCACAAGCTTTGCTTAGTTTGGGACTAGAGTGTGAAGTGTGAAATGTCCATGAATATTTATTTTTTACATTTAGAATTAAAAAATAATCTCCTCAGGGTTGCTTTGCCTGAACGACAACGTCGTAAAACACTCAATACATATTATAATAGTCGTAATTTAGTATATAATTAAATATAATTAAATTAAATATAATTTTCTTAAAAAAAAATCTCAAACAATCAATATTTCATTGACAATCATTTTCCGATTGGTAGCTCATTCCGGGGCCATTCTTCTAACCTAGCCAATTACACTAGCACATCAAATCGATCACTCAACGACACCACTTTATAAATATGTATACGAATCCGCATAAATATGTATGGAATCGTTAAACGCAGGCCTCGCATTATACAGGGTGTGTTCAAATTAATACAGGGCGCTTGTTGGATGGGCCGTAACGAATGACATGATGGGGGACGAAAATTAAAAAAAATGAAATTCATTGGATGTTTTAGGATTTTAATCTGAAGAGGGCTTGTTTATGAGGCTATGATATTATTTGGTTGATTTTATTGTTAAAGTTTTACAGTTTTTCATTAAATTACTTAAACTACAAAAATGATTTTAGTTTTTTATTTATTATAGACGACCGATGTGGCGCGGTGGGCGATGGTCCACCTGCGACGCGGAAGGTTGCGGGTTCGATTCCCGCCTTGGGATAAATGTTTGTATGTTCTGCAAATATTTATTCCGGGTGTTCTGGGTATTATATGTATAATAAAAAAATATCTATCTATGTAATGTATTATATTAAGTATGTCAGTCTTCTAGTACCCATAACACAAGCTCTGCTTAGCTTGGGGCTAGATGATGTTGTGTGGATTGTCCAGCATTATTTATTTATTTTATTTATTTGAGTAAGTCATGGATACAAAATAAGAGTGGCGTTTGAGGGAGGAGGCTTATACCCAGCTGTGGGCTAGTACGGGCCTATGATGATGATGATGAAGTCATGGAACAAGCAGATGGGTCACCTGATGTAAATGATGTGATTATTATGATCTTGCCTTACTAAGCACGTTCATTAAGGACTGTGGACTGTGTGGGGACTGTGTGACGTCACACTACGTCCTTCGCTCTAGAGACGTGAGAATAGTTAAATGTGCTTGTAATTGCGCGCACTTCTAAAGTATATCTTTCAATAGATTTTGTTACATTAATGTGTGATTTTAAAACGAAAAAAATAACCCCATTAAAAAAAAAAAACATCAGAAACAGACACAAACAGAGTAAGCAGAATTTTGTTCTAAATTGTTTTTTAACTCCCATTTTATTGTACATCAAACGACACGATAAGGTTGTAATATTCACTAATTGAGTCTTATGTTCCCTTTCATCTATTTAATATTATATTTTTGTCATTTTCATATTTATTTTGTGATAACGTGGAGGTAGAAATAAATTATGAATTCATAATAAGATGGTTTTTTTGTTGAAAATATTATATTACATTATGATGGAAAGTTATGTAACGAGATATTGTTTGCTTGAGAACCACTGGTCTAAGAGCCGTTACGCACTGTCGACTTGTCGCCGGCAACTCGGTCGCACAGCGACCAAAAACAATAGAGCGACCGACGAACAAGTGCGTAAACACCTATTTAAACTGTAGTAAGTCACAGTCGCCAGCGACCGTGTCGTCGGCGACAAGTCGACAGTGCGTAACGGCTCTAATATGACCAGTGGGTCATATAAGAGCCTCAAAGTGTTTCAACCTACTCAAAAAGTTTCAAGCTCATCTCTTTCTCCAGTGGGTATGTACCCTAAAATTATATAATAGAGAACATGGTTTATATCTCATCATCATCAACCTATATCAGTCCACTGCTGGACGTAGGTCTCTCCCAAGACGCGCCACCCGGTCTTCGGCTCTTCTCATGTTGTGTTTGCCAGATACACTCCGCAGATCATCACTCCATTTCGCGCGAGGGCGTCCTACACTACCCTTGTCTAAATAGTTTATCTAAAGTAATAGATATCTACTATGATTAGTTTTGCAGACTTACGGCCGGTTTCTCAAGATGATTAACGAATCAAATAATTACTATGTGTCAAACTCGGATCAATCGTGATTTGGGTTTCCAGAAACCGGCCGTTAGCGTGGTTGCTACATTTGGCTGGCTGTGTAGTTATCAATCACGGTATATCTTATAAAAAGTTAGCGGAGACTTGATGTATTGATTACATAATGATGACATAAAGTCAACGCTAACTTTTTATAAGATAGGGGTCAGTCTTTAGAGTATCCGACTAGAAAAACCGAATGACCCAGTTCGACAGACAATTGACCTGTGTGTTTATAACTACCATTATACTAGGGAAGTTATATACATTATACTTATACAAAGTACGTGTATAGGTTGTGTTGATATATTGAATTGAGGACAGAAATATATAATTATAGTGATATCAAAATAACAGCGTAGCGATGTTACATATTCGATGCTATATTATTACACATTTCGATACTATACCTATACTAATATCAGAATTTGTCGATATTTATTTTCCACTACAAAAATTAATCATGGTTATGATAAAAATTTGCTACGAAGTGTTCTAAGGATTTGAGATCAAGTATTTTGTTATTAAAAACATATTTCATAATACCTTTAACATCTTCAACTCTTTTGAATGTTATTTCGACCTATTTGGCCCCACTGAAAACCAAAACCCTAATTTTCCATGCCTTATGCTGAGTAGTGGCTTTAAACACATTTTAAGCTATTGCATAGCTTTTATCGCGGGCTTTGAGCGTGGAGACCGAATCCAGAAATTCCGTAACGAAAATAACCTAACACTGCGCATGCGTAATCCAGCAAAAATCCTGTGGGGTCTATTAATTAACCTCTCACTATGCAATAGCTTTACCGTGGCAGTCCCCGATTGCCATAAGTCTTTTTTTGTAGGTTTTAATGTTATATTATGTTATGGTAACAAAAGCTAAGAACACTATTTCAAAAATCAAATTTGTTAAAATTACTACCTCTCAAAATAAAACTATGTAAGTACAAATCAAACAATATAACATACCAGGTATCGAGAGTTACGACTTTGTTTTTACCTTTATATAACTGGGTGAGCACGAATAAATGTGACAATCGTAAACGTATCGAAACAGCGACGTATTTGAGATACATTGCGCGTCAACATCGGCTTTACTGTCGAACGTTGCAGCGGTAGCGCGCAGTGTATCTTAAGTACGTTAACATTTACATTTATTTGTGCTCAAGAGGCTAAAAGAATCCCCGTAATCTACGTCTATGGGGAATACAGAGTAAGTAAGTAGCTACGCATGTGGGGCGTTTCATATAACATAGACCCCATGATTTATTCCCATAATATTAAGGCTACATTGCGTTATTCATCATACGTCTTTATGGAACACTTACCCAATATGCCGTTTTAGTGAATATTGCGTTTTGGGAAGGGAATTTGTCTTTTTTACTGTTACTGTATTGCTATGCGGAAAAAGATTATAAAGTGAATATTATTTATCGCAGAAATGCTGTCTAAATTGGATATTGGGTAATATACAGGGTGTGTATGACAAATTGACAATTTCAGAATCTGATCGTTCACATATCTATGTGTATTTCCTTAATCAAGTCTCAAAAATAATTTATTCACAAACAAACTTACAGTATTTACATAATATACATTGACATGTAAAATACATTAGAAACCTGTATTTTTTGTTCTGTGTTAGAAACAGTTGAGCTATCTACAGACGATCTATAGATTATTCAAGTTGGATTTCAGAAGTTAATTTTAAACACACTGTATGATAATTTTACTTTCAGTCAAATACATTTGTCATTTAAATTCATTTCACTATAAAAAGGTTTTTGTGTAGCAAAAAAAAGCTTCTGATTCCGGAATTCGTTGAGTTTGATCCGTAACCCCCTCCAAAAAAGTTTTGCAAAAATCACGATACCCGAACCTTTATTACGTTGGCATAAAGCATACAAACTATCGGATCAGGCCCTTTTCACATCATAACGCGGCCAGCGGAATGAAAAATCTATACCACGTACGAAATGTGTGAAGCGATAATACACTTTGTATTCTTTGAAATAAGTTTGAAAATTAGAAGTTATAGAACAAATTTTGACATCTGGTCGGCTGTCAGTCGCTTCAAATTTTTCTATTCGGACTGTGTGGGTATATCGTATATCTCTAGAACGGTGTAGGAAAACATTTTCCCAAGTTTCTAAATCCACTTGTCAGCTCATCCGCACGTGTTTATTTTGTCTTTTCTGTGTGTAAGGCTGACTATGCTGCCTAGTATGTAGAAATCCTTGATTGTAAAATTTTGTATTTTAAGGTTTACCTGATATGATAACTATTACACCTAATAGTTTTCACAAAAAAACTTTTTTTCAGCATCACGCCTTGATCTGTGTATTTCAGTGGTTCAGCTCCCTCCATCAGCAAAACCAAAAAAAGTTTTATCGTTTGTGTAATTTCAACCATTTCTAATGTGATGCTCGTATATCGCCACGTTTAATGCGCGTATAGGCTGTCTGTTAGTTTTTAGATGCCGCTAACCGCTCCGCTCACTGCCTCGCTTGTCGCTTATCGTTTGTACATTCCAACCATTTCTATTGTGACGCACGTATATACCGTCTGCCGATTTATTATCGCCCCAATTCCATGTAGCGGTCAGCTCTGATCGATGACGTTTATGTAAATTCCGTGTTATGTTTGTGCGCGTTTTGTTTAGGCATTGCGTAGCTTTTGTTTACTTGGTTTTGAACCGTAAGCGAAGGTGATAAGGTTGTGTTTGGTGATAGAAATGAAAAGGTTAGGAAATGTGATAATTCACACGGGATGAAAGATCTTATGTTTTCGTACGACCTTTGTAGTTACTTCGGACGTCTACTTTTGATTATCAGTACCTCTACCATGAGTTGTCACAGTAAAATCGCCTGACTTTACTACTGTAGTTACGTAAATATTAGTATTACGAATTTTAGTTCCCAACTATCCGCTAGAGGCGCTGTACAAATCTTCATACATTTTTTTAACTACAGACGCTAGCGAGTATAGTATATACAGGGTTATTTGTAATTAGCGCATCACCTCTTGCAGGAAGCTTCTCTACTTCAATATAAACAACATTTGTTCTACGACTTTTCAAAATTATTAATTTTTAAAATTTAAGTTTTCCCATACAAATTTATTATTATGTATTTTAATGTCTCTGAACTGGTCATTACTCTACGCGCACCCAACTATCTAACTATCTCTAGGCAAAATATCGGCACGTGTAACGGGGCGCGGGGTTGCGGGGTGCAGCGGCTTGGCACTTTTGAACTTGACCTCAGTCGTATGACGCGCCGCGCACGGGTAATTAGAGACGCGTGCGCCGCACTTTTCTTCCGGTCCCGTTGCCGCGTAACCGAATTACGATTTGTGAGAGTGCCTAGGTGCCTACGGAACAGACATTACTCCGTCCGATGGATTTTTATTTGTGGGGACATGTAAAATCCCTAGTGTATTCCGGTGGTGAAGTAGCTAGCCGCGCTATGTTATTGGACAAAATTGTTTGGGCGTTGACCTCAAAACGAATCCGCAAGTGCATCACGAGTTGGTGAACAGTTCATTTTTAGGTGTGATCTTTGTGTTGGATGCGAAGGTGACTATTTTGAACGCTATGTGCGTGATACCCACCGGCATCCGCGTGATTTGTATTTACGAGGTAATTTTTAATTATACAATCATTTTAGATAGAAGAATTTTAGAAGAAGATATTCAATTATTGTAAATAAGCTGATTCCACTTTTTAAATACGCCTGCATTAAAAAATAAAATACCTATTTAGTAGGTACCTATTTTTTTTAAAAGAATAATGTTTAAATTAGTTTTTTTCTGAAATTCAGATTTTAGGTTTTAGACTTCTTATTCTTTCATTTTTTAATGTTGTCAGTCCTAAGCCTGATTAAAGTATGAAGGGAAAGTGGATTCAGATTCCCTAGGTTGACTGAGTAATAAAAAAACGCGGGAAACCGTAGTAGGTAGTTAGTACAATACCGAATCATACGTCGCCGTCGCGCGCGGGTCGCGGGAGGCTAGGTTAGGTATATTCTCTCTCACTCTTACAAAACACAGAGTAATAAATAACAGAGATAACCAATTTTTTTGTTTTTTTTTGTTTATGTGTTATTTATCAAGATTTACAAAAAGTCGTAGAACAAATGTTGTTTATATTGAAGTAGAGAAGCTTCCTGCAAGAGGTGATGCGCTAATTACAAATAACCCTGTATAGTATAGTAAAACCTCATGGTAGAGCTACAAGTTAGATTATTGTCATAGTATAATGAATAAATTCACAAAACGATATCACATCAGCATGCAGGGTAGAAATTCCTTACCATCTTTAGATATTTAGGACAAACTGAATATACCTTTGTTTAATAGATATAGCCAGGCTCGTCAAAGCAATTTGTAGTTTTTTTGCAATCCTTTGTAATCCATACGTAATTCTGTTTTGAAAAAATATACATAGATACAGTGCGTGAGACTTAACATATTTGTATGTCCCAGAATGATGAGTGCATTGCAATGCATTACTGAGCACATCCTCAGCTATAAGTAAGTAGTGGTTATAAGTTAGCAATAAACATCAAATGAACCATGAGTATGCTCATTGAGTCGTACAAAAATATATTTACCTTTCAAAAGGTTCCGTACATTTTTGTAATTGTATTATTGAAGTGAAAACTTCTTTAGCGGCGCTGGGTGGGTAAAAACTTTCAAACTCGCGTCAGGGTCACGTGACGTCGAAAAAGCGTAAGATCTTATTTAATTTTTATACATTGCTCGTAAAACAAGAGACGACAAAAGAACACACTTGCGGTCACGCGACGTATGACTCAAACAATTAAATAGTGTTGTGGCGACATGACGTGACGATGACGTGGCGACATGACGTGACGTGACGATGACGACGAAGCCAACGAAGACACAGACACATTCGCGCTTGCGCGATGACGTGACGATGACGTGGCGACATGACGTGACGTGACGATGACGACGAAGCCAACGAAGACACAGACACATTCGCGCTTGCGCGAATGTGTCTGTGTCTTCGTTGGCTTCGTCGTTGTGTCACATTCGCGCTTGCGCGAATGTGACACAACGACATGACACAATCACAATGACACAGACACATTCGCGCTTGCGCGAATGTGTCTGTGTCTTCGTTGGCTTCGTTGGCTTCGCCACGTCATCGTCACGTGACGATGACGTGGCGACATGACGTGACGATGACGTGGCGACATGACGTGACGTGACGATGACGACGAAGCCAACGAAGACACAGACACATTCGCGCAAGCGCGAATGTGTCTGTGTCATTGTGATTGTGTCATGTCGTTGTGTCACATTCGCGCAAGCGCGAATGTGACACAACGACGAAGCCAACGAAGACACAGACACATTCGCGCAAGCGCGAATGTGTCTGTGTCTTCGTTGGCTTCGTCGTCATCGTCACGTCACGTCATGTCGCCACGTCATCGTCACGTCATCGCGCAAGCGCGAATGTGTCTGTGTCTTCGTTGGCTTCGTCGTCATCGTCACGTCACGTCATGTCGCCACGTCATCGTCACGTCATGTCGCCACAACACTATTTAATTGTTTGAGTCATACGTCGCGTGACCGCAAGTGTGTTCTTTTGTCGTCTCTTGTTTTACGAGCAATGTATAAAAATTAAATAAGATCTTACGCTTTTTCGACGTCACGTGACCCTGACGCGAGTTTGAAAGTTTTTACCCACCCAGCGCCGCTAAAGAAGTTTTCACTTCAATAATACAATTACAAAAATGTACGGAACCTTTTGAAAGGTAAATATATTTTTGTACGACTCAATGAGCATACTCATGGTTCATTTGATGTTTATTGCTAACTTATAACCACTACTTACTTATAGCTGAGGATGTGCTCAGTAATGCATTGCAATGCACTCATCATTCTGGGACATACAAATATGTTAAGTCTCACGCACTGTATCTATGTATATTTTTTCAAAACAGAATTACGTATGGATTACAAAGGATTGCAAAAAAACTACAAATTGCTTTGACGAGCCTGGCTATATCTATTAAACAAAGGTATATTCAGTTTGTCCTAAATATCTAAAGATGGTAAGGAATTTCTACCCTGCATGCTGATGTGATATCGTTTTGTGAATTTATTCATTATACTATGACAATAATCTAACTTGTAGCTCTACCATGAGGTTTTACTATACTATACAGGGTTATTTGTAATTAGCGCATCACCTCTTGCAGGAAGCTTCTCTACTTCAATATAAACAACATTTGTTCTACGACTTTTTGTAAATCTTGATAAATAACACATAAACAAAAAAAAACAAAAAAATTGGTTATCTCTGTTATTTATTACTCTGTGTTTTGTAAGAGTGAGAGAGAATATACCTAACCTAGCCTCCCGCGACCCGCGCGCGACGGCGACGTATGATTCGGTATTGTACTAACTACCTACTACGGTTTCCCGCGTTTTTTTATTACTCAGTCAACCTAGGGAATCTGAATCCACTTTCCCTTCATACTTTAATCAGGCTTAGGACTGACAACATTAAAAAATGAAAGAATAAGAAGTCTAAAACCTAAAATCTGAATTTCAGAAAAAAACTAATTTAAACATTATTCTTTTAAAAAAAATAGGTACCTACTAAATAGGTATTTTATTTTTTAATGCAGGCGTATTTAAAAAGTGGAATCAGCTTATTTACAATAATTGAATATCTTCTTCTAAAATTCTTCTATCTAAAATGATTGTATAATTAAAAATTACCTCGTAAATACAAATCACGCGGATGCCGGTGGGTATCACGCACATAGCGTTCAAAATAGTCACCTTCGCATCCAACACAAAGATCACACCTAAAAATGAACTGTTCACCAACTCGTGATGCACTTGCGGATTCGTTTTGAGGTCAACGCCCAAACAATTTTGTCCAATAACATAGCGCGGCTAGCTACTTCACCACCGGAATACACTAGGGATTTTACATGTCCCCACAAATAAAAATCCATCGGACGGAGTAATGTCTGTTCCGTAGGCACCTAGGCACTCTCACAAATCGTAATTCGGTTACGCGGCAACGGGACCGGAAGAAAAGTGCGGCGCACGCGTCTCTAATTACCCGTGCGCGGCGCGTCATACGACTGAGGTCAAGTTCAAAAGTGCCAAGCCGCTGCACCCCGCAACCCCGCGCCCCGTTACACGTGCCGATATTTTGCCTAGAGATAGTTAGATAGTTGGGTGCGCGTAGAGTAATGACCAGTTCAGAGACATTAAAATACATAATAATAAATTTGTATGGGAAAACTTAAATTTTAAAAATTAATAATTTTGAAAAGTCGTAGAACAAATGTTGTTTATATTGAAGTAGAGAAGCTTCCTGCAAGAGGTGATGCGCTAATTACAAATAACCCTGTATATACTATACTCGCTAGCGTCTGTAGTTAAAAAAATGTATGAAGATTTGTACAGCGCCTCTAGCGGATAGTTGGGAACTAAAATTCGTAATACTAATATTTACGTAACTACAGTAGTAAAGTCAGGCGATTTTACTGTGACAACTCATGGTAGAGGTACTGATAATCAAAAGTAGACGTCCGAAGTAACTACAAAGGTCGTACGAAAACATAAGATCTTTCATCCCGTGTGAATTATCACATTTCCTAACCTTTTCATTTCTATCACCAAACACAACCTTATCACCTTCGCTTACGGTTCAAAACCAAGTAAACAAAAGCTACGCAATGCCTAAACAAAACGCGCACAAACATAACACGGAATTTACATAAACGTCATCGATCAGAGCTGACCGCTACATGGAATTGGGGCGATAATAAATCGGCAGACGGTATATACGTGCGTCACAATAGAAATGGTTGGAATGTACAAACGATAAGCGACAAGCGAGGCAGTGAGCGGAGCGGTTAGCGGCATCTAAAAACTAACAGACAGCCTATACGCGCATTAAACGTGGCGATATACGAGCATCACATTAGAAATGGTTGAAATTACACAAACGATAAAACTTTTTTTGGTTTTGCTGATGGAGGGAGCTGAACCACTGAAATACACAGATCAAGGCGTGATGCTGAAAAAAAGTTTTTTTGTGAAAACTATTAGGTGTAATAGTTATCATATCAGGTAAACCTTAAAATACAAAATTTTACAATCAAGGATTTCTACATACTAGGCAGCATAGTCAGCCTTACACACAGAAAAGACAAAATAAACACGTGCGGATGAGCTGACAAGTGGATTTAGAAACTTGGGAAAATGTTTTCCTACACCGTTCTAGAGATATACGATATACCCACACAGTCCGAATAGAAAAATTTGAAGCGACTGACAGCCGACCAGATGTCAAAATTTGTTCTATAACTTCTAATTTTCAAACTTATTTCAAAGAATACAAAGTGTATTATCGCTTCACACATTTCGTACGTGGTATAGATTTTTCATTCCGCTGGCCGCGTTATGATGTGAAAAGGGCCTGATCCGATAGTTTGTATGCTTTATGCCAACGTAATAAAGGTTCGGGTATCGTGATTTTTGCAAAACTTTTTTGGAGGGGGTTACGGATCAAACTCAACGAATTCCGGAATCAGAAGCTTTTTTTTGCTACACAAAAACCTTTTTATAGTGAAATGAATTTAAATGACAAATGTATTTGACTGAAAGTAAAATTATCATACAGTGTGTTTAAAATTAACTTCTGAAATCCAACTTGAATAATCTATAGATCGTCTGTAGATAGCTCAACTGTTTCTAACACAGAACAAAAAATACAGGTTTCTAATGTATTTTACATGTCAATGTATATTATGTAAATACTGTAAGTTTGTTTGTGAATAAATTATTTTTGAGACTTGATTAAGGAAATACACATAGATATGTGAACGATCAGATTCTGAAATTGTCAATTTGTCATACACACCCTGTATATTACCCAATATCCAATTTAGACAGCATTTCTGCGATAAATAATATTCACTTTATAATCTTTTTCCGCATAGCAATACAGTAACAGTAAAAAAGACAAATTCCCTTCCCAAAACGCAATATTCACTAAAACGGCATATTGGGTAAGTGTTCCATAAAGACGTATGATGAATAACGCAATGTAGCCTTAATATTATGGGAATAAATCATGGGGTCTATGTTATATGAAACGCCCCACATGCGTAGCTACTTACTTACTCTGTATTCCCCATAGACGTAGATTACGGGGATTCTTTTAGCCTCTTGAGCACAAATAAATGTAAATGTTAACGTACTTAAGATACACTGCGCGCTACCGCTGCAACGTTCGACAGTAAAGCCGATGTTGACGCGCAATGTATCTCAAATACGTCGCTGTTTCGATACGTTTACGATTGTCACATTTATTCGTGCTCACCCAGTTATATAAAGGTAAAAACAAAGTCGTAACTCTCGATACCTGGTATGTTATATTGTTTGATTTGTACTTACATAGTTTTATTTTGAGAGGTAGTAATTTTAACAAATTTGATTTTTGAAATAGTGTTCTTAGCTTTTGTTACCATAACATAATATAACATTAAAACCTACAAAAAAAGACTTATGGCAATCGGGGACTGCCACGGTAAAGCTATTGCATAGTGAGAGGTTAATTAATAGACCCCACAGGATTTTTGCTGGATTACGCATGCGCAGTGTTAGGTTATTTTCGTTACGGAATTTCTGGATTCGGTCTCCACGCTCAAAGCCCGCGATAAAAGCTATGCAATAGCTTAAAATGTGTTTAAAGCCACTACTCAGCATAAGGCATGGAAAATTAGGGTTTTGGTTTTCAGTGGGGCCAAATAGGTCGAAATAACATTCAAAAGAGTTGAAGATGTTAAAGGTATTATGAAATATGTTTTTAATAACAAAATACTTGATCTCAAATCCTTAGAACACTTCGTAGCAAATTTTTATCATAACCATGATTAATTTTTGTAGTGGAAAATAAATATCGACAAATTCTGATATTAGTATAGGTATAGTATCGAAATGTGTAATAATATAGCATCGAATATGTAACATCGCTACGCTGTTATTTTGATATCACTATAATTATATATTTCTGTCCTCAATTCAATATATCAACACAACCTATACACGTACTTTGTATAAGTATAATGTATATAACTTCCCTAGTATAATGGTAGTTATAAACACACAGGTCAATTGTCTGTCGAACTGGGTCATTCGGTTTTTCTAGTCGGATACTCTAAAGACTGACCCCTATCTTATAAAAAGTTAGCGTTGACTTTATGTCATCATTATGTAATCAATACATCAAGTCTCCGCTAACTTTTTATAAGATATACCGTGATTGATAACTACACAGCCAGCCAAATGTAGCAACCACGCTAACGGCCGGTTTCTGGAAACCCAAATCACGATTGATCCGAGTTTGACACATAGTAATTATTTGATTCGTTAATCATCTTGAGAAACCGGCCGTAAGTCTGCAAAACTAATCATAGTAGATATCTATTACTTTAGATAAACTATTTAGACAAGGGTAGTGTAGGACGCCCTCGCGCGAAATGGAGTGATGATCTGCGGAGTGTATCTGGCAAACACAACATGAGAAGAGCCGAAGACCGGGTGGCGCGTCTTGGGAGAGACCTACGTCCAGCAGTGGACTGATATAGGTTGATGATGATGAGATATAAACCATGTTCTCTATTATATAATTTTAGGGTACATACCCACTGGAGAAAGAGATGAGCTTGAAACTTTTTGAGTAGGTTGAAACACTTTGAGGCTCTTATATGACCCACTGGTCATATTAGAGCCGTTACGCACTGTCGACTTGTCGCCGACGACACGGTCGCTGGCGACTGTGACTTACTACAGTTTAAATAGGTGTTTACGCACTTGTTCGTCGGTCGCTCTATTGTTTTTGGTCGCTGTGCGACCGAGTTGCCGGCGACAAGTCGACAGTGCGTAACGGCTCTTAGACCAGTGGTTCTCAAGCAAACAATATCTCGTTACATAACTTTCCATCATAATGTAATATAATATTTTCAACAAAAAAACCATCTTATTATGAATTCATAATTTATTTCTACCTCCACGTTATCACAAAATAAATATGAAAATGACAAAAATATAATATTAAATAGATGAAAGGGAACATAAGACTCAATTAGTGAATATTACAACCTTATCGTGTCGTTTGATGTACAATAAAATGGGAGTTAAAAAACAATTTAGAACAAAATTCTGCTTACTCTGTTTGTGTCTGTTTCTGATGTTTTTTTTTTTTAATGGGGTTATTTTTTTCGTTTTAAAATCACACATTAATGTAACAAAATCTATTGAAAGATATACTTTAGAAGTGCGCGCAATTACAAGCACATTTAACTATTCTCACGTCTCTAGAGCGAAGGACGTAGTGTGACGTCACACAGTCCCCACACAGTCCACAGTCCTTAATGAACGTGCTTAGTAAGGCAAGATCATAATAATCACATCATTTACATCAGGTGACCCATCTGCTTGTTCCATGACTTCATCATCATCATCATAGGCCCGTACTAGCCCACAGCTGGGTATAAGCCTCCTCCCTCAAACGCCACTCTTATTTTGTATCCATGACTTACTCAAATAAATAAAATAAATAAATAATGCTGGACAATCCACACAACATCATCTAGCCCCAAGCTAAGCAGAGCTTGTGTTATGGGTACTAGAAGACTGACATACTTAATATAATACATTACATAGATAGATATTTTTTTATTATACATATAATACCCAGAACACCCGGAATAAATATTTGCAGAACATACAAACATTTATCCCAAGGCGGGAATCGAACCCGCAACCTTCCGCGTCGCAGGTGGACCATCGCCCACCGCGCCACATCGGTCGTCTATAATAAATAAAAAACTAAAATCATTTTTGTAGTTTAAGTAATTTAATGAAAAACTGTAAAACTTTAACAATAAAATCAACCAAATAATATCATAGCCTCATAAACAAGCCCTCTTCAGATTAAAATCCTAAAACATCCAATGAATTTCATTTTTTTTAATTTTCGTCCCCCATCATGTCATTCGTTACGGCCCATCCAACAAGCGCCCTGTATTAATTTGAACACACCCTGTATAATGCGAGGCCTGCGTTTAACGATTCCATACATATTTATGCGGATTCGTATACATATTTATAAAGTGGTGTCGTTGAGTGATCGATTTGATGTGCTAGTGTAATTGGCTAGGTTAGAAGAATGGCCCCGGAATGAGCTACCAATCGGAAAATGATTGTCAATGAAATATTGATTGTTTGAGATTTTTTTTTAAGAAAATTATATTTAATTTAATTATATTTAATTATATACTAAATTACGACTATTATAATATGTATTGAGTGTTTTACGACGTTGTCGTTCAGGCAAAGCAACCCTGAGGAGATTATTTTTTAATTCTAAATGTAAAAAATAAATATTCATGGACATTTCACACTTCACACTCTAGTCCCAAACTAAGCAAAGCTTGTGCTATGGAAGGCAAGATATCTCATAGAATACTATTTTTCATTTTTTGTGTAAATGCCTACATACATAGATAGAATACATAGTGACACCCAGACACAGAAAAATATGTAAGTAAGTATGATCATCACACAAATATTTGCTCCGGGTGGGAATCAAACCCACGACCCACAGCATGAAAGGCAGAGCAACTACAAACTGAGCTGTGTCGTCTGTCACAATTTGAATTTATTTAGTTTTAAATTTAAAATGTTCGATTGAAAAATACCAAATGATGTAGTCAGCAATCTACGACGTTACAATGAAACTATTTAACAGAATTTTACCTACTTACTCGTTTGTTTGAAAACGTCAAATATACGTTTTCAACGTTATTCTCACTAGTCACACAGATAACAGTGGCTTCCGAATCCAGCCACTTATAAACTGAAGCAAATTCAATATTTGCTTTGTCAAAATGTGAGCTTTCTCACCGTCTTGTTAATATGTGCAAATATTGACTGAAACGTGCGGAGAATTGTACTATGTGAGGTGGTTTCGTCTAGGGGAAATGGTGGTCAAGTCAAGAATGCTTTAATGCATGTAGCTTAGTAAAATTACTCATACATTTAACAGACAAACTACAATATTTAGTTTCTTGATTTGCAAACCTAAGTTAGCATAATGAGGGTTTATATAACACTTTTAAACATTATTGTTTTGCATATAGAAAAAACATAATGAAATGAAATGAAATATTTATTGTTTGTAAAACTAGGTTAGCCATAGATGTTGGTCATATTTTAAGTTTCGTACTCTAGTTCCTACCGATTGGTGTACAAACATGATTACACAATATATACTTATTTACGTAGCCTTACGTATTACATATCTACGTAGCCTTAAGCCTCGTAGTTAAAGCTACGTAGATATGTTAGATATGTTTGCCATTACACAAATGTTTGTTTTAGTCAGCTCATATTCACCAAGAAAAGCAAAGTTTCTATCAGTATAACCCCTGTAACGTTAATTCTTGTACTTTTCTAGCATTAAAATAAATAATAAACCAAAGTTATTTGTCATCTATGCAAAAATACAAATTGTAGATATGACTGTGTGCGTATCTACCATTTTTTTGCATAAGTTACCTGCGATATACCACATCATCATTATCAACCTATATCAGTATAGTGCTGGACGTAGGTCTCCCAAGACGCGCCACTGAGCCCAGTCTTCGGCTCTTCTCATCCAGTTTTTTTCAGCTACACTCCGCAGACCGGCGCTCCATCTCGTCGGGTGCGTCCTACACTACGCTTGGATAAACGCAGTCTCTCCAGTATCTAATATGGATACTGGATACAATATACCACGTCAAACTTAAATCGTATTATTATATATAATTTTATTTATATAGAATTTGCAGTAAAGAGAGTAGGTGTTACTACTTTTTTCACTACAAATTCTTAACAGGATTCATATCGCATCGAAAATAGAAAAAATATGCCGAAACTCCTGTTCTTTATGTAAAGAGTTTCTTGCCTTCGTGAAGCCTTTATTCGAATTCCTTATTCGAATTATTCGAGGCGCTCAAAATTATAAACGTTACAATACAACCCTTTTGTGCTGAACAAAATGGCTGGAATTTTTTTCGGCGTTGGAAATTTGAAAATGTCACAAAATTGTTACGGGTTTTGAAAATAGAATGACATAAGTAGTTAATTTTTTTTGATGATTATTTCATTGTTATATATTTTTGTCTAAGTAGGTACTTATATAATATTTATTTACATACACATTGATCATATACGTACGAACAAGTAAAGTTTTATTATTGAAAACGTTACTTTAACTAAACTCAGTTGTGTTTGATCAATAAATATGTCGACAGAAAAATAATCATGATCTATTTTTTGTGCATAAGTAGCTCTATAATTTTCCTTTCTATCCATAACTCAGCGAGTAAAATAATAAAGATTTTCTTCAACGTTGTAATTTCGTCCCATATTTTTCCTAAGCGTAAGAAATGGAGATTTTTAATAAAATTCTGGATGCCGCACTTAAGTGTCACTCAGGATATGAGCTCTACTTTATTACACACCGTAAAACTAAGACTGGGAAGATTAATTTTAGGTTCATTTTAAAAGTGGATTATTATAATGAGAATTTATGAAATGTGTCTTGTTTTAAACTGCTTATTTTGTAACTTAGTTGCGACAGTCTATACTACAGAGCCCTGAGTCCGAAGGTGCATTTTAGAACTCCCTACTCTCGAGCCGACCGTCGTCTCTCGGATAGCCATACAAAAATGTATGGACATCAGAGAGACGACTGTCGGCTCGAGAGTAGGGAGTTTTAAAATGCGTCTTCGGACTAAGCCCTCAGATAAAAATGACATTTTCAAATATCGAACATTCAGTGTTGCCAGAGCAAACATTGCGTCCACGATCGTGTTACTTTTAGCGTCAGAAAAACGTTTTTTTTTCCACTTTTCGTATTTCGCGGTAGAACAATCCAATCGGCGTAAAGCTCGCGGTCCCAGGAGGTGTGTAGTTGTCATGGCAACGAATCGCGTAGTGCTGTGATCAGTTTTGCAGTATTTTGGTTTACCGGTTTTTGTTTGAAATCAAGACATAGTATAAACTATAGGTAAGTATCAAAATATTAGGAATAATGCACACCTTTTTTAATAATTACGACAGAAAACTGCTAAATTAGTTATTAGCTTTTCCAACTTTATACAAAACACTAATTAAAACACTAAAGTCAAAGATCATAGCCACATTTCATAATCTTCTCTTGCAAACTCAAGCTAAAAACGTTTTTATTCGTTATATTTTATGCAAGCCGCGATTAAACTATTGGCTCAAGTCAGCCGAAGTAATGGTCAGTAAGCTTAACCGTATAATCCCGGGATCCCGCACTTTTTGCCCGCGCACCTGGCAACACTACGAAAGGGGTCACAAAATCCAAACTTATCTCATAAATTTGCACGGCGGGTCGATTCCATTCAGCCCTGAGTCTGAGTTTTGCCGAAAACGAATTAATTCTAATATAGTTTCGCACCCTGGGACATAATAAAGCGTAAAAGTCCCACTAGATATACGAATACCATTAATTTCCTATATAGTTTTGCATGAACAATATCAAGTTATTTTTTACAAAGATTTTTTAATAGCGCAATTTTTTTATTATGAAGCATCATATGCTATCGTAACTTCATCCACTTGAATTTGATACACGTTCAGTATTTAGTTCGTGGATAAAACTCAGACTCGTGGCTCTGAAACGAGAGCGCTTCGGCAAATTTCATTTTGCGTATAAAATCATGGCGAGCATTTAATTAGTGTGAAAAATGAAGTTAAAATTGAGAGGCGTTTATTTGCAAGTTGGAACTTTATTTGTGTAATATTCAAGAGGTGCTTTATGAGTAACAAAGTTGGTTATTTAAAAGTTTTGAATAAATACCAAACTTAGGTAAAAATAGGTAACACTTGGCTTACCTATTTTTACTTAAGTTTGGTATTTATTTACATAACAAAAAGTTATTAGAATTACAATAATTTATAATAATCACTAGAATACAAGCAATGAAGAGGGCCTACTTAGTAATAACTTCTGCTTGTATCAGCATTGCCTTACCTATCACGTCCCCTTTTGTTAGAAATAATGACTTTGTGTAAGAAGGTTAAATAAGTACTTACCTAGAATTAGACTAACATTTTGGGCTCTCCTTTGGTCTTTTGGTTTCAACTTTACATAGAAAGTCTTACAATCCTGTAATCGCATTGGAAATTATAGGTACGGATCAGCCCTCAACTGCGATGTTGCGACTACACCTTGAAAGCATTTTAAATAAAATTGAATAAAACTGAAGCCACTAGGCACTTTCACACTTGAACATAGAATAAATTCTTAAATGTTTCGTACCAAACATTCAAACAGTTTTTAGGTTTTAAAAACGTATAAATAATATATCTGACATATGATTGTAGAATCTACAATCATGGTCGAATTCCCGCGCTTTTTTATGTAGTCAGCCATTTTGAATCGTATTTTATGTAGTTTTTTCCTCATTTACAAAACATTATTTTTGCATATTATTCTTTTTGTGGCTAAAAACATGACGTCATGTCACGCGGGAACCATTCTGAAACATTTTTTTTATTTTTAATGTCACATAAAACGTTAATGCAATTTTAGGGTACTAAGTAGCTACGTTAAAAACTGTATGCAAAACACCCTAAAACTCTGGTAATGTTCTATAGGTACTTACACAGCGAGACAACCACAAAACGCAAAATAGGCCCTCAGTAATGAGGGCTAATCCGAAATGACGTCATTTGCCTGCCAGTTATACAATGTGTGCCGAAATGTATATTGTTAGCAACAAAAAGGTTGTAAAAATGTAAAAAAAGTAGAATAAAGTTTGATGTGGCAACATTCTGAGACATCCGGGCAAACTTTTGTTGGAAATTATTACTAGTAAAAGGTAATTCGATTTGAATTTATGTTGTGGCAACCCTTATATTAAAATAAGCTTAGTTTTATC
Source organism: Ecliptopera silaceata (assembly GCA_932527185.1). Classification (NCBI taxonomy): domain Eukaryota; kingdom Metazoa; phylum Arthropoda; class Insecta; order Lepidoptera; family Geometridae; genus Ecliptopera; species Ecliptopera silaceata. Next base: position 8,792,661 of record OW052208.1, on the reverse strand, counting down.
TAAAAATACTAGTTAACTACTTAAGGTAATCATGTAACTATAAATATAATGGTCTAACCTGCAATATAAAAATGAGAGGCGCTTCTACATTTTTACAATATTTTACAACAGTTATGCTGTATAGCTCAAACTTATCAGCACTAAATTATTTATTAATACAATTTGTATAAAATACGATGACATCTGTTTGCAAAACAATATAATGTATCATATGCCGTAACACAAATACTCAACTCACATTACTTTTTTGCTCAGTGATTTGGTTTATTTAATTGATTGGTTCAGCAAAGCGGTTCCATTTAAATATCCAATGTCCAATTTTAAATGTACGAGCTTAAACGGTTTGAAAGCGTTGATGCTTTATATCCCATGTTTTTAAATATATTTTTTTCAAATTTATTTCGGAATCTATATATTTTTTTTATCGGTGGTAAAGGATGTGTGCCAGTACGAACTGTAATATGTATTTCAAATTTGAATTAAGAACAGCACCCCAAGTACGAGTTTGTACACACACACGCGGATCGCAGAGACGCAATCGCCGAGCGCCACCGATTTCGTATGGAAATCCAAGCTTCTCAAAAAGACTACTATGGGCGCTGATTGGATTTCCAAACAAAATCGGTGGCGCTCGGCGATTGCGTCTCTGCGATCCGTGTGTTTACAAACTCGTACTTGGGGTACAGATCATGGTTTTTTTTCCTGGCTCGCACATTTTGTGCATTTGCCATTAGGTTTAGGATGTGTTTGTATAATGTATTTATTTATTGCTTATATACATGTACTTACATAGCAATAATTGAGGTAGCTTAACCTCACTCCATAATGATGCTTTGTTTTTTAAAACAACGGGTTATAAAAGGAAGAAGCTAAACATTTAATATCCATAAAGAAAATTGAGTAGGATTATCTCTGTGATTTTCTTAAGTGCAGCACTTTAACATAAAAAAATAAATTTATATAAGAAAAGCCACCCACCAATAACAAGAAAATTCTTAATACTTTTAATATTTGATTTGACTTTTATTGTCATACTATGCGATATTTTCAACGGAAAACGTATAAGTGGTCCATAGTTATAATTTTAGATTAGATATAGCCTACATAAGACTGTTTGTTTTCTTTGGAAATAAAAATACTTAAAAAAAGAAAAAAAAAGAATAGTTTTGCAAGCCCTTCGCAATCTCAAATATAAGCCATACCATAGATTCTTTAAACATCCAAATTAAGTGCGTCACCTGGCTTCACACGAGGCGTCAGGCACACCTAATTATTAACGTGTTTATTCCGCGTCGTTTGTCACGTGCCTAATCCACGCCAGCGCCACCTGTGAAGGCATAAAGGTATAACTCACGAATAATACCGTTACTGAGTTACTTTTTCAAGATTTCTCGGCATTAGAAGATTATGAGGATATACGTGAAGGTTTTTTCGTAAGTCATAAGGAGCGCGCTTTCGGCAATCGGAGGTTGACTTTTTGTTGGAGAAATGAGGAAAATAATTAATCTTACTAATATTAGGCACAAAAGTCACTTGTCTACATTATAACAGGAGCTAACCCAAATGGCCTGATTTCAGGAAACTCTAAGTTGAACAGGCTAAATGGCCCGATAGCTGCCAGCTGAGATGCAGGTCGTCGAGAATTTCAGGTCAAAAAACCTTACCATACCGGGTTTCGAATGAACATTTCGACGCGAAAGGTTGCGGGTTCGATTCCCGCCTTGGGATAAATGTTTGTATGATCTGCAAGTATTTATTCCGGGTGTTCTGGGTATTTTATATGTATACTTACTTAATAAAAAAATATCTATCTATGTAATGTTATTGTATTAAGTATGTACCCATAGCACCCATAACACAAGCTCTGCTTAGCTTGGGGCTAGATAATGTTGTGTGGATTTTCCAACATTATTTATTTATTTATTTAACATCACTGTAAAGGTTAACATAGAAACACGACCCGTAATTTTGAGTTTGCCAAATTCATAATTTATGTTTATATTTTTATCTTGTAGTGCGTAGGTAAAGTACAAGAGGTATGTTGATGAAATTACATAAAATTTTGTGTCAATAGCTCATACTGAAATAGCTTGTCAACTCAATTCCAGTAAAGTTTGACGACCGATGTGGCGCGGCGGGCTAAGGTTCGCCTGCGACGCGGAAGGTTGCGGGTTCGATTCCCGCCTTGGGATAAATGTTTGTATGAGCTGCAAATATTTATTCCGGGTGTTCCTGGTATTTTATATGTATAATAAAAAATATCTATCTATGTAATGTATTGTATTAAATAAGTCAGTCTTCTAGTACCTATATCACAAGCTCTGCTTAGGTTGGGGCTAGATGATGTTGCGTGGAATGTCCAGCGTTAAAAAAAAAAGTTATTATAAAAAAATTACAAACGCACATTCCTGTATTTATGTCATACCTGAATAGGGAACGCTCAGTCTATAGGTACTCTATAAACTTCAAATTTCAATCAAATTTATTCAATAAAATCACAAGAATCACTTTGAAATGTTTTACATACTAAATGATTCTAGGCGCCAGTCTATGATATGATGGTCTATGGTATGAACCAGCTGTTTACTTAGCCTGGGGGTGATCCATCAGTCTCCCCGCATCTCATTGTTCTCATTATTTTTTCGTCCGTAAAAATTAATGTGAACATCTAGAACAAAGCCTCTTTTTACGTTTCTATTATCTTTGCTGTAAAAGAGAATCTGGAACAAGAAAGCTCACCTTCAAATTACATAGACGCGAAGAACCTTGCGAAGACAAGACAAAACATTATAATATAAGCTAAAATTATAATATAGCCACTTAGTCTATTGTTTTATTAAATTAATTCATTCATCACAAAAGTATCGATATACCTTTAATTTTGTTGACAAAAATAACTAACTATTCTACTTGGACTTAAATATTATAATTTAAATTTCATTTATTTATCAAATTATATTATACTTAATTTAATTTATTAATTCCTCATATTATACACAAACATACTAATAAAGAATATAATATACAATGGTGAGCTTAACCCTATAACCCTTAAAAGAGTTTTCTTCCAGCAAACCTTAGGCCTTAGAGGATAGAGAGAGCTAATGGTAAATGTGGGTTTAGGTGAACAAAGAACACGGAAAGTAAATAAAAATCATGATCTCCTGGAATCATCGTAATGTCGTTAGAGCTCGTAGAGTGAGAGAGAGAACTCCCTCCCAAAAATCTGTACCAAACCCAAAACAACAGCCAACAAGTCCAATAAGTTTTCTGAACCTAACTCATCAAGATCAGCCACCTTGGGACCAGGGGTTACTACCACTGATACCCTTATCATTGTTGATGTACCCTGCGGCATCGGGGGCGTACACCCTTCAGTATCAGGGGTCTAATATGAATATAATACTCCCGTCTCCAGAGACGCAGTTTCCAAAACTGAGCGGAACTTCGCGGAATCGTATTTATTCGTAAGGTCTGATACATAATTTGATTAGCTGTCATGGAAATACCACTATCAATAAATTTGACAACAACTCCAAATCACGGTCACATTGTAACTAAAAAGAGTATGGAAACAGTGGTTACAAAAGATGCAATAAAATGGAATTAGACCCTTACCCGCACCTCCAAACCGATGCGGTGGAGCGTAGTAGAGTCAGTGCTAACTGTTGCCATCTCTTTCTGATATTATATTATCTGACAATGACAAATTATTATTATCAATCTGGTTTCCATAGTACCTACAAGTTAATTTTGGGAGCATAATCATGTTTTTTAGTTTTGTGATTGAAATCCACGAATGTTATTGTAAGTATAATAATTTGTCTCTGTATAATAATAATCCAAACGTTTAGAAAATCCCGTTATTATAAAATGTACCTATCTAATTTTATAATAACGGGATTTTCTAAACGTTTGGATTTCAAATTAAAGACAAAGAAATAAAAAAAATTAAATCATTGGTATATAGGTACAAATAGTAAATTTAATGCTTTTAGGGCACCGGATTTTGTATATTTATATTACTTATAAGCTCTTTGGTATAATGGCGTTGATGAAGGTATTGCGTGTCTACGAACACCATTTTGACGATAAAAACTGTAATTTACGTACAAAAGAGATTGGTTATACAGCATTTAAACAACAATCTATAAAATATATTTGTATTTTGTATTGACCTTTCTTGAATATTGAAACAAGCTTGACCTGAGAAATTAGGTCAAACGTCTTAATCAATAACTTTTGAAGTGAAAACTTCTTTAGCGGCGCTGGGTGGGTAAAAACTTTCAAACTCGCGTCAGGGTCACGTGATGCTGATCGAAAAAGCGTAAGATCGAGGGGAAGGGAGAGGAACTAGTATCTCCCACTCTTTCTACCGTGCCTGAGTGTGCTGCTCTGTTTAGGCGGCACAGGGCGAAAAATAAAAAATAAAAAATAATAAAAAATAAAAACATAAACATTGTATTCTACCTCATAAATGATAGTACTTTTATACTTATAATTAATTGAAGTTTTCACTTCTGCCGGCACTCCCGGAGTGCTACCTTTTTTTTTAAGTAATATTATGAGTATTCTATCAGGAAACTAGTTCCCACAATAAAAGCTTTGCTTAGTTGTTACCTATGTGTAAAGTGTCCGTGAATATTTATTTTTTTATTATAGCAGTTACAGTTAAAAAAGGAAGATTATTTTATCCAATCAAATGCTTACAATATTAAAACTAACTTTAAATCTAAGATTCTACATGAGATATGTTTTTTTTATACCATACCTGCAAGTTTTGCTAAGCAGTGAATATAAAAATTAATATATTGTAAAAGTTTCTTTTAAAAAAGGTAGAGGGTACGAATATACCTACCTATAATTATAATAACGGTACTTACTTTTACACTAGTAGATACCTAGGAGGCCAAATAAGTGCTTCGAAAAATTCTGCCTAAAACGTGACGTAAAAATCCACTGTTGTGAAATGAGTCGCATAAATAAGACTCATCTCATCTCAATACCAATAAAGGAGCTTCCACAGAGTGGCTGCGTTACCTTGCTGCATAAAACCCCTATAAAATTATACGAACGGTTTGGAGCGAGGCCACGGCCAGCGAGCTAAGAACTATGGGACAATTAATTTTTCGCGCTGTGTACGGTCCTTTTGTTTTCGTCGTTGTGATTAATAGAGGCTTAACCATCATCATCTACCTGTATCCACTGCTGGACGTAAGTCTTTCCCAAATAGAGGCTTAACCATCATCATCTACCTATATCCACTGCTGGACGTAGGTCTCCCCCAAGACGCGCCACTGAGCCCGGTCCTCAATTTCTCATCCAGTGTTAGCACTTTGTCTAACATCTCATCTATCTCTTACTCGAGGTACTTTTTATGAGTGTGAGTGAGACAAGCAGATGTTCCACTTGATGATACGCAGTAGCCTCTGCTTTGCTAAAACATTTTGTCCCTTTGCAACAAAATGCAGAAACGTGAGTATAAGATCCTACTTGGTTACAGAAATAGGTAACGTTTCGGGTAGCTAATTATTACACTGCCAGCAAAAACTTACCGAAAGAACGCAATCAGTAGAAGTGACTATGCATCTTCTTATTTTAGTCGTTTTCTTTTATGAAATGAGTTATTTCGTAAAACTCATTAGCGAAACACTCAAGCTAAAAAATATTCACTGACATTTCACACGCTAGTCACAAACTTAGCAGGGTAACTACCAACAGAGTTGTGATGCCTGTCGCTAGACTTTAACTAAACGATAAATGTATGAAACTGATGCTCACAATTTGAACATCCGTTTCATACATTTTCGTCGCAGTACGCAGTAGGTAAAATTGTACATATGCTTTAATCGCTATGCATGGGCTATCGTGCATAATATTCAATATCCAGCAGTAGATCTTTCCTCCATGTGCATTTTACTATCATAAGGTCAGCAGAACGACGCAATAGGACAAAAACATGCCATAAAACCGACACCATCTGAACATGGGTCTGCCTTAGCATAAAACGATAATAAAATTATACTCTGCGCAAAGAGCATGGCACAGTGTAGATTAATCTAGCTGGTTTACTTTTAGATTAAATTACTTACTTTTACAAACTCCCGCTCAACTGTATTTCAGGCTATATAATTATCCTCTGAGTTTTCAGGATACATTATGACAGTATTCTGAGCGACAAAGATGTTTTTGAAAATTGAATCGAACATCAAGCAATAACGACGTTATAAATCCCAGATATTTAATTTTTGTAGCTAAATCTTTAGAAAAACACGTTCAAGTCAGCAAAAAACTTTTATAAAGATTTTATAGAACATACTCTAGAAAACTTTCTTAAAGTTTCTGTAGAACCCAAAAGTGACAAAATTCAGATAAACAATTCGTTACGTTATCAAGTACCTAAACAAAAATCATGTCATACAACAAAAGAACTAGTGGATATAAAAATATGAACTCGCAATTTTTATTGATCTGAGTTAACCAGCTGAATGCTTTTTAGACTGTGTTCATCCTAGTCTTTGATACCGCAAACCGAAGTTAAATGAAATTGTTGAAATAATTCTGCATCCGATGGTTTTGCGTCGCAGTGAAATCTTTGTACCGGTTTGTAATTAAAATACCACAAGTCTGCGGCGTTTTTGTGATAAAGTCAAAGTCAAAGTCAAAGTTTATTTATTTGCAATATTACAAGTAATATAAGATGTTACAAATATAGCATTGACCATTGTAATGTTACCCTGTTAGGATACTGAAATAAATATTGATGTTTTTGTCAAATTTGCTTCTTTATTAATTACAGTTTTTTTTAATTAACCTATTGTGTCCCACTGCAGGGACATCTTGATCTCCTGCGTTTATCGACCACTTACAGTTTAGACAATAATATTATGTAGTAGTATTCCCGTTAATATGAGTTACACATTTTACGTAAATGTACCTGATTTTATAAGAGCTATTTGCATTCTTGAAAATACGGATCAAAACTTTGAAACTAGGGACATTAATAATGAATTAGAAATTAAATAACATTTTTTTACTTTCAATTTTTTGAAATTTGAAATAATTTCTATACTTAGGTACTTGTTCCATTGTAAGTATTATTTGTATGAAAACCTACTAGATAGATAGATTGATAAAACTTTATTGCGCAACTGTTTATCTTTTAACTGTTTTTATTTATTGTTTTATACAAAACAATCTAAGAACTAACTTTATTTAGTACAATGGGCGGCCTGATCGCTGATAGAGATTTCTTCCAGGCAATCGTACTAGCAATGTTTAATGAAATATCCTAAATTAATATTTGGATTTATTATAATATATCATACAGTAAATTATAAGTCTAGTGAGCCTTTACCGTAAAATAGCACATAAAATACTCGTATCGTAAATCAATACTAACAACACAATAAAAATCCAACTAAAAATAACATTTCACGGACGTTAAATTTTTATCCTTCCGACCATTAAGGCTTTGGTGTATTGAAGGCTTATATTTTTTTCATTATTATTACTGATACCTACTTATGTAAGCCTAGTACTACTTCAGAACTCCTTTTACATAAGTTCTTATTTATAAAATATTATATATTCACAATTACATATTACTGTTTCAAAATATTTTTAGATATACGTATTTTTTATATGTTACACTAACGGCCGGTTTCTCGAACGATTATCAACGAAAAAATCTAATAATTACTATGTGTCAAACTCGGATCAATCGTGATTTGGGTTTCCAGAAACCGGCCGTAAGTATATTTTTTAAACAAATCTTTATTGGGAACAAAAAAACCAAATAAATAAAATGTTATATGTATGACAAAAAAATGCTTTTATACCTACCTACCTAATCAAATTTGTATAGTATTTTTGTACGAAAGCTATTTAGAAGAAGTTTTATCGAAATTGGTAGCTTATATTTAATAGAGCATCCATAAATAAAGAGGCATGACCTAGGCCGTCCTATAAATAACATGATCACCGTCAGATACAGCGGCCATCTTGGAAAATCAGTTCACTGCAATTTTATCACAGAAAATCTATTGTTTATGGTCTATCTAGCCATCATGGCATTTTTTTTTGTCATGGCATGGTCGCGTGGAACTGGCACCTAGAATAACCTAGTATGTAAGACGATTTTAAATGATCCTTGTGATATTATTGAATAAAGAAATATTTGATTTGATTTACAAACACTGCAATATTATTAAGTATAGGAAATGGTATATCGTCTATGGTCTCTTTCTAGCGATAGTGGTTTAACCGACTTAAAAAGAGAGGAGGTTCTCAATTCGTTTGTAATTTTTTATTATAATTATACAAACGCTGAAATATGCACTTAAAACTTATATAAAACACACATTTACATAAAACTTAACCACTAGTTTTAATAATGTCGCGACTTATTACTAAACTTACTACGTAAGTCGCGAGAAATGCGCATAAGAAAATGGCTGTCAAAAGTTCAAAAATTAGCAAGTTCTAGTATTTTAATGATAATGAACAAAACTGTACCTACGCTTGGTAGGTACAGTTTTGTTCATTATCATTGAAATTTGTTAGATTTAAATGAGTTTCATACGAGTAGGTGGAAAAATAGAAATGATTTAAATGAAAAATTATTGAATGCGAGAGGAGTAGATTTAGAGTTGACGAATGAATAAATAAAATAAATAATAATAATAAAATAAAATAATAAGTAAATGGAATGGAAGAAGACATGAGCTGACCACACTTAGCGTAGGATAAGAACACGATGATGATGATGATGATGATGAGATATTTTGATAATGTTTTCTTCTTTGTCGAAAACAGCTCAAAATAACCAAAGTTTTATTTTTGGTTACCTAAAATAACCTAAAATTTGAGCTTAGGCCTCCGTGTATCCCAAATGTCACCTAACCTCTGTAACCATGAGTTGCCAAATATAATAATGTCCCAAGAGAAACTTTTTTAATCACATAAAATGAGACTGGCCATAAAAGCCCCCTAATTCGGCTACCGTCATCTCGTGTGCAAACTTTGTGCTTTTAATTAAAAAATTCTAAGCCCAGATAATTAAAATAAGTACAAGGTGGCGCGCAAGTAACTTTTCTATTTTAATTTTCATTTCAGGTTTGGTATTTCTGTGGAACTTTTTAGTTTTATATTTTAGTACCTAATATTTTAATGCGTTATTTGTTACGAGTGTATTGCTAGATAAAAAATATATAGCGTAAGTAATAGATATTCAGTGTTGCTACATTTGAGATGATTTTCAAAGTTTGATTTATGATTTGTCATTGGGTTTTCCACTAATTAATGTGCAATGATGTGTGCAATACCCGTAGTTATTTATTATATTAAATTATTTAATTGTCTTAAACATTTCATTACCTTACCGGCTTACTCGGAATCTTGAAATAAAGAATTATCCACGGCCATTTTTTATCTAATGACGCGTAAAAGCAATATAATTACTAAAAAAACAGATCTGTCAATGTCACCCGCCTACTTTCCTTTGTTTTTTAAACGAAATTGGTCTTTGATTGTATAGCTTGTCTTGATAAATTATTTTTAAATTAAATTTAACGTGTGGTGTCGCGACGACTATTTTTGTTGGGTGTATACAGGTTTTTTGTAAGTACACAATAAATATTAATACCTACTGTGTGTCCCTTGACACCTTTCAAGTATTTTTATCTATTTTATTATCTATATATTTTGTAAATACTGTAAGTCGTAAGTTTGTGAATAAAAATATTTTATTAGTTTTGAATCACACTGTACCCGCCATCTTGCATCTTAATTTTGGGGGGAAATATTATTACCAGCTATTTGGGGTCGCGCTGATCAATCTTTACGGTGTGTTTGTGTTAGATGATTGTCTTCATTATAATTCAAAAACTGCTGAAGACAGACTCCATATTTTGCATATTTTGTACTATAATGAACACTTGTCTTGGTCTATGGGAACTAGTTTATAATTTTTATAAACTAGTTCCCATATTAATAAAAATTATAAACTATTACTAAAAGATACAAGAGATAGGAAATAATGCATATTTTGATAATTTATTTTGTTGGTGTAATTTTTGTGTAAGTACCAATAAAGCGTTTTTCATGTACATAAATTTATTCATTCATAGTATTTATCTTTTTGCGGCTGTATATCTCTACGGCCTAGATGGCCTCATATATGGTTCTTCTGCAGCTATACAAGTGTGTAGTTGCAAAAAAATGTTCTTACCAATCTCAATACAGACTATCAAATTCCCATGCCCACTACAAAACAAAGCTCTCGAAATGATTTGGTTCAACCCACAAATACTCAAAAACCGAAGCCCCGTTTCGTGATGATCAGCGTATCGCTCAAGAGACCCTCAGATCCAGTAAATCTAGTTTGGAGGCTTTCCGAAACCGGCCGGATAAATCCTATTTTGCAAGGGTTGGGACACACGGAGGATAAACTGATAAAAGAATATAAAATCTATGAAATTCGTATATTCATGAAAGTATATGAGGTTAGACGGATTTTAGCTGATTTTATTGTGGTTTATTTAGTTTTGGTAAACTGTATTTAGATTTTTCGTATTCTAGCATAGTTTTGATGTGGTTAAAACTTTTGAAATCATTCCTTAAATTTTTTCCAAATAATCATAAATTTCCATCGAACGTGATCCTATATTTCATTATGTTTTGTGATTTTCTGTTAATATTTCATTCATAACAGACATTCACAAAACATTAATACTAAAACTTTGTTTAAAGGACTTTTGTAAAGTATTCTAGGTATTCAAAATGTTATCGGAGCGTCGAGTCACAGCAACCCGTGACGAGTGGGTATCTAGTTCAGAGTATCAGCATTGTTATTCAGCGTGGCAATGCAGTCATCATCATTTTTCATTGATACTTAAGTATTTGGATAGTTCAAACTATAGATCGATTGCTACGCGCAGATAATGTATCCTATTTAATTTTTATCTTAATTTCACAATGTATAATCTCCAAAACCAACGCTGTACGTTAAGTAATACTATTAAATATACAAGTTAAGTATATGTATTATAATGTAATCATTTATTGACAAACAAACTTATGGCTATTACAGTATTTACAAAATATACAAAGGCATATAAAATACATAAGCAAACGATCTATAGATAGCTCAACTTTAATAATATTAAGTTTAAGATAAGCTAAAACCCCTATCTGGATTCTTTGGTCTATCTAAAGTAGAAACCTAGTTAGACATTCAGTTACTTCGCTTTGATGTCTAAACATACGTGCGTTGACGTAATTGCGGATTAGAGACCACATTACGCAGACCCTTCGTACCGCAGGGTCTAGTGTGAAAATACAATTTAAAGGCCGTGGTACATCAATACTGTGTGTGAAAAAGTAACACATTTATTAAAGATAAGGAAGAGCGTTCACCTTCAACAACATATTTTAAAGTCACATGTGTCAATGTAGTTTAAGAAACTAAGGATAATTGTTGGTATTGTTTGTTTTTGTTTAATAGCTTAAAACTACCTTTTTTTGACCTTTGATTTATATATTTTTATAATATTTTTCAGTTGGTTGTTATATGTACCTACCAACTATGTACATACATTTATGCTGTACCTACAACTCAGGTACCTATATATATTACTTTATTAAAATACATGTATTTTAATGCTGTACATTTTATTAAAATACTCGACCCCACGTTGCAATATTAAGTAATTTGTTCATAAAATAAACTACTTAGTACACTTAGTTCATCGGAAACTTAATCTTATTGAATATTGGCATCATCACTATGGAAATCAAGCTATCACCACATAATCCAATCTTTTTGTCGCCAGCGGAATTGCTTAAAACCGTTATTACTTCCAAACTGCAGGCTCCTACTGGCAAAAAGCTTAATAAAGAACCAATATAGCTACCAAAAAGAAACGCCAACAGCCCTATTCAAAAAACATCAGGAATCAAATTCAACTTTCCTGTTTTAAGGATAGAGTGTAAACTCGTTACAACGTTTGGATTCGGTTTACTGAGCCCTTAGTCCGAAGACGCATTTTAAAACTCCCTACTCTCGAGCCGACAGTCGTCTCTCGGATCTCTCTCTCTACTTCTTACAAAAATATAAGGACATCCGAGAGACGACTCTCGGCTCGAGAGTAGGGAGTTCTAAAATGCACCTTCAGACTACGGGCTCTGGGACATTTGAATAATTAAAAGGCGGCTTTATCTATTTATTTAGGTCTTTCGTTGACTTGCAATTGTCCGATTTTGCAGCCAAATTTTCGAGGACTCTTCACTTGCAATGTCGAGATTTTCTGTTGCCAAGCGGAGGACTCTTGAGATCATTTGAGTCTCTGATGACTTTGAATGCAAATGATTTTGTAGCTGAGGATTTTGGTGACGTCTTTCTAACCGATGATTTTAATATGTAGAGCGAAAATATGTATCCTAACATATCATCAAATGTTTTCGGATTAAATTATAGACGAATAAGCACCGAGTTTTAGTAAGTACCTAGGTACATAAACGTGTATTGCAATTGACAATTCTAGTTCTAACGTTATCTAGATACGTTGGTATTCAACAAACAATATAAAGGTTTTATTTAAGTTTTTCTATGGGAACTTGATTGCTGATAAAAAACTAACTTTTTCTGTAAATACATAGGTACTAAGCGTAGGGGAGAGTGGGGGAAAAGCGAACGCGGGGTAATCCCGAATCCTATAGTTCCAATGAGTTAGAGTGTTATCGCCATATTTTATTTGTCGCGATTTTGTGAGTCACTCCACCACTAGTGCCAGTGAATATCACGAGGTAGGCGGTCGGACGTACTTGTCAAAGTATGCATTTTTGAAAGTTCTGTTGCTTTTTGATGTAATTTTTGTGTAAATTCAAGTTGGCGTTGCTTTATTTCTATTCATACTAGTAATGTAATATTTTTATAGTGGAACACTCACATATTAATCTACTAAATGACAATGACGCAATTGGCAAAAGAAATATAACCTAAAACATTTTTTTCCATTTTATTGTTTCTAACCCGGCGGGGTAACGGCGAACACTCCGTGTCGGGTAATCTCAAACGTTTGTTATTACCACCTGGCATTAGGTTATTTTTGTTTATAGATTGTGTCATTGTCATATAGCTAATACATTTTTAGTTGACTAACAGATTCTTATTTTTTATTGGTTCCCTGTTATTTTGCTTTATTAAAAGACGAAATATAGTCTTGAGAGATCTCAAAACAGCTGTAGATGATGTTAAAACCAAAAATCTGAGCATCGCCAGAGCAGCAGAGACTTATAACGTGCCTAAAACGACTATTTTTGACCACTTAAATAAAGCGATTATGAAACAATATTAATGTGATAACTGTCGTTATAAATGTTAGTACGTAATTACCCCACTTGGTGTTCGTGTTTACCCGACTTATGTCGGGTAAAGCCGAACACTAAGGGTTTTGTTTTTTTGTCATTTTGGTACTTTTTATAGAAAAACTATAAACGTTGATTAGTTAATTCTTGAGACAGATAAGTACATTTTATAATTCAACAATAAGGAGAACTCTATGATTGAATTCCACTCTTTTATTTATGTTTTCCCTTAGGTATTCGCCATTCCCCCACTTTCCCCTACATATAACTTCAAACTCATCCTACAAGCATACGGCCGGCAATCCGGATGTTTTAGTGAGCCGACGATCAGTTGGTCCTTACCCTCACAATACCTTTTGTCTGCGAACAGATCCCTTTCAACAAAAACTTACTAGTATAAATACATGTAATAAGTACATCCAGAACGAAAATCACTATTGACATGTGGTCACTGTATTATTGTGCTGTGAAACTGTGGTACAGTCGAGATCACAACGGCCTCTTTCACACAGGAAATGCTATTTCCGAACGTCATGTTTATGCGTCATGTTCCTGGGATATATGTTTGGTTTATCCGCCATTTTATAAAACTGAGAAGAGAAAATTGTGTGCATTTTTTGCCTGCGTTTTTGATTAGTTTTCATAAGGTGTCATAAAAAGGGACGAACAGGTGCAAAATTGTAATCTTTTTTTATTTTTCAATGTATAATCTTAACGATTAGCGCAGTTTGCATAACAAAATGTTGCTTGTAGGTAATATTATGTTGCTTTTCCCTCACTAATTTTAATTACGATTTTTTTTAAACCGTTATATAATTTTCCAAGTGAAAATTAAATGCCTTAAATAATTATACAAAACAAGAAGGTAGCGCTAAAATAGACTCAATTAGCTCTGAGTGCACTATGCACTTAAAAACTGTTTTCGTAAGCAAAATAAAATATTCAAGAAAGCTAAAACCTGGTAGCAAATTCAACACACCCGTAGACGTCCGGCTCGGTCGGACGTCCGGAAGCTTCTTGTCCGGTCCTGTTACTCCTGTCCGGTCCGGATACAAAGAGACAATGTGCTGGAAAAATCCATCGAATTCACTCAGGGAACTATCTAAAACGATTTTCCTTTGTTTCATGTTGCGAGAATAATTCACTGTTAGTAAATTATTGAAGGTATATTTTTATACTGACACAAAGCAATGTTTTTTTAAAAAGAAAAAAGAATATTGTGTTAGTATCGAGGTACCTATCGCAAAAAGGTTTTATCATAAACCTTACATAGATAAAACCTCTTTTCTAAAAGTTTATCGAAGCTAGAACAAAGTCAAGCAATAATTGGTGTTCCAATTTCAAAATTCAGTAAATTATTGAAGGTATATTTTTATACTGACACAAAGCAATGTTTTTTAAAAAAGAAAAAGATTTATTGTGTTAGTACTTATTGAGTTATCGCAAAAAGGTTTTATCTTATACCTAACCTAGATAAAAAAAAATTTCTAAAAGTTTTATCGAAGCTAAAAAGTCAAGCAGTAATTGTTCAAATATCAAAATTCAACTTGTATCCATATCATAGAAGCCAGTTCAACTACTGTAGCTCTACCATGAGTTTTTACAATCTATACTCGCTAGCGTCTGTAGTTAAAAAAATGTATGAAGATTTTTACAGCGCCTCTAGCGGATAGTTGGGTACTAAAATTCGTAATACTAATATTTACGTAACTACTGTAGTAAAGTCAGGCGATTTTACTGTGACAACTCATGGTAGAGGTACAGATACGATTTCTGTAAACGTGCTTTGTTAGGTAGGTAATACAGTTGGCTATGTAGACACAGGCGTGAAGTCTGAAGAGATTTGCGAGGACATGCATTATTCTTCATCATTTTTTTATTTATTTCTAGTATTATCATTTTTAATGTTCTTTAATAAATTGAAAATCATAGCCTGAGCTATATTTAGAATTGTATTTGTATTAATGCTATTTTTTTACTTAGGTTAATAAAGTTAATCTATTTAATTCCACCTCATTCCATTCCAAAATAAAAGCTACAAAACTGTTAAAAATATACGCACCATTTTTCAAAAACATTTTGTACGGACCCCATTTCAGAAAGTTACTTAACTAGAATGAAACCAAACACTTGGCGACAAAAAACGATAAGTGACCTCGCTCTAAAAATAGCAGCATCTCCCTCTAAAAATACACGTACGAAATTCAGCTTCAAAATTCGCATAGTCAGACGTTTCTGAAAATACACAAAAGGGTTTTATTACATTGATACGACACGACATACGATATTGTAGAGCTAATCTTGTACATTACGTATTAGCGTTTGATTCCATGTCAGTGCGCCCTTTTTACTCGACTACGCAAAGCTGAAGAAAGGTTATGACTTTACAATCTATGTATGACTTTTCAATCTATGTAGGTATGACTTTCCAATCTATGTATACGGTGTATATGTACCTACTAACAGTTTTTGATATTAAGTCAGTTGATTGATTTGATGAGTCTTGCTGGCAGCTTTATTGACATAGGTAGATAATTGAAAACAATATGCAAGTTAATATTTTTTTTTAATCTCGGACATTTCACACGTCATTTCTTGACTAAGCAAAGCTTGAACTATTAGAAATATAAAGCTTAGATTGAAACGTCGATTTGTGGATTGCTGATAAAATACAAACATTTCGTTCCTAAACAGGTTTTATTCACGACATAAGTTTTTCAACTCCAGTATTGTTCGGCCGCGGATTCATATCAATGGCCATGTAAGTGTCGTATCGGCTAATGTAAAAATACCCAAGTGAAATGGCTTTTATATTGTAAAAAGGATGGGGATGTGGTGCATTCAATATTTCTTGACATCAAGTAATTTTTTGCTACAGTTTAAATCAGTTATTTCAGTTATTTCATAAGAAAGATCATAGAAGATTTTAAGTTTAGAAATATAAAACAACGGGATATACAGAGTGTCAAAATCTAAATACTTTTTAGCGGAATATATGTAATTTAAGTAAGAAAACTTAAAAAGACTTTTAGACTCACCCCGAACACCTAATCAGTATTTTTTTTTGTTTTGATCATAAGTGAGTTTTCAAAAACTCTTTTTTTTCGCAATAATAAAAAGTTAAGTAAGTACTTATGCAAATTACATAGTTAAAAAAAAGCAATAAAAAAATTAAATGGACCAGAAGAAATTAGGTAGATACTATTAAAAACGTAGAGTTAGAAACTTTTCGAAACGATTTCGTTTATCCAACTGACATTTCACAAGGTTTCCGAAGGGTAGATATAACATCTCGTTTTGGAAAAAGCGTTGACCCACATTTTCTGTCCTAATTTATGTTATTTTCATTTATTGAATAGGTAATAAAATAACTAAGCCATTTTAGAATAAAAATAAATATAATACGTTCGGCAGACGTTAGTAACCGAGAATTAAGTAGTTTTTTTTCGCATATGTGTTTTTTTATAACTATATTTTCACAAAATTTGGTCAACAGAGGTGCTTATACTGACAGCACCTCTAGTGTTGAAGTTTTTTATGGATGCCAGTGATCACTCTCCATCAGGTGGTCCTTGCTGGTCTAAAATGGCTTTAACATATCTACATAATTTGTTTATATTCGAAAACCATTAAAGCGATTGCGGAAATAACAGACTATAAATTCATATTAATAATAATTATGGCTAGTGTTAATTACTTGTTTGGTTTCAATTCCAACTCAATTCACAAATTAAACTAATAGCTTGTTGCAAACTGGAATCACATATCTCAATGTTTAAAAGACATACAGTTTACGGCAGTCATATGACGGCCACCGTTTTTTAAGCACTAAGGTTATATGAAAGATAATGCCAAAGTTTTTGAGCGACTTTTAACTTTTATTCTTTGAATAGGAGAGTGCTAAAAGTAATTCTTTTTATCTCTGTTAGGATATTTTTAGTGATATTATACATTTTTGTTTGTAATGTAGGAATAATTTATGAATATTTATATTCATACTATGATATTAGGTGATTTTAGGTAATAAGCTACAGACTGGTATTTTTCTGTATGATCCATTTTCAAAGAATTAAAATAAAAACGAGTAAACTAACATATTAATAAATGTAAATACTAACACCAAGAAGCTGTTACCTTTTAAATAAATAAATTAAATGCTGAAGTTTACTGTGACATCGTTTATTTTTAGAGTAAGTACTTCTTTACTTCCAACCCAAGCAATGTGTCTAAGCTCGTTGCAAATACATTTCGGCTAGCTCTAGCCACTCTGAGTCCGGAATGGCGACTATAAATCGAGATGACAGTTCATTGATCGCCGTGCCCCTACTGTGCTAACTCGAATCTATCAGCGGGTGAATGCGTGATTGAATGCGCGCGCAATGTACGCAAACCCCTTGATACATTTCAACTTGTGACTACACTATTATCATCAACCTGTATAAGTCCACAAGAAAGAGGAAAGAAAATACGTTTATTTAATAAAAACAGACACAAATTAATGAATAAAAGTAGGAAAACAATTACTACTAAAGGTCTCTCCCAAGACGCGCCCGATCTTCCCAGTCTGGGGATAAAGTCATGACCATATTTGATATTTTAGCATGAATCTTTAATAAAAATAAAATAAATTGAAATTTATAAAATAAAACATAGACATATACCTAAGTACTTTTTAAATAAATACATTCAATATGATAAAGGAAAAACCCCGCGAAGTGAATCTTAAATTACCTACTTACATAATACTTTTGGCTGGCAACAAAATAGGCGCGAACAAAGATGCAACCTTCATACTGTGTCAGTCGACCAATGAGAGACGCGAATCCAGGCGTTCTTTTTTTGAAACCGTCAGTGTTGTTCAACAAATCAAAAGACAACCATCCTGGCGTTCTTTTTTTGTTTTTTTATTTCTAGAACATTACATATCATGTTTTAACATAATTGATTTAAAAATAAATACTGAAATGATTTGTCATTAAACTAGTGAAAGTTGTTGTGCGACTAACAAATGTAATATTAGAAGATTTTACATTTGATTTGGTTAGCGCAAAACTTGACTTTATGATATGAATCATCGTAAGGTTTCTATTTATTTACATGTGTACTTAATCATCGTAAAGTTTTGTGACCTAGAGAGTTATTATCATAGTAAATTCCTTAAGGTTTTTTCTTTTTAGATTATTTCCTACCACGCTAAGATATTTCCTTCTGTTACTTGTCATTAAACTGTTTCAAATAATTATTATTGTAAAGACTTCATAAAAGTCTGCGATTCCGAATGGTATTTATTTGTATTTGTATATACATAGTTATATAGTTGGTAGTCTAAACTAATATTATAAAGAGGAAAGATTTGATTGTTTGTTTGTTTGTTTGTTTGTTTGTTTGCATCGAATAGGCTCCGAAACTACTGGACCGATTTCAAAAATTCTTTCACTGTTGTGAAGCTACATTATCTGTGCTGAACATAGGCTATATTATATTTTCAAAAAAATTAGGGATCCTTACTAAAACTTCAATTATGTAACCCAAGGTGTAAAAGAAATTCCTTACATCGCGTGCGCTGCGGAAACTATTGATGATAGAAAGAAATTATGTACTACAATTTTGTAGAACACATCATCATCCACAAAAAAGTCAGCGACAGCATATGTCTAACTATTATAGATATGTCATAATAAGTGTTTTAATATCAAAAAATATAATTAAAATGACGACGCCAGAAAACGTTCTATATTTGTACTAAGGTATTAATCCTTATCTAAATAAATTACTTTAAAATTAAGACTGCTTCAATACCTTTCTATTACTTTTTAAATTATTGAATTCGGACATTCCATTCGAAAGATATCACGAGTTCAAAAATGTAAGTACTTATTAGAAAAAAGTCAGCGGACGCCGCGCCGCTGCCGGTCACGGGAGTATATGCGGGGGGGTTACATACTATAGGGTGTATATTTTTTATCATTTCGAAAATACATTTATACTGAGTAACATAATTAGCTATATTATAATGATATTTATTTATATAGGCTACCCGTGCGAAGCCGGGGCGTACTACTAGTAGGTAATATAGTGCTTTCCATAACTCGCATTTTGTGATGGCTGGGTTGTTTTTAGTTGCCTTTGTGGTTCGCTGGGAACTATTGCGGCTTTTGAGCCGACCTCGAGTTGGTGCCGATATAAAGGGTGTCACCTTCTTGCTTGCACTTCTCAGTGGAACAGACCATATCTCGCCGCACGCACGGTGGTGGAACTATAATACTGTCAAAGTCAAAGTCAAAACTGCTTTATTCACTAAAATCACAAGGATCATTTAGAATCGTCTGACATACTAGGTGATTCTAGGTGCCAGTTCCACGCGACCAGAGCCTAGAAGAACGGGCAAGAAACTTACGGTCTGGTTCCTACCGTTTTTTTATATGATCCTTCTTACAAAGAATTACTATTAAACTGATAAATCAATAACTATTGTATCATAATGGTAATGTATGTTTGTTGCAGTGCCGATGACACAAGTGATGGCCGTGGCTGGTGAGCCGGTGTACCTGCCGTGTGACATCGAGACTTCGGGGGAAGAAGACGCAGTGCTGCTAGTGCTGTGGTATAAGGAAGACTTGGGCACGCCTATTTACAGGTAAAGAGAGATAAATAATAAATAAATAATGCTGGACAATCCACACAACATCATCTAGCTCCAAGCTAAGCAGAGCTTGTGTTATGAATACTAAAAGACTGACATACTTACAATACATTACATGATATTTTTTATTAGACATATAAAATACCCAGAACACCCGAAATAAATATTTGCAGATCGTACAAACATTTATCCCAAGGCGGGAATCGAATCCGCAGCCTCTGCGTCGCAGGCGGAACTACGCCCGCCGCGCCACATCGGTCGTCGTAGAGAGAGAGATTACACCATGCTAGGTCGTGTCACTTTTGACGTGACAACGTCTTATAATTCGATAGAGCCGGCTGCACGCACGAAAAAACATGACTCATGAGGCGTTCTGAGGCGTTCCAAGAAGTGACGTTGTCACGTTCAACTATCATCAGTAAACCAACTTTACAGACAACCATTTTTTTTTAGGCACCAGCAAGCTAGCTTATCTTGCATTGTATAATGCACGCTTTATTTGGCATATAAGAGGTACAAATACTTTGTTGTATTAAGTGAGTAACAATCGCGCTAGATACATAGTGGACGAACTCAGAAATCAACCACATAGTACTTAGAGGACGTGCTTAGTGAGCCTATGCATCGATTTATTACGAAGTATGTATATTCATCCCCCCCCAATGGGACTGGGCAGGCCACGTCTGCCGCATGTCGGATGCGTTATGGGCCAAATCCACTACGGATTGGGCACCTAAAAACGGGAAACGACCTCGCGGCAGACCACGGCGGAGATGGAGAGACGAATTAGACGCCTTTGCCGAGGACTGGCAGGCTCGAAATAGAGACGACTGGAGAGAAGGAAGGGAGGCCTTTGCCCTGCAGTGGGACACTACAGGCTATTAATAATGTATATTCATCGGTACTTACATAAATCTTTTCATGTTTTTTTTTCTGATTTCATCAGTATACCAACCCACCTCTGAAGGCCTTTTTCTAGCCTCAAAGGTTTGCTGGAAGATAACTCCCTTATAGTTGAGCTCACATTTGTATGTCTTATTGTGATATTGTGAACACTAAAGAATAAATGCAATGTATTTTTTAGTTATTTTTTTAAATAACTATTACTGCGAAAATACTTTTTTGCTATATCCAAACCATACCTCAAGAAATACTCAGATATACAAACTAAATAGGTATTCAACGAAAACATACCCTATTAAAAACAAAGCTCAGTTTTCTTATCATTATAGTTTATTCTCTACATTTACCCTTTTAACAATCTTATCTTGTAGTATAGGACGCCCTCCGGCGAGATGGAGCGACGATCTGCGGAATATAGCTGGAAAACAACATGAGAAGAGCCGAAGACCGGGCTCAGAGGCGCGTCTTGGGAGAGACCTACGTCCAGCAGTGGACTGATATAGGTTGATGATGATGATAATCTCTCTCTGTCTGATGATACAAAACTACTTTTTTTTATAAATAATGCTCGTCTTGTTCTGAAAATGTTCGAAAGATCACATTTTACTACTCAAGATGTATGCAAGCTGAAACTTTGGAATTGAATTGTCTTTTAGTACGAAGGTTCTCAGAATCCATGAAACTTTATAGAAAGGCTGGGAAGGACAGCTAGGTCACTAAACAACATTAAAAAAGAAGAAAATATTATGTATACTTACACTGTTATATAGCTATTTAATTTATAATGTATATTTGACTACCGATGTGGCGCGGTGGGCGAAGGTCCGCTTGCGACGCGAAAGGTTGCGGGTTCGATTCCCACCTTGGGATAAATGTTTGTGCAATCTGCAAATATTTATTCCGGGTGTTCTGGGTATTTTATATGTACTTAAGTACTTATGATAAAAAATATCTATCTATGTAAACAATACATTACATTAAGTAAGTCAGTCTTCTAGTACCCATAACACAAGCTCTGCTTAGCTTGGGGCTAGATGATGTTGTGTGGATTGTCCAGCATTATTTATTTAAGTTTGTTATTTATTTAAGTAGTGAGCTGTCTGTTTCCAAGCCGGCATCGAGTAGGTACTCAGGGACGTGCATACGACAAAGTTCTGAGTGCCAGCATTGCGTCGAGCAAAGATGTATCGATGCCTTTGACGTACGACTTTGTGAAAGCATGCGAACTTTCATATTCAATGGGTTTTATTGGTGCCCTTTTAGCTTTTAAAGTGACGAAATTCTGAAATAGAATATTTGATAAAAGCTTTGTTTGTAACCACTTTTGTTTGCTTTAAAAAAGTGTAGTTTTTAGTCGATTGGTAACAAACCTTCTTTCTAATCCATTATATTCATTATAATAAAGCCGATATTATTAAAAAAATAATGATGTAAGATATGTTTACTGTAATTGAAGTCTGTGTTGTGAAGATACAATTTTTTTTATTAATTTCGTATTTTTATACACAATCCCTCAGCTCTTTATCTATACTTAATAAAAAAATATTTTTACAGTTTCATAATATTTATTACTTAGTATTAAATAGATCCAGCTCAAAGCTTACAGCTTGGGATTTGTCCTCCATAATATATGTTTTTTTATGCATTAAAGGCTTGATCGCAATCTCATCTGATATATAACATAACTTTTTTCTGTTCTTCGCAGCGTGGACGCAAGAGAGAGAGACTTCGGGGTTGCTGAACGCTGGTCTGATGAGAGTGTCTTCGCCTCGCGAGCATACTTCCTCCCCGAGAGGAAACCAGCGGAACTTGGCGTGGACCGCGTGAGGGCTTCCGATCAGGGGATCTACCGCTGCAGGGTGGACTTTAAGCAAGCGCAGACCAGGAATTCAAGAGTCAATCTCACTGTTATTGGTAAGTAGATTAAGGTTGTGTGCACACCGACGACAAGATTTTTTTTTATTATATTGAAGAGCAGTAAGAAAATTTACGTCGCTTTCTACACGATACACATAATTAAACGTTATGTAATGTAACTTTAAAATACGTTTTTAACTTACATTTCACATTCAGTTGATAAATCAATCAGGGCTTGTTGTACTCAAGTGCATCCTCAAGTACAATATAATTATTAAAAAACTTTTAACACGTACTTAGGTAAATATTTAAAACTGATGTCTTTTTGAATAATGAATATTTAAAATTTTGATACACAAAAAACTCTATTTGTTATTTAGTACCTAGTCTCAAAAATTCAGCGCTTTGAAAATATTTAATAACGATATTGACCGATTCGTAGAATATTATTCTCCCATCGACGTAACAATGCCGAATATTTTTAAAGCCAATTTATTTTTATCATTCAAGCTAAACGCGTCTGTATTTCAGGGAGCTTAGAATGAATTTACAATGGCAATTTTATTCTCTAATAAAATGTTTGGATTAACTTTGTGAAACACAAAAATAAATTAACTACGCGGGAAATCCCGGTTCAAATCGGCTTACAGAGCTATCGAAGTGTCTGTGCTATTAATTTAGCATCGAACCTAATATTTTAACTGACAAAATAAATAGTCAATCTGTTAGGATAAAACTCGGTGTATAAAACTAAAAAGTCCACGTATCCTTGACAAACTCACTGAAGTTTCCAACATTTAAAACACGTACGTTAAATATAGCTACCATAAACTTGTCGCGCTGACTGTACCTAGAATATTATCAGCTCGGCTCGTAGATAAAATGAAACCTCTATTCTCTAATCCGTGTAACAAATTGCATTTCATAAGTAACCGGATCTTGAGCTCAAAGATTTCAAAGCTTAGTAGCTAAGAGTAGAGTCTGGAAGAATGCTAGGCGTAAACCAAGGACACAATAATGGATTTATAACTTTGTAGTTATTAGTATAACGCTAAATATAAAAAAATATATATCATTTTAACGCTAAACAAAAAAAAACCGTCCGAAATTAGTACTGACATCTACCTATAAAAGTTCGGGACGGATTCTATTTGGTGCGTCAATCTATCGATGCTATAAATAATAAATAAATAAATAAATAAATAAGATAAAAATAAATACACCTATTATGACCCTAGACTTGTATGCTCAAAACTCAAATAGTGCCAAATCAATACTCTCAAAACCTACCCACATTATTAATGATAACCAATTTAGTTCCACCACATTCCAAAAGAATCGAAGATATCGTAATACACATGAAAAGAATAACTCCTATCTTTTCAGTACAATAAAAATACTCTAGAGGAAATGCATTGATGTACGAAGCTTTCACGTATAAATCAGATTATCGCTCGATCCGGGGGCGATACCATTCGGAATAGCGATAAAGTCGCTACAAAATATGTAACAGCTCTCATAAATAGAACTGTCGTGTTGACTTCTGCCGGGTCTGTTGCTTTTGTTACTTATTGTGTCTTAGATCAAAACCAAACGGTAGAAAAATAATTGATTCAAGATTTTAACAAAATCTTTTTAAAGAAAATAATGAAATGATTTATTTGTGATACAAAAACTTGTACCAACAAGAATTGCATTAAGGTACTGACAGACGTGCTCAAAAAAAGCATGCTAATAAGCTTGCTTAAAATTAGCATGCTCTGCAAACTGTTCACATTTGCCAGACATAAGCATGCTTTATTTAAAGCATAGTACTCCTAAATAGGCATGCAAACATGTTCAGACGTGCTCCGAGCAGTCCGAGCACGCCCCCACCTACCCGCGCCTCAGGTAGCATGCTCGAAAATCAAACGTCGTTTGATTTTTGAGCACGCTCGAAATAAGCATGCTCCTTACATTACACACGTGCTACTAATGAGCACTTGCTTAATAAAAGCATGCTTTCGTGCTAGTAATGAGCACGTCTGTCAGTACCTTAAAATTAACATTAAAACCAAAAAAATATCGTAAACCAGACACTGACTCAGCATAAGTCGGTCTTACAAAGTTACAACCATAGTCCTTTTTTTATCCCTTTTTTCAGAAATCATGTGAAATCATGTCCTGTAGAAGTCAGGATTTCCAAACAAACACAGATTTCCAAAATAAGACTCTATAAAGAGTCTTTTATAAAAAAGTGTAGTAAAATGTCAACTAAATTATCTTACAAGAGTCCAATATGAATTGAATTCTCTCGATTAATTAACCATTGACTATTGTAAGTTGTAACTCGGATAGTGATGTATCAAACGATAAGTAAAAGTACACTGCGCGCTGAAGCGTCGAATATATAAAACCGTGTAGGCCTTGACCCGCAATGTAACACATTTAGAATCGTTATAAAATATTTCTTTGTCCACAGTGCCGCCAAATGAAATGGTGATAATAGATGATAAGGGGGTCGTCAAACAAGCTATAGTCGGCCCTTATGTAGAGGGAGACTTCTTCACGCTGAAATGTGACGTCTCTGGGGGTAAGTCGGAAGATTTTATGTAGACTGAAAAAAAAACCTTCTTATAAAGAATTATTTATAGATTGTAAGATGTTTGGTCTTTTGTAACTTATTTTTATTTTTAACGCTTGTTATTTATTTTTAATGCGTCAAAGATATCATAAGTAAAGTGTTTCTACAAAAGATATTTTTATTAAATTGAAAATGGAGAAAACAATTAAAATGACAAGATGATAAATAACAATATGATTTAGAATTGTAAATATTATCAGATATATATTATTTTATACATACTTACCATATTTTTTTTTATAAGAGATCAATTATAAAGTCTCATTATTAAAATCGCAAATTTTATTTTATCAATAGACCTTTTTGAGATAAGATAACATGAGCTTGTACTTTTAACTAAGTAGTAAAGTATATTTTACTTGACTGAGTGTTATTTTGAGTTTATAAAATCCACTCTCAATACTGCTTAGAATAATAAACCCTTCTGCATTTGAGCATTAGTCAGAGCCAAAGTCTTTGAGCATTCAAAAACAGCAGTTTCATCTACTTCAGTTTGAGCTCATCTGTCGTGTCGGTGTCGGTGTCGTAAAAACCAATAAACCTTTTCAAGAAAAGCAATTTACAGAGATTACAGAAGTTTTGCCGTTTCAGTGATAAGGTTGACTAGTCTAGCCAAGTCTGGGCTTGATTGGAATAGAATATAGCTGCAAAGGGATTTGTATTACTGTTTATTTTAAATGAAGTAAATTGAAATTAGTTTTTTTTTAATTGGTGAACTAAACATTATTATTTTAATGAACACTGGAAACTATTATAGTACAAACTGTATTCAATAAAACATAAAATTATTATAATATGACGGCATGAAAACTTATAAGATAAGCATTTGACAAGTTTATTAAAAAATTACAAATATGTATAGTAAAAAGTGTCAAAAAGTATCAAACTTCCTTCCAAAAACATTTGTGGTAAATAACAGATTCAACAAATATTTATGTTCATCACACAAACATTTGCTCTGAGTGGGAATCGAACCCACGACCCAGCGACAGCATGGAAGTTAGAGACTACCATCTGAGCTGTGACGCCTGTCAAAGTACTTATAAGTATTCTATCAGCAATCTAGTTCCCATAGTGCAAACTCTGCTTAGTTTGGGACTAGAGAGTGATTTTTGGGACTAGAGAGGGACGAGAATTTAATTATGATGATTTGCTTAAATATCTTTCTATGTAATGTATTGTATTGAGTATGTCAGTCTTCTAGTACCCATAACACACGCTCTGCTTAGCTTGGGGCTAGATGATGTGTGGATTGTCCAGCATTATTTATTTATTTATAGCGCGGCAATGCAGCCAGTATCTTGGGTACGCTTCCGATTGGTACTGATTTGGATCAGTTGAGACTATAGATCGTTTGCAACGGTCTGTAGATAGCTCAACTGCTTCTTATGTATTTTATATGACAACTAGTAGTACGCCCCGGCTTCGCACGGGTAGCCTTTATAAAAAATATTATTATAATTTAACCTATGTTCAGCGCAGACAATGTAGGTTCACAACAGCGAAATAATTTTTGAAATCGGTTTAGTAGTTTCGGAGCCTATTCGATGCAAACAAACAAACAATCAAATCTTTCCTCTTTATAATATTATTTTAGTCGTAAGTTTGTTTATGACTATATGTATGTTTATTTATTTGATGATTGCACAGGTCGACCACGGCCGTGGGTGAAGTGGTTCCGGGATGAAGTGGAACAAGACACGCCGGCGACGCCGCTGTCGAGCGATGGTGTGCAAGGCGTCATCCGAGTAGGTCCGCTAACGCGAGCGGACGTCAGAGCGGCGCTGACCTGTCGCGCCTCCAATCATGCGCGGGCGCATCCTATTGAAACTACACTCACTTTAGATATGAATTGTAAGTGCTTATTTCCGACATTGATTTTTGTAACAAGCTCTTAACTAAATGATCGAACAAAGCGTCTCGGTTTAGATATTGGCCTAAGATATTTTTGATTCGTCTGTTCTTGTTTCTGTTCTCGATAACCGTACCTCTACCATGAGTTGTCACAATAAAATCGCTTGACTTTACTACAGTAGTTACGTAAATATTAGTACTATTACGAATTTTAGTACCCAACTATCCGCTAGAGGCGCTGTACAAATCTTCATACATTTTTGAAGTGAAAACTTCTTTAGCGGCGCTGGGTGGGTAAAAACTTTCAAACTCGCGTCAGGGTCACGTGACGTCGAAAAAGCGTAAGATCTTATTTAATTTTTATACATTGCTCGTAAAACAAGAGACGACAAAAGAACACACTTGCGGTCACGCGACGTATGACTCAAACAATTAAATAGTGTTGTGGCGACATGACGTGACGATGACGTGGCGACATGACGTGACGTGACGATGACGACGAAGCCAACGAAGACACAGACACATTCGCGCTTGCGCGATGACGTGACGATGACGTGGCGACATGACGTGACGTGACGATGACGACGAAGCCAACGAAGACACAGACACATTCGCGCTTGCGCGAATGTGTGTGTGTCACGTCGCGTGACACAACGACATGACACAATCACAATGACACAGACACATTCGCGCTTGCGCGAATGTGTCTAATAATGTTATATTATGTAATGTTATATTATGTAATGTTATATTATGTAAATATAATGTTATATTTTTGAAGTGAAAACTTAAAAGTGAAAACACAACGTTAATATTGAAGTTTTCACTTCTGCCGGCACTCCCGGAGTGCTAGCTTTTTTTTTTAACTACAGACGCTAGCGAGTAAATATAGTATAGTAAAAACTCATGGTAGAGCTACTGGTCTACTGGTAACTTTTCAACCAATTTTAACGAAAATTAGCAAATAAGTTTAAGCCGATCTTGATTAAGAGGTCTTGGAAAAGAGGATTTTTTTTGTAATACTTATACTTATCGACGGATTTCAATCATATTTGAGAGATATAATTATTAAAACTTCATTACGAGATGTTTGCGAAGTTTTATGTTCTCACAAAATAGTATTCTTGTGCCGACCCCGTTTATCGTGGGATAAAGGCAGGGGAATGATGAGAAAAGTATTCTTGTAACTTATAAGATATTTTGGCAAAATAAACATCTTGTATTTATTTGGTGTACATCGTTTAAAAGTATCTGACCGAGCATTTTAATTCCAGTTCCACCACTAACAGTCCATATCCTGGGCTCGAACCAGCCGCTGTCAGCGAGCAGAAGATACGACCTGCTCTGTCAGAGCTCAGGGTCGAGGCCTCCAGCTTCCATCACCTGGTGGAAGAACGGACATAGGATAAACAACGCTAAAGAGACGGTGAGATAACTTCATTTTGCTTGCAATGTTTATTACTATAGAGCTAATTGATGTAGACGTGAATACATCTAGTTATTAATTCAATTGAGTTGTTAGGTAATAGTTTGTTTTGTATGGAAAATAGACGATATTAAAATAGTTACTTTTAATAATATAATAATAATGATCATTTATAAGGTGTTTTGAAGAAAATATGAGATGTTTTAAAGAAAATTATTTATATAAATTATTTATAGTTGTTTGACTCAATATGCGATGGTGTTTGAAAAATAAGTAGAGAAAAATCACAAGGATCATTTAGAATCACATAAATCCCTATAATTTAAAATGAAGTCTTACTAAGCAGTCGATAAAAGCAATGATAAAACTGTATTCAGAAATCAACTAATCTCCAACTTTTTGGATTTACTTAGATGGGCTGGAAAAGGTCCATCCCTTGTCATTGTCAAAAGATTCCCTTCAACTTTGCGAAAGATCAACGATTGGCGTCAAGGCTAAGGGCCCGGTCACACCTCATCAATTTGCAAAACTGTAAAAAAAAAGCTAATTCTGCAATAGGCTTTATCGTCGCCATCTTTACTTTATACACAACAACGAAGTTTATAATAGGGCCGCTTTGGTGGACGGACTGAGGAAAAGAATGTAAGAAAATCAAAATATTATTTCAAATATTTGGGAACAGAATTCAACAAAGCATTCATTTTTAAATATTTGAAATAATAGTGTTTTGTTTTTTTTTACATTATTTTATGAACTCAACATGGTAGATGATTAAGTACTTTAAACATTATTAGGTAGATAGAAAAGCAACATTTGATTACTTATTTTAATTGTTGATTTCAAAAAACCCGTCAATGCCTATGTTGTTATAAAATATACACCTAAAACTCACCATGTTCCAATGGCATTCACCGTAAATATTTACTCAGAGCATGCTAACGATAATTTTATACAAATTGAAAGAACTTTCGGCATTTTTGAGGCAATTTAAAAATGCTGATTCTTATATGGACTTACACCCTGAGTACGTCCACAGACACGTAGTAGTAATAAATGTAGATTGAATGGGCTAGGGAAGGCGCTGCTCAAATCGCTCGTGAGGGACTGCAAGTTAAAGTTCTATGTTTCAAAGATGCTAGTTAGATGAGATGTTTTCGTGATAGCTTTAATTTATTTGAATGCAATAATAAACAGCTGTTTTATATGACGACAATTTGAGGTAGTTTGCATCTGATGACTCTCAACTCTAACGGTCTTTCTTATAAAAAGTTAGCGCAGAGTTGAAGTATTGATTACCATACGTAATGTTGACCTAAAGTCAACGGTAACTTTTTATAAGATAGGGGTAAAAATATAATACGTGTGAAAGAGCTCGAAGAAATAGCATCGAATTTTGACTGCCGAGTGAGTGGTGATTATGTATATAGGTATTCTACGTATGTATTTACAAAAAATGTATTCTATCAGCAAATATTGCTTAGTTTGGAGCTAAAGTAGAATGAAACTACAATAAATTGAAGTCAAAAATTTAGTAATTTATGTAGGTACATGTACGAAAATAACCTTTAAAATATAGGTATATACCTATTATATAAAAATACCAAGCAACGCAATTACAACTAATTGCAATCTCCCCTCGTATCTTACTATTCATGTACAGATTGACTTTAATTAACTCCTGTTAATATTAATATCGACTTGTAAGGGTGTTTACATACAGACCGACATTTACACAATATATCAACAGTTGCTTGATGAATATAGCAGTCGGCAACACGGTGTAAATGCATCTTGTAGTTACTAACCCCCTATAAAAAGTTAGTGCAGACTTGATGTTTTAATTGCCATACGTAATAGTGACTTAGTGTCAACGCTAAGTTTTTTAAAATAGAGGGTACAGTACTAAATGAATAGTAATTAGGTGGGAAGGTAAACATTGCGTCATGGTAGGGTCATTTTTTATATTAAATGATGGTAAAGCACTTTTTGTGAAATACTAACCGGATTAGAATATTAGGCCTACGGTTTCAGTAGGAGGTGTTGAAATTTTTATATTATTAGCGAGTAATAGGGGTACATTTTATAGGAAATGACGCCGTTGAATCTATACTGAACCAAATCTTGATATACCATTAACTCTAAAATATCGTATCGGAGTCGTGTCGGTAACAGTGTCAAAACAGCGAGTGTTGGCACAAATTTAATTAACTTATTCAACGACAAAGTTCGACAGTCTGTAGAGCGGAGCGATGGCTTACCTACTATCAACTATTGCATATGCTATGACGTAATTTTGAGTCCAATCTGTTGCTTGATATTTTTAATATATCGCAAATTGGATGCTTAAGTCATGATTTTTATAGTATTATTAACGCCAGTAAGTTACTTCTAATTTTTGAACGTTTTCAGTTGACCTTAGAACTGCATTGACTTTTTTGCATATTGAATTCACATTTTGCTTCATATTCCATTTTAAATAAGTAAAAATATTCACGGTTAGTATTTAGTGTTTCGAGTCCCTAACTTAGCATTCCACCTAAAGTAGAGCAAAAATAAGTTTAAAAATTTCAGTTTCTACCGATAATTTTGTTTGCGTATCGGTAAGCCTAAGCTGCCGTAATGAACATAATCTAGTGTTCGGTAATAACTCAAAATATAATTCGCGCCGCGTCAAGTGGAGCCATTGAACGCGCATGGATAATTAGGCAGCTTACGTAGCGTGATTGGCGTCACATTGCGCACAATCGCTACTTATCGTACAACGTATGTGTTATTATTTTGGATCAAACTTATACTTACTCGAACAACGTACCTATGTGTTATTATTTATTTTGGATCAAATTTATGTAGTCAGCACCAGTAGTAAAAACAAGTTTATATTTAGTTAGTAGTCAGGAAGAAACTAGAATAACAGGCTTAGAATAAATTATTATTATTATATTTTGGGGGTATGACTCTGTTCATTTCCCTCTTATTCTACGTCTGGACTGGACTAACTGTATAAACTTGTACTACTTAACCATTAAGATATTTTATGAACAACATTTAAACAATTAATAAATCTTAGCGTAAGGGCAATTACAATACGGTAACTGTTCATGTGACCATGCCCTAAATACTCTTGTTTGTTTTTTTTTATCTTAAGCCTATTTTTAATAATAAACAAAACTATAAGTAGTAGGTAATATTTTTGGGATTTTTTGCGGTTGTCCTAGCTCCCATGTTTCTTGCCCGTTCTTCTAGGCTCTGGTCGCGTGGAACTGGCACCTAGAATCACCTAGTATGTAAGACGATTCTAAACGATCCTTGCGATTTTATTAAATAAATATATTATTGAATTGAACATGCGCGTGCTATTTCAACCCTTATTCCAACTACACCACAGTTTAAAGTCGCATAGAAACTCCTCATAGTACACAGATTGAAATTATTCAATGCCCTGAAGTACATTCAGACCTTTTTAGGCATATTTTCCTCCATTTTAAAACATCTAAATCACTATAATGTGTTTTCTCAATTCGCATTAGGTATGTGTTTGGGTACGTAACGGCCCACTTTGTATGGAACGTAAACTAATAAACATAGTGGGCCATTCACGGTAATTTGTCTCTTGGGCCATAGAAAGAATAATGTGCCATCTGCTTCATACGATTTGGGGGTACTTACATAAAATTGTTATTGAGTTACTACCTAAAAAAATCCTACAAAGGTATTTAATAAATATACTTTGGCTATAAGCTCTATACTATACAGTATATATGTAGAGCTCATAGCCAATATAGAGTCTATATCATAACAATAAATAAATAAATAATGCTGGACAATCCACACAACATCATCTAGCCCCAAGCTAAGCAGAGCTTGTGTTATGGGTACTAGAAGACTGACATACTTAATATAATACATTACATAGATAGATATTTTTTATTATACATATAATACCCAGAACACCCGGAATAAATATTTGCAGAACATACAAACATTTATCCCGGGGCGGGAATCGAACCCGCAACCTTCCGCGTCGCAGGCGGACCATCGCCCACCGCGCCACATCGGTCGTCAATAGCGCATATTATTATAATTGCATTTGATTATTAAAATGGAAAATAACTAGTACTAGTCTAGCAAAAAAATCAATTTATAAAAACCAAGATAGTTTAAAAAAAACAATAATTTGCCTAAATGTACCATTCGTCACAGAACGCCTGAGTACAGAAGGCCAACTTAGTAGAAATAGTCAATTAAACAGCTACATCACGAAAACGCAATAAAATACAATTTGTTTAGATTTACTTACTCGTTTACATTAACTTGATGTCGTTTAT
Organism: Ecliptopera silaceata; assembly: GCA_932527185.1. NCBI lineage: Eukaryota > Metazoa > Arthropoda > Insecta > Lepidoptera > Geometridae > Ecliptopera > Ecliptopera silaceata. The sequence continues at coordinate 8,759,662 of OW052208.1, read as the reverse complement.
TTGATGGGATATTTATTGTTATGGTGTTTTGCAAAATGACCAGAAATCATTACATTTATTTCGCCCGAAAATGTATAAAACTTGTTCTTGTTCTTTGTTTTTTAGAATACTTTATGCATTTTCTTTTTGTAAATGTGTATATACATAGTACCTACCCAAAATCACACAAACATTCGCTTTGGGTCAGAATCGAACCCACAACCCTCAGCATGAATAAAACAAATAGAAATTAAATGAAGCTTAAATACACCTATTTTCAAATATTAGACTACCAGAATTTGTACCAAATAGGGTACCTAAAGTAGTTTATAAAAAAAAGAAATTGGACGCCCCACCTCCAAGCAATATTTCATAGAGTTCGAAGAGATACGGCACGCAGTAGATATTACACACGTAAGTTACTTTTCTATTGAGGAAAACGTTATAGGACCTCTGTGAGAGGTATTCTTAGATCTTTGGAACCCAACTTTATTACCTTTTTAGTCTGAAGTTGTCTGTGCTGGAGAATAGACTTTAGGTTAGTTAATTTGAGAGTTATTTAGGGTATTTATACCAGAGAGCTATAAAAAAAATGTTTTATTTTGTATAGGTACTTAATTAGTTGTTATTTTATTGTGTTAGTAAATGTTATCAATTTATATTTGACAAGCAAATATACATGCATGAGACAAAAAAAAAACAATTTTGAAACTGAGCCCGTAGTCTGAGTTTTACTTGAAATAGTCGCAAAAAGGTTCGAAGGGCAGAAAGATATTACGACGCAAAATTTAGTTTTTCGACTACAGGCTCTGATCGTTGGCTCTGTCCCCTTCTGCCCAAAAAATTAACAGTAGTCAATAAATAACTAAATTAGTTCTACATCTAAGTATTTTTTTATACAGTTATCAACTGATGGCAACACCACGACGTCGACAGTGTCCTTGCAGCTGACGAAGGCTGACGCTGGAGCGAAGCTCGCCTGCAGGGCATCCAACCCTCAGATGCCGGCGGTAGTTGCACTTGAAGATGACTGGTCTTTGGATATACAGTGTAAGTGTAAAACTGAGAACTAAGACTGCAGCATGACAGTAAAACTGGCTATCACATCATAAGTAAACTGTAACATTCTTTGTAGTTTTGCTCTCATGCAAATTATAATGTTAAGTTTCATAAGTAAACTGTAACATTCTTTGTAGTTTTGCTCTCATGCAAATTATAATGTTAAGTTTCATAAGTAAACTGTAACATTATTTGTAGTTTTGCTCTCATGCAAATTATAATGTTAAGTTTTTTTTTTATTTTTGCCATAATATATCGCATTTTTTCTATTCTTTCTGTTGTTTTTACTGTAACAAAACTTAATCAAAACGAAGCTTTGCAAAAATATTTTTGAGCTTTAACTGATTTAATAAAAATTATTAGATACCTAAGACTAATAAGATATTTAATGAAAAATAAAAATGATGAAGTTCCGGTTAGAGGAATAAAAAAAACACAATGTAAAAATCTGTAAAATACAAAAAAAACACTCCTTTTTTTCATCAGTTTTAATTAATAATGTAGGACTCAAAACAAAACGCTTTTTTTTAATGCTATTTAATTTTTTTGCAACAGATGTTCCAGAAACAATAGTCCGGTTGGGAACGAACCTGGATCCAAAGAACATAAGGGAGGGATCTGACGTGTACTTCGACTGCATCATCAAGGCTCATCCGTATGTTTACAAAGTCGAGTGGAGACATAATGTGAGTACTAACTACCATTAGGCTAAAATACCAAAATTATCTGGTAGTAGCTCTGCCTACCATGCTGTCCATGCTGTGGGTCGTAGGTTCGATTCCCACCCAGAGCAAAATGTTTTTGTGATGAACATAAATGTTTGTACTGTGTCTGTGTCTGTGTGTTTGTATGTATTCTGCATATGTATTTACAATAAAAAAAATATGAGTATTCTATCAGCAACCTAGTTTCCATAGTACAAGCTTTGCTTAATTTTATTACTAGAAGTGTGATGTGTGAACTGTTCGTGAATATTTATTTATTTATTCACCTAATCATATATATCTATCAATATACAAAAAACAGACATTTCAATCGGCTCTGGTTTATTTTGATTCATTTTGGTTTATTCTGATTTATCATTCTACAGTAAGTTTTGATCCGAACATAATTTTACATACAAGCACAAGTTAAATAAAAGCTTGTGAATAAATCTAAATCAAATAAGTGAAAAAATTAATAATCTCCAAGATATTTTTTTTACAAACCAACGTTTTTAAGTTAATCCAGATTATAGGTCATAAAATCTTACGAAACAATTAAGTAGGCTATATTAAACCGTTGCAAAGGAGAGTTTAATGGCAACATTATCATTAAATATACCGTTAAAGTAGGTCACGTGATTTTTGATTACGATATTATAGGTTTAACGAGGTAATTATTGTTGTACTAATTCACGACCACGGCTTCGCTCACCCTAAAATATGAAATTACTAGCCCGCGAGTTCATCTTGATATTATAATAAATAATAAATTATTCTGGACAATCCACACAACATCATCTAGCCCCAAGCTAAGCAGAGCTTGTGTTATGGGTACTAGAAGACTGACATACTTAATACAATACATTACATAGATAGATATTTTTTATTATACATATAATACCCAGAACACCCGGAATAAATATTTGCAGAACATACAAACATTTATCCCAAGGCGGGAATCGAACCCGCAACCTTCCGCGTCGCAGGTGGACCATCGCCCACCGCGCCACATCGGTCGTCGATAATATTTGAAACTATCACGGTTTTGAACATAGTTTTCATTACGGGATATTTACCATGATTTGTGAGTCTGATTATTTCCCGATATTTCGGCACAGCATGCGCCATGATCACGGGTCGACTGACCCGTGACACAAATCATGGTAAATATCCCGTTTATAATGAAAACTACGTCTTGATATTGTTTTATCTTTGAAAACTATAGCCTATATGTTATTCCAATGTAAAAACTATATTATTGTAAAGTTTCATTAAAATCCATTCAGTAGTTTGCGTGAATGAGTAACAATCATACATTCATCTATGCAATCTTTCGTCTCAAAACGAATTTGAAGGTTTTACTTAAAACCGTGCGTGTAAGTTTTAAGGGCGCAATTAATAGGATCATAGACATGGATCATAAACACAATTAAATAAAAGGTTAGTTGGTATTAGTTCTGGCTTTCAGGAGGATCGTAGGTTCGACTCCCACAAAAAATATGATTGCTAACATTGATGTTTGTGATCTAGTGAATTTGTATATTTTATCAATAATTTAGTTCTTATAGCAATAACCTTACCTACTTACTTTCAAACTATACTATTACTATATAATATTACTCCTAAAACATAATATTGTATGTCCGAAACGGACAAACTGTTACTAGCTGTACCTACCTATTTTATAAGATCTCAATGTACCTACACAGTTTTGCAATAAATATATTCTTTTTCTTATATGAAGGTGTGTGAAATGTCTATCAATATTAAAAACCACATTTTTTCTGTTTTCGTTGACATTTGTCATTTAGGTACGATAACTACCATGCCTGAAGATAAAAAATATTTAATATTTGTTATTATTTTTATTTTGTGTATTTTTTTTTTGTTATTTTATAATTATTTATTTTGTGGATTGTCCAGCATTATTCATTTATTGATTATTTCTTTTTTTAAGGGAAAGACTCTGGTACACAATGTGGGGCATGGCGTCATCATCAGCAACCAGTCGCTGGTGCTTCAGGGTGTTGGGAGGAAGACGGCAGGCAACTACACGTGTGTGGGGTTCAATGCCGAGGGGGACGGAGAGAGCAAGCCTTTTAGTTTAGATGTGCTATGTAAGTATTTTTTTATTTTTTTAACTTATTTATAAATTAAGTAATTAAGTATAAATACATTTTGAAAGTGTTTGATTCATCACGAACAAATATTTTTTTTATTTTACACCTTAAAAATGTAATGTGTGTAAATCAAGAACAAATATTTTTGTGTCAAATACCAATTGGTTTTAAAATTAGCTACGCTTTACTAAGTATAATATCTACTTTAATTTTCATATATTAAAATGTTCTTTCAGCAATCTAGCTTTCCTTGGCCTTGTTTTAAAATGTCAAAAAAACTAAACCAATACTTTGAAAACAAATCTAACCCCTGAAAATAGATCCTTTTATGAATACTTATGCTTTTGTATTTCTTACTTTGAAATCACATAATCAGCCAAAGTCCATAAGTCCTCCTCGTACTCAGTATTTGTGTAAAATCTAAAATAAATAAATGATTAATTGATATAATGATTTGGTAGATGCCCCGACGTGTCGCAGTTCTCAGCAGCGCGTGCACGGCGTCGCCAAACAGGAGCGCGCGCACATCACGTGCCATGTCGACGCGAACCCGCCAGAGGTCACTGTAAGTATTCACATCCAATAATATAAAAAAAAACACAGCTTTAAGGCATAACAATTTACAAGAGCGAGCGCAAATCACGTGATATGTCGCGAACCCGCTAAAGGTCACTGTTAGTGGATACTTATATACACCAAGACTTATTACTTGAATCTGAAAAACACTATAAACAAAGATAAATTTTGAAAACGTTATAAAATGCTAACTCAGGGTAAGGCATATCAATTTACAAGAGCAAGCGCACATCACGTGCCATGTCGACGTGAACCCGCCAGAGGTCACTGTAAGTATCCACCAAACATCGATATTTAGTGGCATGATCAAAAAAAACACAGCTTTAAGGCATAACAATTTACAAGAGCGAGCGCACATCACGTGCCATGTCGACGCGAACCCGCCAGAGGTCACTGTAAGTATCCTCCATTCACCACGATATCAGTGGCATCTTATGATCGAAAAAAACACAGCTTTAAGGCATAACAATTTACAAGAGCGCGCGCACATCACGTGATATGTCGACGCGAACCCGCCAGAGGTCACTGTAAGTATTCACCAAACATCGATATTTAGTGGCATTCTATAATCAAAAGAAACACAGCTTCAAGCCCACATACCATTATGATTAAGGTTAGGTAGGTAAGACATTAAAACTGACAAGAGTACGCGCACATCACGTGCGTATGTCATACAGAGAAAGATTTACTTTCACTATAGTGAAATTTATACTTTACAAAAACTAGAAAGCGATTATAGCCCATATTGACTGTCAATAAAAATTGAGTGACAGAATAACTAAGTTAAAGTGGCTCTTTTATTCACTGTCATATTTTATAATCAAACACTATCATTAGTCCTTCATCATCATCCGCAGCCAGATTTCGCCCACTGCTGGGCATAGGCCTCCCTTTTTTTGTGCCACTCTCCACGGTCCTGTGCTAGTCTCATCCATGTGCGACCCGCCACGCTAGCCATATCGTCAACCCATCTCGCTGCTGGACGGCCAACACTCCTCATTCCTGTCCTTGGTCTCCATTCCGTCACACTCCTACTCCAGCTGTCGTCTTCACGCCTTGCCATATGTCCCGCCCAATTCCATTTGAGTTCCATTACTCGTTTTCCCACGTCAAAAACCTTTGTGCGTTTTCGGATCTCGTTGTTTGAAACTCATTAGTCATTAAAACTTACCATATTTTTTCATCCAGTTCCGATGGACGTTCAACAACACAGCGAACAGCAATGAAGTGAGCAACACGTACGTGTCCCGCGCCGGCACCAGCTCCACCGTCACCTACACGCCCAACACGGAGATGGACTACGGCACCTTGCTGTGCTGGGCGCACAACCGGATCGGGAAGCAACGCGTGCCATGCGTCTACCATATTATAGCTGCAGGTAGGTTTCACATGGCTGATATAACTACGTTGTTTACATAAAAAGTTAAGGTGATACGTCTCGGGCCTTATTCTCTATATTCCTTCCCCAAACCGTGCTACGTCACAACGCGTTCCAGAGGGCTTAGTCCGAGGTTGCATTTTAAAACTTCCTACTCTCGAGCCGAGAGTCGTCTCTCGGATATCCATACAAAAATATATGGACATCCGAGAGACGACTGTCGGCTCGAGAGTAGGGAGTTTTAAAATGCAACCTCGGACTAAGCCCTCAAAACGCAAACTTCAAAAATGATTGATTTGTATCTATATTATTCGAATCGCGCATGACACGTTTTGAAACGAATAGTTTTCATAACGCGGCAGACTTCGACACGTTTAGTTGACAGTTCAAACCGTACCGTGTCGCGGTAGGGAATGACAACTAAGGCTTACGCCATACATTTTTTTCAGATTCCACGCCCGTTGTCTGGCTTAAGCCAAGTAACGCGCGTGGTTTGCAATACAATTGTGGCTGAACCGTTATATCTTTTACTAGTTTAAACTACTTTGCGATCATAAACAATAATTTTCAGTGTATTTTATTAAATAGGACACGGGTTTACACAAAAATAAACAGAGCCTAGTGTTCACATAATTATAGAGCATCACAGTATGCACTGAGAAACAACCAACAACTAAGTAAATAAATAAAATTAATTAAAATAAAAAAGATTACGTAAAAAATAATGAAGTAAAAATAGAGAATTAAACTTGAGCATGTAATTATTTAAATACAAAATTATCATTAAACTACTAGCTACGAAAATGAAATTTGAGGTGATAGATGTGGTATCTTTTACGAAAAGGGAAGATCTTCCACGTTGAGCGACCAACATGTTTTACAATTTTACATGTAATGGACCTGTAACCTAAAAATGATTTATTTTTAGTTTACAGACCAATTATTTTATACGAATATACTCACTTTCGTTATCATTTCGGTAAAATTATTTAACAATTTAATAAATATCAATTTATGTACTTATTTCTTGAAATTAAAAACAAGTTTTATACTTAGTTAGAGCGAGTAGTCAGTAGGAAACTATAATAACAGGTTTAAAATAATTAATTCCATCAGGCCAGTTACTAAGGTAACTGTTTGTGAATATGCTTAGTTCTAAGTATTAGCTCTAGGTACCTTTGTTATCTTTTATCTTAAGCCTATTTGAACAATAAAAACATTTATTATTTATTATTATTATTATTATTTATTATTATTAATTATCGTTGCTCCAAGAACACTGACTAATATGTTATGTTTGTGCTAAATATAAATGATTAATATATTATTGTGCTAAATAAATTTTTACTAAATCAGGACGACCAGACCAAGTCCATAACTGCACAGTGGTGAACGCGTCACTGACATCGTTCGGGGTTCGATGCTCGGAGGGGTTCAACGGAGGCATGCCACAGTCGTTTCTTCTAGAAGTTCGAGAGATCAACACTCATGTAAGTACATATTTTCAAAATATTTTATTAAGTAATATTTTGTGATCTCTATTAGCTTTTTCATAGTTAATTAGTAACTACTAAATTAAAATCTGAGGTTAGGTAAGTAGTTCAAAATAAAAGGCAGAAGATAGAATTCTTTAGCCTTCTGTATTTTCGTTTATTTTTAATATCAAGTAAAGAAAATTTATAATAAATTGGAAACGTTCTATGTCTGCCAAAAACCAATTACTAACAAAAACACTAACTTTATTATTATAATCGCTTAAGTTATCATGTTACTTAACTACATACATAGAATAATAAATTAGATTAGAATATACAGTAAGATACAGAACAAATATTTATGTTCATCACACAAACGTATACTCTGGGTGAGAATCGAACCCACGACAGCATGGAAGGCAGAGCTACTATCCAACTGAGCTGTGACGCCTGTCAAAACCAATTTCTAACAAAAATCACAAACTTATTACAATCGCGTATGCTATCAAGCTCATTTTTTCAGGCAAGTGCTCGGTAAATAAGTTAAACGAAATCAAATTTATCTAAACAAGTTTGCGGAGTTTAAGAGGTTCTTTGAAAGTGCTGTCATTTACAAACCTTATTTTTAGACCACGGAATATTTATAATTTGTTATCATTCTCAGACAAACGCTAGATCTTAACGTTTGTGATAGCACTAAGTGGAAACCAGCCAAATCTTCGTCAAAATCATTCCACTACAGATAGGGTCTGTTTTTTAAAAAGTTAGCGCAGACTTGAAGTATTGATTACCATACGTAATGATGACATAAAATCAACGCTAACTTTTTTTAAGATAGGTGGTAAGTACTTAAACAAAATTTTGATATTTACATGACATTTGGTCTACAGTGACAACTGACAACACACCAATAGGCCTTCAAATAGTTGAAATTTTTTTGTGCGCATGCTCCAACTTCCGCCATGTTTTTCGGGCACTTTATTTAAAAATGTATGAGAAGTGCACGTTTTTTGAAGAAAATAGTAATAAAACCAGTAATAATAAACATAATTTTACAATCAGTTCAATTCAAATTATTGTGCATACATAATAAAATTATATTACAAGTATTTTAATTAAAATATATAGTGTTATCCTTAAGAAAAGGTAAAAAAACGTTGTTGTTATGGAGTATGCCGCAGTGATACGCGTAGTAAATCCTTTCAGGAGAATTTATATTATTTTATTGACGACCGATGTGGCGCGGCGGGCGAAGGTCCGCCTACGACGCGGAGGTTGCGGGTTTGATTCCCGCCTTGGGATAAATGTTTTGTACGATCTGCAAAAATTTATTCCAGGTGTTCTGGGTATTTTATATGTATAACAATAATATCTATGTCATGTATTCTATTAAGTATGTCAGTCTTCTAGTACCCATTACACAAGCTGTGCTTAGCTTGGGGCTAGATGATGTTGTGTGGATTGTGCAGCATTATATTTATTTATTTGTAATATAATTTTTTGACGACCGATGTGGCGCGGTGGGCGATGGGCCACCTGCGACGCGGATGGTTGTGGGTTCGATTCCCGCCTTGGGATAAATGTTTGTATGTTCTGCAAATATTTATTCCGGGTGTTCTGGGTATTATAATTATGTATAATAAAAAAATATCTACCTTTGTAATTTGTATTGTATTAAGTATGTCAGTCTTCTAGTACCCATAACACAAGGTCCGCTTAGCTTGGGGCTAGATGATGTTGTGTGGATTGTCCAGCATTATTTATTTATTATTTTCATTTCTTTTATATTAAGATATTTATTATTTTTTTGTAAGTATTTACTTTTACTCATTATTATTTAATTATTATTATCCTAATCTCTCAACTAGTTCGGCTTTATTTCCTCCTTGAGGACGACCATAGTATTTTAACCATCATTGTAAATGAACACAGTTGTGGGCTTCTACGGTAGGATGCACTAACGAAGCTCCGTCAATTAATTTTTCATTTAATTGCACTATTAAAGGTGATAATGTTTGTTGCCCAGCCATTTCTATAAAAAGTGCCCGAAACTTTCATATTACCGCGTTTTTAACATGGCGGACGCGCATGCGCTGAGCATACTGTGGACAGGTCTAATAAAAGTCATTAGCTTGACGTATTGCTGAGTATTAAACTTATGAAAAAAATCTACCAACAATCTTAAAATTGGTGTGCGCACTTAATAATAGTCACGTGACCACATTAGTGACATTATTATTAAGTTACTGAATAATAAATATTTTGACAATTTGTTATTATGACTTATTACACTAAACTTTTTATCACTATCGTAATTCAATGAAAATAACAAAAATCTTGACAGTTTTTTTCAAGGTTAAGGCATTTTGGGTCCCGACTAAAACCCCCTTTCTTCAGGGTTGCAACTTATTTAGGGAAGAATTTCCTGATAAAGCTGAAATTCACCGTAAAACAAAATAGTGTTGGTAACTTTGCAACTAAAGCTACATAAGTAGGTAACCTGGATTTCTAAAGCAAAACTACAAAATTGTTTGATGCAAGCCCAACTTAGTATAAGTAAGTTCTGAAGCAGATTCAAGCGTTTAACTAGATATGCTTGAAAACTGTTTTGGCGGACTTTTCACTAAGTATGCTTAGAAATTTGGAACTTATTACACTGTTAGCCCACCATACAGACTAAACAAAGCTCACCTAGGTACCTTGTAGTAGGTATTATACACTAAACTAAACTATTTTTACTAAATAATATAATATGAGCATTGATTAATAATATATTATGATGCCTTTATTTACTGAATTTATAAGATAATCAATGTATTTTTTTTTTGAATATGCAACTTAAAATCATATTTTGTCTTTGTGTACATTAGTTTTCATGTTTAGTTCGTTCTTTTGACGCAAGAGCCTCCTCCAGATAAAGTTTAAAAACACACTCTTATTTATTCACAAACAAACTTACACCTATACCTACTTAAGTAATATAAAATACATAAGAATAAGTTGAGCTATCTACAGACCGTTGCAAACAATCTTTAGATAGCTCAACTGATCCGAATCAGTACTAATCGTCGCGAGCCCAAGATACTGGCTGCATTGCCGCGTTGAATAGCAATGCTGATACGCTGGTCAGATACTCACCAGCCTTCGGGTCACGCGACAAGACTTAGACGCCCAGAAAGAATTTTGAATACTCGAGATATTTAAATGTATTTTTATTTCTAGGATATAGTATCCAACGTATCCAGCGCAGTTCCGAGGTTCACAGCAGTAGGTTTGATTCCCGGCCGGACGTATGCAGCTGCGGTACTCGCGTTCAACGCTAAAGGAAGAGGGGATCCATTTCCAATCAGAGCCAGTACATTGAGGCCACCGGAGAAGCACCATGTTCATGATAAGAGTTTAGGTGAGTTTAGATCCAACATCACAGCTCTTAGTTCCCTCCTATTGTGTAGGTTGTGGGTTTGATTCCAACCAGGAAGAAATATTTGTGTATTGGCAAACATCAGTGCAATCCAAAAAAGTGACACTTGGACTTGAATTTTAGAAATACCTAAATTTTCTGTTATCGCTATAAACTTTGTATAAAATAGCAAGTTATATGCTACATTGTTATATGTATACTAGAGTATAAACAGACGACTGTTTGGAAATCATCATAAATAGGTGACTCTAGGTATCACTTTCTCATCGAATTACGGCCTGAAAGTCATCAATATATATTCATGGACATTTCTTGTCAATGAATATTTATAGATAAGTAACATACGGCGATCCTGATTCCGATCTAAGGAATGTTAATACCATAGGAACTTTTTTCTTGCAGCGGAATAAGAATTGTTGAATAACAATATATAACACATAGTAGAAAATAATATTCATGAATATTTCACAAATCACGTTTTGAACCTAAGCAAAGCTATGAGGTATAGATCTGCAATCGATGCATCATAGCTTTGCTTAGGTTATAGAACTCTAATACATTTTTTTTTGTAAATACATTTTTAGAATACAATCATTTTGTTTATCAAACAAATATTTAATGTGGGTGAGAATCAAACCCACGACCCACATCACGGAAGTCAAAAAAACCAACCGAGCAGTGACGCCTGTCATAGTAACACTCGAACACAGAACATATTCCAAATTCTTCTTCTAAACTTCGATAACTCCCAACAGATCTACCCCGAACCGCGTTTCAAATGTCCGGCGCCATGTCAGCCGCGGTCGGCGGCGGAGGCGTCATCATGATCATCCTGGTGCTATTCATGGTGGCACTGCGCCAACGCTGCGCTAAACGGAAGCCGCGCTCAGCGCCGCCGTCGTCGTCACAACCCGCCTCGCCTGACAAGTTGAGAGAGAAGGACGACAGCGAGAGTGATGAGAGGAATCCAGACATCATACCGTCTGATACTGATCAGATGCAGGTGAGGAGACGAAAATGAATCCTTCGATGAAGAGGGAAAATTGTCCGTACCGAGTGACCTCGGAGTCCCACGACCTTGCATGATCTAGGACTTGTCAGTATTATTTGTTGATTTGCTTGGCTTAAGTGCAGATTTGCATGTAGCGATTTCGATGATAGTAAGTATAATATCATTGACATCTTTGTGTCTCTTTTTACGATACCCGTAAAGCGTGAATAAGTTTAAATGATGCCTCTTACCAAGACCTCTAAGACCGAGTTTGTTACCTTTATCGTGGTAAAATTAACATCTCAGTTCACAGACTAGAGATATCATGGCAAGGATTAATAGTCCAATGGACTATTATCATTTATTTTCCTGTAAATAATACCTTGTACACTTTGTGACAGAAAAATAAACGAATTTTTATTTATTTATTATTACTGCCACTCAAGCTGTGGTGACCCTAACTGTCCGCGGATGGACTTTTGCCAGCAGCGGGTGTCTTTGTATTTGCATCCATGCCCATTAACTATCATCATTGCCACCGAAGCTGTGAGCCCGCCTGTTCCCCAGATGGACTACTACTGCCAGTAGCAGGTGTCTATGTATTTAGCATCCATGCCCATTGACTATCATCATTACCACCGAAGCTGTGACCCCGCCTGTTCCCCAGATGGACTACTACCGGCAGCAGCAGGGTGTCTTTGTATTTTGCATCCATGCCCATTGACTATCATCATTGCCACCGAAGCTGTGAGCCCGCCTGTTCCCCAGATGGACTACTACTGCCAGTAGCAGGTGTCTATGTATTTAGCATCCATGCCCATTGACTATCATCATTACCACCGAAGCTGTGAGCCCGCCTGTTCCCCAGATAGACTACTACTGCCAGTAGCAGGTGTCTTTGTATTTTGCATCTATGCCCATTAACTATCATCATTTCCACCGAAGCTGTGAGCCCGCCTGTTCCCCAGATGGACTACTACCGGCAACAGCAGGTGTCGACGATCTCCCCGCCGCCGGGCAGCCGCGCGCACCGCGGCAGTGTGGCCGGCGTGCGCGGCGCGCTGCCCGCATACTGCCCGCTGCGCACCGCGCCGCCGCCGCACCATCACGAACCAACGGTGAGATTACACGCATCTTTTGGCTCACGTCAGCACTGGTCAGCACCCACATATTCTACTTACCTACCTTTATATGTTTTATGTTTGTAATTTTATGTGTCTTTGTTTTAAATGTGTTGTACCTGTGTCGTGTATCAAATAAATGTCTCTCTCTCTCTCTCTCTCTCATCCAACTGTCAGGCTAGTTGGGAACCTTTGAGGTTATACTCATGTAAAATTTTAGGTTGGTTGTGAACCTTTGAGATTTAACTCACAAGAACTTCCTCACTGTCATTTTTAACAGCTCAGTCATAATTTTATAAAGCTCAGCCACGTCAATCCACAAAAATTCCACTATAGTAAAATCATCTAAAACTGAAAGGATATTCGGTCACGCAAGTTTCCCCTTGCTGGATAGCCCTGCAGGGCGGAAATATTTGTGTCGTCAGGGTGGTTGTCTTTAAATGTCACGTGATTTGACGTTTAACTATGGATGTCTGGTAAAAAGTGACATAAAATACGACGCGGTAAAAGCCTCCTCCAAGATCCATGCTAGTCTGTCTCTTGCTGCTCTTTGCCATAATTTCCTTGCAATATGGACGATGTCGTCATTCCATCTCTTCAGTGGTCATCTGCGCTTTGTTACACCCTCCTTTCTTCTTGCTTTCTGCTTACCTTAGCCCTAAAATCGCAATCCTTTTTACTATTTATTCCAAGCCCTTCCTACTTTAGTCAGTCTCGTTTCGAAACGTTTTAAGGATAAGACGTCTCTAGTAGATATACACATTGTTAAATCAAATAAAACCTTTATTAATATTAATTCGCTTTTTTTTTTAACTGATTAACGGAAATGAATTACAGTTTTTTATATCGTGGGATCCCGTTTGTACCTAAAAATTTAAAACATACAAAAACCATTAAAGTGTCCACCATTAAATAACCCAAAGTAGCGTTGAATAACATTAAACACAAGAATATAAAATATATTCACCAACACAAAGGTAACATTTCAACGTGACAATGAAACAGCGCTAAAACTGAAACACTCAAATCTTCAATTGTACATTGTCTAACGCTTTCATAATTACTGAAGGTGATTTAAGCCGGTCGAAATAGCCATCTCATCAATTTCACCTGCAAAATGCAAGTGGCTTTAAGTGCTATGTCCGAACATAATCCGAGATAAATCCACAGAAATTTTGATTGCAAGTCAATATAGCTGGGAATATACACAATTTCAGTAAACGATACATCTGTAATTAGTTCATTTGATTAGATTTTCTGTATTACTTTTTGTGTAATAACTTTATTCACAAACAAACTTACGACTATACAGTATTTACAAAATGTACATAGTCATATAAAATACATAAGAAACAGCTGTGAATAGCAATTTTTGTGTAATTATTAGGAAACTAAATGCATTGATTTTTAAGTTTCTTAAAAATCAAAGTAAATTCTTGTACATCTGTAGTTTTGTTTTTCTGTGTGTACAATAAATAATAAAGGATTATATAAACAATTAACCGAAGACATTATTATCATCGAAACATCATGTTCGAAATAATAGAACAACTACAGCTAGATCATCTAATCTTTGTATCTAATTCTTTCGTCTGTTGTTTTTTTATGTAAATAACAATAGTTTACTTGCTATCTGCAGAAATAATCCGCTCTAGTCGATATAAATCAAATTTTCACCAAAATGTGCAGATCGCGCAAAATCAAATATACAAATATATTCAACACCATTATAAATAAGAAACTCGTTGGCCAAGTGGGCTTAGAGAAACACGAAATACGTAGCAACGTTGTATATTCTGAGGGGGCTTCAGATCGAGGGCCTATCGAACCTCTTCATGCCCTTATCTTTACGCCACAGAAACTTTCACAGCGTTTTCGTTTTCAGCAAGTCAGATTGGAATCTGTATTTTAAGATGAAAATTTCGAAAAATAAACCTGTTTTATTTTTAACTGGTGGTTGTCGTCTTGCTATCGTTATATTTTTGATAATCCACTCAATATTTTTGTAAATTGCCTTGTGTTATTCTGATGTATAGACTATATTTTAGCAAAGTTTCATTAAAATCCATTAAATTGTTTTTTTGTGTGAAAGAATAACAAACATATATCCACACATCCATCCATACAAACTTCCTCATTTATATCTAATATTAGTAAAAAATTGTTGTAAATGTCTTCACTAACACAATGATACAGTATTTTTAGATATGTCTTGTACCCTGAGTTTGTTTCCTAATCGTCAGCTAAAAATATATTACCTAAATAAATTATCTGCACACACATATCCATTCGAACTATTTAACATTATCATTTTTAAAACAATAATACAAAGAAGTTAAAGCCAATTGCTAGTGAAATTTAAGTAAAATATATTTGGAATTTATTTGCGAGTGAGCTGGGCCACCCTTTTTATTCTTAACTTACCCCATTCCACTTAACACTTTGCGAAATTATCTTGCACCTACTTACTAAGAAAGTAGCAAAAACAAAAATGCTATTTCATTTACTGAACTGACAGGCTAATGGAAAACACTTCAGCTAATTTCCATTAAGACTGGACAATTGGACTTTGTTATCTTAATTTACACCGTGTGTCTTTGTAATAAGATCTTAAATTGAACGAATTCAGTATGTTGTACAGTCAACATCATTACCAAATTAAGAGATTTGTTTTTGTTTTTTCAACTAAGAATAACGATTAAAAACAGTATCAAATCATAGTTTCGAAATTTTTTATCTATTCCTGATTTTGACTGTATACTTTTATAAAATGTAGGTATGACATTATTTCCATGACATTTTGTTGCACAATTGCTTGTGGTAATTTATTTTTGATCAATTTCGAATATAAAACTTCTGATAAAAATAGTAGCATGAAATATAGTAAAAGAAAATATGTTTAAATTGTTAACCCACACGATCCATGACTTTACAAAACAAGCACCCAAAAACTGCCACCAGAAAGAATGTCCACAATGCCTAGTTAGTATTTTGACTCCAAAAACTGCAAAGTATGTGTTGTCCACAGAATGCCACATCAGGCATCCCGCCGCCCGCGCGGTTCGCGAGCGGCTCGTGCACGTTGCCGCGCGGCGCGAGTGTGGGCGGGGCGGACACGCGCTGCGGCATCCCGCTTCAGCACCTGCGCACGCTCCCGCGCCCGCTGCCCGCGCCCGCGCCCGCGCCCGCCGCCGCGCCGCGCGTGCCGCCCCGCGACACCCCCCTCTGACAGACCACGCAGCTATAGGACATGTAAATAAAGACAATGCTCAAGTTACGGAGTGAATAGTGCCGGTTTTGAGTGCTTCTTAGCACGTTCGGATTGATTGTTTGTTTAGTTTGGTGTGATGCAGGTTGACCAATGAGCGTGAATTATGAAATGTATCAGTATTAAAAGCAATATTATTTTGTTGTAATCGACGGTGATGTTTTTTTACACTTTTATAAAGCAACATTTGAAGAGCTGAGACTGCAACTTGTTTTAATATTTAGGTATTGTTATTTTGAATTGTGTCAAAGTAGCAAATTATCACTGCCTCATTTTAAAACCAACGATAAGTACTTAAGATCGGCCAGATTAGTATAAATTCGATTAAATAAGTAGTTAGGGTATAATGAAACTAATAAATTCCGTTAAGTTTTCACTGTAAAGATGTAAATAGATGCTAATACCTATTTGTAGTTCCAAATTCATCAAATATCTTAATAAATTGTTAAACCATTTATTGAAACTTTCGATAATTTAGTTTAAATTTTACGTTATGAATGGTTGTGAGAAAATCTAATAAATCAAATAATTGTAAAAAGTTAGCATTACTATATAAAATGCGATTTATAAAACGATTTTCAAGTTTTTAAACCTTGTATGTGTGAAGATAGAACTAAACATCAAAGCGGTTTATTCCTAGAAAATGGGTATTTTCTTATGTGATGTGTAAGCGACTGACTTCCGTGTATTGACACCACAATTCACCTGTAAAGTAAACCCGTGTGCATTTTTTAAAATTAAATAAACCCTAACAGTAATATACCTAGTCAGATAATTAGTCTAATTATACATAATCACTGAAAATGTGATAATAAAGTTAATAACTTTGGATGTTTCAGTTTTTTTTTTACCCAGTTTCCAATTTTTATCACAATTAAATATTACAATCTTTTACACTCATTTCAATGGTGTTTATTTTACTTAGTAACTGAATTGCCAAAGAAGAACTGTTACATCCAAACATAGTTTTAATAAGTCCATTAAGTGAAATTTTGTACATAACATATAACTTACCGTGTAAATATGTTTTGTATGATATGGTTATAATCCTATTTGTGTCTTAAAGATGTGAATGCCCAAGTTTATAATTCTAGGTTGCTATCGTAATTCAACATAAAATAGTGAGATACTTATCAGGTCACATTACAACTTAACCTCAGTGAAACGCGGGCTTGATTAAAATAATTACATATAATTACATAATTATAAATATTTTCAACAAATTATTTAAAAAGTTTAATATTTGGTTACTGTATCGACACATTAACCTGTTTTTTTTAAATGATTTAACAAATACACAAATGATTATATATTTATTTTTCTGAAGTTATGTAAAAAATAATAAAACTTATTAATATCTTTAAGGAGTTGTAAAAAAAAATCTTACATTATTTTTCTATATGGATATCATTTGAACGTATATTGCCGATGGCCGGTTTTCGTATGTTTAATATTGGTTTTATTTATATCAGAAGAAAGATTTTTTTTATTATTATAAACATAAACTTGCGGCATTCACAAATTACGGAATATCATCGAAATCTTCGATAAATGGTACGTAATCAATAAAAAAATAGTTGAATATTTTGCATTGTAAACAATTTAATTTACCGGATATGAAATATCCTATTATGTTGCTAGAATAGTTAATTTTATTAAAATTTATCATTATGTTTAAATATTTTATTATTACTGTAAAAAAATTAAATCTTTTTGTCAGACGAAATGTTTTCAAACTATTGAGAAATGAAAATAAATGGAAATATTCGCAAATGTTCATAATCGAAGTTTTTTTTTTTGTTGTATCCTTTATCTGTTATTCTTCCTTATTCTATTTTTCATACATAACTGTTGCTCAGTAAAGTATTTTAATAGGTAAGTATTTAAAACCTACCAAAGTTTTAGAAAAGTGGAAGGAGAAGGCCTTTGTAGTGGAACAGCGCAGCTACGACTAATAGTCCAGTCAAAATAGACATTCCAGTTTGCATTAATTCCCAACAAGCTGAATTTTTGTGCAGGCCTTGAATACGTCATTACAAATGATATGTCGAAAGTCCCCATCGATCCCGCTTGTGCGTTGTTTGTTATTCGAGGTCAAAGGTCATAAATTTGCATTTTTTGCGTATATCTCTGAAACAACGAAAGCTATTGAAAAGTGGTTCAGGCAAAGTTTGTACATCGTAAAATTGTCTACAAAAATACTTCAACACTTTTCTTCTACAAAGCATCGTTTTCGAGATAAAGTGACTTTAGACCGCAGGAAAGTCGTCGAAGATACTGCGTTTTTTTCATTTCAGCCGTTTTATCTCCTTCATTGCCACAGAACAAACAGTATTTCTTGAAATTTAATGAAAGGGGTGATGGGTTCGATGGGTTAGTCCTCCTCCAAGGTAATGAATAGTCTTTTTGTTTCAAGAAATACTGTTCGTTCTATGGCAATGAAGCAGATAAAACGGCTGAAATGAAAAAAACGCAGCATTTTAGTGGATTTTCCTGCGGTCTAAAGTCACTATATCTCGATAGCGATGCTTTGTAGAAAAAAAGTGTTGAGATATTTTTGTAGACAATTTTACGATCTACAAACTTTGTCTGAAGCATTTTTCAATAGCTCTCGTTGTTTCAGAGATATACGCGAAAAACGCAAATACCCAGGTTAAAGTCATAAATTTGCGTTTAAAAGTCATAAACGAGAGCTATCGAAAAATAGTTCCGACAAAGTTTGTAGATCGTAAAATTGTCTACAAAAATATCTCAACACTTTTCTTCTACAAAGCATCGCTTTCGAGATATAGTGACTTTAGACCGCAGGAAAATCTACTAAAATGCTGCGTTTTTTTCATTTCAGCCGTTTTATCTGCTTCATTGCCATAGAACGAACAGTATTTCTTGAAACAAAAAGACGATTCATTACCTTGGAGGAGGACTAACCCATCGAACCCATCACCCCTTTCATTAAATTTCAAGAAATACTGTTTGTTCTGTGGCAATGAAGGAGATAAAACGGCTGAAATGAAAAAAACGCAGTATCTTCGACGACTTTCCTGCGGTCTAAAGTCACTTTATCTCGAAAACGATGCTTTGTAGAAGAAAAGTGTTGAAGTATTTTTGTAGACAATTTTACGATGTACAAACTTTGCCTGAACCACTTTTCAATAGCTTTCGTTGTTTCAGAGATATACGCAAAAAATGCAAATTTATGACCTTTGACCTCGAATAAAAAACAACGCACAAGCGGGATCGATGGGGACTTTCGACATATCATTTGTAATGACGTATTCAAGGCCTGCACAAAAATTCAGCTTGTTGGGAATTAATGCAAACTGAAGTCATAATTTTAGTCTATTTTGACTGGACTATAAATAATAATAATAAATGTACACTGTATGTATAACAATCGCCTGCACTGACACCACACCTCACTGTCCTTAATTCTCTATGCGTCGGAAACGTCACGGGTCGTGGGACGCGTCTGATCCCGGATTACTGTTTTAGGGTTCCGCAGTGCAACAATGAACATATTATTGATGTTAATTTTATCATGTCTTGGTTCACACAAAAACTACCATCAATACATGAATAAAAATCTTAACGTTCTTATAAAATTAAAGCATAAATAATTAGTATTAAAGAAAAGCGTACAGCTTAAAAAATTGTTAAAAACTTATTGTTAAAGTATATTTAATTATTTTTTTCTAAAAGTTTGCGCTTAACAACAACCATGTTTCAAATATAAATAATAATATGTTTCAACAATCATGTTTCAAAATATTATGTAAAAATATCTTCAGAACCCAAGACTAAAGATGGTTCAAACACGGTCTTATCTAGGTTTTGTTCCACTACCTGCATTTAAGTCAGCTCTACGTTCAAATCGTCTTTTAGGGATGTTCTTTCGGAGAGGATAACCTGGTTTATAAAAGGACGCTTTCTACTAAAACTATCATCATCATATCTGCCTTTAAAGACTACTACTGCACAGAAACCAATCCAATTATAATTATTGCTACACCCAAACTTGGGTACATTATGTACTTATTATTAAGACCTTGTGTAAATGATGACAATAAAAATACTGAATACTGAAACCAGAAAAATTCTCAAAAGATCCATAGAATTAAATAATGCTGGACAATCCACACAACATCATCTAGCCCCAAGCTAAGCAGAGCTTGTGTTATGGGTACTAGAAGACTGACATACTTAATATAATACATTACATAGATAGATATTTTTTATTATACATATAATACCCAGAACACCCGGAATAAATATTTGCAGAACATACAAACATTTATCCCGGGGCAGGAATCGAACCCGCAACCTTCCGCGTCGCAGGCGGACCATCGCCCACCGCGCCACTTCGGTTGTCAATTACTTTGTATTTTCCAATAATACAGTTAGTTCCCATTCACTTCTTATAGAGCTTTTATTTTATTTCTGTGTGAAACATAATTAGTCTTGTAATACAAATCTATCCCAACAATAATAATAAAAACGTGGTTTTATGGAATTTACAACATATTCATTTTTATTCAGACGTAAAAGTAAACTTGAATTATTTCAAAGAAACTCAAGAATGGAAATACACTCGAGAGCAATGAATCCGGGTCACTTAAAGAATGTTAAAAATCTCGGAAACTAAAAATGATAGGTTAATGCAATAAATTGTATTTAATAGACAATGTAATACTCCTTAAATGAAAGTAAAAAAAATATGAGTCACCATACATTTTATTAACACAAAATTACATAAAGAAAAAAACTGCTGATCTCTCCTTAAAACAAAAATAGGAAACATGAAATTTTTGAACTTTATTACGATTTTCTTGAATTTTAATACTTCGTATTGCCTCCTCGTGCTTCCATTACTGCGTTTACGCGGTTTGGCATGCTGTACACCAAGTTCCTTATACGATTTTGGGGAATATTCTCCCATTCCTCTGTGAGAGCAATTTTGAGCTCACGAAGCGTGATTGGGGGAGGGTTTCGTTGTTTTACGCATCTGCCTAGCTCGTCCCAAGCATGCTCGATCGGGTTGATATCCGGGCTGCGCGCTGGCCACTCCATACGAGTAATGTTCATCTCTTGAAGGTAGTCATTCACAATCCTACCTGTATGAGGTCGGGCATTGTCATGCATAAATATAGCATCCTCACCTAAATTGACCATAAATGGACCAACGTGATCATTGAGGATTTCTTCCACATATCTTACGCTAGTTAAAGAGCCGTTTTCTATGATCACCAGCTCTGTGCGACTTTCAGAAGAAATTCCGGCCCACACAAGTACAGACCCACCACCGTAGGCTACTTTTTCTTCGATGCATGCTTGCTTGAATCTTTCCCCTGGTCTTCGATACACTCTGTGTCTTCCATCGTGCTTGTAGAGCATAAATTTTGATTCGTCGGAGAACATAACTTTTGACCAATCTTCAATACTCCAATTTACGTGGCTCTGGGCATATCTTAGTCTCGAAATACGATGCCCACGCTCCAGTTTAGGGCCGTTTGCAGGTCTAAGGGGTTTTAAGTTAGATTCAGCAAGCCGACGTCTTACTGTCCATGCACTTGGGTTACTTCCTCCGAGGCGTCGAAACTGATTGGTGAGTTCAGTTCCTGTGAGAAAGCGATTTCGAAGCATGGTGTTCACCAAGTATCGGTCTTCTCGTGCTGTGGTACACCTGGTTCTGCCCGTTCCTGGTCTGCGTAGGTTAGAACCAGTTTCTTCGTAACGTCGGAGAACTCTTTGTACTGTTGACAGCGACACACCGACAGTCCTGGCTGTATCGCGCTGACTCCGGCCGGTTTCCAGCATTGTAAGTATTCTGGTGCATTCTTCAGGCGTAAGCGACATAATTTCAGCTTGAATAATGAATATAGAGCACTATCAACATGGTTTATGTACCCACATAAATGACAGATTACAAACAAAATCAAAACCAAATGCTGTAATTTCGTAGTTCCATCTTCGAAAGTGGCCCTTTTTCAAATTTGATTTTTTTATGATATAACTTTACAATAACTAAGAAGTTTTAATACCTTCATTTAAGGAGTATTACATTGTCTATTAAATACAATTTATTGCATTAACCTAGCATTTTTAGTTTCCGAGATTTTTAGGATTCTTTAAGTGACCCGGATTCATTGCTCTCGAGTGTATTAAAAAGATATAAATAGAAACTCCAGCGTTCCTTTATTTTGCATATCTTTGCATTTTAGTAAAAAGTATATTAAATCTACGTAGAAGTGGCCTCTTAGATTTCTGCGAGTAACGGTTCTCTATGTAAATATAAAATAAATGTTTGATATTTCTGATGTACTATATCTAAAAATGTGCAAATATTCGTATAAGCACAACTTTCAGATCCGTTTTTATAACCACGTTCAATAAAACTTTATTACTCACTACTTAGAACAGAAACTACTAATTTTATACATTTATACAGTTAATCAATAGATAGATCATTTATACGGCCGGTTTCTGGAAACCCGAATCACGATTGATACGAGTTTGACGCATAGTAATTATTTGATTTTTTCGTTGATCATCGTTCGAGAAACCGGCCGTAAAAATAACGATTATTTCAGTTTCATTAAATATTTTTTTACGATCACGTGATTTTGGCCAAATCCAAATTATAAAAAAATATAAATAACGACTTATACAGTTTTATATAAATAAACATAATTTACATTCACGTGATGGTTGGACCGCCATTATTATTTCCGTCTAATATATTTCTTCACGTGAATGATACAAATGGTTCTTGTCGGAATGCCCAGGCGTAATAAAAACGTATTTTGTATTTGTAAAGTGTCGAAACACCAACAGAAACCTCGATAGAACGTTACTTGACCGAAAGCTAGCTTAAACTCTAACGCTCAATACACGCCATTGGACACAATTTACTGTTTACTGTCACAGCTCATAAGGGAACAGCTTGGTTACTTTGACTATTAAAAAAATTCATAGGAAAAATAGATTTGTTTAAACGCCTTTTACGCTTACTCCTTGATTTTGTTTTGTTTTTTCGTATGTGTGTTACTATCTTGAATGTGTTGTATCTGTGTGTTGTGCGTTCAATCTCTCTCTCTTTTAATAAATTTGTTTTGATAGGAAAAAAACTAGCGTATATAATTAAAACGAACTAGTCGTTGATTAAAGCAACTGTGTTCTGTACACATTATTGTTTAGAGCGTCTCCTTTTTATATTAATATCCTCACTTAAAACTAGACTAAATAGTGTAACCTAGTCCAGAAGCTTAAACTAGGTTACAGTAATCATTTTGTGACTGAACTTTAATAAAAATAAACCATTCAGTATAAGGCTTGTTTTAAGTAGATATCCTAAGAAATAAATACAGCTAAGGTAATATTATAACTAGAACAAAAGTGAACAAGCTGTACACATTTTAGCTGCGCCTCGTAGTTCCAGTAATGTAGTCGCATTTAGGTACATTGGCCATTTCTGCTAAGAGATTTTTTGCTGAAACAACTAAGCGAGGTTTATGAGAGTTTTCAGTAATTGCTTTTAGAAAAAAACAGAATGAACGGGCTATTTTTGGATAAGCTGTGCTTTCGTCCTGAAAGCCTTTTGTGGCGTGGAGTTGTTAATAGAAATACAGGGTGTATTACTTACTTTTAATTAAGAAAGGTATAAACAGAAAATCGCATTTATTCTGTACCAACCCCTATATCTTGACTAGCTTCCGCGTACAACTTCGTCTACGTCCCTTTTGTCTCTTGTCAATTTTATGATGTAGAAGTAGCCGTATACATCGTAAAATAAACCATTTATTTGTATGTAACGTACCTACAACTTACTTTACAGTGAATTTTGTTTTTTATTTTTTTCTTAAACATATTTAGTTTTCATTTCATAATCTATATCTATACTAATATTATAAAGAGGTAAAGTTTGTGTGTTTGTATATTTGTTAAATTGTAAGGGGTAATCTCGGGATCTACTGAACCGATTTGAAAAATTCTTTCACCAATAGAATGCCACATTATTGTTGAGTGTCACAGGCTATATAAAAAACCGAAAAATAAAAAGGCTTTTACGTGGTAGTCCGTTTGCAAAGTGAATCGGAGAAGAAACGGTCGAATTATGCCCAACGAAGTGGGCACGAGTCAGCTAGTAATTTATAAGTCTATTGCATACGTCAGCGTTTTGTACTTTATTTTAAAATAACAAAAAAAAATTGAAAATAACTTATATTTAAACTAATAATGTAATATTTTCCAATACTATTATAACTAAAATAGAGTAAAATGAACAATTAAAATGCCACGATACATTCAAAGCGTTCGTGCAAACGTGAGTGTAACGCATAACACGTTTACACGGTCAGTGATATGATTGTATAAGTACGTATTCGCGTTTATGTCAGTACATTCGACACTTTTAATAAAAAATAACTGAATTTCATGAAAATTCTACACAATTCTAGTTTTTAAGTCTTAAATAAGTAGTGCGAAATATAACATTGCATTTATGTGGACTTATAAAACAGCTGTATTAAATCCTATCAATAATAACGTAACAGTCACATCAGTCTAGAAAGAAATGTCATAGAATACCGATGAATTACTATAGAAACTGAACGTGACTTAAAACCTGGCAATTAAAGAGGCTAGGATAAGACAGAACTGCATTCTTATCAAGAATATTATTTTTATACATACAAAAAAATATTATTGTTTTTATTTCGAATACGTCCTAATACAACATCATTAATAAGAAAATCATTGGATCTCCTGATTAAAACGCGTTGGACGCGCGCGTGATTCTGACTAATGATTATTAGCAACCATTGTTAGCTCGCCTAAGGCAATACGTGCACTTGTTGTCTACTTAGAAATAAAAATGGACATGGCATGGCACTCAAACTAATATTCAAATATTTATTTTTTATTACATACATCAGACACAGAACAAAATATTCATGTTTATTACATTAACATTTGCTCTGGTTGGGAATCGAACCAAATTGAAATATTGAGATCTTCTTCTTATCGTGTCGATGCTACAACTGTATTTTGTTGTAGCATCGTGTTGGAAAGATTAGCCAGACTAGACACTGCTTTACCGTGCCTAGCTGTTACCGGTGTGCGCCACGAGGAGGCTCTTTCTTTTTTTTAATATTGAGATGATTTTATGCGACATTAAAAAATTTAAGAAAAATTTTCTCCAGTTTTGAACTAGGAAATAGGTATGCTAAAATCTCGAGAGAAGCTCAGGAGTGATCAAGGACGATATTGGTGCTAGAAGTAGTATGACCATAGCCGCAAATGCGCTTGCAGCTTAACCGTGTTTTGCTCCCAAACCGCCTCGGACCGATCAATGTTTATGAAGGTTTTATTAGAGGGATCGGGTTATTACCTAAATGCTATAACGATTTTGATATCCTGATTACTAAATGAAAATATTAATAAAAAATCAATGGACTATTTTGGTTTAAACACTAATAGACACATATTTTTATTTAACTACTGTATACTATTAATTGTTTGCAATAACACAAGTTTAAAATATTACAATAAATATTATTATTTAATACAATTCTTTGTCTTTCCAATCGTCGAATAGTTATACTAATTACACATTTTCAAAAATAACTCTTATGCTGGGGCCACACTAGCGGGCTACGGCGAATATTCGTGTTAACGCGATGTATGTGGCCGGGTACATAGTGTCATCGCTTAGTATATCGCCTTTATCCGAACACGATGTTTTTGTCGCGCCAACACGATACGAATATTCGCCTAATGTAGCCGAAGCATTAACAATACAAAAAATACTGCTACATCAAATGAAAAAATATTTTTAACACCTGACACATGTCATAAGGTCTTCTGCTACACAAACAAATAATTGTAGCATATTTACGGTTTTTTGTCCGGAAATTAGGTAGTTTAAATAAATTATCCTCTTTCAACTCAACAATACCATACGCATAAATTTTCCCATGCTTTGGTGTAAAGGGCACATAAGGGCCCATTCACACGGCACGAACTTTTACTGCACGAAATTACAACGTCAAGTTGTGAGAAAATGTAATTTGCGCTAACTGCTTATTACGCTGAGAAGTGTCAACAAAGGTGATAAAGTTTTGAAGAATATTAGAAGTTTTTGTCATAATTTGACTATTTTTAGCAAAATTATAAGTCATAATTGACCAGATTTGCTCAAATTTATAAAGATAGACAGTATCGAAGAATCTTTATTTTTCTTTATTATATCTTTATTGAGCTTAGTTATTGGACTAAAAACATTGTAAAAACTATAACTTTAATTTATTCTTAATGGAACAAAAAGGCATATTGGCCATCCATAAAAAGTCAATTAATTAACTTTATTCTTTGCTTGTTTATTTTAAATATTTTTTTCTCTTCTATAGTATGGAGATAGGTGTGGTAACTTCTACGAAAAAGGAATATCTTCCACGCCGAACGACTTTTGGCTCGTGGTCCGAGGACCGATGGATATAGTCATCGGTTCTGCAATGGGATAAATGTTTGTACGATCTGCAAATTTATTCCGGGTGTTCTGGGTATTTCATATGTATAATAAAAAATATCTATCTTTGTAATGTATTGTATTAAGTATGTCAGTCTTCTAGTACCCATAACACAAGCTCTGCTTAGCTTTATGTTCAAACTCCGTGATAACTTCGTTTGCGCGATCTAGGAATTGTTTCTGCCATCTGCTGGTCTGTTGCGTAGACTACGATGTAGTTCACCATGTAGCGATATAGATGGCGCTACAATAGTTTTCACCGTAATCACCCATATCCGGTAAAACGTATATTGTGAGCCAGCCCTAACAGTTTCGCCTCGCGAATCGAACGGCCAGCCAATCTGCATTCATTATACATCGCGCTTTTGTCTGGTGGGCAGCCCTATTCGAACGCACGAATGTATTCTGAAGAATAGATAGGAACAACGTATTGTTACTTTATATGTAGAAGATGCAAAAAACTGTTACTATTTCGCTATACGCTGTTACTTCCGTTGTATAGGCGACAAAGAAATTGGTTTACCACTTTTGATGACATCTCCCAGTAACATAATTATTCGCTAAGGATTACAGATTGACAGATTCTGACGTAGTAGTTATTAATCTGTCAAGCGAAAATAGCCCTTGATGTTTTGTACGTGCAAATGATATTCAGCCTTAGAGTGGTAAACCAATTTCATTGTCGCCTATACATATCATCGTCAAAAACTGGTACATAGTAATATTTTTTTTAAATCACAGTAAAAAATCCAATATGGCTGTCACAACACGTAAAATTATTATTACTATCACATTTTTATTTGTTTATATTATTGTCATCTAATCATATCATATGTAATTATAATCTAAATGAACACCGTGCGATCCTTGCATTAATTTTTTTCAAGCTCTTAGTTCAGTAAAGGTAAGTTAAAACTAATTTATTATAATATAGGAAAATAATTTTGTTATTGATATAACAAAAAATAAAAAATAAATAAAGAGTTGAGCATAGCTCAACTCTTTATTTATTTTTTATTTTTTTAAAGTCAAAAGTCAAAGTCAAAGTCAAAAATTACTTTATTCAGTAAAATCACAAGGATCATTTAGAATCGTCTTACATACTAGGTGATTCTAGGTGCCAGTTCCACGCGACCAGAGCCTAGAAGAACGGGCAAGAAACTTACGGCCTGGTTCCTACCGTTTTTTTATATGATCCTTTTTACAAAGAATTACAATTAAACTAAATTAAGTACTGAAGTTTCAGTGCGGTGTCAATTTAACTTAGTAATGATACACTAATGAGTTTAAAAAAAAGAAGTATAATAAAGCTATACGTAAATCAAAAAGACAGCACACGCTTCGCTTCAGATACAAATATACTACAAAGTACATAAGCAAGGCAAGAGAACATTACTAACATCACAAATCGACAAAGTTGCTGTTGACGGGTGGAGCGACATCAGGCCATGCAGTTTTGTCATTAATATAGCTGTCTAAGGTATAATACGCCTTTTTTATAAGATTATTTTTAATGTATGTTTTAAATTTTCTAACTGAGAGTTTTGTTGCATTTTCGGGGAGTTTATTATAAAAACGCACGGCACCCCCCACAAACGACCCACTCACCCTCCAAAGCCGGAACCCAGGGACGCACAATTTATATTTGCCTCTAGTGTTCACACCATGAACCTCACACTTTTTCAAAAAGCTATCTTTATTTTTATGAGTGTACAATAAGACTTCATAAATATATTGTGAAATTACTGTTAGAATACCAATCTCCCCAAACCGCTCCCTCAACGAATCCCGCGGTTTCATTTTATAAATGGCACGTATAGCCCTTTTTTGCAAAACAAATATAGTTTGTATATCAGCTGCTTTACCCCAGAGAAGTATACCATATGACATCACACTATGGAAGTAACTGAAATAAACCAACCTAGCTGTCGTTTCATCAGTGAGCCATCTTATCGTACGAACAGCATAAGCAGCTGAGCTCAGCCTACCAGCAAGCGTTCCAATATGTGGAGCCCATTGCAATTTCGAATCAATATTTAGGCCTAAGAAGACAGTAGAATCAACAAGATTAAGTGACTCTCCATTCAATAAAATATTGGTTGGTCTTTGAACAACATTCGGCAGAGTGAATTTCATGCATTTCGTTTTCTTAGCATTAAGTAACAGATTATTAACAGTAAACCAGTTAAGTACTTGCGAAAGAGATACATTTACGTCATCGTAGTCAGTCTTTTGTCTATCTACTTTAAAAATTAAGGAGGTGTCATCTGCAAACTGTACTATGTTACATAGCTTTTGAACATAAGAGGCAAGGTCATTAACGTAGACTAAGAATAAGAAAGGTCCCAATATCGAGCCTTGTGGCACTCCCATATCAATGATTGACCCAGAAGACCTCTCACCACTAACGTCAACTTTTTGTACTCTATTGGTTAAGTAAGACTGAATAAGATCAATAGCCCGGTTCTGAACTCCGTAATGTTTAAGTTTATAAATGAGAGTTGCATGACTAACACAATCAAAAGCCTTGGATAAATCGCAAAAAAATACCGATTGCGTCTTTTGAATTTTCCCAGGCATCATATATGTGCTTTAAGAGCACCGAGCCGGCATCAGTTGTAGATCGACCTTTAGTAAATCCAAACTGATTAACATGTAGCAGCTGGTTGGAGTTAAAATGAGCTAACAGTTGATTAAGAATAACCTTTTCAAATATTTTACTTAGCGTAGGCAATACCGAGATTGGCCTGTAATTGGCAGGATCTTTTTCACTTCCCGACTTGTAAAGAGGAATGAGTTTACTATGTTTCATTAAGTCGGGAAAAACACCTTCGTCAACGCATCTATTAAAAACATAGGCTAAGCACGGTGCGATATCTAATATAATAGAACCTAGCACTTTTGTTGACATTCCCCATAGATCCTCCGTATTTTTTATATTTAATAACTTAAAAGTTTTAACAATATCAATAGCCTGAACATATGAAAAACTGAATATACTATTACAACTTTCAACACTAGATTTTAATAGCGTCATCGCTCCTAAAGCTGATGCATTTAAGGATTGGGTAACAACTTTAGGTATACTGGAGAAAAAGCTACCGAATGCGTTAGCAACTTCAATGTCTTTTGTTAAAACTTTATTATCTATCTGTAATTGTATCTGCTTATTCCGAGTTTTTGATTTTCCTGTTTCGTTATTTACTACTTTCCAAGTGGCTCTAATTTTATTAGTTGAATTTTCTATTTTATTCCTTATATACAAAGATTTCGCTACATGACAAACTTTTTTGAAAGTTTTGGAATATTTCTGTATGTATATAATAAACTCACTATCATTCAGCATTGACTCCCTGGTAGCGTATAGATCATATAATTTGTTTCTACTTTTGTAAATACCTGGTGTAGCCCAATCAGTAAATTTCACGCCAGTACTGACTTTACATGTTTTTAATGTAAATGTATCTCGATGTTGTTCATTTATTAAGTTAAATAATTTTGTAAAAACCACATTAGGGTCAGCCATGCATGGTATAAGTGGTACTTTGAGTCCAATATTATTTTGAAATCTACTGACACGACTTTCTGTTATGGGACGATAGGTAAATACTTCAGATTTATCTACTAAGTTGTAAGGAAACTTTACGCTATGCCCGTAATGATCGGAGCTAAAATGTTTGACTACTGATTTACTGATTGGTACAAAATTGCAATAAATATTGTCTAAGCAAGTGGCGGTTGTCAGTGTGACCCTTGTTGGTTCCTCAAACAGAGGGAGCAAATTGAAACATTTAAACAGATTTAATAACCTAGCTGAAAGAGGATGAGCCGGAATATCTATATTAAAGTCTCCGCAGACGACTAACGTTTTATTACATTGAAAAGCTTTAAGCAGTACTTCTTCCATAGTGGATTCAAATAGCGTGAAGTCCGCGTCGGGAGGACGGTAAACACTCAATACAAGATGTCGCTCCAGCTCTACACATGACAGCTCAATAGTTCTCTCAATAGATATACCTGCAATATCTCTACGCTCCTTACATTTAATACTACTCTTTAAAATTATTAATGAGCCACCGCGTATCGCGGTTTTTCGTCTATAGGAGCTCACAGTACTATAGTTTTCATAAAAAGGGAGTAACTCAAGTTGTGTTATCCAATGTTCGGTTATGCACATAATATCAATATTAAAGTGACTCAAGAATAACTCTAATTCTAATATTTTGCTGGGAAGACCTTGCATGTTTTGATGTACTATATGTAAAGTACGAGGCATTTCCATTGTCTTAGAAGCTAGTTTAAATGTCGAGCAATAGGCCCTGTTACAAGAAGGCCCTCATTAGTACTACTACTAACTACGGGCTTGTCAGTGGACTGCGTTATAATACCTATAACTGTATCAATAATATTAAATGCTAATAGTTTAGCAATTATTAATTTACTACGTCTACTTAGATGTACTAAGGATTTAGTCAAAATAAAATTACTAATAAAATTATTAGTTTCAAAATATAAGATGTCACTATGACGACTTGTCAAATTATATAATATTAAGTTCATATTAAAAATATGTTTATTCTCTTGAGTACTTAATGTATTAGAGTATGGAAATGCACATAAAATTAGTTTTCCTAGCCCTTGTTCCAACTTTCCCAGCAAAGTCTCAACTAACTGAATAACATCTAGGCGCTTGACACCCCTACTTTCACCTAACTGCACTATCAATGTTGTATTATTGTTAAAACAATTATCATTTTTAATCCTATTTATAAAGTAATTAATAGGGGCATTAGGAGTGCAATTGTTGATAACTTCCTGTTGAAGTTGGTCCCTAAGGAGCATTCCCATCCCCATTCCTATCTGGTCGGAGTACATAACCGTTTTTTTGTTGCAACTAGATGCATGAGGTTTAACCAGAGGCTGCGGTGCTGGTACTGGCTGGGCCGCTATAAGCCCAGCGCATGCAGCCCCTCCTTGCAAAGAAGTACTTGATGACAACTGTTCATATGTTGATTGGTCCGTTTGTGAACTACTATTACATACTTGCACATATACAGTTTCATCACTCAGAATTGCATTAATTTCTGCAAAATCATTTTCACTTTGCGTGTATTTCTCAGTTAAATCATGAAGTGATTTTTCCAAGCATACAATTTTTTCAGACATGCTATCCTGTTGAATTGAGTTTTGTCCTAGTAATTTATAACAGGATTTTAATTCTTTATTTAACTCACTTTTTTCTTTGCAAAGTCTAGCTTTAGTAAATACATTTTTATGTTTTTTCAACTTTTTTTCTAAATAAATATAAAAATAAATAATGAGTTGAGCATAGGCCTCCTCTTTATTATGCCATTCTTTACGGTCCCTTGCGAGTCTCATCCACTGATTCCCGGCTCGCTCTATACTCAGCAGTGGGTGCCAACGGGCTGAAATGATGATGATGATGATGATAAGAGTTAGACTTAATTTAAAATCAAGAGTTGTCTAAATCGTTTTATAACACAAGCCATGTATATCAGCGGGACAGTCAGAGTTGGATATTTGTCAAGCAGACCGACCGTAGTATCAGGCAGTAACATAACCAGAACTACTCATTGAAACATATTTTGTGAAAATTATAGCTGGAATTATCCGTTCGAAGAGAATTTAGTATTATTTTATATTAAAAATAGCTATAATTCCGATAAATAAAATCTGCAAAGCTTTATTCACAAGGGATCTTTTCGTCAATGTTACAAATGTATTAAAAGATTTGGATATTTTTTAATATTAAAACGCTGTACTATTTTTTATTCTATTGACATTTCTACAAAGAGAAATTCCAAAAGTGTAAAATCAATTAAACTTGTTGGATAAATTTCACTGATTCCATTCTATATTTATGAATTTCATAAAAAATAAACGTTGACTTTATAATAAAAATAACTTTGTCTTTCACGACGTTCATTATTTTTATACTTAATCCTGTCAAAGTTTTAATCATAAAAATAATAAATCAATAACGCAACCGCACACCGAAAACTTTAAACTGAAAAATATACAGATCACCGCAAAGTTCCGGGTCAAACAGAAAACATTTCATTCGGGTTTACAAATGGCGGGACACAAAGGGCGGACGGCGGGCGTCGTCTTTCAACGTTGCTTATATTAAACGTCTGATGTAGTTTGTCACTAGCACAATAAAGGACCTCGGTCGGTTCAGGTATGGCGCTATCTGGTATGTAGAGGTTAAATATTTACCTGGCTAGATTAAAATTTTAAAATGAAAATAACCATGTTTGCACTTAAATATTGTTGTTAGTTATGTATAGTTCTGTATTAACATTATAGTGTTGTATTGAATATATTGATTCTAATCTCTTTGTGATTTTGCAGAATAAAGTTAATTCGACTTTGACTTAATTGATTATTCAAGTATATTTCATAATTACACACATAATAATTACTACTAGATACCTATTAGGTACAGTATTTAAAAAAGATATAAGTACTTACTTATAAACTTACTCAGGAAACAATTGAGCTATTCACACTAATGCAAAAGATCTATAGATAGCTCAACTGATCCAAATCAATCGGAAAAGTCGACAAAACGACTTTCGACAAAAAAGTCAAGTGATTTTTTGTACATTTAATGATAACTAATACATTTAATTTAATATATATAAGAAACAGAAATAGAGGATAAACTACATGAGCCAAGTAGAGATGAAGGTTGCCCTCGTGTCGTATAAGGAAGTCAAGGCGGCGGCCCTGGAAATAAAAAAATGGCGTGGATTGCATTGATTACGCAGACAAGAGCGTAGCTCTTTAATAATAAGAAGAAGAAGAGACAGAAGAAAAATGTTTTTCTTCTTGTCGTCAGTGTGCGCACACCCTACGATATATTTGTATTTGATTAACTTGAAATATTCATGCAAAAAAACAATAAGAGAGTTTACTAAGTTTATGTTACTGGCATGCTCTTACCACAAAGATAAGTCAAGAAAAGATAAAGTAGTTTTCAGCGTCGCATCGCGGTTAGTTTTATGAGATGTTGTTATTTATTTATATCTTTAGATATTATTTATCTCTTAAGCGGTCTTTGCTCATTTTACTTCTTTTGCGATTCGCTAAGTCTTTAGAGATCTAGTCGAGTTTTTTATGCAAAGATACAAGGAAAAAGGGGATTGGATTGCTCTTGTTCTAATTTAAATCTATAAAACTATGTAACTTCATAATATAAAATAGTAAACAGGTTTTTGTACGAGACATTAGAGTTTATCTGTACGCTCTGGTTGTGATTTCTTTTTAATGAATTTATTACCTTAAATATACTATAATTATTTTATAACCAAACAAGTTACCATAGTTCAAGCTTTACTTAGTTTGGGACAAGATGGCGTTGTGTAGGTAATATGTTCATGACATATATTTTATTTACTACTGATAATCAAATTGTACAGTTACAATTAATTAAACAAAGAAGAAAGCAAAATAATAATATCATAAAATTTCAAAGGGGATCGAAGCCACTACCCACAGAGTGAGAGGCAGAGTTTCACCAACTAAGCTGTGAAACTCATAGTTATGACTTCTAACTGAACACTATTACTACTATATGCTTTTACCATCTTATAATTATCTCTGAGATAATCTTATCTATATTTAATAATTAAGTACAGCGATAACACTAAGCTACCTAAGACGGCATACGCCGAGCGGTAACAGCAATATCCTGTTCCTCAACATGTTTGCAGTACACCATCATCGCACTACACTGCACTTAAAGATACTCTTACGAGCAAATTAATTGACACGATTATAATTATTATTATTTTTTTTTTTTTTAATAAAGGATGATAAAGAAGAATGGAAGATTTTGCGCTGACCCAACCTAGTTCGATAAGGACAGGAAAAAAAAGAATTATAAGCTGTTGTAATTATTAAAATTAAAATATATGATAAATAAAATAGCTATAGGTACCTAAAAACAAGTTTGGTATAAACCATTTTGTTGCTTTCTTATTACTAAAAAATTATAACTGAAAACATTGAAAAAAATCTGCGTTATACATTACTAAATAATCCAAATTATAACATTTTTGAGATACAAATTACCGTCAGTCTAGACTAGACTACAAACAATAATCCGATTTTTATCTACATTAGTTCTTTAAATAACATTATTGACTGACAATCCCCAAGACAGTAGAACCTAAATAATTTCAAATATCTACAATTTTAATTAACACATCAACATTGCTATAGTCAAATGCTGATAACTTTAATAGTTCAACCTACATATTTTTGTAACTAAACCACTAGCATCAAATTGGCTCACACTTCAGCAGTTCAATTCAAACTCCTTATATTTTTGTAACTATACCACACGTATCAAATTTTCTCAGGTAATGATGACAATCAACACGGTCTCATCAAGATACCTTATAAGTTATGTAGCAATGCAGTTTCTTGGGCCTCCAGTGTACAGCGTAATTCGAGCGAGCAGGCATCAAATATGCCCGAGTTATTACGAGCCTGTTTCCTTGGTCCTAGAGTAATAACAGTTTGTGTGCAGCTGAAACCACAATTACTGCCTGTAAAAATCATATACAATACATTAAAAGGTTGCGGGTTCGATTCTTGCCTTTCGATAAATGTTTGTAAGATCTGCAAATATTTATTCAGGGTGTTTGAGCTATTTAAAAATATCTATCTATGTATTGTATTAAGTATGTATGTCAGTCTTCTAGTACCCATAACACAAGCTCTGCTTAGCTTGGGGCTAGATGATGTTGTGTGGATTGTTCAGCATTTTTTATTTATTTATGTTGTAAATCTTACACTAATATAACTCGGATAAACGCGAACGCGAAAGTTTGTATGGATGGATAGATGTATGTCAGTTACTCTTCCACACAAAAACTATTTAATGGATTTTAACGAAACCATTTTTTTTATGGATGGATGGGTGGATGTATTTTGTTGCTCTTGATAACATTTAAACTTCTGAACGGATTTTAAAAAAACTTTACAATAATGTAGTTTATACATCAGAACACATAGACTTATCATTTACAAGGATATTGTAAAAAATCTCCGAAATATGACGACAATCAAACAAAGTCGCCGCACCAGCTAGTACACAAATAATTTTTAGACACATTCTAAACGGTATGGGTGAAGTTCTGTGTAGCAGTTACAAACAATCAATGTCCCACATGCTCGTTTGCCCTTTGTGCCCTAATACCTGCACAAGGGATGACCTTATCAATGTTATGATAAGGGAACAAATGTAGCAAATTTATGAACTATGTTTGATATTTATAACTGACGCGCAAGAAGAAGAAGAAGCAGTAACAAAAAGGTAGTACGTTTTGCTCAAGAGATTTCTGATTTTCAGCGAATACCTTCCAGGGTAACATATATACTAACATACCACAAAGATACATAGAAGTATGTATGTCTGTACGTCTTGCTCAAGAGATTACAAATACCTTCCAGGGTAACATACATACTAACATACCACAAACTTACATGGAAGTGTGTATGTCTGTATGTACAAGAGGGTATTTGTAACAAGTACAAATTGCAGGCGAGTTATTGCAACCTATTGCGCTCCATCGCGAGCCTTAATTACGTTTTCAAACTCAATTATTACAGAGCATAGTTCAAACAGCAGGTTAAGTTATTTCCTTAAAACTACCACCGCTATATTTATCATTATGAAAATTCAACTTCGATATTGACAGGGAATTTCAAATACACACTGTCAAGAATAATAAAAAAAAAGACGTGTGGCACTCGGGTACTGCTGCGGTAAAGCATAGCATTTTTTGCTACATTACGCATTTTATTACATTTACTACATTACGGTTATTTTCGTTAGGTTTTTTTATTACGGAATTTCTGGATTCGGTCTCCACGCCCAAGGCCCGCGATAGAAGCTATATAATAGCTTAATAATAAATGTTCACGGATATTTCACACATCACAATCTAAACTCTCCCAAACTAGGCAAAGCTGTACTATGGGAACTAGACTGCTGATAGAATAATAAACATTTTTTTTGTAAATACATACATACAATAACATGAGAACGAATAAATATTCAAATAACCAATATTTAGTTAAATTTAATAATTAGCGACAAATCACCAATCTAGACTCATTTTTATCATAATCATATTTTATTTTTTGTAAAACAGATCATATTACATTCAAGTCATTTAAAGATTAACATCTGACCAGTAGTTATTCTTAACAATCCGCATTAATATTACCAACTTGTCAATATCGGTTTTCATTTTGTAAAAATCTACTTGAATTTGTAAAACTATTTTGAATTTATTTAGATCAAGAAAATATTATGTCGGTCACCGCTTTTTGATAACTCGGGCCTTTACTCGGCATAAAACAAGGTCTTGCCCCTAAAGGCTAGTTTCAACTAGTCTCAGTTTAGTAGATGGCGCTGCATTTCTAAGTATTCCGTTTATCTTTCAGAATTGGCTTCAGCTGAATCCACAAAAGTTTTATATAACTCCGACTTTAGTAAATGCAAATAGTATTTAAATTATAATATTTTATCAGATTGACGTAGTAAGGAATGGAACAAGTAAGGGCTCTGCTTAGTTTGGGACTAGAGTGTGATGTGTGAATTGTCCGTAAATATTATTTGTATTTAATTTTATTGCTTACCGGAAATAATGATGGAACAATTAGACCCACCTGATGGTATGTGGTAACCATTGCCTACAATAATAGACTCACTGGAAATAAATAAAACGAGGGATGTAATAATTACTATTTATTAATTGAGTTTAAAACTATGATTGTCAGGTGTCACAGTACCTATGGCCTTTTCTTCTTTAATATCTATTTTCTGTATGATCCCAATAGTCCTTTTTTAAAGTTCCGTTCCCAAATAGTAAAACGGACCCTCTTACTAAGACTCCCTTATCCGTCTGTCTGTCTGTCCGTTTGCCACCAGCTCTATCTTCGTGCGCAAGTCCGAGGTATTTATTATAGCATACGGAACTCATCGTACGCGAGTCTGACTCACACTTGGCCGGTTTTTAGAACGAAGTTCCTTATCGCGCGTCGCAAAATGGGGCTAGACGAAAAAAATTAAGACCAAAAGTTGTAACGACACTTTTTGTTTCTCTGTCTCTCTCTCTCTTTCTCATAGAAAGCAAGCCAGTTTCAGAACTTCGTTCCATCCTGGTGTCCCTTGACACCTCTCAAGTTTTTTTTTATAACTCGTTCTGCGATGTTAAAACAAGCCCTCAGTTAATACGTACCTCTAAAACTACTACAGCTAAGCACTAAATCACTCTTTATCTGCTTCGCGGGCCAAATTGTTTGCGTCTTTAGTTTAGGAGCTAATACTTTTCTTTCGACAGACACGCGCTCGATTTTACACCCTAATATTTTTGTTGAGCTTCATTTGTGAGATACCGATAGAAACCGAAAGAAACAGGAAATTCCATAGAGTTAGACGAATTTTTTTATTTTTTAACAACTGCAATAAATTCGATAAATCTAGATAAATAACTAGTCTGGGTTAAAACAATTAAATTAATTATACATTTTAATTTATACATGCTTAACTATGACCATGATTGAGTCTACGGTAGGTACCACAGAAATAAAAAAATAAAATAGTTAGTATTAGATTTTTTAATTCAGTTAGACCTTACGTAACTCATTTCTAAATAATCCTTGTGATTTTACCGAATAAAATAATTTTGACTACAGGTGAAATTCGTAACAAAGTACATACGTGTAGGTTAGTCACTCTAAATGCGTCATATAAACCATAAGCTCACTATATCTCCCAGGTTTTTCAGCAACAATATCTTTCAATTTATTCTCTGAAACCCTATTTCGTCGAAACACTGAAAATGTGCGCCAGCTTAACGCCATCTAGCGCCACCTACCGGCCACTGTCCATACCAATGTAGGATTAATAGTCGCAGAACGCCGAAACTGCGCGCTGGTGCTCAAACTTTGCCCGTTTGGAACTAATTGATAAATTATTAGCTAGAACTGGTAATTTACAGTTGTCAAATTGAGATTTGAGATGCTTTTGTGAATAATTTAACGCTGTAATCGTTTTATAGTGCCGACATTAGTTATTTCGCTTATAGAAGCAATCTAGTTTCTATAGCACAAGCTTTGTATAGTTTGGGAATAGTGTGTGATGTATGAATTGTCCGTGAATATTATTATATTGTAAAGTGTAGCTAGGCTTAACAGGCTACTCCTATTTTTATTTTAAGCTTACAAAACCACAAAGTTGCGAAAATAATCTACTTTTACTTGGGAGTTCTATACAAAAACGTGAATTTTGTACGGAACCCTTCTTGCGCGATTCTGAGTCACACTTGTCCAGTTTGTTGACCATGTTTAAATACATAATACACGTAGAAAATTGTAAGAAATGTCAGACGCTATCGACTAAAACAATGTATGTTTGCGAGTAGTGAAAAAGTTAATGTAGACTAGTATGTAAGACGATTCTAAATGATTTTATTGAATAAAGATTTTTTTTTTACTTTTTTAATGTAGATAGTTTAGGTCTAAGTAAAATACAGTTTAGATATACTTTTCAAATTTAAATCAATGCGCTGATTATTTAAAAGTTTGAGCACCGCCTCCCTAAGGGTATCGAACTAATCCGCTGCACCTGCTACAAGAAAAATGTTTCCCTCACACGC
Source organism: Ecliptopera silaceata (assembly GCA_932527185.1). Lineage (NCBI taxonomy): Eukaryota > Metazoa > Arthropoda > Insecta > Lepidoptera > Geometridae > Ecliptopera > Ecliptopera silaceata. The sequence continues at coordinate 8,720,347 of OW052208.1, read as the reverse complement.
GACCGGTTCCCAACCTTTTAACTCTTGACCTATCCTAGAAATACATTAAAATTGCACCATTGTGTCTATTTCCACGCGTTTATGGTAGACTGAATGATTTCCACTTTGATCGTATCAAATTTTTGCTTCATCATCATCATCATAGGCAGCCCGTACTAGCCCTCTGCTGGGTATAAGCCTCCTCCCTTAATTAATTAATTAACTTAATTGGACCTTTTGCATCAAGGTACTACTAAAATATCCAAGGAATATAAATACCTATGTCATCTTCAACACCAATTGATGCTCCTCATAGCGTATGGCTTGTAAGATCTATAGTGTGTTTTTGTCATTTTGATCAAAAACTTTCTTCACACAAAAATAACTAAGTAAAGTAAAGCTATAATTTCAAAGATTTTTATCAATTTCTAAAAGCATTAATTAAATAAAAAATATTCTGAGTGGGATAAATTTTTCTTCGAAAAGATGCTAAAGAACTCAAATATCTAGTTTTTACGAAAAACAGCGTTTCCAGAAATCAAAAAAAAAGCTTTTCGTTTCAAAGTACTTAGATTAATCTCGCAACAATAACAAAACAAAGTTTCGTTTTCTAGAAACCATTGTCCGTAAATGTATTATTTAATATCATCATCATCATCAACCTTTCAAGTCCACTGCTGGACGTAGGTCTCTCCCAAGACGCGCCACTGAGCCCGGTCTTCGGTTCTTTTCATCCAGTGTTTGCCAGCAACATTCCGCAGATCGTCACTCCATATTATATATATTATTGATTTGAATTGTTATGTTTATAATAGATAATCATATCTACCTCAGACAAAGTAATAAACAAATTATAAATCAACTACGTTTATAATTAGGGATAGATTTTCTTAACACCTTTTCTACTACAAGCACTTATAATGTTGCATTTAACAAAAATAGTGCGCATTCGATTTTAACCGTCATCAATATAATATAATTAAATAATAATTACAAGTCCCTAAATTTAAGTTAAAATGTTGTACGCCCGAAATGGGTAGGCTGTTAAAACACTTATATTATAAGATTTAAGATTTTGTGTAAATATTCTAAGTTTTTAAATGATTAATGGTACAAGTTAGAGATACTACTACGGTATAGCCATCACACTTTTGGGAGTAAACCATAAAGATTTCTTTGTGCTAAAGTTTTAAAAAAGAAATAAATAATAAATAAATAAATCATCATTATTAAATATATTTTAATGATTCTTAATCTAATAAAGTTATATTTAAAGTATTTCTACAGAAAAGAGACTGTCAACATTTTTTTTAGAGATTTTACCGTAAAGTTTCCAAAAACAAGAGGCAATCAACTTAATTAAAAGGTAGATCCTAAATTCAGTGAACAAGTTACACGAATTACAGGTTGTTTCAATATTGAAATTGGTTTCCAACAGATTTTTCATTATTCTAAGTGTTTTTAAGGACTCGTTCAATTTTCAATCTAAAGTTTAGACAGTGGGTTGAAGTGGAAATCAAAGCACTAGATTATGTTTAAACTAAAAGCTTATTGTAGCTTTAGAAACTACCAGGTTTATAAAATAAATTTTCTGAAAAATTTGATATTAACTAGAGTTTCCCTTAATCAAACTTGTACCATAAGGGAGCTACAATAAGTACAAGTACTACCACCGTATTTATTCCTGCCGCTAAGTTGTAATGCCATTGATATTTTTTAGTTAGAAGAGGACATGAGTCTTAATATTTCAGAGTGCTGGACGTAGCGTAATGCCTCACAGAGCACGTCTTTAATAGATGTGCCCGGCAGGCTGAGCAACTCCGGATCATTTAACATCTGATGTGATTGCGGCCAAGCGTTTGGCTATAATGCATAAAAAAAAAAAAAGAAAAAGGTGAATTTCTCTCATTTCATTAGTTAACCCTTTACCTAACAGGAGCAATCACTTAGCTATGTAAAAAAAGTGAATTGATATGTTTCATTGGTTCTATCATAACAGAAATAAAAACGATCTAAACGCAGTAACAGCTATAAATCGAGCGCGCATCGTTAGCTGCGTCCGCGTACCGATTTATGCCCGGGCTGATTTCTGAGATGTATCGCATCCGATCGCGGTACGGACGTGTTCATTTGCCCGAGAGATTTACTACAAGTGTTATGGCTAAGCGATTTCTAGCATATTCTACGTGCAGGTATTATACCCGACCACTGAAGGTTTTTTATGGGAGTAGTAACGCGCCAAAAAACTAAGGTGTTTTAAGTAAAATACGCCTGAACCATTGAAGAAAATTTCTTGGTGCTATAAACATTTATATACAAGATAAAATAAATGCGACAAGAAATATTAAGTAGGTATTAAGTAACTTAAATACAGGTCACATCTTAGTCAAATTTAAACAGGAATAAGTCTGAAGATTCATAAAAAAAAATGTCAAGTCGGATTAAGTATTCATACTGTATATATATTTATTATTTCAAGATTTTTTTAAAACTTAAAATCATCTTTGGATGTTTATGCGGGCTGGTTTTCTTACTATAAAACTTATATTTCCTAACAACATCCCAACATCTAAGTATTCCCGAATATTTCCGAAAATACCCGATTGTCGGTATTAAAATGGCTAGGCGTCAGTAGCCCCCGGGTACTTTGGGGGACAAAATAAAACAAATCACCATCCAATTTGAAAGTGAAATGAACTGTAGGCATTCTTAATTGGTGAACCGTCGCGAAAAGTTACCGCAGTGAGTTATGCCGGCATATTTGCATACTGACTTCCCGAATCTGAGCGTTCCTTTTTGTTGATAACTGAATCAAAACTGCTCGTTTAAGATTTTGTGCAAATATTCTAAGTTTTTTGATGATTAATGGTACAAGTTAGAGGTACTACTACGCTTTAGTAAAACACTCGCACTTTAAGCAGTAAAATCACAAGGATTTCTTTGTGCTAGTTTTAAAGTTTGATAAGTAAAAATGATAGTGTAACGTTAGTTAGTTTACAAAAGTACTTATATTTTATGAAAAAATAACAATACCGACAACAATCATCATTATACATATTTTTTTAAAGTACCTAACAGTACTAAATCAAAATATGGAACAATCTTGAAGACGATCACACATAAAAATTCATCATCAAAATCGGTTCATGACTATAGTAAAGTAATCGCGTATCTTACAAAATAAATCAGTAACATCACGAATCCCATCTATATCTCTATTAAAATATGATAAATAATGAACATTAACCCCTTATCTATCATTAATGACTTACCAACAAGAACCAACACGGCTAGTTTAAAAAAAAATCATTACACGTCACAAAGGCGTGTTCAGACGTGCTCTCGTCTGAAAGGGCCTTTTGAAAAAGGGCATTATGCCAGGCTTTAAGAAAAAATCAGAATGGAGTTTTGAAAATTTGTGGGCATACACTAATTTTCAGAACAGTCTGAGCCAAGGTTTATGAAAACAATAGTAATTAAGAATAAAAGAGTGCAAGAATCCTTCCTACTAATACTATAAATTAAATACTTATATAAGTTTGACGACCGATGTGGCGCAGTGGGCGATGATCCGCCTGCGGCACGGAAGGTTGCGGGTTCGATTCCCGCCTTGGGATAAATGTTTGTATGTTCTGCAAATATTTATTCCGGGTGTTCTGGGTATTATATGTATAATAAAAAAATATCTTTGTAATGTATTGTATTAAGTATGTCAGTCTTCTAGTACCCATAACACAAGCTCTGCTTAGCTTGGGGCTAGATGATGTTGTGTGAATTGTCCAGCATTATATATTATTTTTATTAATAGATTAAGTTCGGTTGCCTTTAAGAGATCGCTTTCAGCGATAAGGCCGCCCATTGTGTAACAATTATTAATCTTTTTTTCGTTTGTTATCTGTAATCTGTATCTCTCTATTGGTGTACCAATAAATAGTTATCTATCTATCTATAAATTAGGTAATTTGTATTGTTGAACAAAGCTTAAAATTACAAAAGATTATTTATTTTTCGTAAGCTGGCCTTAATGAAGAGATCGTTATTAGCGATTAAACTCCCATATTTGTTCTAATATAACATGTTTTTTTCTTATGTGCCTTGTAAACAATAAATAGTTTATCCATCTTCTTTGGTCACTAGAAACTAAACTTCTAATAAAATTGTGTACATATATAAAAAATCACATAAAAACATAATAGGTTCAATCTAAAAACATAATAATATCTATTCCGCAATTAAATCAACCTATTTAACTTAATGAATCAAATGAATCATTGACTGCTAAGACCGCTCGCAAAACTCAATAGGTGCTATAACCTCCCATTTTAGAATCGTTACAATATTAATGGTTTAATAAATCAAAGGCTAGGTAAAGGCGACTGCACACTAAAGCTACAACAATAAATTGTCACGATGTGGACAAGACAATCGACGATTCGACAGTTTGATCGATCGCAGCCTCATCTTTGTAACACGATATTATTTGTGATTTTACTATACAGGGTGGTTTTTTTGAGGTGATTGCCAAATTCATAAATGAGTAAATGCTTCATTTCTGTTTAAAATGATTTGAATAAAGTAAATTCTTTCTTTGCCCTCGAATGGGCAAAAAAATTATAAAAAAATTAATAAAAGAAATAGGGAAAAAGAAAGTGGGAAATCAGTGGCTAAATAAATAAATTTATAATTCTCTTCTCTCTAAGTATTCAAGTTGCCACTTGATAGTAGATAGATTTTTTATTTAAAAGTATATTTATTTGTTCACAAATAAACTTACGACTATACAGTATTTACAACAAATACATAAGAAACAGTTGAGCTAGATATATTTATAGTAGATAGATTGTAAAATAATGCATATTGACTTCCAAGGCCTTACCGCCAAGTTTAATGGTGAGTCTATTTTGCTTGGCGGTACCCTCGATCGATGTTGTCGCCCAAAATATCGCAGACAGACACCAAATTAGGAGTGACAGTTGTCAATTATATTAAAACAGAACTAGCTTATTTCCATTGAAATTGTTTGTATATTTTGTTATATTTGATAGGTAGGTATAGATATATTTCAAAATAAGCATTTTTAATATAAAATTTGAGATATTGATGTTTTATACACAAATTAAGTCTTTTTTTTTCTTAAATGTCTCTCAAGTCATGTGATTATTTTTGATGCTTTTCATTTCATTTATTTATTCATTAACAATGTACAATTGTATTTGAAATTATTTTAACTTACAACTAATTCAATATAAATGAGAAAATTTAATTAAGAATTATAATATTAAATAAGTACATAAACAAATAAAGATTTTAAAAATAATAATAATAATGACATATATCATGATCGGACCATATCGGTCTTTGGAGGAGGCCTTCACCGAAAGGGTTCTTGCGAACGAAAAATAGTAAAGATACAAATCGCAAAAGAAAAAACAAAATTTACACTTAGTTACCTACTTTTTAGATTATTCTTTATTATTAGTTTTTCTTTTCTCATGTTATATGTTAAGTAATTTTTAAGCAAGAAATAAAAGGCTTTTTTATTTATTTTATTTATTTATATCATGATGATGAGATGCATTATATCATCAAAAGTTACACGACTTGATATTAAGCGTTTTACCTAAAATTGTTAAGACGATTTTAAGCCGCAAGTCTCACGTTACCTGTTCCTGCCTTCAAGCAGTAATTCTCCGATGAAGTTTCTCACAAGACTAGCCCCCTATCTTATAAAAAGTTAGCGTAGACTTCAAGTCATCATTACGTATGGTAATCAGTACTTCCAGTCTGCGCTAACTTTTTATAAGATAGACCGTAGTTCTTTAACTTTAAAAAAAATGGTTGTCTGTAAAGTCGGTTTACTGACGATAGTTGAACGTGACAACCAACGCAAAGGCCCGATTGTGCTTCTTTGTCACTCGTTCCGCGCTCTCGCTTGCACTTCATGGAACGCCTCAGAGCGAGGTAACGCCGCATGAGTCATGTTTTTTAGTGCGTGCAGCCGGCTCTATCGAATTATAAGACATTGTCACTTCAAAAGCGCTTGCCACACATATCTCAAAATACAATCGAGTTCAGTTCTAATCTAAAATCGATAGTAATAATATTATTTCAATTCCAGTGGCTGGACAGCCATTGCGCTGTCCCTATTCAAATCTTTGTCTCAATTCGGATCTGGCGAACAATTATTTGGCTTGTAAACATGATTAACGACCCTCATTGAATGGTTGTACACTGTTACCGACACGATATTTAATACACAACACTATCTAATTATATAACATTTAATAAACTTAAAAGCTGCGATTTCTAGCGATTTCTATCACACAACCTTGAATGTACAGATTCATTGTGTCATTGTGTCAATATATGTTATGATCCGTATAAATACTAGTTAATACATTTTTAATAATTTTACACTAATTTAACTAATAATATATCAAATAAATCACATTAAATCATTCTAATACTATTAATTCAACATAATAGTTCCACGTCGTAATAAAAAAACTAAAATATAATTAATGAATGAAATGAATGAATGAAAAATGCTTTATTGTACACAAAAATTACACCGACAAAATACATTTAATAAAAAGAACAATAAGATGAAATTAAATGCACAATGGGTGGCCTTATCATTCAATAGCGATCTCTTCCAGGAAACCTTTGGATGGAGATAATATTATTTATGTATAAATAAAGATAATTAAGACATTTCTTTTAATCTCATAAAATTAATAGCAGACGAAAATCACGCGGACAAAGTTTCAAGCGGCAATTACTTACAAGGATAAATATCGTTGTCGTGTAGTATCGGACGGTGTGGTAACGCTCATTGGTAGGTAATACCGTGATTGTTTAATTCACCTCTATTGTGGGTGATTTGTGGATGGGTGTTTAAGATTAGGGGATTTAATAACAACCCGCTTCAATGAGCAGTCATTGTGTGATTATTGTTTGTATAATATTTAGTATAAATGGCCAAGTGCGAGTTTGGTTACAATAATGTAGATAAAGAAAATTTTAACGGAAATTTTTCTTCATATTATAAATAAATAAATGTTCATGGATAATTCACACATAACAATTTAGTCCCAAACTAAGCAATGCTTGTACTACAGGAACTAGATTGCTGATATGGTATTTATATATTTTTATAAAAACATACATAGTAACACTAACGGCCGATTTCTAGAAACCCAAATCACGATTGATCCGAGTTTGACACATAGTAATTTTTAGATTTTTTCGTTGATCATCGTTCAAGAAACCGGCCGTAAGAGACAGAACAAATATTTATGTTCATCACATAAACATTTGCTCTGGGTAGGAATTGAACCCACGACCCACAGCATGGAAGGCAGAGCTACTTTTTTTTATTTTTTTATTTATTTTATTCGGAAAACAAACAGTGTACAAACTATATTAAAAACTACTTAAAAAACTAAACACCAATTATATGTTTTCACATGTAACGACTACTACCAACTAAGCTGTGACGCTTGTCTTTATTTATTTATTATTACGAAAGTCAATATTTGTGCCACTTGTGCGGTGTTGTGAACATAGTTATGTTACACCCTCTTCCCTCTGCCTTAGCTTAAGATAGTTTATAATATTTTGCTGAAATGCATCTTCCATGCATTTCATAGAATTAGATTGTTTTTGCTGACGAGCCGTCTGGCGTCTCGAGACGGGCTCATCCGCTCTTGTCGTTTTAGATTCATTAGTTAAGTTACCTCCAAATCGGTATAGCGTATAAGTTTTAATTTTACTTAATTAAATAATTTTCAAGTTTTTTTAAAAAGCTTTTATTACGTTCCGAAACCAACAGTGGCGCAGCCGGCGCGGATTTTCTTGAAAATCACGGAGTTTTTCGCGTTTTCCGATGTCAAAATCCGTCAGAAAATCGTTAAAATAAAATTTCGTGTAGAGTGAATCCGACGAACCAAATAAATAACTCGCTATACGGAAAAAGCAAGCAGTATGGGAGTAACGGTCGGTTGGTGAGTAAAACTTTTCGCCATTCCTTTCCCTCATCCTCCTATATTGTGCGTTTAATGTAATTTTGTTATACTTGAGATTGGAACTCTCTCATTGTAACTGTTTGGTAATCTTTGTATAAAATTCTACAAGGTTAAACCGTGTTCTCAAAATAGAACAAACATAGAGTTAAGAAAAATTGATGTGGTATATTCGATCTCAAATCGATCTGCTTTTTATAAGATAAATAAATGTTTTAATTAAAGATTATTGATCTAAAAATCGATCTAATCATTTTATATAAGAAATAAAAAAAAAAAATATAATTTTAATAAAAAATAATTTTAATTTTAAAATTAAATTTTATCATTCCTATTTTTATATTGCTTGTTTCTTTTACTTATTGTATTTTTGTGTGATTTAATTTTGTGTATTTTTGTGTAAAAGTGAGTTGTCACCTCCGAATTACTTAGTTGCTCGCGATGTCGGAACCTAAACTTATTCCTAGAGAAGTCTCTCAATTAATCCCGCTTTTTAAAGGCGATAAAAGACAATTAAATTTATATTTGAGAAAATGTCAGTATATTATCGATCGATATGGTAAAGCAGGTGATGAAAATCAGAATCTTTATGTTTATAATGTTCTGACGAGTAGATTAACAGAGGAGGCAGCTGCTCTTTTATCAGAACGGGAAGATATTGTGACTTGGTCAGAATTAAAGGAACTACTCATCCAGCATTTTGGAGACCCGCGTAGTGAAGCGTGTATTAATATCGAGTTAGAATCTTTAAAAATTAAATCAGGTGAAAGTTTTCTTGATTTTTGCAACCGAATCCAAAGCGTTCGATCGCTTTTGATGTCAAAGGTAAACGTGATTGCGGACAGTGACTTAAAGCGCGCTAAGTTAATCATTTACAACAATACAGCTCTGAATGTATTTTTATACAATCTACCGGAAAATATGGTTCGCATAGTGAGACTAAAAGCTCCAGCAACGTTGGAAGCAGCATTGACTGTCGTACTTGAGGAAGTGAACTTCTTAGAACAATATAATATGAGGAATAAAATTCATGGTAGTAGACAGATTGAACCTACACCAGGTTCAAGGCCGTTAACAACTCAGCCAACTGGGTTCAAACCAATGTTACAAGGTAATAACAATAACCAGCCCAAATTTAATTTTGGTATACCCCAAAATACACAGATTAGGACGCTAGGTCAACCACAAAATTACGGTACATTCCGCCCACCAACATTAGGATATAAACCTCAATTTGGCATTCAGCCACAACAACAAACTGGCCTTCAGCAATTCGGCTATAGGCCCCCTCAACAATTCGGCTATAGGCCCCCTCAACAATTTGGCTATAGGCCCCCTCAACAATTCGGCTATAAGCCCCCTCAACAATTTGGTTATAGACCACCACAACCATTTGGTTATAGACCGGAAGCTAAACCTTATGTTCAGCCTCCACGCATACAGACAAGTGACGTCACGATGCGAACAGCAGCCCCTAAAGCACCACAGCAAGGCTTTAAATTGAATGAACTGATCACTAACGAATATGAACCTTATTATGATGACAGTTATGACTATAATTATAATGACGTGAACGAGTTTGAGTACTATGAAGGTGATTATGATAACTCTCAAAGTGACGAAAAAAATGATGAAACTGAACAGACTGGTGAAACTGAGCATCAGGATTTTCAGACAACAGCCTCGATAAATCCGAAATCTTAGAATTAAATTGCGATCCGAACTTAAAACTTCCTTACGTTTACATAAAAGAAATAAACGCTAAAATGATGATAGATACCGGAAGTATGAGATCGTTCTTTAGCCCTCGAATTGCGAATAAATATTTCAATGACTTTGTTCAAAAAGAACCATTTCATGTGGTTAGCACCCACGCAACAAGTAGACACGATGAAGTAATTAAAATCCCTCTCTTGCCTACTTTTGCATCTAACGATTGGCATAAATTCTATATATATGACGTCGACCCACGTTATGAAGGTTTAATAGGAAATGACCTTCTTGAACAATTAGGCGCAATTATTGATTTGAAAGCTAATGTTTTAAAGACGAATGCTACTTGCATTCCAATAATCAGTAACAACCTAAATTATACAATTGACATACCAGCTCAGACAGAGAAAAGAGTAAAATTACCAATTGATCAGTATTCAGGTGAGGTTATCCTTGACGCAAATGATTTAAAAATGCCTAGTGCATTAGTAACCTGCATAAACGGTTACGAAACTACAGTCATTCAGAACACATTAGATGAACCAAACAAACTGACGGTCAAACAACCCTTTACTGTGACTAGATTCGAAAATGATGTGACAAACTGTGACTTAAATTTTATTAGACCAACTAACGACATTGAAATTGATCAACTGTTACAGAAAAACTTAAATAAAATCAGACTAAGACAGCCCAAATTAAAAATACAGCTAGACAAATCGGAAGTTTTACGTAAAGAAGACTTAAGACATACGATTACTAAAGATGGACTGAAACCTAACAATGACGAAATTGAAGCGGTATTAAAATATCCTATACCTAAAACGACTACTGAGATTAAGACTTTCTTAGGACTTGTAGGATACTATAAACGATTCATAAAAGACTTCGCTAAAATTACTCAACCATTGACAGCCTGTTTAAAAAAACGCAACAGAATAGTAATTAATCAAACATACATTGACGCATTTAATAAATGCAAAGAACTTTTGACGCATGCCCCTTTATTGCATTACCCGGACTATGACAAACCCTTCGTTCTAACGACGGATGCGTCGAACGTAGCAGTAGGTGCAGTACTATCCCAGGGACAGATTGGTAGTGATAAACCTGTAGCATATGCTAGTCGCACACTGAGTGATACTGAAGCTCGTTACAGCACGATTGAACGTGAATTGCTCGCTATTATCTGGGCAGTAAAGCATTTTAGACCTTATTTATATGGTCGAAAGTTTTTCATTTACACCGATCATCGTCCATTAATATGGCTTCAATCTCTTAAAAATCCAAGTAGTAAACTCACGCGATGGAGATTACGTTTACAAGACTATGATTATGAAATGATACATAAAAATGGCAAACAGAACACCAACGCTGATGCCTTATCTGGAATAAAAATTAATGCTTTAGGTTCTGATGATGAAAATCAAGCGATAACAGTTAACGGTGACGAGAAGGAAGAAAAGCTTAAAGAACATTTACTTGATGTAGTTGAACAGGTAGGAAAGCTAACAGCTGAAAAGAAAAAGAATAAAGGAAAGAAAGGTGGTGAAAATGACGTAGAGTTGCCCAGAGTTTACGCTAAGGACGTTAACAAATGTAAGAGTAAGGATACGGCACGTTATGTAAAAGCGAAAGTAGTAGGTGAACCAGAAAGAAATGTATTGCCTATACAGGTAGGAGAAAGAAAAACTAAAGCTCCTATTAAAAACATCAAACGCCCTTCACAGGTGCAGTCTACTGCTGATAGTAATGCCGTCGCTGGCCCTTCATCTTCAAAATCTTGATGAAAATCCAGGATTACTTCCAATTAAACAAGGACAAGCTTATGTACAAACCGATCATTGGACTATAATTAAGGTTATTAGTTTGGAAAAGATTTACGATGACTTTAATTACGTATCTACGAATTATGAACAACTATGTAAACTAATTAACTGGAATGTTTCTTACTCTCACGATTTTAAGAGTGTGAAATTACATACAGAGTTTATTCGCCATATAACTAAAGAAAAATATCGACAACTTGTTCCACAACAGCGTTTTAGGAGAGGTCTCCTTAATCCTTTGGGTTCTCTTATAAAAATTATTACAGGAAATCTTGATCACCAAGACGCGATTAGAATTGACAATCTTACTTCTCATTTGAATCAAAATGATATCGTAATATCTAAAAAAATAACCCTGGTCTCTAAAATGTTTGACAGCTTTATTAATGTAACCGGAACTATTGATCAAAATACATTAAAATTGGATAACCGTCTAAAAATCACTGAAAAAAATGTTAAGTGATTTAGCCGTTACGCAAAATAATTGGACTTTATATACATTTGTAATAGGATTATTTAACGTTTATACAAGCAGTTTCCACACTATATTTATTAGACTTAGTGAAATTGAAACAGCTCTAGCATTGAGTAAAGTCTCTATATTACATCCATCTATCGTGAACTCTACAGAACTCTTGTATCACTTGAAATTGATTTCTAACTCTCAAACCTTAGTATACCCACCTATAGAAGAAAACTTATTGAAATTAGAGGAAACTATTTGTGTAAAATCTTATATTAAGAAAAATCAAATTACGTTTATTATGGAAATTCCTTTAACATATAGAGATATTTATAATTATTACAAATTGTACTCCTTACCAATTTTCCATGAATCCGAGAATAAGACCTTATCCATATTTCCTAAATACCCGTACCTTTTGGCGAAAGGAACGAAATACTTACCGATCGTGAAACCGTGCCGCCCGTTATCAGCTGGCGACCATTTCCTGTGTAACGCAGATCACCGAGCTTTGTACCATGAGCTTACCTGTATCGAACAGCTCATGAGATTCGACGATGACCCCACTCATTGCACGCAACATCAGGTTCAAATTGAAGAGCTTAAGATCCAGCAAGTCAACTCTGACAGTTGGATCCTGTATAGCAGACTGAAGACGACGCTTACCAAGCATTGTGACAGTGACGTCAGCAAACTGTCAATATTCGGCACATACCTCGTGACAATCGATGAACCATGTGATTTGGAAATCAATGGAATTCGCATAAGCCACCGTATCTACATAGAGACGGACGTTGTGGAGCCAATTCCACTAGTTACCTTACCACAGCTACGTGTGGGCGCAAATCTATCCAGTGCACGCGCACTCAATCTCAACGGCGTTAATCTAGATGAAGTGAAGTACATGGCGTACTCCTTAAAACATTCTTCAGTGATCGAAAGTGTTGTAAATGAAAGAAATGATTTTAAATTCAGTGAAAATTTAGGATATGTATCTTTAAGCTTAGTAATCTTAAGTTTTATTGCATTTGTGTTTTATGTGTTTCGACTCAAATTGTTGAATAGCATACCGTGTGTGAAAAATTATCGGAACCAATCTCAAATCGATCGTACCGATAATTTTCCTCTTAGGGATGGAGGAGTTATGTTACACCCTCTTCCCTCTGCCTTAGCTTAAGATAGTTTATAATATTTTGCTGAAATGCATCTTCCATGCATTTCATAGAATTAGATTGTTTTTGCTGACGAGCCGTCTGGCGTCTCGAGACGGGCTCATCCGCTCTTGTCGTTTTAGATTCATTAGTTAAGTTACCTCCAAATCGGTATAGCGTATAAGTTTTAATTTTACTTAATTAAATAATTTTCAAGTTTTTTTAAAAAGCTTTTATTACGTTCCGAAAGCAACAGTACATTGCTCGACTAAATAAACTTCTCCTAATTATGTAAATAGTTTCTCGTAATAAGTAGAAAATTTACAATATGAAAACTATGTAGGTATTCTATGAAAGTATTTTTTAAATAAGTAGGTATTATATGTATTCTATCAGCAATCTAGTTCCTATGGCTTTATTTTTTTTTATTAGCTTAGTTTGGGATGTGGGATGTGAGTGTGATGTGTGAATTATTAAATACAATAATTTTAGAGTGACGTTATCAAATAAATATGAATGCTTTTAAAGTACACTGCGGTGTAAGAACAGCGCAACCGTTGTTACCCATCAAGTCACCACGCAGTGTAACTCATCTGATTGTCTTTGCCAACTTCCCGAAATAAAGCATTATGTACAAAATGAGGTTGTAAAACAGTTAACGAACCTTCCGTATTAACATCTGACAGGAACGTAAACTAACGAACGCCATGCTTTATCACTACAACTAATTAACACCTGACTACCCTCCAATTTCACAATTTTCAATCTAATATGAACCTTATACCGTTTACATAAGAGTTACATCACGTGTAAGTTTAGAATAGTTTTTAATGCCAAATTGAATCGTATTCCAACGGGTTACAGGTCTTTTGAGCGCCATGTTTGTTTTAGAATACCGTTAAAATGGTGCAAATTAATACATATACTGTAAAATTATCTCCTTGTACATACATACTATATTAAGTAGTTAATATAATTTATGTAATTTAAAACTGGCCTTGACTTAATTTATATCTTTGATATAATATTTCAATTAAAGCCTCAACTAAAAGTTTAAAGATATTTTCCTATCTCGTAATTAATCTAGGCTGTGAACTGCAAACATCTTTCGTACATTTTAATGTTTTAAGAAATATATAATTTCAGAATTCACAAAGTATTTTACCCAAAATGTTATAAATCATTTTCATACTTAATATCCATCATTTTGAAAACAAATGACAGCTAACTTGATGTTTATAGTTTATTTTTCTTTTTTTCCAAAAGAGACTGTAAAATTGCCTATAAAAAAATCAAAACACTACCCATATTGTTTAAGTTTAAGGTAACCCAACAAAAAACATTCTTATTCTAATAGAAGGAATAGATGATGTATATCTATATATAATAGGTGATGATGTACAAGAGGGAATAGCAACCACAGATAACAGAGTACTTATGTTACAAAACCTGTCCCAGAGACATTTCCTCAAAGTAATTAAAAGTTTTACACAACAATGCACTGTCAGGCAGAATGCAGCACTCGCTCTTAGCCACAAAGCACATAAAAAGCTCATACTAACCTAAAAGTCTTTATTCTCAATGATATATTAACAATAGACGTGTTATACGCTTACATCATTGTAAAAATAATTGCTTTAATTGTTTTTTTGTAAAAATCAAAACTAGTTCAATTTTAATATTTTGGAGAGGTGTTTTGTAATAAGGTGCCTAAGTTTAGGAAAAGTAATGATTGTATCATCGACACGAAGAAGAAGATTTACCTAGCTATTTCACCAATACAAAAATACATTTCTAAGTAATCAGGTTATGTTAAGCTTATATATTTTATATAGACTACTGGAGTGAAGCCGGGAAGTGTCGCTAGTCTTATAGAAATAATACATTCAAGTAGTAGCGCCGCTACTTGCTGCGTAACTTCTTCTGCAACTAAAATTTGCATTGCCCGGCAAAGTCGGGCAGTTACCTTACTTTTCTATAGCTGTATATAGATCACAAGCAACGCATCTACATTAAACAAACTTTATTATCCCGTACAAAATCAACCGAAACTTTACAAACTTAACTTTTTAATTTAAGTTTAACTAATTAAAACACCATTCTTTTATTATAAACTTTATACCTTCTTGCAAAGTGCATGAAACTTGAACACTTAACTATGCTTCTACTTCTATAAATAATTCAAGGAATTCGTGTGCTATGCTTTTAGTGCATTTCTGTGTAGTTTTGGGTGAGCTTGGACTATTCGGATGCGGTTTACTTTGCTGGCGTACTCACTTATAAACCAAGGAATTATGTTTTGTTAGAGCTAAGACTAAGCTATAGTTAATAAGATTTTCTAAAATTTAGAAAAGTTAAATACCTACCTTTAAAGACATATTTTGCTACCATTATCAATTTTTAGCTCTATTATTTACTCTTAAAAATATGTAGATAGATATATCTTACCATAATATGAACAAGACGTTAATTCATTATTTTTGAACATTAATTTGACTAATGTCATTTTGTATTCGTTTTTTGATATAGGTATTAACGAAATTCTGTAGTTGTTTAAAATGATCGCGCGATCAGATGCCAGAGACCCGTTTCAACAACAATAAAACAGATTCCGTTAAGCATGTTGTGTCTACAAAATTATGTTCATCATCTTTTAACACAACTAGTTTTCTTCTTCTTCCTGATCTTATCACACTAAGTGGGGCACAAAACATTCTCTTCCACCACTCTCTCCCATCATCTGTCATCCATCTCAGCTGTCACTCCTTCCAAATAAATGTGTAAATTATGATATGATAAACTTGATACGACATTCTAAGCGAAGAATTATCTTGTACTTGTACGAAAAGAGTTTTATTATCATATCGTAGTTTTCTTCATGAACGAGATATTTACCATGATTTGTGAGTCCCATAAAAAAAATCCCGTTTATAATAAAATATGTTTAAACCGTGATAGTTTTAAATATCTTATCATTTTATGTGATTAAGGATAGAAATCATCGGAATGTCCACTGGATTTTTATCTTCTAAGCTCCGTGCCTTCTAACTTATGTCCCAAGTGGACTCGTGAAGTGCGCCTGAATTAATGGCCTACAACATTAACCTAATTTCAGGCAGCGCGGCGGCGGATATTTATTGCGCGCGCTCACGGCAAATGTGCGTATTTAGATTTTTCGGACACTTTTTATGTAAAATGTTCTGATTTTTTTAATCATCTTGATTTATTTTGAACAATTTCATTTGTTTTTTTTTTAATAATCTAGAATTTTGTCAAACCTTTTGAATCTGGAATTGTAATGAAAAATAATAATTGTAATTAATACCTCATGTTATGTTTGTCAGCTACATTCCGCAGATCGTCGCGATGGCGTCTGCAGAACACGCAATATTACACATAAAATAACAATTTATGGTGACTACAGTATAAAAAAGATTAACCCCCTATTTTTTTTAAAGTTAGCGTTCATTATCGGTATGGTAATCAAGACATAAAGTCTGCGCTAACTTGTTATAAGATAGACCTTAAGCCTACAATTAATTTATATGCCAACTGTGATTCATAAATAAATATCGTATCGGTGTATGTAAGCAGTGTGAAAACAACAATAAGCTCCACTTCCATAAAGCTCTTAACTTCTTAATTCAGCTACCGTACTGTGACCGCGACCTTTGTAACGCCAATTATTTAACAAATAACGTAAAACGTACAAGACAGCTTACAAACAAAATTACGTTAACGAGTCAAATACTCATTAACAAAGTCTAAAGTTTAAACACGAAAATTCTTTATGTACTCATTAATATTAATTGGCATACTTTAAAATTTTATTTGGCCGTACAAATTTGAAGACTTTCATCTGAAATTGCTTTTTGCATTTGTAAACGTAAGAATTTTAAATATTTTTTCGTTTTAAATATTTTGTAGATTATTGTGATAACTAAACAAAATATGAGCCGAAAAAAGGTAAGAATAAATAATGAGGTACTGCCAACGTCAACACAAATGCTGACTTATATTCGATTATTATTATAAAAGAAAATGATTAGTGCTCACAATAATAACAATAATTCAGACATTTCTATCTCATTTTCTCCGATCCAACACTTCTTTAAATATATTTTTTAGTCATGCGTATTGCCAGACGCTGTCACAATTACGGTAATATTATATTGGCAATTCAAAAAATACTCATATTTTACTTAAAATATCTCTAAATATACATACAATACGGTTTTCACATCTTTTCAACATAAAATGTACGATTATTCTCCACACGACAAGAACAAAGACTCGCTCAGCAAATACGGCAAAGGCCCTAAATCCAGCCGTGAAATATTTCGTCTGAGCTATTAACTCATAGCTCTGGAGCTGGAGGTGATTTTCACACTATGAATTTATCAGAACGGAACATAATGGAACGGAACGGAACGGATCTTGCTGATGACTTGAGTTGATACACAACAAATCGTATTTGAAATGATGAAATGTAATTTCACTGGACGAAAAACTTCTACTGATTTATTAAAACGGTCTAAATAACCGTGGCTTCAATATGGTACTTTGATCAATTAACTTTTGTAAGTAAAAAAAAGTAGAATTCAATTGACAATATTTTAATAATCTCTTGTATTCAAACCGGTTAAAATAACGCCTGAAACTTCAAGTTCGTTTCTTTTTAGTTTTTCCACAGTTGCATGCGCCATGATCACGGGTCGAACTGAAATCTTAGCAAGTAGATATCAATGTCATAAGCAGACATATCGGGAAAAAATAGAACTCACAAATCATGGTAAATAAATCATATGGTCAATGTCAAAGTCAAAGTCAAAATTGTTTTATTCAGTAAAATCACAAGGATCATTTAGAATCGTCTTACATACTAGGTGATTCTAGGTCCCAGTTCCACGCGGTGGTTTATATAGAAGACTAAATAAAAGGAGTTCATCACCGCTGGCTCCTGGACTATCGAGCTTGAAGTAATGCTGCCATTTAACACTCGATGCGATACGACTCTTTCAATATAACAGCTGTTCCGAGCTAAAGAGGTAAATGTCAAAGAAGGATTTAACAATTCTACATGATGGTACTTTTTTTTCAGGCTTTTATCAGTTGCTTAACTTTGTATTGACAGACAGTAAATAAGGAGATTTTTTGTTTAGGTAGACGATTTATGTCCTATAATAAATAAATATGGACAATCCACACAACATCATCTAGCCCCAAGTTAAGCAGAGCTTGTGTTATGGGTACTAGAAGAGTGACACACATAATACAATACATTATATAGATATTTTTATTATACATATAAAATACTCAGAACACCCGGAATAAATATTTGCAGAAGGTACAAACATTTATCCCAAGGCGGGAATTGAACCCGCAACCTTCCGTGTGGCAGGCGGACCTTCGCCCACCGCGCCACATCAGTCGTCAATATTTATTTAGTCTCTATATTTATTTAGTCACAGCACAGGTCATTTTTGGGACTAGATAGTTGTTCTGTGACATGTTCATGAATACTAAATTAATTATTAAGTACAGCTTTATTTACAAGCAAATACAATATATATTTAATCACAAATAGTCGTAACTATTAGTATTTATAAAATGTATATACAAAATACATAAGAAACTGTTCAGCTATCTACAGACCATTGCAAACGATCTGAAGACAGCTCAACAGATCCGAATAACAAAAATACGAGACCAATATAATACTGACTAGACTAAATTGCAGGTTTTTTTTATATTTTTACCACAAAAAACAAATACAATATCTTATTTGCACATGACCAAACAATTATTATTTATTATTATAGTCTGAAACCTTCAATAACAATTTTCTAAAATCATAATTTTTCTTAACGCTACAACAGCATAAATAAAAATAAATCCTCGAAGAAAATACTTTTCTTCACTATTATTTATTGGTATGGATAATCTTGTTAACTGTATTTCGTGTGTGGAATGAGTTCGTCGCCCTCTTTATGAAATCGTTCGAGACTTATGTGCCAACCTAAGGGTATGACCACACATCTGTCACAGTCATGTCATGGTTCAGTCCCGTCAACTATAATTGTGACAAGTGCTTACATCTCTGTATGCGTGATCTCTATATACAAAGGTAGAGTCTGGTGGAGTCGAGCTGTAAATGTTGTATAAAAAGTTTTGCAAGTTTTTTAATATGACATAATGTACGTATTTCTATTAAAAGTATATATATGTTTAAGTGTGTCGTTGAGTTAATAACTACACTCTAATGACGCACTAGGATGACACTAATTGTTTGTTATGCTGAAACTATTTTCAAATAAAATACACTCGAGAGCAATGAATCCGGGTCACTTAAAGAATGTTAAAAATCTCGGAAACTAAAAATGATAGGTTAATGCAATAAATTGTATTTAATAGACAATGTAATACTCCTTAAATGAAAGTAAAAAAAATATGAGTCACCATACATTTTATTAACACAAAATTACATAAAGAAAAAAACTGCTGATCTCTCCTTAAAACAAAAATAGGAAACATGAAATTTTTGAACTTTATTACGATTTTCTTGAATTTTAATACTTCGTATTGCCTCCTCGTGCTTCCATTACTGCGTTTACGCGGTTTGGCATGCTGTACACCAAGTTCCTTATACGATTTTGGGGAATATTCTCCCATTCCTCTGTGAGAGCAATTTTGAGCTCACGAAGCGTGATTGGGGGAGGGTTTCGTTGTTTTACGCATCTGCCTAGCTCGTCCCAAGCATGCTCGATCGGGTTGATATCCGGGCTGCGCGCTGGCCACTCCATACGAGTAATGTTCATCTCTTGAAGGTAGTCATTCACAATCCTACCTGTATGAGGTCGGGCATTGTCATGCATAAATATAGCATCCTCACCTAAATTGACCATAAATAGACCAACGTGATCATTGAGGATTTCTTCCACATATCTTACGCTAGTTAAAGAGCCGTTTTCTATGATCACCAGCTCTGTGCGACTTTCAGAAGAAATTCCGGCCCACACAAGTACAGACCCACCACCGTAGGCTACTTTTTCTTCGATGCATGCTTGCTTGAATCTTTCCCCTGGTCTTCGATACACTCTGTGTCTTCCATCGTGCTTGTAGAGCATAAATTTTGATTCGTCGGAGAACATAACTTTTGACCAATCTTCAATACTCCAATTTACGTGGCTCTGGGCATATCTTAGTCTCGAAATACGATGCCCACGCTCCAGTTTAGGGCCGTTTGCAGGTCTAAGGGGTTTTAAGTTAGATTCAGCAAGCCGACGTCTTACTGTCCATGCACTTGGGTTACTTCCTCCGAGGCGTCGAAACTGATTGGTGAGTTCAGTTCCTGTGAGAAAGCGATTTCGAAGCATGGTGTTCACCAAGTATCGGTCTTCTCGTGCTGTGGTACACCTGGTTCTGCCCGTTCCTGGTCTGCGTAGGTTAGAACCAGTTTCTTCGTAACGTCGGAGAACTCTTTGTACTGTTGACAGCGACACACCGACAGTCCTGGCTGTATCGTGCTGACTCCGGCCGGTTTCCAGCATTGTAAGTATTCTGGTGCATTCTTCAGGCGTAAGCGACATAATTTCAGCTTGAATAATGAATATAGAGCACTATCAACATGGTTTATGTACCCACATAAATGACAGATTACAAACAAAAGCAAAACCAAATGCTGTAATTTCGAAGTTCCATCTTCAAAAGTGGCCCTTTTTCAAATTTGATTTTTTTATCATATAACTTTACAATAACTAAGAAGTTTTAATACCTTCATTTAAGGAGTATTACATTGTCTATTAAATACAATTTATTGCATTAACCTAGCATTTTTAGTTTCCGAGATTTTTAGGATTCTTTAAGTGACCCGGATTCATTGCTCTCGAGTGTATTTAATGCAATGTTGGGGTTTTGAAGCCGCAAGTTTTGACACCTTGCGTGACAGGATCATTGACATGACCATGACATAACTGATAGTGTGAATGCACCTTTAAACTTTCGTATTAATATCAACGTTCCAGCTTTTACAATATTCCATGATTAATTGCCACATATTGAAATTTTAATTGAAATCAGAAAATGTTCTGTACACTCACCATAAGTAACTGATAATTTAAGTGACCCTTTCAAAAAATATCAACTAGGTAAATACCTACGTAAAGATGGCATAATTGAAAAAACTTCTCTACCTCCGTTTTATATTTTTCTTCACTATTAGTAAATTCAAATACAAAATTTAATTTATTGAATCAATATTTGATATAAATTATTGATAGAACATAAAAACAATATTACAATTTCTAATCTTGGAATAACGTTTGATGACTGATAACTCGGTCGTCTTAATCAAGTTAATTTTGTTAGTTTATTTCGTCAATTTTTTGCAGTTTTAAACTTCACAGTTTAAAAGTAAATCTGCTTCTTATGGCGCTGACAGTACCTGGATTGGAAGTCTGCCATAAATTTAAAATTCAATCTATTACCATTTACTTAAATATTTATTAGTGGTAGTAAGTGTAATTTACCGATAGTTATTGTAATGAAACTATTATTTCATTTAAATAGACTACCAATCTACTTAGATAGGGATGCATTTACCCAACAATGTCAAAAGTCAAAAAGTCAAAATTGCTTTATTCAGTAAAATCACAAGGATCATTTAGAATCGTCTTACATACTTCTGTGATTCTAGGTGCCAGTTCCACGCGACCAGAGCCTAGAAGAACGGGCAAGAAACTTACGGCCTGGTTCCAACCGTTTTTTTATATGATCCTTCTTATGGCGTTGGATATAAAAAATAAGGAAAAAAAAACATGTTACCATGTTATTGGTAAGTGAAACAGTATACCTACTTCAAAATACATTATATTTAATTAACACGAAGCTTCGTGTTAATTAAATATAATGTATTTTAACTAGACTTCGCGAAGTCTAGTTAAGTCTATTAAATAAAATAAAATAAATTGCACAACCAACTGAAGACAGGCTATAAAAGATATTAAAATAAAACGAACTAAATTTATTAAATCCCACATATCCGATCGGTTATATTGCGTACTTGTGTACCTCCGAGGTATCGTGGTCCGATTTATACTATACGATTAGTCGACGATATTTTAAGTCTCATGCATTTACTTGACTTGACTTGACTTCTGGGTTTATGGCTTCTGTGACCTGTTGCCACAATTCTGCATGCATTTACCTTTTAGACATTATGTTTGACAACTTCAGACAGCACTTTTGTTGGCTAAATACATATTGTACCGCCATTGTACGTCAAATAAAAAAAATGGTATGTGAGTTTATTGACACTACTTGATTGATTTAATGCATTGGTAGAATGCAACGAACTGTCAAATATGACAAGGCGTCAAGTTTCAGAGATGTCAAATGTTGTTTTGTGTTCGGAAGAAAAGATTTATAATGTTTTTGTGTATAAAATAATTTGATTTTTAAAATAAAACTGTGTTTGTTTACACCGCCATACGCCTTAAAATAAACATGAAAATCCGGTGTTTTTGTTATATGCTATGTTTAAGTATAAGTTTTAACTTTTTGAGTTTTTTTACACAAAATTTACGTGGTTTATACGGTAGGTACAATATCCAAATTATATTTACTTTTCTAAGTGAATATATAAAATAAATAAATAAAATAAAAAAGGTAATAAATCATGACTGCATAATATCGTATCGTGATGTATAACCACTGCCACTAACATCGGCTCAATAATATTTGCTCGTATCTCAAGTTTATTGCTCCAATATCGATGTGGTTCGCACAAACAACCAACCATATTAGATATTAGATACATAATTTAATATTAACTATGATTATGTCAGTTTGGAGAGGATTATCTTAATGTATTACTTGGAGTTTAAACTCGGTGCGGGTTCGAACTTGAATGTTTCTTATGATACAATTAGTAGTTTGTTGTTAGAAAACTATCAATATTTAAATTTTTATATAATGACCTTTGGTTCATTATTTATAATAAAAAATTATCATTTTTTTAATTATATAAATAAAGGAATCTGTTTTGAATATACATACGAGTATATTAAATGTTTACTGAATATTTTTATAGGAATTTCGAGTGTTTTATTTTTTTTGGCATGAAATAAACTATAAACAATATAATATAAGTATCAAAATTATAAATAAGATATTTTGATTTTTTGAAGATTTAATTTTGGACATGCTCATAATATAGATTAGATTTTTAATTAAACTAATGACATGATCGTGTGACATGTCATCTCTGTGCATGACATCTGACAAATGCTTTATAAAAAAGGAGAAGAAGACACAACGTCTATATAATGTTATTGTTAATTTACTATAAAAAGTAGAGAGACTATTCTGAATTTTTAACCGGATTTTATAATACTTGATTTTATTATTCAATTTCGCATGAAAAAACTTTTTCTAAGGCCTATATTTGCTCTTTATCTAGCCAATATCCGACCTCTCTCGGAAACAGCCCAACCTCACAAAAGCTCAAATCACAGCTCACAAGTTATACAATGCTGGTAGCACTACTTACTGGGGATACTGACATATTTTTTGACATTTGACACTTGTGATAAACTGACAGTTGTTGCATAATGCTGGGGCCACACTAGAGGGCTACGGCGAATATTCGTGTTAACGCGATGTATGTGGCCGGGTACATAGTGTCATCGCTTAGTATATCGCCTTTATCCGAACACGATGTTTTTGTCGCGCCAACACGATACGAATATTCGCCCGCTAATGTAGCCGAAGCATTACAAATAAAGTATCTTGTTTCTATATCTGCGTAAAAAAAATTGTTCTACTAAATGATAAATAAATGTAAATAATCGACATTTAAACAGCTCTAGTATCTAACTAAGCAAAGCAAGTTCCATTGGACCTAAATTGATGATAGAATATTTAGGTATGTATAGTTCTTGTTTTTTAAATACATAAATAATGCTGGACAATCCACACAACATCATCTAGCCCCAAGCTAAGCAGAGCTTGTGTTATGGGTACTAGAAGACTGACATACTTAATACAGTACATAAGTACTTAGAATATATAGAACAGACAGATACAGTGTGAGAGACATTCGTTTTCACAAGCGTTTATTCGTAGTGAGGTTCAAACCCACGACCCACCATAGAAGGCAAAGCTACTACCAACTGAGCTTTGACACCTTTCATTGATGATTTACCATTACTTTCCATTTTTGACGTTTGACGTTTTTGTCTAAACTTTAAAAAAGTTTTTTATATTTCACTTGTTAAGAGCTGTGACATCTGCTATTAATGATCTACCATTATCTTCCTTTAATTTTGACGTTTGACGTTTTTGACATTGTCAAATAAGTTTTTTTTAATTTTCACTTACGGCCGGTTTCTCGAACGATGATCAACGAAAAAACAAATAATTACCTACTATGTGTCAAACTCGGATCAATCGTGATTTGGGTTTCCAGAAACCGGCCGTTAGTTGTTAGGATTAAAACAAATGCTACGGGCACTGAAACCAATCCGTTAGAGAACTATACCCGGAATTTGCATATGACTTGGCGAGCAACCGCATCAAACATTTGGAGGCACTATGGGGTGCGGGGTCGCTTGCCATATTCAGCGTATAGATCAACATAATTAGCACAGCTAGCCACGTGATCATCATTACAAAGTAAACATAAACATTTATTTATTTATAAAAACAGTGTTCTGGTAGGTACAATGGTAGGTTTCAACAATAATTTCAGTAAGTATTTGTAAATTCTATAAAACATAATACCTACTACAAGGTACCTAGAGGAGTTTTGTTTCCCGCACTAGGTCTCTAAAGATCCTGTATGGAGGGCTAACAGTCACTCGCCTCGGTCCCTACATTGCGGTTATTTTTTTTAGGTAAGTATATCATGATATATAACAATTTTTTAATGTTCCGCAATTCCGCAAATAAAGTATCTTTAATTTATAAGACAAGTAGATATTTATTCACAAACAAACGACAATTACAGTATTTACAAAATGTACTTAAGCATAATATAAAATACATAAGAACCAGTTGAGCTATCTACAGACCGTTGCAAACGATCTTTAGATAGTTCAACTGATCCAAATCAGTATTTATAAGACTTAGACATATGATTTATACTACAAAGATAGACATTGAAAAAGTATCTTAGCATCACGAAACACATAATTTCAAAGTGTTATTGCTAATTAATAATCTCATCTCATTTATACTACGATACAACTAGACGTCATAGCTCAATTGGTAGTAGCTCTGCCTTCTATGCTGTGAGTCGTGGGTTCGATTCCCGCCCAGAGCAAATGTTTGTGTGATGAACATAAATATTTGTTCTGTGTCTGCGTGTTACTATGTATTCCTATGAAATGTCCATGCATATTTATTCATGTTTATTTAAGTCAATTAAAAATCAATTGAACTATTGATACAAGTGATAAATATAATAGACTAGTAGATAGATAAATCAATTCCATTGCTAAATTAAACAGAGAGGATTTATTTGCAAACACGTGATTTGTTTATTTGTAGGCCTGGTTTATGGCGTCCTCGGTGGGTTGCATATTATATTTGTACACAATCGAATTACTCTGATTTGTGTATTTATCAGACGCGACTTTTAAACGCTATTTTTGTAAATTATCTAAGTTATATTTAGACGGTTTTAAAAAGAAATGGTGGGAAGAAGCAAAAGAAAGAGAGAAATGGAAGTAGCAAGGCCTTATAAGTCTCGGGGCTTTATAAGTCACCAGGCCCTATAAGTCACGAAGCTCTTTAAGGTATGGGCTGTGTTAGTCGTGGAGTCATGTAAGTCCTTAGCCCTGTTTGCCACGGGGATATGTCTGTAAGTAACAGGGCTCTATAAGTCGCGAGACTTTATGACTCGCGAGGATTTGGTAATCGCGAGGCTCACGTGGTCCTGTAAGTGATAAAGCTTTGTAAGTCGCAGGTATAAGGTTATTCGCGGAGACTTGTTAATCATGAGGCCGTGTAAGTCATAGAGCCTTATAAGTCTCGGGTCTAACATAAGTCGCGGGGACTTCTGAATTGTGAGGCCCTATAAGTCGCGTCGTAAGTATTTAGATATAATGTACAAGCGAATCGGTATAGTTATGGTTGCGCGGTCGATTGAGTGTCGTATTATTGTTGATGCATCGCTGACTTGTTCAATAGTTCCAGTTGGTAAATAAACTGGTAAATACGGTAAATTGAATGTTATAGCAATTTCTAGTTCTGTTTTAAATAGACATATAAATAATTATATACATAATTGCATTTGGTACCACATTAAGCAGATTACTAAGATTATTGCTCTGGATGGGAATCGAACCCACGACTCACAGCATGGAAGGCACAGCTGTGACTCCTGTCTCGTTGTCTTCGAAGTATGAATGAGATTATTAATTAGTACAACACTTTGAAATAATTATTGCCTTTTACTATTAGAACGTGATTGCTGATAAAATACTTTAAACCGTTTTATTTGATTGACATTTGCATCAACATGGTCTTATCGACGTCAAAGGCTACATTTTATAAGTACTCTCGTAAGACTTCCATTAGTATAGAAGGCTTTTCAGACGAAAAGTCACAAATACTATCCGTCATTCTGACATTATGTGTGTCGTTTGACAATAGCAAATGATCAGTAGCTCTACCATGAGTTTTTACAATCTATACTCGCTCGCGTCTGTAGTTAAAAAAATGTATGAAGATTTGTACAGCGCCTCTAGCGGATAGTTGGGTACTAAAATTCGTAATACTAATATTTACTTGAATACTGTAGTAAAGTCAGGCGATTTTACTGTGACATCTCATGGTAGAGGTACAGTATGTTTTCTTATATAAAAAAACAAAAGCCAAGATAAACTATAAGAAAGAAGTTGGTGGATTTTAGAAGTTGGATTTGCTGTTTACTGTTGACCCTTGTCCTGTTTGTTTACGTTGATTGTGCCGTGACAATTTGCCGTGACCGGTGGAACTTTAACCTCGCTTTTGTAAGAACCAGCAGCTGTCATAATATGTCAATGTTTTTTTTTATCACAGAACTGTGTTTCCAAAGTCCTATCATCATCATCATCATCAACCTATATTAGTCCACTGCTGGACGTAGGTCTCTCCCAAGACGCGCCACTGAGCCCGGTCTTCGGCTCTTCTCATCCAGTGTTTGCCAGCTACACTCCGCAGATCGTCGCTCCATCCTGCCGGAGGGCGTCCTACACTACGCTTGCCTAAACGCGGTCTCCACTCCAGTATCCGTTTGCTCCAACGGTTGTCGGTTATATACGAAAGTCCTATAATTTGGATATTTTCATAAGCGGTCAAACGCTTGCTTATAACTTGTAAAAAAAAAGAAAAAAACTCGTGGAATTTGGGTGTTATATTTTTACTATCACGTGGGACAAGGGCGGGGAGATGATCACGTATTGACCCTTTTCTATCACAGAACGTTGGACTTGGGTTAAGATGATGATCACGTGTTCATCCTTTTGTGTATATCAGCAGTGCTGGTACTGAAGGATAGTTTAATTGTTTATAGGACATACAGTTCTTAAAACATAATAAAAATAAAGAGTAGATACATATCTAATAATATTTCCATTGTAGGTAAACCTTGTAGGTTTCACTTAAATATATTAGAAGATAGTAAGCACTTAGAGCACGCATCGCAAAACGCGTTGAACGCTTATCATCTGCAGGGCTATCCAGCAAGGGAAAACTTGCGTGACCGAATATCCTTTCAGTTTTAGTTCAGTTTTCGATGATTTTACTATAGTAACTCATCAGTATTCCGTGGCATTTTTGTGGATTGACGTGGCTGAGCTTTATAAAATTATGACTGAACTGTTAAAAATGACAATGTCAAAACTGAACATGATTTACAGGTTGTCGTGATTACACGACTAAGGAATACACAACCACGGAAAACACAGCCCGGAATTGGTGACCATTTTGTCATCCAATTCATTAACCAGACCCTCGTCAAGTAACAGTTCAAATACAGTTCAAATACATTTCAGTTGTCAAGATACGCCCGCTGAACGTACCTACTCTTACAGATTATAACAAAGATGCAAATAATGAAATAGCGTTGTCCGTTTTTAAGGAACCTGCACTATTGACAAAGGACCGGACAATGTTGTTGTAGCAGCCAGAGAAGTCGAGTAATCATTCCAACAGGAGGACAAAGAACTTTCGGGACATATGTACATCACACTAGTTTCCACTTACAAAGCTCTGATGTGCGTGTAAATTGGTAATTTCTTTATTTTTAACTGACAAATCTTTATTCACAAACAAACTTACGACTATACAGTGTTTACAAAATGTACATTGTCATATAAAATACATAAGAAACAGTTGAGCTATCTACAGACCCGTTGCAAACGATCTATAGATAGTTCAACTGATCCAAATCAGTACCAATCGGAAGCGTAACCACGACACTGGCTGCATTGCCGCGCTGAATAGCAATGCTGATACGCTGGGCCAGATACTCACCAGCCCTCGGGTCGCTTCGACTAGACTTTTTCATAACTTATGTGTCACCCTATATATCATACGGGGTGGTTTTTTGAGGACGGTGATGGCCGTGTCCGAGATTTCAAGCGAAACCACGAGTTTTAGAGAAAAACTATGATCCAAAAATCTATTATACAATAAATATACCTGTGTTGCCATTAAGCTATGACGACATTGAAACACTTTTGGTTAAAATAACATAAAAACTTAAATATATTTACATGTACTTAATACATACCTACTATAACTAGCAAATTTTACACCTTCAATAAACGCATTGACACTCTCTTCATCTTATTTACCATCACTCTTTCACACCCTCTTTTGACGTAAACACGCACTGGGGGTAACTCCTGTGATGCCCAGACTCTTACGAGACTGGTAGTAACGGGAGTGCCCCCAAACAACTCTCTTCGTACACAACACAACACACTCACCCTCTCACACACTAATACACCCTGGAGAGTTTCTTCTCTATAACCAGACTCTTATGAGACTGGCGTACCAGAAGAGCTCTCCAGACACACAAACTTTCACCCACACTCACTCACTCACACACTCTCACTTCACCTATTTACTAATAGAGTCCTAACTGTTGCCCAGGCTCTCTAGACTAAATTCTTTGTTTTCATTTGTACTAAATGTTTTTTATTTTCTAATTATTTTCTAATTGTAATTTAAGCAAATGTACCCAGGCAAGAGCGGGATCTCCTAACACAAGTATTTTTTACTTAAAAGGAGATCCCCAAAACTGTTACCGATGTGATTCTTTGGAAACAATAAAATCATTTTGTATTTTTTTTTATATACGTTTAAAAGTAAAAACAAATAAATAATTCAATAGTTTATTGGATTAATTATCAAATAAATGCAATCAAAATAAGTTATAATTATGTTAGCAACGCAGCCAGTATCTAGGGTACGCTACCGATTGGTACTGATTTGGATCATTTGAGCTAACTATAGATCATTTGCAACGGTCTGTAGATAGGTACCTCAACTGTTTCTCATGTATTTTTATATGCCTGTGTACATTTTGTGAGTACTGAAATAGCCGTAGGTTTTTTTTTAATGTTTTTAAAATTTAAATTATTGTAATAATCAAATTGAGGTCAAAATATTCTAATTCATTTAGTGGAGTGAAATATAAATTACTAGACGTTTTGTAACAAAATCGGTCTTGCGTGATTTTAATATTGATAAACATCTTTCAGGCTTAGACCCCTCAGCAATCGGTCTTGCAGGCATTATTCTACATAATATTCGCGAAACTTTATAATGATGTAATTAAAATTACCAAGAATGAAATGAAAAAGTTAAACATACTAGCTTAATTAGCCCATAGTTTTTCAATTCGGTAATTTGAGCTAATGCCAATTGTACTAGTTTGTAAAAGTTTCGGGAAAGTCGAGAATGTTTTAGAAACTGAATATTTCACGAAAACTTTTATTCAATGAAATTAGTCACATTAAATGAGACGTCTGAGACAAAGGTCTCTAGACGAATGAATAATCAAACTTATACGTAACTTTTTAATAATTAATTAAAAAACTTCTAGATTTTAATATCTTCAAAAGGGAGAAGCTTGCACATATATGGAGTTAAAGCCCAAAATGGTTGCATGTCGTTCAAAATTAAATAAATCAAGTATTGTGGCCGATTTCAAAGTAAAATGAAGATTATTTGTTTGATTGAGTGCCTTTCATGAGGTGATTGTTATGTACTTTTGAAATCCTTGTCAAATAAATTTAATTGGGTATTTTTTGTAATTGATCTGTTGAGCTATCTACAGATCGTTTACTACAGTTTGTAGATAGCTATTGTAGTAATAGTCGTATTATCGATTGAGAATAAAAAAAACTAAATGACAGAATTGACACACGTTACAGCTCAATAACACTGCCTTACACGCTGTGGGTCGTGGGTTCGATCCTCACTGAAGACAAATGTTTGTGTGACTAACACAAATATGTGTTCTGTCTGAGTGTTACTATGTATTCTATATATGTTTTTATAAATAAACATATAAGATATAAGTGTTCAATCAGTAGTCTTCTTCTTGTACCTACAAGTTTTTTCGTCCTTTGCGACTAGAGGCCAGTTTGTAAATTTTCCGTGAGTATTTATTAAAATGTCCTTAGTTTTACACAACCTACTACAAACCAATATTGAAAAGCTTGACTAATACGTTTATAAAAATAAAATCAATTCCGAAAACAAATGAGGGGTCAAAAACAATAAGGGCATAAATAAAATTCAATTTTTTGCGTCGCATCGAAAAGGTCTGTATTTATGGCAGCGCACCGCTGCCGGGGCTGTGCCTAATTTATTTATTGGCTCTGCCCTCTTTATTCTATCACACCACTAGTTTTCTAAGCTTTAGGGTCAAACTGATTATGGACAACAAAATTAAGATATTTGAAAATGAAATTTAAATTATTTTATCAAAAATCCATAACAAAGGAAGGAATTGAAAGGAAACTGAAAGAAAAACTTTTATTTTGTGTCACATAACAACAAAAATTACTAACAATTTAAAAGAAAATCTTAATATCTGCTTAAAATCTTGGTGATGTGATTTCATAAAATCCGTATTCTCGATCTACAAAAAACTGTTTTGAGATTTTTTGCAAAAACGATTATTCTTTTTATACGAAATATCTTATTGTTCCATACAAAATTTGCATTTTAGTCCAGGAAAACTTAGACTACGGGCTGCTCGTCTAGAGTGTTATATTGTTCAGTTTAAAATAAATTGAAATTAACTAAAAAATGGTGATTTTATTTTGAATATTTTAGCAAAACTGCGATTTGCACATGTGATCGTGTGAAAGAGCCTACAGTTCATATTGATGCCGAAATTTCGTAGAGTGATTATGTAGACCTTCCTAAGTTAGATAAACATTTGAAAAATGGAGGTTTCGATAGTTTTTTGATGCTGTGAACAGTTCATCGAGATTTTATGATGGAGGAAAACACTGAATGAAAATCAGTTAGGACTGTTTGACATTTCTATCAACTAGTTTCATGTATTAGTTTCTTGATAAAAGAAGTTTTTTTTTAGTTTGAGATCTGGTACTTATAAGATCCCATATAATTTTGATAAAATATTAGAAGTCAGCCTCATTATGAAGTATTAATGATTTTCTTTTTATATTTAAGTCAATTTATGCTAATAAAAAAAAAGACTTGGGTATTAAAATAATCAATATTAACGGATATTTCACACATCTAGTCCCAAACTAAGCAAAGCTTTTACTAACTAGATTGAATGAAACCCAAATCACGATTGATCCGAGTTTGACACAGTAATTATTTGATTTTTTCATTGATCATCGTTCGAGAAGTCAAAGTCAAAGTCAAAAATTACTTTATTCAGTAAAATCACAAGGATCATTTAGAGAAACCGGCCGTTAGTCCTGTTAATACGTTCATAGAATACATAGTATTATAAAACATAGTTGAATAATTTCGGGTTATTTTTGATCTTGTTTCTGGGACACAGAACCAACACCAACGTTCATAGCACTATTATTTTGTCCCAGTGGGCATCGAACCCACGACCGATAGCATGCATTTTACTATTTACTTAATGACATCATCAAACAAAACTAATATTATAGTTTCTCAAACAAATTATGAGCATGCTTGCAACAACTTACTACTAACTTCACTAAGTTGACAAAACTTGAAAACGAGGAATGTATCATTAACCAAAGTGTTTAAATCGTAAACGTAGTTACAGATCGTGGCTCTTATTATGGCACTTTGTTTAATTAACCGACGGTAAAGGAGTAGGTTCTCAAGTTGACGCGATTTTACGGTTAAGATCTTAAAACTACGTGTTTTTTTTTTCAATTTAAAGGATGTTTTTTTAATCATTTGTATAAAATGAGTTAGTTTTTTTCTGTATATTTGTATTCACTATAGGTACATGTTTTATACACAAAAAAACTTACGATTATTACAGTATTTACAAAATGTACACAGGTATTTATTAAATACTTTATTTCGTTATTTGTTAGCACAAAAAAAATGTTCATGTTAGGGATCGAATCCATAGCCCAAGCAAAAAACAGATATGTCAGCTAAAAAATCGAAGTCGTTGCGCCACGAAAAAGTAAGCAGCTATGCATACTAAAAATTCCAAGTCTATGTGCCATGGTACATCCGTTAAGTGTAAAACAAGCACTGGAAGGCATGTTTATTTGTGTAATTTGTGTAATGACGCGTCAGGTAGTGCCTTCAATCTTGTTTGCGACGGCCTGTATTTAGCAACGAGAATGAAGCAAGTATTGTTTGTTTGTAGCGTTTATTTAGTTTATTTGTATTGGTTTATTTTTTAATCGTCTTCAAAACATACAATAGTGTTCTCTATAAGAACCTGACAGGTTTATAATCACGTTCAGTTTTTATAAGTCATCAGAATTCTGTGGCATTTCTTGACTGATTTGTCTATGACGTTATTATTGACTAGTAGTACGCTCTACAATATTGTAGTACATAATTTCTTTCTATCATCAATAGTTTCCGCAGCGCACGCGATGTAAGGTATTTTTTACACACCTTGGGTTACATAATTGAAGTTTTAGCAAGGATCCCTATTTTTTTTGAATATATAATATAGCCTATGTTCAGCGCAGATAATGTAGCTTCACAACAGTGAAAAAATTTTTGAAAGCGGTCCAGTAGTTTCGGAGCCTATTCGATGCAAACAAACAAACAAACAATCAAATCTTTCCTCTTTATATCCTAACTAATTATATAGTTTAGTATTATTATATAGTTTAGATAGCATTTAATATATTTTGGTGTGAAATGTCCGTGCATATTTATTTATTTATTTATAATTTGACAAACATGAAAGTCTCTAAACCAAAAGATCTCATACCTCTTTGACATTGAAAGTTAAAATAAAAACCTGGTACAAACTGGTACAGTATCTAAAGGTTAGTTCGTATCCAAAGGATAATCCTTTATCCGGGTATTGTTTACATCCGTGCATCCGTATTACCCGGTTAACAAAGCCGGTACCTACCCGCCCGCCACAGTGCTATTTACTACCAGTAGGTCTATGTAACAAGGTTTATGTAACAAATAAATAACATTTTTGATAAAGAAAAACAGACTTCGATTGACATTGACAAGAAATATTGAATACGCATTATAAAAAAATCTTAAAATCATGAAGAAAATGTTGTAATATTAGGTTTTGATTAAAATCGATATTACTCAATAGAAAACGTATAAAATCATGAACTAAATATTATTTAGTTCATTTGACAGGCGTCACTACTCATTTGGTAGTAGCTCTACCTTCCATGCTGTGGTTCGTGGGTTCGATTGTCACCCAGAGCAAATGTTTGTATGATGAACATTAATATTTGTTCAGTCTGGGTGTTACTATCTATTCTATGTATGTATTTACAAAAAAATGTATATAAGTATTCTATCAGCAATCTAGTTCCCATAGTACGAGCTTTGCTTAGTTTGGGACTCAAGTGTAAGGTGTGAATTGTCCGTGAATATTTATTTATTCATTTGCCGGTGTCGCAAAAAGGTTTCGTGCGTTTATACCAAATTGCTGTTCTGTGTATCTACCATGAGATGTCACAGTAAAATCGCTTGACTTTACTACAGTAGTTACGTCAATTTTAGTACCCAACTATCCGCTAGAGGCGCTGTACAAATCTTCATACATTTTTTTAACTACAGACGCTAGCGACTATAGTAAATATAGTATAGTAAAAACTCATGGTAGACCTACTGTTCCTCCTACACTGTGTCAACTCAGGATACAGGACTGCAAAGTATAACAGATTCGCCCGCCGTGAACCGAAAAGCTGCATCGCTGGATGATGATTTGAATTATAGCTTCGTATAAATGGAGTTAGTCACTGGTACATCCGCAAAGTTTTTGCGTTTTGTAAAATTCAGTTTGTCGTTTAAAAAATAAAAGTTTGCTAAATCTTTTTATAGTGTGTTGAGGCTGCTAAAAATTACATGATATGTGGTATACTACATGATAAGTTAAGATAAAATAACTTAATAAGTGGTATACTACATAATAAGATAAGGTAAAATTACATGATAAGTGCTTAAGAAAAATAGAGTTTGAAGAAAAATATCGTGAAAATATTATTAAATGAATAAATATTCATGGATATTTCATATATCGCGCTCTAGTCAATATACTAACCAAAGCTTGAATTAGATACCTGATAGAATACTTACACACATAGAATACTTACATACATAGAATACAATATAAACACTCAAGACCAATACAAATATTAAGTTCATCGCACAAACATTTGCTCTTGGTGGGGATCGAACCCACGACGCATGGAATGCAGGGCTACTACCAACTTAGCTGTGACGCCTGTCAAAGGTAAAGTCGCATCAGGATTTGCTGTCAATAAAGCCGAGTAGACTGCCAGAGCACTACTACTACCAGTAAGCTTACTCCATCTTAAATGTCTTAGATCAACGTTGTTGCAAAGATCCTGTACGTCGTGAATACAAACTGGCCTCTAACACTGCTTAAATTATTTAAATAAGGTACAAAAAGCTGCTTATTTATTAAGTACTAAAGTACTTATCGACAGCTTGACGTGTCCAAGTTTTAAAGCAGCTTAAATGTAGCATGAAAAACTTAAAATGAAAAGTTTTATATGAAAATGTACTCAGAAATATCTTATTTTTTTTATCGAGACATTAAGAGGTAAGAAATCTAGCAGGATTCAAACCCGCAACCTTTGCTGATCAGAAAATTGTTGTGGGTTTGAGTCCAGCTCGTCTTATAAGTTTAAGAATGTTATAATTATTTTAAAACGGTTTTGACGGTAACCTCTGCCTATTCTCTCACCAAACACCAAACTTGTTCGTTAAAGAGTCCGTATGACTTTAAATGTTTAGTTTCAATGAGCACCTTTCAGAACACAGTAATGCGAGCATCAAAACAAAAAGTAACGGCCGGTTTCTCGAACGATGATCAACGAAAAAATCAAATAATTACTATGTGTCAAACTCGGATCAATCCAGATTTGGGTTTCCAGAAACCGGCCGTAAATCATAATACTTCACCTATTCAGTAAAATCATAAAGATTTAGAATCGCCTTATATACTAGGTGATTCTAGGTGCATGCTTTCGTTCATGCTAAATTACACGTTACGTTGGTAAAGAACCTTAGCTGTTGCTCAGACGAACCGTTTACGTTAGAATTTAGCACAATTGGGGCCCTGAGCCTAGAAGAACGGGAAAGATCGTCTCTGTTAAGTGGTAGTACTGCCCCGGATTAACTTTTTTACAAAACCCTGTATCTATTTTTAGATTCTACAAACATTTACTCAAAACCACATTTCCACAGATAAATTTTGAAAAGGAAGAGCTATTTCCCGAAATCTAGCTGGATACTGACGACTGGCAACACAAGCTGCGAACATCCGTCCGCCATCTTGCTGCCGGAAGTAGTGATATTACGGACGGTACCAGCCGGGTACCGTACTTGTAATTATATTACTGGTCTGTTTTCAAATTGAATTTTTAGAGTATCCGGGATATACTAGGCTTTTTTATTAATTTAGTAACTAAAAAGCTTTCAGAACTAATCACATAAAATTCATCGATAAATTGAAAGTATCTAAATTATTTGATTTAGGAGAAGTAAAAATAGTGGGTTCATTTTGCAACTGTGTATTAATTATTATTAATATATTACCCCACTGAGCAAATCCACTGAGGACGTGTTCTATTTAATACGACAGACCTCAGAGCTCAGTTGGTAGTAGCTCTGCCTTCTCTGCCTGTCGGTCGTGGGTTCGATTCCAACCCAGAGCAAATGTTTGTGTGATGAACATAAACTGTTATGTGTGAACATAAATGTTTGTATGTGTTATCAATCTAGGTCCCATAGAACAAGCTTTGCTTAATTTAGGACTAGAGTGTGATATGTGAATTGATCGTGAATATTTATTTATTTATTACGCATTTCACTGTGTCCATCACTCTGAGACTTAGATAAGCCTCATTTACCTGTAATTGTACTGGGCACTCTTCGAATCGGAACACAATATCGCGAACATCAATTCTACCATTTGATTTTTAATTTAAAACTCTTCCCCTATTATATCGTGTTTTATGTATTTACAAAATAAAATCCTTTTACACACACTCAATTAGCGCAATAACCCATCTAAAATACCCCATTCTCGGGGTCAAAACGACCAGTCACAGCGTAAAAATAAATTTAACAGTACAATAGAACATTATTACCGCCTATCGTTAGATAATAAAGTATGGAATGAAAAAGCAACATCGGGCACGCGTGAAAAATTACCTTGAAAGGCTTTGTCCAGGTTTCAATGGACCTTTTTGGTTTTACGAGCGAATTTTACAGACTGAGTACTACCACTAATAAATGTGACAATCGCAACCGTAGCGAAATTACAGTTTTTGAATCACATTGCGCGTTACTATCAGCTAGGATACGAAACCTTGCAGTAAGACACGCAGTGTGTTTTGCTGTGATACGCTTGCGATAGTCACATGTAGTCGTGACTGGCTCTCTGAATGAGAATGCGAGGGGTGACGGTGATAGGCATTAGGGTTGACACGTCAGCATTTTGGAGCTGTAAAAAGCTTAGCTGCAAAAGCTCGTTTTGAGTTTATATTTTGCTGAGTTGTCATACCAAAATTGTGGACTAAAGTGTAGCTTTAAAAACGGAGTAAAAATAAATATGCAACATTTTGAAAGTCATTTTGCCTATTGAATAGAATAAATGTTATGTACAATACAAACAATTCCAACAAATATTTAAAAAAAAATCTAAAAGGATAAACATTATGTTAAAAAAACAAAGGTTACTATAGCGCAAGTTTTAGGTCCCGCCAAAAGTTTTTGTTTAATATCATAATTTTTTTAACTGAATTTAAAATAGTCTATGAACCAATTTTGATAATTCTTGTTTTGTTTCGTAGAACATATATTTCCTAAAAATCTAAAAATTATATGAAAATTATTGTAGTATTGCGAGTATGTATCGATAACGATTGTAGTAGGTTTGTTTTTTTTTGTGATAAACAATTATTAGATTGTATAACTCCTAGCGTATTTTAAAATATCTACTTAAACGTTATATACACTGTGCATAAAAAATACAATCGATATTTTATCTAAACTACTATGTGCCAGCCCTACCTACAGGTCATTCGATTCATGACATAGAGGAATAGTTTATGACTTACCTACCCTACTGGATATAGATATTCTGTGGTATTACGATTTTACTGCCGCTATATATTATTCAAGCTAATTTTGTGACAGTTCGCTTTATTTCACTACACATGTTTTGTGACATTGACAAGACCCAAAGTTTACTGTTTGTTCTAGTATGTGCTTAAGTTTATGAAGAGATAAAAGATTTAGAGTAAAAAGAGAGGAGTTTTTTAAGGGTGAATTAAAACATAATATAAATTAATTTTGTACAAGTAAATGATGTTCGTTACACTGTATTCAATAAGATTAATAAAGTGTGCATAAGTATGCCAAACAATATTTTGCAGTAATATAGTTTTTTTTTTATTTTGTAGCATCTTTGTAATGTCAACACAAAAATTATGAATTTGTCTGAAAGCGCAATAAATATATTATTATAGGTAAATATGAATTTATTGGTAATTGTTAACTAAATTATAATAAATGTATAATTATATCAAAATAATTATAAATAATTTATTTTAAATTAATTTTAATTTATTTAATTTTAATTATAAAGAAACGAATTATGCAGTTATTATTGCTTGTTTGCGGCTTTGGTCATCACCACTCTTCTCAAAAATACCGTGTAGATAGCTGACCGGGTTAATTCAAAGTTTAGGCACCCAGACGTGTAGACCCTGTATAGCATAGATAGATAGCTGACCGGGTTAATTCAAAGTTTGGGCACCCAGACGTGTAGACCCTGTATAGCATAGATAGATAGCTGACCGGGTTAACTCAAAGTTTAGGCACCCAGACGTGTAGACCCTGTATAGCATAGATAGATAGCTGACCGGGTTAATTCAAAGTTTGGGCACCCAGACGTGTAGACCCTGTATAGCATAGATAGATAGCTGACCGGGTTAACTCAAAGTTTAGGCACCCAGACGTGTAGACCCTGTATAGCATAGATAGATAGCTGACCGGGTTAATTCAAAGTTTGGGCACCCAGACGTGTAGACCCTGTATAGCATAGATAGATAGCTGACCGGGTTAACTCAAAGTTTAGGCACCCAGACGTGTAGACCCTGTATAGCATAGATAGATAGCTGACCGGGTTAATTCAAAGTTTGGGCACCCAGACGTGTAGACCCTGTATAGCATAGATAGATAGCTGACCGGGTTAATTCAAAGTTTGGGCACCCAGACGTGTAGACCCTGTATAGCATAGATAGATAGCTGACCGGGTTAATTCAAAGTTTGGGCACCCAGACGTGCGGTAGTCGCGTGTTATCTCGACAGAGGCAAGAAGCGTCATGCATAATCAATGATTCGGCAACAACAGACCATTGTGCGATACCTCATTTGCCTGTGAATGTATCGGAACTCGGATGCCTACAATAATATTGGGACGTGGCTCTCTGAATACGTCATTCAGCCAATAATCCAGTCTAGAATGTTAAGCTTGATTGTACAAGTATTTATTGAAAAAACGGTGAAAAAATAACATTTTTTTGTTGTACAGAGCTTACTGGATCAGCAGAGCTATAGGTTTTAACAACTTGCCATGTTTGAGTATTTATATTTAAAGAAATACAGACATTTCACACGTCACATGTTCTCATTTATGGAATATGGCAAGATTACTTACTTATAGATTGCTATAAAATCACAATTGAATTAGTATGTAACACAACCTGGCTTGACTGAATAATATTGAAGACATAATTTGTTAGCCACTAAATCTATATTAATAAAAAATACTTAAGTCTTATAAAACGCATAAACGCAAGTTTCTTGACCGTTCTTCTAGACTCTGGTCGCGTGGAACTGGGACCTAGAATCACCTAGTACGTAAGACGATTCTAAATGATCCTTGTGATTTTATTGAATAAAGTAATTTTGACTTTGACTTTGACATATCAAGCCGCAGACAGAAACTATTAATATTTAAAACTACAAAGTATTATTCTTATAAAACACAGTCTTTAAATTTTAAAAACTCCAAACACGAAAATCCATTTCCCATCTTAAACCTCTCTTGGGTGAAATTAAAAAGAGTGTACCGTGTAATTTTAGGTTCTTTCATGTAGCAACGGTTTCGAGGCAAAATGAGCTCAGTGAAAGGCTGTGGGGTCTTTTGAGTGCACTATAAAGAAACTAGACGTACGACCATTTTGTCCGATAGTTTGTTAACGCAAGAACGTGCCAGTTGGCCAACATTGTCAAAAAAATTAAACACATTAAAAAAAACCTTTTGTAGTAGTGACAAAAAGTATTTATGCAAAATCGATTTTCAAAAGACAGATTCAACTTCGACCTATACAAAGAAGTACAGAGAGGTAATTATGGCGGGGTCATGTTCAGCTATAATCTTAAGTATGGAATTTAAGTTAATTTAAGACCTATAATTGTTGACAAGATAATGCAATAAATAAATCTAAATCTAAACTGCGCACGAATCTAAACGGAGCATATTACATATTGATGTGATACATAAAAAATAACCATATTTATCTTACTACCCCTCTTAAACATCCAAAAGGTGTCTTGAGTAGGTACAAGGTCTCAAAAGACCTGTATAGTTAGTACCTGACACTACATTAGTTTAGTACCTGACCTGTTATGTCTACCGCGCCTAAGAATAAAATCGTAACCTTATTTATACATATTTTTTATAAACTTTTTCTAAATAATACCATCGCGGTTTTATTTTAATTAGTGAAGCTTCAAACGGAAAATTAAAAGTTTTAAAGAAGAAATGGCGCGTTTTTGCTTCGAGGTCGAAACACTGGAAATGCTGCGATGTTTAATTATTATTTGGAGATTCATTTTTGACTATTTATTATTCAACGCATGTATGCAAAGCTTAAAAGTCACTTTAAATCAAAATAAGTTAAGATTAATTTAGTTCTCAACACCA
The DNA here is from genome assembly GCA_932527185.1 of Ecliptopera silaceata. NCBI lineage: Eukaryota > Metazoa > Arthropoda > Insecta > Lepidoptera > Geometridae > Ecliptopera > Ecliptopera silaceata. Next base: position 8,679,524 of record OW052208.1, on the reverse strand, counting down.
AAAAACAGACTAAGATTTTTAGTTTTTAGGCTTCTGACGTTATATTTTTATGTGCCAATGGATTGACAAACAAAGATTAAATTATTTTTGTACACAAGATCACTTTTGATGACATTTGCATGGTTAGCTGAGTCACGTCATTATAAATCCAAGATGGCGGACGTTCCAAGATGGCGGTCGTTCCAAGATGGCGGACAAGTTATTATTTGTGTACAGTCATGATGTATGTAGGTATAAAAATGAGTGCTGCTAAAATACTAAAAACTAAAAAACTTTATTACATAATTAAGATGGAAAACTAGTTAACATTTGCGAACAATGATAATGGGTAGATATAGGAATATAATAAGGATTTTTTGATATTGTTGAAAAATACATTAAAGGTTTTTATATTCGGGTCAAATCTTACAATTGAATTACAAAAGCTTGTTTTTGAAAATGTTTACAAATAAATTTAGAGTTCAGTCCCTGATGAACAATCTTGATGTCTGAAGGTTTGTAAAGAATTTTAATCAGACAGAACGTTCTTTGCATCGCATTAATTTATTATTCAAACATAAGTTTCAATCCAAGTAAATCATAGAATTTCTTTCATTTCTTTTCCACAACGAAGCACCTCCGGCATCTCGATAAATTTACCACAACTACGGCTTAAGTTATAGGAGATGGAGTTTTTTTATACATAGAACCTAGTAAGAGTTTTAAAAGTTTTGTTTGCTTTTATTATTATTTTTGCTGTCCACTATCAGGGTGGGCGTTGGTAATTTCGTTACAGTTTTTTATAACTAATTTGCTTTAATTTTTCCCTACTTTTGATTATGATTTTAGGAGCATTACTTGTGTCATATTTTTTTTTGTGTTTTACAGAAAATTTACATAATTAAACATTTAACATGGTGACAAAATCACCCAAAGATGAGCGCGTTTTAAATACCAAAACACATTGATGAAAGTACCAAAATATCGCATCGTTGCTTTAGTAGCTACATTTTACGTGTAGGTTGCTTACATCTGTAGTACAAACTTTTTCGTTTACATACTAAGTAGTTGAACTTCAAGTTGACCATTGAAAGCAAAGTTATCAGCAACCAATAAGCTACAACTCACAACTTGGACAGTGTTAGAATGTCACAGTGAATATAATAACCGCTGGTTCTTTTCAACAGACAATTACTGTCATGGTGTTATAGTCCAGTCAAAATAGACATTCCAGTTTGCATTAATTCCCAACAAGCTGGATTTTTGTACAGGCCTTAAATATGTCATTACAAATGATATGTCAAAAGTCCCCATCGATCCCGCTTGTGCGTTGTTTTTTATTCGAGGTTAAAGGTCATAAATTTGCATTTTTTGCGTATATCTCTGAAACAACGAAAGCTATCGAAAAGTGGTTCAGGCAAAGTTTGTACATCGTAAAATTGTCTACAAAAATATCTCAACACTTTTCTTCTACAAAGCATCGTTTTCGAGATAAAGTGACTTTAGACCGCAGGAAAGTCGTCGAAGATACTGCGTTTTTTTCATTTCAGCCGTTTTATCTGCTTCATTGCCACAGAACAAACAGTATTTCTTGAAATTTAATGAAAGGGGTGATAGGTTCGATGGGTTAGTCCTCCTCCAAGGTAATGAATCGTCTTTTTGTTTCAAGAAATACTGTTCGTTCTATGTCAATGAAGCAGATAAAACGGCTGAAATGAAAAAAACGCAGCATTTTAGTGGATTTTCCTGCGGTCTAAAGTCACTATATCTCGAAAGCGATGCTTTGTAGAAAAAAAGTGTTGATATATTTTTGTAGACAATTTTACGATCTACAAACTTTGTCTGAAGCATTTTTCAATAGCTCTCGTTGTTTCAGAGATATACGCGAAAAACGCAAATACCCAGGTTAAAGTCATAAATTTGCGTTTAAAAGTCATAAACGAGAGCTATCGAAAAATAGTTCCGACAAAGTTTGTAGATCGTAAAATTGTCTACAAAAATATATCAACACTTTTCTTCTACAAAGCATCGCTTTCGAGATATAGTGACTTTAGACCGCAGGAAAATCTACTAAAATGCTGCGTTTTTTTCATTTCAGCCGTTTTATCTGCTTCATTGCCATAGAACGAACAGTATTTCTTGAAACAAAAAGACGATTCATTACCTTGGAGGAGGACTAACCCATCGAACCCATCACCCCTTTCAGTAAATTTCAAGAAATACTGTTTGTTCTGTGGCAATGAAGCAGATAAAACGGCTGAAATGAAAAAAACGCAGCATCTTCGACGATTTTTCTGCGGTCTAAAGTCACTTTATCTCGAAAACGATGCTTTGTAGAAGAAAAGTGTTGAGGTATTTTTGTAGACAATTTTACGATGTGCAAACTTTGCCTGAACCACTTTTCGATAGCTTTCGTTGTTTCAGAGATATACGCAAAAAATGCAAATGTATGACCTTTGACCTCGAATAAAAAACAACGCACAAGCGGGATCGATGGGGACTTTTGACATATCATTTGTAATGACGTATTCAAGGCCTGCACAAAAATCCAGCTTGTTGGGAATTAATGCAAACTGAAGTCATAATTTTAGTCTATTTTGACTGGACTATTATGTAAGCTTATCAGCTTCTACCTACAAATTAAATATCAGATATTTCTGTAAAGATTTTAATTAAGACCCAATTGAATGTGAAATGTGCTTAGTGAACCTTAGCCGGTGCTTAGACGACCCGTTTACGTTACAATTTAGCACGATCGGGGACAGGGGATGACGATGACAAAATAAGAGGAGTGAACCAACTATTTGCTTTTAAATGACTATAGTTACAGCATCCAGTTATGAAATGAGGCACTCTGTATGCGAAACTTTAAGGTCCTATATTAAACAATAATAATACATAGCGAAGATAAATGCTTTACTGAGATAGATGTTTCTCTGGTTTTGGGAATTTTTCATACACAAACGTTATATAAACATTTTCGTCTTCAAATATATTCAAATACAATACGTAAAATGTTGAAATAATGAAAGTATTTGAATACATGCATATCAATTGACGCGGAAAATAGTATGTCAAATTATCAATAGCTTTTTACAAGGCGCAAGAAAAGTGGAAAACAAGACTTTTTTTTATTTTAAACATATAACTTTTTTTCTTTTTTGACGCTGGAAAAATGCAACGCATTCCCCCATTGGGTGATGGAGGGGTATGTGGGACTCCCCGGTCCGGTATACCCACTAAACAATCCAGCAGCGCTCGGGCCTCGTCCGTGTAGAGAAGGACTAGGTAAAGTAATTTTGACTTTGACTTTGACCAGCAGAGCCTCAACATACAGTACCCACAACGTCAACCAACCTTCACAGAGGGACTTGCACACTCCCCCCGTAATAAGAAATGACAAATGACTCAACTAGATATTAATTAAAAAATCATTGAAACTGGCATAAAATTGTGTATACACTAATAATATTCTCTCACCATTCGAAAGCTACATTCATTTTTAATAACACAAGCTATAAATATTGCTAGAAAAAATTAGGGATCCTTACTTAAACTCAAGTAACGTAACACATGGGGGTAAAAAAAATGTCCACGCGAAGCCGGGACGGGCCGCTAGTATTATACAGATACCTACTATTTATAAATCAAAATAAAGAAAAACAACTTTGCGTAGTGATGTATCAGAAAGTTTTTAATTGACAGGTGTCACGTGTCAGTTTGTGTAGTCTCTGGATCTCTTTGCTTCTTTTTTATAATTATAAATGTATCTAAACAGATAATATTATTATGAAAAAGTTTATTTTCACTAATCAAAGATATATATCGAAAAGATACGAAAATAAACTAATGTGGTGATAGGCACCTGAAATAGGTATCTCTTCTCATTAAAACGAATTCAGTTGTAAAACTAAATGTGAGTCAAAATAATTGCATTGCTTTTTAACACAAAGGAATTAATTACAAGTTTCTGCAAACTAAAACATTTATTTTCTAAAAAAGCGCTCTTTGTAAATAACATATGACACAACATTCAAAATGGTGGAAAGCAGTGCTATAAAAATTTTTAGATTCATTTGTTAGTTTCCAATTATTTCATATTTATTTTTAGGCTTATATTAGTAAGCTAAAGTTAATAAATAAATAATAATAAATATTCACGGACAATTCACACAAACTAAGCAAAGCTTGTACCATGGAAACTTGGTAGGTACAGTTGGTAGCTCTGCCTTCTATGCGCTGTGGGTCGTGGGATCGATTCCCAGAGCAAATGTTTGTGTGATGAACATAAATATTTGTTTTGTGTCTGGGTGTTATTATGTATTTACTAAATATACATATATAATATAGTCAATATATAATATATATCAGCATTCTATTTCCCATAATACAAGCTTTGCTTAGTTTGGGACTAGAGTGTGATTATTAAATTGTTCGTGAAAATAAAAAAGACGTGTTGCACTCGGGGACTGCCGCGGTAAAGTTATTGCATAGCATTTTTTGCTGGATTACGCATGCGCAGTTTTATGTTATTTTTGTTCGGTTATTTCGTTACGGAATTTCTGGATTCGGTCTCCACGCTCAAGGCCCGCGATAGAAGCTATGCAATAGCTTAAAAACAAAGAATATGGATAAATAATAATAAAAATTGCCAGCATATAACGGTCGTTAGTTTTGAAAATCGTCTAGATTCAATATACTTGTTCTTGTTGCCTGCTGCGCAAACTTTTCATTATTAACAGCGCTTCATCAGGTTTGTGAAGATAGTTATTTGTTGAGGGGATTTCAATGTGATTTATTGATGTTTGTTCTTTCTCTCCTCTCTTTTACTCTATTCTTTTCTATTTTAGATGAGTTGTTTACTAAAATATGCAGGACCCACTACACCGTATCATACCATGACCGTGCTATGAACGTGTCAGGCAAAAAAGTATTCTTTGTATTGAAAAGTATGGGACTATGCTCACTAGACCGTTCCATCACCAACCAACAACGTCGCGTTTCTCGATGAGAATATTTTGCCGGTCCTGACACGGTCATGGTGTGATACGGTGTAGTGGGTAGAGACCTTAGATAAGACTACAAATCAAAATTTTAATATAGCTGATTAAATAACTAATAGGATAGGATTTTCATGCATACCTTTTTCTGGATTTATTTTGATGATTTTAATTTAAAGTAGTTTTTTTGTTCCTAATTTTTTTTATTGAATTTGTTTCTTTTGCATCTTATACATGGTAAACAGTTAAGTAACAGGTATACATAATAAATCATTATAAATTTCAAATATAATTGAGTATTTTTACATTTAACAATGCGTGTTTAATATGTAGATGTCAGGTATTTTTTTATTGTTGTATTTTCCACCGATACAAGTCTCCATTTCTTGTGTCGCAAAAAATATTTTTCAATTATTGTTCAACAAAATAAGTACATTCGAATCCCAATATTATACCACTTAAAAATACAGTTGAAAACAATTTTGCTGACATCGAACTTCGGCTCCGAAAGCTCCCGAAACTTTCAGTTTTTCGCATACTTTAATGATTATGTAAAATAAAATTGAATATGAAATTGAACGTGGTGCAGTGATTATGGTAATTTAATTTGGCGGGTTCAAATGTTATGGCAATCTACTTTTGTATGTATTTTATAGTTAATGAATTGGACCAGCTGAACTATCTATAGATCGTTTGCAACGGTCTGTAGATGGCTCAACTGTTTCTTATGTAGGTATTTTATATGCCTATGTACATTTTAAAGAATTTAATGAATGGATATTAATAAAAAAAAATACTTTTGTTGAAATTATACATAAAGAGGGTAGTTTAATGAAAAAGGCGGTATAGGATAAATCAAAACTAACGAGAATTAGAGAAATATCGTGAAAGGAAGCATGTCTTTTTTTTATTATTAAAATCAATTCCGTAGTTTTTGCGTGAAAGACATCCATTCATACGAACTTTTTGATTTATAATATTAGTAGGATAGTATGATCCAATGTATCAACATTGAATAGAATAGAATAGAATAAGTACTTTATTGGATCATCAATCTGTTGACTTTTGAAGTATAAAATAAATAGATCGATGCAAATTCTATAGTAATAAGTAAAGGGCATTCGATTCCGGAAACAATTATCTGATAGCACCCGATGGTAGCGGTTATCGAGTTAATTTATCGTTCGCCTCCCCTTGTGTGGTGAGAGATGAGTCTAAGCAGCGGCCAGCGTCTTATGGCGACCGCTATAGTAACTTTCTATTCTGTACCTCTACCATGATTATCACAGTAAAATCGCCTGACTTTACTACAGTAGTTACCTACGTCAATATTAGAATTACGAATTTTAGTACCCAACTATCCGCTAGAGGCGCTGTACAAATCTTCATACTCCGTTTTTACTATACTATATATACTATACTCGCTAGCGTCTTTTTTTTTTTTTTTTCTGGTGGTTTTATCTGCAATCAGCCTGGTGGCTATAAGCAGATCTTTTGGGAGATCCAGGTGGCGTGCGGGGCTGTACTCCAGTGAGTGTAGCACCAATGTGGTTTATTTTATTCTCTGGGTTCTAATATCTTTCGGCGCTTTAGCCTTTTTTGGTTGTCAGTCTCCAGTAGCTTTGCAGCCAGCGGGTTAGGGTGTTTCGCTAGCGTCTGAAGTTTAAAAAAATGTATGAAAATTTGTACAGCGCCTCTAGTGGATAGTTGGTTACTAAAATTCGTAATACTAATATTTTATATTTAGATTAGAATAGCACTTTTCAAGCCGTAATTTAAAAATGACTGCTATATTATACTACAAGTCGTCTATTAATCGAAGTGACGAACAATGTATTCTTGTTGTAAGTGCTAACATGTGGATTTCCTTAAAGGTAGGTACATAATAAACCAAATTTGATTTTATTTAATTTAATTCCAATATAATTACTATCATAAAATAAAAAAAATAAAAAATAATATCGTCAATCCTAAAGGTAGCAGATGGTATTTAGTGATATTTCACTAAATACCATCTGCTACCTTTAGGATTGACCTACTTACATATTTATTTTTTTATTTATGTGGGTAGCTAACATAAATAAAAAAAGCTAGGCTAGCCTTAACCTCTAGAATTGCATCCTTCATGCAGCGTAGCCAACATGATAAAACTGATGATGCTGCTATATCGGTGTTCACCCAAAACCGGTCCTTTTTCCACGTCGTATACATACCGGTAGCGGTTTTCACGAAACTAAAGCCAGGAGCTGTTACGGAGCAGAAGGCACTTGGCCTTATTTCTTGTTTTCTATGATGAAATAACCGCGCTTTGTACCTTTGTACTAGAAGAGTCCTAGGAAGTGTATGAATGCTTTTACCAACCATTGTGTAAGGTCAGCCCAGTTTAGGCGTGAGTTTATTCTCTTATTTTTTATTCTTTTTTTTTCACTCATTAGTACGTCCCTGACATGATTGTATATTATAATGTATTATTACTTTGTAAAATTAACACCGCACTGGAACTTCAGTACTTAATTTAGTTTAAATGTAATTCTTTGTAGGAACTTGACATATTAAAAAACGGTAGGACCCAGTCAAAATTACTTTATTCAGTAAAATCACAAGGATCATTTAGAATCGTCTTACATACTAGGTGATTCTAGGTGCCTGTTCCACGCGACCAGAGCCTAGAAGAACGGGCAAGAAACTTACGGCCTGGTTCCTACCGTTTTTTTATATGATCCTTCTTACAAAGAATTACAATTAAACTAAATTAAGTACTGAAGTTTCAGTGCGGTGTCAATTTAACTTAGTAATGATACACTAATGACTTTAAAAAAAAAGAAGTATAATAAAGCTATAGATACGTAAATCAAAAAGACAGCACACGCTTAAAACGCTTAAAATAACGATAAAGAAGATCTGTGACGTTTTCGACCCCTTAAAATGATTTTCGTGTTTATTGTACTGATAATGCATTTGAATACAACAACATTGAGCATACAGAACAAAGCAGTTATTCCTACTTATAGCTATTACCATAACCGGGCCACTTAACCAGTCAAGTTAACCTTCCATGGACGGGACAGCGTTGCCAAATCCCCAAAAATAATCTTTGTGCAACAGGGTCGGTGCTAGGATGATATACTCTAGGGGCTAAGCCACATTTTTAGTTAGAAGTAAAGTCAAAAGGGCTAATAAATAATTTTTCTTTCTTTCTTATTTTATATTGAATTTTGAATTGTATATTTTTAAATCATACATCTTTTTTGTGGTGAGTTTTGCTTATGAATCTAAATTTGATTTTCCTTGAATAGAAGTCAAATATAATCGCGTTTTAGCGTCTGTTTTTATGATTTATAGCGTGTTTATAATAAATATTAAAGAAGCAAATCTAGTACTACGAGAAAATTCAGAACAAATATCAATGTTTGTCAATCAAACGGATGTTTGTTCTTGTAGAACTACAGAATGGAAACAGCTCTCTATCAAAGCCCCAAAATAACGTCCCTTACTACGTCCCTGGACAACAAGATGGTTCTTACCATAAACAATATACCACGTTTCCGATCCTGTTGGCTTGTATGAAATAATATTATTGCATTTGGCAATACGAACGTCTGGAGACGTCCTTTGAATCAAATTCTTTCGCATCTTCAGCCAAGTTTTGACGTGCACGCTATGTTCTTATTTGGGTAAGTCTGGCGTCTTGTGACCTAAAGGCATCAATATTCTATGTTTTATTAATATTTAAGTATTATTATTAGCAATTTAGTTCCCTTAGCTTTTTGTAGCTTTCAACTAGATTGTGTAAAATGCTTTTAAATATTTATTTATCTAAAAGCTTCGAGATAATTAGGTCAGTTGATATGATCTGATTTTCTTGCTGTAGGTCGTGGGTTTGATATCCACCAAGCAAATTTGTGTGATGGCAAAAATTGATGTTTGTCAAAAGTTACAACTTACTATGAAATAAAGAAAATTGATAGTATTTATTTTTATCTATAAATATCTAGATAAAGCCAATCCCTACTTGAATACATTTAAAGTAATGAATTCGATCGACATAAACAGTTTTATCCACTTGGAGTGACGCCAAAAAGCGTTGCATTCCCACTGATCGGATTTCTACTTCCCTAATACTTAATAAAATATCAAATAAGATAATATCAATTAGAATTAACTGATATTTAATCATCATCATCATCATCAACCTATGGCAGTCCACTGCTGGACGTAGGTCTCTCCCAAGACGCGCCACTGAGCCCGGTCTTCGGCTCTTCTCATCCAGTGTTTGCCAGCTACATTACGCAGATCGTCGCTCCATCTCGCCGGAGGGCGTCCTACACTACGCTTGATATTTAATAAATATATTAAATCAAAACAATTATTTTTCGTGTGGTTAATTATTTCAAATACGATTATTTAATTTTTTGTGAATAAAATTGAATTGAATTATTATTTTTTAATAAAATCTAGTCAAAAACAATTTAAGAGCAAAGAAACTATTTTTTTACGCTTTTGTGTGCTATAGATGCATTTGTACTATTTTATTAACCCTTAAATCGATATCTTAATAACGTAATAAATATATTGTCGCAAAACTACTCATTATCTTCGAGAATATATCAATATTCCAGTCTGCGGTACTTAAAAGCATGTTATATAATATCTTGTTTGATATCCATAATTATCCAGTAAACACCGTAATGATGTATCGCTTAAAATTATATGTATTATAAGTGTATCATTATTTGTATAAGTAAATAAATAAAATAAGTGACACTTGTTTATACAAATAATGATATACTTATATAATTATAATAAACACAACCCCACGTAAATACTTGTATTTTCAGCATAATAAAATAGAATAAATATCTATCCAGGGGTCACCAAATGGCGGACCGCCGACCCATTGTATGCGGACCGAAAAAATATATCCCACGCAGTATTTTTGTTGACGTTAATTCGAAAAATTCCGGGTGAAGTAACGAGTAATGTCAATAGTTTGCACCAATTCCACTCCAAACTTAAGACAGATAAATCAACAATATAAAATGTCACTTTTCTCATTGTTATGTAAATAATATTAAATGTGATTTCCGTAATTACCTTTGTTCAATCATTTATTTTTTTAATGAAATGTGCAGACCGCGTTGGTCATTTCATTTCTTAATATGGACCCCGAGCGAAACTAACTGGTGACGCCTGATTTATCACATGTATCACATATTATCACACAAAGTCAATAATATCACGGCTGATACATTTAAATACTTTTTGTAAATATGTTTACCTACATCCATCAAATACAAAGACGTATTAAGACTCAGACACAGAACAAAGATCAATAATTGAACCCAAGGCCTGGGATGAATTATTGTGTATCAGCTCAGTTGGTAGCTCAGCTTTGCCTTCCATGCTGTGGGTCGTGGGTTCGATTCCCACCCAGAGCAAATATTTGTTCTGTGTCTGGGTGTTACTATGTATTCTATGTATATATTTACATAAAAAAACGTAAATTAGTATTCTATCAGCAATCTAGTTCTCATGGTACAAGCTCTGCTTAGTTTGGGACTAGAGTGTGATGTGTGAAATGTCCATGAATATTTATAATTATAAAATTATTGTTTCATTAAGCGTTGTAATGGAGAAAGCAATTAACTATCTATAATTCTCCTGGGAGACCGAAGATTGATAACATCCCCGAGCGTCGCGCACTTCCTCCAGTTTATTGTGTGAAATTACCTCATTAGTGAATATAGTTTAAACAAGCCCGCGATCCATGATCCCACTCAATTGGTTTAAGTACCCGAAATATTTTAAGGTGGTTTTAAGATGAATGTGTAATGATGTTCTTAAGTAAGATGATGATTTTAAGATGATTTGTAAAAAAAATGTTCTTTTTTTTTTAACTTTATTTGGGTAAACAAACAGTATACAAGATAATTAAACTATGATTAATACTAAATATAAGTAATTGTGGCACCAACACCGTTTACCACAGATTATTTAAGCAATAGTTCTTAAGTAAGTTGATGATTTTAAGATGGTTTGTAAAAAAATAATTAGAAAGTGATTATGTAGATCATACTTTGTGACTGCTCTAATGCGCTAAAAACAGATTTCAAACAAAAAAAAGTGTGGCACTCAGAGACTGCTGCGGTAAAGCTATTGCATAGCATTTTTCGCCCCCGGTCGGAGTGTTAGGTTATTTCGTTACGGAATTTCTGGATTCGGTCTCTACGCTCAAGGCCCGCGATAGAAGCTATGCAATAGCTAAAATGTTATATTTTTATATATAAATTAGATAAATTTTATCTAAAAGCCAAAGTCTATACCAAGAAACGACAACAAAATTTTCAATTTGAAAATTTGTTATTCAAATTGGTTCACTACGTTTCAGTAATTATTTTATTCCTTTATTTGAGAACATTTAAATAGGCCGCGTAATCAGGCCAATTCATTTTACTTTGAAGCCTTTTCTGTACATCTTAAAGTAATGAGTAAGTTTTTATTTGTTTGTGATTTAATATTATTTTTCGGTTATGTGTCTTGTTCTCTATTTGGCAACTATTTGCGAAATCCTGTATTTTGCTTATCAGATCCCCAAACTTAACTTTTTTTTTCAACTTATACTGTCCCAATGCTGGGCAAAGGTCTCCCCCAAAGCCTTCCACTTATCGCAGTCTTTAGCGACACGAAACTTTTGTATTGTTACGAATTAAAAAGGAAAAGAAGTTAGACCTTACTGTTACGAATTAAAAAGATATAGAAGACCTACCTAAAGTGGCATGTTTAAATAAAATACTGGATCAATCAGTACATGTTATTTTATTTTATAAATTTCCTATTTTACAACTATAGGTACAGGTAAATACTTAATTATTACACACCCTATCAGACTACAACAATAAAACTTCCTATCAAGCTACCATAATAAAACTTCCTATCAAAACCAACGGTATTTAACTATAGTATTTTACCTGACACAAAATGTTGAAATGTGGATTATATAAGGTTAACGCTAAAGTAAATACATCATTTTTCTAAGTACATAAATTAAAGTTTGCCGACTCGCTCTATAGAGCTCTCTCTAGGGTACAAAGTATGTGGGAACGTCTTTCGGTGAGCAATGATTATCCTTCTACTACAGAAAACTTATATTTATTTACTAAATAACTTCCTCAATTATTCAACGTTAGGTAAAATAATTATGATCCACGTGGAACGTGCTTCAGATTAAAGTGGGCGCCAGGATTTACATCCGATAATAAAAATGGAACCCCGAAGGGTGTATAAATACCGACTTTTGATACGGAGGGGGCTAGTAATCGTGGCCGACCGGAGAGATGGCTGGCCACGTGGTGAGGACCGCAATCACAGCCTCACGCTTGGTCGACACGCGGCGGCACGGGTTTGCGCCACGCGGCTGCTGGCACACACAGCAGGCCTGCACGAGCTGGGCGCGTGGTCAGCGGCGGAGCTAGGCACGCGGCAAGCGGAGGTAGGCTAGCCTGTACTAAGCAGGTGTAGCCCGTACCATGCAGGTGTCGCTCGTACCAAGCCTGTACTAAGCCGGTGTGGCTCGTACCAAGCAGTGTAGCTCGTACCAAGCACCTCCTGGAAATCACCATTCGCATGTGAGCAAAAGCAGTAAGCGTAAGATTAAATAAAGAAAGCACTCCAGGTGGCAACGCGCAGCCACGCTGTAGCTGGTTCAAACTTCCACACAATAGTTAACCTATACGGTAATGTACACAGAAATTATACTCCTAAATAACACATTTTAAAGCCTGCAAAATATAGTGAAAGCTTCGTTTACGTACCTGATTTTGGAGGTTAAACGAAGTATCTCCTTTTCAGAGATAATAGCGAAGCTATGTAAGCTTGAAAATGGCAGGCTGCAGGCGGCAGGCTTACGGCTTTTCTGCTGAACTCAGCGGTCCTGAAAATCACATAATTCCGCACTTGATGACACTGGCTAGAGAATCGCTGACGAATTAGAATAGCGCGTACCTCCAGCGACTTCGACTGAAACTTGTCAGCCCGACAACGATGTACAACAGGAAAGAATGAGCCTCCAGCGAGGGCTTCTATTTATACCCTCTGCCTCTCCCACTGCTATGACCGTGATACGACCTCTAGAGTCCACAAATGTCCTTATTTGGGCATAAAATCAAATGTCCGAACAACTAAAAAAAACTCCATTGAAAATGTAAATGTTGAGGGTGTCCGATGACGTCAGACAAATCTGTAATGGCGGATTTACCATCGACAATTAAAAATGAATCATAGAATGAACGATAGACAATTTCTTCTACAAAAAAAAATGACGGATAGCGCCATCTAGTGAATCTCTGTAAAAATAAAGTAACAATAATATTGGTAAAATCGAGTTAGTTCCTGGAAAAGAAACTAGATCGAGCCACCAGTTGAGAAAAATCGTAACAGTATCTCCTTACTCCGCAGGATTTTACGTGGGACAAAAGTAAAATCCGGGCTGGCCCTCCAGCCCATAAACCTAACCAACAAAACCTGAAATTACTGAAAAGAAAATGCTATATCAACAATACACTAAACTTGTACCAAAAAAAAAAATACTATACTAACCAAAGTACCACTAAACGAATGTTTATCTAACAAGATGAGAAAGTTAAGCAGACCAGAAGTGGAGAAGATAAAAAAATGAAAAAAGGTTAATATAATAAACATACAAAGTAATTAGCAAAATAATAAGAAGAGGTGTGTGTGTAAATGTTTGTATTAGTGTAACTGTGTAGTGTGTACCGTCCTAATCGAACTAAGAGAATTCTGACTTCATAATGTCAGAAGCTCGAAGCCGAACTTACGACTAAGGGTTCCAGTAACATGTGTATCCGGACCCAAGTGTCTATGTGTAGTGTACGTGAAGTGTGAAGTGTAACTGAAATATAAATATAAATAAAATAAATTAAGTTCTATCTCCACAACTGCTACTAACAATCTGTTAATAAGACACCTATACTACAAAAAACCTTAAAATAATAAGTTACAGGGACGTGTTTAAGCAAGTGACATTATATATATAAACTATATGAACGACAGGAATAAATCGAGTTTCAGGTTAAGATCACATCAGAGGTGACGGAGTATCTCAGGCCGCTCCGAGGGAACACAGGGGTAAATAGGCTTTGGTACTCATTGTGATCCGTGAGGAGAAATAAGGCTTATTTTTTACCCAATGATAGAAACAGAACCCTAAAACAAGACGAAGAAAAACCACTGACTGCGAAGGAGTCGCCACCTGCTCCTCTACGAGTTTTGTTATTCTGTAAAGTTACAAAACGGCTAAAGCTTATTTTTTAAGCTAGAAAGGGTCAAATAAACATAAATACACTTACGATAGAAACAAAAGGCAAGAATTCAAGTTTTAGGTTTACAACACGTCAGAGGTGACGGAGTATCTCAGGCCGCTCCGAGGGAACACAGGGGTAAATAGGCTTTGGTACTCATTGTGATCCGTGAGGAGAAATAGGCTTATTTTTTACCCAATGACGGAAGTAAAACCTAAAACAAGATGAACAAAAACCACTGTCTGCGAAGGAGTCGCCACCTGCTCCTCTACGAGTTTTGTTATTCTGTAAAGTTACAAAACGGCTAAAGCTTATTTTTAAGCTAGACAGGGCCTGATAAACATAAATATACTAACAAAAGAAACAAAACATAGCCCACACTAAGTTTCCATAAGGAACACTGTCCATGAAAGGTTAGTTATGTATAATAAAACAATAAAAAAAACTAAAAATAAAACTACGACCTGTACTTAAAAATTATTATCCATCCTAAAGACACTTATCAATCCATGTTATATCCAGCACCCAGGACCGTTGTTATCAAACCAAAATATAACTCTACTGACCGGGGGATATGCTTTTCACCTGAAAAACAAACCCGCTAAAAAAAATAACATCAAACTTCAAAGTACAAAAAAAAATAGACAAGTTTCTCACATGAGAATCGAACCCACGAACAAATAAACTTCAATCTTAAAAAATATAAACATCTCACATGAGAACCGAACCTACTAGCAAACAACCAACAAACTTCAAAACAAACTTCCAACTTAAAAAAAAAATACACACCTAAACCAAAGTATGAGTCAATCATCAATAAACAATCAAACAACAAACTAGAAATATGACAAGAACCTATGATTGTTCATAACATCCTACATGATGTTCAAAACAATATGCACCTAAATCCAAAAAAAAAATGTCAAACAACCAATCAACAAAAACAAAAAATAAAAATGTCAAGAACCTATGTATGACATACCAATAAAAATACAACAACTTTTAAGACACCCTATACGACATAATATATCGATAAAGCTGCAACAATGGTACTGTTGTACCTCTCCACCGTGTTAACCCGATGACTAAAACGGAGAGATCAATGTAGTCGGGGAATTTAACAGCGCTGAACAAGAGTTTTGTAAAGTCACTACCAGTGAATTGCAATTCACATTCTGCAATCACTGTGCGTGGCACTCCATGCACCATAAATATCCCCTCCACCAGCTTCCTATCAACAATACTGTCCACAGCTCTTCTTAAATGGAAGATCAAACAATATTTAGCAAACCACCAAACAACAACAAGTATAAACGTGAAGTCAGCACCTGACCTAGAAAGCGGTCCGACTAAATTTACACCCATTGTTTCAAAAGACCTAGATCAAACAAAAAAAAAAAACAAATAGACCTCTCCTCCACAGCGAACACAGCACCTGTGCTAAAAGAACACACCAAGCAAATAACAAACGAGAATGACAACAAATAAAAAAAAAAATTAAAAAGTTTTGAAATTTTAAAAATTTTAAATTCCAATAAAATATTAGCGAAGAAAAAAGAAGAACTTCCACGGACCTGTTTAAAGTAAGCTTTAGTGAAGCCAAATCACATTAAAAAAAAATATTTTTAAGTACACCCTGTATATAAAAAAAATTAAAAAGTTTTCATTGCTCACCGTATAACAATAAAATATAGAACACCCTACTTATATAGCCTTTACTAAGGTAATATTACACTTTTTAAAAAAATATTATCTAATACACCCTATATATTAAAAAAAATAAAACTAACAACCTAAACCTAACTAGACCTAATTAAACCTAACTAAAACTAACGTAAGCCTTGCCTGAACCTAACTTGCCTGCCAAAGTACAAAAGTATGAACGGTTTGTTCAATATTAAAATCCTACAAATAAAATCAAATTAAATATATCCTAACACAAAAACAAAGTTAAATAATTGAGGAAAAATCAGTAAATCATTGCTCTTCTGACATAGCAACAAAAGACATGTCAGTTACCTAAAAAAAAGAAAAGCCCCTACGTTGGATGCCACTGTTACGAATTAAAAAGAAATAGAAGTTAGACCTTACTGTTACGAATTAAAAAGATATAGAAGACCTACCTAAAGTGGCATGTTTAAATAAAATACTGGATCAATCAGTACATGTTATTTTATTTTATAAATTTCCTATTTTACAACTATAGGTACAGGTAAATACTTAATTATTACACACCCTATCAGACTACAACAATAAAACTTCCTATCAAGCTACCATAATAAAACTTCCTATCAAAACCAACGGTATTTAACTATAGTATTTTACCTGACACAAAATGTTGAAATGTGGATTATATAAGGTTAACGCTAAAGTAAATACATCATTTTTCTAAGTACATAAATTAAAGTTTGCCGACTCGCTCTATAGAGCTCTCTCTAGGGTACAAAGTATGTGGGAACGTCTTTCGGTGAGCAATGATTATCCTTCTACTACAGAAAACTTATATTTATTTACTAAATAACTTCCTCAATTATTCAACGTTAGGTAAAATAATTATGATCCACGTGGAACGTGCTTCAGATTAAAGTGGGCGCCAGGATTTACATCCGATAATAAAAATGGAACCCCGAAGGGTGTATAAATACCGACTTTTGATACGGAGGGGGCTAGTAATCGTGGCCGACCGGAGAGATGGCTGGCCACGTGGTGAGGACCGCAATCACAGCCTCACGCTTGGTCGACACGCGGCGGCACGGGTTTGCGCCACGCGGCTGCTGGCACACACAGCAGGCCTGCACGAGCTGGGCGCGTGGTCAGCGGCGGAGCTAGGCACGCGGCAAGCGGAGGTAGGCTAGCCTGTACTAAGCAGGTGTAGCCCGTACCATGCAGGTGTCGCTCGTACCAAGCCTGTACTAAGCCGGTGTGGCTCGTACCAAGCAGTGTAGCTCGTACCAAGCACCTCCTGGAAATCACCATTCGCATGTGAGCAAAAGCAGTAAGCGTAAGATTAAATAAAGAAAGCACTCCAGGTGGCAACGCGCAGCCACGCTGTAGCTGGTTCAAACTTCCACACAATAGTTAACCTATACGGTAATGTACACAGAAATTATACTCCTAAATAACACATTTTAAAGCCTGCAAAATATAGTGAAAGCTTCGTTTACGTACCTGATTTTGGAGGTTAAACGAAGTATCTCCTTTTCAGAGATAATAGCGAAGCTATGTAAGCTTGAAAATGGCAGGCTGCAGGCGGCAGGCTTACGGCTTTTCTGCTGAACTCAGCGGTCCTGAAAATCACATAATTCCGCACTTGATGACACTGGCTAGAGAATCGCTGACGAATTAGAATAGCGCGTACCTCCAGCGACTTCGACTGAAACTTGTCAGCCCGACAACGATGTACAACAGGAAAGAATGAGCCTCCAGCGAGGGCTTCTATTTATACCCTCTGCCTCTCCCACTGCTATGACCGTGATACGACCTCTAGAGTCCACAAATGTCCTTATTTGGGCATAAAATCAAATGTCCGAACAACTAAAAAAAACTCCATTGAAAATGTAAATGTTGAGGGTGTCCGATGACGTCAGACAAATCTGTAATGGCGGATTTACCATCGACAATTAAAAATGAATCATAGAATGAACGATAGACAATTTCTTCTACAAAAAAAAATGACGGATAGCGCCATCTAGTGAATCTCTGTAAAAATAAAGTAACAATAATATTGGTAAAATCGAGTTAGTTCCTGGAAAAGAAACTAGATCGAGCCACCAGTTGAGAAAAATCGTAACAGTATTGAGAGATTAATTAAGGCTTTTGGTTATCTAAAATAAATTAAATATTTACTTATTTTCAATGTTTCTTATTAGAAATTCAGCAGATGTTATATTCCAACAATGTAACGAGATACAACGCAATTTCGCAAAACATAATGATATTTGGTAATTGTTCCATTTATCTTTTAGGGAAATATAAAAAAACGCTCACAAAGGAAGTTATTTTAATATTAATTCATGCCTTCGCTTTGCTCGGGAGATCTTTATATTCGAAAAGCATTTTATTTTTATGAAAATAGCTACGTTTTGTAGATTATTTAGGGAAAGAGAGATATATATAAATATATTCATGCTCAAGTCACACATCACACTTTAATAACAAACTAAGCAAAGGTTGTGCTATGCATAGAATAGAATAGAATAGAATAGAATAGAATAGAATAGAATAGAATAGAATAGAATAGAATAGAATAGAATAGAATAGAATAGAATAGAATAGAATAGAATAGAATAGAATAGAATAGAATAGAATAGAATAGAATAGAATAGAATAGAATAGAATAGAATAGAATAGAATAGAATAGAATAGAATAGAATAGAATAGAATAGAATAGAATAGAATAGAATAGAATAGAATAGAATAGAATAGAATAGAATAGAATAGAATAGAATAGAATAGAATAGAATAGAATAGAATAGAATAGAATAGAATAGAATAGAATAGAATAGAATAGAATAGAATAGAATAGAATAGAATAGAATAGAATAGAATAGAATAGAATAGAATAGAATAGAATAGAATAGAATAGAATAGAATAGAATAGAATAGAATAGAATAGAATAGAATAGAATAGAATAGAATAGAATAGAATAGAATAGAATAGAATAGAATAGAATAGAATAGAATAGAATAGAATAGAATAGAATAGAATAGAATAGAATAGAATAGAATAGAATAGAATAGAATAGAATAGAATAGAATAGAATAGAATAGAATAGAATAGAATAGAATAGAATAGAATAGAATAGAATAGAATAGAATAGAATAGAATAGAATAGAATAGAATAGAATAGAATAGAATAGAATAGAATAGAATAGAATAGAATAGAATAGAATAGAATAGAATAGAATAGAATAGAATAGAATAGAATAGAATAGAATAGAATAGAATAGAATAGAATAGAATAGAATAGAATAGAATAGAATAGAATAGAATAGAATAGAATAGAATAGAATAGAATAGAATAGAATAGAATAGAATAGAATAGAATAGAATAGAATAGAATAGAATAGAATAGAATAGAATAGAATAGAATAGAATAGAATAGAATAGAATAGAATAGAATAGAATAGAATAGAATAGAATAGAATAGAATAGAATAGAATAGAATAGAATAGAATAGAATAGAATAGAATAGAATAGAATAGAATAGAATAGAATAGAATAGAATAGAATAGAATAGAATAGAATAGAATAGAATAGAATAGAATAGAATAGAATAGAATAGAATAGAATAGAATAGAATAGAATAGAATAGAATAGAATAGAATAGAATAGAATAGAATAGAATAGAATAGAATAGAATAGAATAGAATAGAATAGAATAGAATAGAATAGAATAGAATAGAATAGAATAGAATAGAATAGAATAGAATAGAATAGAATAGAATAGAATAGAATAGAATAGAATAGAATAGAATAGAATAGAATAGAATAGAATAGAATAGAATAGAATAGAATAGAATAGAATAGAATAGAATAGAATAGAATAGAATAGAATAGAATAGAATAGAATAGAATAGAATAGAATAGAATAGAATAGAATAGAATAGAATAGAATAGAATAGAATAGAATAGAATAGAATAGAATAGAATAGAATAGAATAGAATAGAATAGAATAGAATAGAATAGAATAGAATAGAATAGAATAGAATAGAATAGAATAGAATAGAATAGAATAGAATAGAATAGAATAGAATAGAATAGAATAGAATAGAATAGAATAGAATAGAATAGAATAGAATAGAATAGAATAGAATAGAATAGAATAGAATAGAATAGAATAGAATAGAATAGAATAGAATAGAATAGAATAGAATAGAATAGAATAGAATAGAATAGAATAGAATAGAATAGAATAGAATAGAATAGAATAGAATAGAATAGAATAGAATAGAATAGAATAGAATAGAATAGAATAGAATAGAATAGAATAGAATAGAATAGAATAGAATAGAATAGAATAGAATAGAATAGAATAGAATAGAATAGAATAGAATAGAATAGAATAGAATAGAATAGAATAGAATAGAATAGAATAGAATAGAATAGAATAGAATAGAATAGAATAGAATAGAATAGAATAGAATAGAATAGAATAGAATAGAATAGAATAGAATAGAATAGAATAGAATAGAATAGAATAGAATAGAATAGAATAGAATAGAATAGAATAGAATAGAATAGAATAGAATAGAATAGAATAGAATAGAATAGAATAGAATAGAATAGAATAGAATAGAATAGAATAGAATAGAATAGAATAGAATAGAATAGAATAGAATAGAATAGAATAGAATAGAATAGAATAGAATAGAATAGAATAGAATAGAATAGAATAGAATAGAATAGAATAGAATAGAATAGAATAGAATAGAATAGAATAGAATAGAATAGAATAGAATAGAATAGAATAGAATAGAATAGAATAGAATAGAATAGAATAGAATAGAATAGAATAACTTTATTTCAGTACTTAAAGCTAGAACATACAAAAAGATACAACATATAAAAAGATACTTAATGCTAAAATACTGAAAAAGGTAATCACTCAGCTTGTGCTGGTGTAGAACCATTGGGCTCTACACCAGCGCTGGTTTTCAGTGATGCCTTAACTTTAGAATTTAAACTTAATCAATTACTTAAGGCTATATTTATTTATATTTATTTATATCTATGGGAACTAGATTCCTGATAGAATACTTATACACTTACTTTATATTCGCTTTTTTACCTTAAGAGATAAAATATTAAGTACATGTTTATTGATCAAAATAATAACAACTCAATAACAACTCAACAGATAATATATCGAATGAATTCGTTCTAATGAAGTCATTCGATATTTTATCGTATGCTGACAGAATTCGCCTCCAGTTTACAGCAAAGCCGACAACTACCGGTTATTAAGTGTTCAAACTCAATTACATGAACTTTGAAGAAAGCTCGGTCTCACCGACGTTAATGCTACCAGGTAAATAAATGGCGTGCAAAAAGCGTATTAAGTCATGATAAAGAAACTTTTAAGCTTTTATCCCCACTCTGTTATAAGAACTCTTTAGTTATAATTATTACTAAGTCGATATTGTAAATTTGAAATAAACGATTTTGATTTTTGATAGTAAAAATAATTTAACTAAAACAATAATAATGATGTAAAAATTAATGGTTTTCTGTATGGTGTGTCAACATTGGTGCAAAAAACATGCCGTATGAATGAATGAATGATATTATTATATTGTACCAAGAAAAAAAAATAAGAAGTAAATAATGAAAACTCGCGCTAATAAAATTCTTTATTCTTAAAATAATGTACTTTAAACACGTTCAGTCTTACAACAAAAACCAGCCCCTCAGTATCAGTGAGTATTTAGTTTTTCCGTTACAAAACTCCGAACTACGGAAAAAAGGTAAAAAACCCAAAACTAGTCGACAAAAGTTGGAGGTCGTCGTACGAATTCAATTTGCGAGTAGAAATTAGCTCGGGGAAGTTGTCGTGTGTAATCCCCGGGAGCAGATTACGGATTTTTGATTTGGTTTCTGCCGATATTTGAAGTTTAGTTCGTTCTAGTTGTTCACTTCTTCGAAACTCTTAACAGAGTTTTGATGTTTGAGTTCTAAGCAGCATTTTATATGAATCTACGTTTGACAAAAAGTTGACGGTAACTTGTTTTCTTGTAAAGATTCTTTTAGATTTATTTTGGTCAAGTTTCAAAATTCTAAATTCGCCAAACACTTGTATCGTCGCTCACTCACCCAGTAGGTACAAGGTGTCAATTACTTAATAAGTAGGTAATTCGTACTCCTGATACAGGCTTTTTGCCTAGTTTGGGCCTTGTTGTTATTTCATTGTAAATTAGAAATAAGGTGACCTCTGTGTTTTTGAAAAAATATGTTAACCTGTGTTCTTGTTGGCAATAAATTATTCTAAAATTATTCTTATTCTTCTATTTTTACGAATTGTACAAATCAAATCCATAAAAATTTATTCAATAAAATCATAAAGAACATTTAGAATTGTCTTATATATTAAATGATTCTAGGTGCCAATTCCACGCGACAAGGTACAAAAATATATTATTTACTATCCTATTGATAGTTACACAAAAAAAATTTTTGATAGACTTCAACTGCATTACTTTATCAATAACAGTTTTCATACAAAATGACGATCAATTGATATCTATTATGCTTCGGCTACATTAGCGGGCGAATATTCGTATTGTGTTGGCAGGACAAAAACACCGTGTCCGGATAAAGGCGATGTTCTTGTCTAAATACTACGCGATGACACGATGTACCCGGCCACATACATCGCGTTAACACGAATATTCGCCGTAGCCCGCTAGTGTGGCCCCAGCATTAGATACAAATAATTTCTAGAGTCAAGTAGGCTGTCATTTGTTTTTTAAAATGGTGGATAGTTTTCCCAAGTCTTGCATTTATCTTGTGCCTACTAACGGCTTCAGATTAATAGCTTAAGTGCAACGTAGACATCTAAAATGCCTCGTTCCTTTAAATTCAAGACATAATTCACATACTTTATTCGGTTCGACATTTATTTCCGTCGAAAACAGCATGGTACAAGCCGTTTGAATTTTCTTATTTACCAATTCAGCATTACAGAGTTGTAGCTTTATAAGGCACGATTTAGACGGAGCGTTATTATTTGACGCGAGAGGCCGAATCATGCGGAAATTGGTAAGTGGTCACTGTAAGAATTAAAAATTAAAATTAAAATAAGGTTAATGCTTATTTTTGAGCATGTTATTAAAATCTCCACAAATCTTATTTTTGCATAAATAACTTGTGTTCAAAGAATATGAACAATTCTTTACCATCATCATTACGCCCAGCAGTAGATTGATGTTTCTTCCAAAATGCGCCATTAAGCCCGGTCTTCGGCTCTTCTCATCCAGTGTTTGCCAGCTACATTCTGCAGATCTTCACTCCATCTTATACTTTGAATATCGCTGCAAAAAAATCAGCGTTTTCCATCCCTCGTGTGTGAACACCTAAAACAACATTTGGTTTGATGCCAGATTATCTCGTGTACATGGTCCGGAGATTTTAATCACTCAACGGTGTTGCCAAGACGTCCTCTACTCCGGCCAAGACTTCTCCATGTTCTTTATTGCATCATTGGCTGATGGCAAGTGTACAACCTCCAGGAGGTGTTCGAGGGAATAGTACAGATCTAAATTAAAAGATGTCATCCGAAGAACCGACAATCGTTGGAGCAAACGGATACTGGAGTGGAGACCGCGTTTAGGCAAGCGTAGTGTAGGACGCCCTCCGGCGAGATGGAGCGACGATCTGCGGAGTGTAGATGACAAACACTGGATGAGAAGAGCCGAAGACCGGGCTCAGTGGCGCGTCTTGGGAGAGACCTACGCCCAGCAGTGGACTGATATAGGTTGATGATGATGAAATTAAAAGATCTCACGTAGTTATTTTTACGCAGCAGTTCTTAACAAAAGCCAGTTATCCGTCAAATTATCAAGCCGTTGCCAAAAGAAAGTGACCCAAGAAGAACTCGCAAAGTTCTGGTTAAGTTCAACTCATCGGGACCCAGAGCATGCCGCGTTTACTTTCGGAATAAGTCATTACCGATTCGCTCGGCATTCCTCGGGCCAGTTGAACAAGTTGTCGAGAGCCTACATTGGAGTATGAATACTTTTTGTATACTTACATAAAGTATTGACGACCGATGTGGCGCGGCGGGCGAAGGTCCGCCTGCGACACGGAAGGTTGCGAGTTCGATTCCCGCCTTGGGATAAATGTTTGATCTGCAAATATTTATTCCAGGTGTTCTGGGTATTTTATATGTATAATAAAAAATATCTATGTATGTAATGTATTGTAATAAGTATGTCAGTCTTCTAGTACCCATAACACAAGCTCTGCTTAGCTTGGGGCTAGATGATGTTGTGTGGATTGTCCAACATTATTTATTATTTATTTATTTATTAGTTTTGTGCAAATCAAGCCAAAAATCAAATAGTAAAAAAAAAAAAAATAGTCGATTTTTTTTATTTTTTTTTATCTAGTCTAAATAGTCCCCGAACCCCAGCTTTCTTATTTACTAATTAGCATACAAAATTAATGAATACTTTTGAAATGAAACATTTAAACTATAATTATATAAAAATTCACGGACATTTCACTCATCTCTAGTCTCAAAATAAGCAAAACTTGTACTAGATTTCCGATAATAGACGTATATAAGTTTTTTTGTTAATACATACATAGAATAAATAGACACCCAAAAAATATTTCTATTCATCACACAATCATTTGCTTTCTGTGGGAATCGAACCCACGACCCGTAGCATGAAAGGGCGAACTATTACCAACTGAGCATGTGTGCTCTGAACAGGGTGTATAAAGAAGTAAACGTTACTATGCTAATTCGGTCACGACTTCGAACTTTGTTGGACTAGACTAAAATTACATAACTAGTGCTAAACTATCAGCTTATGAATATGGATAGTAAAATCAGTTGAATCATTGACGGGTTTCTAGAAACCCAAATCACGATTGATCCGAGTTTGACACAGTAATTATTTGTTTTTTTCGTTCGAGAAACCGGCCGTTAGAATCATAATCATTCATCGAATATATAAAATAGCTTATTTATTATATTTGTTTTATTTTTTAAGTAAATCAAAGACATGACTTTTGTCCTTCGCGACTTTTCTCTCGCTTGGTTTCGTACTTGGCCATCATAACTTGGACATTTTCAAAAAACCACCCTGTATAACATTTTGTTATTCCCTGAACTCGTTCCCCTAATCAGAACACCCCTTGAATGGAACTTGGAACTTTCCCATTTCAATAATAAAAACACTTCGCGAGTTGCCGCGAAGTTGCGTAAGCGAGTCCGAGATTTATTTGTTAATTTTGACACTGACACTGAGTTTTGGGAGAAATGAAGAAATAAATAACTTCTTATTTATTGTATTGTTTTGTATAGAATACCTATTAGAAAACTGTACACTGGAAGCATTAGTGTATGATAAATAATGGTTAGGCGTTAATTAATCACACGAGCAAAGCGAGCGAAAAACTCGATCAACATTGTATAATTTACGTTGTGATTGTTGGTTAACTTTCGGAGTGATTATGTGATCTACAATATTTATGGTTTTTTAAGCTATTGCATAGTTTCTATCGCGGGCCTTGAGCGTGGAGACCGAATCCACAAATTCCGTAACGAATATAACCTAACACTGCGCATGCGTAATCCAGCAAAAAATGGTATGCAATAGCTTTATCATGGCAGTCCCCGAGTGCCACACGTCTTTTTTATAAGTTTTTTATCATAAAAATCTCAACATAGCAGCTGAAATGATAAAATAAAATAAATAAATAAAAATAACTTTATTAGGAAAACAAAAGGTTAAATTCTTAAAAGGCGGTCTTATCGCTTGGCGCGATCTATAACATCCCATTAAAAAATAGATTTTATTAAGAGAATTACCCACTTTATAAGCATAGATATTGTGCTGCCTTGTCATGTTATCTTACGTAAGCTCAGCAAAGTTTTCCTTTCTTATCTAAGTTTACATGGTATCGCAATATCCATGGTTTTCTAAGAAGAGCCGAACTTTATGAACTCTAGTTTCTAAGTCTGTTGAACCCACAGAATATAAAAAAATACAACATGGTTCATAACCACAGATTATTACAAATGCTATGGTTCATCCACATACGTTCAATGTATGTAATTTTAATATAATATTTACAAATGAAAAATACTCGTATATGTTACACTTTATTTATGAAATAAATAAATTAAAATGAATATTCGCGGACAATTCACACATCACACTCTAGTCCCAAACTAAGCAAAGCTTGAATTATGGGAACCAGATTGCTGATAGAATACATACCTTTTTTTGTAAATACATATCTACATAGAATTTACAAAAAAAATATATTTTATTTATGCAAATAAACAGTTTGAATTTGAGAATACTAAGTCACACTCAGACACAGAACAAATATTTATGTTGATCACACAAACAATCGCATCCACGACCATGGAAGGCAAAGCTACTACCAACTGAGCTGTGACGCCTGTCAACAAAGTTGACAATGTTCTTTAAGCATTAACTGTTTCTAGTCTTAATTGTTTGTGTGAAATTAATAAATAAATAAGTGTTTCATATATCAAAATAGGTTAAAAAAAAAAAGTGTTTCATACGTTAAACAAAAGTTTCAATAGTTATAAGAAAACTTATTATTTATCTCAATAATCGCGAAGGCAAAGTTTTGTTATATTAAAGAGAATATTCACAAAGAAAGCCCATTGTCTAGCGTAGATTAGTTTCATAGTTATTTCAACTTTTCTGAAGAAAATTAATTTTTAGTTCACGCTGCGCCTTTATTCTATCTTTGAAGTTGCAGACTTGGAGCTATTATTACCGCACTCAGAGTCTTACGGCCGGTTTCTCGAGAAACCGGCAACGAAAAAATCAAATAATTACTATGTGTCAAACTCGGATCAATCGTGATTTGGGTTTCCAGAAACCGGCCGTTAATAAGTAACATTTTATAAATTTAATAGTTTCACATATTCTTAATTGACAGGCGTCATAGCTCAGTTGGTCAGCTCTGCCTTCAATGCTGTGGGTTGTTGGTTCGATTCCCACCCAGAGCAAATGTTTGTGTGATGAACATAATAATATTTGTTTTTCTTATCTACTTTTGGACAAAGTTATCCCTTCCTAAAAGAGGATTAGAAATAGAATAGAATAGAAATAAATGTTTTTCTATTCTGTTTCTATTCCTCTTTTTTTTTAAACTTAATAAAACACACCAAACAAAAATACAGTTACAACCCGATTTCATTGTAGCACCTAAAAATAAACTACCAAATCCTACATTCCCATAAGGAACCAGTTATATAATGATTTAACCGATTTCGCACAAAAGTTACCATATTTCTGTAACGGCCTATTCACGGTAAAACATGGCGGTCGCGGTCATTTTTTCTGGCAAAATGTTTGCCAGTTGCCATAGTAACAATAAACAGTACGTTAGGTTGATTTGCACCCCCTCCTCGCGTAATTTCCTGCACCACCTCTAAGGCTTCCAGTCTTCCTGTGCGCTGGGTGGGGTACGAGGCATGAGAGGTAGCGAGTTTAAAAGCTTACGACCAAGAGGTCTTTTGAGGTCTTTTGAGGATTCCACGGCCTTTACCCTACCCTCAAATAATTATTATTATTTTTCATTATGAGCCTATGGTGTCCTGCAGAGAATGAATGAATGAATTTATTTGTACCAAAAAATCTTACACTAGCTTAAAACTAGACATGACGATCTTAGACAACATTTCATACCTATAGCTAATTACACAATCATGAAAACAAATAATAACTTTATTGAATATAGATCTGAGTCAGGGTTTTGCGCCGTATATGTGTAGATTTTACTATTGTTTTGATAGCACTAAGAAAGACCCTAGCTTTTTGTCCAGAATCTTCTGTTTCTTGAATTTATATAGGTGTATAAATTGTGCAAATATTATAATTACTGGCAGTCATGGGCTTATTTATAAAATAAAGGAACCTATAACAGTCACTCAGCTTATATAGTGAACTTTGCGAAGATACTACAGATACACTGTGCAATATTGAAAAAAAAACAACATTAAACAATTTTATATTTAACTAAAAACAAACTCTAATTTTGAACTTTGTTTAAAGATTTTTAATTACCATGTGTTTCGATGGTAACATCAGATGCGATCAATATCCGAGTGCCATCAGGCGTACATGTAAAAAAATTATGTTGCTATTTGGTCTAAACACTCACTCTTAACAAAATAAATCAATTCAACATAAAAAAAAAATTGCTCTTAAGAAGATGTAAGTAAGGGTCGCGTGTGCGTCTAATGTCAGAAGACTGTTATGAAGCGAGTTTACTGTTAAACTCGCTAGCATCTTGTCCCCTGTCCCAAACTCGCTAGCGTCTCGTCCCCTGTCCCAAACCCGCTTGCGTCTCGTCCCCTGTCCCACGCCCGACTTAGCCATTTGCCGTCGTGTCCGCCCGCAATTTGGCCTATTCAATTCGGTCTCCATACAGCCAGCGTTTGCTTTGCTTGCACGGTAAGCTGTTTTCTATGCACCGCTTTATTTCATGTTGAATAATTAAAGCATTCTGTTTGTTTGTGAAATCTAGCGGGATTGCTGAGGGAATTTGAATGAAAAGAATTTGGAGCATTGGTGGAAATAAGAGTCAAAAGTTGTATTGGATTTTGGGGGTAAAAATGATTCTATGAATTCTAAAATAACTGATATCGCTACTGGTCACTAGTACTAAACAGTAGGTACAACATAGTAAAACCTTCAGCGTAATTTTTACTATCAGTATCTAGTAGTACATCGTACTAGGGACAATTAATTAAAATTGTCATTTTCAAAGTTTTAACGTACCAGTTTCATTATTTTTAAAGATCGTACTAAAATCGGTAGCGTTACAATATATTTTAAGCCGACAGAAATAAAATATATGTCGGAGATAGCCATTGAAGGAGTTGCTTGCTGATTGTTCGATTACGCATAACATTGTCATTATAATGTAAAACCTCTTCTGTAAATCTTAATTTAATTTAAAACGAATTTTTACATTGTTATAAATCCTAAAATCATATTTCTGAAAACATAAAAGTAATTATAGCTAATGGAGGAAGTTATTAAGTAGCCATTGTCAAATAAATTACTGTTCTATGCATAGTGTGCGATATTTAATGTTTACTGTAATTGTAAAAGGTTCTAATAACTTTTAAATTGATTTTATTTAATTAGTTACGTTTTTAAGAGGCTAAATAACTTTATAATCGTAATTTAAGTAATGACTAATCAGAGCAGAGCATTTGGCTTGAGTGTGGTCGAGGCGCCATCTTTATGCGGTAGGCATTTATAAGGCAGTGCACAGTTGTCACGGGGCCTTGTTGTGGAATAGAGATGGATCGAGTTGGATCCTTGAAGTTTGTTTAAAGATTGGTGCTTTGAACTCACTGCTCGGTCATAAAAGTTATAATTTCTCTTTTTAAGTTATTCTATCAAGTGATTACCCTCAAACTAAATAAAATATTGTGGAAACTACAACAATTGTGTTTTGTGCTAGCACTTTACCCTCATGACGCCCACCAAGTCTATAAACATTACTGATGATGTCGTTGAGATATGCTCTTCTCCGACATATATATTCTTGGGAGTATTAAGTTGGTTTTTCTGAGAAAATCTGGTAAGTCTCAAAAATGTAGCGGAGCCAATTTGGACTGTAGCACTTGAATCTCGTAGCACGCTCGTAGCTCCGTAGCACGCTCGTAGCACTCGTAGCGGCACATACTTGTTACTATTTAGACGAAATGTATAGATCTCTTTTTAACCAACGAAAAAAAATGGAGGAGGTTCTCAAATCAACGTGTATTTTTTTTTGTGTGTTAAAGCATAACTTTTGACAGAGTTTGCTTTTGATAAAAAAAAATTACTTATTGATTATAGTTCTCAAAAAGTTACATATTTTTAACTCTTATGACTATCAAAATAAGGGTTTTTATTATTAAACCAAAATATCCTACTTGCCTTTTACAAATACAATTAATAATGTGTAAATAAAATAATTGTATATTTATTCGTGCACAACTTAAATAATATTAAATTAATAGTTTTGTTTCGATACTCGGTTCATTACACTTATTATATCCATACACGCATGTTACTGGCAGTTATTGAATATGGACTATTACTAATAATTCGTTCAAATGCTGAAATTATATGAAGATATAAAATAAACTTTATTCACAAACAAACTTACGACTATACAGTATTTACAAAATGTACATTGTCATATAAAATACATAAGAAACAGTTGAGCTATCTACAGACCGTTGCAAACGATCTAAAGATAGTTCAACTGATCCAAATCATTACCAATCGGAAGCGTACCCAAGACACTGGCTGCATTAATATCTGCTTATCCAATATGAAGATTGGATAAGCAGTTTGAAATTTAAAGTCAAAAAGAGGTGAATAGCAACGCCTACTACTAGTAGTGATAATGTGTTTTCTAACAAAGTTTTTTTTTCTATTACGATCAAAACTCAAAGTATATCCATAGTTATAGTTACTATAAAAAAAATATATATGACATCAAAAATTACAACTTGTACTGTATTTTGTTAATATTTATGTTTTCTTTTTCTCAATAATTAGTTGTAAGTTGTACATGTACAATAAAATGTTTTCATTTCATTTTCATTTCTAAATATCATGAAAGTACGCGATAATATCAATATTAAGTTGTCTAAATTAAAGTAAATTAATTATTTAATTAAAACCATGACACATACAAGTAATAATATAAGTCAATTTATTATTATTTCCGACTTTTCCTGCAACATCCAATAAATATTTCATAATCATTATTGAACAACCGTAGCGGCTGGCATCTGTGCGAGTTCACTACAGCGGAACAGCCTTTGTGGATTTGACATTTATTGCAATTACCTTGTAAAGCTCGTAAAGTATATTAACTTAATATATTTTAATGAACATAATATAATTAGATTTATTTTTAAAATAAAAAATAGTTGTCTGCAACGTCGGTTTACTGACGATAGTTGAACGTGACAACGTCACTTCAAGGAACGCCTCAGAACGCCTCAGAACGCCTCATGAGTCATGTTTTTTCGTGCGTGCAGCCGGTTCTATCGAATTATAAGACGTTGTCACGTCAAAAAAATAATTCAGTGAGTTAATTTTCTTTTTACATAATACATATTCACGGACATTTCACACATCACACTCCAGTCCTAAACTAAGCAAAGGTTGAACTATGGGAACTAGACTGCTGATTGAATATCTACATAATAATATATGATAAACACATTTTTTTTTCTAAATACATACATAGAAGACATAGTAACACCTAGACACAGAACAAATATTTATGTTCATCACATAAACATTTGCTCTGGGTGGGAATCGAACCCAACACCACAGCATGGAAGCCAGAGCTACTACCAACTGAGCTGTGACGCCTGTCAATGTCATAACTTAATTAATTTTGACTCTGAGACACAAAATAAACAAATAAAATACATTTAGAATGACTAAATCTTTTTCAATTGTAATAATACTAATGTTTTCTTAAATTGATTCTTATCTGATTTCGGTAATTACTTTCAAGAAACGTCTAGCTTGCGTTTCCAAATTAATTTGAAGGATGTCGCATCAGCTTGTGGAGGCTTATTAAGTGTACATCTGTGAGGCCTCGCGTGACACACTGCTGGATAAGTCAGTGAGCTGTACGAATTGGAATTATATTTAAAAGTCTCTGAGTGTTACAATAGTAAGAGAGCCTTTGCCTAGCTTGGGACTATATGGAGTATATATACTTTATATACACTATAGGAGTATATGGTTATAAAAATGTAAAAATAAAAAAAAATAGAAAATATTTTTTCTTACACATAATGTCTAGTTTTTAATATAAATAAAGCATAACATTAACAAATCAGTTTTTGTTTTGCTTCTTAATAATTTATATATTTTAATATAATTTTATGAGTAAAATAACTCAAAAGTGCCTGAAGCCCTAGCCAAATTGTTATCGTAAAATTGCTACAGAAAGTTTGATAAAACCAATCAAAATCTTATGAAAATGACAACGAAAAATCACATGACCATATTCTTTGACTTTTTATTAAGTTATATATATTTTAAATAGTTGTATTTTATAACATTTTGAAGCAAACAGGTACTAGAGTGGTGACAGCGATAAATAAATAGATAGAGCGACTATCAGCGGAATGTAGCGCTAATACATTTGAAGAATTTTGTTTTTAACAACATGAGAATAGACGAAGACTGGGATCAGTGGCGCGTCTTAAGAGAAACCTACGTCCATCAGTCGATTGATGATCATTGATTATAAGCCGGGCTCAGTGGTGCGTCTCAAGACGTTCATCAGTGGCCAGTCCACTGATGGACGTATATGTTGATGTTATATTAATAAAACTTGGGTTATGAAACTAGGCGTCCCCACAAGATCAACCCGTATGTAAGCAGTGCGCTGACGTGTGCATTCGACACTCTCAGGATAGTGTGCTGTGGTCCAATTAGAGTGGACGGACTGGCCTACCTAATTCCTATTAGAGGAGGCTCAGCATACACGAGTAGGTCCGTAGAAAAGCTTTTTAAGCCCTCAATGCACTAAACTAACCGAGCAATTAAACCTTCTTAAAAAAATAGAAAAGTTTCGAGAGGGATTGGTGGACGAAAGCCAAAAGCAGAGATGAGTGGAAGGATTTCGGGGAGCCCTTTGCCCAGCAGTGGGACGAGATAGGTTAGGAAAAAAAAAAAAAAATAGAATAGTAAATTGACTTCGCATCCGATAGTAATATGATATGAAACTACTGGTAAACAGAGCAACACATATTTTTTTATTAAAATAATCAAAAACAGATAACGTAATTACTAAATCGGAATATTTCATACAAATAAAACTACAAGGATAAACTTCAATACAAAAAATAAAATACCTAAAAATTGTTAAAAATTGCTAATTGTACTCGAATTTTATAGAAGAAACTTGTAATTTTTTTTATGATTTTTATGCAGTATTACATTTCTATCTCACTAAAAAATATCACTGGTTATGATAACTGGTATTAATTAGTAAGTCATTCGATTGACTTACAAGATATATCATACAAGATCAGTCAAAGGCGTATACATTTTAATAACTAGTAAAAATATCAGTTTTGGCAACTTACTCAGTCCAATTTGCATTCAGAAGTGGGATGTCAAAATTCATCTAATAGGTCCCAACTTGCAAGCTCAGCATGATACTTTAGATTCCTCTCCAATTAGTGCGAGTAGCGGCACTTGTACTATTTCAACTATAAAATAACTTGTGAAGGGAAACCAGCCGAATGTGAGGGTAAACGCTGAAATGAAGCAGAGTAATAGTGGCAACTTTTTCTTTACTACACTGTATTATATGTACTATATGTCATGAAACTCTTACATATCGCTGCATGGTTTACCAAAGAAATTATGAAAGAGAAATTATCAAGTTATCGATACATTAAATAATTATATATTCTTGGACCTTTTACACACCACACCCTAGTCCCAAACTAAGAGCTTGTACAATGGGAACTAGATTGCTGATAGAATACTTTTAGAATATTTTTTTTGTAAATACATACATAGAGTACATAGTAACACCCAGACACTGAACAAATATATCTGTTCATCAAACAAACATTGCTCTGGGTGGGGATCGAACCCACGACCCACAGCATGGAAGGCAGAGCTACTACCAACAAAGCTGTGACGCCTGTCAAACATTCACCGCGCGCTGTTTTTGACACTTGGAATATATTGTAGTACAATTTTGACGTAAAAGTCTGAGAAAAAGACGTATCTTGAAAAAGTTTTCATATTTGTATTTAGACTGACTTTACACTCGGATAGACAAACATTTTAAAACTTTTTTCCCCGAATTTGAACTAATTTCACTTTGGAAATGTTTCCAGTATTTTTCCAAAGATTTAGCCACGAAAGTTACAAACAATATTATGATACCCGAGCGAGTATTAGGTTACTGCCGAAATGAAGGAATATCTAAGTATTTGTTTATTTTTTCTTTAGTTATTTACGTCTACCATTGTTTTTAAGACTTTTGAGACAAGTACTTGCTTATACAATGAATGTTAGAAGAATTTTTGAATTCTATAACCAAACCAATACATTTTTCTAATGCTTTACGTAGAAGAAGTAACTTTGCTTTATGTTAAATGGTTACCTTTGTCTATAAGCATAACCTACGTCAGGAACGTCTTTAGATTAATTAAGTTAGATTCCAACTTATTGTTTTGATTGAAATAAAGAAGATTTGAACTTGTAACAAGTGGAGTTTCTCTGAAGACCAATTAGAAAATTTTACTTACTTACTACAAACTGGCGCCCAACGTGGGGCTTGTAGTACGCATTGAGGAAGTAACCTAATGAAGCAATAATAAATAAATGTTGACAGGCGTCACAGCTCAGTTGGTAGCTCTGCCTTCCATGTTGTGGGTCGTGGGTTTGATTCCTATTCAGAGCAAATGTTTGTGTGATGAACATAAATATCTGTTCTGTGCCTGGGTGTTACTATGTATTCTATGTATATATTTACAAAAAATATATTTAAAAGTATCTATTATATCAGCAATTTAGTTCAAGCTATGCATAGTTTGAATGCCCATGAATATTATTTATTATTATTAAAACATTTTCTTCATCTACTTACGTCTAAAGGAGACGTCTCTAAAAAGCTAGACAACTTTATTCAATCAAGCATTATTAACGAGTGATAGATAGAATTTCAATTTTAATAATCAAGTATCAAATGGTGAAGTCTAACAAAACCTAGATTTTCTAGTACTTTCGTAAATCGAAAAGTGCTGCAACTCAGCCAGACTCGTTGACATGCTGTTCGTTAGTGCGGCATTGTGACGGAGTGCAACAATAAATTGCATGTCATTAGCATGACAAAAACACATGCGTAATTGGAATCACATTCCTCACAGCGGGGGGCTTTCCAGCAAGGGGAAACTTGCGTGACCGAATATCCTTTCAGTTGCAGTTCAGTTTTCCATGATTTTACTATAGTAACTCATCAGTATTCCGTGGCATTTTTGTGGATTAACGTGACTGAGCTTTATAAAATTATGACTGAGCTGTTAAAAATGACGTCAATGCCGCGGTTAGCACGTGGCCTACCTGATTTGAGCATGCCCTACCTAATTTTTCGTTAATTCTATCAAACGGTATGAAAATCGATCATTCAAAATATCAATAAAAGACGAGGAAGAAAACTGAACTGCAATTTAATCAAATAACAGTTCAAAAACATTTCAGTTGTCAGGATACCCCCCAGCTACAAATAGCTACAAACTTCAAATGAACTGTAAACTTTACGTAATGAAATTATACAGCAAAGCGTGATTAAATGGAAGGTTTATTAGGTGAGCGTATAAACTTTTTTGTTTTGGACATTTCGTTGATTTTGACGGGCTACTAGCCATAAAAAAGTAAAACGAAACAAATGAGCATAGATATGCATTTTAGAATACTTACATAATAATATTGGCTGGAATATTAACAAGAAACTTTTTCCGTTTCCCTAAGTTTTACAAAAAAAAAATACTTGCTAAATGGCAAATGGGTTTGATGTGAGAGCCAAAAAAAAAACAAGAAACTATTTTAAAGATTGTGACTAACTTTAGTCTCATTTGTTAAGTGTTTTTTTTTTCTGGCTTGCACTTTTAATGCATTTGTTTTGTTGAGTTTGCTAAAAAATATAGTATGTATGCTAATTTGGACTACAAAACTATGAAATAAATTATCCTTCTTTCTGCATACCACATGAAATTGAGATATATTTTTTGTACAATTTTGTATCGTCAAAATGTATACAGGGTTAAAACTACCTACGATGTATTTTATACCTATGTAACCGGCTATTACATTGCCAATAACAACGCATCATGCCTAGACGCAAGCTTGCAGTCTTGCACCTGCGGTCGGTTGCTTATCTCTACCACCCACGCGTCTGTGCCTTGTGGCCCTTAGTTATTAAGTTAGAATTAATTATTCGTCTAGAGGCTAACCTTTGTCTCAGACGTCTCAATTAATGTAACTAATTTCAGTGAATAAAAGTTTTCGTGAAATAAAGTTTAGTTTTTAAAACATTCTCCACGTTCCCGAAACCTTTACTATCTTCATCATCATCATCAACCTATATCAGTCCACTGCTGGACGTAGGTCTCTCCCAAGACGCGCCACTGAGCCCGGTCTTCGGCTCTTCTTATCCAGTGTTTGCCAGCTACACTCCTCAGATCGTCGCTCCATCTTGCCGGAGGGCGTCCTACCCTACGCTTGCCTAAACGCGGTCTCCACTCCAGTATCCGTTTGCTCCAACGGTTGTCGGTTCTGCGACAAACATGACCAGCCCACTGCCACTTCAGCTTGCTAATTCTTTGAGCTATGTCGTACACCTTGGTTTTCTGACGAATGACTTCGTTGCGGATTCTATCTCGCAGAGAAATACCAAGCTACTATATTACTATCTTATGTTTTTTTAATAATTGTTTCATTTACAATAAATGTTATCAAACACCGCTGCATTGCGCGTATCTAGTTACTTCCCCAAGACTTTATTTCCAGCGCTCGTCCTAACTGCGCATTAATATGGTTAACAGCAACTATCCCACAAAGAGATCTTGCAATTAACTTTGAATCTTAATACCAACAAATTAAGAACAGGAATCCGTTGGTTAATCTTGCGGAAACTTAGTTAAAAGAGCTTTAAAATAAACGCATTTACACCGAAGTGAACATTTTTTTATGAATGAAGTTTGTAATATTGCTTACGATCATGTAAATACATTTATTTATTTGTTTGTTTTAACTAAATCACAATCTTAGTATAACACATTTATGAGCCTTACATCCAATAAATAAATATTCATGAAGTTTTAAGTTCACTCTAGTCCTAAACTAAGCAAAGATATTTTGTGAAATGTCAATGTTTATTTGTTTTTACAGTATTTACAAATGTACATAGGTATTTATAAAAAGTAAGAAACAGTTGAGCTATCTGTTCCAAACGATCTATAGATAGCTAAACTGAAATAAACTTGTTTTTGAAATTACACAACAGTGTAAAACCGGCCATAATACGTTGTTAAATTTCTTGGACGCCTTATGGCATAGAAATTTAAATTTATGCAATGTATAATTTTATTCCCACGCGTCTGCAGTAGACGTTTCACTATAAATAATAGTGAAAATACATTATAATGTGACAAACTTAAAATATAATGTTAAAGACACTGACAATTTATATTTATAATGTATTAATAATGTAAAAGACACTGACAATAATTAATTAATATTTTATACCTTAATATTGATGAAACAAAATGTCAAAAATATTATGACTGAAAATGTTTATCATATTGTTTGAAATAAATGATAAGAAAAGAGATAGAAGATCAGTAAATTTTTTTATTATTATTATTTATTCAAAAAAAAATAAGGAGCAATAATTTGAATAATAGGTTTATCATCATCATCATCATCCGCCAGCATCCAGATTTCATCCAATGTACTCTGCACATGTTTTTCTTTGCGACTCTCCACGGTCTTGCATGAATGAAAAAAATTTTTTTTTTCTCATATAAGATTTTATAATCTTACTAACGGGACTTCGAATTTATTCACAAACGAACTTACGACTATTACAGTATTTACAAAATGTACTATACATAGGCATATAAAATACATAAGAAACAGTTGAGCTATCTACAGACCGTTGCAAACGATCTATAGTTTGTTTGTGAATAAATTCGAAGTTCCTATTAGATGAAAATATGCGACATTAATTTTCTCTCATTAGTCCACGCCAAAGACCAAAGTTCTGGCCCGACCGTTCGTGCCATCAATTAATATATAACTTTTTTTTTAAATTTTTGCTCAAAACGAAGTATGAACACCCTTGTCATTCAGATGACCGTTTTTAATTAATTAAAAGCATCAAGATGAAAAAGGAATTTGAGATAATGAACACGGCAGTTTATGGTACCGTTGTATTAAAATCAAAACGGAGAATCAGAAGGCCTAGTATCTATGAGTTATGATGTGAATCACATAAGTTTATTGTAAAATAAAATAAACTAAATATGCAACAATTCATTAAACTATTTTATGAGCCTACTTTGTCAATTTTATTAGAAGAAGTTATAATTTTGTTTTGTTTTGAAGATTTAAGTAAAGATTTAAAATAAAAGTTTGAATATGATATGTTTCAATTTCATTTTACTACCACTGTCTATTACCAATACAATCCCGGGACTATCCCGGGATCCCGGTATTAACTGTTGATAATCCCGAATCCCGGGATTTAAAAAAATCGACCGGGATCGAATCCTCTAGATGTGATATATCAAATCATAACTCATACCTACTAGGCCTTAATCTGCCGTGTGTTGACGCGCCTAACAAAGATTTTATAGGATGAATAAGACATACCTATAGATAATCATTTATTTACTACATAGCACACAAAATAAAATAAACAATACATAACACAAAAAATACCACAGAATACCGATGAGTTAGTATAAAAACTGAACGTGATAACAACCTGGCAGGTTTTGAGAGGCTAGGTTACGGCCGTTGATGTTAAGTAATAATGAGATAAGAGCAGGAAGAAGAAGAAGCTTACAGAACTCTCGTTACAAGGAGTAGCAACACCCTTGGCCATCTTTTTTTTTATCTCATTCCTGTAACGAAACGAACTTTTCTCCGTGTCTTGTGCCAAATTGTGTAAGTTGATTTAATTTTATTTTTGTTCTTTGACTGCGGCTGGGTAATGCTATTACTCTAAAAGCTTCATGTTATTATTTAATTATGATACGGAAATGTACGGAATGCTACATTTTATATTTTCGTACTGACATTGATATACGTATAAATACTTTACACGAAAATGAACACATAAATAAATAATAATAAATTAATAATTCTGGACAATCCACACAACGTCATCTAGCCCCAAGCAAAGCAAAGCTTGTGTTATGGGTACTAGAAGACTGACTATTAATACAATACATTACATAGATAGATATTTTTTATTAAACATCCGAACACCCGAAACAAATATTTGCAATCGTACAAACATTTATCCCAAGGCGGGAATCGAACCTGCAACCTCCGCGCCACATCAGTCGTCAATAGATGAATAAATTGTTAAGATGTTTCGAGATAACGAAAAGTGACAAGTCGTTGCAGAGATCTTCAATTCATCATTCCCCTGCCCTTATCCCACGCCAAGTGGGGTCGGCACAACATGTTCTCTTTCTCCACTCACTCCTATCATTCTACAGTTCTGAATCTACTCCTCTCACATTCATATCCTCCTTCACACAATCCAACCATTCCTTTTTCGGCCTACCTCTACTTGCACGCCCAGCCACACTCACATTGATAACTTTCTTCGTAATATGATTTTCATCCCTCCTCATCACATGCAGAGATGCATGTTTTTTGAAATACTTTTCGAGATTTGAGAAATCGACTATATAAAAATAAGTCGGGTTTTCCTTCCTGACGATATAACTCCAGAACGCACGAACTGATTTCCACGGTTTTGCATTCGTTGGAAAGGTCTCAGGCTCCGTGAGGTTTATAGCAAAGAAAATTCTGGAAAAGTTTCAACAGAAAAGCGGGAAAGCGGGAAAATATCGGATGGGCCGCTAGTCGCTTATAAATTGCACCAAAATAAAGAAACCCTTTGACAAATCAGTTGATTCGTCCGTGATGTAATTCAAACATTTTTCTTAAGTAATTGAATGGAATGGAAAATCTTTGCGCCTTGTTCTTTGTCTAATCTCTTTTACAATGCTTCTTAGAACTTTCGTATTTGATTATGTGATTTAAAGTTTTTGCATATGTTATACATACTGATGTGATTAAATAATTTCCAGACGTTTTAATAGTAAGTCATTTTACTTTTATGTCAAAGACTAGATTGCTAGATGCTATATGGCCTTATGGCACGGACCAATACAGTTGTAGCATCGACACGATAAGAAGAAGAAGGCACGGACCAGTATTTACAAAATGTACTGTTACGAATTAAAAAAGAAAAGAAGTTAGACCTTACTGTTACGAATTAAAAAGAAATAGAAGACCTACCTAAAGTGGCATGTTTAAATAAAATACTGGATCAATCAGTACAGGTTATTTTATTTTATAAATTTCCTATCTTACAACTATAGGTACAGGTAAATACTTACTTAATTATTACGCTCCCTATCAGACTACAACAATAAAACTTCCTATCAAAACCAACGGTATTAAACTATAGTATTTTACCTGACACAAAATGTTGAAATATGGATTAAATAAGGTTAACGCTAAAGTGAATACATCATTTTTCTAAGTACATAAATTAAAGTTTGCCGACTAGCTCTAGAGCTTTCTCTAGGGTACAAAGTATGTGGGAACGTCTTTCGGTGAGCAATGATTATCCTTCTACTACAGAAAACTTATATTTATTTACTAAATAACTTCCTCAATTATTCAACGTTAGGTAAAATAATTATGATCCACGTGGAACGTGCTTCAGATTAAAGTGGGCGCCAGGATTTACATCCGATAATAAAAATGGAACCCCGAAGGGTGTATAAATACCGACTTTTGATACGGAGGGGGCTAGTAATCGTGGCCGACCGGAGAGATGGCTGGCCACGTGGTGAGGACCGCAATCGCAGCCTCACGCTTGGTCGACACGCGGCGGCACGGGTTTGCGCCACGCGGCTGCTGGCACACACAGCAGGCCTGCACGAGCTGGGCGCGTGGTCAGCGGCGGAGCTAGGCACGCGGCAAGCGGAGGTAGGCTAGCCTGTACTGAGCAGGTGTAGCCCGTACCATGCAGGTGTCGCTCGTACCAAGCCTGTACTAAGCCGGTGTGGCCCGTACCAAGCAGTGTAGCTCGTACCAAGCACCTCCTGATTTTGGAGGTTAAACGAAGTATCTCCTTTTCAGAGATAATAGCGAAGCTATGTAAGCTTGAAAATGGCAGGCTGCAGGCGGCAGGCTTACGGCTTTTCTGCTGAACTCAGCGGTCCTCCAGCGACTTCGACTGTAACTTGTCAGCCCGACAACGATGTACAACAGGAAAGAATGAGCCTCCGGCGAGGGCTTCTATTTATACCCTCTGCCTCTCCCACTGCTATGACCGTGATACGACCTCTAGAGTCCACAAATGTCCTTATTTGGGCATAAAATCAAATGTCCGAACAACTAAAAAAAACTCCATTGAAAATGTAAATGTTGAGGGTGTCCGATGACGTCAGACAAATCTGTAATGGCGGATTTACCATCGACAATTAAAAATGAATCATAGAATGAACGATAGACAATTTCTTCTACAAAAAAAAATGACGGATAGCGCCATCTAGTGAATCTCTGTAAAAATAAAGTAACAATAATATTGGTAAAATCGAGTTAGTTCCTGGAAAAGAAACTAGATCGAGCCACCAGTTGAGAAAAATCGTAACAGTACATACTTATGAAATACATAAGAAACATTCGCTCTAGATGGCATTACAGACCGTTGCAAGGAAAGGAAGGTTGTCTGGAAGAGATCGCTCTCAGCGATAAGACCCTATGTGCATTTTTTTAATTTTATGTTTTTCTTTTTTTGTAATGTTTGGTTTAATGTACAATAAAGTATTTTTCATTCATTCATTTCATTCATTCAGTTGCTAACGATCTTTAGATAGTTCAACTGATACCGTAATAGTCGTTAGTTATCTTACATTTTGACCTGTTTCGAGTTATTCTTCTATGATTCATTATGAATCATTATGAATCATAAAAAAGCATAAGCAGTTATTAATACGTGCTTTCAAATGATTTATTAACTATTTTACTAAAATGCAACTAATGAACAACGAAACATAAAACATAAAGCATTTTCAAAATTCATTTCCACCGCGTTTTCGAAATTATTTCTGGGCGTCTAGTCGAAGCGACGCGTGACCCGAGGGCTGGTGAGTATCTGGCCCAACGTATCAGCATTGCTATTCAGCGCGGCAATGCAGCCAGTGTCTTGGGTACGCTTCCGATTGGTACTGATTTGGATCAGTTGAACTATCTATAGATCGTTTGCAACGGTCTGTAGATAGTTTAACTGTTTCTTATGTATTTTATATGACTATGTACATTTTGTAAATACTGTAAAGTCGTAAGTTTGTTTATTAAAAATATAAACATAATGAATATTAAATTCCTTTATTACTTTGAAAAATATTTTTATGTTAAAATGTGGATCATAAATATTATCCGCTGAAAAGAGATGCTATACATAAATGTAAAATTCAGTGAAAATGTGGCGTTTTAATAAAGCATTTTTGCCTTTGTTGTGCACATCAGATGTCTAGTACGAGTTTATTAGTGTTAATAGAATTCGTTAGTTGAAATGAAAAATGAGAAATATTTTCATGTACAGGGCTCAATATGGGTTAACATCGAATGAATGAATGTTTCTGGGAATATGGAGTTGAGTGAGTAAATTAATTAATGTCCAAAGTGTGAGTTTAGCAAGCTTTGATTTAGTTTTATGTTATCTGTTTTTAGTCTATAAATAAATAAATAAATAATAAATAATGCTGGACAATCCACACAACATCATCCAGCCCCAAGCTAAGCAGAGCTTGTGTTATGGGTACTAGAAGATTGACATATTTAATACAATACATTACATAGATAGATATTTTTAATTATACATATAAACACCCAGAACACCATAAGTAATTAATTTGTTTATGTTTTGATCTATTTCTCAGTAATTTAACATGTTTGGTCTGTGATAATACATTTGACAGGCATCACATCACAGCTCAGTTGGTAGCAGCTCTGCCTTCCATACAGTGGGTCGTAGGTTCGATTCCCACCCAGAGCAAATGTTTGTGTGATGAACATAAATAAATTGATGTGAAACACACTCTAGTCTCAAACCAAACAAAGCTTGTACTATGGGAACTAGACTGTTGATAGAATATTTATATGCATTTTCTTTATAAATACATAGAATACATAGAATTTTCTGCCAATGTCGTTGTGGTAATGT
Source organism: Ecliptopera silaceata (assembly GCA_932527185.1). Taxonomy (NCBI): domain Eukaryota; kingdom Metazoa; phylum Arthropoda; class Insecta; order Lepidoptera; family Geometridae; genus Ecliptopera; species Ecliptopera silaceata. Next base: position 8,636,462 of record OW052208.1, on the reverse strand, counting down.
ATAAACTGTAATAGTTTTATGGAAAGCCAATTTCACGTACTAACAAATCCTACATTTTACATCAAAAAGCTAATCACAAATCTCAACATCAAACCGCGTTTTGCAAAACATGATTAGTGTTCTAATTAAAACTAAATCCTAGCGAAATTTGGTGCGATGACCGAGCATACTCGTATTTAGGTCGGACGCGCATTTGGGGGCCATAGTTTGTATTTTTGAATTATACATAAATCTTGGGTACGCTTCCGATTCATACTAATTTGGATCAGTTGAGCTGTCTACAGATCATTTGGAACGGTCTGTAGATTAACTGTTTCATATGTTTTTGTATATATAAGTACTTGTTGTTATATGTACCTACAATACTTTAATAGTCGTAAGTTTGTTTGTGAATAAAGTCAATAGCATTGTAAATAAAAAATTTTTTTTTGACAAATATAAAAAAATACACCTAGATAATAAGATATATAAATTATATTTTTAACAAATTAACCAAAACGTCTTTGATCCTCATCGACAAGTAATAATTAAGATTACTCAAAAATACAAAACGGTAGCTCTACCATGAGTTTTTACTATACTATATTTACTATACTCGCTAGCGCCTGTAGTTAAAAAAATGTATGAAGATTTGTACAGCGCCTCTAGCGGATAGTTGGGTACTAAAATTTGTCATACTAATATTGACGTAACTACTGTAGTAAAGTCAGGCGATTTTACTGTGACAACTCATGGTAGACCTACTGACCTTAATGAAAATAATATGAAATCATTTCTAAAATAATGTCTATCAAACATAAAGATATTGATAAATCGGTTAACAATTGGCGGAGTTATCGTGTAACAAATACTTAGACGAACTGTTTACGTTATAACTGGGCCCCAATTTTACATATTTGGGGCCCAGTAGGTACAGCTATTCTACCTGAGCTGTGATATCAGTTTCATTCGCCAACAAACATTGAAAAACACAACAATACTTACATCACATTCATTTTGATTCGTTTTTCTTCGACCAAAAAGAGTACCGGCTGTTTCAACTGAGCTGTGATTCTAGTTTCATTTCCCAACAAACGCCGAATCCTGAGGGATCATAGAATGGTGGTTAATCTCTACACGCTATCGAATCAATTGTCTTGCTCGAGTCGACGTGCTCCCCCGAGGCGGTTGCTATCACTATATCCCCTGTAGGGGAACCTCGTAAATGACAACTGTAGTTGCATTTAACTATATTGTTTGTTACAATTGAGAAGTTGCCATTAAGTAGTTTTGTTTAAACAAACCATAAGTTAAATAAAAAAAGACGTGTGGCTGCCGCGGAGCTATGGCATAGCATTTTTTGCTGGATAACACATGCGCAATGTTAGGTGATTTTCGTTAGGTATTTTCGTTACGGAATTTCCGGATTCGACCTCCACTCTCAAGGCTGCGATAGAAGCTATGCAATAGCTTAAAAATCTAAGTACTTACAACAAATAGATAGACGAAAAGCTCACAAAAGCTTAAAGTAACTGAGAAAAAGTCTACTCCGCAAAACACTGGGTTCCGCTACTTCCGCTTTAAAACAGTCCTTTAAAAAAAAACCTTGAAAAAGCGACGTCTTCCACCCGATGTTTTTATAGAAATCAAAACGCCATTGCCACTGCGTATTAACAGAGTTTTTTGGAGACCCTGAGAAATGATCCTCGGGTGGCAATGATTGATGGAGTCACTTGGAGCAAGGATGTCTTCGAATTAGAGACTGCTTAGAATACGGATACGGAAACAAAAATTACGTTGAAAAATTGTAGAAGTAAAATGAAAAATTCTATGATATTTTCTGATTATCAAATACCTTCAAACCGCTCTGTTCTAAATCTAGTTCCCATAGTAAGTACAAGCTTTGCTTATTTTAGGATTAGAATGTGATGTGTGTATTGTCCGTGAATATTTATTTATTTATTATTTAGTCGCGAGACTTTTATTTAGATGTTCTAATGCGTAGAATTCAGTTGACACAATTTTAATGAGTTCATACAATTTCCATGTCAAACAAATTGGTATGATTAATCAATAGACAGATTAATTAATCGTTTAATCATTTTGTTCGCGGTAAAACAGTCATCAGCAGCATTGAATAGATTGCTGTTCATAGTTGCTACGTGTGTGTAAAAAGTTTCCTGAATCCCGTCTGTCACTGGTATTGTATTAAAAAACAGATTGAAAGGAGCAACTTAGATATTCGTCACAATTCGCCCTAACCATCGCACTTGACAGTAAGGTTGCAATTATTACAGTGCTCGGCTTAACTCATGGCACAATGATCACTTATCAACAAATCCCCCAACAAAATGGCGCACAAATTGACAATCCGCTATCACGATGCGGTCTGCATAGCTTAGATAACAGCGCAGTAAACCAAAACATTATAATTGCGATTAAGTTAATTATTTCATGGAATTCATGACGAGATTATAAAGGTTCTAGCAAATGCTGTGACCGCGTTTTGAGCTGTTCCTATGAATTTTCTTATCTTCTTGTTTGTGAGGCCAAGACATCTTAAAAGACGTTTTCACATGCAGTGAGTAGATATGGCTAGCATGTCAAAGAGAGTATACAATTGATACCGACCATACACTGCACGTTTACATCAGCTTTACTGTCGAACATTGCAGCGTTAGCGCGCAGTGTGTTTTAAATACGTTATGTTTACGATTGTCACTAGTTTTTTATTCGTGCTCAGCTCTGTCAGACCTGTCAGATTAACATAATGTACAAAATATGTTTGATTGGTTAATTAATTAAACTCAACAAATTGAGAGATATCCCAAAACGTAGATAATAACTAAATCTGCTTTAATATTCGAATAAGGAATGCATTAAGAACTTCACCGAGAACTTGAATAGCTTGTGGCTACTACGTTATATTAAAGCGTTTGTTTTAGCATTTTACATTCTATTGCGCGGTAAGACGCAAGAAGCTACGGTTAGCGACCAAGTGGACGCGCAATGTAACTCGAAATTAAAAAGAAATCGTTTTTCGTAGATATTGGAATGAAATTGCAGTCAATTGGAAACAACGTCGAATTTCAAATACAAGTTAGTTTTGCTCGATTGAATCATGTTTTCGCTTATCCTCGAATTGCATTTTTAGTCTTTCAATCGTTTTGGCATCCGAGACTGACTTTTGAAAGCTTTTAAAATGGAAATAATATTGTTTTAGCGGCTTATTTACTCATTAACGAGTTACCCATAAACAATAGATATTTTTTTTAGTAACTTAGTGCAAATTGACATTCTGACAAAATATTTTTCGAAAATATTAAAATAAAGGTAAAAAAGGAGCTTTATATATTTATTTTTGGTTTGAATCATAGGAATGTAGGTCAATTACTTTGCGATAGAAATAACTGAAAACGCTGTTTTTAATTTATATAATTTCCATTTTTTACACACGAAAATCGTAAAAAAACATATCCAAACGTCAAAAATCTACCTCGTGATACATTTCTGTAGGTTTTCTCATAGTAAACCAGTTAAATAAAAGAGTCCTTACAATATTCAAATAATTCTTCATTCTCTCGATTTAATTTATTTGTTCGAACAGAATTGTTTCTACGGATTCCCTAACCGAAATAACTCAATTCGAAAGACTCCGAAAAGCGCCAATCTACCAATAAATCATTCCAAATTTGGGAACTAACTCGTAAAGGTGTCGTTTCTATAAAAGCAAAACGCCTGAGAGGGTAAATTGTGCTCATTTAGACTGTGCAAAGGCCTTAGGGTCAGCCTGTAGCTCTACCATGAGTTTTTACTATACTATCTAAACTAAACTCGCTAGCGTCTGTAGTTAAAAAATGTATGAAGATTTGTACAGCGCCTCTAGCGGATAGTTGGGTACTAAAATTTGTAATTGTACTAATATTGAGGTACTGTAGTAAAGTCAGGTGATTTTACTGTGACAACTCATGGTAGCGGTACAGAGCAGCACCGCCGTAATATCAGACTTAGACTGACTAAAACGTCACGGTCCTTTGGACACTTCTGCCAGCGAAATGCCTGTCCCCTTACCTAACCCCTTTTTCATTTTTTTTGTTCTCAGGGTGAAAATCTACACAGACACCTTGCCGCATTTAGAGGGAAAGCGGATAGTGATGTGAGGATGGTGACCGACTGGTCACCGACTCACTAGCACCTCAGTGGCCGGCCTCGATGCCGTGACAGGAGTACTACGGGTTCTCGAAAACGACTAACTTAACAAGACAGCATGCGTAGTTTACACAGCCCAAGCTCCACCAAAAGTCTGGTCTTCTTCTAGCGTGTCAATTATACACAACAATAATCTTAAACAGAGTTCAAGTAGAACTTTGCTACTAGTATCCCATTATCTGTGGCGTTGATAAGATCATCCCTTGTGCAGGTGGCAGGGCACACGGGGCAAACGAGCATGTGGGACATGGACTGTATGGGTGCCCCACAGTCACAATGGCTTAGAGAAGTATCACGGTACCTACACATAATCTGGTAAAGACTCTGCATGTCGCAAGAAATCGCATCGCAAAAGCATCGTGTTAAAACAAATACGAGAAACTAACCTTTACACCCTACTGTCGTTTTATTACGTCCGCCACATGACAGTGACCGTTATTCTTAATGCCCGTTCTTAATATTCAAAGAGCAAAGTTCCAATAGATACGCTTTGGGGTTATACGACCAACAGCAATATCTGCAGTTTAAATACCCGGGTTATGCTGGCTAAGCGTTTTCAATTTGGCTGTGTTGGACTGAAATTGGTCCAAAGCGTGACCGCTACAATAGTTTTGAGACTATTTTATAATTCATTCTAGATTTTAAGATCAAAGATAATGTGGTGTGAGTAAAAATGGAATATTGTTATTGAAACTGAAAACCATTATGTGTTTTTTTTTTATTGTCTTGGATTTTTTTTTATAATGGTCTTGAAAGGTTTTACATATTTTTTGTTCAGTCAGTGCTAAATAGTCACTCACACCCTATCACATCGCATTTACACATAGGCCATTACCATGCCATTTTTAAGTAAAGTTTAATAATTATTTCTAAAGTCGCAATCCAAACTTTGTATACCATGAAGTGCAAGTCACTTCCTACTTACTGGTTTGTAGATATGTTATGGTACACCTTGTAGAATATAGTTGGTGGTAATACTCCAGTTCAAGCTTCGCCAAATGATTTATTCATGCTGAAATATTAGGTTAGATATGGAAATTATGAGGATTTTACTCTGATTCTATCGTGTGCTTCCGATTGCTTTATTTTTAAATTAGAGGGTAGAAGGCAATAACATTGCTTTGTTAAAATAAAAGGTACAAATAAAGTTTTATTGAGGTTTTGCGCGCATAGCACCAGTTTTATGATGTTTAGAACACGGTTGAAAATGAAAAAATCTGATTAAGTATATCATAAAGCAAGTTCAATTGCGCGTCAACGCTGCGTTGTCACCGGCGCAGTGTATCACGGATACGGTACCTTTACAAATACGTTGACAATTTTATTGTCATATTCATTTGTTCTGCTTTATGTTTTTTTTTGTTTCTTAGAATCGTGTTCAATAATATAAGGGATATAATGACTACCAAACTTCAAAAAACTTATTCGATTTCTTAAAATTCCCACCGCTATATTATAGAATGCTAGTGCATAACTTAAAAAAAACAATCACACATTTTTAATATTTGTGAATTGTCCATTGATTTATCTAATGCGTTTTATCTAATTTCAAAACGGTTATGTAAATAATATACCCCCTAGCGTATAATTTAGCGTTAACTCTATATCATAATTACCTAGGATAAACAATACATCAAGTTTGCGCTAACTTTTTATAAGATAGACCGGTGTGTAGACTAGTTGAAGCCAAGAGTTTTGACTTATTGAAACTTTCGATTCAGTTCAGTCTGCAGAAGGATTTGATGTCCATCATTAGACACTTGCGACAGATCAAAGAACAAGTTTTGCGATAGGAGATTAGATTTCAGCAAAGATGTAGAAGGGATTACTGGAAGTCCCGTTTTAGTCAGTGCGATAAATCAATAATGCTGGACAATCCACACAACATCATCTAGCCCCAGCTAAGCAGAGCTTGTGTTATGGGTACTAGAAGACTGACATACTTAATACAAAACATTACATAGATAGATATTTTTTATTATACATATAAAATACCCAGAACACCTGGAATTTGCAGATCATACAAACATTTATCCCGGCGGGAATCGAACCCGCAACCTCCGTGTCGCAGGCGGACCTTCGCCCACAGCGCCACATCGGTCGTCACTCTCATCATCATCGACCTATATTAGTCCACTGCTGGACGTAGGTCTCTCCCAAGACGCGCCATTGAGCCCGGTCTTCGGCTCCTCTCATCCAGTGTTTGCCAGCTACACTCCGCACATCGTCGCTCCATCTCGCCGGAGGGCGTCACTCTAATTATAACGTTTTAAAGGCCTGTCGTTACCTGCTTTCTTCTAGAGGTGGCGGCCCTGGAAAGAAATAAATGGCGTGACTTGCACGCATTACGCAGACAAGAGCGTAACTTTTAAATAAGAAGGTCATATCCAGGTTACATAGATCTACAGAGACGTCGCTTAAAATATTCCGTCTGTAAGCTGTTTTAGAAATAGTTGACGTAATTCGGTCGCTCTGGGCAATCGTAATTGGTCGCTGGATTCCTACAGACTTAACTTTACCATATAAGTAAATCCAAATAGATTTATTTCAATTTAACTACCAGTATTTATAAAATGTATATAAATATTCATTAACATTTCACACATCACACTTTAGTCCCAAACTTAACTAAGCAAATGTACTATGAAAACTAGATAGCTGATAGAATGCTTATATACATTTTTTTGTAAATTCAAACATAGACATAGTAACACCCAGACACAGAACAAATATTAAAGTTCATCACACAAACATTTGCTCTGGGTAGTCGAACCCACGACCTTCAGCATGGAAGGTAGAACTACTACCAACGGAGCTGTTTACTGGGTTTATTATAATAGTACAGTAGCATGACTTAGTTTTGGGCTAGAAGATTGTGTGGTAATTATTAATTAAGATAATTATAAGTATGGCTTTTAATCCCTACAACGCAAATGTAGATTTATACCTACGCATATAAACTACGGAATATACATTACAGGGCATACCCTTGAGCCTAATTGAATTAGGCATTAATGACGTAAGCAAGTTGAGGGCCTTCAGCGATCTCGGACCTCTCGCGCTTGACCGATTTCAAAACCTACCGTATATGTTACCGGTAGTTAGAGAAATACCCTTTTTTATTAACTTTCCGGCCAGTATGTGACTCATTTTTGTTATATTTTTTTACTAAAATAATTAACTAGACAAGTACCTAGTAGAGGTAAAATGGCTTGACCAGAAAACTAGGTTACTAAATATAAAATATAAATAATCCCCTATCATATAAAAAGTTAGCGTTGATTTTATGTCATCATTACGTATGGTAATCAATAAATCAAGTCTGCGCTAACTTATAGATACCTACTATGTTTGAAGCAAATAAATTAGGTCATTTCATTTCAACTTTATAAATCAAATCAAATCAAATCATTTATTTTGCAGAACATAGAAGATTAGATAGACCGTAAAAGTGTTATTATTGCAACAATATTTACGGTAATGCAAATTACGTGCAGTAATTTTTAAAGGTTATTAATAATCGTGTAGATTTATCGATGGTAGTACATAATGAAAAATAAATATTTTCTAGTAAATATAAAAGTCATCGTTAATCAAAAACCTCTCTGCAACAATAACAGAAAAGGTCCCGATAGAATCGACAACATTGGACCTCCAAGTATTTTATAACTATGAGGTAACCAAGCGTTTTGTTTTAATTAATACTATTGATATATGTGGTTTAGCTTGATAAGTGATGTAGTTGAAGTGATCATCCTATATCAGTCTACTGCTGGACGTAGGTCTTTCCCAAGACGCGCCACTGAGCCCGGTCTTCGCCTTTTCTCATTCAGTTTTTGGCATGGCCTACCTGATTTAAGCATGGCCTACCTGATTTGAGTATGGCCTACCTGATTTTTCGTTAATTCTATCAAACGGTATGAAAATCGATCATTCAAAATATCAATAAAAGACGAAGACGAAATAACAGCTCAAAAACATTTCAGTTATCAGGATACTATAGTTATAGTTATGATATTTATCAGATACGAATCGGTTTCTAAAGTCAAAAATACCGTTTCAAACAAAAACTGATACTGCTGTTATCCAAAATAACTCACAATCTATCAAAGCCAGTGATACGAAATTGAATAACAAACAATACATATTCCGGGATTTCAAACAAAAAAAGCAACAAAAGTTCAAAAACAATGGCGTAAAAGGGGAAAAAATGCGTTGAAATCCAACCGCAGACACTTTGTCCGGCACACACAACATGGCCACCCTAATTAACCCTTTGCACGGTGACTAAACTCACGTAAGACTGGGGGTTGTATAATTAATCAGCGGGTACAAGTATTGACAGAGGTTTGACCACGCGCGACCGGATTCACTTCAACTAAATTATTCACCTTGAAAATTATAACTAAACTTTATTCTACATTTTAATGAGTTTGGACCCTCAGGTCTCGTATATATAGAAATAAATATATCAAATAAAACTAAATATATAATAATAATAATAAAACTAAATATATCAAAATTTAATGGACCCCGTTTTTTGGATCTTATTACATCTTATTAAGACTTAAGAAATTAAAAAGAAAATAAGATTATTAAAAAATGTTAATCAAATCTCAAAAACTTATATGAAACAACCTCCAAATTGATACAAAAAAAAATCGACAAAATCAGTTCATTGGCGGAGTAATTAATTTACATGCATATAAAAAATTACAGTCGAATTAAAAAAAAAACCTTTTTGGAAATCGTAACCCGATTTTTATCAGTTCCTACTCTAAAATAGGTAAGTAAAGTCAAGTAGGTACCAAACCCAAACAAAACGTTAGTCATTATCCCATACCTACGATCCCAATCCCTGAATAAATCAAAAATCGTTCATTAACGTCCTACATTACAGAATATAACGAAAAAGGCCCATTTATTTTTTACATCGTGAACCCATGGACGCATTTACAATAAATACAGATGGTACCGACTGATTGGGTGCTTATTTTGCGGTCCTTGATTAGACTTGTCAATGCCTATTGTATAAAAATAAGGCTGTAACGAATCTAACTAAATAAGTAAAGTATAGTAAGAAATAAGTATGTGTATTTTATTGACAAAATATATTTCATTTGAGTTGAAGTTAAATTTGTAGGCAGCTAGTGCATTAAAAGTGTAATATAAAATGAAAATATAAAAGTGCGTAACTGCGCGTTTATCCTAAACACCAAAGATATTCTGAAAGAATTAACACATGCACATAGCAGAATTTAAAAAATACCTATCAAAATCTTTTGAATTTTAGTAACTTATTTCTTGTTTTTTCCTGGAGTTATATTGGACTACGCAAATCAAACCTGCTTTCTATTTAAATAAGGCGGACCAAGGAAACAATCGGTGTAAGTTATCTGGTAGGAATTCGTATTTCATTTTACTGGGTCCATTGTTAGCCCTTGATAAAGGACGGCCCTTAAGCTTTCACCCTGGAATACCGTTTACCTGCGGACAATGATAAGGCAGACGATCAGATAAGACATTGACAGATATTTATTTGCTTAAAAATTAACAAGATACACTTATAAAACAAAGAGAAGAAAGTCATATGAAGAGAGAGAAAATAAAAAGGAACAGTTAATTAAAATACATACATAGTAAGCTGGTGGACCTATAATAAAAAAAAAAGGTAGCACTCCGGGAGTGCCGGCAGAAGTGAAAACTTCAATATTAACGTTGTGTTTAATTATAAGTATAAAAGTACTATCATTTATGAGGTAGAATACAATGTTTATGTTTTTATTTTTTATTATTTTTTATTTTTTATTTTCGCCCTGTGCCGCCTAAACAGAGCAGCACACTCAGGCACGGTAGAAAGAGTGGGAGATACTAGTTCCTCTCCCTTCCCCTCGATCTTACGCTTTTTCGATCAGCATCACGTGACCCTGACGCGAGTTTGAAAGTTTTTACCCACCCAGCGCCGCTAAAGAAGTTTTCACTTCAAAAAGACGTGTGACACTCGGGGACTGCCGCGTTAGAGCTATTGCATAGCATTTTTTGCTGGATTACGCATGTGCAGTGTTAGGTTATTTCGTTACGGAATTTCTGGATTCGGTCTCCACGCTCAAGGCCCGCGATAGAAGTTATGCAATGCAAAAAAAAGCTTTTATTGCTTCTGCTTACATACTAGTACGTAAGCAATTTATAATTATCAAATATTAAATACTCATAGCCCGATGTACCAGTAAAAAAAACTGTATATATCTATAACTACGAAAATAATTATGTGCATAACCAATAACTAAATTGTTTAATGAATGGTTTAATGAATACCTGAAAACGCATTTTGTTTCATTAGATACACAAACAAATTGGATTTGAACATGTATGTTTTAGAAGTCGATTTTAATTTGGTTTCTAGGTATAATTATCAGAAAATTGTTTTAATTTTTGCCATTCGAATTCACCATAGACGTTGAAATAAAATGAAAAAAAATTACATTTTTAAAAACAATACCTACATATCATGAACAGTGATTTAATTTGGTCAATATTTTCGTACATTTTTTTAATATTTGTCAATTACCAATGTCTTATCTGTAAGGACAGTAAATTCTTTGTCAAATATACAAAATAATGCGGCATCTAGATAACTTCGCCGGATAAAATAAAATTAAAATTCATAAATCTGTGATACATACTTGTAATATAATTTAAAGCACAGACATTTGTTTCATGCTGAGAATATGCGCTATGGGTCACACTACATATCATCGCATGCTCGAGCACTGCCTGATTACTATGACACTTTCAGGTAAAACGCAGATCATTAGCACTGCGAATAAAGTAAATTTTTGTACAACTGAAGTGTGCTTTGGTGTAGTTCAACCCGAAAGTGTAGAGTTTGAATTATTTTGCAAGCACTGAATTGCATATTATATGATTAAGTTGCTATGAAATTGTGAATATTCCAGCTGTAAAGACTTGAACGCGGTGGCGTGACCCAGCTGAAAAGGAATTTCACACTATCCGACACGACAGTACTTCCGACACCAGGTAACGTAAAGTACGCGTAGTAATGTTTCTCTTTGTTTATCACTAGATGGCGTAGTGGCTCTTCGATCACAAGCTTTCCTGATACTAGACCAAAAATACATAATATTCCTTAAAACAAAAGTCATATAATTTTAATGTTTACTTTACGCCACATTCTAATAAATATGACATTAGCAATTTTTATGAGTGAAAAATATCAACATCCTAATTTTTAGATAGATATTATTCTTATAAAGTTTAAGGATTCTAATGGCCATTAGAATCCTTTTTCGTGTTTTAGGGACATTATGTACTACCATCAAGATATGCGTAACGATATGTGAAAAGGCACTGCTTGATAGGTTACCGAGTGCACGTACAAAGGCTCTTGCAGTACGCAATATCTGTGAATGGCGGTTTAAAGTTTATCCGGGACAAAGCGTGTTTACCGTCGCCTGTCGAAACTCGCGCATTGATATGCAAAGACTCGAATGCTACTTTCTACTTACCTCTTATGCGCTAACCGCTGCGAGGTGACCACACTGCACCGATGCATCGGAAATTAAATAATCTTAACCGTTTGACAGGTGTCACAACTCGTGACATCTGTCAAAAGGTTCATCGGTTGGTATGTAAAGCAAAGCCCGTTCCTTAGAATACACAACACAGAACAAACATTTTTAGTTAACAAATGTTTTTTTATTATGGGAAAGAAACTTACGAGAAACACCCACATCATCCACAGCGCAGAAAGCAGAGATAATCAGAGACTCGATCACAAATAATGTGATAGCCGTAAATGTTTAGAAATGATACCTAACGTGTTTGTAAGACAATGCGCGTCAACATCTGCTCGCCTGTCGAATATTGCAGCGTCACCGCGCAATGTACCACAAACAGATTATGGCATATAAATGACATATCAAAATGTCAGTGTATTAAGTCACATTGAGTGCAATTCCGGTAAGCAGCAGAATGTTGCAGCGTCACAGCGCATATCTCAAGTTTAAACTTTCTTTACGTTTACGATTGTCACATTTATTCGTAATCACTAGACATCAAATGTATTTTATAGCGTTATTGCCTATTTTGATACTTTTTCATTGAAAGTGCTTATTTCAATAGTTCCTGAAGAGTCTACAATTCGAAAAAACGAAATAATTAGTTAATTCTAATTGTAAATGTTTTTTGATTGAGCATATTTTACTCTTTTTAGTGCATATTTTACGCCTTTTAGTGCATATTTGCGTGCACATTTTGTAGTTTTGATAGTGCATATAATCCGATGTCTAGTAATCATCCTCGTGCAGTGACGTCTATGAAAATCCCTGTTTTTGTGAAAGTGATTGTCACCGCAGTGTATCCGCCCAGGGCGTGTGTCAGCTGAAAAGTTGAGACACGCTCATGTTGCTAGCTTTGTTGTCAAGTATCTGTTATAAACGTATTCTACTGAGACAGTTTAGGCAGCTATGAAATGTTTGGACTGATAAATGTTTTATGGCCACTTATCTGGCAAAATGTATGCGTACAATTTGCCAGTTTTTTTAATATAAATTTTGGGACATATCACAAATCACACTCTGGTCCCGAACTAAGCAAAGCTTGTATTATGTGAACTAAATAGATTGCTGATAGAATCTATATTATTTTTTTTGTAAATACATACATAGAAAATATGTAACACCCAGATACAGAACAAATATTTATGTTAATCGAACCTACGACACAACATGGAAGGCCGAGCTACTTTCAACTGTGCTGTGACGCCTGTCCTACAATTTTATCTGACTTGAAACGCTGGAGGTTCTCAATTCGATAGTTTTATTTACTGAAAAAAGAGGCAAGAACTCGTAGAATTCATTAAATCAGTATTCTCATAATTGAAATGGGTCGCAATACAATCATCATGATCATATATCAGTCCACTGCTGGACGTAGGTCTCTTCCAAGATGTGTCACTTCCGGTCTTTCGCTCTTCTCATCCAGTTTCAAAAGAAAAATACAATATTCTAACTATTAGCACTACTTGTAGTTTAAGCCTGTGACTAAATTATACTAAATCTAGATATTACAGAGTTGTGCTCTGAATACAGTTATTCTAACTATTCGTAACACACGTACTGGGAAAGGCGATTTGCATCTGAATTTGTGGAAAATGTCGTATATTTTTGGTGTTTATCATCATCATAAAACTCTTCTTTTCGCCTTTTAAAAATAGTGTTTAAGTATTCTGCTTACTTAGTATTTACTGCAGGTCATTGACCTTTTAAAATTCTGGTGCTCAGAAAAAAAGTGTATAAATAAATAAAATATATTCTAAAAGTTATCCATTAGCCCTAAGTAGGCCCTATTAGTTCATGAAGCTAATTTTGTATATTTAATTACAAAATTAGCTTCATGAACTAATAAGGTTTAATTAAAGGTCTGTGACTCCTTGTATTCTGATCATATTTTTTTCCTGAACTAATTATCCATCCACTTGGACCCAAGGTTGCTATTGATTTATTCCTTCAACTAGAAATATTGTTAATGAATCCGCAAATATGGATCACTGTCCGGGAGATATTACCCACTAGCTCAAAATCTAGCCTCTCTAATTCGGAATTAGGTCTGATGAGTCAACGCGTTGCAAATCAGGGCACACACACACCAATTTGTTGAATATATAAATAGTATGTTTGTGCCACATTTTAGCATATTCTGGCAAATAAACTTTATTTTAGTAGTTATAAATAAATAAATAATGATGGACAATGCACACAACATCATCTAGCCTCAAGCTCAGCAGAGCTTGTGTTATGGGTACTAGAAGACTGACATACTTAATACAATACATTACATAGTATATTTTTTATTATACATATCAAATCAAAATGAACACCCGTAATGAATATTTGCAGATCGTATAGGCGACAAAGAAATTGGTTTACCACTTTTGATGACATCTCCTAGTAACATAATCATTCGCTAAGGATTACAGATTGACAGATTCTGACGTAGCAGTCATTAGTCTGTCAAGCGAAAATAGCCCTTGATGTACGTGCAAATGATATTCAACCTTAGAGTGGTAAACCAATTTCTTTGTCGCCTATACAAATATTTATCCCAAGGCGGGAATCGAACCCGCAACCTCCGCATCGCAGGCAGACATCGCCCGCTGCGCCACATCGGTCGTCGATGTGGTCAATATTCATAATATTGAGAGCTCAATTATTTAATTTGCAAGCAAAATATAGCTACATGAATATTTCATACAACGCCATCTAGTCTCAAACTAAGCAAAGTTTTGGAAACCGGTAATATACATATACATTAAAAAATGGTGTAAAGTAATTGTGAAATTTCTTCGTAAAACACAAGTCACTTTTATATAATAATCCTGGCTGTACCTAAAGAATAAAGAAAGTAATAGTAGGTACAAAAGATATAGGCCTCTTGTACTTATGTAGTCCTTCCCTAGAGAATTAAAGAAAGGAATGCTCCAAGTCTTTTTATCCGCCAACAAATAGTCTCTATAAGGAGAATGATTAAATTAGTTGTAAAGTGTATCATAAAACCCACAATTTTAATCTACAATCGAATACAAAATCAATGTTCGGTGGTAAACTTTGTATAGCTTATTAGCTTATAGAAATACATACACGTACAGTAGTAATTCAACGAAAGCTAGACCAGGGGGTGATCACGAATAAATGTGACAATCGTAATCGTATCGAAAGTGACGTATTTGAGATACACTGCGCGTCAACATCAGATTTGATGTCGAACGTTGCAGCGTTAGCGCGCAGTGTTATCATAAATACGTTACGTTTACGATTGTCACATTTATCCGTGCTAAGCTCGTGCTAATGGTTTGGTAGTCGCTTGAAGTGCTTAAAGCGGCCTAGTTGGTCCAACACACGGCGCTCGTTACCTCGACAGCGCTTCAATCGCTGAACGCCAAATTAGAATTTCGAGTGAAATCAAGTGACTTTAACTACATGTTAGATTCTCATATATTCTAATATATATATATTCTAATAACTATAAGGGCTATACCAGGCTTTTAAAAGAACCTGATATAAACTATTCATACATATAAATAAATACAAGGTGAAGAAAATAAACCAGTCTAGAAAACAAAATGTTTCTTAAAATAAACTTGTAAAAAAATTGATAAATGGATATTCAATTCAACATATAAGTCTAACTCCCCCTATAAATCGAATATCTTGGGTATCATTTATATTGAGAATAATTAATGAAATTAGATGTAGGGCTCACCATAAATGATTTACTTAAGTTATTAAATAAACAAAATTGCCGAGAAGTGCAAGATTCTCACGGGTCCGCCATTGTATCCACAACAATCCTTTAATCACTGTAATTTCGCTGAAAATTATAACAAAACCGACAAATTATAACCGATTACTCTAATTTCTAACGCTGACCAAGGGGAATTGTAGCATTAATACCCTTAATTTGAGCAGGAATGTTGCGGTTTGCTGCTGACATATCGTATGGCAGCGTTTTGCGGCAGAAAGCTGGCCGGGACATTAGTCTGAAACCTTGTATTTTATAAAACGCTCACCGTTAAATAGCGCTGTCAGACCTTGGCCCCGATCGTGCTAAATTGTAACGTAAACGGTTCGTATAAGCAGCAGCTAAGGTTCACCAACGTAATAACGTGCACGTAGCGCGTGCAACTTCGTATCGCTGTAAACGGCTAACCGCTCATCTTTTTTTGTTCAAATGCTGAACGTGTTTGGCTACACGCTTATCGCGATTCCAAAATACGTACGTTAGTGAACCTTAGCTGCTGCTTAGACGAACTGTTTAGATTCCAATACTAAATAACACAATCGGAGCCCTTATATCAGAAAAAGCTTAGAATCCATCGAATAGATACTTATTATACGAGCGTCGAGTCGTCTTAGTGTCGTGTCATCAAAATTGTTTGAATTGCAACATGCACAGTCTAGGTATGTACCTACCTATTATATGAGTATCCAAGTTTTACCAAATCCATAGACTTTTAACTTGGCAGATAGGTTTTTGCTTTGACATCAAAGACTAATTTTAAGCTTATATTTTGTTACTACCTAGCTGTAAGTTTTCCTAAAACTTATAAAATAAAATAAATAAATAAATATTCAACAGAAAATTCAGAATATTCAGAGAGCCACTAAATATTAAAAAAAAAGATTGTCTACTGTCACATTTATTTCTATTAACCTTTAATATATCGTGGATATCGTTACCGGACAGTGTGCAAAGGCCTTTAGACTAGCTCTTCTCACACTAGCTAATGTGGACTATGCATTAGAGTAAGCTATTGTAGATGCCCACTAAATCCAGCCAAGTTCTGTCAACTTCAAGACTAAACTAAACTGTTACTTCAGTTATTCTTAGAACTTACACTACTCCAAGGAGTATTAATTCCCTCTCTTGAGTATTTGACTTGAACTTTTGGCAAAGTTAATTTTTATTTGTGAGTTCGGATGGCGTAATGAAGATTAGATCTATAACCAAAAGTGGTTAAGCTGTGCTTATTGAGAAATAACATAAATAGAGGCACAGCTCACATAGTAGTTCCGATTTCCATGTCGTGCGTTCGATTCCTGAGAACAAACATTTATTATGATTTCTGTGTCTTGACCTACTATAAATTAATGTATTTACAACATAAATATATACATCTGTACTCTAGCGTGATTATTGTTTTCGAGACTTCTTCTTCTTTATATTCTTGACTAGCTTTAGCCTGAAGATATAATTAGGACATGTTGTCGAGTGATATGATTTGATACCAAATTCTGTCGTGATAAGGTATGAATTAGTTAAACAACATTAGGACCCAGGTCAGTTTGTGCTTGTTATAAAATATGACATAATTTCAAACCACAAAGCAATATGTCCACAGCATCAGTTGCAGAGTTTCTGTGATATCAGAATTAGTTACCAAATGCCTTGCGCTGTGAGACATTTTGGTTTGATGCACACTGAGAACACTATTACAGAAAAAGAAGGTAAAAATTCCAACTACTAGTACTACTCTACTACTGGTAGTACAAGTGACACATAAATGTAATTTACTTGTAGTAGTTGTCCTGTTTAGTATACTAGTGACACTTAGTCTTTTAAACAAAATAAGTAAATTTAAAAAAATAAAACAGTTTGTGTTCGAATAACAAAAAAACTTTAAAATACCTACTGAGCAGATTTTGATCAAGAATTAGACCAATATGCAATAAATTCACCAAATTACAATTACTAACACTTCTAAACGATCCTTGTGATTTTATGGAATAAAAAAAAATTGATGGATTGATAAAATCCTTGTGTATAAATAAATAAAACATTCACGTACATTTTCAGACATTATTTATCTCAAACACACTTAAAACCCAAACTAAGCAAAGCTTGGTTCTACGTCTTTTTTTTATTTATAAATATGGTTATAATTTGGACAATCGGCGTTGAAAAACTGTTTTCTATGTGACGTCATAAGCACAAAAGTGTATCTAGCGAGTGTCCCCAGTGTCCGCAGTCCGTACTAATTTCTGTTCGGAATAAATTACTCTTACTGCACACACTATTCAATGGCAGATACGGCTTTTTACTCACTTATCATAAATATTCACGGGCATGTCACACATCACACTCTAGTCCCAAACTCAGGGGCTTTATTCTCTATTGTATTGCAAACCACGCGCGTTACTTGGCTTAGGCAAGACAACGAGCGTGGAATCTGAAAAAATGTATGGCGTAAGCCTTAGTTGTCATTCCCTACCGCGACACGGTACGGTTTGAACTGTCAACTAAACGTGTCGAAGTCTGCCGCGTTATGAAAACTATTCGTTTCAAAACGTGTCATGCGCGATTCGAATAATATAGATACAAATCAATCATTTTTGAAGTTTGCGTTCCAGAGGGCTTAGTCCGAGGTTGCATTTTAAAACTCCCTACTCTCGAGCCGGCAGTCGTCTCTCGGATGCCCATATATTTTTGCATGGATATCCGAGAGACGACTCTCGGCTCGAGAGTAGGGAGTTTTAAAATGCAACCTCGGACTAAGCCCTCTGGAACGCGTTGTGACGTAGCACGGTTTGGGGAAGGAAAATAGAGAATAAGGCCCCAGCAAAGCTTGTATCTACTATGGTAACTAGCCTGCTGACAGAATACTTATTCCTTTTTCTTTTTGTAAATACATACCTACTAGTGATAGATCGTCAAAAATACAGATCCGTGGATACGGATACGGATACGGATCTTTATATTGTCACTGAATCGATATCGATTATTTTTAATTATGTATGATTATGATTATTTGCATGATTATGTACTAATGTGAAACGGGTCCAACGGACCTATTTGGTATTATTTGATAAGAACTTTAGCGCATCTGTTTATTTCCATAGGTTTTCTGTATTTCATACTTGCAAAGGAACTTCAAAGGAACACAAGAACTAATTAGCCGGGATATTAATTCAATGAGGTTTTTATGGAAATGTGCTTCGGGACGGTGTGCATACATTGTACAACATTTTGTTCTAGTTGGAATTACCTTTATGTTTTTAAGTCATAAATTATGCAAAGCGTCATGCACACAGGCCCTAGAATGAGTTTTTGTATTTTGTGATAGCAACATTTACAGTACATTTACACTATTGTTTGATAAAAGCTAAATTTAAAAAAAACATGAAATTTACTCACAGCGCCATCTAGTTTCAAAGCAAGAAAAGTAATTCAATTTTATACTAAAAGAGGATAAAAACAAAGAACCTCGTGCACACGTTCTACGACCTTCATATATTTACAATTTTTGACAGGCTCAGTTGGTAGTAGCTCTGCATTTCATGCTGTGGGTCGTGGGTTCGATTATCACCCAGAGCAAATGTTTGTGTGATGAACATAAATATTTGTTCTGTGTCAGGGTATTTCTATATATGTATTTACAAAAAAAATATATGTATTCTATTTGCAATCTACATAGTTCCCATAACAGATTTGCTTAGTTTGGAACTAGAGTGTGATTTATGAAATGTCCATGAATATTTTATTTATATAGGTATTTATAATTATATCTAATTATAAATACTATCTTTAATTTATTGTAATTGGCATACTTAGCCGTTTTAATTAAAGTAAATAAATATATAATGATTTATGTACAATTTTCGTGCTAGATTTAAATATTCCGAGCACTTTCAGCTCTTTTAATCAAAGCTTATCCCCCCATCTTTCCGCCAACATTATGTAAACTATTATAACCTCACAGACAAATCCCACAGGCGCGCGGTATGTGAGGTACAAAGGCAAACATTTCCTCATCTATTCGGCTGTCACAAAACATACTCCGCGCCTCATGACAAGACGCCTACGACGAACATTGCGTTACCTAGCCTGATGGAAGCGACATAAAAAAAAAGACGTGTGACACTCGGGGACTGCCGCGGTAAAGCTATTGCATAGCATTTTTGCTGGATTACGCATGCGCAGTGTTAGGTTCGTTACGGAATTTCTGGATTCGGTCTCCACGCTCAAGGTCCGCGATAAAAGCTATTCAATAGCTTAAAAAAGGTAAAAAGGTTAAAAAGGTACTTAGTTTCTATTTTTTTTTATTTATATTAAATTATTAAGTAGTATTATTGCTAGAATTGTTAAGTGTCGTTGTATAAATTTTAATTTAGACACAATACGATTTGATTGAAAAAACTTTGGATATTGAGTGTATACGTACCTATATAGTAATACTATCTAGTAACCCGAATAAAGATTGTCGATTACATTTTCCAAATTGATATTTGGAAACTTTCAAATATCGAATATAAATCAAGTTTACGATTTTGTATAAATTACGATAATCGTCTTTAGAGTGTGATATTTTTACGTCTTCAAAACTCGAAATTACTTTATTTTGGCGCTTGGTGATAGTTTTTTTTTTGTATTTTATTTAGTGTCTTAATTTTAGGCTTACTTAAATTTCCAGATTAGGCATTTCCAGTACATCTATATCTACGATACCAACTTTTAACGAGGAAGTCCATGCCTTCACATATTATTTTGGACGAACTCGTAAATTAGTTCGTCGACTCAATTTGTGTGTCATACACAAATCGTGTCAGACAAATTAAATGTGTAACAATTATGTTGTTACTGTTGGCCCAGAGTCGTAACAAGGGTAAACAAATACTTGTAGTAAAGCTTTGGTAAAAGAGCTCATCCTATTTTTAACCTTTTACGCAAAACGACGGGATGTTATCAGATGGCCGCCATCACAAGCTTGTAGAATGTAGAATACTATACACTACTAGCTGACCCGTGCCCACTTCGTTGGGCATAATTCGACCGTCTTTTCTCCGATTCACTTTGCAAAACGGACTACCACGTAAAAGCCTTTTCATTTTTCGGTTTTTTATATAACCTATGACACTCAGCAATAATGTGGCTTTCTATTGGTGAAAGAATTTTTAAAATCGGTTCAGTAGATCCCGAGATTACCCCTTACAATTTAACAAACACACAAACTTTACTTCTTTATAATATTAGTATAGATAATTATAGATTACAGAAAGTCGGGGGTATTTTTAATGTATTCTTGGAGACTTCTAGGTGATAGTCGCGTTGCTGTGTTCCGATTTGAACACTTAGTTAATTATACCTACAATATTTTTATGCAAAACCAAAAATGGTCATTACTTAGCATGGTTTTATTTATTAATAAACTCTAGTGAAAGTAACTTCAGCGGTTTCAATTCTACATCATCGGCCCTCTCTGACTTGATATATTCTTTCAGGTGTGTGCAATCGACTAAATATTTTGAAGTATTTCCAAACCCAAAAATAAATACACCTCTTCATTGAATAGTTTATCAAAGGGATTCCAGAGGTCACGTACATAAGATCAAATTCAAAGGACACATAACATCTTTAGCAAAATCAATTTGGCTTCTCTTAATAAGAGTACACTATTTTGAACTCTATACAGTTGGTTTAAAGGCTAAATTATAAGGTAAACAAGCTAAGGGGTTAGACTCACGATTCGACCTTTGAACGTTTTTCGGTTCAATACCTTTTTTAACCCGATTTTAGTGGAGGGGTCCATTTACCCCGAGTTATACGACTGCCTCCGTTACAGTATATGGCTCAAATCAGAAGTTACTTTTTCACCAAAAGTACGGTTTTTTGCCATATAAAGTTTGTGCCATACTGTAGCCAAACTATAGGTCTTTCAGAATCTATTATCCTACGTACAATTGTCATACAAAATATGTATCCAAAGTGATATTCAACTGGCATTACCCATAGAGTGATACAATTTATGTTTCTTGGACAGTTCACACGTCTCAATTAATGTGCTTGTTGAGGCAATACAACATGCGTGAACCATCTTCTAATTATACCTATTACCTATCACATATTTCATACAAAAAAACATGCTATTTAATTCAGTAACTAATAATATAATTTCCTAATTTTACTTCATATTGGAAACCGAGAATAAAATGGCAGATAATTATAATTTTCAAATATACATATATCCACATATTTTCGTTGAAATACCTTAAGGACATATCCAGTTCCGTCCTGATAAATATGTCTGTCAGGTAATGAGATCAGAAAAACAGAATTACAAGGATAAAATCTTGAAAGCTGTACCTTGGAGACTTCTTTATCATCTAAAGTGGCACACTGATTCTTTCTAGGTCTCTCGGGGTGTGTTCTGAATTGATATTGATTGCGTTGGAAAAATACCCAGTGTTGTGAAAGAGTTCAGTGACCTAGAAGTGAGATAATAGACCGTATTTGTATTCATTTGTTCGATGATATTGCAAAGGTATGCATTCAATAATTACTTATAATAAAATAATGTTGGAGAATCCACACAACACCATCTAGCCTCAAGCTAAGCAGAGCTTGTGTTATGGGAACTAGAAGACTGACATACTTAATACAATACATTACATAGATAGATATTTTTTATGATACATATAAAATACCCAGAACACCCGGAAAAAATATTTGCAGATCGTACAAACATTTATCCCTAGGCGTGAATCGAACTCGCAACCTTCCGCGTCGCAGGCGGACCTTCGCCACCATCGGTCGTCAAAATTATAATTTAATAGTGACACAAGTACAATACTCAGATCTTTTTTTATATGCATTATAGGCAAACGCTTGACCGCAATCTCATCTGATGTTAAATGATGATGCGGTCTACGCTGTAACACGTTTGCCTAGAAAGAACCTACTCACTCTCCTCTTGAAAATGTCCAAATTTGCAATGCGGAAACACCGAAACCGGATATATCCAACATCAACATCCGAAAAACTTTTTTTTTTAACATCTGTCGTAAGTAACCTAATAGCTTTACAACTTTACAAAGTGAATATAAGTTAGGAGTATCTACTCTTGCCTAAATGTTAGACCTACTTAACCCGGCGTCAGCACAGTCAAAATATGCAACAACGACAGTAGGGTTGGGTCGACGGGACCCGTATAAGAAAACGCCATAATTACAAAACTTAAAATAAATTTGGTTTGTGGTTGTACTATCTGTATAATACGATTATCGTTATAGCTTCTGAGTAGAAAAAAAAACAACTTGATACGAAACTATCTTTTTAATGACTTTTTTATAAAAGTATCACAAATAAATAACAAAATAGACAACCTCTGTCTTAAAGTAATAAAATTTTAACAAAACAAACTTTTTTCTACAATATAAACTAATTTGTTACATGGTAATCAAGTAATTAATAGACTAATAATATAACACCATTTGTATCAGTCTTATACGTCAGTCATGGTATCCTTATCATTTGCGCAATCTCGGCAGTACATTTAGGATGTACAATTTTCGTATTCGGAGTCGGATTCTCGCAAAATACTTAAAATTCGCTGCCGTTCATGTTCTTCGCGATCCATAATTGCAAAAGTTCTGAAAATAACAAAATAAACAATATTATAAAACCAAAAAACATTTTTTAAAACGGCGCAAAATTACGACACGAATAGTATGGTTGGGTCATATTTACCTTTTTCGCGTTTGACCGTGTCTATCACCCGCTGCAGCCGCAACACGACTAATTGGCGATATCCAGCACTAAGTGGGGACTGTTAGCTCCAGCTACTGAGAAGTTTGGCAACGTCGCACACAAATTCTAAGAAACACGCTCATTTGAAAACTGCTCGGGTCAAATAGACCCAACTGTGCGAACGCCGGGTTAAATATCTATTCAAGTAGGTAGGTCTAACATTTAGGCACAGGTCGCGAGGAACTGACAGGTACCTACTGAGAATCACATAATATACAAAAAGATTTAAAATGAACCTTGTGATTTTAATGCTTTTAAATTGCACTACTTTTGTCTACTAAAAAAAATAGGGCACTAAATAAGTCACAGTTTTGTTTTCAAAGATTTGTTAGTAGTTCAAGAGATTACTTAAACGAGTCCAATTACTCCGCAGTAACAATAAACACGCTCTAATGTGAGCACTACAGAGCCACTTAGCATTTAGTTAAATTTCCTAAAAGTTGGCGAACGCAAAACTAATAAATATATTCACGGACATTTCACATTTTACACTCCACAAACTATAAAGGTGTGTACTATACGAGCTAGATTGTTGTCTGTCTATGTAATGTATTGTATTAAGTATGTCAGTCAGTCTTCTAGTACCCATAACACAAGCTCTGCTTAGCTTGGGGCTAGATTATGTTGTGTGGATTGTCCAGCATTATTTATTTATTATTAGTATATTTCACTTCGTCGTTTGACAGTTATAAAGCGGTGACCAATTCCTAAAAATACTTCCTTTCACTCGCAAAATGGTGACTTTTATTCCGTTTGTCTCAGTGCGAGTCTCAGGGGAAATCTCATAGATAAATTATTCCGATTCTCAGAACGCGCCGTGTCAAAAAGAATATAAAGTCAAAGTCAAAGTCAAAGTGTATTTATTTACAAACAATATAACACTGATAAAACTGTTACGTAACGTACGGTAATATACATCTTCATTTATGTGATCTTGACAGTTTTGGAGGGTACTACGAAACTTACGGCCGGTTTCTAGAAACCCACGATTGATCCGAGTTTGACACATAGTAATTATTTGATTTTTTCGTTGATCATCGTTCGAGAAACTGGCCGTACCCGACTACTGGCTCTTGATTTTATCTCGCAAGTTTCTACAAACAATATTTGTGCAATAGAGATAAATACTTTACAATATAATATAAAAGACATTAATTAAAGAAAACGTAAACTAGCTAAGTATTTACTTATTAAATGCATTAAATGTAAGATACAAAATACCGTTTTGCATTTTATACCTACCACAAGAAAATCATGTTTAAATATGCATTATTACAAAATTGTACCTAGGTTTATAAGTACAAAACACATATTTGTTGTGAAATGGTTAAAAATTGGGTTAAAATTATATGTTCATGAGACGTATTGTTTCAAACTTAACGTCTCTGAAAACGTATGTTTTTTTTTCTCTAACCTATCTTGCCCACTGCTGGGCAAAGGTCTTCCCCAAGTCCTTCTACTCATCCCTACTCTCCGCTAATTACCTATGTTTATTGAGTAATAAATAACTAAGTATATATTAATCAGAATATACAAACTTATACAAGAGTTAAATTAACAGAGACAAGAATCTTAGACCAACATGATACTGAACAATGGGTTAATTGGACCAGCAGTGTACATCATAGCAACACCAAAGATAACTCCAAATGCACCAAATACATATCTACAGCGAGCAAATACTCTCTCGTGTACAAAAGCATCGAAATGTATGCAATGTAGAATGTAGACAAAGGAGTGTACATACAGGATCATCTACCGGTAGATACCGCTATGAAAAAAAGAAAGAAAGAAAAAAAGAAAGAAAGAAAGAAAGAAAGAAAGAAAGAAAGAAAGAAAGAAAGAAAGAAAGAAAGAAAGAAAATATTTATAAACACCATAACACTAGATAACATTAAAATATATTAGAGTAGACAGGCGTTACAGCTAAGTTGGTAGTAGCTCTGCCTTCAATGCTGTGGGTCGTGGGTTCGATTCCACCCAGAGCAAATGTTTGTGTGATGAACATAAATATTTGTACTGTATCCGGGTGTTACTTTGTACCTTTTCTATGTACCTATGTATTAACAAAAGTATATAAATATACTTTTGTTAATACAAAACATACTTACATGTGATATGATGATTGTAAATACATACATGTACCTACTATGGAATCTAGATTCCATAGTACAAACTTTGCTTACTATGGGACAAGAGTGTGATGTGTGAATTGTCCGTGAATATTTATTTATTTTTTATATAAGAAAGAAGTGTAAAAAGGCCACCACTCAGTTTAAGCTTTAGAAAAAATTGCGCGCGTCTTCGTATATGCCGTGTGTTTTACATCATGCAGTACTCATTCTATCTGTAGATACATCTCGTCATATTCGCATCCGATGGCACCTGTGGTTCATCGGATCCTCAAAGGTTAGGTCTATTTCATATTGAGATTGAAAATCATGAAGTGCCGCGCCTTTATCGCGGTGACATTGCAAAAGTGTACAGATACAATACGTATAAATAGGTTTTTAACATTGGTTGTAAATATAAATATTTATTCACAAACAAACTTACGACTATTATAGTATTTACAAAATGAACATAAGAAACAGTTGAGCTATCTACAGACCGTTGTAAACGATCTGTAGAAAGCTCAACTGGTCCAAATCAGTACCAATCGGAAGCGTACCCAAGATACTGTACGATCGGTTATCATTTTTTATATCTGTAGGCCTCAAAGAGCCAAATGCTCGTCTGAGCACAATTTAACTGTTACTTCTTAATATATATTTTATATAAGTAGTATTCACCAAATGTACATATTTATAAAATACATAAATTTTGGCCTATGTGTTATTTTTAAGTACTCGTATAAACTACATTATTGCAAAGTTTCATCAAAATCCATTCAATAGTTTTAATTAAAGGTGTGAAAAAGTAACAAACATACATCAACACATCAATAATAAAATCTTTCGCATTTATAATATTAGTAGAAAGGAAGTAAGATGTACTACAAAGTATGTACTTATTTAAGACTTATCAAGGATGATAAGTCTTAAATAATACTTTGTAATAAAAAAGATGGTGTGTCCTTAAGGGGCTGTTCTGAACTTTCCCAATACTATAATTCCTTTCCATAGCAAGCTCATCAGAAACCGAGAACAGTTGACTATCAAAATTAAAGCTTACCGTACACTTATTGATCCGTACATTATGTCCGGTCAAATAGCTACAGAGACCGGACGTATGTAGCATATTGTACAGAAAGGTGGAAGTCAAATAGCTGGTTTATTTATTTTTTATAATAATAATTAATTAATGAGTTAATGAATATTGCACACATCACATTATCGTTCGTATTCTTTGCGAAGCTTGTCACTGTACTAAGCAAAACTTGTATAAATTGTACCACCTAGATTGCTGACAGAATACTCAGAAGTACAGTTTTTTTTTTGCAGATGGATGAGAACAGCTCAGAACCGTGCGGAATGGAAAGAGCAAAGGGAGGCCTATACCCAGCAGTGGGTCAAGTCAGGTTGTGGATGATGATGATGATGACAGTTTTTTTTTGCAAAGACATACCTGTCATTTTTATGCGTGTAATGTGTGCTATGATTTCTTATTGTACCCGATTAATTAACTTATTTTAAAGTACCAACTCACGAGTACAGTGGTGTTTGTCATACTTCGCAGGAATAAGTATGAAGTCTCCCTTTGACAATCGTAAACGTATCGTAACGTAAACCCTTCAAGACACACTGCGCGGTGACGCTGCAATGTTCGGCGCCCTTAACTGAGCCCTTAGTCCGAAGACGCATTATAAAACTCCCTACTCTCGAGCCGACAGTCGCCTCTCGGATGTCCATACATTTTTGTATGGCTATCCGAGAGACGACTGTCGGCTCGAGAGTAGGGAGTTCTAAAATGCACCTTCGGAATACGGGCTCTGGAGTCAACGCGTAGTGTGATTCGAATACGACACCGTTTCGATACGTTGGCGATTGTTATATTAATTTGTGCTCGGTCTCCTGGTCTTGTAGTTCATGTGCTGTTAATGACGTAGCTGTTTCATCTAATCTATGCCATGGTTCTGTCCCTGCTGGCAATCCAAGTGGAAAACTGTGTACTGAAATATAGCCGCGGCCGGGGGTATTTATTAGTATAGAGGTCAATAGTTAGCTAACCAACCTGTTGGGCATAAATCTGTTAGTTATTTTATGTTATTTTCAGGAATGCGAAAATTATTATCGTTTTATTTTTGTGAAAGAACTACTTTTTATGAGTGAACCAATCACAGAACTAGCTGACTGGTGTTTGTGTTTTGCGTTCTACAATTTAATTACTTTTACACATCAACAAACAGCATCCTGAAAACGTATCATCATATTCATCCGCAGCCAGATTTCGCCCACTGCTGGGCATAGGCCTCCCTTTTCTTGTGACACTCTCCACGGTCCTGTGCTATAAAAACGTATAGTACACATTAAATCAGATATAAAATATATTAAACTTTATTTCATACAAAAACTTTTCAAAATAAATATGTATTAATTTCAGAATTATTCTCCTTCAATCCAGAACTTGATGTGTTCAAGTATTAAAACGTACAGGGAAAGGAATATTAATATTTGTTTACTCTAAGAGGGAGAGTGATGAAAATCAAATCAATAAAGGAATCATTCCTTTGACAAAGAGGCACCCTTCCTCAGCCCTTTGTGTAGGGCACAATAGGGCTTCTAATTGTCAGCTGACGTTTACAATTAGTACGTCTTTTCAGGTGACAAGGGTGTGACGAAATAGGGGTTGGAAAGTTGACCTTTGTTCTTAATTTCCGTATAATTTTTCTTGAGATAATTCGCGTCGAGTTACTGGCTGTTGGATAATGTTGGATATTGCTTAGTTTTTTTGTATTTTTTTTACTGTGATGGCATAAGGTCATTGGTGTCAGTAATTTAATTGTATTTGCGCCGTCGCTAGGATATACTATTGGATATAGATGGATATTGTTTAGAGTCTTTTTACGTAACTGTGTAATCATAAGTGTGTATCATTGGTGTAAGTAATGTTATTGTAATAGATAAAGGTATAATAAAAGTCCCACTTATTATTAAACACTATCTAAACTTTTGTCAATTTCTAAAAAGATGTATTTTTATTGCAACGATAGTTTTGCTGATATTTTTTTTTTTCAAAGTATAAAAGCCTTATAATACTTTTGAAAATAGAATCTCGTTATCAAAGAGTTTCGTAGGTATACAAACTCTTTGGTACACATCTTTTTTACATAAGCAGCTTTTGTTTTTACGATCAGTTCATACAGTTAGCTCTACCATGAGTTTTTACTATACTCGCTAGCGTCTGTAGTTAAAAAAAATGTATGAAGATTTGTACAGCGCCTCTAGCGAATAGTTGGGTACTAAAATTCGTAATACTAATATTTACGTAACTACTGTAGTAAAGTCAGGCGATTTTACTGTGACAACTCATGGTAGAGGTACAGAAGTAGTTTTTTGCTCACTATATTTCATATCTACTCGACAAAATGCAGGTGTTTTCGGTCGCAAACTAAATTCAACATTCCCCACATTCTTTGACTGCATCAAGAACAATTTTAACAAAAACCGATTTCAAAATTTCCGGCGACCGCAAACTTTCTAACTTTCACTCGAAACACTACTGTGCCCAACTTTACTCCAAATTAAACAAAAAAAATGTGTGAACACTCCACGGATCCTACTACTACTCTTACAGAATCAATAGAACTTTACCTACTGTTAATAAGGTCGATTTTCAAGTGACAATCACATGTTTAAACCTAACCTAACACTAGAGTCTTATTTCTTCGAAAATAAGATCGAGTTTTGAATAAATATAAAACTAAGCTCAGAGTTGTATTTAACTTCTGTCGGTCGATGAAAAAGTACGGGTTTATGAAATTGTGAGATCGTTAGTGGCGATGGTATCAAACTGTTCAAAACTGAAATATATTTAAATATTCCATAAAGCTTTAAATTGAAACCTTTACATTTGACGTTTAAGTTTATTCACAGTAATTGAGGTCTTATTAAGTAACGATTCAAGGCCCCAATAACTAGAAGCATGCCAGTCATTTTGTCGTCACAGCTCAGTTGGTAATAGCTCTGCCTTCCATGCTGTGGGTTCGATTCCCACCCAGAGCAAATGTTTGTGTGATGAACATAAGTATTTGTTCTGTGCATGGGCGTTACTATGTAATCTATGTATGTATATATTTACAAAAAAATTGTAAGTATATATTTATTCCATCAGCAATCTCGTTGCCATAGTACAAGTATGTGCTTAGTTTGGGACTAGAGTGTGATGTGTGAATTGTCCATGATTATTTATAATTTATTATTATAGACCACTTGGCTTATTTAATAAAGCAACCAAGATATAAAAACTTTTTTGAACTTCTTTTAAAACTGTCAGCCGTCGCGTCTCTCAGGACTTAAGTCGATGAAATGGATGAAGTTTTACGTCAATAGTAAAAGCTGAACATTTATATATACTGACATCACTGTTAAGTTGGTATTAGCTCTGCCTACCATGCTGTGGGTCGTGGGCTCGATGCCCAGCATGGACAAAAAATCATGTATCATAGTGGTTCAGTACTGCGTTTGAGAGAGATGTAAGTCCAACAACAGAACGATATTTATATGTATATATATATATATATATATATATATATAGATAGTTGATATTGATCAACCACAACCCACATTAGGAAAGACGGAATATTAAATAAGCTGTGATGCCTGTCAAAACAGTTTTTTTTATATAATACGTCATCATCATCATGTATCAGTCCACTGCTGGACGTAGGTCTCTCCCAAGAAACAATGTTTGCCATAAAAGTTTGTTCTTCCATATATAACAATCATGGTTTGACTGCGTCTATATTTATTCAGAAAAAATATTATTTCTATACAAATAGCGCTGATTTCGCTCGTTGGACCTAACAAGAAAAAAAGCATAGACATTATGAACTTGCCTAGGAAACTTTACAAACAAGACATTAAAAACTTCGCTATGGCTTCTAAACTGAAAACTAGCCGTCCAGAGCAATCTGGTTGCCTAGCACGAGTTTTTAACCTATTGTATACCTATCGAATCCAAAAAAATGACGTATATTTATTGTAGGAACCAGGCCGTAATTTCTTGCCCGTTTTTCTAGGCTTTGGTCGCGTGGAACTGGCACCTAGAATCACCTATTGTGATTTTATTGAATAAAGTAATTTTACTTTGACTTTGTAAACTATAGGTAGGTACTTACGTTGATATTTTATTTGAGAGCTAGTGTTTTTGCGGTGCGTATATATTGCGCCATTTTCCAAGTGACTTTAAAAAAGGTTGTACTTATCCGAAATCGGTTTACAGTTGGCGAAGTAGATATTCGACATACATACAAATAAATACAGTAACAGAGAAACAGAAAAAAAAATTTCATGTTTTTTGCGATAAAATGTAAATTAATATAAATCAGAAACCAGTGTTAAGATATCCGCCAGTTATAAAATCACGGGACTTCACTCCGCCAATTGAAAAGGTGCCGTTCTGCCCAATTATATTGAAAGTTCACTGCTTTTGGGTTCTGCGGAACATTCGGATTATGTAAAACGATGCATAAATCTGCTATCTGAAACTCTGTCTTATACAATCTATTGAATAACATCTAGCAGTTATTGACATTAATAATATCGACAGACAGTTTATATACGTCAGGCGTCAGGTAGATTAATCAGGGCACCGATCGTGCTAAATCGTAAGGTTGCAACAGCTAAGGTTCACCAACTTTATGTGTACATAGCGTGTGTAACTTCGTAAACGGTTAACCACTCATCTTTTTTCCCTTCGTGTGACAGCGGTTATGACATCTTTGGCTCACTAACGTTTGAATGTTGAACGTAAGTATTTGGCTACACACTTATCGCGATCCCAAAATACGTATGTACACGTTACGTTGGAACCTTAGCTGCTGCTTAGACGAAACGTTTACGTTACAATTTAGCACGATCGGGTTCCTGTCCTTTCAAACAATGAGACTTTTGTTTTCTGTATAAAAGTTTTTATTCACAAACAAACTTACGACAATTACAGTATTTACAAAATGCACATTGTGTACATAAGAAACAGTTGAGCTATCTACAGACCGTTGCAAACGATCTATAGATAGTTCAACTGGCCCAAATCAGTACCAATCGGAAGCGTAATTTATCACAGTTTATATTTAAAAAGTATACAGAACCCGTTGTTTAACCGCTCTCACGCTTGTCGGGATTTATCATCCCAGTCCGCCTGTACCGGTGGAATACTGAACACTTTTTATCCTCGAAGGCTGCTCAGACTAACACTGCTTTATCCATCAGTCACTAACCTCTGGACAACACGTAAAAGTATCTCTAAAAACTGTGATTTTAGTTTAAAAATATAACACACTTTGACAGTGCGCAGCTTTCTGAGTCATTACACTCTGGACAACACGCGTATAAGTATGTCTAAAAGTAGGTAACTCTAAAAACTGTGATTTTGGTTTAAAAATATAACAGACTTTCTGAGCTGAGAAACTTTTCTGTGTTGGGAGTAGATAGTAAGTAAATGAAATATATATTTCTTTTTTTTCTGTAACTTATTTCGTCCCACTGCTGGGCAAAGGTCTCCCCCCCCCCCCCCCCAAGTCCTTCCACTCGTCCCTATTCTCCGTTTTTTTCCACCAATAATAATAATATAAAAATATTAAAGATAGATTTTTCAGTTATTTAATGCAGAATTACCGACACGGACTTACGACGCACGTAATTTTCCGCCGCATTATACACGCTCTAAGTTTGTCAGATGCGTTCTAGGTTTGTCATACCAACGCACATGTGGCGCCATCTTTAGACAAACATTGAAACTGTATTTCATAGTACGTGCAAGTTTTGTTTGGGATTAGATAGTCTAGTCAACAAGTTCATCTCTATTTTTGAACTTGTTGACTAGACTAAGATAGCGATTTGTGAAATGTTCATAAGAATCCAAATTAAAAATTAAAAATTATCGGAAATGCAGCCAGTATCTTGGGTACGCTTCCGATTGGTACTGATTTGGATCAGTAAAACTATCTATAGATCGTTTGCAACGGTCTGTAGATAGCTCAACTGTTTCTTATGTATTTTATATGACGATGTACATTTTGTAAATACTGTAATAGTCGTAAGTTTGTTTGTGAATAAAATAAATACTTATTTTATTATAAATTAACCAATCATATTTTGGCATGGTTCATTAGTAAATGACAAAGTATTTCGCGTCCCGCTCCTGATCGTGCCTTGCCTTCGTACTTCTTACTTTTTGCTTTTCAATAAGTCCTCGTCTCCAGTTGTGGTCGCACTGGCTCAAATGATTTGTATTTGTTCTGGCTTTCTTGGGAGCTCTCGAACGACTTGTAAGTTTCCAAGTAAATTATAATTTCTCGGAATAAAATTATAAAATGTTTGAAACTCGGTGTGTTTTGTTGCTAGTTGTTGAATTCAAGATGTTGTTTCGCGTGCATTTGGCTTCTAGAATCACCTAAGTATTATAAGATTCTATAACCCTTGTGATTCTAGTAAATCATAAAAAGTTTTGATTCTATGTCTTTTTTTACTTGCTTACCATTACGTTTCAAAACGGTGACGTATTTGAGTGACACTACGCGTTGACGGTTGACTGCATTTTTTTTTTGAACACGATAAAAAAATAAAAAAAAGGCTATTATTTTTTTATAGTGTTCCAAAAAAAATATATTTGCAGTCAAGCGTTTCGATACGTTTGCTATTTACATTTATTACACGAGCCTCTGGTAAAAACAAAACCCGCATAACTTTTTCAAATCTTCCCATTCATGTTAAAAAAAAGTATATTTCACTTTGTTACTAAAGCATGGGCGATTAAATACAACGAATGGGCTAAAGTTGCCAGTGTGGTCAGCACTGCACATTGCGAACATACACTGTGATAAACATGGGACCGCTGAAGCTGTGACATAGTAGCTTTCACAGTACAACAACTTGCACAAACAAGCTTGGCATGAAATAGCTTCGATTTCTTCAATAACTGTGAAACTGTGTTTACTTAAAAGGTTATCTCCAAAACTGCTATGATTACTATATGGAACAAATAAAAACATTTTGTATATTTGTATTTTTTTGGAAAAAACGCAAATGTTTTAGCCAATAGTACTAAGTGGTATTTCAGTAGATAGTCACAAAAAAATGAACCAATATTATCATTTCATATGGAACATCCAGGGGCATTTTCAACTTCAACTAGCCCTGGGCTTATCAAAGCTTGTACTTCAATATTAAAATTGCTGATAGAATTATATACACAAATAAATACAAATCTCATTTTAATGTCTAAAAGTACACAAACAAAGGTTTTAGTTTAATAAAATAACACACTTTGCAGGCGTCACAGCTTTCTGAGCTGAGAAATTTTCTGTGTTGGTAATAGATAGTAGATGGAATAAATAAAATAATAGTATAAACATATTATAGATTGATTTTTGATTCAGTTATTTAATGCTTAATTACCGACACTGACTAACGACACACGTAATGACAAAAGAGAGAGATGGAAATGACAAAAGAACTTACAATACAATACAAATACAATACAAAACATTTATTCATTCAAAAATATACATGACAGATGACACACACAAAAAAATACAGAAGGAGAAGTAACATATAAAAAGTAGGAATCTTAAAATTAAAACAGAAGGTAGGCGTGGGTATGCCTACGCATGTTACCTACTTAGAAATATAAGTAGGTGAACACATAGGAACACATATTCCTATGTGTTCACCTACTTATATTTCTTTACTGTGTGAGAATGTGTTGTGTGAAGGAGTTTTTGCGTCGTCCGTTTATAGGGTCGTTTACCTACAACGTGCGCTGAACAAAATGGAGTTTCAGAAAACTTTAAATTAGGATGTTTCGTGTTACTGCGATGATAACCTGGGGGGGTATCCTGTTTATTTAGACATTTTTTTTTCATTAGATAAGATTTATCGCCAACATATTTTCCTTATTAATTATTTTTTTTTCATTCTAGCCTACATTGTCCCACTGCTGGGCAAAGGCCTCTCCCAAACATTTCCACTTCTCTCTGCCCTTGGCAGTGTCCCACTAATCCAAGTCAAATAAGTCAAGGTCATCCCTCCAACGCTTCCTCGGCCGACCCCGACGCCGCCGACCTTCAGGTGTCCAGGTGGTAGTTGTGGTAGTCCATTTAATTAATTGTAAAATACTAATAAGATTAAGCCATTTTTTACCAATGATAACGTGCCAAGACGGCAACAGATAAGCTAATGATAATATTAGCTTATATATCTTATATAATTACATCGTTTTGCTTACTCAATCTCAATTCTCTCTGATATTATAATGTCAATCGAATTGAAAATCAAATCATATCTTTTTTTTTACAAGTTTTAGGCAAGTGTTTGACCGCGATCTCACCTGATGTTAAGTGACGATGCGGACTACGATGTACCACACTTGCATATCAAAATCCATTTAGTAGTTCATACGTGAATGAGTAACAAACATACTTCCACACATCCATTCATACAAAAATAATATTAGTAGGATAGAATAGTTCAAATAAAAAATATATCATGATGTGGTTCATTTTATTTTATTCAGTGAAAAGAGTCTACAAACAATTGAAAACAAAGTAATTACTCCTGAGCGAGTCTTCAAACTTCGGATAGGTTCCACATCATATGCAACTAGAACAATTAGCCTACATCTTGTAAAGTTGTCATTCTATATTCTTCTTCTTATCGTGTCGATGCTACAACTGTATTTTATTGTAGCATCGTGTTGTAAAGATTAGCCAGACTAGACACTGCTTTATCGTGCCTAGCTGTTACCGGTGTGCGCCGCGAGGAGGCTCTTTCCATGCACCCATTCTATATTAAAAGGTACAAGCAAAGTAGTTCTTTAAGAGTTTTTTAAGAGTAAGCACTAAATTAGTACTTTATTGCAAACACACATATTGATTCGGATCATTAATATCTATATAGAGGTCATTTGCAACGATCTAATCTACATATATAAATATATATAATATTATGTAGATTATAATATATATTATGAATATTTTATATTATAAATAACGTTAAGATAAATATAATATAATATGATAGTCGTAATATTCTTTGAAAATACAAGTTTAAACTATAGTACGTTGATATTTTAACCAAAATGTTTGTCATTTTAGAATATGTGTTTCGTTTTTGACTAGACTAGACCAACCCAATTTCAATACAAGTTCAATTTCAATTCTTGCTATCGGCTGTATATGCTATATCCAACACCAGTTCATTCACTGCGGACGTACCGTGACTTAAAAGGCTTGGCATACCACAACAAAAAGCCTTAAAAATACCTGTTTACTCATTCATTCAAACATAAAGCATACATTCAAATAAGCCACTCGCGAACCACTTCCATCCATCAAGTCCACTGAACCCTAACCCGAAAAGCGTACGAATACCTGGAGGCCCTCAACCGGTTTTGTCATAAAAATATCATACAAGGATGCCATAATGCCTCCTCATATTCCTGAGAGGTACTTTTAGTGATGCTCTTTTGTTATGGAAACTTAGGTTAACCGGCAAATGCCGGCAAATTTTTTAAACTCTTTTCAGGGCTCGCCTCTACTTCTTCTTGTTCGTAACACTCTTGACAGAGTGGTCGTGGTCGTCATGGGGGGGCAGTGGCTCGCTTAACAACCCTCCGCCACTCCTCTCGCACCGTTGCTCGTCTTGCACATTCATTTAGGGGAAGATCAATGGCTGCTTTTATCTGGTCCGTCCATCTCATAGGTGATCTAACGCGCCTCTACTATTGACATGTAATTAATTAAGTTTTTTTTCTGTATTAGTTGGTGTACAATAAAGAATAAAGAATGAATATCGTTTTAGAAAGTCTTCTTGCGTGTCAATTGATCACAACAACAATTTAGTTGAAGTAGACCTGTGCTTTTTTATCGTTTTATTTGCAGCGTTGATAAGATAATTCCTTGTTCGAGTATGTGATGGAATAAGCAGATGACTATATAGGAATTATGCATCTGATTTCGAAATCAGATAATACATTTAATTATTCTGACCACAGGCTGGCTTTTTATACAATGCTGTGAAAAATTAAAAATATAACTTAGTTATATCAAAAACACATCATGAACCACATATCAGTTCACTGCAGCAAAGGGGGTGAACACGAATAATTATAATAATCGTCAAAGTGACTAAACTGTGACGTATTTGAGATACACTGCGCGTCAACATCAGCTTAATGTCGAACGTTGCAGCGGTAAAGCGCAGTGTGTCTTAAATACGTATTATGTAACGTAAATACGTTTACGATTGTCACATTTGTGCTGAAATAGCACTGCTAAATAGAAAAGTCCGACTTTTCAAAAGTACCATCACTATCACGTACACACGACATTCATCTTATTTTCGCGGGCTATTGTTGCGGTCTGGCTGGCTTATGAATAAATACTCGTACTACGTACATTGATTCGAGTTTCGAGTGCGTACCACAATAGTTCCAAATTATTGTCTGGCTAGAATATGTCGAACGAGACTCAGCCAGTTTCAAAAGAGGGAAGATTTTTTAAACTTTGGTTGAATTTTCCGGGATGACTTTTCTTTGAAAAAATGTGGATAGAAAATTGTTTTGCGTAGCTGACTGTGAAATATGGGTTTTATGTGATGAACTTAGGACAAAAGCTCCCTATAAATATTTTACTTAGTAGATACATTATTTACAACTTACAATTACAAAATGTACAAATAAATGAAATACTTAAAAAACTTCAATATTTACCGTAAGTATTGAAAATATATGACAACTGGTTAGAATCAGTTGTCATTATTTTTTTCAAATATGAAACACGATATTATCTTAATTAAAAAAGAGAAGTGTACAATCAAAGAGCATTTTTTATGTAGCGATTTTATGCTGTATTAGTGAATTAATTGGGACTAATTTCAGGCAATTCTCATGGTAATTAAAAGCGAGTGTTTGTACACTTTAGCGCTCTCTCATATGACCGAACAATTTCTCAGCTGATAAAACCAGTAATTCTTAACCAATTTATTCAAAGCAAAGTGCTCGCAGTGTTTGAGTAAATGTGTAAAACAAGTGAATGCTACAAGTAAATGTGTATGATCAACTTCAAAGGGAATACCTTCCATCTTTTCTCATCTAGAAACGTTTGGAGTTAAGAACCCCCGGAGGTAGAAACTTGATAAATGTTTATTCTTGTAAGACGTCGGCCAAATGTATCTGGGTCGGCGGTTTGTGAAAGATTGTTTTCTTAATTTTATGAGCAAATGTTTGGATAAGCTTTGTTTGAACAGCAAAAGAACACGGAAATTATCAAGTATAATTTTTTTCTTATTTTCTTAGAACAACAGAACATTGTATCTAATCTAGATTATACATCGTTGAGGGCCAAATGTTACTTACATTAAATTTTGCCCTCATTTTTCTAGACTTTTCAATCGTTCTATTACTTACATTAAAGAAAAAATATAGGTTACTAAGTTTGCATAAAAACATATTTTTAAGTAAGTTTAGGAATAAACTAGATTTTTATTTATTTATTTTACGGGCTACTTCACCAATAACACGATTTCCGTGACGCTTGCATATTGATTTTTATATTTTTATGTCGATATTTTTAAGCAAATCATCAACTAGTTGGTTATTTGGTTGGTTTGACGACCGGTGTGGCGCGGTGGGCGATGGTCCGCCTGCGACGCAGAAGGTTGCGGGTTCGATTCCCGCCTCGGGATAAATGTTTGTATGTTCTGCAAATATTTATTCCGGGTGTTCTGGGTATTATATGTATAATAAAAAATATCTATCTATGTAGTGTATTGTATTAAGTATGTCAGTCTTCTAGTACCCATAACACAAGCTCTGCTTAGCTTGGGGCTAGATGATGTTGTGTGGATTGTCCAGCATTATTTATTTATTATTATTATTTATTTATTTATTTATAAAATTAAGTGAACAATTTCCTAAATAATGAATCGTTATGATAATAACTCAGGGTATTATAACCTTTCCGGTTCCAAAGGAAACCCTTTAGAGGACCCAAAAACCATACAAAAGGTCACCGTTAAACTACTTAGCCCGTAGCCAATCAGCGCAGCTGATTTAAATTCCATCGCTGGCTTAATTCGGAACCAACTAATCTAAATTCATTAGCGGCCAGCAGTGTTGTCTAAATATTTGAATAATTTGATTTCTCTTTGTCGAATAACTGCGAATTACTGGGTAGACAAATAATATCGATACATAGAACTGAAACAAAGTTAACGTATTTTTAAAACACGCTTTTTGTTTTCGACGTAATTTTACTACTACATAATATCTCGTGGGTACACGAGATATAGTAGTTCAGAGTGGTAAAAACACTTTGGTTAATTGTCAACTGTCACTACTGTCACTTTGCTCTACTTATAGTGCGTACAAGAAATTCAT
Source organism: Ecliptopera silaceata (assembly GCA_932527185.1). NCBI lineage: Eukaryota > Metazoa > Arthropoda > Insecta > Lepidoptera > Geometridae > Ecliptopera > Ecliptopera silaceata. The sequence goes on along the minus strand of OW052208.1, from coordinate 8,597,633 downwards.
AATATTTATTTTTCTGATAAAGAAATTAGAAAGAGAATATTATTTTGTCTTTAATCCGTTCAAAAAAACCTAAATTTTCATTTTTCTGTCGTGCAGTTATTATAATAAATATAAACACATCACGCATTTTTTTTGTGAATATGTAAAAAAAAATATAAATAATTAATTGTAATTTTTCAACATTGCTTTCCTTATAATAATATAAGGTTGAATTATTTTAGAACTACATGTATCTATACATAGTAACATACAGTTGCGTATCTATACGCTATAATTTACCCTTTGTTATGGAGATACCATGATTAGAAAGGACAGAGACAAGGGTTGGGAAAATCAGTCGAGACGGAATGAAATGGTTGACATTTTTTACTTTGTACAAGCTTTTATTACCGAACTGCCAAAGGAGGGTAATATTTATTGCTTTAAATAAAACAGGACCTTGCTCTGGCTTTGCGCGGCTTGAATAAAATTATTTAATTAAGGTATCAGAACAGAAATATAAGTCCGTAGAGGTCAGAAGCAAATATTTGTGTGACGGCAAATATTGGTGCTTGTTCTGCGTCAGATGTTAGTATTTAAATTATACAAAACATCATAAATATTGCTAAGTACAGAAGAAAAAATGGTTAAACAAAGTTATTTCCAAAAGTAAGGTAAATCTTAATATCTAAAATACCACATTCCTGAATCCGAAATAAGATTGAAACAATCAACGACTTAGTTTCACAAAATTCGACGCAACGCAATACATTATTAATAAGAGGTTTTATGTACTTCAATTTGAATATCACTCACAATGCGTATTTAAATACAAAAGGAATAACAAACACATAAATAATACAGCGCAAAAAGGTTTTATTCTAAATATATTCGCAGTGAACAATATTGTAAAGGTTAAATAAAGGCTCTCCTAGAATTTTTATAAGTAAATATAGCTAGTAGAAGTCTGTATAAAATAATGTGGTATTTGGTACGTACCCAAAGTGGTACTTTGGGTACGTACCACTTTGGGTACGTAACACTTTGGGTACGTATCACTTTGGGTACGTACCACTTTAGGTACGTACCACTTTGGGTAGGTACCGAATACTATGTCGCAAACACGCTGTTTTCCAGTTCTAAAAGACTTGTTCACCGATTATTTCACTGTTTAAGCCTATCTATACATACTAACCAAGAAATTTAATACCTGATAGGGCATTACTGTTCCGAGAGGTAACCAAGCATTTGTTATTTGCTACTGCTCGGAGTAGCTTATAAGAAGAACTGGTTTTTGCGACGCACTATAGCATATAATCTCATCTTCGTAATCCTATCTGTGTTACCTCATTCAGTATTTGTTATAAAGAAACAAACGACAAAAGCCGGTACTGGGTTCCCACCGTTTTTACTATATGACAAACTAAGCGTATACACATTGATACAGAAAGTCTTTCAGTTCAGCAACAGCATCCTCAGTCTGCTTTCGGGCTTTGTTGCTGCAGGTTGTCAGTCGCTCGCACGACTGCTCATTGTGGCGACGAGCGTTTGTAAGACTAAGGTCCAACTCGTAGCCAAGGGTGACCGCTGCCCGGGAGAGCTCTTTGATACAGGAGCTTACATCAGCTCTGAAATAAAAAGAACTTGTAAGCTATGCTACTAAAAACACAGGCTAGTTAAATGTTCTGCCGGCGTCTGTTTCCCTTGACCACTATAACCTCAATATTTTCAAGGCCAATGTAAATAGGTGTCTTCTAGACCATCCTCCTCCATCGTTATTTATTATTATTATTTATTGATTATATAAAAAAAAATGTGCAAGTCACATAGAACTTGCATATTATTGCACACTTGCACATTTAACTAGCCGATATTGATAAACGATCAAAGACTTACTTATCCATAGTCCTCTGATTCTTTTCTTGTCCAAAAACTCTGGCTGCGTCTTCCAAGCTGATTTGCATGTGGTTCCTTGTAATACCGATCATCTCTTCAGCGTATTTTCCCATCTTGGCGATGGAAGACCTGGCTTCTTCAGTGCAGGAGTAGATCAGGGATACATGTCTGCTGGCTACTGTCCGTGAGGCTCGACGCTCCTCTTCACACATGGCTATGGGTTAAGCAATACAAATGGTATATTACCACCACCAATAAGGAACCTACAAAGTGTTCAAAGTTTTAGATTCAAATTAAAGAAATATATGTTAAACTGGCAAAAAGAGCAGGAACTTCTAAGACTGGATACAAGTGCTATTTGATGTGATATGTGAATTTTGAATGTAATTTTTTTATGCTAATGATTTAAACTATACACATTTTCAATGTTTTTATTGTTACACACTTACAATTAACGTTTTTAGTTTGTTTATGATTGTTGTAATTTATTTTTTTTGTCTTTAATGGATTGTATTATCTTTAATTGATTGTATACCTCTAACTTTTGTCTTTAATGGATTGTATTATCTTTAATGGATTGTATACCTCTAACTTTTGTCTTTAATGGATTGTATTATCTTTAATGGATTGTATACCTCTAACTTTTGTCTTTAATGGATTGTATTATCTTTAATGGATTGTATACCTCTAACTTTTGTCTTTAATGGATTGTATTATCTTTAATGGATTGTATACCTCTAACTTTTGTCTTTAATGGATTGTATTATCTTTAATGGATTGTATACCTCTAACTTTTGTCTTTAATGGATTGTATTATCTTTAATGGATTGTATACCTCTAACTTTTGTCTTTAATGGATTGTATTATCTTTAATGGATTGTATACCTCTAACTTTTGGGTTTTGTTTTTTTGGTTTTGGCATGTGTATTTCTTTATTTTTTATTTTATTTTATAATGTAATTACGCCCACTTAGATTTTATTTTATTATTATGTTTTAAGCGTATGCGATCCTCAAAGGCCCCAACGGAAGATCAGCGCAGGTTGTATTACCTGTATATGCTGAGTTGGGACTTTTTTGCAAGCATTAGTTTTAATTTGATTTGTTTTTTATGTATTTTTATTTATGTGTTTGCAAATAAACAGTTTGAGTTTGTATTATATTATTTTATTCTACTCCAGTCAATGTATGCACTTTACATACTTTTAGGTTACGAATACTTCAATGCGTAAAACCTTCTTTTACGTACATTTACAGGGTCCATATTTAGAGAATTGATTTCAATCATCCGAAGAAATATGTCTTTAGAATATTTTTCAGATAGATTACCTGGCATAATGGTGGAAACTTAATTATTAACATTAGAACTACTAACATGGAACTTTCAGATCATCAGCCAGCTTGGTCAGCTCAGCATGAATCTCCTGCTTCTTCTGAACAGCTGCGTTGATCTCATCCTTGATCCGGCGCAGGATCTTGCCGGTCAGCTGCTGGTACGAGTTCTGGATATTCCTATGGTACGTGTCCAGGAATGGGGCGAGGACTGTGTCCATATAGCGGGTTATCTCACTGAGAACACAAACATATTTCAATTATATTGTTATTTGCTTGTGTAGTAATCTCAAAATGTGGGTTACTAGATTAATAGAGTAAATATACGCCTTTTAAAACTGGTCAATAATTTTCCAAAATAGGATACGACTGGAGAATGGAAATAAGGTCATTGACCTGCAGTGGGACACTACATGTTCTAAAAAATAAAATGGTTATAGAAACGAAAGTGCTTTCAAACTTGATCGCCAAAAGACATGGAATTCAGTAACATGGTATACAGCAATACAATCTTAAGATCTGCTTCTATACATTCATCCTCTCTTTCTTTCTGTCCAGCGTTTCTACAAGTAAGAGTGAGCCCACCTGTTAGTAAGAGCAAGCTGTGTTTCTTTGCGTCTACTAGTAGTGTTGCTCCAGCGATCTCTAAGTGCCACCAAATGGTTTTCCAACTCCACGGGTTGATGCTGCCACGGAGATATTTCAAAGCATAGGCCTCCATCTTGTCGTAAGTGGTTACTGCGATACTGCGGGAGTAGGTATGTTATTAAAATACGAGATGGCTTAAATAGAATATTACATCTATTGTGACTTGGTTAATTGCCCTAATGATGTTTAATTTACTTATCTGCTTGCTTTTTCGATATGATTTTGGGTCGCTGAATCTGTCCCAAGATTTTAACCTCATTATAAGACATTATATATTATGACAGGCGGCACAGCTCTGCTTTCCATGCTGTGGACCGTGGGTTCGATTCCCACTCAGAGATTTTATGTGATGAACATAAATAATTGTTTTGTTTCTGGGTGTCACTATGCATTCTATGTATGTATTTACAAAAAAAATGTATATAAGTATTATATCAGCAATCTAGGTTCCATAATACAAACTTTGCTTAGTTTGTGACTAGATTGTGATGTGGGAATTGTACGTGAATATTTATTTATTTAAAGTTTGTAACACTTATTTTGGAAAATAAAAAATCTTATATATCTTGAGACTTAGTAAGCCACAATGGTTTCACAATATTACCCTTCATCGTTTGAGTAAAACATATAACTTACTCTACAATTGACTATTGGTTCTGTTCCATTGGTCCTACCACTGAGTATCACTAGATAAATTATCACTAAAATTGTTTTCACGCATGTACTCATAACTTAAAACTTTTCGTCAAAACCTTTAGAGATTTTGAATTAATCATTTTTATAATCTTTTGCTTCTTAAAACTTGTTGGAATAGATTTAATAATGAAGAGAATTATATCCCAAATGTATTGAAAACCTCAAGCGCAATTACTAGCTTCAATGAAACATGAAAATGGTTGTTTCGACTCGATTTGATAACCGCATTTCTCTCCGCTAATTAATATCGTATTTGTATTGTTCTATTTGTTTACCGTTGGCTATATAACAACAGTGTCATTGTGTTCTGTGACACAATGACTTAACAAAGTACAGGTGAAATTAACATACAATTCTGAATAAAATAACAAGTGCTGTAAAGTTGTCAAAAAAGTCAAAGTCAAAGTCAAAATTACTTTATTCAGTTAAATCACAAGGATCATTCAGAATCGTCTTATCGTTGACTGATATTTCACGAAAATTTAACTTTTAAGAATTTTCATGTTGATGAAGCCGATCAATCGTGGTCAAGAAGATTATGTTTTTTTTTAATTCATTGTTTCACACAATTATTTTCAGTCACTTTTCCAGCACTGTTTTACTTATTCGTGGTCATTTTTATCTTAAAATATTAATTATTTATGTTCATCATCAAACATTAGCTCTGGGTGGGTATCGCACCCACGACCCAGAGCATGAAAGGCGGGCTACTACCTAACTGAGTTGTGACTCCTATCGCAAAAATATGTGCATACATCATATGTAGAACTATAGAACATAGTCCCCTAACCACAGGTCAGATACATTGCCCAAAACAGAACCACGGTAATGATGATTCTAATCACCGGTGACACGGTTGAATGAACTTCCCGATACCTAACTTTATTCCCATCGGATACCTCCATAAATTATCTACTGATAGGGGTTTTATGCGTCATTAGCAAATTTTTTTTACTCTATCTAAATTAGTGTATACTAGACATTTATACACTGACGTACGTAATTTTGACATTTCATGACCCAAAAAATCTCCAAAATTCTAACAGTGTCATACATTCTAATTTTAAATAGATTCAAATACGTCAACTCGTGCTGTCAATTGACCATTGCTTAACCAAATTGGGTGTTACTATGTTTTCTACGTATTTATAAAAATATTTTAGCTTCCGATATGCTGGCCACACACGATCCTTCCTATCGTACAATCGGCATGACGCTACTGATTGGATCAGTTAGAATTGACCGTGTGTGGGAGTGGATTGGCATGACAGTTAGAATTGATGGCATGATCGAATTTCGATTCTTTTGGCTTGATCACATCGATTGGATACTGCCGATTGGATTGTGTATGGCTGTCGACGATTGGCAGTTCAGTTCGTAAATAATTACTGTAATCTTTTTGCTTAATTCTCAATTCTTCTATTAAAATAATTAAATTTATATGAGTAAACTTTTTTCTTTTCATAAACCAATACTTGCACCACTCTGCTCGATATTTTTAGGACGATAGGAAGGATCGCGTATGGTGCATATGGACGTACTGCAGATTGGATCAAGCCTGCAGTATCATGCCGATTGGACGATAGGAAGGATCGTGTGTGGCCAGCATTAGAATTTTGGAGATTTTTTGGGCCATGATATGTCAAAATTATGTATGTCAGTGTACAAATATCTAGTATAAACTAATACGAAAATTTTCAAGTTCCGTACATTATATTTGAATGCAAGTATAATTCTTGCTATTTTTGAGTTATAGCATCTCTTCAGCTCTTGGCAAAAGCTCGGTTTATTCATACATTTGACTGTAAAATCTTACACTATTCTGTAAGTTTATGAATACCCTTCACGTTTGGTGACACAGCGGAATGTATGCAGCTAGTTTAAAGTCATTTAATTTTAATAAAATTCGTTTGTTTTTCAGAGCACCATCATCTTCCTACCCTTGTCCCACATTATGTGGGGTCGGTACAACACTCTCCTCTATCAGACGTCATCACAATGCTCACACCTTTCTTACACATGTCATTTTTTTTTCAGTGCATACTCGTAAATTCAAATTTAAAAGAAAAGTTAATCTTGCTAGTGCAAATGGAGGATGGGTATTTTATCGCAAATACCGCTAAAACAAAAATATTCCGCTAAAAGCTATTCGAAAATATCGAGATTAATCAAAGAAATAAATAAATAAATAATGCTGGACAATCCACACAACATCATCTAGCCCCAAGCTAAGCAGAGCTTGTGTTATGGGTACTAGAAGACTAACATACTTAATACATTTGTAGAGCTTAACCTAAAATTATATGTTGACCAGCTGTTCATCCACGTCAATGGCAGTGATCTCCATTCACGTGTCTCAGTCTGCACTCTGCAGAGAATGGATTCAGGAATTAGCAATATTATGCTAAATTAATGCTAAACTGCAGATGGAGACTAACCTAATTACGACTCTGGGTGTTCGAGAATTATATTGAAAATTGAGGGAGTTTATTAATTGTTAAGTTATAAAGGACATCGACAAAAATAAATTTCAAGCTACTCCTTTGGATGAAAAGCTTTAGTTGAGCTGAGGAATGATCATGATCACGAATTAATGTGACAATAGTAAACGTATCGTTACAAATCCGAAACATGCCGCGCGTTATCGTTACATAATTCGACAGTTAAACTAACGTTGACGCGCTGTGTGACTCTAATATGATCACATTGTGGTGCGATTTTCGATTAACACATTTATTTATTGTCAGAGGGTCGAAAAAACGCGACAATCGAAACAGTGGCGTAATCGAGTAACACTACGCGTTGACGCCAGCTTGACTGCCGAACGTTGCAGCATCATCGCGCAGTGTCTCGGAAACGCTACCGTTACGATATATTTACGGCTTTTACACACGATTATACGAGAAGCCAGTAAATAATTTGTTAATTAGCTACTAGTCTATTTCATATTTTATAATTTTTTTTATCAGGTTCGGTACTCAGCAGGACTAGGAGATATGCAAATTAAACACGTACTCAGACGTTCCACGTCGAGGCAGTAAAAAAAATAATTAAGCATCACGTAATTAATGTGCTGTCCCGCTACTAAGCTTGCTAAGTTTCTGCTAACTCAGCAAACTTTTTTTTTACTATTTACAGGGCTTAATTATGGTTACTTTCGAAAACTCATCATAATTATCTTATTATGCCTACGGAATAAAAAAACAAAATATAGGGGTTTGTTACAAACCCGTATATTTTTGTTTTTTATTTTTATTTTGCGATCAAAAACAATGTTAAATTAAACGATAGAAACAGTGACTTCTGTCTACATCTTATAATTTATCTTAAGTATGAAAAACAGCAATCTAGTTTCCACTGCTTACAAGCTTTGCTTAGTTTGGGTCTAGAGTAGGTATGATGTGTAAAAGTCCATGAATATTTATTTACTTATTTATCTTTTTTTTTACTTATTATCTTATTTTTGAGGCACCGAGTAAGCAATTGAGGACGTAGAGTATGTGGTTATCACACTGCCTCCAACTTTAAAAGAAACGTAAAGATGCTAAATAAAGATCGTAAAATCGACGTAAAGATCCTGAAACAGTTAAATTAATTTTTATAATTATTTAAGATTTTTTTAAATTTCTAGTTAGTAACGTCATAAAAGCGAAAGTATTTCTCCTTCTTGTCTATTATGTATATAAGCGTTTTTTTTTTAAATTATTGAGTGTCCGCTATTTAACTACTGTTCTGTAGTTTTAGAAACTCCAGCTTTAGAATAAATTGAATGTGGTCGTAAAATTTCTAGTTTCGTTATCATAATGTTTTCAAGTGATTTCTTCGCATTCCAAATACAGCAAAGATGGAAAAGAATAAGCAAAGATGGAATAAGCAAAGATGGAAGGCCAAACTGAATGAAAATATTTTCTTCGGCAACATACTATGCTTGTTCAAACAAAACTCATCCTTGTGTGTATAACTTACAGTGCTTTATTGCCTGGCATTTATATGATAGAAAGCACAAGAGTTACCTTAAGTTATGAGTAAGGAAAAATATGAGATGACGACTTCTCGGCAAGAAATAATTTGGTATCATATCCGTTATAGGGCGTTTTTGTTCTGAGCGGGATCTTTCTATAGTTTAGTTGGTATGTTAAGTTAGATTTTTATGTATTTCGAAAGTCTAAAGTGGAGCCAAAACATATCGCAAGTACTTAAATAGAAATTTAGTTTTTATGTGAAACGGCTTTGTTAATAAAACTATTTTAAAACTATTTATTTATAACTTCTTTGCTCATCAACTGCAGTAATTTTTAAGTCATCCGTATATAACGTATCGATATAAAATAGTTTTTTTTTGTGCATCGTTATTTGACAAAATGAAATCTCAACCAGAGATGAACTACTGATATAAAAATTAAACCAAAACCTATATTTTTGCAATAAAACGGACCTTTATAGTCACAGTCGCAATATTTAATTCAGTATTTTTCCTACATTTCCTCGAACAGCACACAAGTTCGTCATATTACAGCTACGTTGTGAAATGATGCAAGCGACAACGTGGATAAGGGCGGTGCACACGCGCGCCGCCTGCCGCAGCGGAAATGTCAATTTTATGTAACCACAAATGAAAAACAAACTACATTTTGAATGTAGTTGTAGAATAATCTAGATTCAGCAGCATTAATGACAGGCGTCACAGCTCAGTTTGTAGTAGTCTCTGTCTTCCAAGCTGTGGGTCGTGGGCTCGATTCCCACCCAGAGCAAAAGTTTTTGTGATGTACATATATATTTGTTCTGTGTTTGAGTGTATTATATGTATGCATTCATGAAAAAAATATATATAAGTATTCTATCAACAATCTAGTTCCCATAGTAGGTACAAGCTTTGGAATCCCCATTGCCAAAGTGAGATGAAAACCGAAAATGTTTAAATCAGATAACTTACAGATATAGTTCCCGTATATCTCGCTAGGGGCGCTTATTGTGGGTTCACACTAAATTATCTCAAATCTAGCTTTTCGTTTATTATCTCGCATTCCGTTAATGAACTAAAGACTACTCGTTTTCATATGTTTTTCTGTTAGTTTTCAAGTAAAGATTAAATTTATTTGATTTGCTTTCGATGGTGAATTCTCCGCCTTACAATACGAAATGATGCAAGCGACAGCACGAAATGAGACGACGAACGCACCTGAGTCGGCTCTGAAGTTTCATTTCGATCATCTACGTCATGCGGGATTATTTATATACTTCTTTATTTTGTCGCTTTTGTAGTGAGGCTTTTTTGCAGTATTTTCATTATCATTTCTGGGAAAATACAAAATACTGTGAAAATTTATGGATCAGAATTATTTACAAAATATTAAAAATTACATAGATGGGTTACGTAATTACAAGTAGCAGTATGCAGTAGATACGCTATCTTGATGGTTTGGAGGTTGATGATGATCATCATCATCGACCTATATCAGTCCACTGGACGTAGGTCTCTCAACAGAAGCGTCAATGAGCCCGGTCTTAGGCTCTTCCCATGCAGTGTTTAGCTACATTACACAGACCGTCGCTCGTCGATGGTGTGTCACTTGGTCAGTCTAATGCTTGCTTAGTTTGTACTTACTACAACTAAAGTAGCTAGGCCAATCAAAGTCAGTGTAACTCAAAATATCACAACCTTCAGAGACGTAAGATTGATGTAACAGCTTATCCAAGATCATTGCGCGGTGAAGTTGAAACGTTTAGCAGTGAACCTGGCCTTAGCGTGCAATGTATCTTAAAAACGATCGGCTTTGTGCTATATTTCTGCTGACCCCGATATTATTTCGTGACATTTGGCTACCTGAAATATGACGTCATAAGTCTCTCAATGCTCAAATATATCCTATCAAAGCTTGCTAGAGTGGGCAGTGGTAAACAGAATATAAGCACATATTTACTAATACCTACTGACTTACTCAAAGCAATATGAAAGCAATCTGTCTACCCCGATCCTATTCCTACATTATATCTCCCGTCAAAACATTTTTTACATGAAAAATAATTCTATCCTCACAGGAATGTCCTTCAAGATTTTCCATACGAGCGAAGCAATTTATGTGATAACGTTGAAGGAAAATTGCCTTCTGGCCTTTCTTTCTATTGAATTTATTGCTCGATTCAAACGAGTGATATTTATTACGCAACTGCAAGTAAGTAATTTGTTATGGATGGTATCAAAACATGGGGGAGATTACAGGTGGAATGGGATTACGAGCTTTTACTTGTTTACGGTGTTTATGTTTACCTGGATGAGCGTAAACGTAACCTATTTAAGATACACTGCTCGCTGACGCTGTAATGTTTGACAGTAAAGCTGATGTCGACGCGCATTGTATCATAAATACGTCACTGTTTTGATACGTTTACGATTCAAATTCACATTTATTCGTGCTCTCGATACCATTACAAAACCAAACATTTGTTTTTTGTATATTTTTACTATACTCTGCAGTTATATATTTTAAATTATTTATTAGAAGCATAATTTGTTGATAGATCCCAATTTTTATCAAAATATGTTCATTCTTCTTCTTGGTCGCAACTCTTGACAGAGTGATCGTGGTCGTCATGGGGGGCAGTGACTCGCTTAACTATTCTCCACCACTCCTCTTGCACTCAAGAACTTTTAATATGTTCATACGCATTACAAAACAAGCACATTCTTTCAGTTTTTTACTGGAAGTAGGCAGGTATAATCTTTATAAGGCTTACAAATGGGTCAGGAATCGACACCCAGTCTCATGATACATCTCAATCCTTTCACACGCGTATGCGTAGCAAAATAATAAACCATTCCAATTCGTGTCAATAACCAATCCAAAGCGTCGCTCGCCACAAAAGGAAATACATAGCCAGCCGTCGAACATCTACAACAAAACCAGAACATACAGCCTGATTCTGTATGGCTGTATGTTCTGTGTCGATTTTCGTACATTTTTAACCTCCGACGCATAAACGACGGGGTGTTATAAGTTAGAGGTGTCTTATTTAATAGCAATGCTGTATTAATTTAATAGAATAAAAAGTACACGTTCATTTATCCAAAGGACATCAAATCTTCTTGTTCTTGGAACGTGTAAGATATTTCCGGACTGTGTTTAAGATACTAAGAGTAATAAATCTAGAAGAAGTGAGTATAACATAGGTTATAAAATATACGCAATAGGTTAGAGTGGTATGGGCAATGGGCATGTCATGCGGAGGGAAGAAAGCCATATAACAAGAAGAGTGTTAGATATGAATGTGGATGGATGTAGAAGTAGAGGGAGGCCAAAGAATAGATGGATGGACTGTGTGAATGATGACATGTATAAGGTGTGAGCATTGAGATGACATCTGATAGAGGAGAGTGGAAGAAGAAGACGTGTTGTATCGACCCCACATAATGTGGGAAGATGATGATGACTATATAATGCAATAAATTGAAAGTTTAAAAATGCAAAGTACAGAATAAAGCTCCCGACTAGGAGAGCTCGCCAATACAAGTCTTTGAAAAAAACACAACGACTCGCTCTGCCTATATTTCATTCGTGCAATCCACAGCCGCAAACCCGATAAATCCCGAACCAAAGATTTCTATTACAGATACCGCTGTGATTCTTTCCGGATATTTAATTTTATGTACGATACTCATAATTTTAAGTTGGTTATTGAGAATGCTGGAATGAGGTGATAGTGCGGTTCTCAGCAATTTATTATAAAGTTTAGAACTGCGAAGAGCATCTTTCTGTTTAAGGTTTCGTTGGCGTGTTGTATTCTTGTTCCTTCTACAGATAAAACAAATGATTGATTAAGAATTGTTTCAATTTACAATCCCATTTAAAACAACTGACTGTCTTATTTATGTCTGTAGCTTCGTCCTAACAATTGTTAGAACATAGAAAAAAAACCGTTAAATAATGTAGCTTTTAAAAATAATTCATTAACAAATCAAACATTGATTGAATGATGAGTTTTCTTAGCATTAGAAGCATTAAAAAGCATTAAAAATAAGACTGAATAAGTATCATTCATTGTAAAACTGTGTATTATGATGTAAAAGTAAAGAATATTTCAATAGCCTACTTGAAATTATTGGCTAGAACTCAGTTTTTAGCTAAATCGAGAAAAGTTATAAACTAAAAACTCAATCGCTAACACTACACCCAAGCCCAAGAGAACCGCGGAGAGAAACAAATTCAACAAACTTTCACATAACGTGTGTTCCCAGAAAATAAACTGTGTTCATATTAAGATAATGTCCACATAAGTATACTGCTCTATTGTCTTGTTAAAATGGCTTTTATTTTTCAAATAAGCTTGAGATAGGTCTTTGTTGTCTTGTACAGAGATTGTGCGTTTATTTATTTAATCGTATGATATAGGCGTTACGAAGAAATTTCATGAAAAGAGCCAATTCCGTCAGTATAGCTCGTCAGTGTGCCCGGGGATGCGTGGATAAAGATTTTGAGTTCAAAATTTTCTTTTTACTATTATAACGGCCGGTTTCTGGAAACCCAAATCACGATTGATCCGAGTTTGACACATAGTAATTACTAGATTTTTTCGTTGATCATCGTTCGAGAAACCGACCGTAAGATTATTAAAAACGTCAATGTTTGAGGGAAAAGATTTTGCGTTCAAAATTGACTTTAAGATTATTATAAGACTGTTAAAAATTACAATGTTTGTTGGTACATCACGCCAAAACTAATGAACCAATTTAATAAAACATACAATTAAAAGTATATTTCTGGATGTAAACTTGGACTATTATTGCAGTCACGAAATTGACAAGGATCATTGAATAGTGATGACGGATATTTAGGTCAGTATAAGATAAAGATAAGATAAAAAATACTTATTGCTTTTAGTCTTACATAAACCTAATTACAATCTTATGTGTGAAATATCCTCAAATATTTATTTTTTGGTTTATGTAATAAATTATCACTTATATTTGTTTTTTTTTAACATGGGTAAGGAGCGTCTTTTATAAGACTAGTATAAGAGATATTATGGATTACAAGTAATCAAAGACATAACGAAAAATTAATTACGAATTATCTCATTGCTAATAGATTTTATTTATTGCGACAGTTTGGCGACAGCAATAACACAAGTATAGGGTGTTCAAAGTTTATTTGCGTATAGATCCTATTCATATTATAAACACGAAAGATTGTATGGATGGATTTGAATGAAACTTTACAGTGAAATGTGCTCCGTACCAGACAATAATAATATTTCGTCGAATTTTCTATTGTTCATTGTATAAACTATTACAGTATTTACAAAATGTACATAGGCATATAAAATACAAAAGAAACAGGTTGAGTTATCTACAGACCGTTGTAAACGCTCTATAGATCGTTTGTATTAATATATATAATAAATATTAATATATTATAATAATACTGTGCAAATTTTAACGCTCATAAGACAAAGTCACGGGCACCAGTTAATAAGAAAGTTTTTAGAATAAAATACCTTGTTGGCAAAGATAAAATCACATGTGCATTCGTTTATTTTAAAATGGCATAATAAGTTCTCTCAAACGTTGAAAGAAAACAATACAAAAATGAGATTTCTAGAAATACTCGTATTTCAGACACCGTTTAACAGAACTTATTGTGCATAATAAGTAGCTATATTCCGAATAAAAACTAAAAACATTCCGTTTTAATAAACATCTATCTATTTTACACCGGTTTGACAACAGAAGATAGCGCATTTTTTTTAATCAACCTACGCTGTCCCATATGATACTTATATAGAATTTTTCTTAAGATTAACGGCCGGCCGGGCCGGCTGGAGACCCAAATCAAGATTGATCCGAGTTTGACACATAGTAATTATTTGTTTTTTTCGTACATGTATTATCTCTAATTTTTTTGTGTATCGTAAATAAAAGTTTTGATTCTTTTGATTCTGATTCATTCCACGGTTTGAAGCCTGAAGAGTAAAGCAACTAGTAAGTTTTTTGCACCCTGTACTACGAGAAATACAAGACAATAATGTTTCCACGAAAACAAACAATGAATGGAACAGAACAGGAATTATATTATTGACTTTGCTAAGGTACTCGGGATATCGGATATCTCTATTGTATCCAGGATATATTTTTACGTCTCTTTCTTTTTAGGGTTCCGTACCCAAAGGGTAAGACGGGACAATATAAAGATCTACTTAGACATCGCTGTCCGTTTGTCTGTCTGTTTGGTATTTGACTAACTCCAGGATTCTTTTTAGAGTTCCGTACCTACCCAAAAGGGTAAAACGGGACGCTATAAAAATCTACTTAGACCCCGCTGTCCGTCTGTCTGTCTGTCTGTTTGATATTTGACATTTGACTAACTCCTATTGATTATACAAAAATGCTATGAACCACGTGGAGTATTTTGCTAGATTTTGTCTAACAATGGCTAAAGAACAGAAAACGAATATTTTTGATAATAAAGAGTATCTAAAACATTCAAAGCCAGTGGTTTTGAAAATCAAAATATACATTGTAAGTCAGTGGTCGCGCTTCCAATGCAGGGGTGCTCAACTGAATTCACCCATTTAGCTACATTAGCGTTGGATCGCCAAATGTTTACCGCTTCTGAGATGACACTGCAACGAGAATACTGGATAGGAATATTTATTAAAACCTAATCATTTATAATAGCCTAAGAGCTTGTGAATGCCAGACCTTCGTTATTTTATAGAGGCTGAAAGTTTGTCAGCGGATGCAATATAGGTTATACCACAGGTTATACGATGGTATATTATGAAGATTTGGTCATCGTGGCTTTGGTAGTTACACGAAGTGTTATTTTGGCGTTCACAGGCTCTTACTCTATAAGCATTATCTGTAAACTAACTTTAATTGACATAGGCTAAGGATTATTCTACAAAAGTTTTTTTTTAATAATGAAATCATAATAATTAATAACTTAAATAGACTTTCAGTGATCTGTTTCCACGTCAAATGGAACAAGCGTTTGTTCTCGGTATGGGATCAAACCTACGACTCATGTAAGGTAATCTGCTTCCTGCATCAGCAACCTGTTTCCCATAATAAAGCTTTGCTTAGTTTGGGACTAGACTGTGATGTGTGAATTGTCCGTGAATATTTATTATATGCAAATATATGGCTTATCCATAAGCTCTAGATCTATGTTTTCTTGAAGGGGCGTGCTCCAAAGTGTTACGTGGTCCACAACTCTCCCGATGTCGCCTCCTTAGCAAGGAAAACCAGCTTCAAAATATATTTTTAGATACAAAATACGGGTTAAACTGCCATTTTGCTTGCAACCTTGCAACTCAACAATTTTACTTGAAAATAAATCTAGAAACTGAATTTCAGTAAGTTACTAAGCACCGGCGGTCTAGTAGTAAATCTGCTTTCTAATCCTAAGGTCACGGGTTCAAAATGTCCAGTGTTTTCTTATCGGAAAATGTAACCCATGTGTTGAGACGGTGAAGGAAAACATCTTTTTTTTTGGAAAAACGTTTTCTTGATTAACTTATATCAGTCTACTGCTGAGCGTAGGTCTCTCCCAAGACCCGCCACTGTAGTTTCTTTAACAAACAAAACACCATCGAATTCAGATCTTCCTTTTTTCAAAGTGTCGGTTAAAAACTGGCAATCTTGCTTCCTTTTTCTCATTAATAATTAATTTTAAAAGATGTTTAACTAATTGGTCGTTCACTCGTTACCTTAAGATGCGGGTCATTGAAATACAATCTACTCATAATTACTGGTACGGGATTTTAGATCGTAATTCCACGTAATAAGGTTGAAATGAACTGTTTTCTCGCACGACTGACTCCGCTTTGAGAAACTTGTCTGTTTCTGAGATTTCATATTTAAATTACATCTTGAATGTTGTAATAGGTCTAGTTTTCAAATGAAAATGAAATACCGTGTTTAATTTTCATATTATATTTAATATTTATTTTATAAAATTAATATTAATAGACAAGTGATTAACACAACGCTATCAAGTACCAAACTAAGCAAAACCTTAATTTTCCAGTATAAATTTCAGATATTAATCAATTCTCTAGAAATTGTAAATGTCAAAATAGCTGGGATAAACTGTTACCATTTTTATAAGCTACTGATCCACCTGATGTTAAGTGGCTGATGTTAACCTACGCCTTAAAACGAAGAAACCAAAAGATACAGAGGAATTGTTGCAGTTTATACATGACGGATTTATGTATAAATTGCACCAACTCTTACACACACAGCAATGCACTCACTGATAAGATAAAGATAAAGATATCAGTCCACTGCTGGACGTAGGTCGCGCCACTGAGCCCGGACGGCTCTTCTCATGTTGTGTTAGCGCTACATTTCGCAGATCGCTCCATCTTGCCGGATGGCTTCTTAACATTTGCCTAAATGCGCAAACACCTATTCTGTCGTATTTATCATACAAGAACATCATTTAAAAAAAAAACTTTGTAACAAAACCTCAGTCGCCACATAAAATGCGTCGCCGTAATTGTAGAAGCCCGAACTGTACCCTAACGACTCCTGACCGGCGATTAGCCCAATATCTCTTTAGACACGTCCCTACGTCAACGTTAATCACATTCACCTACGTTTTAACGTCAAGATGTTTAACGTGAACGTAGTAGCGAGAAATGCTAACTTAATTTTGTGTTTGTAAGCAAGTTAGGTAAGTTTCGGTTGTTTGGCCTCGGATAGATACAAGTTTCTTAAGTTATCCAATAGATACGTACTTAAGATTGAGTATTAGCACACGTTTCTGGATCCATCGATTTGTTAGCACACGTTATATTTAATGGCTAATATATTTTGTTTTAAAATTGGTAATTAATAGGCGGTAGTGAGCAACTACTTACCTATTTCATTGATTATTTCCTGATTTCCTCTGAATGTATTTATTTATTCGAGCAATAGTATAGCTTTATAACTCGAGTGAGCTGTTAATTGTTTCAAATTAGGCGAAAATATTTAGAATATTTTGGCAAATCGGTCCATTACTACAATCCAATTATAATCCATTACTATTTTTTTGATTACCTACCTTACTAGGTACACTTACACTAGGAGCACTTCTTTGTTATTGTGTTTCCAACCTTTTCATGGGTCATAGAATCCGTTATCTAAAGATAATTTTCTTGAAACAATATTTCTATTTTCCGGGTCCGAATCATTTAATTGTTTATTTGATAAAAGATGTACATTTTTTAGGCAGGGTGTATTATACCTTCTAATAATATAATAAGGAATGATTAGCTGTTGTAATATAGATGTAAGTAACTCAAACTACTTGGCTATGACAAACCGGAGTTAACTTTACAAAATGTTTACAAAATGCTGCCCAAAGTTAATATCAAAGTAAAGTTGTAGAAAATGTATATAAATAGTTTTGTTGTTGACATTTTGTTTACAATTTGCAAGGCACTGCTTCAATTAGATGTATTATTCTTGGTCCACTGTATTAAATCGACATCTGTTGTCTGAATAAATGGATACATACATACAACATACTTACTTGATCATACTAATTCTTCCACCATTAGAAAGCTACATTTTTACCCAATAACATGAAGTTAATATTTATTATATGATTTATATTATTCACATGTAAAATCCGGATGTGGTGCCACTAGTGATCAATAATTACATAAAAAAAATAACGGAACTGAATTAGAGCTTATATTTCTAATCATATTTTTTTGAAAATATAAGTCTAGCTTCTAACAAAATATCGTAAAGCCTCAATAACTTTCGTACATAAAAAAATTAAAGTAGTCGTACAAAATTTTAGTTTAATTACTGAACATTTTAGAAGGAGCATATCTTTTATAATTGAGTGAAAATGTTAGTGTGGGTTCAATTCTTGCAGCGAGATAAACTCTCAGCTAAAAGTAATCTACATACTTGATTGAAAACAAACTTTTATTGGTTTTTATTTTCATCTCTCATCCAAATTTTATAAAACCGTTTTTGATGTAAGTATATTTTTGATAAGGATTTAGACTTTAGAAAGACTCTTTGCACTGAGTTTTGTGAAATTGGCGAGGTTACGTACAAGATTTTATTAACAGAAACGTTTTAAACCATAATCGTAAACTCAAAAGATAGAAACTACAAAAAACACTTCTTAGTTAAAAGATCTTAATTACATGAAGAGATTCAGAGTGTAAGCAACAAAAGGTTAATTCTCCTATTTCAAACTATTTAAATATAATTAACTCAAAAAATTACAAATAAGATCCAAAATTGTACAGTGATAATAACGAAATCATTATTGTATATATATGTAATCATATTTGACTAGTTGTTTCCTAAGAGAATTACCCACAATCTTTGTAGCACTTCCAACATAGGTTAAATTAGTAAAATGCATGTTTTGTCGCTAGAACCTCTGTAATACGCCTGTTTTAATTACCAAAAAGGTTTTAGCACTATTTTAAGATCTTCTCGACTGTTTAAGTGTTATTTAGTGTTTATTCCCGTTGAGTCACAGTTATCTGTCACACCGTTACACAGTGGAACAAAAAATCCGTTGTGTTACACTGTTTTTATTTTAGACCATATCTATCGCTATATGTATGTATATTACGTGATTTTTCAGCCAATTTGGATCTTATTTTGATGATTCGACTAATCAATGACGATTGAAGTCATTTTTTGGAAAATAGTATTATTTTAGTTAGAGATAGATCTGTCACTTAATTATAAAGAAAATTCAAGACATAAATTATTCTGTTAGCTAGACATTTATAACATAATTGTAATTAATTTAAGAATCTAGCAAAAGCTTTCATCGTTTTCATTTAATTAAAATTTTATTACTGAATAATTCATTGATATTATTTCCAATTTCATATATTTTAGTTTTATGAACAAAATTTGTAAGTAAAAGAACCAAGATTTAAAAAAATATATTTAGTTAGGTACTAGTTAAATAATTAACTTTTATACTTACATAATTTATTATCTTAAAACTAGGCACGTCGACTATTTAGTTTTAATATAAAAGAACTAGTACAGTATTTTCCCGCAACACAATTAAAAGATGTGGCTCGTTTAATTTGAATGTAAAGTCTTAGCGCGGACCAGACAGTCCCACTTGTTCCCATTTTAATTAAATCCTCTTTGTTTACCGTCTATGTATCCTGAGTGTAGGGTGTATTAGCAATTGAATCGACGAACAGGAAAAACGCGGTTTCGATGTTTTTATTTACATGTATTAGAATACCGTGATTTTATAAGAAAACCTTACAAATATGTGCAAGTTAAAACCATTTTTTTTTTATTTTGAAATGAAATAAAAACACCTTACAACAAATTATTAAGAAAAAGAAAACATAAAAACCAACAAAATACAGCAGAATGGGCTTATACAATGGGACTTATTGTGTAAAATTGACCTACTTATTTAAAAAATACAATACAAATTATTTACCTTTAACTTCAGGAAATATAAGTAGAAAGTTATTGACTAACCCATACTAGGTTTTCTTATGTGAGTGCTGGAATCGCCGATTTCCGACTGAGGTATTAATCAGTTTGAGTCTGAAATATCCCGTTTATAGAAAAAAATATGTTCAAACCGAGATAATTTCAAATACGGAGATTTCATCACGTTAAAAAAAATTCTCTGAGTCAGTCCCTTTCAAAGATATTTAATTTCTAATTCAAATTCAGGTTTGCTTTTATTAAGGTAAGCAATATTTTATCCATCTACCTTTTATCTATTATTGCTACTTGTAATTATCTCTTACATCTTATACGACATCTTATACGACACGACAACCTCATCAGTAACATCATAGAAGGAAAGATAGAAGGAAGAAGAGGTAGAGGAAGGCCGAGGATAAACTACATGAGCCAAGTAAAGATGAAGGTTGCTCTCGTGTCGTATAAGGAAGTCAAGGAGGCGGCCCTGCAAAGGAAAAAATGGCGTGGCTTGCATTGATTACGCAGACAAGAGCGTAGCTCTTTAATAAGAAGAAGAGGAAGAAGTAATTATCTCATGGATTAAAATAAAAGTGTTTTGAAAATATTACAGCAGTAGAACTCTCCGTACAGCATGACACGCTCTTGGCAGTTTTGTTATTTACATTCAATAATGAGAATAAGGATGTATATATGCGTGAATGGAGTTTCTATACGAATCAATATCATCATACATTTTGATTGAAATCGTCACATACCTAAATAAAAGTGCTTTATTTTGTATATTAATATAAAGAGTCAAAATTCATATAATGTACTTTTAGTTAAGTTATCGTATCGAATAAATACATATTCCATTTTACTCAACACCATATAGTCACAAACAGAACAAAACTTGACCTATGTTCTAGTACGTAGAATGTATACATTACATACTAGGTAACATCCAGACACATCGCACAAATATTTGATTTAGTGGGCATCGAACCCACGACCACATGGAAAGCAGAGCTAATACCAACTGAGCTGTGACGTCTGGATTTTTTTAGTTATTTAATTTAAATATATGATTTCATTAAAAATGTTTTTATAGTTTTTAATAATAATATTATATAGTCTAATTAATTTAATAAGATTATTATACCATTGCTATTCAGCGCGGCAATGCAGCCAGTATCTTGGGTACGCTTCCGATTGATACTGATTTGGATCAGTTGAGATATCTATAGATCGTTTGCAACGGTTTGTAGATAGCTCAACTGTTTCTTATGCATTTAAAATATTCCTATGTACATTTTTTAAATACTGTAATAGTCGTAATTTTGTTTGTGAATAAAATAGCATTATTAATTAATACTTACTTAAAGATTAATGACTTTCATCTCATCGAGAATCGTGAATAAATGCTACTTCACCATCAAATTGCGTTGTTATACGAGCTAATAGACGTTATGTTTGGTTTCTCCGTCCCAAATAATAATTATATCACAATAATTCTCGTATTTTGGCCAACAAGCTAACACAGCGATGGCGGAATGTTGGCATGTATTTTGCTGCTAACAAAAGAATATTCAAAGGTAGTAAGCGCCTCTGGCGGCCAATAAGACAACCAACGCTTTATTGTTTTACTTGTTTATTCTTTTAGATATTTTTTTATATAATAACAATGATGAATTAAATAATGAAAAAAAAACGAAAAACAACTATGTGGACGATATATTTTTTTTTTCTGCTAGACAGATGTTCAGTGTGCTAACTTTCTTAGGCATTGTAGCCTCTTTTATCATAAATAATATAATTTAATATATCTTTAAACTCTTATCTTAAAATGCTATAAATAAAAATGGATCAAGAAACATTCCCTTTTCTTTAAAAGGACATTCATGCTGTAATTAAAATACATTTTAAAACAACACATGTCAACTTCATAAACACAGTTAAATTTCGATGTAAATTTCACACCAATTACAGCAAAATGTCAGTTTATGAAAACAATAATTTAAGCAACATGGGTTTACTACCTGTCAACGGATTTTTTAATTACTTCTTTAATTTAAGTTTGTGAAAATATATGCTGTTTAATATATACCTAAATCTTTATTAAGAGGCTGTGAGAAAAGGCTAATGTATCTATTTGACTGGAAAGTGTCTAGAATCTCATCTCGCCTATCATAATGAAAGCAAAATCTTACGGTCTATCTTATAAAAAGTTAGCGCAAACTTGATGTGTTGATTACCATACGTAATAATGACATAAAGTCAACGCTAACTTTTTATAAGATAGGGAATTAGGGTCTAAACTCTTATTTTAAGAGGCTGTACGTACAAAATCTAGTCTAAACCCCCTTAAGTATATGTATATATGTGTTTTTGGATTCAATACCTAACCTTAGAATATATTTCGATAAACTCAACATGAACTTTCTGAAATACGGCAGTTATGTGAATCTCGACCTTAAGTTATTTAGGATAAGGTGTATATATATAGTTGTATTTTGGTTTCGCTGCATCTGACCAAATTAACCGATATTGACGACGCTTTGGAAACTAGACGTGCCATCCGATACCACGTCGAGCTACGAAATGGACAATAGGAGAGCACGTATAGATATGACAATCGTAATCGTGACGTATTTGAGATACACTGCGCGTCAACATCAGCTTTTTAGTCGTACGTTGCAGTATTCGCGCAGTGTATCTTAAATAAGTTACGTTTACGATTGTCACATTTATTCGTGCTCAGTCCTCAGGACTTTAGTGTGGTAGGCCCTCGGAACTTGAGTGAGATCTTTTTAAAATACTTGTCTGGAGAAATACTAGTACCTACCATTCTAAAAATGCACGCGCCTCAACTGCTATTACACACACATGCAAAAATGGTGTAAGTACCTATAGGTACAATACTAATAAATTGGTATTTGTTATTTTTTTAGTCATCGACTTGACTAACACCATTAATAAAAAATGGCTGGTTCTATAGGAGCCGAACGTAATTATTTATTTTTATTATAATTAATTCAATAGTTATTGAAGACCAGCTTTCAGTTTTGTAATATCTATTTTAAATAACAAAAACATTCGACTTGTAAAATAATATGATTCAATATCACGTCCAAGAATTTCGTAACTTCTTGAAATTGCCAAATTAAAGGCAAAGCTGAAGTTTAGTGCTGCCTTGCCCCCAACTTATTCCTGATGCATAGGTACTCTCCATTAAACTCTAGAGAAGATGTTTAATTATTATTTGCCTTATTGAAATACTAAATAGACGACTAGAGAAGGAAAGGTCTTTGTCGTGGGACACTTCATCACCATCATCATAAACCAATAGCAGTCCACTGCTGGACGTAGGTCTGTCCCAAGACGCCTGAGCCCGGTCTTCGGCTCTTCTCATCCAGTTTTTGCCAGCTACACTCCATAGATCGTCGCTCCATCTCGCCGTGGGATACTCGCTTATAAAACATAATTATATTGAAATACTTAAGTAATTCTATTTTTTCTATTTAAATGAGATTATGATATCTTTCAAAATTAAGGATTAGAAATTGTATGAAAATAAGTTTTTATGATATTCACTATTTTTTATTTCATGTTTTTTTTCGGTTTTTTATTGTATATTCATCATTTACACACTCATATCAAGATATAATTTTTTATAAGCCTGTTTTTGCACAAAATAATGTTTGTACCCATATTATTAAAATTAACAACACCGATTACCTATAATAAACATAGATTACATATTTTAATTCACATACACTTGGATACTGGACTTGGATAATGGACTTGTTACCGTTTTATCCCTTCTGGATTTCAGTAATGCATTTAATAACGTTGATTATGATATTCTTTTAGCTCTTCTTCGCTCTCTTAACATATCTCCAACAGTAATTGACTGGTTTCGTAGTTACCTGTATGGACGCCGGCAACGTATTCGTATTGATGAGACTTATTCTTCTTGGTGCCAATTAAGTGCCGGTGTACCTCAGGGCGGCGTTCTATCTCCTCTTCTCTTTGCTATTTTTATTAATTCCATTTCTCATAAACTCTCTTCTTCCTACCACCTCTACGCAGATGATTTGCAGATTTATACCCAAGCTCCTGTCGAATGGTTGAATGAAGCTTTCGATTGTACAAATAGCGACTTAAATTCTATCCTAGGTTGGAGTAAACGCTATGGTTTAAAAGTTAATCCTTTGAAAACTCAGGTGATTATTATAGGTAGCTCACGTATGTTATCACAAGTTGACTGGCTAGATCTCCCACAAATTAAATTTGATAGCACTACTGTAGGAATTAGTGAAGTGGTTAAAAATTTGGGTGTACTCATCGACAAACATCTTTCCTGGAAACCACAACTATCGGCTATCAGTCGTAAGACTTTCGCTGCAGTCGCCTCTCGCGATTACGTAACTTTCTGCCAACTGCCACCAAAATAGCACTCGCACATTCTTTGCTGCATCCTATTCTCGACTATGCCGACGCCAGCTATCTTGATTTAACTGAAGACCAACTCAATAAACTTGAGCGTCTTCAGAACTTGTCCATTAGATTTATATTTGGCTTGCGTAAATATGATCACATATCCGAGTTTCGTAATAGGCTTAAATGGTTACCGATACGTCTTCGCCGGAATGCTCATACCCTTTCACTGCTTTATAATGTCCTGTTTCTTCCCTCCACTCTTTCCTATCTCAAAGAACGCTTTGAGTTAATTCACTGTACCAATCCCCGTTCCTTGCGCTCCTCAGAAACCCTGCAGTTAAAAACTCCTATCCATTCCTCCCAGTTCTATAGTAAGTCCTTCACACTTCAAGCTATCAAACTCTGGAATGCACTACCTGTCCCTATAAGGCACGCTAAATCTCTTCCTATTTTCAAAAACATGGTGACTCAACACTACCTGTCTACACTTTCGCTATCATCATCGTAAATTAGTGTAATATATAGATGTATGTATTATTATATTTTGTAATCTTGTAGTAATTATATATTCTTAAGTTTATTATATATTATACTATATATGTATGTATGTATATATATATATATATATAAGTTTGATAAGTATAATAAGAATTTTATGTACGCCCCGTCCATGTATTGTAAAACTGATCCTGTCCATCCAAAGGTTGCCTGGAAGAGATTGCTTTTAGCAATAAGGCCGCCCATTGTACCTACTTACTAATAATTATTTATATTACCTTAAGGTATTTTTTTGTTTGTTATTTTCGTATTATGTGGTGTGCAATTTAAATTCGTGTATAGAATAGAATAGAATATTCTATTCTATTCTATACACGAATTTAAAATACTTAAATACCAAATACCCGATAACTTTATATCAAGCCGCTTGCCAAGTGGAAGGAAACGAAATGGCGTGCAACAGCTAGTCTGCATATTTATAGACTAGCTCTAAGGAGTGCGCGAACGGAACGTGAGAAGTAGGCATAGCAAGCTTGCTAAATAGGGGTGGGCTTTGCCAAATTCCGAAACATAACGTCAATTTTACAAACTGGAAAACTTAATTGATATTTTAACGTCTTTTTGATCGTTATTGTTAATTAGGGGTTTGATTCATCAAAAGACATGGAGAATAAACTCAAATAGCGTAACAATAACTTTAACATGTGCGGCCAATACAACTCTCTTTTACTCTTTTCTCTTTCTCTTTTATTTTACTCAGTATATTTACTACTGACAGGACGATTGTTTTGTCTCTTCCATGATTTGCTGCCCGTATTTACTTTATATCTAAATAGGGAACGCTCAGTTCATTCTCTGTTTATGTACTCATCCACCACTTTATTCGTCAAAGCACAGCGTATCTGTGTAAAAAGCAAACAGTAGCTCTACCATGAGTTTTTACTATAGGTACTATATATACTATACTCGCTAGCGTCTGTAGTTAAAAAAATGCATGAAGATTTGTACAGCGCCTCTAGCGGATAGTTGGGTACTAAAATTCGTAATATGTACTAATATTTACGTAACTACTGTAGTAAAGTCAGGCGATTTTACTGTGACAACTAATGTTAGAGGTACAGTATGTATGTCACGACTGCGATGGCTATTCGAAGTATTTCCGTATTTCTATTCAAAGCCTCGGATTTGAAGTTGGAACGCCATACGCCACACCACCTCTCGCAATCAAGGTAATGTTGCCAGGTGCGTCCCTCGGCCGCGAATTTATAACAGGCAACACTGACAGGCTGATTTATTCGCCGGCCGATGCGGCGCGTTCCAACTGAGGATCCTACAACCGCTGATCGCTGAAACGTTGGCGTATACGAGTGACATTACGCGTTGGCTATGGGTTGGATGTTGAATGCTGCAGCGTCAGCCCGCAGTGTGTCTTGAATATGCAAACGTTACGATACGTATACGATAGTCACATTTATTCACGGTCACCTCTCTGTATTTGAGAGATATTCCGCCACACGCGTGGTAATGCGCACCGACGACTACTTTTCACGTTTTATTGGTTTTGTGTGAAATATTTTGTATCGTTTGTTTTGTTCAATCGATTCTGTTGATGGGTAGTTCAATTTTAGATGCGGTTTCCGTGAAACGTTTAAATTGTTGGCTGCGATGAAAATTATAATAATCTTGATTTGGATAATTTTAAATGATGCTTAATTAGTGAAATAGTTGATAAGTACTGATTATTATTGTTGTTGATTGATAGAAATAAAAACAAATAAAAAATATGTACTTACATAATCTAATCCAGAACTAATCAAAGCTTGTATCATAATGCTGGCCACACACCATCCTTCCTATCGTCCAATCGGCATGACGCTACTGATTGGATCAGTTAGAATTGACCGTGTGTGGGACCGTGGATTGGCATGACAGTAGAATGGATGGCAATTGGCAGTTCAATTCTTTTGGCTTGATCACATCGATTGGATACTGCCGATTGGACCGTGTGTGGCTGTGGGCGATTGGCAGTTCAGTTCGTAAGAAGGGCTTTGAAATTGAAAAAAGTAAAAATGCAGATCGACTAAACAAGTATGGTGAGTACCAGAAAAATCCGAAATCCCCCCTTTTCGTCCCCCCTCTTTGGGTAATCGCTTCCAACTTTTTTTCCAGCAGTCCGATTGAGCTCAAATTAAAAAGCATTGTTATTTGTGCAATTTTCTATCCGAATCCGTCGAAAAAATTTTCAAAATCCGACATGAATCACGCTGTCAAAAGCCAGCCATACTACGTCGTCAAGCCTGCACTGTCATGCCGATTGGACGATAGATTGGACGATAGAATGGACGATAGATTGGACGATAGATTGGATCGTGTGTGGTGTATATGGACGTACTGCAGATTGGATCCAGCCTGCAGTATCATGCCGATTGGACGATAGGAAGGATCGTCTGTGGCCAGCATAAGAGTGAGATTGCGAGATAAATGTTTTGTCATGCAAACTTAGGAGTAAACTTTTTATAATTAGATAATTTTATTAAAACCATAACAATAAACCGCTGTTACTACTATTTCGTAGATTAAACCTACAAGATAAATAATACTTTAGAGTTGATCTCCATCTGCGACTCAACAAAAGCGAATAACATTATGATTGACGACTTTTGAAATAAGTTTCAGAGTCCAAATAGAATAGGAAGGGTTCGAAATTTCTAGAAACTTCGTAACAAATGTTAAATCCATTGTCTTTCGGGTTCATTAGATATTTTATTCAGCTTTTTGAATAAAAGAAGATTATACAATCAGTAGGCCAACTCACAACTGACAGTTAATTTGAAAGTTGAGTGATTGCAACTGAATTATAAATGATAGTATCGTATTATTTGTGAAAATACAATTTGAGATAATGATATAAAAGATGTGACTGACCCCGTTTATACATATAAAAATGTAAGGATATGTTTGACTGTATCAACTTATTTTTATAATGCATTGCCTCACAAATACGTCCAGGTAAGGACGTGTCCTATAAACACACTGCATTCATTAATCTTATAGTATTTACAAAATGTCAATATTTATAAAATACAAAAGAAATAGTTAAGCTATCTACAGACCGATTCAAATGATCTTTAGATAGCTCAACCATTTTCGACCTTTAAGTCGGCAGGCAGAACAAGCCTTTTTGTGCATTGTTTATATATTTGTGCAATAATGTGTTAAATAAATAAATAAACTGATCCAAATCAATGACAATCATCGCGTACCCAAGATACTGGCTGCATTGCCGCGCTGAATAGCAACGCTGATACGCTGGGCCAGATACTCACCAGCCCTCGAGTCACGCGTCGCTGCGTCTAGTCACCCTGAATGAGTTTTGAAATATTCTTTCGAGACGCCTTAAAAGAATTTTCTTGCTTTGTAAAAATACATTTTAAAAATCACTTTTTCTTATCATATTCCCAAAACTCGAGGCGAACCCATTCGGTCTCAGATGCACCCACTAATACTTTAGCGAATGAACATAAAAACACTCGTAAAAGAATATCGTGGCAGCGAACATTTTAATAAAACTCATTGCAAAATGGGTAATGTTAACATAGTGCAAAGTTGAAGTATTCATAACTATCGACACGATAAAACAACTGAACGCCGCTAAATAATATAGGTAAGTTAGTAACATGGGAGACAGGTGTACTGAAAAGAATTTATTCACAAAGAAACTTACGACTATTACAGTATTTACAAAATGTACATTGACATATAAAATACATAACAAACAGTTAAGCTATCTCCAGACCGTTGCAAACGATCTATAGATAGTTCAACTGATCCAAATCAGTACCAATCGGAAGCGTACCCAAGATACTGGCTGCAGGTGTACTTCTTTTTTAATGACACTAAAATAAATGACAATCCAACTGCTTTTTATGGGTCATTTTTACTTCATGATGAGTTGTTTGGTGCAAGTGATATTGTTTTCGTTTTTGTGGTATCGGTAAACCATTCTGAAATTGACCGCGCTTCCACCGCGTACATTCACACGCAAAAACGTAACATATCTTAATACTTATCGGATATCGGATAGACGTCGGTATCGGTCGGTGTGCAAACGCTCAAAGTGGGAGCGTTATTATGAAGTTGCTATTCAATTCTACAATTGTTTGGTTGATAAAGTAACTTTTAAACCGTCCTGATAAGGTTCATTATTTAATAACAATTTTGGAATGCAGAGTAAGCTCTACTATTAAATTAAGTAAAAAAACAGTAAGAATACGATAGTGACGGTGGTGGTAGTGGCACGTCCTTAAGGACATGTTGTAAGAGATCGGAAATATTAGAGGGTTATCAGAAATGACCTCAAGTAGCTTTCGCTTAGCTTGGGACTTTAGGCGTTGTATTTTTTTTAATTGATCGTAAGCGGTAATAGTTCTTTGAAGTTGGTTAAAAATACAAGCAATTTGTAAAATATATGCAGATGTTTTAACTTTCTGATGAGCACTGGGACAGTCGCAGTCGACCTGAAAATTAAGTTTATTTACGTAGTGACAAATTACCTGATTTTTCAGCCTGAAAATATTTTAACCATAAGTTTTTAATTAGTGTGGTTAATCCATGGGATTCTAGGAAAACTACACTAACTTTTAACCCCAATGACAGAGCCCGGAAATTTTAAGTTAAACTTATATCTACTTATTACGTATGGTAATCAAGACATCAAGTTTGCGCTATCTTTTTATAAGATAGACTGATAGTGTATACCTAGTCTAAAACAACACAATACATACATACATACATAC
Source organism: Ecliptopera silaceata (assembly GCA_932527185.1). Lineage (NCBI taxonomy): Eukaryota > Metazoa > Arthropoda > Insecta > Lepidoptera > Geometridae > Ecliptopera > Ecliptopera silaceata. Next base: position 8,567,931 of record OW052208.1, on the reverse strand, counting down.
CTACCTAAAATATTTAAAGTTTGTAACCGCGCAAAAAATACGATAAAATTGAAACGAATGCAAAAATTACTGTCATTTATAAATATTTTTAGCGTACACAAACATTTATAATAAAAAATATCAGTTACATTAATAGCCCACCTGATTTAAGTTTACCTCAACCAATAACAATGTATCAACACAAAACGCGTACAGCCTATTCTCCAATTCACAATATATTTCACTATCAGTAGGTACATTGCCTTGAATAAAATTTTACCATAAAAACCCCATAAACTAGTAATAAATCATGATAAAAACAGCTTAAAGCTAGCTATAGACTTGGGGGGTATCCTGACAACTAAAACGTTTTTGAACTGTTATTTGATCAAATTGCAGTTCAGTTTTCTTCATCGTCTTTTATTTATATTTTGTAATTAAAGAAAAATCAGGTAGGCCATGCTCAAATCAGGTAGGCCACGTGCTAAACGGCGGCATTGACGTCATTTTTAACAGCTCAGTCATAATTTTATAAAGCTCAGTCACGTCAGTCCACAAAAATACCACGGGATACTGATGAGTTACGATATATAACTGAACTGCAACTGAAAGGATATTCGTTCACGCAAATTTCCCCTTGCTGGATAGTCCCCCCTGGTCGAACAACCGGTGCGAAAGTTTTGTTTACCAGACTGCTGCGGGACTAATCTCGTGGAAGATTGTGCTGGAAGCAGCTGATGAAAGACAGCTTTCTTTATTCTTTGTTCATCATACATCATCATCATTATCATGAGACTCTAAGATAATTTCACGATCGTCAACAATAAATAAATAATCAAGGACAATTGACACATCATAATCGACCAGAATATGATGTGTCAATTGTCCTTGAATTGTCCAAACTAAGCAGAGCTTGTACTGTGGCAACTAGATTGCTGATATGATAGAATACTTATAAACTTTTTTTTTGTAAATACATACATAGAATACATAATAACACCCAGACACAGAACAAATATTTATGGGAATCGAACCCATGACCCACAATACGGAAGGCAGAGCTACTACCAACTGAGCTCAGAGACTTTTTCTTATTTATATTTTATCTCACTGTTCTTATACCACGCAAAATGGCGTGAGCACATGTAGGCACATGTATGCAACAAAAATTTAGAAAAAAAAATGGTAGCACTCCGGGAGTGCCGGCAGAAGTGAAAACTTCAATATTAACGTTGTGTTTTCACTTTTAAGTTTTCACTTCAAAAATATAACCACAGTCGTCATAATGACAATGACAATCACAATGACACAGACACATTCGCGCAAGCGCGAATGTGTTTTCACTTCAAAAATATAACCACAGTCGTCATAATGACAATGACAATCACAATGACACAGACACATTCGCGCAAGCGCGAATGTGTCTTGTCAAAAATATAACCACAGTCGTCATAATGACAATGACAATCACAATGACACAGACACATTCGCGCAAGCGCGAATGTGTCTGTGTCATTATGATTGTGTCATGTCATTGTGTCACATTCGCGCAAGCGCGAATGTGACACAACGACGAAGACAACGAAGACACAGACACATTCGCGCAAGCGCGAATGTGTCTGTGTCAGTGTGTCAGATGTCGCCACAACACTATTTAATTGTTTGAGTCATACGTCGCGTGACCGCAAGTGTGTTCTTTTGTCGTCTCTTGTTTTACGAGCAATGTATAAAAATTAAATAAGATCTTACGCTTTTTCGACGTCACGTGACCCTGACGCGAGTTTGAAAGTTTTTACCCACCCAGCGCCGCTAAAGAAGTTTTCACTTCAAAAACATTTTAGAACATATTTTTTTCATCTTAGCTGGTTTGTCAATTTTATCAAGTATATTATTTATTTTTTTATCAGTTCCAAGTACTTTCCATGATATACTTCAATTGATACTATGCTAATAGTTCGCACAACACATCATGTAAAATCGATAAGACTAACAGATGTTCAATGCTGACTAATAACTCAATGACAATGTTTTATGAGCTGCACCTGCCTACCTACTACTACATGGGCTATGTAACGATTCAGAGTCCTCACTCTAGAGTACAAGAGAAGACCTGTAGTACCGCCTCTACATTCGGTCCAGCTCATCATCTCCTAGATTTAACGAACTGGAGTCGATCAAACTTTGCGTGGATCTGATGATGACCAGCAATTATGAAAATGATCTGTGTATTGTCCGATAGTGGAGAAAAAAACATTATTTTTATGTTAGCTGGTCTATCCACTGACTTTCATAAATCATCAAATCATTTCCAAAAGTAGTTATATTAAAGGAGAATGGGCGATTCTCTATGGAGCGTGGGCCACGCCTAAAAAACTCGTCCCTCAACACGACAATCACAATGACACAGACACATTCGCGCAAGCGCGAATGTGTCTTGTCAAAAATATAACCACAGTCGTCATAATGACAATGACAATCACAATGACACAGACACATTCGCGCAAGCGCGAATGTGTCTGTGTCATTATGATTGTGTCATGTCATTGTGTGTAACGACGAAGACAACGAAGACACACTGACACAGACACATTCGCGCAAGCGCGAATGTGTCTGTGTCATTGTGATTGTGTCATGTCGTTGTGTCACATTCGCGCTTGCGCGAATGTGACACAACGACGAAGACAACGAAGACACAGACACATTCGCGCAAGCGCGAATGTGTCTGTGTCAGTGTGTCAGATGTCGCCACAACACTATTTAATTGTTTGAGTCATACGTCGCGTGACCGCAAGTGTGTTCTTTTGTCGTCTCTTGTTTTACGAGCAATGTATAAAAATTAAATAAGATCTTACGCTTTTTCGACGTCACGTGACCCTGACGCGAGTTTGAAAGTTTTTACCCACCCAGCGCCGCTAAAGAAGTTTTCACTTCAAAAAATAATGGCTACTTTTGGTCATTAATATTATAATAGCGAACTAGCTAAAATACTTTTTGCTATGTCTTAAACAAGAAGTTTCCGATAGTGCCGAACTTCGCTTTTAATGTTAGTTTTATATTGCTGGGAATACTCGAATTAATTAGCACCGCTTCGGACAGGAACAAGGAGCTAAACTTAGGCTGTATGCGCACTTGCGTCAATAGCTATGGTAATGGAGCCTTGTTGCTATGGACGTTAACTAAATGCATTAAACTGTTCACAAAGAGTAGAGTATTCTAATGGTGGGTACACACGTACGTACTTGCTCGATAAACTTGCTCGATCTCGAGCAAGTACGAACGTGTGTACCATGCAAGTCTCAAGACAAATGCTCGAAGCCAACCAAAATGTTCGATTCGAACAAGATTCAAACGTCCATAATTCTTGCTCGATGTTCGATGCAAGCATGTTTGTACATGTAGCCGCGAGGTCGAGCATGTTAGTCGTGATTGATATTTTTGTGAAGAGGGTGCGAGTGCGCTGTTAAAATGTCGGACTTTCGTTCATTTTCTCGGGATTTTGTGGAACAATTTAATATAATAGTTTTATTTTTTATTTTTATTTTTAATTATAATAGTTACGAAACTCTTCAGGTTCTAACTCTTTTATCAAATTAACATGACTGTGACGTTCTCTTCTTTGCAACATTGGCCTAACCCAGCGACGACGACGCCTTCTTCGCGTAGTTTTCCCTGACAGTAAATGTAGCAGGCGATGCCCACCAAACACAACAACGAATCGTCCATTGCTCGAAGAGTTTCAACGCACACTGAACATGTTCTTCGAGCAAGCTTTTACGTGTAGACGCAGGATCGAGCATGTTTGTAGATAGTCATGCTCGAATGAAACATGCTCATCGCACATGTACGTACGTGTGTACCCACCATAACAGTAACCTAATCGGCAATTTATCTGTGAAAATACAAATATTTTTTTGTTATTTATTAAAAAAAAAAGGTAGCACTCCGGGAGTGCCGGCAGAAGTGAAAACTTCAATATTAACGTTGTGTTTTCACTTTTAAGTTTTCACTTCAAAAATATAACCACAGACGTCATAATGACAATGACAATCACAATGACACCTAAACACGGTAGAAAGAGTGGGAGATACTAGTTCCTCTCCCTTTCCCTCGATCTTACGCTTTTTATCAACGTCACGTGACCCTGACGCGAGTTTGAAAGTTTTTACCCACCCAGCGCCGCTAAAGAAGTTTTCACTTCAAAAATAACCAAAAGTTTACAATACTTATACAAAAAGAAATCTGACAAATAATTATGAAGTAAAATAGTTTTACTACTTTTTTAAGATTCATCACAAATAATATACCTACTTACTATATTAAAATTAAAGTTTTTTTTTCTTTTATAAATAAAAAAAAATATTATAAATAAGTACAAGACATTTCTAAGTAATCTAGCTATAAATACCTCGACCTAATTGAAATTCCACAACACCTTAGACCTCAGCTGAAAAGGTAAAAAAGTGATGTCGTAAACCCCGGAGTTTTCATTTAAGGTTTTTAATTAAAGACTGAACCATTAATCCACTGCTTCCCGCAGACATTAAAAGGGTCTTGATGTAGAGCTGATGAAATTTAGACATGACTGACAGATATTGCTTGAAGTGCAACTTCTGACACATCATCTTGAAAGAGTTTTACACATTGTCTGCTTCCCGCAGACATTAAAAGGGTCTTGATGTAGAGCTGGAGGGCTATCCAGCAAGGGGAAACTTGCGTGACCGAATATCCTTTCAGTTGTAGTTCAGTTTTCGATGATTTTTTATAGTAATACATCAGTATTCTGTGACATTTTTGTGGACTGACGTGACTGAGCTTTATAAAATTATGACTGAGCTGTTAAAAATGACGTCAATGCCGCGGTTTATTGCGTGGCCTACCCGATTTGAGCATGGCCTACCTGATTTAAGCATGACCAACCAGATTTGAGCATGGCATACCTGATTTCGTTTATTCTATCAAACGGTATGAAAATCGATCATTCAAAATATCAATAAAAGACGAAGAGAAAAAGAAAACTGAAATGTTATTTGAGCAAATAACATTTCAAATACAGTTCAGTGGTCTGGATACCCCCCCTGATGAGTTCTAGACTCGGCTTTTGTCAGGTCATTTTGAAAGAGTATCTACTCAACACTCAATACATTTATTGTTGTCATTTGGTAGTACATAATATGGTAATACAATGTATATAGTTAGGTGTCACATATGAACCCTGTTAAAAGGGCATTACAATATACTCGTAGCAGGAAGGTAGGCAGGTCGACTATCTTAGCGTCTAGTGATTGTTTTGTCAGACTTCACAGCTCAGTTAGTAGTAGAACTGCCTTCCATGCTATGGTTCGCTCCCCACTAAAACCAAATATTTGATATAAACTTTAAAAAAATATTTTCTGTGACTGGAAAAAAAATACACCGGGAAGAACTAGTCTCTATTTTACGAATTATTTACTAAAAAAATATAAGTATTTAAGTATTCTATCAGCAATCTAGTTTTCATAGTAGGTACAAGCTTTATTTAGTTTGGGACTAGAGCGCGATAAGTGGAATGAATTGTGCAATTTGTAAAATATTTTTTATAAGTTTATATAAACTTAATGTTATTCTTAGCTCTATGGCCGCAATGACAAAGGAACAAATTAATAAGAATCACCTAAAACAGTTCTTTCATCAAAAGAGCCGTTGTTTTAACCAGTCCAAGTCGGAGTTAGTCTTGTTTTTCGGTTTCACTTGGGGTCTTGCGGATTTTGTGAGTTGTTTTAAGGTCAAACTGCTCATCATTGCACTCTTCAGTATATTTATTCAGAAACAAACTTAGGACTATACAGTATTTACAAAATGTAACTTTTTTTTGTAACTTGTCATAATTTTCAGTTATGTAAGTATGTAATTACATTTGCATGCCTGATTTAGGTGAACCATGTTTGGAATTATGTATTATTTATTTATCATCTCTGTATACACATGATTGCAAATAAAATAAATGAAATGAAATAAAATAAATGAAATGTACATTGTCATATAAAATACATAAGAATCAGTTGAGCTATCTACAGACCGTTGCAAACGTTCTATAGATAGTTCAACTGATCCAAATCAGTACCAATCGGAAGCGTACCCAAGATACTGGCTGCATTGCCGCGCTGAATAGCAATGCTGATACGCTGGGCCAGATACTCACCAGCCCTCTGGTCACGCGTCGCTTCGACGTATTGTATCTGTAAAGTACGACATGTATGTTGGCGAGAACTGTATGGGTGTCACGTTGTTTACGCCGCGCGTTCGGCTTGTATATGCACAAGGTAACGGTAAGCATAGCTAGGTAGTACTAGCTAATGGTAACGTGTCTAGACAGCCCACGCTAACGTAGAAGGAAAATTAAATCAGAAATTCAGATTATATTTTGGATCCTTCACATATCAAGTCCACATTTTCAATTCTACTCGATGCAATTAAATAGCTCCGTTTAATAAAGGTTCCTAAGTATTCTTAACAAAGGTTTTGGTACCGGTACCAGCACCGACACTAAAACCGGTTCGGAACCGGTTTTTAGGAATGGTTTGATATGGTGTTGCGTGCTTCCTATGTAGTACATCCGTAAGTTGAAAAGTTTGTACAGTTTCGCGTGACTCGTACACTTTGTCACCGCACTTCTTCTTCTTTGTTGGAGAATGTGCACTATTTCTGTTTAGTGGGACTTTGTGTGCTGCAACTTAGTATAAGAAGTACATTTTATAATATGCTTTGAATTGTATTTCTATTTGTGGTGAATTCGTATAACAAGCCTTTTTTTTTGAATTTATAAAATCGAGCTGGATTTAAACCAAAAATGTTCTCTTTGATACTAAATAAAATATTACTACAACAAGGTTTAAAAAAAATCAAGCTAGTACTTAAATATATGTAAATTGTTTTGGCTTTACTTATACACGGTTCTAAAAAAAAAGAATCATCAAAAAGTCAATGTTTTATTGAGTAAAATCACACAAGTTTTATACCCTGGTACCAGAGTTCTCTTATTAAAAGGTAAATGGTCAATATAGATCTTACTGTGTCTTAAATGTTAAAATGAAGTCCAAGAACAGACTTCAGTACCTCTACCATGAGTTATCACAGTAAAATCGCCTGACTTTACTACAGTTTACGTCAAAATTAGTATTACAAATTTTAGTACCCAACTATCCGCTAGAGGCGCTGTACAAATCTTCATACATTTTTTTAACTACAGACGCTAGTGAGTATAGTATATATAGTATAGTAAAAAAGTCATGGTAGAGCTACTGTATTCTCAATACTTGAGTTCAGTATTAGCTTTGACAAACACAATAACAGAAGTCCCTAAGGTTTGTGACCGGTGACGTCACAACGGCGATACGGATGTTAAGCTTTCGCTCTTTGAAGTGGCCTCGTCTTTGAATGGATTACCTTGGAGCAGTACTGCGCTGAGTGCATGTCTGATGAAACCTATGTAGAACAAGGAATATGAACAATGAGATGGTAATCTTCTTGGTAAAGGATTAGTTCTAGTTGAAATATCATTTAAATGTAAACTCAAAATAACATAAAAAATGGTCTTTACTAAACTTTTATCAGTAGGGCTTATTATGGGGTAGTCTGGGGTAGGTACTACCACTGTACTAATGTAAGTTGTAAAACTGTGATGCATTTGCATTTCAGTGTTCTAGTTCGATTAGTTCTCATATTGGCCTATTTTTTTAAATATATATTTTTTGTTCATTCAAGTCTGTTTAATATAGTATTTTATAACTGTACAATAATCTGAAACATATCCAGTATTAAAACAACACAAGCCCGCCATAACACCATAAAAAGTTCAAAAGAGTGTGAATCATAAATTTCAAATAACCATTTTCCCCCATATTCTAGCACCCGGTATTTTTGAAGCAGAGACTACGTCGCAATTAGACTCGGCTCGTTAACCACAAGATCGGGAACTAATGAGCCACGTATATGGTTTAGTGCACTCCCAGGATCAAAAATTATAATCCTGCTACACCACTGTAAGATGAACCATGCGCACCACCACAATCAAAACAGGCAGAGATCTTTTTAAAATGGCTGTGTGCCCGATGACAGCCGCTTGACAGTTGACGAACCCTAAATGACGCGATAAATTCACAAAAGCTACAAATGATTTTAGCATTTATTGCGTCTGGTATAGCGCGTAAAGTCGAAGACGGGCGCGAATAATGGTATCATTTCATAAAATGTTTTACAGCTGCATAAAATGGTATCTGAAAACAACAACATGAGCTTTGGTTTATGTGTAATAGCTTTTGTCTTGAAAGTAAAAGTAACGGTGTACAATTTTATCGATAAGTGCACTGAATCAAACTCAATCGCAAAACATTATATAGTTCGTACTAAGCGTGCATGACCTCAACTGAAGTACAATATTCAAATAGGAGTAGAAATACAAACATTACTAAAAACAGTTTGACTTACGGCCGGTTTCCCGAACGATGATCAACGAAAAAGTCTAATAATTACTGTGTCAAACTCGGATCAATCGTGATTTGGGTTTCCAGAAACCGGCCGTTTAATATTGTTTATATTAAAGCAGTCTTACAGGTAAGTTCTGTAAATGACGAATAAAAAAAAACAATTTGAAATATCAACATGGCCGACAACGTTCGACATTCGAAATTCAAATAAGCGTTCCATGCGTCCTACCTTCAAATTAAGGTGACGGGTATAGCCAAATGCGTGTTTTTGGGAGTGTTTTCTGAAGAAGTCATAGCATGTGGAGTTGTGAAACTTATTATTTCTTATAACACATATATTGAACTAGTCAGGTAGGGAACAAAATGTGTGCTCTTGGTTATAGTTTACTTTAAAATGTAAGTTTAGTACCAACACCTTTTGCAAAAGTGTGATTTTTGATCCCATTTTTTATGGGTTTGGCAGATTTGTTTGGTACCAAATTCAGCACAGCTATTCTTATGGTTGATATCTATACATCCAAGGTAAAAAAAATCTACATTTAGGTGTTTAAAGAAGAAGAAGAGTAGCGCCTTAGGAACTATAAGTGTTCCATTGCTGTGTGCTCGCAAATATTCATAAGGCGCTGCTTAAGAATTTGACAATCCAAACTGTGCGCGGCTCACTATGTGTTTTGCGTCGTTTTCAGCATTCTTACTGAAGTTGAAAATGCGACGTTGCCACGCTGACTATCTAGAGTTTAACCACTGCGGCAAAAACTATGCCGTGTTACAAGTTTAACGTGTGTGTAGATATAATAAATAAATAATAAAGTTGGAAGTTATTGACATTTTTATTATTTATGAAAAATTTCACCCTACCCGTCGCCTTAAATCGGCACGTAATTTTTTCAGACGCTATATTTTTATGTTCGCTATATTAAATTCGTAGATTACAAAGCATAAAAAGGAAATAAACGTCAAGTGCGAGCGTTTAAAAGTGTGCAAGCTCGAAATGGGATGCTCCAGTTGGGTTGAGTCCAATATTCAGCTTGAGATAAAGTGAAAATATGCCGACAATACGTAACTGGACAGTGTGACCACTGCCAGGTAACTGTCGCGATGTCTTCGTGCTGGTGCTGGCTGAATAGACATGATGCAATAACAGCTCTGAGTTAGGTAGCCAAATACAAAAAAAAAAACAAAATAGTCTTTTGTTTTAAACAAGTGGTGTACATAAATTGGGTTGGGAACTCTTCTTTTAAGTTTTTCAACCTGTGTTAGAAGAGAATACAAAACTAATAAAGAATTTTGCTACCAACATTTTTATATTCATATTTTAGATGTGATAACAACCGAATAGAATAATGCCTGTACTTAAATAAATAAATAATTCTGGACAATCCACACAACATCATCTAGCCCCAAGCTATGGGGCTTGTGTTATGGGTACTAGAAGACTGACATACTTAATACAATATATTACATAGATAAAATACCCAGAACACCCAGAATAAATATTTGCAGATCGTACAAACATTTATCCCAAGGCGGGATTCGAACCCGCAACCTTCCGCGTCGCAAGCGGACCTTCGCCAACCGCGCCACATCGGTCATCAAACTTGCGTGCCCTTTAATGCAGTACACCCTCTCTGAGGTAAAAATATGTTAAGTCTCAAGGTGTAAAGTTTATTGTTACTAAAATATAATGTTTGCTACACCTACCCTGTTTGACATTTAATGCCCTCATTTTTAGTGTAAACCAAGGGGAAACCAAATGTCAAATAGGTAGAGAAGAAAAAAATGAGACTACTATATTCGACTACTACTGTTTATTTAATTTAGGCCAAGTAATTTTCTGTTCCTACAAAATTAATAGTAATGATAATAACGCAGAACAATTAGATTTTTCATCATTAAACAAATAAACACATTATCGTATCAGCATTGCTATTCAGGCGGCAATGCAGCCAGTGTCGTGGGTATGGGTACGCTTCCGATTGGTACTGATTTGGATCAGTTGAACTATCTATAGATCGTTTGCAACGGTCTGTAGATAGCTCAACTGTTTCTTATGTATTTTATACACACACATTTTGTAAATACTGTATAGTCGTAAGTTTGTTAATAAACACACAAGTATTTTAATCATAGCCAGTTTTATAGAAACAAGGACTACTCCTTACAATTTTGCCGAATCTTTCGCAACTTTCATTTGCCAGCGATTTTTATTATTAAAAAAGGTATTGTGTAACGCTGAAAGAAAGGCCGCACCCCCTTCGAGATATATTCTATGTAATGAGTTCTACACGACTCGTCCCCGGTATAATTGAGTCGATTTCGACTGTATTGCGAGGATTTCCTTTTTATTTTCCCATCAGCGGTTTATAGGCTGGGGATTATTATTTGGCAGTTTTATGTTGTACGCTATTGTAATGGTGGTAAGTACTTGTCGCACGTCACTCTTTTATGGTCGAGACTTCGTTTCAAAAGGCCAATTTTCACGGGTCCTAGCCATGACACATTTTTATAGATTTTTATTCGTCGTATTGCGATGACGGCATTTACTACCAGTGAAATAAAAAAAGGTAGCACTCCGGGAGTGCCGGCAGAAGTGAAAACTTCAATATTAACGTTGTGTTTAATTATAAGTATAAAAGTACTATCATTTATGAGGTAGAATACAATGTTTATGTTTTTATTTTTTATTATTTTTCGCCCTGTGCCGCCTAAACAGAGCAGCACACTCAGGCACGGTAGAAAGAGTGGGAGATACTAGTTCCTCTCCCTTCCCCTCGATCTTACGCTTTTTCGATCAACGTCACGTGACCCTGACGCGAGTTTGAAAGTTTTTACCCACCCAGCGCCGCTAAAGAAGTTTTCACTTCAAAAAAGATTTTGGTGTATTTTTGCTAAAGGTCTATTATCAAACACTAGTAATATAAGTTTGCATAAGTGGGTTAATACCGTAGTGTAGTGAATCACTTAAAACCTCCTAAACATAAATAAATATTCACGGACAATTCACACATGTATCACATTCTAGTCCCAAACTAAGCAAAGCTTGTACTTTGGGAACTATATTGCTGATAGAAATACTTAAATACTTTTTTTTTGTAAATACATACAAAGAATACATAGTAACACTCAGGACAAATATTTATGTTTATCACATAATCATTTGCTCTGCGTGGGAATCGAACCCACAGAGCAGAGCTACTACCAACTGAGCTGTGACGCCTGTCTTTAACACCTACGCAAGTCTAGGCCTCAGTTCCCTCACAACGCACAGAAGTTGTAAGAAACTTGCAACAATTTAGGGCAAAAACTAAACAGCAGTTAATCAGCCGTGAAAGTTCCCGCAAATCTTTGGGATCTAACTCGTGGAATCTTAATATTCTGCAGAACTTTGGAACTTTGGAACCGTCGCGTCACGCTCGCATGGCAATTAGCCGATTGGAAGAGCAGATACACTTACAGCATACGATACGATTGCAAATAAATTTAATACTCTTACTGTAAAGCGTCAGCATACGATACGATTGCGAATAAATGTAATCTCTAACTGTAAAGTGTCATTCTGAGCTAAGAATATTATTTAATGACAGGCGTAAGTAACAGCTCAGTTGGTAATAGCTCTGCCTTCCATGATGTGGGTCGTGGGTTCGATTCCCACCCAGAGTAAATGTTTGTGTGATGTACATAAATATTTGTTGTTATACATGGTACATGTTATACATAGTAACACCCAGACACAATACAAATATTTATGTTCTTCACACAAACATTTGCTCTGGGTGGAAATCCCACGACCCACAGGATGGAAGGCAGAGGCTAGAACAATGCTGCCACCAACCCAAAGTCCTTCTCCGTTACTTTAAGGAGTTGGGCTGGCTGGGGTGAGGTTAGCAGGGGGACAATGCACAATACACCACATTGCGGGACATCTGTGCAGATCTTATTCCAACAAATTGGTATTAGACTCGATCGTGTCGGTTGGTGTCAAAACAATATTCGGCGAACTGACGTCGGCGAATCGACATAGAATTTGCAATTCAACCGCGGCACGAGCAGATTGCTTTTGAATTGAACTGCTTTACCGATGCTTATTTAATATAGAAAATGGTCGATAAATCATTGTTATTGATAGAGACCGAATGGACCTCAGAACTCTGGTGATTATTGATGTTCCGCAAATCGAAGTTCAGTTTTCAACAGGCTTAAACTAAAAACTTTGCTGATCGTTGTGCGCAAAGACAACAAAAATAAGTGCTTATATTAATATTTCAATACCAAATGAATTATAAAGTCCAAAAGTAGTTTTTTACCTGTTTTATTAATTAAGCAAATACAAGGTTTACCATGCAAGGTTTTTAGATGCTGAGCTATCTGCTAACAAATAACCTACAAATAGTTCAATTAATTAAATTGTACTCAATGACGTAGGTAAATAATAAACCAATTTGGATAAAACTTGAAAAATCAATAGTAGGTGCTTTGTCTTGAATAAAAAGTTACTTTATGTGGTTACTTTATATACCAAAAAGTTCGTTATCCCGTTTAAGACAGAAAACTGATAAACTCGCATTTGATAAATTTATTTTTGTTAACTTCTAAAACGTTTTTCTTCTAAGAAAACACTAAATAATAATAATAATAGCGTACAAAATACTGTTTATATTGTTAGAAATCAAGATCAAACACGATTTCCATGTTGAGATCAGCCGTTGGCTAAAATTATTCATTAGCCATTTAGCAAGAGCCTAAACCGATGTCAAGGCACTCGTCCGAGAGGTCTCTGAGCAAGTGTTTGCTATGGTTTGCATATCAACGCTTCAAGCTAAACAATACCTTATTTCAACTACTTAAAGCTTATTATTCTATTGCAAGGCTTGTTATTAGTTGGTGATAAAGTTCAAGCAAAACAATACCTTATTTCAACTGTTTAAAGCTTATAGTTCTATAGCAAAGCTGGTTGTTCGTTGGTGTTTAAGTTCAAGCTAAACAAAACCTTAGTGCTTTGATTTAGAACTGGTTTTTATAGTTTGTTAGTTTCTTAAAATATTATATTGTAAAGTATTGGTTGGTGAGATGGTTTACCTATTTGAAGGCTCCTTCAGTGTTGGCTCCATATTTTAAAGTAAAAATGTCGTCCGCGCAATTTGACTATGACAGCACTTAGTAGCTTGCTAGAAAGAGACAAGAGATTAAGGCGTGTATATTTGGTGAAGTATGGAAATTTATTTTATTTTAAATTGATTTGGATCAGTTGAACTATCTATAGATCGTTTGCAACGGTTTATAGATAGTACTGTTTTTTATGTATGTTATATGTAAATGTACATTTTGTAAATACTGTATAGTCGTAAGTTTGTTTGTGAATAAATTTTATTTTTATTTTACGGAAATCGAAAGTTAAAATAAGCGTAAAATAACATTGATCTTTTAAGTTCCTACTCGTATGTATTTTCTTAATTTAAAGTACTTAAATCACTTTCTGACAACGTCGACCGCCGTCAGGTCGTTACCGTCAGAAGCCGTTTTTCAAAAACTCGTATAAAAATAAATGGTTTCTAATGCATCTCTTGATACGTGATACTCGAGATATCTTATGTTTAAATATGGAGTTATTAGTGTCGCGTCTAATTTCTAATTAAAAATGATCTAACAAATTTTCAAATCTAGAAATCTTTATTCATACGGTTCATGATTTTAAATTTACCGAAAGTAGTCTTCCAGAAAATTATAACAAGATACTTAGAATGCCACTTTAACTAAAATAAGTATATAAATCTGCATCCACTGCCTCTTAATTGGATAGGCGTAGCTTGTAGCTTGGCTCGTAGCAACTCGTAGCATCTCGTAGCAATTCATAGCATTTCGTAGACCATCTTGTTAGTGCATTTCGGTATTGCAATAAAGAAACTAGAATATTTTCTAACTGCGAAGGTGGTTACCGATGGAGTCAGGTGGGCCATCTGGGCTAGTTATATAAAAAAATAGCTATCGCTGTCTAGACTTTTTTTTTTCACCGTTTGAAGACACTAACGGCCGGTTTCTGGAAACCCAAATCACGATTGATCCGAGTTTGAAACATAGTTATTATTTGATTTTTTATTTTATTTCATTATCTAAATGATCCTTGTGATTTTACTGAATAAAGTAATTTTTGACTTTGACTTTGACTTTTCGTTGATTAACGAAAGATGATTTCATCGTTCGAGAAACCGGCCGTAAGTAAATCTTTTTGATTTTGGGCTTAAATGTATGAAAGAGTACACGTGGAAAATACATTTGAATATCACGTGCCCGCCGGTACATCACGATTCACAACATATCAGGCTGAACTTTTGTAGTATAGGCTCCTGTCGTGAGATTTAACTTCTACAGAAAGATTTCTTTCTAAATTGAATTACTACTTTGGTATAAATGTTACCGACATATGTATTAATAAAAAAAATCTTCTTTATTCAGTAAACGAGGATCATTTAGAATCATCATTATTTACTTCTAGTTGTTGTAGTTACTAGTTGATTCTAGGTGCCAATTCCACGCGACCAGAGCCTAGAAGAACGGGCAAGAAATTTACAGTAAATTGCGATATTCTATTTAGTTTCTATATAGGTACATTTCCTATGATTTATGTATGCGCACTACCCTAAATTGTTATTCCCACAACCCAACTATGTCTGGGTGTTGCTTTGTATTAAAACAAAAAAATATGCACTTAATCTATTAGCCATCTAGTTCTCATAGTACAAACTTTGCTTTTTCTAAGGGCTAGTGAAGTGTGAAATGTCACCAACTATTTACTAACGGTCTATCTTATAAAAAGTTAGCGCAGACTTGATGTATTGATTACCATACGTAATGGTGACATCAACGCTAACTTTTTATAAGATAGGGGGTATGGATTTTGTTATGTAGACCTCGAACTACCGCCGAAGCCTCCATCAGTCGAGCCCAATGCGGCTTTGTGCCAATACTTTGTATACATCTCCGCCATTTTGTATGCTTATATCATGTGGCAAAAACTGGATTTCGTCGATATTGGATGGATCGCCGGATGGCGAAATCATATTTTTTATTTCGACACCGCGTAAAGGACTTTGCGTTTACTGACAGTTGTAGTAAGGTTGAAAATAGTAAAGCTTATCACGAATTATTATTTTGAGCTTATTATTTTGGAAAAGGGTGGTCTTTGATGGACCGACTGCGTAACGGTTGCAAGACGGTCGTAAAACTGAAAAGAGATGGAGATTTTATGTATTTATTTTTGAAATTAACGCCTACATTGACAGAGATTTTATTTATCCCTAAAACTAATTGGACCACGATTCAAACCCACGACCTTTCTCTTAACACTGATATGTATCCCAACTACTTATGTTTTGGCTATAATTAAAATATTATTAATTCATTAGGACGAATATCATTACCGATATTTTTTTCACGTTTGATTTCAAACTGCCTCTAAACACTCTTTTCATAAAAACGTCAATTTACCACTATGTACCACCAAGTACCACCAAGTACCACCATTTACCACCATTTACCACGATGGCAGAATATAAGATAAGTCAACAAACCATATGAAATTCCTCGATCTGCAGTTTATCATGTGATCTTTCTGTTAAACGTCTCGATTCCATCTTGTTAGCGTCAAGCCATCGATTTTGGATTAAGTATCTGTTCTTGCTCATGTGAACGGGATTTGGATGAAAGGACTGTATTCACTGGCAGACTAGTCGGACAACATGTTGGTTAGCCTGTACAGTAGCTCTACCGTGAGTTTTTACTGTACTATATTTAATATACTCGCTAGCGTCTGTAGTTAAAAAAATGTATAAAGATTTGTACAGCGCCACTAGCGGATAGTTGGGTACTAAAATTCGTAATACTAATATTGACGTAACTACTGTAGTAAAGTCAGGCGATTTTACTGTGACAACTCATGGTAGAGGTACAGGGAATCAGACTGACGGGTCTCGTCAGTTAATTACTTGTTTATGATATATTTTTTTTTCTAATTCATATACCATAATATTTTGTATCATTGGCTTTCATGGCTTTTTTTTTGATAATTGTCATAATTCTGCTAGATTCCGTTTGTTCTAGTACTAAATCTCGCCACCTAATATAATTAGGTGTCAAAATAATTCGATTTGACAGCGTCACAAAATGCAGCTAAATTGGTAGAGTAGTATTTAGAGCTGTCATATTTATTAAACAATTGATTTGAAGACAAATATATTATGTAAATATTAATATAAGTAGATAATTCTACTTATTTTTTTTTTTTTGTTTTCTAAGCTTTAAAGAACTAATAATAGGCAATTAGTTTTTTCCTAGGACATCTATGACAACTGACTGACAAAATTAAATGCAATATGGCCGCCATCTTGTTACCCAATTATCTACCAAAAAGTTTAATACATTTTCAATGTTAGTCTGTGAATAGCGCGCCTAAATCAGATTTAACGTTCTTGTAAATAATCCTTGCAAGTAACGCAATATGTTTAGCTTAAAAGTTTTCTCGTAGAATGGAATCTCGTTTAAGATGACGATGACTAGCTTACCTACACTAAATTGTTTTACTTATTTACTACAGACGTTACAAACGATCTTAGATAGCTCAACTGGTCCAAATCAGTACCAATCGTCGCGTACCCAAGATACTGGCTGCATTGCCGCGCTGATTAGCAATGCTGATACGCTGGGCCAGATACTCACCAGCCCTTGGGTCACGCGTCGCTTCGACTAGACGCCCAGAAATAATTTTGAAAAGTACCTAAATTTACTTAGCTATCCATTTTACAGCACTCGCTACTCCAGACAACGTGATTACAATTAAAACATAGAAAATTAGATTTTAACTAGCTCTATATAGATTCCAAAATCTAAAACACGAGACTAGAATATGTGGTGCTGGCAGATATCAAAATGAAACCATCAATTATATATACAACTCCACGAATCGACAGGACCATTAGCACTAGTTTCAAATACTCTAGAAATAAGAGTTTGTCATCAACATGGCTTTGGACTTAAAATACCACTAAATAGAAGAATAAGACGATCATCCCCATATAAAGTAAAGTAAAAAATATTTATTTTTACAATTATAGATCAGTTAAACTATCTATAGATCGTTTGAAACGGTCTGTATATAGCTCAACTTTTTCTTATGTATTTTATACGCCTATGTACATTTTGTAAATACTGTTATAATCGTAAGTTAGTTTGTGAATAAAAATTAATTATTTATTGAAGCTATTATTTTCCAAAAAAATATTTACCTATACACTCCGAGACTTAAAATGTTGTCAATTAACCTTTTGTGACAGAAAATAAACGTTGACTTTATTTATTTATTAATTACCTCCATACTCTCCAAATACAGTAGGTATCTAACAATATAGTGAGACCTCTTTTCACTGCATTTTAAAAAAGGAGGTTGTGCATTACCAGCATCATTTCGAATTTTCAAACGCAAAAAAAAACAACATTTTTTTTGGGCTCGCACAACCTACCTTCTTTTGTGTTTGAAATTGTAACTGCTGCTAGTCCATGAATCCACCCACAGAATTCTCTGGATCTACCGTATAGTAAAAACACTACATTCAGCTGCCAAATACGTCACAGACAGACAGACAAAACTAATAGTTCCCGCTCGCTCGCGACTAATCTATCATTCTTGCGTGATTTACATTCCAATACATATTAGTTTCTGTCAGGACTTTTTGACGGGCTGTATGTTGTATATACATGCAAATTTTACTGTTAGCTGGCTGGATAATGAAAGTATAATTTATTTAGATTTCTTAAAAAATATTCATGGATCAACGATCTAGTCTCAAACTAAGCAGCTATAAATTCCTTCACAAAAACACTTACAACTTTTACAATATTTATAGATAGAAGAATAATAGAAGAAGAATAATTTATTGCCAAAAAGAACACAGGTTTACATACATTTTTAGAAAAACACAAAGGTACCTTATATCTAATTTACAATGGAAAAACAACGAGGCCCAAACTAGGCAAAAAGCCTGTATCTTGGGTCTCAGATCTACATTGTTTTTAAATACACAAGAAACAGTTGAGCTATCTGCAGAACGTTGTAAACGATCTATAGTTAGCTCTACTGATCCAAATCAGTACCAATGGGTAGCGTACCCAAGATACTGGCTGCATTGCCAAAACGTGTACTTACTTTGGGTAATAGATTTATACCTATACCAGATTTCTGAAAGAATACTTAATTTTTGTTTTAATAGAAAGTTAATTAGTTAAAAAGCCAAGCCTATTTACCGCCATTCTTATATCCCTCAGTAATAGCAAATAAATAACAAATGTGACAGATTTACGATCATTTTCCCTAGTATCAGGCAATTACGCGTAAACACGAAAATTAAGAGTGCCTACAAAAATCCATCGGATATGCCGGTCGGGATATTTATGGTTATTTTACCGCGACCGCTTCTTCTTCTTCTTAGAGTCGTTGAAAAACTATTTTGAAAAAGATTAGACCACCCCTGACCAATAGTTATTAAATAGTTACCGCGACCGCTGAAGGGAGGTGTTGATGTTGGTGTTTTTCTTCACCAGGCTTAAAAGGCCTATAGGTTTAATAAGGCCTATATAATCCTAAAAAGTAGGGTGTGCCAGCACACCCTACTTTTCAGGAGTTTGTAAGTTCTTGCACCTTGTAGGTAAGTAGGTACCTACATTAAAAGTGCCGGGCGTGTCTCTGCTGCAGAAAACAAAATTAAAACTATAGAAAGATTATTTATTTAATTAAAGATGATTATTGATATTAAAAATCAAAGTTTTGACTTTGATTTTTATTAGATTTTGATTTATTTTAGATTTTTGACTTTGGTCAAAAATCTAAAATAGGACAATAATCCACCGAGGACCCACATGGAATTTAAAACCCATGTTAGTCTTCCGACTCCTGTACAAAATCGACCATTTTTAATCACTAACTATTATCGAGTTTAGTAAGTAAGTGCTCGAATCTAGCACCAGAATAATTTGCACTATTAATCAACGAACCGGCAAGATTGGAACCGAACCGAGTTTTGTACAGAAATTTGATTAAACATCCGCTTGATTTCGAAACTGAATTACTGTTGGAGTTAAACTTGAAATTAAGAATTCGTCGCTTTGTCAAAACCATTTTTCAAAGTAGTCACTGGAAAAAGTATCTTTTTTCATTTGGAAAAAAAACGCGAGCTCAAATACCTATGTTCTAAAGACCAAACAAAATCACGACCAAAAAAACACTAGGTTTAAATTGTTTTTTTTTTATATTTCATGTATATGTATAGATCGCTCCTGTAAAGTCGAAATACCTATTAGATACCTTCCTTATTATAACAATGTGCTGTCTCACTAAGGACCTGTCCAATGATGTGATGCTAAGCCATCTTTCTGAAATGTTCCATATCAAAAAAGATTTATTCTAGATTCAGACTTTGTATCGAAGAGTAGATACAAGCATTGTTATTTATACATACCATGCTTAAATAAATACATACTTCCCATCTGATTTACGTGAAGGTATCTACATAGGTATAGGTAGTACCGATTATTTACGTAGGTAGATATGCATAAGTGAGACGCACACACGAAGTTAACAAAATACCCTAGACACAGTGTAGTCGAAACTCAGAAGGGTAATTTCTTCTGCTTCTTTTTTTATATTGCTTCCCGCCAGGCAATACTGTCAGTGTCAAGTGTTTATCAAGGTCAAGTCAGCATTCATCGTAGGTAAGTATTTCAAATGAAATCAGAAATCAGAAATATTTTATTGTTTAACTGTTGTACATAAAAGATCTTAATCATAAGTGGTACAAGTTTATACAGTTTGTCCAATCCGGACGTACAATAAGAGGGCAATGAACAGAGCCATTAGTCCAGTCAAAATAGACTAAAATTATGACTTCAGTTTGCATTAATTCCCAACAAGCTGGATTTTTGTGCAGGCCTTGAATACGTCATTATAAATGATATGTCAAAAGTCCCCATCGATCCCGCTTGTGCGTTGTTTTTTATTCGAGGTCAAAGGTCATAAATTTGCGTTTTTTGCATATATCTCTGAAAATACGAGAGCTATCGAAAAGTGGTTCAGGCAAAGTTTGTACATCGTAAAATTGTCTACAAAAATACCTCAACACTTTTCTTCTACAAAGCATTGCTTTTGAGATATAGTGACTTTAGACCGCAGGAAAATCGTCGAAGATGCTGCGTTTTTTTCATTTCAACCGTTTTATCTGCTTTATTGCCACAGAATAAACAGTATTTTTTTAAATTTACTGAACGGGGTGATGGGTTCGATGGGTTAGTCCTCCTCCGAGGTAATGAATCGTCTTTTTGTCTCAAGAAATACTGTTTGTTCTGTGGCAATGAAGCAGATAAAACGGCTGAAATGAAAAAAACGCAACATTTTAGTAGATTTTTCTGCGGTTTTAAGTCACTATATCTCAAAAGCGATGCTTTGTAGAAGAAAGGTGTTGAGATATTTTTGTACACAATTTTACGATCTACAAACTTTGTCGGAATCATTTTTCGATAGCTCTCGTTTATGACTTTTAAACGCAAATTTATGACTTTAACCTGGGTATTTGCGTTTTTCGCGTATATCTCTGAAACAACGAGAGCTATCGAAAAATAGTTCCGACAAAGTTTGTAGATCATAAAATTGTCTACAAAAATATCTCAATACTTTTCTTCTACAAAGCATCGCTTTTGAGATAAAGTGATTTTAAACCGCAGGAAAATCTACTAAAATTCTGGGTTTTTTTCACTTCAGCCGTTTTATCTCCTTCATTGCCATAGAACGAACAGTATTTCTTGAAACAAAAAGATGATTCATTACCTCGGAGGAGGACTAACCCATCGAACCCATCACCCCTTTCAGTAAATTTCAAGAAATACTGTTTGTTCTGTGGCAATGAAGCAGATAAAACGGCTGAAATGAAAAAAACGCAGCATCTTCGACGATTCTCCTGCGGTCTAAAGTCACTATATCTCAAAAGCGATGCTTTGTAGAAGAAAAGTGTTGAAGTATTTTTGTAGACAATTTTACGATCTACAAACTTTGCCTGAACCATTTTTCGATAGCTCTCGTTGTTTCAGAGATATACGCAAAAAACGCAAATTTATGACTTTTAACCTGGAATAAAAAACAACGCACAAGCGGGATCGATGGGGACTTTTGACATATCATTTGTAATGACGTATTCAAGGCCTGTACAAAAATCCAGCTTGTTGGGAATTAATGCAAGCTGGAATGTCTATTTTGACTGGACTACATACCCAATAAATGATAAGAAGCTCACAACATATGTCCTTAACTTTAGGAATGTAAACTTTAGCATGCTATACACATTTTAGTCTTTATTCGATGACTTATGATTTTGATTTTTTGATTTTGATTTGATGATTTATGACTTATATAGTATCTATTCTTTTTAATACTTTTTGACTGTGCGGTCAAGCTTTCTCAAGCAAGGCTTTCTTAAGCTTTGCCAAAACTATGTCTTTGGTTGCGGAGCAACTAGAATCACCTATTGACGATGATCGTATGATCTTTGTGATTTTACTGACTAAATTATATATGACTATGTACATAACCTTCTTTGTTATCTTATACTGTGCTGGGTAATTGCTCGAAGGAGCTGTATAAGACAGCCCCCCTATTATTAATGACGGGAGCCCTCCCCTTATTTACAAGTCATTAACCGAGCCTACAGGATCCGTGTGTAATCAAATATTATCAACTATGAATTCGCAATGTTTTTAGCGTAAAGTATTGGTTCAAGGACATCTCTGCTTTTAGTTTGAGGATAAGAAGAAACATCTTGAGTAAAATAAAATTACTTGTCAATATAAACCTATTGAATTCCCTCGATTCCCCTTATTTTCGACAGAGAGAAAAACTATAATACAGCCAATAACGATGATGCGTTGCCCCACTGAAAACATCTACCTACATAATTAATATAAAAAAAAAGTTGTAGCACATTCAAAACTCTGGTTTATCTTGCGTGGAAAGAGTTCGAGCTAAAGAATAAAAACTTCATAATAATAATAAAAGTTTTTTTTATATTATTCGTCTGTTCTTTTTGTACAGAACGATCTTGACAGTACTACCTAAAATGAGTTTTCTGAAAAATTGTTGACTTGTTTGACTTGGGGACAGCGGTGCGGTATTCGATGGCGTGGGATCAACATATCTCAGCCAAGAGTAGAACAAGTACAAGACAGACCAGTATAACCAGAAATGAGTGCGTTAACGCCTAAAAATGTGGAAATGATTGTCCGAGTAAGCTTGAAAATTTTCCAACTCCTATACAAGCTCCACAAAGTATGTATTTACCTTGTAATCTGCTTGCATAAAATACTTAACCCTAGATATTGTTCTCTAAAACCTTCTATAGACATTCAGATTGTCAAAACTACAAATTGTGATACGATTTAGCTGTACCTACCTACCTACCTAAACTTGTCGAATAAAGATCATTGATGATCATTAAATGAAATCACATTATTCAATGTGTCAATCGGCGAGTGGCAGAATATAAATGCACGATATAAAACGCCATTGCCAGAAAAAACGTTCCGGAAAACCTAAGGAGTTAGGTGTATCTCCTCTGAGATGGTAAATCTTCCACGCTCTTTTACTTCCACGCGACCTTTGACTCAGAGTCTGAAGACTAGTGTCCGACCGAAATTTCGGTTTCGGTTTCGGCCGAAATTCGGCCAAAATTCAAATTTCGGCTTTAGTTTCGGTTTCGGCCAAAATTGGCCGAAACTTTTGCCGAAACCGAAACTTATTTCGGAAGTTGTCGTGCACGCTCGACTAACTTCGTTTCTCGCGGCAACGCTTTGGCGGACGGTGGTGACCCTGTTCAGGAATTGTCGTGCGCCGTTCAGATAGCTCTGGCTCTGTAGCATCAAAACTTAGTGCGTTATCGCACTTATCGCTCGACGCAAACATTCTTTAGAGGCTTTGTTTAGGTGGAAATGATTTCATGTCACATTTTGTTTCGTTTCTGTACTTGAATGATTTATAGTTCATTATATCTTATACATATATAAATATTGAGTAACAGTAACTTCGTTTTGTTGTTATAAACAAATCAAGTCACTTAAGAGATATAATTGAAAAATGTATAGTGTTTAATTTGCTAAATTACGTTGTATAGGTAAACTTATTTAAAGATTAATTATAAATAATAAATAAATAAATGTTCATGGACAATTCACACACCACACCCTAGTCCCAAACCAAGCCAAGCCTGTACCATGCTAACCAGATTGCTGACAGAATACTACCATACATTTTTTTTTGTAAATACGACTTAGAACTAATATTTTTGTTTATCACTGGGTGTTACTATGTAAGTATCTATTTACAAAAAAATATGTACTATAAGTATTTAACCAGCAACCCTGCTCCCACAGTACAAGCCCTGCTTAGCTTGGGACCTGAGTGTCATGTGTGAAATGCCCATGAATATTATGGTTTTATTACAGTTAGTTTTTTAATTGTTTTAAAGTAAAATTCAGAATACACAGTTGGTAAAATATACCAAAGGAGAATGTGTAATTTTCTACGGAGCCACGACTAACAAAATCGTCTCTCACGATTTCCATAATACGTTTGAAAGGGATTATGCAGGCCTATCTTTGCAATTTTTTTATTGAAAATCCATCTCATGGAAGTCGAGATGTTTTAAGAAACTATTTTTTATTTAACGTCGTATTGCCCCGAACTCCGATGTCCCACAAAAATGCATGTGATTGGTTGCGTTTAAATTAGTACTAATTCAATCTGAAGAAGTTGATTTATTCCTGAAAATCATGTAGTATTGTAAAAAAATACAATTTTTCAGAAATATCTCGATTCTTTTTTAATCAATGTAAGAATCAAATTAAGCTCTTTTAATGCCAACCATATCCATTTTTGCCCTCTTCAGAATTCTGAAAAATACGATGTTAAATTAAAAGATTTTTTCTGAATATCTTTGGGATGGATTTTTTTTCGTAATTATAGTAAAATGTAGGCCAATAAAAGCCCTTTCAAACGTATTAAGCAACTCCGAGGGATTTTTTTTTTGTTGGGGGACCATTTTTTGTATTTTAGGGAATTTTATACTTTTTTTTTTTTTTTTTTTTATTTATTTCCATACTCAAAAACACAAAATACAATTATAATATTGTACCCTATAAACCATGCAAGGTTTGTGTGGGTACTCACACTCGTAAAAAATTAGACTTAAAAAATTAAACTTACACGACAAAAATACAGCTAAATCTAAGTCCTCACATTAGTATAAAATAAACCCTCGTTATTAGTAAGTAAACTTAACACTCGAATGTAAAAAAAATAAAAATAAAATAAAATAAGAGAATCGGGTAGATTTATGCGAATGCGAATGACCTTCAATACAAGTTCGTCAACAAACGTATACAGGGGTTAATCATAGCAGATCAGAAGTATTAATAATTAAACGAAAAAATAAAAACTTGATGAACTTAAATTTTGTCCATAAAATATTGTTTATATATACTTTTATAATTTTTGTTATTTAGTTTAGATTTAATTTCTGCAGGGATATTGTTGAGCAAGGTAGGAATTAAAAATGCTAACGTTCGTCGGCCATAGAAATTCCTCATTTTAGGAACTATCAATTTTTTCTGTATGACTTTTCTAGTTATTATTTTATGTTGTATAGGTCTTAGAATATCTGAATTATGATATTGTTCTGTTATCAGGGCTAAATTCACTTTTTCATGTATCGGGAAGGTGTTACAGTATTTAAAAATGTCACAATAGTTTTCTTGAAATTTTGTTTTGAGACTATTAGGTAATATTAATTTCAATATTCGCAATTGCAGGTTATATATTTGGTCCAGGTAAGTTTTAAAAGTTCTACCATAGCTGGTAATTCCGTATGACACAATAGATTCTGCAAGTGCGTAATACATATTTAATAAAACTTTGTACGGTACTTTAGATTTAATGATATAAAATTTAGCTAAAATTGCACGTAATTTATCACTAACCAAATTAATATGAGGCTGCCAATTACACCTGTTATCAATTATTAAGCCTAGATACTTATGCTGCAGGACTTGCTCAATTACAGGACATGCACAGTTAAGATTAGGTTTATGAAGACACTGATGGTTATGCGCGACAATGTTAAAGTTTTCATTTGATGGTATGTGAGATGAGTGAACATGTATAATTTTAGTTTTATCGGTATTCATAACTAAGCCAGCATCATGAGCCCACCTTGCAACTTGACCACGTGAGTTTCGGTTTCGGTTTCGGTTTCGGCCGAAAGTGAAGCCACGGCCGAATTTCGGTTTCGGTTTCGGTTTCGGCCGGAAAACCAGTTTCGGTCGGACTCTACTGAAGACCTATCGTATTACATATGTTTTACTCCGTTATAACTACGTTTGCGCGATCTAGGATTTGTCTCTGCCATCTGTTGGTGTATACATCGATGTATGTACTTAGTTCATCGTAGCGAGATAGATTGCGCTACAAACCTAAAAGTGAAGTTTTCGAACCGCAAAATATAAAGAGCTTGTAGGTAAGGTACTAGGTGGGTAAGTACGTATACGTATGGTAGTTATACATTTTAATGATAGATACAATGGTTCCAGGTAGCGTCTCTTGCTTGGTGGATGTACGTGGTAATTGTTCTCTCCCTGTTCTTCGGTGGCCTACTACTCAACTACCTCGTCAAGAAAATAAATGGTAAGAGCATCTAGGTAATTGGGTGTTGTTAAGTAGAATTAGATTGTGTTGATTAATTATACGCACTATAAGTATAGGTAATCCGTTTCATAGTTTATTCTCTCGTTAAGACGTGATCGAAACATAAACAGACAAACACATAGGTAGGTATACTTAATATTAAAGTTTAAAGTAGGATACCTAATAAGATGCATAGGTAGACCGCCTGACTAAAAAATATTTTTTCTACAGAAGCCCGTCTCGAAAATCGATTTCTCACAAATAAGGTTTCCACTAACCAATCGACCCAGGTCCAAAGACCTGTAGAAATAGAAAATAAAACTGCAGCACCGTCAGGAAACACCGCAGCCAACGTTAACAACGGAATTTCCCTAATCTTCAACAAAGAAGAAAATCTTCTTGAAGACAAAAGAAGGAAAGAAGACCAACCTAAAAATAGCGGCAAATCAGACTGCGTGGTCATCAACATGAATTGTGTTGAGGCAGACACGTCATCTCTAACTTCTAAGGACGAAGAAATGAACAGATCGGCGTTTCTAGGCATCATTTACAAAGACATTTATGAAAAGAGAGCCGCCATTGAGAAATCCAAAAGTTTAACAAACGCAGATAAAGACAGCATCCTCAACGAAATAGTGGATAAGATGGTAGGAAAAATAAATGAAAGCAAATCTACTCCAAGTATTAAAAAGTTGATTGATATTCAAGATGAAAAGGATCTGAAGGAATGGGCTCTAGATTTAGTGCGAAAAAAGAGCGAAACGACACCAGCTTCGGCTTCAGAATGTTAGTAAATAAAGTTGAAAAAATATCATAATTCCATTATTTACACTTAGTTGTATAAAAAACGATTAGAAACACCAATTAGGTACTGAACCATATTATTAAGTTGGTTACTATTTAATTTACTCTAATAACGCGGTACTTACCCTTACATTGAAGCATAGCACCCATGATGATTCAAGAATATAATTTTTTAAAATAGTGTTGCCAAAGATTATATTAGTATCTACAAAAATTGCGTTATACTTTAAGTTAAGTTTTATCTATGAAATATGTATATTATGTACTCTTCATTTATTATTTCAAATTAGGGATGGGCAAAAAATATCGATATATCAAAATATCGATATTTTTTCTGAAAAATATCGATATATATCGGCGATATTTTTTCCAGCGATATATCGATATTCGATATTTATTTTCAGATATCAAAATCGATATATTTTTAAAGCTCTAAACAACGAGTGCTCCTGATGTCAATATCAGACAAATTCTTTTAGAGTAATGTTATGTTTAATTTGTTTTTTTTTAAGTCAAGCAATGAAAATCCTGTTTTTTTTAAATAAAAAAACGGATGTCAAAACAGCCAGATGTATATTTGCTTTAAAATTTCTAATATTTTGGCAATTTTTATAAATATTTGCATATTGGGCAAAAAATATCGATATATCGAAATATCGATATTTCTTGGACGATATAATCGATATATTTGAAATATATCGATACGATATATATCGATATTTTTTTTCGGTTTGCCCATCCCTATTTCAAATGATACGATGGCAAAATATTTATCTGTATACTCTACAGTCAGTTGTCAACTTCAATCAATGTCATTTTATTTTTTGTTTGACACGGCGTCTTGTTGTTGTTGTGTTGCACGAGATTTATTTTATTCAATAGAACAGCAAATCTTCTACTCTACTATTAAATTATCTAAATAGAGCCCTTCAAATACATTATGTTAAGACTTTGAACACTTTGTTAACTATAGTTTTTAATTAAAAATAAAGTGAAAAATGACGTCCATTATCAAAGTGCACTGTCTTTCGGGGGCTGGTGATGAGTCTCCACCGTGCTATGTGCTGCAAGTAGACGAGTTCAAGTTCCTTCTAGACTGTGGATGGGATGAGAAGTTCGATATGGAATTCATAAAAGAATTAAAAAGGTTTGTTTGAGGTTATGTTTTAGAATTTGAAGTCCCGATTTTACTATATCCAAACAAGTCCAAAAAGTTAAAATTTAGGTGTCTGGGTACTATTACTAGCATCTAATTAAATCTCATTAAATTTTACGAGTTTAATAAATTACAATAAAACACTAATCGACTTGTTATGGTAATTGGGGTTTAATCAGAATAAGTTCTGGTCTAAAGCGCTAACACCACACTGATTTTCTGTATAATCCTGAATCTTATAACAGCACGAACATTAATGATACTTCCATACTGTGGGCCGTGGAATCGATTCCCACTCAGATCAAAAGTATGTGTGATGAACTTGAATATTTGTTCTGTGTCTGGGTGTAACTATGTATTCTACATAATTACTTATGTATTTCCTAAAAATAAAAATATAAGTATTCCATAAGCAAACTAGTTCCCATAGTACAAACTTTACTTAATTTGGGACAAGAACACTCTAGTATTACTTAGTACTTTACACAAGTGTGAAATGTCCATGAATATTTATTTATATATAATTAATATATTTCAGACAAATAAACTCAATAGATGCAGTACTCATCTCACACTCGGATCCTCTCCATCTTGGTGCATTACCGTATGCAGTTGGCAAGCTCGGGCTGAACTGTCCTATCTACGCAACGCTGCCTGTCTACAAGATGGGTCAAATGTTCATGTATGACCTTTATCAGTCGCACAAAAATGTCTCAGATTTTGACTTGTTCACATTAGACGATGTGGACATGGCATTTGAAAGGATAACACAGTTGAAATACAACCAGAGCATTGATATGAAAGGTAAGCATAGAAACAACTATAGGATTTATAGAATCGCCAACTCTTAAACTAAGCAAAGCTTGATGTATGAACATAAGACAGCTCATAGAATAAAAATTATATTATATAAATCTATGTATAAATGTTTATGCTACCCATTGTGTAATCATTGTATATGTTTTCTGTATTTTCTTTGTGTTGTGTACAGTAAAAGTTATCTTTCTAATTACACTACTTAAACAAATAAAATTCAACATAAGTTCTGTGAAAAAATTATATAAATGATCTTTATCATATTATTAAAAGCAAAATGTAAAAAGTCTCAACTGTAATCATTAAATCTAGTTTAGTAATTGTAGCATATTGTATGTCACTCCAGCAAATAGTTTTTTACAAAAAGTTCTGTTGACTTTACTTATAAAATATGGTAAATGATTACAGGCAAAGGCCTAGGGCTCCGGATCACACCCCTTCCCGCCGGGCACTCTCTCGGCGGTACAGTCTGGCGCATCGCAGCCCCGGGCGAGGAGGATATAGTTTATGCACCTGACTTCAACCACAAGAAGGAACGGCATCTCAACGGTTGCGAGATCGAAAGGCTGATGCGACCGTCGCTGATGCTGCTGGGTGCTATGGATGCTGATTATGTGCAGCAAAGACGAAGGCTGAGAGATGAGAAATTGATGAGTAAGATTTTTAAAATACATTATACTTTATTTTAACAACTTATTACAAAGAAGGAAAAAAATACTATGGATTCCAAAAGCCAAATTAAATTTAATCCATCTCATAGTACACCATCGCATTATAGATAAAAAAAACAGTCATAAGATTTCTGCAATTTACTTTTTAAAGTATTTATGGTCCAGCCATATTCACTTAATTGGTTTTACACTCTATGGTTAATTAAAGAATACCAAATAAATCGAAACCTATACAAAACTAAATATATTTTTATCTAACTAGCTGAAATAAATAATGTTTCAACTACATACCTATGACTATAGATCCAGCAGAATAAAAATACCTACCTATTTTTAGAGATTGCCACTTAAAATGGCTACCTACATACTGCACCATTTTACATAGCATACCTAATTTAACCTTGATTTGACAGTCCCAGATTCCTGGTAGACAGTTCCAATCATATTATGTATAATTGACAGTTTACATATCTAAGAAGTTTTTTATCCTCCTAGCCACAATCCTGACCACTCTTCGCGGCGGGGGCTGTGTTTTAGTCTGCAGCGACACTGCAGGCAGAGTGCTAGAGTTAGCTCACATGCTAGACCAACTGTGGAGGAATAAGGACTCGGGACTGGTGGCTTACTCACTGCTTCTGTTGTCCAATGTCAGTTACAATGTTGTGGAGTTTGCTAAGTCACAAGTAAGTAAGATCTGTGGCTTTACCATGAGTTTTTACTATACCATATTTACTACACTCGCTAGCGTCTGTAGTTAAAAAAATGTATGAAAATTTGTACAGCGCCTCTAGCGGATAGTTGGGTACTAAAATTCGTCATACTAATATTGACGTAACTACTGTAGTAAAGTCAGACGATTTTACTGTGACAACTCATGGTAGAGGTACTGTGTCAAAAAAGTTTGGTTTAGTTGTCGGTTTTGAGACATTCATTTATTTATTTATTTATTTTAAAATTTCACACAAAGCTTAGTGCTAGGAGGACTTAATGCTAAGAGCATTTAGTAGCCAGTCTCACATACTTTAGTGTACAGTCTTTAGTGGTCAGATCCAAATTAGTGCCCTTTTGGCACTCCACTGGATGATTTTTTTTTTGTCAACTGACTTAAAGATAAGACGTGGTTTTCAATTTATGTTGTTTGTGATGTAGCATGATTTCTCCGTCAATTATAAATTGATATTTCTGAAGCTGTCCTTTATCAATTTCATGAAGATCGATCATTTTGAGTTGTAAAATTGGAACTAATTATATCTTGTCACGATTGAATTAAAAAAAAAAAAATTTAATCATGTTTGTGAATTCACCTTCTGTGCAATAGGGCAATAGGTACATAAACAAATCAACAGCTAAAAGTTTACCGAAATATTATTCGAACTTTGAAACTTTCCAAACAGAAGTATTAGAGCAAGATTATTTTTAACATTTCTACATCAATCTTTAAATTTAATTTCGTATAAATATTCTAATAATGATGTAACAGATCGAATGGATGAGTGACAAGTTGACTCGTGCGTTCGAAGGCGCCCGGAGCAATCCCTTCGCGCTGCGACACTTGCAACTGTGTCACTCGGTCGGCGAGATCACCAGGATGCCGGGACCTAAGGTAATACTCTCTCACACCAATTACATACAAACTTACGACTATACAGTATTTACAAAATGTACATTGTCATATAAAATACATAAAAAACAGTTGAGCTATCTACAGACCGTTGCAAACGATCTATAGATAGTTCAACTGATCCAAATCAGTACCAATCGGAAGCGTACCCAAGACACTGGCTGCATTGCCGCGCTGAATAGCAATGCTGATACACTGGGCCAGATACTCACCAGCCCTCGGGTCACGCGTCGCTTCGACTAGACGCCCAGAAATAATTTTGAAAACGCGGTGGTCCTCGGTACCCCACGGACCTAGAGTCTCGACCCCAATTACATTAATTAAAATATAAATAATGCTGGACAATCTACACAACATCATCTAGCCTCAAGCTAAGCAAAGCTTGTACTATGGGAACTTTTCGTAGGAGATGAGATCACATTCGCCTCATTCGTGTCCTTGCTTTTGTTTATATACAACTTATATGAATATTAAACAACAAATATATGAATTATTTTTATTAATTGAAATGATTACTCAGGTGGTGTTGGCATCTTTCCCAGACCTGGAAGCTGGGTTCGCGAGAGATCTGTTTCTACAATGGGCGCCTCATCCACAGAACTCCATTATTTTAACTGCCAGGTATTTACTATTTTATTTTATTAGAGAAACAAACGGTAATCAATTTAATAGTATAACTAGTAATAAATAAGCGTGATAAAATTAAATCAAATTGTTACGTACATTCATTAGTAAACATAAGTTAAAATAATATCATTATGAAATATGAACAAAGCGCATTCTGTTTCATCTCCACTAGATAGTATGGATTATGTTGATAAAAAAACATTATTTTTTCTGTACCTACAACAAACTGTTCCCTTAAATATTAACTAAGTAAGTCTACTTCAACAAATTGTAACCACTCATAGGTAACCATACAAAATTACTGGACTTTTAAAAATGTAATGCTTGAGTACATATTTACAGAACATCGCCCGGTACGTTGGCGCGAGATTTGATAGAAAAAGGCGGCAACCGAGTTATAGAGCTCACAGTCAAGAAGAGAATCCGGCTCGAAGGCGCCGAGCTCGAACTGATGATGCAGCAACAGCAGTCTCATCATAACAATGCACCCAAGTTAGTCTGAACATACCACTGTCCATACTAGGTTGTCTGGTAGAGATCGCTGTTTAGCGATAAGGCCGCCCATTGTATGTCATAGTCTAGTTTTAGTTAATTTTTACATGTTTATTTTTAAGTTGTGGTGTGCAATAAAGTATTTTCTATCTTCTATCTATCTATCTACCATTTAATATCCGTCCTAGAATATAATGGCATTAAAAAAAAACATGGACAATTCACACATCACACTCCAGCCCCACACTAAGCAAAGCTTGAACTATGGGAACTAGATTGCTGATGTCCTTTTTTATTGTCAATACATACATATAATACATAGGAACGCCCAGACACAACAAATATTTATTTTCATTACACAAACATTTGCTCTGGGTGGGAATTGAACCCACGACCCACAGCATGGAAGGCAGAGCTACTACAAACTGAGCTGTGACGCCTATCTAACTAAACTAATTTACTTAAATCAGATCGTTATTCAGGGCCCTATCCTATGTATCTATCCCGAACACCCCATATACAAGCTACTTATAAAGTTAATTTACCTTTCAGAGATGATATCGCCGGAATATCGTCCGACTCTGATTCGGAAGGCGAGCTAGAAATGTGGGTAGTCACGGGACGACACGATATTCCCGTGCGCTCTGACATCAGAGTGACAGGATGCTTCAAATCCAACAAACGTCATCACGCCATGTACCCGTGTCATGAAGAGAGGACGAGGGCTGATGATTATGGAGAAATTATCAAGGTAATATAATAAAAATCTTTATTTATGTTTTACAAAGGTAAACTTACTTAGCTAAGTTAATAAAATACACAACCCAGTTACCTATATCTCTAAAAACACTTGTTACATCTATAAAGATACAATGTACATATATTATTTTAAAATATAACTGGCTAAGTGCGAGTCGGATTCGCGCATGAAGAGAAAAAAATGGTTGTCTGTAAAGTCGGTTTACTGACGATAGTTGAACGTGACAACGTCAACGAACGGGATTGTAAGCGGTTCTGCAAAATAATCCGCGCTCTCGCTTGCACTTCATGGAACGCCTCAGAACGCCTCATGAGTCATGTTTTTTCGTGCGTGCAGCCGGCTCTATCGAATTATAAGACGTTGTCACGTCAAAAAAAATCGTGGACATTTCTCACACCAAGCTCTAGCCCCAAACTAAGCAAAGCTTGTACTATGGGAACTAGATAGCTGATAGAATAATATATTTTTTGAATTTACAGGAGGCAAAATACAATGTGTTATATCACACAAATATTTGTTCTTGGCTGACATGAGATCGCGATCAAGCGCTTGCCTATAACTTGTAAAAAAAAAAAAAAAACATTTGTGTATAGTTCTAAAGATAATAAATATTAATTTATGTTACAAAATTGTTTAATTTCAGCCGGAAGACTACAGACTGGCCGAGATTGTAGACATCGATGGAGAGATCAAAGACTCAACACCAGCAGTGACTCTTAAACAGGAACCGGAAGGTACATGTTCTAATTAAAAGGGTTTTTAATTATACTACTAATATTATAAACGTGAAAGTTTGTATGTACGTTTGTTACTCTTTTTCGCAAAAACTACCGAATGGATTTTGTAGCGCCATCTATATCGCTACATGATGAACTACATCGAAGTCTACGCAACAGACCAACAGATGGCAGAGACAAATCCTAGATCGCGCTAACGAAGTTATCACGGAGTTTGAACATAAGTAATAGAACCGATTACTATCCATCGGTCCTCGGACCCCGAGACAAAGGTCGCTCGGCGTGGACCATCTTCCCTTTTCGTAGACGATACCACACCTATCTCTTCATATTTTATTGAAATTTTACAATAATGTTGCTTATACATCAGAATAATAATACTTTGTAAGAAGGATCATATAAAAAAGCGGTAGGAACCAGGCCGTAAGTTTCTTGCCCGTTCTTCTAGGCTCTGGTCGCGTGGAACTGGCACCTAGAATCACCTAGTATGTAAGACGATTCTAAATGATCCTTGTGATTTAATTGAATAAATAACTTTACTTACTTAATAACACATCAGCTATAATTAATCATTGAAATTGACAATTTTCAGTGGAAATGCAAGAAATCCCAACAAAATGCGTGACGTCAGTTCGCCAAGTGTCTGTAAAAGCGAACATTCAATATATAGAGTTGGAAGGGAGGTGCGACGGAGAGTCGTTACTGCGAGTGGTCGCGCAATCCAAGCCGCGGGCGATCGTCGGTCTGCGAGCCAGTCAAAATGCGTTAAACACACTTAGGTAAGTTTTTTTTATGCATTATAGTCAATCGCTTGGCCGCAATCACATCTGATGTTAAATGATGATGCGGCCTACGGTGTAACGCGTTTGCCTAGATAGAACCTATTCACTCTCCTCTTGAAGACGTCCAAATTGTATGCATCTGGAAACACCGACGCCGGCAACGAATTCCACTCTTTAGCGGTTCTTATAATAAATAAAAATAGTATTTAAATAATAAATAATAAAAGTACCTATTTAAAATTATTTACTTAGTGGGACAAAGCGGAAAAAAGGGGGGGGGGAAAACGTAACGCTGCTTGATGATGATGGTATAGTTCAAAGTTAAAATAAAATCTTAGCGGCCGGTTTCTCGAACGATGATCAACGAAAAAATCAAATAATATAATTACTATGTGTCAAACTCGGATCAATCGTGATTTGGGTTTCCAGAAACCGGCCGTAGAACTTTTGAAAAAGTCGGAAGATCTCGGTCCAAAGCGAATTACTAGTTATAACTCATGTTTCAGAAAACATTGTGAGGCGGAAGGAATCGAAAAGATCTTCATGCCGAACAAAGGTGCAGTCATAGACGCTACTACCGAGTCACATATCTATCAGGTAACCATTTAATAATACTATGGTTGTTCTATGTTGTTTGTTCTTATTTTGTATTTTTTAATATCTTTTCTTCTTTTTATCAAGGCTTTAAAAGTCCACTGTTTATCATTTTCAATTCCATCCAATTTTATGTTTATTTTTTATAAATTAAAATAAATTCCCTAAAATTTGGATTACGATTACTTTTTTCATACAACCATTTTATTTTGTCCTACCATTTCGATAACGGTACGCAACAATGTAAAAAATCTTCACCACCATATGGTTAAAATTCTAGTAGCGTCATACTGACTAGGTAGTAAGCTAAAATACTGTAATTTTTGTAAATTCAAATGCTAAAGGCCTGCGCAGGCCGAGGCGCCATGGCAAGGGATTTTAGTTTTTACGTACTGTTACAGATATACGACATAAATTGCTATGCTTTAAAATGATACCGTGGCATTGAACGTGAACGGAACGGCATCATTAAAGCATAGCAATTTATGTCGTATTTCTGTAACAGTACGGTTGAATGTCCATTAGTAAAAATTAAAATCCCTTGCCATGCCGTCCCGGTCTGCGCAGGCCCTTACCCGACTGGGCTTATTAAAGAGATTGTAAATGTGTTTGCAGGTGAAATTAACCGACAGTTTGATGTCCAACGTGTCGTGGAAGTCTGCCGGCGCGGCAGAACTGGCCTGGCTGTCGTGTGTGGTGGCGCAGAGGCAGATACGGCACACGGACACTGCGCATGGTAATATACACTAATGCTACGGCTACATAATTGAACGGAGATTCGTCGTCGCGATAATTTCCGAGACGACCGATGTGGCCCGGCGGGCGAAGGTCCGCCTGCGACGCGGAAGGTTGCGAGTTCGATTCCCGCCTTGGAATAAATGTTTGTATGATCTGCAAATATTTATTCTGGGTGTTCTGGGTATTTATATGTTTAATAAAAAATATATATCTATGTAATGTTATTGTATTAAGTATATCAGTCTTCTAGTAGGTACCCATAACACAAGCTCTGCTTAGCTTGGGGCTAGATGATGTTGTGTGGATTGTCCAGCATTATTTATTTATTTATTAAATTTCTTTGATGTGCGGCAATTTACCGACAGCGGTGCGAAGAGCATTCTTATTCGCGAAGATGGTTCGCGTTAGGACGACTTCTTTGGCCAGACGTGTCGCGACAACGCAAATCTTCGCGTTATCGCGATAGTGTGGCCCCAGCATAACGGTCTATCTTATAAAAAGTTAGCGCAGACTTGAAGTAGTGATGATACGTAATGATGACATAAGGTCAACGTCAACTTTTTATATGATAGGGGCCAATCTTTATAGATATTTTATTTATAACTAGCTGACCCCTGCCCACTTCGTTGGACATAATGTTCGTAAGAAACGCTTTCATTCGACCGTTTTTTCTCCGATTCACTTTGCAAAACGGACTACCACGTAAAAACCTTTTTATTTTTCGGTTTTTTATATAGCCTATGACACTCAATAATAATGTGGCTTTCTATTGGTGAAAGAATGTTTAAAATCGATTCAGTAGATCCAGAGATTACCCCATACAATTTAAAAAACTTAACTTATAGATATAGTATAGATTTAGCTGCCCCCGCCGCGACTTCGTCCGCGTGCCGTTTTATGTTAAATAGAAAAGTACATAAGTAACTACTTACTTCACAATAAATAGATTTTGTGATAACCCATTACTACCTTCTTGTTAATGAAATTGATGGTAAAGTGCAGTCTAAGAAGAAAACTTAGTAGGTATACTTATTTATAAAACCGGGCAAGTGCGCACGAAGAGTTCCGTACCGTATCTATCTCCCGTTGTCCTTATTAATATCGAATAGTGTATTATATTAATTACATTCTGTTTATAGGGTTCTGTACCCAAAGGGCTTACCCTTTTCCCGGCCGTTTCCGGGCCGTTCTTAAACGGCATCCCGTTAAAGAAACTTCGCTGTTCGTCTGTCTGTCTGTCGCGGCTGTATGTTACTTATCGTGATAAGTTAGAGTGTTATAAACAGACATACACAGTAATAGGGTCCCGTTTGTATCCTCTAGAAGTAAGTTCCTTACCATTATGTAACAAAAAAAACATGTATTTGTATGAGAGCCCCGTAAATATGTTCTGTTTTGAAGTATGTATTCGATAACCATGCCATAGCTGATCATTGTGCAACGTCTGATGTAAAATGAAGCTCTTAGTGCCTCTCGAACTTGATTGTACCTACCTAATTGTCGATAAGTAGGTAACGCTACTACAAACTCCCCTTTTCCCCTACACTCCCTCTTTGGTTTTTATTGCAATATTTTGTGCAAAATGAAGTCCTAAACATAGTTCTCAAAGAATGTAACCTGTCGATAAATAAAGCTACAGCAAACTTCCCGCTCTCCCCAATCCACCTTTTTTTATTGCAATATTCTGTGATTCATTGAATTCCGTCGATTCGTTCAGCGCAGTTCGCAAGTGCAGAGCCATCTTGTTGTAATCACAAACAACTTTTGGAAGTTGACACTTTGACGTTAGGAACATACCTACATTGTTCAAACAACAGTGAGTGCTCGTAATTTAATGTGAACTTTATGCAATAGCAATAAAGCTCAAATTAGTTTTAGTTCGAAAACGTTTGTATGGGAAAAAGAAAAGGGCTGTTTTTAGGGTTTTCGGGCAATAATTCGATTTTTTCTCGACGTAAAAACCATCTCTGAACTTCAACGAACATTTTAAAAAAAGAATTAGTCAAATTGGTCCAGGCGTTGTTGAGTTATGCGCTTACAAAATTTTGCGATTCATTTTTATATTATAGAGATAGAAAAGTACATAAGTAACTACTTACTTCACAATAAATAGATTTTGTGATAACCCATTACTACCTTCTTGTTAATGAAATTGATGGTAAAGTGCAGTCTAAGAAGAAAACTTAGTAGGTATACTTATTTATAAAACCGGGCAAGTGCGCACGAAGAGTTCCGTACCGTATCTATCTCCCGTTGTCCTTATTAATATCGAATAGTGTATTATATTAATTACATTCTGTTTATAGGGTTCTGTACCCAAAGGGCTTACCCTTTTCCCGGCCGTTTCCGGGCCGTTCTTAAACGGCATCCCGTTAAAGAAACTTCGCTGTTCGTCTGTCTGTCTGTCGCGGCTGTATGTTACTTATCGTGATAAGTTAGAGTGTTATAAACAGACATACACAGTAATAGGGTCCCGTTTGTATCCTCTAGAAGTAAGTTCCTTACCATTATGTAACAAAAAAAACATGTATTTGTATGAGAGCCCCGTAAATATGTTCTGTTTTGAAGTATGTATTCGATAACCATGCCATAGCTGATCATTGTGCAACGTCTGATGTAAAATGAAGCTCTTAGTGCCTCTCGAACTTGATTGTACCTACCTAATTGTCGATAAGTAGGTAACGCTACTACAAACTCCCCTTTTCCCCTACACTCCCTCTTTGGTTTTTATTGCAATATTTTGTGCAAAATGAAGTCCTAAACATAGTTCTCAAAGAATGTAACCTGTCGATAAATAAAGCTACAGCAAACTTCCCGCTCTCCCCAATCCACCTTTTTTTATTGCAATATTC
The DNA here is from genome assembly GCA_932527185.1 of Ecliptopera silaceata. Classification (NCBI taxonomy): domain Eukaryota; kingdom Metazoa; phylum Arthropoda; class Insecta; order Lepidoptera; family Geometridae; genus Ecliptopera; species Ecliptopera silaceata. Next base: position 8,529,079 of record OW052208.1, on the reverse strand, counting down.
TGTGATTCATTGAATTCCGTCGATTCGTTCAGCGCAGTTCGCAAGTGCAGAGCCATCTTGTTGTAATCACAAACAACTTTTGGAAGTTGACACTTTGACGTTAGGAACATACCTACATTGTTCAAACAACAGTGAGTGCTCGTAATTTAATGTGAACTTTATGCAATAGCAATAAAGCTCAAATTAGTTTTAGTTCGAAAACGTTTGTATGGGAAAAAGAAAAGGGCTGTTTTTAGGGTTTTCGGGCAATAATTCGATTTTTTCTCGACGTAAAAACCATCTCTGAACTTCAACGAACATTTTAAAAAAAGAATTAGTCAAATTGGTCCAGGCGTTGTTGAGTTATGCGCTTACAAAATTTTGCGATTCATTTTTATATTATAGATTTAATAATACTTACACAGTTACACAGAGGAATGATTTAATTGTTTGCATCGAATACTCTCCGAAAACACTGGACCGATTTGAAAATTTATTTCACATCTTTATTAGAGTAACAAATACGAAAAGATGCTTCTTCTTCTTCTTCCTCCTGTCCTTATCCTTATGATGCAAATTAAAAACAATAAGATGAAATTTAAAAAAAAACATACGTAGTTGAAAACTAGTAGGATCCCTACTCTCCGTGTGATAAATAATAGTGGTATTGATAGAATTAGGATGAGAGCTTGAAATAACAACCAACCGAGTTTACATTGACTGTTCAAATCATATCCTATAAAGTTTTATTTTTGACGACCGATGTGGCGCGGCGGGCGAATGACCGCCTGCGACGCGGAGTTTGCGGGTTCGATTCCCGCCTCGGGATAAATGTTTGTACGATCTGCAAATATTTATTCCGGGTGTTCTGGGTATTTTATATGTACATATAAAAATATCTATCTATGTAATGTATTGTAGTCTTCTAGTACCCATAACACGAGCTCTGCTTAGCTTGGGGCTAGATGATGTTGTGTGGATTGTCCAGAAATATTTATTTATTTACTTATTATTTCAGAGGAGCAAGAACCAGACCCAGAAGTGATGTTATCTCTAGAGCCGACACCCGCGGGCAGTAGTAGTGCCCACGCCGCCTCATTCATAAACGCGGTGCGTCTGTCCGAGCTGCGAGCCGCGATCGCGAAGTTGGGGCTCAGCGCGGAATTCGTCGGCGGAGCCCTAGAATGCTGTAATGGAACTCTGGCGATACGACGGGTAAGTTTAACTAAACATTCATAAAAAATACACTAAAAATATAGAAAGATTTTGTACTGTTTGTAATACTAAGCAATGTTGCTAAGGAAATGTTAGAGCAATGCTAATATTACCAACATAGCCACATAGCCAAGCTTTTGTCTATAACTCTTTTACTTAAATTGAAAAAGACGTGTGGCACTCGGGGACTGCCGCGGTAAAGCTATTGCATTTTTTGCTGGATTACGCATGCGCAGTGTTAGGTTATTTTCGTTACGGAATTTCTGGATTCGGTCTCCACGTTCAAGGTCCGCGATGGAAGTTTTAACATAATATTCAAAGGTTAATAATGATCTTTGTTTTCAGTTGGAGAATGGCAGAGTGGCGCTAGAAGGCGTACTTTCCGAAGAGTATTTCAAAGTGAGAGAATTGTTATACGATCAATTCGCTATCGTGTAGTCTGCCAGTGTTTTGCGGAGACTGATTATTTGTATATAAATTATTTAATAATAAAATGTTCAAATTATATTATACTTTTTATTTACCACAACAAACTACCAAGTGTAGGAACTATGTCTTATTATCTTTAGAAAAGGTAGATAGAACACACACAGCATAGCAGATGTAACAACGAGGCATTGACGAAAAGAGCTATACTGATTCTATCATCATCTTCCTACCCTTGTCCCACATTATGTGGGGTCGGTAACTGTATATTGATTCTAGTAGGTAGAAAAACTTAATTTTTAAAGCAATAATACCTAACCTAGGCATTTAAAAAAATACTTCATTTATTAGGAAGGTTAGAAATAAAAGCACAAATAAAATTTCACCATTTTTTAAATATTATATTCACATTATTCCAGGACCGGGTCACATTGATAACATTATGTAAAGAAAAAATAAGGTACAGTTCATTAAATACAAAAAGTAAGACACGGTTTAAGATATACCTACTACTTTATACATATTTTAACCTGAGATAGCGCTAGACGCCTCCTTAAATATACAACTACTTTCACATGAAAAATAGAATTCCATTCGTTACAATTTAGGTACAATAGTTTACATTCATTCGGACTTAGTCCATTAAGAATAATATCTGCGGTCAGTAAGCCGAAAACACTGGATATGAGATCATTTGCCGCATAATCAAAAGATAGCAATATTACAATCTCCAATAAATTATATTTTATGGCCTTTTTATATATTCTACTTTTATTTAAAAAAATTACTATAGCAACTTTATTTCTATTATTTGTACTGCGTTTACTCGAGAAAACATGTATAAATCTTTCTGATACATAACAATATTGCTATGGTTATCTACTGCCTACAGATAGTTGAATATAGTATTGTTGATTATTGTCAATTACATTTTCGCTGTATTCAAACGTGACGTTATAAAACTAGATATTGTAGCCAAATAATAGTTCAAACTTCAAAAAGCTGTGGGCAAAGAAAAATGCAGGTTTTATGTCCTTCTTATACAAAAATAAGAACTTTATCAACAAAACAGTTTTTTGTTTTGTAATAAGCAGCTTAGAGCTTCAAATATCAATATGAGTGATATAGACGCTATTTCATCATTCTGCCTCTCACTTAACAAAGTAAGACTTGCCAAATTTCAGCCATATTTATATTTGAAACTGATTATTTACAATTTCAGTTTAAACTGACCCCAGATTCGTCTTAATCTTACCATCTCCCTAATAATCGCAGATCATCAACATTTTCTCGTAAAATTAATACTTACATCTACATCTGGCACAACTCTCAAACATCCACCCTGACACTACAGCCCAGAGCTCATTATAAAACTATTTAAAAACTATAATGAAGTAATAATTCTTAACATAAGAATAACTACAACAGAACGCAAACCAGCCTAAATGTAGGTACATTATTCGTTTTAATTTTTGATAGCAAATCAGTACCCCAAGTACGAGTTTGTGCACACACGGATCGTAGAGACGCAATCCAAGCGCCCCTAGCAGATTTCTTGAGAAGCTTGGATTTCCATACAAAATGTGACGCTCGGCAATTGCGTCTCTACGATCCGAGCGTGCACAAACTCTTACTTGGGGTACAGATTGTAGATTTTAAAAATTACATCAAAAATGGCAGAGCAAGTGTAGTTTCAAAAATGAGTGCGCACAACTTTGAATTTTCGTTTATGTACTTGTATTATAATAACTTATATAATGCGTCTAAATCCTATTTTGTTTCGTTATTACAACCATCGTCTTACGATTACCAAATACAAAATACACTCCCATAGCCTTTTCTTAAATACTCAAATCCAGAACATGAGTAAAGTTAAACTATTTAATATACTTACATATATATTTATATACCTTCATGTTAAAAATAGTGCAATCTATATACTTTGACCGATATGATAGCTAATTCATGTTGCAAAAACCATCTTATCAGAGGCACGAATATATGTTACAATCGTAAACGTAACGTATTTAAAATACACTGTGCGGTGACTTTGCAACGTCCGATAGTAAAGTTGATGTCGACGCGCAGTGTACGTCAAAAATGTCACTGTTTCGATACGTGTACGATTGTCACATTTATGAGAGCTCATCCACCATATACGATAAAATATTATTTACAACACAAACTTAAAGAACTCTCAAAAATAGACAGTGTTTACGAACTCTATTGAGCGTCAGTATAGCTGTAGCATGAAGTCAAAATATTCAGTCCTTAACCAGCTATTTATAATTTTTTTAGCTCAAATAAAGTTAGTAAACATTTCCTGTCCATTACATAAAAGCCAAAATAAATATTTTTCTGCATTCGTTTTGTATTGGTAACGATTACTGAGGTATTACTCGTTTATAAATACTGAGAGGTGACCACAAATAATTAAATATAGTCAACGTATCAACCCGGTAGTGTGTTTGATACACATTGCGCGTTAACATCAGCTCGACTGCCTAACGCTGTAGCGTCACCGCGCATTGTATCCCGAATACGCTACGTTTACGATTGTAACATTTTGTGTACCCCTCTGTTTCACGGAATAACAAATATACACTCTATAGGCTCTTAAGGTACATATCGCAATATCAGATAGTGAATCAGATTGAATTAAGAAATTTATCCAATACCGTCAAAAAAACGTTGTACTAAATTTGACGTAGGATCAATTTGTTAAAACAAATCCATATATAAGTATAGAATATTTCTACGTGATTAATTAATATTGTACAAGAAATTATAATTAGCTGAAAACTGGGCACTGTCACAATATTTTTGAAGATAGAGTGAGACGTATAATATTTGTATGCTCCGTCTCTTTCTAATTCCAGTTTAGAAACAATAAATACTTATAAAGTCTTATTAGGTACCTACATCTGCAGTCAGATGATATTTCTTTCAATAAAATCAAAAATATGTGATGTTCGCACTTAACTACTATAACAGAAGGTTTAAAATTCAAAAGCAGCAATTATATTGCAAAGTGAGCAGTGCCAGTAAACAAAGTGAAATAAAACAAATTAACATTTATTGATAAATGCGCCGAATACGGCCTTGCATCTATCGAGTGATATCTGTACAGTCGGGGGCAAACATATTTACTAACGTTATTTAATTAGATTGTTTTATTGAATAAATCAATATTTACAATTAAATCCTGACTCCTAAACATACGCTACATAATAGTCATTTATTTTCCATTTCTTCAGAGATATTTAACGTTAAAAACAAAACAAATTTTGATAATAGTATCTTGTTGGCAACTGTAACCTTAGTACGACTTTGTGCACACACGGATCGCAGAGACGCGCCCCAAGCAGATTTCTTGAGAAGCTTGGATTTCCATACAAAATCGGTGGCGCTCGGCGATTGCGTCTCATCCGTGTGTGCACAAACTCGTACTAGGGGTACTGTTGTAGATAATATCTTTAAACAGCAAGACAACATGTATTTTCCCCCGACTTTATCTCGAAATATCGCAATAAAACTAGAATATATTCGTATCAATATACAAAATTAGTAACAATGTTTGTACTGAATCTTCCATTTGTACATTAGTGGCGCGGGATATATCACACCCGTCGGTTCAAATAAAAGTAAATTAAACGAGAGAAAATCAACGAATACTGCTTATATTCAGATAGGAAACATACCACTTCACACTTCTTTCTAGTCTGAATATAAGCCTGGGTCCAGCTACATATCAAAGCAAAGTTCAGCACTACGCGACTTTAATGATAAATCAACAACCAAGTAGGAATTCAAAAAACTGTGTAGCCGTAAGATCGAATCATATTTAGAGTTACTGTAATTTGTAAATAAATTGTTGATAAATAAATACATAACGAATTATCACATAAAATAATAAATCTTCATTAACTTTTTATAGAGAGTATTACAATATTTTTTACGCCCATTGCTGAAGCATGCTTGTATATGTGAGACCCGACACATTCCATTCACAGCCATGATACTATTCTAAATCGAAAATATTTACACAATTGTAAATGCAAACCAAATCGCCCGTGATATGTTTTGTGATGATGCGTGTTGTACTACAGATATACCCAGCTGTGGAACAATAGTAGGATAGTGGTTAATTTTAGTAGTAGATAGTGGGTAATTAAAAGAAAATAAATTAATATAAAAAATGTGTCAACACATTTTTTATCAAGCATTACTTTTTTACTCAAATTTTAAGCATACGCCGGTTATTATTTTCTTGATTTTGACGTTTGAGGGCACATAACCTCCAGAAGTCACTGTGATATTATGTCGATTCAAGTGTTTACGTGCCTTTTTTATAGCTTTGACGTAATTTGAATAGTATTTAAATCTGTTTTACAGTATGACGAGTACGAGAATAAAACTAGTTCAAAATCTGAATTTAAATGCACACTTTTAGGAGCGCCATATGTTAAAAGGATGAGTTAGAATACATTTATATGAAATCACAACATTCAGTCTAATTTGAAAACAGCGCCATCTAACAAGGGGATGTCTAACAACTAGTTACCAAATACAAGATTAATGTTTCCTCGGTAGCCGCGATTCGCGCCTATTTTTTTTGAACCCGAGTACACTACAAAAAGTCCGTAGATGGCTTCTATTTTTTTAATAATATTCTTTCTTGGGCGCACAACGCAACTTGATCAACAAATAGTTTATCTAGGGACGCAAAAGTTAACTAACTTGTACTATAAGCTTGCCTGCAATTCTTGGGCGAAGATACTGGTTCGTTGATTTAGTATTGTGTTAGAAAAAATTAGTCACATACTTTTCTTGAGATTTTCAAGCGAACTCGTATTGAAAAAGTGTAACGCATGTTTTCAAAAGTATTTTTATGTGTTCAAATGTTACAAACAGCGATCGGCTATCAAGTCATTTTTTTACAGTTTGCTAATAAACTATAGGCTTTCATTTCATACGAGTCTTCAAACTATTGTACATATCATCTTCAAAAACGCACATTTATAGGCAGTGCTAGATTAAGCTAGCGCGGGGCCCCTAACAAATTCTTACAAAGAGCTCTAGTTGTGGGTTACGTTTATTTGCTACCGTTTGCGTTGATTTTGGTTTAAATATGCTACTCTTGCTACGTGGTTAATCTGGCACTGACTATAGGTTCCAAGAGTTTAATCCTAGACCCAAGAGTTAACGTTCTTGAAACTCGTAGGTAATATTGCTCACGGTAAACATAGTTTGTTCATGGGCACTTGAGTTTGTACAAAAAACTTACAAAGTACTACACTTCCAACATTTCAAGGAGTTCATTGGGCTCAATACACATTCCGTGTATTGTGTTCACGAAGAGTTCATCTACGGGCTCTACAGACACAAATACCAAGAGTTTTTTCATCACATCACACGTTTCAGTGTAACGTTTACCGCAGACAGGCCTCAAGCATTTCTACGAAGAGTTTGTTCATGGGGGCGCGTCGGTCGCGATGGACGGAGGCCCAGAATCTGCGGACGGCGACGTCGGCCAGCCGTAATGCAGGCAACACTAGAAGCAACTGTTGTAGCGCCGAGTTCGCGTTGTATGATCTGGAAGATAGTATGGAATTTTAAAACGGAACTTTTATATGGATGCCAATATAAATTTATGAAACTGCTGAGTTGGGGGAAGACAGTGTTTTTTGTAATATTATGAGTTATTTGACACAGACAGCTCAGTTGGTAGTAGCTCTGCTTACCATGATGTGGGTCGTGGGAGCGATATTTGTTCTGTGTCTGGGCGTTACATGTATTAACAAAACAATATGTATATATAAGTATTTTATAAGCAATCTAGTTCCGATTTTACAAAATTTACTTAGTTTGGGACTAGTAGACCAGGGTAGATAGCTTTTGAATCAAAACATTTTTTTTTCTTTTAATATCATTTTCAAAAGAATCTACCCTAGCCTACACGCCGCCAAAGACAGAAGTGGTTGGCGTGACATCGTCCGGAGTAAGATTCACGACCCTCAGCCATGAGGAGTACGACGCGAGGAGGAGGACCCTAGCCTAAAGAGTGTGATATGAAAACTGTCCAGTGGCTCTACCATGAGATGTCACAGTAAAATCGCCTGACTATACTACAGTAGTTACGTCAATATTAGTATGACGAATTTTAGTACCCAACTATCCGCTAGAGGCGCTGTACAAATCTTCATACATTTTTTTAACTACAGACGCTAGCGAGTGTAGTAAATATGGTATAGTAAAAACTCATGGTAGAGCTACAGTACTATTTATTATTATTCCATCAGTTACCTGAGTGCTGAGACGGCGTCGTTGAGTGCTCCAAGTATGGAGTCTCGGAACCGGCGAAGCGCCGCGTGCTCGTCGATGCGTGCCTCCGAGTTGGCGAGCGCGAGTGCCTTCAGCAGGTAACATTCCTCGCGACAGGCCGCTGCTCGCTCTAGACGTTTCGCTACACCTGTCACCTAACAAATAATACTAGTGTAAAACTTACTTTTTTATTACTTACATAATATGCGCCTCTAGCGGATAGTTGGGTACTAAAATTCGTAATACTAATATTGACGTAACTACTGTAGTAAAGTCAGGCGATTTTACTGTGACAACTCATGGTAGAGGCACTGCGCTCGCCGCGCCACATCGGTCGTCAGATAGAATACTTACTTATATAAAATTTTTTTGTAAGTATATTATATTATACTTACAAAAAAAATATATATAAGTATTAAATATATATATACTTAGTAAATTTTTTTTGTAAGTATATTATACTTACAAAAAAAAATTATTCAAAAAAAAAAAATGGTAGCACTCCGGGAGTGCCGGCAGAAGTGAAAACTTCAATATTAACGTTGTGTTTTCACTTTTAAGTTTTCACTTCAAAAATATAACCACAGTCGTCATAATGACAATGACAATCACAATGACACAGACACATTCGCGCAAGCGCGAATGTGACACAACGACGAAGACAACGAAGACACACTGACACAGACACATTCGCGCAAGCGCGAATGTGTCTGTGTCAGTGTGATTGTGTCATGTCGACACAACGACAATGACAATGACAATGACACATTCGCGCAAGCGCGAATGTGTCTGTGTTTTCACTTTTAAGTTTTCACTTCAAAAATATAACCACAGTCGTCATAATGACAATGACAATCACAATGACACAGACACATTCGCGCAAGCGCGAATGTGTCTGTGTCATTGTGATTGTGTCATGTCATTGACATTGACACAACGACGAAGACAACGAATGATGAACGTCACGTTCGATGAACGTCACGAGTCACGTGACCCTGACTGAGTTTTCACTTCAATAAGATGGAAGCGATACAGTTAAATACAAGTTAGGCGAAACGATTCGTACGATATAATAGCGTCTATCTGGTTATGCGCGCGCGGCGAGCGATACGTGTTTCCCGTGCGAGGGTGCTCAGAGCGTCTGTCGGCTGCCGGCGCGCGAGTGCCGCTCCTCGGTCCTCCGCCCCCGCGCTCCGCACCGCACCGCGTGTTGGCAGCGCCTTGTACTCGCCTTGTACGATGTCGCCACAACACTATTTAATTGTTTGAGTCATACGTCGCGTGACCGCAAGTGTGTTCTTTTGTCGTCTCTTGTTTTACGAGCAATGTATAAAAATTAAATAAGATCTTACGCTTTTTCGACGTCACGTGACCCTGACGCGAGTTTGAAAGTTTTTACCCACCCAGCGCCGCTAAAGAAGTTTTCACTTCAAAAAAAGTATTCTATCTGACGACCGATGTGGTGCGGCGGGCGCAGTACCTCTACCATGAGTTGTCACAGTAAAATCGCCTGACTTTACTACAGTAGTTACGTAAATATTAGTACATATTACGTATTTTAGTACCCAACTATCCGCTAGAGGCGCAGTACAAATCTTCATACATTTTTTTAACTACAGACGCTAGCGAGTATAGTATATAAAGTATAGTAAAAACTCATGGTAGAGCTACAGGTCCGCCTGCGACGCGGAGGTTGCGGGTTCGATTCCCGCCTTGGGATAAATGTTTGTACGATCTGCAAATATTTATTCCGAGTGTTCTGGATTTTTTATATGTATAATAAAAATATCTATCTATCTAATGTATTGTATTAAGTATGTCAGTCTTCTAGTACCCATGACACAAGCTCTGCTTAGCTTGGGGCTAGATGATGTTGTGTGGATTGTCCAGTATTATTCATTTATTTATTATCTAGCTAGATGATTTATATACGGGACTTAATATATCTACTATATATTACCTGTACATATAAATCGTGGGCTCCAATCTCCCTCGCTTGCGACTCGTCCAATGTGAGATCGTTCGCGAACCGAAGCCGTTGCAGCGTGCCCCCGTTATTCGACATGGACCGGTAAGCCAACATCAAACTTAGCATCTCGGCCCATGTACTTTGTAGTAGACGCATCTGATAAGTAAAAAAAATAGCATTTATTACTCCAAAAATAAACCTTTTTTCTTATTACTCCCCCACCTTCTCCATCTCTTGGCATTACTGAAAACCAGCGCTGGTGTAGAGCCCAATGGTTCTCCACCAGCACAAGCTGTGTAAATGACCAATTTCAGGTATTTTTTACATTTAATAATTATATCGTTAAATATGTAGCATTAAGTTTTATATATGAAATAAATTCTATTTTATTACTATTTAGTCAGTGGGGATACGTATAAAAATAGCCTTTTTTTTATAAAGTGTATTGTGATGACAATATGGTCTGTGGAGTCTGGCACTGTCGGATGAAGAATACATATACGACAATTCTAAAAGATCCTTGTGATTTTACTGAATTATCTTTTATTTATTTTTGATTTATTTTTATACCTTTTCAATCTTTTGCCAGTTTTTTAGTGTTCCGTACTCAAAGGGTAAAACGGAACCCTATTACTCATGCTTTGCATAAGTACATAAACATTATTTAACCCTCGGCATGCCTGGTAGGGTCTGAGAGACCCACCGCTGCAGTTAAATCGTTACAATTCATTTAAATTTGAATTCTGCTCGTAACTGCTCTCAGTAGCTGACCATAGTGAACTTAGTTACGCTCGCCGCCCGCTACCTCAGTTCGGGGCACGCTCCAGTATAGATAGGATGTGTGTGAAGTGCTTCCGGGTCTCACTGACCCCACCAGGCATACGGCGTGACATTTTTATGTGAGTATTGATTATGTTTTTCTGTGAGTTTGTTAATAATTAATATTATTTTTTAGTGGGAACGGACACGTCTTTTTATGAAATGATAGATTTTCATTGTTTTTAATTTGGTGTCCTACAGATTTTACAAATTTAATGGGTTTTATTTATGTAGGTTTTTACTTTACTTCGAATTCAACTTATGCTATCGTATTCTTTTATTTATAGTTCAAAATGGAGAGCCACCTACGTGACAGGACATCATAAGTTTGCTACTTGAGGAGGTGGAAGTTTTATCAAAAATCTGGGTATCGCACTGATAGAATCACATCTACATCAAGACAGAAAAACACTCGTCTTTCTACAGATCTTCGCAAACGAATTCCCAACCGTATTGGTCTCCAAAAAGGCCCACCTGTAAAAAAAACAGCTCCAGGTGTAAGACGTAGATGTCACGTGTGTCCGTCAATGAAAGACCGCAAAACGCAATACATCTGTGAGATACGCAAGAGCCACTTGTGCCTGGATCATGCAATTTTCCAGTGCGAAAATTGCTTCGGTAACAAACCTCGTGAAGATGATGTTGGAAATGAAGAAGACTAATTACTTTAGCTTAGAATATAAGATAATATATGTGCCTAACGTTTCCCAAAGTCTGATTAGGATATATCTATGGTTTAAGTTGATTTTGCATGTTTTTAAACATAAGATGTTAATTTTACGTTGAAAAACGTATACAGTTTAATTAAAAAAAATATTAAAAGATATTGTTGATTCGACAACGAATTTTATTTAAAACCCTTTAAAGCTTCTTTAATTTTAATATTAAATCACAAATGTTGCTAATTGACAACAATTTGTAGGCTAAAAAAATATTTGAAATTTAGGGTCTCACAGACCCACCAGGCATGCCATGTAACTTTTTTCCACCAGGCATGCCGAGGGTTAAGTAGTAGTATGTTGGTAGTTCCTAAAACTAAAATCTGGGTCTTTATAACATTAAATGAAAGTAAGTACCTACATATAAACTTCTCCGAATTATTATCTGTTGCCAAATAAATAATTATTTTTGAACATTTAAATCTAGGCTATATTTTTTTACTATATACGTCATTAATATTATTAGTTAAGTATATATGTTAAGTATCAATGACAATGACCGATATAACCAGTTTATATAATGTATTTAATCTACAAGTCGTCGTATTATTAATTTCAACTATCAAATAACAACCTTCGATAGCTCAGTTGGTAGAGCGGTGGACTGTAGAGGTTGAAGCTGTGATCCATAGGTCGCTGGTTCAAATCCGGCTCGAAGGATAAAGTCATTGACATTTTGTTCCACGTTCTCACACGTTTTTTATTGAATTTCAAAGACATTACATTTAGTTAGCTTAAACATTTTTGTGTTAATAACTTTATACAATAATTAGGTAATTACCATAAAATATAATTATCGCTAATTTAAGTTAAGCTTACAATTTATAACCAAGGACATGAGTAGATAAAACTACCATTTTACATATGTTATACCACAAAAAATCCAGACACAGAATAAAGCAAAAAGTACAGTTATAATGAATAAAGACCCGTTTGTTGTCTAGAAGAACCTTACCTACATAGGTAAGTAGATATGTAGGTAGTTTAGGAGTATCTACGAGTAGTTTAATGCACCGTGAACCACGATGTTTAATTAGCAGTACATATCACAGACCATCTAGTATTTACTAACACGTGCAACTTAACTGCGTACCTTGTTGGAATGTGTCTCCGCTCGCTCGCCCGCTCGCTTTCGTGCGACGAGCGAGTGTGTCGTCACACGATGACGTCACAGCCGCAGTAAAGTCGCACATGTTGTACTAACTTTTTAATAACGAATGCTGTCCCACTGCTGGGCAAAGGTCAGCCCCTCATTTTCCACTTTTCTCTATCTCTTGCTAACTCTTGCTACTACTCATAGCAACAGTAATATATATTAAAAAAACTGGTTGTCTGTAAAATCGGTTTACTGACGATAGTTGAACGTGACAACGAACGCAAAGGCCGATTGTGCTTCTTTGTCGCTCGTTCCGCGCTCTCGCTTGCACTTCAAGCCTTATATGGAACGCCTCAGAGTGAGGTAACGCCGCATGAGTCATGTTTTTTCGTGCGTGCAGCCGGCTCTAGAGAATTATAAGACGTTGTCACGTCAAAAACGCAGTATAACACGGCAATGTACCTTGAAAATTCGATTGTATATTATTCTAACCGTGAGAAAGGATTTGTTACTCAAAACAATTGTAATATATTATTTTATTTTCAAATTAGGTATTTAATCATACCATGTAGGTACTGAATAATATTAAAACCTGAATTTGGTACTTTGGCTATTCATTTTGGCAAACTTTTTTACAGATAATCAAAATGAAAATGAAATAACTTCACTAACTACAATTTTGTTTGTAAATAAATAAATACATAGAAGTAACGCCACTAAGTTTTCTATGTAGGTAAGTGTTTACAAAAAAAAAATTAGTAGGTATTATATCAGTAGTCTAGTTCCCTTAGTAAAGCTTTGCTTAGTTTGGGACTAGAGTGTGATGTGTGAAATGTCCTTAAATATTTATTAAGTACTTTTTATTTATAGTAACACCTATACATAGATTATATATATTATATATATATAGTGTTTGAGTTACCTGATCATTTAGCTGCAAGTCGGTGAATCCAGGTATCTGCTTAGCCCACCCGATGACGCCGACTAATTCTCTGTCGTACAGATCAGCCAGCATAGCGAGGGTCTTCGTAGATGCCTCTGTAACTCCAGTGGGCGGCGCCATACAGGACAGCATTTCTGGCTCGTAAGACGACAACGCTTCTAGAATCTGAAAGATGGTTGTAAATTGGTATCATGGCATGATATTTTTAGCTAGATTATAGTGTGCATGCTGCGTTTGACAATGTTTTATTGCAAGTTAATTTGTTTTTAGGACTATGATATTTTTATACTAGATAAATCACGTTTTAAATCACCCATACAACCAATAAAAGACACAACAAAGTAATACAGATGAATACAAAATTAAACTTGAAATTTTAGAGTAAATAAAATAATGTAAATAATGTTCTACGCATAGACCTAAAGAATGGACTATGAATACGGGCGGCAAGACTTCAACAATGAAAGAGAAACGAATCATTCAGCCAGCCTGGCCCCGATCGTGCTAAATTATAACGTAAACGCTTCTTATTAGCAGCAGAGGGCTTAGTCCGAGCTTGTATTTTAAAACTCCCTACTCTCGAGCCGAGAGTCGTCTCTCGGATCTCTCTCTCTACTTCTTACAAAAATATAAGGACATCCGAGAGACGACTCTCGGCTCGAGAGTAGGGAGTTTTAAAATGCAGGCTTGGACTAAGCCCTCTGCTAAGGTTACAATTTTACACAATCGGGACCCAGTAGTTGTCACCGCACTTTTCAAAACACTACAGAAAAGAGTGACCAATTTTGTGTTGTGAGGCTATAGCTCAGTCCATTTTGTACGTCTTCTTGTCTTACTACTCTGTCATTAGTAATGAAAGAGGAGGAAGACACCACAGACTGACTGTCTGACTGTCTGTAATGACTCATTACCATAGAGTAAGGAAAAAGAATGGTCAATTTGGTGAGGCTATGGCTCTACGTCCAAGGGCGGATCCAGCTTTGGCGCCAGGGGGGTCACATAGTCGTGGTCAAGTCAAGAAGTTTAATTTTGATAATGTATTCCCAAACGTTTGCCATCATACAAAGATATGATATTTTAGTGGTCCACCTAAGTCCTGGAACCAGCTCAGGGGGTGGTCATGACCCCCATGACCCCCCCCCCTGGATCCGCCGTTGTCTACGTCTGTGGTTTCTTCTTCCTACCTTGATATCGTCTAGATGTGGGCGGGGCTGGAGCGCGGGCGCCGCGTCGGGAGCCCTGCGGTACTTCTGCCTGCCCCCCCGCACGCGGTCCAGCCGCACCCCCTCCCGGAGCATGCCGGTGCGCAGACACTTGCGGAAGCGACAGGCCTGGCACGCCTTGCGACGCCGCTTGTTGATCTCGCACTCGTTGGAGGCGGGACAAGTGTACTCTATGTTGCCCTGCGATAGAAACTGCGCGTGTTGTAAATAACAGACTGTTGTGGGCATGGACGTTTTATACATCTGACGACATATTTCTGGATGTGGCGCAGTGGGCAAAGGTCCGCCTGCGACGCGGAGGTTGCGGGTTCGATTCCCGCCTTGGGATAAATGTTTGTACGATCTTTAAATATTTATGTATTGTATTAAGTATGTCAGTCTTCTAGTACCCATAACACAAGCTCTGCTTAGCTTGAGGCTAGATGATGTTGTGTGGATTGTCCAGCATTATTTATTTATATGGATGTTATAGAAGGCGACCTCGGTAGTGTAGCGGAATTTAAAAGAGCGGAGATCAGGGATGAGTGGAAAGACTTGGGAGGCTATTGCTTGGCAGTGGGATAGGTTAGATAAAAAATACTTTTATTACCTACTACACTACAGTGTAAACTTGTATGTTTCAGTATGTCAAATAAACGTTTTATCTATTTATTTACACATCGAGCCCCTAAATTGAGCAATTCTTGTATTGTGGGAACCATATTGCTAAAAGAATAATCAGAATTCACACAAAAACAACAGTACTTATTCATCATACAAACGTTTGCTCCTCGATGGGAATCGAACCCACGACCAGCACGGAATACATAGCAACTACTAACTGAGTTATCATGCTACTACTAACAGATGAATAACGTCAATACGCTACTATTAACTGAGTTATGACGTCATAATTATGTAGTATGCTATCTGTCATAATCAGATAAAAAGTGTCCAAAATGTCTAATAAATGTGACTAGAACTGAAGGATGTGCCGTGCCCGGAAAGATCCGTCAGTCTTTCAAACTCACTCGCTCAAACACTTAGTACCTACTGCAAGTTTTAGAATTGAATATTGCCTAGGCAAATTTAAATACATAGACAGAATTAGCAAGTCTAACTGACCATTGTGTTAACAAGTTCTAAAATATATGACACGAACTGTCTCACGTTATAAGTAAATGTATTATTAAACTTGTCAGCATTAAGCTGTCTAGAAAACAAAAAAAAATATCCTAGTTCAGATATCAAAACTGTGCAAACAGGAAACACTTTAATGTTAATCGCATCTTCATCATCATCTTCCTACTCTTGTCCCACATTATGTGGGTTCGGTACAACACGTCCTCTTCTTCCACTCACCTCTATCAGACGTCATCTCAATGCTCACACCTTTCTTACACATGTCATCATTCACACAGTCCATCCATCTTTTCTTTGGCCTCCCTCTACTTCTACATCCATCCACATTCATATCTAACACTCTTCTTGTTACATGACTTTCCTTCCTCCGCATGACATGCCCATACCACGCTAACCTATTACTCTTCAACTTGTCCGTTATGGGCGCAACTTTCAAACTTCCTCTTATGTACTCATTTCTAATTTTATCCATCCTTGTCACTCCACACATCCATCTTCAACATTCGCATCTCTGCTGCATGCACTCTCCTCATCTTATAAATTATGTAACTGTAATATATCATCACTTAGACAAATTTAATTTAAAGTAATTATATTTCTAGAAAAATTTACAGTTTTGTTCATTTTTGACTGACTTCAATCTTTGTCCACAAGTAATATAAAAACACATTTTAATGATCGCCTTAAAATAACTTAAAATTTACATAGGAAATATGTGTACATCATGATTGGGTGTATGATCTACCATACAGTCGAATTGAAAACGTTTTTTGAAATATTAAATGCTTCAAGTTTCACAGAAGATAAATGTTTTTTGAAGTATGAAAAAGCTTCAAGTTTCACAGAAAAGATGCAAGACTTACTCGTACCTGTATGGTCCGTTTGAAGAATGCCTTGCAAGCCTCACAGCTCGCCACTCCGTAGTGGAACCCTGAAGCCACGTCTCCGCAGACGAGGCAAAGCCTCCGCGGCGTGTCATCGTCTCGGGCGCCGCTGGCCGCCGCAGCGGTGGTCGACGAGCAATGCTGCTGTTCCGGACTGGTGTTGCCAACAATTGTCGACTCGTCGGGGGAGACGCAGAATTTGATTTCCTCTTTAGGTTCGAGGTCCAACTGTTAAGAGATAACATTTTCTTACTCTAGTCCCAAACTAACAAAATCTATACTAATATTATAAAGAGGTAAAGTTTGTCTATTTGTTAAATTGTAAGGGATCTCGGGATCTACTGAACCGATTTTAAAAATTCTTTCACCAATAGAAAGCCACATTATTGCTGAGTATCATAGGCTATATAAAAAAT
Source organism: Ecliptopera silaceata (assembly GCA_932527185.1). Taxonomy (NCBI): domain Eukaryota; kingdom Metazoa; phylum Arthropoda; class Insecta; order Lepidoptera; family Geometridae; genus Ecliptopera; species Ecliptopera silaceata. The sequence goes on along the minus strand of OW052208.1, from coordinate 8,511,944 downwards.
AAAAAGCTACGGAAAAATAAAAAGGCTTCTACGTGGTAGTTCGTTTTGCAAAGTGAATCGAAAAAAAAATGGTCGAATCATGCCCAACGAAGTGGGCACGGGTCAGCTAGTAAAGAATAAATGATCAAGAACATTGCACACATCACGCTCTACTCTCAAACGAAGCAAAGCTTGTAAAGGATTACTTATATTTTTCTTTGTAAATAATATGTACATACATAAAATAGATAATAACACCCAGACACAGAAAAAAAATGTGACAGTATTCATCACACAAATGTTAGGTACTCGGTGGGGATCGAACCCACGACTGACAGCAATGCCAGCATGGAAAGCAGAGTTACTATCAACTGAGCTGTGACGCTTGTCGAATTATTTGGATTACGATTCAAGACATTTGTATAGATTAGTACCTACTACTTTAATTATGAATCCTTGTTTATTTACATCCTACCCCCTATCTTATAAAAAGTTAACGTTGACTTTAAGTCATCATTATGTATGGTAATCAATGCGCTAACTTTTTATAAGATAGACCGTAATACTTTAACTATAAATCTGTTTTTGCTGTATAAAATGCATCCATAACCTTGAATAGGAAATAGCCATGAAATATAATGAGTTATTATAACAACACGATGACAAAGTGTACCATTAAAATGCCTACAACCGAACACCTTGCGAGGATTCAGTTTGCTGCTAAATAAATAAGGTAGCTATTGGTTTTTATGACTCATAGCCGATATTTATGAGTTAAGCCTTTGTTGTCTGTCTGGCAGGACTTCAAACATTGAATTAGAAATAGCTTCGCTAATTTATTCCTATTTATGTGTTTTTTTAGGGTAGATATAACTCTGAGTTCTACGTTATCTTTCTACAAATTTAAGTCCTCAGTTACGTTACATGCAATCTTTTTTTATTTAGAGGTAACTTTCACATTACTGGTTTTTATACTGGTTATAACAAACATGATCGTGGAACTTGAAGGATTAGCCTACTCTACTACAACTACGGGTAGGATCAGTACCCCAAGTACGAGTTTGTGCACACACGGATCGTAGAGACGCATTCGCCGAGAGTGTGCACAAACTCGCACTTGGGGTAGGTACTGGATGCAAAAAGCCCATGTAAGAAAAGAGTGGCGTTTGAGGGAGAAGGCTTCTACCCAGCAGTGGGCTCATGCTGCCTATGATGATGATGATGACAACAATTGCACATATTCTCGTATACATTTTTAAATACATAAGATTTATTGCGTAGTGTAAGACGCCCTCTGGCGAGATAGAGCGACGATCTACGGAGTGTAGCTGGCAAAAACTGGATGAGAAGAGCCGAAGACCAGGCTAAGTGGCGCGTCTTGGGAGAGACCTACGTCCTACGCAGTGGACTGAAATAGGATGATGATGATGATGATGATGATGATGATGATGATGATGATGATGATGATGATGACGATGAAGGTGATGATGATGAAGATTTATAGTAAGTAGAGCAAGTTTGATGAATGATGACGAAAAGGTATGAATGCCTTTACCAGTTTTACCTCAGGCGACTGGATGATCGGCATTTGGCGCGGATGCAGGGGCTGAGGATGCGGCGCTTGGGGCTCCGGAGAGTACTGCAACTGGTCCGACTCCTGCTTCACTCGACGTAGCATGGGATCACCATTCACTGTTCCCATCATCTGCACCTGGAACGGATCACACTAAGCAAACAATTACATATGTAACTGTAAAGTATTATTGTAAATATTTATGAACGGACATTTTATACACTCTAGTTCCATACTAAGCAAAGCTTGCTATGGGAACTAGATAGGCTGATAGAATATTTATTTACTTACTCATAAATATTATTATTTTTGGATTAAGCTCTTAATTTAACAGTAGTACCTAACACTTATTTTAATAATAAATATCTTGTAAGTATGTATGTATATTGAATTGATACTGCGCTCACTAATATCTTTTCTCCTTTTTATGCAGATCAGGAAGAAATAATAAGTACCTATATTTAGGTACTTCATATTATTTCCCACATACGTGTTAGGTATGTATAATGTTCATAATTTGTTATCATATAAATAAAAAGATATGAAACAATCAGGTGATCACGTGTCCACCACTGAGTCGCGATATCTCAATGATTACATTGTTATGCAGCATCCAATATAATCGTAATGCATAAAAAATATAGAAGTAAGTTTTTTAAAAGGTACCGCGTCAGTAAGGGAATATAATGCTAAAGTAGAGAAAGAAATTATATTTTTATTGAGTATTAAAATTTAGAATCATGATGCACAATGAAAAGTTATGTATTGTATTAAGTATGTCAGTCTTCTAGTACCCATAACACAAGCTCCGCTTAGCTTGGGGCTAGATGATGTTGTGTGGATTGTCCAGCATTATTTATTTATTTATGTAAGAATCAGATGACCCACCAACAAACCTAGCAGAAAGTTCCAAGCAGTACTTGGCCAAATCTGAAAGCGGAAACAAGCCAGCTTTTCAGAACCGGTTAAAAACGCGACAATATCAAGGTCGCAAGACATTCGATCCTATCCAAAGGTGTAAAAGAAAAATTAAACTTTCCGTCGAAAATGTAAATCTGTGCCAACAGGCGTCACTCGCCCGATCCAAGCACATTAAATTCTTGCGAAACCAAAACACTCAATGTTACATAGAGCAGAGCCGTTGCAAACAAATTTATCTATTTGCGATAACTAAAAAAAGTTTCAAGGATATGCAGACCGAGTTCATCGTACTCATGACATTGTCGCTGTTATGTATGATAATAATCATGATGCAAGCGCTAAGTGAGCATGTGCTGTATGTACCCACCCGATGCATTACTAATCAAACCAATTGTATTAATTCACGTAATTATTAGGTACCTATTCGGCAACAGTTTGCACACCTTGGTTTTGAACTCAAATTTAAAAAAAAGACACATAAAAAAAACCTCGATACACAGTGAAAAGGGAAATTATATCACTGTCTAAAGTACAAAACCACAAAATTCAATAGAAAAAAATAAAAAGGATAACTTGCTCAAAACTGAGTACAGAAATCAATCCTTACAAATCCGATATTATATACCTAGTATCTAACTCTAAATTAACAAATAAACGTTATTATAATATTAGATTTCTTTATATTTTTTGGTATTTTATAAAGTAAGTAATCTATAGTAATATAAAGTCTAACTCCCCCTATAAATCGAATATCTTGAGTATCATTGTTAATCCCAGTCCAGGGAAAAAATAGTACATTGTTCACCGAGAGGAGAAAGTGACCGATTACCGTCGAGGGTGTCGTTTGAAGCCCGAGCCGCAGGCGAGGGCTTTAAAACACCCGAGATCGGGAATCGCACTTTCTCTTGAGTGATACATAGTGCTTTATACTACACCTACGAGGAAAATAAAAAACTAAAATTTTCACATGTTCTTTTTTCAAATTGTTTGACACCATCCAACACACAGCTAGTGGCCAGTGTCATTTTGCGAACTTAGAGATAAAAACTCACTGTAAAAACTTTTTGGCTTTTGATATTTAGGTTACCAGCGCATAGTCTTACCCAAAATTAAAAAAGAAAAACCACGTAAGAAATGGATTTTCATACACTTTTCTCTCCCGCTCAGATGCGTTTTCTCGCCGCATATTTGTTCGATATGCAATGACGTACTTTCTACCGTAAATTTGATAAAGTATCAAGGTACTTTCCGAGCAGGTGTAGTATAAACGATATAATTTTATATTCTACATTTCATCATTAACGACCAAACTAAACTTCTATAAACCAAAATCCAGTGTCAGTTGTAGGTACTACTACTACTACTTTTTTGGTACTACTTGTACCAAAAAAGTAGTAGTAAATACTAGAAGAATCCGTGCCAAGAGTGTCCTAACCTAACCTAACCAAAAACGCTGTTAGACTTTGTACACAAATTATCATGAAGAGGTAGGTCAGTGTGCAATGTCTCGATATCTGAGGCGGGTTCTAAAATGTTAATCCTAGCTCACAATCTTGTGAAAAGAAAAATAGTATTATAATTGGGTAGATAGTTTCCGAATCGACTGATTAATTATAACAATATTAATAATACATAGGTATCGTTTCTATTTAAAACACGGGTAAAGCTTTATCACCCATTTTGTCTTACGTCATCAACACGTGTAGGCGTGACGACCATATTCTATTAAAAATTTATTAACAGCCATTACAATAATTGGTGAGTAATAATACGTTTCTAAAAACCTAGCTGAACATGAAAAAAACATCTATGATCATAGAGTAGGTCAAAGCTGCGTAGGTGTAGGGGCACAGCACAACAAAAACTAAATTTGAGTATTGAAAGAAAACTAACTTAAATTTCAACTAGCAAACAGGATACAGCTACGAATACTGTTCTAAATGCAGATACCTCAAAAACTCTGCAAATAAAACTAAGTAGGTGAATAGAATCGTTCCTGACTGCGCAGCGACACTATTTGTGTTGGTGCAAATAGGTATTCATAACACGAGTTCACCGACCGTGCGTCCGCGGTCTCACCTTCGTAGATAAACGTCATTTGGTATACCTAGTGCTGCCGCCGACAGTGGCCGTCAAGCAACGTGCCATGAGGCGGCAACTATACCTACGTTGAGGCAGGCTCGTGCTTTCAAGATACAAGACCACTGGCGATGGAAATGAATCACAGATTGTCATATGTCATATCCGGGAGACTATCTGAGACGTAGACAAAATAGCATATTACACAACTAGCCAATGTTATACAGCGAATCAAACCATGAAACAAAAAAGATGGTTTTGAAGACAAAACTAAAATAACACAAAATCTAGTCGAAAACGCCAATAAAAAAGGATATGATAATGAGACAAATGCATGGAAATAAAATACACAAAATCATAACAAATCCGACGATAATAACACAAACACAGAAGTATCTAATCACACGAGTGACGCAACGTTCTGAATTTGCAATAGGCTTGAATAAAAATGCTAACGGCTTGTTGTCAACGTATAAAATACCCCGACCTACCTCAACATGTTAAGTAAGAAGCTTGTCATGTCACTCAGTGTTTTTCCGTGCGATATCGTATCTATAGTTTCAGTTCTGCGATAAATATAATTCATGATGCTTATGTACACCCATTTTTCATAACAGAATGTAGCAGTAACAAAGAAAAACGTATCTTAGTTTGTACAGATGGGATATTTGACTCATGCCAATAGGTATGCTATAACATCTGTTCTCAGTGCCTAGAAACTGAGTAATCAGTACTTATATATTTTCACACATATTATTTTAATAAGTACATTATGATGAAAATATGTATTACATTAAATTTTGTGAAAGAAACATATACATTTTTTATGATAAAATTATCTTAAGTCGGACACTAGGCTGGTCCTGTCCGTCGCAGGCCTAAAAGACAGCTTCCGATTGGCATTCTGAACTCAGCAATGCGACAGACCTAAACGAAAATGGCGGGAAGAATTTGTTTCCTGTCGTACTGAGAATATTTAGCTCAAGATTGGAGCGTGTTTGGATAGAATGGAATGGCTTTTTAAGGGTCTAATATTATACAAATAAAGCACCACTAAATAACTGAAGTACAAGCACTGATCTCCATTTGAAGAACGAAGGTACAACCTACTCTTAGCCAATTAGAAACTACTCGAACGAAAACACTTAGATACCGTATTGATCCTAGGATGTCTAAATATTCCAGCTAAACTTCTACTGAGCGAGAGTGGGCGTTTTTGTTGTCTTCCCACACCCTTAACCTCTGGAGTTCACAGTGAGTTCAGATGTAAGTCATTGGGTCACTGTATAAAACGATCACGTTACCGCAGTAGGTAAAAAATAGACATGTCGATAAACTAGGGGGACTAACTTATTAGATACACCAAAAGAAAACGCTTAGAAGATGTTAGAGCGTCCACAAAATAACGTATAGGAAAAATAATAAAGAAGATTTCGAGGGAAAATCAAGTTTCGAGCATAAAAATTCAAAACAATACAATATTTCAAACCTAAGTGGCGAATTCAAAAACAAAAAACTTTTATGCTCGATGAAACAATAATTATGTCGCCTAAATATTCAAGGACAAATAACGTAAGAAAAAAGGTGTTCGGCAAACTGCCAAGCCGAGTCAAACTTTTAAGAACAACATTTTTACATAATTACTTTTTTGTGAAATTTGAGCTGTTAATCAAGAAATAAGTAAGTAAATAAAACCCCTAGCATAGAACCTTTCAGATATCTAGAACAAACGATATAGAACCCTAGTACATCGCTAACTTTAAAATTAATCTTCCGTCAAGTGAACAATAATAACGAGGTAGAGCTAAGCCACAGCTCAGACATCAAACTAAAGACAACCCATGTGGATCATAATACTATCAGAATGGATCTTGTGAACCGAGAAAAGAGGCATATTTAAGGCAAATTTAATTGGTAAATTGGGGTAGGTCCGACCTACTAGGTCGTTATAAATTGTTAAGTAATATAAAAGCTTTGCCCAGGCACAGCAGCAGCGGGTGTGGAGGTAAAAATAGGTAGTGTGGAGGTATACCACTTGAAGCGGGGGGTGGTAAGACTCGCAGGGTGAAGGAGGGGGTGTCTAGACACCGGCCTTGACCGCCACACGGTTTCCGCGCGAGTGTGGTTCCCGCGCCCCACAGCCCGAGTTAGCGACGAACGGTACTGCCTTATGTGTCTGTGCGAGACCCTGAGCACTTAGCCCAAGGTTACTGTCATAATTTAATACAACTAAGTATGTACTTCAGATGAGTAGGACAATTTATTTGTTATATCACACCAAATTAATAACTACACTGAAACTTTAAATCCCCACATATTGTGTCATAGTTGTAAGTGTTGTATCTAATAAATCCTGCGTAAGTTCAAAGTATAAATCTATTAATTTGAGACAACATGCTCAATTTATTATTATGGCAATAAAGCCGTTCTGTCTCTTTTGATTGAATTGAAAGTACTCAAACTCGTGTCTAATACAGTATAACAGAGTTGAAAGCCTTTGCAGACTCGAGAAAGATCTATGTAAATATTACATTCAAAAAGGTGAGAACGCCGCCGCGCCGCCATAGTCTAATAAATAAACCAAGACACCATTTAAAATCAATTACACGAACCAAAAATATCAAAAGACCGCTCAAAGCCCCAAGTAAATGAAATATAATAAAATTATTGTTGAAAGCACCTACCTATCTTTAACCTATAAAATTCGGTGGAGTGTTGTTCAGTTGAGCGAGGAACGCACATCATCGTCTCGCGACTGGGTCTCTGAACTCGCACGATTCGACATTGCGCCGACATTGAGGCGGGCTAAATAACGCAGATAGCAAAAGGTCGACGACCGACTTCGCCCAATATCACGCGGACGATCGCAGAATTCTGAAGCACCTGCCGTCGCCTCGTGGCGGCTTACATAACCAGCAGAACCTACAGCAACGTCAGCAACCTACCCCAACAGCACGGTACTTGGGTTACAGCAGCACTCATTTCGTGACATCAATTTATGCTCATTAAATTTATCGCCACGGATACGGTTTTTTGAACAAAATAATTTTAAGACTAAAAACTATGTACTTAACACAGCCAGCACCTAAAAACAATTGTTCTTGCCTAGGGAGAATACATCGAAAGCAATGGGATTGAAAATAATTTTACACTCAAAGACCAAGGCAAATCAGACGCCAAATTGCGTTTCGGAAATGATGCGAGGCGGCTGGTTCTGAGGGCTTAGGAGGGTGTCGGAGGCGCGAGGGGGCCGAATATCTCCGCTCGAGGTGACATTGAGCGGCCATCGACACGATGCCCGACCTACGCCACGGCCGCCGCCGACGCGCAGCCGCCCCGCACCTCACCTAGCCGCGGAAAGGCGCCTCCATCCGCTCTCATGTTTAGGTTTTCTCCAAATCATTTTCGGGTGATCTAACAAAACCTCCAAATTTTGCCACGAATACAATCTATCGAACATACACGATAAGAAAAGGAGACAGCATCACGTGACCAGCATCTAAGATTAGCTCGTGCGCTTGCCAGTAAAAATGTGTCACATCACTTCTTCAGCAACATAAAAGTCCATGCTGCGTAAGAAAAAGAAATAACAGTGTTAGAAGAATCGTTATCAAATGAATATTTCGTTCAAAAATCATGTACATACTCAAGAAGCTATTATTTTTATATAGGTCACAAAACAGTTACAAACAATTTACTTTTACATTTTTAAAAATATGTCCAAAACATTTTATTCCTACAGTAAACACACTGACATTACGAATTCAAAGCTCGTAGCGTTACCACACGTCATTTTGTGTTACATAAAGTTTATAATGATGTAATTCGTTTTGGAGGACTTGCATTTTGTCACAATAATACTTAATTAAGTAAAGTTTTTTTAAGGTTTCGACGGATTAAAAACTTTTATTAGATGACAGAATCTAAGGCAAAGATCAAAGAGCTTTAAGGAGTAAGATTTATCCAAATAAGAGCTTTAACTACAATTTAACAAACACATATGTCAATTTCGAAACGATACTGTTTTGTACAATGTACGATACGACATCGCTACATGACATGTTACTAAGTCGTATCGTATGCATGTATTTTGTTTGGCGTTATTGCAGTGCCGAGATAATTTTGTTGCCAGTATAATAGGTATTAGTTACGTCAATAATTTGTTCTAGTAAGGTAAATTATAATATAGAGATGTTTTGAAAAATGCCAATAATATTTAAACAAGCTATTGTACGTTTTCAAGAAGATACCTAATGATACAAACAATATGTAAATAGACTTAATTGTTATTCTACGTAGTAATATTACGTGTAATATCGCAAATGAACATATTTATAGATATGAGAAAATTCCTACATAATATCATTGCAATAATATAAAATAGTTGATTGAACTAAAAAATATCAACTTATAAAGAGATCATTTTAAAGTTAAAAAGGCATAAAAAAAACAAAAAAGTTGTTCAAAACACAAGCTAGAAACCTGTATGGCAAGTGGCAACAAAACGACAAAAATCATAATAATTCGAATTTACAAGTATATTACCTATGTATAGTATAATTATAGGTATATCCTTCTCATCACGTGGCAAGAAATGTATGCAAAAAGAGATAATGAAGTACACAAAGATTGCAGTTCAATGCACTGACATTGAAAAGTCCTAAAACCTAAATATATTTAAGTATAGGAAAGATAATTAGTTAATTTTGCGAGAAGTGTGATTGAAATATTAATGTGGTTATTCTGTCAGAACAGTGATCAGTGTTTTTAGAAATGTTTTTTATCAGACTTAGAAGCCTACAGGTCTAAAAGTAGAATAAAAATGCTCTTTTATTGCTTTGCCAAATACCTCAACGTATTATAAGAGCAGTTAAGGTGTAATAATATAAGTGGAAGACTCATTACATCTCATCTGAATAAATTTAGCTATACAATTTGTTGTAGGTATAACTAGCGATGAAAAGACAGACAGAGCCTTTTATAAATTAACCCTATACCTATAGGATCTCCTATATAATAAATACTGCAAATTGGCTGAGATGAGCTCGCTAATTTTAACAACAATATCAAACATTATATTCGACAGTATAAGATCATTGGGATTGTTTATTTTGGATGCTGAGCGGCGAGTTTCGAAACGCCTGTTGTTTTGAAGATTCAAAATTCGCGTAGTGAGAAGTGCATACGAGATTTATATTGTGATTGATTGCATCTTCATTGTGCCAATTTTGCATTCGTATTATTTTAAAACTAGATTTAGATTCTCTCTTTTTCTAGACTTAGATTTCTATAGAAGTTCCTTGCTTTTTAGCAAGAGAAGGCGTGATATCACCAACCTTAGAAGAAGGAATTATCCTAACACATAATGACATGCTCCTGCGTCAGTTTAACGACAAATGTTAAAAAAAAATAGAAATAATTGGAGGATAGATCAGATTGCAATCATACAAAAACAATCCCTTCAGCAATCATGCACATAACAAGAATGACGTCAAAGTTAAGACAAAACTTATTACGGACAATGTGATCTCAACCATCACACCTTGTGATAGGAGCGACTGCTAGTGATTTTCGTCGATGTAGCTGCTATCAGGAATCAGAATCGAAAGATCGTAAATTGTGTATTGAATAGAATATAAACGTATATTTACATCAAATAAAATTCATAAACAAACAAGTTATACCAAAAATAGATGTGTAAACGGGTCACTCAGTTATAAGCCATAGGAACGGAAAGTTTCCTATAGCGCTGGTTTTCATTCCACTGACACAAACATATTCTAAACGAAACAGAGCCCTTAGTCCGAAGGTGCATTTTAGAACTCCCTACTCTCGAGCCGACAGTCGTCTCTCGGATGTCCATACATTTTTGTATGGCTATCCGAGAGACGACTGTCGGCTCGAGAGTAGGGAGTTCTAAAATGCACCTTCGGACTAAGGGCTCTGTTTCGTTTAGAATATGTTTCGAGCCGACAGTCGTCTCTCGGATAGCCATACAAAAATGTATGGACATCCAAGAGACGACTGTCGGCTCGAGAGTAGGGAGTTTTAAAATGCGTCTTCGGACTAAGCCCTCTGATCGGGGTTTGCTCTGCATTCACAACACCATTGAGGAATTGAGGATGCTAGAAGCTGCCATGACATGGACGGCAATATTCAAAATATAAATGTTAACTTATTAATATTACAATTTCTTGTTTAATGAGCTGCAGTGGAGATGACAGGGACACAATTCAGAGTAAACCCAAACGCCAAGTTTGGTCGCCCATCTCGAGTTATTATTCTTATCTGCCATGGAAAGAACCAAATGGCGTGCCTTGCACTCATTACGCTGACAAGAGCGTAGCTTTTAAATAAGAATATATCTTAAATTAGATTACATTATAATACGTCAGTAATTAATTATAAAGCTTTTAACTTTTCTCTTCGCGACATTTAGGTTACCTTTCGAGGTGGAGGTTGCGTGTCTACGAACATTACATTTATACTTACCTACTTTTAATTCTTTTTCTTATGTTTACTTAGAAATAATACTTAAACGTTTTTAATATAGTATAGGCGACCAAGAAATTGGTTTACCACTCTAAGGCTGAATATCAATTGTACGTACAAAACATCAAAGGCTATTTTCGCTTGACAGATTAATAACTGCTACGTCAGAATCTGTCAATCTGATATCCTTAGCGAATAATTATGCCACTGGGAGATGTCATCAAAAGTGGTAAACCAATTTCTTGGTCGCCTATACATTAAAACGTACGGGATCGTACGAGTGGTTTAGGGTGGAATGCTTTGATAGCTTGAATGATAGACTAAGATAGGTTTATTATAGATTTTAGATACATTTAAGATTATGAGTGCGATCAGTTTGTAACATTAACGTGGCACATGTATAAGACATTAATTATCGCATACAATGTGTTATGTTATGTTATATTACTATCTGGTGTAAGCGCGAATAAGTCAAAGAGCATTAGATTGCATCTATTTTCAATAGTCGATTAAATATCACACATTCTAACGTTACAAACATCGTTATTATTATCTTTACTAAGGATTACCTACCTACATAGTTACATGTTCTAAATATAAAGTTTGAATTATTTTATTTAAATTTACAATTCAGTAGGTATCGTTATGAAGTATTTTTTTTGTTTGTTAATTTAAATAAATCTACCTACACGTTATTGAAGTTTGTAGGAACCACTCATTTTAATCCTACCTTATTGTTGAAAGAAAACGATTATTGTTGATTTATTTGAGAACGAAATATGTTTATTTAGAATTTTTTAAATTAACCTTGTTTTATCATATTATTTACTCACGTTTCTTGACAAGCTTTGAATCATATCCAACGTATTGCATATGTTGGAAAACATCCACGCGTCCTTTACCGCGCCCATTGTAGCACGTAACTAGGTCAATGCACCGCACAGCCAACTTGTTTATTTATTTATTAAAAAGGAGTATTGAGGTAAAGCGTATCGTTTGAGCGACTCTCACGCACTGTCCGTGTTCGTACGCAATGCGTGCACGCAAGCCCCGCCTAATCCCCACCAAGCAGCACGGTGAACGCACGCGCCGCCCCACGTCACACCACGTGCCCAACGCTTTTCAGATTGGTCCCTTTATGTACAACTCGACGAATAAAGGCAAAACATATAAATTTTCCTGAAGCGCTGCCAAGGCACGACGGCTGTCATTGGTCGGTGCTGGCGAATTGGAACGTGCAAGCCCTTCGTTTTGTTTGTGCAGTTAAATAATACTCGCGCGGTGATGCAAGTATTTATTACCCACATTATACAACATAGTTTACTCACATATTCATCGATATGATAGCAAAGTTATACCTAAGTTTCTTACTAAATTCACGTAGTGGTTCAACATAGAAGTTCAAAAAGGAAATGCATATGAAATACTATTTATAGTTTAAGTTAAACCTTTGAGCTAGTTTATATAAAGTTATATGAAGCTAGTGTACCTCACAAACTACGCTAATAAAAATCTCCTGAATCCAACCCACGAGGATGGTGTCGCCTAACCAAGTATGTATAACCACTTTAGTTATGAACCTTTATGTTCTCGAAATCTCGGTTCTAACAACAATCACCCAAGGTTACATATCACCACTATTGGTTACAAAAAATAGAACACAGGTCCCAGCTTAATTATTAACTAATGTGAACCAAAAAGGTTAAAAAATAACCTTCATTAGTCATCATTATCATCACGACTTCAAGGTTTGTGACCCATTGCATTCAAAGTTAAATATGAGCACAGAAAAAATGCCTAGGTATACCTAATCGTAACTGGACAACAATATCCAACTGCATTCGCAAATCCTTTTTCGCAATGGTAATTAATTAATAATTATGTACTAACGTTTTAAGATACTGTTCCCAAAATCAGTTACCTACTCGTCAAAATACAAATCAGATTGCTAATCTGATTTCTGAAAAGACCGTTATGATAAAGATAAGATTGATAAAGAAATTTAACATGATCCCAAGTTCCCTTTAAATAGTCTGGAAAGACAGGAGTGGAAGCTAAAATATCACATCGCTTATATCACAAAAACAGAGCGTAATAAAAACTCACCAAATACGTATTAAAAGAAGGCCTATAAATAACGTTTAATATCCTTTGTACCTACACTACACACGACGTAGGTAGAACAGAGAAAGTAAACGAAAAGCACCTATTGACTCTAGCGACATCGGTCAAAGATAAAAAACTGAGCCAAGATAAAAAGAGCATCGAAAACTCCCAAAAATCAACAATCCACCAAGTTCTAAGCATAGCAGGTGCATTTATAACAGAATACGAAGCCGATGTCACCAAGGCTATCCCGAACTAAAACGAAGGAATTCAAATGCATAAAAACATGGCACAATCCGTTTTGTTAGAAGTCTTTAAGCAAACGCTCGAACAAAGGGAGGCAACAGGAAGCCTAGCACGATGATGTCATAGGCAGACTGATATAAGGTAGACCGACAAAAACTAACTTAAATAAGTTCAACTGGTTTTAGAATTCGATCCGTATATTTAAAATCTATAGGTATCTACCTACTTATTTGATCTTGTCTATTAATCGAAGTACTGTAAGATAGACCGTTTTCTGGTTAAGACTGGTAAGTAAATAATACAAATAAAGATTTAATCGAACTTCATTTCCAAGTAAAGATTTGAAGTAGAAAACTATATTACATAATACACTCAATTTGTACGTAATGCATTCTATTTTTCTAAGGCAGGGATAAAAGTAAAGTTTATAAAAAACGTATGATTTTTTAAAAAGTTTTTCTATACATCTCATTATAATATCGTATATTTTGTTAAAAGTCTGAGTAATTTAGGTAGATCGGTGGATTGAACAAGCAGCCTCGGTTATTTTTATCACTAGGAAATTTTATTATTCGTGAAACAGTTAACTTCATTGATAGCGATAATGAGCCTACACACACAAGTTACAAGCTATATGTATAATAAAATGGTCGATCATGCCTCTTCAGAGCCCTAGTCCGAGTTTTACTCAAACCAGTCTCGAGAACTAAAACGCAAATTGTATGGAGCAACACGATATTTCGAGCCAAAATATCCATACAAATTTAAAAATTCAACTACGATTACAGACTCTGTTCCAACATTTCGATCCGTTCGCCTAGGTACTCAAACCAATAGGTAGAGTTAGTGGCCTTGAGTAAGTTAGAGAGGATTTTGGATCTTTCATAGATTTAATAAATAATTGCAACTAAACCTGCTAAACTATCGAAATACAAGCAATATTTTTCTTTCCAATAATCAAAAACAACGATAATACCGAAGGCAAGATAACACCAATTTTCACAAAGGCAAAATTAGAATTAGGTATACAGATAGAATTATACGTAGGTAGTATAGATATAAGAACGGACGGACTTAGGGATCGTTCGTAAGGAGTTTCGGCTGTATTATCGATAAACATTCCGGCTCCGGCTGGGCTCTAGGCTGTCTATGTGTAGGTTGTCTTAGGGCAGGCACGCGGCGGCGGCGTCGACAGCGGCGGCGCGTCGGCAAAAGGCTCAACTTGCTAGTTATTGAGCTTGACGATAGATCTGTTGTTCGCAAAAACACGAATATTATATCCAAATGAATATGTTTTTACCTAAATGAAAAGGATTTGAGGACTAGACTTAACAAGTAGAAACATTTTAGTTGTGGCTTCGGTAGCCAATGTAAAATTGTAAGAAACATAACAAATAAGAGGGTATATTATTACGACTGAAACCATATATGTATTTCACTAATATGGCCCTGCGCAGCTCAAAAGAAGTGTGATTGCTCGAAAATATAAAAAAGGAAACCTTAGGAATCTAGAACTTTCTAACGACGATATCTTCAAAGACAACCCTATAACCGAATAATGAGGGAGGGAGAACGCAATTCGTGGAAAGAACTCGCAATTAAGTATGTGTGCGTTAGTTTTCAACACAAATAAAAACATCGTAGTGTGCGCGCCGCGCCGCGCCGGTTCATTGTCAAGGCCAACAGCCAAATCTCCCGCTTGAGCCCCCCCTCGCTCCCACCGCGCTCTACCTATACTCATTTATTCTTATTCGCCGAATTATTGGTTGGTTTTGCGCATATCGCTTGGACGGTGAACACACAATTAAACTCGCTCCAAAGCGAAGCCGCAATAGTTATGGCACATGGTGCAAATTTCACAAATTCTTCGTCGTGCTCATCAATTTTCGGTTAGTGATATGGGTATGCAGTGTTGCCGACGTGCTAATCTAATATTTTTAACATTGCATATAGCATTCCGCCAGGTTTTTAATATCGATTTGTTGCGCCTGTGATAACTAGATGTAACAAAAACGACTGAGCTAGGATGCGTCCGCTAGGCTAGACTTTAAAATTATTAACCAAATACGAATGATAGACTGCACGTTTTTATCAAGGTCTGCCACATAATCATAAGTCTGATCAGCGTGGCGATCGTCTCTTTTGTTGCAATAATTTGACCAATCACCATCAAATAGTTATGCGGCTAACAATCTATCAACGAATGAAACTATTATTAAAATGGAATTATAATCTAGAAATTTACTAAGTAACTCTATTATAAGTGTTAATGATATTGTCTATGAACCTGCTCTATCATCAGTTTATGAGCACGATTCAACGAGATTGCGGAAGCGGTTAATCTATCTAGTAGTTTGTTATCTACTGCCTGTATGTCCCTGACCACGGTCTTGTAACCTAGGGTCGGCAGATATCAAACTAGCATCTTTAGTCCACTGATGATTATACACCAGATTAATAGTTTAATTAATATAATATTATTTGTAGTAAACTGCACGAACATTGTTAAATAATTAGTAAAAACATTGCGTGATTTATCAAATACTTCATAATTAAGTACGCAAACGTTTTATCGAGAGGCAATCATGTTTTTTTTTATGGAGGTAGAGTTATAATGGTAGAAGCATTTAAAAACATAGTATATCCTTGTGGCTGGCCAAAAATGGTAAGAAATTGATGGTAAATAGATTAGATAGGTACTATACCTACTCAAACATAACCAGTTGATTTCTCTAAATGGTTAAATATACTCTGACTGAAAACACTAGATAATGAATAAGTTTTATGTGTCAGTAGGAAAAACTTTGAAAGATTCGGTAGAGATAAAATAGCAGTCAAGGCCACACGATATCATACCTATATTATAAGCATGCAAAAAAGGTACACACACAAGATTAGATATAAGCAACACTGCTGAATTAATAGGTGTTTTGTACCAATTTCAGGTAAGTACTTTGCAGGCCAATAACTTTTAAGAGATTTAATGACAAAATGACCAGCAGAAAAGCGTTCCCGAAAGAATGCGGACCTAATTTTGAGAAAAAAACCACGTTGCTACGACAGATCCGAGATGGAACAGACATGAAAACCTAAATCAATGAATATGATGCAAAACTGAAATAATTAAAAAAATAAAATGATGTATACGGTCCAAACTTCGTTGATATGAATTATTCGTCTGAAAATGTTACTTCCTAGAATAAAGCCTTTTGAATAACCGTCCAGTTATACGTAATTTACACTTATTCAAATTGCAAAAGCAAAAATAAATAATTAATAACTAAGGCAATAAATGAAAATTAATGAAATCAAGGTCAGATGCTAACAAGGTTATAAAATCTTAGTGAGAAACATAGGTACTATAAAAATATAATGATGAAGATACTAACTTTAGCATAACAAAAGAGCAAACGAAGAATAAAATGAACAAGAAGATATGTGGATACAGCAAATGAAAACTTTGGAGAGCTGACAAAATTACGAAACAAACCATAGAGGAATTGCGTGAAAAATAGAAGCGGTAGGTAACCGTTAGACAGGCCGAGTCGCGGCGGATAGGCGGCGGCGCGATCGATCACGGCATGTTGAGGCAGGTCGGGCTTGCTTTCCATGCGTGCCGGCCGATCCAGGCTCAGATTTGACTATCGACTATTTACACCTACACAGACACAACTAAAGGAAAACGATATAACAGAAGAGATCCAAAATCCTACAAAAGAACCATACACCAATAAGAAATCTTTAATTGCCAAATCATTGAAAGCACTATAATTTTTAGATACATGGGATCATGAGAACATTTGTATGAAAATAGGCGACGATTTACAGACGTTATTAATAGAAAACTAAGCCTAAGCCGACACTGGGATCAGCATACAAAGACTAGGTTTTTTAGACAAGACTAATTGGCTTCCTCTGTAAAATAATTACCGTTTACCAATAACTTTAGCAAACAATAATTACACAAGATAATTCTAAAAATAAAAACACATTGTTTGGCAAAATTTAACAGAAAACACAACTATAGCTTCACGACATGCATCATATGAATAATACTGTAAAGAAAATTAGCAAATTCGAATTATTCGGCAACCGGGTCCAATATCACTGATAAAACTGTTAGGATAGGTCAAGGCGAAACCCATATTCGGGTATTATGAGTACTTTTCGCGAACAGGGTCTGGTTGTCGAATCACTAAGAGAATAATTAAAATTTTACGCACCACGTCCATTTCCATCCAATCCATGTCTGCTTATTATTGTGATGTCTAGGTTAGGTTAGCTCAGTCTGGGTCTAGTGCGCGAAAGTACTGCGCGTCGCGACGTTCCGTACACGAGTGCAGCGCGTCGAAGTATATGTTGCACCGAAAATTCGTCCCTGCCGGCGGTCCCGCACCCCGCTCTTCACCCCCGATCTCGCGAAATTTCAAACTTTTGATCGCGCAACGCCATCTAGCGATCGGCGTTTACCATCCCTTTGCGTGGCCTTGAACTTGACTACTCGGCGTCGCTGTCGACCCATATTTTCGTCTCCGCCCCCCGCCCAGCCGCACAGTGTAGCGCGACCGAACCACCTGAATGGATCGACGCGGGCAATAAGGTTCATATTCGTTTGGTTCGTTCGCGCACTCTCGGTTTCATTTCGCTATTATTACGTCATTGTACACATTGCAGCGGTGTATTATCACAGCACAGCACACGCTTAGCGTTTCAACTAGCTAGACCGCTAACAACCGCGTTTTAATTTAGAACAGGCGTTTTTTTTTATTACGTTTAGGCTAGAGATTTTAGTTTCGAACATTTTAGTTTTTTCGTTACATTAATTACCAACTAATGTTAACGTAAAATTATTCATTCGATGTTATTCTCTCTTCGAAATATCATAATTCAAAACCTTGAGCTGTTGCGACAAGCTGGATATTATGTCATGGCATCGTTTACAATCTTATCTTCGGATCGTGACATCAAGCGGGCAATAAGTCGACAGTTTTAAAACCAATAAACTTAATGTAGGTACGCTGCATTGAATAACTTAATCTTGAAGTAAAACAAGATAGTTTTTTTACATGGTACCTTTTCGGATTTAGTTAGGATAATTGGATTATATAATGTTTAACAGGTGTTAATTTAAATGTTTTAAGGCACACATCAAATACGGAACCTTGTTTTGTTTGAAATTTGAAACTTGTTTTTTACTCATTTTATGGTACCCAGCAGGAAAAAGAAATTTGAAAGATCAAATGATCACCTACTACAACGATGAGTCACCATAGCCACAAATTCAGTTTTACGCACAATATAGATATTTTTGCATATGACTATTTTATAGTGTAATACATAAGTACTTTTCAGACCGTAAAAATATTTACTACAAAGCAGTATAAGCGCCATCTAGTTGTCATGCCAAGAAGTAAAATGAGAATTGGGTTAGTAATTAATTATAATAAGTGAAACCAATGTAGGTAGTTGTATTATGCAACTTACCTCAATATCCGGCTTGAAGGACCAATTTTTATAAACCTGCTTTACTAAAATATGCATTGTGAGACTAAAAGCAAGCCATTATTTTTTAAGGTATTATAAAGCAGTTAGAAGAATGAAAGATGAAAATAAAAAGATGTATTAGCATATCATTAGTAAGCAGAACAACAAAATTAATGAACAAAATGGAAGAAACCATAACGATTATCATGCAAAGAAGCAAACCAAATACAATGCAATATTTATAAAACATGCAAAACTTAGAAGCATATTAATTAATGGACAAAATCACACATCAAACAAGAAGAAACATTTGTGAGGCACTGGTGTTTGTTCTGTGTCTGGATGTTAATATGTATTCTATCTCAGTTTGCATTTAATAATTATGATATCAGCAATCTAGTTCTCATAGCACAAACATTGCTTGAGACTAGAGTGCAATGTGTGAAATGTCCATTAATATTTAAATTAGCGAGAAGCTGAATGATTGATGCTTACCTAGGTCATAGGATTCTTGAAACTGGCTGCCGATCACATATTTCTTTTGAATTAAGTTGGCTTACAAAATGTTGAATCATATCAGCAGTAGGTTAAAGACCTAAAACCAAAAATAATCAATAAATACCTTTAATGTTTATTTTATTTCTATATTTCAATTTACAGTGCCATTAGGTTCAGGGGCGGATCCAGCTTTGGCGCCAGGGGGGGGGGGTCACATAGTCGTGTCGTGGTCATGTCAAGAACTTATAATTTAATTCCCAAACGTTTGCCATCATACAAAGTTTTTATATTAAATTAATAAAATATTTAGCCCACTCATATTAGGGGTTTCACCTCGGAATGAAAGAAAATAAATAACAATTAATGGTCCAAGTCCTGGAACCAGCTCAGGGGGGGGTCATGACCCCCATGACCCCCCCCCCCCCTGGATCCGCTGTTGATTAGGTTGTTATAGATAAAGAAAATATTTGTTTACATCATTAAAAATAATAAGACAAACAGAAAAATCCAGCAAAACTCATAGAAATTGTAATTTTTTATAAGAATAATCATACAAAAGAAGGGTAGGAACAAGGCCGTTGTTTCTTGATGCTCGTTCTTCTTGTGATTTTACAGAATAACTCCTAACTATTTGTATGGATTTGTCCAAGTTACTGTATATTATATACCAGTAAGTATGTACCACAAAATAAAAAAGTACTTATATCAATGTTATAACAGTAATCTAGTTTCCAAAGTAAGTAATATGTCTGTAAATATTTATTTGTCATAAATACAATATCAAAGAAAAATTATTCACACAATTATAAAAGATGTATGAATCTAGATTCTAAATGTATTAAGATCATCAACTGGAAGAATGAGCAAGTAAAATATCTAAACCATATATGTAATTTTGTTGAATGAACTTTCTTCAAATAAATATTTTTTTATGCAAATGACCCATTTTTTTACAATCTCATATTAATAACTAAACAACTTTATACTAGTTCAAGTAGATGAGAGCATGCAACTTCTAAACATGGAATAGACAAGAACATTTTTCTTCAAATTTAAAAAAAAACATTGCTTTTTGGTATTGTTTTGAATGAATAAATTCACTTCAGCTTGTTATTCTTACATTTTATGTTTATTTGTTACACTATACACAATAATAACTACAAAAAGTAAGGTAAACACTCAATTTGTATAATAAACATAGTAGAGCAAGTATTATGTAAACATTGACATTAATGGTGACATTATAATATATACTTACAAAATAACTATTCCAAAGCTCTGGTATATATAGTTATCTGGATCCAATTTAGAGTAACCTATAATAATCCAAGGATAGTGGAAAACGTATTTTCATGAGAAAAATGCAATCTGTCAAATAACCGAGGCTGCACTTGATTGATTTAGCCAGTTCATCACTTCGCTGATTCTAAATCCTAGCGCGTTGTGGTTCATAGATTAGATTCAGTGCATTATTTCAGTTACAAATTAATACAGATTTTTTGACGAAATAATAAAATAACTTGACATGTATTACTAAGTTCAATTAAAGGAAAAGGGTTAGAAAATGCACTTTTCTTTCGATTTCTCAAATGACAAACAACAAACTTTTTTTGTTTTGGAGTCTTTCGAATCGAATAAAAACAAATTTATTCGCCTCGTTTAACATTATTTTAAGCGTGAATAGAGAAAGCGTGATTTAGATTTCATCCAAAGTAACAAGGACAGCTATATTTTTTTATATACAATGCATTTTACAGTAGTAATGTAAATTCATTTAGACATTGACGTTTCAAAATTCACGCACAGACTAAACAGATAGGGTCCGGTTAATGTACAACCATGGAAAGCACGACCCGGGAATGCACGACCACGGAAAACACAGCCAGGAATACGCAACCAGGAAAACGCAGCCAAAATGTACATGAAATCCGGGCTGCGCATTCCCGACACGTGTTGGGAATGTCCAACCACGGAATGTACAGCCGTGGAAAACACGACCATGGAATTGGAAGCCAAAATGGTCATCAATTCCGGGCTGCGCATTCCCAACACGTGTTGGGATTGTCCAACCACGGAATGTACAGCCTTGGAAAACACGACCATGGAATTGGCAACCATTGCTGATTGGTCGAAAGCCTATGCTTCGTTTAGATGAAACCACAGATTAAAATATTACTATCCCATTTTGATAAAGATGAACTGCACAGATTATAATATGCAAATAATAAACCCCAAAACACACTAAGATTAAATCAGACAAGAACCACGTTATGGATAACGTCTAATAATCGAAATTTAACAGTGCAACCAGTAATGTCTCGCAGTTGTGTGCTTGATTCAGTTTTTATCCAAATAATGGCAACCTTTCATTTTATTTTGTTTCGGAATGCATCGGTATAAGGTTATAACAGACGGCTACTCTAATATATCTTACATGTCTTAGTGTAACGTGCTCACACACTAACTCTTTTTACCAACAGAGTGCTCCTTTTTTTAAAAACGAACAGACTATAATTTGCTATAGTAACATTAACAAATAGATACCAACAAAAATAATCCTGAAAAAGAATATATTAACATAACAAATAAACCATGTACATACAATAAAAATTAACTAAGGAAACGAATACACATATTTATAAAAAGATGAAGTTTCATGTTGAACATCCACTTCAGGGTTCCGAGCAATCAAAGCGTTGTTAATGTAAGTGCGTTCGCTGTCGCAGCATACCGCGCGGTGTAGGCATAAACGACGAGCGCGGCCACGCAAGTTCCGGTCAGGAACGTAAAGCGAGCACTCTAATAAAGCTATAGGATTATCAATATTTCCCCGTAACATTTGAAAATAATGGGTCATTATAGCACATTTTCGGCGAAGCTCCAACTTATGGAGTCCCAACATACCACCCACAAACAAAGACAGAGACAAGAACGGATAGTACCCATACAATTAGAGGTATCTACCAAATTTCATTTGTACCCCCACTAGATAAATTATAAGTTGATGATAGAGTCATCAACTTATAATTTATCTAGTGGGGGTCCCAGATTATAGCGTTATATTTCGTTATTGACGACCGATGTGGCGTGGCGGGCGAAGGTCCACCTGCGACGTGGAGGATGCGGGTTTCCGCCTTGGGATAAATGTTTGTACGATCTATTTATTCTGGGTGTTCTGGGTATTTTATATGAAATGTATTTTATTAAGTATATCTAGTATTCTAGTGCCCATAACACAAGCTGTGATGATGTTGTGTGGGTTGTCCAGCATTATTTATTTATTTGTATTTATATTCTAGTTTCGATCTAACGAATGCATAAAACATAGACGTAATCGCGTTTCTATCCTTAACTGATATTAATGTATGGAAAAGAGGTGATGAGCGATATTTGATATAGTTCAAATGTGTAACAACCTTTAGCCTATCCATCATTTTTGACAGAAACATAAATTGACTTTGGCACAATTGGCATTACAAAAGGTAAACAAAAGAAACTATCTCGCTCTAGCGGGAAATTCAAATTTTTTTGGGTTTTTTTTTGTTGCGGCTGAACTGTTATATCTTTATGGAATATAAATAATGCGATGTAAATATATAAATATTATGTAAATAAATATTTAATACGCGATGAAATGGTAAGTAGGAAAGGAAGTAAGTATGAAATGTACTTAATAATAATAATTATTATAATATTGAATGTGTGTAAATATGAAATGTGGAGGGGATTTACATTACAATTTATCATTATGCTCGTTTATGTATCAACGTTTTAGAAAATACTATTTACGGGGATTAAACAATTTTGGTGAGCTCAAGCGATTGATTGATTTGCCGCCTTTAGATCGAGTACCGTTGACCCCTCTGAGCCAGTGACAGATTTTCATGACCAAGTCCTTTCCAATCGAAACTTCGTAGTCCAGTCATATACATTTGGAAATGAAAATGAACCGAAAGAGCCAAATTTTGGATATTACTTGGGAGGAGGCTAGAAAAGCTTAAGTTCAAATTATAGTTCAAAATATAATTATAAAATCTTGTGCGTTTTCCGCCATCTTGAAAAAAGGGTTAAATTCAGTTTTTTCATCATAACTCGGTTCCCCGTTGAGATACGAAATTTTTCATGGGATACTTTTTTGTTGCTCTTTGTACAATCTACAATTAAGGTCCCATACATTTTTCACATATCGATCATCGTTATCGAGATATCGATCAAAATAATTTATATATAGTTTTTCGCTGTTTCCTTTTTTCTCAATTAGGTATAGGTCGACAATTTGAACTTAAGCTTTTCTAGCCTCCCCCCCACGTAATATCCAAAATTTGGCTCTCTCAGTTCATTTTCATTTCTAACCCGATTTTTCCAACGTAATGACTGGAATCTGAGTTTTTTATGTTCTGTGACTGGAATAAATAAATAAATAAATGATGCTGGACAATCCAAACAACATCATCTAGCCCCAAGCTAAGCAGAGCTTGTGTTATGGGTACTAGAAGACTGTTATACTTAATAAAATAACATTACATAAATAGATATTTTTTATTATACATATAATACCCAGAACACCAAAGGGACTAATATGATATGAATGTGATATTATATTCTGTGGCAACACCGCACGTACGCATATATGTAGTAAAACTCCAATTTGTTTTTCGCCATTTTTCGTTCAATGTTTCTGAAAAAAAGCTTTAAAATCATAATATTTATCATGAATTACCACCTTATATGCTGTGCGAAATGTGGAAAATCTTCAGCAGTCTATAAAAATCTCAAGTTATTTCGTTTTCCAAAAGCTGCGATTTGAATAATATCCAAGATAAGTGTGCTTCTATATTGTGTAAGTACTATTTAAGTATTTACATTAAATATTAGTTTCCAAGCAAGAGAATACTCAGAAATGTAGGTATATACCTATCGTTACAGTTGTAATGTATTTATTTGATGGATGTACCCAACCTAGACTAGAAGACTACTAAGTAAAGTTAAAGTAATTCATATTTGAAATGTATCAATTTCAGGTGGTATATCCTGCAACCTGACGGGAGTCAGCGATTTGAATAATATCCAAGAACCGTGTGTTTCTGCTTCTGTAAGTACCATTTACATTAAATATTAGTTTCTAATGGGAATATCTAGAAACTAGATTCCTGACGTTTTTATATTACATTTTTTGTAATACACACATAATACACTGGCTACACATCTGGGCTCCGCTCGGAGCATATTATGTCGCATTTGAAACTAAGTAAACAAATATGTACCTTTTGTGCTGTAGGGAGAAAGAGTTTTAAAAAACCTTCGGAATGGTGGAAGTCACGTTATAATAAAAGAATGTCATTATAATGCCCAAACGTTTCTATTCAGGCTTGAGTCCAGACCTACCTACTAAGATGAACCTGAGTGTCAATGGGATCGATCAACCTGCCAGCCCATCCACCCTGATCCTCAAGCAAATAATCTCTACTTTTACCTAAATGGAAAATTAGTAAATTTAACTAAATGAAAGGATGGCATAAAGGTGACAGAATTCAAGGATCCACAAGCTAAACACCTACAAAATCGGAGTATGCTTTAGCAAGATACTACAAAGGTAACTATCATAAAAGTTTTTATCTAACTAACCATAACTTTGTTAACTAAATTCAACAAATTGTGTGTAACCATTTTTTTTAACATCATAAAAATCTGCGAATGCCACTGCTGTGTGTTTACACAACACAGCAGTATGATTACATTCCTCATGAAGTTAATTGAAAAATAGAATTAATAAAAATGTTCATTTCATTTATTTTTCAGAAGCACTTTCTGCAGATGCACTGAAATAAAAAGTGGTTTGACTAACTGTTACAACTTGATGAAGAGAAGCCCAGTGAGAACAAATTCCTACTTGAACTTCAAATGAATCTTTCACGAAATGTGTTACTACTAGTTAGCTACTTAATTTGGAAAGTAAGTAAAGTTTAAACTAAAGCATAAAATAAAAAATAACACTACTTATATTATGTAGTCTTGTTTCATCATTCTGGTATAGTTAAGGCTAGGTACTGAAAGCTATATTCAAAAACAACAAATTATCCAGTTAATACTGGTTTATTTCATGTCCATTACTGATTGAAAAATAAATGTACATATTTTTTTTTACTATGAGTAGTATCCGCTTGTCTTAGTTTATAAAACACTGATTGTATTTATGGTAACGAAATTAAATGCATAATTTTAGAAAGTAATTAGTAACACAGCCATGTTGATATTTCAATCACATGCTCAAAATCATGTTTATGTCTTGCAACATGCAATGTTTTTAAATGTGAATTCGTAATTTAAATCATTGATAAAAATAATGTATCATATGTAAATTAAAATAGGAAGCAATTTGTGCTATACCAGTACCAGTGTTGATAATAAATATAATTATTAAAAAATTGTGGCTATCATAAGTAATCCTTACAACTTTATAATAATTTAATGCATTTTAAGAAATAATAGTGATAATCACATATTATCACTACTAGGATAAGTTAAATTAATCAATATTTAATACCATGTGGCCTCTAACTAAGCGCGTTAGAGGCTTTTGCTGTAAGTAGATTGCTGATACTATTTATTCTAAGTATCAATCTATGGTATTGTATCATTCTATGATGCTTATTCGGTGTCTGAATGTTGTTGAGAACCCAAATATTTGTTATCGGTGGCATCAAACCCGCGACCCACATTATGGAAAGCAGAGTTATCTTTTGTACAAATTATGTAACATGCAACGTCTTAAAAGATCAAAAAACTTACTTATTATGATTAATAAATGTAAAAGGTAAAAATTTATATGTACTATGATTTTTTTACAGAATAGTTGCGTAAATTAATAAAATTACATTATATTTTTATCTGTTTGTGCAAAACAATTTTATAAGTTTATTTTGTAATATCAACAACTAGCCTGAAAACTAGGATAAGACAGTATGATCTCATTCTTAGTGTGACAATTTGGTATGATTATTGTCGCGCCTTTATATTGCACGACAAATATATATATATATACGTGAGGATGAGATTATGAGTCGATATCTAATAATGTAATATAACTGCTTCGCACACGATTTGACTGCCCTAAGCACCGATCGACCCTGGTCTCTACACTATCTGACGATACACAGATAATGCCCGGGTTCCAGCCATCATCAGGACAGTCTACGCGACTATCCTGGACTGTTCAGTCTTTCTCGGACAACCGGAACGAGCTTGGGAAAGCTAACCCAAGTGCTTCGCCTCCATCCCCTTAAGCAACCAATCCGCGACCTCTCATAGGGTCGATCTTTCTGTATCTCCAATCGGTTCCTATCGAGGCTCAGAGATACACCCCCCTTCGGCCTTGCCTGGACCCTTGGCACTCGAGAGATCATTCCTGTCCCGGCCAGCTAGCACCGGGACTCACTCTCGAGTCCGTAGCCCTACCTTCAAGCAAGCTATGCTTGAATGGGTCTCTGAACACATTCAGAGACCCCTTCTTCACCCAGCCTCGCGCTGTGTGTTTTTCTCCCATATCGACCGAACTGATCCATTACAACAATTATAAACTGGATATTAATAACGCGGACAATTGAGTTTATCGCGAAAGTATCTTCTCATAATCTCATTACCCTTTCAAGAATAGTAATGAATTATTAGCTAGCACTTACATGGTTATCCAAGACCTTTACCACGATTCCTTCGTAGTTCCGTGTTCCTCTGGATCAGCACTCACGTCTAGCCTCTCCAAGAGCCAAAGCAAAAAGCCTTCTCTCAGATCGCGCGTCGGTATTTAAGTCCACCCTCTGTTTAAAAGTAGCACACAGATTATAGAATACTGACCATAAAATATACCGGTGCTGCCACCACGGAACTAAAATGTACTCAATACACTTACTGTTTTATCTGTGGCTTCGTGCGCCACCACGGACCTAAAAATGTACTCAATACACTTACTGTTTTATCCGTGACCTCGTGCGCAGCGCGACAATTATGTTGTAAAAGTATTGCATATTGTTAAAATGTTTGTGTTCTTTATTATTTGAAATATAAATTTGTTAATAAATGTGTTTTGTTTTTTTGTATACAGCGCCAGCGTAGATATTATTATTACCCATTTCCGCCGATAGGCAGTGAACGCCGCTCATTGAAAAACACTTTTGTGGTATGACGTTGGTTTTCTTTCTGTTAGGGCTATATTTCACCAGGACGCCATGGCGGCGCAACC
Source organism: Ecliptopera silaceata (assembly GCA_932527185.1). Classification (NCBI taxonomy): domain Eukaryota; kingdom Metazoa; phylum Arthropoda; class Insecta; order Lepidoptera; family Geometridae; genus Ecliptopera; species Ecliptopera silaceata. Next base: position 8,484,330 of record OW052208.1, on the reverse strand, counting down.
AGTCGCCGCCACCAACAAAATGTATACAGCTCTATAGAGAGTTACTCACCTGGTGTCCATTTGGTCGCGCAACCAAACGTACATTTTGTTGGTGGCGGCGACTGGTTGCGCCGCCATGGCGTCCCGGTGAAATATAGCCCTTAGGATATTATGTTCTGTGCACTGGCTCCTGGACTATTAGGAAGGCGAAGGTCCGCCTGCGACGCGGAGGTTGTGGGTTCGATTCCCGCCTTCGGATAAATGTTTGTATGATCTGCAAATATTTATTCCAGGTGTTCTGGGTATTTTATATAAATATATCATCTATCTATACCTACATAAAATAAATCTGTAGAGAGGTCAATTCTGTACATGAAATATATTTTCAAAATAACTATCAGGGGGTGATTAGTGATCGATACTGATGCCAAAAATGCAATCAGTAAAATTTCTGTCTGTCTGTATGTATGTTCCTTAAAGAAACAAAAACTACTCGACGGATTTTAACGAAACTTGGTACAATTAGTTTTCATACTCCTGGGCAGGTTATAGGATACTTTTCATCACGCTACAATCAATAGGAGCAGTGAACGGAAATGTTGGGAAACGGGAGAAGTTACTTCATTTATAAAGCATCCGTCGCGTGTGCAGCCTTAATGGTTAAAGTTATGGAGGGTTTACACGGGTGACTAAAGCCTCACGATTTTTGCCGCGCGGCGTAAATTGACCATCTAAATGGCAATTCGGCTAAGTTGCAGGTGACTAAAGCCGCAAGCCCCAAAGTTGGGTAGCATCCGACTTTAGCCGCGCGGCATACGGCCGCATGCGACTGGTGAGTGACTAAAATCGACCGTGTTCCGTCGTGATCAGTTGCAGGCGATCACCTGCCGCATGAAGGTGTTTCGCGCACGCACGTGTATTTATTTACTACAGCGTTTCTGTGTACAAATGACAGAGCCGCATGCGATTTTAGTAACCAGTGTAAATGGGCTAGCGATGCGGCTTGGTGAGGCAATTAGTGAAGTGACTCGCCGCACGGCGAAAATCGAGCCGTGTAAACCCCCCATTACATAGAAATCATGTATGGCGCCACTAATCGGGGGTTTACACGGGTGAAAAAGCCGCACGATTTTTGCCGCGCGGCGTAAATCGACCATCTAAATGGCAATTCGGTTAAGTTGCAAGTGACTAAAGCCGCAAGCCCCAAAGTTGGCTAGCATTCGACTTTGGCCGCGCGGTATACGGCCGCATGCGACTGGTGACTAAAATCGACCGTGTAAACGATCAGTTGCAATCGCCCGCCGCATGAAGGTGTTTCGCGCACGCACGTGTATTTATTTAATTTACTACAGCGTTTCTGTGTACAAATGACAGAGCCGCGTGCGATTTTAGTAACCAGTGTAAATGGGCTAGCGATGCGGCTTGGTGAGGCAATTAGTGAAGCTACTCGCTGCACGGCGAAAATCGACCCGTGTAAACCCCCCTTATGAGAGAAATTTAGGAAATCACGCTCCGGAGCCCTAAAAACAGGCTCTGAAGTTTGTATGCAGAATCTTATATCGTGAACCGATTGACTTGAAACAAGATACAAGATATTTATTTTGCCAAAATAAGTGTTACAAAGGTCTTAAAATTAGGGAGGCACTTAAAAACTTATTCACCTTTTCCAGGTATCGCAAAAAAGGGTTGGGCGCTTAGACATTATATTATATAGGTACTATATAGGAACTATGAGCTTATATTATTATTTATAAAACTAGTTAACATTTTAGGTACTTAATTAAACTTGGTAGGTACGCATAATGTTGAAACGAAATAAAATGGATCTGCATTTTTAGATTTTGCAAAATCATCCCCCAAATCGAGTCAAGTTAGAAATTTGTTGTGTTTACCACTAGATGGCGCTACTGTGCACGAATCCTAGATCGCGCTATCGGTGCGTTTTGGCAATGTGTTTTAAGTCGGTCGGTATTTAGCAAAAGTTTCGTTATTTTAGTTAGTGAATTGAGTTATTTTGATAAAAGTTATTTAAGTATACTAAGTTTTCCTTCTTAGACTGCACTTTACCATCAATTTCTTTCATAAGAAGATAGTAATGGAATGGGTTATCGCAAAATCTCTTAAAACGGCACGCGGACGAAGTCGCGTCGGGCACTGCTAGTAAAAAATATCTACCTAGCTATGTAGTGTATTGTATAATCTAATCTCGTATCCATCCATAACACAAGCTCTGCTTAGCTTGGGGCTAGATGATGTGTGGATTGTCCAACATTATTTATTTATTCCTTTTAGAAACCCCGGTACATAACACTTCTTTCGCGGAAACTTTTTCTGTAGAAGCTGTCAGGCTATGGAACAAACTACCCTATGTTATCAAGAAGGTGGAGTCAGAGGAGCGTTTAAAAAAGTTAACAAGAGAGCTTTTTTACTAAACAATTATATTCTTAGCATGTCACCAATCAGCACCTCATTAACTCACAATAATGTTATTTGTATTTTCTTTATAAATAAATACATTTTCTGTTACCACATTGGGTTGGCTGGTAGAAAATACTTTAACATTAAGTCCTTCTGTTGTATATCTTTGTGCAATAAAGAATTTAATAAATAAATGTAGCTCCATCATGTGTCAAGTGAATTATTTTTTGAAACAGGCACAGTAGTTTTTGAATTTACTCATTACAAACACAAAAATGCAAATTTTTCCTTTTAAATATATTAGTGTAGTTAAAGATGTTGTTATTTTAGGTTTAGTCTGCATTCTCCCAAGTTCTATAGTAATAAATAATAAAATAACCTTTTACTTCCAAATCTCTTTATCTATATATTTACAGTAGTGTTAGTAGATGCTAGCTTATACCTAGTATAGGTTAGTATTCTAAATTTATTATTTTGTTATTGGATAGTTTGTGGACCCCTTTTTGAGTAACGGCCTCCTCCATCCCTTTCTACATTTCTCTATCCGCTCCTGCTGTCATCCCAGCAGTTTGGTTAATATCATCAGCCTGCCGGCTGTATGGTCTGCCAACATTCCTTTTGCCTACTGGTCTTTTCCATCTAGTGGTATGTGTGGTTCACTTGCTGTCGTTACTTCGTGAGATGTGACCCGCCCATTTCCATTTTAGCTTTAGGGCTTGCGAAAGTGCATCTGTAAGTTTTGTTTTAAGTCTGATTCTGTCACTGCGCACTTTGTCGATTTTTCTCTCTTGGGATTCATTGCTAGCTCTGACCAAGTTCAATGGCTATATATCTGAAAAATTAGAGATGAAAATCTGGTGAGTATAAGCAATGAGTATAATAGAATGTCATTTCATTGTTATGAACACTATGCATGCCTTGTCTCACTATGTTAGCCTGCAGTTTCTATAAAAGTAGGTACCTACTCTTGCCTGTAGTCAAATTATAACTGACCATAGGCAATAATTACTATTCTTAGGTGACATTATCAATAAAATAAAACTTGCTTGAGCTCAGCATTAGGCTAACCAATTATTCAATTATGTACCTACTTTATTTTAAACTTTACTGTCTATACAAAGCATCTGAGCAGATGGATAATGGACAGGGCAAACCACTCGACTCAGCTGGCTTTATTAGCAGGAACACTATGGTATCTATATTTCTTTAATTGAAGAGCTCAGCTCTTGTCGGGGTTTTGATGTAGACAATAGACATACATTTAATAGACTTACATACATATGTTATTGTACATATGTACTTACATTTTACTCTTTCTGATGCTTCTTTTCTTTGACTTCCACTTACGAAAGACGGCGACGTTCTCTTTTAAACGGCTCACGTAACATAATCTTGGAATCTGGTGTCAGTGCTATAAAATAGTTTTCAGTGATAAAATCTATTATAGCTTCATTTCTTGTAGTTTTTATATCAAGTTTTTCTAAAGTAGGTACTCTGAACACATTATCTACAATCCAATTCAATTATTGTTGTAAATTAAACAACAAAATCTCTTCGCTACACAGAGCACAGAACATAATATCTTAGGCACAGAGTGAGAGAAAATAAGTTTAATAATATCGTGACAGTGGCATAGTTACCTACTTGTACAAGAGTGACAGATCGGCTGAAGAAAAATTCGAGTAAGTGCAAACGAAGCATATGCTATGACGTCATTTGGCTTCAAATTCCCAACACGTGTCGGGAATGTACAGCCATGGAAAACGCAGCCACGGAATGTACAGCCCGGAATTGGTGACCAATTTGGCATCCAATTCCATGGTTGTGTTTTCCAAGGGTGTGCATAGATATTTACGGCCTGGAATGCACGACCATGGAAAACACAACCATGGAATTGGATGCCAAATTGGTCGCCAATTCCGGGCTGTACATTCCGTGGCTGTGTTTTCCATGGTTGTGTAATCACGGCACCCAAACAGATAGATCCTTTAACGCTTCGTTATACGCAAACAGTCAAACTTCAAACTCAATTATTCAATAAAATCACAAGGATCACTTTGAAACGTCTTACATAATAGATGATTCTAGGCGCATAGTAATTTCAAATAACTATTGAAATTAAAATTGCTTTTCTGGCCCACTTTGTTTCTTTGCGGTGCGATGACAACGACATAAGGACGTTCCGATACCACTTAAGTATCGATACATATAATTTTTAACATCAATTTTAATGATTTTGACGCCTGTGGACCCTGTAAAATGTGAAATAATCGTATCTTAGTTATTTTAGGTTTTCGCAGTTCTTTGTAGTTCAGAGAGCAAAATTGCCTATAATAATGTTCTACAAGTGGGTAAGTAGTAAAGTAATCGAGTACATAGGTACCTACCCAATGGTAGTAGTAGTGGCAGCATAGTGGTTTTTGAAGAAGAAACAGTAAGCATCAGGATTTTCAAACTCCATAAAGGATCACTAGAATTTATAGTTGAGTATCAAGTCCAAATGGCCTACGTAACAATAATTTTAAGAAATAACACTATTCTAGTTGTTCACGGGAGAAGCCTAAGCCGAACAGTGGATTCCAACGGGCCGAAATGATGATATGAATGTCTCTTTTTCTACATAGTATAGTATTGATACTAGATTTAAGATAATTTACTATATAAGTCCGTTTATATAATCTCTGCTTATACTTACATAAATACTAAGTCGAATGGGTGGGGAAAAATAGTTCGATTATCGTTTATCGAAAATCGTATCGATTTTCTTTTTATTATTATAAGTCACGTCCCTACAAACAACGACGACGAAGCCACCGCGACGTTTCGCTTTTCGGGCCAACTCATCGATCTTTTAGACCGAATTATTTTTATTTTCTATCCTAAATGTTATGAACTCTGAAATAATTAACGTAGGATAGAGAAAAGGAACAAATAGAGCGATGGAGGTTTACTATCTCGTGCTAATTTTAGGTATATTTTGGCATGGAGCTGATGCTATCATGTGGACCCTGGCTCCTAACACACAGAAGTGCCTAAAGGAAGAATTACATGCCAATGTGCTGGTTGCTGGAGAATATGACGTTACAGAAGCCCCGGGACAAAGAGTGGATTACAGCGTAAGTTATAAAGAAGTTTAACAGCCTCCTTGTATTGCCCACCGCACATTTTACCGTTATCGTATTGTAACTTTATGTGTAGACTAAACAGTAAAGAACATGATAGGTGACATCTACAATCTATTAGTGGACTACTTAGGTACGGAGTGATATATCCAAGATATCTACTACTACTTTTTTTTTAAATTATTGATAATACACAAACAAAAAGATTCAATTTCTTATCAGATTTTTTTAGTACCGACTGGACTGGAACATCCACATAAAAACATATTAAAAGATGTAATAACACAAACACATTTAACACAGTATCCCAAACTGAGTCTTCATCTTTGAGACCTTTTATGTCTGATCACAAGCATTAAGAAATCGCAATAACTCCAACTTTATTGCACATTTCAGGTTAAGGACTCAAAAGGTCACATATTATCACAGAGAGACTCTATTACAAAGGGCAAGTTCACTTTTGTCACCGAGACCTATGATGTTTTTGAAGTCTGCTTCATGTCAAAAGTACCTCAAGGTAAGTTATTTATAAACAATATCCTTCCTTATCTGCAATTTCCTCACAAATTGCTATGCTTTAAAATGATGCCGTTCCGTTCACGTTCAATGCCACAGCATCATTTTAAAGCATAGCAATTTATGTCGTATTTCTGTAACAGTATGGTTGAATGTTCATTAGTAAAAATTAAAATCCCTTGCCATGCAGTCCCGGTCTGCGCAGGCGCTAAATAAAAGAAGTTATTCTATAACCTGATAATTTGTTTTAGAACGCCGTGGAGTCAGCCAAGATGTAACCCTAGATATCAAAATTGGAATAGAAGCTAAGAACTATGAAGGTGTAAGTGTTACCAACTTAATAATAATATTTATTAGAGTATTATATATAATTTTTATTCTTGATTTATTTTATAATCTTACAATTTGAATTACATATTTAGATCTTATTGTTTCTTTGTAATATGATTGGGGGCACCACCGCTACTTGCTTCTCAACAGAACTCTTGGGTAGGTTAAAAAGTTTGTGTGACATTGGTGTGACACTCCAGTTTCATGAGTTAACTAGACAATATAATCACATATTATGCATGAATACAACCTCACGGCTTTTTCGTGTGTGACCATGATTGGTGTGACCGTCCTAATTCAATAAATAGATATAGCTAGCATGTCAATAAAATTGAAGACATTTTATTTTTAATTGTCTTAGTTCATTTGTTTGAGATAAAATATCTAACAATAAAAAATAATGAAAATATTTTTGTGTTTCTAATTCCATCAAGCCTAGAACTTAATTCAATCTTATTATATTCTTATTGGAATATAATAAATTGAACTACAAGTAAGTTCAAGCTTGCAGTTTTCCAAGTGAATCTTCAACTGATCATTTTAAACATTTAGATTGGTGAAGCGGCTAAACTAAAGCCTATGGAACTGGAACTGAAAAGGCTGGAAGACTTGTCCGAGGCAATTGTCCAGGACTTTACATTCATGAGGAAAAGAGAGGAGGAGATGAGAGATACTAATGGTGAGTTGAACAACTGCTGATTACTACTACTAACTAATGAATAATGTTGTTTGTAAAATTGACATAAAAATGAGGTTGGTTTAAATCCCACCTGTTCTATCAGCAATCTAGGACCTTTAGTATAGGCGACAAAGAAATTGATTTACCACTCTAAGGCTGAATATCATTTGCACGTACAAAACATCAAGGGCTATTTTCGCTTGACAGATTAATAACTGCTACGTCAGAATCTGTCAATCTGTAATCCTTAGCAAATAATTATGTTACTGTGAGATGTCATCAAAAGTGGTAAACCAATTTCTTGGTCGCCTATACATAGCTTAGTACTTACCTTTTCTTAGTTTGAGACTAAATGGCGTTTTTGGAAAATTTACAGCCGTATATATATTAGTCATAATGAAACAGGATTTAAACCGCGACTTGTAACGGGCGTGCGATAACTGTTATTAAAATCCTTATCATTTTCCCTAAGTCAAATGGTTCCAAGGTTCCTAAGTCAATAACAAAATGATTTGAACAGTATCCATTGTGATTCTTTTTCAGAGTCCACCAACAACCGGGTTCTATTCTTCAGCATTTTCTCCATGGTATGTCTCCTGGGTCTCGCCACATGGCAGGTTCTATACCTACGTAGGTACTTCAAAGCCAAGAAACTAATTGAATAGTCTTTTTTTTAATTAGCCATGGATTAGGTAACAGGTGGACAACTGCACAAAACTTTTACTTGGGAAATTAGAACCATGTTTTACGTTGGCAACACTTTCGCGGAAGTGGCAACACCGATCAAAGTTTTAATAGGTGTTTTTTTTTTTGTCTAACTTTTTTGACTGAACAGTATTTAAAATATTCTCTCTATATCACAAACCACCTGTTACTTTATCCACGTAATAAATAGATCTTTTAATTTACCATAATTACTGTTAAGATTTTTGAAGAATACTTAATACAAACATCTAAGAATTTTCTTGTAAATGAGTTTGTCTGTTTACAGATGTAAAAATAAAATTATTTAAATTATTCGTATTTTTTTTCTTTTACTAATCACTAATGTTAGCTGATACTTTGGAAGCTATATAAAAACAGGTTTTAATTAATAAGAATTATAAAGATAAATTCGGTAACTTATTTTATTTCTTGTAAAAAATTATTATGAAACAATTACTTTAAGTTTCTGTAGGTCATTTTGATTTTCACAACAATTTCAAATTAATTTTCTATGGCCATAACTATAAGAAGAGGAAGCCGGTATTCATTCTAGGTACAGTCACTATCATAAATGACTGTAAATAATAGTTATTTTCGATAATTTATTTGAGCCCTGTAGAATTAAACTCGCATAGTAAAACTAATATTTACTGTTTTTGATGGGGACTGTACAGTATTCTATTGCTACTACAAAAATGAACTTTTATTTAACACAAAAGCTAATTTCATTCAAACCTATGTACATAGCAACACAGATTAATTGAATAACATTCAACACACATTCTGTTTCACCATATTTTATTCTACACTATTGTACAATCCATACATAGTAGCACACAAATAAATGCAGTATAGGTATGTAAATATTACCATTTTTTTCAAATTTACAGAATAGTTTACTTATTGTATTATAAATACATAAAAACATTGAATGAATAATCTCTTTTAAAAGGAATGTTCAATAATTGGTAAGAGCCCTGAAGGAAGTAATTATGTATGATGTTTGTGTAAAACACCATAATATCCACGATAAAATATAAATATAAAAAAATATTCTATACATAAATTACAAAAAAACACCAAAGGTGTAAATAATTAGAAGCAAATAAAATTCATACAAAATGAAACATTTTCCAATCAAAACAATTGCACGGACGAAAATTATCTATTTTTTCCTTATTTACATACAATACTAATACAACAATGACTTTGTCAGCCTGTCTGTCTGTAACTTGAAGAACATCTTATAAAAAGTACCTAAATTCTTATTTTTTACTAAGTGTCAATTTGTTAAGCTGGACAAAAGCTAAGTGACTCGCCTAAGTCGCAGTAATATGGCTAAGTTCTTCAGAATATTTTTATAAGACTAGACCTTACTATAAGACCAAAAGTTCATTACAGACAGTTCTGAATCAAGTCTTCGTCCCCACTATGTGGTGCGACCGTTGACGCCGCGCATCAAAGCGGCGAGTAATCCAACTGCACGGTCAGATGCTTCACTCCCGCCTCCCTGAAGATTCGCGCGGTTTGGTCCGTGATGTACCTGGGATCGACTTCCCGGGCGACTTCGATCTTGATAGCGCCGACGTGCACGTCGCTACACAGCGTCCAGAAGTGCGGCTCCTGCACCGCATGGACGCCGGCCAGGCCGACCACGCGCGTGTAAAGATTCGGAAGCGCGCGTTCAAACGATGTCGGAGTCCGTTGCATGAGCACTCCCGCAGAATCGCGCACTAAAGGTATCACACTCGCGGCGATCAGTAAAGCTATGGCCATGGAGCAGAGGGGGTCCGCTCGCATCCAGCCGAACGTCCTCATGAGGATAGCGGATATGATCACGCCTACTGAGCCGAGGGTGTCGGCTAGCACGTGGAGGAACACTCCTCTCATGATGGCGGATCCGGCGTCGTTGTGCGGGTCGTCGTCGTGCGAGTGGCCGTGCCCGCCGTGCGAGTGGCCGTGGCCGCCGTGCGAGTGGCCGTGAGCATGCCCGTGACTGAACGCGTAGATACCGACCAGGTTCACGAGGAGACCCAAAACTGACACCAAGAGGAGACGCTCGTGTTTCACCTAAAAACAAGAAACATTGAATAAGATCACGTGTGTAGATACTATTCCTCAAATACGAAATAAATTCCCTGTGATTTCTACATCCACGTGAGATGAGACGTGGGTGTTGATTTCTGAAATAACTGCATACAACTTATTTCGATATCAAGGCTTTCCGATATCGATAAACGTGTCTACATTCTTATTAAGTTATCGTAATACTGATAGAGGTCCGACGAAATCAGTGATGTATGTAGAAAGCAAGTAACACAGCGATTTATTTCTTGAGATTATTTTCAAATGGACAACAAAACGAAGTACCATCCGTAACCATCCTAAGTAAGTATTTTTTCCCGTTTCTCAGAAGCACAGATAGTCCCATAGTTCACTTACTGCTACAAAACCAACATATTGACTCTGTAGGCATTTTCAAACACGTAACCTCTGGTAAAACACCGTAAAATCACGTCTACTCACTTATCTCGATGTAGTCACTGAATGAGAACAAAATACGTGCCGAAATGAAACTAGCGGGAAATGTGACAATTGAATGTCAACATTATTTTCAACAGTGCAGTGATGAAATTCGATTAAAATCTAGCGAAAGGAATTGGTGTCTGCACAATAGTATTTTAGATACTTGTGCAATTTTTATACTAGCTTTCTTTAGTAACGCAGATTTATGCAGTCATGATTTTTTTCATGCTAATGATGATGAGATGATGGAAACTGAACCACTGCACAGAGAAATAAATGAACTTGGTGTAACCACTCAAAAAGCTACCTAATTAAGTTTCATAACTAATGAATTGAATGCAATAATAAACATGGTTTTTGCTGCAGCACCATTTTTTTTTATATAGTTTGTGTAAATTTAACAGTAATGTACCTACTTTTTTTGAATATTAGTTCACTGCATGAAATGTAGGTATATAGACACTGTAGTCTAGATACCTACATTTCATGTAATAATGCCTGTGCATTTTAACATTCTTTAGATATGTAACTAACCTACTTATCAATAAGTTTATGTTATGACTTCATGACTTGTTTTAGTGAAACTGTACAAACTGTTATTAACTTTAAATAGATAATTGATAATTATATTATTAATTATTATATTTTTTTTTATATTTCTTTATGGGGTGCATGGAAAGAGCCTCCTCATGGCGCACACCGGTAACAGCTAGGCACGGTAAAGCAGTGTCTAATCTGGCTAATCTTTCCAACACGATGCTACAACAAAATACAGTTGTAGCATCGACACGATAAGAAGAATTCTTTATTTTTCAATATAATATTTATTTATGCTAATTAGCTTCACTATTTATTGTGTTCTTACTTGTGAAAGAAAATATGACCTTGTTTTCTTGAAAATACAAACATGCATAACAATAAGCCAATGGATTCTTCTTTATGTATTTTTTAGATCTATTAACTTATGTCAAGAACAGACAGAGACAGACAGGCATATTAAGTCAAGAAATTGTGTAAAATATCATCATGATCATCAAATGATCATCATCATTTAAAATAAATTTAATTTATTTTAGTTATTTATAACTGAAATAAATAATTTCTATTCTATTCTATCATCAAAGCAGAATCTACAGATGTCAAGATAATATTATGATCTTGACATCTATAGATTCTGCTTTGATGGGACTTTTAGTGGCAGCCATCTAATATTCTAATAAAGCCGCTCCATGGTAAAGTATTTGAGTAGTAAAAGTAATCTTACCTCAGGGGGTTCAATAGCTCTCTCCACAGCTTCACTCATGATGAAGAAAGCTATAAACAAAAGGAACAAGCCGTTTACAAAGCCAGCCAGCACTTCTGCTCGCGCATATCCATATGAATATCTCTCATTGGCTCTCCACTTGGATATCACAGACGCTGCTAGCCCGGCCACCAGGCCAGTGCAGTCAAAAAACATGTGGAATGCATCTGATATTAGACCTGGAAGAAGACATTGGGTTATAATTTAAATTGTCTGCTTGTATCATGAGTGCCAGACAGAACTGCCTCGATCAGATAAGTTATAAAATGGTATGGTGTTCATCAAAAATTGTATAAGTAAAATAAATTGTTACTTTATTATTTATTCTCAAAAGAAAATTAAACATGAAGTGGACAATTTTCTTATCTACAGGTACTAAATAAATTACCAAAATAGATAATATTTGATGACTCACCTAAACTGTTTGTCCATACTCCGTAAAATAACTCGACAAATGCAAATGATAAGTTGAGTATCAGAAAGAGGAACAAATTCCTTGAATTTTTGTCTGAATAAATGAGTCTCCACCAGCTTTGTAACTTTTCACTCAAACCGCCAACTAGGCCGCGCTGGACCCGGGTGTCCTTTTGTGTAAGGGGCAGCATTTCGATTATCATCTTCTCCCGATGTTCAGATCACCTCATTGCCTGTCTATTCATATAAAAATCACTAAAACATCGTTTACAAGCACTGCATACGTGTAATTCATAGTCGGTGCATAACCTTGCTGGATGAATTTTCGAATGTACTTTTTTAGAGTGATGCGATGAAAGGTATCACTATTGGTGTATTTTTCAGTTCATAAATACATATTTCGTTCGTAATTTAAATACTTTTAGCAAAAACGTTCCACCCGTGACTACAACTTCCCCCAATTTGTCGTTTTCTTCCATTTGCTAAAAATCAATGTTGCCAGTTTTGTTTGTTTGATTCATTTTAGACATTTGAGCCAGAAGTGACATGACATCCATCAAATTTTTACGATATAGTTTCTTTTGGCTAATTATTAATTGATTTCAAATTCTTTAATATTCTTTCTATATGACTTCGTCATCACCATCATATTATGAACAAAATGTACGTACGTTTACTAATTTAGTGAAAAGTTTTAAAATAAAACGATACTATTCTGGTCTATGGTTGGTAATACATCAAACGACTACAAAAAAAAGAAATAATTTACGTCTATCACTATTGGTCCAAATGTAACATTGTGAAATTGTGACCAATAGCGTTGTTAGATACGCCATAGCCTGATTTGATGTTAAATATCAAGTCAATGAAACCGGACTTTATGATGAGTCATAGACTTTCAAAATGACACTCGTTTCCGGAAAAGTTTTCATTTTGTTTATGTATTACCGTTTACCTTGTTTGTGGTTAACCAAATTTAGGGATTTTTTAACTCAATTTAGTTACATAATTTGATTCAGAAGTAGTTTTTTGTGTAAAACATAACTACTTTATAGCAAAGAATAAGTTTTAAAACATTTTTAACACTTGGTTCGCAAGTTTAATTTCTTCCCGCTACATTTTTGAATTTCGCTCACCGGAAATTCGTCTATAGATGCGTTTGTTTCCGAAAAGTGAACGTTTCACGAGTCAACAGCAACGTCTTTCGAGAAGTTCTAAGCGCTGTTTGCGACATTTTTCCTACATTTATCCGTCATCCAATGTTTTATGTGATGAAATAACACGTCGTATAACGATTATTTTCGATATTAGTGTTCATAGTTTTAATTAGGTAATCGCTAGATTACATTATAAGCTAATATGGGCGACGAAAGCCACCCGAAAACTCTCTACGTCGGTAATTTGGACGCGAGTGTAACAGAAGTTTTCATTTGCACCCTGTTTGGACAAATAGGAGAAGTAAAAGGTTGTAAGATTATACGAGAACCAGGTAACGACCCCTATGCATTCCTGGAATTTAGCAATCATTCGGCGGCGGCGACAGCCCTGGCCGCCATGAACAAGCGAGTAGTCCTAGATAAGGAAATGAAGGTTAACTGGGCTACGAGTCCTGGCAACCAACCCAAGACGGACACTAGTAACCATCATCACATATTCGTAGGAGATCTGTCGCCCGAGATAGAGACCCACATACTACGGGATGCATTCGCGCCCTTCGGCGAGATCTCCAACTGTAGAATAGTTCGTGATCCTCAAACGCTCAAATCTAAGGGATACGCATTCGTATCGTTCGTGAAGAAGGCTGACGCTGAAGCAGCTATCCAAGCCATGAATGGCCAATGGCTGGGCTCTCGATCCATCCGTACGAACTGGTCGACGCGTAAACCCCCGACCAACAGTCGAGGGCCAAACGAAGGCGCGCCTATTAACAAACGAGTGAAACAGCCCACATTTGATGAGGTTTACAACCAGAGTTCACCGACCAACTCTACCGTATACTGCGGTGGATTCACAAGCAATGTTATTACCGAAGAGCTAATGCAAAGCACATTCTCACAATATGGTCAAATTCAAGATATTAGAGTTTTCAGAGACAAAGGCTATGCCTTTATTAGGTTTATGACTAAGGAAGCTGCGGCACACGCCATCGAAGCTACACACAATACAGAAATAAGTGGACATACAGTGAAATGTTTCTGGGGGAAAGAGAATGGAGGCTCTGAAAGCCAGGTGCGTATATAACTTGATTTTCAGATAATGGGACTTCTAAAAGCGTACTTTCCGAGTTATGTAAACAGTACATTGTATGAGCTTGACCATACATGGAAACACAGCATTGAATGAAAAAAATATTATATAACTGTGTATTATTGATGCATAACTACTGAACATGATATTTCTATATCCTGGTAACTATCAGAATCACAGTATTTTCCCTTTTTTATATACCATTACTTGTGATTCATTTTTGTTAATACATCATCAAAGTCAAAATCACATTATTCAGTAAAATCACAAGGATCATTTAGAATCGTTTTACATACTAGGTGATTCTAGGTGACAGTTCCATGGGCCAGAGCCTAGAAGATCGGGCAAGAATCTTACGACCTGGTTCCTACCATCATCATCATCATCATAGGCCACTGCCCACTGCTGGGTACACATAATAAGACATTATTTTTGGTGAATCTGTTAGCAACAAAGTTGTGGCCTAGATCCTGTTATTTTATGTTTGATTCTTTTCATAAGAAATATTTAGATGTTAGTAAACATGTTACACTTAAAACAAGCTCAAGTTACCACTTGATATACAGAAAAAAAGAACTTAGGAGTTTGACATCTCAGCATTTTAAAAAAGTGTAAGGATTCTTAAGTGGCTGTTTAAAATCACTTTAAAACTTAATTGGATCCATATGCAATTTGAGTCTTTTAAGTTAGTGTCATATTAAAATATTTATTCATCTTAATATTTAAGTGGGTTAGATATAGATTACCTTAAACAATAGTAGTTCATTCAAATACTAAACAAAGAAGTTCATTCAGAAGGGATTCCTATTAAAGTGCTATGTCATTATTATTGTTAAGATTGTTTAAACATTGTATGTGCATACCAAAAATTAAATACATTGTATTGTAGGATGTGTATACCATAGATTATGGCAAAGTAATAAATAAATCTCAGGCACAGATCAATTATTTATGTTCATCAAAGAAACATTGGCTCTGGGTGAGAATTGAACCCACGACCCACAGCATGGAAGGTAGAGCTACCAACTGAGCTATGATGCCTGTCATATACTTAAATAACTTATCACACAGCATCATCTAGTTCCATACTAGCCAAGGATTTATTATGGGAACTATAGATTGCTGTTATAAATTTAAAGATTTTTTAATCCCAGACAAAAATTACAGAAAATATTGCAAACAAGTAGTTTTCTATACATGAGATGATATTAGAAAGTTTATTGAAATAAAGCAAACTTTTATTAATTTTATCTATAGTTGGTTAAAATTACCACAATAACTCTATTGTCTCAATT
This sequence comes from Ecliptopera silaceata, assembly GCA_932527185.1. Taxonomy (NCBI): domain Eukaryota; kingdom Metazoa; phylum Arthropoda; class Insecta; order Lepidoptera; family Geometridae; genus Ecliptopera; species Ecliptopera silaceata. The sequence goes on along the minus strand of OW052208.1, from coordinate 8,468,796 downwards.
TTGTGTGTATTTGTGAGATATTATTGGTAGCTTATTATGAAAAAATCTAATAGGTGTTAGCAAGAATATTTTTACACATTTTAACAGGTAAATTACTTATTAAAATCTGAAAAAAATATTTAGTGCAATGATCATTTTATGACTAATGATGGTCTGCAGTTGTAATATAGGTATGTTCTTCAATTTAAATCAAGTGACCTTGATGACATAATCATTGAGTTGTCATTTTACCTCCTTATTGGATCTCCCCAAAGTTTATGAGAATGTGTGCTTATCTAACTTATGCTTTAGACTCTAATGAAGCTAGTAGCCCTAAACTTTAGAGCTACTAGCTTCATTAGAGCTTCAAGACTAGATAATATGTGAATAATCTATGAATGTTTATTTCTTTTTAATTACAGACTTCAAGCACCACACCATCTGCACCGCCTGCCATGGGAGCACAAACACAATACCCTTACCCATACCAGCAAGGAGGCATGGGATATTGGTATGCTCAGGTAAGCAATATCCCAATCTAGGATTGCTAAGATAGTAAAATCGTATTAATCATGAACATTTCATATGACACCACCTAGTTACAAACTTGTACTATGGGGAATTTTTTTCCCCTTAGTACAAGTTTGTAACTAGGTTTGTAACTAGACTGTCATTTTTTTATACATGATAGAATACATAGAACACAGAAAAACAATGTTTTTCATTACACAAAAATGTGTTATTTGTGGTGGTCCAACAGACACAAAGAGATATGTGGCCAAATAATAATTTACACAAAAAGATTTAAGCAACACTGAGGATTCTATTCTACTTTAGCGATCTACTATATATTTTATTCTATAAGTATGGTTGTCTGTAAAAAAATCGCTGCCTGCGATAAGACCGCCGATTGTAGGACAGTTCCTTAATTAAATTAGTTTTATTAGTTTTGTAAGCCTCTGTAAAGTCTGTCCTCAATAAAGTTTATTTTATTTTTATTTTACTTCCCATAGTACAAGTTTTGCTTAGATATGGTACTAGAGTGTGATGTGTGAAATGTCCGTGAATATTTATTTCTGAGTCAATATTCAAGCTCTCTCTTTGCCACGGCTGATTACGCTTTTATGATAGGTAGTGGCAATTTGTAAGGATTGGTTATGGTTGATCATTTTATGGCTTTTATACAAATGTAATGCTATTTGCATATTGGTATTCAATATGGCGTTAAATTTAGTTTTATTTTCAAAAACCATAAAATTGATATGTAAAAAAATGTGTTTGGTTTTTCTGATACCTGTGTAGGATTTCTCAAGTATCCGTAGTACATAATTATTATTTACAAAAACTAGGATAAATACCTATCTGTTCAGATCCAGTCTAATTATTCTATTCCATGGAAGAAGTTGCAGGTATATTTTGTATCTGCTTGCTTTTCACTAGTCTCAGAAGACTCAGCCACTGTTGGAGACTGTACAATATATCATCATCGTCCACCCCCAGATTTCGCCCACTGTTGGCCATAGACCTCCCTTTTTTGTGCCACCCTTGGTCTTGGATGAGACGAGCACAATATATATCATATCTAATACATACATTTATCAACAGGGCTACCCTGCAATACAAGGCGCGTATATGGCGCCAGGATACTATCAACAGTACACTGCACCTAACTATAATCCTCAAGCAGCCCCTGCAGGTAAGTTTTTTTACCCACTTTCTTGACTGCCCGTACTACAAATATGTATTGAAATGCAAGACAGATTAAAGCGGTTTCGTATCCGATTGACTCGAGATTAGGAAATGTATGACATAGTGGCATGTATGGCAGCCTGAGTTTAGCAGTGGACTTCTTCATGTTAAATCTAGTATCTATTAACTTGTTTGCTCCTAATTGAAGATCCTTAACAAACATAAATCTATTTTATTTTATTTTATTTTTTATTTTATTTTTATTTTTATGTTACTTGGAATACAAACAGCTTATATAATATAGGGAGTAACAGAGTGAATGTTGTACAAATAAGCCCTAGACAGTATTCACTTATAGAACTAGTCACATAATTAACATTTAACATAGTTAATAATAACAATGTGTAGAAGTTAAAAGTTAAGTTAGCCTAAAAAAGTTAACAAACAATAATAAAACAGTTATAATCAATACCATATACCTACATATATATCAAGCCATACAGAACTAAATAAAACTAAATATGCTAATACATAATTTCAAATACATAAATGTGGGTAAAAACGGTTTACATATATAATTGGATAAATAATGGTATAATACGTGAAACATCTTATAATATTAAAACAGTAATAATTATTATATATCAAGCCATACAAATCTAAATATGCTAATTTTTCAAATTTCAAATTTTTCAATATTCTTAGGAAAATTTCATTGCTTTTTTCAATGATCTTTACATCTTTGAATCTTATCAATAAAAAGTAATTAAAACAATATGAAAATGTTTTTACATTTTCTTATTGTTTTGATTACTTTATAATACTTGCAAGAGTGACATTCAAGCAATTATTTTAAAGTATGAGTTATATTATAGAAGTAGAATACTTATAAATAATAATGTGAATGAATTTGGTTCGTCAAGAGATGCCTGAGTGAGTGAGCACGAATGAATGTTACAATCGTAAACGTATCGTAACGGTATTCAAGACACATTGCGATGCCGCTGCAGCCTTCGGCAGTCACGGCTAGTCTCAATGCGTTAGTGTTACTAGAATACGCCGCCGTTTTGATCCACATTGCGTTTGTCGAGCCTGAGAAAATAAATGAAAGCTATGTGACGTTTTGCTTCGTTCCAGGTTACCGCATGAGCGCGCCCGGCGGCGCCGGATGGAACGGGGCGCCGGCTCCCGTCATGTACGCGTCCGCGATGCCTTCCGCGCAGTACCCCACGCAGTAGCCCCGCTCGCGACCGGCATGAGTTCACACCGACCTGACGATCTGCGCCTCGCTCTCCTAACGCATGTTGCACTGCCACGTTTTATTCGAATCGCGGGAACCATCTTAGGGCTTAGTCCGAGGTTGCATTTTAAAACTCCCTATTCCCGAGCCGAGAGTCGTCTCTCGGATATCCATACAAAAATATAAGGACATCCGAGAGACGACTGCCGGCTCGAGATTAGAGAGTTTTAAAATGCAACCTCGGACTAAGCCCTCAGAGGAGCGAGCACGAATTAATGTAACTATCGTAACGTACGGTGACCAAGCCGGTGTCGCGTGGTGTCACTCGAATACGCCACCGTTTCGATACGTTTGCGATTGTCACATTTAGAGCTGGTTCAGACACGGCGGAATCCGCGCGGTTCCAAACCGCGCGGGTCAACCGCGTAGGTCTTATTTACATTAGCGCCTATTCAGTCGTTCACACATGTCCGCGCGGATTCCGGCGGATTCTGCCAGATTTCCGCGCGGATTCCGCCGTGTCTGAACCAGCTCTTATTCATGCTCGGGCCTTAGCATGTGATGCCAACACAATTAATGTCAGTGTGTTTAATGACAGCGCGAGTTATGTCTGTATTATAGTCATCACTTGTCCCAAAACCAATGTATACCTGTTAGCAGTGAGTGGTGGATTGTTACTAACTTTTATTACTTGGCATCACAAATAGAATTTTGGACTATATCAGAAACTATCATAGAATCGTACCAGCAAAGTAAATTACAATACTTTTATGTAAATTACACTTAAGATCCGTATGTATTCTACGCGTTTTGCGTGAGCGTGGCAGGCAAACAGGCTATGGTATTCATCAATACGCCAACTGGGTTTTTGGTGTGCCCGTTTCGTCGGCAATCGTATTGAAGAATAACAGGTGCCGTTCAACGGTGGTGGTGATTACCATCTTAGAGTCAAAATTACTGACATGTTGTCTCCGCTATATCACGATCGTCATTTTTCCACGTCGTTGCTTTAGCGTTCACGCGTAGCGTTAACAAAAGTACGGAGATATTGCTTGTAATCTCCATACTATATTTATCGCGATCGCGATGCGCTAAGGCATGGAAGTTGAGAAATGTTAAAGCAGGACTGTAATTAGAACTTCACGAATAACGCTCCAAGTGATTTTTTTTCTCAATAACTGGATTAGGGTGGTTTTGATTTGTATACAGAGATATAAAAGCCTCGGATTGCTTTAACTTCGACTAGGCTTTTGTCAGAGTCGAAACTGCGCACCAACACCACAAATACTTGAATATTGATTTAAAACAATGATTTTTAATATTTCAAGGCCACAATTAACGCGACGATGTTTAGATTAAGTCGCAATTTTATATCTAATTCTAAATTTTATATTTAACGTTAGTTATAGATACGTCGACTATCAAATTAAGGTAGAGAATCGCTTGGGGTGTCTGTTTCGTGCCTACGCCACTGAGCGAAGAACATCGATGCAAACTTCTTCTCTATTTGTGCATAACTCGTAGATTTAAGAAATACCTGCTTTATGCTAAATGCTTACTGTAAAAACTTCTGTAAGCTTTTGTATCAAGGTCGTATAACGTGCCAACTTTTGGGTGTAACCTCTCAAGTGCCTGACTATTCCCTATTCCTAGCATTTTAACTTTGTTGCAATATCTCACAATATTTAACTGGATTACATTATGTTCTGTTACAATGTGCAAATAGAGTTGGAACTGTGTTTATGTAAAGCCCCATTCGCTCAGTCATTGCTTCGCGTCAGAGTGTTACCAATGATAAATGAATGCACACTGACGCGAATTCATTCTTCATCATCCACAGAGTGTAGAAGTGTTGATTATGAAAGAGTTTTATACTTGTTATTGTTTTGTCTACGCTCTAGTGGGTGTGAAGGTGCTGACGATGTTTTGGTATTCTATTGTCGGACTTAATGTTACGGTGTTAAAAGACAAAATGAAACTTAGCAATACGATTTAGTTCTAATGTAGTAAGAAGCTGACGCTTGGAATGTTCGTATTATCTAAATAATTCCAAGCGTTCAACTTGATTCCAATGTAGTATAATGCTACGTTATAAGAGTTCTAAATGAGGATATCTGTAACGTAACCGAAACAACGATAATAGGTTGTCGCGTCCAAAATATCGTCAGATCCACATAGCGGTGTGCTAAAACTCACAAGTGAATACATGATAGAGATTGGCTAGTTGATAATGATGTACAAATGATTCGGTGATAGAACTCTTGCTGCAGGTGCACGGTGTCAGAAGTCAGCGACCGGCGCGAGGAGTGAGTCGAGTCGAGTCGAGGGCGCTGCTGACTCCTGCCACGGCGTCAGCGTGACGGACGGAAAGCCGTCGACACGCCGACCGCGATGGTCTTGTTAGTCGACCTACATAGATAGGACATAACGAATAAATTATAAATTTTTAAAAAAAGTTATATATAGGGTGGTGTCGCGAGTGGCCTCGTGTACATAGGTTGATATTTATTGGCGCCTTGCGCTGGCCGACTGAGCTATGTTCCAAGACTCCTCACGACGACGCGCCAGACCGTTTTGACGTATTTATATTAAGTTCGGCACATGTTGTTTTGTTTGACTTGAATTGTTATGATTTATTATATGGAAACACTGGTCAGTCAATAAAGCAGTGGGTCTGGGACGACAGGTGTTTAATTTCGCCGTTTAGTTAGACTATTATAATGGAAGCAATTTATCTGTATTGTGTTTATTTCTGGGTCCAAATTATGTGTCGACCGGTCGGTTCACTTCTGTGATTTTTTCCACGCGCACATTCGGATGACGAAAATATATTGTAAATTCTGAATGAAAACGTCATTTTGTAAGAGAAAGAAATAAATAGTTAAGACTATTACTTTTTCATTATTGTTGTATTATTACGATACATCGAAATATCTGTTAGGTACCCTGATAATATTTTTCTAATACAGTTATGCAGCCTAATTAAATTAGGTAGACAGAGGCACAAGTGAAGATTAACGGTCTATCTTTAAAAAAGTTAGCCTAAAACAAAACAGCAAACAACAGTAGGACGTATAATAATATGTACCTACCTACCTTCCTAGCAAAGAAATCTGAAACTACTACATTGTTTCTTTATTCATCTAAGTTTTTTATAGCGAGCAGTTGTATTTTGCTACTACTGCAAGTGCATTATGGTAGGATGTCAAAGAAATGAAATGTCAATAATGCTGGAAAACGAAAACAAGTAAAAGTTCTAAAAATAAAAGTGCAAGTTCACCTACACCCACCAGTTGCCTACTACTCTGCATCACATTCATGTTATGTTAGTTTGTTGGTGGCACTAGCGTCTGTGTCATTACTACTAATAATACATAGGTAAGTAGGTAGGTAGTGATTCACTGGATAATGATCTGGAATATCAGTAAGTAGGTGTAGGCCCCTTAGCCTTACCATTTATTTTGGTCAATAAAAACCCACGGCATTTCGCTGCATTGCATTCCTATGTGCCTTCGATATCCTTAGCCCACTTGCTGTGATATCACAACACGATTTTATACTTCTGTGTAAAATCCGAACGAGTTGCGGGAGTGACGTGAAAATTGCAATGACAGTGGTGTCTAAAAATAACAGGATCGGCGTGGAAGGTCTGCGCGCGCGCTCCCGCCAGTCGAGACCAGACCGCCGCGAGTTACAGTCGAACGATCATAAATCATCAGCCATGGTGTACGAAAGTGATTTCTATACGACCCGCCGCCCCTACAGGCCGAGCTCCACCTACTCCAGCGTGACGGTGAGTGTCCCCCCTCCGTACACCCAACCACGCGCACCGCACCCTCCCCGGGAGCCGGGCACCCTCGCACCAGCTCGACCTTCGTCTCGTCCTCCGAGCCGCCTTCCGACGGCGCGTCTCTCGCTCGTTCCCACATCCGATCCGCGCAGCATTCGCTGTCTTCATAAGTGAACCTCACTTCGTTCCTTCCGTGTCGCTTGTGTACAAACATTGCTTTGATAAGGTCGCAGACGGTTCCGAATCCGAAGCAGCCAGTCCTTCCAGAGTAGGGATCGATAGGGCGCGCCGCATCGGTCCGCAAGTGGGTCAGCCGGCACCGAAATTCCGAAAGCGGAGCCGTCGGGCGCGCCAAATATAGCCGCGGCTGGAGTCGCGCCCGCCACTAACGGCGATTCTCCGCTTGCAGCGGCCGACGCTCGGCGACTGGGAGAAGGTGCCGTTCGTGCCGCGGCCGAGCCTCGTGCCGGACCCGGTGACGGCGTTCGGTCGCCGCTGCCGGCCCGGCGTGCGCGCCTCGGCGCTCGAGCCTCCTACCCGGCAGAACATCGCGCCCACGCCCGAGTACAAGCTGGCGCCCATCGCGCCCTACGTGTCGGCGCGGGAGCAGACGCGCGCGCGCGTGCTCGGCGCCGTGGGGCAGCGCGAGCGCGCCTTCGAGGCCGACCCGCTGGGCACGCCGCGCGACCACATGGACGTGGCGCTGGCGCAGGCGCACGGCCTGCCCACTTACACGCCGCGCCGGCACGTCTTCTACAGCAACTACGCCTCGTACTGACGGTCGCGTTCTTCTTTCGTGTGTCGCTTTCGCTAGTCTGTCGGATGTCGGGCGGGTGCGGGGGCGGGCGGCGGCGTCGGTGCGAGTGTCGCTGATCGCGCGGTTGTTGCAGACGCCGCGCCACTACGTGGTGGTGGACCGCGATGCGCGCGCGCCGCGCCGCGCCGACGAGCAGTACTCGTACTCGTACTCGAGCACGACGTCGCGCGACTCGGGCTCGGGCGTGCCGCAGCGCAGCTCCTACTCCACGAACGTGGAGAGGCGCACGGGCAGCGGGCCCGGCGGCTACTCCTACTCCAGCGAGCGCTCGTCCAACCTGGGCGGGCCCGGGGGGTACTCCTACTCGTCCACCAGCAGCGGCCGCCTGCCCTACGGCAACACCTACCGCCACTACTCGTACCGCGTGTAGGCCCCGGCTCCCGCCCCATCCTCCCTCGCACTACCCTGCTCCCTAACCTCGCTATCATCCCCCTATACCTAATCAGTATTTACAGTATTCCACTAAAATGTGCGATCTCATCGCTTCCATGTCGGCAAGCGGTCGAGGATCTTAATTATTTTTTATTGTTACGAAGGATAAATTATTATGATTTAAAATGTTTAGACTGAATTTTTAATAAAGCTTGCGTTTTCTAATAAATCCTCTTGTTTGTGTTAAACGAAACCCTGAAACAGATCGATGATGAACATCGAATCACTAACAATAATTTTATTGAACAACCTACCTTATCTATCTATCTGTATCTATTTGATGTCGACAGTTTGTTGATTTTGGTTTTGAAACAATACCTACTGTTAGCCTTCCTTTGTTCTGTTTCTAAAATATTAATTAATTAGATTTGGCAACATAACAGCACTTTAAAAAATTATTGTACCCAAGTAGGAAGCTACTTACACCAAAACTATTTAGGTACCTACGATCAAATCCATTTCGTCAACTATGTTCGTTATTCCCTCTTTTGAGCATTAAGTAAGTTTTAATGACTAGTCATCACCTACCATTGCAATCTCTTTAAAAACATATTTAAACTGAAAAATTTTCTTTAAAGCAAACAAAATATATTGATACATATAAGATACAAAGAACACAATCTCAACTGCATTTTAGTTCTTTTCTGCTGTGTACGGTCCCATATTTCTAAAATACACACCTTGCTAGGTAGTTCAACAAAAAAAAAACAAGAACTCTATAATAAGACCCTGTTTCTCCCGATACCGCAGCCACTGACGTCAAGCTACTACTTTCCAATGCTCCCGTATTATCACGTTCCCTTCGTGACGTACATACCAAAACTATCACAGGTGAGTCGGATACAATGGTAACCCATCGCAACGCAACACATCTGTATATACCTATAGAGAACAAGCTATGGCTGGAGATCAATCAACGCACGCGCACCACACCTCATGCAAAAGAAACCAAACAAAAGCAAATTAGAATGATACAGTTCTTGTAATTTAGCACCTACTAACTGAAGTTGAGCATGATTAAAATATAAATTTAGACTTAATGGGAGATTTGTATCTACCTATTATACACGGAATTACAGGGGTGTTAAGGTCTCAATCCAATTCCGCATATAAAATGAACTTTAGATTTTTCAGGAATCGCATCAAATAGAAAACTACCAGTAGAGTTGCAATTAAGCAAAATATCATCTTTAAATTTATAAGTAGGTATACATTCAAATAATTTCAATTAGCAATTTAGCAACTATACTTTTAATTAAGTAAGTATACTGAATCTAGTTCATCCTAACAATATTTTTTTTATAAAACGATCATCAATACGTAGCTCGTTTTTCGAAGGCAAACCGCTGTAACATTTCACAATTCGCAAACTAAATGCCTGGACGGCAGCCAAACTTACTACAATGAAAACGAAGTAAAAGCTAAATTCTTTCGTGTTATAAGTAATACGACGATAGGCCTTGGAAAAACTCAACGATTCGATCGAAATTACTCTAATATAAAACTTCATCATCATTTTATTCAGCGGAAGTCCACGTAGATTTCAAGAGTGACTCATCTTAGGCGACTTTCAGTAACGTTAGAAAAATTAAATGTTTTAGATAGAAAAATGGACAAAACCAACAAAAACTTTATAAATGTACCTACAAATAACGATGAAGGAAGAGTTAAGAGAAGAAATAACAAGAAAGAATGTTATCCTAGATCTGTTTTCATTCTTCTGCCGGCCGAAAGGTTTCAAAGCCAACGATCAGACCATGGAAATGATTCCAGTGAATTCGTTTCGGAGCTACATTCTGTAATGACCGTTCTTTTGCTAGGCATAGCCGAAAACTACAAACAAAACAAAAATAAAAGTGTCCATAAATAAGGACAACAGAGAGTTCATAGAAAATAAAATCATAAACAAAAGTAGACCAAAAAATGCCTAGGTTTGAGCACCTAGGTGCTAATCCATGTTTTATTAATCGAATATATACCATAACATAGACGATGGAAAACAAATCCAAGAACCGGATGAAGGGAATAGTTCTTGGCAAGGATACAAAGGCCACGTAAATATTTACACGCTCACTGTTGGAAACTTACGGCGAAGTTTTCTTAATTATTGTTATTGTGAACGGAAATAGATTACCTACCTAAAACATCGACATTCTTTAGTGAAACTGGAATATAGCTTTAGCTTTTTAGGCTTAAACTTAGGTCCAATTGGTAGGATGTGTATGATATATCGAAATACATATATGATGATAAAGAGAAGAAAATAATCGAATAGAATAAAACTCCAATTGAATTATGTTGACACATACCTACACTGCATATAATGGCATACATCATATAAGTATAGGTACATAAGCCCTATCGAAATTTCTTCTCAATAATCTTGAGTCTATACTTAGATAAATCGGGAATAACAAGAAGTTTATCAAAAAGGAACAATTATAAAAATAACTACGTATTTATCATGCTGAAAGAAATGTAGGTAATAATAAAACGATTACTAATCTAAAGAAGTTCGATAGCATTCATAATATCACGTCTCCAGGCAGATCGGCGCGTGCGCAACCGAAACTGTCTAATTTTACCACACCCTGATGATTCACTCCGCCATTGAGACGCAGAAAGGTCCCGACGAAAATAACCACTGGTTTTGGCATATCATAAACAAATCGTTGTACATATTACGTAAATATAAATCATCAAAATTGCTTCATGAGATGCGTCCGCGTCATAAGTTTCAGAACTCGTTACTTAAATAATATTACTTGCACGAACTCTTTACTTCTCAAATTAAACTCTACTGCTTTAAACAACATCAGCTTGATATTAACATCTTTTTTAACATCTTTGTTTTGTTTCTGTAAACTAACCAGTTTGCCATCATGATGATTACATTTTCATGATTGTTCTTGTAAACAACATTAATCGTGTTTTAAAACTAGATCAGTAAAGCTATTCTAAGAAGTCGAACTATCTTTTCGAATTATGTTTCAATTCGCCCGTCGAATTGGGTCTATCGCTGTAATTCTCGCTTTACGCTTTATCATTAGGTATGCCAGTTTATTTACGCCAGAAGTATTTAAGCTTGTAGCAATTTCACTAATGTACCTACTTCTTTCGCATAGGATTTTGAAACATGTTCATATTCCAGGCTGAACTGATATACCGACCGTCCGCACGCGTGGTCACTCGACTCGCTACTTACCCTGAGGTACCCCACCATATCGTCAGGGTCCGCGTACGCCCATCTGTGGTCCTCCGCGAACTTGACCGCATCCAATACAAACACCGCCCGCAGTTATCTATCTCTGCTGTCGATGACTTCTGCAGATCCGAGTCTACTAAGGTAAGCCTATTTAAAAAAAAACGTGTAGGCCGTACCTACGGATATCAGCTAGTTTTGAAAATAAGAACACGTGTTGTGAGTTAGTAGATTTGGAACAGAATGTTCAATCGCACCTCTCACTTTTCAAAAGAAAAAAAAACATAATTAATGCTGGATCTATGAAAACATAGAAGTTTCAATCATTTATCAATGGCTCTATGGAACTGTTTTATCAACTGTATATCAAAAATGGAGCTGTACATCGAGTACAAGACATTTCGTTCTCACATTTCAGGCTTTCGAAGATGAGAGTCGTCGTATCCGCGCCGACACAGCTGCATTGCTGACACGGGCGCGCTCCGTTGTGCCTCGTGCCAAGACCTACGCCCCTCTTGATGCTATCTACTCGTAAGTGCGATATCTCACATTAGCAGGATATCCCGTTACAGTTTTTAAAATTATAAGCCGAAGAAAATAAATGTTGGCACGCGGTATAACCTTAGGAATATGGGCCCGAAGGCCGCAACAGCAAACCACACGCTACTGTTGGAGTGTCAACCGAAAACGTTAACCCTTGAAGTCAGGGTCGTCGGTTCAGAAGACCTCGATCGTACCTCTGATGACAAGTCAAGTTTCTCTTGGCCTGATGTAACAGTACTGAAATAACCCATTCATTGATGTGTCTATCGGCATCGGACGCTCTGGCACTGACATTGACTACGCTCCCCGTTCGTCATTTCATTTGGCAATGTTTATGTTGACTTTGTACACGAGTAATTAAAGAATGCCTACGTCCTGGAGTTTTGGCAGTAACGAAATATGGAGTTCTAGTGAGACCCATTTATCGTGGGTGTAATATTTCACAGCCAAGCCAAATCATGTTCACGCGCGGTTTTCGTGTGACGTATCGCACAAGCTGTACTGATCACTGTTTTAATTATAGACCGGTTAAATGCCAGCCAATGTTTTGCAGTCTCATAAACCAATAAAATACTTTACGAGTTATTTTCTAGGTTATTTGTGTAAATTTCCCAATACCCTTGAAATTGTGACTTTATTATTCCGTATTATTTCAACAGATACTCTTACGGAGAGCCGATTCCGTACCGTTTCAGCAACGACGCATACATCGAAAAGCTTTTGTTCCCTCTGAACCGCAATGTGGTCGGTAACATCAACGCCATTTCCTTCTACAGCGAGCCTGCCAAGAAGTTCACCGGTAAGTATGCCGACGACCGCACTACACGACTCAGTTGCGACACACCCCGATAACAGATGAACTAAACAACCGACTGCTTGATCTACTTCCAATTTTCCTGTGGTGTTCGTGTAGCATCCGTGTCGACCCGATTTCCACCAACTAACAGTTAAGTTCCAGTGTGCCCCCCGTGGTAACAGTGAGGTGTTCTCGCCAGGACGCGGAAACCTCGCGTGCGTGCACTACTCCGGTAAAAAGGCCTTCTCCAACCGCAGGCCTCTTTACAAGGAGCTCAGCATCAGGGACGACGTGAACCTCCTTTCGTTCTATGCCAAGAATAGGCTCGCGGCCGCCGGCCTCGCCGTCGAGAACGTGACAGGTACCTTGCCTACTCGCATCGCTAGCTAAAGCTGTCTATCCTTCGCTTGAATCTAAAGAAGTTAAAAATATTAAGACGCGCCATGAAGGCGTTTAAAATGGTATTAAACTGGAGAGTAAAGTTGGTGTCTAACCCTGTGTGTGGTGTCTCTTGCAGCGAAAGGTGCGCCGCAACAGGCGTCGGCGGCGCAGTGCGCGTAGTCCCCCTCGCCCCCACCCGCTGCCCGCGGGCGGCGCGGCGCCGGCCGCTACTACTAGCACTAGTAGGGCTCGCGTCGCGCCCGTCCGCGGAGCTCTATGATCTCGGTATAACGAGTTAGGCTCTTCTACGACTAACATGAGATCATACGTAATATTCTAAGCATTAATATTAATATACAGATTACTATTTTGCTATATTTTTACGAGTTGCAACGAACGAAATAATTTAGTTTATTTTCTAGTCATCGTTGTGATATAGCGGTGTGTATTACGCCGAAATTATTTAACCGGTGACCGAGACGTCTCGTTTTCACTAAACTCGACTGATTTTATTTTAACAATAAACATTTTATACTGAATCTGTAGTTGTTTTTATCGTTTGCATGGTTCATGTTCCCGATTTCACGCTTTTCTAGGCTTCAATAACGCTTTGCTTTGATACTAAAATTACAGTATAATTAACATTATTTACACAGAATAAATAAACAATGATGTACCTTAAACATGAGACAACATAAAACTATCTATATATTTATATAATTATTATCTTGATTTACATAAGCACTCCCAACAAGTAGGATATAATTTCTGACAGTATAGTATGTAGTACTTTCCGAAATATCATTTCGACATGCTCGCTTACCACTGCACCTATCAAAATGATCCATTCGCATCACAGCATGAAGCAAGCAGCACTTCAAATGATTACGACACCATAGCAATTCCATACAACCGAGGCTTTGCGAGCTTGATGCTGAGTAACAGCTTGGTAATAAGACGAGTCATGATCACGAGCAATGTGCTGCCTCGCTTGCTGTTCTGTGTTCCGTATGCTCATGCTCAATGACCATCGTGAATCGTCATCATGTGAAATGTCTAGCATGCCAGCTATTGTTTCACCGATGGTCGTTGTAAGGAGCGCGCATAACCTTGGCCTCGGTGCAGTGAAACTGCTACCATGGAGGCCGAGCCGCAAGTTCCAGGCGCCAAAGATGATGGACGACCCGTGCGAGGAGCTGAAGGCTGCGAAGGCAGACCGCGAGGCTCGTTTCCGCTCGTCCACGGTCGAGCCGGTTATGACTCCGTCTGTCGACCTGGCCGAAATCAAGAGGAAGAGGCAAGAGGAAGCTCGTGCCGCTGAAGAAAAGTATGATACCAAACCGATAGAAAAAAATCTAGTTGGCACAATATAACAAAACTAATGTTCTTCATTTTCTTCAGAGCTTTGAAAGAAGAGGCAAAACGCGAAGCTGAACGTAAGGCCCAGGTAAATATTCTACACCCTAATAATTAAATACAGTGTTACGGTATCACTTTAAACGCTAAACCGTGCTGTGTATCCTTACAGGCTGAACGTGAAGCTGCCGAAAAGAAAAGAGCTGAAGAAGAAGCTCGCGCTGCCGAAGCTGCCAAGCGTAAAGCCGAAGAAGACGCCTTAAAAGCTGAAGAGGAAGCACTTCTAGCTGAAGAAGCCCGCATTGCGGAGGAGGCTCGCTTAGCAGAAGCAGCTCGCAAAGCTGAGGAACTAAAGCTTGCTGAAGAAGCAAGATGGGCCGAAGAAGCCAGATTGGCAGAAGAAGCGAAGTTGGCCGAAGAAGCAAGATTGGCCGAAGAAGAGAAATTGGCCGAAGAGGCAAGATTAGCGGAAGAGGCTAGGTTAGCAGAAGACGCTAAACTTGCTGAAGAAGCTGCTAAGTTGGCAGCGGAAGAGGCCGCGCTAGAAGAAGAAAGGCAAGCCGAGCAGATAAGGCAAGAAGAGCTCGCGAGATTGGAGGAGCTTGAAAAACAAGCTGAAGAAGAGAAAGAACAGGAACTTGCACGACAGGTAAAAACTCAAGAATAAAACTACTATTTTTACTCCTAGTACTAAAATCCTTTTTGGCTTTAAAGTAACAAGTAGCATGCATTATTCACAAAAAAATAAACAGGGCCATGTTTTCAGTAAAGATATTTTGTTCCAGGCCAATGAATTAGCCGAAATCGCAAGACAGGAGTCAGAACTCGCCGCGGCCCGGCTTGAAGAGCTCTCACACAGTGGTTCTACCGCTGAAGTTCCTGAACCTGAAGTCAGGTATGAACAAATGATATTTAAGAAAATGCATGCATGGCATATTCATGGCAGAATGTATGAAAGAACTGAATTAAAAACTAATCATAATAAATTCAATGTGCTAAAACAAACATAGACTGAACACAATAACCTTAAGAAATCACAAATTAAATCTATTTTCAGTGAAACGCAAGCTGACGAGCCTGAACCAATAGTCGAGGAGCCAGTGACACCTGAAGCCGACACGGAAGCCCCGGTCGAGGCCACCCCTGAGGTTGAAGACGCTGGTGACGTCAGCGAAGATGAAAAAGCGGAACCGGATCTAACTGACGAAGAATAATCTATCAATATGTCATAATTTTTAAATCATTATTTGCCGAAATACGTAAGTGAGCCGAAACGAATTTAACATCTACTTGTCTACTGATAGTATATTCGGAGGTTGTTTTACGGTGTGTGGCGGTATTTTTCTATGATTTATGCATTTCAAACTATCAGCTAGATGTTGTTCTTGTGCATTTCACTAGGTAGACGCGAACAATGTATTAGCTATTCTCATAGAAATTACTTTCAAATCACATATATTTCTTTCGTAATTAAATTACGTTAAAGGAAAGCTGTTTTTGTTTGAAAGAAAACTTTTAATACCACCACTTTGGTCATTAAAATTAAACTAGTCTTTAACTAAACTGTTTTAGTGTTAAGTGTTTGATAATGTTATTTTTGTTAATGTTTAACAGTAAATACAGATAATTATGTTCTTCTGTTATGTCTTGTATTCTTATTTATTTTCCCTATTTGAAGTAAATAGAAGGTTTATAGGTAGATAATTGCTGGAGTACCCCAAGTATCCATTTTGGGACCTAAGTTATTGATTTGTAATTGTTTTAGTTTTTTAAGTACATAATTAGCAAAATAATTAACTATATTTTTCAAAAAATTATAATATACAAAATATTAACAATATCCTTACTCATATAATCCATAAATACTATAAATCCATTTTGTTGATTTGATCCACTGTTTTTGCTACTTCTTCTTTGGAGACAGATTGCGGTTGTTTTTTAGGTTGCTTGCTCTTGTTTGGAGGGGCAGATTTAGGTGTGGTTGGTTTAGGAGTTTTACTGATTTCTATAAACTCTTTATCCATTTCAGAAACTTTTTGTTTAATCTGTAAAAAGGTAATCAAAAATATTTGGTTAAATATTTATCAATCAAGCTCCACAATTTTATTGTATATTCTTAAATAATAAAACAAAACCATTTACTATTATGAAAATCATTGATGGACCGGACAGTCAAATATCTATCTAGCTTGATAAGCAGTGACCCAATGTCTTTCACAATGCATGGTCTTACCAAAAATGGATGTGACGAACCAAGCACATCCATTTCACTGTTTAAAAATAATATATTACATACTTATCGATGATTAGCCACAATTGAACAATAATAACTTTAAAACAAATCTATAAAAGACCAGAAAAATCACTCATAAGATTTATGAAATTGGTATACTACTATTACCTTGAAGTACGTATATGAAAAGTAAAAAGGTAGGTAGCTACGGACTACCTTACCTCGAAACGTATGTGCTTGCATAAATAAGTGGTGTCAATAAATGTACATTGGTCGCGTGGAACTGGCACCTAGAATCACCTAGTATGTAAGACGATTCTAAATGATCCTTGTGATTTTATTGTATAAAGAAATATTTGATTTGATTTGTACATATTGCATACTTACATTTTTCAGTCCAAGATTTACAGCTTTTGCTTTAGTTTTCTTAAGGCTTTTTGCACCTGCTACCTTAAAGACATTCGCCTTTGGTCGATTTTTATTTTTTCCCATTATTTAGCTGTTTAGAGGATAAGAAAACTCAAGGATTAGATTGATCGAGCGAGAGATGAAAACTCAAAACAAAATGTAACCTAACCTCAAAAAACGTGAAATTTTATGTCAAAATACTAATTTCAATTAGACAGTAATCTGACATGATATGACACGATTCTGACTGCATGAAACGAAACATTTCGCACACCACACTCGTAGAATTAAAAAACTAGACACTACCAGTATTGCCACCTCATCCTGATTTCCCGAGGCTAAGAGGAAAGGGGGTTCTATATCTGGAGGCTCTTTTGTCACAAACGCGATTACAAATATAGGTAAGTACCTACCCCCTTTTCAGGCATTAATAATATGTATTATGATAGTATGGTTGCAGGATTTTTTTAAGACAAAGATATTCATGAATTTAAGTAACACATATTTAAATGAAAAAGTTTGAGTCATTGTGAAGATTTAGCGAATTTGAGCATACTTCAAGCTCTCATGATAAACAGTATTATCGAAGAAATTCTATCAATGATATTTACAAGGTTATCCAACTTAAAACTAGACTGATATATAGAAGACAGTAGGTGGCAATGGCGTTGAGCACGCGAGGGGACGCATTTACATGTGATTTATTTTTCTGTTCTTATAATTTTGTTGTTTATTTTATATTTAAGCTCTGCTTAGCTTGGGGCTAGATGATATCGTGTGGATTGTCCAGCATTATTTATTTATTTTATAGATTTATCAATTGCTAGATTTGAACGTTTTAAATAAATTTATCTGTAAAGTTAAATTAAGTGTTTATGTAAAATATACACTACACAACACAATACAAATCAAAACCACTAGTAATAGTGATTAAAATGGGGAGTAGGCTTTTTTGCTGGCAACATAACTCAAATTGTTGTTCATTTGTGTGTTGTTTTTGTGCTCTAAAATATTTGCATAATTGCGATAATTTTGCATATAATCTATTTCCACAATTGCCTTTTAATAGAGCCTAAAAAAACGCCGCCAAAATTGCTTACTACTCCAAGTATAACGGTCATACACCCGCCATGGCCAAGGTAAGTCTGTCTGAACTAAAACGAGACTTGTTATTTTACATTTATCATCAAGTTTATTTACATACCGGTGTTTCTTGTTATCTACAACCAGTTTTAGATCCGGCTTTATTTTTATAACATAGCTTCAGTGGACACAGCCACATTCACTACTGTTTATCTATCTAAAAGTTTTTACTATAAAATGGCTGATATTGTGGATAAGGTATGTAAAAATTATAGAATACGCCCTGTCAAGTGGTCTGATGCTTACACTAGCACGTTATCTACAGCCTGTTTAGTTATGTGATTTACAGAATATATTATCTCCTACATGTATAAGATTTTACCATAAAAATATCCTGTTATTTGAATAGAACCTCTTTTTATTTCCAGCCAGTACTATACTCGTACTGGCGAAGCTCATGTTCATGGCGTGTGAGAATAGCATTGAACCTCAAGGAGATACCATACGATATAAAGGCTGTGAGCCTTATCAAGGGCGGGGGTGAGCAGCATTGCAACGAGTACAGAGAAGTCAATCCTATGGAGCAAGTCCCTTCACTATGTATAGGTGAGTTAAACATTATATAAGAAAATAAGATATCAAACCTCATTCTATAGTTTTACATTTTTAGTGCATAAACTATGTACATTAACATTATATTGAACATATTTTAAATTAAAAATTTAAAACTAAGGACCAGAAGCATTGCTTGTTAAATAGCTGGTTTTCTTGGTATTTTATTTCTAAGTATTCTATCAGCAATTTAGATTCCATAGTACAAGCTCTGCTTAGTTTGGGACTAGAGTGTGATGTGTGCAATGTCCTAGAATATTTTTTTTTTAATCCCCTTATTTCTTGCAATCTGCCTATATGGGCATTGAGCTAGAGCTAGAGTTTGTTTTTTTTGTTTTTGTTTCTCGTCGCATTGGGCATGTATGGAATTTTTTTTTTAATGTTTCAGATGGTCATACATTAGTGGAATCCTTAAGCATAATGCACTATTTGGATGAGACACGACCACAGCGACCATTAATGCCCGATGATTGCTTCAAAAGGGCCAAAGTTCGGGAGATCTGTGAGGCAAGTTTTTGATTTAAAAAAAAATCTTATTTAAAATCCTACTACTATTATTTACTACAACTACTACTAGTACTATTATGACTACTACTATTACTATTATGAACATGAAAGTTTGTATGGAAGTGTGGATGTATGTTAGTTACTCTTTCACACAAAAACTATTGAATTGTTTTTGAATGAAACTTTACAATAATATCGCTTATACATCAGAATAACACATACCTATGATGTAATTTATTAAGATATTGTGTGAATTATCCAATATAATAAGAGGAAGTTGCGTGTATCTGCTTGTCTCATATCATTCTGAATCAAAAAGTTCTCTAGGGTATCGTAAAAACAAAAGAATTTTAAAATCACATCTCTACATCTATAAGTACTAGCTGTCTGAAAACAGCTTATCCATAAGTTTCTTGCCCATTCTTCTAGGCTCTGGTCGCGTGGAACTAGCACCTAGAATCACCTAGTATGTAAAACGATTCTAAATCCTTGTGATTTTACTGAATAAATCAATTTTAACTTTGGCTTTGACCATTCCAGGTGATAGCATCAGGTATCCAGCCCTTACAGAACCTCATAGTCCTCATCCACGTGGGAGAGGAGAAGAAGAAGGAATGGGCACAGCACTGGATCATGAGAGGGTTCCGTGCTACAGAGAAGCTGCTATCGGGTTGTGCTGGAAAGTATTGTGTGGGAGATGAAATCACATTGGCAGACTGCTGCCTGGTTCCGCAAGTGTTTAATGCTAGAAGGTATGATCTATTTTTAGACTAATTAAATAGTTAGGTTTTTTGTTATCTAACTTATCTCGTCACTAAAAAGTTAGGCAAAGTTAGTTAAAATAGTTAAATACAAATATGTCCAACCACTGCTTACAAACATTTATTGTATATTCTAATTTGATTTTATTTAGTATCATAGTTTTTGTCTTTAATTGTATCTATTAATTTCATTGCTGTCTAGTCTATTAGTGTTTGATGATTTTGTAAAAGCCTCTGGTCAATAGTAGTTGCTAATGTAAGTTTTTGTTAAAAACTTTTCAAATCCAGAGTGTTACTAAGAGCATGCATTTAAATTCTACAAGGAGGCGTCCATAAATTACGTGAGGTTTTTTTAAAATTTTCTGGCCCTCCCTTCCCTCCTGGTGAGATGTCGTGAGATTCTTTTCAACCCCCTCCCTCATCCACCTATCTCTCGTGAGATTTTTCAAAATGTGGGTTTCATACGGAAACGCGTTAGATTGTTGTGAGTGGATTAAAAAAAAAATTAAAAAATATCAAAATTGTGTAAAATAATTATTTTTTGTTTCAATCAGAAAAAAATTGCGTGATATTTACCCCTCCAGCGGCAGCGTAAGATTAGATGAGATTTGACCCTCTATCCCCCCTTAAACAACTCACGTAATTTATGGACGCCCCCCAATTGAAATGTGTTATCAATGCCAATTTTTTTAACTTTATTCCAGATTCCACGTGGACTTACGTCCGTTTCCGATAATCTTGCGCATTGATCGTGAACTGGAACACCACCCTGCCTTCCGAGCGGCTCATCCCTCCTCTCAGCCGGATTGTCCTCCCGAAGTCGCCAAGTGAACCTAATCAGTTTTATATACAACTATATCAGTCGAAAGATTTAATATGAATCAGTAACGGTCGGTTTCTGAAACGTTGTTCAACCAAAAAATCAAACTACAATGTGTCAAAACTAGGATCAATCGTGATTTGGGTTGCTTAAATCAGATGACAAGCGTTTAAGCAACCCAAATCACGATTGATCCTAGTTTTGACACATTGTAATTTGATTTTTTGGTTGATCAACGTTTCAGAAACCGGCCGTAAGCGTCGTGTTTTGATACGAAAATTTGCTAATGGTAATCAACTTTGCAAAACGAGATACATATTGGAATTGGTCATTAAAAACATCTCAAATTTGTAAACTATATAAATAGACTGACTGGGCCCATAACCTACATTCCGATTTTTGTATGTTGTATTCAAGTCGTCTTAACATATTGTTCCATTCCAGTAGGATAATCACGTGGTTATAAAAAATAGGCCCTTATCTATCCTATTCATTTAAGTGTCAATTTTAAAACAAATCTTAAAACAAATCTTATTTTGTTAATATTTAGTTTATAGAGAAACCTTTATTAAACATCGAATTGATCGAATTTCTTTTAAAACGTGCCGAACTAGGCAAAGTTGGTTCCTTTCTTTCCATAGCTTTAAAACTCCTTACTAGCCATATGGGTTTTTAGAAAAACTTGCACAAACTGTAATGCCTTAAAAAACGCTAAAATGAGCGCCGCAGAAGTACAAAAACAGCAATATTACGAAATAAATAACTCGCATTTGATCGGGATTCATAATCTACAAATTTCATTATTGAGTAACAGTTTAATTTAAAGTTAACTTCCAGTTAAAACTAGTCTAGATTCTTTTTTAATATTTTATAACGGTTTTTGGGTCGATTTAATTGTGCCATTCTATTTAGTGAATATTGTTTCAAAATATAATAATTTAAGTATGAATTTGTTGTATTGTATCTTTTTAAGAATGTACTTATTTTGTTATTTATATTTTATGTACAGTCATGGAGGGATCAGTAGTCACAGTTTTGAAATATTTTAGACTCTGCTAGGTACATTTATAGGTATTAGTTGTGACTAAATGCTAAATTGACTGTTACTTATGTTTATAAATTATTTATTATGATATTTGTTATAGGTTCTTCCTTTCGTTTGTAAGTAATAAAATATTTAGTTGAAATTAAACCAAATTTTTTATTAATAAAATTGTATATTTATTCTTTTACTATGTTCCTTGAAAACATCCTAAATCAAACTACATGGAGATACGAGACTTCAGGATTATGGTGCAAATAAAATATCTGTCACATAAAGAGCGCCGGTAGCATATTATGTTCGACGGTGGTCTTGTCGCAAATATCTCTTGATTATAAAGTCGTTGATGTAAATTGGGTCGACGCATCTATTGATATTTAAATATTTTGTAAACTAACTTTTTAGAAGGTTTTTTTAGGCTTAAGCTAAGCTTATATTTTATTTGTTATTTTTATCTGTGGCTGACAGTGACATCTATCGGTAATGAAGAAAAAGTTGCGAGTTGCTAGCGCTATATGAATACCCGTTTTTTAAGGAATTACTCGTACACAAAAATTACAATATGTGCAGCTGTTACATACCTATCTTACAGCTGTACATATTGTCATTTCCCTTGTCCTTCTACATAAAAGGTAAAAGATTGCGTGCAATCAACAAAAAGGGCAACACTAACATTCAGCACCTCAAAATACTGTTACTGTATGAAATAATATTATTAAAAATATGTATCAATAACAAGTATAAAATAACCAAACTTTTGTCAGCTAGATTATTTGAATGCATTGGCCTCAGAGCTAGTTATAAAAACTGTTACAAAATTATTCCATATTTAATCGGCTATTGGTTTTTAGCCCCTTTTTCACAGGCATCTTAGTATTCGTTCATTGTACGTTATCTAAGTTTGAATAATATTTTGTTATAATATGATCCACACATTGTAAATATGTGTAGTCGGGAAATGTAAAAACACGGGTGTGGCAACTTTTTCTTCCATCTGTCATCTGTCAAATGTATCGAACCAAACGCAAAGTTTGCTCCGCGGCTAGGCTAGTTCGTTTCGTTTTCATTTGGCGATACCCGGGAATCTAAATAATCTTCGATGAGATGAGATGAACATTGTTTTCGTGTACTATTCAGCTCCGTAAGCGCTCCGTATCAATAAAATGAATACTGTGTCGTGTTTAGTGATCAAACAACAATGCCACTAGTGGCCATCGTTTGTGCTGTGCTGTGAAAACCGTGCTTTTACGATGACCGAGAAAAATAAATCCGACAAGATGACTAACGCATCAAAACCTGTTCCAATGAAACTGTTCGCAGCCTGGGAAGTGGACAGGACGCCTTCCAATTGCATTCCCAGGTATTGTACGCCAGTGAATTGTTGTTTCATTGCATGTTTATGTTAGGATTCCGGCGAAACGATATCGCCCGAGCTCCTGTTAGTAAGTTGTCTCGTAGTTGGCGGTGTATCCATCCATGCATTTGTGAGGCGTGTGTCATTGTTGCCGGCTTATCAGGACGGCATTGTTCGCTATTTTAGTGATTAAATGAGTTATTATTGTGGCGCTGTATTTGTATTTTAGATGCAGGCTGGTTGTGAATGAAAATGGTAGGTATACATACTGTCAATGTTTATGGTTTTTGCAAACTATTTTGAAATTCTTACTGCTTATTGTTAGATACATATATTATCTGAATGTATATTTTAATACCACTATCAGGGCATAGATAGGAAATACACAACCATCAAATAAGTTCAATTATGCACCACAAGAATAGAGAGATACCTCCATACTTATGGCCAAAACAAATTAAAAAATCCAATCTTAAAACTATTTAAAATATTGTTTCTATTCAGTTAGAACCTTAGTTTAATAAATAAATAAATAAATTTTAAATCTTCATTCTTATTAGAAATCTTTTTAACTTCAATCTTATTTTCCAAGTTTCACAGAAATCTGTCCATACATTGTGCGTGATTGTGTGACAGACATTTAAACCTTCAAGTTCATTATATTAAAAATATTATATTAGTAAGTATTTCAAAGTAAAATACAGTCAAAGCAAAGTCTACCAAACTCTCCTGTAATGAAACAAACATACAAAGTTGCATGTAACAGCTATAATAAAATAGCTAAAGGCATGATTCTGGCAGAAATGTCAAAACTAGTCTTATTGCCATAAAAAAAAAATAGCTACAACTGGTAGCTATACCAGGTACCTATTTTTTAGTAGCTAAGTAGGTAGGTACTTTGTATTCTCCTGTGGGTCCACCGTGTCCAGGATGTGGGTGATTGACATGGGCATTTTTAACGCAAGGCCGTGGGGGGGATTATTCAATTGAAATTATTCCCACCATTCTAACTAAGGCAGACTAGTACTTTTTTAGGTAGATTAAGGTACACTATGTCTGATCTGTACTAAACTTCATAAGATCAGCTTGTGTCAGCTAGTACCTACTAGTATACATACCTATGTAACTTAACCTACTCCAATTCGACGGTTGTCTGGAAGAGATCGCTTATAGCGATACAACTACCCATTGTACCTTTTGTGTCTAATTGTTTCTCCTTCTCTGGTGTACAATACATTACCAATATTTACCAATACATGATATTTTAAAATTTCTTAACTTGTCTTCTTTTGAACAACAAGTACCTACCTAAACTAACTTACATATACATAGTACCTAAACTGCTAAAGGAATAACATGACTGTAACATGTATCAGATCTGTGAAAACAGTAGTACACTACACAACAATTCATGCTTTGACAAGGTCAGTTGACAAGACTACAATAGAAAAAGTATGCTGTGCATTGTATGAACTATTTGATATACATGAATGTACTTTAAACGGTTACATTACAAATTACACCCACCAAGTTAAACCTAGTATAATACTTAACATATCTACTTTGCTATTTCTATGAAACGAAAATGACGTAGGTACCTACTAAAATTAACTGTAAATGAAATTAGGTAAGCAGAAAGTCAATTGGGATAAATAGATGTAGATACTTAGATCGACAGTAAACGCTCCAACAATAAGATCCCGTTTTCAGTACTCGTAGTCCGTTTTGCTCGAACGGGTCTCGAAAACTAAAACGCAAAATTTGTATGGAGTAAAATTTAATTATGGGTCGTAATATCGTTTTGCGTCTCGAAAGATCATTTTGTTCCATACAAAATTTGACTGGAAAAGAATTCGTAAAACAAATAGGTACAATAGTGAAGACATTTTTTTCTCAATAATACAAATGATTCTTGGAATTTTAGTCAAGTTACAATAAACAGTGCAACTTGACTAAACATCAACCTCGGTTTTGTAAACATAGACTTTGACCACATAGTCTCACGTTACTGGATAGATGACTCCAACAGCTGCGACCACAATGACTCAATTTGCACCCACACCCTCATGTGTCCGAAATATATACTTAGCAGGCTTGTAAATACTACCTACACCTACCTAAACCTACCTGACTGACTAGTCACTCATAGTACTTGACTATTATACTACTATTACTTTATTCACAAACAAACTTACGACTATACAGTATTTACAAAATGTACATTGTCATATAAAATACATAAGAAACAGTTGAGCTATCTACTGTCCGTTGCAAACGATCTATAGATACATACTACTTAGATACCTACACTGGGCAATGTGGGCAGTAGTCTTGCAGTCTAGAAGTGCAACATCGTACCATGAAGAAATTTGTTTGTGTTGGTTATTCCCGGAGGAGCTGTTTGTTTAGATTCTGTCTGGGCCAGTTTGGATAGGATAAAGCAATCGTAGTTATTTATAACTACTGATTCGTACTGTGAACTTTTGACTACATTACTTAGTCAGAAATAACCCTTAAATTAATTGCCGTTTCGATGATAAGGTATAACGCGTTAATAGGTATGAGTAGTAGCATTGAAATATAAATTAAGGCAAAACAATTAAGCTGAATTTGGTAGCAGCTAAAACTGCGACGTTTAACGGAAACATCGCGGCCAAGGTCGTACTAATCCACTTAATTCATAATTTAATGTTAAACTGTCAAGGCTGCAGTTTGGATGCTCTCGGTACATTGAGTTTATTAGTAGGGAAAATGTACGATATTCTACAGCGAGTTACTAATAGTAATAAAATAGAAAAAATTGAAAACGATATTATACGGTTTTAAGTTCCTTAAAATATTATTTATGACAGACTACTTAGGTACCTTTGGCGCGTAATACACCATGCTAGATGCTGTTCGTTAGGTGTAAGTTTATTGTGGTATAGTGGGTCACTGCTACACAATGCACATCGTATTAGATCACCTATCTATATATACCTAGACCTAGAATAAGGAACTGGTACGAAGAGTCTCGCAGGCAATCAAAAAATCAAAATCAAAAATAGTTTATTCAGTAAAATCACAAGGATACTAGGTGATTCTAGATTCAATTGATGGATAATTAAACTAAAGAATTATACACACTATTTATTGTAACCTTTAAACATACTCCTTGCCAGCATATCATATGATGGTTGGGACTTTTTGCGTAGACCTGTTTAAAAAGGCTCTAGGCTATATTGTAAAAAACAATCGCCTAGAGTTCACTGATCTGATTTGAATTCCGGCACCAATCAGTGTGTAGACAACCGTGACTGCTCATCGACAGTGGCGGTATACATGTTGACAGTTCATGAGAACGCATTGGGTTGTTGGTGTGCTGATTGGCTTTACCTCAACATTTGCAGGGAGGGTATACTCTGGTTTGTTAAGATATTATATTGTACTTCTTTAATAACATCTAAATATGCAGTCTTTCAAACTTTATCGCTATCGAAATCTTAGCTCGTAAACTAAAGAAAAGCAATTTTATTAAATTGATTATTCGTTCGATTCCAAGAATAAAGTTATTGAATCCAACTTTACTTCTGAATAAAATATTGGTACATAAATGAAAATCTTTTACTCTTTACTACTCTGAATACTGAATACAATTGTACCTAGCTAATAAATCTCCGTCAAATCATTTATCAACCCTCTTCAAACTTAGCCTCGAATATTCGACATTTTCTGATAAGACGGAAACAATATCAAGGGTGCCAATCTTTCCAATCCTGAGATCCGCTGACCATGATCAGTCAACCAATCTGGTTCAATAAATGTATATATATATAATCTTTACACAACAATTTTATTCAGAGACTTTCCACGATTTTGTATATATAACCGATCTTTCGATACATATTTTCGCGAAAACAACCTACGATTTAGCACACCTCCCTACTTACCGTCTTAGGTATAACGTGCATTGCTGCAAAATGTACTCCTTTGAAATAATACCAATCAGTTTATTTTCCTTTACACCACTACACCTAGCACTATTGTTTCTAATATGATGCTTTCAGTTTTCTTAATTTCTGATAAAAAACCGTTTGCTTCATTGATTCTATAAACATGATAGTTAATTCGAAAAATATCGTGTAATAATTCCCGATCAAAACATTTCCATAATCAATTGTGATGATATTGAATTACAAATCAGAAGCTATTCATCTTCGGAATACTCAAATAGATACGATCGATCGTGAATATATCAGATTCTGTTTGAAATGTTACTATTATTGTAAGTAATTGTGTTTACAATGGATTCAGTCATACCTCTTGGTTCTCGAACAGTTCACGACTAGTTTGACCATTTATTACGTAGGCTATTGTGATTCAGATACTTAGTTCGATCTACTTTAGTGAGGTAGCAATATTTTTGCGCCAGCCCCACACTTTAGTACCGTTACATGCAATAAGAGAACAGACAGCCAACCACCAAACCACTTTTTGTTGACGGTCAATGACTCTTTGGGAGACTGATCGTGTTTTTGTGCAAGTTACAGAACTGGTACCGGTTTGACCTCATAGCTTCCGGCATCCTTTATTTCACCAATATTTTATATCCCAACCCTTTTACTTCCTAGTCCACTGTTGCGCACAAAATCTTCTATTTGAAACATAGAGCTGTATTCCTCATTTTATCTACTCCTGTCGTCATAAAATAACAAACGCCAAATACAGCTTCGCAAAAGAAAACCTTGCATAAATTGAACTCAGTAACGTCTGAAAAATATAGAAACTACTCTACGAGTAATGCATATATCGGTTTTGACTCTTTGTATATCTATACATGTATGATTATATCAAAGTATTCGTAGATGGATGTCGGAAAATGTTTAGAAAGCACGTATAACTATACCTACAGTTTACTTACCTACATATTAATCTTTGTATCAAAATAAACGACGTAAGTATTATAGTGCACGTTTTTGTGCTCTTAATGCAGTTCTATTGCACTTAATGCACCTGTATATTTTTTGCATCGTTATGCGATGTAGGAAGTATGTAAGCCAGTGAATACATCATTCAATTTCCTACCTGTTTGGTTTGGCATGTTTTTCGTCGTCTCGTATAGTCCAGTCAAATTATGGCTAAAAACGAGTTAAATAAACATGAGCGAACACAGTTTGGGGACTTTGAGGATCGATAGGGGGGTGTATTCTGAGCATACATTCCAATTTGAGGGGTTGTACTGAGGTCAGCTCAAGGTCATTTCGATGGAAACGCGTTTCATTCGATATCTCGAGAATGGTTGGTGTTAGGCGAAAAATTGTTGAGACCTTTTCTTTTCCAAACAAAATTTACAAACTTTTTTATTTGTAACTTTTTTTTATAACATTAATATTTTTCAACTTATTACTCCCGCAAGGCAAAAATTTTACTTTTTTTTCCATTTTTCGTCGTTTTCTCCCCAACCATTCAATTTTATTAAATTTTACCGATCATCAAAGTGTAGATCTTTTAATTATGAACAGTTTTGTCCTTAAACTTTTTTCCGTAGTGCCAATACCTTCGGAGTTACATATTACTTTACCGAGCGAAATCCGCGCCACTGTCGCAATATAAAAAGGTCAATCGATTAAACTATTTAAAAATTAGGTATTTAATTTGGGTAAATTTTTGGGTTAATTTGGGTAAGAAGTAAATTAACAATTAAAACTGTTTTACACATTTATTGATAGAAAAATAATTTATAAAAATAATAATATATCGGTAAAGTAATATATAACTCCGAAGGTATTGGCATTACGGAAAAAAGTTTAAGCACAAAACTGTTCATAATTAAAAGATCTACACTTTGATGATCGGTAAAATTTAATAAAATTGAATGGTTGGGGAGAAAACGACGAAAAATGGAAAAAAAAGTAAAATTTTTGCCTTGCGGGAGTAATAAGTTGAAAAATATTAATGTTATAAAAAAAAGTTTCATATAAAAAAGTTTGTAAATTTTGTTTGGAAAAGAAAAGGTTTCAACAATTTTTCGCCTAACTCTAACCATTCTCGAGATATCGAATGAAACGCGTTTCCATCGAAATGACCTTGAGCTGACCTCAGTACAACCCCTCAAATTGGAATTTATGCTCAGAATACACCGCCCTATCGATCCTCAAAGTCCCCAAACTGTATTCGCTCATGTTTATTTATTTCGTAATTTGACTGGACTAGTAGTACCAAGTCGATGTCTTATCATTTGGTATTGGATTCCCAATATATTTTCGTTTCAAGTGAATCGTTTTCAGTATATTTATGGCATCTGTTCGTGGGTAATTGATATTGTTTGTTTGGGAGTTGGGTTACTGGGACATACGAATGGGTCTTTAATTATGCGAATGGCTTCAATCGATAATGTGTTTTAAGGTAGAACATTTCTCAAACATCCTTATTACTGAGATTCCTGCACCGTCTGTCTATTTGTCACCAGGCTGTATTTCTACTTTTTGGTACTAAACCCTGCTTGCGCGAGTCCAACTCGCACTTGGCCGTTTTATTCAATTAATTTGTGTAAACACACATCTGACACAAATTTATTAAATAGTTCCGTTTTTATAATTTTCCTTAGCTATACTTAGGTAAATATTTCCAATGATGTTGTTTCCTCGTATTTGAGCTTTGTTTTCTGCGTCATCAGCTGAGAGGTTTCTCTGCTGACTTTTTATTTAATTATGACTCATTTGTGATTCGTTATGTATGACACTGAGCACGTTCTGTTTTTTGCTGTTAGTTTTAATAATTCGATGACGTTTATTGTTTATAGATGTGAAGCGTATTTTGTAATATTTGTTTGATAGGTACCTAATGTTTTCTCTTTTTGTCTTGTTCTACTTTCCTGTTGCTTATCAACTCATTTACTTGTAAACATTCAAGATCAACTCAATTAGCTCTACTTGTAAACGATGTTTGCTTGTTTAATATATTTGTGAAGACTCATTAATAAAATTCGTTTAAATATTATTATGACTTAAATCTATATCTAAGCGTACTACGTAGTTGAAATTGGTTTTTATGATATTTGTAACGAATTAATCATTCGGATAGTAGTTAAGTAAATATTATATCGTATTAATTTAGCATACCTCTCGTCTCTTCTTAAACTAGGTCACGTAAATAACAATAGCATATTATGTCTTAAGAATAACTTTGAGTATCCTTGAAGTGTTAGGTTTGAGGTTTCGCAATGTCGCTTTTGTTAAAAATGTTTGGTGTAATTTGTCGCATCACATCTTTATATTGACACAAAATTACACTTAGGTCCGTATTGCAAATGAAGCTTGAAGAAATAAGATATACGGTAAAATTTAATCTAATTACTTTGTGCAAAAACGAAGTATATTAGTTATTTCTTCTTCTTCTTATCGTGTCGATGCTACAACTGTATTTTGTTGTAGCATCGTGTTGGAAAGATTAGCCAGACTAGACACTGCTTTACAGTGCCTAGCTGTTATTATACCGGTGTTATTAGTACCTACTAAAGTAAAATTAAGAACTTGATCTCTCTACATAAAGAATACCAATAAAAAAATGATGCTTAAATCTGAACCACAAGTCTGAAATATGCGAACCAAAACAATCTAGTCAAATAATTTAACGTAAAGGTTTCAAACTAATAAGTATCTATAACTTAATATGTACATTTGAGAAAGTGACATGACTATACAAACATTATATTACGTGTTGAACGAGTATGGCGCTGAGTGAAAGTGGTTATAACATACAGTATTACCGAAATTTAATATCTTATATAGTCCAGTCAAAATAGACTAAAATTATGACTTCAGTTTGCATTAATTCCCAACAAGCTGGATTTTTGTGCAGGCCTTGAATACGTCATTACAAATGATATGTCAAAAGTCCCCATCGATCCCGCTTGTGCGTTGTTTTTTATTCGAGGTCAAAGGTCATAAATTTGCATTATTTACGTATATCTCTGAAACAACGAAAACTATTGAAAAGTGGTTCAGGCAAAGTTTGTACATCGTAAAATTGTCTACAAAAATATTTCAACACTTTTCTTCTACAAAGCATCGTTTTCGAGATATAGTGACTTTAGACCGCAGGAAAATCGTCGAAGATGGTGCGTTTTTTTCATTTCAGCCGTTTTATCTGCTTCATTGCCACAGAACAAACAGTATTTCTTGAAATTTACTGAAAGGGGTGATGGGTTCGATGGGTTAGTCCTCCTCCAAGGTAATGAATCGTCTTTTTGTTTCAAGAAATACTGTTCGTTCTATGGCAATGAAGCAGAGAAAAGGGCTGAAATGAAAAAAACGCAGCATTTTAGTAGATTTTCCTGCGGTCTAAAGTCACTATATCTCGAAAGCGATGCTTTGCAGAAGAAAAGTGTTGAGATATTTTTATAGACAATTTTACGATCTACAAACTTTCTCGGAACTATTTTTCGATAGCTCTCGTTTATGACTTTTAAACGCAAATTTATGACTTTAACCTGGGTATTTGCGTTTTTCGCGTATATCTCTGAAACAACGAGAGCTATCGAAAAATGTTTCAGGCAAAGTTTGTAGATCGTAAAATTGTCTACAAAAATATTTCAACACTTTTCTTCTACAAAGCATCGCTTTCGAGATATAGTGACTTTAGACCGCAGGAAAATCCACTAAAATGCTGCGTTTTTTTCATTTCAGCCGTTTTATCTGCTTCATTGCCATAGAACGAACAGTATTTCTTGAAACAAAAAGACGATTCATTACCTTGGAGGAGGACTAACCCATCGAACCCATCACCCCTTTCAGTAAATTTCAAGAAATACTGTTTGTTCTGTGGTAATGAAGCAGATAAAACGGCTGAAATGAAAAAAACGCACCATCTTCGACGATTTTCCTGCGGTCTAAAGTCACTATATCTCGAAAACGATGCTTTGTAGAAGAAAAGTGTTGAAATATTTTTGTAGACAATTTTACGATGTACAAACT
Organism: Ecliptopera silaceata; assembly: GCA_932527185.1. Lineage (NCBI taxonomy): Eukaryota > Metazoa > Arthropoda > Insecta > Lepidoptera > Geometridae > Ecliptopera > Ecliptopera silaceata. The sequence goes on along the minus strand of OW052208.1, from coordinate 8,436,797 downwards.
TTGCCTGAACCACTTTTCAATAGCTTTCGTTGTTTCAGAGATATACGCAAATAATGCAAATTTATGACCTTTGACCTCGAAAAAAAAACAACGCACAAGCGGGATCGATGGGGACTTTTGACATATCATTTGTAATGACGTATTCAAGGCCTGTACAAAAATCCAGCTTGTTGGGAATTAATGCAAACTGGAATGTCTATTTTGACTGGACTAATACCATCAAAACATACTTAGATATCAAATATGTTACGTAATTATTTCCAAAAGTTATCATTGATGAAAGTGATGAGAGAGATGTGGTGGGCACGAATAACTGTGACAATGTAAACGTATCGAAACAATGACGTATTTGAGATACACTGCGCGTCGACATCAGCTTTACTGTCGAACGTTGGAGCGTTAGCAAGCAGTGTATCTAAAATACGTTACGTTTCCGATTGAAGAGAAATCTTATTTAGTCCTTCCGTAAGCTTATTATCATGCTTATTATATTTTGTTATAACAATTTGCTTGGTTTTAATATACTTGAAAATTTGTTAATACTATGTATTGCCTATTTATCGTTGTATTTTTAACAATTCGCTAAATATTATTATAAATTGTAGCCTATGTGTTATTCTGATTTATAAACTACATTATTGTAAAGTTTCATTAAAATTGATTGAACAAAAATACATCTTTAAATTCATCTAAGTATACAAATTTGCGCGTTTATATTATTAGTATGAATAGGATCTTACACATTCAATGGTATCGTCTCATATTTCATCATGTTCCTTGAAAGCATAACTTACTGTAATATTTCCTTCGTCTAGCTAGTACCTGTCAATTTATCATTTTGTTAGGTACCTATATCTTTAGATTCACGCTAATTACTGTTTGTTGTTCCATCTCAAGAAGTCCTTCCATTGTGTTGCTACGACCTTTAAGTTATTGCGTATGATTGTTTCTCGTTTGTGACCAAATTTAAAACATATATTTATTAGTAGAGTTGGTTAGTCTATACTAATATCTATACTCTATACTAATATTATAAAGAGGTAAAGTTTGTATGTTTGTATATTTGTTCAATTGTAAGGGGTAATCTCGGGATCTACTGAACCGATTTTAAAAATTCTTTCACCAATAGAAAGCCATATTATTGCTGAGTGTCATAGGCTATATTATATTTTCAAAATAATTAGGGATCATTACTAAAACTTCAATTATGTAACCCAAGGTGTAAAAAAAAATACCAAAGAAATTCCTTACATCGCGTGCGCTGCGAAAACTATTGATGATAGAAAGAAATCATGTACTACAATTTTGTAGAACACATCATCATCCACAAAAAAGTCAGCGACAGCATATGTCTAACTATTACAGATACGTCACTATAAGTGTTTTAATATCAAAAAAATATAATTAAAATGACGCCGCTAGAAAACGTTCTTTATTTGTGCTTTGGTATTAATCCTTATCTAAATAAATTTCTTCATAATTAAGACTGTTTCAATAACTTTAAATGTCTTTTTAAATTATTCATTTTGGACATTCCATTCAAAAGATATCACGAGTTCAAAAATGTAAGTATTGTATTAGAAAAAAGTGAAGTGGAACAATGCAGGTGCCGGTCAAGGGAGTATATGCGGGTACTATTGTTTACCCCACTACGTGGATCAAAAGGAGAGTTATGAGTTTAATACTATATACATATGTTTAACTCATAATTAGTAAATAATTGTAACAAATTCCGGCTACCGCAGCACTTTCGCCCATACGTCGGCATTTTAAAAATGATTTAGCTTAAACTCCTTATCAACTTATTTCCGGCTACCGCAGCACTTTCGCCCATACCTCAGCTAATTAAAAATAATTTGGATAGAAGTCCTTATCAACTATGACAAATAATAAAATATTGTAAAAAAAATCCAGCTACCGCAGCACTTCCGCCCATACGTCGGCATATTAAAAATAATTTGGTTTAAACTCCTTATCAACTATTTCCGGCTACCGCAGCACTTTCGCCCATACCTCAACTAATTGAAAATAATTTAGTTCGAAATCCTTATCAACTATGACAAATACTAAAACATTGTAAAAAATTCCGGCTACCGCAGCAATTCTGTCTATACGTCGGCATATTAAAAATAATTTGGTTTAAACTCCTTATCAACTCTTTCCGGCTACCGCAGAACTTTTGCCTATACCTCAGCTAATTAAAAATAATTTGGTTCGAAGTCAACTATGACAAATACTAAAACATTGTTAAAAATTCCAGCTACCGCAGCACTTCCGCCCATACGTCGGCTAATTAAAAATAATTTGGATAGAAGTCCTTATCAACTATGACAAATAATAAAATATTGTAAAAAAAATCCAGCTACCGCAGCACTTCCGCCCATACGTCGGCATATTAAAAATAATTTGGTTTAAACTCCTTATCAACTATTTCCGGCTACCGCAGCACTTTCGCCCATACCTCAGCTTATTGAAAATAATTTAGTTCGAAATCCTTATCAACTATGACAAATACTAAAACATTGTTAAAAATTCCGGCTACCGCAGCAATTCTGTCTATACGTCGGCCTAATAAAAATAATTTGGTTTAAACTCCTTATCAACTCTTTCCGGCTACCGCAGCACTTTCGGCCTATACCTCAGCTAATTAAAAATAATTTGGTTCGAAGTCCCAACTATGACAAATACTAAAATATTGTAAAAAATGAAAAATAAAGCACTTCCCATACGTCAACATATTCAAAGTATGTAGGTTCAAAATCTTTATCAATTGTGACAAATACTGAAATATTGTAAAAAAATCCGGCTACCGCAGCACTTCCACCCATACTTCGACATATTCAAAGTATGTAGGTTCAAAATCTTTATCAATTGTGACATGTACTAAAATATTTAAAAAATTCCGGCTACCGCAGCATTTCCACCTAGATATATTTTTGTGTTCTAGAAAAAAGATGTGGAACTTGAAAATGCCTACAAAAAAATTACACTCTCACCGTCTCACTTAAACTAACTTAAAAAATATGCCCAACGAAGTGGGCACGGGTCAGCTAGTTAAAGAAATAAATTGAAATTGATAAATAGATCAGTGGAGCTAAGTACTAAGAAAATGTTGGATACGATTTATCGAAAGCTAGATTTAAATCAGTTGATACTTCATAAATTCATCACATTCGGAAACGTATGTTTTTAAATTGTCTACTTAATATTGCTGCGTACTTGCATAAAATAAACAACTTGTGTGCATAAAAAGATAAGACAATGTTTTTAAGAACTGCTTAAAAAGTATTGGATTTTGTCGAAATTTTGTTAGTACGTTTGCTTCTAAATTCGTTGTGGTATTATCGATTTTTTTCTCGGGTTATAGACGGGCCTCGGGCAAAGTAATGATGATTGAATAAGAAGTATGATGAATTCTGCTTGAATACACTTTGGATTGTATACTAATTGCATTATGCTGAGGAGACTGAGATTCCATCAAGCCACACAAGCTATATAAGACTGGCGATCACAATAGGCCTTCTAGGCCGTAGTGATGTTATAGCCGCAGAAGACAAATATGTGAAACTAGCCTACATAGTCGTTTAGCCTCTTTAAATTTAAAAAGTATTTTAAAGTGACTTAATTATATTTTTTTCAAATTTGTGCGTTAGGTATACCATCACCTAATAACTTATTTACATCTTTGGTTTGTATTACGTGTTTGAGTTCAAAGGGAATTATACTATTACAATTGAGAAAAAGTAATTTATTCTCATATGTTTTCAGTACGTAGAGTCGTGTATACGATAACCGCTAATAACTTTTTGACGTGACAACGTCTTATAATTCGATAGAGCCGGCTGCACGCACGAAAAAACATGACTCATGAAGCGTTCCGGCGTTCTGAGGCGTTCCAAGATGTTTCGAACGACGATTTATTTTGCAGAACCGCTTACAATACCGTTCGTTGACGTTGTCACGTTCAACTATCGTCAGTAAACCGACTTTACAGACAACCTTTTTTTTATATATCTTTGTTGCGCATACGTTTTTGAGTTCAAAGGAGTATCGTTTATATAAACAGTGTTATTGTAAACATTCACATATATGTGTATGTATTTATACCACAAACCTGCTATCCTGTTATATTATATAGGGCAGTGTAAACAAAGTGTTCGTATCTGTTTCTGTGATTTGTTTATGAGACTTGTGGCTGCCTGCGATTTGGTCAGTTTCGTTTCCTGTGGCTAGCTTATCTAGTCAAAGTCAAATATTTTTTTAATCATAATTATCATTTAGAATAGGAGTTGTATCATTTTTGATGACCAGGAAAGGCTGTTCAATGGAAAGTTCTGTTAACCTCGATTTCGCCTTATTTAGATTAGTTCCCAAAAATGGTTAATATTCAAGAACAGGATTTATAACAACAATATTATAAATTTCAGCATCTATTTTTGTTGTTAGACCCGTGCGTCTGTACCATCCCATAAAAGATGTTTGTTTTATTTTTAAAGATAAAGCATTTTACACCCCTGTTAGGGATTTATACCTTGTTTTGGTTCTATGTTTATTTGCTTCAACAATGGTTGATGTAATATTTATCTATACAAACGTTACAAGCATATTACGTTCATATATTTAATGTGGCAAAATGACTTAACGAGGTAATAGTCCAGTCAAAATAGACTAAAATTATGACTTCAGTTTGCATTAATTCCCAACAAGCTGGATTTTTGTGCAGGCCTTGAATACGTCATTACAAATGATATGTCAAAAGTCCCCATCGATCCCGCTTGTGCGTTGTTTTTTATTCGAGGTCAAAGGTCATAAATTTGCATTTTTTGCGTATATCTCTGAAACAACGAAAGCTATTGAAAAGTGGTTCAGGCAAAGTTTGTACATCGTAAAATTGTTTACAAAAATATTTCAACACTTTCCTTCTACAAAGCATCGTTTTCGAGATATAGTGACTTTAGACCGCAGGAAAATCGTCGAAGATGGTGCGTTTTTTTCATTTCAGCCGTTTTATCTGCTTCATTGCCACAGAACAAACAGTATTTCTTGAAATTTACTGAAAGGAGTGATGGGTTCGATGGGTTAGTCCTTCTCCAAGGTAATGAATCGTCTTTTTGTTTCAAGAAATACTGTTCGTTCTATGGCAATGAAGCAGATAAAACGGCTGAAATGAAAAAAACGCAGCATTTTAGTGGATTTTCCTGCGGTCTAAAGTCACTATATCTCGAAAGCGATGCTTTGTAGAAGAAAAGTGTTGAGATATTTTTGTAGACAATTTTACGATCTACAAACTTTGTCGGAACTATTTTTCGATAGCTCTCGTTTATGACTTTTAAACGCAAATTTATGACTGTAACCTGGGTATTTGCGTTTTTCGCGTATATCTCTGAAACAACGAGAGCTATCGAAAAATGCTTCAGGCAAAGTTTGTAGATCGTAAAATTGTCTACAAAAATATTTCAACACTTTTCTTCTACAAAGTATCGCTTTCGAGATATAGTGACTTTAGACCGCAGGAAAATCCACTAAAATGCTGCGTTTTTTTCATTTCAGCCGTTTTATCTGCGTCATTGCCATAGAACGAACAGTATTTCTTGAAACAAAAAGACGATTCATTACCTTGGAGAAGGACTAACCCATCGAACCCATCACTCCTTTCAGTAAATTTCAAGAAATACTGTTTGTTCTGTGGCAATGAAGCAGATAAAACGGCTGAAATGAAAAAAACGCACCATCTTCGACGATTTTCCTGCGGTCTAAAGTCACTATATCTCGAAAACGATGCTTTGTAGAAGGAAAGTGTTGAGATATTTTTGTAGACAATTTTACGATGTACAAACTTTGCCTAAACCACTTTTCAATAGCTTTCGTTGTTTCAGAGATATACGCAAAAAATACAAATTTATGACCTTTGACCTCGAATAAAAAACAACGCACAAGCGGGATCGATGGGGACTTTTGACATATCATTTGTGATGACGTATTCAAGGCCTGTACAAAAATCCAGCTTGTTGGGAATTAATGCAAACTGGAATGTCTATTTTGACTGGACTATAAACTGTGTACTTTATTCTTAAAATGTTATCATATGGTTTAAAATACGCTGTTATCATATTTTCAAGACAAGGTTTTTGGCGTACATGATTATTCTAGTTTAACCTCAAGAGACTAATGTTCATGTGCCCGTATTTGAGAAACTCTTTATTGAAATGCCCATCGAGTTGAACCCTCGGTGCCCTCGGACTGGGATTTATTGATTTTCCCTGATGTGAGTCAGCAGTTTTGAAACAAACGCAACTGCTTGGGTTTATACTGAAGGGACCTATTTTACCTGCATACATAATATATTGAATTCTATTTTAATTTGATATAGCGAGTCGTCAATTTGCCTCACTGCTTTTGCATAGGTATTTGCATTATCGGTTATTAACATTAATCTATATCACTATTTTAGGTAAATGCATTCAAATCGATTTCATTGTAAAAGAACGAAGATAGGTGATAACCTGGAGTCCACAGTTTCACGAGAAACTAATAGTGCAGCTGTGACTGATTTGTCTACAGCTGGAAGTTTACAAGCAAATACTATGTAGTCTTCCAAATAATAATGAAGAATCAATAAGTCATATCAATAAGATACCATAAATTATCGTGTAGGAATAGGGTACATTCAAAATGAATAATAGATATATTATTCATTTTGAATGTAGGAATAGGGTACATTCAAAATGAATAATAGATATATTATTCATTTTGAATGTACCCTATTCCTACACGATAATTTATGGTATCTTATTGATATGACTTATTGATTCTTCATTATTATTTGGAAGACTACATAGTATTTGCTTGTAAACTTCAAGCTGTAGATAAATCAGTCACACCTGCACTATTAGTTTCTCGTGAAACTGTGGACTCGATTGGCGTCTGATGATAGAAAATGACTTAGTTTTGAAAGTATTCAAAGAGCCCGAGAGAGTTTAAGAATGCTAGGTCGCGATCACGAGTCCAACGATATTTTAATATTGAGCATGACACGACACTGCGACACTTTCTCCGATGCGCTCGGTGGAGCTGGAGTCAATTGAGCGAGAGACCACCGTTTTGTTCCTTTATGGAAACAAGAAGCATTCGCACGGAAAGAAGAAAGCATGACTTTATAAACAGTAACTATTTATAGATTCAGTGAAACCGTTAAATGTTTGAATCTGATGGAAATATCTAGAATAAATATCAATTTTATAGCAAAATATAATATTTCTGAACTCCAAATTCAAGAACCAACAACATAATTAATTACACATTGAATTCTGAGTGAGACTCCTATAAATGTAACTTTAAAGAACTCCCTAACGGGATGATACAATTCAATGCGAATAACAAATAAATAAAAAAATAACCTTAAGTACCCACTATAAAAAAGGAATAACGAAAGTTCATGAAGCGTGTCAAATCGAAAATGACAGTTCTGTGGTTTCTAGGGAAATCTATGATTGTACCGTTGAACAACTTGTGCGTATATGTATGTCTCTAGACATAAAATTAGCGTAATCAGACATGACAGTCGAAAGTTCTCATGAGGCGATTCAAATGTAAAATTATACTGATATTTGTATGATCGTGTGGTACAAATGCGAGGCAATCTAGAAGTAACTGACTCTTGTAGAGTATCAAGTAGGTACTGTAGAAGGATTTGATACTAGCCTTATCGTCTTGTATACGTATTATATTCACTTTTCAGAAGGGTCAGCACGAATAAATGTGACGCTGCACGTACGGCAGTCAAGCTAGCGTCAACGCGAAGTTGTGTCACTTGAATACGCCATCGTTTCGATAGGTTTGCGACTGTCACATTTATTCGTGCCCACAGCAAGATTATTTATATGAAAGCAATCTGTAGCTTGTCTTTAAACTAAATTGTATTGAATTACAAATGGATATTGTCACCGAACCAACAGTGACTTTCACAATTTGACTGTCATCGTTCATTACCTCTGTCTCCAGTCATTTGACCGCTACGTTGCATTTAACTATTGTTCCAAAGTTTTCACTAGCATTAGTCATCCTCGCCGTTTCAAACAGAATGACAAATGCGAGTGAAATAAATTGAACAAGATTGATGGATCGGCTATAAATTAAATTGGGACTGGCTTTATCACGATGAGTAGACTTATTCGCTAATGTAATTAAAATTGGTCATCATATTTCTTATGGTTTCTTTGCGTGATACTAATTTATAGATACTACGTCATTATTTACAATTTACAGCTTCCTTTTACATGTTTATGTCAAAATATTTGTATTAACATTGTAGATACTCAATGACACTTTTTTTATCGATTTAGCATAAATCTTTCCACTATAAATATTGGTCCTTCGTCAGTTCACTTCGTGGTTTTCAGAATGCAAGTGAACAAATACTATAATTTTAATAAAAAGTTCAGTATTGTTCTAGTACTTGCAAACAATTTGATACTTGAGTATCATATCATATTTTAAAATCAGCATTGTATGTAAAATGTATGCATTATTTACGTCCACAAAAGGTGTAGGTATTATGTTATATCAAACGCGACGAATCGCTATCAACATGTTTTCAATAAAAAAAAGCAGAATTACCATCTGTTCATGAATTATCTCTAGAATTGTGTTCAATCTTTTCGGTTTGCTACTATTCTTTAGAAGTCATTGACATGGAGAGACTCACGCTCGACTCTCGATTAAGCCAACTTTATACATTTTGTACGTTCGGTTCTACTATCCTAATACCTTTATCCACCTCAGTTTCGTAGTTCACTAATTGTATATTCGATTAGCGGTTCGCACGTGATATGAGTGCGAATATTAGCGTTACGTGCAAGGGCGGATCCAGCTTTGGCGCCAGGGGGGGGTTATAGTCGTGGTCAAGTCAAGAACTTATAATTTATTTTTGATAATGTAATAATTATGTTCAATTAGTGGTCCACCTAGGTTCCAACATGGGGGGGGGGGGTCATGACCCCCATTACCCCCCCCCCTGGATCCGCCGTTGGTTATGTGACGTTCATAGTTCTATATACGTGCTAGCATTGATCATTGCTATAGTTATTTATTCATCACAATATGTATTGGCATACAGTATTTTAGGTTTATAATAATTTTCTTTGCAAAGGAGAATTGGCAATTATTTATGGAGCGTGGGGCACGACTAGAAAACTCTTCCCTCAGTTGCCACATAATACGTCTTAAAGGGCTTTTACAGGCCTCATTTTGCGTTTTTTTGTTTTCTACGCATTCTTTTTTATGTTAAAGATTGTCACCTCGTTGTCGGTTTATGTAAAGCATTTATATGTAAAGCCGTAAAGTGCTTAAGCTTTGAGTTTAAGTACGGTGAGTAAAACAATGTGTGACCCAACAACCCACAATGTGTTAATTTGTTACACGAAGTTTTCATTTTCAAGATTCAATTCATTTAATTTTCAACTAATTAAAATTTCCATAAAGCTCTTTCAACTCACAAATAAAGGAAATTCAATTTCTTCAATCTTCATTTTATTTCTCTTTGAGTTCTTCTCGAAATATGATTACATTTTATTATTTTTGAATCTCGATGAGTTGAAAATTTAGCATTACATTGATTTCAAAAGTTGACATCATCTAAACTAATATTATAAAGAGGGAAGATTTGATTGTTTGTTTGCATCGAATAGGCTCCGAAACTACTGGACCGATTTCACAAATTCTTTCACTGTTGTCAAGCTACATTATCTGCGCTGAACATAGGCTATATTATAATGATATTTTTTATATAGGCTACCCGTGCGAAGCCGGGGCGTACTACTAGTGACTAATAAACGCAGAAATAAAGAACAATTGACCTGTGAAGTATAACCGAAACCATACCTATAAGTTTTTATTTCCTTACAATAAAAACAGTTTTTATTATATTGCACGTCTTTCAAAACGTATACTTACTTTTTTACAGCTCAACGTCTATTGCTTTGTTAGGAGTTTTTCATCTTGATCTCCAAAAAATTTTTGGACAAAGCACGAAAAGTCCTTTAAATACATAGTGAAACAGTATACTTCTGTATCAGTCACTGACCTACTGCCCTTTCTTATCAATACTGTCGCATTGCGTGGTGCAAATAGCCGATTTGGGCATTGTATCGACTAATAGTCCAGTCAAATAAGCTAAAATTTGGTAAGAATCTCGGAATTCGAGATACCCAGCTGTAAGTTTGTAAATACTTGTATATTGACACCCTAAAAGTTGTCTCAAAACCTACATATGGTAGGGTGTGTGCAACTATTAAATTTCAAGGTCAAAGGTCACAAAAATAGCTTTTTTTGTAAAAATCTCATTTCCTATGGGTTTTTTGCTATTTGTATGTACTACAATATTGTAGAATACAAAATTCTCTACAAATTTTGTTTAATTTTTTTTTTTATACGATGAACCGTTTTCGAGATATAGGGCGGAGAGCACGCGGTCACAGCATCACTTCAGGTCAACCGGTGCCTCCGGTTGAAAACGCGCCATATTTTAACTACCTACCATTTGGCACTTCTGTCTGTTAGCAAATCGGAGTGTTGGCATCTATATTGTGTTCGTTCAAGTTCACGATTGTCAAATATTTGTATAGCCTTCTATATACCCACACATTATACTTATATGATCACAATTAAGTAGTCTACATAATTTCCTTCAAGTTTTCTTGTGAAATTCTAAGCTAAATTCAAATGAATAGGCCATAAAACGTAATCTCCATTAATAATATAGGCAAGTACGATTATAATGAGATTGAATGTAATTAATTTATCCCGCTATATGACTTCAATATTGTAATAATAGCCTTTTTATATCTGCTAGTTAATTAACCGAGTTTATCTCATTGTTTTCAACTGCTGCATGTTCCAAATAAAGTTTATTATGGTAAATGAGGGCGTCTGTTAGCATTATCTTCATTATCAGTTTTATAGTCTTATTGTTATTCTTAACTACAACACTAAACTTGTCATGAGATAGTATTTGTAGTTCTACTAGTTGGTAGGAGACTTTGATAACATTGTTTGCTCTTAATTCATAATTTATCTTATCGATGCAGACATAACTAATTACTTTACTTATCTAATGTTGTTTTGTTACAGGTAAAAGCTGTTTTAAGAAGAAACTGTAATGTAGAAAATGTTCTAGCTTTTAACATCAAATAAGGTAGGTAATGGATGGAGGTTACACAAAAATGTTGTGTGGCGTTATTATAATTCCAACAATTAAATACATAATGAAGAACTCGCCCAATCCGTTTTAAATCTAAATTCTCATTAGCATATGAAACGAAACTGAGTAAACCCTCAAAGTATACGAATTCCGACCTTATTTCTTTACTTATAATTCCTATACTAGACACGTTTCCGCTCATTGGTATCGTATCAACAAGTGACGGATTTCACTTTCGCGTTTACCGGGGTTGACGACCTGGCCGTTTGCCCACTTTGCTTTACCATTGAAACCAACAGCCTGCAAAAACTACAGGAAGAATAACAAATAACCGTAAACCAAGGGATCAAGACCCATATCGGCTTGCTAAGCTCCGTAATCGAAACCGCCAAGCTTATCACTAGCAAACTGATAGTGGTAATGGATGGCGCAGATAGGGTTGGTAAATATTAAAACTCTTAAATTACTGTTGTAATGTTATTCATGGATTGTAGTGATATAAAGAGATGCCAGTAAGTTGTTATATATGAAATTCCTTAAACTGAGACAACAAATTAGTTCATTTTAAATTCGAAATCTTTCAAAAGCGGTCTCAAAGATTTACAAATGCCAAGCACTCAAGCTTCATACTTCGCAGTACATAATTATGTAGTAAATCTAAATCCAAATGTAATGCGATGACCCTAGTTAACCTTATTCTTGTCACTGTGATTGTCCCCTCTCCGGCCTGCCCTCGGGAAATCAATAATGCTTTTAGCGCTAATGACTTCATGGGGTCTGCTGTTCTTGTTGGCCTATATGGAACACAGACCCTTGTCTGGCGGAGGGATATTTCGGTAAAACTGACCCTTTTCAAAACTGAATTTTTCAAAGCTTTGAAATTTTTATTCAAATCAAAGGTTTTAAAAAAAAAGTCGTGTTTTAAATATTAAAGAACGTATTGTCAAAAACATGAATGTAAATAGTGAAAATGTTTATTTCTTTAATAAATATATAAGTTATTTATTGCTATGTACGTGGTTAAAAAAAACAAAGAAGTAGACATAACATGATTTAAATAAAACATTTTTGCTAATCTTTCCAACACGATGCTACAACAAAATGACGACCGATGTGGCGCGGTGGGCGATGGTCCACCTGCGACGCGGAAGGTTGCGGGTTCGATTCCCGCCTTGGGATAAATGTTTGTATGTTCTGCAAATATTTATTCCTGGTGTTCTGGGTATTATATGTATAATAAAAAAATATCTATCTATGTAATGTATTATATTATGTATGTCAGTCTTCTAGTACCCATAACACAAGCTCTGCTTAGCTTGGGGCTAGATGATGTTGTGTGGATTGTCCAGCATTATTTATTTATTTATTATTATTATTTATTTAAAATACAGTTGTAGCATCGACACGATAAGAAGAAGAATAAAACATTGAGTAATGCGTCGAATAAAAATGAAACATTTCAGGTTAACAATGATAAAAATACTAAAACTAATAAATAATTGAGCGCAATAAAACGGTTTAATAAATTCTAACCCTTAACACAATAAACTTGCAATAAAATAGTTTGATGGTATTGTGAAGAGTAATAAAATAAAATACGCAATTTATTTCATTGTTTTGTTATAGTTGGTAGGTTCCGATGGGAACGTCTTTCTTCCTTGTTGTTATGTCATAAATGTCGAAGTTATGTTGAAATTGTTCATAAGAAATCGAAAATAAATTGAATAGAATGGCGTTTTAATACAAAAGAGAATACCTACATAGAAACACCTTGACACAGAACAAATATTCATGTCCATCACACAAACATTTGCTCTACACGACCCATGGAAGGCAGAGCTACTACCAACTGAGCCTGTCAAAGTTTAGGTCATTTAGGCTTTGTCGTGTTGTAATGTGAGCTAGAACTGAACCTTATCCGTTAAAGTAAGATATATTGTAGCAATTTGCTGTACTAACGAGACTATGTATCAAACAGTACCCAATACATTGTATTTATGTCTAACAAAACTGATTAAACTGAAATTGCCACAGTGAACCAGATTTATGCAAATTTAGTTTCTGCAAGTATACGTTCAAAATTGTTGAAACAAGTTTGTACTAAATTTGACCCATTTTGAGTGGACTGTCTGATATGCACACTTAAACTGTTATTTATTGATCTAAGTTCAACTAAATATGAAAATAAGTTAATGATGTATTTATTCTAGACTTAATAGTTCTATTTATAGGCCAATTTAATTGTAATTCTTTGTTAGAAGGATCATATAAAAAACAGTAGGAACCAGGCTGTAAGTTTCTTGCTCGTTCTTCTAGGCTCTGGTCGCGTGGAACTGGCACCTATAATCAGTTTGTAAGAAGATTCTAAATGATTCTTGTCTTTATTGAATAAAGTAAGTAGGTACATAAGTTTTTACTTTGACTTCGATAATTTCACTCGGACTTAGGTTTGATGTATTAGTTCAGTTTTTAAATTGACGCTATTGTTTAAATTGTGGTTTACACAAGAATTGATTTTATTTGTTTCTATAATAATAATTAACGCTTATCGTGTGAGAAACACTAAAATAAGAACGTATTTACATTTGAATATTTGGCCTTAGATATTCTAAAGATATTTCGAGACCAATATAATCGTTTTCGTATAATTTACATTTAAAGTGTTGGGTTATCGTTATTTCTCTACTGGCCATTGTGCTATTAACCTTATTTATTTTATTATCAGCTTCTGTTTCATGAATAATGTAGTTCATTATGTATCTTGCTGATGTTTCTATAAGGGTTTCGCGAATCTAATAGATATTCGCGAGACAATTTCACCTGCAAGTAGGTTATTTTCTGACGTTTTTACATTCCACGCTTCCCAATATAAGCGTTTCTTCCGGTTTATGTAAATAAAGTTAATCCTTACAGTTACACTGACCGCACACTGAAGAAACATAACCTGCGAATCACACTCTTGCCATCCATTCTTGAGAAACTCTGTAATGTTTAAGCTAAAATAACCTTTTAGCTTGAACATTTTTCTAGGACACATCTAGCTTTACATGTCCAGGTTCACAGTCCAATTTAACTTATCTCTTTGCAAGTACATAATGATGTATGCAATGTTTAAAGCTAATTATAGTTTTAAATTCATATCGAAATTGTATCTTTGTGCGGCCGGCTTCACCGGTCGTTTGCCTCAAAGCGGGTCATCGGTTTCGGAAGCATTCGTCATCACTGTTCCTTGAACTTGTGGCACAGTTTGCCTGCATACGGATACGTCGTGGATTTACTCACCTGATATCGAAACAGTGACGTATTTTAGATACACTGCGCGTCGACATCAGCTTTACTGTCGAACATTGCAGCATTAGCGAGCAGTGTATCTTACATGCGTTTTGTTTATTTTTAGTCACTTTATTCGTGCTTAACCCTACGTAATGTAATGAAAATGTAATTGTATCCTAAGTACATGCTTGTACGATATTTTTTACATGAATGTGTGGCGATGGCTTTCTATGTCCTTGTAGAAAATGGTAAAAGTATATTAAATCGGTTAAATAATTTATTTAACTGTAAAGTCTAGTATAATTAAATAAGAGAACAAATTGGCATTTTAGATCGTGATCGTGATGCCTGTGGCAATGTGGCTTTATCGTATTAGCTAGAGGAAGTGGGTGTATTGTATATTGATATTAGTTACAGCTTGTAACGGTACACAGTCCAGAAACTGTAATTGAAATATATCCTATTATTGTTTATTAATTTTAACCGTTTCGTATTTTCATTCGTAACAAAATTGAAAAGTTTGCTGTTTCAATTTGAGTGATCTTGGCGTGCTTCACGGTCTGCCGAATCTCTAAAACGATGTAATATTCTCTGTAATCTCTACGGATTATCGACCTTGTTCATTTCACGTGCTAAATCGTTTAATATTAAGTTCAAAATGACGTATTTTCGAGATTACATCCCCTGTCCGTAACTTAGTCTGCGTTTCTCCAACTTTATTTGCATACACATATTAGGAAAACCAATTTAAAACTTATAGAACGTTACTCGCACCCGGCGAAAACTAAAAGGTTTTAAAATGCTTGAGCTTTAAAGAGAAAACTGAGCCGTGACCTTCGTGGCGCCTAGAAATTAATAAAATTTACATCAAATTATAGTAAGTCGGTTCAAGGTTGCTATGAAACGTTATAATCTCCAGATAGTCATTTTCCTTATAATCAATACGTTTTTAATTAAAGAGTACATTTCTAAGGTCTTTATTAAGTATTCAGTTTCATCAGCAGTCTAAATCACCTTTTTTTGCGATTTCAAAGGAGTCGCAAGTTTTCATTTAGTTGAAGTTGCTCCCTCGTAATATAAATCTTGAAGACAATCTATTCTCTTGTTTCAAATTTACGCTTCTTGCTTGCTATTTAACATCTACGTTGATAATTAAAACATTATTGTCGCTTGTAATGAAATTCCTCTCAAAGGCTCTCATTTGTACGCAATATCTTGTCTTGTAGACTATAAAACCGCAATATTCGTATCATACAAAGCAAAGTATATTAGATGTATTTTGTATGCTAACTCAGCACGATTCCTTTGTGTTAGCGCCCTTGATGCGTCGATCATGAAAATCGTGAGCATCATACGACTTATCAGAGCGAGACTTTAGCCAGTGTGTTACTTTTATATGATTGTACGTGTTTTACACTTTCCTCTTTGGTTTCTGTTTATTCTTTCAACTTCAATCACCTTATCATTCACCTATCATAAAGGTATTTTTAAAAAAAATCTAAATTCAACTATTATGCCGTCGAAATCACAAGATTTACAACTTCGAAACTAGTGTAAGATTAATCGGTTTTAAACCAATTTACAAACAAATCACACGTTCGGTTTTGGAAAGAGAATCCAAACAAACTTTGGTTGTTTGTTTTGGTATGCCTTCTGCGCACTCCACCAGAACGTTAGATTGCCATGCCACTGGATAGTGATTGATGAATGGACGTCACTGTTGACTGCTTTCGAGTTTGGAACTGTTGATTGCATTCCAGGATTTAAATTCGTGTTATCGGATTGACGAAGTACATACTTTTCTTTTTCATCTACAATGGTATAGCGTACGTAACATAGTGTGACTTTTTTTTATTTGAAGGATAATGTCATAAAAATAGAATATTGAGAAATGTTAGGACAAGCGATAAAGGATCTAAGGAATAAATAACTAGATTCCTCCTAGAACTTAGTACAAAACACGATATGCCCTCATTTGTGCGTATGAGTCAGTCAACCCATTAACTAATCCTAAAATAGCAATAGCATCTCGCTCGACTCGCGGTGCGTGAGTAACCGGCTTGGTATTTCATAATCTTGGGCTGAAGGTTTTTCTTATTGTAGGTCAGTGTCTTTTGACCTATAGATCACTTTACGCAATGTACGATCCCGGGAGCGATACACGACTTCAAAATAACAGATTCAACGTCGACATGTTTTCTCAATCAGTTAACGGCAAAATAAAATGTATCTCCAGATCATTGAAAACATATTAACAGCTATTGTGCTGACGGGGAACTTTTGTTTAGAACATTTTAGAAGAAAACTAGATTATTGATGTTGAAGATAGAAATAACTTATGCCAGTGACATTATTATTTAATTGATAGTTTCATACTAATTAGATAAATCATATTCACAAAAGCGATTCATTATTTTAATTTCGGTGTAGTTCAATCCAAAATCAATTGGTTTGTAAAAAATCTTCCAGATTCCAATTACCACATTCGATCGCTTTGCAGATTGAAACTGTTCTGTGCATATACGTCCGCTCCAACTATATTAGATGCACTTCTCGTGTGGGATGGAGTCTGCGAAATAGGCAAATTCACCGAAGCGTGGATGGGCTAAACCGCTTCCGTTCAAGCCCCTATGATCCTTTGATGTTCCGTATTGGATTTGCTAACGTTAGGTGCTCCTTTGTATGCTCCACTTAGTGCAATATGCAATCGCTTAGGTTATCATAGTAAGCAGAGCACCCCGCACAATCAGTCGGACCTCCATTTCTGTATTTGAGAAGTTCAATCGTTACGATACGTTGGCTGTTGGTTTTCCTACAATTCCCAAGACAGACGCATCATGGCGATAAACTTCCTGCATGTAATGCTATCGAGAAATTCTAAATAGATAATTGTTGAATAACATTGCACACGATTCTAGTGTATCTGTGTTGTGTGGTTAAATTAAAAACAAATTATTACATATCAATTTTAAATAATCTGTTTTCTAACTCATGCTGTACATAAACACTGAACCTATTAGTTTTATTGCTAGGTCTAATCAACAACAGCTCAACGCTAACAAGTCTCATCTCCAAATCGAGCGTATAATATGCACATCTTCCACATATGTTACGAGATATACATATATTAAACCACCACGTGCTCCAGATAGTTACCCAGATTGCAATTGAATTGTGGGAAATTTGATTCATGTTATGTATTGATCAGAGTTCCATCAGGTTTATAGTCTGATTATTGTTCTCCTAATTCACACGTGAATGTTAGCTATCGACGAGATTTGTCGGGTAACGAGAAAAGAGTATCTATATTGTTTAATGCTTGTTTATTTATTTCAGTAACATTATTTAGTTATTTCAAATAAGTGATTTCGTGAGTACATATACCTACGTTTACGTCCTTGTTAGTTTCCTTTGCGTTAGGTTACTTTCTTTGAACGTTACTCATGTAATACGAACCGAACTACACCAGTCTTTAGGGAAAACTCGAACTCTACTCTACGTAGTTAGATCTAAATGTTGGCCCAGATTCCGCAATTTGCTCGCCAGCGTAGCTAACCGTGGGAACTAGGAATGTCATGTTGTGGTTCATTGACTGGATTGAACGCTCTTTCAGTGTCATTTCGACAATTTCCCGATGGACATGTTACTTGCAGTTTCTAGTATATGTACAGTTCTAGCAAATAATTACTTTGTTCTTAACAGAAACATCACTCAAATAAGTTTTCAAGTTTGTTAAGAGCGTGATATTTCCACTTAACTTAGCTAAACTTGCATACATTCTTTACTAATATGTCTATAAAACTTCTTTAACAGTTTATTCTCTATGTTGCGTAGCTGACAGCTGAAACTTTACCTGCCATCAATCTCTGGTTACTTGAGTTATATGAATTGTGGTTGCAGAAGACATTTCCATTTGTTGCTTGTGTATTTGTTTTATTTACAAAAGTGATGAGTAGAACCTTCACATATGCACGAGTATTTTACTGTACAAATTACGTTTCGACAAGCTAGAAATGTGGATTAATAAAATTATTTATTTAATTTTTTACTTATGTTACACCAGGTTTTGCGGATAAAAGAGATTTCTTTAAAATATAATAACTGTTTCATGCGTTAATAAAGATACAATTGAATATATGCCTATCTACCTAGCTTTTTCTAACTCCTCTCATCCACTGCAGAAGTTCTATTTGCATTGAGATCGGAACATTCTGATATGACTCAGCCGGAACGTGTTTCTGCATATCAGTCTGCAATTGGATCCACCTCACTCTCACACGATTATAGACCTTAAAGTATGACTGATACAGTTCTTCATTTCATGAATTTATGTGTGAGACCCTTTATATGATATCCAATAGTTTAAACGTATGTACGATTGGATGTGAATAACAGAATATCCGATGAAGGTTCGGTGTTTGTGTCGCTGAACTCTACAGGGTTTTGTCAATTGGTGTCAATGGAATGAACTATTTATTGAATGTAACGTGATTCATGTCTTTAGATATATAATTGCCCTTGTCTTTTCCGGGTTATGTCTCTTTGTATAGATTTAGAGGTTCGGTATTTCAAAACTGAAAATATAATGTTTTGATCATGATATCGATAGATGATAGAAGTCTTATTTCATCGCATCATCATTTAACATCAGATGTGATTGCGACCAAGCGTTTGCCTATAAAGCTTTAAAAAAAATAATTACAATATTAATTTGTGTCCACGCCTACTTTTAGGCTAAACTAACCTTTCTTTTGTCTTTATTTACTTTTGTTCTTATTTAACTTGATAAGATATAAACCTTTGGTAACCAATGACCGATAACCATTCATTTGTTGTGCAAACTTTCTGCCGCGTGTATTTGGTCCGTGATGTCTAGGTCAACTGATAAATGTTGTTTACGTGTGACATTCTGTCTGTCTCTGTTATAAAACATCTAAAAACATTAAAATATTTCTCAAATACGGTTAGAGGTTTAGACAAGGGTAAATACTTTTTTGTGTTTTAGTGCTTCGTAGATTAGAGTAGATAGAGTAGATTCTCTGTGGACCGTATCCAATTTAAGTCATTCAAAGCCTAGCTAGGTCTAGGCCATTTAGAATTCAACGCTACAATTTCACTGAAATATAACGCTTGAAATAAGTATACTATACTTAGTTGGCTTATCCTATTATTATAACTGTAAAAAGTTTAGTTTTTTGTTTCTCAATCACGTTGTAACTCAACAGGTCAGATTTCTAAAAACTTGTTTGTATGCTGGATTCATATTTTAATCCTAAAATTCTCTCCTTTTGCTCCGCGTAGTTGGGTAAAAATTTACACGACTGACGAACGCAACGCGAACAAAGTCATGGGGTAAAGTTGGTTTTCAATAAAGCTTCAGCTAACTAGGTTAAAATGAATTTGTATTTAAATAATCGCTCTCTGGAGTGACAAGTAATTTGAATTTAAGAGGTATTTATCTAGGTTTATTTTATACAAATTACATTTTGTTCTAATGCCCTTAATTTAATATTGTAGGTATTTGTTAGCTACATAGGTACCTACTTATATTTTGTTATGGACTGCCGAAAAGCAATTTTCGAAAATATATCGCTGTTCTTTGCTAAACGGTTTTTTCTTTCATTTAACATTTTCAAAAGATTTTTTTCTATGAAATTTTTATTCATTCTGCAATTTACCAAAAGTAGTAAAAACAAACTGCGTACTTTTTTATGAATTATGAAATATTCATTGAGTTTTCAATTTACGTACCACGGAGGAGCAGATTATACTATATACAGCTTCATTTATACATATATACTTCGTGCTTTAGTTGTATCTGGAAAAAAATAATTCCAAGTTCTCGGCTCTTAAAATTTTATGTTGAACTAGATGTTCCCGCCGCGACTTCGTCCGCGTGCCGTTTTAAGAGATTTTGCTATAACCCATTACTATCTTCCTAGGAGGGAAATTGATGGTAAAGAGCAGTCTATGACGGAAAACTTAGTATCTATACCTACTTATTAATAAAACCGGGCAAGTGCGCACGAAGAATTCCGTACCGTATCTATCTCCCGAATAAATAAAAATCACGTTTATGTATAAGCCCCCTTTAATATTAATTATTCGTGATAGTTATAGAAGTGAAAATAGACAGAAATCAAAGACTCAGTAATAAGATTTAGTTTTACCCTTTGGTTTCCGAACCCTAAAAACCCAATAGCGTAATGCTTCCACCTTGAACACATTCTCGTATAAAGAATGATCGTATCCTTTTGTGTTTGGTCTTTTGGTGGAATTCTGGCGGATTCTTAGCCATCTTAATTGCTGATTCGTTATCAACACAATTAGGGATGCTGGACATTCACCAATGATATCTTTCATGATCTTTCGAAGCCAAATAATTTCTCTAGCAGTTTCACTTGCTGCCACTATTTCTGCCTCGGTGGATGAAATCGCTACTGTGCTCTGGCGTTTACTTTTCCAGGATATTAGACCTCCAGCATACATGCACAGAATGCCTGAGGTAGACCTTCCAGTTTCATGATCTCCTCCGTGGTCAGCGTCACTGTAACATTCTAAATTATGACTATTTCCTGGCTTGTAAACGATGCCTTCTTCTATAGTCCCTTTCAAGTAACGCATTGTCCTCTTGATATTGATGATGTTCTCCCTTGTAGGTTTATCTAAATTTCGAGATACAACACTGACAGCAAAGGCTATGTCAGGCCTCGTGCTTGTCATCAAATAAGCTAGTGATCCAACAGCTTCACGGTACGGGAAGTTCATTGAAACTTCATTAACATCTTGAGCATTATTTGCTTTTAAAATTGGTGTTGGCACTGGCTTACATTTATTCTCCATGCCAAACCTTTGCAATATGCGAACGATGGATGCAGTAAAATAGAACCATCAGGGTACCTTAACCACGCTCTGCTACCATGTTAAAGTAGATATAAGTACTGCAGGATCGAATAAAACCAGTTACAATAAATAAACGAATATTATTAACGTATACTGTAAAGAATATTTTTTAGTCAAGAGTGAAGATAGTGACATTGATGACAATCAACAACGTTTGGTTGCTATGGTAACATCTAAGGTTGGTGATAGATATTAAAGGAGTATCTATTCCTAACAGTAACTTCTCCCGTTTTCCCAACATTTCCCTTCACTACTCTGCTCCTATTGATTGTAGCGTGATGAAAAGTATCCTATATGTTGCTCAGGAGTATGAAGAATAATTGTACCAAGTTTCGTTAAAATCCGTCGAGTAGTTTTTGTTTCTATAAGGAACATACATACAGACAGACAGACAGACAGACAGACAGACAGACAAAAATTTTACTGATTGCATTTTTGGCATCAGTATCGATCACTTATCACCCCCTGATAGTTTTTTTTTTAATATATTTAATGTACAGAATTGACCTCTCTACAGTTTTATTATAAGTATAGATGTAAAAAATTGTAGCCGCCGTCGAATTTTGTAACTTTTACGTGTATGTAATTATAAAAGTTCGTTGGCAATATATCAAGTCATATCAAACTTCAGTGGCTAGGGCATCGACCTTCATAAATAAACAAGGATGACAGGTCTTTATTATAAAGTTTATGCTCGCTAAACTCCTGAAAAAACTTCCGTGTTTCCAGCTATTTTAATCGTTACAGCACGCTCTTTTTCACGTAAAAAATAGTAGATTAACATTAGAATAGATACAAGCTGGCTTGTGTGACCTAAATCGTGTCTGAACGGAGCACCTCATAATGGTTTTACAAGCGGTTTTAGAGATGCAAATGACTATCTTAAGGTAAACACTTTAAGAGAATGTGAACGCTATAGACACATCAATGGGATAGTTTCATACCTAAACAAAAATATGAAACAGATTTGACGCTAACCTTGACATTGTACGAGGGCTATCAAAAATAGCCGGTAACACCGAGGGTCGTGTGTTGAGAGACATTTTAATATTCCTCATCTCCGAACCCCTAAATGTACACGAGAACAAAAAGCTGTCTGGAAGCGACCCAAATCGGTTTTCCAGCTCATTAGAATTCCTCGCTGCGCTCCAATGTTATCGTGGGCGAGTGCACTTGACCGATGGATTGCGGCCCCCAGCTCTATTATTCTTGGTTAGCGAGATAGAACTACCGGCAATATATTTTATAGGTACTTAGTGGATTCTGATGACTTATTATTGTTATTCTATGAGTGTAGGTGTAATGTAAGTCAACAATTACTTACAAGAAGATACTGTTATATTTGTTACTGTTTTCATCGATGGTTTATTAGCATCAGTTACAAGCTTAATCGTCCACACGATACATTACAGATATCAATGTTATTGATCTGCTGGTCGGATATCTATCAATCTGATAAGTTACCTGCACGAATGTGTTGGCTAAATACGACTCAGATAACAAAACTTGTTTAACCTTGAATTGGACAATTGAATCATTTTATGAATGTATGTTAAACTGCAGTTATTTTTTAAACACTGGTTATTCATTTTGTGAGGCCATAGCCTGCATGGAGGCCGCATACCACCATGCAATCACAAACTAATTGTCACCTTGATATTATAAAATTTGTACAATTCGTTTAACATAAAACTACGGGTTGTGTGAAGGTCTGAATAATCACTCGCCATATTACTTTATGTGTTGTTATTTGTATTCTGAATCCTTTGACATTTTAAATTCATTTGTGTAATTGGTTTCTGCCGTTCAAATTCAATAAATTAATCAACACGAAGAAGACAGTATATAGAGAACTTTTAAAGAAATATGAACGGGCTGCGTTATTGTTTTGAAAACATGCTCGTAACAAAATACAAGGTGTAACTAACAAGTAATTTGCTTGGGCGTGAGAACAAAAGGATCCGGTGTCTTCGCCCCATTTGTAGGACCATTCGTCACGCTCTATGTTATGCTCAAGCAAATATTATGATTTCGTTTTCGTTAGATGAAGTATTTATTTAAAGGGCTGTTTGAATTTAGTTTATCATCGCCACTAGCCGTTCGTTTGTTTTTGTACATAGCTGTGTACAAAAACAAACAAACGGCCTCAATCTAAATCGAGAGCTACTGAAGAAAGAACTGATCGGTACCTGAATACTAAATAAATGATAAATAAATATTTTACGGATATTTCACACATCGTGCTACAGTCCCAAAGTAGCTACGCTATGGTACTATAGGAACTAGATTTTAAATACATACATAAACCGAATCCATTCACATACATAGAACAAATATTTCTGCTCAAGACACAAACATTTGCTCTCAGTGGGAATCGATCCCACGAGCTCCAACTGAGCCGTGACGCCTGTCAAATATTGTTCAAAAATTGAGCAATTTTGTGGAGTACCCAACTAGTTGCACAAACAAGCAAGGAAGACTACTCTTATTCTATCAGCCATTAAGAAAATAAACAGTGGAATTTGCGGAGGCCGGGATTAAGATGGATCGCCTTTATTAGTTCGAAGTGACTATAAATTGTGGGGTTATTATCTACTATTACGCTGTTGAAGAAAATAGTGCGCAAATGTTCTTATAATGGCTGTCATAAAACGTTGTTTCAATTATTTACAGTTAGTTATATGTGGTGTTTCGAACTAACCTCCTTAGGAGTTTATTAGGTACATTGAGTAGATGATATTGGAGAAGACCTTGGCTAGGGAATTATTTTGTTTAATTCGCGAATCGATTTCGTTTTGTTGCTTAAAATTACAAGTTATAATTCAGAATCTTACTTTTCTAAACCCCTAACGCGATCGTATTGAAACTAGCATATTTCAAGCAATATAAAAAAAAGAATTACGAAAAAATGTGTTCGCAAGCTGAACAAATACTATAAAGCTGAAGAATTACCTCTTTGTCAAAACGGAACTTCAATATAGGTAGGTATATTTCGGTATGGTTCGGTACCACAACTATACGTTTCGTCGCTTCATATACAAAACATATACCTATGCTACACTATCAGCATATATTTTAAAACCCTTACTAAAGCCTCAGAATTTGAATTTAAATAAATAATTCAAAAGGATAATGACTTATAAATATTCATAATGATGGGGTTTAAAACAACAGCTGATAATAGCGTGATTACGAAAGGGTTGCGAAATTATGCTAATTAGAAAGGTTATCCCTACATTAAGCAATTAGTTGATCCATAGGATAAAATGTTTATTCATTTTGTCAAATAGCTTTATTTTGCACATGTATGGGGAATCTACCGTATGGAGATTTTACAAAGACGTATATTTGACGTATGACGTATGACGTTTACTTTTCGCGATCGTCGGGACCGAACCCGGTTAGGAATTTCAATACCTAATAATGTTTAATATTTCATTATAGTAAGCTATCTTATATACATTTGCTCTAGCTAGCTAGATGTATTGAATTCCAGCCGTAATAAGATAAGATAAGATAAAAATAAGATAATAGCATCTCATATATGATCATAGAAAACATTTATGGACAATCGACTTTCGTTTTGAATAAGCCTTAGGGCTATATTTCACCGGGACACCATGGCGGCGCAACCAGTCGCAGCTACCAACTAAATGTACGTTTGGTTGCGCAACCAAACGGATAGATACAGTGTTGTGGCCTGTGAATCGATAATCTACTTCTGCTAGGGACATAAACCTAATCAGTCAGTATTTACAAACCTCATTATCACCATCGGTAACTAGTCGGATTCTATTGCTCTTCGCACATGCATCATTTTACATATACTTAATATGATTCTTACCCTACGTACAATGCAAAGTTGTATGCAAAATTATATTCTCTAAACACCGTTGTTATTACACTATCGTTATCTCCTAGTTTTTTTATCTACCCTTTAAAATCTTTGATCTGAAAGAAGTTATTTCTGCGATTTTAAAGAAGTGTCATCTAGGCCACCACGCGAGCTTGGTCGAGGGTCAAAAGGCCAATGTAAATTCAAGCTGCATTCTATTTCCTAGCTTATTTGTGATTCTGAACCGTATGTACGTTGGAATAACGTTCATAGGGCCTTGCCTGGTCTGGCTCTTGAGCGTTTAGTGCTCTCGATGCTGCAATGTCCTTCTGTCAAGTTCAAGAATGTGATTTTATGGATGGTTCAGACAATTGTAGTTAAGATATTTTTATACTTTTAGTTTTGGTAATTAATTATCAAAATACTGACATCAAGATAGAGTTATATATTGTTATTTATCCTAATATGATATTGATATTACGATTGATTTTGATCCTGCATAGAAACCCTCAACAACGTGTTAGCGAGGTCGTCAGTGTGGCGACGAACGGTTAATTACTTTGCTATGTAATTACGTGACGACAGTTCGCTTTCACGAGCGAAAGCTCAATTAGAGGGTAGAGCAAATACCGGTGCTATCGGTACCATCTGATAAGATTATCGATTTAGCTGTAATAAGTTGGAAACACTCGGATCGCTGCACTAAATGCAGCAATAGTACACTTTGTATAAAACTTAAGGCTTAAAAGGAGTAGTATAGTAAGTAAGTAGTTATAGTAAGCTTTGGTACACAGACAGCGACTCTATACAGGCGACAGTACTTTTAACTTTTTGTTTCGAGAAAACTTAGCTGGGTAGATCTCTAGATTGTAGCCGTGCTTAAATTTACATTTTACCATTTATCTAGAAAGCTCTTTTAGGATTCAGAAAGGAAAATAGATAAGAAAAACTCTATGGTTCGCCTAAGAGAAACAGTGTTCCGTAACTCCTCTACACTTTTATAATTTAATTCTGCTAGTAAAGTAAACAATATAAAGAAAAAGTTACAAACCTTACATCCTAACCTCTACGAGAGAACGCCGGCATACTTTCACTGCAATCCCGTGTTGAATTTCGCTAAAAACTGGATGTAAACATCAGGAAGACTCAAGAAATAACGGATAAATCCATGACTCACTGATTTGAAACATTTTGGTAAACAAAACCTGTAAGTACAATTTTCGATTTTTACTGTGTGCACCAAATGTAAATAAAGCTGACAGTCCCGAATCAGCTGTTTTCCAAGAAATTTTACTATTGAACCATAGACAAATCGAATTCTAGAAAGCACAGACTAACAAACTTTGAGGAATGGTATGACACGGACACCACGGATGACCACAGATAATCTATACCACAGACTACATATAAAGAAACATTTCCGAACGGTTAACAAGCAGGAACACGACGGCACAGGGTGCAACTATATAGCAGGACAAATATCGGTTGTAATTATAGACCAGAAACTTTGACGAAAATGACTTCAGAGAACATCACCTTCAGACAATATAGAAAAAGCAGCTCCCTATCTAATTTATCAAACGAAAGTTTGTTTGAATGCACTATGTTGAGCAATCAAAATGAATCTATAACTGCAAGCCAGACGTATTTAGATATAAAAAAACAGCTTGTAATGTTAAAAGAAGACTTGAAAGTGGCACACTTAAAAATCGATTATCTTCACTCTGAAAATATTAAACTAAAAGAAGAATTACAAAAATCATGTGAATCCCTAACAAGATACAAAACCATCAATAACTCTGAGAGCCCATTATCTAAAAATCGATCAACCCGTAAAAGAAAACGACAGAGATTGATGAACGATACGACGCTAGAAGAAGAACGGTTTCCAGAAAGCAGTAAAAATAACGCCGTAGAGCAAGAGGACTCTAATGAAACGGAAGCATGTATCAAAAGGAATGAAAGAAGAAACGCTGAAAACGAAGCCCAAACTATTTCTACTCAACCGAAGGAGGACGAATATCAATCAAGACAGGAAACATCTCGTGAAGAAAAATGTAACAATGAAAAGAAGAAAGTATTTGTCATAGGAGATGAACAGGTTAGAAATGTCAGGAATAATTTACAGAAGCTGTTAGGTGAAGACTATATAGTTAGGTGTGTAACTAAACCGGGGGCTCAGCTAAATCAAATTCTTGACTTCACCAAACAAGCCGTGTCGAGTTTTACAAAAAGTGACTATATAGTGCTGGCGGCTGGTTTAAATGACACCAACCCATATAACTTTCAACAAAGCCTAAACATGTGGTTACAATCAATAGATCATACTAATGTTATAATAAGTGAAGCTCCTCATAATATGTATCTTAACGAGAAGAAAATTAATTACGAACTAAGATTTATATGCAGTAAATATAGTAATGTTAGATTTTTGGACATGAATTATAGTAATTATATACCATCTAAGAAATATTTTGCCTTAAATCTGTCCCGGTCTTTTCTGAGAGAAATACTGCATGTTAACTATAAGAATGAAATGGTTGTTTATAATAATGAATATATAAACAAAATGATGAATATATGTATTAAGTCACAATCTACTAAGGACATTGAAACACAAACAGATGATAGTTTTCCCGTTTATTGTAGTAAAGTGAATGATGACTTTGTAAAGCGTGACAATGGATTTGAAAATAGCGAGAATACATGCCAACCTGGTAGCAATAGTTTATTTCGTGTATAATAGTATTCATGTACTACATCAAAATATCAATGGTCTTATAAACAAATCTGACAATCTGCTAGTAAACTTGGAGAATCTCGAACAGGTAGATAAAACAGTAGGTATACTATGCGTTACAGAGCATAACATGATAGCAGATGATCTTGCTCGGCTTGCGACTGCTAACTATACAATAGCTTCGGTTTTTTGTAGACCTGGCCGCAGTGGAGGTTCTTGTATTTTGATCCGTAACAGCCTTTACGATGTCGAGAATGTTAATAGTATTGTAGATCTGTCAATAGCAAATATAATAGAAATATCAGCAGTAAAACTAACCGAACATAAAACGTATATTGTTTGCGTATATAGACCACCTAGAACTAACAAAATATTAATTGATTTATTTTTTTCAAAACTAAATGATATGCTATCCAAATTAATTGATTTGAATTCTTATTTTAAAATTATACTTTGCGGAGATTTTAATATTGATATTCTGAAATGTAGCAAAATATGTTCAGAGTTTAAAAATATTCTTGCGGTTTACGGTCTGAAGCTCCAATTTAACGAAATAACACGACCGGATAGTGGTACTGGTATCGATAACGTAGCACATAACATAAGGGGTATCAAAGGAGAAATAATTGATTTTGCAATATCAGACCACTTAGCTCAGTTAGTAAGGATCACTGTTAAAAAGACATGTGCTCTAAAATATTGGTACACAAGCAAGAGAAATTATAGCTTAGAGAACAGAGCAAAGTTTACGAAATACATCGAAAGTTTGTCATTTCAAGAAGTATATGAGTATAGTAACCCAAACAAAGCATTTAAACTTTTTCATGATACTTTTGTACTTATTTACAAACTCTGTTTTCCACTAAGTAAGGTAAAAATATCCACGCATAAAAAACCAACATGGATATCTAAAGGTATAAGAACCTGCAGTAAAAAGGTACGATCCCTACTGTGGAAGTTCAGACTAAGCCGGAAAGAAGCAGATAAAAATGTATTCAAAACTTACTCTAAAAGATTTAACAAGATTATACATTTAACACAAAAATCTCAAAACGAACACTATATAAAAAAATCAATTAACAAATCAAAAGCGATGTGGAACATAATAAATAAGTATAATAGAAATGTACCGCAAGAAAGTATCTCTAAAATTAAATTTAATGGTAATACGATGACTGATCATAAGGACATGGCTAATTTATTTAATAATTATTTCACTGACATTGTAGAATCTAATACTAATATTCCTAATACGTATACAATTAACCATAATAAATCTAATTCTATCTTTTTGACCCCAACTAATCCAACTGACATTAATAATATTATCAAAACACTAAAGAACACAAACAGCGTAGGTTTTGATGACATTACAACGAAAATAATTAAAGATGTTGCTGAGATTATTTCACCTGTAATGAGTCACATTATTAATTTATGTTTTGAATACGGAATATATCCAGATACTCTAAAATTTACCATAGTCAAACCACTTTTTAAAAAAGGTCTTAAATGCGACATTGGCAATTATAGGCCAGTAGCCCTTATCCCTATATTTGCCAAAATAGTTGAGAAAGTAATATACAACAAACTATATAATTATGTTGAACTTAACAAAGTCCTTAGCTTGAAACAGTATGGGTTTAGAAAAAGTATGTCCATCACCAAAGCAGTGTATGATTACTTATATGAGGTATTGACAAGTAGAGATCGCAACAAAACTGTCATTTCCCTTTATATGGACATGACTAAGGCTTTTGACCACGTAGACCATAAAACACTACTTCACAAGTTAAATGGCTACGGTGTCAGAGGCACTGCTAACCAACTTATTGAATCGTATCTCAGCAATAGAACCCAGATCACTAGAATTAAAACGATATGCAAAAAAACATTTACTGACACTAATTTTGACTCTGATACTAGAACAATAAGGTATGGCGTTCCACAAGGAAGTGTCTTAGGGCCACTTCTATTCCTCATTTATATAAATGATCTGCCTCAAATCACGAATCATTCTATGACTTTGTTTGCTGACGATAGTACAGTTCTATTTGTAAATGATAAATTTTATAATTTTGAATCTGACATTAACTATACTTTGACATCTATTATTAACTGGTTGACATTAAATAATCTAAATATTAATTTGACTAAAACATTTATTATGAATTTCAAACGTAAAAATAATGCTAATCTTGACATGAATATTAATTATCTTGGAACTAGGATAAAAGAAGTTGACAGCACGAAATTTCTAGGACTTACGATTGACAATAAACTAAACTGGAAACTTCACATTGACAATATATGTAAGAAACTTCATCAGTTTGCTTATGCTCTTTTTAAACTAAGCAGAGTTACAAACACATCTGCAGTATTAACAGCCTATCATGGCCATGTTGCTTCAATCTTGAGATATGGTATTATATTTTGGGGTAACTCAACCGACAGAGTGAAGGTTTTTAGGGCTCAGAAGCGCTGCGTAAGAGCTATTTGCAGTTTAAAAACTAGGGATTCGTGCAAAGAGCACTTTACGAAACTAAAAATATTAACTGTTGCCAGTCTTTACATTAAAGAGGTTGCTACCTTTGTAAAAACCTACCCAGAGCGATTTGAGTGGTTTGCAGTTGGAAGCCGACTAGAAGGCAAAATGCGCAATGTGCCCTGCAGGACACATCTATTACGCACCAGTATATTTTGCATGGCGCCTATTATCTATAATAAGTTACCACTTTGCCTTCGTTTACTACCAAAAAATTGTTTTAAAAAAGAATTACACCGCATGCTGATAACTAGAGCGTATTACTCGGTAAATGATTTTTTAGATGATACTGAAATTGATGTAATACAAATTAAGTAGATTTACCAAGTTGACATTATACCTAAGAAAAATATTATTTAAGAGTTAATTTATTTGTAGTATTATTATTAATTTTCTATGTATTTGTTAATTAATTCAACTTGTGTATTCAATTTAATTTATATTTTTTATGATTTTAATGACCTATATTAATTTGAAATGTTTGTATGCTAATTAGCAGGATCTAGAGAAGCTACCTAACACACCCTCCATCTATGAATGTACCTGGACTCACAAACAATAAAATGATTTTGATTTTGATTTTGATTTTGAAAAAATTTCATTACAGTGTCCCGTGCTTTTCTTTGATGCAAAACGCGTCTCTAGAGCTCAAAGTTCTCTCGCTTGTATCTTGGATAGCTCGTTCGTGTCACAGTCTCAGCTTGAGTATGATGGAGTGTCTCATTTTCCCGTCTCAAGTGTTTGTTAGAGATTGTTTATGTCGTGTTATTGCTGAGAGAGATTTTATATGACAGACAAGTTATGTGATTTTTTTTAATACTGCAGTTGGAACTGTTGAAAGTATTGCCAATACTCATTTCGT
Organism: Ecliptopera silaceata; assembly: GCA_932527185.1. Classification (NCBI taxonomy): domain Eukaryota; kingdom Metazoa; phylum Arthropoda; class Insecta; order Lepidoptera; family Geometridae; genus Ecliptopera; species Ecliptopera silaceata. Next base: position 8,405,442 of record OW052208.1, on the reverse strand, counting down.
GTGGAAATGTGCCAAATGTAATGCTTAATCGAGCCTCTGTCTCTTTTAGACGGAGATATCAGTCTTGCCTGATGGCCAAGAAATCTTCAAAAATCTACTATCTTATAATATGTCTATAGCAAGTATGTAATTGTGAAATGGAAATACCTAAGTCAAATAACCAGAGCTATAGCAAAAACATCTGAACTGAACCAACTGTTCTGTGTAGGATGCAGTGTAACTACAATCTACGTAATTTGACAAAGCTCTCCGCAATCAAGATTCCTGTATATAGAAATAAGCATCAGGAACAAACAGCATTCCAAGCAGTCGTTGCAATTTTCGCAGTCGTTGCAATTTTCGCAGTTCGAAGTGCTCTTATTTAAATTTGTATGTTCCGCAATTTTTTTATAGCGCATTACGCTGAAAAGTGGTATTATAAAGTCATTCTTTCATGACTGTTTATATTGGCAAGAGTTCTTTTAAACAACATCACATATACACAAGGTTGTTAAAAACACATGTGCAATTAAGACGTAAAGTTTCGCAAAGTCTCTATTCAGAGCTTTAATTACGAAAATCTTTTAAGTGCTACGGTCACTCAGCAAAAATAAAATAAACTCCCTCACTCAACGAAAATAAAATGAAAAAGTGCAAACTGGTCACGGATTTCAGAATTTGTAGATGTCGCAAATAGTGAATGCGAGAAGAAAAAATGTTGTAAACTTTTCCTTGTTTGTAACCTGTTAAATGTTCACCCATTTATAAGAACTAGCTGGTGACCGCGACTTCGCGCTATCGTTATATTTTTTGACAATTCGCACACTATCTTTATAATGTATAGCCTACCTATGTGTTATTCTGATGTATAAACTACATTATTATAGTGTTTCATTGAAATCCATCCGTAGTTTTTGCGTGAAAGAGAAACAAACATACATCTACACATCCATCTATACAAACTTTGCCTTTGTAATATGGGTAAGATAAACTGGACTCGTAATTACTGCTGGAATTAAAAAACAAGAGTGCTTTTGCTGAACAATAACTAAACAATCTTCTTTAACTCGTATACTACTAAAAACACAACCACATCCATTAGTTCCCAGCTCCTGGCTTCGACAGCGGATAAAATAAATCCTAGGAAACTCAGGTATCCCCCGTTAGTTGCAATACGGAATTCCTATTTCCGAAGCCGGAGCAAAGTTTTGAACACAAGAATGTGCTGATAAATAGAGACTGGTATATTTACAGTAGTTGTGTAGGTGTAGAATTAATGCTTCCATTGATAGAGAGTATAGGTTACAAGCGTAATATGAGCCTTGTTGTTTTAGGTGCTAGTTCACTATCACTAAATATTGATATAGACTAACTATAGTATTAAAAGCTAGCGTATTCTTCTTTTTAAACCTAAATGATGGAACAAGCGTATGGTCTGATGCTAAGCGTTGAATACTGCGTATAATGTTGTTACCTTACGGGGCACGTTTACTGATGACGCGTCTTGCTGGCTCTGAGAACAAATAATCTTTGATACCTGAGACGTCAGTTGCAAATCATTGAAACACTGTGATTTTAGATCGTACAAGGCAACTGTTCTAAATGCTGAAGTAGGTTCTTATCTCGTCAATAGCATGTAGGAACTCAGCAGTTTGAATTCTTAACTTTGTGAACATTTTGTGTATATAAAGTTCTTCATTCATGTGTGATTTTAACGAGAAGCTACCTTGTTTGTTGAAAATGTGCCTCTTAATAGTCTGGTACTAGTAGAACGACGAGCTATTTGCTTTTAAAAGTTATGAGCAGCATAGTGAGGCGGGGAGAAACTTAATACTTATACTCAGTATAAGAATTTTGCAGACTTTTATAATATTTTCTGATTCTGATACAAACATAACTTCCATCTGACTACTTAGTATCCTGTGGTTTTCAAGTAGGTAGCTGTAGTATGGCAGTTTGAAATAGGAGAACTGTCATACCTTCTATATAACTTGTTAGTGACGGCGATGCTTCTTTCCGGTGGGAACTGTGACTTAAGAATGCAATGCTTTGGAGAGGACCTAACAATATGTGTCAAATAAACTTTTTACTTAGAGCAGTTGGTCTATCAGTTTGTTTTGTAGTTTACCTATTAATATGGAAATGTGTGCGCTCTCGATGAGAATATTGAACACCCGTAGCTTATGTTATCAATTTACCAGCCTCGACCCCGACACGATAGTTGGTTATAAAAGGTATGAGTAAAACTCCATTGGCTTAGTATAATCGCAATGTTATTAATTATATCAACGAAATATTTAGAATCGGATACCACTACTACTATTTTCACGAACTACTGTAGCTTTCATCGTACCTCATTTGTTTTTGTTAAACTGTATACTGTTCCGATAATAAATATTTTTGTATTCTGTACCTCTACCATGAGTTGTCACAGTAAAATCGCCTGACTTAACTACAGTAGTTACGTAAATACGCAGATGGTATAGTTATCCGCTAGAGGCGCTGTACAAATCTTCATATAAATATAATATATAAATAAAATAAAAAGCCTGTTTATTCCTTAACTTAAATTACCTTTTTCATGCACATTCTATTATTAACATATTTTCATACTTACTAATTTTAACATTGCAATTATTTAAGAAACTTACATTTAAACTTGGTATTATTAACTAAAATTACATTAATATTAATGTACAAATCTTCATACATTTGTTTAATTAAGTCGCTAGCGAGTATAGATTGTAAAAACTCATGGTAGAGCTACTGGTGTAAAACAATATCGACATTCTAGTCAGGACGACAGGGACCATTGTCACTCATCGCAGGGGACTTTAGTTCATGGGGGACTTCAGTTAAAGCCTATGAGTTAACAATGTCAAGGTTTAACTAATGACTAGTTTTACAGCGAGTGTTCATTAATCACAAGTTATTTAAAGCGTTGAACACTGTCAGTGCTCGTAACTAATGAAGCAATTTATTATACAGATGATAGGAGCTTCTGTTCAGAGATTGTGACGTGCAATAAATGATAACTACGTCTAGCAAGAAATTAATTGTGTGACAAAGAGGACTTAGCATGAATAAATGTGATAATCGTAAACATAACGTATTTAAGATACACTTCGCGATATTGCTGCCACCTTCCACAGTAAAGTTCATGTTGACGCGCAGTGTATCTCAAATACACTCGAGAGCAATGAATCCGGGTCACTTAAAGAATGTTAAAAATCTCGGAAACTAAAAATGATAGGTTAATGCAATAAATTGTATTTAATAGACAATGTAATACTCCTTAAATGAAAGTAAAAAAAATATGAGTCACCATACATTTTATTAACACAAAATTACATAAAGAAAAAAACTGCTGATCTCTCCTTAAAACAAAAATAGGAAACATGAAATTTTTGAACTTTATTACGATTTTCTTGAATTTTAATACTTCGTATTGCCTCCTCGTGCTTCCATTACTGCGTTTACGCGGTTTGGCATGCTGTACACCAAGTTCCTTATACGATTTTGGGGAATATTCTCCCATTCCTCTGTGAGAGCAATTTTGAGCTCACGAAGCGTGATTGGGGGAGGGTTTCGTTGTTTTACGCATCTGCCTAGCTCGTCCCAAGCATGCTCGATCGGGTTGATATCCGGGCTGCGCGCTGGCCACTCCATACGAGTAATGTTCATCTCTTGAAGGTAGTCATTCACAATCCTACCTGTATGAGGTCGGGCATTGTCATGCATAAATATAGCATCCTCACCTAAATTGACCATAAATGGACCAACGTGATCATTAAGGATTTCTTCCACATATCTTACGCTAGTTAAAGAGCCGTTTTCTATGATCACCAGCTCTGTGCGACTTTCAGAAGAAATTCCGGCCCACACAAGTACAGACCCACCACCGTAGGCTACTTTTTCTTCGATGCATGCTTGCTTGAATCTTTCCCCTGGTCTTCGATACACTCTGTGTCTTCCATCGTGCTTGTAGAGCATAAATTTTGATTCGTCGGAGAACATAACTTTTGACCAATCTTCAATACTCCAATTTACGTGGCTCTGGGCATATCTTAGTCTCGAAATACGATGCCCACGCTCCAGTTTAGGGCCGTTTGCAGGTCTAAGGGGTTTTAAGTTAGATTCAGCAAGCCGACGTCTTACTGTCCATGCACTTGGGTTACTTCCTCCGAGGCGTCGAAACTGATTGGTGAGTTCAGTTCCTGTGAGAAAGCGATTTCGAAGCATGGTGTTCACCAAGTATCGGTCTTCTCGTGCTGTGGTACACCTGGTTCTGCCCGTTCCTGGTCTGCGTAGGTTAGAACCAGTTTCTTCGTAACGTCGGAGAACTCTTTGTACTGTTGACAGCGACACACCGACAGTCCTGGCTGTATCGCGCTGACTCCGGCCGGTTTCCAGCATTGTAAGTATTCTGGTGCATTCTTCAGGCGTAAGCGACATAATTTCAGCTTGAATAATGAATATAGAGCACTATCAACATGGTTTATGTACCCACATAAATGACAGATTACAAACAAAAGCAAAACCAAATGCTGTAATTTCGTAGTTCCATCTTCGAAAGTGGCCCTTTTTCAAATTTGATTTTTTTATGATATAACTTTACAATAACTAAGAAGTTTTAATACCTTCATTTAAGGAGTATTACATTGTCTATTAAATACAATTTATTGCATTAACCTAGCATTTTTAGTTTCCGAGATTTTTAGGATTCTTTAAGTGACCCGGATTCATTGCTCTCGAGTGTAGGTCACTGTTTCGATACGATTACGATTGTCACATTTATTCGTGCCCAGAAATACTGAAGACAATATAATGATATAAACAAACTTATTTTAGACTCTAGCAGTGCATTAGTGGCATAATAACTTAAAAACATAATTTTAATAAATGTGTTCACAGCTGCATTAAACAACCATTTGGCATTTGTTTGCTATTTAATTTGATAATTATGTTAACAACTTCACAATTAACATTTAGCACCAAGTAATTTGTTGATAAGAAACCTGCTCATTATGTTAATGAGATACATCATAATTAAAAAAAACATAGAAATATCAATATCGTTAGTTTCAACGGTTTAATTTTAACAAGGAGCTTTAACGTATAATGTTTGTAACAAGCAAACACGATACTATATGTAAACAGAAGGCGGCAAAACTACCAACTTGAAGGTATACAGAATCATGTTTATTCACACACAAGAGGAAGAATAGTACATAGTTCACCGAGAGGAGAAAGTGACCGATTACCGTCGAGGGTGTCGTTTGAAGCCCGAGCCGCAGGCGAGGGCTTTAAAACACCCGAGATCGGGAATCGCACTTTCTCTTGAGTGATACATAGTGCTTTATACTACACCTACGAGGAAAATAAAAAACTAAAATTTTCACATGTTCTTTTTTCAAATTGTTTGACACCATCCAACACACAGCTAGTGGCCAGTGTCATTTTGCGAACTTGGAGATAAAAACTCACTGTAAAAACTTTTTGGCTTTTGATATTTAGGTTACCAGCGCATAGTCTTACCCAAAATTAAAAAAGAAAAACCACGTAAGAAATGGATTTTCATACACTTTTCTCTCCCGCTCAGATGCGTTTTCTCGCCGCATATTTGTTCGATATGCAATGACGTACTTTCTACCGTAAATTTGATAAAGTATCAAGGTACTTTCCGAGCAGGTGTAGTATAAAGACTATTATGTTTAATTTTCAAACTTATTGTACACCGCCGTCTTTCTGATTTTGTCTATTCTCCATGCAAAGGTTGTCTGGAAAGAGATCTCTCTTAGCTATAAGACCGCCCATTGCACTGAATGCTTTTATAAATAAATAATTATTTATTTATTATTTACTTGAACTTATTTTAATCAAAGATTTTTTAAACAGGATGTGATTCAAATAATTTTTCTACTTGAATCAAAATCCTTTGTCTAGTGATTCAGTATCGTTTTAATAGGTATTGGTTCTGATATCCGACCAGCATACAAATATCAAGGAAACTAGTACGAGTGAACTCATAATACATAGTACTAATCGTCCTCTTCTAAGAAGCGTGTAGTTCCTAGGAAATGGTGGATGATTTGTCGACATTCCTTCAATATATAAATATTCATGGATATTCACACATCACACATTAGCCCCAAACTTCTGATATACTTGTATACATTTTTGTTGTAAATACTTTGTTTCTTTAATACGTTACGTTTACGATTCTCACATTTATTCGTGCTCACAGCTCAGTCCTCAGGACGAAACTTACTAGTTTCGACAAAAAAAAATGCTCGCAAGAAAACATTTAACTTTTTTCCACGTCCAAAACATTAGTAAACCCGAAACATAATTGGTAGTGTACGAACTGCTTATTATCATCGCCCATCTGAGCAAGTTATACGCAAAAAGCGAAGATGAGCTGAAATTACCGGCTAAACGAAAACTTCAAAGCAAAGGATTTAATGTGAAATTAGTTGTAGATTCATGTCTACGATGTGTGATCCTGTAAAGTCCCAAACTTGGGATAAACACTGCGGCTAGCCTGTTCTTGATAGGGTGTAGGATAACTTCATATATTAGTTCGCTTTCAACGCTAAGCCTAACTCAATTCGTAGCGAACGAAAGTTTTTGAGGTACATGCTTTCAATTTAAAACTACAAAATATAATTGGATTCTACTATCATACAGAATAGCTCTGCAAACTCTTGAATTTTAAATATTTACTGTAGTTCCTTGGCTTTGAAATGTAGTAGTTATCGTATAGCTTCTAGTAGCTTCTGATCTATTGATGCTAACAAATTTTGCAAGTTGTAATTGAGTTGTTACGTAACTTGCTGAAGTCGTACGTTCTATTCTCAATGTACAGAACGAATATAGAACAAACTTTCTCTTCAACTGACTTTAATTTGATTTCGACGAACTGGTCTGTAATTTGACTTTAAGGATTGACTCAAAGATACACAATCTATAAACCTTTGAAGTTCTTGCAATTTAGTTTACTTTCCTAGTGCTAAAATGTAATTATCTTATTACTATAGATTCTGCAAAGTCGAAAAATCTTTTAAAAATGTATAAATAAGTTTAAAAGTCAATGACCACAAGATTTTATAATAAAACCTGCTCACTGCAAATCAATCAATTCTGTCTGCCAGATTTCAGACAAGTTTTTAAATAAGAATAAAACATCATCCATCAAAAGGGTTCAAGGTCAAGCTGAGAAAGTATCTTTGAAAGCTTTTACGAGTTGGATCAAGGAACTGTAAGCTGGTATAATGGATACAGCACCTGCTTCTACATGACAGATGAGGCACTTACCACGTGCTAGGTATAAGACCCTCAATGAGGCACTTAATGTACTGCGCTCTCCACAGCTGCTTAATAGCATAGTTGTGCGCTGGTATTAAGGCGATAAAGGTTTAAAAGCTTTTATGACTACTTGGTAAACAAACCGTTAGTCACGACTTTTCTTGACTGTCCCGTCACATATCTTGCATCGACATACACATTCTTGCATTGCTTAGTTTTTCATACTGGGCTATTGTGTTTAAACTTAGTGGCCTTTTAAGTTATGTTTGCTTATGCTGACCTAGGTATATAGGGGACCCTAATCGTACTGTTTGCCATAACTAAGGAAACGAATCACCGTGAACTTTTCACGATTATACAAGTTACCTTCACATTTACCCGTGTTTATGTTAGACCTTGTCTTCCTTAGGTTATGGCCCATAAAATAAGGCGTTCGTGTGCCGTGCGGTTGTTTAACTGAACACTTGATACATGCTTGTAAACATTACTGTTTCAAGTTTATTAGTTTTTGAGTCTATAGATATGGCGCCAAGCTGCAGTGTTTGGGGAGATATTTAATTATTTTACACATTGTGTTGTAACAAGGCAGAGTTCCTCTATTTTTTTTATATCAGTACCACTTACATGATGTATAGCACTTTAACGTCTACATCAATTATATCCAAATGTCTTTTCCATGTCTTGTTACTAAAAATAATCTTACCTCGCACATGTGTCAGATTACATATCAAATAACCGAAAGCACATTAATCACGAAGAGTGCTGTGCGAAACCCTCACGCATCGCTTACTCCGAAAGGGCCACATCAGCCTCTTACGGAGATGGAACATTCCCACGTTGATATGAGTAGCTTTTAGAACAAGTGCCTCTTTTCACCTTCAACTGTGTAGGCCGTAGTAACCTCTAGACTTCATTTTCAGACACAGATTAAGTGGAAAAGGTTATTTTCTAATTTATGATGGTAATTTCGAATTCGATGTGCCTCCGTTATTATAGAAAGCTAAAGATATCACTCACATTATAATCTGCCTATTAATCAGAAGCTTCGAAAAAGTTCTTTCTTTTCTAAACTGCTACTTAGAAGTTCCAAATATCTCTGGATAGTCATAAATTCAGGTTACGGTGAAACTTTCTCGACATTAGAAGGTAAGATGCGGATAGTTAAAGTAATTGCCTGAATGGGCAACTTCTAGCCGCGATTTTCGAAGGATATCAACTTAGACTTTATAATTTAAGTCAAGTTGACTACATGTAAATTCTAGGAACTAAAATTTTATAACATCCCTAAAGTTACAAGTCGGCAACTTTACCTCAAGTTACAAATCAGCAACTTTCCCTTTGATGTACCTAGGTAACGGTTCCCAATAGCACTAAGTACTGTAATTTCACTCGACGCATAACTCCTAAGAATGTATTTAGACGGTTTAGCGATTATATCTTACAATTGAGATCGACCCAAAACTTTTGGAATGTTATAAAAACTTTGTTATTTCGTAAATGTTTGATTTTTTTTAAGCTTCATCTAATAAGCAAAACTATAATACGACCTACAAAAGATGGCATCGCAATACGAAACGACGTAGTAAAAAATAAACTACGCAGCCATATAGATTCCAAATCAAACAATCTACATTGTAAACGCTTAAACGGTCCTTAAACGGTGTGGCCTGCCAATATTTGATGGAATTATGAATAAACATCAGGGAGCATTCCATTCCGATCACGCTCAGGAATGCTAGTCGACCTTCGGAAGGGTATCCGAGCACATGCCCTTAAATGATTTTCTTTGTCTTTATGCATGAACGCTTCTCATCGTTTAGTTCATGCATGATTTGGAACACAATATAAAATACTAGGTTACAAAATTTTTCTATTGATTTGTCATAATATGTGTATTTCCAGATATTATTATATGTTTGTATTAAAAATGTCTGCGTGCTGGCTTGAAATTGAAGATTCCAAAAAAAAAATTTTGTTTTAGTCTTTCGAAAGCTCTTAAATCCGTATTTATATCTTAATAACATTAATAGTAGCGTATAAAACCTTTAGAAAGTTTAGTTTCTGTTATTAAAGCGGATAATAGATGTAGGGTTCTACGTCAGCTTACGGCATTAACATGTTTAAATTGAATCTGAATGATTGATAGGGTTGTTTCATAGAAATGGAATCCGTCCTTCTGCATTTTGTATTTAAAGGATATTTTATAGTGGTTTTAATACCTCACAATTTAGTGATTACTATGTGTTTAATTTGAAGCTGGTAGTGTTGATGACCTGCATAGTAAAGGGGTTTTTAACTGCACCTTGCAGTCTTCCATCATGCTCAGGTTTCTAATCGGCTTTGTATATGAAATCTACAGTTCATCGTTTAATCTCATCATACTTTTAGAATCTTCTTAAATTAGAAGAGAGAAGAAGAATAGAATTAGAATTTTCCTTAAATTGTTCAATATAAGCAAAATTCATAAAGATCCTGTTTTAGCAACGCTTTTCACAAACAATAGAACACGTGTTCCACCGGTTCCACCATAAATGGGACATAAAATTCATTTATGAGCATTGTACTAAATGTACTGATGCGTTTGTTCGTCGCCAGCGTGCCGGAAACGGCTTTGTTGCCAGATTGCTTGTAGAACAATGCCGCTCTGTGTTGCAGGACTTTCGCGTGCGTGACGATCGATGCTGCATGGCTGTATGCTTGCTTTGGACTCGTTGGAATATCATTTTATGAGCTATTTAATTCTGTGAGCAAGCGTGTGTCAGAGCAATTACTTATGTATTTTTAGAACACGAACTGAACTTTACTTATACTTACAGCCTATTTTTAGCGTGCCTAAGTGCGTCCTTGCGATAAAATGCATTGCGTCAAGAATTCAAATTCTAACAGACGATACCTGTTAATCCACTAACACTCATACAATCTGCAAAGCAACATTGTGCATATTCCTAACGTCCATTAATTCTTATTTATTTATTTGTAAATTGGTAGTATGTTTCGACGAGCTTTTAAAGTAGTAACTACTGTTTCAAACAAGTGATACTGTCTTTAACATTGACCTTTGCGCTGTCGTTTGGCAGATATTTGTAGCGCCATGGTTCTATCCTTGGCCTCGGGCTAAAGTACTTGAAGACTTGGAACAGCGCCTAAATCTCCATGAATTTGGAAACCAGCCTAAGTGGTACCTTGTTCAGCCTGCGGTTGCATTGAGAAGCTGTACGTTATATGGACAAATACAATTTTCAGACATTACATAAGTGTTCTCTTTAGACTTAACAATTTGTTTAATTATTAGGTTTTCCTTCCTTAAGTAAAATGATGTGGCCTATTATTGTGGTTATTATTTATATATTGTTAATATAGAAAAGGCAAATAACTAAACATAATTTTGGACTTGGTAGCATTGACAGGACAATGATATCATTGGAACGAATTTCTGCTTCGTCGATAACCACACTAAACCCAATAACACAGACCTAACACTTGAAGTAATCTAATACGTGGATCTACAACAACTAGTTAGGAGTTTATCACATTAGCTAACTATCGGAAACTTTGATGATAGGTTAGTCTTGGAGCTTTGGCAAACTTTGTCTTTCGTTAGGACATTTAGTTTTAGAGTCCTCCCGCGACTTTGTCCACGGCTCGTTCGTTCATCTCCCGTGGAGTTTTAGGGTTAAAAAATAGCCTATGTTCTTATTCTATTCTTATTGGTGTTCATCTAGGTAACGTACCTACTGAACGCATTTCTAATTTAATTCTAGATTCCTAGCATCTAAACTTTCATTTTTATAATATTAGTAGGATATATACTTAAACAAAATTCAATTGAATATAAATAATACTATGATATATATTTTATTTTTAAACAATAGATTTTACAATTTGCATGAAAATCGACTTGGACATTATCCAAAACCTACACCTGTGCCAAGCTCGTTCAATAGCATTCCATTCAATCTTGTTTTATTGTGCAATGCAGATACTATTTTCCAGTTGGACTCCGTAACTAATTTGAATTTTTCTTTCAGGTAAGCCAAGTCCTGTCGCCCAGATGTATCTTCACAGTGCCTGGTAAGACTGCAAACTTATATTACTACTTATTATAATATCAGGCAAGTTTTGGCTTCTGTTTTTTTGTTCCTAGGTATTTCACACTTTTTTGTGTATTAGTTGAGAACGTAGGTTGGAGAGTTTATATTACCTCCTTTCAGACAGTGTAGGTTAGGAGTGGTAGATACGAACGGAAATGGGACGTAGTTACTTTGAAATGGCAACACTCTCGAGTCTCTGGTACAGGGCGCTTTGATGTGATCATCTAGAAAACACATCGCAGCTAATGGATAATCCAAACTTATGATCTGAAGCATAAACGGTTTAAAAATGTGTTTCGAATACAATGTTGAAGTTGATGATCTGAATCATGTTTCTAAAATTAGTTTTTTTTTTTAATTTAATACCTACGCAAATTATAACGATTTAGACATCAGGATAAAAACATAATATGGACTTGTATTGGAAACAATCGTAATAAAAAAAACAAACTGGAGTAAATAATTACTTAGTTGCAACTCACAAGTATAGTCATAGATTATGCTGTTTCAATATACTTGCGAGTTTCTTGATCTTTTTGAGCACGGCATTACAATCTAAGCAAAATTTGCATTCAAATACTTCGTGTTCATTCATACGTTAATTATTTAAATCTATGCCATATGTTAGTTGAGTTTTGTTTATTATGGCCGTTAAGCACGCGCTAATCATTTTCAACACTTATTATGAGAAAGAGGGGTCAACAAGCCTAAATGTGGTAGAAAATATAAAGCTAAAGAAAAGAAATAAACGATGAAAAGATTCCTGCACACCCCGAGCACGAATAATTTTGACAATCGTAAAGTAAACGTAACGCAGCGTGTTCGATTCACACTGTGCGATGACGCTCCACAGTTCGGCTGACGAGCTGGCGTTTGACACTCAAAGTGATCGAATACGCTTGCGTTACGATTACTTCACGATTGTCATGTTTATTCGTGTTTACCCCTCAGTATTTTCATTAACGTACACATTGTTGTCAAATAAACAAAGCTCTTGATGTAAGAGTTAGGAACAATATCACACAACAAGACAGCTGTCGCTGACTCTCTTACGGCCGGTTTCTCGAACGATGATCAACGAAAAATTCAAATAATTACTATGTGTCAAACTCGGATCAATCGTGATTTGGGTTTCGAGAAACCGGCCGTTATTGACTTGGCACTAATATGACACAAAAATGTGACCTCATATCCCACGGGAATACTAAACTGAACTCTATTCGTGTATACTTAAGAGTTATCGGAAGGTGAAGTGATAGTAAAGATATTTTTGTTTTTAATAATATTGGCTACCGGGCCATGAAAATAGTCGGTCGTGCCAAAAAATTATCTATCTGTGCTTAGCAATATAACATCTGGACGATGGCCAATATCTACAGTATCTTTGCATTTTGAGTGGATTCCATTTCTGTAATCACTTTGTAAACAGTGGTTTGCTCGTTAACTTTATTTTAGTTATCATTTTTACAAGTCCGTTGCGTTTAACTACATTGTTTGTCAAACGACTAGTTGCAACGATAAACGTAGTATAGTATTTTCGTCTACAGTAAGGAATATTTTTTAAAATATATGAAAACTACAGGCATCTAATGTATCTTTTGTTATCTTTCTTGTTTTGAAATAAACTCTCAACTCAAATTCTTATATCTCTCCGTCATTCCTGTGAGTAATGGATCTGCGATTGTTATCAAAAAATAAATTTATAAAATGTCTTTATTAATGATAAGTTCTTTTCTTTCTTTTGTAACATCCAAAACTATTTATTTTTTTCATAAATCTTAAAAGAAGTAGGTATTTGGAAAGTAATTTCGATTAAGGACTGATCGATTTTTTTTCACTATTCAAAAGCTCATTTTCGGCGGATCTACAACATAAATTCACTACGGGCTCTGGTGATTCGAATTTATATTACTTTCCTTTTCGTGATTAGTTTAGTTTATTTCACAGAACGGCACGTAAGTATACTTCAACACAAAGTAATGAGCTTGTTGCGCCCACGCGGACACCGAAGGCACCATGGCTTGCCTACGCGTCCTAAGGCGCCAACATGCTATAGCTAAGCGATTAGCAAATCTTGGTGCAGCAAGTGTAGATTGTGATGCATGGGCAACCGCAGCCGCAGCCACCGCAGCAGCCACCGCAGCAACCTCCGCAAGGTCCGCAACACATCTTGGGTTTTTGAAATTGAAGGAGTACTACTAGAGTTTCTAAAAATGGGTCGAAAAGACCGCGAAGTTTAGCAAAGATATAGAGTTTGAAGAAGTTACTAGTAGGTTCTGTTGAATTTTTTGGTTATAGATTTTTGGAACTTTTTAATGTTTTTTTTACTATTTTAGGTATGTGTATCTCGCTGAAGATTTGAGTGTAGTGATTCTATATAGCGTTGAAGCTTAGGATCTTGCGTAGGTTGTTCTTCGAGCTTTAATTTCGTTTTGGGGCCCAAGGAGTGTTGTCACATTTGGCACATAAGTACTTACCGATTATACTAACGATTTAACCAATTGTATCATGCTGTGACATTCGCATTTTAGGTGCGTGTGGGTGGTATTTTCTGAATCAGGCAAATGTTTGTTATGATCATTACAACCATGATCATTCTTCAACGTCTTTACATTGGATGAAACGCCTGTCTGCAGAATCTTGCCAGCCTTGCCGAATATATCTTCAATATGCAAATATATCTTGCCTGAAACCGCTTGCGATATAATTAACTAACCCTTCGAACCGAATAATCTCAATTGCTTCATCGCGACCTCATTCATATCAGTAGGTATTGAATGTGACTCTCATATAGGTAACGACTTGCCTGTCGAAATCGTCTATATTTGGTCCAAATTAGGTCAAGTTCATTCACCCCTGTTAAACAAAATGCTGTTCAGAACACGCGATACCTACTTTTTTAGTGTTGTTCGAGAGCTTGTTCCGTTGTTTCGTGAAATTAGAATGCGATGTATGTATCTAACGAACATTTTAGTTCTTTCATTTCATTTTTTGACCATAGCCCACTTTATATCTCTGAAAAACAACTGGAAATGATCAGGACACGGCCAGAATCTTACATTTATTGTATAGGCGACAAGGAAAGTGGTTTACCACTTTTGATGACATCTCCCAGTAACATAATTATTCGCTAAGGATTACAGATTGACAGATTCTGAGGTAGCAGTTATTAATCTGTCAAGCGAAAATAGCCCTTGATGTTTTGTACGTGCAAATGATATTCAGTCTTAGAGTGGTAAACCAATTTCATTGTCGCCTATACTTACATTTGTTGTTTGCATTTATTGTCTAAATGCAAACCACTGATCACTAAAATGCTCACAAATGTGACTAATTGCAGACAAGCAATTATGCAATTACAGAGCTAATTATTTAATAAAGATTACCTCCGACACGCAACAGCTTCGGTTTTGCAGGTTAGATTTAGATAAAATACATTGAGATCTTATCTTTACAAGACGAGCATGAACAAAAGTATAGAAAATGGTTTTCTAATAACGTTATTTGCAATCTCTTTAGACGAAAAAGGTTAGCTGTATATCCATGGAACGTTATTAAACCCTTTCACGCTAGCTATCAAGTTGCCCTTTCATTAGAGGTTTTTTATCCCCAGATAAAAGCAAAGCGACCCCATATATCCTCATAAAGACGACCTTGCTCCTGGTCACAGCGCCCGACCTAGACCGTGTCCCCTACCAGCTCATAATGAGAAGTACAAAGACTATGAATAGATGTGTCTCATCGGGCGTTGCCCAGACCTTTCCATTATTTAGAAGTTTCTGCTAATTGCATTGTATTTTAATATCCAATCCAAGTACGTTCTTAGTTATTTTATAATTAAAAGTCTTTCATATCATCAATCAAAACTTGCATTCGTTTACAAAGAACCAGCTCAAGGTGACTTAAAATTCGCAGAGATCGAAAATTATTCGCAAAGAAGTCAATATTTTTGGTGACTTGAGTTGTTGAATGCTGAATTTTGTATTTTTGAGAGCACAAAATAATTCAGCTACGTTACCTAACTAGGCTATATATCAGGAAAGCTCATAACTAACTTTTGCTCGGCATTTACAAATCGGAGAGTTAAGCTTGGTTAATTATTACTTGCAGCGCTGTGCTCAAAATGTTTCAGTTTTGGTCTGAACTTTTCAATTTAGCACCCACAATTTGGTTCAAAATTAATTGCGATTCAAATTTGAATTTATATTAAACTGAATGAACAGAGAATTCCAATATAATTTCCTGCATTGAGAAATAGGTTTATTGTTTCATTTATGCAAAGCTTGAAAGAAAGTTTTTAGGGAATATTTGCTCATTTGCTAGAAAACATCACTCAATACGATATACATATCGCTTATTGTTCTTCATGTTTTATTCATAAACTCAATTCTTTCTGAACGAGTTTCACTAGTTCAGTCAGAGATATTTTGGTTGTGTCTCCTGGTTAACGCTGGAACCCCAAAGCAGTGATACTCGCATATATCGCTGTGTACCGGTTTGAAGATCAGGGGCTGTAAACTCACAGCGAAAAAAACATCTTTTTTAAAAAAACGTCAAAAATTTTAAAAATCCAATGCATTTTCATATATATCGACACCAGTCTCAATAATACTTGCATGTTGTCTTGGAACATCGCCCGGTATTCAGATAAGAATACCACAGAAATTATAGTAATTACGTGATTTGTAAATAACATGTGTGCTTTATATTCCTGTTCCCGTTATTTTATGTAACTTCCTCAATTTTACATTTTATTTTATTGTTATTCGGATGTTAAAAGCGTGGCGTGTATCTTTTGTTTTTTTAGTTGGGGCTTATTTATAAAATCTACATACTTAGTATAATATATCATGTTTGATTCAAAAGGTTTCAAAAGGCTCTTAAGACCTGCTGAAAATACACTTATTCTGCGAGTTTTAGTTTTGATCTGTTAAGTTTTTCTTTGTTCCTAATGAGCTCCTATAATGATTTGCATTTAGTTACGGTTTTATGTGATAGTGTCGTGATGCTTGTTTCATGCAAGCCAATCAAGCTCAAAACCTATTTGGTAGAAATCGAAAATTATCATGATTGATGAACTTTTAATATTAAAGAGGAGGTCATTAATATTGACACCGTGGTTGACGGTGCGTGCGCTGATGTGCGTGACTCGTTGAAAAAATGGCTGAAAATATCTACTTATTGAGTAGGTTATGCATCAAACTCGTTAAATATATTATAACGCATATATATATTACTGTATTAAGGTTGTTATATACATCCTTAAATAAAAAGAAAGAAGCACAAAAACTATTTTAGACACGCAGGTGATGATTCCTTTCAGTTTATTTATACACCATACAGAAACGCACAAATCCATTTAAAAATAAATCTCATTAGAACTTTTATTAAGTTGAAATTGCTTTCACTGAAGTGACTATTGATACCGCTATAATAATAGTAGGTATCTAATGTTTGTTTTGAAATAGAAAGAACCTCGTCATGACAGCCGAGCTTCGTGGTATAATCTATTTTTGTTGCCTTTAATAGATTGAAACCATAATTGCCCAATTTCTTTTTCAAATATATTTTTACCCAACGGGTTTGAAACAAGCGATTCTAAATTTATAAAATTTATGTGACTTTTTCGAGTTGTTTGACCAATGTTTAATTCTGTTGTTTATTTTAATGATTAACTGTTGTAGCGGTGAGCATCATCTTTATCTTCAAAGTACTGTATAACACCAGTACCATTACTATCTGTTTCGTCATCTTTGGATTCATAATAGTTCTTTAGCATGCAATCTAGCTGTCGAATCGTTTAATTCATGAAAACATCGGTTTCCAACGTGAAGCAATAAACCCGTCACACCTTCAATGGGTGAGTCATAGCGCCGGACGGTCTGCGATGACTCGACGAGCCTCCCCGACCTTACGACGATATTGACCAAGACGATTACACTAGCTACTAACTCAACTATGGCAAAACGTGAAAGGTGAGCAGTAGTACATATACTATGAACTGTGTATTCTGTACCGGTGAACTAACTGTTGCGTCGACTATGTTCAAATTAATAAACTCCTTTTAGTGTTTGCTCTTGAAAGGGGAATGTTAATATTGGTGGAATGCTTCACAGACCCCGCGATAACATGGCGGGAACAAACAAAGACAATGAACAACGTTGGTAATTGAATCGAATTGACATTTGACCGCATAGCAGTTTGTTAGGAAGCTTGGTTCGATTCCTTTCTGTGTTTCGAATCTAGGTCACTTCCATAAATTAGGAAAGGTCCAAGAAACGTGCGCGCCACTGCTTTGCTTTCCTTTCGGGCATTAATTTTATGAAGAAAACGACTACGACATGAGAATAATATTATAATCAAACCAATGTAAACAGATAGTTGGTTTGATAACATAATATATTGTTTATATTAAGTCACGAATAGAATGAAAAACGTGACTTAATATGCGTTACGCTCAAAATATGCGTTGATTAATAGAGGTTATTTCGGGACTTGTCACTACAGAGTATCTCATATTTATCTACTTAGCTTAATACAATGGTTATGATTTCCTGATTTTTAAAATGCACAACTTCTTACTCTGTTTATACTCTCAAAAAACTTGCGCTATTAGGCTTGAAGACGGCCTTTATCGACGCCCAGTGCCATAACTCAGCCGGAATAGACTATTTGGACCTCTAAGAGCATTGTGACGGTCGAGATCTTTATCGCTCGGATCATAAAGCTGAAAGGAGAGTTAGGAAACTCTGGATATTTGTTATATTGCTCACAAAAAACTTCAGAGTTTGGAGTACTAGTGGCCTACTTTTTAGTTGTCAGCACTTAAAATAGTAAATATCAATAAATGTGATGCCTTCTGCATTTGTTGTATTACTGCAATGCAAGCTCCTTTCATTCATTATTCTTTTGTGCTATCTCACTTTGGGAACCCGTTATTTCCTCTTCGAAACAAAACATGGCACAACAAAAGGGAGTTAATCGAATCAATGAACAGTACTTCCTGGCAATCTGGAATTTAATTAGCCTTATCAAGACTCACCAAATGAACACTGATTCACCGGAATTCGCTTCGTCACAAGCTTACTCTTCGCGATCGACCGAAGTAATTATCAAGCAGGGCCGTTGAACATGGGTCTCTCTGTCCATTGAAATCTTACCAACGTGTACCGTTCTCCCAGATCAGAACCTTTCCTTGGTCCGAGTATTCTTTGTCCAGGTCAGGCAGAAAGAGCATCTGCATGATTCGTATCTGCAAGTATTTGTACAAAAACTTTTTCCTGGCACCCCTGCTGCATTACATAACGAGAATCGATTAAAAAGACAATGACATCGTGTGAATTCAGTCAACAATGGTTGGTAATTGCGTCTGATTCATTACAAACCGCATGTCGATACGTATTGTGCGATAATCGATGTGGTGATGTTCTGTCAATCGAGCACTAACGAGACTTATGCAATTCGGATAGGATGTCTGTTTGTTTCGCTTTCATTTCGGCTTTCTCGATGGAATATTGGTTGCTGTTCAGTTGACTTGAGTGCATTCAAATATAATATACGAACGTCAGTAGAGTTTATATTAGCCATTTTTAATATTCATTATTTTTAACGCGCTTTGATTTGACTTTGGTTTTATTATTACCTGTCCACGGGAAATGTCAAACATAAATCTATCAGATTAACTTTTAAGGCATACTTAAACCTGAATCACCTATCCAGGGATGACTATTAAATAAACCAGAGATAGTGAATAGTGACAAGGCAAGAAATATTGCAAAGTATAAAAACCAAGAGTTGTCGCCACTCGAGCAGACAGCTGCGTGGGTGGAGTTTAACTATATAGGATTTACATAGCAAGTGGCGACGTGATAAACGTGCATATTATAGGGCCTGGTTGGCTATAGATTTTACGGTAGTTCCGTATTTTTAAATAGATCATTTAGATGTTTTTAAATAAGTTGTCTATTTGAAAATATAATTTTTTTGTACTTTAGCCGTTGTCAATTCTGCAAGATGTTGGAGACTTTTGGGTTCATTTTGGTTCAGCAGGGGAGTTCTTCAGGCTGGTCTGATAATGATGATTTATAGACATAATGTAACTTTAAGCGATTTTAAAAAAGCCCATTTCTCTGTCCCGTTACATAAACTTTTTTATCCCTAGCAATAAAACCCACATAAAATGTTTCAGCCGGCCTCATTGTTTCCCGATCCGCTTCGGACTATTCATGTTTATGTTTTGTCTGCTATCCCTTGTAATCTTTGTATTTCCTAACGAAATAAATAAACCATTTATCTTTATCTATCTATCTATCTATTTAATTGCCAATTTACTTTTTAATACATTTTTCTAACAACAAAACATAGGCTACCCAATTTATAGAAAAACAGAATAGAATAGAAAAACTTTATTTGAAAACCTTTACTAATCCGTTATTATAAAAGTACCGAAAGTAAGACCATGTCGAGAAGAGTGTATATATACGATACAACGAAAAAATACCAAAAGCGTGACATATTTACCAACGTAACACCCCGAACGACCTCAGGCTATTCAATTTGCAACAAAAAAGGATGTTTGTAATTGTGTAACCCAGTTTTAACCGTGCTAATGTGAAAGCCTAAAAACGAAGTTTAAATTCAAATTAACGCCTTGAAAAATTCAATTACAAAAGGATGTTATTTTCACGTTTTACCAGCGACTCTAATTAAAATCCCTCAGACTTGTTTTCCAAAACTTTTCGGGTTTCGTCTAAAACTCGAGACTTCTCTGAATTCCAAAATGAATTGGAATAATTAGAGAGAGTTAACATAATATTTCGTTAAATTATTTTATTGTAAGATCTGTTATTTTGTAAAACGGCTCGTCTTATTGTATCAGACGAAAAATACTGAAAACATCGTCAACAATAAAAGTATGAAGAACTTTATGTGTTAATCACATCCACCTTGCCAATCGGAGCACTGTTTTCCAATTTCACGCATTTCACTCAGATACATACATCTACGTAAATTCGTGTATTTATATACAGCTTTAATCTTGCTGTGTGGTCTACAACGTTTACTACCAGATGGCCTAATAGTAAAAGCATAGTCTGTAACCAATTTCAATATATCGGTTGTTTAAGTGGGAAGCTGCTTTGGAGACGCGCCAATATTGTGCATATAACTAAGAACTTCAGTCACAAATGGCGAACGTGCTGTGTGGTACAGTTTTAATGTAGGATCCAGTCTACTTATTGCTTCTTAAGAATGACCAGTATCACTTGGTTTTTTTTTTGCATGAGGGATTAAGGTACCTACCTGGGAATTAGATGTAACGGACACACTTGACCAAACAGTAAACTGGTCCTAACGAACCGGGTGGTATTCGAAATCAAAAGATTTGAAAGAGCTGATGGTGAAAGATATTAAAATTGCAGATAACCCTCAATATCTTCCTTTATACATTCAAATTCAAAACGTGCTGTTATTCTACCCGAGAATTTACAATGCCCGGGAGCAAGTATCTCTACGTGACCTGGCGTAAGAGGCTTCTCGCTGCCAAGACTTCAAATAACATACATCAATTGATATTGTTAACTGGCTATCGGAAAATTTACGTTGAAAAATACCTTTATTTCTATAGCATTTACGTGCTTCTGAAAATAAATATAAAAATACTTGGTAGTTAAGCAAAGCTGCGCTCCTAGCGCGTGACTTTAGCTCCTATATAAATTGTAATTCAATAAGCTCCAAAAAACACTGATTTTATCAAAAACACGTTATTTAATAGAAACAAATGAACATAGTCATAAATACGATTGTATAAGTCAATGGCGATACCAAGCTTGTAAGACACGCATTCGCTTCACCTTTTTTTGCAGCTGCAGCATGGCGTATAAAAGGGCCTCGGCGGTTGGCGGGCACCCTGGGACATAGATATCCACCTAGAAGGATAGATTTATGGGGTTTAATACGGGATCGGCTACTACACTTGGGGGTTGACATTTGTCATGGTTTAGTTCTGGTAATATTTTCTTATTTCAGTCAGTCGCTGGAAATAAGAACGCCTTTTCTACGTTTTGTAGGAGGCTTATCTCGTAGCTTCTACTGATCGGATGCGGTTATCATATGCATAGAGATGCTGATTAAAGATAAGATTCAAACCGGCACGATCCTGTCACATCCTCGCACAGTGGAGTACGTGTAATGGTAGTATCCACCTCCATTTGCGCAGCTGCCCATGGATACCACCCATCGCGGCTCCGGCATCATATCATACGTCTTCCGAAGAATTGGTGCCATTTTGTTTGTGACAGTGCCGGCTACGATAATGACATCGGTCTGCCGAGGAGTGCCGCGGAAGACCATTCCGTAGCGATCCATATCGTATCTGATAAAGGTTTCATCATGATCAGCGAGTGTAGTACTGGATATGTTTTTGTGGCCGATTGCTGTCGGATAGCTAGTGTGATAAAATGATTCACGCGCTCATTTGTTTTTCAATGTTTTTTTGTGGTACAATCTACACGGTACAATCTAAAAAAGTGGGTGAATTGTGTAGGTGTAGGAGTTCATTTTACGTTTTTGTTATGTATATTACAAAGAAATGAACAACAATTATACATGACGGTGATTTGACATTGTTATGATGGCGAGTTTCGACCTTTGAACGTATCTGAACGGGAGGGTGTCGATAATCTTTGCTTCACTGGCTTCAAAACAAAGGCATTGTTTAAGTCGACCAGTTTCCACAAAGTTAAGCCTCACAAAGGAACCTCAAAACAAAACGGTTCGTTTGAGCATGACAATAGCTTGAAAATGTTTTTAAAATAAATACTAATTTGACCGAGCAATGCACTTTCTTTCATGATTAACGAGTGACATAACGTCAGCCGATTTACATTATTCCTAAGGGTATTTTAACGCATTTCTCTTAAATTTGTATCATAAATTTTTCATTTTTTTGTTAATTATAGATCTATAATTAACAAAAAAATGAAAAATTGATGATTGATATCTATATTAAATGAATTTCCTAATTTTATAAGTAATAGGCTTGGCGTCCCAAAAAATAAGAGATGCACATGATGACCAAGCTATTACTATAAAAAATTACGAAAGATCCGGTTTGCACACAACATATTT
Source organism: Ecliptopera silaceata (assembly GCA_932527185.1). Classification (NCBI taxonomy): domain Eukaryota; kingdom Metazoa; phylum Arthropoda; class Insecta; order Lepidoptera; family Geometridae; genus Ecliptopera; species Ecliptopera silaceata. The sequence goes on along the minus strand of OW052208.1, from coordinate 8,382,937 downwards.
TTGTAAGAACTATATCCACGTGTGGTCTGACCACGCTAAGTCTGCAGCACTTAGATCTTAAATAACTATGATAAGAAGCAGTCTTCATTGTGAAAACTGTTTCACATGGATGTCGGTTCCTTCTTTATTTCCTTACAGACTGAGCGTGTTCAGACTCTAGTGATAGATGAAGCCTTCGTACTAGTGACCGCGTAACTGACACCGCCTCCTCAGATTTCCATCTGCAGTCGCCACGCGCCGATGCCACTCGTTATGTGCACTTGCGCAATCGACGTGCTCTGATGATCAGGGCAAGTGTAGCGCTTAGATCATGAATGGGATAGATCACCTGATCATTGATGCAATCAAGCATTAAGAGAATATGAGGCAACAAAAATAGAGCAGTGTTGTTAATCTAATCTACGTGATACCTAGAAATGTGGATAAGAAAAAATGTGCCGATCCTACTTTTAATAAGGTGATGCATGTCAAATTATATTTCGTGCTGTTTTAAAAATAAAGACGCAGCGGACTATTTAGTTATACTTTCTGTAATATCTATTAGTTACAGTTACGAACAAAGTAAATAAACAGAATATAACGGCAAACAAAAACACCATCGATTACCTGGGGCCAGCGTAATGCATCATCTCGAGAGCACAGCATGCGAGGCCGAAGGTCAAAGGCCAGATCGAGTTCTTACGACCCCAGTTCAGTATGTCGTCCAAGCGGGCAACCGCCCATTCACCTCTGGACTGCAACATTACAATAGATAAAGAGCTGAGTGATCCCAAAAAACATAGCCATTAAAGTCATTAGTGACATATGCCCCCATACCAAAGCCGTCCTCCAAGATACATCAAGTAAAACCAACGTCATCAAGAAGAATGAGGATAAGAGAAAATAAACACTTTTTGTATTTTATTAATACAAAAAGTGTTTATTTTGTCTTCAAGCTTCAAGCCTTTAAGCTTTTTGACAAAATAGAAAAATACCTATGAACTATTGATTCTATAAAACTCAAAAAATCACTTAGCATTTAACTTAACATTTTGTAGAACGGATGAGATAAAGTTTCGCACAACAGATCACAGTTTATAAATAAAACAGACGCATAACCAGTGAGCAATTCAAATATAATGTCTGTCCTAATGAATCAGCTGTTCACCGTCCTGAAATTCCATCTTATCGGGCTGAGAATTCTCCGAAATGGCTCGAGTGTTCTGCATGTAGCTTGTCCAATATGTACTTCCAGCGGAAGAAACATAAAAGTACATTTTTCTCTTCAGATTCAGTAGTTTCAGTTACATAGTGTAGGAGTCTCTACTGTACGTAAAAATCTGTCAGCAGCTTTATTTATGGACGTGTTTCAGCTCAGTCGATTCTCTCTTTTATATTATTTATTCTGATTGTGTTGCGTTTCACGTATTCTCCATTATCGGTTCGCAAACGATGCTATTTGCTAGTCAGCAAACTCGTGTCCGCTGCCGGAGTCAACCGCCGCTACCATCGTCCGCTTGGTATTCAAAGAACGTAATCTTAAGCGACGCAAGGGATTCCACCGTGATTTGTGTGCCTACGGTATTCGTTGTTTACCTTTGTGCTCCAGAAACGCTTTGAGGGAAGGATTTGAGGCGTAATTTCGTGCCCGCGAGCCAACATGAACCAGAGCTGTGAATAGATGCTATTATTCAGGTTATCCTAAGCTGGTGTAATGGAAAGGCTGATGCTAGTTTTATGTTCTTTGGCGCGTTGCCGGATGTCATCTAACTCATTGTGTGGTGATGGTTGGCTGAAAATGATTGCTCTTCTAAATTATCCTTTTGATTTAACTGAATAAGCTTATATGACTATGACCTCACTTTGAATATCCATAGCGCCGTGTCCTTGAAAATGCAGTGTTTTAAAGATGTTTTTTCTATGCGCGTTCGTCCGCACGCGATTCCATCAGAAGTTTATCCCTTAATAAACATGTCTACGTAGCGTTGTAAGTAGTAAAAGCCAAAATCGATATGATAAAAACTAGCTGGCTTTCAGATCACAAAATTTCTGTAACCGCAATCCTAGCTTCAAACGAGCCAGATAAGGACGTATGAAACCCGGGAATACGATGCTCGTCCTATGAACGTAGTAATTGGGTATCGAAATGCAGAGGGTTGCGATTAGAGGATTCGATCCCGGTCGATTTTTTCTAATCCCGGGATTCGGGATTTTTAACAGTTAATACCGGGATCCCGGGATAATCCCGGGATTGTATTGGTAATAGACAGTGGTAGCAAAATAAAAGTAAAACATATCACAATCAAACTTTTTTTTTTATATCTTTACTTTACTTAAATCTTCAAAACAAAACAAAATTATAATTTCTTCTAGTAAAATTGACAAAGTAGGCTCTTATAAAATAGTTTAATGAATTATTGCATATTTAGTTTATTTTATTTTACAATAAACTTTAAAAAACATCTTCTTAAAATTTGTCTAAAGAGATAAATGTTAATAGGATATTTTAAATAAAACAGACTACAAACTATTATTCACTTATGTAAGCCACGAAAATAAAATCTACTAGCTGACTCGCGCCTACTTCGTTGGGCATAATTCGACCGTTTTTCTCCGATTCACTTTTCAAAACGGATTAAGCCTAAAGCCTTATTATTTTTAGTTTTTTTATAACCTACGACACTTAGCAATGATGTCACTTTTTATTAGTGAAGGAATTTTTAAAATCAGTTCAGTAGATCCCGAGATTACCCCTTACAATTTAACAAATACACAAACTTTACCTCTTTATAATATTAGTATAGACTAGTATAGATGAAATAACAACGCATCCAACGTCTCATCCGAAAGCAAACTTTATGTATTGCACAAATATTACTTTCAACGTCAAATGAAAGTAAGTGCGTTTTGTTTCACGCACATTTTTGTTGATTTTATTAAAAAATATATAAATCCCGAAAATCCCGGGATTCATTGAATTAAATCCCGGTATTTTCGGGACTAAAATATGATCGGGATCCCGGGATCCCGGTTTTCGGGATCCCGGGATCGAATCCTCTAGTTGCGATTTATCTAGTTATTTTTATTCTCTTTTTTGAATATCGTCTGAATTATATAGTATAATAGATTCTTTTTAGTGCTTTATATATTTGAAAATTATTATGATTATTTACATTATTTTTACAATAAGACTAGTTAAATTACTTTTGTGTAAGCTTTATTGTCGTTATTCAAGTTGAATATGATTTTAACATTTTTATTTGATAGCAATATGCGACGTTATTTTACATGGAACAATTTACTACTTATACCTAACAAACAACTTATCTTATTCGACAGAAGTGTACTAATTTGAATACATGATGATATGACGCAGGCAACCCTATACTAAGAACGATCCGTCCTGTTTAATTCTAGTTTCGATAAAGCCGGATAATCCAGGATTGTCCGGTATTACGTCCCTCTCTATCTTTGTGATTTGTTTGTTCTTTGCTTTTCCATTGTGCAGCTTGAAGTAGACCACAGCTGGGGGTAAAATGAGAGCAAAATGCATGTTTTCACGATAAAGAAAGTTTTTCGTCTACTCGACTACTGCTTAAGCTTGGATGTTGAGCTTTGAGGTTTTAAGCTTATTTTAAGTCCTTGTCTATGTTACAGTTTATTTTTCTATGTATTTTAGCGAAATATTTCGGCGGTATAATCTCTCGTAAATATAAGTGGGCTAGTCACATTTTTTTAGACATGTTTTGAGCTTCAGCTTGCCGTCGCGTCGTTTCATAAAATGATTGAAGTCGCGCTTTCATGTTTTCATTTGCATCGCATTTTGTAGAAATGAATTCTGAATTTTCACATTTTCGCTGCATGTATTTCAATATGAAACTGTGAAAGGCTTTATAATGAAGGTACGACTCGGTCGATGATTTTATATTTCCGTGTAATTAAAACGTGTAATTAACGCGCAAATTATTTAAAGCAAATGAAGTATATTGAAATTTTGTTTTGAATTATGTTGAAAAGAAAACTCTCTTGTTTGATTTTAATTTTATACAAATTAACTTATTATAAAATTGTGATGAATACTACCACCATGCTGGGGCAGTATCGAAAGAATCATGCCCAAACCCTGTACCAGATTGCATCAAAAGCTAATTATCATCAAAATTAATATTTTATTTATACGTGTACTTTTTTAATTTTTAACCGTCTTTTTTAACCGGGTTTAGAAAATTAAAATTAATTATACATAACATGATTATCAATTTCCTACTTCCGAGTGCTTAGTCCGAGCTTGCATTTTAAAACTCCCTACTCTCGAGTCGAGAGTCGTCTTTCGGATATCCATACAAAAATACAAGGACATCCGAGAGACGACTGTCGGCTCGAAAGTAGGGAGTTTTAAATGCAAGCTCGGACTAAGCCTTCCGCACGTCAACTATTTTGTTCCGATCCCAGCTGTCACCTATTTTCGTGAGTGGACATTGAGCATAAAAATCTTGTTTGCCAAGTAAGCTTTAGCTGAGAAGGCAAACATGATATAAAATAAAATACATTTTTAAATATTTTGAAATGCGGTTAAACATTGAAAGAAATATTGTTGATAGCGAAAAGGTAAATAAAAATGAGGGCTTTGAGAGTAAATTCAAATTGATGCAAGTTGGTACAGATTCCCATAGCCCATTGGGCATTGTCCTTTAGCGAAGACAAAAGGTACAAACCTGACCAGGAAAATGAAAAGGAGAGTATTTTCTATCCTCTCCATACCTAGGAGCTCTGTTACCATGTGGTGGTACATGTTGAACCGTCCTAGAGTCGCTGCTGTACTGCCTGTCTTCAGCATCAGTTAAAGCCGGTGGTATTCTCGGTAGCAGTCTGTCGCTTTTGTGGACGTCATCTTTATTGCTGGCTAGAGTTTTGAAGCAGGTCTGCTGGTTTGCTGTGCATCTAAAATGTACTTGTATGTTGATGAGTAGAAATAAGTCAGAAGATTTATTAATTAGTAACGAGGTGGTTACTGGTACTTGTTGGTTGAATAATACCGTCCCATCCCAACGAAACATGATCTCAAAACGAGTCGAACATACCAACAGCAATTTAAATTAACCATGTTTAACAAAGCAAAGTAATTATGCGTGTATATAGTATTTCACTATTAGTAAATTATTTAATTAGGCCTTACTAAACTATTCATTGTTTCAATTTTATCATGAAGACTGCTTCTGAGTGATGAATATAGGCCTCGTGTGTATAATGGGACCCTGTCTGTTCCAGGCGTAGAAATGAACAATAGTTTATTGTTTTCATCAAGATAACTTTATCTTCAGCTGGTGCAGTTGGCACATATTCATCGAGTGACTATCTGACTTGGACAGCGGCATATTATGTCGAAATGTTTTATACTACGAGCACATTCATATCTCGGTGTGAGCAGTGTTGTGTCATAAATGAAAAGGTAATTGAACTGGGGACCCTCGAGTTAATAGTGATGTGACCCTGTCTTTCTCTGGATAGCACTCAAAACAAATGCATGTGTATTCTATGTATGCACAAAAATGTTTATGAGAATACATAACCATTACAAAGTGAACACAGCGAAACATCAGCAAGAGTTGTGTGAAATGTTCATGAATATTTATTTATTTTCATACCTACACACAACTCGGGCTTTAGTATTTACAAAATATTAAAGTTTATTGAACAGCCTCAGATTACTAAACTGTTTTTCTTTTTGCAAATTGTGCGCGTAAACGGGAAACCAAACAATTTAAAATAATAGGATCAGAAATCGATCCATCAAAAACGTTTTGCTTTATTTACTTTTTCGATAACAGAATTTACCTGTAATTGAACGTGAAATCCCGCACCAAGACCCTCAACATTTCCAAAACAAATCCAATCAAATTCTCCTTCAAACAATTTGTTTTTCGAGGAAGTGCGACAGGAAGCCACTCGCTGAATTTGACAAATTGACATGACAGTATTAGACAAACTTTATTGACATTTCGTAATGGAGGTTGCTTAACAAATTACTGAAGGAGGCTTCTCTTTACACGGAGAAATAACCAACATTCAAATAGTATTTTAAAGGTAGATAAGTATTTTGTACGCAGGTAAATTGTTTTGAATATACTTACATCAATTTTTTTACTGCTTGAAAGTAAAATCCATGAATGTTTATGTACATACTTACCTTAATATAAAGAGCTAGTTCGAGCTAGGTTCATCTAATTTCCATAACTTTGAAATATTAAAAGCCCTCGAGCGTCTTCTAATAAGGTTTTTCGCTTTGTGGTTTAATGTTGTTTCTTAAAAGTTCTAAAGCTTAGGTTTCATCAAAAGCAACCATCGGTTATAACGTCCGCTATTTCGGAGACTACTTTTCTACAAAAATATGAGTTAAACTTTTGTGGTACGTGTTCGGTTAAATCTTTATAGAAAAATATACTCATCAATTTTCTGTAGATAGTTGAAGTGGGGAAAATTTAATAGTTACCTCTGAAGGGTGGAAAGTTTCAACCTATTGAACTCGGGGTTTTTCCTATATCTATTTGATTCTATCGCTTAGTTAATTTCTAAATATATAGGGAGAAAATTAATAACCTTTTGTAACGCTATATTGTGATCGTCATGCAAGTTATATTACCAAGCTTGATCCGATATCAATCTTATTAAATTTGATGGTTTTTCCAAATTTACTTTTTATATTATTTGTAAACCAAGCGTTGTACGTATAATATCAGTCCGTAAAAAAAAATATTCCTTTAAAATATTTTTGGTAATTTTATCATTAATCTCAAACTCATTTCGCTGCGTTGTTCTTTCAGAAGCTCTCACAAAAAATCATAAAACTTGCTAATAAAGACAGTATTCTTTACACTTTGTGAGAGTATATTTTATAGTCTCTGTGTTCTGTTTCTCTTTTCTGGTGTACAATTAAGATATTTTCTATTTCTGTTCTTTTCATTATTAAGAACAACTGAGGTTTAGTGGTAGCAGTTCCGACTGTATATCCTGCGATCGTGATTATTTTATATTATTGTACGCTTATGAATCTATTTCTAGTCTGTACTACGGACTACGGACGGCCTAAAACCTAAAACGATCGGAAAATGTCGTGATGGACAGCGGTTTAGTCGGCTCCACATGTTACACCGTAAACGCGTTATACCGTATTCCGTATCATCATTTAACATCAGATGTGATTGCGGCCAAGCGTTTGCCTATAATGCATAAAAAAAAACATGTAAGTACCTTGTATTTCCTGTAGGTAAAACCTATAGCTTAATACACTAGCTGATAATCTCCTACGCACACAGTTTATAAAACATAGTTCAAAGCGGCTTCTGACGGTGCATAAATCATCTAGATTACATGCAAAGCACTGTTTATTATTCATTTCAACGTAAAAAACACATAAAAAGCGTCTCATCGAAATAGAATCTTCAATTTTGTGTACACAAGTTGTATATTAAGTTCCCTATTGTGTGTATTTCGTATATTCCCGCTTCAAATATTTCCCAAAAACCCATTTTGTCATCCTTTGCAAATAAATTTCCGTCTTTTCCTGTCTTTGTATCATTTTTCATGAAACGTTTGTACAAGTTTAGTTTATACACAAATTATTATCTGCATTTGACGGTGAAATATTTAGTTTAATTAAATAAGAGAATTTATTCTAGTCCTATAAAAATCTAAGATACTTATAAGACTCGATCTAACAGGTACTACGAAAACCTATTAAAAGTTACTAGGCACTTATCTCGAGTAATCAATAATCTTGAGTTATAAATGCCAATCAGCAATAAGGTTTACTATCCTTCAAGTATGTTGATCTACTACTACGATACTACTTGATCTTATAACTAGACTATGACGCATAAACGTAATGTAAATTATATGATTCATGTTAAAAATAGCACAGTATTTGAACAAGTCCTCCGTCTTGCCAGTACAGTAGATAGCTACTGTACTATCAAGACACGCCACTCGTGTAAACATGTATTCAGTGAACCGATATTAAAACTTATGCGAACATAAATAAAACTTCGCTGAATAGAAAATTCTTTGGAACTCGATATTGCTTATTAGAAATGGAAATTAATGCCTCGACAATTTTATCACGTACTCAAGACGTGCTCTTGTTCTTAGGAAAGTTATTACACTCTCATCAATATGAGCACCAACAACCTCGCGAATAAAGGAACTAAGTAAATATATACGATAGATAAAGCTCTGTTGCAAGATGAGCCGAAGAGTCGAAGACATACCGAAGACTCTCGGCATGTCTTAGTAGAGACCTACCACCAGTAGTGGACCGATTAGGTAGATGATGATGACGAAGCTCTATAGAGCTTATGAGGTAGGTAGGTAAGGTTCGTCTTAGAGCGATGTAGTATCACGCAATTCTTAGGTTCTGAAGAAATATTCTGTCACTGAGAAGTGAGAAAGGAAACGAGTACCGTATACATATACCACCTGATTTTTTGCTTCTATTATAGAACTTGGTGCATAAATCTCGAATCGCCTCGATTACTCGAATAGTATAAGTTGGCTATAGACTCATTATAAAATGTTTGTGTAAGACAATTTAAGCCACGTATTCATTAGTAAACATTTTGATAATAAACACTGATTATAAACTGTTCATAAACAATGTTTCATCATCTCTGTAACAGGTTATAAACAGTTCATAACCATAGGTGATGAAACATTGTTTACGATACATGTTGCCCTACTCCCCACTACGAGTGGAGAGCAAGACGAAACATCTAGTTTATAAACAATCTATAAGCTAGTCATAAACAGTTTATCAACAATGTTTACTAATGATTACGTGGCTTTATTGAAACAAAACAAAATATAAATTCTACGTCACAAGAAAATAAACTTGTAAAACAATTTCTAATCGCTCATTTAATTATTAACAAATTATATTATATTAACAAAGCCTATTTACATCAGCCCCAGCTGTGTCAAGTCCATTCACAACATAATATTGTTATCAGCCATAGCTAAACTAGTTACAAGGCTATCGTAACTGGCAATCTTGTGGATAATCGTATTAGAAGCAGACTTAAGTCGTGGTTACTATAGAACAAATTATGTTGCTTGCCAATTAATAAGGCGTTTGCACAGTGCCGACACCGACGCTTGGCGTCAACGACTTTTTATATGAAGATGTACAGGAGATTTGAACTCGAACAGTACGATACTCAGTTGAGAGTACCCGACATCGACTTCACCTATGACATTTTATATAAAGGACGTACTGGCGATTTTAAAATGGAACGTTAAAATCTCAGACGAGTTATTTGTACCGTACCGATTTTGGAATACTTACTAATGAGTATATTCTTGAAAGATGACAACTTTTTTACTTTTTTCGTACTAAAACATAAGAAACATTTAACACAAGCTTCTTGTATTACATGTACGAAGCTCTCTGACGATAAGTGTCGTGTCGTTGGCAGTGAGAAACCAAAATCCATTTGTTAAAATTGCTTTTAGATAAATGAACTAGATTGATGATTAAGTATAAGATTTTACAGTTCAATCTAAATCACATTTGAGAGAATTAATTTCATATAGAAAAGCATGAATATAAAATAATTGGGAGAGCACGTTCAGCAGTGGACTGATTGTTGTTGATGATGATGAATATTCTATTAGATTTTTATAGTCGTAAAAAGAAAGCGTTATATAGCGAATAATTGCAATACAGTTTTATAATTCGCATCGCATCGCAAATAGAATCATAGAAAACAGATGGAAAGTTGGAACCGGTTAATAAGGCGATCTAGTTCTTTAGGTCGCATATCCACTACCATAAAACTATGTACTGTCAACATCATAAATAAATAATGTGAAGTTGGAATATAATTAAATAATAAACTTCAACAAAAAATTTACTTAAAGCTCTTCAATTGATAAGTGATAAGAACTAGTAAGTAACTTAATACAAATCAATCAAGAAGTAAAATCTCTATTTTGTATTATATTGCTATGATTAATTATGTAGAATTTCTACCAGTGTGATGTTCACCAATAAATTACAATAAATAAAAACAGTTACCTATTTCGGAGTCTGACTGTGCAAACCTAAATGAGACACATATAGCCAGATTTGCATTATGACAATCACGTATTTAATTGAGCTCTTGTTTAGTATTCAAAAGGTAATCAATTTAATAAAAAAAATCGAATGACTAGCGGTCGCGGTCCTCCCGGTTATGCAAGTGAAGAGTGATCTACTGATCCGATTTTGAAAGTGGATGTTTCAAAATCGATTCAGTAGATCACACTTCACCAGATTAGATACATTTATCCGTAATCTCAAAACCTTCAACCTCTGTATAGTATAGAAAAATTATCCGATCCTTTCTATACTACTGAACGACACGTTAGACCGGCTTTCTAGTATAATCCCCTGTGGTATTCCCGGCTTGGATTTACCAGTTGGATCAGCTAATGGAGCATCGTTTTGTTCTGTTTGGTATTGTATTTTAAACGGACACAATCGGGTTTTCGAACCATTTGACTTGCCTAGAATTGTTTATTGGTATACTCTTTAAAGTATTGCGATACGGATTCGTTGCACGGATTTATTTGATCTGGTGATTGAAATGGAAAAAAAAACAAAAATATCCGTTCTAGAGTGATGGACACAGTCTGACACTGATCACCTTTTTTTTACAAAGAAAAATTTGTTATATTTCCATCCATCGGTTTCTCACTTTTCTCTGCATCATTTGGAGTCCTTTACGATTCACCATTGTTGTTTGCGATTGCCATTTGAGCACCTCTACTCTACGGTTGAGCGTACTAGTAAATCTATTAATTCAATCTAATAACAAATAACGAGGGAACACATGAAAAAACTTGCGATTAATCGTGTGTTTCGTCGTTTGCAAGAGATAGTCCTCTGACTTATTATAAATTATTTATTTCCTCCTGCGAAAGAGATGAGAATTATTAATATGCCATTGATGGTTGTCTGACATTAATCTAAATTTTGCTCCTAATAATACCCACGTCTAAAACTCCGCGAGTGAACAAAGAAACTCGTGAGTTTCTTTGTTCTAAGTCGCGCACGAACATGATTGTAAACTGGATTATTAAGGTAAAAGAAAAGGCAGCCTTAAAAAAAACTTTTAAAATAAATCCAAAAATTGTTGGTTACCAAGTCTTCCTAAAGATTTAACTTGGACAAACTTGTCTCCAAACTCAGCACGCGCGCTGAATCGCATTCCCTCGTCTTATTACAACTCTGAATTCAAAAGCGGGCTCGCGAACGTCTGTAATAATATTTTCTCTTTAGCTTGAATCTCGGGAAAGCGGATGCAAAATCACTCAGTTTGAAACTTTGACTTCCGACCGTCTTCCAACTTTTGAATGAAGACGTCGGAACTGGGCTGCGGCATAAACGGATCAGGCTAAGGCTTGAGCTACACTGAATCGAAATCTTACAAATATTATAAATCACATAAGAAGTGGCTGTAGAGTTTTTTAAACCTTTATATAACCTATAGTATTTTGATACATTTTGATAGTTCTTATGATGTTATATAATAATGTCATATTTATTTGCATGTTGGTAGCAAATACGCGGAGTGAAATGGAATAGGCATGTAATTTTCCGGTGAAGCGAACCGTGAACCGTCGCGCAATATTAACACACTCGGGAACTTTTCTCTGTAGCCATTCGTATGTTTCGCGAATTGAACCTGTCAATGTGATATTTTGTAGAGCTGTAGCTCCACGTTGTAGCTCTATTTTAATTAATATTTTATTTTATCAGAAATCTTCTTAACAGCTGACACTTTATAATCTTACGTTATAAGTCTATTTGATTTCACTTTGATTAAAGAATTTAGAAAATAGGCTCTAGAAACAAAATAACTGTTATAGGTTTTAAGAATTTAACGGTTGACATAATCTCAAGAAGGGCTTATGCTCAAGTAACTGTAAAGCCCTTGGCTTTAAGAACCCTTCAGATTCAAGTTTACACTCTTGTTAATAAGCAAAATATTATATTTCTAAGTTAGGTACATATTTAAACGCATAAAAGAAAAACGAAAAAAATAAGTTGACATTCTCTCACCAAAGCTTTCAGACGACTTTTCAGTTTAATATTGCTTTTATTTTTCACTTTTCATTGTTCAAAAGAAGCAATTTTCTTCCTCAGATTATGCACGCTACGAGTAACTCGGCTACGGGTGTGCGGGGCGCTAGGCGAGGCGGGTGGCGGAGCGGCGGGCGGAGCGGGCGCGGGCGCGGTCATACTGGCGGCGAGAATGCACAGTAGCAAGCGCACTCTGCGGTCCAACGATATCGCTGTGCCCCCGCTGGATGTTGAGCTCGACCTCTGCTTCTCGCTGCAGTACCCTCACTTCGTCAAACGGGATGGAAACAGGTTTGTCTAATGCTTAAACTTTCCTAGTGCTTATGAGCTAGGTGAATCTTCATGCCGTACGCAATTGATTAATGAGATAATCAGTTCAGACCTCGATCGTTTATTGTCAAGTTACGGTTTTGTGTCTCAAGTGTCTCAATAACCTTGCTAAAACAATTTAGGATTAGGTCATGTTATAAGTTTTATCGACGCATTAGTTTTAGTACCGCAAAAGTATTCAATACGCATAAAACTGCTTTTATTTTCGGCAGCCATTTCAATTTTATGCGACCGGGTACTCGTGTACACGCACATTTTATTGTTAAAGTAAATATAAACATCATAAAAACACTGTAAAACTAGCTATAAAATAATACAAGAATGTAACCTTTGTAAGCAATGATTTTTATGTATCCAAATGTTTGTAAAAATAGATTGGTTGTGTATAAAAGATGCACGCTTCGACTATTTCTACCAAACTACAATTAATTCAGCCGTAAACTACAGTTTCGCATACAAAACCATTTTCTTGGCGACAAACTGTTATTTACATCAGGTTATGGGCCCATAACAGTAAAATAACTCCTACATATATTTTCAGTTGGTCCTGACCACAGAATATATACTTAATGATTTGCCCTGACTCAGAATAGTCTGAGGGTTTCAATTTAAATGCTTATCCAATCATCTTAGCTTCCTTTGGTATACCCGTTTCTTTCATTCTTATTTCTCCACAACTGGTCCCTACCAGAATTTTCTAAAAAAACTACTGTTACTAAACTAAAGGCGCAGTGGATACCACAGTTCCTAACCACTTCCTTCAATGTGGTCCAGATTTCTCTCAAATGGAAGTAAAGCTTTCAAGTACTACATATTCATGGTCTCTCTAAAGTATAATGAGTTTCTAACTATTCGAGCTGAACCACTGGTGTTTTGCGGAGTTCGGCAGTTCGAGTCCGAGATTTGGTTGAAACTTTAGACTCATCTCTAAAATCTCTTAATCCGTCTGTTAAAGTAATGTATGGTCCATAGTTTTATATCTGAAATTAATAATTCTACAAATAAAAATTCACCTCTCTCAAGTGGTCCTGGTCTACTTTTACTAAGGACTTAGATCTTCGATTTGATGAGTGATCGCGGAAAAAATAATGTATGTATTTGGTTCCAGATTGCAGATAATGCTGCAAAGGCGCAAGAAATACAAAAATCGTACCATTCTTGGGTACAAAACCCTAGCTGAAGGTGTCATCAGGATGGATCAGGTGGGTTGACCTTGACTTATCTTACAATTAGCCAAGTAGTCATCCAATAAAGAAACCTTACTTATTACGGTGGACTGGATCATCCCTCTAGTTAAGTCTAGTTTATTCATATTAGAACTGACAATAACTAATAGCCAATTCAGTTTTAACCAGTATCCCGTGCCAACGACCAACTCACTAATTACTGGTATAAATTCAACGTCCGATAATGTCCAGGGTAATTGGATGATTCATTAGCGTTTATTCAAATGACCGAGTGCAACTCACGGGATAATGAGGGTGTGGGGCTTGTAAAGCGGCGGTTGTCGGAGAGTCTTTGACTGGCATTTTTTTAGAGTTATACGCTCCAGACTCGTAGCTTTATACGTTGCGGGGGGAAAAGCTGCTGACTTGGATAAGCTAGACTACGGGTCTGCGGGAAGCCTGAAGCTTGGTGTGTAGACTACTTTCTCTTCGGCTGATCTGAATATATATGTTCAAGGTGCAGTCCGACTACAGTCCGGCTGTGTACATAGTTATTTTGGGTTGCAAAACAGTTACTAGTCCACTAATTACTTATTTTGTTCCGCTACATATCCGTTCATTGGAACTAAGTTAAGCGTTTGTTCCTGTAAAAGATTTCGCCACTCTACTCTTGAGAATAACAAAGGGCTCGTAGCGTATTTTTCCTAAAAGTTTTCAACAAATCCATTAGGTTTAGTGCCGTCGAGTGAGGGTGGGTCCACTTGTGGATTTCACAATTGAAGATCTTCCCTTTTCAGAGAGTGTTTTGGACCCGTCCCGACCATTGTACTCCTAATAGACGTCATTTGATAAGAGCGTAACTATGATAAAGGCTTCCAGGCGGACTAAAAGTTATGGAATTTTCGCAGCCTATAATAATTGAAATATCTTTGTTAAATGTTTTTGCTAAGATTTTAAAAACATACATTTAAAATAGAAATATCTCATAGCTTGATTGCCTCTTATTTAGTGGAGTCAGCGGCAGTCAGTCGGTAATTAAAAGTCATGCGTAGACAGACCGTTTATCCTTCAACATGAGAGTAACGTCCTCTAGTTTTACGGCTCATTTCCTTTTTAAATGACTGAATAACCATAATATATTACCTGAAGATTTTTTATGCCATACGAATTTCAAGCTGCTTAAGTTTCTATGAAATAGCGTATTAAACCTTTTTACAATGTCAAGGAAAATGCAGATTTAAAAAATCTGCTTTTGTTCAAGAATTTGAACAAACTACCTCAAATTCACCAAGTAATTTTCACCTGAGGCGTAAATAGAAAAAAAAAACATATAAGGAAACTAATTAGTAGTCCGCTGTTGCCCAACACTGGCACCTGTTTTTAATGTTGTGGTCCTGATTTCGGTTCACCTGTCTCAGTATCATAACCACTTATCGTGACAGCTGTTCCCGAAACTTGTTTTCGTATACTACCTTTTTAACGTATCAACAGGAATTACACTGTAGTGTTTGAACTTTGAATATAGGATATACTGTCCACAGGATATAGGGCTCCCCCATAGATTTCCAGAAAGAACTCTTTCAGGTCTTAACAATGAGGTCGGTGAATATAGAGAGGGACCTGCTTGTAGTGGCCTTTCATTTTTGAATTTTATAATACCTTCATGTAGATTTTGACCTGGTTTCCGTTATCTAATGAAGCCATTTGCCATGGTCTACCAGTCCAATAAAACTAATTATTATATCTGATCTAACGATGCACTCGGAAGGTTGGCAATTTCTATGTATGGAAGCGGTTTTCCATTTGCATATTTACATGATAAGTAGGATCAGACTGCGATAATACAACTATGATAATTGAGTCAGGGATTTCAGAATGACTTTTTAGGTCACTATATCGTATATTCGCATCGTAAAAACTCAGGTTCATTCCACCAGAAGATTGTCACCAATTTCTTGCTACATTTTGAATCAGACATAAAATTCCTTCGGTAGGTTCTCCAACGCTCAATGGACATGGAGTTGGAGCTGACCGGAGTTGGTGGTAAAGTGGGCGCCGCTGCTGGCCAGCCAGTCGCCAAGCTTTCCATCACCGGCCTGGCTTCCACGCCTGTGGACCACGACACTAAGAATAACAACACATTGCTCATCACTGGTAAGACTTTGACTAATTTCCTTTTGATTATTAAAGTTACTAAGTCATCAGTTTATGTCATATCATCAGTCATCAGTTTATGGATAGAGTACTAGGCTTATCTTCTAAATCTGAGCTAAATTGCATTTTCTCTCGATGAAGATTTTTCTTTACCGTTAACGTCTTATTGGTGTCGTGAGACTCCAATGGCGAGCAGTTTGAAACTAAAAGCGTTCAGCACAGGAAATTGTACTTACACAACTATATCAAAAAATATATTAGCATGTCCGACTTTGTGCATCCAATATCTTCCCGTTAGCAAAGATTTTTGTTTTCCAGAGCGTGGCTACTCAGATGAGGAAGAAGAAGGCGAATTTAGTTCTGTGGAAGAGGCTGATGACATGACATACGGAGCGCCAGCGCGACGGCGGGCGAGGCAGATCGCATTCAATAAGACAGACTTATCTTATACTAAGGTACTCATCATGATTTCTACTTGTTCTTTATAGCTTTGAGGTTAAGATTTATTGTATTATTTTTGATCGTAGGCAAACTTATAGGTTCTGTACCTCGAGGTGGTCTTAGCATATAGTGAATATAGAATTTAGAATCAAGACTTCACTATCCCTGGAATTAGAAAAGTTTTGGTCTGTTGACTCTTTAAAAAAACGGTTATTGTAGGAAATTTACGCATGTTTATTAAAGCTTTAGCTTTTGCTTGTCTAAGCTGTAAACTTACAACGTACTGTAAGCAGTATAGCGTATTTGTTCATTTATATTTGCTGATTTGGTACAAATTAATAGATTCATTCCAAGGTTATCTGGGCTCAGACAGGAAAGCATTTTATTGGTCTTTACTCCAAAAATCGTCGTGTTTTTAAGCTATTTGGAAGTTACGATGCAACTTTATACTTTCGAGATCATATCCTGGCACTTAATGTTTAAGCCCCCGTCTTAATGTTTAAGTATGTAGTTGGTGTTATTCAAAGCTCGTTGACCAATGGAATGCTTGCAGTCTATTATCTTGGTTTGTTTATTACCCTGGTGTGAAGCATACAAGCATGTGTGCGTAAAATTAGGCGTACTATTGCATTGCACAGCTGTCCCACTCTCGTGACTTGAGCTTCATGGAGCGCGAGCGACAGAGACAAAGCTATATGAGCAAGGCGAACGACAGGGACAGCGACAGCGAGTTAGAAAACCAGACTGCTAAGCGCAAGGGCAGCCGCGGAAAGCTCGCGGTGAGCTCACGCACGCGATTTTGTAGCTTGTCTTTATGAGAATAGAGATTACTTTTGTGTGTTGTTTTGAGTTATTTTATTAACTGACCTTAGTCACGATTTTTATATTTTGTATAGTTCTTACTCCCACGTACTGCATGAATAAGATGCACATATTATGGTGCACAAAAAATTATACCACACAATTTGTATAACTGTTATGACACATAAAAAAAAAATGGTTTTTGTTGTATCGGAATAATTACAATTATTACAAATCATTTTGAATATCAATATAAATTAAATGACTGAACTCAACATATTTGATTATCATATCCATTTGTTACATGTCTAAGAGTTTATTTTATAAGCGCCGAAATTCAATGTCTGAGTGGGTCTAGGTCTGAGTGGCTAAAGAGGACAAAAGGTTATCCCTCCCTGACATTGCGGTCCTAATTAAGTTAATAGTTTACCAATCAAGAGCTACTTCTGATCCGGGATTAATAGCTGATCCACACGATTTATAATCCAAACTTCACTTAAAACAATAAGGGTCTCTATTCTCATTACTTGTAAGGTAGATAATTGCATGTTGTAGTTTGTTCTTTGTCTTTGTTTGTGTAGTATTCATAGATATTGCACGATATTGTTGGCCTCGGATAGTCCCAATACTAATAACTTTGGGAATAAAATAAATATGAAAATACGATTTCCTTCAAGAAACTGGTTTAAGTCCACTGCAGCAATTTATCGCAACTTGTTTTTATAACAAGATGCAGTTTATAAGAAAATTATTATGAATAAATATAAATTTATGTGTCCTGCTTATTTAAAATATTTAAATAATACAGTGGATATAATTTATTCCACTTAATACTAAATTATACAAAAAATACATTTTTTATTTTTTTAAATATTTATATTAGTCTACTCTTTTATTAATTATATGCAAAGAATATGTAATCTAAAAAATGGGTTGTTATATTTAATTATCTTGAGCCAAAGTCAAGGACACTACGGTAACACTATCACGAGATTAGATATCAGTGTAAACAAAGAAGATTGTTTTTATAGATAGAACTTGCAGTTTTAGTTGTAATTTGGTAGCCTGATAGATGGAGGTATTTTGTGGTTTTTTTTTAGTGTTTTGTGCCGAAAATATTCGTGTTGATAATATGTGTTCTGATTGTGTTATACTAAACCACTGCGTTTAATTTGGCTCGTTTTGATTGATATGCCAACTCGCTTGAACGAGATAATTTATCGAATCAAGTTTTATTAACCTATATCATCCAACTGTTGGGCAAGGTCTCCCCCAAATTACTCCATTTCTCTTTTTCTGTTTCCCACCAAGTCAAGATGGAAATTTTAAATTCTGCTCATGAGTAAAACTGAATTATATTTGAAACATATATCAAGTTACTTTTTACTCATAGGCATATCCATTCAGAAACCCTTATTTTTTATCAGACTTTCTGCCAAAAATGTCTGTCTCTAAGCAGAGGAAACAAAAATATTTTTTTTAAGGATCACTTGTATCCTATCCGAATATGAGCGAAACGGTCGTAAACCTGTATAGATAGATAATCATAAATAATAAATAAATAATGCTGGACAATCCACACATCATCTAGCCCCAAGCTAAGCAGAGCTTGTGTTATGGGTACTAGAAGACTGAGATACTTAATACAATACATTACATAGATTAGAGATATGTCTCAAATAAATCAATAATAATAAAAATCAATAATAATAGTACACAAAGTTTTGCAAACACAACACAAAGTTTACACGTAGCTGTATACGTTCTATGGTATTAAATCTCCCATACACCGTATTACAGCAACGCAATCTGAAGCAGAAGTTCGCAGCGCTACTGCGCCGGTTCAGAATGCCTGAGGAAATGTCGGAGCGTGGCACCACGCGTGACACGCATCACGCGCAGAGGGATATTGATGAACTCTTTCAGGTCAGTCTTATATAGCCATCATTACATAACCATCTTAACATAGCCATCATTACATAGCCATAATACCAATAAATACAAATAAGCCAAAATAAATCACCATATTCGAAGATGCTCTCATTTTTGCAAATGGCCGCCAATGTCAAATCTGTTTTGACATTTGTGGACTAGGCAGAACTTATTTATTTATTTATTTATTTATTTATTTAAGTACTCACAAACTGACAGCCTGGGCCAAAACATTTACGAGCTATTTTACACACACATTAACATTAACAAATAGATAAAAACAAAAATAATCATGAAAAAGAATACCTACAAATTAACAAATAAACTATATACAATAAAAAATTAACTAAGGAAACGAATACACATATTTATAAAAAGATGAAGGTTCATGTTGAACACATCCACTTCAGGGTTCTGAGCAATCAAAGCGTTGATAAGCGTAAGTGCGTTCGCCGTCGGCGCATACCGCGCGGTGTCGGTGCGGAACGCGGGCGGCGAGAACAAACGACGCGCGCGGCCACGCAAATACTGGTCCGGAACGTAAAGCGCGCACTCTGATAGAGCTATGGGATTATCAATACTTCCCCGTAACATTTGAAAATAATGGGTCATCCTAGCACATTTTCGGCGAAGCTCCAACGTATGGAGTCCCAACATACCACCCACAAACAAGGACGGATCTTCACCATTTCAAGCAATGATGATGTTCAAATAAAACATGAATCAAGAAACAGAATCGAAGTTTTTCATCTAGAAAAAAAGAAAGCCAAGCAACAACGGATGACTTCTTTTGGCCCACCTTGTACATTTATTTACCAAAAATAAAAGATTTAATCAATCAAATTAGACACAAAAAAAAATACTAATGGTCCCCGCTCTAGGACTGTTTTAGTAACCATCGTAAGGAGTTTGTAATGATAAACAGGCGGGAAGTAGCTCTACCTTCCATGCTGTGGGTCGTGGCTTCGATTTGTTCTGGAGAATCAAGCCCACAGCATGAAAGAACTTAAACTATCAATACACTCTTTGACTAATGCAATCTATATTATTCCAGGAGTTAGAATCTTTATCATGCGGCGAGGGCGAAGATTCTGGTCCAGATCAGATGGATACGATCAGCATCGGCTCCACGCCCAAACCCTCGCTCAGGCCTTTCTTCAGCAGCTCCAGGAGTCTGGCCAATCAGGAGCATCATAGGCATTCCAATGGTAAGTGATATGTTGGTGGTGACTTTTGAAATATATGTTGTGGTATCTATGATATAAGGAATCACTAAGGACACATCTAGAAATTGTTGAAAAAACCATGTATTAAAAATCCTGGTATTGTATAAAACTTACTTGCGTTTCAGTTATTTAGTCAAACTTAACAATAAATTTAAATTCAAAGAATTTGTTTCTTATACGTTATCATAAATCTCTATACATTTTAAATCTATAGAATAAATTAAAAAAAAACAAACTTGCTATCAATACAATGAAATTGAAACAAAACGAATGATGAATATCACATCAAAAGATACAAGTTGCACAATAACAGCACATACAAACGTACAGTCAGCATCAAAAGTTGATCAGATTTCAATAATAAGTATATTTTTATATCATCTTTGTATCAGATTTTCTTCATCAAAGTTAAAAATATTGACACTTTATATTGTCGTTTACTAATGGTGCTGACCGTACACATGGTAACAGTATTTAGCCTGTATACAATACGATGTTATGTGATCGCTTCTCTTTTATTTTGCAAACATGTTCGTATGTTATACATACATACATAATGAAATAGTAATTTTGTGTTCTGTTTATCTGTGTGCATAGTTTAGTTTGTGTGTGTATTTGGTGGATTTTAAGGTGTTACTGGATCTGGTTTTATTTTATTTTTATTTTATCATTACCTACAGTAATAGTTAATTGGTTAATGAAGTATTTATTTAATCATACTGTCAATGCTTTTATATTGATATTGAAAGAACTCTTAATTGAAATCGTCGACAAAAGTACTTACAAAAATCGATTTTAGCTTCTAAAAATAGCTGACGTTAAACTACAAAAGTAAAATATCTACCAGTCGCGACCATGAAAAAAATCTAATTTATGGGGAAGAATTCTGATCATACGGAAGTCACTTCTACTTCCTGTTATGGTCGCTAGCTGTTACAAACATTAGGAACAAATAAATTTCTTTGGAAGTCCTTGTAACACTTTTACCAAAAAACTTTACAAGATACTGAAGGTCTTCGAGCGATCCCAATTACTTTATCACCAGATAGTCTAGCCTTTACGAAGTACTTTTATAACCGAAGGCTAACGTGTTGTTTTGAACACAATTTGCCAAAATACAATCAACTACATTTTATAAATACATACGATTTAAACGAGCTGGAGGTCTTAGTAGTACAATAACTTCATCGCCCTCTTCTAATCATGTTGATGCTATAATTGTTTCTATCATTAATTTGATAGATGTTTATCAACCCCCTATTATTACTGAAGTAATGGCTGAAATAACCGACTCAATAAAAGCACTTTCACACCATACAATCAATCACTCATCCAGAAGTTTAACCGCCATAAATCCACCCTATACATATGCGTGATGGCATGCGCAGTGAGCCGACTTGCGAGCCGTGCGTCCGCGAGCGAGGTAACTGCGATCCGGGAACGAGCCGCCGTCATCACAGGTAAGGAAGGCTTCGGCTGTTTGTGCGGTGCGGTCGTGATGAGGCTCTTCATTGGCTAGACTTTGATAGACATTGATCGAGTTTGTTAGATTTTGATAGACTATGATGGACTTTGATAGACTTTGATAGAATTTGAAAGACTTTGACAGACTTTGAAAAACGTTGCTAGGATTTGATAGACATTGCTAGGATTTCATAGACATTGCTAGACGTAACTTTCTATCTCTTAAATATCGTGTAATTGACAGTATAATTGTAATTTATGGTGACTTTTTCTTTCTGTGTAGGTTCTTTTCAAGATTCTAAAAATGCCTCATGTCTGTAATCTTTGTTGCGTAGACTTTGTGTTTCTTTTTATATCCTCTCAAGATTCTAAATATACTTACGTGATTTTAATAAAAAAATATGTTGAATAGACATTCCTGAGTCCTTTACGTAGGATCTTTTAAAATCCTCGTCTGATCTTTTCCTTGGTCTTAAATATTTCGTAGGTTAGTAGGATTTTCAATGCACAATGCACATACTTCCAAGTCCCTTCTAGATCTTCTTAAATATAGGCTTATGACTGTAATGCGCGGTAGACTTCTTTCATGTCCCTACGAGTATATTGATACATCCTCAAACAACTCTTAAGTTATATTTTTGCAACTTTAGACAGTCTCTGCTACACCATTATCAACAAGTACCTCACCTTTGTTTCCAGAGATCGACGTTGTTCAGTTGTTATTGTTCTTCTGGTTTTCGAGCTTTTTGTTTAAAAATATCTCTTGGTATTTTTTATTACAGCCGTTTAGGCGAAACTCTCTGGTCCAGTCTTCAGATCATACATTATAATAATCGTCAATTTATAACAGTAAAATTAATTGTTATCTAAGTATCACAACATGCCATATTAGCACGACCACACCGCACTAAAATTGTATTGCTTTTTATCCTTATTTACTTGTAGCAAGCTTATGTCTGTCTTGTCCTGTATCTTATCTGTATCATCTAGTATTTATCATGCATGCCTTGCATTAGTATACTGAATGAATTGTAAACATTACAGTCATTGACATGTTACATAACACTGAATTTCCTTTCCAGTCAATCTTTCAAGCTAGCCATAACTATTTTTGACAAATCAGAAGAATCTTCAGTACAAAAGGGTTTTATTAAAATTATTAAACTAAAACGGTCCTATGGTAACATAGGACCATCGAACAATATGCTATCATCATCAACAGAATCAGAAGCCGTCCGTAGTTCAGCGGGCGATGAACGCGCCAGCGATGGTAACAGTGACGGTGACATTTGTGCTGATGCTCCTGTATCCGGTGCTTCCGTATCTAGCTCACCACCGAATGATGTACATGTGAAGGTAGGTTATTATAGTTTTAAAACATACAGCGTCGAATAAAATATCACAACTTTATGAACCCTATAAATAATATATAAAAAAGGTCCAACTTAGTACCTTGTGATACTCCGAAAATTAGTCGCGTAAAATTACAAATATTTGGTACGTTTCTTTTATAATTCAATTAAAAATATATAGCTATGTACTTATCTGCAAAGCTTAGCATTAAAATAAAATAAGTTATATTTTATATAATAATGATAAACCAAGCCATCAATGGCAACTAAATCAAATGCTTTGGCAAAGACGAATATTAAATACTTTTACTAGTCATTGTTTTTAATCTGCAGGAGGACAAGCGTTCCCGGTTATTTCGAAGCGCAACAAGTGGTGGTAATCTCACTCCAGCGGCGGCTGCTAGAAAGAAGAGTTCACTCGGTTCTGAAAGGCCGTTGTCAGCTCACGAGCTTTTGGTACAAAGCCCTACTACAGTGGAGGTACGATCTCTAGGCTCGATATTAGGGTGTGTATATTGTGCTTTATGACAATGTGGCTTGCCTCTTTTTATACAGCGATTTGATTTGAAGTTCTTTTATCAATTAGCGTCAATCGAACTTCATCTCTATATATATGGTCGATAGATGAAGTTTTCCATGTTATAGTTATTTAATTCATAAGACTTATGATTAACTTATACAGTTTAGAAGCCTGTTTTCCGGATTAAAACATAGGCTAGGTCTTATTGAAACCAAGGACTTGAATTCTTAGATACAGCTTGACCTCTCTTAACCAAAGCAGCTATACGCTATAAAGATCATCTTATAGGGGTGACAGATAGTTTGGCCCACGTGCACGAACGTCGCGCTAGTAATTAATACAATTCAAACTCTTCTTCTTCTTCTTCGTGTCAATGAACACAACAAAAATTTTAGACGCAATTCATGTAGAACTATGCCACATTTATTCCCCTGTCTGTACTATTGATGAGACCCTTGTGCAGGTATTCAAACTCTAAAATTTATATATACAGTGGATTTCGGGTATAACGACATTGAAGGGACCACTCTATTTCCGTCGTTATATCCGGAAGTCGTTACAGACAAAGGTAAAGAGATACAGACACGTATACATGTATATGATTTCCGCCTTTTCTTTAAGAGTGAATGAGCGTCTAGCAGCCATACTTATTCAAAAGTTTACTAAACCCAGTTGCTACTCAGAATATCACTTTGTAACTGCACCATAAATTTAATTCGGAAACGTTCGCTTCCCTACCTACGTAGCTGATATCTATAAACAAAAGTTAAAGGTTTCCACACTTGTTGACCATCTGTGTAGATGTAAACAAAAGATAAAAAATCTTTGTCTTTGGCGGCCGACTTCGGTCGCAATATCTGCATGGGATTTCTAGGAATTTGTTACAAATGATTCATTAAAAACAGTCGCTACACCCGACTTCGGCGATACATCCAAAGTCGCTATAGCCACATGAATTTTGTACTAAATTATGCATTAAATTCAAGGGACTTAGATTTAACGTCGCTATAGGCAAATGGTCGCTACAACCAAGGTCGTAATAAATGAAATCCACTGTAAATCAACTGTTGATGTCATAAAATTAATCAAGTGTGGTCTATTTGATCCAGCCTCGTCGTACAATAATGGAGCAGCTGTCTCGGCTGTTAAGCGAAGACTCTCCACTACCGGAGTGTATCGGCGTGGCCCCGGCGGGAGTGTTGGCGGGGGCGCTGGCAGCATTGCACATTCCGACGCTCTGCGCGCCCTGTCCGCATGTGCCAGACGCGAGGCCGCTACTGCAGGCTTTGTACTCGAGGACTAACAAGTTCGTATATTTTATCTACGTTTTTGAACAGGTTTCTATGGTATATGCAAAGCATCAGTGTGTGTGTGTAGCATATGCACTGGTCAGTCTACAATATAAGGTAGAACCAATATCATTGTCCGTATACCTACTCAAGAGTATATTTTCTATCAAATAGTTTGTAGTAGGTAGGTGAGATGCTATTAAAATTCTTAATTCAATTGCTTGATTATATAGAATTTTTCTGTTAGCCCAGACACAGAACAAATATTTATGTTCATCATACAAACTCTGCTCTGGATGGGAATCAAACCCACGACCCACAGCATGCAAGGCAGAGCTACTACCAACTGAGCTGTGATGCTGAAGTAATAGGTATTAAGGCCTCTAATGATATGAAGATTTACTTAGCTATTACAGTGTAATTGGGCCTCAATGGGGATCGTGAGACTTTGAGTCTCATAATCCCCATGATTTTGATGTTTTCGAGTAGTTTGTAGTTGTGGATCTGATGGATATGGATTTGATGGATGAGTGTTGTAGATCGTTCAATGGGGATTATGAGACTAACCCGAACTGCGAATTTCCTGATTGGGTGTTCAGTTTGATATTGCTCTGGTTGTAACAAGTTGTTGATGTTGACAGGAGCGTCCGTCGCGGCTGGGTGCGCGTGGTGGTGTGCGGGGGCGAGGGCGCGGCCGGCGCCGCCCTGCGCGCGCACGCCGAGCTGGCAGCGCGCCGCCCGCACGACGCGCCGCCGCTACGGTTCTACATCGTACCTGCAGGTGAGAGATTAATGCCACTAGTAAGCTGCGAGCTGGCAACGTGTGCTAGCATGCTGCATCGTACCAGTAGGAGATAGGAGCAGCGAGCTGGCAACGCACGCTCTCGAGGGCTTTGCTAGCGTGCTACATCGTACCTGCAGATTAGAGAGCTATCGGGGATGCGAATTCGCAACGTGTGCTAGCATGCTGCATCGTCCCAGTGGGTCTGGGATAGAAACAGCGAGCTGGCAACGCGCGCTGTCGATGAAGCAGCGCGTCCTTGCTGTCGTGCTACATCGCACCTGCAGGTGAGAGATGAATGCCACTAGTAAGCTGCGAGCTGGCAACGTGTGCTAGCATGCTACATCGTACAAGTGGGTCAGGGATAGGAGCAGCGAGCTGGCAACGCGCGCTCTCGAGGGCTTTGATAGCGTGCTACATCGTACCTGCAGGTGAGAGATGAATGCCACTAGTAAGCTGCGAGCTGGCAACGTGTGCTAGCATGCTACATCGTACAAGTGGGTCAGGGATAGGAGCAGCGAGCTGGCA
Source organism: Ecliptopera silaceata (assembly GCA_932527185.1). Classification (NCBI taxonomy): domain Eukaryota; kingdom Metazoa; phylum Arthropoda; class Insecta; order Lepidoptera; family Geometridae; genus Ecliptopera; species Ecliptopera silaceata. The sequence continues at coordinate 8,356,856 of OW052208.1, read as the reverse complement.
ACGCGCGCTCTCGAGGGCTTTGATAGCGTGCTACATCGTACCTGCAGGTGAGAGATGAATGCCACTAGTAAGCTGCGAGCTGGCAACGTGTGCTAGCATGCTACATCGTACAAGTGGGTCAGGGATAGGAGCAGCGAGCTGGCAACGCGCGCTCTCGAGGGCTTTGATAGCGTGCTACATCGTACCTGCAGGTGAGAGATGAATGCCACTAGTAAGCTGCGAGCTGGCAACGTGTGCTAGCATTCTGCATCGTACAAGTGGGTCAGGGATAGGAGCAGCGAGCTGGCAACGCGCGCTCTCGAGGGCTTTGCTAGCGTGCTACATCGTACCTGCAGGTGAGAGATGAATGCCACTAGTAAGCTGCGAGCTGGCAACGTGTGCTTGCATGCTGCATCGTACCAGTAGCTCAGGTATAGAAGCAGCGAGCTGGCAACGCGCGTTTTAGATCTGGAGCATGGCTTTGCTGGCGTGCTACATCGTACCTGCAGGTTAGAGAGCTATCGGGGATGCGAGCTGGCAACGTGTGCTGGCACGCTACGTCGTGTCTGCAAGTGAGAGATGTAGGCCAATAGTTAGCAGCGAGCTGGCAACGCAGCGCTGCGCGGCTTTGCTGGCCTGCCTCGTGCCAGCTGGTGAGAGATACGAGCTGACGATTTGGCAACGCATCGCCACTGTAATTCTACATCATACTAGCACGTTAGAAATGACAACCGGAGAAGAGCTATCAGGGCTGCGAGCTGGCAACGCGCGCGTTCGATCTGGCAACGCGTCTACGCAGCCGTTTTACATTTTGCCTACAGATAAGTGACGTACGTTAGCAGTGAGCTGAAAACGTCCACTGTTAGAAAAGTTTTGTAGTACACAATGTAAAGAAGAGTACAAAATGCATTCTACGCTTTCATTCAATATCCATTCTTAGGCTTCGTGAACGGAACACACATTCTAGCCAGCAGTAATACTGCTTTAACCGTTCCGTTTTTGTAAATACCAAAATACACAAGTTCCCTTTTTGATCTATATAATTCTGCAGGTACAAACACAATATCCCGGTATCTGTGCAACATGGACTCTGGGTACGCGGCATTGTTTGGTGAAAGTTGGCCGGCGTTATGTGAACGAGCTGATGCCGGCTCGCCTGAACTAGCTGACGTATCTGCTAGAATCGCCAGGTAAATTACTCTTTATTGCTTTAAATATAGAGCTCAAATTTGTATATACAGAATTATTAAGCGTCGTTTGAACTTGCTGCTAGCATCGTAGCTACAATATAAGTAATTTGCAGCTTAATGTTTAAAGCATACAGTTCAATATCCTGTGTTTTAGCATAAATTTTCTATAAAAGAATATCAGGTGTAGAGTTGACACTTTCGAAGGTACAAATCGCACCGGTTTCTGGAAACCCAAATCACGATTGATCCGAGTTTGACACATAGTAATTATTTGATTTTTTCGTTGATTAACGTTCGAGAAACCGACCGATAGTCTTAGAGAGAGAGCTGAGTCTTGCTTACTTTGGTTGTTAGTTTCTGGTCACCAGCACCGGTAAACAATTGGACATTTCATTCCAAACAGACTAGTATATGTACTTACTTGACTATCTGCTTTGATATTAATTAATAAAATGAAATACATAATCCTAATCTTTGTCCCAGGTATTTGAACAGCAGCGGTCCAGTGAACAACGTGCCGATCGGCGAAGCGATGATCGCGTACCGGGATAGATCGGGAGACGAAGACGCCAGTCAGACATTCGTGCCATTTATTGCGGTGTGTATAAACACCAGTTACATTCTTAATTAGTTATGTTATACAAGAATGCTTAGGTCGTCTAGGTGACACCGGAAAGGTGGCTGGTGTGTACAGAAGAATGGAACCAACCTTGCCTAGTTAGGCACGTTATAAAATATACTTGATAGCGTCATCTAGCATGCTATATGAAATACTTAGAAATGCACCCGGTAGATGGCACTGTTATTAATACAGACAAGCCCCAGATCGCAAGCGTATTATTTATCACGGAATCGTAAAACAAGTACTATCTCCGGATATTATTTATTAGTTCTCGGCGTAGCCAACGGATACATTTTACGAATGTTCAGTCAAAGACACGGATTTAAAAAGTCCATCACTGATTTTGTTATTTAATTTTAAACGTAGCGTAACGTATAATGTCACTGTAATCCGCCATTGTTTCCATATTTTTGCGATTGTCATTTATTCGTGCTTGGACCTCATGAGTCGTATATGCATAAGAACTGCTTGTTTTGTCATTATTGTGTATACGGGTACATATTCTTGCTTTCTTATATATGCTATACCATGTATGCTATTAGGAGTTGGGCTGGTTGGGGCGAGTTTAGCAGGGGGACCATGCACATTACACCCCATTGCGGGACGTCACTGCAGATCTTATTCCCCCAACCAGAATTAGAATTAGATGTATGCTATGTATGCTAACGTTATGTAACCTCCAGGAGGTGCGCGTGGGGTGCAGCGAGGCCGGCGTGTCGTCGCTCGAGCTGGAGGAAGGGGGCTCCCCCCCCGCGCGGCCCTCGCCCCCCGCCACGCCCGCGCCGCACAACCCCGAGCCACTCTCTGTGCGGCACGAACCCCTCGAGTTGCAACTGGATTATTGGCTGGTAAGGGATGCATTCATTTTGACGTGACAACGTCTTATAATTCGATAGAGCCGGCTGCACGCACGAAAAAACATGACTCATGAGGCGTTCCATGAAGTGACGTTGTCACGTTCAACTATCGTCAGTAAACCGACTTTACCGACAACCATTTTTTGACGTGACAACGTCTTCTAATTCGATAATGCCGGCTGCACGCACGAAAAAACATGACTCATGAGGCGTTCTGAGGCGTTCCATGAAGTGACGTTGTCACATTCAAGTATCGTCAGTAAACCGACTTTACATACAACCATTTTTTTCATCATTCCCCTGCCCTTATCCCACGCTAAGTGGGGTCGGCACAACATGTTCTCTTTCTCCACTCACTCTCCTAATTTCTCCTAATTTCTTGAGGTTACCGGGTCTCGTTTAATTAAGTTAAATGATATCTAAACCATCTGTCAATCCCATTTTGTACTAACTACATTATTTTTTTATTATTGTGCGAACCACCTTAGGTTTCTAGCTCCCACTAGAAATGTAAACTGAGGAATAGGTGGTTATTATAATTAATTATTGTAATTAGGCCTAGGCTTTTATAATCAAGTGTGTATATTATGAACAGGTACCAGGCAGACAGACCGAGGGCGCTGATGGCAAGGTGACGGTAAAGGCATCATTCCGCGCGTTACACGTGACGCGACAAAACGCGCATCTTTGCATCACCTACCTTACTAAGGAGAAGAAGCAGAAGAGTAAGTATCTTGACAGCTGTCAGTGTGTGTCTTTGTGCATTCCAGTGGGTTAGATCCCTACGAATATTTACATTAACATCTATATATCGTTTGCAACGGTCTGTAGATAGCTCAACTGTTTCTTATGTATTTAATATGCCTATGTACATTTAAATACTGTATAATAGTCGTAAGTTTGTACATTTAATATATGTTTGTAGTAATGAGACTCGGCAAGAAGAAGGAGAAATCGGGTGAACAGGAAATCGGTCGATCGCAAGTTGTCGACGGAGTGGCTAGACTCATCTGTTCTGCGAAGGGCTCACACAATGCTCCTTTGAAAGGTTTGTCTATAACATATATTTTATTTATTTAATTCTTTGGTGAATATTATTTAAAATACTGTTATTTGTGTGTTAAATTAAATAAAAAAAAAGACGTGTGGCACTCGGGGACTGCCGCGGTAAAGCTATTGCATAGCATTTTTTTGCATTTTTCGCCGGTCGGAGTGTTAGGTTATTTCGTTACGAAATTTCTGGATACGGTCTCCACGCTCAAGGTCCGCGATAGAAGCTATGCAATAACTTAATAAATAAGATTAATTATCTTTGTTATTTTACTAAATAAAATATATTTACTATTTTTTAACTACCCTTTACGTATCCCCATTGTTATCATCATTTATACTACGAATGGTTTATATAATACTAGAAATAAACATCTTTTTTTATCTGTACCTGAAAACATGCTTGATACAATTTAACGTTAAATATGATTTCGCAGTATTCATCGACGGCACAGAATGGAACGGCGTGAAATTCTTCCAACTGTCTACGCAATGGCAAACGCACGTGAAAACGTTCCCGGTCGCTACATGTGGCGCCCCCCTGGCTCCGGCTGAAACTTAACTACTGAACCGATCTTCATCGGTTTTACCTTCGCTTTGGCAAACATCCGGCAACTATTCACACAAAACTATGCGTTTCAGCTAAGATAATTGTCATACAAACGTAGCGTAAACGCATGGTCGATTGTATTGTCGGGTGAATTCGGCTTCAATCGATTCGAAGCTTTAAAACTTGAAGTTACGGTCGGTTTTACTTTGCTCGAATCCATGAGCGGCCATTATTGCTTTGTTGTGTAATTTGAATGTAATTTGTTTTAAGCTTCAGAGTGTTTTAGATGAATTTTATTATTCGAAATCCTTGCAAGTTAAATTGAGCTGTAATTCTATAGGATTAAAAGTCTTTTTACTTTGCAGAATATCTCAGTCTGCGTTTGCTTTGGGAATACTATTCAAATTACACAATAAACGCTCAAATATGTATTGTAGCCATGTTAGTTATGTAGCTATTGTATTGTACTCTATGACATTGTATTTCCATGAGTAATTGGTTCGTGACATTTCCATATTTAGTATATTTAGAGTTATGAATGTAACCGAATTGTAAGGAAGCACATATCATAATGCTGACGTCACACTCTAGCCGACGTTGTCTGTCAAAATGACAGTTGGTATTTCAACTAACCTTTTAATTAAAAAAAACTTAACCATGATTTGGTTAAGTTTGTGTATTGTGGTTACTCCAGTTCAGAAATGAATATTAAACCATAATTATTAAAAATGTTTATTTTATTACATTATAATGCAAATCTTTATTCTGTTTGGCTGTTATTATGCTAGTAGTTTATAGTATACTATGAATTCGGATTGCGAAAGTTTAAAAGTATTGCAATATTTAATGTAAGTTATTAATATTATTGATTTATTATTATATAAATATCATATGCGTTCAATGTATTTATTTAATAGACTCTAAGTATGAAATTCCGACTCGAATGAATTGACAAGAACAGCGTTGGCTAAGTATGGACACGGCTCTAGGTTTGCTGTGTGCTAGATTTTTGTTATCTGTGATTCGTGAATGCAGTTAGGCATTGTTTAGACGGTCAATGATTACCGGTATTATATTCAACCGTAATTAACTGGTATTGTTAATAACCAGTTAAAATTCAGGTATTAACTGATATTGTTAATTACCAGGTAATATACAGGTATTAACTGGTATTGATAATAATTAGTTAATATTCTGATATTAACTGGTATTGTTAATAACCAGTTAATATTATAGTATTAACTGGTATTGTTAATAACCAGTTAAAATTCTGGTATGAACTGGTATTGTTAATAACCAGGTAATATTCAGGTTGGTAGTCCGTATTATCAATATCATCTTGAAGTTTGATGATATTGACAATACAGATTGATCGTTCAATACATGCTTTTAGAACGCGGCGGTCGCGTAGTCATTAATTTTATTTTGTATTTTTATAAGTGCAGCTGTAAGTGAAAGCTAATTAATTTTGTACGTCGTAGATCCTTTAGATTTTAGAGGTATTATGTCTATTTGCACCAAATTATTATGTTTCCATTATAAATTAATATTATAGCCCGTGAATTAACACCTGACATTAGTGAACTGAACATTAGTTTATATTATTAGCAGGATAAATTAATTGTAGGTTTGTATTTTCTACTTTGCATATAAAACTTTGTATACGCATTGCGGTTGTTTGAAATATGTAGAAGTAGCTAACTTTTTAATGAATTTGAAAATCTCGTAAAAACTACAATGATTTTGGTGCAAAGAGGCTGTAAACATCCAATATCTTCCTTTCTGTACGATTTTTTATATTCGATACCTGCGTAGGTTTATTATTAAGCTTGGAATATAGTAATATCCAATTTATGATTCCGAGCCAATTTTGAATGTTTTATTTCAATTTCGGCTAACTTATATTAGGCGTTAGAAACTGGCAAATCAACGACTGTTGCATGATATCATAGGATTATTCTCGAAGTTATGTGTAACTTAGATGTAGTCATATGTTTAAGCTGGATTTTCTCTCAATAACTTGAATTATTCACTAGATATCTACTACTTAGTCTTGTACTGTCAGCGACAAAATTAGATCAACATTTCTGGTTTTGAAACATAAGTTTTTGAAATATAAATACTAAATATGTTTTAAAACCTAACTAAGCTAATGAGATCTATGTGCAAATAAATTGAACATCAAACTTTTCCTATCTAATTTTGTAGCTGATTGTACTAATATAATTCTATAATCAAATAATGTACTCAATAGATCAGATAGAGCTTTGTTTTGTTTCTAGATATTTCTTCGTCTTCAATATCAAAGATTAAAATGAATTATAGTCTAGAACGTGTCGAGGTTTCAAAGTCTGAACTTGTATAGGATCAGATGTTTGTGTGATGAACATAAATATATGTTCTGTATCTGAATGTTACTATGAATTCTATGTATGTATTTACAAGCCATCAGTCAGGCATCTAGTTCCCATAGTACAAGCTTTGCTTAGTTTGGGACTAGTGTGTGATGTGTGAAATGTCCCTGAATATTTATTTATTTAAAGTTACTATCTCTCACTTTTCAAGAATGAAACATATAAGTCATAACCAGTTACTTCAGATGTATTAAACCTAATATTAAAAAAAAATTGCGCCATCTATAATTTTTCTAATATTTTAAAGAGAGAAGCAATATCGCAATATTAGTGCCAAATATGTAATGAAATGAAATATTATGTCTGCAGTAGGTACCTCGACACTGTTTACAAAATCATTTTAAAGCAGCTACATTCTCTGAATTCTTTATTGACTAAAACTCTTAGTATTTTTGAGGCCAGATCTCTCATCTGATCTACAAATTATTTGGAAGACTGTCGAAGGAAGTATTTGTATGTAAAATGTGAATGTTTTGGACAATAGAATTCAAGTAGTTATGATGTTAGTCAAATAAGAAGTTAATACTAGTGTTACTCGTGTATACAGTTTTCAACTTTATTCATAAAATTATATTAATCCGTAGAAGCGTTTTTGAAATACCCAGATGTCTTTCCATACATCAATCAATGTTTTATCAATTTAATAATAATAGCTTCCGCAAATTGCCAACTTTTAGACAAAATGAAGTAAGCTGGGGAAAAAATATTTCGAACAATATTTACAGCTGTATAATAAGCCTATACTTACAATTATCCATGTTCCACGTTGGCAACACTATTTTTTACCTTTACTGGAAAATATATGAAGCATGGTTTTCTACATAAGTTTCAAGAATAAAACATAGGTAGGTACTACCACTATTTCTGCCGCGAAACAGTGATGATCGAATTGATGTATTCCCCTATTAAGAATAAGGGCATTTAAGCCTTTACGTCTTGATAGTAAATGTCGTAGTGCATAGCTTTACAAGACACATTTTCAACTCACTTTCACTGACTATATCTTAAACTGAAGTAACCGCTTAACATCAGATGCGTCTACAGCTTTTCTCATAGATAGTGAAGAATGTATAAATAGTGTTGCCATACGTCCGCTATATTTACCCTGATATAATGTAGTTATTATCCAGTAGAACAATATTATGAATACTAATCAAAACATAACGTGTAGTCCTACTGTATTACTTCATACCTACTCGTATTACTGGGTTTATTTGTTTTAAAGTGACGACTGACGCAAACTGATTATAGAATACATTACCTATGTATTCTACCTCTTACCTACTAACGATCGATATTGGTAGATTTACAGTAAGAAAATAGATTGCTATGTAATCGAATGAAATTCTCTTAAAAAATCGTGTAAGATATCTAAGGAACTTGTAAAGGATAGTTGACAAAAAAATCAACAATGTTGTAACTTGAACCTACAAATTTCTCCTCACGTATGGATTATTTGACATTATTAATGTTTTTTAGAAACGTTTAATTTTGTTGCCATCACTGCGATTACTCGGTGCACAACAGACGTTATAAAATAATCCATAAGGTGTAAAAATATCATTTAATCTGGAATGCTTATAAGTAGTAGGTACTGGTACTTGGTCGCTTTATTCTTTTGCGTATCAACTTTTAACTAGGTACATTTTTTTTCCGTCAAAGTAACCTTGTCATCATAACGTTTCATCTTTCTAGGGTCTAATGATTAGACCTACCGATTAGTAATCGGTAGTAACTTACTGCGTTTTTATATCGATCTAGTAAGATACCTAATCTACTTACGTAGGTATTTTGTAATCTTTAAGCTTCCAGAATAATAAATGTTAACTTCCACTTACCTTTACGTAGAGGGAATTATGATCTACTGTACCTACTTATCAAAAAGATTTCTGGACTTTGATATTCTATCTTCGAAAGTTCAGCTATGTATTGTAGAATTTGTAGATCAGTTTGTGCTTATCTACATTACAAAAATAAGATTTGTATGGGAATCAAACCAGCATGATCACTACAACGTTCAACAATAGAGCTGACGTTGACGCGCAGTGTGAATCGAATACGCTACAGTTACGATTGTCGCATTTATTCGTGATGGTCACATTTTTTTTTAAAAACCTGTTCTGTCCCACTGCTGGGCATAGTAATTAATGGTTACATTTAAATGTCATAAAATTTGAAGAGAACTATCCCCTGAACCGGGCATTGTAATCCGTGTAATCGGCACTTTGCGGTCTTTTGTGGTCTGTTAGAAGCCAATGAATTATTTTGATCTCATTGCAGCCGACTGAGTCACGCTAAGGTTTTTATTTGGAAAGTTTGATGAAGCTTGTGTTCTTATTGTAAGAGAGTTTACAAATCATCACAAGTTTATATACTATGGATTAAAATTGATGTTAGATGTAATGTATCTACATAGAAAAGTTCGATTAAGTTGGATTTAGTACAAAAATGTTTTGTTTCTTTAGTTTATTATAAATTCTTTGTAAAATGCAAAAAGACGTGCAATAATTTTGAATGTTTCATGCATTAAATTTTAATAAAGGTATTTTCGTCAATAAAATATGATTTAATTGCGATATTCTAAGTAATGTGATGAGATTTATTTTACCATAGTTTGCAAGTAGGTATGATTTGTATTTATTGTACAAATAAAATTTTGCATTATAAACATTGTATTTTATTTCAACAACTTCAATAATTTACCTATAATACAAAATATATTATGTTATCTACCACCTAAATATCTAAATAATGATGTAAAAAGTATAAAAACAAATAAATACATTGATTAATAACACTTATTACCTACATTTAAATGTAAAAATTAATTGAATTATTATTATGGCAAAAGCCATGTACATTAATGTTTCACAATGATCATATCAGTCAAATTTAGTTCAAAAATTGAACATAGTATGGCTGAAGCCTCTCATAGTTTAGGAGTATAAAGGCACTGTCTAACCACATATTTACATAAAAAATATGTAGGCAGAATTAATTAATAATAGTAACTAGCCATACTTTGTAATACAATATTTCCTCATGTTTTGCATGATATACTGACTAGACTTACTACAAGTGTTTTAATTACTCTTAACTTCTAGTAAACATTACATACTGCTTTAAAAAAAGCTAGGTTTGAAATGTTACTTCAGTATTAGACTTCATAATCTGCAAAAATTGACCTCTTAAGCCATTCTTTCCCCCAACACCACCATTGGGGAGAACATATATTAAACCATCATTCTGCTTTTTAGGGGAAAATTCCCATAAGTTGTTGTTGCTTTGTGCCAGCTGAGCTAAATTCCAGGCACACAGGTATCTAGACTTGCCATGTCGGCACAAGACAAACACATTCTCTTTTTCTTCTTTGTAAGGCCCGTCTTGATCATCTACTATTATAACCCCACAGACTAGAGCCCAATGTGCTGTGTGGCCGTTCTTCAAAGTTGGTGAGTGGTTCACATCAGCATCATAACTGCAATGAAAATATACAATGTAGATAAGAATGTAAAAACAAGGTAGGTCTACTTAGAACATACTGATTGTGTTCATAGACCATAAGTAAATACATACGGAACTAGTAAGACAGCACCATTCAGCAGACTCTCAACAGTTTGTGGACTAAATAAAGTCCTAATATTGGTTGTGACACTCATATGTTCTATTCTCGCGATACCAAATACTTTTTCAGCTAGCTTGGCCATATTCTTGCAACTGAACATCTCCCCATTACTACTGTAGCCTTCAGATTTTGAGATATTCAGTATTTGCTCGGGCACTATTTTTCCATTGATAACCATTGAGAGCGCTACTAGCCCGCAAGTGGGGCCTACTTGAGTGATTGGTTCAAAGCTAGTATATTTTATTCGGAATGGTGCTTTGCTGGTACAAACTTGGCCGAGGATACAGGCTCTTCGCAACTCTGGGTCAGATGAAGCCCACGCGCATAGATCAGAGTTAAGCTGTAATAGCTGGCTGGTATTACAATTTTTTTCTGATGTTACGAAATTCAATTTATCAGTGGCACGAACAGTGGGCGCTAACGGGGGCAGCGGTGCAGGAGGCGGTATTGAGCACATTGTGTTCTCTTCTCACATATTATTATATAATTGAATTAATTAGATTAATTCTATCATTATTTATTTCAATTAAAATAAATACATTATTTAGTGCAATGAACTGCAACTGCAAACAAAACAAAAGTTAACAAAATAAAGAAAATTAAACAAGAATTAGAGGAAAACTTTGGCATTGACAGTGTATCCAATTTGGCTTTGACAGATGACGTTTTTGTACTCTGTCCGTCTCGGTCCGTATGGATATAGGTCAACGCTTCGCATTCCACCCATTACATTTACATGCCATACCATACAATACATTCAATTCATTCATTCAATTCAATCAATAAATTCTATGGCCGTAGGGTATAGCGTTTCATCATCTAGTTAATTTGTGTAGAATAAATTGCGATAAGTGCAATTTTATTGAAGGGAAGAGTATACTTTTACATCTACTTGGGTTGTGAATTTAATTTTAAGGTTCATCATGTCGGAATCTCGGAAAATTCATCAAACTGATGGCGAGCAGCCGAAGGACGAAGACCACGTCGCCTTGGATGGGGACAAAGGTATGAAATAGATCTTCTTATTTGCAGCTACTTCTACACCTAAATCATTACTTCTTTTAACTATGTATATCATATATGTAATCTGTAATGCTTCAAGGATTTTCGACTTTAACTCGTAAATTTCAAGGTTGGTTTTTCAATAGTAACTTGTAATGCGTTATCATCGATTGACAACGTTATCAGTCAGTGAACGTCAAATCAGATGATATAACCCGTCTAAATTACGAATATAAGCAACCACGTAACAGAGATAAAAAAAGTCTAATAGAACGGTCGAAAACTACTCATACGTTATCGTATTTGAACGCTAAAAATAATAGTATTTTCGTTTCTAATACGATGTATATGCATTTTAGGTAACAACTGATATTTTTTTAATAACTTTCATTTAAATTGTATGATTACTGAACTAAAATGAGGAATAACTCAGGTCTTTTTAATTTGGTCACGTAATAAAGCGCTTTTCCTGTATGACGAATTCAGCGCCATTTTGTTCACGTTTGCTGAAGGCCGCTGAGGCGCTGAGTGATGCAAGACACCAAATAGCTTGCAAGTTTCAAGTATTTGCCTACAAAACTATACCTATTATTTTTGTTAATCAACAAAAGTTCAATAAAAATGGAAAACGGACTATAGCAGCCTGAAGATGAGTAATGGTAATTATGGATTTTTTTATTTATTTTTTAGCTTTTATTTTTACTATTCTTTATAGTTGGGCCTAATGAAACTTAAATAATTGTAAAGAACTAAATTTTAAGATTTAGTTTTCAATGTTTCATAGGAAATTTCTTGCTTTAATTGAATTATGAATATTTCTACTATACTAGTTGAACGAGTCAGGCCTGTTGTAATAGATTTATATTTGTATTATTTCAGCTGAAGTTGAATACCTAGAGACAGAGGAGGTGTACATGCAACTCAATCAGTCTGAGGTAATTGACACTGAGCCAGTTGAGGACAACGAGGATCATTGGGAGGACAGCAACATTCGCCTCATGCTCGACCTCTACTTACAAAACATAGAACGATTCCGAACCCCAAAAATAAAGAAGAAAAATGTATGGATTGATATCGGAACCGTCATCGGTAAAGGACCGGACTGCTGTGACAAAAAATTCAGAAATCTTAAGCAAACGTACATAAGATTACTAAAGAAAAGAAATAGAGATGACACTACTCCTGTCAAATGGCCTTATTTTGATATATTTGAACAGATTTATAGTGTGAACGGAGAATATCAACCGGAAATAGCGCAGAAGGTTCAAGAAGGGCATACAGACACGGTCGCAAAAGCCTTACTGTCAATGGCAGAGCCGATGACCTATCAAACAAAATGTGAAAATGACAGCTCTCCCGGCCAGAGTGAAGATACTAAACGCAAAGCAACCAGAAAAAGAACTGCAGACTTTCGGAAAGTTACTTTAGAAGTAAGAAATAGACAGAGGGCTATGGAAGAAAAACTAGATAAATTAATTAGTATTGTAGAAGAATCAAATAATATTCAGCGGGAACGAAACAGACTGTTTCAACAATTTCTAGATGGAATAAACCAGAATACTTGAATTTATAACTATTAATTAATGAATGACGATTATGACTACAATATATTTTATGAATTACAAATTGAGGACTTCAAAATATAATTATTTTATGAAATGATTCAAGAAATAAAGTTATTTTTCTATGTGGTGATTTATGGTTTTTTTGGGATTTCCAGAAATTGATCCATCATATTTGAGGTAAAAGTATAATGTTTTAATAGTTTTCCTTGTCAATAGTATGATGTTTATGTGAATGATATTGACTGGGGCAACATGACAGGTACTCAAATCAAAATTGTTTATTTAATAGACTTAATAGACTGAGCTAAGCGTCTTCGAGATTCTGATTCGAATTCGGTCAAATGTGCTTGTGTTCCATTATCTGGCTGTTCTCGTCTACGGGTCGTATTTTTCAACCTGGAACATCTTGTATACCTAAAAAAAGTCGAGGACTAATCCTCGATTTTTTCGCACCACTCTTTATTATTGTATGTTTGACATAAAAATTACATGAGTACGTAAATTAATATGTTATCATAATGTACCGTAAACATGAAATACTTATTAGCAGAGCACTGTTTATTTCTAACATACAAATGGTGCTAAAAATTTTGTTTTGAAAATTATTGACGTACCATTTTCATCTCAGTTTCCTGATAAATTTCAACCTAGTTGTCCACTAATAAATACCCAAATTTTATTATCAAGGAACGGTGAGTTACAATATTCGCGTAAATATCAGTTTTGCCTACTTCCAATACTCTACTTACTACTAATATTTGATCTATTCGAAAAAAGTATATGCGCGAAAATATCTTAAATGTGTGTAGTATTCTTGCATCAGACTTGCAACCTGTCATGAAATACACACTACAAATTGGGCATGTGCTAAAAATGTAACGTGTCTTTAAAAGTAATTTAATCCAATATTGTGCTAAAGGACATGCGCTCTTGACATTATCAAGGTTAGTGTGTGCCATTACTACTTATTAGCGTTCAAGCAATTCCGCTAAAATGTTTGTCACAAACATACCTAAGTTGTCCACTTACCAGATGTGTATGTTACATCCCATACTCAAACCAAGGACCTTCATGAAAAATGATCGTATTTCCTAGTCTGTGATTGGTTGAAACTCGGGATGATGATTAAGATCTTTTATGTACAACAGTTAAACAATAAAATATTTCTGATTCTGATTCTGATGTAAGTAAATTAGCTTCGCCGTGTGTGAATGATTAAGATCTTTTATGTACAACAGTTAAGCAATAAAATATTTCTGATTCTGATTCTGATGTAAGTAAATTAGCTTCGCCGTGTGTGAACACTAACGCGGACGCAATTTTATCATTAGACGCCCACGATTGGGCAGAATATAGTGTTTTAAATGTCTAACGGCCGGTTTCTCGAACGATGATCAACGAAAGAATCAAATAATTACTATGAGTCAAACTCGGATCAATCCAATCGTGATTTGGGTGTCCAGAAAGCGGCCGTAAGTGAAAGTATTTATTTGGTTTTGTTTGTTCGTTTCAAAGTTAACCTCAAACTTTGGTTAACTGTGGCTATTGCCGAAAACCTTAATAATTATTCTCGAATCAAGAAAAACAGTCGAAAGCTAATTCCAAGAAGACCTTGAGCATTTTAGTTTTCACATATGATATGTTTTTTTTTATAAATTACGCAAATTAAGCAAAGTTTAGAATTACATAGATTGCTGTCGGAAATATTTTTTTTTGTAAGTAAATACTTAAGTAGTTTACAAAGTTTACTTGAACTCTCTCGTAGATAAGGCATTTATTGTAGGTTTTTTTAAATATAATATATGCTTTACAAGTCAAAGCGCATTCGAAAATTTATACAATCCATAAGTTAAAGATATATAAAAAGTTAGCCATCAGCCTGAGGTATTTTGATTTGCGAGATGATGCAAAAAGTAAAAAGTCTTACATACCTCTCCCGCTGGCTTTTTGGAAACGAACTTGTGCTGGAACGAGTTATTGTACCTACTGCCTACCAACTCCAATATAATGATTTGTTAGCTGAATTCCTAGTTAGGGCTGGCACTGAGTTTTGTGAACTAGTTAAATTTAGTAGCAAGTATCTGCTTTGCGTTGTCTTGTCTTGACATTGAAGACAAAGGCAGAGTCAAAATTGCTTTATTCAGTAAAATCACAAGGATCATTTAGAATCGTCTTACATAATATGTACTAGGTGATTCTAGGTGCCAGTTCCACGCGACCAGAGCCTAGAAGAACGGCCAAGAAACTTACGATCTGGTTCCTACCGTTTTTTTATTGAGTAACAAGTATTCACTTTCCGTTGTCTCTGTCTGTCAGTTTATTTATCCATCTAAATGGTCTTCGGTTTCTCGGCCATGCTTGGTTCTGGTCATCTTTAAAATGGTATAAGTACTTCGAATCTTTTTTCATTATTGAATATTGTTGATGTTTGACAACCCTATACCAGAGCGTTAACCGTGCGTTTAACCGGACATAGGCAATCTTTCAGTTTTACCGTGAATTTTGACCGAGACGCTCGCTTTCTTCTTTGTCGACAACCGTAGGCATTTAGTTTAGGTAAGTTGTATTTTTCGCGGTTCGCTTCACTCGTCAATACTTGACATAAAACCATACCATTAAAAATACATGCAAACTACAATGCATCGTAATTTTTTTTTAATAACGTCTATAATAATACCGTCCTCTCAGTTCCCCTAAAAAATGGCAATGGCTCAATGATCAGAAGTACTAAAATTTCAGTATTTTGTATTATTTTACGCATATATTATGGTATCTATCTCTAAATCTAACAATGTTGCAGTCATAGGCCCTTTCAAATTGAACTTGCACTTTCATTTCATTTGTGTACCTCTAGCGAAAGTTTTCGGTTACTCGGACTACTCTGTGAAAGTAGACCCTTGATAGTAGGTATGCTTTGATAGAAAAAAACGATTCTTTTAAGTACAATATAGTATGCTTGAAATATGATTTGTGTTGTATCTTGAAACGTGCGACTTCTAATCAGAGTAAGATGAAGATAAGAAAACTTAATTATGTCTTTGATAGATTGATCACGAAATAGGTCGATAACTAGATATTAGATGAGTTCGGCCGCGCTAGAACAGTCTAAATAAAGATTCCATTATACCAGCAGTACTTGTAAGTCATTATTTAATAAAATCCAATTGGTACGAGCAATTGATCGATTTGAACTGTGATAAACTCCGGTTTAGACGGGGTCATCGCGAATAAATTTAAAACGTTTGCGGAACGTTGCAACGTTCGATAGTCGAGCTGTCGTTGACATGTCTGAGAGCGTCTAACAGAATAAGAATAGAATAATACTTTATTTCAGTTATAATTAGAAACAATAACTTATAAGCTAAAACTTTTAACATTATATTATAGACTCTAGTCTCTACGCATTGCGTAGGCCGTACCAGCAGTTTTTATATTTGACTCTATGTTTCCTGTATTCGTTATTTCCTGATTTTATCCAACATAAGTAATATTCTATACTGTAGGTACAAAAATAAAACTTAAATTAATTTAAGATTCAATAATATTAGATGTACAGAGGCGAGCTTAACCCTAAAAGAGTTCTTCCAATCTTCCAACCATCTTCCAGCAAACCATACATTAATAAATAATTTCCAGAGTTTCGCACATCTCGGCTTAGTCTGTCGAAGGACAAGACGTCGCCAGACGGAGCCCACGAGAAACTCCTCCAGAAAGAAGACGAGGTCAAGATCGTGAGAGACATGCGCGTCGACATGGTGGACGCTAAGTTCGTGTCCGGAGACCACAGGAATGGGGATCCTAAGATTGAACTGGACGCCAATAAGAAGGTAACACTTCTAAAGATTAGGTACAAGATATGTAAGTCTCTCTTTCCTCTTATTGTTAGTTGTTAATTTCCGTGAACTTTTTCCGGTGTTCTGATGAAGCTGTTGTGTTTTTACTCTTTCACGCAAAAACTGCTAAATGGATATGAAACTTTACAATAAAATGTACTCATAGCTTAGAATAAACTACATTACACATAGGATATAATTTACAAAGATATTGTGTGAATTGTCAAATTTCTTCCACGCCGAGCGACCTTTGGCTCGGGGTCCGAGGACCAATGGATAGTAATCGGTTCTACTACTTATGTTCAAACTCTGTGATAACTTCGTTTGCGCGATCTGGGATTTGTCGCCATCTGTTGGTCTGTTGCGTAGACTATGATGTAGTTCACCATGTAGCGGTATAGATGGCGCTACAAATGTATAAAATCATATTTTCATGTTATCCAGCAATTCTCCGGTCTGACCAAGGAAGAGTTGATGAAGTACGCCGACGACCCGTTCTGGGTGAATCTCCGCTGGTTCATGTTCGTGCTGTTCTGGGCCATGTGGCTCGGCATGTTGGCCGGAGCCATCACCATCATCGTGCGAGCTCCCAAATGTGCCACGGCCACTCCTAAGACTTAGTAAGTCATTTTAACATTGGTGGAGTTAAAACGGGCAGAGTTCCCGATTTTGTCATTTATTATTATTTATCTACGCGATGGCACGATTAGTGCCATCGATGTAGCTAGCTTCTGGGCAAAAAAAAAAAAAATTGAAGGGGAACTATCGACACGAAAAAGAAGAAGAAGAATAGCCAGTAGTGTCGCACTGCAGGGCAAAGGCCTCCCTTGCTTCTCTCCAGTCGTCTCATTTCGTTAAAAAACCTGTTGATATTTAAGGGTTTTGAGCATTATTTCTGGAAAAGTGGTGAAAAGTTGGGTTATAGTAAATTAATAGAGAAAAAAAATAAAAAACTTGAAACCGATTTAAAAAAAAAAAAAAGTTCTTCTCTTGTTTTTTTAAATCTGTTTCAAGGTTTCAAGTCTTCATTCGGCATTTTGATGATTCTTTATTTAAAACTGTTTCGTCACAGTACTAATTATTATTTTTTTGGAGTTATTCATAATACTGCTTGTATTACCTACTTGTTTATATACATATATTTGTACTTAAATAAATTACATCTTTTCTAGCTTCGAAAAAGGACCGCTAGCCGAAGTAGATTCCAGTAGCTATTCTGACGTGGAGAGTATGTTACCTACCCTGCAGTCATCCAAGGTGCAAGCTATCTTCATGCAAGTCCCTACTTACGACATCCTTGATAATCCCACCGTTGTGGAACAGTTCAAGGCATTTGTGGACAAAGCTAAGGAATATAGCATCAAGTGAGTAGTTTAGACTAATTTTTAGTCTAATTAAATTAATTTTAATTGTTGCAAGAAACATTGTACTGGATTGTATTTTTTTTTGGATTATTAATTAAATCTTATGTGTTCTTTGTAATTTTCAGAGTTATAGCAGACTTGACACCAAACTACGTGTCTATAGACCATCCGTGGTTCCGTCAAAGCGAGAATAAGTCCTCAGCATTTGCCGATTACTTTGTGTGGGCCGATATCAAGGAGTTTGACAGCGCTAACAATCCCAAAAAGCCTAATGGATGGGTATGTTGTATTATAATACATTCAACGCCATCTACTACCTAAATTAAACAACACTTGTTTTGATGTATCATTGGTTATAGAATATAATTTCACGGATATTTCACACATCGCGATCCAAACTAAGCAACCCAAACTACGCTTCTACGGGAACTAGTTTGCTAGATATATCCTTATTTTTTTGTAAATGCATACAATACAAACACCAATAAATTTTCAATAAGAGATAGATAAATGTTCTTTAATATAATACGTATAACGTAATATTTTTTTATTATTGTATGTAAATTTTAGAAAATACCTAATAGCTTTTTACCTTTTTGTTTAAATTGTTGTTTACCTTTTTAGTTTAAATTTTTTATGTGGAACATTTTATGCCTTAGTTTAGGAGGTGGGCGTTGATAGCTACAACACAGTAGATAATACTATAGTAGCTATCATCGTTACATTCTGTTTTTATGTACCTTTTCTGTTTTAGTTCCGAAATAAAAAACTTTTGATTTGATTTGATTTTGATTTTGAGCTTTTTCTAGCATTGAGTTAACGACCAATACTAACTAATACTCTCTAAAAAACTTGCTTTTTCTAGCATTGAGTTAACGACCAATACTAACTAATACTCTCTAAAAAACTTGCTTTTTCTAGCATTGAGTTAACGACCAATACTAACTAATACTCTCTAAAAAACTTGCTTTTTCTAGCATTGAGTTAACGACCAATACTAACTAATACTCTCTAAAAAACTTGCTTTTTCTAGCATTGAGTTAACGACCAATACTAACTAATACTCTCTAAAAAACTTTCCCAGGTTTCAACTCTCGACACATCAGCATGGACGTTAAGCGAGACACGGAATGCATTCTACCTGCACCAGTTCGAAGAGAACCATCCAGACCTGGACTTCAACAACCCAGCTGTGCTCCAGCTGTTTGTCGACGTTATAACCAAGTGGATGAAGGCAGGTGCCGCTGGTGTTAGGTCAGTTCAATAAATATAGATCGATTTTGACGTGACAACGTCTTATAATTCGATAGAGCCGGCTGCACGCACGAAAAAACATGACTCATGAGGCGTTCTGAGGCGTTCCATGAAGTGATGTTGTCACGTTCAACTATCATACAACCATTTTTTTTTAATGTGTTCTATGTATTTACAAAAAAAAATATATAAGTATTCTAACAGCAATCTAGTTACCATAGTTCAAGCTTTGCTTAGTTTGGGACTAGAGCGTGTTGTGTGAAATGTCTGTGACAAAGAACAAATTATTTATGTTCATCACACAAACATTTACTCTTAGTGGAGATCAATCCCACGACCCACAGCAGAGTTACTACCAACTGAGCTGTTCTGCCTGTCTTATAGTTATATTTATTTAACAACCTATTAAAATGTCTCCTACAGGTTAAACAAAGCTCGTCTAATGGTGGTAAACAAATCCTTCGCACCCGAGAATGCTGCCAGTGGTCGCGGTTCGGAGCTCGGCTCGGGACACGAAGACTACGCGTTCTATCGCCACTCGCAAACTGCTGATCAGCCTGCCTTGGAATCACTTTTAACAGCAATGATGGCTGCTACTGACGCTGCTTCCTCATTGGCACCAGGCAAGTAAAAGAGCTCTTAAAATTTCATGATCAAAAGTAGTAAAGTGACGTCACAGCTCAGTTAGAGTAGCTCTGTCTTACAACCGTGTGTTGTGATGTTTCATTTGTCAGGCTTTTAGTTGATATTGATATCCGTACATAGATTATCTTAAACTTTTCAATAAAATTAAATTTAAAAAAAACATTTGATATTTTAACTTTATAAAGTGAATGAATGATTTTTTTGTCTAAATCCCAAGTTTTGCATACTTGTCAACTTTCCTTTGTTTTTATTATAACTGAAGTATAAATTATATTTGTTACAGAGGAGACAGTTTTCACACTGAAAGAGGAATCGCAGTCTGAGTTATTCATGCTGGATCGCGCGAAGCCTATCAAACTTCGTCCCGAGTCGGCCGCGCCTATTAAAGTCACAAACGCCACAGCCGCTGCCCTACAGATCGACGCTAGGGTCAAAACCCGCTGGCCTATTATGCAGGTAAAACCTTAATTTCTTCGTTTGTCAATTGTTTATTCCTTGTTGTAAAAAGGAATAAAAAGATACTGCTTATATGCCTGACCAACGCCTGCTGTGTTATGAGTTGCGAGTTCGATCCCCACCGAGAGCATATTTTTGTATGATTTCAATTTATAGATATGTTTTATATGCAGTTTTTAAAGTAGTTCATAAAAGTACGTTATTTATGTACTTTACTTAAATTATTATTATTTTTTCAAAAAATTTATTGAATATTATCAAAAACAAACAATAATGTAATTTCGTGTTATTTACATCTAATATTTGAAAACGTTGTTTTCACGTGTCATTAATTAAAAAAATATCTGTTTAGTCTTTATCCTAAATTCAACTGTATTTTTACAACCCAAACGGCAGAGTTGTAACCCATTCTACTTACGATCTGAAGGTTGCGAGTTCCAATCCCACCAAGAGGAAAAAAATGTTTGCGCTCAATATTTTCCTAATTCATACCTGTGACATTTGGGAACCTTGCGCCCAATGGCTTTGGTTCTAGAAAAATCAGGTAGATTGTATCTGTGAGGCGCCCGTGTTGAGGCAGTTACTCTTGACGCCAACCAACTCCGTACGCCTCTCACATTTTTGTTCTCATTACATCAAATCAATTTTATAAGATCTTAAAAGAGAAAACTACTTAATTTGTATTTCAATGAAATAAATAACAATTTAATACATATAATGATATAAATTTGATATAAATTAAATTATATAGTATTGAGTATTTTCATGAGTATATCAGCATTAGCTTTACCTCTTATGCTGTGGGTCGTGGATTCGATCCCCGAGAACAAACATTTGTGTGATAAACACGTTCCCACAGTACAAGTTTTGCTAAGATGACATAAGTTTATTTTAAAATATTAAATGTTTTTTTTACAGTTAAAATCTGATTCAATCGAAGCTGAGAAAGAGCTGGCTCTATTCTCGTTGCTGCTGCCCGCTGCACCTCTTTTCGACGCCAAATTGTTAGACAATGACACATCTGTGAGTATCAACCATTATAATATATTAGTTAATTTGTTTATTTATATTCAAACATTATAAATAGTGCAGATAATGACGATTTATTAATTTAGCACTTACAATATGGAAAAAGTTATAATATAAATCAAATTGGCCACTAAAGTAAATTTTTGTTTTGCTTTTGTAACTCAATATTCTGTTAATGTCTCTAATGTCATAAACCTGAGATAAAGGTAACAAAGAATACATATAACCAGGTGTTAGTTTCTTGCTTGTTCTTCTAGGCTTTGGTCGTGGCACATAGAATCACCTTGTTATAGACAATTCTAAATAATCTTTTTGACTACTTTTGTATACAAAAGTAGTAAAAAGTCAATAAAAGTTTATTCAGTAAGTAGATTTGATTTCATTCACCATTTCGAGGTCCCATCCTCTCTCCCACCTGGAAGACTTCTTCCACTACATTCTAGACTACACACACCGATACGACGGTAGCTGTTCAGTAGGTTAGGTAGCTTATTGTAAAGTTATGTTATTTCAGAGCGAGTCGTTGTCTCACCTGACGTCCCTGCGACAAGACAGCAGCATTGAGCAGGGACACCACGTGGTGTCGGCCATCCGCGGTCAAAACGACGAGACCAACGCCACAGGGGAGCTCATCGCTTGTGTCAGGTAACTTACCTATCTATACCTTGTATAGTTGTATACTTGTATTATAGGAGGTACAGTGTGAGAGGTAATCTCTGGACCTTATTCTTTTATTAATAAAGTTCAATTTGTAATTCTTGACTTAAACATAGATTGGAATTGAAAGCTACGTTATTTAGGAGTCTTATAGGCTGTTAACCTGATAAGATGAAAAAGTGTACACGTACAACGCCGGGACGGGCTTTTATTTTTTAGGTTTTGACTTTCGAAAATACGTACGTTATGATATCGTCTAAATAATTTGCAACGGCCTGTTGATGGCTCAATTGTTTATCAATTTTATAAATATGTAATGTAGTAGTAGCACTGTTGCCCTGAATGGGACGACAGTGGCAAAATAAAAAAAATAAAAAAATGTAGTAGTCATTCGTATAAATGTGAATAAATCTCTATTAATGTAATTTGAACGGCAGAAACCAATAACACAAATTAATTTAACGTATCTAAGAATTCAAGATAAAAGTCACATTATAATCAAAAATGTCTATAATTTTGTTTATCCACAGGTGGAAAGCAGGTCACACAGGCTTCTTGGCGGTTTACAACCCGAGCTCAGATCTCCTCCGCGCCAACCTGACGGGACTGACGTCTGTGCCGACCACGCTGTCAGTACATCACGCGTCGCATGCCGTTAAACTTGGTACCAAGTATGTATTCTATATATACATATAAATTAGTCTAATATACAGGGTGTAACAAATGGGGTGGACCAAAAGCAAAAGGGCGATGGGGGAGCTCAATGGTTATCGATATAACCCCCATGTATGTTCAGCGATATTCAGTCGTTCAAAAGTTATTCGGACTTTTATGTTTTTTTTTTCATTAATATATTTTAGGTTAGACTTCCCAAGTACACCTAAAGTATCAAGGCTACATCCGTAAGATAAGACATCTGATAATCCGATGTTTAAACTACATTATTGTAAATTTTCATTAAGATCCATTCTGCAGTTTTTGCGTCAGACTTGCAGACGCCAGTAAAAAAGTAAAATAGTACAGGGGCGAGCTTAATACTGATTATCATTTTCATTCAACGTAATATGCATATTACTGTATGTTAACATACAGATAATTTCGCGAATAACTAATAGTTGGTGTTAATTTCCGGTTACCGCTTAAAATCTGGGTTGGCTTATTCTGGTTTTTAGTATAGGTAGGTACATAACGATTACGTTGTAGTTACACTTATTTTTATTATTTTTTTAAGTTCTACATAGCTTACGAGTTAATTTTGTTTCAGCTACACCAATAATTATTCAGCGCACGCCGACAATATTCTAGTGCCTTCCAAAAGTACGGTCATACTCTCCTACGTCCCGGAGACTACGGCCGAGAATTAAGATTATTCATTTTAGCTTTGTGCGCTTGCCACTTGTACTGTGGTACTGCATTTTATAATCGGATTGTTTGAACAATGTATTTGTAAGTTTGAGACAATAAAATTTGATTTTGAAGCATGATTAGACATTTTATTTCAAGATACCTGTAGGGATATATTCCCTATTCTATATTCTTTATTGTACAAAAAATATGACACACACAAGAGAGAAATAGTTGACATGTACAAAGGCGAACCCCAAGAAGAGTTCTCTTCCAGCAAACCTTTTGAGGCTAGGAAGAGGTGACTATAGGGGTAAGTGTATATACATAAATATAAAATAGAATTTTGATAACACTATGTAACCGAGTTATGTTTTGCTCTCAAAATTATGTACTTACAGGCATTGGCTAGAGCCGATTTGGTTAATGGTCATTGGGATTGGCGGTTGTTCAACTAGTTTATGAATGGGTAGCCTTATATAAGTATTATTAAGTCTTTGGTAGGCTAAAAGTCTTAGTTAGATTAAAAGTCTTTGGTAACCGTGATATGGATCAATAATATCGATCTAAGTAGATAGGACAACGTCTTTTTGAAAAGGTTTTAGGAAAACAATATAATACCAAATAATAGAAGTAGATTTATTTCTCTAAATAATGTAGCGTTAACATTTTAAAAGCATGTATCTGTACAAACAATTCACGTAAAATCTTGAAATTTAATCTTCACAGGATTAAAGATTTGTAAGTTCCTTAAACATTATGATTTATTTATCGATCAACTTAACTACTAGGTATTGGGGCCTAAAGTACAGTAAAATAGTTTATTTTTAGTAAAACATCAGTATTGGATTAAAAGAGGTAAGAGGGAGGTAAGTGTAGAGTTAGGTTAGTCAAGCTCTTCCGCTATAACCAATTCCATTGCGTCTCCGTCGTGTCCTAGACACGTTGCTGACTCGACTTGGTTGACAACTAGGTTGTCCGCAACACGCGTAGTCGTGAACATAGGTTATAGCCCCCCAAACCGCATAGTAAACTACGGTTGCCAAACAAATCCTGAGTAAAAAATCTCCTAGAGAACACCCCCGGGGCCTAGCACACAAATCCATTAGTAAGGTAAGTTAGGACTTATGATATCGTAAAAACATTTAACCAAATAAAAAAGAGTATAAGTAAAAATGATCTGAATCAACGTATCTAAAATCCAATTCGATGTGTCGTATTCCTTACATTCGAAAATATTGTCAGGCATTTTAGGAACTTAGCATTTAGTAGCGAGAATTTAGACGAATTTAACAATTTTCTTATATTAGTACAGCCAATGATCACAAATCGTGGCAACCAATACACTTCACTTTTTGGTCGCTAATAAGTGCAACCTATTTCGGTTTTTTTCTGGTTGCCACAACCCAGCTTTGGTTACCGCTTTTTAGCGGCGGGTTTGGCCTTGTTAAACTGATAGTTTTTGCACTTGGGTATATGTCTTTCCGCGGCGCCTTGGTTGAAGCGACGGCCACAATGCGGACACGCTACGTAGTCTGGGTTTTCAGACGGCGGCGGTGGGGGAAGGTCACTGAGTTTACCTAAAAAAAAAAAGTTAAATTACAACAATTACTAATTAACAATTACTTTTTAAATTACTAAATTGGAACACAGGAATCGTTGTTTGGCGGACTAAATAGGTTGTAGTATTCCTCCGGACGAGTAGGTACTTTCACACGAGAGCTCTACTACTGAATGCGAAAACTACTGAGGTTTTGAGGTTCCCCTAGCTGTAGGTACAACAGAATCGCTGCAGTTCTATCCCCGCTCAAATTCAAAGCCCGATTCCTTAGAATCACAAGAGTCATTTGGCAATCGTCATAAATATTAGGGAGGTAATTTGAAGTGCCTATTCTTGAGTCTAGTCTAGATAGTCTTACCTCCGCCTGCGAGATGGGCTTGCACCTGCTTCGCGGCGCGTATCGCTTGGATGAACTCCTCGTGCTTCTGTCGCCAGCTGCTATTCAAAGACTTGTTAACTTTCGTTGCAGACGGGTTGGTTGTGCTCTTACGGAGTTTGCTGATAAACGGCTCTGCTTCTGTGCCCTGTGGGTTAAACAGACATTAATATAATGCGATCTTTATGCGTGTTTTGAAGTTTGAAAGTGAATGTGTACCTACTTGATTCTCATTTTGTTGAGTGTTTATAGTTGTAACGATTTGTGTGATAGTGAAAGAGTAAAGTTGAAACTGACACTTATATAAAACACTTAAGAAACGATAACAATGTTTGGAAAATGAAAAAAATGACGTGTATAATGTTATGTAGGTGTTAAAATGGTATTATAGTGGAAGAAGAGTTGACACATAAATACAAATACAAATCTTGCCTTATAACCCTCTGCATCTGTACCCTAAAAATGCAGCATCAAATTCAAAACGTGAATATTTATTTATTTATTTTATGCATTATTTTGTAACATACCTACCTACTGTAATGTAATTTCGGTAATTTGACTAAGTAGGTATTTACATCGGTGAGTATCAAGCTTTTTAAACTCTAGAATTATAAATAAAGATTTATGATAGACTAGATAACATAAACAACAAGAAATATTCAATCTACTACCCCTATCGCTAAGAGCGATCTCTTCGATGCATACAAAAATGATGTCATCAAACTTACCGCCAGTCGATGTTTAAGTGCGTCAAACGGCTTCCGTTTCTTGGCGTGTGCCTTCTTGCAGATCTCTTGATGCTTGGCGAGCCTGTCACTCGCGAACCTTCGTCCGCAGACGGTACAAGGTTCCCCCGAGCCGTTACCGGCCGCGGACAATGTCGACCGTGCCTTGGTGGGAGAGCCGCTGCTCCGTGGACTTTGCTGGAACGAGAAGTAGGCTTTGATGGAAGAAACAGGGTGAAAGTCCTACGGCCGGTTTCTCGAACGATGATCAACGAAAAAATCAAATAATTACTAATGTGTCAAACTCGGATCAATCGTCATTTGGGTTTCCAGAAACCGGCCGTTAGTGATCTAGTGGAAGCAACCCTGCCTTCTGATCTTAAAGCCAAGGATACACTAGGGGGCAAATGGAGCAACATGTTGCTCAAGAACTACGTAGAACATGCCGAAGTGATTGTCGCGGAACATTGTGTGCGCTCGCTCTCGAGGGAGCAAGCAACATGCCCCGCGTCACGTACAATGTTGCGGAGCATGTTGCGTTGCGGGACAATATGCAACATTGCAGCGTCACGTAAATTAAGCGTTGCGCATCATGTTGCGGGACAAAATGTTCCCTAGTGTATCCTTGGCCTAAGGTGGGGCGTTAAAATCCAAACGTGTCTATGTATGTTAAGTTTACCAAACTTATGTAAGCAATGCATTATTCCCTGTTGTTAAGGTCAATTAGTTTGTGAGAAATGATGGATAAGTTACAAAGTCTTCGTAAAAAATATAATTAATTTTGAACCTACCACTATAGGATGCCTTCTTGGTGCGGATGGTGCCTGGGAAGAATAATAAATGAAAATAAAATCTGTGCGTACTTTGTGAAAAAAAATGTAAATGATAAACCAAATAAAACTTAGCTACAAGTAGCTGAAAACATGTTTAACAGGAATTTATGAATTATGTAACTAGGTCTGCCTGCCATCCTGTAATATTGTAGTGCCCTGAAACAGGGTTCATATGTTGTAACCAAATCATATCTACTGTAACAACCTAGTAACTACCTACATATTATTATTTATTACTTACGGGACTAGCGCCTTTCTGCATGGCACCTTTCGCCCTACTCGTTTCTGTGACCTGGACAAAACATTTCAATTTAGTATTTTTATTAATAATTATTTTTTATTAATTTTTCATCTTTTTATGTACATGGAATTTTGTAGAGTCGAAATTAATTATTGGCAATGTCAATGACACTGACGTATGTTGATAGACGCTGGAGTAAAGAGTTTAAACAAAAAGTTTAAGGTTGATGCAAGGTACAATTTGTTTTAAACTAAAACCTCCTTACAGCATTTTCACTGATAACTCTCCGTGGAGGTGTGGCGGCGTGTGCTTGGGGCTTCGACTTGGGAGGACTGGTTCTTGCAGCTGGACTTCTGAAATTTATAAATAATAAATTAAGCAAGGTCTTACAAAGACGAAATATCTGAGTGACAGTAACTCTCGTTACAGTTTACAATGCAATACTGGCTGTGGGACAACCTCCACGTCCAGTTGCTGCGTTTGACAGAGCTACCATAGCTATCGGTCAGTGCGATCCTGCTGACAATGCTATGGACTTTTAAATGTTGTAAAAGTCTTGTAACAAACTTTTTATGTAAAATGTAATAAAGATAAGTAACTAGCATCATATACCTACGTAGCTGTTATACTATTAAACAGTTTTTGCTGAAGGTACTTCAAAATAGGGCCGAAACTTTTCGTGGAATCCTGTGAAGGAGGTCTTCGATTAATTAGTCGAAGATGTCTCGGTAAATATTACATGTTTTACCTTCTAGGTGGTGCCTTGACTTCCTGCCTGGGTGGTGCGACGGGTTCGGGTGACCTGGGTGTCTGTTCTGGTTCCAATGCATCGGGGAATGTCTCGTCTTCAAGAAGGTTCTCGTTCTTATCCACCTCGTCTATAGAAGGCTCACCATTGCTTTGTGGTAACTGTAGACAAGTGAAATATATCGTCTTCTATCACAAGATCAAGTGTTTGTGTTTCAACATCTGATAAGCTCTGCAAAGTATGTAATAGAGTTTGAAATAAGAGTTCCTTACCGCATGCTTTATGGAGTTCAAATCTGTTTCATGATTATGGTTGAGATCGCCCGATCCGTTCACTACATTTTCTATTTTCTGTAAAAAACAAAGGTTGTTGCATAAAGTCTCATCAGACAAGAATCATCTTTAGAAGGAACTATTGAAGAGCTGGTAGAAGCAACTTACATGGTGAACCTTTTGCACACTGTGCTGACTGGCGGTCAAACGAGTTTTGGTAGTCTTTTCGACGCTGACCTTCGATGTGGAGTGGGAGGTCGCTGTGACCTTGGAGTATCCGTTAGGAAGAGCCTTGCGCGTGCGATCCGTGTTATGTATTGGTTGGAGAGGGTAGCTTTTGTCGATACCCTTAGTTCGCCGCTCTTCAAACATTTGACGGACCTGTGAATTGAAAACGGCAACCAATTTTGTTAATACATATATCCGAGCTTGAATCAATCGTTATCACTGATTTGTGATGTTTTTAAATACAATTTACTTAGCTTTGTAAATACCTGGACAATAAGTCACAAAAGATAGAGCAGCTAATGAGCACCTAATGGGTGCCATGACACCGAGCTGATATGATGACGATGTTAAAGACTGTTGAAGTTCCATGATAGCTTCGACCAGACATCATAAAAAATAAAGTCTATGATGTAAAAGAGGTTTTTGTCAGCATACCTTGCCAGGCTGATGCGACACCGGTTGCGGAGGCGTGCTGTTATTGCTGCCATTTCTAACTCCATTAGTTCCATTGCTAGGCGATTGCCTGATGCCATTGCTAGGAGACTGCCGCACCCTGTCCAGAGCCCTCGCTTGCTGGGCTTCGTATAGATTTGCTATCTTCAACTCGCGCTCTTGCATTTGTTTCTGTTGAAACCTCGCCTGGAACAAAGAAGAAAAATCAATTCATTTATGCTGTCCAAAATCAGTTTCAAACGACAGCTGGGAACATCTTTCATACCTAACTTAGTGAATCTTAGTAAAATCTTAGTGACCTTACATCTTATAATGAAAAGGGTATTCAAATAGTAGAACATCCAGCTTCAATAACTACAGAACTGAGTTTGCTAAGTTGGTGAGTGTAAGTATTAATTAGCTAGAGTTAGAATAAGTCTGTGTAACATGAGGCAATGTTTACGACACTTTTGCTCTCAAACGAGCTAAAGTTTCCCGTTATGGAAGGTGGTTTTTATTGCCGTGTCGAAGAATGTGGTCTCTGAGTTATAGCAATGTCCTGCAATTGTGCATTTACAGCTAAATGAATATGGCTAAAACATCATTTGATTTGATCTTCCCCTAAATGAGTGCAGATGAGCAGCGGTGTGAGAGGAGATGACGACCACGACCACTCTTTCAAGAGTGTTGCGAACAAGAAGAAGAACCACACTTATTAGTGATGCTTTTGTATAAGCTTTTTAAATATATTTTATTAGTCTATTAGTCGTTGATGTAGTCGGTCAACGGTTAGCTATGGTGAGCCCAAAAAGGTTTTAATATCATCTAGACTTTAGGTCCAATAAATGTCGTCACATAAATGTTTCATCTACTTTTCTGACCAGACTAAATACAATCGAGGTCGAAGTAAGCGCGTGTTGCAGAGGATTAATCCTTTATTAGTCCCACTAAAAACCAGCGCTGTAGAAACCTTACCGGTTCCTATGGCTATGCTGGGTACCCTTTTACACATCTATTTTCGTGTCTTTTGTTTGTAAATGTAGGTATATTATATGGTGTAAAGATTGTCCATTCTATTCTATAACTTAACTCAGCATTTCAAGCAAACTAAAACAAGTGATTCATTGACTTCATCCAACTGGTAAACTTTCCGCTTACGGACTTAAGCTGTTGTCTGATCTGCGAGGGCGTAAGGTCATTCCACGCATCAGCGCACACCAACCTGTCTCCAGCTCATTGACACTTCCGTCACTTCACTTGTAACGTTGTGTTGTCAAGCGAATACAATCGGAAATCTACTGTTGTTAGTCCAATTCTTGTAACTTGAGTGGTGGTCTTTGTTTAAAAGTGATTAATTACAGTTCATTGCAGGAACAATGAAGTTAACATAATTCAGTGTCATACAAATGAAATTAATATTTATTAGATAACTTATCATACAAAAAGTTTTACAAGGATAGATACATGTATGAGCCTATATTTTATAAACTCATATGCAAACTTTTTAAAAAAGAGACCAGCATCTAACTTTTATTTATTTACACGTAGGTAAGCTTATCTGTAAAGTTTTTAAATAACAACTTTTAAAATATATAAAACGTTAGTTTTAAACTCTTTTCAATAAATAATTTTATTAATACTAACCAAATTAAAAAAATAAAAACTATTACTTTATCATACATTTTAGTTTTCACTATAAACTAGGCAGATTTTTGTACCTAGTGTAAGTAGTTTTTTAGAAACGATCTTAACCTGATGAATGATCTTTTAGCTTGTTCTACGCTTCAACATATCGCAACGTCATCAACAATTCAAAACACCTGCAATTCTGAGTATACCTACGATATATCTACATATAAACGTAACTAACATATCGTAATGACACGACATTGGTTAGCGATGCACACTTGCACACTGCATTGCATTACAACCACATGATAATGATTCCTAACTCTGTTAGCTTACAATAGCTAAATGTATTGATACACAAACCCAACGTCATTAGAATCGTGTTAGTTTAAGAGCTGAACTAATAAATTAGCATGATAAAATAATATGAATAATAAAAATTAAAATTAGGATGAGAATCCCTGCCGTGTAAATTTA
The DNA here is from genome assembly GCA_932527185.1 of Ecliptopera silaceata. NCBI lineage: Eukaryota > Metazoa > Arthropoda > Insecta > Lepidoptera > Geometridae > Ecliptopera > Ecliptopera silaceata. Next base: position 8,325,898 of record OW052208.1, on the reverse strand, counting down.
ATTTCCACATATAAAAAGATAAGTGGAAAGAAAGATACTGAAGATAGAGATAGCCAAAAAAACAATAATGTGAAATTTAAATACTTAAATAGCCTGCAGTGCGAACATGGAAATGGGTGCATGGAAAGAGCCTCCTCGTGGCGCACACCGGTAACAGCTAGGCACGGTAACGCAGTGTCTAGTCTGGCGAATCTTTCCAACACGATGCTACAACAAAATATCAAACTCCCTCAGTCACACCAACGGCCGCTCACCGAGTCACCACTACTGAATCCGGCACTAAAAGTTACCATGCAACATCTGCTAGTGTGCCCCTCGTGCCCTATCACCTGCACGAGAGAAGACTTAAACGCAGCCACTGGTCGTACTGTAGAGTTGGCCAAATATTTATGTGGATATATATAACACAGTTGTAGCATCGACACGAAAAGAAGAAGAAGTGCGAACATGGATGTGTCGTCTCTCGTTGTCGTCTCGCTGTCGTCTGTCGTCTCTCGTCTTCTCGTCTCGAATTTTTTTGCTAGTGTACCTACTTTGTGGGTTACTTTTTTAAGCAAACCAAAATTGTGTATCTCTACGTCCCGGTAAATCACGTCCATTATTGCAGGACAATAATAACATAAATTGTTCATTTATTTTATCATTATTTTTATTATACATTCGAGGGAAACGCTTGACCGCAAAGGTGATGATGCGGTAGTAGCGACGGTGTAGCGCTTCTCCCTGTAATGTATTATTTTTTTTAAAATATAGTTATTATTTTCTTAACGAAAACTAAAAATATAAAACTAGCTGACCCACGCCCACTTCGTTGGGCATAATTCGACCGTTTTTTCTCCGATTCACTTTGCAAAACGGACTACCACATAAAAGCCTTTTTATTTTTCGGTTTTTATATAAAACCTATGACGCTCAGCAATAATGTGGCTTTCTTTTGGTGAAATAATTTTTAAAATCAGTTCAGTAGATTCCGAGACAACACCTTACAGTTTAACAAATATACAAACACACAAACTGTACTTCTTTATAATATTAGTACTTATAGATGTATTAAGTTCAGAGCTTTTTTATCATTCTAGTCTAGTTGTTTATCGCCACGATGCTAACGATTGGCAGATTTGTATACAGACTGGAACAGAGACCTTTTACAGAGACAATCGATTGATTCACACCACGCGGAAGAAACTAGGAATACAAGTCTAGTCGAAGGTTGAGAGAACTATTAGAAGAAAGAGCTGTGGGTTTTTTATGTACCTAAGTGGGTTTAGGATTGACAAATATAAAACTAAAATTTGAAAAGTTCTTAAATATTTTTATTGTATCTAGCCGTCACTTACGGCCGGTTTCTCGAACGATGATCAACGAAAAAATCGAATAATTACTATGTGTCAAACTCGGATCAATCGTGATTTGGGTTTCCAGAAACCGGCCGTTAGATTATAAAGATTTACACATACGGAAGACAGAACTGAATTTAGGTTTTTCTTGGCAAAAATTCGTGTAATTTTATTTTATTTATTAATTCATTTTCGTGTAAAAAAAACAAGTATCTCTAGACTTTACACTTTCATCAGAATACGTTTGAGATTCCAGAAGATCCGTTGTATCTAGACACACTTCAGAATATATTCTCTTAGAATTTACAAGATTCGTTCTGCAAGAATGTGCTGAGGTATTCGAGATAACGGGATGGAATCGTGACAGGATACTAAAGGGCATTCGGCTCGATCCAGCCGCGATGCTGATTAGAACCTGCACGACTGCATTGCTTGAATACCAATCTATCTGCATAGGCAAAACTCTTCGATTAGGTACATAGCTTTTAGTAGAGGTGCTTCTTGAGAAGTAGGTACTATTTTTGTACTATTTATTCCGGGGAAGTAGGTACTATTTCTGCCTTTTAACCTTTTTGTGCACTATATATCACTATATAAAAAGTTCGCAGCGAAACTCAAGGCTGGTTCATTAATAGTTTAATTTGCTCATTAATTCCGTTGCTTAGACAACAATGTCCGTATATGGCGTCTCTTGAGAAGTGAATCACGCGCACAGTCATCGACCTTAGCCGAGGTGAGATAAGGAAATCTTTGGTTTAACTTGATGTTATTATATTTAACTTATTAAAACGAGGCTCTCCGCTATAACAAAATATAACCTCAAAATTAAGGTCGTTTCCTAGTTCAAATTAATAAATCAAAACATCTAGTAGACTGACCAATATTCGAGATATTGGTCAGCCTACTAGATGTTTTGAATTTGAATTCTAACTAAGATGTTCAGATTAAAAACAGTTAGCCTCAAATGTTTTTTTAAAGTCAATTCCTATTATGTAACAGGTTGAATCGTAAGACCATTTTCGCACGAGCTCTTTTCCATCATAGGGTAAAAAGTTATAATATGAAGCATTTTTTTTTATGAACGTCTTCTTTCGTGTCAACATTCTTCAAATTGTATCTGCCCAGAAGATTGCAACTGCTATGGCAGATCCCGTAGCGGTGATCAAGTTTGGCTATAGTAGGTACATGTGGACAGGTGGGGCAGTACATACATAGTAAACTTTTATGAACTGTAGGTATATTTTGTACAACTAAATTTGAAGATGACCTCTTGTATGTGGATTATAAGTATATCATGACGTCAAAAAATATTTGATATTTGCGATGGAATGAAGTCATCAAACACGTGCTGTAGACTGTTGACCATCTGTCAATACAGAAAGTACACAGATCTGTAGTTTGCTATCGTCATGGGTATGATTTTTATGGTCGAGTTGTCTTCATTTACTTTAAATAGCTTGTAATATTGTATTCGTGAGATTATTTTTTTCATGGCTGTTGAGCTTTTTGTTACCAAATGGTTGATGATAAATTAGTTATTTTATGTTCTTAGACTTAATTATAAAAATACGAGTGTACGATTTACGAGTTTTGTATAAATAATGCAATTTACAATATTTCTGCAGTAAGTCAAGTCTGTTTAAATAAATGTTTTATCTAGCTATCTATCTATCTGTTATTTTGCTATCTATCTATCTGTTATTTTGCGAATAAAGATTTCATTAATAATTACCGCTATAATTAATTCTTATATAATTATTAGTTTTTCCGTTATCATTGTTCATTGTCATTCGATAAAACAGTAAGAAACGACCAATTAGAAAAATAAGCATGGTGTCAAATACAATATGCATGTCTTCACAAATAAATAATTCTTAGCAGCAGTGCTTTTTCTCACAGTACAAACAATTGGTATTCACGTACCTACTAAAAAAGTACCTACGCCCTTTACTATCAGTTAAATAGTAGTTAGAATGATTAAATATTCAAAGCTTCCTTCGAAAATCAATCGAAAGTCAAAGGCCTTGTTAAAGTTGTATAAAAAAAGGTTTTATACCTATCTGAAAGGCAACGTAACATTGATTTGGCAATCAACCAATAATTACTTATTGAAAAAATACAAAAATGTTAAACGGTAATGGAAATCGTTTAAATAAACATGGATAGACATCGATAAGGGATTATAATTATACCTAACTTGGAAAATTTAAAATAGTATCATTATTAATTTTAGTCAATTAAAACATTTTTACAAGTGGAAGAGTTTGGGGGAGACCTTTGCCCTGCAGTGGGACACAATAGGTTAGATAAAAAAAAAAAAAAAAAAAACATTTTTACTTTCCTCTTTTTTTAGTCATCTAAGAAATTCCTACCATCTTTGATTTCAATCTCATGTTCCTAAATTTCTGGTTGAGCGTAGACCCAAAATGTAAAGTTATAAATACTGCGTAAATAACCATTTGAACTGAGTTTCGTATTTATTGTATCCTTGATTGCATAAAGACAAGACAAAGTTTGTACAAAAGGAAAGCTAACGCTAAAAGCGCTATCTGCCAGCTAGGTGAAAACAAGAAGAAGTTGAAGAAAAACCGCGGGAAAATCCGACTCTACTTGTAAGTAAAGTCCAACTAGTCAGAAATTTTACTTTAAAATTTTACCTTATCATGCGGCAGAGTAAGCCATCCATTTCTGATCTCTGCAGGATCTGCCCCTTCCAAAGATACTGAAGACAGACTCCTCGGTCCCTTAGACTTCCAGTGGTCTGGCTCCCACCAGTTCACGTGTTCTACAGATTTGTAGAGATTACGAGTGTGCATGACTAGGAAAGGAAGTGATTCCGCTGGTTCCTCTGACTTGGCTGCTGGGTCTTGAGGGTCAATTGTAGAGTAATTGTCTTGTAAAAGTTGGAGTTTTGCGTTCGTTGACGTAAGGTTTTAATCGATTGAAGACACATTAAAAAGATACACTAGTGTATTCGATTTAGTACTGGTCGTATAGCTATAGACCCATACTGCTGATTGTAACATTAAGTAAGTATCCAAAACTGAACAGCTTCCACTCTCCAAAATATTACACTTTTGAATAAAAAACACTTTGCCAAAGTTGTATTTGTATACTCATGAAAATGCACTACCATTTCCCTCCAAATCCGGGGGTTGAATGAATCCAGCAGGGGTGTCTGTTTGTTTGCCACGTGGTTGCCTAGCAACCGGCTAGTGGAGTCAATGTCACGGCTAATAACAGCAACTAACTTGACCTCGTAATTCCAAGACACCATAAGCGACCTTGAAAGAAGGGTGACTATGACTAGGTAGAATGATTCAGCCTCACAACGAGCTGTGCTGGAGCGTGTCAGGAAAGATTGTTCGTTTCTCTATGGGTATACTAAACCCATAGAGAAACGAACAATCTTTCTGCTGCTGGCTGCCTGCGCTGACATATCCCGAAAGCAGTAAGTTGGTACATATAACAACAGGCTTAGTGGAGTGTGTTATGAAAGACAAATTGAGAATGTACACTCTGAGAAAGGACTGTTGATAAAGTGGGTGCATGTAGCTATGTAACATCTTCAAATAAGACATAATACAATGGCATGCAAAATTCTACGCGAATAATAAGTGTCTGCAGTGATAGAGCTTCGCAGTTCTAGAGCTTCTCTTAGCTGCTTTTTAGTATAACATTACGTTACAATCTGTTCTAGACATTGTCTTGGCAATAAACAAAGGTGCAGGACTCGATATCTTGCGGTTGGAAGGATCAATTTACATGACTGATAATGTTTACTGATATCTTAGCATTGCAAAGCTTCTTACCGCGTTTGTGTTTCAGGTTTCAAAGCTGGATACAATGCTAAAATAAAGTATTGTCTATTTGACTTGTTATTAGTTCATTTTGCCAATTTTCATCATCCTAATCTAAGATCTATAAAACAAAACACAGTTTTTTTGTGATTAAATGGCCAACCATTCAAGTTTTATGCAAATTTTGGCATATATACACTCTTAGCATGCGTCTTATATGTTTTTGACAGATTCGTTGCATAACAACAGTGAATCATTATTTGTCTGCCAACATAGTATAAACTATGATGGCAGACAAATAGTGGTTTAATTCCTGTTTTTTATTTAAAACTTTTATGATCAAACAAATGTCATAATCTTACATCAACAACTCCATCTCAGCCTTAATCTTGGCGATTAAAAAAAAACATCTCTCCACAGTAAACAAGCCTGAGAAATATTTTAGAACCAGTTTGCAGAAGTTTGTCATTTGAAGAAAGTGGATGCAGTCACTTTCGAACTTTCATGACTGAGCATCAAAAAGTGCATTGTCATATAAAATTAAGCTGTATTGTGTTGTGTTTATGGTCGTTAGTCGTCCGCCCACGCGGATACTGTATGCTCTATCCATAATAGTCGTTACAAAGGTGTACTGACTGCATGAATCAGATATCCTTCTAAGGCTTGATGTGAATGATGTAAGGTATGATGACGGCATCACTTTCGTTTACTTTTGGCATAAGTTGAAAACACTTTCTGAATATTTTTGCTTGTACCGCTGTGGCTCAGGTAGGAGCTAGAGAGGTAAGATGTTAATCTTGGTTTGAAGTTACATATTGTTAACACCATCGACAATCAAGAAGAAGAAGAGACAAGACGGTGGATATTTTCACTAATATTCAACCAAAATATTACTAACTATTAAATCAGCTGCTCGAATCAAAGTTTTTCACGTAAAATAACAATTTGCTCCTTTTCATTTATTAAATTTTAATTCCTACTCTTAAGATATAAATTCTCATCCATTCGTTTTAAACATGGTAATTTGACATATCAATGTAACTTAAAAAAAGCTGATTTGACAGGCCCCGAATGTAGTTATTGAGTATGTATTACGGAATATAATAACAATCAAGGATCTAAACAAACTAGAACCCTCGATAAATCAACGAAGCCTCACAGTACCGCCCTTGCAGTCGCCCACTACATTGCTGCATTTGGACTTGACAACATACTGCAAAGCAGCGGTTTAGGCAATCAGCGGAAGCGGATACTGAAGCGGGTTCTGATGACAACAACCTGTCTGAAAAAATCCGTAGAATTGAGACCCAAATAAAAACAAATGACAATAAAATCATCCACGAAAAACTACCTTCTTCAAACCAAAGACAGACTACAAACTTTTAAAAAGTCAATGATTTGAGAGCCGCTGATTTCTCGCTATCGCTTCCGCTGCTCACTGTAACCTCAGTCTAACTTAATGTGTAGGCAAGTAAGTAGAGTCGGTGTATTTACATATAATTGGTTATTTTTGCAACAATTATAATGAAAATGTAGGTTTCGCTTTATTCTTCGTAAAACGGATCTGCGAATGAAGGTCGTTACCCTCCTACTCTACTCTACATATTAGGAGTTCACACAAAGGTAGATATTAGATTATATAATTTATCTATTGAAGTCATATTGGAGTCCATGTTGAGAGGCTTTTAATCTGTCACCACAGAAAAAAATATATGTTATTGTTATTTCAATATAAATACACAGAGCTTAAACAGGAAGGAAATGTGACAAAAATATCATTAAATTATAATGTAGAATGGTCTAAATAGGTAAGTAAATATATAATAATAACCTGCCTGCTGTTTTGTTGCATTTTCAAGTTTTTTGTTATGCCGTGGCTGACAGACGAACATGCAGGCCTGATGGAAAGATGATTTGAAGGGATGTTGACCGCGCGTTTTCATTAATTCAATTACTGCGATCGGTCCAAAACCATCATACCGAATGTAATTCCAATTAACATCGCCTTTTTGGTAGCAATTTCAGAGGCCCTATGGTGTTGTCGATCGTGAATCATAGGTCGAGAATTTTAAAACACAATCCAATCGTATGAGATCCAATACCTTCCTATTAAGTATATCATTGTGAATAAGTATTACCTATCTTTTAATCTTTCTTGTGTGTATCGAGTTTTGGTAGTAAACCGGCTGTTGGACGGACGTTCTTGAGGTTAAATACTCCACGGCCAGCATTTCTTTAGAGCTGTCGGCCCATTCGGCATCATCAACGCTTGAGGGTTTCTTGAAATACAGCGATTGGGCAGTTTAGACGAACTAGACGTGTTGTCAATGCCATGACCCGTAGATGGACGAAAGCGGCTCGGAACCGTGGAATGGCAGAATGGAAAGAGCAGAAAAAGGACTATACCCAGCAGTGTTTCAAGTCAGGCTGTGGATGATGATGACACGTGTCGATCTTCAACTGTTTTTACCAACTGATTAGCTACACCTAGTAGATTGTCCCTCCAGCTTTCAGGTGTATGTAGGTTAAGTGAGCCAACATAGATGTTAGGTGTCAATGTCTTGCGTGACAATAATAAATTTATAATGCTCATCACGGGCTTGTTGCGTGCAAACAGGAAAATCGGCGTGATATAGAATAATTAGGGCGTGTTATACTGAGGTCAAACAGAGACAGTGCTTCTGGGAATGATGATGACAACAGAATAAAGAACTAATTAAAGTAATTAAAGTTTTTACTGTAGGTTGGTTTTTTCAAACGGTACTCATCACAAAACACTGTTCTTCGAATTTCGAGTTAAAACAGTTAAAATTCAACAAAATAATATAAGTAAGCACACAAACAATAACTCTGTCTAGCTGGTCATGGTAGCGGCACACACAAATTACACTTTACATACCGTGATGACAGACAGACAAATATAATATATTATGACATGCCGTACATAATAACACGACATGTGTTTGATTGCACTGTGTTGGTATACTAGGGGTGGTATCTCCAAATTTTGAAATGTTTTCGGGAAAACCAGGATGCACGCTGTAATTTTGTGTTTTGTAATTATTTATTTAATAACTTGTCATTATTCTTTTTAAATGTATTTATGAAGAAATCGTAGTAAATCTGATTTGATAAAGTGTTTAGAATTTTTTTTTACAGGCGCCATTATAAATCTAGAACGCTACAAACACTAACAAGAAAACTACAAAGGAAAACCCTGGACACTCCGAGAAGCAGTTTAGTAATTTTTTTTCTGTCACAAACATTGATTAATGTAAACTAATATCTAAGTGCTAATGTTAAAACCAAACAGTGCCCAAATTAAATGGGGAAACAGGTTGGTTGGAACGTAAATTCTGAAAAAATGAAATCTTTTTTTTAGTAGGTACTTAGGTAATACCAGGTTTGACTGCTTCATGGAAAGCGTCATCAAGCAGGTATTGAGGTCATGGAGACACCTGCATAGAACTTGATAACCTTTTAGCCACAACCAGAATTTAATTGAATGTCGATGGAGCCCCAAGGGGACTTTAGGTTATTAAGTAAAACTGCTTTGACCAGTTGTACCTGGATTTACGAATTTCAACCAATATGATTTGGTTAAAAAAAAAGTTTATTTTGGAGCAAAAACCATAGTACAATAAAATTTGAGAGAAACGATGGTCGAAAGACTTAAACCTAGATTATTATGCGCGAACGAAATTATTAACAAAATCATATCTAATATCTCGATGTCCTATTTCTAGGACCTAACCGAAATATTTAAGTACAGCTAGTTTGTAAAGAAAAAAAGAGCAATACTTACTGATCATATTACGAGCTGAAATAACGATGTTTAATGTTTTCATCATCATCATCATCAACCTATATCAGTCCACTGCTGGACGTAGGTCTCTCCCAAGACGCGCCACTGAGCCCGGTCTTCGGCTCTTCTCATCCAGTTTTTGCCAGCTACACTCCGTAGATCGTCGCTCCATCTCGCCGGAGGGCGTCCTACACTACGCTTGCCTAAACGCGGTCTCCACTCCAGTATCCGTTTGCTCCAACGGTTGTCGGTTCTTCGGCAAACATGGCCGGCCCACTGCCACTTCAGTTTGCTAATCCTTTGAGCTATGTCGAACACCTTAGTTTTCTGACGAATAACATCATTCCGGATTCGATCTCTCAAGGAAATTCCGAGCATAGCTCTCTCCATAGCGCGCTTTAATGTTTTAATAACTTCTAATAGTCATGTTATTAATTTTTAAGATCCTTTTGTAGTTCACATTGTTATGCGTAGGTGCACGTTCTACCAACTAAATATGCAAACTATACATAGTGAGAAAGTAGGCATAAACCTATATTGCAAAACAATACCCAGACATAACTGTATTATTAATCTCAAGAAAGGGCGCCAAGCTATTACTTCTCTATTTATGGAGTGTAAGTTCTCCGGAGCTTCGGCTCTCGATAGCTGCGTGTGCGCACAACCAATGCTCTTTGTTGATTACTACGAATAAGGCAAGAAAGGTTAGAGTATTCTCTAACCTAATAATTCGAAATATTTTTTTTTAGTTTTTTTGTTTCATTCAGACGACCGATGTGGCGCGGCGGGCGAAGGTCCGCCTCCGACGCGGAAGATAAATGTTTGTACGATCTGCAAATATTTATTCCGGGTGTTCTGGGTATTTTATAATAATATGTCAGTATAATAAAAAATATCTATCTATGTAATGTATTGTATTAGATATGTCAGTCTTCTATTCTAGTACCTACCCATAACACAAGCTCTGCTTAGCTTGGGGCTAGATGATGTTGTGTGGATTGTCCAGCATTATTTATTTATTTTATCATAAAATAACAACTACTAGATAATAACGATAAGGTTCGCGATAAACGATAAAATATGCTTGTATGTTAGGTACCTATTATATCTCTACCTACAATAATACCGAATGTTTAAACAAGTAAATATATATGTTTACTGTGAATAAGTTTACTGTGGACTTACCAATTTACAACTGTTTATAAACAAGGAAAACTAGAAGTATTCTATAAATAAATAACATTATTATTTACATAATGTCAACATCAAGAGACCATTTATATAGAATAACCATATCAACAGAATTTTGATAGACCTGAAACTGAAACGTGTCAACATAATTTGATAAAAAAAGACGTGTGGCACTCGGGGACTGCCGCGGTAAAGCTATTGCATAACATTTTTTGCTGGATTACGCATGCGCAGTGTTAGGTTATTTTCGTTACGGAATTTCTGGATTCGGTCTCCACGCTCAAGGCTCGCGATAGAAGCTATGCAATAGCTTAATTGTTTGAAATCAGTTTCTCCATGAATGCCTCTGTTCCATTGACTCAAGTGTCCATTACATGCATTCCTCAATTAGTCACAACTCACAATGAACAGTTACTGAACCCTCGGACGCATCACGGCGTTGAGAAATGGCACTCACTATTTTATTAGAGCAGAATTATTGATACAGATACCATAATGGCTATATTTGTTGTAAGTTATGGGGAAGTAGTCTGAGATTTATTTGGAGAGATAGATTCATTTATTGCATCATCTTGGTTACAATTATAGGTCTTAGATTAAGTTTAGAGCCGAACATGATCCAGTTAAGATACTACAATATTACTTTACTACCTTTAAGGCAACTTTTTGGTACCTACGTTAAAATAATCTTAAATTTGAAGAAAAATATTCTCAAAATTAAACGATAGGTTTGGTGGTGTTTCAAATGCTACGAGATTCCATGCGCTCTACGTATGTAATTACAACTAATTTTTACATTTTGCGTAACTTCGTAAATATTTCGCGATGAGTGCGGCCCAGGGGAATTAAGGACCTTCATTAGTAGTTTTTATTACTTAATTAGCAATAATGATAGGGTGTGCTAAAGCTGTGGGTGTTGTGGGTTTGGTAATTAAATTCATTCTATTAGTCCCTAATTTTAAAAGCTGTTTGTAGGTATTCCATGTAAAATAAAAATAAAATATTTTTAATCTAGCATTTGTGTATGCCTAATGGTATGCTCTAGTATCATGACCGTTGAAAACACATCATTCTGATTATAGAACAAAGAGAATTGGGTTAGCTTTGTTTTTGGAAATGATAATAAAGCGACAAAGGTAAGTAAATAAAATTTCGACAATAATAAAATCTTAATTTAAATACCAAAACAATGCATAACCAAGGATTTCCTTGCTCTAGTCCCACGCACAACCAACCTTGGCCAAACTGCAGGTAACAGGTTACTATTCTTGGGTATAACACCCACTTTATACAATTTTGCGAAGCTTATAAAAGGATTATCAAAATGGCCCCGAGATTTTTAAAATGGCACATCGTAAACGTCCGCTTAAAAGACAATGATTTATGAAACGTGACTGGAATAAATCATAAGGGAAAATCACAATGCTGACGAGTACTAGTGTCGAATAATATGATGGCCGTGAGGTTTGAATTATAACAAGTAGGTAACAAAATTGAAAGATAAGAGAGAACTTCTTTATCGTATCACTATGATCATCACAAAAATTTCGTGAAGTACTCGGTACAGAAGAGTACATACAGGTAAGGAACAGCTAAATGCAATCTATATATCATAATTTGTATTATTTTTAAGTCTATTGATCTGTGCTCAAATGAGCTTTAAGTAATCTGACGCCTTAAGTGGGTAATAAAATAAAATAAAAAAAATAAAAATTCGTCAATTTCTGTCTCACAAAGTGTACAAGTATGATTTAGTATCTATATAATATACAAGAAAAGAAAGTTTAAGACAACACAAACTCAGGACATAAGAGTGCTTGTTCTTTTGATAGATAAAATAAAATAAATAATATTCACAGACAATGCACATATCACGCTCTAGTCCAAGCTTGAAAATCACTTTAGCATTTTCATTCGAAGAACGTTCCAATGAACTCCAGTGACAATTATTATTTGACTTGGAAATCGATATTAGAGTTGCTAATATGTATTTCCAAGCCAAATACGCATATAGACAACTGCAGTACAGGAAGTTGGTCAATCACCTAGGTGCAACCGAATTACCATACACATGTGTATTATCGACCAACATGTCTATTTGTCAGATCGATAACCTCACCCACGCATGGGACAATAGCAATTATAGTAATTGGGTCATGTTACGATAAAACAGAATGCGATATTTTTCAACAACTTTCAATTGACGAGGCTTTTATAAATAAGCTTTTACCATTCCTTTTTAGGGTCACAGAATAAAATGCCAAAACTTTAGCGTTTTTGTGCGATTTTTACTTCTCTGTCAACAGCTGTGACAATATAGGAAGAAAAACAGAGCACTTGTAATAAATATAGACAAGAATTAGCCAGCGAGCGTAGCGAGCGTAGCAAGTCTCAAAAATGTTTACGCAATAAATCGTGTCTTAAAGTCTTGAGCTTTTCAAGACTTCTGACACAAAGTTATGTTTAAAAAGATATCGTTTTCTTTTTGAGGCACATAATCAGCGTTTTTGACACTTCACATAGAAATCATCGAAACATCTATGCTTGAGTTTCAAGTTTTAATTTAAAGCGTACGAGCTAAAACACCAGTGCTGCGGCAGACAGGCTAATGTTAAAGATTTAGGTCACTAGTCTACGTTGAAGTACCTAGCCGATAGCATAAAACTACTGATAAATGAAGAGTTATAATATATTATGTGACTTTTATCACCTGTGGGTACAGTGCGCACAATGTAGAAACCTAGAAACATTGCAATTACATTATAAAAATATTGTACTATAAAGATAATTTCCTCTGTTGACTTGTATTTGTATTTTGTTAATAAGCTGTAGAGTTACACTGCGCGATAACACGGTAAAAACGCATTACACTTATGTGTAAACCGGTCATAAGACAGCAGTTTGTTCTGTGTTACAAAAAACATCTTTGACATCAAGATTTATTACTAAAGTCTCTCATCCTATCTTATATAAGATTACGTTTACTTTACATCATCATTACGTATGGTAATCAATACTTCAAGTCTGCGTTAACTTTTTATATGATAGACCATCCACCAGAAAAGAGAGAGATACTCTCTTTTCAAATATGTATATAAGTAACTTCATAGTATTTTACATAGCATTAAGTTATTCTGAATCAATATCTTTTTACCAGCGAATCCATTAGCGGTGTCAGTCGATACAATTGTCAATAATAAACTAGGGCAGACGTGAAGCGTGTTTTTATTTCATGACGACCTAAATTCATTGTCACACCATTGTACCTTTGTCAATATCGACGGAGTTCGTAATAGGTACAGGGCTTTGCGAAGTTATCTAACAATTTGTAAGTCTTTATTGAAAAGGGTCGGGTCGGGGTTACTTTGAAACACGAGGATAGAGAGTATTTTAAGTTACAATATATATATATTACATATCTATATATGTATATATATATTATATACATATCGAGAATAGGCACGTAACTATCCAAATATTTCTCCGGCGAGATGGAGCGACGATCTGCGGAGTGTAGCTGGCAAAAACTGAGCTCAGTGGCGCGTCTTGGGAGAGACCTACGTCCAGCAGTGGACTGCTATAGGTCGATGATGATGATGACGTAACTATGAAAATGTGGGTGTATCAGCATCAGATGATACTACGCTTTAGGAGTTATTTAAAATCTTTGATCTTAGACATAAATAAATAAAAATAAATAAGGCATTAAAAAATTCTTCTGATTGTCCGATTCTTTCATTTACTTACTTATGAGGCTAACTGTACATGGACTAAAAAAAACCTTTTTGCAATATCCAGTATCCATATCGGAAATCATTAATATCAATTTCATTGCGTCCAAAAAAAAACGGAAATGTCTTTTTAAATTTAGCAATATAAGAATATGTTGACTGTACAGTACACACATGTGCAAGGGTTGAATCAACTCAAGTGTTCAGTCTCATAATAATAATCATCGCGGAGGTCAAGGTTCGAATCCCGAGACGGTTAAAACCGCCGTTGGGTTGAGTCACCGGACGAAATGTTTGGTTTTTTTGCGTTTGCTGCGTCGTTTTTTGTCGGAAATGGTAATGGCAATGAGCGACTTTTATATAAAAGATAAAGATTTTTTTCCGAAATAATGCTTAATGCACCGAAAGAGTTATGTATATAATTTCAGTATATAAAGTTTGGATATACCTATTCGACTCCAGAAAGTAATTTCAGGCCAAATATTTGGTAGAAAAAACCATATCTTCCTTCTCTCAAAGGAATAGTTAGACCACGAGGTCTATAAGTTGGAACCTAGTTTTTCAAAATGTTTTTCTAAGACTAACTTACATTTAAAATACATTTGGACAGTAATAATTTGAACTTTAAAAATCATGACCTCCTTCAAGCTTCAATTGATGATTTTATTGTACCTAGTGTTTTGTACACCTTGTATCTACTTTGGTGTAGTGTAGTGAATAAGCTTATGGTAAACAACAGTAGAGCCTTTTCTCTACAATATCACAGATCAAAAAAACCCATACTAGTCTCTGTGCTTAGATCAGATTTATAGTATAGTTTATAGCGCTATTGCAAGATCTTACCTTCGTTGTTGTATGCTGTCGATAATGTTGTTGGTTATACATTTACAACTATTCCTTATAATGTATACTATCTGATTTAATACAATGTATTAACTGTTTCTTGTCCCATATAAATAAATAAAAAAAAATATAGTTGGTAGATTGGTCATGTTCTAATAAGTATCAAGTTAGGTATTCACCTGCATCTGCATAAGCCTGGAACCACCACCTTTCTCCATCTCGAAGCACAAAACTATTGGAAGACAGTAATTTACAATCACGTTACAGTGACGAATAAACCTTTCAAAATCCGGTAAAAAATATTAAAATACTACACGTGATTTATTATTGTAAACACAAACCACAAAATTTGACACAAAAATGATTGCTTGTCACATACGCTGCTGCGATTCGTAATTTCGAATTAGGAAGTTGCGTCCGGGAACTTTTTAATTTGCAAGGTCCATAGACTACAAGTTTTTTTTTTTTACCGATTTAACGCAGCGCGGTCGCTTGGCGACTAGTCAGTCGTCTGCGAGGGAGCGTGGCGAATCACTGAGAGTCGAAGCGGGCGAGCCTGCATGACTACGCGCTGACTAATCTACTGGCTATTGCACCTACACGCCCTGAAACCTCAAGTAGAACTTAACGCCTTTATACCAATGCTTTAAAGCTCATTATTGACTGGCAAAAATAGCAGATACCTTTATATTTAGCTATTTACCATCAAAACTTTGTAAAACCTTAGTAAAACTTAACTTGTATTTCTCCTTTATACCAATGCATTAAAACTCATTATTGACTGGCAAAAATAGCAGATAGCTTTATATTTATTAACCAACAAAACTTTGCCAAGAATTAAATAAACATTAGTTAGTAGAGTGCTTTTAAATATGTAATTAGAATTAATCGATACAGATGTGGTTTAGAAAAACAAATAAAATGCGAGCCCGCATTGAAAAAGTGAAAGCTCACACAACTTACCATTTCAAATGAGTACAGTGTAAAATATTAGTTACTATCATCAGCATCAGCGGTTCATAAAAGTCCACTGTTGGGTGGTTATATCCTCATTACTCAAAAGCTACCTACTCCATAGTCATAATCATACCTAAATAGTTTCTTACAAAACAAAATCAAAATCCTTTTCGTGCTTGTAAATTTTCATCTTGGTGTAAACTAATAGGTACAATATCTATTTTCACCGGGCTATAAAGCTAGCTTAATTTTTGTAAACGCCTTCTCCCTTTTGATTGCAATCGTGTCTAATGATTTACTAGTTGCATTTATATACAGGGTGATTGGTAGATGGATGCAAAGCTGAAAAGGGAAGGTAGTCTAGACCATTTAGAACCATTTAGGCCATAGTTATGTTAGGCGAAGTCCGACCATTTTTTATTTATCGATTTATTTTTGTTTTTGCTGATAACACCCAAATTTGTACAGTTAATTGGCAATGCAGAAAATTAGTGATCAAAAACAAGAACTATATGAGTGCTCTGTGAAGATTGAACTTTATGAGTCTTCATTAGCAAAACATTACCATAGTAGCTTAGATTTGCGGACCGAGCTAGAGAATGATGATCCTAGCATGTCATTATTAGATTATAAATGTACTACACCAAAATGCAGTGGTGATTATGTAATACAAGGGAGTAACAAAATTAAAAAGTATGTAAAATTAAGTAACTTCATAAAAAAATCAGAAAAAAAATTGAAAAAACATAAAAATGTATTTACTAAAGCTAGACTTTGCAAAGAAAAAAGTGAGTTAAATAAAGAATTAAAATCCTGTTATAAATTACTAGGACAAAACTCAATTCAACAGGATAGCATGTCTGAAAAAATTGTATGCTTGGAAAAATCACTTCATGATTTAACTGAGAAATACACGCAAAGTGAAAATGATTTTGCAGAAATTAATGCAATTCTGAGTGATGAAACTGTATATGTGCAAGTATGTAATAGTAGTTCACAAACGGACCAATCAACATATGAACAGTTGTCATCAAGTACTTCTTTGCAAGGAGGGGCTGCATGCGCTGGGCTTATAGCGGCCCAGCCAGTACCAGCACCGCAGCCTCTGGTTAAACCTCATGCATCTAGTTGCAACAAAAAAACGGTTATGTACTCCGACCAGATAGGAATGGGGATGGGAATGCTCCTTAGGGACCAACTTCAACAGGAAGTTATCAACAATTGCACTCCTAATGCCCCTATTAATTACTTTATAAATAGGATTAAAAATGATAATTGTTTTAACAATAATACAACATTGATAGTGCAGTTAGGTGAAAGTAGGGGTGTCAAGCGCCTAGATGTTATTCAGTTAGTTGAGACTTTGCTGAGAAAGTTGGAACAAGGGCTAGGAAAACTAATTTTATGTGCATTTCCATACTCTAATACATTAAGTACTCAAGAGAATAAACATATTTTTAATATGAACTTAATATTATATAATTTGACAAGTCGTCATAGTGACATCTTATATTTTGAAACTAATAATTTTATTAGTAATTTTATTTTGACTAAATCCTTAGTACATCTAAGTAGACGTAGTAAATTAATAATTGCTAAACTATTAGCATTTAATATTTTTGATACAGTTATAGGTATTATAACGCAGTCCACTGACAAGCCCGTAGTTAGTAGTAGTACTAATGAGGGCCTTCTTGTAACAGGGCCTATTGCTCGACATTTAAACTAGCTTCTAAGACAATGGAAATGCCTCGTACTTTACATATAGTACATCAAAACATGCAAGGTCTTCCCAGCAAAATATTAGAATTAGAGTTATTCTTGAGTCACTTTAATATTGATATTATGTGCATAACCGAACATTGGATAACACAACTTGAGTTACTCCCTTTTTATGAAAACTATAGTACTGTGAGCTCCTATAGACGAAAAACGGCCATACGCGGTGGCTCATTAATAATTGTAAAGAGTAGTATTAAATGTAAGGAGCGTAGAGATATTGCAGGTAAATCTATTGAGAGAACTATTGAGCTGTCATGTGTAGAGCTGGAGCGACATCTTGTATTGAGTGTTTACCGTCCTCCCGACGCGGACTTCACGCTATTTGAATCCACTATGGAAGAAGTACTGCTTAAAGCTTTTCAATGTAATAAAACGTTAGTCGTCTGCGGAGACTTTAATATAGATATTCCGGCTCATCCTCTTTCAGCTAGGTTATTAAATCTGTTTAAATGTTTCAATTTGCTCCCTCTGTTTGAGGAACCAACAAGGGTCACACTGACAACCGCCACTTGCTTAGACAATATTTATTGCAATTTTGTACCAATCAGTAAATCAGTAGTCAAACATTTTAGCTCCGATCATTACGGGCATAGCGTAAAGTTTCCTTACAACTTAGTAGATAAATCTGAAGTATTTACCTATCGTCCCATAACAGAAAGTCGTGTCAGTAGATTTCAAAATAATATTGGACTCAAAGTACCACTTATACCATGCATGGCTGACCCTAATGTGGTTTTTACAAAATTATTTAACTTAATAAATGAACAACATCGAGATACATTTACATTAAAAACATGTAAAGTCAGTACTGGCGTGAAATTTACTGATTGGGCTACACCAGGTATTTACAAAAGTAGAAACAAATTATATGATCTATACGCTACCAGGGAGTCAATGCTGAATGATAGTGAGTTTATTATATACATACAGAAATATTCCAAAACTTTCAAAAAAGTTTGTCATGTAGCGAAATCTTTGTATATAAGGAATAAAATAGAAAATTCAACTAATAAAATTAGAGCCACTTGGAAAGTAGTAAATAACGAAACAGGAAAATCAAAAACTCGGAATAAGCAGATACAATTACAGATAGATAATAAAGTTTTAACAAAAGACATTGAAGTTGCTAACGCATTCGGTAGCTTTTTCTCCAGTATACCTAAAGTTGTTACCCAATCCTTAAATGCATCAGCTTTAGGAGCGATGACGCTATTAAAATCTAGTGTTGAAAGTTGTAATAGTATATTCAGTTTTTCATATGTTCAGGCTATTGATATTGTTAAAACTTTTAAGTTATTAAATATAAAAAATACGGAGGATCTATGGGGAATGTCAACAAAAGTGCTAGGTTCTATTATATTAGATATCGCACCGTGCTTAGCCTATGTTTTTAATAGATGCGTTGACGAAGGTGTTTTTCCCGACTTAATGAAACATAGTAAACTCATTCCTCTTTACAAGTCGGGAAGTGAAAAAGATCCTGCCAATTACAGGCCAATCTCGGTATTGCCTACGCTAAGTAAAATATTTGAAAAGGTTATTCTTAATCAACTGTTAGCTCATTTTAACTCCAACCAGCTGCTACATGTTAATCAGTTTGGATTTACTAAAGGTCGATCTACAACTGATGCCGGCTCGGTGCTCTTAAAGCACATATATGATGCCTGGGAAAATTCAAAAGACGCAATCGGTATTTTTTGCGATTTATCCAAGGCTTTTGATTGTGTTAGTCATGCAACTCTCATTTATAAACTTAAACATTACGGAGTTCAGAACCGGGCTATTGATCTTATTCAGTCTTACTTAACCAATAGAGTACAAAAAGTTGACGTTAGTGGTGAGAGGTCTTCTGGGTCAATCATTGATATGGGAGTGCCACAAGGCTCGATATTGGGACCTTTCTTATTCTTAGTCTACGTTAATGACCTTGCCTCTTATGTTCAAAAGCTATGTAACATAGTACAGTTTGCAGATGACACCTCCTTAATTTTTAAAGTAGATAGACAAAAGACTGACTACGATGACGTAAATGTATCTCTTTCGCAAGTACTTAACTGGTTTACTGTTAATAATCTGTTACTTAATGCTAAGAAAACGAAATGCATGAAATTCACTCTGCCGAATGTTGTTCAAAGACCAACCAATATTTTATTGAATGGAGAGTCACTTAATCTTGTTGATTCTACTGTCTTCTTAGGCCTAAATATTGATTCGAAATTGCAATGGGCTCCACATATTGGAACGCTTGCTGGTAGGCTTAGCTCAGCTGCTTATGCTGTTCGTACGATAAGATGGCTCACTGATGAAACGACAGCTAGGTTGGTTTATTTCAGTTACTTCCATAGTGTGATGTCATATGGTATACTTCTCTGGGGTAAAGCAGCTGATATACAAACTATATTTGTTTTGCAAAAAAGGGCTATACGTGCCATTTATAAAATGAAACCGCGGGATTCGTTGAGGGAGCGGTTTGGGGAGATTGGTATTCTAACAGTAATTTCACAATATATTTATGAAGTCTTATTGTACACTCATAAAAATAAAGATAGCTTTTTGAAAAAGTGTGAGGTTCATGGTGTGAACACTAGAGGCAAATATAAATTGTGCGTCCCTGGGTTCCGGCTTTGGAGGGTGAGTGGGTCGTTTGTGGGGGGTGCCGTGCGTTTTTATAATAAACTCCCCGAAAATGCAACAAAACTCTCAGTTAGAAAATTTAAAACATACATTAAAAATAATCTTATAAAAAAGGCGTATTATACCTTAGACAGCTATATTAATGACAAAACTGCATGGCCTGATGTCGCTCCACCCGTCAACAGCAACTTTGTCGATTTGTGATGTTAGTAATGTTCTCTTGCCTTGCTTATGTACTTTGTAGTATATTTGTATCTGAAGCGAAGCGTGTGCTGTCTTTTTGATTTACGTATAGCTTTATTATACTTCTTTTTTTTAAACTCATTAGTGTATCATTACTAAGTTAAATTGACACCGCACTGAAACTTCAGTACTTAATTTAGTTTAATTGTAATTCTTTGTAAGAAGGATCATATAAAAAAACGGTAGGAACCAGGCCGTAAGTTTCTTGCCCGTTCTTCTAGGCTCTGGTCGCGTGGAACTGGCACCTAGAATCACCTAGTATGTAAGACGATTCTAAATGATCCTTGTGATTTTACTGAATAAAGTAATTTTTGACTTTGACTTTGACTTTGAATTGCTTATAACTGCCAGTTTGATTGATAAAGGTTTTTTTTTTAATTTTTTTTCAATATAAGTAATGTGTAAGCCATCTAAAAAATCATGGTTTAAGCGTCTGCGTCATCAGGTAATTTTAGTACAGACACTTTGAGTTCACAAAAAATTTCAAAGATTTCAAGAATCAGGTTTTTGACGCTTTGTTAAAAAAAAACTAATGGTGTTTTTTTTGTTCAAACCTTTTTGAAAACATGCTTGGTTATTAATCTTTGATTCGAAGTATCATTTACGCGGATATGTTACAAATTGATAAAATTAGGACCTACAAACCAGGTTAAGGGATACAATTTGAATTTTTAGGCATTCTAATAAAACAACATTTTAATTAGAGTGTTTCATTTATTGGTGCTCAAAGTGAGTGCCGCGATTTTTTACACAAGCACGGGCCCGTCGTCTCACTTCTGTTGTAGTTATTTTTAACATCATCTCCACTTTCATTGTTTCAAACGCAGAATTAATTCTTTCTTTTAATTCTTCTTTTGTGTTTATTTTCCTCATTGGAAAAAGTAGCCATAGTCACTTCACAAATGTGGTGTAGGAGCGCACTAAATGTCAACTCAACTTAAACCAATGGGCCGGGAAAAACACGTGCAGGAGCGCAAAGCTAGGGCAATGGTTACGACTAGACACGGTAAAACAAAACTGTCTAAAATAAAGATTAACACATGTAGGAGCGCTAAGGGCTACAACTGGACACGATTAATAGAGAATTAGCGCGAATACGAACTAAGACGGATTTGCTGTAAAATAAACCAATGTATCCCTATTCTCTAATCATGAGGGGGGGCAAGCTACCTGAAAATATGCTTTATGGCCGTGGCACTGCCCATGGCGGTCTTTGATTGGACAATTTTTCAAATTTGTCAATTTGGTTCTAGCACGTGCACTAATTCTTAGAATTGAGTACCTGAGTACTGATTTTGAACCCGTATTTGTCTAATAAAACAAATACCTAAAATGTTTAATTTTCTCCCTCAACCTGGTTTGTAGGTCCTAATTTTATCAATTTGTAACATATCCGCGTAAATGATACTTCGAATCAAAGATTAATAACCAAGCATGTTTTCAAAAAGGTTTGAACAAAAAAAACACCATTAGTTTTTTTTTAACAAGCGTCAAAAAACTTGATTCTTGAAATCTTTGAAATTTTTTGTGAACTCAAAGTGTCTGTACTAAAATTACCTGATGACGCAGACGCTTAAACCATGATTTTTTAGATGGCTTACACATTACTTATATTGAAAAAAAATTAAAAAAAAACCTTTATCAATCAAACTGGCAGTTATAAGCAATTAACTGTACAAATTTGGGTGTTATCAGCAAAAACAAAAATAAATCGATAAATAAAAAATGGTCGGACTTCGCCTAACATAACTATGGCCTAAATGGTTCTAAATGGTCTAGACTACCTTCCCTTTTCAGCTTTGCATCCATCTACCAATCACCCTGTATACGCTTGTTATGCTTGACTACGCTTAAGTATTGTAAATATCTAAACCTCTATTCAGGATATAAAAGATGTAACTTTGCCGGCAATAATTAGGTACCGCTGCACCTAGGTAAGTTACACTTTCCCGGGCGATACTTTGATGAAATTTCCTATAGTCCAGCTACATCCATGGTACATTTTTGTATTTTGTATTACTTTAAGAAGTTTCCTGGGACTTTTTCCGTGAGAAGCTTCTTTCAGACGCCCAACAATTTCCTGTACTACTATTAAACTAAGGTACTTATAATATTAATAAAATAACGTTTTTACCCAAAGGCTTTTATTTCAAAAGTTACATACAAACATTCATAATTTGTTACTGAACTAAGTATCTCGGACACGACACGTCGGGCTAACTACGCACTTCTTTCTACACATCATTATGTCTCATTACTTAAATTAAACTTCAAAAGTTTACAAACACTGGTGTTTTATATTAAATCAATATTTTTATGATTACAAGTCCAAAGAAGTTCAAACAAAGGAGAATGGGCAAATTCTATGAGAAGAGATCTATACGAAAAACAATAAGATATAGGGTAGGTTGGGATACCTGTAGGTACTGTACTTTTGTGGAAAGGAACACTAAAATCGGACTCGGAAGTTTTTTTTTAATAAACACTTTTGTACGTAAGTATTTTCCATAGAGTTTTGTTTAAAACTAGAATCCTTAATCCTTTATAGGAATTTAATAAAGTCAATTAACGCATTATTGGTGTTTATAATTTTTTTGTAATTATTTCAGATAAAAAAACTGTTTCAATAAGATTATCCTAAATATTAAAAAGATAAATTGAAATATTTAAATAAAAACGCCGTATGATGTGTCTAAACTCGAATAAGGAATAAAATATACATAGGTAATATCTATTTTAAAATTAAAAAATAAATATTAGTAAAAAAATCATAAAAGTTACTCAAAACACCAGTGAATATAAAGCTTTGTCTACACAGCTAATATTACTTATGCCTGCTAATATTAAATAGTCAATTTTCTGTGACCTTTGGTTAAAACAAATAAAACTATTTGGACAACCAGCAATAAAATTAGCTGCGTAAACGATGACTCATTAAACCAAGCTTTGAATCAATATAACATAAAAACACATAGTCGCATCATCAATTAAAATAACTGCAAGCGATCATTAGAAAAATATACATTACATTTCAATATCATTTCATCTCGACGATACCAGCGTCTTGCTGCCCTTTCTTACATATTATTCTAGTCGACAACTACAGAAACTTGACACACAATAAACAATAACATGAACAGCAATTTAGATAAAAAAAATATTTGGAATGTGATTAAGTGCGGAAATACTCATTTATAGATCATGTCATAGACAGTTGAGAACTCTACACACGGTAAAGCTTATATAACTTATATTCTGTATCAGCCAATCAGGAGACTGCATGAAAAATTATCGTGTTTTCTACAGTCTCTGATTGGTTGATCCTCGGGCGAACACCGTTACTGTCTTTTGTTTTATGGCTTGACCCAATACAAGGTAAAAAGCGGCAACTGAATGTCACTGAGTTTTTATTATGAGTTACCGCACACCTATCGAGTTATATCGAGTTACAAAGATACAGACAACACCACAATTATTACAATTAACTTATTATGTTCTAATATTAGTCTATTCTCGTATAATACAATTTACTACAACATCTATGGTGCATTACAAGATTTTGCATTGGACTCATTTCTTTGGTATTCATTTCACGGCGGTTTCCACTTTGACTTATTTCTTCGAACAAAATTCTAAATATTGTTTATACCTTCATATTTATCTGATATTCACTTTCTTTTTCGTTCATCATTTTGGCCAAGGAATAGAAATCAACAAACAATTTTGTGCCATGTTCTTCACATTTCTTGAATTTTTTTCAGTTTATTCAAAGGTTCTAGATTAAAAAAACTCTGTCATTGTCACACGCGTGAGAACAAAAAGAAGACAAGAAATGATATTTAAGTTAGTATCTATATTTAATTTTGTCTATATTGTTATGTCTACAAAATCTTGCAATGCAACCTTTAGCAGGATCTGGGACTTCGCAAATACCGTGCCTATGGAACACATTATGCCTAGGGTACACATGCTTAAGGTACACATGCTTAAGGTACACATGCTTAAGGTACACATGCTTAAGGTACACATGCCTAGGATACACACGCAGGTATCAGGTAAATAACGTTTATTACGTTAGGCAGTCTTTGGGTAGGTCGGAAGATATTAGCGACTAGTTACCTATTCTTTTTAATAATTGTACTAAGTTGTACCACCTAATGCCGACGCTATGCCGAAACGTTGCTCTACGCATTTCAAGATCTTTTAAAAAATACTGACGATCATTTTATTTGGTTACATGAACATGCCATATCACTTTTCTATCTTAGATCCGATTTAGACTTTAATATGCGATGTTTTAAGCGTATTTTGAAACAGTAAAAGATCGTCTAATCACCGTAAGTAGTGTATAAGTAGGTACATTGCGCGATAATGTGGCACTGTCCGCAGCGAGTCGTCATTATCGCGTAGTGTAACGCGTATCGTATTTTTTAAAAGATCTTAGGTTCTATCCGCATTTCTTTCGTTAGGTCATAAGTACATTTTCTACCGACCACAATGACTAAATACTAACATCGACTTACACACTATAATACGAAATTATCTTTCAATTTAGATATTAAATACAATCCACAATAATTGGTGTCATATTATAAGCCTGGGCTCAATCTTTCAAACGAAAATGTGTAATTTCTATTTTAACTCTCTTTAGTATATGTAAGTTGTGCGATGTCAAGGAAGTGTTAAAATAAACTAATAAACAGATTTACCCTGATTTTAATATTGAGTAAAAAATTCAAAAACTTTCAAGTGTTTGAGAAAATGTGACTCTGAGAGAGGTTAACAGTGTTTTTTGCAATATACAAATGGATATAAAAAAATTACAATAAAAAATATCAAAGTTTCATACAGTATCAAAGTTTTGAACAATTTGATAAATAAACTCTTGAGAGTTGGACGTGCCTGTGACTGTCCCTCGTAGATGTTCTCAAGGATTTTACCAAGAGACTAAAGAGTGTCTACCGTGCATAGGGATTAGTGACAAAACACATACACGATAGGACGTCATGTGGTGGTAAGCTTTGATATCGTGGAAACATAGGCCCGTATTCACAAAGCGTACTTTCTTAAGTATAGCACCAACACTGTGCAAAGAATGCCATTTTGCAGTGCGTTCCTTTTGGCAAGCCTTTCTATTCATAAACAACACTTAAGTTATACTCGGCTAAGGGAACGCACTGCGTCGGATACTGCTCTGTGATTGGTCCATTCGTGTTGCAAAGTTCACGGCGGAGTATGACAGCAGGAGTCAACAGCACCAATGATTCCCGGAAAATGGGCGATTGAGTTAAACTGCTGTTTAACGTCTCTAAATTCGATGGAAATTTTATAAATTGTCTTATTTTTAAGCAAATGAGCCGAGAAACCTTTTTCACTATTCTAGAAACTGTAGGTTGGCTCACTTTTATTAGATCTCCTGTAACCATCTGTAAATAACAAAAAAATAAAACAGCTAAGACAGAAGATATTAGCATAGGCTGAAATTGTTATTATGATTGATAATATATGCAATAAATAGGTAGTCTCACTAAATTATGCACTTACCTATATCAAAGGATGTATCGCTTCTTTCGGGTAATTAAAGACATCGCTCTACACTGTACTTATTAGTTAAATATATAGTTACCTGAAAACTTCCAGAGGAATAAAACCTTAAGGCTACCAACAGCTGATATATTGACGGCACAGGTAGGCCTCTTCCAGTTAGTTTACTTAAATCGTTTATAACCAGCAGCAGAAGGATACAATAAACGATGTCTTTTGAAAACCTATAACGTCTTCGAAATTCTTCCGAACTATAAAATAATAATCGAAATAATTTTGGTAGTCGCGTACCACTTTTCTAGTAATTAATGACCTTTGTTCGAATAATCTATCCTGAATATAGTTGTCAAATTCTTCTTCACTGCTATAATCTATTTTATATTAGAAAATCAACGTATTTGGAAACAATACTAATGTTAACCTCACTTGTAATTACTGACAGCTCTACCATTTATTATACTATGCGTTGTCTAAAGTAGCTAGCCCGCTTCCTTAGCTGTGCGTTCATTTTGACGGACGCATAGTGCGCTCTGACACTTAAGTATTGTTTCTGGATTGGTTTCGCTAGCCCTGTGCGCACGTGCACACTATGAGACCTCACAGTAATGTTTGTGAATACGAGTGTTAGTGTTTTTTATTCACGACAAATGTCGTATCGTGGTATGACATACGTGATGCGATACGATGTCGTGAACTTTGTCACTTTTTTCCAACCACAGCAAGATTCTATTGCCAGTTTGGACGACGTATTGTGCATGTGTTTTGGATCTTAATCTTGATAGCTATTACATTTTTAATAGTTGAATTTGATAAAGCATGATCTATAATTTTTGAACGTCTAATACCGATAGATACGCCACATTATAACATCAAAGTATTGCTACTCACATCTTCCTAGACAAAATATTCATCCAGCTATAGCATGCAATTATTAAAATAGAGTTTTGAAAGCACAATAACATGTATGCTTTCTTTGGCACAATCTTTATGAATACATTTTCGTTTCAAATCCAATACAATGTTTTATGAAATGATAATTTCGTGACTTATACAAAGACCATAAAGCTGTGTTCTCATTAGTCTAATATTTAGCAGCTGACTGTCAGTTGACTCTGAGTGATGCGGGCAAACATGTTGTGAGCGAACTACTACGGTAAATAAGCCGCAAAACTCTTAGCAAAGAAGGCAAATTCAGTTACTATTAGCGCATACAAGTAGTTTTGCTCCAGCAATTACCAAGTGCAGTGAGCATAGTGCTACCGACATATGCAAATCAGCTGATCACTGAAAGACCAAAATGCCACAAATTGCGGATCCGACTAGACTAATGAGAAGACAGCTTACTTTTTTTATCACCAATTTAAACAAGACGTGACCAGCACTGAACTTTTTTACTTAATACATTACAAATACAATAACTTATTGATTTAATAAAACACACAAATAAATAACGACATAAAACGTGATTTAATTAATACAAATAAAGATAACATCAAAACCATCTTTCGATAAAATGCAATTTAGTGCCAATTGCTTTAAGTTATAAGACACTTTCCGAATTTGATCTTTCTTCCATCTTTGAGTACTTTATGGTCAAACGCCTTTATGGGCCTGGTTTTACGCACTCCTAAAAATTCCAGGCGTTTCGGTCACCGGTACAGTTTTTATCGCACCAGTCATTTATTGACCACCAGGACTTTTATAACCTCAAAGCAATAACAAGCAGACTCGGCTCTCAGTTCATTACGCATTTTATTAGGCAGAGGTGTCATACAGCGTTGTACTTTGGGGAAAACGTTGAACTTTGCCCTTTGACTTCAGAGCGGTCTCCTTGTTATTCCTCGATGTCAGTTTATAGTTTTACATCATGAAGTCACCGCAGTCAACGCCGATGTCCCAGTCATCGGTGCCAGTGTCATCGTACTCTGCCAGAGCTTGTTCGTAAGCTGAGGCTTCGTAGGCTGTCACGCCATCGAGCATGGAGCAGGCTTGGGAGACGTTAGTGTGGTGCATGATCGGCATTGCATGGAGGGCGAAGTCGTCTCCGTCTTGGGACCAAGTAAGTCCTGAAAATCAGACAAGCAAACATTCAATCATAGTATTGCTTTGCTTTAAGTTCAGTGTATAGGTTTTTCTAGTGCCTCGACTATATTTTCTAGAGTTCCATGAATGATAAAAAGTCTATTTTATTTATAATTTCAGCACTGCGATCAAGAATAAGACAATTATATAATTTAAAACTGCTGTATAAAACTTAAAACTTATCAAGGTAAAACTTGCGTAAAATCCATATCTGATGTAATAAGATTAATTTATTGTTGCATAGGTTGGTCTTATATTAAAATGTGAACGGAATGGGGCACTACAGTATAGTTTAATAGATACTCACGTCCACTCCAAACTCCGTTGGGCAAGGTCACCCACCCCCAGCCCTGGCCCCACGCCAGCTCGTGGTCCAGTTGCCCCGCCAGCGGCACCTGCCTCTTGATGACGGCCACCAGCCCGCGGCCATCCAACGCGCCCGCAGCATTCCGACCGCTTCGGGAGTACAGCTCTGTGGATGTCGCTGGAAGAGAAGCAAGTTTGGCATCATTATGAATCACTGTCCAATTGTTCGGCAATTGATTAAGATAAGATTAAAATGTATTAGGACTATTTTTAAACATAATGACGTATTTGAAGATTAACTATGTTGAAAAGGGACGTGATAATTTAAATTTAAAAAAAAATATTTGATTTAATTTGAGTTAAAATCGCCTTGTACTTAAACAAGATATATATATATATATATATATATATATACATTGTTTTTTACAGATATTGTGACGTGATTTTATAATCCCTTGTCGTGAAATTAACAACGGTTTAAGCCATTTCTCGGCTCCGTATTATTTCTAATTCACGTTATAATGTTTGGTTCATTTGGCTACAAACACGGCACTAAGCCCTTCGATTTGGTTGGCAGGATATTATGTAAATCTGTAACCGAGTTTACTTAGAACATCTCTTATAATTCCGTTAGCGCCGATCCGACTATTAGGTACTAACACCCGTATTCACAAACATTACTGTGAGGTCTCATAGTGTGTACGTTCGCACAGGACTAGCGAAACCAATCCAGAAACAATACTTAAGTGTCAGAGCGCACTATGCGTCCGTCAAAAGACGCATAGTGCGCTCTGACACTTAAGTATTGTTTCTGGATTGGTTTCGCTAGTCCTGTGCGCACGTACACACTATGAGACCTCACAGTAATGTTTGTGAATAAGGGTGTAAGAGTAGGTACCTAAATTATTATATATTAAGAGGACTGCGACAGTTTAATTGTGACAAAGATCTCTATTTTGACTATAATCGTTACTTGTTTTAATATGGATAACATATAAATTGTATTTTTTTAACCTCTTCAGTTTTACTACAGTTTTAGTTCGTATACAGATATATCTCTCTATTAATGAAAACAAGAATTATTATTTATGCATTATTAAATAACATATAATCAAATTAAAACACAAACTTTTTTTGACATAAATAATACACCTTTTATTGTTTGATTCATATACCTGATGATTCTATACGTGATGTTGAAATGGGGTCGTATATAGGTAAATAAATCATCAAAAAAGGGATAAATAAATTAAATTCTAATTTATTATTTTTGTTATTTTGCAAAATGAATTTGCGAGAGAGTTGTGGTCGGAGGGCCCTTAAGGAGGTTAATCCAATGAACCTTGGATAATTTTCAATTTTGAAGTGAACCAATGTTTTAATATTATTAAATTAATATCGTAAGTAATTAATAATTGGTAGGCCTACATTTCTTAATCCAAGTAGCTTGTTTGATTCCCGTTGTGCTTATAATAAACCTACCAATGTTACTCACATTGGTATGTATTCTATGTATGTATTTACAAAAAAATATATTTAAGTATTCTATCAGCAATCTAGTTCCCATAATACAAGTTTTGCTTAATTTGGGACTAGTGTGTGATGTGTGGATTGTCCGTGATTTTTTTTTATTGTGAATTACCGTAACTCACAATAAAAAAAATTGTGAATTAATTACGAACCAAAGAGAACAATCATACGACTCGAGAAAAACTAAGTACTTAGGTATATGTACAAAAACTAGGTAGGTCCTACGAGTCCTACCTACCTACAGAAGGTTCTGGACCGAACAACAAAGCGTTTACTTCCATTGTCTTTTTCAGGGTCCTTTCTACGAGTACCTAATTCGGAAAACAAAAAATTAAAAAGTTTCCCCGCCCCGGGTCCGGGCTGGCTCGCCAACTCTCACTAACTTGTAATGCATAATCCTTGTTCCTGTCTGAATCCGACCTTTGTACGACCTTCGATAGCTGTTCTCATCCCGACACTATACATACACGACATGTGCGGTGAACGGATCTCATACTAAACGCTTTTTTTAATGAGATTTTTTGTGTGTTTTTATTAAAACGCATTATATTAGGATTGAATGCCCAAAAATGGAATATTCCTCGCAGGTGAATTCGGGGAAGATGGAGAGATGAAATTGATGCCGACGTAAAAGATTGGTCCAGGGGAGCCCTCTGAAGCAGGAAGACCTTGGTCGTGTCGGTACCGGACAGTAAAAACGTGTATTGACTGGATCACTTTGGTTTAAGCCGGTGGAATTGTAAAGTTTTAGGATTCACTGGGATATGTTCCCTTTGTGGATGTCCTGTGTGGTTTACAGTTAGCTCGTTTGTTACTAGTCTCTAATTACAACTTTAGAGCCTCAATCGACATGGCTTTCTGTAAGAAATAAAGAATCGCCTATCAAGTTGGTGTATTTTAGGTAGAAATATCTGAGCTCGCTTTCGATACATTTGTTCCGATTGACACACCTAATTGGGTTCGGTCTGACAACTCTGTCAGGACAAAATAAATGTAACAAATTCACCAATTTCATAAATTAATCTTTCGGCAGGAATGGCAGCTGGAATTCGCCTAAAAACAAATATATTTTGTGTATTTTGATCATGCCGAATATTACCGACATCATATAGGTACCTACCTACGATAAGGTGATGATATTTTTTATTTTGATAAAATACGAGAATCCATTTAGGTATTCGGCAATTTACAAAGAACAAATATAATAAAACTTACATAATAAAAGTAAAAAAAAAATGTTAGACACTCATTAATATCTCGCCAGGATAGAGTACCTACCTATAGAGAAAGGTTATACCTATTCAAAATTGCCTCGTAATACGGCACGGATTATTTAAGTCGCTCGTAAAAGGAATGGAGGTATCTTATAGAATAAATTGCTCCTAGGTCATGTAATCCTATTAAGAATATAAGCAGGTACCAACTTTACCCTACATAACACGAATTAAAATTACTCTCACATTCAGTCCCCTTTCGGCTCAAGACAAACTTTGTTACTTACAGTCACGTAGTTATTTCATTTGCTCAGTTCAAGCGCAGAATAAATAGTAACTAAATTTTGAAAGTTTCACTAAAGTATTTTAAGGAATACCTATGTGTTAAGGAAGAAAAGGGATGCTAGAAAACATTGGCTTAGTCAGCTCCGCATGTACAAACAAACGAATAACTACAAAAACAAAAAAAGACGTGTGGCACTCAGTCCCCGAGTCGGCCGCGGTAAAGCTATTGCATAGCATTTTTTGCTGGATTACGCATGCGCAGTGTTAGGTTATTTTCGTTCGGTATTTTCATTACGGAATTTCTAG
The DNA here is from genome assembly GCA_932527185.1 of Ecliptopera silaceata. NCBI lineage: Eukaryota > Metazoa > Arthropoda > Insecta > Lepidoptera > Geometridae > Ecliptopera > Ecliptopera silaceata. The sequence goes on along the minus strand of OW052208.1, from coordinate 8,294,308 downwards.
ATTCGGTCTCCACGCTCAAGGCCCGCGACAGAAGCTATGCAATAGCTTAAAAACTTGTCATGTGAATAAGGCCAACTTGTATAATAACAGGTAGGTATACCAACTCCATCTAGAACATGTCCTAGGTATCTTCGGGGTACAGGTAAAAAGTAACTCCAGACGCTGTATAAATTACCTAGATTATGTGCCTATTAACCTGTGGTTCTGATTATTAAAGTAGGCAGATTAAAATGTTGATTAAAACAGCAGATACAATGGCCGGTCATAATCAGTGGCGACATCTAACGAGTATTTTCAAGGTCAACAGTAAACTGTTGGATTTCAAAATCAAGTTGCATGAAAGCATTCAGCGTGACAATGCAGTTAGTATCTTGGTGAGACGTTTGACGCGTTTCAGTCGTTTGCTTATAGCTCATATACATTTTGTAAATATTGTGAATTCTTCATTCTTAACTTTAGTTTTCTAGTTATATTTTAATTTTAAAATTATCCTTTGTCATTAGTCTTCCTAAGTAGGTAAAGCTTTTATAAAAACAGTAAAACAGTCCTTGTAGTGACAGAAGCCTGGCAGAGGCAGTCCCCTGGCGTATACATAATATCCTAATTAGGATTAGAGTAGTTTTACGTATTTTCATCGCGTTACGTGTGGTTACTTTATTTTTATAATTATATTCATGCTTCAGTGTTGCCATTGCTACCCGCCTTACATTACAACTTCTGTCAAAATCATACCACAGATTGATTAAATGCAACATTTAAGTTTTTTAAATTGTTGAGTGCGTTTTGTCATAAATTTTTTGTTTGAATGATAATTTTAAGCATCTTTTCATCATTCATTCATTTCATTTTCAGTCTGTGGTGTCCCACTGCAGGGCAAAGGCCTCTCTCCTTTTCTCCAGTTAACTCTGCCCTGGGCAATTGTGGATCAATCTTTTGTATGGGCATCAATTTTGTTCCCATCTGCGCCGACTGTAACTTTTCACCATTTCTATTTTATTCTAAGAAGCTTTTTATTAGACGTCTAGTCTAACAGTGCATTGTAACGCCGTGTGTGCACAGAGCCTTACAGATTGTGCAAGGTAGCGCTACCATGAGTTTTTACTATACTATATACAATACTCGCTAGCGTCTGTAGTTAAAAAAATGTATGAAGATGTACAGCGCCTCTAGCGGATAGTTGGGTACTAAAATTCGTAATACTAATATTTACGTAACTACTGTAGTAAAGTCAGGCGATCTTACTGTGACAACTCATGGTAGAGGTACAGATGTGGCATAAGGTGACATGCAGGAAATTAGCGGTGTGGTCTCCGGCGTGAGAAGATACGGCTCCGGAGCGAAGATGCTAGATAGGAGCCAAATGTAACCCGGGGTTATACAATAGACCATGCTGCAGACATATGTACGATATTATTACAAATAAGATTGTATAGAAAATTAATGACAGGCGCGTTAAATAAATAAATAATGCTGGACAATCCACACAACATCATCTAGCCCCAAGCTAAGCAGAGCTTGTGTTATGGATACTAGAAGACTGACATACTTAATACAATACAATACATAGATCGATATTTTTATTATATATATAAAATACCCAGAACACCCGGATATTTGCAGATCGTACAAACATTCATCCCAAGGCGGGAATCGAACCCGATAAATAAATAATAATAAATGGCCCAATGATCAGACAAAATAGCCTGTACCTCTACCATAAGTTGTCACAGTAAAATCGCCTGACTTAACTACAGTAGTTACGTCAATATTAGTATGACGAATTTTAGCAGGTACCCAACTATCCGCTAGAGGCTTTTTTTAAATACAGACGCTAGCGAGTATAGTAAATATAGTATAGTAAAAACTCATGGTAGAGCTACTGAAAGCTGTCAACATTTCAGGCATTAGCCGGTTTTCTATCGAAACACGACAATTTCATGTATTACCTACTGTAGTCCGAATCCAAGGCCTGATGTGTATCTGGCCAGCATATCAGCATTGATAATCATCGTGGCAAAGCGCTGCAGCCAGTATCTAGGTACTCTTCCGATTGGTACTGATATTGATCAATTCATCTACCTATAAATTGCAATAGTTTGCTGGGTGGTGAGCACGAATAAATGTGACAATTGTAAACGTATTGAAACATTGACTTATTTGACATACACTGCGCGTCAACATCAACTTTACTGGTAGAACTTTACAAAGTTATCGCGTAGTGTATTATACTTAAATACTTATGTTACAAAATCTTTACACACACTATCACACATCATCGCATTTTTAGTACGTAACGTTATTGTCTTTAAACTTTTGTAATAAGTATAAGCGCCTGATTGTAACCACACTGTGGATAATTAAGAGCGATGTTCTTTAACACAAGTATTTTTATACTTATAAGAGAACATCCACATTGTCATAACTTTAAGTATTTTTGGTTACAGAAATAAACATTTTGTTCATTTTTCATTTTCATTTTTCATGTTACGTTTACGATTGTCACAATTATTCGTGCTCTGATGCTAAACTATTTCATATCTATTTTGTAAATATTGTTTAAATAATAACTTAATTTGTGGTGCTAAATGATTTTTAAAACACTGCAATGAGCCGATATCTCGTTTATTTTTTGTGTTTTATAAATAAGTTTTGTAAATACTGTACCTAATAGTCGTAAGTATGTTTATGAATAATCAGAATTTTCTCAATCAGTTATGAAAGATGTTAAGTGTATTTTTCCAAATTCGTTGAGATTAGACATAGTACCATAATCTCACAAAAGCTGTGAGTGCATTTTATAAAAACATATTTTCAACATTTTGCACAAAGAGCGAGTCAGTAACTTATCAAATTAACCGCCCGTTGCCTCCGAGATCCATCTGGATGGAAAAATGTGCTTCGGCATCAGTTTAACTTGATAAATGAACCTGTTACGAGACAAGCCTAGAAAGTTACCTCTAGGTACCTTGGATATTGATTTGAGATCGCTGTGATCATGATAACCTTCAGAGGTCATCATGAGGGTCATGATGAATAAAGTTCGCTGATCGTGATAAGCTTTAAACTTGAGAGGTCATCACGAAGGTCATGATGAATAAATGTGACAATTCAATCAACTCAGATCGTACAATTAAATGGTTATCGTATCGTAGTCGCACCATATGTGAGATACCGTGACGGCAGTTGAACTGGCGTCAACGCGCAACGTGATTCAGATACGTTAGGTCTACGAGTTTACACAACGCAGCGACTGTCATTAAGAAAATAAGTATTTAAGAAAATCTCTATTAAATAATAAGCAGATTTTCTTTAATACTACCTAGCAATGATCTATAAGCTAGAATTATATGACTATGGAACTGTTTTTAACATCTTATGATTTCATATTACATATCTCTCACTTGGCTGTAATACATCTAATTAACTCGCACATAAGAAACGAACACTTTTGTCAAAAGAAATTTAATAAAAAAAACACTTAAGTAGTTAAAGATACGAGTCTCATCTAGCTAAACAGTCGCTCAATGACTTCTTAATGAAAAGTAGTCCATATCTAAACAGCTGAGTAAGTCTATCACAGGTTATAAATCATAATAATACTTTAGTACAAAATACTTTATACCAATTCATACCTATCTATTAGCTGTTTTTATTCACTTTGTACAAATTGTTCGTAGAGACCTTGCTAACATAAAAATATTACAATAGCGAACTTTTACAAAATACTTTCAAAAGGCTTTATTATTATGCCTAGAGAAGAAGATCACCAAAAATGATGAGTTGAGAGTTTTTGACGCGAAGTTGGTTAACGTATCCCCGTATTCATGACAAAATGGCGGGTTCGAATGCTGTTCTAATATAAAACTTTTGGTTATTTGGAGACACAAAAAACTATAATGAAAACAGTAAAAAAAAACGCATGTACTAAACATTTTCAGCATTCAATCCGCACTTTTAAACCATGGAGTGACCTAGGTTAAACCATAGTGACCTAGCTCAAGTCATGGATTGACCTAGCTCAAATCATGGATTGACCTAGCATTATACCTAGCTTAAATGATGTGAGTGTCCTAGCTCAAATCACGGTCTGACCCAGATTAAATCATTGAACGACCTAGCTTAAATCATTAAATCATTGAGTGACCTGCCTTAAATCATGGAGTGACCTAGCTTAAAAAACCCTGCCACTAATACCGGGACGAATCAATTTCGAAGTCCACATTAATAATGCTTCCCTCACACTTAGCGAGTGGATATTGGAAAAATGTGAATGTAATTTCCTTTGATTCAAAATTGATTTTGTTACTCCAGAGAGCCGACCCGGTGGAGATCGCTTATCTTAACCTTTTCATTCAATTTTGCTATCCTATTACAGATAACTGAGTATCTTAGAGTTTCTAGTGACTTTGAGATCGCGATTTAAGTTAACTTTGTTCTTAATTGAACTAACGTAACGTAAATTAAAACTAAACTAATATAACGTAAATTGGGCATACAAGTGAATAGGTTTTATCTAGGCGAACGCGCTACACTACACCGTAGGCAGCATCATCACTTAACATCAGGTGTTATTGCGGTAAAGCATTTGCCTCTTAAAATTATACAAAAAAAAATACAATCGAGTACTTATCTGTTTTTTTACCGAAACATTCATCTCTCCAGTACCTCCCCGGTCGAACTCTATAAAAAGCTTTACTACTATTAAATTAAGATAATGATTACGCTTCCGATTGGTACTGATTGGGACCACTATTAAGTCTATGGTAGTTTTTAGATAGTTCAACTGTTTTCTTATGTATTTCATGTACCTATGTACAGTTTGAAAATACTGCAATAGTCGTAACGGTCTGTAGATAGCTCAATTGTTTCTTATGTATTTTATGTACTTACATTTTGAAAATACAGTACGTAAGTTTGTTTGTGAGTCAATTAGGTATGTAAATAGTACTTACGTCTCACTCTGACAGTGGGTCTCTTGAAGGCAGTGCGGAGGTATGGCATAGACATCACCAGCTCGATGTGTGGAGGTGGTGGTAGCTGGAAGACAAGCATGGTGTTAGGTCTCTGTTCACTGTCTTTGTTTCATAAATAGTACGATGTGTACTGTATTTGTTTGTTTTTTGTTAAATCTATGTGAATAATATGAATTGACAGGCGTTACAGCTCAGTTCCATGCTGTGGGTCGTGGGTTCGATTCCCACCCAGAGCAAATGTTTGTGTGATGAACACATTCCTAACAAACTTGGAAAAAAGAAATATAGATAGAATTCAACATCATAGCTCAAGTATAGGTCAGGTCATTATTTTATACTATTTAATAAAATCATATGGAATTCACCAACAAATACTTTGAGCTTAAGATTTTTTAGTATGTGCCTACCTTTTTATAGCATCTATAAAATTGCTAAGTTGTATCAGAAACGATACAATCATAGATTTCTGGACACTAGATCAAAACTTACCGTTCTTGATATAGCAGCCATCCACTCCCTGAGTAAGCAATAAGCAAACAATTATAATTATAGCAGAAAACCATTATCAATTTATTCAAAACCTAATTAACCCAATCGAATATTAATTACATTCCTAATTACATTAAATGTTAGGTAATTAATGTAATTATACGGAGAGGGTAAAAATGGGAGGGTAGCTGCGAATGGCTCAATATGTCATGTGACCTTTTCGACCGACGCATTTACACAGAAATAAAGATACATGACATAAAAAGATATAATCTTCTATGATAGGTAGGTATATATCTTTTTTTTAAGAATTAAAATTCTTAAAACATCTTGTTGCTTCTTAACAAAAATACATATAATACAAAAAGTACAAATGTAATGAATCGATAATTAGTATTTAATCATTAGTAGAGTATTTTTGTAAACAATTAACTCGTCGACTAATTGTGACGGAACTTGCCGCAATCTCGGTTGGATTATCAAATGACTAACAAGCTGATATCGTTTTATAAATTAGTCGATGTGTTAATTATGATTATATTAGTATGATTATGATTAACGAGCTAGCCAATTAGGCTAGAGAGTGGGGTAAAGAGAAGGTATAAAAGGAGAAGTCATTCAGTAGAGTCAGTCAGTCATTATTCAGTCGCATTGAGTCGTACTCAGTCGCATTAATAAAAATAAAGTCAAATTAATCTACGACAGTGTTTTATTTTCATTATACAAGTTACAAGAAATATCTAACCACTGTATAGCAATAAGTATATAGTGAAAACAGGTTTTGTTTTTTTTATCACTTAATATTTTAAGCATTATTCTTAAACAGTTTGAAGATAACACATGAATGTATACTTAAAAAAGTAATTAAATATTAAAGTTCTTCTTTGTAAATGAATCTATGTGATTTTTCTAACACAAAAACAACATTAAGATTTAATATACATTTAACAAAGACAAAAACTCACACATTCAAACCCAAAGGGCATAGAAAATTCGACAAAAGGACGAGTGCAAATGATAGATACCGTGCTCAAATTCTTTTTAGGTCAGACCCTTACCCAAATACGATGTTTTCGTATTTTCATGACTGGTCCACGTGTAAATCGTACTAAACTTCTCCCCATAGACACATAATAGTCATATTTTATGTTGAAGCTTCCGCACGCGATTTCGTTCGTGTTTTGTTTTTCTCAAGTTATTTTTTTTGGATAAAAGGCTTATGAGAATATAACGGAATATATCTTTATTGTACCCCAGATGAATAATAACATTCAATAAATAACAGTTAACAACACAGTAAGTAACAACACTAACGGCCGGTTTCTCGAACGATGATCAACGAAAAAATCAAACAATTACTATGTGACAAACTCGGATCAATCATGATTTGGGTTTCCAGAAACCGGCCGTAAGTTCTCATAACACCCCGTTGGTCAGTCAAACGACAATGATTTCCGTCACAAAATGCTAATTACCAGTTACAATACTGGGACGCTTAGACAGCTAGTTGCCGCTCAGTGTAACTCACTACACTGACCACTTATAAGTGTGTAAATCAGCTATAAAGTGTAATAAGTCGTCATGACGCCACTAAATCTAGGGAGCACAGATTTTATAACATCCGAAACGAAGAGGCGGGCTCTCGGAAATGGTCTCTAATTTATTTATGACATGTTTTGACCTCTTTTATCTGCAATTTGTTTTGGATAAATTCATGAGATGTTTATTATACAATAACACTACTTTATAGTGGATACTAGTTTATTGGAAATGTTTTTATTTTATACTTAGAAGGTACAATTCGTATTACAGGACACTTCTTATTTGGTACTTTATTTTTATTATTTATTTATTATTATATTAAAAGGTTTAACTCATTGGGATAACACGGTTGTTTTGTTTTAATGGCAAAATGGTTGAAATTTTTCATTCAAATAACAAATGACAGCCGACTTGACGACTGACTGACATGATTTTTTTTTTCAAAATAGGTATATCTAGAACACTGTTAAATTTGTCTGTCATAGAACTCGTAGACCATTTATAATACAAGAAGAACTAATTTGTGATGATTTTGTTTATTTATATTCACTTTCTATTTTATTTTCTTTTTAAAACACTACACACTATGATCGAGGTTAGTGCTAAAATAGCTTTTTAGCATTAAGCAATTGTACAGAGACGATCAGTACAATTTTCTTAAGTGCAACAAAGAATTTTCAAATCAAATATAAATGGTAGGTAATATTATATTAAAAATCTTTAAACATTTTTATTTTTTAGCTTGCGTTTGACTGTACCTATTAACTGTTAGTTATTTTGAATACAAGTGGTAATTACTTAGCAAGCAGCTGGCAACACGAGCGCAGACGTGATGAATCGCCTTTTTTCCCCGCGTCAGGCCCAGCTCGAATGCCGTTCCACCCGTTTTATCCCCTTTCACCCAATTATTATAAATAATGAGATAATATCGGGTTTCTATACCAAGACGGTGAGTAATGCTACCAAATTTAAGAGCTCGCTACCCGATTACGCGTGTTCTTGCTTCGAGGTTGTTTTTAAGAAAGTGATAAAAAACGAGCTGGTGTAAGATACCAAAGAATATTGTTCGTATGGTACGAATAAGTCTCCAATAGAAAACAATTATTGTTAAGGCTATTTGAAAGATCTTCTTCGAGAATGTACTACAATTTGGACGTGCCAGGCCGTGTACTTGCACGTTCTTCTAGGGTCGCTTGGAACTGCGGCCTAGAATTACCTAGCACATAACATGATTCTAAATTATCTTTGTGATATTACTGAATAAAGTTTAATTGATTTTGATTTTGAATTGCTCCTATTTCTGTTCCAAATCATGCTTTCATTGATGTGTTCCAATTTGATGAGTTTACGTCAAAATGCAGGTCGCATTGTTCCACCACATACTGAAATAAACGCACACAACGCAAACAAAAGATAAGAATAATTACCTACAGCCGTTACCCCCTCTATCAAAGTACCCAATACTAAATCCATTCCATTTTACTTTTTAATTTTATAAAACAGCTAGCAGAGGCCAGTAGCTCTACCATGCGTTTTTACAATCTATACTAACTAGCGTCTGTAGTTAAAAAAATGTATGAAGATTTGTACAGCGCCTCTAGCGGATAGTTGGGTACTAAAATTCGTAATAAGTATTAATAATATTTACGTAACTACTGTAGTAAAGTCAGGCGATTTTAATGTGACAACTCATGGTAGAGGTACTGGGCGTTCCATTCTGCATGGTAAGCGGTCCTGTATTTACGGACTACGGCGGCCATAACAGTTTGCTGGTAACCCTCATTCTTATATTACGCTATTGTACAAGAATAGATATTGAAATTGTATTACGTGTTGGGAATATCAAACTTTTCAAATGCCTTTAGAATATAGAAAAACGAATTAGAAGTTTAATCTATTGTTTTTTATGTATGTTTTGGTGCAATTCTTGTATACAATGTGCGTTTCATTAATTAATTTGAAAACTTCATCTTCCAACTATTAACTTTTTTTTAAACTAAGGAGTTCTACAGATCCTCTTTTTAAGCCAAGGATTAAAAGTTAATGAAGACTGCGCTGCGCAGGTTAAATTGACGTGTTTCTACCTATATTTCATAAAACGTAGTATGTAGATTAGGTAAGCATGGATAAGTATCTAGTTTAAGTGTGCTCTAACATTCTAATAACATCATGATGTACGGAAAGAATACCAAGAAAACCAATCACCACAATATTTTTTAATTAAATAAAAAAATGGTGTAGGTACTTCATCACCTCAGATACCTTGTTTAAAGGAGTTTGTCATAGGCGACGTCAATAATTACAAGAAAAACAAATAAATATTAATTAAAATGTAGTTTCTAGTTAATTTATAATCCAGTGTCAAACCAGCTTGAGATAAACTGAATAAACCAGCTAAAATAGCTTGATCATCCTATTTCCATCGCTACATCGCAAATTCAGTCTACCGTCCCAATGTCAACTGCGCTCAAAGCTCCTAAGCCTACGAGAAAGTATAGCTACGTCGAAAACAAAGAAGAAACACTGGTGTGGCCGAAATCCCCAAAATTACCGCAAAAACCCCAATCTAAGAGAGGCTCAATAAGAAAATCCCAAGATTACTGCCATGAAGGGGTATCTAACCTTCGAGGCTTCCAATTTTCAAGCAGTCCTTTATAACGTCTAGATTAACTTTTTTTATGTATAATAAGCTTTAATGAATCGGATCTAGAATGAATTTGGCTAGACGCGAGTAATACTGACCGTAACCTTACTGCGTGATTGATATCGAAGAATCGAATGCGAAAATTGTTTAGTTTTGTTCGATGAAGTCTGCGCAAATGTTATGATCAAAATAACTTATATTTGGTGAATTTTTCGAAATAGAAGTAAATGTATATTGACTGCTCGTATACACAGAAATGCTGATTATATTCAGCCATTGTAGTAATCAAGTACCTATCATATCTAATCTGCATTTTTTCGTTAAAATTGGTTGGAATTGTTACGCTCATGTATTTATATTATATAATATTTTATACATACTTGGGTTCCTATAGCTTTAGGTATTAAATAGTCTGAGAGCCAAAGAAATACTTTATGTGTCAAACCACAACGTTTTGAACGAGATTATGTAACTACCGCGGCGCGCATTTCACGTTATCTCGTGCGTTTCTGTGTATTAGCCTAAATATATTTCAGACTCACTCCGGTCTGAAATATCAAATATTTTATAATAATTTTATTTTATTTTATAGATGTACTCCAAGTCATGTGAAATTTTATAACAAAGTAGGTACCTATTACTTGTATTAGTGTAGTGAGTGAGTGCCAGTAGTGTGTGGCATGACATGAAAAATTCACCTCAATCTCTCGGGCTACAGAAGGGTTGCTTGCCATCGCCCTAGGAGTCGGATTAACATGAATTAAACTGGTTTTGCGGCACGCTGAATTATTTATGAGATTTGAAAGGCTGTGGATGAGGAACAGCTGAAGTATGAATAAACTGTAATAATCAAATCGTAATTACGATTTGCAAAATTTTTTTACAATTAATTTTATAAACTGAGGCAAGCGTAGTGTAGGACACCCGGTGAGATGGAGCGAAGATTGCGGAATGTAGCTGGCAAAAACTGGATGAGAAGAGCCGAAGACCGGGCTCAGTGAGACCTGCGTCCAACAGTGGACTGATATAGTTAGATGAATAATTACACCAATCGGTAGGAGCTAGAGTACGAAACCTTAAAATAAGGACTAACATCTATGGCTAACCTAGTTTCACAAACAATAAATATATTTCATTTCATTTCATGATGATGATGATGATGATTGAACTGATGGATGACTTTTTGTTAATAGAGATAGTTTTATTATTTGTTATTCTTAGATATTATTCATTAATAACTAATAAGATTCCAAATATTCTCTTTAATTGTATTTTGTTTATTTGAAATCACCATAAACAAATAATACTTTTATAATTACATAAAAGTATTATTTGTTTATGGTGATTTCAAATAAACAAAATATATAATTATTATTATATAATATTATATATAATATTAATAATAAATATAATAAATATAATATTATATAATTTTACTTTTACAACTTCAAAAATAAAATTAGTAAAACACAAATTCAAAACAACAATAAAATACACATACTTATATATACTCACTGCCACACTAGATAAATCTAAAATCGCAAAATCTAGCTCGCTTTGTTGAAAATCAGACAAGACACGAAGTTTACAGGGCAACGTAGAATCACAGACAAATCCACGCCGTAACATTAGATAGATATAGTTCCAGACGTCTCAGACAGATAATTCTGCAGTCTGACCAAATACGTGCTTATTTTGTTTGTGAAATAAAGTTTATAGAAAAGAACCAGCTTTTTAGATACGAAATAGCCAACTATTGTTCAACAGTACAGTATGGTTGTAAGTAGGTTATAAGATTATTATTTTTTTCAGAGAATAATATTTTTTTTTATGTTTTGAGTTTTTAATTAGGTACAATTGGACGCAACTCGTAGCACATTTAACAATTTTTTTTTTAAATTCTTACTACTTAGTTAAGGCTATGAGTATAACTCGTTGAGCAAAAAATATGATATATAGATATATTCTACACTTCCTATTTAAAAATATCATATTTCAAACCTTATGTGCATGTTTTTCTGCAATAAGAAGTAAAATGTGGTTATTTATCCGCAAAAAAAAATAAAGAATTCTTTAACCGAGATCGTAGGCCTCCCTCTACTAAAACTATCAAAAAACATTTGAATTATTAAGTATCTTGATCCCCATAATCAAATGAAATCGCTACTCGATTACGTTTTATTGAAATCTCGACGCCAACAGGGGGCTGAGCACAAATAAATGTCACAATCGTAAACGTATCGAAACAGTTACGTATTTGAGATACACTGCGCGTCGACATCAGCTTTACTGTCGAACATTGCAGTGTTAGAGCGCAGTGTATCTCAAATAAGTTACGTTTATTATTTTCACATTTGTTCGTGCTCAGCTCTCTGTTTGTCAAGGGTCAGTGAACCGAATAAGGGGTCGACTTTGAAAACAACAATCGACAACGATTGCCTCGCGGATAAATTATTGGAAATTGCAAAAGAAAAAGTTTGTTTCACCCTTCGCTACAGTAAACATGAGTCTAAGAAAAATAGTTTTAATAAGAAATATTCGGATCATTCGAACCCTTCTTCAAACTACAAGCATTTGTTATAATGTCTCAAGTATCAAGTTAATTACGAAGGATGGGTAAGAGGTTAATAAAATACAGCAAAATAGGTAAAAAAAAAACGAGACCATTACCACCACATGTATGCTATATAAGTAAATGTTATCATGGTGTCACCTAGAAGTATTTTTATAACCGGAGCTTCAAATTACGGACCTAATAGTTACCCTTAGGTACAATAAAAAAGCTTTACTTCTACTTTTTTTTTAACCTATTTCGTCTGCTGGGCAAAGGTTTCCCCCAAATTCCTCCATTTCTCTTTTGCGTCTTCCCACCATCTCTTTTTAAAGCCGTCTAGATCACTTCTACTAGTAGTAACCATAAAATCAGCCAAACTTTTCATTTAGAAAACTAACTATAGTCCAATTCAGAATCTTAGATAATTTATGTAAACAAAGAAATGTCATGATATGTCACTGTCATAATGACAAGTCAGGGATAGAAATCATTTTTTTACCATGGATCACTATTAGTAGTGATGGCGCGCGGTTTTTCTTGCTTATAATAGATGTTGATGTACATCACTTACTTCAATTCGGTTTCGTTCTTTGCCAGCATCCACACCACATTGCCAGGGTCTCGTCGGGAGCCCAGCGCCATCAGCTGCGACAGCTTGGCGCCCAGCGGCAGGTGTGGGCGCCGAGGGACCTGCCCCGTCCAGGTGGATATGGCCAGCATGTCCGGACTTTCCTTCACGAGGTGCTTCTGTGTTGCCATGCATTTTCCTGATGCGTCCTGGTAAAAAATATATTATGTATTTATTTATTTTATTTTATAAGTTTTAGAAAAAGTAACAGCTAGGTAGTTACATAGTAAAAAGAATAAGTAAATCTGAAGGCCAATCAAAAGTTACTATGTATATCACTTTTGTATCAGTCTTGTATGTAGGTATGTAAGGCGATTATTTTTTTGCAAAGATTATTTATGATTTTGGTTTGGTGGATTGTGTTGTACTTCAGAGATGTCATATGAACTTCATCAATATCTGACTAGAGCGTTTTTGATAGTGTTTTTGGTAATAACTGGTAAACTTGGATTAGAAAAGATCGTCCAGAGAAACACCGAACCGCTTCCACTAGTAGGTACATTTTGTTTAAGACTTTCATGGACACAAAGAGCCTAAAATATTTATAACAAAAAAAATATATTAAAATATCAATATTAGAATATATGCATTTTGAGTCAATTTTTAGCACATTTTAGATGGTTTTTTTTTGACGACCGATGTGGCGCGGTGGGCGATGGTCCACCTGCGACGCGGAAGGTTGCGGGTTCGATTCCCGCCTTGGGATAAATGTTTGTATGTTCTGCAAATATTTATTCCGGGTGTTCTGGGTATTATATGTATAATAAAAAAATATCTATGTATGTAATGTATTATATTAAGTATGTCAGTCTTCTAGTACCCATAACACAAGCTCTGCTTAGCTTGGGGCTAGATGATGTTGTGTGGATTGTCCAGCATTATTTATTTATTTATTTGTTTATTTATTTTTTACGAGTTCGTCAAACGATTTACAATCTTTACAATACTGCGTCGATGTAGGTACTGTGCTGGTATGCAAATGCTTACAAAATACTATAAAACCCATATTGGATAAAGGCATCAAATTCGACCCAACATTACCATACGCTGATCCAGATAATTATTTGATAAAAAGGGAACGCCATTCATCATCGGCCTGTCGGAACCCTCGTCCAGAATCCACAATGAGCCACAAAACATTCACGGGACATAATCCTGGTGATTTAGCAAGACGAACAACACTGCATCAACTTACACATCGAGGTATAAATAAAAAAACCACTGCTGTTCAAAGGTCTCCCCTAAAGCCTTTCACTCATCCCGGTGTACACAAATAATTGTGAGAGAAATGTTAATGCTATTGACAAAAAAATAATAACTGGTGATGATGTACTTATTTTAAGTGTTTACTGCAAAATACTAAAAATAATTTTGTTAAAAATGTTTGCCGCATCATTACTTAACATCAGGTGTGATTGCGGTCAAGCATTGCCTACAATATTATAAAAAAAAAATTAAGCATAACCAGTATTCCAACCGTTTTAAAACTAGACAAACGTATTTACAAATTATGAACAAACCATTTAAATTCAACATCAGAAAATACATTCTAGTGATTTCCATTACAATCGTTTACGTATGTAACAATGTAAAAAACCCTAAAAAAGGGGATATCGCATTATGCTACTGTCAGCCTCTGTCAGCATGTCTGTTCAGCGCACGTGCGGGTTGTGCGTGGCTTTCACCCCCTTTCACCCCCCTTTTGCCCCCTCTCCTGCCCCCAAAAAGGGGATGAAAAAGGAGTTCTTAATGTATTATGGAGGTAGAATATTCCATTCATTTTTACAGCCTCAAACGTGTCATTAGACGAACAAGCGAGCTAAAATGAAAGTTTAAAAAGTTGAAAACTGGGTTGAAGTAAAGTCACTTAATAAAAAAGCGTGTTTTCTATTTATAGCTGCAACAACCTTTTTTACGTTACCTTGCTCATTATGTGAATCGATTTGGAAAAAGATTTGAAATAATTCTAAACAAAACCAATTTCAATCTTCATCGACAAGTATATCAAAATCATATCTCTAAAAGAACTAGTTGGATCATCAGAAATCAGAATTTGGTATAATAGAATATTATAGTTTTTATATTTATTGGCAAACAAACTTACCACTATACAGTATTTACAAAATGTACATTGGCGTATAAAATACTTATGAATATAGTAGTATTAGTAGTATAGTATAGTAGAATATGGTATGGTATGGATTATCAGAATATGGTAATATTTATTTATTCACAAACAAACATGCAGCTATTAAAGTATTCACAAAGTGTACCAACATATTATAAAATTCTTATGAAACAAAATATAGGATCATCTTTGAAGTATGATCTGCAATAAAAAAGATCTTTACACTTCGCGGAGTAATTAATAACGCAAATGTATACAAAAAAAAACACGGTCGAATTAGGAACCCTTTATTTTTAAGTCGGTTTATGGATTTTTAAGAATACTCTATATTTTTAAGAATACTCCATTACACGCCTAAATATATTATAATTCCAAGTAGTTTTATCATTAACGAATCTCACTCACATTATTCACTAAATAATTATTACAAAATTAATCTTAATAAATAAAATAGCTCGCTGTATTACATTAATAAATGTATTCATAATCACTTAGTCGAAAATTAACTCAAATCAATTTGCGAAGAGTAATAAAATGGAAATTAATTAATTTTGTGCCAATCAATTAGCCGGCAATAACCACAGGCATGGTGCCACCTGCTCCATTAAAAGGGCCTTTACACACGAGCCACAGGGTTTCCCCCCTTTCGGGGTTTTCGCCTTCCGATCATTTGTATACTAAGTTAAATTGAGACCGCACTGGACCTTCACTACTTAATTTAGTTTAGTAGTAATTCTTTGTAAGAAGGATCATATAAAAAAACTGTATAAATCATCTAGTTGAGATGTAAATACAGGGTTTAAGGCGCACATTGCACAGATGCAGTAGCTACAGTTAAAAGTAAAAAAGTAAAAATTATTAAACTTAAATATTTGGCTGTATTGTACAAAGTTAGCTTGCTGGAACCACACTAAATTTGTAGGTACAACACATCTACATATAGCGTAATTTTTGGCATATAGTGTTTGTCTGTAAAAGAGTTGTACACATGAATAGAATTAAACCTTTAACAAACAGACCGACAAACGGACAGCGGAGTCTTACGATCAGGTTCCGTATTGACCCGTAAAAAAGAACAATGAATCACGTTTTACGGAAGCAGGGGTTGATTTCCTGACTTCAAACACTATTTTGGGTTCGCTTTGTATTAATGTTGTTAAACTTTTGTTGTTGCGTCTGAAAGGGCCCTAAGCAGGGGTAAAGCGACTATTCTCATAAATTACGGGAATTCGTTCACGAGAACGTACACGTGACATTGTCCGGGAATGCGAATGCCTATTGTTAGGCAGCTCCTGTGCTTGACACTGCTTTATACGCCTTTCAATATAGCTCTTACTGGATGTGACCAGCGAGACCACGTGACACTGTGATCACTTATAAATATTTACGGATATTACACTTATCACGTTTTTATGATAGTAGAAATGAAATAGATAAAATTATTTTTAAATAAGTATATTAATTTTATTATGAATAGCGGCGCGACTACTGCCCGCACGGGTAGCCTACATGCTAAATATATATTTGTTACTCGTATTTTATCATTTTGTAAATATTGTAATAGTCGTAAGATTATTAATCACTATTATTATTAATACAAAGTAAATCTCTTCTTAAGTTCCAATTATCCAAATTGACGTTTAAAGTAATAGACAAAATATATTTTTTATAATGTCAATTTTCACTAGTAAAAGATGAAAGGGTGACTTTCAAAGGGCATGTTTAAATTGAACAAACGAGTTTAGTTAGAGCAGCTAAAAGCACATTAGCCACCTTACGAGTACATGTACGCTAAAAGGTAGGTTAAGTACTTTAGAAACTATGCTCAGATTTGCCTTTCAAACTTCATAGTTCGGTACATAAGGACTTTAAAAAGCGTCGCCTACTTCGCTTCTCTGATTACTTGTCTTATGAGCGCTAATTTTTAGCAGTCAAGATTATTATGAGTATTCATTTCGATAGATAAATAAATAAACATTCATGGATAAAAAAAACAAAATAAGTTTCTTCAGTAAAATCACAACGATCATTTAGAATGGTCTATATACTAGGCGATTCTAGGTGCCAGTTCCACGCGACCAGAGCCTAGAAAAACGGGTAAATAATTATAGACAATTCACACATCACACTCCCCAAACTAAGCAAAGCTTGTACTATGGGAACTAGATTGCTGTCGAATAAATGCTGAATAATGTCGTAACATATTTGTCCTTAAATAGGTCGACCGTAAAACGCCACGTTCTCCCAAATACCCATAAAACCATTGTAATTGGAAAACTTAAACGAAATATATTTGTGTCCTAGATCACAGTTCTAGATGATACGTTGCGAGAGTTTAAGAACTTTTTTATATCTCACCTTAATTCGATATTGTGACTATATAAAAAAAAAGTTTATCGATAAAAAAAGCAACTTACAACTTCCATGTATAAGTCATAACAGATGACGAATTTAACGTATGTACAGTAATATTAACATGTGGGTTCCTTAAGGTGACCTCTCGCTCTAGTGGGAAATTCCAATTTTTTAAGGTTTTTTATTGCGGCTGAATTGTTATATCTTTTACTAGTTTAAGCTATTTTGCGAACATAAACTGTATAACCTGTTTATGTTTTCTGTATAACCTTCTCAATTTTTGAGATTGGTTCCTTATATTTGCTGTAAAGGTGCAGAAACTGTACTGAAACTGTTTTGTACTACTAAGTTAAACTTGTGGTAGAGCTAGTGGTTCCTCCAAAAGAAGGAAACAAAAAAAAAAGTAGAATTAACAATGTATATAATATTAGGTACGTTTGTAAGACTTAGATTAATATTGTACTATCATTTATTTGAATGCTATTTTGTTCCACTAAACCTCTAAAATAGACTCTTAAATTATTTGAAAACGTTGATAAAGCTAAGCGACGACGATATTCGCGAATTCGCGTTAAATTTCCTTGAAATAATCTCGTTGAGCGCCTCGAAGGAGCGATGTGCACTCACGCAAAATAAACTAAATCACGCTCACTGTCTTGACTTCTCTCTAAAATATGTAAGAATTAATAAATAAATAATGCTAGACAATCCACACAACATCTTAGCCCCAAGCTAAGCAGGTCAGGTGTTAAGGGTACTAGAAGACTGACATACTTAATACAATACATTACATAGATAGATATATTTCTTATACATATAAAATGCCCAGAACACCCGGAATAAATATTTGCAGATCGTACAAACATTTATCCCAAGGCGGGAATCGAACCCCCATAATTACTTCATACCTGGAAGGAGAGCGCTCAGTCCATTCTCATTGTTCATTGATCGTTTCATTAAGTATATAAGTGAATACTATTTAAGGTTTATTTGTGCTACATTCACTCTATTACTCCCTAATTTTTAAAAGTTGTTTGTCTTCCATGTAATCTATGTATATAAAAATGAAACCCGTTTTCCATTGTCACGACATAGCATGAAAACGGCTTGAAAGATTTGGCTGATTTTTTTTGTAGTTTTCTAATACTCTGTACAAGGTTCTTACGAAAAAATATGTTAAGAAAATCACTCAGAAAATAAAATCTCTCTAAGGCGGTACGAAGTTCGCCGGGACAGCTAGTATAAAATATAAATAAAAATAAATAAAATATTGAGAACGCCAAATATTGTAACTTTTTATAAAATTACTAAAACAAAGCGTTTTGTGTTAAAATATAAAAGCAAAAGCACAAAAATGGTGTGCAATTGCCCGTTTTTACAATTACGGTTTCGTCCTCGATCAGACCATAAAAACTTTCTTTTCATCATTCAAAATTGAATAAGAACCCTTCAATAAGAACATTCAAACAAGAAAAGTGAGTATAAATGTGTAAATGAGCCGTAGACGTCCCTCGGGATCTCTGAAGTACCCATAAATGAATAATCTTCAAACCGAAGCCTCAATTTAATACTTATTTTGCTAAAATGTTGAGTCGAAGTGAGGTACCTCAAGATGTGTCGAACCACTCATGATCGAAGACTCTCGAAGGTTTATTACTTGGTTATATAAACAGCAAATATATATTATGCTAAGTTTTTTTTATATAATTACCATTTTAAAAGTTTACATAAATTACTTAGTTAAGTAGCATTTCATAAACCACAAGGTTTGCAGATTAGCGGCCGGTTTCTCGAACGATCATCAACGAAAAAATGAAATAATTACAATGTGTCAAACTCGGATCAATCGTGATTTGGGTTTCCAGAAACCGGCCGTAAGTATTACATTTTATATTTATTCAGCAGCTGCATTGCCGCGCTGAATAACGCGGCAATGCAGCCTGTATCTTGGGTACGCTTCCGATTGGTACTGATTTGGATCTATCGAACTATCTATTGATCCTTTGCGACTGTCTGTAGATAGCTCAACTGTTTCTTATGTATTTTATATGCCTTAGTACATTTTGTAAATACTGAAATAGTCGTAAGTTTTTTTGTAAAAATAAATTTTATAGTGACTTTTGATTGAAATATAAATGCTATAGCTTAGTTTTTGACGCTTGTAAATGACCGGTAAGGTTTATAGTCCAGTCAAAATAGACATTCCAGCTTGCATTAATTCCCAACAAGCTGGATTTTTGTACAGGCCTTGAATACGTCATTACAAATGATATGTCAAAAGTCCCCATCGATCCCGCTTGTGCGTTGTTTTTTATTCCAGGTTAAAAGTCATAAATTTGCGTTTTTTGCGTATATCTCTGAAACAACGAGAGCTATCGAAAAATGGTTCAGGCAAAGTTTGTAGATCGTAAAATTGTCTACAAAAATACCTCAACACTTTTCTTCTACAAAGCATCGCTTTCGAGATATAGTGACTCTAGACCGCAGGAAAATCGTCGAAGATGCTGCGTTTTTTTCATTTCAGCCGTTTTATCTGCTTCATTGCCACAGAACAATCAGTATTTCTTGAAATTTACTGAAAGGGGTGATGGGTTCGATGGGTTAGTCCTCCTCCGAGGTAATGAATCATCTTTTTGTTTCAAGAAATACTGTTCGTTCTATGGCAATGAAGGAGATAAAACGGCTGAAATGAAAAAAACGCAGAATTTTAGTAGATTTTCCTGCGGTTTAAAATCACTTTATCTCAAAAGCGATGCTTTGTAGAAGAAAAGTGTTGAGATATTTTTGTAGACAATTTTACGATCTACAAACTTTGTCGGAACCATTTTTCGATAGCTCTCGTTGTTTCAGAGATATACGCGAAAAACGCAAATACCCAGGTTAAAGTCATAAATTTGCGTTTAAAAGTCATAAACGAGAGCTATCGAAAAATGGTTCCGACAAAGTTTGTAGATCGTAAAATTGTGTACAAAAATATCTCAACACTTTTCTTCTACAAAGCATCGCTTTTGAGATATAGTGACTTAAAACCGCAGGAAAATCTACTAAAATGCTGCGTTTTTTTCATTTCAGCCGTTTTATCTGCTTCATTGCCACAGAACAAACAGTATTTCTTGAGACAAAAAGACGATTCATTACCTTGGAGGAGGACTAACCCATCGAACGCATCACCTCTTTCGATAAATTTCAAAAAATACTGTTTATTCTGTGGCAATGAAGCAGATAAAACGGCTGAAATGAAAAAAACGCAGCATCTTCGACGATTTTCCTGCGGTCTAAAGTCACTATATCTCGAAAGCGATGCTTTGTAGAAGAAAAGTGTTGAGGTATTTTTGTAGACAATTTTACAATGTACAAACTTTGCCTGTACCACTTTTCGATAGCTCTCGTATTTTCAGAGATATATGTAAAAAACGCAAATTTATGACCTTTGACCTCGAATAAAAAACAACGCACAAGCGGGATCGATGGGGACTTTTGACATATCATTTATAATGACGTATTCAAGGCCTGCACAAAAATCCAGCTTGTTGGGAATTAATGCAAACTGAAGTCATAATTTTAGTCTATTTTGACTGGACTATTACTTTTGTTTCCGATGTGTTAAAATTTATCTGATTATTGCTGCGTAACATTTAACCTATTATAGCTTGGGGCTCGATGACGTTGTGTGGATTGTCCAGCATTTTTAATTTATTTATTTACAATTAATATAACTTAGTTTGAACCCTGGTCGAGATACTTATCGAAAGCTACAAATATTCATTTGTGGATTGTCCAGCATTTTAAATTTATTTATTTACAATTAATGAAAAAATGAAAAACTGTTTATTTACAGTAAATTAAGTACATAGACGTTACTTATGCTAGCTTAAATATGTATATATACTTATTTAAATCTACTATTTGACAATTTTCAGAACACCTTTTAGCGGTGGGATATAACTTAGTTTGAAGCCAGGTCGGGATACTTATCGAAAGCTACAAATATTAATTTGCTTTATGTGAACCTTGACCTAATCTGTGTTACGACAAATATATAACGTCTGTTATATATTTGTCGCTGTTTTCTAAAGTCACTTTGATCTCAAAACCCTTGATATTCTGCCAAAACGCATTAAAATTTAAATCCCCGACAAAAAGGCGTTAGGTAAACGGGTTACGTCCAAGCGCCTTCGCGAAGATTATGGTGACAAAAATTATAACAACTTTTTTGCCCGACAAAATGAGAGAGGTATTCTAAAATTGTTTTTTTTAATGAAATGTTAAAATTTTCATCACTGAACTTCATTTTAATTATACTTACGACTATTACAGTATTTACAAAATGTACATAGGCATATAAAATACATAAGAAACAGTTGAGCTATCTACTGACCGTTGTAAACGATCTATAGATAGTTTAACTGGTGCAAATCAGTACCAATTGGAAGCGTACCCAAGATACTGGTTGCATTGCAGCGCTAAATAATATTAAATTTTAATAATAATATTATAGTGCACAACCTAAATAATACTAATTTAATAAAAAAAATCAAACGGCTTATCAAATAATGTATTAATATAAAAAAACAGAGTTTCATCATACACTAATTACCTGGAATATGCAAATACCTAAATCTTACTTTAATAATAAACACACTGTACATCCTATTCTATAAAATATGCATATATTACCATAATAAAAGTAGCGAATAAAACTTAATAAAGATCCCTCCAGCGCACAACGTAACCAGCTAGTAAAGGAACTCTACGAATTTATCTACCTTGCTCGTACAGCCTTATTGAAACAGCTGGGACACTTATCTTAGAACAACATTGGTTGTTCTTAATCTTTAGCTATCACGACATCGATCGTGTTAAATGAAATCTAATTAATTATTATTAACGATTTATTTCAGATTTAAAATTATATAAGTAGGTAGGTACATAATGTATTAAAATATTTTCAAATCATAACATTTTTTAAAATATCTAAATCATATTCCATTTTTTAATGGACACTTTTTTGATCGTGAATATAGATAAACGCGGCCAAAAAAATTATTCATCCAAGTCGATTTCATTACAAATTTTGTGTAAAACCAATGTATTAAAATTTATGACGATGAAAATAAAAATTCAATTTTGTAGTAGTTTTTATCAGACAACTTGTTTATGTTAGACAATCGTGTTCTAAATATATTTTTAGTCATTATGATACATCTGCAGCAAATTGAACGAGCTGCTTAGTCATATTTTACATAGACTGTGACTCACCCCTCGTAGACGGTCTACGACTGCTACGGCGTAGCTCGTAGCACCATTTTATCATTATGTCATGTAAGCCGAGGATCGCAAGTAAATCCATTATCGATTGAAATGCGGTTCCAAAATGATTATTTGATGACTAACTTACTTTGGAAAATATCCTGCTCTTTTTCTATTTACTATGCTACTAATACTTTTTTTTTTATATGAAAATATTGTTAAGTTAATGTTATGTCTTTAACTACGTGGTAATTAATAAACTAGTTTGATTATAAATAATAATAAATATATAAATAAATAATGCTGGACAATCCACACAACATCACCTAGTGGCTAGATGATGGACTATATTCTAGCCCCAAGCTAAGCAGAGTTATGTTATGGGTACTAGAAGACTGACATACTTAATACATTACATACATAGATATTTTGTTTATTATACATATAAAAAACCCAGATCTCCCGGAATAGATATTTGCAGATCGTACAAACAATTATCCGAGGGCGGGAATCAAACCCGCCACCTCCGCGTCGCAGACGGACCTTCGCCCGACGTGCCACATCGGTCGTCAAATAAAAAAAGCCGCTTTATGTTTGTTACTTACACCAAATCCAAACAATGGTGTGCGAGTCAAACTTGTGTACCTTTTCCCATGTTACATAATGTCGAAAACGATGACTTTTTGCTACCAAAACATTTTTCCATTTGTTTTTCTTGAGGAAACGCGTTCAAAAAGCTATTCCTTATCTTTTCTTATCTCACCGAAAGATGTCATTAATTGTGTATGTATAATAATTAATTGTATAATAAATTGTGTATGTTATTATGTATGTCACTACATATTTGTAAAGTTAGTAAATAAATATTCACGGACATTTCACACATCACACTCTAGTTTCAAACTAAACAAAGCTTGTACTATGAAAACTAGATTGCCGATAGACTTTGCGCACTCCAAAAACAACGTCTAAATAAAAATAAATAAAATAACTTTATTCAGTAAGTTCTTACAATACGTGTTACATCTTATTAAATGTACAAAACGTGAAGTCACGTGACTTTATCTTGACTCTAAGTATTTATAGAGAGTGAGATGATCACTCTTACTACAGTCTTGTTGTTGGTATGCGCACACCCTTAGTCTTATATCAGTCATCTTAGTCTATAAATTACGTGAGATGTTTAAGGGGGTAGTTTTAGGTTAGTAGGGGGTCAAGTCAAATCTCATCTCATCTTACGTTGGAGAGAGGGGGGTCTCGGCAAATATCACGCAATTTTTTTTCTGATTGAAACAAAAAATAATTATACTATTTTGGTTGATTCAATCATTTTTTTTCTTTTTACAATGACAATCAAACGCGTTTACGTAAGAAACCCACATTTTGAATCTCACGTGAGATTTATGGATAGGGAGGGGGTTGAATACAATCTCACGGCATCTCACCAGGCGAGGAGGGAAGGACAGAAAATTAAAAAAAAACACTTTACGTAATTTATGAACGCCCCTTAGTTATTTTTAATCTATTTATCAGTCAGATCATAATATAAGAAAGTAAATTAATTAAACATTTTATGTTCCTGTTTATACCACACAGCCATAAACAACATCTTCATTACAGGATAATTTATTAGTAAGATAATAACTTTATATTATATAGCAAAATTTGTAAGTATAATTTGTTTATATTCTGCTCGAAAATAAATCACACTCCAAGGGTTTACGTAGCGTAAATTCAAGTTCAGTAAACTCAAAATCCAGATAACAATAAATAGGTTTAAATTAGATAAAGGTTTAAAAGGTTTTGATATCAAACAGCTTTTATTGTCCCTTCATCATCAACCTATATCAGTCCACTGCTGGACGTAGGTCTCAAGACGCACCACTGAGCCCGGTCTTCGGCTCTTCTCATGTTGTGTTTGCCAGCTACACTCCGCAGATCGTCGCTTCATCTCGCCGGAGGGTGTCCTACACCACGCTTGTCTAAACGCGGTCTCCATTCCAGTATACTTTTATATATATACAAGTTTCTTGCCCGTTCTTCTAGGCTCTGGTCGCGAGGAACTGGCACCTTAGAATCACGTAGTATGTAAGACGACTCTAAATTATCCCCGTAATTTTATTGAATAAAGAAATATTTGATTTAACTTCTATCCGTTTGCGCCAATGGTTGTCGGTTAAAATTGACAATTCAAAACTGCGCAATAGGTTAATCTCGCGGGACTGAGGTGAACATCCAAATATCGAGATAACTATCTATATATCTAGCACAGATAGAACTGATATGGATTTTTACTCTTGTATAGGTTTTGGCTAATTAGTCTGGCGCGTGATGAAGAGCTATAGATTAGCTGAGTCCAAAACGTTTTGGTCGAAATAAAAAAATAAAATATAGGTATAACAATGTAAAATGCGTCACAGCTCAGTTGGCAGTAACTCTGCTCTACATACTGTGGGTCGTGGCTTCGATCCCCATCGAGAGCAAATGTTTGTGTGATTAATATAAACACTTGTTCTGTGTCTAGGTGTACTTACCTATGTATTACATGTATACTTATATACAAAAACAATGTATATAAGTATTCTAACATTTAGTCCCAATAGTACAACTTTGCTTAGTTTGGGACTACAGCGCGATGTGTGAAATTTCCATTAAAATTTATTTATGTAAAAGCTAAGTTAAAGTAAATCCCTCAATTAAACCGAATTCGCTGCCAATAATCCGCACCGAGCAGCGTCCACACAAACAATAGAAATGTCTCCCAAAACTCTCGAATAACGTCACATTCTCTCCGCCGCCATTACTCTTCCATTCTTTTTCGGAATTTATTCGTTTCCTTTTGTTTTCATAACACGAACTATTCGGAGGGAATGCGTCGAAAACAACTTTGTACCCTAAGCTGTTTTGTATCAGTCCGGCGAAGTTAGACGACTGTCTGTGGGGCTATCCAGCAAGGGGAAACTTGCGTGACCGAATATCCTTTCAATTGCAGTTCAGTTTTCGATGATTTTACTATAGTAACTCATCAGTATTCCGTGGCATTTTTGTGGACTGATGTGGCTGAGCTTTATAAAATGATGACTGAGCTACTCTGTTAAAAATGACGTCAATGCCGCGGTTTCGGGCGTGGCCTACCTGATTTGAGCATGGCCTACCTGATTTAAGCATGACCAACCAGATTTGAGCATGGCCTACCTGATTTTTGGTTAATTCTATCAAACGCCGTTTGAAAAATCATCGACCATTCAAAATATCAATAAAAGACGAAGAAGAAAACTGAAAAGTTATATGATCAAATAACAGCTCAAAAACATTTCACTTGTCTGGATACCCCCCCAGTGATGCTAAAAATTTATAGCTTTTATACTTTGTTTTGCTCTCTGTCCCCGGAGAAAAAGATTATGAAATTGGAGCCCTCGTGTCGGTGTTGTTTAGCGGCTCCCAGCGACTAAATAATAATGATTTGATTAGGGAAGTAAACCTTGAACACGGAATACAAATAAAGGGTAGAAAAACGCTTTTTGAGAGCTCTATTTTATTTTCCTGTATCTATTTTTGCTTACTTGGTACTAAAATAATAGCAGGACATACTGCGGTAGTGATGTGGACTTGTAAAAAAAAACTCTTAAAGAGAAATTACTATAACACTGGGTGCATGGAAAGAGCCTCCTCGTGGCGCACACCGGTAACAGCTAGGCACGGCAAAGCAGTGTCTAGTCTGGCTAATCTTTCCAACACGATGCTACAACAAAATACAGTTGTAGCATCGACACGATAAGAAGAAGATAACACTGGCGTGTGTTTGCCAACATCATTATATACTGCATTATATTTGTAATCTATTTTATAAAGTAAAAGCTATGATAACGTGGAAGTGGTTTTGTGTTAAAATTGTTCATGAATATTTTGCTAACACGGAGAGCCAGCTATATCTCCAATTAAATTAGCCAGTGGAGGTAAATTGAATCCTTCCCATGCATCAGCGTATCCGTGAGTGAATCACAAAGTTACTACAATCCAGTTAGGTGCTTCGTTCGGGAACCATTTGCAAAACTTGCGAACTAAGTAATTTAAATTGTTGCGGTGTAACTACGCGGTGGTTCCAGTACCCCAAGTACAAGTTTGGATCTAAGATCACGGATCGTAGAGCAAGGGCGGATCCAGCTTTGGCTCCAGGGGGGGGTCACGATCAAGTTTTGGCGCCAGGGGGGGGTTACGATCATGACCCCCATGACCCCCCCCCCTGGATCCGCCGTTGTCGTACAGACGCAATCGCCGAGCGCCACCGATTTTGTATGGATATCCAAGCAGTGCCCCTACTAGATTTCTTGAAAAGCTTGAAAAGCACTCTACTACTGGCCCTGTTCTTCGTAACAACTACTAAAATCATCATTAATATAAAAGCTGTAAAAGTTTAGATGTTTATCCACAACTATGGAAAGAGCCTTCTCGTGGCGCACACCGGTAAAAGCTAGGCACGGTAAAGAAGTGTCTAGTCTGGCTAATCTTTCCAACACGATGCTACAACAAAATACAGTTGTAGGCATCGACACGATAAGAAGAAGAAGAAGAAGATTGGTCAGATTTGAAAAAAAAACTTAACGAAAAAACAAAAAGCACGTCGAGCATAAAGTCAGCCTAAAAAGGCCCAAATTTTGAAAATCCCTTCATCGTTTCAATATCTCGTCAAGACAATGGATTTCAATTATCCAGACCGCACTCTGGATATAAGATTACGGAATCCATTACAAGTGTTTCGTAAGTTTACGAGGTCGTTTCAAGCTGTTACACGATTACATGATGATGCTAGTGTGGGGACGTACATGAATAAGGATTTGTTTAATTAATTATTTAAATATGTGACAGGCGTCACAGCTCATTTGGTAGTAGCTCTGCCTTCCATGCTGTGGGTCGATTCCCACCCAGAGCAAGTGTCTGTGTGATGAACCTAAATATTTGTTCTGTGTCTGGGTATGTAGTATTGTATTATTTACTGTAGCTAATAACACCGGTTGCCTGAAAGAGTTTGCTTTCAGCGGTAAGGCCGCCCATTGTGTAAACATTGTTTATGTTTTCTTTAATTTCTTTGTGTGGTGTACCAATAAAGAGTTGTATATCTATCTACAGTAGAATGATTTGGTTAACGCCCGTTTGGTATGCATAGGTTTTGAGTTTATACCCAAATTACTGAAGCGAAGAAATAATGACGAATCGGCAAATTGACTTGTATGAGTGTTTGCTAGAGCGTAACTTAGGAAATGTCTTTTTATATACTTATCTATTTATATATGTATCTATTTTATTATAGTCGAGATGCTTCAAGCTGGTGATGATTCCGTCCTTGGTATTCTTATCGTCAATACCGTGGGCCGCAGATGGAAAGAGCAGAGAGAGGCCTATACCCAGCAGTGGGTCAAGTCAGGCTGTGGATGATGATGATGAAGTATCTATACTTACTGTACAAAGTGTAACATGATTATATATATTTTAAGCTATTGCATAGCTTTTTTCGCGGGCCTTGAGCGTGGGGACCGAATCCAGAAATTCCGGTAACGACAATACCGAACGAAAATAACCTAACACTGCGCATGCGTAATAATGCTTTACCGCGGCAGTCCCTGAGTGCCACAAGTCTTTTTTTTTAATATTAGTGGAATCGTCGCTACCTCTAGTGGGGTAGACATAGTAAAGAGAAGTGTAGAATACTGTTAAAAGAGTCTTTAAATTCTTTAGTCTTTAAAGTATTTACCTTAAACCAAGCCATCGTGGAGTCATCATAAAGGACCACCCATTCTTCAGACCACGAATTCCATAGGTATTTTCCTGAAAATGAAATCATTGTTAGTGTAAAAGGAAAAAATATTCATATAAAATACAATCAAGGTTTTTGAATGGTATGCTAAAATAAATGAGTAGCATTTATTTTATATAGAGTTGAAAATATTAAAAAGCATATTATGGTGAAGTTTTTTTTTACTAACACATTTTCGTAAGATTATGTTGAAGTTCCAAAATAAAGCAACAAAGTTGAAAATAAATAAAATATAAGGGTTACGCAACGTCGCAACACGAATATATAATGCTATATAAAGTATACTTGTATTTTATAGTTTTGTATTGTATTAAGTAACTTAGTTAAGTATTATATAAATTCATTTTATGTTTATGTATGTACACAAACCTACCTCTATAGTCACCTTTCCCTAGTCTCAAAGGTTTGCTGGAAGAGCACTCTTCTTAGAGTTAAGCTCACCGTTGACATGTCAACTATTTCTGTCTTGTGTATGTCATATATTGTGTAAGTACATAAACAATATATAAAAAACTAAGTT
The DNA here is from genome assembly GCA_932527185.1 of Ecliptopera silaceata. Classification (NCBI taxonomy): domain Eukaryota; kingdom Metazoa; phylum Arthropoda; class Insecta; order Lepidoptera; family Geometridae; genus Ecliptopera; species Ecliptopera silaceata. The sequence continues at coordinate 8,265,413 of OW052208.1, read as the reverse complement.
GAAAATATTCGGAGGACCCTTAAGTAATAAGAGCCCGATTGCGCTCCTATTAAACCAGAGAGAGTAGTTTTATTTATTAAAATATTCCGAAAGCATTGTAGCAATCTTTAACAAAAGATTATGTAGTTACTCAGGCTTTTTGCAATACTAAAAAGATATAAGATAAATAAAAGCTTACAAGAATATAATCCTGCCCGATATGCCATACGAATTATTATATCGATGCTAATAGAATAAATTACAGCTAAGCATCTCTTTTCCACGTTCTTATCATCACGAAGGAGTGAAAGAGACAAGAGATTAGATGAGAATAGCTATGATGTTTTTACGATCTCGTTATTCTCTCACAAGCTGACGTTCTTACTTTATATAATTTTAGGGTTGTCACGTACCAGGACAATGTAATTTTGTTTTTTTAATTAGCCACTGTCGTCCCACTGCAGGGCAAAGGCCTCCCTTCCCTCCTTCCACTCTTTGCGATTTAAAGCAGTGACAGGCCACGTGCTTAAATGCGAGTCCAGCTCGTCCCGCCATCTTATCCTGGGTCTTATGATGTGCACTCAATGTAAAATATTAACGGCAAAAAATAAAATAAAAATTCGCCTGTTTCAAGAAAGCGATGATGGAGAAATCTCAATACTTTTATCTTTTCAGTATCAAAATCTTTTAATCACCGATTATTTAAGATTTAACGTTTTATTTGTACGAAATTATGAACTAATAATTGTTACCGATATTCATTTTTTCTCTTTTGAAATCGAGATTGGATCCGTCTCGAAAATGTATGAAGCCCTAGGGTGTATTTGATTTAAACTTATTGATAAGTAAGCAATATGAATTGGTTCTAAAAAAACTAAACAAAATGCAAATATATTGTTGTAAATATTGTAATAGTCGTAAGTTTAAATTGTAAACTTTAACCCCTTATCTTATAAAAAGTTAGCGTTGACTTTAAGTCATCAATACTAATGGTAATTAGTACTTCAAGTCTGCGCTAACTTTTTATAAGATAGACCGTAAAAAAAATCATATTGTTTGCCTACCCCCTAAATCTGCCAGAAGCATAAGCAAAAATAAAACTGCCAAATCCAGAGATTAGGGTATTATTCTTGACAACCCTAACATGATGAAATAACCAACTAGAAGTACGTTATAATATAGATTATTCTGTGCTGGAAGTGTCATAAAGTTGCTTGGTATGCCTACAAAATCAGTAAATTTTTGCCGCAAAGTAGTCACGCTCATAATACTCTGTTTCGTAACTCTAAAGTATTTACTATTCTTCAAAGTGCTATTTTATTTTATTTTTATTTCCCAGGAAAACAAACAGTCTTATGTAAGCTATATCGAATCTAAAATTATAACTATGGACCACTTATAAGTTTTCGCATGTTGACACTATATTTAGCTTGCTTGCTAGAATCAACAACAGAAAAGAATACGCTTACGCTTACGCTATTACGCTTTACTACAATTTCGAAGGCTGTTTTTATACAAGTATATTTAATAACTATGTAATTTTATTAATTTATATCATGCATTTTTAATATGACTTGTAAACATTTTCTTTTAATAATATTTTGATTGTATTTTTATAAATGTATTTTAAATGTGTTAATATTGTGTTGTATACAACAGCTATGTAATTTAATTAATTTATGACATGCATGTTTGATAAGACTTGTTGTATACATTTTATTTTAATAATGTTTTAATTGTATTTTTATAAATGTATTTTAAATGTGTGAATATTGTGTTAGTTTTAGTTAATGTAATTGGTTGTTATTTGTTGGTAAATCAAGTCAGTTAATTGGTATTGATTTGGATCAGTTGAAATATCTATAGATCGTTTGCAACGGTCTGTAGATAGCTCAACTGTTTCATAAGTATTTTATATGCCAATGTGAATTTTGTAAATTATTTATAGTCGTAAGTTTTTGTGTGATTAAAGTCAGTTAATATATTAACTGATTGATTAATAAATCAATATAAAAATATAATAAAAATAAAGATAATAAAGTGATTAACATACGCTTATATCGCAGCATGTATCCTCCTTTGATCTGCGTACCGCCATGCTCTGAAACAATACCAAGAAATATAAAAACGTGCAGTGATTTAAAGTTTTTAAGATTATATTAGATAGAACATGATTATCATCATCTTTCTACCGTTGTCTCACGCTATGTGGGGTCGGTACAACATATCTTCCACTCTCTATCAGACGTCATCTCAGTGCGCATCCTTCTTACTCAATATGATAGAACATGATTTAGTGATATTATTATTTAACTATTATCGTCCGACTGCAGGGCAAAGAAAAGTAATAAAGAAAGAAATATTTATTTACACCATGACCGACCGTTATACATTGTATGACATAAAACATTTTAAAAGAAGTGTAAAAAGGCCGTCACTCAGCATAAGCTATAGAAACTATTGGTTCCCATAGCGCTGGTTTTCAGTGGAGTTGAACAAAGGCCTTCCTTCCCTCTTTCCAATCTTCGCCATTTAATGCAACGATACAATTACTCGTATATTAAAGATTATAAATATAGAACAATATATTGTTAATATTCTGAGTGATCTAAAATGCTGGTATACATACACTCTTACACCATTCACCTCTATTATGACCTGTGACTATCCTCTCCGCTCGTACACAGAAAAAGCAAATAAATAAAAAACGAAAGCCAGTTTACTAGCACCTAGAGACCGTATGTACGGTGTATATATCACACGACACGTTATTCTGTGGCTTCTAAATCCACTGTAACATCATATATTCGGGTAAAAGTAGCCGCTTGTATCCTCTGAGGAAATCAGGCGAACGCCGAGTGGTCAGGTGTCGCGTCTGTATCATTGGCTCTAGGTACTATACCTACCAGAGGGCGGTATACTATACTATTTTTTATAGCCTAAACTATAAAACTTATATTGAGAAGCAAAATAGCCTTTAATAGGTCTTTGACACGTCTTTTGGGTGCATGGAAAGAGCCTCCTCGTGGCGCACACCGGTAACTGCTATAGGCACGGTAAAGCAGTGTCTAGTCTGGCTAATCTTTCCAACACGATGCTACAACAAAATACAGTTGTAGCATCGACACGATAAGAAGAAGAAGAAGAAGACGTCTTTAGAATTTAGCGCAAAGCATAACTCTGCGTCCAAATAAAAGAAAAAATATTTTTTTATTGATTGAGGGATTGACGCTTCCGCAATACTTTTTGTAGTATTATTTCTACTTTTTAAAGTACAATTAGTATAGCATATTTAGATTTATTGCTTATTTTACTGCGTGTAAGATACTTTATTGTACGCTAGTGTAAAATCATTATTAGTAATTTGGCGGACCCTACCTAGGGAGATAAGGACGGAAGATGAAATATTTTTAGTTTTGACTAATTTCCGCGGGAAGTTTTGCATGTTTAAAACCCTTTATTTAAAACAATTTTTAATATGCAACATATTTTTGCTAAATAAATTGGCCTTAACATATGTACCTATACTTTAAAACTTGTTCAACTTTTCCGTGTATCACAATAAATATTCATGGACATTTCACACATCGAGCTCTTATCCCAAACTAAACAAAGCTGCTATGGGAACTATATTTGTTCGCAACTTTTCAGGCAGAATATCCTCAAAATATAGTGTTATGACTAGATACCTATCTATTATTTGTACAGGGTGGCGCAAAAGAAATGACCCTATTTGGTTCAGCTATAACTTTTTTTCTAAATTAGAAAAATAGATTTAGGTTTTTTTAAATGTATATTTGGTTCATTAATTTTTGTACCATTAGGATTTAAAAATTATGTCTTTTAAATAGTGACCTCCAGAGTTGATGCAAGGTTGAGCCCTTTTTATGACATTTTGCATAACTTGCCGTAACACTTCCTGCGATATGTTCCTTTTTTCTTGATGAATGATTTCTTTTAGAGTTGCGATATTCTGTGGCTTGTTCACATACACCCGAGATTTCAAAAAACCCCAAAGAAAGAAGTCTGGACTGGTCAGATCGGGTGATCTTGCAGGCCAAGGCAAATCGCCAAAACGAGAGATAACTCGGCCTGGAAAAGCGTCCCTAACTAAGTCCATAGTGTCGCGCGCTGTGTGTGCCGTAGCGCCGTCTTGTTGAAACCAGATGTGCTCCAGCCTCAATTCGTCCAAACTGGGTATCAAAAACTCACGTAACATGGTTCTGTAGCGTTCTCCAGTGACGCAATTGCGTGGCACGTTGCCTCGTTGATGTTTCTGGACACTCTTCCACATATTCGCGCACAGCATCGATATTTTCAGCTGAACGGCCTGTTCTTGGTATCCCAGACTTAGGTCTATCCAATGTTGAATCCGAATTGAGCGACCAATCGGTGCCGGACGGTGGGGAAATCGTTGACGAAATTCACGTTGTGTTTTTATCACTGATGAATTATTCCGTAAGAACATTGACACGATTATTCCACGTTCTTGAGGAGTAAAACGGTCCATGTTTATTTTCAGTGTATTTTACATTTGTTCACTACACAATTTTCAACAATAGAATGACAGGAAATGTCATATAAAAAAATAAACAGTGTTTTCTTTAGTGCCCTTACTTTTGCGCCACCCGTTATAAAAATCGGCAGGTGTCGCCGGCGTCAGTTGGACCGATATTGGTTTTATGCTAATGCGTATTTATTCTGACCAAGCATCTAGATGAGCCGGGATGGCAAAGAATCGAATATTTTATTTTTAGAATTCTACGATTTACTTTCATTGGTTTGTGACACTCACAATATTACTTTTAGTTGAATAATATTATTCTTGAAACAGAATACGCGTTCGCACATAATCAAGATTATTGTAGAAATAAATTATCTAATAATTTGTTCATTTTTCTCAATAAATATTCTCAAATTAGGTTACCACGTAACCGATTTTTTTATTCTCTATAACGGAATCTTGTAGTATATTTCTACAATGTTGCTATATTATTAGTATATCTTAATAAAAACAACCTGAATTTGAATTTCTTATCAAACCCAATATAATGTATCTTATTTGCTTTGCTTGTTTTGGGAATTTTTAAAAACATCGCCCACATTATTGTAATCTTCAGCAAAACTTTTGAATAGCATCCGATAACTGAGGCTTAAGATAAAGTGGTCCTCAACATTCCCGATAAAGATCTCTTAACTCCCTTAATGGGTATTCAATATAGGGTCGTCTGGTTTCCATACAATCTTGAAGTCTTCACAAAGGATGTATTGAGGTATAATATCGCGAAGACCTCAGCAGTTTCGTTGAGAGCACCTGCTCAACTCAACGAGTCTAAGAAACGAGGGCCGTTATATAGTGGTTCTGGTGAATGACAAGTATGACAGGTGTAGCTTGAAAACTTTTGACATTTTAAATTTCATCAATATAGACCTATATCAGTCCACTGCTAATCGTAGGTTTTTTGACACTATTACTAAAATATATTTGAAGTCATCAAAATTAAACTGCTAAGTTTGAGGCCCTTAAAATATGACAGGGTCTGATCTAGAATCAAATGCACTGTCAGTAATATGTAAAGCACCGTGGCAAAGATTTGATAACATTTTCTTTTTAAAGAGGGTTTAGTGATGAAAAGGTAACTCAATAGCGTATCCTTAAAACTTAAGCTGACATAAAGAAATTATCTATGTATTAAATTTATCAAAATAGAAACGAATATGTACTAGGTTTTGGATTTGTATCCTGCGTAATTACCTATACCTACTTACTTAGTTACATTTCGAAATCTCAGCCCCAGATATGAATTGGGTACTCCAAAGTTATATGCAAACGGTACGGTCGTTTTAAAGCAAACATGGCTTTCTGGAAACCAAACATAAAGCAGGTGCTTCCAACATTTTACGACATTGTCACTTGAGTGCAGGATGTGAAAGTGTCATGGCTGACAGCTCACTGCTCCATTATCATTACCACCTTTGATAGGATGTCTTACTTTACATGATGAGCTACTTAGAGCTTTGAGCGTGCATATGGCGTAATCAAAATTCATGACTACAGAGGTAATCAAAATTCATGATTACAGATGTAATAAAAAATCATGATTTGAGAGGTAATCATGAATTTTGACAATCGTAAAAGTAACGTTATCGTAGTGTATTCGATACACATTGTGCGGTGACGCTGTAACGTTTGGCAGCTGAGCAAGCGTTGACGCGCAGTGTGAATCAACAACGCAACCATTTCGGTATTTTAACGTAGGTATGTCTAATTTTGTTATATTTTGTTATATTATATTATATGATAAATGATAACTGTAACTGTAAGCAAAAAGACAGATAATTTCATTTGTTTGAAAGACACAACGTACACTTACAAAAACCAAACTCTCTCTGTTTCTTCTCTCTACTTTATGTCATTATTACATAAGTAGAGGGAGAAAAAAGAAATAGGCACTATAGGTAATTTTTTGTGTGAGATTCTGCTAAATCGTAAAAATATGTTCAAAATTTTTATATGCAAAGGTTTCATAAAAATATTTAAAAGCTTTACTTAAATACCATTTGATAAAAGTAATAAAATTATCTTTTAACCCTCACTTTGTAAATTATAAGCAAGTTCTCGGTAAACTAGTCCAGACGTTTCTGTAAAGTTGGAAGCTTTTAGACGAATATTGAGATGGATAGTGCGCTTAGAAGCTTACAATGCTTCTAATATACAGAAGCCAGCAAATTACGGTCGTAGTTAGCTATACTATGGCCGTCATTTACAAGTAAACTTAAATATTTTTTAAAAGGCAATTTTTTAATAGTGTTATAACTGTAACAACAACATAATGTATGTTCGTACATAATTATATTTCTTTTTTAACGATAGGGAAATATGCCTAATGTACCTCACCTAGCATTAATTACTATAATTATTTTATTTGTAGTAACTTTATTAATTGGTATAAAACTATGTTAATTGAGTAAATTTATAAATAAACTAGTTTATAAATAAATATGAAATCACCGTGAGAACCGAACCTATACTTAAATTTCATTTGACAGTCGGCCAGTTAAGAATCGGTCAGTTGACAGTCGGTCAGTTGACAGTCATCAGTTAATAGTCGGACAGTTAACAGTCGGTCAGTTGACAGTCATCAGTTAATAGTCGGGCAGTTAACAGTCGGTCAGTTGACAGTTGAGTGCTGCGCCACAAGGGCCGACAATTTAAAGTACAAAGTTTTGGAACCCGACGCGACTGCGAAACACGTTTGTTGAGTAAAATGAAATTGTACTCATGTACTTAAAGTGGGGTGGTACGCAATTACGCATATACATTTTAAGGAGTCGCTCACGATATGACAAAAGCGGAATCCGCGGTGACTAACAAACTGTCAATTTTTACGAATAATAATACTTTACTTCAATCTAACCAATATAATATTTATTAACAATTTCCTTTCGTCCGCTCACAATCTCGTCTCGGAAAAGAATGCCCACCGTCGCCAAACACCCCTCTGTTCTCCCAACCGCCGAACATCGTGATTGGCGCCACTGGCACTCTTTTCCGTACTTTATTACAGTACTTAATTATATTTTAACTTACATTACTATAAAAAGAGTAATACAATTATTCAATAAATTACGCACTTTTTATACAATATTAAAATAAAGACAATAATTAAATAACAATCACATAAATAATATTTTACACAATAAAAGTAACTTTCAATCAGTGTTACCAGATACTATAATGAAAAATTCTACCTAAGTGTATGAATATGAACGAATACAGATAATAAACTTTACAGTTTATTTTCAAAACACGATAAATCATTACATTCGGCCATCTGATACGGTGCAACCTCCCGGTGCACAAACTGAATAGTGAATATATACAGTTACTTACTTAAAAACACTATCACTTAAATAAAACAAAATCTATATTATCTCAAAATTAAAGTACAAAAATAATTAATTCAACAAAATTATAAATGCAATTCTAATTTAATAAAAAATAGAATAAGTTCTACATATTTAATCATTACATTCTGGTGTTATGTTGTTAAATCAATAACGGTAAATAATAATCGGCAAATTAAACTCCGGCATTAGGCATTGGTAATTAACATTAATATTATTTGTTTATTATGATATACCTATGTAAGAATGTTATAAGTTATCCATATTTTATACTTCAGCATCCGTATCAGACTCACTAGATATCATTGCGCTAGAGTCTTCATTCAGTTCGAGTGTCTCAATATAAATCTCAATCTCAAAATTAATTAAATTTTCCACTTCAGATTCTGATGATGTTGACGGTAAAAAATGAAATGGCTTTGCTGCACACACAGCACACTGAGGCTATAGAAGAACGAGATAAATTACAAATAATAATTTGTGGGTTCGACCAGTGTGGTATTGAGTATGAACAGGCCCTGAAGAGAACATCCCTTCTTGAGAAAGAATTATGTGATGCCCACTTACAAATCACACTACTGGAAGAAGCGGCTCAATGCTCTACCACACTGAAAACCTTTAGTTTATATGATGAGTTACTATCATCAGATAGGGACAACGGCCAAATTTCTGCTGCAAGCTTTAATACTCCCATACTATTATGATTGACTTAACAAATGATGACTCGGTGGGAGTAAACTCAGCATGCACAAAAATACACTGAGTAGGAGAAAATCAAAAAAAAATGTTAAAATTAACAAATATATAAATAAGACTAAAAATAAGTTGAAAAATAACAAATACATAGTTGATAAACTTAAAAACAAAATAGAATAAAAAAGATTTATTAGAGGAACTTGAATTAAGTACTATGCAATTAGAAAATACAAAGTTGCATTATGAGTCTGACATACAGCAGCTTCAATGTGAACTTGCTAGCGTTGAGGATTCCTTGAGATCTGTTACTGGTCGCTATGAGAGGTCACAGGAGGCGATGCGGGAGTATTCTCTGGCTATGGACGAATTGCTTAAATTATCAAAGAACAACAAGGACCGGTATGACTCGCTTGTGATTAACCACATGTGTGACTGCCAGTGCGCTTCAAGTCCAGAACCGGTGAGTCCTGTCCCATCAACTTCCTCGTCCACTTCTCAGCTGTATGTTAAGTCAAATAATTGTGCCAATACTGTAATGTTCAGCGATGAAATTGGAAAAATATGGGTCACATATTAAATTCAGGAATGGGTCATTCTTTTATAAATAACTGCATACCTGATTCTAGCATGCATGAAATCATGGATTTAATTTCAAAATATACTTTTAACCAAAATTCTAATTTAGTAATTTGGCTTGGAAACAGGGGTAATGTAAATAAAGCTCAATTGATAGATTGATAGAAAGCTTAAACTCATTAGAGGTAAACAAAATTGTGATGTTTACATTCCCCTACAGCAACAGCTTGCCACAAGCAGAAAATAATCTTAGATATAAGTTAAATATTACCTTGCATACAATATGCAATAACAATTTAATACATTTAATTGACTCTAACAATATACTTAGTAAACCTTTTTATTTGACTAAAGGAAGATATTACCTTTCCAATTATTTAAAACGACAAGTAGCTTTTTCGCTATCGTATTATTTTAATATCACAGCCAAGAACTTGGCTAAACATACTGCTTCTATTGAACAGTGTCCTGACATGCAAAACATGGCTATGGAAGTTATCCCAAGTCATTTAAATTAGAACATAAGACAACAGAGAAAACCTCTAGCATAGTTCCCTTAAATAATCATTTTGAAAATAATTTGAATAATAGTAATAACCATCCGAATCAAAAATTAAATGTATCAAATTAAATAAATATAACAAACTTAATAAATTTAAATATACTAGCTTGGTGCATCAGAACATCGAAGGTTTGCGCGGTAAAGAATTAGAGCTGGAACTGTACATAACCTCGAACAGCATTGACATTATTTGTGTCACAGAACATTGGCTGAAATGTCATGAGCTTATGTTTAATTTCAGTGATCACCAGGTTGGTAGTGCTTTTCGCAGAGAACGGTCTAAGCGAGGTGGTTCACTAATAATATTAAATAAACAAATAACATTTAAAGAACGCAAAGACATTGTCCACCGCTCTGTAGAAAGATACATTGAAGTAGCTTGCGTGGAGTTGGAGCAGTTCATTATTTTAAGCACTTACAGCCCACCGTCCGACTCATTTCATATTTTTGAAAAGTAATGGAAGAGATTTTGTATATAATAACTAGCACAAATAAAGAGATAATAATTTGCGGTGATTTTAATGTTAATTTACTTGTACCAGGCTCATTCAATACAAGACTTTTAACTTTTTTTAAATCATTTGACCTGGATAATGTATTTTTAGAACCAACTAGAATTACAGCCACTTCGGCTACATGCCTAGATAATATATTTACAAATGTAAAAATAATTAAGAAAAATCTAATTAGTCAGATTCCTTCAGACCATCTAGGACAACTTATTCAACAGTATTTTCACATCCAAGTCTATGATGGTCTCTGATCGAATTAAGTTCAGTGAATGGGCAACAGCGGGAATTCACAAAAGTAGACAAACCTTGTACAATCTTTATAGTGAAAAGCAATACTATTTTAGTGGAGAGTTTATAGAAAAAATTAGAAACTACTCAAAGATTTTTAAACGTGTTTGCCGTACTGCTAAGTCTCAATATGTAAGTTCAAAAATTAAAACTAGTGATTATAAAATAAAAGCAACGTGGAAAATAATCAATAGTGAGACAGGAAGGGTCAAAGTACATAAAAACATATTCAAGCTGAAGGTTGACGACATCATCATTGACCAGGTTGCTGATGTGGTGAAAGCATTCGAGATATTTTTCACTGACATTCCTGTCTCAACTACAAAATCCTTAAACTCTTCCCACATAATTGCGGAGTCATTACTGATAGAAAATATACCTAAAATTCAAAAACTGTTCAACTTCGATTATGTGGATGCAAAGGATATTGTCAAAGCTTTTAAAATGATCAATGTAAAAAATAACCACGGACCTCTGGGGCATCTCCGTTGCCGTCGTAAAATCCGTGATTGACCTTATCGCTCAAGATTTGGCCTTTATATTTTACCAAAGCATCGATTGTGGTGAGTTTCTGACTTAAAATAACACCGCTATTCAAATCAGGTAACCGTTCAGACCCAATTTACTTTCAGTACTACCAACATTTAGTAAAATCTTCGAAAAACTTATGCTCCTACAGTTACAAAGACATTTTGAAAATAACAATTTACTTGACACAAAACAATTCGGGTTTACGAAGGGACGCTCAACGACTGACGCAGGCGTTGAGTTGATAAAACATATTTATGAAAACTGGGAGCAGTCAAATGACGCCTTGGGTATATTTTGTGACTTATCCAAGGCGTTTGATTGTGTGCATCATGAAACGTTGGTCAGAAAACTAAACCACTATGGTGTTAGGGGTGTTGCTCTGGAACTTCTGTCTTCTTATTTAAGCAACAGAATTCAAAGAGTTGACGTAAATGGAAAACGTTCTCCGGGATCTGTGGTAAAAATGGGTGTACCACAAGGATCAATACTAGGACCGTTTTTGTTTCTAGTTTACATCAATGATCTACCACGAGTAGTTAAAGATGATCACGAGATTGTACTGTTTGCAGATGACACTCCACTTTTGTTCAAATTGAAACGACGACAAACAAATTATGACGACGTGAATAATACAATCTCAAAAGTTGTAAAATGGTTCAATGTAAACAACTTATTATTAAACGAAAAAAAAAACTAAATGTATACGAATTGTTTTACCAAATGTCACACAATCGCTAGTTAATGTCAAAATTAAAGATGAAAATATAGATCTCGTGGACACCACTGTGTTTTTAGGAATAACCATAGATAATAAACTTCAATGCTGCCCACACATAGACAAATTATCGAAAAATCTTAGTTCTGCAGCATATACAATCAATAAGATCCGCTTCCTTACTTTTGTCGTGGATACAGCTAGACTAGTTTATTTCAGCTACTTTTATAGCATTATGTCATACGGCATTTTGTTGTGGGGAATGCTGCAGATGTAAATACCATATTTGTGTTGCAGAAGCGAGCTATTCGTGCAATCTATAACATGGGTCCTAGAGAATCGCTACGAAATAAATTTAAGGAAATAAACATAACGACAGTGCCTTGTCAGTACATTTACGAAAACTTAATGTATGTTCGAAAAAATATTAATCATTTTGCTAAAAAAAAAAAACGACAATCATAATGTTATCACAAGAAATAAGGATAAACTCGCTGTTCCCATTACTAGGCTCACCAAAGTAAATAAATCTTTAAAAGGGCAATGTGTACGCTTCTATGTATATCATAGTTCCAAGCGATGTTTGTCAATAGCCGATTAGCAAGTTCAAAAATGTAATAAAACGAAAACTCTTATCAAAGGCATATTATAAAATATCAGATTATTTAGAAGACAAGCAAGCTTGGGACGAACTAGCTCCAACTTTATTAAACAATTGTAAGTGATTTATATGATAGAGATATATATATTATTGTAAGAGTGTAAGGATCATATGAAAAAAAAACACTAGAATCCAGGTCTAGTTTCTTGCCAGTTCTTCTAGACTCTGGTCGCGACGAACTGGCGCCCAGAATCATCCAGTATGTAAGACGCTTCAAAGTGATCCGCGTGATTTTATTGAATAAAAGAAATTGATGTTTGAAGGTAACCGAATTCGGCGACGCTTACGCCTAGATACATCTTCGTCCAAATCGAATCTAGAATCCATTTGGAACATTTAAAATAACTACTACTAGTTATTATTACTGTAAAAGTAACTATTCATAATTTTAACAACCCGCAATAAATATGATAAAATTGCAAGAAAATATAGAATGAAAATCCCCTCCATGATTTTTCTTTCTAACATCATGAAAATCGACACCTACATGTCTCATAACTTGAACACATACATGTTTTATTTCATACGGAAACATCTACATGTTCCATTAGTTAAACTCATTAAACATCTTACAACACATACATGTTCATACGGAAACACCTACATGTTTCATTGGTTAAACTCATTAAATATCTTACAACACATACATGTTCATATGGAAACACCTACATGTTTTAAAAGTTAAACTCATTAAACATCTTACAACACATACATGTTCATATGGAAACACCTACATGTTTTATTAGTGAAACTCATTAAACATCTTACAACACATACATGTTCATATGAAAACACCTACATGTTTTATTAGTTAAACTCATTAAACATCTTACAACACATTCATGCTCATATGTGCTACTTCATATGGAAACACGTACATGTTCTATTAGTTAAATTCATTCATTTAGAAACACCTACATGTTCTATTAGTTAAATTTCATTCATTTAGAAACACCTACATGTTCCATTAATTAATTTAGAAACACCTACATGTTCCATTTCTTGAATTCATTCATTTGGAAACACCTACATGTTCCATTAATTAAATTAATTAATTTAGCAACACCTACACGTTCCATTTCTTGAATTCATTCATTTGGAAACACCTACACGTTCCATTAGTAAAATTCATTCATCTGGAAACACCTACATGTTCCATTAGTAAAATTCATTCATTTGGAAACACCTACATGTTCCATTAGTTAAATTCATTCATTTGGAAACACCTACATATTCCATTAGTAAAATTCATTCATTTGGAAACACCTACATGTTCCATTAGTTAAATTCATTCATTTGGAAACACCTACATGTTCCATTAGTAAAATTCATTCATTTGGAAACACCTACATGTTCCATTAGTAAAATTCATTCATTTGGAAACACCTACATGTTCCATTAGTAAAATTCATTCATTTGGAAACACCTACATGTTCCATTAGTAAAATTCATTCATTTGGAAACACCTACATGTTCCATTAGTTAATTTCATTCATTTGGAAACACCTACATGTTCCATTAGTTAAATTCATTCATTTGGAAACACCTACATGTTCCATTTAATTCAATTTAATTCAATTTAATTCAATTTAATTCAATTTAATTCAATTTAATTCAATTTAATTCAATTTAATTCAATTTAATTTAATTTAATTTAATTTATTTAATTTAATTAATTTTATATCAATGCATTCTCTATTTCAATTCCAATCCAGTTTCAATGCATTCTCAATTTCAATTCCAATCCAGTTTTAATCCAGTTTCAATTGTAATCATTTTAGTCTTTGTCAATGCAATACATATTTCTTAAGATTTTCATATGATAATATAATTAACTCAAACATCTGGAACAATCAGTAGCATGTACCGATACTGACAAAATACATTAACAAGTTTTTGATAATTTTTAATAACTACCCTCAGCTATATTTTTTTATAATTTTACTCTCATAGTTATTCCAAAACAATTAATAGTAATCTATTCTGCTAGAATTAATGAAAAGAACAATTTCAAGTATGCTAATAAAAGCGTAGGTACATAAGTATCGTTTTCAAATAGAGAACAACGATTATTTCATGATTAATAACAAATTAATGTTAAGGTACTCACGTTCACAATGTCGGCAGTCAAATTTCGCAGGCGTAGATAAGATACAACTTCTGAATTTTTACGAATAATAATACTTTACTTCAATCTAACCAATATAATATTTATTAACAATTTCCTTTCGTCCGCTCACAATCTCGTCTCGGAAAAGAATGCCCACCGTCGCCAAACACCCCTCTGTTCTCCCAACCGCCGAACATCGTGATTGGCGCCACTGGCACTCTTTTCCGTACTTTATTACAGTACTTAATTATATTTTAACTTACATTACTATAAAAAGAGTAATACAATTATTCAATAAATTACGCACTTTTTATACAATATTAAAATAAAGACAATAATTAAATAACAATCACATAAATAATATTTTACACAATAAAAGTAACTTTCAATCAGTGTTACCAGATACTATAATGAAAAATTCTACCTAAGTGTATGAATATGAACGAATACAGATAATAAACTTTACAGTTTATTTTCAAAACACGATAAATCATTACACACTGTCAAATTACGGTAGATTATAAAAACAATGATATGAAGATTTATAAAAGAAAAATAGGAGGTGTAACTCTGGTATATAATTGAGGATAATTTTTATTTATTTGAACGAGAAAATAAAATAAATAAGCCTGTAAGTAATTTTTTTTAAATAGGTGTTTGATTAATTTCTATTTTAACGGAATTGATTAATTTGATGGCCTGTCTGTCAAATTCAATTGTATATCCGTTATATGACAGCTGTAGATTACTAAGTACAATAAGCCAGTATGAGTGCAGCGTCGTCAAGATAACAGCCTCTTAGCGAAACTCAGGCATCTCTTTGTGATGGAAATTTAATTTCCTCGGAAACCATTTTTGGAGTTCCGCTGACGATGGTCGAGAGTAGAATTGTTGAGAAAACTTAATAACACTTTGAAAGAATGCAGTGAACCGTAAAACCGCGGGAACCACATATAAAATTAGACATTAACTGCTTGTTAGATATTGTTTTACGAAGCTGTTTACAAAGTGCATTTGAAGAGTTATATAAAAACTTATAAGAGATATGACAGGTGTCACAGCTCAGTTGATTCTCAGCCCACGACCCACAGCATCGAAGGCAGAGCTACTCTGCCTTCGATGCTGTGGGTCGTGGGTTCGATTCCCACTAGAGCAAATGTATGTGTGATGGACATAAATATTTGTTCTGTGTCTGGGTTTTACTATGTATTCTATCAGCAGTCTCGTTCCCATAGCTTTAATATGTCACAACAGTAGCAGAGATTTTGAGAAAAAGCACGTCTGTGGATATACTTCCATGATGATGTCCGAAATATCCGCGATATATTTAGACATTTATTTCAAATCTTACGATAATGAAGTACCTACTGTTGTGTCTGCTGTACCCACAGGAAAGGCATGATCAATAAATCCCGGACTGATAGCCGCGGGTTCATTTCCTAAGCGTAGCCAGTTCACAGCGATTGTCTTGAAAAGTAGTAAAATTTACATATTCATAGTACCCATCCATTTTCATAGTTATTTGTATTGTCATGCAAATGTTACTGTGTACCCGTCTGCTCAAGTACCCACCCATTTTATGTACCTATCTTCTACTTGGTCATGGACCTTGCTCTATGAACAAAGTGGATAAGCTCTTAAAAAATATGAAAAATGTGTTTATTACTGCATAACTTACGACTACAAAATACATTAAAAAGAAAAAACTTAACTAGAACTTTAGTATGCTGAAAGTTCATATAAACTGAACAATGCACTAGGCACAATGCCTGTATCGCGGGGACCTTTTTCTTAATAATTAAGGTTAGTTTTTTTTATATCCTCGGTTATTTTGCACATCACATCAAAACAAAGTAAAGCTTGTACTATGGGAACAACATAGATTGCTGATAAAATGCTTTTATGACATTTGTTTCTTAGAAAAGACGGTGACTAAACACTAAAGTACCTACTTTCATGTAAGAGATCTAAATATTAGGAATTTCGAAAATATTATATAGATAAATTAATACATAGACAACATAAATTTCGTTTTCCCAAACTAAATATATATGTGGCACCAAAAAATGTCTCAAGTTCAACTTATAAAAACGGGCACATGCACACCGGCCGATACGATATGCCAGTGGCTTGCAATCCGTGCGATTTTAAAGAATCAACTTTTGATTATGGACCCCGATGATTTTCTCAATTAAATCGTAACGTTATAGACATTTTGATTATCTTGCCAAATTGACACCGCCTGGTACTTAAGTAGTTAATTGTAATTCTTTGTGAGTAGAATCATGCACAAAAACGGTGGGAACCAGGCCGTAGTTTCTTGCCCGTTATTCTAGGCTCTGGTTGCGTGGAACTGGCACCTATCATCATCTAGTACCTATAGACGATTCTCAATTATATAAGTTGTAATGATTTATAAAGTTTAATTAACTTTGATCTGCAGAAAGGTAGGCAGATCTAATATAATAATAACAATAAATAATGCTGGACAATAGACACAACATCATCTAGCCCCAAGCTAAGCAGAGCTTGTGTTATGGACTGAGTGAGAGACAACGTCGTCGGCATCGTATCGGTATTGTAAAAGGCAAGGTTAGGTCTCTAATGTCCAATATAAAGCCACAAACCTACCTAGTTAACGACTGTTAGTTCTTTTATCCGGTTCTTCAGTTATTTGTGTCTATTTTCGTTGTGACGTAACTCGTGAATTCCGAGAGCGGACCGATAAACCAAACAACATTTTATTCCGAAGTGCTTTGCTTTGACTGAAGGTCGTAGCTTTCATAGTTGTTTTGAACTATCGACTAAAAACAAAGGCATTTTGAGTACATTGTCATATAAAATACATAAGAAACAGTTGAGCTATCTACAGACCGTTGCAAACGATCTATAGATAGCTCAACTGATCCAAATCAGTACCAATTTTATATGACAATGTACATTTTGTAAATACTGTATAGTCGTTAATTTGTCAGTGAATAAAAAAAAAATTGTGTTACTATAGTTCATATTTCAAGATCTTATAAAAAACGATGCCTTGGGACTTGAAAGTGATTCTCAATTTCTAGATGAGATAAGTCTAATCTAAATAAGAAAATCTAGATTATAAAATATTATCTCAAACAGTAATGTATCAACGATTAATTATTTTCAAAACGTGTTAGTGTATTTACAAGATCATGTACAGATATGTGTTAGTGTTCATAATGTCTGAAAATTCCAGCAGTTGAGTTAAAAACATTCTATTTTACTTTTATTTCTGTCAACCAGCAAGGGTCCCAGCGCGGGCCCCAGCCAGCTCGGAGTAAGAGAGACGTTTTATATCGATCTCTTTTAGTTTTATGAATGGCTGCCTCCCTACCTACCCCTTCGTAGGGGTACCTACCTACCTCCGCGTCACTTTAACGAGGCACAGTCTGGTTGGAACAGCTTGCTAGCTTTTGATGCAAGTCTAGAAATATTTTATATCCCTATGAACTTATCCGTCACGTATTTTGTAGCTGACTTTACTGTTGTACCTACATATTTTATGATAAAAGTAACAAATTGATTTATTAGGTATATGTACCTACATAAACGATGTGTAAGCGAAACGACGTCTTTGGATTGATACTTGTCTATGGATAGATATTAGTATGGATATTTGAAAATGAAAAAATGTGTTATCTATTTGATTTCGAAAATCGAAATGATTCGAAAGATATGATCGCGGAAAATCGGTAAATGGGAAAGCTTTTAATGTGTTAAGCATTATATCGACTCAAACTCAGTGTTTATAATATTATACATGTATACATAATATCGATACTCTTACTTAGTTTATTATTTAGTACCTACGTATCTCGTAATTAGGGGTTGTTGTAAAAAAGCAGCAAAGTACCATACAAATTTGCGATCAAAAAGTCCTTGTACCGATATTTTAACGTCAACTAACATAAAAGTTTACTTAGTTTACATACAAAAGTTTATCTCTGCTTCTTGTTGGTGCAATATGTAAAGTGAAATAGCCGGAATGTACCGACTATGAGACGAGAGGGTGGCACCAATTTAGGTACTCACCTGATTTGTGACGAGATCATTAACTAGCCATTAGGCTTAGTACTGCGAGCCTGAGTTGATGAACTACCTGCATGTTACGATGGATATTGCTTATAATTATATAGACATCCTGTATGAACTTGTTATTCATCATTATCATCATCAACCTATATCAGTCCACTGCTGGACGTAGGTCTCTCCCAAGACGCGCCACTGAACCCGGTCTTCGGCTCTTCTCATCCAGTGTTTGCCAGCTATACTACGCAGATCGTCGCTCCATCTCGCCGGAGGGCGTCCTACACTACGTAACTTGTTATTAATATGCTGCGTCTATTCAAATTTTCATTGAAATACCAATACATTAAAATTAATATATAAGAAGGTTAGGTCTTCAGGTTCTTTTGACAGAGTTTGCAGCGTTAAAGCTCTAGCCAGTGTTATAAAAACTTTAAGATCTTTGAATTTTTAAAAGCTCACATTTTTGAGAATCTGTTACATATTATGTAATAATAAAAGTTAGAAGTAAAGTTAATAGTAAAGTAGCGTTGTGTTAGTTACTTAAACTAAATATAGTACCTACATTCATTAGAAAAAGTTCTAATGGTTAAATATAAGGGACCCCTAAAACTACTCACCTATTTCCGAATAAAAGGCCAATTCATTTTATCTCTGCTGTGATTCAATCCTGAGTGCCTTTTACGGGTTTTTAAGAGGAAGGATTGATGCTGCTTGTTAGTTAACCGACCGTACAATTAAAATGAGTTTTTACATTATCACTTATTTTATACCAAAGGTCAATGTTAACAGGGATTTTATTATATTTTACTTGCAACCATTTTATGTTACTATGTATGTAGGTACTTGTAAAAGCAAAGTTTATTAAACTGCTCAGATATATTGTACAAATTATTAATTTAAATATGTTTTAATTTAAACGAAATTGAATATACTTATTAAACGTTCCTTAAAAACGACTACGTATTTCAACTTAGTTTACGTGGTTTTGACTGTGTCATCATTATTTTCCTTTATTCTAGATGGGATCATCACATGTTTTCTTCTTCCTCTAACTCCTATCATTCGTCAACTCTGAGTCTATCGGTCGGTTTCTGGAAACCCAAATCACGATTGATCCGAGTTTGACCCATAGTAATTATTTAATTTTTTCGTTGATCATCGTTCGAGAAACCGGCCGTATGTCTTTCACATTCATATAATCTAACACAATCCAACCACTTCTGTGAGTAAACTAATTTCTTAAGGGTCTATAAAACAATAGAAAGTTTGGCCTTCCTCTTCGTGTACAGCCTATTTTTATATTTCGGCCGGCATACCCAGCCACATAGTTTTAACTGTGTGTCGTTCGATTAGCGCGACTGACCCCAAGTTTTAGCCTTTAGCTTTCCAAATCCCTGACACGTGGGTCTGAACAAAGGCCGTCCAACTCTACCCTTGACAGGCCGTTCACTGTTCCAAGGTTATGCCAATCTGTGGAAGGTAAGGTTCACATTGCTGTGCAATAATCCCGTTGTTGTTTAATGTTTGTAAATTACGGTCTTGTCTGGCAGATGGGCTTGATGACAACTCGGCCCAAGCACTAATAAAGATATTCCTAGTGATTATGGGAATGGCAGTATCTAACAAGTATTTATTCAAATATTATAAGCTTTTTTCTATTAGGCAATGTTGCCAGTACTTTGGGAACGCTTCCGATTGCTACTGATTTGGATAAGTGGTGTTTAAAATGAATGTCTAACATGGTTTGTAGATAGCTGAGAATCTGTTTTTTAGGTACTATTATTTTGTAAATATGTAGGTACTTTTATAGGCACTATTTTATTTTACGTTTTCTTTTTGGTTACATGCTTAAATAAATCACTTTAGATTGAAATGAGCCAAAGATTCCAAGGCAGTTAAGAGCAATGTGCAGTTAGGAGTGACAGTGAGCTGATATATAGAGTCTAGTTCTCTATCAGCTCGATATCACTACAATAATATACATACATATTATACATACATATTATACTTATGATAGATCTAATAATCATAAGTAATATTGCAGTTTTTATACAAACAGAAATAAGTATAGGCTGTCATATCAACCAAGAGTCTATTTGCTTCCGTTTTGGCGCCTTGACTTATAGGGGGAGAGCCAACCTCAGCCAGACCTTCGTTATTTTAGTAAGGCTGAAAGTTTCTCTGTGTGAGCCTCCAACACAGGTAAGAACGACCCCTGATTATAGAGTTTCGGTTGTGGTTACTTTAGCAGATCTCTCGCGCTCGCACCTACAGCGGGCTTTCAATGTGTCTGGCGAGATGTAATAACCATGACAACTGTCTGGCTTTTGAGGTACCATATTTTTATAAGTCTCTTAGTAACATATATAAAATTCAGCTTTTATACTATGACGAAAGTATGATTAAAATTGATTAAGGTTTAGGGGTGTGTGGCAGGGGAAAGCAACCGTGACAAGTGTCCGGCAATGAACATCGTGATTCCCAAAGGTATTCTGGAGAAAATATAGCAAAATTGAACTTTACACTTTAAGGAAAGTAAGGTACTATTTTATAAGTACACCTTTACCACCGGTTATCTGCTAAAGTAACCACAACCGAAACTCGATAGTCAGGGGTCGTTCTTACCTGTGTTGGAGGCTCACACAGAGAAACTTTCAGCCTTACTAAAATAACGAAGGTCTGGCTGAGGTTGGCTCTTAGGCTATTATGAAAAATGCTGTATTCAACCAAATTACTGACGCGAGTTACACGTGAAAATTGGTGCTTTTTGATGAGAGTGATTTCACACCTTGTAAGCTTTTGAATTCAGAAATAAAATATCAAAAGTAAAATGTATTTACAGGGACCACACCCATGATGCCACAAAAACCTCGGGTATATAAAAATGAAAACATGAAATATGTATGACTGTAATCCCTAGAGACTACTTTAAATCTTTTTGTAAACAAGATGTCTGATAAATCTAAGCAAGTTTCAGCTATTATTTTAAATTAGTTTTATCTGTCGGGCGTCACTGCTCGGTAGCTGTATATCTGCTTTTCTCATTGTATTTAGTATATATTTATTTATTTAATATTGTGAGTTGGAGGCAACCATGAACTATCATCTGTGTAATGAGATTTCAAACACCAATGTTTACTCTACATTTGTGACGTATTTGAGATACACTGCGCGTCGACATCAGTTTTACTGTTGAACGTTGCAGCGTTAGCGCGCAGTGTAGGTATCTTAAATACGTCACTGTCTCGCCGGTTTACTCGGTACGTGTGATCAAGGCATAAGTATGTAAATAATAACAAATGTCATTTAGATTTAGAAAGTTCATTAGAAAGTTCACAATTCCAGGCAAAAAAAAGAAAATCTATGTAAACTGGATTGCGGATATTTTTTTTGTTAATACTTAGAAACATCTAGACATAGTACAAAGATGAGTATGGTCCATCACACATATTTTGATTCTTGCTGAGGATCGAACCTATGACTCATAGCATTGAAGTCATCTGAACCGTGCAATTAGTTGTTAAAATAAACCAATAAAAGAAATAAGAGAGAATGAGAGGTCGGTATCACCAGACAACTAAAAAAACCAACAAGAAAAATTATACCCAAGCGATCTAAGAGTTGTATTTCGAGATGTTGAATTCTCCCATTTCCCTCTTATTTTCTTCATTTAGTAAGTGGTTTTCCAAGTCGCAAAGGTACGTTGGTAAAACTGTGACCACACTAACACTGCTATGACATGTATTAACTTATATGAACACGGTATCTTACTTTACTTACAACTTACAGACACAGACAAACAAAATGGGAACCAGCCAGTCTCTCCCAAATTTCCACTTTTATCTTGAAAAGTCTTTAGGGCCAAGTCCAGTTATGATGTGCTAAGAAACTAAATTGTTGATTACACCCAAATAATGCAATTGTCTGTATATCTGTGATTTTATAGGTTATGGGCTCGATGCTTCGTAAAAACAACCATGTTTTGACAAAAATAAGTCTCTGAGAGGTTACTATAAGTAGGTACGCATTCATAGAATCATCTAGTATGGAAAACGTTTCAAAGTGATCCTTGTGATTATATTGATTAAAGATTGAAGTTTGATTAAAAAAAATATAGCGTGACTATGTAAGATGACATAAATATTTTATTTAGAATATAAGAAGAATGAATGATCACCCTGAGTTTAGAAGTATAGTTTTTTCACTCTGTTATATTTTGCTGCAGACTCAGGTAGGTCATACTCTACCTACTGTTGCGGCGAGACCCAATTAAGTTAAGGCTTCATGTTATTACATCCAAGACTTGGTAGGCACTTCATTAGCAAAATGCACGTGTTTACAAACTATACAGGGTAAGTTAAGTTAGTTTTATTTTACTTGAATAAATTACTTTATAATAAAATTTTTTTATAGTAGCCTATTTCATTTGATATTTTCTATGATACCGAAGCTAACGTGCACTATGGTATAATCTTAGTCTCTTCAAGGCACGAGTGAATAGGTGTCTCATAGATCGTCCTGATCCATCGTCGGCCACAGCATCACTTTCCACCAGGTGAGTTTGTGGTCAAAGGACGAACAAATGTTTTTTCATAATACAAGTATTTACGTGGCCATATAACAAGAAGAGTGTTAGATATGAGTGTGGATGGATGTAGTGGGAGGCCAAAGAAAAGATGGATGGACTGTGCGAATGATGACATGTGTAAGAAAGGTGTGAGCATTGAGATGACGTCTGATAGAGGAGAGTGGAAGAAGAGGACGTGTTGTACCGACCCCACATAATGTGGGACAAGGGTAGGAAGATGATGATGATGATGATGACAAGTATTTACGTGGATCGAACCCTATTTGCAAATCATGGAAAAGTAAATAACGACAAACTGTTTAGGACGCTTATCAAAAATCTTAATTACATTTTAATAAACGAAGATATTATTTTCTAATCAAACCCAATACCAATATTGAAAATTTTAATCCTTTTTGCGGTAATTAGAAGTACAAATTAAAAGTTTAAATCCTTTTTTGTGGTGTATTTCAATTATTAGTAGTTAATAGAAGGTTTTTACACCCTGTATCTCTCATATTTCTCATATTTTGTGTAGGAAACTTTTGGCTTTGTTTGATTAGTTGTTTGCTCGTTCCGTGTATATTCTGTGATAAGTTATAATGATAAACTACGTAATAGCCGGTTAGCCTTTGCTATCTTATGGTAATTAATATATGTAAATCACTTTTGAAACTGTTCAACTTATCTTACAAACATAATTTTTAAGTACTGCGAGGTAAAATATGTACCTATATTATAAACTAGCTGACCCGTGCCCACTTCGTTGGGCATAATTCGACCGTTTTTTCTCCGATTCACTTTGCAAAACGGACTACCACGTAAAAGCCTTTTGATTTTTCGGTTTTTTATATAACCTATGACACTCAGCAATAATGTGGCTTCCTATTGGTGAAAGAATTTTTAAAATCGGTTCAGTAGATCCCTTAGAATTTAACAAATACACAAAATTTACTTCTTTATAATATTAGTATAGATTACTAAACTTGCACTCGGTTTTAACTTCAGTTTGAAGATAGACTTAAAATATTTTTTTTATGTTATAGGCATATTTTACCAACTAACCCCACATAATAACGGTGAGCCGTGCTTTTACATATTAAAATAAATACAAAATAATGTGTAAAAAAAATCTTACCATGTTCTTCTATATATCTTCTGCACAGGGAGAACATTGTGTTTGATTTCAGTTAGACCTGTGAACAAAAACAGTTGTCAATAATATTACGTACTTTAAAGTATTTCCTGTACAATAGCGTATCTCATGGTATACATCAGAGGCCGTATCCTGTCTATACTTGCCAGCTTTGAAATCATGTTCAGTTTCTGTAGTAACTCATCGGTATTCTGGCATTTCTTGTAGACTGATGTGTCTTTGACATTATTATTGATAGGATTTAATACAGCTCAGTTACATCAGTCCACCAGAAATGCCACAGAATACCGATGAGTTACAAAGAAACTGAACATGATTTAAAAGCTGGCAGGTTTTGTGTGGCTTGGGTAAGGCCTCTGGACTGTCCTATGGCGTAGCACACTTTTATCTTACTATAAAAAAATAAAAAAAAACTCCAGAAATGCCACAGAATACCGATGAGTTACAAAGAAACTGAACATGATTTAAAAGCTGGCAGGTTTTGTGAGGCTTGGATAAGGCCTCTGGACTGTCCTATGGCGTAGCACACTTTTATCTTACTATAAAAAAATAAAAAAAACTATCGACACGAAGAAGAAGATCTGACTATACTACGGCACGGTACATTCGTGGCTAACTGTGCTACGGCGAAGTACACTCGTAGCAACTATTCTATAGCGAAGTACACTTTTATCTGACTATGCCGTAGAACAATTGTAGCTAGTAGAAAAAGACTACGTACAATCGCGTTAGTCATGGAATCTGTGGAATCTGTGCTACGGCAAGTACACTCGTCTTAACTGTACTATGGCGTACTTTTATCTGACAGTGCTACGGCACGGTACAATCGTAGCTGACTGTGCTACGGCGAAGTACACTCGTAGCAACTGTCCTATGGCGAAGTACAGTCTATCTGACAGTGCTACGGCGAAGTACAATCGTAGCTAAAGGAAGACTATACGTACGTTTGCGTAACTTATGGAATACATCTGTGCTACGGTGAAGTGCACTTGTAGCAACTGTGTTATGGCAAAATACACTCTAATCTGATTGTTACTTGCCTACTTTTCTAGACCCTGATAGCGACAAACTGGCACTTATAATAGCCTTAAAATATTTGACTATTCAAAGTGATCATAGTGATTTTATTGAGAAAATAATCATTGAGTTGAGTATTGACTTTGCTACGGTCAATAGTAATAATAGTCAAGTACTTTACTTAGTACTTGTGACTGTGCTATGGCATGTACAACCGTAAATAGAAAGTGATTAAGTTTGCATAACTCATGTAATACATCTGTGCTGTATTCTTCTGTGTTCAGTCGAAGCTTAACTGTTTTAGGCCGTACACTTCCCCTAATATCCCATTTTTATCAACATTTTGGATATTAATTGCTCAAGGCTTAGCGAGATTATGCTCTCTTGGCCCCATGACTTAATCCCTACTTGTGTGAACTTGTGTGAAAGGAACGTCCATAATAACCCGTGACTTAGCAATGCTTCGAAGTAATCTTAGCAAATACGATGTATGATTTATTGCCTACATATTGATACATTATATTTTTTTGACATTTATATTTAGGTCAAAGTGGATTTTAGTCCAGTAAGTAAATGTGTGATGCAATAATTAGCAAATAAGACTTGATTTTTTACATGTCTCAGAGCGATAAAAGAAAAAAAAATACATTAAGGTTTTTTTGTGTTTTTTTTATCCTTGTATATTGTATTTCTGGGCGATTCATTATAAGTAGTGAAAATGCACAGAAAAAATATTAGAATCTAGATTATTTTACATGTCTTAGAGCAATAAAAGAAAATAAAACTTTTTTTGTATGCCTTTTCATCCTTGTTTTTATTTTTATTTTTTCTGGGCGATAAGTAGTGAAAATACACAGAAAAAATAAGAATCTAGATTTTACATGGCATGTTCATTCTAATAAATAAAAGCTAAAGCTTAAAGCTCACTGAAATTACTTTGCGAATCACATTATAAAATAATAATTTAATAGTTTTTATTTTAGCACACATACTGAATATCCTAAGCGGGTGCAATATAAAAGTAATACATATTTTTAAGATTTTCTTCGGACTATGCACTTATTTAACTTTAAAAGTATTTAACTAAGTGTAGAACATGAGTTATAGGTAGGTACTTTAAATATACACTTATCAATAAAAATATATGTTTGCACTACAGTCTAAATATACACATAAACATTCAAATGAAAAACGTCTAAACATTCGTGCAGTTGACACAAAATATTCAGTAGACAGCTATATACAACACAAACCTTCGTCTACAGACTCCAAGCTCCAAAACACATGATCACTTGGCACTTACAAAATAAATTAATCGCTTAGAAAAATATAAGCCAGGAATATGTAAAGACAGCACTATTTTATAGAAAAAAAAGTTCATCACAATACTGTGAAGGGGTGGAAAGCGCGCCGCAGCGGTGGGGGTTGTAAAGAGACTGGCGGAGTCGGAGCGAGTCTGCGCTCGGCCGAGCTCGGGGCTGCTCGGGGAGGGACAAACTACACATTAGCACACGCTCCTCTACCATGAGTTGTCACAGTAAAATCGCTTGACTTTACTACAGTAGTCACGTAAATATTAGTATTACGAATTTTAGTACCCAACTATCCGCTAGAGGCGCTGTACAAATCTTCATACATTTTTTTAACTACAGACGCTAGCGAGTATAGTAAATATAGTATAGTAAAAACTCATGGTAGATCTACTGTACTGTAATATAATGTAAGTACGTAAACAAGACCTAACTTTATAATACGTTATTTGAAGATTTTCGCTAGCGTCTGTAGTTGTATGAAGATTTGTATGGCGCCTCTAGCGGATAGTTGGGTACTAAATTTCGCAGCATGTGTCACGTAGTTAACTATCCTATTTAACTACAGACGCTAGCGAGTGTAGATTGTAAAAACTCATGGTAGAGCTACTGTTCTTCAAATAACGTATTATAAAGTTAGGTCTTGTTTACGTACTTACATTATATTAATATAAAGTACAGTGAAATATTATGATATTTAATTTAACTTAAAAAAAGGTAAATAACTCGGAAAATACTTAAAAAAAATATACAAGTTTAATCTAAGCGTTTCCCTAATCATAGGTTAGCAATATATGTACATATAATTTGCAAACAATTAAAAATCAAACAAAATGTTTAGGTTTATTTACATTTTCATTGATATTATCAAAATGGCACATCCAAAACATTATTTAAAATTATCGAAATGGGTCCAAGAAATGCATACATCACTTGGAATTCGATAGCTTATATAAAGACCTTAAAAACATGCCTAAGATGATGGCAGTCACAATGTGTAGTCCAACCCCATCCAGAGCAGGAGGAATGGAGACTTCATCAGTAGTCTGCGCTGAATTTTGATGCCACTCGGATCCGATGAAAAATGCAGTGAGGGCACATTATTGCATTTGGAGCCCGAACTACAAAGCTCCAGGCAAAATTCCGAAGCTACTTTGAGATTTTCAAATTCTTGTCATGTACGTTTTATTTTTGTTCGGTGTTTCTTTAAGAAAGTTTTACTGAATGAAGTAAGCTTCTTCTCAATCGAAGTCTTATAATATGTGGACGGTGTGTATAAGGTCTGAAATAGTTAGTGGAAATGGTTAGGTTAGGTTAGTTTAGATAGTAGTATTCTACAACGTACTTGTCGTGGGTTGTACACTTATACAAACAATAATTAGACAAAGATAGGTTTTTATTTGCATTAAAGTAGCACACAAGTTAGTTTTATAATATTTGAAACTATCACGGTTTTGAACATAGTTTTCATTATAAACGGGATATTTACCATGATCAGTTCGACCCGTGATCATGGCGCATGCAACTGTGCCGAAATATCGGGAAATAATCAAACTCACAAATCATGGTAAATATCAAGTTAGTTTTGTTTTGTAAGTGTACTTTGTGTCACACAAAGTACACTTACAAAACAAAACGATAACAAAAAATCGAGACAAGTTATAGTGTTAACATAGTGTTCGTGTGCAGCAGCAAAAGGGACTCAGCGTTTAATTAGTTTTTAATAAAATTACAGTCAATGGCGATTGGATCGATTTGGATAAAACTTTGACTATTTATTTATTTCTTACTGGAATTAAAATTATTGAAGGCTAGTCTGTATTTTTTCCCGTAAAATCAACATGACAAAAAACTAACCTATAGAACTAGAATAACTAAACAAAACTGATTATTTTATATAGTAACAATGTTTACAACATGAAAAATAAAAAAATGTATAGTTTGCACTTACCATGGAGTTTGAATTTACCAACATTTAGACATTTACCGATTTAGTGAATTAGTTTTGCATTAAAAACATGTTTAAATAACACATGTTAATAATCTATTGATAAAAACCTCACGATCAAAGAAAAAAATCAAGTAAACCTAATTAAAAAATTCTATCACAAAAAAGCTTACTTTTTGTCTAGTTTGCTTACACGGTAGGTACTTCGATAGATACTTTTGTACCAAGCGCTGGGTGCCGGGTAGCCAGCTACAATGATCTAACAACCAACTGGATGAGACAAAAAATAATAGCGCAGTTAATAATTAAAATAACATGTTGTAAAGTGATTTGTAGTAGCGCCATCTAGCTCGCTAATCATCGTGTAGCGTCAAGCATCTTGCAAGTTATTTGAAATGCCATTGGCCCTCAGACCAGGAGGCAAAGGATGATCTTAACTTATCGTAGGAGACACATTTCTACCATATTATATATTAGACATTGTTTTCCTAGGCAAAATAGCGCAGAGTAAAATTGATTCCCCTCAACTTTTGGAAAATATTAAACTCAAAGTCCCAAAAAAATCTATCAGACTCGCAACTCATTTGGCAATCCCATTTAGTTTCACAAATTACAGGCAAAACTCTTTTTTCAGCAGAGCAGTAATCGCATTCAACAACCTGGTCGACATCCCTGAACTTGACCTGTTTGATAGCAAACCTATTAAAATAAATAATATTTTAGCCAAACGCTGGTTTGGCATGTCATCTTCGTAGATGTTAATCTTCTTTTGTTATTGTTTTTTCTTATTTTTGTGTTGTTTTTAATCTTTTCTGTTATTTGTATTCTTTTCTGTTGTTGATTCTAGCAAGCAAGCTATAACATAGTGTCAACATGCGAAAACTTATAAGTGGTCCATATTTATAATTTTAGATTCAACATAGTTTACATTGTGACTGTTTGTTTTCCTAGGAAATAAAAATAAATAAATAAATAAATATTCTCTTTAATTGCAAAAAGCTTTCTTCATTTTATTTTTATTAAAATTACATATACCTAGGTACTAAACCAAACAAAGTTTGACATAAAAAAATGTTTACTAGATTGCTTATAAAATGCGTTTTATATTTTTCTGTAGCATAATAACACTCAGATAAAAAACAAACATGTACTTATTATGTTTGACATTACATAAATGTACAAATCTTTGTTCATCACGAAGAACAAATATTTGTGGGATTCCACGATATAATCAGTTTCCACATTCGTGAAAGAATGCTAACACATAGCCTATGGCTGAAGTATCCGACGAACCGTGAGGGAGTACCGTGATTATTATACATATAAAATACCCAGAACACCCGGAATAAATATTTGCAGTTCGTACAAACATTTATCCCAAGGCGGGAATCGAACCCGCAACCTCCGCGTCGCAGGCGGACCTTCGCCCGCCGCGCCACATCGGTCGTCACTTTTACATATAAACGTATATTTTGGCAGGTCATGTTTGCCGCATGGACTCGCGAAAATGGGCTAAAGCTATGCCAGCCACACCATGGATGCCTGGAGACGGAAGAAGGCGTCGAGGCCGACCAAGGAGACGATGGCGGGACGACCTAGACACTTTCGAGGGGAATTGGTGGAAAAAAGCGGAGAGTAGGGACGAGTGGAAGGACTTAGGAGAGCCCTTGCCCAGCAGTGGGACGAGATAGGTTATAGAAAAATAAACCTATATTAATGAATTACATCTAGAATCTAAACACATCTGTGATATTTTAGTAGAACTTCACAAGTAGTGCGAGCCGAGTCCAAAGCAAACACGTTTCAAAACTGTACGTATATTCTCGATGTATGTAATGCTGGTACAGTTAGCCTCTTAAGTTCATATATTTATTCATTAACAAAATTACAATCGTATTTGAAATAACGCTGTTCAGTTGATTAATGAATTATGAATTAAAATTGATAAAATTATCTTAACAAATTAAAATTGAATTGGTACAATACAAATATACCACGTACCTTTGCCTTGCAGTGAGACACTATGTTAAATAATAAAAAAAAATACATTACCTATTTTATCCTCTTAGCAGCCACGACTTTGCGTCAGATTTTTCGGTTTCAATTCCTTTATCCAATTATAACTTAAATATAAATAGTTTAATAAAAAAATA
Source organism: Ecliptopera silaceata (assembly GCA_932527185.1). NCBI lineage: Eukaryota > Metazoa > Arthropoda > Insecta > Lepidoptera > Geometridae > Ecliptopera > Ecliptopera silaceata. The sequence continues at coordinate 8,234,668 of OW052208.1, read as the reverse complement.
TTAAATTGTGATGAACTTATACTAACTGTACTTCGAACAACGCCATTACAGATCGAACTGTTGGATAGCGTTTGGAAACATTTCAGTTAAAGTTTGTAATGGAAGAGACGAGAAATTGAACTTCTAAAATTAATTGAGGTAGACTGTAGATAGGGGGATGTTATTATATGTGTGAACTAGCGGATGGCACACTTGATTTTAAATCGTAACCGATGTATTGACTCACGCACAAGCTCATCGCACTTAAACAAGGTGCCAGGTAGATAAACACAAGTGTTTGTACTCTGGCGGGGATCGAACCCACTGCCGTTGTGACGCCTAATGTATTCGTTTTTCTCTTTTTTTTCATATAATAGCTTCTGTGGCTGATTGTCACAATTATACCAGTCAGTCTTCAATTACCTAATCATATTAAATTTTAGATTTTATTTTAGAGATTTTTTCCCGACCTTTGCTAGATGACAAGTCATGAGTCGTCTTGTCTGTTGGTGTGCGCTCATGCTTAGAGGTGTGAAATAGAGGCCAAGTGACTGAGGCAAGAATGAGGCCTAGGGCTCTTGAACACGGTGACGAGGGGCCATCGGCAGCTTGCCAGCCACCCTTGTTGTTTCGACCAAAGAAATGTTACACGCCTAGATGCAGAAATAGCTGAAACATCATCTTTCTGACAAATATCTAACACTATTTTAGTTACTGAAGAATAACAGTTATTATTCTACTATTATGAACGCGAAAGTTAGTTTGGATTTGTGAATGTATATTTGTTACTCATTCATGCAAAGACTACTGGATTTTAATGAAACTTTACAATAATATTTATTAGGCATTCTTAATAAAGTTCTTTATTACTTATTTATTAAGTAAAAAAACTATTTATTGTACGCATGCAAATCAACCAGAGAAATTAGTGAATTTGTTTTTTTAATACTAACGAGTACCTACACGTAATCTTTGTATATACATACGTAAATCAAACCTAGTAATATAAAATGAAAACATATACAATAACACAACCTTGGTAGTAGTTGACCTATAAATAATTTGTTATTAAACACCAACCCTCTACCTAAATCACAGCAACACTTCTAGAGGTAAAACTTGGTCAAAATAAATATATGGGACCAATTTATTTTATCAAACCCTCATGTGTGTATTTGGACGGCAGTAGGTATACTTAGGACAGGTAAATTATTACCTGTTTTCGCTTACTCGAGTAAAACGGGACCAAGCATCGAAAACACGACGATTTGGCTTGTAAATCGTAGAATCACTGTCTCACTTACAAACTACAATGTAAAAACACCATTGTAAATAACATAACACCGAAAATAAAGAGTTAATTGTTTATATTGTGGTTTTTAATGATCATTATATCAGCTTAAAGAAATTATAAATAAATAAATAATGCTGGAATAATGGCGCGTCGGGCGAAGGTCCGCCGTGACGCGGAGGTTGCGGGTTCGATTCCCGCCTTGGGACAAATGTTTGCAAGATCTGCAAATATTTATTCCGGGTTTTCTGGGTATTTTATATGTATAATAAAAAATTATATCTATGTAATGTATTGTATTAAGTATGTCAGTCTTCTAGTTCCCATAACACAACAGTTGAGCAATAAAATATTTCTGATTTCTGACAAGCTCTGCTTAGCTTGGGGCTAGATGATGGTGTGTGGATTGTCCAGCATTATTTATTTCATATAATGTGTGGTATATTTAAATAGTGCACTGCAATCTGATTGCAAGAGACAGCAAACATTAGCTATTCAAAGCCGAGCCGTTAATTATGAAAACGCATTTGTGACCTTTTCGCAAATAGACGTCCCCGGGGAACTTCCATTCAAACGTTGATACAAGGTTGTAAATCACGACAGAGCTCACGGGAGTTTGACCTCTATTTTAACCCCCTATTTTATAAGTTAGCGTTGACTTTATGTCATTATTACGTATGGTAATCAATACTTCAAGTCTGCGCTAACTTTTTATAAGATAGACCGTAATACTTTTGGTCCACCTATTTTGCTTGAGTGTCAAGATTCTAAGCAATGACGCGGCATATTTATATGCGGTGTGGTGTGGGTTCGATCCTGTTCTAGAAAAAAAACATTCGTTTAGTGCACACAATGCTACCAGCTCGTAGCTAGTAATCTCTGAATATAACAATGCATTACATTTAGAATGTATTCATAGAAAAATCTTCCTCACTTAATCCGTCTGTCATAATAGAGTTTTGGTTCCACATAATGCGATATTACTTGCTCTCTTTACTCTTCTTATTGAAAGTATGTGGATATCAAACAATCGCCAACACAAATAAAATTATCTCAAATCCATTTTCCTTGTAGGAATTAGAGCAAATGAATTCCAAAGCGTTTCGAGCTAGTCTCGTTATGCACTAGAAATGCTCAAAAGGGGTAAAAGCAACGTGATGGTGCCGGGCGTGTCAGCCGGGTGAGTGGGCCGGGCGAGTGGGGCGGCCGGTGACCGGGTGACCCGGCCGCGGCACGACCTGGTTTACTACTGGTTTCTCCCCAGACTCACCACTAATGGACTCACTATTGTAACCAATATGAAGCAATAAATTTCATATCAGATGAGATTGCGTTCAAGTTTGCTATAATGCATAAAACAAATCTATTTATTTATTTGTATTGTTTATCTAGGTCGACAGTATTTGTAGTATAAATAAATAAATAGTCACGGACAATACACACATCACACTCTACTCCCAAACTAAAAAAAACTTGTACTATGGGAACTAGATAGCTGATAGAATACATATATTTATTTTATATTGCTTACCTATGTCGACAGTTTTTGTAGTTTTATTGTTACCAACATAAATCTATTTTGCTATTAATTGTTTTGTTTACGAACCTAAGTCGATGTTACTCCTGCGGATTATTATTTACTTTTAACGTAGCATATCGTAGTGATATTTGTTTTCTTTCGTAGCAGGTACGTCGTAGCTGCGTAGGCGCAGCGAGTATTATTCTAGCGTAGTACGTAGAGGCATCGTAGCACGGTCGTAATCTGTCATCATTCAATAATCAATCAGGAATCATTCAACAATAAAACTCTGTTGCAATTACTAAACTTCATTATTTTTTATCTTAAAGTTTACTTGGGTTAATAATAATGTTATTTGCACTAAGGGGAAATGACAAAGATTCGAGTCGAGCAGGATTCATCTTCCCCTTAATGGATTATTTTAGTTCATAAAGCTTAGTCCCTCTCGGTTGTATACCCCTAGATCCAGGCAAACCTAGGCTGCAGCGCGCCGTCGCCGTGGCCTGGTGCACCCGATTGATTCTCGGCATCAGACAGTTTGTCTCGGGTTCATGTACTGACCCACCTGATCTAAATACTATGTAACCTCATTTATCGAATAGATTATAAAATGTTATCTCTCTCCAGCTACATATCGGCCTTAGATCTAGAATGTAACAATTAAAAGTACAGTTGTAGTTCCAAAGATTTCATGGTTATGATTCACCATAAAAGTAGCTTTACACCATAAGGAAATCAATCTCTTTTCAATTAGAAATAAGGTTTATTTATAGACTTTTTACAAAACTTCACAATTTACATTTGGAAGATTAAAGTTTTTTATCAAAGTAATATAAATCTTTCGAAACACTTGTATCAAATGTTTCAGTAAGATCTTGATCCAAAAACTTGACGCGTACATTTTTCTTTAAATCAGATTCGAAGGTTTCATACTCCGGGTCGGAGTCCATAGAGTTTTGGGGTATTTCTGGAACATTACAAACACTTTTCATAACGAATTTAAGAACACGTTTCATTGTAGTCATTTCTTTCTTCATTCTACGTATCAGTTTAGTTTTTGAGTCAAGGATTATCCTAAGCTTTTCATTCTCCAGCTTAAGAGTTAAGTTCTTGGTCTGCGTTTCTGTTTCTCGTAGATTTGTCGTGTCAATTTGCTTTTTCATCATTCGAACGATTGTCTGAAAACCATTCCTTGTTTTGGCTAACGATTTGTTTGCATTTTCTAATTCACTTTTAAGCCTGTGTACATCTGCTTGAAGCTTACTTAACTTTATATCTTTCTGATCGGTAGACGCAGGCCTTTTCTTTCCTTTAAAGATATCCTTGACTACAACTTCAACGGCAGTTGTGTTGTTTCTGAAAACTTCGTACGAGGTTCCAGAATCACTTTCGGGATTTCCCGACTTGTTTACATCATTTCTTTTGAGGGTAAAGTTTGAGAGCATGTCTTGAGGCAAGGACATAATATTATGTTCATAAAAAATAATTTAGCCTGATCAATAGCGAAGCTTTACAAGGTATGTTACGAAGGCGGCTCGAGGCACTCGGAAGCCGAACGACGGACGGTGCTCCTGAAGTACTATTGAACTTTGAGAAACACTTGTATTTTGTATTAATTCTAAGAAATCTCGAACTTGGATTTTTGTTTTGCTTTTATTTATCCTGTTTGACACCAGTTTGACGTTGAATTTGTTCCATAGGTAATAAATAAAATAGAAAAAATATGTTTATGGTGTAAACTATTAGATATTTGTACTACAAATAAAACAATAGGATTTAAAATTAATTTGTATTTTCTTGTACTTATAGATATCTAATATATGTATAATACCATACAGACCTATAAAGATTTAACTAAGTAAGTAGGTTCATACCAAATTGGGAAAACCCAAATCGTATAGGTGCGTAGTAACTAGGTAATTATGACTAATCTAGAGTTACAATTGACCTATAGATAGTTATGCTTACCTAATGGTGATGACTTCGTCCCAGCTTATCGTTCCACTAGAGCCTTCGGCCGGGAGCCCGGGACTAGTGAACTGGTGCATAATATGATTGTAGGACGGTGCAGCTTTCAATTATAAGCTCACCAGATGGCCGCGATCAGACTGACCTCATTTGGACGTTATGCAATCTCGCGGTTTGTGCCAGGTGATTGGGTTTTTTGTAATGATGAAATTTTTGATGCTATGAATTAATATTTCAGTGTAAAAGTCAACTGCTGAATAGATATGTAGGTACCTCATAATACTTAAGTACCTACGAACCGGTTTTCTTAAATACTTATTTACTTACTTAATCAATTTTTTTAAATGTTTAGGTAAGAAAGAGAGCATCGTAAATCGTCCATTCGCAATCTGTATAACCACTAGATACGTGTTTGTATTGTACTACAAAAGCAGACCATATTATTAAATTTTCAAACGGGCAGGGATAACAAAAACAAAACACCAGCTTTCGTGTATTGATTCTGAAATTAAAAAGCAAGTTCATTGCAAATTCAGCAAGCAATTGCCACCAAACTGTCGGCGAGTCACACACCCACAAACGTGCTCGCAGAGAGGCTCGTTTAGTTTGCGACGGAACGGGATGGTCACGAGGTAGGTACTGCAGCTGAGCAACTAACATTATAAGAGATCTCATTATTTTCTTGTCGATGAGAATTTACAACATTAAATATTTTTGAGAGAACTACAGGTATCTAGGCTAGACAAAGGTCCTAAGAAAATACTTGTAGAGTCTGTCAAGCGAAAGATGGCCCTGATAAATCGCGGCAAATTCAAAAACTATTAGTATGGCAATACATTAAATAATAGGATAACTTGGAATTACATAATTTGATACTTTGATATTATTCTAAATAAATATACTTACATAATTTTTGATGATGATTATGAATAAGTAGATGATATACTATTGCCATACTAATAGTTTTTGAATTTGCCGCGATTTATCAGGGCCATCTTTCGCTTGACAGACTCTAGCACATTTATAACGTAAAAGTTTTCACTGTTTATGTAGACGCAGTACAATGCAGGTATTTATCGTAGCCTCGGTGTTACTTTAATAAAAGAGACAGAAATCATATATACATACTTACTAAGTACCTACCTACCTACCTAGACTAAAATATATCAGTAGAACTTAAGTACATATACCTACCTACTTTCAGATGGTCGCATATTTCTTGTCATTAGGTATTTTTTGTTCTGGCAAAACACCGCAGTGTTTGAAAACTTATGTAGTATTAGATGTAAGACTTTGAAGTGTCGTCGACGCATCGTTAGAATGAGAACAGCCCGCTCCCGCTGCTGTAACCTAGTTGGGGTGCATTCGATGCCCTAGTTTCGTGGCCTGGTTTGCACAATACCTAGGTAGGAACAACACACAATTCAATACGAGACTTTTACCATTGAAATTATACAATCAATAGGTACCTACCTACCTACTACAGTACAAATAAGTTTGTCTTTAAAATCTGAGATGCTCGCATTACTGACTCTGTTTCGGTTTAAAAATAAACGCCTGTAGAAATTATAGGCATATGAAACTACTGCATCTTATAACACGTTATCTTTGGGCCACAGAGTACCCACCTACCGCCAGGCATGGAAACGAATAAATGTGAAAATCGCAAACATATCGAAACATTGACAAATTTGAGATACACTGCGCGTCAACATCATCTTTACTGTCGAACGCTGCAGCGAAACCGCGCAGCGTGTCTTACATACGTTTACGATTGTCACATTTATTCGTTCTCAGCTATTAGTTTCATTTAGCTTGCAATCAAACTACGTACCTATAGTATCGTACAAGTAGTGGTGCACGAAATGGATGTTCGGTATTTACCTATAAATAAAAACACAGATTTGTTTATAGGTACCTTTATTAAAAAAATATTCCCCTTAAAATAGGCGTGCTGGTTATATAATGCTTTCAGAATACCATAGATAAGTACTAGGTTTGTAATATATTTAATTATAAGTAATGAGATTATCACATTTTTAATTATTTCGTTCGAAAGGCATAAAAAAGGTAAGTTAACAATTATATACAACAAAAACAATCTTAATGAGTATTTTGAAGTTAAAAATGTTAAAATAGAAAAAAGTCAAAAGAGAGTCATAAGAAAGATAGCTTAGCGTTTACCAAACTAAAACTAGACTATACATATAGTTGTATCATAATATCCCTCTATCTTCAGTTATACTGCATGATTTTCTACTATAAGTGACGTCATTACTCATTTATAACGTATGACTATCTAAGAACGAATGATGACGTCACATATCTGTTATTTGGGTTGTCAAACACGTCATTGAACACTGACATTGACTTATTTTGTTTAAACGTAAAACTACATACGATGGACCGCACACATTCAAGTTGTACGGTGGTAGTAGTACTCTCAGAGTTAGTAGGTACGCGGCAGAAGTTGGTAAACACTAGCTTAAAATAAATGACTAGGAAAATGGAAGACAGATTATTAATAAAACAATAAAGGTTTAAAAAATAATAAAAGTCATGAAATTATCAGTAACACCGTTACTTAAAAACATTTAATATAACATAAAAAAAAATACGTAAAATCTCTGACTCTTAAGTTTTTACTAAGTTACATTAAAAATAGATTCTATTCAGATGTAAAAAGGCACATTTTATTATTTAAATTAAAATCATGGAAAAATTATTATGATCACCATACTTTACCAAAATCAAAATGGAAAGAGCCTCCTCGTGGCGCACACCGGTAACAGCTAGGCACGGTAAAGCAGTGTCTAGTCTGGCTAATCTTTCCAACACGATGCTACAACAGAATACCTACAGTTGTAGCATCGACACGATAAGAAGAAGAAGAAGACCAAAATCAAAATCTTTTTATTTTTGAATTCAAGTATTTTTGAACTCAACTTAAAAAACTTATAAACAGAATTAAATGAAACTATCACGGTTTGAGCTTAGTTTACTTTAAAAACTTCTTTTTGAATTTTTCCAGCTCATTTTTTTTTAATTTTCTTGTGGTTTTTAGAACGTCTATTATTGTCTTGTATTAGTTTATTCGTGAACGGATCATAGGTGCCGTTAGACACATAAACGTTGATTAGTTTATGTGTCAATTTGTTTATGTATCCGGATGCTTGCTGCTTTGAAACGCATTTTTTTTATGCATTATAGGCAAACGATTGACCGCAATCAGATCTGATGTTAAATGATGATGCGGCCTAGAATAACTGTTGTTATAACACGTTTGCCTAGATATAATCTATTCATTCTCCTCTTAAAAATGTCCAAATTATCTATCTGGAAACCTAATTAACGGTTATGTGTTACGACGACACATATGATCCGGATCTTGGAATCCGAAAAATATACCATTCACGAGTAACCTAACTGAATCTTGGTTTAATGTCCTAGTCGAATGTTAGTTTAAATGTAAGCTAGAGGTCTATATAACAGCACTGCTCGCCATCTGGTTGACCCCACAAGTGCCGTCCCCTCGGTAAACGCGGTAGTACCCCTGCTCGCCCCATTCCGGACCCCAGGAGTTCTTGATCGTCCAAAACGGAAGACGCTTGTGGAAGAGCGGGTAGTCTGAAATATCAACCATTTATATGTCAAGAAACATGGTGGATTTCGTACAAGATTTTAATCTGCGATCAGTTATGAACTAGAGTAGGGCCCTGATTGTGCTTAATTGTAAATAAAACAGTTCGTATAAGCAGCAGCTAAGGTTCACCAACGTAACGTGTACGTAGCGTGTGCAACTTCGCATCGGACTAAGCAAAGCTTGTGCTACGGCAACTAGATTACTGATAGAATACTTATATACTTTTTTTTGTAAATACGTAGGTATACATAAAACACATTGTTAATCCAGACACAGAACAAATATTTTTTTTCACCGAACAAACATTTGCCTTGGTTGGGGATTGAACCCAAGACCCACAGCATGCAAGGCAGAGTTGTGACGTGAAACGTCAATGAACATATTTCTGGTTATGACTACCTTTGATTCCATATCCCACGATGAGCACGCCGTGGTCGAGATTGGAGGGATTGCACAACATTTTCCAAGGATGGGACACTCCTCCCATATAGAACTGCATTGCATTTGCGTTAATTCCTAGAAAAAAACAGCATACTTAAATCATAATTAGTTAAGGTGATACCTCTCGCTCTAGCGGGAAATTAATTGTTTTTAGGGTTTTTTTATTGCGGCTGAACTGTTACGGTCTATCTTATAAAAAGTTACGGCAGAATTAAAGACTTGTTAAAGGCTCGGTGATATTTTTGTCGTCTTATAAACGAACAATAAGCCAAACGTATCCTTTTGGTGTATCCTAAAACTAAAGTGCTCAGAACCCTCCTTTAGCAGATATTTAAAAATGGCCGTCATGTCAAAATAAATTCTTAAATTTATTTTGCTTCTTTCTAAGTAATTGAGACATTAGATGGTACAAAAAGTATACAGCGAAGGAGTAAAAAATAATGCCGACCGATAAAAAGGACAGACATGCTGAAATGAGATGAAAATTTTTGTTGTTTGTTGATTTCTTGTTAAATAAATTCTTCAAAAAGAATAATCAAATATCTTGGAAATAGGTATGCTCGGACCTAGAAAGAGACTAGCGTAGAGCCGGTATACCACCAAAACATCATGTGCTAACAGTAATTAAATGCTGAGGCAAATACATTATGTTGGATAATAAGGTTTTTCATTTTCATTTGTCTCTTGAAGTAGCTGCCTAGTCTACCTACATATGTAAATGTTTACTCACCTTCTTACTTATGTGTCAGGTTTACGGAGATGCAACTGCATCAGCACAGAGATGATCATCTGATCACCTGATCAACGGGGATATAATATGATATACTACCTAATAAAGACTTGACCTGATACCATTATGGAAACCCTCAGATTATTTCCTACTTATGCATAATCTATTTACTTATATCTCTACAACACTAGTTTTTTTCATCACTATTGTCATCCACCACACCATCGGGGAACACTGCTTCCACCAATTCAAAGTCCTTCTCCGCTACTTTAAGGAGTTGGGCTGGCTGGGGTGAGGTTAGCACGGGGACAATGCACAATACACCCCATTGCGGGATGTCAGTGCAGATCTTATTCCCCCATTTAGAATTAGAACACTAGTCTTGATGCTTATAATAAGCTTATGATAATAATTTTGGTTTACTTTATGCCAATTAATAATTAGAATCTGACCATGATTATTCATGATATACCAGGTAGGTACATACACACACACCATAAATATGAAGATAGGATTAAATAAAAGTCATCTAGAAATATAACACATGTATAATCAGTTGAACGTGGATCTCATTGTTTAGAAATCAATAATGAATCTTCTTTTATTATTATTTTTCAAACTGAAAACAATAGGTGATGATAACTCTTCTTTTCAACTGAGAACCCATACAGTCTATTTTAATTTTCAGCTCTCCTTGTTCTTAGTTCTTACTTATTGCTATCTGGAATAGAAAGAAAATGGTACGGGTCAAAAATTATAAAAATTAATAATAGGTAAGAATATATCGGGGAGAGAGAGCAAAGATTTTACAAACAATTTAGGCATATGCTTCTGTATAAACATACATCTATGACAAACGTCATAGCTGTTTTGGTTCAAATTTGGGGATAAAACTTCGAGGTTGTTGGTATAGGTAAGTTCAAGAGTCTGGGCAAATACAACAATTTTGTGTTTTGTGCGAAGCATTGACATGCTTTGTTTCATATTATCTTCCGCATGCTTTGTTTTCCGCCAGAATATATACCTAGGACTAGCCTTAAAAACCATACATACAACACTGCAGTTACATTTTCAGGTTCCGTAAAATGAAAAGGGTTTTTGTGTGTGTTTGTACTGAAATAGCAGCTAGTCGTATTTTTACAACCAATATGAAACAGCAGAAAACAAAATTCTATTCTTGATTTTATGTATTTGCAAGATTTCTGTAAAATAAAACGAAATAAATTCTTTTGTTTACCTTTTCTAATGTCAAAAGCGTGCCAATTGTGCCAAAGTCAATTTATGTTTCTGTCAAAAATGATGGATAAAACTAAAACCGATGCATTCCGAAAGAAAATAAAATTGATTGTTGCCATTATTTGGATGAAAACTGAATCAAGCACATAATTGCGAGACCATAGTTATTGCACTGTTAAAATTCGATTATATGACATCATTCTTAATGTGTTATTAAAGAACACGCTTTACTGCTAAAGTTCGCTATTGTTAAACAACACTTACAATCTGATTTAGGCTATTTTTATAAGATAGACCGTTAATCTTTTACTAGTTTAAGCTATTTTGCGAACATAAACAATAATTTTCTAAAATTCAAAAATTCTAGTTTAAAAAAAATGGTTGTCTGTAAAGTCGGTTTACTGACGATAGTTGAACGTGACAACGTCAACGAACGGTATACGGTAACGCCTCAGAACGCCGGAACGCCGGAACGCTTCATGAGTCATGTTTTTTCGTGCGTGCAGCCGGCTCTATCGAATTATAAGACGTTGTCACGTCAAAAATGGTTGTCTGTAAAGTCGGTTTACTGACGATAGTTGAACGTGACAACGTCACTTTATGGAACGCCTCAGAACGCCACATGAGTAATGTTTTTTCGTGCGTGCAGCCGGCTCTATCGAATTATAAGACGTTGTCACGTCAAAAAAAATGGTTGACTGTAAAGTCGGTTTACTGACGATAGTTGAACGTGACAACGTCAACGAACGGGATTGTAAGCGGTTCTGCAAAATAATCCGCGCTCTCGCTTGCACTTCATGGAACGCCTCAGAACGGCTCAAGAGTAATGTTTTTTCGTGCGTGCAGCCGGCTCTATCGAATTATAAGACGTTGTCACGTCAATATGAAATACTTACCAATAGAGATAGGTCCATTCTGCACTAGCCACTTAGCCATCCCTGTCTCGTTGGTGGTAATGTTCATCGCACCCGTGATCTTGACTCTTGACATTGTGTTGTTGAATGAGCACTTATCGTCTTCCCCTTCATATGGATAATCCTTTTCTAGCTCCAAACCTCCAAGCTGCTCTATTGCCCTGCAAATAAAAATTCACAGACATTTCACACAACACACTCTAGTCCCAAACTATGCAAGCCCTCTTGTACTCTAAAGTACCTACTCTATATTTTTTATAAATACATAAGTACATAGAATAGAATACATAGTAACACCCAGACACAGAACAAACATTTATGTTCATCACACAAATATTTGCTCTGCTCTATTGCCCTGCAAATAAATATTCACGGACATTTCACACAACACACTCTAGTCCAGACCTAGGAAAGGACTCTATCAGCAATCTAATTCCCATAGTACAATGGGAATTAGATTGCTGATAGAATGCTTATATATTTTTTTTTGTAAATACATACATTGAATACATAGTAACCCAGACACAGAACAAACATTTATGTTCATCACACAAACATTTGCTCTGGGTACGAATCGAACCCACGACCCACAGCATGGAAAGTAGAGCTACTACCAACTGAGCTGTGACGCCTGTCATAATAAAATATAGATAAAAAAAATATTCAAGGACATTTTACACAATGCGCTAATAAACTAAGTAGGTAGTTTGTACTATAGGTACTGATTACTGATAGATTACTTACATACCTTTGTAAATAGTTACATAGTTATACAGAAAAAAAATGTTTGCTATTCACACCAATAAATAACTAATAAATCATAAAAACAGTTCTTTGTTTCCGTGAATTAGGAATGGAACAAATTAAAGTAACAATCTACAGACTTATTTACTTACTTTTTTTTAAGTTATTAGAAAAAATTAAAGTAGTCTCAAGATATCAAGAAACGTTAAATATTTTTATTTATCGTTCAAACTTGGTCAAACATTATAACATGTGATGACGTAATGCCAATGGAACTGATTATCATTTAATTAATTAAAATTATGTCTTTTTCCATGAACTTTAAACCAGTCTTTCTTTAGTCTTCATTCATAATGCGTTATTTCCGCGAACGCAAATAAAGATCATTTTATTTTTTTAGCACACTACGTGAGAATTCTAAGAAAGTTCGACAAATGATGCATTGTTTGTTAGAAGTTATCGTGGTGACATCATACTAACGCAAAACGTGTTTGGATCGCACAATGTCATGTTTCACAACATAATATATATCTTTGTACTGAAAACAAAGATGCTTTAAACCTCAGAGAACCGCAATAAAGTATGTATTAAGGTACTGACAGACGTGCTCATTACTAGCACGAAAGCATGCTTTTATTGAGCAAGTGCTCATTAGTAGCACGTGTGTAATGTAATGAGCATGCTTATTTCGAGCGTGCTCAAAAATCAAACGTCGCGACGTTTGATTTTCGAGCATGCTACCTGAGGCGCGGGTAGGTGGGGGCGTGCTCGGACTTCTCGGAGCACGTCTGAACATGTTTGCATGCCTATTTAGGAGTACTATGCTTTAAATCAGGGATCCCCAAACTATTTTGGACAAGTGACCCCTTTTCCAAAATGAACTCTTACCTCAGACCCCCATGGCCAAATAACCTACTTTTAAGATCAACCCCCTTATTCATAATGGTCCGCTAACTTAAAACAGCTGCTATAGTGGTTATTTTTCATTCTGACTTGAAGAACTGGTTGATTTAATAGGGGTCGATTTTAAGACCTCCTCGACCCCCACAATCAGTTTTCGTTTATATCGACCCCTAGGAAACCAATATCGACCCCAAGGGGTCAATATCGACCACTTTGGGAATCCCTGCTTTAAATAAAGCGTGCTTATTTCTGGCAAATGTGAACAGTTTGCAGAGAATGCTAATTTTAAGCAAGCTTATTAGCATGCTTTTTTTGAGCACGTCTGTCAGTACCTTTAAACATAAATACAAAACCGATCTGAATTGCCTATATATAAGTCCTATAGCATATCCACATCCTATAGTATAGGATGTGGGTATTTCCTTTAAGAAAAAACTGAGCGATACCAAACAGTAAAGCTAACTAGGTGTCTAACTCTCAGTTACCATGTACTTTAAAATTACAAATCCATACCTATATGCATTGTCCGGTAGTCCTCCGTTGCAGCCCTGGTCAAGCTTATCGCAGTCAACCAACTCTTGTTCTGATAAAGAGACCAGCTGACCTGACTGCATCTTCCATTGTCCCTCGATATTTCCTATAACGACAGTCACAGTTATTTTTGATGCAATGATCTTAACTTAACACCTTGAGTTTCCCCAAACTTTTACTAGTATTTAAAAAACCAATACTACTAAGCAAAAATATTCCTTACCAGTCACACTGAACGCCCAACAACTTCCGCAAGAGCCCTGGTTTTTGACTTCAGTTACGGCGCCATAGTCTCTCCAATCAAACTTATCAGGAATGTGCAGACTTGGGACTTCAGCTTGCCTCATTGGCACCTGGTTGGTATCCCGGAGCGACGGCTTCAGCCCTAGGAATTTCCCAGAAAACTCTTCGTAAGACAGGTCAGCGAAACGAGTGACACCGTACGTCGCCGTGCCTTTCTCGTAAATGTTTAGTTCGTGAATCTTTCGAATATTCACCTTGAAAATCTCAAACTTTCTTTTCATTTCGCTGGGATTATTTATATATTCCGGCTTATACGTGGTCAGGAAATTGTGGAACAACTGCTCAGCTTGAAGGTGGTGATACAGATCAGTTGTAGAAGCTTCTTGGTAATCGCAGGACACTCGGAAGTTAGGGGCATGGTTGGTCCAGGGTCGAAGCCATACGTTCACGCGGCAGAACTTGTTGTTCCCAACATTTTTGTCCAGCTTGCAGCCAGTCTCGGCACTTAAAGCTGTACATTGCGTCGAGCCGACCTCAATTTTCATCCTATAGTGGATACCAGCGACGACCTGCTTCTCCAATGAGAATATCCGAACGACCTTTTGTTTTCTTGGATGTGGGTACTTTGCCTCGATGTGCTTCAAAGCCTCGTTCGCCAGTTTCATAGCAGTTTCAGCACTTTCAAACTCTATGTGTGCTTCAAGAGGCGTTTCATCTTCCTCGCAAGTAACTTCTATGTTCCTCCCGTTTTGAACCCACAGCCGCTCCCAGACTTGCGATACGCAATGTCTTCTAGGAAGGTGTTCGAGGAACTCGCAAGACTTCACATCTTCGACCCACTCGAACTTCAAACAAGATGTATACGCTACATCGAAGTCGATAGTCGTTACTTTTCCGGAAGTTATTTTAGTAGAATAGCTGTTGATCTGAAGAACCCTCTGCTTGTACCTGTTCGATGATGACATCTCAAGTTTCTGAATGGATTCCTGGACCAAGTTTTGAATAATCAATTCGTCAGCAGTCGCATTGGAAGGATTTAGGGACACCGAACGTTTTTTGCGAGATTCAGTGTTGCCGCATTTGGCAGAGATTTTCTTTATTGTTCTGCTGTTCGGTGCAAGCCAAACACGCGATTGGCAAGCTTTAGACGGTCTGGAGATGTCAATAAAACAATTATAATTATTTTTGTTGTCTTCGAGATCCATTTTGATCTTTTTCGAACAGTTAGTCGAGGCGACTATAAAGTTGATCGTGGTGGGCAATTTGGAATTGAGCGAGGGAATCACCTGAGGTTCACCTTGGTGCACTAACTTGTACTTTGATTTTGGGGATTTTTCTATTTCTTTTATAGAAGCTTTGAGCAAGGCTGAGATGGATAAGCCGGAAATCGATTCGAATTTTTCATCATCGTCACAAACTAATGACACCTGTTTGATAACAAGTTCATCGTCCGGAGAGGGCCAGAGCCTCACGAAACACAGCTGATGGTTCATGCCGTCCAGCTCATCACAATCTGGCAAGATGCCTTCGTCGCGGTGTCGCAGGCAGAACGTCTCCGCCGTTTCGATGTACATGCGCACCATGGGCTGGTCCATGTGCACGCTGTTCTGGAAGCCATGAATTGTGATCAGCTTATGCAAGTTATTAGAGTTCGTCTGGTCGTTCAGTTGTTTAATAGCACGGTCGGCGTAGTAAAAACTGATGTCTTCGTGTACGTATTCATCGTCAGCGCGTGTCTGTCTCTTTATGCGGTGCTCTTCTAGCAGTGTATTTTCGATTTCTTTCAATTTTAAAGTTTGGGTTTTTGTTATTTTGTTATTTGGTTTACATATTATATTTATGGATTTCTTGCTGAGCCATGGCTGGTCCCAGACTTTGGTATCGCAGTGAAGCACCGAGTTTAAGTTGGCGCAGGTGGTAATATCGTCGGCACAGTACTTAGGCGCAGCAATATATTCTATGTAGTATATTAGGCCCGAGACAACTTGCGTTTTAACTTTTTTTACTTCAACGACGTTATGTAGATTTGAATTTTTTTGTAGTTTTAAGTAATGTTCTAAGGACGCTTGGGCAATTTCTTTGTACTCAATTTTAGTGGGATCTTGTTCTTTTTTACCCCCCTTTATATTCCCCCTGTCAACGAATTTTCGAGCATCATGTATTTCCCTTTGAACTCTATAATGATTATCAACACCGCAGTTTACCGTGATTTCTTTCTTATTCAGCCAAGGTTGTTCCCATATTTCAGATTTGCAGCTAATTACGTCTCCAGCTGGAGATATCGTAAAATGAATTGTAGTTTTTCTCCCGGATCCAACTTGCGTTAAAACTTTTTTTATTTCAATTACTTCATATTGCCATGCTTCGCCCGTAATTTGAAAATATTTTTGAATGGATTCTTCTGCAAGTTTTTTATATATGGGATCATTTGGATCTTGTTCTGTCTGCCCACCTGGAAGCGATCTTTTAGTTCTGGAATGATTATCAATGCCACAATTTACCGTGATTTCTTTCTTATTCAGCCAAGGTTGTTCCCATATATCGGATTTGCAGTTTATTACGTCTCCAGTCATCTGATCAGCTGGAGATATCGTAAAATCAATTTTAGTTAGTGACCCAGCTACAACCTGCTTGATTACTTTTGAAATTTTAACAACTTTATGTGGTTTCGCTTCGCCCGTATTTTGAAGATATTTTTGCATGGATTCTTCTGCAAGTTTTTTATATTTGGGATCATTTGGATCTTTTTCTGTCTGCCCACCTGGAAGCGATCTTTTAGTTCTGGAATGATTATCAATGCCACAATTTACCGTGATTTCTTTCTTATTCAGCCAAGGTTGTTCCCATATATCGGATTTGCAGTTTATTACGTCTCCAGTCATCTGATCAGCTGGAGATATCGTAAAATCAATTTTAGTTAGTGACCCAGCTACAACCTGCGTGATTACTTTTGAAATTTTAACAACTTTATGTGGTTTCGCTTCGCCCGTATTTTGAAGATATTTTTGCATGGATTCTTCTGCAAGTTTTTTATATTTGGGATCATTTGGATCTTTTTCTGTCTGCCCACCTGGAAGCGATCTTTTAGTTCTGGAATGATTATCAATGCCACAATTTACCGTGATTTCTTTCTTATTCAGCCAAGGTTGTTCCCATATATCGGATTTGCAGTTTATTACGTCTCCAGTCATCTGATCAGCTGGAGATATCGTAAAATCAATTTTAGTTAGTGACCCAGCTACAACCTGCTTGATTACTTTTGAAATTTTAACAACTTTATGTGGTTTCGCTTCGCCCGTATTTTGAAGATATTTTTGCATGGATTCTTCTGCAAGTTTTTTATATTTGGGATCATTTGGATCTTTTTCTGTCTGCCCACCTGGAAGCGATCTTTTAGTTCTGGAATGATTATCAATGCCACAATTTACCGTGATTTCTTTCTTATTCAGCCAAGGTTGTTCCCATATATCGGATTTGCAGTTTATTACGTCTCCAGTCATCTGATCAGCTGGAGATATCGTAAAATCAATTTTAGTTAGTGACCCAGCTACAACCTGCTTGATTACTTTTGAAATTTTAACAACTTTATGTGGTTTCGCTTCGCCCGTATTTTGAAGATATTTTTGCATGGATTCTTCTGCAAGTTTTTTATATTTGGGATCATTTGGATCTTTTTCTGTCTGCCCACCTGGAAGCGATCTTTTAGTTCTGGAATGATTATCAACGCCACCGTTTGCCATGAATTCTTCCTTATCTTTTCTTGTTGCGTAACTTTCATGATTAATTTTCTTATCAACCTGACAAGTTGTATTAGATTCTTTAAAGTTAAGCCATGATTTTTCCCAAATTGATGAAATGCACGTTGATACATCATTACCATCGATTATTTGGCAGTCAGGTGAAGATGGATTACCTTCTTTATCTATTAGGCAAGTGGTCGGTGATATATCATATTCCAGCGTGGTTAAGGTTCCAGCTACTATTTTAACTGAAACCTGATTAATATTTACAACTTCAAAATGACGATTGTACACAGAGCTTTGTAAATATTTCCGTAAAGCTTCTTTTGCTAATAAACTGAACTGGGGATGTTTCACGTCTTTACTTAACGGTGCTCCGACGAGTATATCTTTTTTTACACGTTTTACAACTTTAGGATCCTTGCAAGATACCTCAACTTGTCTCCCATCTTCTATCCACGTTCTATCCCATACTTTAGCTTTGCATGTTCTTAAAGGCTCATCATCTAACAATTTACAATTGCTAATATCGTGTTTGACATCGTTGGTACAGGTGGTGTAACCGACCACGAATTCGATATCAGTTAAAAATCCAGCTACGAGTTGAGTAGCGACGGAATTAACTCTAACAACTATTTGTTTGTTGTTTCTGTTAGATTGTACATCTAAATATTGTAGGGCTTCATTAACCATGTCTAGAACAGCGGGGTCACTGACACTCTTTTTAATTCCAGCCTTTTGTTTATTGGAAAAACTACTGTCTACAGATCTTTCAGTGCATGTATACGTTATTTTACTTTCTTTGAGCCAATGTCTTTCATGAACTGTGACATCACATATTTGTGATCCCAATTCTTCTACAACGGTGCAGTTGCTCCTCAAAATCAAAGGAACAGTTTTATCACAGTTTGTACGATCCAGAATGATGGAAAACGTCGTTAAAGTTCCCGAAACTCTTTGAGTGTTTGCATCAATTATTTTGTTGATTTTAATAGCATTTCCAAGGGATGATTCAACTTCGATTTTATTTGTTGCTTTTTTTATCAACATTAGAAGTACAGGGTCATCCAGAGCTACGCTGCTTACTTTTCCAAAAGGTTTTGCTTTAGGCTCGTCGTGACAAAATACGTTCAGTATTTGAACATGTTTATCAGTTCCGTCAAGTACTGCGTTGCAAATTTTAGATAAAGTATCTTTAGCTTCGCACTCAGACTTATCGCATGGGATGATAATATGAGACTGTATGTAGTAGAAATGCTGATGATTTTCCGATTCTTCCTCGGCAGTGATAACATCACTCAGAACTCTAGTTTTTACTTCCAGATCAATTTCATTTAGATAATCTACTACAATCTGCGCTAGTTTATAAACATATTTTGCGTTTTCTACATTTGTCTTAACTTTCTGAAACTTTTTTACAATGTTCATTATGTTAAGGTCGTTATTATAGCTTCTTTTCCTCCTAATTTTATCTGCGGTGGGCTGCGTCGAATCAAAACCAGCAAAATCAAAGAAATTAAGCATATCGTCGATAGCTTTTTTTTTATCCTCTGACAAGGTTTCTACCACCTTTACATGATTGGCATTGTTTTCTGGTATTGCATTCGGGCTGAATTGGCTGACTTGTTCTACTTTTACAACGTGCTCTTTGGCAGGCTCTGATGCTTCAGTTGGTTGCGAAGCAGCTGTGAGCGCAGGCTCATTTCCGTTATCATGGAATTGGGAATAAGGGATGATTTGCTTTTGTATAACTTCGATATCGTCGTCTGTCAAAGTTCTATCAGTGTGTGGTTGCGCTTGAACGTCTACAGTGTGGACAGGTTTTATAATATTAGATCCATCAGTTTGAGGAGCATTGATGTTGTCTCTGCTATCTGTAGGTGTTTGTGGTATCACGACACCGTTGTCGCCAAACCGCCATTCTTCTGTGCAATTATTTGATAAAATGGCTCTGTATTTAGATCCATCAGGTAATTGCATCCATGGCTTTTCTAAAAATGTAATTTTGCATGTTTTTGAATCTAAACATGTTTCTGCCTCCGGAGCTATGCAGCTGTTGTAATCTACTACGAGAGTGAGTATATAGCGGATGCCATTGACTACCTGTAAAAATAAAAAATATTTGCCTTATCTATGCCTTTCCGTAATATATTGCATCAAGACAAGTACTGTGATTTATATTGTACTATAGATTAGTAAAATAAATGACCATTTCGAATTATAAACGAGATATATAAATATATGTCAATGGTATCTGTTACAGACATATGTAGCAGCAGCCAGGATAAGCGTTGAATTTCGATCTTTTTATATATAACCAAGATGAAGGACCAGTATAACCTGAATGGGTTATAAAATCATCTAACCGACATACCTGAACTTGTCTCTCAACATCCACAATAGTGTTAAGAGTGTGCTGAACATTCGGCTCGAGAGAGTTCAACTGACGAACGCCAATTGCTGCCAGTTCACTGACCCCTGGAGCTTGAGGGTTGACGTGAGAGCCGCATCCAATGCAGTGGACTCTCTGTTCCTCGCGCGGTATAGCTATGAATTGTTCCCCTGATGTCACCTAAAATACGAAGGAGTTGTTCATCTTACTAGGCAATAGGATAGAAACAAAATGTTTTAGGAATCCATTTATTTTGTAATCCGTTTAGGATAGTGTTATGTCATGATGACTGTTCGTAGGCGCATATCTTAATTAGCCTCTATAGTCTGTGGCTACCCGCGATTGAGTCAGTCGAATACATGGATCTAAATTGAGCACATGGTTTTTCTATTGTTTCCCGCCTACTGACCCTTGAAATAACAGACAGCATTCAAGTACTTATTCGATGACGTCATTAACGGAGGTACCTAGGTAAATGTAATATTACTCCATAGCTCTGCGTAAACTGTATGAACAATTTTAATTGTTTTAAAACTAGTAAGCAATTTGCTTTTCTCGTCAGCTAAATCTAAAAGATTTACTCAAGTTAAATACTCTTGAAAAATAAGCTTTGCCTCATTGTAATCCATAGATAATAATAAAACTTTAGAATAATGTAGTTTCAACATCAGAATAACACATAGGCAACAATTTAAAAATATATTGTGTGATTTGTTAATAATATAATGATATCAAGACCAAGTCGCGGGCGCCAGCAAGTATTGACGTGACAACGTCTTATAATTCGATAGAGCCGGCTGAACGTGACGTTGTCACGTTCAACTATCGTCAGTAAACCGACTTTACAGACAACCATTTTTTTATATATAGGTACATTTCTTTTTGTACACAATATAATGCCCCTTGGTTCAGACACGTATTGTAAGATATTTAAAATAATTTACACTGTTACGTCAAGGTCTTTTGATATGCATTTGGTGTTTTCCTGTTACTGCGAGTTTATTAATACATATTTACTTATTTAGACAGCTGCTCACAAGCTGAAAGTCGGTCAGCGCGCTATGGAGAGAGCTATGCTCGGAATTTCTTTGAGGGATAGAATCCGGAATGATATTATTCGTCAGAAAAACCAAGGTGTTCGACATAGCTCAAAGAATGAGCAAGCTGAAGTGGCAGTAGGCTGGCCATTTTATCCGAAGAACCGACAATCGTTGCAAACGGATACTGGAGTGGAGACCGCATTTAGGCAAGCGTAGTGTAGGACGCACTCCGGCGAGATGGAGCGACGATCTGCGGAGTGTAGCTGGCAAACACTGGATGAGAAGAGCCGAAGACCAGGCTCAATGGCGCGTCTTGGGAGAGACCAGCAGTGGACTGATGTAGGTTGATGATGATGATTTAGACCAGTGGTTCCCAAACTTATTTTGTCTACTGCCCACTTTGAGAATAAATATTTTTTTAGCGCCCCCATTTTTTCACCTATTTAAAAACCACTATAACTTCAAATTAAATTAATTAATTTGAGTTTGAGCAATCTTTTAATTCCTATTAGTTGATGTTCACAAGTTGTTATTGAGAGTCGAGAGCTCTTGCAGTCGTTGTTTAAGAGGCCTCCTAGCTAAATAAAATTACAAATCACTCCCACTACACAACGCCTCCATTTTCTTTCTGGGTCTCTTACCGCCCCCCTTGAGACCTGCAGCGCCCACAAGGGGGCGTTATCGCCCACTTTGGGAAAGACTGATTTAGACAGATCATAGCACAAAAAGTATCAGACCATCCATCAGTCCATGTTTTATAAAGGTATTACTACAAATAACTGCTTATTTTTATACAAGCAAAATGGATGAGTTGCAGGAAACGTATGGAATTCGGCAAAGTGCTAAACATCAACAAACAAAAAACCAAATGTTGGTATAACAATATGCAGTTACTAAATAAACAAAGGAAGTCAGGAGTGTATAAATAATTATGGATGTTCTCAATAACGCTATCTAGTCCCAAATAAAAAAAGGACTATGAGAACTAGATAGAATATTTTGATGTTTTGTGGGTTCGATTCCCACCCAGAACAAATGTTTGTATGATGAACATAGATATTTGTTTCGTTATGTTTCTATATATTCTATGTATGTATTCACAAAAAAGTATATAAATATTCTACTCTATCAGCAGTCTAGTTATCATAGTATAAGCTCTGCTTAGTTTGGGAGTAGTGTGATAATAAATGGTTGAAACTGGTCGAAATTAAATCATTTTGGACCTCGAAATATTGCTTTGCTTCGTTCTAACAATGACGACATATCGCTAGGGCAAATTAATTGTGGTTACTCTTATACACACAAATGTGGTTAGTTAGGAAACATTTCAAAATAGATGATTGAATCATTAACTCATTATTGTTATTAAACCATAGAACAATGAAACAAATGAACGGTAATAAAGTCAATAATTAGGTAAGTATTATTTTTACTAATACGTTATGCTGAATTAAATATTCTTATAAACCATTTATTGATACCTACTGAGTAGCAGGTATCAGGAAAGAAACTTAAAAGATTTATTGAGTTTATTTACCTGTGGATTATTGGTCATATAAATGTACTAGACAGTCAGGTGCCAAACTGATAGGCTTGGTTTAGATCCAAACAGAGGCCAATACCAAGTACGAGTTGGTGCGGCACCGATTTTGTATGGAAATCCAAACAGCCGCGCCTAACAGATTTCTTGAAAAGCTTGGATTTCAATACAAAATCGGTAGCGCTCGGCGATTGCGTCTCTACGATCCGTGTGTGCCCAAACTCGTACTTGGGGTACAGGTGTTGAGCTTTTGGATTGGTTTAAAATGGTTTGGTAGAATTCTCCATTCGCGGTGGGACTGATTCTACATAACCTTTTGTAACTTCATTGAGTCATTCCACTACTGTCTCATTTTTTATAAACATAATTATTATACTTACGGCAGTATTTGTTTGCACTTCATTATCAAGCTGTATAGGTCTCCTATCAAACATTGGCTCCACTGCATCACTGCTTGACTCAGTCACAACAACTTCTTCAATGTCGCTACCTTTGACTTCTAAAACAATAAATAAATTCTTTATCAATATAAAAACTACTTTTAGTGTCCCTTGGTTCAGACACCAATTGTAAGACGTTTAAACCACTAACGGTCTATCTTATAAAAAGTTAGACTTGAAGTGCTAATTACAATACGTAATGATGACTTAAAGTTAACGCTAACTTTTTATAAGATAGGGGGTAGATTACTATTTATTTATTTTTAGTTCACAGGAAAACAAACAGTCTTATAAACTATATCTAAACTATAATTATATCTGCTGACCAGTTATACATTCTATATCAAACTGATTCTATAAAATGTGCGCCATAGAGTATAGAATTGAGTATGAATAGAATTAATAGAGTTACTAATTAATAATAAATAGAGGGGGGAGACCTTTGCCCAGCATTGTACAACAAAGAAGTTACAATACCTGGAGTAACATCCTCGCAGTGGTGATTCAAAACTGAAACTCCAACATCCTCCAAGTCCACCACTTTGCCGGTGCATCTGATGTTCTTTGTGGAGTCAAGACTGTGTAGTTCCGATACTTTCAAGGTTACTTCGATATCATATGAATTTTGTTCAGTCTGTAAAGATAGGGACTGGGGAATTACTAAATTAATAGGAATTGTAATTAGTGATTGTAGTATCAACTAGAAGATAATGTGTTTGTCTTATAAAAATTGTTTGATAACAAAATTAATTAACTTTATAAAATAGTCTAAGTCAATATTACTTTGTTCATTAAATTGATTCCTTAAAAAGGATTGATTTTTCCACAATGTTATCTTTAAATTGAAATTCTCAAGAAATTTTCTTAAACAACAAAAAAATACTATCCAACTACCCTCTTTGTAATAAAACTACAAATAAATTAGTAACGTTAAATAAGTACATAGGTACCTAGATAATATATTTTGTATTCAATCAAAAATTAGATTAATTAAAATGCTAAATATATGAACAATGCTATATAAACATATTTGATATGCAAAGATAAATGGCAAAGGTCTTCTTTGTGATAACCTTTATGAAGATACACAACAGTACCTACAAAAATTATACCTACTAATTAAATTTAGGTGGTAGGTACTTACACTTAGCTGCGCATTTTGCAAGTACCCCTCATCGCAGGAGTATATTTGATTAGGCAAATTATTAAAGAAATCTATGAAGCCATTAACAAGCTTATTCTTCTTCTCGTAGCTGATGTCACAAGATATATACGAAAGTAAACTTATAAATAAGATTAAAGATTTATAGCGATCCATGATGCAATCTACACAGTCATCGCTGGACGCACGACTGAACGTAAACGTGTAGTGTAATGATTTGAATAATGCCAAGGAGTAAACGCGTCACTTCAATGATTTCTATATTTATTTACAATACAAAATTTGAGAACGGATACGACACAACCGCAAACATACAAATAGTACTCTGTGTCCGCAACAAACAAACAAACAATAAATCCTCTGATTGTGCTGCCAGCCCTGAAATAAGATTTTCCTCCAACCTCTGTAAAAAATACCCTAATGATATCTATACAATATGGTGTTGGTTTTCTTTTATCAAATAAATAAATTTTTATTCGCTATTTATTTATTTATACTTAGTTTAACTTTACAGATTTATCTAATACGTAAAAAATGTTTTCCATGCAAACGCAGAAAGAATTGAGTAAAAAAGAAAAGATATAGTTCCTGTCATTCTTATTTACAAATTTATTTAAAACAGGTAAATTTATAGCTTATTATATTAATTTCTTAATTTCATAATATTAGCATGGTATAATAAAATAGGTGTTTAAAAAAACGAGTATCATAATAAAATGCAACACAAATCTGCTGAGTACCAGTATTCTTAGTAAAAACAAATTATAACATTTTTATGTTATTTCCTAGTTAACATTCACTAAAATAATAAGTTTTCATGAAACGTATCCTGTGCTTTAAAATCTAACGCAAAACTAGGGAAAATACCCTAAGTTGTGAACACTCATTTGAATTATTTGAATGATTGATGACTTGACGCTTGTCTTTAACAAGATAGACAAGTATAAATTGTGACACACATTACATTGACAGTTTGGTTACGTAACGATGTAGTGCTAGTTTTCAATGTTAGAAAAAAATACACTAACAATATTGGATCGTGCTAAAGAGAAAAACTTAGACTCAGTGCCGTGCTAATGTCATGTTCAGGTTATGTCTAGACACTACGGTGTCATTTCTCCAAGAAGAAGAGTGATGACACTGATGACGTAGCAAGGAACAACAAAACAAATCAACTTGATCGAGTACCGATTTGGATTTATATTTATGTATGGGAAAAACAAAAGACACCACTTCTAGATATGTTTAAGTGCTAACGTTTAACTAAAAATGGATAGCAAGGCAAAGTTAATCGATACTTCTCATAATTCAACCGCAACAAATAACAAAATGTAAGTCAATCAGAAGTTAAAAAACTTTTTGAGAATATTACTTTCTCTTATTTAAACAGACAGCCTAGAAATAAAGAACCAACACACTTACAGGTCTCCAATAATGTTCATAAAAAAATACAGAAATACACTTCATAGGTAAATCAGTCTGAAAGTTCTTATTTTTTTTCATATTTATTTATTGAGGGTTTATTTTATATTTATTTACAGATGGTGGATAGCATTTGGATTAATTTGTGGTGCAGCATTCGCTACAAGATTTTACAAAGTCCTGGAACCGGATCATGTTTGGTAAGAATCAAAAAAAGACATCAAACAAACTTACTAAGTTTTTTTGGGTTGTTTAAATAACAAGAAAATATAAAAAATATGATTTTTAACAAGCCTTCTGAACTTACTTCATACTTTATATACTTTTGCATTAAATTTAACATATTATTATACAAAAAATCTAGCAAAAACTAGGTCATAATAGGTACATCAATTTCAAGCTATAGTAGATTCAATGTTTTATTAAGTTTTTTTCCACTATTTCCAGTTGGGACGAGACCCATTTTGGTAAAATGGCAAGCTGGTACATAAACAGAACATTTTTCTTTGATGTCCATCCTCCATTGGGAAAGGTATAAACTATATTTTTAAATACTAGCAATTTTGATTTAAAAACCCGAAGTAACTTAGTGTAATATTAATAATATTATAATTAGTTAGTAATATTATAAATATTAAGGTAAATAATTAAATACAAACATAAAGCAAAGATTGGTATTTATGTAATATTACAGATGCTTGTGGGTCTTTCTGGAAAGTTAACAGGATACGATGGCACATTTCCATTTGAAAAACCAGGCGATAAGTATGACAAAGCACGATATCAAGGAATGAGAATGGTGAGTAATAATTATACTTAATTTCTTCATAAACAGTATATTTACAATGATTTGTAAGTTTTATTATTTCCCGATTTCAGCAGCAGAAAACTATGTTCAAAACCATGATAGTTTCAAATACCTGAAGGTAGTTTTTTTGTGGTTATAACATAACCAAAAAAATCACATAAGTATTGTGTATTTTACATATTTCCTTTCATATACCATTGAAAAGTGAGTTTTCAATTGTATAATATTTTATAATAAACCACATTATAACAGCAGAATGTTGGTCACACTGGGTTAGAGGAACCCAAGACCGAGCTCAGTGGTGCGTCTTGGATACCTATGACCAGCAATGGACTGTTAGAAGTTGTTGATGATGATGATTAAGCCTTATTGTTTCAGTTCTGCACTGCACTAGGTGCTGCAATCATTCCCCTAACATTTCTCAGTATTTGGGAAATAACAAAATCATTGGAATCATCATGTATTGGAACCATGCTTTTGTTATGCGGTAAGACTGTAAATAACTATTATTAAGCTATTTCCTTTTTTACTATTACATATCTAGCGTCACCCTTCACAATCAAATAATATTTTGACAAATGAAAAGAGCTTGACATAATTGTAAAAGTTTTTTTATAAGCCTGACTGAACTTGGAGCTATTATTGTTTTATGACTATGTTTTTTTATTGCAGATGTTGGAATTTTGACATTGAACAGATACATTTTGCTGGATCCAATATTATTGTTCTTCATGAGTTGTTCCATGTATGGAGCTTTTAAGGTAACTCATTCGTAATATTAATGTTAAACATACTGACAGCCTAAATGTGCATAATGAGCCCATCTCCCATGTCAGCAATCGCTAGTTTAAAATAAAAGTCAAAGCAGTTCTTTGATGTAGATGAAATTGTGTAATCAATTTAGTTTCGATGCCAATGGTCGTGCTAAGTCACGTCATTCTAAATCCAATATGGCGGACGGCCCAAGTTGGCGGATTAGTTATTTTTAACATCCATGATATAGGTATTAAATAAATAATCAGCATTAAGGCAACATTGAAAAAAGAAGAGGTGTGGAGAACTCAATATTTTGTTATTTAAATAGATGTTTAATGATATTTTACTTTTATATTGAATAACCTATAACTCTTACCAATCCTTACCAGGTGAGATCCGTTACCGAAGATGGCTACGCTCCATTTTCAAGAACAATGCTATCATGGCAGCTGTTTCTTGGCACTTCATTGGCTTGTACAATGTCAGTGAAGTTTGTGGGGCTATTTGTCGTGCTTTTTGTGGGCCTGCGGACTGTTGCTGACCTGTGGAATGTACTTGGTGATCTGTCTAAACCTGTGGTGAGTTACTGCATTAGTTATCTCATTGTGCATAACTACCCTCCTAAGCATGAAACATAATATCCTTACCTTTAAGACATCCACAAGGTACCCTGAGTATGTTTAATAGGATGAAAAGAACTCAGAAGATACCGGATCGGATAAAGTCGTGATCCTATTTAAATTATTCTTCTTCTTTATTTAAGTTCTTTTTTGTGTTATTTTTTAATAAATCCTTCTTCTTCTTTATTTAAGTCCTTTTTTTATGTTATTTTTTAATAAATCATCTAGTAGCACCAACTCTTTGCAAAGTTAAATATTTACTTATTTTTCAGAGTTTGACAGTAAAGCATCTTATAGGAAGATCTATTACTTTGATCCTGTGGCCGATAACACTTTACGTGTTCTTCTTCTGGATTCATCTCACTGTGCTCAATAGAAGGTATCTATAAATATATTTTATTCATATTTAAACTCATAAAAATATGTTCTCATAAATGTGTGATGGATGTTACATCACACATTTATTTTGCCATCAGACAAATGTTTATTGTCACTAGTTACGAAGTCAATTAGCTGAGGATCGAACCCACTCACACATGGAAAACAGAGCTAATAAAGCCCATTGTACTTTGCTTAATAAATATTGTAAACTTTGTACAATCTGAAATATCTCTATGGTGTACAATATAGAGTTTTCTATCTACACGCCGCCAAAGATAGAAGTGGTTGCCGTGATATCGTCCGGAGAAAATTCGACAGGGGAATCACGACCCTCAGTCATAAAGAGGAGGTTCTATCTATTTAACACCAAGCAGACGCCTGTAATTACAATGTATCTATGTAATATATTGTATTAAGTATCTCAGTCTTCTACTACCCATAACTCAAGCTCTGCTTAGCTTGGGGCTAGATGACGTTGTGTGGATTGTCCAGCATAATTTTATTTATTTATCTCTCCTCTAGTGGTAATGGAGATGGCTTCTATTCGTCCGGTTTCCAAGCCCGACTGATTGGCAATAGTCTGCACAACGCGAGCGCGCCGCGAGTTGTCGCGTACGGCGCCGTCATATCTCTGAAGAATCATCGCACTGGCGGCGGGTACCTGCATTCACACCACCATCTGTACCCACAGGGAGTGGGGGCGAAGCAGCAGCAGGTATGTCTATTCTACTCTAGTTAGAACTTTTATGTTGATACATAAAAGTAGAAATAGCATTGATACGGTATTTCTTCTATAGTAATATGTATTAAGGTGATACCTCTCGCTCTAGCGGGAAATTCAATTTTTTTAGGGTTTTCTTTTTTATTGCGGCTAAATTGTTATATATTGTACTAGTTTAAGCTATTTTGCGAACATAAACCATAATTTTTAACCATGTATCAATTTTTGAGATTGGTTCTTTATATTTGCTGGAAAGGTGCAGAAACTGTACAGAAACAGTTTTTATACTACACCTGCTCGGAAAGTACCTTGATACTTTATCAAATTTACGGTAGAAAGTACGTCATTGCATATCGAACAAATATGCGGCGAGAAAACGCATCTGAGCGGGAGAGAAAAGTGTATGAAAATCCATTTCTTACGTGGTTTTTTTTTTTTAATTTTGGGTAAGACTATGCGCTGGTAACCTAAATATCAAAAGCCAAAAAGTTTTTACAGTGAGTTTTTATCTCCAAGTTCGCAAAATGACACTGGCCACTAGCTGTGTGTTGGATGGTGTCAAACAATATGAAAAAAGAACATGTGAAAATTTTAGTTTTTTATTTTCCTCGTAGGTGTAGTATAAAGCACTATGTATCACTCAAGAGAAAGTGCGATTCCCGATCTCGGGTGTTTTAAAGCCCTCGCCTGCAGCTCGGGCTTCAAACGACACCCTCGACGGTAATCGGTCACTTTCTCCTCTCGGTGAACAATGTACTATTTTTTTAATTTCTCGCTAGAGCGAGAGGTATCACTAGGTCATATACTTGACACCGCTCGTCTTAATAAATACTATAATAGAGTTTTTGTGATCGGTAACGTGCCCAAAACATTGCGTCGCGCGCCATTCATGTCACACGTGCTATTCGTCGCTGCCAATATATCAAATACTCCAAACTATTTGGTTCCAATAACAACCTTATTTTCAGATAACAACATACACACATAAAGACGACAACAACCGGTTTATAATAAAACCGTACGACAAGGAGAAAGTGGATGGAATTGTGGTGGTTAGAAGCGGAGACCTTATCAGACTCACGCATGTACCGACCACCAGAAATGTTCACTCGCATAGAGAGAGGGCGCCACTTACCACCAAGTACTTGCAAGTCACTGGCTATGGGGAGGTGAGTTTATAAATTATATTAAAAAAAATTAAAGGTTTTAGTTTTAACGGGACCACTAATCTAATTCTGATTGGTGGAATAAGATCTGCACTGACGTCCCGCAATGGGGTGTATTGAGCATTGTCCCCCTGCTAACCTCACCCCAGCCAGAGTGATGAAAAAGACCCGATCAGTTCCTGTAGTCCTGTTTTGGACCTCACTTCATTTGTAGCAATGCAATACAACATCATATGCTCTACAGTTGTTGCTCCGATTTTAAGGAGATGGTGATTAAGATCACAGTGGCCTGTGACGATGCCCACGATCATTCTTCACGATCTTCAACGGGACCCCATTACTGGCCGCGCTGTCCGTCTGTCGGTCTGATTATCACAAAAAACGGAATTAAATAAGTACTTAAGGGGGCTTTCATACAAAAATGTGTTATTTTTGGTACGGAAATCGTCGTGTATGAGTCAGATTCACACTTGGCCATATAATATATTTCAGGAAGGCATTGGCGATGCAAACGATGTGTGGAAGATTGTTATATCGGGTGGCAAAGATGGCGACGAAGTACAAACAGTGAGAAGCAAACTTATGTTTGTACATTATTTACAGGTAATATTACCAATATTGTACTATTGTTTAGACTTTTTTCGTGTATTTTTCTGTGCTATTTATTGGTCACTTGTTTCGTGGTGTTCCCATTGTAGATGCAACTTTTGCTTAGTTTGGGAGTAGAGCAAAATATGTGAAATCTATGGAGAGCCATTTTAATCTACGACATAAATAATAGAGCCGCAACGATGCAAAAAAAATATCTAAAAATAGTGGTCGTCTGATTCTGATGCTCACTGTACTTACTGTAGTATCTCTGCTGATACGTAGGTACTACTGTCACAAACTATTATTGCATGATAAGTAGGTATTGACGTTATTTTAAAATAAATTGAGGGTAGGCATATATTTATATTTTTGTTCATAGTAATAATTTGACTAAAATTGTATTAGTGAATAGGTACTTATAATTTATTGATCAATTTAATTTGTCTAGTTTTAAATTCCGCACACAATGTATATTGTTTCTCATTATGGAATAAATGAATATGAATAGTTGTAACTCAGAGTGTTCGGAAGATATAATTTAATTATTTTTATTCTAGGCCTGTATTCTAACGACAACAGGCAAGCAGCTGCCAAAATGGGGTTTCGAGCAACAAGAAGTTGCGTGTAACCCTAATCTGAGAGACAAGAACGCACTTTGGAATGTTGAAGACAATATCTTTGATGACTGTGAGTACTGAGTATCTTTACAAATTTTATATGTATTTTATATGTAAGTATATGTAATTTACTAATTTTATATGTATATGTAATTTTATATTATACGGGACTGTGATTGTTTTTTTAACTCATTAATATGTCCCTGACATGACTGTATATTTATTTGTATTATTACTAAGTTAAATTGACACCGCACTAGAACTTCAGTACTTAATTTATTTGTAAGAAGAATCATATAAAAAAAACGGTAGGAACCAGGCCGTAAGTTTCTTGCCCGTTCTTCTAGACTCTGGTCGCGTGGAACTGGCACCTAGAATCACCTAGTATGTAAGACGATTCTAAATGATCCTTGTGATTTTACTGAATAAAGTAATTTTTGACTTTGATTGCAGTACCAAAAATGAGTTTCGAAGCGTACGCGTCCGGATTCTTGGAACGTTTCTTCGAGTCCCACGCCGTGATGTTTCAAGGCAACGCTGGCTTGAAACCTAAAGAAGGGGAGGTCACTTCTCAACCGTGGCAGTGGCCTATTAATTACAGGGTAACTTTATACATTATTTATGTTTTTTAAGGGTTCCGTACCCCAAACGGGACCCTATTATTGAAACACCGCTGCCCGTTTTATGTTTTTTAAGGTCCCTGCGATTCCGCTGTCAGTCTATCACCAGGCTGTATCTCATGAACCGTGTTAGTTAGTTAGAATTCAAATTTTCACGGATGATGGCATTTGGTTGTTGTAACAACAAATAATATTTAACCGTTTCGATGCGGGAGTCTCTTGGACAAACTTTAACGCCTGGCGGCTAACAAATATTTCGTGGCACCACAGAGGTGCCTAACGCCAGGGACTTTGATGACACCACTATGGTGCCCTCCGCCAGGAGTTGTAACTTATCGCTTTTTTTCCTGTTTTCACGTGCTGAAAGTTTAGTCGCCACCCAAAACCGAACGTAAATTGTTTAACTTTTCGATTGGCGTGTATAAAAGTAACTATCTACATGTATTAACGGAAATAGAAGGTAAATCCCTTATTTCTATCAGAGGTTGTAAACATTTTTGTAGTTTTTTGATGGATCGATTGATTTAATGTTACTGTAGAGTGAAATATGAACATTCGAGACATGCAGAGCGCTATGAGTCTTTTCTAGTGTTTTGTTGGGAATTCAAATTCATGATAAGTTTTTAATAGAATATTCTACTGGCTTACTAGTAACGTAATGTTCTATTATAGTAATACAACTATAGTAATTAGATATTTGGCTTTTGTTTATGGCAGATATTTAATATTATACAATAATATATTGTTTTGATTTAGAATTACGTAAAAAAAAAATTATATTCCAGAATGAGTTTGGGGAAGATCCTATTTCGAACAAAATTCCTAGACTTATTGAGAACATAAGAAAATGAGGATGAAAAAAAATGTATGAAAAACGATCCAAAAAAAACTACGAAGGGTTGTGCAACGTGCACAGAAATAATAACCAAAGATATTTCAATATCCACTGAAAAGACTAGTAGAATAGTAGAAGATGAAGAACAGCCTTAGATATTCATGGCATTAATATTTTGGGCAATTTGTATCTAACGAATTACATTTCATATAATTTCTTTAAGGAAAAGGTTGAGAATCCCTGAAGTGTGTGAAATCACGTGATTTCCTGAAACTGACACTGTAGGGAGGATCTGTGTGACAAATAAAGACTCTTTTGTTTACGGAAAGTTTTTGAAAAACGTCAATTTATTAGATTTTTACGGGTTTCAAATTTGGCACCTCTCGGGTGCCACCCGCCATACGCAAAGGATAATCCATGGCACCACTGTGGTGCCACCCGCACGGAAACGGTTATGCGGAATCTCATATAAAATCTTTTTTTTCTTTTCCCTCGCTCGCCCTTTTTGTGCCTTTGCCATTTTTTAGTTTTTTTTTAGTACTTGCTAGTTACTTTTTCGCCCGACTCGCACTTGATTGTTTTTTACTGCTTACTTATGTCATCTGTCTCGCTAATGAATTATGTGTTCTATTGTATTGTTTCAGGGTCAATTCTTCTCAGGCAGCACCCACCGGATCTACTTGCTAGGAAACCCTGTGGTGTGGTGGGTGAACCTGGCATTCCTTGTTGTATTCTTCATGGTGTATGTCATCAATTCCATTCGGGTTAAACGGGCTGAAGCTTTCGGGACGACGATTCCAGGTAACATATATATTTAGATATATGTAAATTATTTGTAACAAGAACATGTTTGATGAGATTAAGTAATAGAATGTGCAGATGCTCTAAAATTTAGTAAATTCAAGGGGAAACGAAATATAGGTTATTTTTGGAACATAATTTTTATTGTCACTAATTAAATTAAAATAAGTAGGTAAGTCTTGTTGGTAAGTAATATGTCTTAAAAATATTAAGAGACAATCGAAAAATAATGATACATGTTTAACGCACATTTTTGCAAAAAATTATAAAGATCAATGGCATATTCAAAGCTTTTCAGGATTAAAAATCAATTAAATTTTATTCAGTAAAATGACGAAGATCAATTAGAGTCTTATTTTATACTAGGTGGTTCTAGATGCGAGTACCACGCGAGCAGAGCCTAGAAGAACGGGCAAGCAACTATGGCCTGGTTCCTACCGTATTTTCTGTATAATCCTTTTTTACGATTATTGGTTTATGATTAAATCTTCTGCAATAATATGCTGATGTAAATATTACATTTGAATAACTGATTGTAATATCTACAGATGACAGAAAAAGTTTACTTCTGAACGCCGCTGGGTGGACATTTTTGGGATGGGCGCTGCATTACATTCCGTTCTGGGCGATGGGTCGAGTGCTGTATTTTCATCATTATTTCCCGGCTCTTGTTTTTAGCTCTATGCTCACTGGTAAGATTGATTTATTTACTATTGTATCTGCTACAAGAATGGACGAATTAGGGGGAAACCTTTGCCCAGCAGTGGGACAAATAGATTAGAGGAATATTATGTTACTCCATGTTCATGCGTTTTTATTGGTAGATAATTTTACTATGAACACAAAAAAGGAAATTGCAAGTAGGTATACCTTGCTAGTTAAGCAGCAATCTGACTTTAAACCTAACTAGAATTTTCTCTCTTTTTATCATTCAAAGATTACCTAAGAAAATATTGTTGTGTAAAAATGTCCTTGTTTAGGGTGACGCTGAGCAGGCAGTAGATAACCAATACTGGTTAGATAATAAACTACCTAGTATTAAAACAACTAGTTACATCAATTATGTAAATTCTTTTTGATAATAAACAACAAAAAAGTGATTTTACTACATTGGAGTTGAAGGTTTTATGATTAGATTTAGTCGTAAAAGCTTGCACACGAAATAAATATTTAAATCCATCCTTCCACTTACAGGAATCCTAACGGAATACCTGCTTCTCAGCATCAGAAGCTTCCTATCTCCAGAGCTGGGTCGCACCGCATATCACTGCATCCTGGGAGTGGTGTTTTCCACCACTGTGTACAGTTTCTACCTGTTCTCCCCATTGGCTTACGGCATGAACGGCCCTATGGCCCATGAACCTAATTCTACCATGGCAGGTCTAAAGTGGCTGGAGTCCTGGGAGTTTTAGATGGGTTTGACTATGAATTTCAACTTTAAACTGGTGCTAATAAAGTTTAAATTAGATATTGGACTTCTTCATGGTACAGTTTGTGTCAATATGATATGAGCTGAAGTCAAAATGATCTAAAAACAAAAGCAATATTGAACTATTAAGTCCGAATTATCATTTATTTTTTACATCATTTGACTGATTACGATGACTGTAATGAATGAAAAGCTGTATGAATCGATGAATCGAATCTATTCAATACTCAACTCGGATCTGTCAAAGCAGTAGAAAATTATTTATTTTTTAGAATCTCATTAGTCTTAATTCAACTTTGTAAATGCATTTTAAAATTATTATTTAAATTAAAATTTAAGTAATTATTATTTACATAAAAGGCAGTATTTCAAGTGTAGAGATTAATCTTAGTAAATATAAGACTGAATGTTGATTCAGAGATTGTAATCACAAACTAGTGGTAGGATGCTAACATATGTTTTACTTGATGTTTGATTGCTATAAATAGTTGCATGGGTATGCTCTGATAAATTTATTATTAGTTAATGTCTCCGTCCATAATTTATTTTTACAAGAACATATTAAATTAAAGTTACTATATATAAGTATAAGTTATTTTGTGAGTAGATAAGAACTAACTTTTGTACCTACCATATTTTTTATACCTAAATAAAAATACTGTACGTAAACCTATGTTCTTTTATTGAATAACAAAGTTGATTCCAAAGAAATCAGATTTAAAAATGCTTCCAGCCCAGCATATGTTGGTAATATTTGAAATGAGGCGCTAAATAACTTGGCCCACAATTTCGTACGTAACCCCTTCATATTTAAATAAGTTATTCTATGACCCCTTCGTCTCTTATTATTTTTTAGAAATATAAATTTGGATAATAATATGTTAATCCAGGATACGAACGAATAGTATTTCAAGTTTTATTCAATTCGGTCCAGCAGCTGCAACCCTATTTAGATTTTAGCCCGGATCATGATACAGTGTTGATTGATAGTTAAACTTGCGCCACCATAGACATGGCGACAGCGAGTCTATGTTATATTATTAATTTTGCTACTGGCCACTCAGTCATTGAATGAATATTTTGACATAAAAAAATACAATTTACAAATGGCGTTTACGTAGTGTCGGACAGATGTATTCACGGCCACGATGGGCGATGATTCTTTGATATTACGAGAAGATGGCTATATACGCATGAACTTTCCTGTTACATCGCTAACGTATCACAGTAACTTGAATATTATATTGGTGAAGACTGATGTGGGTGGTGTGCACGTTTTAGATGTGAACTCGGGTGTGATTCTCCAATCTTCATGTCTGTCAGCGGGTAAGTTAAACGCTTTTCTCTACCGATCTCTAGATTCATTGCTATAATTTGGTGTGTTAAATCAAACATTGTTTCATTACTTAGTTATTTGTCAGTGCGGGAGTCTTTTGCGGTGATTTTGCTATGGCCTACATTGTTGCTCCGGCTGTCAGTACGCGATAAACAATTGTGATTACACCGGATCCGTGCGTGTTTGTAGATGTGGGGGGCACGCTCGGAGTGGAGTACGTGCCTGGTACGGACCGAGTGTTCGTGTGGGACAGCAGCGGCGTCGGCGCTCGGACCGACTACAATGGAGTGCTACTACTCCACACCGCCCTACAGAGGCCCCTGCCCTCTGCACATGTTGATAGGTGCATCAGGCTAGAACTTGTTCTGTCTGAGGTATGTAGCAGTACTCTATTTACATTCTTAAAATCATCAGCCACTTTTACTCAAATCTCTAGAATATATTTCATTCAATTGCAAGTCATTATTTCTATGAATGTGAAATTGCATTTGTACCTACTGGATTTGTACTTATTAGTTTCAAGTTGATACATTGAAATGATTTCCTGCAAAATTATTAATTAATTGAATAAATAAAAATAGGATAATGTCTTTCATCATGTAGGTAAATTTATATTGAAAGTAATTTCATATATATATATTACACCTTTCAGTTCCTAAGCCACAAAATAACTTAAAACAAAGTACTTTGGAAACTGGGCTATGTTTATGATGATATTATAGTTTTGTACAATTTCCTTAGGCTGTGCTGCTGTACCAATGTTTGAAGGGTCTTGATGCCAATTCCATTGAAGGCCTGACAGACTTTGTCAAAGAACTGAAAAATGCTTTGGATGCTGAACCCATCAGGAAGGGAGTCAAAGCTCAAAAGGTCAGTGTTTTAACCCCTAAAGAGATTAGCATCATCATCATCAACCTATATCAGTCAACTGCTGGACGTTGGTCTCTCTCAAGACTCGCTACTGTGCCCAGTCTTCAGCTAAATTTGAGTATCATAAAGCAATTCATGTGAAAAAGTTTTTTAATTTTTATTTATTTATAGTTTTGTTTGGTGTTATCCCAGTGTAAAAATAACCTTTTTTTTTGTCCATAGTGGAGCACAGTAACAATAAGCTTGCAACAGTCCATCCTACGTCTTGTCACAACCAGTGTAGTTCAAGAGTTGAAAGGTCAGAACCGACGGATTCCTGCGCTGGCCATAGCTTCAGCGGTAGGCCAGAGAGCCAATGAGTTAGTACCATGCTCTAAAGATGAGGAGACCAGGCCGCTTATGTACTCTGAGGCAGAACGGAAGGAAACTTTCAAAAGATGGCCCCATATGGATTATAAGTGAGTGAAGCTTTTTATATTATAAAAACCTAAAAGATCTATTACGAGGAACAATGATACAGATAAAAACAGTACCTACTTACACAGTGTTACACTGTATGAGTAAAACAAGATTGCACTATTTTGAATGATGAATAATTATTGATGGAAGTTTAGAGTAATCTCTCAATCCAAGGATGTTTGTCATTTCTAAATGTAATCTATTGGTATGAGACTGTTATGCACAACCTGCTTTTGTTGTCAGATGGGCACTCCCTGCTCGGATGGCACAAGCTGGGTTCTACCACCAGCCATCACCAAATGGTGATGATCGAGCGATGTGCTTCACCTGTCTGGTCTGCTTGGTTTGCTGGGAGAAGAGTGACGAGCCCTGGGTTGAACACGAGAGGCATTCCCCCAACTGTCCCTTCGTTCGTGGAGAATATACACACAATGTTCCTATATCTGTGAGTATAATTGCAAAGTACACTACTGCACCACACCCACATTTATTTTAAAACTGTTCTTTTATAATCTTGGAGTATGCCTTAGTAGTTGAATAAACTTATTAATTTTACTTATTCAGGTTACAAATGCAACGGCTTGCGCTGTCCCGTCTCCCTGCGTGAGCGTAGTGTCAAAAGGCAACACGGGAGAATTGATTGCGTCTGGCACCACCGACGGAAAGATCAACATCTGGACATTCGACTGCGGCCTCAAGCTAATTAAATTCATACACCTGTCGGCCTACGATTCGATTTTCAGCGGCCTACTGACGACAGATAATAATCAAGTCTGGGGTAATAGCATTGAGAAAGATAGTTGTGAGTATTTAATGCACGGGTAGCGCAATCGTACAGTATTACGAATGTAAGGTAGGAGAAGTAGAATGTGTATGTAGTTAGATTGATTTGGCGAAATTATGTGTTAATGTAATTTGGTGTGTAATGAGTGTGTAATAAGTGTGTTTTGTGTTTCCAGCCACCTACGGCATCGAGCTCACAGCGATGGCGTTCGTTGGTAACGCATCTCAACAGGAACTTGGCTGGGTAGTGCAGCTACTCAAAACTCCTCCGCAGTTCAAAGACAACTCGGAACAAGAGGCAAAACAGAAAACGAATAAAGCCAAGTCATCTCTCATATGCGCGGTCGTCGTCACTCGCACGAACTCTCAATCGACCGAGGTACCGATCATGGAAGATTCCAGCAAAGCTCTATTCGATCAATGCGCCGACCCTTCCAAGGAAAGCGTGCAGGCTATGAACGACCAAAACGAAGCCAAAAGTAACCTGTCTCCCAATAAAATGCTCTTCCTCCTAACGTATGACATACACGGCTCGCAAGCCGGCAACGTGACGACCGTCGTGAACCTGTCCAACCCCAGCGGCAACGCCAAGCCCGGCGGCAGTAAGAAGGTTTGCACGGTCACCAGAGCCGACGACGCCA
Organism: Ecliptopera silaceata; assembly: GCA_932527185.1. NCBI lineage: Eukaryota > Metazoa > Arthropoda > Insecta > Lepidoptera > Geometridae > Ecliptopera > Ecliptopera silaceata. Next base: position 8,195,356 of record OW052208.1, on the reverse strand, counting down.
ACATATACGACGATATCTACTTCCAATATTCCGACGAGGAACCCGAACTAGCTCAATGCTCCAACGCACTCATCGACGAACATATCAGCAACGTTATTAATCTTAATGCCTCCTCGAGCAAGGACGATTGCAAGGTATGGGAGCCGAAGAAGATTATACTTACGAAGCATTTTAAAATAATGCCGCCGCCACCGCCCGGCCTCATCCAAGAGTTCCAGGAGCACACGGCCGCGACCGGCCACACCCCGGCGAGCGTGTTGGACTTTGTCGGCACCTTATCTAAACTCAAAAGCTGGAAAAGTGGAGGGACCTTAGATTCGGTCGGCACTAAACTCGCCGATCAGACCGATGCTGTTGTACTGCAGCAAACGCCGGAACCTCACCTGTCCCAGTACCTCATGAGCGGGCCCGTCGACATCTCCGACCTTTACAATCACCAGTCGATCGGACAATGGTATGAGGGAGGAGAGGGCACGGAAAAGCTTAAGGTGACCACGTTCAGCGGCGGAGGAGGTGGCAAAGTTGGAACGCAAACCGCAGCTGCGGCGACGAACACCGAAGGCTTTGAATCGGAACCGGTGCTTCCGCCACCGGATGAGGTGACCCAAGGCATCGCCGTCCAGTGTTTGAGTCTTCCACCTATGCTGAACCTTCGAGAAGATTCCAAAGTCACTCATCTTATACCAACCGAAGATAAGGAACATCTACTCGTCGTAGTATCGAGCATAGATCCGGATAAAATAAAAGCTGAAGACGAGACCGACAATGACGGTGATATCAAAATGGAAGTCGACGATTCGGAACTCCAAGAAAGACTTAAGTCTGACGCTAAAGCGTACTTTATACTGTACGAAACTTATGACAAAACTTCCATGTATACGCTTGAAGACAATCCGGTTTCGTACCAGGAGCTACCGTTCAACGAAAGTCCCGTAGACCTGTGTCTATTACCTGGAGATAATGATCAGTATTCGTTCGCTTCGGTCGGCATCGACGGCTGTTTGCGATTGTACTCACTTCCTGACTTCAAAGTACTGTCAGAAAAACGCGTGCCAAAGGGACAGTTCACGTCCGTAACGTACTGCACTTCGGTAGACCGCCTCAGCGTGTCGACGAAACACGGAATGATCTATTTCTATGCTTTCAACAATGGAGACAAAGATTCTGGCGATGACCAAGACGAAGATGAGTTTGCTAACATAGATTTCGACATGCTACAACGCGCACCAAAGGATGAAGTTTGCGGGCCGGTTACCGCTCCGGTCATTATAGCCAACAAGCCTGAACTAGATATGGCTGACTTAGAAACTCTTATTACTCTGACCGGGTCGTACGGCACAAACACCGCCGTGCCGTACAGCGCCGTGGTACCGGGCTTCTGGTGCGAGCTGTCTCCGGCTCAACGACCGCGGTCCGACCACCAGAACAACAGAACTTGGAGGCTGCAGAATACGTCATCAACCTGGGATGAGCACTTCCTCGAACTCACTTTACCGTATAGCGTGTCCTTGGCTCACGTGGAATTTGCATTCTCTCTTCACTCCATTTGCACGACCAACCTGCCCGTTATAATGGTTACGCTTCTGAAGCAGAATCTACACGGGATAGGGTACAAGAAGGACGCTACTTTCAGTAATAGAGCCGAGTCGCCCAATCCCGTTATTGACGCAAATATGACAAATCTAGAAAACCCAATTCACAGCGAGGAGTATCTACAAGCTCACAACGCAGAAATCCTCGCTGGGCCGTTGGTGCTCTCCTCCGGTCTGGACTCCACACAACAATCTGGGATTCTTACTTTGACCAGCCCTCGTCTCTATCGCGCTAGAGGCCGAACGTTTTTGATCCACCTCAAAACGCTATTCGACCCCGCTAAGGATATGTCCAAAGCGCCCGGTAAGTCCGAAGAGGTGAAAGGCAAGAAGTTCATCGGTTGCGATTGGTTGCATCAGATCTCGTTGACCGTGCGATCGAGCCCGCACACCGAAGTGCCCTTGGAGCGGCAGCAGAGAATCGCCATGCTCGAAAACAACAGCTACTTGAACACTTTATGCGACATTGCTGTGGGTAATCATCCGCCTGAAATGCGCAGACTTGCTCTCGACAACATCATCTGGGTGATATCTGTAAGACTCCAAAGAATGCGTCTCGCGAAGACAGAAAAGGGGAAAGATAAAAGCGTGGAGAATCAGCAGATCGAATGTGTCAAGGTGATCGAGCAACACATAGACGCACTGATAAGAAACTGCATCCTCTGTGGGGATAGGAGCATCGCGAACAAATGCACCAGAATCATGCTGATCACTAGCGAGTGAGTGTTGCATATTTTCACAAATGAATCCGTTATAGCTTCGCTGTATTTCCTTAAAATACTTATATGTTTTTTGTCAACAGTGGCGAGAAACAGCTACCCAAACCCTGGAAGTCCACGTTCGAGCACTCGCTCTGCCGGAGCGTTGCGAACTGCATTCCGTTCGTGGGCGCGTGCGTGTCGCCCGGCGCGTTACGATGGCTGGCGGCCTTGGTCCAGCACGCCGCAACCACGGCCGCCGCGCCTGACTTCGTGCAGAGATTACTGGACTTGCTGCAACATGCTGCTAATCCGCTTCTACAAAGAGCGGATCCGTATCAGCACTTGCTACGGTCAAGGTACACTTCATCGCTTCAATCAACAAAACCCACATTAGGCATAGCTTCACTACGTTCTTTCGCTAATAGAATAATTGTAACTTTGAACGCAGATTCGGCCTGTACGGTCTCCCGTTCGAGCGCAGTATATTCGCGCCGGAAACCCCCGAAGTGTCCCGAAGTGGGGCTCCGGTGACGTATGCGAACATGCTGCAAGGCGACAACGCCGCGCCGCCGCCGCGACACGACCAGCAGCTGCGCGAGCTGCTCAACTGGCCTAAAGACTCAACCCCCGGTGAGTGACACTTATTGACACCACTGTAGATTTCATGTCGCTTCGGATCTAAAACCGTTTCGGCTACATGTTGTACGAACAAGACAAGAGTCCTCTCCTGTATTGTCAGTAACTAGCTGACTTTTATATACTGAAAACATTTTTATAAAATGTAGAGCAAGCGTTTATACTTTCTTCATTATTAATCATTCCATGATTCATAACATTACCAGATCAAACAACATCCAAACCTTGCAATCTCGCCAATACCAATGAAACAATCTTCACCACAGATCCTAAAACGCCGACCCCCTGGTGGGCTCAGAACAACGGCGCTGGTGTGTTCAGCCACGGCGTGAGTGAAGGCACGCCCCTCCACGTCAGCTGCCACCTTGTGTCCGACGGAACCAAGCTGGAGACTGCGGGGTACAGGCACCACGCCGCCGTCGTCAGTACCTTGCCCGGAGCCGCTACCACCGCGCAGGCCACCAACGAACCGCAGCAGGTAACTACTATCAGAAATGCTAGGTTTCTAGCTGGAATGTTCGAGTACTCTCAGCTGAAGCAGTCTTCAAAGACCTTGACATGTTTGCTCAAGTAACTTTCGGACATGGTATTGATCGATCTCTTCTAGGCTGTTTTACGATAGGTAAAATAACATGTATGTATGCTTCAAAATGAATTTGTTAGGAAGTTCATGTCAAACTTTCCGGCAGAAATATGACATAGAAATTGCGTAAGCAAAGCGTCCACAGTAGCTGTCCCGGGTCCGCAATGCTGGGAAGAAATGTATTCCAGAAAATTAAAATCGCATTACGCCCCGATCCGCCTGACCGAAAAGTAGCTAACGTGTCGCGTGTCTAACTTGCATACCATTTGACAGCAGCTGTGGAATGCCATGTATGACAAGGAACTGAAGGAGTTAGAGACGAAGCACCCGCCGGGTGATCCCGACCCTGACTCGTTGGAGGACGTCGAGAGCACCTTGATGGATTGCGATCCTCAGGACAAGATGGAGTTCTCTGATGATCGACTGTTCAGGGTACGACTGTTGTACTGCACGCGCGGTCGCTTTTCGCAGCTGTTTGTTGAAGTTTGAATAGAAACATAATCCACTAGAAGACGGGCTCGCGTTACTACTGTTCTCTATTCCATTCAGGCATAAACTGACTGGTCTATAGATATTACAGCCTCTAGCACCGCATGACACCTTGCTGGGACTTATAACTATCAAGTTTTAATCTCCTGAACAAATCAAATTCACAAAATCACGGAAAATAATATAAAATTAATACAAAACGATTTAAAAATAATACGGCGATAAGCACCACATTATCTACACTACATCTCATTCATGTGCTAATATGATATCGGTATCCTTCTGCGATTGAATATAAACAAATGACATCACGCCTTCTATTGGTTTCTCTTTCTAAAAATCTACGACAGATTAAACAATACTAAATCTGTTGTGGTTAAAACAAACTTCACGTTAGTCGAGATCTTCCGCGCGTTCTGTACTTTATGATCAGCTGGGTCCCGTTTCACCAACTTACAAGTTAACTAGTAACAATTTTACTATTACAGGCGTTACAAGCTACTAATTACAATTACAAGCGTTTCACGAACAGCGATTTTTTAAAGAATAATAAAAATCTGACCATAGACTCATTTTACTAGGAAGAAAGTGTCGAATAACAAGTGAAATTTTCTGCCCTATTCCATTCATTCCAATTCATTCAAATTCGTCGTTCTTTGCTCTGTAATTGGTTGGCGGTCTTTCGAGTTTTCAAAAGAGGTAATCACGTCTCTGATATTTTGTGGCCATTTAACATATTTAGGGAAGAAATGGGTGGACGCAATTGATACAATTGTATGTACCACACGGCATACACTGGCCTTAGACACGTCGTGCATGTCCCCTACCGTGTGGTACTGTTCTCCGGACCCTAGCCAATGCAGTCCCACGCACAGCTGCAATTTGGGGTCCAAGGGCATATTCCGCTGCGTGGTATATTCAAGGTGTGGTCCAACAATTCTTAATAAATCTTGCATTTTTGACGAACTCATTCTGAATCGTTCATTAAACTCGTAGTCACTTTCGAAATCTACGTTAATACGCTCCCGATATATTCTTCTTCTCCGCGTTATTGTATTATCTTCTTCTGATGACGAGTCATCATCCCAAAAGAACATTGTTATTTCTAGTTCAATGATTTTAAATGTTTTTTGAATATTATAGCTCTGAAACCATTTAATAATATTGCACTTTTACAATTCTACCCAGGTCAAAAGGTAGGTAAAATTGTAACCAAAATCCCTGACAAGTTCAAATTTCTGTAGGAAACACTTGTTCGATTCATCAAATTGTCACAATAATAAAATTAAAAAAATCTATGGATTGTAAATTGTCACTGGTTACTTGTACTTGTAAAATTTTGAATTTACGACATTATGAAACGCTTGTAACACGAAATGTTGCCATTATCAATGGATTATGGGTAAATGTTGCTATTTAATTTTACAATTCTACAAATTTGTAAGTTGGTGAAACGGGACCCAGGTAGTGCACCGAATGAAACCGAGGCTCTCTACTAGGGAGGGTGTAGACTGTGTAGAGCATGGTTTATTGATATTCAATTAGTGATAGTATCTATGTAGTTCTTAGAATAGTCTTTATTTTATATCGGCTGTCAGCTGTCACAGCATTTTGGGCTTTCATGCGACGGGCTAAAGTAGGTTTTGTTACATCAGGAGCAGGAGCAGTGTGGCATTCCGTGGGCGGCGCTGGTGACGCGCCCGCCGCAGCTCACTTTGCTCGTGGAGAGAATGCACTCGGGAGCGAGACGGTACATCGTTTTGGATTTCGGACACACAGTGCGCCTTACTGATGTTGTAAGTACCATTTTAGATAGATACAAGTCGTCTTTTTACTCCCAAGCCTCTCTAAACAAGACTTCTATAGCATATGCTGAGTGTAACGTATCTTGAAATATAAATTATCATATCTTAATATCAGCATTCGCGTGACAACAAAAGATAACCACTTTTGTGATGATATTCAGATATTTTAGTTTTATTAATGCAAAATAAAGCATATTTCTACTTCATAGTACCTGGAACTTAAAACAAAGTAAGCTTGCATAGCACCTCTTCCTCTAGCCAACAAGAACAAAACGATATTGCGTTCCTGTTCCACTTCCATTCACAATTTGAGAGCACAGAGAGAAAGAAATGTTTTTTTGAAAAGTTGTATATCATTATCAGATAATACCGTCGTGCCAAGACCTGGTGACCTTATGCGTGGACATCTGGGTGACGAGTGAGGAGTTTGATGGCGTGAAGTTGGCCGCCGCCTCCGATATCGCTAACAAGAATCTGGTGCTCACCGACTTACAACCTCCTCCACTGTGCCGGTACATGAAGGTATGTTACAAATATTAATCGATGCTGCAGACCACAAATCCATTAAAAAGGTTACTTTTTTCGACTAAAACAAATTATTCAATAGTTAATCTTACGCGACGGAGTGGTGGATAAACGCAGGAGATCGAGATGAATGGAAGAGTTTGGGGGAGACTTTTGGCCAACAAGTTAAATAAAAAAAATATGTTGCTCCTACATGCTGTACGCTAATAAATGAAAATGTAATGCAAAATGTAACCAATTTTACAAGATCTTCATGTTCCTTAACTGATGAAAGATGAAATTAACTATCGTTATATTTATTACTTAACATTGGTGAGCTTAGAATAGAACTTTTGCTTATTTAAAAAAAATATTATGTTTTTAATATAGCAGTTAATATTTGAATAAATTAATTGCAGATAACTACAATAGGACGTTACGGAATGTCGGCCATGAAGTGTAAGATCCCGCTCGGTTGGTTTTACGGCGAGATTGCGAACGTTAGCAACGTGCAGGCTTCCATCAACGCACTCAACGCGCTGCACCAAGACTTATCTTGCCGATTCAGGTACATTCTCCACAGTGCAAGAGCACATAGTTTTGTTCTGCCAAATATATGGTATGTGTTAAAGAAAATTGAAATGTACTCAAATTTTTATATAAAAAACCTTAATCCCGAAGTATCCATTTTTTGTTTTTAAATCCAACATCCTAAATATACCAATAAAATCAGTTGGTCTGACTATCTGATAGTGAGATTCTTACTTTGTTAGAGAAAATATTTGATGGACCTAGATTTTCAAAAATGTTAAGGAAAACATTTGTAACAATAACAAGGGTAATAAGAGCTAATCAAAAACCGTAAATTGGTACTTGAAATTTTGATGAAAATCTACTTGCACAGTTTACTTCAACCGAATTACCGTCCACAGATTAGCAACCGGCAAACTGATGGATCTACTCAACCCATATCTAGAACTATACAACGGAAACGCCGCTAACATGATGGCGTATCTAAACATGAACACAGAAGGCGACAACAAAGTGGTCACAGCTTACAACGAATGCATAGAACTACAGCAACAGTTGCACACATGCACAAACATCATGAAGAAACTACAAAACACTTCCAACACAGACGAAGGGAGGAAAGTCGCTGAGATGATTGAGAAGGGTCTGGTGACCGGGAACAGTTTGCTTCAACAAGCTTCAACGGATAAGCTGAGAGTTATCACAGAGAGTGTTGTTGATATGCTGCTGTTCTTCTACTTCCAAATGAATGATGTGGTGAGTGGATATGCTATAGTGTTATACGTTCTATCTTATAAAAAGTTAGCGCAGACTTGAAGTACTGATTACCATACGTAATTATGACTTAAAGTCAAAGCTAATTTTTTTATAAGATAGGGGGATAAAAAGTAGTTGTCTGAAGGTAGAAATATGTTTTATTATATAGGTTTTTTAATTATGTCAATTAATACAATCACCTACACCCTGTCACGCTGCATACAAAACTCTGATTTATTAAAAAATGTATACTAGGCAAGTTTATTTTTAGTAACTGTACCTAAGGATGATCACTGATTTTCAAAATACAAGTTTTTTTTACTAAAGGGGCTCCTTATATCATTATATCATATACATACCGTTATATACTACATTTTTAGTTTTATTTATTTTGTATTCTCTTTTGATCAATAAAACTTTTTTTAAATCTCGCTAAAGTTCTTGCTATATTACTGTGCAGTTCGCGAATCGCGATCCTTTCAGAGCGTATAACATCTCGTAACATGTTTCTTTGACATATTCTTTACATATTTTTTTACATATAGGCCTATAGGTATCTTTATATGTTTATATGCCTTCTAGGCTGAACTAGAGAGACTTAATTATTTTAAGATCAACCAATTGTGTACATACCTAGTTTCATAAACAATAAATATCTTTATCTCTATGTATCTATATCTCTATCTATATCTATATCTCTATCTAAATGGCATGTATTTCCCAGCAATACCCGGAAGTGTCTCGCGAATGGTGTTCTCGCGTGACGCCGCTAGTGTGGCAGTGCGGCGGCGCCACGTCGGGCGCGCTCGGCACTCTGGTGGCGCGCGTCTGCGGCGCCGAGCGCTGGTGGGGCGACGCGCTCGCCTCGGCACTCACTGACGCGTTCGCAGCCTCCTTTGCACCGCCCACACCACTCGACAGGTAATAACACTAATATGGGCTATCGTCATCATCAACCTATATTAGTCCACTGCTGGACGTAGGACTCTCCCAAGACGCGCCACCCGGTTTTCGGCTCTTCTCATCCAGTGTTTGGCAGCTACACTCTGCAGATCGGCGCTCCGAGTTAGCCCATACTTGGAGCGACGATCTGCGAATACCTGGAAATTATGAAAATAGTTTGTATTTCTGGTTCTTATAGGACCCGATAAATAACTGATATCCTTGCTTGTTATGTGTGTTCAAAGAATGATTTATGTAGTCAGAGAATTAGTTGGTATACCTAATAATCGAAAAGTTCTAGACTGGTTTATAAAGTGAACAAATATCGTTGGTTTATTATAGGGATTATATGATTATATTATGTAGGGTTGCTCTTAATGAATTTAGTTCTAAAGATTTGTTATTTTCATTATTGTAAGCTAAATCTCGTTAAAATAGCGCCAGTCACACATGTATCAAAAAATTTCTTCCTACGTGTCGATCGATAAAATAAATTGAAAGTAACATGCCACCATTCGTTACAGATGCCTAGTCCTAGTAATCTACATGTGCCGAAAGAGCATGTTCTCTCACTGGGAGCGGGTGAGCTCGGGCACGGGCGAGAGTGAGGAGGAGTGGCACGGCGTGGCGCACGCGCTGTCGGGGCGCGCGCTGGAGCTGCTGCAGGCGCCGCGGCCGCAGCCCGCGCTCACGGCCGCCGTGCTGACCGCGCTGGCCGCCGTGCTGGACGCGGTCGCCGCCTCGCCGCCGGCCACCTCGCTCAACCGCCACTCGAGGTAACTTCAACTGACAACTTTGTTTTAGAAAGCAAATGTGTGTAAGAATTTTATCAGTGATATACTTTCCATAGATCGATTTAGGAGAAGGATAGATCCTTCCATCCTTCTCTTCGTCGATCGTTTGCTTTGCTTTGAAAACTTTGTTCATAAAAGTTAGTCAGCATAACTATTATTGCCGGTGAACCGAGACTAAATTAGACTTCAACGACACTGTGTGTAAATTTGCACAAATTGTCAGATGGGACTGGGTGAGCGGCGGTTGGATCGGTTCGGCCGGCACGAGCGCCGCGTCGAGTCGCACGAGCGAGTGCAAGCTGCAGCGACGTAAGCTGCACAAGAAACTGCTGCATCAAATGCAAGAGCTTGAAGCCTCGCGGCGCGGCATTCACGACCATTTGGACGAACAACAGGTGAGAAAGCGGTTTTAACTCTGTCGTCATGTGAAAGAAAGCCACAAATTTACGACTAAAATACATATTTACGACGAATCTCAAACTCAATAGTTGCTGGCATAAATTTTATATGTCATAATTTTCCAGAAAATAGCACAATCAAATTCACAGATAAGTGAAGTAGGTGCAGTGTTTTTTTTTTGCTCTTTTATTAAACTTTTAATTTATATTTTAATAAAATGATGTTGTGAGTTTCTTTCGTATGATGGCAGCATTAGACAAGTGTTAGATAGCTAGTAGTGCTTGTTTGTTATAATATGAGTGTAACAAAATAAAATTTAACTTTTTTGTTTTAGTAATAGTCAGATAAAAAAAAACGTAGATGCCCCTAAAATTTTAAATGATGAAACAATATGAAGAATAATGTTAACTAAGATTTAATCATTGGATTTATCGAAATAAATAATATTTACTGACACTGTACATTGTGTCAAAAGTACTAAATAAATAATAATAATAAATAAATAAATAAACGACGAATAATTAAATGACGACGACGCTAGAGTTGATTCTAAAATAATTAAGTGGTTGATAATTGAAATCTAATTGATATAAAGTCAGTGCTTAATTTATGCCGGACTTCAATATAAACTACAAAAACACAAAAAAACTGTGAAAATTACATATATATGGATTTTATTCCATTCTGGGTGGATGAAGTTGCAGACAGTTACAATGTTCGATCTACTGACAGTAATCAGTCATTTCTGTGCCTGTCGTTGCACCGATAAGAGTTTAGACCTTACAAACAATATATAGTAGAAGTTATCTGCTCTTTAGCAATAAAATTCAACAAAAATGCATCTAGACAATGGGTACAAATAATGACTGATCTAACTTGTTATAAGATAGTAGGTATGTTTAGTAAAGTAAAAGAAATTTTATTTATTTCGATAAATCCAAGCTGCAAATGAAGATGATGCATCAGATCGAAGAGCTGGAGGCGGTTCGGCATGCGATGTTCCACAACTGGGATGGAGATAAGGTCAGTTATAGAACTATATCTAGATTACATTCTCAGTATCATTCAGCATACAATATCGGCATATAATAAGGTTTATGTTACACAAATTATTATGTGTATCTAATTTAGGAAATAGTATATCTACCTATAGCCTACCTCTTTTTTCAGTTTGTCTACTAGTTTTTAATGTGGATTAATAAAAACCTATCAAAAATGCTTGATTATAGTGTTTCAGCAAATAATCTGGCTGATCATAGAAGATTCAACACAATAAATACACAGCGAGATTAGTTAGTGCCCATACCTACCTCTTAGTTGGGTACATTTACCTACATAAATTAGTTTAATTTTTGTATTTTTAAGTTCAATTTGCTGTAAGCTTTGTGTTGTGTGTTCACCAACTAAATAATAATCTATCCTATCTTTAACATAAATAAATATATTTAGACTTTGACTAAAGCGTAGATTCACAAATGTACCGCTGGCTTGTTACATAAATAAAATAAAAATAATAAATAAATAATGCTGGACAATCCACACAACATCATCTAGCCCCAAGCTAAGCAGAGCTTGTGTTATCGGTACTAGGAGACTGACATACTTAATACAATACATTACATAAGTAGATAGATATTTTTTATTATACATATAATGGCCGGTTCACATTATTCCAGTCCAGCAATCCAATGCAGTACTGGAATGCTACTGGAATAATGTGAACCGACACTGGAATGTACCCATTCCAGTGAGCATTCCAGTCCAGTGACTGGAGAGACTGTCAACTTTTCATTCCAGCTCACCTAACCAGCGCCACTGGAATAGTGTAGACAGCCATTCCAGTTGCATTTTTGAGTTTCTTGTTAGAAATCATTGTCACCGACGTGTTACCAATCCAGCTACTCTTAAAAGACTGGAACAATGTAAACGATATGCTCCAGTCCAGCACTGGATTAGCTCGCTGGATCACTGGACTGGAATAATGTGAACCGGCCATTATACATAGATGTGGAATGTGTATGCACGTTGTATTGTCCGCAGCGCATCCGGCAGAGCATCAAGTCGCGCATGGCGATGGCGGGCAAGCGCGGCCTGTGCAAGTCTGAGAGCGGCGGCGGCGGCGCGGGCGCGGCGCTGGCCGGCGCGCGCTGCGTGTCGCCGCCGCTGGCCGCCGCGCTGGCCGCTGCGCTCGTGCACCACATGCTGGCCTGCGACAGCGCCGCCGATGCTGACGCTATGATGCTGTGCGCTAAGGTATTGCATCTAACATTATCCTTCCAGCTCAGTTAGCTCTACCATGAGTTTTTACTATACTATATATACGATACTCGCTAGCGTCTGTAGTTCAAAAAATGTATGAAGTTGTACAGCGCCTCTAGCGGATAGTTGGGTACTAAAATTCGTAATACTAATATTGACGTAACTACTGTAGTCAGGCGATTTTACTGTGACAATTCATGGTACTGTAATGGTACCTACATGGTACTGTAAACATGGTACTGAGGTACTGTTGACAGTTTCCTGGATTGTGTTGATTATCTTCATAATATGTATCTCATTTGAGCAATCCATTAGAGTGCATAAATTCGTCGTCAGCATTATCAGCTTAAAAAAGTGCACAGCTGCGGGCTTCAAACAATTAACAAGCACACAACTTTCATAATGTCTTCGTTTCTTTGTTATTTACATTACAAACTTATAAAAAATGAACGAAATTCCATGTATAACATTTTTTTTTTCCAGGTGGTAGGTCGCCTGTGCGCCTTATCGGGTGGTGCTTACCTACTGGATCCTTCGTGTATCCTCGGACTGGCTCGGCTCGCTGTCACATTACCGCCGTGGCCGCGACATGCTATCACCACGCTATTGCAGGTACGAACATCTTACTCTGAGCGTTAGGTGTACTATTTGCATGAATTGCTGGTTTAGTGTAGTATAATTATTACACCACAATGTACTGGCATACTAACTCATCTACCATTTTCACATTCATGTCACTCAAGGTTGATGAACGCTCAGTCGTCGATATTGATAGTTATTTATTAAAGATGGTATTATGTGTATTTTATAAATTGCAGCATCTTATTGCTCGCATATCAATAATCAAAATTTGTTGTTATTGGTGCCCAAAAATTATCTGTTAAACTTGTAAGTAGCATTAAATTTTATATTTCAAACAAAAATATACCCTTATTCCAACGTAATACGCCAGCTAATACTAATCCGCTATGCATCAGGATCTAGTAGAGTTCGAGAGTGCGGAATCATCATCGAGCCCGCCCGCCGAGTCGTCCGGTCTTCAAGATGTGGGCTGGCCGGGACATTCGCGCGTAGTTCGGGTCACGCCCGAGAGAGGCGCTCGACCATTCCAAACCAAGCCGCCTAGGAAGAACAAGGGACCCACTGTCGCTGGTTAGTACCTTGTCACAATAAAATGACTAGATATAACTCGAAGAGTCAGAAAGGCAGTAATGTGATTAGAATGTGGTGCGTTTATCAATAAAAACATACTTGTAGAAACTCGCCGATACTCGTCGTTGGTAGGCGACATCTTAATACTCTTACTTAATATAATCGTAGATAGAATAAAACGCCTGAATCGCATAAAATGTGTAATATGCTAAATGCAAATAAATTCCACTCTGGACTATAGACAGCTTTTTATCCAGAAAAATATCAATATCTACAGACAAGGCAATATAAATGGAACTCAGTCTAAATCGCTGGCAGAAGCTGAGAAATACACTCTTTGGAATAACACACTCAAAACCTACGTTTAGCAGCAGGTTTCAGTCTTAATAATATTTTTCTGCTGTACAAATCGGAATCTATCAGAGCCACAACAGAACACCTAAGTAAAATATAATATCTGGGTGATATTTAGTCAAGGACCAGAATGACTACAGCACCATAATGGACAAGCTAGAATAAATTGTTTCCTCGATGACTAAGCTAACAATTACAATAATTTAAAATAATGGTAAGATACATATTTCCATGTGAAATCTTCCTACTTCCCCCAGTGCAAGCTTTGCTTAGATTTGTTCTAGATGGCGTTGTGTAAAATGCTCTTGTATATTTATTTATCTAAAGCGTATTAGGAATGAACGTTTTTCTTTAAAACTACATTAAAATGTCCTGAAGATTTTCCCCCTATCTTATAAAAAGTTAGCGTTGACTATAAGTCATCGTTACGTATGGTAATCAATACTTCAAGTCTGCGTTAACTTTTTTATAAGAAAGACCGTTTAGGTTTTCATATACAAATTAACTAACATCAACACTAGCCAAATATAAAAAAACAAGTTCCAGAGTAAGTTAAGGATCATTATAAACGGTCAGATTCCAGCAGATTTGACCTGCTGTGTTATTGTTATTGCAGATTTGTTAGCGGATAGTTTTGGTCTGGAGAAGACTGGCCAAGCTAGCAATACAAATGTAAACCCAGCAGATACTGAATCTCCAAGTAAGGACTAGATTAAACCGACGCGACCGCTTGACGCACTTAGCTTGTGACGTCATTGTGTTCAGACCACACTAGCCGCTACAAATTGCAAGGCACCACCTCGCTCGCTACACTCGATAGAACTTATTTTTATCGGAGCGTAGCGAACGCTTTACAGTTTCAAGTGAACGCTTTTGCTTATGTGTGGGTTTCATCGAAATAGTGTATTCGTTTTTTTTTACAAGTGTTCGCAGTTTTACAGCTGGATTTTATTCTATTTTATTAGCTAATGCCGTCTATCACTGGGTTCTAATTAAAAACGGTGATTTTTGTCTTTTCAAAGAAACACGCCCGTTGGAACCTAAATTGAACGTAGATGTGAAGAGCGTCGTAGTGCGTCCTCGCATCCAATGTATGATTTATATTTCTATAGAAATATTTATATGTACTGATGTTGGTAAAGTCAATAACTATTTTCATTTGTGTTCAAGTTTATGTATCGATTTAGATATCAGAATTTTTACGAGTTATTTTTTTTATAGTATGTATTTTGTAAATGAGAACACAACTTACATATTTATATGTACTAATTGGTGTTTTTTATAACATTATTGCATATACTGTAGGGTTTTTTTTCCACAGATTCGTCAAAAGACATGGACGCCGAAGAACAGCTGACTCAAGTAGCAGAATCAGATGACTCCGAGTCCTCTGAAGAGAAACTCGAAAACTATTTCCCGAATCCTATCATCGAGAAGGAATCCAAGACTAAGGTCGTCGCGGACAACAACACTAGGTATGGATGAGTTCCCACTGGACGGACGTAGATTAACTCAAAGCAGGTTGATGAGTTTGATTATCTGAATATTTATTTACCAAAGCGACTACATAAACTGCCCGGCGGATCCCATCAATGTATAGGCGACAAAGAAATTGGTTTACCACTCTAAAGCTGAATATCATTTGCACGTACATAACATCAAGGGCTATTTTCGCTTGACATTAATAACTGCTACGTCAGAATCTGTCAATCTGTAATCCTTAGCGAATAATTATGTTACTGGGAGATGTCATCAAAAGTGGTAAACCAATTTCTTTGTCGCCTATACCTGTGATTTCAGCGATGTAACTCCTGCTTTGGTACAAATATTAATAATTTGTAAAATTTCAAGGATCATTAAGCATTACGTCACAGCACTGTCTAGGATACGATTTATTGGTTAACGAATTTTCTAGATCGGGTCATAAGATCACCCTCTACAACCTTACTTACAATATAATATGAGTATAGATGAATATGATGCGGTTGCAGTAACATATCCCGGTGCTGCGACGCGCGCTTGGAGTCGGCAGGCGGCGGCGCGGGCGGCGCGGGCGAGGCGGCGGCGCGGCGCGCGCTGCTGGCCACCGGCACCGCGCTGGCGGCCGCCGTGCGCGCCGAGCCCCCCGCCCCCGCGCCGCACGCCGCGCCCCCGCCCGCGCCCCCGCCCCGGCACCACCCCCCTCTCACGCACACGCTCTACGACGTCTTCAGGCATCTCGCGCTCGAGTTTAATAACCAGGTCAGTGTTTATCTGTAAACTACGTTAGCACTGAACATACATTAGGTAAACTACATGTTGCTCCATATTGCAGATACTAAACATTATATTCTTATATGTTTCACTTATACCGGATATTTTGCGCAGTTTAATGCACGTATGTTGGTACAACCCCAGGTCGAGTGCACGCTGATGGAGAACGTTGTGTCGCTGTGGCTGACGCTGAACGGCTCGGTGTGGGGCAGCGGCGGCGCCTGGTCGCTCAGCACGCTGGCCTCGCTGGCCGTGCCGGCCGACGCGCCGCGCGTGCGCCTCGCCTCCGACACAGTGACCGCTCTCCTGCACTCGCTCACGTTGTAAGTACATCGCTGCACGGCTCTGTGTGACAGCGGCGGCGCCTGGTCGCTCAGCACGCTGGCCTCGCTGGCCATTATTTTGTATCCTATCGGGTTAATAAATAGTATTGCAGAGTGTTTTTTAAATAACAGATTCTAGATTTGTATCTTCATAATTTTATATCATAATAGTGCTGAAATGTTTCCTTTCAGATTAGAAAACGTATCGCTGCGATGCTGGGTGCTATCGATGCAGGCCTTAGCTTGGATTGCAGCCTTACCGTTGCAGGTAATAGTTATAACATAAATATATTTTAAATACATTCCATGTTACAAAAACTTTGCCTCGTTATAAAATACTGCTTGTAAAGTATACTTTTCCATCATAACCTAAATCTTCTTAAATTATTCAATAACAGACTTTTTTTTAATTAGTTTAGATATCCTTAAATAATTATAATTTATTGTTCCATGAACCAGACTGAAGGAAGCACACAGACAATGGGCAGAGTTATTATAGAATGCGAATACTTCGTGCCCGCGTTAGTCAAGTTTATTACTATGAACGTACACAACGACGGCGCTGCTACCACTTCTGAATTGTATCTTGTAAGTATTTCATAATTAATATTATCAAAAAGTTTGAGAGTTTAAATGTAGGTTATTCTTGCAATGCATTTAATTTAAAGGTTCATCTTTGTTTACATACATTGTAACTGGTTGGTTTTATGCATAAAATAGTATTTTTTCATCATCATCTTTGCATTGTCATCAACTTGACTATGAAACATTGTTGGTTTCACTGTGTCGCGTACCTCTATTTTAACATAAAAGTACAGTTAACGTTACCATGTCTACCAGGTACTACTGTGTATATCTCTGTAGACAATAAAATAATGATCTGAACCTTTTTGTGATTATTTATTGATATGTTCAGAGCGGCATCAGCATAGGCGCGGGCGCGGGCGCGGCGTCGGCGCTGCACTCGGTGCTGTCGCGCGTGGTGTGCACGCGCGGCGCGGCGGGCGGGCTGGCCGCGCTGCAGGCCGTGTGCGCCGTGTGGGCGCGCGACCGCACGCCCGGCGCCGCGCACGACCTGCAGGCCACGCTGCTGCGGCAGGCGCTGCCGCTGCTGCAGATGCTCTCGCCGAGGCATTCGCACTACGGATACCCGCTCTACGAATCTATCGGTGAGACACTTTTGTTTAAGCTAGTTATAGCAATGTGCTGATCTTTAAGATATGACAACAACCAACTGTTTAACCACATTTTGCAAATATGTATATGATTTGATATGAGTCACACCATCAATTACAAATAAATGTGATATAAGCAAACGTATCGTGACCAAAACGCCGCGCGGTGGTCTGCAACGTTTGGTAGTCGAGTTGATGTTGATGCCAACGTTCATTTGAAAATGCTGACGATTCGATACGTTTACGAGTTTCTCATTTAGTCGCGCTAACCATTGAGGTTGCCGATCAAGTGTTTGTTTATTGCGCGTGGTAGTTATCGGTACATAATAATATAATACGTGTCGTGTGCGTGTGCTAGGCCATCACTGCGCGTCGTGGATCCGGTCGCTGGACGCGGCGGCGCCGACGCCGCTGTCGGCGGGCGAGATGGCGGAGGCGCGCGTGTCGGGCATGCTGGCGGACGTGGTGCGCAACGTCAGCACGCAGCGCCGCGCGCCCTCGCGCCGCCTCGTGCTGGCGCACCTGCTGGCCTACGCGCGCAAGCTGCTGGCCGCGCCGCTGCCGCTCGTGCACGCGGTGAGTCACCACCACACATGTTGCTAAACCGGTGCGATATATACGTGCGCCGTGAGTCTGCTGTTCAAACTGAACGCACCGCGCATGTCGCTAAGCCGATGCAGTGAGTGCACACGCAATCATCGCATCTTCATAGTCCTGACTAAATAAATAAATAAATAAATAAATAATGCTGGACAATCCACACAACATCATCTAGCCCCAAGCTAAGCAGAGCTTGTGTTATGGGTACTAGAAGACTGACATACTTAATACAATAACATTACATAGATAGATTTTTTTTTATTATATACATATAAATACCCAGAACACCCAGAATAAATATTTGCAGATCATACAAACATTTATTCCAAGGCGGGAATCGAACCCGCAACCTCCCGCGTCGCAGGCGGACCATCGCCCACCGCGCCACATCGGTCGTCCTGACTAAGACTCCGCTGTCTGTTTGTCTGTCCGTCAGTCATAAGGCAATATATCTCATGTACCGCTATTGAGTTGAAAACTAAAACATCTGTTGCCGCTTTAAAAATTAATACTAAAACATAAAATAAAATAAATATTGAATGGGTCCCCTCATACGAAATAGTACATTGTTCACCGAGAGGAGAAAGTGACCGATTACCGTCGAGGGTGTCGTTTGAAGCCCGAGCCGCAGGCGAGGGCTTTAAAACACCCGAGATCGTATGCGCTGGTAACCTAAATATCAAAAGCCAAAAAGTTTTTACAGTGAGTTTTTATCTCCAAGTTCGCAAAATGACACTGGCCACTAGCTGTGTGTTGGATGGTGTCAAACAATTTGAAAAAAGAACATGTGAAAATTTTAGTTTTTTATTTTCCTCGTAGGTGTAGTATAAAGCACTATGTATCACTCAAGAGAAAGTGCGATTCCCGATCTCGGGTGTTTTAAAGCCCTCGCCTGCGGCTCGGGCTTCAAACGACACCCTCGACGGTAATCGGTCACTTTCTCCTCTCGGTGAACAATGTACTATTTTGCTATGAAACCTTTCGTGCGCGAGTGTTACTCGCATTTGACCAGTTTTTTTAGTTAGAAACATTGCACAGGTAGACTTATAAGAATCTTTTTCAGGGCGGTTCGAGTCCCGGTTCGACCTCGGATCAGTCTCAGACGGATGAGAGCAAGGCGCGACACAGCGGCGGTTCCACAGACTCCACCAACATGGAGGACGAAAAGAAACAGCAAGCGGCGCGCCATCCTTGTCTCGCAGACACAAGTAAACTATTTGCGTACTAACTATAATGTTTCACAGATGCAATTTAATAAATTAATAAATAAATAATGCTGGACAATCCACACAACATCATCTAGCCCCAAGCTAAGCAGAGCTTGTGTTATGTATACTAGAAGACTGACACTTAATACAATACATTATATAAATAGATTTTTTTTATTACACTTATAAAATACCCAGAGCACCCGGAATAAAATATTTGCAGTTCGTACAAACATTTATCCCACTGCGGGAATCGAAACCACGTGGGGATAAATTAATTATAAGTTAACCAATAAAATAAAGGAAATATTTACATTGGAAATAACTAAGGGCAGATTCATCTTCACAACATAAAAATAAGAATAACAATAAAATAAATATAATATGAGTCTTTGAGTGCCTTATTTCTTAATACGCTTGTTTTGTCCCACAGTATTGCAGCAACCACATTTGATGCGCATGTTCTACAAAACCCTTTCGATGATCAACGGAATAATTAGCAATAGTCCAGGTAAATACATATTCTACAATAGTTTTTTTTTATTTAACCTATACCTTCTCACTGCTGGGCAAAGGTCTCCCCTCTAATAGTTTTTAAACTGGAAAAGAATACTAGACAAGCATTCAACTTTCAATACATATTTCAGCCCCCAGTCAAGATCCTGACTCGGTGAAGGACGAATTCTTTTGGATGGTGGCTTCCATGTGTACTGTGGCTGCTAATCCTTCGCTGATGGTCACCAGCCTTATGGACTTTCTGAGTAAGATATTCAATATGCAATTTTTTTCTTTTATATATTTTGTATTAGAAAATTCTAAATGGTTGTTTGTTGTTTTGAATGAATGAATGAATGAAATGGTTGTTAAGGGTTTACAGAATTAAGTACCATGTGCCTATAATTCTGTTGACTTTAAAGATTTTAACACAGCATTTAAAGCATATATACTATCTTCATTTCACAGCTCGTTATGATTTAACAGATAAAACGTATTTTAATCGAAATAAATGTATTATACAATCAAACGAATTAATACACGTTTATAAACGCAATTCTGATGCCGTCATAATATTGTTTGTAGGAAAAGACGACGTGGTCAATTTATCTCAAGCAATGCAGAAACTGATCACGCAACTGCTTGACAATCCTGACGCGCTCGCGCTTTTCATTGACGAAGGCGGATTGGAACTCGCTGTTGACAAACTCACGGCAAAACACCTTGTAAGTTGTACCTTATTACTAATAGTAATAAGCTAGGGATTTGTTAGGACCGAAATAATCATCCATTGAAACATTATCCATACAAAACTATATCACCTTCGTTTTCGCTAATAAAATATTTTGTGTATTATTTCAGTCCGGCCCAAGTCACAAGCAGGGCTTGGTATCGTCCCTCATGAATTACCTGAAGTTACCGCCGCAGCTGATCAATATGTCGACTGCGGCCGGCAAGAAATCACAGCAAACTATAGTAGAGACTGCCAGCGGATTTTTCAATGTCGCTCCTCTTTGTAAGTCCTATTTTCTTATTAGATTAGTCTAGTTATATCTACTTAACATTCACATACATTTTATGGTTAAGGCTGTTATTTAAATTTGTATTATATCAGTGTGTGGGAACTAGATCCCATAATACAAGCTTGTTTAGCAGTAGCGCGCGATTTGTGAAATATCTGACCGTGATTATGTGTTACGTTCATTCTATCGTATTGTTCAAAACCAGTCGCTAATAAACAACACATACGAGTGGACGTTTTGAGTATTGAGTATTCTCTCGAAGATCTATCGAAGGAAGATTGCATTTTTGCATCGCTCGAGCATACTTGTTTACGAGTTACCGGTACAATTGTATTCTAGAACTTTCTACAAGCATCGTAATGACTGTATGTATCAGGTACAATATCGTGCGGCAACCCGACGGCGCAGGCGGCCGACGTGCTGCTGGAGGGCGGCGCGGGCGCGGGCGCGGGCGGCCGCGGCGCGTGCGCGGCGCGCCGGGTGCGCGCGCCCGCCTGGAGCTACCACTTCTTCAGCGCGGACGACGCCAGCCTCGCGCTCACGCTGGCGCTGCCCTACGCCGTCAAACTGCATGAGGTGCAGCTGGTGCCGCATCTCACCAGTCTTGCCAGTTAGTACACAAACACTTGCCCAAAGCAGAGTCACTTAGTATTTCCCTACTACCCCCTCTTCATACCCAACATTTACACAACTACAGGTACATTCATATTTAATAAGAATAAAGATTAAAACTTAAAACTAATCCGTATTGCGCCTATTCCGTAATAGGCGCAATACGGATTAGTTTTAAGTTTGACATTGTACCCGTGTACAATGTCAAATGTAACATCAAAATCTTATCAAAAACAAATGCTTTGAAGACTCTCACACCACTTTATAACACCCACATAGTATATATTTAGTATAAATATGATTGTCATTTGTTTGTCAGCGTGTCCGGGCGCGGTGGGCGTGGAGGCGGGCTGCGGGGGCACGCTGGCGCCGCTGGGCGCGCCGCAGGACACGGGCGGCATGACCTTCATCCGCCTCGTGGTCGCGCACCCCGTCATCGCGACCACCGTGCAGCTCCGGCTCTACAAGCCGAGGGATTCCTCCAACATGGGGCTCCTGCAGCTGAGGCTACTCGCATCGCCGGCCTTCTCTGTGGCCGGTGCATCTCCCATAACGCCTACGTAAGTGGTTATTTAACGTCGCGTTTCTAGCGAATTGATATTCTTTTTTTAATTGGATTGAAGGTTAAATTATATTGATATGTAGTGCAGCAATTTTTTAGAACGCTGCTGAGGCAACTCAAAATATTTTTTTAATAACACATATGTTACAACATTTTTTTTAATGTATTGCACGCAGAGGTCAATTTTTTTTTTTAACTTTTATTGTTTCACTGCTTGGCAAAGGTCTTCCCCACTTATCCCGGTCTTTGGCGCCATTCCGCCAATCTCTCCTGGGCATCAATAACAATAGTAAATGAACGTTTGCAGTAACAACTGGGCGAGCGTGATAGCGTCGTGCACGCGCGGCGCGGTGCCGGCGGCGCGGTGGCGCGCGCTGTGCTCGGGCGGCGCGGTGGGCGCGCTGTGCGCATGCGTGGCGGCCGGCGGGGCCTGCGCGCCGCCGGCGCGCCGCGCGCTGCTCGCCGCCGCGCACGCGCTGCCCGACCAGCGCGCGCTCATCCTGCGCGCGCTGCTGCACATGGACAACCACGCATACGCACACGGTCTGTACACACACACACCTCTATACCCATGCAACTACTCAATCAGGTGGGATCAGACGGGTTCACTCAAGTGATTGCCCCGAGCACTAGTACCAATATTCGGCACTGATGTTTCATTTTCTGTTTAGATTTGTCACTCCACGTTTTGGTACTTCACGCCAAGGAGTACCAAAACGAAAGTCGAAAATGAACTAAAAACTACCTGTCTGATTTTCACCTTAAATGGAACCCTACTGTACTAACTAATGTATATGTAACTCGCGGAAACCCTCGACGTTCGTACGCGTGGACCATCTGCAACCACTATAAAAATGATTCTTATAACTATGGCTGGTTTCGGTTTAAAGGTCAAACTGTATCTAAGAATTCTCACCATGACTATTTATTTATTTGATAAACACTTAACACTAACAAAACAGTTAAATAATAAGAAAATAATGACAATACAGCAAAAACAAAAAAAAGCTAAACAATACAAATAAAATAAAAAACTATCACTGTGCTATACTGCTGTAAAACAGGTCTTTAATAGTATAGATGTACCCTTCCAGCATTCCAAGTGAGCGGCAAGGGTCGCGGCGGCGGCGGCGGCGCGGGCGCGGGCGGCGTGGTGGCCATCTGCTGCACGGTGCGCGCGCTGTGCCGGCACTGCCCCGAGGTGTCGGTGCGCACCTACCTGCAGTGGCTGGAGGGCGCCGCGCCCTCCGCGCCCGACCCCGAGCCCGCGCTCGTGCACACCTTGGCCTCGGTCAGTATACAACTATACACGCACACACATACACCACCCACACTCGCACATATACATACACCGCTCGAACTCATAAAATCGTCATAATAACCTTGTTGCATCACACTTTTAAATCTATAGTGATTTCGATAAAACATGGGAACTAAGATGGGTTGATTTACACTTTAATTATAATTATTGCTACACCCAAACTTGGGTACATTATGTACTTACTATTAAGACCTTGTGTACATAATGATGATAATAAAAATACTGATTACACTTTCAACAATCCTAAAAGAATATCTCTAATGGTTCATAAAAATAGCTGAGTTTCATGACATCCTAAACTGAAAATTTATCCCAATAAACTGGCGCAAAATCTCACCAAGCCTACTTACATGACCCAAGAGAAAGGATCACCAATCGTAAACTTTTGTCAACTAGTTTTGCTTGTAAAAGTTCATCTGTATCAACAGTTTATTTAATTACAGGTTTTGTGGATACTGCAAGCAAAACAATCTATGGAAAATCTCCATGAACTGATCACCGATGATTTATTTGAGTTAGTCTACCTATGGGTGAACATGGTGCCTGAATCTAGTCTGCTAAAAAAAGCTCTTGATGCCAGTAAGTAAAATTACAATTACAAAACATTTGTTGAATATTTTAAAAGTAATTTCAAATCATAATTTGACTCTTGTTTATGTTTTTTACAGTATTATGCTCAATGTGCTACATTCGTCCAGAGCTGTTTAGAGTTCTATTAGAATACTTGGAAATCCCTATGGATCAAGATGAAAGGTATATTTTGTTATTTCTCACTAGACAAGAAGTTTTATAAAACATAGCACAAGCTTTGTTTAGTGCTGTTATTAGTAAGTGATATTATGTAAGCATTTACAAAAAGAAAAATATAAGTATTCTATCAGCAATCTAGTTCCCACTGTACAAGCTTTGCTTAGTTTGGGACTAGAATGAGATGTGTGAATTATCTGTGAATATAATGTATTTATTTATTCCATTCATTAGTTTTTGTGTAAAAGAGTAACAAACATATAAGAATAATTTTTATTATTGGTAGAATGGACAAAGTCTAAAAAACATTTTTATTATTTTTATTTTATTATTATTCAGCCACTATCGTCCACTCTTTGCGATTTAATGCAGGTCACGTTCTTAGATGCGAGTTCTTAAAATAAATACATTTTTTTTCAATGAACTATCATGTGTTGCAGCATGGAAGGTCTGACAGACGATACGAAGGTGCACGTATCGCCGTGCTCGCTCGGCGCGGGCGCCTCGCAGGCGCGGCTGGCGTGGCGCGTGCCGGCGCAGCGCCTGTTCACGGCGGCGCGCGCGGCACTGTCGCCCGCCGCCACGCTGGCACTGCTGCACTCGCGGCTACCTGCCGCGGTCGCTGACGCCATCGCTGGTAACCTTTCAATATATTATTTTATTTAGGGCTATATTTCACCGGGACACCCTGGCGGCGCAACCAGTCGCCGTTACCAACAAAATGTACGTTTGGTTGCGCGACCAAACGGACACCAGATGAATAACTCTTTATAGAGCTGTATACATTTTGTTGGTCGCCGCGACTGGTTGCGCCGCCATGGCGTCCCGGTGAAATATAGCCCTTAGCTAAAGTGTAGATGGTCGGGACACTTAGCAAGAAGAGACGATGGAAGGTGGACAAAGGCGATTACGGAATAGTGGCCAAGGGATGCTCGTAGACCAAGAGGCAGACCACCAGCCCGATGGTCCAAAGACATGGAGCAACCCGGGAATCAGTGGATGAGAGTCGCAAGGGACCAAAGGGAATGGCATAATAGAGAGGAGGCCTATACTAAGCAGTGGGTGCCAACGGGCTGAAATGATGATGACGATTATTAAATTTTAGGAAAACTAACAGCTATATACAGCTCAATTACCATTGCAAGAAGGCTAATTAGAAGTTTCTTCTGTTCTTGAGTTAAATGTTTGTATGATCTGCAAATATTTATTCCGGGTTTTCTGGGTATTTGATATGTATAATAAAAAAAATCTATCCATGTAATGTATTGTAATTTATATACTTTGTAAGTCATCTTTTATTATTGAAATAAGTACAATAATTTTTAATTTTCAGAGTTCTGCGACGCCAAATATGCATCTTTAAAACAACCACAAGGATACCAGGAGGATGCTCAAAGTACTGCCAAAGGTAAGTAAATACGCCCTGAATACATATAGTACAACAAATTTAAGGTATAAACCACTGGGTAGTATTTCCCCTTGTAGGTATACTAAAAGTTATCACCTAGTTTATAAGACGATTCTTAATTATCTTTGTGATTTTACTGAATAAAGTTTAATTATAAATAAAAAATAGTTACATAAATTGTAAGTTAGTCTAACGGCCGGTTTCTGGAAAACTAAATCACGATTGATCCGAGTTTGACACATAGTAATTGTTGGGATATCTCAGTTGGATTGAAATAAAAGATTAGTGGACTGTATAACTACTGGTACTATATTGGGCAAATAAGGACGCGTGTTTGCTCGGTGCCGCGGTATTGTGGCGAGTGCTGGGCCGGCGCGGGCAGGCGCTGAAGTCGCCTCGTAGTTCCCCGCAGCCCGCTTTGCGCTGGACCGGTTTTATGCATCGCCGCGGCGCGGCAATGCGTTCATTTGTCGCCGACATACTCCCCGGGTTGAAGTAGGTAGGAGTAGGTAGACGTAGGTAGACTGCTGGTTCAATAGGTTGACTCTGGAAGGGGACAAATATTATTAAAGGCCCTTCGAATGATGGCTCCTCCTTTGATCCTCAAGTCAGCTACTCGGGTGACTTGATCCCGAGTTCCTGGGTAAACGGCCACGCAGCGTCCTAAGGCCCAACGTAGTGGGGGTAACGCTTTGTCGCGTATGAGGACTAAGGAACCCAATTTGAGTTCGCTCGATGTAGTGGGCCACTTCGTCTTCTGTTGCAGAGTGGTGACATATTCGTCGGAGAATCGAGTCCAAAAATGTTGTTTGATGTATTCAATTCGTTTGTATCTCTCAAGGCTCGTTATTCTCTCTGTCACCTGAGGATGCGGAACAGACACAAGTGATCGCCCTATAAGGAAGTGAGCGGGAGTAAGGGGTGTCAAATCGGACGGGTCAGAATTTAAGGCAGTGATAGGACGTGAATTAAGTATAGCTTCAACTTGAGTTAAGCAAGTATGCATTTCTTCATACGTGAAATTAGTAAGTTTTAGAAGTCTTCTAAGATGAAATTTAGTGGAACGAACGGCGGACTCAGCCATGCCATTAAAGTGAGGGGTGTAGCTCGGAATGAAGAGGAAGTCAATACCTTCTTGAGCGCCTGCGGAACTTATTTGAGATTGAGTATCTTGTAAAAAGCGATCTAATTCATTACAAGTGCCTACAAAATTAGTTCCGTTATCGGAGGTAATGCTTTGAGGCTTCCCTCGCCGAGCCACAAACCGGTTTAGAGCGGCCATGTATCCCTCTTTGGTCAGGTCTGTAACGAGCTCCAGGTGCACGGCTTTTGTAGCTAAGCAGACAAAAATGCACAAGTAAGATTTAATTAGCTGGCAACCTCGACCTTTACGGTTAGCTATCATAACTGGCCCTGCATAGTCCACTGAACAGTGTAAAAAAGGGAATTCCAGTGTAGTTCTGGATTCGGGTAACTGTCCCATTATAGGTTGAACATTACTGGCTTTGAATCTAAAACATTTTATACAACCTTTTGTTATAGATTTAGATAAGTTTCTGCCTCCTAAAGGCCAATAAGTTTGACGAATGTTACATAATAACAGCTGCGGTCCAGCATGAATAAGTTTAATGTGATACATAAGAAATATTATTTTAGTTAAGTGATGTTTACTACAAAGCAATATAGGATGCTTAATGTCGTAGCTATAAGGAGAATTATCAAGTCTGCCACCAACTCTCAAGATATCATTGGGATCAATGAAAGGGGTCAATGATATTAATCGGTTTTTCTTGGACAAAGAGTTACCTGATTTTAAGATAAGATATTCATCAGGAAACATTTCCAATTGAGCAGTATGCAAGATAAAATTATATGAATTTTGTAATTCTTCACAAGAAAGATGACCTTTGTATTTTTTAATGTTTATATTTTTGCAATTGTAAATAAACCTTTGTATATAAGCTATAACTCGTTGTAAATGTGTAAATTTAGAATATTTAGTTATAAGTTTTGTAAATAATAGTTTAGAGTCATCGTTCTCGCTTGTATTATTATTATTTAAGATAAGACATGAATTGAGATCCGGTAGGTCCTGTTTCTGGGATTCATTAGGCATTTTAGGCCAGCATTGCTCTGACTCGAGCAAGAAAGACGGACCAGACCACCATAACGAGGCCTCGCTGATAACATCAGCCTTCACCCCGCGAGAAACAAGATCTGCCGGGTTCTCCTTGGACGGAACGTAGCTCCACGTGTGACCGCTGGTGCTTTCCTGGATCTCATTTACACGGTTACGTACAAAAGGATTAAGTTGATTTGAAGGAGTGGACAACCACCCTAAGACGATCGTGGAATCGCACCAGAATCGACACATGTTTATTTTTAATGTAAGTGAACTAAGTACCTTAGTACACAGTCTTGCACCTAATAATGCCCCGCATAACTCAAGACGAGGAATAGTAGTAGGTTTGATTGGTGCTACTTTGTTTTTAGATATAAGGAGCTGAACACGAACGACCCCCGAGCTACACACAGACCTGATGTAGACGCATGCTCCATACGCACTTTCTGAGGCATCTGTGAATACATGGATTTCGACCTTTACACAAAGGTCACTAAGAACCCACCTAGGAATTCGTAACTCATTAAGACAGGGCAAAGTGTTAGCGAATAAAGACCAGAGATCTGAAACCTCTGAAGAAACGTTTTCATCCCAAGAGCATTTATTTACCCACAATCTCTGCATTATTATTTTTGCTTCGACAACGCATGGACCTACAAGCCCTAATGGGTCAAAGATCTGACTGATAACAGAGAGAATGTGGCGCTTTGTTACCTTTTTATTATGTTCGATGTTAATTGAGAACGATAAGAAATCTGGTTGACAAAGCCAATATAAGCCTAACGTTTTTGAAGATGTGTTTGTGTTATTTGACAGATCTAATATTGTGTTCGAATCTATATTTATACCTGAAAATAGTTCATTTAGAATTAATGGGCTGTTAGACTGCCATTTACGAATATTAAATTTAGCTGAATCTAACGTGGTAATAATACCTCTGCATAATTGTACTGCATCGCTAATAGTAGGCGCGCCACTCAAAAGATCATCACAATAAAAGTCGTGTGCAATACTATATTTGACGCTATCGTCGCTCACAGCTGATGCCAGGCTGACCAAACATTTTGTCGCAAGAAATGGCGCTGACGCAGTACCTTGACAAACGGTGTTTAAAGTGTAGGTTTTTAAACGTTGAGAGGGATCATACCGAAATACTATCTGTTGAAGTGAACGTTGTGTAGGTATTATGTTTATAGATCTATACATTTTTTCAATGTCTGCCGATATTACGTACCTATGCTGACGGAATCTGAGGAGGATCGATAAGAGATCGTCTTGGACAGTAGGACCGACCATCTGAATATCATTAAGAGATATTTTAGAAGTGGTGACGGCTGAAGCGTCAAAGACTGTACGCAACTTTGTAGTTGTACTTGACTCCCGAAGTACGCCATGATGAGGTAGGTAGTAATTTATTTTGTCACTGTAAGAGTGCAATGTTTTATTTTCTGTCATGTGACCTAATTGCTCGTATTCTCTCATGAAATCTAAATATTTCTCTCTAAATGCCGACTCTCGTTCGAATTTTCGCTCAAGCGATAAGAAACGACGTTTCGCCATCTCAAAAGAATCGCCTAACATACTAGGATCCTGCCGTAAAGGAATCGTGACCACAAAGCGACCATCGTCATCACGGGTTGTGTTGAGAGAGAAGCTCTCTTCACACGCACGTTCCTCTGCAGAGAGAGAGTGCTTAGGAGAAACACTATCTATTTCCCAAAAGCGAGAGAGGTCAAAATCGACTTGACCTTGTGTAAAAAAACATTGACCTTGTGTATATTTATGATTAGGTATGCGACCAGTGACTATCCATCCTAACTCTGAATTACGTAACTCAGGTAAGTGTTTGCCTAGGCTAATCTTTTGACTACCTAGTACATCCCAGAAGGTATCTGCCCCGATAAGAAGATCCACCTTAGATGGAATATTGTAAGACGGGTCAGACAAACTCAAGCCTGGTGGGATATGTATGTTTTTTGTGTCTATATATGTAATCGGAACAGCTGAAGTTACATTTGTGAAAATATGACAATCTACGTTGGTCCTATAGTCACTATTTAAAGACTCAATAGTGAGATTGCAAGACTGTGTACTATGGGATACATGATTGTGAAAACCTGATACCTTGGAGCTCACGTTCCGCCTCGGCAAACCCAGCTTACTGCATAAAGCGTCGGAAGCGATGTTAATGCCACTACCGTTGTCCAGTATCGCTCTGGCGGTGTGCTTGTTGCCCTTGCTGTCGACCACTCTCACCAACGCTGTGGAAAGGAAAACACGCATCGGAGTAGTAACCTGTATTTCATCAGTTGTCAGAACAATGCCTTCGGACAACGAAGAAGAAGAATCACGAGAAGTGGAGGACGAAGATTTGTCTACATGCAAAAGAGTGTTATGTTTTTCTTTGCAATATTTGCAATGTGACAAAAAACATTTCTTTGCTGTATGGCCAAAACGCAAGCAATTCAAGCAAACGTTAAACTCTTTTACTTTTAAATTACGAGATTCAAGCGGTAGGCTTCGAAACGATTCACAATGAAACAGCTGATGTGACTCATCATTACATAATGGACATGATCTACGATTAAAAGTTTTTTGTGAATTATTATCAGTGCTATTACTAATGACTAAGCTTTTTGTTTTGTAAGATTCTGTTTTTAATTTTGTGTTTTTATTTTCATCTAAGGTTTCTAATAAGTCGGCCCTGTTATTTAAAAATGTTATAAATTGTGCTAGGGTTGGGGATGAATTTAATGAATTCCTATGCTCTTCCCACTCACGACCCGTCACACTATCAAGTTTAGTAGACATCATATAAATGATAAGCGTGTCCCAGTGTTCGGTGGGTTCTTTTAAAGATGTGAGAGCCCTAATGTTTTTGTTAGTCACGTCAATAAGGTACCTAATCGACTTACATGATTCTGAGCGGATAGAATCCACGTTGAACAAAGCCTGTAGGTGGTTATTAACTAGTAAGCGACTATTATCAAATCTCTCACAAAGTAATTCCCACGCAGTTATGTAATTATCACTTTTAAAAACGATGTTTTTAATAATCAGAGCGGCACTTCCTTGAAGAGAAGCCCGAAGATAATGAAACTTGTTTATGTTATCTATGCAATCACTATTATGAATTAGAGATAGAAATGTGTCTTTAAATTCAAGCCAGTTTTGATAGCCACCGCTGAAATGAGGAAGGTCAATTTTAGGTAGCCTAACTAAGTTTCTCACTTGCCCACCTGATTCTGCGTCACTGAAGCTCAATGCAGACCCTTCCCGGGTCCTTCCTCTAGCTGGAAGCAGGCTCTTTGCAATGGACACCGACGTGTAGTACTCGGTGTCGAACTGCTCCCGTTCAGTTTGAACTTCGCCGGTTGGTGACTCGTCATAGTCCAAGAGCTAGTGAACCCTGCGAGTAACGGTCTTCCTGTAAGGCTAGAAATTTGTACACTTACGATTTATAGCATGCTAAGAGCACTAGCCATGATCTGGCAGGCTTCAGCCCTGTACTTCATCAGCCACATAGTTTTTTAATTGTAAAATAATTTGAGTTTCAAAACTTGTTTCTGTAAGCTTAAAAATTTAATAGGATGGAGTTTATTTATTGTAAATCTTGAAAAAAAAGTTACAGACGATTACAATCAGCAATAGTATATGCCAGATCAATTAGAAAATGCACAGTTGATGAGGTAAAATAAACTTTATCCTGTATACTTAAAATTTTTATATGTTTTCAAGTAAACGTCTCAGAGTAAATATGTACAATGCCAGACGGTTTTGAACAGCATAAGACCTTGCCAGGCGAGGGGACAGCTGCTAAGGGAGTGCAAATAAGAAATGTTAATGTTTCAATTTTATGAACATATTTATTAGCATACAGTAAATGCAATGTATTTTATTGGGTTTTATGCAATCTACATTATTTTTAACATTCATTTTCTTCAGCATCATCCGAGATTGCACTACTGTTTGCATCATCATCTGATTCTTTAACAATGTTTTCCTCATCTGAAAATAGTGAAAAAATATTTTAATGTACCTACCGTAATAATTTTTAGTATTTTTTGAATAAGGTTGTTAAGAATTAAATATCAAGCTCTATTACATAGGACTGCATATTAAATGTTACGGATAAAATAGTTGTATGTTACCTGAAATGTATTCCTCAGTTTCAGGCGATTGTGCTGTGGCAGTATCAGCAGGTCCTTGTAAAAGTATGTCGTATAGGTATAGAAGATGGAACTTTATTCCTCTCAAACCAATTTAAATCGTAAGAACTATCAATTAAGTTCCAACCGTTATTTTCAGGAATAAGAATGGTTCTTTAAAATTACAATTTCGCCATATATTTGTAGGTAATGTAAGCAGTTCTCAATAATTGTTGATGTAGTTCACGTTGGCAGGGTGGTGAATTCGATGAATCATAGTTTACTACTTTTTCATAAGCACTTTAGGATTATTTGTGTTGTAGATAGATAGATAGAAAACACTTTATTGCACACCACTTAATTTATTTTTGTACGTAGTTGTACGTAGTAAGGAACTTTTCATAACGTGCATTATTTAATTTTGAACATTTCAAACCATACATTTGGAGCTTCGACATGGGAGCCTTCAAAAGAAGGGTATATCTTTATCTCAAAGGCCGGTAGTGCACTGACAACGCCTCTGGTGTTCGCAAGTGTCCATGGGCAGCGGTGACCACTTCTCATCAGGTGGCCCGCAAGCTAGCTTGCCAGATATGTCATAAAAAATAAGTAAAATCACTGAAAACTGAACTAAAACTGAAAGATAGGCATTCACGCAACACCTCTGACTCGCACGCCTTTAGCAGCTGTCCCCTCGCCTGGCAAGGTCTTATGCTGTTCAAAACCGTCTGGCATTGTACATATTTACTCTGAGACGTTTACTTGAAAACATATAAAAATTTTAAGTATACAGGATAAAGTTTATTTTACCTCATCAACTGTGCATTTTCTAATTGATCTGGCATATACTATTGCTGATTGTAATCGTCTGTAACTTTTTTTTCAAGATTTACAATAAATAAACTCCATCCTATTAAATTTTTAAGCTTACAGAAACAAGTTTTGAAACTCAAATTATTTTACAATTAAAAAATTATGTGGCTGATGAAGTACAGGGCTGAAGCCTGCCAGATCATGGCTAGTGCTCTTAGCATGCTATAAATCGTAAGTGTACAAATTTCTAGCCTTACAGGAAGACCGTTACTCGCAGGGTTCACTAGCTCTCCAGCTATCAGATAGAACCTCGATCTCAGTCTGTAACGCGTCAAATTCCTCGTATAAGGGCTCGAATTTTTGTAAGCGACACTCCAAGTCAATGATTTGCAACTCGGTTAATGATTTAGAGCTTTTTACGATTTTTAAATGATTGCCAAAGATTGTAAGTTTAGATTTTATAGCTGAGCGTTTTTTAATTAAAGTTTTAAGTTCCGACATGATTATTTAATGTATTTGCAAGCACAATAAGAGCAACAGCTGATTTTAAAAAGATTTACGTAAGATTATAAAAGTGCAATGACTCGAAATACAAAGACCAGCAAGGCAATAAAGATAAGAAATGCACTATATATCTACGATAGAAATAGATAAGCTCAACAGCTGTGCGTATGCGATTGTAAAGAATTGCTGATTCATGCAATTGACCTTGAACGCTCGAGTTTTATGACGGCAATTAGCGAACAAAGCTTTGCACTTTGAATGAAGACTAATTATGGCTATAAAAATGAGATAACGGCAAAAAATATCAATGAATGTTGTAAAAACGTAAAATAAATGTATAAAAGCACTGACTCAAGTTGAAGTTAAATTAAAAATGAATTTAGAATTAAGGCTGGAAATTTTGACCTTTAAGAGAAGAGGGAATAAGAAAGGAATAAATAGGAACGAACTCACAAGATGTCTTTATCCTTATCCTTGGTGATGAGACGGTTAGTTCGCCCTTCAGATGACCTTTTGACCTCTTCCAACGTCAACGCGTAATGGCGCGTATGACGCGTCAAATTCCAGTTCCGCAGCGAAGTCCGAATAAACCTCAAGACGTTGTTAATTGTCCTTTTTGGTGATGAAGGACCATATGTTGGGATATCTCAGTTGGATTGAAATAAAAGATTAGTGGACTGTATAACTACTGGTACTATATTGGGCAAATAAGGACGCGTGTTTGCTCGGTGCCGCGGTATTGTGGCGAGTGCTGGGCCGGCGCGGGCAGGCGCTGAAGTCGCCTCGTAGTTCCCCGCAGCCCGCTTTGCGCTGGACCGGTTTTATGCATCGCCGCGGCGCGGCAATGCGTTCATTTGTCGCCGACAGTAATTATTTGATTTTTTCGTTGATCATCGTTCGAGAAACCGGCCGTAAGAAACGTTTTTTGTACTTAATTTACTGTAAGTAAATACAGTAGAACCTCGTTAAGACGATCACGTTTAATACGATTTCTCGCATAATACGCCACTTTACGCCGGTCCCTGCAACTTGAGACATATTTTCATACATTTCTTAACGCTTAATACGATTCGTCATCCCGTTTAATACGCCCGAGCCGAGCCGTCGGTCACTAGCAGGCGAGCCTTAGAAAGCCCCCCGCCCGTGTTGGAAAAAAAAAGAACCCGAGATACTGCAGGATTTTCCTGGATATTTTGACACCGTATGAAATTCTATCATTTTCATACGGTGATCTTATTGAGAATGTGAATAACACACAAAATGAGTGATAATGATGATGATGAAGATGAGTCAACTCCGGTTTTGTCAAACGCCCAGGCATTATCAGCTGTTAATGTTTTAAAATGCTATGTAGCGTCTTTGGATCAAAGCAAAGACGCACTGCAAAAGTTGAATTATGTTGAAAATGTTTTAATTACTAATGCATCAAAATCTTTCTGTCAAACTAAAATAAGCGATTATTTTAAATGACGTAATTATAATTATTACACTATCTACGTATTTAATGTAATTTATAAATGTATAATTTAATACCTACATATTACATTATAACATAATACAGAACAATGTAGACTATGTAGAACGTTTCATTTTGTCTATCCCGCATAATACGCTTTCACGCTTAAGACGCGTTTTTGGTAGGGTCCCTGAGAAATCGTCTTAACGGGGTTTTACTGTATTTTATTTCAATCGTTTTTTTATCTTTGACATATTGTTACAGAAGCGAGTGGCATGGAGCACGCTTGCACATTGGTGGAGTGGGTGCGGATGGTGTGCGCCGACCGCCGCGTCAAGGAATGGGCCGGCGGCGCGGGCGCCACCTTCTGGCGACCGCTGTTAAGACTGCTGTGCCATCCTGTGCGGCCGGAAGGGTAACTCAACTATATGTACATTATAATAAAGCATAAATTCGCGTGTACATTGACGATTGTGAGACCAGAGGGCTGACCACGAATAAATGTGACAATCGTAACGTAAAGTTACACGCGTTAACGCTGCAACGTTCGACAGTAAAGTCGATGTAGCCGCGGAGTGTATCTCAAATTCGTCACTGTTTCGATACTTTGACGATTATCATATTTGTATTCTCTAGACAAGCAAAATAAACGAGGATCGGTGCTTGCTTCTAAAGATCTACACACGTTTAACTTAAGTTCTGTAGAACTTCTTACTATTGTTGGTACAAAATAGCAATTAAGCAAAATGTCGAGCTTTCAGTATAAAATTGGGATTTGTGTTAGTTTTAAAATAACAGCGCGCAATATGATCCAAAAATTGTTGAAAATTGCGAAAACTTCACCACATTTTAAAAAGCCTACATAATACAGCCTCAATTCTCTTCAAGATTGTATTACACTAAGAGCTGTGGATTTTGTTAAATAAATAAAAAAAAAAAAAGATATCCTAAATTATTATTCCATCCAAGTGATGGAAAACTACAATAACTTGTAACTCTTTGTAAAAATGATTGTAACATTTCAGATCGTGTTCGTGGCAAGAGAGCGCTTTGTTCTCGAAGCTAGAAGAGAAGACTATAAGACTGTTTGCTGAACTGACTGTATGTCATCCGCCTAATCAAAAGCTGTTCGCGCATACTCTGCACGAAATACTGGAGTCACAGCCACCTGGTGAGTGCAAAAACCATTTAAGGATATTCCTAAATCAATTTTGTGTATAAATTTGCGTTTTAGTTTTCAAGACTCGTTTAAGTAAAACTCAGACTACGGGCTCTGTAGCGATCGTGTCATTGTCTCGTAGTCGTAACTTATATAACATCAGATTGTGTGTACAGAGGTGGAGGGGATATGTGGATTCACACGCGCGCTGATCCTCCGTCTCGTGCTGTCGTCGGAGCGCGTGTGCGTGGCGGTGCGCTGGCAGGGCGCGGGCGCGGGAGCGGGAGCGGGGGCGGGCGCGGACGCGGACGCGGGCACTGACGCGTGCCACAGCGCGGGCGCGCCGCCGCACCCCGCGCTGGCGTGCCACGCGCTGCTGACGCTGCCCATACACAGCACGGTGCGGACGCTGCTCAACGAACATCTGCCGCCGCGTGAGTTACTACATTAAAATACTACCTTTTTAACCCCTGACGTAAAATACGACGGGGTATCTGTGTGTGAGGGTGCGTGTGTGTGTAAGTCGAAACGAATTTAGGATTATAATTTGAAAAAAATTAAAATACTTTTAATTTTTTGTAAAACAATTTTTTATTTGAGATTAAAATCTTCGTGAAAAACTGAAATTTAAATATTTGTACTACTGTACTATATACCGACAATGCTCTGTTTGTGTGTATCTTTCTAGCTATCAACACAACGAATATTAGCGATATTTCAATTTCGGTACCTTTTATAACGATTGTATGCAGGCGGAATGCGTAAGAATTTTTATAAATTAACAACTAAAAAAACATTTATTACACGCCGCGAATTCCCGTCCCTCAATGTGATATTTTCTCTCCAGTTCCAATGTTCGACGAGTTAAGCAAAATGTCCGTGGACACGTGTTCCCAATCCGGTCCGTCGTCGGTCCTCCGCAGTGCGTCCGACACAGCCATCTCCAACGTGGTGGGCGCCTGGGAGCTGAGCCTGGCCGCCGGTAGCGCCTCCAAAGACAAACGCATCAAGGACGTTAAGAACACCACGCTCAAACAGCAAACCAGCAAGAAGCGAACTTCCAAGGATGGAATGAGCGTCTCGGAAGCTAAGTTAGATGGTGAGTTGATCTTCAACTGAGCCTAGCCTCGCAGTAAACAACTATATGGAGGACATCACGCTGAAACAAAAGAGCATCGAGGAATGCCCGACCGATGGAATG
Organism: Ecliptopera silaceata; assembly: GCA_932527185.1. Classification (NCBI taxonomy): domain Eukaryota; kingdom Metazoa; phylum Arthropoda; class Insecta; order Lepidoptera; family Geometridae; genus Ecliptopera; species Ecliptopera silaceata. The sequence goes on along the minus strand of OW052208.1, from coordinate 8,158,730 downwards.
AGAGCGCTTGTTTTGGATTAGGTTTTCTTTGTGTTGCTGCTTTTTTTAAGCATTATATTATTATAGGTAATCGCACGAATTGGCAACGTCTCTGCAGCGCGCCAGATTATGCGAGCTGGCAGCGTAGCGAAAACTGTAATAAGAGGTGGCATGAAATACGTATGAAAGTATCGGTCCAGTAAAGTAAAAAAAAGTAGATTTTTCCAAGCAGTGATTACTAGAAAAGATGCATATTGTATTGCAGTGCACTCAGTTGTAAACTTTTATTCTATTCTATTCAATGTTTTTGATTATGAAAATGTTGTTTTCAGATTTACTCGAGTCTCCAGTCCGAGTTCAGTTAGAGGGTCTCGAGGGCAACATCAAGGGTGCCACCACATTGGCGCAGTTGTGCGCTGCAGTGCCCCATGTGTTCGGACCTCATCTCACGCTTAATTTACGGATAGACACTTCTGACAACCCTAGTAAGTTTTATTATATTATGATCATAATGTAGGGTCAATACAAAGGTTGTAATTTTATGATCTCAGCGCGTAGAGTCCTTATTGTATTCATTCGATCATACAGCGGACTGATCTAAACCGGAAATAAATCTAACAAAGTGTCGTTACTTATAAAAATACCACAGATAAAATGGTTAAGATTTTTGGTTTTATGAGTTTGTCTTTAAACACTGACTCTACTGGAACGCTGAACTTCCGCGTCTGATTCTGAACGAGTGCTGAGCGTACATTATGGTCGGCAGCGGAATGGTGGAAGGGGGGCCGAAGCTCCGGGTCACCGACCGGCGCCGCGGGGCAGCAGGAGGGCGGCGCGGGGGCAGGGGGGGCAGTGGGAGGGGGCGCGCTGCGTGAGTTCGGTCTGTGCGGGGGGCTGGCGCTGCTGGCCGCCAAGCTGCCGCGGCCGCACGCGCCCGCGCCCGACCCGCCGCAAGCGCACCACCATCATCACGACCTCGACTGGGTCAAACTAGATGATGCTTATGAGGTAACTATACTCTTCTTCTTCTTCCTGCCTTTATCCCACTAGGTGGGGTCGGCACAACATGTTCTTTTTTCCATTCTCCTCTATCATCCGTCATCTCAGTATTCACTCCTTTCACACCCATATCATTTTTCACACAATCCAAAACAACCTTCATACCTTTTCTATTAGAAGTTCGAACGCAATTAACACATCACTAAACAATCTACACAACATGGTTTCAGGAGGTGGTGGATTTAGGTGCAAGTACAGCCACCACTAACTCGGAGGACGGCGCTCAGACCGGCATCCCCGCGCACGCTCTGCTCGCGCTGGGCTTGCTCCTCAAGCTGCCGGGCTACGCGGCCGCCTTGCTGGACGAGGGCGCCCGCGCCGTGCATTTACTGCGTCTGCTGCTAGGCGTCGCACATACTGAAGACGGACGTTAGTATATTCATATTTTTACACGTTATAGTCCCAAAGCTCGTACTATCATCATCATCATCATCGATCTATATTAGTCCATTGCTGGACGTAGGTCTCTCCCAAGACGCGCCACTGAGCCCGGTCTTTGGCTCTTCTCATCCAGTGTTTGCCAGTTACAGAAAAATACATGAAACATTTTTTGTAGACTATTTCAAGACAAACAATTTTTATCATGACCTCTTTATACCTCTGAGCAATGGATTGCGAGATATTTGCGAAAAACTGATTTTCATGATAACTTTTTTAGCCGGCACGATATCAATGTCGATTTTTCACATCTTCATTACAATGCCGTAATAAAGATGTATACAAAAATTCAGCTCACTAGGAATTTTTCCGCAGATTGGGGTTTAAAATAGCTAAAATGACTGGACTAATATTGAAACGGTACAATGCAATTGCAGGCAGCATCGCGGTGAGCGGCGGCGGCAGCGGCGGCACGGCGCCGTGGTCGCTGGGCACGCTGCCCTTCCGCGTGGTGTGCGTGCTGCTGGAGCGAGCGCCGCGCCGCACGGCCGCCGGCACCGCGCTGCGCGCCGCGCTGCTGCACTGCGGCGCCGCGCGCCTGCTGCTCGCCTGCCTCGCCGTCTTCACGCACCACCGACCCGCCTCCGGAGACGTGAGTACATTGAGAACCCGCGAACTACTTCTTTAGATAGAAGTCTAAAATTATTGAATTCGCAATATCTTCCCATTCGCCCGTTTTTTTCTTTAATCAAAAATCACAAAAAATAAATACTTAATAGATTTTGTTTCAAATTTTCGAAATGGTCACTCAATCAATATTTAATGGCAAAACTGAAATGCTAATGACAACCACGTACTAGTACCTAAACCTAAAATCTAAACCTCGCCTCGGACGAGTTTTAGCAATTATTTACATCGACTGAGTTGCACGCCCTCATAACAAGGGGCAGCCTTATTGCTAAAAGAAATCTCTTCCACAATACATGGATAAATACAAGACCAATCATGGTAGATAGTATCCTACCACCTAGCCAATTGATGTAAATAACAGCAGCTAACGGCATCGCCTATCGTTTTCAGAACAGTCAAGCATCCAACGGCTCGACGGGCAAGCCTGAAGAGAAAAGCCAGCTGTACTGGGCCAAGGGCACGGGCTTCGGCACCGGCTCCACGCAGCAGTCCTGGAACGTGGAGCAGGCGCTGCACCGACAGCGCACTGAGGAGGAACATGTCACTGTACTGCTGCAGGTAACACATACTTACAGCTGTATTATTAGTTTGTATGGCTAATCTTTCCAACACGATGCTACAACAAAATACAGTTGTAGCATCGACACGATAAGAAGAATAAGCTGTATTTACCCGATTATGCGAAACAAAAGGAGGGTTATAAGTTTTCCCTACTACGCGGAGCAGAAGGAGGTTTATGAGTTAATGAAATGAAATGAAAATATTTATTCGTGTAACATATAGGTACATACATATTAACAAGGTTGGGACCTTCTTTTAAGTATATGTACTTGTGTTAGAAGGCCCCAAGTTAAACAATCTATGTATCTATTGATATCGGTTGATAGTAGGTAGACGCTTTTTTTGTGTCTTATATCAATAGTAGTTGTAGTTATAGACCGAGTTGCCATAAGAGGATGTAATATTATAAAAAAAAATGGTTTTAAAGGAATCTCATTGATAACTGTTCCATGGTACATTTCAACTATCTAAAGACGTAGATGATGTATGCAGTGTAGATATTTACTAGAGACCTTTAAGTACATAATTGAAAAACAAAAACATTGTCATATTCCAGGTGTTGGCGTCATACCTGAACCCGGGCGAGGTGTGGCCCCCGGAGGAGTGCAACCTGGAGGAGCCCCTGCCCGCGCCCCCCGCGGCCCCCGACGGCGAGGAGCCCAGCGCCGACCTGCCGGCCGAGTTCATCGACATGTTGGCCAACAGCTCGCTGCTGCCTGCCATCAGCTACTATCTCAGGAACGACTCCGGTACAACCCGTTATTCAAAAAAATATTATTGAAACTACCTTATTCACAAACAAACTTACGACTATACAGTATTTACAAAATGTACATTGTCATATAAAATACATAAGAAACAGTTGAGATATCTACAGACCGTTCCAAACGATCTATAGATAGTTCAACTGATCCAAATCAGTATCAATCGGAAGCGTACCCAAGACACTGGCTGCATTGCCGCGCCGAATAGCAATGCTGATATTGAAACTTAAAAAATAAATCCGGTGGTTGCAAGTCGACGGCGGGGTCGGCCGAAAAGGCGTTGGAAGGATGACCTGGACGTGCACGAAAAAGATTGGTGGAATGTCGCCAAGGACCGGGATGAGTGGAAGACTTTGGGGGAGACCTTTGCCCAGCAGTGGGATAATTTAGGTTGAAAAAAAAAGAGCGAAGTGCTCGGCCGAGAGAGCGCTCGGCCGCTATGTTTATACGTACCGAGTTCTCAGCCGAGGGCACTGTGTCGCCGGTTTGCTCGGTACGTGTGATCAAGGCATTAGGGACTAGAGTGTGATGTGTGAGTTGTGATTGTGAGTGAATATAGTATGTGTGTGCAGTGCTGGACATGTCCCGGCACATCCCGCTGTACGTGTGCGTGCTGCGCGTGGCGCGCGCGCTGCACGCGCTGCGCTCGGCGCGCCTCGCCGCCGCCATGCAGCCGCTGCCCCGTCTGCTCGCGCTCATGACCACCACCACCAACTCGTACGCAGCCAAACTCAGGTACATACAGGCACACACACTCATGCACACTTGTCTAACTATTTGTAATATAATGGATTTCTGAGACAATGAGGGATGGATGGTAACTCGGTATTGGCTGGTAACTCGCTATGGGCTGGTAGCTCGCTGTGGGCTGGTAACTCGCTATGGGCTGTAACTCGTTATGGGTTGGTAACTCGTTATGGGCTGGTACCTCGCTGTGGGCTGGTAACTCGCTATGGGCTGGTACCTCGTTATGGGCTAAATATTTATGTACATTTCACACATCCTACTCTAGCCCCAAACTTAGCAAAGCTTGTACTAGGGAACTAGATTGCTGATAGAACACTTATATACTTTTTTTTTGTAAATACATACATAGAAATGTATACATAGTAACAACCAAACACAGTTCCAATATTTATTAAATCATAATTATTATCATCATAAAAGATTACTGCTCTCCCAAAACGCGCTACAAAGTCTGGTCTTCGGCTCTTCGCATCCAATGTTTGCCAGTTACATTCCGTAGATCGTCGCACCATAAATGGATTTTGAAAAATGTATAGCCAATTAAGAGCTAATTTATTAATTATATGCAAATATTTGGATCTAGTTACCTATCCCTTCCTGACTTGTCTCAAAAATTCACCTTGTTCAACTATTTATAACGTACGCGATAAATATATTATATTAATACCATACCATATCTATCGCATACTTTATAGTTCGTTTTTGAAAATAATATAAATAATATTATTATAAGTTCTGATCGCGAAAGTAAAAATCTTGTTATGCTAATGTTCTTGAATGAGCAGAACATTATTCGGCGGTCTTACCGCATTAAGTCTTATGTATAGTAGAATCTACCAATTTATTTGATTGCAAACTTATCTCGGTCAGACTATAATGGTATTTTGAGTTGAAGTTTCTATTGCGAAATTTAAACGGCTGATAATTAAAAGCATTAAATATTAAATACAATATAATCGAAATGTTTTTGTCCCATTTATGTTTCGCAATATGACTATTTAAATGAGCTTGATTTTTTAAACTTTAACTGATAATATTAATGAAACATTGGAGAACAGATATTTTGGGTCATCAGTACATATCTATCATTTATGTCAATACACCCTCTATGATAAATGTTTTAATGACCTAATGACTTACCATTCTTGTTCCTCATTGTTATATTAAACTGTGTGCTCACTAACCGAAAATCAGCCTGGCCACACACATCATACAAGTTAAAAATAATATTTTGTTTAACAAAAACATGTGTTTTAATGTAATATTCCTGGCGAAATGCTTTCTTATACAAACATATAGTTACATATCGTATACGAGTCACACTGCGCGGTGAAAGCAATGCTCTGGGGTTGAGCTGCTATTCCCGCCGTGCAGTGTATCTTGTATACGTTACCTCAAGTGACGTGTGTAGCCTGACTAGCTAGACTAACAATAGTATTGGTAAAGAGTGACAAGTGGTGACGGAAAATATTCATTTCAAAACAATCCTTGCGAAATATAAAATGCATTTCTTTTGTAATATGTCACAGTCACATCATACGGCTTTCATCACCTTATAGTATGTTTTCAAAAACTTCATATAATTACATTCGTCCGATACTCCAGGGACGTGTACCAGCGGCACAAAAACAATAAATAATAAGCACGGCCAAAATACAAGCAGCTTATGTAAGTTAAGTACCGAACGATTATATTTGGGATATCAAGAACCGGGCGATCGGGAGTCGAGTCGCATAGATCGAAATAATGAGTAGCGATGTTACCGCATGTTCTGTTCGAAGATTTGTTACATGTTTCTACGTTTCCTCCCGTTTTCCTCCCGCAGCGGGGAGGAGGGAGGGGCGGAGAAACCGGAGGCGCCGCCCTCTGCGGGCCGCGAGCCCTCTGCGGGCCGCGAGCCTTCTGCGGGCCGCGAGCCCTCTGCGGGCCGCGAGCCCTTGCCCCGCCTCGCCGCGGCGCTCAGCGAGGAGCGCCTGCACCGTATCGACAGGCTAATCGCGAACCTCGAGCATCTCGCCCGCCCGCAAGCAGAGTGCGATAGGGTCAAAGCTCTCTTAAGGAACGTTGCACCTCTCAACAAACCCGCTCCGGCGTCGCACGCGCCGCGGCCGCGCTTCTCCACCATCGAGGAGATCCGGGAGGGCAGCGCCGAGCGCGACGCACACGATCCTGAGCTTATCGCCCCGCGCGCCCGCGCCACTCCATGGATTAACGGCGAGGCGCCGGTGGGAAAACTGAGGCCGGAAACGGAGGAAGGCAAACCAGACGAATCGGAAGAAAGTAAACCGGACGAATCGGAGGAAGGTAAACCGGACGAGTCGCAGGAAGGGAAACCAGACAAATCTGAGGAAGGTAAACGAGACAAATCGGAGGAAGATAAAAAAGACGATTCGGAGGAAGGTAAATCAGACGAATCGGAGGAAGGTAAACGAGACGAATCCGATGGAGATAAACCAGATGAATCCGATGAAGATAAACCAGACGAATCGGAAGAAGGTAAACGAGACGAATCGGAGGAAGATAAAAAAGACGAATCGGAAGAAGGTAAACGAGACGAATCGGAAGAAGATAAAAAAGACGAATCGGGGGAAGGTAAACGAGACGAATCCGATGGAGATAAACCAGACGAATCGGAAGAAGGTAAACGAGACAAATCGGGGGAAGATAAAAAAGACGAATCGGAAGAAGGAGAACGAGACGAATCGGAAGAAGATAAAAAAGACGAATCGGGGGAAGGTAAACGAGACGAATCGGAGAAAGGTAAACCAAACGAATTAGAGGAAGGTAAACCAGATGAATCGAAGAAAGGGAAACCAAACGAATCGAAGAAAGCTAAACCAGATGAATCTGAACAACGAACTGCCGAGATCAAGACCGCGCAAAATACTGTCGATGATAATCAACCAGCCGCCGATGAAAGTAATCGGCCTGTCATTGATATTGATGTCGCGCCCTATGTGGAGCCGGCGGATGAGCCGGCCGGTGACAACCTGGAGCCTTCGCCTCCTAACGCTGAAATGGAAAATTTTCCTCCCGATGACGAGATCGAGGCTTATGTCCTGCAACAGTTGGAACTCTCTGACATGGAGGAAATTACTATGAAAATGATCATTCTTAAGGTGTTTCACCACTATCCACAATTCAATCTCCGCGGCAAAATTAGTTTTATCAGAAAGATTGTATTCGCTTGGGTTGCCAAATACAATGCGGACCAGAACGAGGCGGGTGACGCTGAAAAACATTGTAGTATGGAAGCGAGTTCCACCGATCAGTCGGAGTCAAGTGATGATGAGATGGAACCGCTGGCTAGCAGTGACCCGCCGGCGATCAGTGACCCGCCGGTGATCAGTGACCCGCCGGCGATCAGTGACCCGCCGGCGATTAGTGAACCGCTGGCGATCAGCCTAGCCGCACCGACAGAAGGTACATTGAGTGATATATCTAGTGATAAGAATACATCAGCGGAGGAAGGAAAGTCAGTAACATCCTCTGTTGATGAAAACATTTCGACGCCTACCGATGATACAATCATTGAACATCCCTCTGATAACGTCGTCGATGCTACTGTTAATACCGATCCCAGTGGCACTTGTGAAGACTCAACCGAGCGCAAACAGCCGCTCTCAAACGACGAGAGCCCTGAACTGGCTGCCGTTGCGGAAATCAAGCAATGTGTTGAAAATAAAATGATGGATATAAAGAAGGAGCACAAACCTACCGCCGCGGAAGAACGTGTGAAACCGCCTACAGACGATGAATTAAAAAAGAACATTAAAATAGCTATGAAAATAATTCTCAAGCTAGTGTTTAACTACTACACGGTTCGCGACCTTGTACTTAAGAAAGAATTGATCAAAACGACTCTCATTTCGTGCGTTAAGAAACAGATAAATGCCACCAAATGTTCTGAAGAAGCGACTCGTGACAAAGCTAAAGAAAGTCAGCCTAGCACAAGTAAATCACCTGATGATAACCCGAGTGCGTCGTCTGACGAGCGCACATCGTCCTTGGACGATCACATGAGGCGATGTGTCAAACAAATACTAGATGAAGCAAATACGGAGCAAGTGACGCCGAAATTGGTCTTGAGCGATATTCTAGGTTACTATAAATCTGTCTATTTTCTTGCGAGTAAAAATAAAGTTATCGAGGCCATTATCAGTGCGTGTATAAACGATGTCCTTGGAGTGGTCGAGGAAACCGATTCGGATGACGAAAACAGTGCCGATGCTGCCGGTATGAAACCAGAGCCAACAGAGGTAGACGTTCAAACATTCGTTTTCCATACATTGGAAAATGCAGATCTGAATCAGGTCACCATTGATATAATTATCAGACAAGTGGCAGAACAATATAAGGATTTTTGCCTATTCGATCGATGGGAACTTGTCAAGTCAACTATAATAGAATGGATGAGGAATAATAATTGAAGCTAGAGCCTTACTGCCGCACTCACAAATATAACTTTAACTTAAGTATTACTTATAATTATATATGCGTTGTCAATCTAAAATCTTGAGTGCGGAGGCCGGACAAGAAGTCATTAATTTCTATTATTCACGATAATGTTCTCGTATCACATATTCTATAGTAATATCTCGTTCTTATTAAGGGTAGAAAATATTTATGCACTTTGAAATCTCGAATACTTAACGGATTTATAAAAAAAATTGAAATATAATTTCTAACATTGATTTATCGTTATTTTGTTTTATAGTTTTTATAAAGTAGGTACTTATGAATCAGTATTATTTACAGTTATTACGATTTAGTTAGATTTCGGTACGATTTATACCTAAAAGGTAATATTTTTTATTCTTTGTGCATAACTATAATCAATTATTCATCTTATTCAATCATATTCCATAGAATAAAAACTGACAGTTAAATATGTTCGCATTCTCTTACACCACAGAACAGATTTCCCGTCTGATTAACTTAAAATATAATATGTAACATTTTCCCTTTAAGGCCCAAGCGCTCAGTCAGGACGGTAGCCCAACAACAAAAGATGTCGCTAGTTTAAAAAACTGCGGTTTTTCTTCTGATTTGTTAATGGTTTTTTGCGTTTAGTTATCAAAATTCACCTTTGCGAAAATTTATTAATAGATACCAATTAATCAATACAAAATACTATAATTTTAGTAGGAAAAACGTGCAGAGGCTGGCGAGGAATTTCAAGCTTGCTATCTACTTTGACACGCAAAAATGTTTCCGATATTTGAAACGCGCTAGCGTTTCATAATTTCGACGTCAGGTAATAAGAACGAATAGCGCAGTTCAAGGTACCGTGGACTGATAATCAGAGTATTCGAGTTCAAATCTCGGCCAGAAATGTAACTTTTTGTTGCTTCCTTTTTTTGATATTTATCTGTGTCTTTCTGCAGAGCAGAGGTTCTGCAGAATTTTTACAGACTACTATAAAACCTACTTTATTGGAATTTTTTTTGAACTTAAATGCAATAAAATGCAGTAGATACCTATTACATAGGTTACCTTCTAATAAAACTGCTAATATCTTCAGGAATATGTTTATATGTATTTAATATTTCAATAGTAAGACTCTCTACAGCTCTATAAATTAAACAAATAAAACACATGAATATGTTTTGCCCAAAAACGGGCTACGGGCTATTTATGTCGTTTTCTGTGGCGTCGCTAAGATTCTTCAATTGCAGTTGTTGGTGCATTGTCTTGCCTGCGTACAAAGGATATAGATTGTTTGTGGGACAGTTACATCATAATGCTTGATCGGAGTGATCGCAAAGCGTGAATGTTTCTTCGGATCCTTTCTGTTACCACAATGAGTTTCTAATTGGCACAATTGATTACTATACTTACAAGATAAAATTTCATCAAAAACAACTATGTACGACTAAATTGACAGACAGCTAGCAATGACGATTATGTCAGCGAGGTTGCCTTACTACGGTTTTATTTACTTTGACAACAAAAAAAAAGGTTTTATTTACCTATATTTCAATGCATTATTTGGAAGTTTGTAATTTTTCTTACAAATAAACGTTTTTTTTAATGAAATAATTTTTCTTTATATTTATAATTACAGAACATTAAAAAACGAACAGTTTGATAATAATGTTTGCAAGGAAATACATTTATGGCCACACTTTTATAACCAAACTTTATGAACAGTGACATTTATCAGTTATTTATTATTAGCAGTAGTGAGACTGACTACTAGTGACCCGTGACACGGCACGCGTTGTATATTTCGGCTCGGCAACGTTTTTGGCGTTCACTTTATTTTACATTGAAACGTTTTTTTCATATTGCAATTTGTACATAAAATAGTCTATGTTACTCGGTAAAGATATTACATCCTTATGTAGAAATAGTTTTAAAATAGGACGTGTACTTTTGAATTAAATAGTGACCAACAAACAGACAAATCTTATCTTTTCTAGAATTTTAGTTTAGATAATAGATTGGCAACGTAGCATTTTCAAGAAGAAAAGGGATAGATTTAGTTTTGTTGTCTTGTTTCTTTTCCTACGACTGGAGAGCTGACAACAAACCTTAGAATTTTGTATTTGATAGATAATTGTAAGTATTCGAGCGAATGACGTAGTCGTATACTTACTAGATACCTAAACATTGACGACCGATGTGGCGCGGTGGCATTGACGACGTGGAGGTTGCCGGTTCGATTCCCGCCTTGGGATAAATGTTTGTACTATCTGCAAATATTTATTCCGGGTGTTCTGGGTGTTTATATATATAATAAAAAATATCTATCTATGTAATGTATTGTCGAGAAATTACAACACAGGTGGTTCATATATTACGTGTACAGTACATATTTAATTACCGCTAGTTTTGTTTCATACTAAGTACATACACTTTTTGATTTTATTATGGTGTAGAATTATGCGAACTTTATTTTCATACTATACAGTTAATAATGCTACAATATCCAGCTACAATAGCCGCTGTTCCGAACAGGGTAAAAGAGGTTTATTATACAGGGTGTAACAGAAGGGGTGGACCAAAAGCAAAAGGGCGATGGAAGAGCTCAATACCTATCGAAATAACCCCCATGTATGCTCAGCGATATTCAGTCGTTCAAAAGTTACTCGCACTTTTATGTTTTTTTTTTCATTAACATATTTTAGGTTAGATTTCCCAAGTTTTCCCAAACTATCAAGTACGAAAGGTCTACTATGAAGCTACAAGGTGTAAAAAAATACGGTTGTAGCTCTAATAGTTTGGGTATACAAGAGAAATCTAACCTAAAATAAAATTATGAAAAAAAAAACATAAAAAGCGAGTAACTTTTGAACGACTGAATATCGCTGAACATACATGGGGGTAATATCGATAGGCTAAGAGCTCCTGCATCGGCCCTGTTGCTTTTGGTCCACCCCTTCTGTTAGACCCTGTATATATATTTTTTTTAATATTTAATTCTGCACAAAATGATGCAAAAAAACAATGCCGCGTTAGCGCACAGTATATCTCCCATATACGTTACATTTACGATTGAGCTACGAAATATGAGTAGGTAAACAAAACTATACTCATACAATGTGTAGCAAACTTTTTGTTGTTACGTGGTACATTTAACTTTTTTCTTGGTTGTCATGACAACTAGTAGTAAGTAAATAAATATGTCAGTCATAAACACCCAACATTTTGTTGTTAAAAAAATCTCAAATAGTTTGTAATATATCTCAAATAGTGCCTATTTTTAATGCAATGTAAGCTAGAATTCATGGAAGCTGTCTGGGCAGTCTAGCCCAGATCCTGGCATTCAGTTACTCGCAGGCAGAAATCCTTGACGCGAAGAAAGTACTACAAGAACCATAGGCTGAGACCACCGTGACCAACATTCACCTTGTGATAAGAAAACATCTTCGTGAAGAGACCGTTGCCGTATCATGAAGGATTGAAGTAGGAAGAAGGCGACCAACTTCAAGTCATACATCCTTACCATGGTGACCCAGTACAATGACAGTTCTTGGCTCTAGTATTCTGGACGTCTGGATTAGTCTAGCGGTAAAATAGGGGACCATTGCCGCAGATGAAAGATCAATATGTATTACTTTTGTGTACTAGTGTTATTTTCATTTTATATAAGAAAAGTACACTTTTCTTATATAAAATGAAAAGAATATAAAAAATATATTATTTATTTAAATATTATATAAAAAATATAATAATATAATAGCATACATGCTAGCATCTAAAGTATACTTTACTATTGTTGTAAAGTGTGTTAGTCAGTAAGGTTTATCTATGAGCCGTTTTTAAATAACTACTTAAATTTTTACAACTATATTATGGTAAAAAATATATTTACTTTTCTTACAATAAATTGTTTTTTTTCCACAGCTGTGGAAAAAAATCCAAAGCTATTTTTTTTTGTACGTTATTAATATTATCCACCTATGCTATGTAGAATGCATTAAAATTATAAGAAAGAAACCTGTTTGGTTCAACCAAACTTCTTTGCACGGGAGACGGGTGCAAGATATTACAATCTTTACGCTGACAAGTCCGCTTCGAATGTAAATATGACAAAGTACGATAAATAAAAGAATAACTAAAAGAAAAAGAGAAAAAAGATTTCCTATTTCTTTCTACACAAGTATTTAGTTCAAGTAACTAGATGGCGCTCTAGATACTTTTGCTATAACTTAATACCTAGTGCTTCGCACAGATGGTGCCTTTTTTTCACAGTTATTTCATTTTTGGAACACGCGTCACGAACCACCTTAAGTTATTAATCAATACAACTTGTAACATAATAGCCCTACAAAACGAGTTAATTCAGACTTTTAAATGTGCAAAAGTATACATCTCACCACCATACGAAATGGTTTAACAGCGTGGTGTTTGGTGTGTGTGTGTCAAATTGTACACAATACTCAATAGATTTATTGCTTTTCACAAGGTTATGATTGAATGTACAATATAATTTAGGTCTCTCATAGAAATCTCTCATTTATATCAATCATTTATATGAGAGACCATATGCATAGATTATTTTTTTTTTAATTTTAATTGTATGCACCTATTCATTCCGAAGTCATTACGAAGACGTATCGGCTTCCAAATTACTGAGATGAATGCCAAATACGATCTATTCATTTAAATTGTTATATTAGACATTTGCAACAATCTTACACCGTGTTTCCTTACATTGATTACCCGATTGTGTATCCAAATATGTACCTACCATCGCGTAACACCACTATAATTCACATAACGTGTGTCACACACTTTTTTTTCAATCTTTTTTTATTCATTAAAGTTTTCGCACATGTGTTGTTCGCCAGGACCTGTCAGAGCATTTTTGAGTTTATAGGGATATTATGTTACACCCTGTATAAGACCGATTCGAAATTCGCTCGAAGCTAAGTTTGACTCGTACTTAATCAAACTATTTTATTATATTTAATCGCGTATCGTATGTTAGCTTTAAAAGTATAGCCTAAAATTACAGGACTTAATCAGTTCTGTTAGAGAATTGATTATTTTGATCTCTATATTTATTCAATTTAAATAATAATGTTTACTCAATGTATTGTACTTTCATTAACATTCCATTTTCAATTGTTATTTAACTCAATAAATGTTAAGCTAATAACATATTATCACAAAATAATAATCTAATCATGTTTGTTCTTTTGTGAAAACTACCAATATGAATTCTCATTCTGATCTGTAGCTCTACCATGAGTTTTTACAATCTATACTCGCTGGCGTCTGTAGTTAAAAAAATGTATGAAGATTTGTACAGCGCCCCTAGCGGATAGTTGGGTACTAAAATTCGTAATACTAATGTTTACGGAACTACTGTAGTAAAGTCAGGCGATTTTACTGTGACAACTCATGGTAGAGGTACTGAACTTTAGTCATATGAAATAATTTATTTATTTTAGATTATAAGTCTTAAAACATCTGTGTATTTGTTTATGGTTATTAAAGAGTTGCCATACTCAATTGTGTCTTTTTTTCACAAATTCTCTACTAGTTAAGTGCATTAAAAGCGAATTATCATTTTCACTATAATTGCTTGTAAAAAACTGTTTTCGTTTGCAACACTCCAGATTCTATAAAAGTCTAATAGCTCCATATAAAAGTTTCATTTATATTGTATGCTTAAAAACTTCAATAACTGCATGATTCGTTAAATGACCGGCAAAGCTATTCAGGTAAGTTTGTCTGAGGGCCCCCGCAAACTGCAGACTTTTTATCGGCCGATAGTTTGGTCGGCTTCCTAATCAGTATGAACATGTATGCAGATGCGCACATTAGTGATTCAGTTTTTATACCTACTTAAGACCGATAAAAAGTCTGCAGTCTGCGGGGACTCTAATACTGCGAAATAACATGCATTGACGTAGCTTATTGGTGGACAGCTCTTCCCTAACCTTTGTTATTTAACATACTAGAACATACATTTTTTTTAAAGTAGCATTAGTATTTTAATACTTTATTCGTAAAAATAAGCAAGTGTCGCAGAGGCTCCATCCTCTCGGTCCCACTGAGAACCAGCGCTATAAGAACCTCACCGTCCCTATAGCATATGCTGAGCTTTTTACAATTTGTTTTTCTTTTATAATTTGTTTTTAAATGGATGTTCTATGTGTAAAAAAACGTTTTCTATTCTATTCTATTGTTTCAGAATGAGCAAAAAGAACATATTCGGAAAGATGACTTATAGCCAAAGATTTAGTAGTTCAAGTAATTCGGAGTTGTCGGAAGAGGACGAGGGTCTGGCGACGTTGATCGGAGACATCCAGGCGACGTGTGCGCTCATGTGTCGCGAGCACATGGACGCCGACCCGGCGCGCGGCGCCGCCTCGCCGCCCGCCACGCGCGACCAGCGGTACATCGAACTCATGCGCCTGCTGCAGTTCGGTGAGACTTGATTACTATTACATGTAGTGCTGATACTAACGGCAGGTTTCTGGAAACCCAAATCGCGATTGATCCGAGTTTGACACATAGTAATTATTTGATTTTTTCGTTGATCGTTCGAGAAACCGGCCGTAAGAGCGGATAGATGACCGGAGCGGATGAACGTATGGCCATCTATCCGCTCTAAAGTCTCTATTATTTAAGTAAACTCGTAAGTTTTTAGTAAGCTTTTAAGTAAGCTCTTAATTTTTTATTATTTTCCAATATCTAGTAAATTAGGTGTTTCAATTGAAAAGATTCCGATTTGACAGAAAAATTTTCCTACCCAAGCTATGTGGGGTAAGTTTAACATGTAGAAGACATGTTAAACTTACCCCACATAGCTTGGGTAGGCTCCATTCTATCAGCCATGACACGACTATGACTTATCATTTAGTACGTGTGATTTTTTTATTTTTTTTAATGTTATAAAATGTCGCATTTTAGAATCGTTCGAGATGATAGTGGAGTGCCCCGAGATAGGGTTCCGTTTCACGGTGCCGTACAACTTCGAGGGCACGGTGCGCGCGGCGGGCGAGCGCGCACACCCGGCGCGCATGAAGCGTCTCGCGCAGGAGGCCTCCACGCTCGCCACCTCGCTGCCGCTCTCATACTCCTCCTCGGTCTTCGTCAGGACTGATACCGACAGACTTGATGTTATGAAGGTAACATTGATGAACAAACATCTCTCTCTCTCTCTTCTCTCTCTGTTTCTTTTTTGCTCTCTTTCTCTCTGTCTCTTTCTCCCTCTCTTAGAAAGAAAACCAGTTATTAAATTAAGAACTTCGTTCCACCCGGGTATCCACCTGCCAAGTTTTTTTTAGAAAAAAAGTGGATGAATTTGATGTTGAACTGTAATTTCGCCTATAATGATGCATAACAGATGGACTCCATTGATGATGCACTCAATGCTAAACCAGTAGTTTTATCGAATTATTGATTCATATCGAGATGCACTCTAAATCAGTAGTTTTATCGAAATATTAGAGAACGCAGAATGGATATCAATTATTTTTTTTGTTAAGTCTGTTTAAAAGTAGCTCTCATAGCGCAATATTATCGTTTAAATGTATGATCTTACCAGAACATCAATACAATCAACTGTTTCGTAAAAATATGTATCATAGTATTCTTTTATTATCTGTGGCACCTAATTTATATCAATAAATTTTAAAAAACTATCTATAATTTATCTCGCTAATCAGTGTGCATCAGTCTCTAACTCAGTTAATTGCTACTCCGCACTGCAGTTTGTAAGCCTAGTGTACATTGGCAGGTGTTAATAACGGGTCCGTCGGACACGCCGTACGCGAACGGGTGCTTCATCCTGGACGTGTACTTCCCGGCGGAGTACCCGTCGCTGCCGATGCTGATCAACCTGGAGACGACGGGCCGCCACTCCGTGCGGTTCAACCCCAACCTGTACAACGACGGCAAGGTACACACATTACATACATTTGTAAAAAAATATCATATCAAGTAAATGTGACCACTGTGTATACATTAGGTACTTTAATATCTAAACTGTTTTTGTATCTAATGTCAATGTTATGTTTTTTGTTTATAATTGTATGTAAATTAACTTTTTGAAACCATTAGTTTTAATTTGATTTGTTTATTATGTATTTTATTTATGTGTTTGCAAATTAATAGTTTGAGTTTGAGTTTAAACACGTCTGGAAATAAAACATTTAATTATTATTTGAAGGTGTGCCTCTCCGTGCTCAACACCTGGCACGGACGGCCCGAGGAGAAGTGGAACGCGCATACTTCTAGCTTTCTACAGGTTAGCATTTTACTTATCGTCTTTTTGTCGTTGTCTTCTTTTTCCGTTGACATGTTTTTGTCGGCGAAGTAGCAAATTTCTCCTTATACGAATAAGGAGATACGTAAACTGCGCTGAAAGGATACATCTGGCTGGACCTAAGTCTCTCCTAAGACGCACCACTGAGCCCGTTCTTCGGTTTTCTCATCCAGTGTTGCACAATGCCTAAACGCGGTCTCCACACCAGTATTCGTTTTCTCCAACAATTGTCGGTTTCGGCAGACATGGCTAGACCCTGCCACTTCAGCTGGCGAATTCTTTAATGTCGAACACCTTGGTTTTCTGACGAATAAGAGCAGGCTACCATTGTGTGAATGTGTGCGATGCGATGCAGGTGCTG
Organism: Ecliptopera silaceata; assembly: GCA_932527185.1. Taxonomy (NCBI): domain Eukaryota; kingdom Metazoa; phylum Arthropoda; class Insecta; order Lepidoptera; family Geometridae; genus Ecliptopera; species Ecliptopera silaceata. The sequence continues at coordinate 8,141,461 of OW052208.1, read as the reverse complement.
GTGTCGATCCAGTCGCTGATCCTGGTGCCGGAGCCGTACTTCAACGAGCCGGGCTACGAGCGCAGCCGCGGCACGCGCGCCGGCGCCGCCGCCTCCACCGAGTACAACTCCAACATCTACCAGGCCTGCGTGCGCTGGGCCATGCTCGACCAGCTGCGCAACCCGCAGCCCTGCTTCAAGGAGGTAACACACACACACACACACCCTTACTCACTCACATACACCCTCACATCCATACATCCACCCTTCCATCCATCCATCCATCCATCCATCCATCCATCCATCCATCCATCCAGCCATCCATCCGTCCGTCGGTCCGTCCATCCATCCATCCATCCATCCATAGATCCATACATCCACCCTCACATAACCTACACATACACTGACACAGTCTAAAAACTGTGCCTGTATGACCTATTATGATGAAAGAGCACCTTAAATGCACGTCACTACCGACAAAACATCTGCTCATAGTTCTTAACTGATCGATCGCAGATTAAAACAAAAAAGTCTAAGAACTCTTTTTTTCTCCACAATAATGTATTCATACTATCGCTTCTTTGAAATCTTTTACTCCTACGTTTATACAAACTAATTTGTTAAGTAAAATAGTTGCAATGAGTAAATAACAAGAAACCATTGATTTCATTACGAATGATCAAGAAAATCAAACAATCATAAAATAAAACAATATGCTCAGATCACGCTATCGTCCGAAATTTTCAGTGTGTCAATACAGGTTCAATTATATAAAACTTAGTTCTTAACTAACATAATATAAATCAAATTGCAGGTGATCCAAATGCATTTCTGGTTGAAACGCAACGAGATCATCCAGACTGTTAGCGGCTGGATCACGGAGCTGGAAGGACACAGCGGAGACGACCGCACGCAGCGCAGCATACAACTCAACCTCATGGCGCTTAAGGTTACTACTACTGCACATACTCCATCTCTCTCCCCTAGTCTCTATACCTCAATCTATGGCGGTCTAAGTAAGCACCACACGGGCACCGGCCCTATGAAACAAGTTTTATAGTAAGAATACATACCTAAGATTTAATTATAGCTTACTTAATTAAATTAACAAAATGTGTACTGAATTGTTTTTTTTAAATTTTACTAAAAATTAAGTAAAAGGTGTTTTGACTATTTTTATTGTTGTATTTTATGTGGTTCCATGAAGTGAGGATGGATGAGTAATATTGAGCGCAATTCTTTTAACAGCGTCACTACGTGAAACTCCAAGAAGAGCTCGCCAAGCTGACGTGTCCCCCCGGGCTCGAGGAACTGGACGAGCCGTTCACGCTGCCCGCGCCCCCCTCGTCGCCTCCTCCGCTGGCCCCCTCGCCCCCCTCGCCCCCGCCGCCCCCGCCGCCGGACGACCTCGACCACGACATGGAGAAGATCGTCTCGCAGGTACTGACCAAGGTATCTATCTATCACTGAAGACGTACGCATTTTAGAAGGATCCCCATACTTAAAAATCACATTGAGACAATGAAGTTGGGTCCTTATGCAAGCGTTACCGTTCGACGGTGGAAACTGGGACATACATGTCCAGATGGAGAAGCTCTGCTACAAAGATTATTTATAACTTTATATAACCTGGGTTAACATAACAAACTGAACTGATAGATTTCTTGAAAAACATAAAACTTGGCCTCAACAAATGTTAACAATATGTGTACTTCCGTAGGTCCTCGACTGATGGACGGCAGGCCGGCCGGCTCCGTGTCGTCGGCTGCACAGCACCGCCCCGAGGGCCGTCCGCCGACTCGCGACCTTACTAGTTCGTACTCCGACCGGCGGCGCGCCTGTCCGCCTGTCCGCCTGTCCGCCTGTCCGCCTGTCCGCGTGCCTGCGCGAGGAACTGACTGCGCGAGCGGGTAGTTCAAAAGCGACGGCTGTGCGGGCCTGGACACGTGTCCGCTTCTAGTTTTTCTACGATGGACGATATCGTATTATTTGTACAAAGTGTGAGCGAGCGGCTGCCAGCGCCGCCGCAGCGGGAGGAGGGCGGAGGCCCGCGCCGGCATTTATCCTAGCACTACATATAGTATATATTATACTTGTTTATATGATATGTATTCATTATTCGATGTGGACTGATGTTGCGACGCCCGCGCCATTAACTCTAGACTAAGTTTGTGTATAATTGTAACCTTTTGGATGATATTAGGAGCGCGCCCTAGCGGGCCGCAGGCCGGGAGATCTCTTGTCGAATGTCACTAGTACTTAGTAGCGCGCGACGACGCATTGTTTACTGAAACAAAGCTGACATTTGAATGACAGTTACCGTAGCGGTGGCGCTACTGTATTATTACTGTAACTTGCACTATGATACCGCTCAAACCGCGGACTCCTTCGTAAATGTATTTTATTTTAGAATTTGTGTTTTTATAGTTTATTTTTTGTTTACTAGGCATTTAGTATTTAGTGGGAGCTTTTAGTTTAACAAGTATTGTGATACTAAAATGGGCCCGCGCGCCCGGTAAGCTATTTAAGAAGGTAGCCGAGCGACCTCGCTCGCCGCAGAGTGCGCCTGCAACGAGCCCCGAGCACATCACCGCCCTTCTCAACTCTATGTTGTTTTGCAATAGTTTAGTATTCCTCTAAGCAGCGTTTTAGAACATTTTAAATTATTATTTGTATATAATAACGTTAATCTTTTGTATTTAAGTATATTTAAAGCGATACATATTGCTCTCAAAGAGTAGGCGGAGGCGTTTTTAACTGATTATAAAAATTATAATATAATGGATACGCACCTAGTAAATGATGTACAGGCCTAGCCGTTCTCAGTTGTAATGTTTATTTTGATGACAATAAGATTTAGTTTTCGGTGCTCCGCGCAAGTAGAGTCGGGGATCATTGAGATGAAATTGAAATGAAATGATTTGTAAATATGTTTAGAATCATCTGCAGTAGCACGGTGCGGTTCCGCTCGCTACTTTCATTGCAAGGTGAGTGTCATGTTTATTGTTATTATATATTGACTGTGAGTTTCGGATTGTAAATAAAAATTTATGTTATCGCATACATAACACTTTGTTTTATTCAATTTCCTGGTAATCGACCGAGCATGAGAAAATAAATTTAAAAGAGGAGTGGAGGGGAGAATAGAGGGAAGTTTTCTGTAGCGTTATTGACATTATAATGCTCATGAATTTTCATACGCTAGCTCTTGGTATAGTAAAAACTATCATTTTTAATCACAACCTTAAACTGAACTTGATTTCATGACAATAGAGCTCAAAGTCAATTGCGACAGTGTAGTGCACTGAACGGCAACATTACGCACGAAATTTGCATTCAATCTACTTAGAGCTACAAATAAGTGCTTTACAATCAGCCGTTTGGCGTAACCAGATGTTCCGTACCTATATGCTGAGGACCCATGTGCCTGGCTTACAGTCTAAGGCCTATAACTTTGGTGTTTGTTTGGTACCTCAATTTTGATCTTGATTTTCAGTTTGCAGCTATTATGCACTAAATGACTGCACGCCTATTCTAAAATGAAGAAACTATAAGATAAAAAAATAAAGAATAAGAATAATTTATTGTAAGCCTGTGTCTACCCATTTCGGGCGTATCTACAATATTTTAACTTAAATTTAATTTAATAACCTTGCTGGGTACACGCACACCTCTTAGTAGGGGAGACCTAGGATAGTTGTTACAGAGGAGAGTTGTTACAAAGCCGATTTCTCGGAATCTATGATCGTTAGTGAGCTGGCAATGCCACTCAATTGATTCTTTTTAGATGCGCTTCTTGATGAAACAAGTGCCTCAGGCACCAGGCAAATGGTTGCCCTATTACGACGTCTGCATGAAAAAAAAGCCGAAAAGTAATTTTTTTGTCAAAATTTTGGTTATAATTATATCGTGACACATTAAATTTAGGTGGTTATGCTATTTTTTTGTATACTGTAGGGTTTTTGAAGTTTCAAATAGTGGCGTTGTTTTTATGATTCTTTACGTCGTTGTGAAATTATGAATGTTTATTCTGACCAGGTCGTAATTTTCGACACCTAGGAGAGTTGTGACACGCTGTAACAACTCTCCTATTTTAGTTTGTTTGCTTTGAATTTTATGTCATTAGCAATCCAATCAAAAGGTTTCAGTTCAGGAGTGGAAAGGCTGGTCGAGAATGGCTCTAGAAGTGAGCTGCTGTACGTCTGTCATCATAGATTGGATTACAGACATATTTTATAGCTGCTGATATTGTCATGATGCCATAGTTACTTAAAAAATATTTATTTCTTATAATTTGAATGTCTGTAGTCTCAACAATTATGCCAAATGATAATTGAAGTATTATTAAAGGGTGTGTGTTTTATAATTCTTATAAAAGTCATCTTACCTATCAAATATAGTATTGATAAACAGCTGTAACAACTTACCTTGGTGCCTGTCACAACTTACCTCGGTGTTAGGAGAGTTGTTACAGTTTGAGTTGTTTCTGTTTTGGTGGATTTTCTCAGAAACCTTACAACTTTCATTTATTGTCATAACTGTTTTTGATAAAGAAAAGATTGCTCTATATTTAGACATAAAATTGATAACTGTGCTATGTTTCTTTATTGAGATATGTGGTTTTAAGTAAAAATTGTAACAACCCTCCTTGGTCTCCCCTAAAGATAATAAGTAAATGTAGGGGATATAAGGTTACTAGAAAAACAAAAGGTTATTTAGTACAAATTTAATTGTCCATCTATCTATTTACATTGTCACAATATGAAAAGCTAACTTAGACAAAATTATTATGAGTTCACTTCTAGCATTCTATCTATCTATATTCTACATCAACACGAAAGCTACATTTCCATCGAGACATCTTAACATAAGTATAAATAATTTATTGCTTAATTCTTTAGGATACAAAAATTCGTTCACGCTAATAGAACATATTTTTTGTTATGTTATTAATTTTATGTAAACGAACATTTGACATTTGACGGGTTATCCATCACAGATGGAGTTTTGTGACTTTGTTGTAACAATTAATATTTATTTACATAGAATATTTCTATCTACACTAATATCTATTGGTATGATCGTTCGATTGTGCAGGATTGCCGAATAGTTTGACATTGATCAACTGAACTGTAATACTATTTCATTTATGGCACAATAATTATTATCTACCTAACTGTGACCGCGTCTCCTAAACAATAAGGAATTATTGCACAAATAAATCTATAGGTTATAACACCTTAAATTTGGAAGACTTCTACATCATGACAAGTGATGACTTTGCATATTTCATTTGTTGCAATTTTAACTACATAACCTAGATTTATGAATTTTCTAATTTCAGATTTAATTATCTTTCTGAAACTCAAAAGTCATCTGTGATCAAATTTAGCACAAGAATGGAGAACTGCATAACATAGTGAGAACTACAGAAGGTCACAAAAGGCTAGATTGGAAGTTACTTCTTCTTATAGGGCGCATCGGATTGCATGTCGACCTCATTCGGGTCCAGCTGACCCGCCTCCACGCAAGACTTGCAGCAGAATCTGAAACAAGACGCTACATTAATACTGAACATTTCGACGCCATTTTGAGAATACCTACCACAGAAAAAAATACACAGGCAAGTCCAACGTTCTTTTCTGTTTTCTCGATGTGTTACAAAGTCCACACAATGTGTACAATGTGTCATTTATTTGTTTGTTTGTTATTGAAAGTGTTGTTGAAACTTCTTAATTGATGCTGATTAACAGACGACTAGATTTATACTGGAAGTTGTGGCTCTGATAATACCATATCTATCTATATTTTAGTAGAAATAAGATCTGTGTGAATGCAAATATCACAGAGCACGTTCATTGAAATGCCTGTCTAGATCAATATTCACCTCGAGTAGTATTTGTGTCGGCAGAATTTCCCCTGCACGATGAGTGCGCAGTTCGCGAAGTAAGCACTGTCCGTACATTTCGATGGAATCACTATTTCTGAAATAGACATAATATGGTTTAAATTTTTTAATAGTGCAGATTAATTAATTATACAGAATTAACGTTAATTGTTTTTGGAAAAAGTCTTCTATCTTTTAGATCAAAATATATTTAGGTATAGCCTCTTGATTTTCGAAATTCGTTTCCTCTTTTCTTTTGTCTTGGATTATCATCATAAGCAGCTCGTACTTATTGATCCACTGTGAGGAATAAGCCTCTTCTCGCTTCCTCTTTTCGATCTTAAAAGTGTTATTTTGCATCGATTCCTTCCATTCCAACCAAAGCCTGGATACTGAGAATAATGGTTACCTTGTACGGTGATCTGAATAGTGGAGGAGTGACTGCTGTATTGGTTGGACGCGCGACACTCGTAGAGGCCGCTATCGTTGACCGTAGCGCGCGGTATCGTCAGCCTTGTACCTGAGAAATACAAGTTCATAGAGTCTGTCAAGCGAAAGATGGCCCTGATAAATCGCGGCAAATTCAAAAACTATTAGTATGGCAATACATTAAATAATAGGATAACTTGGAATTACATAATTTGATACTTTGATATTATTCTAAATAAATATACTTACATAATTTTTGATGATGATTATGAATAAGTAGATGATATACTCAAATATAAACAAGTAATATTCTTCAGAGTACCTACACGCCTAGGGTGCATCTTAGAAATATCTTAGTGTAGGTAATAAATAAAAAAGGCTCAATTATAAAGTTATTTTTTTATTCGTCGTAATCAAAATCTGAATCTAAAAATTCCACTTGAAGTGATAAATCGGAGTCACTGGTATCATCACTGCTATTTTCTCCCACATTAATTATAAAACGTTCTAAATTATCTTCTGCAATTCTGTCTCTTTCTTTGTATTTTGCTTCTATGTTGATTACGTGTTGAGTCATTTTTTTCCAATCATCTGCTGTTATGCTTTCAAATGACTCCTTAACAACTTTTTCAAATTGTGCTGCAGTCAAGTTCACATTTCTCATGGCCACCTTTCTTTTTGCCAAACTCCATATGAGTTCAATTGGGTTCAAGTCGCAGTGATATGGGGGAAGTCTTAATACCTCATGACCGTTCTGTTTTAAAATTTCATCTGCTTCATAAATTCGTTCTGGTGTATTTTGTTTTACAAAACATAGCAGTTCTGCTTTGGTGTGGTATTCTTCAAATGCAACACCATTCAACGTAAGCCATTCTCTTATTTCTGGTTTGCGGGTTTGAGCGGTAGGTGTTTTGTTATTAATGACCGAATGATATGAGGCATTATCCATTACTATCAGACTTGGCCCATTCAAATTTGGCAGGAGTTTTTCTTGTAGCCATTTATTGAAATTCGCAGCATTCATATCGTGATGGTAGTCCGCCATTTTCGATTTAGTGCTAAACACTAACAATGAATTCGGAACAGGGCCTCTCTCCGATCCAGCATGGACAATGATGTAGCGTTTTCCCGATGAAATATTTTCAACTACACCGCTTGTTGATGGGCCTTGCCAACACTTTTTGGGCTTGTACGATTTGTGGATATAAGTCTCATCTAAATAAATGATGGGTTTTCCTTCCAAACGCTTTGAAGCTATTGTCCGTAAAAATCGATGTCTCCACGCAGAGATATCATAACGCTCGATCAACAACGAACGTTCATTTTTGTTTTTCTTGAATTCATAGCCACTCTTTAATAGTATTTGACGAAGAGTCTCATGAGATCCACTGAATCCAATGCTTTCTTTTAGTTCCGCCAACAAAGTTCTTAATGTGGGGACTTGTTTTCTTACAATGTAGAACTCGTTTAGCTTATTCCGGATAACATCCATGTCAAAACTATCCAGGTTTGACACTGTGGACTGGTGAGGTCTTTTTTTACCCGGAGTACTCCAGACACCTTCATTCACCACACCTTCATTTTTAATCCTCTTTAATGTTCTGACACTTACTTCTGCAAATACAATAAAATAAATGTATGAAAGTGGTCAGGCAGATCTGAGCAACATATTTTCCATTTGGAAACACAACAGTAGTTAAGTACAGGTGGAGCTAAGTAAAAACTTACCAGTGAGTGAAGATATTTCATCCAAGAACTCGTTCTGGGATTTTATTCTTACTTTACTTTCCAAATCAGTTAGCTTCTCAATTGTACGCATTATTTCGGTAACTCCTGCTACTTCCATCATATTAGCTGTAAAATAACAATAATTCATAAATTATACCTAATGCAATGTTTATTTTTCCAAATGTGTAGTATGCTATTAATGTTATTAAGATATCATAAAAGAAGACAACAGTAGGTATTTTAATAAAAGAAAATAAAAGTCGAGAACCACAAAAATGTTATCAAAGTATCAAAATATTTGTGCAATACAAACCTAAGAAATCGACCACAATACGTAAACAATCCTGTTTCTGCAGGAATACAGCTTCTTTTTCCTGCTGCTTCTCCTGATACTTGGATATCATACAGAATAATAACTTTCGCACGCCACTCTTGATTGTTTTAGGCATTTTAACACGCAAAAAACTCAAAATGTATTCTCAAACAAACCACACCAAAAATGCCCTAGGCCGCCATCTTATAAACATTGAGGGGAACAGTACTGCCACACACCGATACCAATTTTCCCTAATGTTTTGGAAAAGTCTATGTACTAGAATATGTATGTACCCCACGTATTTGCGTATTTTTCCGATTCAGGATAAAAAAATAATAAAATGAGTTTATTTCATAAGTTCATTAGCGTGAGTTAAAATTCGTTATTAACAATTATTATTTTATGCCACCCTGACTTTACCCCGTTATAGAACATAGTGTCCGAAGGTAGAAACACATTATTATTGCCATGTAAAAAGTTACGTAAAAAATCGAGTGCCATCTTTCGCTTGACAGACTCTACACTCCTTTACCCATACTAGTGTCGGGAACCAATATAAGGGAACCAATAGAAGTGTAAACTTCTATTGGTTCCCGTTGCCTAAAAGCGTGGAATGAAAGAACTATTTGTTTAGTAGCAAACATAGTCTCAGCTAGATAACACATACTTAGGTAATATTTAAAAGTACCTAGGTACCTATAGAATTCCATATTCACTTATAAAAAAGCACGTTGTCAAAATGTTCGTATTCGTAGTAGGAACTAAGTATATTCTAGGAAATGACGTCACCAGTCCTAATTCGGTCAGGTCATGCTTCCGCTATTTATGGTTTTCCCGTTACCTCTTTACATCGGAACGAACTTAATATTTTGCCAAATAGTTACCTAATATTTCAGGTACCTATTTGGCAAGACATTTGATGACTTGACTGAATTAGATTTTGCTCCTAATGTCTTATGATGTGTTGGACCTAGGAGGACGAGAACGCCATAAAGGTGGCCAAATTTTGGGAAGACACTGTTTGAGATCATCGACACGAAGAAGAAGAAGGACGAGGGTCCTAGGAGGTCAGGGGCTACAACTAGTTAGGTTGTATCCTGAAGTCGATGAGTTTACCTGTAATCCACATGGTGTCGGAGGGGGCGAGTGGGACGCCGTCCTTGGCCCATTGGACGCGGGGCTCCGGGTTGCCGTCCACGTTGCACGGCAGGCTGAGCTCCGCGCCCGCCGACACCGCGCCGGACGCCGCCTGCAGCTCCGTGCTCACCGGCACTGCGGCATTACAACTATATGTCAACGCTTGCTACCAGTTTCACCAGTTACGGCCGGTTCACGATTGATCCGAGTTTTTACACGTAATTATTAGATTTATTCGTTGATCATCGTTCGAGAAACCGGCCGTTAGTGATTTTAACGATGGAATTTAAATTGAAATTTACAAAAGACCAGTCCAGTCGACTAGATTAAAATTGAGTTTAGGTGAATGCTACTTATCTGTGTGAACTCAGATTATTCTGAATCGAATACAAGGAATTTAGGTAGGTACATGTTCTAAGATAACGGTTCGGTTCAATGAAACAAAAACAGTTTATCTTTTGTAGTAAGCCTGCGTCAGATTCCTGAGTAGCTTTTACGAAAATCAAGGTGCACAAACATTTATTCACATTCAGTATCACAGATAGCTTTTTTACAAGAAACAATATGTTTACAGGACATACGTACATCAATTTACAGATAGGTACTGATGAGTCGAAGACTCCATTGTATAAAAAAATATGGTTTGAATGATTCGAAACTGAATCCGATGTTTATTAGATACTGCAGCGTTATCGAAGAGGTCATGCAAGCACTAAACACAGGTCACACATGCGGCATGCACTACAACAAGGCAGATGATAAACGACTTACGCACTTCTCTAGGGTTACAAGCCGCCAAAATCGCGGGCTTTCAAGATGTCCCATATATGTATCGGTCGAATGTTGTCGCCTGTTCATCATCGCACCGCAAGGATCATCAAGGATATTTTTTCACACCACCAAGTTCATAGAGAGCTCAATGAATTATGGAAAGTGTCGGAAAGGAGTCGAGATCGATGATGACGAACGGTCATCGTTGTCGTAACCGCCTCAGTCCACATTCCGCGCGATATCCATATGGGACATCTCGAGGCTCGCACGCGGTACAGGCGGCGCGCAGGTTCCATCTTACCAATATACGCGGGCGTTTGTATTTCCGGCAATATAGTGGTGGTGGTGGCGGTGGTGGAGTCGGGCGCGGGCTGCGGGCCGGGCCGGGGGTCGGGCGCCACGTAGTAGGGCCCGATGGCGTTGTCGTCGGGCGGCAGCGCGCGCACGGTGACGGGCCAGGTGGCGGGCTTGCCCTGGCCGTTGTACGCGAAGCACGCGTACTCGCCGAGCGTGTCGGGCGCCAAGCGGCGGATGGTGAGCACGGTGCCGCGCGCCTCGTACAGCGTGTTGGAGTAGGGCACCATGGGCCCGTTGAGGCCGCGGTACCAGTAGATGGCGGGCGCGGGGTGCCCGTAGGCGCGGCACCGCACGTGCAGCGGCTGGCCCAGCGCGCCCACCACCTGCGCGAGCGCCGCGCCCGCGATGCGCGCCGGACCCGGCTCCGGATCTACCCACCCCGCTTGTTAGTCGCCGCGACCTACTCTCGCGAGCTTGTGAATGTCCCCCGCCGATGTTGTTAGTTACATTCACAAACCCGTTGTCGATCGACGAAGCGAGCCGATCTATGGAAGGACGGAACGGAGCGAGAGCGCCCGGGCATTCCTGGAACGCGATAACGTATCGAACTCTAGCTTATCGGAGTTCCGGAATGCTAGTTGATGGATGGCAAAGTGATGAACTGATTATTTAATGGGGAAAAGGTAAGTTTTAAGTTTCCAGGAAAGCCCGAAATGAGGGGAGATAAGGGAATAGTTAACCTTCGTATTCTTCCGCTGCGCGCGCGCACAGCAGCGTCGCGAGCGTCACTAACACACGAGCGCTCTTCATGGCGGCTGGATAACGTCTGACCGACCCGACCATTGTGCTCGCCGCTACCGAGACGCGTCTTATTATCGGCATACACTGTCTGAGCTGATATCGGTCATTTCAAGAAGTGAGACCTACATAATTTTAAACTTTATTGTTTTAAACTCTCTTAAATACCTACTTAAAACGATCTTTAAATTCTTTTTTTTTACTTTTTAATTTTATTTTTATTTACTATATTAAAGTAAGTACTTATAGAAAGCGTTTTTTATTATGTTTATCTCAAACTAGGTGAAGTCATTTTATAATTAGTTTACTTTAATTAAACAAACAACATAGTGCCCTCGTTTCAAAATGATGTTACGTTTGGGTCAAGTGTAACAAACGATAAGAATAAACCCATGAGCGGGGAATGACAATAATGTAAGTATCAAACATTCTAAATACTTACTTTAGCTTAGCTATCCCTAAATACCCAATGATCTAATACCTAGCGGGTTTTACACCGCTAGTTATATTGAACTAATGAATAGGTACGATGATAGTAAATGATTTTGCATAAGTCTTTTATTTATACATTAGACTATACACAGTATTTTTTTTGGGATTGTATTATGTTGCAACACGGCTAACTTTGCGACAAAAAAGAGGACATTTTTACGGTGCCCCTGTATGGGTAGCGCTTTACCTATGTCTCTCTATTTCTATAGGTACAAACACCACGGAAAGGGTTTTCGTTTAATAAGAAGGTATTATGGCGTTAAGTGAAATGTCCGTGAATATATTTTACCTAAATTGTAGGTCTTGGTCTTCAAATAATATCTACATCGCCGTGTTCAGTCCTTCCATATTAGTCGGTTTGAAAATTAAAACAAAAGATTTACATAATAAACATAATGACACAAATAATTATTGTAGGTAGGTAAGTACTGTTATTAAATTCTCATTAAAATTGTATGTAAATCTTTTGCTTAGAAAAAGGAAAAATGAAAGTTAAAGAAAGTTAAAAATAGAAAAAGAAATGCAACCCAGAAAGTCAATCAAGAAAAGACAAGATTTTAAGCACAGTTTTATAACTACTTTATCTAAATGTTAATCAAAAATCCATTCCCAAAACCTTGCACCCGGGTTATTTAAAACTCTAATCTACTCATTCAAAAAAAGTTTATCATTTCAATTTAAGTTAGTTTTATAAAAAAAACAGATTAAGCAAGCTATCAGAATGGGATGAAACCTTAACAAAGTAATTAATAAAAGATAAAAGATTGGTTTTATGCAAAGAAATAGGTACTTTTCTATTTCAGTAACCCAAGTAAGAGTTTGTGCACACACGGATCTCGTAATTGGGGTACAGATGCCGCTCTAACTTCTCCTCACCAACCATTTGTGTGATGGTAGGTAATGTAGGTAGGTATACATTATAAAATATACTGTTTGTCAACTGCGGATAAACATGTTTTTTGAGTGTAGTTTGGGGGTTTTACACAGTTTTTACCTAACTATTTCGTTTTTTTACATCTACTGAGTAACTTTTAAAAAATGTAAGATTATAAATTAAGATTTCCCATACTTCAAACTTAGCTTAGTCCAAAAGACATTTTGAGGTCTAAGTTTATTTTTCATCCCATTGTGATAGCTCTTGGATTATCCATTGTTAGTAGACTCCATGCTGCATACTGACCGCTGACGAGTAGTCGGATCTCCTGTCGCGCCGTGCCGAGGCGATTGTCCGCGACGCACACATACACGCCGGAGTCGTCTCGTACTAGGGACACTATCTCTAGCGCTCCGTCCGCTAACAGGCGGTAACGGTCGCGGTCACCGTCGATCTAAACCAACCAACTGAGGGCTTAGCCCGAGGTTGCATTTTAAAACTCCCTACTCTCGAGCCGAGAGTCGTCTCTCGGATATCCATACAAAAATAAGAGGATATCTGATGCGTCGAGTTCTGTTTTAAGGACATGCGGCAGTTCAGTTGGTGGCACTGTTTAGATGTAGTCGCGGGTTCGACCCACTAAGTTAACTTAATTAAATCAACGTAACTTTGTACTTATTGTGCAAGAACCTATAGGTGTCTAGGTGATCGTTGGTCGACGAGTTGCATCTGTCATTTATAGCATAGGATTACCTATTTTAAGTGACAGTGTTAAATTTATTCATAAAATTCTTGCTAAAAAAAACGAAGTTGGAAGTCCCATGTGCCTGTAACGATAATATAATAGACCCCGCATCACTGCAGGCAGATTTTTTTCAGTAGAAGAGATTATTCACTCATTTTGCAGTAGAATCCTACTACAACAAAAATAAACCAATATTGAATATTGCGCGCCAAGTCCAAAAAATCTTTGGCACGTAATAAATCCAGTTGCAGACTGATGGCTCATGGTTGGAAAGAATTGCGTGGATCTTCGTAGAACTGTGGAAAGATGAGTGTTATGTTAGTTGATACCGTGATCTTGCCGAACTGCCAGGAGATCTGCGGCGGCGGGTTGCCGTGGAAGAGGCACCGCAGCGTCGCCATGCCGCCCTCCGCCGCCGTCTGCTCGGGCTCCGTGCCCGCGCGCGCCTCGGGGGCGAGCGGCCCCTCTACACACAACGGACAATGTAGGTGGCGAAGGTGCAAAACTAACGGCCGGTTTCTCGAACGATGATCAACGAAAAAATCTAATAATTACTATGTGTCAAACTCGGATCAATCGTGATTCGGGTTTCCAGAATTGTTCATCGACCAATATTGTTTAAGAAAAAATTGAGAATTTTTTTAATAAATAAGTGCCTGTACTCTATCGAAGAACTATAGAACAAGTAAATAATTTGATTGTGATTTGTCATTCGCCTACACATATCAGTCGCATACTTTATTGACGTTATTAGATGATAAAAATTTTAATGGCTTATATTAAGTATTAATTTATTGTGTTTTAATTTTATTTTTACTTAATTTAATTTATATTTTAATGAATTGAGACAGAAATTAATTTATATTTATTTTACATTTTGTTATTTTTAATGCATGTTCTATTGTAATTTTCCGCATACAATGTATTTTGTTCTTGGAAATAAATAAACTGAAACTGTTTATATCAGCATCTCTAGTTTCCATAGTACAAGAGTTTGGGATTAGAGTGTGAGATGTTCGTGAATATTTATTATATTTATTTGTTTATTAAACTGAGCTCATCATTAAAATTAGAGTTCTCCATCCAAAGGTTGTCTGGATGAAATTGCTCACTTAACGATAAGACCGGCCATTTTACATCATATTTTTAAAATCTGAATTTTTTAATTAGTCATAAGGTGTGCCATAAAGAATTTTCATTCGTTCATTGGACAGAAAAGTAAGCACTTCATTACTACTAATTCATACATATCAAACATATCCATACGGTCATAGAATTGTAGAGATACTTATATCGGTAATATAATTGTAAATTCGTACTGAGCATCACAGCGTAGTCAAATCATCTATAATGATTTCTTCATTTCGTATATCCTGCGTTCGTTGATAAACTTCCCTGAATAATGGATTTCAGGAGGAAGTACCTGGACTGTATGTGGTGATGTGCGGAGTGACCGGTGTCGGCGTAGTGGGGGGAAGGGTGGGCTCGTCGGGGGTGAGGCAGAGTTGCGAACAGCCGCGCGTGCAGCACTTGCCGACCCCGCGACAGTCGGCGTCGTCCCGGCACTGCGAGAGACACGCGCTCTCTGTGCTCACGGAATGGTCCACCGGGCACACACCGGCCTTCTCCACTGTAACAACGATAGTTTGGTTCATAACTCTTGAACTAAATATAGATAGATAGATAGATAGATAAACTCTTTATTGTACACAAAGAAAATAACAAATGAAAGACTTATCAATAAATTTGTACAATGGGCGGTCTTATCGCTAAGAGCGATCTCTTCCAGACAACCTTTGGGTGGAGAGGATAGACAAAAACAGAAAGACGGCGGTGTACTAAAGTTCAAAACAATAATAATTAATTAATTTAAAAACACTAACTATAAGTAGGTACATATAATATCCTAAACTATAAATAAATATACCTACACTAATATACATATTAATATATTTAGTTTCATAACTGTTGAACTAAATAAATAACTGTTGACAATGCCGTCTTACAGACAGACGGGTAATACAGAGATCTTCTGCAAATGAAATTAAAGTCCAAAAACCTTAAAAAACAAAGTTAGCGTCATGATCGCATGAACTGATGATAGGTAAGGAAGAGATAATCACAATCATGGTATCTCAGTCACAGTTGACATAGCTAAGATCATAATCATCAACCTATATCAGTAGACTGCTAGACGTAGGTCTCTTCCAAGACGCACCACTGAGCCCGATCTTCGGCTCTTTATGTTTATAGCTAAGGTAGTTGTGTACATACCAGATCTGCATTCAGTTAGGAAGCTGTCCTCCTGGGAGATAGGATCGCGGTACTGGTTCAGTACGCAGCGCTCGGTTGGTAGACATTGCTTGTTGCCGCATGGGTGTTCCAAGCACTTGCATCTGACAAACCAAGTGACTAACATTGAAAATACTATTTTTGTAATCTCAATTACAAAAATATAATCCTATATCGTAATATTCCCAATGAGTTTGAGAAATTCATCAAAACCATACCTATTTATGTCCTAACAATACTTAACACCTAAAGACAGAACCAACATCATTCATCAAACCAGGTTGTATTTTTTGATGTTTGTATAAACCAATAAGTCAAGTCAACCTCTATTGTACACAAATAATTACACGACACAAGAAGAATCCTCCCCCTCGTTGTATTCCTCAATGAGGGCCATGTCCTGATTCCCTCGATTCACGTGTTGACAAACTCTAGACTTTTTTCCAGTCGCCTGTATGTAATCAGTTAAGCCACGTATTCTTTAGTAAACATTGTTGATAAACTGTTTCTGACTAGCCTAAAGATTGTTTATAAACTAGATGTTTCGTCTTGCTCACTCGTAGTGGGAAGCACGGCAACATGTATCGTAAACAATATTTCATCACGTATGTTTATGAACTGTTTATAAACTGTTACAGAGATGATGAAACATTGTTTATGAACAGTTTATAATCAGTGTTTATTATCAAAATCTTTACTAATGAATACGTGGCTTTAGAGAGGAATGACTATATACTAAAGAAGAAGAAGAAGGGGAAATAATGAAGAAGAAGTAATGTGTGAGACCTGTCACATCCGTCGGTGCCGCGCGTGCGCTGCAGTCCGTAGTGGCAGCGCAGCGCGCCGCACGCCGCCTGCAGCGCGCTGCAGTCCGCGCGCTCCGGCACCACCTCGTTCGTCTCCGTGTCTGGAATAAATACTTTATCTACACTGTACTTCCAAATACCGTGAGGGCACGATGGAACTGGCATAGTCGCCCACCGACTAAAGTTCCTAAAAAATTAGAATAAAAAAAAAAAACACTGTACTTCATCAACACTGTTCCATCAGAAATCTAGTAGATACTCATCTTTGCTTAGTTTTGGACTGGAACGTGATGTGTGAAATGTCAATGAGTGATATTCTTTATAAGTATTTATTTAAGTACTTATTGTAAGTATGTGTATACCTGGTACGCAATGCGCGGAGTAGAGCACGGCCTGCGTGGCGGGGTCTCTGTGGGCGGAGGCCACGCATCTCTCGATCAAAGAGCAGTTCGCTCTCGAGCATGGGTCTTCTACGCATTGGCATCTGGGGTATAAAATATATATAATGTATCAACTCTTGATATAAGAAACATGAAGTTTAAATTGTTAAAACAACCCAAAAATTAAACATTGGCGCCCCATCGTGGGGCAACAACTTCAATACTCAAAACTCAATTTATCTAGTGCTCTCATATGTTAAGACTAGGTTGAACTTCACTAGAAAGTGGCATTAAAGGCATATTGTAGTGCCCCAGCGGGGTCATGTTCGGCCTCTAATCCTGATTTAAGATCTATTAATTGTAACCAACATGATGCAATAAATGAATCTATTTATCGAGAAAAATGATCCTTCATAAGTCACAAACGCAAAGTAAGCATATTGTATGCAAATGGGGCATCTTTTTTTTATTTGTATTTATTTTCATATTGGACGAGGAATTTATTATGAATCTTTTAATTTTAAATATACTTGAATAGTCGGTGTTATTAATCTTTTTTTACTGATAGGAACAGCTTTAATAGGATATGTTTTAAGTCTTTATAAAAAATGGTAACCTTTCGCAGCCATCATCTCCTGAGATCTTGTCGACTCCGTAGGAGCAGCGCAGTGCTTCGCAGTCCTGCCGCTGTCGGTCGCAGTTGGGCTCGCACGAGCACCGCTGGCACCCGTCACTGCCCATCGACACCTTCACATCGGACTCGCACGTCGCCCTTAAGGCTTCGCACTCTGCGGTGTACGAGTAGCACGGAGCGGTTTGAGGTGATGGATCTGTGATTGATAAAATGGGCATCTGAAGGTCTGTTGGTTTGTTGCAGAATGTGTTGAATGAGACCAGGTAGAGACAAATGTAATATATATGTATTTTGTCCAGCGATTGCCATATAAACTAAGCCGACACTTTCGAGCTCGAAGAATTATGGCGAAAGAAACAAAATAACGCTCGGTTACTTTTTTACAAAAAACGTAGCCAGGCATAGGCCTCAATCATAAATTTCTAGAGAATCAGTATAGCTGTTCTGTTCACCAAAAACGTGAGCCATGTCAAAAGCCATAATTCATATTAAGTACTAAATTTTAGATGGTGCTGCGTTTCTGAAGTAGTCACTACCCTCAGAAAGTAGCTAGATGAGAGCTGGCTCGAAGGTGGCGATGTGACTGACCGTTGACGAGCAACCCTCCGACCAACCCATGGTTCTTCCAACCTTACGGTTTCACGGACCGAAACAGCAGCTGTGCTTCCCACAAGTGCGTAACTCATCTGTTCCGTTACTATCTCCTTTCTAGGCCATGACATTAAACGGTCTTCATCCCGGGCAATCCCAGCTCTCGGGGTCCCGTGTCCCACCCGTCCCAAGACGGCTTTAATAAATAAACTAGTAGTACGCCCCGGTTTCGCACGGGTAGCCTATATAAAAAATATCATTATAATATAGCCTATGTTCAGCGCAGATAATGTAGCTTCACAACAGAGAAAGAATTTTTGAAATCGGTCCATTAGTTTCGGAGCCTATTCGATGCAAACAAACAAACCTTTCCTCTTTATAATGGGTGTAAGCCAGCCCCTGAGATACAGTTCTTCAACTAGTTCAGGGGCTGGTAAGTGCCCAACCATTGCTCAACCTCGTATCGACGGCCGGTGAAGGGCGCTCTGGATGGACACTATTTTTATAAAAGCTGTGCCATTAGTTTAAGATCATTGTTTTAGTTTTTAAGTTTAGTATTAGTAACGGTAGTCTGTAAGAGATCGCGCCAAGCGATAAGACCGCCTTTTAAAAATTACTTATTTTTTTTAAATAAAGTTCTTTTATTATTATTATTATAATATTAGTTTAGATAATAAAAATAACCGTTGACGAGCAGGCGGATCTCCTGTCGCGCGGCGCCGAGGTGGTTGTACGCGACGCACACGTACACGCCGGAGTCGCCGCGCACCACCGACTCGATGCCGAGCGCGCCGTCCGCCTGCAGCCGGTAGCGCCCTTGGTCGCTGTCGATCTATACGAAATACAAACAGTAGTTTAGGTGGTGAACGATACACAAACAGTAGTTTAGGTGGTGAACGATACACAAACAATAGTTTAGGTGGTGAGTGAAACTAGCTGACTCTTGATTACTTTACGCGAAATATATACACCTGGCTGTCCAGCTGCATTATTCCTATATCATAGATTTTGAAGGATCAAACAAAGTCAAATCATTTTTATATTAGTAAAGATGTGTGTAAGAATAGAAATCATAGATGGCCATGTTGTCGTCTCCTTAAATCGAGACCTAGGGACGGGTCCGATAAACACATCAGCAAAAAACCATTCAGAAATCCCAAATTATAAAAAAGTCTGTGAAATGTCTGCAAAACTCTAAAACAGGTTTTAAGTCGTACGAAAACGAGATTCCAACAAAATTTAAATCGTTCTCTCAGAATCTGTTCTAAAGGTTTCATAGAAGTGTTCAATTAGTAGTTAACGCACCACAATCTGTCCGAATTGCCAGGTGATCTTGGGCGGCGGGTTGCCGTGGAAGAAGCATCGCAGCGTGGCGCGCCCGCCCAGCGTCGCCGTCTGCTCGGGCTCCGTCTGAGGACTCGCCACGGGGGCGGCGGGCGGGTCTGCACACAACAAGCTCACTGTCATTCATTGGCAATTTTATATACACAGCCTATTACATTCAGATATTTTTACTATATCAATCTCCATGTTGATGACGATACACCATCCCCTTGTTACCGTAAGTAATACCTGGTACGCAATGGACGGCGTACCGCACGGCCTGCGTGCTTGGATCTCTGAAGGCGGAGGCCCTGCAGCTCTCATTGGGCGCGCAGTTCGCTGTCGAGCATGGATCTTCTGCGCATTTGCAGCTGGTGAACAAACAACGAAGTCAGAACCCAACGTCGCTAGAGCGAAAATAATCCGAGCGCTAAACGGATCGCGATATGCAATTTAGCGTTCTCAACCTACCTTTCGCAACCATCATCGCCTAAGGTCTTGTCGACTCCGTAGGAGCAGCGCAGTGCGTCGCAGTCCTGCCGCTGTCGGTCGCAGCTCGGCTCGCACGTGCAGTGCTCACAGCCACTGCTGTTCGCGGAGACCTTCAGGTCGTACTCGCACGTCGCGCGCAGGGTTTCGCACTCCTGCCGCTGTCGGTCGCAGTTGGGGCGCTCCTCGCACGCGCAGCGCTGGCACCCCTCGCTGGCCACCGACACCTGGATGCCGAACTCGCAGCTCGACTCGAGAGCTTCGCATTCGTCGCTGTATTTGTCGCAGAGGTCGGCTTGGGCTTCGGAATCTGGAGGATCATGGAGTACTTAATGAAGTATAAAATTCAACGAAATCATATTAAGTTTAAAATAAAACTGAACGTTCTCCTTCGTTAATGAAGTTTCGAGTGCAATTAAGAACAGGTGCGATCGTGCAAAGCGGTGTAGTGCGTCCTGCTCGCAAGGCGAAACATGGACGGCGGAGTTTAGGCTGAGCTTGAAACTGAAATACAACAGAGACTCGGCCCCGGCCGAGCGGACAATGATGCGCGCCGCAAGCCGTCGACGAGGAACGGACCGACAACATCGATACGACATCGAGCGACCGGAAGCCCGATTCCCTAGGAGAGTCGTCGACCGCGAATCTCTCTCACGCCGGTCCCGATCGCGAGAATCGAGACCGGAAATAAGTAGATTTCGGGGGAACTTCCGAAGGGAAGAGGGCGGGGCAGTACCGATAGAGCTGAGATTGCAGACTTCGGCGCACTCGTCGTAGGAGCGGAAGTTGTTGTCGTTCCCGCCGCAGCCCTGGTACGCGAACACGAGGCAGGCGGCGCGCGCCGCGCTGTAGGCCCAGCGCCGCGCCGGCGCCGCGCCGCACGCCGCGCCCGTCGACACCTCCTGCAGGCACGCCGCCGCTGCGCGCGTCGCCCGTGTTAGTCACACCCACACACCACCACCACACACACCCACACCCTTCCTCAAACCAGCACCAAACCACGCAATGCAAAGCCAACCCCCTTTATTTATCTATATTAGTTGTTGGGCAGATAGTTCTAATCTTGTTATGGAGGATAAGTTTAGTCTTCAGATAGGGTTTTCGCTTTCTACGTTAGAAGAGTAAGTATTTAGGGGAAGTAAGATTTTCAGGCTGGATTATTTAGAAGTCGTAAGTATATAGGCTCATGCTCAGTCGAAGGTAGTCGAACTTAGTTTGAATTTGCTAGACGAGGGATATATTTAGCTCGTTACCTGGTCCGAGTTCCTTGCAGTTGTCCTCGCATTCGTCGATGGTGGAGAATCGGTTAGGTCCGCCCTGGCAGCCGCCGTACGCGAACTCGTTGCAGGAGCCGGTCGCGACGTCGAAGTAGTACTTGGGGATGGCCGCGCGGCACGGGCCCGGGTCCACTTGCGTTCGGCACACGTCTGTTCAGCAAGGGATACGTCAAGTCGCTACCAGTCGTAATGTCTAAATTCATTACGAAGTAGTCATCGGCCTTTACTATCTTAAGTTCAGGTATACTATGAGACAGCTTAGTACCCTCGATTAGGTCGTTGAGCCAACGGATCAAGCGCTGATTTACATTGGTGTAACAGTACAAAGCTATACTGTGAATCAAATCGTGTTTATATTGATTCAGGATCGATCTAGCCCCTTGCGCTGTGCTCACCGAGTCCCCTGAAGGCCCCGCAGCGCCGCTCGCACTCCTCCTCGGAGAGGTGTCGGTTGCGCGCGGCGCACGCGCCGTGCTGCGCCGCGCGGCACGTGCTGGTGGCCGAGTCGTAGTAGAAGGCCGTCTCGTTGGCGCCGCACGGCTCCAGCGATGCGGGCGTCACGCACTCAGACTCCTGCAGAATCGATGCCAGTCTCAGAATCAACATAATCATCTTTGAATCACCTACATAATATTATCTGGGTGATAGAAATCTAGTTTTATAAACTTCATCTTGGTAGAACTTTACTTTGTAAACCCTGCTGGTCTGGATGCCAAATAGGATTATGTATCTTGTCTTAGTATTTTATGGAATTTACCTGCTCCGGTGCTGATGTGGTGGTGGTGGTTATAGCGACCTCGCCAGGCCGCTGTTTGCAGCGACCCTCGCAAGCTCCATAGGTCTCGAATCTGTAAATAAAATGTCGGATTTATTTAGGAAATGTAGTCTTAGGCTTAATTTTTTGTAAGAACTGCGTGTATATTCGAACCTGTTCTCGTTGCCTCCGCATCCGCCGTAGATAAATTGCTTGCACTGGTCCTCGCCCTGGTTGTAGTACCACATTTTATACCGCGCCAGGCAGTTGCCAGGTTCAGGTTGCTGAGTGCACGGATCTAATAACGAAGAATTTGCAGCTTAAACCAAAACTCAAGGAGCACCCTTCGCAACTTTTGGATGTGGATTAGAGAAACTGAGAAACTGTGTAAAACTAATTTTAAACTAAATGACATACCGACGGTTGGCTTGCAGATGTTGAAACACTCGAGTTCGGTGGAGAACCGATTGGGTCCGCCCTTGCAGCCTCCATACGCAAACTCCTCACACCGACCAGAAGTTCCGTTGAAGAAGTATTTGGGCACAAATCTGTTGCATATTCCAGCGTCCCGTGGGTAAGCGCACACATCTGTTCAAAACAAATGGCGGATGAAGAAAAGAAACAGAAGCTTAACTAAACTCTTAGTTCAAGTAATGATATATTCCAAGTTCACACTGCGATTAAATCACAAATGATTATTTATTTATTTGTGATTTCGTATACGACGCGCCTAATCAGTTCTATATGCGTATTGCTCACCGATTCCCCTAAAGGCACCACAGCTTCGTTCACAGCCCTCCTGTGAGCTGAAGACGCCAGTAGTCCTGCAACTGTTTCCGTCGGGCAAGTTTCCGTGCGAGACGCACACGTGGTTCGCGGCGTCTAGGTACCACACCTCACCCGCCTGCTCCGGACTGCAGGCTTCCGGGGCCGAGGATACTATGCAGATATCTGGTATGACCTCGACCGGTCGCACCTGGTGACGCAAGTGATATTTTTAAGGCTATACATATAAAAATATGGAAGCATTATTGCCAGTGGCAATGCTGTGTCAAGGCATCATAAGTGGATAAGAAAACTTACAGCAGTAGTCGCTGCGACAGTTGTCGTTGTATGTTCAGCAGGACCAGTCTTGCATCTACTCTCACATTCACCACGGCTCTCGAATCTGCAAGGTTACAATACTGTGGTGTGACTAATCTTAATACCTAATTATAGTTTTCTAGTATGCAAAATAAACAAAGCTTAAGTTTACCGGTTATCATTGCCCTTACAGCCGCCGTAAGTGAACTGACTGCAGGAGTCAGAGGATGCGTCATAGAACCATCTCATCTGTGAGTCGTCACACGGACCCGATAGCATTGGCAGTTGGCAGATATCTGGAAGCAAGACTTTTAGTTTTTAAACTGTTTTTACTCAGCTTTGTGCCAACGATCTGATCCAGATTCTGGAGAAAAACGCAGTTATAGTTGATTATAAATGATAAATAAAAAATCATCAGTCGGTACAAGCGTTACCTTGTGTAACGTTGCAGTAGTACAGGCAGTATTGCTCATCGGGGAAGTTATTCCTGTTGCCCCCGCAGCCTCCGTACTGGAAGGTGGTGCATCGTCCCGTCTTGTAGTCGTAGCCCCAGCTGGTCGTGAAGTTAGTGCAGGGACCCACGTCCAAATCCAGGAAACAGAAGTCTGTGGGCAAAGATAATTTGGGGTAAAGTGGTCCCTGTTTGCGCTGCTATTCCTTGCGCTGTTATTTCTAGTATTACAAGACATATTTAGCATTGCATAAGTTTTGTGAAAAATTGTCTCGAGAAGTAAATACTAGTTCCATTGTTTGCCAATAGTTCTTTGGTGGTGCAACTATCTGGTATTTAAATTACATAGAGATTCTTTGAAAACATGAAGTTGCCTGAGGTAACTTAGACGTGTATTTATTGAACTATCATTTTTCCCCGTAAAATTAATTCTGACTTCTTGAAATGATTGTACCTAGTAGTGAATTATTCTTTTATTGTCAATATTACCATGAGGGTCTGGCACGTAAGGCCTGGGCTGACGTTGCGTCACCGCAGTCGGATGTGCCGTCGTGGTGCTGGGTATGGGTTGGCACTCGTTCTGACACTCCAGCTCTGACATGAAGTTGTTCTCATTGCCGCCACAGCCCCCATAGTAGAACTTACGACATCTGAAAATGTCAAACTCGCTCAATTAAGACACGAAGGTTGGCTCAGTTTTACCCAACTTAATATATTTTCTCGTTCTTCATTCTTCATTCTTCTCCAATCACATGAAAACTTACAGCCGGTTTCTGGAAACCCAAATCACGATTGATCCGAGTTTGACACATAGTAATTGTTTGTTTTTTTTCGTTGATCATCGTTCGAGAAACCGGCCGTTAGTGTTAAGTTTTGTTCAAGGTTGAGGTTAACATGTGACTAAAGCTTTCCTTGTTGACCAACTAAACCTACCTTTGATGTTTGGTGTCGAAGTACCATTGCTCCCTGTAGTTCGCACAGTTGCCAGTCTCATAAGGTATCGTGCACTTGTCAGGTACTGCAAAACATAATTAGCATTAAGTACCTAAGCTAACTACGTAATAAAAATATTCCATTTGGTATTAGAGACAAGTACACAATTTAGTAGGTACCTATAGATCATGCATTAAACAAACGACATTCCAAAACCCAGCAAGTATAATCAGGTAGCTATACCTTAAATAATATTACCGGTGCCACTAACCGTAAACACTAGGGCAGTTAATACTGCATTCGTCCTTTGTCGTGAATCTATTCTCGTTGCCTCCACAACCGGTGTAGTAGAACGGCACACAATGGTTCTCCGATTGGCTGAAGGACCAGACCGCTTCAATCTCCGTGCAATTTTTAGAGCCAGTTTTTTGCGGCTGCGAGCATTCCTCTGTGCGTGCAACCCAGGGTTAGTCATCATTCTACATTGATCTGACCTTTCTACCAATTTGTTCTCATAACTCAACAGCCATAGAATCTTGCAAAAAAGATTAACTGGTATGACTGGGTCATGATCAATGAAGAAAGTTTTAGTGAGTAAAACAGAAAATTAAAAATTGTTAGACAGAATAGTTTTCACACACATCTAACTACAGTAAATAAGGAAAAAATGAAGAAAATAAATGATTATGAAGAAGATTTGGAAGAGCAGTATTAGAGTACCATATTAAAGAGCATCTTTCCTCCACCTTTAGAAAATTAAATAAAACCTATCATGCTTCATAGCAAAATCAAATCAGCTACCCATTACAGCAACACAATATCCCAACTCACCCATTTTCCAAAATACTCACTTTTGGGCTGGCCAGGCGGGTTGCATTGCAGGTTACAGGCCGCCTCGGTGCTGAACCTGTTAGGATTGCCTTCGCAGCCACCCCAGATGAACTGTTCGCAAGCCTTGCTTATTTGGTTAAAGCCCCAACGGGGGAAGTTTCCGGCGCACGAGCCTTGCTCGATGGGGAGGCTGCATTGTTCTACACAGTCAAAAAACTGTTTTAAAAATAAATCACTATGATTCAGAATAAATGACGAGGTAAAACATAGTGTGCCTTTATTGTTTTCATGATTTACTAAACCTTACCCGTAGACTTTTCAGGCTGACAAAGTTTCTGACAGAGCTCCCTCGTCTCGAAGTTGTTGTTGTTTCCGAGGCAGCCTCCGTACGCGAACTGGACGCACGACTCGCGCGGCGTGTCGTAGTACCAACGCACGTTGTACGACGAGCACGCGCCCTTCGACTGTGGGAGCTTGCAAGAATCTGAAAGGTAAACATACCCTTAGTACCGCGATCCCGTCAGGATCGCATCAGGAACTTCCTAAAAAATGAGCAGATATTAGACAGGTTTGCATAAATTCCACTGTCAGTGCTGTGCCTACTACAGACTAATTCTGTTTCTTTAATGAACTTTTAGTATGTAAAACTTTAGCTGATGACATTACTTGCGAATCTTGGATGTGAATGTGAACAAACCTTTGGGTGGTGGACTAACGCAGATGTCTTCACATTCCTCTTTTGTAGCGAATCTGTTGCCGTTGCCTTCGCAGCCGCCGTACCAGAACCGCGAGCAGCCGCCGTACTCATTGTCAAAGAACCAGTTCACGGAGTAGTTGCGACAAGGTCCGCGAGCAAATTTCAAGCCGCATGCAGCTGTTGAAAGTTAAAACGGTTAATTCCTGAATCACGCTATGTGAAAAAATTGTTAGCGTTGGCGATAGAATACCTTGTCTGTTTTCAGGAGCATCAGTACATCCTTGGAACCTGGGCCCGGGGGCTTCGGTCCTGCCATCAGGGCAGCAGCCGTGCTTGCTAGAGGAACAATCGCATCCCTCCCGGTTGGGCCCCGTGGCGTGGGTCACTCCGTCTCCGCAGCACTTGTACTTGGACAGCGAGCAGTCGCAGCCCTGCCCGTCGGGCCCTCTGGCGGTGGTGACTCCATCGGGACAGCAGCCGAACTGATACGTGTGGCATTTGCAACCTTCGAAATCAGGACCTGACGCTTCCGTGTGCCTGAAACGCGGTGGCGTAAACATAAAATTCAACTGACGAGTTTGAATTTTTTCCGAGAATAGAAATAAGTTTAGTGACATACGCGTCAGGGCAGCATCCATGTGAGGAGTAAGCACAGCCACATCCCTTGTTGTTGTATCCACTAGCGCTGGTACTATTGTCGGGGCAGCAGCCGTACGGAGAGAATTGGCAACCACAACCTGGTATTAGAATATTATTTAGTAAAACCTATATTTAATAAAAAACAAATAACAAAAAAACCGAATTTAAAATTATGCTG
Source organism: Ecliptopera silaceata (assembly GCA_932527185.1). Lineage (NCBI taxonomy): Eukaryota > Metazoa > Arthropoda > Insecta > Lepidoptera > Geometridae > Ecliptopera > Ecliptopera silaceata. The sequence continues at coordinate 8,114,650 of OW052208.1, read as the reverse complement.
ATTAATAAAAAAAACTAGAAAACCAGAAACAACAAAATTTGTAAAATCTTTAGCGTAATATTTGTCTTTTACCTTCAAGATGCGGTCCTTGGGCGTAGTTATAATTGTCTGGACAGCATCCGAATGCAGAGCGGATGCAGCATCCCTCACGACCGGGGCCGTGGGCGGGAGTGCTCCCGTCGGGGCAACAACCGTAAGCAGATGAGTTGCAGCTCTTGATGCATCCTTCTGCACTTGGACCCTGGGCTGAATCATAAATATGGACATATAATCTAAGGATGTCTCTTTGGCCTGAAATAACAGCGCCAGACACTATAAGACTACCATCTCAAGAATTTATAGTTCAAGAAATTAATCTTCAAATGGTTTGAAGGTTTAGAAGTCATCATTGGGATACTGTTTCGAAAATAATATCGGGCCAGTAAGATAGATAGATAGATAAACTCTTTATTCAATTCAAATAACAAATGAAAAACATAACAATAGATTTGTACAATGGGCGGTCTTAGCAAGTATGTTTACCAGCAGCAACTCCGTCAGGGCAGCAGCCAAATTCAGAAATATTGCACGGACATCCTTGCTGGTCAGGTGCAGTCGCTGCAGTCTCGTTGTCAGCGCAGCATCCAAACTCTGAACTCTCACAGGTTTCAAATGCTGGCGTAGTTGATGCGTCCTCTTCGATCGTTGACCACATTGTTGATATGGACGTTGTCGGTGGCTCGGTTTCAGGCACTGTAAGGAAAAATTCCATATCAAAAAACTAATTTTGATTCAAACACGCATCCCAAATTCATGAAAAGGTTGATTATTACCGCGCATGACCCGGAACATAAATTCAATCGAAAATGGTTCTTACTCGTTGTTTCAGGGCATCCTTCTTTAGCTGGGCCAGTAGCTTCAGTCTCACCATCTTTGCAACAGCCAAATCTGCCAACATTAAGTAAAGTGTGTTATGGACTTCTTTGCCAAAATCTATAATTTCTATGTTGTAGGGTAGCCTTAAAGGGATCGCATTTGGCCTTAAGTCAAGGGGTATTTTCATTGAGTAAACAAAAAGCATATCCTTGCTTATTCGTTCTGCATAAGTGTTAAAGTAACCACGAGTATCAAGGTATTACTCACTTGGACGACACACAAGCGGCTGGTGGAGGTGGACAGCCTTCCTGATCATTCCCTTCAGCAGCAGTCTTGTTGTCAGACTGACAGCAGCCGAACAGAGTCTCGGAGCAAGGCGGCGTCGGACAACCTTGCCCGTCGGCCGCCGGGGACGGAGACACTCCGTCAGGACAGCAGCCAAACTCGGTCTGCTTGCACGTCTTTATTGGCTCGTTACAGCCTGAAAATAAAACGGTGAGTAATTCCCATTTTGAAAAGTAGGTACATTTAAACTGGTTCCACATGTAGATACCTTCGTCGAAAGGTCCGCCGGCAATAGTTTTCAAGTCTGGACAGCATCCGAACTCTGTGTACTGGCACGACAGCCTTGGCCTGCACATTCTGGGTTGCTTCGAAGTGAACCATTCGACCGATGAACTTGCTGCAAGATTATCAGCAATGAATTATTAACATCAAAAGTAGGAGTACCTATAATAATATCTAAATCGAACGACGTATTTCTAAAATGTATCGGAATCAAACAACTTACTTGAGGAATCCGTAGTACTATAGCTTGCAGTTGTACTGAGATCAGAATCTTCATCGGTTGACAGTGTTTCACTGCCTGAAAATGAAAGGTAACCATTTAAATAAAAGGTCGCACCATCTAGTTTTTAACAGAACGGTGTACCGGTGTAACGGTGTTTTTAGGTATAAGTATATTCCCTACAAAGATTACGGTGAAATGTATGTCACCGTAATCTTTGTAAAATTTAGGCTCATGTTTTTCCCGTCATTTGTTAACGTCGTCATTATATCTCTTCTCGCTTTTATATACTTTTATGGTAGGTATTATGTTAAAAGTAAAAAATAATGAAATAGTTAATCACCGGATGTCGTAGACCCATCGGTACCGGAATCAGAGCTTGTTGATGTCTCGGTTTCTGAAATAAGTAATCAAGAATAAATTAATTGGTTAATTCGTAATTTGGCATTGTTAGGCCCATTAGTTTTATGCTTACCAGATGAAGACAATATTGTTGTATATTCAGTGGTTTCACTAGTTTCTGAAGAGCCTGACGTGGAAGAATCCGTAGTATATTCTGAAGTGTCAGTATTACCCGTAGGTTCAGATTCCGTGGATCCGCTAGTAGTGGCAGGGCTAGACTCAGTGGTTTCAGAAGAGTCGGATTCAGTAGTTCCACTAGATTCAGTAGTACTAAGCTCAGTTTCACCAGTTTCAGTTGTACTTAACTCGGTGGTTTCACTTGTGCCAGCAGAGCTAGATGCAACGTCTTCACTAGTTGTAGTTAGGTCAGACTCGGTAGTTCCATCAGTTACAGATTCAGTGGTTTCGCGAGATCCAATTGAGGAATCAGTAGAACCGATCTCCGTGGTTTCAACACCTACAGTAGAGTCACTAGTAACATCGGTGGTGGTAGAGCCAAGTTCAGTAGTTGGCACGGAATCGGTAGGTTCAGTAGTTTCCGAAGGTTCAGTAGTTTCCGAAGGTTCAGTAGTTTCCGAAGGTTCAGTTTCACCTGCTTCCGTAGAACTGGATTCTGTTGTTATTTCAGATTCAGTAACAGTGCTATCTGTAGTTGGAGTATCACTTGTTTCTGTTGAACTAGAGGTATCGCTTGTGTCTGTAGTTTCCGTGGTGTCTGGACTTACAGACTCAGTGGTTACCGTAGATTCCAACTCAGTTGTTTCAGTATCAGCGGTTTCACTTGTGTCAATAGATCCAGCTGTCGTTGTTTCATCAGTAGGTCCTGTCTCAGTGAAATCAGAAACAGTGGTCTCTTCATCTGTTAAAAAAAAACTATTGTAAGAGATCATTCAATCGTTCAAGTTAGGAATATTGGGAATCTGTTTACGTATTTGTTTAGGTATTATTCTTATAATAGTGCCTATAATTATGAGTGCGATGGAAAGTATTTTTGTGGAAGTAAAAAAATAGTATAAAAAATCATTAACACAATTATTGCTGATGAGATCATCAGTAAGGTAAGGTGGTAAGGAGGTCGAGTGCGAAATAAAACACTTACCTAAAAGATACGTAGATCTAACCGTATTACGGGACGTTGTGGTATCAACACTTTCATCGTCATCAATTGATGTGGCTGCAATAGGTTAACATAAGTCATGTAGTTAATAATATTATAAATATAATTATATTCTTTAATATGTACTTCGGATTATTGTGCAAGAAGGTATTCGTAGTAACTAGCAAATATGTTCAGATTTCATATTATTTATCTATTAAATTTATAAATTATGGGCAAGCAGGTGGCTCACCTGATGCTAACCTTTTGCATATAGTGAAACATGAGCTTATACACTTACGTAACAAATATGTGGATCGTACAGTATGACCGGATGTTGTGGATTCAATGCCTGAATCTTCGTCTGTGTCGTCATCTAGAAAGTATCAACAATCTATATTAAAGCCTACCACAAAGGACAAAGAAAAGTTCGTAACGCTGATAAACGCAGAATAAATAGATACATTTGAGACACCTTTCTTAATAATGGATGAATCAAAAGAATCTATTTACAAGCGGATGACGATTTGTAATGATACTGGGGTATAGAAGAGTGCAGATAGTATTTCACCATATCTAAATGCATGGAAACAAGCGCACTTTTGTATAGCACTAAAGTATGTGCCAGGGAGGGAACTGATTTCTTAGACCTCATCGGCGAGGTTACTTTGTTTAGTGTATTTTACTTCTTGTTCAAATGTTTGATTATTTGACAAAACGGTTGCCACAATATTAGCGGTGGTAACTGGGTCAACAGTAACAAATGACTTAGGTCTTCATGCTTACGAAAATTAAGCATGCGAGGTTTAAAGAAATTTTCTTCACAAACGATTGCACTATTTCAATATTATCTTGAAGGCAGTATCTTTGATCATGTAGATATAAAATAACTTACATAATGGATACGTTGGTCTTTCTGTATCGCCAACTGAACTTACACCATCGTCAAGGGTGGTCGATGTCTCACCTGAGGAAGATAGAGCGTATTTTCGTATTTTGATACACTAAAGCTTATTCTTTTATTTGATTGTTTGAATCAATTTTTACAACTTACTTGTTTCAGTAGAACTGCCATCAGAAGACTTATCTGTAACAGTATCACCTGTAAAATCAAAATAATAGTTTTTAATTATAATAGGGACAAATATACGTTTGCAACGCTAGAGTTCTTGAACGGTAAATGAAATCAATATGTAATGAATCACAATTTAGAAAGCTTCGATAAACGTCGTCTTTAGACCATAAATGAATATGATTATTGAGAAGATAGCGTGAGTGCAAGGCAAGCCTACTCCATCTAAAAACTTTCCCAGCGACTTGAACTTTGGTGTATCGGTAGAATAGAATAGAATAGAATAGAATAGAAACACTTTATTTCAGATATAAAACTTAATGCTACATATTAGGCACCTGACTCTTTATAAATCATTGAAATTAAAGACAAAAAAACTGAAATGTTTAATGTTAACATGGATATGAAATGCACTCACTGGTGCCTGTTGATTCAGATTCTGTGCTCGATGAGTTAGAAGGTGAGGATTCGGAGGTTATTTCTGTTCCCTCGGAGGATGATACCGTCGCATCTGTGGACCCGGTGCTTTCAGACGTCTCAGTGCTGGATTCGAACACAATTCCTAAAAAATACGACGATTTTAGAATAAAAATTTTATACTGCGTCGGAAAAAAAACAAAAATGGTAGATTTAAATAGCTCTATAGTATAATGTAACAAACCCGTATCATCAGAAGAAGATTCCGAGGTGACAGAGCCAGTCTCTTCAGTTTCCGTGTCCGTGGTCGAGCTATAGATGGAGCTGGCTCCAGAACCTTCGATAGTCGTGTAGTCGTCAGTTGAGAGCATGAAATCTGGGACACAAGGTTTATGTTTTATTATCATTCTCTTGTATTTAATCATTAAAGTTGAATCAACACCACACTGGATCTTTAGCATTTAATTTTAATTCTATAAAGAAGAATCACCTAGAACTAGATTCACCTTGCATATAATATGACTAAATGAACTGCTTGATTTTACTCATCAATTATTTAACTGTAACGGTTTGTTAGTAAAACTGACTAAAAGGGAGAATGAAGCCTTTCGAAGAAGAAGAAGTTAAAAAAAAGAAAGGTAAATCCAAGATATAGGAGCACTAAAATAGAATAGGTATAGTCAATTTCTCTGCGAAATGTATGAGTGAGAATACATGACACAGTTGTCTAATACAGATCAACAGATTTGGATCTTGTTTACGTCTAAAACCTTATCTTTTCTTCTTCTTGCTAATTAATTTCAGTTTTTCAGTGGACACAGCTGCTTTTCAACTTATGTAAAACCTAATATAGTGGCTCGCTTACCTGTGATATCCGACTCCATTTCATAAGTAGTTGGCCAGGTGTCTGTGGGTAATAAACAATCCATCAATTATTATTATTTTTTTAACTTATTATAACTGTGTGTAAGAATATTTACCTGAACTACTGTCACTAAACATCGTATCTTCCGCCTGAAACAAAACAGGGTAAATTCTTGAGATAATCTAATACAATAAAGTATTTCAGGTATTGCTCAACGCTTTAATTCCATACTTCTTCAATTGTTTACAAAACATCGTTCTGATCTCCTTTTATTTCTTCTTCCACTTTCGTTTTTATAATGTCACTGGTTTCATAATTGTCATTATTAGTTCTTTAATTCAAATCAAATCAAATCAAATCAAATACTTTTATTTACGATAAATGTACTAATGCTAACATGCTAACTTAGAAATAATAACATAACGAAATAATAATTCAGACAATAACAGTCTTAAACGTCAGAAAACACTCGATAAGTTTATATCTATCCATAGGTCTCTTCAGAGCTGCATCTTTAAGTCTCCATGTTTTGTTGTCACTTACCGTAACTCCTTCGACTTCGTCATCGAGACCGACTTCGATGAAAGGTTCTTCATCATCACAATAGTCTGATTCTGCCGGTTTCACTGTAACATTATAATTAATTAGTATGGTGTTATTATTAGTCCTCTTGGCATTTGCTGGTAAGATATTTTTAGATAATTTTTGTATTTCAATAATAGATCTACTACATTTGCTGTTAGGGTAAAGGTTTTCTTAAACAATTTGTATAGAAATGGTGAACTAGCTGCTAACCTAAGCGGGGATGTAGACCATCATATAAAAAAAAAACGAAACCGCAACTACTCTTAATATAGCTAGACTGTGTTTTGTCTTTTGCATTGAAAGGCAGATTTCGATCGAAAGAAACAAAACACGGTTTATTTGCAACTGTTAGTTATCTCATAGTCTCGGTCGATCTTTACTTCCTAGAGATCCAGTTTTCGGGATAAAAAATAAAGTATAGGCAAAAGTGATGCTATAGGTTGGTTTATTACCGTCAGTGCAAGCCTGAGTGTTGCAGTTCTCGTAAGGCTGGGGCGCGTCGCCGGGACAGTCGGAAGCCATCTCCTCGCCGCGCAGACACATCACTCGGCGCACTCTCTCACCGCCGCCGCAAGTTTTGCTACACTGAAGAAAGTGCAAGATATATCTCTCAATTTCACAACTCTAAAGGCCGCTGGTAACTGCCCAGCTCGGCGTGACTTGGGGTGGGTGTTTCTGGCTCTTTTAACAACTGATATCGTTGACACAGATAGCTTTAGATTAGCAGAAACGTGTTTGTATACACCTACTAGGTACTTACAAAAGCTTTTGTTTACTGAGAATCCCGTAAGATTTATATAAAACTGTCATCAGGAATTAAATAAAGTTTTTTTCTTACGGCAGACCAAGGTGCAGAGAACCACTGCATAGGGCAATCCTCTTCTTTAACCTCGCAGGGCTTGGAGTCCGCGTACTTTGGCTGGTCGGCACACTTGCTGTCATCGACCTTTACTACGGAGCTGCCGTCAAACTGGCCGCAGAACACGCTACGGGACTGCACACCTTCGCCGCACATTGCAGAACACTGGAGACATATTTGAACCAATCAGATATATTTTCAGTAGATGATTGTTATTTGGTATACAAAATCTTAGCTCAATTATTGGTGCGTGGTTACATTAGATTAACTTTTGGTGTAAGCAGATGACATGTATTTTGGTAAAATATTGCTTATTACATAAGGTAGAGTAGTGAATGAAAAATGCTCGCAGGTACTAGGTACTAGAGAAAATTCTGGTTCCTTAAATGAAACATAACAACAAAATTGTTCAAGCTTTATGAGTAGAGATTCTCAAACTTACATTGCTCCACTGGGTTGCATACCACTGGTACTGACAAGGAGGTAGCTTAGCTACGTCGCAGGTTTCTTGGGTTGAAAGCGCGCGGTGGTAGGAACAGAACTTGTCATCGACAACCACGTGGTTCTTGGTTGCGCAGACCACTGTCCTGGAGCGGATTGTTGATTGGCATGAGTCGCACTGAAATCAAATTGTAAAGGCTAAGTAAGTTTGTGTTGATTCTACGTTGGTGTAGGTACAATGTTATACAATGAAACAATATTGAATTTCCTAAGAGAATTTTCTGAGAGAAGAACCAAGAAGTTAAGACCCTGCTGAGAACATTTAATAGGTGGGAATCTTAAAAAGATAGGTACGCCTGTTTCTCGGATACCACGCTCAATCTTTTTTACTGCTACTTTGCGGTCATTGTGCGTTTCTTCCAATAATTCTTGTAATAAATTAGGATAATATGTAAACATACTGAAGATAAAAGAGTTAAATTAATCAAAAACTAAAGTTACCTACAAGTAACTCTTTGAGTTACCCACAAATTCTTGATAAGTTAGTACTTACCCCATTCCATTCCGAGGCAACCCAATCAACGCCATCACAAGGCTGGAGCATGCAAGGCTGTTCTTCTTCTGGACGTGGTTCGTCGCAATCTTCATCTTTCAAAACTTCGATCTTCCTGCCATTCTTCTGGTAGCAAACCACCTGACGAGATTGCTTTCCTTCGTCGCAGCGTCTGTTGCACTGTGATTGAAATTTTCAATGTATAAGATTACCATATCATTGCTTACTGTTACATTCAATAAAAAAAAAGACAAGCAAAATGTTTAATTGCTATGCTGGAAATAAAATTGTAAGCTTACAGGTTTCCAAGGACCCGTAAACCACGTGGGGCAGGTTGCGTTTTCGTTGCATTCTTGGAACAGATTAGGTTTGGGTCCGAGTAGGTCGAAGCATTCTTTATCTGCTACTATGGATGGAAGCCTGTAAACAAAGAACCTAGGCTTAAAAAAAAGCATCAAGAAATGATCAGGTTTTCAACAGATTCTAATGTTTAATTGTCTAATACAGATTCCTGCAGATACCAAGATCAATGTAACATGTGTTAATGAGATTGATGCTACCTAAGAAGGATGTTTCAGCCTCACCCATTAGAAATGATCTTCTGGCAGGTGATCTCCCGTGAGGTGGTGCCTCCCTTCCCGCAGCGCTTGGAGCACTGTCCCCAGGCGCCGGGCACCCACTGCGGGTCGCACGCGTGGATGTTGCAGCTCTGGTTAGTTGGAGGGCGCAGACCTTCGTCACAGAGACCCTCGTCGACGACTTCTAACTCTTCGCTGGAGCGACATGATACTGTTCGCGTTTGAAAACCTGCCAATATTTTAATCGTGTATTGATAAAAGCGGACAATCTCATTTGTCCGACCCCCTTGCGAAATTCTTTTTCCTTTGAATCTTGCGTCACGAAATATGTACTATATGGGAGAAAGAGAGCTCGAGGAATTAGTTACAGAGTTAAAGCCTAAAGGTCAAAGAAACAACCAGATAAGTATCTTTAAAAAAATATAAAGATTTCCGATTTTACAATCATGGACTCATCAATTCCACAGTCCCAAAGTATTAGACATGGTATAGCTAGAAGATACTATAAGGCACGTAGTTGAGATGCAATATGATGCATATCTCACCTCCGCCACAAGAAGCACTGCACGGTGTGAACTCCTCGTGCACCCAGTTGTACCGTTTGTTCTGCGGTGGTGCCATGTCGGTGGGCAGACTGTACTCGTACTTTATGCCGACGTTTTCATCTTGGAGTAGGAGCTAAAAATGTCACTCAATAAAAAAAAGTTTTTTATTATATATAGCTTTACTGCGTAGTTATCGACTGCCAAATATAGCGCGTACAGGGGGCGTAGACTACATAGGGCTACATTTTATTCAGCAGTCGAGAGTCAGCAGAAGATAGAGTAACTACTAGTTTGTTATATTCCTAGCATACAATGAAGTAAAGGTCCTTACGGTGAGGTATATAGGTTCGTTGGTAGGTCCCAAACAGCGCAGTTTGTCTGGCGCCGCAAAGCCTTGTTGGCTACGTTCGTACGTCCACATGACGCCGGCTATGTGCAGGTTCCGAGGGAAATCGATGTGATAATCGCCGTTCAGGTAAAATGTCCCGTTCTTTGCGCGAAGAGCTGGAAAAGAATGTTGGTATCAACCTTGGACGATTCTACTTCTTGAACTATCAAAATTTTGGAGAGATTTTAAGTCTGATCCGTCCAGCAGTCAGATGTGATTGATCATTACTGATGGTAGCTTAGCAATTTCAGATCATTCTTCGATACGATCTTACCTAGATAGTTGTTTGAGGGTGCTACTTCTTCTATCACAATGGTAGTTGAACCTTCCGGAATCAAAAGCATGTCGATGTACCCTGAAACATCAAAACAATTAAGCTGGACGATCACCAGAGAAGTATGCAGATGTTGCTACAGAAATGTTTAATGTTTACCTTTCCTAAGGTCCACGGCATCCAGAATGCCGGAGGTAGTGTGGCAGTTGGCATTGTTCCCTCGACACTCTCGGCATTTATCCTCTTTGGCGCTGGAGCCCAACATCATGTCGCAACCTACGGGCTAATTAACAAGATTTTTGAGAGATTGTTTTTGGATAAAAGTAACAGTAAGTAATGGATATAAGAGTCTGAAACTTGACTGGAGTAGACGGAACAAATATGATGGTTAATTGATGGTTAATATCGCCGAATAGTCTTAATTATGCTTGCCTTGAGTTTTTCAAGTTGATGAATATCGATTGCCTAAACCATTCTTTTATTTCTGTAAGTTAGTATACCTGACAAGTGCCATTGACGCAGACGTCGAAGGACTCATCGCTGCAGCGTGTTCCGTCGATGACTTTGGCTTTGTGTCGGTAGTAGAACCGCTCGGCATGCGGCATGCAGTTCAGCTCGCAAGGGTTCGGAGCCTTCGTGTATGGCACCCATCTACAAACATACGTTATGTTAGAGAATGTCGAGGAAGTTGGTACCTAGTTGAAGTTATTTTGGGCCAGTTTGAATGAGGCACGGATTACGCCATGCACGATGCAGTACACTTGATGCATTAGCTAGCTGGTTTAGCATAGTGTAGTGATCCATAACACCACACTTACGTAGCATGTTAACGTAAACTGTCGGTTTGCTAATCAGCATTATACTATGTAACCAATGTGAGGGTCTAACAAAACAGAATTAAAAAAAGATATAATAAGAAAGATAGGTAAGTTAGCGGACCATTACGAATAAGGGGTTGATCTTAAAAGGAGGTAATTTGGCCATGGGGGTCTGAGGTGTTACCTCAGACAGTTCATTTTGGAAAAGGGGTCACTTGTCCAAAATAGTTTGGGGATCCCTGGTCTAATTGTTTAATTCGAGTGCTCAAAGATTCTCTCGATTGGAGAGAAGTTTTGAAACTCACTTGTATTTGATATCCCGGAACAACTGGTCATCGAACGCAGAGCACTGCTCCGCCCTGAAGTCCTTGGAACCGGCTGGACAGTCCTGCGTCTGGCACGAGAAGTACTTGATGTCGCTTCCCGAACAAAGTGGCTGGCCGTCGGCTCTGGAAGTTACAAAACCTTGGTGGGTAAATGATTGGTACTATAATATAGAGCATAATATAGAGTACACTAAAGAGCAGATTCTTTGAAGTCAGTTGAAATACTAGTTAGTTGGGTCAAGTTTAAAAGGATCGCCTTTGAAACTTGTTGAAGACGGCTGAACTTGACTAAAGATTTTAACCGCTTCCGAAGAAGGTATACGGATAAAGGTTATCAGATCGACTGTATGTTTTTATTAAATCCATTTTGATTTAGATGATTTTTTTTGTTTCGTAATCATCGACTTTTTTTTTTGGTAAACACAATTTTTAAGATAATCAAGCTAACCCTATTTGCAGACATATCCTCTTCTGACTGGCGACTCCCCCGCCGCAGGTGCGCGAGCAGGGGGACACTTCCCCCCACTCCCCCCATCCGCTGCCTTCCCCCCCCGGCAGCACGTATGATGCGGACAGAAACAGACCAGCTCCTTGCCGTCTGTGTCTACTTCGATGACCGTTGACCTAGAAACAAATTTTCAAATTATATGACGATAAATAATAATCCACACAACATCATCTAGCCCCAAGCTAAGCAGAGCTTGTGTTATGGATACTAGAAGACTGACATACATAATACAATACATTACATAGATAGATATTTTTATTATTTATAAAATACCCAGAACACCCGGATTAAAAATATTAACAGATCGTACAAACATTTAACCGCAACCTTCCGTGTCGCAGGCGGACCTTCCCTCACCGCGCCACATCGGTCGTCAATACGATATTACAAGCCTTAGAATTACTTTTATGTACTTATTCATTAAAGTAATGCTTTACTTAATAATCAAAACCTATCATTTTACTCACTGTACTATATTGTGAATTAAGCTATTTTGATAAATCAGCGTAAATGTTTTCAATTCCAAAGATGATCGCATAATTCGTATAGGCATGGGGATAAGAAAGCTCGAATTGTTCGTCATGTGAATACTTACAAGAAAATTGAATTTTTTTACGACAATTGAATAAGTAAGTATGTATAAATAATTTCTTTTACGACAACCACAACACCACATTTTACTTTGTCAAAAAAAGAACAACAGTATTCTTACGGCCGGTTTCTCGAACGATGATCAGCGAAAAAATCTAATAATTACTATGTGTCAAACTCGGGTCAATCGTGATTTGGGTTTCCAGAAACCGGCCGTCAGTTTCCCGCGCTTTACAAGTTCCAATTTTGAAAATAAAAACGTATTTCGCGTAGAGTTTACATTTCAGTGATAAAAAAAGAAAAAAATACACATTTTTTTCTTCTTTTGTGTAACCTATTTTCGAAACATGAGCGACAACATTTTGATACTTTTTTTATAGACCATTCGGCATATTACCTACTAGGTATCTACTACAGAGTTAAAGAGCAAACAAATTAATGCAGCTTAGATGCACCTAGGTGGGAGATCTTGTTATGTAAATTCGTTTCAACATGGCATATTATTACTTGTTACCTATTTTACTACTGTTATATTGAGAAGTAGGTAAATGTTAGTTGCTAAAAGGCAAACGATAGAAAAACTTGGAGGAGGCCTATACTCGAATGGGGCCTTAACCTGGCGAACTTAAAAGCACGTTTTAATTAAATAGTGTCTTAAGAGTAAGTATATTAATAAATAGATATAAGATTAACTTTGTAATATGTATAGAAAAATAAACGCTTTATTATTTATTTATTTTTATTTGAATTAAAATGCTAAGCTTTTTAAGCATTCTTTTTTTTATTTTCATTTCTATTTTTTTTCTATTCTATTACGCCTTCAATAATTGATTATTATCCATAAATAAATTCAATTTCTACATACATGCAAGTTAGTTCTACAATAGAATTTCCATCATAAAATCTTCCGAGCAATGGCTTCCTCATAATTCCATCAACGGACAGGTGCATGCACTATTGGAAACGAAAATACTCTCGCCGGCTTCACTTAATCAATACTTGCTTGTATTGCCGATAAAACTACATTACTATGCAGGGCCGCATTTAGGATACACTTGCATTTTACTTCACATTTTTATTTTTAACTGATTTAAGAGTGAAATGGAAGAATTTGGGGGAAAATTTTGTACTGTAAAAAAAAAAAAGTAATAAGAGAACTTAAAATACTTAGGTTAAAAAAAAATTTGAACCTATTAACCATCTACGATTCGTAGGCTAAGTTGCCAGTTTTTTAGTATCTCTAGCACAGATAATGTTATAAATAGAAAAAGATAAGGTACCAACTTTATGCAAGCACAAATGTAAAAGTGTATCCCAATGCAGACCAAAATAGTTTTAAAGAACTTTCATCATCATCATCATCATCGACCTATATTAGTCCACTGCTGGACGTAGGTCTCTCCCAAGACGCGCCACTGAGCCCGGTCTTCGGCTCCTCTCATCCAGTGTTTGCCAGCTACACTCCGCAGATCGTCGCTCCATCTCGCCGGAGGGCGTCCTACACTACGCTTTCCTAAACGCGGTCTCCACTCCAGTATCCGTTTGCTCCAACGGTTGTCGGTTCTTCGGCAAACATGGCCGGCCACCTGCCACTTCAGCTTCTGCTAATTCTTTGAGCTATGTCGAATACTTTGATAACTTTGAAAGAACTTTGTTAGTTTTAAACTATGGTTTTTATATAGCCTATTAAGTTTAATATGATTTATTTACTCTTAAGTATTAACAAATTCACAATTAGGTTTGTGCTATGAAGTGAGCTTACACTCTGAATGTAGGACTTAAGGCGCAATTAAGGCGAAGTAGTCACTAAGGTTTTCCTGGATCCTCTCCTGCTCTCTCAAGAGCCCGAGTTGCAACACTGCACCGACGATTTGTTTATGTAACATAACATTATGTCGGGATCCCATCGTTCTCGATGGACGGCATAAAAGTTTTACCATTGCGATTAGACAAACATAAGTGTATTAAGATTTTGTTGCCTCACGTTTTAAGCTTAAAATATTATAAAAACGAATGAACTTGACAGGCGTCACAAGCGACAAAATCTTTGTGTGGTGAACATAAATATTATTGGTTCTGCGTCCGGGTGTACTATAGAGTACATAGGTATGTATTTACCTAAAAAAATATATAAGTATTCTACCAGCAATAATCTAGTTCCCATAGCTGTGAATTGGTCCGTGAATATTTATTTACTTATTTAACTTGGTATGCTATGTATACCTATGTTATACCAAGAATGTAGTAATACAGTTTTATAATAAATGATTCTTATTCTTATATTTGTATTGGTAATATATTTTTATAGCCATTCCTGGTATGGCTAGAGTTGAATGATGTGAGATCCAACTCATAGGCCCATCACAGCAGCGGCGCCATCTTTGATTAGATTTATAGCTCGCGATAACTCAAACACTTGTCTATCACATTTTATTAAGGTTGACACCTTTTTTTATTATTTGATTTTTAAATGAGTCCTGACGCGAATAGGTTGGTAATAAAGTTTTATTAACCCCAAAGTTGTATTTTAATTTAAGAGTTGATAGAAAAAGGACGTAAGTAGTTATTCAAGATGCTTTTGACCTCAATATTTGCACACTTTATTTAGTTTATATGGCAACATTGAAAATTGAATCTAAAAAATATATCAAGAAATGTTATTTATAGTTTTGTTTTTGATAAGATCTGTGTTTATTTACTTTGATAGGGTCCCATTTAATACTTTACATTTAAATAACACTTTTTGAGTTAAACTTTCCTTAGCTGATTCTTCTCTTGAGGGTTTATTGATTTAGTTAGAAATTTATTTAGTTTAGAAAAACTTTGCGGGTAGGCGCACGCTACAAACAAGCTCCGCAGACATTTACTGTTTTTAATTATATTTAGCTCAAATTAAGCTAACAAGCTAGATAAAAGTTATTTAAAATTTCACAAATTTTCCATATAAAATTAGTTTCATCAGAAAAATCATCATTAAAAGTGCAATATGAGTCAGTGTAGTGCCTGCCATATTACGACTGCAGTGAAGGAGCGAGTCAAGTGTACCATTTGTTCACTCATCTACCACTTCCTGTGTGTTGGCCTCTCAACGAACCTGAAGCCCGCAGACCAGCCTAAATGGAAGTGTCCACAATGCAAACTCAAGGAGAAAAGGAAAAGTGACTTTTATGAATCACCGGTGCGGAAAACAATCGGCCCCGCGGAAGAAGATTCTGATATTAGCTATGTGACACACCGTCCACAGAGGTCCAGTCAAAAAGAAGAGGATAGCAGTGATATATTATCCAGTATGCGGGCCGATATCCTTGCCGCGGTGACAGAGCAGCTGCCCAAAACCATCCGCGGTATACTTGACCTGAAGCTCGAAAAACTTATCGATAAGCTGCAGTCGATGGAGGACTCAGTTAAGATGGTAAGCGACAAATACGATGAGACTAAAAAAACCATTGACATGCAAAACTCCTCCATAAAGAAGCTGCAATCCGAGAACAAACAGCTTAGAGATAGTGTCAAGGATCTTGAGCAGAGGCTGTCATCTACGGAAGACTATGCAACAAAACAGGAGCAATGGGCCAAGCAGCAGAATGTGGAAATCGTTGGAATACCAGAGGTTGACAGCGAATCTCTCACAAACCTGGTGGTAAGAGTCGCCAAGTATGCTGCACTGCCGCTGCAACTGGGAGACATCGAGTTTGCACATCGCGTCCGTGCCAAACGTCCTATCAGTGGAAAGCCCCGAGCCATCATTGTTCGTTTCCGGGAACGCCTAACTAAGGACTCCTTCCTATCAGCAATAAGAAAGAAACATGGTTTCACCTCAAAAGATATTGGAGTGGATGGCGGCTCAAGTGTCTATGTAAACGATCATTTGACACTAAATAACAAACAACTACTTAGTAAATGCAAAAGCACAGCTAAAGAGCATGGCTTTAAATATGTATGGACAAAAAACTGTCGCATATATGTCAGAAAAAACGACACTTCGCCATACATTCTAATATCCAAACAAGCAGATCTCAAAAAGATTGTTTAGTTACATTAATTGCATTAGAGGATCTTGTTTTTAATTTGATAATATATGTTTTGTACAAATTGATAATATTGCAGCTGCATAGACATCCGTCGTATCTCACACATCACACAAGCACATTCTTTACACTTCACATCAAAACACCCTCACTCACCCTCATAGACATATCACATGTTCATCAATATTACTTTATCCTACAATTTAGAGAACAACCAAAATCACTTGATTTCGGTATCCTACAGATAATAACATATTTTTATAAAATAATCCTATTAAGGATAATTTCACTGCTTAACACTTTTATTAATATATTTAGTGAGCATTTACAGGTAGCCCCAATCTATTTACAATGATTAACAAACGCAAATTAAAACTGTTTTACCAAAACGTGCGCGGCTTAAGAACTAAAACTCTTCAATTTAGTGCTAACTTAATAACACTCGATTACGATATTTTGCTCATCACGGAGACCTGGTTAAAAGAGGGTATTCTCGATTCAGAACTTACAAATTCTAAGTACCATATATTCCGACGCGATCGTCCCTCTGACGATCACGGCGGCGTCATGGCGTTATGCTCAGAACAACTAAATGCGCGTGCGCGTCCTGAGTGGGAACGAAGGCATCTGGACGTCGAATGCTTGTGGATATCAATCGACGGGCGCACGATCAACTCGGATAACGACTTACATATCGGACTGGCTTACATGCCGCCCGGAAATCTGCTACCGCAACGTATTCACAGGCTCACAGAATGGGTTGATGAAATTGCATCACTAGTTCCAGATGATTATTTTATGTTGGTAGGTGATTTTAATCTGCCAAATATACATTGGCATTTATCACTTCACCCGAAATATTTAAAAAAAGGAACTGTTGAACTACAAAATTCAGCGGTTAATTTCATAAATCAAACTCACCATTTAGGTATGTGTCAATACAGTAATTTTGTAAACGCTTCTGGCAACACTTTGGATTTAGTTTTCTGTAATTTTCACGTTGTAGTTAGTAAGAGTATTCGGCCGATAGTTCCTGAAGATTGTTCTCACATTACACTGGATATTGATGCATCTGATTTAACTATAGCCCCACTTATTAAAATCCCGCATACGAAATATTTATTTAGAAAAGCAAACTACGCTGACATAAACGTTGAGCTTTCCTCTACGGATTGGACGGTGCTTGATCGGGGAACGGTTGACGATGCTGTTTCTGGGTTTTACAACCTGATCAACGATGTAATTGCCAAGTATGTGCCG
This sequence comes from Ecliptopera silaceata, assembly GCA_932527185.1. Classification (NCBI taxonomy): domain Eukaryota; kingdom Metazoa; phylum Arthropoda; class Insecta; order Lepidoptera; family Geometridae; genus Ecliptopera; species Ecliptopera silaceata. Next base: position 8,097,402 of record OW052208.1, on the reverse strand, counting down.
CAGATAACTAAGGATGGAACTGACCACTACCCAGCATGGTACACTAAGGCTCTCATTTGTATCAATAATGAAAAAAATAAAGTTCACACTCGCTGGAAACGATATAAAAATCCACTGGATTATGACGAATTCGCACTTTTAAGGTCAAGATTTAAAAAAATAGAAGCTATATGTTACCAAAAATATATAACACGTACGCAAGAAGGAATCAAATCCAACCCTAAGCTAATTTGGAACTACATAAGATCAAAGCGAACTTCAGCAACTGGCTATCCTAACACAATGACCTATAAAGACTATAAACTCACAAACCGGGCAGACATTCTCGAGTCTTTTAATACTTTTTTCCAGGACATGTTTATGGAACCTGCTAATATCTATTCCACTGCTGAGTTCAATCACTCGGTGCTAAGTCAGGAAGTCATCAGCACCAAAATACTGCACGAGGAACAAGTATATAAATTATTATGTCATCTTGACACCAAAAAAGGGGCTGGTAGTGATAAGATTCATCCATTTTTTATTGTGAATTGTGCTGAGTCGTTGTATAGGCCGGTAACAATCATATTTAATCGTTCCATCAGGGAAGGTACTTTTCCACGCCTTTGGAAGGAAGCTCATATAGTTCCCTTACATAAAAAAGGATCAAAAGCGATCATAGAAAATTACAGGCCTATATCCATCTTAAACACCCTAAGCAAATGCTTTGAAAAAATAGTCTATGATATTATTTGCCCCGTGATCCGGCAAAGTATTCCGGAGCAACAGCATGGCTTCATTAAGGGTCGCTCGACGACGACAAATCTTACATTTTTTGTCAGTGAAATACTAACTGGGATGGAGTCTGGTGCACAGGTAGACGTGATTTATACTGATTTTGAAAAAGCGTTTGACCGTGTGGATCATGTCATTCTTATCCGCAAACTTGGTGAACTTGGTATACAGGGTGATCTATTGCGCTGGATTGAATCGTATATTAATAATAGAAGTCAGGCTGTTGTTATAGGTGGTAGTCGGTCAGACTTTATTCTGGTGCCATCGGGTGTCCCGCAGGGTTCTATCCTTGGACCTCTATTTTACTTGGCCTACTTGTACGACATTGACTCATGTTTTAGACATGCAAACTTTTTACTATTTGCAGACGATAAGAAAATTTACTATAATGTTCGATCAACCGACGATTGCAAACGGCTTCAAGAAGATTTGGATAGGCTTTCTATTTATTATATAGCCAATCGAATCGGTGTCAACGTGAGTAAATGCAAACATGTTAGTTTTACACGAAGTACCAATCCCATCGTAAATACTTATTATATCAACGACAACCATATTGAGAAAAGTCAAAGCATTAGAGATTTAGGAGTGCTTCTTGATCATAAACTTACGTTTTCAAATCATATCGAGCAAACCATTAATAAAGCTTATAAAAATTTAGGATTCATTTTTCGGGTAACCAAACCCTTTACTGACATAGCTTGTTTGAAAGTACTCTATGTTGCTTATATTCGTAGCATTGTCGAATATTGCAGCTCTGTCTGGAATCCACAATATGTGACATATGACCATTCCATAGAAACCATACAAAGAAAGTTTATTAAACATTTGAATTTCCGCACGAAGTCACCTAATGACAATTATGTTGAATCGTGTCGCAAGTACGGTTTAATGCCACTCAGAGATAGAAGAACTCTGCACGATATGTCGTTTTTGCACGACGTCTGCTCTGGAGCTTTGGATTGCCCGTTCCTAATAAATAAAATCTTAAAATTGAGAGCTCCAAATACCCGTACCAGACACACACAACTATTTTATGTGCCTACCCATCGCACAAACTACGCAGCTAATAGCGTCACCAGTCGACTACCTCAAACCTACAATAAGCTATTCAATGACATAGACCCCTTTTCTACATCCAAAAATATTTTTAAATCAAAAGTATGTAAACAATTGTTAGGCTCCTAAATAAATACACATTCATAAGCATTTGATACAGCGCCATCTAGTCCGAAATTATCGAGTACTGTCTCTAAATAATGAATATCAGGAATAACAATTTATCATATTAAGCAAATCATTTAATTTAACAGCATGAAATTTTAAATTTTAATTTAAAAATTTTAACTTTAATGACCTCCATGTAAGCCCTCCCTTCAAAAAACCAGTTTCTGTTTGTTGACTACAGTTTGCACCTGCACTAATCGAGTCTAATCCTGTTCAAGCTATGCGAATTCTTACAGATTTGTCTATTCTCACATTTCATACACATGTATCACACACTACACACACTACACAAGACACTACACCCACTACACATTTTGTCTATGTTGTACGAGCTATCTACCTTCAGCTATATAGATACTGTTTTAATTCTTAATCTTAGTTTTAGTTTTAGATATGTACTGTACATGATTGTTGACTAGTCTGGCGTGCCCGCCTTACCTACCTATATTATTATTCTAAGTTATAAAATGTTGATTCAAATTGGTTAATGTGCGATATAAAATAGATAGTCTACAATTGATAATAAATAAACTGTGAATCTTAGATTAAATAAATAAATAAATAAATAAATAGTTTTTTTCTTAACTTTTTTTAACTTTCGACGCGTATTAATTGATTTTTATGATACACGTCGTTCTCGTACTTAATGTAAGACGAACCAACCACTTATCAATTCGAACCTACCTTATTAAAATTACTTGTAACCTATTACAATCTTTGACAGCCCTATAAAATCAAATTCAATATTACAAGTGTTGTATGATCCCACGCTGGGAGCTCCGAGCGGTGCAGACGCAGGGTTGAAATCGAAAGTAAATAAAATAACATGAAAGTTATTTACAATAAATTGCTTTACAACTTTAATGTGATCGTAACGATTTGTTTGAATTATTGAGTGTTTGTCTAATAAAAGTTTTTATTTTATTACAAAACCTTTCTTAATATAGGTACTTAGGTAAAATAGATACCTAATATTGATCATTTTTGATACCTTTAGTTTGGTATATTTTTATTTGAATTTTTACCAGTCTGTAACAACTTACTGTATAAAAATAACTTTCGTTTGATATAAAATTTCACAGATTATTTTGAATCGTAATTTATATATCAAATTTTTTTAACTAGGTATTTTGTCCGAAACTTTTTTGTCTTCTAACTAATCAAATTAAGTACCTATGCCTGAATAAAATACTTAAATAATTCATTTTAAAGCTATTGAATTGACTTCGTTCTGTAATACGAATTCGATTGCGACAATTGCAAATCATCGCGAATCATTAGAATGGCCAATAAGTACCATCAAATTTAATGTTTATTTAACAAGATGTGACTATTGGCTGTTGGAGCGGTCACTCCTCCGCAAAGTCAAGGTGTTTGCACGTTGAATGTTGTGGTATCAGACTGGCCGGATTACACATTCAGGAACCAACAGTACCTCTACCATGAGTTGTCACAGTAAAATCGCCTGACTTTACTGCAGTAGTTACGTCAATATTAGTACATATTACGAATTTTAGTACCCAACTATCCGCTAGGGGCGCTGTACGAATCTTCATACATTTTTTTAACTACAGACGCTAGCGAGTATAGTTTATATAGTATAGTAAAAACTCATGGTAGAGCTACAGGCTGACAGACGGTGAACTTACTAACTACTACAAACAACTGAGTCATGACTATAAAGGTAGATTTTCTTAATTTTCAGTTCAGTGCATAATTTTGCCCAAGAGCAAACACTGTTTTTCAGCTAATACTAATAGTCTGGCACTAGATAATAAAAACTACTCACATTATGTGTGTAATGGTGTTTTGATGTTGTCCAAGATATACAGTTACTTAAAAAGATGGCTGCCAGCAGCAGCGATCTGAAAACAAGAGAAAAATATGTTATTAATAGGTAAGTTAAAGATAGACTTACGATCGGTTTCTGGAAACCCAAATCACGATTGATCCGAGTTTGACACATAGTAATTATTTGATTTTTTCGTTGATCATCGTTCGAGAAACCGGCCGTTAGAGTATCATATCCCTGTCAATAAATAGAGCCTCTTTTTAATAATAAAAACGAATAAAAGGAAACATGAATTTAAGTAAAACTACTTTTTCTGCGTAGGTAACCAAAATCAAATCAAAGTCATAATCAATTGAACTCTATTCAATCAAATCACAAAGATCATATAGAATCGTCTTATCATGATTCTAGGTGGCAGTTCCACGCGACCAGAGCCTAGAAAAACGGGCAAGAAACTACGGTTCCTACCGTAAACACTTTGAAGAATCTAGATAAAAATAAAGATTTTAAAACCATTTGTTACGTAAGTAAGTTACCTATATTAGTAAGTACCCATATAAAACGCGCATTTAATTTACTTTATGATATTTAAAACAAAATTTCTTTAAACAATTTGTTAGTTGTTGCTTAATAAATTAAAAATTATGTAAAATTGTATCAAAGTTGGTCACGGTTAGTAAATAAAGGCTAATCAGCTGGTAATGATCGGTTTGGACAGTACGGAGTCGATCGATGATGCTGATACAGGACCCGCGCTAACTGTACCTACCTACTGATAACATCTCTTTTTGAGACTGTGTTAAGGTACAAGCTTTTCATTATAATAATCTTCTAAACAGATACTAATTTCTTTTTTTAGTTGTAATAGTTTAGTAGTAGTAGTAAGGGACATTCTATTCATCATCATCATCAGCTTTCCATCAGGCGAGATTGAAGCCAAAAGATGGTCAATAGATTATAAAAAAAAATCCCTTGTCCCACGCTATGTGGGATCGGTAAAACATGTCTTCTTCTTCCATGCTCCTCTATCAGTCGTCATATCAGTGCTCACTCTTTTCTTACTCATATCATCACTCGCATTCTATTCTTTTCATTCTATTCTATTTATTCTATTCTAATCATTCTATTCTATTTATTCTATTCTAAAAATATCTTAAACTATGTCTAACCTAAAAACTTTGTAAACAAAAAAAGTAAATAAGTACTAAAATAGCATAGACAACAGACCACAGCATTGATAAATTGATTCCATATTCAAAACATGAAAAAAAATGAACGAATTCTTGATACGAAAATCGAATTCGATTGGAAACATGACCGTCGAATTTTTAAAGTCGAACGAAATTAATCTCCCAACTATGAGAAAGGTCTCATAGTTCCCACAAACTTGGCCCACACATAGAAGACAGTCCCACGGGAGAGTTGTACCTTCCCCGTACAAAGGACCACTCGATCAGGGTACAGGTCTACAGGTACTGACTATTGCTATGGTGCATTTTGTACGAAATATAAAACTATGTAAGTAATCACTGTATGCTCGACCTTAGTTGTAATGAAAAGAGCGTTCAATTATTAGATTATAAATAAAAAAAAATTAAAACATACCGATTGTACGTTCGTAGTGCATTTTCTACAAAATTATGTACCTAACTACTGTTTTTCTTGACCTTCGATTAGTTGTATAAGAGCGTCAAAATATAATAAAAATTTGTTTTTTTTAAATTGAAATAATACAAATAATTTTAAAAAAATGCCGTTTATACGTCCCGAATGACTTGACTCAATAATACTTTTGGGATATTAAAAACTTTGTAATTTTCTTAATTCATTATCACAGTTTGGACAAAGTATACCTATTAACATGAATAAAATTACATTGGAGTAAATACAGCCCTAAATTGTTTACCAACCACAACGGACTGCAAGGGCGTTTTTAATACATCCATACTTACATAAAATCTAGATTTTTAAATGTGCCCTATCAATGGCCGAGCTCTATATAATTACAGCGTGACTCGATCCGAACTAACTCGATTACTCATCATGATTACAAAATGCTTTGATGAACTCAAAAGTAATTAAAACGTTGTAAAATGAGAAAAGTAATCTTAATTATAACTTTTAATAGACATAGCCAACCAGACCCGGTACTGTACTTGTACTAGGCACAGAGTTTTTGATTTATTTTTCTATTGAATACATCGTATTCTTCTTATTTTTATGGTTTTTGTTTAATTGCAACTTATATTTAGACTAAACCAGAAAAATAAAAAAAAAAGACGTGTGGCACTCGGGGACTGCCGCGGTAAAGCTATTGCATAGCATTTTTTGCTGGATTACGCATGCGCAGTGTTAGGTTATTTTCGTTACGGAATTTCTAGATTCGGTCTCCACGCTCAAGGTCCGCGATAGAAGCTATGCAATAGCTTAATAAAAATTCACAAAATACAGAAATAATCATATAAAAAAGATACGAACATTATGTATGTTTACGTATGTACAATTTTAATGAAAAAAGTAATTATGACTTTTTCAAACCTGAAAAGAAAAGGCCTACTCTTTATCTAATCTAAAATAATAAAAAAATCCAAAGTTTTCAATCAAAGACTTATTACAATCAGTAAACAAATATTCAAAATTTTGATTGAGCTTGACTTGTTACAATCATTCGCTAATTTGTATACAATCCAAACACTAATGCAACGATATTAATTCATCGTTTTATATCGCATTGTAATTAAATAAGGTTTAGTATGACCGGAAGTTGGTTATGGATGTCATTGCAATTCAGGCATGATTCATAGTCTTGTCAATTCAGTGTAAATGGCATCATAGGAGCCTTTTGGCCTTGATGACCTAAATTTAGGCGAATGCCTCTAAAAATGCATCCATGGACCATTTAGGCTAATGGTCCAAAAGTTTGAAAAAATTATCATCTTTTTTACGCGAGCTTTCCTTACATCTACATAATATTCCTGTATTATACGAGGTAGGCGCATATAATTAGTAACAGTTTCTTTGAACTGTAGGTCTACCATGAGTTTTTACTATACTATAATGCTATACTCGCTAGCGTCTGTAGTTAAAAAAATGTATGAAGATTTGTACAGCGCCTCTGGCGGATAGTTGGGTACTAAAATTCGTCATACTAATATTGACGTACCTACTGTAGTAAAGTCAGGCGATTTTACTGTGACAACTCATGGTAGAGGTAATGCTTCTCAGTTCAAAGAGAATGATGCTGGACATGCGAATGCGAATAAACAAATGAAGACATGTGATGACGTCAGTTTCAACCTACCGATTAAGAACGCAGATGGCCTAGTAGTGCTACCCTGTTTTATAAAGGTAAATGTGTTTGAAGGTCATTTATATTTTTTTTATGTTTAAGATAGCCATAAGAAAATTTCCCTACACTGGGATAGGTAGAAACTATATATTGGGTGGATAATGTTTACGTTTTAATTTTTTTATAATCTGTATTTTTTATAATGTACCTACATATTTACAATTTATTTTTTTTACAATATGTAACATATTGTAAAAAAATAATTTCTAAGACTTTAAATATGTAAATAAGTGCGGACATCCTCTGGATGATGATGTTGTGTCCCAGCAATAACTAAACCTAGACACTTATCAAAACAAGTGTGTACTTCACTTGAGGGTTCGCAAATATCTTCAAGCTCAACGCAAACACTTGAATCCTTACGACAGGTATTCAAAATGAGAAAATACTACATTTCTATTCTAACTTAGGTATTTTTTCATAAACAAATATGTACGACTTTATATTCACAAACAAACTTACGACTATTACCTACAGTATTAACAAAACGTACATAGGTAGGCATATAAAATACATAAAAAACAGTTGAGCAATCTATAGACCGTTGCAAATGATTTATTATTGTAATTTTCTTACGGAATCAATCAGAAATTCTCCAACAGGTAATATCAGAAATTGTAAGTGTTAGTGTTTTTAATACTATAGATAGTTCAACTGATCCAAATCAGTACCAATCAGAAGCAAATTAAAAATACCATTGAAATGTAAATATTTGTTGATCATAAAATTACCTACCTAATAAATCAACAAGGATGTTTCGCTAATTGGGGCACTATTTGGCTAACGAATACAAATTCAATAAACAAAGTTCAACAAACTCACTAATACTAAAAGGGTTTATAATTTACAATATATATGTAGTCGTAAATATCAAATATAACAGAAATATTTTTGTTTTGTCTCACTTATGTTTGAGCCACAGAATATAGAAGTGAGTGGATGAAGAAAACATCAGAGCATCACTTGCTAAGGAGAAACTGAAAACGTCATAAGTAAATTAAGTAAATTGTCAATACATTCAACTTTCAAAAAATCACGCTTTGATTTGCATAATATATTTTTGTAGCCGTGAAACGTATTCGTTAATAAAAAAATCTTGTACGGAACCTCGCTAATCTATCAGAATTCAATGAAAAGTACCTTAACGCATTATTACTAATAGCCTACGACATTATCGACACGAAAAAGGCGAAGAAGACTAGGTATGCTTTACAACGCATTGGTAGGTTCTGCGAAACTTTCACGACGGTTGCTAGCCGGATTCTTCAAATCACGTATTGTCCTAGAGTGGTCCTAGCCCACACAATGTTTTCACACAATAGCTTTCGGTGGTGGAATACAACTAGAAAGTTCGTGAAGTAACTGGCAAACTTAAAGACCTACGCAATCTGAACACACCAAAAAAAGTAATAAGTAAGTACTTGAGTATTCTAACAGTAGTCTAGATTTTATTATTAGTTGATAGAAGCTTACGGATAGAAGCTATCGGTGGCCATACGAAGACATCTAGAAAAACTAGCGAGTTAGTCAAAGTCAAACATTTCTTTATTAAATAAAAACAAAAGGATCATTTAGAATACTACTATATGATTCTAGGTGCCAATTCCACGCACAGTAAGCCAATTCGCAAAACACAAAACCCACCAAAAAAAAAGGATGATGAATATTCCATCAGTAGTCTAGATTCCCTAGTTATTTGGCGTAGACTAAAATGTCCCTGATTATCTAATTTGTTTTGTTAATTTTTAACAAAAAAAACAGTCTATGCAGTTTGATCTCAGAATCGTACTAAAAATTAAGTCAACCCCATGATAGTGTGAGGACAGATTGGAACCTCAATCCGGTCGTTAGCATCAGATTACAGATATCCAAACAAGTCATTTATAAAATGACCCAAGTCAGTAACTGGAACCAGTTTCAATTACGTAGAATCTTAAACTGAAATAAAAATCACAGCATGGTTACTGCTGGACTTGAAGGCAGTTGCCCAGTAAAGTCAAAGTCAAAGGCAAAGTCGAAATAAGTAAGTATGCTTTATTTCATAAAAACACAAAGATCACAAAGAATTTAGAACCACGGCTATCAAGAAAGATGTTTACACAAACAGGGGGCTAAGCACGAAAAAATCTGTCAATCGTGTCGTTCTAAACGTGGTATTAGAGACACATTGCGTGTCAATGATAGCTCAAATGTCCAACGTTACAGTGTCACCACGCTGTGTACCTTATACTGCTGTTTCGATACAATCAAAATAGTTTTTTTTCAGGCTGGCTCTGGTGGGTCAACAGCCCACTTAAAAATGGTTTAATTTGATTTACGAGTCAGCTGATTGATTAATTAACGAGATGAGAGGAATCTAATATTATATGTTATAATTTAGGTTATGTATATATGTATTTATGTATAAGTATATTTTTTTTTGGTATTATGATAAGTATACATATAAGTAGATATGTTGTTTATATTAATTTTCTGTTAATAACTTAATTTACTCTTCTCAGCACTATCTTTAACTCCACGCCACACAAAGGTTAGCTGGAAGAAAATGCTCTTTAGCATTAAGCTCGCCTATGTACAATATATTTTATGTGCAATAAAGAATTTTCTAATCTAATCTAATCTATTCCTAAGTGATGAACATTTTTGTTTACGCGAAAGAAATATCTCACAATTATCTTTCTAAAAAACTAATAATATAGCTTTTCGTTTATTTACAAACAGCTAACGAATCATAAAATAACTGTCTGAAGTAAAGTTTTATATAACAAACAGAATAAAAAAAGATGTCGGCAACAGCAATTTTACTGTTTTCCTAACATAAACATGAAGAGTAATGTATTCTATGTAATATTTTTCTATGTTCTAGTTCAATGACTTCATAACCAGGGTTACAAACCAACTGAAAACAATCTGCAATATCTTTTTTAAAACAAGTTTAGCCAATAAAGATTGTTTATTGGCTTTTTTTATGAACTGACAAACAGTCTACGCAAAAAAAAAAAACAAAAAATTACATCGTTTCGGTACCCTGAAAGTCAATGTCAGAAATCTATCGTTGCCTTCGATCATCTATGAACTTCTTTTATGATCGAAGATCGTTGCTCAATTGTTTTAACGACCGATGTGGCGCGGCGGGCGATGGTCCGCCTGCGACGCGGAAGGTTGCGGGTTCAATTTCCGCATTGGAATAAATGTTTGTATGATCTGCGAATATTTATTCGGGGTGTTCTGGGTATTTTATATGTACATATAATAAAAAAAAAATCTATGTAATGTATAGTATTATTTATGTCAGTCTTAGTACCCATAACACAAGCTCTGCTTAGCTTGGGGGTATGATATTGTGTGGATTATTTATTTATTCCTATTCCATTGTAGGCAGTTTATTTAATCACGCGTGACTTATCTGTCCGTACCTATTGTCTTTGCATCATAAATTGGACTATTGATATTTAAATTAGGCCCAAATTCGTCCGGGGGCAATATTCTCATACAAATCCTATGATGTATTTTTCGCAGGTCAATGTACTCAGTAGGCGTGCGTAGGAACACTAAAAGTGTGCTAAAAATCTGGATACATCTATCTATCATCTGAATGTACTCAGACTCGATATTGAAAGATAGATTGGTGCTGTAATAATATTTGTTTGGATAAGTACTAGACCTAGTTGGAAATAATGATCTGTGAATGATTTAGAGTTTTTCTACTGTTATTTTTTTCTTTAGCATAGGTATATATCTTTCTACAGTTGTCAAAATCCATACCTAACCCAAATAATAATAAACCCACATCGTTATTATTTTTGCAAATATAATCAAGTGATTAAATAATATGAATTTTACTAACAACATACTTAGATAAATAGCAAAACCTCTTGGCGTATGAATTAATCACTAAAATTAATGCATAACTTAAGTTGGTTTTTTAGCATTCGTTTTTCTTAAACATATACAGATTATTTGCAATGTAAATGTTTTATTCGCAAACATGAGTTGGTTAAACTCAGTTTTGTGCAAATTCTCGCAAAACTGTTTACATTTTGAAACTTAAAAACCTGACTTAAACAAGTGAACTCTTTTTACTTTTTATAAGTTTAAAACCAATCTTATTGCAAAAATAACGTAAGAAACTTTAAAACAAAGGAAACGGTCAAAATCAACTGCATAATAAATTCAATGTTTGTTTGAATGATAAATGATTGTAAAAGGCGCGCCGATGTCGCTATCAAATGCTGTGCGCGCGCGCAGCTTCCGATGTCGGTCATGCGAGCCGCGGGCCTATTAGGGCTACCATTAACGAATTCTGAACATAGCTTTGTACAATTCTCGTTTTTTTTTTAATAAAATACTTAAATCCTGCTCAACTCTTATGATAATTAAATCTTTGAAAACTTTTTATCTGACGTGACGTCTTTAAATCGTTCGTATTGAATTTCATCATCATCGGCAGAACGTACTAGCCCACTGCTGGGTATAAGCCTCCTCCCTCAAACGCCATTCTTTCCTTTATTGGGCCTTTTGCATCCAGGTCCTACCCTGTACGGCAACGATATCGTCCATCCATTGGCTTTAGGTCTGCCAAGCCCTCTTGTATGTCTTGTATTGAATTTACAGTGTTATAACTAATGTAAATATACTAAATAATAATAAAAATTGCGAATCGGTAAGCACAAAGATATCCAAATAGATTTTGATCTCGATTTCTTGTTCCTTTGTAATGCTTAGCAATGGTGGTTATGGTTATCGATTACACAATATTTAAAAAAATCAGACAAAAAAAAAACAATCAGTCCAATTTCCTCGATCTCTGTGGAATGTTTTTTTTTTACAAGTTATAGGCAAGCGTTTGACCGCGAAGTTATATATGATATATTGAAGTATATATATTGTAGATATATTGAAGTTATAATGTGGCAACCCTATCTGTTCGCCGGCCGCGTGTCAGACGCCGACGCGTCTGCGCAGTCCGATTAGCATTCTCAACGTACCATAAATAACGGTAGGTATCTACTTAGTCAGTACGTTAAAACCTGTTATACACTGATAAATGCTATTTAAAGAGCTTTTAGCGGATATTTCAGTCAGCTACGAAGGGTTATTTAAATCAATCAATTTCTAGCCCGTAAAAATTTCTATTTCAATACATCTAAGTAAATAGCGTATTTTTCAAAGTTATTAAAAAAAATACGTGGTTGGGTCCAAATTAGTCTAGGTTCATCAATAAAAAATTAAGGACTTTCAAATAATTCAAGAATCTTTTTCGTTGTATTTCTACCCAACAATACGGTAACTAAAGAGGGATGTTTATGAAAGAGAACGAGATTTATTTATGAATTTAAAGCATTCAACGAGAGTTTTGACGTTGAAAGCCCTAAAGGTTATAAAGCTCCAAGTTATTGTAAAAACATATTTCAACTTTAGTTTTATAAAAAAATGTAAGTATATAAAATAGTAGTTTAAAAATATACCCAAAAAATTTAATAAACTAATAAGTCTAACTTAACGTAAGGTTTTATCCAAAAAGTATGATTTCATAAAGTATATTTAGCGTATGTATGGTTGTATGGTTTTGTAAATAATGGCACAGTCAAACATTCATATTATAAGCACAAAAAAAATGATAATTGGTCATTTTTTTGTTTTAACTATAGCTTTCATAAGTGACTTTGCGCGCGTTGCAATTCTTTCAACATGTTTTGATTATTTATTTATTAAAAAAAAAAAGAAGACGAAAATACCAAACACGAAAAGTCGTAAATTAAGTTGAATGATCGCGTTGATCAAATACATAAAACTGCGTTGGATAGGTCTAAGTGCGAGAACAAAGAAAGCCTGTTCCTCTTCCCACTCAGTTTACTTTCCCGATAGAAGTCCAATGAGACGGTTCCAAAGCTGTTTCGAAAACCAATGAGACGTTTCAAAAGCGTGTGAAATAAACCACCAAAAATAAATGCTGTGCATCCGTCCACATCACATGCAGCTCTAATTGACAGCATTCATTGCTACGGATTCTGGGTTCAGGTTTCCATCCTGTAGTTTTGTTTGCTAATACAATAAATAAAATAAATAAATATTTACACAGTTAAGTAGTAACTTAAATGTTACAAACGACATACTTAGAGCTTATAATGCAAATTAATGAACGATAATTCCTATAACTAATTGAAAAAAAAACAGATAAAAAACAAAATATAGGGCGGTCTTATAGTATTTAGATTATTTATCTTTGAACTACGGTTTCGACTGTAGTAGAAAAGCTAACTAGAACTTTTTGGTATATTGTATGTAGGTACCTATTTATTCAAAAATAATGTAAGCTTCTCTTAGTGTAATCTCCATAAAAGTTACTTTATATCTTATTTTCAACGATGTGCAAGATTCAAACCCCACTCAACTATATTTTACGATCTTGTTCCACTTCGTTAGACAAAACTGCCAAAGTTCTAATTTAGTTACTTGACTCATATTTAATTGTCGTTTAGGCTCTATTAATCCAGTATGGGAATTAGGTCTTTCGAAATGCTTCCTAAAAGCACTAATAAATTGATTTACGACTAGTACGGTCAGCAACAGAAATAGACAGTACTTCTGGTGCTAAACTTTATTAGACAAAAGAGTTTCTAAAAAGAGGTCATAACAAAATAGTTTTAATTGAGTTTGGAGTTTAACAAAAAATTTTGATTAACCTTTCTCACACTATCAAATTAGTCCAGTCAAAATAGACATTCCAGTTTGCATTAATTCCCAACAAGCTGGATTTTTGTACAGGCCTTGAATACGTCATTACAAATGATATGTCAAAAGTCCCCATCGATCCCGCTTGTGCGTTGTTTTTTATTCGAGGTCAAAGGTCATACATTTGCATTTTTTGCGTATATCTCTGAAACAACGAAAGCTATTGAAAAGTGGTTCAGGCAAAGTTTGTACATCGTAAAATTGTCTACAAAAATACCTCAACACTTTTCTTCTACAAAGCATCGCTTTCGAGATAAAGTGACTTTAGACCGCAGGAACATCGTCGAAGATGCTGCGTTTTTTTTCATTTCAGCCGTTTTATCTGCTTCATTGCCACAGAACAAACAGTATTTCTTGAAATTTACCGAAAGGGGTGATGGGTTCGATGGGTTAGTCCTCCTCCGAGGTAATGAATCGTCTTTTTTTTTCAAGAAATATTGTTCGTTCTATGGCAATGAAGCAGATAAAACGGCTGAAATGAAAAAAACGCAGCATTTTAGTAGATTTTTCTGCGGTCTTAAGTCACTATATCTCGAAAGCGATGCTTTGTAGAAGAAAAGTGTTGAGATATTTTTGTAGACAATTTTACGATCTACAAACTTTGTCGGAACTATTTTTCGATAGCTCTCGTTTATGACTTTTTAACGTAAATTTATGACTTTAACCTGGGTATTTGCGTTTTTCGCGTATATCTCTGAAACAACGAGAGCTATCGAAAAATGGTTCAGTCAAAGGTTGTAGATCGTAAAATTGTCTACAAAAATATCTCAACACTTTTCTTCTACAAAGCATCGCTTTCGAGATATAGTGACTTTAGACCGCAGGAAAATCTACTAAAATGCTGCGTTTTTTTCATTTCAGCCGTTTTATCTGCTTCATTGCCATAGAACGAACAATATTTCTTGAAAAAAAAAGACGATTCATTACCTCGGAGGAGGACTAACCCATCGAACCCATCACCCCTTTCGGTAAATTTCAAGAAATACTGTTTGTTCTGTGGCAATGAAGCAGATAAAACGGCTGAAATGAAAAAAAACGCAGCATCTTCGACGATGTTCCTGCGGTCTAAAGTCACTTTATCTCGAAAGCGATGCTTTGTAGAAGAAAAGTGTTGAGGTATTTTTGTAGACAATTTTACGATGTACAAACTTTGCCTGAACCACTTTTCAATAGCTTTCGTTGTTTCAGAGATATACGCAAAAAATGCAAATTTATGACCTTTGACCTCGAATAAAAAACAACGCACAAGCGGGATCGATGGGGACTTTTGACATATCATTTGTAATGACGTATTCAAGGCCTGTACAAAAATCCAGCTTGTTGGGAATTAATGCAAGCTGAAGTCATAATTTTAGTCTATTTTGACTGGACTAAATGGTACAATGATAGCTCGTAAAATGGCCAACTATTGATCTTTTGACAGCTGGTCAATTGACAGATAAATGCTTAAGGGTTTCCTTAAGCGTTTGTTGGTAGCGACGACTGGTTGCGCCGCAATGGCGTCCCGGTGAAATACCTATAGCCCTAAATCCGCCCAATTGGAAAGTCATCATTTGCCAAAATATTACAACCCGTCTTATAAGTTGCCATAACAACTCTAACTTTTAATAAGAACTACTTTACCATCAGTACCTACATAAGTTCTGCTAATAAGGCGGGTCGTGTGATGTTGCTTTAATGATGCATTGTGCTTTCTGCCGCCGGTCTATGTAGACCACACTGCGTGGAGGCAGGGCCGTCTTTACCCGGGGGTGCAAGGGGTGCGGTGCACCCGGGCGCGGAGCGCCCGGGGGCGCCTGCCGAGCGCTAATTAATGAATATTTAGATATTTCATTGAACTTAACGCCATTGCACAGTTTTGTATACAGGTTACGACAAACACGTATGCGCAAAAAAATAAAAATTGTCATGCCAAAAAGAGTGTTGACCTTTGACACATTGCCGCCCGGTTGCCCGCACTTGAAGCAAAATGATCTCTAAGTCAATAAAGTGTAAGTTCATTTAAAATGGGCGCGCGGCGCGGCACCTGTGCGTCTGTCATCATAGGCGAGTAATTGCGCCCTTTGACATAGCCGTCGTAGTCCAGTCAAAATAGACATTCCAGCTTGCATTAATTCCCAACAAGCTGGATTTTTGTACAGGCCTTGAATACGTCATTACAAATGATATGTCAAAAGTCCCCATCGATCCCGCTTGTGCGTTGTTTTTTATTCCAGGTTAAAAGTCATAAATTTGCGTTTTTTGCGTATATCTCTGAAACAACGAGAGCTATCGAAAAATGGTTCAGGCAAAGTTTGTAAATCGTAAAATTGTCTACAAAAATATCTCAACACTTTTCTTCTACAAAGCATCGCTTTCGAGATATAGTGACTTTAGACCGCAGGAACATCGTCGAAGATGATGCGTTTTTTTCATTTCAGCCGTTTATCTGCTTCATTGCCACAGAACAAACAGTATTTCTTGAAATTTACTGAAAGGGGTGATGGGTTCGATGGGTTAGTCCGCCTCGTACTAGAGTACGAGGTAATGAATCGTCTTTTTGTTGCAAGAAATACAGTTTGTTATGTAGCAATTAATCAGATAAAACGGCTGAAATGAAAAAAACGCAGCATCTTCGACGATTTTCCTGCGGTCTAAAGTCACTATATCTCAAAAGCGATGCTTTGTAGAAGAAAAGTGTTAAAATATTTTTGTAGACAATTTTACGATTACAAACTTTGCCTGAACCACTTTTCGATAGCTCTCGTTGTTTCAGAGATATATTATGCAAAAAACGCAAATTTATGACCTTTGACCTCGAATAAAAAACAACGCACAAGCGGGATCGATGGGGACTTTTGACATATCATTTGTAATGACGTATTCAAGGCCTGCACAAAAATTCAGCTTGTTGGGAATTAATGCAAACTGGAGTCATAATTTTAGTCTATTTTGACTGGACTATCTGCAGTGTAAAAGAAAACCAGGGCGCAGGCTGAGCCCCGCACCCCGGCGCCGAATAGACTTAAGACGGCACTGCGTGGAGGAATGGGTAATAGGCCACAGTGGAGCTACAGGAACTGGTTTACATTTGTATCAAAATAGAATACTTATGTCATTTATTGCCTGCTATTACGCGGTCATTTTCTTTGTCATTCTTGATTAATTTAAAACATTATTTTCTTCGATTCTTCTGTGATCATCTTTAAATGAGTGAGCTTAACTCTGTAATCATGGATCTGTCAGATATATCTTTTTGATAAGAATACCTTGATTTTCCTTTTAATCGTAAAGTTATGTCAAATTATGGTATCGCACATGACAACAATGCAGTATTGTCTTGAAATTAGTAACCGTGCACATTCAAGGCAAAGCTAGCTTTAAAGTGTTAGCTAAATATTTCTAGTCGTTGATGTGCCAACGACTAAACTTTAAAATTCTAGTTTGATTACCAGATATATTTTGTTTTATTCTTATTTATTTCTTAAATTAAAATACTTTTTGTAACTCAATAGCACAATGACGCGCATCGAGCTAGTTTGTGACCGATTCGCTCCAGTATTTCAGCACAGATTTCAGCTCATAAAAAACAGCATACAAATCGAAGCGGACCTAGTACGTCATGGGTAATTTAACAAAAGATCAAAGACCGATTGATGCAGATTTTACGACTAATCATTAGAAAATATTTTATAGATTGAAGAGATTCACGCTTGGTTGTTCAGTCGAATCAAGCTGTCCTGAATAAGTGAACTTGTCTAGGTCATTTTCATGATTTGATGGTTGTAAACTTGTAATCAATTAGTGGCCGTGGACGGTCAACGAACTTTTCGGGAATGTCTGGGATAGTACTTATTGCCTGTTGTTCCAGAGGTCATTGATCTGCAAATACCTAAGGAAGCAAACTCAATGATGCAAGAAATTACTGGTTTGTTCTGCTGATTTCATTTCACGTTCTATTGAATTGTCATAATGGCATAAATATTTTATACGGAAAATCTATGAAAAGATTTCAACGCGCTCCGATGTTTTAGTCAGATACTGAACTTTTCGACATTGAATTAAGGTCTAATATTGAGCTTTACATTCTATCTATACTAACGTAGGTACCAACGCAAATACTCGTACTTTCATATTCACAGGAAGGTAGTAAGGTAAGCTACAGTGGTATGCAAAGGTACCAAACCGTGTATGCCAAAATAAGTACAAAAACGTCCGCGTTGAAGTCTTATATGTAATAAAAACAAATTTTGTCTTTAGAATAGAGTTCAAAATCCCAACACAAAAAGGTACCGACTCTTTTCACGAATAGCAACCCAGATTTGCACCTTGTCTTTGAAATAGAGTTGAAAATTCCTACGAAAATTCACTCGTAAATTTCCTCGTGGGAAAGGTGTAGGGTCATCACAGCACCTACCTGTGCCCGTGAGAGCCCTCACCTGTGATTTGGGAACCGTACCTGTGGCAGGTTGCCAGACTGCTACCAGGGCACCAGAAGTTACCAGGAAGTTAATGTTAACTGGCGCATGCGTCCCACCTGCCTTACCTGTTTCACTATTTGTTCCACCAATTTAACAAAACCCGCGTCTAGTGAGCTATCGGCCAGTAGAGAGTTCATGTTACATTGGCAAGGGGGTTACCTGCGCCCATATTTATCTGATCCGTGAAGAGTGTATGTAGCAGTTTAAATGAAAGGTCTTGTTATGTTGGTGGGTGGTGAACCTGACGCGTGCGCTAAGGGTTCATAACAATACCTGTCTGTGGGTGTCATTTGGCACGTGGCAACTACGCGAGAAGGTTGTGTAGGTACACCTTTTTGCTGATCATGACTTTCGTATGGGATATGCGATTTGTGGTCATAGAATAGGTGATAAATGCTGTATCTGGATTTGCTGTGCTGTGATTTATTATAAGTGTATGCCAAAATTTTGAGCTACTGTTTCAATATCAATAACGCCGAGCAAAAGTATAAATAAATAAACTATCTAGTATAGTGAAAGAACTCAGTGAGGTTACATTGTAAAAAGCAGAAGATATTATACTTAACTCAAAACTTTGGCAAGTAGGTTTTACAAGCTTATTGTTATAAACAAGGTAAAAACACCCTGTGGCGATTCCCATTGTCCTAAAGTAATGATGGAGGCGTATCGTAAATTCAACCTCTTTTTCATGGCTCGGTATTGAAAAATCAGCATTTTATTTAAGGTGATACCTCTCGCTCTAGCGAGAGGTATCTAAAACAGAGAGGTATCTTAACTCTACTCTTACTTAATTATTTAACTGTTTTGTACAGTAATTTAATTAAAGGACCAATCTCAAAAAATGATACAGGTTTGCACAGAAAATTATTGTTTATGTTCGCAAAATAAGATAAAACAGTTCAGCCGCAATAAAAAAACCCTAAAAATATGAAATTTCCCGCTAGAGCGAGAGGTATCACCTTAAATAAAGAATATCAAAATCATGTGGTACACGGTACGATCCATCATGACATTTTGCGTTCCATTTACAAATTTGACAGCGGAACAATCAAATGCCAGGATTCAATCAAGTGACGTAAGTACATATATGTATTATAAATAAATAAATAATGCTGGACAATCCACACAACATCATCTAGCCCCAAGCTAAGCAGAGCTTGTGTTATTAACTTGCAAAGGCTTAAAAATCTCACAAACGGCAAGGAACGAACTAAAAATATTTATTTTAGGTTTCATAACTGTAGAAAATAAGAGAATAGTGTAAACCCACACTGTCCATTTAAGGCAACTTAAAGAGATGTTGTCTTAAAGGTTATAAATCAACTGACACAACACGTCCTGTCTCATCTCATCTTAGTAGGTGTACGTTATATTTATAGGCCATAATTTTCAAAAAGACTTGTTGAGATGTGGCTATAAAGTCGAAAGTGGTTTGACTTTACAAGGCGATTCTAATAATAATTTTACTTTGTCTGAAAATTTCAAAATGATATTATCTTTAACAGTTATGTGAAATAATGCCCGTGTTTGGTTGGATTAAGAATCATTTTAGTTTATGAGATTATCTATACTTATAATAAAACTGTAGAGAGGTCAATTCTGTACATGAAATATATAAAAAAAAAACTATCAGGGGGTGATTATCTATACTTATAATAAAACTGTAGAGAGGTCAATTCTGTACATGAAATATATAAAAAAAAAACTATCAGGGGGTGATTAGTGATCGATACTGATGCCAAAAATGCAATCAGTAAAATTTTTGTCTGTCTGTCTGTCTGTCTGTCTGTCTGTCTGTATGTATGTTCCTTATAGAAACAAAAACTACTGGACGGATTTTAACGAAACTTGGTACAATTGTTCTTCATACTCCTGAGCAACATATAGGATACTTTTCATCACGCTACAATCAATAGGAGCAGAGTAGTGAAGGGAAATGTTGGGAAAACGGGAGAAATTACTGTTAGGAATAGATACTCCTTTAATATCTATCACCAACCTTAGATGTTACCATAGCAACCAAACGTTGTTGATTGTCATCAATGTCACTATCTTCACTCTTGACTAAATATATTCTTTACAGTATACGTTAATAATATTCGTTTATTTATTGTAACCGGTTTTATTCGATCCTACAGTACTTATATCTACTTTAACATGGTAGCAGAGCGTGGTTAAGGTACCCTGATGGTTCTATTTTACTGCATCAGAAATCGTACATCGCTCGCATATTGCAAAGGTTTGGCATGGAGAAATGTAAGCCAGTGCCAACACCAATTTTAAAAGCAAATAATGCTCAAGATGTTAATGAAGTTTCAATGAACTTCCCGTACCGTGAAGCTGTGGGATCACTAGCTTATTTGATGACAAGCACGAGGCCTGACATAGCCTTTGCTGTCAGTGTTGTATCTCGAAATTTAGATAAACCTACAAGGGAGAACATCATCAATATCAAGAGGATAATGCGTTACTTGAAAGGGACTATAGAAGAAGGCATCGTTTACAAGCCAGGAAATAGTCATAATTTAGAATGTTACAGTGACGCTGACCACGGAGGTGATCATGAAACTGGAAGGTCTACCTCAGGCATTCTTTGCATGTATGCTGGAGGTCTAATATCCTGGAAAAGTAAACGCCAGAGCACAGTAGCGATTTCATCCACCGAGGCAGAAATAGTGGCAGCAAGTGAAACTGCTAGAGAAATTATTTGGCTTCGAAAGATCATGAAAGATATCATTGGTGAATGTCCAGCATCCCTATGTGTTGATAACGAATCAGCAATTAAGATGGCTAAGAATCCGCCAGAATTCCACCAAAAGACCAAACACATAAGGATACGATCATTCTTTATACGAGAATGTGTTCAAGATGGAAGCATTACGTTATTGGGTTTTTAGGGTTCGGAAACCAAAGGGTAAAACTAGACTTTTTTACTGAGTATAAAAACAAATTCTGTGAAAGTAAATCCTGTGGGGTCTATTAATTATCCCCACACTGAGTCTTTGATTTTTGTCTATTTTCAATTCTATAACTATCACGAATAATTAATATTAAAGGGGGCTTATACATAAAAACGTGATTTTTATTTATTCGATATTGATAAGGGCAACGGGAGATAGATACGGTACGGAACTCTTCGTGCGCACTTGCCCGGTTTTATTAATAAGTAGGTATAGATACTAAGTTTTCCGTCATAGACTGCTCTTTACCATCAATTTCCCTCATAAGAAGATAGTAATGGGTTATCGCAAAATCTCTTAAAACGGCACGCGGACGAAGTCGCGGCGGGAACAGCTAGTACCTAATATTACAAAAGATCAAAAAAAAATCTCTAAAGAAAAAATTTTTTTTTTTTTAATTTTTCTAAATAATTTTTACGTTCAGATTTCATATCTATGTTGTAGGTAATTTTACAACAATGATCTTTTAAAAATGTTTTTGGTCAGAATTGAACCTACAACTTCATAATCAAATGCGGGGTTGCTACCACTAGGCCGTAATCTTACCATAAGTCTTGCCATGTCTCGTTCTAAGATAAAATCTTTCAATCTCAAACTTAAAAGCGACCGACTTCTTAGCTTAAGTATCAAATGTCACAAAAAATAAATCCATCCCTTAGCAACGATCACTTTTCGTTTTAAAATAGAACTTTTAATTAATTTATTTTTAGAATAATGTAAGTGTTAAGAAATAAATGGGAGATACGTTTCTCACTAATTGTAATTATTTTTGTTTTGTTTAGTTAGGTAGCTTTGATGTTTGGACATACTTAAATACTTTATTTTATTGTATATACGAGTAAGTATAATTAGTTGTGTTTCTTTCGTGTATGTAGTGCCATATGTGTAATATATATATATACGAGTAAATATAATTAGTTGCGTTTCGTTCGTCTATGTGGTGCCATATTTAGTCTGTGCTCATTCATGTTTTTTTTTTAACTAAGTCCTTAAATAAATATGTTAAACTAAAACTGGCTCTGTCGTTTTTTTATGAAAAAGCGAGAGCGGCATTATTTTCTAATTTTAGTAATGTTACGAAATTAAAGAAAATAATTTTATTTTAATACTTAATTTTAGTTAAAATTTTGTAGTTTATATCAATTTACACATAAGTCAATAAAGTCAAAAAACTAATTACCTCCATACAACATTTTCGAGTAGGTACATAATTCCATGTACCTACTTCCACTATACGAGAGTCAAAAAAAATATAATTCAGACGCCGGACTTCGTTTATTACTTATTAGGTAAGCTAATTACACGGTGATTAGGTAAGTCCAGGTGATTAGGTAAGTCTAGGTAAACTAAAACAAGGCTAACCGATTAGTTTTGGTTTGTTATATGTAAACATCGCCCACTTCGCTATTCTTTGATGTAAATTAAATGTTTATTTAGTGAACATGTTTTCATAATTATTATGTAGTTTACGTACTTTTGGGTTCCTGGAAGAAGTTTAGCAAAACAGGTTTTATTTTCCTGGAAACGTCTTATTTGGAGACGAAAATAAAATAATGTTGAATACTAAGAAATCTTACGAGAGCTTTTTATTTTATTTAACCAAATGCGATGTAAAGTATAAAGACGTAAATAATTATAATTATTACCTATTTAGCAACTCCAAAAAACGTATGAGTGGAAGGATTTGGGGGAGACTTTGGCCCAGCAGTGGGACGAGATAGGTATGGAAAAAAAACTTTATTTATAGTACCGTGTTGGTGACTTCAAACTGAGGTTATATTTCTAAAGTTTTTGAGTCGAGCAGAATTCAAACCCGTGACCTTCCTCTTGATAGCGCGTTAACACACCACGCATTAGAGTCGAACTTTTGAGGATATCAAAATCTTTGAGTGCGCATATAACAAAAAAAAATGGTAGCACTCCGGGAGTGCCGGCAGAAGTGAAAACTTCAATATTAACGTTGTGTTTTCACTTTTAAGTTTTCACTTCAAAAATATAACCACAGTCGTCATAATGACAATGACAATCACAATGACACAGACACATTCGCGCAAGCGCGAATGTGTTTTCACTTTTAAGTTTTCACTTCAAAAATATAACCACAGTCGTCATAATGACAATGACAATCACAATGACACAGACACATTCGCGCAAGCGCGAATGTGTCTGTGTCATTGTGATTGTGTCATGTCATTGTGTAACATTCGCGCAAGCGCGAATGTGACACAACGACGAAGACAACGAAGACACACTGACACAGACACATTCGCGCAAGCGCGAATGTGTCTGTGTCAGTGTGATTGTGTCATGTCGACACAACGACAATGACAATGACAATGACACATTCGCGCAAGCGCGAATGTGTCTGTGTTTTCACTTTTAAGTTTTCACTTCAAAAATATAACCACAGTCGTCATAATGACAATGACAATCACAATGACACAGACACATTCGCGCAAGCGCGAATGTGTCTGTGTCATTGTGATTGTGTCATGTCATTGTGTCACATTCGCGCAAGCGCGAATGTGACACAACGACGAAGACAACGAAGACACACTGACACAGACACATTCGCGCAAGCGCGAATGTGTCTGTGTCAGTGTGATTGTGTCATGTCGACACAACGACAATGACAATGACAATCACAATGTGATTGTGTCACATTCGCGCAAGCGCGAATGTGACACAATGACATGACACAATCACAAATCACAGACACATTCGCGCAAGCGCGAATGTGTCTGTGTCATTGTGATTGTGTCATGTCATTGACATTGACACAACGACGAAGACAACGAATGATGAACGTCACGTTCGATGAACGTCACGAGTCACGTGACCCTGACTGAGTTTTCACTTCAATAAGATGGAAGCGATACAGTTAAATACAAGTTAGGCGAAACGATTCGTACGATATAATAGCGTCTATCTGGTTATGCGCGCGCGGCGAGCGATACGTGTTTCCCGTGCGAGGGTGCTCAGAGCGTCTGTCGGCTGCCGGCGCGCGAGTGCCGCTCCTCGGTCCTCCGCCCCCGCGCTCCGCACCGCACCGCGTGTTGGCAGCGCCTTGTACTCGCCTTGTACGATGTCGCCACAACACTATTTAATTGTTTGAGTCATACGTCGCGTGACCGCAAGTGTGTTCTTTTGTCGTCTCTTGTTTTACGAGCAATGTATAAAAATTAAATAAGATCTTACGCTTTTTCGACGTCACGTGACCCTGACGCGAGTTTGAAAGTTTTTACCCACCCAGCGCCGCTAAAGAAGTTTTCACTTCAACAAGTTGTTGGAAGATATCATACATCGGATAATAATACATTGTATCCAAGATTAAAGGGTTTTTATGCATTTGAATTAAATTAATTTTCCTCTTTCGTTTGTGCCAAAAATTATTTATTTTGTTACTAGATATATCTACAACACAGTGATAACTTTTACGACCCTCTGGTCTATATCGAAATCACTTTTTTCTTAACATATAAAAATTCAAAACGGAAGTGACATTATAATACTGTTAATATATCATCTCGAAGAAGTGCTTCTGTGTAACTTTTTATATCCTTTTTGGGGACTTCTAAGAAGGAAGTGATTTTACTTTTGATCGTCTTTTATTATTAAAACGAGCCGTCATGAGGGTTTATGAGTGTTTAAGTGGTAATAATAAAAGATATTGAATAGATTTTAGAAATAAGTATTTTCATATTTATGCTCAAATATTGTGGTACAGTCAAGCACAAAAGCTTAAAAACTCAATAATCACTTTTAGTAATAGATAAATCTTAGTGCTTGTTGAAGTTTGTTCTGTAAACATTTTACGAGCAATCTAGTTCCCATAGTATAGGTTTTACTTTGTGTGAGGTTAGATTTTGAGTAAAATGCATGAATTAACCCTTGAGGGGTTTAAAATTATTAATTTCTCATAAAATTAACATTTAATTACTTACTGAGAAATATTGTTTTCATATGATGCTTAGATTAGATATCAGTAAGCACAACATTAGTATACATAGTTACAAATTTGAAAGTACCCTCTTAAAAGTGAGGCGAATAATTTATTAACGTTAAAACATGGCTTCCAAATATTTCTTACCGCACACGGAGCAGGATTAAATCTGATTTACGCTTTTAATCCTGGAAGGATCAGATACGAGAGGATGTTACCTGTAATCATAGAAAATATTGGTTACAATAATGAAAGTGCCCAATAACAGTTTGACAGATGACGTGAGCAGTCTCCTAGTTGTTACTTTTGACATATGAACAGAATAAATGAAATATTGGCAATGCCACATCATTTTATTTCTTATTCTACAAAATACTTCAATCAAAAACTAATCACGTTAATGACATTCTTTATAACGGTCGGCGGTCCTATGAAAAGGCAAAGCGTATTTGTGTTAGAATTTCCCGTGTCAAATGAACATAATTATTTTCATATTGTCGCTTAGGTCCACGTGTGAGTTCCTCGTAAGCCTGCTCTATGTTAGAAAGAAACAGCTGCACACATCTCTTTCTCGCATTCTAACACAAAGTATACACTCGTGTGAAAACGTACGCCACCATACTGTACGAGCTTAGAAATTCATCTGAATAACGGACCCTCATATTGTATGGGTCATTACGAGCATTAGAATCCTATACTAACCACACATGTGACCAAGCGTTAGAAAAAAACAGCGTTTGCTTAGCAAATTCTAATCTCTTCACATACTCCGGTACCAGGCTAGCAGCAGCTACGAGGAAGTGATCACACGTATGTCTCCGTGTGAGATATAACACACGCCATAGCCATACACGCATCGCGAAGGGGTTGTCGGCGGGCGTCCGACAGCGGTGCCGCGGTGGTGGCCCCCTCACCTAAATTCACACTGGCACACAATACCACCCTCTAAGCAAGAGCAGAAAAGAGACGGAACGCTACACAATTCTACTAGCGTTAGAAAGAGTTGGTTAGGTCGAGCTGACATCGGAGACAAACTGAAGATAGGTGACGGGGGTATGAGTCTTGAGGTTATACTAAGGGTGAAAGTTCGTTTACCGTTACCATTGTATGAAATCCTGGTAGTTGTTTTCCATTTTAGGACAAAAGTCGATAAAAAAGGGCGATGTGG
The DNA here is from genome assembly GCA_932527185.1 of Ecliptopera silaceata. Classification (NCBI taxonomy): domain Eukaryota; kingdom Metazoa; phylum Arthropoda; class Insecta; order Lepidoptera; family Geometridae; genus Ecliptopera; species Ecliptopera silaceata. Next base: position 8,070,994 of record OW052208.1, on the reverse strand, counting down.
TGTGGGAATATTGTGGTTTGTGGAGGCCTAATCAAACGTCAACCCCATTTGAAGGGTGCGTAGTAGGCTCAAGGGAAAGTTTTATCGTGGAAAAGTTACACACACACATAACCTCAGTTTTATCACTGTGTGAGAATTTTCTTTTATGTGACGAGTTCGTAATATGAGTTTTGTCTTTGTCTATCTAATGGTAGAAACAAAAAAACTGATAAAGACATGAAAGCTACCAAACAAATTTTACTTTTAAACCAATTCTAGCCGATTTTATTCTGTAAACTTTTAGAACGCTACTGAACAATACCTAATTTCTCAAATTAAATCTTATTCATATGAGCCGGGTCAGGTCAAATACAAATTACAGTGACATGCATGAGCGGTTACATTATGAGTTACTTAATAGGACCCGTTGATCATCGAAGCGTTAAATTTAAGCGATTAGCCTCTGTCAATGTTGATGCAAACAAATCAATAGCGGTCTTACTGTCGGTCAAAATATATGTGATAATAAATAAGTTATCGTAACTAAATACTTCATGGCAAAGTCTAAGAAACATTATGAAACAAAAAAGACTGAAACCTCCAAATCATATTAATTTTTCAGTTGCTCTATTAACTTACATAAATAACACATTAATTTGTTTAACTGATATACAAAAAGATTTAGATTTCGCCCAATTTAAGAATGTTTTTGCATTAGGTAAGTAAAAGAAATCGAATGTACGTACAATCATTTGTGTGAGTTATCATTATCTGGGAACAGTGTAAAAGTGTGTTTGAAGTCTTTAACATAGTGGCTCTACATTATTTGAATAGGTATAAAATACGGAAACAATAATTGTAACAAATAAAATTTCACACTTTGCCACCGATTTTACTAAGCAAATTGAACTAAAGTCAGACAAATGCGTAAATTAACGATACATTGTGAAAAAGCAACGTACATAAGTATAAAGGCCCTAAAGTTACCTCATTTATGTACCATAGTGACAACTGTGTTTATTTGTTCAGCCGGTAGCGCGTGCTTCTGTTGACTTAACTGTCAACTTGACATGTCATGATGCAATCAGCATTTTGTGAGATACTTATTGATATGGTATGCGATGATAATTGAATTCAAAATAAAACATAAAGCATATTCTAATCATTTAAAATCGTCTTAAAAAATATTTATTGAAATATGTACATAAATGCGATTTCTGCATTACATATGATATGACTGACAATGTTAAAATTAAAACTGTAAAGTTAATACCATTTATTTATGTATATTTCAAATAAATTTAGATTATAGTAATTTAACTCAATCTCAAAACCAATAAAATCCTATCGGGTTTCAATAATCACACCCTTTGTATCTATAAAAAAAGTAAAGTATGCTTGGTTTAATAAGCTGGTTATAAAAAAAACTCCCTTTCTACAGGAATGTTGAGTTCCGAAGGAATGCACTATCCCTTTCTATACCCTCGTCTTGAAACTGGTTGGCGTTGATTAATGATCATTTTTTTACATCCCCCGCCGTGGAATATTAACATAATCAACTAGGCTCTTCAAAAAAACTAGACATAAAAACAATGATGAGAGAGTGATCTTGCAACTGTCGTTAGATCGAGCACTAGCAAAAAATATATGTCGCACGCATCATTTGTGAAGTTTATGAGTCAACTTGACATTCAGCCTCTTTCGTCGAAAAAAGTAAGACGTGTACTATACAGTAATCTGTGTACCAGACGTATTGTTTGTTGTGCGAACTCTTTTGTTGTTATGATCGCCTGGTACAAGCGAGCGCAAACCGTTACGTCACAGTTTCGTCACAGTGCCGCCGCCGTGTCGCTGTATGGATGGAGAATAGAGGGAGGAATAACCACCCCCTTATATTTTTCTGTTGATAAGAAATACATTTTTTTCACACTACGCAACTTTTAATTATTAGGCACTTATAACGCTCTTTTACCATGTAAACCGAAAGAAAATTAATAAAAAATTTCCGGACATAAATTAACAACACGCTATCTCGAAAAACAAGTGACTAGCTAACCTTCGCAAGCAACATTTCAAATACTTCTTTGAAATAAAATTCTCAAGTAATAGACACTGTATCCTGTAAGATACATAAAGCAGAACATGCTTAACCCAATTCAGCACTAGACGTGTTTACATTATACCATTGTTTATTTGCATTATTCTTTAAACACTCCCGGATTTTAAACAGGTTAGTTTAGTCTATTCTATGGAATGAGTTCAATCTGCATAATACTTCAAGGTTGTGCCAAAAATGTATTGTAACAAATTACTTATTTACTAATGATATTATTTCTACCTGTATCAGTTATTTTCTCCTCATTTTTATTCAAAGACTCGCTTCTTTTTTTGATGAACTATTTATTATCAATTTATTAGCAATCGCATCTCTGGAAATTGACAATAATGGAATTCAAACATTAGAAAAGTCACCATAATTATTTAGACTAGCGAATGTTCCGAAATAACTAAACTCGAAATTCCTAAGTTACCGTGATTTTTACCATGTTGGCAACACTTTTGCATAGAAAAAGTTGTAAAATGCATTCCAAATTCAAATTATATTTTCGTCGCGCGTCGTAGAGTTGCACAATAGTGATGTAGGTACTTTTATCGAATAGCGTTGAGTAATGATTATGGTCCATTACATCGAGTCGGCCACTAATCGGTCGATTAGCGTGGCGTCTTATCGATACTTAAATAGAATTAAGTATTGCTTTTTATAGAAAACTTCTGGTACGGATTATTAAACTACAATAATGAAATTGGTATATAAATAAATCAAAAAAACAAAGTTAATCCCATAACCTCAGCAAACAAAGGACCACACATTAGCAATCGCGAATCCTAAAAGACTGGCTAACCAATGATCAATAAATCAATAGTAATCTATTTTAAATTGGATTGGCCGGTGAAACGCATGTGATGGTTCAAGCAAAAAATGTTCGGGTTTGATGAAAAGAACGATCCTTTGCTAGTGTTAGCATTAAAATATCGATGAATAGAAAAAAACTGCCACAAATACAATAGAGTTTAGAAAATCGTGACTATTTTTGAATGATTTAATTATGATTAAGTAAGATTTCACGATGTTACATATAAAAACTTCTTATAAAATTCTTATAAAACATCGTTAATTCGTTTATTTTAGGCGATAAAATAAGTACATTATGGTTAATTGATTTATTTTTTAAGTCTAAACTTATAAGCTTAATACCTAATTAATAACATCACATTTTATCGACATCCACATTTTATATCGATTAAGCACAACACTAGTCGTATCAAATCTCCGAAAGCCGCCGTAATCTGAAGGGATGTTATTTACTTACTAATCTAATTAGTAGATTCTTCGAAATCGGTCTGCCTTAGTTTGGTTTAGATTTAGAGTTTTTTGGTTTTCTGGTAACCGTTATCTTATTAAGTATAAAATATTTACAACTCTTCGGTTTAAACTTTTGAGTAAACAGAGTTTAGATTTGAAACTATGGTGAAGAGATTAACTGCCACACTCAGAGAAATCACTTAAATATTACTAACTTATAAAAATTTAGTTATTTGTTGGAGCAAACGGATACTGAAGTGGAGACAGCATTTAGGCAAGCGTAGTGTAGGACGCACTCCGGCGAGATGGAGCGACGATCTGCGGAGTGTATCTGGCAAACACAACATGAGAAGAGCCGAAGACCGGGCTCAGTGGCGCGTCTTGGGAGAGACCTACGTCCAGCAGTGGACTGCTATAGGTTGATGATGATGATGATGAAAACTTAATATAAAATAAATGTAGATAATTCTTGTTACTGACGCTTTACGGAAAATCCGCCCCGCGGACCCTTTCGACGTAACCACAGATGCAAACCTAAAGAGAAAGGAGCGAGCCGCGCCTACTAACGTCCAATTCTTACTAAACTCTTATTGAACGATACTTTTGAACACCATTGAGCTCAGCGGTCAAATCAGCCACAGGTTGTCGGTACGACAATGATATACCGGACTGCATAAAAGCTATAAAACTGATTGGTAGCGAGTACCGACTGCATACCTTTTGAAGCAACCAATAACAATAAAAAGGTGTCAAAATAAGACTTTTACGAAAGGACTTTAAGTACTTATTGTGAATCACTGCGAAGAAGCATTTCGTTTTGTACAGATTTTATAACATTTTTAACTACTAATAGATAGTGCATTAAGTTTTAAGCCTGTGTAATAGTTATAGAGCTTTTTGTTAAAAATATCTTCCCTATACTCAAAGTCAACGATTTCTTTATTCAATAAAATCACAAGGATCGTTTAGAATCGTCTTACATACTAGGTGATTCTAGGTGCCAGTTCCGCGCGATCAGTACCTAGTACCTTCCTAGATACTGTTATTAAAAATCATTAAAAATCGATACCATATTTATATCAGCCACTAAGCAGTGACGTTCGAATTGCTGTTTTTCAGTTTGAAGGTTTATAGCTGCGTTCTCAGTAGTCATTCACAATCGACGTAACCAAAATAATTCTGTTAAATAACTAAACAAACTCTACCAAACATTCACACCAATTCTATCTTGGGTACGCTTCCGATTGGTACTGATTTGGATCAGTTGAGCTATCTGTAGATCGTTTGCAACGGTCTGTAAATAGCTCAACTGTTTCTTATGTATTTTATACGCCATGTACATTTTATAAATACCGTATAGTCGTAATTTTGTTTGTGAATAAATATCATATAATTATATTTTATAGATTAGTCTTCTCTAACTAATCTGACAATCAACGACGTGTCAACGTCAGCTCAACTGCCCAAACATTTGAATGACTTGACAGATCTATTTTAAAACTAACACTTGACCCTGGTAGAATTGCCTTTGATTGGCAGAAATGAGAAGAAGAAGGACCACCACGATACGTTTACGATTGTCATTTATTCGAAAAGCTTTCGTGCTGTTTCTGTGTGCTTACGAAAAGCTTATACTCGTACTAATACGTGCTTGTTACCCGCTCGATTACAGAGATGCTATAAAACGCCATAAAATGAAGGGTGGACTTGTGAGCTTCGACCCCATAATATAGGCGACACAGGTCTAGTTAGTTACATTCGCGCTAAGAATAAATACACTCAATTAGGCCTCTAGTATTTTTTTATACTTATATTTTTTTAATTCTTTGAATAAATGGTTTTTATTTCTTTCCCGTCGTATCGTTTTAACTTACTAACGGCCGGTTTCTGGAAACCCAAATCACGATTGATCCGAGTTTGACAAATAGTAATTATTTGATTTTTTCGTTGATCATCGTTCGAGAAACCGGCAGTAAGTATTAGAATTGAAAGGCGATGCATGAATCTTTTAGTCATGCTTAATAAAGGGTCGAAGCCTTAGCTCCATTACCCTTTGGAACTTTAATAGTTTCTGACCAGTAATAACAGTGCGGTTTGTAAAATAAGAAACTTTATGAAATAAGTACTTATAATAACACTAGACTAGAACCTACACTAAAAATTCTACGCGAAAAATACCTAATTGCAGACTTTAAATAATTCTACAAAAAAATCTAAAACATTATATTACATTTAAAGTTTTCTAAAAAATCTCTGATTTACCTCAATTAACCCTAATTAATCTTATCTCGCTTCGCTCGTTTACAACAAAAAACTTATCCCAAATAACTAAAATCGTTAAACGAATTATTTGAACTAACATTATTTTGTACCAATTACATATTACAAAAAACAGACTATATTCTTATCTTATTACTTTTAAGGGAATAGTTTACGTATTACGTTGTATTATGGTTGAAAATAAGTTTACTTTATTGTAAAATCACCGCTATGGAATAATGCACTTTTAAATGCGCCTGCGTCTCCCACGCACTTATTAAACTGATATAAGTACCTACGGAGGATCAAAGAAAGTCTATTAAGGTTTTATGGAGAGAATTAGCTGCATTTATTATTAACACTTTATACGTATCACTTCCTAGACCATTTATGTAAAATGTATTCTGTTAAATTCTAAAATTCTTTACTTTCTAACAAAAGTAATGCCACTTAGTACCTAATGTAGATGTAGAGTTAACCACTTAAAATTACTAGGTATAAAGTAAAATAAACAGTACAAAAGCTTTAGAATAGGAGATAAATTAGGCATTATAATATCTATATTACTTGAATAGGCTTAATAATGATCGTGATTTTGTCCAAAAGCCGAATCCATTTCTATTTCATTTTGGTAATGACTCTAGAACCACATTTTCTTAGAATAAAGGTTTTTTTTCTCATATTGAAAAAGATTGGCGGAATGTCGCCAAAGCAAAGACCGTGATAAATAGAAGGTTTTGGGGAAGTCCTTTGCCCGACAGTAGGACAATAAAGTCAGATATTAAAATTTACATACCTAATATTTACTACTACTACTTACTACAAAGTACCTACTTTAGTTTTTCTGTATGGAATCTAAAATAAATAAAAATATTTATTTATTGTTTCTCACGGACTGTTGCTAGTTGAACTACACAGTGGTATAAGTAATTTAATAAATTAGGTCAAGCTAGTCTAGTCCGATCTAACCAAGGAAGCTCCCGGCCCAGTGGTACGGAAAGCCACGTCGGTGGTCTCCATGACGTATGTAACGGTCGGGAATTTGATACACGCACCCAAACTAGTTCTTATTACCTAGGTCATAGGGGTCGTGGTAAACCACTCTGAAGGGTGGGAAGTAGGATCAGTACCTCTACCATGAGTTTTCACAGTAAAATCGCCTGACTTTACTATAGTAGTTACGTCAATATTAGTATGACGAATTTTTGTACCCAACTATCCGCTAGAGGCGCTGTACAAATCTTCATACATTTTTTTAACTACAGACGCTAGCGAGTATAGTAAATATAGTATAGTAAAAACTCATGGTAGAGCTACAGAAACAAATATGACAATCGTAAACGTAACGCAACAGTAGCGTGTTCGAATCACACTGCGTGACAACGTTAGATCGACTGTCGAACGTTGCTCCGTTCAAATCAAAACGACTTCTATCGAAATCGAAAAGTAATAAGAACTTTTTTACATTAAATTATTCTTACTCCTTATTGTCAAGAATAAGTCAAAAATTACTGGCCAAATCTTGAAGCACCACTTGAAGAATCAACTTATAAACGAAAAAGGTTTATCAATTCGGACAGCTATAGGAAAAAAAAATTTAACACCTTGAAAAAAATATTCTATTCCTCTTCTTTTTTTGAAGTGGTTTATAAAACGGTTAAGTAATTTATGTTAACATTAATAGCTGTTCCTGGGAATATTCTCGATCTAATTTATAAACAAAGTCTATGTTCCATCTATGTACACACGTTAAGTTTATTTATTTTATTCGATGCCAGAACCATTATACATTAAAATGATGAAGTCTAGACAAGGTCTAACATTTGCTCTAATGTTATAGCTTGATTGCGTCAGTGTTCATCACACTTGGTGTTTGGATTATGAGTCACGTGACGCAAACTAGTCCTTGGTTTCTAAGGAATCCATGTTTTTAAATTATACAAGGTGGTTTTAAGAAATAAATAAATAAATATTCACCGACAATTCACACATCACACTCTAGTCCCAAACTAAGCAAAGCTTGAACTGTGGGAACCCGATTGCTGATAGAATACTTATATCTATACGTTATTTTTGTAAATACATACATACATAGAAAGACTCACACACAGAACAAATATTTACGTTCATCACACAAACATTTTGGGTGGGTATCGAATCCACGATCCACAGCGTGGAAGGCAGAGCTACTACCAAGAAGATAGTCTTTCTAACCACGAGAGTCGTGAAGCAGTAATTTCCTCGACTTATAAATAAATGACATAAGTAGGTATATTGCTTAAAATCGATCCGAATCGTTCGATAAAACTGAAGTAAGTAATATAAATAAAATTGTTGATAAGAATTAAAATATAATGTATGTTTCGTGCCCTCTTTCCTAATTTCATTGTATTTTATTACTAACTTCAGGATAAAGGCATCCTTCATCAGGCGCCATCTTGTTTTATCAAAGTCAGTTGTGTCAAGTTTTGAGCAGTTCGTTGTCGTTTCTCACGTGTGAAGCTTAATTTAAAACAATAATCTTTCAGCATTCATACCTTGTTAAACACCCATTTCTTATGAAACTGGGGCTCATTTGCGATAATAACAGTAATATGAACAAGAATAACCTTAAAATATGCTATTATTTAATCTCAATAGGTATCTTTTGACTTGCAAATTGAGAATTGACTCAATTAGGACACCAAGTCTATTGTCGACTTGCGAATAGCAAAGTAATGGTTTTCTCATCATGGAATAACTCTAGGACTAAGTACCTATAGGAATGGAATGACTCTAAATAATAAATTAATTTAGCCTTATTATTTAATTTACATTGACCTTTTTATAACAATTATAGAACATAGTACCTAGTTATTATATAATTTATAGTGGGTTTATTTTAAATAAAAATTACTTAAGTAAGTTTCTAGATTGCGTTGTGTGATGATCTTAAATTATTTTTTTTACCAGACGCAGTTTATAAGCTTTTTAAAGCTTTAAAAGTACTAATTTTATTTAAATAAAAAAAACAGTTTTGACTTTGACTGATTATTAAGTACATACACAAATTATATATAGATATCGTATTTACATAATATAATCTAGCACATCACATAATCGTTTGCATACGGAAGCAAGTAAAAAGCAAGGTTTTTCACCCAGTTGCAGCATCCGCTGGAATATTTTCTTAATAAATGCACCGAGTCGGCTTTGTAGTTTGATTACTCTCGAAATATTTCTTCCGTGTACGGAGCTTTGAAAGCTAAATGTAATAAAAGGGATGATATTTACGGATCTGTATTCGACCTACTCTATATTGGAAAGTCAAATAATCCGTCATTCTAAAGTGCAGTTTGAAAGTGCAGAGCGATCGTGGACTATAGGCAAAACACAGAGCTTTTTGATTTTATTTATTGTTGGATTTATACCCAAAATATACAAAATATTACCTTCTTTTATTTTATGGAGGACTTATGTAAACTATTGGGATAACGGGTTACTCGAAATTTCGTGATTTTCGATCTCACTTTTCGAGAATCAAATCGAACTCTGTAGTGCAATATTCTGCACATTATATTTAAGCTGTTAGCTACGTATTCTATAGTCTCACAGGATATGACTCAACATATAATACAACAGTTAAACGATAAAGCATTATACAATGCATGCAAATTATTATATGTATCTACCGAACAGACACTTGACAATTACATAATTAGTATTCGGTGAGTGACATAAATGTATACATTAACAAATATGTATGCAAAAACGTATATGTATACGAACAATCGTTTTATTTATTGTTTTAAGAAAAATCTGTTTATAAGTTATTTATAATAGTAATTACTTAGTTGGTGACTGATTTGACTCAATCGACATAGGTACTAAGTATAAGTTTATTTCTTATAAGTATTTGAGGTTTAACAATTGTTAATACTTTGTGTAATAGATGTATTTTTCTTTGTGAATATATCTTTAAAAGTTATCTACCTCACAAAAAGCTGTAAGGCTATTATTTAGGTGTTGTGTTTTATTATTCAACGGATTGCCTAATTTGGCGCCGAATGCCATAAACATAACCCAAAAACGTCCATAAAACGCGACATCTGCGAATTTTTATGTTTCACAAGAACTGCCAGCAACCCTTTATAGTGCCATAACTCACATACAAACTTTTTATAGTGCATCTGTCAAAACAAACGCCATATCCTGACGTGTTACGCAAAGTTTTACGTTCACCTAAATTCTTCAGCGGTGCATGAATCGATTTTGTGGGATTAGATTACAGTTTGACGTCAAATTCGAATGTAAAAAAAAAGCAAAAGCTTTACATAAAGCTTTATTGAAGTACATGCTGACACAAAAAGCTCGAACTTCTGTCTGATTTTACAAAACAACGTCCCACCCAACATCAATACCAAGTACGGTTGTACTAAAAGTTGTAATTGATTCAGTAAACACTAAACGCGTATTCAGTCGAGTTAGAATGTATTGTAAATTGATCGTAATTATGGCATTTGTTTTGTTCATTTTGTAGTGTCTGTCAAAACGGAGCTTTTTGATAGAGCTTCGGGATATTGTTCTCATTTAAAAAATGCACTGCTCTACAGTTCAGTCAATCTCTAGACAAAATATCCAAAAATAACCAAGCAACTAGCGATATTATTTAGGCTGGTTGTTTGAAATTACAAATTAGTTTTTGTATTCTAAAACGACTCTATTCAAGTCATGATAAAGTTGCAATTCGTATAAAAATACAAAATTTGTCACCAGACATACTAGGAGAACATAACAGTAAAAAGATTATTTTCGTGAAAAAAAACATCTTCGCTGCCCAATAAGAACCTCAATAAAAAGTGCGGTGACATTAGTGCAGCAACTACAAAACTACACGTCAGTTTTTTGTTTATCATAACGGTCAAGTTTTTGTGGTTTGGGATGGCATTTAGTTATTTCATCGTCGACGACGGCGACGTTCACGCTTCATTGAATTGGAAATACTAATTACTTAATTAGTGGAATATGGTTTGGTCATTAGAGTCGCAAACAACAGGCAACTATTCCTTACAAACTTAAGAAGTACACTTTTGTTTGATACTTAGTTGAATTTTATAAGTATGTACTATAAAAATAGATACTAGTCTAGCTATAAAAAATATAAATATTAATAATAAGTATTTCCATAGTTCATTGTTTATATACATAACTAAATCTTCGGAGGCTCGTGTGAATTTTAAAGTGACACGCTCTTTTAAATAAGCTCAAATGGATAGGTATACATACATAGCTTTTAAATACTAGTCTAGTTTACCGTCATATGTGGCTAAACTGGCTAGGGTGAACGAGTGTGCACTGCGCATGCGCGTGCGGTGCGGGCGTGCGGCACTTCATCGCCCGGCAAGTACCAGGCGGACAGAACCTCTAAAGTGGTCTCATCACAGTTCAATGGCAATGCCAGTTGAGACGGGTGATGTGTGCGAAAGTGATGGCGTAAGGATCAATACAGGGTGTCCGCAGGTGCCAGCAAAGTGAGATTTGCAAGGGGCGTGGAATCGGAATTATGAATGAAGTTGTTTCGTCACGTTACGTTACTATTGATACGTTAGTCATTCATCTCAGCTCGTAGTATAAATGTAAAAAACATTTTAATTGAACTTTCCGCAATTTTTATCGATGCTTTTATGGAAATAATTATTCTGCGCGAACTTCACAAATCATAGAATTACCTAACTAGATACTTAATCCATCACTTAATCTATCTTGCGAATTCTAATAATATGAATTTATCAAATCTTTGGGAAACATTTAATAAAAAATCCCCGAACCGCTTACCGCGCACACTAGGATTGCACCACACATCTCCTACAAATGACAATAAATTTCGCACGTTATCTTACTATCTCTTTCTCTTAGAAACTAGCTTGCAAGCCGAATCAAGGTCTAGCAAGTTCCATGAGCCATTGTCAAGTTCAGGGTTAAAGATGAGCATAAAACGTTCCTCGTTTTGGTTAGATTTGAAGTTTCGTGCAGCAGGTGAAGTAATTATGCCCCATAATCATTAACAATTAATTTTAAAGATGTACAAAAAGACGGGCTTGAAAGAGGCGAAAAAACTTTCGTTTATGTCTATTACAGTGTTACATGCATTTTTTCGTACATAAAAATATCTATCTCACTCTCACTCACTAAAATACCTATTTGCCTCTCCACCCAAAACGTGTCTGAAGATCGAGTTCAGGGTTACGTCGTTACAAACTTACAACCGACCAAGCGTTGTCATGGCAACGATCCCGTAACTCCCCAAGGACCTTGTAAATACCGTGTAAAATGTACTAGGGTAACATAAACTGCAAGGCAGTCTTAAAGTCCAGGACCACCGAAGCCATCGGGACTCGTAAAGAAGTACCTACAGCGGATCACGTTTCACGCAAATACACTCTACCAAGATTTTGTTTAGGCAGCTCAAACTTGTAATAACTGTACATGCAATATTTTTCATTTAATTTAATTGAATTTCATAAATAAATCACTTTATGACTAACCTTAATTTCCTCGCCTATTCCTACTTAAAAGTTTAAGTAATTATGCAAAGCTCTACAGTTTAAATGAGGAACATAAAACAAAATAAACAGGAGCCAAAGACATTACAAAAATAATTGAACAGCAATATTACTTTTACAGTGCCCTTTGCGTAAAACTTATTTATCAGTCGTTTATTTTTAGCCAGCCCAAGGCAAAATTAATTTAACCACGGCTTAAAATAAATAAATTGTGTAGTGGTAAACGAAACAAAATGTTGATCGGTAATCTAGATTACTTTGCCATTATCATCACTAACCTATCGGTCCGCACTTATGGGGCTACTGATGTTGTGTGGATTGTCCACCATTATTTATTTTTATTTTATGCTTTTGTTTTCAAAGATATTTTTTTATTCAATTATTTGCTGTATAAGCACCCTGTACTTGACAGACTGACTCATTTTTAGCGCTGTAGTTTATACTAATAATAAAATAATGTAATTTACGCAACACCACACCATCAGTTAAACATAAATAGGTACTCATAGCAAATTATGGACAGTGAGTTACTTACTAGAACACTGTCTATCTTGTTATGTATGTAGGTAGTATTTTGTCCAGAAGAGGAAGATTTTAGAATCCATAAAAGTAAGGAAGCACTGCACAGCACTAAATTATCCCTAAGAACTAAAACTTGGTATTTGAAAAAGGAACCTATTATTACGTGCGTTATGTTGGTAGAATGTAATGGCGGGAGAACAAGCAGCTTCGTAAGTTATGAGCTGGGCGGGAATATTTACGATCACCTGCGCGACGATAGCGAAAGTACAACACGGAAATATCTGGACAATGTTTAATGCTAAAATAAAAGTAAATAAACGAAGTATATACGTGAGAGCATCGCTGATATAATCTATAGTCGTTGGACGACCGTGCGTGTACGGTCGAATGTTTCTTATGTTGCTGAGATAGTAGAGTAATTTTATGCGTTTTTATTACGTTTATCTTTTAACTAAAATATATAATAGCCATATTTCGGTGTAATTATTTAGTGCTACCAAATGAAGTAGTACACGAATAATATGCCCTTCAATGGAATCTCCAAAAAATATAGATTTTAAGGAATTTATATGTTTTTAAAGCTGCAAAAGAATGCGACGCCACGCATTCACGCCACTGTCGCCCCACAATCCTCGAATTCCGCAGACGCAGATATGCGCCTAAGAGCTACGAAAGTACTAGGAACTCAGAACGAATAAGGAGATCTACTAGTTCTTCAAAGCCATATTCAACAAGAAGACGTCAATATGTTGACTTGTCATAAACGTAACGCGGCTTGTCACATCTCTGCGGGTGATTTGCAGGCATTGTTGGTAAGTAAATAAATACGATAGGGTTGTCATGTCAATAAAATGATTAATAACAATAAGTAACGGTTGCCGGCCGTGATTGGATTGATAAAAGTGGACTGTTTTGATTTAGGTGTTATTTTATGATGTATTTTGAAACAAGTGAAAACTTTGAACAAGATAAGGTTTTAAGTACTTATATGAAGTTTGTTCAAGCTCTACTTTAAAACACATTAAATTGACACTTCACTGGAACTTCAGCATTTGATTGTTATTCTTAGTAAGAAGAGTCATACAAAAACAGTCGGAACGGAACTAATCCGTAGTTTCTTACCCTTTATTCTAGGTCGCGTTGAACTGGCACCTAGAATCCTAGCAAGGCGATTCCGAATAATATTTTTTATTAATTAAATGATGTGTGTTTTCATCTCAGCCAAAATTGTAAGTTTTTTTTTTCAAACGTGTCTATTGATGATGCAACCCTGACACTAGTGACAAGTGCATATGTCACCCCCTCGGATGACATAATGACATGTGTGCTCCGGCTGCGCTATGCATAGACAAAACACGCTCCCATGTCTAGCTCTATTATTTGGGTAATTTACTTTAATTACCAATTTTAAATTGCAGCCATATGAACATTATAATATTTATAGATACTAAGATGTCAGAGGGGCTTAGATCATGTTTTATTGTTTAATTAGATATTAATTATTACACAAATAAATAATTTTAAATTTGTGCAAATTCTGACATATTGCAACCATGTGTTAATTGTATACTGCTAGTAAGGCCTATAAACAAAATTAAGTAGAGCATGTCAATTTACGTAGGTACGCAAAGAAACGATAAACGTAATTGAGAATTATGGAGTTGATGGACCATTTTTAGATTATGAATAAATGACTTCTTGTTTTATAAATAGCCTCTGTCCAATACTTTGTTATTTTCAAGTGATATTTTAATTTTAAATAGTCAAGTAAGTGAATCAATATGGTCAGTTATCAAGCTTCCTTTAAAGATAAATTATATTTGTTCAAGACCTATGACAAAAAAATTTCATCAAATGATTATTTTTTTATATCGCATATTAATTTAACTACGATATTTTTATCAAACCATAAAATAGTCTTATAATTTGACTATGTCAAGTGTCAAATAAAATATAAGTAAGTACTTACATGTAATTTTTTTCGAAATATAAAACTAGTTAGTCTCATACTTGACAGTGTCAAATTACCCAGTCAACATGTAAAATTGTCAACATTAAACAGTTTGTCGGACAATGCATGTTGGTACGCGGAAACTCCAAACATCGCATCGGTGCTATTTCCATCGTGTACGACTTTACACGGATATGCTTGTTAGAACCACATATTCCTGAGATTCAGTGATCGTACACACGTTTACGTGACGATTTGACGTGAGGTCTACGATAAAGAACTCGTACTTAGTTTAAAATATTACGTGACGATTTGACGTGAGGTCTACGATAGAGAACTCGTACTTATCGATGTTGCAACTATAAAGATCAAGCAAGCGAATGAAAAATTTGTTACGATTTGTTTCAACTGTTATATTATTGTCAGTTTTACACAATAAAGGCTTTCGCTCAAAAGTTCTTCTAAATTTTTAATTTCCTTTAGCTTTCATGTTTTCACTGGCTAGATAGAATTTCTAGACGTATTGAAAGAAGCCATATAAATAAGAAGAAGAATGTGTACAATTAAAAATTTAAGAATTTTTCTTAATTCAGGTACTCGGCGCGGCGAGGCTTGGCAAGGTTTTTGCTCTAAAGTTTTCCTGAATTGTAATTTAATTGTAAATTGTATTTTTTTATTTGTTTAAAATGTGTGGTACTTGACATCATATAACGGTTACCGTATTTTAAAGATACAAAGGCAGTTAAAAGCGGTCGTGCTAATCGTGCAAGTAGGTACTTTATGGGTAGCGAGAAATTGTCGGGACATTTGCTTCTTTTTGACGGAAACATTTGGCTAATTTTATAAACAGGAATAATTTAGTACATAAGTACCTAATGTAAAATATTTAAACGCATTACATTTTGGTAGTAGGTATGTATTTGAAATAGTAAGATTTTTTTTATCTAATACAAGTACATTCTAGGAGTTATTCATGTTGCCAGCCGGAACACTGAAAATTATTCTACAAAATAGACTATAAAATAAGAACGAATAATTAAAAAAAGTATGTAACATTTTTATTGTACGTGACAACCCTAGATTCAATATTCCCATAACACCTTCATTTCCCGACTGTATACTTTCTCTTCTAATAGTTCAATGATAGGTACCAGCAACAATATCGTACACAACCTTGGCCGATTTGAGAACTAAGTATATAACTGGTTTCCGTGGGTTTCTTCACCTGCAGTGCTATTTGATATTCAAACTTATTTCTCACAAATAAGAATTGTATTGTCAAGTAAAAAGTGAAGACTGAAACATAACATTCATTTTTTTTCCAGTCTCGCCTATCGTACATTCATTCACTCTTTAGCACGATCTCTTTAGTAGCCTTTTGACAGTCGTTCGTAGCTCTATGTAAAAGTTTCAAATATAGAACTAAAATCTTTTTTTTGTTGTGCAACGAATAAATCCAGCCAGCGTTACCAAACTTTTTTAAATGTCCGTAAAGTTTGTTCAACCGCGGATATTCGGAATTCAAACATATTTACCGCACAAGTGACGGTTCCTGGAACAAGTTGAACTGCTACCGGGAACCGTATGGGATGACTTTGATCCACATCTACTTACATGTACCTAATCAAACAGAGCTGATTTTGGCTTAGCAACAAAGTAAATATATTTAAATAAAAAATAAACTATTCATTTAATTACAAATCAATTTGTAGTATTATTTTAGACACCTTTTATACCTTTTTCGCCAAGCCAGACCTATCATAAACCTTTCATTAGGATCTATTTTGGTGCATAGTAAGTAGCTCATCGATAAAAGAATGGAATTATGATTATAGACTACTTAAGTTATTTTATTAATAGATATCTAATAATAACTAAGCCATTAGCGTAAATTATGTTTTTTATTAGTTCCAAATAAAAATTAGCATTTATTTGACAACGGAATTATGACTTTATGATTTATAAGTTCCTTAGTTGTTGTTTTAATTATGTCATTAAAAATAAAAAAAACATGAAATTTCACATTTACAAAGTAAAAATAATAGTGTGAGCAACAAAGAAAGAAAATAAATAATCTATCTTTCGCGGCGGTGACGTAACCGCCGCGGAAAGTCTAGGCACGTCTAGGCGTCTAGCTAGACTAGACGGAATCTAAGACCTAACTCGGCCGTTTCAGTCTTGTTTGTACCTAGAAGTACCAGGAGAGCATAGGCTAAAGGAGCCCGGTAAGTACTAGGTTCTACACACACGCCTGTCTGGACAATTCATGCGAGAGCGTGTTTCAATAGCTCATTCAAGTTACCTATATGTATGTGTGTTGGAAACTTTTCAAGTATGTATGTATGTAAGTACTGGTGAGTTGATGTGCTGTGAAATATAGGGCCATTTTCCGTCTTGTCGCATCTTCAAAGGTTTATTTTAGTTAACAAAGATCTTGAAAGTTCAAACAGAAGTACTTAACTTACTAGAAAGACACCGCGTTATTTTAAATTAAATTATCATAATATATATACTTACTTAATTTTAAATAACTAAACAATCGGTTTGTGTCTGAATTTGCATTTATTTATCAATCACTGACTTACATAGTGATGAACAATTTAGTTGATGTACCATAGACGACGTTTTTGTATCTAAGTAGGTACCATTCCATATATCTTTTTGATGAAATAAAGAGTTATTTCTTGAGGTATAATGTTTGAATATTATTCTACCGGTTCGATTTGAATTAAATTCAGAATTATACTGACTACTTTTTATTAAACGTCAATGTACCTATATATAAAGTCAGATAGAAACAAACTATAAACAAAAACTATTTTAATAGCTTCAACAAGTCACAAAGTAAGTCATCATCATCTTCCTACCTTGTCCCACGCTATGTAAGGTCGGTACAACACGTCTTCTTCTACTCTCCTCTATCAGACGTCATCTCGGTGCTCTTCTTCTTCTTTTCTTAATGGCTTTTCGCAGGCTAGGGTTGCCACGATTTTATCTCGGTGCTCCTTTCTTACTCATGTCATCGTTCACACAGTCCATCCATTCTTTTGGCATCCCTCTACTTCTACATCCATCCACATTAATACCTAACACTCTTCTTGTAATAGGCACGAAGTAAGTAACACAAACAATTAGCAGTGCATTTAAACTCCGATTTTAACGGAATTATTGAGTATTTGTTGTTTCAAAACTTGACGTTGTAAAACGCAGTCGTGTCCCACTTACAAGAACTCGTATGCAAGCGAAACAATGGAGCTGCCGTACTAAATATTAAAAAACTATGACATTTTTAAAAGTGTTCAAATCTTTTTATTGTGTGATATTTATAGTTTAATCTCATTTTATTCGTTTGATAAAATTTGTTTTTGTCTGAAACTTGCAATGCCCACGAAGTTGTGACTTCGTACCTACTACGGAATATATCTTAAAATGTTTATTATTTATCTTAAAATGTTTTAAGATAAATAAAACGAAAACTAATAAATGTATTTTAGTCGCAATAAAAAAAACCCTTAAAAAATTGAATTTCCCGCTAGAGCGAGAGGTATCACCTTAATTAAGGTATTTAATGTCTCTAAAACAGTATTTAGACCTCAAAAAAAATATCGTTTCTACCTCAAGTGTCACACAAAGGATCAAAGTACAGTCCGAAACAAAAACAATGAAGAGCGAATTTTCGAAGTTGCGTGCGCCGACTACTGTTTCGTAAAAACCTTCCTCTCAATACAAACAAGTAAGCTAAGAGCTTTATAACAATGGGATAGGATTTAAAATTGCGTGAAAAAATAAAGGGCTACTATCTAAATCTCTTTTAATTATACAAGGCTTTTGCTTGAAACCGGCAATGAATTTATGCATGAAGCGACGAGAATTTCTCTGGATAAAAGGAACAATAGTCTTAGTTTTAATCTTTTTTTTTGTCTCGACAGATCGGGTTCCTGTCGGGATTTACGAAGCTAGGGCTGGCGAGTGAGACGTGCTTAATGGGCATTGACTGGGGGATGTTTATTTTTGTTAGTTTATTTTATGACTTGTTCAGAAAGAAGCTTTATTATGTCAAGCTACTGCATCTTGAGTAACCATATTGATTTATTTACTCAGTCTTTTTAAGTTAAGAAATCCTAAAATGTTGAATGAATTGTAGTTTATATTAATTTACTTACTTGAATAAGAATAACATTTAGTTAGTGACTATTTTATTTATTTTGTTCAGCAAAAATACGCGTAAATCATCTCATCAATCAATCATTTTATTCGCAGAAGATTATGGCAAAATTGGTAAGTATACATAGATTTAAGAGTTTAAAATAGCTTGAAAAAATCACATATCTTTACAAAATTATTTTCTTTAACATTTTAAATTATGGAAATATTAAATAAACTAGAATATAATAATTTTAAAATGGCAACCCTAGCAAGCCCTTCAAAGTTTGCGATTCGCCACAGACTGACATGCTCCAATTCGAGCGCGAATGTACATAAGTTTGAGAACCACTTTTGGCGCCAACTTGCAATTTATAAAAAAACTATTTCGTTTTTTGCAGTGCATTGACACTTCGCTCCTTCTTATTTTTTTAAGAACATAATAATTATGAATCAAAAAGGTTGTATGATTATTTTATGTTAATTTATACAAAGCATATTACTTTATTTAATAAGTCAATAAGTTACTTTTTGATCATAATATTACCTACAGGATGTTTATTAAAGAGATAAATAAAGGAAAAAGATTTTTCGATGATTTAATTTACTAATCATAAGTATTTACGTTATGAAAATGTACATAAAACTAAAGTTGTACAGCAATGTGCTTTGTATTAGATTTATTTTTATTTTGCTCCCTAACTAAACCTTTTTTTTTCCTAACCTATCTCGTCTCACTGCTGGGCAAAGGTCTCCCCCAAATCCTTCCACTCATCTAATAACTAAACCTACTAAGCATATTTTTAATTATTAAGTAAGAACACTTAGTACGTAGGTAAATAAAGTATAAAGTACCCATTTTTCACGGTAACATGGATCCTCCCTTTGACACCTATTAATTAATCCGAACCGGCTCGAAAGCCCACAGCCGGTCCCTCGAAAGCTTAGAAACGCCTAGGAGATAGCCGTCCGCAATCCATCGTGGGCTAGTCTAGACAGGTACAAATTAATGGAAGACTTGCCTGGATTTAATGGTGCTTTGGCTAACAAGCTAGCTATAGGTACTTAGCACTGACACCTAGCTAACGAAAATTTATTCTCTGTGAAGTTTTTTTTTTCCTAAACAATTTTGCCCGAAATTATTTAAAATATTGCATTCTGTATCATATTGGAGTTATATATACTTAACATCTTCATATCACAAGCTATTTTTATAACTTATTAGAATCGTTAATAAAACTTTAAGAACTTAACTTCAAATTAAATTTTAAAAGCTTCAAGCTCATAATAAATATTAGTTTTACATACTTTATTACATATTTCATTTATAATATTAATTTTTTATAATATTTATAAAATAAATTTATAATATTAAGACCTAAGGCTTTTGTAAACTAAATTAACTTAGTACCAACTTAAACTTAAATTATTTTCAGAACCTCAAATCACTTCACTAACCTTAAGTTAAACGGCGTCATAGCTATTGCAGCATGCCCGAACTCAGCTTAGAACTCCTCGAGTACACTAAACATTCACAGCAAAAGTCAGGCACAACAGAAAGTCCAAAAAAAAAGTTATCGAAATTTGAAAATCGTGTCGCGGTTTGCGCAGGCGCGCCGGCAACGAGTGGAGTGAGCCACAGATACGGGCCGCACTGTGCTGCGCAAACGCAGGGATTCTATTCTACCGGGTGTCGTATCGCACTCATCCTATCCCCCACCACTCGCCATTCATGAAATTGTTCCGTGGATAAGCTTCCGAAGCTTCGGATTCTGGAGCAGAATTCGAGTTATTCTTGTTTGGTTATAAACTTATAAGGCTTCTTGACGCTGGTAAAAGGAAGTGGAGTGAACCGTTTGCTGTAAGTACACAACTTACAAAATGTCTCTAAAATAATGAATTTTATTTAATTTTTAATCATGTCTTTCTAAGAAAAACCCTGTACACATGACAACTTGCAGAAAACTAGCAGAATGCCTAATTTCGCTATTTCTTCGTAAAAGTTTTAATTGACAAGAACAGCATCGAAAGTTTTACCTACTAGTGCTACATAAAAATAATTAGATAAAAGGCTATAGATAGACTTGACCTCCTTACAGAGCCTCAAGTGCCTAGCAACGAAAAGGGCGAGCAAAATTTGGCGAATTTCGCAATCCCATATCTAGGATAGGAGTAGGGAAGTTGCGTATAGCACGGAAGCATGCGCGTGGGCCTATCTCTGGTAACGTCCGGCCACGATGACACGAACCAACATCAAATAGTAGTTTACAGTTATTAATCACACATACAAATACGTTCTATAATTCAGAACAAAATATCATCATATTACACATTGGAAATAAGTGCTGGAAATCCCCTAAAGTCAGCCCCCCGAGGACTATGAAAAATCCCTAAAAGCTACGATGTTCTACACTACACTGTACGGCCACCAGCTTATTTATAATTCTGCAGAATTATTGCATACCTACAACTCAAATAATGTAATGTTATTATTCTTCTTAAATTCTAAATAAAATAGGTCTCACAGTTGATTTCTTCAGGAATATGGAATAATGACGATTAATAAACTGGAAAAAAGTGTATATCAATGCTTTTTGTGATCATCAAAATACCATTCTTATTTGACCGTGATATCCTTGAAGGGATAAAAAAACTACGCAGACCTTATTAGTAGAACCTGCGTGGTAGAGGATACAGCAGATATCAAAACTGTTTTAAAAATACCTCATTCTGCAATATGAACCTTCTTACACAATCTTCTAGATGACTTAACACTGGCAATCAACACTCCACTCAAACTTGACACTTCAAAAATCCCATCACCCCTGTCAGTATTTCGGCTTTTCTCAAAATTATCAGTTTTCTTTTCTCAAAATTCTTCAGTGCTAATGCAAAATGTGTGAGAATCTAAATACAAGTCGTGTGCGGTGCGACGTTTGCCGCACGATTAATTTGGCGAAGCATGTGAAGCGTCCCAACCCTGATATGCAGATGTACGATAAATGCAGCCCTGTGGAGAAAATGGAGTGTCCACGGTGCACAGGTAAAGACTGAAAGATCCCTAGGTCTTTCTGAAGACTGCATTTTAAGGTCTTGTGTCCACCGTAACACAAGACCTTAAAATGCTGTCTTCAGTGGCCAAACCTTTGCGTCGAGAGACCAGGTTACAAAGCCAATATGACAATCATAAAGTATCGAAAAGGTAGCGTATCCAAAACACACTGCGCGTCAACGCCAACTTGACTGCCAAGCGTTACCGCGCAGTGTGTACCAATGTTAGATTTCAATGGCTGTCATTTGTTTCAATTTGAAGGTCACTGAGATCACATTTTTTTTCCAAAATTGATCGAGTGAGATTCAAACTAGTTATTTCAATACTGACTGTTCCGCTATTTCCACGGAGCCTCTGTTTAAATTCGGAGCAAAATGACGAGTCAGACAAAGCTTTTCCTTCAAACCCGACAAGAGTTCTGCGAGGTTACTTTTTGGGCATGTTTCTTTCAAATACTAGGAATAGGTATGTAAGATCTAACAATATGCAGACCTCATCATAACCCTCAACCTATATCATTCCACTGCTGGACGTAGGATCTCCACTGAGACGCGCCACTGAGCCGGGTCTCCGGCTCTCCTCTTTCAGTTTTTTCCAGCTACATTCCGCAAATCTCGGAGGGTGCCCTACACAGTGTAGGGCACCCTCCGAGATTTACACTAGTGTTTGCTACACTAGTTTTTCCTACAACATTTGAAGTAGGTACATATATAAAGACATAGTTTTGCTAAAAGTTCTCCAAATAGCAATGCTGACCCGTAATTTAGAGTGTTTATTATGCACTAAAAGAAGCATCCACTAAAGTTGTGTTTATTCGCCCTAGATCGAACGGGATGTACGTTTACATACATGCTCTAACAGTTTCATTCAATTTGTATTGTATGCTTTCTGTACTTTACAACGAAAATCAACACAGATAATGTGTGAGTAGACTCTAAAGATGACTTAAAAAACAACATGATGTAAGGAACAAAAAACAATGCGAAGGGGTTGGTGGTGGTAGTGTTTATCTCTGTATCATATTTGTCTCTATTATGCTCTAGTTGGCTCACAGATTCAGCTATTCTTAGTGGTAACGTGTCAAGACGGTGACTGAACAACCAAAGACAAAAACCAATTCATTTGGATTGTACCGGTATTTTATTACACCATTTTCGCATTAGAGCGTAGTCCCGGTGCGTGCATTTTTAGAATGCAACATCTATTCATTCACTGTTCTTACAACAAAGATAGACCTAGGTAATAGCAGTAAATTGTATGCAAAGAGCGAGTTCACAGTCAAGAATAGTTTGGAATCATCTGCGTTATATCCACATCTCAGTCTACGTAAACCTAGATCTATCAAATCTAGACTAGTTCGGATAACAAAAACAAGTACCGTAAAATAATTTTGTGTAAACAATCGTATCATGATAGACAGATTGATGTTCTGGATTGTCCAGTTATAGTTTAAATGAAGGTGACGATACCATCTGTGGTGTTGATGACCGTTGATGAATCACTACAATACATAAACTGCCTACATTGTATAAAATCTTACGCGGATCTATTTTTGAAACAACGGCCAACGCATTTACACATGAACTGGTTTTTTCGATCTCTGCTGATTTCTACTTGAACTAAACTTTGCTATGAACGTGTACTTGTAAACCATGCTTTAAAAAATGAAGATATTAATAATAAAGTTTTTCAGGATAATTTTTTGTTCGGTTTTGAGCTTTTTCGACGGTCTTAAATCAAGATGTTAAAAGGTTATAAAAGTTTGTTTTTAATTTTTTTGATGTGTTCGTTTTTAAAATATTTTTTCTGCTTAGGTATGTTTGTTTTGTTTTTTTTTGTTTTGTTTTGTTTCGTTACTCTTGTTTATGACTAATTTAAATAATTGTAAAGATTAAAATTAAGCTCTACCAAGCTTATGTTAATCGACTGCCTGCTGTGTGAATGTATCCTCAGTCAGATAGCAAGTCAGTGACTTTATTCGTTGCTAGAGTAGAGCTACAATGTAAATAGCATTTCGGACATTTCACATTATATTTGCATAGAATAGCAACAACTCTTTTCGTTTTATGCCTGCCTGGTAGAAACTGTTTCATTGTAAACATTGAGTCGTTTTTTTCAATGAACTTGTTTTGTTTGATAATGTTATAAAGTCCGACATAAAGTTTACATACTAACTTTGTTATTAACACATAAAAAGAAACAGAAAAGGATAAATATATAGTACCTAAAGAATGTTAAAGCTACGCTAGGCTAGAGCGAGATGCTGAAATTACATCCTAATGGTATTATATATACCTGTCTCACTTTTATGAATGAACCGCATGTTGTAACATTGCTCTACATGTAAGTATAATAAATCTCCTGGCATACTCTTAAATCCTGGTATGTATTACACAATTATGTAATGCCTCCTAAATGGAGAATTACTAGGGCACTCCGAAATACAATAGTTTGTGAACATAGTTAAGTTACAAACATCGCATTGAAATGAAGCAATAGCAAGATTATTATGTAAATCTACTTTTTAGTAAGTACATACATATAAAATGATAGTCTAGAATTAAAGGTCAGACCATAGACATTATAATTTAAATTTATATTCATATCCTGCATGTCGGGGTGTCACGCGATATTGTATCGTTACTAATTTATTACATAGTGCTATTAAATTTATCTTCAATCGACGGTTATGTAGGAATGTACTAATTAATGAGAACTGTAAAGATAATCATGTTTCATTCATATTTATAGAGTAAATTTTAGTACCTATAATATAGAGCAAGGTTTAATAAAAAAACCAACAAACAAAATCAATAAGAAAAACCATTCCTTGGTAACTATAAAATATAAGTTCTATGCAATTATTTAACAATTATACTGAAAAAATAATTATAAATCTGACTACCTATCCAGACCTTAAAAGTGAACTATTAGTACTTACAAACTCATAGATCAATTACATCGCAAAAACGTTTTCCTTATCAGTGCAATGTCCCGTTGATAATAGCATCTTCGCTCTATGCATGCCTGGTAGTTTCGGACAAGATTATTCAACTTTGATGGCCGTGCGGGTGCCACATCCCACAGCGAACGGGCACACAGACACGTCCACACGGCATCCGGTCCTGCAGACTCTACCTTTGAATTTGAAATGGTGTCTGAATGTGTAAAGTTTCAACCACCTCCTTTGGTTTATGCACGCCTGGCGTTTTTTTCGACTGAGATTATTCAACTTTGATGGACTAAAGGTGGCACTAGCCTAGCCTTAGCGTACACCTACACAAGCAAATTAAGTTTAAAAGTAGACCTTTCGACTACGTTTTGACGTGACAACGTCTTATAATTCGATAGAGCCGGCTGCACGCACGAAAAAACATGACTCATGAAGCGTTCCGGCGTTCCGGCGTTCTGAGGCGTTCCAATACCGTTCGTTGACGTTGTCACGTTCAACTATCGTCAGTAAACCGACTTTACAGACAACCATTTTTTTATTAGGCAAAGCTGCTCTACCATATTTAAAACTAGTCATATAAATACCAAAGTAATTTCATAATACAGTTAATATTATCATCTAATACTTTGAATTAGAACTATTCACAATACTGATTTTTAATGTTCTTTCTACAGAGCTTCCTCTAAACCCGACATGCATCAAGGTGTGCACCAAAGAGGAGTACAAGCTCAGAAAGGGTGGTAAGACGATAGTTCCTACGATGCCGTACTATGCGCACGGGAAACTCATGTACGCAGTCAAAGTAAGTACAGAAACCAAAGCAAGTAAAGCTTAAAAAATTCAAACACCTACGTTATCACTATTAAGAAGATCATACCTCCTCTATATTTCACGGTCGTTAGTAATTTCGTCTGTTTTGCATAACTCTTCCGCAGGCTGGCATCCTAGTAGGCGCTGTCTATTTCACGTACACGCAAGGGGTTTGGGGCAATCAGCAAGATGTCACCGAGTGCATTCGTCGGTGGCAGGAGTATGTGCGAAGCATCAATACACGACGACCACCCACTTTCGATCATTGTGGTAAAGTCATTGTAAGTATTAAACTGCGTACATACATCGCAATATTCATAGAAATTTAATAAAAGCGCAATTTATAACTACAACATTTTAAAACTTGGATAAACTTTGGAAACAGCATCGATACTGCATTCTAGATATGTAGTTGCCTTTCTCCATATTCTACGAACATAGAATGGTTCAAAATTATTGCTATAACGCCATAATAAACATGCAAACCCCTTTGCTCGCTCGTTTCGTAGACAAAGCACATCCATCGTCATTCAGTCATACATACTCATATCTATGAACGCTACGATATTTCGAATAGGATACCTGTTGCAAAGTCATGTATTCCTAGTATAAATGGTAGCGTACGTCACTAGCCAGCCGGGCGGTGGCGCTGCTTCGTTGCTGGCCGGCCAGCAGCGAGCGACGTAGATTATGTCGATCCGCGCAACTGCACAGCGCTTTATTTTAAAGTTTGTAAATATGTACTTAGTTTTGAATAGTATAGCGTATTAGTATCTTTGATTTTATTTTATTAGTCAATAAATAATGTAAAGTTTATTTTGAGGACAAATTACTTACAATTTGGACTTCATTGTCTTCAATGTTTGAAGTTCATTGTTAGAATACTTGCTAACTATGTTTTATATCGAACCCAGAACCCACAGGGTGGTAAATAGAACTAAACCCACTAAGCTCGGACACCTGACAAAAAAGGGTCATTACATTAGTTATCAGTCAAATGAAAAATTCAAAAATCAAATTGGTGAACTTAATTATGACTATCAATAGCCTATTTAGTTATACGTTACATACGAAGAAGCTACAAAATATAAGACTATGTAGGTAGGTACATCCCAATGGGTTTCAATGTATGTATTTCATATAAATTAATGTAGTAATTATGTCTTGATGTCCAATCATTAATCTGACCTTGCGTTAAATCGATATCATTTTTAATTATAAAATCCGACACTAAATTTCGTATATTTCTGAATTAGAATGACATTTTTATGTAGAGATTTTTTAGGACATGTGATCTATCAGTAAACTTTTCACCAAACTTATTTTACAACGGTTAAGCTCCTATCCATTTCTGCGACCCTGGTGGCTACGACTCAAAACTGAGATTCGCGAGACATTTGCATCGGAAAACGCCTCGATTTGCAAAGCGTCTACTCGCATAGAAGGCTATCCGCCGATTGGTTTCTGTCAAGTGGGAAAGTAATGTTTGAAGTAAATCTATTGCGCTGCGCTGCGACTTGTGAGCAGGTTATGCTGCCCTAGTGATTTTGTGCCACGGCTACGGGACAATGGCGCTAGTGCGCGCTGGCTGTATTATGAGCAATTCGACGATTTTGAGCATGCGCCGTAAAACAGCTGATGTAAGTGGAGTGGGGACATGATGGAATTCCTGTAAACCTCTGGCAGGTTATGCATGCCTGGTTGCGGCACGTCATCCGCATACGAGGGACGCGTTCCTCTCGCGTTGTCCATTCCTTTCTTCCATTTTTTTCTTCTAAATTATAATTTGAATTCAACAGATCTTACTGGATCATACCAATAGCACCACACAATAAAACCTTTTTAAATTACTTGCTTTAAGTAGAGATCAACTTAGTTGTATGGCCATCATTCTAAGTAAAAATATAAATGCACATTTTGATTTGTTGTTCTAGAGACATCCATGGTATGATATGATGCCATGTGAATTAATTTTATTTAAGTTGAATTTATGAAATTATAAAATTAGTACAGCCACTTATCATAAACGCGTAGCGTGATCATATCCTGTGACTAAAAGACCATGAGTCATAAAATGAGTGGGTATTCTAATAAATAATATTTTAATACCTAATTTATTAAAATTTTCAAGGTTTATACATTTTTACATGTGACTGAAAACAATAGGTTACCTAACGTTTTGTTTTGTTATAAGTCAAAACTTGAAAAATTCGTACATAAACTGATTTTTATAAAGTTCTGAAATTGCAACGTTAGTAAAATATTAGTTTGAAAAATGAAAAACAACACCTATTTTTACGAAACATAAGCTTAGCAAGAGCCATCTCAGACCTTATATATTTTCTGGACGCATTAAATTCGGATTTATGAGGTCATAGACACATTTAATAAGTCATCAAAAAGTATTAGAGGTGAAAAAATAACAAAGCAGCCCTTTTGCTTTTTGACCTTATTTTCCATTCAATCAAAAGTTGGTGGAAGACAAGACCAACTTGTACCTACCTAATGCCACACAAATTGAATGATACCTATACATAGGTATGTTAAAAGCGATAAGTAATTTCCTTATCAAAACCTAAAGGCCAAATTCGCGCTACTGAATGAAACAATTCTATCGGAATGTAATTCATGTTACACTTTATACATATAGCGCTGTCTCACTATAGTGTGGCCTAATTCCCCGCTTTTGGGCGGAAATAAGGATATTTTATGCCGTTATTGTGCTGATTCGTAATAGTCAGTGCTGCCATAAAATTTAAAAAAGCGTAATTTTATGTTCATTAATATTCAATAACAATCCTGCGTCTTGATAGTGGTACTTACTCAAATCTTTCACCATACATTAATCGAGTAGGTCTGGGCATAAGTACCTAGAGGTAAGAGTTGGATATATGCACAGAACGTTGACAAACGACAAAGTGTTCCACAGCTGAACATAGAAATTCCCCAAATTATTCTATTTACTTCACCTGGTTTACATCATTCCAATAGAATCGTAAACTTGCTTAGAGATCTCACAACAGAATTAGTAGGTACTCTATGGCAGCAGAAATCGCGAATTTTTTTAAAACTAAAACAGACATAACAAATTGGCAACACTTTCCACGATTACATTGTGAAACGTAATAACATTGACAGGAAACCTCCTACGCATTGATAACAGCCTGGTATAAATGGGGTCGTTTGTGACAATGTTACTTTACAAGGATGAATTTGCATATGATTCGATTTGTTTCATGGCTATTTGATCAGGATAATGCAGATAAAATGACAGGAACTAGAAGTTACGGTTCATTGCTATGGCCTAGACTAGACATAATACTAGCTACCTACTATAAAACTAGGAACTGACACCTGAATGCTCTGATCTAATGTTGATAGCCACATAGTTATGAAGTGCTTCTTTCTCTACCTTTTGGGGTTATCCTCATCAAGGCATTTTAGGTAAAAATCAAAGCCTCTAAGATCCTCTCTCGTGGTGTCTTTTCCACACTAACTTTAGCAGTTTCGTACGCCCGTGTATAACTGCATAACTTCTACATTTCAGTAACCTCTACTCTACCACTATTGGTGGCTCTCAATCCAATTCCACCTTTATTTATCACCGCTACTTGCATTATGGGCTGCCCAATTCCATTTGAGCTCCAGGTGACCTCAAATATTTCAGTCCTTGTTAGTTTTCGGATAGCCGATATTGTAAATCCATCAATGAATGTGGTACCTATTATATTCAAACAATTGATATCTAATCCTTGTGCACAAAAAAAGTAATTTTAAACAAATACCTTTGAAAAATTGAATATTTGTTTTCTGTATAAACGGGATAATTACCTACGATTGTATTTTTGTTACAGAAAAAAGAAAGTAGTGAGAGTCTACTGGCGCCAATGTACGCGATCTACAAGGACTTCGTTACTACATGTTTTTCAGGTAACTATTCGTCATCAATCAACTTCCACTAAAACCGTGCGTCTATCTAGCTAATGTATAGGCAGCAGCTAGATATCTACTACCCACGTTTATTATTCTGGGATATACACATCGGTGCATATCTTGAGAGAGTTCAGATTTAATGAATATCCATTACATCTAAACTCTTCGAAGGGATCTCAGCGAAGAAAAGGCAATCGCGGATTGTTGTCATTGCCAACCAGCAAACCGTAACATGCGGTTTACTTTATTTGTCCAACTACGTGATTTACCTATACCTACTTACAACTTTGTTATTTATGTAAGTACTTACATTACAAAGTTTCAAGTAAATCATTATTTACTTTTATTCAATTCATAATTTAATCTGAAACATTTGTTTTATCTCCAAAGCAGTCGGTTAGACCGAATCGGATATGACGTACATAATAAGTAACTACTGTTTATACATACTCCAAGCTCCCATAACAATCATTATAAGTATTTCAATAGGATTATGGAATTTAAAAAAATGTTCAGTAAACTTTAAATGTTAGTAAAGCGGTAATAAAAACTTAACTAGAATGTTTTTTTTAGGTGTTGTAAAAGTACCATTGCTCGTAAAATGCGCCTACGTGGACTACTTGAAAGCCTTGGAGAAGAAACAGGCTGAGGACGATAAAGAAAGAAAAATCAGAAAGAGGGGATAGCCGACAGAAAGTTTAAAAAGTTACACAAAGCAAAGCAATGCGATCGATCAAAATAGGACTAAGAAAAAATCTGAAAATACAGTAACAATGAAAAAGTTAGCGATCTTTTAAACCACCTTTCTTAAAAGAATTAAGGTAATTATTAATTAATCAAATACCAACTACCTCTACATTTCTCAGATACTAGTAATTCTAACCACAATATTTTTATCAGGGTCACAGCGTTGCTAGGGAGTTGTATGTACACAGATTAGGTAAAGACAGATACACTTAGGTACTAATAAACCTGCTTTTCAGGCAAGGAGGTTCTTCAAAATTGCTATAAAATAACATGTAGGGGTATTGTAAAGTTTCGTGCGTTTTGGGATAAATGTTAAGTGCTGTGTTTCGTATTGTAATTCGTAAGTACAGTTTTGATTATTTATTCGTTGTAAAAATATATCTTTAGATATTCTATTGCACTTTCATTTTCAATTATAACTAAACCCTCTCATTAATTAAAATATTTATATCTAAATAGAAATATTGCTAGTTTAAGTTCCTAGTCCAAAATCAAAATGAATATGCTTATAAACATCATTAGCTAACAAAGATATTAGACCCGTCTCGTATTTTTCAAAATAAACATGAAATTGCAGTTGGGATTTACCTAGCTTGTTATTCTCTTATTTATAAACCGAGGTGGGTTCAGGCGCTGCGCTTAGCACCTTTTGTCTGAATCAAATAAAAACATCGAAAAAGCTCCCAACAACCCATTTCAATAGAACGAAACGGTTTGGCGGATCTGTTTGAAATGGAAACATAATGAAACTTAACCTAGATATGGCGAATCTTATGGACTCTCAAAGTTAACTTGTCTTGTACCTTCACGATACGCATCCCGTATTCCTCTGATAACTAAAACTTCGATGTAACTGCACACCATTCAAAAATATTGGCTACAATTATCTATTCAGAGCCCTTAGTCCGAAGGTGCATTTTGAACACCCTACTCTCGAGCCGACAGTCGTCTCTCAGATAGCCATACAAAAATGTATGGACATCCGAGAGACGACTGTCGGCTCGAGAGTAGGGAGTTTTGAAAAGCGTCTTCGGACTAAGGGCTCTGATTCAAAGTATTATCTAGTATTTTGTCTGTCGTCTCCTCAAATCAGCAGCGTGGAGCTCAAAGAGTGCGGGATCGTCAGGAGTGCCTCCAGCCAGCATGTACTCCAAGTGACGGATGTAGCAGATTGCTATCCTGGAACACGTCCTGGATGTTATTTAGTTTGTTTGCGTATTTTCCGGATAGTACGACAGATTCCGGACAGGATAGTTACGGAATTGGACAGCACTGAATTTTGCCAGTTTTTCTAGCTAGACATTAATAGCGAGAGTCTGGAAGTTAGAATCAACAAGATTTTCTGTATGGCTATCTGATTTATTTACCTACTCCGTGAAAAATAATTAAAACAGTTGGAACAAAATCCAATTCTATCTATATGTTAGTGTTTTTACCTAAGGCATTCAATCTTGGAGTACTTTTTCTTGGACGGCTTGGTGACTGGAAGCTTGGAGCGAAGAAGGTCGAAGGCACGGTTCATGTCTCGCATTCTTGTACGTTCACGATCGCATGCAGTTTTCTTATATTCTGAAAACACAATAGCACCATTTTTTAATCGTAAAATAAGTTACTATTGACATGCTTTCGAGAGGGCTGAGCACGAAGAAATGTGACAATCGTAAATTATTTTGAAATACACTACGCGCTAAAGTCTCTGTTTCGATACATTTACGATTTTCAATTATTCATGCTAGTTCCTCATGGAGACTGGGCCACTGTTTCTACTACTTACTTATTAGTCAAGTAATCGAAAGACAGTTGTTTTTATTTGTCAGACGCTAGAAACGTACTAGGTACATATAGAAATGCTAAGGGGATGTTTGGCAGGAGCGTTTGGAAGCCCTTTTTACCATGAAAGTGATAAGGACGCTGTACCTACTGAAGACATTTTTAGATAGGGAAAAGGTTTGCTCAGCATTTAATCTTCGCCATCCCCTAGTCCCGGCTTTGAAAATGACACGAAGTTTTTCTTTTTAGAAATCTCTCACATCTCCGATTTCTATCCAGTATTCTTTCTGCCTAACTTCTTTTAGTGTCTTCTATAAGTTTGTCAAAACACACATATTTCATTTCTAGTTGGGTATGTAGGTGCCTAAGAATTAACTACAGTTACCTTTCTCGAGCTGCAGAGCTCTTTCCTTCCAATGCGTGGCGTCTTGTCCCGAATCATCGAGATACTTGTCTTGGGACTCGTGCGAGAAGTCCAGAGAACATTCAGAGTTAGCGGTGTCGGGGATAGGTCCAGGAGTTTCATGGTATTCTTGCTCGTAGTATCGGGGACCTTTGGATTTATCATGAGGGGTAAACAAAATATAGGTTTTTAGTTTCTTTTTGTTAACCTCACAATATGAAACACTAATAGGTATACCTACCTACCTATATTTTCGAGCTCATTTCAGTTTGAACAACAATTTGCTTCATCTACACCTGCAATAAGAGCCAAATAAATACACAAGAAACAGTTGGTTTTCCTTATTAAGTTCCTACGTATCTAGCTTATAGTAACATTAGGTAAGTAGGTACCTATTCTACAAAATTACCAAAACAATGCCATAGTTAAGAAAATGTACTTATTTTTGGACAGCCATGTCGCTAGCACCTAACCTAACAGTATAAATACAGCATAGTGCGTTACTGTTTTCAGTTTACAGTATATTTCATATATCTAAACAGTTTTCTAATAAGATTAAACCAACACGATTCTAGTTAGCTAAAATATCTAAAACATCACTCACCATCTTGACTATGATGTTCCACCTCATGATTCCTGTAGCTTATCCGCTTAGGTTCATAATCCTCGAGCACATACGATCTATGATGCGATATTGTCTTATCATACTTCTTGTGGGAAAACGTATGTTCGTCTTTAGGTTTCTCGTCCTGCCTTCCGATTTCTAGAATCACGCGATCTTCTCTTTTCTCCTCGTCATATTTCACTTCTGTGAACTGTGAGCTTGCTGTCAATGGTATGGGTGCTTCGTCATCGTAACCTTGATACATTTTAGTATCCAAAGTTTAGATAACACATTTGTTTTTAAATATATTCAAAGCCCGTGTGGTCACTACCTGTTTCGAGAAAGGACTGTGTCACAGATATTTTCAGTGCTATTGTGATGCATATTGGATCAAAGTGTCGGTGTGTACACAAGTGTCTTTTTGGTACCGTGGAGGGCCTGGCTTTGTCTTGCAGTCTTTTGTTCGGTGCGGTGATATTATTCGTTCTATTTGATAGTTTATTACTTGTTGAATGGAATACCTTGGGTAATTCATTCTGATAAACAGCACTGATTCTTTTTAATAACAAGCACTTTATTCTATGCTTAATAACCTAGGTAACCCTTAGTAGAATTTGTACCTAGTAACAATCGGTTCCTGAAACGCCTCACATTTATTAGCATTAGCGGTCTTTTGTGCTACGGGTTCTAGGCCTTTTAGATGTTGTGTGGATTGTCCAGCATTATTTTTTTTTTTATCCCTACCAAGAACCACCATAAGAATCTTATTGATTGGTTGGATTCTTAGCTTAGTTTGGAATAGATGGCGTAGTGTGTAATATCCATAGATATTTATCACGGTTCAACACTACGACCATCTTAACGACTTCAGTAGCAATTCTGTTACATATTCCTAGATTTTAAAGACAAAACATATTGCCGTCTCTTTTTTATAACCCTAAACAATAAAGACAGCTATAAAACTTGGTTGCAAATATTTGATATATCCGAAAATAACAGGTTTTATCATATAGTCTTCTAGTACCCATAACACAAGGACTGTTTAGCTTGGGGCTAATTGATGTTGTGTGGATTGTCCAGCAATATTTATTATTATTTATTAATTAATATTATATTGCTTATAGTATGAGAAGTTTAAAGTGACTTTGATTTTTTTGTGTTGGAACCTACATCATGTAGATTCTATAAATTACATTAAAATAATTAAATTGTATGATTAATAGTCTACATAATTTATAGAAGATATTTGAAGTAGGAACAAAATTAAAAATAGCTCTTTAAGTAAGTATACAAATCTTTAATTGTGCTTAATTAAGAAATAAATTAAACAATATGCTCAAAGCAATAACCGACAGACTATCCACGCTTTGTGGTTCCTCAACTCCGGCAAAATTATAGTTTGATTTTAACTTAAATTATATGAAGAATCTATAAATTTTCACAAAATGTTATACAGATCAATATAATGCTTAAAATACCTACTCGATAAAGCTATCGAACTAGTTTTTACCCGACAATGCGGAGAAAGCGAGAGTTATCCCTAAGTACTTTGGCATATCCTAAGTAAAATGCAAGTATTACACACGTAATTGATTTTGGTTCTTATTATGGTTACATAAGAATCAAAATAGGTGAAAACTGGTCAGAAATCGAACCCTTTTACATACAACTGAATCAACATACGATAATCAAGGATTCTAGCAAACTATGAGTAAGATGTGGATGTAATTTCGTAAATTACATAAAATACGAAATAATTATCAGATTAATTGAGTTTTAAAATGAGTAATCACTTGGTTCACTTAACATACTTTGGTGTTTTAATATCAAAGCATTGCGCCAACAAATACATAAGAATTTTTTTTCTTTAATTCTTTAAAAAAAAAGAGGAATAAATCAATCCATAATCATGTCAATATGAGAGAGATTGTTTATAGCGATAAGGCTGCCCGAAATCTATTTTGGCATGCGCAATCAAATTTGCAATAAATAAATGCTTATCAAACTTGTGTTATAGTATGTCACTTATGGCCCTGAAATTTTATTGATAAAATGCGTTGTACAAAATGTAATTAAACTTCTACCTTATTATATAGCCTTAGAGCTTAATTTGCCTAATCTTGAAGAATGATTGTAGCACCTCATCTGTAACCAAAACTCTTCTTTTCTGGTACTCTTCGATGAAAGGTGTTATTGTATCGATAGCCAGTTTTTTCAATTCCCCTGTTAGTATCTGACCGCTTTCGTATTGTTTTTTCACCTGTAAACATAACATACACGTTTTTTAAGTAAATTAAATAAAATATTCATGGACATTTGACACATCACACTCTAGTCCCAAATTTATGTTCATCACACAAACAATTTGCTCTGGGTGGGAATCGAACCCACGATCCACAGCATGGAAGGCAGAGCTACCAACTGAGCTTTTTTACAAGTTATGTATAAGCAATTGATTGACCGATTGTTTAATGTTTTTAAGTAGTATCACTACAGCCACAACAGTCAGGTATTTGGCATTATCGACGCTTGGATCTTTCAGGCAAGGAAATCAAGTAAATCGGGTGACTCAAAGTTTGTGTCATTAATCAATTATCAATCAAACTTACATCAGCAAGTTTTGCATCATCTTCTAGGAAGAACTCCAGATATTTGAATGATATATCGACGCTGGTGTTGCCACCTATTTCTCTATGCTCTTCAACGGTTGGCTGGCCTCCGGAAAATGCGAATTTGTTTATCTGTAAAATAAATACACTTA
The DNA here is from genome assembly GCA_932527185.1 of Ecliptopera silaceata. NCBI lineage: Eukaryota > Metazoa > Arthropoda > Insecta > Lepidoptera > Geometridae > Ecliptopera > Ecliptopera silaceata. Next base: position 8,035,201 of record OW052208.1, on the reverse strand, counting down.
AAGACACTAATACAAATAATATATTATTACTGGATGCTGGTAGTGGGATTATAAAAATACTTCGTAAATATCGTTTTTTTACTGCCCCATTTTGGGCGCCAATTACTAATTAGTGGCGCCCAACACGGGGCTTTCAAAATAGACCTAGTTACAATATATATAATATAATAGTACGAATTTTAGGTCTCAGATCTGTAATCAGGTTCTATACTAAAAACGGATGGTGATGCTAAATTATTACATACCTACTTTTATGCACGTGCGTAACTAACAAAAAACAAGACCATTCGAAATACGGAGCAGTGTCTTAAGTACTAGGTAGTTATGAATGCAAAGAGGTAAAAGATAGATCTTACTCAGAGGAGACTTACTTTACTCTTGATCTGTTTAGGTGTATCGTTCAGGAATATAGACGCGTTCGCGTCACTGGCCGACATTTTGAACTGAGCTCCTTGCAATGCTGGTAAGAAGGTGGAATGCAGCAAAGCAGGTTTCGGGAACTTTAGCTTCGCGGACACGTCTCGTGTCATTCTGAAGTACGGGTCTTGGTCTATCGCACAGGGAACTAGGCAGGGCAACTGAAAATAGTAGTAAGATTACATTTTAGTATGGCAAACATTATAATTATGTTACATAAATCGTTTACTGGTCACCTAGGTCATCTAGAAGACATTTTACGGTTAGTATTGTTGTTATTAACCACATTTGTTTATAAATTTCATTGTGTGACAATTTTATCTCACTAAAAATGGTGATCAATTTGGGGCCGAAATCAGTTTCTGTTTCGTTTCTCATTATCTTTTTCACTATTCACTCTTTTTCATTATAAAATAGGTACTATATGTGTTAACAAAATTAAAGTTGCGAGTTAACATTAGTTTTAAATAAATAATGCTAGACAATCCACACAACATCATCTAGCCCCAAGCTAAGCAGAGCTTGTGTTATTGGTAATATAGACTTTATTTCTTTTTAAATAGAGAGTTTTTAAATAAGTTTCAAGTAATACTTACAATTTTATTATCAAATATGAAAGGGAATGATGTTGAGAACGCCGGTGCTGCCTCTATAGAAGGGAATGTGATTTTGCCGATGACGTCAGATTCACCAAATCCGAAAATACCCTTCACTTGGTTGAAGGTGACACATTTCTGTATCCGCACCATGTTTTGGTAGAATGCTGGGCATTGTCTGAAATGTAGTTATTAATTTAAGTATTTTTTCAGTAAACTTCTTAAACAGTCTTAAAACTAAGATATGAGAGCTATATGAGAGCGATAAGTATTTTTTCATAACCTAGCTTAAAACTAAGATATGAGAGCTATATGAGAGCGATAAGTATTTTTTCATAACCTAGCTTAAAACTAAGATATGAGAGCTATATGAGAGCGATAAGTATTTTTTCATAACCTAGCTTAAAACTAAGATATGAGATCTATATGAGAGCGATAAGTATTTTTTCATAACCTAGCTTAAAACTAAGATATGAGAGCTATATGAGAGCGATAAGTATTTTTTCATAACCTAGCTTAAAACTAAGATATGAGATCTATATGAGAGCGATAAGTATTTTTTCATAACCTAGCTTAAAACTAAGATATGAGAGCTATATGAGAGCGATAAGTATTTTTTCATAACCTAGCTTAAAACTAACAGATGAGAGCCATAAATGAATTGAGTATTGAGTATTACTATTTATTTAACTATGTGAAATGGCAATAATAAGTCCCAAACTTAGCAAAGCTTGTACTATGGGAACTTGATAGCTGATAGAATACTTATTTATGTAACTACACTAGTTCTCCACTGGTTCTTAGATTAATATGTTACCATAAAAGATACACCTACCCAATAAAATCCAAATCATTAAAAATGAAAGTCCGTTCAACATCAAAGCCAACAGCGATAATATCCTTGGCGTTATTGAAAGCCATTGCCCTCGCATCCTCAATCTTTATATCTCGCCACAACACCTTCTCATCATCAGTCAGTTGGATCACTAGGGGCACATTAAATACTTCTTGCAACCACCTGAAAAAGAAAAAAACTTACATTGACATTAAAGTTAGGTAGGTACTATACTCCAGTATCGGATACTGGAGTGGAGACCGCGTTTAAACAAGCGTAGTGTAGGACGCACCCGGCGAGATAGAGCGACGATCTGCGGAGTGTAGCTGGCAAACACTGGATGAGAAGAGCCGAAGACCGGGCTCAGTGGCGCGACTTGGGAGAGACCAACGTCCAGCAGTGGACTGATATAGGTTGATGATGATAATGAGGTACTATACTTATCTGACCTATGTCCGGAAAGTTAAAATTTGGTATATGGCCACATTTCTTGATTCTTTATTCTTTATTGTACACACACAAACTTATACAGAAAATATAAACTTAAATAAATTAGATGTACAGAGGCGAGCTGAACCCTAAAAAGAGTTCTCTTCCAGCAAACCTTTGGCGAGAGTGAGATCTTGATAGATAGACAGGACCAAATTAGCAATGAAAGGTTGTATGTACGAAATCAACTACTTTGTAATTAACCACACTACTCAACTTGTATACTCAGGTCTGACATCTAATAAATCTCTTTGTCCTGTTTTACTTTTTAGGTACAAAACCCTAACCCTTATCATATAAAAAGTTAGCCTTGACATTATGCTAATCAAGACATCAAGTCTGCGCTAACTTTTATAAGATAAACCTTTATGGTTTATCTTATAAAAGTACCAAATAATATTTCTTGTCTTGTTTGGTATTTATATTAATATAAACACACGAGTTCATACGACACATGGGTCCACGGGCGGTCAACTGGCTTACAGCATTTTTTACATCCATACTACAGTCTAATAAACTCCCTAGACACTTTAAATTAGCCAAAGTCATAGCCATCCCAAAACCGGGCAAACCTGAACACCAACCGGAAAACTACCGCCCCATCGCTCTTCTCAGCTGTACTTTCAAATTGCTTGAACGCATTATACTCACAAGAATTGAACCATTTATAAATGCCGCAACACCCATCGAGCAAGCAGGATTCCGACGTGGCAGAAACTGCACCGACCAAGTACTGGCCCTAACTACCTATATCGAAGCCGGCTATCAAAAACAGCTCAAGACTACTGCGGTGTTTATCGACTTGACGGCTGCTTACGATACTGTGTGGAAGCAAGGCCTCGTCAGCAAGCTTCTATCAGTGGTCCCCTGCAAAGAAATTGTTGATTTAATTTCTAACATGCTGAGTGAAAGAGAAATCGATGTCTACTTGGGCAACTCCAAAAGCCGCAGGCGTAAACTTAATAACGGCCTTCCCCAAGGCTCAGTCATGGCCCCTCAGCTCTTCAACTTATACATATCCGATCTCCCTGAAACTACAGCCACTAAGTTCATATACGCTGATGACATCGCGCTAGTTACCCAAAGTAAAGATTTCAAATCCACCGAAAACATCTTGACAGCAGATTTATTAACACTCTCAAAATATTTTGAATCTTGGCGACTAATACCAAGCCTAAGCAAAACGGAAGTATCATGTTTCCATCTCAACAATAACCTCGCAAGTTACGAACCAATCGTCAGCTTTAATGGAGAACAGTTAAAGTTTAATTCAACCCCTAAATATCTTGGTGTTACCCTGGACAGATCTCTCACATACAAAGAACACCTCTACAAGCTGTCCCAAAAACTGTCAACTCGAAATAACATCTTGCAGAAGCTGTGTGGCACAACCTGGGGAACGTCTGCTGACTGCCTACGTACAACTGGCATTGCTCTCGTTTACTCAGCTGCCGAATACTGCGCACCAGTATGGCTAGAAAGCGCCCACGTGCACAAAATAGACACAAAGCTTAACACCACCATGCGTTGCATCTCCGGCACAATAAAATCCACACCACGCCACTGGCTACCTGTTCTAAGCCATATAGAACCCCCTCACCTCCGTCGGAAACATGCACTAAAACGAGAAGCTGACAAAATAAAGTCAAACCCTGAACTGCCAGCTCATAATGTTTTCTCGTGTCCACCGCCGAGCAGGTTAAAATCCCGGCATCCTTCCTACGCCGCTGCCCAAAACCTCACCAACTACAATACAGAAAACAGCTGGAAGAGAGAATGGTTGCAGAGTACAAAAGACACTCGTGCCGCATTGATTGACCCTACTTCCAAACCGAAAGGTTTCGATCTTCCTCGCAAACTATGGTGCCGCCTAAACAGGCTACGAACTGGGCACGGCCGCTGCAACTCCTTCCGGCAAAAATGGGGTTGGACCGATTCAGCGCTTTGTGACTGCGGTGAAGAGGACCAGACCATGGACCACATCGTAGAGCGCTGCTCCAAACACTCATACTCGGGACCTTGGAGCGATCTAATGGACCTACCTTCTGACGCAATAACTTGGCTTGGGAATCTAAATGTTGACCTGTGATAATTTTGTGGTAATTTTTTTGGTCTCCTGCTTATATAACTTAGTTTTAAGTATATTATTTTGACTGATTAATTTCTATTTTATGACAATTCAATTTTGTATGTAAGAGTTTTATTTAATTTAGTTAGCCTTAAGTTGACAGATTTTATATGTATGATTATTTTATTTGTTTTGTTGCGCCTGTTTAAACTATGTCATACGATTAAATAAATTAATATAAATACCAAACAAGTTCTTAGTTTAGTAATACATAAATATAAAAGGCAATACAGTGACTTTAATAAAATATGGATCTTACTTGGTAAACATGAATGGAATAAGATGTCCGATATGCATACTTTCTGACGATGGACCTCTTCCGGTGTACAAGTAGAACTTTTTGCCCTGTTCATGCAAGTTGAGGATGCTATGGAAATCTCGATGAGAGAAGAATATGCCTCGTCTTAGGAAATGATGAGCTGAAATTAAATTACTTTATCTATCTAAAATATGTATTTATTACAAGACCAGCCCTAGTTCTCTTTCATTTTTTATATATAAAAAATAAAAAAAATATAATTGTGAAATATTGATTATTAAATATGATAAGAAAAATAAATAAGTGTTAACATTTCTCTGTTCTGTTGAATATTCTCATGGATCTCTAGTAGGCACATACATGTCTGAGGTAATCAGTTTCTAAGCTATTTGTTTTTTTTTTAATTTGTTTCTACAATATTATCTCTTAGAAATATAATACTCACCTTTCTTCCCAGTGACCTTTTCAAATCTATCAATTAGTTCTGTGTCAATCTTTTGACTCCCAAATTTTTCTGCAATAAAAGTTTTAAAGATTTTCAAATTAAGGCTACACAAAGTGAACTATTAAAATTGACTAATTAAAATAGCTAAATTAAAATATGGTGCAGTCATTATAATAAAGATGGGAAGTTTCTGGTGCCATGTTTATTTATTCCAGAAGTTAATTTGATTCATGGTGTTGGGATGACTTAGCATAAATAAATTAATACTTCAAGATAGTTGTGATACATTTATTATTATTTTAATGAAGTGCCGGATTAAGCAAGCATGGGGCCCATAGCTAATTCTTTCAATACCCAATACATTTATATTATGCTATCTATAGGTTAACATTGTGGGTCCTGCTGCATATTTAAAATATGCAAGGCCCACTTTCACGCGGGGCCCGCAGTAATTGCTACTTTTGCTACATGGTTAATCTAGCACTGTTTTAATGAATTCATTGATGGCAAACAAGTAAATTATTGGTTTTAATTGTTATATATTCATGGGTTAATAAATTATTTTTCTTTCTTTCTTTCAAGTCAATGGATGATTTGATGTTAAATGGTAATCTTTATCTCTACAACGATTAATTACCATACTCAACACAGTGGAGTGACATTACTAGTATCCACATAACACGTGCTTCTGTTACACCTCAGGACTCTGTTACTTACGTATCAATTTATCATAATCAATGCCGGTTTCTGATTTTCCGGTTACAGTCCACGGGTCTACAAAATCCTCGTCACTCTTTACCGTAAGACTCCTCAGTAGTGCTTCCGCCATAGTTAATAGGAATCTGTAAATTTTTAGACCTAGGTTATGTACCGTTAATAAAAAACTATGTAAATAAATATTGCAGACATGAGCAGACTTCGGTTGGAAACAGCCGCAAAAACCATCTTATATTGTAAGGCTAGTTCAGATAAAAGGTATAGGGTTTAACATAATAGTATTTTAAACGTACAAACCAAGGGGATCACGCACAACAATAGGATTTTTATTTCAGTTACACGTTACAGTACAATAGCAGGAAAATAAACTGCAGTAATTGTTAAAAAACCTCACCTCATTAAAGTAGGTAGGTATAGGTACTTACAGTGTTGCCAGGCCTGTTGTCCACTAATCTCAGTACAAAATATTTTAAAAAACAAACCTATTTTATTACATAACCTATTTTATTACAAAAAAAGTATAAGTAGTCACCGTGGACGCTTGAGTGGTTAAGTAGTATAATCTTCAACTATTGCTTTATCAAAGTCTTTACAAGTTTGTGATAATTCTGTTAACATGTGTAAGCGTATGTAGAATTAAAGAAACATCTTAAAGGCCACGCAAATGTGTACATAGATTCCCATCTTAAATAAAAAATTACATGCCTGTCGTTTTTGAAAACAATCGTATCGTCAAAGTTCAATTCAATTTTTTTTATTTAATGGCATATGGGGGTTAGCCAACTTCGCCAATGTCACGTTGCAAGTTAGGCCTTAACACGAAGGAGTAGTTTAAACCGGTGGACTGATATGACAAATAAGCAATAATATTCGGTTAGTTATCCAATACCTGTAACAATAAGACAGCACAAACTAACTACAGACATCACAAACAATAATATTCTTAAAGGTAAACCTTGGGTAAACCCATAAAAATAAGTTGTGAACACTCTTATAAACTTTTTTATCAACGTCACTTTTAATAGATGTCATGTGTGTAAAATGTCACAGTGTCAGCTTAGCCGTCACGCACGTCACATCACATTTCAATTTCAAGAAAAAAAAAAAATCTTATCTCATCTCGCTCGTCGTCGTTGATGTTGGTGTAGTGAATCGTCCGACGACGTCGCGTTTATTTACCAAAAATCGAACAGAAAGAGCTTTTCTTTGTCCCAATTATTGTATGGAACATTGGTGTTGAATAAATTCGGTGGGACATTGTTCTTGATGGTGTCCGGCGACGATTCAAATGGTGGTCGTTTGTCGCGTAAAACTACGAGGTCTCCGAACCGCAAGTCCAAGAAGACAGATGCAGATATAGCGAAGGGATCAGCGTTGCGAAATGATTCGCAACCTTCAGTCCATAAAAGGAACCTATACGTCGTGTCTTTCCCAATTATTATTTTGTTCAACCTACTCAGATCAGTGTTGTACCAGTTGTTCATAATATTTAAGTACTTGTACACCGCGTCTCATCGGTTGATGCACAAGCCTCGGAACAACGGAGAGTGCAATCTAGAAGTTGTAGTGAAGGACGGAATAGTTTCCACTGAGTTAGCCACAAGTGAGGAGATGTCTCACATCCACACAGTGGGGCCGGGAGATCCCCTGCTAGCCAAACAGAAGCACCACCACAGGAAAGCTTTTGAATACATTTCTAAAGCACTGAAGATTGATGAGGAGAATGAGGGTAAGAACCACCCAGCACTGTAGTTAGTTTAGATCTGTAGCAATGAGTCATGATATTGATCCGTTTCTAACAGACAGCTTTTTAGTTTCATTAGATGGACCCCATCTAGTAATTCTAGATGTTTTGCTTCTAAAAGCTTTCTAGGCATTTTGTCAATGTTTTGTATTTATGAAATTTTAATGCTTATAAAACAGGTCAAAAAGAATTAGCAATAGAGCTGTACAAGAAGGGAATATATGAGTTGGAACGAGGCATTGCTGTAGATTGTTGGGGCGGCCGCGGAGACGCCTGGCAGAGAGCCCAGAGATTACATGATAAGATGAAAACCAATCTAGGCATGGCGAAGGATCGCTTACACTTCCTCGGTATGCATAAATCTCAAGCTATCTTATCAATTATCTTTATATTTCATGTTCATTCTAGCTCCAGCTGTTCAGTTATAAATAGCCTCGTAGTGTTTTTATAATGGCTGTTTGTGGCATGCTAGCTTTTTTTCTTACACACTACATATTCAAGATACAATTGAACAAGGTTTAATTTAAGTGTTGTCCCCAATAGCCAACCTAGTCGCACTCAGTAAGTTGGGCGTTGAGAGTGAGGCTGAGCGGCCTGACAAAAAGCCCACCGACTCTCCGCTCAAAGTCAGACGGCCATTAGAGAAGTCCAAGACTACATTGTTAGTAGACAGTAACAGTGGTGTAATGAAGCCACCTACAGAAGGTAGATCACAAATATGCTTAGCTTGTGACTATGTGGTACTACCAAACTGAGCCATTCTTAAGTTACCTATATATCAGTAATATCAAATGGATAACTTCAGTTTGGCTTTTTATTGGTATAACTCACTGCAAATTCTAAAGTTTTACATCCCGAGTTAATCTAACAATCTAATATACTAAAACACTACACTTTTTTTTTATAATTGGCAATTTTGCATGTGAATTTGACTGGTTTGTGAAGCATCACTAGCTTAAAGTACTTGTGTATTTACTTACTTAAGGGTCAGATATACACAATCCAACATCTCAATATGCCATGATGCAAATTTAGTGATTGGATTGTGTATGTGTTTTGTTTCTCTTATATTTTGTTACTTACTTTCATCCACTTTGTTGCAAAACTTGCAAATAATTTAGTACATTGCTGAGAATTTACATCATGCAACCATAATCACTCATCTATAATTTATAATATGCCATAATATTCTGATTATACAAATCAATATTTTAAACAAGCATGTATATAATTTTCCGATTTAACTTAAGGAGTATAAGTTTAGTTATGAAGCTTAGTTTATATTTATTGTGGTTTAATATAGAATCTTTCCACTAATCCTTCAAAAACAAAAAAGAGGAAGAACGCGTCGTCATATCTAAAATATACGTCCCGCTTAAATTAAATCTTAAATCTATAACCGTATGAATCAAAATAGCTGATCAAAGTCTTTGCGTGAGTTCACATTCGCGTATGTGTAACCTTTTTGTGCGCTGATATTTTAGCGCACGAAAATAGTCGTGTTTTGCTAAGTAGGGCACTAACAAACGGCATTGCTACGTCGAATTGAACACGATATGTATTAGATGTGTGCTACCATAGAAATGATTAACAAAGGCAGCTTTTATTCGTGATACCTCGCCTAGCTATTATCGCACTATCACGACATAACAATGATACAAAAACGTGCCGTTAGGTTCCTCTTTCCCGCCTTTTTGAGCATGCGGGCACCTGCTCAACTCTACTGAGTAGATAGATCCACAAATTCGTTCTAGGGCGCAATCACGACAAAATCTGATACCCACACTTGCTCGAGAGTAATCTTAACTACAAGTCTGCATTATTTCATTAAAATAAATGATTCAGCTCCTTCAGTATCGTTGAAGCTGATAACCATCCCCTGAATCATTGCAAATAATGATTTACCATAAAGGCAATTGGGAAGTAGATAGTACGGTGTAACGGAGCGATATAAACTTTGTGTTCTTAATCCGTCCAAATCGCGTACGCTTTACAATGCCGAAGAGTCGACCCTGAAAAGTTTGGGAAAATGTGAGCTGAACTTTGTTTCAGGGCTACATAATTTAAATGACCGTGTCGGTCACTCTCAAAACAATGTTCAACTCCCAAAATTGTTTAATGTGGTTGATAATTGTTTAACCAGCTTTTAATAATGAAATGATGCGGTCCCAGCTCTTGAAGGTGAAAGTCCGACTAAAAATCAATTACACGGTTCCGAATCAATTTATTTATCACTTGCCAGAGACTTCGTCTGAGCTATCTATTTCAGGCTGGTTGCAAAGGTCTTTTCAATTCTGTCCAGTCATTGTGTGATTGAGTGTAGTTGGTAACAATCGTTCGAACTTTCCCCTTTATACTTTGGAACTATCACTATTTCGTGATTCCCAAACCACGAAATCATTTTATCTGTTGAAGAATTCAGTATTTACCTATATTACAGTATTGGCTGGTAATCAGCTGGACTGACTGACTGTAATAAATCCAGGAAGTATGTTTTGACTAGAGTACCTTTTTATTCATGATCAAAGATCAGAATCTGGCGTACAGAGAACTAATGATTAACGAAAAGTCGCGCTTGGATTACAAATTGTCAATCTAACTAATTCTCATCAAGAGACACGCTTGCTACACTGGTTGATAGGTATTTTATATTTCCTTCCATTTTGCTGGATCGGCCAGTACTAGATTGCTCAATGAGTACCCACGCATGGCATGGAAACATTGCTGGTGCGTAACACGCACGATCTTTCCAATTGACTTGTAATTTGTTGTCTCACTTCATTTAACTACATCCTTCATACAATACACTATTGTACACTAGTCATTGACCATGACGGGCAGACAAACAGATTTTTTGAAAATCAATAGTCGTTGAACTAGAAAATTTCCCGCGCTCTTATGGTTATTTTATATTCAAACATTTCTACACGAGTTGATAATAGAGTTTATGTAATTCTGCTAGTGAAATTACAGCGAATTTGCATATAAATGAGTTATATTTCAACTTTTTGTTCGGCCACATTCACGTATTATATTGGATGCTCTCAGCATAAGTTAGTTTTGTAAGTGAGCCACTCTACCTAATGAGATGTCTCGGTATCTACTCAGGGTCACCTGGCTCGAAACAAGGCAGTAAAAATAGATATCCAAAGAGCCTAAGCTGGGAATAGCTTTGTGCTGATGTTTTACATCGTCTCGTCTCTTCTTCACAACCAGGTCACAAAGATGGTTTTAGTGACACCTTTATTAACACATTTTTTAATCTAAACCGGCTCCATGATTATAAAAAAACAAGAAAATCCCTGCAGATTGTTAGCACTAGCTAGTTTATTTGGACATTCTGAAACTGGTAGAGGCTATTCTACATTTCATAAGTTTGTGATTGTTTGAGAGCCGTTCCTTGATTGACAGTTCCATCAATTTCACGATCTGGTAGATAAGTAACAGATTAGAATTATATGACACACATACATTTACAATATAAACGCTAAAGTGTTGATATAATTAAACCACACAACCTGTCGCCATGCTCTTTCTGAGAGCTATCTCGTTGACCTCTAAGCTAGTTTTAATTTAGACCGAACTTGGCTAGACTTTAGGCAGCAGGGTCACCTTCCGACCTCTAAATCTATACGAACTTTTTCTTAAACCTATGCGTGTGTTCAGGCCATATGCTCAAGTTTACTGGTAACCTTAGCATTATTAAAATTGATTATTTGAAGACATACAATAGTGGCGTGTTTCAGAGAGATCATGTTTACCATATCGAACCCTGTATCACGTTTCCATCTTCACATGCTTGGTTTTAGCTTTTGCCATTTCATATCGCATTTATACTAGGCAATGCATTAGGCATCACTTGCTTACTGTCAATTTATACAGAGTGAGGACCAGAGAGCTTTTTAAAATCACAGCCGTGTTTTTTGGCCATACAAATGCCTGTATTGTCTGTTCGTTTAGGTTAATCTATTTATACTTAGAGACTAAATCAGACTTGTAGTTTTCACATGAGTTCACATGAGGTACTTTCTATCTCAGTTATATTTAATCAACGTCGTGTTAGCGATACTGGAGACCTGATATGTTAGATTCTTATGAAAGTATATCTACTTTTGTAGAAATTCTCATCTACTTTTACTCGACGTTGATAAAATTTGAGCTTAAATAGATTATAGAGAAAAAAATCAGTTGAAACTATCTCATCATAGTAGTAGGATTCAGTACCTTCACGACTGCCATATCTGAACTTCATCTCTTCAGTCGCAGGCCGTAAGCTCACGACTCCAGGGCGGAGGGTTGCGGGCGGCGGTGGACCTCTAATGAAGTCTCAGACCCTGCCTCGGTCCATGGGCAGATCAGCATCACAACCAAATAGCAGGTACTTACCTTACCTTCTTTGCTGAGTATAAAACATTTTCCATAGGTATTCGATCTGAGATGATTCATGTCGCTGAAGGAATGATAAGCATATTTTTCACTGTAATGATAACGATCTTTAAATATTTAACTTTTAGCTAGAAATAAGCTTTGTCTATACCTCGCATTTTTCTCTAACGGCCGGTTTCTGGAAACCCAAATCACGATTGATCCGAGTTTGACACATAGTAATTATTTGAATTTTTAGTAATTATTTGATTTTTTCGTTGATCATCGTTCGAGAAACCGGCCGTTAGACCTTTTAAATCTTATGTAGAGGATTTGATGTAGGGGCCACTCTTACCCATGCAAAGTGGTACAAGAATCTTTAGGATGTTGATGTTAGTTTGTCGACCACCTTTCGACCTGAGCAGACCTTATACACTGTAAATACAAAATCTCTTACAACTGAAATCATATCAGTAACCTTAAAGGTCTAGTCAAAGGCATATCAGATATTCGATTTGGCGTACACCCAAATTTAGCAGTACGCAAGCCTATCGTCACTGCTAAAATAATCGAAAACGAAATGTTTTCATATTGAAAACGAGTAGGTACATTAAAATTTTTATCATAAAAAATAAGTGTAAAAATCGGTTACAGCACAAATGGAAACTACAGTAGATATCCTATGAAGCCAGCTTCAACGCCGCCGGCAGTGAAAAGACAGCTTTCTGTAAGTTTTATTCATTAAAATATATTAACAATCACAATATAATTATCTATCTTTTTTTAAGTACGGACATTTCACACATCACACTCTAGTCCCAAACTAAGCAAAGCATGTACTATGAGAACTAGACTGCTGATAGAATACTTTTATACATTTTTTTGGTTGGGAAACGAACCTAAGACCCACAGCATTGAAGGCAGAACTACTACCAACTGAGCTGTGATGCCTGTGAATAATCTTTATTCTACCAGTTCCTGATTTCCATAATTGGTTTAATTGTGGACTAGAGACATCGTGTGAAATGTCCATGAATATTTACTTAAGCATTCATTGTAAAACAAATAGAGGTGTAATTTATTCTTTAATCGTTTTATCTACTAACTATTGTGAATATTTCAAGTTAAAAATAAATCTAGCTTTCAATACTTCCTGGCTACTCGTCTCGTAATTATAATGTGTACATGTTTCCTATTGCCTCATCTTTTGTTAACATAGAAGTTTTAACAATTCATAGTCAACCTCATTTCATGTTTTATTGCATATTTATTTATAATCCTTTAATACAGAGTGACTTAATTTTTGCGGTTAAAATATCCAATGTACCAAATTGAGTTTTTTATGCAAACGACTTTTTTTTTCCCTAACCTATCTCATCCCACTGCTGGGCAAAGGTCTCCCCCAAATCCTTCCACTCATCCCTGCTCTCTGCTTTGTCCACCAGTCCCTCTCGAAATCATCGAGGTCGTCCCGCCATCGCCTTCTTGGTCGGCCCCTACGCCGCCCTATGCAAACGACTATCAAAAAAAACATTTTAACAAATATCACACCCACATGTTAAAAATGTATGGAGGCTATCAAGTTATTGCATTAATTATAGAATCCTACACCAGTCTGCTTGTTACATTAAAGAAAAAAAGTGATAAGTAAATCCTATCCCAACTCTTTCACAAATTCAGATCGTTAATTGTAATTATATGTTGATGATGAAACCTATTTGCATAGAGAAAATGCCTTAAATGTTTTTATTGTATTCGAGTATAGAATAGACAATGTTGGCACGTCGCCCATACAAATTACGCGAGATGAGAAACTATCAGGAGTACTAACTTATAAAGCGTATATGCATGAGTCAGTTCTAATTGTAGTCAAAAACAAGTAATTTTCGTGCAAAAAAGATAACTAATAAAAAAAAGTCAAAGACAAAAAGTTAAAAATTACTTTATTCAATAAAATCATAAGGATCACGTAGAATCGTCTTACATACTAAGTGATTCTAGGTGCCAGTTCCACGCGACCAGAGCCTAAAAGAACGAGCAAGAATCTTACGGCCTGGTTCCTACCGTATTTTTTATATGATCATTTAGTTCTTTGTAAGAAACAAAGAACTAAAATTTGACAGCGATAAGTAATATTAAATACGCATAATTAAGTATTACTCAACTACTTAGTCTTATCGGAACCTTAAAGTATCAGCTTTCAAATAAAAAAAACATCAAACGCAGAAAAAACTGTCGAATTGAGAGAACCTCTTCTATTATGTAATAAGTCCTTTATAAATGAGTTTATACGAAATAATCTCACGAGAGACAACTAAGGGGTGTTCCATTATTCATACTGCGTAAACTAATGGAGGAGATTAAGTATCATAGGGATTTAATGGGGAGGGTAATCCCTCTCTTCTATAAATTTGAGCTATTTTTGTTCTTTATTCCGTATAATCTCAAAGATCATTTAAAATCGTCTTATACTACGTGATTCTTGGAGCCATTTCCACGCGACCAGCGGGGATATTAACCTTATCGTATCGCAATAAGTATTAACCATATCACCTCATTAACCATCACAAATATGGCTCTAATCAGGGCGCATACCAGGTACCAGTCAACGGCTCTCCCGTCCGACGAGCGGTCGGAGGCGGTTCCCAACGAGGCACGCCCACCAGAAGTAGAACCCCGCAGTCCACGCTGTCTGTACGAGGAGTCGATCCTAAGCTGGTCCAGCTTATACTGGACGAGATCGTCGAAGGAGGTCCGAAGGTGCAATGGGATGACATAGCTGGACAAGACGTGAGTGTATTGTTTTTACTTGGCTACATGCCAATCTAGATTGAACTCTTCAGGACATGCTGTTTATATGAGGGGTGAACATGAAGCTGGTCCAACTTATACTGGATGTCTGGTTAGGACATCCAGTGTAAGTTGTAAGTATAAGTTATAAGTTGTGGTTAGGATGTGAGTGATATAATAAGGCCTACCGAACTATATCAAAGACGGTTGAATTTCAAAACTTTTTCTAGTTGTAGAAGGAATAGACCAAAACTGGTTGACTATTTGACCTAATGCAGGTACAACCATTGCTTAGTTAGGACTAAATTCCGTTTGTGAATGTATGATGTATCCAAAAAAGAGATGGGACTCTTTTAGTAACTTTAGTAAACTTATGGTAACACAGTATTCTTCGTTTTAGGCAGCAAAACAAGCGTTGCAAGAAATGGTGGTCCTACCATCGCTAAGGCCAGAACTGTTCACCGGGCTGCGATCACCTGCTAGAGGATTGCTCCTCTTTGGACCTCCGGGAAATGGTAAGATCAGATTTTTCAACCCAAGTACTAAGACGTCATAACTCAGTAGGCTCTGCCTTCCATGCTGTGGGTTGTGGTATCTACCCATAAAGATATTTTTTTTGTGTGATGGCGAACTCTGTGTTGTGCTCTGTCTTTGTCTATTATCACAACCCGCCTCTATATTGTATGTATTTTGTTATTTACCAATAATAGTAATCTATCTGCAAAAAAAAAATTTTTTTGCTACTCAAGTATGTAGGTATGTAGTTACATCGTACGAGCAATCTAGGTTCATTACATTTCAATTTGGGACTTGATGGAATCTTATACAATGTCCATAAATTTTTCGTTTTCTTAGAAATAAGAGAGCTATTGAATCTTCATAAATAAATCGTCTCATGGTTTGTGGGATCGGCTCTTTGTAAAAAGCTTGACCGGGGAAGTACCTATTTCGTCGACATTACTCGACACGTGCCAAGTGCATAAATTAATTAATTAATGAAAATTAATTAATTAATGAAAATTAATTATTGCACACCTTAAGATAAATAGAAAATAGCATGTTTTGTATAACTAAACGTACAATAGGCGGTAAGAATCGCTTAGGGATAAGAATCGTTAAGCGATTTGAAGTTCAATGGTTATTTTCGTATAATTTTCAGGTAAAACCCTGCTAGCGCGATGTGTAGCCGCCGAATGTTCTGCTACATTCTTCTCGATATCAGCGGCGACTCTCACCAGCAAATACGTAGGAGAGGGAGAGAAGATGGTTCGCGCTCTCTTTCAAGTAGCGAGAGAACTGCAGGTACACCTAGACCAACTCTCGAAAATGTTCTGTAGCTCTACCATGAGTTTTTACTATACCATATATACTATACTCGCTAGCGTCTTTAGTTAAAAAAATGTATGAAGATTTGTACAGCGTCTCTAGCGGATAGTTGGGTACTAAAATTCGTCATACTAATATTGACGTAACTACTGTAGTAAAGGCAGGCGATTTTACTGTGACAACTCATGGTAGAGGTACTGAGTACTTAACGTAAAGAAAGCAGGCATTATAGGTAAGTAAATAAATCGTCATGATCGTAGAACAAAGACGGATGTGACTTTTGGCCATTTTTTTATTTCATTAATTTACTTATAATTTATTTTGGATGCTTTTTTACATATACATAGCAACTTGTCTGAATTTCACGTTGATAGGCGTAACCGTTTTAAAGTTATGACAGAAAATGTAATAAAAAATCTTTAAAGTCCTATAAACCTGCAGTTTGCACATTCGTCCTTGTTCTACGATCACGACGAAATATTCAGGGAAATTTCATAAAGATTAATCTATTGTCCATAACGTCTGAGAGCTTATCACGAATATATGTGACAATCGTAAACGTATCGAATCAGTAAAATATTTGAGATACATTGCACGTTGCGCGTCAATATCAGTTTTATGCTCGAACGTTGCAGCGTTTGTACAGTGTATCTGAAGTATGTTACGTTGACGATTGTCACATTTTTTAGATATATATAGACAATAGATTTCGACCTATAGATAACACTGTGAAATTTCCCCGAACACTTATTTATTTCTGTATGTAATTAATTTATAATGTTTACTTTCTTTACGTTTAAAACTCTCTCCATTCTTATCCAAAACTCTTTGCCATTTTTTTATTGTGTTGCTCGCACTGATAAGCGAAACCTGAATTTAATTTAAATTATTCTACGTAAAAGATAAGACATTTCTTTTGTATTTAGCATAGCTGAATACAAAAACCTTCAGACGTTATCTTGTCTACTGCTAACAAATTAAACGATAGGCTTTATGAAGACTATTTTGTTTATTGAATTCACTGAAAGGAACTATCATCATCACCGTACGTCAACTGCTGGTTATTTAAAAAATGTGCAATTGAGCCCTTGGAAAAATGTAATGGCAAAATTGAATACAAGTACTTAACTTATTAAGAGTTATCATTATTAAGTGGCTAGGCAATAAGACAAGGTTGTTTTGATAGTACACAAAAGAGACACGCTTGACAGCTAAGTGGGGTCGTGGGTTCGATCCCCATTTAGAACAAACGTTTGTGTGTTAAACACTGATGTTTGTTCTGTGTCTGGGTGCTACTATGTATTTTCTATGTATATACATAATTACAAAAAAATGATTATAAAAGTATTCTATTAGTAATTTAGTTCCCATAAAAAAGTCACAATACAACTACTCCGAGACAAATCCGAATTGAATTAAGAATCCAAAAGTCAAAAATAGGTTGCCTCCTGTGAGGTTTGAACTCACGACCCCTGGTTTACGAGACCAGTGCTCTACCACTGAGCTAAAGAGGCGATGCGAAGCCGTGCGAAATAAGCAGTTAAGGTGGTTCCTTTCTCATACAAAAAGCAATAAGATTTTACAAGACAACTAATAAGTGAAATTGGTGAAATATATGCTTAGTATACTCATTAGAGATATTTATAAACATCTATCTAATAAATTCATACGCTTTTATTCAGAAAACGCATAAATTTATTTGTTTCTTTTCCTAAAATTTTACGTAAAATGCTTATGTGTGCGTGATGGCGACCCGTGTAGCCGTGTATATGAAAGTGCTGCCACCATTCGGTATGGTACGTATGTTGAAGAACTAGATTTGTGTATTACTAGTCTGTGGGTGTGTCTCATTCATTCAGTTTGACTGAAGGATATGATACTTTGTGGTTCGAGACACTGACAGAATCTGACACTGACAGACAATCAACCATAACAAATCCAAAGAAAGAAAAAGAAATAGTTTCTTGGAAATCATGTTTTGATTATAATAAAGTAGGTACTCATAGGGATGAATCTAGGTAAAACATCTAGGTATATCAGCATAAAAAAACACAAATACTCAGTTCGCGCTCTATTGAAACGTTGTCATAATGAATCAACGACGTAAGAAAATAGATACCTACCTAAAGGCGCGTATAGATTTGCGAAACGACAGATTTCAATCAAAGGAGAATGGGCACTTTGAGACATAAAAATTGTGATCAAATAAAGAAAATTCCGACAGAGCCAAATCTTCGTAGAGACCTTAGGTTTACCACAAGGAATAAAGTGTCAAAAGTCCCCATCAGTCCCATGTGGGCTTAGGGACTTATTCGGGGCCCAACGTCAAAATTTTAGGTTTTTTGGATTTTTCTTGAAAACGGTAAGTTTTATCGAAAAAGTACCTAAAAGCAAAGTTGTAGATCTTAAAATTTTCTATAAAAATAACCCCAATAAATTTTTTTCTAAGACCCACTATTTCCCAGATATTGCGCTTGTAAGAATCAGACAATTGAAATAAAGAAAATTCTCTCTAAGAAAGTCTCCAGGGACTGATGGGGACTTTATTCCTTGTGGTAAACCTAAGGTCTTTACGAAGATTTGGCTCTGTCGGAATTTTCTTTATTTCAATTGTCTAAATTGACCGGACTACCAATATTTTACTATATATATACGGAAAAAATCCGACCCATGGAAATTGAGATATTCCGATGATATTGTTTTTCATTTAACATGATATTACTTAGAGTTTGAAGGCCCACAAGAATAACTGTGATTGCCTTTAAAAAGGCTTTAATTGTTTTTCAGATTGTTTAAAAATCCAACCTGTGGAAATTGAGTTATTCCTGAAAAACTGTAGTATTGCAAACAATAAATAAAGTTTTTCGGAAATATCTCGATTCCGACAGGTTGGATTTTCAAACAATCTGAAAACAAATGAAGCCCGTTTAATGCCCTTTTGAACAAAACTACAGGCATTTATGTGGGCCTTCAGAATTCGGAGTAATACGACGGTTAAATAAAAAACTGTTTTTCAAAATATATCGATTTTTTAAATAAAAATTGTAAAATGTAGGCCTGTAAAAGCCCTATAAAACATATTATGTGGCAATCCTGAGGGACGAGTTTTTTAGTCATGGCCCATGCTCCATAGAAAATTGCCCATTCTCCTTTCATTGAATTCCATCGATAAATAATGCTACAGTAGCGTCACAACTCAGTTGGTAGTAGCTCTGCCTTCTAGTTCTAAGTATTCTATCAGCGATTTCGTTCCCATAGTAGGTATCTATATGCTTTGCTTAGTTTGGGACTAGAGTGTGATGTGTGAATTGTCCGTGAATATTTATTTATTGAAAATAGTACATTTTCTCATTTCAATTCAAATACATATTTCTACACAATTATAAAATCACAATCAAGTGTTTCTACTTAGTAGGTATAAACAAAACTAGCGGTAGTAAAATATATGAACCATCTTCCGAGAGATGAGTATGTACCTACCTAATATAAATCGAATACTACGCTATCCGCTATCCGCTCTACGCTATCCGCTCTAATACTCACAATTTGAAATTATCTATCATGCCAAAATTCTAAGTTTGTTGTCAGCTCTCCAGCCGTAGAAAAAGAAACAAGATTATAGCTGTCTCTTTTTTGCTTGAAAATGTTACGTTGCCATACTTCCACTCTGTGGTCTGTTCTAGAAACTAATATTCTAGAAAAGAAAGGATTTGTCTGTTTGTCAGTTACTTATATGTATAGTAAAAAAACTAACTCAAAATTACATGATCTATTTTAATAATTCTTTCATTATTAAAAAGAGTAACATAGGCTGTATTGAGTACAAATTAATTTAATTTGAAAAATACTTTTTCGTGAAATACAGTAAAAGAACTCGCTGCTGAGTCGAAATAGGCAGCACGTTCCAAGTCACGTCTAACTGCTAGTTCAAAATATTTGGTTGTAAAAGTGTTGCCAACATAATTTTTTGCTTTGTCAAACAGTTTGTTTTTTAATGTTCTGTAATGATCAAGTTATCAAAATAAAAGAACTTACTTTGCTATAAAAATAATATTTATTTCTAAGTACACAAATACCCGTAGTTAGTCGTATCGGATCCTGAAAGTTTTAGTCAAAACTCAAGCAAAATTAAAAATCTCCAAATAAATGCATACCGAAATGGGTAAATTATACCAATGTATGGCAACATCACTGACAATTGTCAACGTTTGCTCTGTCTGTCATTTCTGCTTTCTGCATAATTGTTTTGTGATGAAATTCTTTATATTGTGCTCATTGTGATAACAAAGAAGCATGCGTGCGTGGTGATCAAAGCATGCACGCTACTTCGCATCCTTCACATAGAACCTTCTCATTAGGCTACACCACATAAGTGACTTTTATAGGTACTTATCGCATAATTTGTTTTATGTTGTTTTCTACAGGAGCTCAGATTTGGGGGCCAAGAGCGGGGCCAAGTGGGCCACTGCAGGTATGACTTGGATTCATGGGGATACTCCGATTTAGCAATATAATGTGACTGCCCCACAAACAATGTATCACCTTCTGGACAAGACAATGCGCTAATAGCTGCACTTGAAGAATCTTAGCGACGCCACAAAAAATTACATAAACGTAGCCCGTATTTGGGCAAAACATATTCATGTGTTTTATTTGATGAGTTTTTCATATTTTTATGGTAATTATTTCATAATAATACTAAAAATATTTCGGAACATGTTAGCAGTTTTATTAGAAGGTAATCTATGGAGGTTCTCTATTTATAGTATCTACATAAGTAAAAACCATTTTTAAATAAAGTAGGTTTTATAAGACAGTAGATATTGTTCAAAGCAGAGGTAAAACTAAAAAATAAATTTTCTTGAGCCAGGAACCAAAACTATTGATTCAACAAAAAACAAAAATAAGTAAGCCTCCGCAAGAATTGAACTCGGTTGCGACAAATCGAATTCCATAGCATCTTCAACCGCACCATTCGTTCTTTTAATTTGACGTTGAAATTATCAAATACTAGTGCGTTACAAATATTGTATACATGTGTGTGTATCTGAGTAGATAGCAAGCTTGAAATTCTTCAAAAGCCCCTGCACGTTTTATTTACTAAAATTATAGTTTTGTGTATTGATTAGTTGGTATCTATTAATAAAATTTCGCAAAGGTGAATTTTGATAACTAAACGCAAAAAACCATTAACGAATCAGAAGAAAAACCGCAGTTTTTTAAACTAGCGCCATCTATTGTTGGTCTGCTACCGTCCTGACTGAGCGCTTTAACCTTAATGGATTCTCGTCGCATTACTGTTTTTGAACCGATTTCAAAAGAGGAGGTTCTCAATTCGACTGCATGTTGTTTTTAGGGCTCCGTACCCAAATAGTAAAACGACTCTTTTATTTAGAATCCGCTGTACGGCGGTTTGTCCGTCTGTCACCAGGCTGTATCTTATGAACCGTGATAGGTAGACAATTTAAATGTTCACAGATGATTTATTATATTTCTGTTGCCGCTATAAAAACAAACACTAAAAAACTGAATCAATTAAACATCTAATGGTGTTCTCACACAAAATCTTATTTTTTTTGTTATAGAATCTTACGAGTTGTACTGTTAATTGGTTGTAATTATTTTATTTATGTATTTCCAGCCAGCAATAATATTCGTAGACGAGGTAGACTCGTTGCTGTGCGAGCGTTCTTCTGGCGAGCACGAAGCCTCGCGAAGGCTGAAGACGGAGTTCCTGGTGGAATTTGACGGACTGCCCGCGGCCGGGGCCGACAGACTCATCGTGATGGCAGCCACTAACAGACCCCAGGAGTTGGATGAAGCTGCTCTTAGGTATTTTTTTATTATTCGTTTAATTAGAACGGCCCTAGCCAATTACACTAATCAAAATATGAAGTATAAAACAAAATATATGACTAAAAATAAGTAAAAATAAAAACAGTTAAAATTAAATAAAAAACACATTGAATTGAATAAAAAAAGAATAATAATCACAGAATAGAGTCAATTGACTAGGTACCACTACTATTCTTCTTCTTCTTGATTGCGCCACAGCTCAGTTGGTAGTAGCTCTTCCATGCTGTGGGTCGTAAGTTCGATTCCCATCAAAAGTCCCATGTTTGTGTGATGAACATAAATATTGGTTGTGTCTGGGTATTACTATGTATTCAATGTATGTATTTACAAAAAAAAATGTTTATAAGTAATCTATTATTTAACAGCCTGTAGTGTCTTACTGCAGGGCAAAGGCCTCCCTTCCTTCTCTCCAGTCGTTTTTTTTATGAGCAATTTTTTGCCATTTTTTTACAAATTTGTCAATCTCGTCCCTCCATCTCCGCCATAGCTCTTAATGAAATGAAATATATAATACATAATAATATATATTATCAATTAAGCCTTTTATTCAGACTACTTAAAATTACATAAAATATTAGTATTATACATAAAATTTTCTTACACTATTTTTATTTTTTACACTTATTTTTGAAATGAAATATACCCATTGATAAATAGCACCCTATTATTATTAATGTAACTGTAATGTATGATAACTTAATAAATTTCACTTCATTACAGACGGTTTCCAAAGCGTGTGTACGTATGTTTGCCCGACGCGCGCACACGTATGGCGTTGGTTCGGCGCGTGCTCACTAGAGGCGCGGCGGCGACCACTATAAGCGACGCGGAGTTGTCTCGTCTCGCCGCGCTCACCGACGGTTATTCCGGCAGCGATCTCACTGCCCTCTGTCGAGACGCCGCTTTACAACCTATTAGAGGTACGTTAATAGAAAACTTATGTCATTTATTTATGTCTTATTTTGTGTGCAATCAATACATAGTATTTTATTTATTTGCTTTTTGCGGCTTTTGTATCAATGCGGCCTTGATGGCCTATTGTGATCGCCATTTATATGTAAATCACCCCAGTGGGGGGGGAGGGGGTTCATAATTCAATCAATACTATACAGGGTTATTTGTAATTAGCGCATCACCTCTTGCAGGAAGCTTCTCTACTTCAATATAAACAACATTTGTTCTACGACTTTTTGTAAATCTTGATAAATAACACATAAACAAAAAAAAACAAAAAAATTGGTTATCTCTGTTATTTATTACTCTGTGTTTTGTAAGAGTGAGAGAGAATATACCTAACCAAGCCTCCCGCGACCCGCGCGCGCGCGACGTATGATTCGGTATTGTACTAACTACCTACTACGGTTTTTTTATTACTCAGTCAACCTAGGGAATCTGAATCCACTTTCCCTTCATACTTTAATCAGGCTTAGGACTGACAACATTAAAAAATGAAAGAATAAGAAGTCTAAAACCTAAAATCTGAATTTCAGAAAAAAACTAATTTAAACATTATTCTTTTTAAAAAAATAGGTACCTACTAAATAGGTATTTTATTTTTTAATGCAGGCGTATTTAAAAAGTGGAATCAGCTTATTTACAATAATTGAATATCTTCTTCTAAAATTCTTCTATCTAAAATGATTGGATAATTAAAAATTACCTCGTAAATACAAATCACGCGGATGCCGGTGGGTATCACGCACATAGCGTTCAAAATAGTCACCTTCGCATCCAACACAAAGATCACACCTAAAAATGAACTGTTCACCAACTCGTGATGCACTTGCGGATTCGTTTTGAGGTCAACGCCCAAACAATTTTGTCCAATAACATAGCGCGGCTAGCTACTTCACCACCGGAATACACTAGGGATTTTACATGTCCCCACAAATAAAAATCCATCGGACGGAGTAATGTCTGTTCCGTTCCGTAGGCACCTAGGCACTCTCACAAATCGTAATTCGGTTACGCGGCAACGGGACCGGAAGAAAAGTGCGGCGCACGCGTCTCTAATTACCCGTGCGCGGCGCGTCATACGACTGAGGTCAAGTTCAAAAGTGCCAAGCCGCTGCACCCCGCAACCCCGCGCCCCGTTACACGTGCCGATATTTTGCCTAGAGATAGTTAGATAGTTGGGTGCGCGTAGAGTAATGACCAGTTCAGAGACATTAAAATACATAATAATAAATTTGTATGGGAAAACTTAAATTTTAAAAATTAATAATTTTGAAAAGTCGTAGAACAAATGTTGTTTATATTGAAGTAGAGAAGCTTCCTGCAAGAGGTGATGCGCTAATTACAAATAACCCTGTATATTTAGTATAAATAAATAATAGTATAGACTATAGAACAAAGTCACTTCTCTGTTTGTCCCTATGACTGGTAGAAACACCCAGACACAGAACAAATATTTATGTTCATCACACAAACGTTTGGGGGTTTTCTGGGTAGGAATCGAACACACGGCCCACAGCATGAAAGGCAGAGCTACTACCAACTGAGCTCAGTTGTTCTTTCATCACACAAATGTCACTTAGGGAGGATCAAACCCATGACCCATAGCATCAAAAGCAGCGTGATTGTACTGACATTGATTTATTAATTCCAGAATTAGACCCTGAAGAAGTGAAATGTCTGGACCTGTCACTTGTCAGGGCAATAACATTCCAAGATTTTATAGAGGCGCTCAAACGAATCCGACCATCTGTTTCTCCAAACAGCCTGGTCGCCTACGAGAAGTGGTCGGTGCAATACGGAGATCTTGGTCTCTGAAGGAAGTAATATACAGGTATCTGTACAAATACATTGTTATGAATTACTAGCTGACCCGTGCCCACTTCTTTGGGCATAATTCGACCATTTTTTCTTCGATTCACTTTGCAAAACGGACTACCACGTAAAAGCCTTTTTATTTTTCGGTTTTTGTATAACCTATGACACTCAGAAATAATGTATCTTACTATTGGTGAAAGAATTTTTTAAATCGGTTCAGTAGATCCCGAGATTACCCCTTACAATTTATCAAACACACAAACTTTACTTCTTTATAATATTAGTATAGAAGTATAGATGTTCTGCCTTCCATGCTGTGGGTCGTGGGTTCGATTCCCACCCAGGTCAAATGTTTGTGTCATGAAAAAATTAAACAAAACACTTGAAAAGAACTGTTTTTGTTACCAGGTATTGGTTTATGAAATCTTAGAAGACGTCGTGAAAATGCGGCGAGAAGAGGCGGTTTGATATAATGAACTTTATATAATTAATTATTATAATCGCTCAAATTTTAATGAATCTCAGTCTTATATGTATTCCCATATAATTCCCAATGCATTTAGTTTAGTTGACATGTTTAATATATTGTAATATTATGTTACCCTGGTTTGCCCATCTAGTCATAGATTGACAGTTTAAAGTGTAGTGTGAAAACCTGTGCAAATATTGATGTATAACTTTTTTAATGTCCGAGTATAAAACTAACGGCCGGTTTCTCGACCGATGATCAACGAAAAAATCTAATAATGACTATGTGTCAAACTCGAACCAATCGTGATTTGGGTTTCCAGAAACCGGCATTATGAATTGCTGTGTTTCACCTGTATGCAACACTCTGTATAGTGAGTGATAATACATATTATTATAGGTTTGATAGGCAGACTAGGTTGAGAGAATGATGCATGTTGATCAATCCTACTCGATTTAAACGTCCTTTAAAGTAGATACCAGTGACCCTATATCGATTCAGGGGTTACCCAAGGTTGGATCCAGCTTTGACGCCAGTCGTGGTCAAGTCAGGAACTTATAATTTAATTTTGATAACGTAATTCCCAAACGTTTGCCATCATACAAAGTTATTATATTAAATTAACTAAATATTGAAGGTATGTATTATTATATTATATTATATTGGAGGCCACCTATCTGGCTCTAATAGCTGCCGGGGTGTTGAAGTAGTGAACAATTTTATTTACCTGGGCTCTTATATCTGCAATGATGGCAGTTGTGTGCCTGAAATTAAGCGTCGTATAGCCATGGGACGAGACGCAATGACTCGGTTGAATGGTATCTGGAAAAACCGAGGAATATCATGCAAGACGAAGATGCGTCTAGTCCGAGCACTAGTCTTTCCTATTTTCTTATACGGCGTCGAGACATGGACTATCTTATCAAGAGAGAGGAAAAGAATTGATGCGTTTGAGATGTGGTGTTGGAGACGTATGCTGCGAATATCGTGGACCGCTAAGCGCACCAACGTGTCAATTCTTACGCAGTTAAAAGTGAAAGATAGGTTATCCACAATTTGTCACCGCCGTATACTCTCTTACTTCGGCCATATTGCCAGACGCGGCGACCAAAACTTGGAGAAACTAGTGATCGTTGGTAACGTTGAGGGAAAACGATCGCGCGGTAGATCTCCAACCCGATGGACGGACCAACTAAAAGAAGGTGGACGAAAGTTTTGCGAAGTAGTCCGAATGGCCACAGACAGAAACCGCTGGAGGCAGACCGTTCACTCCATGACGTCGTCAAAGACATCCATTAGCGATCACGATCTTCAGTCATGAAGTGCCGACCACAGAAGGAGTAAGGTTGTTACATTAAATCTGTATATGGTGACAAAATATATAAATAAAATAATTATGTTCAATTAGTGGTCCACCTAAGTCCTGGAACCAGCTCCGCCGTTGTAGTTACCCCGTTTTCATCGTAATTTTTAAAAATCCCTAAATATATGTTTTATCCTTTTAAAAATATCAATCGAACAAAATTAAATAAATACCGTCCTAAGACAAATAAACAATTTAAATACTTAAAAAATGCTTAATAAAGGCATGTACCATTTAAAAATACTACAAAATTTATTTGTGAGTGCTTTACTCATTCATAAATAAAGTTCGAAAATCACATGTTAAATAAAAAAAAACTGGTCTTGTATATAAATTCTATCTTGCAGATGAATTTTCTCTCAATTAAAAAAAAAACAAAAAAAAATACATCACGAACTTTGCACACGAAAATAAACCTATATATTTTAATCCTTGTCTTCTTCCTATATTATACATACAAATATATGTTTGATCTATTTGTCTCTCTCGTGACCAACTGAAACGAACGAGACAAAACATAAACCAGTGTTATACTTGAAATTTAATGTGGTACATTACATACTTGAAAAATTTGATACCCTAAATGTTTAGGCTAAATTATCAACGCAGGAATGATATTTATGGCTGAAAAATGTCTTTGAATTTGTAAACTGATAAAATAATTACGTAAAGCATTTGTTTTCTGCTAATAACGTTTAATTAGCACAAAAATAAATTACTATTAAATAATGATTTTCTATCATTTTCCTGTTGTACACAAATTCAAACTTTAATCAATAAATATATATATTTCGATGAAATAATTATGTAATTAATTAATCTTAAAATCTAAATAATGATCTGTGTGTATTTTTGTGCGCCTCAATATTGTTATGGAATAATTAAATATACGGTTAAGACAACCCTCTGAAAAACTTCACATAAGAATAACACATTAGTTTATACTCCATGTTAGGACTCATTATAATGAGCGATTTTCCAGGGAGTGTTCTTAGAATACACGATAGATGGCGCTACACGTCAAGTGCATTTCAATGTCAATTGTCAACACAAAAAGTTTTTATATTTTATCTGTGGTGTGAAATTTTTGTCCTAGAAACAATTCAAAACTGTTTGACAAAAGCTAAAAGTTTTCAATCGTGGCAGAAATCAGAAACCAGTATGCAGTCTGTTGTCGTCAAAAGTAAAATCCACAAGAAGGTACACGAATGATAAAAGAAAAGCAAACAAAAGTTATCAAAACGCTGAATACACCGAAACGGACGTGACAGGATGATAATGACAGCTACACGACAGAGCTACCAATAGAGTATACAGATAAAAAAGAGAGGGATTTTGATACACTATGTGTCCAGCGCCATCTTTCGACTATTTTTGAACTATTTTTTTTTTTAAAAAGCTATTTGGAAAATCGCTCATTTTACGATAAAATTATGTAAATTGTAGTACAGTTCTTAAATGACTAGGTATTTTTCAAATTATAGGATTGTCAATCATTTGCGTATTAGTAATACCCGATTAAGTAGATATTCAAAATCTTGTAATGCTTCATAAATTGCGTTATATGATACGAATCGATAGTTTTTTAAATAGAATTGTTGGCAGTTGTACTTATTTTAATTATGTTGATTATAAAATTTATTTAATTATAATCTTGCCGTAATGAAATAGATTTAAATATTGCTTTGTTATTAAATAATTTATGCTGCGAATCTTATGAACAATTACAAATATATAACACATAGAAACGGGTAGCTGTCACTTCCGATAAAAAAAATTGCTCATAATTAGATCAATTTTGAGCAAGAAATAAGAATATATTTTTTCATTATAGATTAATGTACAGTCCCCCGGTCGTTGCAATGGCACATCTTGATAGTTTTTTTTTTCAAAATCGACTTTTTAAATAAAACAGTGATGAAATATTAATATTGATTAAAAAACAATAACATACTCTCACGATGTGCCATCAAATTGATATTATACAGAACCGTACAATATTAGGTATAAATCGAATTGCAAATAGTGCCAGAACCTGTATTTGATTATAAAACATAATGTGCCATTTAGGAATACGCGGCTTACATACAAAAATTACAATCTTTCTTTTTATTTAAAAAAATACATAAATGATTACCACTCAAATTCTGTTAAGTTTGTCCGTGGTGCACTCACACATCGTAATGCCCTATTAACATGCAACAATTACCCACACAAACAAAGCAAAACATTTTTCGTGAGAACATTAGTACGAATTATTATATACATACCCCCTATCTTATAAAAGTTAGCGTCGACTTCAAGTCATCATTACGTATGGTAATCAATACTTCAAGTCTGCGCTAACATTTTATAAAATGGACCGATAGTGTTACATAATGTTCTTATAAACCGAAAAAGGGCTTTATACGTTTCATGTTTAAACGTTGTGTTTTAATTTACTTATATTCATATATAATACCTTGAATTTCCACTTATCGCACTCACAGATGCTATAACGCGAGTGATATGCTATTTTTCAGGAAAATTTAAAAGGTAATTCAACTAACGTTATAAGCCATAATGGTATTCTTTTCGGGTTTATAACGACATTATATTTATATAGCATAATTAATTATATTTATTTATGAAATCCGCGTATCCTAAAACGTAGCAGCGATTGTGACAAAATAGCTAGATTAAAACAGTTTTTCCTAAAATGACAGCGATTTAGCGTATAAAGGAATACTTTAGTGTAATGTATCAGATATGTATATTTTCCCTTCGTAGTTTTAATCCAAGTATATTCGTAGATGTCCTCTTAGCAAGCTATGTTACTCTGGTTTTGTAATCTAGGATAATGGACTGTATTACGACGGAATAAAGGTCATTGGGCAGTAATTCTTTATTACAGAACCAAGCAATACACAAGCTAGAACAAATCTTTGTGTCTCTGAAGTTTGTATCGTGCTGTCTCGCTCTATCTCGTTATAATTTACATGCGGGAGCGGGATGCACCGACTTCAGAGCGTCAAATATATGTGCTCTTTCTAGTTGCCTGTAGATTTGGTATTAATTAATCTGTAGAATATGAGTTTTTGCTCCCTAGATAGTTAATCCCTGAATCTCGCCATGCACTACCAGATTTTAGTGTATTTTTGGTTGATTTGATGTTATGAGGGTAGGAGCTAAGACGAATTTTCTATTAAAATTTAATTTTCGAGTTTGCATTCGTTCAATTTTATGAATAAAATAGAAAAATTGAGACAATCTGACAAAAGTTTGAAATAAGGAGGGTAGGTGATAAATATGATCTTATGAATTATGATGCATTGAATGACAGGGGAGGGACTTACGCTCGAAACCATTGAATAATTGTAATAGACATCAGTGAGATTCAGATTAAACAAAATCATGTAGATATCTTAAATAATAAATTTATCGAAGGCTTTTGAGTATATTCTCCCAGGTCTGGTAGTGTGTGGTGTTGTAGCAGTACATTTTAAAGAAAATCGCAAGGCAAGTGTGCAATTAGAAGATAATAACAAAAAAATGTGATTTAAAAGTAACGTTTCGATATTGTTTTGGTTGTAGTTTGTTTTAAAAAAAGTCGTTCTGGTTGTTCAAGTTTGATGGTTTTAGTCGGATGTATTCGTGCTTATTTTTAAATTATGTAAGAGTTCGTTTAGTTTGAAAATGGTACCCAAAATGCCCAACGCTACGCATAAAATTTAAGATGCGTCGCCATCTTGAAAATTTAGGTTGTCAAATGTACTTCTTAATTTAGCACCGTAATCTATTATGTTTCAATGTCCGCTAAGACTGACATTAAAATGGACAATATAATCGCAAATAACGAATGCCAAAACAATTATTTGGCTAATTTAAAACATAAATTTATCCTTCTACTTGTGAGAAATTCTGGCTCGAAGGACCATTTTTGTTAGAACAAAAATAACTAAGTATGAAAGTTCAAAATATATTTTAAATCACTGAGCTGCGTGAAGCCAATTTAAGCCAAAGTATTGATAGTGATATCACTGTCATGGACATATCTTCCACTGCATGCTGAGTATAATGACAATAATCTTGTCCTCTTGTCACATTTTTTAAACTACATAAATTAATTTACTTTATAATTTTAGCTAACTTTGTTGTTTATGTTCAACAGTTTTAGTTTTGTCAAATTAATTACCAGAGTTTATTTAACGTTTAAACAATTCAAAGGCTTGATTGATTACATAATATATGGGAAATTTAAACGTGTTGATACAGTAGCGTAAATCACACTGCGTGAATGTGAAGCCGTAGTAGCGAGTTTTACTCAAATTAGTTTCGACAACCTTCTTCTTCCTGCCCTTATCCCACTAGGTGGGGTCGGCACAGCAAGTTCTTTTTTCTTCCATTCTCGTCTGTCATCCGTCATCTATGTATTCTATCAGCAATCTAGTTTCCTTACAAGCTTTGCTTAGTTTAGGGCTAGAGTGTATGTGTGAAATGTCCATGAATATTTGTTTATTTATCTCAGTATTCACTCCTTTCACAACCAAAACGCATTTTTTTTTTAGAGCAGAACGAAATTCTGGGTCGCTATATCGTTTTGCGCCTCGGAATAGTCGGAATATCGTTTTCCTCCAAACAAAATTTGCGTTTGTGAGACTAGTTTGAGTAAAACTCTACGAGTATGGGCTTAACTCGTCCCCGGAACGTTGCTGCATCATCGTGCATCAGTGTGTGTAGAATACGCTAGCGTTACGATACGTTTACGATTGTCAAATTTATTCGTGGTCACACTGATCACTTCGGACTTATTTGAATCTAGATTTAAACACTTCGGCACATAAAATACACTCTGAATTCACAAGTAAAAGAGCTTTTTGACATTGAATAACTGCGCGACTGAATGTTTCCTAATTTTTATTAATATTTCCAAGTATTTTAATTGTATTTATATTTTTAAATGATACGTACTTACTTATAAGTGAAACGTCAAAAATGTGTCGATCGCTTTATTACTAACATAGGCTTATAAGAGCCGATTTACACTCTCATAAGTACAGTAGCAAGACCATCATTAAAATCTTAGGTGCGTTGCTGGTTACTGCGCACTGTAACTACTACCACTTAAGTTTGTGTAAATCAGCCATGTTTTGGTACAGTCGTGTACAAAACTATTTTAATTTAAGGTCAGTGTGGGCAAGTCCGGCATAGTTTTCTTAAATTGAATTTCAATTTAACTTTAAAAATCGAAATAAAATTTATTAGTTACTTTAAGTAGTCGGAAAATATTGGTATTACATTTATCTTTCTATATCTATCTAAAAGTAGGGTTAATTGTAATTGTATTCAGATTTATAGCATTTTTTTGTAAAGTAGGCATTTAGACGGACTTCCCAACCAGTTTGAGGCAAGTCCGTCTAGTAGCAATAAAATCGTAACTAGTGAGCCAATATGTATGAAAACCTTATCGATAAATGATGAAAAGCTGCCGTTGAAATATGTGTTTTAAACGTGTGACTATAAGGTATACTTTTAAAGAAAAATAAAATTATTAAAATCAAGGGCAAGTCCGGCATATCTCTGCTGATGATGTACTTTCAGTGGTTGTAAACATTTTTACAAAGTACCCACTTACGATTTTTTTTGTCAATAACATACAAATAATAAATAGAATATTATAATACACAAGAATCTTTATTTGTTAACAAGTAATCGTTAAAAATGTAAATATTGTAAATGTAATTTATGCTACATTTATAACACTTTCTGCTAGTACGAAATAAATGAGTATGGGATAATTTTCTAAATCAGATCTTTGTTAAAACGATAAATGTTCACAAAGTCCGACATGATGTGCCATGCTACATGAGTCAGGTATAAAAAGTCAGAAACTAAAAAAAAGGTTGGATAGTTCCATGCTTTCAAAATATGTATTCACAATTTACAAACTTTTAAATAATACTTGTGATGGTGATGCTAGTTCTCTTGCAAACATACCAGTGCATCTTTCACTCAATTATTTATTATACACAAAGTAAATACAGAAAAATAAACTTAAATAGATTAGATTTACAGAGGCAAGCTGAAAAGAGTTCACTTTCGTAGACAGGCAAATAATACTTACAAGTTGAATAAACAGTATAAAATAATTATAAAATTTGAACTACTAAAAAGGTTGACAATATCTGGAATTAAGGCAAGACCGGCATATGACGGACTTGCCTTATGTATAGTAGACGGACTTCCCAACTATAACATTCGAAGCTTGGATTTTTTCTATTTGTTATAATTACGAAACTAATGCGTTATTTTTGAATCGGACACCAGATATACATTCCCGAATCTGTAAATGGCCTACGTTATCACAGATACTCAGAAAACTCCTTAGATTTCACATCTTTTTTTTCGTTTTTCGACAAGACGTCAAACTTCAACTTCAAGTTAAATTCGCGGAAAAAATTGGTTGTCAATTTTTTTCCAACATTAAGATGTTAGCGACATCTATTATCCCTAGTTCGAACAAACTCAATGACACTGTTTTACCAACCGAGTTATATGGCTCTAGCTATTCAAAAACGGAAGTTATTGCCACTAGACGGACTTAGGGCCTAGACGGACTTACCCACACTGACCTTACCTATTAAAATAAAATGAAGGTGCTTTATATAATAAACAATTGAATACTCTGTGGCAGCTTTTACTAAATATGTATACAACGTGTAACATAATATTTAAAGAAGCAGAATGGCTATTCCAACTGAAGACTTAAATCGTTTGACGTTTTCACATTTTTAAATGATCGAACAAAAGCATTTTTTTCCTTAGAAAATTGCGACAGTCCTAATATACGCCAGTGCGTGTATGCATCCTCTTATCAACCCTTTATTGCGTGTCATTTTACATATACATGTTTCATAAAAAAACTCCTAAATTCTTTAAGCAAACGTAACGGAATACCTGCTTACGAGAATATTATTTTACACCCTGTATGTTGTAATTATACAAAAAACATGTTCTACTGTAAATAAATAAGTCTTCTTTCAAATATGCTGTTTATAAATTGTTTTACACTTCGCTATTGTTATAATTTAATCGCACGAATTTATCGACTTTCTAAATTATTATAAGTTAGGTCTCGTTGTTGAGTGTTGAAAATGTAATGTATTTTTTCATGTTTTTCGTAAAATAAGCACACTTTTGCCTAATGTCGTAAATGTACACTACGCGTAATGTGATACACGGTATATAAATAAATGATCGATTTGTGACACAACAGTTGTATTATTTCTTTTTTGAGTCGTTGATCCTTTTTTGGCTCACCAATTTTTACATAAGCCCACTTGTCGGATTGATGTTTATTAAAAAGTTGCAACGAGTAACAGTGTGACTGGATTTGGTGTTGTGTGACTGGTTGGGAACCCCTTTGACCAACAGTTAGCAACATTGAGTGGCTCGGTCCAGCATAGGTTCAGTGGCAGGTGCTAAAGCAAGACGGGCAGTCCAGTAAGATATTACTAGTCCCTGCTATTTAGTACTGCGAAGTAGGAGTACGAGCATCGTACAATCTGAAAAAAAAATTGAAATATTAACAACTTTTAAGGATACTTTTTGACAATATTCTTTATACTGTGTGTATTCTTTGAGCCCGAGGACTTTGTGGAATTTTGTAGACATTTAAAAGATTGTCAAATATAGGTACCTACCGACTTGTAATTTTTTTTCGACAAAAACGTAATTTTGATCATTATTTTCCTGCCCTTAACCACGCTAAGTGAGGTCAGCGCATGGCCTCCTTCTGCATTTATTCCTATTATAATCACACAGTTATCTTAATCATCCTGTCCATTTTCTTGATATAAAATTCTATATTATAAAAATCTAAGTTTTACAGTAAAATGACTAACCGACACAAACGTAGGCATAGACAGTGGTATATAATGTCCAGCCTTAAAGATGATCGGCCTCTTCATGCGTTCCATTGCGATCCACATGCCGCGACGGTACTTCAGATCCTGCTCGTACCATGGACATTGGTACAGACAGTCTCGGAGAACCTCGCTCTGGAAGTTATAGTCCAGGAGCCAGGTACATTTTGGTTCAATTATTTCTTCTCGAGCGAAATTTCGTAAAATGCATAAGGGACTTACACTATGAATTCATTTTACAAAGTCTCGCTCGAGAAGAAAGATTGGAAGGGTCATGAAAATTTGTCACTGGCTCCTTGGCTATTAATAAACACAGTACAACGAATCTGACTACAGATGATGCTCAATATGACTAAAAGAATAGGCAAGAAACTTAAGGTCCTTCCTACGAATGGGATTAAAATTAAATTATGCTATATACTTACCTAAGCTTTGGTTAGATAGAATCACGTTTTTTAGACACGACTTTATGTCGGGCAAATTTGATTTAGTTTACACAATTAACCTAAGTTTTTTTTCTAAAAAAATTATGTTTCGGAACGGAACTTTCACATACTGACAGACGCAGTTAGAGACGTGAGGGTGAAAAATTACGAGACTGCAGAAAATAGATCTTTAAACTGAAAAATAATTAAGTAGGTACTCTTATAGTGAGCTCATGTCCAGTCCAGCAGTAGATCAGCAGCTGTGACAGCATCGTCACCATATAGTTCAGCATTGAGAAAAACTGAATGCTTTTGGGCTTTACCTGAAATATGACAAAATCGTTGTAAAAATTGCCACCATTAGGAAATATTTTTATTTTTATCACTCGAACGTGTCTAGGTACTATAAAAACAAATATCTTTATTTGTTTTTTAAGTAGATAGCTTAAGTTTTTTTCATAACAAACTTAAAAATGTCGGTCTAACTCAAGGGCTGATCCAGCTTTGGCGCCAGGTGGGGGTCACATAGTCGTATCGTGGTAATGTCAAGAACTTCCAATATAAAATTTAATCCCCAAATGTATGACATCATACAAAGTTATTATAATATTTAGCCCAGTCATATTAGGGGTTTCACATCGGAATAATAGATAATACTTAAATAAATAACAATTACCTAGTGGACTTGGAATCAGGTCAGGGGCGGTCCCTGGATCCGCCGTTGCGATAACTAGAAGTTACCTACTAAGTAGTATACTTTCCGAAGTAGGTACCTACTCATCTAGATATACGTATCTACCTACCTACTAAAAAGATGTCTACATCCTACAGATATTCTTTAGAAAATGAACAATAGTTTTAACAGAAAAGAATAAATACCATAGTAATTCGAAGAGCGATGTTACAAATAATGGCTACCGTGCCTATCAGTTGAAAGAATATGTTGGTGTGGAATGTATCCTCCACTATTTCTATGAATCTGTAAAAAAATATGGAATCTAAGTATTATCAAGAAAAAACAATTGATATCGACAAATATTTAGTTTTAAACTATTATGAACCGTTTTGAGTAGGTACCCCTAACTAACCAACAAAAAACGTTGCATCTTTAAGCTAATTTAAACGATAGAATTTATATCGACCCATGTTATAGAATAAAAATGTTGCGGACTTTACGAAAACATCTAACTTGGTTTGGAATCCAATGAACACCAACTTATCATCCACCATTGGAAATGTTTTAGAATCCAAACCATTGTGTACCACACCTACCCCACTACTGCCTGATGTCGACGCACACATTCAATGAACAATTTATTATTGCTCCTTAGCAACTTTTCTCGCATTTCTCTGTTTCCTACAGATGGTCCTGGAACTGATTGCACCTGAAATAGAATTAGCCAATCAGTCCATCATAGTCAGTCCCACGTATTTTGCTCTCCGCCCACTTTATGCGCTTTCTTTTGCGCGTTTTGGATTTAAAGGTAGAATTTAGTATTTAGAATTTACGCTCTTTACTTAATTTAAGTATAAATTAGAGAACCTGGCTGATGGTTGAAGATATAACTAGACTCTTGCAGCTTATAGTTCTTAAAGTTATCTACGAATAATAGGTACCTATGCAATGATTTTTACGAAAATCGCGGCGTGAAAAGCCGATATTCTGAACGTTACTTTGAAGAAACCTTAGTTATAGGTAGGTACTGCAAGGTAAAAAACGACTTGAAACGCTACTGCATTTAAAATAGTGCAACTTTATTTAACTCTCCGCTTGTTGCACTAAGTAAAAGTAGAGCATTTCTCGCACTAAGAGATCCGGTTTGTACCGGTAATTAACAAGATTGGTTAGGTTAATACGAGGTTATACCTGTTCCAGTTCATTCATAACGATTTCCAATTGCGCACAGCCGAACATGATCATGCAAAGGGGCACGGTGTCTATCGAAATGAAGAGTATAGCACTGATGTAGATGGCTCCGATCTGGTACAAGTATCCTAGCTCGTAGCTGGGCGAGGTCTCTGGAGTCACGGGCATCCTGAATCCATGTACAGTTTCTGTGAGATTTCTGAAGAAATTGGTAAATTTCTAAGTACAGATTTAACTTGTCTGTGTTTACTTACCATATTTTGAAAGGGAAGCTTCGGACGGCATCAAACATTGGCATGATAGCCCACAGCGTGCAGGTAGTGCAAGCGCTCACCAGGAAAAATAGGCATAAGTTTTTTATCCTTCGAGACAATACAGCTAAAATCCTAAAACAATCTTTAGTAGGTAGGTATTATCGAAAAACCAGCAGACTTCCGAAACCCGTCTTCGACTTTCGAAACTAGTCCTACAAAAGTGATACCTAATTGAAAAGTAAATTAAATTTAAGAGTTAAGTAGGTATTTGATTTTCCCAAACCCAAAAATGGGTTTCTGAATCCGACCGCCTCTACATTTTGATCAAGTTCTTGACTCTACGTTTCTTTGAATCTACGTTGCCTCAAAATGTTCTTACCTATCATGCTTTTCAGATTGTGAATCAAACACTTCATTCTCCATAAAATCCAACAACATCATCAAATACTTTTCGTTGATCATCAAAGCAGTTGTTTTATAGCACACAGACGCCTGAGTGAATAGCAAGTACGAAGCCTCTGATACCTCCTCCATATCTCCCCAGACGGCTGCGATATAAACTATTTCGAAAAACACAAAGGAATACTGAGTTATCATGATAAAAACCATGTATATTTGCCATAAAAAGTTTCCTTTCGATCGCAGCCATATCCCTAAAAATGAGAGTAAATTGCGCGGTCTATTTAGAAACATAGACGTGTAGGTTTCTCTCTGAACCGTGGCCATTCTGGTAGACCTTATCATTTTGGACCTTAAGATCTTTATTTGAAAGTTTTGCAACAGCTCTAGATGAGGCAAAATTATTATCTTCTTTACTAAATGGGATTTGTACTGGTCTTACGCTCACCCTATAAGTGTCTGCATTTGAAAGTTCATGTAAGAAAGCCTCTGGTAGGTATCCATAATTACTTATTCACAAATTCATTTAAGTGTTCGAGTTCTAAATTATCTGTAATAGGCAGCTGTGTGGTGTTGAGTTGAGGCACAACAAACAATCGAATAAAACAAATTAAACTGTTATTAGGTAGGTACATAAGTGTATTTTAAATACCCTAATGTGTTTTGTTATTTATTCTTTCCAGCTAGTAAAATTGTTTAAACTACCGAATACAAACTAAAATGAGTTTAATATTAAGAAAGAGTTTAGAGACTGTCAAGCTAAGCTGTTGGTTACAACAAAGTAGGTTGGCATTTCTATATCATATTGCTTGACAATTTCAATTGATGTCTATTTTCGTTATTTTTTGTAAAAATTCTTAGGTAAATTAGGTACAAATTAGTTTTGTGTTTTAATACCTAGTCGATTTCTAACATTATACTATGCCACATAGAACATCCCTATCATTTATCCCATCATGCATAAATAATGCAAAACACTGCGCTGATATCTGTTGTTTCAGAACTGTTTGTAATTGCTTAGTTGTAGGTAACACCCTGACTGATAACATGGTATTATTTCGCCAATAATTGCGCTGAAATGCATCTTCAATACGAATAAACCTATCTAAATCTAAATAAATAAACTACACATATATCAGATAGTTCAGTAGGTATCCTACTTAAATAAATAAATAGAAATAAATTAATTTTGCTAAATTTTCTTCAGTTTCAGTAAACACGAACTCATATTGTTCTGATATTCAGAGTATTTATTATAGACAATTATTAATTATCAACAAAAACTTCTAGTACTAACTTCTTATAGTACGATGAACAAGATAAATTTATTAATGCAGTGTCAAATAAGTAAATGTTTTTTTTTTATTTCTGTGCTAATTTCTGTTAGGATAATTTTACCATGCCTAGAAGAAGATTACTGTGCCTAGCTTTATTATCACTTAGTGGTTTCGATTGTATATTGTGCAGCATCAGCAAAGGTCCTCACACAGTCGCCTCGCTGGTAGAATTACGTAGTTTGATTCAGCACGGCAAAATACGAATAAGACATACGAAGTATCTGGAAAGAAAAGATTAAGTATACAAAGATAATACATAATATATTAAAACATTGTGTAATACCTACAGCTACAAACGTCTGCCTCAGAAGTGGGATGTAATGTCCAGCCTTCAGTACCAGAGGACGTTGGATGCGCATCATGGCGAATACCAGATCCCGCTTGAACCGTGGGCTTTGTTCGTACCATATGCACGTGTAAAGCACAGTGTGAAGATCTTCACTCTAAAACATTCAGGAAAAAAACATTAATATTGGCGCCCAACAAGGTTGAAATGCCCCACGTTGGGCGCCAATAAAAATATTTCGTTTATTTGATTTCGTATAAACACCGCTCAGAGGAGAGAACTATCGTTGTTCTCTCGTCTGAGTCATACCGTTGCAGACAGTTCGTGGCCGCACCAACAGCAAACGAAGAGTTGACTGATCATCACTGATAGGTAGCTCAGTATGGAGAAGAACTGCATACTTTGCCAATCGACCTTGAAATAGAAGCAAATACATATTTATGGACAAAGTATATACTTGTAGCTTAGACTTATTAGAAGAGAAGCCTGAAACAGAAACCTAGCCTAGACAAAGAACCTATTAAATAAACTAGCAAGCCAGGTAGACTTACGACTAAAATTCTTAGAGCAGCCATGCAAATCAACCCAACGCTGCCTGTTAGTTGAAATAAGAGGTAGGTATGGTAAGCGTCTTCCACAACCTTTGTGAACCTGAAAACAAGTTGTTAAGTAGTGATAATAATCATTAGCATGAATTGTCATACCTATTGCTTGAATGCAGAACGGAAGCCCAAACCTAATAGTCTAAGATCCGGCTGCAGGATTGCTGCGCTCATCTGTTTTTTGCTGAAAACCAAATTTTTATGTAGGTATATTTATAATTAGGAGAATATATATTTATCAGGTTGCCTAGCAAAATTTGGCCGCCAGTATGTTTAATTAAATTATTTTAAATGATTTTTTGGGAAAAATATCGGTCACTTGTTTTTTAAATCAAATAACGTCTACATCATGGCAATTAATATGTATAAAGACTCAAAAAAATCAGCAACCCTTATTTGCGGGTAGATTTAATTAAGCAAACAATATGATAAAAAATGGAAAAAAACATAGCTTTAATTTGATATGCAATTAATAAATAAACGTTATGCACGTATAAATATATCAAAATCATACCTGTTTACACCTGGCTGCGAAGAGATGCGGCCAAGTACGCAACGGCAACCGTGATTTTTTTGAATCTTCATATAAATTGCCATGACGTTATTTTATTTAAAAAACAAGTGAACGATATTTTTTCCTTAAAAACAAAAAAAAAATTTATTAAACATACTGGCGGCCAAATTTTGCTAGGCAACCTGATAAATATATATTCTCCTAATTATAAATATACATAAAAAATCGGTTTTCAGCAAAAAACAGATGAGCGCAGTAATCCTGCAGCCGGATCTCGTACTACAATATTGTAGATCCCCAAACAAAAAGCCACTGGATTTATCTTTTACAACTAGTAGCTTTATTTATCAATTTTTAAATTAAAACTTACGTCACCACTGCTTGATGTTGTTTGATACATTCAATAAGCTTCCAGTAATTTTTCTCTAAAATATCTTTCACTATTATTCCTTTTTTATCCCACACTGTTTCGATCTGAAAAAAACATCAACTCATACACGGCCTTATCTATTCATGTTCGATTTAGGTACCACATTTTATTTACTACCAACTCACGCTCAAAATCTTATCCTTGATAATATCAAACTGGGCACAGGCGA
This sequence comes from Ecliptopera silaceata, assembly GCA_932527185.1. Classification (NCBI taxonomy): domain Eukaryota; kingdom Metazoa; phylum Arthropoda; class Insecta; order Lepidoptera; family Geometridae; genus Ecliptopera; species Ecliptopera silaceata. Next base: position 7,994,443 of record OW052208.1, on the reverse strand, counting down.
AAATAACAGAAGAAAGAGCCACGCTGTCCACAGCAAAATACATGTAGGCACTCATGCAAATTGTCAGCAGTTGGAAAGCGTACCCAAAGAAGTAATGCGAAGACTCAGGAGTCACTGGCATCCTGATACAGAAAAAGTTACAGGGAACTAGGTACGTAGTATGGATGATAGTAGGTATGATGGAATTAAGTAGATATAAGACGATTTACTTCAACGCTGTTCCAAAACACTAATCAATCGAAACTCACCACATATCAAAAGGGAACTTCCTGTCACCGGCATCGTCGAACAACGGCTTCAGAGCCCACAGCCCACACGTCAGTTGTGAGCTCACCATGAAAGCTAGAAGAAACCTCTTGATGCGTATTGCCTGTAATTTCAAAATCCTGCACAAAAATCTAAGACTCTGTAAATATGCCAAAGTACCTAATTGAGCTTAAACAAGCAAGACCTACTTCTCATGAGTTTCTGACTGTGGCTGGAAGGTATCGCAATCCATTTGCTTAAGCAAGTGCTTCAACATGTCCATATTGAGCAGAAGAACAGTAACTTTAAAGCAGAGACATGCCTGAGTAAAAAGCAGATATGAAGCCTGAGATACAGCATCCAAGTCGCCCCATACTTGGACTATATAAATTGTCTGAAATAACAGAAACAGATACTGCAAAGTTATCATGAAAAATCTGTGGAATTTCCGGATCAAATTCTCGTTGTCTGGAGGCACCCAGATGCCTAAAATTCTCATGACCAATTTAGCTCTGTTAAGATACAAGTTTTCCGAACTAAAGGCCATGATTTGGTGTTCCAGGGATGTTTTCAGAAAGACTGACTATTTAACAGAATAAAATCTGAAGTAGGTAATTTCCTAATCAGTATGGTAAGTAATGACATGATTATAGGTTCAAGCAAATTACCATCAACTGTTTTGTATAAAATAGATAATTGGCTCATTTTGCATTTTCCCTAATTACGTTGGTAAATACCTACCGTAAATACGTTTGATTGCCAGATAGGTAGTATGTTAATGGTAAGTAGTGTGTTTTAGGCAACACAGTTGGTAAAATTACAGTAAGTAATAAAATACATGATCTACATGAGCAACTAGAATTTTTCCGATTTGATAATAGAAAAAGTGGCTTGATATAGATAGGTACCTTCGCAGAGTTTAAATTTATATGTAAACATTAAGTCCCATTCCATCATCGGACCACCAGACGCACGGAGACGCGACACCCATTCATGGTGGACATACCACCTGTCCGCACAAAACGGTTTGGCTCAAGTTTCATCTTGAGAACCGCCAAAGAGTGGAATTCGTTGCCGGCGTCGGTGTTTCCAGACTCATACAATTTGGATGTTTTCAAGAGGAGAGTGAATAGGTTATATCTAGGCAAACGCGTTACACCGTAGGCCGCATCATCATTTAACATCAGATGTAATTGCGGCCAAGCGTTTGCCTATAATGCATAAAAAAAAAAAAAAAAAAAGTACTTAGTAGCCCTGTAGCGGAGTTGGGGTGAGTGTAATTAATTGTACTATAAATTTCATAGATCATATATTTTAACATGATTACATACCTAGACCATTTAGTTTACCAAATAATAAAAATAGTTTTTATAATAACATTACAAATAATTGGTAAATATCCGAACGTGATATGATGTGTCGAATGCATACGTCACGTACGTCTATTGATAAAACGTCACTGTCAAAATAATGGGAAGCCAGACCAGATTCGTGGATTATTATTTTACTACACGATTTCTTTAAATAATGGTACCTTTCTAGTGCAATAATAGTGGCTCAGAACAATGGAGCAAGATATAGTTGAGTTCACGTTGCCGCCAGCCCCTCGGGGGCTGTGCTTTGACCGCAATGATTTCGTGAAGGTATTAGTCGGCCTTATCATACTTGACTTGTTATTTATATATTGCTATGCATTACAGAGGTATTCTATGTGATTACAGTCCAATTTCTCCGTGGATAGTTTCCTCACAAACCATCAAAATGTGGTTTCCTTGGAGTCAATGCGCGACGACCTGGGGATATATTTAAAAGTCCTGAGAATGGCTATGATCGAGCTCATTAACAAGGACTATGCTCATTTCGTTAATCTTTGCGCTACACTCATTGGATTCGATAAGGCTATATCTAAAATTCAAGTACCATTGGGACAATTAAATGAAGAAGTTGTTGTAAGTAGAAGTTATTTTGCCATTGATATCATAAAAATGATTTAAAATGAATCAGTTTGATGTTCTATCTATTAAAATATCTTTAATTGCTTTTGTTTCAGAGTGTCAAGCAATGCTTAGATGATGCTATGAAAGAGTTATCAATGTGGATGAGCCAAAGACATACACTGCAGAAGAAGAGACAACATTTAAAATACTACAGCCAGACTTTTAATAGCCTTAAAACGTTAGAAAGCATATTGAGTAATATTTCTGATAAGAAATCGGAAGAGCGAGTGGCCTTAGCGGACCGTGCCACCATGCAATACAACCAACTCAAATTCTCAATAGCTAAATGTGACAATTTGATCAAAACTGATCAAAGAACACAGTTCAAGGAAATTGGTCAGAAGCTTGTACAAACACTGAATGAGTTGCTATTTCTTTTTTGGAATAATAGTGATGAAGAAAATCTTCTAAAAACTTTAATCACCCTCGCTTCATTAGACCGGGTAGCTGAAACAGAATTACTTTTACGAAAACAAGCTGTCGGTCCATTGCTACAAGACATAATAAATGAGACCTCACTACAAAAAAGTAAAGATGGACTCGAAGGAATATATGAAAGAATATTATCTCTACTAAACACAAAGCTTAAGCTGCTAATAATAGTTACACAACATTCCAAGCTGGCATTTCTTGTAAAAAAGTATAGATTTCTAATAAACTGCTTTTGGAGTGAAGTAGAAACTAGGTTAGAGGTGAATCTATCGTCAATTTTCGCGCCTGGCAACCCACAGGTCTTTTATAAGAGGTATAATATAAGCATGCATTTTGTAAGAAAAATAGAGGAATGTTGTCCAGATGAAGAAACTGTCAAATTACTGCGAGGGACAGTTGAATATAAGAGCTTCCAGAAAAGATGGAACCTTCCGGTCTATTTCCAAATCAGATTTCAAGAAATTGCTGGTAAGTTAATAACATAATTTATTTTATTTCTGAAAAGGTTTATTTATCATCTCAAAAGCTATCAATTGATTGGAATTGACGAGATCCCATTTTCTGACATCTAGTCCCACTGCTGGGCAAAGAACACAACTTTTCACTTGTTGCTGCTCTGTTAAAACTGCCCACTTCTAAGATTTGTCCGGTTTATCAGTAATCTAATTAATTATAATTAGATAGGTTTGATAGCCGTTGATAACTTAACAAGTACAATAATGTACAAACCTAATTAGATTTGTTTACTTTAATCTAGACTTGATATCACCTATGAAAGAAGTCAAGGGTGATGATGACGTCACACTCGCACCATCACCACAGTTTATGTGCTAGTAGTACATCGCCGTTACTATTACTACAGACTGTTTATTAGTTTCACAATCTTATTCATATATGAGTCATAGGTTTGTAGGTTTTATTTTAATCTTTGAATGGAAGCGGCTGAGCGCAGCAATTCTTTGTTTCGTAATAAATAAATAAATAATGCTGGACAATCCACACAACATCATATAGTCCCAAGCTAAGCAGAGCTTGTGTTATATATGATGTATATTTTTTTTTATATTTATGTAGGTGCATCTCTTAGTTAAAAAACTTGTAGGTAAATTTTATACATGTGCGTTTGGAAATCCGTGGGTCAATCAACTCTGTATTGGCAGTATTTTGTGTGGATTCTGCCTTGCTGAGGGCATATACTCTCGCATAGTACAATGTGCTCTCAATCACGTAGGCGACGGATGTACCTAACCTATTTAGGTTAGTTTACTACCTACTAAGTGGTTAATAGAATAGAAGTTATGTATTTCACTGTATACCCACTTAAAACGGCAGTGCAGCATTCTGCGCGAAGTCTAAGAAAATAATAATATTATTTAGCCTTGAACTACTTGAATGTTCATAACTATAACTAAGTCTCGTGATCTCGTGGATAAATTGAAGCTGTTAATTACTAGTCAGTTCACGGTTTTCAAGTTTCACTACTTCATCTATTTAATGAAATATAGAACTTAGGAGCAAGTATACTGTGATCTTGTGTTTTTTGTATCTGAACACTGTCTTCTGCCGTAGGAAGCTACGAATCCGCCCTGCAAAAGGCTCCAACGATAGAACCAAATGATGGACTCCTGCTAAAAGAAACTCAGCGGTGCTGGGCAGCTCTCCAAGAGTGCTGGTCTGACGGCATATTCATCGAGGCCCTGGGCCATAGGTTCTGGAAACTCTCACTGCAAATCTTAGCGCGGTATGCGACATGGGCCAGTGATTATTGTACACAGGTATGGTTTATCATCAGAATATCGATACTATTTTTTAGACAACCTTGTGTAAGATCCGTACAATACAACCCTATTTTTTTGTACTAGCAACATTTTTTGAATGACGGGTGTTCCCCTAACGCTATCGTTAAGAACTTGAGGAAAGGAATGCTACTAATGAGTAATTCATTTTTCAGAGAGTTTCACCGCCAAAATACGAGCCGACAAATGTAAATAAAGCACTCTTAGAAAACAGTATTAGTATTTACATAGACGTGCAGGCACTAATTCAGCGATTGTCCACGTTCTTGGAACTCGTGCACAGAAAATTTCCCACCGACGTAGATTTACTGAAAAAGAGCTTAGAATCCTCTGAGGAGACGCTACGAGGGACGAGGCAGAAAGTCAAAGAGTGCATTGTTAATGAGCTGTTTGATAATTTCAATGTTCAACTGAAACAAGTCAGCGATATCCCGAGGTTGTACAGAAAGACGAACCGCAGTGTGCCTACGAGACCGTGCACGTACATAGAAGTAGTCACGAACGCGCTCAGGGAATTCAGCGAAGACACTTCCAGTAGATTGGACGACGCGTTCGTACTGGAAATCCTCGAGGCCTTGTTCAATGTTATGACTGTTTCGTAAGTAATTACGCAATAGATTGTAACTTTATAGATGGAAATGAGGTTGAATTATAATTTGTTGTATTTTTTCTAGATACTACAAATACGTAGAAGATGTTTTGACATCAGTATTCAAAACTGAGGAGTCCTTAAGAAGACTGAAGCAGATTAGGGAAATGTCTCAACAGAACACCGACAGCGCAGCCGGCGTCACGGACGGAGACAAAATCAGGCTCCAACTAAACGTGGACGTCATATTTTACGGAAAATTAATAGAAATGCTGAATATCAATGTAAATAGTGTTCACAAATATACAGAGTTATCTACTATGGTTACGGAAGCTGTTAAAAATATAGATAAATAATATAACAATTTATAAACATGACTGTGTTTTCTTTAAGTAAGTTCTACGAGTAAAAAACAAGTTCTCAACATAAACATGTATTTTGATCAGCTGAATAAAAATTGTATGATTTGAAAAAATAGAAACCATCCACTTATTTCTTAAAAATAACAAGATATAAATCTTACTGGCTAAATACTATTTGTGTGGGACAAAGTACTTCAGGATTGTGTTCGATTTAGGTTTGTTCGCGATTCGCGGACTACTTCTGGTCACGCCGGCTGAGCTGGATGGGTTCTTCCACATAGCCTTCAGCTCCTGCTGCATGTCGTCCGGCAGCGCGCTGAACACTTCCTTATCGACGTAGCCGGGGCAGGCGCCGCACGCGCCCTCCTCCTTCATGGAGTCTGCGTCCGACGTGTCGCGCGCGGGGCTGGCGCGGGGGGTCAACGACCGGTCGCGCGAGTTCAGTCTCAACTCTGAAACTTTCTCCAACTCCTTGGAATTCAGTCTCAGCTCGCCGACTTTCAGCTTACTGGGCGATGCGACCTCCTCCTTCGCTAGGCACCTCCTTTTAGCTATCCAATTAACCTTTTTAGGCTTTTTGGGTGAAGGTTCGACTTCAGCGTCGGAATGGTCGGTGGTGGTGCTGCTGCTGGGCGACACGGCCGAGTAGTCCATGGAGGAGGCGGACGTGTCGCCGTCGTTCGATAAATTAAGTACGGATTGGACGGAAATGTCGTTCATCAGGTAGTTCACTATGGAACTTCTCCCTGTCATGCGTTCCTGAAATTTTGTGAATGCAAGACCAACTAGAGTTAAATGGAATGGTTTAGTAAGATCGATCAGTTTGTTAAATAATTTCATTACTATTGCTAGAAGTTTCTGTTGGCCGGCATCGGTTACTGTCAGCGCACCATTTGTTAGTGAAAATATTGATGGAGAGATTTGACTTTGTCTCGACTCTCTGTGGCTGCTGAGTCTCTTTGCATCCTTTTTTCTCAGTGTGACCCTCAACGAGACCGGGATGCGTCCATCTTCTCTGACCAACACGAGCAATCTTTGTAGCAAAGCTGAAAATTTATCTTCAACTTCACTTTTCACACTCACTGTCTTGAAACTATCCTCCAAACCAATGCTCAGAGGCTTGCCTGATTGTTTGACTGGCGTGTTGTCCTCTCCTAGACTTAGGGTCTTCAGTCTGACAGCCATGTCACTACTGAAATGTTTTTTCAACTCCTCCAAGGATGCCTCTTGGAGATCCTTTACAGAGATTATTTTCTGAGAGATGAGAGCTTCAGCAGTTTTAGAGCCAATACTTGGAATGGAACGGACACTAGTTAGAGTTAACATAAAGGTAGTTGCATGCTCCGGGTATATTGTAGTTTGGTCATTAGGCTTGTGTAAGGGACAGATAAGTTTTGCTAGCAACTTGTTGTGTGCAATACCCGTGCATGTTGTAAAACCTAATTCGTCATGTATTTTTTTTCTCATTTCGCTGGCAATTTGTGATGCTATCTTCAGTCTGTAGTGGCAGCCACAGGGGCATTCTATGCTTGGTTCATTGTAAAAGTGGCCATTGAGTGCTACACTCTTTTCATTCATAGTTTTTAACTTTTCCTGAATTAAATTTGTGACATCAATAAAGTTTTCATCCATACCCAACTTTTCCACAGGACACTTCCAGCTCTGCAGTGCCGCGAAGATCTTATTGGAAGCCGTTCTGTAGTCGTGCAAGTCCTCTCCATTCACTAAAGCTAAGTTCGGACAGACTTTCTTCGCGTCCGACACCAGCATGCACTTTTGAACGCCAAATTTTCTCGCCTCATAATTACTGGTAACGACTATGTTTTTCTGTTGAATACCAAGTGGAACATTACGGAGTTCTGGCTTTCGAAGCATCTCCACTTGAGCATAAAAACAGTCCACGTCCATGTGTATTATACTTCTGGAATGCTCGCAGTCATTCTCATTGTACGCAGAGCTGCTAGTATCCATGTTCCTGCTAGTAATTAAAAAAGAAAGTCGGTTTACATTGCAAAAACTTAGTTTTACATGTTACGAGGCAAACTCACAAATTTTTGTAAAGTCGTTTACCTGTCGTCCATAGCTTTGTTGTAAATGGGTAGGATAGTTTGTGAGGCTCATTAAATAAGGCAATTTGTAGAGAATTATTGCTTTTCTTTTATAAAAATCCAAAATATTGATATTTTTCTGTAGACAATCACGACACATCAACAGAGCCAGTGTTGCCAAAAGACAATAATAGATTTTTTTTTCATTTTTTTTGTTGATGCAGAACAATATTTTTGTTACTTATCAGCACCAGCACTTTTTATTTTAGTCGATTAAAGTTGTTAAAATTTTACAGTCAATGACAATTCAAGTTATAATCAATGTTTGCTGACAGCTCAGCCAGCTGTCTGTCGGATCTTTCTGTCATGTTTTCATGAATGATAGCAAAGTGGGTGTTTTTTCTTGTTCATGCACAATACAAAAGATATATTGCAAAAAGGCAGCTAACCACAGTAAAAACAGTTATGACAACTTGAATAATTACGATGGAGGGTTTGCCTTCGGGTGATATACCGGCAAAGTATCAGAAATTGGCGTCGGAGTACTCCAAAGTGCGTTTTTATTGTATCAGTCTATCGTGATGCCGAGATACGCGATCGGTAATTTGATTCTTCCGTTGTTTCAGCTGCGAGTTCACGTGAAGGTTCTAAAGAAGGGCGTTTTGGATGAGCAGGCAAAGTCAAACGAGCTGCGAGAAACACTGAAAGAACGCGAAAAGAGTCTCAGGAAAGGAGAATTGGAGATAGATTCTCTAACTTTCCGGAATCAGCAGCTGACGCGGCGAGTCTCGGTCCTTCAGGATGAACTTGAGGCTTTCCAGGTCTTTTTCAATGTTTTTAAGAATTTCTTATGAACTTTTTCTTAATTTGATGAATTAAAACTTTATAATGATATAAATCTTAAAGTATAATAGGCGGCCTTATCGCTAGCGATCTCTTGCTCGTTTAGATGGAAATAATGAAAATCGTAAAGCAGCAGTGTATCATGTATTTTGGAACTACATAGTTTAGTATGAATATTTATTTATTTGTTACATCTTTGTACCATTTCATTTTCAATGCCAATTCAAACACCATTTATTTGTTTATATTTGAGAAATACAGTTCCAATAAAGTATAATATAAAATAAATATTTAATTATTGTTCTATAATGTTTATTAAATACCACAAATGCATTTTAATGTGAAATTCTCCAATCCAGTTGAAACTAAATAAGAAATCGAAGAGTAAAAATGATGAGAAGCAACCTTCGACTAGCCGAGTCCAGCCGCCCGTGGACTCCGGCCTGCTGCAGGAAGAGCTACAGAAGAAGATTATTGAAAATGCCCATTTTGCATCACAGGTTATATAAGATTTGAAACTATCATGGTTCTGAATATAGTATTCATTATAAACGGGATATTTACCATTTGTGAGTTTGACCCATGATTTGTCGCATGCATTTGTGCCAAAATATCGGTAAGTAATCAAACTCACAAATCATGGTAAATATCCCGTGTATAATGAAAACTAGGTTATACATGTTTTTTTTTAACTTAAATATTCTATTCACCTTATCAAATTAGGTATAATTTAAAACGCCATAGAGTTAGCAATTATGTAAAGTAAAAGTAAAAAATGTGATGTATGTGATGTTTTTGTTTAATTAGTTAAAAGGTATGTTGACTTAATTAATTAAAACACACATGTGTTTGCGGCCAATTTTTATCACTTTACAAAAACATCTTTTTTTTTATAGAAATGAAATTTATTTTACTAACATACATCATACATTCATGTAATAGTAATATATAAACAATGTATCTGCAGAAATTGATTCAAATAGATAATATATTTATAAATTTACAGCTAGCAGACAAAGCATTTGAAGTCTCCCAACTAACATCATCGCTAAACGACTACCAAAAACAAATAAATGAGAATGATAGCAAATACAAATGTGAGATAGCGAAACTCCGGAACAAAAATCAGGAGCTTCAGCTGTTGTTAGAGGAAGCTCGGAAGGAACGGTTGTCGGGTACACCGAGTAAAGTGCACCTGGCCAGTCAGGGGGCTAGTTGTAACGGAGACTTCTTATCGGAAGGAGGTAGTTTGGTAAGTTTACTCATTTTTAATATCATACTCCATTTGTTTATGTTGAACTGAAAAATCAAGATGTAAGTAAAATGAAATAGTATTAAATTAAAAGTAAAAAAATAATACACGGAAAGAATAGAAAGTTTAACGAAACTATTTATTACTAGCTGACACGTGCCCACTTCGTTGGGGATAATTTTTATGAAATAAAAAAGCAATACATATGCTGTCGTTAACTTGTGGCTTTTTTGTAGGCATTATCAAGCTCCACATCTTTTCTTTAGAACACTTCTTTCATAGTTAAGGCAGCGTTCGTAACAAACGCTTTCATTCGACCGTTTTTCTCCGATTCATTTTGCAAAACGGACTACCACGTAAAAGCCTTTTTATTTTTCAGCAATAATGTAACTTTCTATTGATGAAAGAATTTTTAAAATCGGTTCAGTAGAATACACAAACTTTACCTCTTTATAATATTAGTATAGATTAAGTAACTATATTATATATATTTTTTTTCCTAACCTATCTCGTCCCACTGCTGGGCAAAGGTATCCCCCAAATCCTTCTCTCTTGTTTCCGCTTTCGTCCACCAATCCTTCTCGACAGCATCGAGGTCGTCCCGCCATCGCCTCTTTGGTCGGCCTCTACGCCGCCTTCCGTCTTCAGGCAGCCACGGTGTCACGATTTTGGACCATTTCTTTGGGTCCATCCGGCTAATATGACCTGCCCAGTCCCACTTAAGCCTCGCGGTTTTATTGCCTACATCTGCAATACCAGTGAGCGAACGCAGCGTAGTGTTTCGCACTCGATCGATGCTACGTTCCATTGCTCTTTGGCAAATCTTGAGTCTGGATTTCTGTGCTTCAGTCAGTGACCATGTCAGCGCACCGTAGGTTAAGACGGGCAGGATGCACATGTCGATGAGTTGGCGTTTAAGCGTAGGAAGTGTAAGGTCCTAAGTGGAAGGTCGCCTTTCATGTGTTCCTTCATGGACCAGTAGCTCTTCCAGGCGTTCTCGATGGGGCGATCTCCTTATCCTGCCTGTTTTCGAAGCTAACTGGCCCAAGTAAATGTACTCATCAACAACAATATATTTTTTATAAAATATTATACATACTTATATAAAAAAAAAACAAACCATCTAAGTAAATTATGTTTTTGTATGAGATTATGAGCACCCCCTTGAATAGTAAATATTTTGTTTTTAAATATTTATTCGTCATTAAAGCGGTAATCGGATACGTAACCCTAAATAACTTATCAATCAAGATAACTCAATTTAACGAAACTCTTGCTAAATACCGACTGACTTATAACACATTGCCAAAACGCACCGATAGCGCGATCTAGGATTTGTGCACAGTAGCGCCATCTAGTGGTAAACACAACAAATTTCAAACTTTACTCGATTTGAGTATTCAAGTGCGACGGCGCGATGGCTTATTTCATGTATAAGTTTGGTGTTTCTATACCGATTTCTATGATTCTTTTTTTATTGAATAGGTAATAATGTTAACTTTTTTAAATTTGGTATTACTGAGAGTATTATAAACGTAAAAGTAAACAAATATAATCAGAATGCTCCGAACTGCTAAGCTATCAGGAGTTACACGTGTTATTGTGAGTCAACCATAAAAGATAGACATATGCTGTGACGGGATATTTTTTAGACAATTTAATGTAGAATATTTCCGTCATACATGATTTCTATGTAACTTTAACCATTAAGGCTGCAAACGCGACGGAAGCTTAAAAAACGGAGTAACTTCCCGACATTTCCCTTCACTACTCAGCTCCTATTGATTGTAGCGTGATGAAAAGTATCCTATAACCTGCCTAGAAGTATGAAGAATAATTGTACCAAGTTTCGTTAAAATCCGTCGAGTAGTTTTTGTTTCTATAAGGAACATACAGACAGACAGACAGACAGACAGACAGACAAAAATTTTACTGATTGCATTTTTGGCATCAGTATCGATCACTAATCACCCCCTGATAGTTTTTTTTTTAATATATTTCATGTACAGAATTGACCTCTCTACAGTTTTATTATAAGTATAGATTAATACAATATGAAAGGTGAAAAATAACTATTTGTACAATATTACAAAAAAACCATCTAGGGTGCAATATTATACATTGCCATTATGCACTAACTAATAATGAGAAACTGAATAATGATCCCTTGCGTCTAATCACAAGTATTATACTTAGTTAGAGCATGGAGTCAAACACTTGACTATGCAACGTTTATGTAGTTGTAATTTTTATGAAGTGCACTTGTTTGTTGTAGGTTATCTACTCTAAGTAGTTGTTATATCGACCTACACTAACATAAGATACAATACAACTAATGCTTACACCTATGTAAACCTTTCTGAAAATAAAGTAATTATTAATATTAATATTAATGAGAGCATTATTATGTTTTCCCATAGGATTAATATAAAAACAATATCTGAAACATATACATATAGGCTTATTTAAAATCACTTATCAACTAAACACTGCATAAAATCCATATCACAATAAAAAAAACAAAAATGCACTATTTTTAATTTTCTATTTTTGTTGAAACGCCCCATAGGTCTTATCCTCATCATCCTCCATCACCTCTCAGTCTGAATTGTAAAATTCATTAAATCATTATGTTTTTTTTCTAGCTTGGTAGTGAAGACGCACTAAGTTCTGTGGACGATTTAAATGTGAACGAGCAGCTTAGCATAAAGGCACATAGCTTGGAACAGGTAACTTCATTCATTCAAATACAATGCTATATAATACACGCTATATTCGCAAAGGTATACCTTTTTATATATATGTTTAAGTATGGACAGATCAATGAACTAATATTTGAAACTATCACGGTTTTGAACATAGTTTTCATAGTCTCAATTGCTTCTTGAACCAAGACTGGTTCAAGAAGCAATTGTGATTACCAAGTACAGGAATTTTAACCGGGAAGATGGTTTTCAACTATCTGGAGTCTGGAATCCGGTTAAGGATGTGTCGCGATCCAAAAACTCGTGTACGGGCGGAGTGCCGGGACATAGTGAGTGTAGTATGTCGTAATCGAGTTGAAAGTGAGAGTGAAACCGATGGTAGTATCATTTGTAATAAAAGAGTGCGAAAGAGGGTAGACCGGTATGTCTGCCAATGACTTTTATATCTACTTGCAAAGACTTCAGTTCGACCCGTGATCATGGCGCATGCAACTGTGCCGAAATATCGGGAAATAATCAAACTCACAAATCATGGTAAATATCCCGTTTATAATGAAAACTAAGATCAATGAACTCTTTATTATTTTAATAAATTAATTAATTACTATTTTTTTGCCGTTTTTCGGTTGGCGAGATGATTTAGACGGCTTTGAAAAGAAATGGTGGGAAGTAGCAAAAGAAAGAGAGAAATGGAGGAATTTGGGGGAGTCCTTTGCCCAGCTGTGGGACGAAAAAGAAGATTAAAAAATTTAAAAATAATTACCTTTTTCCCATTAGATGAGAGACATTAAAAAATTTAGTTCAGCGCAATTTTACAAGAATGTTTGTATTTGTGAATATTTATTATTAATACTTTTATCTAAAATGTTGTTAAATCTTTATTAGGAGAATCAGAAGCTTCGCATGGAGTATGGAATGCTTCAGCTCGAGAACGAAGGTCTGACTTTAGAAGTTGCGAAGCACGTGTCCGCTTCGCAACGGAGAAGGGGCGACGGACATGACTCGGGAGACTTCAATGTGTTTAGTGAAACTTCTATAGGTACGCATTTAGTTATATAAATAATATTTTTAGAATAATATTATTTTTTGTAATAGTTATAGCGAAACTCATAAACAACTCACCGTTTTAGCGTTCTTTTTTAAGTTAAGGTGATACCTCTCGCTCTAGCGGGAAATTCAAATTTTGCAGAAAATTATTCTTTATGTTCGCAAAATAGCTTAAACTGGTAAAAAATATAACAGTTCAGCCGCAATAAAAAAGAAAACCCAAAAAAATTGAATTTCCCGCTAGAGCGAGAGGTAATACCTTAAACTAAAATACTTTTTGTGAAAAACACAACAGGATTGTGTTAAAGAGGACATGAATGTGAAAGGAGTGGATTCTGTTTTGACGAATGATAGGAGTGAATGTAAGAAAAAGACATGTTGTGCCGACCCCACTTAACGTGGGATAAGGGCCCCTGGGGGAATTAATGACTTAAAATACTTTCATCAGATGGTGAAGGCAGAGTGACGGGTCTACTGGGCAGTTTGGAAGTACCGTTTCTGTTGAGCCAAGAGACACAAGCCCGGGAGACGAGAATGAAGACCTACTTTAGAAGTAGGATTAGCGAACTGCAAGCTGAAAAAGAAGAAATTAGCAGCGCGACTGAACATTATACTATAGAGGTAAATAATTAGACACAAAAACAAAATAAAATTGACGACCGTTGTGGCGCGGAAGGTTCCGGGTTCGATTCCCGCCTTGGGATAAATGTTTGTACGATCTGCAAATATTTATTCCGGGTGTTCTGGGTATTTATATGTAGGTATAATAAAAATTTATATCTAAAATATGTGTTGTATTATGTATGTCAGTCTTCTAGTACCCATAACACAAGCTCTGCTTAGCTTGGGGCTAGATGATGTTGTGTGGATTGTCCAGTATTATTTATTTATTTTTTAAATAATAATAATTTTTAGAAACTATTGTAATTATGTATATATTGAGGGAGACCTTTTCCCAGCAGTGGAACGAAATAGGTTAGAAAAAATAAATTGTAATTATGTATACCTAACTTACTTCTCATTTTAGTGTGATATGCTGCGACTTCGTCTAGAAGAAATGGAACAAAACAAACAGACAGACGAAAATACAATACAGGACAAACATAATACTATCAGTCGATTGGTGAGTCATCTTTACTTTAAAACTAGCTCGCGTTATGAACTGAGTCGTCAGTTATGATTTTGCGTTTTCGTTATTTTAACCAACTTCAAAAAAAATGGTTGTCTGTAAAGTCGGTTTACTGACGATAGTTGAACGTGACAACGAACGCAAAGGCCGATTGTGCTTCTTTGTCGCTCGTTCCGCGCTCTCGCTTGCACTTCATGGAACGCCTCAGAACGCCTCAGAACGCTTCATGAGTCATGTTTTTTCGTGCGTGCAGCCGGCTCTATCGAATTATAAGACGTTGTCACGCCAAAAATGTTTTAGTTATCAGTTTACAGTGTGATCAGTGAATGTGATTGTATGTTGGCTGTTCAAACAATGAGTTATCTAAACCGATTTGTATTTTCCTTTTAGTTTTAAATGTAGGTATATTTGTTTGCCATTTAAATTTTATCAAGATATAAACTAATTTGTAATAATTAATAATTTAAAATTACTTTAATATTACTTGCAGAAACTACATCTACAGAAAGAAAATTCTTTAAATTCAGTATTTTAAAAGTGTCTCATTTGATTTCTAGGAGGAGGAGCTTCATTCGACATCGTACAACTATGAGGAACAAATGTCTGTGTTGACAGAACACGTGGCCGGACTGAACGAGCAGTTAGCGAAGCAACACGATCAAATACAACTTCTCAAACATCAGCTCACTACTAAGAGGAAATAGCAGGACCTCACTGGGCATAACAGTGGCGAGATTTACACATTAGCCAGTACAACTCTGTCTGGCTTCATTTATAATGAACCAGTCCTCTAAATTTGATTGGTCAAAATTACATTGGTCTAGGATGGTGGCAAGTAGAATTTACACAGTAGCCAGTACAAGTCTGTCTGGCATCATTTATAATGAACCAGTCCTCTAAATTTGATTGGTCGAGATTACATTGGTCTAAGATGGTGGCGAGAAGAATTTACACAGTAGCCAGTACAAGCTTATGTACTGTCCGGTTTACTTTTATAATGAACCAGTCCTCTAAATTTGATTGGTCGAGATTACATTGGTCTAAGATGGTGGCGAGAAGAATTTACACAGTAGCCAGTACAAGGTTATGTACTGTTCGGCGTTATTTATAATAAACCAGCCCTCTAAATTTCAATTACATTGGTCTAGGAATGTGGCGAGTGTTTACACAGTAGCCAGTGCAAGTTTATTCGCTACTGTCCGGTTTACACTCATAATAAACCAGTCCGCTAAATACTAGAGTAATGAAAACAGTCTACAGCTGTTTAACTATCTTTAAATAAATAGCTAAAATTACACTGTGCGAGTCGTTGGCACAAAGTGTAAAAAAAATCAATTTTAATTTAATTAAATTCTGTTTTTTAGTAAACTTTTATGCCTCTGTGGCTACATGATAATCAACACTATCTGACAATATTACTGGCACTCTGTCTATCAAGTTGAATCGAAATCCTAGAGGTATGTTGCAGTTTAAAACGATTATTCCCGACTTAGACTTTGAATGCAGCATATAAATCTTAAAATTATACGATTGTATAAGGAGGTCACAAATTTCATTTCATTAGATATCCTCAGAGTTGTAAAGGAAAGTATCATAAGTTATCAGGTACTATCCCACGGTTTTATAATTGTGAAAATGTCAACAATTTGCTCGTAATTCCACATCTGAGTTAAGCTACATACCACAGCATAACTCAGCACTATGCTGTCATCCGTGATAGATGAACGTGCTGCTATTGACATTCCTTACAAAACTAGAATAATTATTGGTATGTAGCTTGACCTCATGGTCCTTCGAGCTGGATTATCACAAGTTATTCCGATAAGAAGGACCATTTTTCATCGATCTCTGTTTCATATAGGTAAATACATTTAATTTTAATTACCATTTTAATTATTAGGACAAAGTTACGTCCCTAACATGCCTTAACATGTTTATATAGAATTAATGAAACAAAACGGTACGAAAATGTGTATAATGTATTATGTAAAGTAATATAATTGTATGTAAAAATGTTATCACTTTGAGATCTTTACGGTAAGCTAAGGCACAAGATCTTTGTGTCACTGAAGTTACCTAACGTATATTGCTATCTCGCTCAATCTCGCCTATTTCTGTGCATGCGAGACAAGAATATAAATAAAACCTATTTCAGAGCCACAAAGATTATCTGTAACTATATAATTTGTTAGGTGTTAAATCAGCATATTCTTTTTAATTTTCTGACTGCTATAGTATTTTAAAACATCTAGTCGACTCCTAAGGCATGACAAGGAGGCCTAAATTTATTAAAAATTGGTGTATCTCGCGATTGGCTAGTGATTTTTTTTACTTGAAAATACTTATCTGACCGCCCCGCTGAAAATTTCGAAACAAAGGTATAAATCCATGAATAAAAAAACCTGATGAAAATGGACTACGTTCGAAAAGGCATATTTGGTATCGATGCTAAAGTCTAGCGGTCTGTCTATCTTATAGAAAGTTAGCGCACACTTGATGTATTGATGACATAAAGTCAAGTCAACGTTATTTTTTTAAACAAAAGACCTACTATTGTTAGAAAATTTACAAATGGAACGGTATAATTATGCTCAAACGAGGACGTGAACATATTTTTTAGTTATACATTGATTTTCAAACACTATAATGGGCAAGAGAGCCTTATTGCAATGTATAACAAACTAATTACTGCTAAGAAGGTGACATTTAAAAACTGTCATTATTGCGTCAGGTTTTCGCAAAAATGTTTTGTAATTCAATAATTTTTTTGTTGGAACTAATAAGTTCCATAAATCTAGTAGGTACCTAGTACCTAAAATTACCTACCCTCTATCTAGATATTTATTTTATTAGCCTCGCGGGGAGGTTGCTATGATAATGTTGGAATCCAAATTGAGTACAAAATAGTATAGGCTCAAACTACCCACTATAGTTCTCGCGTTACCAACTGAGTCGTCGAGACATAAATGTCAATAGCAATAGGCTTTGCATCTTATCGACAAATGCAAGGCGTCACTTTCTGAGCCCCGCTCCCATATCATTACCCAAAAAGTGCGAGCGAGATAGACTGATTACGACGATTTACGCGACGACTCAGTTCATAACGCCGACACTATAATGACTTTGTGATAGTAGAACACTTCGTCGTGTAGTGGACGGGCAACTGCTTTTTTGTTTATATATGTTTGGAATTGTTGCAGTATCTGTTATCAGCTTTACAAATCATGCCCTTTAACACATGTATTGTGGTTCTTTTAAAATATATTTCACACAAGGAATAATTTAATTTATCTAAAGTTTTATGTATGAAGTTTGGTATACACTTATATTACCTGTATTTGATAAGAGAAATAAATTATCTTTAATTTTTACACCTGTGTTTTTGTTACTTTATTCCCAAGCACGGTAGACATCCTCGACCTCGTAATTAGATACGTCAAAATACCTCATCGATAGTCGATCGATGGTAGAATGGATTAGTCGACGTCGATCGATAGTTTCTACCACACCAATCGATCGATAGTCGATCGATGCCATGGACTGGCAATCGATCGATTAGTTAGTCGACCGGTATCCGTCGATCAATTAAAGCTACCACACCAATCGATCAACGTCGATCGATAGTCGATCGATGCCATCAATCGATGGTAGAATGGATTAGTCGACGTCGATCGATAGTTTCTACCACACCAATCGATCGATAGTCGATCGATGCCATCGACCGGCAATCGATCGATTAGTTAGTCGACCGGTATCCGTCGATCAATTAAAGCTAACTTAACGGAACTATCGGTAAGATGGAACTATCGGTAAGAACCATAGGATGTATCACTTAACGGAACTATGGGTAAGAACCATAGGATGGATCACTTAACGTAACTATCGGTAAGAACCATAATTAACGGAACTATAGGTAAGAACCATAGGATCGAACACTTAACGGAACTATAAGTAAGAACCAGACGAAACACTTAACAGAACAATCGGTAAGAACCATAGAATGGATCACTTAACGGAACTATGTTCTGGAACACTTAACGGAACTATCGGTAAGACGGAACACTTAACGGAACTATCGGTAAGAACCAGATGGAACACTTAACGGAACTATAGGTAAGAACCATAGGATCGAACGCTTAACGGAACTATAAGTAAGACTTACTTATAGTTCCGTTAAGTGTTCCGTCTTACCGATAGTTCCGTTAAGTGTTCCAGAACTATGGTTCTTACCGATAGTTCCGTTAAGTGATCCATCCTATGGTTCTTACCGATTGTTCTGTTAAGTGAGTGATGTAACGAATGTCAATTTTTTAACATTCGCGAATGCGAATGCGAATATCTGTCGTCAATATTCGCGAATGCGAATGCGAATGCGAATATTCAATTTTGAATTTGGCGCCATTCATCTATATCATTATTTTGACAGCTTAGATGGCGTGCGCGTGCTAGACACATCTAATTCCGCATTGTCTATGATTGTCTATGTCATTGTCTATGATTGATCGACATTTACCTACGGAACGTGTCGATGCCGAGTGATGTAACGAACATTCGCATTCGCATTCGCATTCGCGAATATTCGCATATTTCTCGATATTCGTATTCGCATTCGCATTCGCAAAATTTGATGCGAATGTTTTGCGAATATTAATGTTCGAAAAAAAAGGTATACTAAAAGAAAATATTAATTTCTTATATTATTTATTACAAAACCCTTCAAATTTACACAATTTATAACCTACCTTACCTCAAATACTCGCGTTTGTTTACAATGTTTCGATATCTATACTTCTATACTTAATATTACAAAGAAGTTAAGTTTGTGTGTTTGTATATTTGTTAAATTGTAAGTGGAAATCTCGGGATCTACTGAACCGATTTTAAAAATTATTTCACCAATAGAAAGCCACATTATTGCTGAGTGTCATAGGCTATATAAAAAACCAAAAAAATAAAAAGGCTTTTACGTGGTAGTCCATTTTGAAAAGTGAATCGGAGAAAAAACGGTCGAATGAAATCGTTTCTTACGAACGCTGCCTTAACTATGAAAGATATATTTTTGTGTTCTAGAGAAAAGATGTGGAACTTGAAAATGCCTACAAAAAAGTCAGCGACAGCATATGTCTAACTATTACAGATATCCCACTATAAGTGTTTTAATATCGAAAAAATATAATTAAAATGACGCCGCTAGAAAACGTTCTTTATTTGTGCTTTGGTATTAATCCTTATCTAAATTTTCTTCATAATTAAGACTGTTTCAATACCTTTATATGACTTTTTAAATTATTCAATTTGGACATTCCATTCAAAAGATATCACGAGTTCAAAAGTGTAAGTATTAGAAACAAGTCAAGCGGAATAATGCAGGTGCCGGTCACGGGAGTATAGGCGGGTTCTATTGTTTAATTACAAGGATTCAAAAGGAGAGTTATGAGTTTAACAACACTTAACGGAACTTGGATCACTTAACGGAACTATCGGTAAGAAAGTGATGTAACGAACATTCGCATTCGCGAATATTCGCATATTTCTCGATATTCGTATTCGCATTCGCATTCGCAAAATTTGATGCGAATGTTTTGCGAATATTAATGTTCGAAAAAAAAGGTATACTAAAAGAAAATATTAATTTCTTATATTATTTATTACAAAACCCTTAAAGATCTTTAATTTTGCGTTTAGAATGCGAATGTTCGTTACATCACTTTCTTACCGATAGTTCCGTTAAGTGATCCAAGTTCCGTTAAGTGTTGTTAAACTCATAACTCTCCTTTTGAATCCTTGTAACTAAACAATAGAACCCGCCTATACTCCCGTGACCGGCACCTGCATTATTCCGCTTGACTTTTTTTTACACTTTTGAACTCGTGATATCTTTTGAATGGAATGTCCAAATTGAATAATTTAAAAAGTCATATAAAGGTATTGAAACAGTCTTAATTATGAAGAAATTTATTTAGATAAGGATTAATACCAAAGCACAAATAAAGAACGTTTTCTAGCGGCGTCATTTTAATTATATTTTTTCGATATTAAAACACTTATAGTGGGATATCTGTAATAGTTAGACATATGCTGTCGCTGACTTTTTTGTAGGCATTTTCAAGTTCCACATCTTTTCTCTAGAACACAAAAATATATCTTTCATAGTTAAGGCAGCGTTCGTAAGAAACGATTTCATTCGACCGTTTTTTCTCCGATTCACTTTTCAAAATGGACTACCACGTAAAAGCCTTTTTATTTTTTTGGTTTTTTATATAGCCTATGACACTCAGCAATAATGTGGCTTTCTATTGGTGAAATAATTTTTAAAATCGGTTCAGTAGATCCCGAGATTTCCACTTACAATTTAACAAATATACAAACACACAAACTTATTTTCTTTGTAATATTAAGTATAGAAGTATAGATATCGAAACATTGTAAACAAACGCGAGTATTTGAGGTAAGGTAGGTTATAAATTGTGTAAATTTGAAGGGTTTTGTAATAAATAATATAAGAAATTAATATTTTCTTTTAGTATACCTTTTTTTTCGAACATTAATATTCGCAAAACATTCGCATCAAATTTTGCGAATGCGAATGCGAATACGAATATCGAGAAATATGCGAATATTCGCGAATGCGAATGCGAATGCTTTATGGGAAGCTTTGTGGGTTTAGTTCTGCTTACCACCCTGTGGGTTTTGGGTTCGATATAAAACATAGTTAGCCTGTGAACGAACATTCGCATTCGCATTCGCATTCGCGAATATTCGCACATTTCTCGACAGTCGTATTCGCATTCGCATTCGCAAAATTTGATGCGAATGTTTTGCGAATATGGACGTTCGAAAAAAAGGTATATTAAGGTGACGGGTATAGCCAAATGCGTGTTGTTGGGGAAACCGAAAACTGTTTTCAGAAAAAGTGATAGCATGTGGAGTTGTGAAACTTATTATTTCCTATAACACATATATTGAACTAGTGTGTTGTTAATCAAAATGTGTGCTTTTGGATATAGTTTACTTTTAAATGTAAGTTTAGTACCAACACCTTTTGCAAAAGTGTGGTTTTAGATCCCATTTTTTATGGGTTTGGCAGATTTGTTTGGTACCAAACTCAGCACAGCTATTCTTATGGTTCGTATCTTGTGAATCTAAAAAAAACATTTCTACAATAAGGTGTTTAAAGAAGAAGAAGAGTAGCGCCTTAGGAATTATAAGTGTTTGATTGCTGTGTGCTCGCAAACATTCATAAGGCGCTTCTTTAGAGTTTGACTATCCGAACTGTGCGCGGCTCATTATGTGTTTTGCGTCGTTGTCAGCATTTTTGCTGAAGTTGAAATTGCGACGTTGCCACGCTGACTGTCTAGAGTTTAACCACCATGGCAAAAACTATGCCGTGTTACAAGTTTAACGTGTGTGTAGATATAATAAATAAATAATAAAGTTGGAAGTTATTGACATTTTTGTTTATTATGAAAAATTTCACCCGACCCGTCGCCTTAAACAAAGAAAATATTAATTTCTTATATTATTATTGGAAAACCCTTCAAATTTACACAACCTTGCATATAAATATATGTTGCATATAAGTATGTAAAACATCATGGCAGTTGATTAAAGAATCTGAAACCTCAAAACACTTGACTCTAATAAATGAACTTAAAAATTACCATGAAACTATACGATGCCCTCTACTAATAGCTGAAGAATTTAACCATTATTGGATAAATTTGACAAATACAGCCAAAAGTAACCTTAAACCCACTCACAAAGGCAATGTCTGCGAAAATATGTTTCTCAAACTTCTTACTTATTTCGAAGTTCATAAAATAATAATTTCACTAAAAAATACAAGAGCATTATGGTTTTATGATGGTTTTGCTACAAGTGTTTTGAAGGCATGTTCAAATGAAATAGTTCCGGTATTGACGCATATGATCAATTTGTCGTTTTCGGAGGGGTGTTTTCCTGACTTATTAAAATATTCAACGGTAAAGCCCCTTCATAACAGAGGTGACCGGACTAAGCCGGAAAATTACCGTCCGATAACTTTGATACCTATTATATCAAAAGTCTTTGAGCGGGCTATGCAGAAACGTATTTTATCGTTTATTGGTAAACATGACGTACTGAAAAGTCAGCAATTTGGTTTTCAAAAAAGAAAATCCACAACATTGGCCTGCTTCAATTTAATGAAGACGGCAATTGAGGACTTAGATGCTGGTAAATTAGTAACTGCAGTGTTTTTTGATATATCAAAAGCTTTTGAGTTTGTATCCCATCAGTTATTGCTAATGAAAATCGAAAGATATGGTATTAGGGGACCGGCATTAAGATGGTTAGAAACATATTTAGGTAATAGATTGCAGTGTGTTGAAATTTCAAATATTAACCAACATAAAGAGTTGAATCCTATCAGATCAAAGTATTTGCAAAATAACTGTGGAGTACCTCAAGGTAGTGTCCTAGGACCATTGTTATTCTTACTTTACATAAATGACTTACTTGACATTACACCTAATCCTAGCACTCTGTTTGCTGATGACATTTCGATTATTATTTCATCCAACAAATTTCTAATTATACCTCTGACATAAATAATAATATTGACGCAATAATTTCATGGCCGAGTGCCAACAACTTGAACGTTAATTATTAAAGACAAAGTTTATACAATTTGGAACTTACGGAAAACGTCGTCAAAACCTTTCTATATCATATACTTAACGGAGAAAATCTTATTGAAGTAGATGAAATTAAGTTTTTAGGCATTACGGTGGACCGGCATTGTAACTGGAAAGCTCACTCAGCTGAAGTTTGCAAAAAGCTGAATAAATTTGTATACGTTCTATATAAAATACGTAAGACTACAAACATAAGTACTGTACTGACAGCTTACCACGGATATGTTGCATCAGTGTTAAAGTATGGGTTAGTTCTCTGGGGTAATTCCACTGACTCAAGTAAAGTTTTTATCGCACAAAAGAAATATGTCCGTGTCATTGTTGGCATACCTTCTTGGGAATCTTGCAAGCCTATCTTCTCTAAGCTAAAGCTTAACACTGCCTGGGATGTACATTTTTGAAGCCGCTAAGTTTGTCAAAGAGCACTCAATAATGTTTAAGAAAGCAAGAGATATCCACCATAGATGTGTAAGAAACCCTGACAGATTTTTTCTTGCTAAAGTGCCTAGAACTAGAGTGTATAAAAGAAACGCTTTTGCAATGTATGGACAAATATTAAATAAGATACCTAATGACATTAAAGAACTTGCGTTAATGTTAACGGAAGTTTGTAAAAAGTTAAAAAGGCTAATTGAAAAATCTTTTTACAACATTCATGACTTTTTCAAACAGTGACTAATAATTTAATTTGTATTTGTGTGTGTATAAACATTTTAATAATAATAAAGTCACTTGGACTTTATTATTAATAAAAATTTTATGTGATTTTTTTGTGTGACATTAAATTAATTTAAATATAATAATAATCTAAGAATTTGCATACCAATAATTGGTGAAATGTGAGACTCTATTTAGAATAAGACCATATACTTACCATGTTTCGGGCCAATAAACATTTCATTTTTTTATTAATTAGAAGTTGTTTATTAATAGATATTAGGTAATCAGACTTCACTTTGATGTCAAAATAATGATATAGATGAATGGCGCCAAATTAGAAATTGAATATTCGCATTCGCATTCGCATTCGCATTCGCGAATATTGACGACAGATATTCGTATTCGCATTCGCATTCGCGAATGTTAAAAAATTGACATTCGTTACACTACCACAATCGATCAACGTCGACCGATGTCGATCGATGGCATCGATCGACTATCGATCGATTGGTGTGGTAACACCCTTACTTACCAAAGAGATTTTCAAACATTATTCAGTACCTGCCCCACATTTAGCAGTAGGTAGGTAAAAGCTCATGGGCCATGAGCTTTTACCTAGTGCAGAATAAGTGCAATCTGATTATCTAGATCAAAATTTAGGTACCAAAAAACACCGAAGTTATTTTAAGTAGGACCCATGTCTCTGGCATACACATCTGGGTTCAGAAAACGGCTAAAAATAAATTTGAGCAATATTCTATGATTTAATACCTACAAACTTTTAGAACTTGCCTACATCTTTGATACACATAAGCCATGAGTCATGGCATAATATAATAATAATAATAAAGCCTTTTTATTTTCCCATCACTTAAGTAAGTACATAAATCTCTTAATATTATAAAGTTTCACTGTTATTAAATCTATTTTTTCAATATTTATTTTTTTAATATGTTTGTTTATATTTCTTTTTAGTTTTGTGTTATTTACATAATTGTTTTTCGTTTCATTTATGATTTTTCTTTGATAGGAACCCCTATTTGGGTACAGGCCTCCTCCAGTTTGTTCCAGTTTCCTCTGTAGATATCTTTTTATAGATGCTAATGATCTTACATGAAATGTTCCAATATGTAGAGATTTTTCAGTAAGAGTTATGTTTGGTTCCATATTTTTTCTCTGGAGGGTTTTGGTCTTTTTCCCCACGGGGACCAGCCGGCTTGGGTAAGTGTAATATAATCAGATTGCACTTATTCTGCACTAAATGACTGCATACTCAAAAATCAGATCCTGCTCTAGCCAGATCGCTGACAGTCCGACCCCGCTCTAGCTAGATCGCAACTGCAACCCTGCTTTAGCCAAACCCCTGATACTACGACCCTGCTCTCATGACATGATCATTTATTTTTGTCTGCCTCGTGAAACTGTATGTATTGTACAAATTTTACGACCTATTTTAGGTAATAAATAAAAACACGTTATTTATGCACAACTTTGTATTATAACGATAATCATAAGCACCTTATAATATGTCATCTGTTACAATTATTTGTTTCTCAACAGTAACATTATCGTTATAAATATTTATACAAAATCTTTATTCATAGTTCAGCCCATTGCAAACCAATTCACCCTGGAGTTGCGAGTTTACGAAAAGCAACAAGATCGTATCCAAAACTCTACAAGTTATGACTTATTACAACGTAATAGAATTTAGAATCCTTTACTCCAAAACTGGTAGTCTAGTTGCAACGGAAACTAACACGTATTGCATTGTAATAAGTCATATTTATACAAAGTTTTGAATCACTGAAAGTGCAATGAGCTATGGCGATTGAAGACCCAGGTTTTTTAATTGGAAAAGCGCAAAATGCCTACTCTCAGTATCACAAGCATGAATTTTGTACAATGACAAATGATAACAATGATTTAAACTTGATTAATTTTGAGTTCTATCGAAATGAATCCAGCATTTCTACCAAGACAAATACTGAAAATGAAATGCATTTTGAAATTATTATAAATCAGGAGCTACGTTATGAAGATTTTTGAAATTAGTTGTGAAAATCATCAAAATTTGAAATGAATAAAGCTAATTGTATATTTACCCTTTTTGGGTGCATAATTTTACCGTTGGGTATACTAGAATAGTTGTGAGACCATTTACCACCCTAACACTAACTAAACGCTAAATTAAAAAATGCGATATGCCTTACCTCGTAAAAATAACAATAATTTCTTTGAATCTAGTGGACTATAGACATTGGTAGCTATTCAATTGTTTCATTTTTAATTACCTAATTTGACAGCATTAAGACTGTCGTCCTTTTCTTATAATCTAGACTAGACTGATGCTGTAAAATTAGTTAAAAATGCTACAACATAATAGAAGTTAAATGTCTGTAGTGTCTATCTAAATAAAATAATTTGATAAACATATAAACCGTAACTTAGGCCTAGTAAATGATAAATAATTAATGTTATATCTGTCACTCCGACTTAACCATGACATTTGAAACGCAAGCTTAAAAACTGCGTAGTTGTCATAATAAGTCAACAGTGAAATGGTCGAAAATAAACTCTTTTCTGATATTTATGTGCATATATTTTCTGCTTCGGGGTTTTATCTACTGCAAATGTCGACTTGACGTCACACGTCGAATTTTGATGTGTGCGTCATTTTATTGAAATTTTATCTAGAACATTGCAAGTTACGGCAAAAAATATGCTCAAAATAAAGCCCCAGTTTTGTATTTGGTTAAACAATAAATCTTACTTCTGATGTTATGGCTCTCGTATAAACATGTTTTTTTAAATCTACGTATATTTAAATTATAGTGATATTAAAACTATATTTATCTATTGCTGGTGTTATATAAGGAATGGTATAAATTATATTTAAACTGGCAAGTCCGAGAGCTTACTATAAAGTATTTGCATCAACCCTTTTTGAAACCATTATTTATAAGCCTAAGCATATTCTATTAATTACGTAAAAAAGTTATTTAACAGTATCGGGAAATATTATAATGATCTTGTTAATGGACTTTACTGTCGATAAACCATTATATATTGTGACAACTATCCCAAGTAGTCTAACGCGAGAAAATAATATGGTAGGCGATAAATACTAGTATCATTAATATAATATTTATTAATATATATCTTGACTATGAATTTTGTTGCGATCAACTTGACATTATTTCTCGAGAAAAAAAGCCTTAAATTGATAAATTTCGGTTTTAATAAGAAGTTACGTCAAAATATGTTATCGATACATACAAATCACGAAAGTTAAAAAAACTAAATCATTACAATATTTCCGATCGATAAATATTTAAACACTATTTGACAGAATCTTCTAAAGAAGACCAGTAAAGCCATTAGAAACATTTTAGTCCAATATTCTATCAACACTTAATTTAATTTAGAAACGACATCTCATTCTATAAACAAGAAAACATAAAAAATGTAGAAGTTTTTTTACAAAAATGATTTTGATTATGAACTTGTAGTAAAGATATACATACAGGATGTTACATAATGTCACTATATGTGGTCGCTTGTATGTAAGAATATTATATTATAAGAATATTAATATTATATTGTAAGAATATTAAATATTCAACATGCCAAACACGTTTAAAGTTTTTAAGTTCCTAATCATGAAACACCTTTTAAACTTTACTCAAAACACACGAGGTAGCAGAGTTAGGCTAACAAGTTGTATACTTAACAAAGTAAACAAATAGTTGTCCTTTGAATACAATTTTGTATGGATATTTCACATAACTTTTGCACATACCATGCAAGAGTTATTAATAGCCGGGTTTTTGTATTATAGGGTAATTATGTAACACACTGCTTAGTATTATTGAAATTTAGTATTAAAGTGTTTCTATATATCTTTACTATCAGTTTTGATTGCAAAACTAAGTACAGTTTGAGAATCAATGTCGTTTCTCGAACATTCCAATGGTTCTAAAACTTTCAGCTAGCGTATTTACTGTGTGATTTTGAAATAAATACAATATATTTTTTTGTAGGTACTACAAATTACTGTACACAATGAGGTTACTTGCCTACAACTTTTCAATAATAATGATGTTTTAAATTAGGTTTTTAAACAATGGCATAAGGAAAATAAAAATAGTGATTTGAAGTACCTATTTGTGTATAAATAAATAAACCATGATGAAATATACACAATTTTGATTTTCCAATTACATTATTTTTGATTAGCTAGTGACCTATCGGCGTTTAAGCCATCAAGGCTAAATAGATATTTGAGCCGATAGTCTTTTTGAAAGCACAGGGTGCAATATCAATATCATTAGCTCTCAAAAAAAAAAGTGACCTCAGTAAAGTTACACCTCCTTAATAGTGACCCTTTGAGGTCACAATTCATTAATACATTGCAAAAAGTGTAATTAACCTATTTTAATGTTATATCAAGGTATTTTTACAGATTTACTTTTAATAGTAATACAGTGGCGAATACACTGCGCGGTTACTGTAATTTTACTGCTCAACGCTGCTGTATTGACGCGCAATGTATCTCCGCTGTATTGAAAAGTCAGCTTTGAACACAATGTTTAAATAAAAAAAATCTTGATTAAACAAGTCCAGCTTATTACAAAACAGGCATTGTGTAACTTAAACTCACTAGAATTTATAATTATGTGTACTAATTAATAATAATACAGAATAATATATTTTTAATTTGCAAGAGCGTCCTTCCGCTTAAAAGTAACACATGGAGTTATTTCTTGTATTTTTTTAAGTAAATTCAAAGCTTTTTGGAGACGCTACATAACACACTAATTACTAATAGTAACAGCCAATAGAAGTCACTTAAGTTTTGCACTTCGATACGTCCCGGACACAACTAGATCAACCATCAAACTGACTGAAGTTGGTTTC
Source organism: Ecliptopera silaceata (assembly GCA_932527185.1). Taxonomy (NCBI): domain Eukaryota; kingdom Metazoa; phylum Arthropoda; class Insecta; order Lepidoptera; family Geometridae; genus Ecliptopera; species Ecliptopera silaceata. The sequence continues at coordinate 7,965,742 of OW052208.1, read as the reverse complement.
TGTCAAACTGCACTGTTCCAACAGGTTTATACATAACTTTCATCTGACTGAGAGGTTATTGACCGCATTGAGGCTGTTGCTAAGAAAAACCCATCTAGGTCTTTAAACTGAATTCTAGTTTCTTCTATCTGCATGTTGAATTCATTTGTTTTTACTAATTTTCAACTAAGCCAACCTAATTGACCTTTTAACAGCCTTTTAACTAGAAACATCTGATCGTGCAGTCTAAGCCATAGAACGTGCAGTCTCACATTCAGGTAGTCTAAACCCGTGCAGTCTTTATCTTGGCGCAGTATTACACGTCTGTGTGAAGACTCAACTCGCATCTAAACATGTGCAGTCTGTACTTCTGATCGTGCAGTTTTCTTGGGCAGTGCAGTCTAAACCTTCAGTCGTGAGCACAATGCGCGTGCGTTTATCGGGCGCTAGCACTGATTAACGTCCGGTGGAGTCGGCAGGTACGGATCAGCGCGCTTGTGCTCGATCAGAGCCTTCACGGTGGATGAATCGGTGGGCAGATCTGACTTCTTACGGAGAAGTGGCTTGTTGGCGTTGTAGCCTTGTTTTCGAACCTGGAAATGTATAAAATATCTATATAATAAAAATGGATTGCTGTTCGTTAGTCTCGCTAAAACTCGAGAACGGCTGAACCGATTTGGCTAATTTTGGTCTTGAAATGTTCCTGGAGGTCCAGGGAAGGTTTAAAAGGTTTAAGAATAATGAAAAATGCTAGGGAATGTAAGAAAAACAAGAATTTAATTTTCCCATACAAAAAGATATTAGCTGTCATGAATGTGACATGACTAGGGGTACTGTAGACTCGATCGAAACCTTATATGAATAAAACAAAACATAAAAAAATATTGATTTTGAGTCGACAACATATATCCGGAAAATTCTAATTATGGAGCATTTAATTAAATTCCAATGGCTCTGACAAACAAACCGCTGTCGCCATCTTTTAATTGTCAGTCGTTGACGTTTCGCGAAAATATTGTTTTGACACTTCTTTATGTTAGACATACTCTTTGTTATTTGTGTTTTTTCTTTAAACCTTTTTGGCCGATTATCGTTATAATCACCATAGAAAAAAGAATACTCTAAAAGTTGAAGGTTTAGTTCAAATGTCATTTAGTTTCGTAATTCATGTAATGGCCAAATATTTATAAGAAACTGCAAGCAAATGCAAATGTGCAGTCGATGTGTGGACTGGAACAACATTATACTCGGTAAGCGGCTCAATATATTTGACTTGACCACATGCATAGCCTGTGTTGAGTTGTCATGAACACGTACAGAAACAGACTCGATTTCTGTACCATTTTTCTTGATAATGGAATGGACCCCTTCATGCGCAAGTTCAACTTGAACTTGAGAATAACCACTTTCGAACCTTTTTCCAAAAAATCAAACTGCTCCTGCTACATCCCAAGATTTATTTGATGACTTTCAGGTAAGTTAATGGTGTAAGTAGGTTACTGAGTAAAGAAAAATGAAAAATAATGCTTATTACCAGATAGAGGTGGGAGGATATACCTACACCTACATACATTCACAATGCTTATTATTATTTGAATATTAGTCTAAAATATTTTCTTCTTTAAGGTGGATAAAGAGTTGACGCTAATCCAAGGTTCACTGATGACTGATGATGATTCTTCGGACAACGAGAAAAAACATCTGCTATCAGTCAGCAGTGAATTTATTTTTTAGAAGAAGAGGAGCAAGAAAACATATCAAATGGCGGGCAGACCCATCAGTACATTCAGTTGGTTATGAATGTGTTTAAAAATGGGTCAAGGCATTGGTAAAATGATAATATTGCCATCAACTTATGTGGGAAGTCCTCGGCGCATGATGCAAAATGAAGAGATAATTTACAAGGCCTTAGAAAAGAACATAGACCCGATTTAATTGCCAGAATTTTAAAACATAAATTGGAGGATTTTTTTAATAAGGAAACATATTTTTGGAATATCGAGTGCGTGGTTTTACACCATTGAATTTCAGAAACGTGGGCTTCCACATGTGCTTATCTACTGATCTACCTGTCAAAGTAGAGAAAAAACTGAGTGCTTAAAACAAATAGATTTACAGAGAGTAAACCTTAAAAATATGTTTTGTAAATTTGTCTTAGTTTATTTTGAATGTTGATTTTTAAAAAAAATAAATTGTGTAAAAAATTTTGCAGTTTTTGTCTACAATATAAAAATAAGTCAGGTTTTCCTGCCTGACGATGAAACTCCAGAACGCACGAACCGATTTCCACGGTTTTGCATTCGTTGGAAAGGTCTCCAACGAATCTAACGAAGTCTCTAACGAAGGTCGCGTTTAGGCAAGCGTAGATAGTGTAGGACGCCCTCCGGCGAGATGGAGCGACGATCTGCGGAGTGTAGCTGGCAAACACAACATGAGAAGAGCCGAAGACAGGGCTCAGCGGCGCGTCTTGGGAGAGACCTACGTCCAGCAGTGGACTGATATAGGTTGATGATGATGATGATGATGATGGAAAGGTCTCGGGCTCCGTGACAAAAATAAATAGAAAAGCGGGAAAGAGGGAAAATATCCCGTGCGAAGCCGGGACGGGCCGCTTGATGGATGTGTATAAGTTACTAATAAATTCAAAAATCTGCTTATTTATTGTCTTTAAGGTGAAACAGAGTTCACCAGGACAGCTAAAAAATTATATTAATAGGTATAATTATTAGTTCTAAGATGATGATGACATTGTTGAGTGACTGAAGTTCGGTTTTGAAAGCAGTGTTGTTTGACTCGCTTTTTCTGTTCCTTAGCCCTATTTAGTAATATTATTCGGCTCAAATTGTGACCGCACTTGACGCAAAACTTGAAAGTATCAGCGGTAATAGTGAAGCATTCGTCGCATCTTAACAATTGTTGTCTGCAACTAGGACAGGTATTACTGTTCTTCTCCCGTTCAATCCATTTCTTACAAAACGGGCAATGCATTTTAAAAGTTATTACTTCTGAAAAATAGTTTTGAAATAACAATTATAAGAACGGATATCTATCTACAGTTAGTGCAATCCAATACTTTTCAATACTTTTTTTTAATCAGGGAAGTGTCTATAATCTCATAACGTGACTTATGTGACATACAAAATAATTATGAACATTATTATGATGAACATGTGTAAGTGATTTAACCACTTTTTCCGCACACTATGGGGCCGATACTTAGACTATCTGAGTACCTAGCATGATAGGTTTTATGCACACGTTTTAAGTGACGTTTCAATACATTTTCGCCCTATGCTAGGTGCTCTGATAATGCCTTTATAAGGCTCTGAAATACATATGGTGATACGACGTTCACCGGGTCATCTAGTTATAAATAAATTCATTCAAATTCAAATATTCACGGACCTCTTACAAATCACACTCTAGTCCCAAAATAAGCAATGCTTGTACTATGGGAACTGGACTGCTGATATGTGATATTATACTTATATATTTTTTTGTAAATACATACATAGAATACATAGTAACACCCAGACACAGAACAAATATTTATGTTCATCACACTAAAATTTGCCCTGGGTGGGCGTTGCACCCACGACCCACAGCATGGAAGACAGAGCTAATGCCAACTGAGCTGTGACGCCTGTCATGTATGAAAGTGAGAGGATTATGTGAGTGAATGTGGAATATCTAGTAATATCTGACCTCTTGCGCCTCTCGTTCGATCTGCTGATAAGTGGGCCCATGTTCGGGCGAGCTGGACCGAGGTAGTGGGTTCGCAGCCGCCTTCGCTTCCAATCTCTGCCATATCTCCTCTCTTTGTTGAAGACGTTCACGCTCTCTGCATATTTTTATTAAGATTATTAATTGTCATTAGCATTATTCAATTATAGTTCTAATATACACAAAATTATAATATAGGCATGAAAATGTTTGTGATCGAGTTTTTATTTTTAGGAGTACTTACATTAACATTTATTTTAGAGAGTAAACAAAAAGTTTTGTATATGTAAATAATTTTCTTAATATTCTGCGATCGGCCATCCACCCTATATTCAAATTCGTTATTAGTGTCGGGTGCTTTTGTTTGTTTCTTTGTTTAGTAAACTCACAAATATCATTTAGAATCGTCTTTTATACAAATCCCAAATTCCAGTTCTTCGCGACTAGAGCCTAGAAGAGGTCGTATGGTCTTATAAGGAGGTACTTTAAAATCTACTCTCTCTCTCTCGCTCACTCTTCTCTCTCTCTCTCTCTCCTCTCGCTCACTCTACTCTCAGTCTCTCAATCTACTATCTCTCTCTCAATCTACTCTCTATCTCTCAATCTACTCTCTCTCTCTCTCTCGCTCACTCTACTCTCAGTCTCTCAATCTACTATCTCTCTCTCAATCTACTCTCTATCTCTCAATCTACTCTCTCTCTCTCCTCTCGCTCACTCTACTCTCAGTCTCTCAATCTACTATCTCTCTCTCAATCTACTCTCTATCTCTCAATCTACTCTCTCTCTCTCTCTCGCTCACTCTACTCTCAGTCTCTCAATCTACTATCTCTCTCTCAATCTACTCTCTATCTCTCAATCTACTCTCTCTCTCTCTCTCGCTCACTCTACTCTCAGTCTCTCAATCTACTATCTCTCTCTCAATCTACTCTCTATCTCTCAATCTACTCTCTCTCTCTCCTCTCGCTCACTCTACTCTCAGTCTCTCAATCTACTATCTCTCTCTCAATCTACTCTCTATCTCTCAATCTACTCTCTCTCTCTCCTCTCGCTCACTCTACTCTCAGTCTCTCAATCTACTATCTCTCTCTCAATCTACTCTCTATCTCTCAATCTACTCTCTCTCTCTCTCTCGCTCACTCTACTCTCAGTCTCTCAATCTACTATCTCTCTCTCAATCTACTCTCTATCTCTCAATCTACTCTCTCTCTCTCCTCTCGCTCACTCTACTCTCAGTCTCTCAATCTACTATCTCTCTCTCAATCTACTCTCTATCTCTCAATCTACTCTCTCTCTCTCTCTCGCTCACTCTACTCTCAGTCTCTCAATCTACTATCTCTCTCTCAATCTACTCTCTATCTCTCAATCTACTCTCTCTCTCTCTCTCGCTCACTCTACTCTCAGTCTCTCAATCTACTATCTCTCTCTCAATCTACTCTCTATCTCTCAATCTACTCTCTCTCTCTCCTCTCGCTCACTCTACTCTCAGTCTCTCAATCTACTATCTCTCTCTCAATCTACTCTCTATCTCTCAATCTACTCTCTCTCTCTCCTCTCGCTCACTCTACTCTCAGTCTCTCAATCTACTATCTCTCTCTCAATCTACTCTCTATCTCTCAATCTACTCTCTCTCTCTCTCTCTCGCTCACTCTACTCTCAGTCTCTCAATCTACTCTCTCTCTCTCTCTCTCGCTCACTCTACTCTCAGTCTCTCAATCTACTATCTCTCTCTCAATCTACTATCTCTCTCTCAATCTACTCTCTCTCTCTCTCTCTCGCTCACTCTACTCTCAGTCTCTCAATCTACTATCTCTCTCTCAATCTACTATCTCTCTCTCAATCTACTCTCTCTCTCTCTCTCTCGCTCACTCTACTCTCTATCTCTCAATATACTATCTCTACTCACTTCTGTTTCTCCTGTTTATACTGCTGCGTGCATTCATCGAACAGTTTTTGGTTCATTTCCATGAAGAGTTTTAGGGCGTTGTACACCAAACCGTGGATAGTTTTGTTCCAATGACTCTTAGTGTTTCTGTATAGGGACGGAAACATTATAGGAAGGATGTGGGTCGCATTGTCGGATATTAAGGACATTATGTACTCGTTATTCCAGTAGTATAATGCTCGTTCTGCCACCTGAAACAATGAAAATGATATGTCACATACAGCTTAGTCGGTAGTAGCTCTAACTTACTAGTACATGGGGTGGGTCGTGGGTTCCATCCAAAAAAAAATGCTAAACAATCCACACAACGTCATCTAGCCCTAAGTTAAGCAGAGCTTGTGTTATGGGTACTAGAAGACTGACATACTTAATACAATACATTACATAGATAGATATTTTTTATTATACATATCAAATATCCAGAACACCCGGAATAAATATTTGCAGATCGTACAAACATTTATACCAAGGCGGGAATCGAACCCGCAACCTCCGCTTCGCAGGCGGACCTTCGCCGCGCCACATCGATTGACGATCAATATTTCTTTATTCTTTCTCCTTCTTTCTTTCGTATATTTACATTTTTTACACTAGCTATAACCGTTATATTATATGCCTACGTTTGTGTGAGAAAATAAATGTTGATTTATTATAATTATTTACCTGAAAGTGCGGACTGGACACGCATTTTGCGAGCTGTTTGAAAAGCGGATCCATTATCTTCTGGAACTCGGCCGGTTCGATCACATCGAGGATCTCCTCCATTTCGTTCAAAAACATCACTTCTTTAGGCGAGTGGGTTTTCGGCCAATATTTTAATAATGCCCTGTGACAAAAAAACATATTAGGAAACAATTTAGTATAGTTTTCATTATAAACGGGATATTTACCATGATTTGTGAGACCGTTTATAATGAAAACTATGTTCAAAACCATGATAGTTTCAAATATTATAATTTAGTATAAAGAAAACCTTAGTGTAAAAGAGAAAACTTAAACTGTGTTAGTGATATAAAACAGTTAATGACTATCAATATTTTTTTTTCAAACATAAATAAAACCGACTTTTGTTAAGGAGTACCTTCTAGCTACATCTTAATTAAATGTATATGGGACCTCCTCTATCAAACAATCAGAATCATCAAAATAGGTGAACACCAAAGGTCCAAACTGACTGACAGATCTACCCTTAAAGTATCTAGGTGAACTAATATTTTCCCAATAGTAATGGTTTTATAGTTAAAGTTAAAGGGATGTTTATGTGTCTTTTCAGTTAAAGGTATAGTTACGTGTCTCTTCAGTTAAATGATGTTGCATGCAAAAAATCTTACCTAACTACGGGATGAGTTAAAGATGGGTCCTTTTCTAAGAACTGAACCACGCAGTATGCCAACTGTGGATGATACACCGATAAGGACTTCGCCTTGTGCAGCGGCAATAGTACCTGCAAATAAACATAATCTTACTTAAAATTGGTACTGATTTGGATAAGTTGAACTATCTATAGATCGTTTGCAACTGTCTGTAGATAGCTCAACTGTTTCTTATGTATTTTATATGACAATATACATTTTGTAAATACTGTATAGTCGTAAGTTTGTTTGTGAATAATCTTACTTATATATTTAAATATATAAATAAACTTTTATTCTCTCTTAGAAATAGGCTTAAAATTAGATTTGGATCTGTAAGTGTGTTTTGGCTGTATGAACCTGTTTTGTGAGAGACTGGTGTTTGTGATAGGTATAAAAACCTCTTCTGTTACTTATATTTATTATGCAATGGACATAGTCATCGACGCGACATTACTCAATACTCATTTACTCTTTTGCTAAATGATCCTTAGATACCGATGTTTATAATAATTATTATTTTAAGCTATTGCATAGCTTCTATCGCGGGCCTTGACCAATCCAGAAATTCCGTAACGAAATAACCTAACACTGCGCATGCGTAATCCAGAAAGAAATGCTATGCAATAGCTTTACCGCGGCAGTCCCCGAGTGCCACACGTCTTTTTATTGTAAATCATTATTTTTTTTTGTTGTTTTTCATTTTTTAAGACTACTGAAAAGAATTAAAATTGAACTTACTTTAAGTAGGAACATCTTGTGTTCCTCCTTCAACGGCAGCGCGAACCCGTTGATGATAGAGCCGAGGATTTCCAGCAGTTCCGCTATACCGTTGTGGTGCTCCGTCTCGTAAATAAACCTGCAGACCAAATAAAATAAATAAATAAATAATTCTGGACAATCCACAGAGCATCATCTAGCCCCAATCTAAGCAGAGCTTGTGTTATGGGTACTAGAAGACTGACATAGTTAATACAATACATTACATAGATAGATATTTTTTATTATACATATAAACACCCAGAACACCCGGAATAAATATTTGCAGATCGTGCAAACATTTATCCCAAGGCGGGAATCGAACCCGCAACCTCCGCGTCGCAGGCGGACCATCGCCCACCGCGCCACATCGGTCGTCGATATAGTTAAGTATTATACATAGCCTTGTGTAATTTTAGTTTATTAATACTTTGTCATTAATTATTTATACAATAGATAATGTATGCGTCCCATACAGGACGTGCCACTTCAAAGATAAGATAATTTCTCTATAGCAATGAAGCCCTAATATCAATTAAATTAAATATTAATTTCTTACAAAACATTACTAATGAAGTTAAAAATCAAGACTGTTATTAAAATAAGTAAATAATGCTGTCTTAGTACTTCAAGCTACTATATAATATAGGGTGTTCAAAAATCGGGGATAAGTATAGATTTTTTTACAACAGCTTGGATATGCCAGATATTGTTTTGGTGTACCTACTTTTTTTAAATTAAATTGACAGTGTTTACAAACAAATAAATATTAATTAACATTTCACACAACATCTAGTCCTAAATAAAGGGAAACTAGCTCTATAGAAACGTCGTGTTTGCTATCACATAAAATGTTTGTTCTTAGTGAGAATCGAACTCACGACCCACAGCGTCAGCAGAGTAAATACCAACAACTGTGACGCCTATCACAGATATAAAAGAATAATACCACCAATCTAGTTCAGGTTTGATTAGTTTACCACTAGATGGCGTTGTATAAAATGTCTATTAAAAAGTACGTTACCGTCACTGGAAGCTTTTATTGAGAAGGAGTTCAGTTTTCGTCGATTTCCTACCAGTTTTCATACTTTTTACCCATGAGTTTCCGGCACAAGTGGCGCCACCTGGCGGCTGCGCGCTATTTTGCTTCGTAAAATGAGTCGCGGCATGTTGGACTCATTGGCGTTTTGTTTTCCGTCGAAGCAACTTGTGCCCAGAGGTGCCCAACCTCTGTCACAATCACAATCGTTGCATAATATATTTTAAATTAATAAAGTGAAGAAGTATTTTTAAGTGAATTTCTTCATACTGTTGTATACTGTTGCATTGCAAAGTGCAAAGAGGGAAAAAACTGTAAGTAATTTTTCTTTTGTTAAATGTTACGTGATCATTTATTTTAACGGGTTTCACCGTTCGGATCATGTAATCACATAGTTTTTATTGCAGAAAAAACTGTAACTACCCTCTTTTTTATAAAGTTTTACATGATCGGTTTCTTTTACCGATTGGATCATGTTTCCAAATCTCTCTTTATAAAAGTACGTGATCGGTTCTTAAAACGGGATTACCGTTTCGATCATGAACATATACCAGTTTTAATCCAGTAGATTTTACTGTGCAAGATATTAAACTAATTATTTTTCAGATAGGATTGTAATGTTTCCGCTTTGGCTGGCAAGCTACAAGCTGTCGCAGGTCGTAGTGGAACGTGTGCAAGTTCCAGCAGCTGCTCCAAGAGTAGTAGCTCATCGAGTTCTTCTTCGAGCCACCAGCCTGGTAAAGAACGACGTCGTTTTCAGCGCCGCAAAGAAGAGCAAGCGTGTCCGCTGCCGTTCGGTTCCTAGGATGGACAAACTAGTCCAAGATATGGGTGAGCTACAAAACATTTTAAATATAGATATATACCTGCAGCTTGTCATGCTGTTATCAGCAGTGAGCTTATGCTCACATTGCTTCGAAATGAGTTGAGAACTTTAAGAGATCCATGAAGTCACGGGAATATCTTACCTGTGACAATCTAAATCGAAGCAATGTCTTTACTTTTGTCAAAGCTAAAGGAACCTGTTGTTCTTAAAACCACTGAAAGACTATCAGTATTTAAGTTGTAGGTACTTCTTGTTCAGACTGATAAATAATACTTTTTGGTCAGACTGATACTCAAAAACATACAGGTTTCACAGACTTGGAAACAAACGAAGAGGTAAAAAAGTATGACACCTTACGTTATTTGGTACACTCTGACAGGTCTTAAGCGTTTTCTTTAACTAAAAGAAACCTTAAGAAGGTAAGTATTCGTAATCTTCTCTTGAGCTAAGATATAAATTTTATGATATATATAATATATTTTATTTTTATTGTTTTTAAATATTTTTTGGAAATAAAACATTTCGTATAAGTATTTTGATAATTTGAGCGGTAAAGTAAACTTTTCCATAAGTCTTTTTCGTAACTTTTCAATTAACTTGCAACCACAGAGCTGAAAGTACCTACCGAAATGCGCAGAGAGATTATTACAAGCCAAGTCAGAGACTCTGTACTAAGAATACCTCGGTCTACTTATGTCAGTCAAATCTGATGTTTTTCCTCAGGGGAAATCTAATCAGTATAACAGCCGCCCCTCGCGGGGGTATGGCGTTCAAAAACCTATAGTTCCATCGCGTGGAACTCATTATATCGCCTACAACGAAACTGTTCTCCCAATGCGTGCGTATGCATGGTTGTAGCTACCCACCCTCGCGGGGTGGATGTCTCTATAACAACTTTCCATATAGAGGTCAAACCACTAATATGCAATATGAACCCTCCATAATTACAACGGGAGAGGTTCATTTCACAAAAAGGGCTCGCGGCCGATTGTGTAAACAGCCGAGGACGCTTCAATGCTCAAAGACACAAATAGGGTTTGCAGCCTGATCGTAAGTACAGTCGAGGACGCTCCAATGCTCCGAGACACAAATAGGGTTTGCGGCCCGATCGTGAATACAGTCGAGGACGCTCCAATGCTCCGAGACACAAATAGGGTTTGCGGCCCGATCGTGAATACGGTCGAGGACGCTCCAATGCTCCGAGACACAAATAGGATTTGCGGCCCGATCGTGAATACAGTCGAGGACGCTCAAATGCTCCGAGACACAAATAGGGTATGCGGCCCGATCGAAGATATAGTCGAGGACGCTCAAATGCTCCAATGCTAGAGGACATCAAAAATGGTGCATACAATGACTCGCAACGTCGGATAGCATAAAAAATGGGAGCACCAAAAATAGTCTTGAACAAAGTTCAAATTAAGTCCCCTCTGGTCTATCTCCCTACCTAAAAACGGGTCACATTCGCACCCGTATGTTTCTGAAAATGTCTGTCATTGTTTACAAAATAAAAGCACAAGGAATTCTAAAAATAATCCGATAAATAATGATCCGATTTATATATAAAATAGTCCGATAGTTAATCCTAAAGTGCTAATCTATTATGTACCTGTCGATTCTTTTCACCTGATAAACATGTACCGTATTACGATCTTTTTGCTACCAAAAGATTAGCTATGCAAGGCGGATTTTTTCCAGGCATATATTTAAAAATAGGTTAGTCTTACAAGCGCTTTCTACGCCTTATATATATAAGCCCTAAAAATATTTTCCACGCTAACTTTGGTAGCCCAAATGTTACATTGTATATCTCGACGATTGCTCGATACTACACTAAAATGCGAACATGCCTTGTGAAAATTTCAAGCTTACACAGGTCAAACATGATCGAGCGTAATCAATTTCGAGAAACAAAAACCATTGCATAATTATGGTATATTATGGGATCTCCGAGACAACCTTAAGTCTCAACCTATAGAAAAATCACCACAATAGCACTAAAAGTAAATAGATTTAAGGTAACCGTAAAAGATTTGCAGTGAGTAATTGATATTACAGCTTTGTTGTTCCTTGAGGACGACTCGATAGTTAATTATATTCATGCCTATCTACAAAAGCCTACCCGCTACCGGAAGGCGTTCTCAAAAAACAGATGTGGTAGACCTTGAGTACTTTTTGCCAACTACCATACATCATCTGACCCCGAAAAATTTTTTTCGACAACAGATGCTTCAGATTAAACCTGAGAAGTACAGGTAAACTGTCTTGCTCTTTCGGGCAGTAGGTTTCGGAAAGAGCATGGTCCTCAATGCAACCAGAAAGAGATGCTGGCCATTCTAAGTCATATCAAAGTTGATGTACTAAATTACAGCGCGTTTCTAAAATAGTGTGACAACAGGACTGCTCTTACAAGAAAGAAAAAGTGCGAAATCAATTCCACTTATGGAAATAACTTATCAAATTTTAAGTTAACTAGATAAACATCGGACCACTATATCCGCGGCCGGTACAACAATCAAGTTAACCACCTATCACTAACCTGTGTGGATATGGTGTTATTAGAGTGGGGAACCCCAGTTATAGATCTGTTTATGTCAGATACCTCGAAAATAGTGCACAATTATTTGTCTCGAGACCTGAAAGACCGCCAAGCTATATTTCATGACTCGTTCAATGCTCCATGGAATTACCTACTCGCGAGGGTGTTTGCTATGATCGTTCCTACTCCCTAAAATGTAAACTTTTATATGGTAGTTCCTCTGTGAAAATTGGTATTTTAGTAAGCTGGCCACAAAGCCAGAGCTTTGGCCTCTTTTTTGAAATCGAAGAACCTACAAAAACATATTGTCGACATATCGACGGGACTTCACCCTCCGCGATTCGAGAGCCAATTCTCGTGGGAAATGTAGGAGTGTTCTGAGGCTATAACATTAAAACCTGAACAGCTTTCGTTGCTTAAAAAATCCTGGCGGAATTTAATCTAAGGACGCACGAGCATCACGAGCCGGTAGCATGGAATCGGTGGATTTTTAAGACTAAATGATCCTTGTAATTTAATTGAATAAAGAACTTTTACTTACTCTACCTTATTTTAAAAAACCCACGGGCTCTTATGTCTCACTATTTCTTTCAGATATATTTGATAAGTTATCGTACAATACGATACTTTTATTTATATCAGTAGTTTCAGCTTTTTTTTTGTAACGCTTAAAGTTCTCTAGCGTTTTAAGCACTTTTCAAGCACTTTTAGTAAAACACATACTGAAATCAATAGCTTGAAGATCTATACAGTAAACACCAGTTTATAGTTTATTTCTGATATCGCATCACACTGCTGTATTACTATTACATACTTTGTTTTGGAAGGCTAACCTAACCTCACTTTATTTTCAATGAAATGAGATCATAGCATTAGATCTAATAACAATGTAAATGACAAATAATTTTGACATTTATTCGTTTTGAAGACAAGACTATAATAATTATAGACGATTTCAGGTTGGAAGTTATTAGCAAAAACTGATAATCCCAACCTAAACTTCGGCCCCACTGAAAACCGGTGCTATAGGAACCATTGGTTTCTATAGTTTATGCTGAGTGGTGCCCTTTTTACACTTCTTTTTATGTGTTTTAATGTTATATCGTCTACAAATATTTGTTTATTTCTTTCCTTCTAAACTTATTGTTATGGACTGAGATATATGGCTATATCATCACTAAATGAAAGACATAGCAAAGTCAAATCATTTTAATTGTTTGTTACAGTTAGATGTACAAGCTAAACCCCTTACTGTCATGGCGAGCTGGGTCAATACGTATTTATTATGAAGCTGATATTGTAGCACCTCCAGGTAGCGATCGATTTGCAATGTTCACGAAGACTTGACTGCACAATCATCCTCTTGACGACATCCTGGCCCGTGGAATTTGGCGATCTGCTAAAACACTTATATAGAGATATTATGAGTAGTAAATAATCTGAAAATATAAAGTATCTATTTACAGAGCAAAATACCTTGAAATTGTAGGCATGTTTTAATATTATGATTTCAAATACTTATATCAAAATCACTACTATCAGCTACTTATAGATATGTTGTTAAAATGAAGTTAAATGGTAGTAGTATATACCAATCTTATTTTGGATATCTTATAAATTACAATTGCTTAAAATTAATCAATTATAATATACTTACTGCTTTATTATTTAATAAATGTCACATTGGCGCTAGGTTACCTAATTTTACAAGTGGCGACCCCAGGCGATAACAAACAGGTCTCAATAAAAGCTTCCAGTGACGGTAACGTACTTTTTAATAGCAGCGTTTTACCTGAAATAAAACGTTTATTAAAAATACTTACCTAACTGGAAGCTTACTTTTATCTCTGCCTGGTGAAACTAAGCCAATGAGTCCAACATGCCGCGACTCATTTTACGAAGCAAAATAGCGCGCAGCCGCCAGGTGGCGCCACTTGTGCCGGAAACTCATGGGTAAAAAGTATGAAAACTGGTAGGAAATCGACGAAAACTGAACTCCTTCTCAATAAAAGCTTCCAGTTAGGTAAGTATTTTTAATAAACGTTTTATTTCAGGTAAAACGCTGCTATTAAATTTCACCTTACATTGTCAGATAAGCAATCATAATCACTGTCACTAATAGGTCATTGTTTGCGTGACACGTTTTCCTCTTTTTTATGTAAACACAGTATAATTTATAAAAATGATTTAGTACGTAATAGTGGCGTGTGACATATAAAGAAGAGTGTTTAAAGAAAACATTATTACATAAAAGCTATTAAAAATTAATTCATGAAGATTTTTATTTGTAATTCTACCTTTAAATGGCTCACTTCGTTATCAGTGACTAGCTGACCCGTGCCCACTTCGTTGAGCATAATTTGACCGTTTTTTCTCCGATTCACTTTGCAAAACTGACTAAAACGTAAAAGCCTTTTTATTTTTCGGTTTTTTATATAGCCTATGACACTCAGCAATAATGTGGCTTTCTATTGGTGAAAGAATTTTTAAATCGGTTCAGTAGATCCCGAGATTATCCCTTACAATTTAACAAATATACAAACACACAAACTTTACCTCTTTATAATATTAGTATAGATATGAAAAAATGCATTAGCCAATGCATTTCCTAAAATAAAGCAAAAAAAAACGTGATGTGTGAAATGTCCATGTATATTTATTTACCCAAGGAATCAATAATGATAGTGCGACCAAAATATCACCTGTTTCATACAAATTGCAGTACCGTTTCACTTTTCGTAGGGAACCAACAATTATAATGAGAAAAATTCTGCTATTTACAATATGAAATACCCCGAATTTTGTTGAGTCTTATTTATACCCTTTATACACCAGCTTGAGCTAAGACAGCATAATACCTATCAATTTGTTGTAAAAAAGAAAATAGTACATCCAGTACTTTCCTAGTATGGCATTAGAATGCTCACTTCATAGGCTCATTATACAAAGTACGCGGAACTAATATTTATTTTGTTACTTTGGCGCCACGTCTAGTTTAGGAACTTGTCCTTGGCTCTTTCGTTTACTATAAACGCAGTTTTTTTTATAACAAACAAGTTTTTTAGGGTTCCGTACGTAAAGGGTAAAACGGGACCCTATTACTGAGATTCCGCTGACACTGTCTGTCCGTCTGTCATCAGGCTGTATTTCTTTAACCGTGATAGTTAGAGAGTTGACATTCTGACACATGATATATTGCCGCTAACAGCAAATACTAAAAAAACAATAAATTAAATATTAAAGGAGGCTCTTATACAAAACTGATATTTTTTAGTACGGAACCCGTCGTGCGCGAACCCGACTCGCACTTGGCCGATTGTATTTTTAACTCGACTACACAACGTTAACACCATACAAAATAATTATTATGTTTATATCTACTTATCATCACTCCTACATAATTTGTCATGTTTTAGGCAAATGTGTGCTAGCTAGGCGGCCTTTGGTCTGTCACACCATTTGTCACGTTGTTTAAAACCGTGCAAATCGCAACGTATTATTCTAGCTAGTTCATGTCCTTCCTGTGAGTATGTATGAATTCTAAACGTTTTTTTTTGTCTCGGATATTAACCATGATTTGTGAGTTATTATTTCTCGATATTTAGGCACGGCATGCACAATGCACATCACGGGTCGAACGAAGTCTTTGCAAGTAGATATTAATGTCATTGGCAGACATACCAGTCTACCATTTCGCTTTTATTACCATATTGCCATACTATCATCGACTTCCATTTATGTAAACATTTTTATTCAAAACCGTGATAGTTTCAGATATAATATGAATTCACACTTACTTATAAAACACGTTGTTGATCTGTTTCCTAATGTAGGCGCGCAGTACTAGGAATTTTCCGTATATCCTGTGCAATGTTGTCTTCAGGAAATCTCGCTCGCGAGGATCTTCCGAGTCGAATAAGTCTAGCAGCTGAAACATAAATAATTACGTTAAATACTTAAGAAGAAAATATTATTGTTTTGTACTATTGAAAATACTATGTAGGTCCTGTTAAAAATACTGTGACGTTCAATGAATTAGTACTATATTAAGCAGAGTTTTGTTACAACTTGAGGGCGGAATACGACGTAAATCATAAAAAAAACCGATTGACAGAAAAACGTTGCTACAACATCAATTGTATACAATATATGTAGGTAATAATATATTAATTATATTGACAGGCGTCACAGATCAGTTGGTAGTAGCTCTGCCTTCCATGCTGTGGGTTCGATTCCCACCCAGAGAAAATGTTTGTGTGATGAACAAAAATATTTGTTCTGTGTCTGAGTGTTTCTATGTATGATGAAAAATGTAGTAATCTTTTAATTTGACAGAATTACTTTACTAATTGCAATTAGATAACTTTATTCTGAGACCGAACATCGTTAAATAACACCGCTCAATATACGAATAATTTACGACAAAGGCGCGCCTGATAAATGAACCAGTATTTTGTTTTTGATGCGGAAAAACGGTATAAATCAAAAACCACAACAAAATATCCAATAATAGATTAACAGAGAGTGAATTACCATTTAAAGTGCCGCGATAGTCTTTGTGACTTCATAGATTGCTGTATGAATACAAAGTAAAATCTGAAGTTACGCATACAAAATCATTTATGTATTGACAAAGACTGGAATATGAATATAAATACTTACACATGTTTTGTTGAAAACGTTTTGTAAAACGATTGTATTTCAAACGTGGTCTGAGTTCACGGTTTCAGAATAATAAATTATATCAATTATTTTTAATATGCATTATTATGAGCAGTTTTTAAAGTCACATGATTATAATATTAATAATAACATTCATAAAATTGTGTGGAAACACATTCTGAAGCAATTTAGCTTTAAATATCATTAGTAGAACGCTATTTAGCCAAACTAATCACAACTTGTAATGCTTACAATACTACTTTTTTTTATAAACTATTCCCAGTCAGAGGCCAGTACCTCTACCATGAGTTGTCACAGTAAAATCGCCTGACTTTACTACAGTAGTAACGTCAATATTAGTATGACGAATTTTAGTACCCAACTATCCGCTAGAGGCGCTGTACAAATCTTCATACATTTTTTTAACTACAGACGCTAGCGAGTATAGTATTATATAGTATAGTAAAAACACATGGTAGAGCTACTGAGCACGATAAATGTAACAATTGTCAACTTATCGAAACAGTTTAGCGTAACAGTTTAGCTTATCATATTAGAGTGACGCTACGCGTTGACGCTAGCTTGACTGCCCAACGTTTTAGCGTCACCGCGCAGTGTGTCTTGAATGTGCTAACGTTACGACACGTTTACGATTGTCATATTTATTCGTGCTCACCGCTCGGTCATATTCGGAAATACTTTAGGGTATACTCGTGAATGTTCGTGAAACGATGACGTCATGAGCGATCCCTACACTAATTGGGTTATCAATATGTCGCTATTGATACTTCCACCTCACTGGTTATTTGGTAGATTCATTCAAGTTCATTGAAACGTTTTAATTTCATTTCACTGTATGTGAACATGATGGGAGAGAATAACTCGTGGACACTGCTTACAAAACTGGAAGTTTGTTCGAATAAATATGAATCTTAAACGTATCGAAACAGTGACGTATTTGAGATACATTGCGTGTCAACATCAGCTTTACTGTCGAACGTTGTAGCGTTAGAGAACAGAAAACAGAACTCTATCCTTAAAGCAATGTCAAATGCACCATGGTTCATTACGACTGAAGAACTTCACGAAAACTTAAGAGTTACCACAATCAAGGAAGAAATGGAAAACTCATACAAAACCAGACTATCAAAACACCCTAACCCGCTGGCTGCAAAGCTACTGGAGACTGACAACCAAAAAAGGCTAAAGCGCCGAAAGATATTAGAACCCAGATAATAAAATAAACCACATTGGTGCTACACTCACTGAGTATAGCCCCGCACGCCACCTGGATCTCCCAAAAGATCTGCTTATAGCCATCAGGCAGATCACAGATAAAACTACCAAAAAAAAAAAAAAAAAAGAGAACCGAAAAAGAAGTGGTTTGTGTGAAAGATGATATGAATGTGAGAGCAGTAGATTCAGAGTTGACGAATGATAGGAGTGAGTGGAAGTGTGCCGACCCCATCTAGCGTAGAATAAGGGCGGAGGAATGATGTTGTAGCGTAAGCACGCAGTGTATCTTAAATACGTTTACGAGTCACATTTATTCGTTCTCAGCCCTCTGTCCATAAGGTTAAAGTTTAATTATTCAATTCGCGGTCAAGGGCGAGCCGGCTTCATTTCCTCAAATTACAGACTAACAGGTGTCTTGGTACGAACTATCGGGCTACTTTTTGCGATGTAAGAAGAGATTGATAAGTGTTTCTTGTACCCAAAAACACAGCAAATACAGAGTACGTAAAATTACCATAAGGAAAACATTTTTTTTTAAATCCGTCATTTTAGCGAATGTCTATTGTTTGTATTTTAATGTAAATTATGAATCGATGTGTACAATATTTCTAAAATAATAACAATATTAATAAGCCTCAGATTTGAATCGTCCAATCCGGTTTAGGATTCCTAAGTAGGTAGGTAGAGATCTGTGTTGCTGTTTCTTTTTTAAATAAATTATATCTTACCTATATCATTATGTTGTCATATTTCATTTAAATTAAACTTGGATTGTATAGTAAGTTATATATAACCGAGATTGCTTTTTATAAAAATGAATAGCGTAGATTCTATTAATGTTTATAAAAGCTGTCCTGACAGTCAGACGATAAAAAAAGTAGCGGGCAGACTAGTCAAAGCATAAAATAATATAAATATGTTAAAAAACTACCTAATATACGAAATTTCATTCAAACCAGTTCAGCCAGCGTCATAAATGGCGATATGGTGACATTCAATTCCAAACATTTACACAACTTTCGCATTGACTTATAAATAAAACTAATTTGGTTAAACCTATCGCTGACCGGTTCTGCTTTGTAGCAACTGGTGGTTTACCTTGTTTATTTGGCAGCATAATTATATATCCAAGATTTTTAAATAAATTAAGCTAATAAGCGAGAATTGATTAAAAAATCATCATCTAGATTAGTGTTTCCAAACATTACACACACATCTTATTCATCAGCACAATACAACACTGGACGAAAATACTAGAAGCATGAAAAC
Source organism: Ecliptopera silaceata (assembly GCA_932527185.1). Taxonomy (NCBI): domain Eukaryota; kingdom Metazoa; phylum Arthropoda; class Insecta; order Lepidoptera; family Geometridae; genus Ecliptopera; species Ecliptopera silaceata. The sequence goes on along the minus strand of OW052208.1, from coordinate 7,946,416 downwards.
ACGGCAATAAATTTTAAGTAAATTATTGTCAAAACTCATGCATTTGCGGATCGCTACGCTCGCCTCGCCGAATGCTGTTTTGCTTGACTTGTTTAAAATGGCCGCGGTTTTTTGTACACAGAATCATGAAAAGCTGCTTTATAGAAGGAATATCAAAATAATCTAATTATAAAAAAGCGTTTTTCTTATCTTCTTGAGATACGAGTAGTATTCGAGAAAAACTTCGAATTTTTCCAAAACTCTTAAGAAACTCGAAAAACTTTTCCCAAAAGCTGCAATATAAGTTAGAGTAGACATCTTTAAAGTAATACGAAAATGTCCTAGTGCTTTCAGCCGGCATCCTATTACTTCGACGAAACGTGAGCTGGTAAGAGCCTTCTTATTTTCGAATGGCGAGGAGCGTGAAATGCCGGAATCTCTTTAGAAGGTACCGTCTGATAGTATGCCTGCCAAAAGTTCATAAGAAATTCAATGTACCTAGAACTAATGAGTACAGAGTGGCAATATTTAATATAGTGTAGCTTGGACTAATAGCCATAGATTATGTATATTATATGTCATCCGAATGCCAGCTATATGATTTTTTTTAAGAATCATTCGAGTCCTTTTTCTTCTAAACTCAGAGATTTACGAAAAAACTAAGTACCTATGCATTTATAAATAGAGGGCATCGTTTTCATGAAATTTCTGTAACTATCGTGGTTTCAGACAGGGCCTTCACTGCCCTTCTCAAAAAACCATCCTATATGTATATACGTGCACAGCAAAGACGTTTATAAATATCGACTACTAATTACTACTGACACTGACTTAGTAATTCGCGTAAATCGAACAAAGTTAAGAAACTCCTTACGATATATTAGTGCAAATATACGAAATTTGGAAATGACATAAACTTGCTCAATTGACTTCCAACACACGTTACTGCATACTTGTGAAAGAGTGAACCTGTAGCTCTACCATGAGTTTTTACTATACTATTTTACTATACTCGCTAGCGTCCGTAGTTAAAAAAATGTATGAAGTTTTGTACAGCGCCTCTAGCGGATAGTTGGGTACTAAAATTCGTAATACTAATATTTACGTAACTACTGTAGTAAAGTCAGGCGATTTTACTGTGACAACTCATGGTAGAGTTACTGTAGAAATATATCGTATAGTGGCATATCTTACAGAGTTTTTACTTTAGGTAACCGGTAACGGCGGCGGGGTCGACCAAAAAGGCTATGGCGGGACGACCTCGATACTTTTGAAAGGGATTGGTGAACGAAAGCGGAGAACAGGGATGAATGGAAGGACTTGGGAGAGACCTTTGACCAGCAGTGGGACGATAGATTAGTATAAAAAAAACGGTCACTTTAGGTACTTCAAAAGGTAGATAAAGCTGTTAACCTCGGTATAGTTAACCGATATGTGTTTAACTACGATAGTCAGAAAACGAGCGTCTAAAGCGCTGATCAATAGCGTTATTTAAAAAAAACATTTATTTGCAGAAGGTGATTTAATAGTTGTTTGTCGTTTTACAGATCAGCACATTACTATATATACAATGCATATTATAAGTCAAGGTTCGTAACCGGTCTATATAAGCCGTTTTCGTCGAAATACGCCATATTACTATGGTACACCTTAAGTTGGCGAAATCTAGAAATTTAATACTGGAATTGGTAGTTCAAATAGAATAGGTAAGTTTCAAAGTTGCTAGAGTGTTGGAACAAACAAAGGAAAAGATTTAGATGTAGTTTGGCCGTTATTAACAAAGAAGTTTTGTCATAAACAACAGGAATGTTCCAGAGACAAGCAAAATATCGATATTATATTGTGGTAATACAACACCAATGTTAGTCTGTGAAGTATTCCAATTACTACGAAGAAAAACAAACAACAATCGAACGGTAGGACGGTACTGTCGCGTCGATTACGTTACATACACAATATTTTGAAAATATCGTAACTGAGTGATGACTGGTAGTTGGAAAAGTGCCCAGAGGAGATGGAATTCACGTACATTTAGGATTTTTGGTGAAATATTCGCCAAGAACGACATGTGTTAGTAAACATACGGCGTGCATCCTACGCGATTCGGCGGCAGAAATGCGCTATCATTTCCAGTTGGCGTAAACTTTGCATACACTGGTGTTCAGCTTCCAGCTTTAGTTTGCTTTATCTTTAGAGGATATATTGACACCCTACGTAACTTTTCACAAAAGATTCACCATAACTTTAGCGAGCGTTTTTACACTATATTTTGGCTGGAAAACTGGTGACTCCAGAAGCCGTAGAATACGTCAAAGACGAGCAACATCACACATGCTATCATCCACATCTGACAAGATTTCACATTTTCACCATTTGCAGAAAGAATTTCGGCTATTGTGGACAGAAGATGACACTTTAAACCTATTTCAGGCAACGCACCTGTAAAACAAAAAATTGATCATCAACTCACCTGTAGAACAAACTTCTGATCGATAAACTTCTTGGCGACGTTCGGCTGGAAGTCTGGAGACTCCAGCAGCCGTAGGAACAGCTCGTACACCAGCTGTAGATGTGGCCAAGCTGCTTCTAAAGTAGGTTCGTCTTCTTCTGGATCGAACTCTGCGCCGTTGGGGTTCGATGACGGTGGTAGTGTTCGGAACAGGTTTGTTGAAAACTGGATAAGAAAAATAAAAGCCAGGGATTACGTAATTGGCCCCCTCTTTGAGACAAATGCTAATAATTTATTTATTTATAATAGAACTATGATATTGTACTTGATGCTCAAATTGTTTACTCCGCCAATTGCCAATATGCAGTACAATACTTTTCATGGTGATTCTGATGGTCTACGTTTTTCTAATGAAAATATGAGTGATAATCCAATAGATAAAAGTAATGAAAAGTGCGGGAAGAATTCCTCGAATTATAACAATATTAATAAAGCAGTGACCAAAGATAATGAATACTAACCAGCTCCAATTTTCGATGGATTGGGTATCATTAATCTCATCGTGTTGCGTGAAAATCACAACGCACGGTTGATTGGGCATACACATTTTACTTTGATAAAACCCTATAATATATGCTCATTTCATTAACTTTAATGTGCGAAGGTGCATGCCTTAACAATACACTTCTTACAAACACGTCACAAGAAATAATAGCACGTCCGGAAAAAACTATCCAGACCTTGACACCTCCAGAAGAAACCTACTAAGCCATAAGTCATTTAGTATCACTTATTTTAGTGGAGAGTTAAGAAAGAATGTGCTCTGCAGATGCGGTTAAGCTGGTATTCTTGGTGATAAATCCATCTTTATTATTATCACGGTGCTATAGTAAGCTAACGTATACAATTGTCATACGTTTTTGTGATTAGCTTCCTGTATAGTTACAATCGTCTGCCGATGTTAACGGTCAAGGTAAGCCATTAATAAGTCATTAGCTGACCCTTTTACCGGGATTGGATAGCAAAGCAACAGTAAAACACTACCCTGTAGAAGTAAAAACTGATAGAGTTATGTACTCAGTTATGTGTCATGAGATCTAAACTAAAAACGTTAGCAGAATTTGATCAAGCTTACCATACTGACGGCCTCTGGATAGATCGCCTCCGTGATAACGCCACGCTGCGACGTGACGTACTCCACCATCTCCAAGAGTGCTGCCCTCTTGACTTCCTTCCATTTGAGGTCTGACAGCGGCTCGTCGGCGAAGTCGAAGAGCAAGCAGCACTGACGCAGTTTCTGGACAAATAGTTGCTCCCGTTCTGCGGCTGGTGCATCTGGGGACGAACGAAAAGTTATGTATACACAGAAAAGGGTATGGACGATGGTGACCAAATAAATACAACGTATCAATTTAGATGACGAAACTGCAAGTGTTCTTTACGCACTTTGCAGTGAGATACATTAATTTATTTTTGACGCAATCATTTATGAAAGTTTTCGGTGAAATTAGCTATTCGAGGAACCGAAAACTTATTTTAGATTCTCACAGGCAGGATCAATAAAAATAGTTTCAAATATATGCGTATAGAAAAACACAAGATGCTTGCATTGCATCTGGCGCTAGGCCAAACCAATAAAATGGTAAGTACATAGAATATCATTGACTACCATATCCTGATGCAGAGAATTGAACCTAGACAAGCAATAGCTAATGTGCGAGTGAAACAAAAACTTACGCGGTCTAAGTGCGAATGAGAAAGAACGAAAACCATCGTACGCATTCACTTGGGATTCACAAGACTGATATCTCAAAGGCCGTGCCGTAATGCTGATGCTAACCATCTATATAGCCTCCTCATTCTATGAACGTAACGTACGTGCTTTGAAAGTTGTATCGAATTTGAAACTCTCACAATAGCTGAATAACACAATATGTGAGTAAAAATATCGTAGACGAAATAAAACAATACATTAATCTATCCGGAGAAGGGAAAATAAAATAAGTTAAGATAATTTGGGAATTAGATAAGGAACCCAGCTAGTTCAATTTTATCAGACCCTTATACAGACAGGCGTAAATACAAAGGCGTTGGAGATAATGCAATTTGAAGCTAAGCTAATCTTTTTGGTTAATCAATTGCTTTTAGAGATGTATAATTTGTATTAAAACCTGGCTTTCATGTGTGCTACTTCCATTATTTTACCTACTTCAACTAAGTATATGTTTGAGGCTGGCAATCGCGTTATTAGCGATTTCAGTAAAACAATTTCGATACATGCAATAGCATAAAATCTACTTTACAACAAATCGAATTCTAAATTAAATATTAAACATCGCGATGCGGTCGAGCGATAAATATTGACATTTTGCTATTGATTTACCCGATACATAGTAATAGAATTAGACATAATGTTACTACGAATGAAACAAAAGGACCAATCATAAGCCTTGAAGTTCATGTAGGCGCCAATCAGAAGCTACAATTTGTTTAGTTAATATATGAGAGTTAAATTCTACTGAATGTACAAATAAAAGGACAGCAAGTTATATGAATGCCATATTTGTTTAATTTTTTTTGACCGGGTACGCTGCTACTGCAGCTGATACGTAAAAAAGTTTTTAACTAAGCTGAATTGAAATACTAAAATGGTTGATAGAAAGCATGAAACTTAAAAATACATCCTTCTAAACATTCTCTGATAGAGATGGGATGGTGAAGAAACTATTCTGGAAGATTATGCTAAGCAGAGAACAGATATGATGGTAAATCAATCTTAGAAATGAGAGCTTGTGAGGAACCCATAAAATGTAAGATCAGGCCGTTTCCATCCATTTACGAAACAAGTGAATACTCCAGCCGAATTCAGTTGGATATAAATCGGGGTGAGTCTTCCCCCTATAGGGCGATGAGTTGTCCCAAATACGTGCTTTGGGAAACAAAACCGTTTCCATAATAGACAAAAGGATGGGAAAGTTTCGTTTGATTTTACGGTCTAGTAGTCTTATCTTCGCACGAGTAATTCATTTTCTATAGTAATTCAGATCAGCAAGAAAAACCCCCTATTGGTATCTTAAAGAAGTATGTAAGATATTTTACGTTTTCATGTCTTGGACCGGAATAAAAAGGATATATAATGAAGGCTAGCGCGGAAACGTATATGAATTGACTCTAACTAGCCAAATGCCATCATAAATGCGCCGAATATAAAAAATAAATGGATCTTTTGTAAGTTTGATATACTTAGTGAAAAAACAACACAGAGGAGAATTAAAGTGGCGAAATTCTACTAGAACTTGGTGTAAAGTTGTTTGTGTTATCCATTGACACGCAAGAAGAAGAAGTGAAGTAAATCTTTACTTTAACTGATTTATATATTATGATAATTATATCGACGTTAATTTCACGTTTCTTGTTATTGTTTAGCAATTAATGGGCGTCTAAAGCGGTATTTATTTACGTCTTGCGATGTTACAGATGATTGTCAATAATTACTGGTTGACTGTTTAATAACGTTGAAAAGAGCATTCTGTGTTGTTTAGCAACCGTTTTATAACTTTACAGCTCTATAAAGTTTTGATAAGAATACATAATAAATTGGCTCATTGTAAACTTTAAAGATAAGGTGAGTGTAAGGTTGTTTAAACAAGGTATATTTGAGATATTGTAATCATGTCCTCACATATACCTGTTCGTTTTTAGATTATTTTGATTGAACAAACATATTGCACAGTAGAAGGCGATGCATTCATACTAATTTTATAAATGTAAAATTATTTGTATTATGATTATGATTTAGATGTTGTGTATCCAGTGTATCCTGAAATGTTATAAGAATACAAAGGAAAATGAGACGATTTAAAAAGGGTGAAGAGGCTACTTTCGTATAAATTGCGCGCGTTTCGCGCCCCATACAATGTGGTCAGAATTAGAAACCAACAATAGTCTGATCGCAACTCGATAGTCTAAATAAACAGCTAAAGTAAAGAAACATTTTATAAAAGATGGCTACCGCGAACACCTAAACAATGCAGAGTATGCCGACGGATGATTATCAACATTGGTGTAGGCAACATTAACATAACAGGCAAATGACCTCGATACGGAATCTCCACACATTGAAACACAACACGGTTAACCTTCGAAAAATAGTTCGAAAGAGAAATAATTCGGATTCCTGAAATCGCTGCATGAATAATGTCAATGGGAAATTTACTGCAGAACAAGAACGTCGCATTCTACTTCTCATAGCACGTATAATAGAACGACCAGTGGCCGCCGATGCCGATGGGTCGATACTATTTCTGCGGCGTTTTCGCTCGGAGCCGGCAACCAAGGTGTAGATACTTATTTGTTTGATGATCATTAGTTTATCGTTACATAGGTATTGTAGTGCAAATGTGTGAACAGCCGTGCCTCTTCAAGGTTGCTTAGCTAGCCATGTGGGCGATCCGAAGCCTTCTTCTCGCGGTTATCGTTCTGCGTCACGCTTACGCACTACACGAGGTAACCACTCAATAATATTTTCTATAAACAATCAGCGAGCTCTTCCCATTATAATTCAACAGCTTCGATATACTGAAAATAGATGCGGCTATTTTGCATGCGGATATCGAAAGTAAGATAAACAGACGGCATGTATAAACATTGCGGTTACAGCTCTACCGTATAGTAGTTATTTCACTACGCAAAACACTGCGTCGCACCGGGGTGTTCAGAAGCTTGGCGACGCACCTTTGAGTTGGGGAAGCTGAACCATCAAGCTCTCCCTATCATTATTGGGGATCGGCTGGGACCGCTCGGGCTCTAAGGCAGGCGCAGCGCTGAGGGGCGGCGGGCTGCGCGCGTCCGGCGGCGACGGCGCCTTCGGCGGCGGAGCCGGGCCCTCCATGCCGGCGTCACCGGCAAAGAGTGCGAAGCGGAAGGCGCGCGCGACGTCCGACACGCTCTCGGAGCGCTTGGTGGCGGCCTGCGACGCGACAAGGTCGAGCCCCGAATGGAACGACGGAGACTTGGGGATCCCCAGCGGCGAGACGACGCGGCGCGGCTTCGTCTCAGCGGCGGTGAACATCGCGCGAGAGGGCGCGCGCGCGGCCGGCCCGGCGTGGACCATCGCAGGCGGCGGCCGGCAGCGGCATCCGAGCTGAGCCCGGCGGCGGCTCCGGGACCGGTGCGAGCTGCGGGGGCGGCCGGACTGCCACGCGCCGAGTGACGGACTTGCGCCAACACACGTGCGCGCGCAACGACGCACCCCGCGCCGCCCTACCCCCACCCCGCAATACAACCTCCGCTAGGGTTACCGCGTCGTTTTCAAATACGACATTTACATTATAATGGCGCTACTATCAGCTTTCGACCCGAGAGTCTGCGATCCCAAATCTGTAAGCTTCAATATCGCAAATGTCTTCAGCGCGCGTCGACACAATTGGCACCGGTTTTATGAGTCGTAATGTTTCCCTTGCGCTTGTAGATAATATGCCACTGTTTTGCAATTCAGCAGGGTCGAGGGTCGGCAACGCGTCGCTGCGTAATGAACGGTAAACAAGCACAGTATTGCGAGATAAGCTAAAACGTAATGTTTCATAATACACGCTAGTAAACAAAACAAAACGCTGATCAGCTGATATAGTGATGATTGTATCTTTATTGTTTCAGATTGAACCACAATGTTTCAACAGCAAGTATGAATAGCAAGCATATGAACCTACTTTATGTCAATTTAGCTATTATGATAAAACGAGTCTGCGTGGCCATGTGTTCACGTGATTGTCGAGAAAGCCAGACACATAATAGTTTGTTGGCAAATGGTAACAGGGTATTTCTGCAAAAACGAAAGAAAACAAGGGACGACGGTAGGACACATACAATACAACCCACATAGGGTAGTATATTTGCTGGCTTGGGGGACTGAGCCTGTCAGCCCTCGCGTCTGAAGCGGGGCGCGCCATGCCAGACGCATTCCTCAATCCCCCTGCACCATCGATCGTATAATTAACACCAAATTATCCGTTTCACTTCATGCAATAGACGGCTTATTAAAGGCGACGTCGAATATCGGAGAACTCTTATATGAAATTTCAATTTGTTAGGATCCCGACACTGCAATATTTTTCCTTCACCGTTTACATTCCATAGTTTCGGTTTGGTCAGCTCTACAAGTGTAATGTTTTTCAACTGGAAAAGGAAGATGTTAGACAAGCTCTCTATTTAAAACATGGGTCAGGTCAACTACTACAACGCACTGTTCATTGCGGCTTTGGTAAAAAGTGGGCTGAGGCGGAATCACCATAATTTGATTTTATTTTAAACATTATCTTTAGTATGTTTTAAAAATCCTTTCTGTCTAAAGATTGCCTGTGATTCATTATCTCATAATTATGAATTACTGTAGTCATAATTTGCTTTAATTCCGTTGCTAACCGCTAATGCGATCACAAAGGCTTTGGCGTAGGCATTAGGGTTGTAACTTGGTAACTTATACCATAGATTACGATGAAAAAGTGGATCGCATTATTCAAGAGGGAGGCGCAGCCACTATAATACAAATTTAACGCTAGCATATTACTCCATGTTACAAGGATATATAAACTGTTTTGGTCTTAATAAAAATAGAGGTTGCAGTTGGCAAACGTATTGGCGAGAAAACATATTAAGAGCGTTTTTTATTCTACGTCTTATTAATATGAACGCGAAAAATTGATGTTTTGGTTTCAACTTTAGAAGTAGTCAAAATCAACTGGATCTACAGTGATGTGACGAATGAGACGTAGACGAAGTCGCTGGCGGACGCGAGTTTCTAATAAACGCAGATTTTTTTTTCAGAAATAAAAACGAAATGTGTTTAATCCTAAGATACTCATAACTTTGTGGCTTCTAAAGGAAGGTCATATTCAAAGGCATGATGCTTAGACCAACAGGTGTTCACATGATTTTAATCCAGCAAATACCATTACTGGGTTAAATGTCAAGAGCGTTATCGCGTCTAAGCTCCTGTCAGGTCCGGCCTGGCCCGTTAAACTAAGGCCAGTAGTCAGATTCACCACAAAAATATCATTCAGTTTAACGACCGATTATAGTCGGTCAAACATTTGTTGCAATTTCCTAATAACATGATCTGACAGGACTAGTATATCATCATTGTTGCAGTTCATAAGATGTTTCACGTCTCAGTTGGTTCTCTCTTCTACAGTGTAGGTCTTGGATTCGATCCTGAATAAGAACATGCATTTGTCTGTGTCTTAGTGTTACTTTGTATTATAAATATGTTTTTACAGAAAAATCTGCTCCATATGAAGAAGTTCGTTTGAAACTAGATGGCGTTGATTTGAGATTTCTATAAATATTGATTTACGCTGTCAAATTAAGCTAATTAAGGAGTACCACTTATTGATTTATTTTGACAAGGATGTTTATTAAAATAAATCAATGAGTTTTACAACCGCCTGTTTACGTGTTGGTGGACTTAGGACTCGCCGGACTCGCCCAAGGTTAAGAGATAGGTGTAATATCGAAATTAGTTGATTAGTTTGACGATGGAATGCCGAAATTAGTTGCTTATTAAGTTATTAACCGTGTCTTATTACATCTATTGAAGTCATACAAATCAAGCGCATTAATAACACGAAGTTGAGTCCACAAAAAATTTAATTACGAATACAAATCCAATGGATGTTAGAGACCGATATTTTTAATGTAGAAAGCAGGTAGTGCTCACATTTTGTGAAACACAAATTATTCTGAAACTTTAAACTAATATTCTCCACACAATATTTAAAAATTCTCACCTTTTGAGAATGAAACGAAATAAAACAGACTACGCTCAGTAGTTGGCTCACAGACAAAGTTAAATGAAAGTTAGTGCTTTGGATGCCAATCAGCTTCAGTTATGCACAACCAGCTCCGAAGTCACTACATTAACCTTCCAAAAGCCACTCTAGCCTGCATTTCTAAAAAACTTGCGCAAAACTTGGCTGATAGCCAGTATTGGAAAGCGTCATTTTAAATAAGATAGTCTTACATATAAAAATATTGCAAAGTTATAGTTGAAAACACTACTGCAAAAGTGTAGAAAGTTCTTGGGGTATCTTGGGAGTGTCCCACTTTATATGGCACTCTAAACATGCTCAGACTTTATCGTGTATTCCTGCTGTACCTACTCTGTCACGTATTTTTAGGGTTCCGTACCTAAAGGGTAAAACGGGATGCTTTTACTAAGACTACTGTTCCTCTGTCTGTTAGTTTGTAACCTTTTACGGTGAACCGTGTTAGTTAGAGAGATGACAATTTCACAGATGATGTATTTCCGTTGTCGCTATAACAACAAATACAAAAACGGGTTGTTTTCGAGACCGAATTGGCCGGTTTATTTATTTACAAGTATTCGATTATATCTCTAACAAGGCAGTAACCGGATCTAAGACAATGACGTCAGCTGCTTATAATTCGCGTTGACACGAAACGAAGCGCATTATCTTACAAAAACTGGTAACTCCTCGAACAAGCACACCCACTTTGTAAACAGAGAGGGGAGCACGAATGTATGTGACAATCGTAATCGTAACGCGTTTAAAATACACTGCGCGGTAACTTTACAACGTTCGACAGCAGAGTTGATGCTGTCGCGCAGTGTATGTCAAATACGTCGATTTCGACACGTTTAGAATAATAATTGTCACATTTATTAGTGCCCACTCCACAGTTTATTGTGGTTTTATTAAATACATGAAAGGATTGGGTCAAAGGACGTAAGTGACTGAGTCACGTCGACCCAAATCTATCAGACGAATATTGACGCTATTAAGAGGCCTGCGAAATTGAATTGCCTATACAGATATACCAAACCACCAAAAATTATATAACAATACTGATTATTATTACAATATTGATTGATATAAAAAGATCTTTACGTGTTGCTTGGAAACATTATAACATTTCAAGTTTTTGGAGTAGTTTTATTTGTCAGTTAAGGTTCGAAACTACAACTTTACGGAAAATTAAATAGCAAACGGAGGATGCAGTGCCCTAAACAAAAAAGGGCTTCCTGTTTTCCTACAATGTAAATAAGTATGTTATCTTTATCCGAAGTATGTCGTTGCGATGACCCGTATTATGATTTAAATTACGTGTTATAATAAGTTTTCCTCTTGTCATTATCTTTAGTAAAAACTACTTAAAGTACCTGCGATAGAGGACATGATTTTTAATTCCATAATATTCTTACAATCTCACACACAAGCCGCACACCATTATGTGATTTTAATAGTACATTGTGATGACACGAAGCATATTATAAGAAATACAGTGAGTCACCAAAAACTACTGCATTTCGGTATATAAATCAAGGAGTTTATAGAGCAAGACAATTTAATAAAAAGGCTAAAAAGAAGGCATCGAGTCGTAATTTTGTGAGTTCCCGACATTCATAACTCATCCCCCCTGTCGACATGTGCGGGGGAGCCTTTGTCACTCTACTTTGTTTAGTTTTTTAAAACTACTTCCGGCTAGTTTTATTATACCTACATTTGAATACTAGCTACTATTAGCACATTTCATTCACGTCCTTTTTGTTACCTGTTGACTTAACGGGATAAAAATACGAATGTGTATTCCAAATCGGAAAAGTAGCTGCAACGTACAAACATTCAAACATCTAAACTAGGTATTACATTACATGCACATTAGTATAAAATAAATAAATAAATAAATAATGCTGGACAATCCACACAACATCATCTAGCCCCAAGCTAAGCAGAGCTTGTGTTATGGGTACTAGAAGACTGACATACTTAATACAATATATTACATAGATAGATATTTTTTATTATACATATACATAATACCCAGAACACCCGGAATAAATATTTGCAGAACATACAAACATTTATCCCAAGGCGGGAATCGAACCCGCAACCTTCCGCGTCGCAGGCGGACCATCGCCCACCGCGCCACATCGGTCGTCAGATATTTGTAGATACTTGCGTCATTGATCAATGATCGCTTAGTTATTGACCTAACGAAGGATAAAAAGGATAAAGGGGTCATTCGGAATCCGTAATCTGATTTTGTTTGGTTTGATTCGAGATAGAGAGAGATATCGAACGAAGGCAACAAATACTTTGCGAAAAGGGTATCTCGAACAGTATAGTCTATCCTACAATTACCTTGCGAGTGGTTTGATCTCACTTTTCGAGAATTAAAACTCACGATGACAGGCACTGAGATTGTAATTAGATCATTATATTGCAATTTTGTATACATAGATTTTGTAAAGGACATCGAGGATTCATTAGTTATTTCAATGATTACATCAAAGAGAATCTTTGCAACACCATTATGTTATATTCTGTGTTGTGGGTGCGGGTGCTTTTCGGCAGCCCTACTCGTTAACCCTCCATCCAAACGTCATTCATATAATGCAAACCTATTTATTTCCATTTCATACTACAGTAGACTGCCGATTTTTTAGAGCTCAATTCAGCCTTAAATATGCTACGAATTCTGCGAAGTTTTTGCGCAGCTTAAAACGATGTAGGATGAGTAAAATTGGACGCATATTAGTCTAGTTGAATGGCTATTTACGACCATTTGATCAACCAGATGGAAACAACGTAACCCACACATTAATTGTGCTCTAATATGTCTGACTTCGCCAACTAATTAAGCAACAGCTGTCTATGAAAATGATTAATGAAAATGTACCATTAATTCTCACATCTTTTTAAATATAAAAAAAAATAAAGTTACGTTTCTGTAATAACAGAAACGTAACTAACACAAAAAAACAAGTCCTATTTAGATTAATAAACCACAAGCGTATCTTATTATATATCCAAGATTTTTTTAAGCAAAAAATCTGAATAAAGTAGCAAGAAGTTGAGGTAAGGGTGCCAGTAAATAGGGCAACTGCGACACCTATGAATAATATACAAGCAACCAGCCGGGAATTAGGGCGAGTTCAGCTGGATAGGTACTATGCCTGTGACGTCATGGAAGGATGATTGGAGGAGCGCTTCAGGCCGCGAAAAGTTAGCATGTCCTATTGGGTAAACTGAGTGATATCAGAGCACGTGTAGAGAAAATAAGAACACTTTAATATAAAAATAATATTATTTTTAACTCTTCAAAATACAATAATGCTGATTTTTACCAAACATGGCTGTGAACCAACATCTTTTTTTCAAACTTTCGTTTTGAAGAACACGGTCGCAAACAAAATAAAACGACATTCAGAAATAAGTAGTCACAACTTTTTAGTTCCGATATAAGCTGTTTTTTAAGAAATAGACGAAAAACATTTTATGAATAAAACGTTTGCTTGGTACTTAGTATGAAAGTACAATGTTTTATTTCTTTTATTTCTGAAGCCCATCGAGCGTGCGCTATAAGACAACAAAAGTTAAGTATCACCAACCAAGCCTCTCTGATTTCTGGAACTGTCAATAATTCCTAGACTCATGTAAATGCTTTCAATACCACTTGTATTCAACGACTCTGTTTTGTAAACGTCACTTTATTATCTTCGCTGCGTCAGTACAACATAGCTTGGAGCTTTGAAAGAGGGGGCGGAAATGGCACACCACACAAAGGGGACAAGGCAAAAAGTGGGGGGGGGGACACATGCCACTTTGCGCGGCGTTTAGCAGCCATGCCTGCAGGGCTCTTTAAGGCTCGCTTTAGCTCCTGTGGAGGCTAAGAGGGAATTACGCCTGGTGAATTATCGATTGTCGGGGAGATGTCTTGAATCCACCGTTCTAGTTGCCTGCTTGCCATGTACAAATGTAAACATACAAGCAGTCAAAGCCATGATAGAGGCTTACCTCTATCATGGCTTTGACTGCTTGTATGTTCTTCAGGTCTTAACCTGTCGGGATATTTACAGGTATCTAGCACGATCCATTAAAACATCTAAAACAAACCGATCCCAAAACTAATGTGTGGAGAGACACAGATAATGGACTTCTTATTTTATTATATTTTCTAACCAAAGTATTAGAAACTAATCTAATACCCTCCAAACGCTCCGATAGCGCAATTCAGGAATCTACCCCTGTAGTGGTAACATATAGTTGGAAATAATAATAATTATATTACTTTTGAGATATAAACTGTGGCTGTAAATAAAAAAATACTTGTTGACATACTGGGTTTTAACGTTTTTCTATGTAACGAGTTGGCTGAAGGTACTAACTAGTTATATTAACACCGTAACACAAAAAGGTTTCGCGAATCAGCCACTTTATCAATTGACGCTGTGTGTGTAGTATAGATAGCATGTGCTAATATGGAAACCCCATATATCTGATGCTAACTTTACTATTACGCTAAAATTACGCACTATGATGAGAACACTGAAACAAATGAACTAAGCTGTATGAACCAGTTTTCAAGGAGTGTCGTGATTGTCATGTCTTACAATAGCGAACTTCTTCAAATAAAGGTTTACTGAATCGCAATCATTATATCGCTATTAGCAGTAAATATAAAGACAGCCAAGACAATAGTTGGAAAAAAACAAAACAATACTAATAGACACATTCAGTACAACCACTGTCACATAGTCTATTCTATTTTTATAACTAAAACGTTGGAGGAGACCTTCATTTGTCAGAATTTGTGAGAATTCTACAGTTTTTCACATGCTTTTGTTTTCTATTATCGGATTACGCGTGTCAAGGCGCAGAGGTGAACAAACACATGAACATTTTGTAAAAGTGTATCGCGCTAATACACTGCGCGATGACTTTATAACATTCGGCAGTCAGGCTGACGTTGACGCGCAGTGTGAATAGAATACGTTGGGTTTCGCTACGGGTAGCTGTTATGCTTAATCATACTTTGGTTTGATGATAAATAAAAAAAGTATTCCTTTTATTTTGCTGTCACGTTTAGCATCCTATTATTAGTCTAGGCCTTGCTCAAACAATATTACGAGTAGGTATAACACAGTTCAACCTTCATTAGCTTCTCTTGTCAGTGTGGAGAACGCATTAGTTTAATTAGCAAGATCTCATTTTACTGCCTTACATAAAGCATCGTTGTACACTTACGAGCCACGAATTCAGATTATCACCTCAAAAAACAATAACAAAAGATCTAGATCTACAGTCAATTCTGCTTAATTATAAACCAATAAAACAACAAAAAAATGGTTGTCTGTAAAGTCGGTTTACTGACGATAATTGAACGTGACAACGTCAATCGTATCTTATCTTATCTTATCTTGGAACGCCTCAGAACGCCGGAACGCCGGAACGCTTCATGAGTCATGTTTTTTCGTGCGTGCAGCCGGCTCTATCGAATTATAAGACGTTGTCACGTCAAAAATAAAATTGGCTTAGACTGCCTATTTCAATGATTAATAACTTGTTACATTCGAGATTCTAAGTTGGATTTACTGAACCAAATTCATTGCTTTCGAGTATACGTGTTATGCATGTGAGAAAGACACAATGTAGACTAAGAAGTTGATGTATCGGTTACCCTTGGAGTAACTTATACTATGTTACAATAAAGTTACTATAACTTCTTACAGAATAAATTACAGTGCCATTGGCGTGGCTATAATTGAATTTGTTACCGTTGCCGAAATAATTATAGACTGTTTGTTACCGTTATGTTTGAATATAAGCAGAAACTATTATACATATAATGTATCCGTGGCAATTCGTCTAATTTAAGAGCTAAAGCTCTTGTCAACTATTGTGTGTTTTGTGATAATATTAACAAAGCTTGGAAAATGTTCGACGTGGAAAAACTGTGCTGTAGTCTGCAGACAAATCACTTGCTCTCAAGGAAGGCAATTTATATCAAGTTCCTAGATACAGTTCTTTATAAGTTTACGGAGTAAAATTAGTTTTTTAATGAAGATGGAAAAGGGCTATGGATTGCCAGCATAGTTAGGTAATCTACTGTTGTGTACAGAATTGGGTTTGTTGCCAATAAACCATTTTTGATATGGTCAAAAGCTCGGCAGCGCTATTAATATTTTCATTTGAATAAGTAAACTAACATATATCTCCTCAAAATATTAATTAAATAGATTCTACATGAGCCAAATAAAGATGAAGGTTGCCTTCGTGTCATATAGGGAGGTCAAGGAAGCTGCCCTGGAAAGAAATAAATGGCGTGACTTGCACTCATTACGCAGACAAGAGCGTAGCTCTTAAATAAGAAGAAGATTGTATAGCATATCGGAATAAGGAGCAACTTTTGTCAACTAAAAGCAGTATTACGTATTATTCGGATTTCAGAATGTTTGTTAACGTAAACCAACCCCATTTGATCCACAGTCGTGCAAGGGCATGTCGCTCGTGGCTTAGATTGGATTATCCTTACACGGCAGAACCATTTACTTTCGCAAATAGCTTTCGATCGGGGACTACTGCCTTATTGGAATTATTATATCATTTTTAACATATTTGTGTAGGAATCTTTTAGAAATCTGTTCATGTTGGGTTACTGTTTTCTTGTGTGTTACACTGTGAGTAAACATCGGTAACGTTAGATTTATTCAGCGATTGTTGCGTCACCGCGCATTGTATATTGGATACGATGTTACGATGGTGTTATTTATTCGTGTTGACTTCTCAGTTCTTAATGGAGATAACCTACACTCTTCAAAGTATCTGTAAAAGATTATTGTAAAGATGATTCGTAGGCAAAAAGTACCTTTGATTGGTGGCAACTTGACCAGCTCCTGGTTATGATTGTGCACGTTGAACCGGCTGGAGCCATGTCTCTTGGGCTGGCCATTCCAACCAGGCGGGCAGGGGCTCTCGGATGCCCTGGGGATGATGGCCGTGGGAGGCGGAGGGCCTGTTGCTAGTGACGAAAGCTGCTTCTCGGGACGAGTCTGAAACAAATGAAGATGAAGTTGAACGGTGGTCTTAAAAGACTTATAATAAAAACAAAGTTAACGAAGTATCCAGCTGCAAATGGCCAGCCTGGGGATATTCTCTTTATCTTTATATAGGTACTGTGTATATCATATACTTTGATGTAATGGCATAACAACCAAATAGCAATGACATTTTTATCAATAGGTAATTAGCCTTCTGATGTGGAAGGCAGTTACAAATTTATCACAAAGCAAGTCTACCGAAAACTATTCTTGATTATTCTTGCTTGCCTCTATGATATTTTACTTCAAGTTTTTGGAAAAAATAAGATGTTTGCAGCTGAAGTAACAATTTTGTGAAGATTTAATTGTGATGAAATAGTAGAGCTTCATTTAATAATCGTCGAAATTAGGTTCAAATTAAATGTTATAATGCACATTATATTATATTCAAATTGTAACACAGGCTATGTCGAACAATATTCTACAAAATGAGCTGGCCTTACCAGGGCATCAGTTCTTGAAAATACATTCCCAAAAGCCCTAACAACACCCCAAGGCATAGAGAATTACGTTATATTATTGTTCTAAAATTACTGCTATTTATGGTTCAAAGCGGTTCCTTTGGAAGTGAGTGAAATTACTGGAAAACTGAACTAGACCGCATGTCTCGAGCTCGGAGTAAAGGTTAATTTGGGGTGAGTGGGTAGGTAGTGTAGGTAGGTCCAATAACCTTTAACCGTAGCTTTCTTGGAAATCAAACCATACAAAAACCAAGTTGGATAATTTTTTTTAAAGATGTTTTTATTTTGGCACGGCCCTTGCGTGCCAAAATTGCATTGTCGTCATTATTGTCAAGTTATGAATGATGTATGTCATCAAATTAGAAATACCTCAGGGTTTATTTGACTAAATTTTATATGAATTATTGAACATTGGTCATGTGGTGCCTGGAGAGACATGACAACCTCAATATCAGGGATCATGGAGGTGAGACGTGTAAGTAAGTAATAAAGGTACTTAGTTTAAAGTTTCAATAGCCAAAATCAATGTCGATGAGATACCTTATAAATTGTACTTTGTGGATACAGAGACACATTACAATTTATGTAAAATCGTCTAAGTATACAATAAAATTTCCTGAATTGATATTAATAAATATCAGTGTATTAAAAAGAACCAATGATAACATATTCGTAAATTTATACGCGATTGTCTTTATATAATTCCAGCGTATTGGCGACCCTCGACTTACGAATACCTACACAACATCATTTCGTTAGATTACATTAGCAATATGTAGGTTTTCATCGAGAAAAAATCTTTTACCTTCCCTCTTTATATCAACAACCTTATTATTGTGTCTTGTTTGAATAAAATAATGTAAGGAAAACATTTCCAGATGAAATATCTTTTGTATTGTTTGTGAAAGGTAACTTTGACTTATTGTTGTATTGTATAGACGTATTTAGAGATCAACAAACAAATAATGTTGAAGCATGACTGAATATATTGTAGTATTTTAGAAAAACTTGTAAGGAATCTATTCTTATTTGTAAATTTGATGTAAGTATTAGAATAATTCTGGGTTTCAAGTTTTTTCAAGGTACAAAACGTTGTGACTAACGGTCGAATACGCTGGAGTGAAGACCTTGACGCCTCCCAGGGAAATTGTCTATCAATTTTCCTGGGAAGCTGGGAAGGCTTCGTAAACGTGCGCCAATATTAGAAGGAAATGGGAATGGAATAGGTTTTATGAGTGCAATTTGAAACAAAATGTGTCGACGCAAATATACCAAATGATCGGCAAAGAAAAATAAACTTTATATTGAATCTTATGCTGGCCACACACCATCCTTCCTATCGTCCAATCGGCATCATCATCAACCTATATTAGTCCACTGCTGGACGTAGGTCTCTCCCAAGACGCGCCACTGAGCCCGGTCTTTGGCCCTTCTCATCCAGTGTTTGCCAGCTACACTCCGCAGATCGTCGCTCCATCTCGCCGGAGGGCGTCCTACACTACGCTTGCCTAAACGCGGTCTCCACTCCAGTATCCGTTTGCTCCAACGGTTGTCGGTTCTTCGGCAAACATAGCCGGCCCACTGCCACTTCAGCTTGCTAATTCTTTGAGCTATGTCGAACACTTTGGTTTTCTGACGAATAATTTCGTTGCGGATTCTGTCTCGCAAAGAAATTCCGAGCATAGCTCTCTCCATAGCGCGCTGAGCGACTTTCAGCTTGTGGACCAACCCCACTGTCAGTGTCCACGTTTCAGCAGCATAGGTCATAACGGGTAGGACGCACTGGTTGAAAACTTTCGTTTTCAGACATTGAGGGATGGAGGACGAGAAGACTTGACGAAGTTTCCCAAACGCAGCCCAGCCCAGCTGTATTCTCCGGTTTAGCTCTTTCTCGAAGTTGTGTCTACCTAATCGCAGCGTCTGCCCGAGGTAGACATACTCCTGCACAACTTCGAGAGGCATTCCAGCGACGGTGATTGGCTCTGGGGTAATAAGATCATTAATCATGATCTTCGTTTTATCCAAGTTCATGCCCAGGCCAATCCGTCGTGAGGAATCAGCAAGACTGTTCAGCATCTGTTGTAGGTCCTGCAACGATTCAGCCAATATGACGATGTCGTCAGCAAATCGTAAGTGTGAGATATATTCGCCATTGATGTTAATGCCCATTCCATTCCAACTCAGCGTCTTAAACAAATCTTCCAGCGCGCTCGTAGACAATTTGGGAGATATAACATCTCCTTGTCTTACTCCGCGGCGCAGCTGGATAGGTTTAGACTGCTGGTTCTGGACTTGGACGGACATAGTAGCATCATGGTATAGGCATCTCAACACTTCGATGTATCGCCAATACACCTGGCATCGTTGCAGAGACTGTAGAACAGCCCAGGTTTCAACAGAGTCAAAGGCTTTCTCATAGTCCACAAACGCTAAGCACAGTGGCTGATTATACTCTTCGGACTTCTGTATAATCTGCCGTACTGTGTGAATGTGGTCTATGGTGCCAAATCCTCTGCGAAACCCAGCCTGCTCCGGGGTTTGGAATTCGTCAAGTCTTCGCGCAAGACGGTTCGAAATAACTCTGGAAAACAGTTTGTAAACATGGCTCAAGAGTGAAATCGGTCTGTAGTTTTTCAGTAAGGCTTTGTTGCCTTTCTTGAAAAACATCACAACCACACTCTTGCTCCATGCCTTTGGAGTTCTCCCATGGTCCAGGACGGATTGAAAAACACGTTGGACTTCCCTTAGGACTGGTAGACTACCTGCCTTTAGGAGTTCCGACGTGATTCCGTCTTCCCCTGGGGCTTTTCCATTTTTCAACTGTCTCAGAGCCATTTCGATCTCGTCAAGGCTTATCTCCGGGAGATCTTCGGTGTAGTGGCGTGTCAGTGTGGCTCTTACATCCTCATTACTGGATCCCGGACACGAAACTTGCGAGGCGTACAATCGGCCATAAAAGTCTTCGATCTCAGCCAGAACTTCCGGCTTGGAAACGACGGTATCACCCCTAGATGTCGTGAGCTGTGTCAGATGGCTCCAACCAAGTTGCTGCACAAACACTTTGGACCCCCGATTTTGCTCAATTGCTCGTTCAATACGTAGCGTATTGGAGCGACGGAGGTCGTAGCGTATGCGCTTAGCAATGCACTTGTTAAGAGCCGTGTGTTCTGACAGCGTAGTAGGGGTGAGTGGTGTCTGGCATCGCTTTTCCATTAGCCGGAGAGTCTCGTCCGAGTACTTTGACTTTTTGCCCGTACGCCTTACCGAGCAAAATTTCGTGCCCTCTTCCCTGATGATGTTCACCACATTGTGTAGGTCCTGATCTACGTCATCGGTAGTTTCCAAGGCAGCGAATCGATTTTCGAGCTGAAGTTGGAACTTCTCTGAGTTCACAGCGGTTTGGAGTAGGTTTGGTCGGAGCTTAGACTTCATCAAGCGGACACGTTCAAGCTTAAAGTCGATATTCAGAGTGCCTCGTACCATTCGGTGATCGCTGCCGGTATTAAACCTGTTGATCACTGAAACATCTCTGAATATATGCTTCTTATCCGCTATAATGAAGTCTATCTCGTTTTTCGTCACAGCGTCGGGGCTTCGCCAAGTCCACTTTCGCTGGGGACTCTTCTTGAAGAAAGAATTCATCAAAAAGAGTCCCTCCCGCTCAAGGAAGTTGACCAGCATTTGCCCCCTGTGGTTCCTACTACCAAATCCGTGTGGCCCTACTGATGATTCGCTGCAAGTCTGTAATCCTACTTTGGCGTTGAAGTCCCCCATGACAATGTTAAAGTGTGCCTTAGTGGTGGTATGTAAGGCCTTAGCAATGTCATCCAGGACAAACTCCACTTCATCATCCGAGTGTGACGAGGTCGGTGCATACACTTGAACCACCTTGAGGGAATACCTCTCGGTGAGTTTAAGTACCAGGTATGCTACCCTGGTCGACACACTGGATACTTCAGTGACGTTGTCGGCGAGAGACTTGTGGATCAGGAACCCAATGCCGCCTTGGGAGGTATGGTCGCCCTCGCGGTAGTACATGAGATGGCCCGATTCCAGGGTTATGGTGTCCTCTCCCTCTCTTCGGACTTCACACAACCCCAAAATATGCCATCTGACCTTCTCAAGTTCTACCTCGAGTTGCGCCAGGTGTTCATCAAGCCGCAAAGTGCGTCCGTTGTATGTAGCCAGGGTCAGTTGGGACACACAATCGGCATGACGCTACTGATTGGATCAGTTAGAATTGACCGTGTGTGGGAGTGGATTGGCATGACAGTTAGAATGGATAGCAATTGGCAGTTCAATTCTTTTGGCTTGATCACATCGATTGGATACTGCCGATTGGACCGTGTGTGGCTGTGGGCGATTGGCAGTTCAGTTCGTAAGAAGGGCTTTGAAATTGAAAAAAGTAAAAATGCAGATCGACTAAACAAGGGGGGTTAGTACCAGAAAAATCCGAAATCCCCCCTTTTCGTCCCCCCTCTTTGGGTAATCGCCTCCAACTTTTTTTCCAGCAGTCCGATTGAGCTCAAATTAAAAAGCATTGTTATTTGTGCAATTTTCTATCCGAATCCGTCGAAAAATTTTTCAAAATCCGACATGAATCACGCTGTCAAAAGCAAAAAGCCATAATCGTCGTCAAGCCTGCAGTGTCATGCCGATTGGACGATAGATTGGACGATAGATTGGATCGTGTGTGGTGTATATGGACGTACTGCAGATTGGATCCAGCCTGCAGTGTCATGCCGATTGGACGATAGGAAGGATCGTCTGTGGCCACTATTAAACTCACTTTTGTAAACCAAGAGTATTCAGAAAGGAATGCTTTCAAATAGTTCAAAAATTTATAAGTTAGTATAAAAGCAACAAGAATTTCACTCGGGTTATTCCAGAAATTTCTTACCAAGGCGCGGGAAAATTCAAACCAAAAGTGGGAATACTTTAGGTTTGAATTTCCTTTCTGTTTTTAGCGTTATTTAAGTTAAAGTAATCTTATAATTTTAACGTTTGAAACATTGACCCATATACTAGATTCATTTATCAATTAAACTCCCGGAATGCATCTACTCGAAACTAGAGTAAAGTAATAAGCAAGGAACTTGAGAAACTGGGAAGTCGAACCAAGGTCTGAAGACAAGAACAATAGCTGTAAAATAAAGTCATTTGTATGCGCTTGTTAAATATACGTGTCATTCGTTTAGTGGGTGTGAGTAAAGCTTGTAAAGTCGTGTAAATGTAATAATTACAGTCATAGTAGTAAACCGTAATAGACATACATAAGGACTGTTCCCTATAATGCTATACTGATATGCTAAAGATGCATCAGAAGATTGGGAAAACAACTTTACTATTTTTATAACCTTGTCACCTTTTTTTTTCTCAACAAAAGAGGCCTCGGTAGACCAACAGTCAGATGGATGGATGACATCGTTGCCGTACAGAGTAGCACCTGGATGCAAAAAGCCCAGGTAAGAAAAGATTTGCGATCGAGGGAGGAGGCTTATACCCAGCAGTAGGGTAGCCTATGATGACGATTATAATTACTTTGTAAAACAAACAGCATTTTTTGTTGAATACAAACCCAGGAGCTTCCCGCCATAAATACGTATATCGTAGAATCACCAAGGACTAAACAAGGACCCCCCGAAGTCATAAGCAAAACCATAGATAGGAAATAGATTGAAAATAATACTTTTATAAATACATTCTACGTTAACACAGATAAAAGTTGGGACTTTCAAGGTGTATTGTAGTATCACATAAGGGAATGTGATACGATACCACAATGGCGCAAAACGAAAAACAAACAAATGGAAATATTGGAATTTCTTTTCGACAGTTATGGTATTTGATTTGCACTCGGCACAATTACAAGCGGAACTTTTTCATGGGGTTCAATGACGTATAGCAACCAGATGCTTCGAGCAAGATTAAAGTGGGAGAGTGTTGCCCTCGAAGGCTCCAACTAATCAATTTCGATTGGCAATTTGATAGAAAATAACGAAACCCATGGGGACTGATGTTTGTTTCAGAGAACTGGTACTTCCATCTCTCATCCAATCGTAAAAGTTAATCGAATAAACTTGTTTGGAATGTTCGCATTCCAGCTAGAATGTTCTTCTTAGTAAGAATCTTCTGATGCAGTACTTCCAAGAATGTTTATTTTTGTGATAGCTTTATGCACGATTTTCACCCTTACTGCATATTTGCTAAATGTCTGATACAATGCAGAGCTTAGCAGCAAGCTTATAGTTGGTTTTCAGTACAGCGTAAAAAAACCCGAAAGAGATCAAGGCCTGAAATTTTGTAGGAAATTTCCAAATCACGCGAACTTATACGCGGGTGCTCAATTAGGTATCGTTTATTGATTGTTACGATACACAAATAACAAGGACTCTCAGTACCTCATACCTACAATCAGGTTGACTATCGATCGCGAACCATGTACAAAAGTATTGAATAATAAATCAACGAGCCTCGAATGCCAAGGTTTTGAATTTCTTTGTCACTGGAGCTGGTATAACCGATACTTTTATCGAGAAGTTACTTTGTAGGTTCTTAAAACATGGTGGCGTAGGTGACTAAATGTTAGATACATAATAGCATGAATCTAAGTCACATTAAATTACACATAAAATAACAACACCAAGGTATGCACAATGTTCATAGGAGTACACCGACCAACCCCTCAGCCCTAATCTCGCATACTTTACGGAACAGAATCCGCACATAAATTAACATACCTAATCGCAACGAATGCGTAATTGTGCTCGATAATAAAAGTATCCCGAAGGTTGTTTTCAGTATTCATAATAATATGAAAACTCAGCATTTTGATGATCTCTGACTTTACATTTGACGTATCACTATTTAATCATAATTAATCATCTGTGGACGCGCTTAATCTGTCTGATTTCCGGAGCAACTATTTAAAGACTAGATAACCTTCTGTAAAATGTCCGTGAATATGTATTTTATCTAATAATACAAAGGTATTTAGAAACTAAACAGCACACCGGCCTTACTAACAACAAGTGTCAAAGATAAGACACAATCAAGATAAAACTAAGTCTAAAACTGAATCAACCTGATAACCAACCCCACAAAAGCTTGTAATTGATGACGGTATTCAAACCCAGATCCAAGGAACCGAACCAATCATGTCTTATCTGATCGTGGCTAGAGCCTCTACAATACGGTTCGGGGTATTTTAACGTTCAGTTTTATTACGACTTCTACTGTTAACCTTGAATTTTGGAAACTGGGATTTTTATAACATTGGCATGTCAATTTACAATCAGGTAGTTTCAGTTGTAGAACGAAGATAGGAGAAGATACTGTTAAATGTCCATGTTTTTTTTTCGAATCTAAGATGTAATTAACACAGGACGTGGACCAGTCTCCATTTGTTCAGCTATACAACACTTTTCATTATTATTAGTTATCTTTGTAACTGGTTCTTATGCCATTCACATGAGAAATGTATCATGCAGCAAAGTTACGTGAAATTAAAAATTTCACAAATTTTAATGCCCATTTTCAAATTTTCAATGGTTTGAAACCCAGCTTGTGTACAAACGTATGTAAATTGGAATGCTTAAGTAACGCGTGAAGGACGTAGTTATGTGGAACGAGATTTACTTGTACCAGTGGCCAACGAACTCGTAATGCCCTTGCCAGCACGTTCAATGATTGATGTGGAAAGTAAATTAAAAGTAAATACACGTCATAACACGCGCATTTCGCTGATGGATGTGGAAATATTGTTACTTATATTAAACTTTGTATGCTAATCGATACTCTTTGGCAAAAAGTAAGAGTTTCCGTTTTCACAAACAATATAAAGAGATCTGAAGGACAATGTTCGGTGTCATGGAACTACTTTATTATTAGGAAGTGTCTTATGAACTGGGTGGAAAATTAAACACTAATCCAGCTAAATTTCTGTTGGTTTTACGCTTAATAAATTTAGATCAGCAAAACCTTGACCATGAGCTCTAAGTCGGATTATGAGCAGCATACACATGCACAGCGGTATACGTTCATGGACGTAGACGATTTTATCCGGATCTATCGCATCGTTCAACGAGTTCGTTCCTGCATAGTTTCAGCTTCAATGGTTCGCGAGCTGGTGATATTTTATTTATTCATACATCTGACCTCTTTCCTAGGAAAGCGTTGAGTCACCTAGAGAACTGAATTCTGGAGAAAGTAAGACACGGTTTTTGAAAAATATGCTTATATTTGAAGGTGCCGTACTAGTCAGATTAAAGCACAAACAATTGAATCTTAAAACCGATAATAATAATAAATGAAGTCACTATACCACTATGATTTCTCTGACCATCATGGTATCTTCCCATGCACTTCATTTGGACGTGGAAGATAAGCGGTATTTTGATGACGTCATAATCTTTTTAAGGCCATGCAGTAAATGAAGCATACCTACCTCGAATTGGTTTGAAATTGAATGTGCTGATTGTGGTTTTATTGTTGGTAACGTTACGTTACGTAACGTAAGCTTCCCTCAGATGCCGCTGTTTGGACCATTTGCTTAGACTTTAACTTGATGACTTTTTATACTAAAACCAACTCGATGAGATTTGATTTTATATACCTAGATTGACCCTAATGAAGCGCGAGTGCCGTTGCGTATGTAAAGCAAATGGAGACGGCCTAGACTTGCGGGTGGCGCGGGACCGTTACCTCGGAGTGCCGCGGACTTGTGTTCACGTCCAATCGTCATGTAACACTTGACGGGAACGGGTTTTAAGTTACGTTATCACGTTCACATCCATCTTCGAAATGCTGATGTAAAGAGATATTTAAGTCAACATTGAATAGCGCTTTAAGATTTTTTCCAATAAAATACTTAAACTACAAAGAGTTGTTGTCATGTGCACTGCTGCAGATTCGCGGAATTCGATGTGTACCAAAAGTGTGTCGAAAAAAACAATGGTAAAATGCTAATTGAGCATCAGCGTTGAACCAGTTCTATTGATGAAATACCGAAGAAAACCAACCACTCGTAACAAATCCACTTATCGAATAAATAAATTTTTCAATAAGAAAACGAGTATTTATCGCAAACTTACCGTAACCGGCGAGCGATTTCTTCGTCTCCGGAACATTGACGACAATGATTGAGTAGCCATGTTGGCTGAGGTCGCCGCTGACAGTAACATTTTGCACAAACTTCCACTTTACATCACAAAATAACGGAGCATGTTTTGCTATTCCACTTTGCACTAAAAACTATCTTAATTCGCAAAATTCACGTAAACTTTTTAATTGCACCTAAACATTAGCACTGGCACAGAAGACTGGCACATTAGACAGACGGCACGTAATGAAAGTCAGTAACAATAACTTTAACTGTAACGCCACATCAAAAGTTCCACGGAGAAGTCACTCGACCAATATTTCTGTAACAGTTCACCTGTCACTTCTCTGTTTGGGCAAAACATGTGCGAACTTTCTCTATACGGAAATGTCGTTTATTCATGCGAATATTGAAAAAGTCAATATCGAATCGAATTATTGAGATATTACAGTAACTGTCTCAGACGTAAAACCATATTTATCAAACCCAAGAGAAACGACAAGGGGGTCAAATTCAACGAATGTAACACAAAAATGTTAAGAGCACCCGTGTGAAATTGTGGTAATCAGCTGAATACATTAATTCTATCTAACCCACTAATTTTGAATTTAAGAAACTTTTACTGACACGGTTTTCGTATCGCGAACGTGCGTCCAGAATGACATCACTGGCGTAAAATTATCTAAAATTAAAAATATGGTGCATTTACTATCGTCGTTTAAAATTACTGTTGACTTTAAGACTAGCGCAGACTAAAACACACAAGATACGTAAGCATTTGCTATACTTAAGTAACAATGTACCAAAAAAGGTGACTGTGAGACTCTGCAGTACTGACGTGGTCTGTCGGCAGTGAACTACTGAAGAAATCGGATTTCTAAATTGTATGTTGAATTACAGTAGCTTCCTACAATTAAACGGAAAATGGCGGCCAGTTACGTTATTAATCGATTGTGTTGGTTGCATAAATCATTGGTTATTTGATAGTCATAATTAATCTGCAAAATCATTGGGAAACTTGAGCTGACGGATAAATCGGACTGACTACACAAAAAGTAATACAGGAAAAGCAAAAAACAAAAGACTTGTAAACAAACATACAATTTAAGTACTAGTGTAGTTATTTAAATCCGTACGTGGGTTTTTAAAACATACAAACAGTTTAAAATTGTAAAGAGATTATAATGAGGCGGTATATTTACCTTATTAGTGGTGGCCTTAGCCGCTAGATTATATTCAGACTGGCTGAATATAATCAAGTGGCAATTGAAATCATTATCTACTGAACTATGCAGGTTTTAAGTTAAAACGTAGCTTATCATTTCAGATACAGATACCAAACAGCCCGATCAGAAACAATCACGATCACCATAAAATACCTAAATATTAGGCTCAATTTTATTATTGTACAGGAAGCTTTCCTTTACTTTAGATAATCAAAACCGATATATATATATATATAACACTTTAGTAGTAGAAGGAAAGCTTGTCACTGCTCTTCTGAGGAAGTACACCATACCATCCAATTTACGCTGCCAAGCAGTGTTGTGTTCCGCTTTGAAGAGTATGGTATGATTGCAGATGCAGTAACACACAAAACGATGCCTCAGCGAGACAATACGTTAATATACACAGATGAAACAATCTTATTATATTACTTATTCTCCTAAAAAATATCTAATCTCGCGTTGAGCTTACTCAAGACGTGGATAAAATGGAGCCTTATTCGTTTGTATTTCTTGATTTCTGCGCAAACTGCCATGCCAACTTCGGCTTAAGAGCTTTTCTTCGGCTTGTTTTACTGAAACTAATTTATAAAATAATCTTGGAATATTTTCAGGGGCTGAGAATACAAAACAAGGTAAATGAATACAAAAACGTAATGCATTTAGATTTAATACTGCCGATTGATTTATAATAACCTGAGGGTCTCCGGTAAGGTGTGGCAACGAACTGTTAATAATCATCTTTATGATGGAAAATACTGGAAAGCTGGTCACTAGATGAGAAGAGCAGAAGACCGGGTTTAATGACTTGACTTGGAACGTAACTACTTTCAGCAAGAGGCCAATAAAAACGCCATATCTAAATGTAAGCAAGATTTAAAAACATTTAAAAATCTTAAAGAAAAAGCAGTGTGCTTCTTCTTCTTGCGTGTTAAAACACAACAAAGTGAGCTGACATAAATTAATGACTTTAGATAATTGTTAAAACACCCCAGGATATAAATAAGGACAGTGTCTTTTCTACACCCCTTACTTAGGATCCAATATAAAAACAGCATTTGATACCCAACAACTTTTCCGGAGTCCAGAATAACTTTTTTACGATATCTAGGATTATAAAAAGCGGTAGTAAACTAAAGGGAATGAGCGATGACCCACGTCAGCTTAGTTAGGTAAGTAAACAATTATTTTATGATCTAACCAATGCCGAATATTTATTATACACTGGCAAAATATATGCATAACAACAATTGTATGTACTTAGTGGAAGTGAGTGGAGAGAAGTGGCAGTATGATAAAACAATTTTAGACGTAAGAACTGTATAGGCGACCAAGAAATTGGTTTACCACTTTTGATCACATCTCCCAGTAACATAATTATTCGCTAAGGATTACAGATTGACAGATTCTGACGTAGCAGTTATTAATCTGTCAAGCAAAAATTGCCCTTGATGTTTTGTACGTGCAAATGATATTCAGTCTTAGAGTGGTAAACCAATTTCTTGGTATACATGTTTATAGATTTCAGTATAAATGGATAATATGGTAGCGCTCTAACTAGCACCTATTGCATAAAAAGTCTATTAATTCTGAGACCACAAAGTCGTTTATTTTTCCAATCTGAAAAAGAAGACGGTAACCATTCTAGTAACTGTGGGTTGGAGACAAAACTACACTAAAGCGGATTGACATACGAAGACAAAACCAAGTGGAACTCTGTAAATCCAAAATTCCGTACATTCATAAGAAACGTATAGAATCGCCTACCAATTTCAGACCAAGCTATATGTGTAATATCTGCCTAAACATGTGTGTAGCTAGACGCGGTCAAAGCCGTGGAAGTTCCAATAAGGCCTTGCGAAGTTCAACATTATACTTTCATTCAAAAGTTGTCACCATTTAGAGAAAGTTGTTTTGGGTTGGGCGAAATAAAAATGCAACAAATGCAGCTGAAAAACACAACGTAGGTGCAGAGTATTTCACTGCTCATTATTTCCTTTTATGTAGATGAGCCATACTCATTACTAATGAGTCATTAGTGTAGGAAAAGTTAGGCTCCCTTCTAAACCTTAATCAAAGTGAAATGATACTTATTACTACTGACATAAGGTTCAATTTAAGCATTTGATTCAACGTGAAAAAAACACTGTTTAAGAGCGTTCAGTTTCAGCAGAGATGATCTCAACGCAAGGTCTGAAAATGGGGGATCTCAACCTGTTTAATTGAGATTATTGTTCTTTACTAAAACCTGTGGGGTTTGTCCACAGATGAAAGCTATTATCATAACATTTACCGTAACAATTCAACAGGTTGCAGTGATCAAATGAGTCCAGTTTAAAGTACATTATATTCATTGTCACAACCGGAAAATGGCAATAAGTACTTGTAGCAGAAATAGTCGACACAAAGGCATGGCGTGCGCCTCTCCGCAATTTTATACAAAGGCTTCTCAAGCTCATAGGTAATACAAAATGTTATGATAGTTTATTTCTTCTACTCTCAGGATTGACAAAAACCATATTGCAAAAAAATCTGCCTTTGCATCTAAACTAGGTGATGCGAAATGCTGTGACTGAGACATTTTTCAGTTGGAGGCTTGCCTAGCACCTATACCATCCTCTCAGTCTAGTCAGACGTATCCACAGAGAAGACAAGGAGCTGATTCCTTAATTATTTCTAAAGATTTACGGACATACCAATAAGCAACCTCGAACTACCATTTTAGCTTAGCGAAGCGACTTTCCGATAGAGACCCAATTATCATACACTTGTATAGTAATAAAATACTTGTTTTCTGTACAAACATATAAAAAGCGCAAAAAAGCGAGCATTATTAGTAAAATACAAACAAAACAGTATATTTTGATACATGATACAAGTTGCGCAAAACAAGCCTATAGCGAGGTAGGCTTTTATTTGATCTATTGATTGTCACGTTCAACAGCTCCAGAAATAGATGGATTGACAATGTGGGGCCAGGAAACTACAAAACGAATTTACATAGTCTCTGTTGTCGACTTAAACACACGGTTAAAAAACGATAGGTATAAAAATGCAAAAGTTACAATTGATAATGCTGACGCCGTTGCCCGGCTGGAAAGATATAAATGGAAATGTTATTCGGGTACCAGTACTGGAAAACCAAGATCAACCTAAGGTCATATCAGTTGTCAAGTAATACAAATTACGTATGGAACGTTTGCAGGTCACAACATACATTATTATTGATGTTTGCTCAAACTCGACGGGAGACTGTTTCACCTAATTAAGGACCATTAACCTAGTTGTAGCAATATAATAAACATTTGAGGAAGTGAGGTAAATTAAGCTTTATTATGTAGCTACAAGGAAGACTGCCTATCTTTGAGATAGACCAGGCACCAATGATTTTATTACAACGGTAGAGAAACTGGCGGAAGTTATAGGGAAGATATGCTGATTGGTAGGATTGAAATAGGGAGTACTTTGTCTATGCGTAATACTAATATAAAAAGAAGGCATTCTGAATCAGCACACAGAAGGCGCAGGAAAGGCTTTCTCTGTAAATTTACTTGAAATTGATCCAAGTGCCCTTAATTTAATTCACGTCAGTCTGAAGAATCGTAAGTTCTATAACTGGAACTAGATCGGACGTTTATGTCCACGATTATTTTTATACGTTCGACGTGCATATTCAAATCTTCTAGACAGTACAATACCCACGCGATGAACTAGAAACTAAGCTAATCTTTGCAAAAATCACCGGTTTAGCAAGTTCAGCCATGGAAGGCGGATCTATGTGTCAAACGACCGAGCGGATCTTTGATTGAAGTCAATTGATAGGTTGAACCAGTGTGAATAGGGTTGAAGGGTGATAGGTATTGAGACGAACGAGGACAAGTCAATCTGAGCGGCTTGCATAAAAAATTACTGTAATTGAACCATCCAGCTAAGACCTTAATGAATTTGTGTCTAGTACACCAAACATTTAAACCCCGAAATTTATGCACAGTCTTCATTTAGGCGTTCAAACAGAGTGAACGGAACAACGTAGACTGTCTACTTCTGTGTGTTCCAGTTGACAGGAACAACCCGCCTCAACACAATAATACTACAAACGAACTATATTGGTGCAGAACAAGTGTACCAGTAAGTGCCTAGAAGCTAAGCGGTATGCGCTCAAATTATGTTGATGGTTATGCATATTTTTTCCACTGCTTACGAGAGCCAGCTACTCAATCATATCAGATTCAGACTACTTTCACTGTTAGTGTGTTCTATAAAATTAAAAATACAATATGAAATAATATTTTGTTGAGAAAAATAACATAAGTTTTCATTTGAAGAAATAATTATAAATAATGCTGGACAATCCACACAACATAATCTAGCCCCAAGCTAAGCAGAGCTTGTGTTATGGGTAGGTACTAGAAAACTGACATACTTAATACAATACATAGATAGATATTTTTTATTAGGTACACATATAAAATACCCAGAACAAATATTTTACTTAGTTAATTCTAATGTAACTGGACATTCGCAGTTTAGGTAAGTTCTTTACTATTACCAAAAATCACAAGAAACTGGGTTTTACCCACAAGATAAAGCCATAGGCATGGGCGTTTTTGGATTTTTTCACAAACCGATACAAAACCGATTTCAGATTTTGAAATCGATTTCAAAAACCGTTTTTAAAAAACGGTTTTTAGTTTTCGGTGCAAAACTAAAATCACGAATGCGTATCAAAACTATAGAAAACTAAAACTTTAGGTAGATTTAGATTTCGTTCGTTTGCAGTTTGAATTTGGTTTTCGTTTTCGGTGCAAAACTAAAATCACGAATGCGTATCAAAACTATAGAAAACTAAAACTTTAGGTAGATTTAGATTTTGTTCGTTTGCAGTTTGTGTTTGGTTTTCGTTTTCGGTGCAAAACTAAACTCACGTCGGTTCGGTTTGGTTTCGTTCGGATAAGATTGTTTGCAGTTTGCGTTATCATCGTGCGTTTTCTAAAAACGGTTTTCTCATATTGGAATATCGATGCGATACGATTTCTGACTGCAAACGGATTTCAGTTTCGTTTTGATATATCTGTCTCATGCCTATAAAGCCACATTAATGGAATTCAAACAAACTCAGAGAAAAATGAAACACAAAACACAGGTGCACACTTCACATCACAACAATACAAGAATACCCAAATGTTCATATCAAATGAGAATAACTGCCACACTCAGAGACGTCACTTATTCAGATGGTTTATCTAATGTGGTACCTAATAAAAATAGTTCTTCTAAGCTCTGATCATGAGGTACTGGAATCACTTGTACTGTCACTGTTTAAGTAAAAGTAAATAAAAGTAAAAAAAATCTTTATCCATTAAAATCACAAGGATCATTTAGAATCGTCTTACATACTAGGTGATTCTAGGTACCAGTTACACGTGACCAGAGTCTAGAAGAACGGGCGAGAAACTTACGGCCTGGTTCTTACCGTTTTTTTATATGATAAGACGATTCAAAAATGAATCCTGTGATTGCAGGGGGGGGGACCATGCACAATACACCCCATTGCGGGACTACAGTGCAGATCTCATTGCCTTAACCAGAATTAAAAAGAGATCCTTGTGATTTTATTGAATAAAGTATCTTTGAGTTTGAGAAAACTTTCATTTACAGCATACAAATCAAGTACACAAAATAAAAATATAATAGAAACCTATGTTTCAAAAATGTGTAATAAGGCTAAGTTATAATTATAACTAAGCAATAGGAAGTCTCTATTCAACACTACTCATTAGCAAGAGATGTCAATAGACTGAGCATTGATTATCTTTTCACCTGTCTCAGAGTATGGCTGTAAGTGCCTATTTAATTTTCATTAAGATAAGAATCACTATCTTAACTAAAACAAAACAATAACCGCATCATATGAATTTAATCTGTATGGCTGAGAAATAAGATTCATTTTACTGAAGCATATTCTACTAGTGTTTTTAGAGCCTAGATAATAATTATTTAATTGTATTTCTCAAGGCTTTCTGTATGTTTTGTAATACAATTATGTATATGTACATACATGTTTGTGACATAAAGAAAAAAATCTACCTACTGAGTTAGGAATTTAGAATAAAACTAATTACCTAGTAGGTTTATTATCTGCTTACTAAGTAGTACAGACAAGGTGATAAATGTGGCAAAGTTCTACATGCACTGTGTTTAAAAATTTTTGTTGTGTTCATTGACACAAATAAGAAGAAGACAAAGTGTTTTGTCTTACCTATGTTATTAACATGCATGGTTGTAAAATCATACTGTCCTAATAAACACCATGAAATAACGACTAACAAAATAAAAACTAATAAAAATAAAAACGAAATAAACACGAAACAATGGCAAATACGTTGGCTACTGCAGAAGTAAATATGCAATATTTAGTAGTAATTTTTTACATTTGGGACATTCAAAATCTAAATTTCAAATTCTTCATTTTTTTTGTCAACAATTCCCCCTTGTCAAATGTGTGTTGCCCAAAACTGTGCTACCTAATATAAAATGATTTAATTTCAACAAAGTCATTGAGGTTGTAAAGGAAGTAACAGTAACAGCCGGTTTCTCAAACAATGATCAACGAAAAAATCAAATAATTACTATGTGTCAAAGTCGGATCAATTGTGATTTGGGTTTCCAGAAACCTGCCGTAAGTTTAATAAACAAACAAAGTTTTGACATTTCAATGCAAAATTTGATTTTCTTCACAGCCAGCGCCATTCAAATTTAGTTTTGTTTCATGACCGGAGTAGAGGGGCAGGTCTCCAGTTTAAGTCGCAGGCGTTGATATTCTCCCCAATATAGTATGTTATGTGATATCTTTCTACTTATGTAGCTTGTGCTATCATAACAATACATAAATGGATGCTATTCGAACTGATATTGAACCATTTCAAACTGATTAGCAAGAAGCCAGACATATGATATCTATTCCTTAGTAAATATAGTGGTGACCTTAATTTAATACTTGTTAAAGAAATGTATGTGCTACAAATGTACAAGAGTTTTTACATAACTTTATTTCAGAGAAGTTAAATAAAAAGTAGTACCTAGTTCTTTAAAAGAAAATTTACGTATATAAAATTCTTACAAGGAATCATATCTACCAGCTGTCTAGAAGTGGGTAGTATATAATATTATCAGATTTCATATTGGTATTCTAATAAGTTAGGGCAGATTAAAGTAAATATTAACAAATCTTTCCAACGACATACAAGCGTTGGAAGACAGAAAATAAAGAAGAAAATGTAAATTACATAGAAACTTACCTCCGGTTCCCCGTCGCCATTCTTGTTTTTATCAACTTTAGTCTTCATATCCGCCTGTGGATTACAACTTGCACTAAAACTCGGTCACTGGCCACCACCGCTAGTCCCGTCGATCGGATTCACGAACAAAATATGATTTTACACACGTAAATTATGCAAGATTGCGTGTGGTATGAAACTAACTGACATGGCACAACATAGCACGACTGTTCGAGTAGGGTAAAATGCCGACAACTGTTTTTGCTACGCTTACGAACGAAACAAGTTTTTCGCAAATATTTGTCTCCTTCCTGAACTCGCTTTCTCAAAAGACAACATTAAATATTAAAATTAATATCTAAAACATGGATAAAAATAAGTATTTGTTTTCAATTACAATGCATAGACATTCGTTCGCAACGCAACGCAATCGACATTTTTTTTAGGTACTTGTGTACATTTTGTTTGTTTGCTTGATTGAGTTGTCAATTTTTGTTCAATGAAACCAATCACGCTTTCTTATTGGTCAATTTGGTCACGTGATTTCAATATAGTGATGTCCTACGCCATTTATTCCAAGACAAATAATCGATGAATAAGTAACATGATATAATCGCAAGTGTTATCCGTATGCCATATTTTTAGTCTATTTATTGATTAAAGTTTAGTATTAGTGTATAAAATATATAAATATACCTACTAGTAGATATTTCAATTATGGACTAGGGGCCGTTCAAATATTACGTAAGCAGATTTATTACAATAATTTACCCCCCCATCCCCCTTGTCAGCAAAAGTAAGCAAAGCTAGTACCCCCTCCTCCCATGCTTACGTAAACATTTTTCAATTAAAAATGTATTTTTTATATTGTAATTACTTATAATAAATAATGTTATAATTATAATTTTAAAAATAAGAAAATAAGATTAGATTTTACTGATACACCTTAGAGTAAGGGACAAAAATATTATAATCTTACGAACTACCGATGACGTAATCATCATCTAGACTCCCCTACCCCCCATGTCATCCAAAATAAGCAAAACAAAGACCCCCCCACCCCCCCATAGTGCTTACGTAATACTTGAACGGCCCCCTAGTTCAAAATTATTTCCTTAAGGCCTTCATATTTGGGTTCTTGGCTCCCCTGTTCGCTTCCCTAGGGGGGACATGGAAAGTTTTTTTCGTTGTCAATTTGTCTAAGTTTTTACGTATGTATGACAAAACTTTTTTGCCCAATATAGTCCAGTCAAAATAGACATTCCAGTTTGCATTAATTCCCAACAAGCTGGATTTTTGTACAGGCCTTGAATACGTCATTACAAATGATATGTCAAAAGTCCCCATCGATCCCGCTTGTGCGTTGTTTTTTATTCGAGGTCAAAGGTCATAAATTTGCATTTTTTGCGTATATCTCTGAAACAACGAAAGCTATTGGAAAGTGGTTCAGGCAAAGTTTGTACATCGTAAAATTGTCTACAAAAATATTTCAACACTTTTCTTCTACAAAGCATCGTTTTCGAGATAAAGTGACTTTAGACCGCAGGAAAGTCGTCGAAGATGCTGCGTTTTTTTCATTTCAGCCGTTTTATTTGCTTCATTGCCACAGAACAAACAGTATTTCTTGAAATTTAATGAAAGGTGTGATGGGTTCGATGGGTTAGTCCTCCTCCAAGGTAATGAATCGTCTTTTTGTTTCAAGAAATACTGTTCGTTCTATGGCAATGAAGCAGATAAAACGGCTGAAATGAAAAAAAACGCAGCATTTTAGTGGATTTTCCTGCGGTCTAAAGTCACTATAACTCGAAAGCGATGCTTTGTAGAAGAAAAGTGTTGAGATAATTTTGTAGACAATTTTACGATCTACAAACTTTGTCTGAAGCATTTTTCAATAACTTACGGTATTAATTAGTAGTTAGTAATTTCCAAGAAGTTATTGATCACCCAATAAGTAACATATCCTACGTCATATAAAGAAATTAAATGTTTTTAAATAAACATAAAAATATTTAATACATGAAAGTAATCTTTATAATAAGTTTAATACATGAATCAATTAAAAAAATATTACATTCATTACAATAGTAGGCTAAAACTTGGATTAAAAACTAAATAAAAATAAGATTATAACTATGTAGGTAATGTACCTTCTTACCTACCTACTTCTTATACAATTTATTTATTATTTTTCTTAGCTGAATCCCTTTTATTTATTTCTTCTTCCCTGCTGCTGCTGCTCCCTTCTTCTTAGATACTTTGTAAGGTCCAAGCTGCCTGCGCACGAGCAGGCCACGCCACCATGCCTGTACTGTAATGGCAGAATTAGTCATCTTTTCACGATATAAACGAGCTTTCTCACGTTCTTCTTTGAAGTGAACCCAGTCCTTCATCAGCACGTCATGTTTCTCAATCTGAAATATAAAACGTAGTTTGTATAATATACCATACATTTTACCACGGTTTCTAAAAAAATAAGTATTGTATTCACCGTGCTTTCGAGTTCTAATCTTTTATCCAGCATGTTTTGGTAGTCGTTCTTTTTAATTTGAATCTTCAAATCTATTGCTTC
The DNA here is from genome assembly GCA_932527185.1 of Ecliptopera silaceata. Lineage (NCBI taxonomy): Eukaryota > Metazoa > Arthropoda > Insecta > Lepidoptera > Geometridae > Ecliptopera > Ecliptopera silaceata. Next base: position 7,908,456 of record OW052208.1, on the reverse strand, counting down.
CATATCTTTATCATACTTATTCATCCAATCTTCTACTTTTTGTAGTGTTTCCTGAAATCCAAAAAATCATACAAAATGTTACTGTTTTGCCTATTGTACCAAAATATTAATTAATTTTAATGTAAGTATCCAAGTTTATATCCTAGTTTCCAAGTAGTATTCCTAGTTTTAATTGGTGCACTTGCTTACGTTTATTGAAATGTTTGTTAGTAGCTCTATCTCCGTATGAACTCTTTGTTCATGGTCGGTTCTCTGTTTGTAGTATTCAATTGTTTCCGAATGGTGAATTTCTTTGTCATGTATGGTCTGAATGTTTTGTTCTGTGCGAGCTCGTTGCCAGTTATCAGTGTATCTACTTTGACATTCAAAGTTCAAAACTGCATCCTGGAATTAAAATGTTGGTATTTAGTTTGGGTATGTACAGACATTTTATATCATAATTGCCTTAAATTTGATAGACACCTCGACTTGAGTTTTTAAATCATCAATTTTGACATCAGCATCATAAATTACAGATTTGATATGATTTCTTTGCAATCGCAGCTGCTTACTAGCTTCTCTTCGTAGCCTGAAAAAATATAAAATATTTTTCATCAAATTGCTTGAGTAATATATGGGATGTATTAAGATGTCCCTAATTTGAAAATTTTTATATTGTCAATACGACAAAATAACGTTGTTAATGCCCATTAAAATTAATTTTGGAGTATATATCAGTAGGTTGGCTGGCAGTATTTATAGCATATTAGTTTCATTAATGAATTCTGTACACTTACATTTTGTTTTTAGCTTCATCTTCAGTCAAGGATACACGATATTCATCTATTGCCAAAATAGCACTAACAAAATCGTCAAGTACTTTGAAGCTTTTGTTCAGTGATAGATCTACATAGGTTGCCGTTACCACGTCTGTAACATATTTTCTGTGAAAAAATACTTGAGATAAGTTTGATTATAAATCACAAAATTATGTCTAAAATTCAGACATCATTTTATTTATTTTGTATTCCTGATAAAATTTTTGTTCAGTTCTAATTTAAATAAGATAATCAGTATAAATACTACGTATGATATAAATATGATACCTATCAAAATCAAGTTTGTTGATCTTGTATTCATCGCAGCCAAGATTATGAGGGTCAATCCCTTCAAGCTCATCCACAGATGTTGGTTGCTTGATTCCGTACTTTACGCTTAGTAAGTATTTCCAATCGGATTTTGTTTTGATAATCCTAAGCTCATTGTTGCATTCAACTAAAAATCAGCAAACATCAATTAATTTTCATTATTAACTAAACGAGGTGTACTTACATAATGGTAATAATAAAAGCAAAATCATACCAAGAATACGCAGCTGCGTAATAGAATCTTCTAAAATACTTCCAAATAGAGATGATTGCATGTAAGGTAAGCTGAAAAAAGATTTTTAGATATTAATCGTAGCCTTAATAAAAACTCTGTAGTTTTATCATAACACACACAATAAAAATTTAGATTTGTGTGAAATAATTGAATGAAAGGAATAATATGGATTGATAATAATTACGTTGTGTATGCGCTATCATCTTCATCATCTAGAGAGTTCGAGTCTTCTTCTACAATTTTTGAAAGAGATAGTTCTAGCGTCGGCTCCTCCTTAAAAATATGTAACTCAGTGATTAATCGGATTTCATAATCGATTACAGCAAGCATTGCTGCAAGCACTATTTAGGATCTGAAACTTGACGACTGTGTGACGTTATGGATATGTCATGTCAAATAATCTGGCATACTCTTAGCGGCAAATTTGAATTGAAAAATATGAAACCTTTCACTCATCATCCTCTCAATCTCAAATAAAATAAAATTCAACCAAATAATAACTAATTCTGCCTCTACATAATATATCATCCATCATTACTATCATTTAATTTAAACTAACCGTATTGGTATTGATTATTTCTTCTGATTTTTCGTTGGTGAATACTGTGGAACGACCCCATGACGCATTCACAACACTCTTTATACGGTTTTTAGGCATAGCTAGAAATTAATAGCAAACAATATCAGTAATATTATATTTGTAGGTAGATTATCAACCTGTTACTATTAACCTGTGGTACCAATTTATGTAAAACTTGGCTTAACTTTGTATACAAACGCTTAGAAAAAAATCTTGAATGAATGACAGAAAAGTATTTTGAATGACCTTGACAGTTTTACAACTTCAGCCATCAATGAAGTTAGTTTTGTAACTATCTAAAAAGAATTTCTTCCCAAAAAGAGGCCAGGCCGACGCTGTTTACGAAGTTATTATTTAAAGGTCACTTTTGGCCAGTGACCAAATATTAAGGCTCCAGTACACAATGGCGTATGCTGGGCCACGCTTTGCAATGCACCACTGTAGGCCACGATCACTTGGTGTTCACACAATGGCGCATGTCTCATTGCTGCCTGGCAATCCACTTGCGATGGACGTAGAAGAAATGTCTCATTTTTTTAAATAGGTATTTTCAGGGAGTCTACTATACGATTAAATGCATCATTCATCTGAAAACATCGTACCTAAAATACTACAATTATTATAAATCAATAAACTTGAAAGTTGTAGGTGACAAACTAAACAATGGCCCATTGTGTGAACACCACAGGCCACGCTACGCCACGATTCCTTTGAAGTGTGCCCGAAAAACCGACAACTTTCCGATTGCGCGCCACGGTTGACAATTGTCCGCCATCATACGCCATTGCCCCGTGTACACAATGGCGATGGCCTGTCGTGGGCCAGCATACGCCATTGTGTACTGGGGACTTTATGTCTCCACGGTGACAAAGTTTTACTGCTAGACAACACCTACTAACTGCACGCGTCAAGCTGTTTTTTTTAATGGGTAACATACCTATCCCACTATCGTGTTCCCGGCGCGGCTGGGCAAAGGTCGCTTGGATGCAGACGATCGAAAAGACCATGTTTGCTTTAACTTTTTAAGTAGCAGACTAAAGCGTGTGTAATATTTGTATTATTGTACTAGTAATTTAATATACTTAAGTAAATAAAACTGTGATATAACATCGAGAATTTTATAAATAAAACAGTGGTAACATCGAGAATTTTATTTGTATGCTCCCACAATATAAGATAAAATTATTTCTTCTTCTTCTTATCGCCTTTAGGCGGGGGTTTCTTGGTGGGCTTGAAAGGTCCTAGTTGCATTCGCACTAGTAGACCCCTCCACCACGCTTGCACGGATATTGCAGCATTTGTCATTTTCTCGACGTATTGGCGAGCCTTTTCACGGTCGTCTTTGAACTGCTGCCAGTCTTTCATCAGTTTCTCGTGTTTGGCGAACTGTGGACCAAGATAATTATATTACAGCTAGATAGCACTCAGCAAAATGTTTTAGTCATAATTTATTGAAACTTTGACATCATATCCCTGCGTTGCGTATGCCAATAAACATAAGGTGATACCTCTCGCTCTATCGGGAAATTCAAATTTTATAGGGTTTTTTTTTATTGCGGCTGAACTGTTATATCTTTGCACATAAACAATACTTTTTCTGTGTAACCCTGTATCAATTTTCGAGATTGGTTCTTTAAATTACCTAAAAATTATGGCAGTATTGTTTTATATGAAACAAGCTCAAGGTTTTTATGTAGGTACATAACATCAAACCAACACACGCATGTGAATAGTGAAATGATAAAAGATAGCTAATTCAAGAATTACCGTTTCTTCGAGCTGCATCCGATACTCGAGTTTATTGGTGTGGTCATTTTTCTTGATTTGTATCTTGAGATCCATCTTCTCCATGTCTTTGTCGTATTTGTTCATCCAAGTTTCTACCATGGTCAGCTTTTCCTAAAATGAAAATAAAACCGTTGTTTAAATCAATGCTTAGTGTACCAAAATGTTTTATGCTTGTCACTGTATCATCTATACTAATATTATAAAGAGGTAATCTATACTAATATTATAAAGAGGTAAAGTTTGTATGTTTGTATATTTGTTCAATTGTAAGGGGTAATCTCGGGATCTACTGAACCGATTTTAAAAACTCTTTCACCAATAGAAAGCCACATTATCGCTGAGTGTCATAGGCTATATTATATTTTCAAAAAAATTAGGGATCCTTACTAAAACTTCGATTATGTAACCCAAGGTGTAAAAAAAATACCTAAGAAATTCCTTACATCGCGTGCGCTGCGAAAACTATTGATGATAGAAAGAAATCATGTACTACAATTTTGTAGAACACATCATCATCCACAAAAAAGTCAGCGACAGCATGTGTCTAACTATTACAGATATGTCACTATAAGTGTTTTAATATCGAAAAAATATAATTAAAATGACGCCGCTAGAAAACGTTCTTTATTTGTACTTTGGTATTAATCCTTATCTAAATAAATTACTACATAATTAAGATTGTTTCAATACCTTTATATAAATTATTCAATTTGGATATTCCATTCAAAAGATATCACGAGTTTGAAAATGTATGTATTAGAAAAATGTCAGCGGAATAATGCAGGTGCCGGTCACGGGAGTTTATGCGGGTTCTATTGTTTATTTACGTGGATTCGAATTATGCCCAACGAAGTGGGCACGGGTCAGCTAGTTAGCTAATAAATAGGATAGAAAGGTAGAAGTTTAAACAGCGCCTTGACAGACCATTCTAAGTATACATATAATATGTATGTATAATTGTATATAATATTTTATTGGCTTTTATACAGCGTTATAGGCCACTTTTGCCCCGACATACCGGACGCTACCTGTAGTGCCTGGGACATTAACATCCGGTTTCTTGAACGATGATCAACGAAAAAATCAAATAATTACCTACTATGTCTCAAACTCGGATCAATCGTGATTTGGGTTTCCAGAAACCGGCCGTTAGATTCTTATTTATGGGATGAAAGTCAAGAAGATGGAGTGAAGATATTTACTGTAATAGTAATATTGTTCATAAGTTCCACTTCAGAATGCACCCTTTGTTCATGATCTGTCCTCGTCTTGTAATACTCGATGTTCGTAAGTGGACGGGATTCCTTGTCCTTGATAGTTTGATGGTGTTGTTCTGAGCGAGCTCCTTGCCAGTTTGTGATGTAGCGACTTCGGATTTCAGCCGCTAGTGCAGCATCCTAAGAAATTCAAGATACGTATTCCTATTCTTTATAGGTCGATGATGATTCTTTATTGTATAAGTACACAAAATAAGACATACACAAGACAGAAATAGTTGACATGTACAAAGGTGAGCTTAATGCTAAGAAGAGTTCTCTTCCAGCAAACCTTTGAGGCTAGGGAGAGGTGACTATAGAGGTAGGTTTGTGAACATAAATAAACATAAAATAGAATTTAGATAATATTTAAATGTTACTAAATACATATTAATGAAACCTGACATAAAATGCGGTATTGTTGCCTGAAAGAAATCGTTGTCAGCGATAAAACCATTTGCCATTGTATTGTACTAAATTAAGTTAGATCTAAGATTTTATTGTATTTTCCGTTGTGCAATAAAGAGTTATCAATCTGTTTAAAAGGCCTTTTTGAAGTGAAAACTTCTTTAGCGGCGCTGGGTGGGTAAAAACTTTCAAACTCGCGTCAGGGTCACGTGACGTCGAAAAAGCGTAAGATCTTATTTAATTTTTATACATTGCTCGTAAAACAAGAGACGACAAAAGAACACACTTGCGGTCACGCGACGTATGACTCAAACAATTAAATAGTGTTGTGGCGACATCGTACAAGGCGAGTACAAGGCGCTGCCAACACGCGGTGCGGTGCGGAGCGCGGGGGCGGAGGACCGAGAAGCGGCACTCGCGCGCCGGCAGCCGACAGACGCTCTGAGCACCCTCGCACGGGAAACACGTATCGCTCGCCGCGCGCGCATAACCAGATAGACGCTATTATATCGTACGAATCGTTTCGCCTAACTTGTATTTAACTGTATCGCTTCCATCTTATTGAAGTGAAAACTCAGTCAGGGTCACGTGACTCGTGACGTTCATCGAACGTGACGTTCATCATTCGTTGTCTTCGTCGTTGTGTCAATGTCAATGACATGACACAATCACAATGACACAGACACATTCGCGCTTGCGCGAATGTGACACAATGACATGACACAATCACAATGACACAGACACATTCGCGCTTGCGCGAATGTGTCTGTGTCATTGTGATTGTCATTGTCATTATGACGACTGTGGTTATATTTTTGAAGTGAAAACTTAAAAGTGAAAACACAGACACATTCGCGCTTACGCGAATGTGTCATTGTCATTGTCATTGTCGTTGTGTCGACATGACACAATCACACTGACACAGACACATTCGCGCTTGCGCGAATGTGTCTGTGTCAGTGTGTCTTCGTTGTCTTCGTCGTTGTGTCACATTCGCGCTTGCGCGAATGTTACACAATGACATGACACAATCACAATGACACAGACACATTCGCGCTTGCGCGAATGTGTCTGTGTCATTGTGATTGTCATTGTCATTATGACGACTGTGGTTATATTTTTGAAGTGAAAACTTAAAAGTGAAAACACATTCGCGCTTGCGCGAATGTGTCTGTGTCATTGTGATTGTCATTGTCATTATGACGACTGTGGTTATATTTTTGAAGTGAAAACTTAAAAGTGAAAACACAACGTTAATATTGAAGTTTTCACTTCTGCCGGCACTCCCGGAGTGCTACCATTTTTTTTTTAATTAGAAATGCTCTTTAAAAATTTTTAAAGAGCATTTCTAATTAAAAAAAAAGGCCTTTTAAACAGATTTTCCAAGAAAGAATTTCCAAGACACTTGTAATAACAAGTGTTCTTGTTTACTAATTTTCTTTATGCTAGAAGCATCTTGCAAGGCCTTACTTCAACCTGTGTCTTGAGCTCGTCTACCGTCACATCCGTGTCGTAGTTCACAGATTTGAAGTGGTTTCTTTGCTGACGCAACTGTCTGGACATCTCTCTTAAAGATCTAGAATAGAATACTTTAGTAGGTGAACTGAACCTGATATTATAAGCAGATATGTTGATACCAGATTGTTAATGGATGCTTTTAAAAAGAAAATTGTCTCTAGATACACTTTTTGCTTAGCGGATTTGCGGCTGTTTTGGAGGTTTTCTTAAGAGAAGAAACCAACCAAGCGGTAGGTAGGTAGGTAAAAACTATATTTTTATGCTAGAATAGAATACCTACCATTTTAAGCCGAGGTTACTTCCTTAATATCAGCCAAGACATCGGCTTGTTCCAACACAAACTTAAAACACAAGCTCAAATGATCTAGGATCCAAATCATAATCGACCTAGGTATCCTAACCTACAAATGGATAAAATATTTACGTTCTGTTCCTAGCTTCGTCCTCCACTAAGAAGAGATGATGTTTGACCTTATTAGTGACCTCTGCAATGCAGTCATTGAGTGCTATGTAACTGCGATTTAGCGAGAGGTCCAGATAGGTTACCATAAGCGATCCGTACAAGTGTTTCCTGTCAAATAAAGTAATGGTTATGATAATGAACCTGCGAATTAAAATAAATATTTTTGGATAATTCTCACTTTACTTCACACTCTAGTCCAAGCTTGTAGGTCTTAAGGGAACTAGATTACTGATACAGTACCTACCATTACCACATTTTTTTTGTAAGTAAATACATGCATAGAATACGTAGTAACATCCAGACATAGAATAAATATTTGTGTTCACACAGACATTTGCTCTGGGTGGGAACAAAATCCACGACCCACAGCACGGAAGACAGAGCTACCAACTGAGCTATGACGCCTGTCAAGCCTGTCATATCATACCTGTCATTATCCAACTTATCCAGTTTGTAGGTCTCCTTTCCGAGGGTCTTCGGGTTGATGCCGTCCAACTCGTCTATGACGGCTGGCTGCTCGATGTCGTACTTTACCGAGCGGTGGTGCACCATGTCAGCCATTACTTTCATTATGCGACATTCGTTGTTGCATTCTCCTGGCGATTTGCAACATTATGGTGATAAAGGGGCATCTAATAATTATGTGAGGCGTTATGGGGTGGGCAAAGGGGCAAAGCCAAATCTCACTCAATCTCACGTGGGGCAGAGGATCACGTAATTAAAAAGAAACCGTAGGTGCAGTCGCAAAATTTAAAAATCTCATGGTGTACCTAGTCTAAAAAAAACATTGGCAAATTGTTTTTTTTTTTGTTTTATAAATGTAATTCGATCAGAGATAAGTAGGTAGGTACTAGGTAATGCGGCAGATAAACTTTACTGAAAATATGCATTTGGAGTAAAATAATTTTTTGATAAATGTAATGAAATGTAAGTGTGATCTAAAGTTGAATAAAGAGCACTTTTATTATAATTTACAAACTAATTATAAATAATTTTAAAGTTGCAAGTCTCACCTAAGATGCGGATCTGAGCGATGGTGTCCTCCAGCACAGAAGCAAACAAGGATGAGATGAAATACACCAGACTGAAATAAACAGGCAATTCAATAAAAAAAAATAACATAAGTATCATGTTATGCGCGCTCTACACTCGCGGTGCGAAAGGCCGCGAAACGCGCGTGTAGTGTAGATGGTTTCGCGCGTTCACGTTCACGTTCACGCTTCGCGGCGCGGCGTTCCCCGTTCGTTGTGGGTTTTTGTCCCGCGACAAAGGTTCGCTTGGTTCACGACTGCGAGGCTTCGCGAGTGTGGAGAGGAGAGACACATTTAAACGCGAAGTGCATGGCGCGAATCGCGGTGTAAATCCACGGCAAGAATCGCGAGCGAGTGTAGAGCTAAGAGTGAAAAGCAAACCTGAAGTTAACATTGGATTCTTCATACTCTAGCGAAACCATGGACTCCTGGAAAATACATTTTTGCAAATTAGTTAAAATAGTGTGATACCTTACCTACCTACACAATATTTTTAAGATGAAGACTCAATTAGCATTAGGTACTTCTACCAACTTTGTGGTCTTTACGTAACTACTTATGTTACTTTTTAAGTCCTAAGAGAAAAGTTTTCTTCAAACGAAAATATTAACTCATAACTGATTTTCATTGTATATAGGTAGTCCGTTAAATTCCACAAGTGGGTTTAGACCCCCAATGATTCAGATTTTATCCCTCAATTTCTGGATTCTTTCCCTTAGAAAGCATCAGGGTATCTTTAGCAGTTACCAAGAGATAAGTACATATGTGAAGTCTTTGTTCTACAAGTATATTTTAAGTAGAGAGATTTGTGAGGAAATCTACAAGTCTTGACCCTATTTTAAGTGTTTCTCCTAGAAGTCGAAATAAACTAACTGGTTCTAAGAAATCCTCCGATTTGTTTTGGCTGAATATGATGGAACACCCCCAGGTTGCTTCAACGACAGTTTTTTTCACCACGGCTCGATTCTGAATTGTACATATCGACGACATATCTAAGAACTCAGTATCTTAATATTAGTCTATAAATAAAACAATAAAAATCAAATCACGCTAATAAAATCAAGTAAAATTAAAATAAAAAATAAATTCGCGACAAACTAGACCAAAGATAATAGCAATCACATAGTTGTCATTGTCAGAATATGTAGTAGGATATGTAAAAAAAAAACTACTTTGCCAATGAGGATAGTAATATCCTCATTGTCCAATAAGTCAGGCAAATTTACCGTGACAACTCATGAGTTGTCACGGTAAATTTGCCTGACTTTACTACAGTAGTTACGTCAATATTAGTATTACGAATTTTAGTTCCCAACTATCCGCTAGAGGCGCTGTACAAATCTTCATACATTTTTTTAACTACAGACGCTAGCGAGTATAGTATACATAGTATAGTAAAAACTCATGGTAGAGCTACAGGCCGTAAGTTTTTTGCCCGTTCTTCTAGGCTCTGGTCGCGTGGAACTGGCACCTAGAATCACCTAGTATGTAAGACGATACTAAATGATCCTTGTGATTTTATTGAATAGGTAAAGAATTTTTGAAGTGAAAACTTCTTTAGCGGCGCTGGGTGGGTAAAAACTTTCAAACTCGCGTCAGGGTCACGTGACGTCGAAAAAGCGTAAGATCTTATTTAATTTTTATACATTGCTCGTAAAACAAGAGACGACAAAAGAACACACTTGCGGTCACGCGACGTATGACTCAAACAATTAAATAGTGTTGTGGCGACATGACGTGACGTGACGATGACGACGAAGCCAACGAAGACACAGACACATTCGCGCTTGCGCGAATGTGTCTGTGTCAGTGTGTCTTCGTTGTCTTCGTCGTTGACATGACACAATCACGACTGTGGTTATATTTTTGAAGTGAAAACTTAAAAGTGAAAACACAACGTTAATATTGAAGTTTTCACTTCTGCCGGCACTCCCGGAGTGCTACCATTTTTTTTACTTTACATACAAAATTCATAAAAGTGTGTACCCGTAATTAAAAACATTTTTTTTATATATTTATCAATTTGTAAACCTAAATAATATTGGAGCTCAAATAAAAGAAGTATCTTATTTGAAATTTTAATACCAGACTTACCAAAAAATAATTTATGACTTAAATAAATACAAGTCGTTTTGGTCTTAGTATACCTTACCTACATTTATTTAGGACACATTACTTTTATTTTAGCTTACACACGAATCCGACATAGGTTTTTAAGTTTTAGGTAAGTACAATTATTTATTTAAATACTTGTTGTAAAGAAATGAGTAGGTACATTGATGTTTTATAAACTTTCATGCAATTCTAGGCATGTAAAGAGCAGTGCACTCTGATCTTCAAGAACACTCAATCATTGATGGCGAAGGCCTGGGCGGGGTGGCTGTGAGCTGGCCCTTGAGATACACTTTCTTAACTACTTAGTAAATGCCCAACCTCGCTCAATCCTCGTAAACAGACAAGTCCCTTTGACTGGTCTTGGACTTTCCTTATAACAATTTAATAATAGGGTGTTCTAGGTGTTTTGTATGTATAATAAAAATTATCTATCTATGCATAGTATTGTATTAAGTATGTCAGTCTCCTAGAACCCATAACACAAGCTCTGCTTAGCTTGGGGCTAGATGATGTTGTGTGGATTGTCCAGAATTATTTATTGAACCATGTCGGTAGTGTGTAAAAACAGCATCAATTTCGATACAGCATTAAAACTTCTATCTAATATAATATAACATCACACATGTTAATAACTTATAACTAAATTACAAGGAAAGATAACATTATTTTAATTTTATTCTAATCTGTATAAAATTCAATACTATACACAGTCCGGTACAAATAAGTTTAAAATAAAAAATATTTCTAGCTCTACAAATCAGAGGAATCTAGACAATATCTAGATTTCAGTCAATTTTCTAGTATCCCTAGGTCCTAACCGGTGGGTTTTAAGGTTACCTAGGATTAACTTATCAGCATTTAACAATTTAATGGGTACATAAGACAATTTTCAAAACAATTATTTACACAAATATATCGTCAGGTCGATTTAAGTAAGTTTTTAAACTTTTGTTGGTCAGATAAAAGATTAAGGAAATATAAGACAGGTCAAGATAATAGGAACAAAAAAATAAGATTTTATTAAAATTGGTGGCATATTTTTAGGCGTGACGCGATATGAAGTATTTACGATAAAAACAACTCAACAACAAGAAAATTGCACAGAATTTTGTAACAAAAATAATAACAATAAGGACGAATTTCAAATGTCCTAACTAACATCATGCAATGAAAATGCATATTAAAAAATGTTTTTCAAATTGTATGCGGAATTTGGATATTTGTGATTTAACCCTGCTGTGCCAATTGTGGTGAAACTCTTGTATAGATATTAGTTTAGGACAGCAAAGCCTCTTTAAAAAAAGTATTTATTACTACGATAATTTCACAAATGGACGTAATAACAGTGAAACTTGCTATCCAAACTATTTACAGCTTTTATCTGATATAAAAATACTTTATAAACTATCACGGTGCCAACAATTTCAACTCTATTGCAATAGCTATAAAGTTCAGAATTATGACACTGTATAGTCACGCGCAGAAACCATGCTCGCGATTATGCGAACCGGATTCGAACCAAATCAATTACAATTTATTAATAATTCGTTTTGCATGAAACAAAACTAAATTACACAAATTAAATTAAATAAAAAATATATAATGTCAACCTGTCATTACAAAATTCAATTCTAACTATATACACATACAGTTAAAAATAAAAATATGTCACGTTCTTGAGGTGTAACCCCACATTATTGATATAGAAAAAAAAAAGTGTAATAAATAAGAAATATAGGTATGTGAGATAAAAGCTTAACGCCAGAAAAGATGAAAATAATATATAAAATAGAATTAGATAACATACAATCTCGTTAAACATGCAATAAATATAATCGCCAGTAGGTATCATACAATTCAAAATAATAATTTGTGTATAGTAAAAAAAAAAAGTACAAAACACGGTACGTATTTAGGCTCTCGTAAAAATACTGTTATCTGCAACTTTGATACACATTCTTTTAATAGTCCTTCGCTAAAATAAATTCTATAATTAACCAGGGTCAGACTAGGAGCGGTCGAGTATGGACCTTCGTGCCTAAGTAATCGAGTCTTTAAGCCTGGTGTGACTCTGTAGGCAGAGGTTGTATTGTATCACTTGCTCGACGAAGGTTTTATGCGCTGCTCGTCTGAAAAAAAAAGAAATTATTTGTAAAAAAAAAATGGTTGTCTGTACCTAAAGTCGGTTTACTGACGATAGTTGAACGTGACAACGTCACTTCATGGAACGCCTCAGAACGCCTCATCATGAGTCATGTTTTTTCGTGCGAGCCGGCTCTATCGAATTATAAGACGTTGTCACGTCAAAATGATTTTAACAAGTTTTAATACGCATTTTTAAGGATAATCGATATTTTGTGCATGACTGGATCTAAAAATATTTTTTTCATTCGGAAAAATTATATGCTTAAATTAGTGTTCATAAACGGTGACTGAAAAGCTGAATCTAGAGAAAACCAGCGATTAAGCATCGCATGCAATGATTTATATGAATAAGGCCAGCAAATTCTTACACCTTTCATATTTCTTCTTGCATTCTTCTAGATTAGATGCAAAATTTCACACAAATTCTAAACTATCCTTGTGATTTTACTGAATTTTCGATTTTTTAAATAATGTAAATATAAAAATACTTACTATATCTTCGAAGCGCCTCTTTTCTTTCCTGAGCGTCAAAGTACCAAAGCGTTATGGCGTATCTGTAAAACAAAAAGATATATAAAGTTACTAGGTATTTCTTAAAAAAAAATGGTTGTCTGTAAAGTCGGTTTACTGACGATAGTTGAACGTGACAACGAACGCAAAGGCCGATTGTGCTTCTTTGTCGCTCGTTCCGCGCTCTCGCTTGCACTTCATGGAACGCCTCAAAGCGAGGTAACGCCGCATGAGTCATGTTTTTTCGTGCGTGCAGCCGGCTCTATCGAATTATAAGACGTTGTCACGTCAAAATATGTCTTCTTTGGCTAAACTTACTATACTTTGATTCACTATGACTGTGGGCTAATCCCTTTCATTATGTATGTTCGCTGGATAAAACATACTTTGATTGTGTAAACACACAAGAAACCTACTTATTTCTTTAATTTTATATATCGTTAAATATACAACCATTTATATATTAATTTATTATTGTATTAAGTATGTCAGTCTTCTAGTACCCATAACACAAGCTCTGCTTAGCTTAGGGCTAGATGATGTTGTGTGGATTGTCCAGCATATTTTTGTTATACACAAAGATTATTTTACACTTGCAAATTTATTTAAGTTGTAGAAGAATTATTAAATCATAAATTATCATAAAGCAGTTGTTAGTATGTTGCTAAATAAAATAATTAATACCTAGTACTAAAAGCCGGTTGGACTTCATGTGGATTTCGTCTATCGGACCAGAAGAACAGCATTCGATCGAAGATAGGTTCTATATCTGCTGTCCAGTTGGAGCCTTCGGGGAACACCCTGTGAAACATAAGATATTGATCAATACATCACTGATATGTAGCTTGTAGTTTGGTTATTAGAGTTGAGTTTACCTAAGCAGATTTTCTAGGTGTATAATTATCAGATATATATACCTAACCGTATAATTATCAGATATACTGCTTTTTTTTAAATACATTTTATAATTCCTTCTACATTTATATCATCTTTCACACAATTAAATACTTTTGAGCCAACATATCCATTAAAAATTAAATTTTAAATAACCCCCGACATTGTAATTTGTCATAATGTTATAGTTCTACAAATAAAGTCCTTTCATTTGATGCCCATATTAAGGAAATTGCGAAAAAATCATTGTTATCCGCCATTTGGGTGTTACTAAGTATTCTATGGTATGTATTTACAAATAAAATAATATTTATAAGTTATCTATCAGCTATCTAGTTCCCATATTACAAGCTTTGCTTAGTTTGGGACTAGAGTGTGATGTGTGAAATGTCCGTGTATATTTATTTTTTGGTGGCGGCCATCTAGGATTTGGCGCTTTACCTGAGCAGACCGCCGCTTTCTTTGACATCCCAGTCGAGATTCAGGTAGTATATAGCGGTGATACAACGGCCGTCGTTGTTTGGATTGTCGACATGCTTCACGTAGTGACTGCCGGAACCGGGGTAGCATGCCACCATCGCCTGAAAGAATAGTCAGGAAATGCTATAAGTCGTTCATAAAATGATTTACAAGAAATTCTCGTTCTTCAGATTACATTGTTTTACCTAGAAACAGGTTAAATCCGAATTTCATGGTGTAGGAAGAGATGTGAAAGTATTAAATAAACGTTTACGTGAAACTACAGTTATGTTACTAATTACTACTAATTTGACAGATGATCGCAGTGAACGTTGTAAATATTATGATAAGCACAATGTATGGATAATATGTAATAATGTGGTTATTTCCAATAACAATTTAACTACGCAAGGTTCTGGTACCAATGGATTACGCAAAAGTTTGACAGTAATCGTACATTCATAACTAGTCCTACGATTAGTAATCGGTACACGTTATAAAACAAACCGGCTACACGTGCCAATGTGGGTGGTCTACGTGATTCACTATTAACTAGCGAACAAGCATAGATTTTAAGGTTCCGCACCCAAAGGATAAAACGTCTATCAAAATAAATATTTTCGGCAGCTCTCATGTAAAAAGGTATTGCTGCAATTACAGGGGCTTTATAACTTAGGTTCTATATATGAACGTGTGCAAAGTCACATACTGTTTAAGGTTGATGTGAATACGTCGAATAGTCAGCTTTTTCAAGGATGACGCAATGACGGAAAACAATAAACACAAGAACAATAAATGGGCAATCCAGTTTTATTTTGACTGTAATATTCCCAATGAATCGGCCTACAACGGACATGCAAGGAGATTTCAGTAAGTCTAATAACTGCTTCGTATCAAATGAAAGAGCATGAGTAGTAGAATACGACGTACTATGATAAATTTCAAATCCAAAATGGCCGCCACCACAAAATGGCGGCTTACAGTTTTGAGTATCACATGAAAGGGCTTCACTTGTAGAATATTATACACTAGAACAAATTTCAAAGCTGGGGGTATTTTTAATTTACTCTTGTTGTATAACGGTCGTTTTTATAAAAAGTTAGCGCAGACTTGAAGTATTCAATACCATACGTAATGATGACTTAAAGTCAACGTTAACTTTTTATTAAATAGTAAGTTTTACTTCTAAAAAGTATGAATAAGTACGTAGGAATGCGAAATACCGAAGTAGTTCCGTTGTTATGAGCGAAAATGGCCCCTTGAAAGAGGTGAGTCGAGACAGTAGACAAACACGACGCGGCACGTATGTTTGATAAGCAATTCACATTACAATAGAAATGTTATCATTCATCCTAAGTACCATATATCCGCGAAACTGATATACTTATGATAAAATTGATGATTTGTCGATTAACTTTATAATATACAGGGTTACATGGAAAGTCGTGCTAGATCCGTTAAGGGCGTAGAGTACCCATCATTTCTATCATATTTTACTAAGAAACACCCCACCCTAAACTTAACCCATTTCGAGATATTCGACTTTTAAATTTTTATTAAAAATTGCAGATTTTTAGGCTACTAAATTTATTTTTGTTTTTTCTGTGCATCTTATTATTATTATTTTTGCATTTTTACATGGGTAATAAGATGCTTTAGGACGTCAATCATTAAAATAGTGCATAAGTTAATTGAATAGATCGTAGTAGAGAAGTGAAACTTATGAAATAAAAAAATATTTTAGAAGGTTTGTTTTTCTCTAAGGGATATCTAAAAAAAATATTATGGCACTTGTTCGGCGGATGTTATAATAAATATCTACGTTTCAACAGCTATCTAACGACGTATAATAATCTAGGGTTTGTATTACATTTCGTGGAAAAAAAGTAGTTGGGACGCTCCAGGTTGCAGTTCTAACGGTCCCACGCGAGCAAGACAAGTGAAGATTTAGGTAGATGCGAATGAAAGAAAAAATGTGTAGAGACCGGCTAGGGCTGGGAATACAACAGGGGAAATTGTTTTGGTTGTCAGTCTGCTTTTGTGCTTCGTACATAGTGAATGTGATATCGTTTTGCTCTTCTCTTAAACATCTGAAGAATATGCTGATATGCTTATTTGTTACGGATACTGCAATTGTGTGTCTGCAAATAAAGCAAAGCAAGTCAAATAAGCATATCAGCATATTATTTAGATGTGTAGGACGTCATTTTCAACACTTCCGTATCACAGGTACAAATCAGAGTCCGGTTAACGAGCACAGTAGTCAAAATCAGAAGAAATAGTTCAGAATCATAGCCAAGATGAGAAAAAGAGCAAAACGATATTACATTCACTATGCAGACTGACAACCAAAACAATTTCCCCTGTTGTATTCCCAGCCCTAGCCGGTCTCTACACATTTTTTCTTTCATTCGCATCTACCTAAATCTTCACTTGTCTTGCTCGCGTGGGACCGTTAGAACTGCAACCTGGAGCGTCCCAACTACTTTTTTTCCACGAAATGTAATACAAACCCTAGATTATTATACGTCGTTAGATAGCTGTTGAAACGTAGATATTTATTATAACATCCGCCGAACAAGTGCCATAATATTTTTTTTAGATATCCCTTAGAGAAAAACAAACCTTCTAAAATATTTTTTTATTTCATAAGTTTCACTTCTCTACTACGATCTATTCAATTAACTTATGCACTATTTTAATGATTGACGTCCTAAAACATCTTATTGCCCATGTAAAAATGCAAAAATAATAATAATAAGATGCACAGAAAAAACAAAAATAAATTTAGTATCCTAAAAATCTGCAATTTTTAATAAAAATTTAAAAGTCGAATATCTCGAAATGGGTTAAGTTTAGGATGGGGTGTTTCTTAGTAAAATAAGTCAGAAATGATGGGTACTCTACGCCCTTAACGGATCTAGCACGACTTTCCATGTAACCCTGTAGAAGTGTAATTAAAGAAATAAGAACAGTGTTCGACAAGTCATGCTAAACGCATTATAAAGGATAACCCAAAAGCTATTGTTTAGATTTGAATCCAATTAATAAAGAATCAAAGAGAAACAAATAAGTTTATAAAAAATAATTATACACATTTTTATAACCTGATTATCCTCCTATAGAAAGACATAAGTACTATTAAGATCAAGAAGATACTTTGAAAATACCTTTATTCATTTATTTATTTGCAAAAAACCATGGTAGATTATTGTACAAGATGTCATAGTGGGTAAGTATAAGTGTCACATATTTTTACCAAATTGTGGTGTGAAAAAATTTTAGTCTTATATCTAGGTACATTATAATTTTAATTTAGTATTGATTTGATTGATAACATTGAATTGCAAAATTAGATAAATAAAATAGTATTGTCAATAATTGTAAAAGCGACACGAACCCTTTTGCAGAAAATCTGAAATCGAATAAAAGCTCTCAGATATTAACCACTTTTCCTACTTCTTGAAAATACCTTTCTAACAGTAGGAAAGGTAATTAGCGAAGATTAGTGCTAGGTTGTAGGATATATACAGGAGCAATCATAGTGTGCACATGGTTTTCATTGTTAGATGGCGTTGCATGGTTTTATGGTTATTTTCATTTATAGAACTACTCAACAATATTTTCTCATAATTTAAGTACTGACTAAATTAGTAAATTAGTTAGTTCATGGCGCAAAATATTTTGTGTTTAAATATTTGTTTAACTAGTACCCATGTAGGTATGTATATCATGACGCAAATCGATTTATGTTTGACAACGTGTTTCCTTGTTATAAACCGTCAAAATTCCTACAAAATTTAGCCCACGTGAAGCATATATAGACAATATAGGTATAACAGTAAAATATAATACTTACGTAAATAATCCTAGATGTGCCCACACGCTCTAGTCCTAAACTAAGCAAAGCTTGTAAAAAGATTGCTGATAAAATACTTATTTTTTTTTGTAAACACATACATAGTAACACCCAGACACAGAATAAATATTTATGTTTATCACACAGGTATTGCTCTCGGTGGGGATCGAACCCACGACCCACATAATGGCAGTCAGAGCTACCAATTGAGCTGAGACGCCTAAGAATTGGAAAATAAAATTATTAAGCAGGAACTATGGTCGAGGATTTATCTAATCAGTAGGTATAAACAAGCAAACACGTTTAATATTTACCTACTTATATTTGCATAAGAATTTTCCCCATTATATCCAATAGGTACATATTTACCTGCAAAATCTAGCTCATATAAGGAAAATCTTTCGTGAAATTGAAGTGTGTAAAGCGCGGTTCTCGACTAAAGAGATTTAGGCATAACACACACTTTGTAGACTATGTTTTTTTTATACTAACCTACCTCGTCCAGTAGGACGTGGGGAGACCTTTGCCTAGCAGTGGCTGGGCAAAGGTCTCCCCCAAGTCCCCCTAAAATAAAATGGATAGTATGAATAAATACTAAAAAAAATCTTAAAGAGGAAGTAGTAAATACCTATGTTACTTAATTACTATTGTTTACTTTTTATTTAAAACTTTATTCCATACCAAAAATACAAGACACTTAAATTAATTAAAATATGCAGCACAATGGGCGGCTTTATAGCTGAGAGCGATCTCAAATGTTCATATCAAAACAACGCGCATTTAATTCAATAAGCCTCAACAAAAAAAAATATTCGAATCTTATCGCGGCACATACCTGACCTACTTTCATAGACATTGCGTTTTTTTTTCGCTCACATAAGTCACACATTATATCAAAGAGTCGATATATTCGCATAGAAGTTATGTGGATTGCAAAAATGTTAGAAGTTAGTCGTTATGAATATTCGCTAGTTGCATATTTAAATTTATCATTGAGGCACGTGCTTGACCTACTCGGAAACTTGACGGTCTACAAAAATAATTTTGAAATTGTCAAAGAATCGACAATTCAATTTTTTTTACACATACTATTTGTTCAAATCAAATAGAGTATGTGTGACCTACTTACAAGGTCATGGCGTACGTGATAATTGTAAAAGTCAAGGGGGATACACATTGATGGAATCAGTCACACTGTGACATTGCGAGGATCATTCTAGAATATATTTAATTAGTTTAAGGAAATATTCTGTCATTGTTTCAGGGTTGAGTTGCTAATAAAGTCATTCTTGCTTGCGGGATAAAAAGAATAATAAATAAATATCTCTTACTTAAGGAAAATTCATGGACATTTGGCATATCGCCATCAAATCCCAAACCTTTTCGGACTAAACCAAGTTTGTATGGGAACTAGATATAATTTTTTTTGTAATCATTGCTTATTATTTGTCATAATTATAAATATTTAAGTACCTACTTACTGAAATAGGAAGTACTTACCTACTTACTTATTAAAAGTTTAACTAGTCTCATATTTTAAAAGAAAGCTGCACTCTCTAATTTAAAATTAACTATAAATTTAGACTAATTCAGATTTAGCAGTCTAAAGGTTGTGTGAAAAAAGTCCGTTTCAAATTGACTTCCTTCGCATTTGGCACATTTATAAAACACTAGCTTGTTCCGATTCTTTACATTCCTTAGATTCGTCTAAATTGGACCAGGAGATACTATGTGATTGAGAAACAGACATCTTTATATCGAAACTTTCACATTCATAATAATAGTAGAATAAGCCACAACATTAGCATAACCGATAGGATAACAATGAAAGAGGCCTTGAATGTTTATCTTCCACAGCGTCTGATTCCGAAATTTCTAAAGCCAATTTGCGGACCACCGAGGAACCAATAAATTCAGAACTGCAAAAAACCACAACCGGAAGAGCCGTGAAGATCAATGTAAATTGGTACTATCAAGTCGCAGCCATTCGTTTGTAAACATTGGGGATGTCAGCGTGGGATTCCACTTCGTGTCTCTTCGTTCTCTCGCTCTGACATACGGAGTTAGAGGAGGACGGTTGTTTGTGTACGTATTCTTACAAATGTTTACAGTGGCGCCCTCACTACTCACGTCTGACCGCCATGCCGCGAGTCACGTACGCACGCCTGTCACAGCGCATGCGCGAGGTCCTCCCCGTTTATTTTGGTTTTTATCGTAAAACTAGCGATTTCTATTGATATTTATTCGCGAATGATAACGTTATCGGTTAGTTTTGCTGATTTCGAGCCGGATATTTTAGGTCATATGATAAAATTAGAAACTCATTGCGTGTTGGATTACTCCTACAAATCCAAGCCCCATTGTATGAACGTGGAGAGCTAAGTAAGAGGTAGGTAGATATTAAAATATTAATACGAATGGGATATTAGTGATATTACCTATAATGTCGGGAGATAGGTAGATCCCAATTACATAATAATATGTTTTATTAACAAGTATACATATATGTATCTGAAATAGTGTACTTATAATAAGATTGGATTTATAATGAAAACTCTTTAAGATTATTTTGAAACTGTCTCATAAAAACTTCATAGTTCACAAATAATAATCATGATTCATTTCCGTTCAATTTCCTTGTGAGATAAGCGGTCGTATTTGGATCACTAACCCAAATATTGTACCATGATATTATAGAAAATTGGCGACATAATATGCTGTTTGTAGGACTTATATAGAAAAACTAGACTAAAATGGTATTTCTTGACGACATCATTTCAATTTGAGAGTGAGAGAGAGAGGGGGGGGGGGGGAGGGACATAGAGGGAGGGACATAAACATGAAATTTGGCAAATGAGCACATTCAATAGCTATTCTAGAGCATTCTATGTGGTCTGGACAGTAACTAAATTTATTTTACCATTACCGACGCCACTCGAACCATAAAATTAGATTTATTCAGTAATAATGTTGTACCACCCAAGACTGAATCTAATGTCTGCTAATCAGTGCGCAATTTAATTAAACAAGGAATGTAACACAGAAATTGATAAGTATCTTTCTATAAATATATTAGTAACTTATCACATATATTAAAAATGTGTTCTAAATATATGATAATAAACATATGTGAATTTATTGTTTGTGTAGTTTTGTAGGAGATTGGGCGAAAGTGGACATTGGTAGTTTAGACTACAGATGTGATAGCCATTTTTAGCAACATATTAAGGCAAGAAGCATATATTGTTCGTATGGAGACTTCATTTAATTTGACTTATCATTCAATACTTCCAGATAAAAAAAGTTATACGCAAAATCTTTCTTTTAACAAACGTGGATCTTATATTCAGAAATACAGATACATAAAACTGAATTCGCAAATTGACACAGAATGTAAATACAAAAGTGTAATTTACTGAAAACTTCTGCGTCCGATTCGGATGCCCTTTTGCACAAAGGTACAAAAGAGGTCATCACAGTTTGCACAGAGGTACATCTTAACCTACTACAAAACTAGTATCGGTATCCTTTCATAGTCCCAACACCACGTTATTTAATCTTGCGGGGCCCGATCATGGTCATGGGCGTATACCCTTATTCCTTTTACTGAGGCGCCACCCAGACAAGAAAGCGGATGTTTGTAGGGTATATATTGCTGATATAATTTTGCCCAGTCTCCTCCGAATGATATTTAGTCAGCAAATGTTTAAAGTGGCACACATTTCAATGCCCTTGGATAGAAAACGGCACACGTTTGACGGCCATCAGTTTCGGCATTGTGGGTGGACCCCGTTATGGCAGATGGTGCAACATAAAGACCAACATCTGCTTCTTCGAATATCTTTCTATGGATTTTAGATTAACTGAGATTTTATTCAAGATATCGTGCTTAATTTTTAGGTAAAGATCAAATAAACAAAATTCAAAATAAACAGTCCGATTCGTTCAAGGTATTTAATGGTGCGTGCTATTTGACAACTTCACGATTACGCACGGACATATTGTAATGTAAAACTCTGTATTGTGAAACTAACGATCATTTTTTCTAACAATTTGTTAGAAAAAATGATCGTTAGTTTCACAATACTATTGTAGACAGGTCGAACCCCGGCGATTTCTTTTCTAATCGAAAGCCCCGTACCGTGACAATAGCAAATACATGATATTCGGCCTACAAAGGTTGCAGTATGGTTACGCAATCGCTTACGACAATCCATTCATAAATTTCGACCACTCCACAAACTATTACTGATACTGTGGTATCGAAAGTCACTACAAACACAAACAGCTGACGAAGGGTTTACGATGCATAAGATGATCTAAAAGCAAATGTAATAAGATATACATTTCAAATGACAAATTATAATTATCATTTTTAAGGTCGGAACCGTGAGTGATTTCTATGCTTTTTGCAGAATACGTTCAAGTAGATTGCGCTATCGATGCGATATAACAAAAATAACTTTACGTACACAAAAAAAATTAATTGAAAACAATATTTACCTTCGTTCTTCCATTTATGCTGTAGTCTCCCATTTTTCCGTTATCCGCCATCTTGTTCGCCCGCAGAATTATATTATCCACCTGTAAACACCATTTCTATTGTAATTTCCCTTTCTTTATCCATTGACAGTTTGTAGTACAGAATACAGAGTAAAACCTCCTAGGAAAGGTAAGGGTAAGCTAACCATTCCAAGGAGGTTTTAAGATAATTATCTTTACAAACTACCCTCCCTATCTATAACCAAATGAACGTAATGATGACAGAGCGGTGCTAATAGGATTTATTTTAGGAAAAACTTAAGTCGATCAGGTTAAATGGACCGAAAGCTGTCTTAAGTTTCTAGTAAATAATTTTACATCCTCAAAAGCTTTCTACAAAGTTACTAAACACCAACCAGTAGTCTACCAAAACACGATACGGAAAAGGTTATTGAGAACCCTAGGATAACCTACTTTTGAGACTAACTTACTCGCGGGTTTTCCCCAAGAAAACTATGCGGTTACTAAGGCTTTATACACACGAGCGGCATGATCTAACGGCAGAGATAACTGCACCCGTCCGTCTCGTCGACGGCAGTTGTCGACGTATACCGACGCTTGCAGTTGTTTGTGTTTGTTACGTGCGATGTCCGTTTTTTTATATTGATTCGATATTGACATGTCAGCGGCTGACGTCGACATCATGCCGCTTGTGTAAATTAAGCCTAAGCTTGGTAAATTACGAGGAATGTATCGCAGATAGTGCGTAGTACCTACGATGATTTATTCGATGAGTGCACTCTAGATGTATAAAAAAAAACAACATACTAGAAGATGTTCATGTTAAGTGTACCTACTTATTTTTTTATTTTTATAATATATGTAACTCTATCCCAAGATATTAACCACTAATCGATGCCCATTTTATAGCCTTAAGACCATCTCCATTAAAGACGGCTTTAAATAGTTATAATGGGGAAGTTTAGTTTGAATTAAAATAGTCAAAATAATAAAAGGCATGTTTTCCTTTCAAAAATGTTTTACCTTGTATTGTAACACAAATATGACAAAATAGGGAATTTTCATACAGGATAGTTAAAATGCTTAACGTTACAGTCACGGAAAAGGCACCTAAAAACTTAACAAGAATAGTGACGTGTCGCTTCTAAAATTTAACACAATAACGTTGTGAGAAATACCTAAAACGACCTCAAATGGATAATGTGGTTTCCAGATCGTCCTTTGTTTTTTTTGTAGCACATTACTTTGGACGTGTGGTGTAAACACTGTGTACAGTGTTTACACCTAACCGACCATCACCACAACAATATCGCGGTTTTCACGCGGATTCAAAATACAGTAGAACCTCGTTAAGACGATTTTCTCGCATAATACGCCACTTTACGCCGGTCCCTGCAACTTGAGACATATTTTCATACATTTCTTAACGCTTAATACGATTCGTCATCCCGTTTAATACGCCCGAGCCGAGCCGTCGGTCACTAGCAGAGCGCTCTAACGCGAGCCTCAGAAAGCCCCCCGCCCGTGTTGGAAGAAGAAGAACCCGAGATACTGCAGGATTTTCCTGGATATTTCCTGGATATTTTGGCACCGTATGAAATTCTATCATTTTCATACGGTGATCTTATTGAGAATTTGAATAACACACAAAATGGGGTATAAAATGAGTGATAATGAAGATGAGTCAACTCCGGTTTTGTCAAACGCCCAGACATTATCAGCTGTTAATGTTTTAAGATGCTATGTAGGGTCTTTGGATCAAAGCAAAGACGCACTGCAAAAGTTGATTTATGTTGCAAATGTTTAATTACTAATGCATCAAAATCTTTCTGTCAAACTAAAATAAGCGATTATTTTAAATGACGTTATTATAAAATTACACTACGTATTTAATGTAATTGATAAATGTATAATTTAATACAAATGTATAATTAAATACCTACATATTACATTATAACATAATACAGAACAATATGTATAGAGACTATGTAGAACATTTTATTTTTTCTATCCCGCATAATACGCTTTCACGCATAAGACGCGTTTTTGGTAGGGTCCCTGGGAAATCGTCTTAAGCGGGTTTTACTGTATTGTAAACCGATTTATGACAAGAATTTTGTATTTGGTTTGTAGGTACTGTACTGCATTCGTTTGGTGAGATGACCTCATAGGTTTTCTTGTATCTGCTCAGCTGATTAGTTGACGCATGCATATTGGTTGCACTAATAGATCTACTAGGTATTCAGTATACCTACATACTGCAATAAGGG
Source organism: Ecliptopera silaceata (assembly GCA_932527185.1). Lineage (NCBI taxonomy): Eukaryota > Metazoa > Arthropoda > Insecta > Lepidoptera > Geometridae > Ecliptopera > Ecliptopera silaceata. The sequence continues at coordinate 7,883,295 of OW052208.1, read as the reverse complement.
TGAATATTTGAAATTTGGTTAACTTTTGACCTAATTTGGACTTTATAACATCGCTTAGTAGTTTTAAATATTGGATAAAATTAATATAAATATGTGAAAATTGACACTAACACCAATTTAACCAAATTTCAAATATTCACCCATAAATATTTATCTTTATTTACTGGAAAATATGAATTAAAGTAATCCCGACAATGATTCTCCACGATTCATACAATTGGAATTTAAGATAGGTGTTATCAAACTGAGTAATGGATATAAAAAACACTTTTAATTCTAGTTATTTTATTTATTTTTAATCTCAATGTTGATGTCATTCAGAATCGTGTAGGTATGTTTATGTTTGAACACAAACATGATAATACATAGGTATTTTTATGATAAGTAAGCAAAGAATTTACTTTAGTATTAATTTTAGTTTGTAAGTGTTCTTTATTTTTTTAAGAGGAGTCAAAGGTCAAAGAGGTTGAAGATCTAAATAAGTTAATACATTATTTACCGCTGTAACCTTTTCAGGTTTGGTCATTACATTTTTTTAATGATGATCTGATGCTCTACATATAAAAGTATCATTGGATTATCTAACAAAATGCAAGTCTTACTTAGTGCAATGACTTGCTTATTATAGAACTTATTTGAGGCAGGGTACATTTTTTAAATATTTCTGTCTTTATCACAGACGTTGCTTACATAATTCGTAACTGAGCTGACGTCTGTACCCAAACACAGCGTTAGCATCATTGCGTGGACACAGATATTATGATGGTTTTACCCTAGGCAAGATCTTACACAAAATGATGTGAAAGAGTGACTTAGAACTTTCATCCATAAAATAGAAAGAAATACTTTATTTGCGTCACAAACAAAAACAAACATAGTACATTGTATGTATGACAACAAAACTGGCCATCACTCAAAATATGTTATAGTACTACTGTATACTAGTATGAGTACTACTACAACTCTTTGGTGATGCATTGGCATCAAATTGGCAGTGTACCCAGGCAGAAACAACGGCACACAGCTTAATAAATTTTAATGTATATTTTATGGTATAAAATGGTGTTATGAGTTTATTAGAAGGTACTTACTTGGCTAATTAATTGCTTGATGTAGTAACAGTGCTCTTCTTTGCCATTAATCCATGTTATGAGATCGCTCCTTACTGTCTGTGCCTCAGTTCTCGACGGATTTGATACTAGCTGCCCTTTCTGTGAGAGACAGTTGTTTATTTATCTATCTATTTATATTTTTGTAATGCCAACTATCAAGGAGGTAGCTACAGCTATAGCCAGATACAGCATAAAATACAAGGAAAGACTTGAACATCACTCGAATGAACTGGCAAAAAATCTGCTTAACACATGAGGAAATATTAATTGCCTCAAGAGGTGGCATACTTGACCTGGATCATAGAACATAGAATTTTAAAAGTAAATGGTGTCAATCGTTGGAGTATACCACACAACCAACAGAGAAAAATCTGGTTACGGCTAAGTAGCCGATCACAAATTAAAGGCTAAAAAAATATTCTTGTTTTGTATGTGTGAAGTAAGTAAGTAAAATTCTTTATTAATAAAATCACAAGGATCATTTAGAATAGTCTTACATACTAGGTGATTCTAGGTGCCAGTTCCATGCTGTGATCTAAGTAATCTTGTGGTTAATTAGTTGTAAATAACAAATTATATTTTCTCCTCATTAAAAGTATTGTGTAAGTTTATTAGAAATATGTAATGAAAAATTATGTTGATTTTTTTCTAATAAAATTGTCCCACTGCTAGATAAAGGTATCATAAATAATATCAGGGTTTATCTTTCCACAATATAAATGTTGGTATTTTAGTGTGCAATTAGCATTGTACACTAAAGATTACATACCTACATTTATGCAAATATTAAAATTATTGCGATTGTCACTCAGATAAAATAGCATGGATATGCAGATAGTAGGATCATTTTTAATTCTGTTATTTATTCATTTTCAAATATAATAATGTCTTTACTGAAGCTCTTTTCACATTTTTGAATAATTAAAACAACTGACTTTATTGTGGTACTTACTGAAAATATTCCTGATCTGTACATCTGTAAAACTTCACTTAGCACTAATTGTCCTCTCTCTTTGCCCAGGAAATTATTCAACACACATACACCATACTGTGTCATGTCTCTGATCACTTGCTGGCACACCTTGTACCACGGGTCATTTGGATCCATGTAGTAACTATTAGGGCTATGAGTGAAAGGTGCTGCACTACCCTTCAGCGATGCTTCCGGGTACTCCTTCATTCTGGACGGGGGCTCCACTCCATACGCAGGAAGCACAGGCATCTTAGCACTGCTAGTATTGGGAGTGTTCAAAACATTAGATGTTCCAACAGTACTAAAGTCTACCGTGCTCAACTGCTGTGCAGTCTCATTCAATATTTCCTGCTCTGATGAACCCTCATAAGTTATGGCACTTTCTCCAGGCGAGTCTTTAATAGTATACACTACCCTAGATATAACACTATCACTATGACTTTTACGGTTCGCACCGTCGGTAACTCTATTTGAAAGTTTTGTCTCACTGTCCACTCTACCCTCTTTCACTTTTTCTCTGGATTTTGTACTAGATTTCTCGGGACGTCCTAGTGCACTTTCACTAGCCTCGTTGGCAGTTTCCCGACTTGAACCTTCTCCAACGGGTTTCCTGTCTTCAGATTTGCCAGTAAGTTTTTGGTTTACAGTCGTATGATCACCAGAGCTGTTGATCTTCGTTTCCTTCGGTGATTTGGCCGCGCATTCACTTTTGTGCTTTCTCCAGTTCAGTCGCTGATGTTCTATACTACAATAATAAACTTTGAGACATCGCGCGCACCTCAAAGAACTTTTCACATTGCAAACCGCGCAGCGAGTAAGCTCACCCCTCTGCTGATCCATTCTGAAATAAAATTTTGCAAAGGGCCGGTCCCTACGACTTGTCAACTGAAAGAAATGTCATAGCCATTTTGACAGCGCAGTGACAGTTACGAGAAACTTTTTTTCGTTGAAGAATTTGGCTTAATGGTAAACTGAACAATACCATATTCAATCATTAAATTTATAATAAAATAATATCTTTGATAATAAAAAGATTCTTTGGACTAACAAGATATATAAATCTTGTTAGTGCTAACAAAAAAATACTTGATTGAAGTTTTACCGGAAATACGTACCATAGTTGACTTGACAGATAAAGTAAAACTTGCTAGAGTAAAAAAATATTTCACTGAAATGCCAAGAAAAATCCGGATCTATGTTTCCTTGTTTTACTACCTAGCTAGTCTGTGATACGGTAGATGATAATAAATATCCTATATTTATAGGATGCAGTCAATGCATTTCACAGAACATAATACCTATAGCTTTAGGTATCTACAGGATCTGTGAGGTGAGGTGAGGCTAAAAAATTGTATCCTACACTACACCACGACTAATAAAATTTTATCTGATATATTATCTATCTGCTGGTAGCGTAAGTCCAATAAACGTGCGTGATGTAGCGTGGCGTGACGTCTGTAATAGGCATGAGACAGATATATCAAAACGAAACTGAAATCCGTTTGCAGTCAGAAATCGTATCGCATCGATATTCCAATATGAGAAAACCGTTTTTAGAAAACGCACGATGATAACGCAAACTGCAAACAATCTTATCCGAACGAAACCAAACCGAACCGACGTGAGTTTAGTTTTGTACCGAAAACGAAAACCAAACACAAACTGCAAACGAACAAAATCTAAATCTACCTAAAGTTTTAGTTTTCTATAGTTTTGATACGCATTCGTGATTTTAGTTTTGCACCGAAAACGAAAACCAAACTCAAACTGCAAACGAACGAAATCTAAATCTACCTAAAGTTTTAGTTTTCTATAGTTTTGATACGCATTCGTGATTTTAGTTTTGCACCGAAAACTAAAAACCGTTTTTTAAAAACGGTTTTTGAAATCGATTTCAAAATCTGAAATCGGTTTTGTATCGGTTTGTGAAAAAATCCAAAAACGCCCATGCCTAGTCTGTAAGTTATATACCGGTGCGTAGGTACCTATTAAAGCCTACCTACTTAAGAATGAGTATTTTATTTTTGTATAAAGGGTGCGCTAAGTTAAAACACAAACAAATTTTGAAAATTTATTATAAAGAAAAATATAATATAGGTAAGATGTAAGTAAGTATGCGGATAAATTCATTATCAATTATATTATATTCTATAAATATTTCTCATGACAAAAATGTACATTAGTGCTATACATAAACAATAAATAATACATTTAATAATGTATGTGGCATCTAGCTTAACAAATCAGCGGAAATCTCAAATAGATAGGTAGGTTAGTAACATATCCCACCTATTCATAGCATAATACTATAACTGTTTACTAATGCTGGTAAAAACCTGCATGAAGTAAAAAGTAAATTGGTCAATCTGCAAGTAAAGCTAAAATAGCACGAAATATTAAATAGGGTTCTGTTTTTCCGACTATTTAGACATCGGTGAAATATTTTGTTTCTGTTTTCAAACACACCTGGCACATAGGCCAAGCCGTTGACATTGACAGGTGAACCATTGTTACCATAAGTAATTTGTAAAACGGCATCAAAATACATATAGGTTTCTTTGAATTATGTTTTTACTTCCATATTAATGTAGTGGTAATTATATATTCTCCTAGTGTATGAAATATTATAAAGACTAGATAAGTTCTTCGTTGAGTCAAATACTTATATGGTTATTATTTATCCATGAAAACTTTATTTTATGGGAAAGAGGGTAGCCTGGAAAAATCGAACGAGACTCAACAAAAGGAACTAAAGAAGCTAAAAACGCAATTTGTACACATTGTACTTTACATACTTTACACACTTTTGTGCTAACAAAAAGAACATAATTAAACCTAACAAACGAAAGCACTAGAAAATAATTATAGTATTAGATACGACCTGTTTCACTACCTTCTAAAAATGAACATGTAACTTTTTTAAAACATAGAAAGTGTAAAAAGGTCATAATAATGTGCACCTTAAATACTTAACGCCTCGTTTTAAACATAATTTAATTATCTATTTACAACAGTAACTAATTGGAAGAACATTGGAGCGATCACCGAATCGGTGCTGCTGAATATATCGGTGACACCGATATATTCAGCAATCAGTGTGCATTGATTATGATCCATTATTGTTTATTGACATAAACAGTTTTCAGTAGGTCTACCATGAGTTTTTACTATACTATATTTACTATACTCGCTAGCGTCTGTAGTTAAAAAAATGTATGAAGATTTGTACAGCGCCTCTAGCGGATAGTTGGGTACTAAAATTCGTCATACTAATATTGACGTAACTACTGTAGTAAAGTCAGGCGATTTTACTGTGACAACTCATGGTAGATACACTGCAAGTTGTTGTAATGCTTACTTTATAGTGCTGACTGATTATTAACAATATCCGTGATAACCTTACGAATAGGATAAATATCTATACAATATAAAAACAATGGAGCTACTATAGGTACTGTACCTATATCGCTGGTTAAATGCTAAACTACCTCATTCCAAAATTTCACTTTTTTCACTAGAGACATTCAAAGTTTTCAAAAGGGTTATTTTTAATTTCTGAGAATGTCTTTCTTTGCATTTCTATGTTTCACCTATCAATCGACGCGTAATTTTAATTAGAATTAAAATGCATTTTCAGTTTTTCCGTAACTTTAACCCAATGTCTTATTAAACCAGATAAGTGACTTTAGCATATAAAAATTGATGTGTTTGTTAATAAAAATTATCGTTAAATGACCACATTTCATAAAAAAATAAGGTTTATTAGACAGTTTTCAGTACCTAGTAGCATAAATCTAAATCCCATTGTTTATTATTCAGTCTATTAATAATTAGTATTAAAACGCTCTACTGAAAATATAAAATAGAATTGTTAAACAGTCTCAAAAGTTAAAATTTCTTACAAAACAAAAAGTTATAAATTCTCACAAAACACTGCATAGAATACACAAGAAAAAATATTAAAACAAATGATATTTCTATCAAAATAAATGCTTCTAAACACAATCAACACACTTTAAAACTTATTATTACTTATTATAATAAATGATTCGTAATATTTTGGTATTACATCTTTCGGATCAGCTTTACAACAGATGCTGAACAGTCTTGCTGATTCCTCACAACGGATTGGCCTCGGCATGAACTTGGATAAAACAAAGATCAGGATTAATGATCGTATTACCCCAGAGCCAATCACTGGAATGCCTCTCGAAGTTGTGCAGGAGTATGTCTACCTCGGGCAGACGCTGCGGCTAGGTAGACACAACTTCGAGAAAGAGCTAAACCGGAGAATACAGCTGGGCTGGGCTGCGTTTGGGAAACTTCGTCAAGTTTTCTCGTCGTCCATCCCTCAATGTCTGATAACGAAAGTTTTCAACCAGTGCGTCCTACCCGTTATGACCTATGCTGCTGAAACGTGGACGCTGACAGTGGGGTTGGTCCACAAGCTGAAAGTCGCTCAGCGCGCTGTGGAGAGAGCTATGCTCGGAATTTCTTTAAGAGATCTAATCCGGAATGATGTTATTCGTCAGAAAACTACCTTAGTTTTCTGACGAATAACATAGCTCTAGCATAGTTCGACATTAGAATTAGCAAGCTGAAGTGGCAGTGGGCTGACCATGTTATCCGAAGAACCGACAATCGTTGGAGCAAACGGATACTGAAGTGGAGACCGCGTTTAGGCATTGTGTAGTGTAGGACGCCCTCCGGCGAGATAGAGCGACGATCTAGGGAGTGTAGCTGGCAAAAACTGGATGAGAAGAGCTGAAGACCGGGCTCAGTGGCGCGTCTTGGGAGAGACCTACGTCCAACAGTGGACTGCTATAGGTTGATGATGATGATCATGGATCAGCTTTAAAATACCTTCTGTCTTTGCTTGCGGAACTTTGAGTTTTTGGGCATATAATTTCCTCACTATACAATCACCTACTACAATTTCAGACCTCTGGGTCTGAAATTGTAGTAGGTGATTAACGTAAAACTAATAAGCAAAGCAAACGCATTTCAAAAGTGTCACTTAAGCTCCAAGCAATAAGATAAAGTTCTCGTAAAAGTTATGTGCAAAACAAACGCATTTAAAAAATAACACTTTTGAACATACACACAATGTAATAACAACAAAATTTCTCATGCCAAGGTACCACATTTCGGAATGTGTTACCTTTGTACATAAAATAATGGTTGTATCTTGACTTCGATTTTTATGCAAAAGGACCATATTCTGAAATACGGTACTTTTGCATATAAATTTTAGTTAATATACACTTATTATTTTGAGATACGGCCCTATGGCATATAACTTCCGTGCGTTTCCGCAGACCACTCAACCACAACTGACAAAATGGCTGCTTGGCTCTGAAATTTGGCGCCAAAGTCTAATAATGCTAAACAGCCACATCTGTTTTTTGGTTGTTTTTAATGCGAAAATGAAAAGTGTCTTTAACTCGTACTATAAAATAACTATTTTTAATCACATTTTTGCAATAAAAACGATTTTCACGATTTTTGAAATATGGTACTTTAGCATTTAACCAGCGATATGTTAGGCCTTAGGCCTGGGTATAATATTATTGTAGCTAGCGATAATATTATTATAGTTAGAGATAATATTATTATATAGATAGCCCAAATGATAATAATAAGTAGAAGTAGTAGCTACCTACTGCCGACAACTTTTTCCTGAAAAATATGGTTTTAACAGAAAAGTAACTAGATTTAAAAAAATACGAATTTCTATAGAGCCTCGTAGATATAAAACCCTCTAGGGTTATTCTAGGTATTGAATACTTGGACCCTTTACGTTGCAAACAACACATTCAAAGGGATTACATATCAGACAGGATTAGGTAATCAAGTAGGTACTAAGATTAATAAAATTATTTACATAGTTTTGGTCTCACCCTGAGTAAGTAAACTTAGCTAAGCTAAGGACATATGTTTAGGGATGATAAAAATATGCACCAGATAGAAACAGTCTAAAGTGAGAAGAATCAGATCAGGGAATCGGATTGTAGATCCTAGTAGATTGTAGATACATAGGTAAGAAGATAAAAAGACGCAATTTTTAAATATTAGGACCAAAGTGATAATAATACTTTCTAACAATACTTCGAGATGCCATCTTACCAAGATTTCTTGTCTGACCAAATTAGTTATGACATGACATTGTAGATATCCACAGAATACTGGTGCCAATATTGCCATGCAAAGGGGTTCACAATCCAATTCCTTGATAGATAATTCATATAATTTAACTTAAAAATACTTTTACATTCGACCGTTACCAAATAACTCAGCGAATCAATCTGGTATCATCCGTATACAATCACATCACCGAATGGGTCCACAATCCGATTGCTTAATCAAATATAGCCTAGCAATACTTTTTAGATCCAAGAAACCATCTACAAGTCTAGATCAGACCCTGGTGTTGACATCATCAGGCATCACTGGTGGTGGAGGAGCATGTAAGACCCTCGCGAGTTCCGCCTTCTCATCAGCAGAGAGAACGTAGACTGGGGGGGCGGGTGGAAGGAATCTTTCTGCTTTTTGGGGCTCTCGTTGTAACCTGGCACGGTATAACATAACCAGGACGCATAGAACGCTGATGATGAAGGCTGATGTGGCTGCGAGGACTATTAGCGCTGTGTGGTATGATGTAGCTGCTGACACCTGGAACGAAATAATATAATGTGATAACAAATAAATATTGGCAGGAGAGAATGGCTTAATAAACAGGAGGCCTATACTCAACAGTGGGTGCCAACGGGCCTGTTGGTGATTTATTTTTTGTAAACTTAAAAAGCAGAGCTGGTACTATGGGTACTTATTGCTGATATAATACTTACAAACTTTTTTTTGTGTAAATACATACATATACGGTCTATCTTATAAAAAGTTAGCGCAGACTGGAATATTGACTACCATACGTAATGATGACTTAAAGTCAACGCTAACTTTTCATAAGATAGGGGGATAGAATACTTACATAACACCCTGACACAGAAAAAATATTTATATTCATCACACTAACATTTGCTCTGGGTAGAAATCGAACCCGCGACGAAAATAAAGCGAAATATTTGCAGATCGTACAAACATTTATCCCAAGGCAGAAATTGAACCCGCAACCTTCCGTGTCGCAGGCGGACCTTAGCCCACCGCGCCACATCGGGTGTCTTAAACAAAGTAACTCACGGTAGATTCGCTGAGGATCTCCCTCTGATGGAGCGCGGGCGAGGGCGGCGGCGCCAGTCGGTACTCGCTGCGGATCACATCCGCGCCGAGGAAACCGGACTCCGAGTGCTTGCTACCAGATAGCTTTTCACTTTTCACCTGGAAATCAGAGCGTTTGTTTGTCAAGTGCGATTCTCCTAAGTATACTCATAAGTAAATATAAATTTACGATTTCCCCAACTTTGAAATTGAGAATAAATAATTGTTATCCGCCATTTTTTGACGTGACAACGTCTTATAATTCGATAGAGCCGGCTGCACGCACGAAAAAACATGACTCATGCGGCGTTACATCGCTCTGAGACTTATGCGGCGTTACCTCGCTCTGAGGCGTTCCATTAAGTGCAAGCCAGAGCGCGGAACGAGCGACAAAGAAGCACAATCGGCCTTTGCGTTCGTTGTCACGTTCAACTATCATCAGTAAACCGACTTTACAGACAACCATTTTTTTGTAGGGATGTTGGATTTGAAATGTATTCTACAAATCAAGTATTTTCATTTGATACCCATATTGAGAAAATATTATGGCATTCGCCATGTTGTAGCGGCGGCCATCTTGGACCGATTTTCATAAAACTTTACAAGTACCCTCCCGATAACTACACCTTTCAAGCAAACTAAAGTACATTGATCTTCATCGATTAAACTACATCGGTTCCGTTTCCTTCGCCACAGACAGACAAACACACACACACACACACCCCTATCCCCCCATAAGACGGGTAATGCCCTCAATAACTTACCAAGTTCTCTATATGGCAGACGACGTCGACAACCTGCGGGTAACATCGCCTTTAGCCTCACAACACCGTTACAACTCGCTCCGTGTTGAATGGGTAACTCACCAAGTTCTCAATATGGTAGACGACGTCGACAGCCTGCGGGCCGGGTAATACCACCCTCAGTTTACCTTCAGTCTACCCTCAGTCTGCACCATCACCTATCGAAACTGCTTTTGGAACACCAGCTCCTAAACAATGCTTAGTATTGAGCAGATGACTTACCAAGTTCTCTATATGGTTGACGACGTCGACAGCCTGCGGGCCGGGTAATACCACCCTCAGTTTACCTTCAGTCTACCCTCAGTCTGCACCATCACCTATCGAAACTGCTTTTGTAACACCAGTCTCCTAACAATGCTTAGTATTGAGCAGATGACTTACCAAGTTCTCTATATGGTAGACGACGTCGACAGCCTGCGGGCCGGGTAATACCACCCTCAGTTTACCTTCAGTCTACCCTCAGTCTGCACCATCACCTAACGAAACTGCTTTTGGAACACCAGCTCCTAAACAATGCTTAGTATTGAGCAGATGACTTACCAAGTTCTCTATATGATAGACGACGTCGACAGCCTGCGGGCCGGGTAATACCACCCTCAGTTTACCTTCAGTCTACCCTCAGTCTGCACCATCACCTATCGAAACTGCTTTTGGAACACCAGCTCCTAAACAATGCTTAGTATTGAGCAGATGACTTACCAAGTTCTCGATATGGTAGACGACGTCGACAGCCTGCGGGTCGGGTAATACCACCCTCAGTTTACCTTCAGTCTACCCTCAGTCTGCACCATCACCTATCGAAACTGCTTTTGGAACACCAGCTCCTAAACAATGCTTAGTATTGAGCAGATGACTTACCAAGTTCTCGATATGGTAGACGACGTCGACAGCCTGCGGGCCGGGTAATGCCGCCCTCAGCCGCACCACGCCGTTGTCAGCGGCGGCGGCTACCGGCACCCTGGCGCCGAGCCCCGCGAGCCGCGCCGCGAGGGCTGCGCGCGCACCTTCCGCTGCCTTGCTGTCAGCCCCCACGAGCTCCAGCTCGAGGATCGCTGATTCGATGCGAGTTTGTTCTGTGAATTCATTAGCTATGTATAACCCCTGAGATACAGTTTCTTAGCTAGTTCGGGGGCAGTTCGGTAGTAAATGCCCAACCTCGCTCAGTCCTCGTATACAGTCAAGTGTCTTCTCTTAGTTCCTAGCCTAGATTTAAGTTACGGTTTGTCTGGAAGAAATCGCTAAATGCGATAAGACCGCCTTTTGAAGATATATAGATGTCTAATGAAAGACTTCGTGTCTTGCATTAGATATTCATTAGATATCTAATTAAACTATCTGATGTTTTGAAAACGCCAGAATTGAAAGAACAAATCATTCTCTTAACTAGCGCTATAATTTTCTCGTCTAGCTTGAAATATGTTTCAAAGCCAGTCTCAAGTCAGCAAAGTATATTCACTTCACCTAGAATGTCTTATCCGTTCTTATTATTCCATCTAGATTTTAGCCGTTGATGATTTAAAGTCTTATGTTTCTTACCACAAGGGTCAGGGCCCGGTGTGTCCGGCACGGGTGCCACATGTCTCCTCTGCCCAGCCGCATCGACGCACCAGCATCGTCCGCGTGCACACTGACGCGGGGAAAACGCGCCGTCGGATAAGCACCGGGGTCGGTGGCCTTCTGATCCTGTACGTAAGTAATAAATATTCACGGACATTTCACACATCATACTCAAGTCCCAAACTTAGGTTGGCTTTAAACTAGACTGCTGATAGAATACGTATAATACATTTTTAAAACACAAACATTTGCTCTAGGTGGGAATCGAACCCACGACCCACCATAGCATGGAAGGCAGAGCTACTACCAACTGAGCTCTGCTGACGCCCGCCATGATAAATGTGCTTGCTGCTAAAGAAGAGCTTTCACCTAAAACACATGTTCATATTTTTATCAGACTAGCCAGAGCAAAAGAAGTGTTAAACAGAACTTACCATGTTCACTTTCCTCTTGCATTAGCTGACATTTTGTTTTAAACACAATCTTCTCCAAATTGATTTCCAATGGTGCGTCAACTCGTTTGGTCACTTCTGCTGCTTTGGGTTCAACGACCTCCGTCACCAGAACCGTATCTTCAGTCTCGTTGAGCTCTCGACCTTCGGGCTCCGAGTCTTGAAACTCTTCGTCGTCATCGCTTTCGAATTCGTCTATCCTGTACGCCGTCATCTGTCTGATCAGTTCCTCTAAAACTGGAAATGGACAATAAATGTAAGATGTTATAAGACTTCAATCTTGGCATTGTTGGTACATAAAGTATTTACACTCATGCAACCTCTAAACGCTCTTCGATTTCTTACACTAATGAAACTTTTCCTATCAGAGATCAAAATTGTGAAAGTGACCAAATTGTCTAAAGGTATTCGTCCACTGTTTATAGTACCTACAAAAAGTCAAAATTACTTTATTCAGTAAAATCACAAGGATCATTTATCATTTTCTGTTCATATTGCTGTTCACTGACGCATGAGAAAGGGGGAAATGATTTAAATTTTTGAGTTTCTTTTTAGAAATCATTGTCACCGACGTGTTACCAATCCAGCTACTCTTCTTTTATCGTGTCGATGCTACAACTGTAGGTATTCTGTTGTAGCATCGTGTTGGAAAGATTAGCCAGACTATTAGCTACTCTTAAAAGACTGGAACAATGTAAACGATATGCTCCAGTCCAGTACTGGACTGGATTAGCTCGCTGGATCACTGGACTGGAATAATGTGAACCGGCCATAAGTGGTTGTTCTATGTTACCTTCATCAGCTTTGGCGCGTTCATCGAGCGGGTCGCGGTGCACCCACTTGCGAGCCTGCCTGAAGTTGCAGGAGGGCTTGGCACCGCGCACCAGTGACCCCTTCAGCGGCTCGCCTCGAGCGCTTACACACCAACATACGTCTGGAAACGTAAGGCACCACTCATTTGTAATCTATGTTCCCATTTCTCGAAGTAGTCAATACGTTTTATAGAGCAGAGCAGTCATTGGGCCTTCGTCCTCTTACTACTTAGTAGTAATTTAGAGGCACTTTGGATTTCAGAGCCATAAATACTGGGAGTCATCTTTACGAGATTGCAAAGAAGTTTATTTTTCATTCAATTAGTCAAGGCATTCTTCCACGCAATTAGTCAAGTCATGTCAAGTCAAAAATTACTTTATTAAAATGGTATGCTTTAAGCCCATTGTAAGGACATATTTAGCATGGCTCTAGAACCATAGTCGCTCTAAAAGGTCCTATGCCTTAGCGAGACTCAAATTAATAATTGAGAAACTCTATTTTGTTCTCCGAGTAGAATATCGATAGCCAAGTATGAAGGATTGTAAAATAATTGAATTTGACTTTTGCTTCTCATACTCACCAATATGTGACATGCATTGCACCGACTCCCAAGCCCCGCTCGCGTCGCAAACCGGAATAAAAGTACCCTTGCCGTACTTCTGCGCGGCTAGCTCGTTCTTCTCTCGCAGTCTTTCACATGGACTTAGCACTGGAATATAAACTTACACTGTAACAGGACTATAAGAGGCCGACGAGAAATCTTGATTACTTTGCCAAGACACATCTAGACAACAAAAGGAAGCCGGCAGGAAATCTTGTTTGCTTTGTATACATCTAGACTCTGAGACCACATCAAATAGCTGTATTGATCGTGCGAATGATGAGATCGCCCGTGCTTGCAGTAAAGAAGCTGAATAAAAATCATATTTAATGAAAGCTCTTAAGAGTAATGAGGCATCTTGTGCTTAGATATGTTATAATCATAATTCACTAATACTAATAATCTTGTTTTAGTCACAAAGCGTATTGCCCATTTGTTGTTATTTGCTGCATACTTGCAGGTACATTATATTCGTAACAGTTTATTACTTCTTCTAAGAGTACCTACTCTTTTCAGATATTTTTGTATCGACTATGCAGCTATTCTGTCAATTTCTATCCCAATATGACATCCCATGACATCAAGCGGTTAGAACAATACAAAGTGCAAAATGTGAAGTGAAACAGATGAGACACAAACACTAAGTAACAAATTACTGCAACATGCCTTCTTTGATCTTCTGTCCATTCTCCTTTTGAGACAGTTTGGAAAGTCCACCTTGAGCTGTTCCAAATTAACAAAATTAATACAAACCGCGTCATTTAAAACCTTATTTATTTCTGAAGAGTTGGAGATACTTAAGTCCTATCAGGGGTGTACGCTTAACTCTGCCTTAAGCTTAACTACATTACGTTTTCTGAAAAGCTATCATTGTTCGCAATCGACCACTTTATCACAAATTCCCTGGAAACCAGTTACTTCAATCCTAATATCATGGATATAGGGATCTTTAAAGATCACAAAACAAAAGACCATGACTAAGTATTTACACTAGAAGAATCCTTCTATACAAAAGCTGTAAGAAGACTTACCCGGACATACAGAGTTGCATTCCTCCTTACTCCTGAAATTGTTATGGTTTCCAGAACAGCCGTGGTAGCGGAATCGTTCACATCGGTTCTTCTCGTGGTTGAAGGACCAGCGCGTCGTGTTTAGAATCTCACCGGATGAGCAGATGCCTTCGTCTTTGCCTTCAAAGCAGACGGTGCCTGTGGAAGGTAAGGTAACAGGGATCTTTCATAGCTTTAGATTAGTCATAGTTGTTTTACAATTTAGCACACAATAACCTAACACAATACTTTGCTTCAGGCAGATCTTATGTTAGAGCTACAATTAGCTTGCTTACACTCTTTCTTCACTCAAATTTCCATTTTTTATAGTGATATGCACGGTTAGTCCACTGGTGTTTGGTTTTTGCTTGCCTTTTGGTCTATATGAACTCTTGTCTTATGTGATTTCTTTACTAAGTCATCATTGTTTTCGATAGTCCTGTTGACCTGCCCAGACGCGGCAGAATATTAGGATAAGACATTTTTATTCTGTATGCTGTAACTTACGTGGTTTAGGACAACAGACAGAAGGCCGAGAGTCATGCGGGGCAAAGCGACAAGCGTGAGTTGAGGGGCAGGCGGCGGCACTGGGGCCGCACACCAGAGGGCCCGATGCGTCGGGGGCCTGCAGGGGCTCCACCCCCTCGGGGCACTGCGGGGCGGGGGCGCAGCGGGCCAGGGGGGGACATGACTCATTCTGAACAATGGAAAAGCCTTGATTGAGCTTACGCTTTGCACTTATTCCTATTGCTCTCTGGTGGTTTGTGGCTAACAGTACAATCTAGTAATGGTTCAAATAATGTAAGGATAACTTATGTTGCTAAATGAATCAAGGTTTGAGTCCTTTGACTACTGAAGTGAATGTTTGTATGATGAGTTTTGGACGTGGTCAGATACCATGATGGCGAATTAGGATTGCTTTTACAAGCTTATAGTTTGCATAAGATTGGTTCTGACTTAGAGGGTATATCATAACACACAAACCTCACAATCCAAAGGCACCAGCTCACAGGTCTCATCACTCCTGCACTTGGCTTCGACGCAAGGATCCTTGCAGTCACAGGTTGGACAGCCCTTTTCGTCCAGATCCCGTCCATGAGGACAGATGATCTCCTCATTACAGCCTGGGTCGGGACATTGGAATGGAGTTTCACAGTTCGGAGTTGAATTCGTTGTTCGGGTTCCAAACATCTGCAAGAAATAAGTGATTTTCGAAACTCTCAAAAATTATTGAGTTGGTTGTTCGTTTATTTTTTTAAAACCTAACTTATTATACAGCACTTTAGGTCACACGAACAACAATGAAATGGTGACAGAGCATCCAGGCCACCAACCTGTTTTATCAGTTTCCTTTCAAGAAATAGTTCGTGATCTTTTTTTTTTGTTTTAACTCTCTTAATCTTACCTCATTGCCAACAGCATCAACACACCAGCAAGTCTTATCAGAGCCCCGACATTGAACAACCTCGAAGGTTCCATCATCCTTGCACTTCGGCACCCACGCCCAGGCAGGAGGGTTACCGCTTTCAGCTGCCGTATGGAGTGCTAGAGCTCTGGAAGAGACGCAAAATATCATTTATATTTATGTCATAAAGTAGGTATCATCATTATCATCATCGACCTATATCAGTTCACTGCTGGACGAAGGTCTCTCCCAAGTCGCGCCACTGAGCGCAGTCTTCGGCTCTTCTCATCCAGTGTTTGCCAGCTACACTCCGCAGATCGTTGCTCTATCTCGCCGGAGGGCGTCCTACACTACGCTTGCCTAAACGCGGTATATAAATTAAAGTAGTAGTATAAAGTTATTTATATTCACTAGCTAGACATTTGAATATGCTAGGTATATTCGTACATACTAATTTCTAGAATATATCCTGTAAGGGTTTGCTATTTTTGTGATATAGTAGCGATTATGAGCACTGCTGTTAGTTAAGGAGACGCCTACCTTTAGAATATATCCAGTGGAGGTTACCTGGTTTGCTGGCAGGCAGTGAGGTGATGAGTGCGGGTACAGGCGGTGCCGCAGCCAGTCGCACAGCATCGCTCTCCGGCGCCGCACTCGCCGTCAGAACGACACGCGAACTCGCACGACCCTGTCGACGGCACTAGGAACGGACACTGACCAGGTTTTTTGGGTAAACCTGAAAGGAAATGGTGTTTGATAGTTCTGTTTGGCTGTAGATAATTGAATAGTTTTGTTTGGGGTCAAAGCTATTGTAGACAGCGTCTTTTAGAATCCCAAATTAAGATGTACTTACTCACTAAGTCCCCACCATACCATATTGTTTCCTTTGGGCTTACTTGGAGGTGAAAAAAGCTACATTACTTAAGTCCAATCAGAATCAGTGTTCTGTTGGGTCAGCACAACACCTATATTCATATAGCGTGGAATAAGGGTAGGAAGATCAAGATGATAATTTTAGGGAGATAGAAAATATAGATGATCCAAGTTTGGAATGTCTCAAAGATCTACATAGAAAAAAAATATTAGGTAGGTACCTACTTATAAAAACAGAGGAAAATACTTTAAAGCTGAAAAACGTGGGCAGTAATAAAACAAGCAGAAATAGATGGGCAGGAAAAGTATGAACTTACAAGCAGGAACAGGTGGACAGTAGTCAGCGTCGCAGGCGACGTCGACGGTGGCGCATGCGCGGCCGGCGGGGCAGGCGACGCCGGCGCACGGGTCGCGGCATCGGCACGTGGGGCAGCGCTCGGCGCCGAGCTCGAACCCGTAGTCGCAGCCCATGCGACACGTCATCTCTAGGCACGATAGGTCGCTACGGACCCTAGACACACAAACAAGCTAAGTAGAGTAGACATCGACAAGCAAACTTTAAGTCAATCGGTTTCATTCCGTAAAGTTCCAAGGACTATTTAGAATTGTAGGTCATAGGATCCAGCATGCAGGCTAACCCAAAATCCATTACATAAATTATTGGGCTGCGTTGGGTGTGGTTAGGAGAAGGACAATGCACAATAAAGTTTATATAAGAATACATTTCATTATGTTACTCTCTAGTCCCAAACTAAGCAAACAGGATAGATAAGTTTTCGCTCGCCAAGAAAATGTATGTCATTCTGTTTTTTACATACTTATCACAATCCACAGCTGAAGCGTTCTTAGTGCTGGTCTCCGGGATTTCAGTGCCGAAGGAATCGACGCACCAGCATCGTCCTTTAGCACATTGTTGGGAGGTGTACGAGCCGTCTGGGTTGCAAGTGGGGCCGGGTAGCGCCAGCTTCATGCCGTCCACTGTACCTTCCATCTTCTCGTCGAAGTCGCGGAGATATTCACACACTGAAAAAAAGCACGAAATCTTTATATCCTATTCAGCATCTAGTTCTTCTTCTTTCGTGTCAACATCCTCTCAAACTGAATCCGCCCAGAAGGTTGCAACCGCTACGGCATCTGCCATAGCGGCTGCATCCTTCTGGATATCAAGTCGGCCTCAGTACATGTGGAAGGGCAGGTTCTAACAGTTAAACATCAAGTTGATACCATGGGAGTGATGTTAGTGTGTTTCCAATATGGGAATGACTTTATGGCCAAGGGAATGAAAGGTTTGTCAGTGATAAGACTTAAACAAGTGGTTGTATAAAATTCATCAAGCTTGTTTGGTTATTGAGCACTAAATTAATGACCAGAAATTGATTAGCAAATCTTACATAATGCGATTATCCGATAAAAATTTGCTCCCAGCTATGGACCAGAAACTATTTGCTACCATTCTCATTCAGGATGGCTTATTGAAACTTTTTACCCTCTGAGAAAAATCTAAAAAGAGAAGAAAATAAAAGTAACTTACTGGTAGGAGTGTCATCAACTCTGTCAGTTTGGAGACGCATCTTCGCCGGGTCAATGCAGACGGGACCGCAGTTAGTGGTGGAGCAGCAGACGAGGTCATTGTCACATTCTCCTTCTGGACAGCTCGTTGTAGAGTTGAGGCCGCAAAGTGCTTCGGCTTCGACACCGCAGTATTCTAATGTCATCTGGGAGATATGGTATAGAATACCGTATTAGGAGATGGTTTATCTTTCATCTCTTTATTGGAGTAGGAAGTTATGAAAAAGATCAATCTATCTTTTACCGCCTCTTCAATGCATAAATAGATGCTGAACAGAACTGAAATCAACCAGCATCACAAAAGATTGCTGCTATGATGTGAATCCTCTTATGGTGATATGGAACAATTAATAACACTGGATTTTTACTGGAGCAAGCTTTTTACTCTTACTGACTTTCTGAGGTTACGGATAACTCCGAAAGTGAAAGTGATAAGATACAATAAACTGTTCAGTTAATTATTGCATAATACCTCATAACTTCCTACTCCAATAAAGAGATGAAAGATAAACCATCTGCTAATACTGTATTCTATACCATTATAAGAATAACACCATATCGTGCAACTTTTTTAAACGTATTTACAGCTAAATAGGGTATGTGAGTCATAAAAGCGGACCGACTAAGCTTTTAGTTGTGACAGATACCGAAATCAGCCATGACGAAATCACTACTTCAATAGACTTTGGTAGTACCTCAACAACCTCGTCTGTAGAGTTATCATATCTGGCATCAGGACAGCAAACTGCAGCGCTACTTCTCCGCGCTAAAGTGCAGACATGTTCTGAAGGACAGTCACTGTCGGCTCCACATGCTACGAGGGATCCATCGTCGTCTGTAGCCGGGGCACCCGCCTCGCATGGGTTCTCGTATGATACTCTTGGCCGACCTGGAATAAATGTCTCATTAACTAAAATTACAGCCTTTAGAAGTACACTAAACATAACCGTCTCAATGAACTTAAGATTGATTTTGAATCTTCTTTATTCAACGGTTTCCTTTCTACTATTTGTAAATATGGTTATTTCCATCTATTTGTAACCAATGACATTGGCACTTATTTGCTGCTTATTTATATTGTTATCTTTGATTCCTCCAAGCATCCTACTTAAACCTTTAAAAAGTTGCTAGGGCTTTTGTAGGATAAATAAGCTATTTCCCGCATTATCAATACGGACACATCAATTATTTTTTTCAGTCATATATGGAGAAACTACTTACAAACAGGATATCCAGTACACAGTTCTCCAGTACACTCCGAGTCCTTTACCCTGACGCATTCCTCTCCATCTTTACAAGGGTACCCTGCACAGGGGTCATCGCATTCGCAAGTCGGGCATCCATCAGCGCCGGTTTTGTAGCCATATTCACAAATGCCCGCGCATAGAGCTCGAGAGCATGTGGTTAAAGACCGAGCACCGGTTCGAGCGGGGAGAGGCAAGGAGGAACAGTGGACAGATGAGGAAGGACCCATCGACCCGCGGAGTTTATTTCCATCTGCGTCGACGCACCTGTGTATGACACCATGCTTTTATTATTTGTACGTGAAGTGGGTCAATAAACCAAAATCGATTTGATAAGAGCTTTGCTGCAAATATTTGGACTAACAGCTTCAAAAGTAAAAAAAAAGTATTGGAACAAAACAGCTTCTAAATTATGTATTGACAGTTTAACGTCTTGGCTAATCTTTACTGCGTTCCACTTACTGTTAGGAAGAGGGATCTAATGAAATCAAAGTGAGGAGAAATAGCAATATACGAACCAGCACACCAATCCATTCCTCGAGCACTGCCTCGACACAAACGCTCCATCATTAGCACACTGCGGCACGTAACCTCTTCCTTCCCTCTCACTGACCACCAGCAGTTCAGCTAGCATCTTCTGCTGCGTACACATTGTCACGTTATTGGGAAGAATGCAATGTCTTCCGCATTCTCCACCATCGCAGCATTTCTGCATGGAAGGGCATTCAAGATCGTGGGCGCAGGGGGTTCCACAGTCGACGTCTGAAGTAGTTGGAGCAGGACAGGTGCCAGCTTTTTGGAGTTCTAAAGATGCTGGACAGCAGACTCCGTAGTCATTTCCTGTAATTGATTACTTATTATATTACACCCAAAGAAGAAAGTTGTTCGGGATATAAAAGCTAACACGAAAATAGCGATCAAGCGATTGAAATTTCACGGAAAGTCTGCAGTTCTTACCTGACTCGACAAGACATCTGTACAAAGGTGGGCAGTTGGGTTTCCCTGGGTCTGTGCCGCAGAGAAAAGGCCTTGAAGTTTCCGAGATGAGGAGAGGTTCGCTTACAGGGCAGATATTAGATAGACTTCTACCTCGTTTACCTGAAAATATTATTAACGTATGACTCGATGTCTCATATATGGCACGCGTGTTACATATCTGAACCGTTGCGTGAAATCAATGCATTTTATGGCAGCATTATACGAGATTTAGATGGTAATTAGGTAAATTGGGTCGACGTTTATGAGTATTATGCCGTATAATGGTGTAAGATTTGCCGGCGTGATTACAGTGATGCCTCAGACTGGTACGGTCGTATTATGGCACGAAATGATAGAGGTAGATTAGGCAGGTAGGTATAACTAAGGGCTTATGTACACAGTTACAGCTGTAACTCATGTACCCACTGGCCATAAGTGGCTGGGGCGAGTGGCCCGTATGTAGGTAGCCTCACAGCTGATAGTTTTAAAACCACAGCTGCGTTTAAAATTACATTATGACAGAAGTAGGTAATTATGATGATCGCCTTAACTTTTTTAAATTGCAGCAATTTCGCATCAGCTACGCTAAATTGAGATTGTTTTATATTACACGCAAATCTACTTCCCAAGTTGTTGGGAAATTCTAAAATGTAGATATAATTATAAATGGTAAGAAAAACTAATCGTATTCAAAAGTCTGGTGGTACAATTTTTTTTTTTTTTTTTTTTGGCCACTCGTAAACAGATCAGTTATACAGTTATTTCCAAAACAAGCTAATGAAATCGATCTAAAAAGGATCCTTGCACTTTCATTTCCTAATTCAGCTGGATTCCAGCGCGAAGTCGAGAGAATTTCTCATTTCGATTTAAAATCATGCGTCACTTACAAGTAGGCACAGGTGGACAAGGCGGTCTTAAGCACGGCGTCTCCTCCAGCTGGCACGACAGCTGTCCAGGACAAGTGACACTTGCGCAGGGGTCCCTGCACTTGCACAGCGGACACCCTCGGTTGTCCAGCTCGAAGCCGAGCGGACACAGCATTCTGCAGGTGTGCGCGGCGCACGGCGCTGACTGCGTGCAGTTCACTAGACCTGCAGCTGGCGCTCTTGTGCCTGGAACCTGAAGGTTTGGAAGACGATTCTAAATGATCCTTGTGATTTTATTGAATAAAGAAATATTCGATTTGATTTGATTAGACTTTAGACACCTTTATTCGTTTCTGTGCCACTGTAAACTTTTCCGAAAAGTAAATAATTTTTGTATTTGTATTGTATTGTACTTAGTAATATCGGGATCATTGTGAATTTCCAAGGTGGAATCCACCGTCCATTCATTCTCAGTCAAGTCTCTAGAAACAGTTATTTTAGATTTTTAGTCTGTATGTATATGCTGAGTAAATATTGAGATGTTAAAAAAGGAATTGCCACTTAGCAAGTTTATCTGGGAAAAAAATCAAATATCACTTTTGTGTTTCTTAAATAAATATAGGTATTTGTTTAGTTTGATCTACCTACTTCATATACGCTTTTTTTAAACTAAGTAGTTCTTGGTCGCGAGGCAGTGACAAATTCGTCTCTATTAGTGAAAAGAGTTATGTCGTTGACTTCTCCCTTCGTATGATCTCACCTCATATCCAGCTTGGTCAACGCACCAGCAAGAGCTGACAATCTCGTTGTCGCACTGAACCTCCTCAAACTCTCCATCGACGACCCTGCAGCGAGGACTTCGCACGGACGGCAGTTTGCCTCGTCCACCGCGCCTGTTCTCAGCGGCGAGTGCACGAGAAATGCGCTCCGTTGATAGCTTTATATTTTCACAACCTGGGAAGTAAAGTTAGGTTGTCGTAAAGGTACATCAATTCAAGACCATTAAATTAAGAGCCCTTGAACGCCAGAGTCTTGATCGCGAGATCGCGGTCAAGCGTTTGCTTTTAAAGTATAAAAAAAATGTTCAGAATCAAAAATTTGTCAAAACTAAAACTTTGAAAATAATCATTACCATGAGTACGAATTATTGAAACTAAAATAGATAACCCTAATGCCCCCTCACAAATAGAAAAA
Organism: Ecliptopera silaceata; assembly: GCA_932527185.1. Taxonomy (NCBI): domain Eukaryota; kingdom Metazoa; phylum Arthropoda; class Insecta; order Lepidoptera; family Geometridae; genus Ecliptopera; species Ecliptopera silaceata. The sequence goes on along the minus strand of OW052208.1, from coordinate 7,860,591 downwards.
ACTAAAAAATCTGTAGGGAAAATATTTTTTGTATTGGAACGCTGGAATTAAGTATTACAAAAACCCCACTTAAATAACACAAGTTTCATTTCAAAACAATTAAAATTAATTTTTTACCAGTGTATAGTGGATCTACGCAGACTCGTCCACACGAAGACCTGCAGCATATTTGCTCCCCACACTCATCATCAGCTCTGCACGGCGTGGCTCGAGCTGGACATGAACTCGCTTCCGCTGGACATCGTCCTTGGAGCTCTGCTATTGCTGAAATTATTAAAGGACTTTGAAACATCTTAGATATCTGCGAAGACATACTTACATATAAATAAATATTAATGAACATTTCACACATCGCGCTCTAGTCGGAACTAAGCAAAGCTATCAGCGAAAACTAGATTGCTGGTAGCACAAAATACATAGTAACATATTTTCATGAACTGTAGAATCCAACTAAGGGCCTTCAAATTAGCCGCAAATTGTCGCGCGGAGGCAGCGCGGCTGCAGCGCTGCGGCCGCGCTTCTGTCTAAATCCATATAAATTAAAAACGCGCGACTGCAGCGCTGCAGCCGCACTGCGGCCGCGCATCAGTTCATCGATCGACTAGTGACGGCCCAAAATCCTTTTTCTTTTTAATAGTAACACTAACAGCAGTGTTTCTTCGTCAGAGTCCATCGTGAAAATAAATATACAACACTATGATTCTCGAACCAAGCTACAGCAGCGCGGCCGCAGCGCTGCAGCCGCGCTGCCTCCGCGCGACAATTTGCGGCTAATTTGAAGGCGCCCTAAGACTACGAGTTGTGTTAGGTATATGGACAGCCAGATTCCTCTAGATTACTAGAGGAATCATGCTGTCGGAAGTAGCGAATAATCACCATATTATCTACTGATTCTACACATACCTATATACCAGTACTTTTTACACCATATTAATATCATTAAGATTACGTACAAAAGACATAAACGCGCATTTAAGCCTACGCATTCAAAACTCTCTCTGCGCAAAGAAATCTACACACACAAAACTACGACATATCTTATGCTTTCTACAAACTATTTCGTAACCAACCACATAATAAATCTGTAGTAGAGTCACCGCGTAAGTATTTGATTCATGACCTTAGAAACCCACAAGCTTACGTACGCCTTTGTGATGATGACAGAACTTTGTAATGAACCGACAAAACAAAAAAATATTGATACCTATAGTATCAGAGCTGGTTCAGACACGGCGGAAACCGCGCGGAAATCTGCCAGAATCCGCCGGAATCCGCGCGGACAGGTGTGAACGAATGAATAGGCGCTAATGTAAATAAGACCTACGCGGTTGACCCGCGCGGTTTGAAACCGCGCGGTTTCCGCCGTGTCTGAACCAGCTCTCAATCCAGGATCGTGTTGTCAATGACTCAGATTTATTTTCGAGTGCATGTCATGGTCTATCACAAACTTCACTCTCTCGTTTCTCCGCGTTGACACATAGCCGGATATTTGTGGGATTAAACCTTTCAAAATATCCTTCTGTCATATAATATTACTGCTAATTTGGCTAATTTTAAAGTCACATGTCTTAGCGTGTGAGTATCGAGTAGAGAGTGACCAAGAGTCAATGGAAGTGAACCTAGTTTCAGTTCTGCCGTTGCTGTGTGCATCCCAAAGGTATTTTACTTAGAATGTTTTTTTTTTATTGTTTCTTTTCAGCAACGAGTAGGGTGTGAATTTGAGATAAGACAGTCTTTACTAGTAATTCATGTATGATGATATGTGATAAGGATATTGGGTTAACTTGTTAATTCTCAAACAAGTTTAAGTAGAACCACAGAAAAGACTTAGATATTGAATTAAAAGGCTTACCTTGGGGCAAAAGCATAATCGCGCACAAAAGCGCCGTCCTCACCGCCATACTCTCCATAACTGCATTACACACTCGACCTCTGTAACAAACAAAACTTCAGTCAAAACTTGCAAAAATATCACGAATCGTCAGATATGCATAGTTGAGACTAAAAAATATTTCTTCTACATATTTTTACATTCATTATATTTTTGCACTACCCTCTCATCCACAAGTAGCTCTACCATGAGTTTTTACTATGCTATGTATACGATACTCGCTAGCGTCTGTAGTTAAAAAATGTATGAAGATTTGTACAGCGCCTCTAGCGGATAGTTGGGTACTAAAATTCGTAATACTAATATTGACGTAACTACTGTAGTAAAGTCAGGCGATTTTACTGTATGAACTCATGGTAGAGGTACTGGTATCTAGAATAATAACGTGACTCCGTAAGACTAATGACTGACGTTAGAAATGTACCAAAATCAAAGTTATGCAAAGTTTATAACTATTTTAGTAATCGGTCCAAGCTTGCGCAGGTGATTTGAATCACACATTTATCTTCTGCAAGACTTTACTTACTATTTCAACTTGCAATCTTTTAACATTATCCAGTACTTAGTTCATTGCACGGCACGTAAGTAGGTATTAAGCTATTAAGCTTGTTGCGCAAATGCGTGCACTGAAGGTATAGGTTGTCGAGAGATATCTATTAACGTCTTGGAGTAAGTATTATTTAAATTAAATAAATCTACGTCTGTATTTATCAACGACACAATGCCAGTGAACTTATAAAACCCAGTCCCGGCATTTTATGGAGCAATGTGCGAAAATCTCATCAGTAAAACAGTAAAACCCAATTGATTGGCAATTTAGCCGTGCCTGACTCACGGTCGTTTCTTCACTGCATATGGAGTTCAACCTTGGGCTGAAGCAAAACATGTCAGCTGCAGACGAGCAGAAAATACTAATTAGTTACGAACCTGTAGGCTTTGATGACATGTCATAATAGCAAAGAGATGTAAGTATTAAATAATAAATAAATAATAATACGGGATTAAAGTTGCAATAGCCGTGGTCGTAGGCAGACTGCTTCGCAATCATAACTATTCCAACTAAACCGAAACGTCGGGAAAAATATACGCGATATACTTACAATAAGAGACGCGATATATTCTAGTACCTACCTATAAATATATTTAATGTGAATAGTGATCGCGAAGCTTTTAAAAATTCTTAGTATTCTTTAATATGAATATGAATAAATTATTGTAAACCCTGTGCGAGGTAAACGTGAGTATTTATATGGAATTAAACAAATTCGCTGAATACTCTCGACACATTTTACGGATCTCGATATCTTGTAAGTTTGATACTCGGATTATAAAAAGGTTTAGGAATAGTTACCTATTTTTCAAACTGACAATGGGTTTTATTACTACAGGGTTAAAGTTGTCTAAAAACGACTAAAATAAAGATTTATCTACCAAGGAATGGAAGCCTCTTTTATTTTTATGAAGGTTTGAAGTTCTTAGCAGTAGGTATCCTGTTTAGAAACTGCGTATAGATTACCACAAAAATACTTACAAAGTAATGAAAATAACAGTTAGGGAGATTATTACGGCATTTTCCTTTTCTGTATTCGCCCCAAAATTATCAAGCAAATTCTATTTTCGTTTGTTATGTTTCAAATGTTTTCGGTTCTAAATTTAAATAAGTACTTTCTTCACATCTTTTTTTATGGGCCAGTAAATACTTATGCCTCTCTAAAGAGTTTTTATTTCAAATATGTTTTTGACATTGAATTTTATAAAAAGTTAATCGTATGTGTAAAATAAATAATAACGAATTATGTAATCCGTTTCTGTGATACTAGGTAACTGCGTGCGTATTCATAAGTCCTTGCGCTAGTTAACGGTCAGTTAGTGCAGGTAAGGTTTTTCCAATACGGGCTTTCCAGTTGCACTATCTGACACATTCTAAATTATATAGCTATATGTATACTTTTCGGTGAAATGAGGTCGACATATTCATAAAATCAAAATCGGTTTCTATTCTAAAGAGTTTGTGTATACCTCTTTTCTTGGAACTTCGTGTTGCTCAATCAGACGCGTTCGAAATTCAAATGGTATATTTTTAATTCGTGTTTAAATAAGGTTACTCTCAATCTCTTTTCTCAAGTTTGTTTGTTGCCCGTTCTTCTAGGCTCTGGGGCCCAATTCTCGGATTGTAGCGATTTTGGCGAGATAGAGATCTTGACGAAGCTTGAATGTCTAGGCAAAATCTCACGAAAATGTCTGACAATTCAAAAAACCGTATTCCCACTAGGATTCGACAAATGGTGGCACGACATTTCTGTAGAGAAACCAATTATACGTTCCGTTTCAGCTATTATTTTAACAAGATCTTGTTAAATCTGAATCTATATACATTTGTGACCTCAAGTATTCACACAACATAGATTATGAAATGATTATAATATGGAATATCAAATTATAGTAAATAACTACAGAAAAAAATAGTTTTTGAACCAAAAATTATCATATCCAGTGTCTGACTACCTTTACATGTTTTACTTGCGTAGTACGAAACTTTGTGGTAGGTAAGTAAACTCTATACTGTCAGTTCAGTCATAAGGTTGGTTTATACAGGGTCAGTAGACAAGTCAGTCGCGGCGCCGACATTGGCGCTTTGGACTTTAACTGTTTACCTGAAGTAAGTAGTAGTGGTGCGTTTCTCAAGGTGAGCACACATGTGAAGTCAGTGGGAAAAATGAATTCGCGAAAACAACTGAAACGACGATTTAATTATTTGTTGAAAAAATTATATCAATTTTGCTGTTGAATGAGTTAATAGAAATGGTAGTAAATGAGATAACTAAAAATAAACGACATTTGTTGAGCCATATTTTGCAACGCCGTTGACCGCATTTCTTTATTGCGGTAATTTAGGGGTTTATTATCCCAAAGGCACTAGTTTTCGCAATATAATTGCAACAATTTTAAGGTTTCGTCTTCGCTAAGCTTACGCGTCATTTTTATCGCCAGCGAAAAAAACGTGGTCACTCTACAACGCAGCGGCAGTGACTAACCACGCACTGACTTGTTTGTTTACACGGAGTTTATTTGGCTCTGACTGACTCTTAACTGACTTTAAAATATTCGTGTCGGAATATTCAAGTCAGCGCTGACTTCAACCCACTGTACTGACTTCAAATCAGTTTGCACAGGGTTTTTTTCGGGTCAGCACTGACTTGCCTCGAATTTGTAGTCAGTTACTGACCCTGTATAAACGAGCCTTTGCTATCAAACGTCAAGTCAAATAACAACGTCATGTTTTTAACTTTTACATCATATTAATAAAAATATACATAACAAATATACAAATATACATTTAGGGAAGATCAATGGCTGCTCTTATTTGGTCTGTCCATCTCATAAGTGATTTACCGCGCGCTTTTTTGCCTTCGAACTTGCCCTGCACCACCAAGCGTTCGGAAATTCCCCCACGACGAGACACATGCCCAAAGAAAGTGAGGATACGCGACTGCACAACGGACGATAGACGTTGCTTGATGCCGAGTTCTTGGAGTATGGATTGATTTGTGCGAAACTCTGTCCACAATACTCCTAACATTCTTCTCCAGCACCACATCGCAAGAGCATCTACCTTTTTCTCACTTTCCCTAAGAGTGCACGTCTCTGCAGCGTATAGGAATTTGGGAAACACAAGCGTTCTGACGAGCCGGATTTTAGTGGCTTTAGTTATATTACGATTTCTCCATATTTTATCTCCATTCTACGGTTTATGAAACTAAAGCCACAAAAGCCAATAAGAAGAAGTGAAGTGAACTTTTTACTGACTCGATGTTACATATTTTTCTGGAAATAAATTTATTTTAATCTATAAGTATATTATTTAGTTCATTCAGTTAAGTATATTATTGATATCAACTTGATATTGGCGAAAATTGTTTGAGATGGAAAGCGTTAAAAACTCAACGATAAATTCATCAACCATCGTAAAATATTTGCTAGGACCCACCACAATAGGAAACCAACAGAAACTGAATCACACACAGAGTGAGAGTAGATACCAACCCACTATTTTTGTCAAAACAGGCAGAGTTGTCCTTAGAAAATGGCTGCTATCCTTCGACATTCGATCTCTAACGCTCGGGACCACTCGTTGCTTGTCTAAAGATTTCTTACGACATAAGTCTGTTAGCGACATCACGAGAATAGCTTATTTAGCATTTTTTCGACATCCGCCATCTTTTATCGACCTACGTCGATTTCGTCGAATCTCTAAAGCGCGAGAATTGGGTCCCTGGTCGCTTGGAGCATGGCACCTAGAATCACCTAGTCTGTAAGACGATTCTAAATGATCCTTGTGATATTATTGAATAAAGAATCTTTTTACTTTGACTTTGACTTCTCAGTGCTTTCTTACCTTGCTTCCGCCAGTTTATTTAGCTTCTCTTTGCTAAGATATCCTTAATTCAATTTGTATGTTATAAACTGATGATGCGCTCGGTATTAACTCAATGTTCGCTACCAGTTAGTATTCCTCTGTCACACAATGAGTGCTTTGTTTGTTAATATGGTAATTCCGTGATGTAACACAAACAAATTCGTCTTCGCATGTTAATATATTACTTTCACCGATTAGTTAGGCTCTAGCTATCGTGCTCGTTGGTCATTGACCTAAGATTCCACATTATATTGGTGTCAAAAAAATCCAGAACTAATTCACATCTAATAGCTACAATAAACCAATGAAAACCTCATTTGTACAAATAAGTTGTCTGGAATAGATAGCTCTTTGCGATAAGACCGCCCATTGTACTGAATGTTGTACATTGTTTTATGTGTAGTATGCGATTCTGTGTGTACAATACAGAGTTTATCTAAGTATCTATAAATACCTATTTCATTCTCTGCTTATTTTAAAACGATCTATATTTATTACATTAAAATTGATTTGAAAGACAAATAAGACGCTAAAAGCTAGAACTCGGTGACAAGCACTTCTGAAACTACGGTATTCCGATATCGATGTGGGTGTTTCTTCGAAATTTCGTTTGAAGTTGTATTCATAAGTTACCTCGTATCTAAGTGCAACCAAGTGCATGCTTAAAGTTGAAACCACTATCTTCAAAGTTTGTTGAACTTATAACTCTAACCGTTTCATTCAAGTTGGGCCACGCGTTCTTATTGCAATCATACTTCTAATTGCAATCATTTAGTATGATTGCAATTAGGACTTTTTATGGCGATGTTGATGGTCATCACTCATCATTAGTGTGATTGCAATTAGGATTTTTATGGTACGGTTTTCATATTTACACACATACAAACAATTTTGACGCTTATTTGATTTCGCACATCATTGTGCTTATAGCCTTTACCAACCATTGAAAACATGAAGTATTTCTTTAAAAAATAATAATAATAAACTATAGGAGATAAATTACACGGCCCTTATTATTATTGTTTTCAACATTTCCGTTACGTAGATAATAATAGCCTATGAAATTGCGAAATTAAATAAAAACTATAACGAGCTTCTTAAGTAGAACCTGGCCTACCAATAAACATCACTCAAAAGATTATCTGGAAGAGATCGCTCTTATCGAGCCCGCCCATTATACTTTTTTGACTGTATCCAATGTTTCTATTTGGTAAAAACAATGAAAACAGTCAAAAAACAATAAAGTTTTTATCCATCTCTACACGAATAGACAGGTAAGTTCATCACGTGTACTGCCAAATACTCAGCCCTAATTTGAATTTTTTATATGATCCCCCAGATTGCACAATATTGATAGGTTTTAGAGACTCTATAGACTCTCTAAAACCTATTTAAATTGTGCAGTCTGTGGGATTTCCATAGAACTCTATAGAATCTATATAGAACTTTATAGAATCACTAAAACCTATCAATATTGTGCAGTCTGTGAGTTCTCTATAGAACTCTATAGAATCTCTATAGAACTTTACAGAATCTCTAAAACCTATCGAAATTGTGCAGTCTGTGGGTTCTCTATAGTAAAGAGTATTTCGAGTAACACACGGCCCTTACCAGCGCGCAGATTTAGGAGTGGAGTGAGTGAACTCTGTGACGCGAACGCACTCGGTGACGCAACCATCCGCCGCCGTGACGAGTGAAAGGCCTTAATGCGGCCACTGCTTTACCTTTGCCTTAGATCATCATCATCATTTTACGTTCTTATTTATATAACACTAGCTCATGCCCGCGACTTCCTCTTATTATCGTTATATTTTAGACAATTCACACAATATTCTATCAGCAGTCTAGTTTCCATAATACAAGCTTTGCGCTTAGTTTGGGACTAGAGTGTGATGTGTAAATTTATATTTATAAATCATAGTTTACATATTATGTTATTCTGTTTTAACAGGAGGGGTGAACCAAAAGTGGCAGGGCGATGAGAAACCTCAATGCCTTTCGATATAACCTCCCATGTATGTTCAGCGATATTCAGTCGTTCTAAAGTTACTGGCACTTTTAGGAAATTTTGGTCTAAAACAGATTTTAGGTTAGATGTCTTATGTATACCTAGACTATTAGGGCTACAACCGTAATTTTTTCACCTTACTCTAGCTTAACAGCAGACCTTTCGTACTACAGCACCAGTATGAGCCGTTATTTGATTAATTTCCAAATAAATTTAAGTATCTACAGAAAAGTCCGCAACCTGAAATTCCTTAAAAAAAAAAGAAAAAAATGTCAAAATTAACATTCCTTCATTTATGGAAAAGTTACCATGAAAATTTAATTTGGCTAGTACCGGAGCATCATGTTAAAAATTGGACTTGAGTTTTGTACAAATGCTGAAATCGACATAAAGCAATCCACATTGTTTATAGGCCCTTTGTCCATTCATTCATGACATAATCATTTTGAATACAGTTGAGTAGATAATCGTTAATTATTTTTGTTTATTGAGAAACGGCCGGACGAGGTGTTTGTACTGTCACAATCACAACTCTAAGAAAATGTACCTACTTATATTTTTTTAATTTTCCCATTTCGCAATAATTAATAAATAAACATTGGGAAACCTTCAGAAAACCTTGTTTTAGAAATTTTATTTTAATTCCAGGTTGAACAGCCAAATTGGATGTGAGTTGCGCCCAGGTTAGATAAAGTATTAGGATCATTTTACAATCGCCTTCAATAAAGGTTACACAAGGAGGTTAGACAAAGGCAGGAAGAAAAAGAAAAATAAATTGACAAGGTCGATTAAAAAAAATTCTTGATAAAATGCATTTTTAACCTGTAAATGAAGTGAAATTGATCACGTCTACGATTTGTCATCGTTTGCATTCAGAGTCAGCGTAACTTTCTACCACGCGTTTTGGTTATAAAATTGTGACTTTGATAAGAAAGTTGTATTCGTATATACTAGGGTAAAGCACTCAGGAAAACCCTACTCTATGAAAATGCATTCCTAGAAGTCACGTCTAATATTACGAATCGCATTCCCATAGCGAGGAAATGAGGAAGGTGGTTCGTATCCTACTCAACACATATTTGAAATATAAAAAAAAAATGTGGTAGGCACTTACCTATAGGTATATTATAAGCTATTGCATAGCTACTATCGCGGGCCTTGAGCGTGGAGACCGAATCCAGAAATTCCGTAACGAAAATACCGAACGTAAATAACCTAATAACGTGTTTGCGTAATCCAGCAAAAAATGCTATGCAATAGCTTTACCGCGGCAGTTCCCGAGTGCCACACGTCTTTTTTTTTTATTGAAGTGAAAACTTCTTTAGCGGCGCTGGGTGGGTAAAAACTTTCAAACTCGCGTCAGGGTCACGTGACGTTGATCGAAAAAGCGTAAGATCGAGGGGAAGGGAGAGGAACTAGTATCTCCCACTCTTTCTACCGTGCCTGAGTGTGCTGCTCTGTTTAGGCGGCACAGGGCGAAAAATAATAAAAAATAAAAACATAAACATTGTATTCTACCTCATAAATGATAGTACTTTTATACTTATAATTAAACACAACGTTAATATTGAAGTTTTCACTTCTGCCGGCACTCCCGGAGTGCTACCTTTTTTTTTTTTTTATTTCTCTGTGTTCAACTCAAATCTCAAACTGTATCTACTATTACTTATCCTACAACTATTCAATTCACGGCTCGTTAAATTTGTCAAAAGGAAAATTCAAATCCATCCTTTGTTCCTTCCTTCGCAGGCCGCCTGTTTAGGCGGTATTCGTTTTCAAACAGTAGATAGGTAAAGGTACCAACAGTTTCAAAGGTAATTTAAGATAGGCGATTAGGCTGGAGCCCAATATCCGTCGAACCAAGCCTTAGTTTAAAGGTCACTTGAGCTTAAGAAGTGATAAATGGAGGAACTTAAAGGATTACTTAAGGCTTTTAGCATACCTACTTTCTTAAGTACCTATTTAAATGAATAGTTGTTAAAGAAATTACATGAGATATTTTAAAAATACAATCTTCTTTAATAAGTATGTTTTAGTTTTTATGTAACTTTTTTCAGTTTATTCAGACTTTGATAAACAACTTATAGTGTGGAAGTTTTCGTAAAAAAAGAAAAACTTTGAAAGCTCGCAGTCGAATTCAAATTTTGAATCGTTCTAGTCTAGACCATAGCTTAATGGTATGAAGCGAGATTCTTAGGCCTTGATCACACGTACCGAGTAAACCGGCGAGACAGTGACGTATTTGAGATACACTGCGCGTCGACATCAGTTTTACTGTTGAACGTTGCAGCGTTAGCGCGCAGTGTACCTTAAATACGTCACTGTCTCGCCGGTTTACTCGGTACGTGTGATCAAGGCATTATTCTACCAAAATAGTTCATTTTATATGTAACCTCATTTCATACAAAATTAGTATAAAGACTTGTTTTCATACACTTAGTTTTTGGAGAGTTTCATCAAGCGGGGTTGTACAGTAGCTTAAAAATAAAAAGTGTAGTAACTTACAAAAAGAAAACATAGGACTAAGTGATTAGTTGCAGTGTGAATACAATATTTATTTATTTATTTTATGAATTTATGTTATGTATTTATGGAACCATAAAATAAATTTAATTTGATTTTGATTTGATTAATTTATTTATTTCATTTATGTACTCACATCTATTTTAACAGGATTATCCTAATGTAATAGCTATTATAGCTATTAATAGCTATTATAAATTTAATTTTATTAATACATCACTCGTTGTCATATCATAAATTAAATTATACAATTACAATAATAATATAACACAATAAACTTTCACATTAATAATATTAGTACGAAGGATTCGGATGCTTAGAGCAGCTTACTCAGCTCATTGTTAAACTAACAATAGGGTATTTTGGAATGACGCAGCTAGATTTTGCTAGCGTTGTGCAAGCAGGAAAGCCCAACCAGTGCCGTCTTAAGTCTATTCGGCGCCGGGGTGCGGGGCTCAGCCTGCGCCCTGGTTTTCTTTTACACTGCAGATAGTCCAGTCAAAATAGACTAAAATTATGACTCCAGTTTGCATTAATTCCCAACAAGCTGAATTTTTGTGCAGGCCTTGAATACGTCATTACAAATGATATGTCAAAAGTCCCCATCGATCCCGCTTGTGCGTTGTTTTTTATTCGAGGTCAAAGGTCATAAATTTGCGTTTTTAGCATATATCTCTGAAACAACGAGAGCTATCGAAAAGTGGTTCAAACAAAATTTGTAGATCGTAAAATTGTCTACAAAAATATTTTAACACTTTTCTTCTACAAAGCATCGCTTTTGAGATATAGTGACTTTAGACCGCAGGAAAATCGTCGAAGATGCTGCGTTTTTTTCATTTCAGCCGTTTTATCTGATTCATTGCTACATAACAAACTGTATTTCTTGCAACAAAAAGACGATTCATTACCTCGTACTCTAGTACGAGGCGGACTAACCCATCGAACCCATCACCCCTTTCAGTAAATTTCAAGAAATACTGTTTGTGGTTTTACTGTTCTGTGGCAATGAAGCAGATAAACGGCTGAAATGAAAAAAACGCATCATCTTCGACGATGTTCCTGCGGTCTAAAGTCACTATATCTCGAAAGCGATGCTTTGTAGAAGAAAAGTGTTTAGATATTTTTGTAGACAATTTACGATTTACAAACTTTGCCTGAACCATTTTTCGATAGCTCTCGTTGTTTCAGAGATATACGCAAAAAACGCAAATTTATGACTTTTAACCTGGAATAAAAAACAACGCACAAGCGGGATCGATGGGGACTTTTGACATATCATTTGTAATGACGATTCAAGGCCTGTACAAAAATCCAGCTTGTTGGGAATTAATGCAAGCTGGAATGTCTATTTTGACTGGACTAAGACGGCTATGTCAAAGGGCGCAATTACTCGCCTATGATGACAGACGCACAGGTGCCGCGCCGCGCGCCCATTTTAAATGAACTTACACTTTATTGACTTAGAGATCATTTTGCTTCAAGTGCGGGCAACCGGGCGGCAATGTGTCAAAGGTCAACACTCTTTTTGGCATGACAATTTTTATTTTTTTGCGCATACGTGTTTGTCGTAACCTGTATATGAAACTGTGCAATGGCGTTAAGTTCAATGAAATATCTAAATATTCATTAATTAGCGCTCGGCAGGCGCCCCCGGGCGCTCCGCGCCCGGGTGCACCGCACCCCTTGCACCCCCGGGTAAAGACGGCCCTGAGCCCAACTTAGCTTAGTTACCATTTCTATGAATATAAACCAGAGGGCTTAGTCTGAGGTTACATTTTAAAACTCCCTACTCTCGAGCCGAGAGTCGTCTCTCGGATATCCATACAAAAATATAAGGACATCCGAGAGACGACTCGAGCTCGAGAGTAGGGAGTTTTAAAATGCAACCTCGGACTAATCCCTCAGTTTCATCATCTTGTCGAAGTTCACATAGGAATTTAGCACGTAAGTTGTTTTATGATCGAGTCGATTTACTTAAATCGGTTCCGAAGAACATTACACAGCTAAAAAGCTTTCAAAAAGTGAGTAAAACGTTTTAAATTAGGTTATATCCATGACTTAGCCCGCGCGGATATAATCCTTTGGTGAGTTTTTATCCCATTATCAAAATAGGAACGCTACAATATACTTAGGTACGGTAAAATAAACAAATAACGGTTTAGATCTCGAACCCTCTAAAATACTTACGGTCTATCTTATAAAAAGTTAGCGCAGACTTGATGTATTGATTACCATACGCAATGATGACTTAAAGTCAACGATAACTTTTTATAAGATAGGGGTTATTCTTTCTTGACTCAAAGAATCCTTAGAGTAATGTGTTCTACATGCAAGGATTATTTTTTAATCTTCTGTTGTGCTGTACGTCAGTCAGTGGCAATCACTAGGCAATCTGTATTTTCTGTGACTAGTGTGACTACACATGAATGTTCATCGAGTCATGCTAGGTCCTCAATCCGTTCGGGTTTCCCCGTATTTGTCCTAGATTTAGAGGTCCGAGATGGTGTATGTTGAAAATCGTAGCTTTTTAAAAATAGATCCGGGGATTACAGAACTATTCTTAGTTTATTTCCTGTAGCTCTACCATAAGTTTTTACTATACTATATTTACTATACTCGCTAGCGTCTGTAGTTAAAAAAATGTATGAAGATTTGTACAGCGCCTCTAGCGGATAGTTGGGTACTAAAATTCGTCATACTAATATTGACGTAACTATTGTAGTAAAGTCAGGCGATTTTACTGTGACAACTCATGGTAGAGGTACTGTTTACTTGCAAATGCATTTTCTGCGTCTGGTGTTTGACAGCGACGCGACGTTTGAGCAATCTTTCGGAATACAAACCGGACTTAGCATGAAGGTAAGTGATACCTCCTTGGACGTGCTAAGCAGCACTACACAATACTCTGTGGCATCGGTTTCACTCGACACAAGCCCGTAAGGCATGAGTCAGGCGAGAGAAAGTGCTCCGGCGATTAGTATGGACTTCTATCATGTCATTGACAAGTTAATTAGCTATCACGTTGCACCTGTGCTCGCTATATATGCCGGTTTTTTTTCTAGCAACGAACGTCCATCGAACATTTCACTCAACGTCATCTAGTTTCAAAACTTGTATACTTGCAAACGAGTTGGTAGGTATGCTAATAACTTTACCCACACATACAGAATAAACAATTAGGCACATCTGTTTGTTTCCATGCATATTATTTATCGTGTTTATCGAGTTCCGGTCCAATTTTGAAAAACTGGTTCAGTTATTTTTGTAGAGATACGTGGCGACTCTGAACAATGATGCGAAATCATTAAACATTTACTTACTTACTTACATAATTTTGTTATATTCATGTAATTGCACCTGCATAAGTACCTACCTACCTACCTACCTACCTACCTACCTACGTTAATTATTTGTGTTATGAATCTACTAATGTCAGTTTCACATTCGTTCAGTAACTTTTTATTAGATAAAACCTTTTTAGATTAGCGACGAATATCAGCACGAAGCGCCATATAAACTGAAATTAGAAACGTCTAAGTACACTTTACGTATTTTCTACGTCTGAAATAAATACTTAGTAGGTATTTCCACATTGCCTTTGATGTTGTAAATGAGAAATGAAGTGATGTCACTGAGATGAAGAAATCGCACAATACCGCACGCGATACCATTGTGAAAGAAAACGAGTATCGAGGATATCCGCTTGTAACGGTATCCGGGAGGATATATCAACGTAGATTTAACTAGAACAACATAATTTCAGTTTCAAATCGCAATTGAGAATAAACTGGTGCCTAATTAAATACCTAAATAAAACTTTGTTCAATTGGTAGATACGTATTATAAGCACACAGGGGCCTTATTCTCTATTTTCCTTCCCCAAACCGTGCTACGTCACAACGCGTTCCAGAGGGCTTAGTCCGAGGTTGCATTTTAAAACTCCCTACTCTCGAGCCGAGAGTCGTCTCTCGGATATCCATACAAAAATATATGGACATCCGAGAGACGACTCTCGGCTCGAGAGTAGGAAGTGTTAAAATGCAACTTCGGACTAAGCCCTCTGGAACGCAAACTTCAAAAATGATTGATTTGTATCTATATAATTCGAATCGCGCATGACACGTTTTGAAACGAATAGTTTTCATAACGCGGCAGACTTCGACACGTTTAGTTGACAGTTCAAACCGTACCGTGTCGCGGTAGGGAATGACAACTAAGGCTTACGCCATAGGTACATTTTTTTCAGATTCCACGCCCGTTGTCTTGCTTAAGCCAAGTAACGCGCGTGGTTTGCAATACAATAGAGAATAAACCCCCAGATTAGTAGAACGCATTCCATTACATTTTTCAATTAATAAAAAAAAATGAATTGGCAAGTACGCCCTTTTCCACTCCAGTGACGTTTGTTTGACAGATCCGCATAGAAAGGGCGCGAAAGTCGCAGCCAGGCTAGGCAAGGCACCGCGTCTTTTGAGGTGCGCACCAATTTGTTGGGATAAACATCGTGTAATATCAATTTAATGTTACAAATATCTTATTTCTACTTGATTTTTCTAGAACCTCTAGATTGCACCGTAAAAGATGATACGATAGATAAATAAGTTTATCTCTGTGTTTTGTCTAAAAATAATGTTAAACCGACGCGACGCCGACGCTGCCATTCTAAAACATCTAGCAATTTCCATGTTCCGCATGAAATAATTCAAGAGATCAGAGATCCAATTTATATGTAGTATTTACAAATACGATGTTGTTTGCAGCGACACGATATCTAGATCTTGCGGTAAGACGTGACTCGATTGCTCCGAGACTACAGGGCCGGAGTCAGTGATCTTACGGTATTTTCTTCCGGGAAAACGAGTTACTCAATCCTCTTGAGCCAGAAGAGTTGGATCGTACCAGCGAAACCGACTGGGTGTAAAAAAATTGAAACAGATTAAGTTTCAAATATGACTTGCGGACTTATTTTCTTTAACCCGGAGAGCTTTTAAATAAAAACTTCAAAAGCCAGGTCAACCACTTTGCACCTAAAAACTATATGATAGTAAATTGAAGTCTTTAAAAATTTACACGTGGAAAGGTAGTTTTATCTAGAATCACAAAAAAGTAAAAATAAAGAAAGAAAAATAAATGGCAAAATACTAAAAATACTACGACAACAGACTACAAAAAACAGTACCCCAGTCCTTGCTACGATTCTGGTTTGTAGCTGTTTGTTGCATACGGAGCCCCATGGGGTTTATAAGGAGTTCCGTACGACTAGAGTAGGTATACCTACTTCGTGGTTACGAACTTCGAAACTGTCTATTTTCATGAATAAGTAAAATGCTTAACGGCGATGTGGTCTTGGAATACCAAACGTTATTGCGGATCAAGCCTAGGTCAGGGACTCAAACCAAGTAAAATAAACTTCGCAAACCTGCGGGTCTAGTACGAGTTTTTAATGTGGGTATACGATCGGAGTAAAGAGCCTGGCGCCCATTGTGACAGCGTGAAATGACATTTGTTTGCTTCCAAACTTGTCAAAGAATCCGCTAAAGACTCTGTAAGTGAAATGGTAAGGTATTAGATTCATGATTTTTTTTTTAAGTTTAAGAATATTTTTGTTACGTACCAAGCCTTAAAGGCAAGAATATAGTGCCCCAGAGATGCCGTTTCCGCTCAAATCTTAATTTAAGACCTATAATTGTAACCAACATGATGCAATAAATGATTCTATCTATAGCGCTATACAAGTTTCTTGCCCATTCTTCTAGGCTCTGGTCGCATGGAACTGGCACCTAGAATCACCTAGTATGTAAGACGATTCTAAATGATCCTTGTGATTTTACTGAATAAAGTAATTTTTGACTTTGACTTTGACTTTGACATCAGGCACTATACACTGATCGTATAGACCAACTTATACAAAGCCCTGTGTAATATTTTTGAACCTTGCAATATTTAAGGACATTTGTAAAACAAGCTGTACAAACCGAAAATAAAGATCTAAGTATACTTAGTTTATATTTCATGTTTGTTCAGCTATATACACAATACTTACCACAGTCATTGTCAAAATTTGAGGCCACACAAAGGCTAATTAACCGTAGGCGAAAAATCAAAAAAGTATTTTTAAACGCGATGTTTTTTGTTCTAGCGAGAGTAGGTACAATGTCAACTTAGCTCGAGGGATAAGAAAAATGTTAAGAAGAATTGTATTGTAAATAAAGGCTAAGTCAACATGTGTATTTGGTACCTAAGGGGTAAGATTTCATTTCATTCACATCTTGATCATTACCTTTCTATAACATTATTGTCAAAAACAAGCTACATGAGCTGACAAAGTTTCATCGTCATCAACCTATCAGTCCACTGCTGGACGTAGATCTCGAGAAAACAAAGTTTGACAAAGTTTGAATATGATTTTTTTTTTTAACTTTAGTACACCGCTGTCTTTCTGTTCTTGTCTATCCTCTCCATCCAAAGGTTGTCTGGAAGAGATCGCTATTATCGATAATACCGCCCATTGTACAAATCTAAAAGCCTGATATAAGTAATACCTATAAATTAACCTAACAATGGCGTGAAAACAATAACCTTAAATGTAGGCTGCCAAATCCGCTTGGGGTATTACTCACTAAACATCGAAAGTATGAAGCAGGGTTTCCGTTAAGGCGTGTGTTCACTAAAGCACCACTTGCACAATACTAGAAACCGTGCGTGACCGACAAACTATTTCTATCTGCTTTGATGGACACCGCACTTACCTTCAAGTATTTCTGTTATTCTATAATATCATCATTGCTTTGGGCAGAGGATTATATTGTAAGAAGCCTTTTTATAGTTGGATATTTTAGGATCAATATTTTGTCGTTTTGATGCCCATACAAAATATTGGACCACAATAGCCCAGGACAGAGTGAACTGGAGAAAATGAAAGGGAGGCCTTTGCCCTGCAGTGGGACACCACAGGCTGAAAATAAATGAAATGAAAATATTTTGTCACATAAAAAACTTCGCGCTGGCGAATTTAATGGCACTTCCTACCAAATAGACTTTGAAAATAGTCAAGTCAATGTATTTCACTTTATTTCTATAAATCAGTCACGTGTAGGTAGAGGTGTATAACACGCTTTTCCTAGAAAACTATTTCGATCGCACGCAACCGTTATCAGTTTTTCCTCTATTAACTAGAGAATTTCCCACCAAGATCCGCGTGTAGGTCACTAACCGCGGTGCAGTTGCACTCGCACTAACGGGTAAAATCGCACGACAATCCGAGTGCTTAGTCCGAGGTTGCATTTTAAAACTCCCTACTCTCGAGCCGATATATCCGAGAGTCGTCTCTCGGATATCATATTTTTGTATGGATACCCGAAAGACGACTCTCGGCTCGAGAGTAGGGAGTTTTAAAATGCAACCTCGGACTAAGCACTCTGAGCCCGTAGTTTAGTTATCGAACTATTCTGGAAACCTAAAACGCTTTTTGGCTATCATCTCCCTTCATAAACATCCTCTTTGTATGATGTTTAACAAGGGCATAAAATTAATTAAATTTGTCATAACAAAAAAATCATAAACCACATAGTAACAATGGTAGGCGGTAGTAGCAGCTAGAAAATCTTAGAGCTACCGATGCATGGTCAAGGCTGCAGATCGAGGAACCTCCGGACGATATGTGCCGTATCGAGGATTACTTACTTACCTTCTGTATCTGACCCTTAATCATAATAATATTATTATTTTTACATTTATTTAAAATATTAGCAAAAAGTTTTTACAATATACATAAATTTTATATAAAAAACTAGGTTGCCACCGGCAGCGGGGCAAGGCCCAAGCTACCGGTGGTTAGGGCTACAGATTGAGGAACCTCCGGACAATGCGTGCCGTGTCGAGGATCACTGCCGCATGCATCATTATTATTTTTATTATTTTTGTAGTTAATAGATTTGAACGCTACCGGTCTAACGACTTGTTAAATAATTTAAATGCAATCGAAGTCAGTAAAATTACTGGTTTACTGTTGGTCGTGTTGGTACGATTTCGCTATTTATTGCTTGCATCGGCGCATCCCGTTAGGTGTCCCACTGGTGCAAATCAAAAACTTTCGCGTTTTATTTGAACTTATACAAAGGACTTTTTGTTATAACGATCAACGAACGAGCAAGTTCTACGAATGCAAGAACATTTTCCAAGTCTAATTAAATGTTTACGCAAACTATCGGCAGAAAACTAGTCCAAAGTTTAGACTATGTGACCCAAAACTTGAAACTATGCGCCGTTTGTTGCCATTGTAATGCACTATTTCTATGTATTACTCACACATTTATTTAAATACTTAGAAAAAAGTTTTTTACAATATCTATATCTATGTATTACTTATTATTACTTAGTATATACTTTTTAATTAATAACCTTTTTAAAACATCCGTGGCTATAAAATAGCGCGATTTGGTAATTTGGTTGTTGCGACGAATTGGTACAGTACCTATTGTTTTCCCTTCAAAACGGATTGATAGTAAAACAATACTAAGTACTGTGACTGCAGTGTTGGCCGTCGTAGACACAACAAACACAAGTACTGACGCTGCAATGCTGCAAATTATTGTGTACATTTGCGGCACTGCAGCGTTAGCTTTGACTGTGATCGAAGACCTAGCCGACTTGGCCATCATGGCGCATTTGTAGATGTAAGACTAATAGATACCTACTAGATATGAGACTAAAATTTTTGCACACGATTTTAATTTGGTAAAATATGTGATCTTACATACCCATGATGACATCTTGTACTAAAATCTATCATGTTTTTTTGCTAATAAATAAATGAATGAATGAATAGATATAATGAGGGTTCTTTATAATGCTGATTGGCTTAGATTGGAACAGTGGACCGGCCCGTTACCAGTGCCGTGGAACTAATGAGTAACAGGGTTATGTCTTCACGGCACGCCAATTGCGATCAATGAAATTACTATAATCGATTTCATATTTAACCACTGGTGTGTTGGTAGCTAGCGGTGTAATATGCGAGTTCGATTTCCTGCAAATTTCTCCACACAATAGTTTGATACTGTGTTGATTGTAGGCTTAGCCTGAAAGGGCAATCAGTGTAACCATATTTGTTGTACCGATTATTTTTTGGAATTTAAACTAAAATGGTAGGTTTCTTGTTTGAAGCTAGGTTTTGGGTCTTTGTAAAGTTTTATTTATAGCTGAAATTACCTAGGGCTTTTTGATTTCATAATAAAACCTAACCTTAATAATAATCTTATCATCATCATTCCCCTGCCCTTATCCCACGTTAAGTGTGGTCGGCACAACATGTATTTTTCTTCCACTCACTTCTATCATTCGTCAAATAAGAGTCCGCTCCTTTCACATTCATATCCTCTTTCAATAAAACCTAATACTTAATAGGTTACTAATTTTTACCCTTTATTACTAATGACTTCAACTGCATCACCATTTCGTCCTTGCACAAAAGCATTCGTTTCTAAACCATGTGTAAACAAAAGCCGCGAAAACAAATAAAATCACAATTTGTCCGCCGTATTTCCATCTTTATTATTTTTATTTTATTCTCCCGAGGAAAGAATCCCCTTCAAAGCCCAGCTTTGTCTGGCACGATATTATATAAAAATGTTAAATTAATAAAAATTCCTCCCTCGCTCGGATTACGGATATTGATGTTTACTAGGGTGGCTCGAAATTTTTTTTTTCGACTTACGTTAACCTAATAGTGAAAAGTTTGTGCGTTTTTGGGTAAAAACCGACTATGTAAAATATTATTTGATTTGATTGACAGTAACTGCCTCCGCCACGTCATCGATTATTAATAAAAACATGATTTTTGAGTCTACTTTGATGCTACATTACTGTATAAAAAATAAATCAGCTGGCTTTTTTTTTTCGCTGATTTATTCCTACTATGGTCTATTTTTTAAATAAAATAATAATAACGTTCGACTTAGTGTTTTAAACGTGGGGGAGGAGAGCGGGAGAGATTCACTTGTTCCTTCATCTTGACGGATGTACTTCGGGACCTAAATCATACACTGGACCATTAGGTAAAGCTCTGGAAACCTGCGAATTACTGCCTGTGAAAAACTTTACACACATCGAGGGAGAGGCGCTTCTTGAAATGTCAAAAGATTTAAGTACAAATCAACAGTACTTGTACAAGATAGTCTTTGCGGTAATTTCAGGTGATTTCCCAGATAACTTAGCAAATAAGTCTCCAGGCAAACTCTTTCATGCCCGCTGGCTTACGCGGGCCAACCGGATCTTACGTTTGTACGTTACATCTGAGAAGCCATCGGAGAATTTGAAAACTCTGGCTGAATTTGTCCTGAAAGTTTATGCATCATCTTGGTTTCAATTCAAACACAAGCCATCATGCAAAGATGGTTTACGCCATCTTTACAATATAATAAGGGCCTCCAGATACCTGCCAGAAGATTTCAAAAATATTATTGATCCTGTCATTCAACGCAATAGCTATTTTGTGCGTCCGGAGAGCATTCTTCTTGCAATGGTTACTGATGACAGGAAACACATTAGAGAATTAGCAGCTCGGCGCATATTGAAGGCACGCAGCATGCCTCAGCCTTTAGTACCAAGACTATATGAAGTACCCTGTATAAACTTCAATGCTTCCACATATATTGGCAGGAAACTCTAACTGACCCACCTATTTTAAGGAACTTGTCCGATCAAGAAATCCAGCACCTCGTTGAAACTGGAGGTGAGGATGAGCTGCTGTTTCTGAGGCTTCCCTGTCATACTCAAGCCGTCGAACGGGCAGTAAAAATAACAACTGAAGCTTTAAGTTTACAGTGCACAAGAAAAGCCCGTTTGGGTGCAATAAAAGCCAAATTGGAGTCGAGGAAAATAATGCCGAATTTTGACTCCAAAAAATATTTTCGATCTAATTAAGTAACATAAGTTTTGGTCATTTTATCTTAATAAATATGTTTATTATAAAAATACTAAATTTTAATTACTATCTAAATAATTTTGTGATTAAATTATTTCGTTTTTCCCTAAGTAAAACAAAACATTATTTTATGATAATTTGAGGTCTTTGCGGAGGCAGAAGGAGTTATCCAAAAAAAAATTGTAATTGCATTTATTTTCACATTAATATAACGCACCGAACCCCCCCTATTAGAACTCAAATTTCGAAAAAAAAAAAAGTTCCATACATTCGTGAGCCACCCTAATGTTTACTCTCTCTCGTTTTATTTTTTTTCTATTCCTGATGTCAGTTATTACATAAACCTATATGTAATATTATACAAATAATATGTAGAATAATATGTAGGTTAAGTACATAAACAGTTAATAATAAAGTTAATATGTACTTACATAAAAGAATACAATTATATTTTGAGCCCTAAATCATTTCGTTTTAATAAAAAAGCCGTTTGGTTAAAAATAATTTATTTAAACTTTTACTAGTTTTGCGAATAGTAATTAAACTGGCAGCAGAATGCAGTGTTATGTGAACAATATTATTTCTATCATTTGTAAGTACCTATTCCACACAATAAAACTTTTTTATGATGTCAAAGTACATTAAACACTAAGCTGTAAGTACTTAACTTAATAATAATATTATCAGTAAAATACCAACACAGGGACGTATAGTTCGCATGTATAGTGCTCATTCCCCGACTTCACATATAATGTTATTTTATGATCAAAAACGAGAGTAAAAACGACCAAGTTTACCACAAACAAACATTTTACGAGCAAGTCAGCGCCTCTGGTGTTAAAATTTTAAAATGCACTGCCAGGGAAAGCGGCTACTAACAATTTATATGTTGACCCAAATGTTGAATGGTCCTGCGCAGTTTCACTATATATAATTAAATACTATATTTTTTATATACGTGTATACTTTCCAACAATATTGATAACTTTCAAACAAAGTTATATACTGTTTGAGATTTAAGTACCTACTTATATTTTATTTTTACTTTTTTTGTGATATTTTGTATTGTTATATGATAATTTACTAGATTATTAATACTTAGATAATACGTAAATCTACATTTTGCAATGTTTCTTCACAATCACCTTAATAATCAGATTTAAAAAACTTTCAAATAAAAATATATTTTTCTTTTATTAACTTACCCTGAACCCTACTTCTGCAAGGAAGTCGGGGGACCATCAATAAACTCGATAGCTAAGTCGAGCTGTCAAGAAACCATTTCCCAGATTGCCTATCGACCCCATTGATAACAACCCTAGTCTATTAGCGCTACTTAGACACGCTCTCTGCAGAACCAGTCAAGGACACAAGAATAATAACACTGATTAAGTATAATCATCATCATCATCATCATTCCCTTGCATTTATTGGGATAAAGGCAGGGGAATGATGATGATGATAATACGTCAAGGGGGGTCCGTGCGCACGTGTTTTTTTCTTCCAATCACTCCTATCATTCGTCAACTCTGAGTCTACTCCTTTCTCATTCATATCCTCTTTCACGTATGTATGCAGCACATTGATTCGTGGACTGCAATGTGACTCGTCTACACAATACAACATTACCATACCAATACGGTATATCTTGTAGCATAATTCTGGCTAATGTTTGGACACAATAGCAGTGTTGGATGGCAGCCAGTGAATATATTATCGAAGTATCCATATATCCAGATAAGTATAGGAATAGAGCCAAAAGAATCTGTTTTCTAGATTGTGGAGCAAGCGTTCAATTACATATAATAATTCTATTTTTTTTTTCAAAAAAGAACAAAACCGACGTAACATATCTAGATGTACCTAACTGCAATAACTTTTCGATTTGTAGATTGCGCTGTCGAAGCGTTTTGCTATAAGTTATTTCAATTACTTATTTGATTACTTGACTTGTAAGTAACCAACAACAAGTAATCGAAAACAGATTTTTTTACTTGACAATAGAAGAATAAAAACGCTTAGAGGATTTTTGGCAGGGGCATTTGGGAATTAGCCCAAAAAATCACCAAATTCGGTCCATAAAACAACTAATTGGTGCTAAGTTTTTTAAGTTGTTTGTATTATAGTTTGTAGGTACACTAGTTTGTTTTCCAAATTAAATAAAATAAAATCATTGGCGGAGGAATCGTTTTACAAAAACATAAAAACACCTCTTCTTTTTGAAGTGGGTTAAAAAGTTCTAAGTAAGTATAAGCGTTATTTCCGCAAATTATAATCCGGCTACTCTCGCGATAATATTATGTATATAAACCAGTTTGTTTTAACGGCAGCGGTCAGTGGGTCGCGGAAGTGGATGGACCGGTTCGCGAATGAGAAGAAAGGGCTGGAGGTGCATCTCTGAAGCTAAGTCCTAACTTAGTTTTCATTATAAACGGGATATTTACCATGATTTGTGAGTTTGATTATTTCCCGATATTTCGGCACAGTTGCATGCGCCATGATCACGGGTCGAACTCAAATCAAACTCACAAATCATGGTAAATATCCCGTATATAATGAAAACTATGTTCAAAACCATGATAGTTTCAAATATTAAGTCTTATCTTACCAAACCAAGAAATTATATTATGAGAAACAAGATTTATATCAAAGTGCTAGTTTTGTTATTGGCAAGAAACCAATTATACGCTAACATATCGAAGTAGGTATTATACATTCCTCTTACAAATATATTATGTACTTAGCAAATTTGCAAAAAGGTTGAGTACTTATATATATATATCAAATAGGTGATTAATTGCCATTATGTAAATACTATTACAGTTTAATTACAAATGTTAATTATGGATAGATCATAGATACCATTATATTTGGAAACAAAATCCTGAGCGAGTTTTGCACAATCTTATGATTCTCGTGAAAGGTACACAAAATGGTAAGTAAACTGCTGTGGTTTAAAATAAATTACGGTCCTAATGCGTAAAACCAACAAAAGATTGCTGTCGTGCGGACGTAAGCCGATTTTGGCCAATCCTATGTAAATTCAGCTTATAATTTTCTTTGGTCAAGTGCGAGTCACTCTAGAAAGCTGGCGACAGTCAAAACAGAACATTATTACGGTTCTTGTTAAAGTACCTAATATGCTTAGACATGTGTCTCACAATCACTAAGCTAAATAAGTATTTTCTCATGATAGGTTAAATCATAAAGAACATTTACATTTGCTTGAAAATATTTAGAAAACGAGACGTACGGCACTCGGGGACTGCCGCGGTAAAGCTTTTGCATAGCATTTTTTGCTGGACTACGCATACGCAGTGTTAGGTTATTTCGTTATGGAATTTCTGGGTTCGGTCTCCACGCTCAAGGCCCGCGATAGAATCTATGCTATAGCTAAAAACAGGGTTAAGAAGAAGTTTTTACTGTAACAAAGATTGTCTAAAGAACTCTACCTTTTTCTAAAAGTATATGCGTTATAATGATTACAAAGATTGCTTTCTTGTGCAAACAGAGTATACCTACCTATATAACCAATGATATCAGTGTGAAAGTATCCAGCTGAATGGAAACGGGTCAGGTTCCACTCCAGTGCGCTGCCAGAATGTGGCGGACGAGATAACACCAACCACTTCGATGTAGGTAACACCAAATAAATTCGGTATTCGTAACAATTTTACGAAGGTTTTATCATTACTTTAATTTAATCAATAGAATAGAATAGAAAAACTTTTATTTACCTACACATAACATTTTATTCACACATACATTTAAAAACAAATTATACAAGAACAGATTTGTAAAAAGGTCACCACTCAGCATATGCCATAGATACGGTAAGGTCTATAGCCCTGGTCTTTAAATTTGAATTTGTATTCTGTATTTAGTGTAAACCTACAAGAAACAAGTAGGTTTTTATAACTTTAATAGGATTAATTTCGATAAGTTGAAATGTCCAAAGCTTTTTTTCACACAAACACAAAATGATTGCCTAGTTTTATCAAAGTTCAGTTGAACTATAGATTTATAGATATAACTACATAGACTAATATAATTTAGTTTCCTTGAAGACTTTTTTGGGGATGCTAAATGCTGAGCTTTCGTGAATAAATGAAATTTCGATAAATGAATCGTTCCGCAGTTTCATGTTAATTAAAAGTAACATGGGTGCAGGCTTGTCACTTGTAAACATTAAAAAAGTTTTACGCTACGTTGAGAATATTAAACTTGTTAAAATCCGGTGGAAAATGTGAAAAACTTTACGCAACAACGTTTAAGCAGGTGTATTTACCTTCATTTTTCACACTGTAAATGAGACTACAGGGTGTCCTTATCTAAACAGAGATTTATTTATAAAAATAACTTCAGGTGTATTGCAAAATTTTGAAAACATTTTCATTTTTTGTCATTATTCCTAAGTTAACATGTATTAGTGATTAGTACTTGATTTGATTTAGAGTAAAGTAAAAAGCTTTGCCCAGTTGTGGGATACTAGTATTGGTATATGTAGGTAACACTTTAAAAACGATTTTGCCTCCGACTATTTATTTATTTATTTTTATTTCACAGGAAAACAAACAGTCTTATAAACTATATCTAAACTAAAATTATATCTGCTGACCAGTTATACGTTCTCTGCTATGACCATACCAAGCCTAGTTTTATGCGTGCCATGACGCCGCAGACTTGACATAACATAACTGCGCTGGTAGCAGCATGACTCGACTATATCTACAAGTAATTTCGTTACTATAGTAGGGTGAGTAGACCAGCCTACGGGGCTATCCAGCAAGGGGAAACTTGCGTGACCGAATATACTTTCAGTTACAGTTCAGTTTTCGATGATTTTACTATAGTAACTCATCAGTATTCCGTGGCATTTTTGTGGACTGACGTGACTGAGCTTTATAAAATTATGACTGAGCTGTTAAAAATGACGTCAATGCCGCGGTTTAGCACGTGACCTACCTGATTTTTCGTTAATTCTATCAAACGGTATGAAAATTGATCATTCAAAATATTAATAAAAGACGAAGAAGAAAACTGAACTGAAATTTGATCAAATAACAGTTCAAAAACATTTCAGTTGTCAGGATACCCCCCCCCCCCTGAACATTATTTATGTAGATTGGAACATTGGAACAAAGGTCCGGCGAAGGGAGGTTCCATTAATTGAGTCGAGAAATCCGTCCAAGGTCGTCTATTTGATAACTCACACGAACAAAGTAACAAAGATGACTAACAGAAGGATAGGTACCTATTGTATTTATGTATGTACTGCTCTTAGATAGGCTTTTGTTTGGCATTTTTCAAAGGACGGGATTAACAAACGCGGGACGCAGGAAAAAGAAAAAGTTTTTGGTTAGGTACTTTTGCAAGGAGGTGGCAGATGATCGGCTTTCATTATGAACGAAATATTAATGAATTGATTAAGAAAAAAAACAAATTAAAAACAAAATGGTACTAACTAGATAGGTATATGCTTTCTTAATAAAGATTTTTTTGGAAATTATATTTTTAGTAGGTTTAGTAATGCAATGTCGTAGTATTTCTCTTCTTTTGAAATAATATCCAAGTGTTTTGAATAGTATATGCTCAGTTTAGCAACCAAGTTTATACCCTACGTGGCACGAACAAGCGTTCTATTCCTCCATAACTTACCAACAACAAACTCTATTATTTTGTTCAAAATAATACAAAACTGTATAAGTTCAGGACAAAGTGGGAACGAGGAAGTTTAGTAAGCTACGGGCTCATAAACAAAGAAAACTTCGCACTACGCTAATATAGAGACAGCTTTTCTCTTTCCTGTCAGTATCAAAAAGTTAAAAAGAATCTCAAAAAACAAAAAAAAAGATTCTTATGATTTTTTTCACATTAGATATGTCTTGTTTATTTGTTAAATGATTGATTAAAGAAATCACAATAAATAATTTAGAACGGTTTTTATGGCCTGGTTCCTACCGTTTCTTTCTATGATATTCTTACAATTAAATGCTGAAGTTCTAACTATGTTAATATAATATATAAGTCTAACTATGATAATACATCTCATTAATAAGAATCAAAGTCCTGACTGACTGACGGCTGACGTACACGCCACAGCCCAAACCGCTGGTCCTAGAGACTTGAAATTTGGAAGGCGTGTTCCTGGAGTGACTGTGTGGCGTACTAAGGCAGGAATTTTGGAAATAACGCTCCGGAGCCCTAAAATAAGGCTTTGAAGTTTGTATGCAGAATCTTATCCCGTGAACCGATTGACTTGAAACTTGATACACATAATGTTGACACGAAATAAAATGGATCTGCATTTTTAGATTTTGCAAAATCATCCCCATTTCCCTAAAATTGAGTAAAGTTTGAAATTTCGAGTATATGTATTTTGAGTATAGATGGCGTTGTCTCAGTTGCGTAATCCTAGAACGCGCTATCGGTGCGTTTTGGCAATGCGTTATAAGTCGGTCGGTATTTAGCATAACATTCCATAAATTGAGTTATTTTGATAAGTTTTTTAGGGTTGCGTACCCGATTACCGCTTTGAATAAATATTTAAAAACAAAATGTTAAATAATCAAGGGGCGTTTATAGTCTCATACAAAAACATAATTTACTTGGATGGTTTGTTTTTTTAATATAATAATATTTTATAAAATATATATATATTATATATTATATTTACATAATAATATTTTAAAATTCCTCCGTGGGAAAGGGGGCAAGTGTGTTGTTACGTTATTAATCGACGAATTTTAATCAAATTATTAAGAAAATTATTAAGAGGCGCTCTGTGACAATTTTACTCTAATGAATGCAATAAAATGAGGGAAGTTTTCTGTAACGTTATCGACGAAAGTCAATGAAAATTGAGACGCACATTAATGACTTGATTTTACACCAAATATTGCAAAAAGGAAGTTTGTAGTAGCGTTTTTTATGAACGATTTCAATCAAGTTTGAGAGTCAGGGCGTTTTCACATTATCCGATCCGATATCGGTGTCGGACGCTGATCCGATATCGGGGTAAGTAAAATGTATGAAAAATGTACCTGTCTTTCATATTGTCCGTCCCGATATCGGATATCGGAGCCGGCACCGATATGCTGGCGGTACCATCGGACGCCCTATCGGATAACGCTCTCACTCTAAGAGCGTTTCCACACTAGCCGATCCGATATCGGTGTCGGATAATGTGAAAACGCTCTTAGGGCTCTTTCAATTTATGCGTTTCGTATCGGACCGCTGCAGTGCCGAAGCGGTGCGTCGTACGGCGTAAGGACGGGCGGTCGTTTGTTTTCATACAAAATGCACGGTGCGGAAACAGTGCGGCGTCCGTACCGCGACGTTCGACAGCAGGACGGCAACGTCGCGAGGCTAATTTCTAAACGGTAATTTGTAATGGCGACGTTCTGGCAACTCTGCTTGCGTAAACATTGTATCAAATCAACTCCAGACAAATTTAATACTTTTTACTAGAATCCAGTTAGTTTGTGCCACTTACTGCTTTGGAACTTCAAAAGAACAAACATACCACTTGTTATCGACATCAAAACATCCCGGTGAGCTGTTATTTTCATCAAAATTACAAACAAAACAAGGTGTAAAGTCGTTGGAAGTCTCAAAGATACCCGCAAGTTGCAGTTAAAACGACGGAATTTTTAGTTTTTAGTTTTGGCAACAAATTAAATTCATCAAACACAAAGTAAACAAGACAACATTTCTCGACCTCGAACTAACGACCTTGTAAACTGCTACTGTCACTTGTCACTATTCTGTCAAAACAGACAGATAATCTGACGTATTGGAATAAGGAACTACAACAGACGTACTTGAAAAGCGGGGAGCGGCATCTAGCGTCAAACCACTTCAACTTGCAAATATACCTGCTAACCTACCTGGATTAGTAACAATCTGTTATTGATAGATGGTGCTAGTAGTTCGTACCTAATTATGAATACACAAATGATGGAAATGCTCAGCATTATAAGACAGCAAATTAAGGAAGATAATCAAGAAAGTCTAAAAATAACGGAAGAAAACATTACGAAAACAATCAATAAAAATTTCAATGAAAAATTTAATTTAATTGAAGAAAAAATTAATGAAGTCCAAAATAAACAAGAACAGAATGAAAAACGACTGGACGACTTCGATAAAAAATTAAGACAAAGGAATTTAATTTTATTTGGCTTCAACGAAGATGAAAAATGTTACCAAGAACTTGAAGATATAGCCTTAAAATTGATAAATTCAAAATTAGAAATAGAATTTGATCGAAAAGAAATTGAATATATTGGCAGAGTGGGAAAAAAATTCTCAAATCCAAGACCTATTAGAATCACACTCACCACCTATGGAAAAAAGATTAAAATTTTGCAAAAGAAAAAAATACTTGATGGATCAGGAAACTATATAAAGGAAGATTACTCACCAAAAGTTTTAGAAATAAGAAAAGCATTAATTCCTCAACTAAATGAGCATCGAGAGAATGGAATGTTAGCCATTTTAAAATATGATAAAATAATTATAAAAGAAAAAAATATTGACAGAACAAGCAATAAGAGAGCGCTATCAAATAGTCCTGAACATATTATAGTCGAAAATTCCATGCCAGCTGTCCAGCGTACTCAAGTTACTAAAAAATCAAAAACCTCAATATCAATAGCTTCCAAAAGTAAAGCTCTTAAAATAGCTCCAGGTATTAATCAACCTATTACAGATTTTATAACGAGGTCAACACAATTGACACCACAACCTGTCGAAAAAGAAAATTTAAAAGAAAACAACCCTTAGAAAATACTCTCCCAATGCCAGCATCGCCCGATACAAATGAATAAAAATAATGATTATAACAAATATACTACCTTTATCCTCCCAGTACGGCTGGTCACCGAGGGAGTAGATGACCAAAACCCTCCGAACTATGAAAACTAAAGGATAATAAAAGAATAATATTAAAAAGAAAAAAAAAAGGAAAAAGAAAAAACAAATGAAAGGAAAGAAATGAGAAATATGTATGAATAATAAATATAATATACAAATTAATTATATACTATAAAATAATAATACTTTTCGGTTGGAGGAGGCCTTTACCCGAGAGGGGTCCTAACTACAAAAGATAAAGACATTTTTTATTTATATAATCAAACTAAAATTATCACTAATCACATAAAATCATTAATTTAAATATTAATGCAATTTTAGTTAATAATACCAAGTTTAAAATGTAAGTTTCTTAAATAATTGCAATGTTAAAATTAGTAAGTATAAAAATATGTTAATATGTAATAGAATGTGCATGAAAAAGTTAATTTAAGTTAAGGAATAAACAGGCTTTTTTATTTTTTTTTTTTTATTTTATTTAATTTGTAATGGATGATATAAATGTGGAGGATTTTATAAATGAAATTGAAATACTTACTATTTTTAACTAATTCCAGTAATTCGAAGAAACATTCTCTAGGCATTCTTAAGTAATTAAAAAAAACTCCTTCGAGTCTTCTTTTAACCTAAGGTAAAGAGTACGGAAATCACCACAATCATGGGTGCCGTGATTACACAACCAAGGAAAACACAGCCACGGAATGTACAGCCCGGAATCGGTGACCATTTTGGCATCCAATTCCGGGCTGTGTTTTCCATTGTTGTACATTCCCGACACGTGTTGGGAATTTGATGCCAAATGACGTCATAGCATATGCTTCGTTTGCACTTACTCGAATTTTTCGTTTAGCCGATCTTGTACAAGTAGCTAACTGTGCCACGTCAAAATATTATTTTTAAACTTATTTTTTTTCACGTGTGATGCGTCACAGTAGGTGCGAGGAGCGAAGCGACGAGCGTTAGTTTGATATAGAAAACCGCGCCAGAACCTACATGCGTTTAACCATTTGCCAGACAACAATTATTGAATTGGATTGTTTTCTTTGCATATTATAATCTGTGCAGTTTATCTTTATCAAAATGGGATAGTAACATTTTAATCTTTGGTTTCATCTAAACGAAGCATAGGCTAGGCTTTCGACCAATCAGAGCAATGGTCGCCAATTCCATGGTCGTGTTTTCCACGGCTGTACATTCCGTGGTTGGACATTCCCAACACATGTCGGGAATGCGTAGCCCGGATTTCATGTACATTTTGGCTGCGAATTCCTGGTTGCGTATTCCTGGCTGTGCTTTCCGTGGTCGTACATTCCGGGTCGTGCTTTCCATGGTTGTACATTAACCGGACCCTTGCAAAATCATCGGCTATGGCAGTTATCAAATACTTAAAAACAGAACATGCTTAGAGGGTTCGCATAGGTACAAAAACATGTTTTTTTTCTTAATCGTTTACATAGGTATGGTAAGGAACTTATAGCGGGCGAGTCCGAGTTTATTTACTTTACTTTTATTTACTTACGGTAACGGTAATTTAGTGAGTTTTGATTACTTATGTTTTAGAAGTTTACGTTATTTGGTTTTTAGGGTTCGGTAACCAAAGGGTAAAACTAGATCGTATTACTGAGTGTTTTATTTCTGTCTATTTTAAATTCTCTAACTATCACGCATAATTAATATTCAAGGGGGCTTATATATAAACGTAAATTTTATTCATTCGATATTGATAAGGGCAACGGGTCATAGATACGGTACGAAAATCTTCGTGCGCACTTGCCCGGTTTTAATAATAAGTACCAATAAGTACTAAGTTTTCCTTCTTAGACTGCATTTTACCGTCAATTTCTTTCATAAGAAGATAGTAATGGTAATGGGTTATCGCAAAATCTCTTAAAACGGCACGCGGACGAAGTCGCGGCGGGTACAGCTAGTATATAATATAAGTCGTTTTTAAACGGTTTTTACCGTATTTACATTAGGTACTGTAGCTCATAGCTCAAGTGTTACTTAGATTTTTTGAGCATATATTTGTGTGATAAACATAAATATTTGTTCTGTGCCTGGGTGTTTCTATAAACTTATATTCTATGTATGTATTTACAAAACAATGATTATAGATAAATTTTATTAGCAGTCCCATAATACAAGCTTTGCTTTGGGACTAGAGTGTGGTGTGTGAAATGTCCGTGAATATTTTATACTTATACTTCAAGGACCTTAAAATATTATAGCTCTCGTCGTCTCTAGTAAAGTGCGTGTAATATTATTTCTTTAATATTTCTCTGGTTCGAACATTGCCACAACTCTGCCCCACGATGGTTAATCACGCACATCGCGGAGTAACCTTAGGCGTGCTTTTAATTGTATTTAACCTTCTGGCATTGACTCGAAAAAACCGCAAAATCACATTTGAATAAAATGTAAAAAAACAGGAAACGGTGATAGCAGAAAGTTCAGTTTTCTATATTTTTTGTCAGAAAGTTGATGTTTCGTTTTCTATTTGAATGGCTTTTTTGGCTTATTATTATTGTCTATTGTGATAAATCTTGGAGTAGGAGTTAGCTATTTATTTATAAAATATGTATTATTTTATTATATTTTAAATATAAATAGCTATATATATTATTTATATTATATGTATTATTATATGTCCTCAAAATATTCTAAATCTTTTTATATTTTCTAATTTTTGGAGTTTGAACCCCTAGTTCAAACTCCTTAGTAGGTAGGTATACTTAGTTGAGCTTTAATAAAATGATATTTTCCACCAAGAGTATTACCAAATCCTGTTGTTTTCTAAATAAAACGTGGATAATCCTCAGAAATTCCGACGTCATGTCTCAAATGAGCTCCAAGGGTCCATTAGCTCACATTCAGCGTATTCACAGAACGCTACATTAACCTCAAGGCCGGGTACTCATGGTGGCTTTTATCTACCACTGGTCTATAACAAATACCTGCGACCTTTTTTTTTTTTTTACAAGTTATAGGCAAGCGTTTGACCGCTATCTCACCTGATGTTAAGTGACGATGCGACTTCGTTCGTTCGTGGATGTAGCTACCTCCTTACAGCATTTAGGCAATGCATATGAGCACTTCTATTTTTGTTATGTAGAAAAATATATGGTTTACGGTTTCCGAAAAGTATAGTCGGATTTTTCGAAAATCCGAAAGTGTGCCAGTTAAATTACAAGACTGGGTGCTGGAAATATAAGAAGGCCTATGTTTTTGAAATGATGCTGATGATAGGCACCTGTAGCTGGACTTGGAGTAAGATTATGCTGCTAGTTTGCTAAAGTCTAAATCTTCCACGATGTCCATCCAGTATGTTCCAGACTAGAGTAATTTTGGAGCACTTTCCGGTGGCACAAAGGCACTCAGGGACTGTCGACACAAAACTTGCGTAAATGCTCGGTACGTCATTGCTCCACAGGGACACATTACGAGAGGCAACTGTTCCATTTCCTGGGCTACAGCAACCGGCATTGTACAATCGAGTACAATTTATGATTATTAATTTTGATGAAAGTATTTTTTTTTATTTCGTTTCATCTATTTTTTGGTTTTAGTGAACAGACTTATTAGTATCTTGTCTTCTTCAATTTAACACACAACTAGGTCTGTATTTTAGGCCCCAGGTCTACGTCCCTAAACACAAATATGGTCATGCTCTTGTCGAGAGATTATCAACGTAGTTTGACGGTCGCGGCATTTGCAAAATCAAGGTTCTACCGAACTGTGAAAGCTCAATAAATTAAGTTGAATCTTGCCGCATTGAACAAGCAATGTACTGTGTACAAAACAATAGCTTCTGGCAAACTTTCAAGTTGACGATGTTTTAGAAGTATGTTAGCTTACTCGTGGGTTCAGCGCACAAGTGCGTACCGTACAGTGGTAGTTTTATCATCAAAGATCCGACCGACTCTTGTAGAACATGTTCTGAAGTGTTTACATCCTAAACATAAGACAGCATGTTTAAGTTTAAGATAATTTGTGTGTGCAACATTGTACTACATTTACGGCCGGTTTCTCGAACGATGATTAACGAAAAAATCTAATAGTTACTATGTGTCAAACTCGGATCAATCGCGATTTGGGTTTCCAGAAACCGGCCGTTAGTTGCAGGACTTTGTATGAATTCTTATAACTCTTAGTTCAAGGTAGATTCGGGGGTTGAAGAAAGTAGCCTAACCCCTCACGTGCCACAAAAATAGAGCACAAAGCAGTCGCGGGCTATTGTCTGCAGAGACAATAAGAACACAGAGAACAACCCCGACAGGCATTGTCATATAATATGGTAAAATCTTGTAGATTTTTGTGATAGTGATGCGGTGCGATGCGGATTAAAGCAGTCCGGCAACATCGTGGTGAGCACATACATGGTTTTCAACTACTCTTCTTAGATACTAACGTAGCATATTTTATTTACGTGTAGAGAAACATGTTGTTTAATGATGACATGTGAATGATGTTTTTTTTTGTTGTGATCGAATCTATGACTAACAAGAAGGGCAACCTACGACCAACTAACGTCTATGATAAATAATACCATGATATGACGTTCGTGCAATATTTTAGTATATTGTTTATTTAATTTAACTTATTTTGTTTTGACTTTTCACATTTTAATTGATGATTGATTCTAGTGTGAACTATCTGAACTTAATCGAATATCACTATTTTACATCATTCTGTTTCGGAAATAGAAACATCTTTTAATTAATAAAGAAATAATGAATGAAAGAAAATATTTATTTATACGCTTAACATATATGACATTAAAACATGTAATAAGTGTAAAATGGCGACCGTTCGGCATAAGTTTTTAAAGCATTTAGTCCCTAGAGTCTTCTTTTCAAGATGGTTATTGTGTAAAATGAAACTGAAAATTCATTTCAAGAATTTTCAGACCATCACTGTACACACCGAATAGTTGTGCAGCCAGGAATGAACAAAGGCATGTTGTTTATGAGGTCAAAGAGCGTCTTTCTGCGCTCCGCGGTGAAT
Source organism: Ecliptopera silaceata (assembly GCA_932527185.1). NCBI lineage: Eukaryota > Metazoa > Arthropoda > Insecta > Lepidoptera > Geometridae > Ecliptopera > Ecliptopera silaceata. The sequence goes on along the minus strand of OW052208.1, from coordinate 7,824,947 downwards.
TCTGATGCCAACGTGTTCTCACCACCATTCCCCGGTGTCCTTTCAATTTAAGTTTAAAAACCTGTCTGGTTCATAAAAATAAAGAGTTAAATGGTTTCATAACAAAGATAAAATAGAGGGAGGAAAATAAGTACATCGGGACGTCAACAATTTGAGCCTTCGTGCCGGATGTCAAAACAACTCTACATTGAGTTCAGTTTTTAGTAAAACTAAGTTTAAAATTAACTTTGAAAGCTTTTATTGGACCTTTTTAAGCCCTATGAGACTGGATTTTCATCAAAAAAGATACATGCTACCTGTGCTGCTTCGACAGAAATGTAATGACAGAAATGTAATCCAATAACAACGCGTTTATAGTTCAATTTTCCGATTAACAAATATTATAATTAGCTAATAGAGTAGTTATCTTATTAAGTTATTTCGAATGTAGTTAGACCTTGCTTTAGCACCGAAGAAACTTAGATTTTCACAAAGAAGACGCAATTCTACCGCTATCTAACTTGCCAAATAGGTTCTTAAATGTTTAATGTTGAACGAACAAAATATAAGTGTTGAAATTAATAATCCTAACCGCAATTTACGTACTTAGAAATATTTAGAAAATCATCGTCATTATTTATAGCGTTAGCGTGTCTTTCGCGATACCCATCCAATGCAACTTGACTAACGCTAGAAACCGCATACGTCAAACCTACTGTAACTTTCACATTTTTGCGCCGACTGGACCGTCTCGTCTCGACCAGCGAAAACAAACTAAAGAAAAAAAACTTCAGCTAACTCAATGAATGCAGTGCATCGCAAAAAAGGGCGCGAAAAAGTTTTTTGCCACAACCAAGTGTACAAACCTCGAGAAAATCCTTTGACGCTCCAGATTTGCGATTGTTTATCCACGATTATTGACACTATCACTTCACTGCAATACTAAACACGCGCAATGTTTGAGTGCACGAGCGACGCGTACTCGATGCTTGAAGGCTTGACAAAGACTGGCAGCAACGCGGCGGAGTGACGCTGCCTCCGCTGAAATCAAGGCCATGCAAAATGCTGCTCCCATTTCCCCCATAGAAAGTGTTCGTATCCGTGATCAGTGCCCCTTTCGGGCAGGTGGGAGAAAGCACCCAAAAACATGGCTATTAGTTTTGACTCATCGAGATGATTTTGAAGTACGGAAGGAAATGCTTGTAGGTTTTGATAATCGAAGACGAAAGTGAAACAACCGGTGGTGTCCAATTTAAAGAACACGTTCCGTGCGGCATTTTTTGTAGTTATTCGCTCAAGCGATAAGCGATGTTTGGTGACCCATCGCGTATGGGTCACCAAACATCGCTTATCGATACCCGGAAATAAAAATAATGCAATGAAGTGAAAAATATTCGTCAAGTTTTTTTTTCAATTTTGGTCCTTTGGTTATAGGTACGCTTTATGGTATATTTTGTGCTCTCTTCCTATATTATGTACATGATTTAGTCTAAGATCCGGCTGCAGGATTACTGCGCTCATCTGTTTTTTGCTGAAAACCGATTTTTTATGTATATTTATAATTAGGAGAATATATATTTATCAGGTTGCCTAGCAAAATTTGGCCACGGCGGCCAAATTTTGCTAGGCAACCTGATAAATAGATGAGCGCAGTAATCCTGCAGCCGGATCTCGTACTAATTTATTTTATACGTGAAGTAAACCCGAATACAAATATTAGCTCTGGAAAATGGTAGAGCCAATCTTTGCAGAGCAGATATTATTTATAATTAAATGCTTTAAAGTGCTCCACTTTAGAATGGAACCTCGTTTAAAGTAGCAAACTCTTTGAAGTCCAAAGATCTGTTTCGAATTCTTGTAGGTACAAGAATATAACTTACCTATACCTAACTTTCCAGAAGGTTCACCCACCGAACTTCTAAATAAAGTTGCATTTTCTTAAGTTCTCTCAAAGCTAACCTGCAAGATATTCTCTAAAGTATCTTTAATATAAGTATAAAGTATTTTTTAATGTTAGAAGCTATTTTTGAAAACGACTAGGTAAAAATACTTTTGATCGCGCTTGTGAAGTTTACCGCCAGCAAGACTTTGCGATAAATAAATAATAAATGAACAATGCTGAACCAATCCACACAACATTATCTAGCCCCAAGCTAAGCAGAGCTTGTGTTATGGGTACTAGAAGACTGACATACTTAATACAATACATTACATAGATAGATATTTTTATAAAATATCCAATAAATAATACATCTAAAATACCCAATAAATATTTGCAGATCGTACAAACATTTATCCCAAGGCGGGAATCGAACACGCAATCTTCCGAGTCGCAGACGGACCATCGCTCACCGCGCCACATCGGTCGTCGAATCGGTCGTCGATCATACTAGATAGGTACCCTAAAATTCTAAACGAATATAATTTTTCGCAAGTTTTGGGCCAAAATATGAATACACTTCTACTTTTCTCATGTATTTTCAGTTTTTTTTTTAATTACAGTGAAGTTTCCATTGTACAAGTCTAGCCTAGTTTGTGACTAGATATTGTGTTAAATGCCTGTCTATATTTTTATAAAGTATAATTATTTTATTAAGTATATTTATTTATTTAATATGAACCATCTCGGGTACCTACTTAAATGATTTTACTTCAAAACTAAATGATAGATGCACTCTACCAATAACGATTTATTGCCTCACTGAGCACGTCCTCGAAAGTCGTGGTCAAAGGTTACTTGAGGTCAAAGGTCACTTAGAACTGATATTCCAAAATTCTCACTAAAAGGTGTGCAATAAACAGAGCAGTAAAAGAGAAATAACAATGAGCGATTTTCCAGGGAGTGTTCTTATAATACACGATAGATGGCGCTCAACGTCAAATGCATTTCAATGTCAATTGTCAACACAAAAAGTTTTCATATTTTATCTGTGGTGTGAAATTTTTGTCCTAGAAAAAATTCAAAACTGTTTGACAAAAGCTAAAAGTCTTCAATCGTGGCAGAAATCAGAAACCAGTATACAGTCTGTTGTCGTCAAAAGTAAAATCCACAAGAAGGTACACGAATGCTAAAATAAAAGCAAACAAAATTTATCAAAACGCTGAATACACCGAAACGGACGTGACAGGATGATAATGACAGCTACACGACAGAGCTACCAATAGATTATACAGATAAAAAAGAGAGGGATTTTGATACACTATTTGTCTACTGCCATCTATCGACTATTTTTGAACTATTTTTTTTTTTAAAAGCCATTTGGAAAATCGCTCATTTAATAAACAGAGGGCCTAGTACGAGTTCTGCACATGCATACGAACGTATCGCAAGCCACCAATTTCGTATGGAAATCCAAGCTTCTCAAGAAATCTGCTAGGGGCGCTGTTTGGATCTCCATACAAAAACGGTGGCGCTCGGCGATTGCGTCTCTACGATTCGTGTGTGCATAAACTCGTACTTGGGGTACAGGCTACGTGTCAATGCTATTAAAATACTTTCAATAAAATGTACCCACTTACTTAAAATTAATACAGAAAATATAAATAGTTTTTTTTGTATAATTTATACTCAAATGTATATTTCGAGTTTATATTATTCTGGAGACGGACGAAGGCGTCGAGGCCGACCAAGGAGACGATGGCGGGACGACCTAGACACTTTCGAGGGGAATTGGTGGAAAAAAGTGGAGAATAGGGACGAGTGGAAGGATTTGGGGGAGACCTTTGCCCAGCAGTGGGACGAAATAGGTTAGAGAAAAAAAAAATATTCTAAAAAAAAATATGCTCGTAACTTGTTCTAAGTTTTTTCTCAAATAATTCTAGAGAGGCAAAAGTGCGAAATCTTCCGTCGGAGTGTAACCTACCAATACAACAACCTTAGACCTCAAAATTACTGAGTTTAAGAACTTAGTAATTACGATATAATATAGAGTATTATTTTTAGATTTTTCGGCGGTTTCTTTTTGTTAAATTGTTTTATTTTATAGATAATCTACTAATTACTTCTTACTCTAAAGCTCATTAGTCGTGAGGGCTTTTCTTTTGTAATAATAGACAACTCAGCATTAACATCTTTGTGAAATATAAATGACCCCTATTCTATCCAATGTAATAAATCATCAAAATCAAATATATAGGTAGGTATACATTAGAATCAGTGTGTCAATAAGTGTCAATAAGCCCAGTACCCCAAGTACGAGTTTGTGCATACACGGATCGCAGAGACGCAATCGCCGAGCGCCACCGATTTTGTATGGATATCCAAGCTTCTCAAGAAATCCGTTAGGGGCGCTGCTTAGATTTCCATACAAAATCGGTGTCGCTCGGCGATTGCGTCTCTGCGATCCGTGTGTGCACAAACTCGTACTTGGGGTACTGTTTTCCTACCCTTAGGGTTGGATTTTTACTTTTCAAATTTATATGGTAGGTACCTTTCTCGAAATATATCTCTATATATTTCTATCAAATTATGAAATATCAAAATTGGATTACTCTGTCAAAAATTCTGCGTGAACACACATAAAAATAAAAAATCTATACACATTGACTTGAGAACCGTCTCCAATTTTTTACGTCGGTTAAAAGTTTTATTTTATTTAATAGCTCTGTGAGGGCTTTCCTAGTGGTTGTGTTTTATAATAAAACATTTTTGATGCAATAGATTTTTTATTATACCTATCCAATCCGTGTTTAATATTCATAACAAACTTATAACTAGATAAGATAGGTACTTATATACATAATATATGGTCGTTGAAATTGAACGCTTAGCAACATGTTTTACAAATAAAAAATATTTCATTTTCACAACAAAAAGTGTCTTGTTACGGCTCAGTAGATGAAGCTTACTACAACATAAGATGAAATAACGGCCCTAGAGCAATACCATATCAGGAAAAACACGCCACACTAGTATTAAATCGATTATTCTGACACTGACAGTTAAATAATCCAGCATGCCGCAACAGCCATTTAGTTGTCATTGTCAACTAGTAAAACATGTACACTAGGCGAAAATACATCATATAACAATTTGAAGATCAGCATCATAATATGGCAAACGGGTTTTCAAGAAAGTACGTGTGCGCTGTAATTACTCCCCATTCATCCACCATTGAAGGCAAGCAAGCGGGAATATTTGAGACGATGTACTGAAAAATAAAGTGCAACATAAATAGGTAATAATGTAGAAAATTTTAAGTAAGTAGGATTTAATAATAATACAGGGTGGAATTTTGTAATGCCACCTGAAGGGGAAGTACTCTTAATACTTTAGATAGAAAATTTTACTCAAAGAAAACATTCCTTTATTTTTGAAAAGAAAAAAAACTGCATTCAAAGATTTTTAAAAATTCTTAATTTTTTTTTTTCGCAATTAATAATCACTATTGGTCCCGAGTGAATCCTCTTCGTGTTCATGAAACTAACAGTCAAGTAAGATTTTCTTTCAACGTTTGGTTCGGAATTATGAGAAATATGGTTGTGTTAGTCCATGTGTACGAAGGTCACTTAAACACTCTCAAGTATTTAGAAATACTGGATTTATTAAGAAATGAGTTAAATGGTTTCCCCGAGGAAGAGCGAAACCAAATAATTCTACAGCAAGATGGTGCTCCAGCCCTTAACAGCAGAATCACTACTGCCTACATTAATAACCATTTTAATACCGGGATTGGTACAACTAGCTCGGCACAATCAGATGATCTGCGAGATCACCAGATCTCACCACTTTAGATTTTTTTTTGTGGGGATATGTAAAAAATCTAATTTACATTAAATCTTGAGAGTTGATGTTCAAAATACGATTTATAACATTTATGAAATTTGATCCTTATTAACCATAAGGATGAAATCTCTTTGACAAACTTCATAAACTGAATGAAGTGAAAACAATGAAATCTTAAATTAATTTAATTATTTACAAAAATGGTTTACATGGTTTAAAATGGTTTTAATGGTTTAAAAACCATTTAACTCATTTCTTAATAAATCCAGTATTTCTAAATACTAACGATCGATGCAATAAAAGTACACAGTGCAACTTTTACAGATTTTAGTCGGCAAGCAAATTTTTAAAAATCTTTGAATGCAGTTTTCTTTCTTTTCAAAAATAAAGGAATGTTTTCTTTGAGTAAAATCTTCTATCTAAAGTATTAAGAGTACTTCCCCTTCAGGTGGCATTACAAAATTCTACCCTGTATATTAATAAATGATTCATATTTAAAAATAAACGTTTAAAAATCCCCATCATGGGAATATTTGAGACTAACCTAACCAAATGTCTTCATCATCATCAACAAAGCCTATATCAGTCTACTGCTGACGTAGGTCTCTCTAAAGACATGACACTGAGTTCGGTCTTCGTCTCGTCTCATCCAGTGTTTGCCAGCTACATTCCGTATCCGTCCACACAGATCGTCGCTCCATCTCGCCGAACCAAATGTAACAATTATCTATGTGACTGCTTCACCTACTAAAGTTTATTGTATGCCAAGTAGCACATTTGGCAAGTGAGCAGAAATGAAATCAACTTTTCAAAAATATTACCGCTTTGTAAACGGACAAAAGTTACAAAATCGCAAACATATTCTATTTCCATCATAGTACTTAGGCAGACAAACCGCGTTCGTCGAAAGGTCAAATTTGGTCACAAAGGGTGGTATGGTATCACTGGTATCTGCCGCAGTTATCAGTACCCCAAGTACGAGTTTGTAAACACACGGATCGCAGAGATGCAATCGCCGAGCGCCACCGATTTTGTATGGAAATCCAAGCAGCGCCTCTAGTAGATTTTTTGAGAAGCTTGGATCCGTGTGTGCACAAACTCGTACTTGGGGTACTGATCTATGTACTATCACTAACCTCAACTGCCGAACGTGAGGGATTCTCATAGACATGCAGTACACCATCTGTAGATTTGTATGATCCGATAAACATGCAACCAACGCCTATCAAATTATAAGGAGAATCTGGACTATACAATAAGAAACTAGTTCCCAGTGTGTTCTCTGTGCATTCGGTTGTTTCATTTGAGAATGGGAAGAAGTGGCGGCCTGCAACAAACACGATAGACACTTTATTTAACAAAAACTGTTACATTTTTAAGCCTTTCGAAAAATATATTTAAATAAAGTATTTGTCGAATAAGTATTTATTTATTACCATTCTAACATTATTAAGTAAGTATACTTATAGTATAATTATTAAGTAGGTTTATTTATTTATTTATTTGTGTGATGAACACTGATATTGTTCTGTATTGTTTAAACTAACTATGTTTTATACGAAAAATAATATGTACCTACTATAATAAGTATTTTATCAATAATCTAGTTCCCTCAGTACAAGCTTTGCTTAGGCTGGGATTGGCTAGTAGATATACTAGCTATGTTATATGAAGCTTACAGGATCCGAGTTTAATAAAATCTTTTAAATATCCGATTTAAGATTTTTCAAAAATGGACTTCCCTGTAAAAATTTACGCATTAAGCGAGTCATACTTCTATACACCAAAACTCTAACATTTGTTTTCAGCCAGAAACACCAAATATTTTTCATATAACAGATCACCTATTTGGATTTCAAATACAATGCAAAGCAGTGCAAAGGACTTGCGTAGTGTTACCAACTTACCCATTAACGGGACGAACGCTTGTTTTATGAACTTCCCTTCCTCCTCAGTATCACTTTGGCTAGCTGAAACTGTGTATGTCGATCCGTCGACGTCAGTTAGGTACGCGGCATTATTTTGCAACACTGTTGAAGAGTCGTAAGTACGGGAACTGCAGGTTGTTGATAAATATTCTAAAAGGCAAGAAAAATCTAGATTAATGAGAGGTTTGTAACAACTATATTTCGCGTTACTCGGTTTTTTTTAGTCTGTAGTTTTGTTGGCGGATTTCAGAGTTCCGGCTGGCAACCCCATCAAGTTTTTTTTTTGTTCGTTCATCTGTCAAATCGACATTTTTCATTTTGGCTGAATTCGCCGCTAGCCTAGCGTCGCAAACTTTCTTATTTTAATAAAACTGTAAGTTTTACATTAAATAGTGGCTAAATTAGCATCAGTGATCGATGGCAGTATTGTAATTAGAAGGATATTTTCAGATTGGTGAATTTTGGTGTACACGACACTTGTTTTTTTTCAATCGACGCGACGCATCGAGGCTGCAGATTTTTATCGTTGTAAATCCAAGCAATCCCTGGACTTAAACCCCAGGTAAGCATTTGTTCTTGTGGATTAGGGTTCTGCACACAATTTCTGTTAAAAAATTCAACTTTCTAACACATGTTTTTTTTCTTAGCACATTTCTCAAAATTATAATTTTTATTAGTAAATTCAACTAAATAAATGTAAAACGTTCCCCCCATATACAGCCTATATGCCTACAAAATTTCAGAGCTGTCCGACCAGTAAAAGTTCATTTTTTATCCAATTTTAAGTTGTCATTCATCGTCGTCGAACGGTTTCATACTTAGATTTTTTACTAGATTTTCTTTTTTTTACAGGGAGTTTGGCTTGGGCCAACCAGTCTGTTTAGGCCCACAAGTTCGGATAAGGCCAGCTATTTGGTTTAGGCCATACAAACATAATTTTACACCATACCAGTGTTTGAGAGCTCGACCATCCCACATCGGAGAGTTTGGAGCTCACCTGGTTTGGAACTATTCTTCTGTCCGCTGTACAAGTAAGATAGTGTCACAGCGTTAGACAGGGTTCTGCTGACGAAGCCAAGGGGGCTTCTGTTTACCGAAGGACAGGCGCTTCTGTGTCCTGTGTTGGTAGACCCTAAGCAGATAGGTAGGGAAAACATTACTCATTTTTTATTTCCACTTTCAAGTGGATGGCGCTCAACTTAATTTTACTTCAACAACTTAACCACATAACTCAAACTTAAATATTGACACCACCGTATGCAATTCATTCCGAGAAACCCAAACTTTAATTATAAGATCTAAGCCCTTAGCCGGAGCATTTCTTCTAAATTACCTTTTAGTTAGTGTAACTTGTGTACCTAGTTTTAAGTAATTAATCCATTGGTTTTCTAAATTTAATACAATACAAATTTATAATATATTATAGGCCTGCTTTTTATTTAAATCCCATGTATAGGTAGGTCTAGATTTTTATAGGTAACAGTGGCGCCCAACGTGGGGCTTTTCTCGGAATGGTTGTCATGTCGAATCAGCTGTGATAAAAATTGCATTTTTTTTATAATGTGTCATTTGAGTTATGTGTGTTCTATTTTTTATTTTGTGTTATAGCAAAATAGCTTATGTTAGGTGAGTAAGTACCTTATTGTTACTTTTTATTATTATGTGTAACTGCTCACTGTTTTACTTTTTACAATGTGATGATTATTTTTAAGAACATTTGCAAAATATTTTTATCATGTAAACTTGAGGTGATTTGCATAATTGGTGGTATAAACTTATCAATCATATCTAAACAACTATGAATCTTAATCTTAAACATTAATTTCAACTTTTAAAACTAAAAACAAAATTAATTGTTCAGTTTTGACACCTGTCAATATTGTTTTGACATGCGTGATTTCGATCCATCATCTAACGTGTAGGTGACTGACCCCAATACAGTTCATTCACCCAACGGCAATTTTTTGTATTTCGTAAATTGTCGTTACCTTTTGACCTTTTCGACATTGTATCGCGAATATTCGTAACATACACACAGCTTTCGTTAAAACCTTTTACTATTGTTCTGTCGTTTATCGGAGAATAGAGTTATTTTCGTATCGAAACTCTTCTCAAATCATAGTTTAGTTTTAACTACAAAGCGGACCACAAATTGCCTCCCTTGTATTTGAGTACGTGTAGATCGTTCTCACGCCGCATCCAGTGTGTCTAGCCCCGGCCTACAGGATCCTCGAAGGTGTAACCAGAGAAACCTAGCTAGGGAGTATCCAGGACGGACCTAAGAGACCTGGACCCCGAGAGCAAAGGCCAGCGCGAACCATCGCCCCAGGACTACCAGGTACGTGGGAACTGTATGTGCACCCTTGAATGCAAGGACTAAGGCGTAATTTGTAAGGTCCTTTATCGCCATCGTTTTCGATAAGATTCGTTGTCAACCTATATTACAGTCCACTTAATTATCGTGTCGTTCTCGTACATTTTGGTCCAAACGAGCCGAATCTTTAGAACCTTGTAAACTCATATCGTAGTATAGACGTTTATATAACGGTTTCAGTCGTTATAGTAACCATAGTATATTAACAACGGTTCATACAAATCGTATTTCATTGATTTGCATAAAACTATTTCGTTCTGTTCTACACCGGTTTGTTTTTTGTAATTTGTTTAGCGCAGTTTATTCCTTGCACTAATATATATCCATAAAACACATTTTTGTCGTTTTAGTTATTGCGGAACACTTAACAGAACACCTAATTACGTGTAGTTTATTATAATTTCATTTTCTGTCGTTTTCGGAAATTAAATAAAATCGTAGGGTGTTTCTATAAAAGTTTTGTAACCGTCATACGCTAATTCGTGTTTTTTTATATTTTTGTTAGGTTGTTACTGGTCTGTCAATTTTCGTTTCGTAACTGTCAATGTCAAGTGACTGACGGTTGGACAGACTAGCAAACAATTTATTAATTTCATTCGTTCTTGTCGTACAAATAGTTAGTCAATCTATAATTTTATTATCTGTGGAGCAGATTTGTTTACTTGTTTTGTTTTATTGTCGATTTGCAAAAGTAAGCAAGTTTGTTTTGCAGTAATATGCCTGAAGTATCGCAAATGGATGATGAAACGATGTTGGGAGATGTCGATCGCGTTACGCGGAATTACGCTAAGATGAGGATCGAATTGTTAGATTCTTCGGATTTAGTCGGCGTTACTGAGAGTGATATTGCTCCTATTATCGAAGAATTTCATACAGCGCAAATAAGGATATTGACTAAGGTTTCGAAGTTAGATCAGAGAACCGAATGTGCTCATACCATTGACTTTGACAGCAGAGTGCGCAGTATTATGAGCCGTCTTCGAAAACCTCTAAAACCAACCTGTAGTAGTTTAGCTAAGTTGCCTAAAATTAGTATTAAACCATTTGACGGTAAGTTAGAGAATTGGGTGTCGTTCAAGGATCTTTATGATTCTCTAATTCACAAAAGAGATTTACCTGATGTGGAGAAACTTCACTACTTGTTGTCAAGCGTGCAGGGTTTTGCATATGATCTCATCAAAAGTTACCCATTGTCGGATCAAAGTTATATGTTAGCATATCAAGCTCTTACTCAGTACTATGATAGGAAGAGGAACATTGCAGTGAATTTCTATGACAAGCTATTAAATTGTGATAGCATTAAAAATAAAAGTAGTTCAGAACTACAAAGAGTTCATCGAACATTCGTTGAAAATTTAGCCATCTTGTCGAAGTATGGTTTACCTAACCAGGATTTCATGCTGTTTCAGTTAGTTTGGTCGAAACTAGATGCAGCTTCTCGGGAGGCCTTTGAACTGCAGTTGGACTCTGATGTTGACATACTGCGGTATGATGACATCATTTCATTTATTGACAAGCGGTCTCGTGCATTGGACAATTGCAACATTCAGAAACAGTCAGTCAGCCAAAAGCCCCATCTTGCTGTACCAACTAATAAAGTAGCTTTTGTTGTAGCCTCAAAAGAGGAATGTGTTGTTTGTGCTGAGGTAGGGCACAAAATAAATAGATGTTCTAGTTTTTTGAAGCGGTCGGCTACTGACAGGTTTCAATTGGTCAAGGAAAAGCAGCTGTGCATTCTTTGTTTAGGCCCATCTCATTCTGTTAAAAGCTGTATGTCTAAAATAAAATGTGATCGGTGCAACAATAGTCATCACACGCTGCTGCACTTTAATGAAACCTTGTCAGAAGTCGTACCAGAACCACCGCCCTCAGCAACTCAAGTCGCATTGGCCGCCTACACGTCAAACACTGAAACTTTATTCTCGACAGCTATAGTTCTAGTAAAAAATAAATATAAAAAATTTGTTAGGATTCGCATGCTACTTGACAGTGGTAGTGCATGTAATTTCATTACGCAAGCTTGCGCTCGCCGCCTAGGATTAAAAATAAATTATCGTGCCCAGTCGGTAAATGGTATCGGTAGAGTATCGACTGGTGTCCTAGGCTCAGCTCACTGTCAAATAGCGCCGCGTAGTAGGAACTTAACAAATATCTTGTCGCTGGAGGCTTCTGTGCTTCCGACAATTTGCTCGGAGATGCCAACCGGGGAAATTGATGTTTCGTCGTGGCATCATATTCGTGGGTTAGATCTCGCTGACCCTAGTTTTAGCAGACCTGGACCGATTGACATGTTGGTCAGTGTCAATGTTCTGGCCTCAGCCATGCTACCTGGTCTAGTCAAAGGTGGTCATGGTCAACCTATCGCTATCCCCACTATTTTCGGGTGGATATTGATGGGAGAGTGCACGGCTCCTGCTAGAACTTCTCGTTCTCATTACAGTTCTGGTCAACCAAACTGTCTTTTCGTTCCAAGCTTGACTCGAGATATCTCGACTAAGAGGAGCTGGGAGTTGGAAGTTGTCGATCCGCCCAGTCCTGTAGCTTTGTCCAAAGAGGAGTTGCTCTGTGATAATACTATAGGGTTTACTTGTCGTCGAACTCCTTCTTTGGATAGGCTAGTTGGACCTCTGACGTCGGGTGACTCTCAGAGCAAGCCCAAATCCACCTCTCGAGAAATGGCTATAAAACCATTTCAAAATTTAGAAAATAAATTTCGTAATATTCCTCCTAGGTGTCTGCGACCTGATTCCACGTCATTTCGAAGGGATTTCGATGCTAACGTCTCGGGTGAGGAACGCCGGCCTTCGAATGACGTGTCGTTGCCTAATCGTCAGTCGCAGATGCATATTTTTTGTCGTTTCGCTCGTGTGTTTTGTAAATTTAAAATTAAATTGTCGTTGTTGTTATTTCGTCGAATGGTTATACCATTCGCTAATTTGATATTTAACGGTATTGGTAGAGCTTCCGCTGTCGGCGCGCATTTGGTCCGGCTTATAACATGGTGGTCGGGTTCGACGGGGAGATCGCATCCCTTGTCGCATGGGTTACGCTGGACGGATACATCCGTGCTGGAAGGCGAAGAGGTTTCAAACCTATGTGCGGCAATTATTGTCGCTCTTGTCGATGGTCTTGTAAGCCAATTCTTTTTCCAGCGGATTGTTGTTATCGTTCCCGTGTCGAACCGTCATTCGGATCCAGGTGGTTTATCCAGGGTGGTCGGCCGACTTTCCCGCAACCATTTGGCTTGCAGGCAGAGGTATCCTGTGCTGTTCCGACACGGAAGTTGTCGGTGTTCTGCTAGCTGTGCAGTTGAGTCCTTGCGTCTACTAACATCGTTCAATTTACGAAACGCTACGAGTGGCTGTGACTGTCAGTCTATTGTAGAACTCTGCATGCTTCTATCGTTATTTTCACTCCAGGCCTCCCAACACCCCTCTAGCTTATCGTCGAATGCGCTCGTAAATTATTAGCTATTCATCTTATCATTATTCGTTATATTATCGTACATATTTATATATATTTTTTTTCATCGTATTTTCGTACATATTATATATAAATTTTATCGTATCGTGCAGCAAATTATATTCTTATTCGGATTTGCTATATGATTAATTTCTCGTTGTTTTCGTATTACATTTGGTTGGTGAAAATACTGTGTATTTTGGTGGTCGGAATGTTCAGTTTTGACACCTGTCAATATTGTTTTGACATGCGTGATTTCGATCCATCATCTAACGTGTAGGTGACTGACCCCAATACAGTTCATTCACCCAACGGCAATTTTTTGTATTTCGTAAATTGTCGTTACCTTTTGACCTTTTCGACATTGTATCGCGAATATTCGTAACATACACACAGCTTTCGTTAAAACCTTTTACTATTGTTCTGTCGTTTATCGGAGAATAGAGTTATTTTCGTATCGAAACTCTTCTCAAATCATAGTTTAGTTTTAACTACAAAGCGGACCACAAATTGCCTCCCTTGTATTTGAGTACGTGTAGATCGTTCTCACGCCGCATCCAGTGTGTCTAGCCCCGGCCTACAGGATCCTCGAAGGTGTAACCAGAGAAACCTAGCTAGGGAGTATCCAGGACGGACCTAAGAGACCTGGACCCCGAGAGCAAAGGCCAGCGCGAACCATCGCCCCAGGACTACCAGGTACGTGGGAACTGTATGTGCACCCTTGAATGCAAGGACTAAGGCGTAATTTGTAAGGTCCTTTATCGCCATCGTTTTCGATAAGATTCGTTGTCAACCTATATTACAGTCCACTTAATTATCGTGTCGTTCTCGTACATTAATAATTTTTAGGTTATCTCCTCGGGCACAAAAAAAGTTTTTCTTGCATTTTTTTTTGTTGTTCTGTTTCAAATATGTCTATTCTTTAGCTGCTTATTCATTAACATTCCAATAACCTTAATCTTCTAGATCTTTAAAAAAAAATAATTCCAAACTTAATTTTTTTTTCAAACTTAATTTTTTTTTCAGACATTTTTTTTTGGTTTTTTTTTGACATTTTAGGATACGTTAGACCTTTCTGAATGCTACACAATAACAAACTCGTTCGTAGGATCCAAGCGAGAGATGCTATAGGCGCCGCCGTAATGTCTTCCTATAGAGTATTAATTGAAACTTTAGCCAATGTGACATCTTCTGACTCCTTCGTTTCATTAGAAGAGAATGTGTCAGATGCTTTGATGATACTCGGAGATAAGCTCAAGAAGTTTTCACAACTTTTGAAAGCTTTGGTCAGCCCAAGTTAGGAGAACTTAACTTACATTCAGGCATTATTGTATCACTTGTTTTTCGATCATTGTTTGTTTCAGTCTTCAGATACAGGTTCTACCAGCTGTTCTGTTATGTTCCGGTTTCAGAACCTTCACCACCATTTGCACCTCAGGCGATTATTAGAAATAAATAATAGAATGTTCAAGCCATCGAGACAGTTCTTTTACTTTTATTAAAGCCTTTTGGCATTCTTTTAACTTTTTATATTTTATACTTTTTTTATAGAAATGTCTCGGCGGTTCTCAATCATCATGTTTTTTTTTGTTTGTCAAGGTTCATGACCACCCTTTACATGGTCTGGACTTGTCCTTATTCTTGAAGACGGGAGCTACCCTTCGCCGCAGTTCTGCGACGAATTCCCGTGCTTCGATGTTTTTGTTGTTTTGTTCAATTCACCAATAGTTTTATAAAACATTTTTAGCTGTGTGTGGTGCCATGCATATTCTTTTATTACTTATACAATTTTTATTTTTCGGCACCACGCTACGGTATCTATTTTAAAATTATTTAAACAAGTTTTCTTGTGTAGCTTCTTAGCTGAAGATTAATCGAGCATGGCTGGTTTTGTGAAAGTTTGTTAGACTTGGTCCTCTTATAAGCTCTCGCAGAGCTTGCCATTTCGAGAAATCCAAGGCTTACTTCTAGTTTTGTTGAAATCATTGTTAGGTTTCATTTTTTTTTTGTGATGTTGTTGTTGTTAATTGTTTTCCTTTCGGAGAATAATTAGCAAGTTGTTGTTTGTAGTTGTTGACTGTTTTCCTTTTGGAGAACAGTTGTTGTTGATGTTGGAAGGGGTGTTTCTGACCCGTGGTGAACCACGTACAGTGGTTGCGAATATTACGCAATTCACTGGTAGTGTGTTCTTTTCCATGTTTCAGAAGCACGTTGTTGTTCGTGTTGGGCCTTTAGTGGGTTCGATCACGAATGAACATGTTACTTTTACCCTCAATCGTGGATCTACCCCCATGGTTGAGATTTTTCTTCACTACGGTCTACCCCGTTGGTGAGTTGAATTATACCGCGTCTACCCCGTGTGTATAATTCACTTTTACCCTTAATCATGGATCTACCCCCATGGTTAAGATTTTTCTTCACTACGGTCTACCCCGTTGGTGAGTTGAATTATACCACGTCTACCCCGTGTGTATAGTTCGTTTTTACCCTTAATCATGGATCTACCCCCATGATTGAGATTTTTTTCACTGCGGTCTACCCCGTTGGTCAGTTATGAATTACACCACGTCTACCCCGTGGGTGTAATTCGTTTGTTTTCCCTCAACTATGGATTGAGCCCCATAGTTGAGATTTTTTCACTACGGTTTCACGCCGTCGGTGATATTTTTGTGTGCAGCTTTGCCTTTTTGTACTTTTGTTTTGTTTTTTTCCTCAACTATGGACTGGTCCCCATGGTTGAGTAAATGTTTGATGTTTCATCGGTTAGCGCCCGGACGGGAGAGATTACTTTGGTTTGTGTTAACAGGTCCCGGCAGTTGGAAATATTAGGAATGATACGCTAGATTGAAAAGATTTTGTCTTCGCATACTTGACATCATGTGCGTGAGATGGTCAGCGCCCGGACGGGAGAGATAACTTGGATTGTAGTACCAAGTCCTGGCAGTCGGATTAAACATGGAATGATGCTTACAGAAAAGATTGATTTTACATACTTTGGTATGTAATGACCAGCGCCCGGACGGGAGAGTTTTACTAGGTTTGTTTTATCAGGTCCTGGCGGTTGGTTATTGATTTGGTTTGTTTATCTCGTTGAAGAATGTTTTATTTTAAGTTTTGTATATTTTGTAAATTATTGTTTGTTTTCAGTTTATGTCGTCGACAGTACTTTTATGCATGACCAACATAAAGGTGCATGTTGTCATTTCGGTTTTTGTTTTCAAAGCAAAGGGGAGCGGTTGCGGTAACTCCTTCACAAAAATAAGCCTATGCCAGGGCGGTTTTTTGGAAACCCATACAATAAGCCTTATTCCAAATGCTTATCAAAATTTTGTCCTTGTTTTTGTTCGTCTTTTCTTTCAGGAGTTTTTGGCAGCAAAGAGGAGCGGTCGAGGTAACTCCTTTACAAAAATAAGCCAATGCCAGGGCGGTTGGAAACCCTTACCAAAAGCCATATTCCGCTTGCTTGCCAAAACGTTGTTTGTGTTTTGTACAGTTTGTTTTTCCAATATTCGAGTGCGACGCGTTGATAGCGGCGTTATCTCAATTATTTTTCTTTCTACCTATAGAGCGGTTCGTTGGAAACTCTTACCAAAAGCCTTATTCCAATTCTTTTCATTTGTACTTGTATAGAGCGGTTCCTTGGAAACTCTTACCAAAAGCCTTATTCCAATTCTTTTCATTTGTACTTGTATAGAGCGGTTCCTTGGAAACTCTTACCAAAAGCCTTATTCCAATTCTTTTCATTTGTACTTGTATAGAGCGGTTCCTTGGAAACTCTTACCAAAAGCCTTATTCCAATTCTTTTCATTTGTACTTGTATAGAGCGGTTCCTTGGAAACTCTTACCAAAAGCCTTATTCCAATAAATTGTAAATTCATTGTTGTTGTTATTTTCAGAGTCGGAGTGCGACGCGCTGATAGCGGAGTATCTCTTTAGAGCTTATGTTCTACTGATAATATTGTGTTGTACCTTTTACATACTTTGTCATGAAGTTTTTTTTATTTAACCTTTTGGTTAAATTCTATTCTTATAGGATAAGGATAGGATCTTAGTTTTCTTTGCAGATGTTAGAATAATCTAACTTATCGTTTTCCTGTTTTCACAGTTTCAATTTTTTTTCAGACTCCGTCGTACTTTAGTGGCTGGGGGACCAGCTCGAATTTCGCGTTTCTGGCGCAAAATTCTTCTGATTGGGGGGGTATTGTAACAACTATATTTCGCGTTACTCGGTTTTTTTTAGTCTGTAGTTTTGTTGGCGGATTTCAGAGTTCCGGCTGGCAACCCCATCAAGTTTTTTTTTTGTTCGTTCATCTGTCAAATCGACATTTTTCATTTTGGCTGAATTCGCCGCTAGCCTAGCGTCGCAAACTTTCTTATTTTAATAAAACTGTAAGTTTTACATTAAATAGTGGCTAAATTAGCATCAGTGATCGATGGCAGTATTGTAATTAGAAGGATATTTTCAGATTGGTGAATTTTGGTGTACACGACACTTGTTTTTTTTCAATCGACGCGACGCATCGAGGCTGCAGATTTTTATCGTTGTAAATCCAAGCAATCCCTGGACTTAAACCCCAGGTAAGCATTTGTTCTTGTGGATTAGGGTTCTGCACACAATTTCTGTTAAAAAATTCAACTTTCTAACACATGTTTTTTTTCTTAGCACATTTCTCAAAATTATAATTTTTATTAGTAAATTCAACTAAATAAATGTAAAACGTTCCCCCCATATACAGCCTATATGCCTACAAAATTTCAGAGCTGTCCGACCAGTAAAAGTTCATTTTTTATCCAATTTTAAGTTGTCATTCATCGTCGTCGAACGGTTTCATACTTAGATTTTTTACTAGATTTTCTTTTTTTTACAGGGAGTTTGGCTTGGGCCAACCAGTCTGTTTAGGCCCACAAGTTCGGATAAGGCCAGCTATTTGGTTTAGGCCATACAAACATAATTTTACACCATACCAGTGTTTGAGAGCTCGACCATCCCACATCGGAGAGTTTGGAGCTCACCTGGTTTGGAACTATTCTTCTGTCCGCTGTACAAGTAAGATAGTGTCACAGCGTTAGACAGGGTTCTGCTGACGAAGCCAAGGGGGCTTCTGTTTACCGAAGGACAGGCGCTTCTGTGTCCTGTGTTGGTAGACCCTAAGCAGATAGGTAGGGAAAACATTACTCATTTTTTATTTCCACTTTCAAGTGGATGGCGCTCAACTTAATTTTACTTCAACAACTTAACCACATAACTCAAACTTAAATATTGACACCACCGTATGCAATTCATTCCGAGAAACCCAAACTTTAATTATAAGATCTAAGCCCTTAGCCGGAGCATTTCTTCTAAATTACCTTTTAGTTAGTGTAACTTGTGTACCTAGTTTTAAGTAATTAATCCATTGGTTTTCTAAATTTAATACAATACAAATTTATAATATATTATAGGCCTGCTTTTTATTTAAATCCCATGTATAGGTAGGTCTAGATTTTTATAGGTAACAGGTTATTAAATAAAAAATGTTATCTTTGATCTAATCCATACAAATACATATAAAGCTTTAGTGGACTCATACTTCAATGTATGGAGAAAGAAGACAGACACTATCGGGTTTGGACCTACAACCCTGGATAGCAGGATCATTGGAAATTGGGCTTGCTACCACTAATACCTACACCAAGGTGTTTAAGATAAGTTAGTTCATAGTTAACTTCTAATAGTACTGAACTGAAAGGTATATTTCCTTTCCAGCATAAATGTTAATATGCTGAACCAAGTAAGGGTAAGTAAACGATTTTCAATCAAAAATTGAGTTTATCTGTTTTTTTGTCATAGCAATACACCTACACCGCCAGGATCGAGATTTGTGTGTAGTTTTTTGACAGATACCCAACGGTCTGTCACTTACCTTCTGACATAAGCATTTGCCTGCCATAAAAGCATTCCGTCTCCTCGTCATAAATTTCAGGGTACCACGTAGATACACCCATATTCGTCAGGTTGAAGGGGGTTGTTAGGTTCGCCTTAACGAACTGTAAAAGTTTTAACTTAAATTAATATTTATCTATTAAAGTTGTGTAGATTAGGTAGATACGCTTACGATGGCCCCTAGTACTACACCTAAATACCGCTGACGAATCTGCGCTGCTTGTATCGTGATGATAGTTGTAAGTATTGTTATAGAAAAGCGGTATTATTACTTAGATGTACCTATATTACTTTACCAAAAAGAAAAACATATTTACTGAGTTCGTTTCCCTTGAAGTATCTCCTGAAAGAAAGTCCCAGGTTTCTGGTGAATTGTTTACAGAGCTCCATTTGATACGAAAATAGGTTTTTGAAAATTTTAGTCCAACACCTGAATTTTAGACCAAAAGATACATAGAGAACGTATGGTCTAAAATGCAAAGGTAAAAAACAAGTGCTCTCAAAAATGTAAATAATCCGATACAAACCGAATATTGTACTCCCGCAATACTTGAAGTGCACTCGTCCAAAAGCATGCAGACGGACGACAGCGGCGACAAGCAGTACATCACTAAAGTGGCTTGTGCGTCAGACACTCCGGCGGGTTGGGCCGTTTCTACCCAACCAGCTTTCTCAGCTTCGGCTATGGTCTGTGGTACAACAATGAAAAATTCTTTTCCGGGTCCCAAACCAAAGCCAAACTTTACTGAAACAAACATGGTCAAGTCGTGCATCGATGTCAAATCCAGCTGTATATAGGTACTGAGGTATCAAACTATCAAGCAAAGGATGGGGCCGATGTGCCGATTGTAGTTTTAAGCCGAACTACGACCAGTACCCCAAGTGCGAGTTTGTGCACACACGGATCGCAGAGACGTGATCGCCAAGCGCCGCCAATTTTGTATGGAAATCCAAGCAGCGCCTCTAGCAGATTTCTTGAGAAGCTTGGATTTCCATACAAAATTGGCGGCGCTTGGCGATCACGTCTCTGCGATCCGTGTGTGCACAAACTCGCACTTGGGGTACAGTACCCCAAGTACGAATTTGTACACACACGGATCGCAGAGACGCAATCGCCGAGCGCCACCGTGTTTGTATGGAAATCCAAGCTTCTTCAAAAAGTCTACTAGTGGCGCTGCTTGGATTTCCATACAAATTCGGTGGCGCTCGGCGATTGCGTCTCTGCGATCCGTGTATTTACAAACTCGTACTTGGGGTACAGAGCACGTATAAGCTCTGTTTTGTGTAAAACAAAACGATATATCGATCAGAAATTTCATTTTGCTCCTAACAGAATTTGCGTTTTCAATTAGTTTTCAAGACTAAGATAGTGACTTTCCGAATGATATCGCGCTTGGCGTCGTGCACTTTACTGCACCACATGGGTTCCATCAAGTAATTATTTTATACATATAGGTTTTTTTTATTCAATTTCAAATAGGTAAGTTCAAAACTTTGTTAACGTTTGTACTTTGTACTATATTATACGTAAAAAATATCTACCTAAGCTAGACCCAAAATCGATATAATAATTTGCCATTACACAAATATGAATTTTGAGTTAGGGATCGAACCCACAACCCGCAGAATGAAAGGTAATACGAACTGAGATAAAAATGTATGAGAATAAAAAAAATGTCTTGTATGTAGTGTACGTCTCTCTACGTATTTTTCTATATGAATTAAAACAGCAAGCAGATGACGACTTCATAATGTAAATTGTTCTGTTGTAGGTACTAAATGGTTGTAACCTTTGGTAGGTTTGGTAGTTATTTGCCCTGGTTTAACTGAATGATCAAAAACAAATATCAAATAAATAAATATCTTACCTCTAACCCCCGGACCTGATTTGATCCATGTTGAAGGTTTAAACCAGTTTAGGATTGTAGAGAGGTCAAATGCTGAAAATAATCATTTTTAGTTTAGTAGGTAGATTAATCAAACAACTTATAGACTAGGGGCCCGTGTCAAAAAACTGAAAAGTCATTTAATAATAAATGACCAAAATTTGCAAAATACACACTCTGCCTGTACATTGGCACCCGGCACTCATTTGGACAGCTCACAAGTGACGGCAAAGTGCTGAATCCTATTATTTAATGCTCTTTTAGTGAATAATACGATTCAGCACTATAAAATAATAATAATAAGTAATAAATAATGCTGGACAATCCACACAACATCAACTAGCCCCAAGCTAAGCAGAGCTTGTGTTATGGGTACTAGAAGACTGACATACTTAATACAATACATTACATAGATAGATATTTTTTATCATACATATAAAATGCCCAGAACACCCGGAATAAATATTTGCAGATCGTACAAACATTTATCCCAAGGCGGGAATCGAACCCGCAACCTTCCGCATCGCAGGCGGACCTTCGCCCGCCGCGCCACATTGGTCGTCATGTCGTCAACTATGCCCATACAGCGCTCTTTTCTAGAATAGATAGGTCGCCTGATGGTTCTAATGACCCATCATTTTTTTGACACGGGCAACTTGTGTATTCGACTATTACAGTATTAACAAAATGTTCATGATAACAAAATATGTACATAAGAATCAGTTTAGCTATTTGCAGATCATTGCAAAAGATCTATAGATATCTCAACAACCTGTGTACTCTAAGTACTACTTAGAGTAAAGAGGTTATGTTTCTGAAACGTTGATCAACCAAAAAATCTAATACAAAGTGTCAAAACTCGGATCAATCGTAATTTTGGTTGCACAAACGCTTGTCATCTGATCTGTTGTTAAATATTTCGCAGATGACAAGCCTAATCACGATTGATCCTAGTTTTGACACATTGAAATTAAACTTTTTGGTTGGTCAACGTTTCAGAAACCGGCCGTAAATGATTGAACTAATTGTATTTTAATACGCTATTTAGTCAATATTGAACACTTACCATGACCGCCAACTGCCAAGAGTACTAGAATACCTAGTACCGCAACCTTCATGATAAGATGCTCCTATTAATATTAAGTATATTATCTTGGTTCGAAACGAACTGATGGTTTTTTGAAACTCTTCGAACTTATGCTCAGAAAAGTACCTATACCTAGCAGTCGGGTAGGAAAGTTGTTCAAATATTTATATATAAGTAATTTAAATTCATAAGTAAATAAAAAAATTGTTTCGCGTCGCTTATAAATTTTATTCATAAAGCTGAATCTACAAACTTCTGACAATGTTTCGACATTTTAGTGCATACCTACGACTTTGAATATGGATCCAACATAAGACTTAATAATAAAATAAATAATAATTACTTATCCCATTTAGATCTACCAAAACATACATACATCTTACTACAAAAAGCCGCAATTTTAAATACGTGCAGAATCGTAAGAAAGTTACTGCAAAAACTACCTCATCAGACTCAAACTTCCACTGAGATGCACTTGGCTGAGGCCCGTGCATCTTAGTTTACCCCGGTTTTTCTTAAACCGAGTAGAAAAAATCTAGAAACTCAATAATAATAATACTTGATCTACTATTATTATAGATGTGTGCTCGAGAATAGGATAGTCCACAATGTGTGGGCTCTGTATGTTTCACAACTCTAAAAATGTGTTATCTATCTTCTATATCTATATCTATCTATCTATACTTATAATAAAACTGTAGAGAGGTCAATTCTGTACATGAAATATATTTAAAAAAAAACTATCAGGGGGTGATTAGTGATCGATACTGATGCCAAAAATGCAATCAGTAAAATTTTTGTCTGTCTGTCTGTCTGTCTGTATGTTCCTTATAGAAACAAAAACTACTCGACGGATTTTAACGAAACTTGGTACAATTATTCTTCATACTCCTGGGCAGGTTATAGGATACTTTTCATCACGCTACAATCAATAGGAGCAGAGTAGTGAAGGGAAATGTCGGGAAAACGGGAGAAGTTACTCCGTTTTTTAAGTTTCCGTCGCGTGTGCAGCCTTAATGGTTAAAGTTACATAGAAATCATGTATGATGGAAATATTCTACATTAAATTGTCTAAAAAATATCCCTGAACAGCATATGCCTATCTTTTATGGTTGACTCACAATAACACGTGTAACTCCTGATAGCTTAGCAGTTCGGAGC
Source organism: Ecliptopera silaceata (assembly GCA_932527185.1). NCBI lineage: Eukaryota > Metazoa > Arthropoda > Insecta > Lepidoptera > Geometridae > Ecliptopera > Ecliptopera silaceata. The sequence goes on along the minus strand of OW052208.1, from coordinate 7,801,422 downwards.
ATTCTGATTATATTTGTTTACTCTTACGTTTATAAGACTCTCAGTCATCCCAAATTTAAAACAGTTAACATTATTACCTATTCAATAAAAAAATTTGTTGAAATTTGTTGTGTATCGTATACGATTTCGAGTATAGATGGCGCTGTCACGCGTGGCGTAATCCTAGAACGCGGTATCGGTGCGTTTTGGCAATGTGTTATAAATCGGTCGGTATTTAGCAATAGTTCCGTTAAATTGAGTTATCTTGATAAGTTATTTAGGGTTGCGTATCCGATTACGGCGCTTTAATGACGAATAAATATTTAAAAACAAAATATTAAATATTCAAGGGGGTGGTCATAATCTCATACAAAAACATAATTTACTTAGATGGTTTGTTTTTTTTATATATAATATTTTATAAAAAATATATTGTTGTTGATGAGTACATTTACTTGGGCCAGTTAGCGAGCTTAGAAACAGGCAGGTTATGGAGATCGATCGCCGCATCGAGAACGCCTGGAAGAGCTACTGGTCCATGAAGGAACACATGAAAGGCGACCTTCCACTTACGCTTAAACGCCAACTCATCGACATGTGCATCCTGCCCTAACCTACGGTGCGCAGACATAGTCACTGACTGAAGCACAGAAATCCAGACTCAAGATTTGCCAAAGAGCAATGGAACGTAGCATCTTTGGTTTCAAGCGCATCGATCGAGTGCGAAACACTACGCTGCGTTCGCTCACTGGTATTGCAGATGTAGGCAATAAAACCGCGAGGCTTAAGTGGGACTGGGCAGGTCATACCTATTAGCCAGGTGGACCCAGAGAAATGGTCCAAAATCGTGACACCGTGGCTGCCTGAAGACGGAAGGCGGCGTAGAGGCCGACCAAAAAGGCGATGGCGGGACGACCTCGATGCTATCGAGAGGGATTGGTGGACGAAAGCGGAAAGCAGAGGATTTGGGGAGACCTCTGCCCAGCAGTGGGACGAGATAGGTTAGAAAAAAAATATATATATGTAATATACTTAATTTATACTAATATTATAAAGAGGTAAAGTTTGTGTATTCGTTAAATTGTATGGGGTAATCTCGGGATCTACTGAATCGATTTTAAAAATTCTTTCACCAATAGAAAGTTACATTATTGCTGAAAAATAAAAAGGCTTTTACGTGGTAGTCCGTTTTGCAAAATGAATCAGAGAAAAAACGGTCGAATGAAATCGTTTCTTACGAACGTTGCCTTAACTATGAAAGAAGTGTTCTAGAGAAAAGATGTGGAGCTTGATTATGCCTACAAAATAGCCACAAGTCAACGATAGCATATGTCTTACTTTTTTATTTAATAAAAATTATCCCCAACGAAGTGGGCACGTGTCAGCTAGTACATCATATAATTTCAAAAACTATAGGTAAGGTACCTGGGTCGAATATGGCCAGCCGAAAAATATGGCCACATACCATTATTTCAAACACGAAATATTGTAATAACCTGAATGCGACCATATATTGTCGCTAGTGTCGCATGTATCCGAACGGCGTACCTGTCACCCTTCCCGCGCACCCGCTAGTCGCCCAGTGTCAATTAAAGTGAAACACGCTGTTGAGGTTATAAAAACATTTGGTAAGTATTGTCCTGTATTTTGTTATTTTTAAATAAGAATCTTTGTAAATCACATTACGGTGTTGTGTGACGATTGTAATTTGATATTTCTTTGTCTAATTATCAAAGTAATAGTGTGTATTTCTTTCGTATATATAAAAACGTAAAAAATCCATGACTGCAAATATGGCCACCGATTGGCCATATTTCCGGTAGGAAATTATAACCTTTTTTGTTTGTTTTAGACCATGGAACGCTATAAAACTGAAGGGATTCGAGGTAATTTTGTTGTTGATTATAAAAAGGTATAACTATGCGTAGCATTTTAAGTTTAAAATTAAGAAAAACTTGTTGAATTTCATTGTTGATTTTTATATCTTTCAATTTATATTTCTTGTTAAGATAGTTCTTAATTTGTACTGAATTTAGCTCAAAGAATATCTTTTAAATAAATACTCTATTCAAACATAATATTTATTTTTCTTTCATTTTATTTAGAATATTTTTAAACAAGTAAATTCATCCAATAAATATGGCCACATGTATGGGCATATTTACCTCCCCCCTCGTAAATATGGCCAATTTCTATTTTTTTATAAATGTTGGAAATACTTTTTTACCGTTTAAAGTCTTTATATTTTTTTGCCTTTGTTTTAAAGATAAATAGCCACTCTTTATGAAAGAGTGCTAAAACTTGTTTTTTTTTGCGTTATTATTATTAAAAAAGGATAACAAACCTTAAGGTGGCCATATTCGACCCAGGTACCTTACTTACAATATCTCTCTATCATGCGGAAATAGAGTTCGATTTCCATCAACAAACATTGTACGATGGCCAAAATTGATATTTGCAGCAGTACCCCAAGCCCGGTTTGCTAATCTAACTAGGTAATCGTACTGGTATAGGTACTTACTCAAAAACCAATTCATTTATTGCTCTCATCTTGTTACAAAGATTTGGTACAACATTATAAGCCCTGTTTGAGGGCACTACAATATTACAGGATGGTAGGCAGACCGAGGTTTGTTTATAAAATACTAGCTGACCCGTGCCCACTTCGTTGGGCATAATTCGACCGTTTTTCTCCGATTCGCTTTGCAAAACGGACTACCACGTAAAAGCCTTTTTATTTTTCAGTTTTGTATATAGCCTATGATATTCAGCAATAATGTGGCTTTCTAATGGTGAAAGAATTTTTAAAATCGGTTCAGTAGATCCCGAGATTACCCTTACAATTTAACAAATAAACAAACTTTACTTCTATAAGTATAGATTTTACTAATTATGAGTTTAACATTATAATGTATACTGTTAAACTCATAACTCTCCTTTTGAATCCACGTAACTAAACCATAGAACCCGCATATACTCCCGTAACCGGCACCAGCTTTATTCCGCTTGACATTTTTCTATTACTTACATTTTTGAACTCGTGATATCTTTTGAATGGAATGTCAAAATTGAATAATTTAAAAAGTCATTATAAAGGTATTGAAACAGTCTTAATTATGAAGAAATTTATTTAGATAAGGATTAATACCAAAGCACAAATAAAGAACGTTTTCTAGCGGCGTCATTTTAATTATATTTTTTCTATATTAAAACACTTAGTGACATATCTGTAATATTTAGACATATGCTGTCGCTGACTTTTTTGTAGATGATGATGTGTTCTACAAAATTGTAGTACTTAATTTCTTTCTTTCATCAATAGTTTTCGCAGCGCACGCGATGTAAGTAATTTCTTAGGTATTTTTTTTACACCTTGGGTTACATAATCGAAGTTTTAGTAAGAATCCCTAATTTGTTTGAAAATATAATATAGCCTATGACACTCAGCAATAATGTGGCTTTCTATTGGTGAAAGAATTTTTAAAATCGGTTCAGTAGATCCCGAGATTACCCCTTACAATTGAACAAACATATTTATACAAACATACAAACTTTACCTCTTTATAATATTAGTATAGATTAAAAAGCAAATGTCATTTGAATTCCTATCTATATATTATCTAGTCACTTAAAAGTTAATTGCTAGTACCTAGCTACACCTATTTTAGATAAAATAAAAGTTCAATTAAAATATTAGTCTGTTTTTGTTATTATGCCTGTCGCCATAAGCGGCTAACGGCTGCTTGGATCTCCATACAAAATTGGTAGCGCTTGGCGACAAGCAGACGATCGTGCTCATGTGATCCGTGTGCACAAACTCGTACTTGTGATACAGCTGTGTGTGTACAAAGTACTTCGGGTGCAGTTAGCATCAGCTAGTTCATTCAAATAATAATAAAAAAATACTTTACCAAAATGTATGAAATAGCCATTGAAACAAAGAGGTTTTATCGCTCACATCGATAACATACTATTCCACCATTTATTCCTACTAAAAAAGGAAGCAAGCAATCTCTTTTTCACGCAGAAAATTATTAAAAATTTGATTAAGATATGTTTTTATTTTTATGTAACAATAATAGATACTTTTAAAATTGCAATACGGTGTTGAAACACTAACCATGAGAATAACGGGAAGTTATTACAAAATTCGTCCCACCAACACGAAACTCAGTGAGACGAACGGGAATGAACTTTAGATAGGGTATTTTTATATATTTTTATATTTTATTTAATCTCTTTATTACACTGTACACAATGAACATTACACAAAGAAAACATTACAATATTTTTTTACAATTGGCGGTCTTTTCGCGATCTCTTCCAGACAACCTGCTTCCGTTGATTAGCAGTAGATAGCAGTATCGACGAAATATATATGCACCGTGATAATTCCGTGTTTTTTCAATAATTCATACACGCAGTCGGGGGCGTCTGGGATAATCAACTGCAAAATAATTGAATTATGTACTTAGGCTATATTACATCATTCACCATCATCATTCCCCTGCTCTTCCCACGCTAGGTGGGGTTGGCACAACGAACACTTCCATGACGACCGATGTGGCGCGGCGGGTGAAGGTCAGCCTGCGACGCGGAGGTTGCGGGTTCGATTCCCGCCTTGGGATAAAAGTTTGTACGATCTGCAAATATTTATTCCGGGTGTTCTGGGTATTTTATATGTATAATAAAAAAATATCTATCTATTTAATGTATTGTATTAAGTATGCCAGTCTTCTAGTACCCATAACACAAGCTCTCTACTCCTATCATTCGTGAACTCTGATACTACTCCTCTCACATTCATGCCTATAATCTTTCACACAATCCAACCACTTCTATAACGGCCATCCTCGACTTGCACGCCCAACCAAACTTACATACATAGATAATTTTTTTTTTGTAATATGGTTCATTCATTCTAGCATGTATAAATACATTTCGGGTTGAAATATCGTTACACTAATGAGTTTTAGTTTTCGAGACGCGTTCAGTTAAAACTCAGACTAGGGGCTCTAATTTGTCCAAGTTTTCACTTCATAATCATTCACGTTACTCGATCGATCGAATAATTTAAATTGATACTCACGTTAATCAATAATTCTGTCGGTCTCTCATAAAAGTCGAACACGTTATCTATAGATTTAATTGATCCGGGTACCACCATACCAACGCCCAGGGTTTTCTACTGGTCTTTGTTTTCTGTCAGCACGAACCAAGAAGCCATGGTTTCGTCTGAACATTTCAAGTTTTTCGTCATATTGTAGAAGTAGTGTAATCCTGTAATATAAGAATTTAGATGTAGCGCCATCTATAGGTATCGCTACATGACGAACGACATCGTAGTCTACGCAACAGACCAACAGATGGCGGAAAGTAATCCTAGATCGCGCAAACGAAGTTATCACGGAGTTGAACATAAGTAATAGAACCGATGACTATCCATCGGTCCTCGGACCCCGAGCCAAAGGTCGCTCAGCGTGGAAAATCTTCCCTTTTCGTTGGAGATACATCTATCTTCACAGTGGTGACCCCGACGTGGTCCAGCCGTCCACAGCTGCCGAAGCCCGACGAAATACCACACCTATCTCCTCTGTGGAGATAGGTGTGGTATTTCGTCGTATCTCCTACATGCATGTATTTAATTAAAGGTGGTTATGGTTTTTTGATTTAATTCTCACCCATCCAATTAAAACAAGATTGTTTTTTGAATAAACCATGTCTTTCGATTTCAGTTCCGTTAGCAGGAATTGTCAACGTCTTCCCGTCGACACCAGAGACGTACACTGCATTTTCTTGTAAGATTTTCGATGCGTTGTAAGATGTTTTACGTTCACTGCAGCTTTTTGATAGATATGCTGCAATGTAGACATGACTAAATTGAATTTGACAGGCGTCACAGCTCAGTTGGTAGTAGCTCTGCCTTCCATGCTGTGGGTTCGGTTCTCACCCAGAGCAAATGTTTGTATGATGAACATACATATTTGTTCTGTGTTATTATGTATTGTATGTAAGTACATATTAACAAAAAATGTAGGTACATTAGGTATACCTAAGTATGCTATCGGCAATCTAGTTCTCTTATTACAAGCTTGCTTAGTTTGGGACTAGAACGCGTTGTGTGAAATGTCCGTATTATATCTTAAAATGTTTATTTTATTATTATTTAATTTTATGGGTTAAACACCAAGTTAAAGTATAACCCACAATATTACTTACCAGCTGACATGTAGGTTTGCCTAATAGCCCACGCTTTGACTGGCTCGCCGAATATGGTGGGGTTCCATTCAAAAAAGCCTACTTTGCTCATGTTATATGGGCTCGTAAAGTTTTCTGCTGCCAACTGTAAAAGATTTTTTAGCTAGGTAAGTAAAAATATTGTCTATTCTCTAGGCACGGTTTACTGTAACGCTGGCTGTTTATAAACCCAGCGATTAAAATATTTTTATAAACAAAACCATTTTTCACTAAGTAAGTAATGAATTATATTACTAACTAAGGTGCCCGCGACATCGTCTTGCTATCGTTATTTTTTGTCAATTCGCAAAATATCTGTGTAAATTACACAATTACAGCCTATGCGTTATTCTGATGTATAAACTAACTTATTGTAAAGTTTCATCCAAATCCACCAAGTAGTTTTTGCGTGAAAGAGTAACAAACATACATACATCCATCAATAAAAACTTTCGCCTATATACCTACCTAATATTAGTAGAAGTAGGATATTAGTTGGAAGTTGGATAAACATCTCTTCTTTCTTGACAAACTAAATAAAGTATTTTTTTTCAATATCGGTGGAATATCGGATGGCCAACTTTGCCAATATCACATGCTGTAGCTCTATGAGGCTTTAAATAAAATGAAACCAACATCTATTGAAAACGACAGAGTCAAAAAACAAAAACAGATTGTCGGACAAAGCTGTTGACGCTATGATTCTTTTAGAGGCCTATTTTATTAAATCAGCACAGAAGTCTGATTAATGCCATTCAAAAGACTGTATTATTCTTGTATATTTAGTTCATTTAATTTTGAAACAAATCTGTGATTTTGAAAATTAACAAAATAGTGATTGTTACCAATCAATGATTTAGAATTACTAGATTATAGTAAAGTTATAAAGAGCCTACCTATGATTTTTAACTAATTTAATTTAATAACTATAAGATATATAGAAGAACTGCTTAAATGAGTATCTTTATGTAATAAAAAGAAATAAACAAAACAATTAAATGATTGAATAAATGTTGATAAAAATAAAACATTTTTAATACGTTGCACCGAAATTAACTCAATTCTTCAAAAAAGGCTTACAGTGCAGATAAAATTAAAAATAAAAACTTAAAAGTTCGATGTCCCGGGAATTCCCGGGACTTTGGGACATTATCTGCTGTCTCGTGTACCGGGACTTTGAAATTGTCGCTACAAAATGGTGAAAGTCATATTTTTCTCAATCTCCTCAAAAAGGGGTGTCAAATGAAAGGGGGCTTCACTTATAGAATACAGAATACACTCAAACTAAGCCGAGGGTATTTTTAATTAAAGTAAGTAGGTATACTTTTACCATTTGACGGAACTCTAAAGAACATTGCCCAAACCCTGTACCAGATTGCGTCACAAGCTAATTATCATCAAAATTAATATTTTATTTATATGTGTTCTTTGTTAATTTTTAACAGTCTTGTTTAACCGGGTTTAGAAAATTAAAATTAATTATACAAAACCTGATTATCAATTTCCTACTTCCGAGTGCTTAGTCCGAGCTTGCATTTTAAAACTCCCTACTCTCGAGCCGAGAGTCGTCTCTCGGATATCCATACAAAAATACAAGAACATCCGAGAGACGATACTCGGCTCGAGAGTAGGGAGTTTTAAAATGCAAGCTTGGACTAAGCCCTACGCACGTCAACTATTTTGTTCCGATCCCAGCTGTCACCTATTTTCGTTTGCCAAGTAAGCTTTAGCTGAGCAGGCAAACATGATAAAAAAATAAAATAAAATACATTTTTAAATATTTTGAAATGCGGTTAAACATTGAAAAAAATATTGTTGGTAGCGAAAAGGTAAATAAAAATTAGACCTTTGAGAGTAAATTCAAATTGATGCAAGGTGGTACAGATTCCTATAGCCCACTGGGCATTGTCCTTTATTGTATTGTATGTTTGAGAGCCGTATCCAAACGTACGGAGTGTAAAAAAAACAAAATAAAAATCACAACATGATGATAATTTATTATAAGCTGTGATACGTACATAATTTCATAATAAACAAAATTCCACGTTTCATTATTATAAAAATAATAACTGTTTTGTTTTGTGTAAAGATTATGTTTCACATGTAATTAATTTTGGTTTGTCAATGCCGTATATATGCATTACGATCGCTCCAAAGTCACGTGCTAAATCACCCAAGCAGGGGAAGTCTGGGGCCATTTTCTGAAATGTAAAGTAAGCATTAGAAAGTTACATGACTAGATGGCGTTGTATGAAATGTCCATGAAAAGGTCTTGCAAGCGAAGCGTACCTACATCTTATTCTTACTTAGTTACAGCGTGGTACTACTCATTTAATTAAATAAATATTCATGGACATTTCACACATCGCGCTCTAGCCCAAATTAAGCAAAGTTTGTACTACGGAAACTAGATTGCTGATAGATTATTTACACTTATACATTTATTTGTAAATACATAATATGGAATTGCATAGTAACACCGAGACCAGAACAAATACTTACGTTCATCAAACAAACATTTCCTCGCGGTGGGGATCGAACACACGGCCCACAGAGCATGGAACTTCACTACCAACTGAGCTGTGACACCTGTCAAGTCAATGAATGAACGACCGATGGATGTGGCGCGGCGGGCGAAGGTCCGCCTGTGACGCGAGGAAGGTTGCGGGTTCGATTCCCGCCTTGGGATAAATATTTGTACGATCTGCAAATATTTATTCTGAGTGTTCTGGGTATTTCATATGTATAATAAAAAATATCTATCTATGTAATGTATTGTATTAAGTATGTCAGTCTTCTAGTACCCATAACACAAGCTCTGCTTAGCTTGGGGCTAGATGATGTTGTGTGGATTGTTTCTTTTATAAATGAATACTCTTTAGGTCATAAGGTTATTTCCTTTGCACATCTTGTGCATTTGCCGTCCACCTACCCTGATATTGATTTCTGGCTGATTCTCGAAATAGTTCGTGAAGCCGTTCACATGTGTTAGTTTTCCGGGTATGATCATGGCGACTCCGATTGTATCCTTCCTCCCTTTATATTCATTTACTAAAGCAAGCCAGGGAGATGGTCTCGGCTGAACATACCACCTCGGTTGTGGTTGAGGTAAGGACATGTGTACCTGTAAAGATTGCAATAATGGTATTACTTATAATGTATGGCCTTGCCCCGCTGCCAGCGGCAACCTAGTTTTAAGTTTTTTATAATATATATGTATTTTTTATAATGTATATTGTAAAAAACGATTTTTCTAAGTATTTAAATAAATGGTATCTATGTATAAAAACTCCCACAAAGTTTGATTAAAGTCTGTGTTTTATTATCGATATCGGTTTCGATCGATTTTGTAATTGACCTAAAACCTCTCACGTTGACGCGTAATTTTTAATTCATTATATTTTGCTTTTCAGTTTTATCTTATGTTTATCAAGAATCAAACCGAATAAAGCTCAGACTACGACGCTTAGGATATTGAACTGATACTAATCCCCCACTTCATAGGGCATTAGTATCTAGTAGGCGCAAATCAACAATTCTGCATAGTCTTTACAGTGTCAAACACCAGCTCGAGCCAATACTTTGCGTTACATTTTACGATTCATCATTCCCCTGCTTTTATCCCACAACATGTCTTTTTCTTCCACTCACTCCTATCATTCGTCAAATCCGAGTCCACTCCTTTCACATTCATATCCTCTTTCACACAATCCAACCACTTTTTTTACGATTGTCATATTTATTCATGCTACCTCTCACCCCACTGTAAGTACTTATGTACCTTTTTGATATCTTACCCATGGCCCCAGTGCAAAGCTGTTTTACGAATAATCTATCGTTTTCAACTTCCGTGCCGTTTCTAGAGATGACCAGAGTCCCTCCCTTGACGCTGTCAGCGTAAATGGCATTTTCTTGCCAGATCCTCGAAGTGTTGTAACTCGACTTGCGGACTTGGCAGCTTTTTGATAAAGTTACTGCAACAAAAAATATTAATTGTATTTTATCCATGGAAATGTCTAAAATTGTCTCAGTTAACGCATGTTAAAGTATAAATTAGGTTCAAATAGATATAAAATATGAATCGATTGAAATAATTAATTGTATTATAGCACCAGTCGACTACATACAAGCCCCGTTTTAGTTAGAGCGAAATTAGGCTTCTTAGACTCGGGTCGAAAATCAATTCTACAACATTTTACTTGTACATTTAAGATGTTATACTTATGTTTTGTAAGACCTTCTTACTGGATAAAGTATATTAAGTATTATTATTTATTAAATATAATTTACCTTCTGAGACGAACATCAGCCTGATGTACAGGCACTCCGCCTTCTTACCGAAAATCTTGGGTTTCCATGTGGAGAAACCGTTCGTCTCCAAGTCATACGGACTTGTTATATTAACTTTGGGTATCTGAAAATAATAACAAACAATATTGTAATTACTTATACATTTTTTAAATTTAAATAATTCTTCTTCTTCGTGTCGATAGTTACCCCCCCCCCCCCCATTAATTGTTTTTTTTTTTTAATTGGTTTTGCCCAGCAGCTACGTCTATGGCACTATCTGTGCCATTGCGTAAGTAGATTTTTTATCGTGCAGGTGGTAAATAATTGACAAACAAAAACGTACAAACAATATACCTACCTCAGTAGGTAGATATATTTAAATTTACTATTTTCTATTTTACATCAATTGTTTTACGTTTGAATTCGCCTACCAATATTTTGTAAATATTACTGACTAATGACAATAAAGCTAGAAATATCTACAACTCGTGTGAGTTGATACCCCATGTATTTGCTATTTTAGGAAGATTTATCCATTGATATCCTTTATTTAACAGGACTATATTTAAAGCCATATTTACCCAAAATGAAAATAAAAAAACGTTGAGATGTTGTTTTTTGCAAATCTCACCGATATCTGCAGACCGGCAACATGTGAGGAACACGGTTCAAACAGCAGGCAGATGGTACTCATCTCCGGATCGCAGTACATCACTAACTTTTTGTCGGTGTCGCTGACATTCGAAGGTTGCTTCGTCTTCACCCATCCCTCTCCTTGAGCTTGGGATATAGTCGTTGGTACAGGTATAAAGGCGCGCTCATTAGGGTCATTGCTCCATTTTACTGAAACCGAAAAAGCCCTTACCAGCAAGATTTTATATGCATGTGACGAAAATAATGCTAGGTATGAATGTGGATGGATATGAAGGAAGAGGCTTTTATTCATCCTTTCTTAGGCGGACGCCTATTGTGTGAAAAATGGTATGGATGTGAAAGGAGTGAATACTGAGACGACGGCTGATAGAGGAGAATGGAAGAAAAGAACATGTTGTGCCGACACCACCTAGTGGGATAAAGGCAGGAAGAAGAAGAAGAGCAATATTTTAAATTATAAATAAATAAATAATGCTGGACACATGATCTAGCCCCAAGCTGAGCAGAGCTTGTGTTTTAGGTACTAGAAGACTGACATACTTACCTAATACAATACATTACATACTTAGATAGATACATACAGCCCGCTCTACAAGTAACAAGTACCTACATAGATAGATATTTTCTATTATACATATAAAATACCCAGAACACCCGGAATAAATATTTGCATACCGTACAAACATTTATCCCAAAGCGGTAATCGAACCCGCAACCTCCGCGTCGCAGGCGGACCTTCGACCGCCGCGCCACATCGGTCGTATATATTTACTTTTTGATCGTCATAAGATTTATTTAAGATTTATTAAGACTTCTTTAATTATAGCCGAAATACTTACAACGTAACCCAGTGCCGAGTTCTGAAACATCGCCACCTGAAAAAAAAACAATATACTCATTAAGGCAACGGGTCGGGTGAAATTTTTCATAATAAATAAAAATGTCAATAACTTCCAACTTTATTATTTATTTATTATATCTACACACAAGTTAAACTTGTAACACGGCATAGTTTTTGCCGTGGTGGTTAAACTCTAGACAGTCAGCGTGGCAACGTCGCAATTTCAACTTCAGCAAAAAGCTGACAACGACGCAAAACACATAATGAGCCGCACACAGTTCGGATAGTCAAACTCTAAAGCAGCGCCTTATGAATATTTGCGAGCACACAGCAATCAAACACTTATAATTCCTAAGGCGCTACTCTTCTTCTTCTTTAAACACCTTAATGTAGAATAATTTTTTAGCAACACACAAGATACGAACCATAAGAATAGCTGTGCTGAGTTTGGTACCAAACAAATCTGCCAAACCCATAAAAAATGGGATCTAAAACCACACTTTTGCAAAAGGTGTTGGTACTAAACTTACATTTAAAAGTAAACTATATCCAAGAGCACACATTTTGATTAATAACACACTAGTTCAATGTATGTGTTATAGGAAATAATAAGTTTCACAACTCCACATGCTATCACTTTTTCTGAAAACAGTTTTCGGTTTCCCCAAAAACACGCATTTGGCTATACCCGTCACCTTAAATATAATTTTAGAGGAACTGAAGGACATTTACGTTGTTGTTATTGATTTTTATAGACTTTGCTTGTAAAACTGAATGTCCGTCAGAAGACTTACCCTCGCTGCCCACTGCCAAAAGTAGAAGAATACTCAGCATCGCTTCCTTCATGACGACAAGACTATGTAACTGCAATTGAAATTATGCCACACTAACTTATATACTCTTTTACTTCATTTCAGCGTTCATTCCCATACGTTCCACTTAGTTGTCCCACTATGGCAACTGGAAGAATTCAAAATTACTCCCAGTATGTTGGTGGGCCGAGCGGGAATAATAATAATATTCATTTTGCACTTCCCGTCTATCCCACTGATACTTGTTTATATGGATGTATCTGTTAATGTGATCTATAAGCAAAATGAAATGTAAATAAAATAAAAATAAATTATTAAAAAAAAATGTGATAGTAACGCGAATCTAGATACACAACACAATCCATAAATGTTAGTTTTCAATATTATTCTCTTCAACTACTAATGGCTACTAATAACATTTTCTCAATAAAAAAATATAACTAAATTGAGATAAATCTCTAATGTATCTTACGGTCTGCTTTTTTTAGCTTTGTATTTGTACCGTCCTCCTTTACTCGTGTTCCTCATGTCTGAGGGTCGTGACCACCTCCAGTCAATATCTTGTTTCTGACTATGTTGCGCCATTTTTGTCGGTCCCCGGCCAAATGCAGGGCATCGTAGACGGATGTGCTGAGTGTGGTGCGGACCTGATCTGACCAACGCATCGGGCTACGACCTCGCGACCTTTTACCGTCCACCTTTCCAGTGACTACGAGTTTTTCAAGGTTGTCTCCATCTTTCCTGGCAATGTGTCCGAAGTAATCAAGTATTCGCTTGAGACAGGTCGTAGATAGTCTGGATGTAATTTTTAGTTGCCGAAGAATTGATGCGTTGGTTCGATAAGCCGTCCACGGTATTCTGAGCATTTTCCTCCAACACCACATCTCAAAAGCATCTATGCGCGATTTGTACCGTAACTAGTCGTATTTGTGTTTACATCTTTCAGCTACTTCTTCTTCTTCTTATCGTGTCGATGCTAAAACTTTATTTTGTTGCAGCATCGTGTTTTTTATCTTTCAGCTTATAACTTTATACAATAAAGCGTTAATTTCTATTTTACCTAATTTCAGAATCTGGTATTTTGTATTTGTAGGTGTTTATTCCTTGTCTTATTTTCTACCTGGGACAAATGTTGCCTGGTAGAGATCACTTTTAGCGATAAATAACACAGAATATATAATTACAATTACAATAATAATAATTACAGAATGGGAGGCCCTATTGTGTAATGTATTATTTGTGTTTTCTGCAATTTCTTTGTATAGTGTACCAATTAAGAGTTATCTATCTATCTACCTAAATGAAAAATTTTTGAATTACTTCCGCTTCTACACAGTGGGATGATCGGGTATAAGAATAATATTTATTTTGCATTTTCCGTTCGTCCAATCAGTGGGACGAAACCCAGTGGGACGATCGGGAATGAAACATTCTCAGGTGATTCAATATTTTATTAAGTTAGTAAATATAAGAGTATTGACGTCATAAATGTACAGGTTGATGGTATCCTTGTGAATTTACCACACATTTCCACCCCTTGATATTTCGGAAAACTGCAGTTTTTAGTATAAAGATGAGTTTAGAAAACATTTTGGACTAGCGGCACAAACGCTTGTCATCTAATTTGTAATATTTCGCAGATGACAAGCGTTTAAGCAACCCATATCACGATTGATCCGAGTTTTGACACATTGTCTTTTTTGGTTTTTTGGTTGATCGACGTTTCAGAAACCGACCGTTAGTGTACTAAAATATTATTTGAATGTTACAATACTTACTTTTAACTAAAGTTACAAAATTTTTAAGTGATAGGTACCTAACCTATCATTTAAAAATCTTGTAACTGAAGTACCTACCATTTAAAACCTAGAACCTAACGCAGAAAATTTCAAACAAACATAGTGTCTCCTGTCAAACATATTAGGTATTAAAAAAATAAACACCTTGTGCCATAGCAAATACAGTTGTGCAGGTGCAAAATATATAAAAATACTTAATTATGATTGTCTATATCTATAGTATAATAAATAGCCTTGAAACAGCTACTTTGGTGTTTTTGTGTACTTATATGAAGATCAGCAACCAAACATGATCAAACATTGGAATTCTAATAATGGGGGCGTATGCGCTATAGCTATAGATTATACTTTTCAAATAATTGAAATCTATTAGAAAATAACGAAGTTATTAAAGTTTCGTTGACTTTTTGAAACACGCGCAAAAGGGTCGAAACAATAAAAAAAAACATAATAATATGGCTATAGCGAACTCTAAACCCTATAATATCTTCGAAATTACTGTACGATTTTAATATTATTTTAAACTTTTGTCTACTTTATCAGAAAATGCTATAAATCTATACTAATATTATAAGGAGGTAAAGTTTGTATGTTTGTATATTTGTTAAATTGTAAGGGGTAATCTCGGGTTCCACTGAACCGATTTTAAAAATTATTTCACCTATAGAAAGCCACATTATTGCTGAGTGTCATAGGTTATATAAAAAACAGAAAAATAAAAAAGGCTTTTACGTGTAGTCCGTTTTGCAAATTGAATCGGAGAAAAAACGGTCGAATTATGTCCAACGAAGTGGGCACGGGTCAGCTAGTTATTTAATAAAACGGTAAAATATGCACACGGTGATTAAGAAATTAAACACTATTAGTACATTTTATCTACTAGTCTGATATTTTATAATAGGGAAAAGTTTGTCTAGTTTTCTTTGTATGTATAGTTTCCAACAAAAACCGGTAGAGGCCGTTAGAGACCGATAGAGGTAGGCAAGTGTGTCAATACAAGGCACAAGTCGCGTTAGGCGTCACGATCTTTATACCAAAACTCTTACTAGCCTCTCATAAACATAATCTCAGTTGGAAGATTGAACCTACTGGTTTAAGGTGTAAAGTATGAAAATATGCATGTGCACAGTATAATGGAACCAAAAAAAATATTTAAATATTAGCCTAAAGGTATCGGTGAGCAATAGCGTTACCGTTGCTAGCAGAATTTGAGTAGGTGCCGCAAAATACCAAATTATTAGGTGGGTCATCGGATAATTTCATTAATAACAGGTTGTATAATAGCTTTCATAAAATCCTACTTAATTCTAAATAAAAACTGGGAAAAAATGAAAAAACCAGTATTATTGAAAATATAAATAATATAATTCCATAATAAGCAATAATCTAAAAGTTCCAAATTACATAACTTATCATTGTAATAAAGATAATTATTGAAATTAAATTATTTATTACCTACCATATTATGAGATTATCAACATCAGAATAGTAGGTAGGTACATAAAAATGCACCAAATATACACCAAAATCAGCTATATTCGTACTAGTGCCCGTAAAAAACAAATGCAATACAATACCTACCTACCTATTTACTAACTTAAAAACAAACTATGAAACATAACAAATAACACTACAAATACTGTCATTATAAACTGTACCTATACCTATACTTAAATTAATTTACAGGTATGTTAGGTGCTGTAAAGAGGCCTATCAAAAAAGAAATAATAACAAAAATTATTGTTTCTTGTGTCAGGTCAGCAGGTGATTGATTGTGGTTTATCGACGTAATAGGTATACATGCATCGTGCGTGATCAATCCATAGTCACGTGCTAATTCAGCCAAGCATGGGGCGTCAGGGGCCAGCGCCTGTAATGTAAAATAAACTGGCTATTTTGGACGATTTAAACTGTATTATGTAAGTACATACTTAGGTTTTCGCAGGGTAGGTAACTTGGGTCAAAATCAGCAGAAAACAGATTCTGTTATAGAATCATGAACCAACTTTACATTAAGAATAATGCTATATCTATAGTAATATATAGTAGGTATGCTATATTAGTCCAGTCAAAATAGACTAAAATTATGACTCCAGTTTGCATTAATTCCCAACAAGCTGGATTTTTGTGCAGGCCTTGAATACGTCATTACAAATGATATGTTTAGCTTGGGGCTAGATGATGTTGTGTGGATTGTCCAGTATTATTTATTTATTTATATATTTTATTAAAAAAAAAAAAAAAAAAAAAAAGTCCCCATCGATTCCGCTTGTGCGTTGTTTTTTATTCGAGGTCAAAGGTCACAAATTTGCGTTTTTTGCATATATCTCTGAAACAACGCGATGCTTGCGATAATGAGCGATGACAAAGCGATGCTTTGTAGAAGAAAAGTGTTGAGATATTTTTGTAGACAATTTTACGATTTACAAACTTTGTCTGAACCATTTTTCGATAGCTCTCGTTGTTTCAGAGATATGCAAAAAACGCAAATTTATGACTTTTAACCTGGAATAAAAAACAACGCACAAGCGGGATCGATGGGGACTATTGACATAATCATTTGTAATGACGTATTCAAGGCCTGTACAAAAATCCATCTTGTTGGGAATTAATGCAAGCTGGCATGTCTATTTTGACTGGACTATATAAAAAAAAAATCCAGAATTTTCTTTGCTATAAACCTCACGGAGCCGGAGACCTTTCCAACGAATGCAAAACCGTGGAAATCGGTTCGTGCGTTCTGGAGTTATATGGTCAGGAAGGAAAACCCGACTTATTTTTATATAGTAGATATACTTACCTAGATACAAACTATTTTTTTATAAATTATCTTTATTTTATTTTACCTCTTTGTACATGTTAGGGTAATAAACTGAAATGAACGAAATTAAATTTGGATATTTTTAAGAGACGAGTGAATGGGTATCTTCTAGGCAAGTGTGCTACATCGTAGACCGCATCATCAGAGCCCTTAGTCCGAAGGTGCATTTTAGAACTCCCTACTCTCGAGCCGACAGTCGTTTCTCGGATAGCCATATAAAAATGTATGGACACCTTCGGACTAAGGGCTCTGGTGAGATCGCGGTCAAACGCTTGGCTATAACTTGTAAAAAAAAACGTTTATTTCGCGAGAAGTATGGTGATATAGTTGATAGTGTTGTATATACAGCCTATACAGGCCTTAATATGACAGATAAGTAGGTATAATAGACAGACGAACGGCGGAGCCTCGGTAATAGAGTCCCGTTTTACCTTTGCGATTTAAAATTATTCCACCTAAGGAAGGTACCTACATTATCCCCGGGTGACATAGATGATAGGTGACTATATTATATGTACAAATAAATTACAATCAGAGATCCTTACTAAAACTTCAACAATGTAACCCACGAAACGGTAGCGCATTTGAGAAACACTACGCGTTGACGTCAGCTCGACTACCAAACGCCGCAGCGTCACCGCGCAGTGTGTCTTGAATGTGCTTACGTTGAAATAAGTTTACCTACGATTGTCACATTTATTCGTGCTTACCCCTCTGAACTGTACCCCAAGTACGAGTTTATGCACACGCGGATCGCAGAGACGCAATCGTCGGGCGCCACCGATATTGTATGGAAATCGAGGCTTGGATAACCGTCAATAAATCCGCTCCATACAAAATCGATCTCCATACAAAATCGGTCCCGCTCGGCGATTGCGTCTCTGCGATCCGCGTGCGCATAAACTCGTAGGTACTTGGGGTACTGTAAGCTTTCCGTGGCTTTCCGTGCTTTTTCATGTTTATAGACTTTTGTTGTATAAAATAAATAGTTATCACTTACCGTTATTGGCCACTACCTGAACTAGCAGAATACTCAGCACTGCTGCCCTCATGTCGACAAGACCGTGTTACTTCAATTTTTTTTAATAATGTTTAGTTGGAGCTCCCCAACTTTTATACATTTTTACTCTACTTGCAGGTAATTAAAAATGTTAATGAGTAAATATTTATTATTATATAATATTCATTATGACATAACTGTACAGGATGATCGTTTTACCACACATTGGATTTTTAAGAAGACTGCAGATTTTAGTACCTATTTAGATGATTTTGAATGAGTTTATAGAACCTTTTGTACCTAAATGACTATAAGAATTTGTGAAATTTATACTAGGTTTATCTAACTAAGTTATAAGACTTCTAAATTATACTATGCTGATGGTCAACGTAAAAACTATCGAAACAATCACGGTCACGGTAATCCCCCGTTATATATTTTAGGTATTAAAAAAGTTAACCCCACTTGCAATAGCAAAAAAAACAGTTGGTCAGTGTATTGCGTAATAAAACTAATTTGAATATGGTTTATAGAAATAATAAATATCCGTGAAACAGACACTTTATTTAGGTGTTTCTGTGGAAATTATCGTTACGTCATTGTATAATTACATATATTAATAACTGATAAACATATCTACTTTATCTACCAACAGGTTAAATACTTACTTAGATAATTCTTCTTCTTCTTCGTGTCGATTCGAGTTCCCCTTTAATTGTTTTTTTTTTTGCCCAGAAGCTAGGAAATCAACTACCCTGGTCCACTTGGAAGTCTCTAAATCGACTTCGGAGGCAAGTGGGCATAACTTAGTTAAATGGGGATATTCCGGGCAAGGACATTGTGACTGGCGGAGAACCACAAACAATGCCTTAGGTAATTGAAACCCAGAGATTAGTAAATCGAAAATAAAAACATTAAAATTGATCATAGTTAAACAAAAAGATTTATGGTTATTTAGAAATTAATCACTTTTCACGAGATTAGTACATTTATTTAAGTCTGATTTTGTATAATGGGGAAAGGTTATCCTGTTGTTTTTGTATGCACAGTCAAAGTTTCTCACAAAAACTCTTACACAATATGAGACACCCTCGTCAAGAACCAATTTTTTTTACATAGACACATTACGCCAAGCACTTTACACCGGTTTAAACAAACCCTTACTAGAAAAAATTATCGCGTACAATTTGACTTCTTTATTAATGACCGAAGTTGTGTAGCCCATTTGGCCTGATATTGGGAAACCACGGTGATCAGGAGAAATGGCCCGACAGCTATCAAAAGTATAGGTTAGCTGTTGAAAATTAAAGCTCAAAAATGTCTGTTTTCGAAACATTATCATCACGGGAATAAAATATTATACTTTACTATGATGAGATATTTAAGGGAGAGCGCACACCAACAACAAAAAGTCTATTAAAATCTAATGACGAAATTGACGTTTAACTACGGATATCGTGTAGAGTGACGTAAAGTAACCAGTCTAATCATAATCATGTACCTACTATTTGCATAAAATGTAGATTAATCGATCCTCCGTACATTCTGCCTCGTTAAGGCGTGCAAAATGTTATATAATCTAATCTAACTACAGCTTTGCCCTCGGTGTGCGCCCAATCTTGTATCTGCTATTATTATAATCTAATCAATCATGTAGGTTTGTATGTATTTTTTATCCCGACATTATTTTTTTGATCTCGTCTCCTATTTGATTGGCGTAGCGGTAACCGTTGAGAGCCAGACGATCCATCACGGGTGCGGGATCTATGGAGTCGCCTGATCTGTAATATCATTAATTAATTACCCCCTATCTTATAAAAAGTTAGCGTTGACTTTATGTCACCATACGTATGGTAATCAATACATCAAGTCTGCGCTAACTTTTCATAAGATAGACCGTACATATTTAATTGATAAGTATCTATTCTATGAATGAATTCACAAATAAAAGGATTCTATCAACAATCTAGCTCCTTCTATCAGCAATCTAGGTCTCATAGTACAAGCTTCGCTTAGTTTGGGACACTGATGTGTGAATTGTGCATGAATATAAATAGTTATTTATTAATATCATATACCTACCGCAATAAATAATATACGCAATACGGTACATTTCTGTATAACTGTATATTTAAAATTACTTGTGAATGTCATAGTTTATTTTTTATTTTTAAGCTATTGCATAGCTTCTATCGCGGACCTTGAGCGTGGAGACCGAATCTAGAAATTCCGTAACGAAAATACCGAACAAAAAAAAACCTAACACTGCGCATGCGTAATCCAGAAAAAAATGTTACCTTTACCGCGGCAGTCCCCGAGTGCCACACGTATTTTTTTAAATCTTCTTGTGTTTGTACTTACTCGCATTTGATCTTCCAAGGCTCGTTGATGTAGTAGATATGTATGGACAGGATTCCGAATGTCTCGTACACGTTCAGTAGACACTCTGGCGCATGGGGCGCTGCGAGCTGAACACGAACAAAACATCATTTTAAAACATTGTACACTGATTTGTGTTATGAAAGTAATTATTATTGAAATGAGTAATTTTACTTTTAAGCTTGCATAGCTTCTATCGCGGGCCTTGAGCGTGGAGACTGAATCCAGAAATTCCGTAACGAAATAACCTAACAATGCGCATGCGTAATCCAGCAAAAAATGCTATACAATAGCTTTACCGCGGCAGTCCCCGAATGCCACACGTCTTTTTTTTTAATTTAAGTAGGGCAGAAAAACTTTTACCAAATTGTTCCTTAATTTGTTTTTGTCGAGCGCTATTTTCGATTGTGACAAAAGGATGGGGAGAAGTTTGATATTTATCGATGAACAGGCGTCACAGCTCAGTTGGTAGTAGCTCTGCCTTCCATACTGTGGGTCGTTCTGTGTCTGGATTCTAAACAATGTATTTACAAAAAAATATAAGTATTCTACCAGTAATCTAGTTCCCATTATACAAGCGATGCTTAGTTTGGGACTAGAGCGCGATGTGCGAAATGTCAATAAAAGACTGATATTGTTTAGTAACAAAGTACCTACATAAAAAAATATATGAGGAACCTCTGTATTAAAAAAAAATGACGTACTAATGGTGCAGTTCTTCCTCCAGGTACGTCCTCGAACCAGTCGCGATGTTTGGAGCTGGGCTTGCGGCCCGGCGTCTGGAAGCTCACGCCTAGGACTTCGCCCCTCGACACCAGCACGAACCACGGGAGCACCGTCTCGCACCTACTCTCGCGGGTCACGTTGTAGTAGTAATGGGTACCTGCAATCATCATTTTTTTAATCAACCTACGCAGTCCCACAGCTGGGCAAAGGTCTCCCTCGTCTCTTTTCACCTATTCCATTAATTATATAAAATAAAGCTGTATATAGTATAATAATTAATGTAAGTCCTTTTGAAGCATAAAATATTGTACGCCCGAAATGGGTAGGCTGTTGAAACATTTTCTAATATAAGAACTTTATATACCGTTTTACAAAATTGAAAACCCTACAACTAATCATAACCAAGTCTGAAAATAATAAATTCTATTGATTAGGTACAATGTATAAACAGCCTTACCCATATTCGGGACACAGTTTTGCTTCTTAAAGAGTGTGTTCTTAAGGTCTGGTTCCTTGAGCGGGATCTTCATAAGTTTCCCGTTAGCGTCGCTGATCCACACTCCGCCGTCCTGTAGAGTAGCGCCGTTCTCAGCAGTGGGACCCGCACCCGCCTTCAAAGAATCTGGAAGTAATGGTTAAACAATTACAATTATAGTAGTCATGATAGATTTATAACACGGTGGTTTTTTTGAGGATGGTTATAGCTAAATCCAAAATCAGTACCGTTTGTGCACACACGGATCGTAGAGACGCAATAGACGAGCGCCACCGATTTTGTATGGAGATCCAAGCAGCGCCCCTAGCAGATTTCTTGAGAAGCTTGGATTTCCTTCAAAATCGGTGGCGCTCGGCGATCGCGTTTCTGCGATCCGTGTGTGCACAAACTCGTACTTGGGGTACAGTTAGAGATACGTCGTTAAAAGAGTCATGCCCACGACTTCTTGAATAATAAAAAAACGGTAGATATACATACTTACTAAGTTTTTTTTATAAATTATGTATTCAGTTTAATCCGAATTTTCTTTTTGTCCATTGAACTTCATTCACACTCTTCATTCAACATATTTTTACAAAAGGAGGAGGAGGATGGTACAAAACTATTCAGTCTCAGCCTCCTCGCTTCCCATGGTTCGACCAGCAAAAGATAAGTAGAAGGAATGTTGTTGCAATGCTAAGGCTTCGGTCCGGACACATCCCGTCAAATAAGTTTAAATCTTTAATGCGTTTAACAGAAACTCCGAATTGCTGTGAATGTAATGTGGTAGAAGACGTGAATCATGTTTTGTCGGAGTGTTTGCGGAATGAGGTCTTGCGTCGCGAAATTATAGTCATGTGTAATAGTTATAATGTAGGTAGGTATTTGTAACAGCATTTTGGCTTCTCCCCTGTCGGAAGAAGCCAAAATGCTGATAAAATTATATTTTCGATTATGTTTTTAGTTTTTAGTTACTAGTAAACATTTATGTTCTGCCTGTACGGGGGTGGCATAGTCACTGCGTGACAAAACTCCCATTAAAATAAAGATTAAAAAAAAAATTACAACTTTCAAAAATAGCAAGATAGTTGTCAAATAGCAAGATGGTTGTCAAATAGCAAGGTGATTGTCAAATAGCAAGGTGGTTGTCGAATAGCAAGATGGTTATCAAATAGCAAGATGGTTGTCAAATAGCAAGATGGTGTGGAGAATGTGGTGTTCATACACACCTGTGGATACAAAGAACTGCACAGTAGTCCAGTAGTCACAGGAAGGCTCTCCTTCGGTCGCTGGTGCAGTCCACTTTGTGAAAGTCTTCTCAGGCTTTTGCTCTGCTTCTAAAGCATCGGCCGGGATCTGAAAGTAGGAGTTTTTCTTCTAATTTTTCAAGTTGTTGCATAGCTTCTACCGTGGGCCTTGAGCGTGGAGACCGAATTCAGTCTTTTTTTATATTGATATACCTACTTACATTTGTCCATATTATTGAAGTACATTGGCGGCCAGCGATATTTGATTTTCAATCATAGTTTGCACTTTGCGGTGTTTTCCAAAACCAGATAAAAATTCAGGAAAGCAAACATATTTTTTTAAAATATGCTCTATCATGATTAAGGACATAAAAAGAGACCTAGTGTAATGATTTTTTGTACCTATCTGATTTTGGTTTATTTCTTATAGTCTGATAAAAGGAATTCTTATATTCTGACAAATTGCTTTCGATTCTCAAAGTGTAACCCATCTTAAGTAAATTATTATGGAACAAAGTTTTATTTTTAAAATTGCTGCCATTGAATACCTACAAATAAGGCAATTTGTTAGGAAGTAAACTGTTCTTATTTATACTTACTTAGCCATATATGTGGGTTAGTCTCATAATCCCCATTGAACGATCCCCATCATGGGGATTGTGAGACTTTGAGTCTCATAATCCCCATAATTTTATATGTATTTCTTATCTGTAACTAGCTCATTGAAATAGTTCAGATTGTAGCAAGTAGCAACGGTCTGAAGATAGCTAAACTGTTTCTAATGTATTTTATAAATACTTAATGTCCATTTTGTAAATACATATGTAGGTAGGTACATATTGTAATAGTCGTTTCTAATAAATTATTTTTTCTTTGATTGTTTTAATGTTATTGAACCGGATTTTTATAAATGGTAATACCTATCCTCGAATTCAAATTTTGAAAAGGATCATGTTATGTGCAAAATAGTTGTACTAGTATACAATTCGTAAATGATACTTTCTAGAAATGAGCCTCGAAGCATGATTCGATGACCCTGCAGCGTCCACTTAGCTCAATTAGATAAACGCTAGCAATGGCCGACGACAAAGAGACGAGGAAACCTTTTGATTTGCAGAAATTACCCCAAGTGCTTGGATGGTACGTGATGCTGTGCACTGCCAAGGTTTGTAGTAGGCACTTCTAAAGTAGGTATTGGGTTATAAAAGACATGGAAATGACATAAAAATTGGTACATTGAAATTAAATATTCAGAAAGTTTTTTTTTTTAATTAACCTATACTGTCCCACTGCTGGGCAAAGGTCTCCCCCCTTTTACTCCATTCCTTCCAGAAAGTTATTTTTGTTTAAATTGCAAAACAATACATTAAAAACGCGTAAAAGTAGGATTAGTCACGAATACCTTAGGAAGTTTAGCTAGTGACGGGCGATGCGACTCAAATATGTTAGATTTACAAATCGACTTATTCGTAATTGATTAGGTAATTCTTTACCCTTAGAAAAATAAAAATTATATATGCCCATAATCATCAAGTTACGATTCCCCTCATCAATTCATAACTTTGGCCCTAAGTCTTTGAGGATGTTATAAAAATCTTCTTTGAGTGATTCTCTATATTTTATGTTATTTCATTTTGGCCAAGATTTTAAGAGTTTTTAAAACTTTTCTACAAATCAATCTAGAATCACCTATCAGTTAGAGATGAAATCAAATCAAATCAAAAGTATTTATTTGGGAACAAAAAGCAATATAAATTTTTGAAAACATAAAAACGATGTTACTTGCAGAAGTAAAATACTGTGTCGCAAGTAGCAACGCCCTCCTCCTTATGAAAGAAATGTGTTCCAATTGAACAGGTTACAATAGTAAATTAAATATAGTAACAAAACTAAGCCTAGTGTTACATTACTTACAAAAAAACAAAAAACAATCTTAATAACAATTTTAGGGAAAAGAAATAAACTAGATGTTGTGCTCATTAATTTTAGGTAAGGGTGTGTGTAGGGATAGTGTGAGGGTGTGTAGGGGGTGTGTGTGTGTGTGTAGGGGGAGATATTGTAATAGTACAAAACCTACCGCAATCTGTATCCCGGCTACAAATCCAGCGGTGTCATACAAGGGGCACACCACCCGACCTGGGGGGCAGTACATCCTCAGCTCCTTCATGGGACCCTTGGGCCGCTCCGTGCGCCGCCAGCCCTCGGTCTCCACCGCGTGGATGGTCCGGGGGATGTTGAAGAAGTATTGCATATCAGCAAGTGCTGATGACCAGCCGAATTTAACTGGAATAGTTTATAAGCGACTTCAAAATAAAACCGGTCAAGTGCGAGACGGACCGGATACTCGCGTATTTGTACGAGAGTCTGCTTAAATATTTATTAGTTATATTCTAGTGATTAAACTTTTGTTTTCAACTCTCCAACCATCCCGGCTATTAGGTACTGTCCCCTATTAGTAGGGGGGCCTAGAAGTAGGTACAGCCTATTGGCAGACAGACCGTAATAGGGTCTCGTTTTGCCCTTACGGAACTTACTTTTTAGGGTACGGAACCCTAAAAAGGTGAAGGTTGTCAAATCGACCGTGTTTTTTTATCTATTTTACGCGCTCATTCCATTAATTATAAAAATATTTGATAAGAGGTAATAGATCTGACCAGCACTTTTTAGTTGAATATTTAAGTCGATTTTATTAAATTTTGTTAAAAATAAATAAATTTATTTTTATTTTTTTATTTTATTAACTAAATTATGAAAAATCTTAACAGACCATCTAGATTATATCTTACCTCTAAGTCCATCGTAATTTATACCTGAAACAAAATATTTGTTATTATAATAATAGCAATAATAAGGCATATTAAATATAAAAATCTGTAAGTATATATATTTTTGATAATGTCTAATTAGTTTTCTTATCATATACACAATAGAATAATTAGATAAAAACTAAAACAACAAATCTATATAATATTATTTGAAATTATTCAGAACACATAATAAGATGTTTTTAAATGAAAGATGTTTTTAAACATTAAATTCCATTTATTTTTACTTTCGGGAAATAATAATGTCACGGTTCAATATCTATGTACAACCTTTGATTTACAGCAACGATTATGAGAATAGTTTAACCTACCGTTATATTATTTGTCTAAGAATAAGCGTGGTTTTGTGATGGAGGGAATCGAACCCACGACCCACAGCATGGAAGGTTAATAATAAAAAAAAAAAACTTTATCTATACTGCGGCACAAATCAAGAATAAGACTTTTTTTACTCGTTTTTTCGCGTTTACTCATGTTTACTAGTTTTTAGGTAGAACAATAATTAAGTATGTCAAGAAAGACTAACGGAAGTCTGTATTTATTGGTTTTCAGCTTACTTATATTGTCATGAAAACAAGTTTTAAAATACATTTACCTGTTTTTGTTAATTAATCAAGGTGAGTCTCAATTTCTTATACGTTTAAATCAACCATTAAAAATTACTGTTCTTGGTTGGGTCTATGTTAGACGAAATGAGAGCGCACAACGACGACAAAACGCCTTATTTCTAGACATTTAAGCATGGGTATCGGGTATGGAGGAACGTTATATCAACTGTGTTACTGCAGTCTTGTCGTCAGTGTGCGCACATCCTTACCTATGTGTATAGATGGTTCACATGACAGGATATCTATAACATTACTAGCTGACCCGTGCCCACTTCGTTGGGCATAATTCGACCGCTTTTTCTCCGATTCACTTTGCAAAACAGACTGCCACGTAAAAGCCTTTTTATTTTTCGGTGTTTTATATAACCTATGACACTCAGAAATAATGTGGCTTTCTATTGGTGAAAGAATTTTAAAAATCGACAAATGATTCGTAAGATCACGAAGCGATGATCGGTACATACCTACTAAACAGGTAAAAAATTATAAAAAACTAGCTGACCCGGCGAACTCTGTTCCGCCTTATAAGCAATAAATGAAGAACCACTCGACAGATTATAAGCAAACTTCACATAAACCATCTGCTAATTTGTCCGAATAAAGCCTAAAAATTTGGTTTGGATAGGTGAGCCCGTTCTTGAGTTATAAAATGACAACGAAAAGTGGCATTGATTTTTATATATATAGATAACTTACCGGTTACAGCCCCAACTGCGAGCAAGCAGAGAACTAACCGCCTCATCTCGTGGTTCAGTTCAGCCTATTCAGGAGTGAAAGGATCTGGTTCAGACGCTCCGTGGCATACAACTGAGGCCGGCCTACACAATACCAAGTTTATACAATACATTGCTTTGTTATTTTGTTAGTGTTACATTCACTGTGTTGAGTGACGCAGTACATTAGCTGCTACATGTAACATAAATCTCCATTAGCTGAAAGGGGTTTCTGATAAGCCCGTGTTTCTTTGAATAAAATGTAGGGGAGCCTGGGGTCAATAGAAACGCGGGTCAATAGAAACAAGTAGAATAACTCAAAAACGATAAGCGAACGCAGCGGGGTGTGTGAGGGGGAAAGAGAGCTCTTGCAATTCTGAATCTGTCCACAGATACTTTTGTGATATCGTTAGTATGATTATATGAGTTACGTTTTATGTTGGCAGTTCTTACCTGCAAGTTTTAGTTTTTTAGCTATGTGATGATATATTTGTTGAGAGGGTGTAGGGTCAATTGAAACAAAAAGTTCGGGGTCAATTGAAACGTTCTTATATTGACCCCTAACTTCTTTTTAAACTTTTTTTTATATTATTATTTTGTTTTAGATGCCTAGGAACCACTCCAAGTCCTCAAATCGAGGCGAGTGTGTTATAATCGTTGCTGTAAATCAAAGGTTGTACATAGATATTGAACCGTGACATTATTATTTCCCGAAAGTAAAAATAAATGGAATTTAATGTTTAAAAACATCTTTCATTTAAAAACATCTTATTATGTGTTCTGAATAATTTCAAATAATATTAATTTGTTAAAAAAAACCAGCAAAAAGCTTTGTTTCAACATTGTTTCCATTGACCCTGGTTTGGGGTCAATTGGAACATTTTTAGAAATTTACTGAATAGCTTACATTATACTCATGAGTACATTTAAGGTAAAATTAATTAGGTAACCATGTAGCCAGATAGTCTAGCTAATTATTAGACCCATTACCAAAAAGATAAGACGTATATTACAGTAACACTTGCCGTTTTTCTCAAAATCGTTTCTATTGACCCCAGTCTCCCCTACTTCGATTTCCTTTTCATCAATACAAAAATGTGCGAAATTCCAGACCTACACTACATTTTGTAAGTTACTTGTGCCAACTTATTTGTAGGAAATTTTAAAAGGTGTGTTTTGAACGATGAAGTCCTATTGACGTGTTCACCATGACATACCGTGTAGAATACCTTTCTTATAGTGATTAGCAGACTATTAGAAGATGATATATTATAGTTTGTGGTCCAAATTGCGATTACTTACTGGAAAACTAATAATGCCGTACGCACATATGTTTATGTTTCAACCTAGATCTATCTGTAGTATCTATTTACTAGTAAGTAGGTACTTTAGCTTTTAATTATTTTTATTTGGTATTGGTTGAAATGTGTTTTGTGTGTTTAAATAAATACCTATTGCTTATCAAAGACAACTATCCGATTGTTTTCCTCGAAATAGCAACTGATTCAATTAATTACACCTAGTAATGAGTACCTATCAGTCCAAACGAACGGCGTGGATTAAGATTACAATTAGCCTCTTCAACCTCAGATAAAACTTGTATAAACCTGTACCAAGATAGTATTTTGCTATAAAAATATCGTAGATTTTAAAGAGATTTGACTATTTCAATCGGAGTTGTTGAGGTAGCATCGACCATGGAGGTGTTAGCTTGTTTTGCAGTCTTCGCCGTTGCTTTAACAGCGGTTGGTAAGTGTTGAATTCAATTGCATATGGAGGGACCACTTTGACAGTGCCCACACTCGGCTAAGTTACAACTTATATTCCGAGGTTCAACCAATCAGGGGCTAGAAAAACAGGATCAATTTCCATGAAGAGCCCTGATTGGCTGATGCATGGGGTGTGAGTTATATTAGCTTATTTAGCTTCTCTAGTTTACACAAAAGGGGTGGTCTGACTTTTGTTAGCGACATTGAGTGTGTTAGTCGAACAATGCATGAGGTCAGTGGTAGTTCAGGCGCTTGGGCAAGATGGAATGTAATACTGATCGCGATGTAAGGAGAAGCTATCGAAGAGATAATGTATATTGCCAGTTGCTTCCTTAGTAACCTAGTAGGTAGTGAGTGAAGTCGAAGTATGGATAGCTTAAAATTAAAATTTAGTAGATACGGTTGCCGCTCTAAGCAAAAATTTTATAAATAAGTTATACTTCTTATCTGTTTTCCGCTAAGCTAAGTTGTTATATTGTACCTACTACACTAAGGTTTACTTAAGTGTCTGACAATTTTTTTCCAGAGTCACTGGAACATGGACTAAGAGGTGAGTACAATAATACCTATTATCTGTGATATCTATGAATCGGGTTATTAGTAGTTTCGATAAACTAAATTTGGTACTTATTAATAATATTTAAAAGCTGCCGGATTAAATTATCTAACAATCAACTGTTGTTTATTTCGGGAATGATAAGATGTTTTAATTATCTTAATTTTTTATTGATAGAATTATTTGTCATATGGGAAACTAAATAAAGATTGGCCATGAGGTCTTCAATTACACAGTTTTTATAATTATATTGTCATGTATCAATACTTACGTAAGTAAGTAATCAATGAATGGACACAGTCAATCATGACGGTCCCAGATATCATCCCTGTGGGACCCTGTGTATTTTAATACAAAATTGCTATAGGATAAAAGATACATCTTCTTATCACCCCAATATAGGTCCTAAAAGAAGACATCAATAATAATTCATTGACCCACAAGGTAACGTACGTGTGTGAATGTACTCAAAGTTATATCAAACGCTGCGGAAAAATCAAGAAGTTCCGAAAGTGTCTTTTTTTATTATTAGTTTATACCTACTGTAATGTTTCACCACCAGTAAAGTTCGATGTGGGCACTGACCCCAGCGCGGGTATTTCCTATTTCTTCAATGTGCCGCAGAGCAGGCTTGAAGCCATTGAAGCTGGCTGGCGTCATACACAGCGCCCGCCTGGCCCGCTTCCCGAGCTGGTGATGTTCTGCCCCGAGGACAAGGTCTTCTGCGCTCTGTACGATGACATCGACGATGTCGCGGGCTTGCAAGTTTCCGTAAGTATTACCAGAAGATCTTAATACCCACGACAGAGAGCACAGCGTAGCATCCTCAAGCCTAAACGAAAGCGGATGGCGTAATTATCTTTATTGTAGTATGATGTATATTAGCTTAACTTTGATCTGAATGCTTCACAGGTACATAGAAACTCCTTCACAAACAACCTTTATGACTGGGAAAAGCGCGGGTTCCAGCTGTGGAACACGGCTGTCGACGGAAAGTGCGTTACAATGTATACACTGCAACAGTACTTCGTCTCTGAAGGTACAATCATGTTTACCGATATTTATGTTACTAGAAGACTAGTGTGAAGATCAATTTCAACTCTCTACAATTCTAACATTACCTTTTTTAAATCAATAGTTTCCTACGAGACTAAGCTTGAAGTCTCGTCGTGCGCAAGGATCTGGCACCTAAAACTCGGGCTGAGTTTTAGGTATAAAAGACGTATAAACGATTATTGTGATTTGACTGAATAAATGAATACTGACTTCACTTTCTGTTGATTATTCCAGAAGGCCTAAAGAAGAGCAGAGAGGAACGTCTCGCAGCTCGTGAATCCACAGGCGTTCTAAAAGAGAACGCACTTTGGTTGACTGGCATCGATGGGGAACTGATAAGGGTACCTTCCAACGAGGAGGACATCGTCGAACAGAATATCTTTACGAAACAAGCCTGCATACCTTGGATGGGTAAGAAGTATTGTAGGAAGAATTATTTAATTAAACTGAATTCAAGCCGTGAAGAGCCCTTATCAATAAAAATAATGTACCTAATCGTTAATAAATCGTAAAATAATTAATGTAACCAACGGAGATTGTCGGTCGCATGATATGAAAGCAAAAAAGGAGAATCCTCTGCTTAGGTAGCTTATGATAGCTACCAAAACGAGAAAAGAAGGTTAACCTTTAAGCATTGCGAAAACGTAGGTTACCATTAAGAAGAGGAGTTGTAAGAAACGGTGCTTTTGGACACGGATTGTTTGCGCTAGTAGAATGGTTTAAATGATTTCAGGTCAACACTGGTATTACAAAATGTCGACCACCACCCCTTGCGATGCCGAGAACATGTACCCATGGTTCCCCATGACCTTGGGTGGTAAGCTCATTGCCAGTGGATTCTTGACGTTTGGAGATCTGCCAGTCTCCACGGTCAAGAACTGGTTTGAGAGACCAACCCAGGATGATGTAATGGTAAGTATTATAACACTCGAGTTTATGCTTAGAATATGCTTCTTTTATTATTAGGATCAAAGATACATAATCGCCTAAATTTTATTGTATAATCTCTTTTATACTGTACTACTTACTCTGTGCTACTTATTCTGTGCTGGAAGTCCTCCGAATATGAATTTCCTGAAGATGATTAAATAACACAAGCTCTGCTTAGTTTGGGGCTAGTTAATGTTGTGTGGATCGTCCAGCATTATTTATTTATTCCTTTTTTTTTTAAAGTTTCATATTTTTCCAGGCGATTGTTCCTTACGGCCCGCAATGCTTGTATGACTCGATCGATAATCCAGGGGCACTTACAATGCATATCTACTACACTGACACTCCATGGCTGATCACATGCTGAATTTTCTACAGACTAGTGATACTGCAATAGAAGATATTACAGGAAGTGTACAAATAAATTAATGTGATATACTGAGATGCTTATCTTTTATTATACCTTCTACTTTACTCTTGTATATTGCAACACCCAAATCTAGATAAGTTAAAAAATGTGTGAGTTTGATGCAGATCACTCAAACTCACACACTCCAATATTCTTTATTCTAAAATCACAAGAATCAATTTTAATATTGTATTCAATGCTTACTGATAGTCTTTATTTAGAAGGCTATGAAGGATAGCTGATAAAAGATATTGTAACTTGAAATAACTTTATTTATAAAAACCTTATACTACACGGGGCCGGAGGGTGCTTTGAAGGACTTTTTCTTGACCTTCTGCTGTCGGCGTTTCAGATGTCTTTGCACTCGGCCCGCACCACCTTGCTTCAACTCCTCGTATTGCTGAACCAGAGCTTCAACTTTCATTTCAGCTGAAAACAAAACAACATCACAATGAGATTATGTTGATGGAAGTTGATTTACTCTCTAGGCACTCTTAGGTGACAATTTAGATGCTAAAGTTTGTTAAACATACATTATTTATGTAATTATGGTAAGTATACAACTTACCATAATTACATAAATAATGTATGTTTTAAAAAATCTTTATTATTCATAATAATAAATACTTAAATCTATACATAGTTTAGTCAAGTATATCTATTTACAACAAATTTAACTCTGCAAGCACATTTATAAGTTTTTTAACAAAATTCATATTGATTAAAATTGATTACTTGATAGATAGTAGTAGTAACTTACCACACAGTATGGCAACTTTTTCTTTGAGAATGTTTTAAGTTAAATCATCTGATTTTTGCTTGCTACTAAAATAAGATTTTTGCTCCGTTCTCTCGATTACACCTACTATTATATCTATTACATTGAGACTTGCTACAAACAACTAGTCTAGGCTCTGGTCGCGTAGAACTGGCACCAAGAGTCACCATATGTAAGACTATTGTAAATAATCCTTGTTATTTTATTGAATAAAGAACTTTTATACTTACTTACAGTATTTACAAAATGTACATTGTCATATAAAATACTTAGGAAACAGTTGAGCTATCTATAGACCGTTGCAAACGATCTATAGATAGTTCAACTGATCCAAATCAGTATCAATCGGAAGCGTACCCATGACACTTACTTACAACAATACTTACATTTATTCTTAAAATGTGGTTGCCTTCCTTCTCTATACTCTTGTTCTATCTTCTGTTTCTGTTTCTCTCTCTTTTCTTTCTCAACTTTACTCTTCCTTCCATCCTTGTGTTGGTCGTTCAGCCGCTGCAATAATCTGCGCAATTGCAATTGCTTGTCTGGATCTGTGGTCTTTTTGAGTTCCGCCCGTGTTGCTTTTATGTCTTTGATGCGGATTGCCGACATGAAGTTGTAGTTTTCTGTGAATTCCTTTTTGTTGAATTCACCACAGAGAGGGTCAAACCTGTAAGAGGTAATTAGAGTTAAAATATAGTATATTATTTAAGTATAGTACTTAAGTTATTTAGGCTTATGTGCTGCATATTAACAGAGAGCATTGACAATGACAGTGCTGCACTAACATTTGTTGACTTGACATTGCTCGATAGCCATTGACAATGACAGTGCTGCACTAACATTTGTTAACTTGACATTGCTCGATAGCCATTGACAATGACAGTGCTGCACTAACATTTGTTGACTTGACATTGCTCGATAGCCATGGACAATGACAGTGCTGCACTAACATTTGTTGACTTGACATTGCTCGATAGCCATTGACAATGACAGTGCTGCACTAACATTTGTTAACTTGACATTGCTCGATAGCCATTGACAATGACAGTGCTGCACTAACATTTGTTGACTTGACATTGCTCGATAGCCATTGACAATGACAGTGCTGCACTAACATTTGTTTACTTGACATTGCTCGATAGCCATTGACAATGACAGTGCTGCACTAACATTTGTTGACTTGACATTGCTCGATAGCCATTGACAATGACAGTGCTGCACTAACATTTGTTGACTTGACATTGCTCGATAGCCATTGACAATGACAGTGCTGCACTAACATTTGTTGACTTGACATTGCTCGATAGCGAGTAAATGAATGAACATGACAATTGTAAACATAATGATTTAAAACACACCGCATGCTACTGCTGCAATGCAACATTTGACAATTTATCTCAAATATGTCAGTTTCAAAAGCTTATGATTTGTCCATTTGATTTTGTCACATTTATTCATGCTCCTCCTGGTACATATTACAATATGTATTTGTGGCCTGCTGCCACTTGCAAAATGGTACTTGAACTCCTAATGTCCTAATGCAAGTGGAACAAACCTAGGATCTCGAACTTCATTCCTCTTGATAGCAGGCAATTTAGTCACCATTGGCACTGTTTTTTTAGCACTCATCTCTCTAGGCCTATTCTTGTTCTCTCTTTTGAATACTTTTTTTTCATTTTGCTTCTCTTTAGTACCAAACAGAGCCTCCTTGTACACTTTCGCTCCAACCTTTTCCTTCAGCTTTTGTAGTTCTTCGAAAGATAATGTGGATAGTTGTGAACGAATAGCTTTCTGAAATTTTAAACAAAGAACAATAAGATCTATCAGGGATTTTGAAAGGAGGTGCTATCACGGTTGGTTTTAGTACGTACTCTTTCATCATCATGCTCTTCCTCTGGGGTAACTCGCTCACCCGTGTCGTTTTCACTATCTTCACTACTACTACTCATTTTTTACTCAAATTACTAGCAGTCGACCGTGATTCTATCTCTTCTGATTTATTATATTTACGACGTAACGTAAATGGTTGTTTATTGTATGTAATACAAAAGTAAATGTAAATAAATATTGGGTTTTGAGGTTGCTTTTTAAAGCCACAGAATGCTAAAGCACATTGCATTGCACAGATGCACAATACTTTATTTGATCATATTTTTTTTTTACAATAATGAACTTTTTAATCTATAATCGTGACATTCGTGACATACAGTTGGATTGAGTTTAATCGAGAGAGAACCTCCTTCCTCCTTTTATTAGGTCAGTTGAAAAATTACAAATAATAAATCCTTTTTATCTATGATGTATAATTTTCCTTTTGTGGTTTCATGAAAGTTTCAAAATGGTAATAAAAAGTTACTTTAAGTGAAAATAATACAAAAAAAACTGCTATTATTAAAATGGAAGCTGCCTAAAATGTTTCTTGCTGCAAAATGTGTTGCCTAAATACCTACCTATCTATCCAATTTTCCTTTCATTCAGCACTACAGGAATAAGCAAGGCAACAGAACCACACACACCACACGTATTTGAACCTGATTTTGAACCTTGCAAAATGGATTTAGAAAAAGCTGTAACGGTAACCAAATTAGATCTTCAAGGAGAAGAATGCTATCTACTGATTGGATGGCAAATATTTTCTTTTGAAATGTATCTATATGGTAAAGAAAAGCTTTGGAAAGGAACGTTTTCACCCAACCGATTAGCTGGCTTTAGCAAAAACCTGCAAATGACTGAAGATGCTTATTTCATGAGTCTAAAACACTGTCTTTCTGAAAAAAGAAAAAACTACCACTATGAATTGAAAAGTGGTTTCTTTTATTGGAAACGTAAACTAAAAGACTCGGTTATTATGGAGGGGTTTTTACCAGTCGAAGTAATCACTTCGTCCAAAAACTCACGGCCAAACCTGCTTGAAGTTCTCGTGGCTATAAATAATCAGTTAAATAAAAGGGCGAATTTGCTATTGCAACAGTATAAATCGATAAAACATGACTATGAAAAGTGCTTAGAAGATACAGAAGAATTTTTAAACTTGAAAATCGAAATGGAGAAAGCACTTTGTAATAAATTTTTAAGCTTATTGACAATGCAAAAGGCAAAAATAAAAGCTGTAAACTTAAATGATAAAGAAACATATGTTGACCAACAATTACAAGATGCGGGAAAATAAACGATCTAAATAAATACAGTTTACATACTTGATTGCCAACCTGTTTCATTGTGTGTATTTCATTAGTACCTGATGTACAGTACAGATGCAATGCAGAGATTCTGCAGAACATCGGACATAGCTCTATCATCATTAACAAAAACTAGCTTACTGGTTATATTGATGCACTGTCTCTCCATGCACCTCCACTAAGGACGTGCGTTATATAGTGCATCACAGTGTAAGTAAGTCTATCATTTTTTAAATAAAAACAGTTATATTTCATGTTTTAGCCAATCACGTGCTTTTAAAGTAGGTATGTAAATAGAATTAAGTCCGTGTGTAGCCCGTGTGTAGTCTGACTCAAAAGTACGGTGTGTGAAGTGATTTTAAAATAAGCGGGATGTAATATTTTATTAAGTTGGTGCTCGCCTAAGCAGATAGTTATAATGCTATTTATAGCCAATCAAGTAGTATACTCATTAAACAGAAGCCTATTTTTAACATCGCTCGCTAGTCTGTGCTAAACTAGCTAGTCTGTCTGTGGAGTGGAATTCTGTGGTGTGTGGATCATAACCTAAAATATTGTTTGTAAACAAACATTTATAAAATAAAACTAAACATGTTGCTATTTAATTAATCGAACGTAGCAGATTTCAATGACTGCTACTTTTCCAAGTACCTATTAAAGATCCTCCAGTCTTTTTGCGATATTTCTACTTCCATTCAAAACACATAAATAAAATCTGTATAGATACTCCAAATCATTCTTCAGTAATTCCTTCCTAGTGCAATTCCGATTTGTGATTGAAAACAGCTAAGCATGTCCCGAAACACATACACACGGAAAATCAAAATTAATAACAACACCTATTTCCTGAAACTGATGTGGAAACAAAATGATTTTGAATTATTTAGTTTGCAAATATTGTGCAAGGAAGGCAATGGGTGGTCGGGATCATTTTCTAGTGATTTAGCACAAAAACAAATAGAGAAACTACACCAAAACGAAGATGATTATTATGCCAATACAAAGAAATGCCTGATCGGTGAGGATAGTGACTATAAATTGGACTTGTTGATCAGTGATGACAATGAAACTGCAAAGTTTTCCTGGAAAAAGAGATATGAAGATTTCTTCCAAACTCAAGGAGCACTCTCACTGATTAAAGACACTTCCATATCTGAATGTGCATTAATAGATTTCCTAATAGATGAAAACAAAGAACTTAAAACTACAATTGCTGAAATGAACCAACAATCTGAAGAAATAAATGCCGAGCTAGTGAAATATAAAAGTGAATTAGAAAAGTTTGTTGATATCAAAACATCACTTGAAGCAAGCTTATATGGCAAATTTGTGCAGTTACTGAATACTAAGAAACAGAGGATTAAATCATTGGAGGAGCAATTACAGAAATATGCCAACTAACTTAATAAAATAACCAGAAAATGTCCATAAAATATGGGTCCTAATAATATTAAAAATAAAGATGAGTTTACAATAAAACAAAATATTTGATGAATAAATTATTTTATTTTGTAAAAAATAGGCACATAGTTCCTGTACAACAAACTTCAATATAAAATTTCATGCAGTATTTTTCAAAATAAAATCATTACATAATATTCCATAACATAATTTCTTATTATTATAATTCCAAAAATATTTGTAGAGTAGACAGTACAAACTGGTATTCTTAGGTCTCCTAACTGCATTATAAATGTTTGTAATGTAGGAACTAAATGCCGGAACGGGCTATGCACTATTTTATTTATATAAACATTCATGACTCCATTTTACTAGTAGCTTCGACCGAAGAGTGTGATAAATTTAGGTTTATTTTTGCAAGCTGGATGGATGCATTTATCTTCAACTGTTAATTCTCTGGGTTGTTTCAAGGGTATGCAAAGAGACTTGGCCCCCATCGCTGGAGCCTTCATGTCGATGTTAGGGTCATCATCAGCCCTGTAAAGATAGAAAAAGCTTTAATAAATAAATCATAAAAATCGGGACATCAGTGCAGATCTTATTCCCCCAATTAGAATCATAAAAATCATATACCTACAAGATAACTTTATAGTAAAAGGGTTAATTATTAAAGAAAAATCCTATTGGAATTGTGTTAAATGGTAATTTGTTCCTCATAAAATGTAATTACTATTTTTTTCATTACAAATTTTTTATAATTTATTTGTTAATTTTCTGCCATAACTTTTTAAATCACGATAGATCTGCGAAGTCTAAGAATCTCATGCTGTGACCTCCTCCAGATAATTGTATGTTTTACTTATCTTTAACCCTTTTCTATAACTACATAAGAAAAAAGAATTAAGATTTTTTATCCTAAAACGCACTAAGCGAGAAGAATCATATAAAAAACGGTAGGAACCAGGCCGTAAGTTTCTTGCCCGTTCTTCTAGGCTCTGGTCGCGTGGAACTGGCACCTAGAATCATCTAGTATGTAAGACGATTCTAAATGATCCTTGTGATTTTACTGAATAAAGTAATTTTTGACTTTGACTTGATTAAAATCTTACCTTGCACTATCATTCTTGATCTGATCCTCGCAGGGAATGTCTCCGCAGAACGGAGCAAGGATAATATGCTTATTTTCCAACGCGGCGGTGAAGTCGTCCCATTTCGTCACGTTCGACAATCTTGCATCTCTTTCTTTCGTTGCCCTGGAATATTTACAAAGTTAGTAAATGATTCCAAATATCCTTAGGTTTAAGCTATGCTTATCAAACCTATCCAAAAAATACCAGGAATCTTATAAACCTAGAAACATGTTTAGAATAACACAAGCCAATGATCAACTTTGGCCCAAATGCATTGCCTTACTGAGTAAGTGCCCTGTTATGCATTGTATCACGCCCATCACTCCAAGACAAAGGTGGCCTTTTGCCTGTAATAGCACCGGCTTTTCAAACCGAAACACAACAACGCTAACGTCACAGCTCGACGGCAGGAATATAGTCCATACAGTGTAGTACTTCCCCGAAAATGTATTTTCACAAAACAAACAAAAAAGTATGTCCAAAATGTTAACTCACTTTTCCAACATTTCCTTGTGCGTGTCTGCTAATATGGTGACGAGCGCTGGTCCGGCGTTAGCTCGCGATAGAGTGCGTTTGTCGCCCGTCAATCTGCGAACGGCTACCACTTCCCCTTTGGCCATGTCTTTAGGTC
The DNA here is from genome assembly GCA_932527185.1 of Ecliptopera silaceata. Taxonomy (NCBI): domain Eukaryota; kingdom Metazoa; phylum Arthropoda; class Insecta; order Lepidoptera; family Geometridae; genus Ecliptopera; species Ecliptopera silaceata. The sequence goes on along the minus strand of OW052208.1, from coordinate 7,762,177 downwards.
CAAGCTCTACGCGAATTGGAACACCCTGTGAACAAAAAACATCCAGTCCTCAGAAGAGAGAACAGACACTTATATATTGTCTGATCTTGGTCCACAACGTTCTACACTTAGTTGTTGAAACAAGAACTACCAAAATACCACTACTATCAACTAACTAGTGAATGGGATATCGGAACATCAGGTGGGATAACGGTCAAACACTTGCCTATAACTTGTAATAAATCGGGATCGATACAGAATTGGCTCTATTTAGTATCGATATCAATTGAAGCGTTTAAATTTAAAACCGGTTGTACGGAGAACACAGAACCGGTTCTAACACCCGCACAGGTACTGAGTATATATCTATTAAAATCAATAAATTCATCTAATATAAGCTTTTTAAAACATAGCATCGGTATTTGCACGAATACACATCAAAACACGAACTTACTAAGTAAAACTATCTATTAGTATATTGGAAATAAGTTTTTCGTATACGAGTATATTCTGAAGGAAATAATCTTCATTTGCTGGAGTAGCTATTGTGAGTGTAGCTGGCAAACACTGGAGGAGAAGAGCCGAAGACCGGGCTCAGTGGCGCGTCTTGGGAGAGACCTACGTCCAGCAGTGGACTGATATAGGTTGATGATGATGAAAACATTCTGTAATTCATACCTTAAGCTCCCAATGGTTGAATTTCCATCCCGGCGAGTAGTTATCCCTATAATCTCCTTCGGCGCGAATGCCGCTCGCTATTAAATCGTCTACAAGCGCCTTGCACGAGTCTATAAGATTCTTCCGTTCTTCAGCAGTACTATTGGCAGTGATTCCGCAAGGTACCACGATGGCCTGGACGTCGGCAATGCGAGGTGGGAGGACTAAGCCGCGGTCGTCGCCGTGAACTAACACCATAACACCTGGAAATAGGCCATTGTAGGGTTTAGGTCTGAAAGCAGGCAAACACATAGACTTTTTTTTTACCGGATAAGTATGTTTATTTTTACCACGCGAGATGTGTATCATGCTTATTTTGTACTTATCATTATTTATTATAATAGCGCCATATAACAAGCTACATGAAATACTCAACATACAAATTGATTATTTTGTCAAAACAAGTGTTACAAACTTGATCAACAGATGGCACTGTTCTTAATCGCACAAGCGAAGTTACCGAATACCATCCATTGGACCTCGGACTCCGAACCAAAGGTCACTCACCGTAGAATATCTTCCCGTTTCGTAGTAGAACTATCTTACTCTCCACAGCTTTATACCTCAACCTACTAAGCTTGTCCAAATAACACGCTATACTAGCTTTGTGTATTCGAACATTAATCTATTTTATATTAGATCGTTTGCAACGGTTTGCAGAGAGCTCAACTGTTTCTTATGTATTTTATATGCCTATGTAAATTGTAAATATACTGTAATAGTCGAAAGTTTGTTTGTGAATAAAGTCTGTTCACTTATATTACAGTTTTTAATTAATCATAATTATAATTAAGAGTTTAAAGAAAGAGACTCACCAATAGTTCGTGTAGTGAGACCCCATGAGTTCTGGTAGACGTAGGCCTTTTCTTGCGTGTCGGGGTCATCGTAAACCACTTCGAACATTTTTGAGAAGTTCTGTCCGAGGTGATGACTTGTTGCTCCCTGTCAAACCATTCAATATATATTTATTTATGTTCATGCCTTAATAATGCTAATTGTTAGATAAAAATAGAACAATCTTCTATTACAATCTGCTCTTCAAAATATTGAATTTCAATATTTGTTTTTATTGTTTACTAATTACTACTTTTAGATAGATAGATAGATAAACTCTTTATTGTACACAAAGAACATTACAAAACAGAAAACATTACAACAGATTTGTACAATGGGCGGTCTTATCGCTAATAGCGATCTCTTCCAGACAACCTTTATTATCTTATCTAACTATAGGTAACTCAGAAATAACGTGGCATTCTAGTAGTAAAAACTAAATTGGTTTAATATATCTAGATATCTATCTATCCTTATACTACCTCACAAACGTCACCTTCTTATAATATTTTTTTAGCTTAGAGTAAGTAATTTTTTATTTATAAGTCTTTGAGTCATGACTACACTAATTTTTTAATGAGACTGAATGGTTATCCGAACAAGGGTCCCTCATCTATAAAAACTCTATACATATATTTTAGTACTAGATTTTACTAAAAACGTGTTTTGTGAGGCATTGTACTGCGTCCATTACTAACCTGGATGCCCCTACCGCTAGCGGGTACATAAGCTTCGACTGTCGTAGTCCAATCCCCTCCGGCAAATTTCTCCTTCTCAGTCTTACGTCCTTTTATAACTGGGACGGCTAATAAGTCCTCGTATACTTGTGCGTATAGCTCTGTTGAAATATGTTTATTATTATTTATTAGTTATAGGTGCCGCAATTTCGTATTGATACAATTTCTGCGTTATATTTTAAAACCCTTTAAACAACTATCGACACTACATCAACGCAATCCTTTAAAAACCAACTAAAGCTATGGCTCATAGAGCTAGCCCCATATGACCTAACTAAACGATATGTAATTGAATGTAGGTACATAAGTATCACCTTATTTTATTTAAGAACATGACATTAAATTTGAAAATTATTTGAATAATTTATTAAGTCATTTTATTATTAAGTATTATGAATTTATGATTATGTGAATTTAAAAAATCGACTTGTAAATATTTTTATCAATAAATTACGATGAACTATGAACAAATAAACTCAGATCCCTTAAACCTCGCTCTACTCAGATCGCTGTCAAATTTCATCAAAATCGGGTCAGCGGTTTAGGCATTAAAGCGTAACGGACAGACAGACATGAGTTACTTTTTGATTTATAATATTTGTAGGGTATCGGAACTTTAAGTTCCGGTATTACATAAAAAAACTTTTAACCACATAAACCGATTCTCGAGAGCATTATAATCAGTATCAATACAAAATACATTCCGTAGTATCTAAGAATATAAAAATGTAAAGAGACTGTAAATATGTGCATACCTAAGATCTGTAAGACCTCAGCGGCTGCTTCTTCTTGGAAGCGGAAAGCTGTGTGTCCTTCCTGCCAGAGAAACTCACGGGTCCGTAGGAATGGCTGCGGCTGTTTGAACTCCCATCTCTGGATATAAATGTCAATTGAAGCCTTTTTATTGACTTTTTCTGTTATACTTTATTTATGCACATTATGCATATTGTAGGTGGAAGCGTGAATACATACTACATACTATGTAGTTTCATCACAGTATTTCCCTTTGCCATTTGAGAGAATTGGCATTGCGGATATACGTTTTGTTAAAATATGAATAAACTAGATGACCCGTGCCCACTTCGTTGGGTATAATTCTGTTTTTTTTCTCCGATTCACTTTGCAAACGGACTACCACGTAAAATTCTTTTTATTTTTCGGTATTTTATATAAACCATGACACTCGGCAATAATGTGGCTTTCTATTGGTGAAAGAATTTTTGAAATCGGTTCAGTAGATCCCGAGATTACCCCTTACAATTTAACAAATATACAAACACACAAACTTTACCTCTTTATAATATTAGTATAGATGGGTACTAGAAGACTGACATACTTAATACATTACATAGATAGATATTTTTATTATACATATCAAACACCCGGAATAAATATTTGCAAATTGAACAAACATTTATCCCAAGGCGGGAATCGAGCACGCAACCTTCCGCGTCGCAGGCGGACCATCGCCCACCGCGCCACATCGGTCGTCAGTAATAATTACAAGTATTACCTACTTATCTATATTATCTTACCACAACATTATTCCACTGGTTAAGTTTGTAAGGCAGGTCCCGATGGCTCTGTATCCACCGTGCATACGCGGGGTACATAACAGTTTCCGAAGTGGGTCGTATGGCGATGTGTTCGGCTAACTCCGACGAGCCCGAATGTGTGACCCACGCTACTTCCGGCGCAAAGTCGGCTATGTGAGTCTTTTCGCGCTCTAGTACCGCCTGTTTAATTAAATCATTACTTTTATATTTTTAATTTATATAAACACGAATTGTATGAAACAAATAATATTTTAAAAAGAAGGGAATTAAATAAAATAGAAAACAAAATAAAAACGTGATAATGATAATTGTTTATAATTTCGATTATAATAATATAACAGTTACTAAAATGTAATTAATAAATTAACAAATGAAAGATTCCATATTTAACTCATTCTAAAGTCAGCAAAATATTTTAAAAGTATTTTATAATATTATTGTCATTAGCATATAAAAATTTGCACTTTCTGACCATCATAATATTGCAATATGATATCATACTATTTTTTTTTATTTATTGTTTGTGACAATACACTGATTTAATTTATAACAATTGCTTTATGCATACCTTAGATACAAATATAGGGAAATATCCGTCTTTGACGCCTAATTTCTTGAACTCTGTACTAAGGAAGGTGCGAATCTTGTCCCAAATGCTGTAAGACCACGGACGCAGGATATAGCAGCCGGAGATATCGTAGTAATCAATCATTTCCGCTGGAAAAACAACCGTATGTTAACAAAATGGGCTCGATATAATTTATATAAATAAATAAATAATGCTGGACAATCCACACAACATCATCTAGCCCCAAACTAAGCAGAGCTTGTGTTATGGGTACTAGAAAACTGACACACTTTATACAATACATTACATAGATAGATATTTTTATTATACATATAAAATACCCAGAACACCCGGAATAAATATTTGCAGACGTGCAAACATTTATCCCAAGGCGGGAATCGAACCCGCAATCTCCGCGTCGCATATAAAATGATCTAATCCTACTTAATATTATAAATGCAAAAGGATGTTTGAGCTTAAATCGTGCAATGTGAAATGTTCAATTACTTATTAACTTACATTTAGTAATCACTTGCGAGTACCATTCAGATAGGTCGGTGTCCTTACTAGCTTCGAGTCCCAACCTGGTAACTTTCTTCACGCCACTTGCCGAATCATCTTTGACCGGTTTCGGTGACTAAAAAAGGCATAATCTATACTTATAATAAATCTGTAGAGAGGTCAATTCTGTACATGAAATATATTAAAAAAAAAACTATCAGGGGGTGATTAGTGATCGATACTGATGCCAAAAATGCAATCAGTAAAATTTTTGTCTGTCTGTCTGTCTGTCTGTCTGTCTGTATGTTCCTTATAGAAACAAAAACTACTCGACGGATTTTAACGAAACTTGGTACAATTATTCTTCATACTCCTGGGCAGGTTATAGGATACTTTTCATCACGCTACAATCAATAGGAGCAGAGTAGTGAAGGGAAAACGGGAGAAGTAACTCTATTTTTTAAGCTTCCTTCGCGTGTGCAGCCTTAATGGTTAAAGTTACATAGAAATCATGTATGACGGAAATATTCTACATAAAATTGTCTAAAAAATATCCCACAACAGTATATGTCTATCTTTTATGGTTGACTCACAATAACACGTGTAACTCCTGATAGCTTACCAGTTCGGAGCAATCTGATTATATTTGTTTACTCTTACGTTTATAATACTCTCACTCATCCCTAATTTAAAAAAGTTAACATTATTACCTATTCAATAAAAAAATAATCATAGAAATCGGTATAGAAACACCAAACTTATACATGAAATAAGCCATCGCGCCGTCGCGTCGTCACGTAAATCGAGTAAGGTTTGAAATTTGTTGTGTTTACCACTAGATGGCGCTACTGTGCACGTATCCTAGATCGCGCTATCGGTGCGTTTTGGCAATGTGTTAAGTCGGTCGGTATTTAACAATCGTTTCGTTAATTTGCGTTATCTTAATAAGTTATTTAGAGTTGCGTACCCGATTACCGTTGAATGACGAATAAATATTTAAAAACAAAATTTTTAATAATCAAGGGGGCGCTCATAGTCTCATACAATAACATAATTTACTTAGATGTTTTGTTTTTTTTAATATAAATAATATTTTATTAATATATAAGTAAGTACATATATGACATATATGTACTTACTTATATAGGTACAAATATTATAAATAGGTAAAGTTTGTGTATTTGTTAAATTGTAAGGGGTAATCTCGGGATCTACTGAACCGATTTTAAAAATTATTTTACCAATACAAAGTTACATTAGGCTTTTACGTGGTAGTCCGTTTTGCTAAGTGAATCGGAGAAAAAACGGTCGAATGAAAGCGTTTCTTACGAACGCTGCCTTAACTTTGAAATATATATTTTTGTGTTCTAGAGAAAAGATGTGACGCTTGATAATGCCTACAAAAAAGTCAACGAGAGCTTAATAATAATGTCTTACTTTTATATTTAATAAAATAAAAAATAATGTCCAACGAAGTGGGCACGTGTCAGCTAGTTTGACATATAATTTGAAAGATATAAGCAAGAAGTATAAAGTTTTCATTGTAAACGGGATATTTACCATAATTTGTGAGTTTGATTATTTCCCGATATTTCGGCACAGTTGCATGTGCACTCACAAATCATGGTAAATTTCCCGTTTACAATGAAAACTATGTTCAAAACCGTGATAGTTTCAAATATTATATTAAGAAGTATAAATGTAGGAAATAATTTTGACTAAATACGTTCAATAAGACACAAATATTTGATTTATAATATGGAATACAAGAATTATGAAAGCCGGATTCTCAAAATTTATATCCGCTCTGAGTACCTAATTGGGATAAGTTTTCTCTTTTTATTACTATTGTTTTCGTTACTTCACTACATCGTATTAAACATACATTGAACGGAAATATCAAATCAAATTATAAAACAAATCAATCTTTATTTTAGAACTAAAACAATATAAACCTCACACATATGAAAATGATGCTACTTGCAGAAGAATATTAAACGGGTATGTAGGTAAGAAAGTTGCATCACCTGTTCTTTAGCTTTAGCCTCCTTCTTTTCCTTTGGTTTGGCCTCCTTAGCCTTGGCCTCTTTAGGCTTGGCCTCTTTAGGTTTAGCCTCTTTGGACTTATTATCTCTTGGAGGCGCCGGTGGCGCGTAAGCAGTACCAGTTTCAGATAAGTACTGAGCTTTGAGCTCTAGAAGTTTTTTTACTGCTTCGTCGACTAATGCCTGAGTAGTAATTTATAAAATAAATAAATTAATATGAATAAATATTGAGACTGAAGTAGCTGCTGCTAATGCTGGACAATCCACACAACATCATCTAGCCCCAAGGTAAGCAGAGCTTGTGTTATGGGTACTAGAATACTGACATACTTAATAAAATACATTACATAGATAGATATTTTTTATTATACATTTAAAATATCCAGAACACCCGGAATAAATATTTGCAGACGTGCAAACAATTATCCCAAGGCGGGAATCGAACCCGCAACCTCCGCGTCGCAGGCGGCCCTTCGCCCGCCGCGCCACATCGGTCGTCAAAATCATTAGATTATAATCAAAATGGGTTTATTCAACAATCTCAATGATAATGTTGTACTGTTATAATAGCGTCTAATCAATTAATGTGTGATTAAATAAGCTATTGGTTTTCATAGAATTATATGTTGCTATGAAACTCAAAAAAAGGACTCGCAAAAGAAGCGTTGGGCGCCCGAGCGGCACGGTGGACTGACGGTATCGTCAATACCGTGGGCCGCAGATGGATGAGAACAGCTCAGAACCGTGCGGAATGGAAAGAGCAAAGGGAGGCCTATACCCAGCAGTGGGTCAAGTCAGGTTGTGGATGATGATGATGATGATGATGAAACTCACCTTATCAGCCTTTTTAGTCTTAAGCTCCCTCACAAGATCCCCTTGCTTTGAGACTAAGTCTCCTAGCGCTGCCGACTTGTCACCAGATCCGTTCATCTTTGGAGGAGTCGAAGCTTTCTTAAAAGAGAACATTGAATATGAACTATGGGAATAAATAAATCTATTTAAATAGAACTTCAATCTTCAATTATATAAGATTTTTATTTGACAAATAACTTATTAGTGTGAATTTTATCTTAGAATGTGATTGGAAATAAATATTCATGGACATTTCACACAACACACTCTAGTTCCAAACTAAGCAAAGCTATGGGAACTAGACTGCTGATAAAATACTTATATTTTTTTAGTAAATACATACATAGAATACATAGAAACACCCAGAACTTAAGAAATGGAACATAACATAAGTTATTACCTTTTTTCAATAGCGTTTGGTAACAATCTCATTCAACTAATAGTAGATAGGTAGCTATAATTCCTTATAATTAATGACGACTTAGAAATTAAAGAACAGTTTTTAGATCTTGGAACGAATAGAGACATAATTTTAATCTTACCGTCGCTTGCTGAGTTGGTGCTTTGTTGGCCGGTGCAGCGCTTGGCACCCAATCAGTACCAGTAATCGCCTTGTACTGAGCTTTGAGGTTTAATAGGTTTTTAACCTAGAACACAAAGAATCGGTCAAAACATAAAGACATCACGATCATTAAATAATGCGTCATGTAATCCGCCAAGTGATAGTAAATACGTCATAGAAAAAGATGCACGTGTTTATTAATTTGGTATTATCGTCTCTATATAACTACGCTGTAGAGCTAGCCCAACTTATTGATAGGTACATGTTTTTGTTTTTTTTTTTATGATCAGTTTATAGTTCTCACCTCAACGTCGATGACAGATTTCTCAGCTTTGGCCGCCTTTATCTTCCTGATTTTATCACCTTGCGCAGAAATTTGAACTTGCAACTGTGCTAGTTGTTTTGTATCGGCTATACGTTGAGCCTCCGACTGTAAAATTTAAATTACAAAATTACTTTCCAAAATAACACCATACAAAAACCTTACACACTTAGAAATAAAGCTAATAACATCGATCGACTGAAAATATTTCTTCAGACACAATCTATTTGAGAATAAATCTGAAAAAGTGACATAACATCACGTATAGTTAAAAGTTTTAAATAATAGTACACTTTAAGCTGACATGTATTGCATGCGAATTGCTGATACTTCTTACAAGCTAAAATAACGTATCCTACAACTGATCTACAACAACACATAAGCAGCTGATAATATAATTCCGAGTGCCGGACGCAAAGCACTATTATATAAAGACATTTCCGCAATAGACCGATTCTATGGGGAATCTAATGATGTCAGAAAGCAACTCGAGTTGGCCTGAAACTTATCACATCAGATTCTATCATTTGTTTTTTTCACGATAAAAACTTGTGCAGAAGAAATCACACAACTAAATCACATTCTAAATGATCCTTGTGATTTTACTGAATCTTGACTTTGACATAAAAACAACAAAATAATAGATACCATCTCAAATATTAACATGTTTACAAATATACTACATAAACCTCTTGCACTCACAAATTATACGACTAATTACAAACGACAAAGTAATTACCAAGACAACTCTGTGAAATTCAAACAAGTTCATCATTGTTACAAATAAAATGCAACAAAAGACACTGACGCAAATAACTTTACAAGCAAATAAAACCCAGAATTCAAAAATATATGAACGAAACTACATGCATTCAATTTCTAGTAACGAATGACTGCGACTAAAACAAATGAAGGCAATTGAATATTAATCATAGAATCGATAGTGTTTAGAATTTCACTAGCTCAATTTCATGGAACTGATAAAATCAATAGCATTTAGCCTTGATACTGCATTTCGGTAACAAGTTCTCAAGGGTTGAGTTTCAAGTTTGACAGCATTTTGTAACCCGAATGTCATATATCGGAACTCGTACAGTCCTAAACGGTATACTATTGTATTTAAATATTTGCTGTTATATTTGTTTTAATCTACAAAGACTCAATGCTTACAAGCATAAATTTTGATGCGAAAGCCTTTAACCATTTAATAATGCAGCTAGGATTCAGGAAGGGATTTATACATTTAAAATCCTAGTGTAAAGACATGCGATACGCAATCAACCTTAGCTTTTTTCAGTTTACGCCTTTCATCGCGCCAATCGAGTTGAGAGAGCATCAACGCATATTCCTCGTTCAAATCATTGTCAGGATCGTACGGTGGATTTTCCTAGGCAAAAATATATCATTCTAACACTTTTGTTTTATTTTCCAAATTCAGTTAAAAACATCTGTAAATTTTTATATAAATATTTGACACGCTAATAAATAATACTTTTTTATCATTTTATGAGTTCAAAAAAAATTGACAAACGGATCATATAAAATACACTTAGATCCAGGTCTAGTTTCTTGCCAGTTCTTCTAGACTCTGGTCGCGACGAACTGAACGAATCATCTAGTATGTAAGACGTTTCAAAGTGATCCTTGTGATTTTAATGAATAAATTTGATTAAAGTTTGAAGTCTAGATATTTTAGCGGCAACTAAAATAAAAGTAATACAATATTGTCCTAAAATGACTTTGGGTTTTAAGTTTTAACCAAGATTACATTAAGTTTTAAGGTTAAAACCGGACAACCCTGCACATTTGTTTATATTATGTATTTATATGTTTAATACCACATCAACGTTCAACTGGCTAGTCATTTCTGCAAAGTCACTATTATTCATTTCTTCTTTCAGTTTTCCATATAGCATTTTGAGCTCTTCTTTTGCTACCGAACTCTGACCAGCGTTAGACTAGAAATAGACAATACTTATGCTGTTAAAGTTCATCTATTTGTTTAGATACTGAACATTGCATTTTTTTCATCACATCTACTAAATTGGATAATAATTATGATTCATGTAAGCATGTAACTTGATCCAATGAGCAAAGCTATATTTCAATCGGTTCTTTTAGTAATATATCTAATATATTATTAATGTTTATTGGTGCAAGCTAGTTTAGAATACAAGGCAGGTATTCATTTAGTTTAAAAAAATTAAAGATAAAAAATATCAATGTAACAGTTAAAAAAAAAGATCACAAATGGCTTGAAAAATGAAAAGCCTATGCTTTTAAAATGGTCTTATGCATTAAGTAAAATAATATTATAATAGCAAAGATAATAATAATTTAATACCCGGAAGTAGACATACTGATACACTCGAAAATAATAGATTCACACTCACTATAGCAATCAAGCAAACACATTCTCTCCAGCCTGGTTCAGTTTTTATCTCATTTAAGAATTACAAAACCTCGCTAGCTCGTGGCTTGGATTACCGATATTTGCAAGTATCGGCGCGACTGATATTGATTTAGAACCGATACTTATTTAGTACCGATATAAATTCTAACGATATATTCCAACAATTTTAGTACAGAACCGGTATTTTCACCTGTACTGAAAATCGTTATTTCTAATTGTAGTTGGTAATTTTACTTAACCAATGACGATTGACGCCGGTCAATTAGACCATTCCATTGATTCTCAAGACTTTTGACATGCTTGACTTGTAATAAAAAATTAAAAAACTGCGGTACACTGGGTACTTTTGATACAGCAAAGTCCTGTCTAAGAACATGTAGATAATATATGTTTTGCTGTAAATATGTATGTAGGTACATATTATGTGTCTTGCCCGTTATTCTAGGCTCTGGCCTAATTGGCAGCTAGAATCACCTAGTATATAAGACGATTCTAAATGATCCTTGTGATTTTACTGAATAAACTTTTATTGATTTTGTTTTTTTTGTATATCTATAATTCTACTCACACTATCGTTGTTGCCACTCTTGGTAGAAGGTACGACGGTTGGACTAGCTTCTTGTTTTATCGGTGGTTTTCCAGACGATTTTTTTGTAGTTTCACTGCCTGTTTTTACTACAGGTGGTGGGACCCAATCCTGAGTGAAAAAACATCAAAATATGTTTAGCTGATAGTATGTTTTAGAAAAGTATCTATGACTAGCTGACCCGTGCCCTCTTCGTTGGGCATAATTCGACCATTTTTTCTCCGATTCACTTTGCAAAACGGACTACCACGTAAAAGCCTTTTTATTTTTCGGTTTTTTATATAACCTATGACACTCAGCAATAATGTGGCTTTCTATTGGTAAAATAAATTTTAAAATCGGTTCTGTAGATCCCGAGATTACCCCTTACAATTTAACAAATATACAAACACACAAAATTTTTACTTTATAATATTAGTATAGATATAATTATTGTGTTATTAAATATTTGACATAAGTGAACTTTTCACATAGTACATATTATATTAGTGACTAGTTCTAAACTAAATAATGTATACTTAGGTACATTTATGGGAACCAAATAGCTCGTACCTACTTTTATACTTTCTTTTGTTTAAAAAAATATTGTGCGCCCACTTTCAAAACTCAAAAAATGGTGTACCAATTGTACAATACCAAAAATCATACGAAATATTATGCATAATCTTGCATGTGTGCTTAAGTTATAATAAATCCACTATATGGGGCTTGTTTGAATACACCTTACACTTATTAGACAGTTTATACTAAAGCAGTTTCCAGTGTTCGTTAACATTATGTTACATAATGTTCAGTTCACAAATAAATAATTTAGTAATTTTAGTTATTGCTACACCCAAACTTGGGTACATTGTGTGAGTACTATTAAGACCTACTATTAAGACCTAGATATAAATCTAGAAATGTTGACTATATGAGGTGCAACTAAGGAGTATTTCACACGACCAACCTGTCCACTTTTCTCCTTAAACTCAGCTTTGAGTTCCAACAATAGTTTGACTGCTTCGTTCACTTTCCCCTTGTCTGCTTTAGCCGCTTTAAGTGATCGTACTTCGTCACCTTGCTTAGCGATCTTATTGCTTAGTTCTGTCACGTTGGAAGATTCTGCTGGCTTAGCCGGGGTAGCTTGTGGTGCCCAATCCTGCAAATAAATTAATTATAAAATATGACGACCGATGTGGCGCGGCAGGCGAAGGTCCGCCTGCGACGCGGTGGTTGCGGGTTCGATTCCCGCCTTGGGATAAATGTTTGTATGTTCTGCAAATATTTATTCCGGGTGTTCTGGGTATTTTATATGTATAGTAAAAAATATCTGTCTATGTAATGTATTGTATTAAGTATGTCAGTCTTCTAGTTCCCATAACACAAGCTCCGCTTAGCTTGGGGCTAGATGGTGTTGTGTGGATTGTCCAGCATTATTTATTTATTTATGCAGTAATTGTTATTACTATATAAAGTAATTTAATATTATAATTAAACTTTTTGAACACCGCGATAGTTTCAAATACTAAGTACCTACCTAATAGTCGTTGAGTACTAAAATTGCACTAACATTCCAAATAAATTTATCGCGAAATCCCCTCTGAATTGTATCGTACGATGATAAAGACAGAATACTTTCACTTTCAACAGACGACGAAAGGAGGCCACGATAAAATTACCTGCAGGATTTTATAACTTAACCTTTTCTGCCACATAATTACTAATACTACCTGCCCAGTAGGTACTAAGTACTTTTAGAAACAAATTCACGGACATTTCACACATCACACTCTAGTCCCAATCTAAGCAAAGCTGTACTATGGGAACTAAACTGCGATATAATATGTGTTTATATACTTACTTACATTTTTTTTGTAAACAAATAGTAACACCCAGACACAGAACAAATATTTATGTTCATCACAAAAACATTTGCTCTGGGTGGAAATCGAACCGACGACCCACAGCACTCATTCCTATTTAATTATGTAAGACATATTAACATATTACCTACTTATAAACCCTACAAGTCGTAATCGTAGAACAAGGACGGATGTGCAAAACTGCAGGTTTACATTTTATGTCATAACTTTAAAACGGTTACGCCATTTTACGATTTACAAACTTTGCCTGAACCATTTTTCGATAGCTCTCGTTGTTTCAGAGATATACGCAAAAAACGCAAATTTATGACTTTTAACCTGGAATAAAAAACAACGCACAAGCGGGATCGATGGGGACTTTTGACATATCATTTGTAATGACGTTTTCAAGGCCTGTACAAAAATCCAGCTTGTTGGGAATTAATGCAAGCTGGAATGTCTATTTTGACTGGACTAAGACGGCTATGTCAAAGGGCGCAATTACTCGCCTATGTACGCCTTTCAACGTGAAATTCAGACAAGTTGCTATAATGTGAATAGGCCTTTACAATTTAATACAAATTTAAGTTGCATACAAAATAAATTATACTAGATTAATTAATTAAACAAAAAAATGGCCAAAAATCACATCCGTCTTTGTTCTACGATCATGACGAATTATTTGAACTGCTATTTTGTGACTTACCTTGCCAGTAGCCGTTTTATACTTGGCTTTTAGCTCCAGTAAACTCTTGACAGCGGCGTCAATTTTCGCCTTCTCCGCTTTGGCTGCTTTCAAAGAACGGACCGTTTCACCTTGAGCAGCTACTTGTGAGAACAACTGACTGTCGTCTGCGACAGCTGGGGAAGCCGATTCTACCGCTACTCCTTGTTTCCAGTCCTAGGCGAAGAACATAGGATTAGGACTATATTTACCACATTCAAAGATTTTCTTTCAATTATCTATGTAGGTTTAGAACTATATATACTTTCTTTTTAAATATGTAGGTGTCTACACCTTCGAGGACGTTTCCAACAGGATAGGATTAACAAAAGTAGAATAGAACAGAATAAAATTGTATTCCGGTTATCATCACATAAAAACAAAAATCTTGTAAGATATCACATTGTTATTAAATATTGTTTTTTGTTATGACAACTAAAAATGGAGGGAGCACATGTACACATTTACCCCCTATATTATAAAAAGTTAGCGTTGATTTTAAGTCATCATTACGTATGGTAACCAATACATCAAGTCTGCGCAAACTTTTTATATGATAGACCGTTAGTATACTTCACGAGACAGATTGTAAGTCTGCAAACGCAAACATATAAAAATGGTAAATAAATACTGATCATAGGCCAAGAAGCCGGTTTCGGACGTCTCGTTTCATATTTCTGCGACAATCGCTAACTGACCGATCTAAGCACCTAGAATAACTTGACTGCCTATCTAAACACTGACCTGTCCAGTAGCAGCCTTGAACTGCGCCTTCAGATCCAACAATGCCTTCACAGCCTCGTCGATAGCAGGTTTAGCAGCCTTAGCACTCTTCAGTGCTCGCACCTTGTCCGCCTGACTAGCGACTTTGCTGTTCAAATCGCTAGCTGACACCGCTGCAACCGGCTGCTTCACTGGAGTCGCTGATTCTGCTTTAGGCTGTAGGGAGTTAAAATATATTTAAAGTGGATATGAGTTGGCTTTTGGCTTGCCCAGAGTGCACCAGCACCTGCACGTTAAAAGACTTCCGAGATGTCACGGATAGTGCCATAGATGTAGCTCGTTTCTGGGCAAGACATTTAAAAACAAATAAAAAAAAAGGGGGAAACTATCGACACGATGAAGAAGAAGTTGGCTAAAATAAGTTGGATACTTATGACGGAGCCTGGTGGGAAGCGGCGGCTGATAGAAAGGAATGGAGTAAAAGGGGGGAGATATTTGCCCAGCAGTGGGATAGTACAGGTTAAAAGAAAAAAAAACAAGAAAAAAAAGTGGATCTCAATCTAAACTGCGCCTAATAATAGGTACTTATGAAAATAATATATTTATGAATAATAAGAAATAATGACACTGAAACAAGAACATTTTTCGCAGTGTTGGGAACAAACCATTTAATCTAAATTCCATCAGTCTGTTCATAACGTAATACCTTTTTGTCTATGAAATGTAAATTAGCAACTTCAACATAAATATTAAACATAGACACGACAAGTTATCGACAGGTACTGTTAATAAAATACACAATAAAAATTATCGATTCTAATCTACTATGGGTCGATATTGAAAAATGAAGTTTTGGGTTTATTTAGGTACCTAATATACGAGTATTTTATATAATATGGCCAAAAGTATCTAAGCCATTAAGATTATAGATTCAAATAAACACTGTTTTTACATAAAATACCTACACATGAATTTACAATCCCTTATGTTTTTTAATAAACGTATACAACCTCTCATGAAACCATATGTTTAAGGAGAAATTGCACACAGAAGTAGGTACTTATTTATTTTATAATTATCGTAGGTATCGTATCGTATCGATCAAGGGTCACACTCACACCATACTTTATAATATAACATTACACATTCCTATAATTGTTTTCTAAGCTATTAATTAAGCGCGTTTTTTAATTTTTATTTTAAAACAACACGTAATGTACCTACACCGTCCAAAGCAGCGAGCGACTGACTTTAAAAAACCTACACGTGTCGAATGAGCTCAAAGCCCGCGTAAGCAAAGCAAGCACTTTCTAAATGGTAATACAGCATTGTCATAGTCACATTGCTGTTTATGGACTAGAGAAATGCGCGCGGTTTGAAATAAAAGAGCAATGGGTAGGTCGAATAATACGATTCACTCAAAGTGAATGGCTACGCAGATTTAAGAAGTATTGAGAAGTATTTTATGAATGAACTACCTACCTTATGTGTAGTATTTATTTTTTTTGTTAGTAGGAATATAGGTATTATGGTTTGTTTATAAGAATGCATTACGTTACACTTTAACGCAATCATAATATTAGCGCCTAGCTGGAGCCACGTAGTAATTAGAGGTCCTTGAGGTAGCGTTAAGAAGGTAGGTACATTATGTATCTGGCTTTATTTAAAAAAAACTTTGTACGTATCTACCCCTGTTTATCTTCAGTCCTACCTATCTCCTGTCCAACAAGTATTGTCAATAAAGGCCACCACGTATCACTACACTACTGATTGTTTTTGTATTCCTAAGAGGATTACCAACCATAATAAATAAATAACCATTGGATAACCAATGTTTCACTCACAGTAGGTAATCATCAGTAGGTACAGATTTATCTCCTCAGGTAGTCTACTTCAGAAATAAGTGATCATGGGTAAAGTGGGAAAAGATAGGAAGAGTTGAAGAATTTATAAAAATGAGATAAAGACTACCTATTATATTTAGTAAGTATAGGTTACCTACTTTTTTATTTGTTGAATTATTTCTGTTGTGTGAGATACCAATGTACCTCCTAGATTACCGCTATTACAATCACATACCGGTTCGCAACAGGAATATCATTTCTTAGATCGATATTTTTTAATCGGTTTTAAAGCTGAAGCTCGTCACCCTTCCATGAGTTCCACTTTTAAAGCAGGCCGCACACCAGGCATACATTTGTATACAAACATTATTTACGTCGCCACAATCGTTGCGCTACAATTGTATGCGCCACAAATGTATTGTAAATGCGCACATCGGAAACACAGTTGTAGCGTGGCGCCGCTTTGAGAATGTCGACATCATTTTCTGATGACGGAGATTTCTTGATGTGGCGATTAATGAGAAAAAAAAAGACGTTATTGGGTTTATCCGTTTAATTAAGATTGCACAATGTACGGGAATTTTTAATAAATAATTTCAAATAATGGCCAAATAATTTCTGTAATCCGTTTGTTACTATAATCATTGAGCGTGTGATTGTATAATACAGGGTTTTTTTCAACCTCTGCAATAAACTCAACGTAAAATTCAATGTTGTCTTTCATTTTTGCAAACCAACGCGCCACAAAAAACGAACGTGTTCGATCTTGAATTCGTGTAGCGCGGACAACGTCTCGCTACAATGTGCGCCCGTCACAAATGTATCCTCCGTGTGCGTGCTCACGTACAAATGTATGGGTTCGTTAAATGTGTCTCGTTTCAAATGTGGCGCTACAATTATCGAGTTACAAATGTATGCCTGGTGTGCGGCCTGCTTTACTTGACTAATGATAGCGTGATAGGTAGGGGTAGGAAGTAGCAATGCGCAAGAGTCAAATTAATAAAAAAATTCAAGACTGTTTTGTTGATTGGCACGTGGGGGTAAGCAACCAGTCAAAAATCTGTCAATCAAACTAATATGTCACTTTTAGTCCTACCTATCTGTCTATAAACACTGTCATGTCAACAGAAAATTGATACGGCGAGCAAAAGCGCGCAAAGTGCAAATTTTTAATATTTTCTGCTGTGTCGTGAAAAATAATGGAGAATTCTGATTCCATGTGGATATCCTGATACTTTAAATAATGTAAGTAAGTAATGTATTTATCGTTTGCCTATTAGGTTTATTCCGAAAAACCAGATTCTTTTACAGCCGCAAAGTCGGTAGGTAAATTCGAAAAACCCAACTACGAAATTCATACTATTATATCTGTACTTAAATATCTTATATTATAACTAGAAATTAGCTAGCCACCTGCGTTATCAAAGAAATGTCTATTACATTCAGATATGCAGTGATTTTTTTCAATTCTACCTTCATCAAGCACAATCTGTAAAACTATCGTACAGGTCAAATACCTATAACCTACAATGCTATCCAAATCAAAATAACCATCGTATTCTAGAATTTTCTTATTTTTTGTGGGAAGTTTGTAGTCTACTTATTGTGCTTTGAAATTGCAAGAAACTTCTCACAAGGCCATGGAGTTTCACAAAGCGAAAAGTATAGACTCAATACTAAGTCTTCACTGTGAAGAAGTTTTTTCGGAAAATTCAAGTTTAGACACCCTTATTTTGAATAATGATGAAAAACCAAAGAAAAATCACAGACACTACAAAAGTAAAAATGAACATCGCAGCAGAAGAGTTGACCAGAAGAAAATTAAATATTCTGATAGTGGTAGAGCTTTTGTAACGCAGGAGATCCATGTGGAAAGACAAGATTTTCAGTGCATTATTAACTTGAACACTACTATTTGTGATCATGGTAACGGTCACCGTAGGAGCTGTGATGTGAAATCCACAAAGGACTTGCCATATAAACGCATAGTTCCTAATTGTTTGAGAAGTTTGTGCCGTCAACCCAGGCAAAGAAGGACTAACACCAAAATGAAGGAACATTGTGCAGTAAGTTTGCAAAAAGGGCTTCGATTCACATAACTTTGTTACAAAGTTTCCTGTTTAAATACCTTTTATTTTATAACTTTTTTAGGCAGACTTAAACCACCGAGTCAGACTCCCAAATAAAGCACATGAATATAAAAAAGAATTGAAACACAAAAATTACAGAACAAGATACCCGAGGCATGAACAAGTATGATTTTTATTTAGAAAATCATTAACTGCATAAATTAGGTATTTCTTTTTAAAAAAACATGTATATTTCCTAATTATTTCAGAAAAGCAAAGAAAAACTGATTCTGAAATTAAATGAACCACAAACAAAGGTACCAAAACAATTAGAACCAGAATATGAAGATATCAGCACCACATCTTTTCACAGTGATTTTGATGTTCCAACATCTTACAAATGTGTACGGAATGACGTTGTAGAATACCAGGAGAGTAAACTTGACACACTCATCAAGCGTACAAAAGAAGTAAGTTAGTTATGTTTTTAGGGTTCAGTACTGAAAGGGTGAAATAGGATGCTATACTACAGAAACAATCCTGCCTGTATCTGTATGTCCGTCTGTCACTAGGCTGTATCTCATGAACTGTGATAGTTAGAAAGTTGAAACTTTGACAGATAATTTCACATATGCCCCTATAAAGAAAGCACAAATCCGACTCGCACTTGACCGATTTCATATTCAATATAAAATTCATCTCTGTTAATTCGTTAGTAAAAATTAAAAACTGTTTATTTTATTTACAGCGCGAACGTCGATTAGTACAACAATCGCGAAAACTGCCATGCTATACAAGCACACCTGCTTATACCGAAGCCAGTTCAGAGTTCCCTATGAGCTGCAGCGAGATTGACATGTCATTACCCTCTCGATCTACCCTCATTTTAGAACCGAGAGATGACCAAGGGTACTCACCCTCTATCGGTCTCTGTCAAACCTTCTCTGAAAAATACTCGCCAAGTTCGCCGATCGAGAACTTCCTATTGCAAAGCGATTTAGAGTTTAAAATTAAATCAGAACCAGACATGGACATTGAAGCATATTCTCCAACACAGAACTATGATTTGCCTGAACTGATAAAAGAACAATGGATCAAGAAAGAAGTTAAAATTGAAAAAACAAATCATAAATCTTAAAGTTTTTGTAATATTTTATTTGTTGATTTACTTTTATTTTTAAGTAAGATAAAAAATTATGTCTACTGTGCCTACTTGTTCCCCATTGGTAAAACTATGTAAAAAAAATGTAGGTAAACTATGTTGATCATTTTTGTTATTTTCTTACTACAAATTTTACGTTTGTTAATCTATATTGTTTTTTTGAAATGTTATTACTTTTTGTTTTTAGTAGTAACTAAGTAAACAAGATTGAATCTAAAGAGATTTTTATTTTGCTCAGGAGCCTTGAGTTTCAAAGTCATTATTTACACCTTGCCACAGATTAGTGAATAGATCATAGACATGTACATATTTATTTACTACACATAGTACACAAACAGTAACACCAAAAAACAAAACAAATAAAATTAAACAACACGATCATTCATCAGATCAAGCAACAGAACACCTATATTGATATCAAAAGAAGTAGGTACCTAGTATGGTATGCTGACCTAAAAAAAATCAACTAAACTCAGCTCTTTTTGTCAGTCCTTCGAAAACAACGCGCGCGCTATTAAAACGAAATAAATATTTTAACATAATGTTTATAAACAAAACTGTTTCAAATTAATTCCACTGTTATAAATCTAGAATAGGAATTTCAAAATCTAGTGATTATATTAGTACAAAATGTGAGACATTATTGAAATCAGTAAAAACACCTATTACGCTTAAGTGATCCTTGATGCAAGTGATAAAAGATTAGTTTCAGTCTCAAAACAACAATTTTTCGCAGGTCACAACCACCAGGAAGTCACAGCTCTCGATATGAGAGTCCAAATATAGTAATAGTTCCTACAGTTTTGTTCCGAAAGAAAAGTCCAACGCCGGGGTCGAAGGCGAACCTTTATGAATTAGAAAGACGAAAACGTGAAATCCCTACACTACCTATATTAAGTGCCGATAATAATAAAGCTCCAAATACTATAGGCGAGACAATACCTTTGATACAACCTCAATTAAAATATCCTGTAGATATACTCGATCAAACATCAACGAACAAAATAGATCCAAAACCAGATCCGGAAAGTTCCAATGAAGATTTTAACAAAAGCCTCGCAGATGGGGAGGATTGGAATAAAACAAAGAAAGCCAACAGCTGGGCGTCTAACTACTTACAAAGCATTGGACATAACAATAAAACGCCGATAAAAGTAAGCATTTTTTTTTGTTAAAATCTTACGGGTTGCACATTACCAAATCAGTATCAGTGAATCATTGTGAGGTTGAGGTTCTAAAATATTTTTCGTTCTGTGATGTGGTATTTATAGTAGTTGGCGTCGTAACTTCACAGTGTGTTTAATAGGTAAGTGTGATATTAAAGCAAGACATAAAAAATTGAGTAGGTAGGGAACTATGTCTCATTTTTTCTATTTTTGATCTAATTTTATTGATCACATTTATTACATAAATAAAAATACACGGACAATTCACACATCACACTCTAGTCTCAAACTAAGCAAAGTTTGTACTAAGGGAAATACATTGCTGTTCGAATACTGATATAATATTTTTTTTTTATATTATTAATATTTTTTTAAATAATAAGTCTATAGAAACACCTATTTTAATACTTTTTATGCTGATTTGACTGAAAGTAAACTTATATGTTGTGTGTGTATTTTATACTTGTCTGTAACCAGCTTTATACATTTTATTACAATACCCCAGAAGGCTGTAATAGTAAGCAGTGTATCTAATATTTTATGCGCACGTAACAAAATGTTTTTTTTTACAGATGAGTTTATCTTTGTCCAAAAATAAAATTCAAAAAATTAAAACTATTACAACAACGAATGATGTAAACATAACTGCTGCGCAGCCAACTTTAAATAAAAACACAGAATTGTCCTTATACGACATTTTTAATGCGACTGGCAATTCTCCCAAGACTATTGAAAATAACAATAATATAAATGACAAACATATGAATGTTGGCAACACTAAAACAGTGTACCCAACAACAGTGCCTGTCAATCATAACGTAAATACACCTTTACTGTCTAATACTGATGATATTCGTACTTTAGTAAACTCGAATATTTTAATCGATACAATATACACGAACGATAGCAATAGCAAAGTGCCAGCTTATGCAACGTTACTCGCTAAAAGCAGTGGCGAAGTAGCATACTGTTATAACGACGGATATCGCCAATTCGATATACTTGATGCTATCAAATCGAAAATAAACCGTGAAAGCGTTATCCAAGGACAAACGCGTATGAACTTACCAACGCATAAAGATATGTGTGAAGATTTTATCAAAGAAATCAGCATGAACAAACCCACGAGCGAAAGGAACAGTGATAGATCGAATTCATCACCACCAACAAAGAGTAAAGAACTCGAACATGGAATTAAGAAAAAAAGCTCCACTTCAAAACAGAACGCTAAAGATAAAAAAACAATCAGAGCATCTTCACAAATTATAAACAAGATAAATAAAGAACAACTAAGTAAAAATAAATCATCTCTTACAAAAATAGGTAAAACACAGAAAAATACGGAACAAGATAAACGACATTCAAAAATGCAAAAAAATTGTACTCCATTGATTGATCCGAGAGATTTTGACAATATGATCAAGCATAATTTGGACAAAGAAAGTGATATGCAGCCTAAAACTGTAACTCATACTCCTGAACGCCCTAAAAAACGAGTTCGCACTTCTTCTGAAGATACACGTAAATCTAGCTCAGAAGAAGTTACTTCAAACAGTTCAAT
Source organism: Ecliptopera silaceata (assembly GCA_932527185.1). Classification (NCBI taxonomy): domain Eukaryota; kingdom Metazoa; phylum Arthropoda; class Insecta; order Lepidoptera; family Geometridae; genus Ecliptopera; species Ecliptopera silaceata. The sequence goes on along the minus strand of OW052208.1, from coordinate 7,739,412 downwards.
TAGAAGTGTAGTTCAAGTCGCTGACAACTATCAAATGAGTTCACCTAAAAAACAATGTCTTGAAGAAAGTTTCGATCTAAGATCAAAACTTAGCAGAGCTAATCAAAGATTAAACAGAAAGCAACCAGAAAATGATTTTAATAAGAAACCAAAACGAGAAAATATAAAAATAACAGTTGAAAACCAAACTATTCAAAAATCACCTAAAAAATCTGGCATACTCAAGTATAAGAAAAGAAAGTGTAAAAAGTTGAAACTGATTATTAATGTGGTTTGCGAAGACTCAGACGATGAATCTACTTCAAGCGATTCTTGTTATAGTGAAACTGAAACTAAACAGTCGCAAAATATGGATTTAAGTTTCCTAGACGATTTTAATGTGGATGAAATCGTCGATAGTCTAAAACATAGCCCTAAGGTCAAAATAAAGAGCCCGTTGCCACATGATAGTAAAACAATTAATACTGACATGCCAGTTGAATTAGAGTTTAAACCAGCGACAATTACAAATGTGCTAAGTGCTAAATCGGACACCTATACTTCTGTCAAAGCTTCAGTTAAAAGCGAATGCAAAAATGAAAATCCTACGGGAAACGATGGGTATGTTGTTATTTTTTATAATATACGGCTAAATGAGTCGTTTGCATGTATAATATTAATATTTTGATCATTTTCAGGCAAACAAAACTAAATATGGCTGACACCGAACAGATTTCAGAAATAACCAGTCTTGATGAAAATGTGGAAACCGAAGTGAATAAAATAAATGTAACACAGAACACACATGCTTTAGTCAATATATTATGCCAAAATAAATTGCAACTACATCAGCAAAAATGTGCGATATCTGATGAGAATGATGCAAAAACTAGTGATCTAGAAAGTGAAAAATGCAATGTTGATGATACGAGCCCAGCAAATGAACTAGAAAATGAAGACAACGGCCAGTTAATGATAGATGAAAGCGTTATCATTCATGAAAACGAAATAAGCATTATTGATTTGACCGATGATTATGTATGTTCCACATCGGGAACAAATAATGTCGCCCTTACTGTTACGTCTAACATTATTCAGCATAATATGCAAGATATAAAAATGAAAAATAAGGAGATGAAAATTAAGATGAATTCTCATCGATTTGTAAAAAACAACAATAAAATAAAACTTAGCGACAAAAAGAAAAACGGCGAATCAGCAGCAGTAGCATTGAAATCCGAAACAGCTATATCAAAACAAAAGGATGAAGATATAATAGACCTAACAGATGATATTGTAAATGTTGATCAGGTACAGGAAACCACTGTTTTAGATCAGCAAACCAAACCTAACAACGCTCAAATTGCTCAAATAGACGTTGAAAATAACACTTCCGTAGATACCTTACCGAGTGTGAACTGTAATGAAAATAAAAAAACAGACGAAAACACACAGAGAATTGATAGTGAAAACGAAAACGAATCAAACACCGTTATTCCAATGGAAATCGACCCAACAATTGAAACTGTTGAAAACATAAGTCCTGATGGCACTGAGCCTAACAATTTGGATACCCAAATAAGAGAACTGATCACGAAACCTTTAACAGAAAAGGATCTTAAACTAGTTACTCACGTCAACAAACACAAAGACAATGTTAAAGAAATAGCGCCAAATGTACCTGGTATTACTAATTCCAGCATAGATATACACCATATAAACAAAATTTTTGCACAAAAAGTTCTTGATAATATTATTGAAAATGTAATAAACACCAAAAAAGAACTTGAAAATATATCTAGAACGAGAGTAGTTAAACCCGAATCTGGAAAAATGTGCAAAACTAAAGACAAAACAGAAATTGAAAAACCATCTCACACCAACGATTCTAGAATGGATATTGGGAATGAATGTAGTATTAATAGTACAGTCGAGAATGATACCGGTGTTGGACTTCATTCCAAGGCCCAAAATAAAGAATTATTCGCAACGAAGCCTGACCAAGCAAATGCACAAATAAATCCAGGTATTAAACCCATTGAAGTAAAACCTAAAGATAGTGCGCTCAATGAATCAGATACACCGAAAAGCAACAATGTCGGTGATAGTGAACATTTTAGCAACATTTTGGAAACCAAAATTGCTCAAAAGGTTCTCGACAAAATTGTTGAAAATGTTTGGAACAATAACGAACCAGAAAATAAATCCAAAAGTAACAATAAAATCCAAATAGGAAAAACGTGTAAGACAAACGCCAAAAAAGAGATCGGAAATCCATCTCTGACTAATGACACCAAAATGGATAGCATAAGGAAGAACGTGTCCGTTGTACCTAATTTGACTGTTCAACAGAAGGCCCTAGCTGTGTTACTGGAAGAAAGAATGAAGGCATACTTGAAAAAGAACTTCAAAATAATAAAGCACATTCACCGAGGAAAATTTTCAAATATATTCAGCTGTCAGGACACCAATGGCCAATTTTACGCCGCTAAAGTCTTGAAGTATGTATAATTCCATATTACTTTATCTAAAACTAGCTGTCCCGTGCCCACTTCGTTGGGCATAACTCGACCGTTTTTTCTCTAATTCACTTTGCAAAACGGACTACCACGTAAAAGCCTTTTTATTTTTCGGTTTTTTATATAACCTATGACACTCAGCAATAATGTGGCTTACTATTGGTGAAAGAATTTTTAAAATCGGTTCATTAGATCCCGAGATTACCCCTTACAATTTAACAAATATACAAACACACAAACTTTACCTCTTTATAATATTAGTATAGATAGATCTGTTAATAACTCGTGCCCACCTTATTTGCAGAAATGAAAATAACCGAGACATTGGGATCAAAAAAGAACAGATGATCAGACAGCTACAGAAAGATATCCCGAAAGAGAATCTCAACACAGTCTATTTGTTAGATGGTTTTGGAGTTGAGAGATACTGGTGCTTATTAACTGAATATTATCCTAAGAACTTGTCGCAAGCTCAGGCACAGCGAAAGAAACCTTTTCATATTGATCGGGTGCAAGACTTGGCGAGACAGCTGATATCAGCAGTAATGGTTTTGAGGAACAATAACGTGGTTCATTCGGGTACGTATCTACTCGTTTTTATATCTTGGCCAACATTTCTGAATCTTCTGGTTTAATGCCATATTTATACAATAACGTGTTCCTAAATAAAAGGTGTTTCTTTTCAGATATAAAACCAAACCATATTTTGCTCAACTCAAATAACACCAAGCTAAAGCTGTGCGGTTTCGATGCAGCTTATTTCAAGAATTATTCCACGCGTAGCGTACCAAATATCGGCACCGTGTCATACCGGGCTCCAGAAATCATACTGGGTTTCTCAGCTGGTTACAGCATAGACGTCTGGTCGACCGCGCTTGTAATCTATCAAATGGCGACTAACAGAAGACTGTTTTCCGGTGTATTTAATAACGATATACTGTATAAGCAGATGAGCACTTTTGGAAATCTGCCGCAAGATATGGTGGAATCATCGTCTTGCAAGAATCAACACTTCCAAGGCATCTATTTCATGAGAAGAGTTGGATATAAGGGACAGGTAAGATCTGATCTTTGAACGAAACAATTGTAATAATTGCCTTCATTTTTTCACGCAGCGTTTTTTTTCAGGATGCAGTTCTGTTCGATAATTTCTTCAAAACAAAGCGTATGCAGAATACTCTATGGGCTGCCTACAAAATGCACTGGCCGGCCAAGGAAAGAAACATAGATATGAAGCTGGCATCTCTGAATAGGCTTTTGGAGCTCATGCTGTTGCTGGACCCTCGACAAAGACTTGCGATTGAGTTTGTGTGCGCAGACCCTTTTATCTACGAGATGTGGTGATACATTTTGTTGTAGATCGACAAATATTTGTAAAAGATAAGTTACTTCAATTGTTTTGCATTGAGAAGCTATTTAGGTTTAGTTTTTGAATTGGCTACGGCCGAGAATCAAAGAACTGTTTCTCATCATTTATTTTTTCTCATTATTCAAATATAAGTTTTTTTGTTATTTTTTAGTTCAGAAATTTTTAAGTTTAGTTTTAAGTTAATGATTACCAATATCTTTTAAGTTCTGAGAAATATACTCATTCATTCAAGTCACATTATAAAAGTGTGATATTGATCACATGAATTGGCTGCGGCCGAGAATCAAAGTACTGTTTCTCATTTATAAAATAGAAGTTTTTGTTATTTTTTTGTTTTTTATCTTTAGTTTAGAAGTTTTAAGTTGATGATTACCATTATCTATTAAGTTCTGAGAAATATACTCGTCCTTTAAAGTCACATAATAAAGTGTGTTTTTTTTCACATCTGTTAAAAATTTAGTTTATCACACTAGATAATCATCATTTTATTAAAAGTACATTTTTACACAACTTTATGATGAAACAAACAAAGAAGAGAACTCTGTAACGTCAGTTATTTTACGTTCCTCGTTTATAGTTCAACGTTAATGCACGTGACTTTAAAATACATTTTGTTGTCGCTGTGACTGCTAAGCGAGACAAATAAACATTAATTTTAATTAATTTAAATAAATAAACACCAGTCCCAAACTAAGCAAAGCTGGGAGCTAAATTGCTGATAGAATCATTCATTTTTTATTTGCAAATACATAGAATAGTCACACCCAGACAGAACAAATATCTATGTTCATCACTCAACTCACTCATTTGCTCTGGGTGGGAATCGAACCTACGACCCACATGAAAGGCAGAGCTACTAACAACTGAGCCAACGCCTGTCGAATTGACTAGTAAAGTATCCACCACAGCATGGAAGGCAGAGCTACTACCAACTGACCAACGCCTGTCGAATTTACTAGTAATGTATCCACTACAGCATGGAAGGCAGAGCTACTACCAACTGAGCCAACGCCTGTCGAATTTACTAGTAAAGTATCCACCACAGCATGGAAGGCAGAGCTACTACCAACTGAGCCAACGCCTGTCGAATTTACTAGTAAAGTATCCACCACAGCATGGAAGGCAGAGCTACTACCAACTGAGCCAACGCCTGTCGAATTTACTAGTAAAGTATCCACCACAGCATGGAAGGCAGAGCTACTACCAACTGAGCCAACGCCTGTCGAATTTACTAGTAATGTATCCACAACAGCATGGAAGGCAGAGCTACTACCAACTGAGCCAACGCCTGTCGAATTTACTAGTAATGTATCCACAACAGCTTAGAAGACAGAGCTACTACCAACTGAGCCAACGCCTGTCGAATTTACTAGTAAAATATCCACTACAGCATGGAAGGCAGAGCTACTACCAACTGAGCCAACGCCTGTCGAATTTACTAGTAAAATATCCACTACAGCATGGAAGGCAGAGCTACTACCAACTGAGCCAACGCCTGTCGAATTTACTAGTAAAGTATCCACCACAGCTTAGAAGACAGAGCTACTACCAACTGAGCCAACGCCTGTCGAATTTACTAGTAAAGTATCCACCACAGCTTAGAAGACAGAGCTACTACCAACTGAGCCAACGCCTGTCGAATTTACTAGTAAAATATCCACTACAGCATGGAAGGCAGAGCTACTACCAACTGAGCCAACGCCTGTCGAATTTACTAGTAAAATATCCACTACAGCATGGAAGGCAGAGCTACTACCAACTGAGCCAACGCCTGTCGAATTTACTAGTAATGTATCCACCACAGCATGGAAGGCAGAGCTACTACCAACTGACCAACGCCTGTCGAATTTACTAGTAATGTATCCACCACAGCATGGAAGGCAGAGCTACTACCAACTGAGCCAACGCCTGTCGAATTTACTAGTAAAGTATCCACCACAGCATGGAAGGCAGAGCTACTACCAACTGACCAACGCCTGTCGAATTTACTAGTAATGTATCCACCACAGCATGGAAGGCAGAGCTACTACCAACTGACCAACGCCTGTCGAATTTACTAGTAAAGTATCCACCACAGCATGGAAGGCAGAGCTACTACCAACTGAGCCAACGCCTGTTGAATTTACTAGTAAAATATCCACTACAGCATGGAAGGCAGAGCTACTACCAACTGAGCCAACGCCTGTCGAATTTACTAGTAAAGTATCCACCACAGCATGGAAGGCAGAGCTACTACCAACTGACCAACGCCTGTCGAATTTACTAGTAATGTATCCACCACAGCATGGAAGGCAGAGCTACTACCAACTGAGCCAACGCCTGTCGAATTTACTAGTAAAGTATCCACCACAGCATGGAAGGCAGAGCTACTACCAACTGACCAACGCCTGTCGAATTTACTAGTAATGTATCCACCACAGCATGGAAGGCAGAGCTACTAACAACTGAGCCAACGCCTGTCGAATTTACTAGTAAAGTATCCACCAACCTGTCCCGGCATCTCCTTGGTATGTCCATCAGGTACATGAAACAGTACGAGTGGCGTAGCTTTGCTGGTGTGCGGAGAAGGCGGCGCGGGCGCTACATCCACCCTGAAGAATCCACGCCGCTGGAGTTGAATCACTTGACCTTGCTTCACGTTGAATAGCTCAGGCTCGCCTAGCATTGGGATTTCCCACTGTGGATGGTAAAAGTATACTTATTATTAAGTTAAGTATATGACGACCTGACGACCGATGTGGCGCGGTGGGCGATGGTCCGCCTGCGCCGCGGAAGGTTGCGGGTTCGATTCCCGCCTTGGGATAAATGTTTGTATGTTCTGCAAATATTTATTCCGGGTGTTCTGGGTGTTATATGTATAATAAAAAAATATCTATCTATGTAATATATTATAAGTTATAAGTAGTATAAGTAGGTATGTCAGTCTTCTAGTACCCATAATACAAGCTCTGCTTAGCTTGGGGCTAGATGATGTTGTGTGGATTGTCCAGCATTATTTATTTATTTATTTATATTACTTCGTCTATAATCTTATTACTAAGCATTATCGGAGGGGTAAGCACCAATAAATGTGACAGTCATAATTTATGACTGCCACATTTATTGGTACTTACCTTTATTAGTACTAACGCACGTTTACTTTATGACTCATAGAGTAAACGTGCGCGATGATACCGCAATGAAATCGAGCACACTGCGTTACGTTAACTTTACAATACAATTGACAAATTTATTCGTGTTCACTCCGGTAATTAATAAAAAAAAAATTAAGCGAGAGCGTGCCCCGACGTTATAACGTCTTTTAAAGTCACGTGACTACTACGGTAACTATGGGTATCGCATAAATAAAGTACAGACTTGCGACCACACTTTAAGTATTATCGGTACTATTACTCAACTGTAATGAACGAAAAAATCGAAGAATTACTATGTGTCAAACTCGGATCAATCGAGATTTGGGTTTCCAGAAACCGGCCGTAACTGTTACAAGTTCCTTCCAAAAAATTACTACTGTACGAAGCACTATTTTACCCTAGTCTTATGCCCAATATACTGCTTGAAGTCCTCATCCTTGCCGAGCAGCGCCTTTGATATGATATGGTCGAAGTACACACAGTACACTTCCAACATAGGAGATTTAGGAGAATCCGCCAGCCAAGTCAATTTTATGGTCTTCTTGTAGTCTTTGTTATCCAAATTAGGAGTCGCATCTACGCTTGTTACAGTGCCATCGGCTGTTCTGAAAATGAAAACATGTTTTATATGAAATAAGTTCACAAATTAATAAATAAATAATTAACTTCATTGAGGACATAGAGTTAACATAAATAATGAAAAAGTTACTAAAAAGAACTGTCGTACAATTGTTCTGTTTGAATGATACTTACTAGTTATTAACAAAAAATAATACTTTGCTACACGTCAGAATAACAACTTACGACCATCGGATGGAAAGGTTGGTCAAAGAATATGAATGATTCATTAATTAATTCCCTAAATAAATCCATAATGAGTTTAATTAAATTTGACTATAGCCATTTCTTAAAAACCGCTATTCCGCGTCTCGCTTCGCTCTCCAACTACAACTTACTTGTGAATCTTATCGATCATAACATTCCCGTAGTACACAAACGTGGCATTCTCGCCTTCCTTCAAAGCTTGAGCGTCTACTTGGTCGATGAGTAGCCTTTTCGATACGTGCACTGTCTTACTGCCCACATCAGGATTCTTTGGATGCAGTGGTACATTGAGGGTACTGTCGACCACACCTTTTAGGTTTACTGGCACTGTGCTCACTTGTAGGGTTGTGTAGCGCGGTGCTATCGGATCGATGACCTGGGGAAGACTTTCAGATCAGTCGTGTTTGTTATGCTGGCCGGAAGTAACTTTAAAAAGTGTAATACACTAATGTTGGTATAGGTTTTTAACAGTAATCTAGTTCTCATAGCTATGCTTAATTTGAAAAAAATAGGCGTTTCTTTAGAAAATTCCAATTCTCTTCTTGATTCAGTAAGATTTTCATGTAATCTTAATTACATACTTACGAGTCAGACTTCTACAGACTGATATGATGATATCGCGAAAAAATGCTTACGTGCACTCGCGTGCCCAGAAGTATCCGATGGACTTTGAGGTTTTAGACAATTAAGTATCATAACCTGCTCTATCAAGCTTCCATGACGAATTTCCTCACGTTAAAAAATAAGGCTGATAGCCGTCAAGCTGATGAGTTAGGGCTATATTTCATATTTCACCCGGACGCCATGGCGGCGCAACCAGTCACCGACACCAACAAAATGTAGGTAGGTACGTCTGGTTACGCGACCAAACGTACGCGTGAGTAGAGTAACTCTCTATAGAGCTGTATACATTTTGTTGGTGTCGGCGACTGGTTGCGCCGCCATGGCGTCCCGGTGAAATATAGCCCTAAAAGTACCTTTTTATTAATAGCCCAGATCTTGTCCCACTCCATAAAGACGACAGATCGACTGGAGCCCTGCGCCGTGATGAACTGCCGGAGTCCTTCTACCGACATGCCGCGACGCAGCACCCCTCTCACTGTCGGCATGCGAGGGTCATCCCTGCAAACATATACCAAATATTTAAAACATCCCATAGATTGCTTTTTTTGACGTGACAACGTCTTATAATTCGATAGAGCCGGCAGCACGCACGAAAAAACATGACTCATGCGGCGTTACCTCGCTCTGAGGAGTTCCATGTAAGGCTTGAAGTGCAAGCGAGAGCGCGGAACGAGCGACAAAGAAGCACAGTCGGCCTTTGCGTTCGTTGTCACGTTCAACTATCGTTAAACCAACTTTACAGACAACCATTTTTTTTTTTTATTACAAGTTCTAGGCAAGCGTTTGACCGCGATCTCACCTGATGTTAAGTGACGATGCGGTCTAGGATATAGCACACTTGCCTAGAAGATACCCATTCACTCGTCTCTTAAAAATATCCAAATTATAGGACTCGGGAAACACAGACGCCGGCAACGAGTTTCCACTCTTTGGCTGACCGCATTATATAATTTGTTTTTATCAATTAGAGAGAGAATAAAATAAATACCTTGAAATATGAAAGTGTTTTAAATTAAAATGCAGTTAGAATTGTAACATTTATTATAAAACTTACCATCCATCGACGAGACCTTGTTCGACGAACCATGTTAGTTTTCTCTTCGATAACACGGTATTTGTCATGCTTAGCCTGAAACCATAACAAAACTTTAGAAATAATTTTAGCTATATAGGTATATCTACGCAATCCATTATTATGTATTACGCTTATAAAACTCGAGGTGCTATTTCATTATTGAATTATAATTGCGACTACTAGCTCATCAAAATTATCAAAATTGATTGTTGTACGTTGAAGAATCAATACGTATTCAATACACACTGTATCTATTATTAACGTCATTGACAGCTAATGAGGTTACAAATCTCTTTAAATGTATTAATTTACTAGTAGTACGCCCCGGCTCCGCACGGGTAGCCTATATAAAAAAATATCATTATAATATAGCCTATGTTCAGCGCAGATAACGTAGCTTCACAACAGTGAAAAAAGTTTTGAAATCGGTCCAGTAGTTTCGGAGCCTATTCGATGCATACAAACAAACAATCAAATCTTTCCTCTTTATAATATTTGTATAGATAAATTGCACATTTCTCACCTGCTATACTCCCAAATATAAGGTTTCCTCAAACCAATAGCGTCGATAAACCAGTAGAACTGCGGATCTCTGTCGTGATACTCCATCGTACGTAGAACATGCGTCACTCCCTCGACAGAATCTACTATGGGACACGCGAAGTCGTAAGTTGGATACACCCTGGAAAATAAATAAATAAATAATAAATAATGCTGGACAATCCATACAACATCATCTAGCCCCAATATAAGCAGAGCTTGTGTTATGGGTACTAGAAGATTGACATACTTAATACAATACATTACATAGATAGATATTTTTTATACATATAAAATACCCGGAATAAATATTTGCAGATCGTACAAACATTTATCCCAAGGCGGGAATCAAACCCGCAACCTCCGCGTCGCAGGCGGACCTTCGCCCGCCGCGCCACATCGGTCGTCATTGCTGATAAACATAGCGCTCTTAGGTCTCTTAAAAGTTGGATTTACGTGTGAATATTTGCTATGAGCTGGTCTCAATGTTTGAAGAGAATGTTTAGATTATGAGACAACTATATACCGCAGCGACCTAAAGGTGATATCAGACAGGTAGTTTTTACTTTATTTTCGGCTTTCATTTTGCATCTTGCATGTTACTTGAGCGTTCACAGAATATACTGTTCATTTCCAAGAAATTCAATTACTAACATTGCCCGGTTTACTTACATAAGTTTAAAAACTTAGTAATTAGGCAAAAAAAAAAAAAAAATTTTTAGCTTTTCAGTTTTTTCTGCGGTTTAATTTTTAAGCTATTGCATAGCTTCTATCGCGGGCCTTGAGCGTGGAGACCGAATCCAGAAATTCCGTAACGAAATAACCTAACACTGCGCATGCGTAATCCAGCAAAAAATGCTATGCAATAGCTTTACCGCGGCAGTCCCCAAGTGGTACACGTCTTTTTTGACGTGACAACGTCTTATAATTCGATAGAGCCGGCTGCACGCACGAAAAAACAAGACTCATGCGGCGTTACCTCGCTCTGAGGCGTTCCATGTAAGGCTTGAAGTGCAAACGAGAGCGCGGAACGAGCGACAAAGAAGCACAATCGGCCTTTGCGTTCGTTGTCACGTTCAACTATCGCCAGTAAACCGACTTTACAGACAACTATTTTTTTTTGTTAAAAAGTTTTATTCAACTTACTTATACTGAGTGCCGGTTCTAGGATGCACCTCAGGTTTGCACCTGTAGATGGTTGGGTCCCGAAGACACCCGTTGGCAGACTGCATGTCGATCTTAGCGCGAACGCAACAACGTACGCCGATATCACTTGCCTTCTGCATCTCTGACCACAGCTGGAGATTTTTTTCTACAGCTGCAATATATTTAAATATATTAAATAAATAATCTTGGACATTTCACACATCACACTCAAGCTAGTTCTACACTACTACGCTTTTTCTATGGAAAGTACTAGATTAAGAAATATTGAGAACATATATTAGAACAGTTTTCGATGTAAAAGTAAGCTTGTAATGACATGGACGCTTAAGATATTGGACAAATAACAAACGTTAATTAAATTTGTGTTTGTAAAAGTCGAACACAGTTTATTCACAAAACTCTAAAAATCTCCTTGAACTGATGGTTGATCCGATAACCATAACAATAATCAATGTATGCATGTCAACCACTATGTAGGTCAATTATATTACCTAGCCTACTCCAAATCATAATTTCAATAAATATTCAATAGACAGATTTGTACCTATTATTATAGAAAATTATTTATTTATTTTATATAGCTTTTAACGTAATTATTCTGTAAATCTATAAGTAAGTACATATATTATTGTGGATACAATACTTACAGTTATTCCTATTACTGCTCTCGAGTTTCTGATCTCTTTCGTTCTTCATTTGTTCAGCCGGAGTATCATCCACAAACGCTTTGCCTTCCCGAATGAGCTTCTCGCAGTACTCCAGCATCAGATCAAAGTACTGGGATGTGTGTGTGAAGATGTCTGGTTTGATTTCTAGCATTTCTACGTCTTCTAGGATCACCTATACAATAGAGCTTGTGTTATGGGTACTAGAAGACTGACATACTTAATACAATACATAGATAGATATTTTTTAATATCGTATAAAATACCCAAAGCACTCGGAATAAATATTTGCAGATCGTACAAACATTTCTCCCAAGGCGGATCGAACCCGCAACCTCCGCGTCGCAGGCGGACCTTCGCCCGCCGCGCCACATCAGTCGCTTTATATACCTACATTAAACATTACATTTCATTTATAATTAATATATTTAATATTAAAAATGTACCTTTTCGAACTCGGCATTCTCCTTAGCAGGGTTTGTGTCATCAAATCTCATGATGAGTTTTCCGTCAAACGCTAGTTGATAGTATTGGTTCAATAAAGCTGCTTTAGCATGCCCGATATGCAGGTATCTGTAATACAAACAAAAAATTGTTTATTAATTTATTCACAAACAAACTTACGACTAATTACAGTATTTACAAAATGTACAATGTATAAAATATATAAAAAACAGTTGAGCTATCTACAGACCGTTGCAAACGATCAAATAAAAAATATATATAAGTATTCTATCAGCAGTCTAGTGTCCATAGTACAAGCTTTGCTTAGTTTGGGACTGGTGTGAAATGTCCGTGAATATTTACTTATATTTATAGATATCTTTATATATGTATTTTAGAATAGAAGTAAAAACATGTTTATGGTAAGTGATGAACTTACCCAGAAGCTTCTGGTGGGAACCTTACAACCACTTTTCCCATCTCAGCATGCGGGAGTTCAATGAACTTTCCCTCTTGTTGCCGGCCTGAGGTTTCTTCTTTCCGAGTCCTTTGTGGAGATACTCTGTAACAGACAAGTAGGAATACATCGTAAATAATGATTAATTATTTTAAATTATTTAATTCTCATTTCTGTGCACGAAGCTTGTGATTTCAAATACGACTAATTGATAATGATAATGATAATTAATTTAATTTAGTTATTGACATCAAGCTTTTTCTATGAAAAAAACATAATTTTATGAATAACATAAGCATATTAAAGATGTATTTCTAACTTAGATTTTTATAGTTGGCCTCATCATCATCATGCCTAGTTCAAGAGAAAGCCAGCATAAAACCTGTGATGAGATAAGTTAATATAGTTTGAAATGTGTTACCTTGAGGATGATTTAGAAAGAGTCTCCAAGACTCCTGCGGGAAGGTCTTTCAGAGCCTTGACAACAGAAGGCTGGGCCTCTACCAGCTTCATCCAGCGGGCAATGTTTTTGAAGGAGTTAGATTTCGAAGCATCCTTGTAGCTGGAAGACACTGGAAATAGATAATAATACTATTAATATTCTTTATATTTTATTTGCATTTGCACAATTTTACTTTTCAGTGGGAACCTATACCTACCTCTTTTGCATTTATTATTAACCGGCCTCAACCCATATATTTAACTTGTATTTTTTTTAGAATTTTAATTGGGTTTTGTTTATGGAAACTAAATTTTCAAATTCAAGTTTTGTCCAAATCAAGCTCGTAATTGCATCACTTAAACATCATAACATCCACAAATATAATATTCATAAGATAAATGTTTCCATAAATATAGCATTTAAAAGATCTAAGAGCTTAGACTCACCATATAAAACACTGAACACAGCAAGATCAGCCACTGATAGTGACTCTCCGACTAAGTAAGTCAACGGGCCAAGAGTTGTATCCAAATACTCCAACGACTTTGGCATCTCATTCTCTAGTATCAAACTGAATGATAGCCAATGATTCACCGTTACCTTCTGTAAGGGCTCTGCTGATTTATTGAAGACATTTTCAAGAGCCCTAATCAGATCATTGCTAGTTCCATATGGCACTGGTTTCTTTGCGTTTGGAAGGGTAACACTCGATTCTTCGCTCCAGTTCAGTTCTACAACCTTTTTGGAGAGCCTGTAGTACTCCACCGCGAGTAAACCACCTGGAAACCAAGTTAAAAGTAGCTATTTTAAGCCGCACCTAACCAATGATGAAATACAGCGATATTTTACTGCAATTAATATTACCTAAGGGTGGGTTAGATTTACTGCAGGTAACTCTCATTTTAAAGTTTTTGTACACTTCCTTTTTTTTTACGATAACAAATCGAACACTCGCTAAAACTAAAATGAAATTTAGAAATTCACACACATTCCTTCCATTTACCACACGCATGTGCAACTGTGTTTCCATCAATCAAACGGCCACCCGTTTAATTAGCCAGTGCTGCCAGCACATTTTTCCAAAGTAACCCAAAGAAAATGTGACGCTCTCATAATATCTAGTTGGAGCAATTGATTTAAACAATTCTGTACTAATATTAGCGTGAAATGTCCGTTAATATTCCGTGGGTCATAATGGTTTATTTTCAATCTTTTTTAAGCAACATGAAGCAATCATTAATGAATCTGTCTTTCTCATCATCCCCGTTTCTCCTAAACCCCGAAAATCTATCCAATATAATGTACCTACAACAGCGGCAACAGTACAGCTCTTAACTTATTTTATGAATGTGTAGACTGGCAACATTGTAATAGAAACGGAGAAGAAAGCTACGTAGAAGAAAGGAAAAGAAAAGTTATTGATTTTGTGTCAATTTGTGTTTGTTTGTATTTTGTTGCTATATTACAAGAGATAATCCATTTTATCGTTTCAAGGATTTTCACATAAAAAATGTATTGGGTATCCTTTAAGAATTTTTGAAAATGAGAATTTGAAACAGAGCGCCTTCTCTGGGCCTTCCCATGTCGGTAAAATACACGAAAGAAAACATTCAGGAAACATGTAACGCTCAAATGTGATCAAAGTTATCATTATTAAACACTGGCTACCTACCTCTGCATAACTAAGATTTTTAACACAATCCAGCGCTGCAGGACCAACTATAGAAGCCGATAGGAGGAAGTACATAATACACTTTGTACTCCCAATGACATTTAATGAGGCTAGAAAATGAAGATGAAAAAACAGAATGTTCGTACAATTACGCTAGTGGTGTGCACATTCACGTATCTTTTGATTGGTGCTTCTGTGTTCGATTCCCTAGAGTCAGAAACTGAGAGCCAGCGTTGGGAAATCCTCTCAGGTACCTATTATATCATAATGAATGATGCTAAATGTATGAGCATCACACTAAATTATTCATAAACGAGCTTTCAGCTTTGAAATATAGTAGGCATTCACTAATTTATTCATATCCTGCTGTCATGATTAGTAAGTATAACCTAAAGTAGGTAATGTAATAGAGGTATGAAAGTACCTACCTTAGGTACCTGTACAATAGCATATGATAGCATTGGCAGGTCAACTCTGTTCTCTGCTAATTAAACATTTCATTTTGTTCTTTTCTTCTATCCTTTTCTAATACTATCTCTGTCTCATTTTCATCATCATCATATCATCATCATAGGCAGCCCATATTAGCCCTCCGCTGGGTATAAGCCTCATCCCTTTTTCTCATTTTAGTGTTAAGTAAATTGTACCATCCAGTGCAATGATATTAATATTGTTTTTTTTTATTGACTTTACAGATATAAGAGCAGACCTCATCCGCAAATACAATATATCAGCGGAAGACTACCACATGATAGAGATAGTAATAGTGGAGAACAAGCCACACAAAGCAGGGCCTCAGTGGAAGTTTGCCGGAGCATTCTATTTTGCCACCGTTGTGCTGGCAATGATCGGATATGGGCATTCTACACCTGTAACTGTTGCTGGGAAGGCATTCTGCATGGCTTATGCTATGGTAAAACAGGTTTCTTCTATATTCTTTGATGGCAAAGAATTGTAGATTAAAATTCTTCTTATTTCTATGGCAATAAGGTATATATTAAAGTTGTATTTTCAGGTGGGCATTCCCTTAGGCCTGGTGATGTTCCAAAGCATAGGCGAGCGACTAAACAAATTTGCGTCTGTGGTTATAAGAAAGATGAAATGCTACCTCAAATGTGACACAACAGATGCTACGGAACTCAACCTAATGCTGGCTACTGGATTCCTATCTACTGGGATCATCTCTTTAGGTACCTACACTTAGTATGCGGGCACATAGAGAATTATTTGTTTTATCAAAATGCACCAAAATTCTGCTTTCTGATAACATCTTGCTTTATATTCTTCTTAAAACCTCAATAAGATTGTCTATGCACATAAGCTAATAACTTAATTAACTTTGTTGTCTCTACACTGTTAATTATACAGCCCTTAATAATGACCACTGCGTGACAATGTTTGCATGATCGGTAACTTACTTACAAAGATTTGGGTGTGGTGTTCCTAACCTAACTTATTTTCTAACCTAAAATTGTATACCTACTATGTTTTTACTTTACTGTACAAGGCTTTCTTTATAAATTCTCAATTTACGTCTAGTTTTCCCTGAGAGCTACAATGAATAAACTATTTATAATATTTTAGGTGCTTGGGTGTTTTCTGAGTACGAAGGCTGGTCGTACTTCGATGCTTTATATTACTGCTTCGTCACACTAACGACTATTGGCTTTGGTGACTATGTTGCTTTACAGGTATGTCTAACAACCATTACTAATATTCTGACTACAACGGCGGATCCAGGGTGGGGTCATGGGGGTCATGATCCCCCCCTGAACTGGTAACAGGACTTAGATGGGCCACTAATTGATCATAAAATTATAAGTTCTTGACTTGACCACGACTATGTGACCCCCCTGGCGCCAAAGCTGGATCCGCCCTTGTCTGACTATCCGCTAAGGCGTTCACGTTTTTCGCGGCAATAAAGAGGAGAGACTTTAGCCCAGCTGTGGGATAGAACACATGTTCAATACACGAGTTTACAATACGTATTTACATTTGTAATGAGAAATGACAAAAATCCCTCCTAATGATTTAAAAAGTTACGAAAAAAACAAACATCTATCCTTATAAAAAAAAAGTGCTTTGCCATCATTCCCCTGCCTTTATCTCACTTTAACTGGGGTCGGTACGACATGTTTTTTTTACAATTATAAATGATCATAATGTCTTCCATAGAACGACCAAGCCCTGACCAGTAAGCCAGGATATGTAGCTCTCAGTTTGGTGTTCATATTATTTGGCCTGGCTGTTGTGGCTGCAAGCATAAATCTTCTAGTGCTTCGATTCATGACCATGTAAGTTTAAATATATTCATCATATTATTCCATTCTGTATTATTGCCTTATCAAAATAAATAGACGGCAAGGAAGACGGAAGACGGTGGTGGGACGACCTTGATACTTTTGAAAGGGATTGTTGGACGAAAGTGAAGAACAGGGATGAGTTTGCCCAGCTGTGGGATGAGAAAGTTAAAGATAGATAGATAGAAAACTCTTTATTGTACGAACATACAGAGATATTTCTTATTAAACTAAATTTACTATATCTATTATGTGAAGTACAATGTGCGGCCTTATCGCTACGAGCGATCTCTTTCAGGCAACCTTAAACTATAGGAACCAAGCAGACGATTCTAAATAATGGTCCATACTGGATATTTCCTTTTTAGAGTAGCTCTCTTAATAGTCGTTTTTTCTCCTTCACGAACTAACGGTAACTATTTATTTGGCAATGATATGAACTTTTATGTACCAGGCAAGCAGAAGAAGCAGCTAGAGAAGAAGCAGGAGATGATTCGTCGCTCATCCCGGTCGATAACGGCTTTTTTGTGAGAGGGATTCTGCATGACGATCTTGCGTCAGTCAGCACGTCTGTAAGTATCTAGATCTGTACAATAAAACCTAAGAAAGCGTGGAATCTGATCTATACGATAATGTATCAAATTAGATTAACTTGCATTGACAAAAATATAAATCATTTCAATGATGCCTGCCATGTCTGGTATGCGTTACGTCATTATCATCATATTAACTGGTGAGTAATCTGTGACCACGCGCGTAGTTCCGATTTCACAACTAGATGTCACTGTTAAATTCGTCCGTCGGCTGAATCGCGCTGACGAAAACACACAGCTTTGAACCGCTTTCCTCCACCGTTCTTACTACGGTATCGCTTCTCGGCCTTTTGGCTAAGATCAAAGTGTAGTATCTGTTCTTTTCAGCTTAATATCTGAAAGTTCCCTCACTGAGGGACCAGTATATTAAACTGATTTTTGTAAAGCGACGGGATGTTCGGAGCTCGCTCCACTCCCGTCACGGGTCGGCCCGGCATTGCAGTGCCGCCGGGATCGGCCCACAGAAATATCTATATCTCTTGATTATGATAATCAAGACTTGAATATACGATAACACCGTTATCGTATATTATTTAATACATAATATAAATAAATAAAATTATTCACGGACAACTCACACACACACGTCACTCTCTTCTAGTCCCAAACTAAGCAAAGCTTTTAGTATGATATGCTAGTAATGCTGATACAATATTAATATACATTTTTTGTAAATACATAGTAACACCCCGACACAGAACAAATATTTGTTCATCACACAAACATTTACTCTGGGTGGGAATCGAAACCACGTAAACATGACCACCAAATCTCAATAACAATTTTTAACGACCTTTATCTCCAAATGCTGTTTAAATATTAATAAATAAAAATATTTCTTTCTAATTAGTAAACACTTTTCTTCTAAACAGGTATGTTCGTGCAACTGTCTCGGAAACAAACAGTGTGAAGGTGGAGCCTTATTAGCGGCGGAGGCCAAAATCCTGCCCATGAAACGCAGCATTTCTATGGAAAATGAACTTATAGAACGAGCATCCGTCTAAAGCAATCCCTGAATCTGAAATTAAAAAGGGTAATATGATATGCCACTGGTCAAAGATATTATTTTATGTACGACTAGATTTCGCACGGTCTTATATACTAATCTTGCGATTAACGTGAAAGTTTCGATTTTTGCCTGAATAAATTTACAAGTTTTATACAAATCGCATCGAATAGTGATCGATACCGACTAATGATCCGATTTTGATGAAATTTGTAACTTATAAAGGTACTTTTTATAGCGAAAACTAAGAACAGAGCGTGGAAGAAGTCGCGTGCGGAAACTAGTAAGTTATAAAGAAATCTTTGAAGAGTGGCATACATTTAATGACTGATTTACACACAAGTACAGTGATATGTTGTGAACACATTACATCAGGTGGGGCATCTGTTTATTTATTTTGCAATATACATTTTTAGTTTCATTAATAGAAAAGGAAAAGATGTGTCAGTCTATATCTATCATCTATATCTATATCAAGCTAGTATTGTCCACAATAGGTTGTCTGGAAGAGATCATTTTTTAACGATAAGGCCGCCCTTTGTGTGTTGTTTAGTTGTTAAATTACATATTAACATGTTTGTTTATTTGTTTAAGTTGTTGTGTGTTAAAGTATATTTAAAGAAAAAATAGTGGAATTACACTATTAATCGTGACTCACTGTACGTATAAGTGTGTAAATTATGTCTAAATCGCCTTCTTAACTGTGTGCTTTAAAACTATGGCAATTTTTATACAATGTTCTTCATTCTTTTAGTTTATTTTAAAACTGGAACGCTAAGAGTAGGCACAGTTTTCAACCGACTTAAAAAAAGGAGGTTGTCAATTCAACTGTTTTTTATGTATATTACGCGATTCCTCTGCCAATTGTAAACCGATAAAATGTTTCATTTCTTGTTTTGTTAGACCATACTTCAGAGAGGTGGTCCCATATAAATGTCATTTAAATCAGACTTGTACTTTTTGAGTAATTTTTAAATTTTTAGTATTTTTGTCGATGACGGACAACTGAAGTTGGTTTTGTTCATAAAAAATAATAATAAGTTATACATTACCGCTTGGTCATTGAACATTATGAAAGGGCTAGAGTGTAAAACGGCAATGCAAAAAGCAATAAAAGTCAACAATGTAGCGTTGTACTTAACGAAATACTAGTGCAAATGAATATTAATAATTATTTCGCTGTATGTAGCAATCGCGGGTAGATTTTTAGATCACCAACTATTTACTTATTAACTATTTACCTTAGTACCTGCTTTTTAGGTGCTATATAAGTTTCTAATTAATTGGTTATCTTAGACGTTGTTAATGTGAAGTTATTGAGCTATATTAAAAGTACAGAGTGTAAAAATATATCTATAAGATGCCCGTTTCTAAATTTTAATTCAAAAAAATGAGCCGAATATGTCCGGTTTGAACAAACACTGTTAGTAGAACCATTTTGTAGTATTTTGTGCAACTTTTATTCGTAAAACTAGCGTGTTTTTTTACACCCTGTATTATTATGGCCCAGCTTAAGAGCGCCACGTATAATAATTTCCCAAACTAAATACGCTTAGTATTTCAAAACTTCTCAGTATTGTGATTGTGACTCTAGACTAGAGTAGGCATATTTGTAGATGCCTAGATGTAAGGTAGGCAAATGGATGGTCATTATTTGTGAATGGACTATAGCTTTAAAAGGAATGGAATATGGGTACGGCATTCTGCAATTATTTTTTCCGGCACCTTAATTTGTTATAGTCTGGCTAATCTTTCCAACACGATGCTACAATAAAATACAGTTGTAGCATCGACACAATAAGAAGAAGAAGAACTTAAAGACAAGATAGACCGAACTATCTTATAAAAAGTTAACGCAGACTTGATGTATTGATTACCATTCGTAATTGTGACATAAAGTCAAAGCTAACTTTTTATAAAAGGGGATATAAAAATTTGTTACATTTATTTGTGGTACGTGAGTAAAACAGGCAATCTAGTTGTTAGGTTTTATCGAAATACACTGCTTGATAATCACAACTCTACTGCTGAGTGTTGTTGGTTGACGCGCAGTGTATATCAAAATAATTTTTTTTTGCGGTATAATTCCCAGACTCGGTATTGGTTGATGGACTGACAGCCAACGCTGGTCTATAAAATACTATTGCAAGAAAAACATGATTTTACAATTTTGCTTAAGGCCTGCGCAGACCGGCACGGCATGGCAAGGGATTTCAATTTTTACTAATGGACATTTAACCGTCGTATTTCTGTACCAGTACGGTTAAATGTCCATTAGTAAAAATTCAAATCCCTGCCATGCCGTCCCGGTCTGCGCAAGCCCTTAGATTCGCAATGGGCGCCTTCAAATTAGCCGCAAATTGTCGCGCGGAGGCAGCGCGGCTGCAGCGCTGCGGCCGCGCTGCTGTCTAAATCCATATAAATTAAAAACGCGCGATCAGTTCATCGATCGACTAGTGACGGGCCAAAATCCTTTTTCTTTTTAATAGTAACACTAACAGCAGTGTTTCTTCGTCAGAATCCATCGTGAAACAATATACAACACTATGATTCTCGAACCAAGCTACAGCAGCGCGGCCGCAGCGCTGCAGCCGCGCTGCCTCCGCGCGACAATTTGCGGCTAATCTGAAGGCGCCCTAAGGTGACTGGTTGTGCCAGATTGCCCAAAAAAGTGATTTGTGGAGTTGTGACCTAACAAAGGCTAAATAGAATGATGTTCTGTAAAAGAGGCTAAAATATTACCAGTTTACCATCCATCTCGTATATGTGCCAAGTTAGTTGTAAGTAAATACTTAGTAATATTATGTTGTTTACAAGGGCGGATCCAGCTTTGGCTCCAGGGGGGGGTCACGATTAAGTTTTGGCGCCAGGGGGGGGGGTCACGATCATGTTTTGGCGCCAGGGGTGGGTCACACAGTCGTGGTCAAGTCAAGAACTTATATCAATAAAATAAAAAATATGTTCAATTAGTGGTCCACCTAAGTCCTGGAACCAGCTCAGGGGGGGGTCATGACCCCCCCCCCCTGGATCCGCCATTGTTTGTGTATATTCGTTGTACCTACCAAAAGTGCCAAATATGTTTGACTTGCCATTGACTAGCCTTTATGTAAGGGATTTCAGCGGCGAGCCTATTTATTTATTAGTTAAGTATTAGTTTTTAAACACACGTGTCGTGTTCTGTGATATGATTTGGATCTCATTAGATGTAATATGTGTTTTTTATTAAGCTTAGAATTGTATTGATTCGACTTGTAGCAGTTGATAAAGTTTTACCAAATAAATGTTTTTATAAGTAAACCATCGTTTAACTTAACCCTGGTAATTAATTAATTATATTTTAACTACATACTTAAAAAATATTTTCTCAATGACATGATCTTTGAATAAACTATTGAGGAAGGTGTTATCTAGGAGCACTGACCTATAAGTGACTACTTAATTACTTTTAGGGACTTTCTTACGAAGCATACTTTGCTTGTAGACTTTTTTACAAAGGCTTAAGCTTATTTAGCCAAAGTATAAACTCCAAGTACCTACTGTAAAATTTCTTTTTTTTTATGGCTATAGCTTTACGTAATTTAGAAAACCCAGTGGTCTTATTCGAATTGATATTAGGAAAAAGGAAGGTCAATATTGCTTGGTGGAAAAGGTCCCTAACTTCCTTTTAAAAAGGATCATCTCTCTAAAATGCCGTCATTTACAAACATGTTTTCAAAGGTGCTGTTTTGTGCTTTTATATTTGTGGAAGCATCCGGGAGTTTATTTCTACCTCCGTCTCACGAAACTGGCTTGGACGCTGTGAGAAAAGCTCCACGATGTAAGTACAAACTTGAGATCAGCGGGAGCACGAATATATGTAACAATTAAACGTTACGTACTTAACACACTGCACGCTACCGCTGCAACGTTCGACAGTAAATCTGATGTTGACGCGCAGTGTATCTCAAATACGTCCCTGTTTCAATACGTAGAGCTCTGCCTCATTAAGACGCCATGGCGACGTCGCCAGCGGCTCAGGCTTGGCTACTTCTGTCTGGCATCCGAAGGATGCCAAGTCTAGTGGCCATGGCGTCTCGACAGTCAGTTCGTTTACGTTGTCAGGAATGGATGTAGAAGAAATCGCACTTCTGTGTAATCTACGTCGTAATTTTTTTTTTCATTTCGTCTTTCTCTTTAAATATGTTAACTATTTGGACCTAACCTTTAATTTTTAAGTTACGATCGGAATACTCAGAACAGAAGATGAACTATCCCATATACAAGGACGGTTTTGAATTTCTCTATAAAAAAAATTCAGTATCGAAACTCATTATTTACAACATCAACTAGGTACTATATTTCGAGTAAGCTTCCAAAAATGGCGGCTGACTGGCGACTGAGTGAGCGAGGTGCAGTTCACCGTGTACATTATAGTGGCAACGTCGCCAAGCCGCCAGAGTATCCAGAAGCCACGTAGAGAACGTGGCCACGCTTCCAATTTAGCGACGTTGCCAAACCGTCGCCACGTGAGTTAGGGACCATACATTTCAATATTATCTGCTTGGATACGTAGCCGGCGACGTCGCCATGGCGGCTTAATGAGGCAGAGCTCTTATTACGATGATTTCCTGCCTGTGACTATGTTTGGATAGACGTCATAGCTACTTATGTCAATTTTTCATGATGTGATTCGTGGGTTCGAATCTTACTAAGAACAAACAATTCAATTCTGTGACGGAGATGATTGTTCTGTGTCTAACTACGAGTGTTAATATTTTTTGTGGATTGACAAAAGTAGTTTACATATTTTAGGTTTATGCAGCCTAGTTCCGATTGCTTAGTTTAGGACTAGGCGGGTATATTTTATTTATTTTTGTGTTTTAAGGGAATATGCCGTGGCTGTGGATAGGCATGTACTGCAATGGATGTCCACCGCGAGGCTGTGAAGATGACGAGGCTATAATACATGGATATTGCTGCGGCTGCGCTTATCCTTTAGGTACGAACTATCGAAACTACGTACGTACTATCAAATACTGGTAGGTACATAAGTTTAGGCACACTAAACTTATGTAGGTACCTACAGTTTTTGACAGTTTGCGCCTAAACTATGCTTATACTTATTTCAGACCGTCTGCCGATCACGTGTCCAGAGTTTCTGCAGTGTCCCCTCAACCTGCACGGTCTGTGCCACGACTACGAATATATGATGAGATGCTGCTGTTGAGATCTTCGCGTTTACACGAATATCTATCAAGGGCGATCCTAACTATTATAACCATAAAAGAAATTGATCAGGTATCAACCTATGATAGTTATTATTATTATTACCAGTGGTTTAGTATTAGATATCTAAAATTATTTCAGAAGATAATGTCCTAACTAGGTATAAAAATAAAACATCTTTCCTATAGCATACTGTTTTAATTTCTAAATACCCTCGATACAGAACAGGGGGTTAGCGGACTTGATTTTTACTAAATAAACTTAACTTGAATAGTACAAAAATAACGGTAATAAGTAGGTTATAACGTTGAACCTTTAAATAATTTACACAGATACAATATTTCAAGCAATAGAACATGGATACTAAGAACAAAAAAATAATACCACTTTTGTTTGAAATATTGAATCATAAGTTTAAAATTTAATTATCACAAATCTGTGGTGATATTGTATTTAAGTGTCTTTTAATACATGTTCCCGCTTGGTATGTATTCGATGGCTACATAAGTTCACTATTATTATACCTAACTCTAAGGCCAATTGCTATATCTACAATTTTGTGTATTTCTAAAGGGAAACACAAAACTTTCAACATAGCACAACCCTAGTACGCTTCGAGATAAGTTAATTTATTATATAGAATATGAACACCCAGTGCATACGATTTTAGTACCTTAAAGTGAAACAGAAAACACAAGCTGGAATAAAAAGTAGAAAATTAGCCTACGCTCGTAATGGACAGCATATTTTAGAGAACGATAAAAATGTATTTATACTTAATTTTTCGATGAGAATTCGCACAGTAGTATTCAATTCACCCACATTGCACACAGTGCTATGTTCGTTCTTAACCACGATGCAATACAGTCCATTTTTATCCCACACATCTCTTTGCTATGCATTCACACGCGCGGCTGTTTCACTCTGACGTGGCAATATATTACATATCAAGCAAGTAACGCCATAAGGTTGCATATAAGATAAAAAAAAGCAGTTTATACTGTGCGAAAACTCACGTTTAGCTACAAGTTACAACATACCCTCAACCGTGACGCATTTATTTTCGCGATCTATCCAAGCGCAATAGAGTTCAGATTTCTGTGATCCGTCACATTGAATTTTGACCGCTAATACGGTTAGATACGTCATAGTTTACTTTAAAATGCCGCATCTTGGTACAATAGAGGTCCTAACTGTACACCGTGCTTGCTAACCTTCTGTTTATGGAAACATCACGAAATTAACCTACAATAATCATTATATATATAAACATTGTATAAACATACACCATACATTTCACCTTTCAAATTGCGGCACTATGTATTACATAATAGAACTTGAAATTAACTGGCGGGACTTTTATCAATTTTAAACTTTCGTAATAAATAGTGCCACAATTTTCCTATGCGTACTAACATGTGATGTTAGTACATGATCGACCGCGCAAAAATAATCTTTAAGCTTGGTTGAAATTTCAATCATCGTGCAAGAACTATTAGGTTCAAATTCGGTTGCAACAAGCTAGGAGACCGTATTGCGTGGACGCTGTTATTAAATCTTTAAATGATCGCCTTACATTTTGATTTTTATAAGTACTGTTGTCGACGTGTAAGCTACAATCCTGTTGATACTATAATTTTCACTAAAAACGGTAAAATGGACTTAGACATGATAATGCCGAAACAATATCACATAATAGGGTTACATTTTTCACTGAGTTTTGATTTCACATTGACGCACGGATATACCGATAACATCATATAAAGCTACGAATTTTCATCAAAGCGCTTGGTGCTTGGATATTTTTAGTTTTGTAAATAAAATTAAGGGTAAATACAAAACGTTTTCAGTGAAAATTATTTACATAACCTCATGTTAGGTTCTAAAGTTCGTATGCTGAAATAACGCTCATATCTGAATCATTATTTGACAGATATGTCAAAAATATATACTCGAGTTATATGCAACTCGAGTATATATATATATATATATATATATATATACAGGGTTACATGGAAAGTCGTGCTAGATCCGTTAAGGGCGTGGAGTACCCATCATTTCTGACTTATTTTACTAAGAAACACCTTACCCTAAACTTAACCCATTTCGAGATATTCGACTTTTAAATTTTTATTGAAAATTGCAGACTTTTAGGCTACTAAATTTATTATTGTTTTTTCTGTGCATCTTATTATTATTATTATTGCATTTTTACATGGGTAATAAGATGCTTTAGGACATCAATCATTAAAATAGTGCATAAGTTAATTGAATAGATCGTAGTAGACAAGTGAAACTTATGAAATAAAAAAATATTTTATAGGGTTTATTTTTCTCTAAGGGATATCTAAAAAATAATATATGGCACTTGTTCGGCGGATGTTATAATAAATATCTACGTTTCAACAGCTATCTAACGACGTATAATAATCTAGGGTTTGTATTACATTTCGTGGAAAAAAAGTAGTTGGGACGCTCCAGGTTGCAGTTCTAACGGTCCCGCGCGAGCAAGACAAGTGAAGATTTAGGTAGATGCGAATGAAAGAAAAAAGGTGTAGAGACCGGCTAGGGCTGGGAATACAACAGGGGAAATTGTTTTGGTTGTCAGTCTGCTTTTGTGCTTCGTACATAGTGAATGTGATATCGTTTTGCTCTTTTCTCCACTTGGCTGTGATTCTGAACTATTTCTTCTGATTTTGACTACTGTGCTCGTTAACCGGACTCTGATTTGTATCTGTGATACGGAAATGTTGAAAATGACGTCCTAAACATCTGAAGAATATGTTATATGCTTGTATGTTACGGATACTGCGATTGTGTGTCGACAAATAAAGCAAAGCAAGTCAAATAAAGCAGAGTTCGGTTAACGAGCACAGTAGTCAAAATCAGAAGAAATAGTTCAGAATCACAGCCAAGTGGAGAAAAGAGCAAAACGATATCACATTCACTATGTACGAAGCACAAAAGCAGACTGACAACCAAAACAATTTCCCCTGTTGTATTCCCAGCCCTAGCCGGTCTCTACACCTTTTTTCTTTCATTCGCATCTACCTAAATCTTCACTTGTCTTGCTCGCGCGGGACCGTTAGAACTGCAACCTGGAGCGTCCCAACTACTTTTTTTCCACGAAATGTAATACAAACCCTAGATTATTATACGTCGTTAGATAGCTGTTGAAACGTAGATATTTATTATAACATCCGCCGAACGAGTGCCATAATATTTTTTTTAGATATCTCTTAGAGAAAAATAAACCTTCTAAAATATTTTTTTATTTCATAAGTTTCACTTGTCTACTACGATCTATTCAATTAACTTATGCACTATTTTAATGATTGATGTCCTAAAGCATCTTATTACCCATGTAAAAATGCAATAATAATAATAATAAGATGCACAGAAAAAACAATAATAAATTTAGTAGCCTAAAAGTCTGCAATTTTCAATAAAAATTTAAAAGTCGAATATCTCGAAATGGGTTAAGTTTAGGGTAAGGTGTTTCTTAGTAAAATAAGTCAGAAATGATGAGTACTCCACGCCCTTAACGGATCTAGCACGACTTTCCATGTAACCCTGTATATATATATTTCAGCATACGAGTTTAAGTAAATAGACGCGGTCGTTTGTCGAGTAACAATGTAAAGAGATTTCATCGCGTCGCATCGGTTCGATGCGTTGGTGTGGATTGCGTTTTCTGTAGGCGATGAAGGCTGGCGCTTGCGTGTCTCGCTCCTTTGCGTCCTGCCGCCAGCCTGGAAAGAAAAAAAACATTTGAGAACTGGCCCAGTCACATCACTCTCGAGGTTTTGGATTTCGCCATCACCAAACTTCGTAAAAACACTATAATAAATAATCTAACTATGACTTTGTGGAGATTAATCTAAGCTGACCTCGAATCTAGCGCCATCTATCTCGCTACATGATGAACTACAGCGAAGTCTACGCAACAGACCAACAGATGGTTGAGACAAATCCTAGATCGCGCAAACGAAGTTATCACGGAGTTTAAGTAATACGACCGAATAACCACCTCGTCACAAACCGGTCCTCGGACCCCCGAGCCAAAGGTCGGCGTGTTTATTTATTTATTTTTATTTTCCTATTTTATCCCCTTCAAGCACTACCATTAATTCCACACTATACAAGGATTAGCTGGAAGAAAATGCTTTTTAGCATTAAGCTAGTCTATGTACATTTTGTTTTTTACGTGCAATAAAGTATTTTCAAATCAAATCAAATCGGCGTGGAAGATCTTCCCTTTTCGTAGGAGATACCACCTACCAGTTTCAACTATTATAATTTGGAATTGATTACACACTCCAACAAAAAATATACTTCTAATGCTCACCAGTGGCATAGATTCAGCAGCAAGAAGACTTGCCAGTATCGATGGGGTGTCCCTGGTCGATCTTGACTTGGTGTCCGGCGGGCGCGGCGCCGGTGGAGGGCGGGCCCACGCGCGCCTTGATCTCCGCCGCCATCGTCATGAACGCCTGCTCAACGTTCGTAGAGTTCTTGGCCGATGTTTCGAGGAATGGTATGCCAAGTTGTTCGGCGTATTGCTGAATAAGTATACATTTTTATTTTTGTTAGTTTTGTAAGTATGGTACACACGTACTAAACACGTAGTGAAAGCCTGTCTCCTCTTTGTCAAAGGTACTGGAAACTGCAACACAGTTTACACTACAGCAGTATCCAGTGTTCGTTAATAAATATTGTAACAGTTCAGTTCACCAATTAAAATTTCATTTTATTTAATTATTTCATTCAGCATTATTTATTTATTTATTCATTATTTTATTAAAAAATTTAAAATACCTGAATTTGTCATACTGTATTCTACAAGCCAGTAGATAGTATGTTATTTAAATTATTACAATCGCCGAACGTTTTCCTTGATTTGTAGCGGAAATACTGGAATGGTTTTATCGTACCTACTTATTCCTCATATTAATTTAGGGTAAAACTAATTTCACACGCTATAAAATAGCCCCGAACTAAGCATAACTTGTACTTTGAAATAATATTAATACTAAATTCAAATTAAAAAAAAATTATATTGTTGGGTAACTAATGTAGTGATATTTTTGTATTTAATTTGTTTTTTCTACATCTCTAAGCTGAATACACCAATGAATATACAAAACTATTTTTGTAGTTGATACCCACGACTTGTCACGTGACACGTCTTGCTATCGTTATATTTTTGATAATTCGCATATCTGTATAAATTATAGCCTATGTGTTATTCTGATGTATTAATTAAAAAAATATATATTTTTTTGCGTGAAAGAGTGGCAATCATGCACCCATCTATAAAAACTTAGGCATAAGTAGGATTTATGTACTTACATTGGCAGTGTTGTAGTCTACCACTTTCTTAGTGGTCAGATCACTCTTGTTGCCGACAAGCAGTTTGTTGACATTGTCA
Source organism: Ecliptopera silaceata (assembly GCA_932527185.1). Taxonomy (NCBI): domain Eukaryota; kingdom Metazoa; phylum Arthropoda; class Insecta; order Lepidoptera; family Geometridae; genus Ecliptopera; species Ecliptopera silaceata. The sequence continues at coordinate 7,709,965 of OW052208.1, read as the reverse complement.
CAGGCGTAACGGTCAATCTCCTCAAGCCATTGCTTGACGTTGCTGAAGGAATCCTGAAATGTACCGATCACTTGTAAGAAAATTAACAATATAAAATCCTGGGTAGTCAAAGGACAAAGATATTTATTCTTTATTTAAGAAAACCTAAATAAAGAGAAGTATATTTTTTATTGCGAAAAAATCACAAAAAAAACATATATATAATCATAATCATAAATACGTACTTTATTTGCTTCAATGTGGTACATATTAGATCTTAAACTAGAGTAGGTAAGTGGCACACATTCCCCATAGCTGGGATGCAACGTCTTGAATTGAAAAATTTACAATTATGTACATAACATGTACTATATATAGTACATGTATAGTTACAAGTATATTTATAGAACATGTACTTGTATGTAGGCGAGCTTAAGTCTAAAGAAAGTTCCCTTAATAAAAATAAAAGAGTTAATACATATATATTAACGTAAAACTTTCTAATTGTATGACATAAGTATCAAAATATACGCTTATAATATCCTGAGAGCCTAAAAATACTGAAAAACATGTTCGGAGTGTAATAAGACTAAAAAAATTCGCAAATGATATGCCATAAATATCAAAATATGTATGTGTTTCTAATAAATGTTACAAATAAGGTCAGAATGTAGGTTGAATACTGGACATCATTTATTTGCTGATTAGCACTACACTAAACTGAAAGATAAATTTTAAAAAATATATAATATTAATGGTCTACCTACAGCTTGGTTCTTATCTTTTTTTTGTATGATCCTTCTTTCAATATAATAAATATATAATAATAAACTCTAATTAATGAACTACAAAATAGTACATGTGAATAAAAATAAATGAAAATAAAAACAATTTAAAATTAAAAAAGCACATACAATAAGAATCATTGACTGTGATTGTTGTGTGGGCAGATTGCCATTTATTTAATAGCGAGTTAAATTGCTGATTCAATCCTGTATAACGCCCACAAGTTCAATTTTTGATACCACTAAGAGATGAGTGACTAAACAAAACACCCAATTGTTTTTGGAGCATAACTTACTGTTTATCTGATGTGTATAGAATTTAGAAGCCAGAGAGTATTTTTGTTAAGAATGTTTGCTTAGTCTGGGACTTGATAGTGTTGTGCGGGATCATGAATTATAGGATTTATTTTTAGTTTATAAGGACAATTTAAATTATTTTCCATATAAGGGTTGAAAGTTATAATTAATTATAACTTTCAACTATAAATATTAGATTATTTAATTTAGATTGTCCTCATAAACTAAAAATAAATCCTATATACCTTTAAAGGTAAAGAAAATTTGTATAAATATATTTAACAATTTGAAACTTTTTATTTCTATACTTATTTCTAAGGTTAATTTTTAATTTCTAGTAACCAAGATCAACAAGGCTATTTATTATCCCATATAACATATGTAGCCACATCATACCTAAACAAACTTGTACCAAAAGCCATATTGAGTACATAGGTACCTACATCAATTAATTAAATATAACCCAAGAGTTACTATCAATCACCTCCAGACATCCTTTGAATAGCATGGATAAGTAAAATCTAAAAATCTTGGTATACAAAAAGTTATAGGTACAGATTTAATTCAATACCTAAAACTGGTTTTCACACCATTCATATCTCATTATAATTATTAATATATTCATAGCAGTTTAGTTGATTTTTACCATATGTATTTTATACATGATCTGTACCCCAAGTACGAGTTTGTGCACACACGTATCGCAAAGACTCGATCGCCGAGCGCCACCGATTTAGTATGGAAATCCAAGCTTTTAAAGAAATCTGCTTGTAGCGCTGCTGATCAAGTATTCAAAATGATACTAGAGTATCATTTGAATACTTGATCTACTCATTGATATACAGTACCCCATTTACGAGTTTGTGCACACACGGATCGCAGAGACGCAATCGCCGAGCGCCGCCTATTTTGTATGGAGATCCAAGCAGCGCTACAAGCAGATTTCTGATTGGATTTCCATACAAAATCGGTGGCGCACGGCGATCGAGTCTTTGCGATACGTGTGTGCACAAACTTGTACTTGAGGTACAGATCATGTATAAAAAAATGTTCAACTAGGTTGAATCAAAGATAGGTAGTAACATATAACTTTCTTTACTATGATTTCTAATCCCATTTAAAACGAAAGATTTTGACACATGCTGACTTGCAGCTTGACTTATTTAAGCTATTTTACTTAGCAAATACTACCTTATGGTATGTAAAACACGTACCTTATAATCTAATAAGACTTGCCTATAATTTCATATACTTACATAATTTTATATATATGACTGTGTTATAATTGTATTATTATGTATTGTATGTTTATTTTTCCTATGATGGACTGTTATGTCACTATCTTTAGTTATTGTAATTGGCATTTGTAGTGATTAAAACAAATATAATCTTGTGTGTAGCACAAAACAATTATCATAAGGATGTAGGTCCTAATCTAGGTCAAGATAATCAACAATGACCCATATTACCAACACAAAAGAACTATGCAGTCAAAAATAACATCTACAGAACAATGCAAGTTCATGCTTCATTATTGACATTAATGGCAAGAACTGAAAACAGCTGTTTGTAGCTAACTTTCATGTAACATAAAAAAATATATAATATCTGATATTTTTGAGTTTATAGATGTTAGCAACATAGTTTTTTGTTTACTGTAAAGATACTGTATTTAGGCTGATTAAGATTCTATACAGATGTGTAGTCAATAAAAGAGGTTTACTTAAGAGTTAAAGCAAAGTAAACAAAAGTTTTACCTGATCTGTGCAGTCATAGACAATGATGATTCCGTGTGCACCTCTGTAGTATGAAGAAGTGATCGTTCGGAACCTCTCCTGTCCCGCAGTATCCCATATTTGTAACTTTATTGTCTTTCCATCTAATTCTACAGTCCTAATCTTAAAGTCCACACCAATGGTACTGATGTAGCTTTCTGTGTATGTGTCATCAGCAAATCGGAGCAGTAGACATGACTTGCCTACACCGGAGTCACCGATCAACAAAAGCTTGAACAAGTAGTCGCTGAAATAACAATGTTTATGTTATCCTGGTAGTCAGATCAAGCAACAAAGAACGATACGCGTCATTACACTCTCAAATAGATAAATATAACAGCGTAAAAGAGGCGTTGCGCCCTACCTTCGAACAAAGGAATAACGTTAGCTCGCCCAGCGAATACTGATATAAGCACTATTTTTTATCGAAGGAGAATGTTGACACGGACGTAGATTTATGATACGCCATTCAACAAATACGTTTCACCCAAGACCCGATGTGTAAGTACCACGAATGCGGAATGAGTCATTACATCAAAACATTTATCCCTTTACACTATGAAATTAATACAAACGAACCTCTGACATTCTCTATGCTGATGTGAGAACAAAAAATGAGAGTGTGAAGACAATGAACGTGCAAAAAATAAAGATTTTTACAACCATCCTTGTTTCTACATCGTAAAAATATAAACGTAATACTTACTATTCTGGGTTCATATTTGTACTGTGTATGTATTTTTCACAAAATTAAGTTATCCTGTGTATTTTTAAACTAGTTTACTTCTTTGTTTCCAGCACAAAACAGCAAAAAATTTAATAATTTTATATACGTAGAACAATGGCCGCCAGAAACACCCACTGACGTAAGAAAAAATATTCAATCAAATCAAACAGCAGGAGTGCCACTTGGCAGAACAAAAAATGCGTTCATGAGTTTCACGACAAAACCAGTCGCAAAATATTAGTCGATTATAAAAACTTTGTCTATGGATTGCAACTTTTGCAAGCCCTACTAAAAGTGAGTTAGAGCTATTTAACGCTAGATGGCGCTTTAATAAAATAATCCTAGTTTTATGATAACAGGTAGCACCGTAGCACTATGAAGACGATGGATGTGTGATAAAAAGCTAATCTACTACAAATGAATCAGTAAATAGCTCCAAAAATAAAAGGCTTAGAATAAAGGTTTTTTAATACATTTTTGAACCATTCAGATAAATCGATGAATCTATCGTTAGAAAAGGCTCAAATTCAATAAATAGTTCTCTTACGAAATCTCCAAATTATAGACGAAATAAAACAATGATATCAATAAAACATCTTTTATGTACACACTGATATAACTAAACAAAAATAGTGTTAACATACTCAACTAAAGGTAAATGGTGAGATTATATCTACAACACTTATAGTATATTTATAAAATCATTTCTTGTAAGACAGCTAAAGGTATTTTCCAAATGTACAAACTTCTATCTTTATAGCCAGCAATAATCTGAAACAAATAGATTTGAAATAGTTATAGATGTGGGTTTTAGAAAGGGGACTATTACGGCCGGTTTCTGGAAACCCAAATCACGATTGATCCGAGTTTGACACATAGTAATTATTTGAGTTTTTTCGTTGATCATCGTTGGAGAAACCGGCCGTTAGTCTAGTCAACAAGTTCAAAAACGTGAATAATAGAGATAAACGTCCTAAAAACATGAGCGATGGCTCATTCGATTCGGAATCACCTCTAAAAAAATGTTTTTGAAGGATTTTGGTGCAGGTTAAAAATTGCAATTGTTATTAACAAAATAAGATGAAAAAAAATTATATTTAGTTTTTTGTTAATAACTTGAAAAATATTAATATTTAAGCAATTTTGAAAAAAGCTCGTTAAAAAGGGAATTTCCAATAAAAAAGTCCTAACTCCCGGAACTCTATCTTGAACACTGCGCATGCGCAGTGTTAGGTTATTTTCGTTCGGTGATTTCGTTACGGAATTTTTGGATTCGGTCTCCACGCTCCAGGCCCGCGATAGAAGCTATGCAATAGCTTAAAAAAGCTAGCTTCTATATATATATATATAAATCCTCGTTACCTTAGTGCCCTGTATAGCCAAAGACAGCAGCATTAGCGCGGGTCCTCTCAGCTGTGCTAAAGGGCGCGTCTCGCCCTCGCGATACACGTACACGCAGCCGTCGTAGCAGCCCGCGAACACCAGCCCGCCCGTCGCGCGCAGGCACACCGCGCCTTTACCGCCAGAATGAGCGTGCACGTGACTACCAGTCTACAACATAGTATACAGTCATTTATTGCATCACTCTTCTTGGGTCCATTATGTACAAATCTTTAGTTATAAGGCCTGACTATGTAAAAATAATATAATAAGTAAATAAATATTCTCGGACATGTCACATATCGGGAAACTACCTCGCGGCAGACCACGGCGGAGATGGAGAGACGAGTTAGACGCCTTTGCCGAGGACTGGCAGGCCATTGCTCGAAATAGAGACGACTGGAGAAAAGGAAGGGAGGCCTTTGCCCTGCAGTGGGACACTACTGGCTATTAATAATAATAATGTCACATATCACACTCTAGTCCCAAACTAAGCAAAGCTTGTACTACGGGAACTAGACTGCTGATAGAATACTTCTTTTAATATTTAGTTTTTTTTTCATCATCACATCCATCCATACTACTTACAAATAGTCGCGTTTATAAAATTATAGTATACTAGCCCCCCACTACACCCCTGACCTATGACACTCAGCAATAATGAGGCTTTCTATTGGTGAAAGAATTTTTAAAATCGGTTCAGTAGATCCTGAGATTACCCCTTACAATTTAACAAAAATACAAACACAGAAACTTTACTTCTTTAGAATATTAGTATAGATTAGGATAGAGTTATATCTCTGCACATACCGCATAATCAAAAACATGTATCTGATGACTGCTAGTCCCGCAGTAAACTTTCCCATCTTCAAACAGCAGTGAGTAGACCGTCATTTTTGGTCCCTCTAAGGTTCTCAGCAGCAAGCCCGTCTGAGCGTCCTTTATCGTGACGTTATCCGACCGGGCGGCTACCAGGAGTACTTTACGCGGACCTTCCTTCATAGCTCGCAGCGCTAGGATCGACTGCTCGGAGAATTTCACCGTGCTGACTGGTATGAGCATGTTGTTCTGGAATGAAAAAGATTCTTTGTTGTACATAGTTGACTAAATAAAAACAGAAAAATGAGCAAATGTTGAAAACACCAGCAATTTCTTGAGGCTAGAGTGAGATGACTACATACATAGTAGGTTTGTGTACACAGTTAAAATAGTTTTAAATACTATGTAAAAATTGTTTTTATAGCTTGCTATGACAAGCCTAAGCGTTGACTTTATGTCATTACGTATGGTAATCAATACATCAAGTCTGCGTTAACTTTTTATAAGATAGACCGATAATATGTATGTAACAATGTTATTCGCACAGCCCTGTTATTTATTTTAAATTTACGCACAGATTGCATCCCTTTCTATCAACCCATATCTTGTCTAACACGCAACGTAATCACGTTCGCTCGTTTTTCTAAGTCTAGGATTCAAATAAAAAATATGTTTTTATTTTCTCCCGCAAGTCTTACAAGTTCAAAAGAGAGGTAAAGTTACCTTGCACTCAAACTGCAGTACGAAGCCAGTTCGTGTGCCGACGAAAACAGTATCCCACGCGCGGTCCATCGTCTGAATGGGGCTGAGAACGTTGCATTCCGGTCCCTTCTCCAACCCCGTCTGTTAAATAAAAAATGCTCAACAATCCACACAACATCATCTAGCCCCAAGCTAAGCAGAGCTTGTGTTATGGGTACTAGAAGACTGACATACTTAATACAATACATTACATAGATATATATTTATTGTTATGCATATATAAAGTACCCAGAACACCCGGAATAAATATTTGCAGATCGTACAAACATTTATCCCAAGGCGGGAATCGAACCCGCAACGTCCGCGTCGCAGGCGGACCTTCGCCCACCGCGCCATCAGTCGTCATTATTTTATTAAAAGTGTTTATTAGAGCATCTATAATGGGGTATTCATTCTACTCACATCTAAATCATAGTATCGTATCCTCGAATCCAAAGACCCAGTATACACAGTAGTTCCATACTTCTCCTCGACAATAGTAAGACAAGTCACGGCAAGGTTAGACCCTCGTAATGTGTTCACCAACTGACCGTCCGTCGAGAAATGGTATACATTGCCGTCTAGACACGCGGCAATGAACGAGTTGTTTGTACACTGGAAAGTAAACAGAGCAATGTATAATATAAAAAATATATGCTTCATGAAATTTTATGTTTTTAATAAATTTTGAGACTAAAAATTGCTATCAACTGCCAGTAAGAGCATGAGTAATTGTGAGGATCGCAAATGTATCGAAACGGTAGTGTATTCAAGTACACTACGCGTTCACGTTAGCTTGACTGACGAACGTTGCAGCGTTACCGCGCAGTGAACCTTGAATGTGTTAACGTTACGATACGTTTACGTGCGTCACATTTATACGTGTCCTCAGCTAACTTTTATGCGAGATTTTTAGTACATTTATTTCCACCAACAGTAATGCAAAAAAAAAAATGTTTGTCTGTAAAGTCGGTTTACTGACGATAGTTGAACGTGACAACGAACGCAAAGGCCGATTGTGCTTCGTTGTCGCTCGTTCCGCGCTCTCGCTTGCACTTCATGGAACGCCTCAGAGCGAGGTAACGCCGCATGAGTCATGTTTTTTCGTTCGTGCAGCCGGCTCTATCGAATTATAAGACGTTGTTACGTCAAAATGATATCAACAGACTACTTTAAAAAAACAGTAACTAACTTGTTAATAAAAAGGGATGCTTAGGCAGTGTGGAGTGTCTTGGTACGGACATGCTAAAATAAAAAAAAATGGTAAATATTTACCTAGTAGGTTCTGAAATAAAAATGTAAAGGTATACTTACTTCTATCGCCAATACAGCATCAGCATTTCCAGTGACAGTGACAGCGTCTCTTTTTAAAATGTCATCGGTAGAGTAATCATACATTTTACACTCTCCTTCTGTCATTTCCGGGGCTGAATACTCAATTGATGATTGACTATTATCGAGTATTATTTCTTCTGTGACTGGCTCTCTCTCTTCTATGTCAGAAACTGTTTTCACTTCATCACCTATGACTATATCTTCACACACTTCCATCATGTCGATTTGTATGTCATTTGTTGGTTCTTCGACTATGCTTGGTGGAAGGGATTTTTTTGGTACATCTGGCAATACCTCGGGTATTGGTGACATATCTTTGACTGGTGTTTCAGTGACCTCCGGTGAAGTTAGAGATTTAAGATTTATTTTGATTTTGAGACGGTCAGCTCTAGCTTTTAAGTATGCTTTCAAGTCTAATGGTTCAACAACTACTGAGCAATTTTTAATTTCATTCAGTTTTGGATCTAAATCAAGATGCTTAATATGTCGCCTGGTCGTTTTCTTTCTGGATGATTTAGATGACGTTTTCTTTTTACTTCTCACTGGTGTGGTTTCGAGTGCGTCAAGTGAAATGATTTCTTCAATAGGTCGATCGTCGCTGATAATCTGTTCAAGTAGTGATATGTTTGGTGTTCTTGTTTTCTTTTTTCTCGTTGTGGGGCTTTCGGAGTTTTTTCGCGATTGGTCCATAAGTTTCTGTTTGCGATTTAGTTTTTCAACAGCTGGACTTGAGCTCTTTCTGCTTTGTACAGTTTCCATTGCGATCTGTTCTAGTTCCTCTACAGGTAAGTTAGTGAAATCCTCGGCGATGGAATCCGCTGAGAAATCTTCATTGTCCTCTTTGTCAATTTCTTCAGTTTCTATGGGCACATTCAAGACAGCCATACCTAAGGTACCCATAGTGCTTCCGCTCCCGATAGTGTTTTTACTCTTAGTTTCCATCGAGTTGTATAATTTGAACTTTTCTTGTAACAGCATTTGAATCTCCATATCAATTTCTTTCATCCTTTCTAAAGGATCATCGGAGAGCTGCTGGTTTTTGTCAAATCTAACAGGGTCTGTCTGAATTCCTATTGCATTCTTTTTGACCGCTATCGTTTGACATTCTTTATTGCGTATTTTTCTAATAACCTGTGTTCCCATATGCCTTCTGGTTAGTTTGCGAGCGAAGGAGGTCACTGTGGGTATGACCGGCTTAATAATATTTTCGTCTGGGCTTTTAGCGACGGCGAGGGGTGTCGGTGTAGTTTTTTGAGCTGGATGTACTATTGTTTTCTTTGGTTTAGCAATCTCCGAAAATATATCTATAGCCGTAAGTTTTACTTTATCTAACTTAGATTGATCTCCCACATTCGAGGTATTCATGTCTTTTGGGCTTGTATTGGAATGATTTGTATTTGAGTTATGTTTTTTCTGTGCACTCGGTTTAGGTGGATCGGGTGTTTTGTTTGATTTCTTTGGAGGTTCTTTTCTCTTAACATATTTTTCTGAATATCCTTTGTTATCTACCGGTTTGCTGTCTTTTTCAGGTTTTTCGTAAAACATATTGAAAATAGAGGTAGCTGCTTCATGGCATTCTGAATGCGAACTTTTCTTCCGTTTTTCTTTACGATGCGATGGTTTCGTGTCCACAGACCTCTTCCGTGAATTGTGCTTTCCAGAATCATTAGCGTGCTTAACTAGTTCACTGTCTTCTTTACCTTGCACCGGTTCCTGTTTCACCTTCACATTTTCAACAACTATTTTCTGCTCCAGATTATCTTTTATAGCGGCGACATTTTCGGCTATTTCTTTCTTTACTTTCAAAGCTTTAAAGTTTTCTCTTTCTTTAGCTAATGTTGTAAATAGTTTTAAGGGTGATTTTGCTATACTTTGCAATTGGTTGTCAATTTCTTTGACTATATCCTTGGTTGGAGTCTCGGGAATGGGCAGTTCTAGTTTTATGTCTTTTTTTTCAATTGTTGGAGGTGACTTACTAGCACTATGATTACCTAGATCAGGGACTGGAGATGCACGCTCTTCATCCTCTCGCTCAATGAAGTTGTGATCGACTGCCACATGGTATTGATTATCTAAATCAGCAAAAGGGTCATCATCTTCAACGAGTTGGTCGCAGTTTCTTTCAAACAGTGGCTGTTCTTCTTGTTTTTTCACGGGTTTTTCTTCGTTTGATCTATTGTGCATTGAATTGTTATCAACACTCCTTCTCTGCCAGCTCTCACTACTCCTGGATCGAGATCTATGATCGGGAATTTCTTTTTTAGGTGGTCTTCTTTCATAAAGTGGAGAGGGCTCTTCAAAAGGAGGTTCTTGAGAAAAATTATATTCTTTTTCATCATATAAATCTCCTGTAATTGTTTCAGAATCGTGGTGAGTGATGGGGTCAAACTCGTAGAATGCATTATGAGGATATTCATTGAGCGGCACATCAATATAGTTATTATGATTTCTAGGAAGTCTTGAATGGTTGTCTATTCCTTCGCACCTATCAAAGTCCTCCATGCAAAGAACTTTGCTCAGTTCGGCCAAAACTAATGGTTTGATGTCTTCTAGCAATACTGTATCTTGGGGGTCAAGCACCCCTTGCATTTGCCTCATAAAAGTGTCTTCATAGATGGTGTTGTTGTCATCATGAATGAAATCTGTGCTAGAACTGGTTGTGGTCAAAGACTTTTCAGCTACACTTCTCATGTGCTGATTAAAGCTATTCTGCGACTCTGTAATAAGACTGCTTATTGCATATTCAAACTTTGAGGAAGAGTTTGGGTTATCCATCAATTTATGGATCTTTCCCTTATCCATTTTGAAGAGTTGATGAACTATTTTATTTTTCATCTTGTCACAGTTTGATTTGATTTGCTTCTGAATTTTTTTCTTGACTGGTTGTTCTTGAGGAGTATCATTGTACACTTCATGTGCATTTTTCCTCATATCTACGTCCATTTCAACCTGATCTATGGATGGGTCAGAGATATCCTGAGGGTCTCTGTTCATCAGTCTCTTTCTCACAATATCAACAGTGTCGTCGACTGAACGGGAATAAGTGTTATTGTTGTTAGGACCTGTGTCTCCGGAGTAATGATCTGATGATGGAGGTCTATGTCCAGAGTAATCGGGTTGGGGTAAAAGAGCATCACCAGGGTGATGTGGTTTAGGTGTTTTGTGTGGACTTTTTTCATTATAATTTCTTCTTTCAAACGGTGGATTGTCCCATGGGGACATTTGGGATTGACTAAAAGTCTGCTGCCTGTGGTCGACATCCCGCAGTCTGTGATCGATATCACCCATGTTATTTTGATAGTTATTGCCATCATAGAATGCTTTATTATAAGGTCCTCCATGATTATTTTTCCTTAATTGTATAAGTGGAAGTATTTGTCTATCACGGTTATCATGATGTCTGTCCTGTGATCTCTGATTGGAATGACCCCGACCTCGATACTGTCTATCATGATCCGAGGGTCCTGAATCGTCTTGGCATCCCATATGATGCTGATTGTAAGGCCGCGGTTCTCTATACCTTTGGACAGGTGGCGGGAACCTGAAATATATTATGCAAGATGATACAATATTGCACGATAGTCTTTAATCTATGTATAATATACAAAACAGCTTGGGTTGGGTTAAACTACACGGTAATTTGATTTGTTGTTTACACAGCGTTATTTGTCATTTTTCGTGAGGATTTTTTAGCTCCTATGGCGCGGTAGATAAGTGTTATTGCTACACGCGTTATTTTGTTGATATTTGCATACCTGGGTGAATCTAGAGGTCCGAAAGGCAGTAAAGGCCTATGATGAGGGTTCCCGCCACCACCTCTTGGCCTGAAATGCCTTTGATTATCGCCCCGCCAGTTTCCCATACTAGGATGACCTCGCCTCATTTTGTCAATATATTTGCATAATTCACTACACAACAACGTATTCACTGGTCACTGTGTTAATTTTATTTGGATTTGTAAGATTTCATTATCCAAAATAAATAGAAATACGCCGAAAACTCATTCAATGTCACGCCGACGAATAAATAAAAATATGGAATCCATTGAACGAATGAAATGAATAAAACAAAGGTGAGTGAGTGAAAAAGTTTAATGTGTATGACGTGAACGAATGTATAAATAGAGGACAGACTACAGATAATATTAATATAATATTCAGAGTTTGATAATTTATTTTTCTATAATTTTTGTATTAGAATTTTTTTCTAATGTACCTAAATATTTTTGTGTTTAAAGATAAAATACAAAATGCTTATACTTATGCTGCTAGATGGCGTCGTTCTCGAATCTAAAAGCGTTATTGAATTTGTGAGACTGGGGTTACGACTACGAGTAGCAATGAGTGAACCGCCTGGTTTATTTATTACACACTAGATGACACTAGTAGTTCCCATTTAATAATATTGTTGCTTACGAATTGCGATGCAATTTTGTTTTATTATTTTATTAGTCTGCGTAATCTTTACGTCTCGATCGGTGCTCGATTGGTTGGCTTAGGGGTCTTGTCTCCCCTGTTCGCTAGGGGAGACAAGACCCCTAGCGAACAGCGCCAGCAATGCGCGCGTCACTGCTCAGTAAATAAGGTCGGTAGTGAGGTAGTATCACGGACAATAACCTTTACGAACTCTTCCACTTTGTAGCTAACCTACCTACCTAAGGTTACCATCAACGGTGGATCCAAGGGGGGGGGGGGGGTCATGGGAGTCATGACCCCCCTGAGCTGGTTCCAGGACTTAGGTGGACCACTAACTGAACATAATTATTTTATTTAAGGTCAGTGTGGGTAAGTCCGTCTAGGCCCTAAGTCCGTCTAGTGGCAATAACTTCCGTTTTTTAATAGCTAGAGCCATATAACTCGGTTGGTAAAACAGTATCATTGAGTTTGTTCGAACTAGTGATAATAGATGTCGCTAACATCTTAATGTTGGAAAAAAATTGACAACCAATTTTTTCCGCGAATTTAACTTGAAGTTGAAGTTTGACGTCTCGTCGAAAAATGAAAAAAAAGGTGTGAAATCTAAGGAGTTTCCCGAGTATCTGTGATAACGTAGGCCATTTACAGATTCGGGAATGTATATCTGGTGTCCGATTCAAAAATAACGCATTAGTTTTGTAATTATAACAGATAGAAAAAATCCAAGCTTCGAATGTTATAGTTGGGAAGTCCGTCTACTATACATAAGGCAAGTCCGTCATATGCCGGTCTTGCCTTAATTCCAGATATTGTCAACCTTTTTAGTAGTTCAAATTTTATAATTATTTAATACTGTTTATTCAACTTGTAAGTATTATTCGCCTGTCTACGAAAGTGAACTCTTTTCAGGGTTAAGCTTGCCTCTGTAAATGTAATCTATTTACGTTTATTTTTCTGTATTTACTTTGTGTATAATAAATAATTAAGTGAAAGATGCACTGGTATGTTTGCAAGAGGCCTAGCATCACCTATAAGTATTCTTTAAAAGTTTATAAATTGTGAATACATATTTTGAAAGCATGGCACTATCCTACCTTTTTTTTTAATTTCTGATTTTTTATACCTGACTCATGTAGCATGGCACATCATGTTGGACTTTGTGAACATTTATCGTTTTAACAAAGATCTGGTTTAGAAAATTATCCCATACTCACTTATTTCGTACTGGCAGAAAGTGTTATAAATGTAGCTACAGATCCGGCAATAGTTTGCCACACCATTTCAAAATTAATACATTACATTATTAACGATTACTTGTTTACAAATAAAGATTCTTGTGTATTGATTTGTATGTTATTGACAAAAAAAATCGTAAGTGGGTACTATGTGAAAATGTTTACAACCACTGAAAGTACATCATCAGCATAGATATGCCGGACTTGCCCTTGATTTTAATAATTTTGTTTTTCTTTAAAAGTATACCTTATAGTCACACGTTTAAAACACTTATTTCAACGGCAGCTTTTCATCATTTATCGATAAAATTTTCATACATATTGGCTCACTAGTTACGATTTTATTGCTACTAGACGGACTTGCCTCAAACTGGTTGGGAAGTCCGTCTAAATGCCTACTTTACAAAAAAATGCTATAAATCTGAAGACAATTACAATTAACTCTACTTTTAGATAGATATAGAAAGATAAATGTAATACCAATATTTTCCGACTACTTAAAGTAACTAATAAATTTTATTTCGATTTTTAAAGTTAAATTGAAATTCAATTTAAGAAAACTATGCCGGACTTGCCCACACTGACCTTATATCTATATTTTGTCACCTTACAGAACTAATGTACTTATCTACATCTCAATATTTATTTAATTTAATATAAAGGCCCCAGTACACAATGGCCCATGCTGGCCCACGACAGGCCATCGCCATTGTGTACAGGGGGCAATGGTATATGATGGCGGACAATTGTCAATCGTGGCCATTCGTGGCGCGCAATCGGAGAGTTGTCGGTTTTTCAGGCACACTTCAAAGGAATCGTGGCGTAGCGTGGCCTGTGGTGTTCACACAATGGGCCATTGTTTAGTTTGTCACCTACAACTTTCAAGTTTATTGATTTATAATAATTGTAGTATTTTAGGTACGATGTTTTCAGATGAATTATGCATTGAATCGTATGGTAGACTCCCTGAAAATTCATATTTTAAAAAAAAGAGACATTTCTTCTACGTCCATCGCAAGTGGATTGCCAGGCAGCAATGAGACATGCGCCATTGTGTGAACACCAAGTGATCGTGGCCTACAGTGGTGCATTGCAAAGCGTGGCCCAGCATACGCCATTGTGGACTGGAGCCTTAATAGATAACTTTGTATGATGGCAAACGTTTGGGAATTACATTATCAAATAATAAAACAACATAGTACATTCTAAAACAATCACTGAATCGTTTATTTATTTACATCACTATACCTCAACAAATCACTAGAAAGATGCTATACGCCACTAATAACGTAATAATCTATACATAACGCAATAATCGTTTATAAATAATCCTTGCTCCCAATATTTCCATAATATTCCGCAGTATAAGTAAGTACTAAATTCCTGCTAATATTGACGTGGGGTCTTCTACTCCTGACTTGACCTTCTTCAAGAACAGCACTGCTTCACGACCGTCGATCAGTCTGTGGTCGTATGACAGCGCGAGATACATCATTGGCCTGATTTCCACCTGAAAAAAAAAAGATTGAGTAACTCTGTTTTGAAAGAGGGAAGGGAGGCCTTTGGAAGAAGGAGCCCTTTGCACTGCAGTGGGACGACAATGGCTGAATATTAATAACTCTCCAAGAATCATAAATTCTTGATAGTTAGATCTCGAGTTTTGAATAATATCTTACATACCTACTGTTTCCTTAATTTTTAAATTAAATTATAAAAACAGAAAATGTGCAGATATAAATATAAGTATGTTGAGCAGCTATAAAGCAACCGTTTTGAAATCCAAAGAAAATACACGTTTTTTGTTGCTCCTGACTTTAGTTGTGCCTATTAGCTTCTGCTCTCAAATAGATAAACTATCACATTTAAAGGTTTTGAACGAAACATTGATACTGTTCCGGATTTGTTGCTGAAAAAGTTCAGCCGTCTTATTGACTTGAAAACTTATTAAAAATTATTCATATCCATATCATTTTTCACACAATCCATTCATCGTATCTCAATGTTTTTTTTTTATATTATAGTTGTAGTAGGTATTATATGTATATTTACGGATGATAGAGGAGAATGGAAGAAAAGAACATGTTGTGCCGACCCCACCTAGTGGGATAGGATAACGGCAGATAGAAGAAGAAGAATATATTCACGTAATATAGTAATTGTCTTACCTTGCCCTTGATAGCGACAGGCCTCTGGAATATTCCATGCATGCCCAAGATGGCCGACTGCGGCAAGTTGATGATTGGCATCGAGAGCAATGACCCGAACACTCCGCCGTTGCTGATGGTGAAAGTACCGCCTTGCATGTCTCCTGGAGTCAACTTACCTGGAAAATAAAGATATTTGCGATAATATAGGTGTCACAGTTCAGTTGGTAGCTCTGCCTTCCATGCTGTGGGTCGTGGTTAGATCTCTACCATGAACAAACATGTAGGTACTTATACTTAACAATATATTTAGGATGTTGTTGTGGAGTGGAGTGAACAAAAAAAAATCGAGAGGTGTCAAGGGATGGAACGAAGCTCTTAATATAAAAGAAACAATCTGGCATGCTTTCTATGGGAGAGATATAGAGAGACAGACAGAGAAACAGGTGCACGCCGCACGTTTTACAACTATAACAAAAAGTATCGTTACAACTATTGGTCTTAATTTTTTCCGTCTAGCTCCCTTTCGCAACGCGCGACTTTCCTACTAAGTTCCTTAGAACTTAGTTCCAAAACAAAAAACATAGGTAGGTACAGTTGAATTGAAAGCTTCCCTCCTAATGTTGTTTGAAATATAAACATGTTTCAAAAATTAACAATTTGTTTGAGTGTCTTACCGCCTCTCGCCTTCTCAGCCAGAGCGCCCATCGCGAGCTCAATCCGCGGGTAGTCCATCGACTCTACATTCCGTAGCACGGGCACCACTAGGCCGCGGGGGGTCGCCACCGCCACCGATATATCCACAAAGTCTCTGAAACATCCATTCTACTTATTATACAGCCACTGATTTGACAGGCGTCACAGCTCAGTTCGTAGCAGCTCTGCCTTCCATGCTGTGGGTCGTGGGTTCAATCTCCACATAGTAAATGTTTGTGTGATGAACATGATTATTTTTAGTCTAGGTGTTAGGTACTAAGTATGTATTCTATGTATGTATATATTTACAAACAAAAAATATGCAAGTATTCTATCAGCAATCTAGTTCGTACAAGCTTTGCTTAGTGACTAGAGTGTGATTTTTCCGTAAATATTTATTTCTTTATATTGATTCTAAGTATCTTCAGTACCCTAAGTACGAGTTTGTGCACACACGGATAGTAGAGACGCAATCGCAAAATTTTGTATGGAAATCCAAGCTTCTCAAGAAATCTGCTAAGGGCGCTGCTTGGGTCAAAATCTTTGTGGGTCTCTGTGGGATAAAATATCAGTTTCTTACTTGTAAATGATATTATCTCCGACGATGACCCCGTTGATGACGGGCTGGTCTATGAGCGCGTTGGCAGAAGCCTTCAGGAACGGAGACATGAACGACAGCTTAACGCCATACTTCTTCGTGAAAGCCTCCAGATTCGCCTTGCGGAACGCCATTAGGTTACTGAAATGTTATTGCAACATTATAGATAGATAGAAAATTCTTTATTGCACTTTAAAGTAGGGTAGGTACAGGAGAACTTAAATGCTAAAAATAGCATTCTCTACCAGCTAACCTTTGGGTGAATAACAATTCAAACATATTCGGTACATATGAAAATAAAGCTAAAGAACTAATTTCTAAACATACCTAATTTAGAAACACAATGAATATCTTTATAAATAATCATAATACATAAAATATAATATTAAACCAAAACGCACTTTGTTAAAATGCAAATTTTTAAGATGGACATAACATTCTGATCACTAATTTCAAATAAAACTTGAACTATATTTTGATAATGGCTTCACAGTGGATCAATAATTACTTACCTATTTTATTGTTACAGGACCGTAATATAAGTAGGTAATATCTAAAACTACGTCACCTAGATTAAAAAGAAGTTTGATCATGCGCAAATTTTGACAGCTCAGCTAAAATTATCATTTGGATATTTCATTTTTCGATCATTTTAATTAATTTTCGTTAAAAAAGCAGCCACATTGTGTCAAAGTTTGCACTTTGCTTTACGTTTTACAAAAATTAATTTGCGTAACCAATTCTGTATGAAAATAAATATCATGTTTTAGTCTCGCACTATAACTCAGACGCTAACGCATAGCGCACAATTAGTACTTAGTCATGTAATAAGGTTATCTCCCAGCTACTTCATCTTCTCTTGGCATCACTGAAAACCAGCGCTGGTGTAGAGTCCAATGGTTCTACACCAGCACAAGCTGAGTGATGACCATTTTCAGTATTTTAGCATTAAGTAATTGTATCTTTTTATATGTTATAGCATTAAGTAGATAAAGTACTGAAATAAAGTTATTCTATTCTATCTGGAAGAAATCGCTAACGACGACTCAATTATTAGAATAATCTTACCCCATATCACATTCGTTGTATGTGGTCAACATAGCAGTAGTGTTCTGAGCTTCCTTCAGTCGTTCCGCGATGCGTTTGCGCATTTTGTTCATGGGCACCGGGTGTTCCGTCCTACTGCCCGATATGGTTTTCGTTGGATCGCCGATCTTTTGAGCTGCCAACTGAACAACGAGGATTTATAAGAATAATCAATATTCACGGACAATTAACACATGACACTCTAGTCCCAAACTAAGCAAAGCTTGTACTATGGTAACTAAATTGCTGACAGAATACTTACAATACAATTATTTTTTTGTAAATACATACTTTACATAGAAT
Source organism: Ecliptopera silaceata (assembly GCA_932527185.1). NCBI lineage: Eukaryota > Metazoa > Arthropoda > Insecta > Lepidoptera > Geometridae > Ecliptopera > Ecliptopera silaceata. The sequence goes on along the minus strand of OW052208.1, from coordinate 7,691,650 downwards.
ACATAGAACACCCAAAAACAAAACAAATACTTATGTTCATCACACAAAAATTTGTCCTGGGTAGGAATCGAACCCACAATCCAAAGCATGCAATTAGTACCGTCTTAAGCCAAAGTTAGGTTTGACTAGAGATCTATGCTTTTAGACTTTTGCGTATAACAACTTCAAACGAAGTTCTATTCGAACTTCGTCACTTTCATTTCCTTTTAGACAGATGAAGACGAGAAACCTATAAATATTTAACACTATAGTACTAACAGTAGCTCCAGCAGGTGCTTTAGCGGCAGGCTTAGCGGCTGCTTTGGCAGCGGCTGGCTTGGCAGCGGCCGCGGGGGCCGGAGCGGCGGCCGCTGGCTTAGCGGCTGCGGGAGCGGCGGCGGGAGCGGCCGCTGGAGCCGCCGCTTTGGCCGGCGCTACTCCAGTCACGTCCACCTGGGAAGAAGAAAAGACAATAAATAAATACAAATACATAATTCTTTATTTTTGAAAAATACATGTACAAAAAATAGGGTAGGGACCTGACTTCTGTTTTCGTTTTAGGAAAAACTGTGTTACAGAAGAAAGTGCAGATCCCAGAAATAAGTATAGGTACCTAAATATTCTTGGACATGTCACACTCTAGTCCCAAACTAAGCAAAGCTTGTACTTTAGGAACTAGATTGTTGATAGAATACTTATACATTTTTTTGTAATACATATATTATGTATTCTATCAATCCTCTAGTTCCCATAGTACAAGCTTTGCTTAGTTTGGGACTAGAGTGTGATGTCTAAATTGTCCGTAAATATTTTTATATCTATACTAATATTATAAAGAGGTAAAGTTTATGTGTTTGTATATTTGTTAAATTGTAAGGGGTAATCTCGGGATCTACTAAACCGATTTTATATAAATTTATTCACCAATAGAAAGCCACATTATTGCTGAGTGTCATAGGCATTACTACATTTTCAAAAAAATTAGGGATCCTTATCTAAACTAATATTATAAAGAGAAAAGATTTGATTGTTTGTTTGTTTGTTTGTTTGCATCGAATAGGCCCCGAAACTACTGGACCGATTTTTGAATTTTTTTATAATGTAGCTTACATTATCTGCGCTGAACATAGGCTATATTATAATGATATTTTTTATATAGGCTACCCGTGCAAAGCCGGGGCGTACTACTAGTATTTAATATTCTTATAACTTTACCTGGAATAGAGGTTGCTGCGACTTCACAGATTCTCCATCCTTGACGAGGAACTTGACGACGGTCCCGTTGCCGGGAGACATGACGGGAATCGCCGTCTTGTCTGTTTCAATCTCCATCACAATCTCGTCCATAGCCACGGGATCGCCTTCTTTCTTTATCAATCTGAAAAGCCACAGTATATAAATAAATAAATAATGCTGGTTAATCCACACAACACCATCTAGCCCCAAGCTATGCAGAACTTGTGTTATGGGTACTAGATGACTGGCATACTTATTACTATACATTAATTTCTAGGTTATGGTGTGTGGATAGTCCAGCATTATTTATTTTTTTATTTTGTCGCATAGAAAATTGTCTACTATATTAATTTAAACGTTTATACAAAAGACATAAACGCGCTGTAAGTTTTAAATGCACTTTTTTGAATACTAAGTTTTTGTTTATTATAAAGGCGTCACAGCTCAGCTGGTAATAGCTCTGCCCTTCCATGCTGTGGGTCGTGTATTCGATTCGCAACAAGAGCAAATGTTTGTGTGATGAACATTGATATTTGTATTTATAAAAAAAAAGTAGGTATTATAAGTATTCAATCAGCAATATAGTTCCCATAACTTTGCTGAAGTATGTAGTTTTGGACTAGAGTGCGATGTGTGAAATGTCCGTGAACATATTTATTTAATATTCGTTTTGAATAGTTATAAATAAATTATGTTTAACATTTATTTGCTTAAACTAGGCTAGAATACCCTTACAAATTGACGCTGAAAAGGGTGCTCTAAAGCGCGCTCTACACTCGCGGCGCGAAAGGCCGCGAAAGCCGCGAAGCGCGAGTGTAGATGCTTCGCGCGTTCGCGTTCACGCTTCGCGCCGTTCCCCGTTCGTTGTCGGTTTTTCGTCCCGCGAGAAAGGTTCGCTTTGTTCACGGCTGCGAGGCTCCGCGAGTGTGGAGAGAAAAGCGCGAAACGCGAAGTGCGCGGCGCGAATCGCGGCGTGAATTCACAGCAAGAATCACGGGCGAGTGTAGATCGGGCTAAATAGGTATATAACATAATACGTTAAAATGAGTGCTTCAATAAACTTACTTGACATCGCCGCTGGTCACAGAGTCGGGGAAGGTGGGAGCTTTCACATCCTCCACAGCGTGTGAGGGAGCCGTGGTGTGGAGACTCTTCGAAGGCACGAGGGACGTGTGTGCTCGACATATCGAGCTTACTACTGTGTAGTTACTGAAAGGTGATAAAGTTGTTAACGTGACAACGTCTTATAATTCGATAGAGCCGGCTGCACGCACGAAAAAACATGACTCATGCGGCGTTACCTCGCTCTGAGGCATTCCATGAAGTGCAAGCGAGAGCGCGGAACGAGCGACAAAGAAGCACAATCGGCCTTTGCGTTCGTTGTCACGTTCAACTATCGTCAGTAAACCGACTTTACAGACAACCATTTTTTTAGGACTAGACTAGATAGCGTTACACCGTAGGCCGCATCATCATTTAACATCAGATGTGATTGCGGCCAAGCGTTTGCCTATAATGCATAAAAAGATAGGTCAGTATTTTTTAAATAGTGTGCAGACGGTTCTGTACCCCAAGTACGAGTTTGTGCACACACGGTTCCTAGAGACGTGATCGCCGAGCGCCACCGATTTTGTATGGAAATCCAAGCAGCGCCTCTAGCAGATTTTTTGAGAAGCTTGGATCTCCATACAAAATCGGCTATGCTCGGCGATCACGTCTCTGCGATCCGTGTGTGCACAAACTCGTACTTGGGGTACTGTTGTTAACCTGTAGCTAGTACAATGTACTTAAACAAATGTTATAATGTTAAATTAAATTTAACAAAATGTTATGTTTCTTAATAATAACTATAGTCTTAAGTAAGACATAATATTGTACGTCCGAAACTTTTGGTTCAAACCTAGTTTTAGACACCTATGTACACAGTTATACAATAAATAGGTACATTCTTATTCTATATATCTACTGAAACTAATTTTATCTATTTATTCGCAATTATTGATTATTTGCAAATTATTTAATTATTCATCATACAATTTTATGTATTTAGTTTGAAGTTGTAAAAATCCTTACTTGTATGATTTTGTAGAATGTTGTCGTCTGTCATACTTTGTGATGCCAAGATATCGTGCTCTGTAAAATTTTGACCACTCCTTGCCTTGTGTAATCTAAAAACAATAAATATTATTAAATAAACAATTGTCGTAAGCTAATCCCTAGAAAGACAAGACTAATAAAAGATCAAATAATTAAAGCTTGGGATAATAAAAATCGGTTTTATAAGTAATTAAATAATGTAGGAATTGAATAAAACCAAGGCAAAGACTATTCATAAATAAATACAAGCCTCATAAAATGAACATTATTGATAAAAAAATATTCACAGACAATTCACACATCACACTCTAGTCTAAAACTAAGCAAAGCTTGTACTATGGGAACTAGATTGCTGATAGAATATTTATATACAATTTGTAAAACCTTGATGTCCAACAAAACCTAACTTACTGATATATAAAAAGTAAATAAATACTTAAATAAATAAATATAAATATTCAGGGACAATTCACACATCACACTCTAGTCCCAAACTAAGCACGAAGCTAATAATTACTATGGGAACTAGATTGCTGATAGAATACTTATACATTTTTACAGATCTATGACATATCCAGACACTTGGTGCAAACACAGAGAAATACCGAAAGGCTTAAGTAAGAAAAATATATTAAATATACTTACACCACGTAACAATTTTAACATGCTCTTAGAAAAATAAATTTTGAGTAAATACTATGAAAATAAACCATAAAATCAAGACAGCAGAAAATCTTTATAATGTCAATACTTTGAAAGTATTTTTCTTTTTCATTTGCTGTCAACGCTGACAGAAGATTATTTATAATAAAAAGGTTTTATAGCGCAAACCTTTTTAGGTTAAAAATCATTGTCTATATTATATTCTATACTTACTGTCTCGGGGAACTTCGTACCGCCTTAGAGAGTTTTTTTTGTAAAAGATTTTTTCTGTAAGAACCTTGTACAGCATATTAGAAAACTACAAAAAAAACAATCAGCCAAATCGGTCGTTTTCATGCTATGTCGTGACAACGGAAAACGTGTTTCATTTTTATATTAGGTATACAGATCTACATCTACTTATATATTTGTATTTCGTAACAAATATATATAATATTTTCAGGTACAAACCTTTGTTAAAAATCTTTGTCTATATATTCTATCTATGCCTATATAATTGTTACGAAAATAATGATACAAAATTATGTGAAAGCTTTTATTTTAATTTAATAAACTATTCACCCATAGATGTCACTAATAAAGCTCTGAGATACAGTTACACAGTTTTGCTAGTTAATACTACACGATAATAGATGGCGTTAGTAAGGTATTGTAGTCACGCTATCGGACGCAAGGAGTCGCTTTCGATGCTTTCTTGCTTATAAAAAAATGTACTAAATTTTTTTACAATATCGTAGTGTACCTACTAGATATAAGATATTCTATGATATTTTTTTAGTTGAAAAAATGTTTGACATTGTCAAAGTCAATTCAGGTACTGAGTACCTTTTATCTTTAATATAATAATATATAATAATAATGCTTGACAATCCACACAACATCATCTAGCCCCAAGCTAAGCAGAGCATGTGTTATGGGTACTAGAAGACTGACATGCTTAATACAATAACATTACATAGATAGATATTTTTTATTATATACCCAGAATAAATATTTCCAGATCATACAAACATTTATTTCAAGGCGGAAATCGAACCCGCAACCTTCCGCGTCGCAGGCGGACTTTCGCCCGCCGCCCCACATCGTCTTTGAATAATATCTTAATAAATAATTATCTTCGTATACTTATCCGTTATACACCACTTGGTTGTCCGCCTGATTTTAGTAAAACATCTGTATGTTTCCCAAAAGCAACCAAAAAAACATATCATATCGGAAAAACTCAGATACCGAATCTTGTAAGAATTAAAACTTATAGTACATAAGACAGCAAATATCAACCGCTTGCCAACATTTTGATACATAATTTAAATTTTGTTTAATTAAAAAAATACTTTTACTACACCATTGATACACTAATATTATAAAGAGGAAAGATTTGTATTGTTCTGTGTGTATGTTTGTAATAAATAACGAAAAGCTACTGCAACGATTTGAATAATTATTTCACCATTAGAAAGCTACATTCACCCTGAGTCACATAGCCTCGATAGATAGGTGCGAAACCGGGACGGGCCACTAGTTTGATATAAGTTGCAATAATAATAAATAATTAATGCTGGACAATCCACACAACATCATCTAGCCCCAAGTTAGCAGAACTTGTGTTATGGGTACTAGAAAACTGACATACTTAATACAATACATTACATATTATATATATTTTTTATTATACATATCATACCCAGAACACCCGGTATAAAGATCGTACCTACAAACATTTATCCCAAGGTGGGAATCGAACCCGCAACCTCCGCGTCGTAGACGGTACAGTTCAAAAGCAAGTTCCTTCAGTTCGCAATTAATTAATAACCGAGGGTCGACTACGCCATGGTTAAGAGGTAGGTAAGTATCTCGTATCGCTTTGAGACGGACATTAGCGGTGTCCACTCAAGACGGTCTGCTATGGCGCACTTCTTCATATTTAGGGCTGTCATGTCACTGTTCTTTAATATTTCTATTAAAATCAGCGTAAACAGCGTGCACCGGTTTAATATAAGGCAGCGCAAGCGTCACTCGCCCCTTCACTTCGCATTGCGACTCCTACAACTTACACGGCTACATACATCTATTTTTGAATAAAACGTTCCTATACCTATAACCAGCAGAAATAGGCTATAACCAAGTAGATCTTAGACTATCAGGCAACCCCTCAAGCACGGCCGCATCGCTGCCGTACCAAACAACTTGGAAATTATACATCCAACTTTTTTTAATTAATTAAATTAAAATTAAAATTATTAAGATTAAAATAAGCGTAAACGTTGTAAGTTTCACGGTTAGAAAGATTTTACATTCACTTGATTTTACTTAATTTTATTATAATATGTAAAATGTTACGTAAAGCCGGTAAAGATGAGTATTTTAAATCGAAGTTTATTTCGAGCTAAATAGTATCTAATAAATCGATGAGTATATTGTTGTTAATACCTACATATTATATAAGGTAAATAAATACACAATTCAGTAGAGGGTCCGTTTAAGTAAGAAACGTTTGTTTCTATGCATGAATTTATTTACAAAAAAAAATCTTTTACCTGCCATCTTTAATTTTCATAGTACATGATTTGTTTAATCCAAAGCTACAAAAAAATCTTATTGGATTTCCGTTGATATTAAATACTGCCAACCCTAGTTATAGGGGAAGTTCCCCCACTAATTTGCTAAGATTCTCGCAGCCCGCATCTTTGATTACAATCTACGTAAGTATCGACTGCTCATTTCTATACGAACTACTAAAATTATTGTCTGAAATAGACTTTATAGGCCTTGAAATAGACTTTTACTGTGGTTTAAAAACATATATTTTGTATTTTTGCTACTCAACTATTAAAACTAGGTACCTACTCATCTTTATTCGATTATCAATAGACTTAAAAGCTTCGAAATAGACTTTAACAGATAGATAAATCATCTGCATGTACTAATTCAATTAATTTACTAAAACATTGCTATACCGAAAACGTTAATTGAAAACGTATCATGTGAGGCATTGCACCGCGTCCATCGCTGTGACATTCGTTGTCTCGCAATAAAAAAAAATCAATTAAACTTTATTCAGCAAAATCACAAAGATCATTTCTGGTAGACTGATGTGACATATATTATATCTAGGTTATGGCTGAGATACGGCCTTAGGTAAGTAAAATACAATACCTATACAAGCACGTCCAAATTCTAGATACAGAATGTGCGCTGTTGTTTGGACGTCTTAAAGTTATTAATACTTCGATGTTTAGGAGATAGAGCCGTCGAGCCAAGTTTGGCTTATTAAGTGTTTAACGATCCCGCTAAATAACGCAGTAACTCGGTATTCACGGTTTTAGTTTCAGGAGTTTTCTTTTTGTTTTTTTCATCTTACCGAATTAAATCAATTTTTGTTTATATTTTTTTGGCTAGAATGAGGACTACAACGGTTTTACATACTAGGTAATAGCTTTAGCACTTTGGATACAGATTAAGTATAAAATTGGATAAAAAGATGTCATTCTAATAGGAATTCATACAAAAATGCATGTAAGATGTATCTGTGTCTGGGATCTAGCTACGTGATTTTAGACATATACAGGTAAAGTGTTGTAAAGAATTAACAATTAATTGCCTAACTAAATATCTCTACTAATGAAGTGTCTTGAAAGCAAATCAATGCGTTGCTTCTATCTCTATCGCTTTGAGACGTAATTTAACTAATTTACCCAATCAATTCACCGAACATAATTCTGCATCGGGCAAGCATTTACATAAAATAATTGAAAGCATTAGATATATTAATTTATTGCATCCGGTTGGTTACCATTATAGGTCTTAAATTAAGATATAATGTAAGAGCCGAACATGATGACCGATGGGGCACTACGATATTATAACCTTTAAGGCGACTTAAAGATAATTATAATTACGCCCTACTTCATCGTCGGACATAACATCACTTTCCATCATGAGAGTTTGTGGCCAAAGGTCAACATTTGTAAAAAAAAACTTTAAAAAATATTTTTCGCATTAAACTCAGTTACGTTATTATACACGTGGTACGATGTGGACCAAGTTGTGCCATCTCAGGTAATAAGTAAGCTACTATTTCAGCTTAAATGCTTAGACTTGCCTCGCAAACGCCGCACTCCACCTACTTAGGGATGTTTGTAAATAATAGGAAAAGTATCGATATATCGATGTTACAAACATTTTATTTTTGTTGATATATAGTTATGTAGATATTGTTATTGCTATCAAAATGATGTATGATTTTAGAAAATTACTTAATCGTATTGCGTATTGTTTGATCGAGAAATACAAACTTACGTATTGTGCAAGTAATTTAAATACTGTATAAGAATTTTATTTTTTTAACCTATACGTACCTACTGTCCCACTGCTGGGCAAAGAATCTTATACTCGAATTATATTAATATTAGTAATAATTCAGTAATATCTTACCCTATAGATTTCAGGACGAGTTTCTTTAAAAACCCTTAAATTCAAGTGAGTATTTGTAAACCTTTTTTTTAATAAGAATATTTAATAAGATAATTTAATAATGTTTTGTTGTTGTTTAATTTTTTGACATGAATTTAAAAACGACAGAAGTTATTACTACATCAAATTACAAGTAAAATTACAATCGATAGATTAATTTATTCGTCGACTGCAATATCCCCTCCCTAGTAAAACTAGGCGGTCAGTAAGCGAGTTATACTTTCTTCGTCCGTAAGTCCGGTGTTTGGAAACTCCGTAAACTTGTCGATTTATTGAACAACACTAACGCAGCGGAATTTATAGTTGGTCTTCTCTCAATGCCCTGAACTATTGTTGGAGAGATATAAATCTGTAACTTGAAGTATTTGACTTAAACTTGCGAAGTACTTAGGTTCTGAACAATTGGGTATTTATTGGTCTTTATTATTCGTTGATATCTAGATACAAGCTTTAGTCCCAAACTAAGCAAAGAATAGACACGCTTTGGTTAGTTTGGGTTTAGAGTGTAATGTGTGAAATGTCCATTCATAAATTATTTATTGTACAAATAAAGTTTTTGTTGTTCACTTTGACTTTTTCATCGAATAAAACGGGTACACTCATAACTGGCAACCTACACTCATTAGTCCATTAAAATGTTACAATTTAAGGACCGACTATTGCATTTGTGGGGGTCAATAGAAGGTTAAGCTTCTATTGACCCCCACACATGTCCCAAAAATAAAATTGCGTCCTCAAAAAATGCAAAGCTCATGTAACATTACAATTTACAATGGACTACATATCTGTGCCTGAAAAATGTAGAAATACCTACTAAGTCCAACAAGACATATTCACCTTACACTACAGGCTATAAAATACAGATTTAAAATAAAAATATATGTAATCTGTGTCTCGGATATATTACTCATACAAAGCGGTATCTCAAAGTGAATGTAATGTAATAGGTAAGTAACTAAGGCCAAGGAAACATGAATATGAATACTTGGTTCACAGGAAGCGAATCCTTCGCCATTGTGTCGGAAAGACTTCCCTTAGTATAAATTGCAAGGGGCTTTTGGCAATCTCTCGCTACTGCACAGATTATATTTCTTGAATAGTTTCCGAATGAGGTCGTGAAAGAGGTTGTATGTTATTACATGATAGTCGCTTTTCTCAATAGTTAAAAAAATGATCCAAAGTGTTTTTCTTTTTCTGGCTCGTTTTTTTTATTAATAAGTAGCAAACAAAACTTGTGCGTTTGCCATTATCAAGATTTTTCCTAATTAAAAAAAAACCTTTATGGCAAATGTATATACAAGACGTGCGAGGCAGAAAAAAAGTTTAGAATTTTTTCGTTTTTTTTCTTCCTATCTTTGAATTTAAAAATAAAATGATGATAGCAAACGTACCTACAAGATGTGCGTGCCAAAGAAAACTTTAGATTTTTTTCGAATTAATGTAATAGGTAAGTATATAACTTTTTCTTGTCATTGACGACCCGACGTAATTAATATATATGTTCAAGGGTAAAGATAAGAACGTCGATTGTTTATTTAATATGTCGTGCAATAGGCACAATATTTTATTTCCATCTAAAATGTTTTCATAAAATATATTCAAAAGCTCTGTCCATTTTACCATTCATATCAACCCCAGTGTATTAAAATTCAATAATCAATCGAAAAAAAAACGAACGCTTAACGAGCGCCTCTAGCTATGGCGCCGGCATTGTCTCGAAAGTTCTTAACCTCATTAAATAACCAATAACTCACTGCATTTACATAAGGAAAAGATAAAGACAAGACGCGGTCCCCTCGCCGCCATTTTGTTTTTTTTAATATCGAAGGGGAGACTCCCCGGTCTTACCGTATCGAGATTTTGCGAATTTATTGCGCTCATTCAGCGAACGTTTCATTGCGTGATTTTAAATGTTGGGGTTTTTTTTTGCGCATTTCACCCTTCGGAACTGGAATTTGCAAAATCGTTGACTTCACAAATCGTAGACGTCAAAGTCATAAAGCAGAACAGGAACAACCATTAAAGACAAATCAATAGGTACTCTTGATAAATGGCAAATGTATGCTCATTTGCCATTGTTGCAAGTGCAAGCCACGAAAAAAAAAAAGAGAAATCATTGTGGTCATGTTTTTAGTCTACCGTAGTTTCTACATTCTCTACATTTTAGGATATATAATTTTTCTTTCGTTCTAGCTTAGGTTTTTTTTTTTTTTTTTTTATTTTTTATTTTTTTTTTATTTTTTTTTTTGCTGGACAATCCACACAACATCATCTAGCCCCAAGCTAAGCAGAGCTTGTGTTATGGGTACTAGAAGACTGACATACTTAATACAATATAATACATAGATAGATATTTTTTATTATACATATAATACCCATTGTATTAATATTATTATTGTATTTATATTGGTTTAATGTGGAGGTACTTCTAAGTACCGTAAGGAGGGAAAGGGTTCAGGTTTTTAATTATCTTGTTACCTTGAATGTAATCACAAACAAACTTACGACTATTACAGTATTTACAAAATGTACATAACTATATATAAAATAAGTACTTACATAAGAAACATTTGAGCTATCTACAGACCGTTGGAAACGATCTACAGATAGCTCAACTGATCCAAATCAGTACCAATCGTAAGCGTACCTACCCAAGATACTGGCTGTATATGATACAAATAAACAAACACATTAATGAATTTCCCCAACAAGATTATTATTCTCATACACACATCAATCTCGCTGTCATACAAAATACAATCTTATCTCGATAACATAAGGTACAAAAATATTTACAATAGTATGATGTGTGGGCATGACGGGTGACAATTTGAGACTATTAATAAAATATGGGTTAATAAAAAGCCTAGTCACGTGGTCAGCCGTGTTTTCATCGTACAATAATTATTTTGGTATTAATTTAAAAAGTGTATTAGTTTAATAGATAGATTACTATTTTAATACATTGGATACACTTATGAGTAGAATAACTAAGTAATACAATGGGCGGCCTTATCACTAACACTGATTTCTACTAAGCAACCTTGAATTTACAGAACAAAGATTAATGGACTTTGACTTTGTTCAGAAATTGGGATCTAAACGTAACCTAAGGTGTAATATCTAAGAAAACAAGACGTGTGGCATTCTGGGACTGCAGCGGTAAAGCTATTGCATAGCATTTTTAACTGGATAACGCAGTGTTAGGTTATTTTCGTTACGGAATTTTCGGATTTGGTCTCCACGCTCAAGGCGATAGAAGCTATGCAATAGCTTAATAAATAAATGCTAGACAATCCACACAACATTATCTAGCCCCAAGCTAAGCAGAGCTTGTGTTATGGGTACTAGAAGACTGTCATATTTAATACAATACATATATGGATCATCATCATCATCATCATCATCAACCTATATTAGTCCACTGCTGGACGTAGGTCTCTCCCAAGACGCGCCACTGAGCCCGGTCTTTGGCCCTTCTCATCCAGTGTTTGCCAGCTACACTCCGCAGATCGTCGCTCCATCTCGCCGGAGGGCGTCCTACACTACGCTTGCCTAAACGCGGTCTCCACTCCAGTATCCGTTTGTTCCAACGGTTGTCGGTTCTTCGGCAAACATGGCCGGCCCACTGCCACTTCAGCTTGCTAATTAAAGCATATATGGATATTTAGATAGATATTTTTTATTATACATACATATAAAATACCCAGAACACCCAAAAAATACTAGAAGATAGTGTATTATATTCATGTTACTTAAATGATTAAAACATGACACTTTTTTTTAAAATCAATGAAATTAAAAAAACAGTTTGAATATTTCAGTGGACATTCAAAAGTCTATTTAATAATAAATTACAGGCCCTATTCTTATGTAAATGAAATTAAACGTTGTTCGGAGAAGGCAACTTGTCAAATTAATTAGAACTGTCGCAGCCCAGACTCGTTCTACACGGGTACGGATAATGTCTGCGAAGATATTCAAACTACCCTCTGATTACCATGGATTCAGATTTTTCTGATTCTGATTCTTTCTGATACAAAATTCTGAAACATACAGTGAAAAAAGGCATCTATTTGATCGGTTTCTATAGAAAGAAATAAGAAAAAAGTTTATATCAACACTTAGGGTTTTTTTTTCTTTTTCTTTTTAACGGTCTATCTTATAAAAAGTTACCGCAGACTTGAAGTATTGATTACCATACGTGATGATGACATATAGTCAACGCTAACTTTTTATAAGACAGGGTGTAACACTATGAGAAAACAAACACTGTGATAAAGTAGGTATGTGTTTAAAAGAAATGTTATTAGAAAAGTTTTTTTTTTCTACAATTTATAGGCAAGCGTTAGACCGCAATCTTATCTGATGTTAAGTGACGATGCGGTCGACGATGTAGTACATTTCACGAAGTTTCTACAAACAATACTTAGGTTTATTTATAAGTATGATAAGTTACATTATATTATCTTACATTTTCTATGCATCTCAATTCATATTATGGTCATGAAGAAAATCACAAATATTTGTATGGAATAAAGGGTGGACACAGCTCGAGAAATAAAAAAAATATTACTGAAAAATAAATTGAATATTCTTTTTAACAAGAAAACGATACTATTTTCACATTTTGAGAATCAAACTGTATAAAACCCCTACAAACGACGTGGGTTCGATTCGCACCGAGAAAATAGCATAAAAAGCAGAGCTGATACCGATATGACAAAATAGCATTATTTTAAGGTGTGCAGTCCTTAAATACTACGTAAAACTACGAATTACAATAAAATACATTCTTAAAATACATTAAAGTCAAAATTATCCAGTGACAGAATGTATCTGAGGAAGGGCGGCCGTCTCTGGGCGGGCGGCCGCGGCCGGAGGGCGGCGTTTCCGCCGGAAATAGTAGTCTCTAATTGCAAATCAACTTGCTAACTTAATCTGATTTCTGATATTACTTAGTTAACTTAAATAAGCATCTAGATATTTATATATTAAATATATGATAACAACTGAGATGTGACAGGCGTCAGCTCAGCTCTCCCTTCCAGTTAGTCATGGGTTTGATTCTCATCCAGAGCAAATGTTTGTGTGATGAAAAAAAATATTGTTCTGTGTCTGGGTGTTACTATGTTCTATGTATGTATTTACAAAAAATAATAATATAAGTATCAGCTATCTAGTTCCCATAGTACATGTACAAGCTTTGCTTAGTTTGGGACCAGACTTTGGGACAACTTTAACACATTTGGTTCTTAGGAACGGTTTATTTTATACTTATATACAAGTAGGTAAGCACAAAAATTAGCTAAAAGGAATTGTAAAAATTAGGATATGACATCACATAATTATATTAGTCAGATACCTACCATCTTGGCCTGTAGCAGCATTAAATCGTAAAGAGTGGAAAGAGGGAAGGGCCTTTGTCCTGCAGTGGGACAGCCATGGCTAATTAATAATAATATGTAATAAGTTTTTTTATAATATATGTATTTTTTTTAATCATGTATATTGTAAAAAACTTTTTACTAAGATTTTAAATAAATGTGTACATAATAATAAATAATATCTTGATGGGAGTAAACTAGGTAGTCTTGTCATACTTTATGTTAGATAAATATCAGATCATTGTAATAACATTCTTGAGTAGGTATAGGCGACCAAGAAATTGGTTTACCACTCTAGGGCTCAATATCATTTGCACGTACAAAACGTCAAGGGCTATTTTCGCTTGACAGATTAATAACTGCTACGTCAGAATCTGTCAATCTGTAATCCTTAGCGAATAATTATGTTACTGGGAGATGTCATCAAAAGTGGTAAACCAATTTCTTGGTCGCCTATACATTTTTAGACATTTTATAATGAATATATGTATATCTGTTTGTGACATAAGCACGGTAGATTAGCATCACGTTGTCCACCGTCTGTCCACTTATCAGTTGCCAAGTGGGTGTGTTAGATATAACTTAGACTAGGGTCCAATATACAGATGGTAGGAAAAAGAGGTTATAATATAGATTAAAATAAAATAATAATAATTATTTATATGTGAAATGAAATGGTGATATTTATTGTTCGTAGAAACTAGGTTCAATTACATAGGTCTTAATTTTTAAGTATTTTTAAGTAAGATAGTTTGCAACGATCCGTAGATAGCTTAACTGTTTCTTATGTATTTAATATATAACTATATATATTTTGTAAATACTGTAATGGTCGTAAGTTTGTTTGTGAATAAAGTCAAATTTATTTATAAGTATTGATAAATATTCCTGAATTTCACACATCACTCTCTAGTCCCAAACTAAGTAAAGCTTGTATTATGTAAACGAAATTGATGATAAAATACGAGTAGGTACTTATGTAATTTGTTTTGAAAAAACATCACACAAACGTTTGTTCTCGGCGGGAATCGAACTCACAACCATGGTAAGTAGAGCTGAGAGCTGTAACGCCAGTCGAAAAAAGTTTCGTATAATACCTCACATTTAATAAAGCAACCCTACTATACTTAATACTTTTTACGTTGTTTTTTTAACGATTTTTTATTTTTTTTATTTTATTGAATACCTACTAGCTGTCCCGGCGAACTTCGTACCGCCTTAGAAATTTTTTTTTTCTGAGAGATTTTCTTATTTTTTTTCCGTAAGAACCTTCTCCTAATTTACAAAAAAAAGAATTAGTGAAATCGGTCCAGCCATTCACGCGTGATGCCGTGACCAAGGAAAACGGGTTTCATTTTTAAATATATATGTCGGAGATAGCCATTGAAGGAGTTGCTTGTTGATTGTTCGATTACGCATAACATTGTCATTATAATGTAAAATCTCTTCTGTAAATCCTAATTTATTTTAAAACGAATTTTTACATTGTTATAAATCCTAAAATCATATTTCTGAAAACATAAAAGTAATTATAGCTAATGGAGGAAGTTATTAAGTAGCCATTGTCAAATAAATTACTGTTCTATGCATAGTGTGCGATATTTAATGTTTACTGTAATTGTAAAAGGTTCTAATAACTTTTAAATTGATTTTATTTAATTAGTTACGTTTTTAAGAGGCTAAATAACTTTATAATCGTAATTTAAGTAATGACCAATCAGAGCAGAGCATTTGGCTTGAGTGTGGTCGAGGCGCCATCTTTATGCGGTAGGCATTTATAAGGCAGTGCACAGTTGTCACGGGGCCTTGTTGTGGAATAGAGATGGATCGAGTTGGATCCTTGAAGTTTGTTTAAAGATTGGTGCTTTGAACTCACTGCTCGGTCATAAAAGTTATAATTTCTATTTCTAAGTTATTCTATCAAGTGATTACCCTCAAACTAAATAAAATATTGTGGAAACTACAACAATTGTGTTTTGTGCTAGCACTTTACCCTCATGACGCCCACCAAGTCTGTAAACATTACTGATGATGTCGTTGAGATATGCTCTTCTCCGACATCAGAAGTGGGATCGGTGCCGGCACAAAATGAGGATCCACGGACACCAGCAAATGACGGATTGCGCGCATTTTTCGAGGCGCAGCAAACCAGTATGCGGCTGCTCGTGGAGGCGCTATCCAACCAACCAAGAACGGAGGACAAGACCATTACGCTGCCTAAATTTGAACCGGAAGACAAGGACAGCGACGCACGGGCCTGGCTAGCAACGGCGGACATCTGCTTATCGGACCGCGATATACAGGGAAGTAAATTAGTTCTTATACTTAGTAAAGCTATGAGAGGCTCAGCCGCAACATGGCTTTCCCAAATTACTTTTCCTAATATGAAATGGATTGAATTCAAGGAAATCTTTCTTTCCCGCTTTGATACGCTTGAAACATGTGCAGCGACGATACTAAACACGCTTAATAGCAAACCGCTTGAAAGTGAAAGCCTCGCTGCATATGCAAGTCGTCTGTTTACTCTGCTTATGTCACGTTGGGGTAGTTTAGAAAAAGAAGAGATAGTGGTATCACTAATACTTGCACACATGGGGCAAATCGAGCCGCGATTACAACGTCGCATATTTTCGGAAGAAATAACTACCCGCATTAAAATGCAGAGAGAACTGATGGCCTTTTCTTATCGCAAAAAAAGTTACCAAGAGGCAACGAAAACTGTTACAAGCGCTGCGCCAGATAATAAACGCCTTAGGTTAAGTTCCGTATCAATTGAATGTTACTCTTGCGGAAAGTTTGGCCATAAATCTTTTGAATGTTTCAGCCGACCGCAAGACAAGCAGCAAACAGCTTCGTTCTCCGAGCGCCCCAACACGGCCGTTGCTACGCGGACCCCTGTCACTTGTTTCAAGTGTGGTGTTGAGGGCCACGTGGCATCACGGTGCTCGCAGGCATTTATGGCTGCAGGCAGCAGCTCCCAATCCACGGCAGCACCCAGCATTGTGAAGCAAGTGAACATGTGCGATGTGTCACCTGTCTGTGAGACCTGTCACCGGAATAATCGCTCAATTTGGTGAGCA
Organism: Ecliptopera silaceata; assembly: GCA_932527185.1. Classification (NCBI taxonomy): domain Eukaryota; kingdom Metazoa; phylum Arthropoda; class Insecta; order Lepidoptera; family Geometridae; genus Ecliptopera; species Ecliptopera silaceata. Next base: position 7,674,735 of record OW052208.1, on the reverse strand, counting down.
GTTCTCATTTTGTTTTGATTCCGGGGCTGATTGTTCCGAGCGTCTCTCGCGAGCTTGTTGGTGTATTACAGCGTGCAATTGTTACCTTGACGGGTGTAGGAAAATCTAGCGTATTATGCGACTCTCAGATCTTGTGTAGAGTCACTCTTAGTGGCCAACTTTCAAAGGGCGAGGTGGCCATTGAAAGTGGAACTAGTTAAGGGCGAGGTGGCCAACTTTCAAAGGGCGAGGTGGCCATTGAAAGTGAAACTAGTTAAGGGCGAGGTGGCCAACTTTCAAAGGGCGAGGTGGCCATTGAAAGTGTAGCTAGTTAAGGGCGAGGTGGCCAACTTTCAAAGGGCGAGGTGGCCATTGAAAGTGGAATTAGTTAAGGGCGAGTTGGCCATTGACACTAAATTAGTAGAGATAGAGGTGAGGTGGCCATATGGATGTTATTGTGATTATTAATTAGTACTGTGGTTAAACTACGCACTTAAAGTAATGGGTAGCACTGAGGTTATTAAGGTTTTGATAATTTTTTTTAGCCAGGAGTGGCCGAGCTATACCAAAATATTTTCTTATTTCAGATAACTATGATGCGCGACCTTCAACATCACACGGGGGCGTGTGATACGTCAGGACGGCCGTGTCGGAGATAGCCATTGAAGGAGTTGCTTGTTGATTGTTCGATTACGCATAACATTGTCATTATAATGTAAAATCTCTTCTGTAAATCCTAATTTATTTTAAAACGAATTTTTACATTGTTATAAATCCTAAAATCATATTTCTGAAAACATAAAAGTAATTATAGCTAATGGAGGAAGTTATTAAGTAGCCATTGTCAAATAAATTACTGTTCTATGCATAGTGTGCGATATTTAATGTTTACTGTAATTGTAAAAGGTTCTAATAACTTTTAAATTGATTTTATTTAATTAGTTACGTTTTTAAGAGGCTAAATAACTTTATAATCGTAATTTAAGTAATGACCAATCAGAGCAGAGCATTTGGCTTGAGTGTGGTCGAGGCGCCATCTTTATGCGGTAGGCATTTATAAGGCAGTGCACAGTTGTCACGGGGCCTTGTTGTGGAATAGAGATGGATCGAGTTGGATCCTTGAAGTTTGTTTAAAGATTGGTGCTTTGAACTCACTGCTCGGTCATAAAAGTTATAATTTCTATTTCTAAGTTATTCTATCAAGTGATTACCCTCAAACTAAATAAAATATTGTGGAAACTACAACAATTGTGTTTTGTGCTAGCACTTTACCCTCATGACGCCCACCAAGTCTGTAAACATTACTGATGATGTCGTTGAGATATGCTCTTCTCCGACATATAGATTTTTTATTCATAAAATCGCTAATGCTTGTGACTTGCGGCATCATGTCGGACAAGTAACTCGTCTCAGCAGGTCGCCGCCTTCAATAGCAGACGGGGCTCAGTACGGATCAGTTACACGGTCCACTTCTCCACAATGTGACTACCGAGGGCTTGTTAGTTTTACTGACCAATGTTTATTTTAACTAATATATAAACCCTGGTCATAAGTACCAAAATAAATGTTATGTTAGATCAAGGTAGTGCAAAAAATGGTTATAAATAATATTTTAATTTTACGTGTCCACTTCAGAACCGCTTCCGTTTTTTCGTCGGTTGAATACGACCTTAGTAGTCGAGTTAAAGGTTTTACTCTTAAAAATCAAATAAGTCAATAACGGCCGGTTTCTCGAACGATGAAATCAAATAATTACTATGTGTCAAACTCGCTTCAATCGTGATTTGGGTTTCCAGAAACCGGCCGTAAGTCTTGATAAATGGCAAATGCACTAAATGTGCGAGCCCAAAAAAAAAAGTAAATAAATAAGTAAGGAGGTTAGTGTTAAAAAAAAAGTTGTGAAAAAAAGTTTGGCTAACAAATGAAAGGGATGATGATTGTTTATTATTTTTTTTGTGTCTAGGTGTGTGTTTTCTCGTTTTTTATAACCGGTTATAGACTGGAAGGTTGGAAGTCATACTACCAGGTTATTTCCATAAAAGCACCTATGCCTGAATTGAGAAACTTTTTTTTTATTGTATTTTAATTTTACATGGAATACAAACAGCTTTTAAAATTAGTAATAGAGTGAATGTAGCACAATTAAGAATTAATTAGTATATTTTTTTTATTTATTATTAGATACTTATAGAGATTATGTTACTACATTAATGATAATATTTAAAATGCAATTATTAAAAATCCAGTAGGTATTTAATAAATAAATATTTAAGATAACATTTTATCGTAGACACACGATAATTTCACAAATATTTACGGTTGTCTGATTATTACAATTTATGTGTAGACGTTAATCTTAGACTCCCCCTATTGCAAAACGCGGTCTGCGGTCGCTCTCATATCCAAATTATTCTAATATTGAAATCGATCAGTTACGGTGAAAATCCCCTTTGAATCAATGCTATACATATTTTACTTTCTATATCATACACACAGAGATTATATAAATCATACATAAACATAAGAAGAGTAATAAGTGCACGTTAAACAATAACTAAATAAAATAAATATTAGTGTCAGTCACATCACACTCTCATAAAACCTTATATAAGTATAAATATGTGTAAGTAGTATAAATAGATATAATACGCTTTTTTTGATTATTATTGTTAATAATTTAGTTACACACAAATGAATAGAAAATATTTTTTCTATTCATTCATTTCTATTCACAAGTTATACGGACGGCCTTATTGCTACGATTGATGTTCGATAACTATCCAACAACAATAATCAAGTATTGATTTAACATTCATAGATTTTTCTCGGTCATTCTGTGACGTAAATGTCATTTATTGTTTATAAACTTGGCAAATGCACAAGATGTGCGAAGACAGAAAAAAGTTTTTAATCTGTATTGACAACAAAATACAGATTATAAACTTTTTTCTGTCAAATTTGAAAGTAGAACGCGTAATAGTGATCGTACCACGTGACAATCTGTTGATTACGCTACCGCTAAGCTATTGTTTATTTGTTTTGCGTTCAAACCACAAAATTGCGTGAAATCTTATTAAACTTTGTTACAAAAACAATGTAACGGCTGAAACATTTGAGATAAAGCACGAAAGAAAATGGCCTATGGAATAAAATACCAGTCAAAACTATTTTGAATCCCAATGCAGCTACAACATACAAGTATAAAAAGCCCACATATTTATATTAAAGGGTAGTCGCAGTCAAATCCTCGAGGCCAGACCTGCTATAACTCCAAAGCACTCAATCCGTCTTACAAGACGAAACATCAAACAAAGTCACCAAGCAAAGGGTTTCCATCGCCCTTCCAAAAAAAAAACTCTAAAGACGCAATTACTTCTACGCCAAAATACTACCACAAACTCACCTATGTGTAACCTTATTACAACGGAATAAGGTTGATATTCGCTCGAGGTTTGGGATTAGCAAAGTGGTCTTGCAAAAGCAGGGCTCTATCAAAGAAATGCGTCTAACGATTCTATTGATAGCTCAACTTGTGTGTGTTTTGAGTATTTTTTTAGGAGATTGCGTCTGTGTGAGTGAAAGAGGGTGATGCTAAGAGATGCTTTCTTCGACCCCTTGTTTCTTATAGACGGGGCGAGGTGAGTTGGTACTTTCGAATCCAACTAGTATTATAAATGGTACTGATTTGGACCAGTTGAACTATCTATAGATAGCTTGCAACGGTCTGTAGATAGCTCAACTGATTGTTATGTATTTTATATGCATTTTGTAAGTACTGTAATAGTCGTAAGTTTGTTTGTGAATAAGTATTATAGACATTGAATTTAAATTTCAAATAGCCTGTATCTCAATCTTAATTACGTTTTACAATATTATAATTTAGACACTGGCAATCAAAGGATTGTTTTGCTTTTCAGAATAGCCCCCCAGCCTTTTCCATAATTCTAAATTAAATTATGTTTCTAAAATAAATAAGTTTGGTGTGCAATAATGTACTTATACTTATTCTACTTATCTAAGTATTCTATCAGCACTCTATATGTATTCTATGTATGTATTTACTGTATGTAGGTACTTAAATAGAATACACTATCAGCATTCTATTTTTCTCTCTAGTTTCCATAGTTTTGCTTAGTTTGGGGCTAGAGTGTGATGTCCATGAATACTTATTTATTGCAAAACGATCAAAAACATGCCATCTAGCGCCAAATCACTCCCCTTATTTCACTCGAGTCGGCCGATCGTCTCAACACACACAGACACACGTACAGTCACGCACACACACGCACGATGGGGTGCGGGCCCTTACAACTCCTCCTTTCTTTATTCTTTATGTAGAAAAATTGCACAAATGGGGATGCAAAAATCGATATTGAATGTATGTATTGAGTGTTTTGGGTTATTTTTTGGATGCTATTGTTGGTATTGGAGCTTCGGAATTAGAATAATTGTAATTATTCGAATTCTGAAAATATTTTTTTTAAGTATCTTTAATAACTTTTAAAGATGCTTAAAGAAAGTAATTAAGTATTCTATCAGCGATCTAGTTCCCATACTAGCTTTGCTTAGTTTGGGACTAGAGTGTAATGGATTTTCATTTTATGTGAAAACTAGTTAGTCCCATAGTACCTGATAGTAAAAAGTTTTGAAATTTTAGAAAATATTGTAGAATCCGCTTCTGATTGTGAGTACAAAAGGAGATGCAAATTAACAAACTTAAATCAAGAAGATTTTTTTACTTACTTTTTACACTTTGCACTGTCATGATTTTCGATACAATACAATTATTATAACAATAAAAAAAAACACCGAATTGATAAACACTCTGTATAACAGCTTAGCATAAGATTTTGCAATCACATAAAGTATCCTCTTAGCAAAATTTGGGTAATAAAATTCAATCACATTTCTCATAACACTCCACAAACCAAACTATCAAATTATTCACCAAACTTTTCATAATCGATTAAAAACTTTTTACAAAAAACATCTTCCTTCACCAAATCTCGTTCTAAACTGATTCTAATCCCTCCGCGAACTGGCCGTTGCTGACCTAAATACCTTTAGAAATATAATAATAAAAACCAGTTCGTACCACTTTGTCTTTTCAATACAAAAGATCAGTTCAGATGTCCGCGGATGCTGCGGGCTTTATAAAATAAAAACAGGTTTAAATGAATGAGCTTTGTCCGCGATCGGTTATTTTGATTTATTCGATTTTTAGTGCGCGATCCGAGTATGGGAAATAAAAAGATGAAGCATTCAACAGGTACAGTTGTGGCGAGAAGTGACGGAACGTGGAATTTTTGACGCGAGTGACAAGCACGATGACATGACAGCTGTCAAATAATTAAAACTATGCGCATGGGTGTCGCGATACACGTAATTCAATATTCACGGACTTTTTACACATCTAAATTAAGTCTTCAAATCTAGTCCCAAACTAAGCAAAGCTTGTACTATGGGAACGAGACTGCTGATAGAATTATAATACATATATTAATAATATTTTTTTTTGTAAATACATACTTAGAATACATAGTAACAACCCAGACACGGAACAAATACTTATGTGCATCACACAAACATTTGTTCTGGCTGGGAATAGAACTCACGACCCACAGCATGGAAGGCAGAGCTACCAACTGATTCATCACTCTTTATCTGGAAATAAATACTTCAAAATGATCCATGTGATTTTATTGAATAAAGTATAATCGAATTTGAATTTTGAGTAATTTAATTACTTACACAAATTAATATTGTACTTACTTTAATAAAATGATAAGCTTCTGTTTTAGAAAAACAAAGTTTATTGAAATACCTACTTAAAAAGTTTAGTAAAAAGTAGAAAATAAAAAAAATAAACAGTAGTCTAGAGTTTTAAATTCTAAACGCTTTTGTCTGCGACTGTATCTAAACCCGATTTGTATTATTTTCTTGGTCGCTCTCAATGTTTACCATTTCACACTGGTTTTTTATAAATGGTTATATTTTATACGGTTTAACAGTTTTTGATTGTATTTTAAATATTTATACGTATTGTTTTAATGATTTGATTTGTAAAAACATGTTTGAATATAATTCCATAATAAAATTATATACGAGTAGGAGTCAACTATAGAAATTGAGAAATAAAGATTAGCTCTGCTTTCCATGCTGTGGGTCGTGGGTTCGATTCCCACCCAGAGCAAATGTGCGATGAACATAAATATTTGCTCTGTGTCTGGTGTACCTACTATTTTATGTATTTCATTAAAAAAATGTATTTAAGTATTCTATCAGCAGTCTAGTTCCCATAGTACAAGCTTTGCTTTGATAAGTACTAGAGTGCGATGTGTGATAGGTATGTCCGTGATTTTTTTTCACGACATAGCATGAAAACGGCTTTTACCGATTTGGCAGTTTTTTTTTGTAGTTTTCTAAGAAGTACAAGGTTCTTACGGAAAAAAACATTAAGAAAATCTCTCAAAAAAAAACTCTTAAGGTGACGGGTATAGCCAAATGCGTGTTTTTGGGAGTGTTTTCTGAAGAAGTCATAGCATGTGGAGTTGTGAAACTTATTATTTCCTATAACACATATATTGAACTAGTCAGGTAGGAAACAAAATGTGTGCTCTTGGTTATAGTTTACCTTAAAATGTAAGTTTAGTACCAACACCTTTTGCAAAAGTGTGGTTTTTGATCCCATTTTTTATGGGTTTGGCAGATTTGTTTGGTACCAAACTCAGCACAGCTATTCTTATGGTTGATATCTATACATGCAAGTTAAAAAAAAATTAAATTAAGGTGTTTAAAGAAGAAGAAGAGTAGCGCCTTAGAAACTATAAGTGTTTCATTGCTGTGTGCTCGCAAATATTCATAAGCCGCTGCTTAAGAGTTTGACAATCCGAACTGTGCGCGGCTCACTATGTGTTTTGCGTCGTTTTCAGCATTCTTACTGAAGTTGAAAATGCGACGTTGCCACGCTGACTATCTAGAGTTTAACCACTGCGGCAAAAACTATGCCGTGTTACAAGTTTAACGTGTGTGTAGATATAATAAATATATAATAAAGTTGGAAGTTATTGACATTTTTATTTCTTATGAAAAATTTCACCCTACCCGTCGCCTTAAGCGGTACGAAGTTCGCCGGGACAGCTAGTTATTTATAAATTGAAATAAAAATTGTTTAACATAAAAATGAGTTTGATTTAAGTGATTCAATTTGATTTATCCACAGGTGTGACGACCGGTCCAGCAGCTGTCCAGTCCGTTTGTTTGTCATTCTAATGTCCTTTTGTAACCGGAGAGCGGACGCTTTTTATATATATATCGGATAGTTTTACTGATTTTTATAACCCTAATATTGTATATTCTAATGAGATTTTTGTAGAGATTACAAAATTATTATTAAAATTGTGTAGATTTTTTGTTCGAATAAATAATTAGACAATTATTATATTGAAGGTTGTAATTGTAAAAAATGTATGATACATTATTTTAGCTGTCTGCATGCATCTTGTTACATATAATCGGTCAATCTTATAAAAAGTTAGCGCAGACTTGATGTGTTGATTACCATACGTAATGATGACATAATGTCAACGCTAACTTTTCATAAGATACAAGGAATATCTTCAGCAAAATGCGTCATGTACTAGCATACCTAATTAGCTATTTTCTTAATTACCTATTCTTAATTTAACATGAAATCTAAATAAAACAAGTAGGTACATCCATGCCATAGTTAGTGTAGATACAAAATACAAATTCAAAGATATTTTTATTTGCTAATAAATATTTTTAATAAAAAACAAAAAAACAATATAAACAATGAGCGATTTTGGCATCACATTATAATCTTTTTTTTCGTAGGTACAATACACTACATTAAAGAACTTTTCGAGTTCTACTCAACACTAGATGTCGTTATAACACGTTTTGAGCGCCTCTTGTGGTAAGTTTTTGATACTAAAATAAAGCTTTAGGCCATCTGTCGTGGAGCAGCTTAACTAAAAGTTTGTGCTACTCGCTCATAGATGGCAGTATAAGTAAAAATCATCGAAAGCAAAATAAGTCACTGTTTAACGTTAATAAGGTGAAAAATATACAAGTTATTATAAAATAATTACAATATTAAAAGATTGAATGAATAGACAGAAGAAATGAGAGAATATTCCCAATTCAAGAATGACTTTCAGAATTTCATTTCATTGAAAACATAAACAAAATGTATGAAAAAATGAAATTAGCTATTTCATTTTTTTTACACATCAATATTAATAAATACATTAAAACTTTTACAGCAATTTCAAGTTTTTCACTTTCCACGGCGTTGCCAACTTGAAAAACACAATTTTTCGCGCCATCGGAGCGTTTCCAAGAAAATTACCCGACCGACAGCTCGAAAATACCTTAGTAAACATGTTTTTACACTCATTTAATTAATTTAGACCGAATGAACTAGCTCTAGGGTTTATTTTGCGTTGAAGTTTTCTAGTAGTTTAATAGGGTAGTGCTTATTTTAAGTATTTATTTTCTAACCATGACCTAAAACACTAATGCGGTTACAAACTCCTCATCTTTAGGGTAATTTTCGCCAAATAATGGGGTAATTTGTAATCAATAGTTTTTTGCTGCGTATTGGATTTACCTTTGAACTAAAACAGCAAGATATTTAGTTTTCACAAGTTTTATATTAATTAGTTTTTTCTTTTTCTTTCCAACCTATGAAAGTTCTACTTAATTTGGGTACTTAACTTAATAAAATATAATAAAAAGAATAAAATAATATACTTACCTATGACTTTATTTTATCTTTCTATTATAATTCTTATAGTTATTGCAAACAAATTCCAATATTAAATAATAAATTACAAATCAAATCTTAATACTTTAAACAAGCATATTCTACTGTAAAACTTTGTACTTATAATAATAAAAAGTGTAAGGTACAGAAGCTTGATCAGAGAGGAGGTTGGGGTAAAACCAACCGCGGGAAGTTTTCACACTTTACAAACTTTTTCCGCTTTTTGTTCCGCAAAGTGTCCCGTACACCGCAACGGGTTTTCTGTACCATCATTAAAGGGGTTTCACACTCTTGCAGATACATAACGTTATTTATCTGAAACAAAATAAAAAAAAACTGGTAATTGATCCAAATTCCAAATTAATACAAAAATATATCCGCGTATCATACAATAGATCATGTGATACATAAAATACATCTCTGCTTTTTAGGATTGAATTCTTTTTCTTTCGTTCGTTGAATAAACAATTTTGAAAAACAAAACATTTGGTATTTTATATGTAGGTATAAAACAAATATCTATCTATGTAATGTATTGTATTAAGTATGTCAGTCTTCTAGTACCCATATTACAAGCTCTGCTTAGCTTGGGGCTAGATGATGTTGTGTGGATTGTCCAGCATTATTTATTTATATATTAGTATTGTAGACTAGGTATTATTTAGCACTTCAACTAGTTACTATTAGTAATATTAATATTATTAATATATTTATGTCCCATAACGTTAATCTACGTTGTATGTAAAAGATCCTTTATCTCGAATGCCGGCAATTTGCGTGAGAGCTCCTCTTATTGGAACTGTTTATGTAATTAGAACTTTTGTATGCATTACACAACTTTAGATAAAGTTATTTAGTGATATACGCTTAGTTTTAAGTTTTTTTCTACTAAATACTTTTAAAGATTTAATTTTGAGTACTTAGGTTACTTTATAATCATCACTATTGCTGGATATTCGTTTTTTTGGCCATCTTGTTTTTATAAGTACTCATAATTTCCAGATTATCAAGCATTTTAATTTGTATAAAACACATGTTTATAGATGTTATTAAATAAATGAATAAACAAGAATAGGGTGGTATAAAAAAATATAAGTCAAAGATTTTTTTAAGCTAACATGCGAACTGCAAATAAATATGCCTTTTCTAGAATTTGTCGATTTTTTTCTAGTTCTCAATTTAATTCTCAGATAGTATAGTTTCAGACCCGACGTGATAAAATACCTACCTACAGTTGTAGCATCGACACGATAAAAAGAAGAAGAAGACCGACGTTTAGAGATATCCATCAACACCACTGCCCTAAATTCGTATCTTCCAAGGGCAAAATTTACCCAAAACCATTTCCCAGTTTCTATATAAACTGTTTGAAACTCCCAACAAAAGATAACCCGAGCATTATTGATGGAGGCCTGAAATTTAATATGAAATATTTCAAACTACACACCACCACAAACCGTGTACGTAAACGTACTAAACGCACACATACAAAAACTACACAAATACATTGAAGCGTAAGAGGGGTGTCTTTGTTACACATTAAGGAAGAAGGGTACGAAGGGGGAAGGGGGGTAAATAGGGTGGGTCCGGCCTGTTTTGTATTCAACCCGCTTGTACGTTTACGATTTCGCGCGGGACACTTAGAAATTTCTATCGCTGAGCGTCGTGTTTGCTACAATTCGGAATTTCTTTATTAAGTGCGGTCGACTGTACAGTTACTATAGGAATGTGGGAAATGCGAATGCTGACTGTCAATTCGCACTCTAGAGGTACTTTAGTGAGAAACAGCATTTAGTAACTGTCAAATAAAGTTGAATATGTATTTGAATAGGTGTATAGGTTCGATAAATAATAAAATACAAACATTTGCTCTGGGTGGGAATCGAACCTACGACCCACAGCATGGAAGGCAGTGCCAACTGAGCTGTGACGCCTGTCAACTATAAATCGTTTGCAACGGTCTGTAGATAGCTCAACTGATTTTATATACATCTATTTACATTTTGTAAAACTGTAATAATCGTAAGTTTGTTTTGTTCGTGAATAAATCTAATCCATTTTCAACTACACTATTTACAAAAAAAAACCACTACTCTAATTTGTCAGTAAAATCTGAATTGAGAAAAGTGGCTAAATAATTAATTAAATATGTCATTGATTTGTATTATTTTATGAACTAGCAATATCTTTTATCATTGTCAAATATCATAAAACTGGGTTTAGTTTTAACATTCTTGACAATGATTACAGATGAACATATAATTACAGGCAAATTCTAGTAAAACTGATAACTTTATTCACAAACAAACTTACGACTATACAGTATTTACAAAATGTACATTGTCATATAAAATACATAAGAAACAGTTGAGCTATCTACAGACCGTTGCAAACGATCTATAGATAGTTCAACTGATCCAAATCAGTAGCAATCGGAAGCGTACCCAAGACACTGGCTGCATTGCCGCGCTGAATAGCAATTCTAGTAAAATGTTAAACCCTGCAGTAAAATCCCTAATTTCATATTAATAAATCATCGCGCTCAGCTTAAGACGGAATTAGCATATACCGAGGAATCCACTCCCACAAATAAGACTAATTTGAAAAGCGGAATAAAGAGAAAAAGTGGGAAGTTAAACGTTGGAAATATTCAGCGCATTAGCGTCGAGACTGGACCTTATAAGAAGACAATTTTTATGCAAATCTTTTTCCGCTACTTTAGCATTCGGTACAGACGTAGGGCGGAGATAGGGTTGCCATAAGTGTCATATTTTTTTTACTTATTGTTTAGCGTCTTCTTCTTCTTATTTAAGAGCTTGGCTCTTGTCTGCGTAATGAGTGCAAGTCACGCCATTTATTTATTTCATTTGTTTAGCGTACTTAACATAAATGTACGCCAGTCATACGACCTAGCCTAAATGGCTAATGAATCATTTGAATCTAACTTAAGTTACTAGTAAAGATTAGATTATTATTAGACTTTTTTAATAGAATACTTTATTTACAAACTTATGACTATTAGGTACAGTGTTTATATAATGTGCAGGTATATATAAAATACATTAAAAACAGTTGAGCTATCTACAGATAGTTGCAAACGATCTATAGCTAGCTCAACTGATTAAAATCAGTACCTAATAAAGTATTTCGAAACTTATTCCATACTTTTTTTCTAGACCCTTAAGTACCTAAAAGTAATCATTAATTTATTCACAAACAAACTTACGACTATACAGTATTTACAAAATGTACATTTACATATAAAATACATAAGAAACAGCTGAGCTATCTACAGACCGTTGCAAACGATCTATAGATAGTTCAACTGATCCAAATCAGTACCAATCGGAAGCGTACCCAAGACACTGGCTGCATTGCCGCGCTGAATAGCAATGCTGATACGTTGGGCCAGATACTCACCAGCCCTCGGGTCACGCGTCGCTTCGACTAGACGCCCAGAAATAATTTTGAAAACGCGGTGGGCCTCTGTACCCCACGGACCTAGAGTCTCGACCCCAAGAGGAGCAAATATGTACGCCCTGTCGAGACCTGCATATTTGCGTCTCTTGAGATCCTCGGCCGAATCCGCCGCCGCACCAGCCCGAACGGAAGTCTGTGACAGATGAGAAGGAGCAAGGGTATCGACACAAGTTGCGTCCCACACCAAAGGCCTTCCCGCCTCCCACGGAACAAGCGTCATACCGTCAGGCCGTTTGCCATCGTCACGCATCAGACCATTCGGCTCTAGAATGGCTGGCACGTTCACGCTGGTAAAAGCCCGCCGGATGATGTCGTTGAGGCTAGCATGACGGGATATCCGACCGGCGGCTCTAGTGCACGATAATCCGTGGTGACCAAGCTGTTCGACAGCAGTACCGCACTGGCACAGATGAGGTGCGCAGCACCGCGCGCCCAACCGTAGACTTGCTGCAATACGGAACGTGACAGGATCCATTAGGGTACCAATATGATATGAAGGAAGTGCTTGCAGCCAAAATCCTGACTCCCTTTTAGAGACGGCAAGAAGACGGGCACGATCTGCGGAGCTAGAACACGTTTGTAACAGACAGTTCCGTGATAACTCGCACAGAGGCCCGTCCCATTGCCGTTGAGACGAAAGAGAGGTAGGGGGAGCAGAATCAGGGCAAGCACTATGCCAAGCATTTCGAGCTTCGTCTAGATATGAAATTTTGAGATCGAAACTAGTAGGAGCCAAAAGAGACGGATTTAGAATTTTTTCTACCAACGAATGAGTGCTATAGACGGAAGACAGGAAAGCTGGTAAGGCGACACTAGAAATTTTGCGAATACCTAAACCTCCTAATTTGATCGGTAGAGAGGCCTGCAGCCATGCCCTGTCATCCAAACAAATATTCAAAACTGATGATAATGTATTCTTTATTATGTTGTCCAAGCCTTCCACCAGCTCGCTGTGTTTCCACAGTTGACAACATCGTAAAGAGTATGTAAATTTAGGTACAAAAAGACAAAATCTAATAATTGTAAAAGCCATATGACTATTAATTTTGAGTAATCTATCCGAAGTTTTATTAAAATTTTGAATTTTCTCTGCAATGAAAACCGGAAGAGACTCATCAAATATAGGTGAACCAAGGAGGCGGAGTGAACATCTATCTACTACTGTAATGTTCGATGCCAAAATGTTGAATTTGTTAATTATAGAATTTTTATCCAAACAAGTATCGGAAACAAAAAGTTCGCATTTAGCAAAATTTAATTCTAAACCTATTTTTTGAAATTCATCAATGATAAGTTTTAGATCGCCAAAAACTGTGTCCACATCCCCACCTAAAGTTCCGTCATCCAAATACCAAACATTGAGCTTAGATTGGAGACGTTGAATAATTGGATGGATGGCGAGGCTAAAAATGGCTGGGCCTAGGGGGTCACCTTGCTAAAAGTAATCTAGTTTTAAGTTTTTTTTTAATTTTAAAATCATACCAGTGTCATTGACATCCCTAAACTAAGCTCAAATATATTTTTGCTAGAAGTTATTCTTCTCAGATTATAATTATTTTTATAATAAGCATTTCAACTTTAGGTATGCAAAAGAATTTCTTTGTTCTACAATAGACAAGTTTTCTGTCGTTACAAAGGAAAAAGGTATATTTTGAGAACAATATTTTAGTAATATTCTTTAAATTTTTTATTTTATTTGTGAGTTTTTTATTCTGAGATACTTGTACCATAATGCTTCGGCTACATTAGCGGGCGAATATTCGTATCGTGTTGGCGCGACAAAAACATCGTGTTCGGGTTTAAGCGATCTTCTTGTCTAAATACTACGCGATGACACGATGTACCCGGCCACATACATCGCGTTAACACGAATATTCGCCTCAAGTGAATATGTTTTATCTAGAAAACTACACCGTAGACCTCGTCATCACTTAACATCAGGTGAGTTAGCAGAGAAGCGTATGCATTATGTGTTAAAAAAATATTAATTTAAAAGATTAATAAGCGATCGATGACTGTGGTATCTGTGCCCAAAGGTACTAATTAAATATTCACGAACAATTCACACATCACACTCTAGTCCCAAACTAAGCAAAGCTTTTACTATAGGAAGTAGATTGCTGATAGAATACTTTTATATACTTCTTTTTTGTAAATACATACATAGTAAAACCCAGACACAACATATATTGATGTTCATCACACAAACATTTGCTCTGGGTGGGAATTGAACCCACGACCAGCATGGAAAGCAAAGCTACTACCAACTGAGCTGAGACACCTGTCAACATAAATTAAGTTCTAAGATTTTTTTTATTTTCCATTGTAATCTATCTATCATATCCTACTCTTGAGAACCAACGTCAGCCCACCAATCACAACAAATTAGCCTAAACAATGATCAAACATTACTAAACAAACAAAACTAACAAAACAAGCGATAACCATCCTATAATGAAAAGTTCCAGTTCTGATTGCGACCCGCTAACAGTCTTAAAGTCTCCGCAGACTGCAGACTTTTTATCGGCCGATAGTTTGGTTGGCTTCTTATTTATTCTTTATTGTACACAAAACATAACAAGAGAAAAACTTAAACATAAAACATGTACAGATAGGCGAGCTTAACCCTAAAAAGAGTTCTCTTCCAGTAAACCTTGAAATGAGTGAGGGCAAAAGAGATGTGGGTATGTGTACCTACTAAACAGAAAGACAGAAAGATATCAAGTAACATAAGCACCATAAATAAACACCATATACCTAAAAATAAGCAGTAAAAATAAGCATCTTAATCAGTATGAAGACTGAATCACTGTAATGTGCGCATCCGCGTACATCTTCATGCTGATGAATATCATTAATAGCATAAATAGCATTGCTATTCAGCGCAGCAATGCAGCCAGTGTGTTGGGTACGCTTCCGATTGGTACTGATTTGGATCAGTTGAACTATCTATAGATCGTTTGCAACGGTCTGTAGATAGCTCAACTGTTTCTTATGTATTTTATATGACAATGTACATTTTGTAAATACTGTATAGTCGTAAGTTTGTTTGTGAATAAAGTTTAATATTCATGCTGATTAAGAAGCCGACCAAACTATCGGCCGATAAAAAGTCTGCAGTTTGCAAATACCCTTAAAGTTGAGAAGCACGCACACAGACGCAAATCCCCACCCACTGAACAGAAGAAGATATAACTGCGCCAGTGTAAGTTGAACTTTCCAACATCGTCAAACCGGGCAGAAGAGATGGCGAGTACGAATTTTGTCAGGTCAGAGTGAACTGGTCGTGGAGGGGTTGACTACCTAAGGAGCGCAAGAAGAAATACCCACGGGATGCCGCAGAGAACGGGACTGGCCGCCCGCAAGTAGAAACGAACTTACCCGACTTTTGCCGAACTTATTCCGACTATTCAAAAATTGAATGAATATTACAGAATTGGTATAATTTTTTTTTTTTTTTTAATATAATATTAACCTTTATTCACAAACAAACTTACGACTATACAGTATTTACAAAAATTGTCACATAAAATACATAAGAAACAGTTGAGCTATCTACAGACCGTTGCAAACGATCTATAGATAGTTCAACTGATCCAAATCAGTACCAATCGGAAGCGTACCCAAGACACTGGCTGCATTGCCGCGCTGAATAGCAATGCTGATACGCTGGGCCAGATACTCACCAGCCCTAAATTATTATATAATTAAATTATTATATAATAAAAATAATACTTTAGAGTTGGTCCCATATAGATTTCAAAAGTAAAATTTTATAGGTCATTTTAAGTCATGAGTAAAAACATATGACTTAAAATTATACGTAATATAATTCTATTTAAAAACACTTTTATTAGGATGACTACAATGATCGATCGACCCATTGAGGGCGTCATCATTAAAGTCACTTTTAATGTTTTTCCGTCTTTTTATTACACGTGTTTACCCTTTCCTACGCCTAAGGAACCTTAAAGTGAACCGCTATCGATCGGGAGGAGGGATTCTTAATGCTCAGTTCGTAGGATGTCCATTAATTATGCGGACGGAGACGATCGGACGATTGCGAAAGGGTTGGATTCCGAATTCTAATGTCGCATTGTTTCGTAAATAGGTTTTTGTGGGACGTATTCAGTGCTATCTTGTTTTGTTACTTCTATTTTCAGAATATCTGTTCATTCTATTTACTAATATTAGATATATGTAGTTGTATATTTTTTAATTGGAATGTAAGTAGGTACTATAACTGTGCATACTTCTGTGTTCAATACATGTTGGATTCCAAATTCTAATGTCGCATTGTTTCGTAAATAGGTTTTAGCGAGGACGGATTCAGTGCTATCTTGTTTTGTTACTTCTATTTTCAGAATATCTGTTCATTCTTTGACGACCGATGTGGCGCGGTGGGCGATGGTCCGCCTGCGACGTGTAAGGTTGCGGGTTCGATTCCCGCCTCGGGATAAATGTTTGTATGTTCTGCAAATATTTATTCCGGGTGTTCTGGGTATTATATGTATAATAAAAAAATATATATCTATGTATTATATTGTATTAAGTATGTCATTCTTCTAGTACCCATAACACAAGCTCTGCTTAGCTTAGGCTAGATGATGTTGTGTGGATTGTCAAGAATTTTTTTTTTTTTTTTTTATTATTCTATTTACTAGCTAATATAAGACATAGTTGTATATTTTTTAATTGGAATGTAAGTAGTTCTAAGTGCTATACTTATACGATCACGTGTTTTGATTTTAGTTTAGTTTGTTTGACTTGTAAGTTCAATTCTATTCAATAAATTTATTTCAGAGAATTGGTTATTCAATGAATAGGGTTGGGATGTTTCTTTGTTCATAATCATGTCAATATCGCTTCACTGATTGGGATAGCAAATTATATAGTTATTTTTAACATTTATTTGATATTATTGATTACAAACCGAGAAAGAAGTATTTATTAGATATCTTTTGAATTCATAAAATCTTCTTCTACAGAGTAGGTATAGGCAGATTTGATTCTCGAAAAGTGATTCTTCTATGTAAAAAGGCCAATAGTTTTCGAAAATCTTGCGACTCGAAATTCAGTTTTCTCTTTTTTCCAGTCACTTTTTGAGAATCAAATCGATTAGAGATCTAACTACAGGCTCAACAAGGATTTCTGTTGAACACGTACTAAATAAAATATTCACGGACAACACACTCTAGCCCCAAACTAAGCAAAGCTTGTACTGATTATATTCACGGACAACACACTCTAGCCCCAAACTAAGCAAAGCTTGTACTGATTATATTCACGGACAACACACTCTAGCCCCAAACTAAGCAAAGCTTGTACTGATTATATTCACGGACAACACACTCTAGCCCCAAACTAAGCAAAGCTTGTACTGATTATATTGTTAACTAAGTACATGTTGTGTGTCTTATTATTATTTTATTTTTATTTTTAGGCTTCTCCGTGTTGTGACCTCTAGGCTCTGACATAATACCAGTGTTACCAGTGTTCATACGTGCACTGTTACCTAAGTAATAGTGCACGTATGCTGAGTCAGGGACCAAATTAACCTAATTTTATTCTTACCTATTTATTGTTGTGTATACCTAAGGGTTAATAAAATATTTTTCTTTCTTTCTTTCTTACTTTTTGCGACAATGAACGTATTTTTCTCGTCCTATTCTTTAATGTAACTTGGTAGGTACCTCTATGTTATATGTAGTAGGTTATACAATATGCCTTGTGGGTATTGGTAATGGGTTCAGTAGGTCACTTCAGAGCTAGATGAAGGATCAAACGATGAATTCTCGAGTGTGATAAACGTGTGTGCACACATTAATCAAGTGGAGTGCGTAAGACGAGAACGGACGAAAGTATTGCGTTGCGTTGAAAACTGCCTATTCTGGGACTCGATCACGAATTTGTGACAATAGTTAACGTATCGTAATCGTAGCGTATCTTATACTAGGCACTGCGCGATGACATTCAGCTGTCAAACTGACGTTTGCCGCGCAGTGTGAATATGTTTACGATTATCACATTTCCGATTGAATAAACGATCGGGTCTATGATCGGCTATCAACAAAATTTTATTTCTTATTTTCTTATAAATATTAATTTTATTCATATTTTTAATTATATTTTGTTGTGTGTGTTTTGCAATGCTTCTGTACAATAAAGCCTACATTTTAGTAATATTTTACTCTGTGATAGAATATCTGTCACAAAAGAGAATCATCCATCGACGTTTCAGGGAACGACAATGGAGCCCTGTTGCAGTCACTACATGATAACACAATAAGTTTATTTATAACATTTTACATGTATTTTAGTTTAAATTATAACATGGGCTCTGTTACTCACTTCTCCCATTATTACAAAAAAATCTGACCTTGTATTTGTTTCTATAGTTTAAGTACAGTATTACGATATGATTTAAAAACTTTCAGAATAAGTACGCCCTAATGTCGTACCGTTAATATCTCAAGGGTTGCCTCTCAAGTATCACGTAGCGGTAATAGGGTTGTACGTTAATTTATAAGGGTTGTCTACGAAACTTATCTAATACCTCTTGTTGAGCCGGTTTTAGTGAGGACGAGGTAGCCCTGTGGTGATGACTATTGTTTGTGATTCAATCCCGTACTTTGACGTCTGTAGACGAATTGGATTAGATAGTGATCATGCAGACAAAGACAGAGAAAGATATGATTAAATTTTATTTAGATTTGTCGCAAAGTTGAACTCTTATTCGTGAAGTAACATGTGTTAACATATAATGTGGTCTATTATTTTTGTCGATGAAAATAAAATAGTTAGACATAGATTAAAAATCTAATCAAAGTTGTATTTGAACCAGATTTCTAATGAAATACTTATTCAAAATGTTTAAGAGTATTCTATCAGCAATCTAGTTCCCATAGTACAAGCTTAGCTTAATTTGGGACTAGAGTGATCTGTGAAACATCCGTGACTGTATTTATTTATACATTTTTGTAAATGAATATCAAAACCCAATATTGATTATATTCTTCTTTACATTAAAACGAAGGCCAAAAGCTTTGCCCTTAGTCTCAATAGTCCCTCCCACGCCTACTCATTAAACCCTACTAAATAAGTGTACTTTAGAAGTAAAAGGATTTAGTATAATCAGATGACTTTTGCAGCGTTCTACTCATCATGACTGATCTAAACAAGAATATATAAGAAGAAAAGATTTAAATACAAGAGCTTTTATATAAAAAAAAAGAATAGAGAACAATGAAGAATGTGTACAAATACTATGTATAAATAAGTAAGTATTCACGGTTTTTTTTTTACGGAGGGAAAATGCTTGACGCATGCCTCATATTCGGGGAGAATATGAGGGGATGTCGGACTCTCTGTCACAGACAGCATACCGACTAAAAACCCTCCGATGTACCCTCATTCACCTTAGTGCCAGTGCATCGTCAAACCAATCGTCACTTGACGACTGGTTCGACACTGCATCGGCACTTGACTGAGCCACGGGGGACTCTAGTCCCAAGCTAAGCCAACCTTGGGAACTAGATTGCTGATAGTTTTTTTGTAAATACTTACTTAAAATACAAAGCAACACCCAGACACAGGACAAACATTTATGAACACCACACAAATATTTATTCTGGGTGGGAATCGAACTCACGATCCACAGCATGGAAGGCAGCTCTACTACCAACTAAGCTGACACGCTTGTCAATGACAATGAACACAAATTGTTTTTGTGCCTTTGGTAGTTCAGCCATCGTCTTGATGTTTCCATTAATAAATTAAACTGGATCTTTTGACCAACTAGTGCGTGAATTTTTTAAATAGTTTATGTATACGATGGTCAATAACCCTTATTAGAGAGTTTTTTCGCACATTTAGTGCATTTGCCATTTATCTATTAGAGAGTTTTCAAGGGTTAGAAATTAATGGTAAACTGGCCAACGTACCCTCGAGTAAGAATAATTGTGACAATCGCAAACGTATCGAGCCTGTAGCGTATTCGAGTGACACTTGACGCTTGACGCTAGTTCGACAGTCGAAGGTTGCAGCGTCACCGCGTGTGCTAACGTTACGATACGTTAACGATACTCACATTTATTCGTGCTCATTCTACGTCAGTACCTCTACCATGAGTTGTCACAGTAAAATCGCCTGACTTTACTACAGTAGATACGTAAATATTAGTATTACGAATTTTAGTACCCAACTATCCGCTAGAGGCGCTGTACAAATCTTCATAATTTTTTTTAACTACAGACGCTAGCGAGTATAGTATATATAGTATAGTAAAAACTCATGGTTGAGCTACAGGTAGTCAAATACATTCAAATAAAGTTACTTAAGGTGGTTACTTTGTCCAGTATTTACTCCGCAAAGTGCTACTGTAGGTACTGCTTTCTAATTAACTAAAACAATACTAACTTTCTGAGCATGTAATTGTAATATCTAGTGCGGGGATGGTACTGGTCGTGGGTTTGACGGTATTTATACTTTGCGTCTTTGTTAAAAGATGATGATGATTAGTTTTAATAGAGAACGGACAAAGTATTATAAATATTTCGAATTGTTTTTGGAAAGTGAACATTCTATCCTAAAATACGTAGGTACTCAGATTAAAAATATGTATGTAACTCTCAATAATTATATAACTTTTGATCCTGACTGTACCACTTCAAGAAAAGTGTCGTGTAAAAAAACTATATTCTGAAGTTTTACTATAATAAATAACTAAGAAGTTTCGTATTCCCAAAAATATTACTAGATTTTTCTAGCAAAGGTTGAACTATGAATACCCTTTAAAAACAATACAATAATGTTGGTTTACGAAATAGGTATAATATACATCTACTTGTTCCTAAAATTTAAGACGAGAGGGCGCTCCTTACTGGCGGGGGCGGGTCGGGGCAGGGACGGGGGGAGGGGGTAAGACACTCGATCAATACCGACCCGACTTTCAAACTGTTTTCACCCTCACGAAAGTCGCTCGGACTCTGCACGGGTGGACCCTGGCATATCTGTATAGAGCTGGTAATACACGCTTACACTACTACTTGTACACACGAATCGCAGAGACGCGATCGCCGAGCGCCACCGATTTTGTATGGAAATCCAAGCTTCTCAAGAAATCTGCTAGTAGCGCAGCTTAGATGTAGATCTAAGAAGCGCAATCTGTACCCCAAATACGAGTTTGTGTACACACGGATCGCAGAGACGCGATCACCGATCGCCACCGATTTTGTATGGAAATCCAAGCTTCTCAAGAAATCTGCTAGTGGCGCTGCTTAGATCTACATACAAAATCGGTGGCGCTCGGCGATTGCGTCCCTACGATCCGTGTGTGCACAAACTCGTACTTGGGGTACTGATCATACGAATAAACTGACGTTGAAACAGATCATAGTATCAAACTGATCTCAAGATTAGTTTCCGAAAGAAGCTAAGTATATAAATGTAAAGTGGTTTCTCACAGCATCCAGGCTGCATAAGCAGAGGGAATACGGAGATGACAAATGATGAAAGTATAACCCACAATTTACGCCGAGAGGGTAAGAGACAGTTGGAAGAACTAGAAAAATTATTTGTTGCCGTTACAATTATGTACATTCACTGCTTTAACACAAATTAAACACTTTTAAAATTATTATAGTAGTAGGTACATCAGATCTCTGCCAAAACAATTTCTTTATTTTGGCAGAGATCTGATGTATTTATTTATTTTATTTATTTATTATTATGAAAAAAAAACAAGCTAAATAAAATTATCAGCAGTGGTATTATCAGCTCTATAAAGACACGTCTTCGCTGCGGTGTCTTCACGTACGCCTCAACCCCCTGCGTCCCCCCAGGTCTTATCGGCCTTACTACACCATCTAATTATACGTGTGTCGAGTTACTTCATTTTGTGCGCGAATTTCTGAATTCTGGGTAATATTTGAAATTGTGCTTGGAGAAAACCATCGTAATATCTTTAGTAAATACATTACGAATATCAAAACTGGTATTTATTTAATTGCAGTGCTATGTTATTCATTTTTTTCCTATAAATATTTGGAAACCTATAGACCTGCCTATTCAAAAGAGTTGGCAGATGATATATCTTATATCTAGATTATCCCCCTATCTTATAAAAAGTTAGCGTTGACTTTAAGTCATCATTACGTATGGTTATGTATAACAATACTTCGAGTCTGCGCTAACTTTTTATAAGATAGACCGTAAATATATAAATTCTTTCGTTTGCGTTTAATTCATTTTCTTATTGTTTAAATATTGAGAAAAAATCTTACTAACGTAATTTGAGATCACACTGTAATATAAATTCAATAATCTTTAAAAATCGTGAGAAAAATATATTTCAAAACTGACCAGTTAAACAAGATTTAACCCTTAAAAGAAGCTGCGTTTCTCGTGAGAGTCTGCGAGATGAAGGGGTCATTGTGACCTTAGGTCATCACTGGACAAACGCGCTGAGATACCATGACTTAACTTGGATTCAGTATCTTATTATTAGAATTATTTGGTTTTTAAAAATACTGTTAACATTGCTTGGATCGCTCTAAGCGATAGGACCGTTGTACTAAATGCTTTTTCGGATTCTATCGTGTGTTTCTTAATTATTTATTTACAATTTTAGATTTTGTGATAAATACAAATAAGAATAGCGTTGATAGTATAAGATCTCTTGTGAATAATCTAAACTAAGCAAAGTAGATAAATTTATGTAGTTGAAAGGATAAAAAATGTACATTTACATAGTTTTGTTTCAATGTGCTCAAAAAATGTAAAGAATATGAATACACACAGAAAATAACATAGAACGAGAATAAAACAAAATCCTGAGCAAATGCTGTCGGTCTAACAGGTTTTGATTTAATTTAATAAAACAAAAAAGCGTTTTATTACTTTGATTTTGACTGTACTTTTTTATTGTGAAAACTTAATAGTTATCTTTCTTTGTCAGATTAACCTGTTCTTCAATGATCTGTGATGCTATTCGATCGTCAACCATCAAAGTTGACCGTGAGGTCAGTCGGGTCAGTGCCATGACATATGGGTCATTTTGACCCGGTAACGTTAAGGGTTAAAAAAGGGTTTTGCTTAGTAGGTTCCCACGTGGATATTTTTTATCTATTACTAATAGAAATAAAAAATCATCAGGATATATTGCGCAGTTATCGCCAACATTGTGTGGTAGGTAATCTTATTTTGAATTTAATCTAATTTATCTATTTTAAGTAATCAATGCCAATGTACATTTTGTAAATACTGAATTACTGGATAGTCGTAAGTTTGTTTGTGAATAAATGATTTTTTTAGTAATCTTCAATGTAAATGACTTAAATATTTTGTTTTCAAATTTATAATTTCCATTAATTAATGTATTTGGTATTATACCAATTACGCTTGCAACTATTCGCGGTGATAAAATTAATAAAAAACAATTAATCTGGAATTTATAAAGTTATATGTAGGTATATACCGAATACTGGATGCATCTTTGACTTTCAAATTTTTTAGGCTATAGTTGTTTTAGCTTATTTACTTACTTATTTTATTGACTAATTTTACCAATTTATCATCAATACCCGATGAACTCTTCCATTGAAACCATCTTTCAGAAAAAATATATATTTCATCCTATTCTCCCACAAATACAGTGTTATTTTCAAATAACTCTAAATTAGGTTTGTCCACAAAATTAATCAGACCGCCTAAAAGCCGACAGCCATAAATATTATTTAAAATTTAATAGTAGACAACGAGACGATAAATTTCAGTGCAATTAGACATAATCGTTGAGTACAAAGATCTTCCAGTGCTCCGCGATCAATAGCAGGGCTCCACAACATTTTGTACATTTTTTGGTTTTTACGAAATTGGACTTGGCTTGGTCGTGTAATTCTTACAGTATGTAATTGTTAGGTACAATATTATTAGACAATGCGCGAATAATTTATAAAAATGTTTGAAATTTGTTCCTTATTTTATAATCTCGCATACGACCAATAAATACTACTAAACATAAAAACCTATATTTATGATATAAACTGATGCTACAGCTTATTATAGTAAAAAAAACTGATAGTTTAAATAATCTAAACTAAAAACATATGAGACATAATAACTATATATAAGTTATACTTAACTTGTATATGATGTTGATTTGTAACATATATAGTCCTACTAGAAGTCGATGACTTATCCCATTGAGTCACACCTTTCTGTCACACTGTAATTCTGTCAAAATGTTAATGTAAAATTGTGATAGAAAGGTGTGACTCGACGGGAATAACTAAAAATATAATTGTAAGATGATTCTACCAAATTAAAAAGTAGCTACAGGTTGGCGAGCCCTGGCGTACTTTACAGCGCAGTATATTACATGGTTTATGGCGTTCCTCCCAGGCTCTTGGAGTGTAATAAAATCTTGCCAGCGACCAGCGCTTTATGAATATTGCCTAGATAAGGTGCGGAGTCGGGTTCTAGATTACTTCAAGATAAAACTACTAGGCTTCTAGAAAGTCAGCACAAGTTTCTAGGCATTTTTTATGCAATCAAAATACCATCTGTTTCTTTGTAGCTTTTTCTTCTAGCTTTTCTTCTCAAAGAGGTATATTACATGGGTTTTTGTTGCGTGTTTTTACCGAAGTTTTAGCTACATTTGCTTTTGGAGTCTAATGAGACTCCAAAAGCAAAAGTACCTACAAAGACTACGAAAGATGAATGCATCTTTCGTAGTCTTTATAGGTACGAGATCATTAGTCATCAGTAAACGTAAAGTAGACCTAAGTAGAGTTTTGTAGTCAGGTTACCCAACTTATAATTCAGCCAGCACTACGTAGAGTAAGCATGAGGTGGTTACGAGCCAACATCATCCAAAACGACGGTAAAGTCGTTTATCTACAGACACCATTACCATTTTACTACTTAGATATTCTAGTGGGCACTAAACTCAAACAACTGTAGAGCAGAGGGCCGGAAAAGCAGATTTATATTACTACCCAACTAAGATCATAAAACTATATACACCACCGACCCGAGTATTAATATTGTGCTATTTATCATGACCCTCCCCACCTCCCATCTTTTGTATAAGAAAACACACCCGCAACAGCCCGCCGAACAAGTTTCGACATCGAAAACTATTCAAACGCTCGCAGCTAACAGCGCAACTTGTCCGTGGATGTTCTTAACTCGGGAGCTTCGGCGGTCGTTCGAGGAAAATTGGAAATTTCAACTTCGCCGCTTGAAAAGCAACTTTGTCGTGACGTAGTTAAGTCGTTATTTCTTCGATGGGGGCCGATAGTAGATTCGGCAGCGGCTCGAAGTATACTCAACTTTGTTTGTTTAGTGCTAAAGTTTGCTTTCACTTGTGGTTATTTGCTAGCAGATAGCCGGAAGGGTAGAGTCGTAAGGAAGTTCGCCGATTATGTTTAGTCAGCGCTGGCTGTGTAATGGAAAGGAAGTAGGAATTGGGGCCTGAGCGCTGTAAGATGCGGTGGTACAAGGCGGCCATGTTCGAGCCCGCGGGTCGTGGGTTCGGATCTGTTTGTTAGTCCTCAGCTGCGGGCACCATTCTACCTCTCCTTGTTGTTCTCCTTAGTTCTGATGAGATGCCTCTTTGGAAACTTTAAATTGAACCCTTTTATGTTCGCGGAACTTCAGAGCGGAACCGCGCCTAATTTGAAAATAACTTCCTGGAGTAGAAAATGGTATTATTATTTGAAAATGATTTTTAGACTGACCACGTATCAAAATCTTCTAGATGCAATATTTTAAACCACTCTCTATAGCTGTTACAAATAAGTTCTTTATTAATAGTAGTACTTACCTACTTCATCATAAATGCTATTAAAATTACATCACACTCTTACGGCCGGTTTCTCGGACGATGATCAACGAAAAAATCACATAATTACTATGTGTCAAACTCGGATCAATCGTGATTTGGGTTTCCAGAAACCGGCCGTTAGTCTCAGAGATGGGTGCAGTGCATAGTCTCGCGTGGCAAGTCTGCAAGGATTAACTTGAAGAGATAATGCATTTGCAATGGTAAAGTACACCTTAGCTTCTGTAAACCATCAATTTTCATAAATATTCAGCATAAATACTAAATATCTACCCACTTCCATCTCTCAATGTTAAGTTAAAATATCTTTAAATAATATGTATACTTACCTACCTATGTTCCAGTATGTAAAAGTCTATGAAAGTCTACAAAAAATGACAATCTACATGGTCGAAGGTATATTTTTAATTAAAATTTATATCCAAACTAAGAACTCCATCAGATCCATTATCATCAAAAACATTTTAACACATCAATTTATCTTAGCTTGAAGTAGATTCTTAACTTGGAGGGTAGTTTCCCTCCCTCCTTACCCCCACATCTGGGGTCGACGCCCACGTAAAACTGCGCCTCTTGCCCGCCTTAATATTGGGGTGGCGAGTGTTGCCACCCTCCGATTATTACTTCTCCCCGTCAATCTTTACCTACATGTGTGGCGTTACGATGATACTGATACTGTCAAATTCTACTAATATTATAAACGCGAAAGTTTATAAGTATGTGTTTGTTACTTTCACACGTAAAACTACTGAATGAGTTTAAGTGAAATATATATTTCTTTAGTTTGTACATCAGTAGGCTAAATATATTGTGTGAACAGTCTAAAATATAACTATAATAAGACGAAATCTAGTAAATAAATCAATTTTCTGTTCATTCCCGTTCTATGTCGTGTTACTCGATAATTTAGTGAAGATGAGAGAAGATTTATATTTGCATATTTGCTCAAGCATGAAATACAGGATAATTATTAATTTATCTCTTCTCATTTATTCAACTCTAGTGTACTGCATGAACTGCATCTAGCATGATGAAATCCGCGTCTTACAATCACACTATTATGGTGTAGGTATCACTATCCGTCAATCCGTCCATCACGACACACCACTATATTGTGTAACCAACCCTGAGAATTTCCAGCTAATTGCCAGTCGTCTACGCCATTAGACGAAATCCGCGTCTTACTATCACACTATTATGGTGTATCACTATCCGTCAATCCGTCCTTCACGACACACCACTATATTGTGTAACCAACCCTGAGGATTTCCAGCTAATTGCCAGTCGTCTACCTCATTAGACAAAATCCGCGTCTTACTATCACACTGTTATGGTGTATCAATATTCGTCAATCCGTCCATCACAACACACCACTGTGTTCTGTGTTGTGTATCCAACCCTGTCAATTTCCAGCCAATTGCCAGTCTACCTCATTACCGACCGACTTCCTAGTGATTTAAAAACCTCGCCATCCATATTTACTTCAAACAAAGATGTCGATTTAGTTAGGGTAGCCTATTTGACCTACATGTTTAAAAACTGGAATAAGCATGTCAAAAAAGTTCCAGATGATTACTCACCGCAACCTGTCAATATAGATCTTATTGTTAAGTAATAAGGTTTAAAACAGCGCAGCGTTTTCGATAGGGGAACTACTTTTACTCATTTTGACCGACTGCCCTAATTGCTTCCGAAATGGAAGGGTCATTCAAATGTAGAGAAAAGGAAAATTGGCATGTGTGAGTAAGTTAATTTCTTATTAAAAGGTCTTAAGTATACTAGGTTTTTAAAGCTGCATCAATAAATTATTTATTAGAAACTTGCATCCCTATATATCTATCACTCCAAATCTAACCACTATCTATCAATTTTTCGGTGATAAAGAAAAAAAACATAAACATTCCTTCTTTTAACTTTTACCCAAACGATGTTTTGATTTGTAGCTGCATCTGTGTAAAATTTTGTATGTACGTAGCCCATAAACTTACTTTATATAACTGTTTCTCAATAAGTGAATGTACATAATATTCTTCTGAGAAATAAAGATTCTTTAACCCGATCTAGAAATTCTTTGCAAGAAACTGGCATCCTTAGAACAGTTCAATAATCAATAATACAGCTAGTCTTATCCATTCTCTAATTTCGCAATCCTCATACTGATAAAGATTAAAATATAATATACATTCTAGACCTTTCCAGCCGCCAAAATAAACCCAAACGTGTCGCAATAAGATTATTCCAAAAGGAGCTTAGAGCCGCCACATAAATAAGCCGAAAACGCTGTCCTTAAGTTCCTTATCGACCCGCACATTACGAGCTTAAGGCTCCTTCCCCCCAAGACATATTTCATCGAGAACTGCTCCTTAACTACCACCCGGGCTCCAACTTTAAGCAATATTTCACCCCGTAAATAATATACAGCGTACGTGAGGCGACCTCGGCAATACATCCTTCGTTTTAGCTTTTGTAAGTTTAGCTTTCAGTAATTAGTTTTTAAATAAATAAATAAATTATTTATTGAGGTCTAATAAATTAAATTACAAACACGTATCCTTCCCTATCTATAAAAAAATGCGTTTACATTATGTCACCATTACGTATGGTAATTAAAACATCAAGTCTGCGCTGACTTTTTATAAGGTAGACCGTTAGTATCTAAGGTAAAATAAGGCCTACAAGCGGTATTATCGCACAAAGCGATTTCTTACAGGCAACCATTATTGTTACTTATTCAAAGATTTAATTGAATTATAGATAGTCAAAAATTGGTTTTATGTACAGAAATATATGCTCATAATTTCATGGCGTGTGTTTTTATTTACTATTATATTAATTTATTTTGAAAAATGATTATTTCCGTTCAAGTACACACATTGACTCTGAAATCAGAAATCAGAAATCAGAAATCAGAAATCAGAACAATTTATTGTTTAACTGTTGTACATAAAAGATCTTAATTATAAGTGGTACAAGTTTATACAGTTTGTCCAATCCGGACGTACAATATGAGGGCTATACCCAATGAATGATGAGAATCTCACAACATATGTCCTCAACTTCAGGAATGTAAACTTTAGCATGCTATACACATTTAGTCTTTATTAGGTATTTATCTTTCAAAATATTCTTGAATTGAATAAAAAACATTACAGATTAACCATTTTCTCAAACGATTTTTGAAAATATTACCTTGAAGAGGTTTAATATCTGTAGGTAAGCTATTATATATTTTAATGGCTGAAATGTATGTACTTTTTTTATACATGGTGTTATTAATTTGAGGTAGACATATATTATATTTGTGTTTTATTCTTAAGGAATCGGCCCTGAAAGATTTTGTTTCAAAGAAATATTCAAAATTTTTCTTAACAAATAAACATATTTCCAATATATAAATGCTAGGTAAAGTTAACAAATTCTCATTTTTAAAGATACTACGAAGAGACTCTATGCTCTTCATATTATAGATAGAACGCAGGCATTTTTTTTGCATAATGAAAGTTGATTGGATATCTACAGAGTTACCCCAGAAAATAATTCCATAGCTTAATTGAGGATAAACAAATCCGTAATAAGCCTGTTTTGCGATGCTTTTAGAAGAAATAGAACTAAGGACAGCCAGTGCATAGCAATATTTTGAGATTTTTGTATTAATTTTACATATATGAGCTTTCCAATTTAAATATGAATCTATTGTTATACCAAGAAAATTTGTGTTGTTTATTTCTTTAACTTCATTGTCTCTATTTAGAACTTTAATATTAATTGAAGGAGTTTTATAATTTTGGAAACGTAACATATTTGTTTTATTTATATTTACTTTAAGATTGATATTTTCAAGCCAATTTACAAGAGAACTTAGAGTTAAATTTATTTCCCTTTCGAAGTCTAATATAGATTGTTTTCCTTGGGGGATAAAAATAGTTGCGTCATCAGCGAACATTACACATAAATGTGAAGTGACCTCAGGCAAATCATTGATGTATAATAAAAATAATAAAGGCCCAAGGATACTGCCTTGTGGTACTCCAATGATTACTTTTTCAAGTTTTGATTGTATTGTTTCTACTGTTTTTGTATTTTTGTTGTAGCTGTCTATAACTGTAGATTGACTTCTGTCATCTAAGTAGGAGGCAATAAGTGAAAGTGCAACTCCTCTAATACCAATCCCTTCTAATTTACTTAATAAAATCTCATGTTTAACACAGTCAAAGGCTTTTGACATGTCCAAGAAAAGAGCTACTCCATATGATTTATTATTTATTTCTTCCCAGACTTGCTTTAACATTTTAAATATGGCTAATGTTGTATTTTTATCTTTTTGAAACCCGAATTGGTTGGAGCTTAATATTGTATTACAATTTAAAAATGAAATTATTCTCTTATAAATAACTTTCTCAAATATTTTTGAAATGCTAGGAAGTAGGGCAATGGGCCTATAATTACCCATTTCAGTTTTAGAACCTTTTTTATGAAGTGGTTTAATTAATCCTTTTTTTAAATTGTCTGGAAAACAACCTTCTGCCAAAGATAGATTTATAATATATACAAGAGGATGCACTATATATTCTAAGCTTGCTTTGACAATTTGAATTGGAATTTGGTCATATCCAGAACTCTTTTTGTTTTTAATGTTCTTTATTATTTGTATTATTTCTGCTGCATCTACAGGAGACATAAACATGCTATTACAATTTTTTTGAGGATCTTGTTTTATTAACTCAGTAGTGTCTTTTAAACTTGTATTATTTAAATTTATAAAGTAACTGTTAAATGAATTTGCTATATCTACTGGATTATTTATTTCTTTACTATCTATTTTTAGATTTTTTAATGTTGTTCGTATGTAGTTATTGGGTGTAGTATATTTTTTAATGATACCCCATGTAGCTTTTACTTTATTGGTACTATTTTTAATGTACTTAATATTATTCAGTTTTTTGGATGTTCTAATGTTCTAATGACTCTATCTATCTACTATAGATATCTATAGTTATTTGGGTATATAGACATATACATGTATATGTACTTACATATAATCTTAGCCCGGTATCCTATCAGCGGGATAGTTACACAACTTGCCTCACAGCGCGCAGCGGGCTGCGAAGCCAGGCAAGTTTTAATGAAAACGCTCAACAAACAACCCTCTATATATCTAATGTTCAACTTAACTATAGGAGTGACCGTTTGTCTGCTATCAATAATAAATAAATAAATAATGCTGGACAATCCACACAACATCATCTAGCCCCAAGCTAAGCAGAGCTTGTGTTATGGGTACTAGAAGACTGACATACTTAATACACTACAATACATAGATAGATATTTTTTATTATACATATAATACCCAGAACACCCGGAATAAATATTTGCAGAACATACAAACATTTATCCCGAGGCGGGAATCGAACCCGCAACCTTCCGTGTCGCAGGCGGACCATCGCCCACCGCGCCACATCGGTCGTCATATAATAATATAAATAATACATATTCACGGACAATTCACACATCGCGCTCTCCCAAACTAAGCAAAGCTAATGCTATGGAAACTAGATGGATAGAATAATAATATTTACTTTTTTGTAAATTAAATTTGATTGTAATATCCATAGAAACTGATAATTTCGAACTAATTGAATGAGTATTTGAGTAAAAATATTCCACCATAAACGCTCTAAAATAATGTTAGATTCTCGAAGGCAAAAACGACACATGGAAGAAGAAGCTAGTAAGGATTCATAAGGAATTTAAATATTTAATGTTATTAGATAATTATAATTTGTATTAAATACTTTTTATTTTATCTTATGAAGACAAGACACTCAAGGTATTTTTTACCCTAACATTTTAAATTGTTGTTTTATTATCTTTTATGTATTATCTTAAGACACACAAAACAAAATGTGTTTTTTTTATCCTAAAACGCACTAAGCGAGAAGAATCATATAACAAACGGTAGGAACCAGGCCGTAAGTTTCTTGCCCGTTCTTCTAGGCTCTGGTCGCGTGGAACTGGCATCTAGAATCGCCTAGTATGTAAGACGATTCTAAATGATCCTTGTGATTTTATTGAATAAAGAACTTTATTACTTGCAGGCGAGTGAACCCACGTGCATCTAACATGTAGATGATAGTTGGTGTGGACGGTAGGTAGAAGGGTGGTCACCGCAAGATAGCTGCCATTCTTCAGGCATCCCTTGACCCTTGTGCGAATATGCGTGTATATAGGTACCGCCGTGAGAAAATTCAGTTGTCACTGCCTAAGAGGGATTCCAAGTATGATTTGGAAACCTTTTCCTGGTAATCTGACACTTGCTGGCGTCACAGCTCAGTTGGTAAGTGAAACAATCGCAGATCAGTTAAAGCAATAATTTCACGCGTATTTAAAGCGAGCTTCAGTAACATTGAGATTTATTTATTTATTTTTGCATAAATACTTACATTTTGTTAATTAGTGCCTTTAAGCCTATGTTAGGTTTGTCTAGGCACTAGGTTCTCCAAATAAACAGAACAATAAACATTGATGATGACTGATAAAGTAGCCGCGAAGATGATACCTTTCAAATATTGCCTTACAAAACCCGAATCCTTACAAAATTCTTGTACCTTTCAACCCGCTATATACGCTATATATATGTACTTATGTACACTACATTTACCTAATTGAAGCTTAACTCAACCCTACCTATTTATAGCGAAACTAAAGGTGCCCACCCGAAATGTTTACAAAGCATTTGCTTAATAACTAAAACTTCGAGGGCGGGGGTCGAATTCTCCTAATGCCTAGTGTTGTTGGCGCTAGTGTGGGTTCGAGAGAAGAGACATCACAGTCTTGTGTGGAACTTTAAATCGATCTTGTTAATATGTCTTGTTAAGATCGGATAATATCTTCATTTCCAGTGAACATGTATTTATGTGTAGCTTAGGTTAGAGTAAGTCATCATAAGTAGGTAATTTAATGTACAAAAATTAGTTACGTAAGTATACGAACAAATAAACATATATAAAAAAAGTTTCAAATGATAATGTCACTCGTAGACCATAACGTGGTTTTTGTAATAATATCTATGTTGAATTACTGAGTATTTTTTTAATTACTATTACTAAAATTTTTAATTTATTAACCTCAATGACAATATTTTGTAAATCATGATGAATTTATTATACTTTTAGATAGAATTTCGCATGCAAATATTTAACTAAGTGGTACGTAGACATAACCTTAGTAATTTATATTGATTTATTAATTTATTTATTTTATAAGAGTCTTGTTTTTGTCGAGATATCTTATCACAGGCAGTCTTGTTTTTGTATCAAGACTTGTATCACTTCCCACACTAGCAAACTATCATTAAACTAGCGATGGCGCGCCTGTGTGCGTGCGGCACGGTTGCCATGGCAACGTATCTTAAAGATCTCCCTCTCTGCCGTCTCAGTTTTCTCCTTTCTCCTTTGCACGCGTTTCTTGTCGGGAGGCGTGAAAATGTACCGATTGCAAATTCACTATTTAGAATATTTATGTCTATGAAGAGAATAGAGAATAACTCTTTAATAATTGATTAAGTAATCTCAGTGTTTTGATTACTTACTAAATTAAAGAATTATTTATTATTTAAAAATGGATATTGATATCGTTTGTACTAATTTACTTATACTTTGTAAGCACATCTTTTTGGATAAGAAAAAACTAAATATGAGCGAATAATGTTGAAATGTAATGTTTTTATAAAAATTTACTAAGATGGATTTAACAGATAAATTACGCGGGATTTCAAGTACATATTTATAATAAAAAGTAAAGGTACACTTTTACTAGTTTAAAAAAATACCAATAGCTTAAAAATAAAGCAACGTGCTTACAAAGTTCTAAAGTTAGTTTTTTCAGGAAAAGTACTTCAACTCTTTCATCAACCATGTCGACAATACAGAAAGCAGAAGAAAATAGATACTTACTAATATAAAGAAAATACAGGGCTTTTAAAAGCTTTGAATGAGGTAAAAATTTACTAAGATACTTCAAGACTACAGACGCTGTCTCCAAAATTCAACCCTGTAAGACTACCCCTGTTTTGCGGACCGTACTTTAGGGTTAATCGTGCCACGAGGGGGAGGGGAGGCACTAACGGACCCCCCCTGCCCATAAAATGGTAAATTAGTGATGAGCCGGCGCGGGCCGCGACCCTATCGATTTATTGATAGTTCCAGACCAGTCAAAGATTTGATGATCCTGACAGCTTTGGGAACAGTTTGTATCTGTTTATACGAAAATCTGACTATTCATAGACGTTACTTACGGCCGGTTTCTGGAAACCCGAATCACGATTGATCCGAGTTTGACACATATTAATTATTTGATTTTTTCGTTGATCATCGTTCGAGAAACCGGCCGTTAGAGTATATTCTACTAATAATATACAAGCGCGAAAGTTTGTATAGATGTATGTATGTAGGTATGTTACTTTTTTACGCAAAAACTACTGAATGGATTGTAATGAAACTTTACAATAATGTAGTAACATTAGAATAAACATAGCCTTTTCATACGATATTATGCGAATCGATAAAAATATAACGATAGTAAAACAAAGCCGCGGGTACCAGCTAGTTTGATATATAAAATTTCGATAAAGAAAATCAAGATTCAAGTCCCTTTAAACCGTCTTCAAAAAAGGAGACTATGCTTCGCTATTATAAAGCGATTGATTGATATTTTTTTTTTAATTAAAATTTACTTATTTTAAGTATATTCAACCAAACAAAACAGTGTAAACAATTTTTTTGCAAAAATTCGCAATTGCAAAAACATACAGTCAATTTCATTATCTTTTTTAGAAAATTTGGTTAAATGGTTACAGCACTTACCTACGCTATTCCATTTTCAGCACTAGTTCAATTTTTAAACTAAAAATGCTTCCACTTACAGCCCCTAGTATAGTGTAGCGCTGATCGTTATACTCTATAAACAGCTTTAGGTAAAAATAAATGCTAAAAATAGTCAGAAAACAACTAGAAACCATATGTTGAATTTTCATAAAAATAAATTTAAAAAATCTTATTCAGTAAAATCACAAGGATCATTTAGAACCGTCTTACTAGATGATACTAGGTGCCAGTTCCACGCGACCAGAGCCTAGAAGAACGGGCAAGAAACTTACGGCGTGGCTCCTACCGATTTTTTATATAATCCTTCTTACAAAGAATAAAGTATAAAACTTACTCAGATTTGTAAATCAGTCTAAAAACATTTAACATCACTTTTGATGTCACTGCTTCACTATCACTTTTACTACTGAAAGTTACTCTAAAAATCGTTTTTTCATAAATATTAATAAGTGTCTGGTCAAGGATTTATGTTAATAAGCCTAACTATTGTACACCGAACCGGTTATCCGGACAAATTAAGGGTGCTGAGTAAGTGACCATCGATAACAGACCCCACGCATGGTTTTTATAGCTTCTATGTACATTGAAATAGGGTTGAAGATCCCAAGGTTTTGAATAGTTAAGTTGTGTAGTATATTGGTGAATTGTAAAGGTGTGTGCATATAAATAAGATGCAACATCCGTTTGGTCAGATTTGACCCGTGGCCTGACTGACCCTGAGTTTGGAGTCGTGGGATCTTTGATGTGATGGGATTCTGTGGGAATTCGGTGGACAACTAGGGCTGATGATGAACGTGGAGTAGTTCAAAAAGAAGAGTTGTTTGGCTCGTGAATAGTATGCGTCAAGATACTTTCTTAGTGATGGTGTAATAGTTAAATAAATAAAAAAAAAATTCAAATAAATTCCGATTGGTACTGATTTGGATCAGTTGAGCTATCTATAGATCGTTTGCAATGGTCTGTAGATAGCTCAGCTGTTTCTTATGTATTTTATATGTACATTTTGTAAATACTGTATAGTCGTAAGTTTGTTTGTGAATAAATATATGCCAATAAATAAATAAAATTAATGTTATGGATCACATCACACTCTAGTCCCAAACTATGCAAAACCCACCCAGAGCAAATGTTTGTGTGATTAACATAAATATTTGTTTTGTGTCAGGGTGTTTCTATGTATGTACCTACCTACTTATGAAAAAAATGTATATAAATAATCAATCAGCATTCTAGTTTCCATAGTACAAGCTTTGCTTAGCATGGGACTAGAGTGTGATGTGTGAAATATCCATGAATATAAACATATTTTAGATAACCTTTGTTTAAAATTTAAAAATAAATCAAAATCTAACATTCTAAAACCTATTTTTTTATAAAGATTAGAAAATTGTGATTGAGATTCCGAAGCACTTTTATAAAAATATTAATTACTTTTTCATATGTACACTGTATTAATTGAGTTTTGATTTCCAAGTCGGTCCATCCACGTAGCGGCTGGATACAAGACGATTTGCAGCAGGAAATGAACCTAGACAGAGGTAGGAGTGTCCCAGGATTTCTATTTTGTATACCTATACCTAATGTGTATTATATCTAAACATCTAGCTGCGCTCGGTCGGTTTATCTATGTGACTGGTGTAGTATTAAGTATAAAGACCTGAAAAAATATATTATCTTCTTAAAATGGTTTGGCAGTGTCAGTCAGAACCAAAAAGTGTTTAAAACGAATTTAGTAAAATAACTAAATAACATAATTTTGGCATATCCGTTGTTTGCGTTTGCACACTGAACGACACGACGACGATATCTGTGACTCCAACAAAGAGGACAATGTCGGTACGATGTAAAAGCGTCTAATACCTAAGTGCACTGGCTCTCCAAGATATCGAATGTCGTGTCGGTCACCGTAATAACGTCTAATAGAGACAATTGGAATACCAGGGTAGGTCTGTCCTAGTCTAGACCTCCTGGGGGGGTATCCTGAAAACTGAAATGTTTTTGAACTGTTATTTGATCAAATTGCAGTTCAGTTTTCTTCTTCGTCTCTTATAGATATTTTGAATGATCGATTTTCATACCGTTTGATAGAATTAACGAAAAATCACGTAGGCCATGCTCAAATCAGGTAGGTCATGCTTAAATAAGGTAGGCCATGCTCAAATCAGGTAGGCCACGTGCTAAACCGCGGCATTGACGTCATTTTTAACAGCTCAGTCATAATTTTATAAAGCTCAGTCACGTCAGTCTACAAAAATGCCACGGAATACTGATGAGTTACTATAGTAAAATCATCGAAAACTGAACTGCAACTGAAAAGATATTCGGTCAAGCAAATAACCCCTTCTGGATAGCCCCCCAGGGTAGGTCTGCCCTAGTCTAGACCCCCTGGTATGACAATTCCTCCAAGGACATTGTCTTATACACACAAAGCCGTAACTTGGGTCAGCACAAATTAGGAACAACAATGTAATCACCATAACGATACTTTACTATCGCTTCGTGCAAATTACTTCTTGTAGACTGCAAGTTATAAGCTGAAGCGGTTTAAATCATTTGTTTAGATTTAGATTATACATTTTTGCACAAATGAGTTTGACGTAAATTAGTATTTTCTCTCAACTAACTAAATAAACTTTGTGTGGAGTTGAGTTTAAGGTAGTGCTTTTAAGGAAAAATAAAGATAAGAACTTGTTTTCATCGTTTATTTCTTCTAGACTCGCTTTAAGCAATCTAGTGTGCTATTATATTTGCTTATTTAGAGAGCTCAAATAATTTACTAGACGTGTTTACTTTCACAGAACTCAAAGAAATGATGTACTAGAGACGTGACTAAAAACAAATCAAGGGTAATTTTTATTAATATAGTATTCTTCTTTTTCTTATCGTGTCGATGCTATCTAGGTACGTTATGAGAGGTGTTTTGCCAGCTCTACAGCACCACTTGTGGCTGCATTCACATCTTCTTTGGTGCAGGTGTTAGGGCACGATGGGCACACCAGCAGATGCTGCATTGATAGTGTTGCAGCACCGCAGTATATTTAAATATTAATTTATAGTGATACCTCTCGCTCTAGCGGGAAATTAAATGTTTTTAGGGTTTTTTTTATTGCGGCTGAACTGTTATATCTTTTACTAGTTTAAGCTATTATGCGAACATAAACAATAATTTTCTGTGTAACCCTGTATCAATTTTTGAGATTGGGAGAATTGGTAATGTAAACCTTAAGGTTATTTTCTCCTGCCCGCTGCCGCTCGTGCCCTGTGCCCTACAACAGCCCTTCGCCCAAGGCGAATAGATAAACAGTTTATGTGCGTGGAGGTCCTTTATGTGCGTAGTTCGACTATCGCGATCGCCGATAGCCAGCCAACATTTTATTGCATTTTCGACTGAGTTTGTGTTAGAATTCCTAGTTCGAATTAACCAAACGCTAAAATTTCTTCAAACCAATTGGACTGTAGAGGGTTTATATGACGGCCGATGTGGCGCGGTGGGCGAAGGTCCGCCTGCGACGTGGAGGTTGCGGGTTCGATTCCTTGGGATAAATGTTTGTACAATCTGCAAATATATATTCTGGGTAATCTGGGTGTTTATATGTATATTAAACAGTATAATATGTATAGTAATTTTTTTTCGCTAGTAATTTTGTGACCTCAGTGTGTACTACATAGTCATTACGCGTAAACACTTACCTATTTTGAACTATGTTTAAAAATACAGTAAGACACGTATAGTCCCCTCGCAGATTTCACGCTCAGCCAACATCGAGGTCGAAGCAACCATCCGAGTACACGCACTTGCGTACCCTCGACAACCTCAAGAATATTTAACCATTGGGGATGAACTAACTAAAAAAAAATATTATTGAAAACTTTTTGCGAAAGGTTGTAGCTTGTCGTTACCACTATTCCTCTATTTTTTTTGCTATTGTAAGACTAAATATTGAAATGAAGATCCTTATCGCGCGTTGCGAAAGGCTGTTAAGTGTCGATACCATTTTTCGTCTAATTTTTTCGATATTGTAATACTTGTAAGCCGTGCGCGTGCGCGTGTTTCTCTGTATCTCTCTCATAGAAAGCAAGCCAGTTACGACTATACAGTATTTACAAAATGTACATCGTCATATAAAATACATAAGAAACAGTTGAGCTATCTACAAACCGTTGCAAACGATCTATAGATAGTTCAACTGATCCAAATCAGTACCAATCGGAAGCGTACCCAAGACACTGGCTGCATTGCCGCGCTGAATAGCAATGCTGATACGCTGGGCCAGATACTCACCAGCCCTCGGGTCACGCGTCGCTTCGACTAGACGCCAGTTATTAAATTAAGAACTTCGTCCATTGACACCTCTCAAGTTTTCTTTCTTTATACGGCATCCGAGCTTGTAGTCGAGTTTGACGCGAACGAGTCTCGAAACCTAAAACGCAAATTTTGTATGGAGCATGGTATTTCTAGGCGCAGAAAGATATCGTTTTGCTCAATACAAAATTTGCGTTTTCTAGACTCTTTTGTTTTAAAGAAGACGGTTTCAGGCTACGGTCTCTGAGGCCGAGTCATCCTCAGAGAACTATAGAAACTCATCGATATTCTGTGGCAATTCTGGTGGACTGATGTGACTGAGCTGTATTAAAACCTATCAATAATAACGTTTACAGCCCGTCGTACAACCTTTCCAAATACAGGGTGTAAAACTATGAATATAAAACCAGCAGGACCAGAACA
The DNA here is from genome assembly GCA_932527185.1 of Ecliptopera silaceata. NCBI lineage: Eukaryota > Metazoa > Arthropoda > Insecta > Lepidoptera > Geometridae > Ecliptopera > Ecliptopera silaceata. Next base: position 7,635,031 of record OW052208.1, on the reverse strand, counting down.
ATCAAACCCGTAACACAAGACAAACTGAAACCAGTAAAGTTCGCCTTGTATCGCAGGTGCCCAACTAAACTGTACCCCAAGTACGAGTTTGTGCACACACGGATCGCAGAGATGCTATCGCCGAGCGCCATTTTGTATGGAAATTCAACCTTCTCAAGAAATCTGCTAAGGACCCTGCTTGGATCTCCATACAAAATCGGTGGTGCTCGGCGATTGCGTCTCTGCGATCTGTGTGCACAAACTCGTACTTGGGGTACTGAACTAGCTTAAACTGGTTATAACAAGTTAGGGGAGGGGGCTAACTAGATTCCTCGTAACTTTCTGGAGCCGTAGATAATGATCTTCGGACGTGGGTGCTTGTGTGGCGGTTTGGTAGTAGCTCTGCCTTCCATGCATGGTCGTGGGTTCGATTCCCACCCAGAACAAATGTTTGTGTGATAAACAGATATATCTGTTCTGCGGCTGGGTGTCACGAACTATGTATGTATTCACAAAAAAAATGTAAGTATATAATCTATCAGCAGTCTTGTTCCCATAGTACATACAAGCTATGCTTAGTTTTGGACTAGACTGTGATGTGTGAATTGTCCGTGAATATTTATTTATTTACAAGCCACTGAGTGGGTTCGATCCTAAGAACAAACATTTGTGATTTAGGTACACAGAAAAAACCTTTTGTTATGTAAATTTTTTATATTTGTATTATATGTATCTGTATTGTATATGTATATGTTTTGTGTTTGGGTGTTACTATGTATTTTGTCATCATCATCATCAACCTATATCAGTCCACTGCTGGACGTAGGTCTCTCTCAAGACGCGCGACTGAGCGAAGTCTTCGTCTCTTCTAATGTTGTGTTTGCCAGCTACTCGCTTCATCTCGCCGGAGGGCGTACACTACGCTTGCCTCACTACGCTTGCCTCATCGTATATGTATTATTGTATTTTTGTAAATACGTAGTAACATTTATATTTAAGTGTTTTATCAGCATTCTAGTAACCATAGTTCCTTCGCTTTGGGAAAGATAGCGTTGTATAAAATGTCCTTATATCAAAATCCTAACTACAATCAGGTACTAAACAACTCACACATACACACAGCACACATGCAAAAGATCCTTATTAAACTAAACTAAGGTCCCCGGACAACTATCTCGAGGCATTAGCATATCTTCATCAGTGAAAATGCGGGGTGAAGATGATTTGGCGAATTGTGCGGGCAACCCTACCCCGGACAGGGAGGGTCGTAAGGCGCTATCACATGAGATGCTCTTGCGAATCAGTTTTTCCCAGATTTTGGGGAAAATTTGTAAGACTTTGGAATCAGTTTTGAATTTACCCTGATTTTGGGGGTAAATTTATAAAACTTTAAAATCAGTTTATATTGTAGGTACCCTGATTTTGGAGTAACAGTAACAATGATAAAATGTTACGTTACCGATAAAGTAAATCTAATTACATATAAAAGTCGTAGATTCAAGTCTGTTCTTATTAGGTAAGAACAAGACCGTAGTTTTTTGCCTGTTCTTCTAGAATCACCTAGTAGGTAGACGTTTCTCAACGATCTTGAGTGATTTTCATAAAATTTAATTGATTTTGATAAAAAATTAATTGACTATGTAATTTTATTATGAAGGATGCATAGTGTGGCATCCCCCTTAGGGATGGTGAAGCTAGAAGACAATATTCGCGTGACATTTCTTAACTCGATTGGTTTCGGTTTAATTCACTTTCTGCGTTTTGCAATTACCGCACTTGTCAACGGAATAATGTCTAGTTATAATTATCACGGAAATAATACCTCAACATTATTTATCTGTAAATAAATAATTCTGTACAATCCACACAACATCATCTAGCCCCAAGCTAAGCAGTGCTTGTGTTATGGGTACTAGAAGACTGACATACTTAATACAATACATTACATAGATATATATTTTTTATTATACATATAAAATACCCAGAGCACCCGGGATAAATATTTGCAGGTCGTACAAACTTATCCCAAGGCGGGAATCGAACCCACAACCTTCCGCTTAACATAGACAAAGTACCTATGTGTAATAAAACAAATACCATGGTAAAAATTTAAAATGAATTCCAGTTAGATTAACTATTAGAATTTCAAAATTCTAACGAGATTTAAACCACAACGAATTCCAATTTGTCCAATGATACTTATATGACGTGGACTGCCATCTGTTGTGAAGTAGCGGAACTTGTATTAAGTAACAAAATGATTGTTACTGAAATTTTATAAAATTATTACATTCAATCACTTAAGTAATTATAATAAATGAATAATAATTTTAAGGTATTTTGATACCGAAAGGATTTTTTAATGAAACAAATAGAATAGCTTTTAATGCTACCCTCTATATAACCAATGTTTACAGTTGAAATAAAAATTCAATTTTTTTAATAATAACGATAATAAATAGAAATAAGGTAAATTGTTATTCAATTGATAATATATATTTTAGTAATTTTATCGTCTCTCACAAGTATACTTTGCTTAAATTAATCTACTGGTTCATAGATGGCGTTGACCATTAGATTTTAATTTTAGTTTCTGTGTGCAGATGGGACAATGCTTGTTAATTAAAAAACTTAAATACAATACAATCATTTTAAATAAATCTAGTATTTTTTACTTAGCAATGAGCGTGCAGTTGTTTTTTCTAATTTCATCTTACATTTTTTTATGTTATTCTTATTATAATTTCTAGTTAGAATTTTATGATACGTTTATTTGAACCAATTTCAATACATTTTTGGTTTTTATTATATATTTTATCCCGTAAATGTGTGTTTTGACTAATACAATCTCTGGACTTTGGGATGTTTTTCTGTATTCGGAAAAGGTAGGACATCACACTCTAGTCTCAACCAAAGCAAAGCTACTATGGAAACTAGATTAGGTAAGTACCTACTGATAAATACATATTTTTACATAATTTATTTGTAAATAACACAACACAAAATTAACAATTTTAGTAATAAGTAGAAACTTAGTCGAAAATCATGAGTTCCGGTTTTAATGGTATTTTATTTAGTTCAGAGACTGGAATTCCCAGCCTTGCTCAAAGTTATACCTAACGTGATGTAGGTAATGTGGTAGACAGAAAGAATGAAAATATTAATTTACACCTTAACACGATGTAACAACATTTTTTTTTTATTTTTATTTTTTATTTATTGTTTAGCGTAATTAACAAAAAGTACACCAACTAAGATTACGATCTAGCCTAGATACAGGCTAATGAGTAATTTTAATCTAACTTAAGTTACTATATAGATTAGTTAAAGAAAGTGCTCAGCAGCACATTTCTTACAGTCTCTATTTTGAATGAAAACACATCGTTATTGTGTTCTTAAAGGTAGGTTTACACTTACACTAAATTTCACTACACTAATATAAAGTACTATTTTCTAGCTTTTGTAAACGCTCGTTGATGTAACAACATGCGATAACGTATAAGTGGTCCATAGTTATAATTTTAGATTAGATATAGCCTACATAAAAATCATTAAAACATATAAAAATATGTGTAAAAAGACCCCCACTAAGGTTCCTATAGCTTTGGTTTTCAGTGGGACTTTTGGTGAGTGCAATTGTAAGAGACTATTTTAAAAAAAATTACATAAGCTAGTATTATTTTTGTATTACTATTTAATTTTGACTTAGTATCTCAGGTAAAATAGAAATTTATTCACAAACAAACTTACAACTATACTGACAGTATTATCAAAATGTACATTGGCATATAAAATACATAAGAAACAGTTGAGCTATCTACAGACCGTTGCAAACGATCTATGTAAGGTCTATGTAAGGTTGTCTGGAAAAAAAAATGTTTCATTATTTTTTATATAGGTATATCAGTGGCAGCTAGAACACGTATTTTAAATATGTCACAGGTTGTACCAAATACATTGCCTTACAAGACACGTCCACAATGGTATTACTCTGTGAGGCATTTCATAGTTACTTATAGGCAGAGGTAACAACCGGAAAATGATATTTCTGTTAAATTTTCACATAAAAAAAGCAATCGAATGTCGGTTTCAGTTGTAAAAATATTGTTTGTTAAAAGTTTCGTTACTTTAAAATAAATAAAGGATGTTCAACAATTTTGTGACAAAAGTATTTTTTTTGAAAAGAATTTTTTTTAGGTAGATAAGATTGGGTATGATTAAATTTTTGATTTAATAAAAGTCGTTCAGCGTGCCTATGGAGAGATAAATAATAAATAAATAAAATTATTAATGGAGTCAGTTTATATGTATAAGAACAATTGTCATTAGATAAAATCTAAAAGCTAGTAGGTAGATGCTAATCAAATTCAATGAACACTAGATTTAGCGGCCAGCTGACCAACAACAAATAAACCTATTCATTTAATACAAATTAGCCAAAATGGATGTGTTAAAAGGTATTCATTTCCAAACAAAGTGCAGATTCGATGCGTGGTTCTTTTTGTGGCATTTCTATTTCAAAACAGCAATAAAATAGTCGAAATCAACGCGTGAATTTGCCAAAATTAATACGCAGTCTTCGTACGCCGTCGGGCATCATGGCAGCCACTATCCTCCCCCCTCCCTGCCATCTAAACCCCCCCACCCCTCGAGGGCTTGCTTTTTTGCGAGCGAGAGAGACCTACACTCCCTAGCGTTTTGCATTCTAAAATATTTTCAAAGCTCACTTCTTGACAATACAAACTGAACCTTTACCACCTAAAAATAAGGCGCAATATCGAATGCGGGACAATTTGTAGTTACGTCATTTTCCAACTGAGCGGCTGATATGAAAAGTGTGAAAAAGTGAGAGAGACGGATAGAGGCGGTCGTCTCGGGCGGGGCGCAAGTTTTCGTGAGTCGTTCATAGCTTAGATGACGCACCGCTCGCACCTATGCGTTTCGCGCGCGCTAGAATGTGACAGAGAGATTTTTCGCGTTTTCTTTTTTTATTTGGTCTTTATCTTGCAGGGAGAAAAACGGTGCGTTTGGGGTGGCGTGGAGGGTAGTAACGACCGCTGCGTGCGATGGTTTAGGGGTGGTACGTATCGTGTAGTATAGATAATGAATAGTGGTGTAGGATGTTTAATCACGGTTTTCGAGTACTTAGTTTCGTACATTATAGAAATATGAGATAATTACAGGCAAAAATTATTTTCGCATTTGATGCAAAATGATGGATTCGCGTGACGCGCTAGTTGCACAAAGGCACATATCTACCTACTAATTAATTTGCGATGCGAGTTATATTTTAGTTTTACAAAATCGTGACTGTTTAATCGTTTTTTCCGGTAATTCATTTATTAAATATAATGAGTTCCGTTTTCGGTTTTCAATATGTTTTAGCATTATTTTAGTTATGAGATTTAAATCGGGTTTTAATACATAATGAGAGCTTACTATGAAATTATTTCTATATACGAGTAGTATCACCCAGATAATATAGGATGAATACTTATAGTATTAAAACTATTATTTAGTCACAAAACGTCTCAACTTTTTTAAAAAATATATAAAAATACGTTAAATTTTAACTGATGTTTTTGAGCTAAGTTTTATGATAATTATAATTAATAGTTTAAAATGACTCTCAAGAATTTCGCATCCCAACCTGTTATTTAAATTATTCACCTTACTCCAATTAAAAACCTGATTTCTGCTCTTAAAAATTTACAATTAAAGGGTGTTTCGTGAGAAAATTACAGAACTATATACAAAAAATATGATTATCAAAGTATTCTGAATATTTATGAAGCGTGAGAAAAGGTTAAGACCTTTGACCCTGCGTGTGCGCAGCATAACAGATGACCCCTTATTAAAAGATGGGTCAAAATTCATTTGCATGAAGCTAAGATTTTTTGACCCTGTATAAAGATTAACGCTGATTTGCATGAAGCTAAGATTCTGCAATTAATATGCATATAACTGGTTTGATGGTTCATTTATATTTAATGTCAAAAATAATGCGTAAACCGAAATTCGTTAAATCTTAGAGTAAACTCGCAGTAGTCTGAAGTCTGAAGAGTAAATCTGCTTTCCGATCCGAAAATCGTAAGTTCGAATCCGATCGTGTACATCAATTGTTATTGATTTCTGTGTTCGAAAATATTTATTTATTTGATTAGTAGTAGTAGTATTCTAGCATTGCGTGTAATAAACTACTGTAAAATTAAAATAGTAGGTGTTATAGCACTCGACGGAATTAGTACCTGCATACGATCATAGAATTGCAAAGGCAACCAATAAGCCATCGATGCCTTGGAAATAAAAAGTTTAGCTACAAATAATTTCATTATTTTTTTTCAATATATCATCCTTTCAAAACCTATTCCTGTACAGTTTTCCTCAAAAATGTGCTCCTAACACGCAATAAACAAAAATATTCATTGCGAAGAAATTCACACATGAATTAAAAAAATAGAATCAGAATTCTCAAAATCAAATAAATCATCTGCATCAACTGCAGTTCTTAACAAAACGTGTGAATTTAAAAATCTGCAATTCTAATTACTTTGTAGCAAAAACCCCTTTTACTTGACCCCACCTGTTAGTTACACAAAATTATACATTTTCTCATAGAATTAACATTATAATGTGTATTTTTGCTGGACCCTGGTGCAGGTTCGTTATATTTAACGATATTTTGAGATGGGGCGAGGAGATTGCTGTTTTTATATTGAAGATGCCGTTAGATTTTACGATGCTTTTTTGTGTTTAGAATAATTTGAAGATTTTTAATTTTGATTAAAGAAAATTACTTTAAATTAATTTTGGTTATGCAGTTCTAGACTTAGCAAAGTCTATACAGGAACTAGACTTCTGATAGATACAATTTTTTTCATGAATTTGTTAACTTATTTATAAAATTATGTCAACATATTTAGAAATATTCTCGAAATAACGAGTTTTATTTTTGCAATTTTTTTAAGAATTTGTAAAGTTTTATAAATACTTAAGTGCCTATTTATTTTTTAAATATTCCCTGTTAATCGTAAATTCTTTTAAGTTTTACAATTTAATTTTAAGTAAGTGCCTATTTTTAAGCATATGTAATGTAATTGAAGAAATTTAATACACTTATTAAATAATAGCTGTAATCACAAAGATATACGGCATATCTTATAAAAAGTTAGCGTAGACTTGAAGTATTGATTACCATACGTAATGATGACATAAACGCTAACTTTTTATAAGATAGGGGTTTGAATTCATTATGTTTCGCATTCCTGTAAATATCCATTTCAATGCCTTTTAATGAATCCATTATAGAATCCATTACATATGGTAACTAACTGTTATCATCGAGCAGAAATCCTACACTCAATTTTCTACTTAATTACAATCTTGCTTAGACATTGAAAAATGGCATTAAACGGGCAACTAAAATTGCTCTATCACGGTTTATAAGCGTAGGAAGCAACTTTTAACATGCATTAGAAAATTTATTGGTCAATGGCCGTGTCTTAAAGTACCAATTTTTTATCAGAAAATAACGAGGAGATATAATGTTTTGAAATAAAAAATTCACGGACACTCCACACCTCACACTCTAGCCCAGGGGTCACCAATTAGTTTCGCTCGGGGTCCATTTCAAGAAATGAAATGAACGACGCGGTCCACACATGTCATAAAAAAAAATATTGAACTGAGGTGATTACGGAAATTACAAAGGTATTATTATTTAAGTACATATCAATGAGAAAAGTGTCATTTTTTATTGTTGATGTATCTGTCTGAAGTTTTGAGTGGAATTGGTGCAAACTATTGACATTACTCGTTACTTTGCCCGGAATTTTTCGAATTCACGTCAACCAAAATACTGCGTGGGATATATTTTTCGGTCCGCATACAATGGGTCGACGGCGGTCCGCCATTTGGTGACCCCTGCTCTAGTCTAAGCAAAGCTTGTACTACATTATATCTATCACAAAAAAACGTGTCAATGTTCCTGCTATCTAGCAACATGGCGGCAACAGTCATGTTTAAAAATCGCTCGTCTGATCTTAGCCTTATAATAAAACCGATTATTATCTGCAGGATATGTGCTGGATAAATCGCAGCGTAGACGGTGAGATAAAGTATTCAAAGTATTCAATGTATTCAGTGTATTCAATGTGAGTGCACCTATTTGTTTGTGTCATTCATTTCGCTAATAGCTTTGCGCGCCTTCGGCTGTTTCAATGGAATGAATTTTGAATAGTCGGCATCAGATAGGATTCAAACAAATGGTCTGTTGGAATATTATGTGTGATGTTTCTGTATTCTACTTGTATTTTAAGGCGTGTGACGTCACAGCTGACTTTATGTCTCAGAATTTCGCACATGCATACATTTTATCTGTATTCTATGTTTGCGTATTTAAAAAAAAGTGTACAAGTATTCTATCAGCAATCTAGATCCCATAGTACAAGCTTTGCTTAGTTTGGGACTAGAGTGTGATGTGTGAATTGTCCGTGAATATGTATTTATTTATGTAAGTATCAAAATATTGAACTATTTGAGATTAGCGTTATGTTAAATGTATAAATAAATAATGCTGGACAATCCACACAACATCATCTAGCCCCAAGCTAAGCAGAGCTGGTGTTATGGGTACCTACTAGAAAACTGACATACCTACTTAATACAATACATAGATACATGTTTTTTATTAACCATATAAAATACCCGAAACACCCTACTATTTACAACTACGTTATATTAAATAACTCTCATTCGCTCTGGAATTATAACAAAACGATTATTTAGTCGTCTCTGCCTTTCGTTTAATGGAATCGGTAATTTATTAGATAATTTAATTTCCGATTGGTTCGCATCGTCGGTAATTCCATTTTGGAATGAACGCTATAAACGATTCGATATGCAGTTTTTTACAAAGCTGCTTTGAATTTAGAATTGATTCTATAATTTAAATGCTAGTTGAGTTGTTTTTTATGCTGAGGCCACATTAGCGGGCTACGGCGAATATTCGTGTTAACGCGATGTATGTGGCCGGGTACATCGTGTCGTCGCGTAGTATTTAGACAAGAACATCGCCTATACCCGAACACGATGTTTTTGTCGCGCCAACACGATACGAATATTCGCCCGCTAATGTAGCCGAAGCATTAATGGAATAGAAAAAGAAATGTGGTCACGTGACTTTTCGTTTCAAATTTCGTTCGAAATTAGCATGATGCGTGTAGAATGTCATTCTACAAAATCATATCTGTGGTTTTGTTGTCATTTTGAAAAGTAAGGTTGTTATTTCACGATATTTTTCTACATAAACTTCTAGCTTTTGTTTCAGTTCATGCGTCTTGATATGCATTAAGTCGTTATTTTGTCTTGATTTCAAAAGTGCAATTGAGTCAGCTCATTTAGGTAGGTACAACTCTTTTACTTTAGGTATACAAAGTGGATACAATTTCGTAAGTTTTTGTAATTATTAGTTCAAATTTTTTATTAAAGTTTCAAGTTTAGAATGAGACGTGCACCACGATCGAATGCAAACAACACACTGTCCTGTCCCATTGAACGGTTGCAACATTTCTGAACGCAATAATTCTCCATTCAATATTCGAATTTGAAAAAAGAAGTTTTAGTGATGTGACCTTGCTTTTCCCGGTTCGTTTTTCGTTTAACACGCAGGCGCGGTGCGGTTCGGATCAATGCCGAAAAACGGGGGACATTTGCCCCAACCGCTCGCGGCAAGTAAGCTTGTAAGCACAGCATCTGAAGGGTTAGGAAGGCCCTGGTTGCTAGGCAACGGTCTCGGGGTCGATAATAACCGCGTCATAATTTTCTTTAATCGCGGTAGGCGCTGGGACCGATTCTGTTTTAGATATCTTTGTTATGGACACCTGAATTGCTTTTGGTTAATTGGGTTTTTAAGTAGAATGTATGGTTAATGCTTTGTTTTGTTTTCTGACGCAAGTTTAATGTAGGAAGTAAAAGAGCTTTTTATAACTAACTTGCGTTGCTAGCTAAGTTTATGCAATGAATATTCGCTTGACCATACCTCAAAAGAGATATTCATCGATAGACCCCCTTAATGTAGGTATAGTGGACACTATAATATAGCAAAAATCTTCTGTCTTTGACAAAATATTAATTAGTCGTATCTAGTGATAAACTTGGTAAAGTTTTGTGTACTACTTACTAAAGATAGCTCAACTGTTTCTTAGGTATTGTGAAAATATGTTCGTATTGTTAATCATAATTTTGGTGTTAATAAATCAAATACTAGACTAGCGCAAATAAATAATGCTGAAATATATTTAAATAACTTAGTTTTTTTTTAAATGTGTAAATGAGTTTATTCACAAACAAACTTACGACTATACTTACATATACTTACAGTATTTACAAAATGTACATTGTCATATAAAATACATATGAAACAGTTGAGCTATCTACAGACCGTTGCAAACGATCTATAGATAGTTCAACTGATCCAACTTAATTTTTTGTTAAGTTTGGGACTAGAGTGTGTAGGGAGAAATGTCTGTAAAAAAAACTCGGAACGAACCATCAGAATTTTATTCGTCTAAATAGGTACCTAGAACATTTTTATCAAACAAGCTGTGGTACTGACAAAAGTCTCATGAATTTGTAACATTTTTTGCAGTTAAAAATATTATTACTATTTCGGGTTTCCAATCTATTGATAGTTTTCTTTTGTTTCGGCATTGAATTGGTTTTTTGAACATGTGATTGTTTTATTATTTTACATTTTACTCAATTAGTTATTTTAGCAATGTATAGGCGACAATGAAATTGGTTTACCACTCTAAGACTGAATATCATTTGCACGTACAAAACATCAAGGGCTATTTTCGCTTGACAGATTAATAACTGCTACCTCAGAATCTGTCAATCTGTAATCCTTAGCGAATAATTATGTAACTGGGAGATGTCATCAAAAGTGGTAAACCACTTTCCTTGTCGCCTATACATTTGGTCAAAAATTCTAAACTATGTAATTATATAGCTCAAATTTTATTAATAGCAGATTCTATCTCGCCTACCTATATTTATAAATATTCATGGATATTTCATACATTGCGCTCTAGACATAAACTAAGAAAAGCTTGCATTATTATATATTTATTTTACTTTTTAAGTTCAATGTTTGGGTTTTTCTTGTACCTATCTATTGTAGCTGCCTTCGTTTAAAATGTGTTTATTATTCCTGTAATTAATAAACTATTTTAAGTTAGTCATAATATATTTTATGGGCTTCTAGATTGCTGATAGAATAGTTATATACTTACATAATTTCACATATTTTTTGTAAATATGTACTTACTAACAATATATAGAAACACTCAGACAAAACAAAAAATTTATAACCAACTTTATTCACAAACAAACTTACGACTATACAGTATTTACAAAATGTACATAGTCATATAAAATACATAAGAAACAGTTGAGCTATCTACAGACCGTTGCAAACGATCTATAGATAAACAAAAATAAATGACATATTTTCCGGAAATAAATACAAAACATAGCAACACTGAGACAGAACTAACAACAATGTTGCCATTCCATGTTTATTTTGATCGATAGTAAGCACGAAGCAGTCATATCAAAGACAGTGAAAGCAATGCCTTGACCCAGACATTATGTACACATATGTACACTAGAATATGTAAACATATGTATACATCGAGAGCGAGAGTGCATTAGAACGGTGTTAGGGTGATAACGTCGGTCTGCGGTGGCGGTTAGTTCTAATAAATTAGATACAATTTGATTATTTAAGCGTTTAGCTAATCAATGGAATTGTATCAATTGTAGCGTTGATTTATTAATTAATGGACACCCGTTATAGTGAGGAGTTAGTTAAATACTTAAATATTAGAATTTTATCTGTTTGCCTTTATTATCATGTAATATATTATGATCTTTTTCAACATCTTTTGTGGAATAAATAGCTTAGTGTGTCTCTGAAATTAGTTTGAAATTTGATTAATAACACTACTTACATAAAATCGTCCCCCCTCGCTATTTAATCCCTCTACAAAAAATAAAAATATATTGTTAATTCATCAACTGCAAATAATAAAAAAAATCGAAGATACAATGCCTCTTAATTTTGTACTAAATATGTTTAATGTGATGATATTTTTGCTTAAATAAATAAATTGAAAATTATCGATAGTAACAAAAACATCGATACTAGTCCCATCACTAGTGTGCGCGGTTGATTGCAAGTTATGTGCTTAAGATATAGCCTCTGACGTAGGGCAAAGGTCATTGACAGTGAAAGTACATAACGCTGTTTAGTTAACGCTATATATTAATACCACCTTAGAAAGCTATGGTATTAACATGTTCTATTAAATACATATAGATAAAATAGATGTAAGTAAATGAATTAAATAAATATATCTATACCGACAGTTGGTTGCTCTGCTTTTCATGCTGTGGGTCGTGTCGATCCCCACCCAGAGCAAATGTTTGTGTGAACACAAATGCTCGACTATATACAATTGTCTGTGTGCAATTTTTTTCTAATATAATCTACTCGCTTTGAGGGAAATGGCCGTGACTATTATTTATATTTACTTCAGAAGACCGGTCTATTCATTCGCAATAGACCACAAATATACAATCTACCTGTTGTATGTGGTGAGTGAAAGTGCTCGTGACGTCATAGGTCAGTGATTAGAACATTAGCTCGGTAACTACTGCACTGGCGGCAAAACAATAGAGCATCGGCAACCCGACACATTTGTACTGTACATCAACCATGTATGTACTAATGTACATATGTACATTATGTAATCCATGCGCCTAGAATCATGTAGTATATAAGAGAATTAAACATGATATTTTACTGAATAAACTAACTAATAAAATTATGTTGAAATATTTTGGCGTAGTTAAACGACTTTAATTTTTTTTTGGAAAATTGTACAAGGTTAAGTTTAATACAAGGTTACAAGTAAATTATTAACTATTGGCAATAGATTGGGATAAATGTTTGTACGATCTGCAAATGTTTATTCCGAGTGTTCTGGGTATTTTATATGTAAAAAAAATATATCTATCTATGTAATGTATTGTAATAAGTGTATGTCAGTCTTCTAGTACCCATAACACAAGCTCTGCTTAGCTTGGGAGATGATGTTGTGTGGATTGTCCAGCATTATTTATTTTATTTCTATTTTAGACGTTCACAGTGAAGTAGATAGTCAGTTGTTTCTGCTGTCGGTACGTCCAAGGCAAGGCCCGGGCCGGTCACAATGCCCCTCAATAATTGCAACACGATTCTGTTAGCAATAATATGTTTAGCACATAAACGGACCGATTTCACTAATGCAATTATGGGTTTCAATGGAAAATTATCTAAATAGTTTATTACGTAGATATTTAGTTTGTGATTGTTTATAGATCAACACGTGGGTCATCTATTTAGATAAACACATGTTTATATTAATAGAGATTTTATGATTATAACACGGAAAAATATGTCTGGTTTGTCAAAACTAAAACAATGAACAAGCCATTTTAGTGCAAATAACACTTTTATGTAATAATTTAAAAATAACACAGTTCATAGCTTTTTTTATTAACCTTCGCTATCCCACTGCTGGGCAAAGGTCTCCCACCTCTTTTTCCACCTCTCTCTATCCCTGGTTAACTCTGCCCATTCCCGGTCGAAGTATTTTTTATCATTTTTTTTAATATTTATCAAATTATCCCTCTTTAGTGTGATTATATGTATTAAACACTTAAGCATTTACATATTTTATTTTATTTATTATAATAAAACTATATAAATAAAAATATATTAATTAAAATAAAACGATTACATTGATTGATCACCTCACGTTCACCAAATACTCATCCCCCATACATCGCAAGATCCTAATGCCGTCACTACGTACCTAGATGGGTAGGTGTTGCAAAGGGTTGCCCAAAAGGATCTATTTTCAACTGCTATTATAATTTTCCGATGGATCATCAATCAATGGGGGAGTTAAGTCGACACATGTAAATTTTGCGCGCAAATTATTCGGAAGGCAACGGGCCCATCTAAACAAATTTGTTTTAAAACTGGCCGAAAAGGGTCGACTGAGTTTATAGCGAAAGCTGGATTATATCAGACTAGTAGTACGCCCGGCTTCGCGCGGGTAGCCTATTTAAAAAATATCATTATAATATAGCCTATGTTCAGCACAGATAATGTAGCTATACAACAGTGAATTTTTGAGATCGGTCCAGTAATTTCGGAGCCTATTCGATGCAAACAAACAAACAAACAATCAAATCTTTCCTCTTTATAATATTAGTTTAGACAAAACATATAGTGCTCGGGAATATCTAGCATAGAGTTCTTGGAATAAAAAAACAAAAGAGTTATGAGTTTGAACAAAAGCGAGCTTAACCCTAAGCAGAGTTTTTTTATCAGTAACTTTATAAGTAACAGGAAAATAATTTTCGCGAAGCCTGAGAGCGGGGACTGATAAATTGGATTAAAAAAATGGAGATGTTGCATAGCAGTGATAAAGCACAGGTTAAATAAAAAAAACCTTACACTTAGAAATACTAAAGTCTTAGATATGTAGATGTTGAATGTAATTTATATCTGCACGGAAGGTGTCTCTCAATCCTAAACCACTGAGCAACCGTATTTCAGACATTTCTATTAACAAAAGCTAGTATATAACTGTATATATACCAGTAGACCAGTTTTCACCGATTTACTGTGTAAATGCGGCCAGAAAGGTTTGAGAGTGAAAGTCATTATAACTTAGAATGAAATTGGGTTTGGCCCTGTAGGGATAAAAGAGTAAAAAAACATTTAAGTAGGTACCTGGTTAGGTAACGGAAAACCGGGCAAGAGAGGTTTTACGTTGTAGTTAAGAAAATATTGAAAACAATTTATTCATCTTGTAAGATTCTGTTATAAAATTAAATCGGTCTATAGACTAGCGTCACAGTTCAGTACCCCAAGTACGAGTTTATGCACACACGGATCGTAGAGACGCGATCGCCGAGCGTCACCGATTTTGGAAATCCAAGCAGCGCCCCTAGCAGATTTATTCAGAAGCTTGGATTTCCATACAAAACTCTGCTTTCCATGCTGAGTCGTAGGCTCAATCTCCAGACAGAGAAAATGTTTGTGATCGTACGTATTTTAGATACACTGCGCGTCAGTATCAGCTTAACTGTCGAACGTTGCAGCGTTAGCGCGCAGTTTATGCTAAATACGTTACGTTTACGATTGTCGCATTTAATCGTGCACAGCCTTATTTGTTTTAGCCGTTTGATGGTAAGTACGGTATCCTATAAAAACATTTGACGGTCGACTACGCCCTCAGTACACATTAACCCGAACTCTGAAGGGGGCTGTGCTGTAATGTAACCCGAAAAAAGATATTTCAATGTAAATAGACCGTTACCAGTCTTGGGCAGAAGGCTCTACGTTATGCGTTTATTTCCTCATTGTAATGTACTTACTTGTATTTTATGTGTTTATGTTTGCAAAAACTAATTTTCTTAAAAAGTTAGTAAACGCAGAGACTAGTAATTTTAATAAAAAGTTAGTAAAAGCAGAGACTAGTTAAACCTAGTCTCTGGTAAAAGTTAGCAATTTAATTTTTATTAGTTTAGTAAAAGATGGTGTTGTGTCTATATGTCTACGAATAGCACGATAAAGTTTATATTATTTTTTTAATTTTCGTTGAACTCTGTAAAGATATTTCTTACTACAGTTTTAAATTCTTCATTATTATATCTGTTAGGGAACGAGGCTAACGACCGGTTTCTGGAAACCCAAATCACGATTGATCCGAGTTTGACACAAGTAATTGTTTGATTTTTTCGTTGATCATCGTTCGAGAAACCGGCCGTAAGTGTATTTAAAAATACTTTCAGGGCTACTACACTGGTCAATATCGAGCCCAGCAAAGCAAATTAACGCGGCAATAGAGCCAGTGTTTTTAAATTACTGTCAAAATCTAAAAACTTCAGTGAAGGAAAGTTTCAATAGCAGGAGCTTATATTAGTTCTTGGGTGAAAAGGCCGGGGTATCATCAATTAGTGCAGGCGCGGGGAGGGCAAACAGGCCCACTCGGCAAATAATCGGGGCTCATTTACGGCCGATCCCGAATACCCATGTTTACTAGTCATTAGTTAGGAAGATCAGGCTTTGGTAGCCCTTACAAAAGGGAAATTTCGATTTTCTTTTGTTTTATGATTTGTTAGGTTACCGCTACTGCTAGAAAAAACAGCTGAACATTACAAACAGCGTTAGTTTTCTATGTATAGGATTAATCAGGGTGACTATACTTAATGTACAGTTTAATTACAGAAAAAAAACTTCCGAGTGTTATGAAACCACGGAGCATCAAGATTGACATCAAAATCATGGCACGTGGTATTTGCGTTCTAATAACTAACTTGACAGCAAGGAGTATGAATTATAACCCCTATCTTATAAAAAGTTAGCGTCGACTTTAAGTCAACATTACGTATGGTAATCAGTACTTCAAGTCTGCGCTAACTTTTTATAAGATACGAGGACCGTTATTTTATTGTACCAGTTTTCTTTAATTGTTTATTGTAAAATAGCAAGTTAATTAAAGGATCTTTAGTTACTTTTGTTGTTTAGTGACAAGTCTTATTCAAACGTACCGCATCGTGTTCTACCCACATAACGCACAGAGTAAAATAAATGTTTCCGTGACGTTTTCTAAATGAGAACTTTCGAGAACACAAAACACATTAACCCAAGAATGCCGCTGGAATACAACACTTAAAAGTAACGCAGTTCCCTTAATTTCCGCGCGTGGTCGCGACAGGCAATTTTTTCGCGCCATTTACCCAACGTCCGTCATTTTTGAGATTTTTTACGATCCAGTGAAGGGAGTATGCAAATAACGTATTAATGAGATGACTGAATAAAAAAAACACTCAGATTTAACAGATTGAGCTATGTAGTTTCCCATACGCTCTTTTAGAATAGTAGTTAAGTAGGTATATAATACTTTATTTACAAGCAAACTTACGACTACTACAGTATTTACAAAATGTACATAGAAATATATAAAATACATAAGAAACAGTTAATCTACAGACCGTTGTGAACGATCTATAGAAAGCTCAACTGAATAGTTGTTATATTTAATCTGTATTTAGAAACTTTCTTTGCTTATTTAGATGAACTTTGATATAAATTTACATGTCGACGCAAGACCTTCAAAAATTATAATTTTAATTACAAAAATAATTTAAGAATTATTCATAGCTGATTTAAGATTTGATTCGTTATTAAAACTAATGTAATGTCTTGATACAATTAGTCTAGGTAAGAAAAGATGGGTGATTGACTGTGGTTGTTTAGTGAAACCATAGGCAATTACTAAATAATTAGGAAACATTTATTTTAATGATTGTTAATCAATGATAAATTCATATTTTGATTTGTCAACAATAATCATTCAACTAGCTTTAGTTTTCTTGAGCGTAAATTAAATGCAGTCATAAGCTTGAATCCGTTTTCTAGTTGAAACATTAAAACTTCATTCTTTTAATGTTTTAACTGAAAATAAAATAACTAAAAATCAAAACTAAATTTTAAAATAATTGTTAAGAATTTACAATAGGAAATTAACGACCGTAAAATTTGTTTAAAATATTGTGATTAAAAATGGCTATTTCCGGAATGCCTTCTTGTGTTGAGTGGCGTGAGCGGACCGGCATTATGGTGTGAGCCTCGACGAGAAAAAGTGGTGTTAACTTCTCAGCCCTGCTGG
This sequence comes from Ecliptopera silaceata, assembly GCA_932527185.1. Classification (NCBI taxonomy): domain Eukaryota; kingdom Metazoa; phylum Arthropoda; class Insecta; order Lepidoptera; family Geometridae; genus Ecliptopera; species Ecliptopera silaceata. The sequence goes on along the minus strand of OW052208.1, from coordinate 7,617,257 downwards.
CGGCACTGTTTCTAAAAACCCCGTTGGTAGAACTCCTTCGTTATCAGAAGTGGGATTAGAACCCTCTTCTGCTCGATCATCTGACTCAAACAATGAAAATGTCAACGCTTCTGTTAGCGAAGTACCAACTGAGTTTTTTACAGAAATGTTGCAAATGATGAAACACGTGTCTGAGCGTCTCACGACACAACCTGAATCCAAAGTAAAGATTAAAGACGTATTTTTACCGTCGTACGATCCAGACTCAAACATAGGGGTTAGGGAATGGTGCCAACATGTGACCACTGCCATGGAAACTTATAACCTAAGCGACTACGAAGTTCGAATGAAAGCTAGTAGCTTATTAAAAGGACGTGCAAGGTTATGGGTTGATAATTGGCTGGTTACTACCGCCACCTGGCAGGAATTGCGTGATGTTTTAATAACAACGTTTGAACCAGAAAATAGATATTCTCGCGATGTTGTTCGCTTTCGCGAACATGGTTATGATAACACTAAAGACATAGCGCAATTCTTGTCAGAGGCTTGGGTATTATGGCGACGTATTACTAGAGACAAATTATCAAATGATGATGCGGTTGAAGCTGTTATTGGCTGCATTGGTGATGAGCGATTGCGTATCGAACTGTTGAATGCTAGGGCATCTTCTGTACCCGAGTTAATTTCAGTGGCATCATCCATCCGCCGCATTAAGCGACCCCATCCTGGGACATCAAGTGTACAGCAGGGCCCTATCAAACGACCACGATTCTCTGATAAGTCTTCCTCTTTTTGCCAAGTGTGCAAAAAGCCTGGTCACGATTCACGTGACTGTCGCTACCGCGATAAAACTGAAAATCCTCAACCGCGTCATCAAGATAATAAAACAGTGTCTCAAAACGTAACTACATTAAAACCGACTTGCACATTCTGCTCCAGGGTAGGTCACACCTATGAAACTTGCTACAAACGAGAACGCGCAGTAGTGTCAAATGTAAACTGTGTGGGTTTTGCCAAACTGAATTCAATACCAGTGGTAATCGGTAATTTGGAATTACTCGCGATTTTTGATAGTGGAGCAGAATGTTCAGTCATGCGCGAGTCTTTAGCAGCAAAACTGCCCGGAAAACGAAACGACGTTGTCAACTGTTTAAAAGGGATCGGACAGTTTACGGTCGTTTCGCTTTCAACGATCACCACGGTATGTGTTTTCGATGGTATAAGAATAGAACTAAAATTCCACGTGGTCCCGGACTACGAACTGTGTTCGGATATGCTGATAGGTATGAATCTTATCGAAAACACAAATCTAAGCGTGCTAGTGAACTCTCAGGGGGCTAAATTAGTACATCAACCGGTTGTCTGTCACATGCGATCACAAAGTGAAAAATTTGACCAAATAAATTGCGACTTAACTAACAATGACCAGTTAAATGAACTTAAAATTTTACTGAATAAATATGAACATCTGTTCATCCGCGGCTACCCGCGTACTCGTGTTAATACGGGTGAACTAGAAATTCGTTTAAAGGACCCGAACAAGTGTGTGGAACGCAGACCATACCGATTGAGTCCGGTTGAGCGCGAAAAGGTACGCGATATTGTTAAAGAGTTGCTCGAACACAACATAATACGAGAAAGTAAGTCGCCCTTTTCCAGTCCAATAATATTGGTCAAAAAGAAAAATGGACAGGATCGCATGTGTGTAGACTACCGAGAACTTAACAGAAATACCCTGAGAGACCACTATCCATTACCAATAATCTCTGATCAGATAGACCAGCTGGCGGGAGGGCACTACTTCACCACATTTGATATGGCGGCTGGGTTCCACCAGATACCCATATCAGAAAACTCAATTGAGAAAAGTGCCTTTGTTACGCCGGAGGGTCTGTTTGAGTATTTAACCGTCCCGTTCGGGCTTAGTAACGCATGTTCAGTATATCAGCGGTGCATAAACAAGGCCTTGGCTCCCCTTCTTTGCTCACAGGTTTGCCAAGTCTATGTTGATGATATACTTTCAAAATTTAAAGACTTTTCTGAAGGCCTCTCGCATATCGAGCAGATTTTGTTGGCCTTGCAAAGGGCGGGCTTTTCAATAAACATTGACAAAACTGCCTTTTTTAAACGCTCCATTGAGTATTTGGGCAATATTATATCTGACGGGCAAGTCAGCCCAAGCCCAGGAAAAGTGGAGGCTTTAACAAAGGCGCCAATACCAAAAACACCTAAACAAGTTAGGCAATTTAATGGACTCGCCGGGTACTTCAGACGTTTCATTCCCAATTTCTCGTCCGTTATGGTACCACTTTACGAGTTAACAAAGAAGGATGCAAAGTGGGAATGGAACGAGAGACACGACGAGGCCCGAAACTATGTAATACAACACTTGTCTACTGCGCCTACCCTTTCACTATTTCAGGAAGACGCACCGATAGAACTCTACACGGACGCAAGCAGCCTTGGCTACGGGGCGGTGCTGATCCAGAACATCGGGAGTCGCCTGCATCCAGTCGCGTACATGAGCCAGCGCACCACAGACGCCGAGAGCCGTTACCACTCCTACGAGCTCGAAACCCTGGCGGTAGTGCGGGCGGTAAAACATTTTCGTCATTACCTTTACGGTAGAAAGTTCAAGGTAATAACTGACTGTAACGCTTTGAAAGCATCCAAACACAAGAAGGACTTGCTTCCCCGAATCCATCGCTGGTGGGCTTTTCTGCAGAATTACGACTTCGAGGTCGAATATAGAAAAGGTGAAAGACTGCAACACGCTGACTTTTTTAGTAGGAACCCGCCTGCTGAGCTCTCAGTCAATATTATGACCAGAGACTGCGAATGGCTACAGATCGAACAGAGACGCGACGACGTACTTCGTCCACTGATAAACAGCATGTCAAGCGACAACCCGGTTCCAGACTACATTCTCGAAGAGGGCGTACTCAAAAGAAAGCTCGTAGACCCTATACTCGGTATGTACAAACCTACCGTTGTTCCAAAGTCGTTCCAATGGAGTTTAATAAACTCATTTCATACCGCGTTGCAACACCCAGGATGGGAGAAAACCCTACAAAAAGTGAGAGAGACCTACTGGTTTGACAAAATGAGCACGCTGATCAGAAGGTTTGTCGATAATTGCGTGATTTGCAGAACCTCGAAAGGACCCTCTGGTGTGATTCAAGCTCAGCTTCACCCGATTCAGAAACCCACTGCAGCATTTCAAGTCATCCACATGGATATTACAGGCAAGCTTGGTACAAGAAACACTGAGGGGCGAGACGAGTACGTCATCGTTACTATCGACGCATTCACCAAGTACATACTACTTAGCTACTCCAATGACAAGAGCCAAAGCAGCAGCCTCTCGGCATTAAAACGCGTCGTGCATTTGTTCGGGACTCCAGTGCAGGTCGTAGTTGATGGCGGTAGGGAGTTTCTCGGTGAGTTCAAAGCTTACTGTGATCGTTTTGGTGTCAACCTACATTCAATAGCGCCAGGAGTAAGCCGAGCGAATGGGCAAGTCGAAAGAATCATGAGTACACTTAAAAACGCCCTAACAATGATCAAAAATTACGACACCGAAAACTGGCAAACTGCACTAGAAGCTTTACAGCTCTCATTCAACTGCACTCCACACAGAGTAACAGGAGTCGCACCACTCACTCTACTGACACGCCGCCAACAATGCGTACCGCCGGAACTCCTGAGATTAGTCAACATAGATAACGAAACGGTTGACTTCGACTTGCTGGATCAACACATCCAACAAAAAATGGCTGCTGCGGCTGAGTATGATAAACAAAGATTCGATAAAACGAAGGCAAAGATGCGTCCATTCCAAAGAGGTGACTACGTACTCATTAAGAACAATCCCCGGAATCAAACGTCTCTAGACCTCAAGTACAGCGAACCGTACGAGATCTACCGAATACTGGATAATGATCGCTATATGGTAAAACGTGTGACAGGCAGAGGACGGCCACGTAAAGTCGCCCATGACCAGCTGCGACGAGCACCACAACCAGGTGATCAAGAAACCGTGTCGACGAGTTTTGAAGATGAAAACCAGCGGCAGACATCTCAGCTTGCCGACGCACCGAGTGAGCCGCTGCCTTCCACTTCACAAGCTGCCCGCTCATTGGATGCTTAAACAAACCGGTTAGTTCTTTTCATTTTAACGGTCAGCACAACTTCATAACAATAACTACCGTTTAGTAATAGCAGTACACGGTACTGTACTATTACTTTAAGAATCAACGGATCAAAATAATGCTAACCAAAGTCCGGACAAACAATTCCATTCCTTTCTTATTTTTACATTTACAGAGCCCCTGAGGACCACGGTCATAAAAATAAGGCCTAGGCCTCAGCACCGTCCTTCCCAAATCCTTTAGAGCCCCTGTGGACCACGGCGTACAAGACCGCTCAGCGCCACAGCATCAAATACCTATGAGCAATATTATCAAATTACAATCTGTAGCAGTCTGTTTGATTTCAGAGCCTCTGGGGACCACGGTCATAAATAAGACCTAGGCCTCAGCTTCACCCTTCCTGAATCCTATTAGAGCCCCTGTGGACCACGGCGTACAAGACCGCTTAGCACCACAGCATCGAAACCCATACATACAATCACAGTTTACACAAGATTTATTGCAGAACCTCTGGGGACCACGGTCATAAATAAGACCTAGGCCCCAGCATCGACCTTAATCCATATTCCTTTAGAGCCCCTGTGGACCACGGCGTACAAGACCGCTTAGCACCACAGCATCATCCTTGTCTACGAGAACCAAAGGCATGCAAGTATGCGTGGAGCATTTGCATTGACCAAAACAAACTAAGTAATAAATAATGCGAGTATGCGTGGAGCATCAGCACTATAAAACTTCGCTCATTATCCTTGTCTTATAGCAACCTACCTATGATAATTGTTTTGAAATACTTTGTTGAATTTTGAAATTCGTGTAACTTTTGCTAGATTTAATATCTATCCTCATACCTACTTCATAACTAATTTTGGCTGGTAACTTGGTTGATTGAACCAACTATCATTTCAATTCTAAATAAAACAAACAACCAAGTTGTTAGCCAGGTTTTCAGTGAACGGATACCTAGCTCAAAAATGATTCTCTATTTCAGAAACGCGACTGGTGCAGAGCACGCACCGTCCCGCAGAATGGCCGTGTCGACGCAAGACCTTCAAAAATTATAATTTTAATTACAAAAATAATTTAAGAATTATTCATAGCTGATTTAAGATTTGATTCGTTATTAAAACTAATGTAATGTCTTGATACAATTAGTCTAGGTAAGAAAAGATGGGTGATTGACTGTGGTTGTTTAGTGAAACCATAGGCAATTACTAAATAATTAGGAAACATTTATTTTAATGATTGTTAATCAATGATAAATTCATATTTTGATTTGTCAACAATAATCATTCAACTAGCTTTAGTTTTCTTGAGCGTAAATTAAATGCAGTCATAAGCTTGAATCCGTTTTCTAGTTGAAACATTAAAACTTCATTCTTTTAATGTTTTAACTGAAAATAAAATAACTAAAAATCAAAACTAAATTTTAAAATAATTGTTAAGAATTTACAATAGGAAATTAACGACCGTAAAATTTGTTTAAAATATTGTGATTAAAAATGGCTATTTCCGGAATGCCTTCTTGTGTTGAGTGGCGTGAGCGGACCGGCATTATGGTGTGAGCCTCGACGAGAAAAAGTGGTGTTAACTTCTTAAGAGATCTTGTGAGTACCTAAATGTAATAATTATTATTAGAATAATTAGGTTTGGTTTTAGGACTATTTATAAGGATTGTTTTAATAGTTAATAAACTTAAAGAAAAAGACGCTGGTTTCATTATTTGCAATGAGCGAGCCTAGTGATGGGAATAGTGACGTCAGCCCTGCTGGCGGCACTGTTTCTAAAAACCCCGTTGGTAGAACTCCTTCGTTATACATATTATTACAATTTTAATTATAAGCGTAGGCTCTGATCGGGTTTTGACACATGAAAATAATGATTCTTCAAGTAATTAGTAATAATTATAAATTAGTAATGCTCCATAAAGTCATACCTGGCAAATGACGTTTAGATAAACGATTACACACAAAAATAAGAACGTGAAAACATGAACCAGGAAAGGCTATCCTCGCTTCCAGACCCCTTCTGGTACATTTAGCAGGAAGATGCACGCGTGAGATAGCCGGTAATGGCGAGCCCGGTAAATGCCTTCAATGGCGTCGTTAGGGTTAAAATTAAAAATGACCGTGATGCAGCGTTTTCCTTTTTATCCCAAAGGGATGAAAATTTGAAAGAATATTTGAAGGGACGGGCCTTTATAGCCAGGGGCGGGGGTGGGTTATTATGTTAGAGGGTGAAGGGCTGACGCTGCTGAAGCATAATGAGTTCCTTTTATGTTTTCGTATAAGTGGTAATTTCGGGTGGCGGCAAAACCCTTATTATGTAAAAATCTTTTATTTTTCACGAAAATAGGTTTTTCACGAACGAGGTAAAGAAAAGGGGTTAAAATTCTAATAACTATGAAATATTGTTAATATATTAATATTGTTGTCGGTGTGTGCACACTCGTAATAAAATAAATAAATATTAGTGGAGAATTCACACATCACACTTTAGCCCTAAGCAAAGCTTCTACTATAGGAACTAGATTGCTGATAGAATATTTATATGCATTTTGTAAATAGATACATAGAATACATAGTAACTAACACCCTGACATAGAACCAATATTTATAATCGGGAATGAAAAGTAAACAGTTATTAATTATTTATGTACCTATGCTATATGTACTCAACTAGGTAATTCGTGCGGACGGCATTGGTACGCCATACCATAGGTTATTTCTAGTTTGGATACCAATGTTTTCAATCTGAATCAATTTCCAAAGAGGTCCAAAACTGTTTAGGTATATTACTATTCTATGAATGTATAATGTATGTTGGTTTAATGAAATTTCATTTCATTTCAATATTTATGTAATCTTCACGGGTCAGAGTGAGAAAAGTTACCACTAAGCATTGGGTGGATGATAGGTTTCCACGACTTAAAAAAAAAGAAATATTAAAGTATAAATAATATAGATAAGGCAACTTAAACAGGTACGCTATGTAATGCCGTTTTAAAAAGATTAAAATACATAGGCAATTTTTCGTTTAAAAATTAAGCAGCAAGAGTTGGTTCAAAATTATAATTGATGGAGTGGGTAAAGAATATTTTGGCGGAGAATGTCCTAAGCTGATGTTACCAACTGCTACGAGTCTTTTTGCATTTAAATTATATTATAACATCATGATCTTCATGATACCAAAGAGATTTTAAGAGAGCAAATCAAGTTATATATATTTTTTATTGGTTAGGAATAAAAACAAGTTATAAATTGGTCGCTTAATCTTGCCTGAAAGAGATCGCCATTAGCGATAAGACCGCCCATTGTACAAATCTGATGTATCGTTTTCCCTTGTGTAATGTTCTTTGTGTACAATAAAGAGTTTGTCCATCTTAGTTCGAAAAAAATAATAAAGCAAATTCAAATGGTTACAAATTTTTAATTAAAAACTTTTTTAACGCCTAGTCTGCCATTTTAAAAAGGGGACAGATCTAACCTAAATAAGCAAAGTTGGCAACAGCTCCCTTAAGCCAGGCTCGACCGTCGAGAGACGAAGCTGCCCAATTTAGGCTGTCGCACCCGTGTTAATTAGGATTTTAATTAAAATTAATAGGCGATTATTCCAATTTTTAAGAAGATAAAAATTTCGCTGGGTTTTTGTTACTGTGTGTACTTAATCCAACGCATTTTATGCGAGTATACCATTTTCTCTTGCTTAAGTTGAACTAGGTATCAAAATAAAATTTAAATTTCGATGCAAACGCTGTTATTTAAATAATATTTTTTTTGGTCATGGTGAGTATTGTTGCTATTCGTGCTGTTTGATCACTTATAATAAGTATTTATTGTATAATAAATAACGAAGTAGGTATTTGAGCCACAAAAATGTATTTTGTTTAAAGCAACCGAGAATCTTAGTAACTCTTCAAATTCGTTTATAACGGTGCGGTCGTGAAAACCGCGGTTGAAGCCAAAAAAGCCAAAATTCTCACGCGTGAAAGTGCCGTGCTTCTTTTACCTTTTTCCAATGGGTATCGACGAACCGCCTTTCGATTTCATTACGGACGTCCGAAGTTTTTTATTTTTAAATCACGGCCGTGCTCCACGCGGCGCGTTTTTTATTTCCCGCCGTTTCGTCCGTATTTTTTCCCGCGAACTCGTTTTGGTTTTTCATGCACGCGCCCGCAAACAATGCCATCGCGCCCACAAAATTAACTCCCGACTTTTTGCCTTTTGGCGCCAATAAAAATATTTTAATTCGACACAGCGCTCGCTAATTAATAATTAATATTTTTCGACGTCCGCCGTTTAATGGCCTCGTTTAACACGTGTTCCAATGCGATTGTTTTTTCACTCATCGTTTCATGAATGAAATGATGACGTAATAGGATAATGTCAGTGCCGGCAATTTTACGTTTTTATTGGACTGCGTGTTGGTTTTTTTCGAGCGGTTGCCGGTCAATGGGACGATGCATCGGATTTTAATTTTCAATGTCATTATCACTTTCACAATGAGCTCACTCATGATTGTAAATGTTCCAGTTTTTTACTACTTTTTAACACGCTTTTTATTTTGTAGTGCTGCGTGTATGTTGTTGTGAGAGGTGCGTACGAAACTGGAGTTGCGGAGAGTTGCGATTCATTTGCATATCTATTAAAAACCTGTCTTAGTAGTAGTAAGGAAAGGGCAGGGTGAGAGGTCAAAAGGTCGGGCTCTGGTCACGTTTGAGCTTAGATCTGTGACCGTTTGGACCGGTTCAGTCACTTGTGACACGCGCTGACGTTTAAAGGGTTAACCTATTTTTAGTGTGAAGCCCAAGTTACGTTGTAAAATACATATTCAATCAATTATTTTGAAGAAGTTATTCAGTAGTTTAACAATCGTGAATTCGTTTATAAAATCATTCAATAACACCATCCTAATTTTATTATTTTTGACGTGTATAAAGTTCGCATTATCTAAGAGCAAAGAAATTAGCAGAGCGATCATTTGGTAAGTAAAATTTTAAATTAAACCGTTAAAAAATATTTGTTATCTAAACTAATATTATAAAGAGGATAGATTTGATTGTTTGTTTGTTTGTTTGTTTGTTTGTTTGTTTGTTTGTTTGTTTGTTTGTTTGTTTGCATCGAATAGGCTCCGAAACTACTGGACCGATTTCAAAAATTCTTTCACTGTTGTGAAGCTACATTATCTGTGCTGAACATAGGCTATATTATATTTTCAAAAAAATTAGGGATCCTTACTAAAACTTCAATTATGTAACCCAAGGTGTAAAAGAAATTCCTTACATCGCGTGCGCTGCGGAAACTATTGATGATAGAAAGAAATTATGTACTACAATTTTGTAGAACACATTATCATCCACAAAAAAGTCAGCGACAGCATATGTCTAACTATTATAGATATGTCATAATAAGTGATTTAATATCAAAAAAATATAATTAAAATGACGACGCCAGAAAACGTTCTATATTTGTACTTAGGTATTAATCCTTATCTAAATAAATTACTTTAAAATTAAGACTGCTTCAATACCTTTCTATTACTTTTTAAATTATTGAATTCGGACATTCCATTCGAAAGATATCACGAGTTCAAAAATGTAAGTACTTATTAGAAAAAAGTCAGCGGGCGCCGCGCCGCTGCCGGTCACGGGAGTATATATGCGGGGGGGTTACATACTATAGGGTCTATATTTTTTATCATTTCGAAAATACATTTATACTGAGTAACATAATTAGCTATATTATAATGATATTTATTTATATAGGCTACCCGTGCGAAGCCGGGGCGTACTACTAGTGCGTCTATAAAAGTGTTATATTCTTAAAATCTGTAATAGAATAAGAAATGCATAATTATCGAAATTCATATTTTATAATGAAATATCTAAATTAATGATGCAATTAACTGAAACATAAATAAGTACAGCACGTGTCCACATTATCCTTCCTCATTTACGTACCTTCTACCTACTGTTGGAGCCCGAGGAGGCAGGGCTGGGAGGGACCAAGCCCTCACAAGGGTTTCCTCTATCGACCACCTTTTACGACGTAAACACGGCCAGAGGTTCTAAACATTGCGTTTTTCATTATAAATTATGATCGTAAAGCTATAATATATTGGCAAGCAAGCACAAAATCAAGTTAAATAAGGTAACTTTTAATGTAACTTTTAAATACACTCTAAAATTCTCGAGTTTAGATTAATTCATGAAAGTGTTGGCCAAAATATTACAATATAGAAATATGGATCAACTATACGTTTGTTATATTTAAATATACACCACTATTTTTTAACTACCAAAAAAAAAAAAACCCTACACTCAGTGTCTGTTACTAATCACATTTCGACCGTTAAAACTTAAAATAATTAATTAAAAAAAATATCCTTACAAAAACATAATATTGAGTTACCTTTTATTCGTACCGTCCTAGCTACTTAAGTTTTCACGATAAAAATCCATTCATAAATAGCTTCCGTCTCACTCTTCGCTAAAGCCTTCTCGCCCGCCGCCCGACTATACAAACTGCCCGGCGCGGCGGCGGCGGGTAGTTTGTGAGATGACACTGCGCTGCGCGCACGTAATATCATTATCACTCTCGGAACCCGAAACTTACAAAGCAGCATTCGTTCCAACATAGGTTTAGTGTAAATGTGTGGGCAGGAATACTCAATGATAAATTGATCGGACCATTTTTCATCGAAGGACGCCTCACAGGTGAATCGTACCTAAACCTGATGCGAACTATGGTGAATACAATGTTGGACGATATTCCATTAGCAGCCGATATTCCATTTGCGTCAGCTAAAGCAAAACCATTTGGCAACCATTGGATCGGCCGCAGCGGCCCTGTTCCATGGCCCCCGCGCTCACCCGACCTGACACCCATGGACTTATTTTTGTGCAGCGAAATAAAAAGACTAGTGTATGTGAGTGAGCCTACCAGTGCGCAGGCATTAAAACAGTGCATAATAGACGCATTTCATAAAGTTAAACGACAAGACGTAATTTTGCCGGTCCTAAGCCCGTAAAAGTATGAAGGGGAAGTTGCAATTGATTACAAATAAAATTATTTTAAAAACAAAATGACTTTTTTTTCTGTAGGTACCTACATAACCCCTTGAATTAGTTAGACGAGCGAGAATAGAGTGAGACAGGGCGATGACGTAGTTAGGTAGGAAGGAGATGGAATGAGATCTTGAATGAAGTGCGTATGAGATAGGCTCGTGTAAATACTACGAGTAGTTTCTAGTATTGTGACCATAAATTTGTGCCAGTTTTCGGTTAAAAAGAAAGTACGATAACTTTGTGCTAGTGCAATAATTAATATTTTTGACAATGCCATTATCATTAGTGGCCTCTGCTGCAGCTATCATTAATTTTTTTCTGGTAATTAAAAAATAGTGGTGTATATTCATGTAAGATAGGTGTAAATATACAAAGCAGCGGAAAAAAAGATAACGATAGTCGTATAAAAAATGCTGATAAGGATCATAGCGAGTGCAAAAAGCTATTTGAAATTGGCTTTTGGATATTCATAGTGTCAAAGTCAAAGTGAAAGTCAAAACTGCTTTATTCAGTAAAATCACAAGGATCATTTAGAATCGTCTTACATATTAGGTGATTCTAGGTGCCAGTTCCACGCGACCAGTAAACAAAGGCATGTAAATATTGAGAACCACATGCTGTAGGGTAAGCAAGGGATGTTTGGGACAAATCGCCAGCGGCCACGGCCCGGCACGCAGATCCGTTTGCAAGACGCACCCTCATAATCCCCAGTATCCCCTCATTACATACAACGATAGTTAAAATTACCCCACTCTCCCCCGCGTCGAATCGCAAGGTTTTATGTCTTTCATAAAGTGGGGTTTGGGTGGTACTAACATTTGAGTTTTATTTATTTGTTTATGAGTTTCTAGTGCAATAATAAATTATTTTAGTATTTTTAATTATTTATAGTTAGGTTAGTGATATTTAAAAATGGTTCTTTCAGGTTAGTTATTTAGGATACTAGAAAAAAAATGAACCAAACCAAATTAACGATAAATGAAATATTATAAAAACCTCTCCACGTAATTCGAACTCCTGTTGTCGAGGAGGTGGGAGGAAAGGCCCTCTCCCTTTAATATAAAAGATAGTTGAGCCTCCCTGAATAAAAAATGATTCCCTTAATAAAAGGGCTTTGTCGTTGCGAATAAAGGGATGTTTTTGTTATCTTGAGGATTGCCTAATTTGACAATAACAAAAGGGTTTGGGGATTTGCGGTTATAATCAACTTTTTATGCTTTGGTGGATGCTGGGCCTTATGTGGGACTGATTTCGTTAGCTGTAATAAAGGTCTGATTTTACGGAAGGTACTTTGAGATTACGTTCTCTTTGTTTTGTTTGGGAAGGTTGTTTTCAACTTGTATGTATCCGAGTATTTTGTTTGTTTATGTTTAAAACAGCATATGTTCGACTGTTCAAAAGCGCTATTATTTAGTTTATCAATTTTTGACATCTTAATGCATTTTACGTGTTTAAAGTACTAATCTCATCTATTTATTGTCTTAAATAAAATAAGTAATCTTAGAAATGTTTAAGACGCAAAATAGTGGCTTAGATGTTACCATCTATTATAGGTTTATTTTTTTACTTGTAGAAAATAATAACTTTTTAGTACCACCACTAATAGTCATACGACTAAGTAGGTATAGTTACAATATGGTTTCTTCCAACCTAGCTAATAAAATAAGCTGTAGGTATCGTTAGCCAAGTGGTATTGGAAACAGAAAGCGTTGAGTGTTATGGGTCGCTGAGTGGTCTACTTCCGTGCAGCGCTGCAGCGCTTTTGGGGTTCCGTTTTTGTTTATATAGCATTCAGTTTGAACTGGGTTTGAACAATAAAAAAGTGACTTGCTAGGATTATGATGATATCTTAGCTTTCAAGACATTTCATACTTCATAACATTCATACTTGCTGGATGTAAGTCTTTCCAAAGACGCGCCACTGAACCTGGACTTCGGGTCTTCTCGGTGTTTACCAGCATATTCTTTGTGTCGTCGCTCCATCTCGTCGGATGCGCTAAACTACGCTTACCTAAACGCGGTATCCACTCCTGTACCCCAAGTACGAGTTTGTGTGTCAGCGATCGCGTCTCTGCGAGCCGTGTGTGCACTAACTCGTACTTGGGGTACAGATCAGTTTGGTCCAACGATTGTCTGTTCAGCAAACATGGCCAACTCACTGCCACTTCACGAACACTTTGGCTTGTGAGTTTTGTGAAATATGGAACTTTAAAATCGAGAATCCGTAGTAGTGGTAATCGATCGTACTTTTTTCCTTTAACCGGTACACAGTGAGTTCAAGAGCACGCTGACCCTCACTACTATTTGAACTTCAACCTTTTTGGCCCCTCTTCTTTTTGAGCCCCGCACTGCCAGTTTATTGACCGAGTTGATGGACTGAAATAGGAAGAAATAGACAAACTGTGTTGTTTCGGATTGTTGCTATATTGGTTTCAGTAGCTCTACCATGAGTTTTTACTATACTATATTTACTACACTCGCTAACGTCTGTAGTTAAAAAAATGTATGAAGATTTGTACAGCGCCTCTAGCGGATAGTTGGGTACTAAAATTCGTAATACTAATATTGACATAACTACTGTAGTAAAGTCAGGCGATTTTACTGTGACAACTCATGGTAGAGGTACTGGTCATGGTAATCAATTCTATTACCAGCACGCGATTTGAAAGAATGATATGAATCCGTTTGAATGTCAATGAGATATGTAAATACGGTATCGGTTTGACATTTGTACTGGTTTTGTTTGACTAATTTGAGTGTGTTTTGTTCTTTAGCTTTTATTTTAGCTCGTTTAAACATGTCATTTATTATTAGCGTGTTAAGTTATTAATGCAATCAAATATTTTATATTAAGATAGTTATTATAATTCAATAAGTACGTATAGTCTATTGCTGGAGATATCAGTATATCTCAATTAAATAAAAACCTACCCCAATTATATCAAAAGGGAGTTTTTGTTCTTTTATCACAAAAAAAAAACTAAATATATATTAAATGCAATTTAGCAAGTATATGCTGTACCATCGTTTAATATACTCTACTTTCTACCAACAAACATTTTCTGTAGGTACTTTATAATTTTCTATTGAATCGCTAAAACATTACTGTAACCTTGTTGCATATAAGTATTTAAAGTTCATAAAATCTCAAGGGCTCTAGTGGTTCTGAGAAAGCTAACAGCTGTTTCGTTGTTTGCTATCTCAGAACCACTTACGAATGATTGCATTATCCCACGTACCAAGCACAGACAGGTGTGAATATGATTAATTAATCTGACATTCAATTTGGCCCCTACCAAAGGCTTTTACTATTGGATTACGAAACGACCATGTGACCCGAAGTAGCCCGAAGTGATAGGGTACAATTCGACGAAGTGTTCCGAAGACATTATTCGCGAAGAGCAAGACAAGTGATGTGAGTATAGCTTCGTTACGTTACAGCTGGTAGTAGCTCTGCCTTCCATGCATTCCATGTGGGTTGTGAGTTCGATTCTCACCGAGAATAAACATTTATGTGATGACCACTGATGTTTTTAGAGTGCTAGGGTGTTTTTGTATGTACAAAAAAAAAGGATTTTATCAGTAATATAGTTCACATTGTTTCCACAAGTCTTAGCGTAGGGATAAGAGCGCGGAGTGAAATGTCTTTAAATATTTATTTAAAAGCGCTTTCAAGTATATCCTAAAATAATACACTATAGACCGTATCACAACGACACAAAAATCAATGTCTTTTGTCACAGTAAAGTTGCGTGATCCTGATTACTTGATTTTGATAGTAGGAACGCTTGAGGGTTGGCGCGTGCGTGAGACACCTGACATCTTCGACAACCCTTGTTGACAGCCCTGGCAATTACCTGGTTGTTGGAGGAGCTAGGTAATTCGGTGTTAAAGAATTTTCAACAAATAATGACACAAAGCTAACAACCTTATTTCATTGAACAAAATCAACAAAAATCGTGTCGGATCTTTTGTGTTTTGTGAACATTTTCAACAAAAACAAAACATTAAGTAAACTAATGTCATTTTTGACTAAATTTATTTTATTTTGATGCAAGGTTATAATGCACGAAATTTAATTGCTTAACTTTTTTTTAATTTCATTTTTAAATAAGTGTTTTCCAACATACAAAACTATTCTAAACAATATAGAAATAAAAACACGAAGTGATTTTGTATTACAATTATATAAATTTAAGTAACATGCCTCTTAAAAAGTGATCGTAATCCCTCCTAACAAAGTATTATCATTGAATTTTTCAGACGGTTAAATTGCCTAGGCCTATGTAAATACATCTATAGGCAAGAGGTTATGTAGGCCGTCCCGGGATTAAATAAACAAAGTTTTTCCCGAAATTCGGTGAGTAAAAACATCAAACAGCTTAGGTGGGTAGGGGCCGCTACATTTGCCTTGATTAAAGGCCCACTAAGGGCTTGGCCTTTGGTGTTTATGCAGAGAAACGATACGAAAACGGTATGGTTGACTCGTCAGAGGGCTGAGATCGAATAAATGTGAGAGTCGTAAACGTAACGTATTAAGCTGCGCGCTAACGCTACAACGTTTGACAGTAA
Organism: Ecliptopera silaceata; assembly: GCA_932527185.1. Taxonomy (NCBI): domain Eukaryota; kingdom Metazoa; phylum Arthropoda; class Insecta; order Lepidoptera; family Geometridae; genus Ecliptopera; species Ecliptopera silaceata. The sequence goes on along the minus strand of OW052208.1, from coordinate 7,601,492 downwards.
AGCCGATGTTGACGCGCAGTGTATCTCAAATACGTCACTTTTTCGATACGTTTACGATTGTCACTTTTCTTCGTGCTCAACAAATGCCGATCAACAAGCTTATATTTATCTTAGCAAGATAAAAATACTATCAAATCTATAAAAACAAATGATATTTGAAAATGTTTCTTGAAAGATTCATTTAGCAATAAGGCTGTCCATTGTATAACTATAAATACATACCGATTTAGGTACTTACTTATTTAAATGTTTTTTGTATCTCTTCTATTGGTGTACAATAAAGTACCTACTATCGATACATCTATCTTTGTTAGTTTTATCTAACACAACGCGTTTTGAATAGGGTGCCCAATATGTTAGTTCGCCATCCCTTGCAGGGTGTCTTGTCCAACTGTCAGTCATATTCTACCATCATTTTGATAACGTCACCCATAATCAGAACGCAAAACTGGGCCGAATTTAAATCTTCTCTGTTTTTCGAGCTATTTTTCTCAAGGGCCGCGCCTGGCGGGTGAGTTATCGCGGGTCTAAAGAGGGTGGTGGGAGGGCAAAGGGGAGGGTTGCCCTAATTTTTCACGTGTAACCCTCTGAGGTTCCAAAAGAGGTTGGGTTTTGTGATGGCGTTATCTATGGCAGATCTTGGGCAATAAAACGAGGTTTTCATTTTGGATGCTTTGTTTTTTTTTTGTTGTGATATAAATGTTAACGTGAAGCTTTTGGTTTGAAAGCTCTTGTATAAATAAACTCTGTAAAGGTTTTGTTCAATGTTGATGACTTCACAAATGTCGTTTTGTTGTCACCCTGAAAATTGTAGAAAAATAAAATAGAATAAAAAATTATTTAGTAGATGACTACAAAAAAAATCTATTCTATTTTCTTCTATCTTATTATTCTATACATTACATAAAAAAAAATGTTTTTTTTGTTAATCTTTTTATTTCAGAGTGATAATGTTAATGTCAGTTTAGTAATTGCACACACGCTCAAATTTTTTATCCGTTGTGCTTAAAATATTCGCGTATAGAAACGCACACGCGCCAATATGTCTTGTATTTGTCAACGCTGAATATATTACCTACTACATACATACATAGGCACACTTATATAATAGTCAAACCTAAAACCAAGCATAATCCAGGATTCATTTTGCAAAAACGATAAATCACGCACAGCTGCTACACCGCGCTCGTAAATTATGAAGATTGAATTAATATTACCGAACGAAATCTTACGCCGCCATTTTGGAACCCTTATCCACCCTCTGCCTGAAACAGACGATTACAAGAACAAAAGGTTTTGCAGTTCAAACAACTTTAGTACCACGATCTTCGCACTTATTCCGAACGGGATAAAGATGAGATTGGCTTGGAGGTTTATTTGCGCAACTGCTTGGGATTTTTGCCTCTTTTGTGCTCGAACCTTTCGTAGGCATAATTAGGGACGTACCCTCGGACCCGCAGAGATAGACTTTGTACGTAGGCGATGTTTGTACAATCAATGGATAAAAGTGTAAAAAGGATAGAAGATTGACACAAAAATAAAAAAGTTGTAAAAAATTCAGAGCGTTTTGATGCTCTCGAGCGTCTCATGTGGTATTACGTAATAAATAATATCAGAAAATAGAACACGTGCATTAAAAAGACAGATAATTATAGTAATAATACACAAATATTTTACGTTTCTACTTACGTATAAACTGAGTTTGAGCATTAAACCACTTAAAACATATTTTTATTACTAAGAGTGTAGTAGATACGTAGGTAAGTTTAAGTATTATTTAATCTAAAACGAAAATTACAATTTATTTCTTATTTATTTCATTATAAAATGTTAAGTGATTGTTCGCAATGTATCAAAAAGTCCCTCCATGAGATCTGGGTTCTTCCGAGTCTCAATGTTTCGCACGAACGGCTTCCGGTTTTAAATGTCGTTCTTTTTTCGGCCTCAGATAATGGACAAGGATTCAATTAGGTCAATTACTAGTGACGTAATCGAACCTCCTTCTTTCTTTTTTAGTGTAGTCAAATCTAAATTCAAATTATTTATTAGCTTGTAGAATACGGAATCTTTTGTATCTAGTTGGTAAGTAAAACAAAAAAGAATAACGCCATGAAAGACGCTGGAAGTAGACGTTCGTTTGTTTTTTATTTTGAAATTATGTCATTACTTGACATAATTTAAACAATTTTATTTATATTTTTGCATCTAGAGGCGTTGGTTGATCTTATTATTTTTAGTGACTTTTGTCTTCACGATTAACTTAGAAAAATATACACTAAAATAACAGATAAACTTAGTTTAAGTATAGTGTAGAAAATTGTACTGAAAGCTTAAAAAAAACGAACGAGGATGTTAGCACGTTTTCCTGAAGCCTAACATTGATGGATGGGCTAAGATGCATCTGCGCTATCTAATTCTGCAAAGTGCATTGGGAATATGACATACCTACGTCGTCATATAAATCCTATATTAGCCCTTTGAAGTTTTTATTTAAGTATTTAATTATTATGAGAGTATTATCTAAGTAATAAAAAAAATATTGAGTCCGATTGTGTTTCTTAGATCGACGACATAGGGTAGGGACACGTCTAAAATTGAAAATTACTTACTGAATTCGTCGAAATTACATTTCAATATTACGTCCGCTATCTAGCAATCATAGTTTTTGAACTGAACTGAACACACTTTTGTGGTCGATAGTACATTTTAATGTGACCACTGTCCAATTTTCATACATTTGTTGGTAAAATCAGGCTTTGACAAAACTATCTGGTTGGTCATATTAATTCTGTATTGAAAAGCTTAGCAAAAGTATTTCTAAATGACAATTTTACTTCTTTGAGAAATGATGGTATGACGTAAGTATATAAAATACCCTAAAAAAATGCAAATACAGCGAGCATCAAACTCGCATCTATAAAATCCATGCACACTGCATAATAATATGGTTAATACATTCTAATAACATCATCAATTTTATAATTTCAACATCTAGATCTGATTATGTACGCGAGCAACCAAAATGTAATTCAAACTCAACAAAGCAGTGTTTCGCTAAAACATAATCCAAAAGCGCAAAATTCTTGTTCAACTCATTAAATAATATGGCTGGCCGTATTTAACTTCGTCTACAGTTAACTAGAGGCAGTGGATAAATTATTTAAGTCGGAACTCTCTGCTATTTCCCGTGAGTACAAAAGCTGGGTTAGAATTATATATGAGTGGAGCTTAAAGTTTAGAAGCCGGCGTGCAAGTCTAAAAGCTTAGGTGGCTCCGGCTTACCAACAAATAGAGACGGCACTTTGCGGGTATATTAGATCGAGTGAGATGTGAGATAGACAGGCAGGTCTATTATTTTAATCCTGAACGTTCTACATTAAAAAAAAAACAAGTTTATGTTTTTTTTTAATGTAGAATCGTGTTTCTTTTTATTTTTATTGAACGTCTTTAATTAGATTAGTTTAGTAAGATTGGTCCACAATAGCCTGGAGTGAACTGGAGAAAGGAAGGGAGGTCTTTTGCCCTGCAGTGGGACACCACAGGCTGAAAATGAAAATGAATGAATGAACGTAAACGCTGTTAAATAAATTAGTAGGTACTTATACATAAATGAGATTTAAAAGTACTTATAAGACAAATAAAAAAAAAACCAATATGAATACCTTAACAGCAATCTTCTTGGAATATTTTTAATCTATATGTCAATAACTTACCCATAAGACTCATATTAGAAATTCACGATAAACTGAACTGAAATAAAAAAATAAGATTAAGTAGGTACTTAAGTAAATAAAAAAAAATTCTAACTATATAATTTCAGCGTAGCTAGACAGCTCGTCTAATAATTTCACCGCCTTTTCTGTTAGCAATTATTTGGTTTTGACAATTGAAAGTCAAAATACCATTGTTAATTTGTATGATTTCTGTTCTACAATTTAGCTGGTCTAGCCTGTACCGTCGGCAAAATTAGCAGCGCGACTCTCTGTCACTGGATGGGAATAAGTTTATCTGTGATTTTATTGTTAGTTCAGTAGCTCTACCATGAGTTTTTACTATACTATATTTACTATACTCGCTAGCGTCTGTAGTTAAAAAAATGTACAATGAGGTACAGTACCTCTACCATGAGTTGTCGCAGTAAAATCGCCTGACTTTACTACAGTAGTTACGTCAATATTAGTATGACGAATTTTAGTACCCAACTATCCGCTAGAGGCGCTGTACAAATTTTCATACATTTTTTTAACTACAGACGCTAGCGAGTATAGTATATATATATAGTATAGTAAAAACTCATGGTAGAGCTACAGGAATAGGATGGTTCTTACTTACTATATTTGTATAATAAAGTAGCGGATACATAGTGAAAATGAAACGAAACTTCGAAATTTCTAAACTTATTCAATTAATTTTGAATCACGTGTATAAATACAAAATGAATTGAATTAAAAAACAAACCATTCGTCATTTCAAGAATATTGTGTACCTAACAGCCTGTATATAAGTTATTTTCAGAAATTGTACAATATACTTAAGTGAAAGTCTAAATTGGCTCAAATTACTCTACAAAATGGTATTTTACTATATTCTAAATATCTTTTTTGTAGAATAATTTGAGCCAATTTAGAGTTTTACTTTTATTGTATTTTCTTAAATCATCTTTTATATTTTTAAAAGAAAATAACAAGTATACAGGCTGTTACATAACATTATTAAACTTATCATTGTCACGTACAAATTGTATACGTTCAGCACACAAACATCTGCTCTGGGTGGGAATCGAACCCACGACCAACATGGAAGGCAGAGCTGCTACCAACTGAGCTGTGACGCCTGTCTTCGTTGCATGCGCTTTTTAAGAGCATATTTTTTTAATTCCTTACTCGTACCGTACTTTCTACTTGTATTATTTACTGACCTCGTTCTTACCTATTATTGTTCTGCAGACCATTCTCGATGCGGGTAAAATTCCCCACAGGTGGGGACGTACCTTGCCGACGCACAGACGGATAAAACAATATCAATATTGGATCAGGCGAACGTTGAAATCTATTTCAGTCAATGCGTTCATAGAATTATAAACTTGAAGCTTGACGCTGGAATTTTTTGATTTATTTGTTTGAAACTTGGTAAGATAAAAATAAGCCGTTTTTACTTATTTTACCAGATAACCACATTCGCATATAAAACCTCTTAATTAATTAATGAAAAAATACAATACAAGCAGTCTGACTCAGTCAGTCTAAAGTTAGTTTCTAAAAACTAGTCATAACTGTCCTTTGTAAGAGAAAAATAAACAGTTTATTTGAAAGAGTCCTGCAAAAACATGACTGCAATAATATAAAAATATGAGCTTGTAAGAATTTATTACGCATCCTCAAAGAGCAAATCCCTTAAACTGCAAAGCAAAGACTTGAAGTAAACCGTTGTCTAGGACTTAACATAAAACTTGGACTCGTGTTCATAGCATTTTGAGCCTTATTCCATCGTAATAGAGCTGCAGTAGTTGTGCAGTTATACACCCTGTTTGTTTTATCTTGAGGTTTTATGAAAGCAGATGCTGGAAGACTCGGCTTAGCCAGAACGCGATGGGGGAATTTTTAAGAGGATTATGAAGATTTATACGAGAAAATAAGACCAACGATATTTCATTGTGAATTTTAATGGGCAATGTTTTTACATGATTACTAAAGCGGTTAAAGTGCTGGTTCGATTCCCGAGTGGAAGGTGCGTGATAGCACACATCGAAATTACTGTATGAGGAATGTTAGTGACATGATAGTGACGCGAGTTATATAGAAGGTTAATTGCAGATAGGTGTTTTTTTAACCATACAGTGTGAGCAGTCTAGTAAAAAAAACAATAAGCCTCTTTATAACATAAGTTTGTGAAATTTTAAACCAAACTTGCACATAACAGTTGAATTTAAAACAACAAATTTGAATTTTAAAAACAATTCATAATAATAATCCAGATAGCCAGATAGTTTTTTTTCGAATTATTTTAAACTCAATAAAAACTTTTTGATTCAACTCAGTCTCAAAATAGCCTATCATACGAGCTAAATAAATAATGGAAGTTCAGGCGATAATTGAAAATGATTTCCGTCTCCGTCAGTCCATTTCGGATATGATTCTTATGAAATTATTCATACGCAGAATGGGCTTCAATGTGAGTTACAAGACTGCTATTTATGGAGCCAATTTGAAATAGAATACTCAATTGAAAAAAAGGTAGTCCAGTTGAAAATAAAATTTCACTTAGGTAAGTACTGAGCAAATCGGGATTAGGACTACTGGCATAATTTAACCAATCAATATTCAAGATCTTTATTGCTAGAGTAAAATAAAATCACAATAAACATTGAAAAATAAATATAATTGTATGTAGTCCAGATGTTTTATAAGTACCTAGATAGTTACATTTTACTTTGCTTTGTTGAACAGGATACGTTGATTATTTTTCAATTTTCATACATAAAGTAAGCTTGCATAAAAATAAACAAAAGACAACCTACTACATAAATCTTTATTCTACGCGTCACGTAACATCACACTATTTTCTCAGTCTACCCGATCCAGAAATCGGTTTGTTTAGGACTCAAATTGTTTTAAAATTTTAACAGATAAAGTAGGCTTGCATAAAAAAACAAAAGACAACGTGTTGCATAAATCTTTATTCTACGCGTCACGTAACACCATTTTCTCAGCCTATCAGATCCAGAAAAATTCTTCGTTCAGCACCATCCCGCCTTTAAATCGCCTTTAAATAAGTACATAATACGTAAACAAAAGCCTTGTGGATGCTGGCCGTCTGTCTTGTCAAGACTCAGATGCGCTCCGCTCCAAATGAGACGGCTTTAATTGAACACGCCGACAAATAGGATGAATATATTTGCGTCTTGCTTGTACAGGCAGTAAATAATTGTTTTTGGACTGCGCTTGATTGTACTGCTTTTGTTTTGGTTTATTTTTGTATGTTGGTACGGGTTTTATTTACTTACTTAAAAAAATTGGGCTGTAATAAAAGTTTTTATTGAACAGTGGTCTTATAAGTTTGATATTTGATAGACTTTCTATGAGAGAGGGAACGCCGCCATCTTGAAAAAAATGGTTTTGTTTTTATTTGACAATTACGATATTAATTTTGTCATTTTAAGTTTTTATAAGTTTCTTTAATTATAAGTTTGATACAGCACGTGTTGACAAAAAACAACATTTCGAGAACATACCTATACCTAATTTACTTATGTGTACCGATGTCGATAATTTGAATTATATTTTCTAGGCCTTAATAACTTCTAAGAATTATTTTTATACTGTATCTCAACTCTAAAAACTATCTCCAAATAGTTTCGTTTAAAATAATGTCTAATTCGTACGTAAAAAATAAATTACAATCGGACACAATCAGCCAAGTGAGAAATTCAATGCAAAAAACGCTGCGGCAGCTGCCGGCAAATTGAAATCTCTCTCATTAGGCACCGCCTGACCACATGGAGAAGGAATTCTAGCTATTTAAGTGAAACTAGTGTACAAAACTGTCAAATAACTGTCCAGTTGTTGCAACTGTCAATTGTTAATTGACATTAATCTCACATCTGTGAGATAAAAAGAAATATATCTGTCAAACAGGTAGGTATATTTATTTGATCGTTGGAAAGAAACAAATAGATTGATTGTCAAGTCGTTGTATTTAGCTGTCAACTGATTTGACAGATATGTTTATATAATCTCTCGCCTGTCTTTTACTAGACATCAATGTTATGGTTGGTCGTTCCGTTATTTTATCTGACAAAATAATATTTATTCAAATTTATGTAAATCATAGTTTATTTTCACATACAAACATCACTATCAGAAATAACCTTCGTATTATGTAGATAATAATATTCAAGATACCAGTTAAACAATACATTTCTTTTAAAAATAAAAAAGTAAATTCACAATGAAAATAGAGCGGAAGATTTCAAACAATGGAAGCTCGAATTAAAACATAGTTGAATTCTTTTTAAATTCTCTTCGTAAAGAAAATGCTGACGTTACGTCGTGCGGGCTTCGTGGCTGACGCCATTTGGTGAAATAAATTAAACGAAAACGAAAATGCCTATTACACAGGTATTCATTTAGTTAATTTTTCAGAAATTTTATTCCAGATAAAGTTCAGTAGGTAATGTAGCGGAGCTATTCCAGTAAACTTTCCGATTTCAAGAATCAAATTGTGTAACAGATTTTGTATTCTATAAATACATGTAAAGAACTCACAATAGTAGGAAAAGAATTATACTGGATTGAAGACCACGTTTAGGTAAGCGTAGTGTAGGACGCACTCCGGCGAGATGGAGCGACGATCTGCGGAGTGTAGCTGGCAAACACAACATGAGAAGAGCCGAAGACCGGGCTTAGTGGCGCGTCTTGGGAGAGACCTACGTCCAGCAGTGGACTGACATAGGTTGATGATAATGATGATACTTGTTGGAGCAAACTGATACTGGAGTGGAGACCGCGTTTAGGCAAGCGTAGTGTAGGACGCACTCCGGCGAGATGGAGCGACGATCTGCGTAGTGTAGCTGGCAAACACTGGATGAGAAGAGCCGAAGACCGGGCTTAGTGGCGCGTCTTGGGAGAGACCTACGTCCAGCAGTGGACTGACATAGGTTGATGATAATGATGATACTTGTTGGAGCAAACTGATACTGGAGTGGAGACCGCGTTTAGGCAAGCGTAGTGTAGGACGCACTCCGGCGAGATGGAGCGACGATCTGCGGAGTGTAGCTGGCAAACACAACATGAGAAGAGCCGAAGACCGGGCTTAGTGGCGCGTCTTGGGAGAGACCTACGTCCAGCAGTGGACTGACATAGGTTGATGATAATGATGATACTTGTTGGAGCAAACTGATACTGGAGTGGAGACCGCGTTTAGGCAAGCGTAGTGTAGGACGCACCCGGCGAGATGGAGCGACGATCTAGGGAGTGTAGCTGGCAAATACAACATGAAACTAAGACTAGGCTCATTGGCGCGTTGAGTGAAACCTAAGCTTAACACGACCAAGATTAATTATAATAATTCAAGATTTAATCCAAATTATAAACTCGAAAAACAGAAAACGCCCAAACCCTTATTATTCGCGGGTACTTGTTTGTAATTCCTTTTGTCCCACACAAAGCCTTCGGCCGCAAATTCACATCAATTTATCCCTTTTCAACGTCCTCATTATGAATTCTTTCATAAGATATATTCATGCGAGGTTTACGTCAGAGGGATAAATTATGCTGACGTAGCGTTTAAATTGTGAAAATTATGGCAGTTTTAAGATATTTTTGAAACGTTTTTTGATAATATTTTAAACTTTGGGTACGCTGTATTTTTTCTGAGCCTTTTCTACTGTTGGTTAGCAACAGCGTGTCCTTTTGACACATAGAAGAAACAGCTGGAGGAGGCCTATGTGACATAGGCCTCCAGCTGTCTACTACACTACTGTCGGTCCTATGCAGCTGTCCTGGGTCTGCACGGTTACGCTGTAGATGATAATAAATATTTATAGATATTACTTGGCGCAACCAAGACTTTAACTATAGAAACTAAATTGCTAATCAAATTATTAATTTTGTGAGTAGGTATATATGTATATAATGTTACAAGCATAAACTTGTAGATAAATTTTATAATCAATAATCTTCCTTCACAGTCTTTACAGGCCAGTTGGTATTAACTCCGCCTTCTGCAGTAGGTTCGGGTCATGGATTCGATTCCTACTAAGAACCAACATTTGTGTGATGACAGACATTGGTGTTTGTTCTGTGTGGGTGTTACTATATATCTTATGTACGTTTTATGTCAAAAGCAGTACGTATATAAGTATTCTTTGAAATAAAATTCTATTAGCAATCTAGTTCCCACAGTACAAACTTTGCTTAGTTTGCGACAAGAGCGCGATGTGTGAAACTATGAATATATTATATTCAATTAGTTATTCAATTAATTATCGTTAAGAATTTTAATCTACGTCCAACTATTCCATTAAAATGTACTAATATGGAGCTCACGTCTAAAATAATCACTTCTAAAAGCCAGGTACAGTTGTGTCGAAAACTTTGTTCATATCGCGCCAAAAACTCGGCGTCAGCGTCACAATAGTTGCTGTATGAAAGGGCACTCGTGTTCGGTACAGTCGCGTACAAATTATATAGGTACGGTAATACGTAAACGCCCGTGTCGTTTTAATGAGAAATTGTGTGCGACATCACGACGAGTGGTGTGGTCTAAGTTACAGACTGATCATATTCCAATCGATGCTAGTCAGTAAATATAGGTAATATTAGTTTATGAGATTGTAAAAATAAAGGGAGAGAATGTTTAACGATACTAACCTTTTGGTTTTGTTTCAGGGGAAATGAAAAAGCGGGAAAATCACAAAAAAGTGGCCAAAACATATCGAGCTCTCTCTCTATATCAGCTCCCGATGGAGGTTCCACTCGCTACAAAATCATCCATCTACTTATCCTAGCTTAGTTTTCTTTTCCACTTTCAAAGCAATAGTCTTAAGAAACTCTTCGCGTGAGATTTCACTGTTTATTTATTAAATTTTTACCCAAAATAAGTTTTTTTGCTCTAATCGCTTTTATCGCATTATCTATTGACATGGACCATCCCCGAAATATCTGTGAAGTGTGCGCACTTTGCTATGCTTGCGAGCAGTTCAAATACATCTGTTTTTCGGAGATTACCACTCAGCGTTATGGACTTGCCTGTACCAGTACTGAAATATAGCGCGATGCTGACGAAGAGACCTAATCAAACATGATGACGTCACATTGTTTATAATAAACTACGTGTTTTTATAACGAAGAATTGCTAAAAGGTAGACAAAATTAAGTTCATAAAAATAAGGATGTACCTATTCACGGGGATAAAACGCTGACGAAAAATGGGTTGACTGTACTACTCAGCTAACCTTATTTTATATAACAGCAAATAGGTAAGAGAATAGGCAAAAATATTTGACTTTGCAGTAAAAGAGTTTATTATAAATTTTTTGTACCAGTAGGTACAACTTAGTGAACCTAGTTTTTGAAGAAAGTATTATTGAATTTGAATTGATCACTACAACTTACTTCAAAATACAGTCAAAACAATGTATTTTGATGTAAGCTATAAGAACATCACAAATTTCAATAGTTCTTAGAGGATATGTAAAAGTTTTATTTACTAGTTATAAAAATAAAAATTACGTGTTTAGAAATGTATTATAAAATATAGATTTGCATTAAATGGCACCATACAATGTTGGAAACATTAATTTATGTAACGTTAATTCTAGTACTAACGGCCGGTTTCTGGAAACCCAAATCACGATTGATCCGAGTTTGACACATAGGAATTATTTGATTTTTTCGTTGATCATCGTTCGAGAAACCGGCCGTAAGACTCATTCTCTCCCTCAATAAACGTCAAACACTGCACACGGCTTTCTATTATTTTAATTCATATAAAAAGATCCCGCATCTCAGCAACCTTAAGGAACCTTTTCCTTAACAACAATAGGTTTTACTCAAAGCTAATTAAATGACATCAAAATAAAAACCTGGCTAGGTAAATAAGTTGCCATTAAACACAAAAAGGTCCAACCGCAACCACTGGGTAGTGGCCCGACCTATTTTCACATGAGAGGTTATATTATATACCCTTACTTTTACGTCTTTCCCAGGATTTATATTCAGTGGGCACTTCACCGGACCCGAGAGGGCCATAAATAACCCCCGCAAAGGTCTGAGCCCCCAACTTTTACCCGAATCCCCCCACAACCCCGTTAGGACCTCGCCACCCCCTCAGCCGAACCCGCAAACGACTAAGGTTATTCTGGGGGATTGGGGAACTTGTTATGGCAACTGGTTCTTCCAAATTTAAATTCCAATTTCGTTTTTTTTTCACCTTCATCGTTTAACCTCCTTGATGCACCGATAAAATATAAATAATAATAAATATTTACTGACATTTCACACATCGCGCATAGTTGGGTCTAAGTAAAAATAAAACTATCGGCCGGTTTCTCGAACGATGATCAACGAAAAAATCAATTAATTAAGTACTATGTGTCAAACTCAGATCAATCGTGATTTGGGTTTCCAGAAACCAAATGCGTTTTTGTAAGGAATAAACCTTGTTTGTTTTTTTTATTACTGATAGAAGAGTTGGTTAAGTGGCAACCATTGTCCACAATTCGACGACATTTTAATTTATGCTTATTTTTATTATAATACATTACTTATCGACTACCTAATTGTCACAAATGCAAAAATAAAACTGTTTTTTTTTCCAATCAAACTAAGAACGTTAAGTTATCACCCATCTACATTCAAAAATAAAAAGCTGGTGTTAATTACTATGGTTTAGCAATAGCAACTGAAGATACAGCAATTGAAATCGCCATACGTAATAAGCCCTTTAGAAGTACAAGATGAAAGAACACCCTCATATATCTTTTTCAAAGTGTGGATTGTTTGAGAATTTTAATTTTGCGCGGGAAAAGGTCGATTTTAACATAGCGCAGAACCGCGGTTTCACTCGGGGCGGGTCGTTTTTTAACCTAATGTGTTGGAAATCGATTTGAAAGAATGATTGTATTGCGTTAAGTATCGGCAATTACATTGTTTTGGGGATTAGACAAAGTTTAGGTTGGTAATCATTAACGAGAAATCGTATGATCTGGTTTAGACTTTTAACCCTAATTTATTAAAAAAAAATCAAACCATTTAAGATCAACATTAGTATTTGAATCCGTTTAATAATCTACATTGCTTGTAAATACGATAATTATGTTAAAAATGATACATTATTACCTACTGAGTCGTTTCTACGAAATAAAAACAGTACATAAATACTTACTCACGAAAAAAAATATATTTAAGAACACTAACTATTCAAGAAAAGATAATAAAATATCAACTTAGAAAAAAAACAGAAACTAAAACGTTCTTATTTCTAGATGGCCAGCAAAACAAGCATTCTCAATTCAAAATTCCCGCCAAACGTGATAAATGAATCAGCATGTGCCCAAATAGGCGTAGTCTATCGCATTATGATTCCATTTCCGGTACGAAATCGCGACTTTTCTTTGATAAACGCCTATCGAAGCTTCCAATCTCATTACCGGCCCTTACAAATTGCATGTCATTAGGGTTGTAACACTCGAGAATCGTTCTAGATTCTCGCATGGTTAATAAAAGTGAGATGATATTGCTCATTTTTATTGACTATACAGAACGCTATATATTACTATGATACTATATATTTTTATGATACGCGTCTATGATGTTTGATTACATAAATAAATAATAAATAATGCTGGACAATCCACAGAACATCCTCTAGCCCCAAGCTAAGCAGAGCTTGTGTTATAAATACTAGAAGACTGACATACTTAGTACAATACATTACAAAGATAGATATTTACTATCTATAGATCGTTTGCAACGGTCTGTAGATAGCTTAACTGTTTCTTATGTATTTTATATGACTATGTACATTTTGTAAATACTGTAGGGGGAAGTCCCCCAGTGACGGACACTTAAGGTTTTTAAACAATAAAAAAAAAACTGTTTCGTCAAATAAAGCTTTATTAATGAAATTATTCTTATAACAAAACATAAAATCAAATTAGATTAACAAAACTTATAACTCTGCTTAAATACAAAAACAATCTTAAATCAAACTTTGACAAAAAAAACTGAGTCTCAAAAAATGGCACCTAGTACCGGACGGACTTTACTTGAAACCCTTGGTACCGGAAATCTTCAACCCATCGTACATCGATCGCATATGTAGCATTCTGAACATTTAGGGATATCTGCACATGCTTCATGAGCCCATCCATGGCAGCTGGAGCACTGTATCCAGTCTTCATCATGATCCTCTAAGCAAACTACGCAAATAGTTCTCGTGTTCGATGTTTCAGCCAACGATGTCTTTTTCTTTGCTTTATTTCCACTATTCCCTTTGGCTTTTACTCTTTTGGTCTGTTTCCCTTTCTCTTTCATTGCTGTCCTAAATTTATTGTATGAAAAAGATGTTTTTTTAGTGTCCGATATTAGGGAAAGCTTCTGTGTCCGGTACTAGGGGCTAGAGAATACTTTAATTAATTGTCGTATACAAAAACTGCTATGGAATTCGACAAAAAAGATTACTTACAAATTTTGAATATGTATTAACTACGAAATAAAATAACAATTATCAAAACTCCATAAACTAAAAACCATTGTAGTTATACTCACGTGAATCTTACGTGATGCAATGTATTCCCGCCAAAATCAGCAATAATCGTTCTCACCGAGGCGTTGCGCGACCCTGGCGACCCGCGACCCGCGACCGTGTATTGTAACGTTCCCCCGCGCCCCTATCACTCGCTTTTTAAACAAACGCGTTGCGACTTTTCGAGATTTTCGTGTGTCCGATTTTAGGTGCCGTCCGGCGTTACGGGACTTCCCCCTATAGTCGTAAGTTTGTTTGTGAATAAAGTATTTATTATTGTACAAACATTTATCCCAAGGCGGGAATCGAACCCGCAACCTCCGCGTCGCAGGCGGACCTTCGCCCGCCGCGCCACATCGGTCTTCAAAACTATAAAATGAATTTCATTATATACAGAACTTTATAGGGTTACCTATATGATGTTTGTTTACTTATGAAATATTCGAAAATATAAAATAAGTAAACATTTCACTTTGACAACTCTATATGCTCGAAATTTCACATTTACTATGTAAATGCTGAATAAAATTATAATTTTACATAAAATTGCACATGATTTAGCAATAAGCTAATTGAAAATTGTGATCATTTTGTCTCCATTTTTAATTTGGTTAGGTTAGCTTAAAAACTGTAATCAAAATTTTAATCTGGAAAAATTCTGCATTAGCATTTTTCCATCTAGAGATTGTGTTAACAAAGTTTCTTTTATGGCCCAAGTGGGGGCAGTTAAAGTTGACACGCTTGCCTGTTATGTACCCTCCTGTAGGGTTGGCTGGGAATTTAATTAATTTACACCAAATTACAGCAATCTTTAATTAACGTGCTGTCTTTAAAAAAACTGTAATATAATATTTATAAATTTTATGAAATTTAGCCAGTTTTTTTTTTTTAAATCTTGAGGATTTTTTAAATACTAGGTTCCTGCATTAGTTGCGATCATTAAACAAGAAAAAAATCGCGAAAAAATAAATTAAACTTCTATGTATAATATTCAACATAATGCATGTTTATGTACTTTAACTACTACAAAATATTAATTTTGTATTAAATTATTATTTTTTTAATATTATTTTAAAATCTCACTATCTGTCACCATCTAAAAAACAAGTTTTATTTCATTATCAAGATTTAAAACAGTGTTCAAGTAGGCACGCAAATATCTTATCTCACTTAGGTCGTAGATTGAATTGTTTAAAAAATGTTATAATAAATACACAACCTTAATTCTACTAGTACTACTAGCCGTAAGGATCACCCAGAAGTGTGCCATCTTTACTACCAGTTAGAATATTTATTAGTACCTACTAGTGACACGGAGTGATAAATAAAATTAGTTATTAACGCATAACTATGCATTAAAAAACTGAAAACAGTATACAAAATTAGTGTAATTTTGGAAAGTCTAATAAAATTACATTGGTACCCTGGCAACACTCGCAAATGAAGCAAAATAGGTGTCAAAAAAGCCCCCCAGTCTTTAGGTAGAAAACTTTTTTATTGCCTGACAGCCCTGGGCTGGAAGTTAGGCAAGCGGTGGACTGGGCGGGTCTTGCGGCAGGGCGGGCGGTAATGAGTTCGAGGAGTTAGCGTAGATGCTCCACAACTTTCTAATGGAGTGGCCAGAGTGCTTTCAGAGTGGACAGAGTGCCTATTGGCTGCAGTTTCAAACTTATACTAGGTTAGTTCCCTTGACTTGGAGTTACCTATTTAAGACTTACCTATTACCTACTGATTGGTTGAAGTTTAAATTTGACTTTACTTGATACAAATTGACGACCGATGTGGAACGATGGGTGAAGGTCCGCCTGCCACGCGAAGGTTCTGGGTTCGATTCCCGCCTTGAGATAAATGTTTGTACGATCTGCAAATATTTATTCCGAGTGTTCTGGATGTGTAATATATATAATAAAAAATATCTATTGCAATGTATTGTATTAGGTATGTCAATCGTCTAGTACCCATAACACAAGCTCTGCTTAGCTTGGGGCTAGATGATGTTGTGTGGATTGTCCAGCATTATTTATATTTATTTATATTGAAGTTAACACCTACTATGTATTTTAGTTAGTTCTAGAAAACTGTCGAATGTTCATTATATTGTACGTCGAAAGTAATTTATATTTCACTTCTTAGTCGGACGCTTATGGTGGATTGGTCGTGATTATGAAAGGCACTTATAAATAGCGGCTTGTAATTTTGTCTGTAGTTAAGTATATGTAAAGTAGCAACTTTTTTCTTGAAATAATTTGACAGCACTGAAGCTATAGTTGTCTTTGTTATATTAGTTCATTAGAAAGAGACAACATCTTAGGAGAAATATAAACAGCATTTTTAACAGTGTTTTATCCGCACTTTTTTATTTGTCTTCGCATACTATACATTATAAACACAAATAATATTCATGAATACTTTGTTAATAAAAACACATTCGCTCCGTTTGTCTTTCGTTTTTAATTAGGTTTTATTAGCACACTATCACTTATTCGTATCAAGTAAAGAGTTAATTCAAGGCAATTTTTTTTTATCAATTTAGTTACAAAAAAGTGTCCTATCTATATTATCTTGTAACTCTTTGTCCAAAAGTTGAAATTCGGCTCCGCTCTCGAGACTACAGATATTTATCTGGCCGCGGCCGGACTTTTTTAATATAAATGTTCTTTGTTCGTGACGGGAGAAAGTTTTAATGAAAATTCAAATAAGGACAACTTTTAACCTTTTATTTTTTGTGTAGGAATTGTTTTTTGGTGTTTCAAGTGTCGGCGATAAGGACCGCGCTGTTAGAATATGTATTTACCATTTAAATTAAGTAAAATAAGATCTGTCTTAGTTTTATCTTATACTAGCTGACCCATGCCCACTTCGTTGGGCATAATTCGACCGTTTTTTCTCCGATTCGCTATGCAAAACGGACTACCAAAAAGCCTTTTTATTTTTCAGTTTTGTATATAGCCTATGACACTCAGCAATAATGTGGCTTTCTATTGGTGAAAGAATTTTTAAAATCGGTTCAGTAGATCCCAAGATTACCCCTTACAATTGAACAAATATACAAACTTTACCTCTTTATAATATTATATTAGTATAGATAGATGAACTATAGATTTTATTTAGTTGATACTACAGTATGTAAATAGTGCGCAATTTATTTTAGAAATCTTATTTTCACTACCTAATGGCTATCTAGGATCATGTCGCAGTGCAATTTATAGTTTATTATTTATCTAACATAAATTCATAGACACATTGTATCTAGTCCCAATTCAAGCAAAGCATAACCATTTTTGTTAATAAGTCAATATGTGTATATGTTAAAGTAATTAGAAAGTAACCATATTTTACTAATTAATTACTTATTTCATATATCAACGTACACCTACTTACCTACCCAATCAATTTAAGTAATGGCCCTTACTAAACTCGTGATTAAAATGTGGGTAGGCACGCGTACAAATAAGAGCGCCTGTATTTGCGCAGTGTCCCAGGGTTTCTGTAAATATAACGAATAAATAAGGCTAGCTCATTAACGGAATTCTTTTCACGGCCGACGTAAGGGGAAAGTGCAAATATACCTACTTTAGCGTTTTTGCTTAGTTTTTTTTAACTTTGTGTGATGAATTGATGTGTTTTGAGAGGTATACCTAAGGTATGGATAGATATGAAATGCAGAGGCAAGCATTTAACATAAAATGATATTATACTGTCTTTCTATTTTACTCTTAGTTACTATTTCTTATACAAAACCAATTAAAAGTTACTGACAGTTTTGCGAAAAAAACAGATTTTTATTTATTTATATTGATGATGGTCTTGAACAAAAGTTCATGTACCATTGTAACGATATGACAACTGCATGTATCTTTTGTGACATCTACGGCCGGTTTCTGAAACGTTGATCAACCAAAAAATCAAATTACATTGTGTCAAAACTCGTATTAATCGTGATTTGGGTTACTTACGGCCGGTTTCTGGAAACCTAAATCACGATTGATCCGAGTTTGACACATAGTAATTATTAGATTTTTTCGTTGTTTATCGTTCGAGAAACCGGCCGTTAAACGCTTGTCACCTGCGAAATATTTAACAACAGATCAGATGACAAGCGTTTGAGCAACGGGTTAGTTTCATAATCCCCATTGAACGATCCCCATCGGGGATTGTGGTACTTTGAGTCTCATAATCCCCATTGAGGCCCAAATCACGATTGATCCGAGTTTTTAAAAACCGGCCGCTAGAGTCAATGTCTAGTCAGTGCCAGGCGTCAGCACGGCGCCTTAGATAGCGTGAACGAATTCACCATTCGCTGAGGATGGCAACTTTTGTACAATTACCACGAGACCGCAGCCCGCCAAGCGCCAGCGTACCGTCTGCAAACAAAACAATTCAATCTCAAGGCGGATCCAATCTCACTTTAAAACGAAAAATACGAAACGAAAGTAAGATTGATAGAAAAGTCTGCATTAGATATTCTAGGTAACACAGTTAAGATAAAGATAATTTTATTAGCAACAAACATGGTTATTTGCATGGGTATCCAATGACCATTCATAGGTATTTGTTTGTTAATTCGTTACAAATTCATGGTTAGAGAAACTAGGTAAAAAAACCTAGAGTTACCTGGCATACCTAGAGTTTGCAACACAGTTTTTTTACGTCAAGTACAATAAGTAGGTTTATCCTTTTTTCTTTCTAAGGCAACCTAATAGCTCATTTGCTGAGATAATCTGTGTTTTAATGGTAAGTTCAGCCTAAGTAAATATTTTTGATCAATCGTCAAGTTTTATTATAGTCAAAATTCATACTAAATTAAATACATAATAATTAATAAAATACATAAAACAAATCAAAGTCAAAGTCAAAGTCAAAAATTACTTTATTCAGTAAAATCACAAGGATCATTTAGAATCGTCTTACATACTAGGTGATTCTAGGTGCCAGTTCCACGCGACCAGAGCCTAGAAGAACGGGCAAGAAACTTACGGCCTGGTTCCTACCGTTTTTTTATATGATCCTTCTTACAAAGAATTACAATTAAACTAAATTAAGTACTGAAGTTTCAGTGCGGTGTCAATTTAACTTAGTAATGATACACTAATGAGTTTAAAAAAAAAAAAAGAAGTATAATAAAGCTATACGTAAATCAAAAAGACAGCACACGCTTCGCTTCAGAAACAAATATACTACAAAGTACATAAGCAAGGCAAGAGAACATTACTAGTATCACAAATCGACAAATTTGCTGTTGACGGGTGGAGCGACATCAGGCCATGCAGTTTTGTCATTAATATAGCTGTCTAAGGTATAATACGCCTTTTTTACAAGATTATGTTTAATGTATGTTTTAAATTTTCTAACTGAGAGTTTTGTTGCATTTTCGGGGAGCTTATTATAAAAACGCACGGCACCCCCCACAAACGACCCACTCACCCTCCAAAGCCGGAACCCAGGAACGCACAATTTATATTTGCCTCTAGTGTTCACACCATGAACCTCACACTTTTTCATAAAGCTATCTTTATTTTTATGAGTGTACAATAAGATTTCATAAATATATTGTGAAATTACTGTTAGAATACCAATCTCCCCAAACCGCTCCCTCAACGAATACAGTTTTAACTAACAAGAGACGTAGTTTTTATTAAAATATTGCGTTTTAATATGCATATTTACAATAATGAATGTTTGAACCTAAATATTTTATTAGCAACCTAGGCTACACAAACTTTGCTTAGTTTAGGACTAGAGCAAAATGTGAGAAATATCCATAAATATGTATTTTTTTGTAACAGAGTTAAAAGAGCTGGCAATACTTAATGCAAATAAGTCCTTTATTCCTTATCCGATACCGGATACCGATAAGTCCCTTATTTTTCAAACATTGTTTTGTTTTTTTTCAGAGCTCTGCCGTTGTTCATTAAGCCAATTAATTACGCAGACAAGTCACTTGAACGAGGTTTTACTGTTTTTATCCTAGCTGTCTAATACTGGGTTTGTTTTTTTGACATTTTATTATTCGTTGGCATTTTACTTACCTTTTTGAGTGTTTTAAAAGAAAATCGAAATCAATGTACCTATGTTTTTGAGGTGATAAAATTCAGGAATGTTGGGTTGTTAGGTTCTGAACGTCTTAGCTTTGCTTGGTTCGGAACTAGATGGCGTTGTGTATAACAGTTGTATGAACTTGCTGTCGGTACGTCTAGAAGTTTCGCACATAAATTATAGTTACCAAAGGATAACTCGGAGTAACTTCGCACTTCGCTCGTATATTATACAAATGGATATTTACGCGGGAAAAGTTTCTAGGCACTCGAGCATCTCGCTAATTGAGAGTGCGTACTAGAAATAGTTAGGTACCTTAATTTTATACAGAGTGTTACAAAATGTAAGGTACATACATACTTATATCGTACTTGTACAAGTGTTGCCTTCGCGATCAAGATGATTTTTCATGTATACTTTAACTGTGGTTTTTTGTTTATATTTGGTATTGTTAAATAATTTAAATTAATTTATAACCGTCATAAAAGTGATTTATTTAATTAAATAATCGATTAATTTATAGCTGAGAACTATTGTACCTACCTACATTGTATGCAAAAATGATTTCTTTGTTTGCTAGTAAACAAAGACTTGAATTTTAAAAAAGTTTGTTTTCTTTTTCTTATACACCACAATTAAAATCATTTTTGCATACATACATACCCAGAGGGCTTAGTCCGAGCCTGCATTTTAAAACTCCCTACTCTCGAGCCGAGAGTCGTCTCTCGGATGTCCTTATATTTTTGTAAGAAGTAGAGAGAGAGATCCGAGAGACGACTGTCGGCTCGAGAGTAGGGAGTTTTAAAATACAAGCTCGGACTAAGGGCTCAGCTCTATACTATCGTCTCAGCTTAGACGACTTTATCGACGAAAGATAACAACTATTGCGGAGCTACCCATGTTTTTGCAAAGTTTTCCTTAACTTTTTTATGAGCTACAAACAACTAAATTGTATGAAAAAAAATATATATTTATGAAGTAAGAAAAAAAAATCTTACCTTATCACCGTACGTTTTAGAACAGCCTGTATCTTTAGCAAGCAGCGGTTACAACTCGGAAGGAAATTCGATTGTGGTACGATCACGATCGAGATTGGTTCCGAATCGGGGCTCGTTGTTTCTTGACGACATCGAGAATTGACAACTGTAGTTATACATTAATTTTTTTTTAATGTTTCCATTTAGAATATTATGGATTTGAACAAACGCTGATCTTTGCTAATTTAACTGACTAAAATTCATTTCCAAAGTCACTCAAAATCAAAAATTCGCATTAAAATATGTAAGCAGCGTCTAAATTCATTCGCGAACAGTCGAGATTTGAGTTTCTGAAAAGCGGAAAACGGTATAGTTTTCAAAAAAGTGAGAATAGGGCTTTTTTTATCGTGAACAAATTCTGACACTTACTGCTTGTTCAAAATCAGACGCTATTGCGCAAGACGACAGGCACTAAGGCGATTGAATTTACCATTGTGAAATAGGAGGGCTGTACCTCTACCATGAGTTGTCACAGTAAAATCGCCTGACTTTACTACACTAATTATGTAAATAATTAGTATTACGAATTTTAGTACCCAACTATACGCTAGAGGCGCTGTACAAATCTTCATACATTTTTTTAACTACAGACGCTAGCGAGTATAGATTGTAAAAACTCATGGTAGAGCTACTGAGCATAAATAAATGTGACAATCGTAAACGTGTCGAAACATGACGTATTTGACATACACTGCGTCAACATGAAAGACAGACGTCAGACAGGCGTCACAGTTCAGTAGCCCAAGTATGAGTTTGTGAACACACCGATTTTGTATGGAGATCCAAGCAGCGCCCCTAGCGGATTTCTTTAGAAGCTTGGATCTCCATACAAAATCGGCGGCGCTCGGCGATTGCGTCTCTGCGATCCGTGTGTGCACAAACTGTGGGGTACAGTTGGTACTGGCTCTGTCTTCCATGCTGTGGGTCGTGGGTTCGATTACCACCCAGAGCAACTTAGAACCTAGTGTGAGTGTCCGTGATTTGACGACAGTATATAACGTCAGAAACACTGTAAAGAAGCAAGGCTTTCATTCTGCCATGTTAACACAACGGTGGCGTAGTTTGCCAACGTTTTAGTTAAATATTTCGGTGTAAGCACATATTTCCATTGTTACACTCCGAATTTAGTCTTTAATTAGGTGGCTTTTCAAAATAATACTGCACTTTCAATGAAGACTTGGATTATGGGTTATTTTAAATTAATTTATTGTAACAGAAAAGTATAAAGTTATGTTTTTTTGTTGCAATTATATCCATGTTTTCAGTTTAGGTAATTATTCAATTAAATCTAAAAGAAGCCATTTATTTAGAGTCTGAATTGATTTACACTCGTTTAAAAAATATAGCTTTTAAATTTTTGTTTATGGAGCCTATATTTACATTTATTTTAATGTCTAGTTTCTATCTCACAAGACAATTTTGTAACAAAAGTCACAATAAAGAAATTAGTAATTCTTTTTCAAAATTTCTTGAGGTAAGTGTAAATTTTTCATTATAATTTATAAACCTATTATATCCTACAAAAATTACAAAACAATTTGAGTAATTCATTCAGCGCCATCTATTGTCGAGGGGCTGAAGTTGCGGCGGGTCCGGTGAAGGGTCCCGCCGACTTGCCTATTAATTTCCTAAGGGAACTCCGCACCCGTCGCCTCCTACCACGGAACTTAGCGATATCAAACGAGAGCGATAGATCTAGTTGTTTTTTTATTGTTTGTTTTTATTTTAGTTTTTGATTTTGGTTTGGTTATAGTAAACAAACTCACCCAAATCTATTGGGTGAGTTTATTAACTATAACAAATAAACTCACCCAATGGGATTTGGGTGAGTTTGTTTACTATAACCAAAAACAAACGTCTTAATAAATTCTTTTGGATTCTAATATGTTGCGTTTTTATAGCTTACCTTATTGTTATTTATAAAAAAAGTGTAAGTAAATTAAAAAAAATCTCTTGAGTTGAGTTGATCATGAAAGTTTAAAACAATACATAATTATTTCCCATAGCTTAATAGAGTTAAGGTTTGTACTATGTTTATTTGGGTTTTATTCGCAATAAAATGAATGTAAAAAAGTAAAAAAAAAAATAAAGCTATAAACCGATAAAATGTGAGTTTTTATGAAAAATAAATCTAAGTAATAAAAGTCTATAAAAAACGTTGGTGCTATGGAATTGTTCATTTATACAGCTTTTTTAAGATTTTAAATAAAAAATAAATACTTGTTTTATTGTCAATGAGTTTTTTCCATGGATTTGTTAAATAAATACTTAATACTTATATGAAGTTTTTATTTTAATATTATCGTCATTTAGATACATAATAATTTATGTCGAAGTATCATTATTTTCAAGCCCAGCGTCCTTTCAGCACAGCGCCATCTAGTATAGTTTTTTAAACTTGTATCTGTTAAATCAAAAAAATAAAACCGTGTTAGTAACCGTAGTAGTAAAACCGAGTAACATTATAAAATAACTTTTTTTGTATGTTTTTTATTTCTATTAGTTTTAAATTGAAACTCTTACAGTAAGCTATTTATAATTTAGACTAAACTCTGATAATAAAATAGGTTCTAGCACATTTTAAATTGTTTTTATGTGTTTTACAAAATGTATCGTTGATATGCTCAGTGAGGCAATGCACTGTATGCTCAAATAGAACAAAAATATAACTATAAAGTAGTTAATATTTGATTTGAAAAAAAAAGGATTTATAAAAAAAAAGTATGCATCGTTTAGATATCGCTAGACCTTGGTAGGGGGTCGACGACGGTTTTATCTTCACGCTCGCGCGGCCATTACCTACATAAAAATGTAATGAAAAATTACTCGTCTAATATCGCGTAGTCTCTGCACCTCCGTTTCTTATGTATCAAGCAAGATACATCAATACGAGTTCCATAATATTTACCGTACATCCGTACTAATAGGGTAATGTTTCAGTGTCGTTTTTATAACTTTCGCAGCCACGTCGTTCATGTTCATAACTAGATCATTAATTGAGCTAGTTTAGAGATGTTTTGAATAAATTATTTTTGAATGCAAGATTTTGATGGCAAGCAGTTGAGCTTGATTGGGTTGTAAGCGAAGGTTTTTCAATGTCTTTTCAACGTTTTTTTATGACTAATTTAATCGAGGAGCCACTTGTTATATAAATTCATACAAAGTGAGTACTCATTCGTTTATGTGTTAGTTCTTGGTGGGAATCAAACCAACAATCCGTAGCACGGATAGCAGACTGAGCTACTACACATGTCATCAGCTTGTTTTTTTTTTATCTCATCCTATGGCTCTTACGCGACTCGGTCGCTGGCGACTGTGACTTGCTACAGTTTAAATAGGTGTTTACGCACTTGGTCGTCGGTCGCCCTATTGTTTTTGGTCGCCGAGCGACCGAGTCGCCGGCGACAAGTCGGCAGTGCGTAACGGCTCTTAATAATCCTGTCTCTAGACGTTTCTATTCAGAATATGTGGTCTAGTCATGATTTTTCAATTGTATGAATATTGTGAGTATGCGAGTATTGCAAAAGCTTCGTATGTGGGAAGGAAATTTGGCAGAACGGCCCTTTGACTAGTTCGTTACTAACTGGAGTCCATCAGCGCGGGCCGCTGCTATAAAACGACATAACTACAGCTTTTTTAGCAAATGACTTGGAACTTTATTTAACTTTTTTTTCAGCGCGGCAATGCCAGTATCTTGGGTACGCTTCCGATTGGTACTGATTTGGATCAGTTGAACTATCCATAGATCGTTTGCAACGGTCTGTAGATAGCTCAACTGTTTCTTATGTATTTTATATGACAATGTACATTTTGTAAATACTGTATACTTAGTCGTAAGTTTGTTTGTGAATAAATACTTTTTTTTCTAAAAAGTCTTATTATAAACTTTGTATAACCTGATTATACTGATAAGGACTTAATTTGGCAGGAGTCACAGCTCAGTAGCTCTATCTTCCATGCTGTCGTTGGTTCGATTCCCACGATGAACATAAATATTTTGTTCTGTGTCTGAGTGTTACTTTGTATTCTATGAACTAATTTTCATCACACAAACGTTTGCTCTGGGCGGGAATCGAACCCACAACAGCATGGAAGGCAGAGCTACTACCAACTGAGCTGTGACGCCTGTCAAGTTCTAATTAGATGTACAACCTATATATGATCATGGTGAATTTAAGGTAAATATAATATTGTGGTTCGTAGCACTTCTGTACAAGAGTGTACTGGGGGGGTATCCTGACAACTGAAATGTTTTTGAACTGTTATTTGATCAAATTGCAGTTCGGTTTTCTTCTTCGTCTTTTATTGATATTTTGAATGGTCGATTTTCATACCGTTTGATAGAATTAACGAAAAATCACGTAGGCCATGCTCAAATCAGGTAGATCATGCTTAAATCAGGTAGGCCATGCTCAAACCAGGTAGGCCACGCACGTGCTAAACCGCGGCATTGACGTCATTTTTAACAGCTCAGTCATAATTTTAAAAAGCTCAGTCACGTCAGTCCACAAAAATGCCACGGAATACTGATGAGTTACTATAGTAAAATCATCGAAACTGAACTGCAACTGAAAGGATATTCGGTCACGCAAGTTTCTCCTTGCTGGATAAGCCCCCCTGAGAGGATCACTCCAGCTGATTGCCTCCCGAATGAGCGGATATTATCGTAGATTACGATGTCATCCAGATCAATTGAGGAGAAAGCCTCTGCATAACAGAACAATCTAGATTCTTTTTATTACCCTTTAGATTGACGACATTTTTGTGTCTGGGTGTTTAATAAATAAATAAATATTCACGAAGACATCACACTCTAGTCCCAAATTAGCTTGTAGAATACATAGATACTTAGAATACATAGTGACACCCAGATACAGGGCAAATAACACACAAACATTTGACCCACAGCATGGAAGTCAGAGCTACTACCAACTGAGCTGTGATGCCTGTCTATGTAAAATATTTACAAAAAAAAATTAAATAAGGTATACTATCAGCAGTCTAGTTCCCATAGTACAAGCTTTGCTTAGTTTGGGACAAGAGTGTGATGTGTGATTTGTCTTTTACTTATATTTATTTTTAAAGCTTGTTAAGGTTAGCTAGCATTATTATTCTGTAAACTATCATAAAAGCCAGTTCACACTTCAAAAGTCATTCGGACACTGTATCTTGCGCCCCTCGCTCTGAGACTACATCTATCCCCTCCCTTCCACCCCCTCCCAGCGGGGGTTTTTACCTTTACACCGTTCTTAAAAGACGAATTTTCCGCAAAATTCTACAAGCAAAAATAGCTTCTATCTCAGAGGAATAGGGTACTATTCTCTATGGGAATAAACAGCTGCACCCCAGAGATCCTGGATCCACGTTCTTTGGAGAAGCTTGTTCTTACAAGCGTTTTGTATTTTTATTTTCAGCTCTGTAGTGTAAGACTTAAGGTCGATTATTGTGAGTTTGTAGAAGGCTTGTGTAGGAGATAATTTAAGCATCGGGTGGAAAGCGACGGAGAGTTCTTTTTGGAGTTTGTGCGAGTGAGACGTGCGTAGGGGTTGAGAGGGTGCGGGTTAAACGCGTTCCAGGGCCGGATTGAGGTCAATCATCAAAAATAATAAATTTTAATGCACTTTTTCATTGTCTTAAGCAAATCCTAGTGTTATGAGAACTAGTAGCGCACTTAAGTTAACTACGAGTAAACACTCGTTTCTTTTGACTTCCTAAACACCTAAACAAGTGTTTAGGAAAAGGAAGTCAAAACAAAAAAAAACAAATAACCTAATATAGTAGTCAGCGGCATCAGCTCGTTCAAATACGTTCTTACCCGCGTTGGTAAAATATAGTGCATCTAGCTTCAAAGAATGAAATTCTGAAAATAACATATTTAGAAAATTAGCATAGTACTCGTATGAGTACTATGCGAGTACTATGCTAATTTTCTAAATATGTTTTTCTAAATAATTACTTGTGTATGTATATACACAAGTAATTATTACTACTTAAGTTAAATGTGTAGTAAATTTTACAACCAGTACGGTTTTATACTTGAACTGGGATTATTATCAACTTCATTAACCAACTCCTAGAAATATAATTTACAAGCATTTTAATGCAATCATTCAACTTTCATATACCTAGTCTACCTTACTCCGGCCCTGTCTCCATCAACACCCCAAATAGGCTGACTGCGACGCTGCGAACGCTAAAAACGCACCCCTTTTACCCCTTACCCTGATTTTTAAGCCTACTCCCAACACCCCCTAACTCCCGGGTTAGCCAGAGGTACATTTATGCGCAATAAATTTTGACCGCCGACGTCCAACCAAAATGACGTCACTCCTTTCCCATCTGCCAATCGAAACCGCACTCTAAGCACGCAGCGTAGAACTAAAATTCGCTTGGGTCCTGCTATGAAACATAGCCTATGTAAAAGAAAATGCCTGGGAGTTTTGAAGCTGCAGTCTTTCAGTTCAAATACTCTCTTTGTTTCTTGCGTAATAGGGATCAGTTTCGTTCGATTTCGCTCGTATAAAAGAAGGCGCCAGTTTTGCGGGTATGACAGAGACAAGGCTAGGCTATTTACCTAGCTTTGGGTATGGTCTATTTCTCATTTGTCTTGGTGATAGTGCGGTAATAAAATCTATTGTTCTGATGCCGAATGTTCTGGAAAGGTTGGGACTTGCGGTGCATACAAAGGGGAACAATTGTACCGATGGGGTTTATTATATTGGAGTCCATTATCTGACGAATCATAGTGTCCAATACAGATATTATCGATTTCAATTCTGAAAAGAAGTTAATAGTGGAATTAATAATGTCATTTTACTCGGCTCCTTTGTGGCGATGATGGTGGATATCTAGCTAACTGCTACACTTTACTTTATTTTTGTTGAGTATCTTCCATTCGCACATTTGACTGTCACCTAGATTTTCATTTCTGTCATCATTATTAGTAACTATAAGGTTGATATATTAGACTAATATTCTAAAGAGGAAAGATTTGATTGTTTGTTTGTTTGTTTGCATCGAATAGGCTCCGAAACTACTGTACCGATTTCAAAAATTCTTTCACTGTTATGAAGCTACATTGTCTGCGCTGAACATAGGCTATATTATAATGATATTTTTTATATAGGCTACCCGTGCGAAGCCGGGGCGTACTACTAGTATTAGATAGTTTTCAGCTTCAGAAAAGGGCTTATCTTGTCAAAGGTATTGTTTAACCCAAATCTCGATAAACGGGATGCTCTACTGCCTGAAACATTTTTTATATACTTAAATACAATTTTTGTCCATCAACTACACTATTATTTCAGATGTGGAGATAGGTGTGGTATCTCCACCGAAAAGGGAAGATCTTCCACGCCGAGCGACCTTTGGCTCGGGGTCCTAGGACCGATGGATAGTCATCGGTTCTATTACTTATGTTCAAACTCCGTGATAACTTCGTAAGCGCGATCTAGGACTTGTTTCTGCCATCTGTTGGTCTGTTGCGTACACTACGATGTAGTTCATCATGTAGCGATATAGATGGCGCTACATCACTCCCTTTCCAGACCGGAGGTCGATCCGTCGATAGCAGCGTCGATGATGTCCAAGTTGTGCCAGTAGTGTTGCCCATTGTCTACGGTGAGTCGAGACGCGGTGGGCAGGATGCGATGCGAGCGAGGCGTTCATTGTCTACGGTGAGTCGAGACGGAACGAGATGCGCTTGTTGTGGCTGCAATCCAGGAGGCGTGAATCTGGCGGGTCTGCGGTGAGTCGAGACAGGTGCTGTGATTCATGTGATGGATGCAACGATGAGGATGTCGCGGTAGCCTGCAGGTCCAGGAAGCTGACTGTTGCGGCTGCGATGGATCTGCGGAGGCTGCTGGCTGATGGATGCTGCTGCTGCTGCTGAATGGCTGATAGAAGCTGGGAGAATGAGAGAAGTTAGACGAGGTGATGCGTAGCTAGATCGGCTTGATTGTTGAAGAAGGTTGTGCGTGTTCAGGAAACTCCAGTCGTTGGGCTTCGGCATCTGTTCCGTAGCTGTGGACGGCTGGATCACGTCGGGTTGTCACCACTGTGGAGATGGGGTGTGGTATCTCCAACGAAAAGGGAAGATCTTCCACGCCGAGCGACCTTTGGCTCGGGGTCCGAGGACCGATGGATAGTCATCGGTTCTATTACTTATGTTCAAACTCCGTGATAACTTCGTAAGCGCGATCTAGGACTTGTTTCTGCCATCTGTTGGTCTGTTGCGTACACTACGATGTAGTTCATCATGTAGCGATATAGATGGCGCTACATCAGAGTTATTTATCCGCAGAAAAAAACATCAAAAAGCTAACCAAGCCGGATTTCCAAACGATGTTTTCAATCACCGTTTGCGAGCACTAGCATACCGCATATAACAATGTTTTGACTAAGTTTCAATACCTTAAGATCACCATAAAACCACCATAGATCCTATTTTTTCTAAATGTCACTTCTTCTTCTTATCGTGTCGATGCTACAACTGTACTTTGTTGTAGCATCGTGTTAGAAAGATTAGCTAGACTAGACACTGCTTTGCCGTGCCTTTAAATGTCACTGTATCATCGATATACAAAAGAGGATGTATTAAGGTATTACTCGTAGATCCTCCTTGCACAAATAGAAAAAAAAACAAAGTGCCATTACCATCGGAAGTGAGGCCCTCATCAAGATAAATAGAAACGTCACTATGATAAATTACCACCCAGGGGTTATACACCATATTATTTTACACTTACACTTTGATCTATCACTCTTATGCTAGTGGGAATAAGGTTCAAATCTAGAGGTAAAGAGTGAGATACTGGTTCCTGAAGGCTGTAGGTACCCCTAAGTAAATAAGGTTTGTGTGAGAAAGACAATAGGGTGAGTTTATGTAAAAAGAGTAAAATAGAATGTTGGAGGAATTAAATGTAAGTAATTAGGAAACGTAAAATATTCTATTGATTTGAAGATTTTTGTAAACGAAAATAATAAGCCAGTTCTAATATAATCAAGGTACATAAATATGTAATATTCCATCTAGGTATATAATATATAACAATTTCCGCTACTGGCAAACATGCGAAACAGAAACACTTTGTAATCACAGATTTGTAACACAGCGGATCTCGAAGCTGCACCCAAGCTGATCATAATTCTTCGCACCGTGAAGGTTACAACATAAACTGATGTTCATCTGGAATTGAGAACGTATTAGATTAGATATTATATTTAAACAGAATACAACAGAGTATCTAGGGATTTTCATCATCATAAAAGAAGTCTAGAAATATGAGAATATGATGAATATGAGAACTTATTAGGCTTAAAGACACTAATTAACAAAAATGTGTAAGTACTTATGTCAAAATATGTAACTAAATAATAAAAGCAGGGTGATGATGATGAAAACTTAAAGAAATCCAAAAGAAAAAAAATCATGTTTCTACTAATAAAACGACAAATGTTTTTTTGCGTTGTATTTTAT
The DNA here is from genome assembly GCA_932527185.1 of Ecliptopera silaceata. Taxonomy (NCBI): domain Eukaryota; kingdom Metazoa; phylum Arthropoda; class Insecta; order Lepidoptera; family Geometridae; genus Ecliptopera; species Ecliptopera silaceata. Next base: position 7,570,694 of record OW052208.1, on the reverse strand, counting down.
GTTTGTATTGCATTGCATTTTACTTGACTTATAAGTCGAATTCAATTGAGTATCAGCATTGGTATTCAGCGGCAATGCAGCCAGTATCTTGGGTACGCGATGATTGGTACTGATTTGGATCAGTTGAACTATTAATTATTATTTGAATCTTCATATAAATTGCCATGATGTAGACGTTATTTTATTTAAAAAACAGGTGAACGATATTTTTTTTCAAAAAATAATTAAAAATAATTTAATTAAACATACATGCGGCCAAATTTTGCTAGGCAACCTGATAAATACATATTCTCCTAATTATAAATATACATAAAAATTCGGTTTACAGCAAAAAACAGATGAGCGTAGTAATCCTGCAGCCGGATCTCGTACTATATATATAGATCGTTTGCGACGATCTGAAGCTTAACTTTTTTCTTATGTATTTTATATGAATATGTACATTTTGTAACTACTGTAATAATCGTAAGTTTGTTTGTGAATAAATACTTATTGAGTCAAATTTTTCCTGTGATTTCTTTTTTATGCTCAAGACTTGATATAACAATTGAAAGCGATGACGTACAATGCTCGACCTTAGGAGACATAACTAGCCTATAAAACTAAAAAAAAAATAGAATTCACAAAACCGGCAAAAAAACAAATGACTACACAAAAACAAAATGGAAGACCGCGGCTTAGGCGAGGTGGGGCCACCACGCATGTGCGTGTGGGGAGGTCGGGGCAAACCCACCCGCGGCCCGCGAACTTGTGGGTGGGCCTTTTATACTAGGCATAATTTTTTCGACAATCTTCCCTGAGCATTTATTTCCCTTTGAGTTATTTTAGGGTAAAACGAGGGAGTCATGGTTTGTAGAATTAATGAGAGGGTACTCGGCTTTGTTTTGGATTTTTTGGGACGAGTTTTTGGACACTGAAGGAATTTTAATGAGTATATAAAGTAAGGAACTTTAGGGAAATAAGTACATAAAAAAATAACTTACAAAAAAAAATATGTTTAAAATACTTATATGCGCAATATGTTGTGCTGCGACTGAATAACGTGCTTGTAAAATGCTCCATTTCCCGATACATTTTATGAACTCTAAAAACATTTTGAGCGTAAAATCTAAACATTGTATTATTTTTCGACGTTCATTTGTGTTGTCGTTTGACCCGCACTACTAAAAATATTGATCAAATGGTAGGTATATAACATGAGAACTACACAAACAAAACACATGGCCCACGGCGAAACATGAGGACAACAAACACAGCGAAATATATCTTTGCAATAAAACTGAACTAATTAATTAGTTTTATGTAAGTAATTTACAAAAAAATGTAGTAGATATTTTGTCTTTTGCTTTAAAGTAAAGTTACTATAGTTCATTTTATTATTTACGTTATACGAACATGTAAATACATGTTCGTATATAATATACACTAAATTATCTATATCAAATGATATAGATAATTTAGTGTATATTTGCTAATAATCCATTAAAAAAGCAAGAATAAAAAACTAATTATTAGACAGTTTACAGATAAAACAAACAATTTCAAAATTCAACTGCAATATTAATTTAGACAAATAACTAACGCCTACTCTTCCAAATCCTATCCTAAAGTCCAATTATTCACTTTGACGTCGGCCGTAGATAATCATCTGTCATACGACGCTGAACGGGGAATAGTCCAGTTAAGCTGGACCTCCCCCCATTCATACAACACCGCTTTTCCTTCGTTGTTTTTCAGGAACTAGATGATACGCGAGGTCAAGTAAAAATGGTAAATGAAAATGGAAAAGCAAAGTGAGGGACAGATTTTGAGTTGGGAAATGTTTGTGCGTAAAATAAGATTGTGAATGACATTTTTCGGAAGTCTGAATAAGGTGAGATAAATTGATGTCAATGTTTGTTTAGGACTTAATTAAAATTTAATCTACGTCAATTTTAAGGGCATGTTCAAGAGTTTATCATTCAGATATAAATTACGTACCTAACCTACGTTAAGTATTTGAGCAGTTTTTAATTTTTTTTTTATGTATTCTAATCCTAGAAACCTTTTCTCACTCTCTATTTAACTAATGAGTTAGAGTCTCATTTAAGGTGTAATCTACATAGTAAAGTTCTCGTCACAAAGCTCCAATTAAACTCAGCGTAACACTGCCTAACAAGTCTAAAATAGTTTCTAAGTTTCAAAGGATAAACCGCTTTGAATTAAAAAAAAAATCCACTTTAAATTAAGGCTGCATGTGCACTTGCGACCGTAATCAACAATGCGCGTTCGCGTTCACGTTTAAAATAAGAAAGCACTACTCTAGTCCTCTGCTTATCTTTTTGTTAATTTTTTTTCCACTTCTTCTTCTTGCTTGTCAATGGGTAACACGATAACAACCTCAAACCAAGTTCGAACATAATTTAGCAACTCTGTTCTCTCGTATATTTTTTTCACTTGAACTATACTATTTTGGTGTAATTTTCATTAATTAATTCAAGATTTATTTAGTTTAGAGGACCCATATCCCAAATAAAAGAAAGTCAGCGGCTGAATTTGATTCTCAGTCGTTTTACACATTTTGAACAAAAGAATTTAGCAAGTTATATAATAATAATAGTATATTTTTTCCACTTAAACTATACTATATTGGTGTAGTTTTCATTAATTAATTCAAGACCTATTTAGTTTAGAGGACCCATATCCCAAATAAAAGAAAGTCAGCGGCTGAATTTGATCCTCAGTTATTTAAAATATTTTTAACAAAAAATCCCAATATTTGCTTCAAATAAAAATCATGTAGGTGTATAAAATTCTACCTACACAATAAATTGTATCAAAATGCCTCGCTAAAGCGGAACATTAATCGAAAAAAAAAGAAAAAAGGGAATATCACACCTAAACTTTTATATAATCCGGATCGGCAAAATAAAATTTTAGCACGTACTCGTACTACGCAGAAAAGACCCATACCGCCCTTGGTCCGGTAAAAAATTGAATATTTCTTTTTGATTACAACAATATGAGTAAATTCGTGCTTTTTTTTTAAGCTAAAAACATATAGCGTTTATAACCCTACTGTAAAATAATTTGGAAATACCTACTACAGACAAGTTGAACTGGTTAAAAGAACATTTTTTATGCAAGTTAAGAAATAATACATTGACAAATTTAAAACATATACGGGTTTAAGTTAAATAGATCATATCTATAAACCTTATCTTTTTAATTTTGTATCATATAACGTCAGGATTTAAGAATGGTTGGACTTAATCTAGGATTTTGTATCGTCTACCGTCAGAAGACACATCCTCTTAAAGATATCACCCTTGTAGTGCCTAGGACACAGGTTTTTTAAATATAAATAAATAAATAATTATTCAAGAACACACTGTAGTTCGATACTAAGCGAAGCTTTAGATTGCTGACAGAATACTTATTTTTTAGATATGTAAATAATTATTGAAGAACACACTGTAGTTCAAAACTAAGCGAAGCTTGACTATGGGGATTAGATTGCTGATAGAATACTTATCTACTTAGATTTTTTTTTAAATTAATATTTTATGTATAATCAGCTCGTAACTCACACCACCACACAACCCTTTTCGAGTCCAGCAAATTAAGCATGGACGCCCTCTGCGGCTCCAGGCAAAAATTCAATTACAAACTTTGGGTCATCCCAAGAGCATGCCTGAAGGGTTTAGGTACGTTTTTTTCCGTAAATTTTTATATGGCCCTTTACAAGGCCGTAAAGGATGGTTTTATATATATTGTATATTGAAGGATATTTAAAATACGGGAACCGATATAAAACGGTGTTAGGTATTTACAGAAGCGTTATTTTGAGAACAAAAACTACACAAATAGTTATTTATATAAAATAGTAACTTATTAAATAGTTATAATTGTGTAGTTTATGCAAAAATAAATAAATGTTTACACATATCGAAGAATACCTCAAAAATCTTAATTCAATATACCAATAAAAGACCTTTGAAGACCAATAAAGATATGATCAACTAAACAAAAAAAGATCCAAATCGGTTTAGCTTGTTTAATAAAAACACATAAAGAACAGAAGAAAATTATATACCTACTTATGTAATATATTTATGTAATATATGTATTATTTATTATTATATTCAATTTTACTCCTTCATATATCTCCCATTTTAGAGACCGCTTTTATCGAAGTCCTGTACGTAATAAAACACCTACAATTTTTGGAAAACGCTTATTGTTCCTCCTCTAGAGTCCGAGATTATATATCATTTATATACTAAGTTTAAAAAGGGCAAGAGTACATACGTTCTTTAATTTAAAAAATGTGGATTTATTGTCCTGTGAAAAATTCATTCATTCATTCACCACAGCTCTGCCTTCCACGCTGTGGGTCGTGGGCTCCTTACCCACCCAGAGCAAATGTTTGTTTGATGAACACAAATATTTGTTCTGTGTCTGGGTGTCACTATGTATTCTATGTATGTATGTATTTACAAAATATATATAAGTAAGCAACGGTCTGTAGATAGCTCAACTGATTCTTATATATTTTAATTATACTTATATACATATCCTAATCAATACATAAATACACTAAAAACAAAGCCTATGTCGCTTAAAAATTGCGGCCATTTCCAACCGCATTTTATTGCTCTACAAGTAAAGCCAGCGTTGTGGAAGCAATTAGAGCTTTAATGATACAGCCTGCACATAAATATATAACCTTTTATATAACCTTTTTTTACTTTTATTTCTCCGCAAATAACCTAAACTTGTACTAAAAAGAAAACCGGTCAAGTACTTTTTCGATGGCGATGGGTGTTCCGTAGAGTAAAAATCGATTGTTAGTATGTAAGTATATACATACTTTTGTGCAAAAAAATCTTTCCATAATAATATTTTTGTAATTTATTAATTACCTACAGACGTAAGTAAGTCGATTCTAAGTGATCCTTGTGATTTTATTGAAAAAAGAAATGTTTGACTTTGACTTTGACATTTTGTTGAACTTGTAAGTTTATCTTACTTATGCTGTGTTTAGATAGACAACTTTAACAATTTTATTTCTGGGCGTCTAGTCGAAGCGACGCGTGACCCGAGGGCTGGTGAGTATCTGGCCCAACGTATCAGCATTGCTATTCAGCGCGGCAATGCAGCCAGTGTCTTGGGTACGCTTCCGATTGGTACTGATTTGGATCAGTTGAACTATCTATAGATTGTTTGCAACGGTCTGTAGATAGCTCAACTGTTTTTTATGTATTTTATATAAATAAATAAATAAATAAATAAATAATGCTGGACAATCCACACAACATCATCTAGCCCCAAGCTAAGCAGAGCTTGTGTTATGAGTACTAGAAGACTGACATACTTAATATTATACATTACATAGATAGATATTTTTTATTATACATATAATACCCAGAACACCCGGAATAAATATTTGCAGAACATACAAACATTTATTCCGAGGCGGGAATCGAACCCGCAACCTTCCGCGTCGCAGGCGGACCATCGCCCACCGCGCCACATCGGTCGTCAATGTACTATGTACATATGACTATGTACATTTTGTAAATACTGTTCAATGTACTATGTACATATGACTATGTACATTTTGTAAATACTGTTTAGTCGTAAGTTTGTTTGTGAATAAAGCTACTTTAACAATAGATAAGTTTATTTTTATCTTTATCAATTTATACTTTATTAAGATCTAAAATCAATCTATTTGGGTTTTTGTAGGCTGTTAACAAATAAGTGTGTTATGTATACAGCGGGTTTATTATATAACTGGTGCAAGGAACCCTAAAAAGGCTGGCAACATTTACATAATGACTTTATATTATACACTCTGGTCGACGTCAGAATTTTAACGAGCCAGCGCTGTTTTTGGGTTTTAATGCATAATTACAGAATGAATAGCGTAATGATGAATCAAAAATAATGAGGTAATTTTAATATTTATTTAGAAGATGAAAAATCGACTTGGCGAAGTCAATGTAAAACAATACTTAAATAATATGTAAAAGTTTACCGAGTGATTATTTATTATTACTTTTTTTTGGGTTTTTACCTTTATTACAGGGACCTAATTTCTGTAAGCATTGAATAAAATAAATAATCTTCTGATTACATAACACCTTTTTATCAAATTAAATACCTACTTAAGTACGTAATACATAAACAACATACAAAAAATCATCATCCATTGTGTCACTTCTTACTGCAAAGTACTTGCAGGACTTATATTTTTAAGAGAAGTTAAATATTCTAGCACTAACCTAAGCTAAGCTCAAGTGCCTAATTATACCGGTTTTAACACAAAAGGCGGTCCCAGGCTAAAGTTGGGCGGTCCTAAGTCTGTAGCGTTCTAATCTAGGCAGATTTATAAGAACCTACAGGTCTGGGGGCACATTTACAAGTGAGATTAAGGCTGTGCTAATCTTCTGGTTTTCCATTCAGTCACGCCTCGTAACCGCGTTTATGTAGTGAGTACAGTCACTGTTGGAAGTTCGTTACATTATTGAACCTAAAATATGTATCAATATTTTGATCCTAATAATAGGTAAGATTGTAGAAAATAATCGGGCGGTTTTCGGAAACCCAAATCACGATTGATCCGAGTTTGACACATAGTAATTATTTGATTTTTTCGTTGATCATCGTTCGAGAAACCAGCCGAATGTAAAGTTTGTCATGCTAATTCAGGCTGACTTTTCTGAATGACAGCTGTGTTTTATAATCTGTTTTGTGTGCTTGACACTGTAATGTTTGACGGTGACCAAAGTATCTACAAGATATACTTAACAAGATTATTTTAACCCCTACCTATTATAAAAAGTTAGGTCATCATTACGTGTAGTTCAAGTCTGCGCTAACTTTTTATAAGACTGTAAGTAGGTACCGGGTACCAAGATATTATGTAATATGTAAGAGAATGACAAAAATCAACAGAATACAAAACGAGACGAGGATAAAATCGTGAGTGTTGATACTCGCTAGTGTAAAAACTAGCCAAATACTGTGTTTTTGCACAGCAAATCTAATTTGCTTCTGCCGTAAAAATACCTATAGCTACCTGAGGACGAAACTCATTCCAAACACGAAGGCACATAAAATATGCATACAAACAGACAAGGGGCAAATCCCTACGATTTACGTCACGTCGTTACTCATTACGCATTCCCGCTAAGGCTTTGAAGGTGAAATTACTGGCCCTTAAGGGGGGGAGGGTAATAAATGACGCGGTCCACCCCCGGGGCGAAGTTGCCAACTTTTTGTGACAAATTGCCCCAAAAGTGCGTGTGCCTAAATTGGTGATTTTCGTCCGTGTGTGTGTGATATATGGAGGCGGCACGGTTTATATTAGCTGTAGAATGTAGTGGAGGTAGCTTTGTTGTGTGTGTTGCAGTTTTATGCAGCCGATATCGGAGCGAATGTTTTGTGAAATTTGTAAAATAAACTAGGTCTAGCAATCCTGAAACAATTGAAGTTGTAGGTTTATTACATCATAATAAAAAATAAAAAAGAACGAATTACCTGCCTGATGTTATAGGTACCTATATACATTATAATTATTGTGTTAAACGGTCTATATTAACATAAGCATATTTTTTTAACCGAAGAAAAAATGGAGGAGGTTTTTTTGACAGAGTAGTCCGATTTAGATAATTCTTTTTTTCATTTTTCAAACTCGTTAGGTAAAAAAATTGATTAATCATTGTTTGATTATTTATTTTATGTTTAATACCTATATAACTCGATGTTTTTAAATATGTTTTCTAATAAAAAGCCGTTATGGTAAACTTAAACAAAAATACCTAGGATCTAGATAGGCTTTTTACAATTTTACTCTTACCATTTAAATCCTAGCAAACTTTCTGCGTCCTATTCAGAAATTATTCTATTTTCTTCAGAATTCGAAATATTTTATTGTATCTCTATACCTACTCCAACATAAGTATATTTTAAAACCTTACCACTTATTGTATCTTCATACCTAACGTAAGTAGGTATACTAAGTATATAGATAAAGCCTTACATAATACCTATTCACTTAACTACGTCCGTATCGTGTTCCCGGCGTGTCCAAAACAAAACAAGGCAAATCCTCCGGCTGCTCCCGGCTAATAGGAAATGAGAAAATTAATTAAGTGGGGGACAAACAGTGGTATGTTTATTTAGGCTCCGATCCGCGGTTACCTTCAAACGTGTTTTCACAAGATTTTCCTTCGATGTTTGCCTTACGCGCCCTTATGTATTCTATTTAAAAATGTTTGTTTTTGTTAATTGGAGGCTACTTCCGTTGTAGGTAATAGCCGTTACGCACTGTCGACTTGTCGCCGACGATTCGGTCGCTGGCGACTGTGACTTGCTACAGTTTAAATAGGTGTTTACGTACTTGGTCGTCGGTCGTCCTATTGTTTTTGGTCGCCGAGCGATCGAGTCGCCGGCGATAAGTCGACAGTGCGTAACGGCTCTTATCACTAATACAAAACACAATAAAAGAAAAATATTTATAAATAAAGAAGCCTTTTATTTCTTGCTTAAATAACATAAAACATGACGAAAAAACTAATAGTATTTTTTTTTAAGTAGTAGTAAAATTATTTCTTTATTTAATTTTTCTTTCGCGATTAACGTTTTGTTACTTTTTTTTGTTTGTAGCTCGCCATAGACTTTTGTATAAATAAATTAATATTCACAGACAACATATCACACTCTAGTCCCAAACTAGACAAAGGTTGTACTATGGGAACTAGATTGCTGATAGAATACCTACTTATATACATTTTTTTTGTAAATACATACAACATACATACATACATAGAATACATATAACACTAGCGTAAAGTCCTGGTAGCGTACTCTTTTTTGTTTTGTATGGAGACGCTTTTGTAGAGCTCCTAAATTATTAAAGATGGTTGGACTCCGCAGGCAAAATCAGCACTGTCGTGCTAGATTTTAACTAAAATTCTCAGAGCTATGACATCCACTTGGGTACTAAAACTGCATAAAGTAGAATTCAATTTTTGTACGGAATAACTAGGTACTTATTTAGATTTTATAATATTTGAAACTATCATGGTTTTGAACATGAATGATCATTATAAAGTTCGACCCGTGATCATGGCGCATGCAAATGCGCTGAAATATCGGGAAATAATCAAACTCAAAAATCATGGTAAATATCCCGTTTGTAATGAAAACTATATTTAGGTTTTATCTACTTAACTAATATCTTAGTCGAGCGAGAGCATGCCTCCTCACGACTTTAGATAGATAGATATAAAATACTTCATTGTATATCACAACAAAACTTAAATTTTAACATATAAAAACATAATCACACTCAACTTTCGAGAAATTACGATAAATTATTTTATTAACACATCCATGTTTGCGATGCCGATTGCAAAAACTAAACAGAATTAAATGTATCCTAATTTTTCTCCTTCATATTAATATCAGTTGAACTATCTTTAGATCGTTTGCAACGGTCTGTAGATAGCTCAACTGTTTCTTATGTATTTTATTATGACAATGTACATTTTGTAAATACTGTATAGTCGTAAGTTTGATTGTGATAAAAAAATATATTCATATTAATTAGTGAAATAAAATGATATTATTATATGTAGTAATGATTTTACTATAACTAGACCAATACATACATAGCAACAACCTTTACTGAATCAACCTATACATATAGCATATTTCTGTGTATTACTACTGTAAATACTTATCCAACCATCAAAAGTTTGTTATTAGCTCATACAAAAACCAACTTACTAAATGCCTACGCAATAATCGAAAAATAATGTTATTAGCTCCTACAAAATCCAATCTTTACAGTTTTATCCATTTCCTCGTAACATAGCTGTACAAATGTATGCGCAGTTTTTTTAGTAAGTATATACTAGAAAGCTGCCAGATAAAAGCTTAAGTGGGCCAGCTCTAGAACAATGCATAAGTAAAAAAAAATACCAGCAATTTGGTAAAAAAATATAACCTTTCCTTTTCACAGCGAAAAGCGCTCCACTCCGCATTCCAAATAATTGCCATTATATAAATTTTAATGGCCAAGTACGGGCATAATTGCAACCATTACGCCTCTCTCTAATGCTGGCCTTAAGCTCAAACGTTTGTAATTGGAGGCCTCATAAAGGGGACGGAGGGACCGGAAAAGGGGGCGAAAAACGGACACAGAGGGGGGGGGAAATGTTATGGAAATGACGCACCGCCATTTCCCCGTTTTTGTATTTGATTATCCTTTCAAGACAATATTTTGCAGGGCCCGGAAATTAATGAAGGCAATTTATGCGACACAGAACGCTGGCGCGGGTTTTATTTAAATAACTTTTTTGTTTTTTTTTTTTAAGCCGAGGGTTTTTGGGTCTGCCTTTTGTAATTGGAGCGTTGTCTGTGGCTTTTTGTTCTGGAGCTTACGAAGAGTTATGTTGAGGTTAGAATAGGCCGGCCGGCTTGCGTATGGAAATGTGTAGGCCGTTGGGGTAATTCGCTTTATTTTTCCACGTATTATTTATTCAATGTTTTTAATTTATTAGGTACTGAGTTAGGTTCTTTTGTGTGAGGCTTAGAAAGGTTTTTTGTTTTTATAACAACAAAAATTTGGTATATTAAATGTGTTGGAGAAATAAATGACCAAACAAAAATGAAACTCATAAAACATAGTTTTCTAAAGCTATTATTAGCCGTTTGTTGAAGCTTTAAAATATATATTTAACAAAAAGAGCTTTATACGTTGCAAAATGTTTATTCTTTAGATATTCTTTTCGATCTGTCTGACACATGAAGTGCTATATTTCTTTTACATTTATGGACATTTCACACATCACGATCATTTCATTACATCTATATTTTTTAGATTTTAAAAATAATATTTATTCACAAACAAACTTACGACTATTAAGTATTTACAAAATGTACATAGGCATATAAAATACATAAGAAATAGTTGAGCTATCTACCGACCGTTGCAATTTTAAAATAAGTTGACAAAATTAAGATCTAACTGTGACAGATATTGTGGCCGTTTTTTCACGAAAACATAATACGTAAATGATTAAGAAATTAATGAAAATGAATAATCCGAACTAAATTCAGCAATTTGCTACCCAAAAGTTATTTTATATGATAACTTGAGTTGAGTGTGAACTGTCAAAGTTGGCACAGGACTTCTTTTACCTAACATCTGCTCATATTTTGGTTGCGGGTTCGATTCCCGCCTTGGGATAAATGTTTGTACGATCTGCAAATATTTATTCCGGGTGTTCTGGGTATTTTATATGTATAATAAAAAATATCTATCTGTGTAATGTATTGTATATTAAGTATGACAGTCTTCTAGTAGGTACCCATAACACAAGCTCTGCTTAGCTTGGGTGCTAGATGATGTGTGGATTGTCCAGCATTATTTATTTATTTATTTATCATTTATGAAAGGTATTAGAGTTCTGTATGAATTTTATTTTATATACATCCTATTACAGTCACATACAATGTTGACTTTAAAAACCTATGATACATAATATACATCTACATCTATATACAAGTATACAACCGTATATAGATGTAGGTATACCTACAGAAGTACAAAAGGTAATTACGGCGACGAGAACGGACGCAGGCCGCGCGACAAAATCCCTCTGCTTAACATTCTGCGCCATACCTTTTGTATATAAAAACCCACACTTTCCACCCATTCTCCACCACACAAACAAGAACTCTAAACCCATCCTAACAAAGTCTACATTCACAGGTTCAAAGTTCAACAGTTTAGCGACGCCTCAATAGAAACCCAGTCGTATGCTGTATGAACGAAAGTTTGTTTTTCCGCGTAACTTTTTCAAATAAGACTTTGAGAAAACTCGCATTATGTAATAAAAACATTTATTTTGTCCGATTCCGAGTAAATAAGACTTCTCTTCCCCTTATATACAATGATTTAGTGCGCGCGAGATTGTTTTGATAACTCCTTTCATATTTCGCTCGGCGGAGCGTTATCTTAGCAGGAAATGTGAGTATTACGTTTTTAAAAATGTTGTCTATGCACTTTTAGTGCTTTTTTTAAATGTTTTTCATCTCTGTCGTTTCTTTTCTTGGATGTTTGTGGAACAAAGAGCTGAGTTATCTAGTTCAACGTTTGCGTTTTTTGTAATTATGTTAATTTTAAATACAATTCTGTACCTAATTTGTTAATCTACTTGAAAAGTAGTTCCTAAATGAGAGTAATTCTTTCCTAAATAATTTTATCTTATTTTAAATGAAAACTTGTTTCTTGTACAATAGAGCTTGCAAAAACGTGTTAAGTGCACAATCGCGTTCGGAAACCATTGTCATTGTGAATGGAAGGTGCGTTCGGAAACTTGTTCCGAGCTGAGGTCTGCAGACTTGCAAACCCTTTAAAACTTGTTTAGCTGATATTAAAACGATATTGTGGAACAAACAGGTTCTGCAGAGATTGCGACTTTGCATCGAGCTCGGTATAAAGGGTTCAATTGACAATGATTCGAAATTGGCTATAGAAATCGTTTTAAAAAACTTTACAAATAAAATAAGCGAATTTTTAGTACAGTTTTTTTCGTGACATTTAAATGGATTACAATGGTCATCCGCAGCATCCGTACCAACAAAATAAAATATAATCAAGTCCTTTATTTTGCCGATTATACAGAAATAAAATTGTTTTTTTTTTGACGTGATGTTCAACTTTTGTTATAGATATATGGACAAATTTTTGATATCTCTGTCTTATCTACTAACTAATTAAATAAATATTCATGGACATTGCACACAGTCTCAAACTAAAAAAAAAATGGTAGCACTCCGGGAGTGCCGGCAGAAGTGAAAACTTCAATATTAACGTTGTGTTTTCACTTTTAAGTTTTCACTTCAAAAATATAACCACAGTCGTGATTGTGTCATGTCATTGTGTCACATTCGCGCAAGCGCGAATGTGACACAACGACGAAGACAACGAAGACACACTGACACAGACACATTCGCGCAAGCGCGAATGTGTCTGTGTCATTGTGATTGTGTCATGTCGTTGTGTCACATTCGCGCAAGCGCGAATGTGACACAAGTCGTCATCGTCACGTCACGTCATGTCGCCACGTCATCGTCACGTCATGTCGCCACGTCATCGTCACGTCATGTCGCCACAACACTATTTAATTGTTTACACACCTTCGTTGGCTTCGTCGTCATCGTCACGTCACGTCATGTCGCCACGTCATCGTCACGTCATGTCGCCACAACACTATTTAATTGTTTGAGTCATACGTCGCGTGACCGCAAGTGTGTTCTTTTGTCGTCTCTTGTTTTACGAGCAATGTATAAAAATTAAATAAGATCTTACGCTTTTTCGACGTCACGTGACCCTGACGCGAGTTTGAAAGTTTTTACCCACCCTGCGCCGCTAAAGAAGTTTTCACTTCAAAAAGCTTGAAATATGAGGATTTTAGGTAATTTTTGACGAAAAGCGTATCGACCGCGAAAAGATTAAAATCGTAATCTAAATGCAAATGAAGCACATTACGAAGACTAAATTGAACCACATTGACTTTTCACACTTTTATGGTAGATCCCTTTAATTCTACTGAATATCGCGCCATTAGTAAGATTCGTTTAGAAAAGTCCATCATTAATTTTAATTTTATTTAATTTTGAAATGGATCAAATCAAAACGGAACCACATCGTAAGATCCTTATCCGTTTTTTTAGGCTCTTTGCGCGAGAAACTGACGAGGTTATACTATATTATAATATATTATAGTATTATTATAATAAAAGGTTATAATATATATTATAGAAAGTGATTTTATTTTTCAATACAATCACTTTCTACAATAAAATCGTCGTTGTGAAAGCTTTCGCCTTAACTCATAAGTTAAATCACACTGTAGCAAAATATTAAAATAAAATAATATGTAGATAGTAAATAAATAAATATTTAAAGCTGAAAAAATTGTTTAGCTAAATTGCTGATAGAATACATAAATGCGTTTAATTTTGTGTGTGTTTACTTACATACATTTATACACATTTGAATATACATACGAAATGAATTACAAAACACTTAAGTACATTATTATTTATTTGTAAAAGAGACAATTTAGATTTTCATATTTACAAAATCACACTTACCTTTGACACTTTTAATTTTACTAAAATATTTCCAATCTTAATACCACATACTAAATACAATTATGTACACTACACTTAATCAATATTCCTTACTAAAAGTAATCACAATTCACTATACACAGCAAAGCATCAAAGTGTACTATGTAGTAGCTCCCCAAGGAACACTGACATAAAGATAAGTTACGTACAAATACATACAAAAGGGTGGGACCCTTCGCGCCGAGCTCAATCCTGCAGCGAAATACAGCTATGTAGACTTGTACAGGGTGTACAAGTGTACTTTGAAATCATAAAAAAATGGTTGTCTGTAAAGTCGGTTTACTGACGATAGTTGAACGTGACAACGTCAACGAACGGTATTGTAAGCGGTTCTGCAAAATAAATCGTCGTTCGAAACATCTTGGAACGCCTCAGAACGCCGGAACGCCGGAACGCCGGAACGCTTCATGAGTCATGTTTTTTCGTGCGTGCAGCCGGCTCTATCGAATTATAAGACGTTGTCACGTCAAAAAAAGATAAAAAAATAGGTTGGAAAATAAATATATTTATTGTATTTAACAGTAATAATTTAATAACTGTTTTAAGAAGTTAATATTGTATTTTATATTTATTTTATTAACATTTTGTAAATACTGTAATAGCCGTAAGTTTGTTTGTGAATAAATTTTGGACTATGTATTAAGTTTATTTTGGATTATAATTATTAGATACTTAATGAACTGTATAAAAGTAGGTAATATATATGTGAAAACTTACCTACTTTAAAATTTATAAAAGAACATATATCACGCCAAAATCTAAGTCTAATTATGTTTATAATTATATCCTAATTAATTATATTTTTTTAGTATTATCTATGTTTTTACAGATCAAAAAATTGTATCGATAAACGTGTAAACTAAGCAATAGTAATATTAAATTAGTTCATACAAGTTCATTGTTACTAAAGTACCTACTATTTGATGATCTTATCGTGTTGATCGAATCACGAGTGTTTATTTAAGCTGTTTGTTTTGTCTTCAGATATATTTATTTTTTATGTGCAACTGTTAGAGCCTATTTGTGAGGTTCTAAGGGGTCTTCTTCAATAAATGGGTTTATTCGAAGATGACAAATGATTTTTATTGATTTTAAACGAAATTACAATAATTTTATATGAGCGCAATATTTCTACAAGATGGAGTGCAATGATGAACGGGATATATGTGTGAGTGCGTCTGTGAGACCCCTTCTTCCTCTTTTATTTTTCTTGCTTGACGTTTGGCTGACGCCTAACAGCTGACTTGACGTTGACATATTGAACAGCAACTGTTGTTTTATTTTAGTTCATTTAGTTTTTTTACGATTTTCATTTTAGTTCTTTCTTTACACACCCTGTATAGAAATTGCAGTCCAGTTGGCTTTGCAAAAACGAGTTTACAAAGCAAAATTGTAGCAAAAAACGCGCGGACAGCAACGAATGTGATCTTTATGCACAAAGGCGTTGGAAACACTTTTTTGTGGTTTTTTGTTTAAGATATTTTTGTAAAAACAAGTTTTTATAGTTGTTTTTGTTGCAATCTGTATCGACAGATTGCAACAAAAATATATGTAAAATTAGTATCTATATTAGATTATATTATTGCTATTCAGCGCGGCAATGCAGCCAGTGTCTTGGGTACGCTTCCGATTGGTCTGATTTGGATCAGTTGAACTATCTATAGATCGTTTGCAACGTGCAACGGTCTGTAGATAGCTCAACTGTTTCTTATGTATTTTATATGACAATGTACATTTTGTAAATACTGTATAGTCGTAAGTTTGTTTGTAAATAAAGTAGATAATAGTATATTATATGTAAAAATTAGTAAAGTATATGTAAAATTAGATATACATATATCGGTATATCTAATTTTACATATACCCAGCGGTGGGGTTATACCAGCTGCCTAAGATGAAGATGATATATAATTATGTTTTTATACCTATGTTTTACTATACTCATCAACCTGTACCAGTCCACTGCTGGACGTAGGTCTCTCCCAAGACGAGGCACTGAGCCCGGTCTTCGTCTCTTCACATGTTCTGTTTGCCAGCTACACTCCGCAGATCGTCGCTCCATCTCGCCGGAGGGCGTCCTACACTACGCTTGCCTAAACGCGGTCTCCACTCCAGTATCCGTTTGCTCCAACGATTGTAGGTTCTTTGGTAAACATGGCCAGTCCACTGCCACTTAAGCTTGCTTATTCTCTGAGCTATGTCAAACACCTTATGTTTTATATACAAATATATTATATGGTAGTAGCTTTATAACCAAACAAAGTGATAGGTACGGTAATAAAAAACAAATAAATCGAAGTCTCAGAGCAGAAAGCGTAGAAACCACAAAGTAAAAATTCTGTTTGTTTGTTTACTCGAGCAGACGCACGGCATATGGCGGATAGACGTACGCAAAATGACAACCATTGACATCAGACAATTGTTGTGTATACAAGCTATCAAGCTCATTTTTCGAGTTTTTTTAGTTATGCTGTGTTGGTACGCGGTGGACGAGACCGGTAGCTAATGATTTATTTAGTTAGCAGCTCTTTGTGTTGAATGCTATTGTCTATGAATTGTCTAGAGATAAACGTAGGCAAGTCTAGGAATGTCTACCTTATTGTCTATGAGTTGCTTAAAGCTGAAAAAGGCGAAATATTATGATAATTATGTGAAAAGTTTGTCTTAAAAGGTAATTGATACATTATTAGAAACGTTTCACTAGTTGATATTATCTTACAGATTTATAATAAGTAATTTATTTAAAAGTTAATCATGCTGGATCCATAACTTTGGGATTTTTTTAATTTGTAAGTACATATCGCTCATTGAATGCAAAACAGCCATAAATCAAATTTTATTGAAAATCGTTTTATTTCAAAATTAGGGACTTAAGCTGCAATATTTTACGTTTTGCTGAAGACACCCGTCATTTTCGCTCATTTTGATGTCAAACTGATCAACCGCCTTTTTTGTATTGGGCTGACTTACGCGCCAACTTCAGAACAAAACCGCCATTTTCTGAGTTGCAACCCAGAACTCGAAGCAAACTCACGCCAGTTCAATACAAAACGGCCACAATTCGAAAAAACACCCAACATTTAAATGAGTGTTCTGTGCAAAGGGGCCACTTTTTGAAATGCGTCCGTTTTGCATTCCAATTTCAAGTAAGTACATTCTGTTTTTTTTATGTAAGAGAGCCATATTTTGGAAAACATACATTTTACATTCCAATATGAAATTAAGCAATGCCATATTTCTAAATCTGTACATTTTGCATTCCAAAATGAAATAAAGTGATGCCATATTTACAAATGTGTACTTTTTGTATTGAATTATTACAGTGGTAATAATAATTCATGTACAGCTAAACTGCATGTTTTCGACAATTTTAGAGGATTATTATTTTGAAGTATCATAAAATTTTTATTTACTTGTTAGAGTATATTAGTTAGGTTGGTTCATATCTTTTATATTTTCAAAGTAATTTATCTCCAACACAAAAATAAATTGCTAGTTTTCACGGAAAATTTGCACCACTTTAATTTTGCATTTAAAGTAACAATTTATGATACGCATTGTTTTGCAAGTACATAATAATAATCTATATAATTATTTTCAAAACGAATAGCAGAGCAAAATTAATTTTGAGCATGGCAGTTGGCCATTCTAATGAAGAATCCGACAGCATACAAAACCGGCCCGTTATCAACTCTGAACAAATTCAAGAATGTGATATTCCAGCAAGAGTTCATCAAGACATTACAACGGGTAAGGTTTATTTTGATGCGGAGTGCCATCCAATCAGTCAACCTAACCCTAACGATTTGACCTTAACTAATGTTGAAACTGAGGACACACTACCATCTGGAACTGAAGAGAAACAAACTTTGTTCCTTGATAACACTCAGTGTGGAGGTAGGTGGTGTGTGGTTGCGATGGAACTGCGGAGGCTGCTGGCTGATGGATGCTGCTGCTGCTGCTGATAGAAGCTGGGAGGATGAGAGAAGGTAGACGAGATGATGCGTAGCTAGATCGGCTTGATTGTTGAAGAAAGTTGTGCGTGTTCAGGAAACTCCAGTCGTCTGGCTTCGGCAGCTGTTCCGAAGCTGTGGACGGCTGGATCACGTCGGGTTGTCACCACTGTGGAGGTAGGTGTAGTATCTTCTACGAAAAGGGAAGATTTTCCACGCCGAGCGACCTTTGGCTCGGGGTCCGAGGACCGATGGATAGTCATCGGTTCTATTACTTATGTTCAAACTCCGTGATAACTTCGTAAGCGCGATCTAGGATTTTGTCGCCATCTGTTGGTCTGTTGCGTACACTACAATGTAGTCATCATGTAGCGAAATAGATGGCGCTATACTCAGGAAACTGAAATAGCAGCACAGGTTGGAGAACAAAGAGAAACGGCAAATTACAGATTTGAACGGATTCTTACTTTGACAGCCAGCCGGATTACGACATATCGTTGTTAAGTGATGATGAAGAGGTTTAAGAACTCGGAAAAAACCTATTAAAATCGTTCCACCTAGTGACTCATCAGAGTCATCAGACAGCGACTCAGACGACAGTGGAACGAACTGTTCTACGGCATCTAGTTTATCTGATTTTTCCTCTGACGATAGTGGAAAGGATCCTGATTTTCTACCTGAGAAAAACATAGGGACATAACGGATTAATTACCAATTTTTCTCACCCCAACCGGGACCTTCCAGGGCAGATGATGAACCCAACAAAATGGAAATGCTGCCTTCTGACACTGAGCAGTGGCTCAGTGTCAGAAGGCAGCATTTCCATGTTTGGGTTCTCGTGGCTAGTGAGCCACGAGAAAAATATTATACCTAAATATTACCAAAATTTATAAATGTGTCTAAAAAAAGACTGTCTTAGATATTAATCAGGTTATTTTGTGATTTAAAGACTTTACCCATACAGGCTGTGACATAAAGACTGCTTTTGTGATTTTAGCCATACAGTTTGTGATATAAATAGTAATGGTATTATATTATAATGTACTAATTTCATATCTATTAATGTTAAGCTTTCAGCAATTTAATTTTAGATTTGTGTTTGTAGTTTTTGAAGTAGAATGTTGTTCCTATGAATATTTTGAGAATTTTATTGAAAGATAATTTTAGATTAGGTAAAATTGATATCGCGTTTTTAACATAAAACGATAAAACAATGTCTAGTTTTGTGATGTTTGTTTGAATAGTTTGTATCTTTTTAGATTTACTGCGAGTTATTTGTTTTTATAGTTATTTCCGTAATAAAACATTAAAAAAGCATGTTTCATTTTAATATTTGTTTAATTTTTTGAGATAATTACCCTAACATTGGTTCAAATTTTGAATGCAAAAAGGGCTTTTGTTGTTTTTATCAGGTTGGAAGAGTGTTATCAAAGTGGTCATTATTTAAAAAGATAGAGCAAAAAATAAGGAAAACAATGATATATTAACATCATAACATTTAATAAAAAAAACATATTTTTTTTTCAAAAAATCATTTTAAAATTTTGTTTCGGCTCTCCTGTCAAAAATGAGGTTTCTGGTTTGTGGCTGTTTTGCATTCAATGAGCGATATGTCATTTTTCTTTTATGCCATCAAACAAGGGTCCTTCTGATACGTCAGTTTTTTACCAAAAAGTTTTTTATCAATTATAGTTTTAAATAATACAGCACATACTTTTTATTTACATCCATAGAAAAACTTTTCAGGTTTGTTACGGCTATCTAGAATACATCAAATATCGGCAAAAAAGTGCCAATCAATCCACGCTATAAAAATATCAATCTTATAACACTATAAAAGTCTAGAACATACCTACGCCGAAAACGCTGTAAAATCGAAATTACACGAAAAATTGGTGTGAATTTGAAAAAGAACAATAAAACCTTACTCGGCCACGGGCGATCTCGAAAAAAGAAAACTTAACTTATACTCGCACGCCGTTCGACACTTTGCCCAATTCGTATCGATACGCGATAGCAGCCCGGACGATTATTTCGTATCGATACTTCGACGATTATTTTGTATCGATACTTCGGGACTGTTTGTCAATTGCGTGAATGGTTTCTGGTTTTGATTTAGAGTAAAACCACCGGCAGTCTGCAATTTTTGAAGTTGAGCAAACTTTGAAAATAAATAAATATTCAACCAAGTCTGATGGAAAGCAAAGCTTGTACTATTTGAATTAAATTGCTGAAATAATACTTAAGTATCTATTTATATTTAAGTAAATACATAGACCCAAAACAAATATAATAATATTTGTTATATCGTAACCGTTTGATCTAGGTTGGGATCGAACCTACGATTTATATTAATATATATACATATATGGAAGATAGCTAAGCATATCTAATTTATAGTTTGAAGTAAGATGTAATGCGGAAACAATTTCGATATTTATCATGAAAGTTTCTACTATGAAATATTTAAAGTCTTTCCATTTAGACTATTGCAAACTTAGCGTGGCCGTACTCATTAAATAAAATAGGTATGTGGTGTAAATACCTTGCGTTAGAACAAATTATATTTTGTAAATACGTTGTTATGGCTTTAATTTGTATTCGTTTACAATACTTATAATTATTTAAATAATTAGCAACATTCTACTTCTACAAAAATACGAAGAATTTTGCTCTGCGCTCCTACTTACTTATTATTATCGGTAAAATATTATAAGTTTAATACCATTTAATCCGTAAAATAAATGAATATAATACCAAATAAAACATAAAAAAATGCGTTGATATTTATTAAATGTATTAAAAGTGTAAAAGTATATGTATTTAATACCAAATACAATACAACATAAATAATGCGTAGATATTTTTTAAATGTATCAATTGTAAGTTTTACTATGATTTATTTTTCTGCAATTTATATTTTGTACAAGTTACTACAAAGGCTTCAAAACCAGAATAAGCCAAATCCTTTTACGAATTTTAGTAACGTTTTTCTGAAATACAAATAAATTTGATTTTATATTTAGTATTGAGATATATTTCGTTATAAAAGAGTTCTTCTTCTTGTTTTTTATGTGGCGTCACGTCAGGCTATTTTGCTAATGTCAAGTGTTTGAATTTAATTCACAGTCAATTGCCAAGGATGTCTTTTGTTTTAGAGGATAAATGCTTCTGTCAACGTCAATATGATAAGCATATCTGCCAGTGTCAAGTGTTTATTTTGAATACCTTTTTAATCATGTCTTTTCTCAAAACAAATGACAGCTGACATAACGTATCTCTTCAGACAAGTCGGTCAATCATTTAAAAAGTAATGACTACCGATGAACAAATATACCCGTGGGATATAATAAAAACCTTTCAAACATCTGTGTCATTAGTATCGATTACTATTCCAATGCAATCGATACTGTATCGATATAATTACTATTGATTAAAAAGGTACAGTAGAAACATATAATGCTTCGGCTACATTAGCGGGCAAATATTCGTATCGTGTTGGCGCGACAAAAACATCATGTTCGTGTATAGGCGATGTTCTTGTCTAAATACTACGCGATGACACGATGTACCCGGCCACATACATCGCGTTAACACGAATATTCGCCGTAGCGCGCTAATGTGGCCCCAGCATTAGAGTTACACTGCGCAGTGATGCTACAGCGATTGACAGTCGAACTGACGTTGACGCGCAATGTGACTAAAGAACATTAAAATATCGGTAACCATTACAAGCTGCGTTTGTACTCGATAGTTTAAGTAAATGACGTAAGCTGATCAAATATCGACTGACAGATGACAGATGGAATCAATATTGACATTGACATTACCTTTCTCTCAGATGATTGCTGTCTACTTAATGCTTGACTAAATCTAGGGTACGTTGCCCACAAACATAAACAAGCCTTGCAACGTGACATTGGCGAAATTGGCTAACCCCCAGACGCCATTAAATAAAAATTGAATTGAAAATCTAGGGTAAAAGATGGATATATAGGATAAAAGATGATTTAAAAATTATTTCAACTGTATCAATTGAATGTGGCAATATAATTAAAACGAATAACGTATAACTGGTCAGCAGATATAATTTTAGTTTAGATAATAGTTTATAAGACTGTTTGTTTTCCTGTGAAATAAAAATAAAAATACATAAATAAATAAAATATCGTACGTCAATATGACATATACAGACAATAGATAAAAAAAGAGGATTTAATAAAGATACAGTTTTTTACGTTACGTTTAAAGTACCTACCTACTTACTATAGTTATGTAGATAAGCTTTTGTAAAAGTTAGATTCAACATAATTCTAGTAAATATATAAAACAAATAAGTTTTGTATTGAAATACAAAAATAATACGAGAACAAAATATTTGTAAACATTTTTCCCTCTGGCTCCAACCCCTTTACATCGAAACAAACCGAAAAACAATAAACCTCTAATTCCGCATGATTTGAACATACATTCAGCAAACTGAAAAGGAAATAATTACACGGAAAAAAAAGTGATCCAAAGTCCGCCATCTTGCTCCACGAGGCGTCACATACATTTGTTTTGCAAAAAAGGCATAAGTACCGAGCTATCTACATATACGTATATGAAAGACAGTGGTGATTAAGTGATGATAACGGAGCAGTTTATTCTCTACCCTATTTTGTACTGCATAAGGCTTAAAATCGCGTGAAGTTTTTTTTATTTTTATTTTTAGCGCGTAGGGTTCGAGGCACATTTAGCTCAGCCACCCTCGCTCTCGCTAGAGATTTCTTACAGGGTGATATATTATTAATATACCGGGGGTAGGAAATGGCGATTTTTATGGAAACCCTGTTTATTGCAGAATGGTCCCTTTGATTACAAAAGGGGGTTGAAGGTAAAGTTATGGAGGGACATTTTGGTGATTGTGGATTTTAATTAGAAATGAACAAAAATACTTTCATGATTATTATATACTATAATAAAAACATTATACAACACAATATTTCAACTAAAAAAATAAAAAAACCCTTTTAAAACATGCTAAACATGTGTTCCGGGAAAATATTTAATATGTGTTTTTCGACTAGATATCGCATATTTAAACTAAAAAAAAGCTATTTAAACATGCTGAAGTGTTCCGGGAAACTATTAAATTTGTTTTTGGATATCTATTATTTTTTAAATTGTATATAGATTTGAACCAAAAAAATGTTTTGTGAGACCAAATAATAAAGAATCGTTTGTACTCAAATTTTTCGAAATTACGATACCAATATGAAAATATTACCGAAACAAGTACCATTTAGATACATAGGAAAAAGTCTATCAACGAATTAGTTACTTTGCTTAGTTTGGAACTAGATGGCGTTGTGACAAGTTCTATATATAACTCAGTCTATTTACTGCGACTTCTGTGTTTCTCTATATTTTTATATACACATTGCTATTTACCTAAATCTTATTCCCTTGTAATAAGGGTCAATTTATCAACTATTTATAGACCCTCGTCTAGGAATAGATGAATAGGGTCATTCTATTCGAAAAGGGGAACTACATAATATATTTATAATATAATTTATTCAACAAAACTTAGTGTTATTGGTTGTTTTTATTTTATATTATATAGGGTAGTTTTTGTTATGTGATTATATGTTCTTGTCTAATACAGGGTGTTAAAAGTTTTTGTATATAATATACGATATATTCGAATTTCAATTAACTTCGACAAGACGTACAAAAACTTCATAACTTGCACAAATGCGAGTCAGAAAAAAACAGACATGTGGCACTCAGGGACTGCCGTGGTAAAGCTATTGCATAGCATTTTTTGCTGGATTACGCCTGCGCAGTGTTAGGTTATGTCGTTACGGAAATTCTGGATTCGGTCTCCACGCTCAAGGCCCGGCGATAGAAGCTATGCAATAGCTTAAAAACAAAAAAAAACTTTTCGTTACATTTTTATTCGACACGTGTCACAGCACAGTTGGTAGTCGCCTTCCATGTGAGTCTTGGGTTCGATTCCGACCTAGAACTAATGTTTTTGTGATGAACAATAATGTTTGTTCTGTACCTGGGTGTTACTGTATTCCATGTTTATCGTTTACAAAAAAAAAAGTACCTATAAAGGTACCTATTCTATCAGAATCTAGTCAGTCATACTATTGGATGTGTGGGTGTGAAATGTCTGCGAATAATTAATTATAATGAGTACTTAAAAAAATCTTCTTCTTCTTCATGCCCTTATCATAAAAAAATTCAGAAATCAGTGATACAAGGGAGTGATAAAAATCCTATTGAAGATAATGTTTTAAGCTGTTTAAGACAGCATATTAATTATTTATTTTTAACCGACATCAAAAAAGGATCTTTTGGTTATAAGTTTTTTTTATATATGTTACGCGATCATTCCTATTATGATTAGATTTTGATATTATTTTTTCTTTGTTAAATCATACATCAGTAGTGCTCTAGAACATTAAATTAAAATTTGACCCATAATTTTTATATTTATCTTAAAAATGTGTAGGTACTTTTTTTTATATTACACTTATGACCTCGACTGTACATTTACAGTACCCCATTCAAATTGAATGTCCCAAACTAGTTTTCACCCTAACAAATTCTGTTTACGCTACTCGACGTTAGATGGCGCTATAGAAAAACTTTAGAACTCTATGTTTTTTATAACAGCTTTAATTAAGACATTCAAAATATAATTCTTATTTAAAATATTGTCCAAAAAATTATATATTTTTATTATTAATAATTCATTTTTAAATTGATGATTTGTTACAGGACTGTGATAAGTTCTTCATGAACGAACTAGATGGCGTTGCTACGTGCTACGCCGCGTAGACCTTGTAGCTAGTTCGAGTATCTACGAATATCCTTCCTAGTGATATTATTTCTATAATTTAAAATTGAAAGTTTGTGTTTGATGACTAATTGATAATCTTCAATGAATTTCAATTCATTTGAACTATTGAAATTGAACGTATGTTCTACATTTAACAAAAAAAATAGGAATTTGAAAAAAATATCTAAATATAAAAAAAAATTAAAACTCCTCCCTAAAAGGAATTTGCAAGAGATTTAAGAGATTCACCAAAATTTTATACAGAAAGAATTAAGTAAGTAATTTTCATGAAATTCAAAGTGAATTACTTATTTAGAAAAATTACTAGCGAAATGTTTTTCTTTTCAAATTAATCATTACTTAAATATATTATCTATATCTATAAAGTCTATATCGTCTTTTATATTCAAAAGACTAAAATCTCGAATCACAAGAGCACCAACAAGAGATCACAAGAACCCATTCAGGGTTCAAATCCCTCTTGTGATTCTAGAAAATCAAACCAAATTTACAAAATCATTACTATTTGCTCAGATCTTATTCATGTAAGTAAGTATAGACAATAATGTTATATTTTATGTTGTTGTGAAGAATCAAGTTACGTTTCCACTATTATTTTTCTCAATATATAATAATATTTTTATTATAATGCCTACCAAATCCGCGAGCTAGATCATAAATAACCGCGGCGCAGCCTGAAAACCAGCGCCGCGTTGCCCTTGGCAAAGCTGCATTAAGCTGAGGCTGGACTTTTTTGGCTCACGTCGGCACTGGTCAGCACCCACATATTTCTACCTACCTGTCTTTGTATGTTTTATAGTATTTGTAATTGTATTGTAATTATAAGTGTCTCTGTTTTTAAATGTGTTGTACCTGTGTTGTATTGTGTGTCAAATAAATGTATCTCTCTCTCTGTATCTCTCAAATACGGATAGCAGGTAATGTAAATGGATCGTCCATCCACTCGTACCTAGTTAAAAGTTATAACGTACTTACGCCGCAGGCCCGAGCGGAATTATGAAAGACCATGATTAATCAGCGGCCTGTAGGTATGCTTTGTTCCACAGTTCTATATACATCCGCACATAGCCGTGACATCTCATTATGTACCGTACATACCTACACCGCTATCTAGGAAGTTTGCACGCAAAAATCTAGTGCTAGGTGCTTGCCCCCGACACACACACACGCTCACCTCCCCCTGTCCACACACAAACCGCCAAGGAAAGAGACTGCGTGCCAGAAAAAGACAGAAATAAAAATCACCCGCTGGTGTGAGGTGATGCCCCCAAAAAAAGCACCAAAAACGCAGTCTGCGCAACTTTCCGGCGCAGAATCGTTAACGACTCCCGCTCTCTTTATCGTACTCGCCGTGCCTCCTATATTTCTATTTTTTCTCCGTCCGCCATTAGACGTAAGACGGTTCACTGGTCAGCGGAAAATAGACCAAATAGTTCAGCACATAACGTTCAAAATGAAACGACAAAAACGTGGTGTATAGCTTACGCGCTGATCGCTAGACGCACACAGTCGCACCGGAACAGAAATAACGATCGCATTTTTGACCGAAAAGGACAGACAGATGGCTGAAAAGAGAGGAAAAAAATGACGACCATTTTGCTTGGCGCACCTCCGTCGGCCGAGTGCGTGGCTGTGCCTATGTATGCGATCTTTTTTCAGAAAAAAACCAACCAAAACAAATGCACGTGGCGAGTGTTATGACCGAAGCTTGGAAAAATTCTGGTGCGCGCTAAGAGATGACGTTACTGGCGCGGATTTTTTTCCACGCGCCTTTTAGTTGTGGAAATTGTTACGCGGTGGCGCTGTTGCGGTATAGAACCACACCTGGGGGTCGTATTAGACCTTTCATAGAATATTCATGTATTATAGACTTTTCACTCTCTAAGATATAATGCACATTAATCCACTAACGGTTACTTATAAAAAGTTAGCGCAGACTTGAAGTACTGATTACCATACGTAATGATGACATAAATTCAATGCTTTTTAAAAGTTAGTTAATAAAAAACACACATCTAATACCTATTAGTATGATCCTAAAATCTGACACAATAATCTTTATACTTACCTAATTATGTTATTTTGCGAATACAATAATAGACAAAAACTATAAAGATTGGACAATTTCGTAAATATATTCATGTTGCGTATACCTGATTTAAAATCAAATTAACTGTCACTTAAATTACAAAAGGTATTTAAGTTAACAATTAAACTGGGTATTGCTTTCTATATATTGATATAAGTACTAACTATTATTAATATATTTGTTTTATATATTCGTTTTATACATTTAAATGGTCGTAAAATAATTGTTAATAAAATGCGATGTGTTTATTATTATTTTAACGTAGAGCTTAATTAGTACTTACATGCTTGTCAAAAAGTAATATCGATTATCTATTGTTTCTTATGTATTTTATATGCCTATGTACATTATGTAAATAAGTACTATAATAGTCGTAAGTTTGTTTGTGAATATAAAAAAATCTTTCATAAGTACTATTGTTTTTTTTTAAAGTTCGGAATAAAAAAAAATGATCTTCAATAAGCTTAAAAAATACTTACATGGTTTTCATAAAAATCCCTTGTAGAGTTGGGAAAGCAAAGCTAAGCATATGATTTTACTAGTACTTTTACGGCCGGTTTCTCGAACGATGATCAACGAAAAATCAAACAATTACTATGTGTCAAACTCGGATTAATCGTGATTTGGGTTTCCAGAAACCGGCCGTTAGAGTAGTTAATCTTTTTTTATAATTAAATCATTTTGAGTTGATAACGATTAAGAAGGTCTTACTCATTTTTGTCAATAATATAATTATTTCTTACCTTCAGGTATCTTTATGCCTCCATCATATCATGCCAGGGTTCTTGGTTTTTTTTATTTAATTTAGGAAAATAAAACAACATACAAATTTCGACATATTTTATTAAAGCAACATAAGCTTTTAGGCCAATAAACTCCTACTATTTTGTTTGCGTACTCCTATTTTGTTTTTAATAGTTATTGATTTTCTAAAGAATAGTTAGTAGTATAAACTTAAGTCAAAGTCAAAACTACTTTATTCAGTAAAATCACAAGGATCATTTAGAATCGTCTTACATACTAGGTGCCAGTTCCACGCGACCAGAGCCTAGAAGAACGGGCAAGAAACTTACGGCCTGGTTCCTACCGTTTTTTATATGATCCTTCTTACAAAGAATTACTAATAAAGGAAATCCTCTAAAAAATCAATCGACAAAAAAAAAGGAGAAGGTTATCAAGTTTATTTTTAAATTTTGCTTATAGAAGCACGCGCAGCACTAAGCAGAAGCGTTGCGAAGCACTGCGAAGCGGCCAACCAGGAGATGCTTACACATTTTCTGAAGCACTCCTCCCTCTGGCAAGCCTTGAAGTTGCTTCTGGTCTGAAACATCATTTACTTTTATTAAATTCGTATTTATTATATGTATATATTTTTTTTTTAATTAAATCTTTTTTTTTAAAACGGACTACGTCCATCTCTCTGAGACGGAAATATTTTAAATGTCTTGAGAAATTTGTTTTGGCCCACAAAACTTAATTAAATTAATTAAAAACATAATTTAATAAACATATGCCGATTGATTGGCACGTTTAGTTAGGAAGAGAAAAGTAACTAAAATAAAATTAGTAAATTTTTGATTGAATTTTGAGATTCTAATTAATAATTACCAGTAAAATGTGTAAGTCTAGATTTCAGGTCATAAATGGGTCTAGTTCTGATGCTGTGGTCTGCAGCCGTTTCTGAAACGAAATAATAATATTTAAAAAATACCAAGTATAAGTAGGTAATTTACATAAAATTTTACTTCACTAACTTACGACTATTACAGTATTCTTCTTCTTATCGTGTCGATGCTACAACTGTAGGTATTCTGTTGTAGCATCGTGTTGGAAAGATTAGCCAGACTAGACACTGCTTTGCCGTGCCTAGCTGTTACCGGTGTGCGCCACGAGGAGGCTCTTTCCATGCACCCAGTATTAACACAATGGTATAATAAAATACATATGAAACAATTGAGCTATCTGCAGTTGTAAACGATATAAAATTATATATTTGTATTGTATAATATGAAATGGGGAAAATAACATGGAAACTATGTTAATATATACCTATGTTGATGAAGTCTTGAAGTAAGTACGACAATGCAGACTTCAGTCCATAGAAGTGAAATAATTGTTCCTGAAACATAAAAAGGATACAATTTAATTGACTAATAGGTAATGTTTGTTCAAATATATTTAAAATTTTCAAGTTCTAAACTTTTTTATTCGAATTATTTGCAACTTAATTTGAACGTGAAATAGAAAAATGTACCTAATTAAAATGAATCAATACAATCAAGTACAAATGAAAAAAATACAGTTGAAAATTAGTATTAAAACGGTGTGTTTTAAAAAAAAATAATCGAACTATAAACCAACTCATTAATAAATCTATCATTTCAATACTGTTTGCCTTTCTTCAAAATATAAACTGATCAAGCAAACCGCTTATCTCAAGATCATTCGAAAACTCTAACGTACCAAATTAGTTTTTTTTTTTCAAAAAGAATACATTACATTTACAATCTCAATTTGTCCGATTTGGATGAAATTTGGAACATGCATAGTAGGTATATAATATAAAAATCATGTGGTATATGCGAAAATTATAATAGGGAAATGCGAGTAAAGTCACAGGCAATAGGTATTCACAAACTAGTCATAAACCGAACCAAAACTACAAGTTTTAATGGTAACTTTGACGGCGAGATATAAATAAATTAATTGGTCTCCAGTGCGTTTTAATTGCAGCAACTTTTGCAGCATTAATATAGTATTGTGTTTAATGATGAACGTTATTTATGTTAGGAATTGTTTTTATTTATAGTTTTTTGAAAGTTCTTAGTCTATTTTTAGTATATAGACATCAATATTAAAATAAATTAAGTAAATAAATATTCACGGACATTTCACTAATCACAAGTCCCAAACAAAGCAAAGCTTGGACTATAGGAACCAGATTGCTGATAGAATACTTATACTTAAGTAGGTAATTTATTTGTAAAAACATGTTGATCACAATAGGCCATCATGGCCGCAGTGATACTAAAGCTGCAAAAAATACATTATGTTATGTTCATCACACAAACATTTTCTCTGGGTGGGAATCGAACCTACGACCTACAGCATGGAAGGCAGAGCTACTAATTACTAAGCCGTGACGCCTGTCTACAATAACCTACGAGTATAATATTTATATACATATAAGTATATATGAAATTTAATCATAAAATCAATTAATAAGACCCTCGCCTATCAAGATCCTAATATTAAGTAATTAATTTATCAATTTGATACGGGTACTAACAAGATTGCGTCAAACCGAACGTAAATGACGAAAATTGCCGATCGAATCCCGAAAAACCACGATCTTCTGTCATTCGACATAAGAATCTTTTGCTAAGCGAATTCAGATCTTATGTGCTAAGAAATAAGACTCTAATTGATAGTAAACTGGCTCCCTTGTGTAGTGTTTTGTATATTATATTAGGAACTCATTTGTGTAATTATGTTACAGAATTTGCATCGCTCTGACGACGTTTCAGATTTGCATTGTAGCAGTCATATTTTATTTATTTATTTATGTTACACCAACGGCATAATTCACACATAATATTAAACACAATGTATTTATATTTAATTTAAGAAGTTTTAAGCATATTAAAAAAGTCAATAGACTTAAAAAAGGAGGTTTGTATCGATCTATTTTCTTTTTATCGATTCGACTGGTTTTTTTTTATAATTGTACCTACTTCAGATCTTTTTTCGTGATTGATGATGATGAGAAAATATAATCATCAATTTCTTCTGTACTATTTTTTTATCAATAAATCAGAATAGTAGTTTTAAGTAGTTCCTAATGCGTATTTAATTATTCATTAAAAATTACTTGTTTTTAAATTGTAATTTGTGAAAAAAATTAATTCAATATTTATCTATACATTCTCTTTCAATAAATAAATACAGGGTTTTATTTCAAAGAAATTTCTTAGATTGTATACTCTCGTTCATTAACTTCTCAGTATTTTGCAAAACTAATCTTCAGGATTAAATTACGTAATTAAAAGCGTTATTTATTATTTGCAATTCAAAATATTTCGGCCATGACAGCAATTGCATAAAGGGGTGTTAGAAAAGGGGTAGAAAGCAACTTTACGATGAAATATCTATGTGTGAGTGTAGTTCCGAAATCGTGAGACGTGGGCGGGCGCTTATATACAGTATAACTCAAAATATCAGATAATTTTCATTAAAATTTGAGGTTATTGTGTTGGAAAATCTAATTTAAGGCATAAGTAATATTTATTATTAATTAAAAAAACCTGAGACTACGAAAAATAACGTCTGTCTTTATATAATATACTTACTTTTATTTTTTATCATTAGATTAAACAATGACGTCACAGACCATGTAAAGACTTTGTAGAGATATTTTACATTAAAAATAACTACTGATCAAATAAGCAAGTAATATTTTTATCAATTATTTTATCAAAAAAATCATTTTTAGATCGTGAAAAATGTTCTCCATTTGAGTGTGGATTTGACCCTAAATCCTCTGCTCGAATTCCTTTTTCTTTACATTTTTTTCTAACATAGACCGTTAAATTAGAACCCTCTTTATGCTTCATACAGTCGGTTAAAACATAAACTTACTTACTTACCTCTAAGTACTTATTAAAATCACAAAAATATATTTATCTTAAATTTTTAGTAAGTTTTATATTTAAAGATAAACTTTATTAATTTAAATTTAAAAAACCACGGATCAACTGCACGTTTACCAACTCGTACACTTCACAAGACTGAAGAAATAAAATTAAACCCCAAAATCAGAAAACCGTGAGAATAAATCCAAGTAAACTTAAATTTCCACAATAATAAATTGTATTAAAAAGAATAAATTAATCTTAAATTTGAACTATAACCGGTCATGAGATCAGAGGGCTCCGTTCTCATGATTACGCATGTGCATGCGCCGACC
This sequence comes from Ecliptopera silaceata, assembly GCA_932527185.1. NCBI lineage: Eukaryota > Metazoa > Arthropoda > Insecta > Lepidoptera > Geometridae > Ecliptopera > Ecliptopera silaceata. Next base: position 7,538,628 of record OW052208.1, on the reverse strand, counting down.
TTGGGTCACAGGGCGGCGTGACTTGACCGTTGATCTTTTAACACAAAAGAATCTTTTTTATTTCACTGAATCTTGTCTCCGATTTTTAACGGTATGCTATCTATTTACAAGTTCGTAAGGTGTTCGTTTTTTTTTAATTTATTTTGCATTTAAGTAAGTAAAAGTAAATAAAGTTTTTTTATTGTTGTAAAAAGAAACATTTTACAAGATTTTTAACAAATTATGCGTATTATTTTAAAGTAGTTGCTACACAACGTTTATTTGATACATAAATAATTTGAAAGATCACTAACCACCCTAGAAAAGACCTGTGTTGTGTTAGTAGTAGGCGCAATAAGCTTATTATAAACATAAATTGGGCCATCTTCATCATTATTACATCACTTACTTAAAGTGAAAAAGTAGTAAATATATCACCAGGTATTATAAACTCGCCGTTACAATATTCGTTGTAGAATATTACATTTAAATCGTTATTTTATTAACTGACATACTTGTATACACAGAATTTGTACTGCTGCAAGTATCATCGTTTTTATGTTTAAGATTTATATTATTTTTTGTTCCTAAATAAATACTTCACTGATTTTGATTCTGTATAAACTTGCACATAAATAAAAAAATGTTTTGGCAAAAAAAGTATGTAATTTTTTGATGCCAAAGTATGTAGTATTTTAGGGTACACTATAACAGATTGCTTGTATCACATGATGGCGGTGAAGGCGGCTCACTTGAGGATACTTGCGTCTGTGTGGGTGCACACACACGAACGTGTTGTTTATTAGATTTTAGTTTCTTGTTTGGGGATAGAGCAATTTAAATGTTTGTCGGTAGAAATGGCTTGGAAAATGTAGATTATTTCGTCGTATTTTTATATTATGTATTGTATATAGGTACTTTTATTTTTGTTTTTGTAACTTACTTATATAACTTTAACTAAACTAAATTGTTACACACTTTATTTCTTTTTTCCGGTACTTATTTAACGTTATCTAAATAAGATAGTTATTTATTTAGTATATGTGTTTGTGGCAGATAGGCGAAAACATTGTAAGTAAATAAGTTAGATAAGACAATTAATGTTTTTACGAGATTTATCTACAGATCGTTTGCGACAATCTGTAGATAGCTTTGCTATTTTTATGTATTTATCAATTATGTACATATTGTGTGTAAATAGTGTGTGTTGTACTTTAATTTGTGAATAAAATTGTTTGCAAAAAAAAACAAATTAAACATAAAAAATATGGCTATTAATAAAGGAAACCAATTACTACATTGTGAAAAAAAAGAGTAAGTAAATAGTAAAGCAAATTGCAGGTAAAATTTGTTGGACTACATCTATTTATCATAGTTCGTAACCATGTCTAGTTCTCAGAATATATATTCATTAGTTTAGTTAAATATTTGCCAGAAACTTCTAAAACAGCGCATATTTTAGTATACGAAAACTACCCTAAACACTCCGCAATTAATTCCTTTATAACAGAATACCCTGAGGAATACCTATTTACCTAGAACTACGAGGTTTCGAAAATACATTCTGACGGGCGAGCTCAAAGCTAAGTGAAGTATGTATTATAGTAAAAGTAAAGTAAAAATATGTTTTATTGACACAAATAAATGTTTATACAGAAAAAGTTGAATCCATAGGCTCCTGAGCTAGTTAAAAAACTGTGTTACAGGAGCTAAGAAATTATATATAATGTAAATTCTAGAATAATCTATGTATGTAAACCTTGATAATTTTGAATTATCAAAGAACATTCCATATAAGGAAGTACAAGACCAAGGAAGTCAAGGAGCCGGCCCTGGAATGGAAAAAATGGCGTGACTTGCATTAATTACGCAAGTAACTACTTTAATAAGACGAAGAAATGTAAATCCGTTTTTGGCTGTCTGTATTGTAAATTAGTTTATTTCATTTTAAGCTGTGGATTTTGTTACACAATAAATAAATAAATAAATAGAAGAATTCCAGATAATGACATTCGGAGTTTTTTTTTAAAGGTATTTTTTTTTATTTACAGTCTGTGTGTAGTGTGACTCTGTGGTTTCAATGAATATAATTTACTGTCATGAGCAGTATATTTAATACCTACATAACTATAGTTTTCTGAGCAAACAAAAGTTAGTTCGCGTCTTAGGTATGATTAAAAGCAGTGCCAACCTAACGAATCAATTTTGAATTTTAGTTTTTTTTTCAGGAAATGTCAAGTCTAAATCGGGAAGGAACGAAAACCAGTATCATTTTTGCTTTTTAAATAAAATAACAGCTGACTTGATGATTAACTAACGTGATAATTTCATTATAAACACTTAAAACTACCAAAATTATATATAAATGACTTAAGTGAAAAACTGTATAAAAATATTGTTAATGAATAAATAAAATAAAATTAATTAAAAACAATTCATTTGTAAATATCGGCCATTCTTTGCTTTTCAAACTCCATTGCATAAGACACTAGTAAACAGTCACAGGCAGAATTGTGACAACAAACCCATAAAAAAAATGGTTGTCTGTAAAGTCGGTTTACTGACGATAGTTGAACGTGACAACGAACGCAAAGGCCGATTGTGCTTCTTTGTCGCTCGTTCCGCGCTCTCGCTTGCACTTCATGAAACGCCTCAGAGCGAGGTAACGTCGCATGAGTCATGTTTTTTCGTGCGTGCAGCCGGCTCTATCGAATTATAAGACGTTGTCACGTCAAAAAAAAGTCAAATTACTCGCGCCTCTAGTATATAAGGAAAAGTCAGGTCGAATAGTGTACGAAAGCAGTGTGCCAACTTAACGAATCCCGTGAGCGCTCGCGGCGTCACTCTACGTAGCATTATGTGTGTGAGTGTGTGTCCACGTGTGTGTGTAAGGCGAAGTTAGATCGTCCACACTTTACCGCGGACCTCGATAGGAGCTGTACCGCCGCAGGTGAAAGTTGCTCGAGACGGTTGTTAATTATAATGATAAGTTATAAGTTTTTTTTAATAATGTGAGTAATATTGCGAAATAATCCGATGACGAACAAAGCGAATCAAACAGTCACGATGCCACGTTATTTTCAAGTATGATAGAGTGTTTTTTGGTTACAAAAAACTGTTAGACGCAGAACAAGTTTTTCTTGTGAAACTGATATCGAGTCGAGGTCCGATCACTAAACACTTGAAAAACAACACTGCTCTGCCTTTTGCGAAGCAGCCAACAAGCTGCGTCTGACCATTTTTGACATTCTGTCATTTTGTCCGCATAGAAGTAGGAACTACATTTATTTCTACCATAAAACCTAGACCTTATCCGTTAAAACACTCCTTGGTTTTAGCCACGATCCACCATCGCTTGCACCCATACGTTGGTCAGCTCCTAACATCATTAATCTAACTTTCGTGCTACCCTTTATAATAGTTCGGCCTCCCCCGAGGGTGCAAGAGTGGGGGTGGGGGTGGTACATATTAACATACGAATTTGGAGCCGTCCTCAGCTTCTTGGGGGGACAAAATTTAAGTTTCACCCTCGTATTGATCCGGAGGTTTCGTTAGTTTATAATTTAGATGCTGTTTTAGATATTTTATGCTTTATTGTAAAACTATGACGTATTTGTTTAATGTCATAAACATAGTCAATATGACTATGTTTATACATAGACATAGTCAATATGACTATGTTTATACATCTCGTTTAAACATAGTCAATATGACCATGTTTATACATCTCGTAAAGGTCGAGAAGGAAAAGCTTAGCAAGTAGGTACCTTGACTTGGCCTTCGAGGTGACCGCTATGTGGGATGTTGATTCTACGATCATAGTTCCGATAGTCGTTTCGGTGAACGGTCTGATAGCGAAGAGCCTCGACCAACATCTAAAGAGGCTCTCGCTAAAAGGTTGGCTCAAGGGGCAGATGCATGCGGCAGTGATCCTCGACACGGCACGCATTGTCCGGAGGTTCCTCAATCTGTAGCCCTAACCACCGGTAGCTTGGGCCTTGCCCCGCTGCCGGCGGCAACCTAGTTTTAAGTTTTTTTATAATATATGTATTTTTTTAAATGTATAAGTATTGTAGAAAACTTTTTGCTAAGATTTTAAATAAATGTGTAATAATAATAAATAAATAATGCTGGACAATCCACACAACATCATCTAGCCCCAAGCTAAGCAGATCTTATGTTATGGGTACTAGAAGACTGACATACATTACATTTTTTACTATACATATAAAATACCCAGAACATCCGGAATAAATATTTTCAGATCGTACAAACATTTATCCCAAGGCGGGAATCGAACCCGCAACCTTCAGCGTCGCAGGCGGACCATCGCCCACCGCGCCGCATCGTCATTAAAACAAAACAGTCAAGTAGACAACAACAAAACCCAAAGCATAATATTAAGCACGTTAATAATAATAAGCACGGTACCTCTACCATGAGTTGTCACAGTAAAATCGCCTGACTTTACTACAGTAGTTACGTCAATATTAGTATGACGAATTTTAGTGCCCAACTATCCGCTAGAGGCGCTGTACAAATCTTCATACATTTTTTTAACTACAGACGCTAGCGAGTATAGTATTTATGGTATAGTAAAAACTCATCGTAGAGCTACGGGTTTGCATACAAGTGATACTCTTAAACAATGCTAAAGGTACAGACTGCGATCACATCCAGTTCATTGCAGACGGTGGCCACTGAGCCGCACCGATCTGAGATCAAAAGATGCACCACTCTGTCCACTAAGCGATGTGTCCGCGTTTGTAAATGCATTCATGTTGCCTCTCACGTACTTTATTTTGTTCGGTTGGTATCATCGTGCAGAGTATAAGTAAATTGGGTAAGGTCTATCGTCTACGACAGCGTGCTAATTTTGTCTCAATATAAGCACGCTTGGTGTTTGGTGTCAGGTATTGTGTACCTGTTTTCAAAATATGTATTTATGCTTTTACTGCATAAAAATATGTAGTAAAATTTTATTGCCGTGATTTAGCGGAGTCAGATCCAAAACATTGAAAGTGTAACCTAATCTTAAGACACTATTGTTCATCTATTAGTGTAAAAAAAGGATTTAAAAACGAAATATTTATTATTAATTTTAGATTACATTAGAAAACACCTTATTCTTTATTATTATTTATTAGAATTATATAAAAACATATTTAGATCAAAAATATTTTTAGGTAAGTTTAGATTAGATTAAAAAATACGCATCTAAATTCAATAGGCCTGCATAATCTTAGATTCATCTCACAAACACGAGACAGGAAACAAGAAAGAGATAGATGATCTAACCCCTATGTACAGTGAAATTAATTCGCAAAAACAAGACGAGTGGGGGTCTACCCTCTAACTTCAAAATCCCGGTCTATTCAAGAAATTGCGATCCTACCGTAATAACATTTTATCTGCCCCCCCCCGGGGATGATCGCGAATAAATGACAATCGTAAACGTATCGAAACAGTGACGTATTTGACATACACTGCGTGTCGACATTAGCTTTACTTTCGAACGTTGCAGCGTTAGCGCGCAGTGTGTTTTAAATACGTTACGTTTACGATTGTCACATTTATTCGTACTCATTCCCCGATGCTACCCTATTGGTAATGTACAGATGTGTGTATCTTCACAATAAGCTGGTCCCAAAGGAAATAACTGCAGAACTAGCTTTAATAACTTTAATATATTTGAATACTGAGATACTAGAAATTGTCAATTAATTATTGGTATTGTCAAAAGTTTTGTTATTACCTACTCGTTGATCAATGGAGATAGCTAGATTTTATGGGTTTGTGTAAAAGTAATATAAAGGTGCCTGGAAGAGATCGCTCCAGGATAAGCCACGTAAATGTCTCCTATAAACTAAACATACTTTAAATATAAATAATTACTTACAAATAAATATTTTTTGGACATTTCACAATTGGCAGTATTATAAAGTATAGATACGCGAAAATTTGCAAATAGAAACTATGCGTAGAAAATGTGTTTGATACTCATTCACGCGACAACTATGTAGATACTGAATGGATTTCCATGAAAATTTACAATTAAGTACAGAGCTAATATTTAATATATTAATTAATAATAATATACATATCCGTTAAATCGCGAATGGTGATAGCAGGGAAGGAAGGCCCTATGCCCCTTTGCAGTGGGACGACAATGGCTGAATAATAATAATATATTATATAAATATTAAATACATTATTGACTTGCCGGCGTCTGTGTTTCCAGAGTCCTATTATTTGGATATTTTTAAGAGACGAGTGAATGGGTATCTTCTAGGTAAGCGTGCTACATCGTAGACCGCATCGTCACTTAACATCAGGTGAGATCGCGGTCAAACGCTTGCCTATAACTTGTAAAAAAAAAAAGAATTGTTCAAAATACATACATAATAAGTGTACATCAGTTAGTTTACAACATATGTACGAGCAGCAATCTCACCCGACTTTAAGATCGGCCGCACACATCCCCCACATAATTGTGCGCCGGAATCATTACAGCCGGTCCTTTTGACCCGTTTCTCGCTTATCTTTGGACTTTCTATTTTAACCCTATACAAAGGAAAAGGGGTCCTATTGGTTTTGATTTGGTTTTTACTACTTGTCGCGTTGTAGGGTTTTTATTAACTAAATTAAATTAAATACCAACGGTCTATCTTATAAAAAGTTAGCGCAGACTTGATGTCTTGATTATACGTAATGATGCCATAAAGTCAACGCTAACTTTTTATAAGATTGGGGGTTAATATATTCACGGAGGTTTCTCACAGACGCTTTAGTATATAGCTAAGCAAAGCTTGTATTACAATGGATAAAAAAGCCATATTTACAAATGTGTGTCAAACTCAGTTGGTCGTGGATTCGATTCCCACCAAGAACTAACATTGGACGATGGCTATTGTTTTTTTCTATAGTTTGTTTGGTTTAAGTATATACTTGATTATTTCTATCTTTTTCTTGGTTTCGGTATAAATAGCTTTATGTGAAAATGTCCCTGAATACTTATTTATTTAGAGCGAGCTAATTATGTACCAAAAGTTTCCAAATTATAAAGGACCTTAAGTTTTAAGTGCTCTTGCGGCCTTGACTAAGGCGACCGCCCGAGGACTGCATGAAACTACAGTCCAGCAAAGAACTGACAACATACATCATGTAGTAGGTATAAACACTAACCCTCTATCTTATAAAAAGTTAGCGTCATTATGTCACCATTACGTATGGTAACCAGGACATCAGGTCTGCGCTAATTTTTATAAGATAGACCGTTATTCTCTAGAAGTCCACATTTACGGTCTATCTTATAAAAGTTAGCGCAGACTTGAAGTATTGACTACCATACGTAATGCTGACATAATGTCTACGCTAACTTTTGAAGATAGGGGGTTATAATAATACCAAACATCTCAAGAAACTGGTTATAAGTTGGACTCAAGGGTCAGATGCAGAAGACAGTGATCCTCAACAAGACACGCATCAGAAATAACACATCCAGTCTTGAACTTGTAAAGCTGGTTTGTATCTCAAAATGCCAATAGTATTTAGCAAATAGATTTTACCATTTACTTGATCTACAAGTAAAGTTAACCACAGGACAGCTATTTTCAAAATTAACGAATTCCCTATATTATTCTGAACGCGAAACAATGTGGCGAAATACTTGGCACCGAGTTGTCAAATCGACTTTAAATGATTATTTTTCTGCAAGCCAAAAACAACTCTAATGCTGGGTAAATAAAGCAGTTATTGGAGAGTATGCTAGCTCGTTTTGTAGGAAGATTAGGACAAAGTAACACGTATTAGGGAGCTAATGAATACCACAAGTCAACGTCTGTTTGACTAGAATAGAAATGAGCGTTCGTTTTATCTACGGGTTATACAGTTTTGTTGATAGAACTTGAATACTTAGAATACGTACTGGAAATGGTTCATCAAACAAGTTTGTAATAACTTAATCCCTGGTTCGGATCTCTCAGAGTTCTAGATTGCCATAAAACATAGCCCGTGCTTGAATCCAGATTATATGTTTTTAAAATGTAGGTATAAGATTTATTAATATTGGTTTAATCGTTTTAGCGTCAAGTTTTAACAAATATTAAAATTTTACAGTTATAACAGACTAGCTGACTCGTGCCCACTTTGTTGGGCATAATTCGACCGTTTTTTCTCCGATTCACTTTGCAAAACGGACTACTACGTAAAAGCCTTTTTTTATAAATAAATAAATTCATAAAATCGGTTCAGTTGATCCCGAGATCAACTGAATCATAGAACCATAGGTACAATTTAACAAACACACAAACTTTACTTTTTATAATATTAGTATACTTAGATGTGCTAAAATCTTATATCTGAATCGCTTTTTAGTCTTGCATAGTTATATCTAGTCCCAATACAGTCATATCATTCTAGTTCATCTCTAATAGAAACACAAAACACAAGAATCAAAAAGCCTTTGAAATCGTAGAAAAGGAGAAATTTAATCTATTCGTCATCTTGCGAAAGGAACGAAAGGTGGGAAATAGCGTCTGAATGGCTCTGAATGGCTCGAATGGCGCGATGGTGGAATGGCGGAGGCACGCAAACGCCCCGTCGACGGCTCTAGGGCTGCTAGCTGCTACCAATTAAAAATTAACCCTGCTATTTTATAATAAGTTAGCACAGACTTGATGTCTTGATTACCATACGTAATGATGACATAAAGTCAACACTAACTTTTTATAAGATAGGGGGTAGGTATAAATAAACGCTCTATAGCTTTCCCATGACAGGCTTTACAGCTTAGTTGGTAGTAGCTCTGCTTTCCATGCTATGGGTTCGATCTTCACCAAGAGCAAATGTTTGTCTGATCTAGCAATCTAGATAAATGTTTATATTAAGATTTCGATATATTTTTACCGCAGTATATTTTGCAATTATCTTTGTAGTCGAAAAACTTTGATAGTAGGTAGTAGTAGCAGGATAGATTAAAATATTATTATTTTAAACGTATTTATCGGATATATTTTAGCAACAACAAAATATGGATAGTTTTAGACCGTAGACTTACAATTGAACGTTTACAATCCAAAAAAACAAACGAAAGAGTGGTAAAGATCAAAGTAATGTGTGGATGTTACTGTATTTATGCATTTACAAAAATTATATACTTAAGTATTCTGTCAGCAATCTAGTTCCCATAACACAAGCTCTGCTTATTTTGGGACTAGAGTATGATGTGTGAATTGTCCGTGAATATTTATTTTTTAACAAAAAAAGAGGTAGATTTAAGTGAGAGACAGCCCTGCGCAGGGCAAATATCTCGCGAGCCTTCTGTAATTGAAAACATAGTGTGCCCCGACAGTTTTAATGGTCCTTACCTAATGCCAGAGCTAGTGGACAGAGGCGATTGTTGTAATTACTCACTGTTACATACACATTCCCTACCTGTTATATTGAACTGTGGAGTTTAGAAAAATGTAGGTAGCTGGAGCTTTTTTTGTTTTTAGAATTTACAGCGATTTTATTTCGACCGATTTTATTGACATTTTGTGATCGCTAGCAAAAAATGTGTACTAGCTCAGATTATATCACGATTATTATTTACATACAGGAAAAATGTACCTAGTCTTAGTAATTTTGTTTTTATTTATTGTCTTATATTTTAAACAGCTATGGAAACGGTTATTTGAAATTAAATTTTGCTGCAGTTTGTTTTTTTTTTGGCTTCACATCACACATTCTTCGTAATTTTTTGGAGACCAACCTACAGTTTTACATGCAACCTTCACGATAGCCGCTGCCTGAAACCTCTAACTCACACTCCAGTTTCGAGTGTTCCTACAAGGCATTAGTTTCAAACGAATTTCACAGAGCAATTTTCCACAGCGCACCCGATACCTAAATTTTAAGGATAAATTAAACAACATAACTAAACGTTCAAAGCGCTGCAAACTTTGCACTGCTTAGATAATTGTTAAACCTACCGTGAGCGCTTTTTGCCGCAACATTACGCCAACTTCGTTGTTGCAAAAGTTGTGAGTTGCAACGCTGCGGATGGCGGAACGAGCTGTGCAACTTTCTAGACTACATAGAACACACAAAGGTACGGTATCAGCGAATCAACACTATCTGCTTTTCAATGCAAATGAGTTGGAAAACTCGGATGGTGTAAGAAAACAACTGAGGATGGCGGGCGGCTAAAACGCTGCTTTATTACAAGGTTTATTCGGTTACACTAAAAGTGATAGGCATTTATTTGATGACTGTTCGAAACATCAAGGTGTGATAGTCGATTCCGTAGTGTGGTTTATGTCTGCCGTGCTAAATATTAACGGTCTATCTTATAAAAAGTTAGCGTTGACTTTAAGTCGTCATTATTATTATTATAGCCTGTAAAACCCATTGAATGTGTTTTTTTTTATATTTTTTGTTTTCTTCTTTTCCCCTCATTCAAGGATCCGTCATTACGTATCCTTGAATTAAGAAAGATTAAGATAGAAGAAGTCGTCATTACGTATGGTAATCAATACTTCAAGTCTGCGTTAACTTTTAATAGGATATACCGTTATTGTTTTATCTTGTAAAAAATCCATATTGTAATAATGTATTTTTTTCGTCACAAATGCCATTTTCGGATTCGATTTAAAAAAACTTACTCAATAAAACCCTTCATAATCCGTCTAATACTATTTCAACGCGGACAACTCTTATTTTTTTTTTTTATAAATTAGGTACCTACTTATATAATTTATTTTGTATTTATCATTTTATAATACAAATATAGCATGCTATATTATATATATATAATAGCATGGCTAAAAATCACATCAATACTAACCCCATAATATAAATAATGAACAATAGCAAATATGAAAGTACCAGGGATAAAGAAGTGATGCAGTAGCGTAGCGGACCGCACCGCGCAAGGGAGGCCGCGGGCAGAAGGAAAGTTCCCGTGATAGTTGTGTGTGCCTTTGTGGGCACGTGTGTCTTCTACAGTGGACGCATTTATAATTTACTATTAAGTAGGTATTTACTCAATATATATTTATTGCCATTAAGTATTAAGTAGGTAGGTATATACTAAATATACATTTATTGCATGGTAGTTAGGTTATTACAATTCTTCTTCTTGCGTGTCAATGGTAACACGATAACAACTTTAAACCTCGTTTGAATAAACTTAGCAACTTCAGTTATTACAATGTAGGTAATATAGGTACAATGTAGGTAAGGAGGCAGACCGAGATTCGTATCACTTGTATGTGAAATAAAGGTTGGTTGAGGGCCTACATATAAGTTTACTCAAAAATATCTGAAAAAATTTACATGTAACATTATTTTTTACTAGAATTGCCAAAAATCAATTCACATTATTAGAATCAGTTCCATTACATAATTTAAATCGTAAAATATCATCACCAGATCAACACATTAGTACTTTCGAGGAAAACCTGGATTTATACGTAACATACATAATTATGTATTACGTAACATAACAAACTTTTGCGTCCACTGTAGAACGCTCTCGACTATCTGAGAAAGTAATTTGCAAAGTTGGATGGCTCGACGATAGCAGCTTGCATTATTTATCATTTCCATACATAATGTACAGCGACGTATATAATCTAAACTTTATGTGGTCAACTTTGAAAGTAGGCTGGTGCTGTCCACAAGGCTTTGTTTGGCTTGCGTGCAATATTGGACTTGTATTTTGAGCTTAAAATTAAAGCTAGGGTAACTATAGCTGGTAATATTAGGTATTTCTTTGAAAATATCGTGAAAACCTTTTATAGGCCTATTTCTTTCTTTATTCCTTATTGTACACAATAAACTTTTAGAATAAACAGGAAAACAGGACATGTACAAAGAAGAGCCTATGTTCCTTTTTTTTGTTTTGTGTCATTCTATATTGTTTGGTTTTTCTTTAAAAAAATATCTAAATGTTTATTGCTAAAATACATAGACACAGAACAAATATGAATATTTCTGATTTACACGTTTGTTTTTGATGGGAATCGAACTCACGACCAACTCATGACCAGTGCCTCTACCATGAGCTGTCACAGTAAAATCGCCTGACTTTACTACAGTAGTTACGTCAATATTAGTATGACGAATTTTAGTACCCAACTATCCGCTAGAGGCGCTGTACAAATCTTCATACATTTTTTTAACTACAGACGCTAGCGAGTATAGTAAATATGGTATAGTAAAAACTCATGGTAGAGCTACAGCACAGAAATGACAGAGATAGTAAAGACAGCAATAACAGAGATAGTAACGGATCGGACATGTAAAATTGTTTCATTTAAATCCATTCTGTAGATTTTACGTGAGTAACAAACAAACATCCATACAAACTTTCGCATTTATAAAATTAGTAGTAAGGATAGGTTGATGATAATTTTTATTCTATTTTATTTATCAAGGTCAACCAACAGTTGTTACAATCTTACATGGTGTTGTGGTTCATCATCATCATCCGCAGCCAGATTTCGCCCGCTGCTGGGCATAGGCCTCCCTATTCTTGTGCCACTCTCCACGGTCCTGTGCTAGTCTCATCCATGAGCGACCCGCCACGCTAGCCATATGTTGTGGTTACTACAATCTAAATACTGTAAAGTACTGTCTTAGACTAAATGTACAAATACTTAAAGGTTAACACCGCATGCACAATAAATTAACAAAAGAGGGAGTAACATGAAGAAATATTCCAAAGATCCCAAAGTACCCCATCTTAATTCGGTGTCAGTGACCCCGGCCCTCACGATTAATGAGCTAGGGGCGCAAGAGTCTAATACGACGAAATTAAGACGACCCGGCGACCCCTAGTGGCCATCTGTGACCCCCTCGGCTGTATTTGCAAATGGTTGCGGAAGTTTCGCCTATTGTTCTCCTGTTTGTTATATATATATTGACGTATTTGTGCCTCTCTATGATACATAAAATTTACAAATATAGTAGGTGCCTTAAAAATATTAGATATAGTTCATATATTAGTAAAAACTGCATCGGCTAGTATTTTATAAATATGTACGTTGGAAATACTGTAATTGTCGTAAGATTGTAAAGTAAGACGAAGTTGGTCTTATTACGTTTATATTTTGTTGCTTCGTATATTCTATACTATTTTTTTTGTGAATGTTTGTGTGTTATTAAATTAAATTGTAAGGGGTAATCACGGGAAATACTACACAGATTTTAAAAATTCTTTCATCAATAGAAAGCCTGATTATTGCTGAATTTCATAGGTTATATAAAAACCCGAAAAATAAAAAGGCTTTTACGTGGTAGTCCGTTTAGCAAAGTGAATCGGAGAAAAAACGGTTATGATTAGGTAAATGTTTGGTTAAAAACAATTATGCTCAACGAAGTGGGCACGGGTCAGCTAGTATTTTATACGTACGTTAATAAATACTGTAATTGTCGTAAGTTTGTATAGATATATATATATATATATATACCTCTAGGTACTCCATTAACCCTCACAAAGCTTCAAAACCTCAAAGACGGGACAAAACGCAGAAATGTCCAGCAATCCTTTATCACAGCTAGCTGGCGCTCCGCAGGGAAAGTTTTCCAATTATACTGACTCAAGTGACCCCCCCGACCACATAAAGAACTTTTAATTGCTTGCCTTCGAGTAATCAACTGTACTATTAAAGTTATCCAAATAGTTAAATAGACTATTCAGTTGAGTTATCTTGACATGCGCCACAGCTCAGTTGGTAACTCTGCCTGCCATGCTGTGTCGTGGGATCGATTCCTACTCAAGACTAGTAGTTGAGCTATCTCTACAGGCGTCACAGCTCAGTTGGTAACTCTGCCATGCTGTGGGTCGTGGGTTCGATTCCCACCCAGAGAAATGTTTGAGTGATAAACATAGATATTCGTTCTATTCAATAGCAATACTAATAAATAATGCTGGACAATCCACACAACATCATCTAGCCCCAAGCTAAGCAGAGCTTGTGTTATGGGTACTAGAAAAAGAAGAAGAAGATGTAAGACGAAGTCGCGGGCATCAGAGAGAGAGATACATTTATTTGACAACACAACATTAGATAGTCGAACATTATATACAAGTAAACTCGTCTATGTAGACGCCATTATTCCCACTTCTAAGAGGCCATTACGACTATAGAAGAAACAGAAGCGGTATCAGTGGCTGTTTAAACAATACCATTGTTATGTACATTGTACAGTCGGCATCATAATTTGATAAGGTTTTTTTTTTCATAATCTATAGACCATTCTTTGGCTTCAATCTCGCCTGATGAAAAAATTAACAAAAAAATAAATTAAAGTTTTAAATGTTAATTAACCATAATCAGTAATGATCATAAAATTCGTGATACTTTTTATCTTATGTTCAGGAATATTTATAAAATTTATATTTTAAGTTGTATAATAGATTTGATAAAGCGTACAATTTTTAATAGTAAGATGTTGTATTTAAGAAATCATGAAAATTATTTATTGCACACTACAAACCAATAAAAATCAAGTTGAAAATGGCAAATAAAAGAGCACAAATGTATATCGTGCCTATATTTATTATTTTATTTATTTGTCAGTTTGTGACCTTATCAACCAACCTTACCTACCCTTTAACCCAATAAACATGTATTAATTAAACATTAATTTATTCTTATACTTCATATTGTTCAACTTTTTAATTTGAGTAGTTTTTTTTTTGGTATTTTTCTTATATCAGTTTTTGGTGAGATAAAATACTTTGTATAGGTCATGATGTTGACTGTACATACAACAATGTGATAGTGGGTGTGACACACACATACATAACTTTCTCTTAAGACAATAGCCTGCCTCCAATAGACGTCGCTTCGAACACAAAGGCCTTAAATAAATGGTGGTTATAATTAAACTTGATATTCTATCTCGCTCTAGAACTTAACAAATGGAGGTACGCTTTTGTTGCCTTAAAGAATATATTATTTAATTAAAAATTACGTATTTATATTTATAAATAAAATAGTAAAATAGTAGCAACTGCCTTTGCATAGAGTCAGCGTTTTTTGTCTGTCTTCAAATTAATAATTTTTAAAAGACTTTAAAAAAGTTCTTAATTTGGTTTTTTGTATGTACCTATATTATGCGATTATTCCACTAATTGTAAGCCGATTTTGATGATT
The DNA here is from genome assembly GCA_932527185.1 of Ecliptopera silaceata. Classification (NCBI taxonomy): domain Eukaryota; kingdom Metazoa; phylum Arthropoda; class Insecta; order Lepidoptera; family Geometridae; genus Ecliptopera; species Ecliptopera silaceata. Next base: position 7,523,500 of record OW052208.1, on the reverse strand, counting down.
ATTTTTTTATTTGATAGATTATGTTTCAGAGATAGTCACATTATTCTTTAGTTAAGTGAATGAATGAATGATAATACTTTATTGTACACCATGAAACAAAAACTTAGAACCAGAAACTATGCCGTAAAAGTTAAGTTTTATTTTTTTGGCTAAAATGTTTATGTCGGTTTTGTTTTATAAATGATCTATGATTTTTACAATTCTATTTGCTTATTATTGTCACAAAAAATTCACGGTTGGCTCAATCCCGGCCCAAGTTGTTCATGAAGTCTGTCATCCGAGCGATGTAGTTTGAAATGCTGAACATTTTTGAACAAATAGAAGACTAAGTAAATTTATTTTCACTAACCAAGGTTCCATTTCAACTTGTTTACTGTTACAATTTTCCAGAAAATGACGTATATTTAACTGCTATTTATTTTAGCTTTTTGGCGAACTAAAGTTGAGATTTCAGCAGTTGTAACCGACTTACAGATAGCTCAACTGATCCAAATCAGTGTAATTTGTAGGTTATACATTATTTATGTAGCCAACAATTTTCTATTAAGGTATGCAAATGTTTAAAGGTTGACATTTATAAAGAAAAATATGGTATATAATACTAGAACCATGAATATAATATCAAAAGAGGTGCAGTAACTAACATCTGTCCGCTTCACAAAACCGGGCAACACCAAAATTAATTTTCCCCTTCCAAAACTAGCAAATTAATTATAAAGTACGTCAAAACAACGCGCAGAGTTGGCAACCCATCTGAGACACAAAGGGTGGCCTTAATTCACGGAACCCTTCTACCCTTATCGCAAAGTCTAATCTGCTACCCTACCATCGATCTTAAGCAGGGTGACTTGACCCGTCCAAGGGGGGATGAAAGAAAATGGGGGGAGGGTTGCGAGGGTGGTAATCGTAAGGGTTTAGTTTTGTCGCGTCATGTTTTTGGGTTGCGAAATACGGACTATGGATGTTTTTGTATGTTTTTTGAGTCAAAACTTAATAATTTCAACATAGTTTTGTATATTGACAATACCTAGGTAGGTACATCATTTTTTTCTGACATTATTATGTATACCTACCTTACTTTGAGACTTTTTTACAACTAGATAAGATTCAAGTTCATCAGATTCAACCTTAAGGTTGTAAAAAAGTAAAATTATTTAACAACAGAAAAAGGAGTTTCTCAGTTCAATGGTATATTTTATTTTTATTAGTACTATACTTACCTATTCTTGTAATATTTTTTCGTTCACTCATATTTCAGAGAATTTGATAAGCACTTTTTGACTAATAATTAAAAATGTGTTCTGAGTAGGTACCTATGACGATAGAAGTCGATTTCGCTCATTTAAAAAAAACTATTTTGTCTTGCGAGATTCGTCGGTATCGTCCAAGATTTATACTTATTTTAATAATTAATTCGTCGTTTGATATATTCGAGATTCTGGAATTAAATTTATACTAGACCCATGGTCATCATTGCATTGTTATTATAAGTAGCAATCCGTGAGAACGGCGAAGGGTCACACGTTTAAGACGTTTGAATTTATAATTTCTGAATAAGTCACAGTTATATTGAACAGATAAAATACAGAAATAAACTGAATCTTTGTGGTTAGTAATATGATGAATATTATAAAGCTTCTTGTGCTAGGTTTTTTTCGCGACTTTATTCGCTTTCGTTTGATTTTTGAGGATTAATTAAAACCTGTCCTGTTTAATTCAAGTTTCATATCAAACGGTTTTGAGAATGTGATGAAAAATAATAAAAAAAACATGGACATCACACACATCCGAAACAAAACAAAGCTTGTATCTAAAAAAAACCCTTCCCTTGATTTAGAGATTTTTTAACTAAAAACAAATTCACATTAGAAATTGTAACTCTAAGATCCATTATCCTCCATTATCTATAATTATTATATTCAATTTTTTTTATTGATACCTACTTATATCATACTACTATTATACTCCCAACCATACAAAGTCAAGCTTTTAAAATAAAATAAGCCAGTCATAAAACCATTTCATTCAAAAATGTGGAATAAACATTAGCTATCCTAATAGCAAAATTGGCAAGCGAGTCACGAATTCTCTACGTACGAAAATTTGTTCCAATATACTCACAGTCGTCATCTTAGTGTGGGTGGGGGGTCGGGGTTGGTTGGGGTGATTTGAAGGAGGGTTTTATAGGTCCGTCGGTTTGCGGCGTGGACCCGCGCGGGGCGGGCTTCTTACAGCAATTGACGACAGGGCTGCCATTTTGGCCTTTTGTCTAGTAGATACTCTAGTAGCAAAATAGATTTGCACGAATTTTGTGTGATTAACGGCCGGTTTCTGGAAACCCAAATCACGATTGATCCGAGTTTGACACATAGTAATTATTTGATTTTTTTGTTGATCATCGTTCGAGAAACCGGCCGTTAGGCTTCTAATTTAGGTGAGCCAGTAAATAAATAATAACGATAGTAGGTACTTATACCGTTACATTTTTATTACTTAAATAATATTTTTTTAAATAGGTCGTTTAATTAGCAAGCATTTGTTCAAACAAATGCTTTCCCAGTCTTGTTCAAACAAGACTGGTTAGGTTTAACTGTGACTCTTAAAAACGATATAAATTTAAATAACCTTTAACTTTTATTATAATTGTGTTGGTACCTACCTAGTAGGGAATATAAGTCGTATCTTATCAAAAATGTCTCAGTCTATTTCGATAAACAACGTAATATTTATCGTAGAATAAATTCTTATTGTTCTACAAATCACATAAGAGTGCGAAAATAAATTAAATTAGTATAATTAGTAGAACTAACAACGATACGGGTTTGACATAACCATAAAACTCAAGTCAAAAATGTTACCATCTCGCTTCGAAAAATATCCCAACTTCACAGTCACAGCCCTACCGTTTGCGCCATAAAACTCCCTCGTATTAGGGACACAAGAAATTACATACTTTAATCTTATCGTCTGAATAAAATAGAATATTAAATTGGTGTCCGCGACGAATGTTGACCGTACTAAAGAACACGGTACAATATACCTACGTTCAATAACACGCAGTACAAATATAAACAATATCGTAATTATTGAGTTTGTTCTTGTATGTACCTACACATGATAGATGATGCTTCTTTTATGAAAATCTGACTTGTAGTTTTGAATTATTATAATACATAATTTAAATTAAATACTTGTCAATGTCAAAGTTCGTATTTTCAAAAACTGTGATTATCTTAATATACCTAATACGTATATATTTTTAAAACAAAAACTCTTGATTATGATTTCAATGGTAGTAGGTTTCTTGACAAAACTTGAAAGTAGTAAGTATTTAAACAAGTGTCAAATCTGTCGAGAATTATGCACTTATAATTATAGATTGTTTTAATCATACTTTAGTTAAATATTTACTCACATACAAAACTTGATTGTAAGACATTGTTACTATTGTGTATTATTTAGAAAATAATAAGATTATTTACGAAATATTATATTATATTATATTATATTATAATACGAAAAAGTAGGTTGATTCAGTAAAACGATTAAAAAAAAGACTCCTTTTTCCAGAAAATGTATGAACAGACAAATGGGGTGCGCGCGAAGTCACAGGTCAAAGTAGAAAGCATCTTTAGATTGTATGTATAAGAGCGTAAGTAAATAGATCCAAAACATTAGAACATACTTATATTTTGCTTTAATCTGTATTTATTGTATTTTCTATTAGATTTACATCCACTATTTTGTAGACATACATAAATCGTTTTCAGAATAAACTCCAATTATCCGACGCGGTACGCCACGTCCCAAACTACCCAAACTAAGCATCCTACCCTCATTATTTCACAAAGCTTTCTAAACATTGTCGCTGGAGGATTCGCCTTTCATTTCACACACACAGACGCAACGATCCGTATCTTCAGGGGCCCGCATCGCACAAATATATCTAAGTGTCGGGGGTTCTGGTCAGTTTCTCCTTATCCTTTCCCCCTTTTCGGCACTATGAACCCACACCCCTCGCCACCCCCTCATAAACACCGCTAAACACGAGCGCGCAAAATTGTAAAATTTGGAGTTTTGTCTCGCTCTAGCTAGGGGGTGTCAATTTGTTAAGATAACATTATTTGAGTTTGGCTGAGGTGACGGGAAATTAATTGATGTAATTAGTCTATAGTTGGACAGTTTGGAAATCGAATTGTTGATTTGTATTTTCCAGGTATTGGGTAAAAGCGATCTGAGAATAAACATCTCAAATCGGTTTTACCCAATATCAATACATTCTATCTGTAGGTAATAAGCAATCGTAATAAGGATCATATAAAAAACCGTAGGATCCAGACTTAGTGATATTTATTCCGGCTATTCTGACCGTTCTGGGTATTTCATGTTATGTAAAATAAAAAAATATCTATCTATGTAAATGTATTGTATTAAGTATGCCAGTCTTCTAGTAGGTACCTACTCATAACACAAGCTCTGCTTAGCTTGGGACTAGATGATGTTGTGGGATTGTCTAGCATTATTTATTAATTTATTTAGTTTCTTCCCTGTTTTCTAGATTCTGGTCGCGACGAACTGGCGCCTAGAATAACCTAGTATGTTTCATAGTGATCTTTGTAATTTTATTGAGTTTACTGTCATAAGATTATATTACTAAAAAAAACTAAATAAGTACATATGCGCTGATTGCTCATTTCATCAAAATCTCGTATATTGATTAAATATGTGCAAGATTATAATGATTAATCCTCAAATAATACATGTAAAATACCGTGAGAAAAATCAATAACAAAATATAAAAATAAGTATAAACATTAATATTTTAGCATCGCGGTCGTCAAGTGCCGCAGGGGGATAGTGTGGCAGTCTCCCCTTCCCCCTTCTACAAAGGGGGGAGGGTGGTCAACATCAACGTTTTTAGGCCTATCCAACCTTTTTAGTATTCACATAAGCTTTTGTAGCGGTAACAATAGCTATACTATGTTTATAGTGAATTTATAATGGTTTATTGATTGAGGTTTATAAAACCTGTGTTAGGTTACTATAGAATTATGTGTAGGTAATTAAGTGAATTTGTAATACGAAAAAAATCTACATCGATAATTGATATGTAGATATTATATTAGCATAAGTATATATATCTTAATCAAATTCAAATAAAACCTAATCCTAAGAAAACATCAGCTTACGTTAAAAACAAAATCATCAAAATTTGTTTACAAAAAAAATAGTAAGGACATTAAAAAAACAATTGAAAATCACATTCTATTTCAAAGTCAAAGCAGTAATGCTTCGGCTACATTAGCGGGCGAATATTCGTATCGTGTTGGCGCGACAAAAACATCGTGTTCGGGTATAGGCGATCTTCTTGTCTAAATACCACGCGATGACACGATGTACCCGGCCACATACATCGCGTTAACACGAATATTCGCCGTAGCCCGCTAATGTGGCCCCAGCATTATGAGTAGCTATTTTTTTTTAAAACTTCAAAAAAACAATTGAAGATCACATCCTATTTCAAAGTCAAAGCAGTAGTGAGAAGCTATTTTTTTCATTGTTTTTTTTATATAGTAATACACTAAAAACGTAACATAGAATCACAGTGACGTGGCTAGCTATTAATCATAGAAATGACGGCCAGCATTGTCCGCTCCGGCCAGACTCAAAATTGTGAAAACCTGGCTTGGTGTGCGAGCTGCGAACTAATAACGTGCTCCGCTCACACTTCTGAAAACCATTGTACTAAATGCAAGCAAAACTTTTTTTAAGCTATTGCATAGCTTCTATCGCGGGCCTTGAGCGTAGAGACCGAATCCAGAAATTCCGTAACGAAAATAACCTAACACTGCGCATGCGTAATCCATCAAAAAATGCTATGCAATAGCTTTACCGCGGCAGTCCCCGAGTGCCACACGTCTTTTACTGACTTTGACTGTACATTGAAAAAGGTGTGATCAAACCTCCTTTAAATCTACTTTTGAAAAAGGTACAATAATCTTCGATTTTCAAATCTGTTTATTTAGGTATCAGGTTTGCATTGGGATTTTTTTTTTATCTTATCTGTTACTTTTTATTATTTTGTAAGTGGACAGATTTAGATGGTTTTTTTATACCTAAAGAAAATTTAATATAAATACATTATTGTTTTAACAAGAATTGTCCACATTTTATTAACTGTATAGATAAAAACAATGGTGTCTATCTAATGTATTTGGTAGACAATATTGATCACTGATTTTTTTGCGCTACGATAGTTTTCAGGGTTTCGTAACTAAAGGGTAAAATGGAACCTTATTACAAAAAACTCCGCTGTCCGTCTATCTGTCACCAGGCTAACATGAACCATTTATTTTTTTAAATCATAAATAAAATGTAAGTTCACACAATCAGAAAAAAAAATCCGTAGTATAGGTAAGTATTTGTTTTTTTTTTCTCCAACCCTACAAATGTTTGATGATGCGCGTAGTAGTGTGCGTGTTGACACGCGTGCGTGTGTGCGAGCCGTGACACTCTGCATTGGACGTGATATATTGAGAACTCCAAAAATCGGCATAAAGGATACCGCCTACTAATGCAGACGGTTTGGCAGACTACGTTACCAGTTGACAGAATATTGGTTATGCACTACAAGATTGAAAAAAATCTTCTTCTTCTTCTTCTTCCTGCCCTTATCCCACTGGGTGGGGTCGGCACAACATGTTCTCTTCTTCCATTCTCCTCTATCATCCGTCATCTCAGTATTCACTCCTTTCACATCCATATAATTTTTCACACAATCCATCCATCTTTTCTTACCTACCTCTTCCTCTATATCCATCCACATTCATACCTAGCACTCTTTTCGTCACATGACATTTAAAAAAACCAAGACAGCTATTTTAATATGTAACACAAATATTATTGAGATTTTAGGATGCTTTGATAGATTTGAAGGCTGATATTAAAATAATATTTAGTTTTAAAGTATATAACTCTAATGATGTTAAACCATGCTATACGTAGGTACATATGTATTGTAAAAGATGTTTTTTTATGCATTATGTATAGGCAAACGCTTATAAAAAAAATGGTAGCACTCCGGGAGTGCCGGCAGAAGTGAAAACTTCAATATTAACGTTGTGTTTTCACTTCAAAAATATAACCACAGTCGTCATAATGACAATTGTGATTGTGATTGTGTCATGTCATTGTGTCACATTCGCGCAAGCGCGAATGTGACACAACGACGAAGACAACGAGCGCGAATGTGTCTGCGCCACAACACTATTTAATTGTTTGAGTCATACGTCGCGTGACCGCAAGTGTGTTCTTTTGTCGTCTCTTGTTTTACGAGCAATGTATGAAAATTAAATAAGATCTTACGCTTTTTCGACGTCACGTGACCCTGACGCGAGTTTGAAAGTTTTTACCCACCCAGCGCCGCTAAAGAAGTTTTCACTTCAAAAGTCATGTGTTATAAAAAAGAGTCGATCTAGACAAGATGGTGGTAGTCATAAGCGGTAACTATCTATATCTATAATGTGTTGTCTCACTGAGCACATTAGGGACGTGCCCTGTGAGGCATCACACTGCGTCTATTCTAAGACGTACGAATATTAATATTAATTTTACACTCAATAGCCAACTGCTTGGCACTACAAAGAGATCTGGATGCGATACAACTATGGAGTGAAATGAACCAACTTTACCTTAATGTCAATAAATGTCAAGTCATGTCTTTCAGTAGATCCTCACGGCCATATAATATGGCATATCAATTACACGGGAAAATATTAAAAAGAGAACAGATAGTTAAAGACTTAGGAGTATTATTTGACACGCGATTAAATTTTCATGACCATATTTGTAAACTTGTGGCCGATGGTTTTAAAAGACTAGGATTTATCACAAGGAATTGCAGAGAATTTCACAATGTCAAAGCTATTAAACTACTTTACACAGCCCTAGTAAGATCCAAACTTGAAACTAGCGCCTGTGTTTGGAACCCCCATCAGGCTACATACACTGTTATGATTGAAAAAGTACAGAAAAGATTTCTTAGGTTTCTATATAGGAAAGTATATGGATACTACCCGTTTATGTATCCTACCCAATTTCTTCAGGGTACTCTAGGATTTAACTCGTTAGAAACGCGTCGAGTTTTAGATCAAATTATAAATATTTGCCGCATACTAAGGGGATTTCTTAACTGTCCTGAACTGTTGAATGAAGCCAGTAGACTTTGCGTCCCAGAACACCGCTGCAGATTTCGCCTTGGACGAGTGCCCCTTTTTGCGGTGATGCCCGCTCGTACTGTTGCCCGTCAACAGTCGCCTATATGTAGAGCTCAACAACATCTCAATGCCATCACCGCAACGTATGCACATTTAGACATTTTTGCTGATAAGTGGCCGGTTATAGAAAGAATTTGCTTGCAGTACTGTGAGCAGTTAGAATATAAATAGTTGTAATTTGTCATAGTCTGCTATTGTCATTATTTTTAGTTTTATTTAGATACTTAAAAACTGTGCAATTACTTATTTTTTCCATTTTAAGGTATATTATAGTATTTTTTGTTGTCTTTGTTCATTTTTTAATTAAATTATTCATGTTTTGTAATAAATAATAGTATAGTATGTGTAGCGATTTAGATTTAATACTAGATTTAAGTTATTTAGTATTTAGAATTCTGTTAAGCTGCCATAATTAATAATAAATAAATAAATAAATAAATAAATTAAGTCATATCATAGATACAGTTATGATGTAATTTCAGAAACTTTTCCATGCATCAAAATAAGGTTAGCAATAGACGTGAATCACGTCATTCAATTCACGTCAATCAAGCATTCGATCACGCAATCAGATTGCATTTCATTCATGAATTAGTTCTTTTAGCCACTGATCACGTGACATGATCAGTGGCTTCACGTGATCAGTGGCTAAAAGAACTAATTCATGAATGAAATGCAATCTGATTGCGTGATCGAATGCCAGAAATATTGAAGTATAGGCGACAAGGAAAGTGGTTTACCACTTTTGATGACATCTCCCAGTAACATAATTATTCGCTAAGGATTACAGATTGACAGATTCTGAGGTAGCAGTTATTAATCTGTCAAGCGAAAATAGCCCTTGATGTTTTGTACGTGCAAATGATATTCAGTCTTATAGTGGTAAACCAATTTCATTGTCGCTTATACATATTTTCTTTTGTAATTTGATCTCGCGATCTGATTACAAAGCTTTTTGTGATATAATTCTATGTCAAATGGATCGCGCGATCAGATGCTAGAGACTTGCCTTTTCAGTTAGATATTAGAAATAATCATTATTTGTTGGTCACACCTACACCCAAACCATACGCATAGGTAGGTATTGTTAACATTTCCTGCTTTTACAGAATCGAACTCGCACCACGGGTAGCAATCACCTGATTCAGAATATACATTGAAGTAAACTTTGAAGACTAATTTTAATAGCAACGTCAGAATTGTAGAGAATTTGGAACAATAATTGTTAATTTTTTCAAGAAAGTCGTAGTAAGTGAATTGTTTTAATCAAACTAGTGGATATGTATTTAAATTCGGATAACATTTTAATTAATAAAACTTAATGTAACCAACCCGAATCTAACTACTATCTAGATGCACCATTGCGAATGTATAGACGCAAAAGTCAAATAAAGCGAAATCATGCATTCATTCCACTTCGTGTACCATCTCATTTGCGGCCTGAGAGGAGTTACTACAGCTATGTATATTTTCCAATTTTATGCCTATCACTATAACTCTATGCGTGTAGTTTTTGCTACAGACGTGTTTGCGACCAGTTTTGTGTGACACCAGCGTACGGGGCGCCACGCCAAAATAATATGGAGTTTACGCACTGGCAGAGGGGTGTGGGAGGTCTAGCGATGCTGGTTACTCATGCATGTGAGGGTAGTTGATAGTGCAAGGCCCGCCCCCGGCGCCCGTCATCGCGCTGACTATTGCGTCTGTGTTAGGAACATTTAAAATGCCCACCCCTTGACGATCACGGCGCCATTTTTCTTTTTTTTCTACGTTTTTTTCACTAATTTAGCCTCTAAAATTAACAAACTACATGAACATCCTCAAACTGTAATAAGAATAAGAGAATATACTCAATTCTGATCTATTTAACTGTTACCTTGATTATAACTGCGATGTGTGAATACTAATAAGTCTGAAAGGAAAAAAGACATAGACAAGTTCAAAAAATCCGGGACCTACAGAGCGAGGGAACGATTTCTGATGAAATAAGTCAATCAAAATCAAAATAAGAAAGATCTAGTGGCTGAGCCGAACGTTGTTCTTAATAGAAGATATAAAATAATGTAGAATAATTACGCATGTATCTAAAGATTTAAAAATAATCGGTATAATAAGAGACCTAATCATCAAAAACTTGCAAAAATTTACTAATTTGGATACAATATTGGCCTCGATATTGTTAGCGCCACGATTACAAAAGAGCTCGAGTGATTTTTATTTATTTATTTATAGGAAAACCATTTAGTTTATTTATTATTAATTCTTCATGTCAATTCAATAATTTTATACGTAGATTAGATGCGAATGCATTCTCTACCAGCTAATTGTCAGAGTATTTTTTTAGAATGTTTCTTACTAGAAGATAAATCTAATGAGTTATTTTATGTCCCAAACTAGAAGAAACATAATTATAGAGCAGTATATATTGCGTTGTGTTATTATACTACAACTTCATAAATTAATAATAAAAAAAATAAAAAAAATATTGCTGGACAATCCACACAACATCATCTAGCCCCAAGCTAAGCAGAGCTTGTGTTATGGGTAGGTACTAGAAGACTGACATACTTAATACAATACTTTACATAGATAGATATTTTTTATTATACATTTAATACCCAGAACCCCCGGAATAAATATTTGCAGATCGTACAAACATTTATCCCAAGGCGGGAATCGAACCCGCAACCTCCGCGTCGCAGGCGGACCTTCGCCCGCCGCGCCACATCGGTCGTCAATAATATAAATATAAATAATATATAATAATAATATAAATATGTATAATATATATAAATACCACAATTGATCGGATATCTAATATCTGCAATAAGATTGACTAATAAGTAATTACCTATTGCAAAAACATTTTTCGCAGCTGATATTAGTACCAACAATTGGTATAAGTTTTCTTGAAAAACAAAAACAAATGTAAACTTTAATTATATTTTACCTCATTAGAAGCGAAGAATTCCCATAATTAACAACACTAAAAACACAGCACCATTTTGATCACCCACTTATTTTATTTTTTTTTCCCAAAAGACCATGCACAGGTCAACGGTCAAAGATGAAATGTCCAAATCTCAGAGCAATAGGCGGAGATTCTCACATAAATTTGAATTTCATTAGTAAGTACTATTGAGATCATCCCTGGTGAAAACAGGTTTCAACAAGTCATCTTGTCCTGCGAAACAACTGTGACAATAGAGTCAATGTCAAATTATCAATATTGACATTTCAGATACCTACTCAAATAACACGTTAACCTTAATATCGTATAGTTTAAATGGCGTTCTTAAGTTTTTAGCATAACATGCCGATTATGACGACTGAAATCGGTTTTGTTCATTTTTGTAAATAATTGTAAGGTATCGAGTCTATAGACCATAGATTCAAGATTATAAGACACCTAGCTTTTTCTAATTAAAAACTTATTTCCCTACTTAAATGCTGAAATCATCCAGTATAATCTTGTTAGTAAATCAATAGACATTTTATTGTTAAAAGTGACATCTACCGAATAAGTTTAGAACTATTTGAATGTCGAATGATCGAGCAACCATTAACTTTATAACGAGTTTTGTTAACGTCTCAATAGATGTCGCTATCTCAAACAACGTAAACAGCACCAGGAATTTTTTAGTCTGCAACATGCATCTAGGTTTACTGTCATCTTTCATTGTATCCTGTTGTATCCAAAGAGTTATTATCCTATTTGTTACTATGTACTTCAAAAACCCTTACAATAAAGCTATATTAATTTTTGTTTCATGTAAGTAATTAATTCTAGTCATATTACAGAAAATATTGTCATTTTTATTTTAAAAACTGACTTTTATAAATCAGTAGATAATAGTGTTGAGATGTTAAGGTCTTATTGACATACAAAACAACAATGTCTAGGAAATAAGAATAAATTGAGGTAAACAAAACTTTCCTTTGAAAATCTTAAGGCTGGTTGTTTTGACCAGAAAAAGTATTTTACGGATTCAGAATTCCGTCTCAGTGAAATCTGGGAAAATTATCCTCGAAGAGAAAACTGTGTAGGTACCTACACCTACAAGCGGTTATTTTATTACCTACTATAGCAAGGGCGGATCCAGCTTTGGCGCCAGGGGGGTCACATAGTAGTGGTCAAGTCAAGAACTTATAATATAATTTGATAATGATTTGATAACGTTTGCCATCATAAAAAGTTATTATATTAAATTAATTAAATATTGAAAGTATGTCGTTACATTAAATCTGTATGGTGACAAAACATATAATATAAATAAAATAATTATGTTCAATTAGTGGTCCACCTAAGTCCTGGAACCAGCTCAGGGGGGGGGGGTCATGACCCCATGACCCCTCCCTGGATCCACCGTTGTACAATAGTCTAGTTTATTACCTACTATAGATTTATTATCTCGGCGGCACTGACAAACAGATGAATGAAAGTTAGTTAACTCCACTAAGTTTCAAAATATAATATAAAAAGTTACCGTCATATAAGTGCTTGAATGGTAATGGTAATTCTAAGGGTAATGGTAATTCTTATTAGTATTCTTTTGTATGTAACCTAACTGGCATAGTAACACCCAGGCCCAGAACAAACATCAATGAACGTCGGTGCCTGTGGGGATCAAACCTACGACCCACAGTAAGAGAAGCAAAGATAAATGCCTACCAATATATGAAACTTAACAGGATGTGACGTCATCGTGTTACGACTCGCTTGCCCTCGTGCGAGCGAGGGCAAGCGGGCGAGCTATCGAGAATGCATTCCAGCGATGTACTCAGATAAGTCGCGTGTGTTAAACTAGGAATATGACTAGTTTTTGTTATGTGATTCTTATATACTTAATAAGGTCGAACAGAATAAAATAAAAATTGTAAGATGCCATAAAAATATATTACTTAAAGATGTATCCATGAACTTGATTAAATTAGCAAACACATTTTAAAAACTAGCATGTAGGGCACTCTTTCAGAACCCTAACCACGAGATGCTTGCGAGTAAGACGGCAGACTCTAGGACCCCGGGATTGTGTTGGCCGTCCAGATCCCGAAGACGCACTAGAACTCGATGATGAAGCCGTAGAGACACCTTCGATTATAAATATCTCTGATGAAGCAGCTGATCCTGATGAAGCAGCTGCAGATGAATCAGGGTAGTCGGCAGGTCCGAACGGTCCGAACCTTTTGTGTCCACTTGGAAACCGTCCAAAGTAGTCAGGATTTGAATCACCACCAGCAGAAGCAGCAGCAGCAGCAGCAGCTGCAGATGAATCAGGGTAATCGTTAGGTCCGATTAGTCTGACACCACCTGGATGTCGCCCGAAGTAGTCAGGATTTGAATCACCATCACCGGCAGAAGCTGAAGCAGCGGCGGCTGCAGATGAATCAGGGTAGTCGTTAAGTCCGAATAATCCGAATTTTTTGTGTCCACTTGGAAACCGTCCAAAGTAGTCAGGATTTGAATCACCACCAGCAGAAGCAGCAGCAGCAGCAGAAGCTGCAGATGAATCAGGGTCATCGTTAGGTCCGATAAGTCTGACACCACCTGGATAACGCCCTAAGTAGTCAGGATTTGAATCACTACCACCAGCAGAGGCAGAAGCAGCAGCAGCTGCAGATGAATCAGGGTAAACGTTAGGTCCAATTAGTCTGACACCACCTGGATACCGCCTGAAGTACTCAGGATTTGAATCACTACTACCAGCAGAGGCAGCAGCAGCAGCGGCTGCAGATGAATCAGGGTAGTCGGTAATTCCGAATGGTCCGACTCTTTTGTGTCCACTTGGAAACCGTCCAAAGTAGTCAGGATTTGAATCACCACCAGCAGAAGCTGAAGCAGCAGCAGCAGCTGCAGATGAGTCAGGGTAGTCGGTATTTCCGATTAGTCTGACACCACCTGGATACCGCCCGAAGTAGTCAGGATTTGAATCACCACCAGCAGAAGCTGCAGCAGCAGCAGCAGCTGCAGATGAATCAGGGTAGTCGGTAATTCCGAATGGTCCGACTCTTTTGTGTCCACTTGGAAACCGTCCAAAGTAGTCAGGATTTGAATCACCACCAGCAGAAGATGCAGCAGCAGCAGCAGCTGCAGATGAATCAGGGTAGTCGGTATTTCCGATTAGTCTGACACCACCTGGATACCGCCCGAAGTAGTCAGGATTTGAATCACCACCAGCAGAAGCTGCAGCAGCAGCAGCAGCTGCAGATGAATCAGGGTAGTCGGTAGGTTTGATTAGTCTGACACCACCTGGATACCGCCCGAAGTAGTCAGGATTTGAATCACCACCAGCAGAAGCTGCAGCAGCAGCAGCAGCTGCAGATGAATCAGGGTAGTCGGTAATTCCGAATGGTCCGACTCTTTTGTGTCCACTTCGAAACCGTCCAAAGTAGTCAGGATTTGAATCACCACCAGCAGAAGCTGCAGCAGCAGCAGCAGCTGCAGATGAATCAGGGTAGTCGGTAATTCCGAATGGTCCGACTCTTTTGTGTCCACCTGGATACCGCCCGAAGTAGTCAGGATTTGAATCACCACCAGCAGAAGCAGCAGCAGCAGCAGAAGCTGCAGATGAATCAGGGTCATCGTTAGGTCCGATAAGTCTGACACCACCTGGATAACGCCCTAAGTAGTCAGGATTTGAATCACTACCACCAGCAGAGGCAGAAGCAGCAGCAGCTGCAGATGAATCAGGGTAAACGTTAGGTCCGATTAGTCTGACACCACCTGGATACCGCCCGAAGTAGTCAGGATTTGAATCACCACCAGCAGAAGCTGCAGCAGCAGCAGCAGCTGCAGATGAATCAGGGTAGTCGGTAATTCCGAATGGTCCGACTCTTTTGTGTCCACTTCGAAACCGTCCAAAGTAGTCAGGATTTGAATCACCACCAGCAGAAGCTGCAGCAGCAGCAGCAGCTGCAGATGAATCAGGGTAGTCGTTAGGTCCGATTAGTCTGACACCACCTGGATACCGCCCGAAGTAGTCAGGATTTGAATCACCACCAGCAGAAGCAGCAGCAGCGGCAGCTGCAGATGAATCAGGGTAGTCGGTAATTCCGAATGGTCCGACTCTTTTGTGTCCACTTGGAAACCGTCCCAAGTAGTCAGGATTTGAATCACCACCAGCAGAAGCTGCAGCAGCAGCAGCAGCTGCAGATGAGTCAGGGTAGTCGGTATTTCCGATTAGTCTGACACCACCTGGATACCGCCCGAAGTAGTCAGGATTTGAATCACCACCAGCAGAAGCTGCAGCAGCGGCAGCTGCAGATGAATCAGGGTAGTCGGTAATTCCGAAAGGTCCGACTCTTTTGTGTCCACTTGGAAACCGTCCAAAGTAGTCAGGATTTGAATCACCACCAGCAGAAGCTGCAGCAGCAGCAGCAGCTGCAGATGAATCAGGGTAATCGTTAGGTCCGATTAGTCTGACACCACCTGGATACCGCCCTAAGTAGTCAGGATTTGAATCACCACCAGCAGAAGCTGCAGCAGCAGCAGCAGCTGCAGATGAGTCAGGGTAGTCGGTATTTCCGATTAGTCTGACACCACCTGGATACCGCCCGAAGTAGTCAGGATTTGAATCACCACCAGCAGAAGCAGCAGCAGCGGCAGCTGCAGATGAATCAGGGTAGTCGGTAATTCCGAATGGTCCGACTCTTTTGTGTCCACTTGGAAACCGTCCAAAGTAGTCAGGATTTGAATCACCACCAGCAGAAGCTGCAGCAGCAGCAGCAGCTGCAGATGAATCAGGGTAGTCGTTAGGTCCGATTAGTCTGACACCACCTGGATACCGCCCGAAGTAGTCAGGATTTGAATCACCACCAGCAGAAGCTGCAGCAGCAGCAGCAGCTGCAGATGAATCAGGGTAGTCGGTAATTCCGAATGGTCCGACTCTTTTGTGTCCACTTCGAAACCGTCCAAAGTAGTCAGGATTTGAATCACCACCAGCAGAAGCTGCAGCAGCAGCAGCAGCTGCAGATGAATCAGGGTAGTCGGTAATTCCGAATGGTCCGACTCTTTTGTGTCCACCTGGATACCGTCCAAAGTAGTCAGGATTTGAATCACCACCAGCAGAAGCTGCAGCAGCAGCAGCAGCTGCAGATGAGTCAGGGTAGTCGGTATTTCCGATTAGTCTGACACCACCTGGATACCGCCCGAAGTAGTCAGGATTTGAATCACCACCAGCAGAAGCAGCAGCAGCGGCAGCTGCAGATGAATCAGGGTAGTCGGTAATTCCGAAAGGTCCGACTCTTTTGTGTCCACTTGGAAACCGTCCAAAGTAGTCAGGATTTGAATCACCACCAGCAGAAGCTGCAGCAGCAGCAGCAGCTGCAGATGAATCAGGGTAATCGTTAGGTCCGATTAGTCTGACACCACCTGGATACCGCCCTAAGTAGTCAGGATTTGAATCACCACCAGCAGAAGCAGCAGCAGCGGCAGCTGCAGATGAATCAGGGTAGTCGGTAATTCCGAATGGTCCGACTCTTTTGTGTCCACTTGGAAACCGTCCAAAGTAGTCAGGATTTGAATCACCACCAGCAGAAGCTGCAGCAGCAGCAGCAGCTGCAGATGAATCAGGGTAGTCGTTAGGTCCGATTAGTCTGACACCACCTGGATACCGCCCGAAGTAGTCAGGATTTGAATCACCACCAGCAGAAGCTGCAGCAGCAGCAGCAGCTGCAGATGAATCAGGGTAGTCGGTAATTCCGAATGGTCCGACTCTTTTGTGTCCACTTGGAAACCGTCCAAAGTAGTCAGGATTTGAATCACCACCAGCAGAAGCTGCAGCAGCAGCAGCAGCTGCAGATGAATCAGGGTAGTCGGTATTTCCGATTAGTCTGACACCACCTGGGTACCGCCCGAAGTAGTCAGGATTTGAATCACCACCAGCAGAAGCTGCAGCAGCAGCAGCAGCTGCAGATGAATCAGGGTAGTCGGTAATTCCGAATGGTCCGACTCTTTTGTGTCCACTTGGAAACCGTCCAAAGTAGTCAGGATTTGAATCACCACCAGCAGAAGCAGCAGCAGCAGCAGAAGCTGCAGATGAATCAGGGTCATCGTTAGGTCCGATAAGTCTGACACCACCTGGATAACGCCTTAAGTAGTCAGGATTTGAATCACTACCACCAGCAGAGGCAGAAGCAGCAGCAGCTGCAGATGAATCAGGGTAAACGTTAGGTCCGATTAGTCTGACACCACCTGGATACCGCCCGAAGTAGTCAGGATTTGAATCACCACCAGCAGAAGCTGCAGCAGCAGCAGCAGCTGCAGATGAATCAGGGTAGTCGGTAATTCCGAATGGTCCGACTCTTTTGTGTCCACTTCGAAACCGTCCAAAGTAGTCAGGATTTGAATCACCACCAGCAGAAGCTGCAGCAGCAGCAGCAGCTGCAGATGAATCAGGGTAGTCGTTAGGTCCGATTAGTCTGACACCATTTGGATACCGCCCGAAGTAGTCAGGATTTGAATCACCACCAGCAGAAGCAGCAGCAGCGGCAGCTGCAGATGAATCAGGGTAGTCGGTAATTCCGAATGGTCCGACTCTTTTGTGTCCACTTGGAAACCGTCCAAAGTAGTCAGGATTTGAATCACCACCAGCAGAAGCTGCAGCAGCAGCAGCAGCTGCAGATGAGTCAGGGTAGTCGGTATTTCCGATTAGTCTGACACCACCTGGATACCGCCCGAAGTAGTCAGGATTTGAATCACCACCAGCAGAAGCAGCAGCAGCGGCAGCTGCAGATGAATCAGGGTAGTCGGTAATTCCGAATGGTCCGACTCTTTTGTGTCCACTTGGAAACCGTCCAAAGTAGTCAGGATTTGAATCACCACCAGCAGAAGCTGCAGCAGCAGCAGCAGCTGCAGATGAATCAGAGTAGTCGTTAGGTCCGATTAGTCTGACACCACCTGGATACCGCCCTATGTAGTCAGGATTTGAATCACCACCAGCAGAAGCTGCAGCAGCAGCAGCAGCTGCAGATGAGTCAGGGTAGTCGGTATTTCCGATTAGTCTGACACCACCTGGATACCGCCCGAAGTAGTCAGGATTTGAATCACCACCAGCAGAAGCAGCAGCAGCGGCAGCTGCAGATGAATCAGGGTAGTCGGTAATTCCGAATGGTCCGACTCTTTTGTGTTCACTTGGAAACCGTCCAAAGTAGTCAGGATTTGAATCACCACCACTAGCAGAAGCTGCAGCAGCAGCAGCAGCTGCAGATGAATCAGGGTAATCGTTAGGTCCGATTAGTCTGACACCACCTGGATACCGCCCTAAGTAGTCAGGATTTGAATCACCACCAGCAGAAGCAGCAGCAGCGGCAGTTGCAGATGAATCAGGGTAGTCGGTAATTCCGAATGGTCCGACTCTTTTGTGTCCACTTGGAAACCGTCCAAAGTAGTCAGGATTTGAATCACCACCAGCAGAAGCTGCAGCAGCAGCAGCAGCTGCAGATGAATCAGGGTAGTCGTTAGGTCCGATTAGTCTGACACCACCTGGATACCGCCCTAAGTAGTCAGGATTTGAATCACCACCAGCAGAAGCTGCAGCAGCAGCAGCAGCTGCAGATGAGTCAGGGTAGTCGGTATTTCCGATTAGTCTGACACCACCTGGATACCGCCCGAAGTAGTCAGGATTTGAATCACCACCAGCAGAAGCTGCAGCAGCAGCAGCAGCTGCAGATGAATCAGAGTAGTCGTTAGGTCCAATTAGTCTGACACTACCTGGATACCGCCCGAAGTAGTCAGGATTTGAATCACCACCAGCAGAAGCTGCAGCAGCAGCAGCAGCTGCAGATGAATCAGGGTAGTCGTTAGGTCCGATTAGTCTGACACCACCTGGATACCGCCCGAAGTAGTCAGGATCTGAATCACCACCAGCAGAAGCTGCAGCAGCAGCAGCAGCTGCAGATGAATCAGGGTAGTCGGTAATTCCGAATGGTCCGACTCTTTTGTGTCCACTTCGAAACCGTCCAAAGTAGTCAGGATTAGAATCACCACCAGCAGAAGCTGCAGCAGCAGCAGCAGCTGCAAATGAATCAGGGTAGTCGTTAGGTCCGATTAGTCTGACACCACCTGGATATCGCCCGAAGTAGTCAGGATTTGAATCACCACCAGCAGAAGCAGCAGCAGCGGCAGCTGCAGATGAATCAGGGAAGTCGGTAATTCCGAATGGTCCAACTCTTTTGTGTCCACTTGGAAACCGTCCAAAGTAGTCAGGATTTGAATCACCACCAGCAGAAGCTGCAGCAGCAGCAGCAGCTGCAGATGAATCAGGGTAGTCGGTAATTCCGAATGGTCCGACTCTTTTGTGTCCACTTGGAAACCGTCCAAAGTAGTCAGGATTTGAATCACCACCAGCAGAAGCTGCAGCAGCTGCAGCAGCTGCAGATGAATCAGGGTAGTCGGTAGGTCCGATTAGTCTGTCACCACCTGGATACCGCCCGAAGTAGTCAGGATTTGAATCACCACCAGCAGAAGCTGCAGCAGCAGCAGCAGCTGCAGATGAATCAGGGTAGTCGGTATTTCCGATTAGTCTGACACCACCTGGATACCGCCTGAAGTAGTCAGGATTTGAATCACCACCAGCAGAAGCTGCAGCAGCAGCAGCAGCTGCAGATGAATCAGGGTAGTCGGTAGGTCCGATTAGTCTGACACCACCTGTATACCGCCCGAAGTAGTCAGGATTTGAATCACCACCAGCAGAAGCTGCAGCAGCAGCAGCTGCTGCAGATGAATCAGGGTAATCGTTAGGTCCGATTAGTCTGACACCACCTGGATATCGCCCGAAGTAGTCAGGATTTGAATCACCACCACCAGCAGCAGCTGAAGCAGCAGCAGCAGCAGATGGGCCAGAGTCGTTTTCAAGTCCAAATGGTCCTCTTCTTCCACCTCGATGTGGTCCGTATTCGTCAGGCCTTGAGGCATCACCAGTTGGTCCGTACCATTCTGGATTAGACCTAGCAGAAGTAGCTGTAGCAGTTGCAGTACTTTTGCTTTCCTTGCCTATTTTGATAAAAATAGTTTCAGAAGCACTACTTGATGACGCTGCAGAATTAGCAGTTCCTGGCTTCGTTGGTCTATACGGCCCGTTGTCGTATATTTCTCTTGACCTAGGTCCATAACGTTCTGGACCAGATATGTAGTCTGGTCCGTAGCCCTGGCCCGCAGCTGCAGCAGCTGCGGCACCAGCTGTGGCTGGTCCTCCTCCGGCACTTGCAGCTGAAGCGGCCGCGGAAGCCCTACTTCCATGTTCAGGCTCAACATTAATGATAGTGTCTTTCTCTGTTATGAACTCATTACCTTCTTCATCTTCCGTAAATTCAATTACTTTTTTAATTTTTTGTCCATGGTGGGCGTGTTTCGCTTTACCGTGATATTCTTTGAATTTAGTTTCTTCCCTTATTGTGTTGTGTCCATCGAATTTGACAATTTCAGTGTCATTTATATCCTTTTCGGTATATTCTTGTAAGTTTAACAAGTCGTTATCATTGTTGTCAGGTATAAACGCAGATGCATACTGAAAAATAATGTTTCAATGGGTATTTTGTTTTCTAAAACTAGACCGACTAGAACATTAATTAACGTTCCAGGACGTTAATATTGTGATTATACGAACGAAAAATATTAATGACAACTTGGCTTTTTATATGTGTTTGTATGTATCATTTATTTATTTATTATGTATTTTTCATCATTTTTTCGAACCGCCTATCTTATCTTTATACAATTTGGACAATACTTAGATAAGTAAATAAATTATTTCACAGAAGACAAAATTGAACACTAAGAAGTAACATTTTAAAGGAGATACATAGAGTACATAGTAACCCAGACCAGGAAAAATATTTATGTTCACACAAATATTTTCTCTCAGTGGGGTTCGAGCCCACGACCCACAGAATGGAAGGCTGCTACTACCAACTTAGCTGTAAAGTGAGCCAGTTGTTAAAGTCAGCAAATAATGATGAGCTTACCTGCAAAGTACCGCAGAGGATCACGAAGGTTGTGACTCTCATTTTGAGAGCTGGAACCGAACTGATATGGAAACCAAAACTGGATACCTTTTTATACTAAAAACTATACCCTAACACAATACTTCAAATCAAATCTAAATACAATCTATAATTAAACAAATATTGACAAACAAAAGAAAGTAATGTTTATTCAGTTAGTTATATGTACATACAATAGAAGATAATTATTACTATGTATTGTTTTATTTACACAAATGTATAGCGAATAGAATTATAATTATTTGCCTTTTATACTGAAATCAACTATTGTGCTCATTTTCAAGACCAACGGCTCAATCGACAAATCAATTAATAGAGAAATAATAACTCTATTCTAAGAATATAACACAAAAATGTATTTTTATTATAGACTAGTAGTACGCCCCGGCTTCGCACGGGTAGCCTATATAAAAAATATCATTATAATATAGCTAATATGTTACTCAGTATAAATGTATTTTCCAAAACTATAAAAAATATAGACCCTATAGTATGTAACCCCCCCCCCGCATATACTCCCGTAACCGGCAGCGGCGCGGCGCCCGCTGACTTTTTTCTAATAAGTACTTACATTTTTGAACTCGTGCTACCTTTCGAATGGAATGTCTGAATTCAATAATTTAAAAAGTAATAGAAAGGTATTGAAGCAGTCAATTATATTTTTTTGATATTAAAACACTTATTATGACATATCTATAATAGTTAGACATATGCTGTCGCTGACTTTTTTGTGGATGATGACGTGTTCTACAAAATTGTAGTACATAATTTCTTTCTATCATCAATAGTTTCCGCAGCGCACGCGATGTAAGGAATTTCTTATACACCTTGGGTTACATAATTGAAGTTTTAGTAAAGATCAATAATTTTTTTTAAAATATAATATAGCCTATGTTCAGCACAGATAATGTAGCTTCACAACAGTGAAAGAATTTTTGAAATCGGTCCAGTAGTTTCGGAGCCTATTCGATGCAAACAAACAAACAAACAAACAATCAAATCTTTCCAAAAATATTATATTATTATATATATAATATTAATATATAATATATATATATATATATATATATATATATATATATATATATATATATTAGTTTAGACAAGCGGCCCGTCCCGGCTTCGCACGCGATATTTTCCCGCTTTCCCGCTTTTCTGTTGAAATTGTTCCAGAATTTTCTTTGCTATAAACCTTACGGAGCCGGAGACCTTTCCAACGAATGCAAAACCGTGGAAATCGGTTCATGCGTGCTGGAGTTATATCGTCAGGAAGGAAAACCCGACTTATTTTTATATAGTAGATAGTAGGGAGCCGAAGACCGGGCTCAGTGGCGCGTCTTGGGAGAGACCTACGTCCAGCAGTGGACTGCTATAGGTTGATGATGATGATGAGAGATAGAACGTGTCTTGTTTGAATGGGCATGTCAATATGGTACGTTAAGTCGTAAAATAACCCTCTGTTAGCTCGTCTCCTTTGGGGCACTTAATTAAAGCTATCGAAGATTTATTATCTTCTTATTTATAATTACTAAACAAAAGTGATTGATTTTAATGATATTTTATTGGTATAGATTAAGATTTTAGTGATCCCATATAAATTACATTAATATCTGACAAGTAGATATTTTAATTATTATTATAGAAGAAATAATAAAAACATATTTTTATAAATTACTTATGTTTCTATTCTAGAGTATATATCTTCTACAAGTAATAATTAAAATATTATCATCTGGTTTTTAATTAACT
The DNA here is from genome assembly GCA_932527185.1 of Ecliptopera silaceata. Classification (NCBI taxonomy): domain Eukaryota; kingdom Metazoa; phylum Arthropoda; class Insecta; order Lepidoptera; family Geometridae; genus Ecliptopera; species Ecliptopera silaceata. The sequence continues at coordinate 7,500,473 of OW052208.1, read as the reverse complement.
GCGTTATCGTAACATGAATACAAAAAAATATAAGGAGGTAACTTACAGTATAAGAGAACCTCCTTTTTTGAAGTCTAATCAGTTGAAAGTAAAAAAATATATTATAGTAGGTACTTTAATAAAACGTGTCTCGATGTTTACTTAGACCATCTTAGTACGTATAAAAGTTTGTTAAACTTAACTAACTTAATTGCACAGGAACTTAGCAAATAGACAATTTGTCATGTCCTATCTTGTTCTAACTTGTAAGTTAAGTTAAGTTGGGCAGTTTCGAGTAGTTGTCTCAATTAGTGCGATGTCGCTTTCAACTCTAACTTAACTATAACTTAACTACAACTTAACTCAACTGTTTGCAACTTGTAAAGTGATTTGTCACATTGCAATTTCATCATTAAGTTACTACTTAGTACAGAAAGTCGAGATTTGTTCTGAACAAATCTAGACTCTAATCTTCGAGCCTACGGTGATGTTTTTTCTCTTACGACTAAGTTTACTCATAAAATTAAAAGAACTAGTCTAAAATATATTAAAGCTAGATCTAGATCACACTAATATGCTAAGAAGCGACTTCTTTAAAAAAAAACATATTAATCAATTTATTTGGAAAAAAAATGGTTGTCTGTAAAGTCGGTTTACTGACGATAGTTGAACGTGACAACGTCACTTCACGGAACGCCTCAGAACGCCTCGGAACGCCTCATGAGTCATGTTTTTTCGTGCGTGCAGTCGGCTCTATCGAAAGTTCTGTGTCGAATCGATAACCACCTCCTTTTATGAGATCGGTTAAGAAAAATAAAGTGCATTAAATAAATCCAGTGCTTTATACTTCTAACTATTTCTTACAATGTTTTTTTCTTATTATTATGTCTTCTTTTTAAGGGATTTTCGGTACACTATGGAACCCTAAAAAAGTGTGATCGTTACAATTCAACATGACATCTGGCGAGCGATAAGCACATTTCCAACGTCTTAGGAATAGGGTTGTCATCCTTGAGTTCACATCCTGTTTATTTCTTAAGTCATAGACTGTGACGTCGCGTGCCATACTTATAATTACGAAATTATTTTTGATCTTTATTTCAATGAGATAAAGACTAGTTTCGTGTGATAAGTAAAATTCCTGTCACGTGCCGTACAACTGAAAAGTGAGGACCTTTATTTCAACCTTTATTTCAACGGAATAAGGTCGATTTTCATGTTTTAGCGCTGTGTCGCGTGCCGTACAATTGAGATGTGAGGGTGATCTTTATTTCAAGGGTAATAGAGTTGAGTTTTGAATGTTTTTGAAGCATAGAATAGGGTTAGCACGGTTTATGGAAATTGGAGACATCCGCTCCTGTGGCGAGCACGCGTCGTGTTTTGTGATGCGCGAATGTATGTAACGGCATTACCGCGAAGTTTAATGAAGTTTAAAAAAAAACTTCGTTATTTTTTAATCTTAATAATATAAAACTGTAATAGAGGATTGCTTTTAGCGACTGGTTTTCATAAATCAAAAATATTTGCATAATATACTAAAAAAAGATCGACATAATTAAACAAAAAAAATATTTTAACTTGGTGGCTAGGCCGCAGATGTAATTTAAATATTGTTCTATTTTTAACGGACAAAATGCCAATCGTTTTTTTTCAGAATTAAAACCAGTAAACCTAAATTTAATTTAAACTTAACGTAAAAACATCCTAACATCTATCTCATCTTAGCAGGATTTAAACATAATGCATAAGAAAAATATGCTCATCTCTTTTTTTGTAGGAATACCATCAGCACAAACAATACAGAATGAGATAAAACAAAATATAAACATAAGGCCAATAAAAGGTTTCTACGAGTAAAACCAAAATCTTTCAAAATTTATCTCTAATCTATTATGTATTAACATGTATTAAAATAAATAATGAGCAAAAATCTCTCGGACCAAAACATCCGCTCAAAAAAAAAGTCAGTCTCACTTGACCACCCAATTTTGAATTTGAAGACGCATAACGTTCGCTTGTAACGACTACAAGGCTTGCAAACCCGGGGCCCGCTTTAAAAAAAACAAAAATAATTAAATAAGTAGAAGTAAGTAAATGTAGTTACCTTAGCTATTACTAGGCCTAAGTTGATTCTAAATGCACATTTAAGCAATATTATATGTATTATAAAAAATATTTACTTACTTACGAATATTTCACAGATCACGCAAAAAAATGTAGAGAAACACATTTTGGATAGTTCATATTGAATATAATATAAGTAATTTTGGGTTCAAGGTTGTCTGGTAGAGATTGCTTTTTAGCGATAAGGCCGCCCATTGTATATCATAGTTTAGTTGATAAGTTCCTATATGTTTAAATTTAAGTTGTGGTGTGCAATAAAGTATTTTCTATCTATCTATCTAATTTTGTGATAAAACGTCATATTCTTTTATCATACACATGTATGTATGGGGTGCATGGAAAGAGCCTCCTCGTGGCGCACACCGGTAACAGCTAGGCACGGTAAAGCAGTGTCTAGTCTGGCTAATCTTTCCAACACGATGCTACAACAAAATACAGTTGTAGCATCGACACGATAAGAAGAAGAAGATCATACACATCACTTTTATCTCATTATTTACTTTTGTTAATTTTCTATTCAGAGTAGGTAAGTATTATGATAGGATGAAAATATAGCACTTGTGTCAATAAACAATTAAAAGATTTTTTTAGAATAATGCATAGAACTCATACATTTAGGTAATCTTTTAAAATAACTATTTTCTCTAGCTCTATTCATCTTAACAATGGTATTATGGAAAAGATTGCTAGCGTTAAGACCACACTTTGTACATATCTTATTCTTGTTTCTTTTTCTTATGTGTATTTTCTTTTGGTGCAATTTTTTATGTACAATAAAGTGTTTATCACAATTTTTTCATTCATTTATTATGCTTCATTTATAAAAAACTTTTGGTTCGTGGTTTGTAATTTGGTAACCTATGTTTCTAGGTTATCAGATCCTCAAGATATTTTAGTCAACTCCTCTACCGAAACTTGTAACTTGATATTTATGACATAAATACATCTAATTCTGCAAATAAATAAACTTTCATTTTGCCCTTGAATTTGAGATGTCAAAAACCTTGATATTTTTCTTTTTTTTTGCTACATTCTTCATCTACTTACCCTTTTCTCAGGTTTTGTGGGGTTGGCAGGTATAACACATATTTTTCTTACATTTTCTTTTATCAGCCTTGGTCTTGGTATTTTTTTTATTCATATTAAATTGACGTAAATCCAAAATGGCGCTCATGGTGCTCTCCGTAGCTCGTTGCATCACTTTTCATATTATTAATACATAATAATATTATAAGACATAATATGGCGACCACGTCTCGGTTACATAAAACACACTGAAAATACAAATAACATTAATATAAGACATGCCAAATAAAGTATTTCAAGTAAGTACATATTTTTTAAAATTGTTACAGCCCGTAACACTCGACCTACAGCTGCCAAAGAGTTATCTAAAATCATCAATATTACATCAATTAATAATTCAAAATATTGGAGCTACTTTAGACTAAGGTACAAGACTTTTTATAAAACTTTTTACTTGCGCTTGTATTCTGCGGGCCATAGTTTGCCATCCCTTACAAGGGCTCGCGACGATATGACCGTTAAAATAAGCCACCGTGCAATACTTCCTACGACAGGGATGGATTTGAACTAGGTAAATATTATTATTGAATACTAAAATATGGATTTTATAAATGGCGTGTTTTCATATTTAAGGTCCTGATACCTCTCGCTCTAGCGGGAAATTAAATTTTGTTTGGGGTTTTTTTTTATTGCGGCTGAACTGGTATTTCTTTTACTTACCTTAAATTCAAGACCTAGTTCAGGTGAGGGTGCCGTAATAAAGAAAATAACAAACTTAAGCATCAAATACATAAATGGAGGGCAAGGGTTCGGCACGACTTTTTTCCAAATCTTGTGGTTTCTGACATAATCATCACCCATTCTTGAAAAAACACAATTTATACAAAAATCACTTAAAAATAATCAATCAAAATCATCATCTAAAATATAATCTAGTTCTCATAGTACTATAAGAACTAGATTACTAGATTGAATGCTAGACTAGATTGATGCAATTTGCGTCAACATAAAAATACTCCTTAATTACGTATCTGTATTTTTTGTCTTTTATATTTACGAACAACAGGAATAATCGTAAAGAAAGCTCCCCTCAAAATAAACCTTTATTCTTACCTGACCGGCTAACAAGGGGTGCTTTATTATAAGGGAGTAAGAACTATTTTCTAATAGCACAAGCTTTGAACCTTGACTAGTTGGAAGACCATGGAGTCGACATACTTTATAAAAAAGTTAGTATTAATAGCATACTTTTATAATGTAGAATATTGTAGTTTTAGTATAATATTGGTGGCGCACACTGGTAACAGCTAGGCACGGCAAAGCAGTGTCTAGTCTGGCTAATCTTTCCAACACGATGTTACAACAAAATACAATTGTAGCATCGACACGATAAGAAGAAGAAGTATAATATTCTTAGGTTACTTATTGTAAACATAAAAGCTTACAAACTAATATACTTAACAGAAGATATACGAGCTTAACCCTACTAAGAGTTAACTTACTTTTTAAGTATAAGCATGTTAAATAGATAAGTGAAAAATGCTTATTAAGTAAGTAAGTAATAAAATACTATTGTAATTAGCTTACGCTTTTTATTTTACTTAACCAACTTGTGCTATAATATAATATAACGAAAATAATCAACCCATAAAAATGCAACAACAAAACAAAAATGGCTACTCCACTGTTATCACAAAATCAACAAATGCATGGCCGAGGGTCGGAAACGTAACGTCTTTTTGCCCTTCGCAAGACGATATGAGTTCCTTGAAGACCGTGGCACGAGGCGGGCTTTAAGCTCTGCACTCCATGAATATACTTAAATAAACTTACATTCTCAAATAACAAAACACAGAAATTAATACAAATTATTCAAATCAAACAGTTCTTAAACTTGATATCAAAGTTGACAAAAGTGAGAAGCTCCCGCCAAAAAAATATTCAAAACCATTTTAAACTTTAAATAATAAGAAGTTACGACGCAGTTCCCGCCAATTTGATATCGAACGGAGATTTGAATTTAGTTTTTTTTTTCTAAAAAGTATGTAGTGTGCCAGTGTTTACGGTGTATGTGCAATAAAATAAGTGATTTCAAAATAAAAGTCTGAAAAGGTGCTAATCTATTTTCATAGTGTTTTACAAGGAGGATTTTATACAAGGAGTTTCTTGATAACGGTGAGTTGATTTATTTATCTTTATCAGCTGTTTGAATTGAATACATGATATCAAATTTTTTTACAAGTTGTTTCAAGGGTTTTTTTCATACTCTCATTAAGTGTAGACGTAATTTTGATTTTGATTGTAACCAATGAGGTGAATGGTGGTTTGAGGTTTTAATACTTAGTACTTACGTATAATTTAAATCAGTTTTTATTTAATTTTACTGACCCCTAAGTCGTACCATTTTTATTTTTTTTATACGGTGTGTGTTGTTATTTATGTATTTCATAACAAACTAAACAAGTAAATCGTCATAATAGTGTTAGGTAATTATGAGCATCCAGGTACTTACACAATTTGTTAGAATAAGAATTTAATAAAAAAATATAACTCTAGTTGGGCAATTTTTGTAAGCTCCTCTTTTGTACCTAAAACACCACCTAGCTGTTCGATTAAAAAATATTCATATAACTACCGTGAACATGTACCTACTTAGTTTAAAAACATGAATGAACATAAAATTACCGAACAAAAAGTTCGATTCATAAAAATTAACTGAATAATACGGAATGAGGCTCGTGACGTCATAATTGGCCGGGACAGCTTTCACCCGCTACGTAATTGGGGCGAACGGCTGCGGAACGCAAAAAACACGTTATTTTTAAACGTTTAAACGAAATAAAAATGTAATGAGTTATTGATTCCGACGGGTCATTGCCCCGGCGACCTTGTGATAACGTGTCAAGGACGCTTTTGTTTACTTTTGGCGCGTCTGCTTCTTTTTGCCAGCGAGCGCTAGCTTTTAGGGTTGCTAGTTGTGTGCTGCGTTTGTCTAAGCTAAACAGCTGTTTTGAGGTATTCCAGTTACAGTACAAAATATTACAGCATCTACGCTTTTATTTTTTTTAAATAGGTGCCAGTAATGAAATAATTACTTAGACATAATTGTTTGCATTTTAATGCTTAGTTTTTCATTTAGCTCGTAGTAAAGTAGGGGAGGTATAAAGATGGTATTTAATCTTAATTCGTATCATTTGTAGATAAAATAAAAGAAATCTAATATTAACAGTTAACACGATTTGTATGTTCTTTTTTTTTTAAATATTAGTTTAGTTAATAGACTAAACACAGACATTACCCAATCAGCGTTCCTTTTTCAAATCAAAGCTACTTATATAAATATTTTTTTGCATACAGACTACACAACACAATCAGCGTTCTTTTTTCAAATCAATACAAATAAAAATATTCTTAAATTCTGTATTGTACAAATAATAAAAGCTTACAAACTAGTATGAAAAAAGATTTGTACAAATGCGAGCTTAACTCTACTAAGAGATTTTCTTCCAGCAAACCTTTGAGGCTAAAAAGATTCCTAGACATTCATTCAATTTTGTAATCCCAGACATCGGTCCAGGGGTGACCAACCGCAGCCCGCAAGAAGCCGTTCAATTGTCGAGATTTACGAGCGAGGAATGTGTTTGCCAAATTGAAAGTTGACTATAAATTAACCAGCTTCGGACAAGGACTGCTAATGTTAATTGCTTAGTGATTTAGTAGTTTTATAAGAAGCCAGATTTCGTTGGTTTATGAATGAATGATTGAATGAAATGAATGAATGAATGAATGAAATGAAATGAATTACTGAATGAGCCCACCTGATGGTATCTAAGTGTGGTAATCTTAAATCTTAACCTAGCAAATTTTTGTCAAATAATAAAAACGTTTCCTATGAGTATAGATATGGAAAAATCTGGCCTACCTGATGTTAAGCGGTAACTTCTACCCATAATCATGCACTACCGCACCAAATAGGTAAGTCCATTGATATACTACGTCTACAACGTACTGCGAGAAATATAAATGATATGTCTAAAATTGCACCGGCAGCCATACCCTTCAAGCAATGCAAACATCACTATTTAAGTATTATTTTTATTAAAGATTTTAATACAGGTCTCACGACTTAAAAAAAGAGATCCCACCCATTACCTACTAAGTCGACATTGTAAATTTGAAATTAACTATTTTGATTTTTGATTTTACCGCAAATATAGATAAGTTGGTACTTCCCCGAAGTTGGTAGTACTATTAATAAGTAAATTAAAATTCATAATTTTTAATACAAAAGTAGTTATATCTTAAGTCCTTCATTAAAGGAGCATTATTAACTCGCAAAGTTAAAAGAACCACAAAATCCTTTCCAAAGTTCTTTACAAACTTATTTCAAAGTAATACTTAAACAATGGATTCCCCTTTCCTCGCTCGAACCTTATTCTCTTCTCAAATTAGAATCTTAAAATAATGCTGGACAATCCACACAACATCATCTAGCCCTAAGCTAAGCAGAGCTTGTGTTATGGGTACTAGAAGACTGACATACTTAATACAATACATTACATAGATAGATATTTTTTATTATACATATGAAATACCCAGAGCACCTGGAATAAATATTTGCCGGAATAACATTTATCCCAAGACGGGAATCGAACCCGCAACCTCAGCGTCGCAGGCGGACCTTCGCCCGCCGCGCCGCATCGGTCGTAAAAGTTTAGGGATCATAAAAAAAATATTGCATGATTTCCTTTACACCCGTTAACGACATCTTTCGCACCTTTTTACGACAACCGTTTTAAAATAAAAGGTATGGAAATAAAAACTTGGATTTGTTTGCAAACAAAGGTCTCATAGAAACCTCATAAACGGACTTCAGGTTTATTCCAAACATTATAAAAACACAATGTTTTGTGACACTCACCATCAAAAAAGGATGACAATATTCTGAAACAAACTTCTAAATCTTCATTGGACTGATTCAACACAAGATATTTGTACTGTACATTGAAATATACACTCTAATACAATCGCTTTAGCATTCACATTAGAATATCAACCTTCTTGGTCTTTCCAACGTATTGCTTGATAATCCAAAAAGTTTTTATTTACAGCTGTCATTCCCTGACAATAGCAGACCTTATTACTGTAAAAATACGGTTCAGATTAGATTTTCACGTAATATAATAAAAACGTTTGAAATCCAAAGTTATTTGAAACGCGTTAAGGTGTGCCAATAAAAAGGAAGTTCGTTTCTTACGTGCCATTACGAAGTGAGGACCGGAGGACAATTTGCGTTTAAAAAGAGGGATTTATGCCTTTTTCTTGATCGAATCCAACGTTGTAAAGTATAAGCAGATTAATTTTATTGGATACGTATTTTGTTTGAACGATTTCGATTATTTTTGATCATATAAGTATACGTATTTGACGACGGATGTGGCGCGGCGGGCGAAGGTCCGCCTGCGACGCTGAGGTTGCGGGTTCGATTCCCGCCTTGGGATAAATGTTTGTACGTTTAGATTATATTGTTTTTTAATAAGATGGAATCAAAATATTTTCTTTTGCCTTCCTTTTCTAGGGCAGTTTTGGACTTGGCCATCACTACCCTTAAAAAACCACCCTGTATAACTGACCTACGGTTCTTCTGACTTAGCCATCACCGCCCTGAAAAAAAAACAACCTGTATAACTGACTATCAGTTTTTCTAACTTGACCATTACCGTCCCGAAAGAAACACCCTATATAACTTTCAGTTTTTCTGACTTGGCCATCACCACCCTGAAAAAAACCCCACTCTGTATAAGGGTAGTTGATGTGTACTCTTAACATCAACTCAATTTCGAGTTAAGTAAAGAATTGAGAAGTTTTACGATGTACTTGGTGGTTTAAATTAGCGAGGGGATGGTTTTACGACCCCTTTGTCTTGTGCGAGCTTATAAAATAAAAAAATATACTTTGTGATGTTGCGGGGGACGTATTGTGATGATGATGATGGTTGGGATGATGATGATGATGATGATAATTGTTGTGGTGATAGTGATGATCCATCATCACAGTACTCCTATCCAATATAGCCAATATATGTATGTGCGATATTAGATGGGAGTACCTACTGTGATGACTATGGTGGTTGTGATGATGATTGAATTGGTGATGGTCATGATGGTAATATTACTTTGTGATGTTGGCGATTTTGGGTAATTGTGATGATGTGGTTGTGGTAGTGATGATGATGATAATATTGATGTTGATGATAGTGATGATGATGTTACTTTGTGATGTTGGCTTGGATAGACGTTTTGTGATGATGAAGATAATGTTGATAATGATGGTGATGATGGTGATGATGATAATGATATTTTTGTATTTGGTATTTGTGTGTGTGTAGATCAATGGACTAGAAATACAAGTTTACATTATTTAACTTCATCGTCATCATCATCATCATCATCAACCTATATCAGTCCACTGCTGGACGTAGGTCTCTCCCAAGATGCGCCGCTGAGAGATTATTTAACTTACGTAATAGTAAACTAGTAGTTACACGAAATTGACAACTGACGATGAGCTCAAAACAGAAATAAAACATTTATTTTTGGGTTTTTTTTATACTTTAATCATTTTATGATTTACCTAGAAATTTTCAGCTGAAGTACGAAATCATTGAAAGTTCATATTGCAGTTTTACCTACTTAAGCCATTTTTTTTTATTTACTTTTACTCCTTTTAATAAACGAAAAAACTTTTATTATAATTCCAACTTGGTGTACCAAAAAAAATATTTTCTAATAAGATTATAATGGTGTTTGAGACTAGCAGCGCCATCTATTATAAATTAAATGAAAACCTAATTACTAGCACTAAAAAATAAAAAATCCCATAAAATTTTAAGCAATGTAAAGATTTTTGTTATAAATAAAACAACTATACTAACTGTAAATATACTTTTTGATTAGTACATAACATACAAATTATGTACAAAACTCTAAATATTTTAATCCTTGTATATCCAAAAATTCGAGAGACTGTGACATTGATCTAAGCGAAAGTACAAACTCATATCAAAACTAAAAAGACAAAATGGCTGTTGAAGCTCGGAAAAGCGAACGTTGCAATTTCCAATCGAAAAAAATACAAAAACAGAAAAATAAAACGCGCTAGATATCAACCATTGCACACTGGCTTAGTTCTCATTACCGCCACCAAAGAGACGCGGCGCTGATTGTGTAAAACAGCGATTAGAAGATTAGTTCCGCTACTTCACGCCGCATTCTTATGGCAGCACTGGGGTTCTAATTAGATTTTTAATTTTGAATTACTTATTATATTACTATCTTGAAAAATAATAAAGTATTAAGCTTTGTTTAGTTTTTTGTTGTGTAAAATTTACTAGTTCTCGTGTATACCTTAGATCCGCGGCAATGAACAAAGTTGTTTGGGCATCCTTCACTATACTAAGTCCCGCACGCTTACATATCTAGATAAAAATGGAATAGAAAATATTACTGGCACCCAAACACGGATACAGACACGCAAAAATAATCACAACAAGTTAAAAAACATATCGGGAGCCGTCGATCGCATGATCGGTGCCGATCAAATCGGGTCAAGCACAACAGGTGAGTTGCGGAGCGCATCAACTAAAAAATAAAATATCGAAATGCGAAAAAATAATAAAAATCAGGGGATATAGTAAATTGAAAAAAGTGTGGTGTTGTCCTTGTCTGGCGCGGGGAGAGGGAGGTAGTGCGTCCTTGTCGCGGCTCGCACGTGGCGACGGCGGCGGCGGCGGCGGCGGGCGTCACATCCCGCCGCGGCCCGCGCCGACCGGCCGTCTCGCCCGTAACCTCCGAATGACCTCATTTTTTTTTTCACAAATGTAAATATTCGGCTCGTTTTGCCGCATAGTCTTAATCATAGTCTACGGTATAAGTTCCTCCGCTGCGTGCTTTATTTTATTAATTTTCAGTGTTTTTTTTTACAGTTTAGTGAATTTTTTTGGTGAACTTCGAACTGGATTTTGATTTTAATTTTTTGTTGAACTATTTTTGTTTCTTGTTTTATGGTGCTTAATAATGAAATCGTGAATACCACAAACTGAAACCAGGTAATTTGTGAAATTAAGTTGGAATAGCTTTTTTTGTATGTGCTATATTTTTTTTGTTAAAATGAAAACATTTTCAGTGACGTTATCTTCATTTTTGTGAAATAATTCTATTCAATTGAATAATTTCAAAAATTTGTACCGGCAAAACAACAAAGGCCAATTTCAAAAAATGCAAATAAACTTTAAATCGATCTTTTAATTTGTAAATCGATAGGATCTACAACCGTATTATTCCAACGTATAGTAAATCTAAAATTTTTACTGAAATTTTTTGGAAATTTTTTTTGTCAAAATTTTTTTAAGTCGATAATTGCTTCTTAAAAGGTTTCTACGACTCAGTTTTATAACGAAAAGTACATTTTAAGTACTCATAAGCATTAAAAGTAAAGATAATCGGATAAAAATTGGATTGCATTTTTGCTTTGCGGGAAAAAGACTTACGAATTTCGGAAAACAAAAAACGTTTACGAAAAATAAATTGAAACATTCGCTTTACATTATCGCCACTTTCACTGTTTATTTAAAAATAAACGATATTTATTAAATCGCCGCTCATTGTTCAATAAAAATCGAGACTCGTTAAAAATCGTTGCGGGTTCGGTGACCTCAGCTGGACCGGTTGATAAAGAAAATTTAAATTCATAGGTACTTACCGGTTTTTTTTATTATGTTACTATGAATACAACTGAACTTTGATTAAAAATGAGTTTTTGGTAAGTACTTACTGATTTCCTATGCTTAGAAATTTTTTCATTCGGAATTATCTTTCTAAATTTTTTTGTCAGAATTTTTGCGTTATTAGAGATTTTTCCAACCTTTCTAAAACTAATACAATACACTTCAAACATTATTTTTTTACTTTTTTGGAATTTGCTTTTTGAAAACTGTTAAAGCTTTAAATCGTGTGAAATATTCTATGATGAAAATTACAGTAAAGATCATTTTGAATTCAAACCAAATCAAAATTAAATCAATCATTGTAATTTCACCTTTGAACCGCAAAGCTTTCAAGAAATATAAGTAGTTTTTAAAGCTTAACTTTTTTTGTTTCTCACTTTCTCTAAACAAATATTTTTAAACAAAGGGTTTTCGTTTCTGTTTAAATATTTGTTAAGTCTTTTTTTGTAATAAACAGACAATCATAAACCCAGTAAGCAATTTCCATTTTGAATTCTATAAAAAAAGTGTATGTTTTTTTAATTGTAATTTTTTTGGGGTTCTTCATACCTAAAAAACGTTATTTTCACTAAAACTAAGGTTCCAGAGAAGAAGTTTTACTAAAAATAATTCCAGTTTAATCTTATATGATTCTTTTGTAAAATCTTCTTTTCTACGGTAGGTACTCGTTGATAAAAAACATCAAAATATTTTTTAAGAATCACGATTTTGTTTCCGTTATTATAATCAGAGTCTCTATTTTCTATTCATTTATTTATCTAATAAAATATAATTGCTTTTTAAATCTTCAATCAAATCTAAAATTAAATTTTTTACTTCTTTTAAAATTCTTTGAATTATTAAATTTGATTTGAAACGACATAAATTCGGCTGAATAGGCCACTTGCAAAAAACCTTTCTCTTGATAACGGCGCTATCTCAAAATGTCTAATCAATCTCATTAAAATTAAATTCAATTTACATTATTTTATCATTAGTTTTTTACAATCGCTTATTGAACATAGTTTTCAACAAGTTAAATTAAACTATAAAAAGTAAAATTTAAATGGTCCGCAGCATCAGTACATGTAGTAAGTAGGTACAAGTTGAATGCACTCCCGCTGATGTCGAATACCGATTACGGGTTTTTTGCGAATGATTGAATTTTATTTACAATTAACCCCAACCCGGCTCGCCGAAAGCGAGAGTGATGATTAAATGCCATTTTAAAAATAAAACAGCGTGCCGCCATAACATTGAGCGTCGATAATTTATACTCTTTTATTGTGATGAAAAAACGCGCCGATTTCAGTGCGCGAGGCCTTTACCCCTAGCTCTACACGATCAATTCCTTCAATACAGAAGAAGCATTCCAAAGGAAACGAGTTCTTACGTTAGGAGCATGAAAGAATCGACAAGGCGTGCACCGAAATTTCTTTAAGAAGCCTCCCAAACGTAAGATCGAGACGGGCGCAGGCGGGCCGAGGGGCCGACTAATTTGTCTTAGGCGGAAAAATCGCGAGGCGATTACAAGTGGCTCGTAGTCGTAACGAAGTCGCGCTGGGGGCGGACGGGGTGCGGGCAGGGGGGGCGGCGCGGAGGGGGGAGGGGGGTCGGGGGGGGGATCGCGGGCCGCGGTGCGGCGACGGGCCGCGGAGCCGTCTCAGTCGTCCGTCTGGAGTCGCGCCGGCCGGCCGGGCCGCGCGGCGGAATACACGTTCCTCGTGCACTTGTGATTATAAATATTAAATACAAAATTATTGATAAACAAATTCGACCGCGTCTATCGAAAATATTTTTAGGCTAAATCCTTCGACCCCTCACTTTTTTGATCTATACTGTTGGAGGTGATAAAAAGTTTTTTGCAAAATTTTTAATATTTACGTCGGTTAAATTTGTAAAGAGATTAAATTGAAGTTCGGCCGTTACTGAGAATATTTTTATTTGAAATTTATTTTTTTATAATCAGCGAGTGAACGATATTTAGGGTTCATAAACGTTGTAGTAGTGTTATATAGAAGTGAAGGACTGCTGATCGCACAGATAACACTTGTAGTGATTTGGACGATTGTGATTTTGCCGAACATTATTAGTATTTTTGTGCCAGCACAGGAATCCTTCACTTGGACCAAGGTTATTTTGAATAAATTCTTTTTAAACAACTACATAGAGCTATATTTTGTTTCATTTATGTTTTTTTTGCGCTTGTATTGTTTGTATTTTAGAATTTAAGATTTTTTAGTTTTTTGGTCAATTTACTTTGTTTATTGTCAAGCTAGTTTAATATTTTCTTTTGTTTTATTGTAGCTATTTTTATTATTAGATATAGTAAAATTTTGCAAGATTTTCCCCGCAGCCGTCGGACGAAAACGGCGCTTTTTTGTAAATTCTTTTGTAAACCATAATATGATTTATCATTGTTCTTTTGTTTATTATATTATTTTATGCTCCTGTATTGTTTATGTTTGTTTTTTTAATAAAATTTTGTTTTTGTTTTGTGTTTTTATTTGTTTTTCTTATTTTAAGTTGCGATTTTAGTAAATACTCTGTAGTTTTTTTTAAGCAAACATTTTTAGTAAATTTATAATCTGAAATGCATGTCTTTGAAAAAATATTTGCAAAAATATTATAGTTTTCTTCTGCATTTTTATTTTGGTCACAACTGGTCACGACGACCATGACAAGACCATGACCACATGATAGATTGACAAAATTGTCATCAATATTCATCGACAAGTCATATAAAACACATTTTTAAATATAACTCAAATACTTGCCATATCTTCATTTTTATATAGGACCACATTGAAGTGTTTACCAAACAAACACAGAATCATCAAAAATGGTTAAAAAAAAACATGAACATCACTCTTGTTCCAAACTAAGCAAAGCTTGTACTATGGAAACAAGATTGCTGATAGAATACTTAAATACTTACATAGTTTTGTAAAAACATTCAAAGAATACATAGAAACACCCGGGCAGAACTAATATTTATGTTCATCACACAAACATTTGCTCTGGGTGGGGATCGAACCCACGACCCACAGCATGGAAGGCAGAGCTACTACCAACTGAGCTGACGGCGACGTCAGCGTCGGCGTCAGCCTGTCATTTTAAGATTTGAGAGAGAGTCGATTTACATGGGCCGTTCAAATTGAACCAGTAGTGGGTTCGATTTGGATCATAGTATCTAATAGAATAGAAGACAGAACTTATATCAATAGCTATCACTGCTCATTTCATGTAGTGTTGTGTGCTGTGGTGTAGGTTCGATTACCACTGAAAACAAACTGTTTGTGACGTAAAAAGTAAAAAAAGTATTCAATAAAATCACAAGGATCATTTAGAATCGTCTTACATACTAGGTGATTCTAGGTGCCAGTTCCACGCGACCAGAGCCTAGAAGAACGGGCAAGGAACTTCTTAGATTTCTTTACTATAATATATAATTCCTTAATTGGGAAAATTAGTTATAATTCCTTAAATTGGGAAGGACTTGGGGGAGACCTTTGCCCAGCAGTGGGACGAGATAGGTTAGAGAAAATATATAAGTAATTAAATTAAGTATTTATTAATAAGATATTCCATTCACTTAAGGTTAAAAGTGACCTCAGACTTGTGCTAATTATCTATCTAGATAAGACCAACTTTTACAACAATTAAAAATTGTTTAGATATCAATTCGAATTTAAAGGGGTACTTATAAAAATAAGATTTGAAAAGGTATTTTTTAAATGAGAATACATGAAATATTATTATTTTCCAAAACAAGAGATTATTTATTATTAATGATTTTTTATTATTATTTCAAAAATATTATTCAAAATTACACAAAACCACAAAAACACTTGTTTTCAAATAAAAATAGAATTTAAAATACAGTCCGATTTATTAAATTGGTTAAAAACTATAACAGAAAACAGAGGCTGTAATTGAATAAAACGCCATCTATTAACATAAAGCGTAAGTTCATTGTCATGGCAAACCCCAAAACCAGCCATGGTTTCTAACCCCATGAATAAACATTTTAGTTCTAACAAAAAGTCATAGATGGCGCTGTTAATACCAACGCAAGCGCATGCTCCAAGCTTGCACATCTGTTTGCCGTGACGTTGTATAGATGGCGCTACTGGAAAGAGACTTAGAAACTTAATACACCATTTGAAACCCTACATTTCCTTTACATGTTGATAAAAATATCTTCTTTCTAGAAATTCATGTTTATTACCTAAATACGTATTCATACGAAACAGACTGTATCCAAAAACTAAGAATAACTGTCTACTCTAAAAAATACCAATTAAATAAATAAATAAGTTACTAAAGTTACTTGAACTTGTCCTTTTCCAATAGGTATAGTAAAGCGCCATCTATTAGCAATATATTAGAACCAAAGTAACATTCTAGTTCCATATAAAAAACATAGATGTCATGCGTTTTGCTTTTCCATCAATAATCATTATTTTTCTACTTTTAAATAACCGAATATTTTTTATTGAAATGGTGTTAGGACTTTTTGAATGTATATCATAGAATCAATAATTTACAAAAAAACGAAGTAAAAAGAGATTTCTTTGAGTAATAGTTTTTGTCCTTTCAATAACAATAAGTACCTAGAGTTTTTGTGGAAAATTTATATGCTAGTTACAAAAAAAACATCAATTTAAAAGAAAAATAGAGTTTTAAAGAAAAATTACATAACAGAACAATAAGTTATCAACTAATTTAGTTTACAGCATGTTTCAAACATGTGGGCGTAAGATTAGGTGGGCGTGTCCTAAACTTCTAAGAAAGTGGGAGTTACTAAGACGTAGGCGGAGTTTACTTGGATTGGTCAGCAAACTTAGCCTGTCTTCTAAGTTATCATTAAGTTATTGTCTTTCTATTGGCTGTTTTTTTCGTAGATTTGATGTTATTGGTAGATTTCTGTCTGCTTTTTTATAACTAGCATACCTATCTATTATAAATCTTTACAAAGAGATATGGTCGTTTGAGAGTTATTAGGCACTAAAATTAAGAAATTTATCAACAATTTAAGTATGTAGGTCCTACTAGGTAGGTACTTTTGATAAGAAAACTAGATTACTGATTGTAGATATATACCTTGTTATGTTTATTGTTATTAAGTAGGTACATAAATTACCTATAAGTACGTAATAAACAATAACACAGATGTATTATCAAATTAGTAACACACAAACGTTTGTTCTTTGTGGGGATCGAACCCACGACCTCAAAGCACGCAAAGCGTTATTAGTAATTACATTTAATCGTTGACAACAAAGTATTATCTACATATGACAACTAAGTATTGTATTAAGTATGCCAGTCTTCTAGTATTCATAACACAAGCTCTGCTTAGCTTGGGGCTAGATGATGTTGTGTTTACTGTCCAGCATTATTTATTTTATTTATTATTTGTTTATTTATTTTATTACCTACAGTATTTTCAATTATAAGCTTTCTGCAAACGATCTGTAGATTCTTTCTTTTAAAAGCTTCCCTATTTTTTAAAATGTTAGCGCAGACTTGAAGCATTGATTACCATACCTAATGATGACTTAAAGTCAACGCTAACTTTTTATAAGATAGGAGATAGTAGTTTCACTGATAGATATACTTAAATCAGTCGGTACCATTTGGAAGTGTAGGTAGGTAGGTACTTTCCCAAGATACTGTCTGAACTGTCTGAGTTGGCAAAATAACTTGTCTATGGTATAAGTAAGACTAAAAACTTGGTCAAACTTAAGGCCAAAGTCAAAGTCAAAGTCAAAGTTATTTTATTTGCTTGAATTAAATGTACATAGATGTTAAAAGATAGTTTGTTTCAATTTAATTCTACCTTATATAAGGCATGCAAAATTTTAAAAATTACAAATTATTATTAAATTGTATTCTATTGCTAATTAACATTTTTCGTCTTTATGTTATTAATTAATAAATATAATTAGGGAAATAGAAAAATAGTTATAATAATGTCAGTAATTAAAGTAATAGTTAGGTAAGTATAGATTTTAGAATAGTATTTTTAAGAAGTAAATTGAGTTAGATTATCAGTAAAGAATTGGTTTACAGTATAATAACATTTATCGGCCAATATAGTTCTCAACTTTCTCTGAAACAACGAAGTGGGTAATTCGCGCAGTGATAGCGGGAGTTTATTATAAACAAACGGAGCCATACAAAAGACACTTTTGCGCATCAATGTGGTTTTAGAATTACGCACACAGACTTTCTTTTGATCTCGTCTGTTACGTTGAACGACATCAGACAGCCGACAAAACAGGTCTGGATTGTCTCTAACAAACATAGCCGTTTCCAGAATATACAGTGAAGGAATGGTTAAGATGGTGTATCTCTTAAAGTATGGTTTGCATGAATCTGTTACTTTAAGATGAAACATGGCTCGAATACATCGCTTTTGATGTTTAAAAACTTTGTCAACGTCCGTCGAGTTGCCCCAGAAGATTATACCATACCTAATATGTGAGGCAATAAGACCATGGTACGCAGTTAGCAGAGCTTCCACATTAACTACCGGAGATAATTTGTAAAGAACATATGCAAGACTGTTTATTTTTTTACATAAGCTTTCTACTTGCGGCTTCCAATTTAACTTTTTGTCAATGTTTATACCTAAAAACTTTGTGCTATAAACTTCCTCAATATTTTTATCATTATATTTTATGTCAAGATTTGTAGAAGCAGCATTATCGCGTTGTCTGAAATTAATTATTTTAGTTTTATTTATATTTATTTTTAAATTATTATTATCCAACCATTTTATTATTGAAGTCAAAGCGAAATTTATGTCAGAATTAAAAGTGTCAATGTTATTACCAGTAATAGTTACAGTACTATCATCTGCAAACAAAGATATAGGATGTATTGTGGCTTTTGGCAAGTCGTTTATATAAACTATGAAAAGCAGTGGCCCCAACACACTTCCTTGGGGCACACCGAACTTAACAATACGTTCCTTAGATGTATGTACCTTTTCAGTCTTGGTCTTATAGTCAATTTTCGTTATTTGCGTTAACTGTTTTCTATTTTCTAAGTATGTTTTGATTAATTCTAGAGCATTACCTCTAATGCCATAAAGCTCCAGTTTTGTTAACAAAATGCTATGATCAACATAATCAAATGCTTGGGTCATGTCGCAAAATATTGAGCAGACTGGTGTTTTTTTATCGACATTTGTTATTACACGAAGGAGAAAATCATGCAGGGCCATATTAATGGTCTTATTTTCCCGAAACCCTTTTTGCTCTCCACAGAGTATGTTGTTCGATTCAAGATAGTGACTGACTTGTTTGTATATGTACTTTTCAAAAACCTTAGAGATAACAGGTATGAGAGAAATAGGCCTATAGTTCTCCATACACTCCTTTTTTTGTTTTTTATGTACAGGCTTAATAATTGATACTTTTAGTGCATCCGGATATATTCCTGTACTAAGACTTAGGTTAATAATGTGGCTAATAGGTAGGCATATATGATGAGCTACCGCTTTAAGTATTTTTGTTGAGATACCATCGTACCCAACACTTCCTGTATTATTAAGTAAATACACTATTCTAAGTATGTCAGTGGGAATACATGGTTTCAAAAAAAATTGAGTTTTTGTTACTAGAAATTAAGCTAGGAATGTCCTTTCCTGAATTGTGGTTTGGAATAATCTTGTCAATAAAAAAGTCATTAAAAGCATTTGCTATGTCATTTGAGTCTGTGATTATTTTACTATCTATCTTAATTTTATTAATGGAATCTTTGGGAATGTTTCGTTTTGTGTTGTTGATTATACCCCAGGTTGTTTTACATTTATTATTGGACATTTTTATTTTGTGATTGTTTTGTGATTTTTGTGTCAGTTTTATAATTTTCTTAAGTACTTTAGTATAGTTTTTATATTTATCTAAATCTGCGTTTGAGTTTGTTTTTCTAAGCTCCCATAAAAGATTTCTTTTTCTTTTACAGCACATTTTAATACCACGTGATATCCAGCGTACAGGTTTAGACGTTTTTACTGTTATTAGTTTACTAGGAAAACAAAGGTCATAAAATAATTTAAATTTATCCATAAACTTATCAAAAGCTTCACTAGGGTGGATTTCACTGTATATTTCGGAAAAAGAAATGTTCTCTAGTATATTTGTGAACTTCTCTATATTGTCGGCTGAATAATCTCGTCTTGTGACACGCCAATATCTCAAGGTAGCTAGATTATTGACCGGGCATCTAATAAGTTGGGCTGTGTGATCTGAAAGTGCGAACTCTATCACCTCTGATGTACAAGGTTTTTTAAAATTATGCGCAAAATTGTCAATGCATGTTTGGCTTTTGAGTCGCGTAGGTTGTTTCAGAGCAAGTTTGAGATTAAAATTTAAAAGTAAACATTCAAATTCTAGTGTAAAATTATTTCTTTTTAAAATGTTAATATTAAAATCACCAGCTATTAAAATATTTTCATATGATTTCTTTGAAAGCTCTTGCATAACTTTCTGAAAACAGTTAATAAATATGTCAAAGTTATTAAATTTAGGTACACGATAAATACATACAATTACAATGTTAAAGTCTATTAATAATACTGCACAGCATTCAAATATGCCGACCACTGAAAATTCTGATACTTTCGGTAGTTCAGTCCACTTGTGCTCGTTGCGTATCAGGATACAGGAACCGCCTCTTTTAGTATCTTTACGGCAAAAACATGAGGCCAGCGTGTAGTTAGGTATCACTAAATATTGTTCATCTCCTGCCATAATAAAGTGTTCCGTAATACATATAATATCAATTTTTTTGTTACTTTCATACAGTTCATTCAAGCATACTGTTAGCAAATCCGACTTATTAAGCAGACCTGCAATGTTTTGATGAAGAACATGCAGGCTGCTATTCTCGAAAAAACTGGTCTTTTTGTTGGTCGTACTCAATTAATGACATTTCTGTTTTGTACGAATTTCTGTGGGTTAGGATTTTCTTTATTTTTTCAATGCAGTGTGACAGGTCTTGAAAAACTGTACGGAGCCCAGCGTTACTTATAGTTCCAGACGGTTTATGGAACATGCTGTAGTCATATGTCAAATGTTTGTTCGTGTCAACTAGATAAGCATAATTATATGTGTTAATGTCTTGGTAAAGCAAGTCGTTAAAGTTATAGATTCGGTGATTTATGGATTCTTTATTAAAACCGTATTGGTAGGTTGGAGAGCAAACAATAACATTTGTATGTGTAATTTTTTGCAAGGTTTCTCTCATGTAGCATATAATTTCAATATTTTTATTAATTTCTTGAAAATCTTGATCTCCGATGAGTATAATACAATAGTCTTCCATTGTGAAGGAAACTAGTTTATTATCTATTCCTTTCAGGAGCTGCTTAGTACATCCCTCCGGAGTTAAATAGTGACACATGCTATACATATTTTGCATCGTGTCCTGGGCGATAGATAATACCTTATTTTGTTTGTTGCTACTGATTACACATACTTTTGGTATATATAAAGCTGAATTACTACTTTTTGTAGAAGTAATCAGACTTTTTCCTATGTTGGGTATATTGTAGACGGTTTGGTGCAGGTCTTTTTCTGGTAAAATCATGGTTTGGGTTTGTTTCTCTGAGCTTACATTATCTAGCAGGATTGTTTGTGTTTCTCTATGAGTTTTGTCAATTTTCTTATTTTTTATCTCCGACTCTAGTGTCAAAGTAGTTTGCGTGTGTTTATGTACTTTTAATTTATTCGTAGGAGTCTTGTTTGTTTTTGGGGAAGAAATTGGAGAAAACTTAGCCTGGACGGGACTGGATCCAACTCTCTTGTATAATTCATTTCTTTTGTACAGCTCCTGATTGTGTCGTTTTAAGTCTCTATTTTTGAGTGATAAGCGTTCAATTTCATTGTGAGCGCTGTTTAATTGAGTTTGTAGCTGTTCAATTTTATCAATGTACTCTTTAATCTGGTCATTATTCTCAGATATATCAGGAAGGCTACTAGTCGTGCCATCTAGCGCATCATTACTGAACTCTAATTCATTTCTACTAATTACCAGCTGAGTTTGCGCACGTCTCAGAGTTATATTGTCTTGAGATTCCATTTTTTTTTTGGGTTCGGATATAATCCAATGCCTCTTCTACTTGTCGCTAGGTGGAGCTGAACAGAAAATATAATTGTTTATGCGCAAAAATTTCTGTCCTACTGGGGTTCGAGCTTGGTCTCCCACGCGACAATGGTTAGCATAAAGGAAATATCGCTCAACCACTTGGCCACACTGCCGATAAGAGTTTGTGCGAAATTATGGTATACTTTATAACGTTCAGCAAAAGTGTAAAAGTTCGTTAGCGATTTGATTTATTATGAGTCATTCACCTTTTGAGGCACCGTCACTTTTTTTATTTCGTAAAATTTTTATTTTAAACAGTTATTTGTATTATTTCTCAAAGTATTTCGCACAAAATATTTCATTTATAACACTGGGTTGGTTTAGCACTGTTTTAACGAGTTTAGCACTGTTTACATGAGTTTAGCACTTCATATATTGTCAATTTAGTCCTGTAAACTCTTCTTCGTTGTTTTAGATTAAATTCATGTCCAATCGGATAGATAACACTTGCACATATTATTTGAGATATTTGTGTACTAGTTGTGTAGAAATTTGAGTGTCTCGTTCACTTTAAGTATTTTATTTTAATTAAAGTAATCACAGTCGATGTTTACGTGATGGCAGCGCCATCTGTTCAGTGCTATAAGGCTCCGCCTACTTTCTTGCGCGCACCTATATCCGCCCTTTTAACATCTTGTGCGCATCACGCCCACCATCTTAATAACACGCCCAATCTTACAAAACTATACATCTTACAAAACTATATCAAGTTTAGCTTCCGATTGGTACTGATTTGGATCAGTAAAACTATCTACAGATCGTTTGCAAAGGTCTGTAGAAAGCTCAACTGTTTCTTAAATAAACGTTAAATAAACCTTTGTACATTATTGTTAGTCGTAATATTTATATATAATTCTTCGTCGTATTTTTTTCTTTAGAAACAAAATATAAAGAAAACTGTGCTCAATACCGTGATAGTTTCAATAATAAATATGCAGATTAAAAGATACAAAATTATTTATGAAAAAATATGTTTTAAATTAAGGTAGGCTCTGACTTTTGCTTTATTTTAATATAATTTTTTAAATAAAAACGTTTAGGTACAGTTAGGTAGTGAAAGTTTTATTTTATTTGGGATTAGAGAGTGATGTGTGAGATGTCCATAAATATTTGTTATTAGATTTATTATAACTGACTTTTTTTAATATTTTTTAAATTAAAAAACGTTAACAGTTAGTTACATAGTGAAAGTTTTATTTTATTGAGCGTGATGTGTGAGATGTCCATGAATACTTACTTATAATTATATTTATTATAAAAATCATCTTTCCAGGCTCAAGCAACTGATGTAAGAAAGTGGGGTACCGACTGTCATCAAAAAATTAAGGTAAGATATATAAAATTAATTATATAATATCTGTTTTAGGAACGTAAATAATTTTGTTCTCACATTAAATCGACATTACAGTTTAATTATTAATTTTGTGCTTTCGATATAGAAACCTTATCTTTTTTTTATGTTTTTGCTACAAAAAACGCGTTATTTAGATTCCAGAGTGTTTAAGGCGAACGCTACACGTCAATAAATATCGTAATAAATATAATAAGTATAAATATAGTAGGTAGGTACTTATATATTGACGGATCACAATATGGATCTTGCGTGTAGCCTTCGCCTAGGACATGATGACTTATTGAGTATTTAATATATGATGAGCAAAATTAAACCCAAAATTCCTAAAATATCACTTATCTATCTAATCTAAATGTCTCACCTTTCGTCATCGCTACGCTTCATCGTTCAAATACTGACATCAGCACTAACAAAATACATCCAAATAGTTAGTACATTGAACCTATAGCACCAACCAGGTGTACCTACCCAACCTTTACAAAATAGCATGACTTCAGGAAACGGAAGTGTTGCCGGCCAATGGGAGGCCGTCATGGGATGCGATCAGAACAGAGTCGAAATAATGGAGCGAGTGAGTTGCTTCATTTGACAGGCGTAGCGTAAGCAATGAAGTCATGTCAAAATCTAAGTGAATAGTACCTTATTTTGGTGCGTCATAAGGATCATTTTGAATTATACCCAATGACTCATTTAAAAAAACTAACAACAAAATAAATCATTATATTTTAAATGCGATGTACTTATACAAAATTAGATTTTCAATTGGTTTTTTTGGTTTTATCTGTAAAATTTAGATAATTACGTATTTGTTCCCTGTTATTTATCTCTAGAAAATTATTGCTGCACACCAATGATTTTAGTACGTCATACTTGAGAAATAAATAAATGTATGTTACGTGTAGGTAGGTACTGTCAGCTGAAACCAGAACAGTTTTAGGACATTTTTCAAAAATGCTTTTTACTTTCAAAACCATTTTGTTTCATTTTTAATAACTCCAATATTGTCAAATTATACGTCGTATTGTTAGCTAGAGGCATTGATTTATGCTCCTTTTTTAGTAATTCTTTTATAAATGACCTCTTTTATCATTAATGTCTTTTGTCAATTTGGCTAACGTCAAGTGAGTCACACCAAGGGGTGAACACGAACAAAATTGACAATCGTAAACGTATCGAAACAGTGACGTGAGATAAACTGCGCGTAAACATCAGCTTTACTGTCGAACATTGCAGCGTTAGCGCGCAGTGTATCTTAAATACTTTACTCTCCCGATTGTCACATTTATTCGTGCTCTTTTCGTACCTATGTACCAGCTAGTGTACTCTGTGCCAACTTAAAAAAATCTCACGTTCATACGTCATTTCCGTTCATACATGTACTAAGTGTACAATCATCTCTCTCAGTACCCCGTATTAGTGCAGTACGAATAAGATCCGGTCACCGGAATCAGTGCTGGGAGAAATAAGGTAGCTGTGATGGCTTTTGTCTGAGTGTTCAGAGCTTAAGGTGTGGTCTGTACAATAACGTTGCATTAGGAAGAGAGAAAGAAAAATATATTATTTGCGACAGCAAAGTATGAAGTTATGTACAGCAAATATATCTAATAATGGCGCAAAACTCTGCCTCAGCGTATGTCAGTACCCCAAGTACGAGTTGAAGTTATGTACAGCAAATACAATAATGGCGCAAAACTCTGCCTCAGCGTATGTCAGTACCCCAAGTACGAGTTGAAGTTATGTACAGCAAATACAATAATGGCGCAAAACTCTGCCTCAGCGTATGTCAGTACCCCAAGTACGAGTTGAAGTTATGTACAGCAAATACAATAATGGCGCAAAACTCTGCCTCAGCGTATGTCAGTACCCCAAGTACGAGTTGAAGTTATGTACAGCAAATATATCTAATAATGGCGCAAAACTCTGCCTCAGCGTATGTCAGTACCCCAAGTACGAGTTGAAGTTATGTACAGCAAATACAATAATGGCGAAAAACTCTGCCTCAGCGTATGTCAGTACCCCAAGTACGAGTTGAAGTTATGTACAGCAAATACAATAATGGCGCAAAACTCTGCCTCAGCGTATGTCAGTACCCCAAGTACGAGTTGAAGTTATGTACAGCAAATATATCTAATAATGGCGCAAAACTCTGCCTCAGCGTATGTCAGTACCCCAAGTACGAGTTGAAGTTATGTACAGCAAATACAATAATGGCGCAAAACTCTGCCTCAGCGTATGTCAGTACCCCAAGTACGAGTTGAAGTTATGTACAGCAAATACAATAATGGCGCAAAACTCTGCCTCAGCGTATGTCAGTACCCCAAGTACGAGTTGAAGTTATGTACAGCAAATATATCTAATAATGGCGCAAAACTCTGCCTCAGCGTATGTCAGTACCCCAAGTACGAGTTGAAGTTATGTACAGCAAATACAATAATGGCGCAAAACTCTGCCTCAGCGTATGTCAGTACCCCAAGTACGAGTTGAAGTTATGTACAGCAAATATATCTAATAATGGCGCAAAACTCTGCCTCAGCGTATGTCAGTACCCCAAGTACGAGTTGAAGTTATGTACAGCAAATACAATAATGGCGCAAAACTCTGCCTCAGCGTATGTCAGTACCCCAAGTACGAGTTGAAGTTATGTACAGCAAATACAATAATGGCGCAAAACTCTGCCTCAGCGTATGTCAGTACCCCAAGTACGAGTTGAAGTTATGTACAGCAAATATATCTAATAATGGCGCAAAACTCTGCCTCAGCGTATGTCAGTACCCCAAGTACGAGTTGAAGTTATGTACAGCAAATACAATAATGGCGCAAAACTCTGCCTCAGCGTATATCAGTACCCCAAGTACGAGTTTGTGCCAAGCCTCTCAAGAAAACTGTAGGGGCGCTGCTTGGATCTCCATACAAAATCGGTGGCGCTCGGCGATTGCGTCTCTACGATCTGTGTGTGCACAAATCCACGTGATATATAATATTCGAAAAAAGTATACAAATAGTTTTTCTACGACTTTAATTAATTAATTAATTTATTTCTCTCACTTATTTTAATGTTAAGCTAATACAGTGGTTTACCTTAAATGTAATTAAAGATTAGGATGGCAGATAAGAGAGCTGGTGCCCAAAAAGGTTTAGTAATAAAACCTGTTTGATGGGACTTGTTGTGAATTATTTTGTTATTACCGTTATTGTCAGGTCACCGCTTTTTTAGAGACTAAAGTTTTAGAACGATTGATTGGACGAGTCGATTGCTACTGAATAAAATGTGAGATTGCGGCGGACTCTGATGAAAAATCAGTACAATAGTATCGAGTACTTAGGCATACATCGAACTAGTTTGCTGAAAGGCTGGTCAATGAACTTCACGTCAAGAAAAAAAATGCTTAAGCAATATTTAAAAAAAAACATTTTTATTAACTCTAGTGGAACGGCAAAATTACTTGTTTTGTTTATAATTTAAAAAATAGATTTTCAAATCCTTACTATAATTATTTAATTTTATTGTTAAGATAAAGTTGCAAATTCTTACTCCTAACAACGATATAATTATATAATTTTATTGTTAAGATAAATAAATAATATAAAGCAAGATAAAACGCCGAGAAAATTATAAGATCCGCGATAAAATAGTACTTGTTTATCTATCTACTAAATAAATCTCCCTACATTGATATCAAATCGCTCACATTTAAATACTTTTTTTTTAAATGTTTAAAAACTACTAAAAGAAAAAAATAATAAAAAAAATGGTTGTCTGTAAAGTCGGTTTACTGACGATAGTTGAACGTGACAACGTCACTCCATGGAACGTTTTTTTGTCATGTTTTTTCGTGCGTGTAGCCGGCTCTATCGAATTATAAGACGTTGTCACGTCAAAATTGTTTACCCAAATAAAATATCAAAAGCTCAACAATTTACATTACCAACACATCATAATGACAAGAGGTAGGGGTAGTTCTTCAACGAAGTGTTATGCTAAAGAAGGTGTAATTACTTGCACGTCGGACTAATGTGAAAACTTTAAAATTCTTCTCGCAGTGACGAGGTGCCTAAGTTGCCGTGTAACGCGACGGAAACATACGGGCGACTGTTGTGAGCGTTCACGCGACGGTTTACAGACGCCGGTATTTATAGTACATATTTGTATAAGTAACAAAATATGAATTAAAAGGAATTGACAGTGACAAAAGTAGTATTTACGAAAATAGCACTGAACGAAAACTATTTGCAATTCTTTATTTTCCACTTCGAAGCATAAAAAAGCCTTAGTTTTTGGAAATTTAAGCGCAAAATTTGTTCTCACATGTCATTGTTCATGCTTTTTTTTATTTCAGAAAACAAACCGAGAAATATAGTCCAATCATTTTTTTGAGTAGCAAATTTAAAAACAACCTAATTTCCTTTCTCTTCGCCTTATAGCACGTTTAATAAATTAACCGAGATTATTTACATGTATAAGTTGTCAGAACAGCGCTCCGTATGTTCCCACTCACACCTCGAGCATTCAATTTGCGTGGCGACTCGCGTCACGCCTTGCGCGAACTTAGCTCGCAGCCCATTGTCTTTGTAGCGAGCAAGTCACTGCGAGTGCGAGCCCTTTGTCACACTTCAGCACAGCGGTTAGCGGTATCTTAGAACGTTTATTTTTTTTAATAACACTGGTCTTTAGTTATAAATATTTTTCTATAAAATATTGATTAGCCAATGACGAACTTAGCTCACCTTTGTAGCAAGTCTCTGCGAGTACCTACTAGCTTCAGTCACGCGGTTAGTGGGTTTATCTTAGAATGTGTTGGTTTTTATTAACAGAATTAGTGTTATAGAAAACTATTAATTAGCTAATCTGCTTGTCGTAAAACCTAAATAAAAAAAAGCAAGCCAGCTATTTAAATGCGTTTATGCGATCTCAAAATGAACGCATAAAAACAGGATACAAAAAAACTAAACGTTGATTAGGATCAATTAGTAAAATATGAGGTCTTGAGGAAAATCAAGGTCAGTTTATTTCCAAAAAAGCCTTTTCTAAGTTTAAAAAGATTTTGCATCTAAAACAAACGACATCCGACTTGATGATTGACTGAAATCTCGTAAAAATCGTACTGACTTGTCACTGGCTACATCTTCGTATTGAAGGCCATATAAAAAGAAGAAGTTTAAAAGTCTATAAAAAAGTATAGTTCTGTGTAAATTTCCTTTGACTACAGCAATCTGTTTCACCACGGGTCTACCTTACTGTAAGTCTTTAATCGTCTCTCGAGCGGTCCGCTAATGGAGAGGGATGTCTTTCAGAGGGCTTTCAGGTTTTGCGAAGTTCTTTATGGTACAAATGTAGTCCGTGTTGACATAGTTTCTTTAAGTTCGATACTGCTTCGGTGCAGTGGAGTCTTTCGAAAGTTTGTAAAATTCGCTTTGGTGCGTGAGGTGTCTTCCGAAAATTTACACACATTAGTGTTTATGTGTAAGAAATGTGCTGTTAAGAACGTTTTTTAACTAGCATTTTTTTCTAAACTAACGTTACTTGTATTTATACTATTAGAATAAATTGCTTATTAGTCTGTATCTAGACTAGATCGTAATCATATTTAGCAAACATTTTGTATATACGCCATAAAAAAAAATATTAGTTTCTATCAAAAGTTAAGTTCGGAATAAAGGTAAAAAATAAAATAACTAGTCTAGTTAATGAAAAGCCTACATATCCATACAAATTTATCTCAGCGAAAGAAACTATAACCCACTAACAAAATTAAAAACTACGCGTACTCATTACTTACGTACGCGCCATCTTTTAAAACGTTTCCAGTAAGGATGAATAGACGCGACTCTTGAAGCGTTTTAGAAAAAAAAACTAAAAAAAGAAAATTCACGCGTTCGCGTTCCATTGTACGCAGACACGAAGGTGGATCTCATTAAGAGAACGTTCGAATTAAGAACCGAGCCCGATGGAGCGGGAATCTTAGCGATCATTACGTGGAACGGAACGGCAGAGGTGTCATGGCGGCGTTATCATGTTTTTGTTGAATATTTTTATTCAGCTTCTATACAAATAAAAGTTTTCACTACTTCTTCTCGCATATTCAAAGCGCTTTACAAAGAAACTTAGTAAGCTGAGTGTCTATTTAGACCTGATAAATAAAATCCGATTTTTCAAATCCGCGTATGACAAAATGCTACTATTCGATTTATCACTCAAAATATAATAAGTTATCTGGTATTGTATTGTGTTGCTGTTTGGCGATAAAGGCATTATATGTCCTTTATTTTTAATTGTGGTGTGCAATAAAGTATTTTTATCTTCTATGCTTAGAATTTGGTCAATACCTAGACACAAAACAAATCAATATTTTTATTATAAAAATATTTTTAATGCATAAACTTTTTTCTCTCTTTTATTAGCTCAGGAAAGTAGCGCTAACACTGAGTTGTGTATTACCAACTTGTGACGTCAATTTATAACTAAAAATATATTACATTGTAATTGTCTCATAAGTAAAGGTCATTTTATCGCCGGATGTCCAATTCCTATCAACCACCGGACATGGTACGATATGATACACTCAGTCATACTATCTTCATACTTTATATATTTATAAGTACAGAGGACCTTATTCCTGAGTGGTGAGTACGAATAATCATAAACGTATCGTGACGATAGCACGCTGCAACGTTCGGCTGTCGAGCTAACGTCAACGTCAGTGTCACTGAAATACGACACGGTTTCGATACGTTTGCGATTGTCACATTTATTCGTACTCGGACTCTGGTAGCGAAACTGAACTCGATTTAAAATACCGCGTAATCGTTTTTTTTTTTTTGCATCTAACTTATCAAATTTTTTTTTCAAAGGTAGAACGTAAGTTATAAAACCATACAGCGTTTATCGTATTGTTATCAATTTGTTCCATTTTGTCTTAAGTTTTAGTTTAAAATGTATTAATCTTTCGTATTTTTTTTGAAGTAGTTAAAAACTAGGGTGACTACACTCCAGGTGCAAGCAAAGACAGATGGCAGAGGTTACTTGCACGCGCACCAAATAATTCCATTGTATTAGAATGGGGTCGTAAGTTCCAATGAATGTCTCATATATTCAGGTTTTAAATTAAAAGTTATTATGAGGATAAGATTTGTTTTTTTAAGTAGCTTTATTATTTCATAAGTTGATAAAAAGGATAATAAGTTGATAGCAATGTGGTTTGTGACTATACTTTTTGAAAAAGCCCATCTGGAGATGTACTACTACCGTACATATTTCTACAGCTAAGTAGTAATGCTCAAATTGCTTGTTTGAAGAGTATTTGTCTCCTCTTTTGTTTATAATTAAGTATATATTTCACATAAATGTGATATTTCGCTAAAAAAAGTGGTCGTTCTTGGTCATGCTTTATTATTATTCTTTCAGTTAAATATAAAGTATAAATACCCAAGGTTTTAGTTTATAGTTTTCTACACTATACTGCCATTATCACACAAAACAAAATTGATTAAATATAGGCCAATCTAAACCATCAAACGTTAGTGCTTGATTTGTAAATAAAAAGCTTAGTCACAATCAAAACAAGACTATGAAATGTCCCTCATATCCCTCACTATACAAATCTTGGTTCCGTCCTATACAAACCAATAAGAACAGTTTGCGAATAAGACGCAAACCAATAAGAGAATCGATCAATCGAACGTAACTCGATCGCATCACAATTCCAATCATCGCATAACAACGTCCAGAATCGCGTTGTTTATTTGAAAAACTTATACTAAGCTGAAACCCTTACCCATAATCTTATACTAAGATAGAAGGTATACGTTAGTAGGTATCTGTCACCGTCACCACTATAAAATGATCCTAATAGCGAATGGCTGCTTTTGGTTAAGAAAGGTCAAGCTGTATCTAAAACATCTACGGTCTATCTTATAAAAAGTTAGCGCAGACTTGAAGTATTGATTACCATACGTAATGATGACATAAAGTCAACGCTATCTTTTTATAAGATAGGGGGCGTCTTCGATTGCAATAATTCCTAGCCCATGTCGTTATTCGGAAAACTGGCTTTTTAGTCGTAAGTTTAATTTCAATCTGTGTATTGGTTTAAGCGTGATAAATAAATAAATAAATAATTATTTATTTATTTATTTATTTCTTAAAATTGAAAGGCTTTGAGTCGCTTAGCGACTATGTCAGCCGGTTATGTATCTATGCTGGACAATCCACACAACATCATCTAGCCCCAAGCTAAGCAGAGCTTGTGTTATGGGTACTAGAAGACTGACATACTTAATACAATACATTACATAGATAGATATTTTTTATTATATATATAAACACCCGGTGATGAGCAAACAATTAGACCAACTTGATTTCTGTGTTCAAAATCGTATACTTAGTGGATCTGCATATTAATTTTTTCATATTATTTTCTATTGTTGGCTCTTAAACAGTTTTAATAGTAGATTCGAAAGGGCGCGTGTCCCGCCAGGTGCGAGTCCATAGTGCCCCTACTCTGACATCTCCCATAATAATACTTATTACAAACTCCTTATTATTTCTTGTTTTAATTGTGCCCGGACTTGCCTTTTACTCCTTTTGTTCGCGTTTAATGGCTTTTATTGTTTTGAATACTTTTATGCGACGCGTGCCGGCTGCGTCTGTAAGATTTTTGTTTTTTTTTTTTTTTGCTGTTTTATTTTGCGAAGATGAAAAAGAGGTTTTATGCACCTAGAATCACCTAGTTTGTAAGACGAATCATTTAGAATCGTCTTACAACTAGGTGATTCTAAGTAACCTTGCGATTTTATTGACCTACGTCCTACCTAAGACCTACGTCCAGCAGTGGACTGATATAGGTTGATGATGATTTTATTGAATAAAGATTTTTTTTCCTTTACTTACTTTAGATAATTTACTTTATGCTTTCTGTGTATTGATTTGTGAATGTGTAAATAAGGCTAAGCTCTCCTTTGTGTTACCTTTCGATGCTTTTGTTTAGTTTACTGAATCGTTTGTAAGTTTTGTTTTTATCGAAGGATTATTGACGATGGCTAGTAATTAAAAATCCGTGTCTACATTCCCAAAGGTACACATAACATGTTTAACATATTGTGTATTATTCATGTTTATTAATTTAAAAACTGGGCTTGGACCCCAGACAAGATTTTTCAGTGAACCAAGTACCTAGTTTTTTTACTTTTACATTTACTCGATACGAAACAGTAACGGCCGGTTTCCTAACAAAAACGATGATCAACGAAAAAATCAAATAATTACTATGTGTCAATCTCGGATCAATCGTGATTTGGGTTTCCAGAAACCGGCCGTTAGTCAGTATCTATATCTGACATTATTGTCATTCCAAAACTACACGCACACTGAAGCCATCTGGCTCAAGATCCATCGAAGTTTAATTGGTGAAATTCCTCACACATTGCCCAGTGATTGGCTGTTTTATACTGCAACCGATACGACATCTACACTATATTGGAGAGCTAAACTTTGCCTTTTTACAAAAATGTACAAAAGCGACCTCGAAACTTAAGCGAAAGGGGGCTAGACGGAAAAATAAGACCAAAAGTTGTAACGACACTTTTTGCTATAGTTGTAAACCGTGCACTTGTTTCTCTTCCTCTCTCTCTCATAGAAAGCAAGCCAGTTATTAAATTAAGAACTTCGTTCCATCCGGGTATCCCTTGTTACCTCTCAAGTTTTTATTTAAGTATTTATTTATTCGTGCTCGGGCCTCAGATATTTATAGAGGTGACGTGTGTCAAAGAATAAGTCGTTATCGTGTCGGCTGGTGTGCAAACGCATTTTCTCTATCCAAGTCTCGAAGACAGTCTCAATGGATCCTGTGGTTTTGTTCTAAATTAGTTTTCAAGTAAACTAATCGGTACAAGTTTATATTTTATTGTTATTTGTAGTTTATCGGTTTATAGGGCTCATAATTTGTATGTAAGTGTTATAAATATATTTATTTATAAAATAAATAAATAATGTAGGACAATCCACACAACATCATCTAGCTCCAAGCTAAGCAGAGCTTGTGTTATGGGAACTAGAAGACTGACATACATAATACGATACATTACATAGATAGATATTTTTATTATATGTAGGTACATATAAAAAACCCAGAACACCCGGAATAAATATATGCAGATCGTACAAACATTTATCCTAAGGCGGGAATCGAACCCGCAACCTTCCGTGTCGCAGGCGGACCTTCGCCCACCGCGCCACATCGGTCGTCGATATCCTTTACTAGTGACGTTTTCAGTTAAATATTTATCCATATGCGAGTGAATTGTCATAGGCTTAATTAATTAACCGCTTCTTATGAGGTGGGCCATCTGTTTATTGCATCAAATTCTTAAAATACTTTTCATTCAAACTTTGATACTTAAATTATTTCGTTTTTTTTTATCATTTTTAAGTAAAATATATTAACTAAATACATAATCTACAACAAATAATTATGAATAATATTATTAATTTTAGAAATATTTTTAATATGAAAGTTTTGATTGGTATAACTAACTTTGGTTTAATTAATTAAACCCGATAGCAGATGGTTTAAAACCGTCTATTAGAAGTTTATTTGATGTCTCTGGTTACAAAGTGGCAACCGATTAAATAAAGGGTTAAAAACTTCTTGAATACTTTTTAAATAGTTTGTCATTTGATTTGAACTAATCAAAATATAATGATAAAAAATAATTATTTAAACTTTATATACTTATGATAAAAAAAACTTTATGCGTCGTGATCCAATTTGGTTTTTATTGATTTTAATAACAGGTAGGTACACAAGCTCCAATAAAGCCCTTACCTACATATTTAAAATAAAAAAAAACATTTTTTCATAAAAAACTTTTATTCATAATTACAAAGATTTACACAATCTAGCCGCAAACTAAGCAAATCTTGTACAACTATTTTTGAAATACTTACTTCTACATTTATTAAAAAATCCAATTTAAATATATCAATCTTTCCAAATGTGTTAATGAGCAAGATATCAAGTACTTAAAATACTTTTAATAGCGATAAAACGAAATTAGGGTGAGAAAACTCTCCGAAGATACTTCAAAAGAACATCCAGCCTCCTTGGTACTTGTTGAGGGATATTAAGATAAACGATGGTCTGTAGGGCTGTCACAGATCGAATATTTATTTTAAATTAACTTGATAAAAAACTTGTTAAAAAATTGGCTTATATTTTCAACTGACTTGATAATATTATCTGAAAAATTATTGCAAAATATTGACTGACAAAAAAGGTTCTAAATACGATTGTGTTTTTTTTGTATTTGGTTTCGCGATTTCGACGTCAAAAGTTGAATTGAGAACCTTCTTTTTTGAAAGTGGTTTAAAAGTGATGGAAATAAAATATAAAACGGTAATTTTAATTGTTGTATAATTAATGTTTTTTATTGTTAATAACGTCGAAAAATTCTAACAATCCCAAAAATTCTATATTTGCTGTTATCTATTCTTATCGACATTCCGACTTTTTTGAAACCTTCTTGTCCCAATGAGACATTACGGAAATTAATGATTTTTATAGAATAGTCACTGCATCTAAATCAAAACATTATGTAAATAAAATACAAAATGTAACCTCTCGGTAATTCCGGAAGTGCTTGCGTGTGTAAAGCGTTAACAAAACGATTACACCGCATAACGTGACAACCATAGCGCGCGTCTTCGGTGACCCTTGTTCTCAAGACGGTGTAAACCATTTTATGGCTTGAGGTTTGGTGCGAGTGAACGCGATTGCTTAATATATTTTTTTGATTGGTTTATTTACTTTATACATAGACAATTAAAGAATGCTATTTTTTTTTACAAAAAGCTAGATAAATTATCACTGTTTACTTAATATATTAAAGTTTTTTTGATAGGTTTGTAGTTATAGACTTAATTTATAATACTAGTAGACAATTAAAATGCATGGAAAGAGCCTCCTCGTGGCGCACACCGGTAACAGCTAGGCACGGCAAAGCAGTGTCTAGTCTGGCTAATCTTTCCAACACGATGCTACAACAAAATACAGTTGTAGCATCGACACGATAAGAAGAAGAAGAATTAAAAACAAATTTAGCATAGGTACTATTGTTTTTTATTGATTTTTGTTAGATAAATGATAGATTGTTTATGTAGAAACGTTCTTTCAATATAAAAAATCACTGCATCGTCTTATCTATTTACACTTTTTTTTAGAAACTGTAATATCGAATTCTATTCCTACATGTATTTCCTTTATACGACGTTTAGATAACATTTATTTAAATAAAAAGGTGTAAACAAATATATATTTTATATAGCCCGCTAGAACTAACACCACACCCTTAAGTGGTTGTTTCTTGGTCGGGGGTAAACATGTGCCTTAAGACGGCGTGGGGGTTACGTTCTATCGCTTTTACAATCGCACCGATTAACCTTATCTCTGGATTTTGTGACGTCATGGTTTTACAACATGTTTACTTTTGTTTTTTTTTTGTTTATTGCGCAGTCTATATCAGTCCACTGCAGTACGTCTCTCTCAAAACACACCACTAAGCCCGGTCTTCGGCTCTTTCTTTTTTAATTTAGTACGAAAAAAATCCGTTTATTTTTCATTCATATAATTATAACCAAATATATATAATATATAACCAAAGGTTGAAAATAGATAGGGTTAAAAACAAAAATCGGAAGCTTAAAAACATTAAACAAACAATAAAAAAAGCTATTAAGTAACTAAAACTAATCGAAAAACACCAAAGAGGATATTTTTTGCAAACCGTAAATATTGGTCATAACTTATGTTGCAGATGGAAACATAATATGCTCGTGCGCACACCTTTCGACATTTGCAAGGATGAATGAATGCGCACATTTCAAAGAACTAAAAAAAATACTACTACTGAATTATAACATAACCTATAAACGTAATTACTATGGCTTTGTAATATTTTTAACTTTAATATAAATATTTTATTTTCCTAGACTGTCATCAGTCCGTAATTTTATTTAAAAAAACAAATTAGGTACAGTTTAGTACTGTCACGTTGAGTTTCAAAATGCAGTAGAGCCAGAAAAGCCAAAAAAGTTAGCTTAGTAAAAAAAAAGTATATAAAAGCGAAAAACGATTTAAAATAAATAATTTTTAATTCCTACAAAAAAAACTTAAGTAACATCGTTAACAAAAGTCTTAGTGAAAAAAGCTACTAGTACTAGGTAACTGAATATGTCAGTTTGTTCGAATTTCAAAAAGTGACGTTTGTTGACATGTCAAACAGGAACACATTGCATCTAACAGAAGGCACTTCAAAGGGCGATGAACTTATTTTTTTGGAGCTTCGTTCGGAAGTTTACGAAGCTGTGGTAAAAAGTAATTGGACTAGTCTCTAACTACCTTGTAATGGAAAGAATATTTATTATGCAGAAAAATAAGATTAGGTGTGTCTAATCTATAAAAATACTTAGTTATTTTTGGAGTTAATTTTAGTTTTATTTATTTTCTTATTGTCTGTGTCTGGCGGTCGTTAACCTTTTCTAAATACATATGTTCATATAAACTAAATAAATAACAGGACTATGACAGAAGAATAAGTGTTCTATCAGCAATCTGGTTTTCCTAGTACCTACAAACTTTGCGTGAGCGTTGTTTGAAATCTCTCCGAACGTTTATTTTATTGTTTTTATAAATTGAAAATATTAAAAAAAAACATATAAAAGAAAACGCGCTATGTTATAGACATGATACATTACTTTTTAAATACCTATTAATCGATTTTTATCTTTCTTCCGGTGAAAGTAATTATTAATTAAATCCTCCTAACTTTCTAAACCCTCTCAGAGGGTGAGGCCCTCTCGTACATACTTTCTCATGATGTTTAACTAATGGGGATCTATTGATTTGATCAAACTTTCTAAAAGAAATAGGCCATTATTCTGAGCCAAAGAGGTCATAGAATAAAAAGCTATTACTGTCAACGGTACAATTTCTGTCAACATGCATCTCAAAAGAGTATAAGATTTGATTTAATTATTAAACCAATCTACGTATAATATCAGTTCACTGCTGGACGTAAGTCTCTCCCAAGACGCGCCACTGAGCTCGGTCTTTGTTTCTTCTCAGCCATATTTGCCATCCAGTAATTTGCAGATCATCGTTCTACCTACAAACGCTTTTCTAAGCGCGGTCTCCACTCCAATATCCGTTTGCTTCAACGATTGTAGATTCTTCGGCAAACATGGTCACCAGGTGTTCAAAAGCTGCCTCCTTGACCCTCTACCAAACTCTGTACCAAATCCTACAATTACAATTAAGTTTCTTTGTAAGGAAATCCAACACTAATATCTGATAACTAGCAAAAATCAAGAATACAATTAGAGGTCTACAGTTACACACATTTGTATTCCTGAATTTTTGCTCTATATTATAGAGTGAAGTATATGCCCTGTACGTCTTAAAAAATATTGAAATAAAAAAAATAGTTCGACAGAAAAAAAGAAGACAGTTTTAATAAGCGAGAAGCGATGGAGACAATCCTCTTAATCAGCGCACAGACATTGTTTAAAACGAGGCCACACACGCACATACAGAATGATTAGTCTCTTTGTGTGAACACGGCTACCGCACTTTTGTTCACAACTGTACGTACCAACTTTGGACATTGTTCTGTTATGAACAATTTTGCAAGGTTTTTTTATTAACGCTTTTGGCATTTTTGTACAATATTATATAGTCTTTGCATCTAATCTAGATAATATGCGGATAGCCAGGGATATAAGAATCATTAAATTCTAATCTAAAGGCGAGTTGCTATCACTTTTATTTGACAGCGTCATCTCAGCCTCCCACAAAACACAAATATTTGTGTTATGGCATACACTGTAGTTTGTTTTATGTTTAGTGTTACTATGTATTTACAAAACAAAGTATATAAAGTATTTTTAAAGCAATCTAATTCTCATAGTACAAGTTATGCATAGTTCGAGAGATAATTATGTGAAGCGTCCAAGTAGGTACAGAAAGATGCAATAAATACTTCAAGTTCATTAAACCTTGTATTTAAGTTAAGACAATTAAATAGGAATCACAACAAAGCACTAAAGCGCAGCTTAAAAGCCTAGCCTAATCTAATTTAATTATCCACCCACACGAGCATCCAAACCACAAAGACAAAGGCTGCTATAGCCTCGCAAAATCATAACGTCGGAAAGAAAGAGCCGAGCAAAAAACACAATAAAGTTACAATGTAAACAAGTTATACCGTACTTGAGTGGCTCATTACGGCGCAGATGCGGCATTAGCCGCTCGGCTCGCTAGGCTCGCTCGCTGGTTTTGCTCGAGCCACGGCTCGCTGCTTACGAGAGCGGGCTACAAGCCTTTGTTTAACCTATTTCGGTTTAGATTACGCTTTTAACTTGATGAGCTTTAATTAATTAGATGTGTTTAAGTTATTTTTATTGCTTATTTGCACATCTTGTATCTTGCGCTGGGTTTTAGAGACGGAAAACAATGATTTCACATTACCGATACGATACGACAATTACACGAAATCGGCGAAAATAAATATTTTTGGATATTTCTGACAATGCCACCTAGATTGCAATATCCCAATCATTATTCACCATGAGACAGTGATAATTATAACAAATATTCTTGACAGGGACCACAAATCAAATAATATACAAAGCTAATACCAGAACTGAGACGCTTGTCAAGGAAATTTAGTTCTAGAAGACTCCTATAACCACTTAGTTCGAAATTTATAAGATCTAAAATAATTAATTCACTCAAAAAACACAGTCACAAGTCCAAACACTGTAATATTGCCTATTTATACTATTCTCCTCAACTTATATAATAATCATTCACAATAAAATTGAATAGCTAAAACTTCTGTCTAAATCTTGCATAGTTACTTACTACGCCTTTGTAAAGTCTAAAACAAAAGAAGAGCCCAATAACAAAGTCATAAATATTTTTTATAATATTATCCTATATGTTATTTTCTTCAACCTATAATATTTATTACAAACATACACAACAAAATTGAAAAACTATAACAGAAATGTCTACAGAACTCAGTCTAAATCTCGCATAGTTACGTACTACGCCTTTGTAAAGTCTAAAACAAGAGAATTGCACTGATCCGATTACTCGAGCATTGTTCTGTTCAAAATTCAAATCCAAATAATCGAATGTTGAAAAGTTTGATCACATGATCCCTTTTCAGGTTAGTCTAGTGCATGTGGACTCTTTTCATCGCGTTGTTTCTATTGGACGTTCGTTTTGCTCTGTCTGAGTTCAGCTTTTTATTAGTAGATACTTTTGTATACTTGCGTTGGGATTTTTTGACGGAGTTTTTTTAAGGTTTATGCGGAATTGCTAGTATTAAAGAAAAATAATTTCGGCTACATATGTTTGAAAATTAATAGCCATTACATACTTTGGAAAATACTAACGCACTTATTCACGCAGACTTG
Organism: Ecliptopera silaceata; assembly: GCA_932527185.1. Taxonomy (NCBI): domain Eukaryota; kingdom Metazoa; phylum Arthropoda; class Insecta; order Lepidoptera; family Geometridae; genus Ecliptopera; species Ecliptopera silaceata. Next base: position 7,460,588 of record OW052208.1, on the reverse strand, counting down.
ATGTATTGATTACGTAATGATGGCATAAAGTCAACGCCAACTTTTTATAAGATTAGGTTTGTCTGCTAACGCAGACTACTTTTAACGCCTGTTTATTTTTCAGCGTAATTATTATTTTTCTAATCTTTCAAAATAATATCTACTAGTTACCTATGTATATCAATGACCAGCAGATTTTGCATAACTATAAATACAAGTGTTTTTTTTAATAATCGGTCTAATAAACACGGCAAGATCGCGATAGTCAGTCGGAAGTGGCGGAAGTGCATCGATGTCCGTGCTATATGAAAGCGCTTCCGGCGTCACGCACTAAGGGTTAGCGGTACTGGCCGCATTCTGGGGAAATTAAAAAAAAAGAAAAAAAAGAAATCGCTACATTTAGTTTTTAAACTGTTTGAAATAGAATAGAACGTTTATGTACTTATGTTCGATTTACAAAGACATTGCATTTTTAAACTGTTTGAAAATAGAAAAGAACGTTCTCAAATCTTATCAAACAGTTTGATAAGATTTGTAAAATACTTTTACTTTTGTAAAAAGAACAGAATACTATCTATTCTGTTCTTTTTACAAAAGTAAAAGTATTTTACGAATCTTAACAAACTGTTTGATAGAAAGAGATTCCGATTAAAATAAGAAAATAATGAGATTCAAACTTTGACAGTGTGACCGCTTTTTGAGGAAATTTAGTAGAAAAGTAATCAAAATTTTCACAAAATGAATGAATTAAAATTACCAAAGGTAAACATAGCATAACTTAACCATTTGCTAACCAAGAGTTTTTAAATTTGTTAATTTGAAGTGTCTAAGTTTGAATCTGATATGATTAGGTATATTTTGGCCTATTGACAATTATCAGCATCAATTGACGTATAAATCTTGCTTTAAAACTACAACCAACCAATTGAAAAACTCTTTTTTGAAAAGATTAAAATCTCAAGAATGTCACCACAAAATCATAATTAAAATCGTCAAAGTAAAACAAGAAACTACCTATAAAACTACAAATAAAAGCATTCAACAAGTAAATTACATAAATAAATCAATTGTTTTCCTGTCGCTACAGGTGTAATAGAAAAGGGGGAATTGTGGGAAACGGAAACAAATCCGAGTAATAACGTTAGCTTCGCCCTACAACGTGATTACAAATACCAATGCATATTGTTACTGGCCAGTGCTAATTAGAAAACATAAAAAAACATATTTCAAACTGGAAGATTTTCAATTCGATTGTTGATTTTCTTTTTTTTTATAACGTAGTTTTGACATATTTCAAAACTGGAAGATTTTCAATTCGATTGTTGATTTTCTTTTGGTTATACCTACTTGTTGGTTTATTTCTGTTTTGTATTTAAATGTTTGTTTTATTGTTTTGGGAATGATAAAAAGTATTTTTTCTAATTGTATTGAAATACGAGCGACAATTAAGTGGATACTTACTGCCATTAAAAAGTAAAATGTATTTCGTTATTAATTTACAAAAAAATATTAGAACATACAACAAGTCTTTCCTATTATTGCTAGATAGCGTTGTGCAAAAAAATCATTCACCAATTTTAATTAATCGTTTGTTATTATTATCTATCTTACCTCACTCAATTTTTTATTCTCAATTTGCTTAACAAAAATGAAGTAAAGGTAATAAAAAATACTTCAAAACTCGTCCATTATTTTGAAATTTGACACTTTGCATGTATTAACCCTACAATGCTAAACGGATGCAGCAAGTGACAAATAAAACTGTCACAATCAGGCCGGGATGCGACAAGTGAGTCACTTGTCATTTTCTTTAGTCTTCGAAGTACGCGATACCATAATTATATATTTCCCGTGTTCGCGCGTGGCTTCCTGTCTTTATGAAGGGTGCTGTGCTGAATTGATTGTGCTAAGTTCGACTTTTAGCTGTCATTTTTTAGATGACAGACGTCAAAGGTTAATTGGTCAGCTTTGTATTTGTGAGTTCAATCGCCAACTTGAACAAATTTGATTGTTCTGTAAGTTATAACAAAAATATTATCAGCATTTCAGTTTCTGTAGCTTTACTTAGTTGGGGATAAATGGTGTTGAATAATATGTCCATAAATAATAAACTAATTTAAAAAAACTAGTAATATCTGTAGGTTTGTGTTTGGAGTTTGACGTTTAAAACCAGTATCATTGCCATTTAGCGCAGCAATGCAGATATATCTTGACGGCGCTTCCAATTGGTACAAACTTGGATCAGTTGACTTATCTGTAGGTAATTTACAACAGTCTACGGATGTCTCACCTGTGATAAATATTATTGAGTAGCTTTTATTACAAGGTTAGGTACTCCAAAGGTTTTTACTTGTATGTAATAAGCAAAGCCCTCAAAATACATACAAATTAAATACTCAGTTACGGTGTATTTAAACCAAAAATATGCGATTAAAAAACCTTTAGTGGATATTTAAGGGTTGATGTACCAAATGTCACGCTTTTCGAACAACCCTCAATTCTAAACAGATGCTTATGAGAGAGATGTTCACTATCATTCAGATGAATAAAACCTGCTACAGGATTATAAGCCATCGATCAAAGATGTTAAAACTCAAAATGATATGGCTAAGCTTATACTATTTTTCATATCGAATTTGAACTTTACATTAAGTAGACAAAGTAGAATATTGATTGATTACAGGTTCAAAGGGTCGAGCTTAATGGCTATCGATTATAGAATGCAGATTGTGGCATACTGACATAAATAATCATAGGCAACCTTGAACACAGTGATAAATCTATGGATTTGAATTGAGGACAATATAATACAAACCGGCCAAGTGCGAGTCGGATTCGCACATAAATGCCAATAGCAACAACAGAAATATATGATTTTAATACTAATCTACCTACATACATAAAGATTATAAAATATTTCTGTCCCTCCTGGGTTAGTCATATTCATAGTACATTATTTAGTAAAATCACAAGAATCATCTTATATAGGTGATTCTAGATGCTAGTTTCTTGCAACAAGCCTCACCAACACTTTTTTTGTTAGAATCGGAACCACTCTCTTTATCTCATAGTATCAGTTTTTCCAAAATACCTAGACTATTAAATAAAAAAAATAGCTAAAATAGCTCCACGTCATATTGATATTAATTCTGTTCAATCAAAGATGCCACTAAAAAGAAATACTAGTTAAAAAAACCGCATCTTTGGGTATTACTGGCTTCATTTAAAGTTCAATCAAAGATGGCACCAAAAAAAATACTAGATAAAAAATTGACATGCGGGGAACATATGGCGGCAAGGTGCATTACCACAAAGGTACACTTCTGGCGAAAGGTGCAAATTTTGAAGTAGGTCATCTTGGATTAGTTCATCCTTTTCTTCGATATTTACCTGCGATACGGATTGACGGTTGCATTGAACGCGAATTTAGGGTTAAGTTTGAAAAAATTTTAAAGCTGCAAATATGAGTTGATGATTTTAAATTTAGCGGTAACATATGTAACTTTATTAAGATATTTTTATATTTAGAACAATTTTTAATTATTCAATTTGGAACGATACTTTTCTTTATACCTTAATAATTATGGTGTCCTTCTTACCAATTAATAAATGAATATAAAAAAACATTTTTTTTAAATACCTATCTATAGTTCAGTATCTTTTAATTCCCTTTTAAGTTTTTTAACATTCTTCACAGCGTTTAAGGGTTAATTTCAAACACTTGTAAGTTTTAAATTTCTACAATATAAACATAAAATGTCGTTCTATCAGACATATACATCAAACACTAGTTCTTTCAAAATCAGTTCAGCCGACCACCATTTTAATTAAGACTACCATATATTGTCTTTTAGCTTCAACTTGCAATTCTTCTATTCCTCTTTACCCTTAAGCTTGAAATCCTAATGATTTTTTAAAAACGTTACCGTTTTAAAAGAAATATCAAAAGTGAAAATGTATTTATTTTTCTGAATGATTGGATAGAGAGGAAGTCATAAAAGAATTTTCGTAATCGGTGCAGTAGTTTTTGAGGTTATTACAAACAAGCACTCTTTTTTATATAAGTGTAGATAGTGTAGATATGTAGATATCTATACAATAAACGAATATTTGGCATGTGATAATTTTGAGTATTAATTATATTAATGTATAAATTTATAATATGACATTTAACATATGACTAGGTTATAATATTTTGATTAAGTAAGTTATTATTTAATTTTAACGTGTTAAATTTAAGTGTTTAATTTCAAATAATTAAAATTTAATTGTTTCTGCATTGAATTAAATTTAAATTGATAACGTGTGTGATATAACGGTCCCCGTAGTTTAAGAGCCCATTGCTTTGTCTCCGTTCGTAATCAAAGGAATGACAGGCGAGCCTATGCTCCCGAGTTCGGTTCGCACTGAAATTGCTTTTCAATTTTATTGACTGACCTTTATTGTGGTTTTCTTTCATACGTATAGATTTTCTAATTAAGTACTTGACGTTGATTTTAGTTTGCGATTCTTACGGCCGGTTTCTCGATGATCAACGAAAAAATCAAATAATTACTATGTGTCAAACTCGGATCAATCGTGATTTGGGTTTCCAGAAACCGGCCGTTAAACAGCAGTTTTTTCGAGAGAAAAATAGATATTTTTTGCTGCTTGAAATAACTCTTCAGTCGTCAGTCGTTAAGTCTTCATATGTTTATAAGAAAAATGCAAGTTTTCCTTCAAAAGTGTGAAACGAATTCTATAACTTAAATCATGACACTTTCTAGGACCGCAAGTAATGTTAATTAAACTTCACAACTAGAACAAATGAAATAAGGAACAAAAATAATTATAAAACAAACTATAAAACTAACAACAGAAAAACAATCAAACAAAAATTCTACATGTCATCTAAAATTTCAGTAAAATTTTTCATTCTTATATTCTGGCATATACTTACTTACGGGTTAACCAACTTCGCATTCAGGAGTTACGCAGACAAGCTGTCAAGCTTGCAAAGATGCCAAATTCAAAAATTTGAAATTAACCGCCAAAACGACGCGTGCGTCACATCGCCCCTCGCTAAAGGTGCGCACACGCATAGGGGTGGACCCCTATTATCTTTAACATTCAAGTCTGTTTGCAAGATAAAGGCAAGGGGAGCAGGGGGTGATTTTCTTTATTCTTCACCCGGATTTATTATTATTTTTTACGTTATTATTACTATGATTGTCGAGTCGCGTGCGCACATGTCCTTCACCCCTCTGCTAAAGAGGAATTATGCTCTAACTTGTATTTATTTTGTTGGTGGAGATTATTGAAAGTTACATTAGAATTATTATTTGTTTTTAAAAGAAAAGTTACAAAAATCGCTTCCTAATAAGGCCAGCAATCAGCGAAGCAAACGCGGTTCAGAAATTCGAATCTATTCAAAACAAGTTTCTTTCAAGACGTTCCCTATTCAACAAATCTTTGCTGTCATGTCTTCGACCTTCATAAACTCCTGCGAACTTAATCTGTATTTCAACGGAACTAAAGTTCATATTCCCATCTTAACCTTATTTCTTGAATGTAAAGAACCACCTGAACAGCTGATCTCACGTCCGGCACCTTACTACGAATCGTAGTAAAAATAGCTCAAAGAAATACCAATTCTCAACTCAAAGAAATTGAGTTTCTTCCCGCTTGCAACACCTTAAGGCTTTCAATGTCTTAGACGGTAAGTTAGTTCATGTAACTTTGAGTTTTATAGCTTTAAATTTACGGTTTGTTTTTGATTGGTTATGAGAAAAGGCACGTGTAGTGATATTTCGTGCCATCAGTACACATGTTTGATCTGGGATTTTAATGTGTTTGTGGGCGTATCGAATGACTTACGATGTTGGTATCTACTATCTGTTCTGTGGTGACGTGGCGCCTCACACCAACCAGGTGCGGGTTGGGATATCCGTATTGACGTTTTGCGATTTAAAGATGATTGCTTTTTTATTGGATCTTTTTCTACTATACCTACTTACATAATTGTATTATTTCACGGTATGGTTTAAAAAATATGTAATTATCTATATGAAGACAAAGATTTTTTGAAATATTTGTAAGGTCAATGTAAAAATCAAAAGTAAATCTAAAAGTAATTCGTTTGTGTTATAATACTTAAGTTTCATAGAACAAAATAGCTAACCGTCTGAGAAATAGTAAATCAATCAGCATAGCTACTAAAAGATTCATCAACTTAGCTACTAGCTACTATCGAGTTATCGATCCAAAATGGCGGTAATCCCTAAAGTTTGAGTACAATAAGTCGCCTTTGACCCGCGCCTGAGCAGCTGCGCGAAGATCGAGGGGTGCAGTGTTGCGATCGATACTGATGTGCTACCGGCTATTACAAATTTGAATTGAGAATGGGTTTCCAATAAAGCTACATTGCTTTCTTTTTAAATTAAATTACTGGCCACAATTTTTTTTTTTTTATTTTATTTGTGGCCAGTAAGTAATTGTTTTTGCAAGACTTTTAAAAAAATTATGAACATGATTGATATTTCTTTTAGTTGTTTGGATTTATGTGGCCAGATAATTATGATGCTGCTTTTTTAGATTTGTAATTTTGGGATATGACAAAGGACTTAACTTTTTTCATTTGACTACATATAGGTACATAAAATTAATAATTTTTTTTTAAATTAAATTATAAAAACGAGCAACTTATTTTAATAGACAGATTACACACGTTTCAACTTTTCATGGTCCGATTCCGTCTTAAGATCGATTCTGTCATCTTCAAATCTACATTGGTGGTCTTTATTTTCATGTATCATATTTCTCATTCGATTACAAAATCGGAAGCTACGAGACAGTCATCGATCATAGCACATGTTATACGCGCATCTTTTGCATTTTGGCAGCGCACGCGCCGCAGATGCATACCGCAGCTTTTGCACCAAAATATTTTATAAAGCTGCACTAAGATGAAAAAAAAATATGGTAAGGTACAACACATCTTTTGCACCAAAATATTTTATAAAGCATTTTCACCGCCAACGAGATACGCATGTTCTTCATTATGTATATAAATGTGTATAGCTTACCATACTTTTTTCACCTTAGTCCACTAAGGTGAAAGAAAAATATGGTAAGGTACAACACATCTTTTGCACGAAAATATTGTAAAGTAAGCTGCACTAAGGTAAAAAAAGTATGGTAAGGTACAATAATAATAATATGATGAAGAACACGCGTATCTCGTTGGAAACGTCTTCGAAATTTCGAAAAAAAGTTTCATCTGCACTATAGTACTTACTCTAAAACTGCCATAAGTAAGTTACATGATAACATGCGTAGTCGGTAACTTATTTCGAATCAATTTTTTTATTTAAGTACAATTATAATAGATACGAAAAAGTTACGTAGATTAGCAGCTTACTCTAAACTGCTATAGGTAAGTGACAATAGAAGGTGGTTTCAGTTGTCCAAATAAAAAAAAAACGATATTCAGAATTGTGGACGTCCCTATAAATTGATTGTTTCGCGAACCGCAAATCCGTTATATTGATTCTGAATCTGTTTTACTTTTTAATGTCATTCAAGATTTCGAATAAGGGCACCGTGAAATTGGTATTTTTAACAGCAGTAATTTGTTTATTTATTCAATAAATTAACTAATTAAGCGTAAGTAATATAAATTGTACTCTGACATTTAGAAATATTTACATCATATTCGTATATTAATAGTTAATGGATTTATAGTTTATCTATTTGAACATACAATTAGAATTTCGAAGGCATTTACTGTAGATAGCTCAAATGTTTCTTATGTATTTTATACGCCTATGTATATTTAAATGATTTAACTAACCTACCTATAATACCTATTTTATTTCGGAAACAAGCAGTACCAAACCTGTATCAAACATAAATAAAATAAAAATAATAAACCACAAATTGGATACTTTGTGCGCATGATTCTAAACAGAATTTACCGAAAATAATTTAGTAAGGAGAACAAGAGGTTATAATAACGCATTTCGCTAAGCAATCACAATACTAGCTGTACTCCACAAGGTGCAAGGTATTAACCATATTTACACCACCAGGCACGCGACATTTCATCCCGAGCTAAAGGTGCAGAACTGAACCCCTTTCTCTATTATAGTCGACAGCCCTAGAAAGTATAGGGGATCTTAACAATCGAATCGAACAATTGACGACCATCCCTAGCAAACTGTAAACCTTAATTTAAAATTTTAAGCTTAGAACTTTGTAAGGACGTGCACACAATAGACTTATTGTCTAAGGAGGCTGACGTTGATATTTATACTGCTTATTACGAAAATTTAAAATAACCTCAAAATTACTTAATTGTGTCCGATTCAAATGTATGTTGCTTTGCTTGTGTGAGACTAATGTACATTAGTAAAAAATATAATAGACCGAGTTCATCGCCACTTCCGGTTTTCCAGTATCCCCACGTTTATGTCTATGATGTTTTGTAAATATGTTTTTGCGACACAACAATTTTGTAGCCAAATCGTTTTGCTGTTGATTAAGTATTTTTTGTGCAGCAATTTCTATCTTGCGTCATTTGAATTTTGAACCAACTCCGTTCACAATTAAAAGTAAGAACTGCGGCAGCAATCGAAGCTGCATCCATCTCCTAACCGTTAATTAGAGATCCCCAGCGCAGCAGTAATCAAGCATAAAATTAAAACTTGGCACACGCCGGCCTAGCCGAGCCGGTACTAAAGTAAGGGGTGTCCACGCGAACCTTATGGCACAGCGCGGCTCGGCAATTTGTTCAAGACATCTGGCCTCACACTCACACCTGCCCGCGCCCGCGCCCGTACGCATTCCCTCCATACCGATACTATCATTTACCACTTCTGAATCAAACAGAAACTAGAACCTATCACAACGGAACACGGCTTATTTGACGGACAATGTAACGCCGATGTGTATTATGGTTTTAGCGAACGTCCAAAGACCCCTGTCACAGTAACATTCGCTCATTAAAATTCGGAAATGACTAACAGTTTCAACAGCAATTGTTCTAGGCTCAGTGAAGTGAGACTTTGTGACGTGAACTCGTATATTCGCTCATTAGACAGAAGTCGCTATCAGCCGTCCGCTCGGCTTCCTGTCCGGAACAATAACAGACGTCTTTCAATTAGCCGAATGTCAACTATCAAGCGTTGTTTGGCTGCAGTCGGCCCGTCAATCTCAATGCCGCTGTATATCGCAACAATCTCGAACGCGTACGTACGTTCATTCACACGAGCACACAAGACGTCTACACGTAGTTTGGAGGTGTGCGTGTTTCATTCAAGACGTTTGTTTTGCGTCACTTCCGGTAACGTCACAAGTGGGCGTGTGAACTCACCCTAGCGTCTTATGTTTTGACATTTCGCGTTTTACCGATGACACGATAAGTAAAGGGTTAACTTGTGCTAGTAGCTTGTTATTATTCATACAAATTGTTCAATGTAAAGATTTCCGGACGTAGTCTTCGCAAAAAGCGGTTAATTTGTCAGTTAGACGGCAGGGGTCCGAGGATGCGGGACGAAATACTGGTAATTTGGGCCAAGTAGACTATTTTAGTGGTTCATTGTGGCTCGAGGGCCCTAAGAATGGTTCCTTCAATTTGGTGCGAACGCCCGCATGGCGCACGGTCAGGCGAATAAATATTAATGTTCCTTTAAAAGCTTCCTTATGAGATTCTATTGATTGAATACTTCGCTAGCTAAGTATATATTATAGCTATTTATTTGTAAAGATATTTAGATCTGCGGAATGTAGCTGGTAAACTCTGGATGAGAAGAGCCAAAGACCAGGCTCAGTGGCGCGTCTTGGGAGAGACCAACGTCCAGCAGTGTACCGCTATAGGTAAATGATAATTATGATGAACAACGAATACTACCTACCTACTAGATGAGACAAATACGAAATAAATATTCAAACACTATTAAACAATGACATAAATAAATAAGTCTTATGTCTTTATTTCTATTCGCCTAAATTAACCGAGTTAAATTAATATTTTTTTTCATATAACCTCAAAAAAAACAGATTATCACACCTTGCAACCATATCGAAATCGGATCAAAAAATCAATACAAAATCCAACAGAAGTCAAATCGATAAAGAAAGCGAAAACATCTGTTCACATTTCAATAGTTTTTTTTGCGCAATTCTGATCCAAATAAGGCTAATGTGGGCACGTTGCTATTGTCATTTTTAAGTGTCGGTTAATTGGTCAGAGTAAACGATTTGAAAACAGCTGGAACACTATTGAGTAGGTAACATTTATATAACTTTCTCAAAAAAAAAGTATGTTATGTGTAAAATTAACTTATTAAAAAAAATTTAGATCGCTTCGAAAATGACAATGGGAATATTTTTATATCATTATTTAATTAATAATATCTAATTTGATTTATATCTTCACAGAAAATAATGATAAATAAATATTTACGGACATTTAGAGCTCTGCCTCACTAGGACGCCATGGCGACGTCGCCGGCTACGTATCCAAGCAGATAATATTGAAATGTATGGTGCCTAACTCACGTGGCGACGGTTTGGCACCGTTACATTTCAATATTATCTGCTTGGATACGTAGCCGGCGACGTCGCCATGGCGTCCTAGTGAGGCAGAGCTCTTATACACGCACATATTATAAGTAAAAATTATGAGACACAAAACCTCATCAGATAATCTAGACGAATCTCTATATTGAATATTATAAACGGGAATATTTGTGATTCTGCAAATATTTGTCCCATACAGAAAGCTGCTTCACATTTGATACAATTTCATACACAATGTTACAGTTTACCTTTAAGAGTAATAAATCAATTTAAGGACTCAAAAGAGTACAAATTACTTCCGGCGTTCAAGAGTTCCTTTTATTCTACCAAACCCTTGAAGTAACTTAAAAAAAAAACCACGTAACGCACGCCCCCGACACCTGGTGACGCATCTTTTTGATATCAAAGCTTGTAAAGTGTACAAATTGATTTATAAAAGTGATCGTAAATCAACAGTGTAGATGTGCATTTATGTTTTCGAATATGGAACATCTTATTTTTTTTCTTTGCGTTCGATCTTCAGTTTTTTTGTCGAATACTGAGTAACAGTTTTTTTTTTTTATTTAGTGTAAGAATAAGACTTAGGACATAATGCTTGTCAGCTAATTAGCATTATGTTAAGTAAATCTTAAACAATTACTTATCGATGTTAAGTCATTATCACTTCTTCTTGCGTTTCAACAACCAACAACCTTATTACACTCGATTATCACTATTATTATCACTGTTTTATTTTATGACCATGTCAAAATAAATCTTACTTTAAATACACAAATCATCCTCCTACATAAAAATACTTTTAAAAGCTTAAAAGTTAACCCTTCAACCCAAAATATTTATTTAACATACGGGTCTTCAACCCCAAGATAAGTAGTATCGGAAGAAACAAAAAAATCGATAGATTTTCTGCGCAGCCGGTGGTCTAGCACGTGCCGGCCCGTATTGATCGATATCGATAAGCAGTGTTATACCTACTATCGATTGTATTAATCGTAGATAAGGTAGACTGTGACCACCTTTGGTTAGGGTAATAAAATGCTACCTGATGTAGACTGACGACTTTATGAAGCTTTTTTAACTAACTAATAAAATATTTAATAATTTTAAACTAATAAAAGAGGTTGTGATTTGTAAACCTTTTTTTTCCAATTCAAATCAATTTCAATGATTTTTCATTATTAAGAAAGCTGGTTCTCTCGTGAGTTCTATTTAAGTTTTATCAAAATCTGACGAGTAGTTTTTGAGTTATCCTTAAAATTGCGTATCTAATATTACTTATTGATGATGAAAATACTTTTTATTTTTAGAAAAATAAAATACCTTCTAACAAGAAGGTACTAACTCACTTTTGGGTACTTTCTCACTTTTTCACTACTTGAAAAATGGCATCAAATAATAATCATAATTGTACAAGATTTAAAAAAATGTATTATGTAATAAATATTTGAAATTGTCTGTTTCAGATCCATCGGAGGCCACGGGCTTATTTTTTCCCGGATAAGTGTACAAAAACTTATTAATGGTAAGTTTTAGATATAATTTATATTATTATAAGCAACTTCCCGATAACCACAAAATATTAATAGCAATAGGTATGAGGATAATTTATTAGTCTTTAGTATGTACGAGTTGTACTCAAATACAATTAGTAAAATCACAAGAATCATCGTCCTAAACATACACTATATTTTCTCATTTTTGCAATGTTATCACTACGGTTTAGATGTCTTATTGATTTTTTTTAATGTACCATGTACCAAAATCAGATACAGAATAGGCCAAAATTGTTTTTTTTTATTTAGGAAATTAAGTACTTACCTATTTATTTATTTACCTATGATTAGGTAACCATTTAAGGCTAGTTAAAAAAGGTAAAAAAGCATTTACGAAACTCAGAAATCTCATACACGCTACAGCATGTAAGGCGCTTGCACACCGGCCGATACCGATACGATAATGACATTTGTTGCTCGAACTAAACTATCGTTGCTCAAAAACAAGCGCGGACGTGAAAGCTCTAACAATTATGTACTTTGACAGTTCACGCTTATACTGTCAAATAAAAGAACTCCTTGTTGGCAAATCACAGAAATAGCTTTGTTAAACTTTCGGTTATTTCATTTCATTCACTTTCTGATCATTTAACTAAGTAAGTACCTCACAAATTTTTTTTTGGGCTCGCACTTTATGCCCATTTGCCATTTAACAAGTATTTTTTTAGTAAAAACTAGAGAAACATAGGTAGTTTTAATAAAAATACGTGGTACCTCACTATTTGGAAAAGCCACTTTATCTGTCAAAGTTTGACATTACTTGTTAGACCCTAGTACAGGTTGTAGAACTTGTAGATTAGTTGACTATCGTGTAGGGATTATTTTACTATCGTGTAGGCGTCGCGTCGATAGGAGTATTGTAGGAATACGACACACGACGAGCGCCGAATAAAAGCTTGGAATTCCGTATTTCGTCCATTTCCTGACATGAGGACAGGCCATGAATTTTCAAATAATCAGACGCGTGTGTTGATAGTCGCTGTGATTATAACTTTTCGTGAACAAAAAGCTATTGTCATTTCGTCCATAGACAGTTTTCGAACGCTGGTAGAATGTGATGCTCGTACTTTACCTCGATTTTTACGCAGGCTTTTTTAAATCAATAGTTTTAGATATATAACTAAGTATCTATTTTTCTATAACTTTTTATGCATCTACAATTTGAAACTAGTATTGTAACTAGTTAATATAATAAGCCATTTTCCAATTCAATTAAATGTAACAGAATATTGCCAAAAAATATAAATTAAACATAAAAATGTAGCAAGTTACGTAATTTTTGGTTAGGTCTTTTCAGACTATTTTCGTGTATTTTAGTGTTTTATTAAAATAAAACAGTCATCTTGGTTAATTTATTCATTGTACTCATTACATTAAAACCCAATAAACCCACTACGTAATCAAATTGCATAGTAAATTAACATAGTACATTGTAACTGAATTTCCAACGGCCAGTTTTTCCATCTACCCTCTGTTTGAAAAAGTTTTGAATATTTCAATGGGGGAAATTTTCCGGAGCGACAGACAGTAAGCGGTGACTTATACTTGTAGTGGTAGCTTTATGTGCCTTTTCAGATGAAATACGATGGAAATGTGTATTTTTTCGTAATTTTAAAATTTTGTTATATTAAAGAGACAGCGATAATAAATAAATACCCACTCCCGTTAATAATAGATTATTCATGAATATTTTAATTCACTTACATTTTTGATTTTTAATATTTACAGAATATATTTGAAAATTTAATTAATATTTGAATTTATGGTACGAAATCTGACAACAAAATTTTTAATTAAGTACATATATCTATAACTAGTAGTACGCCCCGGCTTCGCACGGGTAGCCTATATAAAAAAATATCATTATAATATAGCTAATATGTTACTCAGTATAAATGTATTTTCGAAATGATAAAAAATATAGACCCTATAGTATGTAACCCCCCCGCATATACTCCCGTGACCGACAGCGGCGCGGCGCCCGCTGACTTTTTTCTAATAAGTACTTACATTTTTGAACTCGTGATATCTTTCGAATGGAATGTCCGAATTCAATAATTTAAAAAGTAATAGAAAGGTATTGAAGCAGTCTTAATTTTAAAGTAATGTATTTAGATAAGGATTAATACCTAAGTACAAATATAGAACGTTTTCTGGCGTCGTCATTTTAATTATATTTTTTTGATATTAAAACACTTATTATGACATATCTATAATAGTTAGACATATGCTGTCGCTGACTTTTTTGTGGATGATGATGTGTTCTACAAAATTGTAGTACATAATTTCTTTCTATCATCAATAGTTTCCGCAGCGCACGCGATGTAAGGAATTTCTTATACACCTTGGGTTACATAATTGAAGTTTTAGTAAGGATCCCTAATTTTTTTGAAAATATAATATAGCCTATGTTCAGCACAGATAATGTAGCTTCACAACAGTGAAAGAATTTTTGAAATCGGTCCAGTAGTTTCGGAGCCTATTCGATGCAAACAAACAAACAAACAAACAAACAATCAAATCTTTCCTCTTTATAATATTAGTTTAGATTAGATTAGATAAAAAAATAGTAAGTATAAATAAGAAGAGCCTCAGTTGGACACTCAAAGCTTCTCAAAACTGACAGATTAGTCACAGATAAAGAAAATTAAAAACTGTCAAACTCTTCCGTAAAACGAACAGACTTCAACACGTGCAAGGTAATAGGGTTGTAACAAAACCGATAAACCGAACATTAATCAAGAATGCAGTTTTGAATATCGAACGGAGCCAAAAGCGTTGTTTGCTATCGCATCCAATGCATAGTCATCGCAAATTCGAGGTGCAATGTGGGGCCATTAATTTCCGAAGAAGCGATTTTGATAAGCTTAATTTATTTCTTTCAGTTGTTTCATCGCGTAAAAAAGAGATGTAATTTTTTTTGACGTGACAACGTCTTATAATTCGATAGAGCCGGCTGCACGCATGAAAAAACATGACTCATGCGGCGTTACTTCGCTCTGAGACTCATGCGGCGTTACCTCGCTCTGAGACTCATGCGGCTTTACCTCGTTCTGAGGCGTTCCATGAAGTGCAAGCGAGATCGCGGAACGAGCGACAAAGAAGCACAATCGGCCTTTGCGTTCGTTGTCACGTTCAACTATCGTCAGTAAACCGACTTTACAGACAACCATTTTTTTTCTTAGAGTACTAGGATCGAGGATTTTGACAAAATTAACATTACGGTACTATATTTATTTATTATTTTACCATAATGTAGGTATCATTAAAATTATTACAGTTTTATGATTTTATTAGATACCTAGTCATTGTTTTACAGTGAGTTATGATATGACAGTCGGAGTTATAAAAATGTATATACATATACCTACACGTAATTTTCAATATTATTTCCTTAACATACAAAATATCAGAGCGTTGTAAAAAAAATTGCGATGTATGTAATATATGAATAATAATAAAATAATAATAAATAAATAATGCTGGACAATCCACACAACATCATCTAGCCCCAAGCTAAGCAGAGCTTGTGTTATGGGTACTAGAAGACTGACATACTTAAATACATTACATAGATAGATATTTTTTATTATTATACATATAAAATACCCAGAACACCCGGAATAAATATTTGTAGATCATACAAACATTTATCCCAAGGCGGGAATCGAACCCGCAACCTTCCGCGTCGCAGGCGGACCATCGCCCACCGCGCCACATCGGTCGTCAAATTGAATATAAATTAATTATAGATAAACACCTGACCGCAATCTCACCTGATGTTAAGTGATGATGCAGACGATGATGTAACCTGTGTGCGTAAATTAAACCGATTCACTTTCCTCTTACAAACATTTGTAATTAAATAAACAAAAATATTTCTGGACAATTCACACAAATCACACTCTAGTCCCAAACTAAGCAAAGCTTGTACTATGGGGACTAGATTACTGATAGAATACTTATATAAGTACATATTTTATGTTTGTATGTTCTGCAAATATTTATTCCGAGTGTTCTGGGTATTATATGTATAATAAAAAATATCTATCTATGTAATGTATTGTATTAAGTATGTCAGTCTTCTAGTACCAAAAACACAAGCTCTGCTTAGCTTGGGGTCAGATGATGTTGTGTGAATTGTCCAGCATTATTTATTATACCTATAATACACAACCCAGACACAGAATAAATATTTGACCCACAGTATGGAAGGCAGAGCTACTACCAACTGTGCTGTGACGCCTGTATAATATAAAACTTAAAACTTAACTATAAATATAAAACTTAGATTTTTTTTTATCTCATATTTCGTGGCTCCACTCCTCGCCTCCGATAAGACATGACGTGTCCGTTATGAGTTTCTGATCAGAGCCTTCTGTTGGGAAACGCCTATAAACATGTAATTTTTGAATCACGTTTCAAATCTGTTCTGAACGACTTTGTAAAGGCTGCTCTGTATATATTGTTATATTTAATCGAATTGTTTTTGACATTTTTTTTAAATAAAAATAAATGTTTATTTTTTATTGATTATATGAATTTATTTGTAAATTGACTACACTATTGTAGGACTCCTGTATAGATGAAAGGATGAAATGAAATAAATAAATTCAAATTTGATCCGTTTATCAATGTATCAATATTAATCAATCAAAATCACGTGTTAGTGTAAATAGTGTCTTATGTGATTATATTAGGATTTATTTTGTGTAATTTGGTTACAATAAATCTTTTTCATATATTTTTTTGTGGTTTCGCCTTAACCGCAACCGCAAAATAGGTACGCAAATAGTTTCTGAACTGCAGATCCCTTTAGGTTGGATGTTTATAGGTATTGACGTTTCACACAACGCCATAATTATAAACTTTAAAAAGAATTCATTAACTGGCCAAAATGTATTAAGTTAGATAAGACGACCGATGTGGCACGGAGGTTGCGGGTTCGATTCCCGTCTTGGGATAAATGTTTGTACGATCTGCAAATATTTATTCCGGGTGTTCTGGGTATTTTATATGTACTTATAATAAAACATATCTATGTAATGTATTTTATTAAGTATGTCAGTTTTCTAGTAGGTACCCATAACACAAGCTCTGCTTAGCTTGGGGCTAGATGATGTTGCGTGGATCGTCCAGCATTTAGATTTAAAAAAGTCATGGATTGGTAAAAATCATTAAAGTCTAGCCCAACTCGAAGACAAAATACTAGGTCACGTTGATTTTAGCTTCGAGACAGCACTATATTGATCCGAGAAAACTTTTTGGGCAAATTCTCTAGTGCCTACAAAACTCAGCCTAGAAGTATTTTCGTTTGAATTCTCCACTGATTAGCACATCTGAACAAATCGTTGAACAAAAACAAACTTCTTTTCAGCCCGAGTTTCCAACTCAAAAATCCAACTTCATATGCATTTAGCGCAGTCCTAATCAATATAAGTAGTACTCATTCAGACGCCATAATTCCGTTAATAAAAATACAGGGAGGTAGGAAGGTAGGCTCGAGGGGGGGCAGATTCAGCCGGTGAATAGCAAAACGCGGCGATAGACAAACAGCCCGCTGACCCCACCGCCCACACATTTTGAAATAATGCCCCCAACTGCTGTTTTACCTACGGACATTCCAATTTCATCATCGCGGAATGCAAATTGCGAATCATTTTCAAATTTTGAGATCTGTCTACAAACTTGTCGGGGTTCTTTGTTTTTTATGGCAACATTTCGGATAAATCTACACTCTATACAATTACACGGGTACAATTTTAGAAAATTATTGTGTTGAAAACGGCTTGTTTGTTTATTGATATATTTTACAGCAATATACTTTTTGGAAAAATGAAGCATCTAATAAACAAAGAAGCGCTATAAAAATTATAAAACATACAAATTAGTACAGTCTGTCGAATGTTGAGGGCCACACTGTCTCGTTCGAAAATCAAAACGACACATTCGATTTTGAAACTCGTTTATTTATAAATTACCACTCGAGCTGCCAGCGCTGAAATTAATAAAGCCTTAACACCCATAACAGTGCAACCGTCAGAAACAAACGTATCTTAGTAAAGTTAGCGCGGCAACGCACAGAGAGGTTATAAATCTCGTCGACACGAAATGGCTGACCAGCGCCATCCCCCTTGCAGATCTATGCTATAGCCGCTTTGCTGCAAAAGTGTGCACCGTAAATTTTATACAAGCAGTAGTGTGCGGTAAAACTGAACTAGACGCTTGTGTGTGTGAAAATTGGAGGACAGTGTCCATTGCTTTGTGTATGTTTCGTGTACCTACGGAAATGGCACCGAGCCTACCAGACACAGCATTGTAACGGATTAATCAAAATAAATTTTATAGTGGTTGCTATGCGATGGGCTCACGTGAGCTCAGTTTACCAGAGATACATTTAATAGCGGAAAACCGCATTGAACAGGAAGTTAGTCGCTCAATTTGCTTTTTAATTGTTTAACTGGTACGTATCCCTTATGTGAGTTTATGGTGTTTGTATGGATTCCGTACACAATAACTATTTATTTCACTATATTGAACCGTAAAACAAACCTAGTGGGTATTACTAAGGTATGCAGATAAAGAAAGCCACGTCCAAAATCAACACCCAGAACTACACATACAAAGATAAAAAGTCTGTTTCCATAACGCTTTGTGACGTCACATTACAATCCAAAAAGCCATCGGACGAGGCTTTTTTCTTCTTACAAGCCTTTCATGTGGCTGAAATATATGAGAACCGGTTTCATCCGGCTGAAAGAAGTGTGAACCGGCCCGAGAGAATGGCCAGTCAGGTGGAAGCCTGGACAGACTTCCCCGGGTCAGTCACTTGGTCTGTCACTAAAAATATATTCTTTTTTTATTATGGAGCCTACTCAGGTACAGTCGCAGAAAAACTGCTGCTTATTTTTTACTTTATGTATTTTTTTTTATAATTTTTCTTTACTTTATATCCTTCCTGGTACTTTCCACTGTGTTTGTTTTAAGCTATAAGGAAAATGCTCAATACTTATTCAGATAACTTTTGCTATGTACCTACCTAGCTGTTAGTTTTCCTAAAACTTAAATAAAACATAACACTCCAACTTGAAGTTACTAATACTTCATACAATACCTACAACTTCGTATACATTTTTCATCTGAACCAACTTTCAGGACAATAGTGCTTTTGGAAGCAAGCACATCCGATAGACAGTTATAATTAACGAAAACCGAGGGCATGCATTAAGGACGTTATCGGTTACGCACTTATGTTTACTCATAAACGTAGCTAAAGCGGGAGGACTGCACAAAAACGCATCTTTTGCCCCCCCAGCCACCTTCCCCCATCCCCAAAGGCCTGCGGGCGAACGAATACATTCGACTAGCCCATTTGCAATTTCGCATTGTGTGTGTGACTGTACCTACACATGCAGGCATGTAAGTGTGCGCCACACAGACGCAAGTTGCTTAGCCGGTGCGTAGTTTCACCGCTCACCTATACCAACACTGTATTGGTTTTCTGTACTAGCCGGGTTTTAACAAATTTCAAATTCACAAAATCGTGATTGGTCAGTATTTTGTTTGGATAAGCGACGCTGGCTAGGCTTAAATTTAGCCTAGCTCATAATTCGTTTAGTTTAAAATGATGAATTTTATCCAATTCTGTTGCACCGCTGCTGTGATTGTACTACGAGTTGGGATTGTTGATAGATTGTTTGTTTTCGATGGATGAAGCGTTGTATTATTATTTATAGTTGGTAATTAATTTTTGTTTTGGACTGGTGGAGCGGAACGAAAAGCGTATTGATGACGCGTTATCGCTGCAAATGAAGCAATTAAGGCACGCGCCCTAACCATAGACGAACCGGAAGACAGACGGTCTAATAACCGTCTAAGATTCCAATATCAATTTCCATTGACCGTTCGAGCGAATCGACGTCATTCAGCGTTTGAATTAAGAACACGACAACCCGGAAGTGCGCTACAAAAAGCAAACCAATCAACCTAAGACTTCCGAATCCGAAATTGTTACGAATTCAAAACTGTCCATTCACGGTTCCTTTCGGGGCTCTCGGCATGACGGTGACTAATTGAAACTCAAAAACTCAAGGAAACGATTACGTCCATACTTCATCAATAATTTGTCTTATTTAGGGGAAGACTAGTCAATTGACAACTTATTTCCTATAAATTTAATAAAATAGGGTCACGTAATGAGAACAACTTGGATCGCTCAAACGTATCTCAAAGTTTGTATAGTGGTACAATTAATTTTATTTCGATTGTGAGAAACAAAATGCATTGTCATGTAACACATGGATCTTAAACTTCAAATCCTCATCAACTTCACACCCTTTTAAGAATTTCAGTTCATTTTTTTTCTTATTGTATGACTTCAAAATACCTATTTAAATATATAATCAGTAAGTTTGAATAATAACTAATCTAAATGACATAAAAGTGTATTTTATTTGGAGCAAAATAAATCAAAATAGTAGTCAAACCACATTTTATTTTCAAGACAGAGCCAACATGTGCCTATATATATATAATTAAATAGCCTTTATAACTGTTTTAAACTGTTTCTTTTGTACAATTAATACCTACTGTACATGCCTACTTACTAAAACGAAATTAATTTTCCGCTTCATTTAAATGATCGGCAACTGAGCTTGTCTGTCGACAGAGGCCTCCTCTACAGGTTTTCATGTATTTCTGTCTTTTATATAAATGTATGTAAATTATCTAAAATGGTATGACACAACAATGTCAATAAAATTATTTATTTATAAATAAGCGCAGCCGTCTCATAAGGCCCGCACACACGACAGATGCGGCGCGGTCGGTACCGCACGACAGACGCGTAGACCGTTACGTAATTACTCCGCTAAAACTGAAGGCGTACGAACTAATAGACGTGATGTAATTAGAACTGACATGGCGTTGGGTTACGTGATACAGTTTAAATTGATGATAAACTTTTTGCTTTGTATATTGAGCTGAATAAATTTATCTTTAAAATTAAATACGAAAGCTTTTGGACTATTTTGCACAATTTAAATACTGAAAGAGTTAAAAAGAAAATTAATTAAACATTGATATTTAAATTAAAGCTGTGCGAAAATGAAAACACACAGATTTTCTTTCATAATATTTTTTGTACAAGAAGAGTGTTAGATATGAATGTGAATGGATGTAGAAGTAGAGGGAGGCCAAAGAAAAGATGGATGGACTGTGTGAATGATGACATGTGTAAGAAATGTGTGAGCATTGAGATGACGTCTGATAGAAGTGAGTTTAATGAAATACTTTAATGAAATATAGTCTATCTGATATTGATCAGTACTGATTCCTGAAAAAAAACCTATTTCATTAGAAAATTTCAGTGGAAACTTCTGGAATGTATTTGAGAATTATGGTAACAGAAATAAACTTATACTCAGTCAATTCTAAACATTGCCCTGTCTATAAATACTTAGATCAAAGCTAAGTTTACACGGTAAGCGGTCGCAACGACCGCGCAATATGGACGGTGTGGACGCGCCCTAATGACATATAGACACGCGATGATCGCTATCTTGTAAGATGATCTATTTTACTTACGAATTTACGAGTTTTTATTTAAATGCTTTTATGTTGTCCTTTGAAATATTGCTTAATTGTGTATCTTCAGCCATTTCATAATTATTTGTTAGACTGTAGTGAATATGTACTTAACCGTTTCAGAAAAGTTTTTTTAAGATGTTCGCTCGAAGTTTATTTATTTATTTAAAAAAAAAATGTATCCATCATTCTAATATGAAATATCTATCAAAACCGCGTATCATGCATATAAAAAAAGTACTTAGGTATATAATACAATATTGAATTTAACAAACCGACTTCAAAACAGGAGGTTTTCAATTCGACTGTTCATTTTGATTAATCTTTTAAAATGTGCTTTACTATTACTTGTCAATGGCAGAGAGGTCTGTTTAGTCTGTTAATTGTTAATTTTAAAAAACTTATTATTATCGAATATCATAAAATCATAAATTAAACTGTTTATTCAATGATGACACGAAAAAGAAGCAGAAGTGCATTTAACGGCACCTCTTTTTATAAACTCGGTTAAAGTACTTACTCTGAAGTACTCTGACCAGTCTATAATGTCACAAGATCCCTTTTCCATGGGAACCTCTCGTTCAAACACCGCAAGGACAAAAGGTGTCCCATAGACTGTTTGCTAAGACAAGGGCCTGTGAGACCATGAAACAATGGTAATACTTTACTCGTTCGTGACAAAAGATATTGAACTAGCTTCTAATAAAGGGTTAAAGATAGAATCGCCAGTGGTTAACCATTATTTCCTATAATATAGGAAATTTAATTTTAACATTATGGTTTTAAGTGTCATTTAAAAAATATGAGATTTTAAACTTTACGTATTTAAACCTAGCAATTACAAGCAAAGTATTTTTTTTTAAAATGATGAATGATTTTATGTTTGCTTGATAAATAATTATTTTGGTTTTTTGCTTTGGTTGCGAAATTTCCAAAAAAAAACACTGTCAAATCTTTATCGAATAATTAATAAAATATACTTTTAGATTAAAAAATTATAACAAAAACGATTTACCTTCCATCCTTATTAAGTGACAACTTCACAAAAACATGTAATCAATTTCCACCGCTCAAAAAGAGGAAATTCCGATCTCAAAGACAAGTGCCAATTACGGCACAATACCTCACACTTCCCGACTTCCTATCCTTCGAGCCGGATACTAAAGTATTCTCACAATCAAAAAAAGATTTGTCACTTAAGGGTTAGACCGGAAGATGGGGTGGTTCCCAGGACCGACCGACGATTATAGAGATCATTTACACTTGGCATGAGGCATGACCCCTGTGGTCAAAGGAACTGGACTCATGAGAATCACTGCCTTGCCGTAACGCAGTTTGTAACTAGCACGGGAGAGGTTTTATGACTATAAAGTCAAAGTCAAAAAATACTTTATTTTTATTATAAGTTATATTTCAGTTTTTTAAATTTATTTTTAGTGACACCCATACACAGTACAAACCTCAGTGTTCATCATACAAATGTTTGTTCTCGGTGGGGATCAAACCCACAACCCACAGCATGGGAGGATAAGCTTTAACTAATTGAGCTGAGACGTCTGTCAAAAATTGATTAAACAAAAAAAATTGCCAGTCAGCCTGCGTCAAAAGTTCATTATTACCGGGTTTTTTTTTTTTTTTTTTGTATATTAAAAAAAACGATTATACGAACAATATTGTATAAAAATAGTACCTGTTAAAACACAGGTTTATTCATTTAAATAACAATACAAATTATCCATTGAATAGGCCCCCACAAACAGGAAGGAAGTGTAAGGATATCGCGTGAGAAGCGACGCCGCCTCGTGTGAACTGAGCCTAACCACAGGTGTCATACTGACTACTTTGTAGTCGGAGACTGGACCGCGGTCTTTTGACAATTTGACAATGTTCTAGTGCTAGCCGTATATTGAACTATGTACCAATTAAAACATATAAAAAACCGACAGTACAATTTTGCATACACTAAAAATTATAGTAAATTTAGTCGGAAAAAAACACTAAAACGGTGTTTTCTCGCGATTTTGATTTTGTTAGTTAGGTAAGCATTTCTTGCACGACGCCCTCGATATTTAATTATTTTATTTTTATTTATCTCTTTACCATGTAAACACGAGTTTTTTGTCGCGTACTTTACTGTTATTTTTCCTACTATGTTGCAATAAACGTGGACATAATAAAATGAACACCTATAATCAATTTCTTTACTATTAATATTAAAAAAACTAAACTGTTTTTTTTAATAAAAAATCCTAAAAAAAATACATTTATTTCAAATGAGTCGCATCAAAAATGCGTGTGGGTTATTTAAAATGTTCCCAAAGAAATCATCTTATTTACCGATCATAAATCACACTCACTTGAGGTCTGACTCATAGTATGTGCGATAATGATCCTTACACCCTTGTAATAAGAGCAAGGATGTCAATACGTGTGGTCATACGATATGAAGCTAATAAAAAAAACCAGCCGTTCCGTACTGAAGATCAGGGAGCGACGACCTTATGTGGGGAACAGGTTATAAGCGGAAGCGATCAAAAAATTAATAATCAAAGGAATCACTTTAAAAACGAAAATTGTGGGTATGACTGCGGTCAATGTGGTTTTCAGGTTGAAATGTTATTAAATCTCTATATTCATATTAGTTAAAATGCAAACAATATAAAACAATGACAGAATAGTTCCAGTTCAAACAAACCAATTAATGTTTAAAGTTTGAAAGAAAGGTAGATATTATTTTGGGTTTAGAACCACAAGAATTTAATGTGAATGTGTAGGTTTGAAATGCACAAATATACTATTAGTTAATATATTTTTTTTTAAATTAGTTTATGTTATAAATTGATTTATCGATTTTTTTTAGACACAATGACATGCCAAAACGAAATACATACTATAATTAAAGAAAACACACCATACCAGCTGCATTTCTTGGCCTCAAACCTTGCTCTAATGTCACTTGCCGTCAAGCAACATAAAACTCACAGACCCGCAGCCGCTTGTAAGTTGCGTCGTTCTAGGGTCCGGAAGGAATCAGGGCTGGGGCCACAATCTCGCCGTCCGGTGCTCCTTCCGCCGTGACCTGCGCACGCGCATCCATTCACGTTAATTAGGTAGGCGCAGCCATCAATGGGATGGTAGTTCCGGTGGTATGGGCGTTATGTTTTACTAAACAAACACTTTTCAAAAACCTTAAAATTTATGATTTTTAGTTTTGCTTATAAAAATAATGGTATTTTTTTTAAGATATCGTTTTGCAATTTAAAATTTGCTATTTAATGTATTTACCATACATTACATTATGTTACATTCATTTAACATAATATAATAAGCATCAAATAAAAGACATTGTTGGTCTTCATACCATAAATAAAGATTTACTAATAGTCAATTATATAATATATATTTTTTTCACAATTTTCACAATGGCAAGCGTTTGACCGCGATCTTAAAACCTTTATAATTAACACAATTAAATAGCTTAATTACTCACCTGCACTAATTTCTTTGACTCTTAAACAAAACATTTTCACAGAACTTTCAGCTGTTCAACACACTGCCTAAGATACGAATGAAGTTTTTCAGGATTTGTTGCTTTTTATAAAGATGCCCTTCAGCCCTATTTCTGCCCTACCCCCGCGATGTCCGGTTATAGTGGACCGCGTGTGAGATAATAAATATTAAACAAAGGGATATGTGTTATTGCGTAGTATTTATTTTTGTTCTTAGATTGATAAAAATAAACTGGTCCTGAAATAAGGAGATTTTGTGAAATTTTGTACTTAAGTTGATGAAAATAATAGATAGATAACACTTTATTGCACAACGGAAAATACAAAAAATCGAAGAACTAACTTAATTTAGTACAATGGGCGGCCTTATCGCTGATAACAATTTCTTCCAGGCATTAATCCCCTTGGTCCAGAAATTAAGAGATTTTGTTGTGAAACTATAACTGAGTTATTTCAACTGTTAGTTGTTTTTATTTATTTATAGACGATCGGTTCGATCTATTAAAAACAAAAATCTATTACAAAAACGTATCCAATCCAACTAATATTATAAACGAAAGGATGTATGGATGGATGCATGATGCACTCTTTCCCGCAAAATCTACTAAACGAATTTTGATAAAACTTTCCAATAATATAGCTTTTACATCAGAATAACGACTAAGTTAGAATAAATTCTAACTTTCTGTTCTAATAAATTAAGATATTGTAAGCCTAAAATATAACGATAATACTAATATTACTAAAAGCAGTAAAGAATTTAAGACGTTTGAGGGTAGTTTGTCGACAAACATCGATAATTGCTTCTTACGTACTAATTGGCGGGAACATGCACATTAATTATTCATTAAGTCACACCCTTCATTTGGCGCGGCTGAGGGACGCTAGTTAAGTTGAACTCCACTATTTTTCTAACACAGCTTTTTTTTTAATTGCGTTGTTTTTCAAAAACTTTTTAAGAAAGTATTTTAGTTTCGTTGAATTTAACACAGATTGAATTGTTTTCATCGATAAGAAATATACTTAACAAAAATTTCTCTTTTCTTTAATACTTGTCTTACTTTATTACTATAGTATCTAATAATATAAGCACCTATTTCAGTAGTTAATCTAAAATCTTCAGTAAGTATCTAAAAGCTAGTAAAAGTTGACAATTACACTTAATTTTTAATTGTGTATTTTACAAAAAAAATAAAGGATTTTTGACGTGACAACGTCTTATAATTCGATAGAGCCGGCTGCACGCACGAAAAAACATGACTCATGAGGCGTTCTGAGGCGTTCCATGAAGTGACGTTGTCACGTTCAACTATCGTCAGTAAACCGACTTTACAGACAACCATTTTTTTGGTTTAAAAAGACAAATCATACATGTATCATATATACACATGTACGTATTAAGACTATTATATGTATATACAGTAAGTATCACATTAAAATTAAGATCACGGAAAACACCAGAAAACAATTAAATAAACTAAAATTATGATAGGGAATTATAAGGAAATCCCTATTGCTAATATAATGTTATAAACTTTCCTATAACATACCTATAACTAGAATGTTTTTTCTAGAATAATTAGATATAATAACAAAGTGTAGGAAATTTTAATTGACACTTTCAATTATTTTAACTATCTATAGATCGTTTGCAACGGTCTGTAGATAGCTCAACTGTTTCTTATGTATATTATATGACATTTTGTAAATATGTACTGTGTTTCAAATATAAAATAAATATAAAATATAAGTTTGAAAAAAACATGAAATATGTTATTATATTTATTCGAAAAAAAATTATAAAAAAATAACTAAAAAAAAATGATTTAAGTAAATAAGTACGAATAATTAAATATTTTAATAATCTGTATCTACTTATAGTAAAAACAGCGTCACATCTCAAACTATCTCATTTACATTTTAAAAATACCCTCCAAGTTTCGCCGTAGACGGTATTTATAATTCCGATGTTGTTCTTCGGGGGATGAAGGGTTGGAGGGTGGTCAAGTGCCACCCCCGGTGCGTGGTTCGGATAAGATGTTAAATTACGGGGAAAATAAAACATCATCCATCCATCTTTCCATCATCTTTGAGGTTATGTAGCTGTCAAACGATGATAGTTACTATATATAGCTAGCTTGCAAAAGTGATCTATTTTGAACTTTTGTAAATACATATAGCGTTTATAAAGAAAATTTTGTTAAACCGTGGTAATTTCAATCATAATAGGCGTCTTTATATCAAAACGCCACAATGTAGGTACATATAATAAAATTTCAATCATAATAGGCGTGTTTATATAAAAACACTACAATGTATAGATATCTAATAAAATAAATAAATAAATTGTTTTTATTTCTTAGGAAGTATTATTCTGTAATATTATAAAAGATTAAACATAGTATAAACTATTTTTAATATGTAATACCTACGTTTTAGGAAAATAACATTTGGGCTTTTTGATTTTCTTATGTAAGTTAAGCTTCAGTAGTTAAAACAAACGTTATACAGTAGCTCTACCATGAGTTTTTACTATACTATATTTACTACACTCGCTAGCGTCTGTAGTTAAAAAAATGTATGAAGATTTGTACAGCGCCTCTAGCGGATAGTTGGGCACTAAAATTCGTCATACTAATATTGGCGTAACTACTGTAGTAAAGTCAGGTAATTTTACTGTGACAACTCATGGTAGAGCCACTGTTATTCGACAAAATATATCTATTGTTATACTTTAACCTTTTGTTGTTCTTTCAAAGATATAAAGACAAAGTTCTAGAAAAGTCCATCAGAAAATGTTGAAAGAGCCTAATGATGTGGTTTACAAAGACAGAGCAAAAGTTACAATACTTTATAAGTATTTTCTACTTTAAAGGTCTTTATTTCTTTGAAATAACCAGTTGGAACCAGTTTCAACCAGATTCAGAATTCCTTGATATAAACTTTAGAATAATTTTGTTTAGAATTTCCATAGGAGGCATAAAAATCTAAAATTCTCTAAAAAATCTCAAATAAATAAAGTTAGTAAGAAGCACTTTAGGAACTATAGGCATAAGGCCGCTCATTGTATTTCACTTAACAAATACCTATTGTGTATTTTGTATATTCTTATATATATCTTTGTGGTGTACATTAAACAATTTTCTATCTTCTATGTATCTACTTTAAGCAGCAGTCTTTAAAAACTCTTCTTCAAAAACCTCTTTGACTACGCATGCGTACACTGCCGCACAAAAGTAACCAAGAAAGCTCCACACAGGACCGCCAAGGTGCGTGAAAGGGCACAATGTCATGTATCAAGTTCACTCCTGGCAGGGTTAGCCGAGCGTCAACGTACAATCGCAACGAAAAGTGCTTTTTTTTTCTTCTTCTTTTTAACATGGCGTAGCTTAAAAAGCTACAAATAGCTAGCTAATAAAAGCTATGAACTCTGCCCTAATACAACATTAGGGCATTAGGGCTTTATTATGACTGTTAAGTCTAATTATAACAAATGTGTAGAGATCTTTTGACAGTGACGGAATACAGTTTTACAAATATATGTATAAAAACGTGATCTAGATGTAGGTATCCTTATAGACGTTCAGCGTTAAGCTCATGAAACGCTTGAGCTATTTGCAGACGCATAAACAAACATTGATATAAACTAGTAAGTAATCATGTTATCAAAAATATTTTAGTTCATTACTTACTTAGATTTTCGTGGAAAAGTTAATACGTATATTATTTGCTAGTTATTATCAATTCATTACTAGAATATTCGGATTTAAGTATAAAAGGTAGATTATTGGCTGATTATTATTAACTGCGCGACTGTACACGAAAGCGACTTTAGCTAAGATTTTGAAAACAATGCGTAACTTTACACTGCAGCAAGTCTAGCAGAGCAAGTGTGGGAAGTAATCAGAGCATCGCAAATTCTTATTTAAGACTTTTTTGTAGCGAGACAATAGAACTTTTTTTTGTGTGTCACAGATCTAAATCAAGGTACAATCATAGACAAAAATTAGACTGAGCTATAGTCTGACAGATTTACATATACAGCCAATACCTGTCTCTTTTCTGTAGATCTATAAGTATATGTTGAAATAGACAAATAAATAATATATAATGCTGGAATAAATACTTGCAGTCATTTTTGAAGTGAAAACTTCTTTAGCGGCGCTGGGTGGGTAAAAACTTTCAAACTCGCGTCAGGGTCACGTGACGTTGATAAAAAGCGTAAGATCGAGGGAAAGGGAGAGGAACTAGTATCTCCCACTCTTTCTACCGTGCCTGAGTGTGCTCTGTTTAGGCGGAACACAGACACATTCGCGCTTGCGCGAATGTGTCTGTGTCATTGTGATTGTCATTGTCATTATGACGTCTGTGGTTATATTTTTGAAGTGAAAACTTAAAAGTGAAAACACAACGTTAATATTGAAGTTTTCGCTTCTGCCGGCACTCCCGGAGTGCTACCTTTTTTTTTCTACTATTCCATTTAAATAAAATAAATAAATAATGCTGGACAATCCACACAACATCATCTTGCCCCAAGCTAAGCAGAGCTTGTGTTATGGGTACTAGAAGACTGACATACTTAATATATTACATAGATAGATATTTTTTTAAACATATAAAACCAGAACACCCGGAATAAATATTTGCAGATCGTGCAAACATTTGTCCCAAGGCGGGAATCGAACAACTTCCGCGTCGTAGGCGGACCTTCGCCGCGCCACATCGGTCGTCTATACCATAGTATTTATTTATTTCTTAGGGACCGCTCGCTCTGTTTTTAATGTCTTATGTCAGTGGATATACCTAATAGTCTAACTAATAACCTTGGGCAAGCTTCGACTGATCACACTCAGATAAAATTATCAAATAAATATCTTGGTCAGTGAATTCCTGAATTATGTGAATAAATACTACATACTCATTAACGCATTATATTATAATCCTACAAAATTAAATATCCCGTTTAAAAATCCTCACAAATTCAGCTCGCTAGATCGATTCCTATCGCTATCCTTTTCTCGTATTATTTTTTCTTCTAAAGTCTAGACTTGGGGGCTGTCTTACCCCTTTTGGGGGGTACTTGAAGCCCTTATCTGTTAAGTTTGTACAGTGTAGTGGGTAGGGGAGGTTTATTCTTGACTTGAATACAGCGCTGAATAATAGATTTTTTAAGGAGTTTTTGATAATGACTATTTTTTTCTGTTTCTCAACCCATTGCTGAGCTACCAGTAGATCTCATAAGTTTTTCTAGATTTTCTACTATTTATTTCGGCAAAAGATATTTGGACAATTTTCTTTGTATTGTTTGTAGTAGTAGTGCTTGCAAAGTGATGTCAATGCGTAGCCTCAAAGGGTTTGTCCTTTAATATGCATTCTTAGCGGCAGTAAAAACCGCTTGGCATCAGGTGGGTCCATCATTTATTTATTTTTTATACTTAACAACTTTTACTCAATTACCACTAAAGTTTTCTTTAAAAATCCTAAAGTAAGAGTGCATATAAATCATAGTATGATTTTTACAAAATCTAATATTTTTTCAATATCCCAAACAAATAATAGTTAGAAAGAACAATAAAATGTGAAAACTAACTTTAAAGTTATGTAAATTCAGAATAGATCAGTTTTACCCTGTTTCTACAACTTGCCATATATTCTAACTTTCCCTGCAACATCTACTTACGCGTGTGCAACTTGAAGGTAGTTGCATTTTTTAGGGTTCCGTACCGAACGGGCAAAACCCTATAACTAAATATCCGCTGTTCGCCTTTCGGTTGTATCTCATTAATTATGATAGTTAGAGAAACAAATTCACAAATGATATATTTTTGCCGCTACAATAATAAAATATTTAAAAAAAAATCTTGTACATACGTAATGCTAATACAAAAACGAGAAATTTCACGTATCAATATTGATAGCGACAACATGTTGTTATGGTACGAAACCCATCATGCGTAAGTGCGACTCGCACTTGGCTAGTTTTTTATTTTCTTCCCCCATGACCGTCTGGTCTTCCATTTTGCTGAGACTTCAAACGACTGACAATACGTTGATTAATACCTAGACGTTTTACAAATAGCCCTCTTTTTCGACTGCCCAGTGGCTTTTTGGTTTTATTTTGAAAACAGAAAATGTGATGTTTTTCTGTTTTTTTTTCGTGATAGGCCCAAAAGATTTTGTACTTACACTTTTAATAGAAACATATGAAAAAATATAAGATCTAAAAAATCAGGAATAGGTAAGTATAATTTGTTGACTTACACACAAATCACAACTACTTTTTCAATCACAATTACTTTTTATAATAAAAAATAGTTTGTAGTTATAAATATTCTTCAGTAAGATCTAAATCATTAAAACACAACACAACATTAAAATTACTAAGCACATTTTCAAAAATTTCAATAACAAACCTCAAAGAAAATACTCCTCATTTCAGCATTCAAAGCATTTTAAGCGAAAACATTTCCATTTCAAAATCAACCTACAAACTATCCAGCCTCTACAGAAAATCATCGATTCTCAACTTCCAACCTATTAAAACGCTAAAAAAATAAAAAAAATGTGGGCCTAGTACCTTCCCTAAGATTGACAGACGGAAGGGTTGAGGAGGGTGGTAGGGGGTGAATTAAAAGAGAGTGGAAAAATTATACGTGCCGACCGACGCATCTTGCCTTCCGAGCTTCGTTTGATCATACTAGTTGACTTAGCAACTATAACTAAATCACTACTCACTTACCAAATTGTATTAGAAACAGTTTTTTCTGACGTTAAAACTACAATTTATGGGAGTCATGTCATTTAAATAAATTATATATATATGTTCATCACACAAATATTTGCATGGAAGGCAGAGCAACTACCGACTGAGCTGTGACGCCTTTCAAATTGGTATAATTGGTTATATTTTTGACAATTCGCATAATTTCTTTATACATATTATGTTTCTGTGATCTGTTTCTACGTCAAAAGGATCGCGCGATGAGATGCTTGAGACCCATAAATTATAGCCCATGTGTTATTCTGATGTATAAACAACATTATTATAAAGATTTATTAAAATCCATTCAGTAACTTTTGCGTGAAGGAGTTACAAACATACATCCATCCATTCAAACATCCGCGTTTATAATATTAGTAGGACTTGAACGTAGTAAACGAGGCTCGCACGTAGTTCCGCTAGTTGGCGTATCCTAGTGTAATTAATTGTTGTCTGCAAGAGTCAGTTCTATTCAAAATAATTATTACATCAAACTCTTTAAAGGAGTAGAGTAGAAACGCAAGAATTTTATAACATAGAAAAAAAAGTTACGATTTTCTTGTAAAACTAGTCGTAATTATGAAGATCGTATTTGCTGTCAAAGTTTGACAAATATACTGTGCGCATTATTTGATTTAGACATAAATAAGTTTTTTTTTTCGCAGACAAAATGACATTAAATTAGTAAAAAATATATTCATAAAATTTTCCACAACAGACACAAGCGTAGCAAATAAGATCACATAATGTAAAGTAAATCAAAAACAAAGAAAAACACTCCACAACTAATAAACTAAGTACACAAAGAAAAGAAAACACCTGACCTCATTGAAGACGCAATCGTAATTAAAAAAAATAAAAGTCCATGTCAACTCCTTGCAGTTTCCTAAGTATGAATTATGCTGCTCGGTGTATTCGTTAAGGGGCAGATCTATTCATTCTTTTTGTCCGCTGCCAGCAGTTAAGGAGGTCCGTAACTGTACTGTACCTAGAAGGGGGTAAGGGGGTTAGGGGGCCCCCTCCCTCTGAACTTGCTCGAGAATATTTTTTTCTAGACTCTCGAGAATGTTGGAAATCGACACACTTGCCGCAGTTTGTTCCAGCGATGATAGTTCGAGTGACTTCAACTTCACGTCGGATTATTTTACGAGTTGGTTATTATTTTTGAGTACTTCATCTTTCGTCTGTGAGCAAGATTTTTTTAATGAGTTGTATTTTAGTAACGAATCGTGAACTTAATCTGTGCTCATTAAATCTCTATCATTTTTGCTACAAGCAACTTTGCTATAAACCACTTTCTTTCAAAGTCTATTAACCTAACATGTATCATTCGAAATAAAAACTATCGATATATAAAAGTCGACGTTTCTTCACTATCCCAACACTAGTTATTCAAGAAGCTCGCAAGACGGTAATGAACTGAATTTCCCTTTGAATTTGCGTTGCGATGAATCTTAGTAAGGCGCCAAGATGTGGTTGGATGGCTCTTACTGGCTATTTCAAATGGAAATAAGATTATAAAATGAATTCTTTTTTCAATAACAACTTTAAAAGCTCTTCTTCTCTTCTTCAAAAATAAAAAAACAGTGACTAAGGTGTATGAAGAAAAGTCAAAGTCAAAAAATGATTAGTCTAATGCATGGCAATAAAAAAACACAGACATAATTGATAAATAAATAAATATCCACGGACATTTCACTCAGTCCCAAACTAGGCAATGCTTTTATGAGAATTGATGAACGCTGTACGATGTCAAAAGTCTTAAAGCATTTTTAAATCATCTAGTTTTAACAACAACAATGTATCATCCAAAATAGTAATACACGCTTTATGACACTAGTACTACTACCCAGTACAACTGGTAGTAAAAATGACACCCTTGTAATTTTTACTACCAGCACTATTAACGCACAAAATCGTCAAATCAAACCAAGATATTTCAAGACGGCGGTTAAACCGAGAAGTTAATTCTAAACACCAATAAACCCGACATTAAGCCAAGTTGAACTTTCGACAAAGATCTCGTCTTAATCTCGACTCAGAGTTAACTTAACCTGACTTCGGCCAGTTAAGTGCATTAACTTGATAGTGGACGTGTTAAGATAAGCCGGGATTAGTAAGTTTACAAACTAAACGATAAATACTGGCTTTTGTCTTAGAACTAGTCTTGTTATTGTTAGTATGAAAGTGTATTATGTTTTTAAATAGTTTAACAAAGCAATTTGTTTTGCGAAATACTTGACGCTTTGGTAATAAAATTGTTATATAATTGTAATGTTGAGAAATTAGGAATTACTTATGTGAAATATTTTTAATTAATGTTATTTTTAACAAATGATGTAACACTTGCAAGTAACGTATAAGTCAGAAACCACTTAGAATAATATAAGTAAAAAAAATAGTTTTTAATGCTCTCTGTTGGTGGTCCTAGTATCAAAAAGAAGGTTCAGTATTTCAGTATTTTTATTGTCATCATTATGTTTATATCTAGGTCTTAATAGTACCTACTCACATAATGTACCCAAGTTTGGGTGTAGCAATAATAATTGGAGAGTGGACCGACTTTTATCATGCATGCTTAATTAATTTTAGTGATTCTGCTCATGGAAGCTTCGTTAGTGTAGGTTGGTTAGTTAACTCTTATTTTACCAGGTTACAAATGAAACAAACATACAACATGTCTTATAACTTAAAACGATCTCTTCCAGACAAAGTACCTACAAATAGAGCAGTCTTCATCACTCATTTAGGATATATCCTTTTTAGAAATTGATAGTGTGCTCAATTCATGCGGCGTACCTACCACATCTGTTTACTGATTATTCTATTAAGGGCAGGATAATAGTACAGCATTTCATGTTATGCATAAATATACTACTTTTTCTCGACATTTAATTAAGGTCGGCAGGCAGAAAATGCTAATA
Source organism: Ecliptopera silaceata (assembly GCA_932527185.1). Lineage (NCBI taxonomy): Eukaryota > Metazoa > Arthropoda > Insecta > Lepidoptera > Geometridae > Ecliptopera > Ecliptopera silaceata. Next base: position 7,425,718 of record OW052208.1, on the reverse strand, counting down.
GCATTAAGCCCACCTTTTGTACATTATCTATATTTGTGCAATTAAGTGTTAAATAAATATAAATATTCACGGAAACTCTTGTACGCTTGTACAATTGAATTAGATTGCTGATAGAATTGGTACTTTTTTTAATATTTGCTCTGGGTGAGAATCGACCCACGACCCACAGCGTGGAAGGCAGAGCTACAGCTAAGATCTATTAAGTACAAGTTATATGACGGCGATCTATTTGACCTAGAAACAGATCACAAAAAAATCTTAAGAACAGATTTAAAAAAAAATGGTTTTTAGCATTTTCAACATTTCAGTCCCATTATTAATTAGTCTATTTATCAAGGAAATTCCAGTGGTTTTTACAATATCCTCTACTTGTGAATCATATTATAGAGACCGTTGTCCACATCGTCAGTCATTTTACTTTTAAGTAAAAATAATAATCAAGTCTAGGAAAAGTAATGAATTAATACTTTTCCTCGACTAGATAATTTTTGTAGTTTTTCCCTTAAAGCGTCATGCATATAAGTTATTTTCTAGTACTTCTTAAATCTATAGACTAAAAACATTGTAATGTTGAAATAATATTGGTAAAATATTGGTCGAAAGGTCTCGACAGAATACCAGCGCCTAGCTACCTACAAGTGGCTAAGCATTATGCTGAGTCGGGGCCCTTTTGCTGCTGTAGCACACAATAATGATAGTTGCTTAATTTTTATTGTTTTGTTTTTGTTTTGTGTGCAATGTGTAGTAAATAAATAACTGTCTATGTCTAAACAAATGTTACTAAAGGATACAAAGAAGCGCGCGTTAAATAGCACATCATGAAAGATCTACCCGCGAATTAATCATCTAAATGCGCGTGCGCAGCAATTAACACTTCGCTAAGCAGGAAGCGAGCGAGGATGTGATGATATAGATTTAACCTCTGGCACATCCTATGTCTTGGTTTGTCGCAATATTTAGGACATTGTGAGTCATGGCACCCTGAGGTCATGTTGCTGATGCTTCATCTTAAGATGAGTCACATCCACAAATCTATTATGCTAAGTAGCTAGATCATTTGAGGATTGACTGACTGACTAGATTAGTTATCGTATCGCACTTTTGAAAAAAAATTGTGAAAAATCCTTACAGCATTATTTGTTAAGCTGATAAAATATCTGTCACCATTAAATGATCCTTGCGTACTTCTGCTTTTGGTCAAGAGAGGTCAAGTTGTATTTCAGAGTTCGAGATCTAGAATTCGCAATTAAGAAAAACCCATGTTTGAATCCAAAAAGATTTTGTTACTCAATAAATCAATAAATAAATAAATAAAAATAGATTTTAAAATTGTATCCGCATTATCCAGCAATTGAGGTTACTGTGACACTTGTGATAGTGGTACTTTTGAGTCATAATTAGACACTACTTTATTCTACCATACATGCATGGTTTTAATAACTTTTTACAAATTAATAGAATTTTATTCACAAAAATTACAAATATCACATTCAGATACCCTTTGAAAAATAATTTTAATCGTTTGGGTACATTAAAACAGTGTCTAAATATTTGTAAATCTTTAAATAACTTTATACAAATGAATAGTTTTTTATTCATAACATAACACAAGCTGTGCTTAGCTTGGAGCTAGATGATGTTGTGTGGATTGTCCAGCATTATTTATTTATGCACAAAAAAAACCTATCACATTCAGAAGTTTTACACTTTGAAATAAATGCTATATTTTATCAAGGTTTTTTTATTACTCTTTACACACGAAACCCTAAACAAGGATCACCATTAGACGCACTTAACAAGTGTAAACCCGTAGAACTTTAAACGCAAGCCTTATCAGCAATCACTTTACTTGAGTAGCTTGTACTATTGAAGATATCAATCTACTTACTTAAGCTTTGCACGCGAAACAAAAGCAATACGATTTAAAAACAACACACAACATCGTTATGCACAAACACAAAACCTACATAACAACATTGTCAAGACAAACATTAGATAAGAAGAGCAGGCTCAGTAGCGCGCCTTGGGGGAGACCTACGTCCACCAGTGGACTAATGTTGGTTGATGATGTTAGAAAAAAAAATACATTTTTGACAGATGTCACAACTCGGTAGTAGTTCCGCTTTCCATGTTGTGGGTCGTGGGTTCAATCCGGGCAAGAACAAACATTTGCGTGATAGAATAGAATCATTGATTCTGTTGTATAAAAAATCATTTTTTCTACTTTTTCGTATAGTTGCATCCGAAAAATATAATAGATATTGTACTTATTTATACAAACATTGTCTAAGATCCTAAAATAAGTAAATTGATTCAACTCGACTTAATGAGTTAAATTGTTCCAAATAGCTTTTAATTGCCCCAAATGGATCTAAACTGAGTTTCTTCCACAGAATTGAAAAACATGTTAATTCGCACCTAGCTGGCTAAAAATAGCATATTTTAAATGTCGTTTTAGTACTTAAACAACTATTTCTTGTACTTCGAGTTACACCGCGTGCTAGCAAAGGATAATTTCACTATTTTACTGTTGTTTCTAATAATAATAATAATAATAAAATTCTTTATTGAGGACTAATAAATTGAGTTACAATTGTTAAAATTAGCCCTACAATAGGCGGTCTTATCGCATGAAGCGATCTCTTCCAGACGACCTTTTATCTAACTTAATTAACTTACGGCTAGTCGACCTGTGCAGCCAGAGCGCCGCCACATACGACGGCGCTAAGTGATCTGGATATTCCCTAACCCTGAACTAGTGTGGAACTGTATCTCAGAAGTTAGTTCCATCCAAATCACCAACAGCAACCGTCACAAAGAGGCAGAGCTCTGCCTGCACATTCTACGCAATGTATCTTGAAATTAAATTCTCATTCATCGTTTTGTAGGACACAGAGGACAATGTTGCATTGGTCTAGTGATTACAAGTTCACCTTGATATCGTAAAGTCGTGGGTTCTGATCCGAGTACACTTTAATATAAAATTGAATGTTAAGATTTAAGATGTTTGAATGCTAGTCTACCAATTAAATAAATTACATTATTATCAGTAAACTTAGTATGAATTAAGGTAGTACTGATAATAGTTTTAATTAGGATTTTAATCCCAAAAAATCAACAAGATTATAGAAAAGAAAACATGATAACAAAGCAAACGAAACCGCCATTCTAATTATCAATCAAATAAATTCTTCTATATGAGTCATCTTCAAAAAAACTAAAAAAAATACAGTTATATAGTTCGTATTTAAATAGCACACAATAACGTCCAACTTTTCCTGCAACTTGGAAAGCATTTGAGCCAGCTCAGATATTACACTTAGCAAGTATCGCCATTATTGCAACTTGGACGGTAACATGCATACTGAGCTTATAATGTGTACACACGGACGAGTAGTTCGGCGAGCAAACTGCTGCTCGAAATCGCAATGAGATACTGCAAAACTTTACTAGTAAATTGTGGTCAAGAGGATTGTAGTTTCTATCATAGTTTTATTAGTTTTATACAATATGAGCTTGTAGAATCAGAGAAAACTTCAATTTATGTATCTTACAAATTGCACTAAAATGAGATAAAAAATAACAGTGTATTGACTTACATAGATGTCAATAATGTAATTGACTTCTTTTTGCGGAACTTAGCCGAAACGTCGGGAAATATAACAACAGGGTGCGCAATAAAATAATATAAGTAATATATCTTTATACTATAAGTTTATTCCGAAAGTTTAAAAATTATCAAAGTCAACAAGTTTATTTATTAATAAATATCTACATATATTTTTTATAAGTTTGACAATACAAAAGTCTGTATGACATATAGGTAACTGCATTCACAGACAGACTTCCACACACTTTGGACGATGTCCAGGAGTCTTTTGGCTTCAAGATGTCGTTAAGACCAACTTTGCTGGTTTAAAGGTTATGTGAAATTGTTCTATTAATTTAATGGTTGTGTGTTTCGATGTTACTGTTTCCTGTACACTTAGGAGTTTAGAAATTCCTGGATTTCTGTTATTTTAGGATGTTTGGAATTTAGTTTCAAATTAGAACACTTATGTCAATTAATGAGATAATGATAGAATTGGGCTTCTTATTCTAACAAACAATTGTACAATCACTAATCTTGTGCGTAATTAATTTCAAAATTGTATATCTACATTGTCCAGTTTTTTAAAGTTAGTTTTTAATTCAATTGCGGTACCTCCAAATAGTATAATATCTTAGGTTTTCAAAAGTACGTTTTCAATTCTACAGCGGTACCTACCTTCGCAGCACTTAGTTATCAAGGTTTATGAGAACGTAAAATCATTAAAAAAATATAATCATATGATCGTTATTATCATTAAAAGTCTATGATACCACCAAATTAAGACTTTTTTACTCAAACTTATTCAAAAATGCAGTTGTAAATAAATATCTTAAATGAGACTCAAGCTAGTTGCAGCAACCGAAACGAGAGCAAACAAACCTAACGTTATAAAACACTTGATCAATTTGTCGGAGGGTCCCAAGGAACGGAACCCTAAATTGGCCGCTAACGAGGAAACGATCTTGTACGCGCACCGCTCTACGGAACACTAGTCAATCTCAGCTCCGGTTAGGATTCGTTCACAATATTATAACGATTCTAACATATTTATAACTTTTTTTTAGATAAAAATACAGATTATACACAAAAAAATATAAAGTCGAATTGAGAACCTGTTTTTTTGAAGTGGGTTGAAAAGTTATAATTAATCTAAAAGGTTATTCTTTATAATTATTTCTATGGCGACCACTGAGATGCCTTTTTTAAATTAGGGCATAACTTTGTTTTTCTTAAATTTATTATTTAAATATTAGAACTCAGAACTCGTAGAATACTTTTTATTACAAAGTTTTAAGATAGGTACATATAAGACGATCGTCGTTCAAGTAAAAGATTAGTGAAGTATCGCCAACTTCGCCCATTGGACGTCTAGGAAAAAAAAAGATGGAGTATCGCCAAAGACCGGGACTAGTAGAACTCCTTGGGAAGACCTTTACCCAGCAGTGGTACAACATTGGGTAAAAAACGTAACACCATGTATAAACCTTAACAATACAGCAGAGGAAGAGACAATCACAGCGCTGGAAGTATTTATCCTCTAAGTACAAGTGGCGAGGTAATGGGTTGCTGTTGTGACGGCCGCGAGGATGTTTCTATTGTAGCAATTGATGGTCGCTAGAGAAGAGAATACACAAAGATCTGCCAGTCAAAGTCAAAGTAAAATCACAAGGATCATTTAGAATCGTCTTACATACTAGGTGATTCTAGGTGCCAGCTCCACGCGACCAGTACTACCATGAGTTGTCAAAAAGTCAAGTCAAAAGTCAAAAATTACTTTATTCAGTAAAATCACAAGGATCATTTAGAATCGTCTTACATACTAGGTGATTCTAGGTGCCAGTTCCACGCGACCAGAGCCTAGAAGAACGGGCAAGAAACTTACGGCCTGGTTCCTACCGTTTTTTTATATGATCCTTCTTACAAAGAATTACAATTAAACTAAATTAAGTACTGAAGTTTCAGTGCGGTGTCAATTTAACTTAGTAATGATACACTAATGAGTTTAAAAAAAAGAAGTATAATAAAGCTATACGTAAATCAAAAAGACAGCACACGCTTCGCTTCAGATACAAATATACTACAAAGTACATAAGCAGGGCAAGAGAACATTACTAACATCACAAATCGACAAAGTTGCTGTTGACGGGTGGAGCGACATCAGGCCATGCAGTTTTGTCATTAATATAGCTGTCTAAGGTATAATACGCCTTTTTTATAAGATTATTTTTAATGTATGTTTTAAATTTTCTTACTGAGAGTTTTGTTGCATTTTCGGGGAGTTTATTATAAAAACGCACGGCACCCCCCACAAACGACCCACCCACCCTCCAAAGCCGGAACCCAGGGACGCACAATTTATATTTGCCTCTAGTGTTCACACCATGAACCTCACACTTTTTCAAAAAGCTATCTTTATTTTTATGAGTGTACAATAAGACTTCATAAATATATTGTGAAATTACTGTTAGAATACCAATCTCCCCAAACCGCTCCCTCAACGAATCCCGCGGTTTCATTTTATAAATGGCACGTATAGCCCTTTTTTGCAAAACAAATATAGTTTGTATATCAGCTGCTTTACCCCAGAGAAGTATACCATATGACATCACACTATGGAAGTAACTGAAATAAACCAACCTAGCTGTCGTTTCATCAGTGAGCCATCTTATCGTACGAACAGCATAAGCAGCTGAGCTCAGCCTACCAGCAAGCGTTCCAAGCGTTGTCACAGTAAAATCGCCTGACTTTAAGTACTTTAAGTTTGAGTTACTAAAATTCGTAATATGTACTAATATTTACGTAACTACTGTTAGTTACGTAAATATTAGTACATATTACGAATTTTAGTACCCAACTATCCGCTAGAGGCGCTGTACAAATCTTCATACATTTTCTTAACTACAGACGCTAGCGAGTATAGTAAATATAGTAGATATAGTAAAAACTCATGGTAGAGCTACAGAGCCTAGAAGAACGGGAAAGAAACTTTGACGCAGGTTTTGAGAGGGTTTTTTTTATTATAAAACAGAAACAGAAAAATCTCAATCTCCGGCTTGGTACCATAGGGAATTTACTAAACATTAATCAATCATTTGCTTATTAGTTTGGGACAAGAGTGTGTGAAATATCCAAGAATAATTATTATTTATTATCATTATTCACATAATTAGCAAAAAAGGGTAATTTTACAATTGTATGTTTATTTTACTAATATCGACAGGCACAAACCAAGTGGTCAAAATCTTAACGCGAGGGACCAAAAATAAACAGATGTTATGGCAAAAATGTATGTTTTTTTCTGTAAGTGCCTACTTATACTAGTATCTAGTATACATTATATACATAGTATCTAGTAGTATACCTACACACTAGTGTTGCCTGAGACTTCGTCTTGCTATCGTTATATTTTTGACGATACGCAATATCTTTATAAATTAAAGCATATGTGATATTCTGATGTATAGGCGACCAAGAAATTGGTTTACCACACTAAGGCTGAATATCATTTGCACGTACAAAACATCAAGGGCTATTTTCGCTTGACAGATTAATAACTGCTACGTCAGAATCTGTCAATCTGTAATCCTTATGCTGGGGCCACATTAGCGGGCGAATATTCGTATCGTGTTGGCGCGATAAAATCATCGTGTTCGGGTATAGGCGATGTTCTTGTCTACATTAGACGGGCGAAGATTCGTGTCGAGTTGACGCGATGTATCGTGCCGGATAGGGTGACCAGATGTCAGGAATTTTCCTGACATTTCAGGAATTTTAGACATATGTCAGGAATGCGGCCGGAAAAGGGAAATGTCAGGAATTTCTCGGCAAATAAATGGAACAATTTTTTTTTTACACTATAATTTTATTTTTGGTCACAATAACAAAAAGGAAATTGTCATTAATAGTAATTAGCTTTTTACGATTTTGACATCAAACAATCAACATTGACTTATAATATTAAACGTACTAGATTCAAAAAATATTTTTTATTTTGAAATAACTTTTGAATTATTACGGAAAAATAGAATAAAATTAGTTGTGTTATAAAACTTATCCATTTATCACAAAAAAAATATATATTCAAAAACCCAATTGAGCTCATGTCTGGAATTTTGTCAGGACTTTTGAAATTTGCATCTGGTAACCCTGTGCCGGATGGTGTTGTTCTAGGCATGGGCGTTTTTGGATTTTTTCACAAACCGATACGAAACCGATTTCAGATTTTGAAACCGATTTCAAAAACCGTTTTTTGAAATCGATTTCAGTAGCGAATATCGGAGCGTATTTACTAGTTATTACGACAAACGCAAAATCGAATTCTTTCGGTTTTGCGTTTTCAATGTGCAATTGGGTATTTGAATTAAAAAAATATTGTATATTTTTATGTATTTTAAGTTTGGTTTTCGATGCAAAACTAAACTCACGGTTCGGTTTCATTCGGATTAGGTTGTTAGGTTGTATTGTTAATGCGTTTTCTAAAAACAGTTTTCTCATATTGGAATGGAATATCGGATTGCAGTCAGAAATCATAAAACCGGACAATTCAAAAAACCGTCAAAAACTCAAAATCCATAACGATTCGCTTCATGTCTCTTGCTCTTACGACGGTTCACTGAGTTAGAAAAAAAAGGAAATGAAATTAGCTCTGTCTTATTCTAACTAAAGTAGTCGTACGGTGGAGTGATAGAGAACGAATGCGTATCAAAACTATAGAAAACTAAAACTTTAGGTAGATTTAGATTTTGTTCGTTTGCAGTTTGTGTTTGGTTTTCGTTTTCGGTGCAAAACTAAACTCACGTCGGTTCGGTTTGGTTTCGTTCAGATAAGATAGTTTGCAGTTTGCGTTATCATCGTGCGTTTCCTAAAAACGGTTTTCTCATATTGGAATATCGATGCGATACGATTTCTGACTGCAAACGGATTTCAGTTTCGTTTTGATATATCTGTCTCATGCCTAGAACTTAGCCTAAGGCTAAGTTCATATGGCCGCGCGGTACCGCGTGGAACTACGAACCGCGCGGTATAAGATCAATATAAACGTTAATTAGCGTCTACATTATCGCGCGGTACCGCACGCCGCGGATCATCTGAACTTAGCCTAGGGCTAAGTTCATATGGCCGCGCGGTAACGCGCGGAACTACCAACCGCGCGGTACAAAATCAATATAAACGGTAATCATCGTCTACATTACCGCGCGGTACCGCGCGCCAACGTGCGTCGCGCTCCCATACAAATATCGTCATGTGAATGCTCAAACCGCGCGGCGACGCGCGGTTACGCGCGGTCATCTGAACTGAGCCTAAATAAATTGACGTAGATGTAGCCACCTAAGCGAATATTGGCGCGACAAATTGATTCGCGTCTTCGCCCGAATACTACGCGATGACACGATGTACCCGGCCACATACATCGCGTTAACACGAATATTCGCCGTAGCCCGCTAATGTGGCCCCAGCATTAGCGAATAATTATGTAGGAGATGTCATCAAAAGTGGCAAACCAATTTCTTGGTCGCCTATACCTATAAACTACATTATTGTAAAGTTTCATTAAAATGCATTCAGTAGTTTTTGCGTTAAAGAGTAACAATACATCCATCCATCCATACAAACTTTTGTGTTTATAATATTAAGCAGAATAATACTAGTAAAGATAAGGTACTTACTTCTGTCAAGATTACATAGAAAATAATGAAATGTGTATGAAATAATATGAATTTATTATATTGAAAACCCCGTCTCGGATCAAGCTTATCAACAGGAAGTGTTAAAATACCCATAAAATACCCTTTATTTCTAAGTCAAAGCATTAAATATACATTTTAATTCCCTAATGACACATTAGGAGCGACGGATATGTTAACAATATACGCGATAACTTATTTTCCTTTAAAATATAATAACTTCTTGATAAGAAACTGAACGGGCCAGATGTGGAGTGTTTTTGTAATGGCAACACAACATAAACTGCTGGCGATTACAAAGAAAAATAAACATGATTAGAAAAAGGATTTACGGAATAAAAGAGGTAATTATGGTAATTTTTTGGGTTTCGTATGGTAACTTTTTTGGGTAAACCCAAAGGTTGAAACAAAACCCTGTAAAACCCATCTGTCTCTTTGTGTTAGTCTGTTTATATGTATGTCTGTCTAAATCTATCTGTCTGCTTGACTGTTTGTCTGTATGTCTGTCCGTCTGTCACCAGACTGTATCTCATGACCTGTGTTAGCATGACAGTTTAAATTTTCTGTTGCTGGTAATATAAAACATACAGGAAATAAAATAAGTATTTAATCTCATAGACAAGAACATAATATTTTTTAATAGTTTTTGCCCGATTTTGACAAGCAATATATATCAAATATCAAGTATCAATATACTTTTAATTAATAAGCTATTACTTGATATTAATAACTTGCTCATGAAGAGTTCTGTACCTTGTTCGTTTTTGCTCGATATTGTAATATCGAGCAAAAACGAACAAGGTACGGAACTTTTATACTATTGAGTATAAAAGTATCAATAGCTTGTAGCAATAGTATAATATGTAGTATCAATACCTTATCAATATCGAACAAAACATGGTACGGAACTCTTCATGAACAAGTTTGACTCGCACTTGGTCGGTTTTTCTAGGGATCTATTGTGAATTTAACACGCTTACTAAACAATAAACATTGATGATTGCCGACATTGTTAACAAAACAAATATTATTAATCTCTTTGTTAAGATTAACTAAGTTATTACTACTAACCTTACTGCTCATTTTATTGACATTTAGTATACTTATTTTTCTACATTTTTTCAGTGTTTTTGATGTTCATTTTATTGTTGTTACAAATACAATTGACTAAATTAAAAGATTGTGTGAAGATAAGAAAATGCTTGAATAAATTATTTTGAAAAGGAATGTTAATAAACAGCAGATGTATTTCGGTACATAAAATAAAATAAAAAATCGTTTATTTCAGACAACTAAATCCATATACAAAAAAGAAAAGAAAACATTAATTTAAAATAAACTTATAACTATAATACACCGAGGTCGGTAGGCAATCAATGAAGGCGCAGAAGTACATAAGTAATCTATTTACCTATCCATAAACAAAGTTACGATTATTACAGTATTTACAATATGTACATAGGCATGTGTCAACTGTTTCTTATGTATAAAATCTACAGACAGCTATCTACAGACCACAGATAAGTATATTAACATACAAAAAAATTGCTAATATTATTAAACTTCATATAGGTATACTTCATAAATACTCTGAAGTTTTGATTAGCTTTAAATAGATAGATAGATAATTCTTTATTGTTTACCACACACAAATAGGACAAAGAACTTAAACAGGTAGTCATGGCAATACAATGGGCGGCCTTATCGCTGAGAGCGATCTCTTCCAGGCAACCAAAGTGAGATGATAGAAGGTACATAGGAAGGCGGTGCTTAAACAACATCAAGTTGAGTAGAAGATAGTGAAAAACAAAAAACTAAAGATACTTAACCTAATAGATAAATTAGGACATACTAAATAAATAACTTTTACCTACTAAATATATTACACCTACTAAATATAACTTAAATTTGTGCGTATATCATATTAGCATACTAAACAATAAACTAAGCCTAACCTAAGTTATGACCTAACCAAAAATACCGAAGTAAGGAAAATAATACTTATTATTCAATGTCAATACCGTAATAATTGTGGTTTATAGGTGCCTAATTTAAAACTGTTTAAAAACACGAATATGTCATAATTAAAATATCTCAATATTTTATTATTTATTTATAATCGTAATTGTAATGTCACACTGCGCGGTGACGCTGCAACGTTCGACCAGTAGCTCTACCATGAGTTTTTACTATACTCTATTTACTACACTCGCTAGCGTCTGTAGTTAAAAAAATGTATGAAGATTTGTACAGCGTCTCTAGCGGATAGTTGGGTACTAAAATTCGCCATACTAATATTGACGTAACTACTGTAGTAAAGTCAGGCGATTTTACTGTGACATCTCATGGTAGTCACAGTAGCTGGCGATAACGTAGTATTCTCGAATACGTTAGGTTTACAAACAGCGGCTGTAAAACGCAGGTCATATTATTATAATCTAGAAGCTAATTTGTCGTAGATCATCATCATCATCAACCGTGCAAAACGTGCCACCTGGTTTTCGGCTCTTTTCATCCAGTGAGAAATTTAGTATCATAAATATTTTAAACCAGCTGAGACCCGCAACTTTTACATTATTGTTATATTTTGGATAATACACAGCAACAATACAATATTTTTATAAATTACAGACATTATTGCAAAGTTTCATCAATCCATTCAGTTGATTTTGCGTGATAGTATAACAAACATACAAACATCCATACAAACGTTCGCGTTTTATGATTAGGATATATATTAGTTGGCTCAGTGGCGCATTTTGGAAGAGTCCTACGTCCAGCAGTGGACTGATATAGGTTGATGATGATGATATAAAAGTTGAGAATACCACAATCTTTTCTAAGTTAGCCCGCGGGTTAATTGTAACCCGATAGCTCAGTGGCGCGTTTTGGAAGAGACCTACGTCCAGCAGTGGACTGATATAGGTTGATGATGATGATATAAAAATTGAGAATACCGCAATCTTTTCTAACATAGCCCGCGGGTTAATTGTAACCCGATAGCTCAGTGGCGCATTTTGGAAGAGACCTAGGTATAGCAGTGGACTGATTTAGGTTGATGATGATGATATAAAAATTGAGAATACCGCAATCTTTTCTAACTTAGCCCGCGGGTTAATTGTAACCTGATATGTTTTATCATTTTTCTGTGCTGGACAGACTGACGATAAGGACGAGTGGACGCGTGTGGTTTCGCAATAAATTTAAATTTGTAACCATTCAAACCATCTGGTTTAGACATTAGGAAATTATGAGAGAGAGATATTTACATATCTTTTTATAATAGTTACTTATAGGTATAAGTACATTATTCTTCTTGCGTGTCAATTAATCACAACTAAAAACTTTGTTCGGGGAGAACTACCCTTATCTCCCTGTCGAAATGTAGCAGAAATTAGAAAAAAAATGTTACATTTTTTGATTTCCACTCAGAAAATGTGCATATTTATAAAATACATAAGAAACGGATGATTATCTGCAAATCGTTGCAATCGATCTATAGATAACTCAACTGATCCTGAATTCCTGAAGCACGATGTCCATAAAAAACTAGTCTTCAGAAGTTTTATTTTGTTACTTTTCTTAAAACCTTATTGACAGTAGATTTAATCAACTTTAATTAAGCCACGACTATACTTATACGATTTTGCTCAATAATATTTTACATCAAAGTAAAAATATTACTAGTTTTAATTAGTTTTTTCCATGTTTTACGTTAAATAAATTAATATATACAAAGCTGCGAAAATTTCGCAGAAAATGCAAGTTTTTTTTTTTATAAATATTTTATCATACGGTTTTTATCTAAGTAGTTTTTGTTCTTAATACAATGTTTTCTAAAATGTTATTGTTAATGATGATAAACATGCTGGGCGTATGTTATTGGAGACCACAGATAAAGTGATTCAGACTGTTAAGTGGTTCAGTACGATCAGTAATGATTTGATGTCATGACTCGATCTGTCATCGATACACAACACATGTTTCTAAAGACAGATAAAATTGATTTTAAATTATAATTACAAAATTATGTTCACTTAACAGAAATATATGAAAATTTATAGAAATATAACACATATTATATAGAATACAGAGTAAAAACTGTAGTAGTGTAGTAACATGAAGCAGGAGTGGTTTTGATTAAAAAAAAGTAGCGTAGTAGTATATTGCGTTATCAAATAATAAAAATTCATAAAAAAAAATTAAATAATTTTACTTATCTTTATTTTACAAAAATTAACCGATTTCAATCGCCTTCTCAAGTAATACTAAAAACACATCTTAAAGGTTACTCAAAAAGTACTAGTCAGTTCTTAATTCATCATCATCATCAACCTATGGCAGTCCACTGCTGGACGTAGTCTCTCCCAAGACGCGCCACTGAGCCCGGTCTTCGGCTCTTCTCATCCAGTGTTTGCCAGCTACATTACGCAGATCGTCGCACCATCTCGCCGGAGGGCGTCCTACACTACGCTTGCCTAAACGCGGTCTCCACTCCAGTATCCGTTTGCTCCAACGGTTGTTGAAGTTACAAACAAAAATAAGAATTACCAAAATCGGTTTACAATTAGCGGAGTAATTGCGTACCATAAAACATACCTAAAGTCGAATTGAGAACTTTATTCCACTTCTTGATGTTGGTTGAAAACATAAAAAAAAACAAACCAGGTAATCTCTTTACGCTCTTACGCGTCAAAAGAGTCACAAGAGCCATTTTACACAAAACAAGCCCTTTTCAAACAGCACTTAGCTTTGAGAGCACAATTGGTTGACGAAGACGTTGGCTTAGAATAAGCTTGAAATGAGCAGAAATACTGCAAGAAATGCGGCTGTCATTTCTTTTTTTAACCGACGATATAAACGGAGGAGGTTTTCTAGTCAACGTGTATATTTTGTCATTTTTATCTAAAAGCTTTGCCTTTGAAGCTCTTTTTATTTTGCCAATAACATTATATCAGTTAATAGGTATCTCTGTTATTTACTTGCATTGAGTTATACAAAGAACAAAAAAAGTACTGTATTATGTAGGTACCTACATACTCGTACCTACCTACTTTTAAGGTCTGATAATGTTTCAATTAATATTTGTAACAATTCCAATTTGACCATTGTTTCAATACCTTATCGAATACTTTATATGTATATATTTTTTGATACATATGTCCATAAAAATATATACTTACTTACTGTATTCTATCAGTAATATCGATTCCCATTATTCCCATAAGACAAGCTTTGCCTAGTTTTCTTAGTCAGTTGGTAGCTCTACCTTCCATGCTGTGGGTCGTTGGTTCAATTTATTATTATTTATTTAATGAAATTTATTTCATAACAGCTACATTATACTAATATCAAAAATAGCGAGCGATATCTGAAATGAATATACATATTTATAAAATATTATTTTTAATACAGGCCATGTTACAATAATCTATAAACAATTACCCCAAAATTCTCAATCTAGAGATATGACACCAACCCAGTAAACAGCGCCATCATTACAGTATAGACAGTAGGTGGCCAAAGGGTGAAGTCGGGCAATTACCATGCATAAGTTATGAAGCTAGCGTGCTTCTGAGCCCATTACTGGCCTTCTATGGAAAGGACATTCCAGCTTATCGGGGGATATCACGAGAATAAAAACTGCTGATAACATCGCGTAGGGATGTCCAATGTCTTTGTGTTGTATCGATATCGATAAAAATATAGTACTTTTGAAAACAATCGAGTTGTTTGTTTTTATTTTGAGGTTATAATATAATAATTATGACTGTGCCAGATGGTTGATACTGATCACCACTTGTTCTTCAAGGTATTTATAGTTCATCATGAAATCCATTGGTAAATACTGCAAGATTTTCTTTGGTTTCAAGCATAAACAAGAAATATACAATCATTTCTTCTCATTGTAGAAATGAATGTAATAAGGTAAATTAGTATTCACAGCCTAAAATTAGTTGCTTGTTTAAAAACAGCATTATCTTTTAGATTTGACAGATCACTTTCGCTTTTAATGACCTCATTTTCAATAGATATGAGTAGATAAAACTTTGACTACGTGTAACGCAGGTGTGATAGTGAGTCAGTCAGCAAATGATATTAGCGCGGCGCAACCATTATTCTTCAACATCAGTAAGTTTGGAACCCCACACGTACTAAACACGTAGTGAACGCCTGTCCCCTTTTTGTCAAAGGTTGGGTACTGGAAACTGCAACACAGTTTATACTACAGTAGTTTAAAGTGTTCGTTAAAAATTTGTAACAATTGTTCAGTTCACCAATAAAAATTACATTTCATTTCATCGACAAGCCGCAGCGCAACAATCGAATGAACTTCATCGACAAATGACCAATGCACATCACTAGCATAGTGTGTGGAAGACAGGCGCTTATTAGTCGTCATTATCTATACTAGTATCGCAGTGACATATGGCCAATACTAGACCTATATCATTTTTTTTTATATCTGCATGGGGACATGCGAGGAGGTTCCACGCCATCCTTCGTGTAAAAACTTTAATAACTCTTTGTTATAGACATGAAAGGGAAAAAAAGCTGTATTTTTCTTTGTCGCTGAAGATATATTCTCATATTGTGCTGTAATGAGTTTTTATTGAAGTAGCCGGAAGAAATTACAGTGGAACTCGAATGAAAGTTTAGCTTTGCGTTGTGTTATTACTTTTGTTCGAAGATAGAGTATCTGATGAAGTCTAGACTTTACGCAACGTTGTAAATAATAAATTATTTTTTTATTAAATATACTAGATTATATTAAAAGTGAGCAAATGAAGTCTTACAGATACAAAAGAAAAAAAATACTTGTGGCACTCGAAGACTGCAAGCTTTATTACGCATGCGCTGTGTTAGGTGGTTTTCGTTACGGAATTTCTGGATTCGGTCTCCACGCTCAAGGCCCGCGATAGAAGCTTAAAAAGCTTTTATATATTTTCCGTTTATAAATTACTTTATTTGATTAAAGAGAAAGCAAACCCTAACACTATAATTTGAAACAATGTCCTTGTATTTTCATACATATAAAATACTGCATTCTCTTGCTAAGTCAATTAAGTAATTTATTGCATGAAAGTCTACAATTTAATAAAATAGAATATTTTACGTGACTACAGGTAATTATATCTGTATAGTTTGTTTGTCCTCTAGACTATAATAATTATAATTTACTTTTAAAGAAAAACATCGTGAGGATACACGCTTTTACCAGTTCTGCATTATTGAATAAATCTTTCGTGTGGATAAGGCTGACTAGACAGAGAATGGTAGGCATAGGTGCAACTAAAAAAATATTCTTAGTGACCCGTTTATCAGAGCAAAGTAAAATACGGCCTGTCTATCTAGAATCGATAAAAAGGCCTATTTTGAGAGCCAAGTTGTGAGGCTATATTATTATAACAAATACAAATAACAAATATCAAAATGACATTATCTAGACAGGTGTCCCATCTCAGTTGGAATTACCTCTGTCTTCCATTCTGTGGGTTATAGGTTCAATTCCAATTAAAGTAGAATTCGTGTAATGAGAATAATTAATCAATTAACCCTGACACGAAATAAACATAAATTTCTATTGATATAAAGTATTTTCTATTTTATCAATTAAAACTGTCTATGAATTTTATAACTACTTAATCATATTCCAATATACAAGTTTTTCTTAGACTAGATGTACGCTAAAGACATCGGTCTATCTTGCAAACGTTAGCGCAGACTTGAAATATTGATTACCATACGTAATGATGATATAAAGTCAACGCTAACTTTTTATAAGATAGGGGGTAAATACATATTTAAATAATAATAATAAAGGTCACACCTGACCAACCCCAACATGCCATTTGAAGAATCATTAAAAATTCTTATTATTCCGACCATATGCCGTTCTGACCATAAGTCACCATACTGAACAATACCGATAAACAAAATTCACGTAATTGCAAGGGTGAATACTTCCCACGCATTCCCATGCACTTTTGTATGGGGTGGAAGTGGTCAAGTGCGAGTCGGCTCTGATGGACATATTTATTATAGAAAGAATATTTATACGGCACACTCATCACACTCGCGTTAGTTTTTTTTTTTTGACTTAGATATTTTGTTTTTTTAGACAAAGGAGTCAAATTGGTGAATCTGTTATTCCTTTTTAGGGAAATCCTCATATACGACAAGAAATAAATAATGCTGGACAATCTACACTACATCATCTAGCCCCAAGCTAAGCAGAGCTTGTGTTATGGGTGCTAGAAGACTGACATACTATGTAACCTTTCTAACTTCTTTATGAGGGCAACCTTCGTTTTATACTTGACTTTTTTTGACGTCCGCAACCTTCTTCTTCCTGTTCTTGCTTAAATATATTTTAAGATATTTCTGAAGAAGCTGTCGCATAATCTTCAATCATCTTTGCTATTCTGTTCTCAACAACTTTTATGTAAAATATTTTTTTTTGTTTCATAATTACTATGATTTATGAGTTTAATTATTACGATATTTCAGCGCAGTCACATGCATCATGATCACTTATATTTTGACCGTTTTTATCGCCTTTCTTGTGAGAACTATCCCTAATTATGAAGATACAAGCGAGTAAGTGCCATATGCTCCGGATAGTATCAAGTCCTATGGTGTTTGAATATGGTGTTTAGAGTTCATTGACTGTTTCGGTTCAAGAAATTTAGTCAAACAAAAGTTATAATAAAAGCGTATTCAACTTTTTAAGCCGATTTTTTTTTGTTAAATTATCTAATCTTGACGAATAATCAAAAAAAAACTTTATTGTTTCACAAACATGAATAGTATAAATTTTTTACATTTTTTAAGCAATTTTATTGTTTGTTTAAACATTTTCTTCCTTTTTCTAGAACTATTCTGTCCTATTTTTTCTGTAATATTTTTCCGAAAATCATTTTATTATTTTCCGAACGATATGTACATCCATCGCATTGTTTCTCGCATAGTATTCGAATTCTTACCGACTAGTATACTCTGATATCAACAGGTACGGAAATTTCTTGTTATGTATGTAATGTGAGAGGTCATTTAAACATGACGACTCTATTCAGTTTTTCGACAAAAATACCATTACTTAGATTAAAAACTTCGAAGAGTTTATTTAAAAAAAAATAGAAAAAAAAAATTACTAGATACTAAATTAGAAGTAAAATTGAAATAGCTATTTTATAGGGCTTTCTTAGTAATTGATGATTTTTATTTATATTAATTAAAACTAAAAAACTTGTTTTTATTTTTAATTTTTGTATCTAACTTATATCAGAAAATTAAACTGCAAAAAAATACGAACCCATAAATTATCATTTTTACTATTTATTTAAAACATACCGAAACCAAACTCCATAGGTACTAAAGGTATATAATACATTGTCTGTTTGACGTTTACAGAAAATTAAACAATAATAAAGAAGCGGAAGTGCCGGAACTATTTCGAGATGGTCCAGCGACTCACATTTTGTACAACCCTCCACACATTTCTACCATATTTCCCTCACACATGCACAGAAAAATACACCTTAAAATCATACTATAAAAGCGAAAATCGCGTACGCATTTGTTGATGAGTTGACGTGAGGTGAACTGTATATATCTCGCAATGAAAAGTACATCAATAGTCATGAATTGTACGTCAAATCACTGAAAACACAATGACTTCGGAAGGCAGTACTTAGATTATACAGTTGATTTATTTTTGAATCAAAATAATTATCACACATAATTTTTGAATCACTTAAAGAAATTTAAATTAATTAGTATTTTTTTAATGAGATATTATATAGATTATATAATACTAGGTAGGTACTTAAATCTAAAAATTGCCAGCTACTAATTAATTCCCTAAATCGGGGCAAATAAAAACAACTGACATATAAATCATTTATATTAAGCAAAATCCTATGCATTATTCATATTTTAATTTAGATCAACGTATAGGTATGCATGCAATAATAACAAAAAATAAGGTAAAAGGTATAAAAGGTAACATTAATCAATACGTAAATAGAATCTATTAAACAAACAATTTTTCAGTTCCTCCCTGTTAATCTAATTGGATCTCATCCGACCAATGAGAATGAGACACAGTATATGCTGAGATGAAATCTGTGTTGCTGATAAATAATAAAAAACGTTATTATGAAGAATACATTAAATAAGAAAAAAAACTCGTAGCTGTCTTCTTCTTATCGTGTCGATGCTACAACTGTATTTTGTTGTAGCAGTGATACTCGTTTATGTCTTTTATAAGGATTTCCGTAGACATTTTATTTTCAAAAAAACTATTTGGAGTGTGGGTTTACATATCCTGGCTATAACTGAGTGAGAAAAAAAATCACCAGAACTGCTGCGTCTCTTTTTCTCATCATACTTTCTGTTCATTTAGATAATGACAGTTCAATATCATCTCCTTTGTTCTACTTTTGACAGTGTTAACCCATGATGTACTTTCATCTTATTTAGTACCACAATGACAGCTCATGTAGTCTTTTGTTAAATCTGACAATCACAGCTCATGAAGTATCTTTTTTTGTAAATTTTGACAGTGACAGTGACAGCTAATAAAATAAAAAAGTGTCAGTATTAAATCTTCGACAGCAGCACAAGCAGTCCGTGACGGTAGTCGCAAGTGTCCACATCGGAAGTCATACGCCATTGATACCATCTCATTGTGTGTTTGTAAATTGCGGCCGGATGCTGCCAGAGACGCGAGATCTGCGGTAAGCACGAATCAATGTGACAATCGTAAACGTATCTAAACTGTGACGTGTTTGAGATACATTGCGCGTTAACATCAGGTTAACTGTTGAACGTGGTAGCGTGAGCAAGCAGTGTATTTTAAATTTCGTCGTTTACGATTGTCGCATTTATTCATGCTCAGCTCTGTACGTTCCCAATGTAGGTACCTTATACGTTTGTTTTGTGCATAGGACAACGATTTTTTTATCGTGTTCACTACTTTTTTTACAAAGTTGGCTAAGATAAATCCTGTCTACTAAAAAACAGAATTTTTACGTAGTGCTAGATCTGAATATTGGAAGTAAGGTTAACTTATAGACATTTAAAAATTGTATTTATAAAAAAACAAAAAATCTTTAAAAATAAAGTTTTTCTAAAAGCCGGTATTTTTAAAAGTTCTTATAAGAACATCCACTTAAAGTATAGATTAGACACTTACAGCAACAATACGCCCTACGTAAGAGTGTGCTCTTCCTACTTGGTGTCCCACACACCGTGTTGAAAAAAGAAAAAGAGGTTAATTATAAAAGAAGTTGAAGTTGATAAAAATATATGCGAAATCTAAAAAAAGTCACTAATGTTTTTTGAAAGTCTCTCTGCTTTTTGTTTAATACATTTTTATTACACAGTTACCAATATCGTTAATTCAAAAATCATTATGTATATTTTTTTATATTTCTGCTTTTCCAAAACCATAGATACAATGAAACTAAAACAATTACCACAGAGTACAAAAACTGAAATCAAACTTAAGACGTAGTTGAGTATTTAAAAGAGAAATTTCAAAATTCGAAGTAATATATTGCACAGAGTGCGAGTCAGCAAAAAAAAAATACCGTCATAACATAGGATAAGATGAAGATTTCGAAATTCGAACTAGAATAAATTCTTATTCGAGTTGACATTTAGACTTCTTTTTTTTATTCGTGATTCTGCCTGCCAAGACCATTCTACCAATGTCAATATGTTTAAAAATATTTTTCAATTAAGTCAGTCAATCATCAAGTGTGCTGTTTTTTTTTCTAGGATAATCGTATAAACTTTGACAGTGGAGAACCACAAAACAAAGCGTGTCTCACAGAATTATTTCTGACATTTTTAGCTTCATTGTCCTTGTGAATACGGAGTCACGCTCCAAAAGAAATTAATGTGTAGTACATACTCGGCCTTTTGTACGGTGGCTGTAGCGTTACACATTGTTGCTTGTCTGCAATTATTTGATCTATGGTCGATTGGCAATGAACACGTACCTGTTAAAAAGTTGTTGCAATGTAATGAACTTTATAAAAGCCTATCTCTAGAGCTTTAAATGATACTTAGTTAAACAACTTTTTGGACATGAGTCTTAAATATCTGTAGCAAATTTGGCTTCTAAATGCGGCGCGACCTTAATATAATTAGTACATTTTATTTAGTTCATCAAAATTTATGATAAAGCTCCGTAAATAGTTTTATACTAGTAGATTAGAAAAATAACCTTATCAATCAACAATATCGAATTTTCCTTATAATTCTAATTTCAGGACATAAACTTGTTTTATGTTTGTAAATTACGAATGATTGCTTACGATTATTCGTAATTTCGAAAGTTTTGTAATGTGATCGATGGCAAGATATAAATAGTAGAAGAAAAAATAAGCTCGCCTATTGATTGATTACAATCAATAAATGAATTTAGTTTATTAGAATACTTTTATTTATGTGTGATAATGTCATGATAAGGATTTGGTAAATTCAAAGAATATTTCTGCTAGTCATATTTTAGGATGGTTTTTCTACCAGGGAAGTTGCTTATACTTTAAATGTGTTTAAGTTGTAATTGATGTAATGCGCAGCGCGCCTCAAGTCGATGCGGTGCGCATACGGCACTCGGCTCGAGGCGGGCGTGCGCAGGCCGGCAGGTGTGCATACTGACGCTCCCCTCCTGTTGCAGAGCGGGCGATGCGGCTCGAGTAGCGCGGGGCCCTGCCCGCCGCCCGCCCGGCCAATCCCGGCCCGTCTAGCCTATGATGTCATCGGAGGAGGAGGCCGACTCACACGCGCTCTGCTCCGATAGACTTCTGAAGAAACAGAAACGTGCCAGACAGCGCGTGGACGCCGGCGAGCCACGCAATTCTTACTCGACTCTCGCGACGAACGGACTCGCGCCCGCGTGCGCCGCCGCACTCATGAGTGGAGGACTTTATGGCGCGATCTTTGAAGGACGCCAGCATTTCGGTCTCTTCGGGCCCGGATACGCGCCCGCGGAGATGCTCAACGAGCTTCTCAGCCGCACTCCGAAGCAGGAGGAGGCCGGGGACGAGGCGCCCGGCGGAGACATCGCGCACCGAGTGTTACGTGATATTCTCCAGAGCCGAAAAAAGGAGCTTATGCGCCTTTCGCCCGACAACAACAATGTACTTGCGAACAATAACAACGACGAGCCCAAGACGAAGAGATCTCCGGAGAGGGAGCGACCTGCGTCGCGCGACTCTCGGCCGGACTTGGACGACGCGCTGATGGCGCTCGACAGCGTCGGCGACTCGCGCACCTCACCGCCGCCCACGCAAGTGACGGAGGACGCGTTGTTAAACCCTAAGTCGGAGCCTGAGGACCGCGACAGTGACGCGAATCGTTCCTCGCCGCGACCCTCACTCGATGTGAAACGTGCCCGTGTTGAGAACATAGTGTCGACGATGCGGTCGAGTCCAGTGCCACCAGTGCCGCAGGTGAATGGCTGCAAAAAGCGTAAGCTGTACCACCCGCAGCAGCATGAAGCAGATCGCTACGGCTCCTCGCGCGCCAGCCCCGGCCAGACCGTCTCGGATGACTCGGACGACGACGGGGACCGACCACCGATCCAACAAAAGTTAGTAGAAAAAAATGCTTTGAAATCTCAACTCAGAACGATGCAAGAGCAACTAGCTGAGATGAGAGAAAAATATTTCCAATTATGTAATCGAATGGGACACGAGTCTGAGACACTCGATAATGACGGTGCTTCGAGTGATGTAGAGCAGACTGAAGACACGGTGCCTAAGTCGGAGCCGGCGTCGCCAGCTAAAGAAGCGCCAACGCCACTCCCACCTGCCACTACTCCGAACATGCTACGTGAGATGAATAAGATAATGACTGCGAAGATGCACGCTCACGTAGCAGCCCAAGGGGGCCATCTTCCGCCCGGTTTTAATGGAGGTTTGCCGCTGCTGCCACACATGCCGCAGGAGCACATGCACCCGCCACACCCACACCAGCATCTCAATAACGCCGCCGCTATGTACCTCACCGTTAGCCAAAAGCTATTCCAGCAAGAACAAGAGGCACGCATGAAAGAAGCGGCTGAGCAGCATCAGCACCACCAGCATCAGCAGCAGCAGCAACAACAGCAGCACCTGCAACAACAACAACACCACCAACAGCAACAAAACAATCAACAGCAAAGGCCTCAGTCCGAGCAACCCTCGCCGCAGCACAGACAACAGCATGGTCCGACACCGAAACCACCCATGAACTCTGAACTGGCCGAACGCTTAGACGCGCTGAGAAACAACACCGGCTCGGTGGGCCCGGTTTCCGGCGCCGATCTAGAAGGACTCGCAGAGGTGCTCAAGAGTGAGATCACATCCTCGCTCGCTACCCTCATCGACTCCATAGTTACTCGCTTTGTGCAGCAGCGTCAGTTCCTAGGCAAGCAGTCGGAGGCCGCCGCGGCTGCCGCTGATAGGCTCAACAAGGATATCCTACGAGCCACGAGATTATTAGATAGGCCCAAGACCCCGACCTCGAAGCCTCCCGAGCGGCCCACCCTGCAGATGCCAGGTAATCATCCCGTCCACCATAACCACTTACCGAACGGTAACCCTTTTATGACGCACAATCCGATGCTGATGAACCAGATGAACGGCCCCCGCGCGCCCGGCGCAGCCTTCCCGCTGCACGGCGAGGCGGGGACGCTCGGTGCTCACCGGCCCCCAACAGCCTTGTTCCAGACGCCGCCAAAGCCGCTGGTGCCACTCTACGGCATGAATGGTCACTTCGAGCGCGAGAACGCAGAGCAGAACGAGGCCCTCAGCTTGGTGGTCACCCCAAAGAAAAAGCGGCATAAGGTGACTGACACGCGTATAACGCCGCGCACAGTGAGCCGCATCCTAGGCGAGGGCGTCGGCCACTCGCCGGAGAGCAAGTTCCCGGAGTCGCCGTCGCCGCGGCCGTACCCGGGGGGCATGGCGCTGCCGACGACGTCGGTGGCGATAACCAATCCATCGCTGCACGAGAGCCAGGTGTTCTCACCGTACTCGCCGTTCTTCGGCGCGGGGGGCGGCATGGGGCGGTCTCCGCCGTCGGTGCCGGAGCGCGAGTCGCCGCCGCTGCCGCAGCCGCCGGCGCTGCTGCACCCGGCGCTGCTGGCGGCGGCGCGGCACGCCTCGCCCGACTACCTGCGGCACCACGCGCACGTGCCGCACCACGGCCCGCCGCCGCACCACCCGCACCACGCGCACCACATGGACGTGCAGGAAATGCACTCGGACTGCAACTCCACCGACCTGGCTTACGACGGAATGCAGCCAACTATATCCTTTTACAATAGAAATCGATCTTTCGATACCCCTGTATCGCGACCGCTCAAGCCTCTAATAGTAAGTCACGACCTCACATTTCTCAGCCGTCAGGCGAAACCTCAAAGGTCAAACTCAGTAATCCGAGAAGTGTAGGGCTCAAATCCAAACGCACATATCTTATTACTCTGTCGTTTAACCTTACGACTGCTGTACTTCCTACTTAGATACATATTATTGCGGAAACCCCTCAAATGCTGCGGTTTCTACAATTCTCTGCGATGCCTATCGCTTGAGCTGAACAATGAAAACAAAAGAATCCTGAACTCGCTCCTTTTTACAAAAGTTTCTTAGGAAAGCTTAAATGTCTAAGAATTTACCGTGATACAACTTCAAATTGTTTCTGCTCTGACGATAATGTTATAAACAAACTGTACTTAATGTAATGTACAAATACTAAGGTACTTACTTAACTTGGACGTTATATCGCTAGGTATATAAATGCAGATATCGGCTAAGGTACGTTATAAGATTAGAAAATGCAAACGGATTACGCATTTGTAGTGCTTCATCGAGCCTACGGGGACTTAATCAGATTTAATACCTTTTCTTTACATCGCTACTTTCAACAAATACAATAACATGTACAATACAATGACAGGAAAATAAATGTAACAATCGTTTGTTATTTTAAATTCGATTGTCAATGCATTTAGCTTTTTTAGTTTCGTATGTACCTACAACTTTTTAATTATTCAAAAAGTTTCAATTCTTTAAAATTTAAAATGAAAAATATTCATCAAGTTTTAATTCTTAAAAAAAACGCAAATTTAAAAAATGGAATTCCATAGATTCTCAAACTTTTTCAAACGATCTATAGGGTTCTAGATGTAAGCCCTGTTTTGTACACCAATTTGTTCCGTAACTCCTCAGCACAGCTCGACATTGACACCCATGCACCTTCGGAAAGCCAAGCTGATGTTTTTCTGGGTTCGGTACCCCAGCTCAGCGGTGCTCAAAATGTACTTCCCTGACATCAAGTTTAATAAGAACAATACTGCGCAGCTCGTCAAGTGGTTCTCAAACTTTCGGTAAGTCACTTTTTGATTCAAATATTAAAGTTAAATCATAAGAAAAATTTATAACAACATATTTATTTGTGCATAGTTAAATTAGACAGAGTTTAAAAAAAAAGAAGTGTGGTTCTTATGGTTTGACTGTGACAATATCTTTCTAAAAATATGTTTTTGTGTTTTCAATTAGTATATATGCCAATATTATCGAAACAAATATTAATTATCAATTTATAAAACTTTAAGGTAATTAATAATTAAACCATTAGCCAATATTAAACGCATCATAATATCTAAAGTTATTAAAATAATTAAATTCATACGTTGTATAATCTAAAGGTCATTTTACAGATGAATAATTTTCCGGTAAGATCTACGTAAATACCCAATTAAAATACTTATTGAATGCTTATCCTTAAAAACTAATGTAACTGTAGTCAATACCAAATATAGTAATTTACCAAATATAGTAATCTACTCATATTTATTTATTTACCACAGAAACAGTAGTAATGTGGCAATAATAATAAAGCGATATTTAATAGTAAACAAACAAAAAGATAACCGTCATTGACTCCGCAATATTTTTTTTAAAGTTGGTAATAAATCTTTAAAATTTCTCCAAAATTGAGGTAACTCTATTAACTCCCTAAAATTGGGGTAAATCCAAATTAAAAGCACTGCCGTCATCTTCGGAACTGTTATCGGGTTTGATTCACTATTTCCTAATTATCAAATAGAAGGGGTTGCACCCTAAACTAAAATCAAATCAAAAATGGTGTGACTAAACAAATGGATATTTGTGGTACTATGTAGATATTATTGTTGTTGTCAATGTTGCCATCTTTGATCGCCAATTAAGGAAACATCAAAGACATCGCATTTAATATTATATTAATAGTTTCGTTTTGTATCAAAATACATACTTAAAAAAGCCACGAAATCCTATCACATAAAACTTGCCCGGGTCTGCCATAGGTACTTACTACTTCAACAAAAAATTTAAATATCAATATGAAATAAACCAATTTGTCCAAATTTTTTAATCTTTACAATGTGTAGTGGAAATTTCATTGCACTTGCTTCAACTCGCACTTGACAGATTAAATTATTTAAATTAACGTCACAGACAAATAGTAACATAACTTGAATTTCTAGGCTATATTCAACATAGACACAAAGAATTTCCAATGAAAAAAATTACGAAAATTATAAGAAAATGACTAGTTCTAGTACTCAAGTCCCCTCTAATCAAAAGCCTTTGAAGGGTACAATATTACGACAAATATTATTTTATTGATATACCTATTAGGAATAATACCGTACTTGGTACACCCTTCCTTGATAGTATTTTAATTTAATAAGGTACTTCCGATCTAGTGACTTATTCTGAAACTTTTACTCGCGCCAAAATGTCCTAATTTAAAATAAATCAATTCAAAATTCATGAAAAAGTTTTGAAGTCAATCCTGAACTTATTTTTAAATTTGAAGAGAAACAACTGAGTTCGGAACGAAAGCAATTGATTCAGTTTTACAAATAACAGTGAAAAACTAGAAATATAACTCGAAGTAAAATTATTGTCAGTAAACGTTTGACCAATGGAAAAATCCTACAAATATTGATTAACACTTCACAATTTTCGTTATCTAAGGCTGATAGGACCTGCCAGAAGTGTGTCGTGTGTCGTGTGCGATAAATGCCTTCCCCTTTAGAACAAAGCGTTATCACTCACGCTAAATGTTATGCCTACTATATTATTATGTTTGATATTAAAGCTTTTATACATATTTTGTGTTTTCAGACTTTGAGACTCAAAATCTATTGATCAAACCTTTTTTATTTAATGTTTGCTGTGAAACATATTTGATCAAATTAAGCTTTAAAGTTTATAAAACCTACAATTCAGCCAAGATGTTGATTAGGTGTCTAGTAAAATTCATAACATTAAAAATACAATCAAAGAAATTAATTGGCTTAGAAGTTTGTTTTAAAAAAATTGTAATTCTTAATGTCGTCCGAAACGTCGTAGTCGTAAGTAGGTATCATGCGTTGTTTGTTTTTCTAAAATTCGAATCTCGTTCGAAAGTATTCCTAACAGGAATAAGAACGTTTCCATATCGCTATCGAGTTGATATCAGAATAAGCCGGTCGCTTGAATGCAAACACTCCACAGTATTGATATATCGACTCACATATTAAAGCTTTATATTATATCTCAAACTTGTATTACCATTATCTAAGTTTTTTATCAAAGTTCGATAAAAGGCTGAGTAAAAGCTACGATAAGTTTGTATAAATAAAAAGATAACGTTGTAATAACGTAAAGTATCCGAAATCGATGAGCATATCTGCAATGTTATGTTATAGAATACTCGGAATAGTCAGAAGAAATAAAAAAAAACTATTTAAACAAAATGAAAAAAATAGCAAATAAATATGTATGGGGATAGATAGAGATACTTCAAGAGTATATTTTTTTTTTATGAAAAATATAGCATTTCTAAGGCTATGACTACCGTGCATGAGGATTGCTGACTAACCATCTCCTATTTTTATGACTTTACAATTTTTTACCCTCTACTACCCTTCTTCAGCTCGTACAAAATCGAACAAAACATATTAAGAAATACACGACTAAAAATAAAAATCAAAACAAATTTTCTTCCGGACAGGGCAGTCCATTATTGTCACCACTAATGGCCGTATTGTGGACAACGGAAAACGGCCATTTCCTTCACGATAAGCATCTCTGAAAGGCCACTGAAAGGGTGAGGGGTCTACAATCGCACGAACATAATTAGACGGTAGTTGCAAGAAGTGTACTTACATAAAAAACAATTCTTTTTTAAATTTGAAATTCGAACAACGCCTTACTCCAGAAACAACTCGATTTCAGATGCCCTAATTTGAAATTGAGTTCTGTTTCCAGAGTAAGAGGCTGTTCGAATTTTAAATTTGAAAAAGGAATCTTTCGAGCGATACAAAACTCATGATAAGACGTCAATTTTTCATTTGTTTTTTTTTTATAAGCACTACTTAAATGCTTTAAATCATTAGTTAAATGAAAATATATTGGTACAATATAGGTAAATAATATTTTTTAAATTGGTTGTAACCGAAATCAACACACGAAATATTTTTACTGACTTGTACACATCATTTGACATGACTAGGAAAATCTAAATTTTACCTTGATGCATTTTAAAATGTTATGTGAAATAACGATGAGTCGTTGACACATCCATAGCAATAAATTTTTAGTAAGTATTACATATATCTATTGTTTTTTTTTTCTCTAACATATCTCGTCCCACTGCTGGGCAAAGGTCTAAAATAATTATTTTGTTATAAAAGCTAAATTGGAATTGAAAAGTTCCAACTGTTATATTTCGATAGATTTAAAATCATTTTCCTCGTGATAATACGTTTACTAATAAACTGTATCCTCATTAGAGAGGGGTTATAATGTTAATAAACAAACGACAATCAACCTAATCAACTCTGAATAATAAAGTACAAGTTAACGATAGCCTTTTTTACAATCGATAACTTCACTGTGTAGATAAAAATTTATAGCCAACTTTTTAATGAACAACATGTTGTTTTATCTGAAATAAAATTGCATGATTGCCAGTTAAAAAAACTGATTTTAAAAATAAAACATATTGAAGGTTTTAAAAAAATAATGTGATTTTTGAAATATCGAATGCCCGGTTCGAAGATTAAGGCCCTTTACACACGAACATCCACTTGTTGACGTGAGTCATGTAGGACCTCAAGAGCACTGCCGCTGAGTGCCTCTTTGTGTCTTTTACGGGACGCCTCGACGACGCCTCAACATGTTTACTGTCCTCATCTTATTTATAATCAAGATGCCGGTAAAAGTTAATTTGCTTCGTCCAAAATAATTGACAAAAGTCCCAATATAATTAGTCTCGTTAAAAAACTTTCAAAACACAAAAAATGATAATTATCTCGAATTTCAAAACGCAAAAAGCCTCAAGAGTTTTCGCATCTTCACAAAACAGACCACAGCAAAAGTTCAACAAACAAAAGTCTTCACAGAAACTCCACCCGGAGCAAAACAAACATCCTTACTCAAAGTCGATGCAAAGACAAATTCTTTTGGCGCGCAAACTCAAAGAAATGCGCGGGCCCGCAAACAAAGCGTCACTCGTAGAATTAGCTACTATAGCGCTAATTAGCAACGGTGACTCGTTTAAGTTATTTCGCTTAATTAAGTTGCGCAGAAGTGGTCTGCGGCCGGCCCGTCACAGGAGGCGTCGTAAATTGTTAGAAACACGGGCAACACTCCAATTAATCTTTTTACACATCCAACTAGTCGCACGAGGGTGTACTTAGACCAGCCGAGGCAACCTTTTAAGCGTTTACACACCAGCGGCCGCAGCTGACGGATGCAACGGAATGCGCCACTATAATAGTTTCGTAAAACAATGGGGTCGCTTCTTGAAGTAAACATACATTGAAGTATTTAAATGATATGAATGAAATGACCCAGTAAAACTATTAATAATAAAATAATTATTGAATTGGTTTCTATTAGGTACAGCCAAAACAGCAAACGAAAGTTAATATTTGATTTAATTCGTACAGCTTTAAAAATTAAATCATTGGCACATTTTCGACGGAGATGAAAATCTCTCATCTGTAAGGACTCTTACAGCCGGTTACGGAAATGTTGCCAGCCTTACGTCGCAATAACAACATGCCTTTTTAACTTACCGAGTTAACTGGTGTACGTATTTAGTCCAATATTTACGTAATTAAAAATTATAACGAGAATTTAAAACGGATAGATTGTCGAGTGGATCAAAGCTTGACAACTCCTAGACATTAATTTCTGTGCATTTCTAAACATAAGGGCAGGTGTAGACCAGCCCTAGGCTAGCGGCCCTAGCAAGTGTCACATTCATCCCCCGACTTGTAAAGTCACGTCGCGCGTATTGTGCCGGAGACTGTAAAATTTAATTGGTTGGCTAATACACTGCACCGTGCGGAGTCTAATTTACGTGTTAACATTTTTAATAAGGCCGGCGAGACTAGGGCGCCAAGTGGCCGGCCATTTATATCGCGCCACGCTCATACGAGCACCACCAGTAATTAATACGACCCTTTCGAGGAAGCTTATGAGTAGTTTTTCTTCTAAAAAACCCTGCTAATTACTCGTCACAGAAAGTTTTTCAGTCGCGGAGACCACTCCACAGCCAATCCTGTTAGCGCTCGGTTTATTTAGCACAAGAAGTGTAAAGGCCGCTGAAGGAACGTCACGCCTCGGTACTAAATTCCGGCAAACATGTCTTTACTTCCGAATTAGAGTTCGCACGCACGCGACAATGTACGTAATAGGCGCGGGCGCGGCCGAATATTTACATATCATTGCGATACGTGGCCATTATAAAATATTAGCCTTTCGCCAGGCATCGTCGTTAATAATATAATTAAAACACGCGAAGGCGCGGTTCTACTTATCTATGATCAAGGAGTAATATGCCCCGTGTCATGCCTCGTGTCATGCTTATACTTCGACCCGTGTGTAACCTACTTTATTTTATGGTGTAAGTAATTTCGATAGAAAGCGAAACGAAAAAACTAAAAAGGTTCGCCACATGTTACTTATTATTTTTGTTGATAATAATTAAATTACCAGTACCTACTTTATAGGTATGGATTAAATGAATCCTATTAATAAATTATAGGTACCTAAATACCGTAAATATAATAAATACAATTTAAATAGTTTCTTAGTCGCTTTCCGTTTGGGGAAACCCAAGAACTGAACACAATTCTGGGTACCGTAAATATCCGCAAGTGTGTAAGCCGCATAGGCAGGCTTGTTCAATCAGCTAATGAACGCGTGGGTAATTAGAAAAGTGGCGGTTTCTTCCTATTGCCGACCTTATCTTGTCTTCGTGGGGGTAGTAATTTTTTTAATCACTCCCGGCATTTTACGACGCTGAGGTTCGGACAGATACTTAGCCAGATTTAAAAATAATCTGTTTTATGATACAGGAAAATTAAGGTATTTGAAAGTACGTGAGTACAGTAGCAATGTTGCTTTAATTAGATTTATGTACCTACTAGCTGTTCCCGCCGCGACTTCGTCCGCGTGCCGTTTTAAGAGATTTTGCGATAACCCATTACTATCTTCTTATGAGGGAAATTGATGGTAAAGAGCAGTCTATGACGGAAAACTTAGTATCTATACCTACTTATTAATAAAACCGGGCAAGTGCGCACGAAGAGTTCCGTACCGTATCTATCTCCCGTTGCCCTTATCAATATCGAATAAATAAAAATCACGTTTTTATGTATAAGCCCCCTTTAATATTAATTATTCGTGATAGTTATAGAATTGAAAATAGACAAAAATCAAAGACTCAGTAAAAAGGTCTAGTTTTACCCTTTGGTTTCCGAACCCTAAAAACCCAATAACGTAATGCTTCCATCTTGAACACATTCTCGTATAAAGAATGATCGTATCCTTATGTGTTTGGTCTTTTGGTGGAATTCTGGCGGATTCTTAGCCATCTTAATTGATGATTCGTTATCAACACATAGGGATGCTGGACATTCACCAATGATATCTTTCATGATCTTTCGAAGCCAAATAATTTCTCTAGCAGTTTCACTTGCTGCCACTATTTCTGCCTCGGTGGATGAAATCGCTACTGTGCTCTGGCGTTTACTTTTCCAGGATATTAGACCTCCAGCATACATGCAAAGAATGCCTGAGGTAGACCTTCCAGTTTCATGATCACCTCCGTGGTCAGCGTCACTGTAACATTCTAAATTATGACTATTTCCTGGCTTGTAAACGATGCCTTCTTCTATAGTCCCTTTCAAGTAACGCATTATCCTCTTGATATTGATGATGTTCTCCCTTGTAGGTTTATCTAAATTTCGAGATACAACACTGACAGCAAAGGCTATGTCAGGCCTCGTGCTTGTCATCAAATAAGCTAGTGATCCAACAGCTTCACGGTACGGGAAGTTCATTGAAACTTCATTAACATCTTGAGCATTATTTGCTTTTAAAATTGGTGTTGGCACTGGCTTACATTTCTCCATGCCAAACCTTTGCAATATGCGAGCGATGTACGATTTCTGATGCAGTAAAATAGAACCATCAGGGTACCTTAACCACGCTCTGCTACCATGTTAAAGTAGATATAAGTACTGTAGGATCGAATAAAACCGGTTACAATAAATAAACGAATATTATTAACGTATACTGTAAAGAATATATTTAGTCAAGAGTGAAGATAGTGACATTGATGACAATCAACAACGTTTGGTTGCTATGGTAACATCTAAGGTTGGTGATAGATATTAAAGGAGTATCTATTCCTAACAGTAATTTCTCCCGTTTTCCCAACATTTCCCTTCACTACTCTGCTCCTATTGATTGTAGCGTGATGAAAAGTATCCTATATGTTGCTCAGGAGTATGAAGAACAATTGTACCAAGTTTCGTTAAAATCCGTCCAGTAGTTTTTGTTTCTATAAGGAACATACATACAGACAGACAGACAGACAGACAGACAGACAAAAATTTTACTGATTGCATTTTTGGCATCAGTATCGATCACTAATCACCCCCTGATAGTTTTTTTTTTATATATTTCATGTACAGAATTGACCTCTCTACAGTTTTATTATAAGTATAGATTATATTAAAAACAAAAATTCAACATTTAGTTGGTACCTACATAGCAAAAAATAATTATCTTTATTTACCCTATAAGTGTCGTGTCTGTCATGCAAGCTAGTCTCGAAGGAGCGGGGTTCTTTCATTAGTGTAGCCTGCGCCTTAGATTATGACATTTCTAATGACGTGAATTTGGGCGGGAAAGTCACGCGATAATCTCTTTTTTTATTATTACTGGTTACTTAAAAGTACTTCTTTTATTTTAACCAAGAGAATTAGTGGTTAGAAATATTGTATAGGTAACTTATCGAAATAAAATCTGTTTCTTCTCTTCTATGAGTAATTATAAAAAAAACAATACCTACTTACGGTGTTATTTCAGACATTTTGTTAATAATAAAAATTACCTTAATGTGAGACTTTTTTTATCTGATTTCTTCTTGTTTTTCGAAAGCTCAAGTCTTGATAGTTCATCGAACTGCCATTGAGGTTATAAATAATAAAATTACATTTACACTTTCAATAAATTAAGTTACAATGTATTTCTTAGAAACATATGCATTACAATATTGTTTGTGACCATTTATCAGTGAGGACGGAAGTCCAGCCCTTATCTGCTGAAGTCGACCGACCAGTTCTTGGAGAACCCTGCCTCGTGGTAGTTCTTAACATTATCGTTTGTTTGCTGAAGCATAGGAAGATCTGGTTATACTGGTCAGTGATTAAGGACTAAGCGAAGTTTTGCGTTTGATTTTTTAAGTTAATTATGTATGATTTTAACTGTATTAAAATGTTATGTTATAGAGGGTGATTGGTACAGCATTCTGGGTCACTTTATATTAAACTATATATATATCTTTATATCTCTCTAATATCACTTTATATCTTCTTACATAATAATATCTCTCTTATTATATCACACTAGCTGACCCGTGCTCACTTCATTAGGCATAATTCGACCGTTTTTTCTCCGACCTCCTTTTTATTTTACAGTTTTTTATATAACCTATGACACTCAGCAATAATGAATTTTTAAAATCGGTTCAGTATATCCCGATATTACTACTTACAATTTAACAAATATACAAACACAAACTTTACTTCTTTATAATATTATAATAGTATATATATGTAGTATAGACTATAGATACCTCTTGTGGAAAGGATCATTTTAGAGGGATTCTGACTAGGCAACTTATTTCAAAGTTTTTTCGTGAAAAAGTATCAGATATATAAGATAGGTACAAACTTTTGCGTTTATAATATTATGTAGGAGAGACCTACTTGCAAGGAGTATTTACACGACACGAAGGTGGAAAGGCGCGGCATAGGCCGTAGCCACATGGGAAATCACTCAAGTACGCCAAGTGAACACGCCCTAAGACGTAATTAATTAATGTGTACTGTAGTAAAAATAGTTTTCTTTTTTAGTATAGAAATATACAACGCTGAACATTTTCTTGATTGTTTCTTGAAGTATATCTTAAAACATCTAATAGTGACATTTATAAAAAAACACAGACAAAATATTGCTTTAACTGTCTTCGTTTCTTGAAAAAGTATATCTAATATTGTGACATCTCAAAAAGAAACACAGATAAAATATTGCTTTGACTGTCTGCTTACAACTGGTCTTGCTATCGTTATATTTTTTACAAATTATACAATATTTTTGTAAATTATAGCCTTTGTCTTAATCTGATATATAAACTACATTATTGTAATTTTGCGTGAACACTTTCGTCTTGATAATATTAGTAGGATAGGATTTTCAGCGGACACCAACTCGTCAATCTATGTACACTTCTTCAAATAGATACATTATGTTATAAAAAGAAAAGGTAGAATATTTTTTTTAATTTTCAAAATCACGTTTGGGAAAAAAATATGGAAAAATTAATATAATCACAGTAAAAATCTTTAGCAATAACAATCTCAAGGGAAATAAGTTCAAGTATTGGTGCGTAAATAACTCCTAGCATTAAAGTAATTATCGTTAGACGTGAACAAGTATTGTAAGTATTTAATTTAAATATCTGTCAACGTCATTACTTCATACATTTGTGTTTACACTTTACACATTATATAACAATTACAATTTTTTTATGTTTTTAATAAACCAAAAATTAGCTATTAAAACGCGTCAGAATTGAAAATCAATAAAACATTTTTATAAAAAAACACACTTAAATTAGGAATGTAGTCTGTTATGTTTATGTCACATTTCAAATGACATAACAGACGACACATGCCTGAAACTTTACGAAAAAAAAAAAATATTTCTGTCTACTGGCAGCTTTTTACGAATGTCATAGTCCAAGAGACAGAAGTAAGAAGTACCCTCGACTGAAGCTGGGAGACAGTTTGTACAGTAATTAACGAACTAATTCTGAGATCAAGTAGCATGAACGGTCAACGGATACCCTTTAGCTTGCGTACGTTTAACCCTTTTTTTGAAAAAATTTAATACCGAAGTGAGTAGTTGGGGGGGAGATGGGGGTAATAAAATCTCAGCGAGCACTCAAATGAGCTGAACTTTTGAAGCCTGGGGGTACAAGACAGAGGCGGGTCAGCGTGGAGGGAGTCATTAGTCAGGGCTGTATTCAGATCACAATATTGATTTTATTTCATATTTTTTACATAAATATCAATATTTTGTTTCCATTAACGGCAAATACGTATGTCTATGTCTTAACTTACTAAGAGGTAATTATCTTAAATTACTTACAACATAGATACATTTAAGTCAGTACCTATGTAGAAAAATAAAAAAAAACAGAGAATATCAAAATGTTACACATATATTTTTTTAAACCGTATTTTTTAATAGTAACTATATTTTTGATATTATATATTATGTAAATAATATGTAGAGGAAACAATTAATATAAACAAATAATATGTCACAAACAAATACAAACGTAACAGACAAAGTACAAGCTATAACGGATTATTCGCGAGAAAGTTACAAAATGCGTACTACCCGCATCATAACACATTGAAAGACTTCAAAATATAGGTTAAAAACAACATTACTAACGGACTATTTTAATAATACAACACTATACTTAAATGTCTCGAAATATAGGTATCAATGTTTAGTACATAAATATACACAGACATTTGATATCGCACTCTAGTCCCAAACTAAGCAAAGCTTGTACTATGGAAACTAGATTGCTCATAGAATACTTATAATTTCTTGGTAATGCATAGAAATACATAATGCGTAGAATACATACCCAGACACAACAAATATTTATGTTCAAATCACAAACATTTGATCTCGATGGAAATCGAACTCGCAACCCACATCATGGAAGACAAAGCTATTACCAACTGAGCTGTGATAACTGTCAAAACTTTAAAATATAATACTCAACTTTTAAATGACTAACTTTAAATTCAAAAAATATTCACAAACAAACTCACGACTGTCACAGTATTGCCAAAATGTAAATAGGTGTATGTCAAATACATAAGAAATCGTTGAGCTATTTGCAGACCGTTTCAAACGATCCATAGATAGCTCAAGTTACTTTTCAAATGCTGAGATGCATATATTATTAATTAAAACTGTTTATAAGTAACCTACATATATTAATCGTAATAATGACTTTTATGTGCGGTTATAGAAAGGAAACAACATACCTACTTGTATGGAATTTCCTTATTACGTAAGCAATCAAATCGAAAAATCCCAAAGTAGCTTTGTTTTTAATTATTAGGTACATAATGTTGAAGTACAATAAATAATGTAAAAATAGGTACATAACCAATATATGCATAACAAATGCTAAATAAGAACAATGCAATTAGGTATTATGTAAAACCTATTTTAGAAGCATGATTAGGTAATATAGGTTTATGTTACATCACCTGTAATAAAAATATTGTAGTTACTAACTAGTTGTCTCGGCGAACTCCGTTCCACCTTAAAGGCAATAAACAAGCAGATTTTTGAATTTATTAAGATTTTTTTATTAGAAAATACATACATACATACATATTATACTTATATTATCCTATATCTGTCTCCTGGCTTTAAGCTACCTACCCACAAATTGTCAGCCATATCGGTACAGCCGTTCTTGAGATATAAATAGTGTAACTAACACGACTTTTTATATATGCAAAAAAAATATATATTTAAATTATAATATATAGATGTCCCTTAGTCCGTCCTTGCACCGGACGGCGCAGCCTGAAAAAAGTTTTTTCACTAACTGAAGCATTAATCCAGCCGGTATTAGTTTACTCGCTTTTACATGCAGATGTGTGAGTGTGGCGTGCATGTGTGCGTTACGCCGTGCAACTTTTTTTACATAGAGCTATAAAAAAGCAGAGTCCAATACCATGATTGAAAATTATGACTGAAATAAACTTCAACTGTCAGATATACAAAAGTTTAAACGGTATGAGTGGTTCTGCAGACATTCGGGAAACTACTTGACGTACCTTAATTTAAAAATAAAATGAACGCGATACGTGAATTTGGAAACTTTGACGTTTTGGCAAATATTTACAAAATTTATTTTAAAGCTACGTAGTTTTCTACTGAATAAAGTTACTGTTTCTATTTTGGTTGCTTATCGATGATATTTGAAAGAGGAAAATAAATAATAATAAAATTATTGTCATCTCCGCGGCACGATGCCTAAAATATTTATTTAGTTTCAAATTTTA
Source organism: Ecliptopera silaceata (assembly GCA_932527185.1). Taxonomy (NCBI): domain Eukaryota; kingdom Metazoa; phylum Arthropoda; class Insecta; order Lepidoptera; family Geometridae; genus Ecliptopera; species Ecliptopera silaceata. The sequence continues at coordinate 7,387,716 of OW052208.1, read as the reverse complement.
TATGTTTTTAATACAACGGGAAAAAAATTGCTAGAATTACATATATTGCTAAGAATAGAATATAGTTTTATTATGGTTACAAGTAAAATACGTCAAGTTACCGTTATTTCAAAAAGGAGATTCTTAATTCAATTGTACTAATGTATTTTTTTATTATGTAGGTATGTTACGCGATAACTCCACTAATTGTGAACCAATTTTGATGATTATTTTTTGTTTTGTTTTTTGATAAATGAACTGAACTGAAAATGAAATGAACCTTAAAAATGTATTTTTAACATTTCTTTTCGAGGGCGAGTAAAGTCATCGCAGAATGCTAACGAGTACTCGCGTGGTTTAGTCAAGTCAATCGGACAAGGATCCGAATAAAAAAAAACGCCTAAGATCATTTTTGTTCAGTTTTGTAAAACAATTAATATCTTTAAAAAAATATATTGTAAAAAAAAATTGAGCCTAAGATGATTTTTGTTCAGTTTTGTAAAACTATTAGGTTTAATATAAAACAGAATATTGTAAAAAAAAAAAACATAATTGTAATGTCTACCACATCATCGCTCTATGAACTGCAGTCTGCCCGTTCTGACGTACTCGAAAGCTGGACGCGGTCACTCACGCACACAGACACAGCCCCCCCCTTGATACCTCCCTGTATTATTTACGGAGGTTCGCATCACTTTTAATAACCATTGTATTTGGCAACGATTGAAATGAGTGTTTGGAGTCGAGAACTAAATTTTTTTCGACAATTTCATAATTAAACTTAAATTCCTTTTTGTTTTGATGTTGTGGTTTTTGGGAGGTAGGGAAATCCTAGTACTTATTTTTTTAATTTATTTTGTACATTTGGCTACTTACTAATTAAAAAAGACGTGTGGCACTCGGGGACTGCCGCGGTAAAGCTTTTTATAGCATTTTTTGCTGGATTACGCATGCGCAGTGTTAGGTTATTTTCGTTGCGAAATTTCTGAATTCGGTCTCCACGCTCAAGGCCTGCGATAGAAGCTATGCAAAAAAATATTTATTTATTTAGTTACGTAGTTATAGAAGGCTACCAAATCTATGCTCATATTAAAAATGCCTCATATATAAACCTAGTTCCAGGATATTTTATGAATACTACATACTACAATAACACAAAATCTGACCCGAAACAAATAAAAAAAAATATTTTAAAAATTGTTGGCTCCGCACGTCCCAATCCCAATTAAATCGTGTAAATTAGAGTAGGTAAGTGCGCCAATTATGGACCACCATAAGGATTTTATGTAATAAAACTCAGAATTTTAAATATTAATCGGCCTCATATATTTTAAACAGTTCGATAACTATTTGGTATCATAAACGATTACTAAAATTCTTAAGAAACATGAACATCTTAGAAATAATCAACATTTTCTAAAATATAACATTATTGTACTTTTGAAAAAAGTGTACAAAATATGGACCACATGGTTTCAAATATGGACCATAGTAAATTGGGTTCAAAAATAATTAAAAAAATGGACGTGTTGCCTAAAATTAAATTAGCTACTTAATTAAATTTTTTTTTTATTCTTCTTATTCTCATTATTATTTATTCTTTTCCGCTAGCTGGTAAGCCATAGATCTGATGTTCCTGCGCGTAAGACCAAATCCAGAATTTCTTCTAAGTCGATGGTTCGTAACGTCGCTCAGTGATTGGTCTTCCATTCTTTGGATTTTAAACTTGTTGATGTCATCCTAAAACAATCAAGTTAAGATATAAGTGACTGTTTGTAATATGGACCACTAGTCCATATTCAAAACATGCCGGTGGTCCATATTATAATACACATACATTTCTAGGTTAATATTGTTGCTAATAAAATTATAAAAACTATTGGATATTGCAACTTAATATGAATAATTGTAATAGAACTCACCTTTCCTCTAGTATAATCCACTTTCCAAAGCAGTAATATTTGCTGAAATTATGTACTTACGAAGTTGAGTAAAAAATTAGATCGCGCATTGATAAAAACGAAAAATTGCTGCCGTGAATACATGCGCGCTCTCTGCCGACCTGCAAGCGACCGAGGCCCGCGGGAAGGTTGGAGCTTAGCGTGCGGCGACCGATGGCTTAATACGACGGACGGTTTTTGAGAAATTAGGGTAGTCCATATTACAGAACCAGTCCATAATTGGCGCACTTACTCTAATAATAGAAACATTTATTACGCCATATCACATAAACTAAGAAATAAAACATAAATAAATTCTATATAAAACAAACCTAAGTAAATAAGTTATCAATGCATTGTATAGAATTACATTGAAATATAAAAATAGATGTGATAACCGAGTGTTTTCCTTCGCTTAGCATCTAATTAGTCAATAATCTTCTGCGTATAAGGAAAAATACTTTAAACCAATTTATATATTGTAAACACCATTATAAATTATCACCTATTTCGAGTATTATAATGAGCATTCCATTATTTCTGTCTCAGAAAGAAAAATATAAATTAACTACAAAAATTAAAAAAAAATTCAAATACTTTATTCAATAAAGTAAAGTTAAAAAATTCTTTATTCAATAAAATCACAAGGATCATTTAGAATCGTCTTACATACTAGGTGATTCTAGGTGCCAGTTCCACGCGACCAGAGCCTAGAAGAACGGGCAAGAAACTTCCGGCCTGCTTTCTCCTTAATAGTAGGATTATTGGGAAAAATTCTTTATTTTTTTTTAAATGTTAACAATTTTAAAAGTCAAAGTTATAATATATTTCAACAGAAAATCACAAGGATCATTCGAAATCTTATACTAGGTAAATAAATAAATACTCATGGGCATTGCACATATCACGTTCCAGTCTCCAAAAGACCGTTACTCTGAAGTATAATCTACAAAACTAAACAATAATCATCAAAATCGGTTCATTATTAGTGAAGTCATCACGTTACAAAAAAAAACACAGTTAGAACCTCTAGAGGTTCTAACTCTAGAGTTTTCTAGAAAAAAACCCTTAGTTGAATTCAGAACCTCTAGAAAAAAAACAGTTGAATTCAGAACCTCTAGAAAAAAACACAGTTCAATTTAGAACCTCTAGAAAAAGCACACAGTTGAATTCAGAACCTCAAAAACACACAGTTGGTAGAGATAAGACCGCTCATTGTACGTTTTGTTTTCATCATCATCATCATCTATCTATATCAGTCCACTGCTGGACGTAGGTCTCTCCCAAGACGCGCCACTGAGCCCGGTCTTCGTCTCTTCTCATGTTGTGTTTGCCAGCTACACTCCGCAGATCGTCGCTACATCTCGCCGGAGGGCGTCCAACACTACGTTTTGTTTTACTCTATTTTCTAATATAGAACCTCTTTAAAAGTAGGTTGTAAAAAGGTTAGATTTCTCTATGCAAAATAACAGTAAGTAGGGCACTCGCAAATCTTTATCTCAGTGGTAGGTAGTTTATGCGGGTACGCAGCTACTTCGATAAGAGGGTAAGAACCGCATAATATTACCGTTGCAAGGTTTGCTACAAGATTATCTGTTTTTTCTATTGAAATAGGACATTTTTAAAACCGATTTGTATATGACAATATAGTTTTGTTACGAATTTATTAATGCAAGTTTGTACGTGCTTTGATTTTTCGTATTCTTTCTTGATAAGTATATCAACTTTTACTTGATATGTATAAAAGCTATGAAAGGCGTCACAGCTTAGTTGGTTGATGGCTCTGCTTTCAATGCTCTGGGTCGTGGGTTCGATTACCAACCAGAGTAAATCTTTGTGTGATGAACATAAATATGTGTTCTTTACAAAATTTACAAAAAATGTAAATATAGTATTAAAACCTTAATGCGTTTTTGAACTAATTGCCTATCTAACTGGCCATCACGAATTCAAATTAAAAATAAAACTCGAGAAACACAAAACTTGTTTCAAATATCGAATTCAAATTTTAAGTTTGGAATCAAACAATGTGATTTCGCGCCATCTAAGTCAACAAAGGGAAGAAAGTAAAAAAAAAACCATTCAGTATGACCCCTCCGAGTAACGTCTTGGCAACGACTAAGTAGGTAGATTTAGGAACTTGTAGACATGCCAATTCATTTTAAACCACTATAACACTATTTTTATACAGAATAACTTTGAATCTCCATTTGAAAATCTATGCTAGAGAAAAGTAGTAATATCATACATTAAAAAATCAAAATTTTAGTCTTCTTTTTGATGAAAGGCTTAAATAGGTATATCTTTTTCATAGGTTAGTTAGTGGAGAAGGATTATTGAAAGCTACAAGTACGAAAATAAGTTTCAAAAGCTTTATCTAGCTATAATCTTAACTGAGGAAAGATTTGATTGTTTGTTTGTTTGCATCGAATAGGCTCCGAAACCACTGGACCAATTTAAAAAATTCTTTCACCGTTGTGAATCTAAACTATCTGCGATGAACATAGGCTATATACTATTTTCAAAAAAATAGGGATCCTTACTAAAATTTCAATTATGTAACCCAAGGTGTAAAAAAATACCTAAGAAATTCCTTACCCGCTACCCGTGCGAAGCCCGTAGTATTCGATGTACTACTATAGTAATAGTATAAATGAGCAATTCTTTATATTAAAATAGCCATGTCTATTTGTATCTTATATCTATAGATCGTTTAAGTGAAGTTCACACGGGAACTGAGTTTCTTGAGGGGGAAATAAACCACAAGATGCCGCATCGCACTGAGATTTCTTTAACCCTACTTTAAAAAGACTTAAAGATTTTTAGGTGTTTATAGAAAAGATTATGGACTTTTACGTAAGAGAAACATCCTTATAATCGATCAAAGCAAATTAGAACTTAGTTTTTTTTTAAACATTTATTATTATGTCGGTTTCAAAAGAATTTTTAGTAATGTTTAAAGTCAAAGTCAAAAATTTCTTTATTCAATAAAATCACAAGGATCATTTAGAATCGTCTTACCTACTTGATGATTCTAGGTACCAGTTCCAGTTTAACCAATAGCATAACCTAAAAATATGTAATTTTTTTATTATTCTGTAATTTCTATTATTAAGTATGCTGGTAGGTAGGTCTGTTGACCCTTATTTTATACCACCAAAATTTTAAAACTTTTGCAAAAAAAAACACAATACGAAGACGTTGGTACCAGGTACGCAAGATGTTCGATCCCATCTTAAGAAAAAGAAAAAATGCCACGCGAATATACACCCTATCTTAATCAGAACAAAGACTATTATAGCTTAAAACTTGATTCGCAAAAGTAATCCATTGTCATATATATTTACGACTACAAGTAAAAATAATTTGATGCGTATTTGTTATAAGATAGAGTTGATTTTGCTTTGCGAAAATTTGCTATTATATTAAGGGTACAATGATATTGTTGAAAACAGCTGATTCTGTAACGGTTTTTACTCAAATGTATGTATGAGAATCACAAAAAGGCGGGAATTTTTTTTTCTTTTAAATGTGAATTTTGGTACTATCCGCCTTATCAGACAAACATGGTGTACAAAACTATGTTTTTTTTTTTGTTTCTTTTGGAAGTTAGGACAAAAGGAAGTTGTTTTACATATTAAAGACTAATGAATGTATGATGTATGTAATAAATAAAAAAAAACAATTTCATATTCCAACTAATCCCACCAGTACGACTCAGTGGGGTAATCAGGAATGATCAAAATTAGAAAACTGTACAGAAATGTCAGTATATTTTTTTCTTGAAAAACTGCCTCTAGCAAGCAAAACAATAGAAATAATGTTTTTTCTAGCTATTTTCAGTTTACTTCATCGCCCGCATTCTTATTTGCATATTGTGAACTACTTACAGAATCAACTTAAATCTATTTAACTGTTTGATTCTTATCACTGACGTGTGAAAGTCTGTGTTTGAGTAATAAGGTCGGGGATTCGAATCCTGCTTGACTCAAAACTATAAATATAAAAATAAAAAAATAATAAAAATAAGGTTAGAAAGCACTTTAATATTAAAAGAAATATGTGAAAAGATAAAATAGTCCAGTTTTAATTTTATGTTTTAGTAACTATTCACAAATGGTAATCAAATTTAACTAAAACTTTAGATTAAATAAACAGAGAAAATTTTAAATCAAAAGTATACTTTTTCGAAATTCTTTTACTGCTAACGATACAAATACTTTTTTTATACTCGCGTGTGTTTACTAATCACAACTGGACCAAAAGACACCAACTTAGACACTTCATTTACTCTTTCAATTAGCAAGGCTGCGATCTCGTCGAGTGCCAATTAAAAAAAGTCGTCGTATTCGAGCTGAGGTTCGAGCGATACGACATTAGCTTAGATAACTCTAAAAAAAAACTTGGTTAAAGAATACGTTATTTTATGCCACGTTTTGTATTTTTTTTTCCCAACTGTCCCACTGCTGGTCATAGGTCTCCTCCAAATCCTTGAACTCATCCCTGCTCTCTGCTTTCGTTTTGTATATAAAGTATTTTTAATGAATAAACGAACCAAACTAAATTAACTAATAACTAACAAAACTTTAAAAAAGCAAATGCACAAGTAATGTAAAGAAAAAAGAAAAATACTTCGGTTTTTTTACCAATCATAAAATAAACAAGATAGAATACTGTAGGAACAACAATCCCACAATCAGAATTTTTATTTGTCTCATTAAGAGACACTTCAAAAATGCAGCTCCATAATCCGTCGCGTCACTTGCAGGAACGTGAAAAACCGAATTAGCCGGTCTGAATGCGAACTCGTAAGTAATTAGCCTCGCGATACTCTCGATGCGCTCACTTCGCTCAGCTCAGCTCAGCTCGCTCTCGTAAGCGAACCGAAGCGAAGATAGCGAAGCGATGCGACGCTGAGAGCGAAAATGGCTAATCAAATCCTTTTTCCCGCTCTCGACGGTATTCGAGTGCCTTTTTTATTTTCATTGTGCTGTGAAGTGTCACGCTGATGGGTAGGATAGGCGGTAGGCATAGGCGTTTTTAACGGGGGAGGTGGCAACATTTTTGCTAGATATTTGGCTAATTTTCTTCGACGCCTTCAATAATACAAGTTTTACAAAAAGGAAACCGACTTCGACAATTAATATGAAATATGCATTCTTAAAACTATGTAAGTACCTACTTACTAATCAGATATTCAAAAAATGACACGGGAATCACCTGTTTTTATAATGAAATAAAAAAAAGACTCTTACTAGGAGAAAATAATATAGTTGCACATAAAATTCAATTGAGAAAAAATCAAATCCGTCGACAAAATAATCAGAACTACTTACGGCCGGTTTCTCGAATGAGATCAACGAAAAAATCAAATAATTACTATGTGTCAAACTCGGATCAATCGTGATTTGGGTTTCCAGAAACCCGCCGTTATAGTATACTTAATACATAAGTATGTCACAGAACTAGAAAAAAAGAGTCTTAACCATTCACTCACAGCCATTTTGTTTTGTTACAGAGAGTTCTACTACATTCAGATGGAGAAGTACGCGCGCCAGGCCATCAGCGAAGGCCTGAAGGCAGCTGAGGACCTCCACGTGGCTGGAGACTCCGAGCTATACAGGGTGCTTAACCTCCATTACAACCGGAACAACCACATTGAGGTAAGAATTGTATGTATTACTTCAACAAAACATACAATCCATCGGCTCATAGAATAGACTTCGGCAAACATCGGTCTTATTCGTATTACTAGTTTGAAATTGAAAGGTGCGATTCTAAATTTGAGTTTTTAAATTGAATGATGGTGAATTGAATGAAACAAATGGAATTTGCGAATCATGCTTAGTAACAATGAGCATTCATGCAACGTTACAGCTTATTTTGAGGTTATTGATGTTTTATAAAAATTACAAGTTTAAGTAAAACGTGGAGTTCTATGAGCTGATGGACTGTATTTCTACAAAAACCGATTGTGAAATATTTAAAGTGTTATTTTTCTATGTCTAACGTGAACTTCGATCATTCCAGGTGCCACCAAACTTCAGATACGTGATAGAGCAGACATTGCGGGAATTCTTCCGCGCCATCCAAGGTGGAAAGGACGCAGAACAAAGCTGGAAAAAGTCCATCTACAAGGTGATCTCACGTCTCGACGACCCAGTGCCCGAGTACTTCAAGTCACCAAACTTCCTCGAACAGCTGGAGTGAAAACGACACAACGTTTCGGCATATAAATTTTAAAAAAATATTTGACGATATGTTTCGCAAACCAAAATTTAACTACACTCGCATTTAGGCCTTCAGATTCAAAATTATTGATAAATTTAAAAAATAAATTATAAAATTGATGGTACGTTGGACGTCGGACGCGCCTAGCAAGGCCGCGTCATCACTCTACTAGGAAATTCATTAGGTTATAACGAGTAAGAGAAATTTTAAGTCACCTAGAATTTTATTTGTGCACATAATATATTTGGCTATATATAATTATTATTATATTATTAAGTATTATCTTTAAATGGTTTTTATAGTTGTGTATATCTTAAAATCATTTATGGATTTATTATTTAAGGAAAAAAAACGATTAATATATTTAACTGCTTAAGTTTTGAACGTTTTGTTGTTTTTTATTTTTTGTTTTTTTCCTCATCCTTTGAGCATGTTTCCGTTGAGTTGTTCCCGTATTGCTTGTTCCGTTGGCTCGCCTCGGCAGTCGAAAATTGTCAACCTTTACCTCGTCACACCTACTTATTTTAAGAATAATTGATTAAAGTTAACCATAGTCGTTAGTACAATAGAGCAGGGTTATTTTTCGATCCACAAACAAATAATAATAATTAATAGATTATTTTTATACGATAACCGGTTTTCTGTTCTTGCAGATGAGATTTTTCAATAGAATAAGATAAGACAGTCAAAATTCGAAAACAAATTACACATCCTCAGTTCTAGTTAATGTGAACATCCTCAGTTGTATTTACAATATTTCGGCAAAGTTCGGATCGCGTTTCAGTTTATGACTCCGGAGTAACGGGACACCCCCTCCGGATTAGGAATAAGTTTATTTGTTAGTATAACTTCAAACATTTTGCGTGGGCCTTTCAAGAAAACAACATCGCGAGAGCGGAGCGACACACTACTCAATCAGTAATTACAACTTTAGTTCATCGATGAATTATTTTTTACACACAGTAAATTCAGACAGCAGTAATAAAACAGTATTTTGTTTAATTTTGATGAAAATAATATGGATTTATTTGTTATTCAGACTCTGGCCACAGTTTTCGAAGTTAGTCCCACAAGTGTAGTTTGCTCCGCACGCGGGCGCTCCGCGGTGATTCTCAACCACATAGACATTTCGACCTCATCCAAACCGAACAATAGCACCAAAGGCAACATATCAATAGCCCAAAACACAAAAAAACTCATCCCAAAATTTGCAGTCCTTCTCTTTTGGTATCAAGTTACAAAAAAACGCACGGGGCCACCTCGTCCGATTAGAAGTGCCTTCAAAAATGTTGAATTTTTACATGAAAATAAATATGAAATTATTCAAAAACGGGCCCTCAATAGAATCTGCCGCCCAGCCGAAGTCTCCGCGCAGCGCCCGCGCCGCCGCCCGTGCACACGCATCGCAGTTCGACCGATACGAACTACAACAGTATACATACACACTTTACTATTAAACTATAGAAAAATAATTAGTTCCATTCGTAGTTATACGTAGCGCGGCATCCGAGACTTGCTTTCTGACGAGATAATTCAGAAATTAAGCAAAAAGGTTTGAACGTAACGTAACTTGGGGAGGCAGGGGCGCAATGGCGTCGCCGCGCCGTCGGCGAGCAAGCTCGGATTAATTCGCATATCTCGATGTATTTGTTATAACGAGTAGATGCCGGCCGTCGACCCAGCCACGCGGTAACACTTTCAGTTCACATCCTCAGTTCGACAGGACACAATAATAATAAGTTATGCTTCATATAGATTATACTACGATAAGATAGATTGTACAGAGATGTATAGCAACGTGTACATAATAACTATAACTATAGTTTTAATACAGAAGAAATGACTAAAACCTATCTTAGCGATAACAATATTTAATTAAGGAAACAATAAAACTGGAACATTGACAATTATTTGCAGAATTGTAAAAAGTTATTCCATCTTGAGTTTCTCGTTCGTAACCGCGCAGGGCCGACGGCAGGTCTAGCTAAGCAACTGTAAGCAGTCTTCATTTTATAATACAGATTTGTTATCGTTTCATTTGTAACCATTTTAACTATTACGATAATTAAGGGGTATCTCAGTTTAGGATGGACCAGGCGTCGACTGGTGTGCTAGCCTAAGAGTTAGAGATACGAACGTTATTAAGACATCGACACATACAACTACACGCAGCCTCCCCCTTCCTTTTGGATATCTGGTTTTTTGTTTCAAATTTATTATCCCGGACGTGTTTAGAACCATTTGCAATACGACCACAAGGTCAAAAGTCATAGACGTCATCGGTTTGACAGTTGAGATGTGAATGGTTCTGAAGACGGACACATATACCCAATACCCTTCACCAGCCAATGTTTGACAGCAATAGCCCGGTTTAAGTTTCCACGATAACGGTTTGCAGGCGATGGCACGACGCCGACGCCACGAGTCGCCGCGGGGTTGTTCGAGATCGTTCCATGTTACGTTTCTCTAGTTATGTTACAAGTTGTTTGTTTCAAACCATGCAGTGGCATTTTAGAGCTGAGAAGGTTGTTCTGTACATAAGTAATTGTTGTCTCTAGCCAGTGACACACCGCGAATTGAAATTGGAATTGATTACAATAACTTGCTAGCTAGAGACGAGTCACTTAGATTGTTAAGAAATGTAGTCACTGTAATGCTTATCTTCATCCGTACACTTTGAAATTAGTGTACTTTTTAGCTCTAAACTGACAATTGATCAACTATTTATTGTATTAGTAAGTAATGAATTCGTTATTCCGATCTCTTTATAGATTACTTCATTATCTAATATTAGTGCAGGCTACAAAACACATATTACAATAGAAATGTATTGATTTTCCATCAACAGTATTTAACCGACATGCCGTAATTTGCAGATACTTGGAGCCGTTTGATGTTTTAGACCTTATAATATTTTCTGGCGATTTGTAATGTTAAGATGTTATTTTGTATTTGTCTGGATTTTTTACTGAAGTCACTGTGCTACAGCCGCTAGAAGACCACAATGGATATAATAATATGCGATCAAGCCGATTATAAAGTTTATTCGATGTATTTTGATTATAATGTTATCGGTTGACAATTTTACTAAATTAATAAGACTCAATTTTGAAACATCGAAATATATTAGTCCACAGTGATCATGGGGGCTATCCCACAGAAAAAGTACAAAATTCGGTGTTTAGAAAGCTGATGTTTGTGTCTATTTATGAATATGTATGTAGAATGTAGTTATTGCCCTGTTTCGGCCGACCTCTAGGTATACTTACTATCTAATGTTATGTTTAGATAGACATAGTTTACTTCTGTTCCAAAAATGTTCTCTAAAGATTTTGCTTTAACATTTTAGTATTTTCGAATCCGTCTACGAAATCTTTGGATTAACAAAAATAAATATGTACTTAAGTAATTATTTTTCAAAATTATTATAAAATTAAAACAATATGTATGTAGAACGTGTTTGGTTCAACGTTTGGGTATTATGGTTCCTAAATTTTCGAAATTGTAATAGACTCTATTGTATGTAGCATTTCATTTTTGGAAGTTAGATGACATTTAGGTATACCAAATAGCTGTATCAACTTTTCTATATGAGAAAACTCAAATTAAGGGAAATTCGAAAAATTAGGTAGTTATGAAGTAAGTGTCATTCTTATACTTATATTATATCTGATAAATGGTCAAAAATGAGCACGGAAACACTATTAGGATGTCTTGAAACAAAATACTGCCGATGCTTATCGATAATAATTATGTAAGATAAGCCGAACGCCCCACAATGTGGGAATAAGTATTCAAACGATTGTCTCAATAATGTGTTGGGTTACGATGTGCAGCGTTCCGTTCGTAAGTGATTTTGTATTCGGAATAGAGACAGCGGAAGTGCGCATGTCTCTATTTTAAATATCCTTGTGGTCTTAATTCGTAACAGCGATACACGTTCATTTCGTTCTAGTGTGTTTGTGACTAAATTGTTTAATTTAAGTTTTAGTGAGCCGCATTGAGTGTGGCGTACTTTCGGTATGATATATTTGTAAACTACAGCGAGCGGACGCGGATGCCGGTGATAAAAATTAGTGACAAAATTTAAAAAATCGAAATTATTTTAGTAAGAGGCGCGTGAGTTTCTGTCGACGACCGCGGCGTCCCAGCGCCGACCGTTGTGTCGCGCCGCCGCGTGGATAGAGACTCGCGGTCTGTAATTTGACTAGTATTTAGGCATCGTTTCGGTATCCTCGCATTTCGGCTAAGTGATAATGGCGCCGCGTCCGCTGGTGTTGATATATTTAGTACAAATTTCATGATGTTAAGGTTACGAGGCTCAAAGCTTTTCTTTTGTGGTGGCCACTCCGCCGCCCCACTCCGCACCGACGATATTAAATGAGTCGTGTAAAAAATTTATTCAAAAAAAAGTATTTTTGTATTGAATATTTCTAAAGTTGGTGTAATGGTCAAAATTCATAAATTATAGCGATGACAAAATGGGATTTAGGTGAAATTAGAATGTCATACGGTTTTTGTATTTAATTTTAAGAATAGCGTTGGATATGAGACGTTTAGGAGCATTAACCATGTGTAAATAAAAAGCGGAGCGGCGGCGCGGCCCTCGTTTATATACTTAGGTAAATATTATAATAACACAAAAGATGTTTATATGGTTCTGGATGTAAAAATATAAATTTAAAAACAATTTAAGGTGAAAAGTGAAAATGTAAGCGTTTCCACGGTATTTGTCTTAAAATGGCGTGAAGCGGGTCACTATTGTAATCTGTGGGCCTCCAGACAAGTCATACCCTACACTAACCTAACCTAACTACGCATTTATTATTACGGTTAATAATACAACAATACTTATACATTAATATAATATCACATTGTCATAATGCTTATATTTTACGAGCGTGTGTCTTTGTCCGTGAATGTTTAGGAACTAAACCATTGTTTGGTGAATTAGGCATGTAAAGTGAAAGTTAATGTGAATTCAAACAAATTGTATCTAAATTAAGTCTTTCGACCGCGGTCGTTGGATTCTCGCAAATTGTGTTGGTATCTAAAATTGGCGATTCAAAAATTTGTTGATCAAAATTTCAAAATTTTCCGATTGGTAAAACGGTGAAACATTAATTGTATCTCTACTAGCAATCATCAGAGACTTGTTGATACCGGTAAGGGATGTTTCTTCGTGGATATAAAGTAATAAAGCTAAGCTTTTATTTGATTGTGGTATTTTATTTACTTAACCCCCTTCAGTAGGACTTCAGTATTTAAAATTAATATAGAGATTGGTCATTAAATTATAACTGTAACTTCTTTGCTTGATTTTTAAAGAGCTATATATATTCCTGAACAACTAAGCTTTCTAATTTATTAATTTAAGCAGGCATAAACCTAATAAAAGATTATTATTCTTGTAACTTGTATTAAGAACTTTAAAGAGTTATGTAAAAGAAAATTAACTTGCGAAAAGTAATCAAGAATCACTTGAATGATAAAATCGTTCTAGAAATGGATATCGTTCACTAAGCGCCTGACAGAATTTTAGTAGCAAACGTCAACGCGGTTGCTATTAATATTTGGTAGGCGTTCTATTTATCCATCTATGCGCCTGGACTTTTTTATAGCTTACGACATGTCAAAATTATTAGTAATAATTAGGATGTGCATGTTCCCAGTTCATGATATACCAAGGCTGAGCTGATTACCACTACGGCATCTTTCACAGCGATTGCAACTGATCCCATAGAAAATAGAAATGAAAGAACTTTGACACAATGGAAGGTAGAGGTAATTGTTTGTAGGAAATTAAATATTATTTGGCATTTAAAGAAGATAAGATACAATTGAAGAGCAATTTAATCAATAGTATAATGGCAACATATGCTAGAGATAAGGTCAATAATCATTTAGGATAACATAGATATCCAAACTACGAAACCTGTAAGAAACCTATACCCTCGGCCAGGAAGCGAGTTTTAAATACTAGGTTTAACAGACTAATGATATAGGTACCAAATGGTTAACCTAGTAATGATTACCTAGTACTTATACCTAGTCTTTATAGTCAGTTCCAGCGCAGTTACTTTCAGTGTCGCATATTCTTCAATTAAGTAGGTACTTCAAAATATAACTTACCTACCTACAACATAATTTAAAGCATCATTTAGAATCGTATTTTAAATGTGATTCTAAGTGTTCTCGCAACAAGACCCTAGATTTATCAAGCTGTAAATCTTCTCAACCAGAATCTAGATTTATCAAGCTGTAAATCTTCTCAACCAGAATCTAGATTTATCAAGTTGTAAATCTTCTCAACCAGAATCTAGATTTATCAAGCTGTTGAAATAGGTAGGTAGGTAGTATCGATAGGTATACTAATCAACCCCAACCCTAAAAGTTCATAGTATAAATGCTAATCTATTCTTAAAGGGTCAATATCTCCCTTTGTATCTTGAGACTAGAATTAAATATTCAAATTAACCCCTAATTCACCCCTAGTTGATTTCAGCTGATTCCTAAGATCTAGGCAATTGAATTTTTATCTGACACTTGACTTGAATAAGTACTTAGGTACTTTCAGTCCGGAGGGTTATGGCCTGGGATTTGTGTTATGTTATGACACTTTTGTTTATAAGCGCACGCTGTATTAATCTGTATCAAAATAGTGATACCAAATTGCCTTTTTCATACAAAAATTTCAATCTGAGATCTAAACTTATCAATATTACCTCTGCATAAGTTTGCGTAGTAGTGTAGCTGGCAAACACTGCATGAGAAGAGCCGAAGACTGGGCTCAGTGGCGCGTCTTGGGAGAGACCTACGTCCAGCCGTGGACTGATATAGGTTGAAGGTTGTATACAGGGTAGTCATTTGAGAAAGGAGGTTATGGCAAGTCTAAAACCATGAGAAAAAGTCGTGAAAGGAATCTTGCCCTCGATTGTTAAAAACATAATATTTAGTTTTCTTCTATACCTATTCAAAATAGTGATAGCAAATTACCCTTTTCATACAAAAATTTCAATCTGAGATCTAAACTAATCCATACTGAAATGGTATGGAATTAGTTTTAAAAAACATTTAAATTCAATATATAATCTTATTTATTTATAATATAATACAGTGAAAGTACATTAAAAGTTTTCAGAATTTTATGGGCCAATAACTTACAATAACTAATATAAAAATATTCAGTAGACAGGTGTCACAGCTCAGTTGGTAGTAGCTCTGCCTTTCATGCTATGGGTTGTGGGTTCGATCCCCACTGTGAGCTAATGTTTGTGTGCTGAACATAAATATTTGTTAGGTGTCTGGGTGTTACTATGTATGTATTTTATATGTATTAACAAAAAAATTGTATAATTATCAGTATCAGTAATCTAGTTCCCATAACACAAATTTTGCTTAGCTACTAAACTTCTAACTAAATGTAACTATGTATTTAACAAAATAACTTACTTTAAACTCGCACATTACCAATACAACTACACTTATTATATTCAAGTATTTACTTTTCAAAGGACTTCGCAGATTTATCCTGAAATTGAGACAAAAATTTAATTAGTGACAGAGAAATAAAATCAGTACTTAGACAATAATATTATACATAGTTCCTTTATTTTAGAGTTTATTTTTCAGACAATTTTATCTTTTTGTAATGTCAAATTCTTGTTTTGCTGTTGTATTAAATTTTATTAATAAGAAAAATAGATCAAATATATAATCAGGTATTTGCTTAAGCCGATGATATGAATAAATAAAGTGACATTATGATAAAAAAAAATATACCTTCTAGAATTTTCCATTATTCAACTACCGGTGACTCCATAAAGCTCTCCGAGATTAAACAACATCAGCTTTATATGAGCTTTGGTCTCCGCTGCCTTATTCTGCAGCTCTTCAGCCTTTTTCTCAAACGCTTTTATCCTTACATCTAGGTATTGACTGGCTTCTTCCGAAGAAAACTCTAGGAAATGGTTCAGACCAATGTTTATGAGTAAGTTAGAGGTGTCTGGTACAGAAGCCTCCATGAAGAAGTTGCAGCCGATATTCACTTGAGTTTTAAAGCCATTAGGATGCACTTTCTTATCAGTGATAACTTTCAATGCATGTCTTTGCTGGGTGAGGTCGGAAACTTCAGCATTTATTTGTATCAATCGCTGTTCTAATACCCGTAAGTCTTCTTTGAGAACATCGTTAATGAAGTGCTCGTATTTTGTTATGGTTTCTTGGACGTTTTCTTTCGTCATTTTTTAATTTTCACGGTTTCTGAATATTGTAACATAACCTCAAATCAAGCATCAAAACATTAAGGAAAAACTGCAGCAGCACCTTTCTGATAAAACGCTGTGTATTTTCAGACAAATTAGATTCACTGGATAACTGTATTGTTGGAGACAATTTCCACGTTTTGCTTTCGAGCCGTTTGATTGACTTGGCTTGTTTATTTACTTTATTTTTTTGAAACTGACATTGCTATTTGATGTGACAGTGACATTGATTTTTTAATCTACGGTGGATTAAAAACGCCATTCTCTATACAACTAACCTTTTGCTTCATAGTGACATCTAGGCAGTAGTATTAAAACTATGAAACAGAATTGAAAGTGCCCTCTGTTAGAAACATTTTGCACTACATTGATCTTGTGTTGGCCACCTAAGTTTTTACATCAATCTGCTTTACTATGCCGTCATAATGTTTTTTAACATAGTTCCTAGATGTCACTGTGTACTTTTTCGTTTGTAGATCACATAGGCATGTTTCACCAAACTCCAAACGTAACCAAGGGTAACGGAAAATTTCCTCACCGTTAATTTAGCTCATAAAAATTGCATTTTCTTTTTTTTAAATGATATTCTGCTTTTTGCTAAGTATATATATAAACCAAAATATCTCAATAAAATGAAACTTACTAAGCCTAGCATAAGCGGTCACCCATCCATTTCTTAATAACTAATTTATTCTAAGAGAGGTAAATAAACATCATGAACGATAAAGGGAATCGTTTATTTGACAAGAAATAGTTTAAAATATCACTTTTACATTTGAATAAACCTTCAAACATTTTGCTTACCATTATGATAACTAGCTTTACCATATTTGGTGCAATATTCAAACAATGAATAGTTTATTTTAGATTCTAAATCGTTACATTACATCCGAACTTATTCTGTGTATCCGAAAAACTAATCTGTAGGCCGATGAACAAAAAATAACAGCTTTTTTTCAAAGTGTCATGTCAAACTACTGTCTAAAATGTTTTTAACAAGTTGTCAAAGGGGTGTATATTCGGCCGATAATTCGTGATTGTGTTTGGACGTGCCTCTGACTGTCCTCTTTAGACATACACAAGCTATTTGTAGTACTGATATTAAGTTATTTTGATAAATAGAGGATTAAGTTCATTGGATATCACTATGTATATTCAACTAAAAAAACAAAGATTTTCTACGTGTTTTAAATGTGCTATCCAGTGCTAGTAGAAAAAAAAGCGGGAAATTCCAAAAATGATCGGCCATTATACTTTTATTTCTCAAAAATGTTCACCATAAATCTTTGAGATGTTGTTTAAAATTAATAAATTACTTTAACATTTTAAATTGTTGTGACACGCAAATATTTTTAAAACTAAGATCTTAACCTATTTAAAAAGTATTTAAAAATAAATCTACCTAATGATTGTGATGGACTGTCATTAAAAACTAATGATTTTGACTTTTTACAGTATTTAAATCTTCTAATATAAGTATGATAAAAACTTGAAATAGTGGAAGGATACAAGTTTATTTTTAATTATGTTTTTTATTTTAATTACTAACTTGCACAAAACTAAGGTCACTCTTTGGGTTCGAAAGATCAAAATGGCTACACATCATTTTAGAATAGTTTCATAAATAGCTATACAATTCTTGTCACTATCGTAAGAGAAATACAGATAAAAAGGTCTGTTGAAAAGAGTGGCCTGTATTTTTTATAAATTTACATAATAAGTAGGTACTTAATAATTAATTTTTATTCCATGAAAAAAAAGCAGTTAGACATTAAAAACTTTGGCTTTTTACATTCATGCATTAATTTTAAAAGTCTAATTTGTTCCTACAAATATTATAAATGGACTTTCAAATTGGACAAGAATACAAGTACATTTATACATACCAGCCTGCATATGGTATTTTAATTAACTATTTTAATACTTACATTAATTATCACAAAACAATGTGATGCCTCGAATCGTTGGGCGGCGACGGATTATTATAAAATTATTATAAAAATAAACATAAATAATGACAGTTAAAATGTAGCTTACGACTTAGATTAAAAAGATCTTATGAATTATTAGGATCCATTCACAATGTACAACTTTAAATACCTTAACCTAGAAAGTACAATATTACTTAAGTTACTTAGAAAGTACCTACAATCAATATTACTTATGTTACTGTTACCAAAGACAAAAGACCGTGGATTTTCAAGTAAGGTAACTACTTCGATTTTCGAAGCTCAACGTACCTTTTTGGAGTATGACTACTTAAAACCATTGTCTATTATTTTATGTACACAATAGAAATATCTACATATAAGATCCAGTATTTCATATGGTCAATGCACGGGCAACTGACAATGCAATGTAAAAATGTGCTGCTTTTTTACGTTGTATGTGTCTTAAGGATGTTTTTGGTATATTTATGAAGGATATATAAATAGGGAATAAGTTCATGTCTATAAACTTATTGCACATTACATTAAAACGGATATTTGGTACTATCCACTATCGCTGATCTTAAATTTAAGATTATTTTACACAATTATTATACAAATATATTGGAAGATTGATTGGATGGGCGGCCTCGATTATAAGGACGCCAAAGACAAAGTCTATTTTAAATACACAATTTAAACATTTACTTGTTCACAATCGATGTATTAAAAAATAAATATTTTGAATGATAAAATTGCAATATACAATCACGCACTTAAATGAATGACTGTAAAAATTGTCACTAGGAACATGAATGTTTTTTTTATATATATTTTGACATTGCTGTCTCTTGACTAGACAATGTTTAAGAGATGTACACTATTTTAAGCTAACTTGATAACTTCTAAGTGTGTATTTAAAATGAAGTTATCACAAATATTACTTGGATAGTCCTAAATTTTAATTTAACCGAATTAATTAACAAATATCAATTTAGAGATCAGAAAATCAATTTTTGAAATTCAAACAATATCACATTTCATTTCATTAGGTAAGCTTAAGTACCTTTTTTTTCAATAAAAACGGATGGAATGAGTACTTACTAACATAAGTACTTTGCTTCATCAAGTACCTAAATAGTTTTTAAATACACTCATTTTTTTTTCATAACATAATAGTAATAAGGTCATTTTAATGGTTACAAATATCAAGACAAAATTTTATGTTAAAAAAGTTAATCATGAAAATTGTTAATGAACTTATGAAAAATGGTGCTCAAAATACCTTCACACTACAAAAGTAAAGTGTATAAATTGGATCTTTTATCACATTTTAAATTATCTAGTTGGACGAATTATTGCAACTATATAATGCTGATAGCTTTTTTGTTTTTTTATAGCAAACAGCAGTACCTACATATGTTTTGTAAAGAAATTTCAAAGTGTGGTAATATACTCGGTTACTGAGCGTTTTATACGATAAATGTAGGTCTTTTAAGTTATCTATATAGATATTTTTCCAGGATTTTAAATTTTAAAGGGAATCAACTATTGTGCAACCATAAGAAAGAAATAAATGATTTATTTAATAATTTTGATAAGGTTTACTGCACACGATATGTTCACGATAAATATTGTTTTTTTTATTTTCGCTGTCTGACAAATATGTAGTTTTTTTGTATGATTTCATGTTGGTATTGGTTACTACAGGTATTAAAATCTCATCCAAGACCTCGTTGGGACACTACAGCAATGCTCGATAGGTTTTTTATGTGATCGCTTCTTCTTCTTTTGTGTCAATAAATGATCGCCAAAGAATCAGATGTAGTATAGCTTAATCTATAAATACCGATAGAATTTTCTTACGTAGTCCAAGAAACAAACTAATAAGCCAACAGGTGTGCTGTGTGTAAAAACTTGACTAGGTGTAGAAACATTACTTGACTACACTCGAGGGCGGTACTAGGCCCCGCCCGATGACGCCTGCGTTATACTGCCCCTATATAAGGGTTGTGTAGTCGTAATGCGATCGATAGTCGACTTGGATTAGCTGTCAAATAAAGACGTGTTTTGACAACCTTACTTGACAGACTGTTGACACATGCGTATAGCGATCGATCAAAACTTTATAAGACACTTCTTCGTGTCGTTGAATTTGTTTTTTTTAATGGATTCTCCAGTTATAAGACTCAATTTAGGTAATAATGAGAAGTGAGGACATTATCAATTAATTCGATTAGAGATGAGATTTTATAAAGCAAAATGGCACTGAAGTTTGTGAATTATAAAATAGAAAATACTCTATAACAGAAACTATATTTTTACTAAATTCTTCTTCTGATCGGTTTTATTATAATTTTTGCACAGGAAGTGGAGCAAACCTTGACAATTTAATTAGGTAAATAATTAAATTTTATTTAGGTTACTACTTAGATAATATGTAATATAAAAGTTGGATGGTTTCTATGGATGGGACGTTTAGAGAAGTTACTACAATATATTTAATAATTTTTACTTTTAAGAATTTAATTAAAAACATTTCTTGCACTTTTATATGTATGTGATCTTCTTTCGGTCAGATAAATTCATTTTATGTATGAACGTATTATAAAGTTATTTCAAATTATTAGCCAAATAAGGTATCAGCACGCGCAATGTAATCTTGTAAATGAAGAAAGATTTAATTAATGTTGATAATTTATAACTACATAATTCCAAAAATAAATGTAAACAAAATAAGGTATTTTCGACATTAATGTCTTCCGTAGACTTAAGGCCGGTTTCTCGAACGATGATCAACGAAAAAATCAAATAATTACTATGTGTCAAACTCGGATCAATCGTGATTTGGGTTTCCAGAAACCGGCCGTTAGTGAACAAACTATGAGCATAATCAACGTTACATTGTTTAGCTATTTTGATCATGTTTATTCACTAAGTGTGCGCAGATATTAAATCACTAGAAGGGCCCGTAACATGCACCAAAGTTACACCAAAACACAGAAATGGACCGTGCAATGGAAGATTCCGTTTTTTGACACTTTATACAGATCTAATCACTACGCGATGTAGTCCAGAATTCACTAGAAGTGCCACAGCCGCTGAACTCTCGCAGACAGCAGTCCCACGTGGAACTCAAGCCTAGGGTCCTTCAGGCGCCCTGGGGCCATCAGCACTTCGCCCCGGGGCCGCCGGTGAAGGCTCGGTGGGATCTAGCGCCGGCTGAAATAACACAAAAACATAAATTAGCAATAGCACATTTAAAATCACTAAAACCTATTGAAAATAATGATTTGACAGGCGTCACAGGCGTCACAGCTCAGTTGGTAGTAGCTTTACATGCTGTAGGTCGTGGGTACGATTTACACCCAAAGCAAATGTTTGTGTGATGAACATAAATATTTGATTTGTGTCTGGGTGTATATAAGTATTCATTCAACAATTTAGTAGGACTTTATTAGGTTTTAGGGACTAGTGTGATGTATGAAATGTTCACAAATAAATATATATATATACATCGCAGTGTATAATTTCATTTGATAATTAAAAAGAAAACATAATTCAAATTCAAGTTAGCGCGTCATATCTTAAAGTTTAACGGCCGGTTTCTCGAACGATGATCAACGAAAAAATCAAATAAGTAATTAAGTGTCAAACTCGGATCAATCGTGATTTGGGTTTCCAGAAACCGGCCGTAACAGTTACATAAATCTTACCGGAACAGTTAAATTTGACAGCAATCAAGATTAAAATAACACGTTTCAGTTTAATGTCAATTTGATTGAGTGATTATGCAAATACCTTTTTGACTCAGTTCGTACATTCCTTTTTATATCAATACTCCCGATAAAACCGTGCAACTTTGATTAAGTTTTTAAACGACAAGAATTATCGCGAAGGCTTTTTTGTATAAATAACTCAACCGCATTGAATCAATAAAATCTTAAACCGGTTTATCTGGTTTTAACC
Source organism: Ecliptopera silaceata (assembly GCA_932527185.1). Classification (NCBI taxonomy): domain Eukaryota; kingdom Metazoa; phylum Arthropoda; class Insecta; order Lepidoptera; family Geometridae; genus Ecliptopera; species Ecliptopera silaceata. The sequence continues at coordinate 7,365,405 of OW052208.1, read as the reverse complement.
GGTAGCGGTGACCTGCTCTACTGCCGGTGCTTTATTGAATATTTGACTCACATCGTCAAAGATAAACTGTCTAAAGACAAATAAATATTCACGGACAATCCACACATCACACTCTAGTCTCAAACTAAGCAAAGCTTGTGCTACGGGAATTATTATGTGCTTTTTTTTGTAAATACATACATACAATACGTAGTAGGTAAAGCCCAGACACAGAACAAATATCTATGTTCATCACACAAACATTTGCTCTGGGTGGGAAACGAACTCACGATCAACATGCATGGAAGGCAGAGTTACTACCAACTGAGCTGTGTGTGTCACTCATAATAATGAGTGCATTATTATGATTTTCAAGGTCACCCATAATAAAATAACACACTTAAAAATAAAATAAAAGTTTGTTTTATACAATACTGGCAGACGAACTTGCAGGCCATCTGATGGCCCGTAAGTTTAAGTAGGTCGATTTTATTAAATTAAAATCAAAACTTTATTTCTGGGCGTCTAGTCGCAGCGACGCGTGACCCGAGGGCCCAGCGTATCAGCATTGCTATTCAGCGCGGCAATGCAGCCAGTGTCTTGGGTACGCTTCCGATTGGTATTGATTTGGACCAGTTGAGCTATCAATAGATCGTTTACAACGGTCTGTAGATAGCTCAACTTTTTCTTATATATTTTATATGCCTTAATGTACATTTTGTAAATCAAAACTTAAATTTTGAAATTTAAAAATATATAAATACGATGTACCCAATTCCCAAATTCAGTTCAACCTTGACCTTGACCCCGTCAGGTTTCCATTTTCATAAAATAAAATAATTAGTCATTTAATTATTGATGTTCACAAATAAATGAACACAAAAATATCTGAGAAGTTGTCATGTACCGAGACATATTTGTAAATTAATTATCACGTAAAAAACTAAAAGGTAAGAATAAAAGATTATGTACATACTTATTACCAAAATCGACTTTGACCAAAATCGGCTGCATGAGATCATAACGACATTTTGTATGTTTATCTTTAAAAGTTAGGTTCTAGGCAAATTGTTTTATAAATAATAAATAAATAAATATACATAGAATGATGATGATGATGTTTATTTGAGTAAATAATTCAATGTAACGAGTATTCAGTTTTGAGCTACTGTCTTGGTAACGTTTGTACTAATTTGGATCAGTTCAAATCCAGAAACATTTATTTGTAAAACGTCACGCTGAGAAAACAAAGTAACACTGAACAGACTTTTAAGATCTTTCAGTATTTAAGGGTAAGTATAGGATCCTGGCTTTATAAAAAGTAGTAATTATTAAGTTATTTCTTAATACTTATAACTTGATGCGATAAAAAAAGGATTTAAGTATTCTATCAACAATAGTTCGCATAGTAAAAGCTCTGCTTAGTTTGGGACTAGAGTGTGATGTGTGAAATGTCCGTGAATATTTAATGCATTTTTCTCCTGTTTGTTTTCTCTCTGTGGTCGGCACTTCATGACTGAAGATCGTGATCACTAATGGATGTCTGTGTCGTCGTCATGGAGTGAACGGTCCTGTTTGTTTTAATATTCATCATAAGGGCAGTCGAGAGAAATTTCTTGCGTGCAGTAATGGCTGACGGCACAGTATTTGTGTTCCTTACAATCTTGACTTGACGTTTTTAAAGCAAGGTCAGTATCAGCCTTTACGTAGACTGGTTTATGGTGATCAATATCGGTCAGCACATCACGAAATGAACTGTAAACGCTGTGAAAGCGGGATATTACAATTCTAACGTTTACTGTGCGTTTTCCTAGCACACATGAAATGTTCTTGATTTTATAAATAAATAAATATTCATGGGCATTTCACACATCACACTCTAGTCCCAAACTAAGCAAAGTTTGCACTATGGGAACTAGATTGCTGATAGAATACTTATATACATTTTTTTGTAATTATATACATAGAATACATACAACATACGGAATTCGTGTCATCTAAGCCAATTTAGGACGAATAAATAAATAATGCTGGACAATCCACACAATATTATCTAGCCCCAAGCTAAGCAAAGCTTGTGTTATGATGGGTACTAGAAGACTGACATACTTAATACAATACATTACATAGATAGATATTTTTTTATACATATAAAATACCAAGAACACCCGGAATAAATATTTGCAGATCGTACAAACATTTATCTCAAGGCGGGAATCGAACCCGCAACCTCCGCGTCGCAGGCGGACCTTCGTCCCCCGCGCCACATCGGTCGTCAAAATCGGTCGAATGAACGATGATTAGAGTCTGGTTACAGCAGACGGCTGATTACATGTAGGCTTGTAAATCTACCAAAATAGCCATAAATGTTCATAAATGTGTAGCTCATAAATGTCTTGACATTTACTAGGCCGGTTTCTCGAACGATGATCAACGAAAAAATCAAATAACTATGTGTCAAACTCGAATCAATCGTGATTTGGGTTTCCAGAAACCGGCCGTTTTAATCATTTAAGAGTAGACCTTTCTTTCGGATGATTATTATCAAGTCAAAGACCTAACAGTAGCTTGTCGTTACTACTTACTACCTACCTACTCAAGTGCAGTTTTTACCTAGATTGCATCACGGTAGGTAATGTAGTCAATGTCGCGATTATTGGCGTACTGTGCGAGGACAGAATAAAAATAAATATACAAGTCTACAATAAAAGAGTTATTATTCTATGAAGGTTGTAGGAAGTCTAGTAAATAGATAAGTTTTTTTCTCATTGACTAAAAATTACATTGCGAAAATCAAGCCTGATTTTAATACCATAGATTACTTTAAGCTAATAATGTATGTTCCATTAAAAACGCATAATATTCTAAAACATACACTTGATTTTTTAACGATTTTATTGTTTCTCTTTTGTAAAATGAAACGTGGGTGAGGCAATGTTCGTCGACTTCACTATAGACCGGCTTACAGTTGAACGGATAAAAAACCAATAAAACAAATATGCACTTGCAACAATGTTGCAAACCAGTCTTAAGGCAAGACAGAGTCGGATTCAGCGATCTTTACTTTAATTTAAATAATAATTTGCGAACTAAGAACGAAGTAGTCAGAAAAGTGGTGAATGGACATTTCACACATCACACTCTGGTTCCAAACTAAGCAAAGCTTGTACTATGTGAACTAGATTGCTGAATCGATCTGAAGCTGAATGATTGCTGATCAAATGAAATGAATGATTGCTGATAGAATAGTTACATACTAAACTTAAATTTTAAGCTATTGCATAGCTTCAATCGCGGGCCTTGAGTATGGAGACCGAATCCAGAAATTCCGTAACGAAATAACCGAACGAAAATAACCTAACAATGCGCATGCGTAATCCAGCTAAAAATCCTATGCAAAAAATAGCTTTACCGCGGCAGTCCCCGAGTGCCACACGTCTTTTTTATATTTGCTAAATTTTTTGGTTTAAAAGACATTTATTTTTCTCATGGATACTCAATACCAAGAGCAAATTACAAAAGTTACACAGCACTAACACACTACATAATTTAGTTCTTTTTTTTAATTTTACAGAGTAACTCCCTGTTCTTGTTTTATCGGTAACAAGATAAGCTATACATAAAATATCTTTAAACTTTTGCAATCACATTCTTAACTATTCGATTTAATTGTTATATCATGTAAGACGTATTAAAATTTTATAACCACGGCTTACAGGATTAGATGTAAATTCTTAAGTTTATACTTTTTAAATGGTGACTTGGTTAATATAAGTATTATTATGAAACATCAATGTTGCAATGACATCGGATGTATTAAAAATATTAAAATCTAGTTTTTAAGTGCTTTACTAACGTAGTAATTAACCTGACCAAGATTTTTTTTATAAAATCTGATTCAATTAATCGCATCCATTCTAACATGACATTAACTTTACAAAAAATCAAGATAGTATTTAATTTAATTTATTATTGTAATTCTAACCTGCATTTTGTTATAAATAACTTATTTGATCTATTTTTGTTTTGACACAACTTTTAATAATAATTTAATCAATTATGGTGCTAAATTTGTTAAGCTACTTTTGTTTAGTAATTGTTAAGATACATATGCGTTTAAAAGCAATTACTTACATCTGTCTACTTCGGAACACACTCAATATTACAGACTCATATACTACTAGGAAGAAAACCAAGCAATCTTTCAAAAATACCTAAAAATCATGACAATCCAAGATATTAATAGGAAAATGACCCATTCAGAAATTTCAGCTTTAAAAGAATAAATAATGTCCTTAATCCACCCCTGCACCGATAACTGTGTAAACGAAGCATGTTCTTTTTTATTTTTACTTTATAGCAAGTCAAACGGCTATGACAAAAATGGTATTTGTCACTAACAAGCCGAACGTGTGCGAATCTCTGACTAGACTCAAAAATATTAAGACGCTCAGAGGACCGAGTACGAATAAAAGTGACAATCGCAAACGTATCGAAAAGATGACGTATTCGAGTGACACTACGCGTTAACGTTAGCTTGAAATGTGTATCTGTAAGTTATGCAGTTACACTGTCGTTAAAATGGTTGGAGTACAAATAAATGTGCCAATCGTAAATCGAATAGTTTTTAGAAGAAAGGGTAAGTAGCGCAAACCTGAGGGCACCACCCGTAGTAATCGTTAAATAAGCACATAGATATTGAGAAAAACTGCAAAGCCTTACGAATATTTAGAGAATATATAGAGAAGGACTGGTTTTTTCTCAATGGCATTTTATATTTTGTAATTATGTAACTTTTAAAATTTTCAATAAATAAAATAAAAAAAAAAGAAATTCTGAACAATAGTCTTGCAAAATAGACATGTGCGGCTAATACCTGTCTCTTTCTTTCAGGACTTAAGTAATGACCTTTTTGCAGTTTTTACATTATAATAATTATAACGTTTAAGTGTTCTAGCATTAAGTTTTTATAATAACTGAAATAAAGTACTTATTCTATTCTATCGTTAGGTTAACGTAACGTTCGGCTATCGAGCTGGCGTTTGACACTCAATATGAATAGGGTACGTTACGTTTACGATTGTCATATTTATTAATGTATACACGAATGGCGAAAGAAGTAAAGCCAAAGAAAAGATGGATGGACTGTGTGAATGATGACATGTGTAAGAAAGGTGTGAGCATTGAGATGACGTCTGATAAAGGAGAGCGGAAGAAGAGGACGTGTTGTACCGACCCCACATAATGTGGGACAAGGAAGGAAGATGATGATGCACGAATGGCTTAAGAAATGTATATATTAAAACTTTCATTTCATTCAGGAACTTATAACAAAACTTAAAACACCTACGAATACTAAAAAACTATAAAAAGTACTGGCAACTCATAAAACAAACGCATTAGTTATTTACGAGTCTCCTTTCCCGCTCCGACATTGAGTGCAAAACTTTTTTAAAGCGATTTTATGACTTAGTACCGAATGATTATTGGTTATTCAATAATACGCATTAAAAATATATTTTAGATGTTTTAAATTGGTTTTCTTTGAAGCCACTGAGGTAACTTTTCATATCTGTAGAAACTTTGAAGATTTTGTTTATATTATTCAACAAAAAATAAAGTATGTAGAGCTTTGAATTGTGGTTTATAAGTGTTCATACACCTAGTGTAATCTCATTTTCAGGTTTTCTTTTTTTGACGTGACAACGTCTTATAATTCGATAGAGCCGGCTGCACGCACGGAAAAACATGACTCATGAGGCGTTCTGAGGCGTTCTGAGGCGTTCCATGAAGTGACGTTGTCACGTTCAACTATCGTCAGTAAACCGACTTTATAGACAACCATTTTTTATTAATATTTAGTCTTCCTGGTATCAAAGACTACAGAGGGGTGAGTACGAATAGAGGTCTGTACCCACTACACCGTATCATACCATGACCGTGCCATGACCGTGTCAGGACCGGCAAAATATTCTCATCGAGAAACGCGACGTTGTTGGTTGGTGACGGAACGGTCTAGTGAGCATAGTCCCATACTTTTCAATACAAAGAATACTTTTTTGCCTGACACGGTCATGACATGGTATGATACGGTGTAGTGGGTACAGACCTTTAATGTGATAATCGTAAACATATCGTAACGTTAGCACATTCAAGACGCTGCGACGCGACGTTTGGCAGTCAAACGTCAACGCGTATTGTCACTAGAATACGTCACTGTTTCGATATGTTTGCGATTGTCACATTTATTCGTGCTCGGGCCTTATAAAGTCTTTTTCGTAATTTATTTCAGACCTCAGATACTGAGATTCAATAAGAGCATAAGTATAAAAAATAATTATTTGTAATAATATTAACAAATCTACTTTGTATTTTTAAAATGTTGGTAAAATGTATTTTTACCAACCTTGACTTCAAACAACCGTTTCTAAAGCACGGGTAAGCCTGCCATAGTTGGCAACACTGATTCATTTATCTTATCTGTCAGCCGTGTCTAACGGATGGTTACGGTAACCATGTTGGGTGAACTTAAGATTTTTTTATGCCACTTAAACGCCTTGTTTCTCGTAAATTATAACAAAACTCATTTGAAACCGGAAGTATTCAAAACATTACACATATTTTACGATGAAGAACTAACAAGTAGCATTTTTTTTTTGTAAATAAGCTCATGAATAATGTGCGTAAAAGTTTAAATCGATAGTTAAATAGCATGCCTCGTTTGGCGTGAGAAATGCAAACATTATAAAATATTGTTTACAACTACATTATTTGAAATCATTAGCTGCTCATGAAAAGAACGAGACCTATAAAAAATTAGCGTTGACTTTAAGTCATCATTACGTATGGTATTCAATACTTCAAGTCTGCGGTAACTTTTTATAAGATACACAGTTTATTGCACACCACTTAATTTAAAATTACAAATTGAACAAGAAAAATGGGCGGTCTTATCACTATAAGCGATCTCTTCTAGACAACCAGACATACTAGTTTTTCAGTGATATACAATGTTTATTTATTTATTTTCGAAGTTGGGATCTACATCGAAATACGAATAAAATTGTCTTACTTAGACATGGACTGACAGCACAATAGTAAAGTCTATGGACTGTGTCTGGTAGAGATTCGCCGGACTTAGCCTGGAATATCTCTTCGACTTAGACTATAAAACATTTCTGAAGTTGAAAGCACATAATTAGCCAGCCAATGTAGTCTTCAATCTTTCCCCACAAATCGTAATCACGGCATAATATTTCCACAATTCTCTTAATATTAGACGTATGTTTCAAATAACAGACTGTATTGTTTCATAATATTAGAGAGGTCGATTTACAATAAACTCACTAGTGTTTGAGTAATTCTGTAAACACAGTTGAGAATGTTACAGTAACATTGAATCTCTAATGCAAAATGACACATTTTCATGAGAATACTCGTTTGCTGAGAAACTCACAGTAATAGCAAAGAAACTAAAGGACCTATGAAGTTATTATTGTGATTGATGACGTTAAGGGAGAATAAGTTGACGTCCGAGGCCTTATTCTCTATGACATAGGAGATTCCTTCCCCAAACCGTCACAACGCGTTCCAAAACGCAAACTTCAAAAATGATTGATTTGTATCTATATTATTCGAATCGCGCATGACACGTTTTGAAACGAATAGTTTTCATAATGCTGGGGCCACATTAGCGGGCTACGGCGAATATTCGTGTTAACGCGATGTATGTGGCCGGGTACATCGTGTCATCGCGTAGTATTTAGACAAGAAGATCGCCTATACCCGAACACTTTTTGTCGCGCCAACACGATACGAATATTCGCCCGCTAATGTAGCCGAAGCATAACACGGCAGACGTCGGCACGATTAGTTGACAGTTCAAACCGTGGCCAAACCGTACCCTGTCGCGGTAGGGAATGACAACTAAGGCTTACGCCGCTACGCCATACGGTTTTTTCGGATTCCACGCCGTTGTCTTGCCGTAGCCAAGTAACGCGCGTGGTTTGCCTTACAATAGAGAATGGGATGATTGGGCATCAATCATGCAGGGCGTCTTTTTGATCAAGAGAGCTATCTTTGTAACTTCGCTCACGCTAGTTATGTTATAGCGTGAATGTGTGCCATTTAATGTTAATATTTCTCACCTTTTATTTCAGATTAGATCGAGTTTTGAGGCGGACAGCAATGATTGTCTATTTAATTTATTACGCCTGTAGACGGTAGTTCAGTCATATTCTTTGTTACCATCTTCAAGATTTATGACACTAGAGTAAACTGACATTGACAGAATTGTGAGAATAAGCCACAAAAGCTATTAAAAAAGACAACGACTGTGGAACCTATGCAACCACTCAGCATTTTGAAGCGACGAAAAGCCCAGTAAACCAATCCCACGTCGTATTGAATCCTACTTAATTTTGAATGACTTCAGAGCTTAATTTGCAAACTAATTATAAAGTTGTAAAAATTCTAATTTCGTTCAAAGATAAGCCGAAGCCCACTTTAATTATTATTTATTCTGTGTAAACTGCAACATTCTCAGAAACGCAACGTGGAGACCAAATAAATGTCATTACAGAGCATAAAATTTACGAGTTAAAATGAGTTAAATTATAATTTTTATGGCGTTTTAACGACTGGTTGGATTATGTTTTGTGTTTTTTGAGCTCTTAGGAAACTGGGATAGGTCGAGAGCCTCGCCTTTGTTATTTTAGTTAAGATGAAAACCATGTAGGTTTTGTACAATAAGTTCTTGCTTATTGCTTTGCCAGTAAATCAACAATATATCCGAAGACAGCCGACTGATTTTAGTAGGTCAGTCGATAATACGCTTGTTTTTTTAAAGTTAAAAATCAAATACAAATACATATTGATATGTGATACAGAGAGATAATATGATCATATTAGATAATAAGGTCATCACACAAAATATGGGAAACCATAATCGGATATTGTCATTATATTTATAAAATATCAGTGAAAGCTATCTATAGATTTACAATGGTCTGTAGATAGCTTAACTGTGTATTCATAAATTTGTACATTTAAAAAAAATTGTTTAGTGTTCAGATTGTTAGTAATAAAACAATTTGTGGTAAATTTTAAATAAAAAAAATCAGCTAAGTATTACAATACATATTTTGGACACAAGTGATAACTGTAGGTCAGTAGTGTCGACCGTAGGACATATCTGTCGGCCGTAGGTCATATCTGTCGGCCGTAGGACATATGTGTCGGCCGTAGGACACAAATGTCGACCAAAGTCAGCGGCGTTCGAATCAGTAACTTTATGGCAATATTCGGCGAATCATAAGTTGTAATAGAACATACAGTATCGTAAAAGCCAGTGGATTTACCATTTATGAGCTCAGTTTATGGTGGTTCGCGATACTTCGTATCCCGGATTTCCATGATTTAATTTATTGTACAATAACCTTACGCGGATATGCTCATTTACTACTTAATATTTATTTCGTTTTTATAAGTTGATGTCACAGCGTTCAGAACTGCAGTAAGAATGTGGCATTGTTTTTAGTACAATTTTTAGTACACCTACACAAATAAAACAAAGGAGATAGCAAGAAAATCCACGTTATTCTTCTTCTTTTATTTCTGGCTTTACGGTGACTAAAGTTGCCACGAATTTGTCAATGTCAGTGTTTATCGGTGTTTTAATCTAAGGCGGAGATTTGATTAGTAAAAATGCCCCGTAATGGAGGATCCACGTTATGCAGTCAATGCCCAAACAAAACTTATTATTCCAAAGTGACGTTTTATGCAAAATCGTATTTCAAACTTGGTTCTTGCAATTTGAAGTCAGTCTTTAATTTAAAATGGTTTATTTCACGGTTTTACGAGTTCATGCGCCGTGATTGGCACTTTACCGCAGATTATATAAAGTCAGTTTGTTAAGTTTATGGCTTCGCTCGTAAAAAATGGATTCTATCGGAAAAAATGATTGGATCTGATGAGCAAACATGAGCTTAAGATTGGTTCCATAGAAATATACTCTTCTTACTTTGATTGGCTTATTATTCGCTACAATGAGCAAATATAGCGACTTCAAAAAAATGCGATTGTTGCGTGGCCATATTAAACAGCTTTTTATTTTTTACCAGTTAATAGTAACGTAGTTTCTATCGGTACTTTGAAAAGTAAAAAGTAGATATTACAATACTACATATGGAAAAATATGCTATTATTTTGAGAAGTTATTAGGAAAATAAGTGAGTTTGAAGGTTTCATTGTTAAAAATGGAATTAAATGAAATATCTACCTAATTGAGCAATTCGTAATCATGAGTTTTTTTTATTTGAGCTGACTCGAATTTTGCACATGATTAATTGTGAGTTTCGGTTTCGGTTTCGGCTGAACATTAATTAAAAACTTGAATTGCTCAATTAGATATATATTTCATTTAATTCAATTTTTATAGGTACTTACCTAAGTATGATTCTAGGTATCAGAGAGATGAGCACGTATAAATTAAACGTATCGTAACGTTAACATTCAAGACTGCGCGGTGACGTTGTAACGTTCGGTAGTCGAGCTAGCGTCAACGCGTCTCGAATACGTCACCGTTTCGATACTTTTGCGATTGTCACTTTTATTCGTACTCGGTTTTCAGTGCCTCAAGTCTGGAACGTAGAGTTAAGACGTAGTTGTGTATGTTCGTTTGTGTCTTGTTCACCTTTAATTCGCATCCTAGGCCAGACCTATTTAAATCTAAGTGATCTCAGAGGTTTTACGATCTTGCACATAAATTGACACTATTTTATACTGCGCAGGGACTTTGTGATAATCACAATAATAGGGTGACAATAAGAAATGTTTTTCAAGTCTTTTACGGATGATAAATCGCGTCTGAGATTGCTGATAGACGATGATGTGAAAATGTGATATTATTGTGTTGCCTTTATCTGATATACTTACTATTTTTAATTTTTTTTTTTCTTAAGACCCGCTTTCTAGAAAAGAAAAAAATAAATATTGGACAATCCACACAACATCATCTAGCCCCAAGCTAAGCAGAGCTTGTGTTATGGGTACTAGAAGACTGACATACATAATACAATACATTACATAGATAGTTTTTTTTTATTATATGTACTTACTTATAAAATATCTAGAAGACCCGGAATAAATATTTGCAGATCGTACAAACATTTAAGGCCAAGGCGGGAATCAAACCCGCAACCTTCCGTGTCGCAGGCGGACCTTCGCCCACCGCGCCACATCGGTCGTCGGTCGTTATTTTTCGTAGTGCTGTTCTAAAAAAACTATCTATACGACATTTTTATGCGATTCTAAGTATTAAGTGACTTCAGTGCACTTCAGTGGACATGCTCAGTGAGGTCCGGTATGTAGAATAAAAAAAATTGTACCGAAATAACCTAAAAATGTTACGGCGAGATGGAGCGACGATATGCGGAGTGAAGCTGGCAAACACTGGATGGGAAGAGCCGAAGACCGGGCTCAGTGGCGCGTCTTGGGTGACCTACGTCCAGCAGTGGACTGATATAGGTTGATGATAATGATGAACCAAAAAATGTACGATACTAGTACTTAAGCGTCACCCTTTCGTCACAGTAAACCTAATTTTATTTCATAAAGAGAAGAACAGCGATTTAGTTGTCTCCTCTATATTGTGGTTTATTGATCGTAAAAACCTTTCTTGATTAGGTACAGGGTGTGCTAAAACACGTGGTTAAACGTCGCTACTCAATGTCTTCCATACTACAAGTATTTTTATACTTATTATTTACTTATATTATTTTTTCTATTTACATGTGTTTGTGTGTTTTTAATTTTGTACTTTTAATATGGTGTACCTATAATAAATATTTTTTTCTGGGTGGGAATCGAACCCACAGCATGAAAGGCAGAGCTACTTCCAACTGAGCTGGGACGTCTGTGAAATTAACACATTTATTCGTTAAGTTATGTGTGTAAACACAACATGGATAGAATAAATACATGTACATACATAATATATGCGAGCTTAATCCTAAAGAGATTTCTCGTTTAGCAAACCTTGAAATGAGGGCAAAGGAGATTTATTTATTTAAAATCTTAACAAAAAAAAGTATACATATAACTCGCGTATTACAAATTGTAAAGGCCCTTACAGACTGACCGGCGCTTGTTTACGTAATGATCACGCGCGCGTGACCACCGCACGTTTCTACCCAAAACAATGCAGCCAACACATTGTTCATTCATGCTTCTAATGCTAGTGCAACAATATTTCTATAAATATTTGTAAGTTATAAGCGGTTTAGGACGTGATAAGACGTTTTCGAGGATATGTATATAGCCTTATATTAATATATTACAGACGGTATGTAGTATATACCGTCTGTAATTACTTATTTAGTAATTACTTGAAAATTATTAGCAAATTAGTTGGGACGTGATAAGACGTTCTCGGGTTACCACCAAACGCCACGAATCCATATGAAATATCACATAATCTCAACCAAAAACTTTAATTTTACAGAAGTAAATAAATAAATAAATAAATAAATTGTGTATGTTATTTTCTAAATAACTTCGATACAAAAGAAATCGCGGTAATTAAGAAAATATAATTAATATCTATACGGACTGATATTTTAATAAATGATTTAGAAAAGTCAATAAAAGTATTTTACCCTATATAAGACATATGACTGTATTTGTATTATTTTTCTCTAGACGTTTAATCACGTCTCATATAGTCTGTGGCTAGCGAAAAATTTTCAAAAATCACATCAAATATAACTGAAAAAAACGCGCGTAAAGTAAAAACGAAAACGTTTACAACAAGCCTTATATAGTCACGGTTGTAATATAATTTATGTATTACTGCTAATTATAAAATTGGCGACAAACATGTGCGTGTACCCTTTAACATTAGGTCATTTTCGTTTGATTTAAAGCCATGTTGTTGGCTAGGATCCGGCGAGCGTGCATAAAACGTGCGAGTATTTACGATCGCTTCAATGTAGCCCTGCCTTTAAATAAGCTATATGCAATCTGAACTTTTGTCAATCAAATTTCGAACTGAAATTTGAAATTTAGGATTGAAATTTGAAATTTCGAATTGAATTTTGAAATTTCGAATTGAAATTTGAAATTACGAATTGAAATTTGAAATCGATAAGTGGAATTAGAAATTGGACAGAGTTGTACTATTCTAATAGTTTGTACTATTGCAGTCAGCATCGTTTTGCATGTGTTTACGGTAGGTACACATGCAAAACGATGTATACATATTAGTTAAAAAATTAGATTACCTATAGATATTTCTTGTAATTAGCTTATCCAAAATAATAATAACCTTAATATGGCACTGCTGAAATCCAAATATTTAAAAATAGTTTGAAACTTTTGAAATATAAAAGCAACAATTATTTGGGCATTTCAAACCTTCGGTTTTGTTGCCAAACTTAGGCGTAAAATTCCAGGTCACGAAAGTTTCAGACTAATTTGATCATTATTTGTAAGATGCTAAAGTACTTATTACCGTGATTGTCTAATGAACTGTCACGGTCATGTTTTGTGAATAGTTACGTTATTTTCAAAGATATAAAGTTCAAATTGCTCTGACGATTCGGACACGGCCCGGTTTCAGGACAGTGTGGGAATCAAGCTATCAAGCAATCAGGCATCAATCAAGCAAGATACAAGCTTGTAACACAATCTATAGACTGTTATCGTGTTGATTTGATTTTGTGTTCGATATATTAATGAAAAAGTATATAATAATGTAATTACAATTCGTTTCGCTGATATTATCTTGATTCAGGATTTTTGATGGTGAAAGACTATCATCGATCAAGTTTTAATAAGTGGCGCCAACGTGACGCCCATTCCGAACATTATAACGTAAACATATTTTTTTAATTTCATTAATTAAATTTCTCAAAGATATTTTTCAGTTTTATTCTATAAACAAAATTGCATTCGACATTTGGATATTTTTATGCTTATTAGCTCTTGGCTTACCTACACAATTAAACTAACAAAAAAAAAACATAAAAAAATTACCTCTAAATGGTCAAAAAAATCACATTGTATTATAAAATATATTTATTAAACTGTAGTTATTAATTAATTATTAATAAATATGTACTTAAATAAATCATGACGTATTCCCAACTATGGCAAATCATTCAACCAGTGCAGTGTACTGAAATCATTATAAATAAACTTACTACAACACTAAAATTTTACGATTAAACATTGACCAAATACAACACTACCAATTTGAGACAACAAAGAAATAAAAAAGAAAACCGATCGAATAATAAACATGTTTTTTTTTGCGTGTGGTCCTACCATGGAGTACAAGCTGAGGCGAGTTCTCGCAATAAAATGTACTCGTAAAAATTACTACTATACAGACCGCGGCAATGAATTCTGTTATTGAGTTGTTACTCAAATATTTGTACGTAAACCCATTTAAGATATAATATTTCTACGCTTCCGATTGGTACTGATTTGGATCAGTTGAACTATCTATAGAGCGTTTGCAACGGTCTGTAGATAGCTCAACTGTTTCTTATGTATTTTATATGACAATGTACATTTTGTAAATACTGTCTAGTCTTTTTTGTGAATAAACTTTGTTTGTGAATAAAGTTATTTCTTAATTAGATATAATACCAATTACATTTTCTATACTATATCCTATTAATACGTAGAGGTATGTATGGATGTGAAACGTGTGAAATGTGTGTACTTTCACGCAAAATCGGAACCGATTTTAATAAAACTTTACAATAATATAGCTCAAGCATCAGAATAACAATACAATACAATTGAAACTTAATTGAGCAAGTATAATCAATTTTAATAGACACTAAATCAACATAAAATTCTGTTAAAACTTGCACCACTAAGAAAGTTAGGCATACTTTCTGAGACTATGCTAGAACTAAGTACTTAATAAATACTTTTTTAAACACTCTTTTTTTATTTATTGTCTTTTAGGTAAGTCATAAAATATTCGAATTTATATTTGTAAGCTCAAAATCGTGATTATCTTTTTGTTTTTTTATACTGTTTTTCGAACCAAATTTAGTTGAAGAAAGCGGTGTACGCAAGAAAGTATATTTGAAAATATATTATTATCTACAGTAGGTACCTTGAAGAATGTCTTTCACAAACAAATCAATCGTACCCAATCAAGTCTTGAAGCAACATTGCCTCCTACTACAGAACACAATCTCATCGCTATAAAACACGAGCTAAAATACGCTAGCGTTTTTTATAAAGCTATAAAATCGTAAGTGTGACTCATTTTATAAAACGTATTTAAGAAACTGTGGATGCTATGACGGACGTAATATTGCAGAGTTAAGATTGTAAACCTAGTGGAAGAAAGCTCTGAAACTTATATTTTGCCGGGATTCAAAGTATAATACAATGGAACAATTCTTTAGCAGTTTTTTTGAGCGCCAAGACTGATGTCATGCGTTGGAATTTTATTAGATGTGCACTGTTTCTGCGAGGACGTTTTTTATAGCAGTAAAGTGCACTTCAAGCTGGTCCTGCGACAATTTTTTTCTAGTATTTATTTCGACGCGTCAACAATAAAACAATTGAATTACTTCTTAACTCAACAAAGGTATAAAAAACTAAGCCAATTCCACGCAACCAAAGAAAAACTGGATAGTAAGTCGTTACTTTGTCCCCTCACGTTTTTATAAGCTTCAAAACCGGTATTAACCAGTTTAATCGTTCATTAATTAATGATCTCGAGCTGACATACCTCCCGCGGTGCGTGTCAAAACTTAAAAAGAAAAAAAGAGCGTTTATTCTTTGTTACAACTTGTAACTTGTGACATATTTTTACGACCGGACGAGAGTGAAATACAGTTCGGGTGCTACAAGACGTTTTGTCCCCGATCGTAAATCATGAGACGACAACGCGTTAGCGACTTAATTATAAGTGCTTTGTAGTAGGACCGCTTTACTTTTATTGAGTGGATATATTGTAAGTTTTGAATAAAGAATAGACTGTTCGTTTTTAAATTACTTTTTATCTAGCATAGAGGTTGATGACTGAGGTTGATGACTGATGTCAATAGGATCATTGACGGAAGACGATGGGGTCAAAAAATTTAGGAGTTGGAGCTCCTTGGAGTCGAGATTAGAAAATATTATGATGGAGTAAGAATACTTGGCTATTCCCTAAAGGTGGAATCGCTTAGTGCAAAATGGTTTTCTAGCTATATAGTATGGTACATACAAACTCAAAAATATGTTTTACGGAAAATAATTCGAAACAGAAAGTGATTCTACAACTATTTATTGATTTAAAAAAAAATCGTTGTCTGTAAAGTCGGTTTACTGACGATAGTTGAACGTGACAACGTCAATCGTATCTTATCTTGGAACGCCTCAGAACGCCGGAACGCCGGAACGCTTCATGAGTCATGTTTTTTCGTGCGTGCAGCCGGCTCTATCGAATTATCAGACGTTGTCACGTCAAAATTTGCAACTTATTCGATCTCAGTTTTCAAGAATAAAACAAAAGAAACTTATTTTCACTAAGAATTCCCTTGCGTTTTTCTTAGCAATTTGTTGCCACATTAACAACACATAAACATTCTTAATTATAATAAATTAACAATAACTCGTTCGCACACCAATATTTAATGTTTAATTTATGTCTTTACATTGTTAATGAGGAAATTAACGTGAGGGGCGATCAGGGGATGATCACGAATAAACGTAACAATCGTAAACGTATCGAAACAATGACGGATTTGAGATACACTGCGCGTCAACATCAGCTTTACTGACGAACGTTGCAGCGTTAGCGCGCAGTGTGTCTTAAATAAGTAACGTTTACGTGCGTCACGTTTCGTGCTGAGCCCTTAGGGTACTTTTTTATACTTACATATCCTTATATGTATAATTACACACGGCAGGAAACAAGTAGACAGTAACCTTTTAAGGCCTACGCAGACCGGGACGACTTGGCAAGGGATTTTAATTTTTACTAATGGACATTTAACCGTACTGTTACAGAAATTCGACATAAATTGCTATGCTTTAAAATGATGCCGTGGCATTGAAAGGGATTTTATCGCACAAAAGACGCGCCACAGGCTCCCGTGGCGGGAT
This sequence comes from Ecliptopera silaceata, assembly GCA_932527185.1. Classification (NCBI taxonomy): domain Eukaryota; kingdom Metazoa; phylum Arthropoda; class Insecta; order Lepidoptera; family Geometridae; genus Ecliptopera; species Ecliptopera silaceata. Next base: position 7,348,305 of record OW052208.1, on the reverse strand, counting down.
GCCGTGGCATACTGTGGCATACTGCGGTAGGCAAAGGCATGCCACGGACTCCGGCGCTCGTAGTGATATAGTGGGAGGTGCGGCGGGTGGCGGCATGCCATGGCCAAGTGCTGGAATGCCGCGGTATCTAAGCACCCAGTGTGCGCTAACTCACGGCAAAATCCCTTGCCATGCCGTCCCGGTCTGCGTAGGCCTTTAGAATTGTGCCCTTTCTTTGCCCTATTTAGCCCTTAATGCCAAGTATTTATGCTATGATGCTCAAATTACTGAGTTCCTCTTATAAGGTATGGATGCCGGGGTACCTAATTACATATGACCTAGCATCTTTTTTCATATAATCCTGCCCATCCAAAGGTTGCCGGGAAGAGATTGCTTTTAGCAATAAGGCCGCCTATTGTACCAGCTCTCTTACTTTAATTACCACCTTAGGTATTTCGATGTTTTTGTTTCTTTTTTTGTGTTGGTGTACAATAAGGAATATTCTATCTATCTATCTTTGTCTCAGGTAGCGCGGTGCATTACAAAAGGCTTTAGCTGAGAGTTAGTGCAGTAAATTGGTTATTTAAAAAAACGTGCGACTTAACTGCGGACTCGTGCTGTAACGTCATCGTGTGACAACAAGAGGATGAGTGGACGTGGACGCATACGAGGTACGCAGTTAAGTCGCCCGTGTTGCCATGACTAGTAGAGTGTAATTATATATAGTCATATCTTAATTGATGCGACAATTTTAATTAGTTTCTGTCCCTATAAGATAATATTACAGGCGTCACAGCTCAGTTAGTAGTACGAGTAGCTCTGCCTTCCATGCTGTGGGTCGTAGATTCGATACCCACTGAGAACAAACATTTGTGCGATGACTGATATTTGTTCTATGTTTGGGTATTATTATGTAACAAAAAAAATTATTATACACCGATTATGTTGACGACCGATGTGGCGCGGCGAGCGAAGGTCCGCCTGCGACGCGGAGGTTGCTGGTTCGATTCCCGCCTTGGGATAAATGTTTGTACAATCTGCAAATATTTATTCCGGGTGTTCTGGGTATTTTGTATGTACTTACTTATAATAAAATATATTTATCTATGTAATGTATTGTAGTATTGTATTAAGTATGTCAGTCTTCTAGTACCCATAAACACAAGCTCTGTTTAGCTTGGGGATAGATGATGTTGTGTGGATTGTCCAGCATTATTAATTTATTTTATTTATTTATGTTAATTAGATATTTTATTTTCGTTATTTATCTAATATAATTTTATACACAAAAACTTCCACGTCTTCCGGTTGTATTTGTAAAGTATCGTAAAAAGTATTCAATCCTCTTTAGATTATGAACGGACTTAAAACTACTCAATGTTTATGAATGAAGCACATTGTACACTTTTGTACTTTTATAGCTTTTAATACTAATATAAATAGCGTTACTTTTAAAGCGGTTACAGAACAAATAATATAAGTTATTGTTAAAGTCGAAGACTGTGATACTTAAACTTGAGTTTTTAAAAGCTAAGTTATATTTTTTATACAAATTAAATAAAAGAAACTTACATCGATACGATTAATGTTAATATACTTTTCAAGGTATTTTTATTACTTTCTATTATTTTATCTTTTAAAATTGGTTAAATTAAGTACTAAAATGATAATAAATAAATCATTAATAAAAACGTCTATAATAATCCATATAAAGTCTTAGTTTTATGACTAACTTAGGGCCGTCCATTAATTCGCATTTAAGATTTGGAATTTCAAATAGGTATTAAAAAAAACAAACTACTAATGTATATTCTTCATATCGAAAACAAATTCATTAGTATTTGTTACTCGGTCCTTAGTGAGATAGTATCTTACTAAAGACTTTCGAGAACTGGTTAAGCGCCAGTTTGACCCCCAGGTCAAGGGGGGAGCACGAATAAATGTGACAATAGTAAGTAACGTATTTAAGATACACTGCGCGCTACCGCTGCAACGTTCGACAGTAAAGCTGATGTTGACCCGCAGTGTATCTCAAAATACGTCACTGTTTCGATACTTGTTCAGGCATTATATGCTAAACATTCACTTCGAACTGGTTTTAGTTCACCTAGTCACGATTTAGTGATCCTAGTTATTTTATTGGAATGATCTTTGACATTGACTTTGACATTCTTATTGAGGTGACATTGACATTACATCATGTCTTGATACTTGTTGGTTTAACCTTTCCCGTGTGTATCAAGTGTTAGTAGAAAATCTGGCGTTGAGAGTTTAACGCTTCTGTCATTAATTAGATTTTGCCGATTAGGTTAGGTTTAGGTTAATTAATAAGTTATGAAGTGAAAGTTTGGGGTCTTTCACTTGACAACTTTTTGATTAACTTATTTATTACAGTACCTACTCGTACACTTATCCTAAAGTGGCACTCAATAAGTACGCGTCAAATTTGCTTTTGTCAAAAAATCATAAACGTCAATGTCAAAACAAGTTTTTTTTTCTTAACTTCGTACAGTTTGTTCCTTATTCAGGTTTTAAGTGCAAATGAAAGCGTAAAGCTCATAAAATAAAATTCTTTTGAATGTTGACTCAGTTGACAGCTGTGTTCGTTTGTATGATTCTTTTGAAAGAAGTAGGTACGTGAGGAAGATTTGTTTTTAGTGTACTACATGTAATAAAAATAAATGCTTTATGTAATGCTTGTTTTGTGAATGGAATATTGTAATACATTTTTTTACAAATATTGATATTAATGACGAAGTAGGGAGTAAACGGACTTCGATATCAATATAAAAAAATAAAGAAGAGGCAGTAACAAAAACTTGTCATAGCTTGATAGAAACCTTTTTTAAATTCAACTGTTCTTTCAGAAACTCAGCTTTCAAATTAAAGTAAAGTAAAATTGTTTTATTGACAAATTATTTGACAACAGACAACATATAAAAAAGTATCATCAAAAACGGTTCATGAAAAAAGTTATGAAGTAACAAACAAATATAAAAACGGTCCAGTAAAGACGCCTCTGAAGTGCTTTGAAAAAATCCGCTCAGCAAACGCAATTAATAAATAAATAAACATAATCGGTTCATTTTCAACAAAAAATGTCTTAATGTATGGGTAGCAACCTTTTATTTAGCTAATTCCATCTCATTAATATTATTATCGTTTCGGGCATGAGCGAGTCAGACAAATTTCAATCTGGTTCCGAATCCAATTCGGATTTCGAACCGGTTGTCAATATAACAATTCACGAATTGAAAAAATGGAAGGTTCTAGATCGACAATTTTTGTCAAAAAATAGTTCAAAGATTCTAGTTATTAATAATAATTACATTTTTTACAAAATTTACGCCAAACATCGTAGACAAGTAGTAATAAAAAAATACTGAATACTACTAGAATTAATCAAAATCGGTTTATTATTAGCGAAGTAATGGCGTAACATTCAAATACATATACCTAAACTAAATTGAGAACCTCTTTTTTTAGGCTGAAAACTTAAGTCATAAAGCGCATTAATGATTGTATCAAGAGCAAAATTGATACATTTTGATAAAATAAAACTAAAAAACGCAAAAGTCCGCCATAAAATATTGAATGATAAGGCACTCTCACTACTGGCAGTAGCTGGGATCGAACCTGCACCTGTTGCTAATGGTAATGACGGTGCGGAGACATTATGCCACGAGTGTTGTGGCGGGGGATAAGGCACGAGCGATTTGTCCTTATAATTAAAATACTTACAAATGAATATTCAATGTTCCTTCATTATTTACAAAACGTACATATTTATTAATAAAATACATAAAAAACAGTTGAGCTATCTTCAGATCAATGCATGATCTATTGATAGATCAAGTGATCTAGCACCTTACACAAAACTAACGTTCTGTCAGGGCATCCAGTTTTTGATTCTATTAAGTTACATAACTTAAATAGAACACAAATGACAAACAAAAACAATTAGGAGAAAAAAATCTAAAATATAATAGATTTTTTTATATCATCTTGTATTTAATTATCGCACAAGATTACATCCGACAGTAACAGTTAGGCGTAAAATAACGTAACAGGTTTAAATAAAACTAAGAGCTCTAAATCTTCAATCGCTTCCGCTTATGACTTAAGTCTGTTGTTGCAACATTGTTGCCAAGACGCCGGTGTGCCGAATACGGCATTGAGGTACCATTTCGGCACGATTATATTTAATCGAGTAGAATGCTGTTTTTGTATGAAATTGACGAATTTATATTATATATCGCTGGCATGCTTCGGTAACAATGGCGGTTTTGACATTTTTAAATATAAATCAGTTGATCGATAAATATATTAAAAAATATTGGAGTTTTACAGATTACACGTTCACTTTATTTACTTATTATATTATTTATTTATCACATGACTTTTGAAACTTGGATTTTTATTTGTTTAATATTAATTTTTATTTTTGTGTCTATAAACATCTCTTTCGGTGCTTCTCTAAAAGAATAATTGTCACATAAATAAATAAAAAAAAAATAAGTACTTATAGTTATTTAAGGCTTAGTCTCATAATCCCCGTTATGTAGTCTCTCTCTAATGAGAATTTAGAGACTTTCGTCTCAAGATCCCCATTTCATACTTTATATCCAATCAAAATCGTCATCACGGGGATTTAAATGGAGATTTTGAGAGTAACCCGTTTTTAAGAACCCGCATTTTATAGATTTCTTAACAAGAATCGACTAACTTTCTATACTAGTTTAGCTTCCTTAGTTTGCAGACGAATTCCAGAAGATTCGATTTCTCATTGAAATGAAGAGACATTTTGTACGAAGTATTTCGAGAGAAAGTACTTACTCGAAGGTAAACACGGACACAGTGGATAATAGAACAGCTGGGTCATTCCATACAAATCATATTATAGCATAAAGGAGAATGGGCATTTTGGGCCACGACTAACAAGAATGTCTCTCAGGGTTGCCACCTAGTACGTTTAAGGAGATTTTTTTTCGTGGCCCACGCTCCTTAGAGAACTGAGAATGGCTCAGTCTGTCCAGCTGAGCTAAGGGGCAATGTATACGAATGGAAACGTTCAGACTTCTTGACTTTAAAGACTTAAAGTCTAGTCTGAACTATTTTTTAACTATTTTTTTAAAAGTTTTTTATATCATTAGATTTTTATTTAACCATAGTGATTGTTGAGGGTACCTACCTAGCATCTAATCATCGATAGATATTTGTTGCATTTTTTCACGTGAAATTGAAGTGACCCAGCCGTTTGAATTTGCCTATGTTAGTTCCTTGAAATAGTTTAATCAAAATCTATCTATGTAGGGGAGTAGTTTCAACGTTTAGAGGTCATAAACTGCTTATTGCTAGGATTTTCGAGAATCGCGGGTTCAGTACCTGGATTTTATGCCCAGACTTTACCGCTAGGTAACATTATAGTTCCTGAAAACTTGTATAGGAAATTCATCTTTACGACTTGAGTTGAATAAATAACTGCGATGTGGCGCGGTGGGTGAAGGTCCGCCTGCAGAGGTTGCGGGTTCGATTCCCGCCTTGGGATAAATGTTTGTACGATCTGCAAATATTTATTTCTGGTGTTCTGAGTAAGTATATTATACTTACCTATGTAAATAACGGGTGGCGCAAAAGTAAGGGCACTAATAAACACTGTTTATTTTTTTATATGACATTTCCTGTCATTCTATTGTTGAAAATTGTGTAGTGAACAAATGTAAAATACACTGAAAATAAACATGGACCGTTTTACTCCTCAAGAACGTGGAATAATCGTGTCAATGTTCTTAAGGAATAATTCATCAGTGATAAAAACACAACGTGAATTTCGTCAACGATTTCCCCACCGTCCGGCACCGATTGGTCGCTCAATTCGTATTCAACATTGGATAGACCTAAGTCTGGGAGACCAAGAACAGGCCGTTCAGCTGAAAATATCGATGCTGTGCGCGAATATGTGGAAGAGTGTCCAGAAACATCAACGAGGCAACGTGCCACGCAATTGCGTCACTGGAGAACGCTACAGAACCATGTTACGTGAGTTTTTGATACCCAGTTTGGACGAATTGAGGCTGGAGCACATCTGGTTTCAACAAGACGGCGCTACGGCACACACAGCGCGCGACACTATGGACTTAGTTAGGGACGCTTTTCCAGGCCGAGTTATCTCTCGTTTTGGCGATTTGCCTTGGCCTGCAAGATCACCCGATCTGACCAGTCCAGACTTCTTTCTTTGGGGTTTTTTGAAATCTCGGGTGTATGTGAACAAGCCAAAGAATATCGCAACTCTAAAAGAAATCATTCATCAAGAAAAAAGGAACATATCGCAGGAAGTGTTACGGCAAGTTATGCAAAATGTCATAAAAAGGGCTCAAGCTTGCATCAACTCTGGAGGTCACTATTTAAAAGACATAATTTTTAAATCCTAATGGTACAAAATTTAATGAACCAAATATACGTTTAAAAAAACCTAAATCTATTTTTCTAATTTAGAAAAAAAGTTATAGCTGAACCAAATAGGGTCATTTCTTTTGCGCCACCCTGTATAATAAATTATCTATCTATGTAATGTATGTGTTGTATTAAGTATGTCAGTCTTCTAGTACTTATAACACAAGCTCTGCTTAGCTTGGGGCTAGGTGATGTTGGGTGGATTGTCCAGCATTATTTATATTTATGTATTTATTTAAGTAGGTACATAGTGATCTAGTAAGGTATCGTTTGTTTACTTTTTACAAGATAAAAGAAATGTTCTAGTCAATATTTCACTTTGAGGTTATGTAACTCAGAAGAGCAAGTTAAGAAAATACTTATTAAAGCGAATGTATTTTAAATTAAAATGAATGATTCTAGGTAAATATAATTTAGAACCACACAATAGTACTACGGTAAAACCAGTATACGATTATCACGATGAATTAAGATGACAGTCCCAAAGATTTACCTCCCACAAACATTAAAACTAAAATTATTTTATGACATGGCGACTATTCACAGACAAAGCATGTTTTTATGTCTTCACCATTTATTAGGAACAAAGCGAAGAGATACCGACGTGTCAAAGGATGTCTTGATGGTAATTCAGCGCATTTTAGTACGCAATTAATGTGCCACGCCAAATCTGTGTAGCGATATAGCCGCTGTCATCACACACGCTGAGCGATTTTTTGACACGAGAAAAAAAGCGATAAGCGACACGATGACAAAGCATCAATAAACGGTAAAAACGGTAACGGGTCAATTAACGTATATTTCTTCAGACGGACATTTATTTTTTTTTTTTTGTACATTTGCATGCTAGGGTTGACATTCAAACACGATTTGTAATGAAATTGTTTAATGTATAAATTATATGATATTAACGCACTTGACAGATAAAATATAAATAGTAAATAAACTTGATAGATGTTATATTACGTTACAGTCAATTATGTTTAAGTACATTAGTATTTCAAAGTTACGTGCCCAGCTTATACTTACACTATAAAATTTCGCTTCTGTTAAATATATTTTTTCTTCTCTTTTGTTAGTGGAGCGGATGTATAAATATAAACAATAGTACAAATAACAAAGTTTCGTTTATATCGCTAATCGCTCCGCTTATGTACGTAAACATAACTATAATTATTCATCTCCTTTCGACACTCAAATAATTGGAAAACAATTCTCTTTGAGATTTTAAATTTTAATTGAGAGGTTAAAATTATTATTTAATTACTTACTTACTTAAGTATACTTATTAAAATATATGTGAGTAGGTACTTAATTGAAATTATTTTTTTATAATGTGACTGACGTCATCAAGAGAGAGGAAATTATATTACTTATACTTAACTCATTTTTCTTACTGGTTTCGACAGATATATGTAAGTAAGTACCTATTTAAAATCAAACTAAGTTTCTAAAAAAATATTAAGTTTGACATCATCGTGAATCGAACCCACATCACTGAAAGTAGAGCTATACTGTCAAAGATGCGACGCGTCTGCCAAAAAGAATAAAATATATGGAGATCTTTAATACTATGCCTTATAGTTTCTATTTTGCACCATAAGCATAAGTTTCCGATTTTATCTAAAATGTAATACTTCAAAAATACAATAAAATATGCAAATCGTATAAGTATTCAATTTAACCTGGATGTAGATAAATATAAATATCAAGACAATATTTTATAGCTTATTTAGAATTTTACGAGCGAAGACGGGCACGGATGAATGTCTGGCTAGATTCTAGTGCTGCACTCACATGTTTTAAGAATTAAGATTATCGATGAAACCTTTATTATATCTTATTACGCCACTTAATATAGCTCAACGTCAATCAGCCCTAAGATAAATAGAATAAATAAATATTCATTGACATTTGACACATCACACTCTAGTCCCAAACTAAGCATAGCTTGTACTATGGGAACTAGACTGCTGATAGATAGTTGAATTTTGTAAACACATAAGTACATAATAAACTTAGTAACACCCGGACACAGAATAAATATTATCATCACACGAAAATTTGCTCTGGGAGGAAATCGAACCCACGACCCTCAGTGTACGCTACATTTTTACTTATCTATGTTTATATTTTTATTATAAAATTAGAAATTAAGAAACTTTGTAATGGTGAAAGAATTTTTGAAATCGGTCGAGTAGTTTTCGAGTCAAATAGTAGGTATCTAACAACTAACAAACAAACAAATCTTTCCTCTACATAATATTAGATTAGGAAAAGATATTAGTTTAGATTAGGAATTCACACAACTCATAATAGTGTTGGTGTTGATTGAGAATTTATCGATATCGATTTTATAGCGCAAGTTGTTTGCATTATTTCAAAATGGTAAGTTTCGACTAATGTTCATAAACTGAACCAATTTTGCAAGTAATATCATGTTTTATAAATCACATCATACAAGTTGATTTTCGTTCTTCTTCTTCTTTTTCATATGGCTTGCTGCCATACGACAGTCAATTCTGACATAGTCAAGTGTTTTTAAAAACTACATCAAATCTGTAAATTTGTAACATTATTTTATTTGTTGTTGAAATATTTAATTATCAAACCGATTACTTAAGTTTACTTTGCGAATTTCCAGTTCATTGACCTAAAACACACTAAGTACATTCCGATCCAAACGTAGCGTTTGTACCAGTAAGCCATAAAAGCGCTGTAAATCAATACTGTTACTAGATTGTGGAGGCACAAAGGATCGCTGAAGCGCTGCATCTGCTTGCCAATGTCAACGGTGACGTTTACGCGCGAAAAGTTTTACGATCCGCAGACGACAAGTCAAACCAACAGTGATGCGATATGTTATTCCTTTTATCGATGATTTGTTCTGCAATGTTTCACACAGTTGTGTATACACAGTTGTGCGATAGTTGTCGTGTATTTATAAGCCAAGCCTTACATGGAGATTTGAATAGAAATATCGCATTATATAATCAAAATCAATAGCTTACAAGTTATAATAAAGATATATATAGAACAATTTAATGGGTATCTTGCTGTATCACAGATAAAAAACAAGTATTGCCAACGTATTGCAACAATGATGCTAAAGACATTTGATATCTCTCTCCCCTGATTCGAGCTTACAAACTAGCAAGTTATGTGTTTATGCAAATGTGATACAATAAAATAGGTAGCAAATTAGTTACCAATGTAAATCGTACGCAATTCCAACTACATGATTTTCCTTGTTTTTAGAGGAATGGTCGAAAGTAGCTACGGTTATATTAGGAAAATACTCAATTTATTTATTGCTCTCATATGTTAAGACTAGGTTGTTACAATATGATTTGGTTACAACATAGGTATGAACCCTGTTTGAGGGCACTACAATATTACAGGATGGTAGGCAGACCGAGGTTTGTTTATAAAATATTATTGATTAAATTAGATTAGGTATGTCGTCAAAAATAGAAATTAATATATAATTAAAAGCAAATGTCATTTGAATTCCTAATATATCAGTAACTTACGGCCGGTTTCTGGAAACCTAAATCACGATTGATCCGAGTTTGACACATAGTAATTATTTGATTTTTTCGTTGATCATCGTTCGAGAAACCGGCCGTTAGAGTTAATCGTTAATTGTTAGTAACGTTTAGGGTAGTGGTACGGAATATGTGGAAATAATTTTGGTAGTTTTATCGATATCATAAGTTCGGCAACGTACGTCCCTAGAGGTTTTTACGACCGTCTCGCCGTACCCTACCCGAGTTCCATTTTAAAATGGGTTTCTGTTTCTGGTTGTGGTAGGTCGACGGTTGAATAACTTATTCATGACATTACTTAAGTTTATAATAAATACTACCGTTAATTAAAACTTTTTAAGTAAGTAGACCAAAAAGGCGATGGCGGGAAGACCTCGATGCTTCGTACGGGACGAAAGCGGAAATCAGAGATGAGTGGGAGATATTGGGGAGACCTTTGCCCAGCAGTGGGACGAGATAGGTTAGGTTAGGACTAAAAAGGAGTAAGTAAGTACTTAAGTTATGTTACATTTTATGAATTTCTTTTTTTAACCAACGAAAAAAACGGAGGAGGTTATCAAGTCGTGTGTTTTTTTGTGTTTGTTCAAGCGTAAGCAAACTTTTATGTAAGTACTTTTACTTACCAGTTGTTTTTTGTACCATAAAACCAAGCGCTAACCTTCCGTAGGTTTTCCGGAACAGATCGCTAATAGCACTTAGGCCGTCCATATTACTTTAAGTACTTAAGAATCAACTACGCTTATGTACTTACAGTACAGTTTATGTGTGTAAATATATATCTTTGTGGTACAATAAATATTTTTTAATTCACTTTTCATGTCTCATCCGCGATATTTATTATCTACTTAAGAGCTAATGAGAATGTTAGCGCGCATAGATATGGGAATAATTGCTACTTTTAATCACTGTTATTTCCCCTGCAATTAATCACAGGTGATATGCGATTCGATAACAGAAATGACATTAGCGTGCTTCACATCATTCCGTCACAGTTTATGATTTAGTTAAATAAGAGTAGCACTAATGATTAAATCATATGATTTTTACGGTCTACGCGTGATTTGTTCCATGCCTAGCGCTTAGTAAGTATAAAGTGAACGTGATCGCGTGATTGAGCAAAATAACAATTGTGAAATTAATAATTACATCTTGTACAGCAAATATTATTTTAAATTCAACATTTCTAAACTGAAACGAATCAATTTTGCTATTGAAAAATAAACTTTTTACATAGCCTTGGTCCATACAACAGATAACTTTGACAATAAATGGTAAATGCACAAGATGTGCGAGCCACAAAAAAAAAAACTTTGACCGTGTCAGTCAAATCAGTCAATCAAGTCGACTGTCATTTGTTTTAAAGGCAAAACGGTAGAGATCTTTCCCGCCATTATTATTCTGATAAAATGAGTAACTAACCTATCCCAACACGATGGAACGTTTTCAAAAAAAAGAACGCAATAAGGAAATTTATTTTAATTTTCCGCGCCGGGTAAGACTTCGTATAATTTACGAGTGGCCAGTAATAAAAGTTTTTGTTGCGAAAAGCGGCGGGTGGCTATAAAAGTTCTCCGTCCCTTTCTAACGCGAGTTTACGACCATGAAAACGCGAGATAGGTGTATATTGCACCGGTGGTTTTATCACCGGCATGCAAGTGATGCCAGAGTATGAGGTAGGAAGCTTTGCTAGGCGTTTGATGGGTTTAATTTAAATTCGATCTCTATCTTGGAATACGTTAAATTCATATGAAAAGTAAATCTACAGTTATGTTAAGCTATGGCAGTATGGCAGGCTGTTTAAGTTCTAGACTTTTCTAGAAACTACTAGATATTTTCCTACTGCATAAAGAGTAGTGGTAAAAACTGTTTGGCGTGCCTTATTTCATGAGCCTGACTTGTTTAATACTCAACCAAGTCTTACATAAGCTGATATCAGTTTTATCATGTTACTTAGTTAAAAACGAAAACAAAAATGATCACATTTCTTTTTTTATATCGATTACCATATTGGTTTCACTACCAGCGGATCTGAAATCGAGTTTGGTTCCGCGTCGAGAATGCAAGGTAATTTTTTGCTGCGGTACAACGATGTCGGCAGTGATCTCTATGAATGGCAAGTATTTTAATATGCTTATCTGTGCATATTTCTCCATTCACTCATTCTTCAACTGTCACTTTTCTTTTTTTTAATTCCCTTATCGCGCGTTGCGAAAGGGGGCTAGACGGAAAAAAATAAGATCAACAGTTGTATGTAACGTGTCGTTACCATTTTTGGTCTTAATTTCTTTGCTATAGTTGTAAGCCGTGCGGTGGCGTGTGCATGTTTTTCTCTCTCCCTCTATTAGAAAGCAAGCCAGTTATTAAATTGAAAACTTCGTTCCGTCTATTGACACCACTCAAGTTTTTTTTGAAAATGTCATTATTACAAGCTACAAGTTCAGCTTAGTTTGGGACTATAGTCTAGCAAACAATTAAGTGTGAAGTCCTACACCTTTACATTTTTTTTTGCTTGTAATGTTTTTGTAGAACTAAGAAACGACCAAGTCCCTTGAAGTGTACGTCCTCAATTAACATGTTCGTTGAGGTATCAAACTGCGCCATCAAAGCAAACTCAAACTTAATATTAATTAATTCAATAAAATTACCAGGATCACTTTGAAACGTCTTACATAGGTACTAAATGACCCTAGATGCCAGTCCGTCGCGACTGTCTAGCTAGAAGACCAGGCAAGAAAGCGAATGCTTAACAGCGGATAGATATAAATGGCAGTAAGTACTTTCCTTGTTCTTGCGTATCAATAACTAAATGATTAACTATTTCATACTAAGTTCGGGCAGCACTTCCCTTCTTCTTCTTGCGTATAAACAACTTACGACCAGTTTCTGGAAACCCAAATCACGATTGATCCGAGTTTGACACATAGTAATTATTTGTTTTTTTTCGTTGATCATCGTTCGAGAAACCGGCCGTTAGACTAAGTTCGAATAGAACTTTGCCACTGGCGCAAGTACCTACTTACATATCATATTTATTTATTTCCTGTTCTTGTCTTGTCTATAAAATATTACTTAACACAACCACTCCCACACTAGAGGCTGGCTTAGGTTTATGAATAGTTACGCCATTGGCGCAACCCCACCACATTATATTTGAAGAAACCATTATAACCATTTACAACAGGTTTTGTACTACCAGTTACTAATGGTCATTCTGAACTGAGTTGCCGTATACTTATGACATAAGCTGTTAATTAAACGTTTACACATATAATATCAGTGGTGATCGTATAAATGAGAATTTGAGTCACACCACACTGCGCGTCAACGGTAGCTCGCCTGCCAAATGTTGCAGTATTACCGCGCAGTGTACGTGACTACGTACGCTACCGTTACACTACGTTAGCAATAATCGTATTTATTCGTAATATGACCTCTATACATAATTATTACAATAATGAATTATTACTTATTATAATTTTTTTTTTCGTCTACCCTCTTTCGTTCCAAAAAAATGGTTGTCTGTAGGTAAAGTCGGTTTACTGACGATAGTTGAACGTGACAACAAACGCAAAGGCCGATTGTGCTTTTTTGTCGCTCATTCCCCGCTCTCGCTTGCACTTCAAGCCTTACATGGAACGCCTCAGAGCGAGGTAACGCCGCATGAGTCATGTTTTTTCGTGCGTGCAGCCGGCTCTATCGAATTATAAGACGTTGTCACGTCAAAACATGTTATGTCAAATGTCAGCTAGAAGAAAAAACAAAAGAGAAACGTACCAGTCGCGGCGCGTCGCTTCGCTAGAGATGCGCGGGCGGCGGCGAGGGCCGCGGCGTCGTCAGCGGCAGCGGCAGCAGGTGTCGATACCCCGACGCCAGCACGTAGCGCGGCGAGCAGCACATCCCGTACGACCCCTTGCGGGCTTGCTGCTCCAGCAGCGAGCACAACGACTGCTCGTACAGCCGCCATTGATGTACCACCCAGTGTGCTGGAATATACATACCCTCATTTATACAAAAAAATCAAACAATGATAAGTGATATGTGAGGTTATTCAAAAAATGCTTGAGTTAATACAGCTGATGGGGAATCTATCGCTTGGCTGCAATTGCAATTTAAAAATATCGCACATAAACATAATAAAACAAGTGTAAATTGATTCGCCCCAAACTGATGTCCTGCGATGTTATCTTAACTTCTAATTTTGATGTATGGGTAAAATAATATCATCAATTAAACCTTTTACCTACGAATTATTTTCTTCCCATTTGAACCCTTTTATAACTTTCCATCAGAACTTTTAATAAAACTAAGCTTTAATTGTGTGAATCATTTAATGCAGCTGTACTAACCTTAACCTATTAACTTAGATTTTTTCATTGATGAAAATTTATTACTTATGTATTATGTATTGTTATAATTTTAGGTAGGATTATGTCTTAGGCATTTTGGCCATCAGTCTTACAATATTTATTGAACCATATTGACTCTACCAGTATTTCCTCTATTCTGCTCTACAAGTGTCGATAGCCGATTCACAATTCAATATAAATACATACTGATACTTACTGATCTTTATCTTGATTCATTTCCGTTTTATCGAAATATGTATTATGTCAAAGTTTTTGACAAGTCCCTAATAATGCTGAGTATCTTGTATTCGCAAAAGTTTTGTTCAAAATTGGAATAAAATAAATATAATAAAATAAAAATTCATGGACAATTCACACATCACACTCAAGTCCCAAACTAAGCAGAGCTTGTACTATGGGAACAAGATTGCCGATAGAATACTTATATAAGTATTTTTTTTGTAAATACATACATAGTAACCCAGACACAAAACAAATATTTATATTCATCACACAAACATTTGCTCTGGGTGGGAATCGAAGCCACGACCCTCAGCATGGAAGGAAGAGCTACTACCAACTGAGCTGTGACGCCTGTCGGTGTAGTAGGAATTAACTAAGAATTCTTAATTTGAATTCTGATCGTTACAATAAATGTTTACGCCGTCTCTTGAGACGATCAGAATTCAAATTGAGAATAATTCCAATAAAAATTCTGATCGTCTCAAGAGACGGCGTGGCTCCTCGAAAAGCCCATAAATCTAAACAAACAACAAAAAAACACATCAATCAGCTCACTTCGTCGATAAAATAAATAAACAACGACCGATCGATCCACATCGATAATTTGATTCAATCAATCACTGAATAAGTGGATGTTTAAAATGCAGTAAAGTATGGTTTGAATTATAGTGGTGTTCTCAAAGAGGTTTAAGATTTTTTAAGCTGTTATAACAAGGGCTACTTGAAGTGGCTTCTGTGTTACTGAGTACGTCCACTAAGGGCGATACATATGATCTTAAAGACGTATATTGTAGTGTCCCAGCGGGGTCAAGTTCGGCTCTAGTCTTATTTAAGACCTGTATTTGTAACTAACATGACATAATAAATTAATGTATCTGATGTATTACATAGTGCCCATTACTTTGAGACGTAAGTATATTTTAAATCCATGTAAGTAATTGCAATAGCGTTTTTTTTTATTTATAGTTTAGCGTAATTAACAAAAAGTACACCAACTAAGATTACGATCTAGCCTAGATACATAGATACAGGTTAATGAGTAATTTTATAGTATAATTTTATATTAATAGCGTTTTTGATGGTTGTTGTTTTGTTGATCATACTTCAGAGGTGGTTCAATATTAATTTCATTAAGATCTGACAAGTATTTTTTACTTTTGAGTAATCTTTGTTTAAGTCTCTTCAGTAGCTCTACCATGAGTTTTTACTATACTTACTATACTCGCTAGCGTCTGTAGTTAAAAAAATTGTATGAAGATTTGTACAGCGCCTCAAGCGGATAGTTGGGTACTAAAATTTGTCATACTAATATTTACGTAACTATAACTACTGTAGTAAAGTCAGGCGATTTTACTGTGACATCTCATGGTAGAGGTACAGGTAAAAATAAAATGTGTTTAATTTAGTTCCAATTTCTCAACTAGATGTCGCCACCACATTATGGTGTCGATTCCTAAATCGCGCTATCAATTTTGCGTGTCGCGTTTAAAGTCGGTTTTGTTCATTTTTGTAAAAATATATGTAATTATAAATAAATAAATAATGCTGGACAATCCACACAACATCATCTAGCCCCAAGCTAAGCAGAGTTTGTGTTACGGGTACTAGAAGACTGACATACTTAATACAATAACATTACATAGATAGATATTTTTTTATTAATACATATAAATACCCAGAACACCCAGAATAAATATTTGCAGATCATGCAAACATTTATTTCAAGGCGGGAATCGAACCCGCAACCTTGCGCGTCGCACGCGGACTTTCGCCCGCCGCGCCACATCGGTCGTCGAATTATAGTACAACAACTAGGTATTTAAACTTGCCTACTAGGTATACTTCAGCCGGTCACGTATATCTGTAAAGTGGAGGCTTATATAAATAGTGTCAGGAATTCTTAAGGGTACTTGGGTTGGGTTCATATTATTGAAGTATCAAAGTATCAGTCATTTCTATAAATAATAAGTAAAAGTATATTTTTATTATCCAACCGACAAAACACATAACTTTTTACTACAATACATATTACATTTCGTCAGAATTATATTTTACTTACTTACGGCCGGTTTCTGGAAACCCATATCACGATTGATTCGAGTTTGACAAATAGTAATTATTTGATTTTTTCGTTGATCATCGTTCGAGAAACCGGCCGTTACTATTTTTTAAAATGATACATGCCTAGTAATGGCCTGATTTTAGGAAACAATCAAGTGTTGATAATTTGACAGCTGTCAAGTTCTCTTAGAGAACTTAACAAACCTCAAAAACACTCAACACCAGTAGCTCTACCATGAGTTTTTACTATACTATAGTTACTATAATCGCTAGCGTCTGTAGTTAAAAAAATGTATGAAGATTTGTACAGCGCCTCTAGCGGATAGTTGGGTACTAAAATTTGTAATATTTACGTAACTACTGTAGTAAAGTCAGGCGATTTTACTGTGACCACACCAAAACCACATAGAAAAGTTTAATCTCCATCTATCGATTACAAGCTATTTTTCATGAAATCGTGCTGCAAATCGTGTTTGCAATTAATTAGTATTGAACAATAATTCATATTCATATCGGCTAATAGATGCTTATCGCGACAAACTTGAATAAATAACGAATAAATACATAGCGACAAGCTTGCCCTTGACCTGTTTACAAAATAACACAATGCAGTCGTTCCGTGAATTTACAATAATTTATAATAATATTGTTTTATTTATAAGCGTCCAGAAGTACCTTGACATCAAATTATAATTGCGTGACCAGGTAATGCGAAGGGTTGTGGTCTTTAGATTTTTATTGTTAACCCATCTCATGTTTCTTTCCAGTTGTCACTGAGAATGAGCTCTGTGAGGTATCGCACTGCGTCCATCACTGAGTGGAAAACATAATGCCTTTTGTTCCTGTAACACCGGCAACTTTAAATTGGATTCTGTACAGAAATGATTGAAAACTTTTTTTTTTCTCCAAGCTCTTTCTTTCAAAATAAAGTCCAATGGTTATTCGATAAAACCACAACACATTAAAATATTATTAAACTACATATTAGTTACAGAAATTCCATCCATTTCTATATAGACACATTTTCCGTGGTCTATAAGAATTTATATTACGAAAAAGCAAAAAAACTAATAAATTCAAGCAACACTCAAAAACAAGTCTTTTTTAATAGCGGCTTCTACACTAGCAACACTGCTAGCAAATGTCAGCACGACCCATTTATCAAAATCAATACAGGATGAGCTAAACGGATAATCATCCATCTCACAATTACTCTGAGCAGTCGGATAAAACGAACACGAATTCAATAAACACATGCAACTATTCCCATCCTCGAAATAAACCTCCAACATTATTATCAAAGCAAGGAAGCGAATGTTGAACAGAAAGCAACAAGTGCTACATTGTTGCGCATTCGATGCATATTTCAAACGCAGACTAATGTCACTATCAAACTATATCCACTATCTGACCGCGCTCACACAATCACACCAAACAATACCAGACAAAACCAAACCTTAATCCATCCCAATACAGCGCATTATACTTTAAAACGTAAGAGAATATACGCTGTTCTGTGTTCGACGCGATTGTTTCAATGATACAACTGCCAAGTCATAATTGGCTTACGTACCTACCACGTGTCAATGCATTTATAGGTAGGTATAAGTATGATCAGGCATATTTTATCATTCACTGTATCATGCGTTTCGAATGTTTAGCTATTCTATATTTAAATATACGCGCGGAAATAAGCCACGGTGATTGGTCGGATTTTCAGGGAACGTTGTCTATTTGACTTTTTCAGAATCAAGCATGTTTATGAAATCCTTATTAAATATCAAGTATTGGTGAACGCAGTGCAAAAACAAGGAACAGAATACTAGGGAGTGATTTTAAAATGTGTTTTGTTAGCTTGGAATAAGGTTTGAAATAGCATGCGTTGTTCCGTGACGTTCGATAAGTGAGATCTTCGCAGTTTTGAAATGATATGTCATAGAGTCTATGATTTTCGTCAATAACGTTTTTATACAAACAAGGTTAATTATGAAACCAACCCTCGATCACAGGTTTTAATAAAGTAAAAGTAGATTAATAGATTTGTGACGGACCTCAAAAAAGGGATGTTCTTAATTCGACTGTATGTTTTTATATGCGATAATTATGCAAATTATGAAACTACATATATCAACGAATCTTTTTTGTAGATATTTCAAAAGTGGTATATATTTGATTACAAGCTGACGAATACTTAAAGTGAACAAATCGTTCATTCATTCAAGGTCAGAGTGAAAGTTATGTTTCATTCAGCATTACAATTAAACCTTGTATTGTTGAGTGATAATATCAATTATGGGATTAAATACGATGAAGTACCGATACAGATAATTATAAATAATTGATTAGGTAAATAATATGATTTCATTTCAGTAAGATTTATTTATAGCCTCGTATTTATTGAATAAATAAATTAAATATAGTACGTTACAAGTGGGCCATAATAATAAATAAATAAATATTCACGGACATTTCACACATCACGCTCTAGTCCTAAACTTAGCAAAGCTTGTATGTAATAATAGGAAAAAGATTGCTGATAGAATACTTATAAATGTTTAATCTTTTTTTGTAAATTTTTGTTCATTACAACATTTGCATTCATTGGGGATCGAACCCACAGCATGGAAGGTAGAGCTACTACCAACTGAGCTGTGACGCCTGTCAAATAACATAACTCAGTACAAATAATTTAGATTAGATGCCAATTACGTAGGAAAATACCAAAGGTTACATATTACTTATCATGTTGCGATGTAATACGTTTTAAAACAATTAAAAACCAATTTCTCCGCCATTACAATACGTGTAGGGAATTACTTAAATTCCTGTTTAATGGTTCTTGGAATGTTTTCTCATGTTAGTAACATTTTTTAAATTAACTAATGTTATACGTAAAGCATGGTTTGATAAATAAATAGATTTGATATGCAACATTTAATTTAGTGTACCATTTTTATACGTGAAATTAAACTTGACATCTGACATTTTAAAATTTGCTTTCACGGTAGGACCGAAGAACATCACACTTTTTAAAATGTAGTTCTAAATTCAAATAATGCTTTCATGGTAGGACCTCAGCATTTCCACAATATTTAGGGTGATACCTCTCGCTCTAGCGGGAAATTCAAATTTTTTAGCGTTTTTTTTTATTGCTGCTGAACTATTATATCTTTAACTAGTTTAAGCTATTTTGCGAACATAAACAATAATTTTCTTCATTTGACTGTTTTGTACAGTAATTTAATTAAGTAAGTTAATATAAAGAACCAATCTCAAAAATTGATACAGGGTTACACAGAGAATTATTGTTTATGTTCGCAAAACAGCTTAAACTAGTAAAAGATATAACAGTTCAGCCGCAATAAAATAAACCCCTAAAAAAATTGATTTTCCCGCTAGAGCGAGAGGTATCACCTCGAAAAAAAAATTGAAATTGGAGAACGAAGCTGATTGTTTGAATATCTGTACCAAACAGTACCCCTAGTGCGGGCGCGCTCACTTTTAGCTGTCGCATATACGATAGCTAAATTAGACGCAGTCGCTACGAAGCCTACGCCACGTTACCGAGCGAGTACGAGTACATACGTAGCAGCTTCTGCCAGGTATCGCCCCTGCGATACCGGAAATAGTATTTGAAATTGACAGATTAGGTTTGTTTAGTTGGTCCTTGGCTGTTTTGATGTTTGTTTCGTTCATTTCATTCGATTTTGACTGATTTGAAACCGAACTATGTGTTAAAATGTCAATGTTAGTGTCTTGTCATTCAATATCAAAGAGTCAACGTCATTTTCCCAATAATGCTATTCTTAAAATTAGGATAAATACATAAATATGCTCAAACATGAAAATTCGTATGAAAATTATATTTATAATATTTTTAAAAGAAATATTAATGTTATATTATCACTTTTGTAAAAAAAGTTACAGATAGTTCTAAACGAAATTAGCCGGATTCAGTGTGCACAACTAAATTTATTATTGGATGCTTAGGGTAATTGTTATGGGAAAATATTTTCACAATAAATAGGTGAATATGAAACAAACAAAAATAATAGGCTTCAAAATGTTTGAGTAAAATACTGTGAGTAGAGTCCCTTCGTTGAGTTCTGTGAAATTGGCGAGCTTTCAAATAAGATTTTTATAAACAGAAACGTTTCACGGTTATAAAAAGATATTCATATCAAAGAATGATTCTTCAAAAGTTGTATGTCATCATCATCATCATTTCAGCCCGTTGGCACCCACTGCTGATTATAGGCCTCCTATTTATTATGCCATTCTTTACGGTCCGTTGTGACTAGAGGATTCGATCCCGGTCGATTTTTTCTAATCCCGGGATTCGGGATTTTCAACAGTTAATACCGGGATCCCGGGATAATCCCGGGATTGTATTGGTAATAGACAGTGGTAGCAAAATAAAAGTAAAACATATCACAATCAAACTTTTATTTTATATCTTTACTTAAATCTTCAAAACAAAACAAAATTATAATTTCTTCTAATAAAATTGACAAAGTAGGCTCTTATAAATTATTATTGCATATTTAGTTATTGCATACTTAGTGAATTATTGCATATTTAGTTTATTTTATTTTACAATAAAACAACTTCTTAAAATTTGTCTAAAGAGATCAATGTTAATAGGACTCATATTTTAAATAAAAAAGACTGCAAACTATTATTCACTTATGTAAGCCACGAAAATAAAATCTACTAGCTGACTCGCGCCCACTTCGTTGGGCATAATTCGACCGTTTTTTTTCCAATTCACTTTTCAAAACGGATTAAGCCTAAAGCCTTTTTATTTTTCGTTTTTTTATATAACCTACGACACTTAGCAATGATGTCTTTTGCTGAAGCAATGATGTTTTTGAGGCAATGATGAATTTTTAAAATCAGTTCAGTAGATCCCAAGATTACCCCTTACAATTTAACAAATACACAAACTTTACCTTTTTATAATATTAGTATAGACTAGTATAGATGAAATAACAACGCATCCAACGTCTCATCCGAAAGCAAACTTCATAATGTATTGCACAAATATGACTTTTAACGCCAAATGACGAAAGTATGTGAGTGCGTTTTGTTTCACGCTCATTTTTGTTGATTTTATTAAAAAATGTATAAATCCCGAAAATCCCGGGATTCATTGAATTAAATCCCGGGATTTTCGGGACTAAAACATGACCGGGATCCCGGGATCCCGGTTTTCGGGATCCCGGGATCGCATCCTCTACTTGTGACTCTCATCCACTGATTCCTGGCTCGCTCCATAATGTCTTTAGACCATCGGGCTGGTGGTCTGCTTCTTGGTCTACGAGCATCCCTGTCCAGTTGTATGTATTAAAAAAAACGATTTATTAATTAACAACTGAGAAATTTATTAATTGTAGACAAGGTTTTCGAATATTAGCAAAAATAGCGTACTTTCGATCGTGTATGTTGTGGTCAAAATAATAATAAGGATGTAATTTAAAAAATGAAGTATGAAAGAACACTTTGCCGTGAGTAGTACCTACAAAAAAAGCATATTATAAAATGTTATCCTTCATTAAAACCGTTATTTCTACGAAGATTATAGGGACTACAGTTGAAATATACCAACTATATAAAAACTCAGGCTTTTCTGATAATAATAAAATAAAAAAATATTTCATATAATTGTAGGAAATAACACTCTCTACCACTTTTGCCAAGGTCTTTTTTTATAACTTGTACCATTTGTATGATAGTCAAAGTCAAAAGTGAAAATTTCGTTATTTTACACATTTATTGTAGATATATCGTTTTTCATTGGTTTTATGCTATATAAATGTAGAATATATATCATAGAGAATTAAACTCTCTACCACTTTTGTAAAGACATTTTTTTTATAGCATGTACCATTGTCAAGATAGTCAAAGTCAAAAGTGAAAATTCGTTATTTTACACATTTATTGTAGATATATCGTTTCTTATTGGTTTTATGCTATATAGATGTAGAATATATATCATAGAGAATTAAAATCTCTACAACTTTTGTACAAACTTTTTTTTTATATCTTTAACTATTTTTGAGATATGAGGGCAGAGCACGCACAGTTTTAAACATTAGTATTCGATAATAATAAATATATTATATAATATAATGTAGCATAAAAAAAACCCTTGGAAAGTCAGACATTTTCAATAAAGTGTAAAATAACGATTTTTACATATCAATTTAGCTATCTCGAAAATGATTCCAAATATTTAAAAAAACGTCTCAACGAAAGTTATAGAGAATTTAATTTTCTACATTATACCTATGTTTTATATTCATATTGCCTAAAATCCATAGAAAGCGAGATCTGCAATAAATACTTTTTTTTTAATTATTATTTTATGATTTTTGTGGTACTTTAAATTTGCTAGACTTGGCAACACTGTTGTCTACTTTATGGGTCCGGTTAATGTACAACCATGGAAAGCACGACCCGGAATGTACGACCACGGAAAGCACAGCCAGGAATACGCAACCAGGAATTCGCAGCCAAAATGTGCATGATATACGGGCTACGCATTCCCGACATGTGTTGGGAATGTCCAACCACGGAATGTACAGCCGTGGAAAACACGACCATGGAATTGGCGACCATTGCTCTGATTGGTCGAAAGCCTAGCCTATGTTTCGTTTAGATGAAACCAAAGATTAAAATGTTACTATCCCATTTTGATAAAGATAAACTGCACAGATTATAATATGAAAAGAAAACAATCCAATTCAATAATTTTTTATTTATTTATTTCATTTACTTACATCTATTTTAACAGGGTTATCCTAATGTAATAGTGTAGTTATATTTTATAAAATTAATAATTAATAAATGACTCGTTGTCATTGTGCTCAAATAAATTATACAATTACAATAATAATATTATATGTCAATAATAATAATGTCATTAATTATTTCATGCAAATCAAATTTTATAGTAATAAAAAAAAAATTAAAAACAAACATACAACACAACACAAACTCATTGTCAAGAATAACATAAAATAAACATTGTGGCCTTTGTAAATTCATTCAGAGAAACATAAAACACGTCAACATTCTCTGCTACTAGATTGAGTGTGTGCATGGCGCGGATAAGAGGCGATTTAGCCAACAAGTTGGTTCTGCCGCGCGGCACACTGAACAGGCGCGGCCGCCTTCGCCGCAGCACGTATTCGTCGGGTACGCACAAATTAATAGTCTTCAAGACGCCTGGGTTAGTGACGTCTCCCCGAAGCACCCTCACGACGTAAACAGCCAGTGCAAGATCCCGACGTGTTTCCAGCTTATTGTATCCAACCATACCCAGAACGAACAAGGTCGGATACATTAACGGGTAGAAGGGATAGACGCCGTACCGCTTCCAGTATAGGTAACGAGTGAATTTGTTTTGTATGCGCTCCAACATGAGACTGTACTTAGTTTCATGAGGAGCCCACGCAGCAATATTACACTCTAACTGACTTCTGACTAACGCATTGTACAGGGCTGTCAGTGCTCTTATGTTCGTAAAGGAGTGTGCTCGACGCAATATAAAACCCAGGCTTCTAAATGCCTTTTTACAAACACTAACAGCCTGGTCCCGGAATCTCAGCTCAGAGTCCATACGAACTCCCAAATCTCTGACTGAGTCAACGCGCTTCAACAACGTTCCGTCTACTCTATACTTGTAACGTTCCGGTGTTTTAGCTCCGCTGAAGCTTAATACTGAGCATTTATCGTTATTAAACTGCAGTTTGTTGCTATGGCTCCACTGAACCACTCTATCTACGTCTTGCTGAAAGCGACTGCAGTCTTCCTCTTCTTGAACAGGTAAGAGCAACTTTAGGTCATCCGCGAACAGAAGACATTTTGCATTCCTAACAACCTCAGGCAAATCATTAATCATAATGATGAATTCCAATGGGCCTAAGTTACTGCCTTGGCTTACTCCCGTTCTGGTGTAGTAGGGTTGAGATCTATATCCCGCGTACTCCACAAACTGTTGCCTATCCCTCATATAGCTAGCAAAGAACTGCAATAACTTGGTTGTGCAGCCAACTGTCGCCAGCTTTGTCAGCAAAATATCGTTGTCAACTAGATCGAAAGCTTTTTTAAAATCAAAGTAGGCTACATCGACTTGCACTCCTGCATCCACATGAGGTATCACATGGGCCATGGCGTCAAGAAGATTGCTCGTTGTACTGCGTGCTGCTCGAAAGCCATGTTGCGCATCCGACAATTGGGGAGCCACCTGTTCCTGCATACACCGCTGCACCGCCGATTCAAAGACCTTTGCTGGTGTGGAAAGGATAGCTATGGGCCTAAAGCCGCTAACTTTTGAACCGGTTCCACTTTTAGGTATCGGGATTACTCGGGTTACTTTCCAGCGTTGTGGAAAATAAGAGAGCTGCAAACAAAGGTTGTAAATATGCGCTAGCGGCTCAGCCAATGCCATCCTACAATCTTTAAATATGAAAACTGGAAAACCATCAGGTCCCGCGGAGCGTTTAGGCTTCAGCTTCGCCAGCGCCTTTGTGACTTCGACGAGCGAGAGCTGAGGAATATGCAGGCGTGCAGCACCGGCGCGACTATGTGCCTCCGCCTCAGCCACATCTAGTTTTGCTGGGGTACTGCCATATACCGAGTGGAAGTATTTCGCGAATTCTTCCGCACAATCCGCATCAGGTAATGTAATTCCATTATGAGTAATTTTGTTACGACTCGTCGCTCCCTGTCTTGATCTCACGTAGTTCCAGAATGATTTGGGGTCACTGACTATATTACTCTGAATTTGCTCTTGATGATGCTCCTGAGCTGCATGTATCATGACTTTTATTTCTGATCTGCTTTCTGAGAATGCCAAATAGTCCTTCCTGGTTCCGCTTGTCTTATACCTCTTATGCAGTCTAGCTTTGCGTTCTATTCCACGTATTAAATCAGCCGTATACCAATTTGGATAGCTATACCTCGAG
Organism: Ecliptopera silaceata; assembly: GCA_932527185.1. Taxonomy (NCBI): domain Eukaryota; kingdom Metazoa; phylum Arthropoda; class Insecta; order Lepidoptera; family Geometridae; genus Ecliptopera; species Ecliptopera silaceata. The sequence goes on along the minus strand of OW052208.1, from coordinate 7,322,703 downwards.
TTTTCCCGTTTTTGTCGTTTCTTAGGTACCCACATGTCAAAAATATTATTAAGCGATCCGTAGAAATAATCTAAAGCTTCTTCTGAGTCCCGCATCTCATATAATGGGGTCCAATTTGCTGACGCTATCGACGAGTACAGCGAGTGATAGTCAGCTTTTGAGAAGTTCCAATCATTAAGAACGGGTTTTGACTCAGCCAAAACTACAGGACGAGATGCGCGCGTCACCATGATCGTTAGTGGTGGGTGTTGTGTGTCCACTGGCACCAATGCCTCGTCTGCGGTGCACACACTCACATCATCCATGACCTCTGAAACTAACACTAGGTCCAACAACCGATCATTACAGTTCCTAACTTCGTTTTTCTGATTGTTGTCTGGCAAATGGTTAAACGCATGTAGGTTCTGGCGCGGTTTTCTATATCAAACTAACGCTCGTCGCTTCGCTCCTCGCACCTACTGTGACGCATCACGCATGAAAAAAAATAAGTTTAAAAATAATATTTTGACAGTGGCATAGTTAGCTACTTGTACATGATCGGCTAAACGAAAAATTTGAGTAAGTGCAAACGAAGCATATGCTATGACGTCATTTGGCATCAAATTCCCAACACGTGTCGGGAATGTACAACACAGTAGGAAAACACAGCCACGGAATGCACAGCCCGGAATTGGATGCCAAAATGGTTACCGATTCCGGGCTGTACATTCCGTGGCTGTGTTTTCCTTGGTTGTGTAATCACGGCACCCTACTTTATGAATAAAAAAGTTCTATTTGCAGATTTTGCAGGTTATTTAATCAATTAGGTATAATAATAAAATAACATGTAGTTTATGTCTTGAACATTAAAAAACACTTTATCAGTGAGAAAGTTGTAATAGTTGAAACTAATATCAAGATACGATATATGAAAATGTAATGAACGATCTTTTTAAATGAGTATGTATCTAATTTTATCACTGTTTATAATATATTATTGAGAGTGTTTCAAACTGGATGGATAAGTCTATGTAAACTCAGATTATCAGAAACAAACACCTTGTTTAAAATATACCTAATAATACCTTTGAATGCTTTATCTTACTTAATATCTAATGTTACTCATTTCAGGCACGAAGAAAACAATATCAGTAACTGATCAGTAACTTAAAAGATTATACGTAATTGACGGGTAGGAGCCCTGTCACAGCTTTGAGGTTTAGGAGAACTCGCACACTCAATATGTTTCAAAACTATTGTTTTTCCTACAAGCTTGTTCAGTTTGAGTCCTTGTATTCGAAGCCAATTGGTCACAGGTTTGTACTTCATAATAAACTTGCATGCTCAATAGATAAATAAAAATATTTTATATGAGACAGCTATTCAAACTATGAGTATAACATTATATTATGTTGTCCGGGATGTGACTTCTTTTCAAATGCATTGTTTTCAACTAATGCTATGCTTCTAGATTGGCATGAGGCTGAAGTCAATCCACTTAACTAGCTGCTAGCTGCATCGGTGGTAGAACTTGAAGCTGATATTTAGATTTTTTGACAACTGAAATAAAAATTCTATTCCTAATTCTTTATGATAATTCTTATTCCTTCTCTATACTAATATTATAATGAAGATAGCTTTGTTTGTTTGGATTAAAGTAAAAACTCTGATATTAAAAATTCTTGAAGGAATGAAGCCGAGTAATATAGGGTATTTAAAGTTTATGTTTTTTATAAAGGCTACCTGTGAGAAACTAGGAGGCCACTAATATATTCATAGTAATATAACTATCAAATACTATTTCAGCCGCTGGGGCCAGATCTGAAGTTGTCATCTAGTACTATCTTGGCAGTGGCACTGCAACAACACTTGGCTGAACAAGGAACACAGTCAGATACACTGAGACAAGTTCAGCGAACTGCCTTCAATACATATAGTTTCAACAGATAATAATATTTAAAGTTTAGTTGATGTACAGTACATACCAAATATATATAAATTAGTTCTTTGTTGGCTTACTGGTTTTTTTTTTGGAATAAAATTAAAACAGCTACATATTTATTTGAATAAGTGTGTGTATTTGAAGTGAATAATACTTACTACCTATAACATTATTAAAATCTTTGAAATATTTATAAATTGGTTCAAGAAACATGAGATTGGAATTCGATCTGATAATATCACCATTGTAGTGTTTTGAGCAACTCAAAGTTAGTGTAGCAGTAACATAGAGTTTAAATTTTGGTTGACTTTTGAGCTTTCCGAGTAGTGCAGCTCTGCTTTCAATAATCTGTAACAAAGACAAAAATATCAGTAGATGCACCAAAATTAAAGAATATAAAGGTCTGTCTTTGAATACTCAATTGTTTACAACAAATGAATGTTTTAGACATATTATTAAATAATTTAGAACTACACAATAATATACAAACAGTATCAATAAAACTAAACTGACCAAGTTGAATAACTTGCTCTGAAGTTGTTCTCCGGACCAGTTGATTACACATAGTCTTCATTCTTCACACTTCCATCGGTACCATCCTGACCTGAATGAATATGAACACTAATTTAGTTATGATAGTAAATGTCATTCACTGAGTAGGTGGTGTAAAAGCTGATTAGATAAATCATAAGGTTCATCGGTATCAGATTTTAGGTATAAAAATCAGAGTTTTTATTCTCTACTTATGCTTGGCTTTACAGTAGATAGTACTGAATAAACTATGGAAAATATTATAAGTTATACAGCAAGGTGAGAGTATGTAATGTTTTTTTTATGAAAGCTATTGGTAAGTGATTAGGTACAAGAAGTAAAAATGTCCTTGAAAGATTGAGTACTTAGTTAAGCTATTGGTAAGTGATTAGGTACAAGAAGTAAAAATGTCCTTGAAAGATTGAGTACTTAGTCAATTCCCTGACTGATGGTTGTACAGAAAGTAGGATAAATTAAAAGTACACAATAATATATAAACAGTTTCAATAAGATTAAACTGACCGATTAGCTTGCTCTCAAAACTGTTCTCCGGACCAGTTGATCACACATCCTTCATTCTTTACACTTCCATCGGTACCACCTTTATCCTGACCTGAATGAATAAAAACAGTAATTTAGTTATGGTAGTAAGTGTCATTCGCTGAGTAGGTGGTGTATAAGCTGTTTAGATAAGTTATGTTTCCTTTATGGAAGTTATTGGTAAGTGATTAGGTGACAAAAGTAACAGGAAAAGACAAAAAGAATTTGTAATTCTGAAAGATTGAGTACTTAGTCAATTCCATCAATGATCCTATAGATACAGAAAGTAGGATAATCAATATAAATGACAATATGAGACATTCACAAAATACCAATTCTCAGGTAGTACATTTTATCTAGATTTTTACTGAAATTACCATTCTAACCTATCCTTTCTTGTTTGGGTGGTTAGATAATGAGATCTAATAAATATAATCTTGAGACCTTTTGTAAATAAAAGCAATGGTAAGAAACAACCTGCAAAGACAGTTTAGCAAAAAAAATAACTCACCTTTACCATAGGAGTATCATAACAGAGAAGGAGTCCTAGGCAAGCGTGTTCCAGTCTTTGCGAAATATATAAGCAAAGTGTCTTTGCTTGGATGGAGATCCAAAAGCAGCTCGGCCTTGGAATGACCATCAACAGAGTCGCTTGGTGCTTTGGGAGCTCCGTTTCTCGTTTGATTTTTGCAAAACTACACTAGCACAAATAAAACTTATGAGTCACCACTTTCACTATGTTTTTACTTCTTAGAAGTTATAAACACTGCAATTAATATAATTTGCAAATTTATTTATAATTATTATGTGAGTTGTTACTATAAATATTGGTTCCTATTCCAATATAATTTTAGATATGAACCCTATTTTGGTTCAAACTCGAACCATTTCGCACAGATAGGCTAATAGTTAGTACTGCCACACCAAGAAATTTGCGGTGTTGCTGCGATATCGCCGAGCAAGCCGGAGACGCAATCGCAGAGGCGTCTAACTGTCGCTCAAACTCGCATAAAACAGCGTAACGGTCAAACATCATCGCATGCGATGGTCATCTTGCGATTACGTGGCGACTTCGCTACGTAGGCTACCCAAATACTCGCAATGCAAGCTTCTCAAAAAATCTTATAGGGGGCTCTGCTTAGATCTCCATACAAAATTGGTGGCTTACACTGCGAAGGCGATACGTTCAAAACATGTGCAAAACTCAAACTAAGCCCACAGTAAAAAGAGGTTTTATTTACTTTTCTATTCTGTGGAAGAGCTAGGCAGTGCTATAAAGGGATAATTCCCGCTCGTTGATTTCATGCAACAATTAAGCGAGAAATTATAGCGATACTTAGTAGTGCATAGCTTATTAATTGTTCGCTATTATAGCAAGATATTATAAAACAAAGACATAAAAAATATAATGATAACTAACTACAATTTGCAGCATTGTTCGCTATTTCGTTGATTTACGACTGCTGATTTATTGTGTTAGTATCACGCCAGCCTTAATCGCTCTCAATGTTTCAATGACTACACTTCTGTGTAATAAATCCTGGCCGCGATCATAACGGATGTGACATGAATGAATGAGTGAATGAACGGAAGATTGAATGAACGAATGAAGATACTATTATACACTAAACCAAAAAACATGGACGTATACATATAATAAATGTAACGTGTCAAGATAATGTGACTTATCGCTAAAAGTGATCTCTTCCAGACAAAATTTGGATGGAGTATTAAAAGTACGGATTAGTCATGTATGTATGACATGAGTAACATTATTTTATTACAAATACTTAATAATCTGGGTTTAACCCACATCAATCTTTACCAAAATAAATAATACTGAATTTTATTTAAACCCTCATCAATATTTATTTATTTGTTATGTGACTAAATGACTGAATGAACAAGTGAATGTAAAGAACGAGATGGAGCGACGATCTGCGGAATGTAGCTGGCAAACACTGGATGAGAAGAGTCGAAGGCCGGGCTCAGTGGCGCGTCTTGGGAGAGACCTATGTCCAGCAGTGGACTGATATAGGTTGATGATGAATGAAGTGAAGATATACATTTTGAGACGTAAAGTATTAAATATAAATACTTAAATAAATATTCTCTCTCTATCCCTAGCTAACTCTGCCCATTCCCGGTCGAAGGAGTCCAGGTCGTCGCACCAACGCTTCATGATGGAAAGAGAGGGGGGGAGACCTTTGCCCAGCAGTGGGAAAGCGTAGATTGATTAAAAAAAAAAAACATTCGTGGACATTTTACACATCACACTCTAGTCCCAAACTAAGCAAAGCTTGTACTATGGGAACAATTAAGACTCATGCGTGTCCTTATTGCGCCGGCATCCATACCATTTAAACTGGAACATAGGAATGCGAGCGTCATTGGTTTGCGGTAGATATAAGTACGGTGGTAGTATCTCCCCGAGCTCTACATTGGTCGGTAGCTGTAAGAGTCGTCAGTCCATCAGCATTAAATCCATTTAAAAAAAACTCTATTACAAAGAGTCAATATTATTAATTTTCCCAACATTTAATTTGAAAAAATAAAAGTTTTTTCTACTAATACTTACCTAAATAAACATTAATTACTAGAAAATAAACCATTTTTATCCATAAATAGCTAAAGATTTGCACTAATTACTAGAATATCGTAGATGAGATTAATTTATCGCATTAAAATCGTCATAAAATAATCACGATAAAAACAACGTCAAAATAAAGCTTAAATATTTTTATTACAAAAAAGTTGAAGGTTTGCGGCCTCATTCCGCAGTTTCAAGGTGTCCTTACAATGTTGCAGGACAATGACCCCGCGGCGTCGAGACCTGTTTACGACTTACATCTTACGATATTTAGATTACCGTACGACAAAAAGATCAAACTTTTTTTTAAAGCTACTACAATCATACAATTATATTTTTTTAGACTTACTAGAATTTACGATTTTTATTAAACTACCTAGTAAAAATATTGATGTGTATATTGACCTACGATTTTTGTATTGTTTTATTTAGTCAATGTATTTAGTTTCGGTTCAATATTAAGTTGATCGTGGGGAATGAAGGATTTTGAATAGTAACCACAATCGATTTATAATAGATTTCTACACAGTAGGCATATGCAAAGCAGTAGACATTTACAGACTGATGATAATGATGGCAAACTTGTGACACACTATTTGACTAAACGTCGCGGTAGTTTGCATTTATTCAAATTTTCGAAAAAAAAAAGTAAAAATCTTCACAGAACTTACCTAGAGTATCAAATGACGTATAAAGTAAGTCAATTGAACTTTACTTAATAACAAGTTACTCAGTTGACTGATGACAGGATCGATCAACATCGAGATTACAATCAAACAAAAAATTTAATAAAAAACAATCGAAAAGCACAATACACCCCACTGCGGGACGTCAGTGCAGATCTCATTCCCCCACTTAGAATTAGAATTAGAATTAGACAATCGAAAAGCGTTAACTACTATATGATTGATTGACGTTGACTGTTCCTTTATTAAGAATCCTGCCACTTTGGTTACAATAATTTGTGTAAAAAACTGATTGAAAAACTAGAAAGAAAAGCCGACAATGATGGTATTGACGCTTTCGAGATCAATACGATTCTTGGATCCCTGGACTGTATAAGACTGAGTAACTAAAGTAGGCATAACTCCTCACACCAACACAATTTCCTCGCTTCGTCTCACTCATACTGTGAACGTCTGGCACGTAAGTGAGATTAAGTGAGGAACGACGAACTGACGAAGACTTAAGTTGCACAAGAGCACCAATGTCTCCATTTTACGAGAGCTGAAGGTGAAGATAAGGCTACCGTCGGTTTGCCTTCGCAGTCCTGGATTTCTCTGGCTAAGTAACCAGGAAAAATGGTGGCACCAATGTCTCCATTTTACGAGAGTAGAAGGCTACCTTCGGTTTGCCTTCGATATCTTGGATTTCTCCGGCCTAGTAACCAGAAAAGATGGTGGGGCTTTGATAATTATGGAGGGAAAAGAGATGCCTCAGACTTGGTAAGAGTATGGTGAGTTCGGAAACTCTGTCAGCTCACTTTTTTGTTTGAGTGTTGGTAGCCAATGTCATTACCCATCAAAATCCCTCCAATGTACTACCTTAGTGTCAGTGTACCATCCTGATAACTAGCTTATAGTTGCATCAGCTCTTGACTGAGCCTCGAGGTTCTGGTTAGATTCTACCGAGGTGATAAAGAAGTGGTTGGCGTGATATCGTCCGAAAGAAAATTTGAAGGGGGAATCACGATTATTATAAAATCTATTAATATATAATTATTATAAAGCTTGCACTATGCGAACTAGATTGCTGATAGAATTCTTATACTTATACTTATTTTTGTAAACATGAAATAAATAAAAAATACATTTTTTTTTGTAAATACATAGAAACACCCTCCTGATCCTCAGCTAGAAATAGTAGGGATTAAACATTAAGGTGAAGTCGTATTAACAAAATCGTATGCTCCCAACTCATAGGGCTTATTCCATGCAGGATCTAGATTCTAGATTTACTAAGTGTCCTGGTCTATTGTTTTCAGACATATTTTATGGCTGAGAACCTTTTAGAAACTTTACTGGTACTTGATGATTCCCATTTGATAAAAGTACTAGGTACTTTTATGAAATTCAATTATTTATTTTGTTAAGTTTAAGTGTCGTAGATTTTTAAGGTTATTGACTGGTTTCACACTCTTCGCCGTAAAACAGCGTAAAAAAATACATAAGTAGATATTATTTAGGTACTTTTTTATACATCATAAGAAGTCAATATTAATTAAAATCATTAGTAATTTAATCGCATCGATGATGATGATTGGAAAATGCGAAGGGGCGAGAAGGGCATGCATTTATGGCCAATCTCGAAACGCTTCGTTCATTTGGTTAATTTGTAGAAGAACTTTTAACTTTGCCGCAAAGCAATGATGCAATGAATCCGGTTCCATATGTATGGGTCGACACAACACCCATACATTAGGGAACATGTAAAATAATAACATGATTGCACTACATCTTGTTATAGTTAATGTCAGACTTGTTAAATTTGCTGGTTAATGAAAGGATTTTTAAAAATACTTCTCAGTTTCAAGCAAGAAAGGTAAGGCAGTTCACGTAAACAGTACAGTTTAACTACCGATGTGGCGCGGCGGGCGAAGGTCCGCCTGCGACGCGGAGGTTGCGGCTTCGATTCCCGTCTTGGGATAAATGTTTGTACGATCTGAAAATATTTTTTCCGGGTGTTCTGGGTATTTTATATGTATTATAAAAAAATATATCTATGTAATGTATTATATTAAATCAGTCTTCTAGTACCCACAAGCTCTGCTTAGCTTGGGGCTAGATGATGTTGTGTGGATTGTCCAGCATTATTTATTATTTATTTATATTGATTGTTATTTTTGATTTTATATAGACCCCCCGTGTGACCCCCCAGTCTTTTGTATATTTGACGTCTGATCCCATTTTAATTGTTTGTTGTTGTCAGAAAGAATGCGGTCATTTACGGTCGAAGCGGAGTCTCGCGTGCATTGATAACAATGTTGCAACTTGTAATGCAATGCAACAGTCAATGTCAAGGTCTCGGGACATTGTCGCAATGGCCCACTGAACGGTTATGTAACTCATTGAGTAACCACTGATATGCTGCTTGTTTTTAGACGCTTCAATGTAAGCGGTAACATCGATGTTACTGTGAGGAATTGAGGTTGATTTGTGCCAGTGTTACTTTGTATTCTTCTTTTATGTACCGACGAACGATATGGCGCGGCGGGCGAAGGTCCGCCTGCGACGCGGAGGTTGCGGGTTCGATCCCTGCCTTGGAATAATAGTATTAAGTAGGTATATCAGTCTTCTAGTAGCCATAACACAAGCTGTGCTTAGCTTGAGGCTAGATGATGTGGTGTGGATTGTCCAGCATTATTTATTTATTTATTACTAGCTAATACGTGCCCACTTCGTTGGGCATAATTTTTATTAAATGTAAAAGTATATAATTATGCTGTCGTTGACTTTTTTGTAGGCATTATCAAGCTCTCTAGAACACAAAAATATATCGTTCATAATAGGCAGCGTTCGTAAGAAACGCTTTCATTCGACCGTTTTTTCTCCGATTCACTTTGCAAAACGGACTACTACGTAAAAGCCTTTTTATTTTTCGGTTTTTTATATAGCCTATGACACTCAGCAATAATGTTTACTCGATTTGAGTATTCACGTGCGACGGCGCGATGGCTTATTTCATGTATAAGTTTGATGTTTCTACACAGATTTCTATGATTCTTTTTTTATTGAATAGTTAATTATGTAAACTTTTTTAAATTAGGGATGACTGAGAGTATTATAAACGTATTTACTCTTAGTAAACAAATATAATCAGAATGATCCGAACTGCTAAGCTATCAGGAGTTACACGTGTTATTGTGAGTCAACAATAAAAGATAGACATTTGCTGTGGAGGGATATTTTTTAGACAATTTTATGTAGAATATTTCCGTCATAAATTATTATTTCTATATAACTTTAACCATTAAGGCTGCACACGCGACGGAAAAAATGCAGTAACTTCTCCCGTTTTCCCAACATTTTCCTTCACTACTCTGCTCCTATTGATTGTAGCGTGATGAAAAGTATCCTATAACCTGCCCAGGAGTATGAAGAATAATTGTACCAAGTTTCGTTAAAATCCGTTGAGTAGTTTTTGTTTCTATAAGGAACATACAGACAGACAGACAGACAGACAGACAGAAAAAATTTTACTGATTGCATTTTTGGCATCAGTATCGATCACTAATCACCCCCTGATAGTTTTTTTTTAAATATATTTCATGTACAGAATTGACCTCTCTACAGTTTTATTATAAGTATATAGATTATGATTTATTTATTCTTCTTTTATGTGGCTTTTCGTCAATACGTCAGACAATTTTGTTAATGTCAAGTGTTTGAATATAATTCGCAGTCAAGTCAGTCAATTGTCAAGTCTGCTGTCTTTTGTTTTAAGAGAGGTGTGGCTCAACCCTGGGGGGTAATCACAAACATATCTGTCAGTTGCCGTGTTACATACTACGTATTTGAGTTACACTGCGTGTCGTCGCTTGAGTTATCGTTTCTGCGCCACTTATCTCGCCTGCATTTGTTATATTTGTCCCCACTGACTTTGACATCGTTTCGCTTTTTTTAGACTTAATGATATCTCAGGTTCAACAAATAGATGTGACGTGACAACCCTACCAAAAAGGTGTATTTGATTCATACTGCGCATCAACGGTAGCTTAACGCGCAGTGTAAATCAAACAAAATTGAATTGAATGACATTAGGTGACATAAGCAATTCATAGAGATAAGAAATTATTATAAAAATAAAGTGTTTAAATTGTCTTCAATTATGTTAATGTAATTTTAGTTTAAATACATCATGTTTTAGTAATAAGTGAAGTGAAGAATCTTGGTTATGTTATAAGATAAAAATAAAATGTAACACACGTTCAACCTGACCGATTAGCTGCCCCATAATAGGACTGTAAGAATAAAATAACCTTTACACATAATAGTATCATTAATTTCGAGAATATTTTTACAACGTTGTTTTTTTTTTTGCTCCGGCCATTTTGTTTTTATAACTCACCCAAAATGAACTGTAAAAAATAATTACATTTTATGTGACAATTTTTTTTTTAAATTAGTCACATAAAATGTAAAACTACTTGTTCTATCTTATTGTAAAAAGTAACAAAATATTAAATTACACATTTTACAATGTGTCAAAAATATTTAGTTTAAATTATTCTTATTTTTGACTTAAGTATATTATATTATTTATAGATGCCATTCACAAGACTCTTAAATGCACACTTAAAATAACTAGTTTTTACCGCCATTTTAAAAGACTGTCGGCATTCACGCAAATATATAAAATAAATTGTATTTTATTTAAGTGTATCTACAACACTTATGCCATAATTGTTGCAGCTTCATTTATTTTTATCACTTTTACATGTATTAATTATATTTATTGTATTGACATTTAAATAAGCAGGATGTCGTATCTATAGTTTTATTAGTGATATACTGAAACTTATACTGAAACTTCTGCATTTTTATTATTGAAATCCTAAGAATTAGTTGTAAAAAGTAATAATAAAACGGTATGAAAATAGGGCATCGCGAATTGGCACCCAAGTAGGTACTTCCTCTCACTCATATCATTCGTCAACTTTGAGTCCAATCCTTTCACATTCCAACAACATATTTTTAAATAATTATATTGTTAAAATAATAAAGAATGTTTATTCGTGCTAACATTCCTAAAGCTCTGTTTTGAGAGACCAAAAACGATTGATTTAATCTGTCCATTTTTGTTTTTCTTTCTCATTCACCAAACATACGGTTTACTAATCAAGCAATAAATAAAACCACGCGGCGGTGAGTTGCAAAAACCTGACGAAGCTGTTGCTACTGGGAGTATGGTGGTCTTACATAGCGTGTTGATCGCTCATTTAGATAATAATGCGGATGACTTGCTCCCCAGTCTTGTTTAGGAGTTACACGTTGCGGTTACGCTGCGTCGTAGCCACGCAGTCGATGCAACGTGAGCGTAGCGTTAGCGTTGCGGCAACGTAGCTAATATATCCGACAGCGTTTCTCCTGCCGCTCTGACGTTTCAACGCAGCTCTCTTCCCCCACCTGGGCCCCGTTTGTGTCAAATTGTAACGTAGTTCGTCTAAGCAGCAGCTAAGTTTCACCACCGTACGTATTTTGGGATCGCGATAAACGTGTAGCTAAACACGTTCAACATTCGAACGTTAGTGACCCGAGGAGTGTGATAATCGCTATCACACGAAGGGAAAAAAGATGAGCGGTTAGCCATTTACAGCGATACGAAGTTGCACACGCTACGTACACGTAACGTTGGTGAGCTTTAGTTGCTGCTTATACGAACCGTTTACGTTACAATTCAGCACAATCGGGTCCCTCGTCTCTCTTATATCACGTCGCGTGTGCGTTGCGTCGCCGTCCGTCATTTTAACGCATCGAGTGACATATCGTTCAGAAATGTATTTCGAACGACGGAGTTTTCCTCTCAGTCGACGCAGCGCAAACGCATCGCACCGAAAACGCTCGTATGCAGTATCCGTGACAAGGTAGACTGAACGTAAGCTGCACCGACCCAGCCCGTCAATTTAAATCAATGGTGCATTAAATAAAATCTTACTTGATCGATTGTGCTTTAATATTTTTTTCATGAAGAAAGCCAAGATGGCTCATCAATTTGACTCATTTATCGACAAACAAAACACACATTATAAAAATAAATTAAAAAAGTGCTAGTCAGATATAGGTTTACTATAAAATATTTTTCAAGTCGGTACATAAATTTAAATATTAGTTTAGGGAAAGTACGAAAAAAATAATTATAGCGTACATTAAAAGTCCTAGAAGCCGATACTGTTAGACAAAAAAAAATACTTTAAAAAATTATAAATCATATAACAATAATTTAATAAATCATATACTTACTCCGTACTAATCCGATCCCAGTATACCGTCCAGTCAAAACAATTGAGGTACCTGAAGGTCATTGGTCAGGCGAGTACTTTGAGGCGTGCAAACCTCGTACTCTGTAAAGGTAGACTTTCGACCAGAGCGGCTCCGGCGTCACTGACGCTGCGATAGTAACGCGGCGATAGAGCATAGTATTATGCAGTACGGTGTCGCGGCGACAGAGACGCCACGTTCGAACACTAGTTCATACGTTTCCGTACTGCATAATACTATCGCTCTATCGCCGCGTTACTATCGCAGCGTCAGTGACGCCGGAGCCGCTCTGCCCGAAAGTCTACCTTAAATGTAAGTTGAGTCGTAATGACTCTTCAATATGTAGAGTCCACTCTTCAAGGTTCTTGGCTTTTGTATAGGAACAAAAGCAAAAGTCGATTGTTCAAAGTCTGGGGTAGATTCACTAAAATATTGAGATATTTATTTCATCATTTTTTATTGTGATCTCAACACAATTATTGCATGTGAGCGTAAATTCTAAAAATGCACGCGTTTCCGCAAAATATTGTGTACAGATAATAAATATTAAAGAAGTTTTTCGACATTGATTGTTCAGTTACCGTTACTATTATTAAAGAATGAATGACTTGAACAGGCTAGACGTCACAACTCATAAATAATAAATAAAAAAAAATAATTATAAAATGTCTTTATTTCAGAACAGGTCCATACAGAAATATATGATACATAATAATTACATAATAATAGATCAGTTAGTATTAGCTCTACCTGCTGGGGGTCGTGGGTTCAATCCTCAAGGAGAACAAACAAAGATCAATGTTATTTGCCTGTATACTATGTTGCAATTAAATCTGATTCTATGTAAGTATGTACTAACAAAAAAAATCAGCTATCAGCTATCTAATTCCCATACAAAATTTGCTTAGTGTAGGACTAAATTAGAGCATATTTTTCTCCATACAAAACCCGCAATCTACTCGATTTCACTTCTCGACTATGAAAACTCAGATTACGGACTTAAAAGTAACAATTACGAAAACTGATGCGCAGGTAGGAGATTTTGTAATGCAGACGCATGCAGCTAATTACTGATACTTTATTAGTTTACATTGGAAATAATCAGTATATCATCATATTTATTGACTTGCAACATGCCATAGGGAATCACATAATATTTGTTTAGATATTTTTATAACAGACGCGTCACTTTCTTTCCGTAAATGGTTAATGAAAAGTATGGTAATTAGCCGACTTCACCCAAAACAACATCAGATTTAACTTACGATTCTACTATTTCTCATAAATTCAATGGATGAATTAAGCGCTTTTTGATAGTTCTCGGTAACTTTCTAAATTATTATTTATCTGACACAACAACGTACATTTTGGACTGTATTTACATTTAGTTGTGAAAGTTTAAATGTCTGTATGTTTATGTATCAATCGTGTTGTAACTGTAACCAACATTATTTATAAATCTATTTATTGCCACCAGTCACAGCTTAGTTGGTAGAAGCTCTGCCTTCCTGTGGGTAGTGGGTTCGATTCCCACTCAGAGCAAATGTTTGTGTGATGGAAATAAATAGACATATTTATTTATTTCCATCACTGTGTCTGAATGTTACTATGTACTCTATGTACTTACTTATGTATTATCATAAAAAATGTATTCTATCAGCAATTTAGTTCCCATAGTAGAAGTATTACTTAGTTTGGGACTAGAGTGTGATGTGTTATACGTCAAAAATATTTATTTATTTAATTAATATTTAATTTAACACATCGTACAGTGAACTTATTTATAACTGAAATGTTAACAAAAAAACAAGTAGGAAGCAGACTGTTAGCAACGACCATATTGTCTTTAAAATTATTATTGTTTACGATAGGTATAACTCGCAATGTTTTGTTTGTATTTGTTTTGAAAATTAGAAATCGTGGGAAGATAGGTATTCGCACTAATGATGTAACAATAGGACGTTAAATTTTATGACGGTGCTATTGACAAAGCGCTCGTTAATCCTTTGTTTACACCTAGTTATGTTACACCCTCGTCCCTCTGCCTTAGCATAAGATAGTTTATAATATTTTGCTGAAATGCATCTTCAATGCATTTCATAGAATTAGACTGTTTTTGCTGACGAGCCGTCTGGCGTCTGGAGACGGGCTCATCCGCTCTTGTCGTTTGAGATTCATTAGTTAAGTTACCTCCAAATCGGTATAGCGTATAAGTTTTAATTTTAATTAAATAATTTTCAAGTTTTTTAAAAAGCTTTTATTACGTTCCGAAAGCAACAGTGGCGCAGCCGGCGCGGATTTTCTTGAAAATCACGGAGTTTTTCGCGTTTTCCGATGTCAAAATCCGTCAGAAAATCGTTGAAATAAAATTTCGTGTAGAGTGAATCCGACGAACCAAATAAATAACTCGCTATACGGAAAAAGCAAGCAGTATGGGAGTAACGGTCGGTTGGTGAGTAAAACTTTTCGCCATTCCTTTCCCTCATCCTCCTATATTGTGCGTTTATTGTAATTTTGTTATACTTGAGATTAGAACTCTCTCATTGTAACTTTTGGGTAATCTTTGTATAAAATTCTACAAGGTTAAACCGTGTTCTCAAAATAGAACAAACATAGAGTTAAGAAAAATTGATGCGGTATATTCGATCTCAAATCGATCTGCTTTTTATAAGATAAATAAATGTTTAAGATTATTGATCTAAAAATCGATCTGCTTTTTACAAGATAAATAAATGTTTTAATTAAAGATTATTGATCTAAAAATCGATCTAATCTTTTTATATAAGAAATAAAAAAAATATATAATTTTAATAAAAAATAATTTTAATATTAAAATTTAATTTTATCATTCCTATTTTTATATTGCTTGTTTCTTTTACTTATTGTATTTTTGTGTGTTTTAATTTTGTGTATTTTTGTGTAAAAGTGAGTTGCCACCTCCGAATTACTTAGTAGCTCGCGATGTCGGAACCAGAGATTAAACTTATTCCTAGAGAAGTCTCTCAATTAATCCCGCTTTTTAAAGGCGATAAAAGACAATTAAATTTATATTTGAGAAAATGTCAGTATATTATCGATCGTTATGGTAAAGCAGGTGATGAAAATCAGAATCTTTATGTTTATAATGTTCTGACGAGTAGATTAACAGAGGAGGCAGCTGCTCTTTTATCAGAACGGGAAGATATTGTGACTTGGACAGAATTGAAAGAACTACTCATCCAGCATTTTGGAGACCCGCGTAGTGAAGCGTGTATTAATATCGAATTAGAATCTTTAAAAATTAAATCAGGTGAAAGTTTTCTAGATTTTTGCAACAGGATCCAAAGCGTTCGATCGCTTTTGATGTCAAAGGTAAACGTGATTGCGGACAGTGACTTAAAGCGCGCTAAGTTAATAATTTACAACAATACAGCTCTGAATGTATTTTTATACAATCTACCGGAAAATATGGTTCGCGTAGTGAGACTAAAAGCTCCAGCAACATTGGAAGCAGCATTGACTGTCGTACTTGAGGAAGTGAACTTCTTAGAACAATATAATATGAGGAATAAAATTCATGGTAGTAGACAGATTGAACCTACACCAGATTCAAGGCCATTAACAACTCAGCCAACTGGGTTCAAACCGATGTTCCAAGGTAATAACAATAATCAGCCCAAATTTAATTTTGGTATACCCCAAAATACACAGATTAGGACGCTAGGT
Source organism: Ecliptopera silaceata (assembly GCA_932527185.1). Lineage (NCBI taxonomy): Eukaryota > Metazoa > Arthropoda > Insecta > Lepidoptera > Geometridae > Ecliptopera > Ecliptopera silaceata. Next base: position 7,306,439 of record OW052208.1, on the reverse strand, counting down.
CAACTACAAAATAACGGTACATTCCGCCCACCAACATTAGGATATAAACCTCAATTTGGCCTTCAGCCACAACAACAAACTGGCCTTCAGCAATTCGGCTATAGGCCCCCTCAACAATTCGGCTATAGGCCCCCTCAACAATTCGGCTATAGGCCCCCTCAACAATTCGGCTATAGGCCCCCTCAACAATTCGGCTATGAGCCCCCTCAACAATTCGGCTATAGACCACCACAACCATTTGGTTATAGACCGGAAGCTAAACCATATGTTCAGCCTCCACGCACACAGACAAGTGACGTTACGATGCGAACAGCAGCCCCTAAGGCACCAGAGCAAGGTTTTAAATTGAATGAACTGACCACTATAGAATATGAACCTTATTATGATGACAGTAATAACTATAATTATAATGACGTGAACGAGTTTAAGAACTATGATGCTGATTATGATAACTCTGAAAGTAACGTAAAAAATTATGAAATTGAACAAACTGATGAAACTGAGTATCCTGAAATCTTAGAATTAAATTGCGATCCAACTTTAAAACTTCCTTATGTTCACATAAAAGAAATAAACGCAAATATGATAATAGATACCGGAAGTATGAGATCCTTCCTTAGCCCTCGAATTGCGAATGAATATTTCAATGACTCTGTTCAAAAAGAACCATTTCATGTGGTTAGCACCCACGCAACAAGTAGACACGATGAAGTAATTAAAATCCCTCTCTTGCCTACTTTTGCATCTAACGATTGGCATAAATTCTATATATATGACGTCGACCCACGTTATGAAGGTTTAATAGGAAATGACCTTCTTGAACAATTAGGCGCAATTATTGATTTGAAAGCTAATGTTTTAAAGACGAATGCTACTTGCATTCCAATAATCAGTAACAACCTAAATTATACAATTGACATACCAGCTCAGACAGAAAAAAGAGTAAAATTACCAATTGATCAGTATCCAGGTGAGGCTATCCTTGACGCAAATGATTTAAAAATGCCTAGTGCATTAGTAAACTGCATAAACGGTTACGAAACTACAGTCATTCAGAACACATTAGATGAACCAAACGAACTGACGGTCAAACAACCCTTTACTGTGACTAGATTCGAAAATGATGTGACAAACTGTGACTTAAATTTTATTAGACCAACTAACGATATTGAAATTGATCAACTGTTACAGAAAAACTTAAATAAAATCAGACAAAGACAGCCCAATTTAAAAATACATCTAGACAAATCGGAAGTTTTACGTAAAGAAGACTTAAGACATACGATTACTAAAGATGGACTGAAACCTAACAATGACGAAATTGAAGCGGTATTAAAATATCCTATACCTAAAACGACTACTGAGATTAAGACTTTCTTAGGACTTGTAGGATACTATAAACGATTCATAAAAGACTTCGCTAAAATTACTCAACCATTGACAGCCTGTTTAAAAAAACGCAACAGAATAATAATTAATCAAACATACATTGACGCATTTAATAAATGCAAAGAACTTTTGACGCATGCCCCTTTATTGCATTACCCGGACTATGACAAACCCTTCGTTCTAACGACGGATGCGTCGAACGTAGCAGTAGGTGCAGTACTATCCCAGGGACAGATTGGTAGTGATAAACCTGTAGCATATGCTAGTCGCACACTGAGTGATACTAAAGCTCGTTATAGCACGATTGAACGTGAATTGCTCGCTATTATCTGGGCAGTGAAGCATTTTAGACCTTATTTATATGGTCGAAAGTTTTTCATTTACACCGATCATCGTCCATTAATATGGCTTCGATCTCTTAAAGATCCAAGTAGTAAACTCACGCGATGGAGATTACGCTTACAGGATTATGATTATGAAATGATACATAAAAATGGCAAACAGAATACCAACGCTGATGCCTTATCTGGAATAAAAATTAATGCTTTAGGTTCTGATGACGAAAATCAATCGATAACAGTTAACGGTGACGAGAAGGAAGAAAAGCTTAAAGAACATTTATTTGATGTAGTTGAACAGGTAGGAGAAAGAAAAACTAAAGCTCCTATTAAAAACATCAAACGCCCTTCACAGGTGCAGTCTACTGCTGATAGTAATGCCGTCGCTGGCCCTTCATCTTCAAAACCTTGACGAAAATCCAGGATTACTTCCAATTAAAGAAGGACAAGCTTATGTACAAACCGATCATTGGACTATAATTAAGGTTATTAGCTTGGAAAAGATTTACGATGACTTTAATTACGTATCTACGAATTATGAACAACTATGTAAACTAATTAACTGGAATGTTTCTTACTCTCACGATTTTAAGAGTGTGAAATTACATACAGAGTTTATTCGCCATATAACTAAAGAAAAATACCGACAACTTGTTCCACAACAGCGTTTTAGGAGAGGTCTCCTTAATCCTTTGGGTTCTCTTATAAAAATTATTACAGGAAATCTTGATCACCAAGACGCGATTAGAATTGACAATCTTACTTCTCATTTGAATCAAAATGATATCGTAATATCTAAAAAATTAACTCTGGTCTCTAAAATGTTTGACAGCTTTATAAATGTAACCGGAACTATTGATCAAAATACATTAAAATTGGATAACCGTTTAAAAATCACTGAAAAAATGTTAAGTGATTTAGCCGTTACGCAAAATAATTGGACTTTTTATACATTTGTAATAGGATTATTTAACGTTTATACAAGCAGTTTCCACACTATATTTATTAGACTTAGTGAAATTGAAACAGCTCTAGCATTGAGTAAAGTCTCTATATTACATCCATCTATCGTGAACTCTACAGAACTCTTGTATCATTTGAAATTGATTTCTAACTCTCAAACCTTAGTATACCCACCTATAGAAGAAAACTTATTGAAATTAGAGGAAACTATTTGTGTAAAATCTTATATTAAGAAAAATCAAATTACGTTTATTATGGAAATTCCTTTAACAGATAGAGATATTTATAATTATTACAAATTGTACTCCTTACCAATTTTCCATGAATCCGAGAATAAGACCTTATCCATATTTCCTAAATACCCGTACCTTTTGGCGAAAGGAACGAAATACTTACCGATCGTGAAACCGTGCCGCCCGTTATCAGCTGGCGACCATTTCCTGTGTAACGCAGATCACCGAGCTTTGTACCATGAGCTTACCTGTATCGAACAGCTCATGAGATTCGACGATGACCCCACTCATTGCACGCAACATCAGGTTCAAATTGAAGAGCTTAAGATCCAGCAAGTCAACTCTGACAGTTGGATCCTGTATAGCAGACTGAAGACGACGCTTACCAAGCATTGTGACAGTGACGTCAGCAAACTGTCAATATTCGGCACATACCTCGTGACAATCAATGAACCATGTGATTTGGAAATCAATGGAATTCGCATAAGCCACCGTATCTACATAGAGACGGACGTTGTGGAGCCAATTCCACTAGTTACCTTACCACAGCTACGTGTGGGCGCAAATCTATCCAGTGCACGCGCACTCAATCTCAACGGTGTTAATCTAGATGAAGTGAAGTACATGGCGTACTCCTTAAAACATTCTTCAGTGATCGAAAGTGTTTTAAATGAAAGAAATGATTTTAAATTCAGTGAAAATTTAGGATATGTATCTTTAAGCTTAGTAATCTTAAGTTTTATTGCATTTGTGTTTTATGTGTTTCGACTCAAATTGTTGAATAGCATACCGTGTGTGAAAAATTATCGGAACCAATCTCAAATCGATCGTACCGATAATTTTCCTCTTAGGGATGGAGGAGTTATGTTACACCCTCGTCCCTCTGCCTTAGCATAAGATAGTTTATAATATTTTGCTGAAATGCATCTTCAATGCATTTCATAGAATTAGACTGTTTTTGCTGACGAGCCGTCTGGCGTCTGGAGACGGGCTCATCCGCTCTTGTCGTTTGAGATTCATTAGTTAAGTTACCTCCAAATCGGTATAGCGTATAAGTTTTAATTTTAATTAAATAATTTTCAAGTTTTTTAAAAAGCTTTTATTACGTTCCGAAAGCAACAGTACCTACTTTTTTGTTATTGTTTACCTACATCTTTTGTATTTTTGAATAGAGCAATTAAGGAATCACCAAAACCGTGTGAACCCCGAAGGATAATAGTTACCTACAATTTGTATAAAAGCGGGAGCATTTGCTCAAAATATTGTAGTCTAGTAGAAAACCTCGTCAAGTACAGTGCGAATGAAGAGCACCTCCCGACAATTAAGTGAATTTAAATAAAAGTATAAGTACTGGTAGATCTTCGAGTATATTATTTGGCTCGCACTCCTCGATCCAGCCCCCCGCTCCGCTACGTGTGTTGCACAGGCCTCCGGACCTTACAAGCCGCGCCTCACCGCAACACGCACGGAGCGCTCATACGGTTTAATGGTCCTTCGAGAACCGGATAGAAGAGTGAAGATGCCGATTGTTAGATCGCCGGTAACCTCCAGATCGGAGGAGGGAGATTCGACGGGCGCTACTACTACCGAATCGTCTCTGAGAACACCGATATTGACAGAGACCGAAGAAGCAACTGCGTCAACATCCACTGGGACCTTCACCGCCCGCCCTACCGCTGCTAGCGCCGCCCAAGGGCCCGCCGCACGAACGCATAGGAGGACAACTCGTGCAACGGCAGCAGCCGCTGCAACATCCGCGCTTCCCCTGCGACCCGCGACGTCATTTTCAACCGAGACGGTGGTTGCTCCGACCCGGACGACACAGATTGCGCCGCACACCGTACCGACTGAGATCGCACTCATGCCATCTCATTCGAGCGTTCCGGAGAACATTGGTGGAAACAATACTATTCCACCGTTCGCGCCTTCGAAAACATTGGTACAGCGGAACACAAGTACGAGTACAAGAAAAATTTTGAGACTTGAAGCTCTTCGAGAACTACAGAAAAGAAAGTTGGAAGTCGCCCAGGCAGCCGCCGCTTTAGCCGAAACGGAGTTAGAGCTTTCACTTTGCGAGTCGGAAGCAGATGAGGATCTCGAGTTCGACAGACCAACTCAGGTGGAAAATTGGGTGGAACAGACAGCTGCCAACCTGGAAGCACCGAAGCAACCGGAAGGCAAAGAAGAGCGGAAGTCCGAGATGAAGGAACTTGCCGACGCTATTATCAGTGCTGCTAGAATGGCCAGTCAGCCAACCACGACTTCACTGAAAAAGATTTGGGATTTGCCAGAATTTAAAGGGGCATATGAAGAGTGGTTGCCTTTTAAGAGGGCTTATCAAGATAGCTCGGCACTGTGCACCGACGTGCACAACATGGCTCGACAAACATGGCATGAAAAGAGGAATGGATGGAGCCTACTGCCACGTCCTCAGAAGGCTATGAAGAGTTCTGCGTTCAATGCGGAGAAAAACACAGGCTCAGTGAGTGTAGAACATTTGTAGAAGCTACTACGAACGAAAGATGGGAAATAGCGAAACAAAAACGACTTTGTTTTAGATGCTTGCATCGACGCCACCAGAGAATGAACTGCAGGAGCCAACCCTGCAAAAAATGTGAGAAACCGCATCACACCATGCTGCACTCGGAGCCAGTTGTGCAAGAACCAGCACCGGCCACGCAGCATGAAGAACCCTCGACTGTGTCATGCCATCACATGCGAGAATTCGAAGATACAAAAGACACGATGAAATCCGTTTACGCGACAGCACATGGAGCCAAAGTCTACCTGAAGATGGTTTCGGTAGAAGTATATGGTCCAAAAGGATCCGCCCGCATCCTTGCACTGCTCGATGAAGGTTCGACGACATCATTGTTGGATGCTAGCATAGCTAATCGCATTGGAGCCACTGGCAAGAAAGAATCATTGATACTCAAGACCGCCAGTGGAATCATCGAGAAAAAGAATTCTCAGAAAATTGATCTGAAAATCAAAGGGGCACACAGAAAAGACAAGCGGACTCTACGAGGCGTATGCACCGTGAAAAATTTGAAGCTGTTACCTCAATATGTAAACAAGAAAGTAGTAGAGGAATGCAGCCATTTGAAGAACAAACTGAACGAGCTTCTGTACGAGAAAGAACGGCCAGCCCTGCTCATCGGTCAAGATAACTGGGACCTCATTGTCACACGGAAGATTCTGAGCGGAAAACGAAATGAACCTGTAGCATCACTTACCAGCTTGGGATGGGTGCTTCACGGATACTACTCAGAAGCCGCTGCTCCAGTAAATTATGTAAACCAATGCTTAGCAATAAACGAAAAGGAAGAAATTGTGGAAACTGACAAACGCCACTTTGATAAAGACTCCATCTACATTCAGCAGCGACGACCGAGCAACGGCAGCGATGAGAAAGCCCAGAAGAAATTACAAGAAATTTGTCAAGGGGCAAGCAACGTGAACAACAGAGCAGAGGCACCGGCAAAAGTGAAAATGAAAGAAGCTCCAAAGAGAATGAGGCTCAGCAACGCAGATATGAAAACCCGAGCCCCAATGAATAGAGATATAACAGGTTCCGTGAAATCGGCATGTGACTCAATGCACGTTATAGCTCCAGTCCCCATCACAAGGAAGAATCACAAAGGATTCATGATGGACTGGAGTAAAATGGAACAATGCAGCCAGCATAAAACCAGAAGATGGCACAAGGATAAGGAAGACAAAAAGAATCTGAAGAAGCTTGGAAACGAGTCAGAACGACGCATTGATTCTGAAGAGAAAAACACAGCAGTTCCAGAAGGGCGACGTCGAGATCATCGCAGACTCCTCGCTCCCGCGCATGCCATAGCCACATGGAGTAATCGAGGAAGCATTCCCAGGATTCGACGGAAGGACCCAGGAATCAAGACTCGTCCACGCGATAACGAAGGAGTCGTTGCTGCCGACGGTTGGAGTGCACGGAGCGTCGTGCACTGGCGGGGAGACTGTTAGCAACGACCATATTGTCTTTAAAATTATTATTGTTTACGATAGGTATAACTCGCAATGTTTTGTTTGTATTTGTTTTGAAAATTAGAAATCGTGGGAAGATAGGTATTCGCACTAATGATGTAACAATAGGACGTTAAATTTTATGACGGTGCTATTGACAAAGCGCTCGTTAATCCTTTGTTTACACCTACTTTTTTGTTATTGTTTACCTACATCTTTTGTATTTTTGAATAGAGCAATTAAGGAATCACCAAAACCGTGTGAACCCCGAAGGATAATAGTTACCTACAATTTGTATAAAAGCGGGAGCATTTGCTCAAAATATTGTAGTCTAGTAGAAAACCTCGTCAAGTACAGTGCGAATGAAGAGCACCTCCCGACAATTAAGTGAATTTAAATAAAAGTATAAGTACTGGTAGATCTTCGAGTATATTATTTGGCTCGCACTCCTCGATCCAGCCCCCCGCTCCGCTACGTGTGTTGCACAGGCCTCCGGACCTTACAAGCCGCGCCTCACCGCAACACGCACGGAGCGCTCATACGGTTTACAGACGTTGCGGACGGATCTAGTTTACAGAGTTGTACTTGGTGTAACGCGTCTATATATAATTCATGCTTGTATTTAGCCAGTATAATCGCGTTGACGACACGGATCTATTTTCGCAATACGTTCATGCGATACATTGTCTGTTGGCGCTAAATTACTGATGGCTAAATCTAATTTAATATACCTTGTTGAATAATTGCTTATTTACGCCTGCGTTACACTAAATTAAACAGTGAAGACATTGTTTTGAAAGCTGTCACAATTCTGTCAGTGTCAGATATGAGTTTCGTTTTGGGTTTCCATCCCCACCTTACTACTTTAAAACCTTTGGTTTAAAAATCATGTCTGATTATAAAGATCTGATATTTGATGAAATATATTCATGGTAATATCATACAACGCTATATAATTCCAAACTTAGCAAAGCTTGCACAATAGATTGCAGTTAGAATACATGTATAGTATAGTAACATTCAGACACTGAACAAATATTTACGTTCATCACACAAATGTTTGTTCTCGGTGAGGATCGAATCCACGACAGCATGAAAGGCTACGTAGGTACGACAAACTGAGTTGTGACCCTATTAATCAAACCTACTACTTATAGAACCCTCAACACGCCCTTGTCTTAGCTTGTAATTAAAACAAAAATTATACACAGCATACGACAGGTGTCACAGCTCAGTTGCTCTGCTTTCCATGCTGTGAGTTCGATTCCCACCCAGAGTAAATGTTTGTGTGATAAACGTTAATATTTGTTTTGTGTCTGGGTGTTATAATGTGATCTATGTATTTTCGAAAAACAAATGTAAGTATATAAGTATTCTATCAGCAATCTAGTTCCCATAGTACAAGCTCTGCTTAGTTTGGGACTAGGGTGTGATGTGTGAAATGTCCCAGAATATTTATTTTATTTATCTTAGGATAAACCACAAGTGAGATTTCATGACTTTTTTTTCATACATATTAAGAATTGGTTCTATTTCAAAAACTTTTTCATTATCAATTGTGAACACCGCCATCTTTGAGCGGGAAACAGAAACACGTGTCTACCAGCTGCCAGTAAGAATGTTAGCACAGTTATGCAATTAAGTGCAATGTAGTACCAAGTTTACCGTGTCAAGGTGTTGCTTACAATGTTGCAGTTCGTTCCTCCGAGCTGGGGATCATAATGAATACCGTCTCGTCTGCAACTAACTGTTTTTATCAGAGCGAAGATATCTTTAATCGAGTTGGCCATGTTTCTTGGCTATTGATTAGTTTCACTAGATGGCGTTGTTCTCCATTATGTGTGATAGGCTAAATCATTTGTATTGGAGGGTAGGCGCGGGAAAAAAAATCCCAACGCATTTGTATCGTAACGGTAACGTATCCGAATTACACTTGTACTGTGCAGCAATGACAACTTAACCGCACAATAATCGGATACATTACCGTTTCGATACGTTTATGACAGCATTTCTCAGTGCAGAAACCAGCTCGTATAGCTGTAAAGAAAATACTGTTTTATGGGAAAAATAGAGGATTTCTGGTAATAAAAGGAGGATGAATGAAAAATAAATAACGAGCACCAGGCGAGAATTGCAGTACGCTGTCAAGAGCTCCTAAAGAAGAAGAGTTACGTGAGAAGGCACAACATTATAATAAACAATAACAGATTTTTTAAAAGACATACAAGCTAGGTATACTAACTTCAGCTTCTTCAATTCAAAATACTTAAAAAACAATAAAAAAATTATTGACTAAACAAATTATGAATTTGAGATTCAAATACAAACTATGAATACACTAACATTTATAGGTATTTTTCTTTCGTTTTGTGTTGTGTATTTGTCCAAAAAAAAGCAGAAAAAAGGTTGAGAACAACAGGGTTGAAAATGTCCAAATTGTATATATTTTTAGAATATGATGCATATAAATCAAACTGGCAGATGATTTATCTGATATTTATATGTTACCTTTGCATGGCTGATAAGAGATAAGAATGCATTATATCATTGAGCACGTGTACTGCAGATATGCCCTCTAAATATAATCTATTGTACCTATATTTAAATAATGCACAAATAATATAAATCAATAAATATGCAGGTCTTGACAGGGCCTACACATTTGCTTTGGGGTCGAGACTCTAGGGCCGTGGGGTACCTAGGCCTTCCGGGTTTTCCAAATTCTTTCAAGCCGCAGTCACAGAGACGCGTGACTGTATCTGGCCCAGCGTATCAGCATTGCTATTCAGCGCTGCAATGCAGCCAGTATCTTGGATACGCGACGATTGGTACAGATTTGGTTAAGTTGAGCTTATCGAACAATATCTATAGAAATTTAAAATAAGATATAAAAATATCTAAGTATAGAAATTTGCAACGGTCTGCAGATACTTCTGAATTGTAAATCACGTTTTTGTGCGAGAGACGCTTTAAGTATTTATGTATGTTATTCTTTATTTTCTTATGTTTTTTAGTTATTGTTTTAGCGGTAACAAAAATACATATGTGAAAATTTTAACTCTCTGACTATCATGATATACAGCCTGCTGACAGGCAGACACAGGAGATGGTCAGCGGAGTATCAGTAAAAGGGTCCTTTTTTCACTTTGGGGCCGTTCAAATATTACGTAAGCAGATTTATTACAATCATTTACCCCCCCCCCCCCCCCATCCCCCTTGTCAGCAAAAGTAAGCAAAGCTCTTACCCCCTCCTCCCATGCTCACGTAAACAATTTTCAATTATAAATGTATTTTTTTTATATTGTAATTATAATGTTATAACCTTATTTTATAAATTGATAAAGATTAGATTTTACTGATACAGTATTAAACATAGAGTAAGGGACAAAAATATTATAATCTTACGAACATAAATAACTACCGATGACGTAATCATCATCTAGACTCCCCTACCCCCCCATGTCATCCAAAATAAGCAAAACAAAGACCCCCCCCGTAAGCACTATGGGGAGGTCCCCATAGTGCTTACGTAATACTTGAACGGCCCCTTTGGATACGGAACCTAAAAACTAAACAACTGTATACTTCATACGGAATTTTACAAGAACCTTACACTCATTGTACTAACTAGGCAAGGACAAGTTCGATCTAGATTATCTAGACTAGCATTAACCTATGACAGAGACCTTTTGCTTCAACTGTAGCAATATACGATCAGAATAATAATTTACACGTGTTTGTCATTTGAATAGAATATAATGCAGTTCCGTAAATGACTTGTATAATTCAGGAAATAGTTTTACCGCTGCCATTGATATAGATAGTTAGATAGAAAACGCTTTATTGTACACACAAGGAAATAACAGAAAATACAGAAAAACAGTGTTAACAGAATACAAGGGGCGGCCTTATCGCTTTGAGCGATCTCTTCCAGACATATACTAACATATAGTGATATAGTGGCCTTTGCAGCTAAATCTAGATTTATTTTTGAGGTCACTTATTATTATCAAACGGGATCTTCTTTTTTAACTCATTAATGTATTATAACTTAGTTAAATTGACACCGCACTGAAACTTCAGTACTTAATTTAGTTTAATTATAGTTCTTTGTAAGAAGGATCATATAAGAAAACGGTAGGAACCAGGCCGTAAGTTTCTTGCCCGTTCTTCTACGCTCTGGTCGCGTGGAACTGGCACCTAGAATCACCTAGTATGTAGGACGATTCTAAATGATCCTTGTGATTTTATTGAATAAAGAAATATTTGACTTTGACTTTTGAATGAAATCAAAGTAAATGACAACTTTTTATACTTCAAATATACAGGGTGTAACAAATGAGGTGGACCAAAAGCAAAAGGGCGATAGGGGAGCTCAATGGCTATCCATATAACCCTTATGTATGTTCAGCGATATTCAGTCGTTCAAAAGTTATTCCCACTTTTATGTTTTTTTTTTCATTAACATATTTTAGGTTAGATTTCCCAATTAAACCCAAACTATCAAGGCTACAACCGTAATTTTTTTACACCTTGTAGCTTAATAGTAGACCTTTCGTACTGCATGACCAGTTTGAGTCGTTATTTGATTGATTTCCAAATAAAAAATAATCTTTGCAGAAAAATCCGAAACCTGAACTTCCGCGAAAAACTTTAGGAGCAATTTAAAAAAAAAACTTGCTGAATATTTTTTCCCACAACCTATCTTAAAAACTTTCTCCATTTATGGAGAAGTTACCCTGAAAATTTCATAAGGCTAGTACAGAAGGATCATGTTAAAAAGTGAACTCATGTGTTGTAAAAGTGCTGAAATCGACGGTTCAATCGACCAACACGATGGTCCGGGCAAGGCTCAGATTGTGTATGCCACCCCTTCTAATCAATTGCTCTTGGTATATTCTAGCAGCCTCTCGAACGTTTTCTTGAGCTAACCCGTGATGAAGTAAAATAAATCAAGAAACCAACAGTGGATTAGGTGTGAAGTCTAAAAAAGTTAAACTTGTTTCCTAGCTTTTCGTAGTCGGGTTTGAGTTTTTAAATCTTATTACTGAGTCAGGTTGTGAAAAGTGCGGCCACTCAGGAGTCTGAATTTGGATTAATTTACTTTAACGAAAACTGCGCGTTTACGGACTGTACAAACTTTGCGATTAGTGTATCATGCCATATTCTCCTCGTAGATATGCAGAAATGTACTATTGTCATGTTGTAGCTCAAGAAAACGTTCGAGAGGCTGCTAGAATATACCAAGAGCAATTGATTAGAAGGGGTGGCATACAATCTGAGCCTTGCCCGGACCATCGTGTTGGTCGATTGAACCGTCGATTTCAGCACTTTTACAACACATGAGTTCACTTTTTAACATGATCCTTCTGTACTAGCCTTATGAAATTTTCAGGGTAACTTCTCCATAAATGGAGAAAGTTTTTAAGATAGGTTGTGGGAAAAAATATTCAGCAAGTTTTTTTTTTAAATTGCTCCTAAAGTTTTTCGTGGAAGTTCAGGTTTCGGATTTTTCTGCAAAGATTATTTTTTATTTGGAAATCAATCAAATAACAACTCAAACTGGTATTGCAGTACGAAAGGTCTACCATTAAGCTACAAGGTGTAAAAAAATTACGGTTGTAGCCTTGATAGTTTGGGTATACTTGGGAAATCTAACCTAAAATATGTTAATGAAAAAAAAAACATAAAAGTGGGAATAACTTTTGAACGACTGAATATCGCTGAACATACATGGGGGTTATATGGATAGCCATTGAGCTCCCCTATCGCCCTTTTGCTTTTGGTCCACCTCATTTGTTACACCCTGTAGAACGTTCATCGAGGTAGAGCCATTCTCGGATTAATACTAATTTGGACAAGTTGAACCATCTATAGATCGTTTGCAACGGTCTGTAGATAGCTCAACTGTTTCTAATGTAAGTATTATTATTTTTTAAATGTATTTAGTAAATACTGTAATAGTCGTAAGTTTGTTTGTGAATAAATATTTCTCGGAATAGGTATATACTTTCCAATAAGAAAATTATTATCAAAATCTGACTACTCTGTGAAAAGTTCTGAGAGTACAAAGCTTTAAAAAATGTGGCGGCAGTCTAAAACCAGCTTATAACACAAAATGATAGATAACGTTAAAAATTTTCTAGCAACATATTAACAGTAATAATTTATCTTTGAACAAGAGTTTCATTATTATATTATACACATTATTTTATAAAATTCTGATAAGACACAAAGAATTTGTTATTACACTTTGTAAGTACCCGCTGATAATTAATTAATGAGCTGTCAATGTAAGATAGGTCAAGAGAGGACAGACAAATTGATTGTATAAGAACTTTATTTATAAAACTTAATATAAACTACTTAATTAATAAAGGCGAGCGTAGGTTGCCTATCATTCTCAGATATGTTAATAATATTGTGAAAAGTTAGTTAAAAGTTTAACAGGAACTTTTAGAGATATTATACGAAATTTTGTGATTAGAGAAAGAAAAATCTGAATAAAACGAAGAGATATTATTGGTGCTAAGTGAAAAGCTACATGGAGACACTGCTAGGTGTTTACCATTCATGCCGAATGCGACAAGAATCAAAAACCAAACTCTAGCTCAATGCCCATGTAGGTAGATTGCAAGAAAAAGGGATTCAAAAAAAAATGTATTATTGCTCAATATTCGAAATCCGAGCTACCATTTATTTAAGGAATAAAAGATTATAAACATTATAATATTATCCTGGTATTATCCCGAACGAGTCCCTATCATTACCCTTCCGAGGTCTCTCAAATGATTACCTAATTGTAATTGAAGAGGTAGGTTTTATTAACTTTTTAATCCGACTTAATATTATAAACGTAAAAGTTTATAATATTAAGTAGGATTAAGTAAGTAGGTTGTATGGATGGATGTATGTTTGTTACTCTTTCACGCAAAAACTAATGAATGGATTTTAATTAAACTTTACAATAATGGTTCATACATCAGAATAACATAATGGCTATAATTTATATAGAGACCGTGCGTTTTGTCCAAAATATAACGATAATAAGGCGAAGTAGCACTAGTAAAACTATAAACAAAGTACATTTTTTTCATAAGTTTACATGTAATTAGATTTAACGACCGATGTGGCGTGGCGAGCGAAGGGTTGCCTGCGACGCGGAGGTTGCGGGTTCGATTTCCGCCTTGGGATAAGTAAATGTTTGTACGATCTACAAATATTTATTCCGGGTGTTCTGGGTATTTTATATGTAAGTATAATAAAAAATATCTATCCATGTAATGTATTCTATTAAGTATATCAGTCTTCTATTACCCATAACACAAGCTCTGCTTAGCTTGGGGCTAGATGATGTTATGTGGATTGTCCAGCAATATTTATTTACTTAGTAAATGCGTTTGTATGAAACACTCATATGTAAAAAACAACAGGCTGCCCAATATTTTGATTTTCAGGGTATCGTCAAAAGGAAAAACTGGAATCCTTATAAGACGACATGTGTTTGTCTATTAACTTCAACACTTCTTAAGAAAGCCTCATGATACAATCATTTATTTGTAAAAATATAATAATGTATAGGAAATAGAAAAAGAAAATATTTATTTATCACACATAACAAATTATCTTATACAGGGTTACATGGAAAGTCGTGCTAGATCCGTTAAGGGCGTGGAGTACCCATCATTTCTGACTTATTTTACTAAGAAACACCTTACCCTAAACTTAACCCATTTCGAGATATTCGACTTTTAAATTTTTATAGAAAATTGCAGACTTTTAGGCTACTAAATTTATTATTGTTTTTTCTGTGCATCTTATTATTATTATTATTGCATTTTTACATGGGTAATAAGATGCTTTAGGACATCAATCATTAAAATAGTGCATAAGTTAATTGAATAGATCGTAGTAGACAAGTGAAACTTATGAAATAAAAAAATATTTTAGAAGGTTTATTTTTCTCTAAGAGATATCTAAAAAAAATATTATGGCACTCGTTCGGCAGATGTTATAATAAATATCTACGTTTCAACAGCTATCTAACGACGTATAATAATCTAGGGTTTGTATTACATTTCGTGGAAAAAAAGTAGTTGGGACGCTCCAGGTTGCAGTTCTAACGGTCCCGCGCGAGCAAGACAAGTGAAGATTTATGTAGATGCGAATGAAAGAAAAAAGGTGTAGAGACCGGCTAGGGCTGGGAATACAACAGGGGAAATTTTTTTGGTTGTCAGTCTGCTTTTGTGCTTCGTACATAGTGAATGTGATATCGTTTTGCTCTTTTCTCCACTTGGCTGTGATTCTGAACTATTTCTTCTGATTTTGACTACTGTGCTCGTTAACCGAACTCTGCTTTATTTGACTTGCTTTGCTTTATTTGTCGACACACAATCGCAGTATCCGTAACATACAAGCATATAACATATTCTTCAGATGTTTAGGACGTCATTTTCAACATTTCCGTATCACAGGTACAAATCAGAGTCCGGTTAACGAGCACAGTAGTCAAAATCGAAATAGTTCAGAATCACAGCCAAGTGGAGAAAAGAGCAAAACGATATCACATTCACTATGTACGAAGCACAAAAGCAGACTGACAACCAAAAAAATTTCCCCTGTTGTATTCCCAGCCCTAGCCGGTCTCTACACCTTTTTTCTTTCATTCGCATCTACATAAATCTTCACTTGTCTTGCTCGCGCGGGACCGTTAGAACTGCAACCTGGAGCGTCCCAACTACTTTTTTTCCACGAAATGTAATACAAACCCTAGATTATTATACGTCGTTAGATAGCTGTTGAAACGTAGATATTTATTATAACATCCGCCGAACGAGTGCCATAATATTTTTTTTAGATATCCCTTAGAGAAAAGCAAACCTTGTAAAATATTTTTTTATTTCATAAGTTTCACTTGTCTACTACGATCTATTCAATTAACTTATGCACTATTTTAATGATTGATGTCCTAAAGCATCTTATTACCCATGTAAAAATGCAATAATAATAATAATAAGATGCACAGAAAAAACAATAATAAATTTAGTAGCCTAAAAGTCTGCAATTTTCAATAAAAATTTAAAAGTCGAATATCTCGAAATGGGTTAAGTTTAGGGTAAGGTGTTTCTTAGTAAAATAAGTCAGAAATGATGGGTACTCCACGCCCTTAACGGATCTAGCACGACTTTCCATGTAACCCTGTATATAAGCCAGAAAAAGAAGTGGTTCCAATAGCGATGGTACTTTAGAATAAGATTATTTATAGAATTGTGAATCTCACGTCAATTTTATTATGTCCAACTAAGTTTTGTAACTTAGTTGGACGTAATAAAATTTCAACTTTTAAAATAATACAAAACTATACAAAGCCAATGTATTTTATAGGAATATAAGTCGGTGGGTAGATCGAAGTAGAGCCGGCGAAGTGGACAAATAACACGACAAAATTTGCATATTTCATTATGATTTTATGATATTGTAATAAAAGTTAATGCCGAAGATCTAGAAATTCTGGAATTTTAATACTTTCATAAAGTTTACAATGTTGCATGCGTGTAAATTGTAAAAATTAACTTTTTTTGAATAAACTTTTTGTTGTGTTACGACCCTTTGTGTAAAAACTCGCACAGAAAAGTATATTATAGTAATTGATACGATTTCGTAAGCCGGATAAAACAGAGTTCCTATTTATCTAAATATAATATCAATTATAAAATCAGTATTTATAACACGATACAATATATAAAAGATACATTCTGAGCGAGCTGAAATACTTAAGAAAACCTTTCAGTATCTAACAGCTGATGAATTTGAAAGTGACACCTACACAAGTGTTGATCACAATAGGCCATTTAGGACACAATGAGCAATACGCAAATTAAAAAAAAATGCCTATTTTTAGTAGTCGTAACGTAAACGTGCAAGTGTTTTTACAAACAGCTGCAGATATAATTGGTGACGAGGTTTTATTGTTTGAAGATCAATTCTAAAAACCGACGGAAGTTTAAAACAATTCGTGACCGACACGAGCAAAGCTGTGGACAGAAGCTACCTAGTTAAAGCGTTTGCACACTGGCCGATACCGACACGACACGATACTAGCACGTTTTTAGGTTTATTGTCATAAAAAAAACAGACAAATTCGAACTTTTATCGGGGACAGTAAAAACACCCGCTTAGCATAACCACGTAACTCAAAGACTTTCTTGGCAAAAATAATAGAGAATATTAACATAACATTGTAGACAATGATGCTCAAAATGCCCTTACCAACAATAGTATTGACAGAACTGCCTCAGCAATACTGCATAACTGGTTATCACACATACATTGTAGCAGTCATGTTTATTTTTACCTTTCCGATATCGGATGTCGTATCGGGTGGTGTAAAAGCAGCCGTAACAAACCTTGTCTATGGTCGTGAGCGTGATAAGCAGTAGTGGCAATAGTTCAACAATGTAGGCATAATATTGACTCTCTTATTTTCGCGAAGACAGAAACACAGGACCATCACGACATCCCTCACCATTTGAACCAGTTCAAACTGGTTTAGCTCGATTGCTTTAACTATCCAATATCCAACTCATCATCATCATCATCATCATCATCGGGTTGTTTTGTCGTGTTGCCTGGAGGAAAACTTTCAACGATAGGCTTATTGTACTTTAATAGATACGATGTAAATCAAAATCAATTTGTACATTAAAATAGTATTTATCTCCATCTATATGATGATAATTTGTATAAAGCGACGCTGATACCAGCATATTCGGCTTTATTATTAAGCTATTGCATAGCTTCTATCGCGGAGCGTGGAACTGAATCCAGAAATTCTGTTACGAATTAACCTTACACTGCGCATGCGTAATCCAGCAAAAATTTTTATGCAATAGCTTTACCGCGGTAGTGCCCGAGTGCCACACGTCTTTTTTTTAAATACGAGATCAACAAGTAGGGAACTAACTAAATATTGATCAAAGAGATGTTCCATCACTGTTGGAGATCTGATTTTAATCTAAGTATAAGTAAAATTCGTACGATCAATTACTGCCTTATGTTCATTTCCGAGAAATCTTAGAATTTGAATCTTTATATATCCAGGTTCCTTTTAGGGTTCCGTGCTAAAGGGTAAAAAACGGGACCCTTTTACTCGATCCGCTCTCCGCTTGTCTGTCTGTCGCTAGACTGTATCTCATCAACCGTGGTAGTTAGAGGGTTGAAATTTTCACAGATGATATATTTCTGTTGCCGCTATAACAACAAATAAAGCTATAACAAAAAAGTGCAACTGTTAGTTCCCCAGAAGGTACATAGAACCTACAACACAAACCTTCGGCTTCGCTTCCGATTGGTACAGATTTGGATCAGTTGAACTATCTATAGATCGTTTGCAACGGTCTGTAGATAGCTCAACTGTTTCTTATGTATTATATATGCAAATGCACATTTTGTAAATACTGTATAGTTGTAAGTTTGTTTGTGTTCTTAAAGAGTTAGAATTGTTTTTTTTTTTTAATATATGTACATATATTATCAAACTTGTGATATTTTGGTACAGAACCTTTCGTGCGGGAGTCCGACTCGCACTTGGCGGTGTTTTTAAACATCAGATACCGTGCCTTAGTTTTTAAAGCATTACGGGAAATGTATAAATCGATTTGAAATGAAGCTACTACTTTAAAAGGTACTATTACGACCTAGAGTTTTATGTTCTAGAGCAGCAATGTGGGTAATGAGATCGTTTTTCTCAGCAATTTAATGTTTTATTACCGTTTTTCATGAGATGTGTCGTAAGTGTGCGAGATTCGTTACCATTTTGACAATACAAAAATTATTTTTTGTAATGTGTTCACCACAAATATGGGGTTTTTGAGCTAAGAAGAAGGAGTGGACTCGGATTTGACGAATGATAGGAGTGGAAGAAAAAGACATGTTGTGCTGACCCCACTTAACGTGGGATAAGGGCAGGGGAATGATGAGCTAAGATGAAGGAATTATCGGTTCAAGTTGTTTTTGGTTAAACGTAGCGGATAAGAAGCATATATTCAGAGATGTTTCAGTGATCAACAGGTTTAATACCGGCAGCGATCACCGAATGGTACGAGGCACTCTGAATATCGACTTTAAGCTTGAACGTGTCCGCTTGATGAAGTCTAAGCTCCGACCGAACCTACTCCAAACCGCTATGAACTCAGAGAAGTTCCAACTTCAGCTCGAAAATCGATTCGCTGCCTTGGAAACTACCGATGACGTAGATCAGGACCTACACAATGTGGTAAACATCCTCAGGGAAGAGGGCACGAAATTTTGCTCGGTAAGGCGTACGGGCAAAAAGTCTAAGTACTCGGACGAGACTCTCCGGCTAATGGAAAAGCGACGCCAGACACCACTCACCCCTACTACGCTGTCAGAACACAGGGCTCTTAACAAGTGCTTTGCTAAGCGCATACGCTACGACCTCCGTCGCTCCAATACGCTTCGTATTGAACGAGCGATTGAGCAAAATCGGGGGTCCAAAGTGTTTGTGCAGCAACTTGGTAGGAGCCATCTGACACAGCTCACGACATCTAGGGGTGATACCGTCGTTTCCAAGCCGGAAGTATTGGCTGAGATCGAAGACTTTTATGGCCGATTGTACGCCTCGCAAGTTTCGTGTCCGGGATCCAGTAATGAGGATGTAAGAGCCACACTGACCCGCCACTACACAGAAGATCTTCCGGAGATAAGCCTTGACGAGATCGAAATGGCTCTGAGACAGTTAAAAAATGGAAAAGCCCCAGGGGAAGACGGAATCACGTCGGAACTCCTAAAGGCAGGTAGTCTACCAGTCCTGAGGGAAGTCCAACGTGTTTTTCAATCCGTCCTGGACCATGGGAGAACTCCAAAGGCATGGAGCAAGAGTGTGGTTGTGATGTTTTTCAAGAAAGGCAACAAGGCCTTACTGAAAAACTACAGACCGATTTCACTCTTGAGCCATGTCTACAAACTGTTTTCCAGGGTTATCTCGAACCGTCTTGCGCGAAGACTTGACGAATTCCAAACTCCGGAGCAGGCTGGGTTTCGCAGAGGATTTGGCACCATAGACCACATTCACACAGTACGGCAGATTATACAGAAGTCCGAAGAGTATAATCAGCCGCTGTGCTTAGCGTTTGTGGACTATGAGAAAGCCTTTGACTCTGTTGAAACCTGGGCTGTTCTACAGTCTCTGCAACGATGCCAGGTGGATTGGCGATACATCGAAGTGTTGAGATGCCTATACTATGATGCTACTATGTCGGTCCAAGTCCAGAACCAGCAGTCTAAACCTATCCAGCTGCGCCGCGGAGTAAGACAAGGAGATGTTATATCTCCCAAATTGTTTACGAGCGCGCTGGAAGATTTGTTTAAGACGCTGAGTTGGAATGGAATGGGCATTAACATCAATGGCGAATATATCTCACACTTACGATTTGCTGACGACATCGTCATATTGGCTGAATCGTTGCAGGACCTACAACAGATGCTGAACAGTCTCGCTGAAGCCTCACGACGGATTGGCCTGGGCATGAACTTGGATAAAACGAAGATCATGATTAATGATCTTATTACCCCAGAGCCAATCACCGTCGCTGGAATGCCTCTCGAAGTTGTGCAGGAGTATGTCTACCTCGGGCAGACGCTGCGGTTGGGTAGACACAACTTCGAGAAAGAGCTAAACCGGAGAATACAGCTTGGCTGGGCTGCGTTTGGGAAACTTCGTCAAGTCTTCTCGTCCTTCATCCCTCAATGTCTGAAAACGAAAGTTTTCAACCAGTGCGTCCTACCCGTTATGACCTATGCTGCTGAAACGTGGACACTGACAGTAGGGTTGGTCCACAAGCTGAAAGTCGCTCAGCGTGCTATGGAGAGAGCTATGCTCGGAATTACCTTAAGAGATAGAATCTGGAACGAAGTGATTCGTCAGAAAACCAAGGTGTTCGACATAGCTCAAAGAATTAGCAAGCTGAAGTGGCAGTGGGCCGGCCATGTTTGCCGAAGAACCGACAACCGTTGGAGCAAACGGATACTAGAGTGGAGACCACGTTTAGGTAAGCGTAGTGTAGGACGCCCTCCGGCGAGATGGAGCGACGATCTGCGGAGTGTAGCTGGCAAACACTGGATGAGAAGGGCCAAAGACCGGGCTCAGTGGCGCGTCTTGGGAGAGACCTACGTCCAGCAGTGGACTAGTATAGGTTGATGATGATGATGATGATGATGATGAAACGTAGC
Source organism: Ecliptopera silaceata (assembly GCA_932527185.1). Taxonomy (NCBI): domain Eukaryota; kingdom Metazoa; phylum Arthropoda; class Insecta; order Lepidoptera; family Geometridae; genus Ecliptopera; species Ecliptopera silaceata. The sequence goes on along the minus strand of OW052208.1, from coordinate 7,285,276 downwards.
TTGTCAAACTAATTTTTTAGCATATTCATTTAGTTATTGAAGGAAAACCAACAGCGGTTCTGTCTTGATACGAAATTATGTCAAATTATGTCTATACATACCTGGACTACACGCCTGCATTGCGACGTGTAGTTGCAAAACATCCAACTTGTAATCACGGACTAATTTTATGACCTCATATTAACTTTACGACTGCAGACTACTTTTATCTGAATTAATAACCGCTAAACGAATGAAATGCAAATCATACTTAAAATGAAGCTTAAGAGCAACTGCTCGTCAAGTAATTAAGATTTGATTACTTATTACTACTTATATGTTTTTTACAGATCATAATAAAACTAGATCGAATACAATTATGTATATAGAAAACCGGTGAGCGCTGACTTTGTACTAAATATTGGCGCGAGAATGTGTGATTTAACGACTCCTGTACCTCTACCATGAGTTGTCACAGTAAAATCGCCTGACTTTACTACAGTAGTTACGTAAATATTAGTATTACGAATTTTAGTACCCAACTATTCGCTAGAGGCGCTGTACAAATCTTCATACATTTTTTAACTACAGACGCTAGCGAGTATAGTACTTATATATAATATAGTAAAAACTCATGGTAGAGCTACTGATTGGCTGTTAGTTTGTTCTTGATTTATGTCACCAATCAGTCAGTGTCGCAGTGTGACGTAGAGTGACAGTGACGTAAAGAATGAAATTTCTCACGCTTTTCACACGCCGCAAAAAGCTGCAGTACTTATCAGAGACTGACAGAATTATCGCAATTAGCCACAAAAAAACTAAAAAAATATTATAAATCCAACTATTACTTTTTAACAAAAAGCCATTAAATGTATCAAAAAGCTTTCAAGATAACACTAAATATTCCAGCAGAAATCTTGATATTGAGATAACCCTAGACATGCCACCACCCACAAAGCACTTAAAATATTTATTTTTACGAAGCTTTATTTCTTGCAGAAAGTCACGCATGCGCCATTTTCTCAGTCCATAAACCAAGTTTTAGATTTAAACCAGTAGTTTGGCTCAACAGCCTGTTTTGCGCAGAAAGCGGGTAATCTACGACTAATACGAGCACTTTAAAATATAATTAAACTTACTATAATTTCAACGAAAAATGTAAGTAATGTTTTATAAAATTAATGCCTTATTTTAGTGATTCCTCAGTACTGGAAATAGATCTATTGGCAATAACCATCTCGCTATGGTACTCCAACACTTACATTCTGTCACAACTATCTACAGGCACTATATTTCAGAGAGGTAAGTGTAAGGTGTTTATTTTTATTTTTTTACTACGTGTAGTAGTTGATTGTAGGAGAGTGAAGATTTTATTATGCGATGGTTCTGAATTTGAGCTGTGTTTAGATAGACAGAATCGCGTCCAAACATAACACTTGACACATAAACACCCAGCAGTTATACACCGTGTAACATAAAGTCCCTATAATACCGAAAGGGGGGTATAGTATACGTCATTGCGAACAACATTTGTTCTACGACTTTTAATTTTTTTGTATTTTTCATTCATGAAATCCATTTTTTGTTTTTTATTTACAGCTGTTTTTAGTTTGAACTCGAATAAACCCAGATAAGGAACTGCCTATCTGTCATTGGCTAGGCTATACAAGCGTCAACCAGTTTTCGGTGTAATTGCAACAATCGAATTCAGTTCGGAAAGTCGAAAAAGCCTTTTTAAAGTAAAACTTATTTACTAGCACTACGTAGTTAAGGCGCGATCTTTACGACTGAGAGTGGCGGAGCCATTAATAAGTTTTTAATTAGTTACCGACACTGAAAGTTTTGAAACGTTACGTTCTGTTAGTGCTTTTTCTATCGCTACAGATTTTGCTGCAGGATATCAAAAATTGTGTTATAACAAAAATTCACAAAATCAAGCTCTTTCGTCGATGTCAAGCAAAAACCATAACCAAGACACCATAGAAATACAATGACTGAAAAAAACTATAACTCTGCCTTAGGACGTACACACGAGAATATTTTGTCTACCCTAAGACTTAGGGTTGGTACTGTATTTATAACATACTAACAGTTAACTTTTGTTTGACCTATCTGCCTATCTTTAAACAAATTACTGAAGATAATTTTGTCATAAGATTTATGTTAAAACAAAAAATAGCCTATTCAGTACCCTAACAAGTTTATTAGTAACTAGTGACAACCCTAATTTTACAGCTGAAAGCCACCGTTACATTCCCTCGTTAGACTGCCTCGGAGTAAATGCTTTAGATATTATTCAAAAAAGTATTTTTATGACGAATAAAACTGTTACTACTTCAATTAAATTGATTAAATACTATTTAAAATCGAATGACATCAGAGATAGCATGTACTATTACTAATAATAGTTTGTTACGAGTATGTACATATTACTAGTGGTTCTGTGAGAACAGCAGACTTCGTAAACATCTCACTTAGAATAAAGTCTAATTTTATCAGCATACTGCTGATAAAATTTCATTAGAAGAATGCTGATAAATAAATCTACAGCAAACCTTCCCCTATCTCCCTTCCTCCTCCGGTTTTTTTTCTTCATCTTTTGAAGAATGAAGCCAAAACTTCATTTAAAATGCCTCTAAATTTGTATGGAAATTCGTCGTTAAGGCGACGGGTAGGGTGAAATTTTTCATAATAAATAAAAATGTCAATAACTTCCAAGTTTATTATTTATTTATTATATCTATACACACGTTAAACTTGTAACACGGCATAGTTTTTGCCGTGGTGGTTAAACTCTAGACAGTCAGCGTGGCAACGTCACAATTTCAATTTCAACAAAAATGCTGACAACGGCGCAAAACACATAATGAGCCGCGCACAGTTCGGATAGTCAAACTCTAAAGCAGTGCCTTATGTATATTTGCGAGCACACAGCAATCAAACACTTATAATTCCTAAGGTGCTACTCTTCTTCTTCTTTAAACACCTTAATGTAGAAATGTTTTCTTTAGAGTCACAAGATACGAACCATAAGAATAGCTGTGCTGAGTTTGGTACCAAACAAATCTGCCAAACCCATAAAAAATGGGATCTTAAACCACACTTTTGCAAAAGGTGTTGGTACTAAACTTACATTTAAAAGTAAACTATATCCAAGAGCACAAATTTTGAGTAACAATACACTAGTTCAATATATGTGTTATAGGAAATAATAAGTTTCACAACTCCACATGCTATCACTTTTTCTGAAAACAGTTTTCGGTTTCCCCAAAAACACGCATTTGGCTATACCCGTCACCTTAAATATCGCTACAGCAAGCTTTCCCCCATTTCCTCCTAATAGAAAATCGCTAATTTTAATAAGTCTAACGGCCGGTTTCTCGAACGATGATCAACGAAAAAATCTAATAATTACTATGTGTCAAACTCGGATCAATCGTGATTTGGGTTTCCAGAAACCGGCCGTAAGAATATGTGTGCCAATTTTCAATGTCATGTGACGAAGAGAGTGCTAGGTATGAATGTGGATATAGAGGAAGAGGTAGGCCTAAGAAAAGATGGATGGAGTGTGTGAAAAATTATATGGATGTGAAAGGAGTGAATACTGAGATGACGGATGATAGAGGAGAATGGAAGAAAAGAACATGTTGTGCCGACCCCATATCCCACCTAGTGGGATAAGGGCAGGAAGAAGAAGAAGATGTGTGCCAATTTTCGTTAAAATCTGTTGGAAAATGCGACCTGTAGACGAGAACATACATGCATCTCATAGAAACGAATCTTTAAAATAATGATCTAAAACTGAGCCTAGATTTTTAGCAGATCAGTAAAATAAATTGTGGCAGTTGGCACTACACTGCCAACGTGTAAACTCTACACTAAAGTACACTTTATTAGACACCAGCCGAGACTCGTAAAATATCATTTTATGTTCGTCTCAATGTGTAGGTACTTTGAAAGTACTAATTGGTAACTATACAATGGTCCATCTACGCTCAAAAATGACTGAGGTTCGTAAAGTTGATAGCTATATTTACAGGCGTCAGATGTATGGACACTAGGTGTAAAGTTGCACGCTTTTGTAGTAGCAATGTATATTGTTCTTTTATTTATAGCATAAGGATAATTTTAGGATAAATAGATAATATAAATTTAAGGATACTTAAAAAAAACTAAAGTATTAAGCAATATGACGAAGTCCTATAAAAGCCTTAAAATATATGTTATTTTGTTAGGTTGTTAAAGTTTGGGTTTTTATTTAGTTAAAATCTTGTGTGGCCGATTTTTTTTATTTGAGATGCCCTACCTGATGTAATGCTATTGTATCTTAATTATGTACTTACGACCATAATTATATTTTTTACATAATTATATACCTACCTAAACATATATAGATATAATATTTGTTATAAGTTTGTGTGTTTTTGGGGACAAATAAATAATTATCTTATCTTATCTATAGACTAACATAATCTTTGTATATTCTACAGAATAAGCTATTAAAATGCTATAATAATATAATATTATAAAGAGGAAAGATTTGATTGTTTGTTTGTTTGTTTGTTTGTTTGTTTGTTTGCATCGAATAGGCTCCGAAACTACTGGACCGATTTCAAAAATTCTTTCACTGTTGTGAAGCTACATTATCTGTGCTGAACATAGGCTATATTATATTTTCATAAAAATTAGGGATCCTTACTAAAACTTCAATTATGTAACCCAAGATGTAAAAGAAATTCCTTACATCGCGTGCGCTGCGGAAACTATTGATGATAGAAAGAAATTATGTACTACAATTTTGTAGAACACATCATCATCCACAAAAAAGTCAGCGACAGCATATGTCTAACTATTATAGATATGTCATAATAAGTGTTTTAATATCAAAAAAATATAATTAAAATGACGACGCCAGAAAACGTTCTATATTTGTACTTTGCTATTAATCCTTATCTAAATAAATTACTTACTTTAAAATTAAGACTGCTTCAATACCTTTCTATTACTTTTTAAATGATTTAATTCGGTCATTCCATTCGAAAGATATCACGAGTTCAAAAATGTAAGTACTTTAGAAAAAAGTCAGCGTGCGCCGCGCCGTCGTCGGTCACGGGAGTATTATGCGGGGGGTTACATAATATAGGGTCTATATTTTTTGTCATTTGTAAAATACATTTATACTGAGTAACATAATTAGCTATATTATAATGATATTTATTTATTTAGGCTACCCGTGCGAAGCCGGGGCGTACTACTAGTATTGAAATAATATCATAATATCTTGTTTGTTTAAGAATGCACCATATGGTTCCTAAGGTGCTTATGAGAAAGTCGCAAGAGTAACTCACGATTCAGAGAATTTGCTACAACAATAACCACGTACTCATAAAATGCTCTAGAAAACATAACTATGTTGTAAAATAGCAAGTTTGACTTCAGTTTTACTTTATACTCTTTAAAATAAATACTAAGCATTTGTTTGCCCACCTGATGTTAAGTGGTCACTTCATAAAGCGATGCATTGTCTCCTTGAGCATGTTCACGACAAAAATCACTTAGGGTGTGCGTACACTGACGACTAGACTACAGTATGACAGTGTGTACAGTATTTAACGTCGTTCTTTATTCGATACTTATAGTTAAACGTCAAATCACTTGACTTTACTGTTTTTTTGTGGTTCGTGTGCGCTCACTCTTATTGTCATAGTCATTTATTCTTCATTATAGGTACAGTAAAATCATAAGGATCATTTAGAATCACCTTATTTTAGGATTCTAGAAGCCAGTTCCACGCGACCAATAACGGACAAGAAACATACTGCCTTGTTGCTACTGCGTTTTGTTTGATCTAGGGGATAACACTAATAAATGTGACGAAACAGTGACGTATTTGAGATACATTGCGCGTCATCATCAGCTTTACTGTCAAACGTTGCAGCGTTAGCGCGCAGTGTATTATAAATACGTTACATTTACGATTGTTTTGTCACATTTTTTCGTGTTCACCCAACTTAAAGAATCAAAAGTAAATGCTAGTGTAATCTAGACGTTAGTATTACAAGTAATATTTCCCGACTATAGTTCTACCGAGTCGTAAACTGCACATATGTTTAACAGAGCGGGGTGCAGCACCTTAAAAGCATTGGTTATATAACAAAACGTCTGAACCGAAATAGCCCATAAAAGTTCGCTGGCGTTTTCTAACTAAAGTCATGAAACTGAAACGTTGGAGGAATTTACAATGCCGCAGTCTACCTACATTTAATGGTCGTGACGTACACCTTAGTTTAATTAGAGTGCCTTGGGATGGGAGATGTTTGTGAATATGCTGTACCTCTGTACCCATATTCACAAACAGTACCCTGTGGTACTTGTGTTGATTCCGAACTGGCACCTAGAATCACCAAGTAAGTATGTAAGACGATTCTAAATGATCCTTGTGATTTTATTGAATAAAGATTTTTTTTACTTTACTTTGAGATGTGACTGAAGCTTTAGGAGTGATGGACGCAACGCTTCACAAGGCACGTCCTCAGTGGACGTGCTCAATACTGTTTACTGTTACTTATTGCCTTTGAATAAAATTAGTAGTAGGTACGTTAGATATCCTAAAATTATGTTTAACTTTATAAATACACAAGCGGCGACCACTTACATCAGGTGGCCCGAAAGCTCGTCTGACTGCTTTGGCATAAAAAAAATGGAACGCTAAAATTGGCAACACACAAGCCAATTTTAGCGTTCAATTTTTTTTCGGAAATAAATATACTTTTTATAAATAATAATAAGGGTAAAACGAGAACCTATTGAACGACTACGCTGTCCGTCTATCTGTCTTTGTGTGCGAGTTGGACTCCACCTTGGCCGGTTTTTATTAATCAAAAGTTGCCTCTATCTAGGCACGCGAGGAACACTCCATGAACAGAACATTAACTGAAATTTAATTTCTCTGATACGGAGCTGAAGTCTCCAAATTACGTATTGTGTCAAAACTCTTGCAACTTGTGTTTTGTCATAAAAACTATGTTCGGGTCTCAAGAAGAAGCTATACTAAACCTTATCACTATAGACATAAGAACTATTCTTAATCAGCCGTGAAAATGAAGAGCGCGGTAGTATGCTTGACTCGGCACAGAGTTTTTGGCAATATAACCTTGTTTATAAATAAGCAATGAAAAAAAATTTTTTTATCGAATTTGTACCTATGCAAAAAAAACGATCTAAAACCGATGAAAAATCCTACAAATTCTAGCAAACGTTATTTTAGTTTTCATCTTATGGGAATCGAAAAAAGGGTAGGTATGAGTACTTTATAAATTTAAGGTTATTATTGCTCAAAAGATTGAGAAACGCCTTACGACCACACTTGCTCTTTCATTCACACTATTTGTTTTACAAATATTACTGGCGCTATTAAAAAAATAATGGTTATATGTATTATAATTCATCACTAGAGAATCTTAATTGCAGCAGGCAAGGTAATTAAACAGTAAGTTCCGAGACGCTCCATCGTAGTGTTGATATAAAGATAAGTATCTCATGTCGAATACACTTAAAAGGTATAAGTTATTTATTTAGCATTTAAATTGAACCGAATAAGTTTGTATTTTCAAGTTAACATGTATAGCAATACAATAAACAGTGTGTTTACATCATAATACATCAATTTTTGTGTATCGACGCGACGGTGTCAAAATCGCATAACTGAACATTTACCAAGTTTTATCGCTAAAATATATTTATGAGTCTCAGCTGTCAGGGAATGCACATAAAGGAGCAGTTCTCATTACTTAACTCACATTCCTTTTAAGTGGAAATTGGAAATTAAAACAGTTTGTGGACATAACTCATTCGTGACTAAACTATAAGTTACGATGATTCGGTCACTTTAATGAAGCATTTAGCCAACTTTTTATGCACATTTATATATTTTCAACTGTCCATTTATTGGTAAGTACGTAAGGGTTCATAATGGGTGGGCAACATGATTTATTGCAACTAAATCTGCAGTATTTTTTTATTGCAGTACAACCAGCTCAATATAGTATATGAGCAAAATGTTAATATAAACAATAAAAACCAAGACCTAGAAATCTAGAAACAGCACAATCTTTTCAATCCTCGAAGCGGAGATGCAATAAAAATATGCGACGCTCCACAAGACACATAAAACTTGCTCCGACAATGAATTCCTGAAAAAGATAATACTGCGCTAGCGTCATCTCTTTATTACCAAGTTAGAAGGAGCAGGACAAAAGATTCGCGGCAATAAAAGTTTTGATAGGATCCGCCGGAATCCACGGTATCGGACATAGCCGGTTTTACTGTACGTGGCCGCTTTTACTATCCAGCCCGTGTATCGTCTCAGCTTTATGGGAGACGTTTTTAAATTTTGAGATTTTTATTACATTCGCTACCGGATGTAAACAGGGATAGATTTTTGGGTAATCTTATAGTTTAAATCAAACAAGTAAACTATTGACCTATCTTCTATATCGGCTACCGTTGCGTAAATGAGCAAGACAAAAAACCAGTAGACCTGACAGTTTCCACGAATGATATTGAATTTTTATAAAAAACTTGTTGGAATGTTTATTGAACATCACTACTACATATCCCTGAGAATCATGATATAATCAAAATAGGCGCTGGTTTTTTACAATTACTCAGAAACACATAAAATCGTCGTAGTTTCGCAACTCTAACTGACTAATCGTTGCAATACAATGTTATCCATCGACGTAAGTTCCTCATTCGGCACGTTAATGTTAAATAACAACCTGTGAAACACACGGAAAGCAATTAATCGCGAAACAGACGAGACAATAAACTGAGTTCGACCACAGACGCAAAATAAACAGTAGATACAGTCCGAAACTTTCCGGTCAGCGTGCACTGATTGTTTTCAGAAACGCGGTTTTTGCGGTTAGACGCTTTCTGAAGTACCCGTACGACACGAACTCTACGAGCCAATCTAAACACTATTTCCAAACCATAGAACCGATATTTAGGTGAAGGTGATCGTGATACCTCGGAAACCCGAACACCCCCGAACTCGGCCGATTGACCGCAGCTTGCAAAGTTTACAAACGACTGTTGCTAACTTACAATAGTACATTGTTCACCGAGAGGAGAAAGTGACCGATTACCGTCGAGGGTGTCGTTTGAAGCCCGAGCCGCAGGCGAGGGCTTTAAAACACCCGAGATCGGGAATCACACTTTCTCTTGAGTGATACATAGTGCTTTATACTACACCTACGAGGAAAATAAAAAACTAAAATTTTCACATGTTCTTTTTTCAAATTGTTTGACACCATCCAACACACAGCTAGTGGCCAGTGTCATTTTGCGAACTTGGAGATAAAAACTCACTGTAAAAACTTTTTGGCTTTTGATATTTAGGTTACCAGCGCATAGAAAACCCAAAATTAAAAAAGAAAAACCACGTAAGAAATGGATTTTCATACACTTTTCTCTCCCGCTCAGATGCGTTTTCTCGCCGCATATTTGTTCGATATGCAATGACGTACTTTCTACCGTAAATTTGATAAAGTATCAAGGTACTTTCCGAGCAGGTGTAGTATAAAAGTTATTTTTAGTTGATAAGTTTAATATTGGAGTTGGTAAAGTTGGCATTGGAGGAAACACTAATTAAAGCTAAATACAAGACACAACTTTGTTTTTTTTTTAACTCGAAACTTCGTGTTAATTCCTTTTACGAAGAACAATTTTCCATATTTTTTCTTAACCATATTAGTACATTATTAAATCAAAGAACATTAAGTCGTGTGAAATATTATAAAGACATTTTTCCTTTTAGAGATTTTTTTTTAATCTCTTGCAAAATCACCTTTTACATTAATTTATTAAAGTCTAATTTCATTTGTACAGATGGAATAAATTGAAATGACATAGAATTACTAGATACGGTATATATTTTAGAGTGTTTTAGTTGTTTTTTTTTACCAAATTAATACTTTTTGCTATGTCCCGGTTTGAAAAATAAGTTAAAATACTTTTGTGACAGATATAAAAGTAATCCATAAGATTCATAACTAAATAAAATAAATATTCAAGGACATTTCACACATCAGAAGCCCCAAACTAAGCAAAGCTTGTATTATGGGAATTAGATTGCTGATAAAGTACTTTTATTTTTTTTTGTAAATACACATACATAGAGTATCTACATAGTACCCATTTAGTTAAGTTTGTTACTCATAGTACAAGTTTTTCTTAGTTTGAGACTATATAGAGTCCGTGAATATTTAGGCGTATCTAGTACCCTTTTATCTAGATCGGTGTGGCCCTGTAATTATCACAAATGAACGATTTCACCCCAACTACTAGGGTAAGTAATGAGATGACCGCCCGATCAGTTAAGGGCGATTTGTTTCATTTTAAAACAATTTGGTTTAAATCAAAATTAAATGACAAATTGTAGGACTTTAAACGAGTAGGTGTACTTTAATTAATTAGGAAACACGTTCATTTTAAGGGATTTTTTAAAGACTGTAAGTTACACTTAGATTGTTTTTCGGACCTCTATTTATCAAGTAAAGGTCTGGAAGAGCAAGAAGATATCGCTTATAGCGATAATGCCGCCCATTGTACGTCTTCTGTATATAAATATATACTTATTCTAATTTAAGATAAAATCACATCGTGAGTAGATATGATTTAATCTTTAAGTTAAGTTTTCTATCCTTTTATCTGAATGCAACAAAAGTGGTAATTTGATATGAAGCTCTCAGCAATCACTATAAAGAAAACTAATTAATTTTATTAAGTACTTACCTAGATTTCAATTAAAACTTTACGAATAAAGGTTTGTTTGTTTTTACTTCTGATAGATAATTTTGTCATAAAAAAATATAATAATATTTTTATTGATAAAAGTAATACGACACTCGTCATGTCGGTATAAAATTAGTCACAGCAAAATAAGCAGTAAACTAAGCCCTTGAAACTATTCGTGCACTAGTCGTAAAACAATATCTCCATCTCACTCTCACATGTTTATTTCCCCCACGTGTGAGAGGGACAGAAGATATGCAACATTGTAACAACGTCGATACCGGAATAAGAATCGCAATGTGGTATGGGCCAATGCATTTTAATTGTACAGACGGAAGTTTATAAGTTAATAATTTATATGGAGATGATCCATTAGCTGTATTTATAATCAACCTGTTTGAATTGCTACTCGTGTTGTGTTTCTTACTGCTAACAGAGCAGTACACAAATACAGGGTCACAGTTAGAACTTTAGTACTACGTGAATAAGGGCACGTAAGCCACTAGACTATTGATTACTTAGATCATTTCTAGTCTTTTCTGAACTAAGCTAAAGACACTATGACCTTATTTGAGTAAGAAAACAACCTGAGTTTGAGTGGTCTCACCGAATGGTCATTGGATGCTGTTTGAAGCACTTTTTGAGCATAAACATTATTATATTAGGATTATTTGCATATTCGTATAACTTTTTGAGATATACGAGGTTATTGATAAACTTTTTAATAATAGGTCTGGTTTTCTGTTGCTCACAAACTTGATGGAAAGTGCTGATATAGCCTAGCTCTAAACTACCTCGAAATCCAATCTAATCTAGTATGTATATAAAAAGTAAGTATAACAGAACAGACTTACATTTAAACTAAGTATACTAGCACACATGTTTCTGATTATGACTAGGAGAGGAGAGGAATCGTTCATCAATCTATGATCATCTTATGTTTATTGGTTCGATGCCGTGCGTTTTCATCAGAGCGATTCAGACTAGGTAGGTGAAAATTTAGCAGCGCCATCTGTTCTGTTTATTTAAACAAAATAATCGATTTATCTGAGGTCAGACGATGATATAACTAGACGTTAGGTTAATTAGGTATTGGGATACTGTAGATATTGTAATAAAATGTACACGTGTCGATAAGGTCAAATGATAGATCAAAAACGTCAGTAATAGTATAATCATTTACTTCATGATCAGCTTAGTTACTTCTACGATACTTATTTAGAAAGGTACTTTCTTACATATTAAAAAATAAACAAACCAGGAGGTTTACAATTTAGCGCAATTTTGTTATCTCTTACAATAAAAGTCAATCAATAGATAATTTCCAAGCTTATTATAGTTTTTTAAACGACGAAAAAAAAACGGAAGTCCTCAAGTCAACGTGTATTTTCAATATTAGTCGTACAAAATAGATACCAGTACCTCAAGTACGAGTTTGTGCACACGCCGATCGTAGAGACGCAATCGCCGATTTTGTATGGAAATTCAAGCTTCTCAAGAAATCTACTAGGGGCGCTGCTTGGATCTCCATACAAAATCGGTGGCGCTCGGCGATTGCGTCTCTACGATCCGTGTGTGCGCAAACTCGTACTTGGGGTACTGCTTCGTTGGTTTTCGCATTAAAATAATTAAACTGACTTATAGTAAATAAAAAAGAATATAAATATAAATTACGCATATACTAAAAACCGCTGACAGCTGTCCCACAGACAACCAATAAAATCAATAATAAAATATCTAATACAGAAAATATAACACGAATTATAATACCGCCACATACGGGTAATCATACTTCAACCGCAAACGTTTATAATTTTACAGTTGCCTCTATTGGTGGAAAAATAATACATAAACTAGTTTTATGTTCTTTTACAGATAATAAACCAAGATAGGCAGAAAATGTTGCCAGTAAAGTTTAGATTTACAATTTAACTACACTCATTTGACTTCCGCATGTTGCCGCCTCTTTTTCGTAAATAGAACGTCGAGTTTGACAGTTTTTGTATGAAGTTTTTTTTTTTCTTTGCTCGCCAAGTTACTGTAATGGCAATTTACTAAAGAAGTTGAGACTTTTTACGATTCTAAAAATAAATTAGCTTCTTATTTGAAGACAGAGAGATGATACTTTTTGTTTTTGATCTCTTTTATTATGGTTTAAAGAAATATAAATCGACACAAATTATCAAAAAATTAATAAATTAAAACACTTTGAATATTTAGGCTATAACTACTTTCTTCTAAGATTGAATACTAATTAAACTACAAACATTTTTATAGCTAAATCTGATAATGTTATGTTATTTTATCTGGATTTTACCGCGAATTTCAAAATACCATAACAAAAGTTTACTTATTTAGATACTAGGTGGCGTTGTATGAAACATCCAAGAGTTTTACTGAGATCGATAGTTCGAACATGCATACTAATGCAGATTTTCACGAGCGAATAGTCATTTAAATCGAGTTCTTGATTTTATTGCGACGCTGTCGCTATTTGCGTATTTTATTAATATCGAGATTAGTTTATGTCACTTTGGCAGTTAATACTTTGTATATAGGCCGGATAATAAACTATTTAGTGTTATTGAGAACAAGTGGTTTATATGTATATCGTTGTTTTCATTGTTTTATGAGTCCACATGTGAGCGAGCTCCCGGTAATTCTATTAATAATATATATTTCATCATCATCATCAATCTATATCAGTACCCCAAGTACGACTATGTGCATACGGATCGTAGAGACGCAATCGTCGAGCGCCACCGATTTTGTGTAAGAATTCGTGTCTAGTGTTTAAGCTGTGTAAGACTTTTTTTTTTGGTACACTAAATAAATCTTAATTTTTTTAAATTACTCAATAATATTTTTTTTATCATTATATTAATCGGACGACCGATGTGGCGTAGCGGGCGAAGGTCCGCCTGCGACGCGGAGGTTGCGGGTTCGATTCTGCAATCTGCAAATATTTATTCCGGGTGTTCTGGGTATTTTATATGTAAGTACATATTATAATAAAAAATATCTATCTATGTAATGTATTGAATTAAGTATGTCAGTCTTCTAGTACCCATAACACAAGCTCTGCTTAGCTTGGGGCTAGATGACGTTGTATGGATTGTCCAGCATTATTTATTTATTATCTTAAATGTATCGTATAGTTTACTATAATGTATATCCATGTTAGATTAATGATATTAGGTAGTAAATAGATCCTTGTTCGTCCCATAGCAACGTTCCTGCAACTCATTACTACATTTTACAACGTACGCCATTACAGGATTTCATTTAGCATTTTTACAGTCCCTAATTGTGGATTATAAAATTGTAAACGACTCAGAGTTACGGGTCTTGGGCCAATGAAATAATTTAAATGGAAAAGTGGTTAAAACAGTTTTTATAGTTGCAATATTTTAAGTTTTTTTGATTTATTGTTGAGCTGTGTTATTTAAAGATGGAGGTTTGAAGCGTTTAGGTTGCTACTCTTTTTGCAACTCTCTCATTTTGGTTATTATTTTGTTTATTACTTGTCTTTATGTTCATTCAAGAGCCGAAGACCGGGCTCAGTGGCGCGTCTTGGGAGAGACCTACGTCCAGCAGTGGACTGATATAGGTCGATGATGATGATGATGATGTTGTTCATTTTAAATATCATGCAGGCGAATACTTTTACTTTTAAAGTTCATAAAACATTTTCTTTGTAAATATATAAAATCTTATAATATTAGGAAAGGATGTTTGGCTTCAGGGAGGATTTTTGACTCGAGGCAGGATTTTCAGTTCCAGGACGGATTGTTGGCTCGAGGCAGGATTTTCGGTTGCAGGAAGGATTTGGTTCTTGAAAGGATACTGAAATATATATTATCATATGTATGGTGTAATAAAATATTGTAATACTTTCAGCTGCTAACGACTGTAATAAGACCGATTGCGAAAGACATAATCATTTCCTTAACAGGTAAAAGAAACCCTATAAAATATCCCCGTCTAATAAAACTGCAATTATCTAAGAATAATAATAAACTTACAGTATAAAGTTACAACGTTTATAAAAGGATGCAGAGTTCAACCGAAGAATATCGAAAGCCCATCATAAAACCATTGCAGAAAATTGTGGTTGATAAGTAGCATTTTATGTAAATACACAATAAAATGATATTTATACTAATACTAAACATGACCATTAAAACACATGAATGTTTAAAATATGGGTAATATATCTATATGTGATCATAGTAAAAAGTTTGCATATGTTAAAAAATATCCATCTATGTATTGTATTAAGTATGTCAGTCTTCTAGTACCCATAACACACTGCTTAGTTTGGGGCTAGATGATGTGTGGATTGTACAGCATTATTTATTTATATGTACATTCATGTGAATCAAAGGGAATAAGACTTATGATCTAAGACTCACCAGGTTGTCCGTTGAAGTAAGCTGTGGTGTCCATAGTAATTCGCAATATGCGCATAGCAAGCGTCCACACAACACGGCACTTTAAAAACAAAGTATCATTCGCAAAATAACTTCATCGACGATGATAGTACACCACTTATATTATTAATGTTATTAATTTCCAGCGTTTTCCTACAAAAAAGAAAAACACTAAATAAAATAAATATCGATAACACACACTGGCACATCACTATCGGGGCTGT
This sequence comes from Ecliptopera silaceata, assembly GCA_932527185.1. Lineage (NCBI taxonomy): Eukaryota > Metazoa > Arthropoda > Insecta > Lepidoptera > Geometridae > Ecliptopera > Ecliptopera silaceata. Next base: position 7,269,843 of record OW052208.1, on the reverse strand, counting down.
ATTGACAAGAAAATCGAATGTCATTATTTTAAATTTCGATTTTCGCCACCTTCGTCCGGTCACTGCAAAGTTGAAATCACGACTGGTTAGTGTTGTGCGAATGATTCCGCTGAATTGACCACTTTTATCGATTAGTGTTACTATTTTGTTGTGTTTTGTATGTGTGTGTGTAAAAACTGAATTTGCAACAATGTTATACAATAACTTTGTAAGATGGATAGATACATCGATTAATAGGTACTACATATTTATATTTCACTTTAAAAATTGTTCATTTTTAAGCATTGCTACTCAGCGCGGCAATGCAGCCAGTATCTTGGTACGCCTCCGATTTGTACTGATTTGGACCAGTTGAACTAACTATAAATCGTTTGCAATGGTCTGTACTGTAGATAGCTCAACTGTTTCTAATACTTATATTTGATATGCCTATGCACATTTTGTAAATACTCTAAAAGTCTTTAAAAATCATTGAAATATTTATGCTATTATTTTTAAATAAGTATATAATTATTAAAATAAAACTGGGTTCATAATTAAACGTTTTCAATGCGTTTTCAACCGTTGAAATTGTAACTTGCCATTACACAATATGCGAGTTTTTACTATATTATATTAATTAATTACTCCGATCTATTGTTCTTATTCGTAGGGTGCAGAGAAGGTACAATGGTCAACTTGTAAAAAATAAATAGTTACCTGTCACTGACCATGATAAGTAGGCCACTAAAACAGCGCTTTTTAAGCCTTTGAATTTAAATAAGATACGATATAAATGTAACGTTGGCGAGACGATCTAGACGGCTTTGAAAAGAAATGGTGGGAAAAAGCAAAAGAAAGAGAGAAATGGAGGAATTTGGGGGAGACCCAGGGAGGCCCAGCAGTGGGACGAAATAGGTTAAAAAAAAAAGTTACGTACCAAACTATTGCGTTTTTGTTACATTTGATTAGTTGGAATTCTATATTACTAATAATGTTTAATTAAAATTCCGCATCTCTTTAGATAATTCAATATAAATAATATAGCATTTTTATTAACTTTACAGCCTAAAGTGTTGCCATTATTAAATCAAGTTAAAAACCAAAACGCTGCTTAAATTCTACAGGATAGCTCAACACTCCCCAAAAATCAGGAAAATTTCCGGGAAACGGATAGTTGGCAACTCTAAACTCCCATATGCTAAGCTTATTAACGCTCGACGTATAGCCACAACATGTACGGTTTCCTTTCTACAGTAATTATTTAATTAGCGCATACAAAACGCAGAAAGTAAAACCTCATTAAGAATGGGGTGATTTTATATATGTCAGTTACAAATGAAAACGTGTTGAAACTTAAAACTTGAATTCAAAATGGCTACTTGAACTATAAAACTGAACGTTACATTTATTTCATGATCATTTCGACAAGGAGATAAAAATATACATACATACTATAAAATATAATGTTTTTTTGTTCAGTACCCCAAGTACGAGTTTGTGCACACACGGATCGCACGGTTTTCGGCGATCACGTCTCTGCGATCCGTGTGTGCACAAACTCGTACTTGGGGTACAGGTCTGGCAACTCAGTTTTATGAGAACCAATAAGAACCAATTCATTAGTTTTGACGCTATACTGGTATTGTTTTGTCAAGTTTTTTTTTATTGTCTTAAGGTGATATCTCTCGCTCTAGCGGGAGGTATCACCTTAAAAACGGTATAGTTGCTATGAACTGTGAGTGTAATTTCCCGATGTTTCGGCACAGTTGCATGCACTTTAATCGAACTGGGCCCCGATTGTGTTAAATTTTAACGTTAACAGTTCCTCTAAGCAGCAGCTAATACAAAGGTACTTAAATTATGGATAATTAATACAATTACTTACTTGCTTTTAACATTTTCAACAGCTTTAAACACGCATTAAAAAAAACCCGAAAAAGTGGGAAAATTGGGTAATGATTATTTCTGATGTTTTATTTATTCAGTCTAGTTTCAATGTAGTATTTAATTAAATTATAACTAAATTATTGCAAATTCAGATTCCAACACTGTAATTAATTTGATAAACCAATCCATATTTAAACAAAGAAAATGACTTGCTTTTATTTAATTTACGAAAATATAATCATTTTTTATTACGAAGCTACTACGTATTGTATAATCAGTCATTTAAATAATTATTGTTATTAACTATCTATAGTGAGCAAAATTAAGAAAATTAAAGGAAAGATTTCATTTAAAAATTACAAAAAAATATATCTTAGTATTATTATCTTAGTATTATTTATAGTAATAAAAAAATCAGAGATTTTTAATGAGTAAAGATTTAAATAGAAAGAAAGTGGTACCACATTTATGGTTTTTTGTTTTTCAAAATTTGGTTTTATGTTTGTGTTTTTCTATAAAAGTGTATATTCAAGTTTTATTTGACAGGACCGGAATTAATTTTTGATGTTTTCAAATGTTGTGTATTGTAAAGGTTGTAATTTGTTAGTCATTTGAAAGACAATCTCGTTTCATTAACAATAAATTCTATTTTTCTTCATTATTTATTAAAATACTACAATTTTGAGGTTATTTTTCCAATATTTGCATTTTAAAGAAATATTCACAGAAAAAGAAGAGAGAAATTATTATCATGTCATTTTTTTTTATTTTTCTGTCCAGTGGCATTAACTTTATTAATCAAGTATGTAATAAACTAAAAAGACTTGCAAACACTAAATTTTCAAGCAATTTCATGTTTTCCATTTATGTAATAGAGTCGAAATTATCAAGTAATATTTTCTTGATTATAAAAATAAAACTAAAAATAATTTAGAAAATTAATTAAGGACCAATTCATTAGTATTGACGCTATACTGGTATTGTTTTGTCAAGTTTTTTTTTATTGTCTTATGCTGGGGCCACACCAGCGGGCTACGGCGAATATTCGTGTTAACGCGATGTATGTGGCCTGGTAAATCGTGTCATCGCGTAGTATATCGCCTTTATCCGAACACGATATTTTTGTCGCGCCAACACGATACGAATATTCGCCCGCTAATGTAGCCGAAGCATTAAGGTGATATCTCTCGCTCTAGCGGGAGGTATCACCTTAAAAACGGTATAGTTGCTATGAACTGTGAGTGTTATTTCCCGATGTTTCGGCACAGTTGCGTGTACTTTAATCGAGCTGGGCCCGATTGTGTTAGATTAATTATTAATTAGAATCGAAATTGTCTTTCAAAGGTGGATAATGATCTGAGTGTTTGTGAAAACTATATTACTATTAAAGTCCGTACTGGCGAGTCGAGTTCCTGAGTTCGAGTCCGTCGAACACGTTTAGGTTGTGCTTCCTCGCGTACTCGTTGATTATCATTTTTCCTGTGGACAATTCGCAAGTTTACATTCGCTGGGCAGTGCAGAAACAATAATATACTTTAACTATTTTAAATATACTAATTTTACAATATCTACCAATATTAGTTACCAATTGAAAACGGGGTCAAAATTATAAAAAATAACAAGGGGTTCTCAAGTCAACGTGTTTTTTTTAACTTTATTGTATGTACCAATTGTGTGGACGAGTCTTGTGTTTCGATATTTCTAGGTGTATAATATTTCGACCCGAAATTTCGATATTATTTCGAGTAAAACTCAGACTACGGGCTCTGGGACTGCTCAACCGTTTTACTTATGTGTATTTTTATTTCATTTATTAAAAATCTTCATTAACAATCTTCAAAACATTTAGGGAGGAAGAGATCGATATATTTTTTTCTAAACAAAATATTTAATGAGTTCTATTAATATTGAATTAATAATCCATAGAGAGATAACTCCAAGAACGAGTAAAAGTTAAAATTAATAAGTAAATCGTATAATAAAAAAATGATTAATATGTTTCTAATTAGGTTTGATTTATGATTCGACATGGTTATTTAGATTTCAATAAAATATAACAATTGGTAATTAAGAATGGTAAATATGCTTAAAATTATTGTTTCCACACATTATTACATAAATATAATATTACTTACATATCTAATATTTTCTGCTTTTTTTGTTCAGTTTTTATTGTTTGTTATATATGGGTACTTAAATAATTTTGTACTTCAATTATATCCGTTTCAATATACAGGGTGTAAAAAATTACTTTAAAAAGTGCGATGCGTAATGACATTATTATTCAAATAAGTACTACTTTTTAACAAAACTTTGGCAGATAAACTATTTATAAAAAATGAATGCTTCTTACATGAATTTATTTTTTGATTCATTATCTACAATTCAAAAACAAGGTTTTGAATTCAAAAGTGATCTAAATGATCTAAATATTGTTTCAATATACTAGTGACCAATTAAATGACCCACCCTTCAAAACATTCCCAGATTTTTGACAAAATTAGCTATTTAGGTACAAAACATCGTAACAAAATCAAATAAGGCACTTACATTTTCATTTCAGTAATCTATTTTCTATGCATTCTCAATGGAGCAGTAGATACGTCTTCTCTCAATCTTAAGTTATTTTTTACACCCTGTATTCTGTTATTTTTGAGAAGTAAGTACATAACAATAAGAATAAAAAGAAACTCAACAAACAAACAGTCAAATAATATGTTCAATCAATCACCCTAGTACCAATAAGTAAGAAAAAAAATTTATTCGCTCTTGGCATATAAGGTGCACAATAAGTAGTCAATGAATCCATAACGTAGCATTTATTACATGCGTGAGAAAATGGTGTCAAATTTGCATATATTAATACAATTTTATAATTCCTTTGTTTCTAAACATCTGTTTTAATGAAAATATGTATTTATTTCTTTGAATATGCGATAGTGAATCGAAACATGTTTTTTATTGTTACATTTTAGGGTTGTCCCGAATTTAAAAATATGTTTTCTGTCGTTTTTTTTAACAAAATACCATAATTCTAAAAGGTTCAAATGTCTGGAAGAGATCGCTTTAAGCGATAAGACCGCCCATTGTACATTTTGTTGTTTGGTTTAGTGTGCAATAAAATATTTTCATTCTTTCTAAGAGATTTACAACAATAATAAGTATCAATTTTCAACACACCGTGGATATTATTAATTTATCTTTATAATGATTTTGATACATAATAAAATTGCTTGGTTACAGATTCAATGACAAAATCTTTCAATAAATAATAATACATATTATGTACAAATCACAAAACATTAGCCAAAATATAAATGACGTCTGTTTACATACATAGAATTGAAATTACTTATAAAAATATAAGTTAAGAATATAAATTATATTTATTTCAATAAAGATAAGTACATACTGTAATTATGTTTATTTTTTTATTAAAACAATTTACGCTTTGTTTTGTGATTTGTATAACACTACAGGTTCATATTAAGTTTATAAAGTATTACTTCAGATCATCGTCATTTTTAATTATAATGTTTAAAAATATTCATAATTTTGTTTAAAATCCTAAATCATTTTATTTTATATCATCATAAAGTAAGTTTTAATTTATATTTAAGGTAAGTATATATAAATATGGTTATAATTTTAACATGAACCCGCGAAGACAAATTTGATTGCAAAAAAATATATTCAAAACATTTGGTATGAAAATTTATGTATCAGAAATAACATCGGTTTTCAACGGATGCTGCATTTTCATAATAACAGAATATATTATTTCAGCAATAAAACTCGATAAAAGCAATTGAGGTAAAAACTCGTTATAAAACTATGAATCGTAATTATTAAAAAAAATGAATATGTTTCTTAATAGTTCATAGTTCAAACCATTATTTCAGCATTTTATTTAATATTCATAATAACAACATATTCAAGACACATTGCGCGTTAACGTACGATTGTCAAACGTTGCAGCGTCAGCGCGCAGTTTATCTTGTATACGCTATCGTTACGATTGTCGTGATAGCCTCCTGTTTATTACTAGAACTATAAACTATTAAGACGGAGATAAAAATAAATGGAACCGAAATAGATGGTAGTGAACTGACCATACCTCAAATTCATTTAATAATAGAAATATTTCTGATAAATAAAATGAAATAAACATACGTACTCTTGAACGTAACCGTATTGTAATCGAAATACATTGCGCGATGATGCTGCAACGTTCGGCAGTCGAGCTGCCGTTGACGCGCAGTGTGATTCGAATACACTTACGATTGTCACATTGGTATTGAATCCAGTTTTGACGAGTTTCATTTTATTGTCACAGCTAAATGTCAAGTTGGCTCAATAAAATTTCTTAAGTTTACAGAAAATTTTAATAATTAAAATAATACAAGAAATGGTATTTCAAAACAATAATAAAAAAATATTATTATTAATTTTAATTACAATGGTAACGATCATTAATTTTTAAATAATAATAAAGGATCAATAAAATTTTAATAATTAATGTATAAATATAACATGAATAATTTAAATATTATTGATTTAAAGGTTGGTCACAAACACGCGAATCTTTTCGACTGTTAAACATCATCTACATCGGAATCCATTTTATTTTTACCACAACACATTAAAAACACAATCGCTTAACATCTATAAAACAAATGACAACCACATAATGACGGCAGTGAACGCGAATTAAAACCAAAGCTTTTTTAATAATTTAAATTTTTGATTGCTTGTGAGTTTATTCGAATTCTCGAAAGTTATCACGCAAATTTTATTTATCGTTATTTCGGCGCGTAACTCGAAATTTCGTTTATAATGCGTGATAATGACAATGAAAATAAAAACTCAGATTAAGTTCTGTCTAATTAAACTTTTTACATCTTGTGATTTTTATCTTGTCTTATCTTGAGCAGGCTAGAGGCAGTTTCAAATTAGGCTGTGTATAAGGTGATATGTAAAATGTTCTACAAGCCCTAGCGAAAGTCTAAGAAAAAAACGACTTGTTTAATCGTTTTATATCGGCTCTATTTTTTTTATTAGAAAATAATCGTTTTTATGTCACATTTTTTCTTTTTATTGTCACATTGAGTATAGAATATGAATAAAAAAAAGCTTTACCGCAAGTCGTCACAGCCGTCATCGTTCATCGCTTTTATATTAAATCTTAATTAAAAAAAGTATCATCTGTCAAACAACCCATTTCAGCAATAATCAACAAATTCTGTAGCAAAATTTTTGTAAACCCACTAATTAGCATCATTTTTTAATACATTCTAATTTTGATACTTTTTTGTAATTACATTATATTGCCAAAATAGGTTCGTTCACTAAATAAAACAATAGAAGATCAGAATCACTTTTACAAATTCATAAGCTTGTAAAAGTCAAACTAATCCGATAATAAACTAATTTGATAGTTCTCAAATCGCAAAGGCTTCCTACCTTCGTCTATCTTCCGAGAGGCCTCGTCCAGGTCACTCCCGGCGTAGTTCAGGATGACCAGCACTAGCGGCATCATTTCCCAGGAGTAGTGGAACTTCTCCAGGAGCTTATGACAGTTCTCCACCAGGGTTTCAAGGGATACCGCTGTAACAAACGAAAGAGGTTGACTTTTTGTGACTGGAATCACAAACAATAACAACAAACTTTTCTGAACAAAGTCAAAGTCAAAGTTACTTTATTCAGTAAAATCACAAGGATCATTTAGAATCGTCTTACATACTAGGTGATTCTAGGTGCCAGTTCCACGCGACCAAAGCCTAGAAGAACGGGCAAGAAACTTACACTATTGCATAGCATTTTTTGGTGGATTACGCATGCGCAGTGTTAGGTTATTTTCGTTAGTTGTTTTCGTTACGGAATTTCTGGATTCGGTCTCCAAGCTCAAGGCCCGCGATAGAAGCTATGCAATAGCTTAAAATATATTATAAATTTAATAAAGGCTGCATTTCACGGTAGGTTCATATTAAACAGGGCCAATTAAGGAAAGTTAGTACAATCCAAGCTTTGTTTTATAATATTAAAAAGTTAAATCGATTGGTGGAAATATAAAATACCCTCGTATTCCGTGAAGCGAATTTATTTATACGCGACACTTAAAGACAAGTGACATTTGAGTTTGACAGCAGGGTTCCGTTAGGGGAAAGCACGGATAAATGTGTCAATCGTAAACGTATCGGAACAGTGACGTGTTTGAAATACACTGCGCGTCAACATCGGCTTTACTGTCAAACGTCGTAGCGTCAGCACGCAGTGTATCTTAAATACGTTACGTTTACGATTGTCACATTTATTCGTGTTTGTGGTCATTCAATAAATCGACCGAGTAAAGTGTTTAATAAGTACCACTTTCTAGGAATAAATGCTAGTTAACTGAAAAGAAAAAGGTTGTACAGTTAAAGCAGTTTGAAGGGGTGAATGAAAACTATATTTTTTTTCAATCTAGTATCAATTAGCTGTCACATAACATAATTTGACAGATCTAATTGATACACCGAAAAGAACACCCAGTGTTTGTGTGTTCTTTTTGCATCTTTCAAAAAAAGGTGTCAAATTGATACTTAAAAAAAAACCTTCTTTGTGTTCTTTTTTTAATTTTTCACAAAAAAGTATCAGCAATGTAGTTCTCCTAGTACAAGCTTTGTTTAGTTTGGGGCTAGATAGCGTAGTGTTTAGTCCATGAATATTTCGTTTATTTATATACCGTCAGTCAGGCACCAGTCTTCCACAACATAGGTAACTTATTGTGAACACTATTGTTAGCAGAATACAAAACCTACTCAGTACCTACCTATTACCTAAATTTTTGATAACCTTTAGATGTAAGAATGATGAGATGAAGTGGAAAGAAGAGTAAAAACTACATGGAACAAATTTTGGGCATATAAAGAAGTACTAAAATCTAACCTACCTATTATTTACAAGAAAAAAATTTTGGATTCGTGTTTACTGCCTTGTCTATCGTACGCAAGCCAAACCTGGATTTTTAACAAGTATACGATTAATAAAATTCAAACCACCCAAAGAGCGATGGAAAGAAGTATATTAAACATTAGAAGAAAGGACAGACACAGAAACATAAACATCAGGAAACAGACGAAAGTAATTGATGCTGCACACCACTGTCTAAAACTCAAATGGAAATGGGCAGGCCATATAGGAAGAATGAGCAATAAGAAGTGGACAAAAATCGTAACCATCTGGCGCGGACCGCCAGGTAAAAGAAAAAGAGGTAGACCTCTTGAAAGATGGGAAAATGAAATTAAAGAAATTGCAGGAACAGACTGGACAGAAATCGCTAGAGATAGGGAGACATGGAAACATCTGGAGGAGGCCTTTACCCGAACAGGGATCCTTGAATGAGGGGAAAAGAAAAAGAAAAAAAAAAAGTTTATAAAAAAGAAAGCCATTCAATGGGTTTTACAGGCTATAATAATATTAATGTAAGAAAATAAATGATTATATTAGCTTTTTATTTTATCTGTGCAGGTCGGTAAAGGTTTATTTGCTGTTGAACGAAGGCTACCGGTGTAGAAAAAGATATAAATAAATGAGGATAATAAAAATGTTTTTGCTGGGCAATTTAGACATCCGTCATTCTACCCATAGTTCCCATCAACAGAAAGATGCCTTGGAACTTTTTGGTGAAGGAACTTTTTGTTGCGCTGAGGTGTCGTGGTATGTGTGAATAGGCCCTTAGGCATACAAAGACTGCCACTATTATTCTGTCTGCCAGGTTTTGTCAGGTCACTTTTGGTGTTATGCAGTCTGAAAAATTTTTGACAAGAATTGAACGTGTGGTGATCAACTCATTAGTACTCGTTTTGAACTGGGTAAGTATTTGTTAACACTTCTAGCGGGCACTAGTGGTCTAGTGGTAGCAACCCTGCCTTTTAACCCTAAGGTCGTGAACACCGGTGGTGTTTCAGATTATCAAAAAAAATTAAATGTTTATATTGCATTCTACCAGCAATCTAGTTCCCACAATACAAGCTGATTTATCTGTAATTTGGTCTCTACTATAATAACAATTTGATACGTATTCTTAGTACACAGATGAACACAAACAATGAAGAATAATAGTCGCAAATAAAAGGGTTACTGCGTCACAATCGGCCACCGACAGTTAGGCACAACACTAGCCGTAAAGGCACAGCACTAGCCGTAAAGCGCAGCACTATAAAGCGAGGTGCAGGACACTTAGATTTTACGAGGGCTGCCCCTTTGTGAAGGCAGAGCTTCGGCAATAAAATACCTATTTGGAATACGTAGGGAACTTGGACTAGGGAGGTCTTAACTTAAATTTTGAAAATCTGAAGAGATCAGTGCAAAAATTTAAATAACTTGTTTTATAACCTTTTTGGTACCTATATGTATTTTATTGAAATAAATATGAAAAATAATAAATCCTAATTGTTCTTCATTTACCGGCTATATAAGAACTTCAATATTTTATATTGAAGTTCTTATTTTCTTCTTTTGAATGTGTTACCTCAAACTTTTTATGTGTGAATCGATCGATACGCGTATTTAAATGAGTAAAGATTATTATTTTTTCATCACCAAAATAGGATCTAGAAGAAAGTTTATAGATAAAACAAAACACAATCGCATCTTCTATGACGATGGTTAAAAGTAGCATCTTTACCTCTTCTTTTTGAAACACCAAAATAGGATCTAGAATAAATTAAACACATAAAACAAAACACAATCATATCTTTTATGAAAATGGTTCAGCAAGTTCAAGATGTGCAAGATCTCACTTAAAACAAAAGACAATCGAGTCTTCTTTCAAGACGGTTAAAAACATCTCTACCGCGGTTTTGAACTATTCGTCACGCCTAGCGCCTTCACAGCGCACAGAATGTTGGTGCTGCGTAAAGTAGTAGCTATGTCTGTTTACACTCAGTTTATTTAAGTCCCACTTCAAGGTATGATGGCTACTGTCTTTTATGGACGATCTGGCGAAATGACGGATAGAAACGGCCTCAAACGTGGTTTGAAACGATAACTTTATGTAGCATACTGACGATTTAAATTCTGAAGAACTTAAAATAAACACTTAAAACACGGGTTTTTATATTGTTATTTTATTGTTGTTTTTCGATGTTTCGGTTCATAATAGCTGTTGTAATTTGTTTTACGCTTGCATGTTATGAACCGCTTTATTATATTAATAAAAAATAATTAAATAAGGAATTCCAGTATTCAAGAACATAATATTAAACGTGGAAGAATCGCTCGCTTTGTGTGCTTAGAATTTGTTTTTTTTTTCTTACGTTTATTGTGTCAAAATATGACGTTCATTTTCATAATCTCGGATTCCAAATCTGTATTTTTTAAATGTAATATAAGATTTTTATTTTATTGTTGTTTTATAGGTTAATATGTGAAGTTTTGTTGTGTAGTTTTAACCAATATTACCGAAGCAAGAAGTGTAAACCGTAGGAATATAATTCATAATTAGTACTTACATGTTATTCTTTTTTTCATAAATTTTAAAATAAATATTTGTTTTTATAAATGCGATGGATATTTGAAAATAAAAACATGACACTATAAAAACTTGTCGTATTGGACGAAGGTTTTTTTTATAATCTAAATCACCTTTTGGCTTCATTCTCATCTGATGGAAAAAATCAGTCATATAAAAAACAAGAAGAAGAGATTGAACATGCCCCAAGAAATGTTAAATCATCTGTGTTCAAAATGTTACCATCAAAATAATAAAACCCGAAGGAGTTTGGCATAAACTTAATTAAGTAATTCCATCTTTGTCACAGCACAATAAAGCACATTGGAAAGCTATTGCCGTAAAGTCGACGATAAAACTTTCCAGTTGGCGCATTGCGACATTTGCGACAAGTGGAGACCGAAATCAGAAGGAGCACGAATAAATGTGACAATCGTAAACGTATCGCAACGCTAGCGTATTCAAGACAGCGCGGTGACGTTGCAACGTTCAGAGGACTCCTATTTTTGTATGCAAATCCGAGAGACGACTCTCGGCTCGAGAGTAGTTAGTTTTAAAATGCAAGCTCGGACTAAGCCCTCGGTAGACAAGATGGCGTCAACGCGCAGTGTCTCGAATGCTAACGTTGCGATACGATAGTCAAATTTATTCGTACTCGGGCCCGGGGAAGAGTCGGGAAGAGTACGAAGGGTCGGGGAGCATTAGATACATCATGCTGGATGCAGAACGCAAGTTAATTTAGCTTGCTGGTTTAGTGTGCTGTAATGCACCACTACACCACACAAAACTAGTAAGCTAGTGAGAACTACTGCATCAAATAATCACGGTAGCGTATCCAATGCGCAGCAATGATAGCTCATCCGCCAAGAGTCGCCGCGTCACCGCGCAGTGTACGTGACACGTGCCGTGAAAATATCTTACCATCGTTTTTAAACAAAATTGGTAATTAGTTTAACATGTTATTACTTATTTGTTATTAAAATTAACTATATCACGTTTTTAAGCATTTTGATCGGTTTAGAACCTTTGTATTTATGGCACAATACCTCGAGCAATCTCAAAAGCTCGTAAAATAAAACCTGAACACTTTCCAAATAGACGATATTCTGGGATTGAGAACTACGAGTAGCTGAATTGAGATCAATAGATTAAATTAAAAAAAAAATCCGTCAATTGATTAAAATAAAAAACCGGCCAAGTGCGAGTGGGAATCGCGCACGAAGGGCTCCGTATCATATTTACCTTACCGTAACGAATATCAAGCAAATATAAATAAAAAAGGATTTTAGAGCATGTAATAATATTTATTTTATTTTATGTATCTTTCTTTTCAAAATTAATTTAATATTTTTACAATTTAATATTTTTTGAGATATTCCTAATAATGCGATGACGAATTTTCTTTTCATTTTGTTAAGGTTTCACTTGTCTAATCTAAACAGTGGGTGGTATTCATCTGTGTTCAGAACAGGTAACCATTTGGTATGCAAACCACCAAACATTTCAAAGAACTGTATATGTATTTCGTGCTATTCAGTAACTTCATCACGTGTATAATAAATAAATAAATAATGCTGGACAATCCACCATTCAGTCCAGTCCAACATTATTTATTTATTATTATTTATGGGTACACTTAGCGTGGGATAAGAGCAGGGGAATGTTTTCTTCCACTCACTCCTATCATTTGTAAATTCTGAATCTACTCCTCTCATATTATCATCCTTCACAAAATTCAACTTTTTCGTTTGTATTTTTCACACAATCTAGCCACTCCTTTTTCGTAATTTCTCTATATATGACTATTCCGAAATATTCACAAAACGCCTTGAAAGTCAGAGCAAGAGTCATACCACATACAATATTAGGTTTAGTTAGAGCGACGAACTCCATGTATGTATGGTTTAATAAAAGAAATTTTATTAAATTTTGTCCAACATTTTACAAACACAAGATTTTAATTACATGTAGGTATTTTTAAGACTATAAACAATAACTTCCTATCTTATAAAAAGTTAGCGTAGACTTTAAGTCATCATTACGTATGGTAATCAGTAGGTACCTACTTCAAGTCTGCGCTAACTTTTTATAAGATAGATCGTAAATATTCTTTATCTTTTTATAGTAATATCGGCACGAATAGCGCAATATTTAAATATATGGCAACATTATCACCAATTACAAAGTAAATATCATATTTTATGGTTTTCCTGTCTATTAAACATAAACAATGGTATTTTTTATGGGTAGCATTAGCTATGTGGGCCCGTGTGCATGCCCGTATCGCTTCAACAATTGACTTCTATGTTTTTACATATTTTATTGTATTTAGGTACTTGTGGCTTGCCACCGTGAAAATGTGGGACGAACTGATACTGCCATTGTTACTGTGTGGTCTGAGAAATATACCCTGTTGATAACAAATGTTACTTTTTAAATATAAGAAATAAACCATTCTAGAATGGATTCTAAAAACGCTTAATGGATTCTAAAAACGCTTCTCCGCCGCGGTTATACTTAAGGTGATACCTCTCGCTCTAGCGGGAAATTCAAATTTTTTTTTTTTTTTTTATTGCAACTGAACTGTTATATTTAAGCTATTTTGCGAACATAAACAATAATTTTCGCTGTAACCCTGTACCAATTTTTGAGATTGGTTGTTTATATTAACTTACTTAATTAAATTACTGTACAAAACAGTTAAATAATTTTTAATTTTAGCCTTGCTCGTCAATACGACAGGCAATTCGACCAAAGTATTGTAGTCCGAGGTTACTTGGGCAAGTAATACCAACCTAAAAAAAATTAGAATATTTTGTCGTGTTGGTACAGTCGCGCGCAGTTCCAAATAAACATAATTGTCGGTTCGGAACGTTTCGTGAAAAGTGTTGAACCGTTACCTCCGTGTAATAGCATTATAATCGGCCGATTCATCAGTTGGCTCGGAATAGTGGGCAGCCAATCGCAACGCGTCGCCACGCCTACCGCGCTCGCTATTGGTCGATGATTCAACTTTGAATATAGAACCACTTTTTTTTTCTTTTTACCGCCTACGTAAGCTTGTAAGCTCGTTCGACGATGTGAAAAACTAATGTGTTAGATATTGTACATATTTTTCTAATTGTATTCGAGCGTTGTTGGCTTATCAATAGATTTGGTAGCATATGAACTAGGTACATTGAATACTAGAAGTGTATACAAGATTATTTTTAAAAGTACATTGGTGTTTAGGTTTTGAAATATTGCATATTTTGCTCGGCCCAAATATCAGCTAATTAAATCTGGTCATTTCACATTTTTTTTTATTATTATTGGCTACACAACAAACCCTAGTTATAACGCGTAAATTTTCAATTCGGAATAAAATATGTAAAAATGGATATAATTTTCAGTAGCTTGTTCATGTTTTCCGAATCGTATTTGTCCATCTGTCTTTTTTTCGCCCTTCGCTAATTATACGAATCTATAAAAAAATCACAAAACGATATCTACTATCAAAAAAAAACTTGTAGGTAGGTACTTACTATTGAAATTAGACTAAAAGTAGGATAGGTAAATCTATTTTTTTGTGTTTTTTCGTTGTGTAAGTACACAATAAATGAATACATGGACTCCTGAGCTAGCTATAAAAACTGTGTAACAGGATCTAAAGTAATACAACTACTAAATACTATTTTTTTTTAACCTATACTTTCCCACTGCTGGGCAAAGGTAAAAAAAAATAGAATATACACCCTGTATAACCTTACTCCAAAACATAGAATAAAGTAAAATACACCCGCTTTAACAGAATGGCTGGGGGACCATAAAGCAATAGAAGTTTTATGGGGCTCAGCTGCGTCTGCACTCAACGTATTGAATATTTCATCGTATCCAGCAATATAATGTAGTTTTAGAACATAATTATATTTATCCATATTATGGTTATGATCGGGAAATGATAATAAATAATTCTGGACAATCCACACAACATCATCTAGCCCCAAGCTAAGCAGAGCTTGTGTTGTTATGGGTACTAGAAGACTGACATACATAATACAATACATTACATATATAGATATTTTTATTATACATATAAAATACCCAGAACACCCGGAATAAATATTTGCAGATCGTACAAACATTTATCCCAAGGCGAGAATCGAACCCGCAACCTTCCGTGTCGCAGGCGGACCTTCGCCCACCGCGCCACATCGGTCGTCAATGATAGTTTATGTGTTCGAAAACATAGACTTAAAATACTAATAAATAAAATAATAAGTACTTTCTACTAATAATATTATAAACTCGATCACTTTGAAACGTCTTACATACTTGGTGATTCTAGGTGTCAGTTCGTCGTGACCAGAGTCTAGAAAAACAGTCAAAAACTAGGCAAAAAAAATCATTACAGTCATTAATTAATTTTGGTAATAAAATAAGCACTAATCCAGTAACCGCGAGACGCAGCAAGTTTAACAACTTTGTAAGTCCTCGGAAATCAAACCTACTACATATCTCACCATGCAACGTAAGACATAACATTTTAAGTGTCATGAACACAAAAGACAGCTCGTATTCAGGTGTAAAATAAACTAAGCTTAAATATTTATTTGCCGTGAAACTCATTTTACTGCTATGTCGTTAGTAATGTGTCCTTGTGTCCGTTTACGTTCAGTTTTACGGGTTTTTCGAGGTAACTATAATTCTTTAGTTAATTATTGTACACAATGTATTTACAATTTACAAGAAAAATGTTTTACGGAACCTGTAGCTCTACCATGAGTTTTTACTATACTATATTTACTATACTCGCTAGCGTCTGTAGTTAAATAAATGTATGAAGATTTGTACAGCGCCTCTAGCGGACAGTTGGGTACTAAAATTCGTAATACTAATATTGACGTAACTACTGTAGTAAAGTCAGGCGATTTTACTGTGACAACTCACTGGGTTCATTTCAGTACCTCTACCATGGTAGAGGTACTGAAATGAACCCTTGAATTTTGCCAAGTGTCACAGCTTTTGGTAGCTCCGCCTTCTGTGGTCGTGAGTTCTATTCCTACGAAAATAAATTTATTCATTATTAGAATGTTTATTTATTGATATGAATGATACGAATTATTATTGTTAATGGTTAATTTACACCAAATATAAAAGTTTTACATTTTCGTACTTTGGAAATCAATAAACCCATATTAAATGTTACGAAATGAACCATTGATTTGTATGTTATCTACATGAGATTTACAGAAGTGTTTTAGCAATCTAGTTCAAATACTACAAGATCTGCTTTTAGGAATAGAGGGCAATGTGTGAAATGTCCGTGAATATTTCCGTCCGTGACACCCTAGGTCCCTAATGAGCGTCGATATCGTGGTCCGGCTAAGAAGCGTTGGCGATCTAGACGGCTTTGAAAGGAGAAATAAAAGGTGGGAAGAAGCAAAAGAAAGAGAGAAATGGAGGAATTTGGGTGAGACCTTTGCCCACTGCTGGGCAAGGGACGCAAAAAATTAAAAAAAAAAATAAGTTCCTTTTGTTCCTATAATCAATATCTATATCAACATCTAATAATCTATATCGATAAACTCATTTCATTCATCTGTCATCTCAAAGCAGTAGTAATCGATTAAATCGATATAGTACTCGTCTTACTATAAGTCTTTGTTAACTCAACATCCTTATCGGTTTCCTGCAGTGCAGCAGTCACGTCTGCCACACAGTTTCACACAATGTATGCGTTAACGATTGTGGCCCAATGGGCCTTTGTTGGTCCTATCGCACCGGACGCACGGACATTAGTTTTATTGTTCCAACGAGGTTCTTGATTGGACGCCGATGATGGATAGGTCACGTAAACAGTCTGTACTGCGGTTTGAATCAAAAACATCAAAATCGTTTTATTGGTAACTATAGGTCTACCAGGATCTGATGGCAAAAAATTAAAAAGAAATGGACGCTAGCAAAATGGAGAAAAATGCTACATGAAAATCGCAATTTTTAAACTTTATTTTTGTCATCAGATCCTGGTAGACTACCAAGATCGGATGGTAAAACAAAAGTTTTTAATTTTTTTTACCCCCTATCTTATAAAAAGTTAGCGTTGACTTTATGTCATCATTACGTATGGTAATCAATACTTCAAGTCTGCGCTATTTTTTTATAAGATAGACCGTTTATCTTTATTTTTGCCGTCAGATCCTGGTAGACCTATAAAAGTTGTGTACTGTGTAATGTAATTGGATAAGGAACTGATCTTTTAAGTTTTTCAACCTGTGTTAGAAGAGTCTTTTCTAAATCATGTGAAAACTGTCAGTGGAAACAAAAGACGGATGACATTTGCCGTACAGGGAAAGACTTGGATGCAAACGGCCCAAAACAAAAGACTGGCGTTTAAGAAAGAAAGCTTATATCTAGAGGGCTAATTCTCATGATGGTTGGAGGAATGAAATCTGCACTGACGTCTCGCAGTGGGGTGTATTGGGCGTTGTCCCCCTGCCAACCTCACCCCAGCCAGCCCAACTCCTTAAAGTATCGGAGAAGGACTTTGGGTTGGTGGCAGCAGTGTTCTAGCATCCCCGATGGTGTGTTTGGTGGATGGTGAAAGTGATGAACAAGACCCGATCTAGTGGGCTATTACGAGCTGACCATGGTGATGTTAAGGAACTGATTATGATGCATCCTACTCTCCGTATGTCATGTGATTTAATGTGCTGCATCATATCTCATCTGAGACAATGATAAAGTTCCTTATGTTTGGACTATCGTTATCCTTAAAGAACTAGAACTTGCACTACTGTTCTTTTTATTATTTATATTCTTCAGCCATTACTGCAGAGCAAAGGCCTCCCTTTCCTCCTTCCACTCGCAATTTATCGCAGTGACAAGCGGTGTTTAATTTTTCTCGTGCGCAACAAACGCTTTCCAAATACTATTAAATTTTTATATCATTAAGGGTAAGTTTTCATGACCTATAAAAGTCTGAAATGAAACGCAAAATGTCACGTGACAAACGAACGCAAAATGTCATATAATTAAGTATGTCCAATCAATAAAAAATATTATTATACCTATTAAAAATATGAATCTAATTTGCTTTCAATGAGTAAACGCAGCACGTGTACAAGTCGTAAACGGCAAAGAAGGCGTTACCAATGAGAATTCAAAATGGCGTCTGTGGTAATTAAAAAAAGAATAAATTTTAACGTTAATTTTCCGTCACGTTGGACTTTTATACGGCAGTAAAATGCAAAATGAGCAGGTATGATGACTGCATCTCTGAAATTTATACTTGAATTTGATGTTTGTCGCCATTACATGTGTATTTATAAACATTTTTCAACGACAGTTGGGTTAATTGACAGGCGTCACAGCTCAGTTGGAAGAAGCTTTGCTTTCCATACTGTAGGTCGTGGATTCGATTCCAACCTAGAGCAAATTTTTGTGTGATAAACAATATATTTGTTGTGTCTGGGTCTTACTTTCTATTTTAAGTATGTACTTAAAAAAAATAATTTAAGGATTCTATCAGTAATCTAGTTTCTTTACACAAGCCTTGATTAGTTTCAGACTAGAGCGTGATGTGAGAAATGTTCGTGAATATTACAATTTATTTATGAATATTCTAGAAGCATTGCAATTTTCTAAGTGACGAAAAAAAAGAATTTAAGGATTCTATCAGTAATCTAGTTTCTTTATACAAGCCTTGATTAGTTTCAGACTAGAGCGTGATGTGAGAAATGTTCGTGAATATTACAATTTATTTATGAATATTCTAGAAGCATTGCAATTTTCTAAGTGACGATAAATCTGTATGAATAGATAATATAATTTATTTTTATTGAGCGGAAACAATTGATTTACAGTTTATTATGTTTGTCCATGGTCAGGTTAGGTTTACTAGTGACTGGTTTTTTGCATACTTATCTAGAATCTTCAGATGAATGTGGATGGAAGTAGAAGTAGAGGGAGGCCAAAGAAAAGATGGATGGACTGTGTGAATGATGGCATGTGTAAGAAAGGTGTGAGCATTGAGATGAGGTCTGGTACAACATGTCGTTCGGTACAACACGTCCTCTTCTTCCACTCTCCTCTATCAGAATAGAGGAGATTGGAAGAAGAGGACGTGTTGCACCGACCCCACATAATGTGGGACAAGGGTAGGAAGATGATGATGATCTAGGATATTCAGATTTTATATACAAAGTTGTGGTATACATGGAAAAATAAAGGGTTGTTTTTTTAACTGCGATGAAGTTATATCAGTAACATAATTTGTAATAAATCAATAATATATATAGCGTAAATAGGGTATCTTCACCTTTTATCTTAATTTTTAACGTATTCGATTATTATTCTCAGTTTGTCAATTTATGCATATCGATAAGTAGTACATCTATTTATCATAATATGATCAAACTCTTGATAATATTTTAAATACGGCAATAAATATAGGGAAACTACG
Organism: Ecliptopera silaceata; assembly: GCA_932527185.1. Lineage (NCBI taxonomy): Eukaryota > Metazoa > Arthropoda > Insecta > Lepidoptera > Geometridae > Ecliptopera > Ecliptopera silaceata. The sequence goes on along the minus strand of OW052208.1, from coordinate 7,250,038 downwards.
TTTTTATTACAAGACATTATACAATAATAATAAGTTATTTATTGCATTTCCTTTAGATATTAGTAATTAAGATACTTAATTATATTTTTTACAAAAAAAATACAATACCGACTTCAATCGTCATCGACAAATGCTAAAACATTTTTAAAGATTATTCAATAAGAACAAATCAAATCTAAATATGATATTCCAAACAAAACAAGAATCATTAAAATCGGTCCGTCCCCGTCATCATTTACGGAGTAAAAGCGTAACATACTTATAAAAAATTAGAAGAATTGATAGACTCCTCTTTTTTAAGTTGGTTAAAAATACTAAAATTAATCAAGATTTAGGTCAAAAGCTAAGACTAAACTAAGCTAAGGCTATAAATATCTAACAGCGAATTCTTAAATATTTAGTAACATATTTTCACTGTAAAAAAATTTACTTAACTAAAACATTAGCGAAAATGCTTATGTGAGGTGAAATTTTTATAATTTTCCGTACTATTCATATGTTTATAAAATACTATAACTCATTTATAATGTCTATTAATATAGGCGAATTGTTTCCCGATATTTATTACCGTATAGATTTCAAAAACAATAAATAACTACCATAGTTTTTGTATCTATTGTATTTCCATACTCAATAAATAACATCCAATGCCAATTAAATTACAAATAGAAAACGTCTTTTGTGCAGAACTGTACCTACACGTTTTTTGTGCACAACAGTACTTACAAATATTTTGTGCACAACTGTACCTACACGTCTTTTGTGCACAACTGTACAGTCAATACAAACATCGACATCGTGCACTTTTCTTAACGAATAAAAAATCTAAGTATTATGTGCTCGGTTGTACATGTAGTATCATTAATCTTGTCAAGAATAGACCCCTCCCATTTGCTCAGTTATATTAAGCTGCTTGTGATAAATTGTCATAGAAATTTAAACCTTATTACGTTGGAATAAGAATGTGCGAGTGGATTTTGTGTCTTGCTTAATAGCCCGTGACGGTACGCCCATCCAAATTCAATACAAAATAAAATGTATATTTGATTAAAGAACTTATTTTCTTCAGTAGTTTGACAAGTTCGTAATTGTTCAGGCGTCACAGCTCAGTTGGTAGTGGCTTTGCCTTACATGCTGTGGGTCGATGAAGTAGTTTTACTTTATTTTTATAAAACAAAATAAATGTTATTAATACGTCGATTCAAGATAAATCTGAACAGAACATTAAAAATAAACAAATGACTTGACGATTGGCTTGACCAAATAATTGTAAAATAAACACTCAAAACTGACAGCTGTATGACAACATAGATAAGAAGAAGAAGAAACATTCTGGCAGTTGTAGTTGGTTTTAGTGACGTACCACGGCGACGCCAATCGGTACCTCTACCATGAGTTGTCACAGTAAAATCGCCGGATTTTACTACAGTACTTACGTAAATATTAGTATTACGAATTTTAGTACCTAACTATCCGCTAGAGGCGCTGTACAAATCTTCATACATTTTTTTAACTACAGACGCTAGCGACTATACATTGTAAAAACTCATGGTAGAGCTACTGTGCATATTTTTTTAACTATCTTTTTATTTTAGAGCTAATACATCTAAACAATTTAATAAAAAAAATACATCATAGCGTAGGTTGATGTTTGAGTTCACTTGTGTTAGAAATGAAATAACATTCAAAACAATCAGTTCTTCAAACGCATATCTTCGTATTTTTCCATCAGCATAGCAAACCGTGTTTTATTGATTATCGATCCAGTTTAACGCGACGGTGTAAGCCACCTTGCAGCACTTGCAGTCGTGCAGTTAAACCGAGATAAACTCCAGTTTAAGTTAAGCCCCGCTGAAGTTGGGGGCCAATGAAAACTTTTTACTGCCGCTATGAAAGTGGGAGAAACGGTCCGTACCACAAGTCTCAAAGTCACTATCGAGAAATCGTTAAAACTAATTCGAATAGAATATAATACTTTATTTCAGTTATCATAAAACTTAGAACAATAAAAGATATAGGTAAGTATATGACACAGTTGGAGCTCTACCTTCCGTGCTGTGGGCTCACACAAATTCACATTGCAAGAAATGCACCAAAAAAACAACACATATTTTGGGGAACAGCGACAGCAAGAGAAGCGATTACCATTAAAAATTTAATCAATTAAGATGAAATATTACTATATTCAATAAAATCACAATTCACAAATCATTAGAATCGTCTTACATACTAGGTGATTCTAGGTGCCAGTTCCGTTATTACGCTAAGATGCTCGTTTTTTTCGCTCCCTGCTCAATTACTTCCACGAGCAAGCCTGCTACATCTGAAGTTTAAAGGAATCGTGAGGTTTATAGGATCAACAAATCGATAGATTAAGATACCCACCAACAGGTGGGCGTGGATATATTTGTTAGCCGAACGAAAAAATATATATTCACAGACATTTCACACATCACACTCTAGTCCCAAACTAAGCAAAGCTTGTATTATGGAAACTGGGTGCTGGTAGAATACTTATTATACATTTTTTTAGATGCATACATACCATACTTATTAACACCCACAGAACAAATATTTATGTTCAACACACAATATTTGCTCTGGGTGGGAATCGAACCCACGACGACCCAGCATAGAAGGCAGAGCTACTAAAGAAGGCAGGGCTGTGACGCCTGTCAATGTTATTTATCTCTGATTCTGCCTTCTCTTTTTTTTAAGGCTTTTAAAATTTGAAATGTGTTTACGAGATGCAAAAGTAAGGGTGTCCGTAAAGTGATCCGTAATTTTAGTTTGTATTATGAGTTCGAGGACAATGGTAGGGGTCCCTCAGCGGAAGAGAGTATGTCGTGGTTTGTATGCATAGGTTGTGTAGCTCTAAAATAGACTGCCACCGACACAACTAACATCTGCGGACTTCAACACTTTGTGAATCAACTTTGTTTAATGTTTGGTCGTTTTGAAACAGCTTTCTAGCTTTCTATGGTATCGTGTCAGAAATAATGCGAATTTTGAGGTTTTATATAACATTACTTTGGGTTTACTATCTTTATTACATTAGATGCTAATAACTACCTTACGTGCCAAACCCAATTTTAATATACTTCCCTTTCCCGTCCCCAATCACCATATCGTTTTGTTATCTTTGAGTTTTTCGTACTTAAGTTCGAGTACTGTTAGCTTAAACTTATCCAATAAATTACTTGAATATATTTTCTTGACACCCCTCTAAAACTTCAAGGAATTACACATCAATAAAACAAATCTATAATATTAAATAAACGGGGCAAATTGGACTCGTGTGAGGGAGTGTATATTTTACATCCTTTAAGTTGTAATAAATATTATTGTAATTTAAAAAGCTATTACATATTGTTTATTCAAAAAAAGATGATCTAACCGAAAAGCAATTCTTATTGTTAAAATACAAATCCAAAGATTACCTACAACTAGTCTGTCGGTGTTTACAAACACTGAAACGGTGTGTCATTGCGTATTGTATTACAAATGTTTAGTATTGAAACAATTAGTGATGTAAACGATTACCTAATCGTACTACGGAACACATCATTGTTTACACGTGTATTTTGACAAGGAACACGGTAGAAACGGTTACTTACTCGTTCTTATGTGGCAAGGATAGAAAGAGTAACGTTTCATACTCGTTCTTACGTGGCAAGGACAGAAAGAGTAACATTTCTTACTCGTTCTTCTATGGCAAGGACAGAAAGAGTAACGTTTCTTGCGCGTTCTATGACCAGAAGGACAGGACTCGATCTGAGGACGAGAAGGGGTAAAAAATGGTTTCGATTTTCACCAAAACTAAGGATCCTATGAAATAAATTATATGACAAAGTTGTAGGTAATAAAAAGGTCTACAATTTTTACGAAAAAATATCTATACTACCAGTGTTACTCAATCGTCACGTAATTGTTTGTAATTTAGAATAACTTTTAGATAGTAGAGTTTTTTACGTTAGAACTTATTTGAAACGAATTTCATCATATTATATGTACCTACTTAATATAATTAAATTCGCAAAACAAAAGTCAACATCACTTTATAAAAACAATTAAAAATAACATAAGTAAATAACTTACGTCTACAAGTCTAAAAAAGACTCAGAGAAGAGAATCAGACGCCTAATCATAAAATAATATGACAAACGTAAACGTTTCAAAACGTGTTCAAATCACACTGCGCGTCAACGCCAGCTCGCCTGCCGTTGCAGCGTCACGAGCAGTGTAAACGGTTGCGACATCATTAATTCGTGATCTCTCCGGCCCACCGCGATGAAACCCATATAAATTCCGCACGCAAAATGTATTCATATTCGTGTCTCGTATCTTATCAGAGCGTTTGTAATATGCGCGCGAACGCCTCGATTGTCATGCTAAACGATTCTTGGAACATTTTTGTACTTGACACCTACCTAGTATTTTATTTCGTTTATTTGGTTTTACTTTTACAACTAAATATGTATATGTATAACTCGCTGACTCAGTGGCACTTTAGTGGTACTTGTTCAACAAAACACAATCTACTGTTGAGATATTTTAATATAAAAGTTTAGGTTTTTGAAGTGTTTCTAAAAGTCCCTACATCGATATTTTTTTCGTACAACTAATTAAATATTCACGAATATTTCCACATCCAAACTAAGCATAGCTTGTTTTGTTATGGAAACTATGTAGATTGCTGATAGAATACTTTTATACTTACATTTTTTTTGTAAATACATAGTACACACCCAGATATAGAACAAATATTTATGTTAATCTGAATTTGGTCACATGAAATAGCTAGGTATTTCTTTTATAAATAAAGTTATAAACTAAATAAAAACTGCTACAATTTTATCGTCAAATGAAATTAGTTCTGGATACTTAATGCAACCAATTCGACAAAAATGACGTGTGTTGCAAACGATTCGTCTAGACACTTCGAGATACATTGCGCGGCACGGTTCACACATGATCTGTAGTGTCCATTCATAACACGCTATGTAACTCAAAATGTCCCAAAGAACCGCTTTGAGGGTAGACAGATTTACCGGGACTTGTAGGCCGCTGAAAAACTAAATTGTTCAAGACAGATAGCATTCGATGACAAAAGCCTATAAAATTTTACGATTGCATCAATGTTGCAAGGCCAAACCGTCTAAAACCAGTTTTAGAGGATCTGAGGTATATCAGGAGGGCGAGGGTGTGCGACAATCGTAAACGTATCGAAACAGTGACGTTTTTGGAATACACTGCGCGTCAACATCAGCTTTACTGTTGAACGTTGTAGCGTTAGCGCGCAGTGTGTCGTTATGTTTATGATTGTCGCATTTATTCGTGCTCAGCCCTCGGATCAAGTTATATATTTGACATTGGAACGACGTATACTACCGACACGATAACAACACGATATTGGGTGAGTTCGAATGATATTATCTCTAATTTTCAATGACTTAATAAAGGGAGGTTCTCAATTCGACTAACTACTTTTATGTATGTTACGCAATTATAAGAGCAATTGAAAACAAGCATTGATGATAGTTTTTTTGTGTGATAGATCATATTTTGTTTTTATAAATTTTTACCCGTCTATGATGATTCAAGTCGGTTAGGTATGTCATTTTCTAAACAATATACATAATTATTAAGAGCAATATGTTTCTCTGCAAAGCTGTATAATATTAAATCCTTGAATATTTCTGATAAGGCATTTCCCTTCGATTTCCAACACACTTAAAATATTTAAAAAATTGTTTTCAGTAATTAATTTCTAATAAATCGAGAGCATTACTCCTTTCAGGACTTTTCTTTATTTGTTTCGGAATTAAACATAACCGTCCCAAAAATCCTATAATAAGTTTTATACAATTTGGCATATTATTCATTCAAGGCATCACATCCACCATAGCAGCTCTGCATCGGAAATGAAAATTACTTGCACACCAACTAGGGTACGTTATTAGTGCATTGTCTGTCTTTAATTGTACTGTTAAGGATTATTTAAAGTATAGAAGTATAAAAGGCACAATGAACACGAATGTAAGGCCTAGTACGAGTTTGACAAAAGCTCGAAAAGGTGAAACTCACGTCACTTCTCACAAGTAGCTCAAATACTATTATTAAGGAATATTTAAAGTATAGAAGTTTAAAAGGCACAATGAACACGAATGTAAGGCCTAGTACGAGTTTGACAAAAGCTCGAAAAGGTGAAACTCACGTCACTTCTCACAAGTAGCTCAAATACTATTATTAAGGAATATTTAAAGTATAGAAGTATATAAGGCACAATGAACACGAATATAGAGCCTAGTACGAGTTTGACAAAAGCTCGAAAAGGTGAAACTCACGTCACTTCTCATAGGGACCTCAAATATGACCTATGACTAGAGGACCCGGGATCCCGGTTTTCGGGATCCCGGGATCCCGATCATATTTTAGTCCCGAAAATCCCGGGATTCATTGAATATAAGGTCAGTGTGGGTAAGTTCGTCTAGGCCCTAAGTCCGTCTAGTGGCAATAACTTCTGTTTTTGAATAGCTAGAGCCATATAACTCGGTTGGTAAAACAGTATCATTGAGTTTGTTCGAACTAGTGATAATAGATGTCGCTAACATCTTAATGTTGGAAAAAAATTGACAACCAATTTTTTCCGCGAATTTAACTTGAAGTTGAAGTTTGACGTCTCGTCGAAAAATGAAAAAAAAAGGTGTGAAATCTAAGGAGTTTTCTGAGTATCTGTGATAACGTAGGCCATTTACAGATTCGGGAATGTATATCTGGTGTCCGATTCAAAAATAACGCATTAGTTTCGTAATTATAACAAATAGAAAAAATCCAAGCTTCGAATGTTATAGTTGGGAAGTCCGTCTACTACACATAAGGCAAGTCCGTCATATGCCGGTCTTGCCTTAATTCCAGATATTGTCAACCTTTTTAGTAGTTCAAATTTTATAATTATTTTATACTGTTTATTCAACTTGTAAGTATTATTCGCCTGTCTACGAAAGTGAACTCTTTTCAGGGTTAAGCTTGCCTCTGTAAATCTAATCTATTTACGTTAATTTTTTTTGTATTTACTTTGTGTATAATAAATAATTAAGTGAAAGATGCACTGGTATGTTTGCAAGAGGACTAGCATCACCTATAAGTATTCCTTAAAAGTTTATGAATTGTGAATACATATTTTGAAAGCATGGAACTATCCAACCTTTTTTTTTAGTTTCTGATTTTTTATACCTGACTCAATAAGTAATAGTAGCATGGCACATCATGTGAACATTTATCGTTTTAACAAAGATCTGATTTAGAAAATTATCCCATACTCATTTATTTCGTACTGGCAGAAAGTGTTATAAATGTAGCTACAGATCCGGCAATAGTTTGCCACACCATTTCTAAATTCATACATTACATTATTAACGATTACTTGTTTACAAATAAAGATTCTTGTGTACTGATAAGTATGTTATTGACAAAAAAATCGTAAGTGGGTACTTTGTGAAAATGTTTACAACCACTGGAAGTACATCATTAGCAAAGATATGCCGGACTTGCCCTTGATTTTAATAATTTTATTTTTCTTTAAAAGTATACCTTATAGTCACACGTTTGAAACACGTATTTCAACGGCAGCTTTTCATCATTTATCGATAAGGTTTTCATACTTATTGGCTCACTAGTTACGATTTTATTGCTACTAGACGGACTTGCCTCAAACTGGTTGGGAAGTCCGTCTAAATGCCTACTTTACAAAAAAATGCTATAAATCTGAAGACAATTACAATTAACCCTACTTTTAGATAGATATAGAAAGATAAATGTAATACCAATATTTTCCGACTACTTAAAGTAACTAATAAATTTTATTTCGATTTTTAAAGTTAAACTGAAATTCAATTTAAGAAAACTATGCCGGACTTGCCCACACTGACCTTAATCCCGGGATTTTCGGGACTTATATATTTTTTAATAAAATAAATAAAAATGTGCGTGAAATAAAAAGCACTTACTTTCATTTGACGTTAAACGTCATATTTATGCAATAAATTAAGAAGCATGCTTTCGGATGAGACGATGGATGCGTTGTTATTTCTTAGATTTTATTTTCGTGCCTTACATAAGTGAATAATAGTTAGTAGTCTATTTTATTTAAAATATGAGTCCTATTAACATTCTCTTTAGACAAATTTTAAGAAGTTGTTTTTTTAAGTTAATTGTAAAATAAAATAAACTAAATATGCAATAATTCATCTATTTTATAAGGGCCTACTTTGTCAATTTTATTAGACGAAATTATAATTTTGTTTGTTTTGAAGATTTAAGTAAAGATTTATATTCAAAGGTTGATTATGATATGTTTTACTTTCATTTTGCTACCACTGTCTATTACCAATACAATCCCGGGACTATCCCGGAATCCCGGTATTAACTGTTAAAAATCCCGAATCCCGGGATTAGAAAAAATCGACCGAAATCGAATCCTCTACCTATGACCTTTTTACACGTCGGTTCTTGTGTAATTTGTTTTTGAATGTATGTATTCTATGTGTAAATAAACGTTTATTCTATTCTAAATAGTACTATGATCCAGTTTGTCCGCGACTAGTGGCCGAAACGTCGGGAAAAATGAATAAGGTACGCAATAAAAAATCGTGTAAAGAGTAGCACCTCCCAAAAGCTGTGACAAGCAGAATTTGAACCCGCGATCATCCCATTGAAACCAACTACGCCATGCCACCGACTTATTATCAAGGTCAATTACTAAGGAAGGTCCCCGTAAATCTTTTCCTTGAAATTTTTTTTATTGTTATTTATGTACATCTTTGTTAATAAATGAAATTCTATTCTATTCTTTTAATAATTTTGTACACGATTTTGCATCTTAATCCCGAGCTATAGCATTCAAAGTTATTTAAATAGTTACTATAAATAAATAAATAATGCTGGACAATCCACACAACATCATCTAGCCCCAAGCTAAGCAGAGCTTGTGTTATGGGTACTAGACGACTGACATACTTAATACAATACATTACATAGATAGATATTTTTTATTATACATATTAAATACCCAGAACACCCGGAATAAATATTTGCAGAATATATATTAGTCTATATTAGTTTAGTCATATTATTATGTTTATCTGTCTGCCTGTATCCGGTGTCAAATTCATGTTATAGTTCCCGAGAAACACTTGAACGTTACTTGAAATAGTATTGTTTGAATAAGAATAAGTAGTTTAAATAAATTATTTATTTCTCAGTAATACTTAGGATTTCTTAGTATCTAGTAACCGTCGGATGATGATTATGATAATGAAACCGGATTTAAAATGAATAAAATATAAATTAATTATCGAGCACCAAATTATTCAAAAATTTTAGACTTTTCAGCAATTAATTTAGAAAAAAGTATGTAATTGAAAATGATCTTCTAAATTCCAAATGATTCGGAGGAAATTATTCGCACATAAATACAAATCAAAAACCATCGATGCACCGGATTTGAGCCCACGACCTAAGCCGCTGCTTCCTACCACCAATGCACCAGCGGGCTGGTCTAACACAATACATTTTTACACAAAAAGTAAATTAAACACTAGTTAATATAGGTACTACTACTTCTTCTTCGTGTAGATGAGTTCAAACACTACTCTACATAGTACCTTTTGAAGGCACTACTAGGTACTACTAAATCTACTCTACTAGTTAAATCTGCGGTGTATCCTTTACAATTAAATTACCATACATTTAAGTCATTAGTGCAGACAGATCTTGTTTTTGTATAATAGACCTCATTATTTCTGCGTTGGTAAAATGTAGCTCATTTACAATAGCTGGTTCACAATTGTACGCAGGTTTACTTTACAGTCTTAAAATCTAGTCTTTTAATCAAAATTAAAATTCCTATCAAAAGTTTCATAAATGAAGTTCGGCTTCGAATTTGATTCTCCATTTTATAACAAAAAAAAACTTGAAAATCTTAATCAATGTATTAATACTTTTTTTTGCTCGAGCTATCGAAGCGAGCGAAGCGTTCTAGTTCCGAGATTGACCAAAATCATTTTTCAAGTTCCTTGATTTCTTAGTAGTTTTTTTATGTATGATGTACGGACGTCAAATAGAAATTCATAAAACATATACACTGACACTGTTGTGTGTTATGGATGGAATGAACCAGCCATCTTCCCAGTAGCTGTGAAACTTAGAATCAAAGCCCCACCGTCTGATTGAGCCTATAAAATTGCATACGGAGGGATCTTTAGCTTGATCTTTACCATTTTTTTTTACTATTGGTGCAGAATGCGTCTGCGCTGATTAAACAAGAAAATAAGTATATACCTAAATGTATGAATATTTATGGACATTTCACCAATAAACATAAAAGAAGAGTTCCCAACTAGATTACGTTGCCCATAACTTGTAAAAAAAACACTAATTTGAATTCCATAGCAATGCCTTAGAATGTATAGCTATTAATTTTATCTAGAACTTAGTGTCAGCCTTTTATGGCACTTTTAGCGCATAGAACGGCTATAATAAGAAAATAATTCCCCTCATTTGCTCAGTTACATTTGAAATTTCAAATGTAATTTTGTTACAAAATAACCGCACAAGATTTTAATGGTAGCTGTGTGGTAGTCGAAAATTTTACGACTTTGACGCAGGTGGTACCACAGTATAACACTACCACCTGCGATTTTAAGAAACTGAGTTTTAGTGCAAACATAAATTATACCAAATATGTGTTTAATCTAAAAGATTGTGACTCCAATGAAACCATTGAAACAAAACTGAACTTTTATTGATTACATATTAAATTATTTTATACATATAGATGTACTACCTACTTATCCTGAGGTTACATACATAACAAATAGACAAGTCAAAAATGGTGTACAGATTCTGTCATTGGTTGTTCATTCACCGTCTTGTCACCATTATAAGAGAAATTATTCCAACAATGGTCGAGTCAAAAATAGTGATAGGTTTTGTCATTGGTTACCAGTTACCGTCTAGCTAGACGTTAGTATTAATAAAAAATAGCTGGATTTGTAGACCAACTAGTACACTAATGAACAAACCACGCGTGCATTTGGAAAAAAAAATGAATTTGATTTTGAAAATGGTGTATAAAATCAAACGATCTAACATAAATTCTTACCCCCTATCTTATAAAAAGTTAGCGACTTTATGTCATCATTAGGTATGGTAATCAAGACATCAAGTCTGCGCTAACTTTTTATAAGATAGACCGTTAATCTTTATTAAATGTTTCTAAGCTTTTTCAGGGCACTATTCTACAAAACAACTCAACTCTTCAAATATTCAACGTACGTACCACACACAATGTGATAAGTTAACCTATTTTAATTAAGTAATTAGATCCAAGGCCTTCTGCGTATCACAAACATGTTCATAAACAAACGCGACAAAGGCACTTGTCCGGTCGCGAAGCTCGTGAGGCTCCGATTACGGGTTTAATTACAAAGTTTACGACTTGAAATGTTCTACAATGTGAGTGATTATCACAAAAACGGAGTATTTACAATGACTAAAGCTACATCCACACAAGTGCAGGGAAGAAAAACGAATAGCACGCGAACCGTGAATGGCACGCGACGCAACATTTTGGGCACGTCACTGATCACAAAAACTCATGAGAAGTAGGTATAATAACGAACGATGGCACGTCTATGACCATATTCGACATTGTTTTAGTAAAAATGGCACGTTGATATACAGTTTCACCAAAAACATCATAAATACAATTTAGGTGTGCAAAAGTTAATAAAATGTTTAGAAGTATGTCCGTTACTAAATTACAAACGTCACCGTAAAACTACTTCGGATGATACTTGAAACTACCTTCTGATTTTCAAAGCCAACCGGCAAAGCTAGCGGAAGTTTGTTATAAATAAAGGGACAAAAAAACATAAGGCATCGTCCAGTCGTCAAGCTCTTGTATCTGATTACACGGCTAATTACAAACTTTACGACCAGCATTGAGTTGTCCTACAATGTGAGTGATACACTCGGTGACTGCTTTATCGCCGCCATTTTGAAATCGTAGCGTGGACACGGGCGACTTGTGGAAATTACGATGTTAATTATGTTGAAGGATTAAAAAACGGATTAGAATCGTTCTTTAAGTTATTTAACTTATTTTATTTTATTTAACTGATTAAATAAGTGTCTAATAACTAATAAAGATATTTCCATAGTAGCATGATAAGCTTAAAATCAAGTACATTTATTAACAAGACACTCGATGGTATGATAGACAAAATTTTACATAAGTTTTCAATAAAACGCGATTTCATCTTGATTTTCCACGATATTATGTTAATATTATTAATGCATGGAAAAAATAACGTAGTCGTCGACAACAGTGTGAATGCTAGAGCTATATAGTGCCCATAACACAAGCTCTGCTTAGCTTGGGGCTAGATGATGTTGTGTGGATTGTCCAGCATTATTTATTAATTTATCCTTCTTCTTACTTTTCTTATAAACGCGAAAGTTTGAATGTATAGTTGCATTTATGTTTGTTTCACATAAAACTATTAAAATGAAATGTCTTTATTTTGCCTTATTATGGTTAAAAAATAATATGCTATTTGGAGTATTTTATGTCTCCCACACTTCGTCGGATACCACTTGTATCCGACGTACCTAATTGTTATGGTGTAACTTGAATAGAATACATAGATCAAATATTTATGTTCATCACACATATATTTGCTCCAGAGCAAATATTCGTTATTAAATGGGAATCGAACCCACATAATGGAAGGCAGCGCTACTACCAACTGAGCTGTGACGTCAGTCAGTCCTGCTCACCCCTCTGTTGCGCGCAGTGTGTCGATATGAATACGAACTTCCCTATACTAGTTCATTAAATGTGTTATAGGAAATAATAAGTTTCACAACTCCACAAGATAAGTTATTTATTCAGAATAATTATTATGCTATGACTATTTCAGAGAACATCCCCAAAAACACGCATTTGGCTATACCCTTCACCTTAACAGATTTTGTAGACTAATGCCTTGATCACACGTACGTACCGAGTAAACCGGCGAGACAGTGACGTATTTGAGATACACTGCGCGTCGACATCAGTTTTACTGTTGAACGTTGCAGCGTTAGCGCGCAGTGTGTCTTAAACACGTCACTGTCTCGCCGGCTTACTCGGTACGTGTGATCAAGGCATATGGATTAGAGCCGACCGCGAATAGTTCCACCGAATTGCACCCTACAGTTTATCGCCGGTTAAATGGACCGGCAACTTTTTTGCTTGAACAGTTTTTATTTCACGCAGATTTTACGATCCCCAACAATATTTTACGACTTATGACTGTATCGCAATGATTTGCATCGGTTTTATAATAGGTACTTTAATTTCACCGCCAGAAAACTATAAAAGTATGCAAATGGCGAATAAAAGTTCGTGAAGAGACAATAAAATGCATTTATCCGAAAGAACAGATAACTTGTAAATCTAAAAAACGCTTAAACTGTGTTATAAAATCTATTTATGTGTAATGTTTATTTAATTTAAATTATGTTTTGACAAAATTCTAAGTTGTGGCTCGTTAAATTAAAACTGAATAAATAATTTAAAGGTTTTATTCACACGAGAATGTAATAAAAGTTGAGAAGCAAGAGATTAATAAAATTATTTAATTAGTATTCTTAGTTTTTATTCAAAGATGTCTGTTTTAATTTATTGTCATTGCAAAATTTTTATGAATCTACCACTCATAGTAAAAATATGATCATTATAATGTTTGTGTACTTACTAGCATATTAGTAGTCATAAAAACCATCTTAGGTTAGTTATTTATTTTATTCGAATGCATTTTTTTATTAGAAATATACAAAAGAAACGAATCGTTAAATTGATTATTGTGAGAAAAAACTTGGGTCTTGTAAAAAAATCTCTTGATAATGCATTACAATTTGAACTTTTTTAATAAGAATTTCAAAAATATATATTTGTTTTGTACCGAATAATAATTAGTTGGCGAGAACACCTAAAAATATTTTATTACTTGTCAAACCATAACAATATACAGTTATCGATGTAATATAATATTTTGATTTTAATCTCAGATTTTTGAAATAATTACTTAAAATAAAAACAACTGCTTTCAATAAATGAGTGTAATTTTATTGAATGCTATACAACATTGAAGATTTGTTTTAATTTGGTTCAGTCATTAAAATTAGGTAATACAAAGTTTGTGGGGGTAATTATTTTAGCACCTGCTCGGTGTTTCAGATGATATTAGGGATGCGGGTTCGATTTCCACATTTTACGTTTAAGGACCAAAATTGTGTTTGTCGATGTGTAGTGGTAACTTGTACACGACAAAAAAATCTAAACATTCATGGACATATCTAGGGCTGCCATCACCTAAATCGCCGACGCCGGACAAAAACTTCAAAAACCCCGGACATTTGGATAAAATTCAGTTTTTTTCCCCGGACACCCAGAAAAAAATATCACAATAAAAATAAAATGTATTCATTTAAACGAAAAGAAAATAGTTAAAATTTTACACTCTTCTATTTCTGATATAATTTTAAAAAATAGAATTATAATTTTTGGTTTTTTAAATAACAAATAAACTACATACTATGTCTCAACAAATTTGAAGTCATATATATTATGTAGTTCCGTCGGATAGGTTAAGTACCTATCCAAACCCTAAACTATTCCTAAATAAATAATATTATCGCTTATCTTTTAATTAATCGGGAATGCCCCTGACACTAAAAGCGTCCGGGTTTCACCCGGACACTTTTTGACAACCCCGCCCGGACGCTCCCCGGACGCCCTCTAAACTAGGACAAATCCGGGGAAACCCGGACGGATGGCAGCCCTAGACATATCACACAACGTTTATCTACGCGCTGAAATAGGGCGTTATGTAAGAGAACGATTGTTGATAAGTATTTTTTTTTCAAGTATTTAAAATACATAGAAAACAGAGACACGTAACAAACATCAGTTTTTGCCATCACGTAATTTTTTGTTCTTGGTGGGAGTCGAACCCACGACCCACAGCATGGATGGTAGCGCTATTACCAACTGAGCTGTGACGTCCGTCTATGTATGTATTTGATTTACGGAACGTTTAATATTATATCAGCAATCTAGTTCCCATAGCTTTGTTTAGTTTTGAGCTAGATCGAGATTTATGAAATATCACAAAATATTATTTAAAAATATAATTCACACTGGTTCTTGCTATAACAACTTGCCGTTTCTTGCATCTGATACAATTAAATTTGTAACTATAGCAAGTTAAAAATAATACTATGTAATTAAAAATTACGACTATGTTGCCTTTTAATTAAACATCTTGGTTTATAGATTTTACAGTATGTTAGTGTAATCAAATTGGAAGAAAATATAGTACCTACTTAGGCATTTATAGAGATAATAAAATATTTTAAAAGTCAGCAGAGATTGTACCTATTATATGTCATTCGAATGGCAAGGACTTGCAGTGGTGCCATTGTGATATTTTTAATCGACTTATTATAATATCCTGGCACTCTATACCTCTATACATTTATGTGCCTAGTACGAGATTTCTTGAATTCAGTTTGCGTGACGCCTAACTTTGTCGAGGACCAATACCGCATACAGGCTTCTTATAAGATCCGCTAGAAGCTCTGGGTGAGTATAATAAAACGCAAGTGCGAGACCATCTCGAAGAGTTAAGAGACAAAAAATCATATTTTTATAAATTATAGCTTAATGGACTTAATTATTGTAAAGTTTCACTAAAATCCATTCAGTAGTTTTTACGTGAAAGAGTAACAAACATCCACACATCTATCCATACATATACAAACATTCACGTTAATATTAGGATGGCGCTCCACCGGTATATTTTAGGTAACTAATGCTAGGCATTCAGTACCCCAAGTACGAGTTTGTGCACACACGGATCGTAGAAACGCAATCGCCGAGCGCCACTGATTTTGTATGGAAATCCAAGTTTCTCAAGAAATCTGCTAGGGGCGCTGCTTGGAATTCCATACAAAATCGGTGGAGCTCGACGATTGCGTCTCTACGATGCGTGTGTTCACTGTGCAGTGCACAAACTCGTACTTGGGGTACAGATCATCACTAGCATGACAGCTCGCAAATCCATTGTCAGTTTTAATAATAAAATAATAAATGATATTTTTAAACAACATAAAAATATGTAAGGTGAACCAGACCTATGAGCTGGGACATTAAAAAATAATGGTGACAATAATAAAATTAATTACTTACGCGGTATTAAATAAATATTCATATTCATGGTCATTTCATACAGCGCCGTCTATCTCAAACTAAAGCTTGTACTGTGAGAACTGGATCGCATATAAATAGAATACTTATACTTGGTACACATTTTTATTACACATTTTTCTTGTAAAATTTGTAAATACATTCATAGAATCCATAGTAACAACCAGACACAACAAAATTTATTGTTTACCATACAAATGTATGTTTTTTGTGAGGATCGAACCCACGACTCACGCTTGGAAGGCAGAGTTACTACCAACGGACCTGTGACACCTCAGTAACCTCCTATAAAAAGTAGATTGCTGAAAATATACTTATAATTATAATGTTAGAATACTTATATACTTATATCAAGGCCTGCACAAAAATCCAGCTTGTTGGGAATTAATGCAAACTGAAGTCATAATTTTAGTCTATTTTGACTGGACTATTAGTTACACCCAAATACAGAACAAACATAATATATTTTTGTGTGGATTTTTTTGTGAATTAAAATTATTGTATTAAATTATTATTGTGCAATATTTTGAAACATATTACACGGAAATTCACTGAAATAATTATAAAACTGGTAGTTATTTAAATTTTGAGTTAAAATAAAGGTATGTCGTCGTGTATACAATTAATAAAATTAAGTACACAATCAAATTGAGCATAATAAAAATATAACATCACCGGTCATCCACGCATTGAAATTAATATTACGCTTCCGATTGGTACTGATTTGGATCAGTTGAACTATCTATAGATCGTTTTCAACGGTCTGATAGCTCAACTGTTTCTTATGTATTTTATATGCCAATGTACATTTTGTAAATAATGTATAGTAGTAAATTTGTTTGTGAATAAAGCATGTGAATATTATGTGATAAACAAAATTAAAGATTTTGTACCCTTGCTTCTTCATCTCACATTTTATTCAGTTTTCCTCATTTTGTTGAAAACAGCAGCTTTGAAATACAGCATGAAGGTAGAGATTTTGTTATAATAAGGAAACTCAAATATTTATGAAATTTCAAGGTGGGAGATGGAAAATAAGCTTATCTATTTAAAACTTTTGCGAAGAATTCTTTGAGAAACGCAAATTGTTACGCTAAATATTGTTTGTAAAAATGTCCTTGTAATAACGTTATATTTTCATAAATAATATAAATTCAGATTTAAGATAATACCTACTTCAAGCTTTTAACTTTATCTATTTTAACCAATTATAGGAATAAATTCAATCAAACATATTATTTGCTTTATACTACGATTGCCTGGAAGATATTGCTATCAGCGATAAGACCGCCTTTTGTACTAACTTAAGTTAGGTCTAAGATTTTTTGTATTTTCCTTTGTGAAATAAAGTGTTATCTATCTATCTTTACATGCAGCTGCAATACGAATCTTAACAACTTAATTATAAGGCAGATTTTCTAATACAGTCATGCGAAGGGGTGTGGGCAGTCCCTACACAATTATTCCTGACCCAATGTCGCTACTAACCTATTTCGAAAGGAAATTGAGTTTGTCCAATTCCATCAAAATTTCGTGAACACTCTTGCATTGTAAAACAGGTATCTGCGAGCAATCTGGGAAATCTACCGACTGATCCATTGTGTGGGTTAGGTTAGGCTTCGCTTTTCATAACAATTCAACTATGGTAATGAAATAAATAAAATATGGCATAAATGTTTGTACGATCTGCAAATATTTATCCCGGGTGTTCAGGGTATTTTATATGTACCTAGGTATAATAAAAATACATATCTATGTAAGTAATGTAAGTATTGTATTAATAATATCAGTCTTCTAGTACCCATAACACAAGCTCTGCTTAGCTTGGGACTAGATGATGTTGTGTGGATTGTCCAACATTATTTATTTATCATGGTAGGCTTTGAATGAAAATATGTCATACTAGTTCAATCGCATGTATGCGTGGTACAAAATATGTCACCAGTTCATGATGATCTTACAGCGTATGGATGCATTTGGTTAGGAGACGTCAAGCTGTATTCTGTACTGTAAAATTCATTCCTACTTCTAACCTACTTCGATAAGCTAGACCAATTTGCATAAAACTTTTAAATAACAAATTTGGACAAAAGTTTTCAATTGAGTTCAGTGTTGCGAATGAAACAACAATATCAATTTCGCTGCACGTACCTGTGTTATTCTTGGCCATACATTACGAAAACCAACCAATTGTGATAATTTAAAAGCCTTTGACAATGGTAGCAGTTGGGTCCATTCTTCGACCACCATGATACAAATGAATTCGAAAGTAGCCTTTCGGTAAATAAGCGCGTGCGCGTTTACAACCCCGAGGGAGTTTTGTTAAAAGCATTTTCATATTGTCCTGGCGTGCTGTAATAAGTTTTTTTTTTAATTTTTATTATGCCTGCAGGTCAACTTCAGTCACTTTTGTTGCTTTGAATGACTTGAAGTGCTTTCGGTGCGTTTCATCGTGCTGATAATTTGCTGATTAAGTTCAGCAAATTATCAGCACGATGGCTGATGAGTGAATATCCGCTTCTTCATGGTTTGGGTTATGCGCATCCGGCTGCCTTTATTCGATAATGTATTCATGACCAGCTATTTAAGAAACACGTTGTGTGGAAACGAGGTAATCTAGCAGCGGTAATGGACTTGCAAAAATGGACGTTGAGTATTTAATCGTCATACTTATACACACCTACATTTATTTAGCTTTATACATCTAGAATCTTGATACTTGAGTTACTTGGAGACTAACGGTCTATCTTTTAAAAACTTAGCGCACACTTGATGTCTTGATTACCAAACGTAATGGTGACATAATGTCAACGTTAACTTTGTATAAGATAGGAGGATATTCAATTTTGGTGGAACTTGTACAACATTTGGCCATCGACAAAACGGATACACCTCTGTGGTTCACGCTCCAGATTCGGATCCTCCGATTCGGATGCTGTAATCTTAATATATTACGAGGGACATAACAAGAAGTTTTGTTATTATTACTTTTACAAATGACCTGATTCAGACCTTACCAAAAAAAATATTTGTCCTAAGAAATATTCGCTGTATTATGTATGATCATCTTTTTGCTCTCGACCGCCCCTGGCAAAGGCTTGTGTCCTAGTCAGTAGTCCTAGTGCGGGTACTTTTGGTAAGTAATTTTGATTTCTGAATTGATGTGAAAATGTTTCTGGTAATAAAATGTAAACTTACATTAGTAAAACAGTTTAGAATCCGGTTCTAACTGCGGCTTCCGAACCCATCTTTAGCATCAGTCTAATTAACTTTGAATTTTCTTATTTTTAGTATGGTGTTGATTATGGTTAGGTGTGGTTATCATCATCACCATCATCATCCTCATCACCGCCAGCCGAATCACGCTGGTATGAGTGGGATCGACATGGGTCGAAGTTAATATTATTAAATAAAAAGCCCATAATTTGACCAACAATTGCAAGTCGTGCGTCTGAGCTTCGACCATATGTCTGATATTTTCGGCGCACGATCATGAGAACAAAGTCAAAGTAGTATAGAAGTATAGTATTGTTGTAGTTCTATAGCCAACAGGTTCTTAAATTCAATAAGTGAGTTATAAAAATAAAGATATTTTTAAAAAGATCCACGTTATAGTTTATCTTGTGATTTAGAGGTTTTTTTTGCAAACGTGCTACACCGTAGGCCGCAACATCAGGTGTAATTGCGGTCAAGCGTTTGACAATAGTATATGTACAAAAAAAAATAAAAAAAAAAAAGGTAGCACTCCGGGAGTGCCGGCAGAAGTGAAAACTTCAATATTAACGTTGTGTTTTCACTTTTAAGTTTTCACTTCAAAAATATAACCACAGACGTCATAATGACAATGACAATCACAATGACACAGACACATTCGCGCAAGCGCCCTGTGCCGCCTAAACAGAGCACACTCAGGCACGGTAGAAAGAGTGGGAGATACTAGTTCCTCTCCCTTCCCCTCGATCTTACGCTTTTTATCAACGTCACGTGACCCTGACGCGAGTTTGAAAGTTTTTACCCACCCAGCGCCGCTAAAGAAGTTTTCACTTCAAAAAAAAACAGTTTTCTAAAAAATAATATCAATTTGGTAGGCAGTGTTTCTTGTGTATGTTTTTCAGAGCTTTTTATTCGGAATCATTTAAAAAAATATATTTTTTTCGCTATCTATGATGTGAACATTCTCAATGTTCGAAAAAATGCTTGCTTTTTATAACATATCTATATATTATATTATATCTATCTATTACGCCCTTAGGTACCTTTATGTAAAATATGATCACTTATAGGTAAGATTATAATCTTCCACAAAAAAACATACGAGTACCTAGTAGAAGGCCGAAAAAGAAGTGGTCGCGTGGAACTGGCACCTAGTATGTAAGACGATTCTAAATGATCCTTGTGATTTTACTGAATAAAGTAGTTTTGATTTTGACTTTGCTGGATTGTGTGAAAGAGGATATGAATGTGTAGTCCGGTCAATTTAGATATAAAAATAGTGAATAAAGAAATTTTTTTTTCTCTAAGATTTTTTTTTAAGATTAATGCCCCAAATATGTCCCTAAGCTCACATGGGATTGATGGGGACTTTATTCCTTGTGGTAAACCTAAGGAATTTTCTTTATTTCAATTGTCTAAATTGACCGGACTAAACAAGTAGACGCAGTTGACGAATGATAGGAGTGAGTGGAAGAAAAAAAACATGTTGTGCCACTTAACGTGGGATAAGGGCAGGAGAATGATGATGACCTAGTAATGTCGAATTGAACACCTCCTTTTTGAAGTCGGTAAATGCATTTGTTTATACTTACAATGTAAATTAGGTTATCGATATCAACATTATTATATAGAAACCCATTTAAAACACTAAATCAAAGAACATAAAGCCTATTTTAGAGTAGCCATTTTAATTGGAGTAGTTATATCGGCCTTGCAGTGATAATTCATTAAATGATCCAAATCAGAGGTTATATTGGAAGTGTATCTTGTTGCTTACGAGCTTATCAATGTAATTAACATTATTAATTAAACATTTGACTTGTGCGAATGTTATAAGTCCGCTCATCATCATTATCTACCTATATCAGTCCACTGCTGGACGTGAGTCTCTCTCAAGACGCGCCACTGAGCCCGGTTTTCGTCTCTTCTCATGTTGTGTTTGCCAGCTACACTCCGCAGATCGTCGCTCCATCTCGCCGGGTGCGTCCTACACTACGCTTGCCTAAACGCGGTCTCCACTCCAGTATCCGTTTGCCCACAAATAAATTTACAAAACCAAAAAAAAAAAAATAATGAATAAATAATAATAATAATACATAAATAAATTATGCTGGACAATCCACACATCATCTAGCCCCAAGCTAAGCAGAGCTTGTGTTATGGGTACTAAAAGATTTTTTGGTATTATTAACAAGCAGGATATTATTTATTTTAAAAGTGACAGTGCGTTGATTGACTCACCCACCACACGCTTTCATCAAAAATTTCAAGATTGCAAGAAATCTGTTGTATGAAATCAAAACCACACCTCGTCGTGTGTCGACAGCATTCTACAAGCTTGTGCCAAGAAAAATACATTAATCACACAACGCAGGGTTATCTACTAACTAATTGAATAATAACAATAAATATACAAATGAATTACCCTGATACGCAGGCATTGAACTATGCAACAATGTTGCTATCATGCTGACATCGTAAGTTTTAAAATGATTGGCTACATACTTCTATACTATTATTTGATTGATTGATTTCCAAATAAAAAATAATCTTTGCAGAAAAATCCGAAACCTGAACTTCGTAAGTTTTAAAATGATTGGCTACATACTTCTATACTATTATTTGATTGATTGATTTCCAAATAAAAAATAATCTTTGCAGAAAAATCCGAAACCTGAACTTCCGCGAAAAACTTTATGAGCAAAAGAAAAAATTGCTGAATATTTTTTTCTACAACTATCTTAAAAACTTCCTCCATTTATTGAGAAGTTACCCTGAAAATTTCATTTGGCTAGTACAAGAGCATCATGTTAAAAAGTGGACTTAATTGTTGTACAAGTGCTGAAATCGACGGTTCAATCGACCACGATGGTCCGGGTAAGTCTCAGATTGAATGCCACTCCTTCTAATCAATTGCTCTTGGTACATTCTAGCAGCCTCTCGAGCGTTTCCTTGAGCTACACCATGACAATAATACATTTCTGCATATCCACGAGGAGAATATGGCAAGACACACTAATCACAAAGTTTGTACAGTTCGTAAACGCGCAGTTTTCGTTTAAGTAAAAATATTTCTGTCGTGTGTAATGTAATCAAATGTAAAAAATGTAATCAATCAAGACCACTGAGTGGCCGCGTTTATTTTAACGTCGTGAATATTTAATTTAACTTTATCAGCATAAAAAAGTATTATGAAAGCAAAGAGGTTGACCTTTAGTAACATTGTGAATTTATCATTAACTAGTAGAACGTCCCGGCTTCGCACGGGTAGACTATATAAAAATATATCATTATAATATAGCCTATGTTCAGCGCAGATAATGTAGCTTCATAAAGAATTTTTTAAATCGGTCCAGTAGGTCTACCATAAGTTTTTACTATACTATATTTACTATACTCGCTAGCGTCTGTAGTAAAAAAAATGTATGAAGATTTGTACAGCGCCTCTAGCGGATAGTTGGGTACTAAAATTCTTCATACTAATATTGACGTAACTACTGTAGTAAAGTCAGGCGATTTTACTGTGACAGCTCATGGTAGACGTACAGTAGTTTCGGAGCCTATTCGATGCAAACAAACAAACAAACAATCAAATCTTTCCTCTTTATAATATTAGTTTAGATACGAAATGACAATAATCATGTTCCTTGACCTACAGATAGACAAAGTAGCGTGAGGTATCAGGTATCTTATCTCATATGACGTCAGCGACATCGACATATCATAGACATTTTTATCTTTTTTTTACAGCAATGTATTTATCGATATTTGTTTATGTTTGATCTGAAAAATAAACAAATATTCATGGATTTCATACGGAATCTAGTGACGAACTAAAAGCCTGTGGGAACTAGATTGTTGATACAATACTTGCATAATGGTAACACTAAGAAATAAAATAAAAATGGCAGTATTTATTACAGAAATGTTTGTTCTCGGTAGGGTTACTAGTGATCAAACCAAGGTTGTCTGGAAGAGATCGCTCAAAGCGATAAGGCCGCCAATTGTATTTACTTACTGCAACACTGTTTTTTTGTATTTCCTTGTGTACAATAAAGCGTTTTCTATCTATCTATCTAATGTCCAAGATACAGTATGGAAGGCAGAGCTACTACCAACTGAGCTGTGGGGCCTGACAAACATTTGCCAACGGAGTCTTTTATATTTATTTTACGAAAATCTTATTTATTTCCCCATTTATTTATTTTTTCAATTATTTAACATTTGGCTTAGTTTGGATCTTAATGGCGCTGTGTGATATATATTTCATAAATATTTATTACAATGACAAAGGTAGGTATATAGACCGTGTGCATGTGCAAAGGCACTACCTTCTAATTAAAAAGTCAGTTAATTAATCAAAATGCTACACACAATTTACAAAACAATCTGTGTTCTGAACTAATTGCGAACACAGTTGTAAAATGTGTAGATAAGTGCGGGTTCGATTAATAACCGTATGGTTCCGTACTTACTGTTTTTAACTTTTCCCGTTTGTTTCGAGTTTAGGTTACAGGCTGGTGTTGAAAGATATTTAAGGTGATACCTCTCGCTCTAGCGGGAAATTCAATTTTTTTTAAGTTTTTTTTATATTGCGGCTGAACTGTTATATCTTTTACTAGTTTAAGCTACTTTGCGAACATAAACAATAATTTTCTGTGTAACCCTGTATCAATTTTTGAGATTGGTCCTTTATATTTGCTGGGAAAGTGCAGAAACTGTACGTACAGTTTCTGATACTGAAACTCTCTAGGTATTTGATCTTTGAGAGCTGCCGGGCTATTTGGCATGATTAACGCTTGAGGGTTTCCTGAAATAAGGCCAATTTTGTGACTTTTTAAAGTAAAACTCAGACTCAGCTCGTATCAGAGGACGCACTAGTATAATAAATATTCACGGACATGATTTCACACATCACGCCCTAGTTCCAAACTACGCAAAGCTTTTATTATGGAAACTCGAGTGCTGATAGAATACTTATATAAGTGCATTTTTACAGTAAATACATACATAGGATTCGTAAGAAGATCCAGATGCAGAAAAAACATCAGTGCTCATCACACAAACATTTGTTCTCGGTGGGCATCGAACCAACGACACACAGCATGGAAGGCAGAGCTACTATCAACTGAGCTGTGACGCCAGTCTAAAGTATGACTTTTTATAGGTACATACTGCGATCCGTTTGATTCGATGCGTCTGATACTTATATTAAATTAAATCCCGGGATTTTCAGGACTAAAATATGATCGGTATCCCGGGATCCCGAAAACCGGGATCCCGGGATCCCGATCATATCGAATCCTCTAAATACTTACGATGCGAAACTGTGAACGCACATTATTGTACGGAACTCTTTTTATTATCGCTATGGCATAATGTTGCAAATGAATTAAAAATTGGAGCATTATGATTGAATTGTTAACAATGCGAAACAACTTCAATACTCTTTCATCAAAAAAGTACATTTTGTTTTAACCAACTTTAAAAGGTCTCAATTCGACTGTTTGTTTATTTGTATGCATGTTACGTGATTAATCCGACAATTATGTTAAGATTTTGATCTATATTGTATCTAGACTATTGTTTAATTGGTAGAAAACCTGAGGCAAAATTACCAATAACTTTAAGATGTGTATTATATGTATGTACATATTGCAAATTATATACAATATATGTACATTACAAAGCAAACTAGACTGGAAGCTTTTGAAACACAGTATCAGTACCCCAAGCTTGGATTTCCATACAAAATCGGTAGCGCTCGGCGATTGCGTCTCTGCGATCCGTGTGTGCGAAAACTCGTACTTGGGGTACTGGTTAAACTCGTATTCCAAATAAACAGTCTTCTACTTTTTTATATGACTTGCCCGTCAATACAACCGGCAATTCTGCCAGTGTTCAGTTTTATAGCGACTGTTAAGACTTTTTAGATGTCAATGTCACTTTTCTTGCGTGTCAAGAATGAATTTGTTATAAGATTCGCTTATGTACATGACACTAAAGTAAACGGACACTGACAGAGCTGTAACCAATTAGCCAGGAACGCTATAAAATAAAAAAAAATGGTAGCACTCCGGGAGTGCCGGCAGAAGTGAAAACTTCAATATTAACGTTGTGTTTTCACTTTTAAGTTTTCACTTCAAAAATATAACCACAGTCGTCATAATGACAATGACAATCACAATGACACAGACACATTCGCGCAAGCGCGAATATGTTTTCACTTTTAAGTTTTCACTTCAAAAATATAACCACAGTCGTCATAATGACAATGACAATCACAATGACACAGACACATTCGCGCAAGCGCGAATGTGTCTGTGTCATTGTGATTGTGTCATGTCATTGTGTAACATTCGCGCAAGCGCGAATGTGACACAACGACGAAGACAACGAAGACACACTGACACAGACACATTCGCGCAAGCGCGAATGTGTCTGTGTCAGTGTGATTGTGTCATGTCGACACAACGACAATGACAATGACAATGACACATTCGCGCAAGCGCGAATGTGTCTGTGTTTTCACTTTTAAGTTTTCACTTCAAAAATATAACCACAGTCGTCATAATGACAATGACAATCACAATGAAACAGACACATTCGCGCAAGCGCGAATGTGTCTGTGTCATTGTGATTGTGTCATGTCATTGTGTCACATTCGCGCAAGCGCGAATGTGACACAACGACGAAGTGTCGCGAATGTGTCTGTGTCATTGTGATTGTGTCATGTCATTGACATTGACACAACGACGAAGACAACGAATGATGAACGTCACGTTCGATGAACGTCACGAGTCACGTGACCCTGACTGAGTTTTCACTTCAATAAGATGGAAGCGATACAGTTAAATACAAGTTAGGCGAAACGATTCGTACGATATAATAGCGTCTATCTGGTTATGCGCGCGCGGCGAGCGATACGTGTTTCCCGTGCGAGGGTGCTCAGAGCGTCTGTCGGCTGCCGGCGCGCGAGTGCCGCTACTCGGTCCTCCGCCCCCGCGCTCCGCACCGCACCGCGTGTTGGCAGCGCCTTGTACTCGCCTTGTACGATGTCGCCACAACACTATTTAATTGTTTGAGTCATACGTCGCGTGACCGCAAGTGTGTTCTTTTGTCGTCTCTTGTTTTACGAGCAATGTATAAAAATTAAATAAGATCTTACGCTTTTTCGACGTCACGTGACCCTGACGCGAGTTTGAAAGTTTTTACCCACCCAGCGCCGCTAAAGAAGTTTTCACTTCAAAAAGAAGCCACTTCAAATGTGTTTTATTTAATGCACAATTAGCGTTCGTAATTCAGTTGATTGCGAAACTGACATAACATACTTTTTGTGACCTTCCATCGAATGTCATGCAGAAGGGTAAACACAAATAAATGTGCCAATCGTGAACGTATCGTATCGGTAGCACATTCAAGACACTGCGCGGTAACGCTGCAACGTTCAGCAGTCAAGCTAGCGTTAACGCGGAATGTAACTCAAATACGCGATTGTCACATTTATTTTTACTCCGGCCTCAGACCGAAAAATACCAGTGAATATGATTTAAATAATTTCTATACGATTTTTTTCTTTCGCAGATGTTGGAGATATTGTGATAATTGATATTACAGTTAGGGCCCCCGCAGACTGCAGACTTTTTATCGGCCGATAGTTTGGTCGGCTTCTTAGTCAGTATGAAGATGTATGAAGATGTATGCAGATGCGCACATTACAGTGATTCAGTGATTAAGAAGCCGACCAAACTATCGGTCTATAAAAAGTCTGCAGTCTGCGGGGACTCTTAGGTCAAGCTACACCACACTTTTACAGGCTAAGCTGGCTATGGTTATAGGCTATGCTTGACTACATCCTTATCACAAAGGCATTGTATCGAAAAGCAAATCTCAGACGCCATTCCGCGAACACCACGTTATGGCCCAACTCGCCGAGCGGAATCATCAATGTTCAAATCGTAATATATTGAAGAATTTCGCAATTATCATATTTCATACTTATTTACGACGTCTAGGCTTCCAACTGACATCTATCTACAATCCTGGGGGGTCATAAAAACGAATAAACCAGGGTAATAAACGAGGTTTATACCTCGTGTAATTATATGAGCTGTTGGTTTTGGTTCATTTTTTGATGTATAACTTTATGGGCTCAACTTCTGCATTGTAAACGTTTTGAATTATTACTTTGAGATTTACTTTTTTCTTTATTGTACACAAATATACACAATACAGAAATAGATGGCATGTACAAAGGCGAGCTTAACCTTTCTTCCAGTAAGCCTTTGAAGCTAGAAAGAGGTGACTATTGAGGTAGGTCTGTGTACACACATTAACATAAAATAGAATTTAGATAATAATATTGATTTAATTTTGTATCATCAACATCGATATTGCCCACAGCTAGGCATAAGCTTGACTTTCTTACTTTTGCTCTTCTAGGAAGTTGTCACATCCGTCCATTTCGTCTTTCACGCTTTACTTTTGAGTCATCTAAGCAATTAAATAAATCAGAAATCTTTAATAACATCAATAAATATTATAATATTTGAAACTATCACGGTTTTGAACATAATTTTCATTATAAACGGGATATTTACCATGATTTGTGAGTTTGATTATTTCCCGATATTTCGGCACAGTTGCATGCGCCATGATCACGGGTCGAACTGAAGTCTTTGCAAGTAGATATAAAAGTCATTGGCAGACATACCGGTCTACCCTCTTTCGCACTCTTTTATTACGAACAAATATTGTTGAATACCAGTAGAACCTATTATTTCAAGTTAGTTAGACTAGTGCGAAAACTTCACGCTAGAGACACAATACAGTGCTTAATTTGTGACAACAGCTCTTGGGTCTACATACTTTAAGTAGGTCTTGTCTAAGACCCTTTTAAGCCCTCTTGATACTCAAGAATCTTGTGGCTTTTATAGGTGTTAGTCAAATGATTGTCACACATTATTTAGCATATTTGTATTTATTTCTTATTTATATAGCTTATTTAAGCTACAAGATCATTAATTTAATATTTTAAGTGTTTTTCATGCTAAAGTTAACAAAACATGAGTAAGTAAAATATTTGCAATAAGTTTTTGAATGACATTTATTACAACAGAATGACATACTTAAATGAATTTTAATGTTTTACGAAACGGCGAGTGTTCAAATGAGAAGTTTTATTAAGATACATGTTTTTAAGAAGCGACTACCGCTATATCGCACCAATATTATAATTTATACGGACCTAGGAAATAACTCTGTTAAGTATTCGCAAAAAAAAAACAGGGTACCGTACCTATATCGGGGAACGGATGAAAATACTGTACATATAGATGAAAAAATGCAAAGGCCCAGGGCCCCGATTGTGTTAAATTGTAACGTAAACAGTTCATCTAAGCAGCAGCTAAGATTCTCCAACGTACGTATATTGGGATCACGATAAGCGTGTAGCGTTCAACATTCGAACGTTAGTTAGTGAGCCGAAAAAGACATAACCGCTGTCACACGTAGGAAAAAAAGATGAGCGGTTAGCCATTTACGATACGAAGTTGCACACACTACGTACATGTTACGTTAGTAAACCTTAGCTGCTGCTTATACGTATACCGTTACAATTTAGCACGATCGGGACCCAGCCCCTGTGCCACGCGTCATAGCGACGAGACACCATGAAATAACTTCATCTATAGAAGTAGCCGAAGACCAGGCTCAGTGGCGAGTCTTGGGAGAGACCTACGTCCAGCAATGGACCAATATAGGTCGATGATGATGATGATGATAGAAGTACTCAAGACGTGCTAGGAGATACAAATTGCATTATGTTAGGTTCGATTTCTTTGACCTAAATTGCATAAATTGTATTTGTTTGGTCCGATGACGGTTGCTATTAGCAATGATCATATAACACGTGTATATGTTCTTGAGCTTTTAACACTTTGAAGACAAACCAGAGCAAACTAGTTAGAATATAACAAACAAGAAATTATGTAAGAAAGAAATTATTGTGGTATGTGTTAACACCGAGACGAGGGCTGATGAGGCGAGGGCTGATAGAGGCTAGGGCTGATGAGGCGAGGGCTGATAGAGGCGAGGGCTGATAGAGACGAGTGAAAGAAGAATACGTATTTTTCGACCATACATGGTGTCGGATAAAGTAGGAAGATGAACATGAAACAACATCATCTTTAGGGTTCCGTATCCAAAGGACAAAATGGGACCCTGTCAGTCTGTGTCCCACCAGGCTTTATCTCAAAAACCGCGTTAGTTAGAGAGTTAAAATTTTCAGTTGATCTATTTCTATTGCCAGCTAACAGTATCGAAAAACAATAAAATAAAATTATTAAATTTTTGTTTCTCATAACTCCTCATACAAAACGTGATTTTTTTGCTACGGAACACTTCATGCGCAATTCAAACTCACACTTGACCGGTTTTTTAAAACGAAGCTCAATGATTATCGTTTAAAAGCGGTCAGTCATAAACGGTGGAAAGCAAAGCAATTACTTTGGTCTGACCATTGTTGTGGCTGAGAAAACAAATTAAAGGCAACGATGGATTTGTTACCTGTAAGAAGCAGCAGATAATGCATTTTTGAACATTATCTGTCACTTTGGAAGATATCCTACTATAATAACTACAAAAAAAAATATTTTTGTAAAAACTTTTTTTTTACAAAAATAAACCTACTTCACTCGTCATCGACAAGTAATACAAAAAACTATTTTTTAAAGATTACTCAAAAAGTACTAGTCAGATCTTAATGTAATATGCTCCTCTGAAGTATGATAAATCAAACAATAAAATAATGATGAAAATCGGTACACATATGGTATATTAATTTAGTATATTACATTACATTTTTATTTTTATTTGTTACATTTAGTATATTAATTTCCTAACCTGTATATTCATTTAGTATTTAAGGTGTACAATAAAGAATTTTCATTCATTCA
Source organism: Ecliptopera silaceata (assembly GCA_932527185.1). NCBI lineage: Eukaryota > Metazoa > Arthropoda > Insecta > Lepidoptera > Geometridae > Ecliptopera > Ecliptopera silaceata. The sequence goes on along the minus strand of OW052208.1, from coordinate 7,219,552 downwards.
TTCATATGGCGGAGTATTCGCGCAATATACGTACAAAAAATAATTAATGAAAGAGCTCAAATGACACACAAGTGTATCATTTTTACTACCAGTTGTACTTTTTAGTAGTACTAATGCCACAGTGAAAACATCAGCCATGATTTCCCCCTATAGTGCACATTACAAATTCGCAGACATTTTTAATTACTAGCGTGTAGGTATATCTAAAAGTCTGCTTCGAACCCTTTTAGTGGGATGGGTATTATCCCCAGCCGTAAAATGGGTTTATGGTCCATAAAACCAAGTGGAGATACACAGTGCTAGAGGGTTCCGTATTACTTGTTGCATTTTTATTAACCAATATATTTCGGTCTGATTTGCAACTGGACAGAGAATTTTACTCTATTTGCAGTATTTGCAAGGTTTATTTTTAAGTGCTTATATTGATTTAGTGTTTTACTGAAAATAAGTTTATTCGTTTGGATGGAATTGCGTTTATTGTTGCTGGGAAATTATAGTTTACGAGCACAGATCATTATAATTATACTAGTGGACTAGTTTGATGAGGTTTAAGACGCACATTACACTGTTTTGCCGGTAAGTAGAGAAAGTAGTAGATAGTAGACAAATTTAGGATTAAGGTTGGACTAGCGAAAAATTGACGCACTGTGCCGGAAATGTGACGTCACATTTCTAGTGCGTCATTATTTCGCCGCTCTTGAAGTCTTAACCCTAAATTTATCTCTTTGTAAGACGCCTCCAGCACGTAGAAAAATTGGCTGTGGCTAAAACGCACAGTGGCTAAAATGCAACGTCACATTTCTTGTGCGTCATTATTTCTCCTACTATAGTAATCAGCCTGGAAGAAATGGGTATCAGCGGTAAGGCCCATTGTACTCCCAAACATAACTTAATCTAATTATAGTATAAGTTAAGTCTATAGTAGAATTTTGAATCATTTTATACTTAATTAAAACTCCGCACCACAATTGCTTTGGTTAAACATTTAACCATTAATCAGTCATAGTCTTTTTGTTTCGCAAAGGTTTTACGATTTTGAAATTGTTCGGGTAAATGGTACAGTCATCGACAAAAGTTGGAAGTTTTAAAATTCTCCTCCTCTATTCCTCTAAATTTAATTATTGAATTAGGAAATAAAATTGCTGAAATCAATTTGGCTAAATAGACATTCGACTTGACGATTGTCTGACATGACTGAGAATTATTTTTCAACACTTGACATTGGCAGAATGTCGGTGAGTCGATGAATGTGTGTTGTCGTATGACGGTTCTGCCACATAAAAACATAACAATTTTATTATAGTTCCACTTTTCTCGTCGACTGTACCGAAACGATTGCAAGATGTTCCTACAAAATTATTGTTTGTACAGAAACAGTTAAATAACACTTTTCAACGTTAAAACTTGATATCAACAGATAAAAAAAAGTTTAAGCCGGCTCGTAATAAACTTTATGATACTTGTAGTATTTGTTTTTATAAGTTTTTTATATAAATATAAAAATTGATTCCGGTCTGGCGTTAACTATATAAAATCTTCTCAGTAATTAAAACTCTGTTTGACATCACATTAACAGCACTCGCAGCGTGTAATTTCAAGTTACACACACAATATACAAGAATAATATATTATTTTATTACTTATGTAGTCCTTGTTAACAAAATGCTCTCACAGTTTTATTTTATTTAAATTAATTAACAAGTTGAAACGCGTTATTCAAGCCTCAACCTCCAATCTTTTTATCTTCAGGAGGTTGGTTATGCTCAATTTGATTGAGTGATTTTTTTTCAATTTAGAACCGATTTTGATGATTCTGATACAGCGCCATCTAGTTGTGAAATTGGAAGTTCATATACTACTATGTCACGATAGAAGTCGATTTTGTTCATTTTGCAAAAATATATTTTTTAAACCATATGTACCGATGATAATGAATGTAATGATTAATAATAGGTACCTATTTTTCGTAACACCCAGACACAAACAAATATTTGTGTTAATCAAACATTTGCTACCGATGGGGATCGAGCCCACGACCCACAGCTTGGACGGCAGAGCTACTACCAACTGAGCTGTGACGCCTGTCAATATAATTTATATAAAACGTCACATTTTCTAGCTCGCTATGAATCATAGACTAACAAAAATCTCGCAAATCGGATTGCGTGCTCGATAAAATAAACTAGACAGCAAAACACGCTAAATACCCATATCTTACAAACTTATATCCATAAAATGAAACACCGTTAGAAAATAAGTGTAAGAAAAGCCTAAATAACGGAAAATCTATACTTATCTATATATATAAAAATGAAACCCGTTTTCCGTTGTCACGACATAATAATAGCATGAAAACGGCTTGACCGATTTGGCAGATTTTTTTTTGGTAGTTTTTAATAGTCTGTACAAGGTTCTTACGGAAAAAAATATTAAGAAAATCTCTCAGAAAAAAAATCTCTTTAAGGCGGTACAAAGTTCGCCGGGATAGCTAGTCTATAATTTAATGAATTGCTGTTCGTTAATCACGCTTAATTATAATATTAAATTGTTCGTTAGTCACGCTAAAACTCGAGAACGGTTGAACGGATTTTATCTTGGTCTTGATACGTTCGTGGAGGTCTAGGGAAGGTTTAAGACGACCGATGTGGCGCGGCGGGCGAAGGTCCGCCTGCGACGCGGAGGTTGCGGGTTCGATTCCCGCCTTGAGATAAATGTTTGTACGATCTGCAAATATTTATTCCGGGTGTTCTGGGTATTTTCTATGTATAAATGTATATCTATCTATGTAATGTATTGTATTAAGTGTGTCAGTCTTCTAGTACCCATAACACAAGCTCTGCTTAGCTTGGGGCTAGATGACGTTGTGTGGATTGTCCAGCATTATTTATTTATTATTATTTATTTATTTAAAAGGTAAGAACCCTTAAAATATCCCTTTTCTATTTCCCATACAAACGTTTACTAATTTATTTATAATAGTTTGTGAGGTTGTAGGGGATCTACTGAAACGATTTTGTAAATAACTTTATCAATAGAAAGTTTGGCGTGACGCCTTGGATACTTATGACGGAGCCTGGTGGGAAGCGGCGGCTGATAGAAAGGAATGGAGGAAAAGGGGGGAGACCTTTGCCCAGCAGTGGGACAGTACAGGTTAATAAAAATAAAATAGAAAGTCAGTATATTTGTGAGTGTCTTATTAACCTAATATGATTTTTATTCTTAAGATTAGGTATTAGAAAGACAGAATGGACCTATTTTTATTTTCCTAGTAAATAAAAGATAAAAATAGCACAGCATTGCCCTCAGAATATTTATAACACTAGATTTGCATATTTTACACGAGCTGTAGTATTATGTTGCGCTCAGGTCATAGGTTCCGTAACCCACAACTGGTCGGTAACAGGGGATTATAATCACTACATATTACATTAATTATATTTTTAATAATGAGCAAAACCTACTTCAGCAATGGTCACACTAAAAATATTTTTTTTAAAGATTACTCCAAAAGTACCTACTACTAAAGGTCTCGGTGTCATTATTACTACTAAATAGTACAACTGGTAGTCAAAATAACTCACTTCTGTGCCTCGAGTACATGGGACCATCTATGAAGTACATACTACCAAACAAGAGAAGAATCATCAAAATAGGTTCAACAGCGTAACATATACAAAAAACGGGTTTACACCACTAGATCGAGTGATTCATGAGGAAGGTTTTGATGTATATTGGTAAGTTATTCAGCGCGGCATTGCAGCCAGTATATTGGGTACGCATCCGATTTTTACTAATTTGGATCCACAGAACATAAAAAACTGTTTTTTATGTTCTGTGTTTGGATCAGTTGAGCTATCTATAGATCGTTGCAACGGTCTGTAAATAGACTCCTTATGTATTTTATGTGTATATTTGGTAAAGTTAAGATTTTACGTAAATTCGTTAAAATACCAATAATTGTTGAAAATGTCGAAAAAAGTCAAGCTCCATAGACAATGTTCTACTCAGCGTGTGAAACAGGGGGCGGTTCACTAGTTATACTATAAAATTTTCCACAATTGTAAGCAATAAACCTCATAATGACAATTACCGAGGTTGACCTTTAATTGTATAAGCGAATTAGCCTTCGCTCATGACGATCTGAACGAAGAAACTCAATTATTTTTATTGACATCTTTTTATTGACAGAAGATCGCGATAAGTATAAAACTTGTAACGGGAGCGAATCCAAGGTACATTGCGCGGTGGGAATGCAACGACTGGCAGTTGAGCTGGCATTGACGCGCATTGTATGCCGTTATGACTGGAATGAGAATTCGAATCATAACGGTAGCCATTTATTGGTTCTATAGACAAGAAACCTCGCAAACACCTTATGTAGAATTAAATTTCTAGTGAGCCTCTAAATTTTTATTGAAATCCGTTGATAAATAACGCTACAGCAAACTTCCCCATTTGTTCGCCTACTTCCCACCAAAACTTAAAATTAAATAAACCAACGACCATGTGTGCCGATTTTCGTGAAATCGTTGTAAATGCGTCCTGTAGGCGAGAACAGGCAAACAGGAAGACAAGCATTTTGGGCCAATCTCTAAACTGAGACGCTTCGCTCGCTCGGTCGATTATAATTTTTATCAAATTGGACTAGAACTACGTAATTAACGTCATTTTTTAAAATTAGGACTATAACTGTTCTTAACTTTATTAATCAAAACAATCTATAAAAAGTCCCATACATTGATATGATAAAATTGCAATAACTGTGTGTTGACAAGCAATTTTGTGTTTTAACTTTCAGACAATAAAGTTCAAAAACGAATTAACTTACGCGTTTGCAATTTAGGTGCGATGCAGTGAAGATTGGCGAAGGGCCAAAACCACGGTTTATAGTCAAATATGCTTTCTCCGAGCTACCTACTGCATCCCACAAAACTGTCGTATGGCGGTCGTAAACTTACCTATTCGACAAAAACAAAATAAATTACACACCAATACGTTTAATTCGATTCGATTCTAGAAATGTGACACGCAAATGTATGGAGGATAGTGCTCGGAATAGCGAATTTTCCGAAATTTTGTTTTATGTCAATTCTCGAAAACTTAGACTACGCTAAGAAACATTTTCTTCGACAAGTACGCTCAAAGGGCTTAGCACGAATAAATGTGACATCTTTAACGTATTTAAGATACACTGCGCGCTAAACTTGCAATGTACGACAGTACTGCTGATGTTGACGCGCAGTGTATGTCAAATACGTCACTGTTATTACCATGCTTACGTTGTTCAGCCCATAAAACAGCTATCTCACGACGTTACCAAAGATATAGGCAAAAAACAAAAACCACAAAGAAAAAAAGCTAGCACTCCGGGAGTGCCGGCAGAAGTGAAAACTTCAATATTAACGTTGTGTTTTCACTTTTAAGTTTTCACTTCAAAAATATAACCACAGTCGTGATTGTGTCATGTCATTGTGTCACATTCGCGCAAGCGCGAATGTGACACAACGACGAAGACAACGAAGACACACTGACACAGACACATTCGCGCTTGCGCAACACTATTTAATTGTTTGAGTCATACGTCGCGTGACCGCAAGTGTGTTCTTTTGTCGTCTCTTGTTTTACGAGCAATGTATAAAAATTAAATAAGATCTTACGCTTTTTCGACGTCACGTGACCCTGACGCGAGTTTGAAAGTTTTTACCCACCCAGCGCCGCTAAAGAAGTTTTCACTTCAAAAATAGCATATTCTTTAATGTCATTCCTTTCCAGTATAACCTGAGCTTCAAAACCATTAAAACTCTAAGAAATAGAAGCTCATCAAATCAATATGAATTTCTATCGATATATTAACAGAACCATCTGGCGTCAAACATTCTATTTAGCTAAAAGGGTGGCTATAAATAGGGATATTTGCGGAAAGACGCAAATCCAGCAAAACTCGTAGAACAAACAAGCACATTTTCATGAAAATTCTGATCAAGAATTTTAATCATACTAAAGTTATCATACTTTTTAAATTAACACACAAAATATTGGACTAACAAGAAACAAAATTTATTCACCGAAATCATTATCGTTTAAATTACACGCAAGATAATAGAATAAAATAAATACATATACATATATGTCGGAGAAGAGCATATCTCAACGACATCATCGGTAATGTTTACAGACTTGGTGGGCGTCATGAGGGTAAAGTGCTAGCACAAAACACAATTGTTGTAGTTTCCGCAATATTTTATTTAGTTTGAGGGTAATCACTTGATAGAATAACTTAGAAAGAGAAATTATAACTTTTATGACCGAGCAGTGAGTTCAAAGCACCAATCTTTAAACAAACTTCAAGGATCCAACTCGATCCATCTCTATTCCACAACAAGGCCCCGTGACAACTGTGCACTGCCTTATAAAATGCCTACCGCATAAAGATGGCGCCTCGACCACACTCAAGCCAAATGCTCTGCTCTGATTGGTCATTACTTAAATTACGATTATAAAGTTATTTAGCCTCTTAAAAACGTAACTAATTAAGTAAAATCAATTTAAAAATTATTAGAACCTTTTACAATTTCATTAAACATTAAATATCGCACACTTTGCATAGAACAGTAATTTATTTGACAATGGCTACTTAATAACTTCCTCCTTTAGCTATAATTACTATTATGTTTTCAGAAATATGATTTTAGGATTTATAACAATGTAAAAATTCGTTTTAAAATAAATTAGGATTTACAGAAGAGATTTTACATTATAATGACAATGTTATGCGTAATCGAACAATCAACAAGCAACTCCTTCAATGGCTATCTCCGACACGGCCGTCCTGACGTATCACACGCCCCCGTGTGATGTTGAAGGTCGCGCATCATAGTTATCTGAAATAAGAAAATATTTTGGTATAGCTCGGCCACTCCTGGCTAAAAAAAAATTATCAAAACCTTAATAACCTCAGTGCTACCCATTACTTTAAGTGCGTAGTTTAACCACAGTACTAATTAATAATCACAATAACATCCATATGGCCACCTCGCCTCTATCTCTACTAATTTAGTGTCAATGGCCAACTCGCCCTTAACTAATTCCACTTTCAATGGCCACCTCGCCCTTAACTAGCTACACTTTCAATGGCCACCTCGCCCTTTGAAAGTTGGCCACCTCGCCCTTAACTAGCTACACTTTCAATGGCCACCTCGCCCTTTGAAAGTTGGCCACCTCGCCTTTAACTAGTTTCACTTTCAATGGCCACCTCGCCCTTTGAAAGTTGGCCACCTCGCCCTTAACTAGCTACACTTTCAATGGCCACCTCGCCCTTTGAAAGTTGGCCACCTCGCCCTTAACTAGCTACACTTTCAATGGCCACCTCGCCCTTTGAAAGTTGGCCACCTCGCCCTTAACTAGCTACACTTTCAATGGCCACCTCGCCCTTTGAAAGTTGGCCACCTCGCCCTTAACTAGCTACACTTTCAATGGCCACCTCGCCCTTTGAAAGTTGGCCACCAAGAGTGACTCTACACAAGATCTGAGAGTCGCATAATACGCTAGATTTTCCTACACCCGTCAAGGTAACAATTGCACGCTGTAATACACCAACAAGCTCGCGAGAGACGCTCGGAACAATCAGCCCCGGAATCAAAACAAAATGAGAACTGCTCACCAAATTGAGCGATTATTCCGGTGACAGGTCTCACAGACTGGTGACACATCGCACATGTTCACTTGCTTCACAATGCTGGGTGCTGCCGTGGATTGGGAGCTGCTGCCTGCAGCCATAAATGCCTGCGAGCACCGTGATGCCACGTGGCCCTCAACACCACACTTGAAACAAGTGACAGGGGTCCGCGTAGCAACGGCCGTGTTGGGGCGCTCGGAGAACGAAGCTGTTTGCTGCTTGTCTTGCGGTCGGCTGAAACATTCAAAAGATTTATGGCCAAACTTTCCGCAAGAGTAACATTCAATTGATACGGAACTTAACCTAAGGCGTTTATTATCTGGCGCAGCGCTTGTAACAGTTTTCGTTGCCTCTTGGTTACTTTTTTTGCGATAAGAAAAGGCCATCAGTTCTCTCTGCATTTTAATGCGGGTAGTTATTTCTTCCGAAAATATGCGACGTTGTAATCGCGGCTCGATTTGCCCCATGTGTGCAAGTATTAGTGAAACCACTATCTCTTCTTTTTCTAAACTACCCCAACGTGACATAAGCAGAGTAAACAGACGACTTGCATATGCAGCGAGGCTTTCACTTTCAAGCGGTTTGCTTTTAAGCGTGTTTAGTATCGTCGCTGCACATGTTTCAAGCGTATCAAAGCGGGAAAGAAAGATTTCCTTGAATTCAATCCATTTCATATTAGGAAAAGTAATTTGGGAAAGCCATGTTGCGGCTGAGCCTCTCATAGCTTTACTAAGTATAAGAACTAATTTACTTCCCTGTATATCGCGGTCCGATAAGCAGATGTCCGCCGTTGCTAGCCAGGCCCGTGCGTCGCTGTCCTTGTCTTCCGGTTCAAATTTAGGCAGCGTAATGGTCTTGTCCTCCGTTCTTGGTTGATTGGATAGCGCCTCCACGAGCAGCCGCATACTGGTTTGCTGCGCCTCGAATAATGCGCGCAATCCGTCATCTGCTGGTGTCCGTGGATCCTCATTTTGTGCCGGCATCGATCCCACTTCTGATGTCGGAGAAGAGCATATCTCAACGACATCATCAGTAATGTTTACAGACTTGGTGGGCGTCATGAGGGTAAAGTGCTAGCACAAAACACAATTGTTGTAGTTTCCGCAATATTTTATTTAGTTTGAGGGTAATCACTTGATAGAATAACTTAGAAAGAGAAATTATAACTTTTATGACCGAGCAGTGAGTTCAAAGCACCAATCTTTAAACAAACTTCAAGGATCCAACTCGATCCATCTCTATTCCACAACAAGGCCCCGTGACAACTGTGCACTGCCTTATAAAATGCCTACCGCATAAAGATGGCGCCTCGACCACACTCAAGCCAAATGCTCTGCTCTGATTGGTCATTACTTAGATTACGATTATAAAGTTATTTAGCCTCTTAAAAACGTAACTAATTAAGTAAAATCAATTTAAAAATTATTAGAACCTTTTACAATTTCATTAAACATTAAATATCGCACACTTTGCATAGAACAGTAATTTATTTGACAATGGCCACTTAATAACTTCCTCCTTTAGCTATAATTACTATTATGTTTTCAGAAATATGATTTTAGGATTTATAACAATGTAAAAATTCGTTTTAAAATAAATTAGGATTTACAGAAGAGATTTTACATTATAATGACAATGTTATGCGTAATCGAACAATCAACAAGCAACTCCTTCAATGGCTATCTCCGACATATATATACACAAAAAAACAGATTCCAATCAATTTTGTTCACAATAAAAAACGCCGAGTGTATTTTTAATGGTCCCCAAACTGCGTTAAAAATAAATTGGTGTGATACATCGACTGATTATCGAATTATAAAAAAACACAATAATATCAGGAATCTTTTTGGAAAATCTTAATAATCCATATGTATTAAAATAAAGTAGAACAATTTTACTAAATGTACATAGGCATATAAAATACATAAGAAACAGTTGAGCTATCTACAGACCGTGGCAAACGATCTATAGATAGTTCAACTGATCCAAATCAGTACCAATCGGAAGCGTGCCCAAGATACTGGCTGCATTGCCGCGCTGAATAGCAATGCTGATACGCTGGGCCAGATACTCACCAGCCCTCGGTTCACGCAGTCACAATTTTACTTAGTAATTTCAATTTAGTTACATTATCATTGTGAGATAAATGTAAATCCTTATCAAAACTCTCTTATCATGATTAAATAATAACACTCAACCAAGTGCATGATAGTATGCAGATAGATTAATGTGCATTGTACAATAAACATTATTCCACAAGCTTAAGAATCAATATTGCAAGACATTTCAATTAAAAAAAACTCTTTTATTCTAATGTTGAAAATACTTTTTAACAGTCGTCACAGCTCAATTGGCCTCTGCTTTGTTCTTAGTGGGTTCGATTCTCAAAGAGAGCAAATGTTTATGTGATGATAATAAGAACAAAAATTAGTCTGGGTTTTACTATGTTATCTTATCTATTTATATACAAAAATGTATTAATCTATCAGCAATCTAGTTCCCATATTACAAGCATTGCTTAGTTTGGGACTAGACCCCGATGTGTGAAATGTCCAAGAATATTTATTTTATCAAAATTCTTGAACCTCAGCCGGAAAGTTCTGTCTATCGATCCATTTACAAAAATAAATGAGTATATTTATCGCTTAATTTAACGAAGATATCACTTTCATTTCTAATGTATCAAATGCTTAATTAATTAAAACTTGGAAGGTATTAATCATATCAACGTTGGAATTAAATATACTCAGCAATAGTATTGCGATTTCTCTTGTTGTTCACGTGCTAAAATCTAGTAATGTTATAATGGTTTCCTGCGATAATAAGCTTGTATATTCAAATTGAAATTATTTTATTCAATAGTATGAGCGCTTTAATTCACGAAAAATTGTAAAAGTCTCGAGAGATAAATATTATAGAATTTTAATGTTGATTCTAATTTTGGAAGAATTTTAACCAACAATACATTTATTGAGGTCGTATAAGCTGTTGAAATAAAAGTGTGTGATATCGGGATTTGTTAAAACGCGTTTTCCATAAGTTTCAAAAGGAAAATTGTCCACCATTTTCTCTTAAAAATAAATGACAGCCGACTTGACGATTGACTGACTTGACTGCGATATTCCAAGTAAACTCTTGACACTAGTTGAATTGCTTATCGTATTGTGCAGAAGCCGTATAAAGAAGAAGAGTAATCCTGCTCACGTGAAATGTAAATAGTTGTTCCCTCAGTCAAGGAATACGAAGTCGGGATGTAATAAATATTATAATCGAGTGTTTTTCAACATCCATGCATGATTTCACGCTCGAACAAAAACTTACCTACAAACATACTTACAAATTATTATTTATTACAATTGCGTTATCTAATTATTTATGATTTTAATGATCGTTATTTGCATGTCCCGGTTGACAACAATAAAAAAATTTCGATAATATTTATGGAATCTTTTGCAACGGTCTACAGATATAGTCCAGTCAAATTATGGCTAAAAACGAGTTAAATAAACATGAGCGAACACAGTTTGGGGACTTTGAGGATCGATAGGGGGGTGTATTCTGAGCATAAATTCCAATTTGAGGGGTTGTACTGAGGTCAGCTCAAGGTCATTTCGATGGAAACGCGTTTCATTCGATATCTCGAGAATGGTTGGTGTTAGACGAAAAATTGTTGAGACCTTTTCTTTTCCAAACAAAATTTACAAACTTTTTTATTTGAAACTTTTTTTTGTAATATTAATATTTTTCAACTTATTACTCCCGCAAGGCAAAAATTTTACTTTTTTTTCCATTTTTCGTCGTTTTCTCCCCAACCATTCAATTTTATTAAATTTTACCGATCATCAAAGTGTAGATCTTTTAATTATGAACAGTTTTGTCCTTAAACTTTTTTCCGTAGTGCCAATACCTTCGGAGTTATATATTACTTTACCGATATATTATTATTTTTATAAATTATTTTTCTATCAATAAATGTGTAAAACAGTTTTAATTGTTAATTTACTTCTTACCCAAATTAACCCAAAAATTTACCCAAATTAAATACTTAATTTTTAAATAGTTTAATCGATTGACCTTTTTATATTGCGACAGTGGCGCGGATTTCGCTCGGTAAAGTAATATATAACTCCGAAGGTATTGGCACTACGGAAAAAAGTTTAAGGACAAAACTGCTCATAATTAAAAGATCTACACTTTGATGATCGGTAAAATTTAATAAAATTGAATGGTTGGGGAGAAAACGACGAAAAATGGAAAAAAAGTAAAATTTTTGCCTTGCGGGAGTAATAAGTTGAAAAATATTAATGTTATAAAAAAAAGTTTCATATAAAAAAGTTTGTAAATTTTGTTTGGAAAAGAAAAGGTCTCAACAATTTTTCGCCTAACACCAACCATTCTCGAGATATCGAATGAAACGCGTTTCCATCGAAATGACCTTGAGCTGACCTCAGTACAACCCCTCAAATTGGAATTTATGCTCAGAATACACCGCCCTATCGATCCTCAAAGTCCCTAAACTGTATTCGCTCATGTTTATTTATTTCGTAATTTGACTGGACTAATAGCGTAACTGTTGCATTTGTAAATTGTGTGATAGATTTTACTTATAATTTTTTTATTCAATTTCGATTTTTTTTTTAAATACTTTAATTATTTCCTTTTTTTGGTTTAGCGATCAATCCACTGAGGCTCATCAAAGTTTTTGTTTAGCTTGCCCTTTTTGTTATTTATTTTGGTTATGAAAGACTGAAGATGATAGATTTATCTGATATCTTTGCATTTTTAGTTCCGCTACGACGAATGACTCTATTTTGTTTGTAATTAATGTCCTAGATGAGGAGAGGTGATGAGTCGTCTAGGACCTTCCGAATTATATTCTAGCTTTAGTACATTACCTATAAAATAATAAATAATTTACAATAAAACCGTGTAAATTAATATTTTTTATAATTTTTGTTTATGTTATTAGAAATGATTTTTTCTTTCTATTTAGGTAAGTAGACATTAGTTTTATAGTATTGTGGCATAAAACCTCATTTTCTCGTATTTACCGGCAACTATTGATCGTAATTCTACATGAATCGTTTTGCGTCCTTTTGACAGATACAATGACAAGTCCCACACGGTTTATATTTCGGTACATTCGCAGAACTCAGCTGTACACACGGTCCATTATCTGAAGACAGATAGGGATTATTTCTAATGGCTAGAAATACAATATCTTAATAAGAGTACGCTGAGCAATGTGGACTTTACTACAAAGTTGGAGTTAAATCAGGGCTAGATTCAGCTCGCTTCGTCTCGTCTGTCAGATGTATTCTTGGGGTAAAAAGTAGCCTGTACCTCTACCATGAGTTGTCACAGTAAAATCGCCTGACTTAACTATGATATTTAATATGTATAATAAAAAAAATATCTATCTATGTAATGTATTGTATTAAGTATGTCAGTCTTCTAGTGCCCATAACACAAGCTCTGCTTAGCTTGGGGCTAGATGATGTTGTGTGGATTGTCCAGCATTATTTATTTATTTATTTTATGATAAATATGACTAAAAATGAGTATAATAAATACAACCTATTTATACTCCTATATTACAAGTTATCGCTCTGACTAAACTATCAGTCGGTAGGTTTTTTTTATTTAATTAATTCATGATATAATTTGAATTAATATGCACTATTGGCAGATCACGTATTTGAGCACTGCGTCCAACATTTTAAGACAAATACGAATGTAAAGATGTATTTGTCTCATTATTATGACATTATTGAGACAGTCCTCACAGCTCAGTTGGTAGGTCTGCCTCCCATAGTCGTGTGTTCGATCCCCACCCAGAGCAAATGTTTGTGTGATGAACATAAATATTTGTTCTGTGTCTGGGTGTTACTATGTATTCTATGTAAGTATGTATTTACAAAAAAAAATGTATAAGTTTTCTATCAGCAATCAAGTTCCCATGTACAAACTTTGCTTAGTTTGGGACTAAGGTGTGATGTGTGAATTGTTCGCGATTATTTATTTTACTTTAGAATAGTGTTGTCTATATGACTAAAGCCTACGATAAAGTCTTGTATAATATACTCCTTCAAAAAATATATGGCTCGGGTATTCGTGGACCCGCATACTTCTGGTTTAAATCTTATTTACAAAATAGGAAACAAATTGTCCAAGTAGAAAATCATGATATCAACACAAAAGAAATAACTGTAATAAGATCAAAAGAAAGAGATTTAACATGTGCAATACCACAAGGTAGCGTTTTAGGTTGTATATTATTTCTTATATATATAAACGACTTGCCAAAAATATTTAACAAAGAAACAACATTACCAATACTTTTCGCAGATGATGTCTCAATTTTAATTAAATGTGAGAAACATGATGATCACAATTTAATATTGGAAAATACGTTGAGTACAGTAAAATATTGGCTTGAAGAACATAACTTAGAAATAAATTTAAAAAAAACAAAAGTAATACAATTCAAATCTTATAACAGTCCCGCTTTAAAATTAAAAGTAGATTATGAAAATATTAGATTAGAAACAGTAGAAACATTTAAATTATTAGGGTTAAACATAGACACACACATAAATTGGAAGAATCACATAGACGAACTTAAAACAAAACTTTCAAAATTCACATACGCATTATTTCAGTTAAAATACAGTACTAACACTGATACTGCACTAACGGCATATTACGCATATGCGTACTCATGGCTACGATACGGAGTAATGTTATGGGGAAATAGTGTTAATGTAAATGAGCTGTTCATCATTCAAAAAAAGTGTATTAGAATCTTAGCCCAAATCGATAATACTGAAAGTTGCAGACCCTACTTTATTAAATTTAATATTTTAACGCTACCATCAATCTACATCTTTGATGTAAGCATATTTGTTTTCAAAAATAAAAGTAGTTTCCCAAAAATAAGTGACACTCACAATATAAACACCCGCCACAAAAACAAACTCTATTTACCATATTCTAGAATAAAAATGCTAAACAAAAGTCCCTATTACATGGCAGTCAAAATCTTTAATAATATACCAAACGATATAAAAAATGAAACGGAAATAACTACATTCAATAGAAGATTAAAATCATACCTAATTAAAAGATGCCTTTACTCAATTGAAGAATATTTCGAGAAATGACACCCAACTTATTATAATTGTAATTTTTACTAAACAAAAATGTGATACTTAGACTTATTTAACTAATATATTAAGAGCTATGTACCTAAAATGTTAACTAGTTATATAAATAATAATATAAGCATAATATAGTTCCTATATAGTACCTATATAATATAATGTTTAAGCGCCCAACCCCTTTTTTGCGATACCTGAAAAAGGTGAATAAGTTTTTAAGTGCCTCCCTAATTTTAAGACCTTTGTAACACTTATTTTGGCAAAATAAATATCTTGTATCTTGTATCTTGTATCTATTGGTATGGGTGAAAACTGGCCCATGGGTCTATCTAAATAATTTAGATCAGATGCAACTCATACGTAACTATAAGTATGTATAGTGAAGTTGCATTTAGCGACCTTGCCCGAGAGATCCACTGCCCGAAATCCGAATCGTTAAATGTGAACCCTACCGTAGGGTTGTCAACTATGTGTAAAAATTTTTTTTAATCGAATGAAAAAAAATAAATCTATCAAATTGCTCACTAGCCTATGTTGCTAGATGGTAATTATATTAACAATGTTAACTTGTTTATGACAAAAAACATTTAGCCTTGAATCAAAATCAAATTCAAGAACACGCAAATGGTTACTTCAATATAAATTTGTCGAGTTTTTTAATATAATAAGTCTCTATTTCAAGAATCACGAAGGTTTTAATTAGTTTTACTTAATAATTAGTTTTTTAAGCTGCCATTATTTATATTCAGTTTTCACATATTTAACCGACTTCATCATCATCATCAATCGGCCCACTGCAAACGTAGGTCTCTTGCCCACTGAGCCCAGCCTAGTCTTTACCTCCTACAATCCGCAGATCTCGCCGGAGGGCGTCCTACACTAGTCACTACGCTTGCCTAAACGCGGTCTCCACTCCAGTATCCGTTTGCTCCAACGATTGTCGGTTCTTCGGTAAACATGTACGGCCTAGTACCACTTAAGCTTGCTAATTCTTTAAGCTATGTCGAACACCTTCACGGATATCTCCTTAATTGAATCAAGTCATTTAGCGATTCTGTTGTTTTCCTAACCTAACCTAATTTGACATATGCAATCTTATTGTTTTTGTTATTGTCAAATTAGTAGATACTAACGCAGCACAGAATCAGTTGATAGATGAATATAAAATAACTGGGATACAATAGAGCAAAATTACATGAACGAAATCATTTTTAAGAACGATTAAAGATAGTAAACCCTAATGAAGGTTCTATTGCGTCTAGTTAAAGCTCATTTTACAAAGCTTGTCGACTTGAAGTGACATCATGACAGGCGCTTTTCTTTCGCGCGTAAAAGTACATTTTGTGGCTGCAACTTTAAGGTTATAAAAGTATCGGACTCGTGCCAACCCTAGCGTTTCCTCCCGAAATAGGGAAGTTTAATGACGAGCGGGACTCGTAAAACATCAAACGTTTCAGGGATGTCAACTTTAAATAAATTAAATATTTAATTCAACTTCGTATTTTACGGGCGAGTTTTATGGTGATTATTTCGCGTCAAAACTGGTTCTGATTCTAAATAGTGTTTAAGTTTGTAATTTATGAGTTTGGCAGTTATTTGTACTGTATGTCATTATGATTATTTTATGGTCAACTTTTGTTTCCTGTGGATAAGGCCAACTAAGCAGAGGGGATGATATGATTTTACAAGTCTAATCGACCTAAACATGTCCCAGACACTATCCCCCTATCTTATAAAAAGTTAGCGTGGACTTTATGTCACCATTACGTATGGTAATCAATACTTTAAGTCTGCGCTAACTTTTTATAAGATAGGGGGATAGTGTCTGGGATCATTACATAATTTATATAATCCTTAGTACAAAGGGTCTCTTGAAGAAGTAAAAATCATCAAAGTTTACACTATATCCTACAAATTATTCCAAACAGTTTTCTAAAAACCGTGCCAGCCCTACAATGACCTACCCTGCCCTGAAAACATCCCGTCTTCGCTAACAAGCTCCAATCACTCAAATATATCTCCTAACACAACTGCATAAGGCTCAAAGAGGTTTGTCAAAAATCAACCTTGTTTTCTTGTAGGTTACCTTGAATTTGAAATATAAACTTTACTCATTCTAGAAGTAGAAAGCTAGAACTGCTGAATCCGTTCGATTCAGTTTGATGGATCACGGACTAAGTTTGGATCTAGTAAGATCTAGATTCTAGATCTTACTAGATCCAAACTTAATCCGAAGCTTCTAGATTCTAGAAGCTTCGGATTTAAAGAGAATCTGGAGACGTACCTTTTCTTCTGGCTACGTTTAGTTACTCGATTTAAGTTACACTGGAAATGGAACTGTGCATGAAAAGAGCCTCCTCGTGGCGCACACAGGTAACAGCTAGGCACGGTAAAGCACTGTCTAGTCTGGATAATCTTTCCAATACGATGCTACAACAAAATACAGTTGTAGCATCGACACGATAAGAAGAAGTTACACTGGGAGTCTAGAAGAAATTCATTAGGTAATATTAAATTAGATAATAGAGTAAATACTTTAAATCATTGAATTATCTATCCTTAAACTTTAGTTTTGGTTATAAAAACCTTCTGAAAATTAGATCGTTCCTAAAACTGGAATCGAGATTGGTTCCGCGTCGAGAATGGGTAGGGTTTAACTCACTGCTTTCCATAGATAAATAAAATGGATTTTGGGTAAAATAAACGCAAAGCGACGAGTGAATGGGTATCTTCTAGGCAAGTGTGCTACATCGATGACGATGCGGTCTAGCATCGTCACTTAACATCAGGTGAGATCGCGATCCCTGTGCCATTAAAAAAAAAGATTTTTAGAAAATGTGACTAATTTTATAGATTAACAACGTAATATCGAGACTTTCGTAACAAAATAATTATATAGCACAAATACAAATTAAAAATAACTTTTTATACAACTTTACTTACATTAACAATAACTTTTCATTATCTTTTAAGATTTGTAAGAAAACTCGTTTTAGAGTTAACCTCGCCTTTGTTCTTATAATAATTTTTGCTACAATTTTCGTGTCTCACTTTAAGTACAATAACGTGTTAATAAATATATACTAACTCCGTCTTATATTTTGAACTGCCGCTGTGCCATTAAAAACACCATTTTACTACCTGTCATAATAAACCCAACAAATCAGGTAACAACCCCCGCTTCAATAAATAATGTATAAGGGTAGATAAGTTCGAATACTTTTAGAGGTCCCCAAAGCACCCTTGCGGACATTACAAAGCTCCGCCCCGTAGGCTCATTTATTACACCCCTCCCTCTAGCCTATCGCAATGCTTTCCTGAAAGAACGAGATAGATATATATAAGCTAACGGGTCTACGTATCTTTTCTATAGCTTTGTTTTTGCGCTCATTAGTACGTAGAAATATATTTAATGTTTTTTTTAAATGGTCGACAACCACGCGAAAATAGAAAGGACTCATGCCCTTGATAGGAAAACAAGTTTTTTTTAACCGAGTACAAACATTTGTGTGATGAACAAATGTTTGTTTTGTGTCTGGATGTTACTATGTACTTACAAAACAATGTATAAAAGTATTCTGTTAGCATATAGTTCCCATATTAGGAATAAACTTTGCATGGTTAGAAGACTAGCGCGATGTGTGACATGTTTGTGATTTTTTTTTTTTTTTTAATCAACCCACACTGTCCCACTGCTGGGCAAAGGTCTCCCCCCTCTCCTTCCATCTCTCTCTATCCCCAGCCAACTCCGCCCATTCCCGGTCGAAGGAGTCCAGGTCGTCGCACCAACGATTCCTCGTCCGTCCGCGACGTCTTCTACCCTCTGATGTAATACCTGAGACTCCCCGAGCCCACCTTTCCGGATCCATACGCATCACGTTTGTGAATATATTATTTTATTTAAGGCATACAGTTAATTTTCAACACCACAGTACATTAGCATATAAAATAAAATAAAAATATTACTAGTATTATTAACGCGAAAGTATGTAGGAATACGGCTGCGTGGATGTAGGTATGTTTGTTACTCTTTCACGCAAAAACTTCTGAATGTATTTTAATGAATAGTAAAGTAGCAGACCGGGACGGCATGGCAAGGGATTTTAATTTTTACTAATGGACATTCAACCGTACTGTTACAGAAATACGACATAAATTGCTATGCTTTAAAATGATGCCGTTCCGTTCACAATCCGTTCAAAATTAAAATCCCTTGCCATGCCGCCCCGGTCTGCGCAGGCCTTTATTTTGATGTATAAGCTATATTATTGTATAGTTTCATCAAATCCATTCATAAATATAGTGTACGAATAAACGATAATAAGACAAAATTGAGGGTATCAGCTGGTAAAATATACTTCAAAACCTAGTATTGCCTATTCTATTCCTTATTTATAACAACTTGTTAAACTATGAACGGACAAAGTTTGTTGTAGAATCTTATCTAACAAATACCTAAGTCACAATGATAAATAATAGATTTACAACAAGTTAATCTAATTACAGACTGTTTATGCAATAAGTTACTAAATTATATTTGGTCTAAATATGAGCCAAATAAAAGCAGAACGGGTATTAATTTAGTAACATGTATATTTGAATTAAATTAGTAACAAAACTATTGAAGTTCAATTCTGTTCCTTCTCAATATTGATGACGACTATATCGCTAAAAACGATCTCCACCAGACAATCGTGAATGGAATAAGTTGTAATATAGTTTAATTAAATTAGGGTGCAATTTCGTTTACACAATGTAAAATTTACACCGTGCGTGTGCGCTAGTATGCGCTGGTGTAGTGATTTAGATAATGTAATGCCAATTTTACTTCGTCAGTCCAAGCGAAGACCCATAGAATTAATAGTTTGAAGCTGTGTCAGCCTTCAGTTTAAGATACAAGTATTTTATACAGCGATTTACTATGAATTAATATAGTTGATTAAATATAAACATTATTGTTATCAGTATCACCTCGGTTGACATAGCGTCGCTTATCAGTGCAACTTTGATTGCTGCAGTCAGACCGTATCTAGATAATGAGCGAATTTATGTCCATTGCTAGTCTAATTGACTGGAACTCGGAACGGGATACAAGTAACATGTTTGTTTTAATAACTAGTAAAGCATGGAAAGAGCCTCCTCGTGGCGCACACCGGTAACAGCTAGGCACGGGAAAGCAGGGTCTAGTCTGGTTAATCTTTCCAACACGATGCTACAACAGAATACAGTTGTAGCATCGACACGATAAGAAGAAGAAGACCTATATCAGTCCTCTGCTGGACGTAGGTCGACGACGAGCCACGAGGAGGCTCTTTCCATGCACCACTGATATAGGTTGATGATGATGATGATGATGATGATGATGATAAGACACGCGACAGTATTAAATAATTTACTGATAAGATAAAAAAAACGCGTCACCAATTCACCATATACTTGCACTTAATCAAACACTTGTCTAGCATGCAACGTATTATGCATTTTCTTTGTCCTTTATTATAAAATGACAAATTCTGGCAAATAGGAAATATTAGAAACACTTTTCAGATAGATCCAATGTTTATTTCATCTCCATATTCGTCTAAACGCTGAACCAATAAATAAGAAATCATCTTTATAATTGAGTATTTTTTAATATTTTTTTTTTGTGGTGTAAAACAGGATACGATTTACACTGGGCAGTGACGCTATACCGCTTTGGAGTAGAGCTGATGTCGATGCGCAATGTGAATCGAATATGGCCCTGTTACGATACATTTAAAATTGATACATTAGATAAAAGAGCTAGGTGAAATTCTCACTTTTATCGAAAACAGATCACCGATGATCCCAAATAAGTGACAGACGCAAACGTATCGAAACCGTAGCGTATCCGATTTACACTGCGCGTTAACACCAGCTAACGTTAGCTAGACCGTCTATCGTTGCAGCGTCACGGTGTACAGTGTATCTCGAACACGTTACCGTTAAAATACGTTAATGATTGTCACATTCAATCGTGATCATCGGTCAGTAACATATTTTGTGCGAAATCAGTTGTCAACTCTAATACTCGTCACGCAACTTTTTCTAACGTTGCTGGTGGCCGACCATTATCAAGGTGGTCTTAAAGCCTGTCAAATTTAAAGAACATTCTATGTTATTCTATGTTACATAATTATTAGTATTTAGTTACACATTAATTTTGTTTATTTTATTTAACATTTTTCAAAGCACACTATCAGCCCCATGTTATGTTCTTCATGATCCTGTCCATACTAGGTTGTCTGGTAGAGATCGCTGTTCAGCGATAAGGCCGCCCATTGTATGTCATACTCTAGTTTTAGTTAATTTTTTACATGTTTATTTTTAAGTTGTGGTGTGCAATAAAGTATTTTCTATCTAGGTATCTATCTATTTATTTAATACGTAGAGTTATTAACAATCATGTGCATTTGATAGACAAAGTGATAAACAAAAACGCTTTTTAAAACTAACAAACAAAGACCGCTTTTTCAAGAAATTACTGAGGTAATTAAAATGATTAAGAATAAAATGTTACAACCGGAGGTTAGATAAAGCTATTTCAATGGTTATGAGCGCAGTGTGGCGGTCTTACCGCTAAAAGAGAAACATAGTTTATAAAACCTACATGGTAAACATAAACACGGAATTTCAAATTATGGATGCAAGTTTACACAAGGCTCGCAAATTCGTCCCGTTTAAAGACAATGTAGATGAGAGTTCTTTCATCCCTTAGATCTTAAGTAAAACGAAAAACTATCGCAGACAAAGAGAATTGGGACGAGTAGTACGATACTACTTATGAAAATGGTTGAGAACAGAAGAGGGAAGAGAATTGGCCATATTATACGACACGACAACCTCATCAGCAACTTAATAGAAGGAAAGATAGAAGGTAGGAGAGGAAGAGGAAGGCTTTGCTTCAACTGTGATACAAATTACGTGTTCTTAAACCACTTTCAGTGTATTCTGTCTTTATAAGTGACACGACAGAGCAATCAATCATTTTTTAAATTAAAATCTGGTTTAAGTTGTACTTTGTTTTCAATCTCAGTAATCTTTCCTTTGTCGTTCGCAAGTGCATGTATTCAATTTTAAATTATCTTGGGTACGCTTCCGATTGGTACAGATTTCGACCAGTTAGAGCTATCTACAGACCGTTGCAAACGATCTATAGATAGCTCCTATAGATCGTTTGCAACGGTCTGTAGATAGCTCAACTGTTTCTTATGTATTGTATATGCCTATGTACATTTTGTAAATATTGTAATACCTAGTCGTAAGTTTGTTTGTGAATAAATAGATTCATTTTAAATATTATTGCCTACCAAATAAAAATGTTTTAAACTGGATAAATGTAACATCTACGATTAATACCTAAGTACTTATATTTTAAATAAACACTTTTCAAATAAAGCTAGGTGCTTAATCAAAAAAAAGTTTAAACTTGTAAATAAAAAATTGTTTATAGCAATATTCTATCAATGATCTGAGGCCTATACTTTTAGGCCTATGCGTTACGTAGAGTGTGGCGTAACAATAATATTATATTTATGTTTCTAGTTATTAGAATATTTAGGCATAACAAAACATATTTTAATTGCTGTGTAATAATACTAAACAAACTATAAGCCAAGTTAGTTTGTTCGCCAAGATTATAAACAAAAAGATGATTCGGATGTAATGTCATAAAATGTCACAATATCTAATCGGTGCATCGTGCCAATCTGAATGTACCTTATCAATGATTGAATTTGAACTCATTTTCTCGTTGATTTAATCCGCGTAATTTTACATTCATTTCATTTGTAGTAATTCACATCAATGCACGATCAGCATTGACAGTTGATAAGAATGTTTAAATTAACTAATTGAGAGCCGGCCGGCGGCGGCGGTCGATTTCATTGAAGTTCGGTTGGAATGAGGTAGGAATTTCACGAAAAGCACCAATCTCAATACCTCATCAATATTTTGACTTGCGGCTATTCGTCTGCGCACACGCACCGCTCACTTTGTACGGCTTAAATTATCAACGGTGGGCTTTTTGGCCGGATAACACTTTATTTTCATATACCCTGCACAGAAACTCACTTTTTCATTTAAACTGGAACTTGGTTTATGAATGTAACTGGATAGGTATCATACACTTGAGCAGCAGTTGAGTTGACTTACCAGGTTGTTGCGGGGGCAGCAGCGGCGGCATGGAGGGCGGCGGCGGCGCGGACGGCGGCAGCGAGGCGAAGGGCGAGACGCCGGGCGACTCGGGCGCCGAGTCCAGGCTCGGCGAGCGCAGGCTGCGCGCGGGCGGCACGAGCGGGCTGCGCGGCGCCTTCACCACCGGCGGCTCCGGGTGCTCCAGCTCCACGCCCGGCGCCGGCAGGTCGTGGTGCCGCGCGCGCGCCTCGTCCTGCGCCTGCGCCCGCCGCAGCGCCGTCTGCAGCGCCATCACCCGCTGCCGGTCCGCCGTCAGCCGGCACTTCTCGCAGGTGCAGTAGCGGTACTTGCAGTAGCGCTTGTGCCCCTTCAGCTCCACCTTGAGCCGGTGGTTGCGACACCGCGCGCAGTTCGGCGGCGCGCGCGGCACGGCCGAGCTGGAGGCGCCCGGCTCGGAGCGGTCGTCGCAGTCGTCGGGCACGCGGCGCCTCCACGCGCCCACCGACACCATATCGTCGTGGTCGGCCGTGGTCGCGGTTGTATCGCGCGTCGGGAACGCACGGCGCGTCGCGCGGTCACGGTGCGACTGAGCGCCGGCGGCCCCCACCGCCGCGCCGCCGCCCCGCCCCCACACCCTCCCGCCGCCGCTACTGCATTTGTTGCTGTGCACTTTTGCAACATTGTTGCATGAATGCAGAAGATAATTTATTGCGGAGAAATCTCATTTAGTTGCGTTGCGTTTTCAGAAAACTACACTAACTACGATACGTTTGAGTACTCAAAAAATCTCATCTGTGTTATCATCTGTTTTACTTCACCAACTCTACTAGAAAAGAGAGCTTTGTAGAGCTTGGATTGGTAAGTATAAAAAAAATAAAAAAGTTTCCCGGTAACGCACTGTAACTCCCACACTGATCCATAGTGAGTCAAAGTTGGTAAACTTTTGTTGGCTTTAGGCATAGGTACGAATGATTTCTACATTTTAATTATAGTATGTTCCATGCTTGTTTAGCTTACTTAATAGGCATGGAACCTCACAGGTAGCTTTTAATAAGTCGTATGATTTAAGTTAAATAAATAATATGTGCTATTGAATATGCAACAATATATGATTTGTTGTGTGTGTGTGACTGTACCATAGTTGGCGCATAAATTATTATTTATTTTATTTTTAAGCTCTAGATGTTACAATAGAATAATATTTTATTTTGGCTAACTTTATCATAACACACATCTGATTTCAAATTACCTGAAAGTATATTTGTAGATGTAAATTTACCACTTACTACCTGTGAGTCGGGACGGGCGTCACAGCTCAGTTGGTAGTAGCTCAGCCTTCCATGCTGTGGGTCGTGGGTTCGATTCCCACCCAGAGCAAATGTTTGTTATTATTTGCTCAAACTCAAAACGTTGTTTGTTCTTAAATCGTTGCTACGTGCAAAGCAGGCTGACTAATTTGGCTGAAACTAGGTATATAATTTAACAATTAAGATGTAGATATATTTTTTTTAACCTATTTCATCCCACTGCTGGGCAAAGGTCTCCCCCAAATTCCTTAATTTCTCTTTTTCTTTTGCTTCTTCCCACTTCCCCCTTAGGCTATTTATATTATTCAAAGAAATACTTGCTTATCAAAGGTTGTCTGGAAGAGATCGCTCTTAGCGATAAGACCGCCCATTGTACAAATTTATTGTTATGTCTTTCATTTGTTATTTTCTTTGTGTACAATAAAGAGTTTATCTATCTATCTTATCTCTGAACGTAAATGGTAAAGTAATAAATTCACGATGAGCACGGTAACAAATGCCCCGACTGCGTGTGGTGCATCTATCGCGTGCAACGACGTACGAACAGCACACGTGCAAACTTTTCTCGTAATATACACGGATGTGTGCGTGCCTGATCTTTGTGCTAGTGTGCGGGAATGCGATTTTCGCACGCAAAATTATGTAGTAGTAACAATCGTGCAATCAACGACAAAAATGTTGTGCCGAAATCGTGAAGTCAAAACAAAGTCAAAATTGCTTTATTCAGTAAAATCACAAGGATCATATAGAATCGTCTTACATACTAGGTGATTCTAGGTGCCAGTTCCACGCGACCAGAGCCTAGAAGAACGGGCAAGAAACTTACAGCCTGGTTCACCTGAATTACCTACTATTAAACTAAATTAAGTACTGAAGTTCCAGTGCGGTGTCAATTTAACTTAGTTACAATACAAATAATATACAGTCATGTCAGGGACATGATATTGATTTCAAAAATAGAATAAAAGTAGTCCGCTATGACTTCTTTCAGCTGCTTTACCAGAATAGACAGACAAATCATCCGATATTCTTACTTAGTGATCTTGATGAAGAATGACGGTGAAGTTTCTGCGTTTAACTGTTTACTGCATTCACGTAGTAACATTACGCTATTTTATAATCATTCCTATCTCTGCAGATTACAGATCATGTTCTGCTTTGTTTCAGTTTTCAACAGCGTAGGTAGTCTATGTATATTACTAAAATCACTAAATACTATAAAACCAAGTTTTTTATGACTAGAGACTGATTTTGATTTGGCAGGGTCAACGGTCGAATTTGATTCGACCTTGAGAAAACAAAATAGTTAAAAAAAAAAATTACTCACCATATCAAAAATCTTAAAAAGGCTTTTATCAGAACATTTATAACATTTTATTGACATTTTGATCTTATTGTATTTCAAGTTTGTAAATTTTTTGTAATGTAATTTTAAATTGCAAGTTACTTGCCATTTTTACCGTATTTTTTTTTATATAAGTATATAGGTAAATAATATAAAATTAGGTAAAAGCAAGATGACGCATTAGACATAAAATACATTTTAAGAAACAAAATTGACTTTTGGTAGAGTCCTGTATACTTTTGTCTTTGGATTGAGATTCAATTTTTTTTTATTCTCAAATAAAAAAAATTGAATCTTAGTCCATGCAGGGTAGACCTCTTCATAACATTGTAGGACGATTTACACTCCGCGGTTTACAACTAGCGGTAATGCCAGTGTAACTTTACTTTTAGTCGGCTAATGTGTAAATGGGCGTAACTGGATAAAACCGGTTATCTGCCGTGGTGAGAACTTGTCATTGATGATGAAGTTGACAAGTAGTGGTTATAATACCGACCTGTCAAAGTCAATATATTTGTGAGCGTTCGATGATCTCTAAGTTTTTTATACCATTCTTCATAAATCAGGGTTTTTATATGCAATGCGTTTTTATTACGCAATTTTGACTTGCTTTTTACCACTTTGTATCAGTTAGTTAATGGTCAGTGCATTTTTATCTAAGCCAAGAAAAAATTCTTGGCTGATATTTTTGCCATAAGCATATACAAGTAGGTCCTAATTCGTGTAATTTTGTCCGAAAAAAATAACAAATACTACTGAGCAGAACGAACGTACAAAACGCTTAGTGTAAACTTAAACTCATGGATAGTTAGGATCGATCAATGTGGATCAGAAGACATTTTCATCCGAGTTTAAAACACGAACGCAAACAAAAACATTATTTTCATGATTTATTACCAAAGATCTTTACGACTTTATCGGATTTATCCGCGGAGCTTCAGAGCTTTGGCAAAAACACCTCGTATTCAGAAACACCTGTTTTTGCAGATATTGAATTGACAAAATGTCGAACATTCACTCGATTAACATTGAAAACAATCGATGTCTAAATAAAAACTACAAAGCGGTAATATCTTCAAAGGGCGCCGATTCCCCGTCTTCCCCTATAACTTAACAATTTCAGTTTGTATGAAAAACTGACAGAAGGTGTAGGCGCACGCTGTGAGATTTGCAGCAAAAACTATTGCAATGGAATATTGCAAAGGATATTCACCCTGAAGTCTAAAGATATATGTGTTAAAATAACCTTTATTTATTTGTATTAGAACCTAGTGTAAAGACTCTATGCTCTATAGAGCTTTTCAGAGTTTTTTTTATCGAGTAAGTGAAGCGAGATCTGTATGGCAACTTGGGGCTTTTTTTTACAACATTTAACGTTGAAAACTTGACACTGTAATAAATTGTTTTTGTAGTTCTTAAAACTTAAATAAATATGTACTTATGTACTTTTGCTTAGGTATAGGTATATAAGTTTAGATTTTTTTGCGAAAGTCAAAGTAGCGATTCTTGAATTGAGTTTGGTTCTGTTTTTAAACTCAAGGAACATACCAAGAACGTCACCGTTGGTAGGTTTTTTTTTCTAGATTCCGCGTGCAGTTTTAGACTTGAGCGGTTTTGGCATTCTACCTATTTTGACAAGGTTATTTTCCCATTTTTTATCAATGCAGACAGATCTAAACTAATATAGGTAATTAGGGCACATTGTTCAAATAATAAAAATTAAATAGGTTTAGAGCACGCGATACTGGTTTGTGGAGTTCATGTTTTTTTTTCTATCATTGCACAGAACACGGTAAGAAATCTTTTATTGTGAATAAATAAAGTTGAGTTATTACCTATCCATTTTTTATAACGTAACTGTATTTACGTAATTTAGGTAGAAATACTTATTATTACTTCATAGCTATAGTTCGTAGCTAAATAATGAATATGAAGGCAATTATTCTAATATTTATCAAACAAATTATAAAACAGGTATAAGAAAACAAAAATTAAAAACAAAAAAAAACGTTTCACTGAACCTTTCGGTAACCAACCATTAAAATACAGTAACCTTGTATGATCGTCGACTACATGTAGGTAATTAGTAGAGCAAATTATAGCAATCACGAGCGCGTTTGTACAAAGTTGATGATCGCGTTGGCTTCCGGTTTATTGGAAAGCTAATAAAATACAATTTAAATCACAATCGACATTTTTAAACTAATAATAATAAAATACAGCTTAATAACTGAGTAGGTGAGTAGGTAGTTTAAGTTAACATGTAAGTAATCTAAGTTTTATTGTAAATTCCAATAGCTTTTTTTAAATTACGCTTACTTGCTCTGCCTATATCGACAATCTAGTTCCTATAGTATAAGCTTACGTATTTTGTTTTGCTAACATAACACTATAGAGCAACGAGTAAAATGTAAAAAAATTATATGTTACTTTATGCGTGATTTTAGTGACATTGAAGACATGGAGACTCCTTGGTGGGAGGACTATAGGCGTCAGAAGTACAAAATTCGTCCTCGCACCACCCTGAAGACGATGTTGCATCAGGCTCTCCGAACAGTGTTCAAAGAATATGTTCAGAACTGCTCGGTGAATGGAGTCAAACAGATGACTGACTCTAATTGGACATTAAAAAAGAGGTATGCAACATAACATGATTAACTTAGCTATATACACCATCATCTGACGCTTAGACGCTTTCACAACGATATATTAATATATCTACGTTCGTGTCTTTGACTTATTGTGTGCAAACTCTATAAAATAGCTATCTTCAGCCTAACCAAATCTCTAAGCATTTCTATCGTTAGTAAACTAATTGCCGGGTTGAAGTAATGAAACCGTTTGATATATCCCAAAATAAATATAATAAATAAACTTAGTGCTAAGCGTGAGCCTTGCGTTACTCCATAGGTGTATATGGGTGGCGATCTTCTCTACATTGTTCGGGCTGTTCTGCTACTTCCTGTTCTACACCTGGGTTACCGCCATGTCCAACCCTCTGATCCTCATGCCGAAGTACGCAACGTACACGATTGCAGAAATTGATTACCCTGCTGTAGCCCTGTGTAATGTCAACAGAATCAGTATGAAGGCTGTGAAAAGCCAGGCTTTGGCGATGTAAGTTTTTTTTCTTATCTCATCTTGTAACAAAGTAGGTACCGTGTACTACTAAGTATTGCGTATTGGGTGTAGGGCGTAGGCATTAGTTTGACACTATGAAAGCCGTTTATATGTCTCGTTCGTCAAATAAAAAGCCAGGAATTAGAAATTAGCCAGGGGGTTCTTGTTAGAGCATGGATAACTGGAAAACTTGGTTCCCTACGCTTCGATTTTAAACATACACCCGTAAAATCTAACGCCAGAGTCTGTAAAGCAATAATTGCAAGACAATATGCCTTTCAAGAGTTAAAATTTACAATACATATTATACATATTTCATTTTCATGCTAGCCTTATTCGCTACAAAAACTAAATGAGCACCACTGTCCAAGAGATTTGTTGGCAGGTACACTAGGTAGCCTAGATACCTATGGCAACGGGTAATAAATTCATGTGATTTTTTATTTTATTTAACAATAAAGTCTTTATAAATTGTTTTAGGCACAAAGAAAAAATCCTCGGAAATATGTCTCTGAAGCAGGTGGAAGATTACCTGTTGAATACGGGCAGACTCCTGGATTTTAGCTATGTTAGCAATCCGTTAGAACATTTACCGATGCACAACCTAGACATTGATACAAATAAAATTTTGAACACCATGAAAGTGGTACTTAACAAGGTAGGTACTAATTTAAGCCAAAGTATTTCTGTGTTAGAAGAATAGGAAAACCCCATAAAGAATCGCGGTTTGAGTTTCTAAAATTGTTATTTTCGAAAATCTAAGTTTATCTCTGTCCAAGGATGGATGAACTGCATGGCTGAGTTGCAGTTGTTTATGTCTGTCAAAGAGTGGAATTTTACTGTCTGATAACGAGAATGTCCCCAAATGAAGTACCTACTTAGAATTATCAGAAAAAAAAATCAGCATTATTATATGTATTGTTGCTGATGATTCGAAAATGGGCGATTTTTCCAAAACTCCTGTAGTGTGTTCCAAGTTTTTAAGAAATTTTCCAATATATTAAAAACGCATGTCATAACAGCTGGCACCAAACTGTAAGGAGATGCTGCTGAGGTGCACCTGGGCAGGTGAGGTCGTTGACTGCATGAACATCTTCCGGACAAGGCGTACGTCTAAGGGACACTGCTGTGCCTTCAACTATATCTTGAAATTCGATCAACATGGACAGTAAGTACAAATGTCCTTCAAAAATACTCATTATCAGGATATGAACTTGTTGTAAGTATACTATATTGTAAGTAGTCACTGGAATGACTTATGACCAGGTGGCTGGCACCTGGATCACAGCAACTCCAGAACGATCGTAGCCTTTTTCTATTCATAGACTTGGGGGTTTGAGGGAGGGAGAGGAAAGCCATCTTAACCCCCCAAGTGTGTGATTGCCATCCAAGATATTCTGTTACTTACATAGTTGCGGCTTCGTTTGTCGTTAACACGTTTATGTGTGCTGGTTTTTTTTCCAGTCCAAATAGAACCTTAAAGGCGAAGCGACAGATACGCCCCGGCTTCGCACACGGTCTCAATGTGATTATAGATCCCATGCTGTACGACTATGCCTACCCCATCAACTACGTGGAAGGATTTGATGTAAGAAAACTTCATTGACCTGAATAATAATCATAGAAGACCTAAATCTGTACTGGATATAGGTGGCTAAACTACCCGATCAAAAAAGAAAGTAAATAAAAAATAGGTCAGTGAGCTCAAAAAAAAAACAAAGCATTCTAGTGATGTACCTATCAACAATGAGATTAGTGAAAATTCTATTCCACTTCAGCCAAGTATCAAAACAAATGGTTTGTATTAACATTTGATCCACCTTGGCGTGTTTCGACTTCATAAAAGCCAAAGCTTTTAGTAAAAACTATTAGTCAAACTGTGCGGTCACTTAACCGTTAAAAAGCGGATATAAAACCATCACTATTCTTACTGAGATAAAGTTCAAAATCGCACAGAACAGTTTATTACGGTCGCAGTTTCTCGATACAGAGCGTGTGCATTCGCATTCGTCATTCAGTGTACAATGTCAGAATACATTTGGAGCTTTGACACTAAGTGGAGTTTGTGGTTCTTTAGAGAAAGTGGAGGATTCTAGAAGGGAAGGATGCAATTGATGTTGGAATCTAGTGAACATGAAAGTATCAGGACGTTTAGTAATTTGGACTCACATAAATTAAGTTCCAAAACTAATTCAAAATTTCCATCAAACGATAGATGTCTAAAAGTAACTAGATGAATATCGTGGTGTGAAATGACCATAAATTTTTCCACCCTCGGTTCATCCAATGTCGTACAATCTACATGACCTCTGACGTCTCACTAACACGTCTACGTCACTGTGGCGTAGAAGTGTGACTCAAGGTTCAACCTCCGGCCCAATGCTCTTCACTTTCGTTGGTAAATTAGATGGATCGATTTCAGGTGTTATTGTACGAGCCGACGCACTACGCAGACCCAAGCGCAGGCCGGGTGGTGCATCGGCTTGCTGAACCGAACCGGGTGGAGTTCCTGGAGTTGACATCCATCAAGCAGATAGCCTCTCCTGAAGTGCGGAAATACAGGCTGTCAACTGTAAGAAAAATTAGATATTATCATAGAATCCCTCCAAGAATTAGAGTTTGTAATATTATTAACAATACGTCACTAATCAGCGGTAGGAACAGGTAAAAATTCAGACGATCTCTAGTAAGACCTAATTATTTACCTACCTACTTAATTAATATGAAATATTTAGGTTGCGTTCGTGTTTGTATAACCAAGTAGATAAGCAATAGAATGAATATTAAAATGATTATTTATTATGTATACTAATATAATGTAATTATGTATTGAGTTGTGGAAGTTGTGAATGATAGATTTATAAATTATTACCCAATTATCGCACATGAATTATTCGATATTAAATTACATGGCATGTGTTTAGTGTAAATTGAAGTAGGATAAAGTTCTATGTATTAGTTTATCAAAATCAGAACTAGATGGCACTGTCAATTTTGATTAAGCCTAGAACCTAGATACATTTTGATTTATTGGTACGGCCTATGTGTATAGCTTTTCTTGTACAATGGCCTATGGTTTTATTGACGTCACTCTGGCTTGGACTGTATTTAGCAGGTGATGTGTTAATACCTTCTGTACCGAACTTTTGACCTTTTGACATTCACAGAGAAATTGCATCTTCGAAGACGAGAAACCAGATGACTATAATGACCTCTACTCATACAGCGCCTGCATCGTTCAATGTCGGGTCAAAACGCTCCTGTCACTTTGTCAGTGCACGCCTTACTTCTTGCCAATAGTGGAGGCCTCTGGACCTATCTGTATGCTGAGCGACTTATCATGTCTCAATAAGTATAAAGGTGAAATCGTGTTAGATTATTAATTTATCCTGAATGAGGACGTCGGGGAATAACCCTTAGAGCGTTTTCACATGATCCGATCCGATATCGGTCGGACGCCGATCCGATATCGGGGTAAGTAAAATGTATGAAATATGTATGAAATAAATATCTCTCATATTGTCCGGCCAAATATATCGGAGGTACATATTTCATACATTTTACTTACCCCGATATCGGATCGGCGTCCGACACCGATATCGGATCGGGTAATGTGAAAACGCTCTAAGGTGGAAAGTTTCGGTTTGGGGCGAAATTTAAATATGGATAAAAGCAGTGCAAATGACTGACACTGACATAAGTCTTTCCAGTTTCGTACACATGACATAATTTATTTCTATATTTATCTGTCAAGTTATAGCGTCTTCCATTAGGAATTCCTTTTGGAAGATCTGTGGTCTTGAAATATCTGCATGAATCATATAAGGTTACGTCGTTCCTGAGATTTTGTTATTAAATAATAAATTTCTAAATTATGTTCACAGAGAAACTCTCCCATTTTAACCCACCTAGCTTAGAACCACACAATAACATGGATTTAGAAGATGGTATCCACTGCCCCGAGTGTCTGCCTGACTGCGAGTACACACGTCATATAACTAAGTCTTACAAGACATCCTTCAATGTACATTCTATCGACAAATACTTTTCTTATGATTTTCTGTGAGTAATAAAGCTTTTAAGTATATAAGTTTAGTGAAAAAGTTTGCCTAGGGAAGTACCTATTGTTATCGAGCTTAATTTCTGACGTCATGATGCAATGATATGTTTCAAAGTACCTAATGGTCACTGCGCAATGCTTCACAAAGCACGTCCTCAGAGAGGCAATGCATTGTACTTTTTAGGTGGGTCAGGTGGGTGTTAAGCTTATTCCATTCATATCTATATTATAAAAAAAATACTTCTTACATAAGTAGCACCTACTCTACCCCAAAAGTTATGAATGAAATAGGTTAAAAAGTGTACTTTAGTTAATTTATGTTTTTCTTAGGGTCGGCCTCAATATGACCGATAAATGCCTTCTGAGCATTTACTATTCCAGTCCAAGCGGTGATATGGAACTTTTGGACGTGGTGTCTTATTGGTATCAAGTTGTCAGTAAGTTTTTAATTACATTTATAAATACATAAGTGTCTATGGGCGGCGATGACCACCATTTTATCAGTGGCTTTTATGGTCGTCTGTCAGCTAGAGTATTAAAAAAAATTAAATAGACATGCTCAGTGAGTACCTATGTATTGTTATAAGCAGAGGTTACCCCTTAACAACTGATGGGCTTAATCTATTTAATCCATAATTTTTCATTATTTGAGCTAAACGAATTTATTCCATTTTTGTCTGTTGCAGGTAGCATCGGTGGACTTGGTGGCCTTCTGATCGGGATTTCAATTTTCAGTTTCGTAGAAATTGTATATTTTTTTATAATACGTTATTCTCAAGAAGTCTATAAGTTGTACACGGAGTAATAAATAATTTTAATAAATGAACTCTTGTTTTTTTCCAGTAGTCTAAACCGGCAGGCGGCATTTAGAAAAAAAAAACATTTAGATGTACGTTTACGAAGACAGCTATTGACTACTGAACTGAATTGATAAAGTGTCGTAAATTGTCACGAAAGAAGGCGCAGTCATAGTATCGTATTATACTATATACAGCTAAACTACCACTGACTGACTGACCTATATTTAAATATAAACATTATATAATTATTACGTAATACAAATTACTTAGATAATTTTGTATACAGGGTGTTTGGAAGGGAGCTGTACATACGCCTAGGGTAGAAACTAGGGATAGTCTGCTACCTACCCCCGCCCATTATATTGACCTTGGCCTCAAGGTTTTTTTTTAATTTATTATTATTTTTTATTTGACTTTTTTATGATTTTTTGACTAAAACTACCTGTAGCTCAAAATCTATCCATGGGACCGGTCGGCTAATGGTCTTGTTTTAATCGTTAGAGTCTTAGGGTCCTGCAAAAAATTATTTTACACCAGAAAATTGTGGAGAAGAAAAGTTATGGGGCCTGAAGTACCGTAGTAAGGTAAAGAAATAATTTTAAGGGCAACTTTCTATGGGGTTTAAAAAAAAACTAACAGGGTTGGAGTTCTTCTGATTTTTTTAAAACATCCTCAGTCCATGCCCTTTCTAACGATATGCTAAAAGTGTATTTATCACTTTTAGTTTTAAAGTTATTAATTAATTTCCGCAACTAGGGCACTTCAAGCAAAAATTTCAACTAATGAAAATTAAATGTGTTCGATCGTAAAAGGATGGCAAATGAAACAAAAAATTTGGTAATGACTAATGTCATTAAATTACAAATTTTAATTAATTACTAATTTTAATTAATTACAAATTTTGTTCAAATTGATGACCATTGACCTGTAAACATGCTCGGCACCTCTTCCTCATCTCCACGGTCACCGTTCTAAGCAGCAGTTCCTCGCGCATTGTATCGAATGCGGCGTGGATCCTGTTAATTAGAACCTCCCTTGTTGGTACTTCTTCTGCGTACACCAACTCTTTCGCCCTTCCCCAGACGTAGAAGTCGAGTGGGGTAAGGTCAGGCGACCTTGGGGGCCAAAAATTTTTAATTAATTAAAATTAGTAATTAATTAAAATTTGTAATTTAATGACATTAGTCATTACCAAATTTTTTGTTTCATTTGCCATCCTTTTACGATCGAACACATTTAATTTTCATTAGTTGAAATTTTTGCTTGAAGTGCCCTAGTTGCGGAAATTAATTAATAACTTTAAAACTAAAAGTGATAAATACACTTTTAGCATATCGTTAAAAAGGGCATGGACTGAGGATGTTTTAAAAAAATCAGAAGAACTCCAACCCTGTTAGTTTTTTTTTAAACCCCATAGAAAGTTGCCCTTAAAATTATTTCTTTACCTTACTACGGTACTTCAGGCCCCATAACTTTTCTTCTCCACAATTTTCTGGTGTAAAATAATTTTTTGCAGGACCCTAAGACTCTAACGATTAAAACAAGACCATTAGCCGACCGGTCCCATGGATAGATTTTGAGCTACAGGTAGTTTTAGTCAAAAAATCATAAAAAAGTCAAATAAAAAATAATAATAAATTAAAAAAAAACCTTGAGGCCAAGGTCAATATAATGGGCGGGGGTAGGTAGCAGACTATCCCTAGTTTCTACCCTAGGCGTATGTACAGCTCCCTTCCAAACACCCTGTAGATCACCATAGTTCGTCTGCCTGCTATGGCATAAAAAAAAAGTTCAAAACTGCTTCGAAAATGCGCTTCGGATATCTGTCAAAAAGTTGTCGGATTCGGACAAAGATTTCAAGTCGCAATTTATTTATTTTTCGCAAAATGTCCGCAAATTCACCACCAGGCAAGAGTAATGGTAAGATTCGATGAAGCATGAAGGTACTGGTGTAGTGTTTCGTTGGTTTGTCTCAAAAATTGTTGTTCTAGGTGAAGAACCTTTGGATAGGTCTCCGATCCCGCCAAATGAGCCCGACACTGAAAGTATCAGCTCCAGGATAAGAGACTGGGATGTGGACTCTGTGAGGAGGTATTTGGCTCAGAAGTTAGGGCTCTACGAGCCGCCAGAACCTCCAGCCCCGTCTGAGAAGGTCTTAGAAGATGTAAACATTGATGGTATTGTAAAATGGATCCAAAGTGAGAAGTGTAAGAACATTATTACCATGTCTGGGGCTGGCATATCAACGTGTAAGTATTTTAAAAGTCACATTATTATTGAAAATGACTATACTTCATCGGGGAATAAACTTTTTTCACTTACTTTCATTTAACATGTTATCCTTTAGTTTGTTTTGTTTATGATAGTTCTAAACATACTTGCATACTAAAGATTTGTAGGAAAACTATTTAAATACCATAAGCAAGTATTTTTAAACATAAAGTATGATATGAATACCCCAAAATGGTGTGATTTTCCACTTCATGGAAAGTTTAATTTTTGTTGATAACTACAAGGTCATTAGATACTCTATGGAATATTTTGGTTAGTCGTTTTCAACCGCCAATAAAAACATTCCGTCTCTATCAACATAAGCTTAAAAATACAGCTTTTATTATAGTCAAATTAAACTTAACTAAGCAGTTGTGACTTGTGGTTGACTTGGATGGAAATCAATTTAAAAAAATCTATGTTATTACCAAATTAAATAGGACCATATCTGCAAGCCTGATAAATATTCTTTTGGACCTCTTGTTACCTATATTTAGTATGTATGAAATATTGCATATTAAACTAAATTTACACAAACACATTTGACACAAACTATTTAGCATAACTTTGTATTCCAGTTATATTAAGTTGTGATACATTCAAAGCAGCTAGAATACTGACTTCTAAATAATGTTTGCCTTCACTGTTTCACAGTATTGTACACACAAGTTTTTTTTTAAAACAAATCCACAATGTAACATTGTAGAAAATATAAGAAATGAAAATAATCTATCCATAACTTTCCCAACACTATTATTTCATTAAAGTTTGACAATTACTGCTTTTATATTTTTTTTTATCAACATACACTGTCCCACTGCTGGGCAAAGGTCTCCCCCTCTCTTTCCACCTCTCTCTATCCCTGGCTAACTCTGCCCATTCCCGTTACATATACAACATTTTATTTCTAGCTGCTGGTATACCTGATTTCCGGAGCCCAGAAACTGGTTTATACCACAACCTACAAAAATACAATTTGCCAGAACCGCAAGCAATATTTGAGATCAATTTCTTCAGACAAAATCCTAAGCCATTCTTTATGCTGGCTAAGGAATTGTATCCGGGCAGCTTCAAACCTACTATATCACATTATTTTATAAGATTACTACATGAGAAAGGTAAGATTATTTAGGTTAATTCATTTATATGTATTATATTAATAAAATTATAGAAGAAACCAATTTAAATAATGAAACTAAACTTTCATATGTTATGTTTTTGTTTATAACTGTTGATTTCATGAATAGGCATAATCCTTAGTTTTATTATAATCAATAAATTGTTATCAATAATAATTCAGTAATGTAGTTAATAATACTATGCAAAATTCCAACACAATTTGTGTAAATTAAATACAATGTGTCATCTTTATGAAGAAGTAGTAAAGAATATAAATAATTACTTTAATACCAGTGAAAAATAGCAAACAAATAATAGTTAAATTCGAGATTATTTTCTGCAAAAACCGAAACTAATAGGTAGCTAAGAAACCAGTTCTTATATGGTCTATTCTATAACTATATAATAGTCGGCAACCGACTAAAGCTCCTAAAAAATTAGATTAAAAGAAAATGGTCAGAATAATATGGTGTTTATTTTTTTTGCAGGGTTGTTACTCCGTCACTACACACAGAACATTGACACGTTGGAAAGAGTTGCAAATATACCCGAGGAGAAAATCGTGGAGGCTCACGGCACATTCTACACATCACATTGCTTAGAATGCAGGAAACAGTACAGTCTAGAATTTGTTAAAGGTATTTAAATATATTTCTTCTGGATGAGAAGAAACGGCAGTGGCGCGTCTTGGGAGAGACCTACGTCCGGCAGTGGACTGATTCAAACAATATTTTATTGTTTGTAATATTTTTATATGTGAAGAAGAGAAGCTAGGTTAGCACAAATGTTGAAGGTAAAATTAAGTTTCTAGTTAGTCTTTCTGGATCATTACTGTGATCAATAATGAATAAATTGAAAGAACCGTTTATAAAAATAAGTTATCTAATTAAAAATAGTCTTTATTCAGTTTATTTAAGGTCATAATCGCAGAGAACTTTGTAAAAATATATTACTATACTATTCGCAAACGAAAAGTCGCCAAAATAAATACAAGTTATATAATATTTTTCTGCCTGAAAGAACATTCATAAATTCTGTTAGTAATAATTTTAATAACCTAAAAAATTACGGCCTGAGAACTGTAGACGCTAAAGTATAATTTTAAACACATATTTATGTTATCCAAGCCAGATTAGATCTTAATTCTGACTAGCAAGAGTCTGTTATGCTATTGCATAACTTCTATCACGGGCTTTGAGCGTGGAGACCGAATCCAGAAATTTCGTAACGAAATAACCTAACACTGCGCATGCGTAATCCAGCAAACAAGGCTATGCAATAGCAATAGCTTTACCGCGGCAGTCCCCGAGTGCCACGTCTTTTTTTTATTTAAATGTTAACCGTACACAAAGGGTGAAATTTGTTGAATACCTAGCATTGGATTTTAAACTTTATGTCCTTTGCAGAGCGCATATTCGAAGACCAAATACCAATTTGCACTGAATGCCCCGGAGTGGTGAAGCCAGACATAGTGTTCTTCGGAGAAAGTCTACCGGAGAGGTTCCAGGAGTGCCTTCAGGAAGACTTCCAGAATTGTGACCTGCTCATCATTATGGGCTCGTCGTTGGAAGTTCAGCCTTTTGCTTCACTTATCGACATGTAAGTCTCATACATGTATATTATGTATAGTACATGTATTATTCTATTTTTTCATAAGAGAACAACTACAATCGTTAAAAAGTAATACATTTTTTTTTTAAAGATTACTCATGGTCATGATGTATGTATTTGAACTACGTGAAGTATAGAAGTATCTAACAAAAAAAAGAATCATCAAACCTATCCATAGGACTGATTTTTTCCGTAAATAATGTGCAATGTCCTTTCAAACTTCTATGGAAGTCCTTTCAAACTTATTATGTGCAATTTTTTTAGTCATGGTCCGTCTAGGCTCCATACAAAATTGCACATTCTCCTTTGATTAAAATCCATACTTTGAGTTATCCTTATAAATGTGTTTTTAATTTGTTGATGACGAAGTCGTTTCTTGTAAAAAATGTATTATGTCTTACTGGGTATTTTATATAAATTTATAATAAAAAAATATCTATCTATTGTATCTAAGTAGGTATGTATTGTATTAAGTATGTCAGTCTTCTATACCCATAACACAAGCTCTGCTTAGCTTGGGGCTTGATGATGTTGTGTGGATTGTCCAGCATCATTTATATTTATTTATTCTTAACCTGAATAAATTATTCGTAGGGTTCCAAACTGGTGTCCGCGACTGTTAATAAACCGCGAGAAGGCGGGTGTGCGCACGCCTATAATGCGCATGCTCGGGCTGGGCGGAGGCCTGCACTTCGACGAGCCGGTCCGAGACGTCGCGAGACTCGGGGACTGCGACGAGGGGTGTCGCGATATGGCGCGGCGGCTTGGATGGGCGGTCAGTATTGATATTTAACCATTAAACCCTGTATAAAAGACTTACGGTCTATCATATAAAAATAGATCTTATATCTTAGCGCAGACTTGATGTCTTAATAACCATACGTAATGGTGACATAATGTCAAGTCAACGCTAACTTATTATAATATAGGGGGATAATCTAACTAAAAATAATCAGGTTTTCCGAATGATCATAATTCCAGAAAATATCTTGATTTCAAACATTCTGAGAATCAAAATAAAGCTCTTTTAATGTCCTTTGAATCGCAACGACAGACATTTTTGTAGGCCTTCAGAATTTGAAGCTATACGACTTTAAATAACAAACAGTTTTAAAAAACAAATTATCTCGATGTCCACGACAGGCAAATATAGTGACAAGCAGGCGTGTAGGCCTTTTAAACGCATTATGTAACAACCTTGAGGGAAGATTTTTTTAAATGACTTGATAGAAAATTGCTTATTATTCTCTGTAGAATTAAATTAAATCTGTATTTCCTTCCAGGGCGAGTTAAACGCACTAGTGGCAAGCGAGCATGAACGTTTAGAACGCGAAGGGGTGCCCGGACCGCCGGCCGACTTGCCGGGAACTAGCGGCTTTACAAACTCGGACGCTATTGACCCCAAGCTGGGGTAAATTGGGAAAACATGGCTTAATCCAGAAAACTTGGGTAAATCTAGATAACACAGGTAAATTGACCCATTTTCACACATAGAATTTCACGTCTTGATGACAATTTGTATTTATTTTTCAAAGATCAAGTTATTCAGGATTATGATACGAGAATCGTAAATCTTCAAGACGAGAAACTTTGCTTGTAAATGGTTCAAAACGCCATTAATAGGATGTTGGCTAAATCTAGATGCCTTGTATTTATAGTACACAATGAAGAGAAAAGTCACCAAATGCACGAAAACGAGTAAAATGCTACTAACCCCAAGCTGGGTCGATTTGGGAAAATCTATACGTTACAATATGCGTTTAGAACATCATGTATTGAGATAGGATTGTGGGGAAAAAAGAAAAGTTGGATTACTAATCATATCTGGTCATTTACTCCATAATCCAACCTTGCTTGGGTAAATATTAATGTAACTTATAATTAAATATGCCTTAAGCACATGATGCATTAGAATTAGGGGGCGGAAAAGTCTAGTTACTGGGGTAAATCGAGAAAACTTGGGTTAATTTAAACCTAATTTGTGTAAAGTGACCATTAGTGAACGTTGCAAGTAAATTAAAGTATAGCTGGTAACGATTAACAATGTGGTCATCAACTCCGACCCCAGGGGAAAATCGAGAAAAAATGGGTTAATTGATAAAAAATTGGTGAATTGAGAAAAAATAGGTAAATCGAGAAAAATTGGGCCAATATTGAAAACTTAAGGTCAACTGTTAAAGTCGGGCTTTAATCAAATGTAATGGAATTGATAGATACAAAAATACTGAGGGTTCACACGAATAAATGTGACAATCGTAAACGTAAAACAGTGACGTATTTGAAATACACTGCGCGTCAATATCAGCTTTACTGTCGAACGTCGAGCAATAGCATGCAGTGTATTTTAAATACGTTACGCTTACGATTTTCTTATTAATTAGTGCTGAGCTCTCAGACAAAACTCGTTAAGCAATACATTTTATTGATTAGTCGTCGCTAGAGGTTTCAATATAAATTACTCGCCTCGCAATAATTATAGATATAGGACCTCTTTTAATAGCAGCTGATAAAGCGAACATTACTTTTTTTTAATAATACTTATTTTGAGTCGACGACCGCTGTGGCTCGTCGGGCGAAGGTCCGCCCGCGTCGCGGAGGTTGCGGGTTCGATTCCCGCCTTGGGATACTTAATTTTTTGTACGATCTGCAAATATTTATTCCGGGTGTTCTGGGTATTTTATATGTATAGTAAAAATATCTTTCTATGTAATATATTGTATTAAGCATGTCAGTCTTCTAGTACCCATAACACAAGCTCTGCTTAGCTTGGGGCCAGATAATGTTGTGTGGATTGTCCAGCATTATTTATTTATTAGGTACAGCGTGATAGGTGATGATTATAAAGTAAATGTCAGCGACACAGCAACCCGATCAGGCACACACGCGCCGATTTATTATTTATTATCAGCTGTTTTTAAAAGAGGCTTAGAGATAAAAAAAATGGTTGTTGAATATAAACGTTTTGGAAACAGTCTAGATTGCGACATTATTTATTTCGTTTAGGTGTATTTGTCGCTATGAATCAAAAGTTAAAATGCATTATTGAGCATATGAGAGAAGTTTTTGATGTTTAAAACATTAATAAGTTGAATAAGTAATCTTTTCTGACGGAATTTCACTTTAATTGTTACAAAATTGATATTTAAATGCAATGATGACAATGGGCATGTTAATGAATTTTTTTCTTCAATTTTTTTTGAATTATTTTCTTTCAACTGTAGATTAGTTTTTTTAATTTATATTATAATTTATTAATTAATTTTGGGATTCAATTTAATGTTATTATCGTAATTTGCTTGATTTTATGTGTTGATATAATATTGTTTTAATAAACTTTGTGTTTGTTTAGGATTAAAAATGTACTAAGAAAATTATATGTGATCAGTACAGTCAACAGAATAAGTACCTATTTGATATTTATGTTCATTGAGTACATCAAAGTTATAACATAATTTGTTTGTGTATTAACTTTCTAACACTACTGTGGCTCTACCATTTGTTGTTACTATACCATATTTACTATACTCGCTAGCGTCTGTAGTTAAAAAAATGTATGAAGATTTGTACAGCGCCTCTAGCGGATAGTTGGGTACTAAAATTCGTCATACTAATATTGACGTAACTACTGTAGTAAAGTCAGGCGATTTTACTGTGACATCTCATGGTAGAGCCACTGATCCAAAACGAATGTTACTGTAAGAATAAATATATTTCTTATGATAGTAAAAAGCCTGTAAAATGCCTTAAGGTTGGACTACATACGTAGCATGCGCTAGCACGGTTAGGAGTTTACGCTTATAACACTAAATTATATCCCGGACTCACCCTATTTAAGTGTGTT
The DNA here is from genome assembly GCA_932527185.1 of Ecliptopera silaceata. Lineage (NCBI taxonomy): Eukaryota > Metazoa > Arthropoda > Insecta > Lepidoptera > Geometridae > Ecliptopera > Ecliptopera silaceata. The sequence goes on along the minus strand of OW052208.1, from coordinate 7,177,083 downwards.
AAACTTTGTAACAACAAAGTGTATGATAGAAGTTAGCAGTGACCCGCCGTTCGGCACGCCATCCGCGGAACAAAATCCGCAGCTATAATTTGTAGTTCTATACATGGTGTTTTTTTGTGAGGGACTATTTCCTTTCATTTTAGTAATACATCTATTTGCGATTTTATCTTATCTTAATACAGGCTATCATTTTTAAATAAAGCATTCTATTTTTAAATCACTATTTTCTTCAAAAGTATTTTTTTTAATACAGAAATATGCAGTTGATTTCTTGAGTTTTTTATAAGTCGAGGGCATTAACCTCTACATGGTTTCGGATTAGGTCAACACCCAAAAAAACACCCTGTATATTATAGTATACTCACTGCTGAAGCTTGCTTGCTTGTGGTCCAACCAATAATATTTACAAGTCGAAAACGTAATGATAGATGCTCTCCAAAATAGTTTTAAAATAAATCTAAAATGTTTAGCATTAACTTATAGATAACCTTTCTCATCATGTTCTTTAAAGGACAATGCCCAATGGGCTATGGGAATCTGTACCAACTTGCATCAATTTGAATTTACTCTCAAAGCCCTAATTTTTATTTACCTTTTCGCTACCAACAATATTTTTTTCAATGTTTAACCGGATTTCAAAATATTTAAAAATGTATTTTATTTTATATCATATTTGCCTTCTCAGCTAAAGCTTACTTGACAAACAAGATTTTTATGCTCAATGTCCACTCACGAAAATAGGTGACAGCTGGGATCGGAACAAAATAGTTGACGTGCGGAAGGCTTAGTCCGAACTTGCATTTTAAAACTCCCTACTCTCGAGTCGACAGTCGTCTCTCGGATGTCCTTGTATTTTTGTATGGATATCCGAAAGACGACTCGAGAGTCGGGAGTTTTAAAATCTTGCATTTTAAAACTCTGACTAAGCACTCGGAAGTAGGAAATTGATAATCATGTTATGTATAATTAATTTTAATTTTCTAAACCCGGTTAAATAAGAGGGTTAAAAATTAACAAAGTACACGTATAAATAAAATATTAATTTTGATGATAATTAGCTTGTGACGCAATCTGGTACAAGGTTTGGGCAATGTTCTTTGTTTTTATACAATATAAATATTCCTTTCATATTTTATTATATTTAATACGCGTCAATAACGCTTAAACGACATTAAAGTTCGTTCACAAAAAGTAAAAAATTATAACTACTGTTCTTTTTATTTTTTTACTAGCTGAACCCGCCGCGACTTCGTCCGCGTGCCGTTTTAAGATATTTTGCGATAACCCATTACCATTACTATCTTCTTATGAAAGAAATTGACGGTAAAGTGCAGTCTAAGAAGGAAAACTTAGTACATATTGGTACTTATTCTTAAAACCGGGCAAGTGCGCACGAAGATTTTCGTACCGTATCTATGGCCCGTTGCCCTTATCAATATCGAATAAATAAAATTTACGTTTATATATAAGCCCCCTTGAATATTAATTATGCGTGATAGTTAGAGAATTTAAAATAGACAGAAATTAAACACTCAGTAATACGATCTAGTTTTACCCTTTGGTTACCGAACCCTAAAAACCCAATAACGTAAACTACTAAAACATAAGTAATCAAAACTCACTAAATTACCGTTACCGTAAGTAAATAAATCAGGCCAAGTGCGACTCGGACTCGCCCGCTATAAGTTCCGTGCCATACCTATGTAAACGATTAAGAAAAAAAACATGTTTTTGTACCTATGCGAACCCTCTAAGCATGTTCTGTTTTTAGTATTTGATATCTATGCCGGACTAAAATATAATAACTATGTCCGGTTAATGTACAACCATGGAAAGCACGACCCGGAATGTACGACCACGGAAAGCACAGCCAGGAATACGCAACCAGGAATTCTCAGCCAAAATGTACATGAAATCCGGGCTGCGCATTCTCGACATGTGTTAGGAATGTCCAACCACGGAATGTAGAGCCGTGGAAAATACAACCATGGAATTGGCGTCTATTGCTCTGATTGGTCGAAATCAATTGGAATGAATTGGGTGCATGGAAAGAGCCTCCTCGTGGCACACACCGGTAACAGCTAGGCACGGTAAAGCAGTGTCTAGTCTGGCTAATCTTTCCAATACGATGCTACAACAAAATACAGTTGTAGCATCGACACGATAAGAAGAAGAAGATTGGTCGAAAGCCTAGCCTATGCTTCGTTTAGATGAAACCAAAGATTAAAATGTTACTATCCCATTTTGATAAAGATAGACTGCACAGATTATAATATGAAAAGAAAACAATTCAATTCAATAATTGTTATCTGGCAAATGGTTCAACGCATGTAGGTTCTGGCGCGGTTTTCTATATCAAACTAACGCTCGTCGCTTCGCTCCTCGCACCTACTGTGACGCATCACACATGAAAAAAAATCAGTTTAAAAATAATATTTTGACAGTGGCATAGTTAGCTACTTGTACATGATCGGCTAAACGAAAAATTCGAGTAAGCGCAAACGAAGCATATGCTATGACGTCATTTGGCATCAAATTCCCAACACGTGTCGGGAATGTACAACCATGTAATACACAGCCACGGAATGCACAGCCCGGAATTGGATGCCAAAATGGTCACCGATTCCGGGCTGTACATTCCGTGGCCGTGTCATTATCCGATAGGGCGTTCGATGGTACCGCCAGCATATCAGTGTCGGCTCCGATATCCGATATCGAGACGGACAATATGAAAGACAGGTACATTTTTCATACATTTTAGTTACCCGGATATCGGATCAGCGTCCGACACCGATATCGGATCGGATAATGTGAAAACGCTCTGACTCTCAAACTTGATTGAAATCGTTCATAAAAAACGCTACTACAAACTTCCTTTTTGCAATATTTGGTGTAAAATCAAGTCATTAATGTGCGTCTCAATTTTCATTGACTTTCGTCTATAAATAACGTTACAGAAAACTTCCCTCATTTTATTGCATTCATTAGAGTAAAATTGTCACAAAGCGCCTCTTAATAATTTGATTAAAATTCGTCGATTTTTATCGTTACAACACACTTGCCCCCTTTCCCACGGAGGAATTTTAAAATATTATTATGAAAATAGTTATATATTTTATAAAATATTATTATATTAAAAAAACAAACCATCTAAGTAAATTATGTCTTTGTATGAGACTATAAGCGCCCCTTGATTATTTAACATTTTGTTTTTAAATATTTATTCGTCATTAGCGGTAATTGGGTACGCAACCCTAGATAACTTAGCAAAATAACTCGATTCAACGAAAATATTGCTAATACCGATCGACTTACCTATAACACATTGCCAAAACGCACCGATAGCGCGTTCTAGGATTACGCCACGCATGACAGCGCCATCTATACTCGAAATCGTATACTAAATCGTATACGATCGAAATTTTAAACTTAGGGAAATTTTTACAGGGAATTTTTTCTAGAGAAATTTTTACATTTAGCAAAATCATCCCCAGATGATTTTGCTAAATGTAAAAATGCAGATCTATTTTATTTTGTGTCAACATTATGTGTATCAAGTTTCAAGTCAATCGGTTCACAATAAAGATAAACTGCACAGATTATAATATGAAAAGAAAACAATCCGATTCAATAATTGTTGTCTGGCAAATGGTTAAACGCATGTAGGTTCTGGCGCGGTTGTCTATATCAAACTAACGCTCGTCGCTTCGCTCCTCGCACCTACTGTGACGCATCACACGTGAAAAAAAATAAGTTAAAAAATAATATTTTGACAGTGGCATAGTTAGCGAAAAATTCGAGTAAGTGAGTATGACGTCATTTGGCATCAAATTCCCAACACGTGTCGGGAATGTACAACCATGGAAAACACAGCCACGGAATGCACAGCCCGGAATAGGATGCCAAAATGGTCACCGATTCCGGGCTGTACATTCCGTGGCTGTGTTTTCCTTGGTCGTGTAATCACGGCACCCATGATTGTGGTGATTTCCATACTCTTTACCTTAGGTTAAAAGAAGACCCAATCAGTTTTTTTTTAATTACCTACTTAAGAATGCCTAGAGAATGTTTCTTCGAATTACTGGAATTAGATAGATATAGTAAGTATTTCAATTTCATTTATAAAATCCTCCACATTTATATCAATAAATGACTCCTCCACATTTATATCATCCATTATAAATTACCGTTTAGAAATTTGCCTCCTTCTTGTCACCGCACTATGAACGCACTGAACTGAACACGTGGGGTTGCGACACGACGTTGCCGTCCTGCTGTCGAACGCTCGCGGTACGGACGCCGCACTGTTTCCGCACCGTGCATTTTGTATGAAAACATACGACCGTCCGTCCTTACGCCGAACGACGAACGCACCGCTTCGGCACTGCAGCGGTCCGATACGAAACGCATAAATTGAAAGAGCCCTAAGAGCGTTTTCACATTATCCGATCCGATATCGGTGTCGGACGCTGATCCGATATCGGGGTAAGTAAAATTTATCAAATATGTCCGGCCCGATATCGGATATCGGAGGTACATATTTCATACATCTTACTTACCCCAATATCGGATCAGCGTCCGACACCGATATCGGATCGGATAATGTGAAAACGCTCTGACTCTCAAACTTGATTGAAAGCGTTATCTCATTATCCGATAGGGCGTCCGATGGTACCGCCAGCATATCGGTGCCGGCTCCGATATCCGATCTTTATCTTTATCTTTATCTTTATCTTTATCTTTATCTTTATCTTTATCTTTATCTTTATCTTTATCTTTATCTTTATCTTTATCTTTATCTTTAATAATTTGATTAAAATTCATCGATTAATAACGTTACAAAACACTTGCCCCTTTCCCATGGAGGAATTTTAAAATATTATTATGTAAATATATATATGTACATAAATAAAAAATATTTATTTATTTATTATATATATACATACATATTTAATAAAATATTATTATATTAAAAAAACAAACCATCTAAGTAAATTATGTTTTTGTATGAGAAGACTATAAGCGCCCCTTGATTATTTAACATTTTGTTTTTAGTTTTTAAATATTTATTCTATTCGTCATTAGCGGTAATTGGGTAGGTACGCAACTATAAATAACTAATCAAAATAACTCGATTCAACGAAAATATTGCTAATAGGTACCGATCGACTTACCTATAACACATTGCCAAAACGCACCGATAGCGCGTTCTAGGATTACGCCACGCGTGACAGCGCCATCTATACTCGAAATCGTATACTAAATCGTATACGATCGAAATTTTAAACTTTACTTACTCAATTTTAGGGAAATGGGGATGATTTTGCAAAATCTAAAAATGCAGATCCATTTTATTTCGCGTCAACATTATGCGTATCAAGTTTCAAGTCAATCGGTTCAAGGGATAAGAGAAAATGAGACAGCGCCATCTATACTCGAAATCGTATACTAAATCGTATACTAAATCGTATACGATCGAAATTTTAAACTTTACATACTCAATTTTAGGGAAATGGGGATGATTTTGCAAAATCTAAAAATGCAGATCCATTTTATTTCGCGTCAGCATTATGCGTACCAAGTTTCAAGTCAATCGGTTCACGGGATAAGATTCTGCATACAAACTTCAAAGCCTTATTTTAGGGCTCCGGAGCGTTATTTCCAAAATTCCTGCCTTAGTACGCCACACAGTCACTCCAGGAACACGCCTTCCAAATTTCAAGTCTCTAGGACCAGCGGTTTGGGCTGTGGCTCGTACGTCAGCCGTCAGTCAGTCAGGACTTTGATTCTTATTAATGAGATGACAGAAAAGACGAAGTATTGTTTGCCTTATTTCTGGCAAAATTAAGGCACAGCACTGTCTTATTTCTGGCAGAACGAAACGTTGTCTAAAGTTTTAAGGTAAAAACAACTTTCTGTAAGAAACTTTCAGTCTTAATGAAAAAAAAATCCTTTGTCTTAAGTCGTTTATAGAAATGATATAATGTCAATGTGTTGAATAAGACTTGGTGAGAAATGTATGCTAGTGGCTAAATATATTTGTGATGTTATAATCTTTCTCGCGATTTTATCTTGTAATATAGTTACTTGTGAGAGAGATTTCAACTAAGCAGACCAAACGATAAGCAATATTTAAATTAAATTGACAATAGATCTCATAATATTGATGTTACCGATATATTGTTGAAATATTAATTATTATAAAATTGTAACCGAAAATGCCTATATTTTATCAGTAAATAAAAGCCTATTGTAATATCACTGTGTGTTTATTATTAATATTACACAAAATTGTATTTACAAACTTAAAAAGATAAGATTATAAATCTAAGTTAGTCATTATCAAGCAAAATGCAGAATATCATGTAAATAAAAATTATACCTACAGGACTTGAAAAGACTTCCCTCTATAAACCGATATAATTTTTAGCGGTATTAGTTTCGATAGAGAGTAAATCAGTATGTGCTAATTACATTAATTTTGCATTAAGTTAAGCGATCAAGTCGCATGCAAATGAGTTGAAACAAACTTACAAATCGTGATAAAAATCCCATTTCTAAGAAAATTATGAAGAAAAATATTATTGCGACAAGTTATGTAGGTTAGTGAAAAATAATGATTTGCAAGTACCTACATACAATCAAATTTCAGAAATGTAGTTTCAAGAAACAGTTTTTTTTCAAACAACAAATTTAAGTAACAATTAAATACAAAATTCATTCATCAAGTCATTATAATCCGCAAAAATTACAAATTGTTCATTACAAGAATATTTCCCATCATTCCTTAGCATCAGTTATTCCTTCAGAACTTATAGCGAACATCGCTTCAGTTTCCGGCAAGCATGGACTATCGTAGATTTTACAGACCCTGGAAAAAAAATACTTTTAAAGCGGAGAATAGGGACAAGTGGAAGTACTTGGGGGAGACCTTTGCCCAGCAGTGGGATGAGATAGGTTAGAGAAAAAAAAATCTCTTGCGATAAAAACTATAGAAATCAATTACATTATGTATTAATTGCATATTACGGAGTTTGAACATAAGTAATACGACCGATTACTATACATCGGTCTTCGGACCCCGTGCCAAAGCTCGCTCGGCGTAGAAGATACTTTTTCTAGGAGATACCAAACCTATTTCCTCAACTTACCTGTTATCGCCTCTGCCCTTTCGCAGGTACAGTCTAGTTGTAGAAGCATGGGCGATAATATGACCACCGATAGGCTTCTTAGTGTCCGCATTGAATACTCCTACAGAATCCACTTGGGCGACCACTTGGTTAGTAATAACTACCGCTACGCCGAACTGAAAGCATTAGAAATAGATTAGTGAAAAAAGTAACATGTACATCAAATGAAAAAAGAAGTTTGGACATTACATTTGTGACATAGTAAATAAATAAATAGTCAAACATCCCTTTTTTTGCATTATGTATATTATGATACCTTTATCAAAAGCATTCAAAAAAATATCTAGTCCGCCATCTTGGGCCGATCGCCATATTAGATTTATAATGACGTCACTTACACTTGCATTGACGTCAAAACTAAATGTATTTGTGCACATTTAGTATTAAAGACAACGCAATTCAATTTAAATCGCTGTGAAGGCCGCTGTAAATATTAATCATAATAATCTTTATTCCAGACAGTTTTCATGTATAACATAACTCAAATTCGGGGAATAAGAGCACTGAAGTCACAGTTGATATACTATTTTATGGAACTAAATACAAACCTCATCAGCTAATCGTAGTAGCATCCTCATAAACCGGCCAAGGTGAAGTTGTCTTGAGTTGAGTTCACCGCGGCCAGAATAGTCTGTTCTATACAACGCTGTAGCACTGTCTACTATTATTAGGGAATATCTGAAATAAAATAAATAAATAATATTATTATTTATAACATAAAAATTGAAATTATTTTCGATTTTCTAAACATCACAGTAAAAGCAAAACATGTATTTTTCTAATTTAATTTATGATATATATCAGACATTTTCCAAGACAATCTGCATATAGCTGAACAAAACCAATTTCAATCATCATCAACAAGTTGTACCAAAAACACATTTCTTAACATTACTCAAAAAGTACTTATAAAAGTACGTATATTAATAAGTCTGTTAAAAATGCTTGCCAGCTATTTGCCTGTTATTACAAAAAAAAATTAAACGGTAATTACCTGGACTCTGCCATCATAGCACAAGCATGCATCAGCAGCTGAGTTTGATGGTCGGTGTTATAAGCGCGCGCATAAGCCACATTGTCTAACACCGCCGATCCTTCCATACCATAACGTTGGGCAACACCAAGCAGTCTCTCCGGACGGAAAGTTCCTTCTGTATCAATGTACATGCATTTACCCTCCCCGCCTGATTGCTCGATTGGTAACTGAAAATATAGAAATATTCTCTTCACATAATGATGTTTTGTCCTAACATTGCACACTTGTGAGAAAAGTGTTGCTGATAGAATACTTATATGCATATTTTTTCGAATACATACTATGGTTTGAAGTTCAAACCACATACCCAAGTACACCGCGGGCATCACATACCCAAGTAAACCGCGGGCACCACATACCCTAGTACACCGCGGGCATCATATACCCAACTACACCGCGGGCACCACATACCGAAGTACACCGCGGGCATCACATACCCAAGTACACCGCGGGCACCACATATCCAAGTACACCGCAGGCATCACATACCCAACTACACCGCGGGCACCACATACCCAAGTATACCGCGGGCACCACATACCCTAGTACACCGCGGGCATCACATACCCAACTACACCTCGGGCACCACATACCCTAGTACACTGCGGGCATCACATACCCTAGTACACCGCGGGCATCACATACCCAACTACACCGCGGGCATCATATACCCTAGTACACCGCGGGCATCACATACCCAACTACACCGCGGGCACCACATACCCAAGTATACCGCGGGCACCACATACCCTAGTACACCGCGGGCATCACATACCCAACTACACCTCGGGCACCACATACCCTAGTACACTGCGGGCATTACATACCCTAGTACACCGCGGGCATCACATACCCAACTACACCGCGGGCATCATATACCCTAGTACACCGCGGGCATCACATACCCAACTACACCGCGGGCACCACATACCCTAGTACACTGCGGGCATCACATACCCTAGTACACCGCGGGCATCACATACCCAACTACACCGCGGGCATCATATACCCTAGTACACCGCGGGCATCACATACCCAACTACACCGCGGGCACCACATACCCAAGTATACCGCGGGCACCACATACCCTAGTACACCGCGGGCATCATATACCCAACTACACCGCGGGCACCACATACCGAAGTACACCGCGGGCATCACATACCCAAGTACACCGCGGGCACCACATATCCAAGTACACCGCAGGCATCACATACCCAACTACACCGCGGGCACCACATACCCAAGTATACCGCGGGCACCACATACCCTAGTACACCGCGGGCATCACATACCCAACTACACCTCGGGCACCACATACCCTAGTACACTGCGGGCATCACATACCCTAGTACACCGCGGGCATCACATACCCAACTACACCGCGGGCATCATATACCCTAGTACACCGCGGGCATCACATACCCAACTACACCGCGGGCATCATATACCCTAGTACACCGCGGGCATCACATACCCAACTACACCTCGGGCACCACATACCCTAGTACACTGCGGGCATCACATACCCTAGTACACCACGGGCATCACATACCCAACTACACCGCGGGCACCACATACTCAAGTACACTGCGGGCATCACATACCCAACTACACCTCGGGCACCACATACCCTAGTACACTGCGGGCATCACATACCCTAGTACACCGCGGGCATCACATACCCAACTACACCGCGGGCATCATATACCCTAGTACACCGCGGGCATTACATACCCAACTACACCGCGGGCACCAAATACCCAAGTATACCGCGGGCATCACATACCCTAGTACACCGCGGGCACCACATATCCAAGTATACCGCGGGCACCACATACCCTAGTACACCGCGGGCATCACATACCCAACTACACCTCGGGCACCACATACCCTAGTACACTGCGGGCATCACATACCCTAGTACACCGCGGGCATCACATACCCAACTACACCGCGGGCATCATATACCCTAGTACACCGCGGGCATCACATACCCAACTACACCGCGGGCATCATATACCCTAGTACACCGCGGGCACCACATACTCAAGTACACTGCGGGCATCACATACCCAACTACACCTCGGGCACCACATACCCTAGTACACTGCGGGCATCACATACCCTAGTACACCGCGGGCATCACATACCCAACTACACCGCGGGCATCATATACCCTAGTACACCGCGGGCATCACATACCCAACTACACCGCGGGCACCACATACCCTAGTACACTGCGGGCATCACATACCCTAGTACACCACGGGCATCACATACCCAACTACACCGCGGGCACCACATACTCAAGTACACTGCGGGCATCACATACCCAACTACACCTCGGGCACCACATACCCTAGTACACTGCGGGCATCACATACCCTAGTACACCGCGGGCATCACATACCCAACTACACCGCGGGCATCATATACCCTAGTACACCGCGGGCATTACATACCCAACTACACCGCGGGCACCAAATACCCAAGTATACCGCGGGCATCACATACCCTAGTACACCGCGGGCACCACATATCCAAGTATACCGCGGGCACCACATACCCTAGTACACCGCGGGCATCACATACCCAACTACACCTCGGGCACCACATACCCTAGTACACTGCGGGCATCACATACCCTAGTACACCGCGGGCATCACATACCTGTAGGGACCATGTAGGTATGAATGTGTGAATATTTGTGTCAGCATTTTGTTGTGCAAGAGAGAAGGATGCATGGAGTATCGTCAGTTACTGCGCACTGGCGATCAGAGCGAATGTGTTCGTAAACGGGAACTCATAAATAAATGCTAATCAATATTACGTGAAAAAGTTGTTTTGAATACTAGTAACTCCCAGTCCCACCGAACAAGAATAATACAAATACGTGCCTAACACAGGTACGTAAAGTGGTGACCCCGACGTGATTAAATAATTGGACAGTAAGTGATATAAATTGGGGGACTGGAAAATAAAAATTAAATTAAAAATTCGGACTATAAAATAAAAATTAAAAATGTTTCAACAAAGTGTGGTTCCTGAAGTTCCGGAGGTTGCTAAACTTCCACAGCAGCCGAGTACATCTAAATCATGTGAAAACGTGACAGATTTAGCGGCAATAACGGTGTCTACACGGATACCGGAGTTTTGGACCGACATGCCAAGGCTATGGTTTGCTCAGGTAGAAAGCATCCTAGCTCCCCAAAAACAAGGTGACGAGTCAAAGTTTAATCTTGTTATAGCCAAGATGGGACGCGATGTATTGCAACAAGTCAGTGATATTTTGTTAAACCCACCTGAAACAAACAAATATCAGGCACTGAAGGATCGCTTACTCCTGGTGTATGAAGAAAGTGCTGAACGACAGTTCCAGAAATTGGTAGGAGAGATGGAGCTTGGGACTCAAAAGCCGTCACAACTCTTGCGGCGAATGCAGGAATTAGGACGCAATGCCCAGACCTCCGAACAGAACCTTCGTAATTTGTGGATTGCCAGATTACCTACATCTATTCGCACGGTTTTAACTGTAAGCCAAGATCAAGATCTGAATAATTTGGCCAAGATTGCTGATAAAATCATGGAAAATATCAGCGGAGGCGAGATTGCAGCAGTTAGTTCCAGCAGTAGCGGCAGCACCAGCAACACCTTACTTGAAATGATTGCCCAAATGCATAAGTTGAATTTAGAAGTGGCATCGCTGCGTGAGCAGGTCGACGGACAGCGGCGACGCAGCACGTTTCGTGGACGTGGCCGTGGACGTGGTCGCGGACGTGGTGGACCTGTATCAAGGAGTGTTTCGAGATCCAGACCAACGAGAACACCGGACGACCCCGATTGGTTGTGTAAATGGCATTACAAATACGGAAAATGGGCGAAGTCATGCGAGAAGCCTTGTAAATGGGAAAATCCGGAAAACTAAGAGGGGTGCATTCTGTGAAGGCGGAAGAAGTGTTACCTGGAAAAAATCACCGTCTTAGTATTTACGATAAAGATACAGGTATTAAATTTCTAGTGGATACAGGTGCTAATGTATCAGTAATACCTGTGACTTATAAACAAAAACGTTCTGGTGAGTGCTTAGACTATAAACTATTTGCGGCAAATAATAGTGAAATTAAAACTTACGGTACAAGGACCCTTAATATAAATTTAAGGCTCCGCCGTCAGTTTCGTTGGACATTCATTATAGCGGACGTAAATATGGCAATATTAGGTGCGGATTTTTTAGAATTTCATGGTTTAATTGTAGATTTGAAGGCTAAGAAATACGTATATACTATCAGGTAAAAAAATATTTTCTAAAATAGACATTAATAGGGCATATCATTATGTTAAAATTGCACCGGAAGATATTGAAAAGACAGCGGTAATCACGCCCTTTGGTTTATGGGAATTCAATCGTATGAATTTCGGGTTAAAAAATGCCAGTCAGACATTCCAAAGATTTATGAACAACGATGTACTAAAAGGACTTGATTTTCTATTCAGTTTTATTGATGATGTGATTATTGCAAGTAATGATATAGAAGAACACAAATTGCATTTACAGAAGGTATTTGAGAAATTTAATGATTTTGGTATAACTATTAATTTAAAAAAATGTGAATTTGGAAAGTCCAACATTGAGTTTTTAGGTTATGAAGTTTCAGCCGACGGAATTCGACCACTTGATAGTAAAGTCAAGGCAATAGTAGATTTCCCTCAGCCTGAAACAGTAGACCAGTTAAGAAGATTTTTAGGTATGATAAATTTCTATAGATCGAATATACCTAATGCCACAGAACATCAATCACTTTTAAACGAATTTTTAAAAGGTAGTAAAAAGAAAGATAAAACAAAGATACTATGGACAGAAAAATCAATAAAAGCTTTTGAGCAATGTAAAAATGGATTAAAAAACTCAGTTATGTTATCTCATCCAGTTGCGAATGTTCCATTGTCATTAATGACAGACGCATCGGACACGTGTGCAGGAGGCGTACTCCAGCAGTGGACAAATAACGCATGGGTACCGTTAGGATATTTTTCTAAGAAGTTCACTAATGCTCAACAAAAATATTCTACTTATGACAGGGAATTAACAGCAATTTTTATGGCTATAAAACATTTTAGATTTATGTTTGAAGGACGAGAATTAATCATTTATACTGATCATAAGCCTTTGACTTACGCCATAAATAAAATTGAAAGCAAATGCGAAACTCCCCGACGGACAAGACAATTATTATTTATTAGTGAGTTTACAACAGACATCCGGTACATAAAAGCTGACAGCAACATAGTTGCGGACGCTCTATCACGTGTCGAAACAATACACTGTCCGACGTCAATAGATTACGAGGAATTAGCATCAGCTCAATTAAATGACACTGAATTAAAACAAATATTAAACGAAAAGAGTGACCATATTTCTTTAAAGAAAATTTTCATTCCTAATAGTGAGATAATGATTTATTGTGAAAATTCGACAAGCTTATGTAGACCGTATTTACCAGAAAGTTTTAGAAAATTAGCTTTTAAAACAGTACATGAATCAAGTCATCCCGGTATTAGAGCAACTCGTAAGTTAATAGCGCAAAGATTTTTTTGGCCTGGCTTGAATCGAGACGTAGGACAATGGGCTAAGACTTGCATACCATGTCAAAAATCAAAGGTAGGAAGGCATACAGTATCAGAGTTACAGCAATTCCCAGAAACTAAACGCTTATCTCACATTCACATTGATATAGTTGGTCCGTTGCCACCTACAGAGCATGGATATAGATACCTTATAACTATGATAGACAGATTTACTAGATGGCCAGAGGCTATTCCAGTTAAAGAGATAACCGCCGAAGTAGTAGCTAAAGTTTTTTATGAAAACTGGATATCCCGTTTCGGAGTTCCCGATCGTTTGACAAGCGATCAAGGACGTCAATTTGAGAGTAGCTTATTCAATCAGTTAATGAAAATACTAGGTATTAAAAGAATTCGAAGTAGTCCGTATAGACCTCAAGCTAATGGTATAGTTGAAAGATGGCATAGGAGTATGAAACAAGCTCTAGCAGCGCGTCTTACTCTTAACACGTCATGGATACATGAGTTACCTACAGTCTTATTAGGACTGCGGACAGTAGGTAGAAGCGACAATGGCACTAGTCCTGCCGAATATGTCTATGGGCAAACACTACGTTTACCTGGAGGTTTTTATGACATCTCAGTTAATCGTAGTACAGGTGAGTATGATTTTTTGAATCAATTAAAACATACAATAGACAATTTAAAACCAGTTTCCAGAAGTATGAGAGACTCGCGTACGTTATCTATACTTATAATAAAACTGTAGAGAGGTCAATTCTGTACATGAAATATATAAAAAAAAAAACTATCAGGGGGTGATTAGTGATCGATACTGATGCCAAAAATGCAATCAGTAAAATTTTTGTCTGTCTGTCTGTCTGTCTGTCTGTCTGTCTGTATGTATGTTCCTTATAGAAACAAAAACTACTGGACGGATTTTAACGAAACTTGGTACAATTGTTCTTCATACTCCTGAGCAACATATAGGATACTTTTCATCACGCTACAATCAATAGGAGCAGAGTAGTGAAGGGAAATGTTGGGAAAACGGGAGAAATTACTGTTAGGAATAGATACTCCTTTAATATCTATCACCAACCTTAGATGTTACCATAGCAACCAAACGTTGTTGATTGTCATCAATGTCACTATCTTCACTCTTGACTAAATATATTCTTTACAGTATACGTTAATAATATTTGTTTATTTATTGTAACCGGTTTTATTCAATCCTACAGTACTTATATCTACTTTAACATGGTAGCAGAGCGTGGTTAAGGTACCCTGATGGTTCTATTTTACTGCATCAGAAATCGTACATCGCTCGCATATTGCATAGGTTTGGCATGGAGAAATGTAAGCCAGTGCCAACACCAATTTTAAAAGCAAATAATGCTCAAGATGTTAATGAAGTTTCAATGAACTTCCCGTACCGTGAAGCTGTTGGATCACTAGCTTATTTGATGACAAGCACGAGGCCTGACATAGCCTTTGCTGTCAGTGTTGTATCTCGAAATTTAGATAAACCTACAAGGGAGAACATCATCAATATCAAGAGGATAATGCGTTACTTGAAAGGGACTATAGAAGAAGGCATCGTTTACAAGCCAGGAAATAGTCATAATTTAGAATGTTACAGTGACGCTGACCACGGAGGTGATCATGAAACTGGAAGGTCTACCTCAGGCATTCTTTGCATGTATGCTGGAGGTCTAATATCCTGGAAAAGTAAACGCCAGAGCACAGTAGCGATTTCATCCACCGAGGCAGAAATAGTGGCAGCAAGTGAAACTGCTAAAGAAATTATTTGGCTTCGAAAGATCATGAAAGATATCATTGGTGAATGTCCAGCATCCCTATGTGTTGATAACGAATCAGCAATTAAGATGGCTAAGAATCCGCCAGAATTCCACCAAAAGACCAAACACATAAGGATACGATCATTCTTTATACGAGAATGTGTTCAAGATGGAAGCATTACGTTATTGGGTTTTTAGGGTTCGGAAACCAAAGGGTAAAACTAGACCTTTTTACTGAGTCTTTGATTTTTGTCTATTTTCAATTCTATAACTATCACGAATATTAAAGGGGGCTTATACATAAAAACGTGATTTTTATTTATTCGATATTGATAAGGGCAACGGGAGATAGATACGGTACGGAACTCTTCGTGCGCACTTGCCCGGTTTTATTAATAAGTAGGTATAGATACTAAGTTTTCTCTTTACCATCAATTTCCCTCATAAGAAGATAGTAATGGGTTATCGCAAAATCTCTTAAAACGGCACGCGGACGAAGTCGCGGCGGGAACAGCTAGTTTGTACATAAAGAACTAGGTAAGTGTGAACATGTTTTTATCCGAAATGACGCAGTACGTAGGCCATTGACAACACCTTACGATGGACCATATAGAGTTATAAAAAGAAGAGGTAAAGTATATACCATTCAATTGCCTAATCGAACAGTTAATATTTCAATGGATAGATTAAAACCTGCATTTTTATTGAATGATGACGAGACAAATGACAATCATGCCATCCCTAGTAAAAACGATAGCGCAAACGAAAACATAACAAGCGATAAAATTAATGTAAAAGTAACTAGAAGTGGTCGTAATATAAAACTACCTGTAAGATTTAACTGTTAAAAATTAAGCATAGGTAGATATAGATATAGTTGTTAAATAAGTAAAAATTTTTTTTTACAAATAATAATATTCTATTTACAAGAACTTTTGATTAATATAGGTACCTACATCGTTTATTTTATTTCATTTTATTTCTTTTTTATTAAATTTTGTTTGAGTAACATTTATATTGTACAACATCATTTTAAAGTTTCGTTTGCGAAACACATTTGTTAAGACTGTGACCTAAATACAAAAATGTAAACGTAGCAATAAGTAAGTACTTATCATAGTAGGTAACATACCTGCAGTGTGTAGTGTAGTGTTATGATAAGGTAACCATAAGTTATATATATTAGTAATTATATTAAAAATTTTTGTAAAATTTTGGGGGATGTTGTGTAGGGACCATGTAGGTATGAATGTGTGAATATTTGTGTCAGCATTTTGTTGTGCAAGAGAGAAGGATGCATGGAGTATCGTCAGTTACTGCGCACTGGCGATCAGAGCGAATGTGTTCGTAAACGGGAACTCATAAATAAATGCTAATCAATATTACGTGAAAAAGTTGTTTTGAATACTAGTAACTCCCAGTCCCACCGAACAAGAATAATACAAATACGTGCCTAACACAGGTACGTAAATACCCAACTACACCGCGGGCATCATATACCCTAGTACACCGCGGGCATCACATACCCAACTACACCGCGGGCATCATATACCCTAGTACACCGCGGGCACCACATACTCAAGTACACTGCGGGCATCACATACCCAACTACACCTCGGGCACCACATACCCTAGTACACTGCGGGCATCACATACCCTAGTACACCGCGGGCATCACATACCCAACTACACCGCGGGCATCATATACCCTAGTACACCGCGGGCATCACATACCCAACTACACCGCGGGCACCACATACCCAAGTATACCGCGGGCACCACATACCCTAGTACACCGCGGGCATCATATACCCAACTACACCGCGGGCACCACATACCGAAGTACACCGCGGGCATCACATACCCAAGTACACCGCGGGCACCACATATCCAAGTACACCGCAGGCATCACATACCCAACTACACCGCGGGCACCACATACCCAAGTATACCGCGGGCACCACATACCCTAGTACACCGCGGGCATCACATACCCAACTACACCTCGGGCACCACATACCCTAGTACACTGCGGGCATCACATACCCTAGTACACCGCGGGCATCACATACCCAACTACACCGCGGGCATCATATACCCTAGTACACCGCGGGCATCACATACCCAACTACACCGCGGGCATCACATACCCAACTACACCTCGGGCACCACATACCCTAGTACACTGCGGGCATCACATACCCTAGTACACCACGGGCATCACATACCCAACTACACCGCGGGCACCACATACTCAAGTACACTGCGGGCATCACATACCCAACTACACCTCGGGCACCACATACCCTAGTACACTGCGGGCATCACATACCCTAGTACACCGCGGGCATCACATACCCAACTACACCGCGGGCATCATATACCCTAGTACACCGCGGGCATTACATACCCAACTACACCGCGGGCACCAAATACCCAAGTATACCGCGGGCATCACATACCCTAGTACACCGCGGGCATCACATACCCAACTACACCGCGGGCATCATATACCCTAGTACACCGCGGGCATCACATACCCAACTACACCGCGGGCACCACATACCCAAGTATACCGCGGGCACCACATACCCTAGTACACCGCGGGCATCACATACCCAACTACACCTCGGGCACCACATACCCTAGTACACTGCGGGCATCACATACCCTAGTACACCGCGGGCATCACATACCCAACTACACCGCGGGCATCATATACCCTAGTACACCGCGGGCATCACATACCCAACTACACCTCGGGCACCACATACCCTAGTACACTGCGGGCATCATATACCCTAGTACACCGCGGGCATCACATACCCAACTACACCGCGGGCATCATATACCCTAGTACACCGCGGGCATCACATACCCAACTACACCGCGGGCACCACATACCCAAGTATACCGCGGGCACCACATATCCTAGTACACCGCGGGCATCACATACCCAACTACACCTCGGGCACCACATACCCTAGTACACTGCGGGCATCACATACCCTAGTACACCGCGGGCATCACATACCCAACTACACCGCGGGCATCATATACCCTAGTACACCGCGGGCATCACATACTCAACTACACCGCGGGCACCACATACTCAAGTACACTGCGGGCATCACATACCCAACTACACCTCGGGCATCATATACCCTAGTACACCGCGGGCATCACATACTCAACTACACCGCGGGCACCACATACTCAAGTACACTGCGGGCATCACATACACAAATACACCGCGGGCATCACATACCGAACTACACCGCGGGCATCATATACCCTAGTACACCGCGGGCATCACATACCCAACTACACCGCGGGCACCACATACCCAAGTACACCGCGGGCATCACATACCCAACTACACCGCGGGCACCACATACTCAAGTACACAGCGGGCATCACATACCCAACTACACCGCGGGCATCACATACCCTAGTACACCGCGGGCATCACATACCCAACTACACCGCGGGCATCATATACCCTAGTACACCGCGGGCACCACATACCCAACTACACCGCGGGCACCACATACCCAAGTACACCGCGGGCACCACATACCCAACTACACCGCGGGCACCACATACCCAAGTATACCGCGGGCACCACATACCCAACTACACCGCGGGCACCACATACCCTAGTACACCGCGAGCATCACGTACCCAACTACACCGCGGGCACCACATACCCTAGTACACCGCGAGCATCACATACACAAATACACCGCGGGCACCACATACCCTAGTACACCGCGGGCATCACATACCCAACTACACCTCGGGCACCACATACCCAACTACACCGCGGGCATCACATACCCTAGTACACCGCGGGCATCACATACCCAACTACACCGCGGGCATCATATACCCTAGTACACCGCGGGCATCACATACTCAACTACACCGCGGGCACCACATACTCAAGTACACTGCGGGCATCACATACACAAATACACCGCGGGCATCATATACCCTAGTACACCGCGGGCATCACATACCCAAGTACACCGCGGGCACCACATACCCAACTACACCGCGGGCACCACATATCCAAGTATACCGCGGGCACCACATACCCTAGTTTTGAACCAAGAACCATCATTTTTAATATTTGTATGGCAAACATTTATGTATTTTCTGGGTTTGGGCGATACTTTAAAACTGTATGTCTAAGTATTGTATCAGCAATCTAATTCTCATAGTACAAGCAGAGACTAGTATAAACAAGAAGACTGCCAACCTCATACAAAAAACGTGACTCGGAAAAAGGTGGAATTGCGTGGGTTATACCCAGTCACGTTTTTTTGTATCAGATTGGCAGTCTATTGTTTATACTAGTCTCTGGTATAAGCTTTGTTTCGTTTGAATATTGGATACAGGTTAGTACCTACTAAAAAAAAATATTCAGTTGCAGTGTGAATTTGTTGAAAATGTTTTGAGGTTATACTCGCACAAAGTGGATACATGTAGGTGTAATAAATATCAGTATCATAAACCTGTTGGTCCAATCCTGGATGTAGGTATCTTCAAAATCTTTGGCCCATCCCATCCAGTCTTGCCAGCTATACTACACAGATTATATCCAGATTTTGGTACATATAACACAAATAATTATCCTGTTTACCTGGCAAGTAACTGCTAAAGTGTGGCAAAGCTGTGTTTTTCCGGTTCGGAACTCTCCAAATATCTCAGTGATGGAGCCTGTCTCGATGCCTCCACCGAGCAGTCTATCCAATTCTTTTGAACCTGTGGTCAACTGGATTATTTCTGCCCTGGAAAGTATATTTCATGTTCATGTTTGTACAAAAAAACCTAGATTTAGTCTAGTGATATTATAAAGAGAAAGGTGTTTGTCTCAATATCTATATTTCAATATGAATGAATGAGAAGTCTCAACTTTGAACTTTTTTCTAGTAGGTGAATCAATTTTGGTGTATCAGAGTATTTTGAGTTATTAGTCCAACTGTGATTTCTATTCTACTTGGTTTATGTTGAACTTCGAGTTCTTATTAATGATCGAAGATGTTGAAGTTTGTTTATTTTTTGTTAAAGATTAACCCCCTATCTTATAAAAAGTAAGCGTTGACTTTAAGTCATCATTACGTATGGTAATCAATACTTCAAGTCAGCGCTTACTTTTTATCAGATAGACCGTGAATCTTTTAGAACCAAATCTATACTACTTATTTCATATTTTTTCTTACCTCAGATAAATCCAAAAACAAGTAGCATTGAAAACATCAAAAATTTTAAAATTTAAATTGATAAGTTTATTTATAGATTTTCTATAGTTTATACCTTTTTTGATGAAACTCTGTGGCAGTTGTGAAACCCATTGGCACAAGTTTGGAAGCCTCAGCTAATATTTTATCCGCTTTTGCTTCAGAAATGCCTTTTATAGTGATCAGCCATTTCTTAGGAGCATACGCCACTGACTCCACAGTGTGGTAGCCAGCTTCTTCAAGCTTTTTGATGTCTCCGGAAGTAATTCCATTGCCCTGAAAATATTTATTGAAAAACATATGATTCAACTATCTTTAAAGGCTATATATCATCTTTAGAAAAAAGCAAATGATTTACTATAATTATTTAAATAATTAAAAATAATAGTATAAAAATAAAAAAAACACATATTATAAGAAAATTAAACTAAAAATGCCACCAGCAGTAGGGCAGGTTCCAAACTACCAGGTCAGGAATGCAGACTGAGGAACTTGAACTGAGACTGCATTGTGGAAGATTACTGTCTTCTGCTTGTGAGCCAATTTTATAGTGAGATCTTAACATTATTTTTATTAATACACTAAATACAATAAAATCAAACAAAAATAATGAAGACGTGTGGCACTCGGAGACCGCCGCCGCATTTTTTTCTGGATTACGCTTGCGCAGTGTTATATTATTTCGTTACGGAATTTCTGGATTCAGTCTCCACGCTCAAGGCCCGCAATAGAAGCTATGCAATAGCGTAAAAATATCAGCCAGCAAGCGAAATACATAAAATAAGTAAAAATCGTTTATTCAGAACATGCAAATATAAAATTCTCTGTTATTTCTAAGTTACTAACCCAGTTTTCATAAGTTTTCTGTTACTAATACTATGGACTAAGTTGTAAGTCTGTATAAATAAATTATATATATATATAAAGTAAAGGTATGTTGTACCTCTAACTTGCCGATCAGCTGTGGTCCGCACTCGTCTGTGTCTTCTTCAGCAGTCGCAGTAACAGCTGACGCTGTGGCGGCCATATCAGTTACAAAGTCACACGGTTTTTAGCAACAAATCATCAAAATTTATGACTGAATTTTGTTGCTTTGAGCACTTTATTTTCCGTGATGGTAGATCCTGATCCTGTAAAACAATCACAGGATTAGGTTGTTATTGTTCTTGGTTACATATGTTCCGGTTTCAAACACACACAAAATATTATTTCGATCTTTCTAGCCGCGGTCAAGTAAAACTTAAGATTAACAAAACTCATTTTAGAGCATGCTAGATATTGGATTAAGTTAAGTAAGCCTCATGCACCTTACCTGTTTCTTAGAATCGATTTTTTTTCCAAAATCCCAATGAAAACAAATTCACAAACACAGACAGACAGACTGAAGCATCGTTCTTTTGTATCGAATCTACCAACAGAGCTGCCAACCCTGAATTAGGATTTTCCCCGTCTCAATGAAAAATACCCAACATTCAAACTATTTATATCCCATTAATTTTCAAAAGACGGATTAAAACAAATTATTTGGTAATTTGTCCAAAACCTTTCAGGTGGGTGGTTATCCTGTTTGTGTTTTTTACTACACTTAATTGTTTTTTATGTAATTTGCTGTATTTCACGAAGGCTATTGGATATCTACCATACATAATAATATATCCTCTAATTGATTATACCTTAGCTTAAGGGAAAATTCTCCCAGTTGTGAACACTGCATACCGTAAAAACGATAAAATGTCAAGACAGAATGTCAAAGTCAAGCTATTCCCTCCATAAAAATGGAATCCTACCAACAATCAACAAATCAATCCAATCAATCAATATTCTTACTTGATTTCTTGTACATCTATCCGTAAAATAAAGAAGAAGAAATAATTTTATAAGTAAAATTGGTTAAACGAAAGATGTCCTTTCAAATCATTCCCGGTTTTATTTACGTTTTTATTAGAAAATATACCTTTTTCTATCAGATAATTCGATAAAGCTCAACCATCGCTATAAGCACAATAGAAAAATGGATGAAATACCAGAAATCCGTTTGCACATAGATCGTCAAACATTTACGGTGAAGAAAGACCTCCTGTGCCAGCATAGTGATTATTTCCGTGCTATGTTCAGTGGAAATTACGTAGAAAAAGAACAGCATGATATTACCATCGATGTGAGTAATCTTCGATGAATCCTTTGGCTAGTACCTACCTACTTACCTACCTTATGGAGATATTAACCTTCGTCTTACGTCTCTATTACCTTCTTATCTAGAGACAAAAGTATTGTTAGCGATATATTTTATTAATTTACAGGTAGATGCAGTAGATGCTAACTCTATTAATATCATTTTACGATACATGGAAATAGGGCTAATAGACCTGTCTGAATATCAGTTATCAGAGATTGGTAGTCTTGCAGTCTCAGCCAATTTCCTGCAAATTAGCGAGTTGATAAAGCAGGTAGAATACTGCTTAGATCTTCAGCTTTCCACCTCTACCTGGATAGAGACAATGACTATTGCAGAAAATGCAGCATACACCACTCTAGAACAGAAATCGGCTGCGTTTGGGCTGCTTTCTTTCAAAACCATGATGGTGGAGTGTATTCCGTCTATAGATAGACTATACTGGTACCTTTCCCACCCATATCTTGATACTAACAGTGAACTCGATGTATTCAAATTTGGAATGCAATGGGTGCTTTGTAAAGAAACCGGAGCTGATGCATTGCTGATTATACTCGGCTGTTTGGATATGAAGAGACTTACCGTCAAAGACTTGGAAGAAATTAAAAACGACATGCTGATGGGGGGTTTTGTAAATAGTTTAGCTGAAAAGGTGACAGAATGCCTTCTGAAAGTCTGCAATGATACTCAAAATTTATCCGAGCCAGTTATTATTTCCAACAAGAAAAGCTTATGTGAACTTTTCACTGAAAGAGTGTATGTTGAAGTTTTGAACTTAGTAAGAGAAAGTAAAGGGAGAAAGCTTGTTTACACACCAATTGTGCCTGTATGGATGTTAAAGGATTCGAAGCTGGATTTTGCACCTCATTTTATGTACACTTTTTCAGAGGAAACAGGATTTGAGCAATGGCTAGAAGTGGCTGATAAGAATCTATGGGGATGGACAGTGGTGTCTTGGGGAGCCCACAAACTTGTGATAGTAGGCGGTGAGCATGGCCGAGGTACAGGGATTTTCATGAGAGATGTAAGAGTGTATGATACTCTGAGGCAAGAGTGGATATGTCATGGTGTGCAGTTGCCACCGCGGAGACATGGTGGAGTTGCCATTTTAGGAAATACTTTATTTCTAATTGGAGGAGTAGGTGGATTCAGGTTAGTCTTGAATTAAAATTATAATAAAAAATAATTAGATAAATAATTGAATTGCTGACAAAGTATTGTCATAATTAATTATTTTGTATCATAAACATAATAGTTCAAACTTGAATTGATATTTGTTTGATCTACAAAAGTATTTTTAACATGATTTTTTTGTCTTTTCAGAGTGACATTGGATACAGCAGTAGCTTATGATATGGAGCAAAGATCATTTAGAAAGATAGCAAAGTTACCAGATTGTATTCAGAGTCCGGCAATATGTTGTCATAAAGGAGAAGTTTATGCCGCCGGACACAAAAATATATTTAAATATAATGAAGAAATTGGTGACATAGACCAATGGAAGACAGTGATCTCAACGGAAATGAGAACCAACAGAATGACTTCTTTCAAAGATTATATTTACTGTGCACAGAATTACTTTAGCCCTATGTATAGATTTAAACCTGGGGAGGATCAGAAATTAGAGCTTATAACTAATTATAGTTATCCTCCTGCTGCTATTTGTAATTTAAGTAAGTTTTACTATTTAAAAAGCATTAATATACACTTACTTTTCTTACGGCATTCTCGAACGATGATCAACGAAAAAATCAAATAATTACTATGTGTCAAACTCGGATCAATCGTGATTTGGGTTTCCAGAAACCGGTCGTAAGTATGCATTTGTAAGCCAACCAAAAAAATAGAGACTGACACAAAAAAAAATGTCTTGACCCACCTTTATGAGCATCCTTGTATTATTGTTGGTATCATTTAACAGTCTGGCATTAAGAATATCGAAAAAGTTTCACTATAAAAAAAGTTTCACTTCATAATTTTTCAATTTTTTTTTTACGCTGTATTCTTTTATTTTCAGATGATCGTCTCATAGTATTCTCACGGCCGCTCTGTGGAGCTTCCGAATGCATATCAGTTGAAGAATATAAAGGGGAGTTAGAGGAGAAACCGAAACTACTAATGACCAAGACAACATCACCGTTCACCATTAATGATGTAGCTGGATGTTGCATCCTAGTTACTAATATACCCCCTGTATATAATTATGTATCTCCATACATTCAGAAATATTTATCTTGTAATTCTGTTTAAGCTTTTACTTAATGTTCTAAAAAAAAATGGTAGCACTCCGGGAGTGCCGGCAGAAGTGAAAACTTCAATATTAACGTTGTGTTTTCACTTTTAAGTTTTCACTTCAAAAATATAACCACAGTCGTGATTGTGTCATGTCATTGTGTCACATTCGCGCAAGCGCGAATGTGACACAACGACGAAGACAACGAAGACACACTGACACAGACACATTCGCGCAAGCGCGAATGTGTCTGTGTCATTGTGATTGTGTCATGTCGTTGTGTCACATTCGCGCAAGCGCGAATGTGACACAACGACGAAGCCAACGAAGACACAGACACATTCGCGCAAGCGCGAATTTGTCTGTGTCTTCGTTGGCTTCGTCGTCATCGTCACGTCACGTCATGTCGCCACGTCATCGTCACGTCATCGCGCAAGCGCGAATGTGTCTGTGTCTTCGTTGGCTTCGTCGTCATCGTCACGTCACGTCATGTCGCCACGTCATCGTCACGTCATGTCGCCACAACACTATTTAATTGTTTGAGTCATACGTCGCGTGACCGCAAGTGTGTTCTTTTGTCGTCTCTTGTTTTACGAGCAATGTATAAAAATTAAATAAGATCTTACGCTTTTTCGACGTCACGTGACCCTGACGCGAGTTTGAAAGTTTTTACCCACCCAGCGCCGCTAAAGAAGTTTTCACTTCAAAAATGTTGCTAGATGTTCTATGTGTATTACCAGAGACTAGTATAAACAATAGACTGCCAATCTCATCTGGGAATAATCTGAGTATAACCTGCGGAATTTCACCTTTTTCCGAGTCACGTTTTTTTGTATGAGGTTGGCAGTCTTCTTGTTTATATATAGTATCTGGTATTACTTAGGTTGTAAATTGTATAGCTAAACGGGTCAATAATGTGGAATACTCATAAGTAAAAATTAGATTTTGTCTTATTTATTTCAATCTGATATCACAAAATGTAATGAAATCAACTTATCATCACATAATTTCATTAAAAACTCATAATTTAATAAACAACCATAATACTTAAATCTACTTGTTTGGTTGACGACGTCTTAATTTCATAAGAGCTTCCTGTCTTTTCTTTTCAATCAAAAGTTTGAGATCATCTGGATTATTTTGACTTTTTTTTGGCAAAGGATTATTTCTTGCATCATGGTTATTTCTATTAGTTGAAGGAATATTGGTGGAAGCAATTTTCGGTTGAAACAGTCCTTTTTTAGGTATGACAAGTTGATTAGGCTCGGTGGATGTCTGAGAATATGGGGATGATGTAAATGGTAAAAGTCGTTTCGCCTGAAGCCGTTCTCTGGCTAGCTGATGTTTCTTCTTAATTTCATCTTGAGTACATCTTATGGGAGAATCACCTGTTGCTGTAATAAAAAAATTGTGTTATTTACATTTTAGCAGTAGAGCACAATCTGTAGGTAAAATGTGTTGGAACTCAAGATTATTTCTAAATTACATATCAGATCAAGTGTAACTCAAGACAACTTAGAGAGGAGTTACTGTAATGAGGTTCAGATTTTTGGCACATATTGTACCTTGAAGCAGCTGATTAGTATAGGAATTATATTTTATAGTTTGGTTACATTTAGCCTAAATTAATATTCATCATCATCATCATTTCAGCCCATTGGCACCCACTGCTGAGTATAGGCCGATTTACTATGCCATTCTTATGGTCCCTTAAATTAATATTAATTATCATAATATTTTGTATCATGATAATAGATTATTAAGCACACTTCATAGTAATAATTACCATTATTATCATCTTGGTTCCCAAAAGGCATGGAATTATACCGTCCAAAAGCCATTCCACTCGTTGAAGGTTTATTATTATCAGGCACTGAAGGTGACTCGGGCATTGAACTGTGCCGGCCAAAAAATGATTTAGAAGATGGACTGCCATCATGGACTATCAATTCTTTCACAGTCCAATTTTTACTGCGTGTTTTAGACACATCTGACTTGATCGGCAGCTGTGTTAAGTGATCAAGTGCACTATCATTTAAGTCTCCAACTATATTATCAAATGAATCATCATTCATGCATGGAGAATCACATTTTTTTACTTTGCTGACAACAGGTGATTCTAATCTTATACTGTTCAATATTGCATCCATTGAGTCATGATCCATTTTGAAGTTTAGCTTGGTACTTTGTCTTGTACGTTTAGCTGGTGTTGGCTCGCAGTTCAATATTTTCTCTTCTACCATTTGACTTGCTTTTAACAAGCATTCATTCATAGAATCATCGGACTCCAAAGCTGCATCAGGGTCTGATCGGCCAAAATTAGAGCTTAATACATTTTTTCTTAAACATCTTGAGGTGCTTCTTGGAATACATTTGGGTGAACATGCCTGTGTCTCATTGAATATATCATCATCACTGCCCGATTGTGGCTTTTCAGGCAAACTGGTTTCTTTTTTGTGTATCAACTCATGCAAATTTTTGTTTAACTCTAGTAAATCTTGAAACAATTCAGTTTTTTTCTGAGATATCTTCAGTGCTCGCCGTTTCGGCAGTTGCTTTTCTATTACTTTGGGTCTGTGGGATCGTTTTGTTTTACGGCTTAGTGGGGTCGTGTTTTTCAGGCGTGACGTGGCTGTATTATCTGACTTTGGAGTGTAGAAGTTCCATACGACATCGGTTTCGCCTTCATTTCCATCTTGTGTACAGAAAAACGGCACGGGGCTGGCCGCTTCTGAATCGCATATAGAATCGCTGTCCCTAGATGGAGATTCAGCTTGGTGCTCCGGCGTTGAACATGATAGCACTGTAAATTTGAATAAGGTATAAAACAAGGGGTAACTATGCTGATGCAGCGCTTCAAAGCCTAGAAAAGATTACCTTTCGGTTTATTTTTCGTCGCTACCATTTCTGTGGATAGTTTTTTCTTGTACATGAGTAGGTAAATGATACTTGGCAAATAGAATTCAAGAGTTATAGTCTGCGTTATCCATGAACAAGGAGCATATACAAACAAAATACAAATAAATGATAAAGTGTAAACAGTGGGTGGTTTCCTAGACTTGAGTACAAATCTTTCTACCTTTATGTGACGGACGTACCCTGCCTTGCATGCGTAGTGACATGTCACTGACATTTCTTGTCTTGGCAGTTGACAGACACAGACGTTTGTGTTTGCTTGTAAAAAAAAACTAACGATTTGTAAATAAATAAGTTAAGTTCATTACATTGTACCTATCAGCTAAGTACGGCTGAAGTAGGTCTGCATTTTTTATTTTGCGGCGTGCGCGTGTTTCATATAATAGCAAAACCAACAAAATCTGCTATGCCATGCATGCGTCAAGCCCAAGCCAGGCCTGCCGGACTAGCTACATACGCAAGCCATCAAACCAGTCAGCAGGCGGCTAGTCAGCCAGCCGATTCAATTCGCTATTCAGTCAGTCAGTTTAGTTGCAGTCTGAAGTTACAGACGCGCGGACGTTATTGCTCGTAGCTATAGCGCGATGTACATTCGGAAGTGACAATATTGTGTAAAGTGTACATTATCTCGCAAAAATGTTGGCGGACGGCGAAATTGTCGGTGACGGATCATGGAACCTCACGATCTACGTGACGGATCTGAATGAAAAACGGACCATGGTCGTGAAAGGCGACATGCACATCGGCGGCGTTATGCTCAAGCTGACTGAGAGTTTCGGTGAGTACTTGCCCTATTTTGATAAGTTACTATAATCAGAGTTCCTAGTGCTATCACTTTGATAAGAAGCTATACAGTCCAGCTACTTTATTTAGACATTTATTTTCTATGTACAAAGATATTCTTTTGCAGAATTTGTAATTAAAATCTAGGCTTACCTGCAGGTGTTAATGGTTTTTATTAAGTACTTACTTTATTTAGATTAAGTACTTTTATTGGAATCATACAAAAAAATACTATTATTTCAAACCCGTGATTGATCTCAATGACTCATAAGTTCTAAGTCTTATGTGAGGTGCTTCACCAAAATATGACCCGTCTATGTTCCTTTTGAAATCAAATAAACTGCAAAAACTGTTGTCTAAAAAAAGTTTTCAGTTAAACCCTAAGGTTTCATAAAATAGTATAAGATTTTCAATTTATGTAGTACCTATGTTATTATCAGTATCCATCACACTTATAACGTTTGCCAATTTGATTGAATTTTCAAGATAAATGAAATGAAATTTTTAAATTTCATTTGCAATGAAATTCGACTAACCGCTTCTGTTTTTACTATGTGTGTCCAGTGTCTAGGAAACATTGACAAGATCTATTGCTTCTATGAAAAACCGTAATACCTAGATCTCTCAATTCAGTATTGATAATAATTTACCCACTGCTAACAGCTCTCATGTATCAATCATGTTTTGCCTACTACATCTCACCATGATAAAAGTAAAGATGACATTGTTAAATCTCTTTTTTATTATTTTAAGAACCTGATTGGACAAATTATTTTGAAATCAACTGATGGAAAATATTTAATATGTTGCAGTTGTAATAGACCTTCAGTACCTACTTGATTTTCCCTATTTTGCTGCCTTTATAAGTATCATTACAATGCAATGTAAATAAATATTAAAATTGGCAATAAACACACTAACAAAACAGTAACTTGTTTGTTTCTATAAAACAACTACTTAGTGATGTACAATTTTAAATTTTAAGCTATCTCTGTGTAGTATAAATCTTGAATATTTTTACACAGACTACAAGATTTGCAAAATTTACATGCATTAATATTCACAATATCATGTCTCAGAAGCCAGTTTCGCTTTTAACTGGTTCTGGATAAAAGCAATACCTGCTTTATTAAAAGAGGCGAGAGTAAGAGATAGCGCTATTTGTTAGAAAAGGACGGAATAGTGCGCGTACGCAGGCATGCGTCCTTCGCGGCCGATTATGCGCTGGGCCTGAGTTTTTGCCTACAAATGTACAGGTGAACTACCGATTGGAAATGCTGAAGTTTGTAAAAAGCGGAGCTGTTTCAAAGAATTCTGTTTTAAATATATTTTAACACTATAAACAAAGAAGCATAAATAAGTGTATCAGAGATTTGATCTAGGAAATTTTATTAAAAGATTGATTGACGAGCATTGAAGACTACGTCATTTTTATTATTTATAAATACATTTAAATTAATATATATTTTTCTAAAAGTGATTAGGTATGGTATTTCGTTCCACGCACTTGACGTCAGCGGCTTGCTTCGCTCGCCATCTCTATACGTGCTTAGAGCATTGGCTTTGACGCGTCGTTCGCTGAGCTCTCTTACATTTTGTCTGTCTTCAATATTACGTACTAATTGTATAAAATTATAACAAGCGATTTTCAATTTGAGAGCCTTATTTAATATTGAATACCTACGTAGTCTCTATCTGTAAAACGATATGATTGAACTACACCTTAAGAAACTACCTACCTGAATAATTTGGTAATAAAATATAGCGTATAGTCGCGTAAACAGCTTGATGTTCTCACTATTCACCTACGCGAATCGGTTGATAACTTTCAAAATGGCCGACGATATTTCGCCCACAAGCACCCAAAAACTTGTCTAAAATTATGCATTATTCAACACTTCGCTCCTGTAATGGTTTGATTACTAAATGTACACAACGTGAGACAATAACAACAGTTCTAGAGGCTACTATGTTTGTAAAACATCACTCATAATACTAGATATGGAAAGATATAAGCAGGTTACTTACATGTACTTAAGTTTTTTTTTATTTATAGATGGTTACTTCTTATCAAAATACTTACAAGGGTTTTATGTCTTCATGCGCATAAAAAAACATATAATCGAAGCCCATGACGACGTCAACAGACTCATTACTCATTCACAGACTTGTTTGAAAAACCCACTAATCAACCAACTTTCGGAATGTGTTCACAAAAACCTTCTTCTTCTTCCTGCCCTTATCCCACTAGGTGGGGTCGGCACAACATGTTCGTTTCTTCCATTCTCCTCTATCATCCGTCATCTCAGTATTCACTCCTTTCACATCCATATCATTTTTCACACAATCCATCCATCTTTTCTTAGGCCTACCTCTTCCTCTATATCCATCCACATTCATACCTAGCACTCTTTTCGTCACATGACATTCTTCTCTTCTCATAACATGTCCATACCACGCCAACCTGTTACTCCTCATTTTTTCAGTCACTGGAGCTACTTTCAGACTTCCCCTTATGTACTCATTTCTAATTTTGTCCATTCTTGTTACTCCACACATCCATCTCAACATTCTCATCTCTGTAGCATGCACTCTTTTTTCATCCGTCACTTTCGCTGCCCAGCACTCAGATCCATACAATACGACAGGTCTTATGATAGTTTTATAAATTTTTCCTTTAAGTGTAAGTGGCATACGCGGATCACATGTTGTGCCAGTGACCTGTCGCCATTTCATCCATCCAACATTCATGAAATGGTGTTCACAAAAACCATCTGCAATAATTTATCTCATGATATTAAGTTGCTTTCTACATGATCTACCTTTCATAGTTAGATCGATTTCAGTAGATAAAGTACTAAGAAGATAATAAGTTACGTAGAAATCTCTCTTCTTTGCTTTGTCTGAAGTTGGCTCGGCCTAGAAGTTTCTTTTATTTGAATTATTTAATATCACCTCTTGTGATGTATTTCGATACCTATTCGTATTTTTAGAAATGAATTCATAGAAATCGTGATATTTACCGTTATATAAACATGTTATTCTTCTTTATATCACTATTTTTCACACAAGTTCGCCTTCCAATTTGTTTGCGTACAGAACAACACAATATTCCCTGTAAATTCTGAAATTTTTCGAGACATTATATTTTCAAGATCCACTCTTGAACTTTACGACATGATTGCAGAACGAACGTTTTTTGTTATTACACATAATAATATTACAATGTAATTTATAACTTTAAACAATTTTAGTAGAATATGATACCCTGTGTCACATTGTTACAAGATAGTAGGTACGTATTTCTTAAAAAAAAAACGATAAAGGGATAATGTTAAGCAATTTGAATTTGTTACCTAATTACACATAGCCAAAAATGTATTAACATTGAACGCCTTTATCAGCAATGTAAATAATATGTTGTGGTGGATAGTTTGCATAATCAAATCCTTACATGTTCACTGATAAGATTGTTAGCAATTGCATAAACTACGTAAACGTAGGTATGAATTCTTTAGATAGCCGTACCGTGGTTTGAAGCGTAGTATTACCATTTGTGCTCGAGGGAAAAAAACAAAACTTATCCTTATACATATTGTATTAATAATTCTACAATCATCTTAAATTATACCTACTGTTCTTGCAAGAATAACAATTCTTCACTGCCTTATTCATGTGGTTTTATTTCACCCCTGATAAATCTGACAAGTCTGACAACACCAACGGCTTTCGCCAATCGATCGCATAATGTTGATCTGGCTCCGAGATTGCAGGTACCAGTAGGTTTCTTTGTATCACAGGCTAGTCTCACAGCATTCTGATGGCGTACCCGATTCTGAGAACTGTGGAATTTTATCACAAGGCTGGGTTGCGAAGACCATTTACATTCGCTGACACTACAACGGGATTGTGAGCACGATCCCATGTTTATCGACGAGAAACGCTACGCTTTGATTGAAAAACTGGGAAAAGAAATAGCTCAGTAGTCCTGAAATATATACCGGACACTACCTCATTAGGTCTTAAATAATAGGGTTAAACAGTGGCCAGGAAGAAAGCTCTGCCCATTTAAGATTGATTGCCAAATGCAGTATAGAAATCATAAAAATATGGTTAATCCATGACCAAAAAGCAATCATAGAAAGGCGCTTCCTGCAGGTACGTGCATATAAATTACGATGAATACCAAAATTTGGGATGGTAGGCTTAATTTGGGTGAATTGACTATGTTACTAGTGGATTGTAAATATCTGCTCAAATAAGCATACCACATTTTTTAAACAAACGTGAGACGAAATACGAGTGAAAGACAATGAGTACATAGCAGTACAATTGGCAAAAAGTGGATCTTGTTTGTTTTCTTAGTCTCTGAGACGGATGCTCGTACGTACGTTCTGAGAAGCCGGTCGAGCGACTTCCGGTACTATAGGATGGGGTCCTATCTCTGGTAGACCTTTGTCACCTAGTAACATATCACTGGTCACTCCAAATATTCACTGAATCGTCGAAAATATAAGCGTCTTTATTGTTGAATTTGAATCAAAGGAACTTTGGTTTTGGCGCGTCGTGTAAGTAATCAGTACTGCTAAACAGTTTTGGAAAGCTGATCCTACGAAATCAAGCTTTGGTGTACTTAATTTTCATCGCTTTTTTGCCTTGATATTCGGTAGGTTCGATTTGGAATTGTGGTACACCTTGTAAACTACAAAATAATTCGAAAACCCTAGAAATTATAAATGTATAAGTTGGATTTTAACGTCGTCGTCGTGGCAGTGAAATCACTGCATGTTAATGATTGTTTTGTATTCTGTGCTGCCGGCATAGATAACACCTTATCATCCGCTCATAGTTCCTTTGGACATTCAGTACTTGACCAACTCAATACAGTAGCTGAGGACATTGACTTTTGATAACTTGACTTTGGGGTTGAAGATTTTTTTTCAATTCTTCAATATAATATACGACGTAATTTAGTAGATATTTGTAGCGGGTTCTATTCGCTTCAAGCAAAATCATTAGATACCATTAGTTAAAATAAAAACCCCTTGAATTCGCAGTCAAATAAATATTTAAGACGGTAATAAACTCTATCACCAGTTTAAGCCGTAATGGTGTTCTTTAATTAGATACGCTATCTTAAAAGGAAAATCTTGCGCATTGTTTTAGTTTCAAGATATTCTAACGACTTTCCTAGTTGGGTAAAATCCAAGAGGTAATTATCGAAGAACATTTTATTGTTATCAAGAGGGCCGGAGGGGCAGCTATCTGATAGATAATGCGACATCCTCGCTGGTACAATAACGCTATTGTAGAGTCCTGTTGGCATGACACCCGTATCACTATGAATAGGGCCATTGTCAAGTTTAAAGTGTCTGCTAGTTTGAAAATCTTGGATCTTATCAGCAGCTCTTCCTTACCTACACACTTACACTCACAACACTATACTGATACTCTTAAAAGGGGATTTACTGACATCCTGAGTTTATCTGCAAAAACGAAATATTTTATTTTGATTGTTATTTCTAAAATTATAGTATTTAGATTGAAGGAATACCACTCAGTACCAGCAGATACAATACTCTGAGGCAGTATCCATTCTTTGTCCTGTGTGAATGAACTAAACAATCGATCATCGTACGATCGATCTAAATGCCATCAATGCACAGGGTCGAGATGGTGACATGAAGGAGTGCCTCCTACTATGGATGCAACTGCACGATGACAGCCGGACGCTAACGGTTGCGCGCATTCCGTCACCGACCACAGCCCATTGGCTAATTGAGGTATTGCTGCGACACTTGGACATCCACCATTCTATTACCAACATCTTCACATGAACTAAATTGGCAATAAGTTCGGCATTTATCGACTATCCATAGTAGATAGGTTTGTCAACGTTAAATATATTTAGAGGCAAATTAAAGGTGTATAGAATGCGGACGATACAGCTGGGGTGAATGAAAGAATTGGGAAGGAAAGTATTTGTTGAACATAATTACTATGATAATCGAGATCTAATCGACTTGTAATGTAATCAAAATGCATCGTAAAGTTGTGGTGACTGTTTGTATTGGCACCTGAGCTATATTTTATGCAATAGTACTTACTGGTTTTTGGGGTCAATTACCGACACATCCATAGGAACTTATGCAATAGGTCAACGCATTGTTCTCAGTTTGAATACTATGTTGATAGGCAATAGCCGTCCTTTTAGAGCTCTGTCTTAAATCGTCTTCTCACTGTATTTGCAATACTTGCTATTTGCAATTTAAAACGGGTAGCACGACATTCAATGAAGATGTTAGCTTGTGCTAGTATTTCAGCCATTATCGTGACTAAATATTCAAGCTGAGTATTATACGTCATCTATGCAGAACAAGAAGAAAACATTGCTTTACGTGGAAAAACGAATAAACACAAGTGGCTTAATGTTTTGAGACTACTAATAGTTTGAAGAAGAGAGAGGTTGCAGACCTATGTGACGCGAACCGTGTAAGCACCGACATATCGCCATAGCTGACGCAAAAACAAGACACGCAACATACAAGATATGGATACTTCTAAATGGATAACACATATTTGCTGTAAACTTGCTCGAACACTGGCTGGTTGAGTCCTACACTATTGCTACCCTTCAAATTATTTTCAGTTATTTAACCGATTCAATGCGGCGGTCTCTTGGACAAACTTTAGCGCCTGGCGGCGAACAAATATTTTGTGGCACCACAGTGGCGCCTAACGCAAGGGACTTTGATGGCACCACTAAGGTGCCCTCCGCCGTTAATTGTAACTTATCGTCTTTTTTACTGTTTTCACGTGCTGAAAGTTTAATAGCCACCCAAAACAAGCCAGCGGTTCATAATTTCGATAACTGTCGAATCTACAATAAATGTGTCCCCACATTGTCGCGCAAATCGGTGAAACGGAACCGGGAGTCATTCGTTGTATGATTGTGTGCCATTGTTATGCAAAACTGCCACGCGCTGTGTAGTTTACTCGTCAATCTAATATGACACATAATATAAACTACTACGATGCCCTACCCATATCAAACAGCCTAGACTAAGAGTGAATTTCTATTAGACTTTTTTTATCTAGTCGCATTAACACTAGTGGTAGATGCATATGTTTCTACATAAAATACATGCTTTCGTTGCAGTTTTAAACATGATCTACATTGGACGATAGCACGAATCAAGATAAATATGACATACCACTTAGTACGTTGCCAATGTGATTCAAGGTATATGACTACAGCGGTCATGCATGATTCGAACCGGTTTTTCTGCGGTCTAGAGTGACGTCACCTCAAGAAATACTGAGAGAGCGCTTATAAGGCAATGAGAACTGCGATGTCGATGCTATTTAATTTCTCAATGTCTATAATGGATCTTTGACCACAACCAATTATTGTGATAGAAACATGTAGAACCACCTAGCACAGAAACGTGATTGAGCGAATGCTATGTAAATTGTATAATTTTGCGCTCATGAACCAACTAGACATAGTTTGAATATTTTCAGACACGGACCAGACTAATTTGTATTTTGTGTTGTGTATATTCAGTGACAATGAATCATCTGCGGCTTATCAAGATCTACGATAATCAAAATTTGACAAAACGATACACTGTAATCTATATTTTAACTATTATATTATCGGATCTCCCTGGTGTAGGTATTGGTTAGATTCAATTTGCCGTAGTATTGTTCTCTCATGTCGCAACCGTTCCCTTACCCTTTGTCTTTTTATGCTGGTATTCAGATCGTAAATCTTATACCACACTGTAAAATTTAAAAGCGATTCTCGTTTCAAATCGATTTTCTATTTATAATCGTCTGACTTCATTGTGAGTACAAGTACCAACGTTGGAAATACAACAGCCGGTGTTTTCGCCTTCACGCACCGCTTCAGTTGATATTTTGCCAAAGCTCATGGCATTAGATTTAACTACCTCAGTATTCTACTTTTACTGTACCTAATACTTCACGCAGCATGGATTGGTTCAATGTGCTGTAAGTTTCTTACCTAAAACTAGCTTTGTATTCGGAATGTTCGAGATTCGCAAATACTCTTTACGAGGTTATTCTAGTAGGAGTTACTACCGACTACATTTTATGGCGCATTCAGCGCGAATAGGATACGGGAGAAATGTTATACATATATGCGTGACTCAGACTCTCTACTTTGGTGGTCATCTTTCTTTATCTCAGGTAGAACAGGAAGCTCATTAAGGTCGACATATCTCGACGAGATATCATAAATAGACATTCAAATTACCAAGTCGTCGAGTTTAATGTCACGACGCGGTTCTAACCCAACCGCAGGTTAAAAAGACCTCATGGCTTCTTGATTTCAAGGTTTTCTTGTTTGTAATGTTTATTATTATTTAACCTTAGACATGATTGGTTCTTCCTCTGTCGCATAGGCTTTTTTTCTGTTGATAATATCATTATTTTAATGTTTAAACGATTGCGTTGATGATTACCGTGCCATGTTTTTGCATATTTAACCATTTTAATTACCTATGAAGTAATTTTTTTGATGACAGGCATATTAATTCGTCCTCTGACTTCATCAGGTCAAGGTCTGGCGGGTGCGACACCGCACCTTCATTTACAGATCCATTAGGCTCATGTTTTTGCTTCCTTTACTTTGCAAATGCTTTAGATCTAACTTTACAAAATATAGTTATAACTAGATTAATGTTGCTTTTATTATTAACATCCATTAATATTTTTACCACCTCTTTCCCCTAAAACTATCGGCTCTTTTCCTTGTTTAACTATTGGAGTTCCAGTTTAGGCTTTTATAAATAAATAAATAATGCTGGACAATCCACACAACATCATCTAGCCCCAAGCTAAGCAGAGCTTGTGTTGTATATGGGTACTAGAAGACTGATATACTTAATACAATACATTACATGGATAGATATTTTTTATTATACATATTTAATACCCAGAACACCTGAAATAAATATTTGTAGATCGTACAAACATTTATCCCAAGACGGGAATCGAACCCGCAACCACTTATCTCACACTTGTTACTGAACATTCAAACAAACAGCTTCTTTGTAAGTCCATTAAAGTATTATAAACCAGTTATTTTTACTCACTTTGTCCTTAATCCTCAATGTATTATTGCAGTTATTTATATTACCTATATGCTCTTTTATCATTTATGTTCTGACATTGCGGTAAATTTACGCATGACCTTATATTTTACAATTAGTGTTAAGTCCCCAGTACACAATGGCCCATGCTGGCCCACGACAGGCCATCGCCATTGTGTACACGGGGCAATGGCGTATGATGGCGGACAATTGTCAACCGTGGCGCGCAATCGGAAAGTTGTCGGTTTTTCGGGCACACTTCAAAGGAATCGTGGCGTAGCGTGGCCTGTGGTGTTCACACAATGGGCCATTGTTTAGTTTGTCACCTACAACTTTCAAGTTTATTGATTTATAATAATTGTAGTATTTTAGGTACGATGTTTTCAGATGAATGATGCATTTAATCGTATAGTAGACTCCCTGAAAATACATATTTAAAAAAAAGAGACATTTCTTCTACGTCCATCGCAAGTGGATTGCCAGGCAGCAATGAGACATGCGCCATTGTGTGAACACCAAGTGATCGTGGCCTACAGTGGTGCATTGCAAAGCGTGGCCCAGCATACGCCATTGTGTACTGGAGCCTTTAGTTTTAATAAGAGTGACATCATTTTCGTGTGCTCGTTCCGGGCCAAGGGTACTAGCAGGCCGTTAAGTGAATAGTAAGTTCAATATATTTGATATACATACCTACTAACAGATCGACACATAAAAAAAACCAAGTGTCCAACATTGCTATCGTTAAATGTTTTTGTTGTTCGATAACATTCTTATTATTCGTTTTCAAGAAGAGAGCGTATAGGTTTTATTTAGGCAAACAGACTACACCGTCGCTTCTTCACTTAAATCTCTTCTGCTTAGCTTGGGGCTAGATGATGTTGCGTGGATTTAAAATCAGGTGAGATGCGGTCTGCCTATAATGTATAAAAAAATGTTGCCTCAGGACTATCTTGCCATGGTAAATAAGAAGTAGGTGTAGGTAAAATACTACATTCAATAATGTAGCATCCTTATGTAGCGAGTCGATGTAAATAAAGAAGTATTTTTTTGATAAAATTACAACAATGGTATTGAATGGTGGGTGGTTAAACTGGTAATGACCATATTTAGAGCTGCTGTACTTTTAAATTCTCATTTTAAGAATAGCTATAACATATAATATGCAAACTATTGCCAACATAATGTTGTTACTATCATCCTGCATGTTTATTGCAATTCTCGGCTTATTTCAATTGCAAGGTGTTTTCAAAGCGAATTATTGAAAGCTCCACATTTGGTAGCCATTTCTATAAACGTAACCTATTTGAAAATCTCGTAAACCGCAAACGTCTTAGTTATTTTGATGGCTGCAAGGTGTTTTCAAACGGATCTAATAGCCGATCGAATTATAGGGCAGCGGAACGGTTGTGCAAGCCTGCTTCCAGATGTTGTGCTGACTAAATTAGACTGTGCCTTCGATACTGAAATATTTACGGTGGCTAGTAATGACATGACATAGATTACGAAATGTCTAATATTGAACAAGTTGATTTTAGCTTGCACTGGCGCGTGCTCAGGTTACGTCGACCTGTCGACTATTGTTGGAAGTGATTGGCAATTATGCAGCTTTAAACGGATTGCTATGGTAAATCCACACTGCTTATTTATCCTGTTAGATGGTGTTAGAACTATAGTTCGAAAAGCAAGAATATGTAAATAATCATGATGATACTACTAAAATAAGGTTGGGTCGTAAAAACGGGCTGCTATCAACATATTTGTATGCTTAAATTGAGTTAAATATAGTCGTAAATACAAAAACTGTAGCTTGAATATATTATATTTGTTTGTTCATAGTATGAACGTATTAGTAACATGCGTCGTAATCATAATGTGTTATACGTCAATTTATGAATCCCTATTTTCCTTATATTTTGATCAAAAATAAAATATAGTTTGCTCGTTAATTTCCAGAACATTTAACAAATTTTGTTTAAATTCGTATGAGTTATTCGTTATATTTCAGTATGACTGCGTGGTTTTAAATGCTATATACGGTAAAGGTTATTTATTGTTTGTTGTCCAAATAAGATCCAGTAGTTCTATTTCCTGTGGAGTGATTGTTTTAATGCATTTAACGTTTGCGATGTTCGGATGTTTGGTAAAATGTTATTGAATGGTGCAATAGACTGCGAGAGGTTAAACTGACAAACTGAAATTACTACAATAATATACTTACCATTCTGAAAAACACACTTTGTAAAGTGAATGTGAAATTCGCAGGATAAATTAAACATTATTAAGATAAAAATTTTTTTTTTAGTTATGATTTTTTTTTTCCACAAACTAAGACAACTCTTTTCTTATATTTAATATAATCATAATACTATAACTATATTTGTTTATCATTCACGAACTAATATTTTACTGTACTAGATTTAGGAATCAAATATTTTCAAGAAGCTAATAACAGTACAACTTAATCAATTGAATTGATACTTTCAACTATTTTCAATAATAATGTACAGCATAAAAGAGCATTGACTTTAAGGGGTGAATTCAAAGGTACCGCCATGACCAGACGGTTCCAAAACCAATGCAAGTGTGCATGTCATGATCTGTAATCACTAACCAGAAACCAGAGTTGCAGCTGCTGAAGTAAATCTAACCTCACAGTACCATAAATAAAGTACACTTAAGTACAGCTATCAAAATTTATGACAGACTGACAGATTCCATGCTCCGTACCAACATAGAAAATCATGCAAGTACAGCAATGTCAGCATGTTATTTACGGTAGGCATTAGACATTTGAGTGAATTTATAGTCGGATTAAAGCAGCCCTGATAGGTACTTTATCAGCATTAGGTTTTAACTTCGGAGACAGAAATGCTAGTCATATCTGTTTTACGATCATACGACAAAAGGCTTATTGTTGAAATCGAATTGAGATTAACCCTATAACAGACCACCCGCATACAACATCTCATTGTAACAAACAGTGTTGACCGACCGTGACTTTTTGACACGACATGTTTCAACAACAGAACACCCTTTATCGAACCTGGGTATTACCAATTTCAATACTAATTACCCGTATACTACTAACCAAACGTTGCACTAAGGGAAACCTTAAAATACAGCTCCTTACATTTCGTCTACATTTTTACCTTTGGGTGGTCCAGTAAAGTTAAGCCATATTTATGACTTAACCTCATGAACGTCAAATAATTTATGTATTTTTTCTATTTATACTTGAAAGTAAACATGATTTCTGAAAACGAAAGTTGTTAGACCAGTGTTGATAATACGGACGGCAGACGTGCTAAACTTTGTCTCTGGGAAAGATGACTGCTACTTTATTTGATGTTCGACGAGATGCGTCTGACATTTATGTTTCATTGCACTTTGAGCTTTGGGTTCTTTTAAATAAGGGTGGTAAATATAATATGTTTGTTGTAAGCATGTCTGGTTCCCACGCGAAATGTAAGTGCTCAGTGGTGGCAAGTGGTGAGATAAATATTTGTAAACTCAGAGCGTGAGTCCCTGACCTTGTGAACAACCACTGTTTATATTTGCTATTGTATTAATTACCATTGCAAATATTATGCTAATATAGAGCATGAACGTTGTACATGTTACGTGCATGGTTATGTGTTATTCGTATTTCTGACTTAAAGTTATAAGAATACCTAGTATCGCAAACCAAGAAACATACAGCGTCATTAAATCGATGTCATCAACTTCAATCAAGAGCTTTCCAAGGCTTCTGAAGTTGTGTTGTTAGAGTGACTCAACAACCTCGAGATCAAGATGAGATCTTTCGATGACTCTACATGCAAGGAATTTTATGATTTCCAACAATTAGAGCCTCTGACTACGGCGGGGCATATGGCGGGCGCCTGGATGCTCTGCCCCGACGAAAATAGACTATCGGCTATTTATACTGTACGCGTATCCGCTCTGCGCACGCGCACGAGTCCTACAACAGAATGTAAAAGTAGTATAGATAAACCACAGACAAAATTATAGTAAGTAAAACTATGCCTTGAGTGTCGGCAGTAGCATGAAATGTGGCGCCAGCCTTAGTCGCTTTCAAGTGTCTTTAATATTAATGATCTAGCATTTCCGTCCGTCTAATCACTATATATTCTATGTCTATATAGAAGATTAGAAAGCATTGAATTAAAAAAAATAAATGTATTCTGCAGTTGACCGACTCATCTAAATTCAGTCGGAGTAAAAATCAGGATTTAGAAATTTAGAAAGATTTGAAAGAATTTTAGGTCAACAGTCAACCAACCCCTATGATAAAGCTATAATAAATGATGCAAAGCAGTTTGTCGAAACCGGTAATAGCTCATCAATCATTATTGAGGTAAAAGCTGCTGGCAGTAAAAGGGTGCGACCTAATGTACTAAATTATATGCTTAGATTGCCTAGCCTAGTTGCTAATAATTAGATACAGTTGTGAGAAATATCTGCTCATATTTTGAAGTATTTATTAATGAGACCTAGCTTGCCCTGATTTTAGAGGATAATGTATGAACGCAACAGATAAAGTTTTTTTTTACAAGTTATAGGCAAGCGTTTGACCGCGATCTCACCTGATGTTAAGTGACGATGCTGTCGACGATGTAGCACGCTTGCCTAGAAAATACTCATTCATTCTTCTCTTAAAAATATTCAAATTATATGAATGGGGAAACATGCCGGCAATGAGTTCCACTCTTTGGTTGTTCGTATTATAAAAGTTTGAAGTAAATATATGAAGTAAATATAAAGATAAGCGAATATCAACAAAGACGAAAAAGGACATCGCCTTGAGTATCGTGTACCAAACCAATGTTATTGAAACCAGTTAAAATGTTGCTAGTCGACTAAAATGGCGAAGCAAATATAAACAAGTCGCGCCCAGTCTAAATGATGTAATAAATTGACGATATCACACGTATTTATAAAGTCGAGCTTACCATGATAACCGGGGGGTGAACATGAATAAATGTGATAATCGTAAACGTATCGAAACAGTGACGTGGTGTACACTGCGCGTCAACATCAACCATAATGTCGAACGTTGCAGCGTTAGCGAGCAGTGCATCTTTAATACGTTTCGTTTACGATTGGCACATTTATTCATGCACAGGGCTCTGATGACACTGACCATTGGTACCATCG
The DNA here is from genome assembly GCA_932527185.1 of Ecliptopera silaceata. Classification (NCBI taxonomy): domain Eukaryota; kingdom Metazoa; phylum Arthropoda; class Insecta; order Lepidoptera; family Geometridae; genus Ecliptopera; species Ecliptopera silaceata. The sequence continues at coordinate 7,133,863 of OW052208.1, read as the reverse complement.
GGTTTATCGTGAAGAGATTGTTTTGCTTGCATCGGTAATTAGCAAAAGAGTAAACATAAGATAAGGCATATCGAAACTCAAAACCGTACTCTCAATGATCGAACATAAATTGTGAAGGAAATAATATTTTAAAATCGAACTGACACTACTAAAAGAGTATAGACCGAAATGGGGTCGAAAATAGAACAGTTTTACATACTAATCGTAGAAGAGAGAAAGAATCAGATTTAACAGCGAAAACTTTCCATATTTTAATATACTTTTGCAAAATGAAAATGTTAAAGAAGATACGTAATATTTTACCGGAAACCCGTATCTTTTCCTGTATCGTTTAGATCAGCACATTACTTGTTCATCTCCGTAAATATAACGCTATGTCGGTCACGGCATCGCGAAGGTTGGCTTATTTCAACCTCAACCAAAAATAAACTTGTTTTTATCCTTATTACATCAAAGTTAAATTAAAATTATACGGATATTTGGCACATTTAGATGTAAAGTGTAAGTAACATGGGGTTATTAAAATTTGCAAAACATAAATAAATAAATACTCATGGACATTTCACACGTAACACTCTAGAATCTCAAACTAAGCAGAGCTTGTACTATGAGACATAGATTGCTGATAGAATACTTTTTTTTTTAAATTAACCTATACTGTCCCACTGCTGGGCAAAGGTCTCCCCCTTTTTTTCCATCCTTTTCTATCAGCCGCCGCTTCCCACCAGGCTCCGTCATAAGTATTCAAGTCGTCTCGCCAACGTTTTCTTGGTCTGCCTCGGTTTCGTCGTCCATCCGCAGGCACCCATTGTGTGACGACTGTGGCCCATCTATCTTCATGCATACGGCTTATGTGTCCAGCCCAATCCCATTTCAATACTTATATACTTTTTTTTTTAATTCCTTTATAGAATACATAGTAACACCTAGACACAAAACAAATATTTATATAAGGCAGAGCTACTACGAACTGAGCTGTGAAGCCTGTCGAAAACATGCTGTAAATATGTAAAAAATACATTGTCAATGCCAGTCAAAATAAAAAGCTCTTGCTCGGTTTTGTGTTTCATCATCCTCATCATCAACCTATACAGTCTACTACAGGACGTAGATCTCTCCTAAAACGCGCCACTGAGCCCAGGTCTTCGGTTCTTCACATCCAGTGTTTACCGAGATCGTTCCATCTTGCCGAAGGCGTCGCATAAACTACACTTCACTTGCGGTTTTATGATGGTATTTGATGTATTTTAAAATCTGAAACCCTAGATAACTCAGATAAAAATAAAATCTGAAACCTGAGATAAAGAAATCACCGCCATGAAACTGCACAATATAGTTGACACGTATTTTGAGAGATAAAGAATCAACACACGGCGAACAGTAAACGCTCGTAAATATCTCAGCGAAGATAAAGTGAAGTGGGACAATGGTCGTAAATGAAACCAGTTTAGTTCTGTAGCGTACCTTTTGCATATACCTACTCGAGATAGTTCGCATACGTTTCAAACGTTTACTGAGAACAAGCATCTTTTTTAATAATGCTGGACAATCCACACAACATCATCTAGCCCCAAGCTAAGCAGAGCTTGTGTTATGGGTACTAGAAGACTGACATTAATACAATACCTACATAGATTGATATTTTTTATTTTAAGTACATTTATAAAATTCTAATGTATTTTATATGACAATGTACATTTTGTAAATACTGTATAGTCGTAAGTTTGTTTGTGAATAAAGTATTGTTTTGTATAATAAAATACCCAGATCACCTGGAACAAATATTTGCAGATCAGATTTTGTGTCATAGTTTAATCAAAAGCAGTCCAAATAAATGCATTGTTTAATATATAGTTACGAGAGTCGAAAAATGTTATGCCATTTCTATTGATCGTCCTTTATTTGGAATTCGTTTAGGGACAATTAAGGTAGACAATAATGAGGCTATTTTCGTGCTATATTGAATCTATTTATGTCTATTGTGCAATCGGTGACTTCTCAATGACAATGCGACCGACACGCTCCAATTGTTAAATTGTTCTGAATCCAATTGCTTTAAGCTTATGAATAGTTATTGCGGTTTTATAAAGTTGTATTGTAACATAGCTAGTGCGATGGTTTAGAATGGATTAGAATGAAATAAATATGAAAGATGTTTATTGGAGTCAAACGTCTGTTACATTAGGTACTTATTCTAATGTGTAGTTTAGTTTAGTTTAGTTATTACAATTGCATGTTATACCTAGGAAACTTTGAAAGAAATTAATTAATACGTTCAATGAGGACACAAGAAATCATTTGTAAGCAGAATACTACATTGAGTTAGTCCCAAGAAACTAGTTACACTGTTGTAAGAACTATTCACATATTATATTTTCTCACAAACCTCAGCCAATCATTGCAACATGGCTAAAAGAAAGCTTTTCTGGTTTCTCTATTTCATTATGACAACATGACAACGAAAGGGACATGAAAATCTTTTCACCATTTAGCGAAACTGGGAAAGCTGACACCGATGCATATGGCAATCTACTGCTAATTATTTGCACTTGGCTGTATTTGTACATATTTCAATGCAATTATAATTTAACCTCAAACCTAATGAACATATTGCGTACAATATCTTTAGCCATCTCATCTCACTTCTACGTACTTATTTAGCGAAATATCTTAATTTTACACTTAAGTATGTAGCTGATTATACCTATCTACAGTTGCAGTCGCATCGCCACCGATAGCGTAAAATTGGTATACGTGCGTTTATTCAAAAAGATTCAAAGCTTGTCTGCTGACCCTGGACCCTAGTAGTTAATCAATGTCAGTCAGTTAATGACGCATTAAAATATAAATGTCGTTCACTTCATTCGGATGGCGCCTGCATCGACTAATTAATTTGCGTAAGCGCAGGGAATCACAATAGCAGATGCGTGAACAGCTGGCGGCCATATTGGATTTCGTAGTGGAAATGTGACGTCAGAGAGCTTTGGTTACTTGTAAGTGCACGGAATAGTGCACTGAACAGTGACACATGCACGAGTTTATCGGGACAATATCGGCCGTTTAGGTATGAAACTTAGAAATTCAAATGTAGAAAATAAAACAATATTCCTATCTGGTCAGTGGTCTAACTCAAACTAACAGAACTAAATATTATCTTTTCATTACGGAAGTCAATACGGAAGCTGTCGTCTTAACCAATGGTTAAATTCCCTCGTCATTTGATGAACTTTCATCTAAGGATATGGAAGGCAACGTACTCGAGGACATGTGCCCACCAAGTCGGATGTTAATGACGCGAGCACAAGGACCGTCTGTTGTTTTTATTCCTTCAGTGTCAGTCAGATGAGACACAAAGTGTACTTACAAGTACATCCTCATATACCCAGAGGTTAACGACTTGATTGGCCAAGATGGCGAATCGCGAACGTGCTAAGTGGATGATGACGGCTCGCTTAGCCCCCGTCTATTTTAAGAGTTTACCGACAATTTATGACCAACTACTTATAACAAAGATGGACCTGATGACAGGAAATCCATCAACGTCGATCGTCCTGACCAAACTAGTTAGGACGTCGTGGGAGACTTTAGATAAAACTTAGCAAAAGCTGTGCACCTGCAGTGTGTTAGCACCTGTGTGCGAATTCATTGCACCTCTCCAAACTTGAATTTTCAGTTTTTCCTTGATCTAATTATGGTACTTTTTCGTCCCGTAAATGTAACCCATGAACCCATAAGAAAGCTTTTGTAATTTTTATAAAGATAGATAAAGAACTTGTTATCGACACTAACTAGTGGCTGTGCTACTTTCTACCCACGCAACGTGCTAAGCGTTTTATCATCTGTCAAACATTTGCTTAACCGCGATATCATCTTTTAGAACATTAATACATTAGGCAAATGGTTTTCGTATTTTAATCTTGTTAACAAGTTTTTTCAAGTGAATACAAAATCTTAAGCTGAATAGCGAAAGAAGAATAACCTAGAATTACCGCTTTGTTTATGCTTTTGTTTTACGAGTACATAGTAGATTTTTTAGCTATCGTTCGCTAATAGAAGCTATGCTTAATTGTTTTTGAAACGCTAATGGTGCCATGGCTCTACCGGGCCAGACATGCTAATAACGAAATTTATCGAGTTTTAGTAGGCATAGTCAGATCACTTTCAAGGATCTCACAGGCAATAAAAACTACCAAATTTTAGTTTAACTTTTGTGGATCATGTTATAGATATCTCTATCTAGTAATACAAATAACAGAATTCAGACGGAGAGAACGTAGATGTGTTAAAGAACAGTCGGAATGCACAAAACCACCGGTAGCCACTACCAGCTACCGTGAATGTAGAGTATATAATGATAGGCTATCTGTATTGACGGATTGTTCTTAATATCAGGAAGCGGGTCCAATTACTCTTCAGCTTTGCTATCGGTGCACTGTATCATGCTGCCTGGTTTTACTCGCCTGTCGTTTGCATTATTTGTCTTAGTAAGATATCTGCGGAGTATTGTATGTCTGGGCATTGTATCAGGTTTTGTATTACTTGAATCAGGATGCGATTTATTTGGAATTATATAGACCTTATATACGCTCCAGAAGTAGTAATACCATCATATGCTTCTAGCAGCTGCAGCTTTGAATCTAAGTTTTTTTTAACGAAGTAAAGAAGTCGTGGAACTGCCTTTAGGAGAGTTAAGTGTTTATGGCACCATACTCGATAAAGAAAGTTGTAATAAATCGATTATTTCAAATGATCATCAATGACTCTTTCACTCAAAGCACTTTCACTGCCCACTCACCCACAAATTATTCTTTTATAGATAGGGAAAGTTCTAAAGATATTTTTAAAACCAAAACTTACTGTGTCATTGCTATGTTCTTATTGTTTTTTCTTTTATTACAGGTAAAGGTGAGTCAACATCACATCAATAAAGGTATCTGGTAATTGGTATAGATAATGTGCAAGCTAATGGAATCTAAAAGACCAGTTAATTCATATAGCAATTGGTCGTAATTGAATCACACGATACCCTGATAAAACGGGTTGGTGTTGAACATAATTGAACAAATACTACCTACAGAGGCTCCTCGATAGAGATAATATTTAAAATAGAGGTGGTCTTCGTAAGAGGAATGAAATTAAATCCGACCATGCGAGATATATTATGTCAAGCATGATACGATAACTTGTCCATGTCGTGATATCCCGTTTTATATTAACCGATCTGAGAAGTGTTGCCGAAGAGATCTTTATCATGTCTCGTACCTTAAATTTTTGCATCAAAGATAGCTTTCACCCAATAATGCTGCGTCCCACTCGTTCATAAATAACACTCCTCGATGTTTCATTTCGTTTTCTAACAATCATTTCCATTTCTATAGCTACAAGTATGTTAATGTAGATATATTACAATACGCAGTTCTTCATAGGTGAAGTAAGAAAAACATATTTTTAGATGACGTGTTCAATTTACCGTACCAAAGAAAGCTTGTGTGTGTAATCGAAGGTAAATAAAGCGGTTACACTATCTAATCTTGAAAAGTGCGTTCCAATACGCACTTCATTTTACAAAACAGCTGTGGTTTGTCAATGAATAGCGATCAGTGAATGGGAATTCCTTACGGCCCTAGTGATATAAGGCGTGGGTGCTTAAATTTTTTTGTTGTATCAAAACCACGCAATCTTGATACCATAAATTCTCATTCAGTGATTGTTACTTACTGATACGGATCATTATTCAAAATGGTTTTATAATCTGTATCCTCTATTTTAAAATGTTTAGACGTAATAATGTTTTGATGATGACATGGCGTGTCATGGTGTATATTATGTTATAATATCATGGTATGTATGTTGCATTCCCTAGATAGATGTAACTTGATCACGCAAAGCTCCAATAACGGCTTCTGTTATTTCAGATGACTTTCCTGCCATCACTAACGACTCTGATGATTTGTTATTCTATTGCGACACACCGCACATGTTCTATTGTTTTAGTTTCTCATGGTTTCGTAATGTTTTCTGTTTCACGCTTTCTTCCTTTGTATGTTTAAATTTATTTGTATTCTGGGATTATACATTGGTTGTTGCGATATTCGTTTGCAAGTTATTTTATGTGGGTTGGACTGCCTACTCAATGAAGAAATAGGTCAGTGGTAACCATTGGTCTTATCGACAAGTCTCTTAAACCTTTTCAAGGTGCTTGCTTTTTGCTTAACCTTTGATTGAGACAATTGGCTGTACATCGAAGTAATAAAAAGCGGAGTTTATTAACTCAATTACGTTAATACGGACTGCATTGCCTTCAAGTTCAATTGTATTTTAACCTCGTAAACAGTATGTTTTGGTTGGATTCCGTTCAACCTTCTAAGACCCTTTTTTGGTTGATCACTGACATTGTTACTAGCCTGAGCATACGTTCGAAGTTTCTAGATATTATTCTGTTAATACAACTGGCCTGATTTCTTGTCTATCTAATGAGTGTACAGGAAGTGTTATCCTCTATGACTAACATTTTATATTTATCTTGTTTCTATGCAAATATCGATATGTCAACCGGTTATTTCAAATACCAGAAGGATACATCAATAGAATTTAAATTTGAGCGTGTCGTTGCGTCCCAGATCTTAGGCTTTGATCTTAAATAGTTCTTGGAACTGCTCGCTCATGACTGCAGCCATAACTTATTTATGGAATTTAAAATGACATATTTCATACATTCGTATAGAATTGTTATTTTGTCTCAGAAGCCGTGATTTGGGAATACTCTTTGTAGTTCTATGTTCGTGAAATATGAATAAGTATTAATTAATTGACATTTCATACAACGCTTTCTAGCTCCAAACTAATCAAAACTTATTCTATAACTTAGAAACGAACGTTGCAAGTGAGTATTATTAACTAAATCATATAATGACGTTGTGCTATAAAGTATTTAAGGAAAAATAAACAATACATTCAACATTAATGACGTTCTATCAGTTCTACTAATAGGGTTATTTATATGTAACCATACTGACGAAGGTTCGCCTTATCTAACGGTAACAATGAGTAATGACAGTTACGAAGTATGTGGAATGAAGATTGACGCAAGCTAGTTATTAATACATAATTATGAATACACGCTTTGACAATAACTATAGAAAGGCAGCACAATTTATTGATATCTTATTAGCATTATGAAGTTAAGTCTATTCTCCTGGTGATTATATTTAATGTGTGTCTCCTTATGTCTAGATTGTTCAGCAATTACGCCAAAATGAATATATCATTGGCAAATCAAACTTGGATGATGCGTTCGCCTTATAATAAAATGTCATCTCTGTCTCCAACTACGTCTTTAAGTTTTAAACATTGCTCGAAGACATCCATATCTACTGCTTCATTCCTCTCCGACCTCCGTGTTGCAATAGATTCAATTGCATGCAATGAAAGTAGAACGCATTAGTGTTGACATTCATTGTAAACACCCACAATCATGTTTGTTTCATCAATCAATCACATAGCAGTCAACGTCCATATCAATTGCGCACTAAGTTAGTGCTGCTGCCTATGTTTCAAGCCTCACGCGTATTATTATTTTTAATTTATCTTTTTTGTGCTTCATCATTATTACATTTCACGTCCCTGATGTGCTTGATTCAGTCTCCTGAGTCTGGTTAATTTCTAGCTATCGAACGGTAAAGAAACCAGCTAGGTTATTCTTTTGGAATATGAATTTAAGCTCATGAAGGTATGTCACAATTTTTTGTACGAAATTCTGTACTTGAAAATTTGTGCGACATTGCGACAACTAGGCTAGAGCATGCCATTGTATGGGTTTAAATGGGGTATTTAGCGAAACTATTGCTTCACAATGATCAGGTGCTGTAATTCCGCCTCCGCGACGGAAGCGGTGGGCGGCGACCTGGGGCGTGCGCCTACGCACCTACAATTATGTCACCTATACCTCTTCATCAAATAAGGATCGCGCTGCTGGATTCCTTTGATCTATTATATCGTTCTTATTTATTTCCTCATCCTTTTATTATCTACTCGTATGTACTCACCTAGAGTAACTTAAGCAAACTATGAATATCTTAGCAAACATTCCTTGGTTGATACTCATTCGATTCTCATTTTGATCGGTTCCTAAAACATCTGAATATATTCATTATTATTACTATTCGTACGTCCAGTCATAATGATTAATTACGATGTTAAGTTATCGCTAAAGTAAATCAGGAGTTGCTTCACCTGCTGGCACAAAGACACGTGTTTTCCATAGGGGACCGCTTCGCAGCTATTTATATGCTTAAGCTGACTGGTGTACGTTTCATCCATTATCCAGCAGTAGCTGTATTTCCAGTAAATTTCTAGTAAGTGTGCATTTCACGAGACAGTTTTGGATATTGGTAAACGTATGAGACTAAATATGTTACCTTCATTAAGAAATTCCTATCTTGTTCTTTCTTTTTGTACCAGTGAGAAAAACGTGATAAATCGTTGCGGCTGTAATCTCAAAGCGGATCTCATATACCCGCCGACATCAAAAAGGGTACTGCAGGGACTAACCTAGTTCCACTATTGTACATACTTTGTTTGACCACCTTGAATGGTTGGTTTTAGATCCTGATGGTAGATGGTATTTATCTCAAGGATGAGATAAATAAATGTTGGCCTATCGAATGAGCAAGATATGTTCTTAAGATTAAGATATTATTATCGGTAAGTAAATCTTTCAGTAAACAAAACGTTCGTACGACCGTATTTGCCCCTGTTTGCTTTACGAGGCTCTTCTTTAAGATTTATACTATTAGCTTGGATAACGGCGGCTTTAATTGCTTTGCCTGCTTTATGTTTGTTTTTTTATGTGTACGTTTACTACTTGCTCAATAGTTGGTACAATTTCAAGGCAATAATCTAAATAAACAGCATTTCTCGCGTCACTAGTTATTCTAGATAACTTTTAAATACTTATACAATGCCGCCGAAAATGACGTTATAGTAATATTAGATTTCATTATCACTTTAATCCCCATGTGGTAAATATTTGTATAATATCTAAAAGCAATTATACATATCAACCAATGTGTATTACATTGCATGCTAATGGCTCATCTACGTATTGCATGCAAAGCTAGGTGCAGTCTATTAGATTGGTCAGCTTAGCACTTTATACTAAGTACTAGACTATCTAATTAGGTCAACCCACATGCATTTGCTGATTCGCATCATGTCCGAACAGAATTCACGCAGTACCTACTCTGCTCTATTGCCTCTGTTCAATGGTCTAAAGTACTTTAATTGGCCGACAACCCAATGAATGAACTCCTTATTTCGATCGTCAATTATTTCTTCATTCTCTTCTAGATAAGATACCATAGTATTACTTAACTTCATCTTTATTCGTATTCTCTGAATTACGGGTCAGAAATAATGAATGGTTACAAATTGATCAGCAAGAGTATATTGTACGGCCTGGAGGCTATTTTGAAAGGCATTAAAGCAGACCAAGCGAGTAATAAAATTGGCGAGACGCCCCACATTCATAATTTATAATTTAAGCGCAGCCGTTCCAGTTTCGGAACAAGATTTACTCCCTGCTTTAATTCTAGGTAGTATGTTCATGATTGATACTTGATTACCACTCGAGCGATCGTTTCTCACACAACCTAAGCGGAAATATTATTAGTGAGAAACTCACCTCAACGCCCCCAAGATCAACGTTTCCACATTTCTTAGCGTCCATATCGCTTCTCGTTATCGATAGCTATTTGTCTATCAACCTGATAGTAGTTGCAGTACCCGCATCGTCTATGTCCATATTTGATGTTGAATAACTTGAAGAGACATGTTTGGCATCCGCTGCTTTCGCGATTTTACTAGCCACATCACGTATTGCGATTTCTAGAGAAGAGAAATACCTTAGATCTAAAATACCATTGTTGGAAACATGTATGGTCTTGTAACGAGCCTTTACGTGTTCGCAGCAGCTACGGTTAACAAAAAGTATGGTTACAAAGTGACGATGATGTACACCTTAATGAGATTGTAATACCTTACTGTAATCATAAGCAGCTTTTAGATAACTCAAGCCACGATAAGCTGCAAAAACTGAAAATAAAAAGGTTGAACACAACGAACGAACGCGAACATCACGCTCAGCAATTATTACAAAATATTTTAATGATCACTCATTTAATCTTATTCAGCTGCCGAGGTCGTTACTGTATATTTATTCCTGTATAGTCAACACCTTATATGGTCGATTGTGTTGTGTCGAGCCGCCATGCGCCGGAGTGTTACGTTTATACAGTAGCACCTTACTTATGCGCGTGAAGGCTATTGAGGACTTTAAATCGATTCATTGAGATAGATGCGATAAGATAGAACATTCTTAGGAGTGTGGAAATAAAGGATAGAATAAGAAAGCTGCACTTATCTTTTTAACCCTAAAACAAAAATGAAAGACGAGTTGATTAAGTCTGACGGGGTTGTTTTGTTTTTTTGTAAAACTATGATCACAATATGAGGTGGGAATCTTTATGTTACAAAACTATTAGATATATAATGTGTTTATCTTCAAAATATAAACATAATTTAGTTCAGATAATAATTCCGCTTTTATCGACAGTTATGTGGGACATCTTTGTTTATTTCTGTTCTGGCGTCGTCGTCGGCGCCTGTCGGGACGAGGCTACATAATGTGTTGACAACTAAGCAGCATCTTTTGCTACAAAATAACATCGTTAGAAATGTGCAAGTGTTGTCAGTTCTATCTTATATATTGTTCACGTTTACATCATAATTTACTTTACGTTGAATTTTAAGTAAGAAAACTTTTCTTATGAATGAGATAAAAAGTTAAATATACGATGAACCCATCAGTATTTAAGTCCATGTTTCCACATTCATTCTAATATTAATTTCGATAAAGATTACGAAGACACCGAAATTGACAATCTATAATCGACCGGTTTCTCAGGAACAAAAACAAATGTCAATCCTCCTATATCAAAGGTTAAACCAAGATTAACACAAATAACATCAACTTTAATTCCAAGCGTAGATCAAGATTAGTAACGGATTACTGCTATAACTGGTGCAAAGGGTTAACAGTTTAGAAGATGCATTAAAGCAGGTGTATTCAGACTGCGGTATGACAATTAAGGATAATTGGTAACATCATTTCGTGTCGCTGTAACGCTGTCTCATGTTTACTGCTTATAACACATAGTTTTTAGTTCCTTGGATGACAATATCTCTTAGAAATATATCAATGACGAGACGTATGTCAATAATAAGCATTTACATACGCTTGTTCATTTGATGACTGATTCATCCGTTTTCCAATTTAAAATACAACCACCTTAGAATTCGTCTAGTTAAAGTCACTTAACTGATATAATATTTGAAACTAACACGGTTTTGAAAATAGTTTTGCTTATAAACAGGATTTTTACCAAAACTCACAAATCATGGTAAATATCCCGTTTATAAAGAAAACTACTTAACTGATAAAGGCATAATATTTTGATAATTTTGTCCATGTGTCTGCATCTAAACCCTTTGAGCGATAAGACCTCCATTAATGTCTCTATTCTCTTAACTTTTATATTCATTGTCTACGGTACAATAAATCAGTTTATCAGTATCTAGCTTACTTTTATTTGTATTAGCTCTTTTTTTTTTTACTAGCTACTCTTATTTTAGCTTTCTTGCTCTCAGTTTATATGCCTTTACATTGTTGTCTATCGGATTAGATCTTCTATGGCTACACTTTAATTTTCTTGCCATCTAATATTTATTTTCAAATATTTATTCCGGGTGTTTTGGGTATTTGATATGTTAGTCTTCTAGTATTCTTCTTTTAAGTATGTCAGTCTTCTAGTACCTATAACACAAGCTCTGCTTAGCTGGGGCTAGATGATGTTGTGTGGATTGTCCAGCATTATTTATTTATTTATTTTATTTATCTATATGCATTACATTGTTGTCTATCGATAGACAGGCGTCTAGTTGCGATAATGATTATGAATGCAATCATGAGTTATGATCGCGGTGCATTCATTTGAATTACAAATTGTGGTCTGATTGATTTACGTTCAGATATTTCCTTATTTCTTATAGTATAGTCTGAGATGAGAATTGTTTTGTGTATTAGTTCATAATATAGGTTTATTCAAGGTGATATTTATCTAAGATTATTATTTAACTGTTTATTATTATTTACTTCATTGTGAAGGTCTTTTGCTTATTATCCGGTTTGCTGATGGATGTAATATCCATAGAAAAGATATCTTCAAAGACCACGTTTTGAAAACTGAGAAAAGTTAACTTTCATCTACCTAACATATTCTTTTAACTATCGAAATTTGTAAACAGATATGGATGGATAAATAAAAACGTACTCGAAATATTGGATGATGACCTTGGCACAATTTATTTCCAAGCAGCTGCTAAAATTGTTTTGACCTCTGAGATATTTTATTTGAGTGAAGCATTGTAAGCACATTTATTTTGTACGAGTTCATACCTTGTGAGTCACCGGTCTACAGCACGAATACAATCACGGGCTAGCGATGACGTCACCTTCATATTTACCATGTATGAATCCTACATCCAATAAATCTTCATTCTTTGAAGATTCTTTGTGTTCATTTCTCGTTTTGCATCTTGTGTCAGTCGGAGAATTGGAAGATGGAATTCTCGAATCTTATTTTGGTACTGCAATGTTTTACGAAACAATAAAATGTTTGCCATTAAAAGATAATGGCCCATTCTGTGTTCCACACCTTAATATTACATTTTATCTATCTTTTTTAATAGGTACTAACGAAATGGAAGAATTCAAACGGTTTCTTATACATATTCAAAACTTTTCACACCTACTATAAATGCGAAAGTTTAGGTGACTCATCTCATAGTAGTAGTTAGTAGTAGGGCTGTTTGTGAAAGAGCTCGTCTGAGGAAGGTTTACCACCGTATCTGATGCCAATCAATGCATCACAGGTCACATCCTTTCCAGTAAACATGATTAGTGAGTCTACGTTTAAATAGGCAGTAGTTACCTTTAATCCAGAGGGCTCATTATTTCTGTCACATTATTTTGTCCTCAGCCTTCTGGTGGCCATCGGTTTTTTCCATCATTCCTCAATCTTTGTCATTTCTATCTAACGTGTTAAATCTGACTATGTGACAAAGAAGTTGGTTAGTGAAATCAGTTTTGACGATATTATTTTGTGTCACAAGTGGGTGACAAGTAAAGTTCACTATAAGTTCTACCAATATCATGTTTTGCTTGACCAATGTTAGTTTTCGAATGTTTTGGTAGTAGTGAAAGCTGGTTGTGTGGGTATGTTTGTTTTGTTTGCGTCTCACGTGTCAGCGTTATCTTTTATACTTACACAGTTGTAGTTGTATGTACTTCTGTATGCCTTGTCTCGAGTGCCTGCTTAACTACCAGACTCACCTAGTAGATTTGATGCGCACTTATTTTAGATTTAAAAGCATTATACCTGCTGAGGACGACATTTTAGAGTCAGTAAGATATGCCAGTTAAAAATTGTAAAAATATAAATTCAAAATTATATGAAAACGACACATCAAGTTAAAAAATTAATAAATTAAGTACTTACCTACATGCATTGCAATTCAGTGCGCTAATACATACGTACACAGACACAATAATATTTTAAATTTTTAATGTACCTACATCACTAGTCTACCTACGTCCATCCCATGATAGCAGCAAAAAAACAACCACAAGGAATTCAGAAATTCCCTAAAAACAGGAAAACCATACAAATATTTACTCATTTACTCATTGATGACGCTTTTTATTAATCATCGTACTTTTATTTCATCACGTAGAACCTCTGCTTATTCAACTATAAACGTGTTTTTCTATCGAGTTATATACTTAGTAGTACTTACCTATTAGATGACTCATCGTAATTAGATGTTACAGTTCGTTCTTAGTACTCAGAGGGCTTAGCACGAATTAAATGTGACGCACGTAAACATAACGTAATCAAGACACACTGCGCGCTAACGCTGCAACGTTCTACAGTAAAGCTGATGTTGGCGCGCAGTGTATCTCAGATTCGTCACTGTTCTCACCCCACTGAGCTGCACTGTGACTCACAAGCTCGGGATCAAAACAAATGAACACGACTTTGAATAACCACTATATCTAGATCTTTAAAGCTTCTTCGCACTTATGAATTTAGCGATCTAGATATAAAGTTTAATAAAAAAAAGAACAACTTAGATGGTCCATGAAAAAAGAGACAGTAATTTATTTACAAATTGTAACTGTAAAATTAGTAAAAACCTATACCATATACTATCTTTGTCATGTGAATGGTATGATCGCCAAATTCGTTGCGCCATACACGTTGGGTTGGCGGATAGAGAAAAATCTTCTATTAAATTGGTTTTATCCTGTACAATGAAAAATAAATAATAACCAAAATAATTTTTGAATTGATATTTAGTGCTGGTTTGAAACACATCTAGTGTGCATCTATTAATAACGCCATAACATTGATAGTTTTATTTTTATGCTATCAAGTTTCCAGCATTCTCTTCTCCAGCATTATTTATTTATTTATTGCATATAGAGTTCAATGTTCATCATCAAAAGTTAACATAAAAATACTAAATAGTTGGTCTATATAATAGACACCTAAAATTCTCAAACATTTAGTGTAGATACACCATTATCACGTGACATGCTTACACCACCGTGACGCAGAGGGTGGTCGCATGCTAAACAAATCACGAATGAATTTTTCATTCCACAATAGATGTTTTATACTATATGTTTGCTATCAATTAATGGGAGCTTTGTTATAAAAAGGTCCTAAATTCTATCCATAGCGAAGTTTTTAATAAGACCTGCTATATTTCTAAAAGGAGAATGGTTAATTTTCTATAGAGGGTGGGCCATGGCTAAAATATGTCCCCTTAATGTGCCACATACTGTTTGAAAGGGATTATTTTTTTAGTCATAGAGCTTTTTATTCGATGACTACACAATCCGTCTTATCTTTAAGCGTACCAAGTTATTAATTGGTATTTTTTTTTCTTCCAGACTTCAAAAAGGACTGGTCAGACCACGCCCTCTGGTGGCCCACTCGCAACAAATGGCTCGCCCGTCCGAAACACACCCTGGACCAGTACGGAGTCCATGCAGACGCTGCTCTGCATTTCACACCGATGCACAAACCCCTCAGGATTCAACTCCCGGATCTGAGGTTCATCGATTGCAAGATCGACTTCTCTATCGACACGTTCAGCGCAGTTGTTCAACTCTGCAAAAGCCTTGGTAAGCAACTGTTATGCAAAGAAAAGTCCATAGAAAATGATGTTGTTTGCTCAAAATCATAATATTAAAAATCTATTTGATGAGCGTTTATAGATGGCGCGTCCGTAGGTCTAGAAAATGAAAGTGCATGAATATTCTGGAATATCTAAATCGATCTGCATATGATATGTAAGTGGTATCGTAAAGCGAAGTCTAGTTATCTTAAATCGGTCTGGTTGGCACAAATCCCAGTATCTTATCCGTTATGGTGTATTTACGACTTTATTATTACGAAGGAATCTGAATGCATAATACCTCCCACTCGTATCAGTTTTATTGGCAGTTTCACAAAATGTCATGTCTCGTAAAATCGAAGTGCCTCTTCAAACTTTTACTTACATTGTATTCCATCGAATCAGTGTCAAAAGTGTCGTAAAAGATTAATGTTACGCTCTCTCAATCTATCTACGAGGAAAATATCCATCACTAATCAGCCTTTGTTCACCAGGTATCAGACATCCCGAAGAGTTATCACTATGCTATCCCCTGGAGCAATCTCACCTAAAACAAAACTACCAGAATCTGAAAGAGGCTAAACGGATAAAGCCCAATCAGGGGCCAGATACAAATACATTTATAGGCGCAACTAGAGGATCTTCGAACAGCTTGGACAAATCTAACGGATGTCCTGCTACCCCACCTCCTCCCAGGTCGCTGTCTGCTACTCCTGTAGCTTCACAACAGGTAAGCTCACACGTCTTAGAACAGAGAAGACTTACGATCATTCTTCCTGTAAAATAGAGAAGATCTAGCAGTGGTTTCTGATGATGATTCCGCCAGTTTTGTTGGTTTCGAATGAAACTAGCGGATGGGAACATACAACAATGGCTTCAGCGTGAATATAACTTAGCATAATTCTCCGTATCGAACTGCATAGACTTTCCAAAAATGGACTTGCATCCTGTGTTTAGATTCCCAGTTAGCATGCAGTTGCTATTATGATTAAAAGCACGTCTGGTTCGTGTAGAATAACAACCAGGCTAGGATTGTGTAAATATTTGAAATCGAATGCGATTTTGGAAGTGCAAGCATTGAAAGATGGATTGCAGCAACGGATCCTAAAACGCAGGCTCGATACTGATATAGATAGCTTGTATACTGTTCAATTCAACAGTCTGAAACTGCTCGTTACAATATTTAGGTGTATAATATTTCATATCATGTACGGAAATGTATAATAAGCAGTATATAATAAGCAGTCTGAATTACGACGGTTATTCTGGAAGGTTATACAAGAAAAAGAGAGATGTCAAAATGTTACTGCCGCCCATGCTTTTGATGCATGCATGATCGATCAAAGTTGCTAATAATGATATTGGGAAACTAACATCACTTTCATGTATTCCAGAACGGCACACTCCGCCGATATGGAAACCAGATCTACAGCACACAGAGCGATGGCTCCAGCGATGGTGGTTACTGCGGTACTCCACCTCGGGCAGTTTCTATGGACGCATTAGACTCCCTCGCAGAGCTATCATTGGCTGATTCTCCGCTGCAGTTGGACAGCCAATCACGGGAGTCCTTGCTCACTCCTAAATCGCTGATGGAGCGCGCTAGGATGAATGTTGGGTGAGTTTTTAAATCTTTCGTGAAGACCTATCCTAAAGTTGGAAAATATTTTACACTGGCAAGTTGCGACTCAGCATGCTTAGTATTAACGCCCTGGACAAACTACACATGGCTTTCTTTAAATTTCTTTTACCGCCAATTTAAGGGAACTTAGGTTGGCTAGAACGCTCATGCCTATCCTGTTAGACTAATAGTTAGATTACTAAATAAAAAACGTATAGTAATAATAGTAAACAGAAGTATGTACCAGCATTTATCTTTAGGTTTTTTTTAAAGTAAAAGGAATGCGTTTGTTATTACAGCTCAAGGGTGTTCAAGGTTGTTGCTCGTCAGTAAATTATTGTTTCATCATCAAACACAACTGCGACACAATTTCGTAACTGTTGAGTATTAGAGGATATCGCGTCACGTGTCTTCATACATGCTATGATTTAGGTACTAGAAAAGTAAAAGGAATTATGATCATAATTATCTTTCTACCAAGTCTGACCTACTGTTATTTAGCAACCCTTATTCTACTTATCAGTCAAACTCCTGGTTATGCTACATTTTTGGACTTGGTCTTTTCAAGTTTTATATACCCCAGCTATAAAAGATGCAGTTTTTTAATTCAAACTAAATGAAAATGAAATTAAATATATTTATTTGACAACACAGAGAATACAGAACATAAAAGAAGAACAACACAAGTCAATACAAATACAGTAAAAGAATTAACAAGATAGGTTGTCAACAAGGCTTAGTCTAAACTTTTTTTTTTTACAAGTTATAGGCAAGCGTTTGACCGCGATCTCGCCTGATGTTAAATGACGATGCGGTCTACGATGTAGCACACTTGCTTATAAGATACCCATTTACTCGTCTCTTAAAAATATCCAAATTATAGGACTCTGGAAACACAGACTATAAATTTCTTTATATAAAAATTAAATATCCAAATTATAGGACTCTGGAAACACAGACTATAAATTTCTTTATATACATATACACCTAAAAATTTCTGGAAATTAAACTACCCTCGTCATTTATCATATTTCTGATTGGTCCACAGATGGCTAGACTCTTCCCTCTCTATAATGGAGCAGTATGTCAGAGAGTGGGACTCACTTCAGCTGCGCTTCAAATTCTACTCATTCTTCGATCTGACTCCGCGGGCACAGGACGCGTCGAGATTAAACCAGCTGTACCAACAAGCCCGTTGGCAGATCCTGAATCAAGAAGTCCATTGCACTGAGGAAGAGATGTTACTCTTTGCTGCTTTGCAGGTGAGATTTTTATAACTTCTCAAAGTCTATCCTGGCTTTTGTATTGAAATGAGTGCAGTTTATGAGTGCACTACCAATATCTATTGAGGATTTCCGTTTACCATATCATGATGACATAATCAGCGCAACACAGTTATGACATAATTTATTGCAATTGTAAACCTCTAGCTACAATAGTATATTGATACATTTTACTTTTAATTTATTTTATAAATATATATATAGAAATATACACATAGAAGAATAAAATAGTAACACCCAGACACAGAACCAATATTCATGTTCATCACACAAACATTTGCTCAGGGTGGGAATCGAACCTACGACCCACAGCATGGAAGGCAGAGATACTTATCAACTAAGCTTAGTTGATAAGTGAAAAAAAATATACCCAACTGAGCTGTGACAGGCGTTACAGCTGTAACGCCTGTCACAGCTCAGTTGGGTATATTTTTTTTCATGCATTTTAGGCAAACGTTTGGCCGAAATCACATCTGATGTTAAATCATGATGCGGCCTACGTTGTAACGCGTTTGCCTAGAATCTAGGCAAACGCGTTACAACTAGGCCCTAGATAGAACCTATTGACTACTATTAGTATATAAATGTTTTTTTTTTACAAGTTATAGGCTTATGTGACAATGCGGTCTACGATGTAGCACACTTGCCTAGAAGATACCTATTCCACTCGTCTCTTGAAAATGTCCAAATTATAGGACTCCGGAAACACAGACGATTTTCATGTCATTCTGATGTTTTATAATGTCATTCTGATGTTTTATAATGTCATTCTGATGTTTTATAATGTCATTCTGATGTTATATAATGTCATTCTGATGTTTTATAATGTGTAATGATTTTTCCAGCTTCAAATCGAGCTGCAGACTCTAGCAGGTGGCAGCCTGGATGCCGCTGACGGCTCAGCCAACACAAGCGGCGCGGCTCCGGAAGATGAGATCGATGCAGCATTGTGCGAGTTACAAGCTCAGTTGGAAGGCGGTCCACCGGCCAGGCCTGATATAACACACGTGCCCGAATTAGCTGGATACTTGAAATACCTGAGGTAAGCTTTTTAAAGAGTTTAAATAGACGTGTGGTACTCGGGGACTGCCGCGGTAAAGCTATAGCATTTTTTGCTGGATTACGCATGCTCAGTGTTATAACATAAAATTTTAATTATTTATTTAATATAATACAAGCCTTTTTCAAGCCATTACAAGCCTTTATTACAACTATATTTAGAGGGTAACATAGTCGAGGTCGTATCAAAACTAGGTTGTTAGGTTATTTCGTTACGGAATTTCTGGATTGTCCAGAATTATTTTTTTATTATTTGTAAGCTATTGCATAGCTTCTATCGCGGGCCGTGAGCGTGGAGACCGAATCCAGAAATTCCATAACGAAAATAACCTAACACTGCGCATGCGTAATCCGGCAAAAAATGCTATGCAATAGCTTTATCGCGGCACTTCCCGAGTGCCACACGTCTTTTTATTTATTTTAATAGTTGCATTATATTTCCAAAAATAAATGATATAACATACACATGATATTCATGTATTTACTGTTTGTATTTTAAAGTATGTATGTAATTATAAATATTATTTTTCTTGGATCATGCGGTCGGCGTTCAGCAAATGTAACAACGAAATCTGCTATATTGCGTAAGATTTTCTGATTACCCTGTAATCTACCCTGTAATTTGTTTTTAATTACAGTAGCACATACCTAAAATTAATTAGTTCTCCTGTCACTGAAATCCTTTGTATTTCCTAACTAGTTCCTTTAGAACTTAGTTGATTCCTATAACAAGAATTGTGTATTGATTGGTACCAAGTTTTTTTAAATTTCCATGTAAGTACCTAATATTTGTAAGATAAATAAATTAATTGTAAGAAAGATCAAAAACAGCAGGAACCTGGCTGTAGTATCTTGCCCGTTCTTCTAGGGTTGCGTGGAACTAGCACCTAGTATATAAAGCGATTCTAAAAGATCCTTGTGATTTTACGGAATAATGAATATTTGAGTTTGATTTATCTTGAGTTACAGGGCGTGCTTGTTCAAAGAACGTTTTTATACAGTAGAAAGTCGGAACACAATAGACTTTTCTATCTAAAAGTGAAATCTTGCATCTCATTTGCGCTTATGCATTTATTACGAGTTAGAGCGAGATGCATCTTTTCTAATTCACATTTTCGTAATTCATAAGTTACGGAATAAAATTTGTTATTTAATCAGATTCCTTGTTTCATGTTGGTTACAAGTCTAACATAAAGTCAAAGTCAAAGTCAAAACTACTTTATTCAGTAAAATCACAAGGATCATTTAGAATCGTCTTACATAGGTACTAGGTGATTCTAGGTGCCAGTTCCACGCGACCAGAGCCTAGAAGAACGGGCAAGAAAGTAGTAGTAGGAAACAGTACAGTAGGTAATATCATTTATTTATGTTTAACAAAAAAAAGATTTATTCTTTATATTGCAATAAAGCATACAAAATCAAAAACATTTGTTACTTAAGTCCATGTTTCAGACCTCAATATCTCTTGGTACCAATTCTTGACTACAAGCAATAAATCCACCGCCTACACAATCCTTTGTACTTTATTCGACCTCAAATATTTTATTGCCATGTATTGTATTTCCCAAATTATTGTAGTATTAATCATTTTATGTATATAAGAAATTATACGTATTTTATCAATATGCCACAAAGTAGTTTGATTTATGTCTATCACAAAGTTATACGTTATAGTTTTTTTTTTCTTAATTTAATTTCTTGATATTGTTGAACCAGATTTTATCAAAGAACACACAAATTGCTCATTTTTCTATACTGCAGGCTGTGGGTTCGATTCCTATTAAAATTATACTTATGTGTACCGTTTTGAATATAATACCTTACCTAATGAACAGACGTAATTTTGTATTTTTCTATATATGTAAAAGAAATGGTGGGAAGAAGCAAAAGAAAGAGAGAAATGAAGGAATTTGGGGGAGACCATTGCCCAGCAGTGGGACGAAATAGGTTAAAAAAAACTTATAAGTTTTGATAAAAAACCGACTCGTGTTGAAAGTCAATAACTTTGAGTTCAAAGTTCTTGACCTGATTAAGAACTAAACATGAGGATTTCAGAGCCCGTTGGTCGTTATTTTTTATTTTACGTCATTAGTTTGTTCTGTCATTTTATTTGTTATTTTAATTCCAGACCAAAACGTCTGACACTGAAGTCATACAAAAAAGCGTGGATCTCGTGTCGCGATGGAATCCTGCGGATCCATTCGTCCCAAGACGCAGCGGCCCGTGGTGAAGCACCCTCCTACTCTGTGGAACTTAGAGGAGCTGAGGTATAATATTTTAGTATTATTTTGACAGGCGTCACAGCTCAGTTGGTAGTAGCTCTGCCTTCCATGCTGTGGCTCGTGGGTTCGATTCCCACCCAGAGCAAATGTTTGTGAGATGAACATAAATATTTGTTCTGTGTCTGGGTGTTATTAAGTAATCTATGCATTTGTTTATAAAAAAAGTATCATATGAAGCGTTACAAACTTAACTCAGCAGTATTATTTTACTGTAATTTTGTAAATAAAAAAAAATCTCGGACAATTCACACATCCCAAACAAAGCAAATCTTGTAATATGGGAACTAGGTTACTGATAGAATACTTATATACATTTTTTTATGTAAATACACACATAGAATTATTAGAAACGAAGAATTCAAAGTAACACCCAAACACAGAACAAAATTGCATTATTTATTTTTTTGATTAAATATATGTATTTATTTATTTCAGGTAACTCCAGACGCGCACCCAGCATCTGGCCGCTACAGCATCAAACTGGAGATACCAGCTGAAGACGCTATGCACGAAATGTGGCTCAAATGTGAAAACGTTAGTTACCTCCGACTAATATACTAAATTCGTTCAGATCAAGCAAATTTTGTTTAGAGCAAAATGATATTTTCTAAATCATAAATTAATAAAATAAATATTATATGTTCCAGGAGGATCAGTACGCGGAGTGGGTGTCGGCCTGTCGGTTAGGATCGCGCGGCCGCTCGCTGGCAGACGCCGCCTTCCACACGGAGGCGGCCGCCGTGCGCGCGCTGCTCGCGCTGCAACGCCCGCAGCACTCCTCGGGACACACCGTGCCGCATCTCGACCATCTCGCGCCCGAGCATTATCTCGCGCCGAGGTATCATAAGAAACTCAAGTCTAAGGTAAAGATACACTAGATATATCTAGATCTCTTCATAGTCCTTCACTAAACATAACAGACATACCGTGCCGCATTTAGACACATCTCTTGGTGCATCTTGCATCGTAATATCATAAGAAGCTCAAGTCTAAGGTATCTTACAGCCTTTGGTTTTCATACACAAATGGTAAAACGGGACTATTACTAAGATTCTGTCTATCTGTCACTAAACTGTATCTCATGATCCGTTATAGTTAAAAAGTAAAAAAAATATTTCTCTTGTATAGATAGTACTGTAATATAAAGACAATGACAAGTTAAAGATCGCGCAAGCGATGCTATTACCGATTTCGTTTTTCCTAAAGTGCTACATATTTACAAGTCAAGTATTGATAAATGTTTATACAAAAATTGTATCTCTGTGTAATAACCATCCTACATGCATTTGTTTACAAATACTTTGTATACACGTAATATTCATATATCTAATTGTAAATCCTTAATTCCAGTTCACCCAGCGAGTTCTCGAAAGTCACGTGAATGTAAAGGACCTTCCGCTCTTGGAAGCGAAGCTCCAATACATCAAGACCTGGCAGAACCTGCCGGACTATGGACAGACGCTGTTCGTTGTGCGTTTCATGGGACACAAGAAGGACGAGATTATCAGCATAGCCAATAACAGGATAATGAGGCTTGATCCTAGCACCGGAGACCATATCAAGACTTGGCGGTTTAGTACCATGAAGGTAGGGATTGTAAAACAAAACTTATGCCACGCGAATAAAGAACATCTATACTATCTATCTATACTAATATTATAAAGAAGTAAAGTTTGTGTGTTTGTTAAATTGTAAGGGGTAATCTCGGGATCTACTGAACCGGTTTTAAAAATTCTTTCACCAATCTATTGGTGCGATAATATCTAATAATGCGGCTTTCTAAAGCCGCATTATTGCTGAGTGTCATAGGTTATAAAAAAAACCGAAAAATAAAAAGGCTTTTACGTGGTAGTCCGTTTTGCAAAGTGAATCGGAGAAAAAACGGTCGAATTATGCCCAACGAAGTGGGCACGGGTCAGCTAGTACTTATTTTATAAAATCTAAAACCCTATTTTTAAATTTATTCATGTTAACTTATTCCTTTTTTCAGGCCTGGAACGTGAACTGGGAGATTAAGCACATGATGGTACAATTCGAGGAAGGCAACATCATATTCTCTGTACAATCAGCGGACTGTAAAGTAGTCCATGAGTTTATCGGAGGATACATCTTCCTGTCAATGCGGTCTAAAGATGCCAACCAGACTTTGGATCAAGAAATGTTCCATAAGTTGACTGGAGGTTGGACGTAGATAGTTTTATATGGACAATGGTATTGGCCACCAACTTGAAATTTTTTGCGGTTTTAATTTACACTTATTTAACTGTAATTACCTAATGTTTTGAAGTATTTGTCTGTAATTTTCCTCAAATCAATTGTTTTTAGTTACACTGCTTGGTAGCAGTTGTTGTTGATTGGTTGTTACTGTTTATACCATTCAGTGTAATTCAAAATGTAATAAAATTCGGTTATCATTTGACAGAGCAAGCTTAAAATAATGCCTGTAATAAACCACAATAGATTATAAAAAAAAACAATATTCCAAAGAGACAGACAAACCTATGAAAAAAAATCTGCTTGTCTTTGGTGAGCACAATATTAATTAATAATTTAATTATAATTAACTCTAGGCTGTTTTGTTTACACACCAAACAATAAGTTATTTTTAGTAATGTAAAAGTACATTTTTCAATGAATTATACTACTATTTTTTTATTATGTAGTGACTTTACTGTTTAATTGTGACACAATCTATTATTAGCCGAAAAGTGCTTTATATAAATGAAAAAAATCAATGATAAATATATAAAATGTGCCTATAAATTGTGCCTTGATAAGAATTATCTTGTCCATTGCACATCCAATGCGATTTTTTTTTAAATGAAAATAAATATACAATTAATTATAATAAAATGAAATAAATAGATCTGGTAAAATATATTTCTGTTCAAATCCAATGACTTATGCTTCCATACAAGACTTGTAGTGTTAGGAAATATGCGAAAGATTGCTTTTTTAAGAGAGCTTTTTATATTGTTAATATTTTATAATGTCTTTATTTTATAACATAACAAAAGATCCTCTGTAAAGTGCCATTACCATTGGTGCTCTGTTGATTCACTTAGAATTTACAATAGAATTATAGAGTGGCCTTAACTTAGGAACTAATATTTTATTTTGTATTAATTGTAAATAACATTAAGATAGCATGTACTTTTAAGTTATTTTGAAGAACCAGTGTCAAGGAGATGATTATTGTAATTGTATCTAAAATCAAAAACTGTATTTTATTGTTGACTACTAGTCTAATTTGAGATCGCATATAATGCTATCACATTATTTAAGTATGTTAGTATGAGTATTAACAATTTGCCTTATTTTTACTTTAATAATTGTACAAATTGTATGTACACAATATTAATTTAGTATGTTTGTAAATGGATGTTTAAATAAAGGTAAATTGATAACCAACAATCTGTTTCATTTATAAATAAGAAACATCTTTTTACCTAATAAAGATAAAGACACATATGAGCATATAGATTCCCAATTTGTGTCTTTATTAAATGCAATGGCCTAAATCGGAATCTGAATTTGGACGGAACAGAATATTATATTACCAAGGACAGGTAGGCAGTGTAGGATAGGACATAGACCAGTAACATGGCCCCTGAAACCTATTAAGTAGTTAAATAAAACTTTCTAAATCAGTCTTAGTAATAGGGTCCTCTTTTTACCATTTTATTATAGAACCCTAAAAAGTTTTTATATCAAACGGAATGTCACACACTTCAAAGAAAAAAGAAGAAGAAAAACCCGACTGACAGCTTTTTTGACAAGCATGACAGATGATACTAGAGACAGATTTTTGATTTTTTTTGTAAACAAAACAAATCGACAAATACGACAAAAGTGAGGTGAAAATACAGAAAAATATTGTTAAAATTCTAATTAGGACAAAATTCTAGCTCTTTTTTGGCTATTGTTATAAGTTCTGTTTTTTCATAGATATTTATTACTACATTATTACATTATTATTATATTTATTACTGAAATGGCGCTTTGCTACATTCGTCAAATAGCTCGAACAGCCTCTACGATTGGAGCCAAAGCTTCGAGTATTCAGAGTAATCAAAGGCAGTTATGTACCAGCGAACCCCTGAAGCTCGGTATGATCCCTATTGTCGTGGAGCAGACGGGCAGAGGCGAGAGAGCTTACGACATATACTCGAGATTGCTTCGCGAGCGAATCATCTGCCTCATGGGACCGATCAACGACGAAATCAGCTCCTTGGTGGTCGCGCAACTGTTGTTTCTCCAATCAGAGTCGAGCAAAAAGCCCGTGCATTTGTACATAAACTCCCCCGGTGGTAACGTTACTGCGGGGTTGGGAATCTACGACACAATGCAGTACATAACGCCGCCCGTCGCGACCTGGTGTGTCGGTCAAGCCTGCAGTATGGGGTCACTGCTACTCGCGGCCGGAGCGCCAGGTATGAGACATGCCCTTCCTAACTCTCGCATAATGATCCATCAACCATCAGGAGGTGTGAGAGGTCAAGCTACCGATATACAGATACAGGCAGAAGAGATACTTAAGCTTAAAGCACAGATTAATGATTTGTATGTAAAACACACGGGACTTGCAAAGGAGAAGGTACAAAGCTCGATGGAGCGGGATCATTTCATGTCGCCGGTAGAAGCAAAAAGTTTTGGATTGATTGACAATGTGCTGGAGCACCCGCCTTCTCATGCGATGGAGAAGGAATGTGCTGCAGCCAACACTAGTACTCCTTCAAGCAATTGATCCATAATAAGTCAGTGATTGTTAGAGTGATAGTGAAAATGCTCATTGCTACACATTAAATTATATTTTTACAGTTCATTTATGGTTTCATTTTGAAAATTACCTAACAGCCTATGCAAAGCAACTTTATTTATAATATCTGTCAAGGGCTGCAGCTTATTAGATTAGAATTTATTAGCCTTTACAGTAAAGTTCGGAAGCAGACGTTGTCACCCAGTCATAGTAATATGTTATGTTAGTGTACACCAACAGCGCTGGATAAACAGGACTCCGGAAGGAAAGTAATCCTATTGCATGACAACTGTTGGTTACAAGTGCCCCTCCAGAATCACCTCTGAAACAATAAATTAATAATAATAATGCTGGACAATCCACACAACATCATCTAGCCCCAAGCTAAGCAGAGCTTGTGTTATGGGTACTAGAAGACTGACATACTTAACCGTTTCAGTGCGGGAGTCTCTTGGACAAACTTTAACGCCTGGCGGCGAACAAATATTTCGTGGCACCACAGTGGTGCCTAACGCCAGGGACTTTGATGACACCACTGTGGTGTCCTCCGCCAGGAAGTGTAACTTATCGCTTTTTTGCCTGTTTTCACGTGCTGAAAGTTTAGTCGCCACCCAAAACCGAACGTAAATTGTTTAACTTTTTGATTAGCGTGTATAAAAGTAACTATCTACATGTATTAACGGAAATAGAAGGTCCCTTATTTATCCCTTATTTCTATCAGAGGTTGTAAACATTTTTGTAGTTTTTTGATGGATCGATTGATTTAACGTTACTGTAGAATGAAATATGAACATTCGAGACATGCAGAGCGCTATGAGTCTTTTCTAGTGTTTTGTTGGGAATTAAAATTCATGATAAGTTTTTAATAGAATATTCTACTGGCTTACTAGTAACGTAATGTACTATTATAGTAATACAACTATAGTAATTAGATATTTGGCTTTTGTTTATGGTAGATATTTAATATTATACAATAATATATTGTTTTGATTTAGAATTACGTAAATTAAAAAAAATGTTTGTCTGTAAAGTCGGTTTACTGACGATAGTTGAACGTGACAACGTCAACGAACGGGATTGTAAGCGGTTCTGAAAAATAAATAGTCGTTCGAAACAATTTAAATATTTTTTCATAAAATTCTTCATTCAGAAAATGATTTTAAATTTAAAAAATAAAAATACAACAAAATACTTGAATAAAATTTATTGTTTAAATTTCTATTCATTGTTAAAATTTAAATTTTGATTTTATTATTTTAATAATATAATTAAATATTTTCAATTAGTTAAGTTAATTATTTTGATTTATTTTATTTTATTACAACGAACGCAAAGGCCAATTGTGCTTCTTTGTCGCTCGTTCCGCGCACTCGCTTGCACTTCATGAAACGCCTCAGAACGCCTCATGAGTCATGTTTTTTCGTGCGTGCAGCCGGCTCTATCGAATTATAAGACGTTGTCACGTCAAAAAAATTATATTCCAGAATGAGTTTGGGGAAGAAACCTATTTCGAACAAAATTCCCGTCTGAGAACCTAAGAAAATGAGGATGAAAAGAAACGTATGAAAAACGATCCAAAAAAAAAACTACGAAGGGTTGTGCAACGTGCACAGAAATAATAACCAAAGATATTTCAATGTCCACTGAAAAGACTAGTAGAATAGTAGAAGATGAAGAACAGCCTTAGATATTCATGGCATTAATATTTTGGGCAATTTGTATCTAACGAATTACATTTCATATAATTTCTTTATGGAAAAGGTTGAGAATCCCTGAAGTGTGTGAAATCACGTGATTTCCTGAAACTGACACTGTAGGGAGGATCTGTGTGACAAATAAAGACTCTTTTGTTTACGGAAAGTTTTTGAAAAACGTCAATTTATTAGATTTTTACGGGTTTCAAATTTGGCACCACTGTGGTGCCACCCGCCAGACGCAAAGGATAATCCATGGCACCACTGTGGTGCCACCCGCACGGAAACGGTTAATATAATGCAATGCATTACATAGATAGATATTTTTTATTATAGGTACATATAATACCCAGAACACCCGGAATAAATATTTGCAGAACATACAAACATCCCAAGGCGGGAATCGAACCCGCAACCTTCCGCGTCGCAGGCGGACCATCGCCCACCGCGCCACATCGGTCGTCGATTTGTCTTCGATTCGAATTGTTTTACTTTGCTCGTAGCTTCATATCCTTTCGGTCTATCTCAAAATCCCAGACTTGATGTCTTGTTTATCATACGTAATGGTGATTGGTGACATAATATCAACGCTAACTTTTTATAAGAGGGTTTGTATGTAACTGCTGTACTGAGTAGGTACATAACCAATATTTTTAGGGTTCCATATCCAAAAGGTAAAACGGGACCCTATTACCAGAGACTAGTATAAACAAGAAGACTGCTAACCTCAAAAAAACGTGACTCGGAAAAAGGTGAAATTCCGAGAGTTATACCTGGCTTATTTCTAGATGGCGCTGTATTCCGATCAAACCTATGGTATAAATCATTGTTTACGATCACATTTTTCACACCTAAAAATAAAATAAAAATTTTGGTGTGCACTAACACAGAAATAATACAGATTTCTTGGCTTTTAGTGCTGTTAAGATAATTTTACGGCTATGTGGCAGCGCCATCTAGAAATAAGCCAGGTATAACTCTCGGAATTTCACCTTTTTCCGAGTCACGTTTTTTTGTATGAGATTGGCAGTCTATTTATACCTAGTCTCTCCTATTACTGAGTCTCCACTGTCTGTCTGTATGTATTTTGCCGCTATAGTAACAAATACTAAAAAACAATAAAATAAATATTGAAGGACTTTCATACAAAAACGTGATTTCTTGGTACAAAACCCGTGCGCGAATCCAACTCGCTCTTAGCCGGTTTTTTTGTTTTGGAACTAGAATGTGCCAATTTGGTTCGAGCTTTAAGCCATCCTGAAATAAAGTGAGTCCTGGTGGAGGATCACATAGATACTGATGAATATCTACAATAGTCTTAACTTGATAGTAGATATAGATACCTAGACCTTTGCTGCGATTTGAGACTGCTTTCACAGTGGAGAAACCTCAAATTGGAGCAAAAGTCTAGGTACTATCAAGTTCAGACTAGTGTAGACTTTACTTGTAATCTCACAAAAAAGGTTATCTTACTCTGCCGGGCAGTCTTCATAATAATTCTCGCTCCCTGCGCAAAACATGCCAGCTATCAGTCTACCAATTTTGGCACATGTAACTTTGGATCGCAGCTTCTGCGGCACTTGCTTTAATAAAGTGGAGGTCCTTCCTGTGTCTTCCTATAAGATAAATGAAATTAAATCATTTATTTTGTGAGAAGTATGGTCATAATGTGATAGTGTTTCACATAAACATACCGCTATATATTGTATATGTACCTACCTACACATAATAAAAAAACCACATAAATAATTCATTGATGTCACAAAACCTTTGTTTAGTAGCCATTTGTACAGATTCTTTTTATTTTTGATCGCTTTTTTTTGAACATAATGCAC
This sequence comes from Ecliptopera silaceata, assembly GCA_932527185.1. NCBI lineage: Eukaryota > Metazoa > Arthropoda > Insecta > Lepidoptera > Geometridae > Ecliptopera > Ecliptopera silaceata. The sequence goes on along the minus strand of OW052208.1, from coordinate 7,104,027 downwards.
GTGTACCTAATGTATAATGTAAATTTTGTTTTTTTCAAGCAATGCTCAGATTACGTTACGATATCTTCAGCCTCTTACCTCTTTTATCGGTAAGAGGCTTGATTAATTTTGAAGTTAAGTTTCATTAGATAGGTCACAGAGCTTTGACTGTCTCTACGTTAGAACAGGTTTATACTACAGTTCTCTGGAATACTTACGTTTACAGTGCCCCATCCTGCAACTTTTGCGAAATATGTATTGTGGGGAAATGCTCTTCGAATGATGACACGTTTTACGGTGTCTCCCAAGGGGAAATTACTATTCAACAGTGCTAGACCTATGTCGTTTAGTAGTCTGGTTTCGTTGTATTTCTTGTGGACTATAATGCGTTTAACGAACCTCTTGAATCTGATCTGAAGACAGAGCAAGAATGTTACTACAACACTCTTAAAAGATGCAAAGAATGGCTAGTGAGGCAGACGCTCTGTCATGAGTTATTATAGCAAAATAATTGTTACAATATCACAGAGACAATTTTATCGAACGGTTCTTCGAGAAGTACCTAATAAGGCAAATTTCAGGTGTCTTCCTCACAAGACTTCGACAAGTAGGTACTTCTAACATACCGCTTTCAAATTTCCGCTTCCTGCCAATGCAGTTATGTGGTGGCCGCGACCTACTTCGCAGCCGAAGATACAGTGTGCTGCGGTCATGATTATCCGCTGATTTAAAAGCGCGGACCCGCAAATCCAAGGGGTTTTGCAATGAGCATCGAGGAACACTGAATGAGGGTTCTCTGATATATCCACTATGCGTCCCCCAATCACAAAACCCTCCATGGCCTTCCTAGCACATTTAGAAGTTTGCAATAGAAACGTTAAAACTAAAACGCTTATGAATGCGTTAGTCATAATATCAAGAAGAGAGTAGGTAAAGAATTTTAACGATTGGCGTTAATTTTCTTTACGGGCTTTCTGCTACTTATTGAATTTGTGATTACTTACTTGATTAGACATTAAAGTTAAGTTGAGCGTTTGCTTGTTTATCGGCGATCCATTTCAGTTTACGGATTGATAGGCATCTATTGGTTTTCGATTCGTTGCAAGGAGTTTTTGCCGTGAAAAACGTGCCGATATTAAAACTAGGTCATTTAAAAGTGACATGAGTTCAGGCACGTTGGTACCTACCTACATTTATGTAAGTACGGCTCACCAAACGAACCAATTCTGTACTTTGACCAGCTGGTTGTTTCCCTTGATTCCCTATTTCATTTAATGTAATTCCATCCGATGGCTGTGACTAAATTTATAGCCTAAGATGTATGGGAATTTTTCAATATTTGATATGAACCCTTCCAATCAAGTTTATAGTACAACATACTTAGACTTACCGCTATATGTGTGAATATGCCGTTGGTGGAACATAAATTAATATAAATAAATAAATACATAACGTTAGTAAGACTACGGTCTCTGTCTAGCCAATAGATTAGGCATTTTAGTATTGGCGGCTGATATTTTTATTGCGTTACGTAGGCAAGTCTCATGTGGAGCTGGGCAGGGCATATGGCAAGGCGCGATGACGGCAGCTGGTGTAAAGCAGTTATTGTATAGATATTAAATATAGGAAAGATAAGTATTGGTCGTCGGAGTGACGATATTTCTGTAGGAACTAGGAGAGTGGCACAAAGCAAGAGAGGCTTACACCCAGCATTGGGTGCAGTTAGGCTGGGAAAGAGTATGTATGACGGTTTCAATTTAGCCTAGCATTTATGCGTCAAGCCAATTCGCTTTAAACATTATTTTTCAATTAAACAGACGATGTGTTCGAAAAGTTCATTCAGTAAAACCTCAAAGGTAGAGTACCTTTAAGCTTCTTATCCTAATGTAAAATGCGAGTAGGTACAATTCCATGAAGCTGTGTCCCGTGAAGCTTTTAGTCAGGCTACTTAGCGCTGCGGTGGCATCCATCTAAGTCGTAACAAGGTCATGAGCCGAAGCAATGGGATGGCGATGACGTGCACAACCACATAGGTTTTACCTACATCACTCCACTCGCGTCAATACATCTGTGCGTACGAAATAATGTTTTTGTTATTACCGTTTCTTTGTTTGAGATAAATATATTTTCTATTAGACCTATGAACGCAAGAACCTACAAAACGTGCCGCAAATATTATGTCCATCCACCGTAAGCAGGGTGTCTGGTCTATTTCTGATTTCATGTGGTATAATTGGTTGGCAAGCGGTTACCATGCGCTTTCCTTATCATTATCATCAGACAAGCGACTTGCAAAGCGGATTCGAACGAGTGTGAATCCAGAATTTTATGAAAAGGCTGTGTTGAATGGCACTCGCGCATGCGTGTGTTCTGGGTCGATATCAATGACGTCAGCGGGAGTCAGGCCTCAGTCAGCGGCCGGTGGCCACAGTACGAACATGTGGTTAAAATGCTTGGCCGTCTCGATGCTATTAGCTGTAGCCGCGTCTAGCGAGGTCTTCACTAACTCCTTCCTGGTGCGGTTCAAGCGGTCCATGCCCCATGCGGAGGCCCACCAGGTGGCGCGACAGCACGGCTTCGACAACCTCGGACCGGTGAGTGGCCACGTGATGTACGTAAACATAGCAGACGCGACCTACCGCGTAACTTGATTTGATTTCGGTGGAACGCGTCTTGCTTGGTTTACTGGGACCTTCCTTCAGTTAATTGGCTTTTAAGGTTTATGAAATATTAGAGCACCTACGTCACCTATAATCTAATGGTAGAAATAAACTCATACATAAACTGATAACCATCCTACTGATAAATACGTACTGTGTGTGACATCATCAAACGTGTGTGAAAGCTCACAAGCTTCATATAAATCTAATAGATTAAATAATTTATACCTGTATAGGGTGTTTTACAGACATAAATTGCGGCAGTTGTGCTTTTTCGCGCCAATCCTGCTGTATCTTGGCCACCTCTATCGCCAAGTTAATAACCGTTGGTATATCGAAATAACTGTTACAGTTTTTATAATGAGGGTAGTTTCCCAAATTTTCTATATAATATGTTGACAAAGGCTGCAAAGGCTTAGAAAATAAAAAAAAATCATTCGCGTCCCCATACCCAAGTAGTCCAACGCCACAAATGAGGGAATAGTCCAGTCAAAATAGACATTCCAGCTTGCATTAATTCCCAACAAGCTGGATTTTTGTACAGGCCTTGAATACGTCATTACAAATGATATGTCATAAGTCCCCATCGATCCCGCTTCGTCATAAATTTGCGTTTTTTGCGTATATCTCTGAAACAACGAGAGCTATCGAAAAATGGTTCAGACAAAGTTTGTAAATCGTAAAATTGTCTACAAAAATATATCAACACTTTTCTTCTACAAAGCATAACTTTCGAGATATAGTGACTTTAGACCGCAGGAAAATCGTCGAAGATTCTGCGTTTTTTTCATTTCAGCCGTTTTATCTGCTTCATTGCCACAGAACAAACAGTATTTCTTTTCAGTTTTATTCGAACTTGGTTTGAAGTTGTTGTCGTTGTATCCATTGACACGTAAGAAGAAGAAGTAGTACGATCTATAATTATCTCTAGTTTTGGGTAGTCTCTTTTGTGTCCTGTCTACGTAACAAAGTTACTAGGATTTTTACCCTAGAGTTTCGACCGCATATGTGGTGGTCATGTTTAGTTCTTAATGTGCTGATGTGTGTTTCAGATATGACCTTTAACCCTTGTCTCTTTATCCCCTAAACGTAACTGCCTGACGCCAAATTGTCGGGTTAGCGCTGACGGCTTACCGAATCTCGTAACGTAAAAACCAATGGAGATATTTTCGCATACGTTTGAATAAAGGATATAAGTATGCCTATACGGAACCTTTTCTAGATACCTATAGCAAGCAGCACTTAGGTACATACTTATAAAATTAACATTTTCAAAGTCTATACATAGCGACTTACTAAATCTTCGTAAATGATTTTTTTTGCTCTACCGGGATTATATAATCGAAAATTAGTATAAATAATTATAATCTAAAAATCCATTAGAAAAAAATAACGAATAAAATTATTTATTAATCTTCCATCTCTACTTGTATTTTCAATTGATGTATAGACCACTTTAAACATTCACGCGTATCTGTAACGCACTACTTGGCCGACAGATTATTTATTTAGGTAACGTGTCAAGACGGTGACAAAACAACCAATCAATTTATTTGTATGGTATCTATAGGTACACTATTTGCATGAGAGTGTAACTGCGAAGAAAGCGCGAGCATTTTTAAAAAGGTTTAGGTATCTCTACATGTATCCTCAATTTGCGTAGATACCGAGATAGGTACCTATTTCAAGCCTTTACATAGGTAGAATCTACTAACCCATGTAGGTACATGTATACATGATTTGTTTGATACGTTATCACGAACGCCCACAGAAGGTACTCAATCGTATTTATTGACGTTGCTGAAATGGATTGCACACAATTTCGATACATTTATGTGTAGATAGGATATATCTATTGTTTTCCCACAGTTCATAAATATGAACTATCTATGAAATATTATATTGATCAATAGGGTATTAAAGTGATATTGATCTGTAAGAGGAATAATTATGAAAGTCGTCTATGTGACTTTATTTTCGTAGACGTATATAATTTATACGTAGATTTTATATACATAATTACATTAAATAGTAGGTATAGTAAGTAAGAAATAAAGTATTATTTAATATACCTGTAAAGTATTCTAAATTTATTGCTTTTTGATATGAAATATAAAGAAGAGACGTGATTTGATATAAAATCAAATCGAACCATTAGGTATGTTGCGATATTCAATTTCTTTTTACCCAATTTTAAGAACATTAAAAATAAATTAGATGCTATTCGAAAGTATTTAGAGGTATATAAAAAGAGGTCACAGGCTAAAAAAAACCACAAAGACGTCGACCGATTCTCTTGATGTCTTAAAACCACGTGCGTGATTTTCCACTTGCAGGCCCATGTGACCTATATAACTAGGCCGCCATCGTTATGAAACATAGCACAAAGAAGGTTTCAGTTACACAAGACTCTTTTGTAGCTAGATATACCATTTATTCTCTTGTATTCATAGAAGAATATCATTCCTAGAATTGTGGGTGCGTCACCTTTTTTTTAAACATGATGGCGGAAAATACTCTATGGATTTTCATATGAGAGTATAGCTGTCTGAAATCATTTTAATCGTGTGAAACCGATTATTCTGTATATAAATATTCATGGACATTTAACAATTTACGATGTGTATAATGAGCTTTTTTTGATAAGCGTACATTTTAATTCAACTGAAAAATATTGAAAACTGAGCGTACCTAAACGCTCAGTTTTCTATACTTAAACACTTTGGTAAATTGATTTTATTTATTTTTTATTGAAAATCGATCGAACGTATTACAGCCTGAGTATCGGTGGCATGGCAGACTTTGTTATTTTATAAAAGCTGAAAGTTTTCTGCTTAAAAAACACGGACATTTCACACATCGCGCTTTAGTGCTAAACTAAACAATGTATTATGTGAACTAGATTGCTGATAGAATACTGTTTAGGTTGTTTTAAATACCATCTTTGAGTGTGAAATGAATTTGACATGACAACAATCCGACAGCAAAGGTGTACAAAATAGCAACTCAAATTCGTTGACATAAAGCTCAGTTTTTTACATACATATTTTACATAACCTTTTCCTTATTTTGAAGTCCGTTAAAAACGCAGAACAAAGGCTTATTAAACGGAGTTTAAGTACAGAGGGATGAAGGCTATAAACTTAACAACGCCATAGCTTAGAAGCCTTATGTGAAATGAGCACTTAACATCCAAAGAGACGATAAAAAAGGGCATGGGTGGGAGTAATTTGCTGACATTGCTATAGAGTAGGTATTATACATCTATTCTTCTTCTTCTTCTTCCTGCCCTTATCCCACTAGGTGGGGTCGGCACAACATGTTCGTTTCTTCTTCTTCTAATATTATAAAGAAGTAAAGTTTGTGTGTTTGTATATTTGTTATATTGTAAGGGATAATCTCGGGATCTACTGAACCGATAAAAATTCTTTCACCAATAGAAAGCCACATTATTGCCGAGTGTCATAGGATATATCGAAAACCGAAAAATAAAAAGGCTTTTACGAGGTAGTCCGTTTTGCAAAGTGAATCGGAGAAAAAACGGTCGAAATATGCCTTACGAAATGGGCCAGGGTCAGCTAGTATAGTATAAGTCATATCATACTTCCTACTATAGGTACTCGTATTATAAACGCAAAAAATTGTATGGACGGATGTATGGATGTAAATTTGTTATTCTTTCACGGAAAAACCACCGAATGGATGTACTTTATACATCAGAATAACACCTAGCTAGGATATTATTAATAAAGATATCGTGCGAATACGCCAAAATATAACGATATTAAGACGTAGTCGCGGGCACCAGCTAGTTATTAATATAAATGACTAGATATAGATCTCATGATTCTAGTCTACGTAAGAAATACAGGCACTAGGGAATTGCTGACTAGATCGTAGTTATTTAAGGAATGGAAGGGTGCATGGTAAGAGCCTCCTCGTGGCGCACAACGGTAACAGCTAGGCACGGTAAAGCAGTGTCTAGTCTGGCTAATCTTTCCAACACGATGCTACAGCAAAATACAGTTGTAGCATCGACACGATAAGAATTTAAGGAATCCTAGGATCTTTCTACGCCTTTTTTTAGATTATAACATTGACCTTTGCAAACCTATTTAGATTAAGGACGATAACTAGTTAGATAGCATGATAACAATCATACCTACAGTACAAATATGCGGGTTGGGTTAATGAACTTTATTTTATTTTCTTTGGGAGACAACGAAGTATTTTTAAAAATCTATTTTAAGGTTTTTACGTAAAAAATTACCAAAGTTTCCTCCATATTGTTTAAGTATTTTGTGTAGGTAGGTAGGTATCTAAATTAATATAACGTTTTATATAAATACCTAATTATTATACTTTCTTAATTACTTAGGTACTACATAAATGAAAAATAACTTAATAACGACCCGAAATGTTAATTAAATAGGCCTAGAGAATGTTGGAGCTAGGTATATTAAACCACATATAAGGTATCAAGAATCAGTTGTAGTGTAGGTCTGCTGATTTCAGCGTCACAGCTCAGTTGGTAGGAGCTCTGCTTTTCATGCGGGTCGTGGGTTCGATTCCCACCACCAGCAAATGTTTGTGTGATGAACATAAATATTCGTTGTGTCTGGGTGTTTATGAAATATAATGTATATATTAAAAAAAAAAGGTATTTAGTAGGTACCTATTCCATCAGCACTTTAGTTCCCATAGTACAAGCTTTGCTTAGTTTGGGACTCAGTGTGATGTGTGAAAAGTCCGTGAATATTTATTTATATTTAAAACGGATCAAATACCATTTGCAAATAAATTTGAATAAATAAAAAAATGGAAATAAGTTCCATTCATCTCTTGAGATAAAATCAGCCGGGTCCAGGACGAATTGGGTCTTCAGGTAACATAATAGAGACCTTTAAATAGGCCCTGTGTTGAACATCAAAGTAAATAATGTACTTAATTATTCGGTTTCGGAAATTTAAAGATTTTTACAACAATTATCTAATAGCTAATTTATTAATATTAGAAATTACCACGGTTTTGAACATAGTTTTCTTTATAAAATCATGGTAAAATATCATTTATTTATTTAAGTTACTCTACAACATAATGAAGTCTAAGTAACTTATAGATACAGATGACTCTTTTAACAATTTCTTTGAAATTATATAATAACTTTTAAATCTACAAAAAAAGCTTTTTTATTTCATTTATGTCTTATCTCATTCATCAATCAGGACGTAAAGTCCTTTTAAGGGGTAATAAGTAATAGCTACGCTAGGCTTTGGGACGATTTTGAATCAAGCCAACAGTCAATGTTAACAACATACTTATCTATCTTATCAAGCAGTGTATCATTATTTTTTTACAACATTTTTTTGTAAGTTTATCTCTGTAAGTACATGAATTATTAAAAATACCATGTTAGTGTTTACTTCAAATTTAAACCTGTACTGCACCGTCTATCGATCTTTTAAAACTATTTTATATTATTAATTCAAAATTATTTTCACAAATAAAAGTCAAAATTAGTATTTTAAAATATATCGTAGACGTTGCGTAGACAGTGCTACGGTCTACGAACTACGTAGCAAGTATATAATGTCGTTATGAGAAAAAACTTTACTTTTTAATTTTCTTTGCATTTTAAATATATTTTATAAATTCACAGAGTATTATGAGCTTCATATCTAATAATTAATTCAATGTAAAGTCATTCTCATAATGAAATTGCCTGAACTTTGATAGCAATCCATTGACTGTAATTAATTTGTCCTTGTTTCAAGTAAAATCAATATCTATCAGGGAGTAGATAGTCTGACCAGTAAATGAAAAAATAAATGATGTTCGTAAAATTGTGTCAAGTGGGAGTCGAATGACAACCGTATTATATAGGAGGTTCTCAATTCGACTGTTTGTTCTGTACATGATCACGCTAATTAGTAATCGATTTTGATAAGTGTTGCTATCGTTATATTTTTGACAGTTCGGACAATATCTTCATAAATTATAGTCTATGTGTCATTCTGATGTATAAACTACATTATTGTAAAATTTTCATTGTAATCTATTCAGCAGTTTTTGAGAGAAAGAGTAACAAACAAACATACACACATCCATACAAAATTTTGTCTGAGTTTTATTTGAAATGATTCTATTCAAAACAATGTTGAAATCAAAACGATATATGGAGACGCATTGCCCGAAATTTCGTACTAAAAATTACGTGACATTTTCCGACAACCAATTTAAATAAAACTTGGACTACCGTCTCTGGTAATATAGAACCTAAATTATTTTATTATTATCACACCATTTGCTATCGTTATTACCCCTTAAAAGGACTCAAGTGATTATTGAACGAGATAAGTACGACGTAAATGATTAATCAATTTCAGTTTAACGCTGTAATTAGATTCAAAGGTATCTATCTATACCTACGTATCAAGTGGCTCAATATGGCGTGGAATATCGCAGATCAAAGGCGCACGGGAGTAACGATAAGGTTAGTAATGGCGGTGCACGACAAGGATTCGAACCCGAGCCCAGAGCCCTTAGTCCGAAGACGCATTTTAAAACTCCCTACTCTCAAGCCGACAGTCGTCTCTCGGATGTCCATACATTTTTGTATGGCTACCCGAGAGACGACTGTCGGCTCGAGAGTAGGGAGTTTTAAAATGCAACCTCGGATTAAGCCCTCGGCTTGCATAAATTATAGAGCAAAACTAAATTTCCAGTTTAAATATCGTTGTCCGCGTCGATGCATCGTTTTGCTTACAAAATTTGCGTGACGTGTAGTTCGTATACGTGTAATTAGTATCAAAGTCTACAAATTGTAATTAGTAACCTACCTAAGAAGCTCGCACTTCGAGATATTAAAAAAAAAGAGAATAAAAAAACCAAATGCGTTTTTTAAGTGCTCGTAAACTAGTTAACAGATTTTGTGTTATATTTCTAAAACAGCCAAATCCTCAAGCAATATTTGAAGTAGCTTTTAACATTATAAATTGCGTTCTTCGTTCAAAGTTTGATTAACTTTGAGGTTTTTTTGAGAATATGCTTCTTTACCGTGACGACCGGGCCTGTGAAATAATGTCGTGAACAAACGCTTTTATATTCAGCAAAGTATAAAAGTATTAATAGGAAAACTCTTTTTCTTATTCCCGCCCTTATCCCACTAAGTGGGGTCGGCACAACATGTTCTTTACTTCCATTCTCCTCTATCATCCGTCATCTCAGTATTCACTCCTTTCACATCCATATAATTTTTCACACAATCCATCCATCTTTTCTTAGGCCTCAGGCATTCTCCTCTATAGCCATCCACATTCATACCTAGCACTCTTTTTGTCACATGACATTCTCCTCTTAACATGTCCATACCACGCCAAACTGAGCCAATTTCATACTTCATTTTATGTACTCCTTTCTAATTTTGTCCATTCTTGTTGGAAAATTCATGGCTTCTTAAATAACTTGTGTTATTTATTAAGTAAATTCGAAAAACATCAGTAAAAATGTGTACAAAGCATTTCCTTTGTGAGCATAGAACTCTACCCTTTGAAAGTGTTTCATGGAATATTTGGAATACTTATAAGATATTTTCGAGTACCTCAATGTAGTTAAAGAAAGAAAGAAACAACTCTTTATTTCTTTATTTCCGACAAAAAGGAAGGATAAGCAGATGTCTATAAATATTTAGGTTATAGAAGAATTACGTTTTGTTCAAGCATGTTTGTACAATGCACGAATATTCTTAGATTTTCTCTCTAGAGTAGATTCGAGATGTTTTTTGCACAGATCACCGTCATATAACCTAAGCTTAATTTTTAATTCAGGTTTAAGTGCCTAAAAAGAAGAGTACCTTCGAGTATTTTTTTTGCATTCTCAAAAAACATATGGTTGATTTTTACTCAGATTTAAGTACCACAAAACTTTTAATGATCTCTTAATTAAAATCTCTTAATCTCTTATTTAATGACATTTTAACAAATTAAAGATTGGACAGGCTCAAGTAAATTGCTTAGAAAAATAATTCAATTAAGTATATCTCTCCCTCGGAATTTGCGTCCACTCAAAGGTAGATCTTTTTCAATCAAAATACCTACATAAACTGTAAAAGGTCAGTAGCGCGTAAAATTACTTTTGCTAAGGAATCTCTGGCTTTCAGAATTCATGATTTAGGTGAACTTATCAAGACAAATATATCTCGAATCCTGAATAAACGCTTTTATAATTAGACCTTTAATTAGGTTGCTCGTCAGACCCAAGGGTCTTAAGGAATCTAGTTGGTTAAGTCCCCAAACATGAACTTCAAAAGGGTTTAGGTTATGTTTAGTCTAATGTCCATTCTAAAGTCTATGGGCTACTATTATCGTACTATTATATACATTTTATTAGATTAAAAATAAATATTTATGCATACTATTGTATTAGATTAAAAATTAATATTTGACGTATCACACAACCTAGAAGTCCCGAACTAAGCGACGCTACTATTGAAACTAGATTACTGATAGAATATATTTTAAAATACATTAAATATACATAGAAAACCTCAGACACAGAATAAACAACTATAAAATTTTTTTTTACTATCTTATAATGTACTTGATTGGGAAAAAGAACACTTAGAAATCAGCATGTTCAATAAAAAAATTACATAAAATAAAAACTCTTTTTTACAGACTATAATACTGGAGGTTTTAATTCGACGTTTTGTCTGTTTTTTTGTATGTTACGTGATCACTGCAAATTGTAAATCGGATTCGATGATATTTTTGTTACATATCTTCTGTCATACTATGCAGTTTGTAAGCTTTTATGTGTACAATAGATAATTTACTTTGTGTCTTTAAAAATGTGTATTTAATACTTGTCGATCATATAATGCTTTGTTTATTTCTATAAAAATCTTTTATAGAATCTTGAAGTGACCCATATATGGCACATATGGGTCCCTTTGTAGGGCTTAAAATAAGATGTGGGTAGGTAGTGACGCGCCTCCCGACTTTGTAAACAAGCTGTCACGTCGGATAAGCCATGAATGAACCCATGATGACGTTATCAACCCACGTGTTTGCTAATCATGTGAGTAGGGGGTATTTATGAGAATCTATAAGCAGCAAGGTTACGGGGGCATCAGGTATGTGTAGGTCGCGGTATACGTACATTATTTATATAAGTTATGCAAATATTTGACGCACATCTTCTAAACCTGTTGGGAGATTGTTCCCTTTTATTTATTTATTTTTGTTTCCAAAGAAAGCAGTCTAATGTAATCTATATTTTATCTAAAATTATAACTGTTGACCACTTATACGTTTTCGCATATTGATATGTGCGAATATTATCTAAAGTAACAGAAAAGAAAACATATAAGTACATTGTAATTTGTAGTGTTAATGAAAATTATAACTTGCTAAATATCAAAACTCAACTTAGTTACAGAAGATACAACTTTTACAACGTTTCTCTTAACTTAGCCATGTTTAAATCTTTGCTAATCAATCCAAGTTTCGAGAATTTGTCTTTTTTATATCATACTAGCTGGTGCTTGCGGCTTCGTCTATCGTTATATTTTGAACAATTCGCACAATATTCACAAATTATACACAAACTACACTATTGTAAAGCTTCATTCAAATCCATTCAGTAGTTTTTGCGTGATAGAGTAGCAAACATCCTGTCAAAGTCAAAGTCAAAATTACTTTATTCAGTAAAATCACAAGGATCATTTAGAATCGTCTTACATACTGTGATTCTAGGTGCCAGTTCCACGCGACCAGAGCCTAGAAGAACGGGCAAGAAACTTACTGTATGTATCTGTACATCCGTCCATACAAACTTTCGCGTTTAGGTATAATATTAGCAGGATTCTTGTGGTTTTCAGAATTCAACATAACTCGTTAAAACGTTATCAAAATGGTCCCCACACTGTCTGACACTGTAAAACGCTGCCTCAGCTATTCCAGTAATTATTATGTCCCAAAGGTTTATGTTGGGGCATGCAGACTGCTGATAGCAAAGAAAAGTTTTATTAGGACCAAGTTATAAAAACGCAGGCGAATTTCATTACATGCTTCCAAAATGTATGTATGTTCACGTAATTAGAACAAAAAGTAATTATTTTATCAGCGATCTAGTTCCCATAGTAGCTTTGCTCAGTTTAGGGCTAGAGTGTGGTGTGTCCATGAAAATTTATTATTTATTTTATTATTTATATACCTACCAGAGTACTTATAAGGAAAGTATGAACAACTTTTATTGTGCAGAAAATAAGAAAAAAAAAATATAAAAATATTTTTGACGAAAAAAAATAAGTACTTGGAAGTTTTCGATAGTGATTGATAAATATGGAAAAACACTACATTGTTAAATATGTAGGGGGAAGTGGGGTAGATTCATACAAGGGGTACCTACATTCACTAAAGATATCTGTTGCTAGGCGCACATCAATTGAACGAGTTATGCGTGTATGCATAGCTTATTTATGTGTGCGTCAGCTCACGGAGTTTGACAGCTGTCGAAGTGAAACGCGCGACTAGGTGACACATAATGTATTTCGGCCACTCCTAAGTAATTTTATAACCTGACTTTGAACATCTTTTTATTGATAAAAGCAGTTGTCTAGATTATTCAGTACTATTTTATTTACATGATAATAGGGTCAAGTTTGTGAATTAATCCGTGAATAATGATTAAATGCTTCTATTTTTTTTTTTATAATTTTATTAAATTTTCTTGTGATGGGGTAGTTTCATACAGCAGTTAGCGGGGTACATTCATACTATAGGAATGTATGTAATTAAAATTTATCATGTTAATTATCATATTTTATGTAAATTGTTGATACTATTACTATATAGGAATTAAGCAACAGGACTTAGATTTAAATACTGATATAACTGACCAAAAAAACTGTTAGGCTAAGTTCCATCAGTGCCATAAAATGAAATTTTATGTTACTCTTTTTCCACTTAGTATTGTGTGCTCATAGGGACTAATTGCTTTTGTTTTCAAAATCGTTGTACTTATTTTGATTTTGAATTGAACATTTCAAGCTCAAAATGTGTATTTTTTCACATATATGAATCTGCCCCATAGCCTGTATGAGACTGCCCCGCATTCGGGGTACATTCATACATTTTTTTCATTTTTCTATTTCCGTAATAGAAAACCGCACAAGTGTATTTACACAAATCACATACTTTTGATATAAAGGCAGATAGTAAGACTATTCGTTTTTGATAAATCGATACAGATATCGATACCAGAGAAAATTCTACGAGTCAAAATATAAAAACTGTATGAGGCTACCCCATCTTCCCCTACACTTATTTAATAGTGTTTTTCCAATATGAGAGTTTTCGTTTCAGCAATAAAACTGGCCAAATTAATAAATTGCGAGCAAAGTCAGGGACTATAATACGTACCGACTAATCCTGGGTCTCAGATAAGTGCGCCTCGTTGGATATCCTTGCGCATGAAATATTATGAAAGATATCTACACTCCAAATACCACAAACCCGTTTTCAGAATAATTCTCTGCTCATTTCTCTAACAAAGGCATTTACTGAACACCACATTTATTGTTAAAATACTGGCAACATTGTGTGGCGCAACTGTGGAGTTTAGTGGAATATTTTGGAAGAATCGATATTCGGTAAGACTTACCTTACCTACCACGAATATCCAAATAAACTTGACAGGCGCCACAGCTCAGTTGGTAGTAGCTCTGCCTTCCATGCTGTGGGTCGTGGGTTCGATTCCCACCAAGAGCAAATGTTTGTTTGATGAACATGAATTGTTGTTCTGTGTCTGGGTGCTATGTATTCTATGTATATATTTACAAAATATGTATATATGTATACACCAATATTTTATAACTACTTACCAAAAAAAAAAACCCTACACTCAGTGTCTGTTACTAATCACATTTCGGCCGTTAAAACTTAAAATAATTAATTAAAAAAATATCCTTACAAAAACATAATATTGAGTTAACCTTTTATTCGTACCGTCCTACTACATAGCTACTTAAGTTTTCACGTTAAAAATCCATTCATAAATAGCTCTCAATCAAATCAAATCAAATCGAGTAGTTTCTAGTATTGTGACCATAAATTTGTGCCAGTTTTCGGTTAAAAAGAAAGTACGATAACTTTGTGCTAGTGCAAAAATAAATACTTTTGACAGTGCCATTATCATTAGTAGCCTCTGCTGCAGCTATCATTTTTTGGTAATTAAAAAAATTTGGTGTATATGTGTACCTAAATAAAATAAATATGAATAAATGTGACAATCGCTAGCTCGACTCCCGAACGTTGCAGCGTCACCGCGCTGTCTTGAATGTGGCAACGTTAATATACGTTTACAGACATCGTTATATCATTAATCGACACAGTTATTTAAAACTATTTGAAAAGTAGCGTAGTAATGTAGGTTAGTAGAATCTTCAGACCACATATGCTAGAGCACGATTCCTGACCACGATGTTGCGGGCGCTTGAACAATGCTCGCTCTGTTACCACAGGGCGTGCCTGGGAACTGTATAACAGTTAACTGAAAACTCGTTCTAGATTCGTATTTACTCAAACTGTGCAATACGATTCTACTGTTTGTTTATACGTGCAAATACAAAAAGGTGTTTGGTTACAAACTCGATGTAAATGTATTGGAATCCGTCGTTAAAAGTTTCTCTGTTGCTTAAAAATATTGAATCTCTATATAAGGAAGTTACTAGCCGCAATGGTTTGGCTAAGTGTACCTACGTATTACATTGCATATTTTGTGGTAGTCAAAACCGAATAATAAACTAAATAATTCCAACATTAAATAAATAAATAATGCTGGACAATCCACGCAACATCATCTAGCCCCAAGCTAAGCAGAGCTTGTGTTAGGGGTACTAGAAGACTGACATACTTAATACAATATATAGATAGATATTTTTTATTATACATATAAAATATCAAAAACACCCAGAATAAATATTTGCAGATCGTACAAACATTTATACCAAGGCGGGAATCGAACCCGCTACCTCCGCGTCGCATGCGGACTTTCACCCGCAGTAAAACAACTAAAAAAATAAAAAATGGTAGCACTCCGGGAGTGCCGGCAGAAGTGAAAACTTCAATATTAACGTTGTGTTTTCACTTTTAAGTTTTCACTTCAAAAATATAACCACAGTCGTGATTGTGTCATGTCATTGTGTCACATTCGCGCAAGCGCGAATGTGACACAACGACGAAGACAACGAAGACACACTGACACAGTCTGTGTCATTGTGATTGTGTCATGTCGTTGTGTCACATTCGCGCAAGCGCGAATGTGACACAACGACGAAGCCAACGAAGACACAGACACATTCGCGCAAGCGCGAATGTGTCATGTCGCCACAACACTATTTAATTGTTTGAGTCATACGTCGCGTGACCGCAAGTGTGTTCTTTTGTCGTCTCTTGTTTTACGAGCAATGTATAAAAATTAAATAAGATCTTACGCTTTTTCGACGTCACGTGACCCTGACGCGAGTTTGAAAGTTTTTACCCACCCAGCGCCGCTAAAGAAGTTTTCACTTCAAAACTAAACAAATGATTCCTAGAATAAAGTATCTACTTTAGTACATTTGTATGCGTCAAAGCTAGCCACTAAATGAAGGCGGATTACTCAAGCTACGTGCTTTCTGAACTATCAGAATATAATGTAAGAAAATTCATATAAAATGATCACGTTTGAACGCAAATCCAATTGCATAGCACACTCCATTTTGATTACCAGTCAGACAACAAACAAGAAGCTAACGAGCTTGTTATGTTTGTGTAACCTACCCTACGGCCTAGAATGTATTTTTGTATTTTTTGTTAAGCTTCTGTTGAGTTCTATTGTTTTTTTCGGGCTTCATTTGGTTTGTGGATTTTCCGTTTCAAATCTTTCGTTTTTATATACAGCCCTGACGGAAGACCAGCGTTGGTTGCCAGTAAACTAACCTATGCTCAGGGTACGTTTTACGATACTTATATATAATTATTCATAAGTTTACATGTATTATCTCTTAAGTTTTTGTGTCGTAAATAAATTTTGATTCTTGAATCTTGAAATAGATCGTTTGCGAGGCTCTGCAGTTAGCTCAACTTTTTGTTATGTATTTTATGTATACCTATGTACAACTTGTAAATACTGTAAAATAAAATTGACTATTGAATTATGTTTATTTAAATTTAGCACAAAAATAATGAATTTTCATTCAATGTATAAATGGAAGTTGTAATGTTGCCATCCTAGTTTTCAACTACTTATCGGAAAAACTCCCTCAAAGAAGATAACTTGGCCCTTTGTTCTCGTGAGCTAAGTTTCAACAAAGTTTTCCGTAATGGTAAAAATATGTTTTAGTTCTTATTCTGAAAAATGAAAATAACGTGAGTTCTTTAACAAATATCCTTAGACATGCTACTTATTTTTAGATTTTTATATTTTTTATCATTATCAGCCGCTTGTGGACCATATAATGATTTTTCTTATCAACTCGCCATAATATAGACAAAACAATATTTAATTCTTTGGTAATATTATCTTCTGAAATGCTTAGAAAAGCCAATAAATATAACAAAAACACTATCTTTCTTACAATAATATAAATAATATCTTGTATCTCTTTATGACGCATGAATATCTATGCTATAATTTAAATGTCAGGGTCATATTTAGATGAATAGTAAATACTTTATAGCATATAACATATAGAAAACCAACTTAACTTTACGGCATACAATGGAAGGCCTTATCACTAAACAACGATATCTACCAGACAACCTTAATATAATGTGTCTTTCAGATTTTATAAATAAATAAATAATGCTGGACAATCCACACAACATGCTCCAAGCTAAGCAGAGCTTGTGTTATTGGTACTAGAAGACTGACATACTTAATACAATACATTACATACATATAAAATACCCAGAACACCCAGAATAAATATTTGCAGATCGTACAAACATTTATCCCAAGGCGGGAATCGAACCCGCAACCTCCGCGTCGCAGGCGGACCTTCGCCCACCGCGCCATATCGGTCGTCAATGAAAAATATCAAATAACTAGGTAGATACAGCTTAGACTAGAGACTGATGTGTGAATTGTCCTTGAATATTTATCTATGTGTTTGATAACGTTTATAAATTACTAGCTGACCCGTGCCCACTTCGTTGGGCATAATTCGACCGTTTTTTCTCCGATTCACTTTGCAAAACGGAGTACCACGTAAAAGCCTTTTTATTTTTCAGTTTTTGATATATCCTATGACACTCAGCAATAATGTGGCTTTCTAATGGTGAAAGAATTTTTAAAATCGGTTCAGTAGATTCGGAGATTACCCCTTACAAATTACCAAATATACAAACACACAACTACTTCTTTATAAAATTAGTATAGATGTAAGCTTTCTTTACTGGTGGTATCAAAAGAATCAACAATGCCCTTGTAAGGGCTCGTGTAGTCGTGAAAAAGGCTCAACATTGTAGGTACGTAACCCACATCAAGCCCCAGGCTTGTTATAATAATATACATTTGTAATATAATATATATTACACGTAACCGCAAATTCTGGTGGGCCTGAGGGAATAGACATATCTTTTCGTTTACAAACGTAGGAAAATAACAATCTTTGTTTGAGATTTGAGCAAAGTATTAATTTAGCGTTTATTTAGGTACCTAAAGAATTAAGCAGATATATATTAGATATATAATAGAAAGACATAATCTTTTATAGAGATTTATTCTCTCTTTCTCTTGTATTCTATGGATGTAATTACAAAATATTTATTAAGTATAGTGTTTATATTTAGTAAAGAGTGGCGTTTGAGGGAGGAGGCTTATACCCAGCAGTGGGCTAGTACGGGCTGCCGATGATGATGATGATTTACTAAAAAAATACATAATTCTATTCTTACATTAAACAAACAGAAAGTAATATAACTTTATGTATTAATGAATATTTGTAAATTCGATAATACGATAGACTTTGTATTTCTAAGTTCATTATAGAAGGCCATTAGTCATGCTCTAAAGCTCTAAACTTTGTTATTTCGGCACCAAATAACGATGGACTTTGCTTTTTCTTTTCGTTTCTAAAACACGGTGACCGTTTTATTTATTTATTAAGGGTATCCAACGGAATAAACACATATATATACAAAAATACAGACAAAGGCCTAAAATCTAAATTAAGTGTTTTCCCAATTAAAGGACAACACAACATGCAAATAATAATTAGAACTCAACTAAACTATGTTTTATGAGAGCTAGTTATAAAGCGGGATGAAAAG
This sequence comes from Ecliptopera silaceata, assembly GCA_932527185.1. NCBI lineage: Eukaryota > Metazoa > Arthropoda > Insecta > Lepidoptera > Geometridae > Ecliptopera > Ecliptopera silaceata. The sequence continues at coordinate 7,085,072 of OW052208.1, read as the reverse complement.
GGGGTACTCACCGTATAATTCTTCTTCTTCCTTCGAATAAATGAAAAATGGAGGGACTTTTCACACATCGCGCTTTCGTTCCAAACTAAACTATGGGTATTAGATTGCTGATAGAATGCCTACTTATAAATACACTTTTTCTTACAAAGTGCAATGCAAGTCTTGCCATTTGTTCCTTTCATAGTAAGCAGTCATTGAATTTAATACCCTAACAACAGAAATTCTTTTTTTTAATATTAAACTGTCTAAAGAGTTTTTACATAGTTTCATAAACAAAATTACGGTGTAAAAACCAACAATGCGGTTTGAATGTCGAATTTTGTTTTAGAGCAATATCCGTAAGGCTCCGGCGAACGTTTGTGGCATAATTTATGTTGATAAACAGAGAAACTTTTGCTCAATTTGTTATTGCTACTTTGTACGCCAGAACTTTGCTAATTTATTACTGCTCGTGCATGCTAATTGTATTTTTCAGGCTTTTGAACTATTTTTGAACGAACTTCATAAGCAAGCATTATAAATTAATGTAGGCAAATGTGGGACTCGCATTCTACCAAAAAATATAGATCATTTTATTTTATGTGTTTCAAAAGACGTCTTCGTTCATGGTTTGTTTAAAAGTTTGTCTAGCTTCACTTGAAAGCTCTAAGACAGTGAAAAAGCGAAAAATAAGTAAAAAAAAGTAGCTGATTTAACGAAGACGCAGTCTCAGCAGTCGTGTATTAGATAGATGAATGAACTGATGATGTAATGTGGTTACTACAATCGAAAAAAGTTTTGATCAATCAAGCTGTAACACTGCTTGAGCGAATAAGCTTAGCAGAAAGCTTATTGGCATTAAATTTTATCTAGTCTGTGGGTACGTGCGTCAGTCATCGGAAAGTTTAATATTGGGGCTTACCGTCTGAAAGTTTCGGAATTTCATACAAAATGACTATTTCTAGGTATATTACATACGTAATCTTCACACATGTATATCCCTAGATGGTTTAGAAATACTATCAATTTTAACGTTGTGATAAAAATATATTATCATTGTATATTCTCATACCATTTTCGTAACACGCCGGAGTAAAAAGCTTTTCGCCCAGCCATGTTTTCTAAAATATTTTCCAACAAATAATCCGATTCAAGCTTTGACAGTTCACTCGCAGCTCGAAATATAAAATAAAAAATTAAAACATTCTTAGATTTTATTCTTCCATACAGCTTATACTTACAATCAGGCTGTATAAACTATGAAATCACCATAAAAATGTTTGATGTACTTGAGTCTGTCAGTTTGTACTCCAAACCTGGGTGCTTGAGCTTGAAGCGTCATCTATCAAGCCAGTTGTACCAAGTTTTTCGTGTGCTTGACAACCAATTACTTTTGATTGCGATTAGTTGGAGTTTAGATGGCATTAAAAATTCTAAGAATCTCTAATCAAGCCAGGCAATGATAGATTATTCTATCATCCAGCTCTTTAAAGTCTGGCCGTATTCTATCGGTCTATCTTATAAAAAGTTAGCGCAGACTTGAAGTACCTAATGATTACCATACGTCATTATGTATGGTAATCAATACTTCAAGATGACCTAAAGTCAGCGCTAACTTTTTATAAGTTAAGGGGTTAGAATATTGCATTGTTATAAGCAGAAGATATTTTACAATAGGTCATCTGATTGCGTCATATATTAACCTTAAAAGTTTATCAAGACCACTCTAAAAATATCGTATTTTTCAAGAAACGTAAGAAAATATATAGGTAAGTAAGTAAAGTTCTTTATTCAATAAAATAACAAGGATCATTTAGAATCGTCTTACATACCTACTAGGTGATTCTAGGTGCCAGTTCCACGCGACCAGATCCTAGAAGAACGGGCAAGAAACTTACGGCCTGGTTCCTACCGTTTTTTTATATGATCCTTCTTACAAAGAATTACTATTAACTAAATTAAGTCCTACTGAAGTTCCAGTGCGGTGTCAATTTAACTTAGTAGTTAGTCTTGTCTTTCCAACACGATGCTACATCAAAATACAGTTGTAGCATCGACACGATAAGAAGAAGAAGTAGGTAATAGTGACCCTGTTTCATTTATTCGTTTCTTGCTTCAGCTCTGGTATAAAAATACCTTATGTAGGTACTTTCTAACTTTCTATTCATGAGACATTTATATTCTTTTATTAACTTCTCCATTATTATTATGTAATTAACTATTGTATATAGTACAATAGGAACCAGATAATTAGACTCGGCAAGTGAAGTATTCTGTAATAACTAAGTATTCTTACAAAGGAGAATGATATTACTTGAAGGACTTGACTTTTTAACTATGTAGTCTATCCCTGTCTTATAAAAAGCGTTGACATTATATCACCATTACGTATGGTAATCAAGACATCAAGTATGCGCTAACTATAAATAAATAAGTAAATGTAAGTATTTACAAACAAAAAATATTTAAGTATTCTATCAGCAATCTAGTTCCTATAGTACAAGCTTTGATTAGTTTGGGACTAGCGTGTGATGTGTGACATGTCTATGAGATAAGATAATGATTTATTTGTCCCCAAAAACACACAAACTTATACATATACTTACTTAAATGAATATAAATATTTATTATTAAAATTATCTATTTCTTGCTGCTGTATATTCTTATGAGCAAGACCTAGACTTCTAATACTCTAGACTAGAATGTCAAATATTTGTATTCCACCTAGAAAAATAAACTTATTATAAGTTTTTTGTAATGTGAACTATAAAGTTCTTTATAAATTAATATAAAAAAAAACTTCTTTGTACCGAAGTTTTATTTTCTACGTGGAATACAGATATAACCACAAGGTAGATATGCTTAGTTTGAGTCTAGACGGCGTTGTGTGAGATAACTATTTAATATGGAAATAATATAAGTCTAGAAATAAATAGGTTTTTAGTTTGATACTGATTATTGAGATATTCAAATTATTCTATATTATTTTTGTCGTATATTTTGTCCTAAGATGACCTTAAAAGACAAGGTTATTTACCAAGCTATAAAATAATTTTATTTGCTTAATGGAAACCCCATGGGAGGGTGTTTTATGTCGTAGGCACTATTTTATAAGGGTGTAGGTATAATAGGTACCTACATATAGTAGGTGGATATAGGTAGGTAATAGGTATAGTAGAATTCCGGCCAGATGTAGCGACGAACTGCGGAATGTAGCGCAAATACTGCAAGAGAAACCCGAATTTCTTGCCCGTTGTTCTAGGCTCTGGGAGCGGGGAACTGGCACTTAATAATAAATAAATAATGCCGGACAACATCATCTAACCCCAAGCTACGCAGAACTCGTGTTATAAGACATACAATACATTACATAGATATATATTTTTATTATACATATAAAATACCCAGAACACCCAGAATTTGCAGATCGTACAAACATTTATCCAAAGACGGGAATTGAACCCGCAACCTCCGCGTCGCAGGCGGACCTTTGCCCGCCGCGCCACATCGGTCGTCAAATGACTGCCTCTGTATACAGAGGTAGTGTTTTCAGCAATCATTCTATATCATCAAAACCTCGTCTTATCATTTCATTCATTTTTTTCATTTTTAGCCTGTGGTGTCCCACTGCAGGGCAAAGGCCTCCCTTCCTTTTCTCCAGTTCACTCTGTTCTGGGCTATTGTGGTCCAATCTTTTGTATGGGCATCAAATTCGTCCCTAATCATTTATCTAATCATTCCCTCTTATCATTTATTCAAAAAAATATATGCTTAGATCTTTTTCATATCAAAGACTGAACCCTACGTACCTATAAATCGATTTTATATAGTTTATGGATAACTGGGTTGTCTTTTGTGTGGATACGAAACCATTGTGGGTAAGTATTTGCCCAACGTGCCGCCTTAATAGGATTATATCGGTTAACCCTCGTAAGACTTGGACAGGTCAGTTGAAACTTGGGATAAATACAAGGAGGTCTTAGGTACTCACCCTTTTGAGGGGATATATTAAACTTAAACCTTAATAGGGGCTGCTCCTGAAATCTTCCGAGATTTCAATAAACCATTAGGTAGGTATGAAAATCTTTATTTACAAAAGAAATAAAAAAAAAAGTCTATGTAGTTCTAAGTATAATTTGTATAATCCTTCTATGTAATTAGGTATAACTTCTTTTTTAAATAATTCTTAATATACTTTATAAGATAAACCGAAACGATCTACCTTATAAAAAGTTAGCGCACACTTGATATCTTGATTACCATACACAACACAATGGTGACATAATGTCAACGCTAACTTTTCATAATAGGCGGTTTAACTTTATCTGAACATGACTGAAAGCGTATGTATTTACAAATTTGCGTAAGCCTATTTCGTGAAAAGTATTTTTGTCGCCAAATACCCCAAAATAACAGAAGCTCATTTCACATGTTGGTGACTTCGCATTATTATTTCCCGCCAAACAAACAAAATGGCGGCTGCGAGCCGTCACCGGACCTGTCACTTTATGTGACACTCACACTTAGACCTAACCCTTAGCTTGGTATAATAGAAGATTGAAAATATTAATTATGATTACGTTGCAAATCAACTTTTACCGGTAATTAATTTTACACCAAAAAGATAAGAGTAAATAAACAAAATAAAATTAAACACTGAAATCGGCCTATTCATGACAACCCCAGCCGCCAAAAAGCCACAAATATATAAAGAAGAAAGAGTACTCATTATGGATAAAAATTTTAAATTTAAAGAATTTCGATATTCTGTAATATTGTGTTCTTATGCATACCCACTGTTTCTAAGTTGAAATATGAATAGCCGCTTATTTGACATGACATGACAAGCGATTTAATAAAAAAAAGCAAGCAGCTTAGACTACAGCATCAAAACTCAAAATACTTCAAATATTACGATCATCTCCTTTCTAATTCCTATTGGGGTGCTAACGAGTCGAAAAGGTCAACTTGGATAACAAGTTCAAACTTAGTTAGGATAATGTGTATCCTTTTACTAAATGTAGAAGATCCTTTGAGTCAATGTTAAAAATAAACTAGGCATCTTACATGGCGTGAATCGTGAGCACGTACCTACATATTTTTCGGGGAATACTTATAAATTGAGAAAATTGTTTATGTCATATTAGAATATACTGAGATGATATGACATTTAACACGTTCCTTGCTAACTTCAATCATTCTCGTATTCTGTATCTGTCTAGATTTGTTTGGTTAATGGAGTTTTGCGCTCAGCTAGGAATGGCTGTGAACGTGTTAAATAAAAATAAAATCACCTAGTATGTAAGACGGTTCTAAATGATCCTTGTGATTTTAACGAATAAAGTAATTTTGACATTGACTTTGAAAAAAAAGAGTTTTCAGAATTTACGCAAACCAGTATTTTAAAAAAGCTAGTCAGATTTTGGCCGCTTGTATATTAGTTTGCCCGTTGTGTTTTGAGGTTTGCAGTCAGATTTTACTAATTTGGAATTATCTTATTTGTAAAAATACAAAGTCTGCATCAAAATGCTTTAATTAGTTCTTAATTCTTAAATATCTAAGGCATTTAGGTACACGCAGAATATATATTTATCATTTTAATAGCCACGCTTAACATAATAAGCGCAAAAACGAGGTCCCATCCCAAGTGTGTTGTAATAGAAAGATAAATTCGCTTGCCCCACTGACCCAAGTCAAGAAATGTCTCGTATTTTTTGTAGTCACTTTCTCAGACCAATTTAATTTTTCATCTTTATTCGCTTGTTTCATAAGTATACAAATTATACAAGCAGCAAAATACTACAAAATAACACAAACATTTTGTTGTATTTTGCTGTTCGTAAGTAATCATCATGTTGTCTTGATAATTTTATTTATATTTTTTCACAAACAAACTTACGACAGTATTTACAAAAGCAGTTGCGATCTACAGACCGTTGCAAACGATCTATAGATAGTTCAACTGGTCCAAATCAGTACCGTGCCCAAGATACTGGCGAATAATTAAATTCTCAGCAAAAAAAGCAAGCATACCATAGTAAAATTACTTGTACCTAGAGGGTTTGTATTCTCTAGTATTTTTAGTATTTTTATTTTTAATTGTTGTAGTAGGACAATTAGTCCCTGTCAGTTTCTCATTATACTACTAACTTGTATTTGTTATGCGATAAGTATCCTGGCACAATTTTCTGAACAAACAACAGGGTTATGAAACATCCCGTTTGGCTCAGATTTGTTTGCAAGCCCGAGGCACGCTTCGAGATTATGTAAATACTTGTTCTATATTTTTCAATATTGTTCTGTAAATATGGAAATGTGACCTTTGGATGTCGTTTAGAAGTTTTTGAAAAGTTACACCATTGTGTATTAAATTTTAGCTTCATATTTACCATTTTTTTTTTTGCTTTATTTAGCTTTTTAGCGTTATTTAGCTTGAATTATGCATAAAATATTAAATTATTTATTACAAATTTGTGTGAAATAAGCAGAAAGTATATTTTACTTGCTGTGATTGGTTAAATAAAAATTGCAATTGAAACGAACTCTGCCCCGTGTTGGGCGCCACTATAAATTCACTTTAATAAATTGATTTATTTCTGCTCAGATTGGCATTTGTACCGATTCAACTTCAATTACAGTTCTGAAAGGTTTTTTCTGACGTTATCCAATCGAGGCAATTTTACTATTAAGCTAGTCGTTACATTAACTGTAACATTTTATTATATTATACTTATTTGTCTGAAAAATTCTGCAGTAAAATTGACTGGATTTATTTCTATATTTACTATACACTAAAGTACTTTCCCAAAGTAAAGAAATACCAAAATAGAGAAGCCAGAAAGAAGTAAAAATATGGCTTAGTCTTAAAAGCTTTAAGAGCACTTAAAACTCAACATTCAATTTGCAATTTGACTACCAAATTGAACTTGAAATGAAAGGTCCCTTTGAAGGAGAATTTTAGCACCTTCGGAGTAGGCACGATTTTACACCTGAACCTTAATAAAAATCGTCTTAAAATAAATAAAAAAAAGACTGGTCAAGAAAATCAAATACTTACTATTAAAAACACGAACACTTCCAATTAGGTACTGATATTAGCTGTTGGAGAATATTTGATGGAAGTATTAAAACTAACAAAGTATTGAAAATTGATTAGAGCCAGCATGAACGCATACGCAATGAGGGTTTTCTATATTTTTTCTGCCACTAGGCGGCGCTACGTAGGCGTCAGGTCCAAACATCTGTCAAATAGCACAGAGTCGTAGATACTGAACTTAAATTATTGAAAAAAATTAAAGGAATGATTTTAAGAATAAATAAACCAAAAAATATATACTTAGAGAATTACAATGAGGGTTTTCTAAAATGATCTCCGTGAGATGGCAGGACTGTAGCGTCAGGTCCAATCTGTCTGGGCTGTCAAAATACATACAAAAATTGTAGCGCCGCCTAGTGGCAGATAAAGTTTAGAAAACCCTCATTCAATGTCGCACATCACCACTCTTCTCACACTCTGTCTGCGAACCCCAATTTTTTAAGCAACATGGCCGGCGTGTCGTCATTTCCGCCATCCTCAATGTTGCTAATGTAAAAATATGTTTGACACTGACATTAATTTTTAGTAAAACTGTATTGAGACAAGGTCTGAACTGATGCGACTAGCCAGGAGCTAACATTACTTACTTAAAAGCACGTACGTTATTTTTTTTAATTCTAACCTGTGACATCCACAACATTAATATACAATATCTATCATGATTTATCTTGATTAGGTATTTCATGAAACTTCTCAGCGATATTAGAGATTTATGTCGAAAAACAAGCTTTAAAAAAACCCTGTTAATAATCATTATGCAGGATATTAATTAGTTTCTATCTAATAATCTTATCGAAGTAATAAATAGCAATAATAGCTTAAGGGCATCGCATCGCATCGCGGTTTTGTGTGGGAGCCCTAAACAATTTATGTTTATTGTAAATATAAAATATCTAACCTTTCTTGAATATTATATTTGTATTTAAGTACTTTTCACCTTCAACTAAGTTTATCTTGATGAACAATAGCCCAGTTATTTACACACCATCTCAGATGGTAGATACTGTCTAAGTCTGTCTCTATTGTTGTGTTGAGCTTTGCCTGCTTTACTATTTATAGTATTCGATAAGAGTGGGTAAACTCGGAGGTATTCTAAGTAGTAAGTAGTATTTTAGCACAAGTTATTTAAATCTTTGGAAAACAATGCTACTTGGTTTCAGTCGTTTGGTTTTTATTACGTTGTTTCTCAGTTTTTCATTGTTTTAAAAGTAAGCTAAATATGATAACTATTAGCTAAAAGCAGATACATGAATGAATATAATATTATATAAAAAATATTATTTTAATATTAAACAAACATAATACTCAATTTCTAGATAGAAAAATAGGTGCAGATGATTTCGGCGTGATAGTATCCTGACAGCTGACGTCTGACCGACTTGACATTGCGTGACATTGACAAGTAAAATGGCGGCCAGTGACAAATGATGAATAAAGCATAATCCTTCAACGGCAATTTTTTAATACCAACCTACTCAGAACTCTCTTTTACGACGTAACTACACATAAACACCAATAAACACTCACAATGACAGTGGCAAACGCCTAGGGTTACCACAAATTTTCAGAAAAGTCACATCTCAAAAAAAGAGATTTACATATTTTTCATTAACAGAAACAAGCCAAATTTAAAACAAGACGAATTAAAATAAGATTGCTGTTAAAGCACAAAAAACCCTCGATTATGTCGCTGAAAACGACTCAGTCGAATATTTCCGATAAGCCAGTCTTAAAAAAAAATATTTTGAAATGTTTATCTGTGGTAAAAGAAAACTGTGTCAATCGGCTCCGGGTTATGCCTTGATCACACGTACAGAGTAAACCGGCGAGACAATGACGTATTTAAGATACACTGCGCGCTAACGCTGCAACGTTCAACAGTAAAACTGATGACGCCGCGCAGTGTATCTCAAATACGTCACTGTCTCGCCGGTTAACTCGGTACCTACGTGTAATCAAGGCATTAGATTCTATAGAATGCCTGTGGGTGGGTCATATCACCCATTCATTACCTAATGGCATAAACACACTTACTAATTAATGCATCAACAATACTACGGTGAACTCATCAATTTAGGTTTATTAGATACATGTAGAAACCGCCCTTTACGCATTCCACAATAGCAATATCATTACAAACTGACGACTATCACAGTAGTTACATATTTATAGAATACATTAGAAACAGTTGAGGTACCATACAATTGAGATACCTACCATGTTTATTTCCAAATAAGTATAAAGGTATAAAAACAAATAAATCTACCTTATTATATTCCATCCATTGTTGGTAACGGTAAAATGAATTTTAAATGGTATTTTAAACTTTGGACGGAGCGACCTTTATAAGTTACTAATTTACAGTTTGTAATTCTGGATATTAGGGTACAATACCTAATCTACTGTAAACTAATTTAGTTGCCAACATAACTAACAAACTTTCAATGTTTCCCGTTCCAACTCCAGTACCTCTACTCTTGTTTTTGTATTGTTGTATTTGTTATTCATGAGCAGAATGTGACACACTTTTTTGAGAATAAATCTCTAAAGTTGAAGGTTTTTTCTCTGTCCAAAAAAATGCTTTCTTCGAAAACCATTTCCCGATTTCAGAATCCGAAATCTCAATGAATATGTAACGTCGGAGCTAAATGTAGAGTTCTTTTTATATCAAGAAAATCTCGTATGAAACGCATGGCGTTGTTATTAATAAATAATTTACTTGTTTATGTTACTCCCTCTATTGTTATTTTAATTATGCATGCAGTGTTAACCTTTAAGTAGTTGTACATTTAGTTTAAGACAGTACTTTACAGTATTTAGATAGTAGTAACCCAATAGCATGTAAGATTGTAACAACTGTTGGTTGACCTTAATAAATAAAATAAAAAAAATAAAATAAAATAAATACAGGTAAAAAGAGATGGTTATAAAGCAATTTCGAATATTAATTGACGCAAACAATCGTCTCTGATTGGCTGTTGAGATTTAATCCTCTCGTTTACTCCTTAAATTAATTAAGAAACCAACAAAAACCACTTGAAACGGTAAATTAATTATAAATAAAATAAAACAACAAATAATTGGGCATTAAATACTGACTACTCAGTAGCATTATATTATGTAAGCGATACTTCATATAATATCGGGTCAAAATCCTATTAGGTAGATAGGGTTGGGTGTAGGATTCGAGGTCGTGATTAAGTTTAATTAATAACGTGTATGTAATATACCTTTTCGCACACTGGACGATACGATGTGTCAATGGCGCAAACGACATTAAATGCGGTATTTGCGGTATTTGATACCTAGGTATAGCATGCAATCGTAATTACTAAACTTATACAAGAAGTTTAGTTCTAATGAAATATGACGACGATGCGGCGCGGCGGGCGAAGGTCCGCCTGCGGAGGTTGCGGGCTCGATTCCCGCCGATAAATGTTTGTACGATCTGCAAATATTTATTCCGGGTGTTCTGGGTATTTTATATGTATAATAAATGATATCTATCTGTGTAATGTATTGTATTAAGTATGTCATTCTTCTAGTACTTACCTACCCATATCACAAGCTCTGATTAACCTGGGGCTAGATGATGTGTGGATTGTCTAGCATTATTTATATTTCATTTCATTGGAACCGAATTAACAACGAAACAAAGTTTACTGGAGCTTAAATTCTTCTGTCTTTATTCACGTTCAAATGAAGTTGACCCTGTAATATTCCACATGTAATTCAACAGGCTACAGGCACAATGAATGTCATAAACAGTTTGTTTTAGTGTCGTACAGCTGTAAAAGTAATGGCGCGACTTACGATCGGATAACGGATTTAACCATCTGAATGTGTAGATAGCTGAGTGGTATTGGAAAATACAATGTTTTTAGGGTTCCGTACCTAGGTTAGAACGGTACCCGATTACTATTACAAAATCAGAACTGTTGGCACAGTTTTTTTCTTCTTTTTTATGCATTTTAGGCAAACGCTTGGCCGCAATCACATCTTAATTAAATGATGATGCAGCCTACGGTGTAACGCGTTTGCCTAGATAGAACCTATTCACTCTCCTCTTGAAAACGTCCAAATTATATGTATCTAGAAACACCGACGCCTATAAAATTATTAATTTAAACTATTACTTATTTAAACAGTAGGCACCCTAAGTACGAGTGTGTGACAGTGTACAGAGACGTGCTTCTCAAGGAATCTACTGCACGCTGCTTGGATCGCTTACTTGGGCTACACATCCTTTCTAGGTACAGCAGTGTGTATAGACCTGTATTTGCTAATAACCTGTTCTTTTCCAGGTGCTGGGCTCTGATACTGAATGGCATTTCGCGCACCGAGGCTTGCCGCACGCGCGCTTACGACGGTCCATCGCGCACACACGCCTGCTCAAGCAAAACCCTCTTGTAAGTTTCTACACAGAAACTACACACTAAGTACACACTTACTGCCGGTTTCTGGAAACCCAAATCACGATTGATCCGAGTTTGATATTTAAAAAACAAATACTTTTCCATCTTCAAGTTATGAATAAATGAATAATGCATTCACCGCGATGTTTATAAATCTGCATTTAAACAACTTGTTCTTTGACAAGAGTTACTGGGTTTACACTCGACAAGAGTAGACGAATAAATATGGCAAACAGTGCAAAAATATATTACACGACGTAAAAAAAAAAAAGGTAGCACTCCGGGAGTTCCGGCAGAAGTGAAAACTTCAATATTAACGTTGTGTTTAATTATAAGTAGGTATAAAAGTACTATCATTTATGAGGTAGAATACAATGTTTATGTTTTTATTTTTTATTATTTTTCGCCCTGTGCCGCCTAAACAGAGCAGCACACTCAGGCACGGTAGAAAGAGTGGGAGATACTAGTTCCTCTCCCTTCCCCTCGATATTACGCTTTTTCGATCAGCATCACGTGACCCTGACGCGAGTTTGAATGTTTTACCCATACAAAAAAAAGTGCTCAGCGCCGCTAAAGAAGTTTTCACTTCAAAAACTGAACGAATGAATGAATAAATGAATGAAAATACTTTATTGTACATGTGTATTTCATTTATTCATTTATCATTATTCGCATTAGTTATTAGGTGTACATACATACACCTAATAACTAATTAGCGAGCCAAATGTTGTTTTTCAGTCAAAATAGATCGAATTCTGCAAAATAATTCAAATGTCAATGTCGAAGGTGATTCTTTTTTACCTTTGACATTTCCATTGCAAAGCCCAGGATTAGTTTTAACGAAACTTCACTTCTTCTTCACTTCAAAATCATTTATTCAATAAAATCACAAGGATCACTTTGAAACGTCTTACATACTAGATGATTCTAGGCGCCAGTTCGTCGCGACCAGTGTCTAGAAGAACTGGCAAGAAACTAGACCTGGATTCTAGCGTTTTTTTCATATGATCCTTCTTACAATTGTTTAACAAAGTTGGAGCTAGTTCGTCCCAAGCTTGCTTGTCTTCTAAATAGTCAGATATTTTATAATATGCTTTTGATAAGAGTTTTCGTTTTATTACGTTTTTGAACTTGCCAATCGGCAATTGACAAACATAGCTTGGGACTATGTTATAGAAGCGTACACATTGCCCTTTAAAAGATTTATTTACTTTGGTGAGCCTAGTAATGGGAACAGCGAGTTTATCCTTATTTCTTGTGTTAACATTATGATTGTCGCTTTTTTTAGGAAAAAGATTAATATTTTTTCGAACATACATTAAGTTTTCGTAAATGTACTGACAAGGCACTGTCATTATGTTTATTTCCTTAAATTTATTTCGTAGCGATTCTCTGGGACCCATGTTATAGATTGCACGAATAGCTCGCTTCTGCAACACAAATACGGTATTTACATCTGCAGCATTCCCCCACAACAAAATGCCATATGACATAATGCTATGAAAGTAGCTGAAATAAACTAGTCTAGCTGTGTCCACGTCTGTAAGGAAGCGGATCTTTTTGACTGCATATGCTGCAGAACTAAGCTTTTTCGATAATTTGTCTATGTGTGGGCCCCATTGAAGTTTATTATCTAAGGTTATTCCTAAAAACACTGTGGTGTCCACTAGATCTATGTTTACATCTTTAATTTTGACATTAGCTAGCGATTGTGTGACATTTGGTAAAACAAATCGTATACATTTAGTTTTTTTTTCGTTTAATAATAAGTTGTTTACATTGAACCAGTTTACAACTTTTGAGATTGTATTATTCACGTCGTCATAATTTGTTTGTCGTCGTTCCAATTTGAACAAAAGTGAAGTGTCATCTGCAAACAGTACAATCTCGTGATCATCTTTAACTACTCGTGGTAGATCATTGATGTAAACTAGAAACAAAAACGGTCCTAGTATTGATCCTTGTGGTACACCCATTTTCACCACAGATCCCGGAGAACGTTTCCCATTTACGTCAACTCTTTGAATTCTGTTGCTTAAATAAGAAGACAGAAGTTCCAGAGCAACACCCCTAACACCATAGTGGTTTAGTTTCCTGACCAACGTTTCATGATGCACACAATCAAACGCCTTGGATAAATCACAAAATATACCCAAGGCGTCATTTGATTGCTCCCAGTTTTCAAAAATATGTTTTATCAACTCAATGCCTGCGTCGGTCGTTGAGCGTCCCTTCGTAAACCCGAATTGTTTTGTGTCAAGTAAATTGTTATTTTCAAAATGTCTTTGTAATTGTAGAAGCATAAGTTTTTCAAAGATTTTACTAAATGTTGGTAGTACTGAAATCGGTCGAAAGTTAGTAGGGTCTGAACGGTTACCTGATTTGAATAGCGGTGTTATTTTACTATGTTTCATTAAGTCAGGAAACTCACCACAATCGATGCTTTGGTTAAATATAAAGGCCAAATCTTGAGCGATAAGGTCAATCACGGGTTTTACGACGGCAACGGAGACGCCCCAGAGGTCCGTGGTTTTTTTTACATTGATCATTTTAAAAGCTTTGACAATATCCTTTGCATGCACATAATCGAAGTTGAACAGTTTTTGAATTTTAGGTATATTTTCTATCAATAATGACTCCGCGATTATGTGGGAAGAGTTTAAGGATTTTGTAGTTGAGACAGGAATGTCAGTGAAAAATGTCTCGAATGCTTTGACCACATCAACATCCTGGTCAATGATGATGTCGTCAACCTTCAGTTTGGATATGGTGTTATGTTCTTTGACCCTCCCTGTCTCATTATTGATTATTTTCCACGTAGCTTTTATTTTATCGTCACTAGTTTTAATTTTTGAACTTATATATTGAGACTTAGCAGTACGGCAAACACGTTTAAAAATTTTTGAGTAGTTTCTTATTTTTTCTTTAAACTCTTCACTAAAATTGTATTGCTTTTCACTATAAAGATTGTACAAGGTTTGTCTACTTTTGTGGATTCCCGCTGTTGCCCATTCACTGAAATTAATTCGATCAGAGACCATCATGGACTTTGATGTAAAAATAGTGTTAAATAAGTTATTAAACTCATTAAAAAAAATATTATAGGAAATATTTGAATTATAATTGTTGTAGGATAGTGTAGGAAGCTTCGAAATGAGGTTTATTTTTAGTTTATCCAGACGACTTATGGTCATTGGTACAAAAGTAATTTTTTTTGTTACATTAGTTTTTGTTTTGGCTTCTATTTGAATAAGTTGTCCTAGATGGTCTGAAGGAATCTGACTAACTAGATTTTTGTTAATTATTTTTACATTTGTAAATATATTATCTAGGCATGTAGCCGAAGTGGCTGTAATTCTAGTTGGTTCTAAAAATACATTATCCAGGTCAAATGATTTGAAAAGAGTTAAAAGTCTTGTATTTAATGAGCCTGGTACAAGTAAATTAACATTAAAATCACCGCAAATTATTATCTCTTTACTTGTGCTAGTTATTTTATACAAAATATCTTCCATTACTTTTTCAAAAATATCAAATGAGGCGGACGGTGGGCTGTAAGTGCTTAAAATAATGAACTGCTCCAACTCCACGCAAGCTACTTCAATGTGTCTTTCTACAGAGCGGTGGACAATGTCTTTGCGTTCTTTAAATGTTATTTGTTTATTTAATATTATTAGTGAACCACCTCGAATAAACCGTTCTCTGCAAAAAGCACTACCAACCTGGTGATCACTGAAACTAAACATAAGCTCATGACATTTCAGCCAGTGTTCTGTGACACAAATAATGTCAATGCTGTTCGAGGTCATGTACAGTTCCAGCTCTAGTTCTTTACCGCGCAAACCTTCGATGTTCGATGCACCAAGCTGGTATATTTAAATTTACTAAGTTTTTTATATTTATTTAATTTGATACATTTAATTTTTGACTCAGATGATTTATTATTATTATTTAAATTATTTTCAAAATGATTATTTAATGGAACTATGCTAGATGATTTATTATTATTATTTAAATTATTTTCAAAATGATTATTTAATGGAACTATGCTAGAGGTTTTCTCTGTTGTCTTATGTTCTAATTTAAATGACTTGGGATAACTTCCATAGCCATGCTTTGCATGTCAGGACACTGTTCAATAGAAGCAGTATGTTTAGCCAAGTTCTTGGCTGTAATATTAAAATAATATGATAGCGAAACAGCTACTTGTCGTTTTAAATAATTAGAAAGGTAATATCTTCCTTTAGTCAAATAAAAAGGTTTACTAACTATATTGTTAGAGTCAATTAAATGTATTAAATTGTTATTGCATATTGTATGCAAGGTAATATTTAACTTATATCTAAGATTATTTTCTGCTTGTGGCAAGCTGTTGCTGTAGGGGAATGTAAACATCACAATTTTGTTTACCTCTAATGAGTATAAGCTTTCTACATATTTTATTAATTGAGCTTTATTTACATTACCCCTATTTCCAAGCCAAATTACTAAATTAGAATTTTGATTAAAAGTATATTTTGAAATTAAATCCATGATTTCATGCATGCTAGAATCAGGTAAGCAATTATTTATAAAAGAATGATTCATTCCTGAATTTAATATGTGACCCATATTTTTTCCAATTTCATCGCTGAACATTACAGTATTGGCACTATTATTATTTGACTTAACATACAGCTGAGAAGTGGACGAAGAAGTTGATGGGACAGTACTCACCGGTTCTGGACTTGAGGCGCACTGGCAGTCACACATGTGGTTAGCCACAAGCGAGTCGTACCGGTCCTTGTTGTTCTGTGATAATTTAAGCAATTCGTCCATAGCCAGAGAATACTCCCGCATCGCCTCCTGTGACCTCTCATAGCGACCAGTAATAGATCTCAAGGAATCCTCAACGCTGGCAAGTTCACATTGAAGCTGCTGTATGTCAGTCTCATAATGCAACTTTGTATTTTCTAGTTGCACAGTACTTAATTCAAGTTCCTCTAATAAATCTTTTTTTTCTATTTTGTTTTTAAGTTTATCAACTATGTATTTGTTATTTTTTAACTTATTTTTAGTCTTATTTATGTATTTGTTAATTTTAACATATTTTTTGGATTTTCTCCTACTCAGTGTATTTTTGGTGCATGCTGAGTCTACTCCCACCGAGTCATCATTTGTTAGGTCAATCATAATAGTGGGAGTATTACAGCCTGCAGCAGAAATTTGGCCGATGTCCCTATCTGATGATATTAACTCATCATATAAACTAAAGGTTTTCAGTGTGGCAGAGCATTGAGCGGCTTCTTCCAGTAGTGTGATTTGTAAGTGGGCATCACATAACTCTTTCTCAAGAAGGGATGTTCTCTTCAGGGCCTGTTCATACTCAATACCACACTGGTCGAACCCACAAATTATTATTTGTAACTTATCTCGTTCTTCTATAGCCTCAGTGTACTGTGTGTGCAGCACAGCCATCTCACTTTTTAATTTTTTATTACTATTTAATGTTTCCTCTAATACTTTTTCATTGTCTTCTCTTTCAAACACCAATTGGTCGCACAGAGCCTTAGTCGCCTTGAGTTCCTGTAAAGCCCGTTGGAGTTTGGACTCCTCCAGGCGAGACAGAGCTTTGCGAGTCATCATTGTATAATAGTTTATTACAATAATGTAATACAAGGTACCTAAAATGGAGCGGCGACTAAGGAAATGTAAACAAAACAATTGAGGTTAACAATTATAAGTTTGGAAATTATGTACTTACGTGCTATTCGATAGTTATATTGATGGGAAATTGTATTCCAGCTATAAAATAATCACATAAGTGGGCACAAACACTTCCAAACTGAGAAAAACAAGGTCATATTCAAATTTTAAGACAAAATTGCACTGGTTTTTGTTTAGCCAAATCACTGTAACAACACGATATTCACATAAGATAATCAATTGTACATGTATATTATTTTATTTTTATGCGATGAAATCGAAAAGGGCTACATAAATACGCGTAAAAGTAATTAAAATATTAATTCAAGAATGGAGCAATTTGTAACAGCTGTTTGCCCTAGGGTTGCCACAAGCGAAAAAAAAAAAAATATTTTCAACATTCATTGTAGTATATATCTCTTTTGATTTTAGATCATCTTCTATCATCAAAGAGATAATCAGAGCATAAACAGAGTTCATTTATATATTCTAAACATATATTGACGTGACAACGTCTTATAATTCGATAGAGCCGGCTGCACGCACGGAAAAACATGACTCATGAGGCGTTCTGAGGCGTTCTGAGGCATTCCATGAAGTGACGTTGTCACGTTCAACTATAGATAGATAGATAGATAGAAAATTCTTTATTGCACTATTAAAAGTAGTGTATACAGGCGAACTTAATGCTACAAATAGCATTCTCTACCAGCTAACCTTTGGGTAGTGAGAATAACAATTTGGGTAGTGCGCAAACATAATTGGTACTGAAATAAAGCTAATGAACTAATTACTAAATATACCTAGCCTAAAAAACATAATGGATATTTACATATAATCATAAAATACCTATCTAAATAACTATCGTCAGTAAACCGACTTTACAGACAACCATTTTTTTTTAAGATTATATTTTTCACTTTAATGATTCCATATAATATCGAGGTTGGGATATCAATTCTAAAAAAAAAATAGCAACATATAAAAATAGCAGAGGGATAAACGAAAAGCCACAAGCGGACGCGACTAATATAATCGTAGCGTTAATCC
Source organism: Ecliptopera silaceata (assembly GCA_932527185.1). Lineage (NCBI taxonomy): Eukaryota > Metazoa > Arthropoda > Insecta > Lepidoptera > Geometridae > Ecliptopera > Ecliptopera silaceata. Next base: position 7,066,847 of record OW052208.1, on the reverse strand, counting down.
GACTGTCAGATTTGGAGGAAGGTCGACAGCGTATCCGTCAAGCGGTAATCCTCAGAGCGTTTTCACATTATCCGATCCGATATCAGTGTCGGACGCCGATCCGATATCGGGGTAAGTAAAATGTATGAAATATGTACCTCCGATATCCGATAACGGGCCGAACAATATGAAAGACACATATTTTAATACATTTTACTTACCCCGATATCGGATCGGATAATGGGAAAACGCCCTCACTCTACCTGACCGGACACTCTCAAACGGTCTAATATAGATAGATTAGACATCGAAAATGGCCATCAATGCATGGAAAACTATCTATTTGTCACAGAAATCAACTGTTTCACAATATTTTATGTTTATTTTAATAGCAAAGCAACGTACTTAACAATTATTATGATCATGGCGTTAATCCGACTGTCGGATTTGGAGGAAGGTTGACAGCGTATGACAGCGTATGACAGTGCGTCAAGCAGTAATACACTCTGCCAGATATGAGGTCAAACCCAAACATACATAAAAAAAATGATCAAAACTAACTTTTTTATCGAGAAACTTAACCATTTTTGATACATTTGAACTTCAGTATTTAATTAGAATTCTTTGTAAGAAGGATCCTACAAAAAAAGGTAGGAACCAAGTCGTAGTGTCTTGCCTGTTATTCTAGGCTCTGGTCGCGTGGAACTGGCACCTAGAATCAACTAAGACGATAATAAGACGATCCTAAATGATCCTTATGATTTAACGAGGCGATCCTTAATGATCCTTATGATTTAAATAAAAGAACTTTGAGTAAGAGATAGGTGAAGCTAAATAGATCAATTTTAGGCGCAATAATTCTAGCCAAATCTGTGGTCACTCTCGTGTGACACGTGGAAGCTTATCCCCGGGTGGGCTTGGAAGGCCACATCCATCACTCAGTAATTTGTGCTCTGAGACTTCAGTGAGACAGATTATTCATTGTTTACGAGGTTGGGCGTTTACACAAGACTATACGACACTACGAGGTCGACACGTCATTGGCTTGAACTAAGATATCTTCGTATTATAAGTATTAGTTTTAACGTATTAGATAAGCTTATCTGTAAGGTTTAACTAAGTGTAAATAATAATAAATGTAAATGTATTGATATAGTGAAAACGTGTAGATATTATGATGTACCAATGTGTATACTTAATTGGTTTGTGTGTAATAGGTTTTTACTTTACTTTCTTAATTAAGAGCGCGCTCTTGTCCGCGTATAATGAGTGCAAGTTACGCCATTTATTTATTTATTTAATAGGTTTACGTGTATAAAAACAGGTTTACCTGCACATGCAATAGACACAGAATTAAACAGGTTGGTAGGCAGAATGAGGCAGTACACAATTTCCCATTTGCTCTCCAACCATAGATGTGTTGACATAACTTGTAGATAAAACGGAGTATTTCTTTGATAAAAAAGTCATATACAAATTATATTTAAAGAAATAAATGTAATAAAAAAAATGGAATTAATATTTAATTAAATTATATAAACAGGTAATTAAAATTATAAGTATTTAGTGTAAAAAAGTCGTGTCGGTAAAACTGAAAGTGTAAGTGGAAATACGCCCCACACTGTTGCTAGGCTACTGAAGCTTTGATTGAGTATATTTATTTATTCAGCCTGTTATTTAGTCTGTAATATATTATTCATTTGAGTCGCCATTTTCTAGTCTAGATCCTTTTTTTATAAGTTAATTTCAGCTGAAAATCAGCGTTCGATTTGTAGTAAGCGCAAATAAATGTTGAGCTGAATATTAAAAAAGGGACTAAATATGAAAAATGTGACGACGAAAAAAATTTTTTTCTTAGTGAATACAACTTTGTACAGTTTTTTTTTTGTTTCGAATTTACAGATATGCATAAGAAAACTGAAAATGAATGGATTTTGTCGTTTAGATTATAACGTTTGTGAAATAATGAGATATTAATGAAAAGGTTCGGTTTAAAGATTAGATGATGAAATGAGACCTTTTTGAAATTAAAGCTCATATTTTGTTATTTTTATTTACTAGAAAAGTAATGGTGATCAAAAATACTAGCTTGTGTACAATTGTAGTGTCCTAGCGAGGTTCGAAACATAGGTACTCTTTCTTGGTCAGGTGATCTTATCTCTATGCTATGGGTCGTGGGTTCGATGCCCACCCAGAGCAAATGTTTGTGTGATGAACATAAATATTTGTTGTGTCAGGGTGTTTCTATGTATGTATTTACAAAAAATAATGTATATAAGTGTTCTATCAGCAGTCTAGTTCACATAGTACAAGCTTTGCTTAGTTTGGGATTGGACTGTGATGTGTGAAATGTCCGTGAATATTTATTTATTTAATTATCTTTTTATGTGTGTAACTCTTACATTCCTGGTTTTACACTCTTGGTCAAGTGTGTTACACGACGTGTGTTATTTTGGTCCCAAGTTCTGTGTTCTTAGCGGCAAGGTCACAGTAAATGGGATTAGCTTATTCATTCTTTTTCCTCGTGTTTTTTCTGGCAGCCATTTTCTATTTGAAATAGGGATGTAGAAATGGCTTGAATTAAAAAGGAACAGTTGTTACCTCAATGGGGTTTGTAATTTCGATCTGCTTATAATTAGATGAGAGACAAAATGTGTTATTTTTTTATTGGCACTTGAGATAGTTTTTAGATTTTTATTTATTTATGTTATCAAGATAAATTAAAATATATCTACTTTTAAACTTATTTAGGTTTTAAAGCAGAGAAAATAATATGTAAGTACTTACCTTATTAGATTTTACAATCAGAAGTCACTGCTTTATTTCCAACAAATACCTATTTTAATAAAAACTTGGTTATTTTAGCAGTAGAAGTTGAATGAACTATAAACTTTTTTAATTTCATATTTCAATCTTACCACAGAGTAAAATTATTCATTTTACAAAGAAAGTAGAAATAAGTTTTGCGCTTGCAAAAGCATAACAATTCTTTGAAATAATCAAAAATCTCTTACTGGATGCTAGTTTTGATGCATTTTCTTATGATAGTCGTAAATCTTTAATGTATATTAAATAATAGGTACCTACTGACCACATGAAAGCAATTAAAGTAAAAATTTTGTTTGACAAATTTTGATGACTTTTATTCCGATGTGATAAGGTTCATTCTCTTATACATATAAATGCTTGTTTATTAGAGGCTTAGGAATATTTCCTCTGGTATCTATAATTCATACGGCAGTCTGACCTTTCGAGTGTTACAATTAAATTAAGCAGCTTTTATGTTTCCCAGATGGCGCCACTTTATGCTAGCTAACGCCTGCGATTCTTATTATCGTTATATTTTGGATAATTCACACAATATCTTTATAAATTATAGCCTATGTGTGTCTCTGATGTATAAACTACATTATTGTAAAGTTTCATTAAAATCCAAGCAGCAGTTTTTGCGTGACAGAGTAACAAACATACATACATCCATACAAACTTTCGCGTAATATTAGTAGGATTTATACTTTGTGTATCACACTTGTCATTAGGTCTGACGTGCGGGACTCGGGGTGAATGGAGAGTAATGAATAGTAATAATGATATAGCTAACATTTGATTAAGGTACCCAAGTCAACCATCACCATATATGTAAAGTCAATGAATAAACAAATGACGGTAATTTTAAATGCCATTTCGTCAGGGCCAAAAGAACGCCCAAGAAACTTGCGTATTACCTTCCTTAAATGATTAAGTAGTACAAAAATCAGTAAAACATTTTTTAATTTGCAATTAGAGTAATTATATTTTGCATGTTACTTTTTTAGGTTAAGTTTAATTTAATGGGTTATCCGAATCTTCTTTATTCTTTATTGTACAAACGAATACAGAAAAATAAATTTAAATAGATTACCTACATGAACAGAGGCGAGCTTTACACTGAAAAGAGTTCTCTTCCAGCAAACCTTTGGCGAAAGTGTGATGTGCATAGGAAAAGTATATAACGGGCCGTTATATACTTTTCCGTTATATACTTTTTGGGTTTCCAGAAACCGGCCGGTAGTTACGGCCGGTTTCTGGAAACCCAAATCACGATTGATCCGAGTTTGACACATAGTAATTATTTTATTTTTTCGTTGATCATCGTTCGAGAAACCAGCCGTTAGTCTTCTAAAAGCGTTTTATGTAGTACCTTTGCTGAAATTTTCAAGGAAATTATGAACAGATAAACTGATTTTCAGCCTATGCGGTTGCACGACTGCCAATCAGAATCTCATCTCCTGTCCAATCTGGTTCTATCTGATAGAATTTATCAAGTTATAATTTATCGTTATATATATAATAGCTTTATATAGTGTAATTAGTAGTACGTCCCGGCTTCGCACGGGTAGCCTATATAAAAAATATCATTATAATATAGTCTATGTTCAGCGCAGATAATGTAGCTTTACAAAAGTGAAATAATTTTTGAAATCGGTCCAGTAGTTTCGGAGCCTATTCGATGCAAACAAACAAACAATCAAATCTTTCCTCTTTATAATATTAGTTTAGATGAATAACTTTGTCCATTAGATAGCCAATTTATTTGTGTCCGATGACTGATACATTTTCGTTTCTTACACATTCGGTTGCCTGGAAGAGATCGCTTTCAGCGGTAAGGCCGCCCATTGTGTAACCATTAATTATGTTTTTTGTTTCGTTATCTGTAATTTTTGGGGGTATATATAAAGAGTTATCTATCTATACAAATTTTTTTGGTGTACTTATATGTAAAGAGTTATCTATCTATAGTTATACAACACAGACACGACATTTATATCGTACTAGGGGCCTAGTACGAGTTTACGTTCATAAATCTGGTGTAAATATTTATTTAAATTCCAGTTACTGGTTTTATCGGTATCGTGTAGGATCAATATCGGTCGGTCTGCAAAGGCTTGTTCAAGCAAATTGAATTGTGTGAATTGGCGCGGTTTGTATTGCTTCTTACCCTTAGTGCGCTATTCTAGGTATCAATTACTTTACTATGGATTCACGTTCATAGCGACTACTTGTTGCACAAACTTGATATTTAGGTCGAATATTTAGTAGTCCTAGTAGTACGAGATCCGGCTGCAGGATTACTACGCTCATCTGTTTTTTGCTGTAAACCGAATTTTTATGCTTATTTATAATTAGGAGAATATGTATTTATAAGGTTGCCTAGCAAAATTTGGCCGCATGTATGTTTAATTAAATTATTTTTAATTATTTTTTGAAAAAAAATATCGTTCACCTGTTTTTTAAATAAAATAACGTCTACATCATGGCAATTTATATGAAGATTCAAACTTTTCAAAATTCGGTTTACAGCAAAAAACAGATGAGCGTAGTAATCCTGCAGCCGGATCTTAGACTATAGTTAAAAGGCGATTATAAATAAATGTATTAGAAATAAACGTTATATTAAACCACGTTATATCAAAGATACCAATGACCTTAATATTAAAGACGTGTGGCACTCGGGGACTGCCGTGGTAAAGCTATTGCATAGCGTTTTTTGCTGGATTACGCATGCGCAGTGTTAGGTTATTTTCGTTACGGAATTTATAATAAATTATGACATCAATGGTACTGACAAGGGGATAAATGTGGCAAGGTTCTACATGAACTGCGTTTGAAATTGTTGTTGTGTTTATTGACACGAAGAAGAAGAAGTTACGGATATTTGGATTCGGTCTCCACGCTCAAGGGCCGCGATAGAAGCTAAGCAATAGCTTAAAATATTGCTGTAATGTGTAGATACATGCATCTGCTTAAAATCTCCCGTGTTAATACTAATATTTCGCCTCCAGGTCCACACAGCAGTCCAGCAGACTGGTTTCAAGCGCGTCAAGCGAGGGTACCGCCCTTTCAGTCATTCCGTCAAGCGCGGCTTCCGTCCCCTCAGTCTTCCGGAAACTGAACCTGCGACTGAGCCCCGGGACCCCTACTTCCCTCTCCAATGGTACCTGAAGAACACTGGCCAGAATGGGGGGAAGCCGAAGTTGGATCTGAATGTAGAAGCTGCGTGGGCGCAAGGGTATACTGGGGTGAATGTAACCACTGCTATAATGGATGATGGTGAGTGGTTTTTTGTTTTCGGCTTGTTTTTCAGCGCAGCCCTTTTTCAAAATCATGCAAAAAATGGTAGGAACCAGGCCGTAACTTTTTGTTGTGTGGAGTCTAGAATCCTGTTAAAATTCATATAAATGTATAAACGTATCTAGGCAAGCGTGCTACATCGTCGACCCCATCGTCACTTAACATCAGGTGAGATCGCGGTCAAACACTTGCCTATAACTTGTAATAAAAAATAAATTGAAAAACATATTTTTTAACAGTCCATAGCTATTCTTTATTAATACATCTCAACTTTTAATTATCCCAGTCTCGGTGGATTCTTTATTTGATAAAATAATTAAACAGTTTATTTAGGCTATAAAAATAGTTTATGTAGGCGCCTGCCAAAACATCATTTTTGCCAAGCAATTTTGTTCGCTGTGTTATATTAAAATGTTGCGATATATTTCAATCTTTTTAAATAATAACTTAATTTAATTTATCCTCGTTTATTTTTTCTCCAAAACCATGACAACGATAAAACTACAATCAAACGTAAACTCTGTACTTACAAATCTAAATTAGTATATTCTTAGGTACCTACTTACTTACCGATTACTTACGACTACTTACTTATCTACCGAATCGAATTCGAATCGACCGGTATGTCTTTAATATCTACTTGCAAAGACTTCAGTGCGACCCGTGATCATGGCGCATGCAACTGTGTCGAAATATCGGGAAATAATCAAACTCACAAATCATGCTAAATATCCCGTTTATAAAGAAAACTAAGTCATTTTAACTACGGCTAAAAAGACATGGAAAATACAAACCACTTTTAATAAGTATTTGTTTATTTCCGCAATACTTACCGTTGTTTTTGATTCCTCTTCCGTACCCATTCCACATAAGATCAGATTGCTAGAGCAATATCTTTTTTCTCGAAGAAATAAAGGGAATAATAGGATTTACTCTCGGAGGATAAGGTTGCACTCACTTTCATCCAAGATGAGGAAAAAAACCCGTATTTTTATTCGTCACTCATATCTTCTCAACGATGGTTCCTCCTCACAATTTTATAAATTATTTTAAATATAAAAGAATAGAATATATTCGGAACAGTAACAATGAAATTCTAAACATGTTTGTACATAAAAATAAAACAAAATATTATGGACCTTAGAAACTGCACAGTGCACTGTAAAATCGGTGGCGCTCGGCGATTGCGTCTCTACGATCTGTGTGTGCACAAACTCGTACTTGGGGTACTGGACTTTTGACAGCTGTAAAGTAAGGCCTGATCAAAGGTTTAAAGACTTTTAAATTAGGCCAAATAAATGAACAAAAAGTAACTTCCTCAAGAGTAAAAGTGAATAAAATACGAGTGCATATCTCAAGTAACTGTAATTGTGCTTGCGCTTGATTCAGTTAGCGTACGTTCAGTTAGTATAAAAGGTCACTTCGGAAGCTCGTTGAGAAAAAAAACAAATAGGTTAAGCATTTTAGGTATTTGTGTTTGTAGGTATTAAATTATACTCAAGCTAATATTTCACTACAGTACTATATTATTTATACAAAATATGGTAGGTAAATAGTATTAAAGTAGATACTATTTTCAAAGATTCTTAAAATCAAAATTGTAAAGGACATTCAAAACCTACCAGTGTTAGGTACCAACGGCAAAAAACGAGAAACAAAGATTTTACTTACTTTTACTTCAAAATTAGCTTGTAGTATTATCGGCAAATGTTTGTACTAGGTTTAATACAAACATTAATATTAATTATTTTTAATTATAGATAAAGTAATCGAAATTTGTGTGGGTTTAACCTACAATTATAAGAAAGGTTAATAATTTAATTCGGAAAACAGTGTTACAATCTGTTTTCAAAGTAGCTTATGAAACAAATCTCCAATAACATGTTATGTTATGAATGATACTAAAGTATACTTGTGATGTAAGTAAATGTATGCTAGAATAGTGTATGTCGGTATTTTTAGTTTTCACTCCCCTTCGAAGCGAACCCTTGGGTGAGACAGGCTGACATCTGACACTGACATGTTGACATAAAGTTGTTTCTTTTTCAGGAGTGGACTACATGCACTCAGATCTGAAATTCAATTACGTAAGTTTCATATTTTACACTTATTTTTATAGATTCTACAAAAACAGTTGCGGAGTTTTATATGGAATATAAATATAAAAATGTATCAGTTTTTTTTTCTATCTAGTTTCATAAAAAACAGATGTCATCGAATAATAAAATAAAATTATGGTTGGGTATTGACCTCGTTTTTGTAAAACTGGCTTGTAATTTTAGTTCCAAATTAAAAAATTTGGTATGAAAAAAAAATTCAAAGAGTTTCTAATCTCATATTAAAGCCAAATTTAAAAATTTGCAACGAAAAATATTCAAAGAGGTTCTAATCTCTCTACTCAAAGCCACAAAGTTCACCTCGTACCTTACATATTTATTTTCCAACAAAAAACAAGTGGCCAACATAATCCTCCCTCTGCTCAACTCGTAATTTTAAAAGGCTAGCGTAAAATTAAGGTTCGGTATAAAATTAAAAATGTTTCGTGATTGCCATAAAGGAGTTTTTTATCGCCTCGTTCCCGGGGATTTGTTGCTTGAATTACAAATTTAGAATACTTCATTTACTTTTGCGCCCGAGAGGAAATTGAACGCTTTTATATTGTAAATTCACGTCAAAATAAACAGTAAAATAATAAAATTGAAATTAGTTATTTTCACAAACAATATCTACTTAACCCATTAGAGGCCAAATTAAACTCAGGTATATTTTTAGTAAATCAACTTTATTTTTATATTAAGAAGGGTAATTAGAAGTATAATCGACAACTTGATTTTTTTTATTATTATTATTTTTTAAGTTAGGGGGCTGTACTCAATTGAGTACAATGGCCATTCATAGGTGGTACTTTTCAATACATGACCTTGCTAAACAAAGCATATGCAGATACTTTTTGCACTCCCAACGCACCCTAGAATGGCATATTACGCACCGTAATTGCTTTTAAGTTTTTTTTGGAAATATTCCTGTCCCATTTTGAAGCAAACCTTGAACCGAAGAGGACGATGGCCGACTTTTTCGCACCTTCTTGTCGTAAATAGTACCTTGCAACTCTACGTACAAATAATAATTGATCCATAGGATGTTCAAGGCTTATTACATGAAGTCGCCAGGCATTGGCAACGGCCATATCCACCATGGAAGTAAATAAGAACCACCACCACCTTTGACATCGAATAGCAATTCTGTATAGCGAGATAGACTGATCTAATTCATCTAGGCCTCCTATTCCTTCATTGTAATTTTGGAACACGTAGGACACCAAGGCTTTACATAACCCATAGGCTCAACTGTGTCATAATTTGTTGCCATCGAGCAAACACTATTGTCCTTACATCTAACTAAAATTTTTCATTGTTTGTGTCAAATCTGAAATCAAATGCAGTTCTTTCTTTCTTCTTCATATCATATCATAGCATGTTCTTGTTAGAAGACATGATATCTTGTCATTCGTGACGTAAATATACTTCGTGACTACTACGTTTTGGTGGGTATGATGGCTATATCATACTGGTTATCATCATCACTGTCTTCCGATACGGCAGCAAGGGTTTTTCAAGGCCAATGTAATTGAAAGCCACTGCAAAAGGTCTACTATTCATAATGAACAGTCTGAAAAAGAAAGGTATTTTTTGATACTATTAGTTGCCGTTGTACTCAATTGAGTACAGAAGAAAATAACTCACAATATTTACACAAAAATAATTTATTCACTCAATTATTTATTACTTATATCAAAGATAACATTTCACTGTACTAAAATAATATCGAAAACTGGAACTTTTTCAGGATAAACACGACATAAATAAATAAAAACTGCACTTACCTGTGGGTCGCCATCACGATGAATTTTCAAACTACCCTCTCTAACAAAATATAAGTAATCACTCAAAACTTTTATTGGATTAATATAAATAGTTATTTTATGTATCAAAATAGTAAATTGTATTTTCAAAAACGTTATTTATAATTAAACTAAAAATTAATGTTTACCTGTACTCAATCGAGTACAGCGACCTCTAATGGGTTAAAACGTCAAAAGACATTTTTTGAATTAAGTAATTACTTATATTTTAATTTTTTTTGAATTGAGTACCTTTACATTTTTAGATTATAGTCATAATGCTTTTGTTTCAAGTTTTTTTTTAAGTTTTAAGACTGCCGAAAATTTACTAAGCCAAAACCGTTATTCAAAAAATAAAATTAACTGTGAGATAACGATTATATAGATTTAAAAACCTAACGCTATATTAAGTCGACTATATTATATGTTTATATTATATTGTATTTTTATTACAGAATGCAGAGGCCTCATACGACTTCAGCAGTAACGATCCTTTCCCATATCCGAGATACACAGATGACTGGTTTAATAGGTAAGACCTTTAAAAATAAATAATGCTGGAGAATCTATCATCTAGCCCCAAGCTAAGCAGAGCTTGTGTCATGGGTACTAGAAGACTGACATACTTAATACAATACATTACATATATAGATAAGTTTTATAATAAATATAAAATACCCGGAATAAATACTTGCAGATCGTACAAATATTTATCTCAAGGCGGGAATCGAACCCGCAACCTGCGCGTCGCAGGCGGACCTTCGCCCACCGCGCCACATCGGTCGTCAAAATATAAACCTTTTTTTATGTTTTTACTTCTATGTCCTCGAAACAGTTGAATATAATTTAAGTTTAGTTAAAGTTAGCCATTTTCTTTAAAAAGTAATTTCGATAAAAATATTATTGTTTTGAATCGTTCAACTACGCTTTGTTTGTTTATTCAAAATTACTGTATAAATCATAAGAACTCTAGATATTTTCTTTATAACTTGGAAAGCTTTATTTGCTTCAAAAACATGGGGTAATGGTGTGTGAAAGACTTGAGCGCTTAGTACGAGTCTTACGGCCGGTTTCTCGAACGTTGATCAACGAAAAAAGCAAATAATTACTATGTGTCAAACTCGGATCAATCGTGATTTGGGTTTCCAGAAACCGGCCGTTAGTATGATACAGGTGTAAACTGTACCCCAAGTACAGTTTATGACGATCCGTGTGTGCACAAACTCGTACTTGGGGTACTGGACTATAATCTGCAAATTTTGCACGAAAATTTAATTGTGAGGTGCTTAAAATGATAAATGATATGAAATAATAGAGAGTTATGCTAATCTAATTTATAAATTTGTCAACCAAGAATTATTTAGTTGATAATTTGCTGTCAACTATTTTAGAAGCATTGGCCTTGCATACGTATAGATGAAATAAAATCAATTTGCACTGTTTGCGTGAAAACTCGTACTAGGTACTGTATGTTCCGGTACATTAAGCAACATCCACAATAAGGTGCTTATTTTTGTAAAAATACTTATTTATGCCTAGTTTATCTTTAAAAATATTTTTCTAACAGATTTAAAAAAATTGGACTTCGTGTATAAAATACCTACTAATTTAATTTATAAAAAAAACAGATAAATAATAAACTAAAACTGCAATATTTCCTAAACAATTTTAATATTATAATATTAAAAAAATAATTAAGATTATAATTACTAAACTATTTTACTTAGAGAGTTAACAAAATGAACTTTCAGATAGGATCCTGTAGTTAATTAATTTACTTTACAATGTTAAACATACCATTTACTATTCTACAGTTAATTAATTAACTTTAGTAAGTGTTCAAGTTACAAACTAAACCTTACTAGGAGTTGAGAACTTTACAATGTTATAAAGTGTGTTGACGACCGATGTGGCGCGGCGGGCGAAGGTCCGCCTGCGACGCGGAAGGTTGCGGGTTCGATTCCGGCCTTGGGATAAATGTTTGTACGATCTGCAAATATTTATTCCGGGTGTTCTGGGTATTTTATATGTATAATAAATAATATATATCTATGTAATGTATTGTATTAAGTATGTCAGTCTTCTAGTACCCATAGCACAAGCTCTGCTTAGCTTGGGGCTAGATGATGGTGTGTGGATTGTCCAGCGTTATTTATTATTTTTTACTGTAAGTTCATATTATGTTCAAAGCTACCATTATTAATTTCATTTTAATCTGTACCACTGCTGGGCAAAATTCTCTACCCGATTCCCACTATTTTTCTCTATCTGTTGTTTCTTACCACCATCTCTTTTCAAAGCCGTCTAGATCATCAAACTATCAAAAGAACATCTAAAATAAATATAAGTTCTACACGTCATTGTTGATAATCGATGATTTAGGTTTATAAGTAATCTACTTCGAACCTACTTTAATCCATAAAATTCAAGGCCATATTTTTCAAAATTTTTATTTAATTGTAATTTTTGGCGTACTAATTAACAATGTTTTTATTTTTGTTAAATAAAATGTATCTTTATCTTTATAAGGATTAAGTTTGTAATTTCAAATACGACTTGATATTTCATTTAAATTTTACATATTTATTTAAAACCATAACGGCCTAAGTTAGGTTTGACTAGACACCTAGGTTCAACACTAAGTTCTCAGAAACTTATCATATTGTCATCTATGTATTTATAAATTTAACAGAATCGCATCCATGTGCAGTATTTTAAAAACAAATGTATTGGTAGAATAAAGAAATAATCTTGCAGTTCTAGTAGATTAAAAATCTTTGCAGCCATGGAACTAGATGTGCTGGCGAAGTGGCGGCTGCTCGCGACAACGGCATCTGCGGAGTCGGCGTGGCTTACCACTCTAAAGTAGCTGGTGAGTCTTCTTCAACCACTCTTCTCTTCTTCAATCACTCTTCTGAGGATAGAGAAGAATTATTTTCCCGAAATGCATGCGTATTAAATTGCGCAGTTTGATTTTAAACTCATCACTCGATATAATTTTTATTATAAACGGGATATATACCATACAAATCATGGTAAATATCCCGTTTATAATGAAAATTATGTTCAAAACCGTGATAGTTTCAAATATTTCATCACTCGATGTTTTTCTAAATCGATATCAGATCTAAAACTAAAAGTTTAGTTTCAGTTTATTTATTTCTATGAACAAAATACATTGTATGCGGAAAATGAAAATAATACATGCATTAAAAATAACAAAATGTAAAATAAATATGAATTAATTTCTTTGTCTCTCAATCAATTAAAATATAAATTAAATTAACTAAAATAAAATTATAACACAATAAATTAATACATATATTATATAAGCTATTAAAATTTTAATCACTAACCGCGATGTATAAGATGTAAGAAGTATAAAATACTTATCTAACAACACTTTTTCAGAATTTTCAGTATAATCTGAACAATATCAGCTGCTGAATTTTCCAAAAATAAACAAAGCGCTGTAATTTCCGAGAATCAATAATTTACGCATCACTAGACAGCATTGAAGCAGAATTACTAATTAATCAGACTTTCAAATGAGGGTCGACTTCTCGCCAACGGATTTAGGCTACTAATTGAATTAATTGCTGAAAGGGTAAGAGTTCCAAGGGCAAGAAACTTTTAAAATAAAATAAATATTAAATATAAAATCTTTGGTGGTTCAGGGATGAAAGCGTAACAGACAGACTGTAAAATTTTTGGCATTTACAATTTGATAAGGGATTTTGATTGCCCAGTAGTGGGACAGTGCAGTTTAAAAAAAAAGCGATTTTACTTTGTTTTCTATGTCGGTTGTCCTAGTAAATAAAAGAATAACAAATTTTAGCAGCAAAAATGAGCTTGTAGCTTTTCAAAATCTCATCTAGGTAAGGTCTCAATGGGTAAAAATTGTATTTTTACCCATTCCCCGATATACGCTGTAGTGCCTGAAACACTTATTTCAGTTAGTGTAGGCTTGTGGAATAATAGTAGAATTATAATAAAAGTAAAACCTGCATATTTTAAGATTTATTTTACTCTTTAATCAACATAAAATTAGTTATTCTAAAAGGGTGCGATGTGACGCAGAGCTTGGACTTAAATGTGTAATCATTCAGCTCGTTGGAGCGCAAGCAATCAGCCTGTATACATCTCTAAGTATGTTTGATATAGGCACTGGGTTTTTATTGATAACATAATATGTTATATGAATATTTATATTTATTTATAAAGTCAAAAAAATAAAATGTCCATTAACAAAATTACTTTCCCAGGTATAAGAATGCTAGATCAGCCCTACATGACGGACCTGATCGAGGCCAATTCCATGGGGCACGAGCCCCACAAGATCCATATCTACAGTGCGTCATGGGGACCCACAGACGATGGCCAGACCGTCGACGGACCAAGAAATGCGACCATGAGGGCTATAGTCCGAGGGGTAAATGAGGTAAGCTGTAATCCGGACTTAGATGTAATAGTAGATTATTAAAAGTATGTAAAATTAAATAATATTTCAAGAGTCGAGCAGGATTTGAACCCGCGACCTTCTTGGCATAAATAGTTACGAGCACATCCTTGTTTTTTTTTTTTTTTTTTTTTCTATTACATGTTCTGATTACCTGATTACCTAAGGCATATCAACAAAATGCTTCTAAAACCCATTTGTTGAAGTTCCCAAAGTACCAACTATCAAAACGAAGTTTAGTTGCTAAAGTTTAATGTGTTCGCTAACTTGTTGGTTTGAACGTGTAGGTTCCATCCAGTTACGTAGTTATGTAATTTGATAACCCATACCTCTTTGGCTAACGAGTAACAAACATATGACTGGCTTCTACACCAATAAGCAATTTCAAGAGCGTATTACTAAAAATAGGTCAAAAACCTATTTTTAGTAATAGGCAGTAAGTAAGTAGTAATTCAGTATATTAAAAATAAATCTTGATGAAATGTAATATGAAACGGAACTGAAACACCACTAGATCTTGATCAAATTTAAATAGAGTATATTATATATCGAATATATTGTAATACATATATACTTCGTGTACGAAACACATAAAAAAATAGGTTTCTAAGATAAAAGATATGAGGAATCGAACTCTTTTTTTCAAAGCCTGTAAATAGATTAGACCTTACTTAAAACAGTTGTAGTACCATTAGTAGGTAGGTAAGATTCTACAGTTGCAGAACATCTTCATAAAACACATAATGCTGAAGTCTATATCGATTACCAAGCAGTCAATGTGTACCAAAGTGAATATCGAGGGTGGTGCGACCCGTTAACACCCCATTCTTCGTCCACACACCCCTCCACCCCTTTCGTTAATATCCGCCATTAAATTGGTAGGATGTCGTGAAAATCTCACTTTTTTTGCGGTAAAGTTGAGATATTACAGCCATTTCTGTAGGGATTTGGATTTATCAGTCTTAAAATAGCTTTGGTGTTATATTTCATGTTTTTATGACTTAAAGCGGAGTTTTATCTGAGGTTTTTTAAACTTTATTTTTTCGGTATATTACGTACGTATCTTTAGTACACACTTAGTATGTGTACAGTTACTGTTACTAATTCTAAGTACACAGGGCTGACATAGTTAGTTGCTAAGCGACTCAAAGCTCTTCGTCATAAGATTTAAATAATCCTACCTAAGTACATCAGGACTATGGCCCATCAAAGATAAACCAACTAACAATTTTTTGATAAAACATAAAATCAAACGTATTTCTGAGCTCTTTGGTCTTCTTTTAGCATTCCATTGTGAAGATCCATCTCAGATACCATAGTAGAGACATATTCAGAAAGCTGAAAGCTGCCAACGAACCGAGAAGACATTGCGTACCGTATTCCGGTCACGCAGCGCTCTGCACATCCCATGTTAGTACTGTGTCTACGCCTTTTTTAAGTGAGGAAATACGTCATAGATATCTACAGAGGGCTTAGTCCGAGGTCGTCGCTCGCCGAGAGTCATCTCTCGAATATCCATACAAAAATATAAGGACATCCGAGAGACGACTGTCGGCTCGAGAGTAGGGAGTTTTAAAATGGAACCTCGGACTAAGCCCTCAACTTGTTAGAACAGTAGATTATGTCATGCCCATAGCGTTCTATATTCACAGAAGGTATTCTCGTCACGTTATTGGAGTTTTCTTTCTGTTTTATGCACAGTACCTAGTGCGTCTGAATTTTTTACTCGCAGTTAATGACTTAGAAAGGAGATATAAATAGGTAGAATCCTGAATTTTCTTTTTGTCTCTCAGACATTTTTGCTAAAGAAATTTACTCTTATAAATAAACTTGATGGCATTATTTTAAGGAAAAGCAAATCCATGTAAGATGTCTTTTGCACATTATGATATGATTTGACATTCCGCTGTTTGATAAAAAAAAAAGGTAGCACTCCGGGAGTGCCGGCAGAAGTGAAAACTTCAATATTAACGTTGTGTTTAATTATAAGTATAAAAGTACTATCATTTATGAGGTAGAATACAATGTTTATTTATTGCGCTATCGTACACAAATATGACAATTTATATGTTGTTATTTATAATATTACTAGCTGACCCGGCAGACTTCGTACTACTTCATTATCCTGCGAGACATATTTGTTTCTATTGCCTTTTTATCTGTAATAAAGAGATACTAGTTCCTCTACCTTCCCCTCGATCTTACGCTTTTTCGATCAGCATCACGTGACCCTGACGCGAGTTTGAAAGTTTTTACCCATACAAAAAAGTGCTCAGCGCCGCTAAAGAAGTTTTCACTTCAAAAATACATATTTCGAGCCATAAACCAAGTTTCATCAGAATCGCAAACATACAAGCAACATCATTAAATATGATCTTATAAAAGACGTTGTACCTAGTTATTACAAATGTCTCAAAGACGAGACGAGACGAGAAAAATATCCGTAAATTCAAACAGCAGACGAGACGAGAAAATGTATTTAAAGTATTCAAACAAGATCACAGAATATGTCGATGTTTACATGTGAATGTGTAAAATACATCGAATACTTTGGTGAGGCATTTGACATAGTTTTGCTTTGAGCGAACCTCAGGGTTGCGACGTATTTTAATTCCACAAAAGGTTTACGTAGGGTTAGGTTGGAATATTTGAAGAGCTGACTCTACATATTTTTTTCTGTTTTTTTCTTGGCTATAAATAAATAAAACTGTATAGGGGACACAATGAGGCTCACAAAAATAATAAAAATAGTTCAATTAAGGAACTTTCCTACAATCGGCGGCCTTATCGCAGACAGCTATTGCTCTATTCTATACTATAGAGTCTATAGTTTAAATTAATATGCAAATTATAAATTATCTTAACACTTATTATAAGTGTTAAGAATATTCTGATGTAGGTATAACTACGTTGTAAAGTTTAATTAAAAACCATTCGGTAGTTTTTGCGTGAAACATAGGTACATCCATCCATCAATCTTTACATACTTTTACATTAATAATAGCTATTAATTATAGTATAAGTAGTATAAATTCAGTCTGTTATCTTTACTTCTTAGAATCAACAACAAGATTTTTTTACTAAAACTCACAATGAAAAAGATTTATCGTTATCAATGTACTTACAAAGCGGCTTAGAACAATAACAGATCATTATTTTTCTCATTCCACTTCGACAAATATCGTTATTTCAAGCTCAATTATCGTATTTACATTGTATTTAGTCAAACAAAAGACTTGAGTCAATGTTTACCTATAACTACTTGATTTCAATAAACCTATACCAAAAATTAGATTTTGATGGAATTACAAATGCATTTCTTGTGGACTGATGTGAATCAGTTCACAAGAAATGCCACAGAATACCGATGAGTTACTATAAAAACTGAACGTGATTTAAAACCTGGCAAGTTTTGAGAGGCTAGGATAGGCCTCCAGTTAATCATCTTTTGCCCAATCTTCTTGTATCTCATCTAAAATGTTTTCAATTCATGTCTTAGGTGTCTTAGTAGGGGTCAGTCCTCTGAGGTAAGTCAGTCTAGGCTACGCTGGGGCATTATTCTCTATTGTACTGCAAACCACGCGCGTTACTTGGCTTAGGCAAGACAAGAGCGTAGAATCTGAAAAAACTGTATGGCGTAAGCCTTAGTTGACATTCTCTACCGCGACACGTTACGTTTTGGCCACTATTTGAACTGTCAACTAATCGTGCCGACGTCTGCCGTGTTATGAAAACTAAGTATTCGTTTCAAAACGTGTCATGCGCGATTCGAATAATTTATACTTATACAAATCAATCATTTTTGAAGTTTGCGTTTTGGAACGCGTTGTGACGTAGCACGTTTGGGGAAGGAATCTCCTATGTCATAGAGAATAAGGCCCCAGGTCTCAATTGACGATCATTCAGATTATTCAATTATCATATCATGTTCTTAATACTATAACACTGATAACTAACCAAACCAGATGTTGGGTAAACCCGATCGGAAAACATATGCCGTTAGCTTTGCAAATGGCGTACTATATATAGCTTAGCACTTACAGCTAATTTAGCTGTTATGTGACGAGCACTTTACTCGCTTCATTTCCGTTTGAACACTAAAAGGGAACGTTCAATCTGAACGAGAGCAGCTTTTAAACACTTCCTGGGGGCTATCCAGCAAGGGGAAACTTGCGTGACCGAATATCCTTTCAGTTGCAATTCAGTTTTCGATGATTTTACTATAGTAACTCATCAGTATTCCGTGGCATTTTTGTGGACTGACGTGACTGAGCTTTATAAAATTATGACTGAGCTGTTAAAAATGACGTCAATGCCGCGGTTTAGCACGTGGCCTACCTGATTTGAGCATGGCCTACCTGATTTTTCGTTAATTCTATCAAACGGTATGAAAATCGATCATTCAAAATATCAATAAAAGACGAAGAAGAGAACTGAACTGCAATTTGATCAAATAACAGTTCAAAAACATTTCAGTTGTCAGGATACCCCCCCTGATGTATTTCCTGTATTTAACAATCTCCTACCTTTACCTGTACTTAAACTTTACTTCTCCCTACCTTTTGAAGGAAGATACAAGGACTCTTGGTTTTCTTGACTGAGACTTTATTATTAGTTTTCTTGCTGTAGGTACTTTTTAGGAGGAACTTTGCGAGTTCTTTCTATACTGTAAGTTTTAATAAAAGTTTAAACGATGATACAAAGAGCATTGAGCGGATTTTGTTTGTGTTTTTTTGTAAGGTTAATAATTTAACTGCATTCAAATATAATTAAGTACCTATACAATTAGGTAAATTTGACAAACGTCACAGCTCATTTGTTAGTAGCTCTGCCTTCCACGCTGTGAATCTAGGGTTGCAAATGTTTGTGTGATGAACATAAATGTTTGTCCTGTGTCTGGGTGTTACTATGTCTTCTATGTATGTATTTACAAAAAATAAATGTAAATATGTATTCTATCAGCAATCAGTTCTAATAGTACAAACTTTGTCCTAGTTTCAGACTATAGCGTGGTGTGTGAAATGTCCATGAATATTTATTCCAAGTCAGACCCGTACTGCCTTTATCCATAATAGTTGTGATTGTAAATGATGTGTAACAGGGTCGCAATGGACTGGGGAACATCTATGTGTGGGCGAGCGGAGACGGCGGGGAAGATGATGACTGCAATTGTGATGGCTATGCTGCTTCCATGTGGACTGTTTCTATCAATAGGTATATTACTGTATTTCAGTTATAAAAGTTTTTTGTGAAAGATTTAAGGGGAAGTAGGTAATATCACTATTCTGCTGCCTAATAATACGTGGTTTAAAGTTTTGAATTTTAACAAAAAATGGTTATAACTCAGCTTGTGCAAGTAGAGGCGTAAGGACCTATCCAAGAACTAATTATCTGTAGTGCTTTTCGAACATGCAGGTTCCACGAAAAGTCAAGTGGTATGTCTTATTCTATAAACAGTTGTATAAGTGTTTCGCGTATGAAGGTTCTTCCATGAGCTGGACAGATTTTCATCATGATAGAGTGTTTTAGAGAAGTGGTATACCTGAAGACATGTATTTATTTAAAACAATTTGTTGTTAAGCGCCATCAACAACGGTCAGAATGCGCACTACGATGAATCCTGCTCCTCCACCCTGGCTTCCACCTTCAGCAACGGAGCACAAGACCCGAGCACAGGAGTCGCCACCACAGGTATACAGATACCTATCTAGTACTAGAGTTTGAACATAAGTAATAGAACCGATGACTATCCATCGGTCCTCGGACTCCGAGCCAAAGGTCGCTCGGCGTGGAAGATCTTCCCTTCTCGAAGGAGATACCACCTCTATCTCCACATATCTATCGTGTCTACACAGTAAAGCAGCGTGGAAAGGTGAACTGTTCATCTTGCCTCTTCACTGGGGCGCGGGTTTTTCAATCCTTTCACCACACATCGGTAGGTACCTACCTACATACAGAAATCAGAAAGTTTTTCTTTTACGTGCTAGAAAAGTAAAGATTCACTCACGAAATAATTAATACAACTAATTTCAAGATAATTAACAGAAATTCACAAAATATGTGTTATAGAAAACCAACTCAAAGTCACTCAGATCAAATATATTTAATCGAACATAGTACAACATGGTTTATTTTGTTTTATAATATTTGAAACTATCATGGTTTTGTACATAGTTTTCATTATAAACGGGATATTTACCATGATTTGTGAGTTTGATTATTTCCCGAAGTAAATATCCCGTTTATAATGAAAACTATATATTGTTTTAGTTCCAAAATAGTGTAGCTGGCAAAAACTGGATGAGAAGAGCCGAAAACCGGGCTCAGTGGCGCGTCTTGGGAAAGACCCACGTCCAGCAGTGGCCTGATATAGATTGATGATGGGTTCCAAAATATAGATTGATCTGATTTTGATAGTACTACCTACCTACATTTTGTTATAAGAAAGTGGATAAATTATTGTAGATCTGTACGAGAAATGCACGGCTACTCACTCGGGCACGTCGGCGGCGGCGCCCGAAGCCGCCGGGGTCTTCGCCTTGGCTCTGCATGCTAAGTGAGTTCTATTATCTTTCAGTTTCCTTACTCCTGGATTCCTGAACTTACTGCTGTAATCTTGTGCTGGATACACATCTGGAGGGGAGCATGAATAAATGTGACATAGACATTATATTTCGCCACATAAGCACACACAAAAATCGTAACGTTAGCAGATTGAAGACATTGCTTGGTAACGCTGCAACGTTCGCAAGTCGAGTTACTGTAATGTCACTCAAATACGGCATCGTTTTTCATAATGTGATTTTGGTAAAACATAAAAAAATTAGATTCCGGTCAGTAGGTCTACCATAAGTTTTTACTATACTATATTTACTATACTCGCTAGCGTCTGTAGTTAAAAAAATGTATGAAAATTTGTACAGCGCCTCTAGCGGATAGTTGGGTACTAAAATTCTTCATACTAATATTGACGTAACTACTGTAGTAAAGTCAGGCGATTTTACTGTGACATCTCATGGTAGAGCCACTGATGATTGAAACGGGCGAGTAGGGGCCAGTAGCAGGAATAGTTACAGAACAACGTTCCTATGTAATCTTTAACTTTTTTCTATTTTCTAAACAGCATTCACATATATTTGTTTTGTATGCCAAGCGGTTGTATTTCATGATCAGACTCTATTATGTTTATGAAAAGATGTAATGAATAGAATCACAACAACAAATTTATCACAACTTTTTGTTGTTTACGTCTCAAAATTCCTGTAATATGGAGTATTATGTATATGCCCTTACAAGGAAGAATCCCAACAAAAATAATTTGTAAAAATTATAATAACATTCTAAAAATTACGTCAAATATTAACCACGCTACCAACTTGTAACCACTTTACCAACTCGATACACGACAAAGGTAGTATAACAAAATAATGTTTATTTTCAGCCCGAGTCTAACATGGCGGGATATACAGCACCTCACTGTACTTACTTCAAAGAGAAACTCCTTGTACGACGCAAAGGTGAGTTTTTGTTCAAAGAACTTTTCAAGATGAAAGTACCTTTATACTCAGTCGCATTCACATAGAAAATTAGTTGTAACTTGTTTATTTATGTAAACTATCTTAGTTTTTATACTGATACCTACTAGACTATTAAAAAATATCTTGGTTTCTGATACTGGATTAACAATAAAAATTCCTGGATTTGATTTGATTTGAGTACAATGATAAATCATTGGTTTTTAAATAAGTTTAAAGTAAGTAAGTAAATACTTGGCAGCCGAATAACATGATAATATTTGTAACATACTAGCTGCAAGATACTTTCGCTTTTAAGTAAAAACGGAAAAATAAAATATAAAATAAATGCTCTATGTAAATGTGCCCAATATGGTTTTTCAAGAATTGAAACTGTTGATTAGAATAAACAAAGTTCTCAAGTTGTTAAAGTCTAGAAAGTCCCGAGGGGTGCCTAGCTCTTCAACTTCGAGATAAGTGTACAATGTTTTATTCTGTTTCGTAATCTCGAATCGTTTCAAATCCACAATATGTTAAGTTTTGTTCAACTCGATTTAAAGTATTTAAACTTACTGTTTTATTAGATTTAAAAAGTTGTAAAACTTAAGGTATAATTCCAAAAGGTTTTGTTGAAAACCTTGTGTTTTATTTAACAAGAAACCACAGGATAATACTTAATTATAAAGGTCAAAGTTTGGTTTGGA
This sequence comes from Ecliptopera silaceata, assembly GCA_932527185.1. Lineage (NCBI taxonomy): Eukaryota > Metazoa > Arthropoda > Insecta > Lepidoptera > Geometridae > Ecliptopera > Ecliptopera silaceata. The sequence continues at coordinate 7,044,179 of OW052208.1, read as the reverse complement.
AACTTTGCCAGCAAACATCCAACAATTATCGACTGAGGTTCAAATACTTTTTTGTTTCATTGTCTTAATAAGCGAAGATAAAGCTTATAGTCCAGTCAAAATAGACATTCCAGTTTGCATTAATTCCCAACAAGCTGGATTTTTGTACAGGCCTTGAATACGTCATTACAAATGATATGTCAAAAGTCCCCATCGATCCCGCTTGTGCGTTGTTTTTTATTCGAGGTCAAAGATCATAAATTTGCATTTTTTGCGTATATCTCTGAAACAACGAAAGCTATCGAAAAGTGGTTCAGGCAAAGTTTGTACATCGTAAAATTGTCTACAAAAATACCTTAACACTTTTCTTCTACAAAACATCGTTTTTGAGATAAAGTGACTTTAGACCGCAGGAAAATCGTCGAAGATGCTGCGTTTTTTTTCATTTCAGCCGTTTTATCTGCTTCATTGGCACAGAACAAACAGTATTTCTTGAAATTTACTGAAAGGGGTGATGGGTTCGATGGGTTAGTCCTCCTCCGAGGTAATGAATCGTCTTTTTGTTTCAAGAAATACTGTTCGTTCTATGGCAATGAAGCAGATAAAACGGCTGAAATGAAAAAAACGCAGCATTTTAGTAGATTTTCCTGCGGTTTAAAGTCACTATATCTCGAAAGCGATGCTTTGTAGAAGAAAAGTGTTGAGATATTTTTGTAGACAATTTTACGATCTACAAACTTTGCCTGCAGCATTTTTCGATAGCTCTCGTTGTTTCAGAGATATACGCGAAAAACGCAAATACCCAGGTTAAAGTCATAAATTTGCGTTTAAAAGTCATAAACGAGAGCTATCGAAAAATAGTTCCGACAAAGTTTGTAGATCGTAAAATTGTCTACAAAAATATCTCAACATTTTTCTTCTACAAAGCATCGCTTTCGAGATACAGTGACTTTAGACCGCAGGAAAATCTACTAAAATGCTGCGTTTTTTTCATTTCAGCCGTTTAATCTGCTTCATTGCCATAGAACGAACAGTATTTCTTGAAACAAAAAGACGATTTATTACCTCGGAGGAGGACTAACCCATCGAACCCATCACCCCTTTCAGAAAATTTCAAGAAATACTGTTTGTTCTGTGGCAATGAAGCAGATAAAACGGCTGAAATGAAAAAAACGGAGCATCTTCGACGATTTTCCTGCGGTCTAAAGTCACTATATCTCGAAAACGATGCTTTGTAGAGGAAAAGTGTTGAGGTATTTTTATAGACAATTTTACGATGTACAAACTTTGCCTGAACCACTTTTCAATAGCTTTCGTTGTTTCAGAGATATACGCAAAAAATGCAAATTTATGACCTTTGACCTCGAAAAAAAAACAACGCACAAGCGGGATCCATGGGGACTTTTGACATATCATTTGTAATGACGTATTCAAGGCCTGCACAAAAATCCAGCTTGTTGGGAATTAATGCAAACTGAAGTCATAATTTTAGTCTATTTTGACTGGACTATTAGACAACTCATTTGTTTTACACAATAGAGGTGTCTTATTAACCAAATTGGAGTAAAACAAATGAACTGCTGTTTTTTTGTGTAAAAATGAATAAAAGTGATACCGAGATAATGAAGTGAAATATTATACCGCGTATTTTAAGAAATTCTCCCAACGTTTTCCTTATTACAAAATTAGACGCAAAAGCTTCAGCTGTAGATATACTTTACAAAACTTTATTTCCTTGTTTCTTGGATAAAAAAGGTCAACAAAGGTTTCAGGCCATAATTATACATATGTACCTAAATATGTAATAAGTGCGTAACAAGTTCCTTTAATCGTCTCTTCATAGCCATTATGTGTCAGAAAAGAAAACTTAATCCACTTAATAAAAGTTGTCATCAAGGGAGAAAGATAAATGACTCTCTGGGTTGTCTCATGGTCCGTTTAAAAGAGTTTTTATAGGATACATTTTACTATATTTATGAAAAGATCAAGATATTCTGAAAAAACAGTTTTTTACGACTCCGAATTTTCGAAGACTCTTAATTTTAAGAGTTGTGAAAATGCAGTTAAAAAGTAGGTACATATATTTCGTTTGAACGAATTAGCAGTTATTTATTATTTCAGGGACGTTTCCGCTGGACAATGAATGGTGTCGGACTGGAGTTCAACCATCTCTTCGGCTTCGGAGTGTTGGATGCCGGTGCGATGACGGCTCTAGCAGCTAACTGGAGATCTGTACCGCCGCGGTATCATTGCGAAGCCGGCTCCGTCAACACACACACGTGAGCTTGTACATTACTGTTTGAACTATGGAATCTTATTATGGGCAAATAATATAAAATAAATGGCATCTTTATGTGAGTTTTTGAACCTGCTGATATTTATAATTATGTTTGTATGATTTTTAAATCTGATAAAATTTTCGCATCGTTTGTGCACGCCGCGTTAAATTAAATATCTGTTAACCATAAACTAGAAAATAAACTAATTTAGTATTTTATGTTTATAATTAAAAAAAAGAAAAATTACATTCATTAAAAAGAACTTATACGTTTCATTATAATGCTACATTAAGTAACACCACTGTAAACCTAAACCTACCAAAATAAATACATATAGGTATGTATAAATAATAAATCTATGAAAAATTAGTAAATACTTACACAAAATGAAGAAGAAAAACTACGTAAGTACACGAAAAAAATCACAGAAGTGTCATGGTATAATAATCGATATTGTTTTAGCGAGATCCCGTCAGACAGTGTACTGCGGCTGACGATCGACACAAGCGCGTGCGCCGGCGCAAGCAGCGAGGTGCGCTACCTGGAGCACGTGCAGGCCGTCGTCAGCGCCAACGCCTCGCGCCGCGGACATCTGGAGCTGTTCCTAACCAGTCCTATGGGCACCAAGTGAGGACCCAAAACTATGTACCACTTCTTTACACTCGTCAAAATAGGCTCCAACAGGCTCTAATGTCCTATCGGGACTAAGTGAGGACCCGCAACTATATACCACTAAACAATTTAGTTCATAATGCTGCTTTCATCAGCCATACTACGGTTTGCAGAGACGCGCCGAACTCCACCAAGCTTCTCAAGGATCTGCTAGGGTCGCAGCGACCCGAAATTTGTAGCTTCCAAGCCAAAATAGGTCCTCACCAGGCTTTCTCACCAGTCCTATGTGGATTAAGTGCGAATTCTCCAGAATAAACCACTTCTTACGTTCTTAAGTATAAAGAGGGATATTAATCTTTACAGCTTCCCTTCACCAGCCCCATGGGCCCCATGTGAGGACCCTCCACAATATGCCACTTCTTTATACTTATCAAAATAAGCTCCAGCTGTTGACTTTTGAGCCAAGATAGGTCCTCACTAGGTTTCATCACCAAGCAATTTATATGAGTTGGAGTCTTTAGCAGCTTTAAAACCTGGAGTTCTTATTAGTTCTATGTAATCGAGTTTATTCTTAACCAAGATATAATGAAATACTCGGAAATACCGTCTGAGCTATTGCGGAATTGTAATGCTGATACGTTAGACCAGAAACCCACTAGGAAACTTGGTGCATATTGTATTTTGTGTTCCAGGTCAATGATTCTAAGCAGGCGCGCCAACGATGATGACTCCCGTGACGGCTTTACCAAGTGGCCTTTCATGACGACTCACACGTGGGGGGAATACCCTCAGGGCACCTGGACTTTAGAAGTAAGGATTATTAGACCTGTTTTTAAAGAATATTTTACAAAAACCTTGATCTGTTTTTGGTAGTTACCTACAAAACTTCTGTTGTAAACTTCTGTAATGAAACAAATTAAATTGTTAAATAAATACTTAGTTAGCTATACAAGATTGTCTCAATCGTTACACGTTCGTTCCAGGCGCGCGTGAACCTCTATTTCTTTATCGTATCTCTACCATAACACGTTCGTTCCAGGCGCGCGTGAACCTCTATTTCTTTATCGTATCTCTACCGTAACACGTTCGTTCCAGGCGCGCGTGAACCTCTATTTCTTTATCGTATCTCTACCATAACACGTTCGTTCCAGGCGCGCGTGAACCTCTATTTCTTTATCGTATCTCTACCATAACACGTTCGTTCCAGGCGCGCGTGAACCTCTATTTCTTTATCGTATCTCTACCATAACACGTTCGTTCCAGGCGCGCGTGAACCTCTATTTCTTTATCGTATCTCTACCATAACACGTTCGTTCCAGGCGCGCGTGAACCTCTATTTCTTTATCGTATCTCTACCATAACACGTTCGTTCCAGGCGCGCGTGAACCTCTATTTCTTTATCGTATCTCTACCATAACACGTTCGTTCCAGGCGCGCAGTGGCGGATTTACAAATTTGCCGCTAGTAGGCTATTTAATTTTTGCCGCCCCTATCAACCTTTGAAATTCAATACGTTAGTTTAGAAAACAATCATTTTAATTACATTTATTCTGAAATTGCAACTTTATGATTTGTGTTCTATCGTCCTTATTACATTGGCTTTTTCCCGTTATAGTCCGGGGTAGATAGCTTGAAAAATAACAAAAAGACAAAGAAAATAATAGTAGGATGAATGAAACCCATTAGAAACGGAGGGGAATATTATAAAAATGAAAGGAAAAATTATTTACGGGCGATCTGAGCGCGGGAAAGGGATGGGGGTGAGCTTTTAAGGGTAAAAAACGTTTTTTTCTCGATTTCCGGCAAAACTAAAAGTCTGGAAAAAAGTCAAATGGCACAGTTGTAGGTAATTAAAAGATCTAAAAAATTTTTATACACAATTTTTTCACATAACCTCAAAATTTATGCGGATAATCTAAAACCCAAATTTTTGGTTTTTTATTAATATCCTTTACAAACAATTTTTTTTTTCACGAAATTTGGTGAAAACTTACCTCTTTATGTCCCAAATACGCTGATTAGAAATTAATTGATTAGAAATATTTATTTGTTCACTTTATTTTTAATAAATACCGAAAAAACATCCTAATTTTCAAGGGAAAATTCATCCGTCAAATAATCAGCTTTTTTCAAAATGTTGGTATGTTTTCTGTTCATTGAAATCTCTACTTTCCGATAATGAAAAAAAAAATGTTACTATAGTAAATCTTCTCAGAAAATGCATAAATCGAACCCCATGAAAAAAAAAATACATTTATAATTAGGGTAAAAGTTACTAAATTTAAATTGAAATTAAGATTGACACGCTATTGGAATATTTTTAAAATTCATGATCGCTTCAGTTCCTATATTTCACAGTGCGTTTAGTAATCTTTTATATACGGATTACGGACGTAATGTGTATACATATAATTATATTTATTTTTTCTGTAAGATAAAAAATGTTGGGCTAAATTTGCCGCCCCTCTAAATCTGCCGCCCTAGGCTCCAGCCTACTTAGCCTATTGGTAAATCCGCCACTGCAGGCGCGCGTGAACCTCTATTTCTTTATCGTATCTCTACCATAACACTTTCGTTCCAGGCGCGCGTGAACCTCTATTTCTTTATCGTATCTCTACCATAACACGTTCGTTCCAGGCGCGCGTGAACGCCGGCCAGAACCCGGAGCCGTGGAGCGGCTGGCTGCGCGGCTGGTCGCTGGTGCTTCACGGCACGCGCGCGCCGCCCTACGCGCAGCTGCAGCCGCAGGACCCGCACTCCAAACTCGCGGTCGTCAAGAAAGCGCACGAAGACAACGCTACGCCACCAAACGCTACCAAATAAACTGATCGCATTTGAGTTTTTGTTCACGACGACTACAAAATTTTAAAATTTATTGTTTTTTATTACTATCAAGAGAGTTAACAACACTCTTCTTAACATAGCTTTGCGGTCTATCTTAGCAGACTATTGTTTTTTATTATTATCAAGAAAGTTAACAACACTCTTCTTAACATAGCTTAGCGGTCTTGGCAGACTATTGTTTTTTATATTATTATCAAGAAAGTTAACAACACTCTTCTTAACATAGCTTTGCGGTCTATCTTAGTAGACTATTGTTTTTTATTATTATCAAGAAAGTTAACAACACTCTTCTTAACATAGCTTTGCGGTCTATCTTAGCAGACTATTGTTTTTTTTTATTATTATCAAGAAAGTTAACAACACTCTTCTTAACATAGCTTTGCGGTCTATCTTAGCAGACTATTGTTTTTTATTGTTATCAAGAAAGTTAACAACACTCTTAACATAGCTTTGCGGTCTATCTTAGCAGACTCTTATCAGTATCTTAGCGGACTCGATGTCTTAATTACCACACCTATGCAAGGGCGAATCCAGGTTTTTGGGGGGCACAAGGTAGTTTTGCATATTACCTCGAAGGGTCGTCAGCAATAAGAATGTTCTACTGAAAATAGATCTTAAGACAAGTGCCCCCCTGATTATCAGAAATATCGAACGCAAAAACTAACATTTGATATTTTTTCGATATCAATTACTTAATTAGGTAAATTAGTAACATAATTAAACTTCTAAATTTTTGGTTGGTCGTCGTGAATGAAAACTTTAATTGATAAGTAGTTTAGAAAGGTTGATGAATTTATTATTTTAATTGCACTAAAAAATTCGAGTCACAATATATAGAAAATTCTCTTCATAAAATCTATAAAATTTGATTGTAATTCGCAATAGTAAATTGTACCTACTTGATAAAGGTGATCTCGAATATTCCGAATAGAGAAATGTGTTGTTAATTAATTACTTCTTAGGTTATTTTAAATTTATCTGCCTTTCTAATACGATACGTACGGGTAAAATTACGATAAAAATCTGGATTGAACTTTTATTTTTGGAACTATTTCATATAGTCTTCTCTTTTTTTTCTTAAAATATTTTTGATTTGATTTATTTCTTTTGGAAACTTCTGTTTCAATTTTTTTTGGTATGTTACTTTTAAAGTACCTAAATATTTTTATTTCTTATTTTTAAGGAGTTCCAATGAGTTAAAATTAAATGTGTTTTTTAATTTACTTAATAAGTAGGTATTTTTAGAAGCAGGAATTAATTGGTTGGACTAATTCCTGGTTATTTTAATTGAATTTTCTTTATTCTTAATTCTTGTTTTAAAATAAAAATAATTTATAATTGTTTTTTACAGTCAAAGAAAATAAAATGATAACGATAAACATAATTTATTTTTCTTTTCAAATTGTTATCATTTTTTTCTTTGACTGACTATATTAAATATTGGAATTTATTATTTTGCTTTAAGTATTTAATCTATGTCGCAAAAATATATAAAATATTCATAGTTAACTGTGAAATAATATTAAATTATTAAAATTCAATAAATGCACTTGAAAAAATATAACAACAGAGCTTTACAAGTTTCTAAAAAAATATTCGTTCATGATAAACACGAAGACATATCAGTTTAAATGTGAACACAAAATCATTATCACATTGCATTTCGAATATAACAAAAAATATTACTTCATAACGACAGTTTTTGATTGAAAAATATGATTGTAAGAATGTCAGTATTGTTCATTAAATCTAAATAGTCTTCATTTATCCCAGCAAAATGAAGATTATTTAGACAAGTTTTGTTAATTTGTAAAGTGTCAGTGGCAAATGCTAGCCAAAAAGATGCTGTATGATAGAATTATTGACATATATTAGAAATTATTGTTAAGATTTGAATAAAGTATATCTATCAAATTAAAAATCTTACTTTGGGGCCCACATAGTAAACATTTTAGTAAATTAGCTTTTGTCTTTTTTATGAATTAAACATACTGCATACATTTTCACGTATTTTTATCCCATATATTTATAATCAAATTATTGCTGTGTAGTTGTAAAGGGTAAGAACCACAGATATAAAACGCAAATAGAATAGTCGTTAAGAAAAATCATATAAAGAAAATATATTCTACTTATTAATATTATAGAAAATATAATGTGATTTGGTGTTGTATTTGAATTAAATGATGTTTTTGTAATTATTGCTCCTTTCCCTTTAATTTTAAACAAATCACCCGGCTATCGGACATGATAACATAGAACTAATCTAATATTAGGTAGGTGCAGCCTGCAAACAATAATTTCTTATAAATAGACACACGATGGATATAACTATTTGGCTGTACACAGCGTTTTAATAGAGAGAGAAATGAAAACGAACGAAGGAATTTATAAGATGTGTGAAGCCTGAAATAAAGTAAGTACCTACTTACTTAGAATAAAACAACAGATTATAATACAAAGGCATTGTATAGTACATTACACAAAAATGTAAATTGCAAGAACTTTATAATACAAAATATTTTACAAAGAGTACTTAGGTACATGATTTTAGAATATTTAATGCTAAATTACTATAACAATATTTTACAATAAAACTGGCTTACTACTGATATTTATTTGTAACTCTACTTGGCTATAGATCCAAAACAAAAAACACTGATTTATAGGTACGTAAAAAAACTGAAAATTTGAATTATATTTTTCAAAATTAAATTGCATTTCATCTTAAGTTCACACATTTTTACGTAATTCTATAACTAGAAATTGTCTTTATTTACACTGGCTCTGAAAAACTGTCCCATATTTCTTGCCAAGGTCACATTTTTACATACAAAAGTGTTTGTATGGCAACATTTTATACACCCATCTCATTGTATGGAGTTCCGTTAGTGCCGACGTCTATAGCTCGTTCCGTTATCCCGTTAAGGCCATTCGCGCGCCCACGGGAGCTTAACTGTCAGAGGTCTGAAATTAAAACATAAATTTAGAAAAATACTCTTTTAAGTATCAGGTTTTGTGTGACTTGCAATGTTTGTGTGTGTTTTCCTGTCAAATCTCGCAAGCGTATATAAAAGCATCCTTTAATGAATGATATGAATATCCTACACCGATTGAGCTTAAGTGACGTCATTCTAAATCCAATATGGCGGAAGATCCAAGATGGCGGTTATACCTCCAACCGCCATCTTAGATCTTCCGCCATATTGGATCCAGCCACTTTTATCGTTATGTTGGTAAAATTAATTAATTACCCATAGTTTCTTGCTGGAGCTCTAGTTTGTAAGCGGGGTTGTCGTACGGTGGAAGTGAAGATTCCCGCGGAGCTGATGGCACAGCTGAAAAAAACAAAATATTGGTAAGTAGGAGCGATATATTTTTAAAACGCTGATACGAATTATTTATCAGTGTTTAAAAAATCATATCACAGAAACATATCGTTCGCAGAAATTATGTGTTCGTATGTTTTGAATAATGCATTAGCGAACCACGCTGATTAAAGTCACACAGAGTAGGCACACATAGTCATAGTCACTAAAGATAAAGATACATTTATTTAATACAACTAACAATGTCTATCATAGTACAATGTTTTGGACATTGATTATAAATATCATTGAATACTTAATACTTGGTATAATTACGTAGGTATTTAGGACCCTGTTCCTTGCACTAGGACTACGTAGTCGGGTACAGTTAGGTCAGTGATTCGACTTGAACTATCATCTAAACTTACGTGTAATGTTGGCAGAGCGAGGTCGATGTCTGCGTACAACCACTAGAAGTAGTAACTGACTTACATCAGCGCGCCCAGTGCTGCCACCACGCAGATTACATTTACACAGTAATAGCAGAGACTAGTAATATAAATAGACTGCTAATCTCATACAAAAAAACGTGACTCGGAAAAAGGTGAAATCCGAGAGTTGTAGTGGCTTATTTCTAGATGGCGCTGAAAAATTATCGTAAAAATTATCCTAACAGCACTAAAAGCCAAAAATCACACCAAAATTTTTATTTTATTTTTAGGTGATCGTAAACAATAATTTATACCATAGGTTTGATCGGAATACAGCGCCATCTAGAAATAAGCCACTACAACTCTCGGATTTCACCTTTTTCCGAGTCACGTTTTTTTGTATGAGATTGGCAGTCTATTTATATTACTAGTCTCTGGTAATAGTCACTCATAGTCACTCACGTGTAATGTTGGCAGAGCGTGGTCGATGCCTGCGTACCACTACTAGAAGTAGCAGTAGCGACGTCAGTGCCCCCAGCGCCGCCACTACGCCGACGCCGACGAGCGCCGAGTAGTAGTCGCCGTGGGTTCGCGACTTGCCGCTGGATATTGATGAAGCTGATATCTCATCTGAAAACATTCATTTATATTTGTTTATTTAAGCCATTAAAATTTTATTTAATATTTAATTTAAAATTTTTTTGTAATTTTAAATCTTTATAAAGGCACCCTTTTAAAATCCGCCCTTTTTTTATTTATTGCAATACACAAGTAGCGCCATCTATCTCGCTACATGATAAATGCGTCGTAGTCTACGTAACAGACCAACAAATGTCACAGCCAAATTCTAAATGCTTTTAATGGGAGCAAACTTACTGTCAATAGGATTATCGGTGTCCAAGGACTTGGTGTTGATTTCCAAAACGTTGCTTGTTTTCACCTTCCCGTTCGTTAGGAATAGTTCTAGCCAGACTCTACACCTGGAAATAGAAATTAAAATGAAATAGATATGACATTAATCTTTGTAAGACAAACTGCACAATTGGATAATCTAAAAACTATCAATTAAATCACTTTGGCATTGAGGTTGGTCTGGTAAAATGGTGTGCACGATGTGCAGTTTTGAACCTAACCTTTAGTTGGGGCTGCAATGCAATCCAGTACCTAAATGTGGCAGACAGCGCCTGGTCTCTGGAGTTCAGTTTGAACAGTCTCGTTCCTTAGCGGGCTGTATGCTACCTCCCTTTTCAATTCAAGACTTTCGAGTTGGGTGTAAACAGCAAGCTGTATTTTACCTTGTTGTATGTTACCTTGCGTTGGATTGCAGTCCAGTAAGTGTGACCGTCAGCGTCTGTTTTCTAGAAGACAGTTACTCGTCCCGTTCTTATTTAGCTTGTATTCAAGACATTCGGGCTGTATATTACCTGGAGTTAGGCTGCATGGACAGCGGCTGGTCTCTGGCGGCGAGTTTGAACTCGTCGCGTTCCTTGGCTGAGTTACTTGCGAGCTGTAAGTATATTACCTGGAGTTGGGCTGCAGTCCAGTAAGTGTGACCGACAGCGGCTGGTCTCTTGACGCTAGTTTGAACTGTTCCCGTTCCTTAGCGGGCTGTATGTAACCTTCCTTTTCAATTCAAGACTTTCGAGTTGGGGAGTTGGGTTACCTTGAGTTGGGTTGCAGTCCAGTAAGTGTGACGGACAGTGGCTGGTCTCTAGAAGCCAGTTTGAACTGTTCCCGTTCCTTAGCGGGCTGTATGTAACCTTCCTTTTCAATTCAAGACTTTCGAGTTGGGGAGTTGGGTTACCTTGAGTTGGGTTGCAGTCCAGTAAGTGTGACGGACAATGGCTGGTCTCTAGAAGCCAGTTTGAACTGTTCCCGTTCCTTAGCGGGCTGTATGTAACCTTCCTTTTCAATTCAAGACTTTCGAGTTGGGGAGTTGGGTTACCTTGAGTTGGGTTGCAGTCCAGTAAGTGTGACGGACAGTGGCTGGTCTCTAGAAGCCAGTTTGAACTGTTCCCGTTCCTTAGCGGGCTGTATGTAACCTCTCTTTTCCATTCAAGACTTTCGAGTTGGGGAGTTGGGTTACCTTGAGTTGGGTTGCAGTCCAGTAAGTGTGACCGACAGCGGCTGGTCTCTAGAAGCCAGTTTGAACTGTTCCCGTTCCTTAGCGGGCTGTATGTAACCTTCCTTTTCAATTCAAGACTTTCGAGTTGGGGAGTTGGGTTACCTTGAGTTGGGTTGCAGTCCAGTAAGTGTGACGGACAGTGGCTGGTCTCTAGAAGCCAGTTTGAACTGTTCCCGTTCCTTAGCGGGCTGTATGTAACCTTCCTTTTCAATTCAAGACTTTCGAGTTGGGGAGTTGGGTTACCTTGAGTTGGGTTGCAGTCCAGTAAGTGTGACGGACAGCGGCTGGTCTCTAGCGGCTAGTTTGAACTCGTCCCGTTCCTTAGCAGGCTGTATGTTACCTGGAGTTGGGCTGCAGTCCAGTAAGTGTGACGGACAGCGGCTGGTCTCTAGAAGCCAGTTTAAACTCGTCCCGTTCCTTAGCGGGCTGTATGTAACCTTCCTTTTCAATTCAAGACTTTCGAGTTGGGAGGTAACAGCTGTATGTTACCTTGAGTTGGGCTGCAGTCCAGTAAGTGTGACAGACAGCAGCTGGTCTCTGGAGTCCAGTTACTCGTCTCGTTCCTTAGCGGGCTGTATTCAACTCAAGACTTTCGTGCTGGAGTTACCTGGAGTTGGGCTGCAGTCCAGTAAGTGTGACGGACAGCGGCTGGTCTCTAGAAGCCAGTTTGAACTCGTCGCGTTCCTTGGCGGGCAGGTCGCAGGCGTGCGCGGCGCGGTACACGCGCACCCAGCGCTCCGGCGGGGAGGGCACGCCGCTCCACGACAACTCGGCCGCTTCAGCACCGATAGCTTGCGCGACTATTGTCACCGACCAGTTGTATGGATCTGTTGATAATTATAGGCATTGGTAGAATAGAAATAGTATTTGCGACTATTGCCACCGACCAGTTGTACGGATCTGTTGATGATACGATAAATAATGAGGGACAATCCACACAACATCATCTAGCCTAGCCCCAAGCTAAGGAGAGCTTGTGTTATGGGTACTAGAAGACTGACATACTTAATACAATACATTTCATAGATTGATATTTTTTATTATACATATAAAATACCCAGAACATCCAGAATAAATATTTGCAGATCGTACAAACATTTATCCCAAGGCAGGAATCGAACCCGCAACCCACCGCGCCACATCAGTCGTCAGTTATGATTTGGTAGAAGAGAAATAGTATGTGCGAATATTGTCACTGACCAGATGTATTGATCTGGTGAGAATAGGTAGGGCTTTTTGTGATCTGTGAGTTCTTGCATTGATTTCGATTTGTCACTGATTCGTTCCGATTCAACCACCAATCATCAAATTTAAATTGTCTATGCAGCAACAAAGCTGTAGTACCTAGATACCTATTTCTAACATAATCTCTTACCAATATAAGGTGCAGTAGTAAATTCCACTTTCCCAGGGTCATTCAGTTCTGTCATAGCTCTTGGAGGCGGTATAAGTACCAGTGAAGCCTCGTATCTAGTTTCAGGTCTAAGGTCATGCAGTTCTGCAGCTGAACGGCTGTGATGGAGTAACTCTGTCATGCTGTATATGGGAGTGCCGACTGGACGGAATCTGAAATTAAAGATGAACATTATCCTTGTAAGTGTAGCGCCATCTATCTCGCTACATAATGAACTACATCGTAGTCTACGCAACAGACCAACAGATGGCAGATCGTGCAAAAGAAGTTATCATATCATGGAGTTTGAATATAAATAATAGAACCAATTTCCATCTGTGTGTCCTCTGTTTCGCCTAAGGTCGCTGGGCGTGGAAGATCATCCTTTTTCGTAGGAGATACCATACCTATTTCCTCATAAGTATAACTTAAAAATACTATAAAGTTGGTGGAGCAGATTACCAATTGCTATTGACAATCTGGTCATAATAAATGCGGAATAGTGTTCCTATTAGAAGAGTGTAGCTGATGGCTAGGTAGTAGGACCTAATAATGTGGCGCGTCTTGGGAGATACCTACGTCCAGCTGTGGACTGATATAGGTTGATGATGATGATGAAACCTAATAATATGGTATTATCTGCTTGACTGCAACTTCGAAATACAGATCTTGCTTTTACCTGACTTGTATACCATCAATGAACTGTAGCTCGTCTTCAGTGAAATGCCTCCAGCTGACATGAGCAGTTGTGTCATTAGCATCAACGAAGGTCAATTTGCTGTCGATTTCTCTTTGTTTTTCTACTGCTGGTATCATCTGAAATTATGAAACACATAGATTATGGTATGTTCAATTTTACTTAAAGTCATATATCTGCCTTTAAATGCATAGTATCCAATCAACGTACCACAGGCATATCCTGAGTCCTAACACTATAAACTTCACTAGCAGGTGCCACTGGTAGATTGTGAAGGAATAATTTTCCCCGAATCTTGTAAGTGGTAGACGGCTTCAGACCAGACAGGCGGAATTCTAGTCGTGGTGTCGTGAGGATCTCGTCTGCAGGCGCGAAGACCTGGGAGTACCAGTGGGATATGTCTTCGTCACTGTTGGAGAAGAAACTAGATATGACCCAGAAGAAAATAAAAAGACTTGTGGTTGTAAGATTAAGTTTATTATACTAGCTACCACTCATTCAACTGGCATACATTTAAAAGGATCATAAAAATAGCCGCGTGCAGGTGAGGTTGACAATTGGAGCTAAACTAGTTGTGTAGCTCCCTAACATCCCACACAAAATAGCACTCAAAACACAACAATATCCTATTTTAACATAGGTACCGAATACATTTTTCTAGTAGACATCAAATGATTCCAGGTAAATCATTGTTTTTTTTTATAACTACGTGAAGACTTCTTGATAGATAGCAGGGTATTTTTCAAACAAGAATTAACAAATCTCTAAGGAATTGGAAAAAGGTACTTACGCAGTATCAGTATATCTCAGATCCACACTGCCTCTTAGCCCGACCAGAACTGCTGGCAGCCCTAATAGCATCGTCACACTTGTCGGTGAGTCTGACTCTACAGATATCACGGTCAATTTCTTATTCATGTCTCCAAAACTTGGCACTTGAAGACCTGGTGGTAACCCAGCAATGCCATTCTCTGGGGGTCCGACTGGATGGTGGATGTTATTCTGATCGTAGTTGGGGTTTTCGTCTTCGGGGAATTGGAACTCTGGAGGAACAGTGGGTAAAAATGAAGGAGGTTTAGGCTTGTGAGCGAAGTCTGGTGGAGCGTGACCTGGAAAATTTGCAAGTTTTAAATCTACCAGAAATAACTATACAAATAAACAAGATAGAAATAATCTAACAAGGTAGTATGTCAGTTAAACTACTCCCCACATTATATAACCTGATAAAGTATTTAAAACTAATTAGTTTCACGTGATCAAATAGCGGCTAATCTACAATTTGTAAGTAGAATGATGATGTATGTTAAGGAAGTCAGCAAGACATTAAAATAACATGAATAAAATGGTGAGTCAAGACACAAGCCTGCGTGCTAGTTATTTATAATAGAAAGTGGTTCCATAGATCCAGTCTAATAGTCGATAGGTAACTTAATTTATTTACAATGTTCCTCACTAGTAGGCACACAAAAACATTTTATACAAAGTTATAAGGGCAGACGGTCACGAACGATGGTAAAAAAAAGAGACGATAGCAAGAGTCAAGCTGGAGTCAAAGACAGGTAAAAGTCAGAGGGATCACACCAGGTCACTGACCTATCCCAGTTTCTTGATTCTTGTCCGCCGACCTTCCAAGGTTTCTATTAACTTCTGACTCCACTTCCATCTGACTAAGCAGATTTTCTAGATTTATCGTCGAATACGTTTTTTGGGGGACATTGCCTTGAGGGGAATATCTTGGATTAGGTATTTTTGGTGCATTGTTCATAGGACTTGGAATAGCTCGGAGAAGGACGGTTTCGTATGGATTCGGTTGTTTTGATAAAACGTGAGTATCGGAGTCCTGGCTCCACAAACCTTCATGATAAATTGGAGTTGTGGTCCTAAGATCTTTAGATTTCAATACGGTGACGTGCTTTCCACGAGAGTTATGCATGGAATTGCTACCAATATTATTATTCAATAATGAGTTTGGGGTTGTTTGCAAGATGAAGTTACTTTTATTGTTGACTACTGGTTGGAATAAGGACATCTTTGTTGGTTCTGATACAGTTTTAGGCTGCGTTGCAGAATGATAAGGATAGTGACTTTTTGGTAGAAAGACCATTTCATGACTAGGTAAAAAAAAATTCAAGTCTTCAACCGTTGAGATTGGGACTTTTCTTAACGATTCATGTGGTGAAGCAAATGGTACTTGCGGCGATTGGATGGTATTCGGTGTAGATTTCGTAGTGGTCCGCGGCTGATGAAAAATGGCATGGTTATTTGCGTCCGCGAATGCTAAATTTATGTGCTTTTCTGGATGCGAATGTGATACGTGGCTAACACTCGAATGAGGTTTGGGTAGACTCGTCAAGTTTGACCGCTCATGGTTAGGGTTCTGTAGCGCCCATTGTTCGTGATGTGATAGCAAAGGAAACTGTGGTTGAATAGTTTTGAATGGTGAGTCGATATCGTCCAGCGTAAAAACTGTGATGTTATCTCTTGAATTGTATTTAGAGTCATGTATGGGTACGCTATTAATAGGCATTGGCGTTACGTTTTTGAGAGCCTTTGGAAAGGATTTCACAGGACTGAGGTGTTTGTAAAAGTCTACAGAGTTGGTTGAGTCTGGTGGGGTGGGTAGTACTTGTGTATTGACAGTGGACATTGGTGGTAGTGGCGTGACGAAGTTAATGGATTCACCAAGTACTGGCATGCGGTATGTATGGTATGATGAGCCGTGGTTTCCTGCTGGAAGCAATAATGTGGATGAATTATAAGCGTTGGCATAACATGACGCATGAACATAACATTGATAAATATGACATTCACAATGCTGATTGTATAACAATTGAGTATGAGTTGCCATGAGTCCACCACCAGTCTTTAACGATACATGAGGTATCCTAGACCTGACTACAATGAGACTTACCACTGGGAATACATCCCCACTGCTTGCAGCAATCCTCATCGGATATGTTGACAGGAGCAGGTCTGTGCATCGGAGGACATCGCATAGTCTGTGGAGGTACTGGCGGTAATGGAGTGCAAACTTCTTGGCAGTCTAACTCGCCGTTCTCACAGAAACATCGTTGTTCACAGCCTGTCAGGGCTATCGGAACTTCCGTCCAGTTTGGCACCCTGGAGATTTAAAAGACAGGTATAGTAAAGTCATGCTCTGTATCAAGTTTGAAACGCTGTAGTTTATGGTAGGTAGCTACCAGACAAATAAACATCTGAAGAGATATATCGTGAATTTTTATCTAACTTTAATTTCTGATGCTAAGCCTGGAATCAAAGTTGTATGGCGTTACCACGAATATTCTATTCGCAGCCTTTAGAACTCTTTTTATACTATACATAGAAAATGGCTGACTGACAAAAACTTGATGGAAATGAACTTACGGAACTCCATTGTAATGACAGGTTCCATCGCTCAGACACCTCGCAGATCTGGGGCAGCAGTTAGGAGGTTGCAAAGGGGGGCTAGGAGCCCATCTGACGCAGCCTTTGGACATGAGTTCTAAGCCCACGTGGTTGGGGCACACTAATGCAGCGCATTCTTTGGTATCTGGACCGGTGCATTCACATAGCTCTGAGCAGCCGATGTGCAACTCTTCACCTGGAATTATTTTGTTTTACTTTTAATACATGTACGTTTTCCACTTATAATTTTAATGACTTCAGTCCAAGCATATTTGTATTCACTACAAGAAAAAAATCTTACCGACACTATAAAACTTTCCATCCTCCCAGCAGCCAACCTTCGTCCCATTCCCCACATTTTCCATCGGAACCTCATTAGCTTCATTATCAGAGGTCGTTATAGTGAAGTTAAACTTAGTCCCAGTCTCTTTTGTTTTCAGAATATAGTCTTTACCGCCTTCTAGATTAAGGATGAGATTTGTATACTTCAGTTCAACATCTTCGAAGGTTTTTCCGCCATCACTGCTCAGGAGAAGATGTATCGGATCTTCGGAGATGTTTAAATGAATTAGGTTGACTTGAACTGTGTTGTTTTGGAGAACCTTAACGGAACCTATAGGTTCAGCTAAGACTAGAGGACGGGAACTTGATCTTCCTTCGGTCATGTCTTCTGTGATTCTGGACACCTAAAAAAATGATCAAATGACTGAATGCCTCATAAGCGATGGGACCTTAGACGCTGTTGCAACAAAACCCAGAAAAGTAAAAACTTGAACTCTTCAGGGGAGACAGACAAAATATACAACGAAATAAATATAAGTCAAGGAAAACTGGATTATGAACTAAAACCACCTGATATCAGAAGATTTCTTCATACTCAAAACTCTTAATCACAAAACGACCTTGAACTTGAACGATTTCAACTACTTCCCGTGACCGTTGCGGTTCACAGAATGTGGGTCGTTCTGCTGTTTTTAACCAGTTTAAACATAACTAGCTTAAATCTATCCAGACATAAAGTGCTATACAAATCTTTGAAGATTTTGATGGAACGAAATGCATGTTAGTTTCAAGCTTGCCGCTGTACATTTATAATTGTGTACAATAAAGTATTTTCAAATCAAATCAAGTTTTTCATAAAGTCTTTAATACGATGTATTTGAGTCAAAGTTGTTGAGTCATTCAGCTGTTTACTGTCTGGCACATTAGTCTTAGTGGTTTTGATCTCTTTTGATTTATTTTTATCATGTATCACATAGTCATTAATAACCGTTATTTATCATCATTGTTTGACGGTAGATTTTGGTATATAGATGTGTGTTCACGCAAAACTTTTCACAGAGTATCCCGATTTTAATATTTCTTTTTTTTGTCTGAACCCTTTTCTCTGCTAGACTTACATTGATAGATGGTAATTCACCTTTTTTGAACTCTTCCTCTGTTTTTGCAATTTTTATATTTACCTGACTAGTGGTAGCGGCTGTAGTAGTAGTCACATTATCAGTAATCTCGTGTGCGTCTTGAGAGACATCACAAACTTGAACCTCACAGCACGCGTCGTTCGGGTCTTGTACGTTGATGCACTTTTCTGATGGCACTAGAGGCTTGCATCTATAAAACAAATTGCTTTAGAGCACGGAGTAGTAATTCAGAAAAGGTACGTCAGATAAGCTTATCACTAAATTCAGCAAAGGTCGAAATAAATGAATAACTACCCACAATCTGAATAATATTTTTGATCCATCGGCTTATGCTTTAGGAGGGCAGGAATATGTTTTCTTGTGGACTGATGTGACTGTGACGTTAGGATTTAATACAGCCAATCTTATCAATCCATATAAAATGACACAGAATATCGATTAGTTACTATAGAAACTTAACGTGATTTAAAAACTAGGCAGGTTTTGAGAGGCCAGCATAGGGCTGCTAATAATACCAATTTATATATTTGACTCTCTAACCTGGGTTTACAAGTAACTGTAGAAGCAGGTTCACAACTGCAACTTTGCTCACATCCAACGTGCCATTTCGCTCCGACAGGATACGTGTCGTTGCCATACCGACATACTTCTATCTTAGTCAGTTTTCCCTCTGAAAACAGGTTTTTTCACAACATTACAAAATGTCTCATATAAGAATATCTACTATTTTTTTGGAGTTTAATGATTCAAGCTCCAAAACAAAATATGACGAACGCAGAGCAGTTTACGGTTTACGATAACGTATTTGATTTACACTCTACGACAATGGCAGATCGTTGAACGTTGTTGCGATACCGCGTAGTGTAAATCGAATACATTACCGATACGGTAGTTATTACATTATCCGTGATTCTATCATAAATGATTAACAATTTGTGTTATTGTTGCTTTATCCGTACCTACTTTCTTTCTGATAAAATCAAATTAATTATTAACAAATTAACGATAAGGTGCTTTTAACGGATTTCCGTTAGAAATAACTCGTCGAAAATAGTCGACTCTTCTAATTTTCTCAGCATTATAAAAATAACACTCATTAGATACTTAAACAGGCAATATGATATAGATTGAACTTTTATACTCTACACATAAGTAAGTATATCAATTTATAAAGGACCGAAACAAGATTTTACAAGGGTTTTGTAAGAAGGTCGTCAGAATGTCTTAAAAAGCAATCTGGTAGAGCTTCTGTATTTACTCAATACAATACAGAAGTATTGACACGTAGTTTAGTAATCGTGCATAAAATATTGCCGAAGTAACTATACAATGCTTAAGCAAATACACCATTCCCATAGGTTTTGAAATCCCAATGACTGTCATTCAATTAAATATGATCAAGCCGATATTTGTACAATACAAGGCAATATGCGATTCTCACAACGTTTCGTAAGCAAGAATGTAGCGTTAGAGTATTGTTCTGTTTCGCGGAGTTTGGTCATTGTTTTTGGACCTTCTCAGGTTTCTAAAAAAACACCAGATATAAAAAAGCATTTGTTTTTAAGTAATAAGGTTAAGGTCACATATTTACTACTATAAGTCTTATCTACATTTAAATAAATAAAATAACAAGTTACGATCATTGCTTACTTCGCGTTTTACCCCCTATCTTAAAGTTAGCGTTGACTTTATGTCATCATTACGTAAGGTAATCAATACTTCAAGTCGCTAACTTTTTATAAGATAGACCGCTTGTTTCAAACTAAGCAAAGCTCGTTTTCATGTACAAGACATCGTATGGTCCGTACCGTACGATAACGTGTAGAACTAAAAGAAGGAAATGCTTTTATATAAAAAAATAAAACAAAAAGCCTAAAGAAATGAGTAAATAGATTAAACATAAAATCTACCGTGTTAATGACTACGTTACGACAATGTAGTGTTGCAAATCGTAAGCATAATGTTGAGAATATTATTTGAATAGAAACCTTGCAGGACAAAAGGGTCTTGTAATGATTATGCTAATGTTGCAATACAAGCCATCCATTCTAGTGGAATTAAGGTATATATATTTGGGCAGGCCTCTTAAAAGATAGACAAAAGATTGAAGAGTGTAGGGCTCTTCATAGAGCCCTTCAAGGTTATGTGTTGGAGCGGAAAAGACAAAAGGTATCTAAGCGCGATGTAAGCTTAGATATAGCATTATTAAAAATATTCAATAAGACGACATCATTTATAAAATAACATTCATTTGGACGATATTTTGAATGATGTATTGAATTCATAAATATTAAGGTATTCTCTCCTCTTTCCCAGCGACTTTGACCACTACCCGATCGTTCTCTGTACAATTTCAACTCGAAAACTAGACTATCTGTTCAGACTATATATTTTCCTACCAGAAAATCACTCATCATCATCATCATCATCATCAACCTATACCATACTGCTGGACGTAGGTCTCTCCATAGACGCGCCACTGAGCCCGGTCTTCGGCTCTTCTCATCAAATTGAAAATCACTACGACATGATAAACACTTATCATACGTGTATTAATAATATTTACAGTTACAGGTTGCGATGTGTTTTGTCTGTTCTCACCGTTTCCAGTAGCACAAGCGATGATAGAACAGCAGTCATCGACTGGTGACTCGAAGCAGAGCGGATCACTCAGTCTTCTTCCCCGCCTGATATACGGATGCTTACATCTCGGCGAGCAGTCGAAGTTTCCACCAGGGGAACAGTCACAGGTTTCGTCGCAGCCGCGATCTATTTTATCACCTATCTGGACAAGGTTGAAGATTTTTGGAGAACGAGCAATGAGAACAAATGAAAAGTGGTTATTTCGACAACACATAGGGTACATTGTTAGAGAACATGATAAAACTAAGATAAAGTAATACATACAAAGACCATTGGCATAAACCATAAGTAAGAAGATATTCATGTCTATGTCAAAAAGGCCTAGTTTCTCAGCTTGCTTGCAAAAGGAGCAGCAGCAGCAAATAAGTACCCAGTAATACGCGATTATTTTTGCCATGTAATAAGTAACGTCATAGTGTCCAAGGTTGTACTTATGACAGTATACGAAGTAAAGGAATTGTAATAGTTGGGCTAATTATCTCCTTTGGGGAACAATTGAATCTTGTACCAACTAACCTTATAAGCCACTCCATTCTCTCTACACATTTCAATTTCCTCCGAAGCCTTTTCCGCCGCAATCAGCGGATGAAACGGAGCTTGTAGATTTGAGTAAAACTTATCAGGAATATTCTTGATCCCTTGCTCTCTTTGAGGCTCTTCATCATCATCATCTAGATTCACATCACTGAGGTCTAACCCTTTCTTCTTATCTGATTGAGATTGGTTGTGGAGCGCATTTGCAAAATTTTGCAGTTCATCTACATTGAGGTTTAATAATCTAGGTCTAGGTTTTATCTCAATGGGGGCCTCTGGAACTTCGGTAATAGCATTTTCTGTTTGGTTTTCAACTAATTCTATAATTTTTGGTGTGGAGCGTGTGGGTTCGATGGTTGTAGTCGGTGCTGTGGTGGTTATTGTAGGTTTTAGTGTTGGTAACTCTTCTTCTTCAACTGTTTTACCTGTAAACAAGTAAATTTGATTGTAAAAAATCTATGGTAATATAAATTGTCTGTGGCTGGTGTTCATAACAGGTTCAATAAGTAACTTGATAGGTTAATCCTGAGGGGAATGTTACTTTTTAATCCGTCGTGTGTAGGTACGCCACGTAAAGCTGGTGGCTTATAACCAGATAGACAACCAATTGCTATTTGTATACATAAAAGACTCGTTCAGTGGTCCCATCAAGTAATTTTTTTCACTTACTGGACTACAAATCGCATTAATTGCAGTTATAAACATTAATTACTTTCTATGTTATTTCTAGTTGATTTTGTTGGAAAAGACAGCTCTCTAGTCATTGACCTTAGATCAAATATTGAAATGGCAGTAAGTAGAGCACGGTTAGTAGGCGAAGTTCAACAGTACCATGCCTCTTTAACACAACGGCATAAGATGCATAATCGACTGACAACCACAAATTGCTTTGACCAACAAAATCAATGTAACTGTCAACGGGCTATCGATTGAATTGGCGATAAGTTTGTGGTTTACCATTTGAAAACAAACAAGCAAACGAAATTGGACCTTATAATTTAGCCATAAGAGTGAGAATGTTGGTAGAAGTATAGAAATAAGAAGGTATAGTCGGCGCCACACGTACTGGACAACTAATAATAAATTTCAGGAAGGCAACCACGAACAAGTCAAACATTCGTATCGTACGCGCAGTCGTACACTGCGCGTTAACACCTGCAAGACTATCGAACGGTGCAGCGCCATCGCGTAGTGTATACTACCGTTACGATTGTCACATTTATATGTGGTTGCCCCTGCTGTTAGAAAGCATTTCTTTAATGATGATAATGTTTGGTTTGATGAGGCCAATGATAGGTTTATTTTCTCTTTATCACGACCGCAGACTAGTTTTTATTGACACTTTATAGTTTTTTGGTTTGTTCATTGATATCATTTAATTTGGATCTTTTTGGGTTGCACTTTCAATAATAGTTAATTTCAGACAACTTAGTCCATGATTTTTGTAACAGAAAACATATGAAACTATGTTGGTAACTTACAACTAACAACGATTTCGTCCTCTTAAATAATTAGAAAAAATATTGTTAGATTGTATAATCATTCACAAAATATATTGCTTGTACGTCTTCATATTAGATTTGAAAGTCAAAAAGTATTTACGCCTACGCATCGCATTAGCTATAGATATTTTATTCTATAAGTACGGTTGTCTGTAAGAAATCGCTGCCTGCGATAAGACCGCCGATTGTAGGACAGTTCCTTAATTAAATTAGTTTTATTAGTTTTGTAAGCCTCTGTAAAGTCTGTCCTCAATAAAGTTTATTTTATTTTATTTTTTTATTATTTATTTAATTTAGTTCTCTCTTAGTTTAAAACCGCATTTAATTTTACCCAGTGGTACCTAGCTAACTATTTAGAATTCATCAATCATATTGTACCTACGTGTCTACGTCAGCCATCAATGCGACGTATTGCAAAGCGCATAATAATGAACCATGTCCTACCTTTTACATGTATTTTTGCAAGTTAGTTGATTCATTAGACATGAAGCAACACGCATTAGATATTTTAGTTAGGACAAAGTAATAAGTTATAACTTATACATAAGAAAAACTCTACAAAATACTTCTAGAATTATATTGGTATAGAATTTACAAATAATAGTGACTCTATTTTGAAATTAAAATGTTTTTCGTTGTTGTAAAAATGAGACTGAGATTAACCTCTTCGGCTTCTTACATTATCTTCCCGCCAATAACGTAATTAAAACGCATTCGGACTTTTTGCTTCTTTCTAGCATAGATAAATAATATTCTGCAAAGACTGCTGTGTTGAGAGACTTGTGGAAGATAGATAATTTATAATCTGTGTTTATAGTTTTCTTTTTTTTTGTGGCTTCCTGAAGTCTTATTACAATCTTATTACAATTTACGGTCACGTTTCCATGAAGGAAGTAGAATACAGTTTACCAAATCCGGTAAACTGTATAATAAAACATGAACACTTTGAAATAAAATGTACTTGGTTTAAATCAAATTTGATTTGTATTAAATTATTTTTTGATTTGCATATAAAATAGTATAAAAATGAGATTGATTAGGTTTACCTATGTAATTAATTAAAAATTAAAGTGTTTATTTATTTATAAACATCACGACACGTAAGCGGAAATCCTTACTGCTAATGGTTTTATTACTAATAAATAAATATTATTTGCTATTATTTTGAGGATATTTTGAGATAGATTCTAAGGTTAATGTAGGTTAGTTCTCAGTTCTGAGGTTAGCAAAGTAGAAACCGGTACAGACCTGTTCTTACCTGGGTTAGGGGTTACGGTTGTTTAGGAAGCTTCAATCCGGTTCGTATTGCCTAAGCTTATTTTATGTTCGCCATTTTTTATTGTTGGATGTCTTAACAGAACTTTAAGACTACATGTAACCTATTAAGATTCAACATGGGTGCCAAGCTAACGAAATAGTCCAGCCTTGAGTTATACAAGCTTTTATAATACTGATCTTAATCCGGGTTTAACGTCTTATAAAAATAACCTAACAGCTTATATTGTATTCATTTGCAGAGTTTGTTTGCTTGTGAATAAAGTGTGCGTTTAAAAAAACAGTTCAATAAACGGTTTAAAAAAATGCTCTCAAAAACTTTGTTTCTGGTAACTAGGTAGAAAATGTTTTGAAAGGAGTATTATTTTCATGTACTGAGTGTAAAAGATTTTTTCTACAACCTCTTAACTGAGAGATGAGCACGAATAACAATCCTCAACGTCAACTTTTTAAATCTGACAATCACCGCATTAGGTAAACCAAGTATATTATATTAAGTACTTATATTATTATTATTATATTATATTGTATACAAGTTACACTGTGCGTCAACGCCAATTCGATTGACTAGGTATCGCATGGCTTAGATTTTAGAGGACAGATAGTTCACGTAATCCGACATTCCACCTGTGAGCCATCAGACTTCCTTCCACGGATGAGCATATATCCGCAAGCAGTGACGTGTGAACCAACTGGCCCATCCGGGTATCTTCGCCAATAGCAACGTGTTGGTTTAGTTATGACGACAAACCTATTACGTGGATAGCTTACCTACTAGTTACCTATTTTCGATTGCATTTACAGTTGAAGAATCAATTTAGCATTACATTCTAGTTTTAGCTATTGCATAGCTTCTGTCGCGGGCCTTGAGCGTGGAGACCGAATCCAGAAATTCCGTAACGAAAATAACCTAACACTGCGCATGAGTAATCCAGCAAAAAATGCTATGCAATAGCTTTACCGCGGCAGTCCCCGAGTGCCTTCTTTTTACTTAATTCTATTTTGTACTACGTAAGTAATTATGTAAACTTTTTAAATGAAAAAATAAATAAAAGAAAAACTTAATTTTTGTAACCTTAAACAAAGTTTAAACTTATTAAAAATATTTACAACTAACAAAATAAAATCGATTATAAGCCGGTAATTATCAAATTAAAATCAATTTATTTGTCTACTTAATTGATAGAAACTTACTCATCTTGCGTATTTCCAAAAGGTTGATAGATAAATCAATTAGTTATGTATAATGCTTGTAATTAAATGTCAATTTATTTAACCTTTTAATTAATAAATCATCCCGGATCTGTTGTAATACTTTATCGTTCGAAATCTTTTAGCTAAGTTTATACAATAATGCATCGTAGTTATAATATTGAATATGTAATATGTAAGTATGTACAACACACATATTCGCTCGAAAAGGTCAATTACAAGTTTCCACATAAATATTTTTAAATATAGTCAAAACATTGTTGACCTTTGCGCCAAAACCTCAACAACTTTGCATTACCACAACAATGCACCTCAGGTGCGAGCCAGAAAAAAAAACAAAAAAATGGTTGTCTGTAAAGTCGGTTTACTGAAGATAGTTGAACGTGACAACGAAAGCAAAGGCCGATTGTGCTTCTTTGTCGCTCGTTCCGCGCTCTCGCTTGCACTTCAAGCCTTACATGGAACGCCTCAGAGCGAGGTAACGCCGCATGAGTCATGTTTTTTTGTGCGTGCAGCCGGCTCTATCGAATTATAAGACGTTGTCACGTCAAAAAAATACCACAAATAACTTATCACAAATTATGCAAGCTGCACATACTATCAAATTAATTGTCAAAATAAAAGCCTGTAGGATTAGTCGAGGCTAGGGTTACCCTTTCACTCGATGAGCTGGTGGACTTAACCAGTACAAGGTTGACATGATTCAATAGGACCTAATAGATAACTTCTCGTATATATTCTGATATATGTTTGATATAACAAATGATTCATTATAAATCTAAAATAATATTCATATTACTTTTGAATCATTTATGGTCGGTTTCTGGAAACCCAAATGACGATTGATCCAAGTTTGACACATAGTAATTATTAGATTTTTTCGTTGATCATCGTTCGAGAAACCGGCCGTAAACCACAAATGAAGTGTATGTGCGAAAAGTATAATTATGTATATGTATGCAAAAACAGCTTTTCTGGTATATGACTAGAGAAAAGAGCAATATTTTGATGTCGGCTGCAAGAATCTCAGCGTTATGACTTTTTATAGATATTCAAATGATTTTTCATAACTGGTTTTGTTTCTGCTAGGAAATTGTGAGGTTAAATAAAAAAAAATGGTTAAAAAAAAAAACGTCGGTTTACTGACGATAGTTGAACGTGACAACGTCACTTCATGGAACGCCTCAGAACGCTTCACGAGTCATGTTTTTTCGTGCGTGCAGCCGGCTCTATCGAATTATAAGACGTTGTCACGTCAAAAAAAACTAGAAATTGTTCATGATATAGTCAGTAACTCATCACGTAATGCATTGACGTAACCCGCAGCGACTGCACGACGCGACGACGCCACGTCATGCGTGAAAACAAGCGCTTGCGCACCTATACTAACTTGTCTATCATCTGTGATGCTCATTGTTCCGCGGGAAAGTCGCTGTTATAAAATGCTTTGCGATTTGTTGCTATCAATCACTAGCATATCCAACTAGTCAAGATGAAGTAGTTTCTTGATAGTGGAAATATCGAGACTTTCTATATTGATGTCTTATTTATTATACAGACTGAAAATACCCAGAGACAAGAAAGCGCTCTTTATTCTATCACTAGTAGTACGCCCCGGCTTCGCACGGGTAGCCTATATAAAAAAATATCATTATAATATAGCTAATATGTTACTCAGTATAAATGTATTTTCCAAATGATAAAAAATATAGACCCTATAGTATGTAACCCCGCATATACTCCCGTGACCGGCAGCGGCGCGGCGCCCGCTGACTTTTTTCTAATAAGTACTTAAATTTTTGAACTCGTGATATCTTTCGAATGGAATGTCCGAATTAAATAATTTAAAAAGTAATAGAAAGGTATTGAAGCAGTCTTAATTTTAAAGTAATTTATTTAGATAAGGATTAATACCTAAGTACAAATATAGAACGTTTTCTGGCGTCGTCATTTTAATTATATTTTTTTGATATTAAAACACTTATTATGACATATCTATAATAGTTAGACATATGCTGTCGCTGACTTTTTTGTGGATGATGATGTGTTCTACAAAATTGTAGTACATAATTTCTTTCTATCATCAATAGTTTCCGCAGCGCATGCGATGTAAGGAATTTCTTATACACCTTGGGTTACATAATTGAAGTTTTAGTAAGGATCCCTAATTTTTTTGAAAATATAATATAGCCTATGTTCAGCACAGATAATGTAGCTTCACAACAGTGAAAAAATTTTTGAAATCGGTCCAGTAGTTTCGGAGCCTATTCGATGCAAACAAACAAACAAACAAACAAACAATCAAATCTTTCCTCTTTATAATATTAGTTTAGACTAGTAGTACGCCCCGACTTCGCACGGGTAGCCTATATAAAAAATATCATTATAATATAGCCTATGTTCAGCGCAGATAATGTAGCTTCACAACAGTGAAAGAATTTTTGAAATCGGTCCAGTAGTTTCGGAGCCTATTCGATGCAAACAAACAATCAAATCTTTCCTCTTTATAATATTATATTATAGTTTAGATAACTACTAAAATTAGGATGTTGGTTGACGCAAATCAAAATATTCTTTCAATTTAAAATATTCAAGCCAAAACAGCTTTTTTTTAATTTATAAGAAAATAATACGTCTCTTATTTATTAACACGTCAAAACAAATGAAACTCGAATTATCAAAAATAAAAATACATCGAGATTGTCGAATGATTTCCTTGACAGACTAACCTATTTAAAAAACATATTCAACATTTGTGTATGCATACTTTTTGTTTATCGCTTATGTGGCATGATACTGAACAAAGTGTATGTATTCAAAATAGATTGCGTCATAAAAATTAGCACACAATAACTGGCACTTCACTTTCCATTCCAACGATAGATAACGGAGTTCAGGAGAGTACATTGTCATCATAACAATATTATATCACAACTGCATAAGCCGTTAGATGTTTTTTTTTTAAGATTGATTGTTTCTGTCAATATCAAGCGCTGCCACTGTACTATTCTTTTACGTACTGTACTATTCTATGTTAAGAATATGTATTAGTTTATTTTTTCACGTGACGGAAAATTGGTTGTAGTTTGTTATTTATTTAAAGCTTTAAATAAATCTATGATTTATATTGTAAAACTTTTTTCGATTGTCTATGTTGCGTGTGTATTCTCGAGTTTTCTATAAGGCTGTTTTTGAAGTGAAAACTTCTTTAGCGGCGCTGGGTGGGTAAAAACTTTCAAACTCGCGTCAGGGTCACGTGACGTTGATCGAAAAAGCGTAAGATCGAGGGGAAGGGAGAGGAACTAGTATCTCCCACTCTTTCTACCGTGCCTGAGTGTGCTGCTCTGTTTAGGCTGCACAGGGCGAAAAATAATAAAAAATAAAAACATAAACATTGTATTCTACCTCATAAATGATAGTACTTTTATACTTATAATTAAACACAACGTTAATATTGAAGTTTTCACTTCTGCCGGCACTCCCGGAGTGCTACCTTTTTTTTTTCTATGAGGGACGCTGGAGAGGTGTTGGGATAGATCACGACTTCACCGATTTCAGTATCGATAGGTTAATTAGGATAACTAAAAACTACTGGTCTTGATCAAATTCAAATGTGACATGAAAAAGGCCCAGGGCACTTCCGTCCATCGGAGCAAGAGCGGTAAAAAGTGGCTCCTAAAGACATTAGTATTTTTACAACAGACTAAGCTTATTTAAAACCAAGCTTAAGATTAAGACTAAAATTATTTTTTATGTTCGCAAAATAGCTTAAACTAGTAAAAGATATAACAGTTCAGCCGCAATAAAACAACCCTAAAAAATTTGAATTTCCCGCTAGAGCGAGAGGTATCACCTTAAGACTAAGCTTATTTGAAGGATGACGTCATCGACCTCCAGGTAAATGCCATCTTGAACTATGAAGGCTAGATAATCTATGGGAAACAGAGTTATAAATCACCATGATTTGATCGAAGGCATTACACGGCGGATGACGACACCATGCAATGGAAATCACGAATCACGACTTGCCATAAAATAAGCACGAAAGAAACCTCTGAGTCCTTTCGTCACACTGGTTACTAGATAAACTTGTATTCGGTTTTAGAACAAAAAATGAAAATAAACGGAAATTGTTACCAACTGTAATATTTTTTCTAAATTCAGTGTGAACGATGACGTAATTTTTTTTAGCTCGAAACTGGTTTAAAAGCCTACCGCTCATTGACCGTGAAAACACGACTTTGCTATAAAAAAACTAAAACTAAAAAGATGTTCCGCTGTTGATAAAAAACTAAAAAGAATTCGTGTTCGAGCATAGCACCTCGAAATATTTGACTTTGTTTTAGTAGACTCTGTTTTTATTTTTAAATGTGTTTATCCTTCTTTAGTAGCACTATTATTTAGTCTGTGGTTCAGGCACTGAAAGGGTATTGCTTTTTTTTTTTAAGGTCAGTCTAGTAAGCTAAGCATACGAAGTTCGACGCACTCATACACGGAATAAATGTTGTAATAAAAATTCTTATTAAATGGAAAAACACTATAGGTACCCTTCGATAGAAGGAAAATAAAACTTGTCATGCTAAAAATAAATAGTTTCAACTGAGTGCAAGAACGCGTTG
The DNA here is from genome assembly GCA_932527185.1 of Ecliptopera silaceata. NCBI lineage: Eukaryota > Metazoa > Arthropoda > Insecta > Lepidoptera > Geometridae > Ecliptopera > Ecliptopera silaceata. The sequence goes on along the minus strand of OW052208.1, from coordinate 7,013,900 downwards.
AAGTCTTTTGTATAGGTTGGAGACTATTTTATGTAAATTTACTTATAGTCACTAGAATTTTATTTTATACTTACTTGTACTTACTTATTATTTATCTAAAATTTTGATGCCTTTTTACTTATTATTGACACATGACTGTTTATTTTCATGTTGGCAACATTAAATTATGTGTATTATCTTATACATCATATCGATACATATTTTATCAGTGTTTCTTTTTCTATACAGCTTATAAATTGAGCATTCATATTCATTTTGATTCTGCTATAACACTTTACTTTATATGTATTTGGATTTTTATTATCGAGCCTTCAACTTTCGAATATATAAAATAGGATAGCGTCTAGAATGATTCAGAGATTCCAAACCTTATCGTGTTCAAAAACGACGAGAACAAGAATTTGAGACCTTCCGAAAAAGGCGACGCGCTGTCACGATTTCGTTCCTCCATATTTTAGAACGCTCCATGTTTAAGAACCAGTTGAAAACAATATCAATAATATCTATCACAATACGGTTTTGGTTTTCGAAATAGTCCTACTAATCCTACTTTCTACTTTCCTACTAATTTTATAAAAAAAAAATGTGAGGATGTATGAATGTATTCTATCACACATAAAATACTGAATGGTTTTCATGAAAGTTTACGATTATATAGATAATACATTACAATAACACAAAAGGTATAAATTATGAAGATATTGTGTGAATGATCCAAAATGTACGACGACTCAACTGATAGCGCGGAAACATCATAAAAACTAACATTACTATAATAAATAAGTTACTAACGACTTTTAGTAGACTAAGTAGTATTCTACTAATCCTACTAACGTTATAAAGGCGAAAATTTGTATGGATGTGTAGATGTATATTTGTTAATCTTTCACGCAAAAACTACAGAATGGATTTTAATTAAACTTTACAATAATGTAGTTTATAAATCAGAATACCACATAAGCTATCATTTATAAAGAACTTGTGCGAATTGTCAAAATTATAACGATAGCAAGACTAACGGCCGGTTTCTCGAACGATGATCAACGAAAAAATCAAATAATTACTATGTGTCAAACTCGGATCAATCGTGATTTGGGTTTCCAGAAACCGGCCGTAAGTCGCGAGAACCAGCTAGTTCGATATAATTTAATAGGTATGCCAAAAATAGCAACAAGTTTTTGTTTAAGAGTGATGGATAACGATTTAGCTTTTTATTATTCTAAACGTAACGAATAGCAAAAAAATTAGACAAAAAAAACTATGCCTATTGAAGTAGAGTTATAAAAATATGAAGATCCATTCACAACACATGGACATAAGACGTCTACAGGTATTCATGATTGTTGAAATAAAACGTAGTTATTTCAATTCAGTAAATTCTTGTTTTACTTATTTCGATTTCAATCCAGTATTTTTTTACTTTGATGTTAGTAAAAAAAATAATGTCATACAACAAATTTAAAATGAATAGTACCTAAATTAAATGTGGTCACTGCTAAAACAGCGTCAGTTTATTTATTTCTTTTTGAAATTTCAAAACGGTCACCTTATATTGTGTTTTTATTACTAAATGATATTTTTTAAAATATATTTATTTTCACGGAGCAGGAAGCGGCAGCTAATCGTAAAAAAAGAAGAAAAGGGTAGGGATGATCTTTGCACAGAAGAAGGAAACCACAGATAATATAATACAAAAAATATAAATCCTCAATATTCACTTTAAAATCACTTCTTTTTTTTTTCTGGCTCGCACTTTTGGTCTTAAGATCACTTTGTTCTCAAACTATAGCTGAGCTTTTTGCTCTGTTCTTATCCTATAACTATGAAGTCAAGATGATTTATATTACTGTTTTTTAATTTACTAAATTGCTGATGAGGAGATAAAACGGTTTTATAATTAATATTAGACATATATGTACAATGAATCATAATAATCTTTTGTTTTACTATTTGTTAGAATTTTGCTAGTCTTTTAGTCATGTTCTGGTTTGTGTATTTCATCTTAAACATTTTTTGTTTGCTGGATCACTATGACCTTTCTTTTTTAAATAATGTCTTGATGATATCATTCTTATTCTTTTTACTTATTTATTTGATTGAAAACTTAACTTTTAACATTTCTATTTATTGTGTCACTTGACGTATTTTATTTATTTTGTATTCAATAATGTGATCAGTGTTAGTTTAGTTACTTTATTTTCATACCGTCTATTATAGTTTTATGGGTTTATTTTTATCTGGCTGACTAGATAACGCTATTCTAAATCCTATTGTCGAATAATATATTTCATTTGCTGACGAAATAAATAAATAAATAAATAATTGTTTGTAAGAAATTGTTTTTTAAGTACTTATATCATTCTCTCCTTCTGCAATGGCTGAAAGCTCAAGTTTAAAGACAGCTCTCCCGCCATCTTTATTTCCAAAGTTGCTGTATAAATACTTACTTAGTTCTGTATCGCAGTCCGTGTATTCATGGTTGCAGTCGACGGTGTATGCGGCGGCAGCACCCAGCGCCACCACCAGAACGCACCACGATGTCAGTGCGCGCGCGCTCATAGCGATCACCGTAGCGCCATCTGTTACACGAAAAATAATTTTAATATTATTTACCATATTACAAGAAAGTGGAAGGCCATCTGTTGGACAAAAACAGTATAGTCCAGTCATTACGTCGGAAAAATCGGGAACCGAGTTATGATGAAAAAACTGAATTAAACCCTTTTTCCAAGATGGCGGAGGAAAACGCACAAGGTTATTTTGGTCGACAATTTGAACTTAAGCTTTTCTAGCCTCCCCCCACGTAATATCCAAAATTTGGCTTTCACGGCTCATTTTCATTTCCAAATGTATTATAATGACTGGACTAGTATAAAAGTGTGACTTTTGTCATTTCTGTCGTTGTATGTAAACATAGGTCAGTCAGGTTGGTTGTCTTTTGTTTTGGCAAAATAGCAATTTCAAATCTATATGAAACTAACTTGAAATGTAAACAATTTTACGATTGAGTACCGAGTGTTTGTTCAGTGCTAACTCACTTAGCAACGAGGTTGAAAATTGCGTAATGAGTTGGCTACTAATGAAATATTATGTACAGTTAGCAAAGAAAGTATTTTTATGCCACTTTTTTAAGACAGATTTTCAAAAAACAGAATTGATTTTTGAGACGGGACAGTAAGTACCTGCAGGTACATTAAATGTTATAAATAGAAGAAAGAAAACGTTTCATGGAACCAAAACTTCTCAGATAATCTCAACCGTATTCACAGATGTTGTAAAAATGTGAAGTCACCTAAAAATATGCTGAAATATAAAAGAACTCATATTTAATCAAAATACTCTATCTTATTCTTCTTCATCGTGTCGATAGTTCCCGTTTTTTTAATTTGTTTTGCCCAGAAGCTCGCTACATCTACTGTAAGACTGTAACCGTAAATAATGTAAACCGTAATACTCTATCAATAAGGCATCGTAAAAATTCGTAAGCGAGTCAAACTTCTAAAAGCAAGGTTGTATCATTTTAAGCTTACTTTCATTAGAGGTCACACCATGACAGCAGGTGACTGTCAGGTGGAAAGACGAACTGAATGGATGGAGCGGAGACATCCGGGGTGTTTTTGTACTACTTTTAATGAATATGTCGGCGGGTGTCAGGACGCCTCTTGACAACTTCAGTCTGATACAAGGTTCTATGTGGAATCTATGTGACTTCTAAGGCTCTTCGAGCATTACTATCACGGGATCTCTTTGGGATAGGTAGGTCTTCTAGAAAACAGCATCATTATGGTATTACAAATGGTTTATTTCTTGTCCACAATCATGATAAGCACTTTCTTATTTAGGTTGATTAATATAGCTCGAGATTTAACTTGGAATCACGGTGAATTCGACATAACCAGGCTACCGTGATTCTATTCCTTTTTCATGGCCATTCTCCAGCACTTCTTCAAACCAAAAAGCCCCTGTTCTGTTGACAGCATCCTTGACATTCGCAAGAGTTCCACGCATTCAAATTCTATCGAACACAAACCCAGCCAGTGCTTCATTAATCCATCGACAAGCCTCCTAAGCTAGCGAACTCCTTGTTTCTCTTGTCTTTGATATGATGAAAGGCACGCGCCGTCAAATATATGATTTGAACAGATCGCATAACAAATTAAGAAACGATTTAAAATAAGGAAGTGCTTAGTTTGACTTTTTTTTATACCGTATGACTTTTATGATTATTCTGTTATTTAAAAGATATTTAAAGACACATAAAAATAAAAATCACGGACATATCACACATCACAGTACCAAACTAAGCAAATCTTGTATTATGGTAACTGGATTTGAGTTTGTTTTGTATTATAATCAAGTTTTTAAATTTAATTAATTTTGTCTTTGGCGTATTAAATAACATTACGAGTCGAGATACATTTTGATTTTTCTAAACTTAAGTAACCTAACAAATCTAAAACATACATACCTAAAACTTTTTTATCACATTTTTTCACACACCTCAGTCTAGCATTTCAGTTTCAACCGCCATCATGCAAATCAAACTATAAGAAAAGTAAAGTATCGTTTATATCGCCCCATCATTACGGTAATTATCGTGAGCTTCATACAGATAATAAAGTGTCATCATCATTATAAGAACAGTTATTTTTTATCTGTATACAAGTTAACACGGTTTTCTTTAACCGGCATTGTAACTGTAAATTGACCATGTGGTGATGAATATGTAATATTCCGGTATTTTGACTCTACATTTTGTTACAATGTTTGTGGAGAATTTTAAACGACGAAATTTTGGAATTTTCAGATTTTTTGTTTATTGTCATGACATCTACTTGAAAAATGAAAAAGTTTTTATTTAAGGTGACGGGTATAGCCAAATGCGTGTTTTTGGGAGTGTTTTCTGAAGAAGTCATAGCATGTGGAGTTGTGAAACTTATTATTTCCTATAACACATATATTGAACTAGTCAGGTAGGGAACAAAATCTGTGCTCTTGGTTATAGTTTACTTTAAAATGTAAGTTTAGTACCAACACCTTTTGCAAAAGTGTGGTTTTTGATCCCATTTTTTATGGGTTTGGCAGATTTGTTTGGTACCAAACTCAGCACAGCTATTCTTATGGTTGATATCTATACATCCAAGGAAAAAAAATTCTACATTAAGGTGTTTAAAGAAGAAGAAGAGTAGCGCCTTAGGAACTATAAGTGTTCCATTGCTGTGTGCTCGCAAATATTCATAAGGCGCTGCTTAAGAGTTTGACAATCCAAACTGTGCGCGGCTCACTATGTGTTTTGCGTCGTTTTCAGCATTCTTACTGAAGTTGAAAATGCGACGTTGCCACGCTGACTATCTAGAGTTTAACCACTGCGGCAAAAACTATGCCGTGTTACAAGTTTAACGTGTGTGTAGATATAATAAATAAATAATAAAGTTGGAAGTTATTGTCATTTTTATTTATTATGAAAAATTTCACCCTACCCGTCGCCTTAAATAAATAAATATGTAAGTATGGATATTTCATACAAGCTATTCGAAGCAGAGCTTGTATTTACTCTGAGAACCAGATTGCTGATAGAATACTAAATTTCAAAATGAATAGACCTAGAATAGACAAAATTGATTGCACTAGTTTGCAGGTATTCTCAGACGAGAAAGTAATTACTAATTAGGTAGGTAATTAAGTTAGTTTTCCGTTGTTTTGATAACAAGGCTATCATGTTCAAAACTGTATTGGACTAACAATCGTTAGATAAAAGAGAAATTTACCAAATCTAGAATCAAATTTTATTCAAAACAAGACTACCTAGTTTCAAAATTATCATATTATTCGACACTTTCAGACAAATGAGTACAATTGACCATAGATCAGCTATTAAGGTGAAAGAAAGCAGCGGTTTAAGTCATAGACCATCTTTGTATAGCCAACGGACAATAAAAACTCTCTTTCAAAGTTTTCAAACAATAAAATAGCCATTTTGAATTGTTTGCGCATCAACTTTCGGCTGACGATGACTGTTAAAAGGTGGGAATTGAATGGTTAGCTTTGTTTGAAGAAGATCAAGATTGCCGATTTGGTAATATTGAGCAATTGATGTCTCAAGCTCATTTATTCCTATTAGACGTGCTTTTGATTAGAGAAACACAAAGAACAATTTTTTTTTTACAAGTTATAGACAAGCGTTTGACCGAGATCTCACCTGATGTTAAGTGACGATGCGATCTACGATGTAGCACACTTGCCTAGAAGATACCCCTTTATTTAGCGGGATTGAGGGATTTCTTGTAGATAGATTCATTTATTGCATCATTTTAGTTACAATTATAGGTCTTAAATTAAGTTCAGACCCGAATATGACCCCACTGGGACATTAAAATATTCTTGCTTTGGTTTGGTACATAACAAGAATATTCTTAAACTCAATTTAAATTGTTAATTGCAAGATCTATACAATAACGGTTTGAAGAAATGTCTAATTATGGATTTACGTGGGAAATTAATAACTTGGATGATGATATTCTAAAACCTACGTTCGTCCTACACGTTTATATAATATGGCCACATGTATTTGTAATCTTCTCTCATTGCGATTTACCAAGCCCACGTTTAGTCACCTATATTTGCAAACACCTAGATTTATTCAAGCAGGAACCAAAAGTGATCAAGTTGAAGATGTTGACTGTAGTGCCTCTACCATGAGTTGTCACAGTAAAATCGCCTGACTTTACTACAGTAGTTACGTAAATAATTAGTACATATTACGAATTTTAGTAGCCAACTATCCGCTAGAGGCGCTGTACAAATCTTCATACATTTTTTAACTACAGCCGCTAGCGAGTATAGATTGTAAAAACTCATGGTAGAGCTACAGGTCCACGGTGGATCACAGCTAAAGCAAAAACTGCAAAAAACTGGAATAAATCTATCCTTCCTACTAATATTATAAACGCGAAAGTTTGTATGGATGGATGTATGTTTGTTACTCTTTCACGCAAAAACTACTGAATGAATATTAATGAAACTTTACAATAATGTAGTTTATACATCAGAATATCACATACGCTATAATTTATAAAGATATTGTGCGAAATGAAATGTTAAGAGAGAAAATAACCTCTAGCAATGCTTGGCTGCATTTTACCACGATCGCTTGTAAAATAAACATCAAATATAATTAGGTGGAGTTTGTAGAGCACCCACTTATGAAAAATGAAAATTTCCGCTTAACTACGACCCCGTTGTTTTCAAAAAGAGAGTTAATAGGCACCTTCTGGGTGGGCTCGCTCCATCGTAGACCTCATCCTTACACTTGTGTGAGTTTCGAGGGCACACCCATTTTAGCATAAAAAAAAAAAAAAAAAAAATGAACTTTTAGATAAAGAATGCCATAATAGATATCAGTAGTCACTACCTGAATACACGTAAAAACATATTCAAGCTAAAATTACAAAAAGGACTTAACAATTATGTCTGCAAACACACCGATCTACAGCAAATCAATTGGTTTGAGCTGTAGATTGGTGTGTAGAATGTATTCAGTATTTTATTGTCATCATTATGTACACAAGGTCTTAATAGTAAGTACATAATGTACCCAAGTTTGGGTGTAGCAATAATTATAATTGGAGAGCGGACCGACTTTTAGCATGCAAATGTAGACAATCGTCTACATTTAGTTTTCGGATAGGTCCATCTCTTGTGGTCCAGCAGAACCGTGAGAGTATTGTTGCACAACGTCCATTGCGTGCACATCATTGCACTAAGTACTTTGTGAACGGGACTAGATTGCAGATGTGTTCCGTACACTGAAATTGGATACGCAACTGTTGGAATTGCAAAATGTTCTTGGATAGCGTTTATCGTGACAAGGTGATTGTTGCATCTGTGTTTTGGCCACGAAGTTAAGATTTTCATTACTTCATAGAAATAGAGGGAGGGAAACCTCTGCTGAGGGGCAGAGGGTAGATTAAAAACAAAAGAACATGGTTTCAAAATGTACGTATACCCGTAGGGGTAGGTACTTTACCTACGTAAGAAATATCCTCCTATTTTGTATATAAATCAATTTTCCGAAAATCGTTAAACCATATCTAATCATCGTTTTTAATCTCATGCAGGTACTTTATTTACTTACTGAAAGAGTGATTGTACGTGATTCTTAATAGTTTACATATTTTACAAACTGAGCGACAATCTACAAAAGCTGAGAAGCTGAAGAATGTGGAAGTTGTAGACAATATCGATGTAACCCAGTTTACACGATAGAAATCAACACAAATCAGATTTCCTCATATCTTCCCATATTATGGTGTCATGCGATTTCTATTGTTATTCACATCTAAGTAGATGTAGACCCGTGCGACTTAATTGCGGACTGCTGTGACGCCTTCGCGACGAGGACGGGGGCGAGCGGGCGAGCGAGGATGATTTCCAGCGAGATTACACAGTTAAGTCGCATAATATTATAAACAATTCTTAAAATGCACGCGCCTCCGTTGTTTTTTTTTCCTGGCTCGCACTTTTTGTGCATTTGTCGTCCACCGTTGTTACTCGCACACAAGTTACTATGGAAATATCTGACAATTTACATCATAGTTTTCCAGTTCAATGTAACATGCAAGGAATTTATAATTTAGCAAGTTTGTAACCAACATGTTTAGTGCAGAATCTCAATAGTCTCATAATTAGTCTTGCTACCGTTTACAAGAGGCTTACACAATGTAGTCTCTCCATGTTTGTTATTACCTACTATAAGTAAGTAGCATACTTAACGAAAACGACTAGTTATAGAATACTCATTGAATTTATAATTTAGTCACTCACAGCTCAGCTCTACATATGGTATTAATATTTAAAACTGTTTTATAATACATAGATCACCTTTTCTACTACCCCAACACTCAGGGATTATGATACCAGTCCCTATATTCTCGGTAGGTAGGTAGTATTACCTTTACCAGTTGAACTACCAGGAATTTTCTTACAACCGAATTACTAGAAAGACTACTGGGAACTTTGTACCCAGTAGACCAGTAAAACGTAACTCCCAATAGAGCAATAAGCAGTTAAGAAAGGCAATCTGCTTGTAATCTCTTACTCAAAAAAGAATTCGAAGCAGGTTATAAAACTCTTTCGTAGTAGAAATAAGGAACATGGTCACACACCGTATGGTCAATTTTGTCTCACGGCCTTGCATTCTATGTAAGTATCAAGTCTTGATAGGGTCCCATAGGTGCCCTAGTTTCAAATAGCCACCTGTGCCTTGATATGAACTACCTACCTTGTCTTTATATTTAGTTTGTTGTCGGCCTTGCAAGGCAATCGACAAGATTTACATAAATTAATTGACATTGTATTATTTAACGATTATTTGAATAATATAACTGAAGTAAATCGCAGGGTTTGGTATTTAAATTTAATTTAGTAAGCCTTTTGTTATTGGTTGAAAACTGTTTTATAGAGCTGCTATAAAACTTAATTATGAAGGATATTGTTATTATGTTGCTATGGATTCGTCGCCTATTAATATTGCTCAATTGGAGCTTTAAAGGATAAAATTATCTGCCTTTTTTGTAGAAAAAAAAATACATGCATAGAGACGCTAAGACCATTGATAGAGTCGCTATGTATATAAGAGGGTAGTTATAATAAATGTACGCATAAACAGAAGCGTCCGACTTTTATTTCAAGTGAAGAGAACAACGCGTCTCTTTCTTTTCTTTAACGGAAAAAGAGACAGGAATCGTTTTTGTACTCTTATAAAATCATTTACCAAATTTGTATATAGTTATACCTTATTAGGTAGCTAGATTTACTTTGTGATCTAGGCTAGTGCTAGGTATGTGACCGAGTTACACAACATCCGTTTAGACATACGTTTAAAGCATCTGTATAATTACTTTAACAGAACATTTTGCAGTTTCTAGGCATCAACATGCTATAATCAACATGCAACAACGGTTAGTGTTAAATAAGAAGGTAGGTATTTGTTATATTTGATTGGTGTGAGTGCTAAGTGCAGACAAGTCTCTAGTTTAGTAAAAAAAGTAACTATTAGTAGATACTTTTGTTAAAACTGTTTAGCCCAATCTAGACAATTTTCAAAAAAGTTGTTATAGTATAGGTTCATGTCACGCGATTTACTTACATAACAATTTTCATACATGCACTTCGAAGACATTGGTTGCCTGCAATTGTTACGTAGATAGGCACATCATTTTCAGTTAAACCGGTAATATACCTGTTTAATAACCGGTTTATAAAAAAAAGCGCTTAAAGTGGACGCGTATGTTATCTGTGGGTAGAGACTTAGGCGACGTCACAACTTGGCGCGAAAAGATGAATGCCAGTAGTAATAATAAAACATTAACGGACAATGTATGGGTCACATTACCGCGCTATTTTTAATGTTTATGGTACAGTACATAGAGTACCTATGGTATTGTATTAACAATTGGCAACCCTGAATCGACATGGTTCCCACGTACAAACAATAGTTGGTATAGTCTTACGCGGTTTTTCACTTCTAATCGGTCGCCGTTTCGTAACTTATTGTGTGAGTGTACGGTTACCTAGCATTCATGTCAAATACTAAGATCGAGACACTATTTACTTGTATCGAGTTATCGACCAAAAGGTTGAGTGTTATGTTTTTGTATTCTGATAGGAAACTAACGGAAAACAAATCCTATTTTCAAAAGCTGTATCCGAACCCAAAAAACAAAATGTAAGTAGGTAGGTATCTCTAGGCGAGACCTACAAATCCTACAATTGAGATTGATGCGATAAACTATATTGTATATTTTACTTAGATCTAGCTATATAGAGACTATACGAAATACGAACTTTTAAGTCTAACTAAGGTAAGTAAAACCTAGGCGATCACAGAATAACCTAGCAATCCGCCAAAAGCGTCAGATTAAGATAGCTCCATTGAAAGACGTAAGACCGAAACCCGTTCCGCCATTTGCGAAATCATTTAAAAATGGAAACAGGTAAAGCTAGAGGTTTTTATTTACTTACAGAAAATGTAATCGGAACCTTTACGAAATAAAATACAAATAATAATACAAGTAACCTAAAAGTCCATAATAGGAATACATTTCTTAGTATTCTGTACCTACCTATGTGCCATGCTAAGAGCGTAACTTATTTGATGTTTTCAAGTTAGGTATTTTTGTAAATGGGTTGTGAAAGTGTTTCTGAATTCTAAAGTAGACAAACGAATAATCAATCTAAGTTATCAACTTAATTTGAACAAACCACTGATATTTACGATTATTTTCATTAACTAATTGACAGGTTGTTTGCAGAAAGCCGTGAATATTATGGTAAACAACTTGTTTTGTTTGTTTCCTTTATTAGTGACTAGTTGATGCCCACGACTCCGTCTTCCCATCGTTATATTCGCATAATCTTTATAAATTATAGCCTATCAGTCTATCTTATAAAAAGTTAGCGCAGACTTGAAGTATTGATTACAATACGTAATGATGACATAAAGTCAACGCTAACTTTTTATAAGATAGGGGGTTAGTGTTATTCTGATGTATAAACTACTTAGCAAAGTTTCATTAAATTAAATCCATCCAGCAGTTTTTGCGTGAAATAGAGTAAAAACATTATACATATCTGCGTCCATCCATACAATCTTTCGCCTTTATAATATTAGTAGGAAGCAGAACAGGATTCAAAGATGGTGAGTGTTTGCTGTTTTCTACTGGTTTTGCTATTAGTTGCTTGTTGTAATTGCTAGTACATATCTATAGGTATTGCTGAAGCAAACATATGCAATAGTTTTACTGTTGTAAGTTTTCCATGTAAATGTATGGCAAACTGATTAGTTCTCAATTAAGGCTTGAGTTTAGCTTTTAAATTACTGACCAGTATTTAACTAAGTATCCAAAATGAAGTAAGTCGTAAGTAATTAACTACAACGATACTTACGAAGTTACGACTATGTTAACCCACTGACTTTATCTTGACCATGACCCATGCCAGAACTTAAATTTAATATCTAAGTACATACAGATTAAGATAAACCAAAGATTACATAAGAGCATTGTAATTAAATAATATTGAATGAAATCTGGCAAGCGTGGGTAGATGTGTAGATGGTTTTGTGAGATTGTTTTCAGATGTGAATGTTTGTTATATCTTGTAGGAGGTAACAGAATATACTTACCTAAGGTATCTAAAAAGTTCTCATCGTCTTGCATAATCTGACCTTGCCAGTTCAAAATGCTGTATGAAATCTCAGGGTCAAATATCTTTGGTTTTCAAGTCGACATAGAAGTAATAAAAACACGTTTTGGTACCAAATAAACGTGTTGAAGTTTTACGCTTAGTTGCCCTTATTATGTTAGCATCTGATAGAGCTCAAATAAATGAAAATAATCTTTCAGGTCTTTCATTTTTCTCTTTGAATATTGGTACAACTTTGGGTTATTCACCCTGAAAAGTTCAACACCACATAAATAAACAGTTACGTAGGTACTTATATATTAATAAAATATTTAGTTTGAGCTCCTATTGATATGTAAAACTTGTCAAACAAGCGTTCTTAGCCTCTTCCTACGGTAACTTAAGTACATAATGTATAAAATTAAGTGTCAATAGATGATATACCTACTGGTACATCGGAATTTAAAAAAGTTTAACTTTGACGCTCTAACTGTGTATAATGACGTCATTATCATTCAGACGACCAAACCTTAGTTTCTAAAGGTTCGCTAAACGTTTAAAATCTCGGAAATTAAAATACTAACAAGGCGTCTCTGGCTATTATTTCCATGTATGGTTCTTCACATTATTTTGGTATTGCAGATTTTAGACTCTATTGTAAAGACTTATGGCTGAAAATACAGGATTTCTTCCAGTTAAAAGTTGTGCGTTTATTTGTGATCTTACTTTCTGCTGTATCACGATGATCTATGATTCAAAATCAATTGAATTTGATGATGTGGACAATTTCATGCAACTAACATGCAAATTCGCGCAAGTTGCACTTTGAGTCAAATATGTATTCATTAAAATCTTTTAAAACAGATAAGTAAATGGTAAAGCTTTATATTATTAATATAGTATTATAATTACTAAAGTATATTTTGCTATTAATTATGGATTAACAGCGTAATAAGCAATTTATTGCTTATTTACAACTGCAATATAAAATCACTTTCTAACGTTTCAATTCTATACGCAACTCATGTACCTACGTAGTGTAGAAATGAATATTAATTGCGAATTATATTTTCATGCATGCATGTAAATAATCTTAGAATAAATTAAAAAAGATAAATGTACCATGTAAAATTAATTCCAGTAAGGGGCTGAAAGTATGTGGGTATGTAAAATACTAAGCTAGCGCATGTTTATAGGTATCTACACAAACGTCTTTCAGAAATTTTCTACGGTAAAAAGATCGACTTCAGTCTTTTTCTATTTTTTTAGTAAATACTTATTTAACCGTTCAAAGAAACATAGAAGCCTCAAACTTTTATGTTGGATCTTTTTTTTTGGACATGTAAATATAATGGATATAGAAATCTTATTTTGAGAACTATGAGCTTGAGAGAGCTTTCTAGTGAGTATTCTTCGTCCGACGTGTCAGCTTATTTTTCCAGAAAATCCGAAATGGACAGATGATATGTCTAGCAGTAACATTCCTACGCAGAAAAACACGATTTACAATAAGAATTCAACAAAACAAGTTGATCTTAATATCAAAGTATCAAAATAAGTCATAAAACGCTCATATATTTTAATACATCGAGTATTGGTATGGAAGTAATGAGATGGTATCTGTATTAATGTCCATAATGTGAAAACCTGTTGCGAAGATCGTTCAAAACATCGCAGATTGGATTTCTTATAGGTGTGATGGTTTCGGCAGATATGTTATAAAAACATGAGTCCCGAATTCAGCGTAAAAGACGATCCGAGCGTTTGCTCATATTGCTTTTAGACGAGTTGATTTGAAAACATTGCTTCATCAGTCCATAACTATCAACAATAATTTAGTTTTGCGTTGCTAACCTTTGGCGTTGACCTCCGAAGTATTTTTGACGTGACAACGTCTTATAATTCGATAGAGCCGGCTGCACGCACGAAAAAACATGACTCATGAAGCGTTCCGGCGTTCCGGCGTTCTGAGGCGTTCCAAGATAAGATACGATTGACGTTGTCACGTTCAACTATCGTCAGTAAACCGACTTTACAGACAACCATTTTTTTGAGTCACGAAACGATGCCCTGCACCGACCCATTGAAAAGGTCATAGAATTTAGACCTTGGTTTATTTCAACCATTAACTTGTGTTTTTGGCATGTTCACACAACTAAATCTTTTCTTAAATATTTGATCTTCTGTAAGGCGCGATTTAAAAAAAGCCGTTAGCTTCTCAATCTAAACTCGTCAAATGATTTTATATGTAGCCCCACTCCATAGAATTCTTGGCATGTCAAAATTACCATCTTCATTCAAGGACACGAGCGGTCTTATACCCAGGTATTTCTATTGTATATGAAGAGACGCTATTGTAGAGCAAGGGACGTATTCGGAAAATAAAATAGCTAAGAAATAAGCTTGGTGGTAGATACCAACGATTTAAATATTACCATAACTAGGTACCAGAATTCAAAAACATATAGGTACCTACATTACTCTCTAGATGGCTATTAGGAAAAATATTATTAAGTTGATGAAGTGGGACGAGTTTGCCATTCCAATAGTAATCTTTGATCTAAGATTTCTGTTACACCCAAATATATACAGGATCTAACACTCCTCGAACGTGAATAAAAAACTCGCTAAAAGCTTTGTTGTAAATTCGCGCGTGTATACGAAGTTTCAATATTCCCTGCTCATTCACAACTCTACATTTCTAAGAGAAGAGTGATACCGGCGTCCCTAGAATTAATACCGCTAGTTTAAGTACAACATCAAACATACCGGTGACTGTAGAAAAACACTCCTCGACAGGTAGATGCACTTTCTAACAAAAAAAGCGAACCGTTCACCATGCACTGATTTATTCACAAACACAGCACAGACTCTTCAAGTAAAACACTAAAATCCTAGTAACTACAGCTTGTACTGTTTGTATATTTTGGTGCTGACACGGAAAAGTTTTAGCAGGAGAGCGTAAAACACGTGCTTCTTCGATGGTGGCTCGCGCGTTACTGGTGGCGGCCAGACGAGTTTTGAGATTTCTCCCCGTGCATCGAAAGCGAGCCTTCAACCTTTCTTCGCACTGGCCGGTACTATGCGTTCTCGAATAAAATCTGTAGTAAGTATTTTGAATGGAAATGGTCACTGTCTTATGTTTCATGAGTTTTTTTGCAATTTGATGGTGGGTTATGGAGTGTATAATCGGATTACTTTCGATTTTACTCATTTTAAGTACGAATTGAATATCTCTCCCAAGGAATTATTATTCCCATCTACTTCGACTGCGACGACGACGTCTTAAAAAACTCTGAAGAACAACTTCATAATCGGCTGACGACGCTCTGCTTTTCTTGGTTTGTTAACTCAGTTCTATACTGTTCTCTCTATGATGCGTTGTAGGTATTGGACACCATATAGCCACTACAAAGTTTTCATGTCTCCCTAAGGGAGCGAACAGGTTAGAGCCAAGACCTCCAAGCCAGTTATGATCACACCTATTTGTTTAATTGAAACTCACTTTCGAGATATTCTTATATTTCGATGGTAAGGGTTGTTTTGAGGCTTTCATTCTCCAAACGTTCGATGACGCGTTTTAGGATGCAATGAATCGGTCAAGGCGCTACATATACGTTTGTGACTCAAACGCAAAACTGTCTTTGACATACATAATGAAAATGTTGCCTAATGTTGAATTGTATGTCCGTTTGGTTGGTGTCATTATTGAATCGGAAATTCCAAATATTTTAATATTTATTTCCCAAATTTTACAAACTTAACTGTAATTAAGTAGATAAGGGTGTAGCTAGGTACAAATTTTAATTTCTATTGGACCGGTGATTTGGAATACTCAATCAATTAATCGTCCATGTGGTTGATTAACTTTTTATAGGCGAGAAGACCACAGACCGTAATACTGGTATCGATATTATCCACAGAAGATAAAAGTTTATCCATGTAATATTTCGTGTACGTACAAAATCGTATATGTTTGGTATCTAGATATAAAAAGAAAACATGCTAGACTTTAAGATTATCAAGATTTTGATATAATTTAGATACAGATATGTAATCATGTACTAGCTTTATGTTTATAAGTTAAGAGTTTCATAACACATACAACAATACAATAGATAGGTATTTGTTCTTACAATGTTTAAAAAACTCCGAAATACCTTTAAGACAATCAAAGGAAATTCAAATGCTGTTCTTACAATTTTGCTTACAAACATTTTATTTGGAATTTTTGTAGATTTTGTCATTGATAAATACAATGAGATTTATACGGTGATATCACAGTATAAATAGGATTATCACACATCAATTATTAAAAAAAGTTCGTGAAAATAAAACAACTTTGTAATATAATAAATAATTATGTACTTTCAGAGATCTACTCTTCTAATTTATAAAAAGTAAGTCAATATAACTAACCTAAAACTTATCAATTTCAAAATGGCGACTTAAATGAACATCCAGTTTCTGCAACGTAATTTTTTCTGACTTTATAACATACAACATTTAATACACCTAATTTAGATTACAAAACAATACTCTTAAAAAAAGGAATTACATTATCATTTTCATTACAAAAATAATTATCAGGCACTTAATTTTCAACAGTTAAATTCATATATAGTTTTAGTTAGGTCGCACATCGTTCAATTTATCTGAAAAGAAAGATTTTTTATTCAAAAATCAAATATAATCTAAAAAACTCAGTAGAGACAGGCGTCACACACAGCTCAGTTGGCTTTGCTTTGGGTCTACTGTGGGTCGTGATTCAATTCCCGCCAAGATAAAACACAAGTGTGAAGGCCTATTCTGTCTCGGTGTTACTATGTTTTTTTTTAAGTGTGAAACTCAGTAGAGGCAGGCGTCGCAGCTCAGTTGGTAGTAGCTCTGCCATCCATGTGGGTCGTGGGTTCGATTCCCACCCAGGGCCAATATTATGAGTGATGAATATAAATATTTGTTCTGTGTCTGGGTGTTACTATGTACTCTAATTATGTATTTACAAAAAAGTAGAATATAAAGTATACAATCAGCAATCTAGTGTCCATACTACAGTTTTGTTTAATTTGGGACTATGCGCGATGTGTGAAATGTAAGTGAATATTTAGGTACTTGTTTTTAATTATGTATGTCAAACACTAGGTATTAGCAGAAACATACCTTTATAGATTTGGAGTCGCCATTGCCCTGATCATTTGGGAAAAAGTAACTTTTCTTCTTTTTAACGTATGTTGCGTCAAGGTGATCTCTGCAATAAAATAATTAATTTATTGGTACTATTTGACTCAATACGAGATATCATTTTATTCTTAAGGGGCCATGGACAATATCCGTCGGTTCGAGTTTAGGTATTTAAAGACGCGCGACGCGGCTCACAGCGCTCGCGACTCGCGAACGTACCGTCCACGCGATATTCAAAGACTTACGAATTTGATATTTTTACACTACTTCATTACTTCCAACATTAAATATCAATGATATTATTCATCGGTATTTAATCTTGGAAGTATGAAATTATGTGTTTAATTGGTTTGCTATATCGTATCAAGAAACAAATATTTAAAAAAAGATAAGATTTCTAAATAGTTTGTACTATTTTCTATCACCTACAAAAGTGTGACTTGTAGCCTCGAAACTAATATTAGATTTCTAAGTAGGAATATTTGTGTTGAAAACAATTGCTAAAACATATCCGTGCGCGCTACTGTTCTTGCTAGAGTGTTTGCCTTAGTTCTAACTTATTTATTACTTTAGCGTATCAGCACTGCTATTCAGCGCGTTGTGTTACGCACTTCTCAATATATTTTTTTTGTGCTGAAAATACAAGACGAAGGTTTATTGATGAATTTAAAATATTTTCCTTAGTTCTAAACATGGCTTCAAAACATTATTTCATTGCCAAAAATAAAATGAAAATTCAGATTTAGTTAGACAATGATTGAGAGAGTCGATTACCAGTTTCAAAATCCTCAGTTTTTATTTTTACTACTTCACCAAGATTATTTTATAATATTTATTTTATTTTTATTCATTTATTATTCCTTGCACTGTTTTCATCGCATACATTATATGTATCAGTACCATGCATGGTGCATGGTACTGAAGCCAGTTTTGGTAGGGAATGAGTCTAAAACGGACCTACATGCATAGGCTAAAAGCGACTGCGTGAAGTTTTACCATTTTGAAATCCAAGATGGCGCGCACAAGTTTTAGTCAAATTAGCGATATGGGTGTCATTTTCGGGGTTTTTTGGGATGCTGATTACGAATATGGCAACCATTTTGGAATCCAAAATGGCGCGCACAAGTTTTGGTCAGATTAGCGATATGGGTGTCATTTTCGGGGTCTTTTGGGATGCTGATTACGAATATGGCAACAATTTTGGAATCAAAGATGGCGCGCACAAGTTTTGGTCAAATTAGCGATATGGGTGTCATTTTCAGGGTTTTTTGGGATGTTGATTACGAATATGGCAACCATTTTGGAATCCAAGATGGCGCGCACAAGTTTTGGTCAAATTAGCGATATGGGTGTCATTTTCAGGGTCTTTTGGGATGCTGATTACGAACATGGCAACCATTTTGGAATCCAAGATGGGGCGCACAAGTTTTGGTCAAATTAGCGATATGGGTGTCATTAATTTCGTCCCAAAAGACCCCGAAAATGACACCCATATCGCTAATTTGACCAAAACTTGTGCGCGCCATCTTGGATTCCAAAATGATGGCCATATTCGTAATCAGCATCCCAAAACACCCCGAAAATGACACCCATATCGCTAATTTGACCAAAACATGTGCGCGCCATCTTGGATTCCAAAATGGTTGCCATATTCGTAATCAGCATCCCAAAAGACCCCGAAAATGACACCCATATCGCTAATTTGACCAAAACTTGTGCGCGCCATCTTGGATTCCAAAATGGTTGCCATATTCGTAATCAGCATCCCAAAAGACCCCGAAAATGACACCCATATCGCTAATCTGACCAAAACTTGTGCGCGCCATTTTGGATTCCAAAATGGTTGCCATATTCGTAATCAGCATCCCAAAAAACCCCGAAAATGACACCCATATCGCTAATTTGACCAAAACTTGTGCGCGCCATCTTGGATTCCAAAATGGTTGCCATATTCGTAATCAGCATCCCAAAAAACCCCGAAAATGACACCCATATCGCTAATTTGACCAAAACTTGTGCGCGCCATATTGGATTCCAAAATGGTTGCCATATTCGTAATCAGCATCCCAAAAGACCCCGAAAATGACACCCATATCGCTAATTTGACCAAAACTTGTGCGCGCGATCTTGGATTCCAAAATGGTTGCCATATTCGTAATCAGCATCCCAAAAAACCCCGAAAATGACACCCATATCGCTAATTTGACCAAAACTTGTGCGCGCCATCTTGGATTCCAAAATGGTTGCCATATTCGTAATCAGCATCCCAAAAGACCCCGAAAATGACACCCATATCGCTAATTTGACCAAAACTTGTGCGCGCGATCTTGGATTCCAAAATGGTTGCCATATTCGTAATCAGCATCCCAAAAAACCCCGAAAATGACACCCATATCGCTAATTTGACCAAAACTTGTGCGCGCCATCTTGGATTCCAAAATGGTTGCCATATTCGAATCAGCATCCCAAAAAACCCCGAAAATGACACCCATATCGCTAATTTGGCTAAAACTTGTGCGCGCCATCTTGGATTCCAAAATGGTTGCCATATTCGTAATCAACATCCCAAAAAACCCTGAAAATGACACCCATATCGCTAATTTGACCAAAACTTGTGCGCGCCATCTTGGATTCCAAAATGGTTGCCATATTCGTAATCAGCATCCCAAAAGACCCCGAAAATGACACCCATATCGCTAATTTGACCAAAACTTGTGCGCGCCATCTTGGATTCCAAAATGGTTGCCATATTCGTAATCAGCATCCCAAAAGACCCCGAAAATGTCACCCATATCACTAATCTGACCAAAACTTGTGCGCGCCATTTTGGATTCCAAAATGGTTGCCATATTCGTAATCAGCATCCCAAAAAACCCCGAAAATGACACCCATATCGCTAATCTGACCAAAACTTGAGCGCGCCATTTTGGATTCCAAAATGGTTGCCATATTCGTAATCAGCATCCCAATAAACCCCGAAAAGGACACCCATATCGCTAAATTGACCAAAACCAGTGAGCGCCATCCTGTATTTCAAAGTGGATATCCAATTGGAATATTTATATCCGTATGATCATAAGTATAGAAAAATTCTAAAATCATTTTTGATTTCACAAAGACTCAAATCTATAAAAGTTGCCTTTCAAAGGTTGTTATGAAGAGAACGCTCGTAGCGAAAAGGCCGCCCAATTGTCTGTTACTAACAATAATATGAACTTTGTTCAATACGGAACGTCATTGTGGTATCAATAAAAAAAAAGTTTTTATACTTAGGATCAAAACCACACGGTCCCACTATATTTGATGTCGATTTTGGTTTTATAATTATTTACGTAATATTTGAAGATCGCGACGAAGACCGACATGACCGCTCTCTCTGACCGCTCGAGGCGGACTGATTTACGACGCGGTGCGCTCCTCGATTTATAGGTTGTTTTCAAAAAATTGTATAAAAATAAGTAATAGCTACAAGCTTCCAATTTTTTTTTATTATTATCAGAAAAGCCTGAATTTTTATATAGTTGGTATATTTCAGCTGTAGTCTCTATAATCTTCGTAGAAATAACAGTTATATTGAAGGGTAAAATTTTATAATATGCTTTTTTTCATACCGTCTTTTCAATATGACATTGTATGAACGTATGTTAGTTTTTTTTGTAGCTTCTACTCACGGCAAAGTGTTCTTTCATATTTCATTTTTTATATTACTTCCTTATTATTATTTTGATCACAATCACCATCGAAAGTACGCTATTTTTGCTAATTTTCGAAAACCTTGTCTACAAATTAATTAATTTCTCAGTTGTTAATTAATAAATCATTTTTTTTTTCAATACATTCTACTTTCGAAGAATCATTCTTTGATATGCATATCTTTTTATAACCGTGAAAAGTTTCAGTTCATAAAAACCTTATTCGAAACCTCACCAATTTCACAGAGCTCAATGAAGGGACCCTTAAGAAAAATATATTTTTTTTTATATGTTATTGCCAGTAAAGTCTGAACCAAAAGAAAACCACTATAGCCCAAACCCTGTTTGATCTAAAATCTTTTTCCGTTATTTTTTACTTCTCTTGGGTAAACTACCTTACAATCTTACATTTGCATTGGACATTTACATTTAGACTAATACTAACAATAACAACTAAATATGTACTACATGATAAAAATATAATATCCATCAATTTTTAATGTTACTAACTATAGAAATATTCGGGATTCTATACACCAGTTTACACTAAAAAATGTCTTACAATTCGAGTACTACTAAGAGTCACAAAGTAAATTAAATATTTTAATAATTACATCTATGCAAGACATAGTTCTGCATAGCAACTTCCTATGTGTTTTTATGAAATGTAACATCTATTGTCTACAAGTCTACAATATAAGGTGTATTTACATAAATGAAATCCAGCATCTACAATGCTTTGCAGAACTATGCACTTACATCGTATCAGTGGAATTTTTATAGTTTCCTTCCGCTTAAAAATGTGCCAAATTCCGGATATGTTTTTATAGAACGAGTACTTCTCTCTTTGCCTTTAAACGGGAAAAATCATTAAAAATTATAGAAAACTGATTTTTTTATTAATTTAAGATTTTACGAGTATTATAGTCTATGTGCTCACAAACTTATGAGTTTTTTGAAACTAGTATAAAACGTTAATTACCATTTTTATCGCTTAAACATTTTGGACCATCTTTGAAAGTCATTCCTAAGATTTAGAATTTGATACAAAAGTAAGAGCATAGTCCGCAAGCATCCAAAAAATCCATAAAAATAACCTCTTTCATCATAAACTTGACGATATTTGCGATCACGTTGTATTTGGCCACGTCCATCCCGTATTCAAAAATGCTGTTAGCACAATACGAGGACATTGGGGCTACGCATGTGTTATACAAGAGTAAGGCAAACATCCAAGATTGGTTAAGGTTCCTTCTGTCTCCCAAAGGCCGTTTTGGTCGTGTTGTGATGTTTTTTGAGGGAGTGCTCGGCTCACTTTTACTTCCGCATAGTTCGTGTGTCGTTTCGAATCTGAAGCGCTTCGTGTCGTTAGTATGGGGTTTTGTTAATGTTATAGTATTGGAGATGACTTACCGCTTGTCGAAGTATGACGGTGGAGTTGTATCGAGTGATAGTTCCGTGCTTGATGGCTGGAAATTATATGTAACACTTTATTTCTAGTACCAAAATAACTGGTTAGGAATTAATTTATCGCATGCGATGGAAACTAACATTTGTGTGTGGTAGTTGATGTAAAAAATGATTTTATAATTATTAGTAATTGATTTATTTGCAAATATTGGTTTTTATCCGTATAAAATCCACTGGTTCAATAACACATAATGTATTAAAAAAACTAAAATGCAGTTTTTTTCTTATAAATCGTAAACATGACTTTTTTCTCTGATTTTCTCTAACTGTCATGATTACGAACTTGGCCACCCGCCCTTCTCAAAATAATCCCTACATATGTACTTTATTTATTAAATTCACAACAAATCATTTAAAATCTTACATGGAAGTGAACCAAACCAAACTAGTCTAGTTTACATTTAGTTGTCAAACTGTCTAGGTACAATTTACTCACATTATTCTCCTTATCCTCGCTATCTGAAGACACCCGTCGGTTCTTGCACATTTCGCTCTGACACCTGCAAGTACTGCTACATCCCCTATTGATCTTCACACAGCCACAGATCTTGGTAGAACAAGATCCGCGACAGGTGCAATGAGACGCGCCGTCTGAAGTCCGTTTCGGAGCGCGCGAGGTGTCGGCATCATCCATTGTAAAGTTCATTGTAAGCCGGGAGCGTTGGGCCTGGAAAAACAGAATTAGTTATGTATTACTGTAGTTATAACCAGATTCAAGCTTTGAGAAAGTACACGAATAAATGTAACAATCGTTTATAACTTTTGCAGTTGTCTACGTTTTCACCTTGTTTCGTGTACTTGTGTTACAAATATTTATTTTTAAATTTAATATAAGTACACTACGCGCTGACGCTGCAATGTTCGACGGTAACGCTGTGTATTTCCAATACGACACTTACGTTTCGATACGTTTACGATTGTCACATTTATTCATACTCTGGGTGAGTAGTCCAGGGTGAGCGTAACCATTGATTTAAAGAAATTGATATCATGTTATTAACAGGTGCTACTTTTCAATTAGAAGTAAGAAGAGAGTATGCAATAACAATAACTTGTATTTTAGCTTACAATTTTGTTTGTTCTGTGTATCGAATTATAAGAATTTATTTACCTGAATACGTTTGAACAGTGGTGTTGCCCTCCAATCTGGATCTTTCTCCCGATCCTCAAATTCATCTTCTTCTTCATCTGTCGGCTCTCCGTACTCCAATTTCTTCACGGGTTCCAAACTTTCCTTCTTAGGTTTCTTATTCTTAGCCTTTTTACCTGCCGCACGAAGTTGTTCTAGCTCGTCTACCAGTTTTTTCTGTTTGGAAAAAAATAAAGTAAATGCAAAAAGTTATGCCCCGGGTGAGGATCGAACTCACGACCTTAAGATTATGAGACTTACGCGCTGCCTACTGCGCCACCGAGGCTATGACGTGGCAGATAAAAATAGTTCACAGTAAAATCCAGATTACAAACAGAATATGAGTATTTTGAGGTTTTAGATATAAACCTATTTGGTATATATAATAATTACATTAACTTAATGCACCGCTAATGAAGCAATAACAAGTAAAGTGCTACCACGCCTAGTTAGCAGCGTTAAGATTTATTAAAGAACTACAAAATCGAGTTGATTCTTACAGAAAACTTGGTTGTTCAATTCGGAATTTTACCCAAATACCCAGACTATACCAAACCACATCTCGTTAAGCAAGATTACAAGAAGCAAGGCAAGTTGTGGTAATTCTACCTAAAAATAGACATTTTAGTATTTTTTCGAAAGAAAGTCGATTTTAGAGTATTAAATACGTACATTTTCTTCTTCAACCTGGTCCAACTTCTCCTGTTGTATTTGCAGCACATTTTGAAGATGTTTGCACGCTTCGTTATTATCTCCTCGGCCCATCACACCGCGTTGTAACGCCACTAATGATGCCAACTGTACAAGCAAAACAAAAAAATTGACAAATTTTCACGGAATCTAACATTTATTTATTGACGACCGATGTGGCGCAGCGGGCGAAGCCGCCTGCGACGCGGAGGTTGCAGGTTCGATTGCCGCCTTGGGATAAATGTTTGTACGATCTGTAAATATTTATTCTAGGTGTTCTGGATATTTTACATGTACTTATAATAAAAAAAAACTATCTATGTAATGTATTGTATTGTATGTCAGTCTTCTAGTACCCATAACACAAGCTCTGCTTAGCTTGATGATGTTGTGTGGATTGTCCAGCATTATTTATTTATTTATCTAAGTACTAGCATGTGTGACGTCCGTTGGTATCTAAAAATTCTTTCAATGTATTTTAGACAATCAGCAATCTGGTTGCTTTAGCGGAAAGCTAGCAAGCTTTGCTTAGTTCAGAACTAAATGGCGTTGTGTTAATTGTTTGCACTGCAACACAAAATACTTCCAATTTGGATGAAGCTTGGGAGTAAAATGATAGACATTTATAACCTTACTTTTATATAGCATGAGCGTGGAACTGGCACCTAGAATCACTTAGTATGTAAGACGATTCTAAATGATCCTTGTGATTTTATTGAATAAAGAAATCTTAGACTTTGACTTATACACTCGAGCACAATCCCGCTAAACGTCGAAAATATTATTTTTTGTCAAAATATGTTTCTCACCTTTTGCTCGCTCTGCATTTTCACAACAGCCAATTGCCGTTCAAACTCCGACTTGCAGTTCTCAAAGTCTACGACCAGTCTATCATGAGCCTCCTTCACCTCTTCATACCGTGCTTGATAGCCTTTCTCGCTCTGGCTTTGAAGCTCTCGCTTTGAATCCACGAGCAGTTCGAATAGACATTTGAGAGCTACTTTTGCTTCAAGCATTGATTGGATGTTGTCCCATTGGGTGCGGGATTTGTTTTCTATAAAAATATCTCAGGTTATTTGTATTATTACTTACATAAATGCATTTTTAGTAACTTTGGGATGCTTTTGATTGCTAAAAATGTTTTAACTAAGATATATCTATAGGCAGTTTTTTAAAAATCCTCTAAAGCAAAGATAAACGAATAAATCATATTTTAATTTGATTAAAACCGTTTAATCATTTACTGCTTAAAGATTTGTTTGAGTTAACATCAAATGCTTATCTCAAACAATTTTTTAAGTAGCTCTTATAGTTTTTTTTACGGATGTAATAAATTGTATAGGTACCTTGATCAGCGGTCAATATTTTCTGTTGTAAGTCGGATATTTGCGCCTTACGTAGCGCAAGATCGTTTTCTAAGTCGGCAATCTTCTTTCTGTTAGTCTGATCATCTGTACTTTTACGTAGATTTTCTATCTGTTCTGTTATCCAGGCTCTTAAAACAGATAAACAATGACGAAACAACAGCATACACAATAATACACAAGACGAAAGAGCCTTCAGATCAAGTATACTTTTATGATACTAATCGAAGGTATTTTAATTAGCTTCCTGCAATGGAAAAGAGATATTAGATATTCTAGTACAAGTTTATGTGTCACAGGACCTGCACTAAGATTAAACTTGTTAGGTTATACAATGATACTAAGATCTATTTTCTCTTAATACGCTTTCAAAAATCAGAATTCTTTACCTGTATTCCATAAGTTCTTCAAGTGACTTCTCAGCTTCAACAATGCTGAGATGTACTTCCAATTCTTGTTCAATGTAGAGTTGAATGGCTCCAGTTTTGACGCTGCCCTTGGCGTTGCGTTTCATATGCGTCTGCTTTTGACGATCCAACGCTTCCTGTGTATAATGAACTTAATTATTAACGCTAATGTAACTGCTATTAATACTCAATACTCAATACATTTATTGTTTTTCATATGGTGGTACATAACATGGTAATACAATGTAGGTAGGTGTCACACATGAACCCTGTTTATAGGGCATTACAATATAACTCGTAGCTGGAAGGGAGGCAGACCGAGGTTCGTAAGTTTTAGTCGTAAGTTATTAGTAAGTTCCATGCAAGAGAAGCTTTTAACAAATAACGTATCTACGAAGGGAGTATTATCGTACCTAATTTTGTCGCAAAGAAGTACTGTGTTTCAGTCGCATTGTAAAACATTAAAAGGGCACGTCTTGAATTGACGTGCTAAGTAATACGTTATTTGCTTTTAAAAAAAGGAGCTTCTCAATTCAACAGCTTTTTTAAGCATGTTACACGATGACTCCGCTAATTGTGAACCGATTTCGATCATGTTTGATAGGTCGTAATTTCAGATAAAAAATCCTACCTCAGAATAGAATAGAAACGTTTCTTTACACCATTATAACATAACATACATTAAACAAATTATATAAAAAACAGATGTGTAAAAGGGTCACCACCCAGCATATGCCATTCGATTTTTAATTATAATAATGATCTGCTGATGTATCTATCTATTTCCCTAATTTATTAATTCCAATTGGTTAACTAGTTCTCTAGTTTCTAAGTTACCTTAAGCCTTTTATTAACAGCAACAGCTTCCTCCATCTTCCGTTTTAGCACATTCTGCTGTTTGGCGTGGAGAGACTCCATCTTGGCCATGGCGGTGGCCCGTTTGCGATCCTCGTTCTTGAGCCGAAGCATCGCACGCTCGTTGTCCGCCTTCCATTTCCGAAACTTCTCGCTTTCTTCGCGCATTTGTTTTATTATTTTCACCTGGAATGTTTTTTAACAGCATTGTTAAAGTATTGTTGTGTATTTGAGATACACTGCGTGGTGTAGGATTAGTATTGTAGCGTATTATACACTGCGCGGTGGCGTGGTAGTTCGCCAGTTTAGCTTTGACGCGCTATGTGACTCGAATACGCTAGGTTTACGTAACGCAGCGGCAGTCAGATTGTTTAGGGTTTATCCCTTTTCAGGTAAGCTAACTTTTTTTTAAATCAGGTAGCAACGCGATTGTTTGTTGATCCTTGATGAATTCAAAATTAATTATACTTTCATTAAAAATAAACAGTATCTGCACACAATAATCCAGTAAATTAGTTGCTAATTACACAAGTCACAAACATATATTTTTATGCATTATAGGCAATACACTTTGTGCCGACAGGTGGTATCTCTACCATGAACGGGTGCCGCGTATCCGTACGTCTGGTAGTTATTTATTCATTTGTTTATTTATTCGAAAGTCCGTTTACTATACCTTAGTGACTTTCATAGCCTGTAGCTCAGCATTGAGAGATGCGATCTTAGCTTCGTTCTTCTCTTTCATCTTGATGATGTTGGCTTGCTGCTGGCAACGCTTCTTCAGCTCTGTGATCTGCGACTCCAATGTAGACACCTTGGTGCGACGTTCCTCGTGCGATGGGTCTTTCGTCTGTGACAATAAAAAAAGATATAACATGTTGTCTTGAAAAGCTTCTCCGTCTTTTTTCGTCGGTTAAAAACAAGAATTATTAGAATGATACATTTCGTATAACGTATTGTTGTCAAAACAATGAAGCAAACACATAAAACATCGACTTACTTTCCCATATGCTTCCCCATCGATGATTATATGCCAAATTTCGTCATAATAGGTTGAAAAATGAGTTATGTAGACAACAACAGACTGACGGACCATACAAAAACGTGTTTTTATTTGTCTGTTTTGGCAACAGGTATACAATATATAGATAGAACACTTCGTGTGCGAGTCGGACTCGCACTTGGCCGATTTTTGCGAACTGAGGAGGTTTACTCTGTCTATAACATTATTAATGTATAATGTTCCAATTACACAATACCTTAGTCTGTTTCAACTGCTGCATAAGTTCATCTCTCTCCTTCTCCAAATGTGCGATTTTCTCTTCATTCTCGCGCAAATTATTATGTCCTTCTAACATTTCCTTATTGTTAGCGAGGATGGCTTGCACGACGGATGCCTTGATAGCCATGGCGCGGTTCAGCTCTTGAAGTTCTTGGTTCAATGCCACCTGTTAAGTTAGATCAATATAAACATTGTGGAGATAGGTGTGGTATCTCCTACGAAAAGAGAAGATTTCCCATGCCTAGCCACCTTTGGCTCGGGGTCCGAGGACCGATGAATAGTCATCGGTTCTATTACATAAGTTCAAACTCCGTGATAACTTCGTTTGCGCGATCTAGGATTTGTCGCCATCTGTTGGCCTGTTGCGTAGAGTACGATGTAGTTTATCATGTAGCGATATAGATGGCGCTACAATATTCAGGGATATTTTTTTTAAGGTTGTATTATGGCAACTAGATTGCTGATAGAATTATAATACTTCTTAGACTTTCACTATATTTATGTTCATACACGGTAACAAATATTTTCTGTAAATTAATTGTATCTCAAACAAAGAACATTTAGAACAAATATTTCATGTGAATTTAGTTCAAAAATATATGCATCCCTGGTGGGGATCGAACCCACGACCTTTGGATTAGAAGTCCAACGCGCTATCCTCTGCGCCACAGGGACGTTTGAAGGGCAACGAAATAAAGCTATGAGCAGCTGAGAGTTACGTCACAATTTCACGGGGTTGTAATTAATTTTAAGGTAGGTATTAACCATAGTTGTTAACAAGCGTTCGTAATTACAACTATCGAACTGAGATTAATTTGAGATTTATCGTTTAAAAGAAATTGACTATCGATATTTTAGAATTTCGCGCGTTTTGCTGTTTTGGTACTTGGTACACCACTGATACTGATACAAAGTTCTTTAGATAACTAAGACCTCTGATGAAGAAGTATCAATATCGACTGAATTTACGAGAAACATACTTCAGAGGGCTTACTCCGAGCCTGCATTTTAAAACTCCCTACACTCGAGCCGAGAGTCGTCTCTCGGATGTCCTTATATTTTTGTAAGAAGTAGAGAGAGAGATCCGAGAGACGACTCTCGGCTCGAGTGTAGGGTGTTTTAAAATGCAAGCTCGGACTAAGCCCTCAGCGTACCTACATTACGTAATGGTCCTTCGAGTCGGATCGAAGTAGTGACAGTGAGATGCACTTTCGCAATGTTTTCAAAGAATGTGTTTAGGTCTAGATACTTCTGCCAATTTAGTTACGTGAGCGAAAGACTTCTGAAATACATTACATAATGGTCCTTCGAATCGGACTGTACTGTACAAGCTAACTTTTAAGTAAATATTCGTGGATTTACTGAAAACAATCTAGTCTCAAATTAAGCTTGTAATGCGGAAACTAC
This sequence comes from Ecliptopera silaceata, assembly GCA_932527185.1. Classification (NCBI taxonomy): domain Eukaryota; kingdom Metazoa; phylum Arthropoda; class Insecta; order Lepidoptera; family Geometridae; genus Ecliptopera; species Ecliptopera silaceata. The sequence goes on along the minus strand of OW052208.1, from coordinate 6,984,240 downwards.
ATTGCTGAATGTGTATAACCTTCCCCAAAAAAAATAAAGGTTGTCTATAAAGTTGGTTTACTGACGGTAGTTGAATGTGACAACGAACGTAAAGGCCGATTGTGCTTCTTTGTCGCTCGTTCCGCGCTCTCGCTTGCACTTCATGCGCCTCAGAGCGAGGTAACGCCGCATGAGTCTCAGAGCGAGGTAACGCCGCATGAGTCATGTTTTTTCGTGCGTGCAGCCGGCTCTATCGAATTATAAGACGTTGTCACGTCAAAATACGAATAAGTCTTACCTGTCCCATAGCTCTCTTCTCTTCCTCCAAAACCGCTTGATCTTCACTCAAAACAACATCATCATCAACCTTATCAGGATCATTATCATCCTTTACAAACGACAGCTTGATTTCATGATCAATTAATTCCTCATTTGTTTTTAGATTCACCGACTGCAAATCTTCAAGTCTACTCTTTATTTCTTTGAGGTAGTCTACAACGCTAGTCTTTTGATGTTCAGTATCGTTTTCGCTCATGTTCAGATTGTCTATTGTTTGATTGCACTGTTCTGTAAGTTCGTTTAGTTTCCGTTCGATTTTGTCCTTTGCTGCCTCAGCTAAGAGTGCTTTTTCGCATAGATTAGTGTTTTCTATCAACATGTTACCGAGATGTTCGGTCACTTGCTTGTGTTTTTTAAGCAGTTCCGAGTATTTAGTGCGTTCTTTTTCTAACTCTTCTTGTAGATGTTCGTTGTTCTCCTCGCTCAACGTAGGGAGTTTGCCGATCAGTTGAAGACGAAGCTCGTTCACTAGGTTGTTTAGCCTGGAATATTCAAGATTGTATTTAAATGAAGTAAGGTTTTGGTTTTGTAGGTATCAGAAATGAAGAGTGTGGTATACATGGTGTTTTTTTACAGCAGAGTAGATAGTTATACCACCTAGTAGTGGTTCACGGACGCGATGGCGGGACGACCTCGATACTTTTGAGAGACATTGATCGACGAAGGTAGACTTGGGGTAGATCTTTGCTCAGCATCATTTCAGTTCAGTTAATCGGCATGTTGCATTAATTAGAATAAAAAAAAATAATTACCTGACAATCTCAGCAGCCTTAGCATCCTGGTTGATGATTGGTTTATTGCGAATCCGACGCGCCCTATCAGCGTATCGTAACGTAGATACGGTCTCGTCTAAGTTGTAATCAGCTGGACTGACGCACGCTACCATCATTGTCAGGGAGTTTCCGCCAAGACTGTCTGTAATACAAGCAAATTAATAAATATTAAGAGACATTTCACACAACACCTCTCTAAGCACAATCTACGCAAAGCTTGTACTATGGGAACTAGATTGCTGATACAGTAATACTTATAAAAATTTTTTTTGGATGATATATAGTAACACCCCAACATTAGTACTTATCACACAAACATTTGTTCTCGTTGAGATATGCGACGCTATGCGCAACTGGGTGGTAAACTAAGGATCTTTTGGGACCTTACTATCCATTTTGAAGTACCAATCCTGATTTCAGATGCGCTGGCTTATCGAGATTGAGTTGGAGCTGGCTTTTTGTTTCTAAAATACCCGTGATACTGCAAACTATCGGCAGTCGAGCTGGCGTAGTCGCGCATTTTGACACCAAATCGGTTGATTTACACAACACGATAATTTACAGTTAGTTTGTCCCTCCTGAGGTCACGAATGAATATGACAATCGCAAGCGTATCAGAACGTATTCCATTGACACAACGCGTTGACGGCCGACTGTCGAACGTTGCAACGTCACCGCGCAGTGTGTTTTAAACGTTATATCGTTAGGTTTACAATTGTCACATTTTGCTTACCCCTCTGGTACAATAACGTACCTTGCAGAAGCCTGGTGAGTTTACTATCCCGATAGCTGATGAAGCTTCGATTAGTTCCGTCTCCTAGGGCCGAGATCACGTTGCCCAAAGCCAGTAGACCCTGGTTTATCTTCACACCCTCTTTGAGACGTTCACCACTTGCTTTTGTTTTCTTTATGCGTTCTGAACCGGCTAGATCTACTAGGTGGAACTTTGATGTTGTTGCTAGATTTCTGAAACATTATATTTAACACGTTAATACATGTAATATTATATTTTTATACATTAAAATCTATTATATACTTCTAGACCACATACCGAATACGGAAATCCGACGTCGCACAAAGGTTGTGGACGTAGGTACGCGAATCGCAAAGCTGAAGTGGAGATGGGCGGGACACTTAGCGAGAAGAGACGATGGAAGGTGGACAAAGGCGATTACGGAATGGTGGCCAAGGGATGCTCGTAGACCAAGAGGCAGACCACCAGCCCGATGGTCTAAAGACATTATAGAGCAAGCCGGGAATCAGTGGATGAGAGTCGCAAGGGACCGAAGGGAATGGCATAATAAAGAGGAGGCCTATACTCAGCAGTGGGTGCCAACGGGCTGAAATGATGAAAATCTATTGGTAGCAACGGCGGATCCAGGGGGGGGGTCATGGGGGTCATGACCCCCCCCCCCCTGAGCTGGTTCCAGGACTTAGGTGGACCACTAATTTAACATATATTTTTTTTTAATTTATATAAGTTCTTGACTTGACCACGACTGTGTGACCCACCCCTGGCGCCAAAACTTAATCGTGACCCCCCCCCTGGAGCCAAAGCTGGATCCGCCCTTGATTGGTAGTCCAGCTATTCTACTATTGACGACCGATTTGGCGCGGCGGGCGAAAGTCCGCCAGCGACGCGGAGGTTGCGGGTTCGATTCCCGCCTTGGGATAAATGTTTGTACGTTGTGCAAATATTTGAATGAATGAATGAATGAATGAATGATAATACTTTATTGTACACCATGAAACAAAAACTTAAAACTAGAAACTATGCGGTAAACAGTATGGTACAATGGGCGGCCTTATCGCTGAAAGCGATCTCTTCCAGGCATATTTATTCCGGGTGTTCTGGGTATTTTATAGGTAAGTACTTATAATAAAAAAATATCTATCTATGCAATTAAGTATGTCAGTCTTCTAGTACCCATAACACAAGCTCTGCTTACCTTGGGGCTAGATCATCATATGTTGTGTGGATTGTCCAGCATTATTTATTTAGTAGTTACACTATTGGTAGCGCAACTAATCGTAAATTATGACGCGAAAATCTTATAAAATGTTTAAAATGACTGTTATGTTGACTTACTTGTCACTACGACTCTCCTTAGCTATAATAATGGTAAAGACAGCATGACTGCGACTGGAAGCTTGGTTCATGGCGGTGGAGCCGGTCACACGACCCGACGAGCCTCGCTCTAGCACCATCATAGTCTCCATGGTCGAGGTTACTGAGAGCTCTGTTATACCTGTAATAAGAAGAATAGAGTTTAGATTAGCGTAGTGTAGAATGCGAGTAAGGTGGACAAACCATCTGCACACTGCATGAGAAGAGCCGAAAACGCTCAGTGTCGCGTCTAAGGAGAGACTTGCGATTCAAAATTATCTTTGGGATTTCACTCTAATTATTTATTTTTATTAAAATGACAAAAATAGAGCCTATTCCATATTCTTTTTTCTGGTTTTTTGGTCCAAGGAGTTGGACAGTTATCAAGTTTTATTTTTCTAGAACTGACACATAGGATAGACTCTTCTATCTTTGTGATTTCATGGAATAAAGACTATTATTGACGACCGATGTGGCGCGGTGGGCGATGGTCCGCCTGCGACGCGGAAGGTTGCGGGTTCGATTCCCGCCTCGGGATAAATGTTTGTATGTTCTGCAAATATTTATTCCGGGTGTTCTGGGTATTATATGTATAATAAAAAATATCTATCTATGTAATGTTATTGTATTAAGTATGTCAGTTTTCTAGTACCCATAACACAAGCTCTGCTTAGCTTGGGGCTAGATGATGTTGTGTGGATTGTCCAGCATTATTTATATTTGTCCAGCATTATTATTCAAGTTTGGTTACGCATTTGGTTTACTTAAAGTAGGTACACTATTTACCATTAGCTAGGTATAGAATCAGGTATGGATTTGATTCAGAGTAATCAATTATAAATCAATAATTGTGTAAGTTTGCCACATAAAATAAACCTTATGAGGTTACCTTATGCTGGATTTAGAGAGGTAAATTCGTCTTGTCTCTCTACAGATGTATTCAAATAAACATTAATAATAAAAAGCTTAAGGTATTCTAGACAAAATTCTTACCAGGCAGAATAACTCCTTTGTTGATATCCTCTCTTATCTCTATAATACTGTGTCCTCGTTCCTTCCCCGATAGTAGATCATAGCATTGCTCTTGGTAAAGTTCCATAAAAGACACATTAACTTTGAATATGAACTTATCTTCATGCGTTTCTATGTAGTTAAATATATCAGCTACAGCTTGGGGTATCACACCTAAAAACAATACAAATAATAATTTAAAGATGTGTGGCACTCGGGGACTGCCGCGGTAAAGCTATTGCATAGCATTTTTTGCTGGATTACGCATGCGCAGTGTTAGGTTATTTTAGTTCGGTATTTGCGTTACGGAATTTCTGGATTCGGTCTCCACGCTCAATGCCCGCGATAAAAGCTATGCAATAGCTTAAAAATCTTTATGTAAGTATATGATAAATTAAATCTTAAATTAGATTAAAATAAAGATATGTTGTGATAAAATTCATTAATTAATATAATTATTTGTATTAAAATTGAGTGAATATAATCAGTACTGAGCATTGGAGTATGTATCTCAAGATAAGAAATTAAGGTTTTAATCAACAAAAGCCTACAACTTTGCCGAACCCAATTAGATAATAATTCTTTTATTATTAAAATAATGTATGTCAAATTCATAGATTGGTATTTACCAAGTTTAGTGGAGTCTCCATCAGAACCTGAATAGTTTGTGCCCATAGTGTAGGTCTTCCCTGAGCCTGTCTGTCCATATGCTAGGATTGTTACATTATACCCTGAAATATAACAAAATCTTTAATTTAACGAGATATTGTAATATCAGGGGATTCTAAAATGTAATTTGTATTTTCATTTCAATTTTGATTATTATCTAAGGTAAAGTAGGTAAGGTAAGGTAAGCATCTGACATGAAAGCTCAGTAGCAATCACATGTAGAAAATACAAGTAGTGAAAAATATCTACCCACAACTTAGCCAACATTATTATTTAAATAAAGTTTGACAAGTAACCTCACATATATAACACTTTTGAACTTTGTAACACTTAGAATTATATCTAAAAATTATTTACATCAATAATTGCAAACCATCTTGAACTATAGACTGGTAATGATATTTATTCACACACAAACTTACAACTACATGTATTTACATGTATTTACAAAATGTACATACGAATATGTAAAATATATAAAAAACAGTTGAGCTAACTACAGATCCTTGCACACAATTTATAGATAGCTTAACTATATTGATATTTATTAATAAAATACAATACATACCTTGAAACAGTCTACCAATAAGACCTTTCACAGCGGTATCATAGAATTCCTGCTGATTAATATGCTGCGCAAACACATGGTTATAGGTGAATGCTAGATCCTTTATCTGCACCTGTGGCTGTCCCGGAATCACATCAATACATTCATCACAACCTCGATCTGTCTCATTCTGCATAAGTGGCCGGATCCGGAGAGCCACTTGAACAGTATCTAATGTACCCTTTTCTTCAACCATCTTGGTGCTTTTGGATTTTTATAAAATACACCACTACTATTCCTTACAATTACAAAAATAGAGCCTATTTCATATTCTTTTTTCTGGTTTTCCTGTCCAAAGATCAGGGATTTGGACAGTTGTCAAGATTTATTTTTCTAGCACTGACACTGGGGCGGGCATTGGTAAAAAGTTCTGAAATAAAGGAGGTAAGATTATAGACTACTATATCAGAAGAAAGTGTGGGAAGAGAACAAATAGGGAACAAATGCCACCATCCTACAACCATCTTTGGGTTCATAATCGTCGTTTACCTTATTTAATGCCTTGCTGAAGGGATACGAGCGATTATATAGAAAATAGCTTACAACACGCCTCGCAAGTCACAAATTCAAATTCCAATACAAACTAATTACAAAACTTTCTTTCGTTTCAATAATTACTTGCACTTCGCACTTTCAAATAATCAACGGTTGGTTATTTGAATGAGTTGTTTGTTGGATGGATTAAAGTGATGACAGACTTGTACTCTAATATATCGTACATGTCGTAATGTAACGTTCATGACCACACACTAGCTCTTTTTACCAACAGAGTGCTCCTTTTTTAAAAAAAGAACAGACTATAATTTGTTAAGAACGATGGCATGGTAAGAGTGAATGAATAAGTGTATATCCAAACATTCGTTTTTTATTCAACTACGATACGATAGAATAAGCCGTTGGCCCGCCTACTGTTATTTATCATTGATTACTGCCTAAGGCAACAATGCATTTCCTCACCTAGACTTGCTCTGTGAAGCAATAAAACACTGCCCTCTGCCTTAGGTATACTTAGGTGACTATAATAAAACAAAAGTTACTACAGTGGAGCTTGAGTCCTCTGGCCAGCAAATGCCATGCATACCATTTAGTCCAGAACACTGCAAAATACCTTACGGTACTTTTTCGATTGACGTACTTAAGTATAAGTTATTATTATTTATTTTGACGACCGATGTGGCACGGTGGGCGATGGTCCGCCTGCGACGCGGAAGGTTGCGGGTTCGATTCCCGCCTTGGAATAAATGTTTGTATGATCTGCAAATATTTATTCTGGGTGTTCTGGGTATATATATGTATATAATAAAAAATATCTATCTATGTAATGTTATTGTATTAAGTATGTCAGTCTTCTAGTACCCATGTTACAAGCTCTGCTTAGCTTGGGGCTAAATGATGTTGTGTGGATTCTCCAGCATTATTTATTTATTTATTTTATTGATGTTATTTATTAGTAGTATTTTCAGATAAATGAATTCATTCGTTTAAAAACGAATATATTTTTATTACATTATTCCTCTTACAAAACTAACTACATCAATAAACTACATCTATTTATTATAAGATGTATATAAGACGACCCTTATAGCTTATGGCTTTTTTGCTTAGAAAGAAGAATGGTATAACTATATCTAAAAGTAAAAATTGAAGTCATTGATTGCAATAAGACATAGTCCTTGTTTTAATCCGGAAAACCGGCTTCTAAGTGTATACTTAGTCTATGGATTTAGATGAAACCTAAATAAGTTTCATCTAGATCAAATTTGTTTGTTTGATGTTGCGGCTTAACCACTGGATGGATCTAGATGAAACTTTAATAATATAATTTTATAATGTTTTATAGATGAAACTCATGAAGCAGATCCATCCAGTGACTTAGCCGTGATGTTATAATAAACAAACAGTCAAACTCGATTTTAGGACTCAAAATCGTTTACCTAGTGCATCTGCATATTAACTTTTTCCATATATTCGTTTTTAATTTTCGGCTCTTTTACAGTTTTATAACAGTATAGATAGATGAATAAAAATTTAAAAAGACATTCTGTAGTATCAGCATTTGTGCTGCGCGAAGCCAGGGCGGGTCGCTAGTAAATAAATAAATAATTCACAGACATTCATTATTGAGTTATATACACATTGCTCATCATTATTTTGTCCCCGTTACACAAGCAAAGCACTTGGTTTCCCCAATGAGATCACAAGGCGTACCCAGTTGACTGATAGTCCAGTCAAAATAGACTAAAATTATGACTTCAGTTTGCATTAATTCCCAACAAGCTGGATTTTTGTGCAGGCCTTGAATACGTCATTATAAATGATATGTCAAAAGTCCCCATCGATCCCGCTTGTGCGTTGTTTTTTATTCGAGGTCAAAGGTCATAAATTTGCGTTTTTTGCATATATCTCTGAAAATACGAGAGCTATCGAAAAGTGGTTCAGGCAAAGTTTGTACATCGTAAAATTGTCTACAAAAATACCTCAACACTTTTCTTCTACAAAGCATCGCTTTCGAGATATAGTGACTTTAGACCGCAGGAAAATCGTCGAAGATGCTGCGTTTTTTTCATTTCAGCCGTTTTATTTGCTTCATTGCCACAGAATAAACAGTATTTTTTGAAATTTACTGGAAGGGGTGATGGGTTTGATGGGTTAGTCCTCCTCCGAGGTAATGAATCGTCTTATTGTCTCAAGAAATGATGTTTGTTCTGTGGCAATGAAGCAGATAAAACGGCTGAAATGAAAAAAACGCAACATTTTAGTAGATTTTCCTGCGGTTTTAAGTCACTATATCTCAAAGGCGATGCTTTGTAGAAGAAAAGTGTTGAGATATTTTTGTACACAATTTTACGATCTACAAACTTTGTCGGAATCATTTTTCGATAGCTCTCAAGACCGAGTCAACTATACAAAAATCGGCCCGTGACGTCATATATTTGTAAATTGAGAGTACGCGTGTGCGGTCGACCATAGAGTTTTCATACAAAATGTATGAAAAGGAGGTGATGAGCGATATTTGATATAGTTCAAATGTGTAGCAACCTTTTGATAGATAGGAAAGTGAAGTGTTGCCAACCAAATAAAAATTTCAAAAACCATTCAGCAGCATTCGAAAAAAAAACAAGATAAAGATTACAACACACGGTTAACCTAACATAGAATATAGCTTACATATCGTAATGTAACGACACTTGCTCTTTTCACTTTCTTTCAAAAAACAACAAACTTTAATTTATTTAAAACAAATGTTAAATGTGAATAAATCGAATTTTTGTAACGAAGTTCTTTATCGCGCGTTGCGAAAGGGGGCTAGACGGAAAAAATTAGGACCAAAAGTTGTAACGACACTGTATGCTATAGTAGTTATAAGGCGTGTGGCGTGCCCGTACGCGTGTTTCTCTGTCTCTCACTCATAGAAAGCAAGCAGGTTATTAAATTATGAACTTCGTTCCATTTAAAACACTCCATAAATATTTAGGTCTTTGATAAGAACGAAGGAATAAAAAGAAAATGAATGGTTGCTATTACCTGTGGAACAAATGAGTGAATTTAATGATCAGAAAAAAGCGAGCGAAAATTCTGTTTTGGTTATTAGCCAAAATAGTTTAGTTATTGTTTTGTTTTTAACTTACTTTACTTGTCTCTCTTGTGCATTGTAGTATTGAATTAGCGGTTGTTCGTGTTTCTTTTGAAGCAGTTTTCATTCAGTTTATGTCATTCAAGTATATAATGTATGTATTTTGGTAGCGTCATGCCACCTCGAACCAGGACAAGAGTTACAAAAAATTTAAAAGAAAATATCGATATTGTGAAGAAGACCAAAGCCAAAAGCGATGGCAAAATAACGAAGCCCCCGAGAAAGGCGTTGGCAGACAAAACCAACTCGCTATCCGACGACAATGCTTCGATTGATGCGCCAATCAAAACCACGAAGGTTGCCTCGAAAAACGGGAAACTCAAAAGCGTTTGCAAGGATGTGCGACCACGTCGGGATAGAAAACTCCCGACTCGGTATCTTGAGAATCAAGTTCTGAATAATCTATCAAATAGTAAGGAAAATAAGGTTGCCAACATTTCTGGTACATGCACATCCCCCGTGAAGGTCCCTGTAAAGAAAACTATTAAACCTCCGCCTAAAAATGTAGAGGTAAAAGTTGCTAATAGACCGAAACGAAACTGCCGTGTGCAATCTTCCAATGAGCCTCCAGCTACAAACAAGCCAGGAACTCCAAGCAAAGAAACTAATAATACTTCTTCACCTTTCAAAACTCCTTCCCAAAGCTTTGACAGTAGTTTAGAGACCAACAGGCCCAAAAGAATTTGCAGGTTACCATCACGGTTTGAAGAAAATTCGATTAGCCCAAAGTTTCTTTCAGTTTTACCATGTCATGCCAGCACTCCAATAGTTCAAAAGGCTGTGAAAGAAAGTAATCTCAAATCTGATGAAATCACAAAGCCCAGTCAAGAGTCAGTTACTAAGAAGGTTAACCGTAACATAAAAATAGATGTGAAGACAAAAAGTATTGATCATTACTTTACAAAAACACAAAAAAATAAAAAGACAGATGCTGTGAAAGATGTTTCAAGCTCGTCTAAGGATAAGACCAGTCCAGACAGTAACAATAATCCAAAAAGTAAAAGAATAGCTAAAAGAGTGCTTGGTATTAAATCATCACCAAAAAAAATCAGCCCCAAAGCAAACACAAAAATAGGTTTCGGAAAGAGGCTGCTAGAGAAAAACCTCTCATTCAGAGTATTTGAAGATAGAAAGTCAAAAGACAAAGATGATGATATTTATGAGTTTACATTTGACCCGAATGAAGAGCCTACTCCTCAGAAAAAGAAACGTAAAAAGGTGGTCAAAAAGAGGCCACCCAAACCCAAAACTGTTGTACTAAAGAATAACTATGAAAAAAATTTAAAGATAACTCTAGAATCATTGAAAAATAAGGTTAAACCTTCTCAGCCACAAATTAAGCCCCAAACACATACCCAAATACCTAAACCTCAGAAAAATACAACAGAAAACCCTGCAAAAAAAATTCAAGTCATTGAAGATGTGGTTATAAAACCACCCACAGAAATCAATACATTGAACTATACTCCGGCACTGCCAGTCAATGAGTCAGCCAAATCAATTCACATGTCAAACTATGCATCTATTCGTGTAGAAGATATTGCTGCTGACTTTGAAGCATCAGACAACTTGAATTACTCCCCTGTCAACTCCCCTTGTCGGCCTAAGACTCCCTCAGTACAAGATAATTATAATACACATACAGATAAAGCTATTAATAGTCATATTGCAGTGAATAACCAAGATCCCCTCAACTTACAAGGGGAAACAAGCTTCTTCGATGAGCAACCGGTTGCTAGTAGCAGTATGAATATATCAGTCCGACATCCACTAGCGAGCCCATGGAGAGTAGAATTCGGTAACCTACCGATAAGATGGCAAGCAAATACTTATGTTAAACCGAACATGACACCAGCAGTTGAAAGCTCTTTCATAAACTCTGAGGATATCGGTAAGAAAAAACATGTCTATACTAATTTGCTCGGTGAAGAGCCCTTGCCAGTATTAGAAGAACCTCCAAATCTTAAACAGACTAGTATTATTTCCTTCATGAGAGAAGTTGCTGAGCGCAGCTTAAAGAAGAAAAGAGGGAGGTCCATTTCACCGACAAAAGCTAACTCCTTGTTTGAGGATAGTGACACATCAAATTTCGGATTTAAAACTCCTAAAAAAGCGCGGAAGGAAAAGGTGGTCTCTACTCCTAAAGATTCTGATGAAAAATCACGTGAAAAAGAAGAATCAAGTCGTACAGAACACTCAAATGAAAATTATGATGAAAACCAATTATCAAATCATGAAGAATCTAACGAGAATGATTCCCCTGTAAAGAAAACGAAGCCAAAAGATGGCACATTCTTCGGCTTCGATGAAAGCGAGAGTTACGACCAAGAAAATGTTTCTCCCGTCAAAAACGTTCGTCACACTCGAGCCAGGGGACTGCGGGCTAAGTCTAGAGGAGTACTTCAAGAAATCAACGCTATGAATGGTCCAACAAGAGCAGTGCTACCAAAACCCAAACTAGCGAGTTTAAAAGTTGTTGAACAATTGTATGATCAGATGAAATCGGCTGAAGATGCTCCCATACCCTCGGAGAAAAGGAATCCGGAGGAAGCTGCTGATGAGCCTTCGGATGATGATGGTCAATCGGTGCATTTGTTTGAGGATATTGAAGTTGTTCATCATTTGAAGGTAAGTTTTTTATAAGTAAAACTTGCAACTTGCTGATGGAATTGAACCTATGCTTTTTTCATCTCAGAAATAACTAAATATTATGAGTTATGATAGCGTGGCCTATGGTTTCGTGATACTTAAAGAAATACAGTCATAGAGTGATGACGCAGTGCAATACATCACATGGCATTACTTTAGTGGACACATAATAACATAGTATTATTTTATTTAGTTACATAATATGTTATTAAACGAACCTCGCATTACGAAAGCTTTTTCAGTTTTTTAACCGACGATTGAAATGGAGGAGGTACTCATTTCAACATGTATATTTTTGTAGGTACTCCTAACGTTCTCTTATGTCTCTTCTCAGTGATTATTACTTAACTATAATACTACTATAAATCTACCCAGAATTTACACCATATTCTTATTTCTTACAGCCACATCGTAAAAGCTACGGCAAAGCGAAGAAAGTCACATTCCGACAGAGGTCAAACTCTGACAGCGACACACAGACGCAGGTCTTTGACGCCAGGTCAAGTGACGAAGATGACCTCTCTGACCTGACCTTCCAAATGCCTAATGTCAAGGAGAGAAAGGTCATTAAGAGGAAGAAGCCTAAAAAGCAAATGTCTAAGAAAGAGGTAAGTACCATTATTTTTCATGGTCTTTATCATAGATTCACTATCCATGAGATTAAATTTGAACAACTTGAACAGAAATTTAAACCTAATAATATGCATCACAGTAAACGATTACAAAATAAATATGCGTAAAATCATTCTACTTATCTATAACAAAATGCATTAGATACATAGCTTCATCTTTTAAAAATAAAATCATCAAAATAAGTTTGTAAAGAAAAAAGAATGAAAAAAAATTGAAATAAGAACCTCCAAAGAACCTATATATCTGTTTAAAAAAGATTTGACACTTATTTAAAATGCTTTCAAATAAAGAATCATCAAAAAAGTTCAGATATTATGAAACACACATAAAATAATACCAAAATTAGGAACCACCAAAAAAGCTATGAAAACTGTTTGAAAAAGAAATTATTTTTTCAGGAACAAGAGGTAGAGAAATGGGCTGCTGGCTTCAATTCCATGTGTGAAGATATTGACGACTTCCCGTTAGTAGTAGAATAAGGTTAGACTTTACCAACACATGATTGAACATTTTTTTATTTTATTAGATTGATAGATAACTCTTTATTGGTACATCACAGAAATTACAGAAACCAAAAACATGAGTAATGGTTACACAATGGGCGGCCTTATCGCTGAAAGCGATCTCTTTATTCTACACCTTGAGAGCCGTTACGCACTGTCGACTTGTCGGCGGCCAAAAACAATAGGGCGACCGACGACTAAGTGCGTAAACACCTATTTAAACTAGTAAGTAAGTCGCAGTCGCCGGCGACAAGTCGACAAGTGCGTAACGGCTCTAAAACTCAGAATTCAGTTGTTGTTAGATAATAGTCTGAATTGACATGATAGATGTGCTGTCTTCAACCTATAACACTATTCTGTTGTAATTCAAAGGTCAAACTAAAGTGAATTAGATATGGAAATGATTGTGTTGGTAAACAAAAATAATCACAAAGATCTATGAATTATAAAAACAAATCATGTAGATAATATTCTATTAAAATGGTTATTATGTTTAAATAAGAGTTAATTAGTTATTTATTTTGTGTAAGTTAATTGTAACTGTTAAAGTTCTGTTTTAATATAACTTTTACTTAGTACATAATTTTAAAAAATAGTTATTTTTCTGATCTTACTCATATATATCTCTGATAATGATGATTGTAAAAAATCTATATTTTTAATTAAGAAAATTATTTAAGAAACTAATTTATAACCTATCCAAGATAGTGCTACCATCATACCTATGTCTGCAGCTAAGCAGTTAGCTTGCATTGCTGTGTCCCGATGTGATGGATAAGTGTACTGGTTCAATTGTTGGCCATCTTTCTTGCGTGATGGACGTGAGGAGATAAATGTGGTATCTCCTACGGATCTACTAAGTAAAGGGAAGATTATCCACGCCGAGCGACTTTTAACTCGGGGTCCAAGGACCGATGGATAGTATTCGGTCGTATTACTTATGTTCAAACTTCGTGGTAAATTCGTTTGCGCGATCTAGGATTTAGTAGTGCCATCTGTTGGTCTGTTGCGTAGACTACGATGCTATTTATCTTGGAGCGAGATAGATGGCGCTACAGGACGCTTTATGATTTCTTTCAAGGCACGTCCTTGATGAGACAATGTCTTGTCATAGACCGTGCTTTTAGCTTTTAGTTTCTTTGTATTTAGGGTTTTAAATAACCTTGTTTTAGTTATAAAATTTAAGCCACATAAGTTTTTAGTGTCAGAACGAGTAGAGTAGTACATACTCTACTCGTTACTCTACTAACTCTACGTCTACTAACTTTGGTATATTGTGATGACACTAAATTTGATATTTGTTCTTTGATAACTATATGTTATCATGTAATTATACGTACAATTATGAGTAAAAATAGTGGCCATTATTTGCCATTTTGACAGTACAAAGCTTTGTCACAAAATCATGACAATATTTTACAAATTAGGGTAACTTTTCGTTAAGTGTAATGCAATTATAGTTAGATTTTATGAATTAGCCAGTGTGCTAGTTGGTAGTGGTTTTAAACGGATAGTAGATTAAATACTATTTCAAGTAAAAAGATATATATTAATCCACTCGAGGCTAAGAAAGAAATTACAATGGTCAGGCAAGGCAGTGTAATTTACCCGAAAATTCGGGAAAAATAACAATAAGTTACGCTATAAAAACTCGCGGAATATATCTTTTTACTATAAGTTAAGAATACGTAAGGTTAAAAATACTAATATAAAGTAATTTTAAGTTACAATTAGCTTTAAACGACTCTCGGGACCATTGTATGTATTTGTATAGATTACCCTAATTAATTATATTTCAATAATGACAGAAAAGTTTTAAACTTTTAAGCCTCATCCACTCGGTATGTAAATACTTATAAGAATCTTTATTATGATATTAATTTAAACTGAATTTAAGGTAATTTTAAGTTAATCTGGTAACACTGGCTGTACCGTATCGAATCTATCTTAATTTTATGGGAATAAACAATATTTTATTATATTTTTTATTTTAATAATTCGGGTTACGGATTTGTCCACAGGCACGGTAGTAGTCAAATCTTCTTGTACATGATAAAAATAATAATATATCTTGTGAACGTATAAGTCTAGTCAGAGACACATAATCCCTTTGCATCGTTTGTATTCTACGTGCGTGACAGTTTTCTTTCACCATTTCGTAGTATACTATCTTAAGGTGAAGTGAAATGTCCGTAGCATCATAAAATAAATTAGTTTGTGATAGAAAAAGAAGTTAAAATTTACACAGAGGGGAATTACTACTTGAGACGGGGGATTATTACTACATACTTAGTTACTGTATTATGACGTAAGATAGCGACACTGACTTCCTTAGAAAATTACTGTAGATGGCGCCCCCAGTAACTTCGTTCTTTGTTCAAATTTTTTCAATAGTTTTCCCGAGTCATGGTAGATGGCGGTAGGTGTTTCGAATTTGTAAGAAAATTGGGAACTTCGCCTCGAATTCTTGTTTTATAATATTTTAAAAGTTTTTCTAGTTTGAGTGTTTATCCTAGTTATTTTTATAATACCTACTTGTTTGTTCATAATAGAACATTGTTGACGAAAAATAAATATTATACTTATATCCAGCTAATTTTGTACTAACATTTTATATAGCTAGATCTCTACTTAGCTTTCTCTTGTTCACACTCATAAATTTTATTAGAGCCCTACCAAAATTACCAACGAAAATTCCAAACTGTTTCCAACAAAATCTACTAAACAAACTCATTCATCTAATTCCATTAGCCCATCCAACTTCCAAAAGCATAATTAAAATTGAAAAATTAATCCATCCAACAAAGTATCCCACTCGCCCTAATGTGATGGCTGACGATATTAAAATGATTGCTCTTTGGCAAATATGTCGGCCGGCTGAATTATACAGCTCGGGCAAATATTACCCTCGCAAACACACGTCCCGGGAGAGCGAGCTAGTTCGCGCACTCAAAATTAAAAGTACACAATGAAAATACTGAACTGAGGCCGAGAGTCGTCGGGCCCCTACTCAGATACCTATGTCGCGAAAAGTAAGTGCCCACTCCAACCGTCACTCTTAACACTACGCAAAGTACTCCCGGCCATTGTTGTCAATGAAAACAGTCGCCGGAGTGTTTTTTTTGTTTATAGACTCTTCGGTGTTGCCACTCGAAAATAAATAGCCGCGCGTAACGAGCAATATGCTCTAACAAGCGGCAACAATGTTTTGTCTTCACAATCGATCCACTGTTGTAGCAGCTGGATTTTCGTGACGTAAGCGGACTCGAATGACTTAATAGGTCATCGTCAACCGTTTGCTCGATCGATTTCATGTCCGTTAATCAATCCCAGTTAAGCACTCTGCTAATTGGAAATGGCTAGTTTACACAAAGCTGTCTCACGAGCTCCAGTTCAACCGCCATCTATAACATGTATAATTGAGTACCTACCTGTAGTCCCGAGTCGACATTATAAATTAACATTGTACTATTTCATTTAATTAAAGGGTGGTACTCACGCAGCAGGTTGCTCGGGTCGGGAATATTAACCGCAATTCTCGGTCAACATTCACAAAATTGACACGTCAAATATTTGTAACTTCGCCCTGGGACCACGTTAGACGGCAAACAGAATCGTGTCTGGTCCTCCCTTAATTTCCGATGTTTCTACTCAGTCTATTGGCTGTTCTATTTTAGCTCTTACAATGTTGTTGTAAGGATGAGTATCGCTTGTTTGCGGAGGGACGAGATAGCCGCTTGTGAAAACAAAATGGCGCTGACTGTGTTTGAATTGGGCCGTATCAGTCGCGAGCGGAGATTCATTTTGTCGTTGCTTAAGACCGTGGTAGAGTCTCCTACATATTGTCTCTGTACACATGGTGAGTGTGTGTCGTGTTGGGCTTGCATTTAAAGCTGGCTACAAATTTGTTGTTTCAGTACAAATACTATGATGATATTGTTTGCCGTTAGACTTTGCGTCCGATCGAGGAGTTTGTTTGGCAGTAGTAGAGCTGTTGAAAGTCAACATTTGTGAATTGATTAAGACGATCACGACTACTGGTTATTTATTATCACTGACAGTCCATCAGTGACGAATTGTACGGATACATCATCCATTCTTTGTTTATATGTAAATAAATTCTGCAAACAGTAATCATACCTCATTTTTATGAGCAAAAGCTCTATTTAACCTGCCCGTGTAATTTCAATTAGCACTGAGGGTACTTGCAAATTTTTTCAGTGTTTCAATTTACTGCATGAAATATGAGATAATATTTCCATCAGTGACGAATTGTACGGATACATCATCCATTCTTTGTTTATATGTAAATAAATTCTGCAAACAGTAATCATACCTCATTTTTATGAGCAAAAGCTCTATTTAACCTGCCCGTGTAATTTCAATTAGCACTGAGGGTACTTGCAAATTGTTTCAGTGTTTCAATTTACTGCATGAAATATGAGATAATATTTATTTTAAATTTGTATCTAAGTATGAACTTTTTTACCAATAAATTAATAACCCATTTCCATTTTTTTATTAAAATGAATTTGTTGGTACTCTAGATAGGTTACGTAGATGCTCGAATTTATTTAGCTACTAAAGGAACAAACAAGTTGTTATTATCAGTTCTGTAAACATTAATAATTGACCAGTTTGCTGTTTTAACAAAACTGCGATTGGAAACACCAAACAAGAACTCTGTTAATTAGGCAAACAAACGTTCGAAACATCAATTCAACAGCTCAATCTCTTCAATGTTTAGTCTTCAAATTTACCTACTTACGATTAAAAAGCAGGTGTAAACAATAACTTTAAAAAGAGGAGCATACTCAACAAATATAATATAGGTACTTGCTTAGTAAACTTTACATTGTGACGGTAAATATTAAATAATAATGTGTACAGTACTGCCGCTAGTAGGTTGCTCGGTACCTGCCGCGCAATGTTGCCATTATCATAAACCAAACATGTCAATATTTACGCACACAAACAAGGGCGTAATTTTTAAATAAATTGTGGCATTTCGCGAAATTGCTTCCGCAAATAGAATTGTGGACAAGAGTGTCCGTCGATGTGTGCAGAACTTTTTTCCGCCGGACATTCGCTTTGACACGCATTTCGCTTTGAATAAGCATATTACTTATTTACTCGGCGTGCTTTCAATATTTATTTTCCTCCGTATTTCCACTTAACTATTTATATATTAATTATTTCAATATTTTTATACTTATTCGTTTATTTTCCTGGTATTTCGTGTATCGTCCACTTTTAACAAACAATGCAGTTCGGTATCCACGATCAACAGATGGCGTTGCTAGTCCCGAAATTTTTCATTTTTATATTTTCAAAAAATCTTGCCATTCACTAGATAATTAATTCAAGTAAACTGCCTAATATCTATAACATTATATATCTACTCAGTATCTGCTTTAACAATTATTTGCTATAGCCTATGCAGGGTCATAGAAATGTCTACACCTAAGATGTGTGTTATTGTATGAGTACTTAGGTAATGTAATCACAAATCATCTGAAGAGCAAAATAGATATAAACATTTTTGAGTTGACATCGTTAAGAAAAGTCTATATTTCCTTAAATTCCTCCATAAAAAAACATTGCATCCCCACCCTGCAATCAGCTACTTAATTAGTTAGTTTACCTAATGAAAGCAATATCATAAATGAGCAGGAACCGTCGGCCATCTTGTCTCGGATTTCCCGCCATTAAAGTGGGGTAACCACGTTTGCCCCAAGAAAGATAATCCGTGGATTGGTTGAACTGAAACTTGAAGAGGGTTGGATCTCCGTATGTCGTTTCGTGGGTCCGTAGTTTTGCTTATGGCAAATGTTTCTGGGTTTAGGCAATTGAGATGAATTTATGTACTTACTTATTTCCTACATAGAAGATCCCAGTGGGAAGGTAGTTATTTATTACATAGATCTCTACATTTACATAATCTTCCAGAATGATTTCGCAAATAGCAAACCAAAGTACAAACCTGTTACAAAATTGACTTTAAAAACGGAACTAGATTACTGATATCGAACCCACGACCTAAAACTATCAATAAAAGACGAGGAGCTCAAACGAGGATAGTGGATTCAACTGTCAACACAGCTGAATTGCAAAGTCTGGTATTTCAGTCTTATCAACCAAATTGATAAAATTGTCGGCACTATTTAGATGGTAGTGAATATACAATCAACATTTGATAGGCATTACAGCTCAGTTGGTAGAAGCTCTGCCTCCCATTCTGTGGGTTCGATTCCCACCCAGAGTCATGACAGGCGTCTGTCAACTGACTGATGTTTGTTGTGTGGCTGTTACTATGAACGTATTTAGAAAAATATCGTATTCTATTAGCAATCTAGTTACCGCATTACAAGCTTTGCTGAGTTTGTGACAAGAGTGTGAATATTTATTTATAAAGGTTACAAGTTGCAGATCCATACGCTGAGAATCACCAACTTCACAGTATATTTGCAGAGTCTATGATTAGGCGAGCCCACAGCGCCCCTCAATAAGGCAGATGCGCCGGTATTTACTCAGGCCAGGCCGTTTTATCGGGGCTTGCATGTCTCGCTTGACAACACAATGGATCGTATGGTGATTGAAACCTCAGTTTATTTCAAAGTATTGATAGAACGGTCTGAGTGTTCTGTACCTGCTGAATTAGATTTTAGTAAGCTTCTTAGAGCTTCTTCGAGTAAAGCTTTTGTTTATACTAACCATTTGTAAAACATTTTCAGACGCATTGTTTGTCAATTTTCGTAAGTTTTATGATTTTTCAGTGTCCCAATTTATCCTATTTACTAGTAGGCAATTCGTGACGAACTAAGATTTCATGATGTTTTTTAAATATTGCAGTATGAATATACTTTTTTAAACCATAGATGAAATAAACTGCAAATATTTTGTTTACTACCTTACCACTTCTTCTATAATTTATCTTATAACATTAAGATGTAAAAACATAGTTTAAATGTTATGTTCTAACCGACATTCAACGCCTATTCAAGTTTAGGTAGGTACAATAAGTTCTCCGCACAATCAATATCAATAAATGTTATCGTATTCTTCCCCCACAACAAAACAACAAATTATACTTACAGTCTTAGATACAGAACATCGTCTTTTCACTAAATTACAGAACTTAGAGTGTACTTAACTACGGGGCTTAAGCTCGCCTGTTCTACAAGTTATGTAAAACCCGGCCCGTGTTCAAACAGTTCCACTATAAGTACTATGTACTTAGAACTTTGCTAAGTAGATTAAGCACCTATGTTATGTTGGGTAACCGTGCCTAAATGTCCTATGTTGAGAAGGAAACATACCTTTAATTTTGTTGGCCTATACCAGTGTATGTAGAAGACAATTTGACATTTGAAACATTGTATTTTTTGCTGCTACGATGCTACGGCGTAGCACGACGTGGAGATTAATGAGTAAAATAATTTGCTAAAATAATAACAATAAAGAATTACAAATATTTAATTGTATCTAAATATCATTGTAAAATACTGAGTAGGCCTTCCTGAAACTATCATGTGTTGAAACAAACTGAATGGCTACGACATAAAATATTCAAAATGTTTGGTTTCTTTTTCCGAGGACTTTACGAGTAAATTCTTTGAATAAATGTTGAATTTGAGTAAAGTCTTAAAATAAATATGTAAACATAAATGTTTGATTGTTCATAATTTCAATTAAGCAATCCCTAGGCCTAAACCTAGCTATCAAAGCTAGTCATTATTTTGGTATTATTTTATACATTACACTTCTGTACCTATTTATTTACAAGAAACTTCTTTCATTCGATACTGTGTGGGTATGTGTAGATGCAGTAACAAAACCGAATTAATTCGAACGTTCCCACCGGCTATAAATAAGGTCTCGCAACGCAAACACGGAAAGTGTGCAAACAACATAAAACACGGAATGATTGCAATTAAAAACGCATCGGTCACGTGGCGTGCGGCCGCCATCTTTGTAGCCGTTATTTTATTCATGAGTTTGAATTTCTAAGAAATTGAATTTTAGTCTGTGAAGCAAACATCATTAGGTATTCGGTACGAAAAGAAAATATGAAACTATTTCGGTATAAAAGACAAATATATTCAAACTGATATAGGTACTAAACTTATTCAAGGATATTATAAGGATAGATCGTTAGCAACAGTCTGTAAATTAGCTCAACTGTTTCTTATGTATTTTATATGCCTATGTACATTTTTGTGAATACTATAATAAACTGCATTATCAGGATATTAAGGTTGATTTTGAAATAAATCGTTTTGACTTTCTCAAAACTATAACAACTTACCTAAACCGTGTAAGTAAGTATAATTGTATTTTTTTTACAACTGTGCGTCATCAGACCTTACACCCTATTAGGTATCTATGTTATATGCAAATATCTAGGACTAGGCATAGGACTTTATAGCCACCAAAGAAAATGTCTCCAAACACAGTGACACTGTTTATACCGTCTGTAATAGACGAAAAGGCCGACGACGGCCATGTATAATAGTTATGAAGATTAAAAATATGCCAATAGCACAAAGCTAGAAATAGAAATAGCTATAACACTGGGATATTGTGAATAGCTCGGGGCGAACTGTTTGCTTTCCAACTAGTCGATTAAAGTAAATAAAAAATGGCGAGCATCTGAATACTATTGCGAATATCGGGAAATATCTAGATCGGCTAAAATATGCGGGATTTATTTTTATCTTGACCGATACTCTAAATAAGTACTAGGGTATTTTGGTTTAGGTGTTTTGAGCTATTAATGAATCTTAATACTTACCCCCCTATCTTATAAAAAGTTAGCGTTGACTTTAAGTCATCATTACGTATGATAATTAGTACTTCAAGTCTGCGCTAACTTTTTATAAGATAGACCGTTAAACTCTATTTTTAGTGTAAGTAGATTAAGCTTAATTAATTTTTAGAGTAAGCATTTAATTTTGTGCGTAACTTTCTATAGCATATATTTTCTAGCCAAAACTAAAATTAAGTAAGAACACAGCTTCTAAGTAAACTGTCTTGAGAAGTAGAAAAAATATATTTTTGTCAGATAACAAATAAGTACTAATATAACTAACGTTAACTGTGCGTTATTTTATTAAACAACTAGCTAATGCCCGCGACTTCGTCTTATTATCGTTATATTTTGGATAATTCACAGAATACTTTATACAAAATATGGTTTTTAGTTATTCTGATGTATAAACTACATTATTGTCAAATTTCATTAAAATCTATTCAGTAGTTTTTGCGTGAAAGAGTAACAAACATACACATACATACAAACTTTCGCGTTTATAATATTATTAGTAGGATAAAGACGTCTTTTTGAGTTGTACCAGGTAAGTTTAACGTAAGTAGTGTACTTTATAAAAACCTACAATAAATGGAAGTTAATAAAAAAGCCTTTATCGAATCGCCCCGCCCCATGCGTTCTAATAAATATTTTTTTACATAAAATCCATGGCCCCCAGCGTTAATATCTGGTAAGATTGGGATGATCCTCTGTCGGGGCCTAGGGGCCTATAGGGGCCGGAAGAGGCTCGCGAACAAATGTGCGATTTATGCACCAGCCTATGAATTTATTTGACGTTTATTGAACTGATTTTTTTGGATTGAATTGTTTTTTTTTTTAATGTTTCTTGTTATTTTGAGATAGAAGTTTTTTTGAAATAGCTTTACACTTAAGTTACTGAAAACGATTTTGATTGGGTATAGTTTGTTGAGACCGCTTTTGACTGAAATAAGTAGATAAGTACCTAAGGTTTTTAAAAGCCTGGTTTGAATAAAAAATACTTTTTAAAATTATTGTCGGATACGGACTTGTTTTCATTTGCTGCGATATAAGTTGAATATAGTAAGTACCTACTTACCTATATTATGTAGGTATTAGACCATTTTAAAATATTGACTACTAGATAGAGTGGGTATAGGTAGGTATCGTACTTTATTTATTAGGTACATTTTAATAAAGTTATTGCACTTAATTATCAATTTTGTTAGTACAGAAAAATCCACTTCAATAAATACATTAAAAACGATAAATGAAGCTTACAATTAAAAAGTCCCCTATATTTCTTATTTTTTAAATCAACCGACACGGTGATGTTAAAAGATTAGTATAGAGCCTAAATATGAGCTTAGTTCAAAACTTCGACACTAAATCACTGCTCATAAGGTTCAGAATAGTGTGAAGTCAAGATAAGTTTTTCTACTAGCATTTTCTCAGAAATTCTCGCCCTGGAAGGAAATATTTTAAGATACACGAGCAATGTTTGTTTAGTGAGATAAGCAATGTGGCGGATGCCGACATGTATGTTTGCGTAAGTAGGTAGATATATATACCCAAGTATATGTATGTAACGTAGCTAATGCCGACATATGGCATGCCTAGTGCCTTGTAGTTTCCGGCTGTTACTGTGGCATATCCGAAAAACATAAAAAAACGGTTTAAGCGCGAACAATGTCGTCGAGTGAAGTTAATGAAATTTATTTTCAGCAGACTTAAGTAAAGCGATTCTCAATTCGATGATTTTTTTATGTTACGCGGTTACTCCGTCAATTGTGAACCGATTTTGATGATAATAGAAACGTCAGAGGTAGCTCAGTTGTCGATGACGATTCAAGTCGGTTTTGTTCATATTGTAAAGAAATATGATTATTAATACGTTGATCCTTAGTAAGTATATCCTATTATGAACATAAAGCATATTTCTGAGATTGTTTCATAAGTGTTTGTAAATACTTTTCTAAAATAAACTACGCCATAGGTACCCTAAACCCTACCTGTCTCAATTGATACTTAAATAAGATCAGTATGAAATCATAAAGGAATCGATATCTAAGTATAAAAAAACCGGTAATTCTAAATGAATTTCAATACGGCAAAGATTTCTGTTTTACGTTTGTAATTAAGTATTATAGGTATGTGTGTGTACGATGGTGTTAGTGAGCATGCTTTGTTTCTGTAGGCGTGGCAGTTACATCGAAACAGCCGGATTGGCTAATGTTAGTTCTTAATTCAAATTAGCCAGTCATATTTCGCAGCTTGTTTAAAAATCGAACACCCATTTTTTATTATTTTGAAAATGCTCGTGGTCCTACCCTCACATCTTGTTTTATTTAACGAATTATATAAATTAAGGACTTAAAACATTCATTACCTAATGTTTGAGTCTAGGTAAAAGATATCTTTAAAATAAAAACAATAAATTAAAATTACTATTTTAGATCTTACTTACCTAAAAATAAGTAAAGGTTATAAAACTGGTTAAAGTCACCTTCAACTGCCGTTCAAGGTGGTGTTATACCTACCTTCCTGTTATTTATTTATGATATGACCTAGGCATACCTAGGTCATATCATAAATAAATAATAAACACACATAGGTAGGTATATATACCTACCTACGTGTGTTTTTTTTATATTTGGATGGAACAAGCTGATGTTAAGTGGTACCTACTTACGATGCATTAACTCACTAAACACGAACTAGAATGATTTTTGTCAAAAATACTTAAAAAATAAAAACTAATATACAAAGCTGATCACGACATATGAGCAAGAGCTTACCTATTGGTTTAAAAAAATATCTAAGATTCCCCAGACCTTTATATTACCATTATACCTATTTGAAAAAGATTTTCTCAAAAACCGGTCCATCTTATAACCACTGAAAAGCGTGTTGTAACTTTGTTAATTTAAATAGAGATGAAAGACAAACTTCCTGTTTTATACATAACTAGTAGTACGCCCCGGCTTCGCACGGGTAGCCTATATAAATAAATATCATTATAATATAGCTAATTATGTTACTCAGTATAAATGTATTTTCGAAATGATAAAAAATATAGACCCTATAGTATGTAACCCCCCCGCATATACTCCCGTGACCGGCAGCGGCGCGGCGCCCGCTGACTTTTTTCTAATAAGTACTTACATTTTTGAACTCGTGATATCTTTCGAATGGAATGTCCGAATTCAATAATTTAAAAAGTAATAGAAAGGTATTGAAACAGTCTTAATTTTAAAGTAATTTATTTAGATAAGGATTAATACCTAAGTACAAATATAGAACGTTTTCTGGCGTCGTCATTTTAATTATATTTTTTTGATATTAAAACACTTATTATGACATATCTATAATAGTTAGACATATGCTGTCGCTGACTTTTTTGTGGATGATGATGTGTTCTACAAAATTGTAGTACATAATTTCTTTCTATCATCAATAGTTTCCGCAGCGCACGCGATGTAAGGAATTTCTTATACACCTTGGGTTACATAATTGAAGTTTTAGTAAGAATCCCTAATTTTTTTGAAAATATAATATAGCCTATGTTCAGCACAGATAATGTAGCTTCACAACAGTGAAAGAATTTTTGAAATCGGTCCAGTAGTTTCGGAGCCTATTCGATGCAAACAAACAAACAAACAAACAAACAAACAATCAAATCTTTCCTCTTTATAATATTAGTTTAGATATATCAAGTAAGTATAATAAAGTCATTCGTTCAGTAGCTGAAGCTTTAAAAGTTTTGAAAAGACAAGTTGATCGACCGCAGCGGTCGAATGACCAGACGAGCCTGTACAAACACGTCAGGAATTAGTCCAAATTATGTGCGCCTAGTTCCCCCCTCCTCCCACTCACCCCCAAGGCTTCACCGAATCAATATTTGTTGTCCGCACTCTTCTCCCAGTACAACACGCACAAAGCTCATACACTTTACTCTACAACCCATTTTCAACCTTAAAATTGAGTCAACAAAGCCTAAACTTTAAGCACACACCTTCGCAGATATAGAGCCTTTGGAATTTGAAAGTCCGTCTCATCCCTCTGTAGTTGTCTCTGTCCGCGCAATGACGTCTCGCTCTAACAAGGTTTTCCAGAACGTTGTAGATATTTCAGGAATAAGATTATCAATGCTCGCAAACAAAGCATTTACACAAACACCAATATGTATTTTAGTCGAAACTTACACGTTTAAACGGTAGAAAATAATCAAATTCTACATGAACTCTACCCACAATGTGATAATCACACAATTTTCAAATGACGACGGTATAAAAGTTAAGTACATAATACTTACATAATAAGTTAGTCAAGTATGTTTAAGCTATAACTTTCCCGATAAGTTATGCATCAAAATAACATAAATAAAAGCTAAAAATTCAATTTCCAACTCGTTTCGACCACACATAGTCAAGTCACAGAAAGCCATTTTCACGTAACTTACACATCAATTAATAAAAACTCACGTTGAATATTCATAAAGAGCTGTTAATTGCTCAAGTCTGCAAATACGGAGAGAGTCTTGGGCCCCCGGGATCCAAGGCCCGTCTTAGGGCTGTCACCATTTTATCTCAAGAATATTATCTGCCATAGCGGTTGCAACATTCTGGGCGGATTCAATTTGAAAGGATGTTGACACAAAAGAAGATGAAGAAGAATTTACCAATCTTTATCTGCCCAGGTAACAGAAATGGTCCTAATAAAGCCTATCGTAGGCCTTCGAAAAATCCATGTAGAACTGTCAGTATAAGGGTCAAATTGGAAGTGATTCTTGTGGTTAATGTAGATGCAACAGGGACGCGTAGTTCCTTAGAATTACTTTCAAAAAATCCTGTCTACGAGTTGCTATTTATTCATTGACAAGGTAAGTAAAAGTAATTTACATGTTTTTTTTCGTTGTTTCTACAAAACTGTACCCGGTCTTAAATTTCGAACTACATTATTAAAAGTAGTACTATATCAAGAGTTATGTCAGTTTGTTAAATCATCATCAAAATGCGTAGAGTATCAAGCAGCCCTATCACTCCCACAACGTTGCAAAAGGCCAACCCACGCACACAAGCATACGCACGCACACACATGCAAACAGCGCGCGCAACCGGGAAAACTACGGATTTTACGTGCCATCGTGTACAGGCACGCGTGTGTAGTATAAACAAATTAAGCAGAAATCTCATTCAGGTATTTATTACATAAAAATATATTAAAAGACGTGTGGCACTCGGGGACTGCCGCGATAAAGCTAATGCATAGCATTTTTTGCTAGATTACGCATGCGCAGTGTTAGGTTATTTCGTTACGGAATTTCTGGATTCGGTCTCCACGCTCAAGGCCCGCGATAGAAGCTATGCAATAGCGAAAACGACGAAGCTGATCAGATGATACTGATGGCTTTCGTAGATGTACTTATTAGATTAATGAAATATTTTAATCAAAGAATAACTAAAAATTACTTTTGGATTTCTATCTCTACCAATCATTCGATGACTGGTATCTTGGGTACGCTTCCGATTGATACTGATTTGGACCAGTTGAACTATCTATAGATCGTTTGGAACGGTCTGCTCAACTGTTTCTTATGTATTTTATATGCCGATGTACATTTTGTAAATACTGTAATTTCGATGACACATTGTCACGTGTTGGTAAAATTTCGACACCTCAAATAAAATATTCTGTAATTCAATGTTATACTGTACAGAAAACGCGTGTACGCTGTGTGCGCATCTATTTACGCGACGAGTAAATATGTACCCGCTCCGTTTGTGGAGGCTGCATTAATAATTCAATTGGCGCTCGCTCATGGCTCAGGTAGCGAATAAACGATTTTTAACGCGACGCCAACTGATTCATTTGGGATGTTTTCGAACTGTTCTATGTTCTGTACATAAGTGACAAATTGTGTGCCAATTTTTTTTATAACATTTGAATACGCTATGCGCTGCCGGTATCGACGCACTGTGAACTGAAATGACATTCCCGTGTAATTCTTCTTCTTATCGTGTCGATGCTACAACAGTATTTTGTTGTAGCATCGTGTTGGAAAGATTAGCCAGACTAGACACTGCTTTACCGTGCCTAGCTGTTACCGGTGTGCGCCACGAGGAGGCTCTTTCCATGCACCCAATCTCTTTATAAGTTCTAAACGCGAAAGTTTTAAAAGAAATGATTATGGTGTAATTAGCTGATGTCCGCGACTTCGTCTTATTTATCGTTATATTTTGGATAATTTTCCAGCATCTTTATATATGTATAAACTACATTACTGAAAAAGTGCAAAGATTCATTATAAGTAATCCATTCGGTAGTAGTAGTTTTTGCGTTAATTAGAGTAACAAACACACATGCACATTTTTGTAACACGGTCTAAAATCACTCTATAAGTCTCTCTATCATCACTCTATAAGTCTATCTAAGTCAATTAAATAAACATTTCGGACAAAATTAAAAGTTGTCAAAAGGAAGCGTTGATTTGGTTTTAAATGAACCGCCAATTTGAATATTGAGTACGTCTTTGAAACATTCAAATTGTCGATTGATTTAATTTAATTTATTGAATTTAGTGATTTTAAAACACTTCTTTCTTGTATCTAGTAAATTATCACATCGCTAACTTTGTTTTTATGGTGTTTTTTTATGGGAATAAGAAAATGGCCGACATTATAGTAGGTATTAATAATGTTACCAAGTTTTTAAGACCATTTTTGTAATACTTGTTATGGCAAAATAAATATCTTGTATTTTGAGTTTATAATCTTGCATTGAAGTTTTTAGATCCAAAATTATAATAAAAAAAAAATTACTCATTTAATCATATTGATTAATCTAAATATTATGATATATCTTATATGCTATGTTTATGCGGTTGGTTAAATTATACCTAAGTATCTATAGTTATAGACTTTTTAACTCCACTTTTCTCTTCTTGCCACTATGCGTTCATAGTGGTAAGAATTGAAAAGAAGAGTTTAAAATAGTGCAAAAACGAAAAGTATAATAGTAAAAGCCATTTTAATCTCATTCCGGGTTTCCTAACCTTATTGGGGATGTCAGACAAACAGGTCAACCGCCGCACATTTCTTTAGCAAACACTAATATATAAAAACCTCAATGAAAACTATGACCAGCCATCCTACGCGTGCACTTCACTTTATTTTATTTCGATATTTAGTACGAGCTTTAAATAAATAAATAATAAATAATGCTGGACAAATCACACAACATCATCTAGTTGAGCCTGTGTTATGGGTACTAGAAGACTGACATACTTTATACAATACCTACTTACATTACATAGATAGATATTTTTGATTATACATATAAAATACCCAGAACACTCGGAATAAATATTTGCAGATCGTACAAACATTTATCCCAATGCGGAAATCAAACCTGTAATCTTCCGCGTCGCAGGTGGACCTTCGCCCACCGCGCCACATCGGTCGTCTCGGTTGTTAAGTTACTTAAACCTAAAATATTCTTGCGCAAATACTTGCATAAGCTATCACTTTAAAAAAAAACTGCAAAGACCAAGGTGACCGTAGAAACTCTTGAAAATTTCCTGCGTTTGCTGTTAAAATTGCAGTATTTTTATCTTTCATTTACATTAAATTACAATAATTCATCTGTCTGAAACCACGTGTGCAAACATTAGCAAATAATGGCCGTTTTTATACTGCACGACACCTGCACGGTATAAAAATACTGGTACCTATCTGATATATCGTGTTATTTATCCTAATAGAATATCGTTGGCTTCGACCGACATTATAGGTGTAAAAGTGTCTAGTGTACCTACCTACTTAATATGAGTTAGCTCCTAACGATATTGTGTAAGTATCGCGTCGTTGTCGTGTCGTTAATATGGTAAAACGACCATATATATATGTGTGTGTATATATAATTATGAGTTCAGTAAAAGATATACCTATTTTAATTTCTGTTTAACAAAAGTTATGTTACAAGCGAAATAACGAATTATATTTGTCTCTAGAAGGAATATCAACTATCATAGAAGGTATGAAACATTTTCTATAAGACAAATAATAATTTAATATTTTTTTCCATCAGGATACCTACCACTGTAAAATCTAAGCTGTAAAAAGGGATATCGTGATTAAAGAAATAGTGAGTTGTCAAATGAAGAGATTAGTGATGCGTTAACATTGAGGTTAAAAAAAAAACAATTTGAAGTTGATAAGTTTTAAATATTAAGGCAAATTTGTGATTATGACCTTGATATGTGTCCAGAATTAGTTGCATTTAACAAATACTCGAAGCTTTACTAAGTTTCTTGGCATAAAGCCCTGTGTACACTAGGATAGTAGGAGAGTTGAGCGTCCCTATATCTTTGTTGAAATATTTGCAATGTGAGCGGCGGTGACTGCGCTAAAGCTTGCGCACACGAATCCAGAAATGTTATTATAAGGGTGTTTACACACGAGTCCAGTTATTAGGCATGTAAATGTTAGAAAAAGATAGTACATAAAGCTAGTGAAGGTAGTAGAAAAAAGCTTGTAGTAAGTAGGTACCTCTACTTCACTGTTTCTGCTATGTGCTCGAAAGCAGGGTGGCAACAGCCGGTTTTGAAGGGTTTGGATGCCGGTGATTTTACAGGCACATGATATTTCACATCTTTATGTCTCTAAACTTTTGTCTTAAAGTTCTCATAATATACTTTTGCGTATACCTAAGGGGTGTTTAAACTTTAACCTTTAAACTTTAAAGGGAACTCAAGAAGATGAAGACAAGGAGAGAGGTGATTTTTTGTTAAGAGTGTTTTTTACATTTACTAGATTCTCTCGTCTAAATTTATTTCAATTATGCAATCTGATATTTTTTTCTAAGATGATTGCTAATTATCATATCAGTTCGACAGATGTTTTTACGAAGGTTCAGACAGTGACAGTAGCTGTCTCCGTGTAGCCGACCCTTATATAAGTGCCGGTTGATTGTTGTCATAGCAAATTTGTTCTTGTCTCACTAGAATGTAGGATTAGCCTGTTTTTCTTCCAAACAACTGTTTTATCTCGCATTAATTGCAAGTTTGCCTTTGTTTCGCATAGATATGGTTTGCAAATGATTTCACAAGACCATGTTTTGTTTGCTTTGACTGTATTGCTTGTTACAAGAAAATCTTGCTTGCAAATTCTACGTATTTTCTGAAGGGCCGTGTAAGACCATACATGTATACCTAGGTACTGTTTATTTGTATTAAGTACCTATTACTTATATATTTTTTATTAGATTTACCTACCTAAACTAGCTAGTAATATTTTGTCTTGGTAAAGAGTATTGGTAAATACCTAGAAATATTCTGTTAATATCTATACCTAGGTACTAACTAGTCAGGCTCAGGCCGTCACATACTTCATGATTTATTATGCTATGTATAATTACTTAAGACAGTTGTAATAAATTAACTCATTAATACCCAGTGACACATTTTAATGACGACAATAATCGTAATTTGAATTTCGAAGCGTAGGTAACCTCAATCCGCCAAGATGGCGGTCGTTATCGCCCGCCATGTTTGTTTTGAGCTGCGCAAGAGTTTGTTTTCCCGAGAGCTGTAATACAAAGGTCTCTTAAAAAATTTAGAATAATGATGAGGACATATGATGATTATGTTTACGCAATTTTGGTTATGGTTATGGTTGGTTGTAACGTCTGTGTGGTTTCGAGAGGCGTATTGAAAATAAATATTGGGCGGTGCCTTGCATATTAATTTTGTCGTGTTTTTATGAGTACAACTGGTACTATGTGAATTTCGTATATTTAAGTGGACAAGTATTTATTAGAAAAAGTTGCTCAATGAACGTGTGAAACATACATAATTTACTAGGTAGAGCAGAATTTAACCTAAAAATATCTGTCTCATTTAGGTACTTACTTAAGTTCATAAGTTTTGACAATTACTAATATGTACAACAATCATACGGCTTAAAGCATTGCTTCACTAAGGCACGTCCTCTACGGACGTCTCCAGTCATCACCGCCGTCGCTCTAAAGTCTTAGATCTCTAAGGCTTCCTGTAGAAGTATCTCCATAATTGATACCAAAACCCAGCAATATCGCTTAAATAATAAGATAGACTAAAAAAACAAGGTAGCTTAAAACATTAGTTAACCATAATCGCTATTTGCAGTCAACTATCTAACCCCACATGGACCGTGATTTCACTCAGCAAAGGGGCCGCTTCAGGCCGTCTAAATATGTACATTACACACAAAATAACACATAATATGTACACAGCACACAATATAGCTTACATACAAAATATTTGGTAACACTGCTAATGTACCTAATCCAAGTTTACTTTTGTAAATTAAATAAAGATAATGATTGAAACTGCTTTACACAGAATTATGATGTTATAGTCCAGTCAAATTACGAAATAAATAAACATGAGCGAATACAGTTTGGGGACTTTGAGGATCGATAGGGCGGTGTATTCTGAGCATAAATTCCAATTTGAGGGGTTGTACTGAGGTCAGCTCAAGGTCATTTCGATGGAAACGCGTTTCATTCGATATCTCGAGAATGGTTGGTGTTAGGCGAAAAATTGTTGAGACCTTTTCTTTTCCAAACAAAATTTACAAACTTTTTTAATTGAAACTTTTTTTTATAACATTAATATTTTTCAACTTATTACTCCCGCAAGGCAAAAATTTTACTTTTTTTTCAATTTTTCGTCGTTTTCTCCCCAACCATTCAATTTTATTAAATTTTACTGATCATCAAAGTGTAGATCTTTTAATTATGAACAGTTTTGTCCTTAAACTTTTTTCCGTAGTGCCAATACCTTCGGAGTTATATATTACTTTACCGATATATTATTATTTTTATAAATTATTTTTCTATCAATAAATGTGTAAAACAGTTTTAATTGTTAATTTACTTCTTACCCAAATTAACCCAAAAATTTACCCAAATTAAATACTTAATTTTTAAATAGTTTAATCGATTGACCTTTTTATATTGCGACAGTGGCGCGGATTTCGCTCGGTACAGTAATATATAACTCCGAAGGTATTGGCACTACGGAAAAAAGTTTAAGGACAAAACTGTTCATAATTAAAAGATCTACACTTTGATGATCAGTAAAATTTAATAAAATTGAATGGTTGGGGAGAAAACGACGAAAAATTGAAAAAAAAGTAAATTTTTGCCTTGCGGGAGTAATAAGTTGAAAAATATTAATGTTATAAAAAAAAGTTTCAAATAAAAAAGTTTGTAAATTTTGTTTGGAAAAGAAAAGGTCTCAACAATTTTTCGCCTAACACCAACCTTTCTCGAGATATCGAATGAAACACGTTTCCATCGAAATGACCTTGAGCTGACCTCAGTACAACCCCTCAAATTGGAATGTATGCTCAGAATACACCCCCCTATTGATCCTCAAAGTCCCCAAACTGTGTTCGCTCATGTTTATTTAACTCGTTTTTAGCCATAATTTGACTGGACTATTATTAGTGTTTTAGCATTGACGGAGGAATCTATGCATATATTGGTTTTGTTCAAGGGTACCTACCTACTACGCTAAATATAATAACTAATAATGTATATAAAGTACAAGCTGATTGAATATTAGCCTAAAGTAAAATAATATGTTCGTTAAAGAGATACTAATTATAATAAGAATTTCGTTTAGATTCATAATTAATTAGGTGTCCCGGCACCAAATTGCCGTAACACACAATGAAATCTATTTTGTTCTGTATTTTTATCTAGACTGACCTAATTTAACAACACTGAAGTTTCCATAGCTTTCACGTAGATGGAACTACAAAGATAGCTATAGTTATATGATAAATTAATTTAATAAAAAAAATAAACTACATAAAAACAGTCTTCAGTGTTTCAAGAACACTATTTTGGTTACTTCATTTTAGATAAGACCCTAAGCTACGCAAGATAATTAATAGAAATATGTAGTGAATTTTAATTATTTGAATACTTGATGGAAATATTGAATCTAACTTTTTGCATCATATTTCTGTCACTTTAGTGCCATAAATCTCAGAGAATAGACTGTCACAAAATAAAAAGAGAATAGACTGTATGCATTTTAATGTTAAATGGTCGTGTGACAGTGACAGAAAATTCCAAAATATTGACAATAAGTGACCTTGACATTGTCAGTTCACCAGGCCGATAACTAGAACTAATATTGGCACCGTAAACGACCATGTTTGACATACGCTCAACTCTATCAATATATAAACATAATATTTATATTTGAGGGTAGGGCTCATCACTGAAAGCTGTTTCTACTTGCTGACGATATGAGTTCATTTAGTATTAATCTTTGTACTATTATGTTGGTATTTTTAGACCAATTTGTGGGTCTACAAAAAAATAAGTTTAATAAACCTCTGTAGTTTCATTAACTTTTTTAAGGCTTTGTTGCAATAATAGCTGAAAAAACTAAAATTTAATGAGTGTCATCAATGTTGGTAATTATACTTAAGCAATGATTTTTTAAGGTTACAAAATTCATTGCCAAATTTTCTTTTTCACTTTTTTATAGTTACGAATTGTAACTATTAAATACAGTAAAAAAATCTAATATGCCAAGAGTAAACTTTTCAACCGAATATTTTTATTCTTCTTAATTCAAAATTTCAGTACCTCTACATTTACAAACTGAAAAGTATTTTTTATTTTTTATCGACACTGTAAACGTAAGCCCATCCCTACGATCTGTCAGTTGATGACACTTGTGTAATTTGTTTCTGAAACTGATAATAATCTGTGTACTATGGGACGGGGTATGTGTTTGTTTTTTAAGTCTGATGTTGTAAAGATATTCACACTTTGTATGGAATTTTGGCAATTTTTAATGTAAGTAATAAATATGTATTTTACCAAATATGGTAGAGAACAGTTATAACCTACCTATTTATTTAAGTAAAAAGTTATAATTAAATATGTAGTAAGGTAAGTACAATTTTCAATAAATACTTTGATATTTTTTTTTAATAAAAAGCAGATTTTCTGCACCCTTTACGTTTTAAGGGTTATTTTGTATTCTTTATAGAAGTTTATAATATTTGACTATTTGATTATAATTTTAACTACCTCGACTACCAAGTTTCTCGTGTTAATGACTTGAGAGTCTCAAAATTATCGACTTTGCTGTAAATGACCCTACGCGTTAGGTAGGGTAGGTTATGTTACCCTTCGGAGCCTCGTTTACTCGATGCGATAAGGCGCGTTCACGCTCTTTAGCCGGGTAGTTTTAGTGCCCATAAACGATAGCGCGTAACTTGGTTATGTTTAGGATAGTGATATTTTAGTTAGTTCATTTAGGTCGAGTTTGGGCTGGGCTGTAAAGTTTACAAGTTAGTGTTGGTTTAGTGTTCGCAAATATATTTTTCTTTTATGTAAGTAATTTATATTATGTTCAAAAATTATGTCCGTTTGTTAGTTAAGTTGAATTCAAACTTAGCGAATAAGAAACGGTCGGAATAAACAGTAGGTAATTTTTCAAAGTCGTAAATCAACAAAAGAAAATAAAACAATGTCGAGTAAAAAACGGTTATATATGATTGAAATGTAATTGTCCTCGTCTGATACACTTTGTAACACATTATGAACTAAATCATTGGAGCCCATTAGAGTTTCATTGGATTAGGAAAACCTGTAAAAAATGTGGCAGTCTCCGAAAGTCCGACTTGTGGGAAAGAGACAAATATACTGGCATCAATTACGCTATTCCCTACTTGCCTCTTCCAGTGACTCTTACACAAGTAAAGCTCCTCAGTCCTAAACGCAAGCCTACATACTATTTGCTTTTCCAATTCGTGTCCTCAGATTCGTACAGCAAGACATGTGTATTTAGCGATACACATATAAATGATCGCGACGGCGTCCAAATGTCTTGCATTAGTGTCTTGTGTATCAATTTACACGTGTTCTCGATTTTTGAGTGGAGGTGGGAAATCCGGGAATGGAAACAACTTTTGACCAAACAAAGTTTGGGTTTACACTGCATTTACGCGTCCTGGCCCACTTTAGGTCATTTGGTAACAGTTTTCAAGCATCATTAGTACTACAACATCCATGGAAAAACAAGTACCTACCTACCTATTTGTAGATCATGAAAAGATTAGTTACGCTGCGGGAATAAAACCCCGATCTCAACCTCTTGGTCGCCTGCTGTGTAATCCAAGAGATTTTGGTTTATAAGTATAAATAGCAAAGAACTTGATGGTTATTTTGGTCAATCAACTTTTAAGTGTACATCAGTGATAAATTTTGTTTTTTTTATTTTATTTGTTTTTTTTTATATTTTAACATTTTTTCTTTAGATAATTATTTATATTTTAAGAATTCACATAGAGCAGAACGGTTTATTTAAACAAAATAGTAAATTTGACTCCGAAATCCACATGACTCTAGTTAAGATAGTCCCTTGGACAACTAACTAAATAGACTTCTGAACCATTTGAAATTCAGTCAAATTGTGAACCGTCACTTTATTCTCACTTAATATAGGATGGATTTCAATTTGTCTTCCATAAATAAAAGACGTGACTTTTAATTGATAAGTTATTTCCAATTATATTGTCTCCTGGACAACGACAAACTTTAAATGTAACGAACTTTTCATTTAACTTGTAAAATAATAATTAATACGTGATATTTAAAATTCTTTGTTTCACTTTTAATTGTTATATTCATATTTGAAAATTTTGTAAACTTCACTGTTTTTTTTTAAAGTAAAATTGACGATAATGTGTCTTTGGGAGACAGGGACAAATGGTTGTCCAGTGGACATATACGGTTGTCCATAGGACATACTCGGGAGTTCAAAGGAGTTACTAGGATTGAAATCGCCTGTATTTGTTATTTTTATGTTAAAAAACCAACTGTATGACAATCATTTTCAGTTTTATTATATTTTTTTATTATGTTTTTTTCAACATTACAATAAATTACTTTTCAGTTTTCTTTATCTTCTAGCGGCATACTTGAAATTAGTTTTTTATTCTTATGGTAGCTTTCCCTTTTTTTCTATTTCGCTCAGCTAATTTCTCCGGGTCTGCTTTCTCTATAGCGTCTTGGTTTTTCTTTTTCCGTCAAACCCATTACCTAAAAATAATAACAAAAATAATTTAGAATATAGAACTATTAGATATAGCAAAAATGTGTTAAGTAAGTAAGCTAACTGCCTCCGTGGTGTAGTGATTTGAGCGTTTGTCTTAGAGTCCGGAGTTCCCTGGTTTATGCTGATTCTATCATTAATTGTCCTATGGGCAACCAAAATGTCCCACGGACAACGGTTTTGGTTGTCCAAGTGACTGGTTGTCCAAGTGACATTTATCAGTTTTTGCGCTTCCTGTGATATTTTGTATTAAGTCTTACGCGCAGTGAAAAATATAGATAAAATAGAATATATTTCACTTTTATTCACTACGATATATCAAATACTTACGTTTTTGTGCTGGTTGTCCGGTAGACACACAAAAAAGCCACCCACTTTTTCAAAACGCGCGCGACCGACTGAAACCGCGGCAATGATGAAATCAAAAAGGCGGTTGGATGAGTGTTGTCCCAAACCGACCGACTTATTGTCAAGGCAGTGATCACTCCATCTATGTTTTGGTTTCGGAACTTTTTTACGGTTGTCCGGTGGAAGTCGTAATAATAAAATATAATAGGGACCAAAATGAACACGCAAAAAAATCGGTAAAATTATGAAACAAACAAAAATCTATATGCTAGCATCTTAGTGAACATTGTAATGAATAATTATGTACAAGCGTAATTAATTGCCCTATAGTATTTTTTTGTATAAAGTAATGTTTCATTGTAATTAGCTACTGAGGGACAAATAAAAAACACTACATCCAGATGTTTTGTCACCTGGACAACCATTAAAATTCCAGTTTAATAGTGATTTATTTAAAATAATTTACTCGTATGTTTGCTTAATAATAAGATAAATGCGACATATGCCAAAAAACCACTTAATTTTCTTTAGAACTGCGATTATTGGTCAGGGACAAAACATAGTACTTACAGGACAAATAAAAGTTGATTGACCCATTTGCTTAGACAATATTCTGTAGGTACTAGTAGATAAAGTAGGTAATGTGTTTCTCAATGATATGTTGTTATTGATCAATCTTCTATCGCGGGCCTTGAGCGTGGAGACCGAATCCAGAAATTCCGTAACGAAATAACCTAACACTCCGTCCGGTGGTGCTATGCAATAGCTTTACCGCGGCAGGCCCCGAGTGCCACACGTCTTTTTTGCTTATTTGCGTCCATGAAGTGACATTTTCATTATCACAGCAGCCAATCCAAATATTCTGTTTTAAAAAGCTAAACAAAAATATTGACAATTACTCATGAACTGAACCCACAAAAATCATTTCAGTTTACAATGTCGAAATACTAATAAAATGTACATTTTCCAGTACTAAATGCGACAATAGTGTCAGTGCGATTGACCAATGAGCTCTGACAACAAAACGTGCGACTTTCAATAATTATGTTTGCAGAAATCGTTAGACCGTCCGCCATCTTGAAATATCCATGGACAATGCATTGTGGAAAATCACGGATCAAATAAACAAATAAGTCAAATAACCGTGCTGGGGAAATATCGGTGAAACCCGGGTTGTTGAAACGAGGGTCATGATATCTTGGAAATAATAATGAGGACTGACTTTAGGTGATAATTTGATCTGACACTGAGGAGAAAAGTATCACTTTTCGCTTTCTGAAATGTAACAGAAAATGTCAAAATGTTAAACAAAGAAACGTAAAAGTTTTTATTTTTAGGCTTATATCCATAAGTAAAAACTATCGAAAAAAATACTTAATATGATCATCTGAAGATTCATTTACATGGGGATTCTTTGAAACGAATTCAAATAACGAATGAAACGAATTAGTAGGTATACTTAGTAATGATAGCATATTTACGTTAGAGCGTCTAATTCTTTGTTCTACTAAAATACCTCTCAAAATGTCGAACTTACTCACGTTTATTTGTGATATGTAATAACATAACCCAATTATTGCTTCTGTTGGTAGTATATATCAGAATTGGTTTGTTTAAATTAATTGGTAGAGTCTTAGAAATTATTTAGCCAGTAAACATTGACTGTTGTGAGATGAATACATAGTTTACTTGTAAATATTCATTAATTGATTCAGACAAATGTATCGTAATGGTATTGTTTTATCTGTACATACTTTTTGAGCTAACCTAAGTCTAAGCTTAACCTAAAACTGACCGTTTTGGATTTTTTATTTGTTCTGTTTCCGGGTGTTAATATTATATGTATTCTATTCCAACAGTTCAATCTCTAGGCCTATGGCTGGTACCAACTGAGCTGTGGGTTTTGACACTTGTGACATCTGTCAAAGTACAGAGGACATTCTGTTTATGAAATTCTTGCGTATTTGCTGCGCGATTGCGTCATAGCTATTTCCGAGCTTATATGAATTTTCCACAATCAGTCACCCATCTGCCGAGTTATCTTGACAAGTCGTAACTCTTTAATTCTCTCTAAAATGTTTGTTTTACGTGACTGTCTTCCTGTTTGTTCTGGGTTATTGTCTTCATCTAAACTTTTTAAAGTACTTAGTACCTATTTTTTTATACATTTTGCTAACCTTGTTGCAAAAATACTGAGCAAAAATTGTCAATATAAAATTAGAAAAATGTTTTCATATGTATTTGTAGGCGTGTTCCCATAAAAAATGGTTTCAATCAACAATTAATTGCAAATAAACTTAACTAAGTATGTTTTACTTTTAGATTTTAATCAATAACATATTTTTGCGTTTGAATTTGAAACAGCAGTACCTACTTATATCCAGACTGCGCGGTGACGTTGCAACGTCCAACGAGCTGGCGTGAACGCGCAGTGTGACTCCAATACGTTAGGATTACACAACGCAGTGACTGTCAGACTTGTCCGTACCTACCCTGATGAGACAATTCATGAATCTCATTAGTACAAAAACAGCTAGTTTCAAAGCCGAAGACGTTATTTGATTAACACTAATTAGTCCCAACCGGCTTTGCTTCTACCGACGAATGCAAAGAAAGTGATATTTAAAAGTTTTTTACACCCTAAAATTAGTAAACCTTATGTATATAGAGTTAAGGTTTAAAATAACGAAGCTGAGATATTGTAGAGCTGTATTAAAAACTCAGGTTAATCCCAATTTTTGTGAAAGTGTACTTTCTATGTTAAGTAGGTCGTTTTCTGGGTGCAGTTTGAAGAAAACCTACAGGTATTGAGTAGGGCATTTAAATTACACTGTCTCTAGTTTTTTTTTAACTTTACTTACTAACCTAACTATTTGAAACTATCACGATTTTGAACATAGTTTTCTTTATAAACGGGATATTTACCATGATTTGTGAGTTTGATTATTTCCCGGGATCATGGCGCATGCAACTGTGCCGAATATCGGAAAATAATCAAACTCACAAATCATGGTAAATATCCTGTTTAAAAAGAAAACTATAACCTAACTATTTTATCAAATATATAACCTAGCTTGATTCCAAGATGTAATTATTCTATTTGAAAGTAAATATAATGCATTTGTTAATCAAACTATCGAACACACCCCTGTAATTAGTGAAACCATCAGTTACATTCCCATCAATAAATCTCTTTATATTTCACGCTCAATTCTATACAATGCGCAAGTCAAATGTACCATCAAAAAGGTCATTCAGAACTAAACGGGGGCTAACAACATTATACCCGTGTAATACATATTTTATTTCTACCTTTTATAAGTTTAATTTTATGGCAACCCCGGTTTTTTCATAGACAACCCGTTTTTTTTATGCAACGAGCACAATGTCGATTTGTAGTGAATGGGGGGCGTTGTATTGTTAGACAATATTTTTTTTGTATCGGATCCTGTATTTATGACAGTTGGGTAGGGTTAGTAAAACAATGTTTAGTTAGAAATAAACAAACTTGACTTTATTATAATTAGGTATGTTGTAAAACTCGTTAGCGATATAGGTGCGATCAGGTTAAAGCTACCAGTCAGTGATACTAGGACTAGTATAGGATAGTAAAGGCACTAAAGGTTGAATCTATTGTCGATGCATCAAAGTCGTTACAATTTTGCAAGAGACGACAAAGGCTGCGTCGATCCGACGTAACACAGACACACCACAAAGCTTTGCTGACCGTACGTCGATGCCTCTACATCCACCGACCTCAATAGTTCCTGCGTCCTATTCAACAAGACACTGTTAGCTTCCGGTTGGCCTTTCATTGTACAATTCGACAGGGCAGATTCGCGCGCCGCCGGCCATAGACAACAATGCGTCAATTCAAAAATCGAATTCCAAATTCAAAAGCGCATCGTCGAGGTTTATTGGCTTATCGCTTGATTGATTGTGCGAACATTGCAACTTTTTTTTCAGAACTGGCAACACTTTGTCCGAATTTATAACTCGATATCGATAATATATTTTGATTTGGGCGTGTCGAATGTGAATTTACCTTTGTCGGTACAGGAAGTTTAAGGAAATATTGCATCCGATAACAGGTACAATTTTAGTTGTTTTGTCGACAGAAAAATCGAGTTTGTTGCACTTGTGTTTGCGTTACGGATGTTAAAGTTTGACAGAGTAAAGAGGCGGCTACTGAAATGTTTGTGCATTCTGTTGTTGAAATAATGATTTACATTTCAAATTAAGATGGGTATTTACGTCTTTTATTCCATTAAGTATATCTGAAAAGCCTTGCCTTTGTAACCTTCTTTTCACTATTCCAAAGTTGTTATCCCGGATGAGCCGAAGGTGTCTTGAGTTAGACCTTGTTCTGAATCCCAGTCCGGTTTTTCCATCAGAAATATATATTTTTATATTATTTAAGAATGACAATAGTATTAGCATAAGAAACACAAAACAATAGTGTAGTTTTCACCTCACGCGCAGAGTTCCTAATAGATGACGAAATCTGGAGATACGTATTCGTCTCAACCACAATCAAGTGCTCCTCTCGAGTCATTTCATAGTCTTTATGTCAAAGGCATAGGTCTCAAAATGGCATGGAATGTAGTGCAGTGAGTGTAAGTATGGTGTAGCGTAGTGAAAAGACCGTGTCGTGTTGTGGCACCGTGAATAAACGGACAGACACAGTGTTGCATATGCACACCTATAAAATACACAAACGGCGAAAAATCTATATTGACGCACAGAGGTCAACGCCTGCTTGTCTTTATATTCACTCTTTTAAAAAAGTTATAAAATAAATGACTTCTAAGCTCGCTTGATATTTTGATAACTTTTTTTTAATTCTTCCAAGAAAATCTAGGACTTCTTAGGTCTAATCATGTAGGTTTAGAATACTATTATAAATAATAAACATGAATTATCTGTGACCTAAGCTGCTCTATGGTCACGCATAGTTTTCAGTTTTTAAAACTGTCATGAGAATTGTACTAAAAAAAGTTGTAAAAATTCGTATAAGTTATCAAAAACATCGCACACTAACA
This sequence comes from Ecliptopera silaceata, assembly GCA_932527185.1. NCBI lineage: Eukaryota > Metazoa > Arthropoda > Insecta > Lepidoptera > Geometridae > Ecliptopera > Ecliptopera silaceata. The sequence goes on along the minus strand of OW052208.1, from coordinate 6,942,028 downwards.
TATAGGCAAGACACGGAAACGACCATTCATCAAAATGCCCATTAGATATCCATTATGCCACATTTAGGATGACAACACTCTACAATAGTATTTACATTCGCTGTCAGTTTGTTTTACATTCAAAATACGTTGAATGAGCGTAGCATTTCGAACATTCTGAAGTCTTTTATACTTTAGACATGTCACGCTTTATACTAGATCCATAGCAGTTCCTTGGACCTTTGTATTCCGAAGAAAGGTGAATGAGGAACAGAATAATAATAACTTGCCAGTGATATTTAAGAAAAAAGAAAGAATAGATTTTTTTGAAAAAGGAACATTGCGATTGATGCCAGGGTTCATATTTTGAAATTAGAACAATATAAAAAAATGTTGTCATCTTATACTTTTCATTTGAACTTTTTTTAGTAAAACAATGTAGGTATAAAAAAACAATAAAGTTAAGATGACACTTTATTGCTTTTTCTAAATATCACTGGCTACTTAGTGTTGCCCATGTCTTTTTAAATGTAAGTACATAAAATAGACTTCTTTTCAATTCACAATAATCCTGACTTAAGTATTTTTTTTTATTAGTTAAGTAGGTATAGTTTATTCACAAACAAACTTACGACTATTTACAAAATGTACATTATCATATAAAATACATAAGAAACAGTTGAGCTATCTACAGACCGTTGCAAACGATCTATAGATAGTTCAACTGATCCAAATCAGTACCAATCGGAAGCGTACCCAAGACACTGGCTGCATTGCCGCGCTGAATAGCAATGCTGATACGCTAGGCCAGATAAGTATTTAAGTAAGTATTTTAATAATTTTACTGCAATAATTCTTACAACTGCTACAAAAAAATCCGCGTTATCACACCCACAAGATTTAAAGGGAGTACGTGCTTGGTTTTTAAGCGCTTCTTCTTATTATTTAAGAGCAACGCTCTTGTCTGCGTAATCAATGCAATCCACGCCATTTTTTCCTTTCCAGGGCCGCCTCCTTGACTTCCCTATACGACACGAGGGCAACCTTCATCTTTACTTGGCTCATGTAGTTTATCCTCGGCCTTCCTCTTCCTCTCCTTCCTTCTACCTTTCCTTCTATGATGTTATTGATGAGGTTGTCGTGTCGTATAAGATGGCCAATCATCTTCCCCCTTCTGTTCTCAACCATTTTCATGAGGGCTCTTTCCTCTCCGACTCTTCTCAACACTTCTACGTTTGTTATTTTCTCCGTCCAACTTATCTTTTCCATCCTCCTCCAACACCACATTTCAAATGCTTCTAAAAACTCTCTATCCCTTTGTGTCATTGTCCACGTTTCACATCCATACAGAGCGATGCTCCACACGTATGCTTTTATAAATTTTTAAGCGCATGTCATGATAATTTACGTATTTATGTACGTATGTGCTCAGTGTGCTCGTAAATTCACAAGCCCGTGATTTATGTGAAGATTAACACGTTATCAGTATCTAACGTGATATCTATACGTATTATGTAGATACAAATATCTATAGTATATGAGCGAATGACGTTCAAAGCATCTAGACTAGACCTAGAAAGAGTCTTGAAAACGATAATGAATATTTTGTAAAAAAATAAATTTCGGATCGATATATCGTTTTCCGTCTCCATGTCGGCGGTATGTCGCCATTGTTCGTTTTGGGCCTCAAAGTTCTACTTTTCTTGATGTGATTTTATTTATAGATTGACTTGTATTTATTCGCAACTATATCTCTCCTAATGTAAGACAAAATCTTTAAGTAAATATAAGCTAAGAAGCGTTAGGGCAACCCTAATATTTTCAATAAGTATTTTTCTGCGCTAGTATTTTTGGTATGTCCGCAAAAAAACGGTTAAAATGAACCGATAAACATTTTGTTTCACTAACCAAATATGTCAATCCAACAGTTTTGCAATTCTGTTAGCGCAAATTATTTGCACATATAATAATGCATGTCATAAACAAAATCCTATGAAAACAGATCGTTACAATAGACTTCAAGAATAATAACTTTTGTGGCGGAATCACTCCAAATCACGTGTTGTTGGCAACACTGAGGGTCCTTGAAACTAAACTAACAACTTGCACGCCCAATGTAAATAAATTCTTATTATGTTGTGTTATTTTTAGTTCAAAGGTATATTATATTGAAAATGTATGACTTAAATATCGAAAAATTATAAAAAAAAATAGATTTCACAAAGTAAGTACTTCTGCTATATTTTAATTTTAATCAATTTTTTTAAGACATGTTTAGATAAAAAAACCAGTTGTTAGTTTATCTAGTTTGTGACCTAAATTTTATAAAAATGCAAGAAAATAATATTTTCATAAACGAACTAAGTAACGTCTGAAAATTCCGTTCATCAAGAAATTAATTAACTTCGTACAAAGTTTCAAGTTCCGTTAATCTTTCTTATAAAATTCACAAAAACTTTAAGCGCAGTAGTTTGAGTTGCAAACTTGTAATAGGTTTAAACTCTGAATATTTTACTTGTTTCTTCAATCTGGGAATTATAATTGATCAAAGTTGAACTTTTATTTATTTATGGTCTAGTAAAATTGTATTTAAATATTTCGAGATTTTATTATCTAAGTACTTACCTACCTACTTACTTCATTTTTTTTGTCAAATACGATTGATATAAAGTAGTTGTTGTTTTAAAGTACCTACGTTGTTATTTCAATTACAAGTAGGTATTAGTACTTATTTAGTAGTAAAGTTAAACAAAAAAAATCTTGTAGTTTCCATATACAGCGGTAAATAATAACTTTACACAGAAATAAACTTTATTCTAACGGTAAGACCACACTATAAACCGATTTTTTACGGTTTTTTTAATACTAAAGAAAGCGGAGGTTGTAAATATTTGCGCTATTTTTCGACTGGCAACACCAATTTTATTTCGCGGATACTCTAGCTTAATATAGGGTGTTCCGTTATCCGGTTATTTTGGAGTTGTGGCCGACATTTCTGGCTATGTTAATATGGGCAAATATTTATAGCACAAATATTTATTATCTATTTTTATAAAAGTAGGTACATTTATAAACTGGGAGTGCCAAAGAACGTATTTAATAAAAAAATATAAAAATTTTTTTCATGATGTTGGTTATTGATAAGAAAATAGAAATCGAGAATGTTTATCAAAAAATTTAAATCTTTTTCTAAATTAAAAATAAATATTTTCTTATTAAGCCAAACAGTGTTATATTGAACTCTCCGTCTTTGTAATTTATTTTGTAAATGGCAACCCTAGTTGCAAACAGTATTTTTAATCGATTGCACCAACAGTGTGGGTTACACTTAGCGAAACTTTGCGCGGGAAAAACAGGCCTCAAGTTTGTTGGGACAACATCAACTGAATGAGTCAATGTTTTCCGTGGAAATATTTAAAGAATCATCCATCGGTGTTGCCACTTTTCAACATTATTTGGTTTGAGCAAAGTCTATTAAGATTTCTTTGTCAGTATAAACTAAACATTTTATAATTCAATAAATCTGTTGGTCAAGTTTTTTAAACAGCGAATTATATGCGAATGCGAATTAATAAAATTTTAAATCAATAAAAAAGAGGAGGAAAAATGATGCAATATTTATGTTTCACATAACGAATTGTATCTTATCTCTATTGGAGTTGAAAAAAGAATGAACATAAAAGTAACACATTCGTTCAACTTCGTTCAGTAGCTGTGTGCAAATACGCTCAAAAACAAAACAACTCATTGAACGATCCTCGCGAGTTATGGTACGTTTACACAGCCTTTTAATTAAAATAATTTAAAATATAATCGCTTTAGAGCTCCGAGTTCGTAACAAGGGAAGTTGAAATTTCCGAAACGTACAAGACAAAATAATAAAATATTAATAAAGGCTCCGTAGACGGTGGAAAACGATGGAAAAGTTTCATCGGCCAATATTTGTGTTTCAAATAAAGCGCTGCGATACTGCGCGGTCTTTCGCACTTTGAACTGGCTGTTGTTGTAAAATGAGCTTTAATGTATTGATATAAGACTTAATATTAATGGTTCATAATGTTCCTAATGCATAACAGGCTCAAGAAAATATTTTTGAGCTCTGAACAAAACTTTAACATAGATTATTTTTTTGTAGTTCAAAGTTTAACTAACATTACCTATTTATATGCTACATGAGAAACCAACTCTAAAAACAAGGATGAAATAAATTCGATTGAATTAGATTCGAGCTTTCACAAGGCTGCGCCTCAATGAACAGTTTAAATAATACCAAACTATTTTCCCAATCACGACGACTAGGACCTAACATTTCTAAACAAAATTAAAATCCGTTTGTATTTTTTTATTATTATACGGTAACACAGAAAGTCTAACCCATTTTTAACTGTAAAAAAACGGAGAACGCGTTTTTTTTTATTTCTGTTGAGACCTCCTTTAAGTGTTGTGAACTGTCATTATAATTATAGTCTGTTGCACTGAAAAAAACGGAGATTTTAAAAAAAATCTGGTGATCAAGACCTCCTTTGAGTGTTGCAAACTGTCATTATAGTCTGTGGCACTGCTGGGGTTAGAGCTGGCTGCTGTTTAACATCCTGCTCGGGTAAATAACTTGAGTTAGTTAAAATATTTGGCTCATTTTCTGGGCAAATTAAAAGTAAGTAGGCAATGTTTTTTATCTTCCATTTTATTTTTTTCGAATTGAATTTATGATATACCAAATTATGAATATGCAATAGGTGGTTGTTATATTTGAAAAGAAAAACTCTTTTGAACGATTGATAAGACACAAAAAAGGAGGCACTATGAAGACACAAACATAATAAATCTTTTACTTTCACTAAAATTTTTTTTTCATAAAACTTCTGAGCATAATCTCTTCGGTGTAGATGAAGAAGTAGAAAAATTAATATGAATAGTGTTATTTTTTTTATTACATCAAAAATCTAATTTAATTTTGACCTACTCATGATAATTACGAAACATAAAAAATATCATTTTAAGCTTGTAATTTCTGACTAAAATTCTTTTAGTCTGAAATACCAGTTAATAACATTTAACAAATTTTGATAAAAAAAATCCACCTAATTTCAGTCTTTGTGACAGGCGTTACAGCTCAGTTGGTCAGCTCTGCCTTCCATGTTGTGGTCGTGGATTCGATTATTTATTTATTTGCCTACAGTGAAGCATGAAGATGAATTTAAAAATTATTCTAGAACATCGTAAATGTTTGTGATTTTGTTTCAGCATCTGCACAGTGTAAATAAAATATTCGAATAACTTTTTTAGTTAAATAGTTACTTTACTATATTAAAATAGTTATTAACGCGAACGCCTCGAGGTAGTGAAATAAATCAAATAAAGCTGACTAGTACAACAACTAACTTTATCTAGTTATTCACTAACCAGTCAAAAGCGTAGTTAATACCGTAACAAGTAGAATTCATCGTCTTTGTTTACCATAGACAATAGATTTATACACTCTACATTAAATAAAATCAATAAAAAATCTATTTAAAGTTTGTTTATTTTGTTGTAAAGCATCGAGGTTTTTTTTTTAATTAACCTGTACTTTCCCTTTCCCTTTGATGGGCAAAGGTCTCCCCCCTTTTCTTCCATTTTTTTCTCTCAGCCGCCGCTTTCCACCAGGCTCCGTCATAAGTACCTATCCAAGTCGTCACGCCATAAGCATCGAGCTTATGACGACTGGCAAGTTCTGTTCTTCGAAACTCAATTCTGCACACTTTATCGGATCTACATTTGGACGTAGTCGTTTTATCGTGTTGTGATTCCACTGATACTCTTACTTTGTGATATCATCATCATAGGCAGCCCGTACTAGCCCACTACTGGGTATAAGCCTCCTCCCTCAAACGCCACTCTTTCCTTAAATGGGCATTTTGCATCCAGGTCCTACTTGTACGGCAACGATGCTTTGTGATATATGTACTTATAATAAAAACATATTTTTTTTGTACATAATGTTTTGGTTTGAAACTCGATGCTTCGAAATTCTTCTAGAAAGTTTCTAGTCCAGTGGTGGATGTATGTAGGGGAGGATGTTTGCTGCGTCACTGCTGATTGATACGGGTCGCAACAATGCCTGTTTGCTTTCAATTACATCCGCGCCGCCCTCACGGAGCCGAGAGATTCGGAAAGACCGAAAGGTGGTCTTTCTATCGAAGTCTTTGCATAAAAACAAAAGACCATCGAAAAGCTTCAAAAAATATTCTACTTGAAATTGAGAGTATACGAATGACTTTAAAACAGAGTGCGACGAGATAGTTCCGATCTTGAAAACTTAATTCTATGACAAGATTTGAATTTAGATACCAATTTTTTCCTAATACGGGTAGATTCTACTTGAATTAGGTAGGTACTTCAAAAAGAAATAACATTTGAAAAAAGCTTGTGTTGTTCAGGTGTATGCACAGTTTTAAAAACGATTTCAATGCGAATCCAATTGCCACAGTTATAAACACTACTCGTTAGTGTGCGCTATATTCTATTAGTATAAATAATAAATAAATAATGCTGGACAATCCACACAACATCATCTAGTCCCAACCTAAGCAGAGCGTGTTTTATGGGTACTAGAAGACATACTTAATACAATACAGTACATAGATAGATATGTTTTATTATACATATAAAAAATGCAAGTTTGAATGTTTCCAAAACAAAATCTGTGATGGTTGGTGCCACATTCTGCACTTCTATATCCACGGCAACCTTCCTAATGTCACAACTCGCCGACTCTATTCTCGGATACTTATTGCAAACCTCAGACACACGTCAACACATAAACGTGCTTTTCGTTGATAACTGTTCTTGCAATTGGATTCGTATTGAAATCGTTTTTAAAACTGAACAAACACCAAAATACAAACTTTTTTCAAATGTTATTTCTTTTTTATATAGTTAATTTAAATGGACTTTCTATTATAAGAAAATATCTAATCTAATCTAAATCTTCATTAAAAGACTGTATTAACAACCAGTCTTGAGAATAACAAAATAAATACGTAATAATGTCTGTGTTATATTTAATAACTAGTCTTTAAAACTAAAATAAGCCCATTGCTCATTTCCACAAACCATATGATCGACATCCATTATTCCATAGCTGTTTGAGGGTAGACAGAAAGACATTAGCAATGGTAGGTGTGGGTACTCGATGCGCCACGTGACCGCCACGCGCACAAACACAGCCGCGTGCCCACGCAACGCGCACACATATTAAAAGGAATATGCTAGCTCTGCTTTAGTTTTGGCGACGTGATAAAAATTTTTGGGATGAAAGATTAAAATAACTTATTATAAAAATAAAATGCATTAAAAAGTGTGTCAACTCATGATGTAATATATTAAATTAAATGTGTACGAATTATAATAATTAATTAATAATTATATAAAGAAACTAAAATAGAGCCAAACCCTAATGCTCCTTCACAAACAGAAAAAACTAAAAATACCATTAATATTATATATATCATAGTCTACTATAAATAAAAAAGTTAGAAATAAAAAAAACTCTTTAAACTATAAATTCCAAACTTAATAAAACAATTACTTAATAAATGTTTATGTAATTTTCAAGTAAAGCAAAATATAATTATGTTATCGCTACTTTTGTATAGTTGACTTTGGTAACCTAACAGTGAATGCATTCCTAACTAATAAATACCGAAGTACCTATTTGAAGTATTTTTTTCAAAAAGCTAAAATGATTAACTCATAATTTTTTTATAAAGAGCAAATATTAAAAAAAAGCACCAGTTTCGTTGCTAACCAATCTAGTGCCTCTAACTAGAGAGTGTTACAATATTTGATAGGAGGTATTCTGCAGTGCACACTTTTCTGCTCGAGGTTTGTACTCTGATATTACATGTGTCAAAGTGAGCCTCTCCACGTCAGTTACAGAAAACTGTCATTTTGAAGTTGCGTTATTATTTTGTCAGATTCTTTATTTGATTTTATGGGGTACCAAGGCCTACCAAGTATTTATAATTCTTACAGGGCGACTAGTTGCAGCGACGCTTGATTAAAAAGTTGATGAGTATCAGGCCCAGATCATCAGTATCAGCTTTTTATCAGTTAACAGCGCAGTTAGCCCTAAGTTAGGACCCTAAGTTAGGGCCCTAAGTTACGTTTTATGCGTTTTTTGCGATACCGTTTTATTAAGACGTCGTTTTCTATCTATAAAATATTTTAATGTTTCTTTCAAAATGTTTTTACAAAAAGGTACAAACAGTAAACATTAAATTCTATGCGTTGAACGAATAAGCAAGTTTTCTGACATTCAAAGATGAAACTAAATATAGATTTACACTTACGTCTAATAACGATTGACAAACGCAAGCGTAAATCCACGTTTAGGTCTAGGTATCCACATCTTTGCATCTTAGGCTTGAAATGAAAACCGTTACGATTAATTTAGACCTTTTACTATATTGCTTTTAAAATAAGCCTTGTTTAATTTAAGTCAAGATACTTAGTCTCAAAATAATGCTATTCAATTTTGCAATTTATGTATATTACATCTAGTTTTCATCTCATTTACTAAGTACATTGACTTCATCTGTCATAGAAGGACGAACTTAGGGCGGCGCCGGCTCCGCCCGCCTAATTACTTATGTATCGCCCCAAACTCACTAAAAACGGGTTAATTTCTATAATAAAACAACCCTGACTAAATTAAATGTCATCTGACGCTGGACTTAATGACAGTGACGTATTCAGAACTTTCAAAGCTTTTTATGTGTAACAGTCTTATAAAAAGTTAGCGCAGACTTGTAGTACTGATTACCATACGTAATGATGGCTTAAAGTCATCGCTAACTTTTTATGAGATACGGGGCAAGTATTTAAGGATTTGTAGGCCACAGCGGTTAAGGTCTAAATATTAATGGGAAATTCAAATTTAATTTAAATTGTAAAATTATAATTACAGCTATAAAAAAATGGTATTCTGGTCAGCTCAGTGCATATCAAAATGTCTTAAAAAATGTTACATTATGGTAATCAGATCTTATAGGGTAAAATTCAATTCCATATAGCATTTGGGACCTATTTCGTTTTTGAGTAGTTTTTTTCCAAATAATTAAATAAATGAATCATCTGAAATATTCTGGCTACATCCACTAAGTAAAAGTTTTATAATTGCAAAGGTTTTAAGCAAATAGTCGAAACCTAATTACTTTTTTTATTGTTTTTGGACAAATACATTTAAGAAAAGTAAGGCAATAAATGGGTAAGTACCTATGTTTAAAAAGCATCTATTTAAGTACTATCTACTAACTTCAAATCGCTATAAATTAAAATGAAACCTATTTTTTTGTAAAGCTGGTAACCCTAATTTTGAACACATGCGCTGTAATATCTAAAACAATCAAACTCATTCTAGTTATGAGAAAGAAAAAATATCTTCTGTAAGAGGCTAATACATTTTCATGGAAACATCAACACTTACTTGAAAACTTGCGCCATAATGTATTTTATTTTTATTTTACATGAAATACTAACAGCTTTTAAAAATTAGGGATTACTAGAGTGAATGTAGCACAAATAAGCATAATTAGTAAGTATTCACTTATAGTATTGATATAAGCACTAGTTAATAAAAAAATATTGGTTAATATTGGTAGTTTTTTATCAGCAACATATCGAGGGCGTCGTGCAAGAAATGCTTAACTAACAAAATCAAAATCGCGAGTAAACGTCGTTTTAGTGTTTTTTTTCGACTAAATTTACTATATTTTTTTGTGTATGCAAAATTGTACTGTCGGTTTTTTTATATGTTATAAATAATTTTTCTGGCTATCTTTTCATTTAAAAATTGTCATCCTAACTTCTTTGATTTATTTAAAAAAAAATCATAAACAATTATTCATTTTTGCCTCGCCCGACTTTTGCCATCAATCGAAATTTTGATGTAGTTATGAACTTTTTGTGTTAGTTATTCATTTTATCCACACCTAAAACTTATGATTCGGTTCAATTTACACATGCTTAAGCGCCATTATAATTTTTTTTTCTCTTTAATTTCTTGTATTGTATAAGTTATCGCTTTTATAATTGGGATTCTTAAATACAAAAAAAGGGTAAAATATCATTATAAATCAAAATTAATTATGTTCCGAAGGTATAAATTCTACCGAAATTCAGATCAAGTATTTACTAGGCTTGCCTAGTTTACCTGGGCGATATTTAGACCAATTAAAATAAAAAATCTGTGAAGTATGGAATAGTAAAGAGATGTATTTATGAGTTCTGATAGGGAAAGTTCAAAAATTCTGTGTGGCATGCCTAAGACATATTAAAACTTAAGTCTTTGCAATGTTTTTTAATAAGAAGGTTGCACAGATGATTGTTGCATGAATTTAAGTTCTAGGATTAACAGAAGAAAGAATGTTAATGCTAAAAAAATGTCGTGTTGCTGACACTTACAATTTTCAACTGTGCAAATATAAATTACATTCTTTGAGCATGCAACCAGCAAAGAAGATTGATTACACCTTGTAGTACACTTTGTAGTTGATGGCAATAAATACTATGGTCAATCTCAAGCTAAATTTTCCAATTTGAATTAAATTGGTCTCATGGTTGACCATAATTTCATGCTCTTACAATACCACCAACAGAGATCGATGGAGACGCAATTTTAGAGCCACTATGACCATGTATTCTTCGTAGTCATGACCTACAACAACTCCATCATCAAATACGTGGTAGTAGCGGCTCTACCAGTTAATTTCTATTGGTCTATGTTTGTGTTAGAACATTAGATCAGTTTGTGTTTTCTTCTCTTTCCCTTTATTCTGCCTTGCACTGTCATTGAGCCTGTTTTGGTGATCACACAAGGCGGGAATCGAACCCGCAACCTTCCGCGTCGCAGAAGGACCATCGCCCGCCGCGCTACATCGGTCGTTAAATTGCAAGTATAATTAGGAAAAAAACTATTTGTTCATTTTTGCTGCAATTACTTTTATCACATTCTCAAATTTTGTGTCGAAGCAAAACTGACTAAGATACTTTATTCATTTTAGTTAGCAGTATTGCGTTTTGAAGGAGAAGTTAGTAAGTTTTGCATCAGTTATTCATTTCTGCCTCTTTTAAATTTTAAGATAAACGTCTTAAGCATTTTAGACACTGGCACAGTTTTTTTTTAATATTTTCGTAACGAATCACAGTATTCAGACGTAGGTAAGACCAAAAGACGCATCGCAAATTAGACTTTATAAAAATGCAATAAAGTCGATTTGACAAAATGTGTTAGTTAAGCATTTCTTGCACGACGCCGACGATATTTGTTAGTAAAAAAAACTAAAATAAAACTGCGGGTAGTCTACAGATGTAAAGGCCAACAGCCCCTCTTACAAATTGATATTTAAGTAACTGGTGAGAAGAGAGGCGTTGCGTGCTGCGTTGCTGATAACCGCTCCGTGACCGCCCGCGCCGCTCCAGGATTAGCAGATAGCGGCCCTAAGGAGAAATAATAAGGGCCCCGAAACTAAGTTATAAAGAGGTTTGTTTTCAAGATTATTACCAGTCTTCGAGTGAAAGTTTCTGGGTTTGAAAGCGCTGTGTGTCTCACGCTTCGTTTTGAATTTTGAAATGTTAGTTCAGTAAGTATAAAATTTAATTAAGATGTTTTATCGTAAAGAAACTCCTTACATTTTTAATGACTAAACCATTTCCTAAACTTGGAACACTTAACCTTTGGTGTTGACATAGTTCCTTCATAAAGTATGCCTGCAATAAATAAGTCTGTGAATTATTAGAAATATTGAGCTGATAGGGAATCACATCAAAAGATTACGATCAGTATTGTGCACAAAAACGAACATCAATTTAATTAAATAATGAGCCACCTCATCACGATCACTAATGCACGCCCCCAATAAACATTTATTGCTGTTAACATTCAACATGAGCTTTCAATAATCCTATGCAACCCCTAAACTGACATTTGTCCACCTACAAATTACTTCAACGCAAAATTAGCGCTGTAAAATTTACAACGATTTCCCGCCAACAGCAAAATGACAGAAGTGAAAACAAGATGGCCGCTACATACTACCTTTTGCAGCTAGCTCGCGCACCCCGCGTTTGTTAATCTTTATAAAGGGGACGTGTGAATTCGTAGATTCTGACAGATTCGTTGCGGGATTTAGAATAGATTTATGTTTAGGTATTGTGATAATATCGACGATTTGTACGGCTATTATCGAGTTTGTAATGGTTATGTTGGGTTGTAGTGATACAAGTGTTGGTGTTTGCTTAAATAAATCTTTATTTTAGACCAATTGAAAAACTTGAAACTAAATGACGTATAGGTAAATGCGTCGAGGAAAGTGCGTTCAGATGAAATAGAAAAGTTTTTACAAATTTTTAAGTATGTACTTATTTAGTGTTTTTTTAAGATATATTTTGCGCGTCAGTATAAGTTGCAGCTTTTTTCACATACCTACGTTCTACCTACTCTACGGTCGAGTTGCTAGTAAAAAAATGTATCTACTTCGATTCAAATAAAGACACCATACAAAAAAGTGATTGATAAAAAACTTCTAGGTACCTACAAATGGTACAATTCACGAAATAGCTGCACAAAATCAAAATAGTAGGGCAAGGGTGCAATTTGTTTATCCTCACGGTCTGACGGGTGATGTCCTTAATGAGATGCGGCGCAAACACCACTATTCCTAAGAGGGCGCGCCCCCTTAAATCTTTCTTTTTCCTCTATTTATAAATCCGATAATTGTTATTTGTTGTATGTAATTGCTTCACTATTGTACACTTGTAAAAATAGAGCAGGAAAAAAACTATACTAAAAAAATGCTAGTTCGTTATATATCGTTCTTAAAAATAGGTACGGTGATAGTACTTCCCGGGCGTTTCCAGAAAAAGCTAAAAACGCGTTTATACTTTAATACAGAAAAAAATCATGGACATTTGGCACATCACACTCTAGTCCCAAACTAAGCACAGCTTACTACCTGAACCATATTGCTGATAGAACAGTTAGATAAGTGCAGTTTTTTTTTTCAAATTCATACATAGATAGCAGAATTACACCAATACACAGAATATTGTTCAGTTGAACAGTGTTCATCACACTTACAAACGTTTGTGCTCGGCGGAGATCGAATCCGCGAACCACAGCATGCGGAAAGCAGAGCTACTACCAACTGTGCTGTGACGCCTGTCATGCCAATAGGTCGACCAACACGTGGAAGGTGTGGGTTCATTATCCAAAGCCTTAGTATGCCGTGTCCACGGGTCCGCGTGTGCAAGCTATATATCACTAAAAGGTGAAAATTTTTAATTATTCGTCGTGGACTTGTTTGATCAGGTGAGACGACGACGCCCTAAATACTGCCTCGTGTCTCAGTTTTAATTGTTTTTTTTTGTATTATAAGTTAACTTGAAAGAAACTGTATTGTGGTATTTTAAACTACATTATTCGTTACCTATATAATATTTGAAAATATCATGGTTTTGAACATAGTTTTCATTATAAACGGGATATTTACCATGATAGCATGCAACTGTGCCGGAATATCGGGAAATAATCAAACTCACAAATGATGGTACATAAATATCCCGTTTATAATGAAAACTATACATTATTCGTTTCAATAAATTCATTGTAATGCTGTAAGAACCGTTTTTTATGACTTTATTTGGGTTCTTGGCTAGCCTTTTACAAGTTGTTTAAGCTATGGGAACTTGGAAGATTGCGGATTATAATGATAAATAATTTACATTACAACATTGATTTATGTTTATTATATAGAAAACTCATTTTTGAAACAGCTTACTGATTAACTATGGGTAATATTTTTTTCTCACATGTCTCAAATACCAATATAAAATGAAATTGAAAAAATACGCCGCATAAATGAAACCATCACTCTCTAATTTTGTTGCGCTAAATAAATAGGTTATGTTCATAGAAATATTTTCAATTAATGCAGTTTGTTTTAGAAGGTACATTAGGTACATCAAAATCCGTTAAAATTTGACACAAGCAGTTCAAACAAGCTTCGCGAAGTTACACTTGGTTGTCAACACGAGGTCTGTCGCGATGGTGACAAGCTAAATAAACTAAAAAGGTAGGTACAAAAAGTATTTAAGTAGGTATTCTATCAGCAATCTAGGTCTCATGTAGAACAAGCTTTGCTTAGTTTGCGACTAAAGGTGTGAAATTTATGAGAAAATCAAACATAGTCAAGTCAAAAGGACTCGGTTGGCTCTACATTCTAAGTTCTTAGGATAAACGTCAATTATATTTTATAAACCTATTTTCAAATGTTTTCCATATCTTACAGACTGTACGAACATCCCACAAAGTATAAATAATCTGTGGGTAAACGAAGGTAGACTTCATTAGATACGAATTAGGGATTTTTACAACTGAATTTGACATGTGTCTGCAAGCTCTCACATTCTGTGGCCTGTGGCTAACGACCGGATTCTGGAAACCCAAATCACGATTGATCCGGATTTGACACATACTTAGTAATATTTGATTTTTTCGTTGATCATCGTTCGAGAAACCGGCCGCAAGTGAAGAATGATTCTTTTGACTTGGAGTAATGACATATCGATTTTTAAATCAATTATTATTTAGAAGTGTGACAAATGACCATCGTAGCTAGCTAATGACGCGCGCTCGTGTTTGCTCGCGCTCACGTGCACGTTATCGGCAAACAAAGCTCCGGTTCTTCAATCATTTCTAGTCCAGTTTCTATTCAAATCGTATTTGCTCGGCATTCAATAATGCAGGCTCGATATTTGCCTGGCAGCACATATTTTGTTTGATTCATAGTTTGCTATCAAGACCTACATCGATCAAAAACTACTCAGTTTCCCTTCCCGAATACAAAAAAATATTTTGTGAACTGAAACTAAAACACGTTAGTTTTTTTATCGCAAGCTATTTTTAAAACACTATGACTAAAATTGTTGGAAACTCAATGAAAACACAGTTAGCAGCAGATATCAGCAGCTTAGACTTTAATTTAATGATAACTAAGTACATAGTTACTTTGGGCACAATTGTCACTTGTCACAATAGGTGTCTGCGAATGGACGACGAAACCGAGGCAGACCAAGAAAACGTTGGCGTGACGACTTGGGTACTTTTCACGGAGCCTGGGACTGATAGGAAACAATAAGAAAAAAGGTGGGCAACGGTGGGAAAGTAAATATATAATTAATAAAAAAAGGTTTTAATACCAAGAATATTTATTTTACTTTTATTTTAAGCCGGTGGAAGAACCCTCAACATTTTCCAAAAATATTTTATTAAATTTGCAGTTCGTGATCACACTTGCGTGCCTCCCCATGACCCAATCCCGTAAAAGTGCCATACGAATCAAACGCAACATAATTTAATTGTGCTATAAATAAACAATAACAGGGCTGGCACGAAGGGCTGGGCTAGGGCTCGGAATCACAACTGCGAGTGGTAGGATTATCTCTCATTAGCGCGGGCGCGATCGTGCGCACAGCCCTGTGGGGCACGGAATTCTGATGTTTATAGTTTGCTGATCAAACCATTTCTGAAAATATCACATGATATGTATTTTGTTCAACATACAGACGTATATAAAATTATATTGCCAAGTTGCCAGCATTAAAAGGTAAAAATGGCTCCCGACAAAACATTCGAACTAGATTCAACTTTCCAAAAAGGAAATTAGTAAGTATAAAACGAAAACGACATTTTTTTAAAATGTGTTTTATATAAAATTCAGTGTTATTCATTCATATGGTTATCTATTTTATCTACATGGTGTTTTTGCTGCTTCTTATTACATATGTTAAGTATTTAAAGTTTCTACATTTTTTTTTGTTAATAAAAAAATACAACGGTCATATTTTTCCAATCAAAATTATAATATCGTGACATTTTTTCATAAAGTCTAAAAATACGCTACAGAGGTGTATTTTTCATAAGAGGAAATTTAATATTTCAAACTTAATTTCAGGAGATGAGGCGCTTCTTAAGCCGGCGTCTTGGCAATATAAAGTTACGGTCTACTTATCTCTATTCTTTAAAAGTCTTCTATACTTAGTAGGTATCTGATAAAGAGTTTTTTCATAGTCAGTTTTGTCTTATTTTTTTTTAAATTTTAATTCTAAAAAAGATTTTTTAAGAAGGTTTTATTTAACTTTTGTAGTAGAAAATCACATGGCGAAGAAATAATAGAAGTATTTCAGAAGAAACGTACCTATAAAGTTACCCACAGTACAAGACACAGAACCAACATCAGTGCTCACAAACGTTTGTTCTCAGGAATCGAACCCATGACCCACAGCATGGAGCTGTCAAGACAGCTCTCATGCCCCTCGGATTTGCACAACTCTCTAATCGCTACACAATGGCCGGGGTTTAGATATAAATACAGATCGTGTTGTTTTCGGTCGGCACCCCACTGCACCATATTAGGGACTTTCGTTTATAGCTTTAACCTATTGTAATTTTTTAAATGTTGCTTTTTGTTAATCACAAAAAATTTGTATCTTTCATAAGAATGAATTCTTCTATAAGAATCAATTGTTCTATTAGAATCAATAAAGTACTTATGACGATGCTTTAGAGCTTTTTGTGAAGACGAAGGTACTAGTATCTACCTACTACAAAGTAGAGATAGACCATTCTGAAAATGCATGCGCTTTCTACGCGCTCGTATGCAAAAATAATGTATAGAACCATTATCTAGGTAGGTTGTTCAGTCATCGTCTTGATACATTACCATTACCGAATCTGTTGGCCAACAAATGCGTAAAAGTACGAACGCGCGTGCATTTTTTTATACGATATCTCAACTGTTTCTTATGTATTTTATACCTACTTATAGGTTTATGTATTTTCTTATGTATTTTATATACCTATGTACATTTTGTAAATACTGTAATAGACGTAAGTTTTTTTTAAATAAATGTTTATCTCTGTCATTTTCTTAAAACGAACAGGCTATAGAACAAATGAATGTGCGATTTCCAACCCCAACGATCAGGGAGTGCCGAGATTTTTATTGTTCGCGTTTGATCGCAAGCGGATGAGGATTACCCTCTGAATACATTATGTTTTATTGGGCCATAGCTACGGGCGTACACATGTTTAGTTTATTTTGATTTCATTATCTCAATAAAACGTAGCATTATAATAATAATAATTAAATTCTTTATTGAGGACTAATTAATTGAATTACAACGCTTAAAATTAGCCCTACAATAGGCGGTCTTATCGCACGTAGCGACAACCTTTATTAAAACTTAATTATCATTGTTAAAAAAAAAGAGCAACATCGATTAATGGTTGTCTGGAAGAAATCGCTTCGTGCGTTAAGGCCGCCTATTGTAGGGCTAATTTTACCTTGGATGCTAAGAGAAAGAAAGAAAGAAAGACCTATTTATCGTCTATTTAGACTATTAATAAGTCTAGAAAAATATATAAAACTGCTTTCACTTAAGACGCTGATAACTCGGTTGTCTGGAAGAGGAGACACGATAAGACCGCTATTATGTTCCACTATTCTTTTCTAAGTTATTTGTTCCTTTGTTTTTGGTGTATTTATCTTAGTTATAGATTGTTATTTATTTTTATTTATTATGTTACCCGCAAAGAAGACTCAATGGAGCGCCTCGTGCAAGGCAGGATGGAGGGCAGGAGGTCCCGTGGACGCTCTCCGACGAGATGGTCAGACCTCAATAAGTCGATCACTCGCACTACCATGACCGAATGCTCGCACAACGCCTCTAACAGGGATAACTGGAAGCGCATAGTTAGAGCAGCTATTGATTCGTGCCACTCATGATCACGACCACTCTACTATGAGTGTCCGACTAAGAAGAAGTGAAGTAAAGCTATGTCATAATAGTCCAGTCATTTTAGCTATTTTAAACCCTAATCTGCGGAATAATTCCTAGTGGGCTGAATTTTAGTATACACCTTTATTGCGGCATGATGTGAAAAATCGACAGAAAAATGCATGAAACATTTTTTGTAGACAATTTTACAACAAACAATTTGTAAAAGACCTTTATTGACCTCTGAGCAATAGATCGCGAGATATTTGCGAAAAACTGATTTTCGTGATCTTTTGACGTTTATAACTTTTTTAGCCGGCACGATATCAATGTCGATTTTTCACATCTTCATTATAATGCCGCAATAAAGGTGTATACAAAAATTCAGCCCACTAGGAATTATTCCGCAGATAAAACCTAAAATGACTGGACTATAAATATGAAATTCAGGGTATTAAGTATAATAATTGAGGCTCAGAACAATGCTGGGCAGCAAAGGGTGCACATATGGTGGATATTACTGACGGATTTTATTAACTCTGACTGTCACTCAATTTGGAGTATTAGCAGTAGGTACTGTTAACTACAGGGTGATGTTTTATACTACTAATATTAAAATAATATCAAGGCTTAGTGATTAGCACTAGTCCGATTTGCAGTTTTTAAATTGGATGGAGCTATTTTTTTACAAATCGCGTGCGAAATTTATTTGAACTATTGAAATTTTGAACATTTATTAGAAACCAAAATGTCATAATTGCTACTCCCCCACCTTCTTCATCCTCTCATTGCATCACTGAAAACCAGCGCTGTTGTAGAGCCCAATGTTTCTACACCAGCAAAAGCTGAGTGATGACTATTTTCAGTAATTTGTACCTACATAATATAAGAATTATATCGTTTAATATGTCCTAGCATTAAGTTTTATAATGATGGCAGAAATAAATTATTCTTCTATTCTAAAATAGTGCAGTTCTGTTGATTTCAAGAATATAATAAAACAATTCGATACGTTCTCAAATTAATAAGTAAGTTAAAAAAATGTCTTTTTTTTTCATTTAAGTCGCATTGACTTTAGAACTCAAAATTCAAATTCAAAAATGTTTTATTTGGAACAGAAACAAAGGTACACGAAACAAGGTGAAAACGTTGACAACTGCAAAAGTTATAAAACTGAGTAGCAGAGTCAGCGCCCTCCTCCAGAATAGAACAGGGATAATGTTCCATGAAAGCTAGGAATTTAATTTATACAGAAAAGAGTATGATTTATGCTAAAACTTATAAAAATAATACAAACATTATTATTACACTGTGCGTCGTAAAAGAAAAATAAGCAATATGTTGTAAAGTATGTGTATAAGAGGGTGTATAACGCTTTATTATGTATTAGTATGTCAGGGTGTATGTATGTGAGGGTGAGTGTGGAGTGAGTTTGTGGGTTTACCTGATCCACGCCAGTCTCTTAAGAGTCTGGGTATCACAGGAGAAACCCACCTAAGTGTAATGGAGAGTGAGAGAGGGTGAGGGGAGGTGTGTATGAGTGTGGGGGGTGTGTATGTGTGGGGGGGGGAGGGAGTATGTGAGGGTGAGTGTTAGTGTGACTGTTGTAAATGTAAGAAAGTAAGGTTCTTCTGGTACGCCAGTCTCATAGGAGACTGGTTATAGAGAAGAGACTTTCTATTGTGTGAGTGTGTGGGGTGTGTTTGAGAGAGTGTGGGTGACGGTTTGAATGAGGAGAGGCAAATTTATTTAAAAACAATAGTATTTAGTAAGTAGGATGTAAGCATAGTTCTATCAAGTAAGTGTGAGTATAAGGCTTTCTGTTTCCTCATAGGAAAGGGATCGAAGCCATGTTAGGCATTTACGTTTACATTTATGGAGTGGTAGGGGATATATTTGTATTTCTTTATTAACTTTATTGTATAAGGAGGAGCTTAGATAGAAAAAGTTCCTAGCGGCCACTGATGTACGGCGAGGCTCAATTTTGCAAACTTTGTCCGTACGACGTTTGTCTGTGAGTATTGTAGGGTCGAAAATGATTTGCGAGTGCTTACGTAAGATTGTTAATTGGATAAACAATTGGCGCACAGTTAAAACGTCACAGATCGAATAGAGTGTTACTGTTGGAAAACGTCTAGGGTTGGAAGTCATGACCTTCAGAACGGCTCTCTGTGCTCTTTCAAGCCTTAGCATGTGAGTCTTGGCAGACCCTCCCCAAGCCGTGATGCAATATGACAAGACCGATTGAGCAAGGGCGTAATAAATCATTTTGAGGCATTGAAGATCTGCACTATTTCGCAAAGTCTTAAATATGAACATCAGTTTCCTAACTTTTGAGACAGTGCATTCAATATGAGGAGAACTGTTGTTTAGATAAAGTAGAATTCATTTTATCATATCAATAATTAAACATTTAATAAATCATCCCCTATACATCCCAATAAGCCAGAACACCGCAGGCGTTTAGCCGCTGACAGCTATTGTGCCACCCCTAGCATTATCCGGACCAAGCCGTGCGCGGGAGTCGAACCCGCGACCCGTGATATGTTGTGGAACAAATATAATTGATTTAGTTGCGCGTGAAATTCTTGAATACGGTTACGGTTATAAATATTATGGAATATACCTTTAGAATACAACAACCATTTGTGTATTTGTTTGTAGGTAAATGTAAGGGTTGAATAAAATAAACTATTTTTCAAAATACATAATTTATTTTATTTTAAATATTCCTGTTCAATTGAATATTATATAATTATTTTAATTTCTTCTAATCAATACAACGAAATTAATACTCTAATAAAACAAAATAAAAAAAAATTATGTCTCTAAAACATAAAACTAACATTTTTGTCGTATATAGTGATATAATTTTATTTTTTGAACTGCTACATTTTGAAACCATTTTACGTCTTTTATTGCGTTGTCGGCTTTAATTTGTTCTCTAAGACGTAATAAAAAATTAAAGACAATGATGGTCCCAATTACATTAAAAAAAACACTCGTCAGTATAAAACGCCAATAAAACGAAACATCAAATATTAACAAACCATTTTTGGCGAGGTACGATATAAAATATTCAATTTAGGGGAAGACATGGCAAGCCCGCGGCTGAGCGTTGCAATAAACATGAAATACCCAGGGGTATAAGATATGGGGTACTTTGTACCCCACTGTATCGGGGTACACGCGACCCCGCTGGGACCACTTGAGGGTTAACCTGCAGTTGCTGATAAAATGTTTCAATTTTGATAAGGTTTTATGAGGGTTAATTAATTTTAATTTCGTGTAAAACCTTATGTCAAAAATGCATTCAACTGTCACAATAAACTTTGTTAAAAAAACTAAATATATTTGCGAAGATTAACTTTCCTATAAATAGACAATCTGTGGTACTCTATCTGTGGATAATATAAAATCCAAAACATAGATTATACAACAACATACAAAAAAACTACTCTTTTGTCATTCACTCATCTAACTAATGACACAGTAATAACGGCTATTTTAAAAGATAAAAAAAAATCAAAAAGAGATAAATTGATTATTTAGAGTAGGTACCTACTTACCTATATTTTTCGTCATAACTTATAAATATCTTCCACTTAAAGACACATTGGGCTTAGATATTCAATATCCTATCAAACTAGTGCCAAAGACAAGCCCATTGAACCGAAACGTATTTCCGAACAAAAGCACAAGTGGTTTGACAGAATGGTTTGACAGCAATGAAAAAATCGCCATGTTTTCGCAGCAGTCACTCCTTCAACCTGTCAGTTAAATCTATCCAAGCATCTATCTAAGCATTTAAATATAGCTCGACTACATTACACTCAGCGCTATTATTTTTCAACTATGGGGTAGGGAGTTCAACAAGAAGCTTTCATATTGAAAGTTTAATAAAATGCGTTCTGCAAGTAAATTGCTCAATGAAGTAACTATGATTGACGAAAATTATTAAAATAGTATTGATAAGAGCAAGTATGATTATACAACTGATTATAATCAAAATAAAACATCTTAATATACACTTCACTTAGATTTCAGTTTAAAAATAACTTTTTTGAACAAAAAATACGAATGCAAATTAATTGTCTCTTAAAGCCTAGGCTGGGTTAGTCTAGACACTAGGTTTTTTAACCTAGAATAGTTACAAAACTAACTTAAAATACATACATATAAAGATACTATTTTTTTAGTATGTATAATAATGCGTACAAATAGGTAATTAATAAGGCGTTAACTACGTCTTATTAATTTATTGTACGAATTACTACGAATCTATAAAAAAAATACTGATCTCAAATAAGCAAACAAGATCATTCGCCATGACAGCGCGCACTTAAAATCAAGCTGTCAAGTTACAAAGGGCACCTAGTACTCCTAAACTCCGCCAGATGGCGTAGTGTTTGCGCGACTTGAGTGGAAGTTTGAATTTCAAACTATTAGCAGTGTCCCTTCGTTCGGCACCTGTCTTTATTTACTAGGCGAATATTATGGATACTGCTGACGTCATAGGAACACAAGTTTAAGAGGCTTATAGGTCAAAGTTGGTATGTTTAGTTGTTTATTCCCTTGTAAAGGTTTGTAACCTCGTTGTTGAATATTTTATGATGTTTCAGTAAGTTTATTTTATGTTTGGTTTGGTAAGTAAGTAATTGATTTTCTACATTACTTATACAATTATTAACATATCCTCAAGTTGTCGTATCTTGTAATCTTGACCCGTGCTTTGGTATAATTAGATAACCATGTCTACCTTATTCGTATTTTTAAACGGTTTTATTTTTTTAAACTAACTTAACCCGTCCCACTGTTGGGCAAAGTCCTTCTACTAATCCAAGTTCTCCGCTGTCGTGCACCAATCGCTTTCATAAGTATCGAGGTCGTCCCGTCATAACCACAAAAATAATCGCGATACACTGTGCAAAAATGTTATAAACACTACCAATTGAACAAGTACATACTTATAAATAAGGCATATTTAGGCAAGCGTAGTGTAGGACGCACTTCGGCGAGATGGAACGAAGATCTGCGTAGTGTAGCTGGCGAAAACTGGATGAGAAGAGCCGAAGACCGGGCTCAGTGGCGCGTCTTGAGAGAGACCTACGTCCAGCAGTGGACTGATATAGGTTTATGATGATGATAAAATAAATAAGCATAAAAGTAACCGAAAAGTTTCTTCGTTCTCGAGACTCGAACCTACTTACTTTACAAGGTAATAGGGCTGTCACGTTTCCAAGCAGGCTACATAAAGGTGAATAGCATAGCATTAGCCTATATTAAACTTTACACAACCTCTATAATTGCCTGCCCTAGCTATCTACCTGTCCACTAGACCATTCATCTTGTCCAAGTTACAAGCTGATTACTTTTACGTATTAAGTAAGTATATCGGTATTTTAACTAAATAAGATAATTATATTGACGACAGATGTGGCGCGGCGGGCGAAGGTCTGCCTGCGACGCGATGGTTGCGGGTTCGATTCCTGCCTTGGGATAAATGTTTGTACGCAAATATTTATCCCAGATGTTCGGTATTTTAAATGTATAATAAAAAAACTATGTATGTATTGTATTAAGTATGTCAGTCTTTTAGTACCCATAACATAAACGTTTAGCTTGGGGCTAGATGATGTTGTGTGGATTGTCCAGCATTATTGATTTATTAAAATGGTAAATTCTTTAAAGTTATAAAGTTTTATTTGAAAGTAAATTGCTCATATAAAACTAGGTAGGTACATTTATTGTAAATGCTATTCAATTTTATTACATGGAACCATCGATCTGAATGAGTAGGTACAATAATTATATACTTGCTATAATTATATACTGCTTGTCTTCTTTACAGTTTTCACTTTAAAATGACCACAAAATATATTTAAAATATACTTACTTTATTCTTATAACTTTGTCCAGAACAAGGCGGGGCACGCAAGCAACAATATTGGCGGCAGATAAGGATCGGGACACATGGAAGGCATGTTCCGAAGTAATTGTGCCGGCCTGTGTTTGTGTACTGTCTTCATTACAGCCCAGTGTAAAACTGCCTTAAGTTTCGAGGAAAACTGACTAAGAGATAAACCATTTAAAACTAAAAAAACACGAGCGTTTCCGCTCTTTGCAGAAGTTGGTCGACAGATCCAGCCATTTTGTTTTTAGTTGGTCGACAAATTTAGCTTGGATGTTCTAGAGCTTGTTGTGATGGTATTGAAAGCAATAAACAAGGAAATATTGAAAGCAATACCATCACAACAAGGTCAACAACTGTTTGTACAGTGTTCTAGTTGCAAAAAGGTTGCTTAAGATCTTAATAGCGTATACAACTTTACCCAAAGTGTATAAATAAAATTACAATTCCTAAGTTGTATAATTTCAGAAGCTAAGAATGAATATGATGAAGAGCATTCGTCTGGATATCAATAATAGCTCTGGAGTGCCCTCACAAGTGCCTCAGACAGGCTTGGAAAATGGTAACCATAGACTAATTACATTATAGAGAAAACAGTGATCGTTTGCGCCAAAATTTGCCTTACTTAGACAACTTTGTTTATAAATAAGACTACAGATAATTGACTAATAAACGTTTTTTGGCATCATGATCAAAAAATATACTTACTTACAACTAAATTAATTTATAAAAAGACATTATTATTATTGTACTTAAATCGTATTTTAGTTTTCGGTAGATCGGATAAGGCTTTTTCTAACTTTTTGTTAAGTTACAATTTGCTATTCCGTAACACACCATCAGTAAAAAAATTGTTTAAAGGATTACTTTAAAAAATAATAATTAGGTAGGTACACAAAATAATAATTACATAGTTTTGGCTGGTACTTCATATTTTCTGGTCTTTTACTCTGTTCTTTTACTCTCTGTATCTTCAGTACTCTATGCGCAACTGCCCGGGGGTTTAATATTAAAAATAAAACAAAAAGCGATCTCTGGCAACTGGGAGGGCGTATTGTGTGCTTTTTAATAAATGCCCAAATCACCACAAGTGGGATAGCGGCAATACCAGCATTCTGTCATAATGTAGAGTGTAGACTGAGGATTAATTTTGCTTTATTAGGATTGGAAACCGACTACAATTTTTAAATAAAGAACAGGTTGTATTAAAATACATAAATATGTACTTATTACATATATTTGTTTTTGAAATTAAGACGACATTTTAACTGAGTTTTTAAATTGGTAAAAGCGCACGCATAAATAACTAAATAGAACAATGTTTTTTTCAATCAATATTCCATCCTGAACTAAATATCTACATGTAAATGATTTAACATATCTATATTAAGTTGCCTTTCTCAAAAAAGTTTTTAAACCAAACAATTTAATTTATTTTAAACTTCTTCTTCTTAATTACACTCAAAGTTCATACTTGTTTATATGTATCCTGTATCTTAACATCAGGGGCCTGACTTCAATCAAATTACGGTGCATGAGTTGATCAATATTCTGTGCACACAAGGCCCACTAGAGGGCGCTGTGACAAACTGCTTTGATGTGGCTTTGAGACCCGTCTGTGCATGTTCTTTGACGCGAAGAGTTGATGGAATTTACATATTTTATGAGAAGGGCTGTGTTAAAATAGATAGCTGAAACTAGTGGTCTATCTTTGGAGGCTAGAGTTGACTCTGGTCTAGTTTTTTGAAGCCAATTAAAAATGATATCAAAAAAGGACTTATTAAGGAGATATTTCTGGTTACCTACCTTATAAAATTTTCTTCTAGGTGAATCCATTTTGAAGATTATAGTATTTAAAAGCTTTTTGTTTAATATTTATCTATTTAATATTTATTTATATCTATCGTATTATGATCCGACTTGTTTATGTGTAAGTAAGTATGTACCTATAATATAAACTTGTTCATACTTTTACGAACTAAAATAATATTTATTTTGTAAACATATTACTTGTCTGATTAATTGATGTTGCGATGAATTGTTTATCAAATAAAGATTGCTAGATGTTTCTATAAGTTTTTCAAATTTAAAAAAATTGCTGAAAAAGCCGTATATGATTTTAACGTTGAAGTAATTAATTAGTTGTTCAAAATAATAAGAAATTATTTATAAACAACTTGACTAGTCACGAGAAAAAGTTGTAAT
The DNA here is from genome assembly GCA_932527185.1 of Ecliptopera silaceata. NCBI lineage: Eukaryota > Metazoa > Arthropoda > Insecta > Lepidoptera > Geometridae > Ecliptopera > Ecliptopera silaceata. Next base: position 6,916,113 of record OW052208.1, on the reverse strand, counting down.
GTAAAGAAACAAGTTGAAGTTTATCTAGACTCTAGTTCAACTTCACGATGCGCATAGTAGTCACCGCTTTGCATCAAGTGGGCCATATTATACTAATTTGCAATTGCGTCAAACAACGTCAAAAACAAATACCAAAGTCACGCAATACCAATCAAATTGTAAAACCATGTCCTGTTCATAATAACACTAACCAGATTACTAGAATATTTGCACTCCAAGATGGCTGCGTCACGCCGTAAGGTGCTAAACCACTGCGAGCGATGATGAGATGCTAATCAATGAGGGCTTGGGCCTTCGGAGAACCAAAGACGTGAAGTTACTCAAATGACAGGTGAAAGAAAAAAGGTTTTATTTACTTAGTTCGAAAGTTGCAGTTTGAAAAAAAAACGTAATCGCAGTGTACAGTGAAACTAGCGTCCGATTTTTTCAAAATTACGAATAAAAGAAAGAAGGATGTATTTAAATTAAAAAAAAAGAACCTAGACGCAGAACGTCAATCTAACCTCCCTTTTTTTTAAATAACTTCGATTTTTTTTTAACAAAAACTTTCTTTAATTGCACACGCGCAATAAAAACACACATATTTTTTTATTTAGCGCGGTTGTATTTTGTATATTATTTGTGTTTGTGTGTGCATTCAGAACGTTTTTCTAGTTTAATTAATTTCGATTATTTTGGACTCGAATATTTTGTTATTTATTATTATTAGGGGAAAATGCTTTAAGCTGCTAAATGTCACCACACAAATGTTTATTCCTAATGGTCAATCTCACAAGCTTTAACGCCTCTCAAAGATTTGACAAACTTACCTAACTTGATGTATGACACCGTTCAGGCTAACCCACTTGGTATAATGACTCGCTAATCATCCGCTTGAGGCTCGTCTTCAAAGAATTTGCAAGGGTTAATCATGCTTATTAGTGCTTTTAGCTGACCTGAGCTGAGTTGAGCTGAGCTGAGCTGAGCTGAGCTGAGTTGAGCTGAGGCCGGTTTTAATCACACAGATCAACATGTTTTTTTTTAAGTTAGTTAGTTTTGTAACTATACTGTCATATTGGGTTCGATTCCCGCCTTGGGATAAACGGTTTTACGTAGTTGTTTGAACGATCTGCAAATATTTATTCCGAGTGTTTTGGGTATGTTATATGTATAATAAAAAATATCTGTCTATGTAATCTATCTCTGTAAGCATTATGTGTGTCAGTCTTCTTAGTACCTACCCATAACACAAGCTCTGCTTAGCTTGAGGCTAGATGATGTTGTGTGCATTGTCCAGAATTATTTATTTATTATTATTTATTTATCTGCACATCAAATCCCTTATCCTCAACTGTAGGTGTATATTTTTTTTGTGTATTGTTAAGTGTTTACCACGCTTCATAAGCAGACGGACACCAAAAATGCAATAAATACGTCCACCTTACCCTATCGTATGGCGGTCAGACAAACAGACAAACAGGGAGATTACATACAGACAAACACGGACCTTCATTCCAGTTTCTCAAAAACCGTTGTTTCACTTGCACCAATATTGACATTGTCCAGTTTATTGGCGGTACAAGCAGACACAAAAACATTTCGATTAATAACTCGCATCATGCACATTCAATGTAATTTGTACCCTGTGTTAATTGTTGTAATAATTTTTTCTGTATTTTTTTAACTGAATTTTAATCAGATAATTAAATTAACATACAGTAAAATAATGAATGAGTTTTATTCATATTTTTATGTGTTAGTTGTCGATGACGATTGAACTTAAAAATATAACAATTTTTTTCAAACACCATCCGGGGCCCATTTTTAGGATAAGATTATAAAGCGTGGTAAAAATATTTTCAATTATATTTTTAGATTCAATGGGAACATTATTATCATGATTACTACACGTAATGGTAATAAAATATAAACTAAGCACGACTATTTTATGTAAGAGACGTGTTTCAATACTTTTAATAACTTTTGCGAGCATCTGTACCTTCATGCAAGATCTCGAACTTTCCGACTGAACAATAAAATAAATTGCATTCTCCATTTCGAAATCTATCTAAATTTTAACTGCTTGAAGTTTTGGTATATGAAAATACTAGATATATCTTCACTAAATATATATAAGTACTTACTGAGTTTTCGAGACGGGACTGACGGGACAGACAGGCCGTTATAATTACAGGAAAACTTATTATATTTATTTGCCTAATTTAGTCTCAATGTAAACGCATTCTGAGGCACCCTATACATTGAAGGTAATATACATAAGAAATAAGCCCACTTACTCTAGTAATAATTAGTTATCCCTATCTTTATGAGATATTTTAGACTGCAAACACAGATTTGTAATGTACCTGAAGCAAAAAAACAACAAAATTTTCTTTTTCATTTTTTTATTTTTATTTATTGACTTTTATAATTATTGGATACAAATACACTATCCAATAATATTAAATTAGGTAGAGAAAAACTAAGGCAAACTTACTGCAGTTTGCCTTAAAAAGCTTTCTCAGTTGCCAATGCCGTCCGTTAATCTGGTTTACAAAAGCTCAAAATAATAATGAAACCATTTAAAGTAGTAGTACCTACTAGAAATAACAGAAATCCATCACATATATGATATGTGTTATATGTATGTGACAGTTCTTCCAAGAAGTGTGTTAACGTGTATATGCGAGCCATGCTTCTTGAGGAATGTTTCTCAAAACTCTGCAGAGGTCGACTTCTAGGAAAAAACCTCTTTACTAATTACTTTAAAGTAAATCTTTGTTCTATTACACGTTTGGCATTAATTAATTACTGAGAAAACAAGCATATTTTTTATTTATAGCTATTATTTTTATTGCATAGCTTCTATCGCGGGCCTTGAGCGTGGAAACGGAATCAAGAAATTCCGTAACGAAAATAACCTAACTGTCATACGATTAAATAAAAAATAGTAAAAAGCATTGCCTCTATTTTTTAATGGTTCGTACTTCCTTAAAAATATTCTAAAACTAACCGCAAAAAAAAAGCATACGCTATACCTTTTCCTTTGATGTACCGATGTAGATAATGCAAGTCTCATCAAAGGTCTACTCAAACAAGGGATCTAATCTTCATAGGTACCCTATTTGGCTTACTAGTGGCTAGTGGCCAGTTGGGGTTGCCCCTCGACGTTGGACGGTTGGACTTTGCCATAATCTTGTTGAGGCTACAACATGTACCTACCTATCAATTTATTCATGGATATAAAAAGGTATTTATAAAATATTATTATATCATATTATATTAAATAGTATTTATCGTTTTTTTGTAGGCATTTTCAAGCTACACATCTTTTTCCTAGAACACAAAAATATATTTCATAGTTAAGAATTAGCGTGCGTAAGAAACGCTTTCATTCGACCGTTTTTTCTTCGATTCACTTTGCGAAACAAAACTTAAACCACGTAAAAGCCTCTTTATTTTTTAGATTTTTTATATAACCTATGTCACTCAACAATAATGTGGCTTTCTACTGGTAATAGAATTTTTAAAATCATTTCAGTACTTATATCTCGAGATTACCCCTTACAATTTAACAAATATACAAACACACACGTTTTACTTATTTATAATATTAATAAGTATAGATAGTATAGATATAAATATTCATAGACATTGCAGCACACATCTCTAGCCCCAAAACTAAGCAAAGCTTGTAATAAGGGAACTAGATTGCTGATTGAATAATTATATAGGTACACATTAAAGGGTAAAATAATAGGTGAATGCCAGCCCTACGGTAGCTAATTCTTTGCCACAGCAAGGCCTGCAGATTATGTAGCATTCAGGCATCTAATATTCCTTGTGACAAACCCGTCTTGGGGACTATTCTCGACAGATAGTCTGGTGCAAGGGCGGATCTAGGTTTGGCGCCAGGGGGGGTCACATAGTCGTGGTCAACTCAAGAACTTATAATCAAGTCAAGAACTTATAATTTAATTTTGATAATGTAATTCCCAAACTCATACAAAGTTATTATATTAAATTAATTATCTATTGAAGGTATGTAGTTACATAAAATCTGTATGGGGAAAATATATAAAAGTGGTCCACCTAAGTCGCGTGGAACCAGCTCAGGGTGGTCATGACCCCTATGACACCCCCCTGGATCCGTCGTTGGTCTGGTGAATACAGCAACGAATAAACGTAACGTATTTAAGATACACTGCGCGCTAACCGTACAGCGTTTGTCAGTAAAGCTTATTTTGACGCGCAATAGACTGGGGAAGTTAGGGAAATAGAAACATATTAGGTAGGTAATAAATAATAGTTGTTATCGAGGATAGAACATGTATTAGTTATGTTAGTTACTAGATGAAATCCGCGACGGCGACGCGTGGGCTAAAATAGCTGTCAACCAGTATAAGATGATCCTTATAGCGTATGGCTGCAGCTGGCGATGAAAGGTCAAGCTGTGGCAAGAATTCACGTCTTTGATTGCAATAAAACTTAGCCCATGATGTAATCTAGGAAACAGACTTTTCAATCGGATATTTTTTATTTCAATCTGTCCAGTGGTTTAGGCATGCAAAAACAAACAAAAACACAGAATTTAGAACTTTGTACTCAGAATCGGTATTTAGTGTATCTGCATATTTTTTTTTAACCTATTTCGTCCCACTGCTGGGCAAAGGTCTCCCCCAAATTCCTCTCTCTTTCTTTTACTTCTTCCCACCATCTCTTTTCAAAGCCGTCTAGATAATCTCGCCAACGATTCTTAGGCCGACCACGAGATCGACGATTTTTCATTTTTTTTTTAGCCTCTTACTGTTTTATAATAGTAGGAATATAATAGAATAGATTAAAAACTAAAAATACTGTTGTAATAGTTAGTTACATTATAAATCACTAGATGGCGCTGTTTAAAATGACTCAATCCTAAAACGCGCTATCGTTGCGTTTTGGCTCGAGCAAGTGGTCCATAGTTAGAGCTGATACCATATTCATTTATTTATCTGTATTAATATGTATTTTTGTAATACGCCATTAGAATGGCATTATAATGAATTAAATCTTACGGTCTATTTTATAAAAAGTTAGCTCAGACTTGATGTATTGATTACCTACCATACGTAATGATGGCATTAAGTAAACGCTAACTTTTTATAAGATAGATATCCCCCTATCTTATAAAAAGTAAATGTAGTATCTCATATCGAAGAGAATTCTTCTTCTTATATTCTTTTATCCTGTAAATGAGTATTTTAGAAATAGTTCTCACAGCTAGGTAGTTCAAAGATAAACAAAATACACAAAAGACAAAGTAAATAGTTAGTAGAACTTTACAACAATTATGAAAAAAACTTACTATTTAGATTAATACAATATAATATTTTACTCATATACATTATATAGATATTAGGTGTGTTATGTACTTTTTGGACGATATGGTTGCATATCTCTAAGCTATAGATATGTGCAGTTCAAAAATTCCATCATTACTTCATGTTTACCTAATCATAAACCCATTTGGGATCCAACCAATCCAACTATCAAATCTCGCTTTCCAAATGCGTTCTCACTTTACCAAAACCGGCATGTAAAGTCAACAGAGAAACTCGCACGCTTTGGTAATAGCGGCTTCTTTGAGCCCCTTGCTATAGGGTGGTAGCACATTAGCCGACACGATATTTGACCACATCGACATTCAAGTAGACGTACGATCCAAGACGCTGCTGAGTGTGTTCGTCTCTTCTCACCAAGTTTGCCAGCTACATTCCTTGTTTTTAAGTTTCTTTCCCGTTCTTTAGGCTCTGGTCGCGTGGGACTGGCACCTAGAATCACCTAGTTATATATTAGACGATTCTAAATGATCTTTGTGATCTTACATAATAAAGTTTAATTGTCCATCTGGCCGGATGCGTCCTACATTACGTTTGCCTATACATCTCGCCACCGGTATCCTATTGCTCCAGCGAGTTTTTTATATTACAAGCATTATAATATTAGAGTAAATTATTTAGTCGTGTCGGAATCGTGTAAGTGTGAAAAATAAATGCGATGCCAGCGCCTCACTTAGCGAACATTAAAATAACATGAGTAAAGAATCCCAAAAGTGGGTAATAGGTACTTTTAGTGCAAAAGAGACACAACTACTTCTTCATTCATCATCATCATCCGCAGCCAGATTTCGCCCACTGCTAGGCATAGGCCTCCCTTTTCTTGTGTCGTTCTCCACGGTCCTGTGCTAGTCACATCCATGTGCGACCCGCCACGCTAGCCATATCGTCAGCCCTCTCGCTGCTGGACAGCCAAAACTCCTCTTTCCTGTCCTTGATCTCCATTCATGATCTTGATCTCATTATGCAAGAGTATTAAAAGGACTGGGTACCTACTGGGTTTTTTTGACAAAACTTTTTAATTACTTGAAATGTTATCAGAAAAATCCGTTAACATCAACAGAACATACTCTAACTTTCATTGTCACACCTATCAGTATCGGGCATCGAACCCTGGACAAGTTTAGTATCAAGGTGCTTCGTATCACTACTTGAGTGTTATCTGAGCTTCTATCGGCTTGGGTAATATTTGCTGTCATTAAGTATATCTGTGTAGTTATTTCACTGAAAAGAGCATAGGAGTGGTAGAGCGATCATATTAATATATGATCGAAGGATTATGTAAGGAATATGTTATGTAAATAAATGAATAATTATATAATAACCAAGAAGAAAAATCGTCATCATCATCATCAACCTATATCAGTACACTGCTGACGTAGGTCTCTCCCAAGACGCGCCACTGAGCCCGGTCTTCGGCTCTTCTCATCCAGTGTTCTGGGTTCACAATTCTGCGTGTCTCTTTACTCAAAAAACATAGATTTGAAGCTTGCCAGGATATTTAGTTTAATTAAACATATTTAACAGCTATTAACATAGGTACTTTGACAAACTAGAACAGAATGCTATTAGAGAAACAGAAAATAAAACTAGGTAATATAGAAAACTATGACAACCTAAAATTACCTAGGTTACAGTTGAGTATATTATAACACTGGAGGAGAAGAGCCGAAGACCGGGCTCAGTGGCGCGTCTTGGGAGAGACCTACGTCCAGCAGTGGACTGATATAGGTTGATGATGATGATGTTTTTCTAGTTTGACAAAACCACGTGTTTACTGTCGACCTCTAAATCAAGTAGCTAAGGATATGCGCATTTTGCTAGCTCAATTCTTAAAGTATGTAATGCAAAACCAACTACCTATATATGTTTCGGAATAATGATTTTCAAGTTGTTTAAACAGCATTTATAAGTCTCTTGTTGCACCAGAAAGGCCATTTTGGTGTTCATGTTTTCCTTGAAGTTTGTTTGAACAGTTGAGTCGAAAAAACGTCCAAACCTGCTCCGCGGACAATTTCGAAAATACGTCTGATAAGCAGGTACCGATGGCAGAGTCATTGAAATAACTAGAAAATTATTAAAAGAAGAAATAAATATTTATAGATAATACACAAGGAATTATTATTAGTAAGTAGGTATCTAATATTAAGATAGGCCATGCACACAACGCAACGCCATCCAGTCCTCAAGTGTCGCACGTAGGTAGGTACAGCTTGTACAGTGGAAACTAAATTGCTGTTAGAATACCTACTTAGCTATTTTTTGGACGTAATTGTCCATAAAATATAATATAAATATATGTAAGTACTTAATAAATGGCGTGGACCATTTTTATCTCTCAGATCTAAGATCAGCTTGGTATTATGTAGATAATGCACGAATTAAAGAATGTTCTAGAGTTTCCTGTTCATCTTTTGTTTTGACATAAAATTTGTAACGCGTTATTTGACGAACACATTGTACAAAAGAGGTTTCATTATGTACGAAACATAGTTAACTTAAAAAATACACCCTCAAGTCTTTATACTATGCATAGGACAAAATTAAACGTAAACTTAATGTAATTTTTAGTTACTTTGTAAGACCTATACTTTATAGATTTCCTCGAATGTAAAAAAAAACAAGTTTATTTTTGTTCTGTCGGTGTCTTGTGCGCGACAAGATGGCGGCGAAGGTGCGATGGCGCGGAACCGTTCCCGTCCGCCGGTTGCGTTTCTGAAGTATTTTCTACACCTCACATGCATTATGAAAAAGCCTCGTGTTATTTTAATAACACACATTTTCACAATCTTAATATAGATATATCTATAAGACTTTATTTTTGTAGCTTTAACTGAACATATATTTAGTTTCTAGGTATTTCAGAGTAGGTATGTTTCGACAAAATCTAAAAAGCAGGTTCTATAGCTAAGTGACAGGACTTTTCTTGATTTTTTTTATTTATCTGCGTATCATAAATACTCTTTAAATGTAAGGAATACTAACTGGTACCTATACTCTACAAAATTACCTACTTCAGTAACAAGACTACTAATAACAAAAAAATACTTAAGTATCTAAAATGTTTAATAGTCAGTTTGACATCTAAAATTTTCAAATTCTAAACATACAAATTGGATGTAATAGAAAAACTTTTTCTTCACAAACACTATAAACATTTTTGTGTTATTTTCTTATTTTTGATTTCAAAAATCTAGAGAAATATAGCTCCCCAATAACAAACCGACATCTTAAGATAAGTATGTTTGCGCTTGGGTTCCGGGATGTCGGCGTGTTATCTAACGAGCTGATAGGGAGTGCATCACACAACGCTCCTCACACTTTGAGGTCGCGGTGACTCTGTTAGGACATCACTAGGTAAATAATATTGCGTATTTTATTATTAAGTAAGTACCTATAGATATCTTTCTGCTCGTTACCTACTCTTCTTCTTATCGTGTCGATGCTACAACTGTATTTCGTTGTAGCATCGTGTTGGAAAGATTAGCCAGACTAGACACGTAGACACTGCTTTGCCGTGCCTAGCTGTTACCGGTGTGCGCCACGAGGAGGCTCTTTCCATGCACCCTTAAAACTGTTACCTACTTAAACATAGGTTACATTTATGTACTAATATTGCGTAGTAATTAAAGACAATAATATTTTATGCTGTTCTCTTTCCCAAATTATAAAATATAAGTGCAAATGCAAGTGGAATCCAGTTCATAGCATGAAATTATATTTTTATTTAGGAGGAGGCTTATACCCAGCAGTAGGCTAGTGCGAGCTGCCTATGATGATGATGATGAAGTATTGTCGTTATAGGAAATAATTTAATAATACCTATGGTTAATTAGTATGTAAATAAAAAAAAATTACCCTGGAAAGCTGAGCTGAACAAATATACAATTTTTATTCAAAGTATAACCAATAAAGAAAGAAAATTACTTACAAATCAAATTAAAAATTTGTAACAATTGAATAAAGAAAGTCAAAATAAACAAAAAGAACTTTATTAAACGGACATCAAAAAGAAATTTTACAAGATTTTAATGAATTGTGGGGATAAAGAATAATTTAAAAAACTCTACCTTAATTTGTAAGATGGTGGTATTCAAGATGACGTCATGAAAAATAATGTTATTTTTTATTAGGGCCAAATTTCGCCTTAAAATTTTGGAGGAGTACAATAAGTAGTCTTAATAAACTAGCATTTATGTTTATAATTCATGTGATTGGTTGGTTGAATACCATCTAACTTATTAGATACTAGCTGACACGTGCCCACTTCGTTGGGGATAATTTTTATTAAATAAAAAAGCAAGACATATGCTGTCGTTGACTTGTGGCTTTTTTGTAGGCATTATCAAGCTCCACGTCTTTTCTTTAGAACACTTCTTTCATAGTTAAGGCAGCGTTCGTAAGAAACGCTTTAATTCGACCGTTTTTTCTCCGATTCATTTTGCAAAACGGACTACCACGTAAAAGCCGTTTTATTTTTCAGCAATAATGTAACTTTCTATTGGTGAAAGAATTTTGAAAATCGGTTCAGTAGATCCCGAGATTACCCCTACAATTTAACAAATACACAAACTTTACCTCTTTATAATATTAGTATAGATTAAGTAAGTATATTACATATATATTTTTTTTCCTAACCTATCTCGTCCCACTGCTGGGCAAAGGTCTCCCCCAAATCCTTCTCTCTGCTTTCCGCTTTCGTCCACCAATCCCTCTCGAAAGCATCGAGGTCGTCCCGCCATCGCATCTTTGGTCGGCCTCTACGCCGCCTTCCGTCTTCAGGCAGCCACGGTGTCACGATTTTGAACCATTTCTTTGAGTCCATCCGGCTAATATGACCTGCCCAGTCCCACTTAAGGTGGTTCGTGACGCGTGTTCAAAAAATGAAATAACTGTGAAAAAAAGGCACCATCTGTGCGAAGCACTAGATATTAAGTTATAGCAAATGTATCTAGAGCGCCATCTAGTTACTTGAACTAAATACTTGTGTAGAAAGAAATAGGAAATCTTTTTTCTCTTTTTCTTTTAGTTATTCTTTTATTTATCGTACTTTGTCATATTTACATTCGAAGCGGACTTGTCAGCGTAAAGATTGTAATATCTTGCACCCGTCTCCCGTGCAAAGAAGTTTGGTTGAACCAAACAGGTTTCTTTCTTATAATTTTAATGCATTCTACATAGCTTATGTGGATAATAACGTACAAAAAAAAATAGCTTTGAATTTTTTTCCACAGCTGTGGAAAAAAAACAATTTATTGTAAGAAAAGTAAATATATTTTTTACCATAATATAGTTGTAAAAATTTAAGTACTAAAATACTTATTTAAAAACGGCTCATAGATAAACCTTACTGACTAACACACTTTACAACAATAGTAAAGTATACTTTAGATGCTAGCATACACTTTTCTTATATTAAATGAAAATAACACTAGTACACAAAAGTAATACATATTGATCTTTCATCTGCGGCAATGGTCCCCTATTTTACCGCTAGACTAATCCAGACGTCCAGAATACTAGAGCCAAGAACTGTCATTGTACTGGGTCACCATGGTAAGGATGTATGACTTGAAGTTGGTCGCCTTCTTCCTACTTCAATCCTTCATGATACGGCAACGGTCTCTTCACGAAGATGTTTTCTTATCACAAGGTGAATGTTGGTCACGGTGGTCTCAGCCTATGGTTCTTGTAGTACTTTCTTCGCGTCAAGGATTTCTGCCTGCGAGTAACTGAATGCCAGGATCTGGGCTAGACTGCCCAGACAGCTTCCATGAATTCTAGCTTACATTGCATTAAAAATAGGCACTATTTGAGATATATTACAAACTATTTGAGATTTTTTTAAAAACAAATTTTGGGTGTTTATGACTGACATATTTATTTACTTACTACTAGTTGTCATGACAACCAAGAAAAAAGTTAAAGGTACCACGTAACAACAAAAAGTTTGCTACACATTGTATGAGTATAGTTTTGTTTACCTACTCATATTTCGTAGCTCAATCGTAAATGTAACGTATAAGGGAGATATACTGTGCGCTAACGCGGCATTGTTTTTTTGCATCATTTTGTGCAGAATTAAATATTTAAAAAAATATATATACAGGGTCTAACAGAAGGGGTGGACCAAAAGCAACAGGGCCGATGCAGGAGCTCTTAGCCTATCGATATTACCCCCATGTATGTTCAGCGATATTCAGTCGTTCAAAAGTTACTCGCTTTCTATGGTTTTTTTTTTTCATAATTTTATTTTAGGTTAGATTTCTCTTGTATACCCAAACTATTAGAGCTACAACCGTATTTTTTTACACCTTGTAGCTTCATAGTAGACCTTTCGTACTTGATAGTTTGGGAAAACTTGGGAAATCTAACCTAAAATATGTTAATGAAAAAAAAACATAAAAGTGCGAGTAACTTTTGAACGACTGAATATCGCTGAGCATACATGGGGGTTATTTCGATAGGTATTGAGCTCTTCCATCGCCCTTTTGCTTTTGGTCCACCCCTTCTGTTACACCCTGTATAATAAACCTCTTTTACCCTGTTCGGAACAGCGGCTATTGTAGCTGGATATTGTAGCATTATTAACTGTATAGTATGAAAATAAAGTTCGCATAATTCTACACCATAATAAAATCAAAAAGTGTATGTACTTAGTATGAAACAAAACTAGCGGTAATTAAATATGTACTGTACACGTAATATATGAACCACCTGTGTTGTAATTTCTCGACAATACATTTCATAGATAGATATTTTTTATTATATATATAAACACCCAGAACACCCGGAATAAATATTTGCAGATAGTACAAACATTTATCCCAAGGCGGGAATCGAACCGGCAACCTCCACGTCGTCAATGCCACCGCGCCACATCGGTCGTCAATGTTTAGGTATCTAGTAAGTATACGACTACGTCATTCGCTCGAATACTTACAATTATCTATCAAATACAAAATTCTAAGGTTTGTTGTCAGCTCTCCAGTCGTAGGAAAAGAAACAAGACAACAAAACTAAATCTATCCCTTTTCTTCTTGAAAATGCTACGTTGCCAATCTATTATCTAAACTAAAATCTAGAAAGGATAAGATTTGTCTGTTTGTTGGTCACTATTTAATTCAAAAGTACACGTCCTATTTTAAAACTATTTCTACATAAGGATGTAATTAATATCTTTACCGAGTAACATAGACTATTTTATGTACAAATTGCAATATGAAAAAAACGTTTCAATGTAAAATAAAGTGAACGCCAAAAACGTTGCCGAGCCGAAATATACAACGCGTGCCGTGTCACGGGTCACTAGTAGTCAGTCTCACTACTGCTAATAATAAATAACTGATAAATGTCACTGTTCATAAAGTTTGGTTATAAAAGTGTGGCCATAAATGTATTTCCTTGCAAACATTATTATCAAACTGTTCGTTTTTTAATGTTCTGTAATTATAAATATAAAGAAAAATTATTTCATTAAAAAAAAAACGTTTATTTGTAAGAAAAATTACAAACTTCCAAATAATGCATTGAAATATAGGTAAATAAAACCTTTTTTTTTGTTGTCAAAGTAAATAAAACCTGTAGTAAGGCAACCTCGCTGACATAATTGTCATAGCTGTCTGTCAATTTAGTCGTACATAGTAAAGTTGTTTTTGATGAAATTTTATCTTGTAAGTATAGTAATCAATTGTGCCAATTAGAAACTCATTGTGGTAACAGAAAGGATCCGAAGAAACATTCACGCTTTGCGATCACTCCGATGAAGCATTATGATGTAACTGCCCCACAAACAATCTATATCCTTTGTACGCAGGCAAGACAATGCACCAACAACTGCAATTGAAGAATCTTAGCGACGCCACAGAAAACGACATAAATAGCCCGTAGCCCGTTTTTGGGCAAAACATATTCATGTGTTTTATTTGTTTAATTTATAGAGCTGTAGAGAGTCTTACTATTGAAATATTAAATACATATAAACATATTCCTGAAGATATTAGCAGTTTTATTAGAAGGTAACCTATGTAATAGGTATCTACTGCATTTTATTGCATTTAAGTTCAAAAAAAATTCCAATAAAGTAGGTTTTATAGTAGTCTGTAAAAATTCTGCAGAGCCTCTGCTCAGCAGAAAGACACAGATAAATATCAAAAAAAGGAAGCAACAAAAAGTTACATTTCTGGCGGAGATTTGAACTCGAATACTCTGATTGTCAGTCCACAGTACCTTGAACTGCGCTATTAGTTCTTATTACCTGACGTCGAAATTATGAAACGCTAGCGCGTTTCAAATATCGGAAACATTTTTGCGTGTCAAAGTAGATAGCAAGCTTGAAATTCCTCGCCAGCCTCTGCACGTTTTTCCTACTAAAATTATAGTATTTTGTATTGATTAATTGGTATCTATTAATAAATTTTCGCAAAGGTGAATTTTGATAACTAAACGCAAAAAACCATTAACAAATCAGAAGAAAAACCGCAGTTTTTTAAACTAGCGACATCTTTTGTTGTTGGGCTACCGTCCTGACTGAGCGCTTGGGCCTTAAGCCTCGCGGTTTTATTGCCTACATCTGCAATACCAGTGAGCGAACGCAGCGTAATGTTTCGCACTCGATCGATGCGCTTGAAACCAAAGATGCTACGTTCCATTGCTTTTTGGCAAATCTTGAGTCTAGATTTCTGTGCTTCAGTCAGTGACCATGTCTGCGCACCGTAGGTTAGGACAGGCAGGGTGCACATGTCGATGAGTTGGCGTTTAAGCGTAAGTGGAAGGTCGCCTTTCATGTGTTCATTCATGGACCAGTAGCTCTTCCAGGCGTTCTCGATGCGGCGATCGATCTCCTTATCCTGCCTGTTTTTGAAGCTCGCTAACTGGCCCAAGTAAATGTACTCATCAACAACAATATATTTTTTATAAAATATTATATATAAAAAAACTTCATCAAGATAACTCAATTTAACGAAACTCTTGCTAAATACCGACCGACTTATAACACATTGCCAAAACGCACCGATAGCGCGATCTAGGATTTGTGCACAGTAGCGCCATCTAGTGGTAAACACAACAAATTTCAAACTTTACTCGATTTGAGTACCTATTCAAGTGCGACGGCGCGATGGCTTAAGTTTGGTGTTTCTATACCGATTTCTATGATTCTTTTTTTATTGAATATGTAATAATGTTAACTTTTTTAAATTTGGGATGACTGAGAGTCTTATAAACGTAAGCAAATATAATCAGAATGCTCCGAACTGCTAAGCTATCCGGAGTTACACGTGTTATTGTGAGTCAACCATAAAAGATAGACATATGCTGTTCTGGGATATTTTTTAGACAATTTAATGTAGAATATTTCCGTCATACATGATTTCTATGTAACTTTAATCATTTAGGCTGCAAACGCGACGGAAGCTTAAAAAACGGAGTAACTTCTCCCGTTTTCCCGACATTTCCCTTCACTACTCAGCTCCTATTGATTGTAGCGTGATGAAAAGTATCCTATAACCTGCCCAGAACTATGAAGAATAATTGTACCAAGTTTCGTTAAAATCCGTCGAGTAGTTTTTGTTTCTATAAGGAACATACAGACAGACAGACAGACAGACAGACAAAAATTTTACTGATTGCATTTTTGGCATTAGTATCGATCACTAATCACCCCCTAATAGTTTTTTTTTTAATATATTTCATGTACAGAATTGACCTCTCTACAGTTTTATTATAAGTATAGATAGATAGAAGATATAGATAGATTAAAACAAAAACATTTCTTTTTTTTATTATTTCTTCAAATTCGCATCGCGTGACATTTTAGGCTATAACACGATGGGTACTACACCACGCCATCTTACTTTTTTAACTTTTTCAAAAAAATATTCCTTTTTTGAAATCGCCTCATTCGTTTTCAATAAAAGATCGCTCTTTTTTTTAAATCGTTTTTGCATACTTCGATCCAAATCTCGCCGTGTCGTGATTAGTCCGGCCGATTTTTTCACTCGATTGAACTTATCAAACTCCGCTCAGAGGGCTGAACACGAATATTTAGGAGAATCGTAAACGTAACGTATTTAAGATACACTGCTCGCTAACGCTGTAACGTTTGACAGTAAAGCTGATGTCGACGCGCAGTGTATCTCAAATACTGCAGTGTTTCGATACATTTACGATTGTTACACTTATCCATGCTCAGTCCCCTGTTAACGACTGTTTGATCTTAAAACAGCTAATACTTTGCATCTTAATTCCATTATACTCAAGTCAAGATCTTATTAGAAAATCGGAAGGTTTTTTGAAGGTGTGTATTTATTTTATGTCTGTTTTATAATCCAATATCAGCGAGTTTATCTACTGCTTTTTTGTAGAGAATTGCTGGCTGTCTACCTTATTAAGTTAGCGCACACTTGATGTATTGATTACCATACGTAATGATGACATAAAGTCGACGCTAACTTTTTATAAGATAGGGGGCTGATCTTTTACAGTCTTATGTTTAAAACTAGCTGTTGCCCGCGACTATGTCTTGCTAGCAGGAGAACTCGCATAATATCTTTATAAATGATTCCCTATGTGTTATTCTTATGTATAAACTACATTACTGTAAAGTTTCAGTCTAAACTAATAAGTATAATAGTTTTAGCGTAACAGAGTAACAAACATACATCCACTTATCCAACATACACTTTTGCATTTATAATACTAGTAGGATCTTTCCAACGTTTTTTTGATATGCTTTTCGATTTCATATTCTATCGTCAAAAATATATTGGAATAAATTACATACGTGGAAAACGTAAGATTATTTCAAATTTTAGTGTAGTTTTATTATCTCCTAGCAACTAATCACCTTAACTGTTGCTCTGTGTAGGTTTTGATATAATTTGAATAAAATATCGCTGATATTTTTCCATTCCTAAAAAGTTTTATGCAAAAGCAAAGCCAATAAACGCTTAGCCTGGACGGTTTAAAACAATAATGAGCCAACACGGCCTGTTGGTTTAGCCACGCGACGTCCTTCTTAGAGTATGTTTACACGGACTTGGCAATATTCATAATTTTATTTAACTTGCCGGTCCGGCGATTGTTGGACTTAAACTTATTTTATTTTCAATTAACCTGTGATTATCATTTCGATAAAAAACGGCTGAATATTAGCTGTCGGGCCAATTGGCCTGATATAAACCGGCTGAAATTTATTAGCTGTCGGGCCAATTGGCCTGATATTTGGTTGCCATTTTCCTGAAATCAACGCTGTTTTCAACGCTTTTGTCATCAAAATGTACACTTACAACAATACATTCTAATTGAGCTATCGTTAGCGACAGTCAATTTATACAACTCTCTCTATAAATAAATAAATATTCATGGACATTTCACACATCACAATCTAGTCCCAAACTAAGCTAAGCTTGTGCTTTGTAAACTAGATTGCTGATAGAATACTTATATAATTACTTTTTTTGAAATACATACATAAAATATATAGAACACCCAGACACAGAACAAATTCGCAGAGCAACAGAGGAAATGTTCATCACACAAACAAATGCTCTGGATGGGAATCGAACCCACGACCATGCATGGAAGGCAGAGCTACAACCAACTGAGCTATGACTGTCAAAATATATCAGTAAGATAGTTTTCTTGAGTACAAGTTTTATATTTTTAGAACTAGATTTCGTTGCAAAATGTCCATACATATTTCTGCCTAGTGTGTGTATTCGTTTTACATTTTTTAGAACTAGATTTCGTTGCAAAATCTCCATACATATTTCTGCCTAGTGTGTGTATTTGTATTACATTTTTTAGAACTAGATTTCGTTGCAAAATGTCCATACATATTTCTGCCTAGTGTGTGTATTTGTATTACATTTTTTAGAACTAGATTTCGTTGCAAAATCTCCATACATATTTCTGCCTAGTGTGTGTATTCGTTTTACATTTTTTAGAACTAGATTTCGTTGCAAAATCTCCATACATATTTCTGCCTAGTGTGTGTATTTGTTTTTCATTTTTTAGAACTACATTTCGTTGCAAAATCTCCATACATATTTCTGCCTAGTGTGTGTAAGTATTTGTTTTACATTTTTTAGAACTACATTTCGTTGCAAAATCTCCATACATATTTCTGCCTAGTGTGTGTATTCGTTTTACATTTTTTAGAACTAGATTTCGTTGCAAAATGTCCATGCATATTTCTGCCTAGTGTGTGTATTCTACAAAATGGCGAGTAGGTCAAGTCATAGTAAATAGTGGATACAACAACCGTGTCCTCGTACCAGGGTCGGTCTGCCCTCCGAGGGCTGGTATTGACTAAGCTGATTGCGCATGTCTGAGGATTTGGTTCACGGGATCATAAACACGACGAAAACATGCTTGTATTTTAAATAGCTTTCAAACAAGAATTACACCTTTATATTTATCCTTATAACTTTGCTGGTTTGTGTTTTTGTATGTATCTATATTTAAGTTTACTGTAATGTTACAAAAAAAAATTGTTATACTTACTTACTAGCTTATTTATAATAGTCAAAAGTGTGCAACATAATTTGTAACTAATAAATAATTAATAAAAGTCTCTGTTTTTCATTAAATCGTACTAGTTATTAGTGTAGTCTACTAGATACATATATTTCAGGTAAGTAAACCTATCTGTGGTCACCAGAACTGGAACTAAAAAATTTTTTGTGATAAAATAGGTACAATGTAGAACTTTTATCTTTTCTAAAAAAGATATACTTAGGTAGATACGTACCATAGATAAACTAATATAAAAAAATATTAAGTAAAACTCTTTGCGACTTCCTAACTTTAAATTTGAAAAATATGCATATTGTAGGTATAGGTACTACAAGAGCTGAAAAAAAAACCTCACCCGTTCTTATTTACCAAAGCAGCTACCCATGACGATGCTGGCCGTTTAAAAAGAAACAACCATAAATCAGAATGAAGAACAATCCATTAACTCGATCCACAATAAAAAAGAAAACGACGCCGCTGATTGGCCCCGCGTTGGCGGGAACGCGATTGGGCGCCTGCGCGGTACATTCCGAAACTCGATACTTTTTAATAATGGCTTCTTTCTAATGCGATCTCCTTTTATATTACATCGCCGTAGGTTAGTGTTTTATTACATAGGAGAGCCCAAATGCGGTCTTAAGTGCCTCCACCGTGTAGGGGACCGATGTTTCGGATTTCTCTGTATTGCAGCGCGATTAGGATCGGATAAGCCGAGGGTGGATTGCGGCGTATTTTATTGTTTAGTGGAGAAAACAATTTGGATATGTATTTGGTTAACTAAGGTAAACAGGGTGTTTATTATAGACTAGACTATACACTGACTTAGTTTTAGTTTTAATTAAACGATGAGAAAAGAACTGATTCACAAATAATTTATCATTCTATAAAAACATATTAAGTATATTATTATACTTATCTACCTAATAGTTTGTTTTAGATAATTAATCATTGATGATGGCACATCACTCTTCCGGGCGGGAAATCTCTATAAGACTTCCCTATATACACCTACTAAGTGTTGAGTACAAAATTAATCGTCAATCAGACTACCAACTTATCAGATCAAATAAAAAAATGCCGATCACAAACTGTAGCAAACTAATCACATTGCAAGCACAAGCATTATCAAACAACTTATTGCTCAAATACGCAAGATACACTCGAATCATTGATGGGGCTCTGCAAACAAATACATCGACTATCGAGTCTATAAAGTATCGACTATTCGATAACAAGCGAATCGATAGTTGACCCACACTGATACGGGACGGTAAATATTGCATGATAAAAATTGTTTCATTCAACGATGACTTGGCAGGTACTTTTAGTTGTTTCCAAGTCCTTCTGACTTAAAATCCTACCTATGATAATCATGAGGTCTCCTTAAGATCCTCCGAAGATGTGAGTAAATAAATAATGCTAGACAAATCAAATCAAGGTGAATATCCCATTTATAATAAAAACTATGTTCAAAACCGTGATAGTTTCAAATATTATAATGTGAGTGTAAATATTATAGTGGGATGTATTCTTTGCTTTGTCAAACAGCGTTCTTAAAAAAAAATCTAAGTATTAGGTACTTACGTCTTTCGTCACAAAACAAAAACATTAAAAAAAATTCAAAGACTAGCGATTATTGGTGCTAGCTTACCAATCCCATACATTTTATAATCATAACCTTGTAGATAAAATTTATGCAGAGATAACTTATTTTTCCATATAAAGGTGTGCGATATGTAGCTACATGCCAAACGAATGACTGAGCAATTTACCAACAAGTTTATACCAAAAAGGTTATATGGAAATAGCAGAAATAGTTTTTTTTAAAAAGGTGCAAATTGTTCTTTCAAATAATTATCTATGACAATCTTTTCAGCGCCAAAATTCTGTTCCAAATTCAAATGATAAAAAATAATTTACGTAGGTACTTATGGAAAAAGTTTTCAGATCTAGGTAAGTAGGAAAGTTTTTTTTCAAACCTTGACTGTGCTATTTTAATAGTAACCTTTTTTGATTGTATTAGAAATAGCTTCTATGCTCTGAACCATTAATGTATTATGTCTATGAAGCCTCTAAATGCTCCATATTATAGATGGCATAGGAAGGTAAGTATTAATTTATCTAATAAAGTCAATGGTGATGTACCCAATGCCGATATTTAAATCATTTTTAACCTTTTAATTTAGCGTGACTATTATTATTCAGTTTAAAATTCAAATCCTTCTTATCTTCTGACCTTTAATTATATAATCTTTTATTACATAGATTCATCACACAGTTTTATAGTAATAATGTGTTAAATACTTACTTATCTTGGAGTCACAGATGGTCATAACGTATGCTGAGAATTATTTTAAAAACTAATACAGATGACATTTAAAACGTCCTTGCTTTGTCTCATTCGTCCTTTTAACATCATGTTATTCGAAAATGTTAATTAGCGTCCATTAGAACTCGTTTCATTAACAGCCATGATGCAATAATTAGAGGATGGAACAAAATGGCGGCGGGGTCAATGCACTTGATCGCCATATTGCAGGACTGAGCTTCAAGTGCTAGTGATGTCTGGTCACCACTCAGTCTTGGTCTTGTAAACTCTACGGCGTCAAAAAAAGCCTGAAATTCATCGAAAATATGTACGCATGCCGCTTTTGTATGCAACTTACAGACCTACCCATAATTCTACTTCTTGTTTGGGGGATGCTATCTGCACTGACGTCCCAAAAGAGGTTGTATTGTGTATTATCTTCCTTATAGTAGTCAGCCCAACTACTTAAAGTAACGGGAAGAACTTTGTTGGTGGCAGCAGTGTTCTAGCATCCTCGATGTTGTTGTGATAACCCAATCAGCTTCTGCAGTCCTGTCTTGGACCTCACTTCATTTCAATTAGCCCCTATATTACTATATTTTATTATTTAGCCATTCTCATCCTACTGCAGGGGGAAGGCATCCTTTCCCTCTTTCCACTTTTCGTAATTCAACTTGACGGGCCATATGCTTAGGTGTGAGTCTAGCTGGTCCTACTATCTCACTCTGAGTGGAAGACTCAGAGTGGGATTCTAGGACGTACTATCTCACTCTGAGTCACTCATTTTCATTACTTACTTTTTAAATTTCCAAACACCACGAGAAAGTCTGCTCCACACGTATCAACGCCTAGTTTAATATTATTTTGTATATTTTAAAAAATAAAACTCAACAGCAAGACTAAAGCGTTAGTATAGTCTTGGTATGGTTACATTGCACATCACTATTGCGTGATTGTGGCGACAATTAGTCATTTTCAGAAACATTTTCCATGAAACCAATTAATATAACTACTTACGTCGGATATGTATCTATATTATCATAACATTATTTTTAATTAATCTTGTTAAATGATGCGTACCTTCGATCAAAATATCATCTATAAATCAATAAACAATAAAAAAGTAGGTAGCAACATATACCTATCTATTAATCAAGTTTTCACTTATAAGTGCTTGTCTAGACGATTAGGAATGTATTTATAGACATAATTTGTCATAACTTATCGATTTACTTAAGTTTTACTTGACAAATTTGCGTTCTATTGATAAATTGATATAAATTAATAGAAAGAATAAATATAAATATTATTACGCTGGACAATCCACACAACATCATCTAGAATATTATGAGCGCTGCCTATTTGCAGCGCTAATAATTATCTTATTATTTTGCTAATCAGACGGGTGAGCCCGCATAAACGTGACAATGGTAAAGTAAGCGTTTCGCAACGTATCCGATTCACATCGAGTATCAAACGCCAGTTTGACAATCGAACGTTGCAGCGTCATCACGCAGTGACATTGAATACGTTACGTTACGTCTTCTTCTTTTTATTAAAGTCTGCGATATTAATGCAAGTCACGCCATTTTTTCCTTTCCAGGGCCGCCTCTTTGACTTCCTTATAGGTACGACACGAGGGCAACCTTCATCGTTACGTTACGTGCGTTACGTTAAATTTAAAAGTCCCAAATAACGGCCGGTTTCTGGAAACCCAAATCACGATTGATCCGAGTTTGACACATAGTAATTATTTGATTTTTTCGTTGATCGTCGTTCGAGAAACCGGCCGTAACTATTTAAATGATATAACAAATAATAAACATCCAACCAGTACCATCAGCTACTAACATCCATAGCAGTTGCCGCGGAGGGCATAAAATTGAAGATTATTTGCCGAACAAACATGATCCATCAAGGGACGCACTTAGCCTTATTGGAGTAGGCAGAGGCCGGTATTGATCGAGATTTTGAAGGCAGGAAATTAAATTTAATTAAAAATAAAGTGAAAATGGAGAGGGAACTCTTCATGATCATGTAGGTGCAGTGTTTAATAACAATTGTCCCAATTTAAAATTTTGATGCAAGTTGTGATGAACATTGTAATTTGACGAATTAAGCCTTTATTGATTTCTTAGTTAATTTATATATAAATTCTTATAATTAATACATACATTCTTATAATTAATATATAAATAAATTAACGAATAAATAACAAAGAAGACGCATGCTGCATTATAGGTAAACTATCGAGAAAAATCTTCATCTTAAAAATTTTAATTAAATATTGAAGCTAGACAATTTCTCAAAAAAACACTCTTATGAATAATATTCCACGTGACATGTCCTACCATGATTTATTGCTCGAACTGTCCGCAAGACGGATGGCTCCACCGACGGAAAGTTTTTCATTTTTACCCAGCTGGACATAGACAAACACAATATATTACTATCGATTATTTATTATACAAAATTCACGTGAAACAGTTAAGTTTTTAAGAAGGATCTTAGAAAAACGGTAGGAACTAGGCCGTAGTTTCTTGCGCCTTCTTTTAGGCTGGTTGCGTGGAACTGGCACCTAGAATTACCTAGCATAAGACGAATCTAAATGATCTTAGTGATTTCACAGAATAAAGTTTAATTGACTTAGACTAACTCTCGTCTTTTGTTTTTTTGTAAGACTTGATTTTAAGAGCTCTTGAGTATAAGCTTATTAAAGTCTGTTCTATATTATTCTGTATTAAAATTAGACCTCTAAATTATAAATGTCACAAATCATACTTACAACATCTTTAGCATGCTAGTAACTCATTGAGAAGTATTGTGTAATTCATCACCTCATAACTCGGGCTTCATCACATTAATGTTGTATCACACAAGGCTTAACTGAGGGTCTAGTATGGGTAGTGTAACTAGACTAAAACCCATCACATACCTAGTAGCGCCTAGTGAGAGAGTGAGATAGATTTTATACGCTAAGTTCTAACCTAGCCCCACTCAGTGCCGCCTAGCCTCTGCCTAATGTTATGGACGTGCACTGGATCAGCGTTCACGGGACGATTTTTGTAACGTAATGTTCTACAACGGATAACCGTTTGACGATTTTCCGACGCTTCAAATGGCGAACCGCTTTATAAAACAGCGGGTTTTCTTATCACCCGGTGACTTATGATTGTATTTTGTAAATAGGTACGTAGTAGAATACACACCAGTCACATGTGGTAGTTTTTCATATTGATGTATCTTACCTAAGTCTACAGAACCTAGAGTTTAGATAAACCTAACTTAGGCAAGACACTAACTTAAAATACAAAAGCAGATTAAATTAATAATTTGTTTTGAATTTTATGACCAATAAAGCTATCTTTATAAATCTTTATCTTATCTTCTCATTTATCCTCTAGGGACTTAGTAGATCTCACATGCGTTGGGCGTCAGGCACTTTACACCAATACGTGGTGTAACTTATACTAGGTCCTCTGATCTAGAGGTGGTGTCATAGACCATTATGCAGCGCTAAATGTTGGTGACACCTGGCACATCTACATATTAAGTGACAACACGAGATTTTTGACAATTCACAATATTTTGTTTATTAGCTTTTGAGTTATTTCAAGGCAAGAGATCGTTTAGATCTGCGAAATGTAGCGCAAATGCTTGATGCATACAAATATTATGTTTAAGTGATCTATTTATTTTTTTCATGTCAGGCGTCACAGCTCAGTTGTTACTAGCCTCTGCCTTCCATGCTGAGGGTCGTGGGTTCGATTCCCACCCAAGTAAACGATTCTGAATCCAAAAATGAGTTTTTTGTTTGTTAGGGTACTACGCTTAAACCGCTGGACAGATTGAAATGAAACTTGCACAATATAAAAGTTTGTTTTGGATCACAACATGGACTAGGTTTTATTGCAAAAAATACTTTATAGATACAGCTTGACCTCTCTCAACCAGATGCACGGTGACAGGTTTTGGGCCCGCGCGTGCGAAATTCGAGGGTTTCTGCTAGTAAATGTATAAAAAAGTACATACAAATCGACCTATGTATAAAATGTATATCCATCTAAAAACAGCAGGTGAGTAATCAAGGATGTGATAAAATAGCCAGAATAATGACGTCATCTCTCATTACCTATTCCTAAAATGCTAGGTTAATAATAATTCTAGTTAAAATATGATAAAAACTGTGTGCATTATGTACGTAGCCTATGTTTACTTGCCACTTACACTCTGTTTTATATATAATAATATTTTAAATGTAAACATTTGCATCTGATCTACAGATTTGATGCAAACCGTTGTGTCAAGAAAAAAAAAATCATGCATGACCAGTTTTGAACCTACGACCTTAGGATCGAAAGGTGAGGTAGCTACCAGTAGGTTACCTTCAAATTTATAAATATGCAACGAAAAGACTAGCTCGTCGGCATGCTAAGGCATAAAAAAAAAGATTGAACTAGATGTAGATTCAGGCTATGTGCTAGAAGAATGCTGCATAAATAGCTGTTTAATTTTTGTTTATTTTTAGAGTTAAGTACACCTTGATTGCTTAGATTTTGTTAATAATAAAGAGTTATATGATAAGATAAAACAAGAATACTAAATCTGTGAAATACTGACCCAAATCAATTCATGATTCAACAGTATAACCGTTATTTATAACAATGAAAACATTTTATATTCATTAACACAACAAAACAAACAAATATATCGAACCCGCTGACATAATATCGTATTCAAATAAAAATGTCTTAACAAAAACCCGAAATAAAAAACTGGCTCGGAACCTCAAGTGACTCTATTACCAAATGTAACTTAAAAGCAACTTAATGTTACTGTTCATAAAGATTAATGTTGATTGAAAATTTGTTAAGATTTTCACCACCGATCATAAAATTTAAACTTTTTAAATTAAACTTTATAGTAACCAATATAAAGGTGGATATTGATTGAAGATTTGTAAGGATTTTATAGAGATGTGAGTACCGTGAAGAGGTACGAAGCCCAGTAGCAGCGTTTAACAAGATGAATGGAATGACACACGAAATCAATAAATAAACGAATAAAAACAAAATATCGCCCACACAGACTGGAACTGGGAGATATGGAGATTCAATTGGTTCTTGGAATAAGATGTCAAAATTATTTTGATGCTAGATTTTTCAATATGCATATAAAAGTAATTTTTTTATTGTGTCTAATTCATTAAGCATTTCGTTTGCGATACTTTTAGGTAAGTATTTGAAAGATTTATTTTAACATAATTATTTGAAAATCTTCATAAGTTGTGATGACTTGGTTATATTATAACATTTATAAAGGTAGGTGCAAAGTAATGTACCTAATTTATTTTATAATCTTATTCTAGATTGTTTTCTAATTAAAGTATTTAGACTTTTAATCTTGTTTTATTTTATGACGAATATACAAAACAAGCCATTTCCCCACATCTTTACAAATATAACCTGAATATTGTTATAATTCTATCATCTCATACAAATACATCATCATTGTAAAAAAAACATTCCTCTACAGAAATCCTCTTTTTAAAACGTGTTATACAACAATAGACACTCCTAGTGGCTATACAGCCTCAATAAACCACCCGCGGAGCGGACGCTAAGTGACGGAAAAAATGAATGGATTCACTAATTATATGTCTAAATATGATTATGTGTTGTGAATGAAATTATACTGTGAGATATGAGGAATTTTAGGAAACACTTCCATAAAAAAAGTAATAAACAACACTTTCTCGTCAAGTAATCAAAAATATGTATCTAAGTATTGTCGAAGCGCAATTCTTTGTTTCAAATGAGAAATAAATAATTGACAGGCGTCACAGCTCAGTTGGTAGTAGCTCTGCCTTCCAAGCTGTGGGTCGTGGGGTTCGATTCCCAGAACAAATGTTTGTGTGATGAACATAAATATTTGTTCTGTGTCCGCGTGTTACTATGTATTCTATCAGTAATCTAGTTTCCATAGTACAAGCTTTGCTTAGTTTGGGACTAGATCGCGATGTGGGGAATGTCCATAAATATTTTTTTTTTAAATTTGACGTTTCATTATTGTTTTTTTTTTAATTTGCGCTAGGAGAATGTATGTTTCTTTTTTCACAGCCTAGCGAATTATCTCCATGAGGTTTTATTGAGTTAGTAAAAAGTCATGACAACTAACCGAAAATAAAATAGTAACATTATTAGTAGGTATCTGGCCCAGCGTATCAGCATTGCTATTCAACGCGGCAATGCAGCCAGTATCTTGGGTACGCTTCCGATTGGTACTGATTTGGATCAGTTGAACTATCTAAAGAAAGTTTGCAACGGTCTGTAGATAGCTCAACTGTTTCTTATGTATTTTATAAGCCTTTATGTACATTTTGTAAATACTGTAATAGTCGTAAGTTTGTTTGTGAGTTACATTAGATATTACTTTTATCAAACATGAATATAATGAATCTTATTTCCGTTGTAAAAAATTCGCCGGACCATAAAAAATCGATAGCATTGTAAGTCAATGGGCCATCCTACATTTCTCAAAGAAACTGACCCGCCATCCACGTGTTAAATCTTTTGTGTGTTTTTATAGTTTTATTGGTGCTATTGTCGATTCTTTAGCATTATTTTGTGGCAAGATAACCTGTCCGGGAACTTGCGCAAGCCGACAAAAGTGAAATCAGATGGTAAAAGTTGCAATAAGTTTTGTTATGGTTTTACAATTTTACAAGCGCCGCTTTTGTTTGTAAAAGGGTTAAATGATAGACAATTGGGTAATCATAGATTATTTAGTTTAGAATGCAATGGAAGCTAAACAAAAAACACAAGATGTAAGCCACTACAATAAAACAACTCATTGACGTGAAATAGTTAGAAATTTTAAATTTTCATCGAAGTTGGAATTTTTGGACGTGTGGCTGATTTTTTTAATACTATCTTGGACTTTCCATGTTTTATAATAATGAGCACAAGATGATTTTATTTGATGTCATCCAAAAGCATCGATTTATATTTTGAAATGTATTTAAAGAAACACTATTAGTATGCTATTTTAGATTACAGAAAATTTACAAAGTGAGTGAAACCATTAAAATAATATGTAAGGTGGGTGGACCATGGAAGGCCACGCTAACGATTAAACGGTTGTAATTCGTTCATTTACGGGATAAATAAAATAAACTAATCATTAATAAACACTATGTTTCAGTGTGTATCATATAAATAACTTTTTTTTAATCTAGATGTAATCACTACTTCTTGAACTTAACTTTTATAAAGCTCTTCCTAACGGCCTTGTAAGGGAATAGGGCTCCATGCAAGGCCAATATTATAAATCAGTCGTTTAACTTAAAATTAGAATTGTAATAATAGATTTTACTAAAACCACAGAAAAAGCTCTTTCATTTAAATGAAAAATTGTGGCACTTACACATTATAATCTTCTTTAAAAAATTTCAAAGAACATTTCTTGAACACCATCGATAACCAAATATATATTAATGGAAACTATATAAAAATATAGTAATGAGTATTACATCGATAACAAATAAGTTTCCAATGCGTTTTACAAATAAATTATAAATATTTAACCGTCAAATCCTTGATTGGCCTTGTAGGGAACCACCGGCTTTCAAAGGAACACTGCCGTTATTTTAACTACAATCGAAGTAAATTTATTATATTTTTCTTTAATATCATGAAAAATCCTTAAGTAACAATTTACAGTAAAAATAATACGGTAATAATAGTTTATTCACATAAAAACTGACTTCTAGCTGAGCGCGCAAATTACAATTTGAACGTCGCTGACCGAAGTCAACTTAGCGAGGGAAATTACTGACAAACTAGCAACGCGAGCGACTCGCCACCGCGTCTGTGTCCTTGAGTTCGATGGGACTTAATGTGTGTGGAAGGAATTTGTCATCACGTGACTATAAATATGACTTTTTTATAGTTGGCCTTCAAAGGAGCATGGCCTTTCATGGTCCACCCACCTTATCTACTTATGTCGATAACATAATGATAAAAGAAAACAAATGAATTCTTTGTAAATACTTATTTTTATTAACTTGGAAACTAACAGATGATATAAGTATCCTATCTAGATTCGATTATGTATCAAATAATATTTATAGCTACAAGAACAAATTTAGCGTTGACACCTCAGCCCTGCATATGCAAACATGTCGATAGACATAATTTGACGTAATTTCACGATAAATCTTATTATTTGACGTAACTTCTCGATAAATCTTATTATTTGACGTAACTTCTCGAAAATTCTTGTTATCTAACGTAACTTTTTGATAGAACTAAGAATAACCTTGATATATTTTGTTTTATCGAGAGGTCATATCAAATTTTAATACGACACTTTCTTTCGCATATACTTCTGTATAAATCTGGATACAAATATCCATCGATATGTTTCGAGAAGTTACGTTTTGACGTAAAATTTCGATACATCTTGATATTTGACGTAACTTCTAGATAATTCTAGATTAATAAGAGTTTTATGATACATTTTCTTTTTATAAAGAAATTATGTCAAATTATGTGATCGATACATACGCAGTGCTTTCTACAACCGACATTAATTGACGCAAACGTGTAAAGTAGAATATTTTGTTATAAATAAAGAAAATTATAACCAAATCTTTGAAGTTTTATTAAAAGAGACTATTTAAGTTTTATTGAAAGAGATATTAGTATCTGTAGCATTTGGTATTTATTTTTAATGGATTTGTTTATCTTTAACGTTTTTTAAAGTATTTTTGTCTCATATTTTTTTTTATTGAAATATCAAGGATTTCACTATTTTAAAAAATCATAGTGTCAACAACCTTATTCCAAGTAATATCAGGTACGTACTTTACCTCGCACTCAAGGCTTTGAAGCCTTCAAGGTAAGCATCGCTACATACATTCCACTTTAGTTTTTACTCCTACCGACACGGCACCGATATCTCATAAATCTAACATATAAGTTATCTAGGCCGTGATTATCTTCAATAAACTAATGAAAATCATCTAGGCCGTGATAATCTGTAATAAACAAATGAAAAATAATATCTTCTTTTGATGTTATCTAAGCTAGGGTCCAAAAAGATAATAAAACTAAATCAAAAAGGTTAGAAAATGGGAACCGGATTCTGGTGAGGACCAGAATCCGGTTCCCATTTTCTAACCTTTGTATAGGATGATAATATTGATTAATATTGATTATAATATTGTATAAAAGTATAGGATGTATGAGGATACATCCTATACTTTTCAGTAAAATCACAAGGATCATTTAGAATCGTCTTATATACAAAGTGATTGTAGTGAACAGAACCTACTTCGAAGTGAACAGTAGGTACTTCAAATCATTGAGTGAACTTATTTACTCATCTTAAATCTTTCCAAAAAAGACTGTCGTCTATTCTTTTTGTAGCTCGGTCTACTCGGTCTACTCGATGGTTATAAAGTAGATCATTACGATTATCGCACTGCAATCATGGATATGTTGACAGCATAATTCTGCATAATCTCCCAATCAAAAGGAAATAATATCGAGGTAAAAATCTTTATCGAGAAATTATGTTTATTGACAAATTGTCATTGTATTATTGACAAAGGATCGTAAAGCTAATCAAGAATCGCTTTGACTTCTAGTTTAGCGCTGTCTTGTATTTTGCAATGAATATATAAAGGTACAAAACTCTTTTGAGAAGAAGAAGAAGAATGTAACCTCCTTTTCAAACATTTAGTTTTCTGTTTATGAAAGTGTTGAATTGTCTTTTAAAAAGTTTGAGATTTTATCTATAATTTTTCGTATATGTCGATCTATTTTGTCATTTTTGAGAGACTGGTTCGTATCGTGTGGGTGTTTCTCGGTTGGTATGCGAACTCTTTTTACTTTAACCTTTACGACTTCTTGATATTAAAAGAGCAAAAAACTTTTGTCTATGAAAAAGTGCTATTCATTCGCCATTTTAATTCTGTTTATTAATTCAAATGTTTTTATACTATTGATATTTGTATTTGGAAAATTATAACCTTTGGTTAGTTTTTTGTTTCAAAACAGTACGAACAATCAAGTTTTAAATAAAATATCAATAATTATGGTTATTGGATTATGAGTTTTGTTATAGAATAAAAAATATGTTTAAAAATAATATAGTAGTTTATTAACATTTTAATCCATAAAATAATATAAATTGGTACTTTACACGTTTGCCGTCTGCTAAATATACGCTTGCATATAAATAAAATTTAATTGGAATGTGCTGAAACTGATAGGAAGGAACCTATCTTACACCGAACACCATATTTATAGTCTTTAAGTGTGTACTGGCAAGATTATTTAATTTTTATTCCTTATAGATCAAAAATATTAAGATATATAAAAAGTAATGATATAAATTCTTATATAAATTAGTTTTTCTATAATAAACCAAAACGAATCATATAAAACAATAGTATAGTTTTAAACGAATTTTGGAAGAAAATATTTTTATATATGTATTTTATAAGGGAAAATATCTTCTTATATATTTTTTATATGCTTCCAGTACACACTCTTATTTAATTTACAAACTATATATACAAATACTTATCTACAATCCTATATGTATGTCGATGAACTTAAATTCCATTTCACCTATCTATTTAATATTAATTTTTATTTTACACATTTAATACACATTGCACTGTTCACCGTTCACGATATGACGCCATCACTTTTTATTTGTATACCAAATTAATTTTATTTATTTTATATATAAGTTCAAATTAATGCGAAATAATTACAACATTTTTAAGATCTGAAATAATCGTAAAGACGTATTTAGTTGTTGCTATCAGTTTTAAAGTGAAGTGATTTGTTTTTTTATACAAGAAAAAATATATTTGAAGAAAAAAAACCAGGCTAACTATGTTTGTATAGTTAGTCAGTTTGGTACTAAAATATTGTTTACATACTTGATCGAACAAAAGACATGAACGCGCTCGCCAGCCGAATAAACACTTTGTTTATCAGAACCGATAGAATATCTAAGTACCAGACGATAACGTATCAAAATATTGATCGCAATCCTCATCATTATGTCACATTTGTTATTTTAGGCGCGCAAAGCTGTCTTGTACATTTGTTCTTCTATATTTTGATCCTAGAGAATACTGATCCCATATTGGAAAAAAACTTTCTTTTTATTAAATTCGATCAAGAGCTTCAAAATAGATTTGGTATACAAATAATGTCGGATTAATGACTATAAAAAGGACACTTTCTCAAAAGTTCCAATAACAATTTAGGCCTACCGTGCTCGCGCCGCCGGCCCCGTCGCGGCTCCGTGACAGCTAGACTAACACACAAAACGGAAATATGTACACAAGCGTCCTCGAAGTGGAACGCTATAATATCACCAGAACACAACGCTCACGAACGAGTCCAATATCAAATGAGATTGTCAGTTATCAGACGTAGGTTTGGAGGCATCACCGAGAGCCGGCTGGCTGATCGCCGGTCAGCCGCCGGGCGGTGTCCGCTGGCCGCTGGCAAACTGGCTAGAGGGCAGCGGCGTCCTCCATGGGCAGGCACCACGCGGGCGCGCGCCGCGGCACCTACGCCAGCGGATACTGTCACAAGGGCGGCTGCGCGTGCGCGTGCGCGTGGTGGTGGTGGTACAGCGGAGACTGGTAGTAGTTGTCCGCCGGAGAGTGCCCATATCCATAGTTTACATCGTACATTTTCAAATCCGCTTTTGTGTCAGCACCGGGGAGCAAGCGCGTGATGCTGAACGGGTGCTGGGCGGGCGCGTATCCCGGGGGCTCCTGTTTTAGCTGTGCGTAGTGCTCCAGCGCCAGTGGAGTGTGCTCGGGCAGGCAGAGCTCCGGCGCCGCGTGCAGCTGTGCCAGCAGTTCGTCGCGCATGTCCTTCTCCTCCGGCCCGCCGGGCGTCTTGTCGTGTCCGTGGTCTCGCTTGTCGTGTCCGCCACCGTGGTGGCCGTGACCGTGCCCCGTCGTCTTTTGTGCCTGTCGAATAGTTTCCTTCTTCTCATCTTTGAATCGCTTTTGCCGTCGGAGAAAACAGCCGTTCTCAAACATGTTTCCGCTGTCCGGATGCAGCGTCCAAAACGATCCCTTCCCGGGTTTATCTGGCGTTCGCGGCACTTTGACGAAGCAGTCGTTGAAGGATAACGAATGCCGAATCGAGTTCTGCCACCGCTGCTGGTTCTGTCTGTAGAACGGGAACAGGTCCATGATGAACTGGTAGATCTCGGAGAGCGTCAGCATTCGCGACGGGTTGTTCTGGATGGCCATCGTGATGAGGGAGATGTACGAGTAGGGCGGCTTGGCGTGCGTGTAGGAGCGGCGGTAGGTCTTGTCGTTTCGCGCGCGCTGCAGGGCCGAGGTGGGCGATGAGGGCTCCTGGTCGCGCGGGAGAGAGCCGTAGACGGCGCCGCCGCCGCCCATGCACGAGGCCATGGTGCTGGGCGGCGAGTAGCCGACGCCCGGCGAGCCCATGCACGAGCCGCCCGCGACCATGTTGTTGGAGTAGAGATTCGGGTAGGGCTGCGCCGGCATGCAGCCCATTCCGTTGACGTAGGGCGGCGCGAGGCCCGGAGACAGCGACGACAGCGACGCGGACGTCGGCACGTCGCCGTACGACAGCTTCTGCGAGATCATGGCTAGCGCATCACCCGCGCGTGCACGCCGGCCAGGGGCAAACACTCGCACTGATTGAAAGAGTAAATAGAGGCCGGGGGCCCGCGCTCCCCTCCACCGCGCTGGCTATTGGCGCGCGGCGGGGCGGGCCGCTCCGAGTCCCGCCCTGGCGCGCGCATTCGCCCCCCGTGCCCCCTCGCCCCTCGCCCCGGCCCCCCCGCCCCGCGCCGCGCGTGCCCCCCTGCCTCCCGCCACAGCCTCGCGAGGCGCGCGACTTTCCGCCGCTAATAATACCGCAGCTCCAACGATAAAAACATGGAATTATCATAAGTGCTTTGGAAGGAATGTGAACTTTGATAGTACTCGATTTCAGTCATGCTGTTGTCGCTGTAATATCTTTCGAATTTGTTTTCGTTGATAGGATATTTTATCGATCGGTAATCTAATTTAAAATGCGTGCTTTGGAATGACGGTTGTGTTATCGGTTAGATTCGGACTGTATCAGTCAGACGCGAAAAGCTTTAACTGAAGCGTCTTCGCATTGTCTACGAACTCATCGCGAACTTATCAAAAGGTCAGTCTTACAGGACTAATTATTATGATACTGCAGTAAAATATATTATATTCGAAACGTCACATTAGTTAGTTTACATAGTTTGACCTATGTAAGTACATAATGCCTATCTATAACGAATAAGTACCTATCATAAAAATACGTATCAGTATAGTTAAATGATTTATGAACAATATATTTATTTATACTAACCTAACCATTAAATTATAACAATAAACGACATACTGGTCATAACTGACATAATGAAAAAATACGTTTTTAAGAGTTTGTCCGAACGAACAACTCTACGGAAAAAATTGAAAAACAAAATTTAATCATAACTTGAAAGATAAAATCATACAAAGAAGTAAACAAAGTGAATCATTACTTAAGTAGTTTTTCCGTACTTATAATTTATCAGTTAAGTAAATAAACAATTTCTAACGATGTTTACCTAATTACTGTACGCCCGTTAATTAATTTACTATAGAAAAATAGTGTCAAAATTATAGACTGTTTTACGGACTGTTTCTACCTACCATCATAACTATAAAAAATATTTTCCTTTCTTACATAATTAAACAATTTTAATGATTTCGGAAGTGGTTATATTTATTTATTGTCATTGCCAACATTTTAGGACTATTTTAGTACAAGTACATAATGTACCCAAATAAATAAAAAACGGCGTTGAAATAAGAGCTTGGGTAATATAAGAGCGGACCGATTTTAAAAACAAAATTGTTAATTAAAAAAAAACAATATTTTTGCGATGGGATCTTTGTATAAATATTAATAAATATCTAAACAAGCATCATTCAGTAGGTAAGTATATTGACGAATAGGTATTCTAGTTATCTGATACCAAACTGAACATAGGAACTAGAATCAAAGTCAAAGTCAAAGTCAAAACTACTTTATTCAGTAAAATCACAAGGATCATTTAGAATCGACTTACATACTAGGTGATTCTAGGTGCCAGTTCCACGCGACCAGAGCCTAGAAGAACGGACAAGAAACTTACGGCCTGGTTCCTAAATGCTGATGGTTACCGTTACCGTACCGTAATTTTACCGTCTTAACATGTTACCATTAATAAAAACTGGATCTGTTGGCCAACTAGTGCATTAAAGAGCCTAAAGCATGTTCATTTTTAAAATGGTTTACGAACAGTGTTTGCGCTAGTTTTACAGCGTTTGTTTGCAGGTCATAAACTGCTGGAGGCAGCTGGGACACTCATTAATGCTGTTTTATAGTTTTAATTATGTGCTGGCTTTATGAGACTGACAAGTTTGCGTCTGTGACTTCGCTTAGATTGTTTTTTACAAGTAATAGGCAAGCGATTGACCGTGATCTCACCTGATGTTAAGTGACGATCCGGTCTACGATGTACCACACTTGAAGATACCTATTCACTCGTCGCTTGAAAATATCCAAATTATATTGTTACAGTGTAATTGTGGTCTGAGGAGTCTAAGTCTAAGTCAGTTAATTCCTATTTTACGGAGTAATCTTTATACACCCTGGCCCGTATACTTGTGTAATTACAGTGCAATATTGCGTAGCTGCTTGATAAGTTGTAAAAAAAGTTTTTTTACAAATGTGTCGCAACACAAAAGTTGCCTACCTATCATATCTTATCAGCTTTGAATATTTTTGACCAGCAATTAAAAGAAACAAAGTCGGTGTAACAAGGAATTATTTAAAAAAATTCCATAAAAAAATTTAAAATGCGTATGAGGATACCTTTAAAAAAAAAGAACGCTTTAGGTGCACAAATCTTATAAACTAAGGTACCTACTTACCTACATAACTAGGTAAATATAAATTTACTGAGAAAAAAAAAACGTCTGCCACGTTAAATTGAGCGGAGCGCCTACATAAAGTGGCGCTAGCCAAGCTCAGTTTACATGCCAGACTACATAATGTAAAAGAAAATGCAATGATATGGAGTTACAGAAATAACTGGACGCGGCCGATGGGGGTAATAATGAGCGCGTTGCACTGACGCCTGTCAGAAAAAATATTACCTTCCCCTACGTTTGTAATTTTGGGAGAAAACTGGCTAGACACTGGCTAGACTAGACTAACTGAACGTTTTTCATCATCATCAACCTATATCAGTCCACTGCTGGACGTCGGTTTCTTCCAAGACG
This sequence comes from Ecliptopera silaceata, assembly GCA_932527185.1. Lineage (NCBI taxonomy): Eukaryota > Metazoa > Arthropoda > Insecta > Lepidoptera > Geometridae > Ecliptopera > Ecliptopera silaceata. Next base: position 6,880,574 of record OW052208.1, on the reverse strand, counting down.
CCCCACTGAGCCCGGTCTTCGGCTAATCGAAATTCCTGTTCCATTATGTTTAACAAGACAAAGAGACAGAAACATTCGAAAACAAGAACTTTGGAAATTTAAAGTTGAAATCACGGTTTCTTTTTTGATAGACAATTTTGTCAGTGTCACGTTAAAACAATTTTGATTAAACATTATGTTCTTTAAATAATTGTTGGATTCATCCAGAAATTATTACGAGAATACTACCAATTATCTGATATTATTTTGATTACGTTATTTTTTTATTTATTAGACTGTTCTTAGGGTGTATAGTACGAAGCTTCGCCACTATTGACGAATCAAATGTCCCACGTTTAAAGCTTTGTCAGAGCCAATGGAAGCTCGCCCCATGTAACCAGACACCGGATCCTCTGTAATGGTGGATGCGTGTTCTCGAAACTTGATCTCCATGTGCCGTTACTTTTGAACTTCACTCGGATTATATACTTTATATAATGGATATGAGAGGTGTGGTTAGGTACTTATGTATATCATCATCATCATCATCGACCTGTAACAGGCCACATCACGTAGGTCTCTCCCAAGACGCCACTGAGCCCGGTCTTCGGCTCTTCTCAACCAGTTTTTGTATGCTACACTCCGCAGATCGTCGCTCCATCTCGCCGGATTATGTACCTATATATTTGTAATATTTCCAAAAAATCGGTTAGGTGTCTATTTATAATGAATTTGTAATAAGACATAGACATAGACTAATATGTAGTGTAGTTATAAATCATCAACATCATTCTTTAATAGAAATGCGATAATGTCGATACCTCAAACATATCTTAGTCATATTAAAAACATCAACTAGTTCCAAACTAAGCGAAGGCAACTAGATGGCTGATAGAATACTTAAGTATTGTTTTAATGTGATACATACATAATTTACGTAATAGATAACAACCACACAGAGCAAGCATCAGTGTTATTCATAAACGTTTGTTCTCGGAGAGGATCGAACCCACGACCATGCATGGAATTACTAAACTGTGTCTGTCATAAAATAAAGTAAGTAATTTTGTTACAGTTCTATGACGAATCTTCTTAATTACCTATTTAAATAAAGTACCATTGCTGTACCGTTATCAATAACAAACAAAACATTTAATTAGTCCAACACAGAGTAACGAATTCATGAGACACTGGCATAGAGACGACATTCTTATTGCCAAGAAACTTACCGGCGCGGCGTCTGTTTTCAAATGCCTAATATTTAGGTAGATGTTTTCAAGAAGAGAGTGAATAGGTTTAATCTAGTCAAACGTGCTACACCGTCGGCCGCATCATCACTATTTTTACACTAAACATTTTGTCGTCAATTTTGAAATGGTTATCTACCTATCATGTGCTTGGTAGAGCCGCCTCTACGGGTGAGTATTCCTTGAAGATCTCTCTGGTTGCACGCCAGCCCCTGACTACGACTTTAATTAACTTCCCTAATCGTAAACAAACAGAATGGAAGCAAAGTTTACAAATTATGAGATATTATATAGTTCATTTAAAGTATAATGGTATTTTTAAGTTTAAATAAATACCTATTCACGGACATTTCACACTCTAGTCCCAAACTAAGCAAAACTTGAACTACGGAAACTAAACTGCTGATATACTTATATTACTTACATTTTTTTTTGTAAATACAAACATAGTAGGTAACAGACACAGAACGAATATTTATGTTCATCACACAAACATTTGCTCTGGGTGGGAATCGAACCCATGACCCACAGCATGGAAGGCAGAACTACTACCAATTGAGCTGTGACGCCTGTTTGTTTGGTTCCTTTTCTATTTATTGTATGAAATTATTTATAGCCACATAATCAATATGCTAATATTTTAATAACAAGTAGATCTCAATATATCTCATGAAAACAAACTTCGATATTTTGAAAAAATATTAAATTCGCATTTTAAGGGATTTTTTGATCAAGTATCTAGAGTAAATAAATATATAAATAAATTGCATTCCAATACTTTGTGGTCAAACTTGTCGATACTAATATTATCATCACAAAAAAAGATACAACAACACGTTTAGCGAAAAGTCAAAATAGACAATGAATTGACAGGATAACAGGTAATCCTGCGCATAGAGACAAAATCACGTAACGACAGGCGCGAAGGCTAAGATTCTGTCACTAGTTGACAGGTATTGTGGATTAGGCTGTTGTTACAGAGATCGAGTTGAAAGTGACGTGAGAATTTTTGACAGTAGGTACCTCTCATATCGATAAAAATCTTTGGAACCATAGGTATCTATATTACAGCAGCTCTACCATGAGTTGTCACAGTAAAATCGCCTGATTTTACTACAGTAGTTACGTCAATATTAGTACATATTACGAATTTTAGTACCCAACTATCCGCTAGAGGCGCTGTACGAATTTTCATACATTTTTTTAACTACAGACGCTAGCGAGTATAGTATGGCTAATCTTTCCAACACGATGCTACAAAATACAGTTGTAGCATCGACACGATAAGAAGAAGAAGAAGAAGCGAGTATAGTAAATATAGTTTAGTAAAAACTCATGGTAGAGCTACTGAATTTGGAAGAAAGACACATATCTCTGGATAGATAGACATATATATCACTGGAACTTCAGTAGGTACTTAATTTAGTTTAATTGTAATTCTTTGTAAGAAGGATCATATAAAAACGGCAGGAACCAGGCCGTAAGTTTCTTGCCCGTTCTTCTAGGCTCTGGTCGCGTGGAACTGGCACCTAGAATCACAGTAGGTAAGTACACACTTAATTATAAAACAGAAACGAGAAATATAGTACCTAACAACAATTGAATCAAATTTCTAGGTAATTATAATATTTAATTCAGGGCAAGATGGTGATATGTCCAATTTGTTTTTTTTCGAACAGATTATTTAATCTGTTGTTGTTGTTTGTTTTGTGTGTGTGTGTGTGTGTGTGTGTGTGTGTGTGTAGGTAATGTGGCAACTAACATCTCTTGAGGCGCTACCAAACTATTTTTTTTTTTTTTTTATGCATTATAGGCTAACGCTTGGCCGCAATCACATCTGATGTTAAATGATGATGCGGCCTACGGTGTAACTAAAAATTTAATTTAAATTTTACCCACCAGTGGTTAATAGGAGGAGCAGCTAGCCGCATATTTATATAGTTTACCTAAGTAAAATCTCCTGTGTTTTTTAGAATTATAAAACATAATCTCCAGCCTTTATCACAAATAGCTAGCAAAACCAAAACCCCATGTTTATTTAAAGCTGATGATTTTATTGAAGGTGTTGAGGGTCCGCCGTGGGTGGTCTATCACGGCACTTAGCGTGTCACAAAAACAACCAGAAATATGGAAATATCAAACGTTTGTCCTAAAAAGGGAGAGAATAGTGTGGATAAGATTGTTGAGCTGTAGAGCTGCTGATGAGAGGAACTAAGAAATTCTTGGATTATAAAGGCACCTTGCAAAGCGTGTGATGTGGGAACTAGATTACTGATTTTACAAACAGTTGTATAATAAGGTACCAACATCGCCATTTTTCATAGGGAAATCAAGATGGGGAGCAGACCATGATTTTCCTAACAATGTTTTCTTGAATTATTTTTAATATATAATTTTAATCTAAGTAATTACTTCCGAAAATAACTAACTAAATTATTCTATTTAAAATACCAAAGGCCGACTAAATTATCCTTTCTCCCTCTTTTATTTAATAATTCTACATCGTAATAAAATAAAATAAGCTAAGAGATATCCACATTACTACTGACGCAGCGCCATGTTTGTTTTCCTAGGTCAGGTACGCTGCGTCTGCGCAGGTACGGCTCAACCCCTCGGCTTAAGGACTCGTTTCCTCTATACCACACGATAATGAAACAACATACGTGACCGTGAGTTCCTTTTTAGCTAAGCCCACGTACCTACCTGTCAAAACAGAGAGTTTAGCGCATGAATGTCAAATCATTGACGTTTGACATTAAAATCCTGTTTACGTCATAGATAAAATAACAAGATGGCGGAAGGACGTTGTAAATAAAATACGAAAGAAAAAAAATAACAAAAATACCGTCCAACGTTGCCCATAAACTTAAAATACGAAAAAAAAGAAAAAAAAATAACAATTTACCGTCCAACGTTGCCCACCAACATAAACAAGCCTTGCAACGTGACATTGGCGAAATTGGCTAACCCCCAGACGCCATTAAATAAAAATTGAATTGAATTAAAATAATAATGACAAATAATATTGGGCGTCTAGTCGAAGCGACGCGTGACCCGAGGGCTGGTGAGTATCTGGCCCAGCGTATCAGCATTGCTATTCAGCGCGGCAATGCAGCCAGTGTCTTGGGTACGCTTCCGATTGGTACTGATTTGGATCAGTTGAACTATCTATAGATCGTTTGCAACGGTCTGTAGATAGCTCAACTGTTTCTTATGTATTTTATATGACAATGTACATTTTGTAAATACTGTATAGTCGTAAGTTTGTGAATAAAGTCCATAATGACAAAATGTAGTTTATTATTTGTCTTTTGTAACTTAATAACAGAAGCGTTGAGCTCTTAGGTTGGAAAGGCTAAAAAAGTTTATTTAATTAAAACAATTCTACTCAAATGTGTAGATAGTTTAAATAAGGTTGCTAATAACACCGTAGCATATATTGTTTATTTATTTATACATTATTTAATTAATCTACCATTAGAACTATCGCAAAAGATATAACAGCGATGGCAAAGAGATACAAGTATAACCGCTTAATATCAGGTGGGCCAAGCTCATACTGGCATCTTAAAAACGCACGTTTTCTGTCGCTTATTAACGATGTACATTACATAGATAGATATTTGGTATTATACATATAAAATACCCAGAACACCCGGAATAAATATTTGCAGATCATACAAACATTTATCCCTAGGCGGGAATCAAACCCGCAACCTTCCGCGTCGCAGGCTGACCGTCGCCCACTGCGCAACATCGGTCGTCAAAGTGATTAAAATAACCTTTATATCTTCAATCTACTTCAAAATTACCATAACTCGCGTCTCATATTAAAAATATCAATATTAATCAACAGTATACATCTATCGCTATTTTTAAAGCACACTTCAGCAGAACGAGCGAACTGTCGAGGGTCATACACTGGATTGTTCCCATAGACGTTCTCAGGCTCTTGTATGAATGGGGCGACCGCGTGCGCACTTAAAAAACAATTAAAGTTATGCCACAAAATAAGGGGCTTCAAACGGTTATAATTTTTGATGGTATATGACGATCTTTTTCAAATTAATTATTTTTTTTAACTAAATTGGTAAATTGTTTACCAGAGCCCATAGATACCTTACAAACTCAAACATAATACAAAATTATAATAAATATCTTAGACACTAGCATATAGGTATTATAAATAAAAGTAGGTAAATAACTTCTTAGTAGGTAAGTACACTAAGAAATATTATCGTGATTTGATTTAGGTACTGTATTATCATTACCATTGTTTTATTTATATTGATACGAGATAAGTATTGTTAATAGAATATAGAATAATATAATATAGAATAATTCTGATTAACCAAACAACATAATCTAGCCCCAAGCTAAGCAGAGCTTGTGTTATGGGTAGGTACTAGAAAACTGACATACTTAATACAATACATTACATAGATATATATTTTTATTATACATATAATACACCCAGAACATAATAATATCTAAATAAAGCAAATATCGCGATCTTGGAGGCCTCAGATAGTCGCTTCAAAACAAAATTATCTAAAAAAATCTTGGATACCGCGATCTCGGAGGCCTCAGTTCGCGGCGAACCACTAGTTTAATTAATTACATGTATTCGCGAGTCCCGGGAACCAGCCCGGGGCGGAATCCCGCCGGTAATCCGGGACAAGTGCCCGCCTCGGGGAGTTCTGGGAACTTTATTACTATACGCATTGTGTATACTAGTAGGTATAATCCTTGTCCTCTAAGTACGACCGACGGCTGTAGATCGGGAGCTACGTTCATTTTGTTAGGTAGACAAACTAATGATTCTAATTGTATAATATTTAAATGTTTAATCCTCTGTATTTACGTCATTATTGTTTACTAGATCTTGTATTTTATCTATTTACTTAGTTGTTGGTTGTTTATCTGTGCATACTGTGATGCTCTATAATTATAGGAACCCTAGACTCGAAACCCTATGTTAAATATATTATGTTTATTTTTGTGTAAACCCGTGTTGGGTGTCCTATATAATAAAATAAACAATAAACCAATTTTGATTAGTTTGATTTGAAAATATGATGTATATATGCTCCCGCTAGCTCCTGCTCTAGCGATAAAGCTAAGGGCTGGTGTGCACAGATTGGAATATTTAACAGCAGTAATAAGGAATTAATTTGCGGTCGCCCCCGCGGGCACCGTGGATTATCTGGTGTATTAAAAGTACAAACTACCCTCCATCTCGTATTTGGGAGTTTAATATCCTTTTGTTTATGGATTTGGAAAGAATGAGCGGAAAATTAACATGGGGTTATCATGTGAAAGTTTTTACCTAAAATGAAGGGTAAAAAATCACAAAAATTAAAACAAGTAGGTTTATAAAATATCATAGGAAATTTTATCGAATAGAACATTATTTCAGTTACACAAAAAATATAAGCTAAAACAGATATCTAGAACAGATAGGAATTATTATTTCTGTCTTGACCTGTGATGACTAAAAATGATCACCACTCCAGCTACACCAGCGGTGTGGGTTTGTTAGTTGTCTTCTCATTAGTTAACAGAGTGAATCTATTGAGGACGTGTTTTGGGAGGTAACACACTAAGTTCATTACTGCGACAATTACTGGTCATTTTGGAATGTGTCTTCGAAGCTTTGGCATCGTCAGGGGTCTAACAATCTGAAGGAATGTCTACCGTGCTGGATGAGGAATCCTTCATTTTTCTGTTGTTGGGGATTATAAATAATAAATTAATAATGCTGTACAATCCACACAATATCATCTAGCCCAAAGCTAAGCAGAGCTTGTATTATGGGTACCTACTAGAAGACTGACATACTTAATACAATACATTACGTAGATATAAATGTTTTATTATACATATAAAATACCCAGAACACCCGGAATAAATATTTGCAGATCGTACAAACATTTATCCCAAGGCGGGAATCGAACCCGCAACCTTCCGTGTCGCAGGCGGACCATCAACCACCACGCCGCATCGGTCGTCAAATGTGAAAATGACTTCTTGCAAGGACTTATTTTGGATTAATGGAGTCTCCAAACCCTAGTCCATTAGACACTAAGTGAGATCAAACTTCAAAGGGTGATGTGCTATTTTATCTTGTAAAATAAATTATAAAATCTATTTTCCTGGAGGCAGTATAGTAGCTATAACCTAGTCGAGTATACTTGAACAGGTACGGGTGGTCTGGGTACGGTCACAGGCGGAGCTAATGCGACACTGGACATACAAAATCAAAATCAATTTAACTTTATTCAGTAAAATCACAAAGAAGTACATAGGCATATAAAATACATAAGAAACAGCTGAGCTATCTACAGACCGTTGCAAACAATTAGAATAATATGAATGATCATTTAGAATCGTCTTAAACTTATAAGGTACCTGGGTCGAATATGGCCACCTTAAGGTTTGTTATCCTTTTTTAATAATAATAACACAAAAAAAACAAGTTTTAGCACTCTTTCTTAAAGAGTGGCTATTTATCTTTAAAACAAAGGCAAAAAAATATAAAGACTTTAAACGGTAAAAAAGTATTACCAACATTTATAAAAAAATAGAAATTGGCCATATTTACGAGGGGGGAGGTAAATATGCCCATACATGTGGCCATATTTATTGTATGAATTTACTTGTTTAAAAATATCCAAAATAAAATGAAAGAAAAATAAATATTATGTTTTAATAGAGTATTTATTTAAAAGATATTCTTTGGGCTACATTCAGTACAAATTAAGAACTATCTTAACAAGAAATATAAATTGAATGATATAAAAATCAACAATGAGATTCAACAAGTTTTTCTTAATTTTAAACTTAAAATGCTACGCATAGTTATACCTTTTTATAATCAACAACAAAATTACCTCGAATCCCTTCAGTTTTATAGCGTGCCATGGTCTAAAACAAACAAAAAAGTATAATATTTGCAGTCATGGATTTTTTACGTTTTTATATTTACGAAAGAAATACACACTATTACTTTGATAATTAGACAAAGAAATATCAAATTAAAATCGTCACACAACACCGTAATGTGATTTACAAGGATTCTTATTTAAAAAATAACAAAATATAGGACAATACTTACCAAATGTTTTTATAACCTCAACAGCGTGTTTCACTTTAATTGACACTGGGCGACTAGCGGGTGCGCGGGAAGGGTGACAGGTACGCCGTTCGGATACATGCGACACTAGCGACAATATATGGTCGCATTCAGGTTATTACAATATTTCGTCTTTGGAATAATGGTATGTGGCCATATTTTTCGGCTGGCCATATTCGACCCAGGTACCTTACTAGGTGATTCTAGTTGCCAGTTCCAAGCGACCAGAGCTTAGAAGAACGGGCATGAAACTACAGCCTGCTTCTTATCGTTTTTTTTATATAAAATAATACAATAAAACAAATAAAATTAACAAAAAAAAACGTGAGAAAAGCTGCTACTTCATTACAAACAAATCCATACACTGGTCAAGCTAAGCTGATAGGATGTGCAAACAAAAAAAAAAAAAAAAAAAACAGTTTATACAAAGATACGAAAGAGGCTCCTGAAGCAGTCTTCTTCTATCTTGGTTCAGAGGCCTGCCATCCTCAAGTTAAGTGGATGTCTTCCATAGTGGTTTCCACAACGCCGTGCCATCGCACACGTTAGTGCAGACGAGTTTATGATGGTTTTACAGCAAGTGCCACTTAACGGCTACCGGGCCTCCCCTTAATTAGATACCACCCCCGCATTGGCGTGTTTTTATTTAGTACTTAGTTCTAACAAGGTGTTTTACGTGGGAGAAACTGTGAGAAAGATCGAGTGATGGGTATTTTTTATCTAAAGAATAATGAGTCATATTTTAAGCATCATAAAGTACATAATGAAAGTAAAACTGAAAGAAAAGTTGGTATGCGTATTGCTATAGCTTGCAGAACAGGCGGATCACCTGATGGGAAGTGGACATCACACCTCTTCCTAATGGTTTCTATACCACCTATTGATACTGGCTGAAACACCGAGTTGCGTGATGCGGACTACCAATGTAAACTCTAGTTTTTTATTTAAATGCGAAGTCTATGCTTGGTGCGTTGTATTATTCATAAGCATTTTTCTTATTTACACAGAATATAAAGTCAATAATTTAAGTAATAAGATGCTCAATAAAAAGCTGTAGGATAAATAACAACTGTAAACAAACAATAGCGTCTAAATGAATACACGAGGAACAAAGCAGGATCAGAACCTTTAATAAGCATGATAACGACCTGCCCCAACAATCTGCGTACTAAGAAAAAGCCTCTTAATCAATGTTTGCATAGACAATTAAACAGGGGCATAGAGTAAACAGACGTGGGTGGTCTCTTGACCACTCTATAAACTCGTCGAAAATCACATGACTTCGCGTTTTTGAACGAAACGGTGGTATATTTTTTTGTGGGAAAGGTTTAAGTGTTGGTCACGTTCCCGTATAAAAGTAGATTGCTTGAGAATTTAGAAAATATCTTTATAAATCTGTGGATAAGCAAATATTATTCTTAACGAATTGTCCAATCAAAATGATGTTTAGTAGATAGCATACTAGTGAAATAATATCTCCAATTTAGACAAATAAACACAAAAGAGAGATAATAATGAATTCTACCCCGCAAACAGATTCGTCACAACTTCAATTAATTAAATTAAAACCAAATAGCAAAGCGCGTGTCGGACAAGCGCGCCCACTTCGCGCGACACGGATGAGCGATTTCCGAACGAAACTCGCACGCTTTTTATGAGAATAAAAGTATTGAAACCTCTTTTAATAAACCGCGCCATTTTATTGCTTGTTTATAGATTATATACGCGTTTCGGACACCAAGAAGGTTGTTATTGTTAGTCATGTAATCTGCAAGGATCTTTGTGGTTATTGTAATAGTCCGGTAGAATAGTTAGAACAGCAATACCACCCTTAGCAATCCTCCCACGTCGAAGCACCAAAAGTCATACCACCTGGCGGCTTAAATCACTCTCATTAAACACATTATGAGCTCATCCTTGCACCCTACCTGCCACCCTCTTCCCACGACGCCCTCCCTGGCTCTCACATTAAAAAATACTTGTAATAACAAAATTATCATATGTGCGCGTCCGAGCTTCCGCTGATCTAGAGGGTAGGCCGATAACTGTCAGTTTGACAGCACGTTTTTAGTGTTGCCAACGCTTAATATGTAATTTGTCGGGATGGGTATCGTGATATCGTGGTGTTTGATTGATTAAATAAGTGTGCACAATTCTGATAGGCGGTGGTTAAACGTGCCTAATGATAAGGGTTTGCTTTGTGAACTGCTGATAAAAAATGAGACGGACACGCGCTCATAAATTTATTCTGAGGACACCTATTTTGTTGGTTTTGGTAACCCATCCGAAAACCACCAACCAACCCACCTGATCATCAAAAAACCTGTTAAGGAATACTTATGTAGATAATGTGTACCTAGATAAAAGATTCTCACTAAAGTAAAATGTTTTGCCATAATTTACCATAAATATCACTTAGGTATGTGTGATTATTCAGCTTTAGCAATGCATTGTAATAAGTTGTAGTAGTCGATGTTTAAGGCGACGGGTAGGGTGAAATTTTTCATAATAAATAAAAATGTCAATAACTTCCAAGTTTATTATTTATTTATTATATCTATACACACGTTAAACTTGTAACACGGCATAGTTTTTGCCGTGGTGGTTAAACTCTAGACAGTCAGCGTGGCAACGTCACAATTTCAATTTCAACAAAAATGCTGACAACGGCGCAAAACACATAATGAGCCGCGCACAGTTCGGATAGTCAAACTCTAAAGCAGTGCCTTATGTATATTTGCGAGCACACAGCAATCAAACACTTATAATTCCTAAGGCGCTACTCTTCTTCTTCTTTAAACACCTTAATGTAGAAATGTTTTCTTTAGAGTCACAAGATACGAACCATAAGAATAGCTGTGCTGAGTTTGGTACCAAACAAATCTGCCAAACCCATAAAAAATGGGATCTTAAACCACACTTTTGCAAAAGGTGTTGGTACTAAACTTACATTTAAAAGTAAACTATATCCAAGAGCACAAATTTTGAGTAACAATACACTAGTTCAATATATGTGTTATAGGAAATAATAAGTTTCACAACTCCACATGCTATCACTTTTTCTGAAAACAGTTTTCGGTTTCCCCAAAAACACGCATTTGGCTATACCCGTCACCTTAATATATAGGTAAACACCTTTTATATTTGCATTCGATTATTGAATAGTAGAATTTGACAGGTGAGGGGAGCACAGCGTGTGCCATATTGCACAAAACGCACACTCACTTCCGTTACAAATAATTGCTGCACCCCATCATCATGAACCTATGTCAGTCCACTGCTGGACGTAGGTCGCTCCCAAGACGCGCCACTGAGCCCGGTCTTCGTCTCTTCTCATGTTGTGTTTGCCAGCTACACTCCGCAGATCGTCGCTCCATCTCGCCGGGTGCGTCCTACACTACGCTTGCCTAAACGTGGTCTTCACTTGAGTATCCGATTGCTGCACCTAGGTAGAGATTAACCATTCTAAAAATGCAGTCAGTAAGACGTATTACCATAAAGCATAGAGAAGCGGTGACCCCACGACGCAGGGCCGTAATCAAATTATACAAATTGTGACATACAATATTCATTATTAGGGAGGTGCCACTTTATCGATAAACACAGGAAATGTTTTTATTTTCATCATTGATTGAATTAGGAACTTTTTTGTTTTATCTATCAGAATCCCTTAAATGCTAAATGGTTTGTATCCTCAAATTCTAATAATATGAATACTTACTTAAATAAAAATAAGATAATAAAAATTCTAATGTCTAAACAAAATAGTGAAATCTTCGTAAGGTAAGTCAAATAGGTATAATAGTTTGTCTATGCTCAGCTATAAGCAATTTATGCTTATTAATATTGAGAGGGGGGAGACCTTTGCCCAGCAGTGGGACAGCGTAGATTGATAAAAAAAAAATATTGAGAACTATATTTTAAGTATAAACCTATTGTTAAAATTTAAACTTTCACATTTAACTGTAATATTTTATAATAAGTACTTTACTAGGATAGGATGTAAGATAATGAATAAACTAACGAGTCTATCGATAAGTTTATCGATAGAGCATCACTAGCCTTCAGCAAGTGTGATTAATTCATACACAGTAATGAGGTCGAGCTTTTTAGCGGTAGGTAACCGGTAGTTCTGAGACATTTATATTTGCCGATATTAAACACATATTTTCAATCTATGTATTTTTCATTGGTATGAGCTTTTCGAAACAAGAGCCTAGTGCATTAATTATGTAAGTGGGCTTTCTACTTTGATTGGAATACGAAGAGCAAAAAGCTTCCAAACTTGGTACCTAACAAAGTCTAAACCTACTTAGGCAGGCAAACTGTAGTTTTTCTCAATTTTTCTCTTAAGAATTTGTGTTAAATACATAAAATAACTTACATTCAAATTAGGAGCTCCACCTTTTTTGAAATAGATATGTTAAAAAACCCACATACCTAGAGGTAGATACTTCTTTAATTAGCTAATAATATGATTTGGTGATGGTATACCTAATATTGGCTTCTTCTTCTTGGTCGAAACACTCTTGAGTCGTGTTGTTATTTGAAAATTGGGTGAATCGTATCGTTAGTTGTAAAGTGTTTGTGGGAGCGATTGATTCGTGCCCAATTTGTCGCTCTGCGGTCAACTGCATATTTTACCAGTCTGCGTAAACCGCCGTCGGAATATACAGTAATAGTAGATATTATGGACGTTTAAATAATTATACAAATTACTTAAGGGACCTGCTTAATGCTTAAACGAAGTTCGTAATCCATGGAACCGCAGTATGTTCCAAGCTTTCATTTATCAAAGAACATACAACTTCTCGACGTAACCTACCTACTTGTTAGTTGTTGTAGATAGTATAAGGCACTCTATTTTTTGCAGATCGTACATACATTGAGGCATCGTCCTAATAGAACGCGACTACGCGATTAATCGCGTGAGTGAGCGATGCGACCATCGTATGGTCGCGCGATAACAAATAAGTACCTACTATGTGTCCGCGGTGCGGTGGCGCGAATGCCGGTTAGGACACCTACTCGACATCAGTATGTTTGATCGCAGATTCGTACAATCAACATTCGCGCGAACTTGCGATGGTCGCGCAATCGCGTTGTATTAGGACGACGCCTTATTATACCTTCGAACGCCGCACCACATCGGTCCTCAAAAGATATTGAAACGATGTTAAAAAAATGAGCTTTTTTTACAATAATCTAAAAATGAGCATCAAATGAGCATCACCTCACTTTCCCACATGACGTGTCCAGGATGTTCGCACTCGCCACGCAGATACCACGCGCCCGTCACGCGCGCGCCACGCGCCGTTCTCATTACAATAAAACGAATAAAATCATTGAAGAGATATGAAAACATTGAATGTTGTTTTATTCTTGAATAAATTGGTTATGGGCAAGGGGTTAAAATGTAATTGAACTCATTATTAACGCATAAGAATAGGACCGCGGCGGATTGTGACAAGCTTTTGTTTGTGGTCATCAATGTACCTACCAATTAAATAACTATATTGATAGGCGTCACAACTCAGTTAGTAGTAGCTCCTTCCATGCTTTGGATCGTGGGTTCAATTCCCACTCAGAGCAAATGTGATGAACATAAATATTTGTTCTGAGCCTTTTTTTTACAAGTTATAATAGGCAAGCGTTTGACCGCAATCTCACCATGTTAAAGTGGCGATGCGGTCTACGATGTAGCACACTTGCTTATAAATACCCATTCACTTGTCTGGGTGTTACTATGTATTCTATGTATGTATTTACAAAAAAATAATTAACATAAATAGTCTAATAACAGTTCCCAGTCTACTACGGCAGTCCGTTATATTTGACAAATTAGATATATTTGTCGCCGCTGAAGCATAGGCAACGCGACTAGTTCTATGTACAAGATTAGCTACTCGACATCATGTCGATAATAGTGTAAAAGCTCTATATTTGTATCAGGTACTATTATTGTTTTAAATTATGTAAATAGGTCCTTAGGGCGCCTTCAAATTAGCCGCAAATTGTCGCGCGGAGGCAGCGCGGCTGCAGCGCTGCGGCCGCGCTGCTGTAGCTTGGTTCGAGAATCATAGTGTTGTATATTTAATTTCACGATGGACTCTGACGAAGAAACACTGCTGTTAGTGTTACTATTAAAAAGAAAAAGGATTTTGGACCGTCACTAGTCGATCTATGAACTGATGCGCGGCTGCAGCGCTGCAGTCGCGCGTTTTTAATTTATATGGATTTAGACAGCAGCGCGGCCGCAGCGCTGCAGCCGCGCTGCCTCCGCGCGACAATTGGCGCCCTTACTTAAAACCTCAAACTTATCACTGATTTTTTCAACGCTTGTCTTGAGGAGGAGTTTTAACATAATTAATAATAAAACAAATGTTGTAATGATTGGTTATACATTTATTGATACCGTCATATTATTATTAATGAATTATACAATTGAATTATAACAATGTAAATATATTAAAATTGCAACAAAATGAGTATTTTAGTTACAAGGCAGTATTTCTTGTTCTGTAAACTATCAACTTTTAGTTTGTAACTTTTATTTATAAACTTAGAAATATAATCTTAAGTAGTCACTTTGTTAATTGTCAACGATGTAATTACAATTAGCTATTAGTAAAGGTCTACAAGTTGTAATAATATTACATCCGGAAACTGAATGCAAAAATAAATAAATAGTTGTGAAGGTGTGATCTCTATAATACAAAGTTTGTATGATCTCTATAATAGAAACAAACATAGGTACACAGAAAAAACATTTGTATGTCACATAAATGTTTGTTTTTTAAAATAAGTGACTTCATATTTCTATAAGTGAAAACTTGTTAATGGTCTTTATCTATTTATCTATAGTTTAGTTTATTATGTTTGTAGTACTGTATGTTTTCCAAGAAATAAATAAATAAGTAAATAAAAAATATATAAGTAAGTAATATTGTTTCAATTTCACTCTCGATTTTTTTTAAAGTGGTCTATATATTGTCCATTTATCATAACGGGTGTAATTGAACTCAAGTTTCAGATGTATTATTATTACACCCTGTATATTCCGGATTTCTTTGTTAAAAACGTTTCTCAGCCTTGCAGCATTAACTATTATAAGATGAAGTTAGCTAGACAAAACACTCCGATTCTAAAAAACAGTGACTTTGATAAAAAGGTAGGTTAATCTTAAGGTGATACCTCTCGCTCTAGCGGGAAATTCAAATTTTTTAGGGTTTTTTTTTATTGTGGCTGAACTTATAAATATCTTTTACTAGTTTAAGCTACTTTGCGAACATAAACAATACTTTTCTGTGTAACCCTGTATCATTTTTTGAGATTGGTTCTTTATATTAACTTACTTAATTAAATTACTGTACAAAACAGTTAAATAATTATGTAAGTTAATATAAAGAACCAATCTCAAAAATTGATTTATGTTCGCAAAATAGCTTAAACTAGTAAAAGATATAACAGTTCAGCCGCAATAAAAAAAATCCCTAAAAAAAAAAGGAATTTCCCGCTAGAGCGAGACGTATCACCTTAACTGGCGGCCGGTAGGATACAACAACTTTTATATTTAAATATTTGTGAGAGTATTAGGTACTGGTATATTTAATTAGGCTATTAGGCTAATTTCGCTTATTTTTAACTTAATACCAAGTTTCAACAGAATATAGTGCAACTACGTTTACATAAGTAGCATGTTTTTACAGCGGTTATTATATTATGGGCGGATAAGTTACAATATAAGGCACCGTTTTATTTAATTGTAATTGTATCTAAAGAAATACCTATATTGAACTAAAATTTTTAATATAAGTACTCGAAATAAAATAAAAAATAATTTTTGAAGTCAATCTAAATTAAATCTGATACATTGCTATGATTATGTAATCAATAATTAATAAAAACACACAAAATAGTTGAAAAAATTGTAAGCTAAAATTGTTTTTTTTTCAATGGCCAAAATCAATGAAAAAGTTTCAGTAAACGGTATGAATTATTACTATAATGATAATGATGATTATGAAAAAGTAGATATTTTAGTGATAATCACACTTCGTTCACGAGTGCGCACACCAAAAACAAACGGTCTATCTTATAAAAAGTTAGCGCAGACTTGATGTCTTGATTACCATACGTAATGGTGACATAATGCCAACGCTAACTTTTTTTATGTCTTGTGGAGTGCACACTCGTTTAGAAATAACATCATTTTTAGTTTTCATTATAAACGAGATATTTACCATGATTTGTGAGTTTGATCATGCTAAATATCCCGTTTATAATGAAAACTACATAATAATATGTTCAAAACCATGATAGTTTCAAATATTATAACATTTTTTTTTTTTACATTTCCACCTAAAACTACACAAACCTAGGCCCAATAAGTACAAATTTTGATCAATTTCGAATCTTAAGATATTTTTTACAATAAATCTAAGTGATAAATTCAATTTTGGTATTTTACTTAGTGTAAGTTAAATAAATAAGAATTCAGTCTATGCTATAAGTAGATGTCGGTGGTTAGATGAAGTGATGAAATATTAAAAACACACACAAACAACTTGTAAGTGAACATATAAATATGAATGTACATATTATAAAATGTTAAGGTGACATTATTAATTTATAAGATGTATATAATAAGGTATATAACCATTACATATATGGAAATTTTATTATGGAATTTAAATTATATAAGTAATCGTGTATTGCTCAGTAATTAAATAGACCAATTATTTAGTACTTCTCAAATTCTTTCTAAACCCTTAAAATGGACTTCACTCTTGAATATACAGGGTGTTTGGAAGGGAGCTGTACATACGCCTAGGGTAGAAACTAGGGATAGTCTGCTACCTACCCCCGCCCATTATATTGACCTTGGCCTCAAGGTTTTTTTTTAATTTATTATTATTTTTTATTTGACTTTTTTATGATTTTTTGACTAAAACTACCTGTAGCTCAAAATCTATCCATGGGACCGGTCGGCTAATGGTCTTGTTTTAATCGTTAGAGTCTTAGGGTCCTGCAAAAAATTATTTTACACCAGAAAATTGTGGAGAAGAAAAGTTATGGGGCCTGAAGTACCGTAGTAAGGTAAAGAAATAATTTTAAGGGCAACTTTCTATGGGGTTTAAAAAAAAACTAACAGGGTTGGAGTTCTTCTGATTTTTTTAAAACATCCTCAGTCCATGCCCTTTCTAACGATATGCTAAAAGTGTATTTATCACTTTTAGTTTTAAAGTTATTAATTAATTTCCGCAACTAGGGCACTTCAAGCAAAAATTTCAACTAATGAAAATTAAATGTGTTCGATCGTAAAAGGATGGCAAATGAAACAAAAAATTTGGTAATGACTAATGTCATTAAATTACAAATTTTAATTAATTACAAATTTTGTTCAAATTGATGACCATTGACCTGTAAACATGCTCGGCACCTCTTCCTCATCTCCACGGTCACCGTTCTAAGCAGCAGTTCCTCGCGCATTGTATCGAATGCGGCGTGGATCCTGTTAATTAGAACCTCCCTTGTTGGTACTTCTTCTGCGTACACCAACTCTTTCGCCCTTCCCCAGACGTAGAAGTCGAGTGGGGTAAGGTCAGGCGACCTTGGGGGCCAGGGAATTGGCCCACCCCGACCAATCCAAGAATTAGGAAAGCAGTTGTCCAGAAGCTCCCTCACTGCTAGGCTCCAATGAGCAGGACAGCCGTCGTGCTGGAAGACTATGGGCCGATCTTCGTCAAACACTTCTTCCGCGTCATCAATTTGAACAAAATTTGTAATTAATTAAAATTAGTAATTAATTAAAATTTGTAATTTAATGACATTAGTCATTACCAAATTTTTTGTTTCATTTGCCATCCTTTTACGATCGAACACATTTAATTTTCATTAGTTGAAATTTTTGCTTGAAGTGCCCTAGTTGCGGAAATTAATTAATAACTTTAAAACTAAAAGTGATAAATACACTTTTAGCATATCGTTAGAAAGGGCATGGACTGAGGATGTTTTAAAAAAATCAGAAGAACTCCAACCCTGTTAGTTTTTTTTTAAACCCCATAGAAAGTTGCCCTTAAAATTATTTCTTTACCTTACTACGGTACTTCAGGCCCCATAACTTTTCTTCTCCACAATTTTCTGGTGTAAAATAATTTTTTGCAGGACCCTAAGACTCTAACGATTAAAACAAGACCATTAGCCGACCGGTCCCATGGATAGATTTTGAGCTACAGGTAGTTTTAGTCAAAAAATCATAAAAAAGTCAAATAAAAAATAATAATAAATTAAAAAAAAACCTTGAGGCCAAGGTCAATATAATGGGCGGGGGTAGGTAGCAGACTATCCCTAGTTTCTACCCTAGGCGTATGTACAGCTCCCTTCCAAACACCCTGTATAATAAATAAAATCAATAAAAATAGTAAAATAGGACTTTTGAAGTTCCAAATTGTAGATTGATAGATGGCGCTTCAAGTACTTCAAGTAATCAGTTCAAGCTTAGTTATATGTATAGTTTTATTTCTGAATAGATAGAATATGGCTAGATTAGGTAAGTTTACAAACAAATAAAGAAAGTTGACACTAAGTGAGTGCGCTCACCGACAACCAACGTCATAAGTCAAGTGAGCCAAATGAACTGATAAACTCAAAAACGACAAATAAACTGTCATACTGCAGTTTTGTCGTCGGTGTGTGCACACCCTTAATGTCATGAAGTGACACTAATTAATAAGATAATCATTATAAGGTTGAGATTGACTGATAGTTTGATTAGAAATCCCTAAGCTCCTAACGCTATCTGTTATCAACTTGCAAAAACCAAAAGCCCTCATTATAATGCCAATATTTATAATGATTATTTGTATTAAATATTGTCCCAATAAACAAATGTAAGTGTACACATTGTAAGAGTCTACTAGCGCAATGTAAATGCACCTTTACAAACATTTGACTGACAAACATAGTTTATTATAATCAAACATTGAAATTATACACTAAAAGTGTCAAAAACAGGTGGAAATTGTTAAAACTAATAAAAACCTAATGTTTGTCTGGTAGTTATTTTTTGATCATTGTACAAAATTTTATACATTTTTTCTTAGAATCATGGATTAAACATAATTTCAAAGTTTTAAAATTCACTCATCTATTGACGTTCTTAGTGAGTTACTGCAATTGTTAAGGTTTAAAGTTATTATGTTTTTTATATTTCTACAAGCTTTTTATAGATTTTATATACAGAAATAAAAAATCACACAAATTTCTTTGGGGTTTTCAGACAAAATACAACTGAAGATATTTTGTGAGCAAAAATTATCTAGACTTGATTTTAGCTTAAATTGGTATGTAAATATATTATAATTCTATTATATAAAACATAATGAGCAATATAATTCTAGCACCGGCATAAATACACATTAAAAATCACTAAGTTACATAATACGAGTGAAATTATACAATGTTTTATTTACTTAACAAAATTGCCAATAAATTGTTCACATTAAAAAAAAAATGTCAAAATATTTAAAATATTATATTAAATTGTTGTTTATTTAGCTAATTGAAAGTTACAGTAGACATTATGTTGTGATAAAATATGATAATTAAAACAAATCTAATGTTTTACTAACTTTTGTTTAAGATTATGTTCTCTAGAGGTATTAATGTTGTAGAAAAGCGAAACATATATACATAATGTCAACTATAACTTAATAAAACAGGTAATTTAAAATGTCTATATATTATTATGTGAGATACATTTTGTCTCTAAAATAACAAACTGCGTTACATAGTAGCATTTTATCAGTATAACAATTCCAGTATTTCGCTGAGATTCGACGAGCACAAAGTAGACATAGGAAGTGAAGCTTATCATTACACCGAAAAGTACCATTCCCTATAACAAATTTAAAAAAAAATCACATTACTTACTCAAAAAAATAAAAATAATCCCATTAGTCACAACGATCACAAGAAGGTAAGTACAGTAGCGTTTAATATGGCACGCCAAGATGAAGAAAGAGAAGGGTCAGTAGCGAATGAAAGGGATGCACGAAATGAGATCGATCTTATCTAGACGTGTCATATTAATACGATATTACATTATTAACAACCAGATTAATACTTATGATTTTTTTTTCTACGCTTCACTAGCTAGCACTAAGTCAATAGTCATTTTTTGAAAACCTTATAGAGTAAAGACCAGAATAAATCTGTGGCAAGAGGGTAGACGATGTGTCTGAAGATTGTTCGCTACAAGTCAGTTACCGGTCCGAAAACTACCGTCGAATTGTTTGAAGAGTTGAGGCTCGCGCGGCGAATGCGCGCGTTCGTTTCGACTTCGGGCTCGCTCGGCAGCGAGTCGGGCCCGTTCGTGTTGTGACCGTTGAATTTCGAACGCAGCTTCGTCACTAGACGTTCGAGTCTGGAACACGGGGTTCGAGTTCGGTTCGAGACAAGCTTTGCGATTGGTCGACTTTTGTTGATCAACCAAATTTTAGCCATAAATACGATAATTATATTAGTTAAGTATATTATTTTTAGGTTGAATTCAATATTTAAATGACATTATAAAAAATACTTGATGAGTAATGACCGTGTATGAATAAGGATATTAATAAACTAAGCATAATTCATAGTAAAATGGTCACTAGCATTATGATTTTTTACTAAAATGAATGGAAATACCCAGTTAAAGGTTAAATACAAGCAAAACTTTAAATTTACATATTGGTACTTACTAAAAATCAAAATTCTCATCAATCTTCTCTAAGTCTCTGAAATCCCCAAAAAATAACTTTAATTCTCGGTTGATCAACACAAGTCTAACAGACAGTTAATATACATAAAAGCGGGTTACTATCTACGGATGTTTTGTCTTGCTCTTTTGACAGAAGTGCTTAAGTAGAAGTCGCGCACTGTAAAGCTTGGTCAATGTGCATGTATGAAATTGTAGCGACATTTTTTGACTGTTGTTTATGTGCATTAAGTATGTGATTTGTAAATGTGTGTCTACGATTTAACTGAAACTTTGTTCGATGCATTACATATATAGTATTTAATTATACTTAGTACCGTTGTTAGATATCAACTTTTAGGGCGAGGGCAAACTAACGACAAACCGTTTTAAAATATTATAATTATGTGACTTGAAATTCAAGTATGGGTGTCAGGTAAGGAGTGACGTTAGTAAATAAATTGTCTTATTAGTCTTGTTGTCAGTGTGCGCACGACCTAATATCAGTTGATCGCATTGAAAATGTACCCACTAAAAATGATCAGAGGAATGAGCACGAATATTAATATTACTATTGTAAGTGAATACGTAATACGTAACGTATTTAAGATACACTACGCGCTAACGCTGCAACGTTCGATAGTAACGCTGATGTTGACGCGCAGTTTATCTCAAATACGTCACTGTTTCGATACGTTTACGATTGTCACATTACTCGTGCTCATCCCCAAGATAGTTATTGTAAAGCGGTTATATATCCATGTACTGAATGATGTGTAAATGATTAAAAACCACCAAAATAGCCCAAATGCCCACTACAAGTATAAGCCTCATTCGGCTTTTTATACAAGTTGATCAATTATTATGGATCAATCTGTAAAAGCCTTCAAAGTGTGTGACATTTCGGAACACAAAAGCTGATTGAAACATACAATATGCCATAGACTAACGCCACCATACCCAAAAAAAAATTAGCACATTTTTCATATTAAAAACTTCCGATCCCAAATCTACAACGCCAACATATATTTTTGCAATGGGTGTTATGTAAAGATTTTAATAACCCAAAAAATTTAGTCGAGAAATATTTGAACCCGCATGGCGTAGTTGGTTATCGCATCCGTATCAAGAGGAAGGTTGTGGGTTCAAATCCTGACTCAATAACTTTTTGGATATTTAGATATTTTTGATTTTTTTAAGCACTTTAATATAATAGTTTTCATTATAAACGGGATATTTACCATGATTTGTAAGTTTGATTATTTCCCGATATTTCGGCACAGTTGTCACAAATCATGGTAAATATCCCGTTTATAATGAAAACAATGTTCAAAACCATGATAGTTTCAAATATTATAACTTTAATATAATGATTGTGAAATGTGTGATATAGTGGATAAGATAAACTCACTTGTGCACAGTTTCTTCGGCGGCTTGCTTCGCTCGGCGCGCGTCTGCGAGTTCTTTACGCAGTCGCATGCGTTCCGCTTCACTGTCCTCGACAATACCGTTCGATATCTTATCGTTTGTTTCCAGTCTATAAGAATGAATGATCTCAAATCAAATCAAATTATTTTATTTTTAAAAATGTTACAGGCCTGAATGGTAACACAAATACAAATTTCTTAGGTACTTAAGTATTATAAATGTGTTGGTGGCCGAATCCGATTTGTATACACCTCCGAACCAATTTAAAAAAAACTGTATCTCGGAGGGTAGAACTCGATCTATCAACTATGCTATCTGCTATTAACGAAAAACATAATTAAAACTATTTATTGGTTAACTTAATGTAGTTTTGTTTTATAATAATAATATTTTTATTTATTCTTTAAAATACATTATGTTATGGAATAAATTGTTTTATTTAATTATGTTTTTGTTTTGTTTTTAGTTGAGAGGTCGTGGGTTCGATTATCAAAAATAAACATTTACGTAGTTTCAAACACATGTATTAGATTTTTTTTTAATATTCTAACTAGACATCTAGTTCTCATGGTACAAAGTCAAAGTCAAAAATTACTTTATTCAGTAAAATCACAAGGATCATTTAGATACAAGCTTTTCAAACTAGATGGCGTATCGAATATTTATTTATTTAAATAAAGCAGGAATCATACCCATTGGCCAACCTAAGAGCATGCATTTCGTCTTCCAGCTTATTGATTCTATCCAACATGCGTCGCTTGTCGCTTTCAGAAGCACGTACAGAACTCTGTAACAAAATTATTAAAATAAGTGAGAGAAATAAATAATTTTAATTTAAAAAAAATATAATTAACACATATTATATGTGTTAACTTGTACTTATTACCTACTTTAAGTTTATTTTTCCACTACTTCATAATGTAGCTGTTTGCTTTTACTTAATAAAATAATGTATAAAATAATGTAACTTTTATTAAAAATTGTAGTCTAGTGCAAGCACAATTCGCGCAACTGTTTAGGTGATTTGATGAGTAGGTAAAAAAAATGCTTGTCTGTAAAGTCGGTTTACTGACGATAGTTGAACGTGACAACGTCACTTCATGGAACGCCTCAGAACGCCTCATGAGTCATGTTTTTTCGTGCGTGCAGCCGGCTCTATCGAATTATAAGACGTTGACACGTCAATAAATCTTAATACGTTGTTTTAGAATTTTTAATATTTAGGACAGCAATGTTGCAAGCCTAATGCCCACCGTTGAATACGTGATGTCTTAACCAGTAGGTATTTTGGTAATTTGGGACCAAAAGGTGCTCACCGCTGCCCACCGGTGGACAGTTAGCAAGCAAGGAGTTTATTTCCAGAGTAGGGTGGAGGATTCTATCCGGGTCGGATCTGCCGTTCACGTAATGCAGCCGAGGACCATTACACTGACGGCTAATGTATTCGAGGACACGCAGCGCTGACCGCGCAACCCAAGACGGGTAGCTAAGTGTGCGCTTTAACTAACTGTAGTATTTTTACGATTAATACCTATGTACTACGTAATTTAAACCAACTCTTTTAATTCATGTCTACTGCGTTTTAAAACCAATTCTATTCATATATTTCGACTATATTTAAATTATTCGACTACAGTAAGTACCTCTACCATGAGTTTTTACAATCTATACTCGCTAGCGTCTGTAGTTAAAAAATGTATGAAAATTTGTACAGCGCCTCTAGCGGATAATTGGGTACTAAAATTCGTAATACAACTAATATTTACGTAAGTACTGTGTAGTAAAGTCAGGCGATTTTACTGTGACAACTCATGGTAGAGGTACTGTAGTTGATATCATAGTAGAATAATTGAAATATAGTCGAAATATAAGAATAGAGTTGGTTCTAAAACGTAGTAGACATGCATTAAAAGAGTTGGTTTAAATTACGCAGTACATAGGTAATAATCGTAAAAATATATAAATAATGCAGTCCGTCTTTTGGATACTTTCGATTGATACTGATTTAGATTCGTTATTCTTTATAAGTGTATTTTGTAAATGCTGTAACAATGTAATTATGTTGAGTAAAAAAAAATATTTCAGACTAAGCAAAACTTTTATAAAAGAAACATTTCGGTTATTTAGGACACTTATTTTGTAAATACGAGTACATAGTACATATAAATAAAATCAACTAAGTTATTGGTAGGTACAGAACCGGTTTGATTCGAGCAGCATTTTAGAGCCTGATTTTTTTCAATGATCTCTGCACTCGTTAAGTCGTATCTCTTACAAACAGACAGAGTGGAAACACCGTATGGAATGCTTTATGCAGTTTTCTTGCTAAGTAAATATATTTTTAATTATTTCTTGACAGGCCTCACAGGCTCAGTTGGTAGTAGCACTGCCTTCCATGCTACGATTCCAACCCAGAGTAAATGATTGTGTGATAAAAATAAATATTTGTTCTGTGTCTGGGTGTTACTATGTATTCTATGTGTGTATTTACTATTTACTACTTATTTTTATCAACAAAGAATATGCGACAAATACACATAAATAAAACATGTAGACTATTGCGAAATATTGTTCTTTAAACGATGGACACAATTCGAAAAATGTTTGTGTGGACTATACCTTCCTATTAAATAACTATGTACCCAAACAAATGGAAAGTCTGAATGGAGAATAATCCTTCATCAGTTAGTTATCGCCACAGATGAGGGAATTACAGTGGCGAAATTCTACTCAAACTTGGTGTGAGGTTGTAATGTTATCCATTGACACGATATAACAAGAAGAAGTTAGTATACACACAGTAAAAAAAGTTCCCCTAAATCAAAGAACAATTCACCACCAAACTCAACCAAAGAAAGGTAACATTACCATACAGTTTACCCAACCAACAAAGTAACGTTTTGTTAACTAACAAACACGCTGGCAACATTTACCTCGTAAATTCATCAGAAGAGTCCTTCGATCGACCAGATATCAAGACCTCTGGAAAGTAATGGCTTTCAGGTTTTAAATCGACTCTGGTGCGAATTGAGAGATGGCGAGGGATCATGCTACACTGGTAGCCAGCGATGAAGCTCGATAGTGGTTTAAGTGAAAATACTGGGATTACTTTGCCAGTTTTGATTAGAACAATAATACAAGAGTTTACACTTTTAGCACAAGGCATGTTATTATTGTTCTTTATACTGATGCATCAACCGATTAAACCATCATCGAAAAATCGGTAGATCAGAAACCCTAGATTATTAGGTATTTGAACAAGCTGACGCATCGTATTTTGGGCTGTTACCTCAGCTCAAAACAATACTCTAATGAAGACATCCAGGTATACATGTTATATCCAAAAGTTACTGCTCTGTTCGTCTATGACTAGAATCGCATTCGGTTAGATAACTCCACTAAGGGCTATATTTCACCGGGACACCATGGCGGCGCAACCAGTCGCCTCTACCAACAAAATGTACGTTTGGTTGCGCAACCAAGCGGACACCAGGTGAGTAACTCTCTATAGAGCTGTATACATTTTGTTGGTGTCGGCGACTGGTTGCGCCGCCATGGCGTCCCGGTGAAATATAGCCTGTGCGAACAAACAGATGGAACCTCCTAATTTTGCTTGTTCCGTTCTTTTCGACTTTATTGGCTGTCGTGTCATAATGGACACAAAGCGCAATCAATTAGACAAGCGATTATAGCTATTTATTTGATGTGTTTCTGCGTTTTATGGTTGTTTGTGGATGTACAAGGTATTTGTTTGTACACGGAATGTAATAAAAAGGAAGATACTTCACACAGCACCTCTAAATAAGCTTTATATCAGAACAATATGGTTGAAGATGAATCTTTCAGTACATTTTTTTTGCATTGCGTAGCCACACACAACTTTAATTAGGGTTATTTTAAATACTAACCCCCTATCTTATGAAAAATTAGCGTTGACATTATGTCACCATTACGTATGGTTCAAGGAGGCGGCCCTGCAAAGAAAAAAATGGCGTAGCTTGCATTGATTACGCAGACAAGAGCGTAGCTCTTTAATAAGAAGAAGACGTATGGTTATCAAGACATCAAGTCTGCGCTAACTTTTTATAAGATAGACCGTTATTCGTTTTGTTATGAGCTATCTGAACATGCATGGAACTGTCTGTAAAAAAAATAAATAAATTTAAAATTTTTAGTTTTCTTTAAATGGAACTTTGAACCAGCCAGTCCAACCTACAACATACAACCATCAATTTTAGAGAAGATATCGAATAAAAAAAACGCCATTTAGTCATTCAGCAACGTTTCAATGACTGAGAACTAGATTGAATTGAGAAAGTAAGATTTTTCACTATTCTCACTAAGAAATATCACAGTCTTTGAGTTAAGACTTGGGCAAGCTCGAAGTTCCTTACTCCACGGCGGTAAAGTGCAGGTTTACGTAGCCAATTAGCACAATACCGGCGCGCCCAGCTCCTAATACGTTGATTGAGGTGCAAAAACATTGGACACATCTATTCACACGTGAGCCTCAGCCTCGCTAAACGGGTTACGGTAATAACACTAACTAAGTAGCGGAATTTACAAATGCATGGTTGGAAAGCGTTGTCAAGATAGGAAGAGCTTGGGTATGTTTCACCAGCTTTACTGTCTGATTTGGCAGATATTTTACCATTTTGACTGTCTGTCTGCTTTGTCAGATGCATCATGTTAAATTTAAGGTTCTGACTCGTGAAACCATTAAAATTTATAGATTTTTGGTGCAAATTAAACTTTGACTTACTTCTAGAAATCAGATAAAAAAAGACGTGTGGCACTCGAGGACTGCCGCGGCAAAGCTATTGCATAGCATTTTTTGCTGGATTACGCATGAATTTCTGGATTCGGTCTCCACACTCAAGGCCCGCGATAGAAGCTATGCAATAGCTTAATTATTCTAAATGTTGATGTTGGAGTCAGTTTGATCTGTCAAGTCTGTTAAACAGTTTCAATAAGAATTCATTTAGACAGTTGATTTATTCAGAATCTAATCCAGATCCATCAGTCCAAAGTAGATTTGCTTTATTATTGACCAGTTGCAGACAATATACAGACAACATAGAGCTTAGGGTTATTTGTTCCCCTTTTAGTTACAAAACAATAATAAAACATCCAACTAAATGTGTACCATCAATGCAAATCCACTAACAAAATTATCCAAAGCGAAATAACATCACACAATAACAAAATAGCATACGACACGGGGTTTTATAATTAAATTCAAAAGGAGCCGACAATTGCAACAATACTCGTTTCACGGGGTAGTACCCTCCCTTTACCATGGAATAAGTAATATCACTGAGCGTACAACTTTCACTGGGACGTACAAAATACAAGACATTGGTTTTTTAGTGTCAAGTTTCTTGCCCGTTCTTCTAGGCTCTGGTCGCGTGGAACTGGGACCTAGAATCACCTAGTATGTAAGACGATTCTAAATGATCCTTGTGATTTTATTGAATAAATAAATATTTGATTGATTAGTGTTAATTATCACTGAATATGCCTCAAGTTACGCCAGATTTAAGTCTTTTGTTTTTATTATGTTCTCTCTATTGGATACCCTTAAAAAATAAGTAAACGCAGTATTGATTGAGTTAATTTGTTGTGTTATTTCAGAATCTTCATTTATTCTAGGAAAGTCACGGACAACGTATAGTGTGTGATTTTTGGACATTTGGAGACAAAATCATGAGCAGAAGATAAGACAACTAGATTTATCATACCATGATATAAATCTCCAAATAGAACCGTCAACGTTTCAGTTACAGCTCATATTTCCTTGACTGCCCATCTTGTCCGTTTTGTCTTTATACCAGAAAACATCTTCGCAATATTCAATCTACAGACAACGTGATACATCTCCTTTTGCTACAGAAGCATCTCGTAGTGATTGAGGACGGGGGGTGCCCTCGACGTGGTGACGTCACGACAAGGGTGGCGCCACACTGCAGCCATCCACTCACATCTGCCAATATTTACGTAGCGCCACCCCTCGCACCCCGCACGCACCCGTTCATATTTCAATGCTATGATGTGGGGAGTGAACAGGACTACAAAATACCAGTAAGGTTTATTTTACACCAATGTGTAATACATACTGTAACATTTGGATACTAATTATAGCGGCTGATAAGTATTTGAGTTGTTAAAGTCGAGCGCTAGAGACAAGTGTCATTTTACATCTCAGTTGGTACCTATATATGTGGATATTGGTATACCAAAGACCACAAAGAAACAGCACAGCATTGACGCTATGTGTGCTTTTGTGGTGAGAAATGTGGATATTGTGTAAACGATATTTTTGCTGACAAACGTTGATGTATGTTTGTAAGTAGGTACATAAAATAGGAAGCAATATATATCAGCAACCTAGCCCACGTACCTATCCATTAATTTGAAGTTAGGACTCTATAGCGTAGTTAAAAGATGAAAATTAGGATGATTAGATTTCTGATCGATTAGAAATGCAGACAAAAAAGGCAAGATCCATTTATTAACTATTTGCAAAACAAATGTTTTCGAAAAGCATTATGTTTGCTAATACAACGCCTCCAGTAATATCAATTATGTCTTGTAGATAGTTCTAGTGGGTATGGCACTTCTGTTGGCACTTCCTAGACATCTATTTTCACAAACAAAATGAAGTTCCAATGTTACATGTCGGTGTAAATGCAGTCGCATCAAACATCGGATGTAGAATGCCCTCGCGCTGAGTTAAATCGATGCGTGCCGATATTCCGACGCACGGCACATTTTATAATCCTCTGGATATACCAGAGCTAGTATTGTATTATTTAGATATAAACAGAATACAAGGACTGGCACTAGGTTGCTAGATCAAAGTGATTTCATAAATAAATAATACTGGACAATCCACATAACATCATCTAGCCCCAAGCTAAGCAGATGCTTGCATTTTGATTTATATTTACAACAAATAAAAAATGTTTTTATTTTTTCCAAAGAATTATAGATTTTATTAATTACAAGAAAATCTAAATAGACTGCTGATAGAATACTTAAATACTTTTTTTTGTAGATACATATGTACATAGAAACATGGTGTATCTATCCATATATTTGCACGCCGCTAAGAGCGAGATGATCGAAGTATGCAAGAAAAAATAAAAAAGGCATAATACAAGTTATATCTTGTTATTCTCACATTGAATGATTTTTTTTTTTAAATTTAACGAACACTGGAAACTGCTGTAGTATAAACTGTGTTGCAGTTTCCAGTACCCAACCTTTGACAAAGAGGACATTAGACAGTCATTCAGACTCTTCACATCAGAAAACAAAGCAAAACCTCTTCACATTGCAGAAATGGATGCATTATTGACATTGCGAAGGCGTTCTACATCAACAGAACAGTTGCAATCGTTTATTTTTTGATAGCAATAATATCACAGTAGCAATAAAACTTTTTATTTGATAGCAGTAATATCTTTGCTGCCCCTTTCATATAATTGGAATGACAAAGATGCTAGGCTATAGTTCTAGGTCATGGAAGGTCAATGCATCTCCCTTCAATATTCAATATTCAATAAAGTAATTTTGTTTTTAGTTGTTATAACGCTAATTGAAATATATTATATTGCCTGGAAGAGATCGCTCTCAGCGATAAGGCCACCAATTGTGATGCCATGTATTGCTACTTGTTTAAGTTCTTTATTTTTATTTGTGTGTGGCAAACAATAAAGAGTTATCTATCTATCTATCTGTGACAATTTCATCTCTCTATCACGGTTAATGAGATATAGCCTGGTGACATACGGACAAACCGACAAAGACAAGCAAGCTTGGGACTAACTAGCTCCAACTTCTTTATTATTGTAATAAGGATCATTTAAAAAACGCTAGAACCCAGATCTAGTTTCTTGCCAGTTCTTCTAGACTCTGGTCGCGACGAACTGGCGCTTAGAATCAACTAGTATGTAACGTTTCAAAGTGATCATTATGATTTTATTGAATAAATTTGATTGAAGTTTGAAGATAGACTGACAGGGCAGTCTCAGTAATAGTCCTGTTACTTAATTAATTGATGTTTTTATTTGGACCACTTAAACCTTCTATTATTTATGAATTTATACATGTATATTAATAAAGAACTATGAACTATGTTAGCTATGGAGCCTTATAAAATTGACACATCGGCACCCTTTCAAACCAGTACCCCAAGTACGAGTTTGTGCACACACGGATCGTAGAGACGAAATCGCCGAGCGCCACCGATTTTGTTTGGGAAGCTTGAGAAGCTTGGATATCCACATACCAAGTCCGTGGCGCTAGGCGATCGCGTCTCTGCGATCCGTGTGTGCACAAACTCGTACTTGGGGTACTGAACTCAGCATCACTGCATAGCGGTGGTAGTACATCCCCAGGCGAACTACTACAGAAGTATACAGCACATTAGACAGTCATCATTCAGAAAGAGAAACAAAGCAAGAGCCCTTTCAGAGGTGGCGGGAGTGCAGCATTAACATTGCGCCGTCACTATGTAGGCGTTTTGCACCAACAATGGACGCGAACCTGTGACGGACTTAAAGTATACACAGCCTGGTTAGGTACAGCTAGTTCATTTCAATAAATTATATAGACTAGACAGGCGTCAAGTAGTTAAACTATGTTGGACGTCACAGCTCAGTTGCTTTCTTATTAGAAGGCAGAACTAAGGGCTATATTTCACCGGGACGCCATGGCGGCGTAACCAGTCGCCGACACCAACAAAATGTATACAGCTCTATAGAGAGTTACTCACCTGGCGTCCGTTTGGTCGCGCAACCAAACGTACATTTTGTTGGTAGAGGCGACTGGTTGCGCCGCCATGACGTCCCGGTGAAATATAGCCCTAATAAAGAAGGATAGCCAATAGGCCATACCATGGATTCGCAAATGACATTTGTCACAGATGTTTGTTCTCTGTCTGGGTGTTACTAAGAATATTTGTTTTATTTTAATTTGGGAATCCATAAACATTCGTGAATATAGATAGTGCATATAGTCCAGTCAAAATAGACATTCCAGTTTGCATTAATTCCCAACAAGCTGGATTTTTGTACAGGCCTTAAATACGTCATTACAAATGATATGTCAAAAGTCCCCATCGATCCCGCTTGTGCGTTGTTTTTTATTCGAGGTTAAAGGTCATAAATTTGCATTTTTTGCGTATATCTCTGAAACAACGAAAGCTATCGAAAAGTGGTTCAGGCAAAGCTTGTACATCGTAAAATTGTCTACAAAAATACCTCAACACTTTTCTTCTACAAAGCATCGTTTTCGAGATAAAGTGACTTTAGATCGCAGGAAAGTCGTCGAAGATACTGCGTTTTTTTCATTTCAGCCGTTTTATCTGCTTCATTGCCACAGAACAAACAGTATTTCTTGAAATTTAACGAAAGGGGTGATGGGTTCGATGGGTTAGTCCTCCTCCAAGGTAATGAATCGTCTTTTTGTTTCAAGAAATACTGTTCGTTCTATGGCAATGAAGCAGATAAAACGGCTGAAATGAAAAAAAAACGCAGCATTTTAGTGGATTTTCCTGCCGTCTAAAGTCACTATATCTCGAAAGCGATGCTTTGTAGAAGAAAAGTGTTGAGATATTTTTGTAGACAATTTTACGATCTACAAACTTTGTCTGAAGCATTTATCAATAGCTCTCGTCGTTTCAGAGATATACGCGAAAAACGCAAATACCCAGGTTAAAGTCATAAATTTGCGTTTAAAAGTCATAAACGAGAGCTATCGAAAAATAGTTCCGACAAAGTTTGTAGATCGTAAAATTGTCTATAAAAATATCTCAACACTTTTCTTCTACAAAGCATCGCTTTCGAGATATAGTGACTTAAGACCGCAGGAAAATCTACTAAAATGTTGCGTTTTTTTCATTTCAGCCGTTTTATCTGCTTCATTGCCACAGAACAAACAGTATTTCTTGAGACAAAAAGACGATTCATTACCTCGGAGGAGGACTAACCCATCGAACCCATCACCCCTTTCAGTAAATTTCAAGATATACTGTTTATTCTGTGGCAATGAAGCAGATAAAACGGCTGAAATGAAAAAAACGCAGCATCTTCGACGATTTTCCTGCGGTCTAAAGTCACTATATCTCGAAAGCGATGCTTTGTAGAAGAAAAGTGTTGAGGTATTTTTTGTAGGCAATTTTACGATGTACAAGCTTTGCCTGAACCACTTTTCGATAGCTCTCGTTGTTTCAGAGATATATGCAAAAAACGCAAATTTATGACCTTTGACCTCGAATAAAAAACAACGCACAAGCGGGATCGATGGGGACTTTTGACATATCATTTATAATGACGTATTCAAGGCCTGCACAAAAATCCAGCTTGTTGGGAATTAATGCAAACTGAAGTCATAATTTTAGTCTATTTTGACTGGACTAATATCTATATTCACGAATGTTTATGTATTTTTCAGTTTGTTTCAAAACTCATCTTTCTGCGAAAATCTTCGGCGGGTATTTATTTTCTGTTACTATGTGCTACGTATTATAATAAAGAATATTTTTATATGATATTTTTTTCGTATCTGGTTCCCTATAGCTCATAGTTTATATATAAAGTGATTAATTAGCGCCATGTGAAATGTTATTTTTAAAATGACGAACGCATCTAGAATGTCTCTCCATTATTTAAATGTTTTATTCAGATAAAAAAGTTACCCAGCTACCTAAACTTGTTCTATGTCAATTCTGACGGCAGGCGAGGTGATAAGTGCACTCCACAGACCACCCATGTCGCAAGCAAATAACTCGTAATAACGCCGAATTGTGGTTTTCGAAAAAAAAAAACTCAATACCACGTGATACGACAAAATGTTAGTTCATCGCTCGAGTGGGGTTTAGAATATTTTGTAGGAATAAATTGATTAGATTTTGTAAAGAAAACACTAATGTTTGTTTGTTCAAAAAAGTATAACGTTCACATACTTTTTCAAAATGTATCATTATCATGTTCAAAACATCTCTTTTCGCTTAAGTACATATTTTCTTAGCTTACTAATCTTTTTTGCATAGTTTTCTATGAAGAATACAATTTGAAAGGTCCTATATGATTGAATAATAAATTTAGGATAATAACATTTTTGTAAAACAAGTAGAACATGCGCGGACTTTTTATGAAAGTATATTTTTTATCAAAGCGCCATCTATGTTATAATGGCAAAACTACATTGTAAGCCGCAGTCTAAGATGCAGTATTTCATACGTGTTGAATACACGCACGATAACAACATGTTTTAAAGATAATTCCACAGATGGCGCTGTTTATATGATAAAATAAATTACGAACCTTGATTTCTTCAAGAGTTTTCTCAGTCAGCTTGGCTTCTGTTGATGCCAAATTCTGTAAATAAAAATACAATCAATAGTAATAGTTATGAATTTATTGATATATTTTGTATTTATTTGAATCGCATATTAAAATTGCAAGATTGTGAAAATTCGATCTTTGCGTCTGTCTATATTTTTTTTATTATCTATAATTTGAATCATGTAGTCATAATTACATAATATCATTCCGATTGGTACTGATTTGGATCAGTTGAACTATCTATAGATCGTTTGCAACGGTCTGTAGATAGTTCAACTGTTTCTTATGTATTTTATATGACTATGTACATTTTGTAAATACTGTATACTTAACTTAATAAATAATTTAAAAAAAAAAAAGCTAGCACTCCGGGAGTGCCGGCAGAAGTGAAAACTTCAATATTAACGTTGTGTTTTCACTTTTAAGTTTTCACTTCAAAAATATAACCACAGTCGTGATTGTGTCATGTCATTGTGTCACATTCGCGCAAGCGCGAATGTGACACAACGACGAAGACAACGAAGACACACTGACACAGACACATTCGCGCAAGCGCGAATGTGTCTATTGAAGCCAACGAAGACACAGACACATTCGCGCAAGCGCGAATGTGTCTGTGTCTTCGTTGGCTTCGTCGTCATCGTCACGTCGATGTCACGATGACGTGGCGACATGACGTGACGTGACGATGACGACGAAGCCAACGAAGACACAGACACATTCGCGCGCGCGAATGTGTCTGTGTCTTCGTTGGCTTCGTCGTCATCGTCACGTCACGTCATGTCGCCACGTCATCGTCACGTCATGTCGCCACAACACTATTTAATTGTTTGAGTCATACGTCGCGTGACCGCAAGTGTGTTCTTTTGTCGTCTCTTGTTTTACGAGCAATGTATAAAAATTAAATAAGATCTTACGCTTTTTCGACGTCACGTGACCCTGACGCGAGTTTGAAAGTTTTTACCCACCCAGCGCCGCTAAAGAAGTTTTCACTTCAAAAAAAATAATTACATAATCATGCATGAGTAGTAAAACATACAATTATAATTATGGTTTTTTGATCAAATTCATACTTCAGTAAAATCAACAATTTCGCAAGTTTATAAGTTTTGTGAAGTCTTCAAAACCACATCACAGATTTTGTTTCTATAAATTTACCGCTTGGCTTGATACAATCTAGACGTATCCCTATATGGATTTCATGAAATCATCCGTCCATTATACATAGACAGACGAGGCGCTTCCTTGACTAAAACAATAAACAAGATTATACAATTTCAAGGTTTTTGAAGTTTCTTAATCTGTTGTATTATTAACTTTATCATAATCTTTCAAACAAAGATAAGATACGTACTTAATTAATTATGCATTTGTGCAAATTTAAGTATGTTTTGGTATGTACTACAGTTTTATATTATTCAAATTGAAAAAAAAAAAAACACTATCTGTTCAAACTTTTCTTTACTTATATTTTAATCAATTGTTTTTTTAAACACTAACTATTATTTCTACTACCGTATTTTTATGTGTTCTTTTCTATGTGGTGTGCAATAAACAATCATCATCATCAACCTCTATCAGTCCACTGCTGGACGTAGGTCTCCCAATATGCGCCACTGAGGCCGGTCTTCGGCTCTTCTCATCCAGTTTTAAATAAATAAAGAATATTCTATTCTATTCCAATAGACTCTGAGGTAAAATGAATCGACTTTCGAGTTATTAGACTGTAAATGAAATGAAATGATATGATATGAATATAAAATATCTTTGAGTGGTTAGACTGTAGTATACAAATCATGTATACAATAATCAAGAAAAAATATTATTCCATACATATAATACATAAAATTACATAATATATACGTTTTTCTTGATTATTTTATACACTTGGTACTAAGTATACATTTATATAAATACCATCTTCTAGATATGACGAGTTCTAGATACAACCACTTCTTGTTATGGTTAGTGCTAATGAGAACCGCTTTTGGATTTGCCCACTTTTTACCCATCCATACAGTAAAAATTAGTTTTAAGTTTAATTAATGCATAGGTATAAGTAGTGGTTACTACTACATCAGTGGGTTATAGGTCCCATTACTAAGCTGTTTGAAAAAAAAAGACGTGTGGCACTCGGGGACTGCCGCGGTAAAACTATTGCATAGCATTTTTTGCTGTATTACGCATGCGCAGTGTTAGGTCATTTCGTTACGGAATTTCTGGATTCGGTCTCCACGCTCAAGGCCCGCGATAGAAACTATGCAATAGGTTAAAATTATAATCTCAATGTCTATTTACTTCTGTAATTATTTGAAGGAAAAAATATATTACGTCTGCGCATTCGTAGGAACCATAGACATAGAGGGATTGAGCAATAGTCTCACATAAATGACATGTGCGGCCAATACCTGTCTCTTTTCTGTAGGTCTGTAAGTCTATTTAGATATAGACCAGTACTGGCCGATTGATAATCTCTCTCTCACGCTAAGCCCGCCCGTATTTACTTCATACCTGAATAGAGGACGCTATTTTTCTACTTACTTATATCAAAAAATCAAAATCAAATAATTCTTTATTCAATAAAATCACATGGATCATTTAGACTCGTCTTACAAGATTCTAGGTGCCAGTTCCACGCAACCAGAGCCTAGAAGAACGGGCAAGAAAATTACGGCTTGGTTCCTACCGTTTTTTTATATGATCCTTCTTACAAAGAATTACAATTAAACTAAATTAAGTACTGAAGTTTCAGTGCGGTGTGAATTTAGTTCTTG
Source organism: Ecliptopera silaceata (assembly GCA_932527185.1). NCBI lineage: Eukaryota > Metazoa > Arthropoda > Insecta > Lepidoptera > Geometridae > Ecliptopera > Ecliptopera silaceata. The sequence continues at coordinate 6,843,921 of OW052208.1, read as the reverse complement.
TTGTAGAAGCATTGTAGTTCTATAAGTCTATATAGAGTAGTTCTGTAAGTCTATATAGAATTAAACAACTACTGGCCGCACGATAAACGATTAAACCCAATAAATTGTAAAATAGAAACTTTTAAAATGTCTAGCAACTTTTTAACTCGGATCATTACCAAAATTCCTCATAGTAGCCAGGAAATGCCCAAAGCCATACAATTTCAATGAGTTCATTGAACTAGCGATCCTGTATCTACCTCAAGTATATTTTGGAGACACGCCAGTTTCTCTAAATGTCATGTCGTCTAGTATATATTATTGTCCAGTCATGCATGGGTCATTTCGTTAGGAACACTATTTAGGAAAAACATTTTTTTTTCTAAATTTTGAACTATCTCTTGGATATGTGGTTTACTGAGGTCTTTGTTGACTTACGTCTGTCCTTTCAAGAACCATGGCTTTCACTCTCGTATACATCGCTTCTTCTCGTATCCGCGCTGCGTCCCGAATCTCGCGAACCAGGTCAGTGAGGAATCCTGGACCGTACTGTCCTTGCAACCCTGGAACATTAAATAATATGATGGCACTTACTATAATAATCTTGAAATGACGTAAGCATGGTAGAGTTAAAACCGCATTTAGGCAAGCGTAGTTTAGGACACCCTCCAGTGGGATTGAGCGTCGATCTGCAGAAAGTAGCTGGCAAACACTGGATGAGAGTCGATGACTAGACTCAATGGCGCGTTTTAGAAGATACCTATATGTAACACTAGACCGATTAGGTTGTTGATGATGCTGGATATGTCTTTCCGGAGAGCCGAGGATAGTGAAGTAACAAAATGAGAAGTATCCAAGCAGACACGTTTGTGCTATTAACAGTAATTCATTAGCACGAAGTACAATTCCGTGCGTTAGTCTTGATCTTGTTAGTCTTCTAGATGTGCATTATAGACAAATGACAAAATACAGAGTATAAGATCTTCGATCTATAAGATCTTCTTTATTCTCTAAAGCTTGGAATTATAAGTTTAAACGAAACTTTGGTGGACATCGACGGATAGATATGAGGTCATCAGAGGCATATCTAAACGTAATAGTTGAAATTTTTAACAAACACAGCAAGAATATTAACAGGTTTCCTTTAAGTACAGTTTTATAACTTAACAAATTCACATGTAAATAAACTTGATATATTCACCATATAAATACATATCACTGTAGACTGCTGATGTCATGATTATAGGTAAGACGTGGTCGGAGTATCAATGTGGTTTTATAACTAAGACTATAACTTGAGTAGGTACACATCGTTTTCAATGGACGTGCGTGAGATCCGTGCTTTCACACTTCTGCAGACTTGTAGACGCAAATCTTTCTCTCTTCGTGTTATTTATACTTTTTAATGGATCGTTTTCATCATACTTCCTCCAATTCCCGCCTTGGAATAAATGTTTGTACGATCTGCAAATATTTATTCCGGGTGTTCTTGGTAATTTATGGGTATAATAAAAAATATCTATCTATATAATGTATTGCATTAAGTATGTCAATCTTCTAGTACCCATAACACAAGCTCTGCTTAGCTTGGGGCTAGATGATGTTGCGTGGATTGTCTAGCATTATTTATTTATTTGTATAAAACTTTTTGATGGATCGTTTTAATCATACTTCCTCCTATTATGAGCGCGAAAGTTTGTATCGATGGATGTTTGTTACCCTTTCACGCAAAAACTACAGAATGGATTTTAATGAAACTTTACAATAATGTAAGTAAATCTTTAAAAACACATTTAATTCCATCTCGAATTACACGACGCTAATTTAGATTTCCCGTGACTGAATAAAAAGAAAAGTACAACTTTCTCTGGGACCATAAAAGAACCCAATACAATATCCGTTAGGTTAAGATTAAGATAGCAAACAATGCGGTGCCGAAATGAAACGCTATTGCTATCTAATCTCTGTGAAATATCTGAAGCAGTAAATGATCAATTTACCTTGAGATATTTACGGCTAGGTTGGTAGAATAAAGATATTTAGATAAATAATAATAAATAAATAATGCTGGACAATTCACACAACATCATCTAGCCCCAAGCAGAGCTTGTGTTACGGGTACTAGAAGACTGACATACCTACTTAATACAATACATTACATAGATAGATATTTTTATTATACATATAAAATACCCAGAACACCCGGAATAAATATTGGCAGATCGTACAAACATTTATCCAAAGGCGGGAACCGAACCTCCGCGTCGCAGGCGGACCTTCGCCACGCCACATCGGTCGTCGATGATCGGTAGATTATGTATGATGATACATGAATGAATGGTAATATTTTATACATTCTATCAACTTACAACCAATCATAAAAAATACTTATTACAAAAAATAGATCTAAATAAAATGTACAATGGACGGTCTTTTCGCATTCTTTCAGACCACTTTTGTTTTTTGAAATGGAGCCAACAAATTAAATATGTAATACATAATAAATACATGTACGAGACAAAGGTTGTACTAACATGACAAATAAAGTCAGATTTTTGTTTTACCTTGAAATTAAAAATAGCTGTACCACACTGGTTTTAAGTCTGATATCAATGTGCGGCATATTATGCTATTTACCTGTTTATAAATAAGTATATAAGGTATACTATTTCATAAGTTTAATACTGTAAGGGCTAATTAATTAAGGTATTAGCCCAGATTTATATCAAAATAAATAGTATATCATTGTACAGAACATCATTCAATCAAATTAAACAAAATACTATGAGAAGTACATGATTATAAAAAAAAATTATATAAGATCTTTCTTTTTATAAGTATATCATCATCATAGGTAGCCCGTATTAGCCCACAACTGGGTATAAGCATAAGCCTCTTCCCTCAAACGCCTCCTTTTCTTAAAAGGGTTTTTTGCCGTCCTACCCTGTACGGCAACGATGTCATCCATCTATCTGTCATAAGTACATATAAAATATAAATATAGGTATACCACAGCGTAAAAAGAGTTATAGGATGTACAGCTGAATTGTCAACTGTCAAAGTATACTGTCATTGTTTTTAAGTTGAATACAAACTCAGTGGTGCCGAATACCTGTATTATGAAATATCACAATGGGCAAGAGGTTATCTTTATCACAATATTTAATTCGCCTAAAAATATAACTAAAACACGGTAATCATTTGTTTATTTTTATCTGGGCGGGCACGGTAAAGTTGAAAAATGGTCTCAATATTAGTTATACCAAAATTTTATCAATACGATAGTTAGATGTCAAAAACTAATGGACTGATTTGAAAAATTCTTTCACCATAATAAACTTTTTTTTTAATATTATTGACAAATGCTTGACCGCAATCACACCTGATATTAAGGTTTATATTTTTACACATTATTAAGTAAAAATCCAATGACCGCAGAATCTGCCAACCGCCGCCGTGACGAAACTTGCACAGCGACCGAAGTCGCGTGTACAGCTACTAATTTCTACGAATCAAATATATTTCGAGATTCATCCAAATCGGTTTTACTTTCACATTTAAGATACTAGTAGTATGATAGTTAATTATTTGCTAAGTAAATAATTGGTGTATGTTCCCACAGAAGAGTGCGTTATTTATGCCAGAAGGCTATCAGAGGTCAGCTGTTCAGCACGATATCTAATTCATACTATTGTTAGTTAGTTATACAATTATGAACCTTATTGCTCAACACATAAGGATGCATGCCTCTGCTTGGTCAGGTAACCTTTTAAACTAGGTATTGTGATTTGAGCATTATTATTCTTAACTAGATGATGTTTTTGCATGCAAGTAACGCTGAAGTTGCATCGTTTCTTTATTCGATAATTTATCGATATAAATCATTCGATTTTGAACTATATCTCCACAAAACCAGGGTAGAATTTTAAATAGAGTTTTGCTATTGTTTCAGTTTAAATGAGTTATTAGTGGTGGAAACTTCGAAAACTTTAGCAGTTAAATGTTTCAGTCAGTATAGCATCATTTATCATGGCATAATTCCAATTTCATTGCGATTATCGATTCAATAAAAAACTTATACTATGGCAAAAGCGTAACCCCCTTATCTTATAAAAAGTTAGCGTTGACTTAAAATCGTCATTACGTATGGTAATCAATACTTCAAGTCTGCGCTAACTTTTTATAAGATAGATCGTAAGTCACCGAGCAGATATTTCCCGTATTTTTCTTGGACTGGTTTTGTTTGCAACCGCAAACCTATTTGGCGCAGTAAATCCTGTTATACCAATTATCAAGAACGTTGGAAAATACAGCATGATACGCAAATAATTGATTTGCCGTGTATAAAAATCTATTTATGGTCTTCGTAATGTGAGCACACTCATTATAAATTCCTAGTGCTATCCAATCGACTAGCTGAGCATAAAGATGATAAGAGATGAGAGAAAATACTGTACAATTCACTACATGTATGAACAGTAAGCAAAACTAAGCATGATCATTTTAGACGTCGCTTTTTTATTATGAGATATTTCGTCCCTCTTTATTGACAGAAAGGACACAATCATTTTACATATAAGAGAAAAACTCGCATGCCTGCTGAAATAAATATGGAGCATACTACCAACTGAGCTGTGACGCCTGTCTGTTGAGTCATCAATTTCCTATAATGATGCAAACAGAAAATTAAGCGATCCACATAATCAAACAGACTGAATTGTAGAACATATTACTTACAGTGTTTACTAACTGAACAGATAAAATGGTAAGAAAACCTAGCCCTCTCATTTGATGAGCCTAATAGTCGCAAAATCATGAAAATCATCAAAATCACACACCATACTATAGTCCGAAACTAACCATAGCTTGTACTATGGGAACTAGATCTGAAAGATGAAGAAATGCTGCAAGAATGAGACAGTACAAAAATTTATGTTCATCACACAAACATTTGCTCTGGGTAGGGATCGAACCCATGACCAAGAATGAAACTGAATTGACCAAGCATGGAAGGTAGAGCTACCAGCGCCTGCGCTTTCAAAAAACGTCTAGACATGTTCATCTGTATTCTATACTCGTGCGCACTACAGTATTTCTGCTCTGTGTATTCTACAAAAACCCTGTACAAGTAGCTCACTAGAAATGCCAGTGTACGCGTATCACATGTTTTATAGACTAGGTGCGTCTGTGTGAAAGTTTATACAATAAAGGTTCGCTGTGGTAGCGACCACATTCATTAACAGTAAAGAGGCTGCTTAGACATTTTTTTAACGTCAAAATTAATATATCTTTTATGTAGTTAGGAGAATTATTAGTCATACATAGTAACTCTCTACAACACTTGAAAGATAAGAGTTATAAACACGTGTGCCGTTCTCGCGCGGGACCACCCAGAATTGCCGCCACAGATGCGCGGATTTGTGCAAAATGGCCGCCACAAACGATTGGTTATGAAGGTTACTTAAAACCTTTGATTAGGTTCTACGGCAGGGTTAATTGGAAAAGTTCTATTAAGTAATTCGACGCGAAAGTATGTTTATGTATATCTCAAGGTCCTAACCGTATCAAAGTAGATCGATACTGGCTTTAATAGATTACCTAGATACAATACTCAATACTCAATTTATTTATTGTTTCATATGTTAAGACTAGGTTGTTACAGTAAGTACATTTATTTGGTTACAACATATGAACCCTGTTTGAGGGCACTACAATATACAGGATGGTAGGCAGACCGAGGTTTGTTTATTATTATTGATTAAATTAGATTAGGTATGTCGTCAAAAATAGAAATTATTATATTATAATTAAAAGCAAATAAACTTAATGTGAAGGGGGACTGCTCAATGTGACAGGCGTCACAGCTCAGTTGGTATTAGCCTTCCATCCTGTGGGTCTTGGTTTCGAATCCCACCGAGAGCTAATGCTTGTGAGATGAACATAAATATTTTTTCTGTGTCTGAATGTTTCTATGTATGTATGACATGTATGTATTTGCAAAAAACTTGTATTTAAATATTCTATTAGTAGTCTACAAGCTTTGCTTAGTTTGGGATTAGAGTGTAATGTGTGAAGTCCGTAAATATTTATTTAAATTTATAATGACTAGGTTAAAGGTAAAGTTAAAGGTTCTGTCTTGGTCACCTTCCTAATAAAGTTCCATCAAGGCTACCGGATATTCAATTGAATTGCCGTCTCCAAAACCGAAGGGGGGGACCGTTATAAGTTGGTGATGGAACTAATCACGTACTAGACGGGTATTATTTTGTGGGGACAGCAACCGCGGATTAAATGTTACTTGCTTTTTTGTAATAGATCTTCGTCTTTAGATGACTTATACAACGACAACCGGTAAGATCTAGGCCTAGTTTCTTGCCTGTTCTAGGCTCTGGTCGCGACGAACTACTACCTAGAATCACCTAGTATGTAAGACGATTCAAAGTGACCCTTGTGGTTTTATTGGATTAAAAAAAATGGTAGCACTCCGGGAGTGCCGGCAGAAGTGAAAACTTCAATATTAACGTTGTGTTTTCACTTTTAAGTTTTCACTTCAAAAATATAACCACAGTCGTGATTGTGTCATGTCATGTCAACGACGAAGACAACGAAGACACACTGACACAGACACATTCGCGCAAGCGCGAATGTGTCTGTGTCTTCGTTGGCTTCGTCGTCATCGTCACGTCACGTCATGTCGCCACGTCATCGTCACGTCATGTCGCCACGTCATCGTCACGTCATGTCGCCACAACACTATTTAATTGTTTACACACACAGACACATTCGCGCAAGCGCGAATGTGTCTGTGTCTTCGTTGGCTTCGTCGTCATCGTCACGTCACGTCATGTCGCCACGTCATCGTCACGTCATGTCGCCACAACACTATTTAATTGTTTGAGTCATACGTCGCGTGACCGCAAGTGTGTTCTTTTGTCGTCTCTTGTTTTACGAGCAATGTATAAAAATTAAATAAGATCTTACGCTTTTTCGACGTCACGTGACCCTGACGCGAGTTTGAAAGTTTTTACCCACCCAGCGCCGCTAAAGAAGTTTTCACTTCAAAAATCAATGAGTTAGCCTACTCGGCATTAACTTAGACTTAAAGCATCACAGATTAGGCTCACTTTTTAACTTTGCTCTGATGTATGGGACGCTGTAATGCCTAGATTTTTAGCCTATTCCATCTATAAATCTAGGCACTTATCCACTATAAGAACTTATTAACGTATCTGTTCGGCCTGGTTGGCCTTTTCCATAGAAAAGACTAAGAAAACACGCGCGGAGTGCACAATACATACCATTGCGGGACGTCAATGCAGATCTTATTCCAACCAGAATTATAATTAGATGTACCTATTGTGATGTAAAATAGTAAATAATAATATTTACCGTTATCCAGCGAGTGGTTAGGAGTGGCTCCAACACTGGAACCGGATCCCTTGTGCAGTATGGCATTGTGCTGTCTTGTGCTTTCAAGCTCCGCTGCAAAAATTATGGTAGTCAGTTTTTTTAGTTAGTCAGGTTCAGACTTATTGTAAAAATACTCTGGTATGTCCCTTCTTTTTTTTTTACTTACTTACATAGGGATATATTATGTGAGTTTATTCATTCCTAAAATGCAGTAACAAAAGAAGTAAGTACCTATGTATAAGGTTAAGTTTACAATAAGAATTCAAAATTTACGAAAATATACAGCTATGCCACACCATTTTAACATTAACATTATTATAGATGTGACCCTATCTTTATGTTAATAAAGATAGTTAATATTAAACTATTCTGTAAAATGTGTCTGTTTGTAGTCTACAATTTTTATATTTTCATTGACATTTCACACATCACACTCTAGTCACAAACTAAGTAGAGCTATGAGTACTAGATGATACTATAGTAGCTATAATTGGTCTTAATATGTTGTACCATAATTTAATTATGTTCTGAAATAAAAACTTTTTTATTTTGATTATTCTTTTTGACCCCAGAAAGCATGTTTACTTAATTTACTCAAAATATGTAAGAGATAAAAATTGCATAGAATTGTGAGTACTTAAATAATTGAGTATAAATGTAGGAACTTGATTATACTTGTTGTTTCCACATCCCATTTTCTAGATATCTAATTGAATAAAGTGTATGAAGCCACACACAAACGTAAATTGATTGGCTGACATAGATATATATATGTAGGTAGCTAAGAGGTCTGCGGAAACTACCTTAACCCTAGATTATTTTTCTAATCAGCTTGACTGCTGTTGGGGCCAATTACTGTGTATCATTATCAGCTTTTCCAATCCTATGCCGTTTAAGATCGCATTTGACGACAGAATCAAGGTTGGTTTTATGAAGGGGCGGTGATAGCCATGTCCGAAACTAGGAGAGTGAGAAAAGTTGTGAAAGGAGTCATTGATTTACAAAAAACAAGGGCCTGTTCCATTTCATTATCATCTTTTCACCCATGCCATTGAAGATTGTTTTTATAGACAAGTATCAAGGGTTTCTTGAGGGGGTAGTGATGGCCATGACCAAAACCATGAGAGAAAAGTCATGAGAGGAGTCATTAATTTATGAATAACAAAACTGTATAAGTACCTACCTAAGTAATAAATTTTTATAATCTTTTCTTTTTGGAGACAAGTGACTCAAATGATTAAAAAAATGAATAAAATAAAGTCAATGATTTAAAATGGATTCTGTTGCTAATATCCTGTATTTTTGTGATTAAGTATACTTTTTTTCACTAACTCTTATCTATCTATCAATACATGACCAAAGCGGCAGGCAGATGTTAGTGGTCACTATGTTTTGGACAATACCCTTGACTCAGATGCACTTGAGTAACAGTGTGGGATCTATCTGTAGGCGGATATTAATGGACAGCCTCCAAGAGCTTTTAGGTGGGTTAAAAAAAAACAAATAATGTTGATGAAAGTCTTTCGGAAGCTAGCTAGATAGTAACCAGATATATAAACTGACCATGACCAGTTTTAGATTAAGATTGTAGTAGCGTAGCTAATAAATAAATGTATAATTATATGCCTATTAAAAGTGGTAGGCTTTATAATGAAAATTTATGAGCCGGATAAAACCATAGTAAAGAGTTATATTACACGGGATTTAATAGTTATTTTAATTGTTCTTTTTCCCAAGTTTTGTCTAAGTTGCAATAGCCTATTGCAATATTTATTTACTATCAGTTTTGATCTAAAAGTATACAAATTCACATAAAACCAGTTTAACTCACCTCTAGTTTCCAATAAATCTTTGTTCAGTCTGTCATTGGCAATTTTCAAGGAAGCTATTTGGTCTAGAAGGCATGAGAGCAGTCTACTGCCAACTTGACTGCCGGAGGCAATTGAACTATCATCCGATTCAGAGTCAATCTCGCCGTTCCCAGGCCTAGCTACATCGGGTAAACCTCTGACACAAGGATCACTGTATCGCCTTGGATTACTCCCATCATCCTTCTCTTTGTCATTTGTATCACTGTTTGAATTAGTATCACCTACAGACGTGATTATAGGCGGCAGACTGGCGTAATCTTGGTCTGATGTATTCTTTGGTTGCAAGCTATCTTCTAAACAGTTTTTAAGCTCTTCGGCTTTCGGGTCGTTTCGGCGGCGCATACGGGGTCTTTGGACTTGTGTACTTTTCAGGTTTTGGATGTAGCGGTGGTCGGCGGGGTAGTAAGGCAGCCTTTGAGGGACCATAGGCTGAGGATTGAAGTAGCTCGGTAGTGTAGGGAGCGACATAGGCTCCGGAGCCCCATACATATGCCTGTAAGGGTCGTAGCCGGGCGCGAATTGAGACCCACCAATCGGCCAGTTCATCGTCGGGTTAACGAAATCGTAAGTTTCATTCGGAGTCGCTTCCTGAACGTGGTGCATTGTCCTGTCTAGCCATTTAGAGAGATACGTAGACTTGCTCCCACGAGATTTTTTCCGCTTTCCCAGGGTGCTCGAACCATTACCGTTCACTTGTTTTGGTGTTGATGCCATTTGTAAGCGACGACTCGCATCCACAAAACTTATTGGAACTCTCTTATAAAATTAGAGTATAGGCACAATTAACAAGTTTACACAATAGCATAAACGTTGTGATTTATTTAAATTTTATTCCATTTTTACAAAGAAAATAATCATTTCTCAACCAACCGACCGACGACGGCACGGCACTGAAGAATAATAATGGTTTAGTTGACATGACTTTGACAGTATTTGTTGTCATGTCATGCACCATTGTGTAAGTCAATGTCTGTAACACAGCAAAAATGTTGCGCTGTTACCAACAGTATAGTACGTGAGTTTACTATGAGATGGCATTACTAGTCCATCAATAGGAAAGGGCTGCTTCCACTATCCTGTTATCTAGCAGCGGTTATATTTACAGTTTTTATAAAACCTTAGAATTATAATCAAACTTTCGATCGAAAGGATTGAAGTCGAAATAATAGACAAATAGTCCTACATTCACTAAAATAAAAGAAGCTACCGTTATGAAAGCTACGATTCTAAAAGGATTAAAAATAAAACCACGATGTTATGACAGTTATTTATTCTATAAATATATAAAACAATCTGATTTACTTATTTACATTTTAGAATTTATTTGAATTTATTATCCATTGTAGGTCTTCGATATCCTTTTCAATTTTTCAAAATAGATACCTAAGAAGGTATCTATTTTGAAAAATTGGCTTCGTTAGGTAGATATACATACTTATATAAATGACAAAACAAACATATGTGGATGCTAAACACCTTTTACGTCTATGGCACATAGCGTACTTTTTTTACTTATATAAATTTTAGACGATTTAGCATCGCATTTCTGCATACATTAAAAAACATTTTAGTACATAAAATAATATGATTCTTACATACAAAATGTATATTGGCAGTATATCTACTAAAGTAAGAATTATTCTTACAACTATTACTTATCTAAATACTCAACATTTTACTCAACTTTATTTATAATTACAATTTACGAGTTTACTAAATTATTAAATTGCAAAAATAAATTGTATTTCAATTCAAGATTTTTAATTATCCATAACGAACACATGGATTTGGCCAAGATACCTATTTTTTGCTATTTTATATTAATTAATCTGCACATTTTACCTCGTTTAATTAACATTTATAAATCTAACTTAATTATTAGATACATGGTAATTCTAAGAGATTAGTAATTATAAAAAAATGCATGTTTATTAAGTTAGTGTGTTTTTAAAAGATTGTACTTAATATGTATGTACGGTGTATTAAGTATATACATTGATGTTATTATCCACCCGTAGTAAAATTTTGATTTATTTTTATTCGAGCGATACATAAACATTGCGCACCAATATTTTAAATAATTAGAAAAATATTGAGGTAAGCATATACGTATTAAACGTCATATTATACATGTAAGTATGTTTAATTGTAATTCTTTGTAAGAAGGATCATATCAAAAAACGGTAGGAACCAGGCCGTAAGTTTCTTGCCCGTTCTTCTAGGTCGCGCGGAACTGGCACCTAGAATCACCTAGTATGTAAGACGATTCTAAATGATCCTTGTGATTTTACTGAATAGAGTAATTTTTGACTTTATGTATTTTCTTTCACTTGCTTTTAGCACCAACTTAAAAAGTCTCATATAAGTTTTACAGTGCGCGATGAAGTTGCGTGGAAACAGTGTAACTGTAGATTTACTAAAATTGATTTTATATAAAACTGATTACACATTTAAACCATCATTTGACACGAAATGTGACGTTATAAATGATAAATCATATATAACGTCACACCTTTCTCGCGATTGTCATATAATTAATGTAATAATTGTAATTTATTTTTACAATTGGACTATAAATATAGAAAAAATGGGTTATCATACTCGATGTTTTTAAAATCGATGCCGTTGTATCAAACATATTATTTATAAACATTACTTACAAGTGAATTAATGATTTATTTATAATAACGTAGACATCAACATAATATTCTGATAAATCTAAAATACACCATGTATATGAATTGGATAGGTTTTATCAATTATGTATTCATTAATTTTACTTTGATGTTACTACTTAACATCAGGTGATCTAATTTATTCCATACAGTACAAAAATATGATAAATTATTTAGATTTGTAGTCACATTATTTTTTAACAATAACTTTTGAAAATTACATTATAAAGATATCAAGTATAGATATTGTGTATGATGTAAAAAGTATGTATCATGTATTTTTAATTAAAATTAGTATTTAACTAAGTTTTAGTTTAAATAAACCAACGGCATCGAATTTTGTTGACATTAAATGATTTACAAAATTAACCTTATTTATTATTGAGTATATAATTTTGATCATTCAAAATACAATTTAAAACTAATTACGTTTCGTATACTAACTTTATTTAAATTATTCATTGTGAGTGATTGATGAATACCATGTCAATAATACCTAACTTTATTTAAAGTTATTAAATTTAAATGTTATTGTTTATAATAAAAACCAATACGTGGATTAATCTAGACAGATGTAAAAATATAGATATTATTTAAAATCAAAATGGGACGAATTCGATCTTCGGACGTTGTATAAGTATTACATAATATCTCTTTAAGTCCAAAAGGGGTTTTTCGATTTACGTGAATTGATGAATTTTTCATAAATTCTATACAAAACTATTATAATTCCATATTCCATACAAAGTACATAGTATTATCTGAGAATATTTCAACAATTTATTTATATAGCCAATCATACATCGCACCCAAACATAGTCACATTAACGTGTGTGCGATACTTTTTGTGAAGAAAGTTTTAACAGATGTTTATAGTTTTTACCCCCATTTTCTGGTTTACAGTGACATTATGTAACTTCTCTCTGCCTTGAATAGTAAATAATATGTCAAAATATTACATCACTACAAAACATCTAAAATCGTAGGTATTTTTTATACCAGTAATTACACAATTTATTATTATACAATACAGTAATGCACATAGTTTTTCTAAGTCACATCGTTACACCAAGGGTTCCATTACCATTGTCTTGTCGATATCTATATATTTATTACAAATATAAATCTGTTTTGTAATTCAGTAGGTCTAATGGGCCTTTGCAAGTTTGAGACTTTTTTTTAGATAGGTTTTTACCTCTACCTCTCAGTCTAGTCGGCCTTATCGACAGGAACGACCAGATCAGTACGTACTGAGCAGTTATAAAACTTTGGTTTATGGAAAGCTTGGAATACCCCACATCAATTCGAGTGATTTCTAGTATTCTACACATGTTATGTTCTGAACGTAGTTTGTTATAGATAAAATGCATTTCGGCAGTATTCATCCACAATTTTCTTTTAACTTGATGGAAATCACCCTTCAAACACGTCTTCGTGTTGTATTTTCATCCAAGCTTGACGTCATCGAACGCGGTAAGCAGATCAGCCGTCTGCATCATCTCCGAATCGGACCAGAAGTCTGACGAAGTCATCTGCGGATTTGTCTCCATCATCAGCTCATTGTGCTGGAGGGATAGAACCGGGCTGGGTTGCATTTTGGTCAGATAAGCATCGTTGCCTTGTATCACTCCTACAGGGGATAGGAGCCTGTTCGGACTGTATTGGTACCCAACAGGAGACATGGACTGAGGAGTATACGGGCTCATAACTCTCGGTTGAGCTGGACTTAGAGCCGGGGAGTAGTTAGGGCTGGAGGGAAGCGAGTACATCGGGCTTACATTCAGGCTGAGAGGAGTCATTGGACTGCCTAGGTTGGGTATCTGGTTTGCAGGCGAGACTGTTCGCATGACCTGACGGTTGGGTACTGCGTGGATGATGTTGATGGCTGGCACCTGGAGTTGCGGAGTTTTGACCATTGTGTAGTTCGGGCAAACTTGCTGGTCCTGGAAACAGAATAATAATGTATAAGAAAACGTTTACGCTTTTTTTGAAGATATATTGATATTTATGATTAAGATTACTTTATTTAAATATAGGTATAAAAGGTGCACACTGCAGGAAGGATTAGTAAGGTATCAGCTTTGACTTTGAATGAAAACACTTAATAATATGTATATTATGCTTATTTACCCTATACGCATCTGATTTGAATAATGTTGTGCTGCAAGTGTTGCTAGCACATTATTTTATTTTACGATCTTTACTGCATAAAATAAAACTTAATAACAGTATTGTATAATGACGCTAAGAAGTATTTTTAAGAGACGAGTGAATGAGTATTTTCTATGTAAGCGTACATTAAAGTAGTTTTTGTAACGATTTACTTTAATTATAAGTCTTCTTCTTCTTATCGTGTCGATGCTACAACTGCATTTTGTTGTAGCATCGTGTTGGAAAGATTAGCCAGACTAGACACTGCTTTACCGTGCCTAGCTGTTACCGGTGTGCGCCACGAGGAGGCTCTTTCCATGCACCCCCATGCACCCCAATTATAAGTTAACCGACTTTAATACTATCCCCCTATCTTATAAAAAGTTAGCGTTGACTTTATGTCATCATTACGTATGGTAATCAATACTTCAAGTATGCGCTAACTTTTTATAAGACAGACCCTATGTATATACAAAAAAAATATATATTCATTTTGGTTTACATTATTTGCATAATGTGGTGTAACTATACCTACTAAATGACATGGCTGTCGGTATGCCCGACGCATACTGATTATAAAACTAATTATCATGCATATAAATTAGTATAAAAGGTGTTAGACGTTGATTTTCCTCTACGTTTAGGTAATTTAAAACTAAAAGTAGCTATTTTTAGTTTCTATTTATACTGTTCTCACGTAGACTGTATTTACGTTTTTTAAGAAATAATGTATATTTAATTTATTTTTTATTAAAATAATAATATGATGATTAAAATATGTAACTTTTGGTACCATTTCATCAGTTATTTATTATGTTTTTTGTGTTTTATAATGCAGTTGAAGTAATATATTTAGGACAACAGACGGTAGGTGGTGCATTACGGTTTTGTAGGCGCCAGTTCAAATCGATAAAACAAGAAAATTACTAGTTAAGTATACTTGCATGTTACTTTATTTTTATACCTCATACTAACGAAATAGTACACAGGGTGTGAAGTTATGTAAATATAAGAGACGACCCAAGGATGTACCCTGAGGTACGCTATTGATTCCACCTTGTTTTGGGTACGTAGGCACCTGAATTTTTTATCACACTCGACTCGACTCGTAATTTTCATATTAAATCTCTTTAGCCGCGTTTCATAAAAGGAACTGTAAAATCTCAATAATAATTTCTATGTTTTTATGTACTTTATATGGTACGAAAAGAGTGTTTACGAGATAATGGAAGGTTTACTACCTAGATAGTGCTAACAACGATGTATTGTGGACATTCGTTTTTATTACCTACTACTGAATCTTGGCACAACGTAAAGATACTTTAAAGCCTTACATCACTGTATCTATTTACCCCCTATCTTATAAAAAGTTAGCGTTGACTTTATGTCATCATTAAGTATGGTAATCAATACATCAAGTCTGCGCTAACTTTTTATAAGATAGACCGTTAGTATTTGAAAACAGGTCACTGTGTTCAGATTATTCAGTGGATTGGTGAACATATCCCTCCACAATACAAATTGTAGTTCTAGTAATTGACACATCCTGTAGCGTCTAACGATGGCAACGTTATCACTCTCCCGGGAGCCATTGGGTTATCGGAATTTAGGGGTTTCCGATAATGGTATAATCAGACATTGTTGTAATGATGTGGAAAACTGGTATCTAAAAACTGAGTTGCATTAACATTTGTGACAAGCTGGTTGTGAAATTGATCCTCAAAAAGAACATTTAATAATACACAAACAAATATGTTTATATCTATTTGTGAAAAGGTTGTAAGGAAAAGATCGTTTCTTCGATATGACCCAATTTTTCTCTTTTTCTGAAATACGTAAAGATATATTCTATTGAATTTTTGGTCTGTTTTTTTTTTGTAAATATGAAGAATACAGACAGTATTCTTCATATTTACAAAAAAAAAAAATAAGTAACCTAGCTCCGTAGCGTAAATCAGAAGACGACTACAGACAGTCCTTGAACAGTTGAAATAAGAAAGACCACGTTCGTCGCACATCCTAATCCTAACATTCTTCAGACTAGATGCTTAAGAACCTGACTAAGAAATGTTAGTCAAAGGCACGACACTTGGCACATGAGCTCAGTTTGTCTGAGCAAACATAATAAAACATTGATGTACCCTTCAAGTTAGAAAAGTTTCATCGGAAAAGTTTTTTCATCTCACTGACATAGACTTTCCACACTTCATTGGAATTATAAATGACCAGTTTTTGTGTGGGTTTTGCTCTCTTTATACTTAAATTAAGTGAAATGTTTGTGAAATTTATGAAACTAAACCTAAATAAGTTATAATGTATGTATATACTATACACTATCCCCCTATCTTATAAACAGTTAGCGTTGACTTTATGCCATCATTACGTAGGTAATCAATACATCAAGTCTGCGCTAACTTTTTATAAGACCGTATATTTTTTGTCTTTGGTTACGTTGTTACATCACGTTATAATAAAGAATGGCTGGATCTTTCGGCGAACTAGTGCATAAATGAGACGAACGCGCTTGCATTTTGAAATATACCTGTATTTATAGAAAATAAAGATTTCTTGTTAGAATTACATTTCCCAAAGCTATTTCAATTACTAACATAACTCTAGCTGTGGATCCTCAATCAGCCATAAGCCAGCCTAGTTACGAGCTATAGTCGAGGGCTCCAATATATTTTAAGCCCTGAGCTTCGCAATAAGTAAAATGAGATTTTCTTGTGAGCCGTCCTTTGAGATAAGAACCAAAGACGCCTCTGGCAACTGGAGCACTGACGTTCCAATGTCTTCTTTGTTTTACACGAGACATTCAAAGTTCATTGTAGAAGTGTTTTACTTTAAGTTTTAAAGTCGGCGTCTCTGGAGAAGGAAAATCATTACACGGACGTAGACTAAGAAAAACGTCTGCGGTTTTGTACGTATCATCATGACGCTAAAATATTAGCATGAGTTTGAAAAAAATTATAAAAATGTAATGTCTTATAAGCATATTTTAAAGTTTATCAAAACACTATAATTGTACAAAAATAAAGTACAAATACAGAATGTTACTAAGTTTACGAGAAATGAAAATAACTCTAGGCGACGAGCGAATTCTATAATGCAGACAAAGTTGCGGGAGTCACCTAGTCTGATATAACTTTGTTAAACTACGTAACAAACCACTACTAACTACATATATAAGAGAATTGAGATAAAGATACTTCTAAGCCAATTAGATGTAAGTAAAATATAAATTTCAAAATCTCTACACGTCTGCACCAACAGATGCTTTTTTTTATTTATATGACTCCAATTATTGTGTACAATAAAAGTTATCATTAATAAAACAATCAGCAGTATTATACAATCAACCCTTTCTATCATCAAAGATTAGCTAGAACAAAACTGTTTTTTAAGGTTAACCTCGCCTTTGTATAATAATATATTTATCTCTGAAGAATTTTAGTGTCACATCTTGTGTGCAATAATAAAGTATTACCCCCTATCTTATAAAAAGTTAGCGTCGACTTTAAGTGACCATTACGTATGGTAATCAATACATCAAGTCTACGCTAACTTTTTATAAGATAGACCGTTAATATGCTGTAGTTTAAGGTTAAAACCCACGATACGATATCGCCCTTAGTTCTTATTATAAAAAATAAATAAATAAAAAAGAACTTTATTAAAAAACACAAAAAGTAATTTTTAAAAGGCGGCCTTATCGCTTGGCGCGATCTCTTACAGACTACCGTTACTAATACTAAACTTAAAAACTAAAACAATGATCTTAAACTAATGGCACAGCTTTTATAAAAATAGTGTCCATCCAGAGCGCCCATCACCGGCCGTCATTCGATACGAGGTTGAGCAATGGTTGGGCACTTACCAGCCCCTGAACTAGTTGAAGAACTGTATCTCAGGGGTTGGCTTACACCCAACGCACCCAAACCTCGCCATCAACCACCAGTGATTGAGTGCTCCTGATAGTCACCATTGTATCCACATTATTATCGATACTCAGTGAAAATGTATCGGATGAGGATGTTTAAGGGAAAAAGAGTGTACAAGGATGTGTGTGTATTGTGAGTGAGGGTGAGGTGTTATTGAGAGTGTATGTGGGTGAGTCGTACAGATGTGTGCGTTTTGAGAGAAAGTATTTAAAAGAGTGCAAGTGGGTCGTCGTAGTCGTATTTACTGTAAGTTAGTCATGATGTAAAATTTCAGTTAAGAAGATGTGTATGTTGAAGAATGTGCAAGTGTTGAGTGTGAGCAGTATGTTTTAACAATTGTAGAGAAATTCAGAACTGAAGCAGCTCTTCAGTGCTTTTATAGTTTAATTGCAAGAGCCATTTTTTTAGTGCCACTTTCAATTCGTATCTATTAAGGCTATAAATATCAATTATTTTATTAGCACGATTGTATAGTTGCGGCCCTACTATGGGAAAGAAACGACTGTAGGTTGAAGTTCTGTGTTTAACTATTATGCAGACACGGTCAGATCTTCGTTTCCTCTCATTTATCGTAGGGTCAAAAGTTATGGAGGTGTGCATCCGTATTAGGATTTGGAAAACAAATAGTTGCCTCACTGAGAGAACTTTTGAGTCGTTGAATAGAGACTCAGTGGGATACCGGAAGGGTTTTTTCATCAGCACTTTGAGTACGGATCTTTGTGCTCTTTCCAACTGTAGCATCCTAGTTTTGGTTGCGCCCCCCCATGCAGCGATGCAGTATCTCAGTAGTGACTCGGTAAGCGTAGAGTAAACAAGTTGTAAAGTTTTAATGTTTGCACTAGATCTAAGATTTTTAAATATAAAAATTAGTTTTCGTATCCGTGATGTCAAGCAATCAATGTGGATATTCCAATTTAATAACTGGTCGATGTATACTCCAAGGTACTTAATATTATCAGTCCTAGCAAGATGTGGACAGTTGCAGCTCATTGACGAGCTTGAACATTTGTGACTTTTAATGTTGAAAGTATCCTTCGGAGGCTGACTGTCCAGAGTGAGTGAGAAAGTAATATATTTTGTTTTCTCTACGTTAAGTGTGAGTAGGTTGCTATCTAGCCAGGTCATAACCGTCTTCAGCGTTTCCTCAGTAGTAGTTTTAACCTCTTCCCAGCTGCTTCCATGTACCAATATAGCTGTATCGTCGGCATAACAAAACAGTTTACAGTTGGTTAGAGAAAGGTCACAAAGTTCATTGACGTATATCTGAAACAACGTTGGACCCAGTATACTACCCTGCGGAACACCGTACTCAAGAGACACCTCCTCGCTAGAGAAATCACCGAGTTTAACAAACTGTTGACGGTTTGTCAGATAGCTGCTGAACATATCTAGCGCCACTCCTCTGATTCCCAGGCTAGACATTTTATTTAGTAGTAGTGGGACAGAGACAGTGTCAAATGCCTTTGAGATGTCCAGGAATATTACAAGACATTTGTTCTTAACATCCAAATTTCGGGCAATCTCATTAGTCAGTCCCACCACTGCATCTTCTGTTGACCTACCTCTTCTGAACCCAAATTGATTATCAGATAGAATGCAATTTCTTTCTAGAAAGTTAGTGAGCCTTTTATTCAGTATTTTTTCTAAGATTTTTGATAGGGAAGTAAGAATCGAAATGGGTCGATAGTTGTTGACATTGTATTTGTCACCAGATTTAAAAATTGGGTGGACCAGGGCTTTTTTAAAGTCTTTCGGGAATTCCCCATTTGTAATAGCATTATTACACAAGTGAGTTATGACGGGCACCAGCACTTGTCTATTAAGTTTGAGAATTCTGGATGATATGCCATCCCAGCCAACTGCGCAATCGCTGCGTAAACTTAGTATAATGCTATCTACTTCTGAGTAATCAGTTGGGTAGACTGCAAAAGAGTTCTGAGGAGATGAATGTAAAGGGAAAGCATGTGGGGTCACTGAAGTATTAATTTTGTTGGCGAGAGAGCGGCCGATGTTAGAAAAAAAGTCATTGATTTTATTAACTGAAGACTCTGGGTTTAAATCTAGTTTTAATAGTTCTGGAGATGGAGGTTTAGTGGTTGGAGTATGAACGATACTTTTGATAATTTTCCATGTTTGTTTAGGGTTGGCTGCGGCTTTGGCAAACTCCTTTTGCTCATGTTCTCGCTTTAGCTTTTTTAGAAGATTATTTAGAAAGTTTCGATATCGGGTGTATATAAGTTTTTTATCGGAATTGCTAGGGTTTTTGCGTAAGTTTTTGTGTAATTTATCGCGATGTCGAATGCATCGGAGAAGACCGTGGGTAATCCAGGGTTTAAGAGGCTTATACTTTTTTACAGTGAGTTTTTTGGAATGTTTCTCAATGATTGATCTCAGAAGCAGGATGAGCTCAGTTGTAACTTCGTTAGTGTTGGTCGTGATCAGAAGACGTGTGAAATCAGTTACGTTTATTTCTCTAGTGATTGCTTCATAGTTTAATTTTAGTGCAGTTTGGGCAGTTTTATCCTTATCTAAAGACTTATATAGGCAAAAAAGGATCGGGCAGTGGTCAGTAAGGTAAAATTGTAGAACTAGAGTCATAGAGTCACGGTTACTTTTGAGTAATAGATGGTCTATGCATTTTAGACTATTTTGTCTTGTAGGCATTAAATGAGTTGGCAGCAGGCCATACAGTGCCGACATGTTCAGAAGCTCATCTCGTTTATGTTGTTCGTTTGAGTCAGCCCTAATGTCAATATTCAAGTCTCCCGTTAAAACAATATCTCTATTATTAGGACTGAATCTGACCTCCGTGAGATAATATCGATCTTCAGAGCAAGGTCTGGGTTCTTATGCTCAAGTTGCACACATCTATACTATTTTCTATATCAGAAGTGTCTAGTATACAATGTAAGCTAAACTATTTTCATTACATTGTGCT
This sequence comes from Ecliptopera silaceata, assembly GCA_932527185.1. Lineage (NCBI taxonomy): Eukaryota > Metazoa > Arthropoda > Insecta > Lepidoptera > Geometridae > Ecliptopera > Ecliptopera silaceata. The sequence continues at coordinate 6,822,956 of OW052208.1, read as the reverse complement.
TTGCCGTTTTCAAATATTCCTATTTTTTAGTGTCTAATTAAAAGTTAACGTTGACTTTATGTCATCATTACGTAAGGTAATTAATACATCAAGTCTGCGCTAACTTTTTATAAGATAGGGGGTTAGTAACTGACTAATAACGAATCGAATAAGTTTTTTTTTATTATCCTGTTTTGTTCGTCTGATGCCTTTCTCCCCTTTCCATTGCCCATTACTTTATTTTTGAAGTGAAAACTTCTTTAGCGGCGCTGGGTGGGTAAAAACTTTCAAACTCGCGTCAGGGTCACGTGACGTTGATAAAAAGCGTAAGATCGAGGGAAAGGGAGAGGAACTAGTATCTCCCACTCTTTCTACCGTGCCTGAGTGTGCTCTGTTTAGGCGGCACACAGACACATTCGCGCTTGCGCGAATGTGTCTGTGTCATTGTGATTGTCATTGTCATTATGACGTCTGTGGTTATATTTTTGAAGTGAAAACTTAAAAGTGAAAACACAACGTTAATATTGAAGTTTTCACTTCTGCCGGCACTCCCGGAGTGCTACCTTTTTTTTTATTTATCATATTGATTTTGACAAATGATAATTTTTCGTTTATAGGAAACGTATTGTGTCTAATCAAGTCGTAACCTCACCAGTTACGTAAATATATAATTTGTATACAAGAATAAGGTATTGATTTATTAAATAAGTGTTCTATCAGCAATCTAGTTCCCATAGTACAAGCTTTGCTTAGTTTGGGACTAGAGTGTGATGTGTGAAATGTCCATGAATATTAGAATATTATCTGTGAATATTATTATCCAGGTACCTACTAAGCTTCCCAGACTGTACTTTGATATTTAAGGGCTTTTCCCAATTTTGTTTTTAAAGATCACACCATTATATTGAGTTATAACTACATAATATCCTGTTAAGTTGCTGAATCTCTATGCAAATAAGGATAATAATATGCATACCTACCTACATACCTATATAATCAGTTTCCTTAATATAAAAACGAAGGATACATCAGACAGAAAAAATCAGCATCGTAAATATAGTTGACGACCGATGTGGCGCGGCGGGCGAAGGTACGCCTGCGACGCGGAGGTTGCAAGATCGATTCCCGCCTTGGGATAAATGTTTGTACGATCTGCAAATATTTATTCCGGGTGTTTTGGGTATTATATGTAAGTATAATAAAAAATATCTATCTTTGTTATGTACACATTAAGTATGTCAGTCTTCTAGTACCTACCTACCCATAACACTATGAGCCTGGAATGATTAAGATGAACTAAAACGATAATTGGTTTTAAATTTGGTATGATCTAGTAACTAGATCATACAAACTTTAATTGTATGGTCCTACCTTTTATCGTATCGCAAGACAATTTGTATCAACTAGATTCTAGTTACTATGAATTGTCTTGCTAGATCATCATCATTTCTGGCTTTCATCCCACGCTACGTGGTCGGCGCATGTTTTCTCTTTTAATGTCTATCATCAACTCTAAATTTCTTCTAGGCTCTGGTTATAGTGTATAAGGCGATTCCTCCTTGTGATTTTACTGAATATCAAGGATCCAAAATGTCTTAGTTATATGTAAGTACCTAATGTTGTATTGAGTTTATAATATTATAAAAAAAGTCAAAGCTGATACCAATACAGGATATGGAATAGGAAAAGGAAATAAATACAAGTGTGCACCTTTTGACAGTACTATATCTCTTTTATTTATATATCTCTGACAATTATTTTTCTCACGAAAAATAAACCACGTTTTTCTAGTACACAGTCATCCATACTCTATAAATATATTAAAAATAACAGATAACGGTGATAAAACTACATTATACGTCTTTTAAATTTGAGTAATCTTCATATATATATAATATCAGTGCTAAGCACGTGACGCCAAAATTTCGAGTATCATAATATTCCAAAAATTCTATCGCTAAAACACCGTATTAAAATATCCCCTTATTATAAAGGCGTAGGAGTTCAAAGAGACTTATTGGTACTAACTAGATTTTTGTTCTATGTCGTACTTTGTATCAATATAATATGGCAGTGGGCATTATACCTTTCACACTGAAACTGCCGCAATCAAGAACCATTGGTCCTTTCATAAGGCTGTTGTAAACGATATCTTTATAACCGGTAGGTACGAGTACATCTATTCGATGAATAACTATCATACATAGCGCTAAATACAATTCGATGTAACTAACGTACATTAAAACAACTATCGAATAAATAACGAATGACCTAAAAAAACATTAATCTACTAAAATGACTCTGATGAAGTTAAAACAATGAACATAAGACTGATTGCGGCGCACTCGGAGCGAACGGTAACTACAAAACTAGGAACGATTCATGACCTAACCACAAAGATATGCGCACAATTAACTTAAGCACTAAAATCCATATCAATCGATTCGAAAATATGACACCGATAGATAAAGACCAACTTGGCCTGCAAGTTACGACTAATGTGGTGAACGCCCTCGGGCGAAAGCACGAGATTGCATGTCTGGAAGATTATCTACACTCGCAACGGATCGAAATAAGGTACCCAACGTTTATCCGGCACTAATTGTCCTTTCGATTCTAGTAACGACATTCAGGTCGAGACTGCTACATATACTATCACTAGGATCGACTACTAGTTTTCGTAGAGTGCACGAGGCACGAGGTTAAACACTGGACGCGCGTTATCACAGTTAAAAAGACATGGGCTTGTGCCTCATGCCTTGGCCTTCCGCGGCCGGCACTGCACCATGCAGATGTAGCCGGCGTCAACATCACAGCCGCTCACCAGGAGGTTCATGAGGACACTCGAGGACTGGCTGCTGGTGGGCTTCTGCTGCGCGGGAGATGGACTGCGCTTTACGCGTTTCGCACACGGCTCATGCTCTTGTTTTATGAGCACTCTCTTGCAACGAGTGTCCAATGGCGAGAGTGTTTTGCTTGGTATGAGACCTTAAAATATGAAAACAAATGAATACGATTCTTGATAAGAATCATAATATAATTTTAAAGCAAAATAAATATTTACTTTGATTTAAGTATATGTTCGATATGAGATCTTGTGGTGTTGGCCCAGTTGTGGTCGCCGTAAGAAGACGATGTAGGGCAGGTGCCGGTGATGAGGTCACCGTTACCGGTTCTGTTCGTTGGGGTCTCGCCAAGCTAACGTTATCCGGCAGAGCACCCCACATGACAGCTGGCTCCAGAACCGGGAGTTCATCATTAGTCGGTATGAATGGGGAGTTTCCATCATCAATGTCATTATCAGGTGTGCTATCGAAGGCATCTAACGATAAATCTGTTAACAGTGAAGACTGTTCGCATGACGAATCATTTTCCTGAAATAAAAAACAGATTAAGAAATGTCGTACTTTAAAAGAATCAATGGCTTGGAAATAACGTATGGATAGTATATTTATCCTTACCCGAGATTCCGGCGACGATAGTAGTAAAGAGTCTGGAGTCATACAATCCACGGGTGATCCATTAGCCAAGTCGTCGCCCAAGAATGAAGGAAGGTTGTAGTCGTCGTTCAGAAAATCATAGCAAAACATTTCATCAAAAGGACTGTTCTCGAGAGGGATACAGGCGTCACCGGCTGAGGGAGCCAAACGATCCAGAATTTCCGGCTCGTCCTTAAGCACTGTAAATATAATGTAGTTATATAAATCTGCGTTGTGATGGTAAGTAAAACAGCAAGTAAACATGGATATCAAAGGTTATGCAATTTTGATGCAACTCACTTTTATGACTCTTGTCTTGCAAAGGCATGTAAAAGTTTTTATTCATATTTTGACTGAGCGGTGTTAATATTTGCTCAGTGACAGGTATGGGTTGCTCTTCTTCAGGTGGTATAATGGCAACAATGGCGCCGTTGCCGGGATGCTCAACCGGTACCACGGGTTTGCAAATAGGTACAACCGATACGATCGGAACCACAAATGGCTTCAGATCAGCATGCTGCAATTGGTGTGCTGCAAACACCTCATCTTTGCACTCGATACCGCTGTGAACAAAATAACTCAGTAATGATGAGGCCTGTTAGGCAGGCCGTGGTCTGCCGCCTATAAACGAATGTTCTACTCTAAGTGCCCCGACGAACGAAATAGACACATGACGAATTACTTTTAAGATCTATGTTTAGTATTGAGTCTGAGATGAGAACTATTGATATGTGTACGGTAGTTAGAAACATTATCACTAGAATACACCAATGAGGATACACAATAGAGATTAATCTGTCAACAATATTCAAGGCTAGAATGTTGATGATGATGACGCAAGCCCAGAGAATACAAAACCAAGTCTAGACTCGGAACAAAACCAAACAAGAACCTAGTTGTAGTGCTCATAAGTAGCATAAATAAAGAAATGCATATGACTGAGTTGTATGTAGCACACTGTACTATCACATACTATTCAGCTGAAGTATGTTTAATGATAACATTACCCCATACTATATTTAGTAATTGAGATTAGATTTCATTCCGTAAACAAGAAATATACTTACATTATAGTAAGCGCATTTATATACCCAATTACTTCAGATACAATAAACGTTATATATAACCAGCGCTTACGAATAGTAAAAGAAGTACAATGTATTGTTAGACACTGGAAAAATCAACATATATGTGAAACACGACCGTTTAGTATTAAAGTTGCGGTTAATCTAACCATACTTGAAACTAGTAAGATACCTGATAGCAGATAATTAAAACTATATTTATCATGGCGCTATACAAATTAAGGATTAATTAATGATCATCGCATTGGCAGATAACCTACGGATTGGCCCTTGCTTATCACTTGCGTCAATCGATATGTAAAGTAATGGTACTTTTACCTACAATAATGTTATTATTGAGAACGCAGTTCATGTTTTTAACCTAGCGATAAAACTCTAAGCCTATCTGTCACTATAATCATTTCATCAACGAAAAACTCACATAGATACTAATCAAACAAACATAAATCAACGCATGGAAACTAACAACAAACAAACGCATAGAAAATTACCTGAATTTAATCAATTTGATAAAACGTTGCAGTATATTTGCGTCGACGTTCCAAAAATTACAAATGTTGTACACAAAACATAAATCTTCGAAATGGAGTGTTTTGGTAGGTGCATTTACGCGATATTTGAAAGTGAGTCTGTTGGAGCAGGATGAAATAACGCGTTCTTGGCGAGGGGGACTGGGATGTGCAGATGATAGTAAGGACGGCCTTGCAGCCGACCTTGTCGAATTCACCCCCACTGATAAGCCCCCCTATGTTTTCTCCAGACGCGCCATTCACTTGGAGCCGGTTTGCGCGCGCATCGCAAACACGCGGTGGATTCCGTATTGATTCCACTGTGAAGAATTTGGTGGACTCCCGAAATTCCATAAAATGGGAGAATGCACAAAGTGTAAAAATAGATATCGATTAATAACTTAACGATAGGATTACTGACGAAGAGCATCTATGTAGAAATGTACCTCAACAAACCTCACGATGAGATCGTGAGCGGAATCGATACGAGAGGATTATGCGTTGAGGGTATTGCGTAGGAGGAGTTGCGTAACGTGAAAGATCTGGATAGAACAGCTGTTTAGTGGCGGTTTTGACCTTGGCCGTGATACCGTTACCGGCGCAATTCAACAATTACTTCTTTTCACGGTCGAGGTCGAAATCTGACGTCATGCACTATATACAATCAAATAGACTTCTGCTGTTGTTGATGAACGAAAAAAAAATTAGGAATTTCATTTATTTATCTATTGAATATTAGCAAGTTTTAGATATAATTATTACACTATCGTATAATACGATAGTGCAGTTTAAAGAGCCTAGCGACTGATAAAGTTCTTACGTTTTGTATACGAAGATAAGATCGCAATATGTTTTCAAATAAAACAATGTTTTAAGTTGAAGAGCTACAACGCAATAAACCACTGAAAACTATAATTATTGTGCAAAAATCAGGTATGTAATGCCAAAAAAAAGTCTAGACCGCTCGTAAAAATACAACCTACTGAAGATTATTTTAGCCAAATCTAGACCGGTGATCGTATCACTAGATTACTCAAAGATTTTGATAAGATAAAATAAAACAAATAAACTACCTAAAAGAGACGCTAAATTAAGAATCAAGGTTTTAAACGATAAGACAAACTTCTAATAAAATAATTTCTACTAATATTATATAGGTGCGAAAGTTTATATGGATGTGTATTTGTTACTCTTTCACGCAAAAACTACTCAATGGATTTTAATGAAACTTTACAATAATGTAGCAGTAATAAATATAACGATAATAAGACGAAGTTGCGGGTACAAGCTAGTTCAGTCAATAAAAATATTATACTTAAGTATTAAAAAGTTGCCTCATCTACAAACATTGAATGAACTTGCGAGATGATTATAAAATTGGAAGGTATTGTTGACACAGGAAGGGAGGAACCGACATTACCACATAATAATGATGTTTATTCAACAATCTGAACGTGACCGAAATCGTCCGATGAAAATGCAACTCACTAGAACACACATACTCAATAGTTTAATAGGCTATCAAATTTATAAAAGTCAAATGACTATAAGAATCTAAAAGATATTTGAATTGGCATGATGTAGATGCCGGACGCATGCGACTCAACTAACACAATAGAAACTAGTACTTAAATAAATAATAATTGGTAATAATGGCAGAGGATCGATTGTAAGATCAATAACGTCTGGCAAGTAGCGTGCAGCGCGGGAGTCAAGGCCGCCGGTGGCGCGGTTATGTAACCAGTAACTAGTTACTGGCCAGTGGGGGGCGAGGACCGCTATTTTAGTAGCGCACAACACTATGCACAAGATACCGCATAACCCTGCACGTTTATGCACACAATATGCAGGCACGCAACATTCAAACCAAAGTAAAGAACTTGGCATCTCCTCCGAGTAACATATCTATAAATAAAGAAGAACGTAACCATTTTTCTTTGTCAACAAACCACGTGATCGAAACAAAAGTTGGTGAAAAAATATGTTGAAGGAAAATGAAGGTAGGATACATCGCGGTGCGTGAAATATTCGTTGGCAATGTTGAAACAATCAACTAAGTATAAGTAAACTTAAAAAAAATACGATGTTGTAAGCCGGTTATATCACTCGAACCACATTAATTACTTTATAAAATATTATGTACGTTACAACAAACACACGATAAGGGCACTAGCATGAGCACGTTCACTATACACTACACCGTCACTGAACCGTTCCTTACCATGATGCGTAAATTCCTTATTGTTGTCAAACAAAGTTTGGGCGTTCGGTAAAACGCCGGTTAGTTCGTAACTGCGAACAGCTGATCGAGATCGCGAGTTTACCGAGTTTAGGGAGGCGGGTGGCGGCTGGGGAGTGCTTCCGACGACGTCTGTAGCGCGAATGATGCGAGGCGAGCGCGGCGGCGCACTCGTGACACTGCTCAACTAAATCGCGCGACATACACCGATAATATACTTTTTTTTTAATTGCCCATTCGCAAGCCACGCTAAACGATAACCAGGTTCACGATTATCACGATCCACCGGTGGTATATCGCGACGGCGCCGATCACGGGCAGGTTAGTAAGATATCAGTGGTAATCGAGTGATACCGGCATGTAATAGGTGCCTTACAACACGATTTACTACCCATTCATAAACGCAGATAACTTCAAACTATAGAAGAGATAAGCCTAAAGTTTTATAGTCAAAAGCAACTCATGTAAAAGAGCTGAAGAAGTCATATGTTAATTTGATTAAATACAAATGCTATTTTTGATAAAATGTCAATAAATTATGCGTGGTGAGGTCGTATTTAATTAAGTCAAATTACATACGTTTGTAGTAGTTATAAAGTTTTATAAGATTGAGTAACAATATAAACAGTGGTACTTACACCTTGTAAAATTTTACAAAGTAATTCGAGTAAGTACATGTATGTAATCAAACACTTATACATCTAAACTAATATTATAAAGAGGTAAGATTTGATTGTTTGTTTGTTTGTTTGTTTGTTTGTTTGTTTGCATCGAATAGGCTCCGAAACCACTGGACCGATTTCAAAAATTCTTTCACTGTTGTGATGCTACATTATCTGTGCTGAACATAGGCTATATTATATTTTCAAAAAAATTAGGGATCCTTACTAAAACTTCAATTATGTAACCCAAGGTGTATAAGAAATTCCTTACATCGCGTGCGCTGCGGAAACTATTGATGATAGAAAGAAATTATGTACTACAATTTTGTAGAACACATCATCATCCACAAAAAAATCAGCGACAGCATATGTCTAACTATTATAGATATGTCATAATAAGTGTTTTAATATCAAAAAAACATAATTAAAATGGCGACGCCAGAAAACGTTCTATATTTGTACTTAGGTATTAATCCTTATCTAAATAAATTACTTTAAAATTAAGACTGCTTCAATACCTTTATATTACTTTTTAAATTATTGAATTCGGACATTCCATTCGAAAGATATCACGAGTTCAAAAATGTAAGTACTTATTAGAAAAAAGTCAGCGGGCGCCGCGCCGCGCCGCTGCCGGTCACGGGAGTACTTATATGCGGGGGGGTTACATACTATAGGGTCTATATTTTTTATCATTTCGAAAATACATCTATACTGAGTAACATATTAGCTATATTATAATGATATTTTTTTATATAGGCTACCCGTGCGAAGCCGGGGCGTACTACTAGTAAGTAATAAAATGCAAGCTGTTGTTTATTTCATGAATTCCGATACACTATTTGCCATATTTACATCAAGAAGCAATAATTTATTTATCTAAGTCAGAAAAATAATATGAAATATACTATCGAGAGTACCATTGACCATTTGTTTACGAAAAACATGTTATCCGTGAAACTATCCTAAATAATTAGAAACAATTACCGTTACAAGTCAGCACAAAAAATGCGGAATAAAGATCAATTGTTTTCGTATAAATACTACAAAGAATAAAAACATACAAACGAGTCAAAAGTAAATCAAAAGAAATACGAAAACATGAGCCTTGCAAGTCATGCAACGTGTTATAAAAGTTTTTATTAAAACCAAATTTGAGCTGAAAACGTGAGCTAACAACTTCCGTATACCGTAGGTCACAATAACTGAACTGGAGGATGGGCAATTCTCTATCGAACGTGGGCCACGACTAAAAAACTCGCCATCTATTAATGTACCTGGATTCACAAACAATAAAATGATTTGATTTGACTTCGTATGAAACATTACAGAATATTCATAAAAAATAGATACAGCAGCAGATGAAAAACAGATTCGAACAGGAGATAATGAAAGAACAATGCCTCTGTATGCAATAGATCAATCACTATGGCATGTATGGTAGGTAAGATACTCGATACCCTCTGTTCCGCAATTTACCCGCGAAACAGAACACCGCTCACTAATGGCTGATCTGAGCTCCCTGTCTAAGTTATAAAAGGTTATAAACTAAGTTAAACCAAACCTTTTTAAGAAAAATAAGAGGTAAAAATGTAATTTAAGTTGGGTGTCTGAGATATTCAGTTATGGATCTAGTTTTTTTTTTAATTTATATGTGTATTATTTGTAGATCAGTACTAGGGTCTTTCATTAAAAAGTAAATATAAAATAAATTCATTAAACAATATAAAAATAGATTTCATCAGATTAGAAGGAACAATTTTTTGATCTTTTTCTGACACAAAAAATAGAAGAACACACAACACCATAATGTGATACACAACATATATAACACTTAACTGAAAAAAAATTTAGTGCACCCTAAACTATGCGATTTACGTTCAGCCATTTTTGATAAGTGTTAATTTATTTTATTTGAGAGAATCGCGAGTTAGTCCGGTTGTACAATTAGTGTTATAACAAAACGCATATGCACCAACATTGTGATATTCCACAGAATGTCGCTAATAGACACACCACATAGCTGCACTTAGCACAGATTTAGTCTAAACAGTTCACTATAGTCTATTTCACGTTGATTTACATCAGCACTGCTATTTGTGTGCAAATAGCCGTGCGGACATTAATGTCAGACTTGCAGTTGTCGCAAATGCTTTTAAAGATTGTGGACGAATGTGAAAACACTTTTTAACTAGAAATGATGTTATCTCTTGAAAATCAACTGAGGTTCTAGAGGTCTGACTCGAGGAACTAGGAATATGAATGAACTTTGGAGCATGCGCTCAGGATTATTACAACGTTATGGAAAGGATTGCTCATCATTTCTGATGTAATAGCTCAATAGTTACGAAATTCAAATAATCATTATAACTTTTTGTATCTGTCATTTTAGCTAATCATAAATACAAAATGAAAAAAAAGTATGTAAGTAGTAATTATTTTGATAAAAATCATAATGACTTTATATTTAAAATGATATGATGAAATATGTAGAAATAGGGTGCCTAGTAGGTAACAGCCGCATCATGATGACGATGGTTATTTTCCAACGATTTTACTAAGTCTATATACTCAGTTTTGTATAGAACCATCGGCAATCTTGGGGAAGTTCAGAAGCGTCTAGGCGCTTTTGGGCTACGTGACAAATAGAACGTTGTCGAATTTCGTGTGTACATTGATTCAGTCTCTGAAATGCTAAGTGTTTGGTGAGAAAATAAAACACGTGTTTTGTCGGACAAACTTGTTTTTCGTTTAGGTCGGTTTAGTTCAGCATTACATTGGGCATCTGGTCTATTTGCTTTAATAGTAGAAATTTTCAACTTTGTAAAACACTTATGTTTAGCCATGTTGGACGGAGATAAAACTGAATCAGCTTCAATAAACAACTCGATTAACACTTCAATTACAACATTTAGCAGTTCTACATCCAGAGCACTGAAATTACTACAGTGTCCAGGGTGCTAATTGGTTGGTCAGCTTCAGAAACATTGACGTATTCGTTGCAAAATGCATTCTGCAAGCTATTGTGCAATTAGGGTCGTGGTCGTTGACCTGCCCCACCCCCGGCGCTTTCTGGCTGGCTACGTGACTCCAGTTGCACACACCTTACATCATCACCGTTATGAAGCACGCCATTCCTTCAATTTTATCTCGAAATATCCAGATTATATCTGGTTCGACAACTCTTGTGACGGTGCAGACTCGTAATAAGAGTACCGAGAGACTGAAAGTTAGCTGGACGGAAACTTATGAGAATTCATAGAAACTACCGGTTTCTGTGCTTCGGGTCACGTAGTCACACGCCAAATAAGTTAGTCAGTACCGGTAGGAATGAGCTAGCTACAAACTAATTTATCTGAAAGGGGCTCATGCAATACGCTGAACATGATAATATTTTTAAATGAAAATATCGTTTGAGATTACGATGATGCCAGTGCCGGAATGAAAAACGGTAAGTGCATTCGTCAGACTGTAAACGGTACAGAATTGGAACGATGCGAACAAAAATAAATTTAGGTATCAGAAAACAATCGTGCTGAATAAAAGCTTGTGTAGTCTGAATAAGAATAATATTAACAATCGTCCTACTAGTACATTAAATATGAATGAATTCAGATCAAACTGAACAAGAAAAGCTAATAAAATAAAATTGATCGAGTTCAACCACTTTTTATGACAAAATGAAATGAAGTCCCAGAGTGCCTTAAACATAAAAACAAAATGATTACAGAGACTGCTGATAAAGATTGTTTGAGGGGACATGAAAAATGAATAGCTCGAAATGCAGAGATAACATCAGTCGCTTCGAGGCGAGACGGTCAAATATTACTTTATACTACACCTGCTCGGAAAGTACCTTGATACTTTATCAAATTTACGGTAGAAAGTACGTCATTGCATATCGAACAAATATGCGGGGAGAAAACGCATCTGAGCGGGAGAGAAAAGTGTATGAAAATCCATTTCTTACGTGGTTTTTCTTTTTTAATTTTGGGTAAGACTATGCGCTGGTAACCTAAATATCAAAAGCCAAAAAGTTTTTACAGTGAGTTTTTATCTCCAAGTTCGCAAAATGACACTGGCCACTAGCTGTGTGTTGGATGGTGTCAAACAATTTGAAAAAAGAACATGTGAAAATTGCAGACGCCATTGGCGCCATTTTCAATTTGTGTGTTGTTTGAGGATTCAGTTTTCGTAGAAATTTATTTTCCTCGTAGGTGTAGTATAAAGCACTATGTATCACTCAAGAGAAAGTGCGATTCCCGATCTCGGGTGTTTTAAAGCCCTCGCCTTCGGCTCGGGCTTCAAACGACACCCTCGACGGTAATCGGTCACTTTCTCCTCTCGGTGAACAATGTACTATTCTATAACTCATCGAATCATAATAAATCGTAGAATCAATTCAGTCACAAAAATGCTGATGACCTTGTTATAATTTAAGTAGTGAAATTAATGGAAATAGTATACATATGATTTTACTATTACGTATACTCACCAAGGCAGGTATAGGTGTTCTTATAATAATGAATGGCAAATATATAATTGACAATATCATTAACGTGTGTATACTAAAACTAGTTTTATAAAATCATATCGAATTTCTCGAATGTATGTTTATTAGAAATGCTAATAGAACTTAGAATCGGTCGCAAAAACTAAAACCGGTTCGGAACAAATAGCGAGTTAGTCTGAAATCGCGTGATAGGTAATGCAAAGAAATTAGGTTTCTAGATAAAAAAAACTAATTGTAGTTGTGCAAACATCTGCTTTGTCGACCTCCTTCTCAACATGACATCGATTAAAATCGATTCTTATAAGAATTGAATAGGTCAAAGCTTGCATGTGTTCAAGCTGATTGGTCGAGCTGTATGCTGTCGCTGCGCCTATGTTGTGGAACAAGGTCCGTGTTAGCGGAATATAGGCCTAGGTTTTTATGAAACTGGGTCATATAGAACAAGGGTGCATAAGCTATCAAACGACAGCAAAAATATCACATCAGTAAATCTTGGTCTAAATGACTACGCCACAGATTAAAGTAATACAATTCAAGGTCTTCAGTCACTTATATCACAAGTAGACGTATCCTACGGTCTATGCTTGCAAAATACAATGACCAAATTGACGTCACCAGGCATTGATATACCGGTCCACTGGTTGCAATTTACTCATCTATGATCGCACGACCATTACAATGTATGCATCAAAAAGCAGCTATAGACCTACGACCAAACCATCATGACAATGCCGTCTATTAGGCAGTAATACAACCATAGTCAAGCATGTCGAACTATTGGCGACAGATATAACGCGCTGACTGATCATTATTATAAATGAAAATAGAAATGTCTTCCAAAGTTTAGCATACTAAAGTTGTAGGAGACAACTTTAGTATGCTAAACTTATTGCAGTGCATTCGACACTTCAACATTCGTTAGGAATTCTCCTGGGCACTAGCGAGTTACATCAAAGCACCAGCTATTCAAGTCGAGACCTAACTTATGTCACAAGCTAGGTTCAACAAACGGAGTAACACCCACGCCTCATTCAAGCTGAAACGAAAACTGCTCTAGTACTTGCACTAGGAAGGTGAGGTGAACGAACGGGAAGAGGGGTGCATTCGCCCACAGTTGCTTAAACAGACCGACGACCGCAGAACTCTCGGAATACAACGAGGAATGGTAAAAGGAAATCCTCGAATACAAAATTCTCTTCTCGCATTCCCAACATGCTTTTACGCTTACTTTGCAGCCATCTAGAATTTTGCTGTCGAGCAATTTACATGAAAGCTTTAAGGTAATTTTATGAGGGGTATATATCGATGAAAAGAGTTATAAAGAAAATTAGGTGGAAAATGTTATGGAAGGAAAAGATTACTAAGACGGAGAACAATTTAAGTCTGAAAAACCGATCGTAAATAGACACTAGAAAATATTGAGCTGCCGAATGGCGTGGTATAGTATACTCAAAGAAAAATATTACCAGTCTAGATCGCAATACAGGTCAGCATACATTGGAACAATCAGTATTCATTGGTGTAATGAATAAATTTGAATTCGTTCCTCGCGGTACCCCGTAATGGTCCAGCTTTATGTCTTGGAGCGAGTCACGAGGCATTGCTTTATTGTATATTTTTATAGACTAGATCTAGACAATATAGCTAATCTGCTGTATATGGATTTAATTTACACTTTAATTATTCTCTGATGTTTTAGATCTAAGCCAAAAAAGTTGATACGACTGTAAATTTCAAGGGTTCTGAAGAAAAGGTAGATTTCCTAATCATTGTATGCGATATATAACATGTCTAAGTCAGGGTCTTGCGCATAATTCCACGGTCTCTTGAGTGGATACTTGCCGTGTAAGTTATATAGGTACCTCAGGTGTACCCACGACCAAGACACGATTAATTCTAATTATAGAAAAAGCGAGGCGTGTCGATCCGTATGTAACACAGAACATGATCTTACATTGACCCACATGTAGTATTAAAATAAATTGCAACGGAATGCAATTCACGGTTTTATAGAACACGACTCCGGGCGATATCAAAGCCTGTTTGATTGGAAAATATGGAATACGAATGCTATTGACAAATTAAATACAAACACTATGTATTTGTTGATATTAATACAGCGAGCAACAAAACAAAAACGATAATACTCTATGAAATTTCGCTGAATATGAAATTCCAATTAAAAGCACACACACTGATAGAGATATAAACACGAAAACAGTTATTATATATCGTCATTTCATTCTTCAGATACAATTAACTAAGGTAGTGCCTTAAGCCTACACGAGGGAATGAAACGACTCATATAATAATGATCGAACTTCACTTCAAGAAGTTTGTTTGATCTTATATTATAACTCAGTGCATCGTAACACTAGTTTATATGCAAACTATAAAAAAAAAATTAAAGTCTGGCTGAGGCTTCAAGCTAGTTTAACCAACAATTTCTCATGCTTTTCATATAATTTTTGCTACATACTCTGAACAGAAAATTATTTTCATATAAATAACGAAGACGAAGGAATAACACTCGCAAATAATTTGTAAATTCCGCAGTGTGAAGTTGAAGCATTGCCAAATATTTTTATGCATTTTTCTACTTTAGTCATAAAAAATTACCTGCGGTAATGCGGCATGGATTTTTATGCATATTAAAGTCTGACAAAAATAAACACAAATGTATAATTTATTATCCAAGAAAAAAAACTAGAGAAGCTGTGTAAGACAACAGTGGTAAAATTATTAGCAGTGGAAAAATCTAGTTTACATTTTTTCATTTATCAAAAAACTGGCCAGGTGCGGGTCGGACTCGCGCACGAAGGGTTCCGTACCAAAAATTACGTATGTGTGAATCGTAACATATTTAAAACACACTGCGTTGGCCGCTTTACAACGTTCGAAAGTAAAGCTGATGTTGACGAGCAGTGTATCTTTAATCATTGTTTCGATACGTTGACGATTGTCACGTTTATTCGTGCTCACCCGCTAGGTACACTCAATAGTTTTACAATTCAATACAAACCATTGAATTTCAAATGTTCAGGTGCTTATTTACGAAGGACTGTAACTGTCGAGCGAATATTGAAAATGCTTTAATGATGTACTTAAAACAAAATGTAGTCAGTATGGTTAAAATAAATAGAAATATTATGAGTTCGTAATTGAACACGTTCGTAATTGGTTTATTAACAGAATTCGTCACTTAACATCATCATCATAACATCTAGTAAAAAAAAACATACTTATAAGTCAGTACATAGATCCTTTAATCTCAGGTTCCTAATACATTACATACGTTTTCATTTTGTCCACAGAATTTTTAAGAGTGCTTATGTTTTAAATATTAGTGGAACCCTTATTGGATTATGCCTTAGTTATAGTTTAAGTACCTACTAATATTTTGTTTGTTTTCTAAATAAAATAAAATATCATAGTCAAAAGAATTAAGTCATAAAAAATGTTATTGCTAAATAATTTGTCCTAGTGATCTTTAATCGTATTATTTTAATCATAATTTTGTTTTAACATGCTGATTTGTATTAACATGTGAATTTAGCATTTAATCTAAATAGAAAAGCAACGCTATGGGAACTTTGAGTTACAAAAAAACTATGTGTACATCAGTTTATACTTTGTGGTGTACACTATGGTGTAAATAAATTATTTTCTAATGTGTTAAGTGGCTCATAAACCACGATACCGCAGAAGGTTAGGACAACAAGTTCAATATAGATTAGATAGATAATAATAATTATCAAGCTAGAATGCATCACATAGCAACAATCACCTCTGATAACCCTATTGATAAGAGGCTATGCATGTTGTCAACAGTAATCATAGACGATAAGCTAGTTAAAGCTCGATGTAATGAAATAACAAAGTTTCCAATATACTTACTTAAATAATATTTTAAACTATTGCATAGATTCTATCGGGGCCTTGAGCGTGGAGACGTTTAAATTCTAATTCTAGTCGACTGCATTTCTTAACAGAAGCGCAAAAAAATTATGTAAGTAGTTTTTTATCATATTTACAAACCGCTAACATATCTTTAAAACACTCTTTCTACATAATTACCTAATTATTACTATAAATAAAATGTTTAATAGCACAACAATTCAGAAGTCAAAAATAGCTTTTGCTTACAACTTCCATAACACTTTTACGAAGGCAATCAAAAAACGTTTAAGTTATTTATATCTACCCTAAAACAATGTTTAGAAAAGAGAAAGCCCTTGAACTTGAGCTCATAAAAAAAGTAGTGGAACTACTTTGGGCCTAATTAAGAAACCGGAACTAAACTATGGTTTAAACCTAGTCTAGCAAAACCGTGGACTAAAGTTAGACCACACTTAAATCTCGCCGGACCAAAACTCGGCTCTTAACTCCAGTGTTAAGCTAAATCTCGGTTTTTTCATATTATGAATGATAGTTCGGCCCAACGATAAACCACCGCCGTGGTCTAACCCTACATTTTAGTTAAACCTAGCTGACCCCTAGTTTAAGGTAGGTTTAAGTCAACATTTGATATGAAAATCGATTTCGTCACTCATGTTCTGATTGAATTACCTATTTAATAGATATTTTTCTGAACTTCCAAATATAATTTTTGTGGAATTGGTCATTGTTTTTCAATCATTTTCTAAAAATTTTAACTCGCTGTGTGCAAGCACATTTTGTGATCTTGTCGTCTTTGTTTTGTAGTTTTATTCGTTTTTATTGCTTGCAATATTACTTTATATATATATAGGTACCTAATGGATTTTCTGAACATCGTGCTGCTCGATTTGGAAGACCGAGAAGGCATGGAGTTGCTTGGGAGTCGGGAGTCGAACTGGCACCGCTAAAGAATTTAGTAAAGTTTTTGGAATAAAATGTTGGTGTTTTTTTCTTACTTTTCTTTGTTTCGTAGGGCTTTAGTGCTCAGATGGTATTAGCTCTGCCTTCCATGCTGTGGGTCGTGTGTTCGATTCCCACCCAGAGCAAATGTGATAAACATAAATATTTGTTCTGTGTCTGAATGTTACTATGTATCCTATGTAAGTACCTACGTATTTACAAAAAAAATATATAAGTATTCTATCAGAAATCTAGTTCCCATAGTATAAGCTGTTCTTTGTTTGTGACTAGAGTGTGATGTGTGAAATGTCGTTAATTTTTATTTATTATTTTATAAAAATGTTACCAATTTTTATAAAATAATAAATCTTATAAAATGTGCAATTATGGAGCACATAATTTTACATAACTACCTCTATGTGGATATGAAATTAAGGGCTTGACTAGTAAAATACGATGCGGCGATGTGGCGCGGTGGGCGATGGTCCGCCTGCGACGCGGAAGGTTGCGGGTTCGATTCCCGCCTCGGAATAAATGTTTGTATGTTCTGCAAATATTTATTCCGGGTGTTCTGGGTATTATATGTATAATAAAAAATATCTATCTATGTAATGTATAATATTAAGTATGTCAGTCTTCTAGTACTCATAACACAAGCTCTGCTTAGCTTGGGGCTAGATGATGTTGTGTGGATTGTCCAGCATTATTTATTTATTTTATTTATTTAGGTTTTATAAAGGTACCGTGTACACAAGGTAAATAGGTATATGTATAAATTAGTAGGTACTTTGTACTTACTTTTACGTCCATTATCACTTCTTTTTTATTATTTTCCATTCTGTAGTAGGTACGTATCTTTATTACAAAATGTAAAACATTTTTATTTAAGACCAACTTTTGTGTTTGCTTTGCCACTAAAATCAGAATGACTTTGTTTTCAGACAAACTACTGTTACTCGCTGATGTTATAAAACGTGTTCTAGGCAAGGTAGTTATACAACCGGCCAGTACATTGACCATAACAACGCCTCATGCCTAGACGCAAGCTCAGCAGTCTGGCACCTACGGCCGAGTTGCTTATCTCAACCACCCACGCGTTCTGTGCCTTGTGGCTCTTAGTTATTAAGTTTGATTTAATCATTCGTTTAGAGACTAACCTTTGTCTTAGACGTCTCATTTTATTTTAACTAATTTCATTGAATAAAAGTTTTCGTGAAACAAAGTTTATAGTTTAGTTTTTAAAAACATCTTCAACGTTCCCGAAACCTTCACTGGCGCAGCCGGGGCAGATTTTCCGAGTTTCCCGCGGAGTTTTACACGAGTTTTCTCGAGTTTTCCGGCGGATCGAATCTGTTCGAACCAAACAAATTTGTGAAAACATAAGGGAGGCGAACGAGCATAATGGTGACTGGCTGGTGAGTAGAATTTTTGCCATCCTTTCCTTTCCATTGTGCTTATTGTTTTGTTATATTCGGAATCAAACTTTTTCCATTATAACGTTTTCTGGTTTCCTATCGTAGGGAATTTAGAATAGTATAAGTTTTTGATATTAAATACATAAAATCTGTATTTAATTTAATCAGTGATTATTTTTCACGCAAGTAGAGACTTGCTACTATTTAAATACATAAAATCTGTGTTTAAATTTATAATTAAGTGATTATTTTTCACATAAAAAACAAATTAGCGTAGATATTTAAATACATAAAATTTGTATTTAAATTTATAAATAGGTGATAATTTTTCACGTAAATAAAATATTGTAGTAAGTATTCAAAATGACGACAGTTACTGTAATTCCAAAAGAAATTGTGTGTATTATACCAATTTTTAATGGCAGCAAACGCCATTTAAACTTATTTATAAGAAAATGTGAGTATGTTATAAATAAATATAGAGGTAATGCAGAGCAAGATCAGTATGTATTGCATACTATAACTAGTAGATTAACTGAAGAAGCCTCTGCTTTAGTGAGTGAGCGAAATGACGTTCAAACCTGGGAACAACTAAAGACCTTGTTAGTTCAACACTTTGGTGATCCTAGGAGCGAGGAATGTATAGCGATTGAACTAGAAACCTTGAAAATGAAACAAGGGGAGAGCTATTTAGAGTTTTGTAATCGAGTACAGTCTGTTCGATCAGTACTGATATCTAAAGTGAACCAACTGTTAGACGTGAGCATGAAAAATAGTAAGATTAACATCTACGATAATATGGCGCTTAATGTATTTTTATACAACTTGCCCGAAAACCTTATTAGGTCGGTTCGAATGAAAATGCCAGAAACTCTAGAAAAGGCACTAGAGTACGTGTTAGAGGAGGTTAACTTTTATGAGCAGTATAACATTCGTAGTAAAATGCTCAAGCCTCAGGCTCAAACACAGCCTGCATCAGGCACAGCATCATCATCATCAAAAGTGCACAGCCCTCCGTCTCAAGGTGTGCCCTTACAGAACACCGGTTTTAAGCCAGCATTCCATACTCCTACTAGTTTCAAATTTGGTATTCCGGGAAATAGTCAATATAGGCAACCATTTGTGAACAAATTCACACCACAGACTCCAACGGGTTATAGGCCACAGTTCATGCAACCCCATCAATTCGGCATGCCAAGGTTCACGCAACCTCAAGGTTATTACCCAAGGCCACATCAGTTTGGCTACCGACCACAACAGTTTGGCTATCGGCCCCAAAATCAATTCGGAAACAAACCATCTAATCCGAACTTAGGTAGCAACGATGTTACTATGAGGACAGCACCTCCTCTTAAACAACAAACACAGGTACCAATTTATCAGCCTCAGGGCTTTCGGTTGAATGAGCTAGACTTAGGAGAAACTTACGGATATGACATGTATGAAAATCAGGAAGGATATGATTATACAGCAGGTTGTTATGAGGATTACTCTGATCCTCAATCGTATTTAGGAATGGAAAATGAACAGGAAAATTTGGTGGCTGATGAAACTGTAAATGCAACGGAAGTGGGAAATTTTCACACCCTAGCCTCTGTAGAGAACCCGAGGTGATAAACCTAAATTGTAACATCAAGCTTAAGCTTCCGTATATATATTTACCTGAAATTGACGGAAAGTTTATGATAGATACGGGAAGTACGCGATCCTTTATAAGCCCGCGAAAAGCTCACCAATTTTTCCGTGAATTTACATTGTGCGAACCCTTCACGGTAATCAGTACGCATGCATCGAGCAGTCATAATGAGGTTATTGAAATTCCATTAATGCCATCTTTTCAATGCAACGAATTCCACAAATTTTACGTCTATGACGTAGACGCTCAGTATGACGGACTTATAGGAAATGACTTATTAATACAATTAGAGGCCCTAATAGACTTGAAACATAACAAGCTCAGGACAAAAACAACGACTCTACCTATAGTGCAACGTATAAAAAACCACGTTATAGAGTTGGCACCTCGCTCTGAACAACGCGTACAACTGCCAACATATATGTACTCTGGAGAAGCCATTATGAACTACACACAATTTCGTAAAGGCGTTAGAATGCCCTCTGCTATTGTTAGATGTGAAAATGGATACGCTACCACCATTATCCAAAATACTTTAGAGACAAACATTATTTTGACAATTACAGCTCCATTTACTGTAGAGACATTTAATAACAACAATTTAGTAAATGTTAACTGTTATAATGACGTAGAAATGAAAGATATGGAAATAGACGATATTTTAGAAGAAAATTTAAAGCGTCTTAGACTAGATCACATGAATGAGGAAGAACGGAACTATATCTCAAAATTGTGTAGAGAATATAAAGATATATTTTATAGTGATCAGCTTCCTCTAAGCTTCACAAGTCAAGTAAAGCATTTTATTCGCACCAAAAATGAAGATCCGATTTACGTAAAGCCATATAGGCTGCCTCCCATTCAAACACAGGAAATTAAAACTCAAGTAGAGAAGTTATTAAAAAATAATGTGATTCAGGAATCTCACTCGCCATGGAACGCACCTGTTCATCTCGTGCCTAAGAAAATGGATGCATCAGGAGAAACAAAGTTTCGTATGGTCATCGACTATAGGAGACTTAATGACATAACAACTGACGATAAATACCCTTTGCCTAACATCACAGACTTGTTTGATAAATTAGGAAAAAGTAAATACTTCACGACATTGGATTTGGCTAACGGTTATCACCAGATTGAAATTAACGAGACTGACAGACAGAAAACAGCCTTCAGCACGGAAGCAGGACATTACGAGTTCTTAAGACTTCCTTTCGGGCTTAAGACAGCTCCTGCGACCTTTCAAAGAGCCATGGACAATATTCTTAGAGGGCTCCAAGGGTTACATTGTCTAGTGTACATGGACGATATAATTATTTATAGTTCAAGTATGCAGGAACATATAAAAGATTTAAGATCAATCTTTGACAGACTAAGACAGGCCAATCTCAAAGTACAACTCGATAAATCAGAATTTTTACGAAAAGAAGTTTTGTACCTAGGTCATACTATAACCGACCAAGGCCTTAAGCCTAATGACGATAAAATAAAGGCAATCTTGAACTATCCCATGCCAGAGACTGTAACACAGATTAAAAGCTTTCTAGGCCTAATTGGCTATTATAGACGTTTTATCAAAGACTTTGCTAAAATAACAAAACCTTTGACAAATTGTTTGAAAAAGCGGAATAGGATCATCATAGACCAGAAGTACATGAATGCTTTTAATCAATGTAAAGAGCTTCTCACGCACTCGCCAATACTACAGTACCCAGATCCATCAAAACCCTACATACTAACAACAGATGCGTCAGCTGTCGCAATAGGCGCCGTTTTATCGCAAGGTACAGTCGGAACAGATAAACCTATAGCTTATGCGAGTAGGACTCTCAGTGAGACTGAGATGCGCTATAGTACTATAGAGCGCGAGCTTTTAGCAGTTATCTGGGCAGTCAAACACTTCAGACCATACCTGTATGGTAATAAATTCACTATCTACACAGATCATCGCCCTCTAGCTTGGCTAGATTCACTAAAAGAACCAAGTAGTAAATTAACTCGTTGGCGACTTCGTTTGCAAGAGTACGATTTTGAAACCAAGTATAAGGTAGGTAAACAAAACACGAACGCCGATGCGTTATCACGCATTAAGGTAAATGCTATGGACAATAACTCGTCTGACGGATCAATGGAGGTTAATGTAGACGAAAAAGATGAACGACTTAAAAAACACATTCAAGACGTAACAAAAAAAATTAAAGCTTTGAGTAAAAATATTAACAGCAGCGATGACCCACCTATAGAGACAATTGACTTATCATCAGACACTTCAGATGCGGAAACAGTTCGCAACACCTCAGAATTAGAGCTTAACTTTCCACTCCCACCATTATCAAAAAGTACAGATGAAACTGTTCATTCAGGAGATGATCTCGACTCAAAAGGGATCCCTATTCTGAACGAGGCCGTTGACACAAAACCAAATCAAATCTTAGTATTTACTTGGTTTAGAAAAGAACTACAGGTTAAAAAAATAAGTAGAGATAAACAGAAAGTTCTTGAAGTCTTTTTACCTATAAATGATGACAATTTAGTAAAGCAATTTCTAAAAGAATATGTCAAACCAAAAACGAAATACTTTATCTATTTCGAAGATAGTCAACATAGAAAAATATTCAACCGAATCATTATAAAACTGTTTAAAGAAGGAATGGTAGAGTTTTATGAATGCACCGAAAGAGTCATTTATGTAGAAAACGAAAACGAACAAAAAGCGATTGTACTACAACATCATTTAGGGAAGACGTGTCACCGAGGAATAAAAGAAACCATGGTTAGAATAAAAAGAAATTACTTTTGGCACAATATGCAAGACATGACATCTGCTGTAATAAACGCATGCGAAGCTTGTCAAAAGATGAAGTATGATAGAAAACCTATAAAACCTACAATAGAATTAACCCAAACACAAACAGCACCTTTCCAAGAAATCTTTATTGACATCTTTTCAATAGAAAATCACTATTATCTGACCATTGTAGATGCATTTAGTAAACTAGGACAAGCTTTAGAAATTGAAAACAAATCGACCCCAGAAGTAGTGCGTGCATTGATCAAATTCTTCTCAATGTACGGTGTTCCTAACAAAATAAGCAGTGACCCTGGATCTGAGTTTAATAACGATTTAATGAAAGAGTTTGCGAGCATGTATAAAATTCAGTTACACATTTGCACACCAAATAACCCAAATTCGACAGGCATTGTTGAACGTTTTCATTCAACTTTAATTGAAATTTATCGATTGGCTAAGTATGATCAAAAATGTACGGACGCTGCCTCTATAATGACTTACTCTATTATGGCGTATAATAACACTATTCATTCAACCACTGAATTAACACCATTCGAGGTAGTTTTTGGACACACAGATTCGAATAAACTGTTTGACGGTGACTTTGAAAAAACATACACACAACAATTGCTTAACGAACACGCAAAACGGACTAAGTTTCTATATAAATATATATCTGATAAAATAGTAGAAAAGAAACAACAAACTAGAGAAAAAAGATTAAGAGAAAATGTAGAGTTAGAACCAGGCGATATCGTTTATACGAAGGATATTAACACAAGAAAAAGTAAGGAAAAGCCACGTTATAAAATCTCTAAAGTAACAGGAAGGTTAGAAAGAAATGTAGCTTCAATGCAAATAGGCAAGAGAGAGACAAAGGTACCGATTAAAAATGTCAAACGCCCTCCGCAGGTGGTGCTTGGTCGTAGTGACTCTACTTCCCCTGTACCAGGCCCTTCATCTGCGAAAGATTGATAACAATCCAGGTATTTTGCCTGTAAAGGAAGGGCAAGCTTTCAAGGAAGAAGATAAGTGGCTGATAATTAAGATTTTAGATTTAAGCGGCTTAAGTAGTGATTTAGATTATCACACATTAAAATATAGCGAGTTTATAAGTTTAGTAGATAGTCATAAACCTTTTGTCAATGAATTTATTGGCATAAGAACTCAAGTCGATTACATACGTAACAACACTATCGTAAAACTTCGACAGTTGGTTCCGTTTTCGATACATAGATATAAGAGAGGATTAGTGAATCCCCTTGGGTCGTTAATTAAGGCAATCTCAGGTAACCTGGATAACGATGACGCCATTCGATATGATTCTCTTATTTCGCAAATCAGCTCAAAGGAAATGGCTATAGATAAAAAGATTACTTTGATCACCAGAATGTTGGATAGCTTTGTGAATAGTACAGAAACGTTACATGACAACTCAGTTATATTAGACAAACGATTAAAAGTTATTGAAGAATTAATTAAATATCAAGAATTTAAAGAAAACACCTGTCTCTATCTAACTTACGTGTTAAGTATGTTTGATATGTTTTTAAGTACGTTCAGAACCATTTACGTAACGATAAATGAAATAGAAACCGCTATGGCATTCAGTAAGGTATCTGTACTACATCAGTCTATAGTAAATTCAACCGAGCTGTTATACTTATTGAAAAATATAGAGCAAGAAAATAACTTAGTATATGAAGCAAATGAGAGTAACTTGTTAAAATTAGAAAGACTTATTAAAGTAAAAACTTATGTAAAAGGAAACCAGATAACGTTCATATTGGAAGTACCACTTACAGACAAAAACATTTATAATTATTTTAAAATTTATTCATTACCACTCTTTAAAAAATCCATTAACAAAACTGTAATAGTTTTTCCCGAATTCCCATACCTTTTGGTAAAAGATTCAAAGTACCTGCCGGTCACTAAGGCGTGTGAGAAAATTGCGGCGTATAACAATTTCCTATGCGATGGCGACAACGTAGCTCAGTTTCCTATACTGACCTGTGCAGAGCAGCTTTTACAATTCCAGACAGATCCAACCTCATGCGTACCATACGCTGTTAACATCGAAGACACTAAGATTCATAGAATTAGCATAGATAGTTGGATTGTTTATACTCAGAAACCAACAGTAGTGGTGGAAAAATGTACACATGATAACATCAGAGAATCACTGTATGGTACTTATTTACTGACAACTACAGAAGGCTGTGAGGTTCACCTGGGCGAGTTTAAATTAAGTTATCGCAGAACGTTTGCAGAAAATCTTCAGATTAAGATTACCCCTATAGTAACTCTACCGGAATTGAAATCCATAAATATGACTTCTCTAGCTACAGTCAACATCAAGAACATCAATCTGGAGGATTTAAAGTACTTTTCGCGTATCCTAAACCTAAAGGAAAGTGTGTCTAGTGAAAGTGAAAATGATATCAGTGGCGTAACGGTTAAAAGTGTTAGTTTAGCTACACTGTTATTGTATTTAGTTTTAATCATTGCTTTTATTGTGTTTATTGTGTATCGTTTTATGTTAATGCGAAATGATCGGATCGCAGCTTCCGTGAGAACCGATAATTTCGCACTTGCGGAGGGAGGAGTTATACAACCGGCCAGTACATTGACCATAACAACGCCTCATGCCTAGACGCAAGCTCAGCAGTCTGGCACCTACGGCCGAGTTGCTTATCTCAACCACCCACGCGTTCTGTGCCTTGTGGCTCTTAGTTATTAAGTTTGATTTAATCATTCGTTTAGAGACTAACCTTTGTCTTAGACGTCTCATTTTATTTTAACTAATTTCATTGAATAAAAGTTTTCGTGAAACAAAGTTTATAGTTTAGTTTTTAAAAACATCTTCAACGTTCCCGAAACCTTCACTAGGTTTCAGTAGATCATGGTTCACAATTGTCAGTAAAATGACCCTCGAAAGAATTTGTATTTTAATGTCCCTAATATTATATGCTATCAAAACATTTTAAATGTAGGTATCTTTGAAAGTTTTAGGCGTCATTTATGATTATTAAATAAAGATCTCACCTACCTATCAAGGAAACTAAATAAGTAAAAATACAAGAAAATTAAGTCGAACACTCGTTTTATTTATTTTCTGATTTTTCTCTGCATCGGTACCCGTAGGTATTTATTGGAAGTTGTTTTCAGGAAAGTATGTACACGTACCTTTTAGATACAAACATTAAATCAGGAATAAGCACAGTTCAAGCCGTGTGTTCAAATATTAAGCCGTGCGATATGATGTCCATTGCGAAAAAAAAGCACAACAATGAGAATCTCCGGCCGCTAGCACATTATCACTAATTTTGATGTTTAGATATTTCCTTCTTTTCTCATCACTTGTTTTAATTTGTAATGCAACATTGCTACACGAATAAATCATTTCTACACATGATTTACATTCGTTTTGTACATTTTTTTCTGCTTTAGGTAGTGCGAGTTTGCCGCGCTTTTCACTTTTCTTCAGTCATTATAAGCAAAGGTCAGGTTACTATTCTACCAAAATAGAAATATTTTTATGAAAATAATTGCAAAACAATTACAAATAATGATATTTGGGAGTTCAGACACATTATGTGAATGAACACAAGTAACTTAATCGATTTTCATACCGTTTGATAGATTTAACGAAAAATAAAGTTGAATTGGAGCATGGTCTACCTGCTTTAAACACGGTCGGCTTCAATCAAGTAGGCCATGCTCGGATCTGATTGGTCGTATCAAAACAGGTAGGCCATGCTCGGATCTGATTGGCCGTATCAAATCAGGTAGGCCATGGACTTAGACCGTGTTTGATAATATAAAAAAACCGAGTTTTATCGTTAAAGTGGACTTTAACTGAAGCGTTAAGAAGGGTTTTTCGATAACACTGAGATAGATCTGGAAAGATAATAACACGGTTTGTGTATAAGAAAGGGCTACTAGCAGTCATACATATTCTAACTTATGACAGCTCAGTTGGTAGTAGCTCTGCCTTCCATGTTGTGGTTCGTGGGATCGATTCAATCGAGCAAATGTTTGTGCGATGAACATATATATTTGTTCTGGGTCTGGGAGTTTCTATATACCAAAAAAAATATTAAGTAAGTATATAAGTATTCTATCAGCAATCTCGTATCTTTTATCAGAAATTAAATGTCTAGTCAAGATAATCTTAAGTATAATAAGAACTTGCTTTGAAAATACAAGAGAGTACATAATATAATAGAACCTAGATCAAAGCTTGATAAATTAAAACTTATGAAAAATATATTCACGGATAAATCACACATCACACTGTATAGTCCAGTCAAAATAGACATTCCAGTTTGCATTAATTCCCAACAAGCTGGATTTTTGTACAGGCCTTGAATACGTCATTACAAATGATATGTCAAAAGTCCCCATCGATCCCGCTTGTGCGTTGTTTTTTATTCGAGGTCAAAGGTCATAAATTTGCATTTCTTGCGTATATCTCTGAAACAACGAAAGCTATCGAAAAGTGGTTCAGGCAAAGTTTGTACATCGTAAAATTGTCTACAAAAATACCTCAACACTTTTCTTCTACAAAGCATCGTTTTCGAGATATAGTGACTTTAGATCGCAGGAAAATCGTCGACGATGCTGCGTTTTTTTCATTTCAGCAGTTTTATCTGCTTCATTGCCACAGAACAAACAGTATTTCTTGAAATTTACTGAAAGGGGTGATGGGTTCCATGGGTTAGTCCTCCTCCAAGGTAATGAATCGTCTTTTTGTTTCAAGAAATACTGTTCGTTCTATGGCAATGAAGCAGATAAAACGGCTGAAATGAAAAAAACGCAGCATTTTAGTAGATTTTCCTGCGGTCTAAAGTCACTATATCTCGAAAGCGATGCTTTGTAGAAGAAAGGTGTTTAAACAATTTTACGATCTACAAACTTTGCCTGAACCATTTTTCGATAGCTCTCGTTGTTTCAGAGATATACGCGAAAAACGCAAATACCTAGGTTAAAGTCATAAATTTGCGTTTAAAAGTCATAAACGAGAGCTATCGAAAAATGGTTCAGGCAAAGTTTGTAGATCGTAAAATTGTCTACAAAAATATCTCAACACTTTTCTTCTACAAAGCATCGCTTTCGAGATACAGTGACTTTAGACCGCAGGAAAATCTACTAAAATGCTGCGTTTTTTTCATTTCAGCCGTTTTATCTGCTTCATTGCCATAGAACGAACAGTATTTCTTGAAACAAATAGACGATTCATTACCTTGGAGGAGGACTAACCCATCGAACCCATCACCCCTTTAAGTAAATTTCAAGAAATACTGTTTGTTCTGTGACAATGAAGCAGATAAAACTGCTGAAATGAAAAAAACGCAGCATCTTCGACGATTTTCCTGCGGTCTAAAGTCACTATATCTCGAAAACGATGCTTTATAGAAGAAAAGTGTTGAGGTATTTTTGTAGACAATTTTACGATGTACAAACTTTGCCTGAACCACTTTTCGATAGCTTTCGTTGTTTCAGAGATATACGCAAAAAATGCAAATTTATGACCTTTGACCTCGAATAAAAAACAACGCACAAGCGGGATCGATGGGGACTTTTGACATATCATTTGTAATGACGTATTCAAGGCCTGCACAAAAATCCAGCTTGTTGGGAATTAATGCAAACTGAAGTCATAATTTTAGTCTATTTTGACTGGACTAGTAGTCCCAAACTAAGCAATGCTTGTACTATGGGAACTAGATTGCTGATAGAATACTTATATACATTTTTGTAAATACATACAAAGAATACATAGTAACACCCAGACACACCAAATTTTTATGATCATCACACAAACATGACCTGGGTGGGAATCAAACCCACGATCCACGAAAGGCAGAGCTACTACCAACTGAGCTGTGACGCCTGGCTGAAACATCCTTCAATATAAATCATCAATCACATATCACAGCAGACAGAATGGGTCGTCGATATAGCGTTATACTCGATAAAACCCCCTAAACGTCTGGCGTGACCCCAAACTGTTCAAGCAGGGCAGAGTACCCATAAAACCGTACGACTTGTATAAAAGAGAACACTTTCAGTAGAGAGCGACATTTCGTGCCTTTGCGGCTATAAAAGTGATTGAGTAAAGTGAAATATCTTAGACGATAGCGAAACACAATTGCAAGAATATAGGAACTTAGGCAGGATTTGAGAAAAGTTTACCAGTGAAGACGTTATGTAGATTCAGCTTATAAAAAAGGACTACAAAGTACTACAAAACCAAGAAATATTCTGAAATGTTTATCTGTGGTTAATGGCTGTTAAACGTCATCAGAAGTTGTTAAAAGAACTTACATCAGCCGAATGCGGAATCCTGAAAGCGATTGAGGCCAAATAAATTACCGAGGACGTAAGGTCCTTAGTAATTTATTTTACGTCCTTAGGCTGTAAAACTCAATTGAAGCGAAAAAAATACTTCAGCCCTAAATATTCGAGGAAGATGATTGAAACTGTCAACGTAAAATATTCACTGCTTTTTAAAATGAAAACAGTAACAAGGGAACTCCATTAGGTAAACTTAATATCCATTTGGTGAAAATATTTTCTTGTTTTCGATGGGTGTTGAAGTTATTGCGGACTGAAATGCTGTCGTAAAAGTATAATGAAAATGTCAACATTTATACACAAAGTCGGTAAACAACAAACGGACCGAATTTTTACATTAACAGTTTTTTTTTTACAAGTTATTGGCAAGCGTTTGACCGCGATCTCACCTGATGTTAAATGACGATGCGGTCTACGATGAACCTATATTTGATGCCGCTATACTAATTGATGGCTTCAAAAATATGAATTATGTTCATTTAAATGCGTTATATTGATTTTTAAGCTATTGCATAGCTTCTATCGCGGTCCTTGAGCGTGGAGACTGAATCCAGAAATTCCGTAACGAAAATAACCTAACACTGCGCATGCGTATTCGAGCAAAAAATGCTATGCAATACCTTTACCGCGCGGCAGTCCCCGAGTGCCACACGTTTTTTTGAAGTGAAAACTTCTTTAGCGGCGCTGGGTGGGTAAAAACTTTCAAACTCGCGTCAGGGTCACGTGACGTTGATCGAAAGCGTAAGATCGAGGGAAAGGGAGAGGAACTAGTATCTCCCACTCTTTCTACCGTGCCTGAGTGTGCTGACTCTGTTTAGGCGGCACAGGGCGCTTGCGCGAATGTGTCTGTGTCATTGTGATTGTCATTGTCATTATGACGTCTGTGGTTATATTTTTATGTGAAAACTTAGAAGTGAAAACACAACGTTAATATTGAAGTTTTCACTTCTGCCGGCACTCCCGGAGTGCTACCTTTTTTTAATTGTATGACGTTATAGGTACTCAAAAACACTAATCCATATAGAATTTTGAAATCAAAAAACTCGACTATTACCTCAGGTAGCCCACAAGTGAACAAGAAAAGTAAAGCTGCTATGTTATTTTAAGTTAAAGCTTTGATACCAAAGTAATCTTAATTATATAAACTTTACAACCATTTCCGAGTTTAAACTTTCCAAAACCCCATCAGACTTGACTTAAGCTGGGGTAGAAGGCTAAAACAAATTGTTTTAGAGTAACTAAACACTGAGTTAATTGAGTTTAAAGCTTCAGATACAGAACTAAAGTTATTATAAAGCTTTGAAATAAAGTGGTTACTGATTAGAGATAAAATTAATTGAAAAATAGTCTAGACTAACAATTATTTTGGTCGCGTTACAAAGTGTAATGTAACTTAATAATGCACGAACTGTGCTGAATCAATACCATAAAAACAATGTTTTTTTTTTAATTTAAGACCTTC
This sequence comes from Ecliptopera silaceata, assembly GCA_932527185.1. Lineage (NCBI taxonomy): Eukaryota > Metazoa > Arthropoda > Insecta > Lepidoptera > Geometridae > Ecliptopera > Ecliptopera silaceata. The sequence continues at coordinate 6,791,984 of OW052208.1, read as the reverse complement.
TTCTTGTATGTCAATTACTTACAACAACTTTATTCGAGATTCGAGTGAAACTTTTCTACTCTTACCTGCTCTTTCGTAGTATCAATTCTAAATTCTTCTCATTTAAAAAGAGATAAATAAAAAGATTTAATCGATTTGCAGTGGAAACTAAATTATTTCCACAGCAAATTAATAGATATTTTCTGGCGATTTAATCGATACTTCACATCGAAACATTGAATAAAAACGTTTGATACATAGGTACAGTACTTAGTAGACAACCTGGCAGAGATACGAGCCAAACTATTGCCCCTGACATACTGGCCAAATGGCTTTGATATTGCAACGTTCAACTACCTACAAATAGATGTACTTACCTACTCGTAAATATAGATTATACGTTTAACTCGGAAACGTAATCTTAGAAAACTAACTTAGAACTAGCGAAGTGACAAGACACAAACTTTAACAACTTTTGTTGACAAACAAACAAAGTGACTGAAATAATTGGTACTTATCTTATTATTAAAATGACAGGCCTCACAGCTTAGTTGGTAGTAGTTCTGCCTTCCAAGCTGTGGGTCGATTCCCACCCAGAACAAATGTTTGTGTGATGAACATAAATATTTATTGTGTCTGGGTATTACTATGTATTCTATGTATGTACCTACATATTAACAAACAAAAGTGTACCTACTTATACAAGTATTTTATCAGCAATCTTGTTTCGATAGTTCGAGCTTTGCTTAGTTTGGGACTACAGTGTGATGTGTCAAATTCCGTGAATATATTTACTTATATTTTTTTCAAATAGAATGCTAACAAGAAGACAAAAAAAATAGTCATACGCTTATAACTTTTCATAGCGATTCGAAAGTGAACAAACCAATATAAAAAAGTCGTCAATCTACAACGAAACAAGTTCACAACTTACTAGACCTTGTTTACAATCCAAACCAGTTACTAGATTATAATACCTACCAATAATAATGCTATTAAAGAAATATCGCAGTACCCGATTGGTTCGAACTGAGATAATGATCAAGAAAACACTAGATATATTTGGATGTTATTTTTGTGCAACTAATTAACATTAGATTCTTAAAAAATACAGTCGAATAGACCCTTTTCTTGAAATCAATATTCAAGAAAATATTTATTTATTTCATTTTACAATGCCATTACAGGTTTTACCTAAATCGACAATGTAAATGAGCTTAGCTTATTTATAAATAAGCCCGCTCTATAAATTGTGTCGTATACTATGTATAATATCTTGACTGATGTTATACAAACTGTTGTTACAAGCTGAAGCTTAATTAACGAAGGTAGAAAACAAATTGTTACATAACAAAATTAATGAAAGTGCTGTCGCTAGGAGTGGCACGACCACGACTCATCAAGATAAGACACGCCGAAAGGTATAATCTACTAGGAATTACGTACGGGGCTATCTATCGTAAAACTAGGTTACGACGGCAGACCAAATAAACAACTTACAAAAACAACATAATAACAATTAACAAAATTGCTTAATACTTACCTTGATCATAATATTTTTTACTTGTATATTGTCTCATTTTGTCTGAAATATCACTTAGAAAAATGCTGAAAGTAACATTATTAAACACATTTTTGCGTAAAACATCGTATTCTAATCCTACCTTATGACATAGTTGACGCAGACGATGCTGATGGGTTTCTGCTGCTTGTCGGTGATGACGGTGGCCTGGGTTTGAACCCAGGCGAAGCCTCCGGTCTTGGCCAGGAAGCGGTACTGGCCGGTCTCGCACTGTCCTTTGGAGAACACTGCAACAAGACACACAACTTAGGATTGTTTTTAAACAAGATAATAGCAGGAAAAGACGTAGATAACCAGTAGCAATTTGAAACAAGTTATGAAGAGTAAAATTCACTAGCTTATAGCTCATTACCTACTGTAATATACCCCGGTTTTCAAAGAACAGAATATTAATTCATCTTAGTTGTTCATTACCTCTTGGGCAGAGAGTAGCACGTGTAATTGATTGCGGTTAGATTAGTTTCTCCATTGTCACAATCTATCAGACCATAATTAGAAAATAATCAAATTGCGTCAGATCTTTATCGATCTTGCGTAGATTCAGCGATAGTGCGAAGAATGTTTTGTAACGATGACGCTATTAGCACAACACTAAGAAGCCATTATGCCAGTAATAGGGCTATTCATAACTAGATTTTTGGTAAATAAGGATAATGGATTAGTTAAACATGACAGAGAGAAACAACAAAGGCTAGACGGATAAGCCAAAGAAATCCTGAAGGATCAAATAGTCAGTCAAACGCAAGATCCGTGAAGTGCTTTCTACTTTGCTCAAGGTCAAAAAACCAATAATGTTGAAGGCGAATTCCCTTATCGGGCACAAACGGTTCGTATGTTGGGATCCCAGCGAGAATCGGACGTCTGGTACGCGGATTACACTTAAGGGATCTCCTACAATATCGCTCGCATTTATTCGAAATACTGTTGTATTTATTTTTATGATCTGAAAGTGTGTTAGCGGCAAGGTAATGAAATCTTTTTTTAGAAAACGATATATTACTTCTCGATAAAATGGAACCCAAACAAGGTTCTATGATTTATAAAGAACTGATGTCAAATTATGTTAATGTAACATCCACGATCACACAGCTGGTATTCTGATCGTAAAAGACGAAATCTGACGATATATATGTTAATACCATGGGATGCTCGTAGACCAAGAGGCAGACCACCAGCCCGATGGTCCAAAAACATTACGGAACCAACCGGGAATCAGTGGATGAGAGTCACAAGGGACGGGAAAGAATGACACAGTAAAGAGGAACCCTATACTCAGCAGTGGTTGCCAAATGATACTAAGATATCCCATCGAATTTATCACAATTAAAAAACTATCAGAAATAAATAAGAAGAATATCAGGAATAACTAAGGCCCGGTTAAATATGTTTATCCGGTTTATCCGGTTAAATATGTCCGATATCAAATCCGAGAGCAAAGAGAAAACTGAAAGATTAATAGCAATACGGCGCAAGAGTAATATGACCCTTGGGAATTCGGGATCAGTTTATTCTTTTTTTTTATACAGCTGGCCAGTTTATAAGTAGACAAGTGGTTTGGTAAAATTAATAACTTTAATATTGTATTTCAAAGCAGTTGACTTTGCAAAGCCTTCGTAATCAAGTCAAATAATCTTCATTCTTTTTTATCAAAAAAATCTTTAGAATCTCTTATACATATACTAGGTGATTTTAGGTGCCAGTACCACGCGACCGGAACCTATAAGAAATGGCAAGATACTACGATCTGGTTACTACCGCTTTTTGTATGATCCTTCTTACAAAGAATTACAATTAAATACTAAAGTACCAATAAGGTTTCGTTTTCGGTGACACGATACTTATAGTAACATTTGTCTAGTGTGTTGTGTCGATTAATATCTGTCACTATGTTCTATTGATAGATTGTAGAGTATTTGTAACACGCTTAATGTATGCATCAGACCCGTATATTTAAATATACAAATATAAATATTCACGGACATTTCACACAACACACTCTAATCCCAAACTAAGTAACACATGTACTATTTAAATTGATAGTATTGGTCCCTTCTGGCAATAAAACCCCGTTACATATCCAAAGGCATAACAGAAAATAAAATGACCGTGTATTGCAAAGTTATGCCGGCAATTTAAAATACTTTAAGATCTTATCAAAAACATTGAACTAATACCATTAATAAGCGATCAGGTAATCTTTTTATTGCACAGCTTAATACAAATGATATTACTTATAACAATAAGTGACCTGTTTTTCATAGTCGATTTATATAACGAAGACAGGTACTACATAGATATAAGAGTAATGTCCGATTTTATTTGGCTGACCTATCAGCCAAATAAAATCGGTACTTACCTGTTACAAGGAGAAAGTTATTTGAAGCAATAAAAATATATTAAAGATAAGGAGAGGAAAGACATGTATATATACAGGTTGAAATTAAATTGAATAGTATTTAGAATAATAGATATAATTATATGTTTTACAAAAATGAACAAAGCCGACTTTAATCGTCATCAACAAGTAATTATTATAATACCCACATTTTTAAAGATAATAAAATATACTCGTCAGATCTTCATGAGAACACCTCTGAAGTATGATCTACCGAACAAATCATAACAAAATCCATACATAATTGGTGATGTAATAACGTAACAAATATACAAAAAACAGAGTTTAATTTAAAAACTCCTTCCACGTGTAAAATATTACAAACAAAAAAATGGTTGTCTGTAAAGTCGGTTTACTGACGATAGTTGAACGTGACAACGTCAATCGTATCTTATCTTATCTTATCTTGGAACGCCTCAGAACGCCGGAACGCCAGAACGCTTCATGAGTCATGTTTTTTCGTGCGTGCAGCCGGCTCTATCGAATTATAAGACGTTGTCACGTCAAAAACATAATGATATGACGGAACAAGGAAGTGCATTCGTAAGTAATAGAACAGTTGCGCCAATTTTCATGGGTTCAGTCAAACCTAAAACACTTGGAGAAACGCCAAGATTGCGCTTAGTAACGCAAGTGACAAACAATCAAATACGAACTAAATCACGTAAGTACTTTATTTATCAAGTATACAATTGCATAACACGAATCTATTTTTCGATTAGTCAGCGCGGAAAAATTTCACCATCGGGTACTGAATTCAATCTTCTTACGTGTCAATTATTTCCTATTACTTCAAATTTGATTAGAGTAAAACTCCGCTTCTATTATCCCTCTGGATTTAATAAAATGTTGGTAAAGTTTCTTCTAACTTCAGGAACATTTTCAATGCACTCGGAATGTAAATAGAATCAGTATCACTTAGCCTAATTCGATAAACCGAATATCTGATGGACTCTTAGTTTCGCACAATTTCACTGAGTGCCCGAAAGCTGAGTTTATTCGGATACCTACCGTGTTATTGTAAATGTCTGAGAAAGCTTAAGCGTAGTAAAGTCTATAAATCTCCTAGTATTTATGTAGACTTGGTCAATGCCAGACAATATTCAGACGTGCCCTTTCAAAGATTCTCAAGTATTTATAAAATTGTAAAGACTATTAAAAAATTTTGAAAACACCAAAATACTCGTTTGTTTTTTGGTTTACTTGGATCAAACGGTATTTTTTTAAGGGCATTTTGTTTAGAGAATAAACAACATAAACTACATAACTAAGATTTGCAAGAAGTTATACATAGAGTAGAACGAACTATCCATTTCAGACTAATGTCATCGAACTGTGATACGGGTACAGTAATAGCCCAAGTTGTTCAACTAACCAAGTAAGAACCACTTTAATCTTGAGCTTTAGAATTACTTTGACTTAAATAACGCCGCCAAAAAACAAGTACGTAACTGAGTTTACGACAAAATTTATAAAAATTATCAAGACAATAGAGCTATAAAACATTATAATTAATATCATAAAGCTAGATCATATCGAAGAAATCCAATTGCAGAACAATTTGATCCAGTCAAAAACAAGGCTCGTGTTCGTGATCTACGTGTCTGTCAATAAAATATTCTACTATTTGTCTATGATAGGTGTTTTTTCCTCTCCTCTATGATTTGTCTATGTAACAAAAATTACGCCATTATACGCATTGTCATTACCATAAACGCATCGTTTTATTAAAATATCCACAAAAACTAAAGTTAAAGTAATTCAGACAGTCACGTCAAGTAGTACATCATACATGTGGTCCTTCGACGCCAAATATCAAGATCCAGCACCTTTGGAAACTAACGTTGACGCGCGAGCAACGTGGCCGTCGTCGTTACTTTAACCTCCACGCAACGCATTTTGGACAACGCACTATCCTAATTTGAAGACTTGGAGGCTAAGCGCACAAAGGAATAAGAAGAGGATTGGCATTTCATCAAACTTACACGCAATCTGGTGGGGCCAACCATCCTTTTTACCCTATCTCCTCCCGGTTCTATTTGTGATACGTGTCGAAATTGATTTCAGTGTTTATCGCGAAGGAGTGTTTTGGTGTGAAATATACGCGCTAAAGCTGGTGACGTTGCTATCTCCGCTGCTGCCGTGTCTTTCCTACCATTCGAGTTCACAAATCGTAAGTACTCCTGTAAGCACTGACCACCAAAATGTCAACGGAAGGTTCTATTTCACGCGATAAATCTCCCCATACATTAAACATTGATAGTTCTAAACAAGAAAAATCGCAATCTCGCGACAGGTCTCCCGCTAGTCTCAGTAACAATCCTGACTTGACACGCGAGTTAGTTAGAAAACGTGGAATTGTAAAGGGCAGATTAACTAAATTTACTAACTATGTACAATCGTTAAAAGGCGAGAATCTCTCTGTTTCTTCCTCTCGGGAGTGTATAGATTTAAAATTGAGGATCAAGGGGGCTTCTAGTTTGTTTGACGAGTTCAATGATATTCAAACTAAAATCGAGGAAAATGTTTGTGATAGTGAGATTTCTAATCAGTTAGCTAGTCGAGAATTGTTTGAGAATTCCTACTATAGTACTGTAGCTTATGCTGAATCTATGCTTACTGGTGATGAGGTCACTAACTGTTCTGATAAGTCCTGCCATAAACTGCAATCCGTAAAATTGCCTACTATTTCCATGCCTACCTTTGATGGATCGTATGAACACTGGCTTGAGTTCAGGGACACTTTCCTATCACTAGTTCACAACTCTAAACAGATAAGTAGCATACAAAAGTTTCACTATTTAAAATCGTCATTAAAAGGTAGTGCTACGCTAGTTATAGATTCACTAGAGTTCTCCTCAGATAATTATACCGTTGCATGGGAACTATTACTCAATAGGTATAATTAACAAAAATAACCTCTGTTGACTTTTTAAAAACGAAAAGAGTATAAATAGAGAGCGATCGGTAGGCTTGCGCTCATTCTGTTGCTAGAAGTCGAGGTGGAAACACCTCTCTAGTGTTCATCGCTCATTCGGTTGCGAGACGTCGAGGCGGTAACACCTCTCCAGTATTGTCTAATTAGTTAAAATAGGCTGTTACTATGCCCAAATGGGTTTAGAGTTGTTAATCCTGACATTTATGGTTTCTGTTATAATTAATTCCTTAATGAGATAATCAATTTGTGACTGTTATCTATTTTTTTTATGGTAATTTGATAGAAACCGCTTAATTCAGAAGTGGGATGGGACTCAATCGTTCCATCCTAGCTCTGGCCTAAAGCCAAGATCAGTTTTCATTACTAAATTGTACCGTCAGATTTTGATCTTTTGCTATTTGTGTGATTTAATCATGGCAACGTTCGTACTTTCTTGGTGAGGTAGAACTAAGCCTGATTTAAAACAAAATGCTAATGATTTTTGTAAGTTTTCAGAGAATGGTGTATTGAGAGTGCTAGTGCTGCGACCTTGGTGCCGATGACGACAGATGAGTGTGCCGTGGTGGCTACCAGCTCGTTTGTCACGTCTGCGCCGTAGTCTCGCCAGCACGGGTTCTAGCAATGCCTTTGCATTCCCAGTTGCAGAGTGCGCGACTACCCCCAGCGGTGTTGCCTAGCGATGCGAGTACGTGTGTGAGCCCCTTGAGTGTGCTTACTTATTGGACAACTACCACTGAACGCCTCATTGTAGTGATGAGCGCGTTATGCAAGGTCAGATCCAACCATTTACTTTGATTTTGTACATCAATTCTAGTTTGCAAGATATCGATTTTTAATGTGGGTAGTAAGTAAAACGAACGCCATAAAGCAAATGCTGGTCTAAGACAAGCAGATACTGGTCCCGGACAGTTCGATTCTTGAAGGGCGATGTTTTTAGTTGAATTTACAAGTACCTACACTTGTTTAAATTGAGTTAAGCACATGTTACACATTAATAACATAATCGATTTCGTAAACTTTCAGTAAATTATGCGTTGATAGCCAAACCACATAATGTAGATTGCGCTAGGTGTTTTATTTTGCGCCTTTATTGAGTTTAAGTAAACTATTGGTATAGTTCAGTGTGTGATAAAAGTAACTCATTAGTATGAGCCCCTGCTGTGGTATTTGCCGCTGTAATTTACAGCCTAATTGATTTGTTGAGTTTTTGTTAGTAAATGCAAAAAGAAATAACGACTATCGCTTAAAGTCGTTTAGATTATATTGTCCGATCGAAAACTACCCGTTACCCGTTAAATGTGATAAAGTTTTATGCTAAAAGCTAATTAAGTGTAGTTCTTTTGTTCATTTCTAGCAAATTATGCAATGAGTCAGATTTAAGTGTCGTTAGTTCTGCTTGCGATAACATCGAAAGAACACCTTTCTGTCGAAAACAAGTGACGTCATTTTCGTTAAGAGATAAGGTTGTTGCAGCGATAAGATTGCGTCTTATCTCTCATTATTTTTGTTGAGGGTATTTTAAAATGGTGAAACATGCAATATTCTTTTGTGGAAAAATGTCGTAAATGGATTTGATGGCGAAGTAATCTTTTAATCTGTTTAGAGCATACTCCTAATCTATCCGGTAGGGTGGACAGTGGACGAGATTAGTTTTTCTGAATCTAGTAAACATTTTGTTGGCAAGAAATGTTCCCATCAAGTTTTATGAGGTTGATACCTAGTTAACTAAAACATCGAGTGAGACCGTTAGTTACAAAGTTTTGGTTTAATGATTTACCTGCTGTTAGTAATTTGATTTTATGTATCGGTCATACATCGGAGTTCTATGACAATTGTACTGATGCCATGTGTCTTGTTGAATGAATTTCAAGTCACGTCAGTCAATCGTCAAGTCTACTGTTTGTTTTGAAGATAAAGGTGTGTGTGTGATTTCACTTAAAACAAATTCAAAGTTGTTTTCTTTATGTCCGATTTTTGTTGTAAGAAAAAGTGACATCACGATGTTCCAACTCTCTTTGTATTCGAGTTTTTACGGTTTACTAAAGTTTTGGTTTTGAACTTCAACGTTGTTCAGTAGTGTGTAGTGTTAGCAGTGAAGCAATCGTGCATTGCAGTGAGACACTCCTACTCTGCTAGTGTTTTCATAAGGTTTTATGATCGAGCAGTTGTAGGTACAACTAAAAAGTGTGATTGAATAATATTTTGCCGTTCCCGTTTCAAAATGTGAAAGAAAGTTCTTTCGTGTCAAATGTTGTTGAGTTTGACAATTGTTTCTTAGTAAAGAAAAGTATTGAAGTACCTACAGATGTAATATATTTGCAATGTTGACAATATTTTTAATGTTTTGCAGGTTAGACCGAGCGAGAGTTGTGTCGAAGATTTTACAGACTTCTTTGTGTCAACAATCGTAAATGGATGCGACAGTTGGTTTGTCGAATACTTTCGTTACGAATACGTTTGTACGTGCGGTACATTGATTTTTATTTTCGGATTTTATTTAAATGAACGCAAAGTTTGAGTGTAATTAAATAATTACGAGCCAGTGCTTGTTATTTTGACGCTCTGTTACTAGCAGACTAGTAAACTACTCTGGTATGATGAAATTAATGAAAATAATAAATGAAACTAATCGTTATTACAATTTTGTACAGGTTTTCAATGGAGATGTAAGATGTAAAGGATCGGACGTGGCAAAAAGAGGTACACAATGGTAATTGGCTTTACTGTCTTTGCGACTGAGCAATGGTTGCTCGGTGCGGAGACTGGTCATTCACTTGTACTGTGTGTGTCATGTGTTCGAATGTAAGTACATCATGTTACATCGTATAGGATGAAAACTACTTGAACTATAAATACGATTCTAATGTACTGGGTTGAGTCCCTTCATATTGTGTTGTTGGGCATATTGTAATAATGTTTTCAGATAGACCTGTCGTAACATGCTAACTAGGTGCCTCTGTTTTGTGGATGTAGTTGACATGCTAACTAGGTGCCTCTGTCTTGTGGATGTTGTTGACAAGCTAACTAGGTGCCTCTGTCTTGTGGATGTTGTTGACAAGCTAACTAGGCGCCTCTGTCTTGTGGATTCTGTATGACATGCTAACAAGGCGCCTCTTAGTCCAGTCAAAATAGACTAAAATTATGACTTCAGTTTGCATTAATTCCCAACAAGCTGGATTTTTGTGCAGGCCTTGAATACGTCATTACAAATGATATGTCAAAAGTCCCCATCGATCCCGCTTGTGCGTTGTTTTTTATTCGAGGTCAAAGGTCATAAATTTGCATTTTTTGCGTATATCTCTGAAACAACGAAAGCTATCGAAAAGTGGTTCAGGCAAAGTTTGTACATCGTAAAATTGTCTACAAAAATATCTCAACACTTTTCTTCTACAAAGCATCGTTTTCGAGATATAGTGACTTTAGACCGCAGGAAAATCGTCGACGATGCTGCGTTTTTTTCATTTCAGCAGTTTTATCTGCTTCATTGTCACAGAACAAACAGTATTTCTTGAAATTTACTTAAAGGGGTGATGGGTTCGATGGGTTAGTCCTCCTCCAAGGTAATGAATCGTCTTTTTGTTTCAAGAAATACTGTTCGTTCTATGGCAATGAAGCAGATAAAACGGCTGAAATGAAAAAAACGCAGCATTTTAGTAGATTTTCCTGCGGTCTAAAGTCACTGTATCTCGAAAGTGATGCTTTGTAGAAGAAAAATGTTGAGATATTTTTGTAGACAATTTTACGATCTACAAACTTTGCCAGAACCATTTTTCGATAGCTCTCGTTGTTTCAGAGATATACGCGAAAAACGCAAATACCCAGGTTAAAGTCATAAATTTGCGTTTAAAAGTCATAAACGAGAGCTATCGAAAAATAGTTCTGACAAAGTTTGTAGATCGTAAAATTGTCCACAAAAATATTTTAACACCTTTCTTTTACAAAGCATCGCTTTCGAGATATAGTGACTTTAGACCGCAGGAAAATCTACTAAAATGCTGCGTTTTTTTCATTTCAGCCGTTTTATCTGCTTCATTGCCATAGAACGAACAGTATTTTTTGAAACAAAAAGACGATTCATTACCTTGGAGGAGGACTAACCCATAGAACCCATCACCCCTTTCAGTAAATTTCAAGAAATACTGTTTGTTCTGTGGCAATGAAGCAGATAAAACGGCTGAAATGAAAAAAACGCAGCATCTTCGACGATTTTCCTGCGATCTAAAGTCACTATATCTCGAAAACGATGCTTTGTAGAAGAAAAGTGTTAAGGTATTTTTGTAGACAATTTTACGATGTACAAACTTTGCCTAAACCACTTTTCGATAGCTTTCGTTGTTTCAGAGATATACGCAAAAAATGCAAATTTATGACCTTTGACCTCGAATAAAAAACAACGCACAAGCGGGATCGATGGGGACTTTTGACATATCATTTGTAATGACGTATTCAAGGCCTGTACAAAAATCCAGCTTGTTGGTAATTAATGCAAACTGGAATGTCTATTTTGACTGGACTATCTGTCCCACGTTGGACACGTACTGTCGTTGTACGTTAACTGGTTCTACAATCGCATTCTGTCTTCAACTGTCTGTAAGGATTTAAGGGTGATCCGTAAGATTTTGTAAAAGCGAGTGTAGATTTGAGATTCATGAGAGACTTTAGCGTTGAATGCTGAATCAAAACGTAAAAGTAGACTCAAACATAGATTTTGGGCACTTTCTTGATGAAAACCCGAGAAAAATTTGTGTTTGTATGGGTTTTGATTTAAACATTCAACTTCGGAGCATACAAACCTAAACGTGAACTAAATCAAAACGTAAAGTAGACTCGAACATGGGTTTTGGACACGTTTTCTTGATGAAAGGGTGTAAGAAACTGTATGTTCGTATGGGTTTTGATTTAGAATTAACTTCGAAGCGCGACATGCTAACACGGTGCCTCTGTCTGTTGTCAAAAAGATATGCAGGTTGTCTGTATATCTTGGTTAGGATAATGGAATAGTCCTAACTGTGTATTTTCTGTTTCAGTTGCGGAACATCCTGTTGGTTCATCCCAGTTTGTTCCAGGCACCCTTGATGAAAGGTGCCTCAGTCGACCGCGTGATGGAGCCATCCCTGCAGTTCGTGGCTGCAGTTCGTGCCTGCAGTTCGTGCCTGCTGCCTTCAGCTGGAGCAGTAGTAGATTAAGTCTGGTAGAGGCTACCAGATCAGCAGTATGGCCGAATTAACAAAAATAACCTCTGTTGACTTTTTAAAAACGAAAAGAGTATAAATAGAGAGCGATCGGTAGGCTTGCGCTCATTCTGTTGCTAGAAGTCGAGGTGGAAACACCTCTCTAGTGTTCATCGCTCATTCGGTTGCGAGACGTCGAGGCGGTAACACCTCTCCAGTATTGTCTAATTAGTTAAAATAGGCTGTTACTATGCCCAAATGGGTTTAGAGTTGTTAATCCTGACATTTATGGTTTCTGTTATAATTAATTCCTTAATGAGATAATCAATTTGTGACTGTTATCTATTTTTTTTATGGTAATTTGATAGAAACCGCTTAATGTATAATAATAGTAGACTTTTAGTTCACAATCACGTAAAGGCGTTGTTTACTATCAATGCACTGTCTAAAGAATCCGCCACTTGCATTCGAAAGCTCATTGACACAATTCTCAAGAATTTACGCGCACTAAAGATCCTAGGTGAAGCTACAGATCACTGGGATACACTAATAAACTACATTATTGTGTCAAAGTTAGACAAGACTACTGAGCGCGAGTGGGAAACATTCAAATGCACATTGTTAGCTAGCGATAACAGCTCTAAACGCACAATAAAAATGAATGATTTATTAGGATTCTTAAAGGACAGGGCCGATATGCTAGAAACTTTGCAGCTTTCACACAACAAAGGGTCTGCTTCACAGCCCGAGAACAAAAAACAAGGTTCGTATTCGCATAACACGTCCTTCTGCAACGTTTCAAGCAATAAGCCGCACGACAATCAGTCTCGATTTACTAGATCTTGCTTGAAATGCAACGGAACGCATCCGCTTTATTCATGTCAAAAATTCCTTGATAGTGATTTAGAATCGAAGTTAAAACTAATACGCGAAAATAAGGTCTGTGAGAATTGTTTACGACCGGGTCATGCGCCTAGCACTTGTAAGTTTGGCCCGTGCAGGAAATGTAACCAGAAACATAACTCATTAATTCACCGAGATAACACTAATTCAGTTGCATTTCATCCGAGTGTTCCGGCCGAGAAGCCTGCCGCGACTGCGACTGCAGCTCAGGCTTCCTCTGCCCTTCCCTCCTCGTCCACCGCGGAGGCGCTCCCGATACACGTAAACAAGGCTCACATGCAAACTCGAAGCGCTAATTCTATAGATACGCACACTGTGCTCCTGTCAACAGCTGTTGTGGAGGTCGCCGACTCGCGCGGTGCTTATCACCAGGCGCGTGCGCTGCTTGACAGTGGAAGCCAGCGATGCTTTATTTCCAAATCGTTATGCAATTTAATAAACACACCATTATTACAGTCCACTCATGAAGTTCGAGGTGTAGGCGATTCGGTGGTACAATGTTCGGAAACTTGTAGCATTGAAATTAAGTCTCATGTCGATCAAACATTCACAACACGCATCGAATGTTTTGTTTTATCGCAAATAACATCTACCATGCCGACCTTATGTCAACTAAGCGCGCAGTTCTGTATTCCAGACAACATAAGATTGGCAGATCCGCAATTTCTAGATTCTAGAAAGGTAGACATCCTTATAGGTGCTGATAGGTTCTGGGATCTCTTAGGGGAAGGTAAAATCCGTCTTCCTACGGGCCCGTACTTACAGAATACTAAGCTAGGTTGGATTATTTCCGGCCCGATTATTAACACGCACAATAATAAAATTACACGCATTAATTGTAATTTTACTAGTTCAATAGATACGCAGTTACGCATGTTTTGGGAGGTGGAAGAGTGTCCTAGCGCTAAGGTCGCGCAGACTCAGGAGGAACGTGCTTGTGAGGAATATTTCCTTAGCACTACTACACGCAATAGTGAGGGCAGGTTCGTTGTACGCATTCCTTTAAAAGAGTCACCTAGTGCTTTGGGCGAGTCTTATACTCAAGCTGAGCGCCGTTTTATCGCAACAGAAAAACGTCTACAACGCTCGCCTGATTATAAATTATTATACGCAAATTTCATGAAAGAATATGAAAGTTTAGGTCATATGAGCCCGGTAAGTACATATGAAAGTCCGTGCTATTTCTTGCCGCATCACGGCGTCTACCGGGAACATAGCACCACAACTAAATTGCGCGTCGTGTTCGACGCGAGTGCGCCTTCGTCTTCTGGAAAATCGCTTAACGATTTACAGCTGGTAGGCCCTGCGATTCAGGGTGATTTAATATCTATTCTACTACGGTTTAGACAGCATAAATACGTTGTATGTTCCGACGTTACTAAGATGTTTCGCAATTGCTTGGTAGATAACAATCAACGTAATTTACAGATGATTTTGTGGCGCGATGATCCATCAAAACCTTTAGGTATGTATCAGCTAAATACGGTCACGTACGGAACTGCATCCGCGCCGTTCCTTAGTGTGAGATGCTTAAAGCAGTTAGGGATCGAATCGTCGTCTCCTGATGTTCAAAGAGTTGTAAGGGATGATTTTTACGTTGACGACATGCTAACGGGAAGCAACGATAAATCGAGCTTACTAAAACTATGTGTGGACATTACAGATGCGCTAAAACAAGGTTGTTTTCCCCTTCAAAAATGGATGTACAATTTCCCATGCGAGGGTGATGATGATGATGCTTTGTCGGACCGGTTGAAGGAAATTAAATGCAACGAAAGTGTAAGTTCCAAGACGTTAGGTATAGGCTGGAATAATTCCAGCGATGAATTTAATTTTAACACGCAAATTCAAAAGGACGATAAACCTGTCACGAAAAGGTCTATTTTGTCAAATATATCACAAATATTTGACCCTCTCGGCTTGTTGTGCCCTACAATAATTATCGCAAAGGTATTGTTACAACAACTTTGGCTTTTAAAAATAGGCTGGGACGACAAAGTTCCATGCAGTGTCGCACGCACCTATAACCGGTTTATCATTTCATTACAGACGCTCAAAACTATTCGTATTCCACGCCACGTTATAGGTACCGAGCCTAGCTATGTAGAACTGCATGTTTTTAGCGATGCGTCGCAGACGGCGTACGGCGCTTGCGTTTACGTTCGCACATAAGTAAACCAGGATCAAACGTTATCAGTTAGATTGCTCACATCCAAGGCCAAGGTCGCACCGCTTAAGCCTATGAGTATCCCGCGACTTGAGCTGTGCGGTGCCTTGCTTGGTGCTAAACTACTTGATAAAGTACGCAGCTCGCTAACTTGTAAGTTTAGTAGTTTCGTTTTTTGGACCGACTCGACTATTGTTTTAGGCTGGTTACGCATGGCGCCTAATAAATTAAAAACTTTCGTTCAAAATAGAACATCGGAAATACACGATTTAACAAAAGATGTTTTATGGCGCCATGTGAGTAGTAAGGAGAATCCCGCTGATCTCGCATCACGAGGTTTGAGCTTGGAAGAACTTTCTTCTTCCACCCTATGGTGGGAGGGTCCGGATTTCTTGCGAAACCGAAAGTATACGCACGACGATCATGGGATCATTGACACGCGCGAGGATCTCCCTGAGGTTAGGACGACAGCTGTTTCTTCCTTTGTGGTGCATGACTCATCCAACTTATCAATGTTTCAATTTAATAGATTTTCACAGTTCAAACGTATGAAGCGCGCAGTAGCGTATATGCTACGATTCATACATAATATTCGCAATAAAAATGCTAGACGTTCGGGCGTCATTAGTGTTGATGAGTTGAATGAATCAGAAAACACCTTAGTCAGGTGGTCGCAAAGGGAAAGTTATCCGAGTGAATATCAGCTGTTGTTGAACGGTTCGAGTATTAAAGGTAAAGGTAACCTAACTAAATTAAATCTGTTTTTAGATAGAAATAAAATTATACGAGTAGGTGGTCGTTTAGGAAACTCAGATGAGTTTAGTTATAGTAAAATGCATCCTATTTTAGTATCCGCTAAACATTATTTTACAGTGTTATTATTTCGTCACGAGCACTTACAGCTTCTCCACGCAGGAGCCCAGGCCTTGCTGTGTCACTTACGCGAGATGTGGTGGCCTTTGGGTGCTAGGAACCTAGCTAAGCGCATTGTAAATACTTGTGTTATTTGTACGCGCATGAAAGGTAGAATACTTACGCCTTATATGGGTAATTTACCTAAGGAAAGAATAACGCCTAGTTTTCCATTCAATCGATGCGGGGTGGATTACTGTGGGCCAGTTCTCATACTGAACCGCAAAGGTAGGGGTGCTAAAACTACAAAGGCATACATTTGTTTATTCGTGTGTTTCGTAACGCGTGCGATTCATCTGGAGCTAGTCAGTGACCTCACTACCGATGCATATTTGTTAGCTTTAAAGCGATTCATTTCTCGCCGCGGTAAACCTGTAGAAATATTCTCAGACAATGGCCGTAACTTTGTAGGTTTAATGAATGATTTCTCAAACTTTATACACAAATGTAGTCCCGATATTGTTGAATACGCAACTAGTCAACAAATTAAATTTACGTTTATCCCCCCCTATTCTCCGCATTTTGGTGGTCTGTGGGAGGCAGGTGTGAAGTCGTGCAAACACCACTTACGCAGAGTGGTAGGAAATGCACATCTTACTTTCGAAGAGTTCGACACGGTCTTATCGCAAATAGAAGCTGTCCTTAACTCTCGTCCGCTGTCTCCTCTTTCCGCAGATCCCAAAGACCTCAGTCCTCTGACTCCTGCTCATTTCTTGGTTGGTCGACCGCTCACTGCACCGGCTTGCCACGACCTCAGCGACACTCCTGCGCATCGTCTGAACCGCTATCAGAGAGTTGAACAAATACGCCAACACTTTTGGTCCCGATGGGCCAAAGAATATGTGTCTGAGTTGCAGGTGCGGACCAAATGGACTGATAAGACAGAGGAACTGAAGGTCGACTCCCTTGTCCTGATCAAGGACAACAATATGCCTCCACTCAAATGGCATATGGGTCGTGTGCTCGCTACCATCCCAGGCAAGGATGGTATTTCCCGAGTGGCAGACCTACAAACATCCTCGGGTATTGTTCGACGGAGCTACGCAAAGATCTGTCCACTACTTCAAGATACCTACACATGAGGAGCCTACTTCAAACTATCTACGCAAGGGGACGACGACGCAACTTCAGGATCATTGCTCAGAGACTTTTGAAAGATACTACGACTACCTAGGTACTTTCAAGGCCGGCGGCATGTTCGTGATCTACGTGTCTGTCAATAAAATATTCTACTATTTGTCTATGATAGGTGTTTTTTCCTCTCCTCTATGATTTGTCTATGTAACAAAAATTACGCCATTATACGCATTGTCATTACCATAAACGCATCGTTTTATTAAAATATCCACAAAAACTAAAGTTAAAGTAATTCAGACAGTCACGTCAAGTAGTACATCATACAGCTCGACAAACTAACAAAGAATAAACATGAACCATAAGCATAATGTTACAGGGGATAGAACACGAATAAATGTGACAATAAACGTATCGAAAGTGACATTTAAGATACACTGCGCGTCAACATCAGCTTTACTGTCGAACGTTGCAACGGTAGCACGCAGTGTGTCATTAAATACGGTGAGTTAGATGACATGGTTATCTGCATGGCCCTGGGGCCCAATTCTCGGATTGTAGCGATTTTGGCGAGATAGAGATCTTGACGAAGCTTGAATGTCTAGGCAAAATCTCACGAAAATGTCTGACGATTCAAAAAACCGTATTCCCACTAGGATTCGACAAATGGTGGCACGACATTTCTGTAGAGAAACCAATTATACGTTCCGTTTCAGCTATTATTTTAACAAGATCTTGTTAAATCTGAATCTATATACATTTGTGGCCTCAAGTATTCACATAACATAGATTATGAAATGATTATAATATGGAATATCAAATTATAGTAAATAATTACAGAAAAAAATAGTTTTTGAACCAAAAATTATCATATCCAGTGTCTGACTACCTTTACATGTTTTACTTGCGTAGTACGGAACTTTGTGGTAGGTAAGTAAAACTCTATACTGTCAGTTCAGTCATAAGGTTGGTTTATACAGGGTCAGTAGACAAGTCAATCGCAGCGCCAATGTCGGCGCCGCGACATTGCGACTTTAACTGTTTACCTGAAGTAAGTAGTAGTGGTGCGTTTCTCAAGGTGAGCACACGTGTGTGAAGTCAGTGGGATAAATGAATTCGCGAAAACAACTGAAACGACGATTTAATTATTTGTTGAAAAAATTAACAATTTTGCTGTTGAATGAGTTAATAAAAATGGTAGTAAATGAGATAACTAAAAATAAACGACATTTGTTGAGCCATATTTTGCAACGCCGTTGACCGCATTTCTTTATTGCGGTAATTTAGGGATTTATTATCCCAAAGGCACTCGTTTTCGCAATATAATTGCACCAATTTTAAGGTTTCGTCTTCGCCAAGCTTACGCGTCGCGCGAAAAAAACGTGGTCACTCTACAACGCAGCGGCAGTGACTAACCACGCACTGACTTGTTAGTTTACACGGAGTTTATTTGGCTGGCGCGGGGGTGCGCGGGTGGCGGGGTGCTTCAACTGACTTTAAAATATTCGTGTCTGAATATTCAAGTCAGCGCTGATTTCAACCCACTGTACTGACTTCAAATCAGTTTGCACAGGGTTTTTTTCGGGTCAGCACTGACTTGCCTCAAATTTGTAGTCAGTTACTGACCCTGTATAAACGAGCCTTTGCTATCAAACGTCAAGTCAAATAACAACGTCATTTTTTTAACTTTTACATCATATTAATAAAAATATACATAACAAATATACAAATATACATTAGGGAAGATCAATGGCTGCTCTTATTTGGTCTGTCCATCTCATAAGTGATTTACCGCGCGCTTTTTTGCCTTCGAACTTGCCCTGCACCACCAAGCGTTCAATGGAAATTCCCCCACGACGAGACACATGCCCAAAGAGAGTGAGGATACGCGACTGCACAACGGACGATAGACGTTGCTTGATGCCGAGTTCTTGGAGTATGGATTGATTTGTGTGAAACTCTGTCCACAATCCTCCTAACATTCTTCTCCAGCACCACATCGCAAGAGCATCTACCTTTTTCTCACTTTCCCTAAGAGTGCACGTCTCTGCAGCGTATAGGAATATGGGAAACACAAGCGTTCTGACGAGCCGGATTTTAGTGGCTTTAGTTATATTACGATTTCTCCATATTTTATCTCCATTCTACGGTCTATGAAACTAAAGCCACAAAAGCCAAAAAGAAGAAGTGAAGTGAACTTTTTACTGACTCGATGTTACATATTTTTCTGGAAATAAATTTATTTAAATCTATAAGTATATTATTTAGTTAATTAAGTTAAGTATATTATTGATATCAACTTGATATTGGCGAAAATTGTTTGAGATGGAAAGCGTTAAAAACTCAACGATAAATTCATCAACCATCGTAAAATATTTGCTAAGACCCACCACAATAGGAAACCAACAGAAACTGAATCACACACAGAGTGAGAGTAGATACCAACCCACTTTTCTTGTCAAAACAGGCAGAGTTGTCCTTAGAAAATGGCTGCTATCCTTCGACATTCGATCTCTAACGCTCGGGACCACTCGTTGCTTGTCTAAAGATTTCTTACGACATAAGTCTGTTAGCGACATCACGAGAATAGCTTATTTAGCATTTTTTCGACATCCGCCATCTTTTATCGACCTACGTCGATTTCGTCGAATCTCTAAAGCGCGAGAATTGGGCCCCTGATCAGCGAATCGACCATTTTTTGGCGAATGTTATGCCAAACATGACAAGGACAATGATTATGGCATACGTATGGTATGATATGCGTGCAATCATTATGATAGTGGATGCGAGCAGTGACACATATATTTAAACAAATGACTCAGGCAGATAAATAAAAATGATTGTTATATTGACCAAGTTATCAGTCACCACAATTCAGTTGTATTAGAATAGGTTCAGTCTTCTTCTTATCGTGTCGATGCTACAACTGTTTTTTGATATGTTGTTGTAGCATCGTGTTGGAAAGATTAGCCAGACAGACTAGACACTGCGTTACTGTGCCTACTGTTACCGGTGTGCGCCTCGAGGAGGCTCTTTAGGTTCAGTCGTTTTGGCGTTATACGACTATTTGACACTTCTTTTATAATAGGTTTTGTAGCATAGTGTAGTTTGAGTGCTCTGCAATTTTTGTTGAGGAAATAAATAATTTTAATATAAATATAAAATAATATAAGACAATTTAAATAATTTTAGTAGATTTTATCGTAAACATATTTCTATTTATAAAGAAGAGCTCCTCGATATCTTAAAATTTACTTCTTCATATATATATAATATCCGAAATTAACTAAGAGATTAATGATGTTGTTTTTATACCGCAACCAAGGCGCTGAAATATCCACGCTGGAGTTTTTCCATTCAAATCACTATATTATGACTAGTTAATTATTGCATAATTACTTGATACTGATAACTGCGTGACCTACACAACTTAATAAGAAAATGAATGAAGAATGTGCGTTTTGTTTATTTTTGCGTGATCATGACATATCGGTGTAGGTACTGCGTGTTCTTTCTGAACGCAATAAGGACTATACTATGGTATATTCCATCATCATCATCATCTTCTTTTTACTCTTATCACACACTATAGTCGGTAGAACATGTCTTCTTCTTCCACTCTCCTCTCGTCGTCTCAGTGCTCACTCTTTTCCTACTCATATCATCATTCACACAGTCCATCCATATTTTCTTCGGCTTACCTATACTTCTATATCCATCCATATTCATATCTAACACTCATATCTTTAATATTCACATTCAAAAACTTTAATTTCAAATATAAGAAAGCTATTGTAGTTTTGTATTATCTACGAAACATCATTACCGAAAGGTGCCAGATTTACAGAAGTAGACTAAAGTTTACTTAGTTATACCAACAGTCCAATAGTAGTCCAATTGTAATAATATTGATATATCTCAAAATTTCACAACAGACTGTTGGAATATCTAAGTAAACTCGAACAAAATGTCTGGCACCTATATTTTCGATTTAAGAAAAATCGCGAATAGTTTCCCAAAAGCTCTATTTCTGCCTATCGATTGGAGGAAGGAAACCAGGTGTTCCGGCGGATGGCATCACAAAACAAGACAGGAATAATAAGGATGCGGAAGCAAAGAATGTTAATGAACTGAAAGTGAAAATTTAAGATTTATAACTACTATTTATATAACTATTTATAAGAAGAATAGAAGCATTCAGAATTAGTACTCTCATTAAATCTTTGAAATATTATACCACAATGTTGTTAAATACTCCATAAAAATGCTCTTCTGAAGGAGTATAATTATAAGGATTCATGTTTACACCGCTAAAATCAGGACAGGAAAATTATACTGAAACAGAACACCGAAAAGGATTCTTGAAATAACGAAGCTAACAATTATGGGTTAAAATAAATTGTTAACCGAAAAATAAAGGATTTTTTTTTTCGGTTAACAATTTTTATCAATTTGAGCTATATATAAGCGTCAGGCATTAAAAATAATATAACATGTATTTCGTACATTATTTGATTCGTCATTTACGTTAGAATCACTCAAGAATGAGGATATAATAAATTGTACTTATGCTTTATTTTGAAAAAACCGCAAGTACAAAAAGCGCTATATGTAGCTAAATGTTTTACTTAATTTACTAATCCAATCTTTGATGTCATTTGTAGGAAAAAATAATACTATGATCACTTTTTGTACAAATAAAGTTTTCAAAAATAACGTGTTAAAATCGTTATAAAGGGATAGATGTCCGTATATACATAAGCCGTACCTATTATACAGATATGAAAACAGAATTCAGTGGACTAATAAATAAATACCGCTATCAAAAGGAACGTTAAAATAAAATAAACAAAGCCCAAATGAATTGAAAGTAGATTGCGAAATAATATGATGTCCCGAACAAAGAACTGCTCATTCGTTTTGATGAAATGGAACGAGATATGAGAACAAACATTTTGAGAGACAACCGCTCGAGACAAATACCACATACAAAATTAATTTCTGGCTAGCCTGAGCAGGAATATGTGACAATCGTAACGTATTTAAAATACACTGCGCGCTAACGCTGCTACGTTCGACAGTAAAGCTGGTGTTGACGCGTAGTGTATCTCAAACACGACACTGTTTCGATACGTTGACGATTGTCACATTTCGTGCTCACCTGAAAACAAAACAGGTCGCGTAACTGTGAATGTGATAGCGGCATTCAATGAGGATTTGGAGAACGGTCCTTGTGACAATATAAATAAAGATAGAATTCAGTTGAACTTTAGAACAGAACCTTCAACGACTGCTACTCTTATTCTGGTGTATAGACGACAAAGAAATTGGTTTAGCACTTTTAATGACATCTCCCAGTAACATAATTATTCGCTAAGGATTACTGATTGACAGATTCTGACGTAGCAGTTATTAATCTGTCATGCGAAAATAACCCTTGATGTTTTGTACGTGCAAATGATATTCAGCCTTAGAGTGGTAAACCAATTTCATTGTCGCCTATACAATAAAGATATATACTATTCTACTAGTATAAGAAGTGCATCAATAGAAACCCAATTAACCATACAATTTTTGACAGAAATAATACGCACCTGCAATGCTACTGAACGGTAAAATAAATCATAATTAACCATTTAGTATTCTTGCAGCGATGGTTTTACAGATCGTGATGTATGGAATACAAACTGCAAAAAGTGGCCTGAGCCAAATGTATCTTTCTCATATCATCGGTGCCTCTCACTTCCTAAAATTTTAGTGCCAATTATCAGAGAGACCATCTATTTTGACTAGAAAATAGATTTATTTTGTGCTGATATTTTAAGGAAGGGTAATTTCTACTGAACCGATCTTTAAAATTATTCTAAAAGTACGAGAAGAGTCGTCCCGTAGAATCCACGTTATTTGAATATTATCCCAATAGGATAGAAATGTGCGAGGTTGAGACGGGCTAGTAATATATTCAAGAATTTAAGTCTATACGAGTTGTCGATAACAAATTGCTGAAAATGAAACGATCGACATATCTCAGTCGTAAAGTCGCAGAAATATCTAGATATGTAGGATTCTTTATGACAGTGAATGCCATAAAGAATCAAAGCCAACACAACAAATTCTAGGTGCTCGTAAAACCCAGCGCTTGTTATCTGGTGGAATTGAATGCCCCATAGCTGTTTGGGCTACTGATAAATTGAAAATGCTGGTAGCAGCGAAACCTTTTGGATAAGACAACTTTCTGGATAAAATAAGCAATTTAAAATATATCTCAGATTTTGAACTTTGGGTTTTGATTACATATGATCCTTTGATTGAAGAATTTGAAGATATATCGAATCGAACAGGAATCGAGAAACATTTGGAAAATTTATCGTATTCTTGTTATAAAGGTCATTTTATATATATAAAAGAAGTGGTTGGTTTGTGTGACAGTAATAAATGAATATGAAAGGAATAGATGCAGAGTATGAATATGTAGAAAAGCCTACCTAGCATGGGATAAGGGCAGAGAGGTGATGATATCGTAATTTTTTTAAACAAAAACATTTAGGTTGTGTCCAAGCAATTTGAACGGTGATTTTCAGAGAAAGCGTGGTCTTCAGTCTTGAATAAAATCATCGCATTGATTTATTAATATGTATAACTCACATTATTCTAAAACATGTTAATAATATGAATGAACGCATTTAGGTTAGAATTTTACTTTCAATGATCAGACGAAACCAAATTACAATTTCACAGTTGAACGCTTCATTTCATATACGAATACTGAATAGGTTAAATTAACATAGTTACATATACCTACCTAGGTACCTGTTACTGAAAAGCCTGTGGATAAATTTTGCCTCTCGAGAATAACAAAAAATAATAATAAAACAAACTTTATTGAAGTATTACAAACTTGGTAGGTACATTTATTTAAGGTAATATTTGTTCAAAAGGCGGTCTTATTGCATGGAGCGATTTCTTCCAGACAAACCGTAACTAAAATCTAGCATATTATAAGGAAAGTCATAAGAATGTGAGTGACAAAGGAATTTGTGAGTTTCATTATTTCCCTATATTTCGGCACAGTTGCGCCATGGTCACGGATCATAGTAAATATCCCGTTTATAAAGAAAACTTATGTTCAAAACAGTGATAGTTTAAATAATTATATTGTCAAGGAAGCTTTAGATATTAGTATAGGAGAATATCGGCCGGTTTCTCGAATGATGATCAACGAAAAAATCAAAGAATTACTATGTGTCAAACTCGGATCAATCGTGATTTGGGTTTCCAGAAACCGGCCGTATGTTTTAATTTGTATGTTGATCGTCTAATATTTTAGATAGATTTTTTTAAACAATCTGGTCATTTTATCAAAGAATTTATCTCAAATAGGTTATATGAAATTATCTTACAAAATATCGCCCAAAGCATATTTTTATAGCTAATTTGAATAATCCTGTACTATCTCTGTAATAATGACGCATCAATACTACAGCTCACGTATAGGATATTAGAAAGGGTTATTATTAGAAATTTGTGTATTAATTTACATAATCTCATAGCCAATTACGTGTTTAAACCTATTACAAATTACTTGCTTTCGGTAAATCTTAGATCTATTTTATTTGATTAAGATCCGATGAAAAATTTGAAAGTTACTTACTAAAAAATGGATTTTGCTAGTCCGATAATGATGGCACCTAGAAGCCCAGTTTCGGTTAAAAAAAATATATATCTAAGTATTATATTAGGATCTAGTAGGTACCCATAACAGCTTAGCTTAGTTTGGGACAAGAGAATGATGTGTGAAATGTCCGTGAATTAATTCATTTCACAGTTAGACGTTTGAACGTAACTTTAGTGCCTAGGTCAGACAATATCTAGTTTTACCTACATGCTTGTGTTATTACGTATCTAAGCATTGTACCTGCTAGACGGCTCACGTGTAATATGTCTCTGTCTTTGTCTGGAAACTGTCGTCTTATCCAACTAAGTGCTACGTATGTTTACGTATATGTTACGTGTTCAGATATTTTCGTCGACAATGCCACCTCACTTCTAGCCTGAAGGTTAAAGTTACTAAGAATATTGTATTGAGTTTTGCTAAATTCTTTATCCAGTTTTTTTTTAGTAAGATTATGTAGTTATACAAAAACAGTTTTTTGTATGTAGGTACGAGTATGTTGCTTACATACAAAACACGGATTTGTCCAAGTCTACTAAGATCAGTTGATCCTGATATTTAGACCTCCTACGTATTTCCACTCGACCTAACCAATTGGGTTCACGTTAATGGATTAGATTGGTTTACATTTTATTGTTCTTTCCATTGGACACTTTTATTGGATTTTGCAGACTTATCGATATTTCAAATGCGAAGGCTGCCCCGCGACTGGAAATCCAATTCGTTTCCGATGTCGGAAACTAGACTTAGTTTCATTTTGCGCAGCCTTAATTACTATTTAATATTACTAAAACCATAATCTTTGACCTAATTAACCCTAATTTTACTTTAAATCCCTAGGATAAGGGCAGGGAGAAGAAGAAAAAGAAGAAGAAAACCGGCCAAGTGCGAGTAAACTTGTTTCTGGTAAGTCACCTTCTGTTATAATGTTTGGGAGCCACCTTCAATATTTATTTTATTCTGGATTAATATTTGTTGTTATAGAGGCAACAGATATACATCATCTGGGGAAATTTCAAGCTTGATGACAGACCGACAGCAGTCTCAGTAACAGGGCCCCTTTTTACACTTTGGGAACTGAGCCCTAAAACTTTAGTAGAAAGTGTAGTTATGAAACAAATCACACAATGAACTACAATCATAATTATATGGAACACACAAGCGCACCTTTACGTGAATACATATATTTGTTTTCTATGTGAGTAACTATTTACAAATATTTATGCATTACAAACACTTTTATTATGCAATTACACCTACACCTTTTATACTTTACATAATATTAATTATTCAACAATTCACTCAATCGATTCATAATAAATCAGTAGTAAACGATTAGTGCTCGTCAATAATGTTTCAAGGTCTTGTGTTATAGCTATTTTAAGCTTTCTATATTACCTTAAACTTAATTAATTATATGCAGGATGGTTTTTAGACAAGTGAATATTTATTTATTATTTATATAATTATCTTACGTTATAAACAATCATGAGACGATCATTATGAGAGAACGAGCTACGAGTATCCGTCACATTGCCGGTGCGTGGCGAAAACGTGATACCTACATTGTTCTATAGACGATAGGTTGCTATGTAAACTAAAAACCAGCGTAATTATTACAGGAGGTGAGCACGAATAAATGTGACAATCGTAAACGTATCGAAAAATGACGTATTTGAGATGCAGATACACTGCATCTTACTATCGAACGTTGCAGCGTTAGCGCGCAGTGTGTCTTCACGTTACGTTGACAATTGTATTATTTATTCATGCTCAGCTCTCTGTTAGTCTTTAGTAGTAGTATTTTGAATGATACAGTAAAATAGCTCAATTTACATATTTTTTAGCTCAAGTAGTTGAAATATGTTGGATCATATCACAAAGAAGCTGTCATTCTATCTTTTTCTTCGTATATAAATTGCTTCTCTACGCCAATAGAGAGACTACGACAGAATACGAATACAAATACGACAGAATATGCTTGCTATTTATTGACGGAGCGAAGGAAGCGAGCGAAACGTCTCAGTTTAGATATTGGCTAAAAATGATTTAGTTTAAAGCATCTTTTTTAATTTTATATCAAATCAACTGATTTGATTTATAAGACAAAAGGTGCATATATTCTTTTTGAAAACCAGTCCAGTCACAAACAACACTACACTTCGGCACTTTTAAAATACTCAAGCATAAACAATACAACGAAAAAAGTGCTACAATAAAAACATAATATCTTACGCAATGTTGATATGAAACCGCGGGAAATCTCCACGATCCATGCCTGCTTACTTTACATAATAAATAAATGTAAGCCTGTATACATTTATTTATTATGTAAGGTATATCTAATTCTAACCAACGTGATACAATAAATAAATCTATCTAATTCTGGTTGGGGGAATAAGATCTGCACTGACGTCCCGCAATGGCGTATATTGTGCATTGTCCCCCTTCTAACCTCACCCCAGCCAACCCCACTCCTTAAAGTAACGAAGAAGGACTTTGGGTCGCAGTGTTCTAGCATCCCCGATGGTGTCGTGGATAGTGAATGTACAGGGTAATATCTGATAATAATCTTTATAATATAACCCTGCCTTGATCACACGTACCGAGTAAACCGGCGAGACAGTGACGTATTTAATATACACTGCGCGCTAACGCTGCAACGTTCAACAGTAAAACTGATGTCGACGCGCAGTGTATCTCAAATACGTCACTGTCTCGCCGGTTTACTCGGTACGTGTGATCAAGGCATACATGTATGTGGTCCAGTGAGACAGTGATAGCAGACAAACTTTCGCATGTTTAGCGTTGGAACTTCGTAGATCATCGCATCGACCTTCGGCAATGCCGGCCGCGTGATGTACATACCGAATCAGAAATATATTTTCGATATGCACGTGCGTAGATCCCCGCGAATGTGAAATATGCAATGGATGATATTATTTTCATTCAATGATTTTTGAAGTGAAAACTTCTTTAGCGGCGCTGGGTGGGTAAAAACTTTCAAACTCGCGTCAGGGTCACGTGACGTCGAAAAAGCGTAAGATCTTATTTAATTTTTATACATTGCTCGTAAAACAAGAGACGACAAAAGAACACACTTGCGGTCACGCGACGTATGACTCAAACAATTAAATAGTGTTGTGGCGACATGACGTGACGATGACGTGGCGACATGACGTGACGTGACGATGACGACGAAGCCAACGAAGACACAGACACATTCGCGCTTGCGCGATGACGTGACGATGACGACGAAGCCAACGAAGACACAGACACATTCGCGCGAATGTGTCTGTGTCTTCGTTGGCTTCGTCGTCATCGTCACGTCACGTCATGTCGCCACGTCATCGTCACGTCATGTCGCCACGTCATCGTCACGTGACGATGACGTGGCGACATGACGTGACGTGACGATGACGACGAAGCCAACGAAGACACAGACACATTGACACTGACACAGACACATTCGCGCTTGCGCGAATGTGTCTTGTCTTCGTCGTTGTGTCACATTCGCGCTTGCGCGAATGTGACACAATGACATGACACAATCACGACTGTGGTTATATTTTTGAAGTGAAAACTTAAAAGTGAAAACACAACGTTAATATTGAAGTTTTCACTTCTGCCGGCACTCCCGGAGTGCTAGCTTTTTTTTATTGGTTGCTCTTGATTGGTAAACAAAGTCTACTTTATCAAATAAACTTATGACTATTACAGTATGTATTTACATAATGTACATAGGTATAGGTAAGAAACAGTTGAGGGATCTACAGACCGTTCCAACGATCAATAGATAGCTCAACTTCTCCAAATCAGTACCAATCGTCGCGAACCCAAGATACTGGCTGTATTACCGCGCTGAATAGCAATGCTGATACGCTGGGCCAGACTCACAGCCCTCGGGTCACGCGTCGACAAGACTAGACGCCCCGAAAGAATTTTGAATACCTCGGTATCCTACGGACCTAGAGTATCGACCCCAAGAGGAGCAAATTAATATGAGTATTTCATTTAAACGTATATACAGGGTTACATGGAAAGTCGTGCTAGATCCATTAAGGGCGTGGAGTACCCATCATTTCTGACTTATTTTACTAAGAAACACCCCACCCTAAACATAACCCATTTCGAGATATTCGACTTTTAAATTTTTATTAAAAACTAGCTGTTCCCGCCGCGACTTCGTCCACGTGCCGTTTTAAGAGATTTTGCTATAACCCATTACTATCTTCTTATGAAGAAAATTTATGGTAAAGAGCAGTCTATGACGGAAAACTGAATAGTTTGGTTTGGTGTTTCTATACCGATTTATTCTGTGATTATTTTTTTATTGAATAGGTAGGTAATAATGTTAACTTTTAAAAATTAACTTTAAAATTAGGGATGAGTGAGAGTAAATGTAAGAGTAAACAAATATAATCAGAATGCTCCGAACTGCTAAGCTATCAGGAGTTACACGTGTTATTGTGAGACAACCACAAAAGATAGACATATGCTGTTGCGGGATATTTTTAGACAATTTTATGTAGAATATTTCCGTCATACGTGATTTCTATGAAACTTGAACCATTAAGGCTGCACACGCGACGGAAGCTTAAAAAATGGAGTAACTGTTAAAACTGTTAGATATAAGTACCTACTGTAGGATCGAATAAAACCAGTTACAATAAATAAACGAATATTAGTAAAGAATATATTTAGTCAAGTGAAGATAGTGACATTGATGACAATCAACAACGTTTAGGTTGCTATGGTAACATCTAAGGCTGGTGATAGATATTAAAGGAGTATCTATTCCTAACATCCACCTCTTTTATAATGCCAGCCATCTTCTTGAGACTTTCAATTCTAGGCCCATAAAGTGGTTTGGTGAGCATATCAGCAATCTGCCTGGTTGCTGGCACATGGCAGATGGTAATGCTTCCATCTTGAACACATTCTCGTATAAAGAATGATCGTATCCTTATGTTTTTGGTCATTTGGTGGAATTCTGGAGGATTCTTAGCCATCTTAATTGCTGATATCTTTCATGATCTTTTGAAGCCAAATAATTTCGCTAGCAGTTTAACTTGCTGCCACTATTTCTGCCTCGGTGGATGAAATCGCTACTGTGCTCTGGCGTTTACTATTCCAAGATATTAGACCTCCAGCATACATACAAAGAATGCCTGAGGTAGACCTTCCAGTTTCATGATCACCTCCGTGGTCAGCGTCACATTCTAAACTATGATTATTTCCTGGCTTGTAAACGATGCCTTCTTCTATAGTCCCTTTCAAGTATCGCATTATCCTCTTGATATTGATGATGTTCTCCCTTGTAGGTTTATCTAAATTTCGAGATACAACACTGATAGCAAAGGCTATGTCAGGCCTCGTGCTTGTCATCAAATAAGCTAGTGATCCATCAAATAAGCTAGTGATCCAACAGCTTGACGGTACGGGAAGTTCACAGAAACTTCATTAACATCTTGAGCATTATTTGCTTTTAAAATTGGTGTTGGCACTGGCTTACATTTCTCCATGACAAACCTTTGCAATATGCGAGCGATGTACGATTTCTGATGCAGTAAAGTAGAACCATCAGGGTACCTTAACCACGCTCTGCTACCATGTTAAAGCAGATATAAATACTGTAGAATCGAATAAAACGGTTACAATAAATAAACGAATATTATTAACGTATACTGTAAAGAATATATTTAGTCAAGTGAAGATAGTGACATTGATGACAATCAACAACGTTTGGTTGCTATGGTAACATCTAAGGCTGGTTATAGATATTAAAGGAGTATCTATTCCTAACAGTAACTTCTCCCGTTTTCCCAACATTTCCCTTCACTACTCCGCTCCTATTGATTGTAGCGTGATGAAAAGTATCCTATAAGTTGCTCAGAAGTATGAAGAATAATTGTACTAAGTTTCGTTAAAATCCGTCCAGTAGTTTTTGTTTCTATAAGGAACATACATACAGACAGACAGACAGACAGACAGACAGACAGACAAAAATTTTACTGATTGCATTTTTGGCATCAGTATCGATCACTAATCAACCCCTGATAGTTTTTTTGAAAATATATTTAATGTACAGAATTGACCTCTCTACAGTTTTATTATAAGTATAGATTTGCAGATTTTTTTATTAAAAATTTGCAGATTTTTAGGTACTAAATTTATTTTTGTTTTTTCTGTGCATCTTATTATTATTATATTTGCATTTTTACATGGGTAATAAGATGCTTTAGGACGTCAATCATTAAAATAGTGCATAAGTTAATTGAATAGATCGTAGTAGAGAAGTGAAACTTATGAAATAAAAAAATATTTTAGAAGGTCTGTTTTTCTCTAAAGGATATCTAAAAAAAATATTATGGCACTTGTTCGGCGGATGTTATAATAAATATCTACGTTTCAACAGCTATCTAACGACGTATAATAATCTAGGGTTTGTATTACATTTCGTGGAAAAAAAGTAGTTGGGACGCTCCAGGTTGCAGTTCTAACGGTCCCGCGCGAGCAAGACAAGTGAAGATTTAGGTAGGTGCGAATGAAAGAAAAAATGTGTAGAGACCGGCTAGGGCTAGGAATACAACAGGGGAAATTGTTTTGGTTGTCAGTCTGCATAGTGAATGTAATATCGTTTTGCTCTTTTTCTCAACTTGGCTGTGATTCTGAACTATTTCTTCTGATTTTGACTACTGTGCTCGATAACCGGACTCTGATTTGTACCTGTGATACGGAAGTGTTGAAAATGACGTCCTACACATCTAAATAATATGCTGATATGCTTATTTGACTTGCTTTGCTTTATTTGCAGACACACAATCGCAGTATCCGTAACAAATAAGCATATCAGCATATTCTTCAGATGTTTAGGAGAAGAGCAAAACGATATCACATTCACTATGTACGAAGCACAAAAGCAGACTGACAACCAAAACAATTTCCCCTGTTGTATTCCTAGCCCTAGCCGGTCTCTACACATTTTTTCTTTCATTCGCACCTACCTAAATCTTCACTTGTCTTGCTCGCGCGGGACCGTTAGAACTGCAACCTGGAGCGTCCCAACTACTTTTTTTCCACGAAATGTAATACAAACCCTAGATTATTATACGTCGTTAGATAGCTGTTGAAACGTAGATATTTATTATAACATCCGCCGAACAAGTGCCATAATATTTTTTTTAGATATCCCTTAGAGAAAAACAGACCTTCTAAAATATTTTTTTATTTCATAAGTTTCACTTCTCTACTACGATCTATTCAATTAACTTATGCACTATTTTAATGATTGACGTCCTAAAGCATCTTATTACCCATGTAAAAATGCAAAAATAATAATAATAAGATGCACAGAAAAAACAAAAATAAATTTAGTACCTAAAAATCTGCAAATTTTTAATAAAAATTTAAAAGTCTAATATCTCGAAATGGGTTAAGTTTAGGGTGGGGTGTTTCTTAGTAAAATAAGTCAGAAATGATGGGTACTCTACGCCCTTAACGGATCTAGCACGACTTTCCATGTAACCCTGTATATATAAGTTGAATGATAAAAGTCTACATGATGTAACCAAAATATAAGTATTTAAATTTTAAATGCCCCAAAGATTTTAATGATTTCTAAGCTTTTGCTTTCACTACGTTTTCTGATACATTTAATATTGATTTACAGTTAATCTTAACGTTTATTATGTTGGTAGTTACATCGTCATACAGGGTGGCGCAAAAGAAATGACCCTATTTGGTTCAGCTATAACTTTTTTTCTAAATTAGAAAAATAGATTTAGGTTTTTTTAAATGTATATTTGGTTCATTAAATTTTGTACCATTAGGATTTAAAAATTATGTCTTTTAAATAGTGACCTCCAGAGTTGATGCAAGCTTGAGCCCTTTTTATGACATTTTGCATAACTTGCCGTAACACTTCCTGCGATATGTTCCTTTTTTCTTGATGAATGATTTCTTTTAGAGTTGCGATATTCTGTGGCTTGTTCACATACACCCGAGATTTCAAAAAACTCCAAAGAAAGAAGTCTGGACTGGTCAGATCGGGTGATCTTGCAGGCCAAGGCAAATCGCCAAAACGAGAGATAACTCGGCCTGGAAAAGCGTCCCTAACTAAGTCCATAGTGTCGCGCGCTGTGTGTGCCGTAGCGCCGTCTTGTTGAAACCAGATGTGCTCCAGCCTCAATTCGTCCAAACTGGGTATCAAAAACTCACGTAACATGGTTCTGTAGCGTTCTCCAGTGACGCAATTGCGTGGCACGTTGCCTCGTTGATGTTTCTGGACACTCTTCCACATATTCGCGCACAGCATCGATATTTTCAGCTGAACGGCCTGTTCTTGGTCTCCCAGACTTAGGTCTATCCAATGTTGAATCCGAATTGAGCGACCAATCGGTGCCGGACGGTGGGGAAATCGTTGACGAAATTCACGTTGTGTTTTTATCACTGATGAATTATTCCGTAAGAACATTGACACGATTATTCCACGTTCTTGAGGAGTAAAACGGTCCATGTTTATTTTCAGTGTATTTTACATTTGTTAGTCCAGTCAAATTACGAAATAAATAAACATGAGCGAATACAGTTTGGGGACTTTGAGGATCGATAGGGCGGTGTATTCTGAGCATACATTTCAATTTGAGGGGTTGTACTGAGGTCAGCTCAAGGTCATTTCGATGAAAACGCGTTTCATTCGATATCTCGAGAATGGTTAGAGTTAGGCGAAAAATTGTTGAGACCTTTTCTTTTTAAAACAAAATTTACAAACTTTTTTATTTGAAACTTTTTTTTATAACATTAATATTTTTCAACTTATTACTCCCGCAAGGCAAAAATTTTACTTTTTTTTCCATTTTTCGTCGTTTTCTCCCCAACCATTCAATTTTATTACATTTTACCGATCATCAAAGTGTAGATCTTTTAATTATGAACAGTTTTGTCCTTAAACTTTTTTCCGTAGTGCCAATACCTTCGGAGTTATATATTACTTTACCAAGCGAAATCCGCGCCACTGTCGCAATATAAAAAGGTCAATCGATTAAACTATTTAAAAATTAAGTATTTAATTTGGGTTAATTTTTGGGTTAATTTGGGTAAGAAGTAAATTAACAATTAAAACTGTTTTACACATTTATTGATAGAAAAATAATTTATAAAAATAATAATATATCGGTAAAGTAATATATAACTCCGAAGGTATTGGCACTACGGAAAAAAGTTTAAGGACAAAACTGTTCATAATTAAAAGATCTACACTTTGATGATCGGTAAAATGTAATAAAATTGAATGGTTGGGGAGAAAACGACGAAAAATGGAAAAAAAAGTAAAATTTTTGCCTTGCGGGAGTAATAAGTTGAAAAATATTAATGTTATAAAAAAAAGTTTCAAATAAAAAAGTTTGTAAATTTTGTTTGGAAAAGAAAAGGTCTCAACAATTTTTCGCCTAACACCAACCATTCTCGAGATATCGAATGAAACGCGTTTCCATCGAAATGACCTTGAGCTGACCTTAGTACAACCCCTCAAATTGGAATGTATGCTCAGAATACACCCCCCTATCGATCCTCAAAGTCCCCAAACTGTGTTCGCTCATGTTTATTTAACTCGTTTTTAGCCATAATTTGACTGGACTATGTTCACTACACAATTTTCAACAATAGAATGACAGGAAATGTCATATAAAAAAATAAACAGTGTTTTCTTTAGTGCCCTTACTTTTGCGCCACCCGTTACAATCAATTTCATTAGCATGTATGTCAAATGCAAATTCAATAGCGCGACGAAGAAAACATGCGTAAACTAATGAAATTGTATTACTTAAAGATTACTTACTTAAAATAAGCATTACAATAATGTAATAGACTTTTAATATTTGCAATGTCAAGTAATACGGGATTACATTTACATTAAACAAATTATCGAAAAGCAGAGCATACGAATAATGACCTAGAACTAACATATCTCGTAAATAAAAAACTAAAGATTTTTTTTTGATAAATGATGCTCTAATGATTAAAAAAAAAGTCTAGTCCATGTTATTTTAAAATCTAATAGTTTAAAATAACTATGGCCTCTACGCAGCAGTAAATAAATAATTTGATTATCAATAACCTGAATTAAATCAAAGCTTTAAAAAACGCTACGATCGACGAGCAACTTAACTTCGCCATTAAAACACTGCCCTAAATGTACTTCAATTTGAAATCGGAAGTTTATAACTTTTCAACGATTTTGATGGTCGAACAACTGACAATAAATTACTTTCTCCAATCAAGAGAAACGAAGAAGTATTTTAAAGGCATTCACAAGTTTTATGTTAAATCGTAAATGAACAAGGAATTCTGTAATTACCTTTATTTTATCGATAAATCAATGAGATTCAATTCTATTTATTATTTCTGTTTGACAGACTATATCAATAAAAAACGATTACTCCCTATCTTATAAAAAGTTAGCGTTGATTAAGTCACCATTACGTATGGTAATCAAGACATCAAGTCTGCGCTAACTTTTTATAAGATATACCGTTAAAATAAATCAATCAGATTGTCAATCTATTCTAACATCCCCACAACAAAACATGCACAACCCGTTAAAATAAAAACAAAACAATAATACAATACATTGCCCCCGCCTAATATCATTTTATAGAAGCAATAAACAATATAAATCATTGCCAGATGTTTTAATCAAGCGGAGACTCGCCCTTAACCTCAAATTGATCTTTCGTAAAATTCGGGACGCTTTATTGGAATGTTTACAGTTGGTAACAAACAACTGTTTATAACATTAATTTAATTCAAAACAATCATTCATCTTCTTTAGTGCTTGATGTAACATTAGACGAAGATACTGGAAGCGATTCACAGTCATTAAATAAATGAAATATCGTTCAAGAAATTAACAGAATATATTGAACAATCCAGTCAATGCTATAAGAAAACATATAATTAAAAACTTCAATAATATTTAGACTGATTATTATAACGTATGAAACAAATCAATTATTATGAACAATGATAACTATAAAACAAATCTCGAAGAAGTAATTTAAATTGGTAAGGCTGACCCAGATTGTAAAAGCAATTTGATTTATATAAGAAAACTCCAAACCAATATAACAATGATACCAACTCGATACTTCAAACGATTCTTATTCGCAAGAATCGCTATATTACGACATTATTCATTCGTTCATGTAATTATCCAATAATACGCACAAGTATCAATAAAAAAAATATTTTCATAAAATGGAATTACCAGAATATCACTTCAATGTAAATAACCCTCGACGTTTCCTAAGAGCTTTTGACGTCGACATTTTTCCCTAAATACAAGCAACCCACGTAAATAATTTAAGGCTCGTTACCTCGAGCTTCTTAATGTTGCGTAGCCTGTGTACTTACAACCATTAGTATGAGATGGGGTATGCGATGTGGCTTCTTTAATAGTAAGAGCCGGCATACCGAGATACATAAATGCATCAAACAAAACAAGTATCATCTACCTCAAAAATTTGCATTACAATATAATATTTGAACCAAAGTACTACCTTGAGGGACACCGACCGTGAAAATCATCTTGACATGAATATGAGGAATGAATGTATACTCATTCCCAATTTTAAGTGTTTGCTTCATGTTTTCAAGCCATCAAATAGCATCCGAGATCGCTGAAGACTGTATGTTTGGAAAAAGATGCGCAGACCGTGTCAGACGCATTAGCTAAAGCTAATACAACAGTACTAGGTTGAACTTTTTTATTTTTTTCGACTGTACAATTCTCCAGCATCTTTCTGTTTGTTTTAATATTCGGTACACAAACGCTTAACACATTAAACGCTCCGCTACCCACTGCACGCTCGAGAAGCCACTTACATCCATCGTTATGTTGTTATCGCAAGCTATTTACTTGACGGTATCACCATGATTTACAAATAAGCTGTGATTCCGCTTGTAATCAGCTGATGAATAGTAATATAATTGTTGTGATAAAGGTTATGATTTTGTTTTAGGTTAATTTGATTCAACTTAACCAGGGAGTAACGTTTCAGTATTTTATACTAGGTGAAACTACCTGTAGAAATAATATTGTCTTATAGTACGAATCAGCTGACTTTAACTATATTCTTGTCCGGCAGAATGTTATGTATGGCGGTCAGCCAACTATGCTAAAATAACTCTTCACACCAAAATAACGCATATCATTTGAGAAAACAAAAATAAAACACAGCCGTAACAGTTTGCCACATAAATTGGCTGTTGATAGTGTTACATTGATGTTTCTATACTAACAAGTGTAATCTAAATAGGACTATTTAAAAGTAATGACTTGAGAACAAATTACTTCGATAAAATCACAACAATTCGTCTAATAATACAATTTGTTACAAGAGCTGCCATCTACAAATCTACACTCG
The DNA here is from genome assembly GCA_932527185.1 of Ecliptopera silaceata. Classification (NCBI taxonomy): domain Eukaryota; kingdom Metazoa; phylum Arthropoda; class Insecta; order Lepidoptera; family Geometridae; genus Ecliptopera; species Ecliptopera silaceata. The sequence goes on along the minus strand of OW052208.1, from coordinate 6,754,766 downwards.
AACTAACAGTCCACTGACGTCGAAAGATGGCGCTAATTTCGCGCAACCTTAAACACGTTGTTTTACTACAGAAATACTAGAGGGCGCTATACTCAATTCACTACGAAGAATCGTAAAACGTGTTTCGCGGAAAGATAAAATATTTGAATACATAGTTGACCTTATGACCTTCACAAAGGTTTATAATTATAGACAATAAAGCCTTTCATTTACGATTTTCACACATTGAACAATTAAAGAATACAACACTTTGTGCTATGATATTAAAACCTATTACTATGATGGTAAAGTTTAGAATAACTTACATGATTTGAACTGATGAGCCATTGCGGCACTGTCGGCAGCATGATGATAATCGTACAACGAATGCCCAAACAATTCCTCCGATTCGAAGCCCAGGATGTTGGTTAGACTGGAACAAGAAACCAGATATCAACACAAACTTAGCAAGGAAAATAAACACACATTATTAAAGCTTTATTAAGATAAAGCTCTAAAGGTATAGAATGCGTTAGGCCATTTAGTTTCTAAGTGTGATACTGTTGGGCATACCACCTATTATATTTATTAAAATGTTTGAATATGATATTATCCTTTTAATGCTTATGTAAAGGACAAAATGACCTTGACAAACTTATATCTGTTACTGGGTTCGAATCCGTCATCAGTGAAACTGTAATATTAGATATGTATTTAGTTTTAGTCATTTTATCTTTTATTAATATTTGGTAAGTTTTTTCTGGTAATAGTTTATATCATAATCAAGAAAAAATAACTTTTAAAAGTAGTTTTGTTAACGTCATGGGGAAATCAAAGGTCACGCAATGTGACACAAACCATGAGTGAATATTTACCGGCGCCTATAGATAACCTTGAATGACCTACCACCATCAGAAACATTACACAAAACTACTTTAGCATTATTAATTAACAATTTCCTAGCATATCTCCTGTATTTTTGAATAGTGTAAACTTAGTGTAACTTACAGGGCAGATATTCGAACCTCCCGCCATATACATCCAAAATAGGGAACAAACACGTCTAGATTTAAACAACACTACACAACACAGCTTCCAAAAACAGGCCTTAGAACTACGGAACACTAGATTTTTAAAACAAGTAGTTTCACTGATAGGACACCGCGGACTGTGTACAAAGCCGCGAAATCATGTTTAACCTACAAAATACGTTTGAAGGTGATATTTTTGTTGATATTACACGGAGGGTTTCGGTGGTCGCCGGGAAGGCTACAGTCGAACGATAGGCTTGGTTCTCGATTTCGGTCTGGTAATACATTGAAAGAATCGGAGCAACGCCATCTTTTGAAAAATGCTGGCAACAGGTAACTGACTGGTCTAATGAAGTTCATCCTTCGATTTGATACAACTATTGGATAACAGATGTCGTTATTTTGTTTCACTAATGAAGTTTGATATAAGTTTATTTCACGCCCTCCGGGATTTCAAAATTATTTCTGGGGTCTAGTCGCAGCGACGCGTGACCCGAGGTCTGGTGAGTATCTGACCCAGCGTATCAGCATTGCTATTCAGCGCGGCAATGCAGTCAGTATCTTTTTTTTTTTAATCAAAAAAATTCGCTTCCGATTGGTACTGATTGAACTATGTATCTATACATCGTTTGCGACGGCCTGTAGATAGCTCAACTGTTTCTTATGTATTTTATATGCTTATGTACATTTTGTAAATACTGTAGGTAATAGTCGTAAGTTTGTTTGTGAATAGAACTAATTTCTAACCTTAGTTACATTATAAATTAAAAATTTAATAGAAAATACTTACGCATCGTCTACGTAAGTGAACTTCATATCAAGAGTGTGTTTAGACAGGAACGTGTTACAATCCAGCGGTATTTCTATATTCGACGGGTGCGGTATAGGACGCCCCACGGCCACCATAGATCCAGTTTGTTCCTTCTTCTCATCATTATTGTTGTTTTCCTTTTCTGTTGTCAGCATATGGCCGGTGATATGAATCACCTGGAAATTGTACTATGAGTTAGTTACGTATAAATAAAATATTATTAAAAAATAACATTACAATAACTTTTCCTTTAAAGTACATAAATGAGTATCCTACAAATCAAAATCAAATCAAATATTTCTTTATTCAATAAAATCACAAGGATCATTTAGAATCGTCTTACATTCTAGGAGATTCTAGGTGCCAGTTCCACGCGACCAGAGCCTACTAATATTATAAATGCGAAAGTTTATATGGATGTATGTGTGGATGGATGGATGTATTTCTGTTACTTTTTCACGCAAAAACTACTGAATGGATTTTAATGAAACTTTTCAATAATGTAGTTTATACATCAGAATAAAACATTGGCTAAAATTTATAAAGATTAGATATAATGATAACAAGACGAAGTCGCGGGACTCGCTAGTATCATTATAATGAGGACATCTTATATTTTTTAGTTTTTTTTGAAGTGAAAACTTCTTTAGCGGCGCTGAGCACTTTTTTTTGTATGGGTAAAAACTTTCAAACTCGCGTCAGGGTCACGTGATGCTGATCGAAAAAGCGTAAGATCGAGGGGAAGGGAGAGGAACTAGTATCTCCCACTCTTTCTACCGTGCCTGAGTGTGCTGCTCTGTTTAGGCGGCACAGGGCGAAAAATAAAAAATAAAAACATAAACATTGTATTCTACCTCATAAATGATAGTACTTTTATACTTATAATTAAACACAACGTTAATATTGAAGTTTTCACTTCTGCCGGCACTCCCGGAGTGCTACCTTTTTTTTATGTTAACATTATTGAATTTTGTTTTAGTCTCTTCAATTTACTTTTTATTTACTCAGCTACTAGTTTGTGGACATGATAGTAGAGTACTGATTTCACTTAGTGACGTCACACACAGTTATGTAAAGATGAATGGTATTTTTTCGCAGAAATGTTGCTAAAAAATACAGAATTGCAGGAAAATTAATTGTTTTTTTTTCTTAGGTAATTTGAACTAGGTATGATAGCGTAAGCCAGTTCTTCTATGTCTGGGTGTTACTTTGTATACTATGTATGTTTACAAAAATAACATTCTAGTTTCAAACTAAGCAAAGCTATATGGGAACTAGATTGCGACATAAGTACATAATTGTGGAATGCCTTACCTCATAATGTTCGGGCCAGTCCATCGCTAAACATCTTTAAGAGCAAAGTTAAAGAGCACTATTTGTCCCTTTGCTAACTGTTATTATATAAATATGTATTTATATATTATATATTTATTATGTGTAATATATAAAGTATTTATGTATTTTATTGTATTGTATTTAGTAAGTATCTTAATTCTATTTTATGTTTATGTATGTATAGGCGACAAAGAAATTGGTTTACCACTCTAAGGTTGAATATCATTTGCACGTACAAAACGTCAAGGGCTATTTTCGCTTGACAGATTAATAACTGCTACGTCAGAATCTGTCAATCTGTAATCCTTAGCGAATAATTATGTTACTGGGAGATGTCATCAAAAGTGGTAAACCAATTTCTTTGTCGCGTATACACAATCCTACCTCTATAGTCACCTCTCCCTAGCCTCAAAGGTTTGCTGGAAGAGAACTCTTCTTAGGGTTAAGCTCGCCTTTGTACATGTCATCTATTTCTGTCTTGTGTTTGTCTTATTTTGTGTACAATAAAGAATACATAGTAACACCCAGACACTGAACAAATATTTATGTTCATCTCACAAACATTTGCTCTCGGTAATCGAACCCACGATCCACAGTATGGAAGGCAGAGCTACAACTGTACTGTGTGCGACCTGTCATCATCATATTATGTCAAAGATACTAATAATTCTCATAATCATAGAATTAATTCTTAGTCATATTCTGAAGAAATAAGATATATGAAGGATTCTTGTCAAAGATATTGTACCCTATTTTTCTATAAATAATATTAAGAATCAGCAGTTCCAAGTAATTTTAGCTTTGTAAATAACACGAGTATAAATTATAGAGAATTACTTTGTACATTAAAATTATTATTGAGTTCAATAGGAAAATAATGTGCTTACAAATCTATTAAAATACTATTAAACTAATTCATGTGCTCATTTGTTAGTTGTGTAAAGTGCATTGTATAACATTGCACATCGTTTGAGAACGTGCTCAAAGAGGATAGCATTTACCTTTAGGCTTAGTCCATCATAAAGTTATATTGAAATAGGTAATATAGTCGACAACTCTACTAGGACATTTCAAGACGGGCACGACCTTCAGTAATGAAGAATGCGACGAAGAAGAAGAAGAAGTTCTAATATAAATCAACAGTTTAACTGAAATAACGGTACAATTTTAAGGGTAATTTTTATACTTTTTAAAATAATTTGCTCCATTTCCATATTTCTATACCTCATTTAGAACCATATGCTGTCAGCGAGCTTCTTTCAAGAACTAAAAGGCCTATGTTCCATACTGTTGCTCTACCATTTTAAGTCTTACCCTCCTTACCTTACACCTTATAAGAAGCTGATTTCAAATGCACGTTCCTACCCTTACTGAACTCATTTTCGCTGTAGTGCTAATATGAGCCTTATCCTTATTTCTTTAGAAGCTGATTTCAGATGAACATTCTCATCTTTACTAGTAACAGTTATGTGTGTGTCTTGTGGTCTATAACCTATCTTTACTCTCAGCGAGCTTCTTTCAAGAACTAAAAGGCCTACGTTCCATACTGTTGCTCTACCATTTTAAGTCTTATCCTCACCTTATAAGAAGCTGATTTCAAATGCACGTTCCTACCCTTACTGGTGAGGGTGCATTTGAGGCGGAGTAGCATATCTCTGCGGCCGTTTTTCCCGTGACGGAGAGCTTCGCGGATTTCTTCGTGGTCACACGGATGGCTGAACTCAAAGACGCTCTGCCCCATTATCTCCATCTGGAATTAGATACGTTTCTTGTACATATGTTTAAGGAAAAATCAACGGTGTTGTAATCAGAATAAGACTGATAATGATTCTGTTAGTAATTGACTTCGATTATATTTGTATAGAAGAGGTGAAGTAATATTCTTGAATCTTTCTTGAATTCAAGAATCTTGAAACAATATACACCCACAGCATGGAAGGCAGAGCTACTACCAAATGAGCTGTGACGCCTGCCAAATTAAATATTGGATTTTACATTGTCTTCGGAATCCATATTGATGATCTAGTAATCGATTGGTATTGCATCTTGTTGTAATATAAGTACCTAATAAATATATAATTAGTCTACTTCATTGACGTAACTACAATGTACCATCACCGTTGTTGTTCAAGAATTTCCAGGGGTACAACAACAATTGTTTTATAATAATAATTGAATAAGGTTTTTTGCTTGTAAATAATTTTAAACTACGATACCTGTGCAAACCTGTTTTGAGTTAAAAATTAAAGTTTTGTTACGCGGACTGTTTACTGCAACTTGTAAGCCTTTTTTGGACGAAGGAGGAAAATATATTGCACTTTTATTAATTAGACGCCACATAATTCATCTTCGGTCAACATTACATACCCCATAATAGGGAAAACCAGAAAACTTATTTTTATTCATATGGATTTGCCCATTTCACTGACTAGTAGGTACCTACAATGTATTGTGAATATAACTCTTTTATGAAACTGATGAAACTTAGTCCAACACTTGGATTATAATTACAAAAAAATAAAAAGACCATATAAGACAAAACGTACCTAAGTACATGAAATGATGCAGAAGCTTTTACAAATACAAATTAGAAATCTGTTCTGAATCTGTTTTCCAGCAGAAGTCAACAAGCGATCACGTAAAAATCTGACTGTCATGTCCGAGTTACGTAAACCAAATATATTCGAGTCACACTGCGCGTTAATCTCAGCTCTACAACCGAACGTTGGATCGCCACCGCGCAATGTACCGTATGATTGTTTGCTTAGTAGATGACAACGACCTAAATGCCGGAACGTTCAAACCATTAGTATACTAAAATAGACTCTAATGCTCAGAAAATACGGTTTAACGATACGTAGACACAAAATCGTAACACGTGGCCAGGAATTGCATCACGGACATGATAAAAGTTGATACTGTATCTATATTCTGTTTGAAAAACAAACTATAGATATTTTTGGAAGTATCGACGCTTAGTCATACTTAATTTGACTTACAAAGCGTAATAATCGCCTTACTGCTAAGTGTACTAGGAAATTAAAAACAATTCATTGGTTTTAACCAATTACATACATAGTAGTCCGGGGTAGATAGCTTGAAAAATGACAAAAAGATAAAGAAATTAATAGCAGGATGAAACCCATTAGAAAAGGAAGAGAATATTATAAAAACATAAGGAAAAATAATTTAGAGGCGATCTGAGTTCGGGAAGGGGGTGGGGGTGAGCTTTTAAGGGTAAAAAACGCTTTTTCTCGATTTCCGGCAAAACTAAAAGTCCTATGCAAAAAAGTCAAATGGCAAAGTTGTAGGTAGTTAAAAGATCTAAAACTTTTCTATACACACTTTTTTCACATAACCTCAAGATGTATGTGAAAAATTCAAAAAACCAAGTTTTTGGTTTTTTATTAATATCTTTTACAAACAATTATATTTTTTCACTAAATTTGGTGAAAACTTACCTCTTTATGTCCCAAATACGCTGTAATTTATTCGATTAGAAATATATATTCTTTTCACCTTATTTTGATTAAATATCGATAAAATATCCTTATTTTCAATCGAAAATTCATCCGTCAAAATATCAGCTTTCTTAAAAAAATTGGTATGTTTTCTGTTCGTTGAAATCTCTTCTTTCCGATAGTGAAAAAAAAATTATACGTTACCATAGAAAATCTTCTCAGAAAATGCAAAAAAAAAGTAAGTGAAAAAAAAAAATTGTGGAATGAAACCCATTAGAAAAGGAGGAGAATATTATAAAAATATAAGGAAAAATAATTTACGGGCGATCTGAGGTCGGGAAGGGGATGTGGGTGAGCTTTTAAGGGTAAAAAACGCTTTTTCTCGATTTCCGGCAAAACTAAAAGTCCTATGGAAAAAAGTCAAATGGCAATGTTGTAGGTAATTAAAAGATCTAAAACTTTTGTATACACACTTTTTTCACATATCTCAAAATTTATGTGAAAAATTTAAAAAACCAGGGTTTTCTATTAATATCTTTTAAAAATCTGATTTTATATAAATAAAAATGTAAATCGTTCTATTAAATGTAGATACTTTATTCGAATTATGTTATTCATTACAATATTTTATAATTTTTTTATTTTATTCATTAAAATAAGGGGAAAAAATATATATTTCTAATCAAACAAATTATAGCGTATTTGGGACGTAATGAGGTAAGTATTCACCAAATTTCTTGAAAAAAACCCAAAACTTGGTTTTTTGAATTTTTCACATAAATTTTGAGATATGTGAAAAAAGTGTGTATACAAAAGTTTTAGATTTTTTAATTACCTACAACATTGCTATTTGTCTTTCTTCCATAGGACTTTTAGTTTTGCCGGAAATCGAGAAAAAGCGTTTTTTACCCTTAAAAGCTTACTCACATCCCCTTCCCGACCTCAGATCGCCCGTAAATTATTTTTCCTTATATTTTTATAATATTCTCCTCCTTTTCTAATGGGTTTCATCCTACAATTTTTTTTTTCACTAACTTTTTTTTTTGCATTTTCTGAGAAGATTTTCTATGGTAACATATACATTTTTTTTCACTATCGGAAAGAAGAGATTTCAACGAACAGAAAACATACCAATTTTTTTAAGAAAGCTGATATTTTGACGGATGAATTTTCGATTGCAAATAAGGATATTTTTTCGATATTTAATCAAAATAAGGTGAAAAGAATATATATTTCTAATCGAATAAATTACAGCGTATTTGGGACATAAAGAGGTAAGTTTTCACCGAATTTAGTGAAAAAATATAATTGTTTGTAAAAGATATTAATAAAAAACTAAAATCTTGGTTTTTTGAATTTTTCACATATATCTTGAGGTTATGTGAAAAAAGTGTGTATAGAAAAGTTTTAGATCTTTTAATTACCTACAACTTTGCCATTTGACTTTTTTGCATAGGACTTTTAGTTTTGCCGGTAATCGAGAAAAAGCGTTTTTTACCCTTAAAAGCTCACCCCCACCCCCTTCCCGAACTCAGATCGCCTCTAAATTATTTTTCCTTATGTTTTTATAATATTCTCTTCCTTTTCTAATGGGTTTCATCCTGCTATTAATTTATTTGGTTTTAAAACCTATCGAGCCTGGTCTATAGTATTATTTGACAGGCAACACAGCTCAGTTGGTAGTAGCTCTGCCTTCCATGCTGTGGGCCGTGGGTTCGATTCCCACCCAGAGCAAATGTTTGTGTAATGAACATAAATATTTGTTCTGTATCTGGGTGTCACGTATTCTATGTTTGTATTTACAAAAAAAATGCATAAAAATAAGTATTATATCAGCAATCTAGTTCCTATAGTACGAGCTTTGCTTAGTTTGGGACTAGAGTGTAATGTGTGAAATTTCCATGAATATTTATCTATACTAATATTATAAAGAGGTAAAGTTTGTATGTTTGTATATTTGTTCAATTGTAAGGGGTAATCTCGGGATCTACTGAACCGATTTTAAAAATTCTTTCACCAATAGAAAGCTACATTATTGCTGAGTGTCATAGGCTATATAAAAAAACCGAAAAATAAAAAGGGTTTTACGCGGTAGTCCGTTTTGCAAAGTGAATCGGAGAAAATACGGTCGAATTATGCCCAACGAAGTGGGCACGGGTCAGCTAGTTTTATTTAATTGTTTTGTTAATTGTTTTTTTTTTACCTGCGACACACCCAAATGATCAGCAATGTTCTCGCTGCAGTAGACAATGTCTCCTTGCTGCGATAGGACCAGTACGAAGCCGTCCAGAGCCTTCATGTATGAGAGCTCCGAGAAAATCTCCTCCATGCCCTTTGGATCCTGGATCTTGGGCTGTCCCGTCTCCGATTCAGGCACTGTGAAGTTCAGTTTTATTTTAACACATATCTAGTTTCTATAGTACAAGCTTTGTTTAGTTTGGGACTTGAGTGTTGTATTTATTTATTTTAATTTTCAGAAGCAAGTAGGCAGCCCACGACCGAGCCTGTAATAGCCCACTACTGGTTATATAGATTATACCCAGCAGTGGGCTATTACAGGCTCTGCCTTTCATGCTGTGGGTCGTGGGTTCGATTCCCACCCAGAGCAAATGTTTGTGTGATGAACTTATGTAGGTATTTGTTCTGTGTCTGGGTGTTACTATGTATTCTATGTATGTATTTACAAAAAAAACAGCAGTCTAGTTCCCATAGCACAAGCTTTGCTTGGTTTGGGACAAGAGTGTTATGAGTGAAATCCATGAATATTATTTTTTTATACAAGCCTTCTCCCTCAAACAGAATTTTATTATTTTCTGAAGCATTTTGTTGCGCACATTGGGCAGTTAAACTTATCTTTTTATGTTTATTGTTAATGTGTGTATAAACTGTAGGTGTACACTTGCACTGTTAACTGACTACGTAAATGTGGTTAAATAAAAAAATATCTAATCATATTAATCTTATCTTATTAAATATACTAACAAACATTCGGCAGTACATTTTTAAAGGGCCTTAATATTTTTACTTACAATTTAAGCCTTGGTAATAGGCATACAGACGGACAATACTATAATCTGACAGTGATTGATCTGGGTGTACTGCATACAATTTTGACTTAAATCCTCTAAGGTCTGAAGTATAAACTAGCTGGTGCCCGCCACTTCGTCTTGCTTTAGTTATATTTTTGACTACTCGCACAATATCTTTGTAAATTATACCGCTTATCTTATAAAAAGTTAGCGTTAAATTTATGTCATCATTACATATGGTAATCAATACTTCAAGTCTGCGTTAACTTTTTATAAGACACACCGTATAGCCTTTGTGCTATTCTGATGTATAAATAACATTATTGTAAAGTTTCGCGTTTTTATTACTAATAGGATGGCTTTATTTGGGCCGATTTCTATTTGCCGTATGCATCAATCTTTTATAATGGCATCATCATTTTATCAACGTATATTAGTCTAATGCTGGACTTAGATTTCTCCTAAATCATGATTTTTGGGAATGCACCTACATAACGGCCCGGATTTCCAACGAGTAGAAGTCGCAATGAACCTAGATTAAGGGTCCCTTCATTGAGCTCTGTGAAATTGGCGAGGTTTCGAATAAGGTTTTTATGAACTGAAACTTTTCACGGTTATAAAAAGATATGCATATCGAAGAATGATTCTTCGAAAGTAGAATGTATTGAAAAAAAAAATGATTTATTAATTAACAACTGAGAAATTAATTAATTTGTAGACAAGGTTTTCGAAAATTAGCAAAAATAGCGTACTTTCGATGGTGATTGTGATCAAAATAATAATAAGGAAGTAATATAAAAAATGAAATATGAAAGAACACTTTGCCGTGAGTAGAAGCTACAAAAAAAACTAACATACGTTCATACAATGTCATATTGAAAAGACGGTATGAAAAAAAGCATATTATAAAATTTTACCCTTCAATATAACTGTTATTTCTACGAAGATTATAGAGACTACAGCTGAAATATACCAACTATATAAAAATTCAGGCTTTTCTGATAATAATAAAAAAAAATTGGAAGCTTGTAGCTATTACTTATTTTTATACAATTTTTTGAAAACAACCTATAAATCGAGGAGCGCACCGCGTCGTAAATCAGTCCGCCTCGAGCGGTCAGAGAGAGCGGTCATGTCGGTCTTCGTCGCGATCTTCAAATATTACGTAAATAATTATAAAACCAAAATCGACATCAAATATAGTGGGACCGTGTGGTTTTGATCCTAAGTATAAAAACGTTTTTTTTTATTGATACCACAATGACGTTCCGTATTGAACAAAGTTCATATTATTGTTAGTAACAGACAATTGGGCGGCCTTTTCGCTACGAGCGTTCTCTTCGTAACAACCTTTGAAAGGCAACTTTTATAGATTGAGTCTTTGTGAAATCAAAAATGATTTTAGAATTTTTCTATACTTATGATCATACGGATATAAATATTCCAATTGGATATCCACTTTGAAATCCAAGATGGCGCTCACTGGTTTTGGTCAATTTAGCGATATGGGTGTCCTTTTCGGGGTTTATTGGGATGCTGATTACGAATATGGCAACCATTTTGGAATCCAAGATGGCGCGCACAAGTTTTGGTCACATTAGCGATATGGGTGTCATTTTCGGGGTCTTTTGGGATGCTGATTACGAATATGGCAACCATTTTGGAATCCAAGATGGCGCGCACAAGTTTTGGTCAAATTAGCGATATGGGTGTCATTTTCGGGGTGTTTTGGGATGCTGATTACGAATATGGCAATCATTTTGGAATCCAAGATGGCGCGCACAAGTTTTGGTCAAATTAGCGATATGGGTGTCATTTTCGGGGTCTTTTGGGACGAAATTAATGACACCCATATCGCTAATTTGACCAAAACTTGTGCGCCCCATCTTGGATTCCAAAATGGTTGCCATATTCGTAATCAGCATCCCAAAAGACCCCGAAAATGACACCCATATCGCTAATCTGACCAAAACTTGTGCGCGCCATCTTGGATTCCAAAATGGTTGCCATATTCGTAATCAGCATCCCAAAAGACCCCGAAAATGACACCCATATCGCTAATTTGACCAAAACTTGTGCGCGCCATCTTGGATTCCAAAATGGTTGCCATATTCGTAATCAGCATCCCAAAAGACCCCGAAAATGACACCCATATCGCTAATCTGACCAAAACTTGTGCGCGCCATTTTGGATTCCAAAATGGTTGCCATATTCGTAATCAGCATCCCAAAAAATCCCGAAAATGACACCCATATCGCTAATCTGACAAAAACTTGTGCGCGCCATTTTGGATTCCAAAATGGTTGCCATATTCGTAATCAGCATCCCAAGAAACCCCGAAAATGACACCCATATCGCTAATTTGACCAAAACTTGTGCGCGCTATCTTGGATTCCAAAATGGTTGCCATATTCGTAATCAGCATCCCAAAAAACCCCGAAAATGATACCCATATCGCTAATTTGACCAAAACTTGTGCGCGCCATCTTGGATTCCAAAATGGTTGCCATTTTCGTAATCAGCATCCCAAAAAACCCCGAAAATGACACCCATATCGCTAATTTGACTAAAACTTGTGCGCGCCATCTTGGATTTCAAAATGGTAAAACTTCACGCCGTCGCTTTTAGCCTATGCATGTAGGTCCGTTTTAGACTCATTCCCTACCAAAACTGGCTTCAGTACCATGCACCATGCATGGTACTGATACATATAATGTATGTGATGAAAACAGTGCAAGGAATAATAAATGAATAAAAATAAAATAAATATTATAAAATAATCTTGGTGAAGTAGTAAAAATAAAAACTGAGGATTTTGAAACTGGTAATCGACTCTCTCAATCATTGTCTTACTAAATCTGAATTTTCATTTTATTTTTGGCAATGAAATAATGTTTTGAAGCCATGTTTAGAACTAAGGAAAATATTTTTAATTCATCAATAAACCTTCGTCTTGTATTTTCAGCACAAAAAAAATATATTGAGAAGTGCGTAACACAACGCGCTGAATAGCAGTGCTGATACGCTAAAGTAATAAATAAGTTAAAACTAAGGCAAACACTCTAGCAAGAACAGTAGCGCGCACGGATATGTTTTAGCAATTTTTTTCAAATTCACAAATATTCCTACTTAGAAATCTAATATTAGTTTCGAGGCTACAAGTCACACTTTTGTAGGTGATAGAAAATAGTACAAACTATTTAGAAATCTTATCTTCTTTTTAATATTTGTTTCTTGATACGATATAGCAAACCAATTAAACACATAATTTCATACTTCCAAGATTAAATACCGATGAATAATATCATTGATATTTAAAGTTGGAAGTAATGAAGTACCTAGTGTAAAAATATCAAATTCGTAAGTCTTTGAATATCGCGTGGACGGTACGTTCGCGAGTCGCGAGCGCTGTGAGCCGCGTCGCGCGTCTTTAAATACCTAAACTCGAACCGACGGATATTGTCCATGGCCCCTTAATACGCTCCATCAAGATGTACTACCAAAGTAATATTCTAAAATTTTAGTGATTTAGTCGTTCATATAAATGACGCAAGTAGACCAAAGATCACATTAAAAAAACTTTAAATGTTATTATTTAAAGTTTTTTGTACAGTCTATACCACATCCGTGAAAAAACTCATTGCAATTCCTTAACAGTCACTGATAAAAGATAAAGATCCAGTGACGTGCGTCTTGCGGTTTTTACATGCGATTAAGTACCAGCTTTGCATACAAATAAGTAAGTAAATACGCATTCAAAATATTACTAGCATGTGATCCCTGGTTTTAACAAATATATCGCTATAGTTCTGTTGCAAATTCTATTGCAGCAGTATCTACAATTTTAGGACGTAAACGCATTTACAAAATGGAAGCCCACTGCCTGGGGAGTGAGCTCGAATAAATCTGACAATCGTAATCGTATCGAAACAAAGACGTATTTGAGGTACACTGCGCGTCCACTGCCTTACTGTCGAACGTTGCAGCGGTAGCGCGCAGTGTGTCTTCAATACGTTACGTTTATTCGGGCTTAGTCAAAATCGTTTAGAATCGTCTTATATACTAGGACCTAGCAACTAGGTGATTCCCCTGTGTTAATGTTCCCCTGTAAGTTTCTAGGAACAAAAATACTTACACATAGAAACAACATCTCGAACGCGGAGATATGAGATAGCCAGGCGCATGATGGAGGCTTTGTCCAGCTGTTCCACCTCCTCCTTCTTCGCGGGGAGCGCGGCAGTCAGCTCGGAGAATATCTCCATCTCTTTAGTGCGTCTGCATCTCGCTGCAACGCGCGATTTCTCCTTCCGCTTTTCATTATTCCTGGAAAGAGGTAAGAATATATCTTTATTGTACACCAGGTAAATAGAACTAAAAAATATAACATAATTTGTTATATTTTAAGGTAAGGCACAAAGGTTTTCAAGCTATAAGCGATCTCTGCCGCCTTTGAATATATTTTCTTTAATATCCAGCAGTAGCTGTAGCTGTTTTGTGAGTTAGTACGAAGTATAGAAGTATAGCCTATGCTATTGTCAACAATTTCTTTTTAAATTTTGATGGGAAGGTAAGTACTATTAATCATATTTTTCGATTTTTGGTCATAAGCAATCTAAGCAAAATCGATATGACATTGAACTGCGATTATGTATGTATCTAATTATAACCTTATTTGGCATAAATTCTCGAAAAAACTAAAACTTATCAAAGTAAACCTTTGCTTTATCGAAAAGTAATTAATTATTGATTCACATCTCATTGACCAAAAAGTCCAATTAAACAACACGTAGGAAATACAGTATTTTAATTAAATATGAACTGGTAAAACGTATTCCAAGAAGATGGGACTAATTATTATGAGTGGTTGATTGACCGACGGGAATTTCTAGTTTGCGATGGATGCCTAGAATACCAGCTCATGAGTAGGTACTGTTTACTTAGTTGAACTTTAAACTTCAGACACATTTGATCATGTTTTCCGTTAGTTTAACACAAGTTACAAAATCAGCTAGTATGTAGGACGATTCTAAATGATTCTTGTGATTTTAAGTACATATGTACTTAATAAAGAAAATTTGACTTTTCAATGCAGAAAGTTTCAATTTGCTGCAGACTCGTGACGTAAACCTTCAGTTGTTTCTGAGGGTTGAGCAGGAATAAATGACAAACCTAACGTATTTAAGATACACTGCGCGCTAACGTTCCAACATTCGACAGTAAATCTAATTTGACGCGCAGTGTATTTCAAATACACGCCTGTTTCGATCCGTTTACGATAATCACACTTATTCGTGCTCAGTCCTCAAACCTAACTGAAAACCTTATCATATAATATTTCTATATTGAATCTATTGTGATTGTCTTTATCGTAAGTAACTAAATCACGCAAAACCTGTACTTCGTGTGTATGCTAACTTATCTTTGTATAAATATTCGATCTAATCTTATCAAAAATCATAGAATATACATAAAATAATATCACCTCATCAAATAATGAAACATTTTAGTTTAGTTTTTTCCACCTAGTTTCGATATAGCATAACTATACATATAACATCACGATATTAATTTCTTACTCAAAAACGACCTGCATGTTAATTATTATAAAAATTCAAGAAAACCATGCTATAAATTATACCCTTGATAAGCGTTGAGGCATGTTAAAATTATTTTACACATTACAGTTAATTACAAAGCTATTATTAAATTGAAAGCTAAATAATTACAAGTGGTTTTGATGTAATGTAGCTAAAAATATAAGTATTGTATGTAATATGAAATACCTAGAAATATGTGGTAAGCTCTAAACTTTGCCAAAGCAAAAACTTCCAATAGGGACAATGGTCGGTTACAATATAGGTAGTAATTATAAAAACTGAGCAAACAGAAATAAACTCTTTATAGGACAGTCAGCATGATAAGTAGAGCACTATTTTCAGAAAAATATAAACCTGTTTGTTTTTGTTTCATTATTACTTCCTCTTAACAGAGTTTACTTTATTTACTAGAATTAAAGCGATAAGTTATCTTATTATTATTTTCATTAACTTTACGCTGACTGTACCAGCAGAAACTGTATTTGTTTCAGTACATCACAGCATATTTCTTTTTCAATTAAGTTTTCTAAAATCACAAGTCACATTTAAAACGATATTCTATTCTAGATTCTAAGTCGTACACGTAGGAATTAAAATTGCTTATTAGTAGAATATTTTTGTCAGCGTGAATTAGGTACCTTTTCTTAACACAACACAGTTTTGTCTCAACCAAATCCGATTGTCCGGGGAGGCACATTTTAAAAGCACGAATCAGAAATTTTACAACAAAATATTCCACAAAATACAACACAAAACACTACCAACGTCAGTGGACTTACAGTCGTGGATGATCATTTACTAAATATGCATTCCATTAATTTGTCATTAGGGCACGAGCTATCGCTTGTTCTAAATAGAGTATTTAAATGCGTCATGGATGCATTTTAAAGTAGCCTAACTTGTTTTGGGACGAGCTGGCTAAGGAAGTTATGTGGTTCTATTACAACTATTATCATTCGCAAGTGATTCTGTCTAGCGAAATTGCTTTGCTCGTTATCGGCGCCAGCTTGTCATATTTTAGTAAAATATATAATAAACAGTGTTTTCTCAATTTTTGCTAGATTTTGACAGGCGCCTCAGTTCGATCCCAACCAAGACCAAATGTTTTTGTGATGAATATTTGTTCTGGTCTGGGTACTGATGTAACTACTTATATACAAAAAAAAATAGTATTTTATCAGCAATCTAGACCCCATAGTCATACAAGGTTTGTTAGTTTGGGACTAGAGCGCGATGTGTAAAATGTCCATAAATATGTATTTATTTATTATTTATTTTATCTTTGGCAACCATATAACGCTTCAACATACCTATAGAGAATGTATAGAGAATTGATCGTTTGGGGCCGTTCAAATATTACGTAAGCAGATTTATTACAATAATTTACCCCCCCATCCCCCTTGTCAGCAAAAGTAAGCAAAGTTAGTACCCCCTCCTCCCATGCTTACGTAAACATTTTTCAATTATAAATGTATTTTTTTTATATTGTAATTATAATAAATAATGTTATAATTATAATTTTAAAAATAAGAAAATAGATTTAGGATAAAGATTAGATTTTACTGATACACCATAGAGTAAGGGACAAAAATATTACAATCTTACGAACTACCGATGACGTAATCATCATCTAGACTCCCCTACCCCCCATGTCATCCAAAATAAGCAAAACAAAGACCCCCCCACCCCCCCATAGTGCTTACGTAATACTTGAACGGCCCCTTTGTGATTACTCATCGGTACAGCTATCAATTACATAAAACTTTGTTGCCTATTGATATTGATATGAATCAGATACAATGGATAGGTGAGAATATAGAACATGCATTGAATTAACTACACAATTGACGCAACTTGGGCCACGGAACGTGCTTCGCGTTACTAAATGATGTATAGAATAAAGGTAGAGCCAAATAAAATAATTAACAACATGTATAGCTAAGCTATAGATTCAATATTCATTAACAATTCAATAACACACTTTGCATTCCAAAGAAAGTCAAAATAACACAATGATACTAGAACTAGGACAATACTGAATAATATAGAATGTATTCAAAATAAATTTAAAAAAGATACTCTATATAAGTACTCAACATCATATTCCTATACCCTTGTCTCACGCTATGTCAAAATTGAAACTTTTCAACATGTTATTAAAATACAAGTTGATGATATAATTGAGAAAATGTAACATTAATATTAAACAAAACATGAAAATACAGCAGTTGAACGTTGGCTAAAATTAACAAGAGAACACGCCAATGACATTGTAAGACCCTGAATCGTTGGAGCAAAAAGTTCGCACCTAATTAAACCAATATGGCCCTTATGTTCATCTGTCAGCAAAAGAAACAAGACAAAAAGGGACGATGAATGATGCCTTTTTATATAACAGTCTAGGGTTTGAATTAACTGGTCAGCTAACGGCAAAAACAATGAAATATGTAAGGGTGCGCACCCAAATAAATGTGACAATCGTAAAGTTAACGTAGTGCAGCATATTCGATACACATTGCGCTTTGAAGCTGCATTGTTAGGCTGTTTAACTGGCGTTTAACATGCAATGTAAATCGAATACGTTTACTTTACGATTGTCACATTTATAAGTGCTCACATCTTTGTTCTTAGAAAATTTACAAGTCTAGACTCTACAACTTCATACATGGTACTTGTTCTTTGTTTTGCGGAATGTTTGTTTTATCATCAACCATATGCCTTAGTGTATAACGTAAACATAAACTTTATTAAAAAGGTATTTGATCAGCTTAAGAACTTGACAAAAAACGTAGATTACATGTTTTGTATAATTAGACCATTTGTCAGAAATCAGGATATAGTTTTTTGTTTACAGAGTATTTGAATCATGGTAAATAATAATGTCCATTAGACAAGATCAACAAACATGGTATACAGTAAACAATTTTAAATAGGGCCAAATCTTACACAGCACGCAAGTAAGGTAATTTTGTTTTAAAACTAGAGAATTGCCTACTGAAATGCTTTAAAAATATCGGAATATTTGTGTCAGTTGAAAGACAGTAAAGACGCTAAAAGTCTCCACTACTGGCAGCCACGGGTCGTGCTGTTGAGTTGGCCAAATATCTTTGTAGGCATATAAAGAAACACTTGTGGCATCGACACGACAAGAAGAAGAAGTAAAGTATTTTAGCATTTACACGTTATTAGTAGAATGTAAATCCCATAATTGGCTTTCTGTGTTATTTGTAAGTTTTGTGTATGATAGTATAAGAGCTGTGGATTTTGTTTAATAAATAAAATAAAATAAAAAAAGACGCTGTTGATAGGAAGGTAAATAAGGATGAACAAGTAACAGGATAAAATTATTAACCTATTAATAAACAAATAGTGCATGTGGATAAGTATGATGGCGCTACTAAGCTACTACAAGTACCACTACCGATAAGAACGAACGGAGGGCTGAGCACGAATAAATGTGACAATCGTAAACGTAACCTATTTAAGATACACTGCGCTCTAGCACTACAACATTCGACAGCAAAGCTGATGTTGACACGCAATGTATCTCAAATACATCACTGTTTCGGTACGTTCGATAGGTCGCATTGAGGATAAATGTAGTAAATATTGAAGAAGCTGTCAGCCGTAAACACGAGTGCATTAATATAATTCCCGGTAAATCAATGCTACTGACTTCCTAATGTAAATTCCCTTGAGAATTGTAAGCGGATTAAAAGATGCACATTTCATTATAACACCGACTTATTGATTTATGAAATTATAAGCAAGCAACAATAAGTTTCTTGCCCGTTCTTCTAGGCTCTGGCCGCGTGGAACTGGCACCTAGAACCACCTAGTATGTAAGACGATTCTAAATGATCCTTGTGATTTTATTGACTAAAGAAATGTTTGACTTTGACTTTAAATAAGTCAATACAACCCTGATTGATAAATAACAGTAATCTTAGTAATCTGAGAAATCATATTATAATAAAAAAAAAATAGCTAATAATTTAAACTACAAGGACACTACAACTAACAGAAAAATTAATTAAACACGA
The DNA here is from genome assembly GCA_932527185.1 of Ecliptopera silaceata. NCBI lineage: Eukaryota > Metazoa > Arthropoda > Insecta > Lepidoptera > Geometridae > Ecliptopera > Ecliptopera silaceata. The sequence goes on along the minus strand of OW052208.1, from coordinate 6,735,480 downwards.
ATAAATTTAATTTTAATTCAGTTTGATTAGTCAGTTCACCTGGTGAAATAATTTATAATACGATTTTGCGATTTCATAAATCTTCTTATTCGATCTCGATTTGTAGAATAGATAACACTAAAGGTACTAGGTAAATCGAAACTCACTCATGGAAATACTACTGATAAAATATGAAAAGAAAATGATACCAGACGCTGAGGTAATCCGTAAATGTAAACATTTTTATCTGTTGCTAAGGCATAAAATTATCTGATTTTGCTGCTAAGATTTAGAAGCAGGAAAACTAGAAAATAAAACCAAATATATTTATCAAAAAGATTATGTTTCTTTGTTATGAATAGTTCTAAATGTTTACGTTAGAACAGGTATTATGAGAAATAGTGGTAATGTGATAATTACCAATTTAATGTTCTGTAGATTTTTATAAATAATATCATATTGCAGGCTTCGATAGTGCATTTGAAAAGTATCTAAGGATTCTCAAACTTCATAAAATATTTCAAGCCGATGCGACTGACGACAGAACAATTCACTTTATTATTACAGATCTATTCAAGGACCGACAATTGGTTCTGATTGCAAAAATAATCGCGTTCCCGTTCGCCAATTGAGTAAGTGACGCAAGTTCTGCAATACGTGACTGACGTTCAGTCCCACAGGACTTCAGGACATACAATTACAGTAAATTTGCGGATGTCAACATTGATGACGTATTTTTTAAAGTTTTAAATGAGATTCGAGTTCTGTCATTTCTTGCAAAAACATAGAATAAGAATTATTTATGTCATGAAAATTACATGTATAGATCTTTAGTAAAACAATTGTATCAATATATTATACCATAGTATTTTTATTTGTGATAATGCTGAGTTTTGCTTTCAAATTTTGGTGGTATTTTGACTTACGATATTTGTGGTCGTAGCATAATTTATAAATCGTTGAAATAAAAGTGTTACTTATGTGATATCGGGATTTAATAGACTCCTTTTCTTTACTTTTTGAAGTTGTGATTAGAGAACATACTTTGAAGTAAGTAATTATAAAAGCCATATCTTATTATTCGGTGTTTATTAGTAGGTACTACTCTATTTAAATATTAGTTTATCTCTCAAAATAGGTTCGGTTATGTATTGGTTTAACATGACGTAAATTGGTATACAAAGTACAAAATAAAAAAAAAGTAAAATAGAAAGAAAACTTGAACTTTAATTATTGATTTAACTAGAAATAAATAAAGGTTCTAGTTTTTAAGATTCGCGTAACTAATATAATTTAAATCTAGTCACGTACTCATCGAACTTGATTAGGTTTTAAAAGGTCAGCCTCTTCAGGTTTCAGGTCAAATAAATAATACCTACTAATTTTATTGCACGTGGAATATTTTATCGCTTTTACAATGTCAGAGGAAACTCCTAAAATACGAATGATTCTAAATAAACTAAACAATGAATTATTTTTACTTTTAATTATCCTGATTCAGATCAGAAGTTAAAAACATTATTTTATCGAGTTCATTAATAGCATGAAATTCAGCGGTGCTTTTTTATACATATATTTCATTTTAGCTGCAGTCAAAACACATCACATCAAAGGAAATTCCCCAATTACAACACCCTAATGTAGTATATTTTGCTACAATAAACCAAAAATAGGCCAAATTAATATTTTTCTTGTTTTTTTTGTAATTTTTAAAACAATTACTTAGTGATATGCATACAATTATAATGCAATTATTAAGCAATTGATCTCAATGTCAACGTGACACGTCTATTGGACGCCATTATTCTTAGCTGCTAGAGGTAGGTAATTACAAGACAGGTTAAAGCAATAACAACTGCGTAGACAAAAACTGACGTAGTGCGTTCTTGGAAATAAAAATGCTATGATGTTAAATTTTGAGGACCACGACTCTTGTGCGACAGTGGATGGGTTGTAAGTAGATGAAGCATTTCAATTGGAGGATAACATAACATCAATGCTATTGTTATAATTTGTGTCTTAATAAGTAGCCTTTAAGCCTCACTGAAATATTTGAGCCGGAAACAAGATAAAATAAATAATAAATAAATAATGCTGGACAATAAATACAAGTTAACACAACATCATCTAGCCCCAAGCTAAACAGAGCTTTTGTTATGGGTACTAGAAGACTGACATACTTGATGATGACTGATAGATATTTTTTATTATACATAATACCCAGACCACCCGGAATAAATATTTGCAGATCGTACCTACACACATTTATCTCAAGGCGGGAATCGAACCCGCAAACGCCGCGTCGTAGGCCCGCTGCGCCACATCGGTCGTCATTTGAGCCGGAAACAACACCTTATCTTTACAGAAAAAAATATCGTTTCAACAATGGGGATGTTTTTCTAAAAACAGCTAAAGATGGTGTTAATAAACTTGATAAGAGCTATTTCTCTAATGAATGGAAAGAAAACTGCCAACCGCGAAGGATGACGAAAGAAGAGTCTTTGAAGACTAATTCCATCAATCTTTTTAACCAGACAGAATGGTTTTTATCTACAGATAAAACTGCATCGAATTATCTGATATAAATTGAATGCTAAATTGCAACGAAAGTCACCTTTGAGCGATTAGACATCACACGCAGACACCGGATGGTAGACGATTATAGACGATTATGAAATAGCAGGTGTAGCGAGGCCTTACCTAAGTATACCCTTTAATGGAAACCTTACTCAAACTACTGCTATTAGATTCGAATAACTAATGAACATTTCTGATAAATTCGAGTCAAAAGAACCAGTTCGTCAAAACATAATGGCTCAAAGAACATTATCTAACTTTTACTAAAGGTTTATATTTCAATATATGCTTCGGCCGTAATCTTACTTAATCCATTACTTACATACCTAACATTTGTCAGCAACAAGACATCTATACAAAGGATCGTATTGATTGAACAGGGCTCAGACGAGAGCATGAGTTTTTTGAGCAAATATTTGGAGGTTTGATCATCGAATACTTCGATGGGCTATCGGGAAAGCACGACCGACAAGCAGCGCAGTGTATCGTGATATTTTAAAGCCCTATAAAATTGCCACCGATACGTCTCTCGCAAAGAAATGTTGGTCTTTAGATTCAGTTGATGAAACCCATGGTACAGGAGGCAAGGGACTAGGTATTGTGCCAAGTTTCGATTGCTTAGCCCTTGGTTGGTGCGTGACTAGCCTTGGAATATCTTGTGACGTAAAATAAACAAAGTTTTGTGTTGTAAACAAAACATTACCTAACCAAAATAGGAGCGTTTACATTTAGATAACGGTAAATAAGGTGGTTTTTCATAAATTGCGGCAACATTGTTGTGGTTATAAAGACATGTTTGGTTACATGGAAAAATGTAAATTTAGTATAAATTATGGTTTATGCTGCCGCGCCGCCAATAAGTACCAAATCCCTTGAAAAAAGTAAATCCTTTAATTAGACTTACACATTTTCATCAAAAATTATCATAAATCGCGTTTGAATCTGAGCATTTTCAACGTAGGAATAAGTAGGTACATAAGTACTTCTTTATTCTTTATTCTTTATTCTTTATTGCACACAAAATAAGACAAACACAAGACAGAAATAGATGACATGTACAAAGTACTTCATTTCAGTTTTCCAATTATACATAAACTAAAATATAAACGTCAGTCACGAGATCGCAGAATGAAATCATCAACGACTTCACGTGGTTCAATCAGCTGATAATTGTTTGGAACTTTTGGCATTATTCCAGGAACAAGCCTGCAGAGATATAATAGTCAGTGTGGAGTCTATCTGCCTTCAACTGTCAGTGTATGGCATGATATACGATGATCGGACGATTAATATTAATTAATCAATTTAGCATAAGAAAGCACTTTATATACGTAAAATAAAAGTATGGATTGATACGCCATCAACAGACATGCGATTAGATAGTGTGAGGCGCTAGTGGGACAAAGATTTGGTACTAGGGCAATGAGTGCAACATGAAAGACTTTTAACGTCTTACCATGCAGTATCACAGACCCAAGTTCTTAAGACCTCATATTAGGGGGAAATCGGGATCAACATATGAAATTTCAGTTTTCGACATTTCTAATCAAACTAAAAAGCGGTGTCATTGTTCATTCATACTCATTCTGTACACGTGGTGTTGAATACATAATCACGCGTGCATACTAAGTGGTAGGTATGTACATACATATAACTCGAACATATATCAAAGAAGGAAAACTATACTGCCAGTTCAAAATAGCTGTGCGACAAAAAATTGAACCGGTTTTGAAGGGAAGACTTGAAGATTTATTATGTTTACGAAATGCCCCAAGCAGTATCTTAAAAGGTGTGCCTTGTATGCATTTAAAAGCTCTTTTGATCAATTATAACAATATCTTTAGCTATTATTCAATCATCACTCAAACCCCAAAATAATAAATATAGAGGACAAACCGTCTGCAATACCGTTTTAACCAGCATTATGCATCTAGAGAAGCCTAGATCACGGATAAAATAATGCAGCTAAAAACAAAAACCTAAGAGCTCACATGAAATCTTCCAGATCAACGACGTTCGTGTATTGGCATGGTTGACCGTCGACGTTGTAGCACATGCTATTGTAGTCCCATTCTTGGTTTTGATTGCAAGGCAGACTCGGAATCAACGGCTGTTGAATATACCGAGGGTCATACACTGTTTGGGGAGAGTACTGCGGAACTATATTCTCAGGCAAGAAATTTGCGTAAGGGTCACTTCTATAGCACTGCACTGGACGATCGGCAATTCCATACGGAACACTGATATTGCAACCATTATCCATCTGCTTGGACCACTGGTGCGCTATCGGACACTGCATCATATTCCATCTTGTCTCCTCAAAAGCTCCGACCACGGGACAGTGTTGAGGGATCCCCTCGGGAAACCCGTTCACGAGCATATTTGCGAGCGGATCCTCAAATCCGGACACAAAACAACGGAACAGTCCATCGAGGAACAAAATCGACGACTAACTGATAACAGAAAGATGTTCTTATCTCAGCCTCGTATAAAAGCCACAGTAGCGAAAAATTGATAATACATACATTGTGTAAAGATAACACACCATTCTGAACATGATGTCTGCCTCGTGGTTTGTTAGACTAGACATTTATACATCATTTTGAAACAATAATGAGAGGATTTAGTACCAATTATGAAATTAACAGTATTTTTCTTTACATAAAAAAACTATTATTGAGACAATTTAGTAATTAAGTAGGTACCTAAACTGATTTAAAAACGCAATCTCAAAAAAAATCGTCATAAATTTAATACTAAAGTGGTTAATAAAACACGCCTTTTAAGAGACTAGAACTAAGACGAAACTGAATCTTCCCTTTATCAGTTTTATCAATACTACGTGCATAAATAATCATTGACCTAAAGGTCCCTGACAGGCACTTTGAAACTGTTGATAATACAGTCCACATTTTCAGTGGCTTATTACTGACCTGAATTAAAGATTAGATTTTAGAGCAAAGTTATTAAAAAAACGCCTAATTCAAGATTAGAACTAAAAACCAGAATCATTAAAAATCTAAAAATATTTCGTTCAATAAATCGATGTCAGTAAAACAATTTTTTCAAGCAGTTTGAAAAAGAGATTTTCCTGATTGGAAGATAACAATACTTTCTAGCAAATGAATCTTCAGCAAAACAAACAAACTGTTTAACATTGCAGCTGCTTAACACATCAGAACCTGAATGAGGAAAACTCGTATTAATTTTTTCTTGTCAAATACATTGACTGATTTTTACAAGTTATGACTTATAGCCTAAGAGCCCATGACTCCCAGACCTTCGTTATTTTATGAAGGCTGTAAGTTTCTCTGTGTGAGCCTCCAACACAGGTAAGAACGACCCCTGACTATCGAGTTTCGGTTGTGGTTACTTTAGCAGATCTCTCGCGCTCGCACCTACAGCGGGCTTTCAGTGTGTCTGGCGAGATGTAATAACCATGACAACTGTCTGGCTTTTGAGGTACCATATTTTTATAAGTCTCTTAGTAACATATATTTAAAATTCAGTTTTTATACTATGACGAAAGTATGATTAAAATGTATTAAGGTTCTGAGGTATCTGGCAGAGGGAAGCAACCGTGACAAGTGTCCGGCAATGAACATCGTGATTCCCAAAGGTATTCTGGAGAAAATATAGAAAAATTGAACTTTACACTTTAAGGAAAGTAACGTATTATTTTATAAGTACACCTTTACCACCGGTTATCTGCTAAAGTAACCACAACCGAAACTCGATAGTCAGGGGTCGTTCTTACCTGTGTTGGAGGCTCACACAGAGAAACTTTCAGCCTTAATAAAATAACGAAGGTCTGGGCGTCATGGGCTCTCCCCCTATTAGTATAAAAAACAAAAGAAGTTAGTTACCACACTACTTGAAACTAAAAAAACACGACCCTTTTAAAAGCGAACCAGATAGTACTAAAGGTGGTATTTTAAATACCATCACAATACCACCTATTTTAAAAAGTATCGTGTAAGTTTCATGAGGAACCAATAAAATCTACCTGACGGACATTTTACTCATACATTGAACGAATCCAAACCATACAAAGAGAGAATACAAAAAGCGCTACCGGTGCGGTGGTTCATTTAATTCACCGACCATTAGGATACAAAAACGCCAAGTTTCTTGTTAGCCTCAAGCAAAGCTCGTTTAGAAACAAGTTAGTGATGATACGGTCAATCCTCCGTTTGAAAGGCATACGTGCTCGATAGGCTCGGTAGTAGGTAATTGTTTTGTAGATACATAATAATATATATATTTGAATAACTGTTTTTTTTTTACAGATATTTTATGACAGATCGTATGTTCTTTTGGCTTCTTATCCGTATTTAATACTGTGAGGTGATCACAAAATACGACGACTGATTTTATATGAGGTTGAGATAATTGTCTATGAATATATTTATTAAACACTAGTAGTACGCCCCGGCTTCGCACGGGTAGCCTATATAAAAAATATCATTATAATATAGCCTATGATACTCAGTATAAATGTATTTTCCAAATGATAAAAAATAAAGACCCTATATTATGTAACCCCCCGCATATACTCCCGCGACCGGCAGTTTCGGAGCCTATTCGATGCAAACAAACAAATAAACAAACAATCAAATCTTTCCTCTTTATAATATTAGTTTAGATTTTATAGGTAAAATAAAGTAGATTTATGGAAAAATAATAGAGGACTAGAAATACATACTGCTACTGTAAATAAAGGTGTTAGTACATGAAATAATGAACAAAGACTTATTTAAAACGATACACACATACTTAATTACATAGATTATATTATCTGTGTTTGTTTGCGTTTATTTAACTGCTCAATGTGATAATGACCAGTTAGAATAGTCAATATAGATAGATAGACAAAACGTTTATTTGACATACTGAAACACACACAAATTACACTTATATGACAGTAAGAAGTCAACAGCTTCAACTTGTTCCATTAAAAGAAATAAATTAATTTATATCTCAAATGCTAATTATTTAAAATAACCTTAATTTTATACAATATTTTACGCATTACATTATCATTTGCGTAACAGCTGATAAACAAAAAACAAGTAATGCATAGACTTTGGAGCGGGATTTCATTTCAACGTTCGGAAGGGGGTCACAGGGCACATGACTTCCGGAAAGGCAATTTTTAAAATCAAAAACTTTACAATAAAAACAAGCATTTTTTGCGCTTTAGTGATGCCTTCCTTTAGGCTGTGATCGCGCCTAGTGGTAAGTCTATTCAGTTCCAGCTCTTTTCCATCATCATCATCAACCTACATCAGAGGCTCAGTAGCGTGCCACTGAGCCCGGTCTTCGGCTCTTCCAGCGTTTGCCAGCTACATTTCCGGCGAGATGGAGTGACGATCAGCTATTCTTGCTAAATTAAAATACAAAAACTAACGGGATTTGGTTTACAAGTATCTAAACTATAATTAGTCCAGTCATTTAAGGTTTTATCTGCGGAATAATTCCTAGTGGGCTGAATTTTTGTACACACCTTTATTACGGCATTGTAATGAAGATATGAAAAATCGACATTGATATCGTGCCGGCTAAAAAAGTTATAAACGTCAAAAGATCACGAAAATCAGTTTTTCGCAAATATCTCGCGATCTATGGCTCAATGGTCAATAAAGGTCTTTTACAAATTGTTTGTCGTGAAATTGTCTACAAAAAATGTCTCGTGCATTTTTCTGTAGAATTAACCGTTTTCGGAGTATATAGTTTAATATATATTTATTTTTATAAATAGTTTCGCAGATTGGGGTTTAAAATAGCTAAAATGACTGGACTAAATGTCACCTAGACGTCCTTAATATACATTATCTTAATCTTAACAACTACTGATTTTTCCCCTAAGCAGTTTACGTTCAATCACAAAGTACCTACTGTGTTGACGTTTGAAGGGCACTGCAGAGTTAAAGAACTGGTCCAAGGGTCACCCATTATCTCTAATAATAATTTCAAATGTAATGTTATGCGTTTTTGATAATATAATTTAAATATTCACAGACATTCATCACGCACTAGTCCCAAACTAAGCAAAGCTTGTACTATGGGAACTAGATTGCTGATAGAATACTTATAACATATATAAATTTTTTGTTGTTGCTGTGTTTATTTGTATGAGAACTTAGTGCCTAGACAAACCTAACATAGGGATTTAAGGCACTATTAACACAATATGTATGTACTTATGTTAAATAAATAAATAAATAACCACCCAGACACACAACAAATATATATGTTCAACACACAGACATTTGCTCTGGGTGGAAATCGAACTCACGAAACACAGCATGGAAGGCAGAGCTACTACCAAGGTTTGGAGGAGGAGACTTATACCTAGCAGTGGGCTAATACGGGCTATGATCATGATGATACAGTAGCCAGCCAACTTTAGATTTCAATAATAATCTGAGCAGCCAAAAAGTCTAACATCGAAATAGAAGTCTAAAAGTTGGTCAGGAGTTAATACCTCGATAGTGCAAGACCAAAGTCTGAACTTAGATAATGACCTACCCGATTTGATATAACGATAATGAATAATGATGATGATGACGCAAGTCGTACAAGCTATCTTTGTGCTATCGCATTATTGTCATAAAAATAAAAAAGATTTTCTTCGCGCGTGCTGGTGGCAAATTGATTAATGGTAGAAACCTAAGGGTTACCTCAAGATATGCCCAAGATGTATGGGACTTTAAAGATCGAAGTAGGTAACTTCAAAGTGACAGTCACCATAGCACAAAATAATCACGGTACAGGCTCAGGGTACAGGTATCAATAAAATCAATTAATTAAATAGTACGTGCGACTTTACTGCGTACCTACGTGGAATACGTCCCCACTCGCTTACTCGCCCTCTTCCTTGTCGCACGAGGGCGAGCATGAGGGAGTCTGCAGTTAAGTACCACGGGTTACATGTAGTTCCCACAAGGTCAACATACTTTAGAGTACAAGTAGATATCTAGTACCTAATAAACTATAATATATATACTGATCGACTCAACTCCATATCAAATTGTATCAGCTCTAAGTAAGTGCTCTCCACTTGAATAGATCACTGATTTTGAAGATTATTCATGGATAATAGGTAAGGTTTCGTCAATTATCACCAGGCGGAACGCTTCCTGATCAGAAAGTATATTTTCCAAAATGACTAAATGATGCTGGAAAATCTATCAGATTGAAATTGGAGTTCAGAACAAAACTGCAGTGTTATCTTTAGATAGGACAAAAAAAACACTCAATTTAAATCATACCTATTTTTAGTATTATCCATTTTATGCTAATACATGACGGATTTTTTTTGTCTTTTGGAACAGATATACTTACTTACTAGAAATTTATTTTAAAAGTTTTTTTTTTATTTAATTTTAATTTGGGGCTTTTACCACACATGGTATGCCAGCCCCATCGTAACCTAAAGACTAATAACAACAAATCTTTAAAAGTTGAAAACAATGAAAAAGCAAATAAATAGAAAAATCAAATATAACGTTTAAGTACCTAAACAAATCATGCAATGAAATCGGACTACATACACATTACACAATAACACAATATCGAATTGAATTTGTATTTATGCTCCTCTTATTTTTTCATAAGTAAATGTTTTGTGAAAAGTGAATCTATTATCTACCTAGGTACTTACATTTAGGTAGCAAGTGAATAGGTAGATTTGCATTCTAAATATTTTTATGCACTATGAGTACAACAAAGTCTAGATTATTAGATTCTTAATAGGCATGTATTGTATTGCATTGGTAAATTTTTCGCTGACAAAGAGTATTTATTATACCTAATTACAATACATAAAATAGTATGTTTTATGTTATGTATGTCACCTAATGTTTATTAGAATACTTTGCAGTTTCCAAAATAAATTACTTATGTAGGTATAAAATATAATATTTTGTTGGATCGGTAGATATTTAAAAATGGAAATAATAAGGCAACAGCAACCATTTATAGATTGTTTGCCTGTAGATAGCTCAATTAATTTATTATTTATTAAAATTAATTTATTTATTAACCATACCTATGCACATTTTGTAAATACTGTTAAGTATAGTAGTTTGTTCGTGAATAAAGTTCCATTAATTTATGATGATCGGAGAGTTCGGAGATCGGAGAGAAAAAAGTTTCAGATTCATACCTAATATAAACTCTTTTATTTCCAATTTATTATTGTTTTATAGCTTTAGTGGCAGTTGTCAGTGATCTTTTACTCTCTCTAGTCGTAAATCTTGGAGGTAGACATCGTCAAACTCGGAGATATTTAATTCAATAAAATCACAATACTCACTTTGAATCGTCTTACATAATAAGTGATTCTTGTAGAGAATAATTTTCATATTTAGCCTGTCATGTGACTTTGTCTTTTTGCTCTTTAGCAAGACTGTTCTAAAGATATTTAGTTATTTGACAGAAATATACTTAGCGATAATAAAAGAAAGGCTGAAAAAAAAATGGTTGTGTGAAAGAGGATATGAATGTGAGAGGAGTAGATTCAGAGTTGACGAATGATTGGAGTGAGTAGAGAAAGAGAACATGTAGTGCCGACTCCACTTAACGTGGGATAAGAGCAGGGGAATGATGATAAATAAAACCAAGCCCTGGCACCAGCTAGTTTTTAAAAAATGTTGTAAAAGTTGTGCTAAGCAAGCAGGTTGTTGTGTAATTAATATCACTAAAAAGCTTGATAAATAAGTAATTTAGATTCGACTAACATACTCTCAAGTTGCACGTATGTAACTATGTATGTCCATAAATACTGTTTTAATATGGTTTTAAAATACCATGGATAATAAATATATAATCTAATCGAACAGGTAAATATATGAACCACCTGTAATGCTCAATCGGGATAATATCAAAATACATTCTGATATTCAGACTATAGTTTAGTGACATCATATATTTATTTGAGCCTATTTTTTATCAACTCAATGCCACCATAGATACCTTGTCCGGACAAATATACCAGTAACTTGTAATAATTTGTCATTATGTCATATTTTGGGAGTCTCTGGCACTTGTTGAAACCTTCTTTGATAAAAACCAACATCTTTAGTCTCAGAACTTGCAATTACAGGATTGTTATCAATGAAAACCAAAGAGAAAGTTATCACAGACGAAAGGTGACACTTGGCAATAAGCTGAACAGGAAAATGTAAAAACCACATGTAGAACTCAAGTAGAGTTTATTAACTGTTATTAAAGTCTAGGTTATGATAGAAGAGCATCAAAAAAAATTACCTTCTCTTCTGATTAGCTGGTTTCGAAGACATCTCGATAGAACAATATTATGATGAAACTTCACGATACGAACACAATCTCAGAACACTGCCGAGGATAGTGTCTCATAGCGCTTTCCACTAAAGCCTGTTTATTTGTATTCGCAACAATTAAGTCTCACTTAGCACAATATAGGTCATTTTATGCACTAACACTCAAAAATGCACTTTGTTATCGTGAACTTGCACAGTAGAAACACGAGACAGAACGAAAAGTTCGAAAACGAAGTCAAACATACAAAATGTTTTCGTTGCACGTAATTTATGACGTAAATAGAAGTTCTGTCAAAACATCACCGATCGTCTTCGTGATTGGTTGAAAAAGAAGACCATAAACCATATAAGCCAATCATAGATCAGAATCGCACGGCTTTATTTTGTTTCAAAGAAAACAAAGTGGAGGTCAAATAACTTCCCTATAGCAAAAAAGATGGCGTTCTAATATAATATGTAACTGTACGTCAAAGCAACAGATGACGCTTCTATGTTTTTGTTTACAGAGCCATCTATTAAAAAAGTTGTACAACTACAAGTTTCTTGTTGCGTTATGTAGATGTCGTTTCCTGATTTAAGCTATATCGGAATAGAAAAATGGACAACGTGAAAATTTTCTTAATTAATAATGTCTATTTAGCAAAGTTGTAAAATCGTGGTGCAGTAGGTATGCTATTTGTTATTACTTTTTCAACTTATCGTCCTCCTGAACGATTTAATAGTCCGAAATCCGATGCAGTCTACTCGATAGTTAGATATGTATTAGATGTTTCAGTAATACCTACCTACCTACTACCTACTAGGTATTTTAACAATGATCGTACAAGCATAAAAAAAAATATTGATATACTTTATGTTCATAAATAATACCTCTTTACTTTGCTCCAAACTAAATGTTAAATTAAATAAAGTCAAAGAAACAGTAAAAACAATGTTCAGACAATAACGGAAAGCGTTATTGTAATTTTATCCCATTTCAAGCGATTACAGCCAATTCTTTGTAATGCCTCGTTACTATGAAATATATCGATAATGAGCTTAGACACAGCTCAAATAAGACACAGCTGGTTATCGCAGATACCGCATTCAAGAAAGTCAAATATTTTTTCTAAAATTAAAATTAACGCACTCAGAAATGATTGAAAAACTGCACTTGGCGAAACCTGGAGTGTTCGACAATTTCAGGGAGACAATTTTAAAAGGTAAACATTTATGAACAAACAAATTATGATTATGATGTAAACAATAAAACACCGACTTTCAGCTCCTCTAAAAGTACCTATTTCTAATAAGTTTATAAAGATCCTAAAACCGGTAAAAGACTTTAGTTATAAATTATAAGTAATACATAAATGTACTCGGGCGTGAACGGACCATTACATGCGATCATTACATGGCACAGCTCAGTGTTTTGTGTTATATTTGTTTAGTGCTAATAATAAATGTAGGTAGAACATTTAAAGAGGCTCTCGTCTCGTTAGAAGGTTGGCTCAAGGGGCAGATGCGGAAGGCAGTGATCCTGGACACGGCACGCATTGTCCGGAGGTTCCTCAATCTGTAGCCCTAACCACCGGTAGCTTACCTAGTTTTAAGTTTTTTATAATATTATGTAAGTATTTTTTTTTTTAGAAATCATGTAGGTATATTTTAAAAAAACTTTTTGCTAAGATTTTAAATAAATGTAGGTAGTAATCTAGCTGTAACTTTATCAGCTGTGGTCTCAAGTTGAGGCCACAACAGGTTAACAAGCCCTTTCATCCTGTATCGCTCGTGTAGATTTTTTTTTAATTAAATTGACAGGCGATGATGCCCTCATGATGTGTTTACAGACACTGAGGACCAGATGTTGCTCATTTATTTAATGAGCACCACATTACCTACCTACAACGTTTTATGTAGGCAGATCTTATTTTTTTTTGCTTATATTTTCTGGACGTTTATTTCAACGTATTTTAATTTACTATGCAGGCTTCTCTTTGCTTATTTTTTTTTTTGGACGTTTATTCATGCTTTTTTAGATATAAATAGAATAAAAATATTCACGGACATTTCACACATCATCACGTCCCAAACTAAGCAAAGCTTGTACCTACTATGGGACTAGTTCCCATAGTACATTCCCATTGCTGATAAAATAGATACTTTTTTTTTGTAAATACATACATAAGTACTTACATAGAATTTATACTAACACCCAGATACAGACCAAATATTTATATTCATCACACAAACATTTTCTCTGGGTGGGAATCGGACCCACGACCCACAGCATGGAAGGCAGAGCTACTACCAACTGAGCTGTAACGCCTGTCATGTTTATTCCACAGACAGTCATTTTTACCCAACTGCGCAGATCAAAGGGAGGTATGTTTTTACACAGTGGTTATAGTAGAAACTGTGTAAATAGGTACCTCCTCCAAACGTGTAAACCATCCGACGATGTTTGAACTTTTTTATTTTATTTAACGTATACTTTCCCACTGCTGGTCAAAGGTTTACAGTATAATAATAATAAGTATTTTAAGAACTAGGTATCTCCAATTAATACCAGTTTAAGGGATCATTGATCAATCGACCCTATATTTATCGTAATAAATCACCTCTAGTCTTTTACGACCCTTATAAAAACGTCTTTTGTAAAAGTTTATTAGACACCTTTAGAACACATTACAAATTATAATTATTTATTAAAAAACATGTCTCAAGTTACACTGATTGATTTATTTTGTCATTATAAAACGTAACTTGTCTAGCTGCCCTATTATCTAATAATCGACTTTTCTTTTTGGTGTTATGGTACTTTCATTTTAACACAGACTACTTTTGTGTTAAAACATAAATGTTTGTGATTGGATGTTTCTATGTATTCAATGTATGCATTTACAAAAATTAAGTATAGATATATCTAAGTAAGTCGCAGTCTAGTTCCCATAGTGCAAGCTTTGCTTTGTTTGAGACTAGAGTCGAACTCAAGTGGGAATCGAACCCACGACCCACAGCACGGAAGGCAGAGCTACTACCAACTGAGCTGTGACGCCATATTGTGCTTTATCCTCCAAAAAAGGATCTTCGAACCTTCTTTTATTGGTTTACGCCCAACGGGAGCTATGAGCTTACGATGTCACATCGGAGACACACGTTATACCCACTACGTGATCGTGTTACGATATGATACGATTATTACATTTATGTTTTAGGCAGGCAGGTAGATCGTATCAGCAGGTAGTATTTTGCATAATTCGCTTTCATGTTACTTTTGAAACATAAGTTATCAAAAAGCGATTATTTTTATTGGGTTTGGTGCATTTTACGTTTAATAAGAGTTTACTGAATAAACTTGTAATAAAGTATTAATAAACTTGTAATTTATATAAACTTGCGTTTAGGAAAGCGTAGTGTAGGACGCCCTCCGGCGAGATGGAGCGACGATCTGCGGAGTGTAGCTGGCAAACACTGGATGAGAGGAGCCGAAGACCGGGCTCAGTGGCGCGTCTTGGGAGAGACCTACGTCCAGCAATGGACTAATATAGGTCGATGATGATGATGAAACTTGTAATAATGTTATGAAAAATATTAATCGCTCCTCCAAGAGAACGAACAAACAATATAAAAATATAATATAAATTATTACGAAAATATAAAAAGATAGGAAGATAAAGCCAATAAAAGGCGTATAACCTACTTATAATAAGATAAAAAGCACAAAATTCAGGACCGTTAAATAAAAAAAACTCTCATTGTAACAATCGCTGTAGCTGATTGCTTAACGAGCGCTCAATAACCTTGTTATTCCCAGCCTGAATGTAAAAAATAAATTGCTTGCAAACGGCAGAGTGCACTTTGAATCGTATCAGACGATCGCCAGGGCTTCACTAAGGAAGGGCGAAAGGAAGTAAGGGCGTATCATCATCATCATCAACCTATATATATATTAATGAATGTATAGGCTAGTGTGTAGGTGGATATGTATGTAGATCATTTTATATAATATTAATCATTTAGTATTAAAATACAAATATATTATTTACTTTTTAAATTTCACATTTACATTGTACTTAAATTAATATACATGAACATATGTATCTACGATGTTGGACCTGTAATATTTATTACTAATAAATGCTTATTACCTTATTACCTTATATCAGTCCACTGCTGGACGTAGGTCTCTCCCAAGACGCGCCACTGAGCCCGGTCTTCGGCTCTTCTCATCCAGTGTTTGCCAGTTACACTCCGCAGATCGTCGCTCCATCTCGCCTAACGCCAGCTAAAACATTGACATTTTTATATCCAAAAATAACTATTGTATTGTATTAAATAGTTTGCTTATGTATGCAAACATTTGAAGCTACGTTTTTCAGTTATATCTATGCAATTTCCCGTATTTTATGGCGTTTTTGTAACAATTCAAAAAGTTTGCCGATGACGCTATGATCATTTTGTCTAAGGTAGACGTAACTTTTTATCAACCCTCGTAACCCGAATGATCTGTAATATTTCGTCACAGATATAACAGATGACGTATGTATCTCCATCATTAGCTCTACCATGAGTTTTTACTATAAGTACTATATTTACTACACTCGCTAGCGTCTGTAGTTAAAAAAATGTATGAAGAATTGTACAGCGCCTCTAGCGGATAGTTGGGTACTAAAATTCGTCATACTAATATGTATTTACGTAACTGCTACTACTACTACTACTTCAGCCTGGTAACACCCACTGCAAGGTATAGGCCTCCTTCATGGCATGCCAGCGTCCTCGGTTTTGGGCTTTTCTCACAAATTTACGTAACTACTAGTAGTAAAGTCAGGCGATTTTACTGTGACAACTCATAGTAGAGATACTGATAATTGCTATAAAAATATGCAGTAGCGGATAGCTACTACGAGTGCGACCGTGCTACGGCCCTGTCCAACGCTCCCTGAAAATTGCTCTATTTTATCTTTACTGCGAGATAAGTTTGAAGAGCGCATCCATTGTTTCGTTCTATGAAAATGCATGGAGCAGCTGGCTACTTCAATTTATTTTGAACTATGAACTGTATCTCAGCGAGAATCAACTCCATTTTGTTCTATCTGAAGTTAAATCTAGAGCTAGATTGACTTGTACTAGTCTTTAGCTAGGTAGCTCTTCGTGCCAATGGGTAAAATGATTCACTTAACTTATTACTTAGTTCCCAACTAATATGACAAATTAAAAGTTTAATTAGCAGATTTCCAGTTTTACGTTCTTCCAAAAACTAAGCTGGTTTACGACCTCTGTCCAGATAACCTAGGTTACCACTTTGCTGATAGTAGAAGTCGAATTAATGTGTCAAACTTCAAAGTCATTTATTCAATAAAATCACAAGGATCACTTTGAAACGTCCTAAGGTGATAAGGTGATACCTCTCGCTTTAGCGGGAATTCAAATTTTTTAGGGTTTTTTTTTATTGCGGCTGAACTGTTATATCTTTTACTAGTTTAAGCTATTTTACGAACATAAACAATAATTTTCTGTGTAACCCTGTTTCAATTTTTGAGATTGGTTCTTTATATTAACTTACTTACTTAATTAAATTAAGCTCAAAAGCACTAAAGCTTTGGTTATGACAAGCAGTAAACGTTTCGTCAACTGGTTGGTTAAAATAACCCAGTCAAAAGCACAGAGAAATATCAACATGGAAATTCTATGGAACATCGCTTTTGGGAAAAATATTTTCATATTTTGCAGCGAAAACTTATCACTCTGAGCCGTGTAGATATTGCTTTGAAAATCACAGGTTCAAGCCACACAGGCGTTTCTTCGAAGGCAACCATAAAACAGGTCCCATGGGGATTGTTCCCAAGTACCTGCATACCTATTGAACATGTGATGTATACAGCCAACGACACGGCAGCGACACGATTGGTACTGAACGAATACAAATAATGTACGATTAAAGTTATTTTTTAAATCTTTTTTGGTTCTTATTGGTTATGGTCGTAATTTTCGATTCGTGAGTTCGAATTCGTCATCAATAGATTTTTTATTCACGTGTCACATTTTTTTTCGTTCGTGCTTCTAAGCTTTACAAAAAATAACTACAAAATAATTTTATTATTCCCAAAGAATCATATCGGTAACAGTTTTGGGGATCTCCTTTTATCTAAGAAATACTTGTGTTAGGAGAGCTTGGCTATAGAAAAAAGTATTTACAACTAAAAAGTCGGTATCGTGTCGGTAAGTGTGCAAACCAATTCTCTGGTAGCTACTTCCCATCGCCTTCTGTAAGTTAGGGCGTTTTTATGAGACAACAAATCATAAGTCTCTCTTGTTGGATATCGCTAAAGGCAAGTCATGCATATGAAATTACCAACAAATTCCACTTGTACTTTCCTAGTTTAGTGGTTTCGGGATTAGGATCTAGGCATTTATGTGTTATTTCTGAGCTAAGTTAAGAAGTATTTGTTCTGGAATTTTCCGAGCACGATGGCGTCGACCGACCATAGACGCTGGCGCTGTAAAAGCTACGCCGTATTTTCGCAAGAACTCAGAATCTCACTCTTGGGTTCTTAAGTTTTATTTAAATAGTTCCTTGAAGTTCTAGAACCGTTAGTTACCAATACCATATGATTACGGTTCCACGTGTCCGAACTGGTAACCAATTTGAATCAAGTCGCGGTAGCTCATTTATACCTACGTTTGGTATAATATTATGAGTCGTGGGTTCCCACCCTGAGCAAATGTTTGTGTGATGAACTTAAATATTTGTCCTGTGTCTGGGTGTCACTATGTATTCACCACTGCTAATATTTACAAAAAATATATATAAAAGTATTATATCAGCAATCTAGCTCCCATAATACAAGCTTTGCTTAATTTGGTACTAGAGTGTGATATGTGAATTATCCGTGAATATTTTATTTATTTAGTGCTTACATATTAGTAATTAATTAATGTATAATCTGCCTATCATCTCCTTGTACCAACACGTTTTCTATTTTAGATCGCACGTGTGCTACATTAAGGAACTGCGATCTTGTAAACAAGTAAATAAACTCGGTAAACGCAAACTTTGCAAAATACTCGAACATACTTGAAAACTAGTGATGTAGAACGGCTTTTTAATCTTGCAACATACTTACGAACTTATAACCAATGAGTGTTATTTCGTACCAACTTGTTTCTCTTCTTCTTTTAAGCTATTGCATAGCTTCTATCGCGGGCCTTGAGCGTGGAAACTGAATCCCGAAATTCTGTAACGAAATAACCTAACACTGCGCATGCGTAATCCAGCAAAAAATGCAATAGCTTTATCGCGACAGTCCCCGAGTGCCGCACGTATTTTTTTTTATGTGGCTACTGTCCGTCAATACGGTAATTCTGCCAATGTCAAGTGTTTGAATATTTCAGTCAAGTCAATCGTCAATCGGCTGTCTTTTGTTTTAAAGCAAAAATCTTCATAAATAAAATAGTCTGCATCGGACAATCGGCAGCCATATTTTTTTTATAATAATATTCTAAATTTTAGTCTTAGTTGCCATGTGGTAAAAACCAAACATCACAACGAATACCTAATATTACTTAGTAATGTTTGGACGTGTGATCATCGACGGCATGGCCCCATCTAGTCTCTCGATTACTATTTATTTAACTGCGTTATTTATAGTTTATTTAATTGGATAACATTGATTAACATTCTAGAGGTAGTTCGAAGCCTAATCTGCATTAAGAAAAATCTCGGATCATCTCATAATATTTTATTTATACGCTCTTTAGCCCAATTCCGATGTAAATTTTATATTTCAACAATGAAACTCGTTTTAAATAACACAGTCGATATAGAAAAGGTAAAGTTACCTTTCTATAATGGTGCTACATAACTTGAAACTATCATACGATTATAATTCTATTTTATATATATCGGTAAACAGTCTCAGACATTTCACATAAAAAAAGACGTGTGGCACTCGGGGACTGCCGCGGTATTGCATAGCATTTTTTGCTGGATTACACATGCCCAGTGTTAGGTTATTTTAGGTTTTTTCATTAAAGAATTTCTGGTTTTGGTCTCCACGCTCAAGCCCCTGAAAGAAGCTGTGCAATAGCTAAGGTAAGATGTACCTAAAAGTGACTTTAAGGGACGAGGACCAATCACCGATGGTCGCTAAACGGGTCCTAATCCACGCATACTTCTCCGCGAACAGCGTGACAAACCAAGGGCCACTGCCGTGCGCTTGGCTTGCACAGTCTTTTGTTTGCTACGGTGTTCGTGTTTAGTTCGTTTTGCGGAGCTAAGAATATTCCTACTGTAGAACTATTTATATATAATATTGTTTTTGTATCGTTTTTATGCAGGCCTTGGCGTACTCTGCTGTTAAGTTCACTCATTTACTCACTCATTTATTTATTAAATATGGCAGCATAACAGAATTCTTAATACTAAATAACTTAAATCTAGTATTAAATCTAAATCGCTACACATACTATACTATTATTTACAAAACATGAATAATATAAATTAAAAGATGAACGAAGACAACAAAAAATAAAATATAAAATAGTATACTTACCATAAAAAGGAAAAAATAAGTAGGAATTGCACAGCTTTTATGTACCTAAACTAAAAATAATGACAATAGCAGACTATGACAAATTACAACTATTTATATTCTAACTGCTCACAGTACTGCAAGCAAATTCTTTCTATAACCGGCCACTTATCAGCAAAAATGTCTAAATGTGCATACGTTGCGGTGATGGCATTAAGATGGTGTTGAGCTCTACACAAGTATCTCTAAGTACTACATCGAAATGGTCCGCTAAGCGTTGTGCCCGTGTAGCGCTAGAAAGAATAGAAATCAGAAATATTTTATTCTTTAAGTGTTGTACACCATCACTACTTATGCCTTATGAAATCGTTTCAATGTTTATCTAGATAATTTCTTTTCAACTTATACTCTTTGAGACCCCAGAAGTGGTTTAATTTTTGACGTGACAACGTCTTATAATTCGATAGAGCCGGCTGCACGCACAAAAAAACATGACTCATGAGGCGTTCTGAGGCGTTCTGAGGCGTTCCATGAAGTGCAAGCGAGAGCGCGGATTATTTTGCAGAACCACTTACAATGCCGTTCGTTGACGTTGTCACGTTCAACTATCGTCAGTAAACCGACTTTACAGGCAACCATTTTTTTTTATTTTTTTATATTGCTGGTGGTTCGAATAAATGGATTTATTTCTTTAGATTATAAGATTTTGATTATATGTCTTTTTTTGAGACTTTAGACCTTTGTCCAGCAGCGTGGCATGAAAGGTTATTAAAAAGTAAATAATAAGGTTTTCGATATCCATTTGCCTAGGCGGTTTTCTTGGTTATTTACTCAGTGGCTTGACGTTTGACTGTGTGCGGTAGTTCACAGTTGATCGACTCTCAAGAATGTTCCTAACCTGCCCATATTGACTCGCACGTGCCAATAGTGGGTTTGAAGTTTCTACAGCAAAGTATTACTTAGTCTATTGAATATTTTGGACTAAAAATAAAGCAATTAGTCAATATTTTAGACTTCTCTAGGTATAGTTTACATAATGAAATTAAGTTGAAATTAATTTCAAAAATACTTTATTCAATAAAATCACAAGAATCATTTAGAATTGTCTTGCATACTAGGTGATTCTAGATGCCAGATCTGTAGATTAGTACCACTTTTATGTACTTTTATGAAGGTAAATAAGTTCAAATGACTTACGTTAGGTACTTACAAACAACAATGTAAGTCAGACACAGCTGTAAGGAATTCCTTTCAACAGTATTTTTAGAAAACGGTTTATTTAAGTAAATACTTCGAGCTCCTGTAGTGGGATTTGTACCTGACTGAAAGAAATCAACTTTATTGTCGACCACAAAAAATATACTTACCTAAGTATTGTGATTAACAATAGTATACGTGATATCTTTCAGATAAAAAAATATAAAAAAAAATAGTTTAAGAATGTTACTTCCTAAAAACCGTTTTTTTAAATATTTCTTCATTTCAAAAACGTGGAAAAAGCAACGCTATCTAGTTCCTATAAGCAAAGCTGTTACTTTAAGTATCTACCTTTATAAAAAACCGGTAGGTAAGTGCTGATTTTAGATAGTTTAAGTTTTTTTGGAAACGGCTTGTAGTAACATAAATATTAAAAACTTAAAGTAAATGATTGATTGCTGAACTGACAAAAGAAACAATCATTCTATTTAGAGTTTTAAACAAAAGAGGTTATTTTTAAATAGCTTAAAACCCAATGGAATGAAAACAATCCGTAAATAAACAATATTACAAAGGAGTTACAATGTTGCATGAACTGAAGGTACTTAAAAGCTTACTTAGACTAACGTAGATACTTTGGTATTTTTAGATTTCCACTTCATTTTTGTTTCTGATTGTACATGAACTAGAAAAAGAGTAAGTATTTTGTTGTGTAATAATTCGAGATTACTCCTTACAATTTAACAAATACACAAACTTTACCTCTTTATATTATTAATATAGTTATAGACTACGAGAGCGCGTAAAAAAATTACCAGAAATCAAAAATCAAAAAACTATGTAGTTATCATAATTTAAACGTGTAATTAAATTAAATCCATCGTAAAAGAGTAATTAAAAATCATAACCCTAAAATTTTACTGCCACGTCCGCAATTGTAAATTAAAATTACAAAGATATTTTTTCTAAACTTATACATTTATGATGAATGATTCTTTGTGATTATGTATATTGAATGTTTCTTGCGTTATGACATAAAAGTCTTCTTCTTTTTAATATTTGTGCCTAACTCTCACAATTTTGTGATGTCATGGGCCTATATTGAAACAAACTTAATCAACAGTCAAAAAACAAAACTGGTTGTAGGTTTACTTTTCGTCTCATAGATATTTACTTAAGATATTTACATAGGTATTTACTTTTCGTCTCATAGATAATTAACGGTACTTATTATTTATATTTAGAGCTTAAAGCTCTAAAACTAGATTTATTTTCAGCCTAAGTTCTATATTATATTTTAGGTGCTACGGTCTATTAAGACTTATTGTCACTAAACTATAAACTTACTCGTATATAATAAAACGTAAAACTGTCGTAAAAGTAGAAGGAACTTTATTATGTTTTATGTATGAAGATAGCGCGGTCACAAAATAAACAAAAACGTTATGACCATTACCAGCATTAGTTACGCATGATACACAACTAAAGGGCCTTTTTAACTTTACGATACAGATAAGATAAGTTAGACTTAAGTACTTATCGACTTAAAATATATTAATTTATTTATTTTATTTTATTCGGAAAACAAACAGTGTACAAACTAAATTAAAAACAAATTTAAAAACTAAACACCAATTATATGTTTAAAGTCGGTCTAAGTATATTTAGTTTAAAATACTAATTATAATTCTGATTATTGAAATCGCGACTGTTTTGTCAAACTTGATTAAAATAATAGTGGAGAGCAAAAGAGTTTTTAAGTTGTTTTTATAATCTAGGTATAATCTAACTTTTACACGAAAATTTATTAGAGTGGTTTTTATATTATCAAGAAGGGAATGAAATGAAATAACCCAACGTTTTCTTTGATTTTTGTAGTTCAGTGTTGCACTGTCACAATAAGCTGCACATGATTATTTGTTATGCTTCGGCTACATTAGCGGGCGAATATTCGTATCGTGTTGGCGCGACAAAAACATCGTGTTCGGGTATAGGCGATCTTCTTGTCTAAATACTACGCGATGACACGATGTACCCTGCCACATACATCGCGTTAACACGAATATTCGCCGTAGCCCGCTAATGTGGCCCCAGCATTAGACTATAATCTAGCCACTTTTGATCGTGTCGTAGTAGTATCGGAATATGTAAAGTTGCGCAGTGATTCAAAAGTGCCTTAACTACCTTGTTAACTTTCTTAATCGACGACTTTCAAAGGTTTTAATGTGTTAACAATTAAACAACCTTATTCCGAGTAGAATAAGACGTTATTTCAATAAACATACTTTTGTCCACTTGACTTGGTCCGTTGTAGCGGCGTCTTCAAAGATTCGAAATAATAGGATTGCACTGACGATGTTCACCTTAAAAGTGTTTTAGCAGTAATTTATCGGAAGAATCGAAATAGCTGAGACTCTCTGAGATAAATAATTGATGCTTCTTTTGCTTTTTTTTTGGTGGCCTGCGGTTGCCATTTAAAGCCGAAAAACTTGATAGTTGGAATGTCAGGTATTTTTGACATTAATGTTTTGATTTTTGGTGCCATAAATAACCAAAAAAGTTGAGTTTTTGTCACTTGAGACTAAAACTTACAAGATATATCTTATTTGTTTTTTTTAATTATTTATTTATAATATTGCATCTCCCTGTCAAACTGATTGACAAATGTGTGTAATAATTTAGTCAAATTAATCAATCATCAAGCCGACAGTCATTTGTTTTTCTCTTTCAAAACTTAAGGCAAAATATAATTATTTATCATTACAAAATATACATTTATTCCAACAGTTAACACTTACTCATTTAAAACTCAGCACAACATGCTATATTTAATCAAAAATTAGTAATAGAGTTCTTTTACTTTTTTGAATGGGAAATTACGATTTGTTGTCAGGTAATTTTGACATAACAACTTTGACAGTCATTGTCACTGCTGGATGTCAGCAGGGGGTCCATCTTGTCTTCCTCGACGAAATGTCAATTATTATTAAGCAATTCTGTGGTGACAGCTTTCTCCTATATCCTAGAATTTATGAATCGTTAAAATAAACTTGTAAACAGGTAACAAAAAACTTATGTGGTTAAAATATTAGGATTTGTTAAGGAATTTGGTGAGTCAAACCCAAATTTGATCATCAAATCAGCCAATGAAGATATTACATTATGTATTTACAAAAAAAAATATGTACTTACTTATAAGTATTCTATCAGCAATCTAGTAGGTACCCATAGTAGGTACAAGCTTAGTTTGGGACTAGAATGTGATGTGTGAATTGTTCATGTAAATTTTTATTTATATTCATTTATAATGGAAGTTTACTACTGAAGTTCTAATTCAGTTTTAATTATAATACAAGAAAAATAAGGATATAGGATATTATTATATATTTTTGTAATTAACTCAGCAGCAAAATAAACTAAATCGAAAAATCAGCTTAGCAAGTCTAAAATTTGATAATCGAAATTTTCAATTTTCGTATCGTCATCATAAATTTGAGGTGTAACAGCACCGTGGGAATAAAGTAAAAAGACAATCAGTTTTCATATTTAATCCGCAATCCAAAGCTTACGAAAATAGCTATCAAATTAACAATTTCCTGTGAGCTTGATTTATATAGCATCAAGAAAAGCGGTATTTTAAACACAAGACAAACCGGCTATCCCCCTAAAATCATAAAACCTAACGAGCATTTAATTAGAAATGGACCTCAATTTATCAATTTATCACTCACATGGAAATTAGGTAGATATGGATATCCGAATCTACGAGTATTTCTCAACGCTTCGCTCGCTGTTATCAGTATGTGATGTTAATTACTTCATTTGAATACGGCTGGACTGTATCTATCAATTGAATAAACCGAAAACTAGCAGTAGGTATTTTATTTTTAGTTTACCTACTACGAAAAAAACTTGCTGTTGGATAAGCAATTGTTTATTACGACTAGTTTGTCTACACGTTATCTATAGCATTTTTTTTAAAATTATGATACTATTTTTTCATGGTACTTGGAGGGTACAAATTTTTGTGTGTTTATTGCAACTTTTGACAACTTTATATGTAGTAGATATAATATAATTCAAAGTATATTTGAATGATATTTTAAAAAAATAGTAAGAAATGTATCGCTTTTTTCTATTTTCTATTTTCTTACTTTTGTAGTTTTTTTAATGGACAGAATTTTAAATTTAAAAAAATAAAATTGTTCAGTTAGAAATATTAAGCCAAACTTTTTGGTAAACTACAAAAACTTTTTACACTACTATTTTTAAACTTTTTAAATTTATCTTTGATCAGAGTTAGACAAATAGCTGCAGTGCACCCGTTCGCCGTCTTTCCAATCAAGATAAAGATAATTTATGGGATCTGATCCAATTAAGGTCGTTTTTCTTGAATTTTGTAAAGAATGAAGAAGATACGAGATCCACTTCTATCCGAATCTTGATCCCATTACACATTTTTGAAACGCTTTCATTTTAGATTGGATATGCTTAAATTGGACTAAACTTTTAACAAGTTTGACATTTTTTTCTTACTTATCGAGACTCGTGACATAAATCTTATTATAAGTAACTTATACTTTAGAAAATATTTTCCTTGTTGTAGTTTTCGCGCCCAAAAATGTATTTAAAAATCTAAGACGTGTGTATTAGAAAAATAATACCTCATGTAATAAACTACAACCAAAACAGGCCCAGAAAAACTACAGTTAATACTAAACTATAGTAAACCCTCGACTGGCACAAAGCAAATACAATTTGGGACCAAACGGGAATAGAAATATATAGATACATATTACTAAAATTGTAAAGTATTTCGACCCAACGAGACCAAATTAAAATAGTCCAAACCAAGAATAACTTGCCTCGAGACCTCTCTGTCTCCATTGATTTAAAGTGTACACATAAAAATACTCAGACATAAACAAAACTATACCTACTAAACCTTGTTTGTACTTATTCAATAAAATATTAGCTAGTCGTATAATTAATCAAAAGTTTTATACCTTAACTACTTATATTTAATAATATATATAATAATATATTTATAAATAAAGAATGTTTGTACAGATGGATGTATGTATGTATGTTACTCTTTCACGCAAAAACTACAAAATTAAATTTTAATGAAGCTTTTCAATAATATAGCTTATACATCAAAATAACACATAGGCTACAATTTACAAAGATATTGTTTGATTTTTCCAAAATATAAAGATCAGATGACGTCGCATCAGCTAGTACTATGTAAAAAAAAAAAAAGGTAGCACTCCGGGAGTGCCGGCAGAAGTGAAAACTTCAATATTAACGTTGTGTTTTCACTTTTAAGTTTTCACTTCAAAAATATAACCACAGACGTCATAATGACAATGACAATCACAATGACACAGACACATTCGCGCAAGCGCGAATGTGTCTGTGTGCCGCCTAAACAGAGCACACTCAGGCACGGTAGAAAGAGTGGGAGATACTAGTTCCTCTCCCTTCCCCTCGATCTTACGCTTTTTATCAACGTCACGTGACCCTGACGCGAGTTTGAAAGTTTTTACCCACCCAGCGCCGCTAAAGAAGTTTTCACTTCAAAAATTAAGTCTCGAACCATATTAATGACAGGAAAACAAGAGTATTCTCCAATTAAGTGCACTGACCAATATCTGTAATTAACGAACAAACAGCCTAGGAACATGCGAACAGTTAACTACCAGCTGCGAGCATACCGTCTTACTGAATAAGGATGCAGGGATGCACGTATTCATAAAAAACATTTTGTGTTAAAAAATGTATGAATGATAAACACAATGAATAAATTCAAATAAATACATAATCCTGTACAATCCACACAACATCGTCTAGCCCCAAGCTAAGCAGAGCTTGTGTTATGGGTACTAGAAGACTGACACACTTAATACAATACACTACATAGATAGATATTTTTATTATAGATATACAATTATACATACACCCAGAACACCCGGAATAAATATTTGCAGATCGTACAAACATTTATCCCATTATATAGGCGGGAATCGAACCCGAAACCTTCAGCGTCGCAGGCGGACTATCGCCCACCGCGCCACATCGGTCGTCTAAATATTTTAAAGCTATTGCATAGTTTCTATCGCGGGCATTGAGCGTGGAGTTATGAATAAGTATTGTAAAAGAGTTAAAATTACAAACAGACATTTAATAAGTACATACACTTAATTGGGATGACTTTATGTTTTAAATAATTGATCAAATAACGCAATTTAATATTCAGATTCCACAATTTATTTACTTAAGTATACAATGATTGCACATCATGGAAATAAATAGAATAGAATAGAATAGAAATAGATTTATAGATTTATAACAATACATTGTCTTAGCGAATACGTCCGTTGAGGACGTGCCCAATGAAGCATCACACTGCATCGGTCAGTACGTCTAAATAAAAAATTATATCGTGGCTTAGGATCACCATACGCTGGTTCGAATCTCCGCGACCCATAAAAACTTTTTGTATTAAAATATTTTTTTATAATCATATTTTATTTTTGCACAACCCTAGATCGTACAATCACCAGCATCCACAAATTACTATCGTTCTATATCTGGTTATCTGTTATGATCTTTATGATGCATGATCTGCGTGTCGGTTGTTATTTACTGTTGCAAAATACTTGCAAATTGATGTGTTTCAGCTTTCATGTTAAGGTAACTAATGACTTCCTGTATAATAATATGTAGTCCTGATTGGCCCTCTTACTACTGACTAAATATAACTTACCAAAAAGAATTTACGGACATAATATAAAAACTTTGATTACCTATATTAAATTAAAACTATAACTATAAAAAAATCTTTATATCTTAACAATTGGGTTTGGTGAAATCAAAATATTAAACTATATTTTTGATTTTGATACATTTTTACCGGACAACATAAGCTAGCTTAAGTTGATTTTTTTATATTACCTAGGTTATCCGTGCGAAGCCGGGACGTGCCTCTAGTCTAAACTAATATTATAAAGAGGAAAGATTTGATTGTTTGTTTGTTTGCATCGAATAGGCTCCGAAACTCTTGGACCGATTTCAAAAATTCTTTCACCTATGTTCAGCGCAGATAGTGTAGCTTACACTATCTGCGCTGAACATAGGCTATATTATATTTTGAAAAAAATTAGGGATCCATACTAAAACTTCAAATATGTAACCCAAGGTGTAAAAAAATACCTAAGAAATTCCTTACCCGCTACCCGTGGAAAGCCGGGGCGTACTACTAGTCTAAACTAATATTATAAAGAGGAAAGATTTGATTGTTTGTTTGTTTGCATCGAATAGGCTCCGAAACTACTGGACCGATTTCAAAAATTCTTTCACTGTCGTGAAGCTACATTGTCTGCGCTGAACATAGGCTATATTATAATGATATTTTTTATATAGGCTACCCGTGCAAAGCCGGGGCTCACTACTAGTCATAGATAAATTCTAATAACAGACACACACGTAAGTAGCATTTCCGCACCTTATCTTTATACCAAAAAACAATTAGGTAGCTACTTAAGTAAATTCTTCAACGAACATTCCAGAACAAAATGTTTGTACAGAATTAAACAAGCAATAACGAAACGTGATGTAATCTCCGCTGGATAGCTCGTTAGGCATCTATTAATTAAAATAATACCGGGATGTTTAAAATATTACATTTGTAATTAACAGGGGACGCTATTGGATCGTATTTTTTAGCTCTTAGTTTCTTGTTTCTCTTGTTATTTGAATAATTTATCAATTACGAGTAGCGTGAGTTCTACCGGGTTCAGACCACCGAACTTTAAAATTAGATAGTTAAATAAGGGTACTTACCGACTATATAAGTAGGTACTATCTGGGCTCCAATCGTGCTAAATAGTAACGTAAACGGTTCGTCTTAGCAGCAGCTAAGGTTCACCAACGTAACGTGTACGTAGCGTGTGCAATTTCGTATCGCTGTAAACGGCCCGCAATCGCGCAAATTTTCTCATTCTATATTCTAGCCTGTGTGTCTGGTACTACATACCTGTCTGCCAAATTCAAATAATAAAATAAACGCTAAAGTTTGTATGGGTATGTTGATGAATGTGTGTTACAGAATAACATTTTAATTCTAAAGATATTGTATGAATTAACCAAAATATGACGATAATAAGTCGCGGGAATTAACTAGTGGGTAGGTACATAAATATATTTGGATTTCATTTATTTTATTAATATTTTAGTACTTTCGTTAAAATACTGGACATATTACGTAAACCGTGACATTTTAAAGAACCGCAGTTGTTTTTTTATCGGTTATTCCGCCATTGATTAAGGTTAGTACTCGTATGAACAACGTTTATACATTTGCCCTTTATTTTAAGGCAATCTATATGCCATATTATCATATCAGCCTCTGACAATATGACACCCGTCACGAGTCCAATTTGAACGAATAAATCATTAAATATATTTTACTATGGCCGATACTACATATTTGTTTTATTTATTAGTACATTCCACACTAAACACTACAAATTAAAACGCTCTTGTTAAGTTTAAATAATTATTTTATACTTTCAAAAATTATAAAATACTCAGTCTATTAAACTATCACAGTTTTCTTTATAAACGGGATATTTACCATGATTTGCGAGTTTGATTATTTCCCGATATTTCGGCACAGTTGCATGCGCACGGGTCGAACTGAAATATACTCAAACTCACAAATCTTGGTAGATATCCCGTTTATAAAGAAAACTACATACCTACAGTCTATTAGAAAACTATATTAAAATAAATACTTTACTTTTATCAAATGTATTATTAGAGCGAATATTTGAACAAAAATATTGGAAGTAGTCGCTGGAACTAATATAAGTATGACATTAGTTCCAGTAAATACTACCGGTATTTTTAGACCAAGCTAACGTAGGTACCTAAGTGAAAGAAAATAAAAGAAAGAAAAAAACGTATATTAATTCATACACACAACAATAGCAGGTAAGATAAAATAAATAAACAAAATGTATATGATTAGCTCATCACCGATATCGTACTGATGTCGTATCGGTGAGTGTATTAAAACCATCAAAATGTTTGCATCATGGTTCCCTTTAAAGAATTGAAAGGCCATTTAAATACAATCGTCAATCACATCGCCTCAATCCAAAATTCTGATGGAAATATTCTGATAAAGGAATATGAACCTTATTTCTGTGGATTCTATAAAAATATCTGAAGGATAACTTTCTGTTTTTCAGTAACAAAGTTTGAAAACGGTTCTCCGTGAACTTCCTCATTTTCTGATATTGCTGGCTCAAGTACACTCAGCGTTATAAGTTACATATAATTGAACCGAAGTAAATAGAGAGAAATCTATTAAAAATATTTGGTCGTGCCTCTTCTTCTTTCTCTTATCTTTACATTTTAAAAAGTATCTTTAATAAATTACCTACAAGGTATTTTAAAATAATTTCAAAACGCGTCTGGGGGTTAATTTTAGATTTCCTATGCAAAGATTTTTTATATATTTTTTTAAAATTACTTACATAATTCTTAATGAATACTTATCAAAAACTTTAAGCTGTGAAAGATTATATTGTGAAAAAAATATATTTATTATTACAAAGTACCTATTTATTTATTTTCTAAAAATATTTACAAAGTGGTAGAGTATGTTTATACTTGATTCTACTCGTCATCTAACTAATGCCGCTGACAGTACATTAACCATTTAATATTCTGAGAAATTTCTACCAGAAACTACCAGCTTCTTCCAAACACGATCCATTCGATAAATTACATCTCAACTTAGATCTCGAAAGGATAACTTAGTTCTTAAATCAATGTGCTTTATTACCTAGCACTAATTAACCAGTAAAAAGAAGGTGCGACATAACTGCGGACTCCACGCTGTGACGTCATCGTGTGACGACTCGCTCGTCCTCGAAGAGACTGAGGGCGAGCGGGAATGCATTCCAGCGA
The DNA here is from genome assembly GCA_932527185.1 of Ecliptopera silaceata. NCBI lineage: Eukaryota > Metazoa > Arthropoda > Insecta > Lepidoptera > Geometridae > Ecliptopera > Ecliptopera silaceata. The sequence goes on along the minus strand of OW052208.1, from coordinate 6,703,925 downwards.
GGTACGCAGTTAAGTCGCTTGTAAATAGCTAAAGGACTAAAAGGATGTACTTTGGTTAAGTCTAGTTTCCCACACACAGGGAATCCTAGTGCGGGAATTAGTGTCCTTCATATAATGTAATTTGTTTACAAAATTAGTAAGTATTAATTAATTTAGGAAACGTTTATTTTTATACTATTAAGAAACTTTGCATCAGGGATATCGGCTTGTTCTAAACAAAATACCAACTGAAAGAGATAGTAGGCTACCAACAAATATCTAATAAAATGATTTTGGATACTATTTGCTGGCAAAAACACAGCAAATAAACGTATATTGAAACATTCAACTTATTATTAGGATAACAATAAATTTCACGGAAAGCTTGACTTGGAAAGATAGCATAAATTACTTGATTGGCAAAACTATTTCTAATGATTGCTAGTTGTCCCTTCGAACCGCGATGCGATGATAACAGTCTCTTTATTCTACAAGAAGCCGTTTATAACGTAAGTTTAACTAACGCATCTAGGATTGCTAACATTTCCCGCGAAGCTCGGTAGAAAAATCTTAGGTCTAAATAGTTACGATGCTGCAACGTTTCGTCAAGCATTGACGCGCAGTGTATCAAATACGCTCCCGTTTCGATACGTTTACTTAGTCCAGTCAAAATAGACTAAAATTATGACTTCAGTTTGCATTAATTCCCAACAAGCTGGATTTTTGTGCAGGCCTTGAATACGTCATTATAAATGATATGTCAAAAGTCCCCATCGATCTCGCTTGTGCGTTGTTTTTTATTCGAGGTCAAAGTTCATAAATTAGCATTTTTTGCTTATATCTCTGAAACAACGAAAGCTATTGAAAAGTGGTTCAGGCAAAGTTTGTACATCGTAAAATTGTCTACAAAAATGATTCAACACTTTTCTTCTACAAAGCATCGCTTTCGAGATATAGTGACTTTAGACCGCAGGAAAATCGTCGAAGATGCTGCGTTTTTTTCATTTCAGCCATTTTATCTGCTTCATTGCCACAGAACAAACAGTATTTCTTGAAATTTACTGAAAAGGGTGATGGGTTCGATGGGTTAGTCCTCCTCCGAGGTAATGAATTGTCTTTTTGTTTCAAGAAATACTGTTTGTTCTATGGCAATGAAGCAGATAAAACGGCTGAAATGAAAAAAACGCAGCATTTTAGTAGATTTTCCTGCGGTCTAAAGTCACTATATCTCAAAAGCGATGCTTTGTAGAAGATAAGTGTTGAGATATTTTTGTAGACAATTTTACGATCTACAAACTTTGTCGGAACTATTTTTCGATAGCTCTCATTTATGACTTTTAAACGCAAATTTATGACTTTAACCTGGGTATTTGCGTTTTTCGCGTATATCTCTGAAACAACGAGAGCTATCGAAAAATGGTTTAGGCAAAGTTTGTAGATCGTAAAATTGTCTACAAAAATACCTCAACACTTTTCTTTTACAAAGCATCGCTTTCGAGATATAGTGATTTTAGACGGCAGGAAAATCTACTAAAATGCTGCGTTTTTTTCATTTCAGCCGTTTTATCTGCTTCATTGCCATAGAACGAACAGTATTTCTTGAAACAAAAAGACGATTCAATACCTCGGAGGAGGACTAACCCATCGAACCCATCACCCCTTCCAGTAAATTTCAAGAAATACTGTTTGTTCTATGGCAATGAAGCAGATAAAACGGCTGAAATGAAAAAAACGCAGCATCTTCGACGATTTTCCTGCGGTCTAAAGTCACTATATCTCAAAAGCGATGCTTTGTAGAAGAAAAGTGTTGAAGCATTTTTGTAGACAATTTTACGATGTACAAACTTTGCCTGAACCACTTTTCAATAGCTTTCGTTGTTTCAGAGATATAAGCAAAAAATGCTAATTTATGAACTTTGACCTCGAATAAAAAACAACGCACAAGCGGGATCGATGGGGACTTTTGACATATCATTTGTAATGACGTATTCAAGGCCTGTACAAAAATCCAGCTTGTTGGGAATTAATGCAAACTGGAATGTCTATTTTGACTGGACTATACTGCCGGTTTTTGGAAACCCAAATCACGATTGATCCGAGTTTGACACATAGGAATTATTTGATTTTTTCGTTGATCATCGTTCGAGAAACCGGCCGTTAGGATTGTCACATTTATGCTTCATCATCTCCAGTATAATGTAGTTAAGGTATTTAACAAAAGAACAACACAAACAACAAAATCATCAACACGTCAAAAATAATCATTATTAAATCATTATGGGTCCTCAACGCCTCGACTCTACAAAACTCTTTTGTCAAGCTTTGCAAGTTACCGCGCAGTGCATTTTAAATACGTTACGTTTACGTTTGTCACCTTTACTCGTGCTCACCCCTTTACGTTTGTGAGCTATTTCTTTGTGAATAAGGAGTGGATCCTGGAACTGGGTGATTAGGGACAGACGCAGATTAAAGAGTAATTACTGCGACAGTAGTCTGCTTCAATTTATTTCACTTGTTTTACATTGCGCTAATGTTTTATATCGCTAATTGCTTTAAAACGAAGGTATCTTGCAACAAGCAAGAAATAAACAATGAAGAATAACCACAATTCGTTTTACCAAGAGTTAGACTGAAAAGGGTTTTAATTCAAACAAAACGTGAAGGATCTATCTAGGCAAACGCGTGACACCGTAGGCCGCATCATCATTTAACATCAGATATGATTGCGGCCAAGCGTTTGACTATAATGAATAAAAAAGTGAAGGATTTTGTGCCTTGGTTAAAAATATGTTTACAACCCCTAACGTTGATTTTGAAGGGCACAAAACATAGAAGAAACTAAGATTTGTGCGTGTTCTCTTAGGCTCGCTTTTAAGCACTTCGGAAATGGAGGTGTTTCTGAATTCACTTGTTTTACATTTTCAACAAGATTTCTCCTAATACATTTTGTTGATTCTTTATTGTATGATTTTTCTTAATATAATTCTAAGCGAAGTTATTGATCTTACGATGTGAAATTGCAGTAAATTATTAGTTATTTCAAAGTATCTGACCCAATTTAAGACATTCCCGCAAGGCCATTCAACAATACCCATAATTTAACCAGCTAATTACAAAGACAAAGGCATTGAGACAAAAAATATGGATCCCGCAGGACAGAGATCGTACAAAGCGTTGAATGAACGTTGCTCTGTACAATGTCTTTCTTCTGTCGTCCGTTTTCACCCGCTATTTATAACTCCAGTTACATTTTCAAGCCTTTCATCATCATCATCATCATCATCGACCTATATTAGTCCACTGCTGGACGTAGGTTTCTCCCAAGACGCGCCACTGAGCCCGGTCTTCGGCTCCTCTCATCCAGTGTTTGCCAGCTACACTCCGCAGATCGTCGCTCCATCTCGCCGGAGGGCGTCCTACACTACGCTTTCCTAAACGCGGTCTCCACTCCAGTATCCGTTTGCTCCAACGGTTGTCGGTTCAAGCCTTTGAATGGTAATAAATGCATAAAATCACTTAATTACATGTGCAATAGGTTACCAAAAAAACGGACGGACTAAGAAGGCTCTTTTTGTATAGTTATCGATACTTGGATTAAAACTTGGAACAATAAAAATGACATTGACAAACACTTCTAAGTAAGTCACATTTGCAAAATTATTTGACATCTTAACAAAAAAGAAGAAGAAGCTCGAGAAAAAATCATTTTTGCGATAACCTTGTAATGTAATTTTTGTACTCACTCGTTATTTTAATATTATTTTTTTATGAAACTTGACATTTTGGACCAAGTTTTACTATTTTCCGTCTTACCTTTGAGTGTTGTTCCATCTCACTTTTCGAGAATCGAACCTACAATAATATATAACCTGCTTTCATCATAAAATTACCTATTCAAGTGTTTGAGAGACATAATAGTCAAAACTCGGAAGCTTGTAAAGTTTGGCGCCAACGAAAATACGTTATCCAATAGTCGAGTCGAGTCAAGTGGCAGTGAAAGTTGAAACCCACGTGCAACTTAAATCAATATTGGTGTATGGTGTATGACAAGACTTTCTTGTATTGTATTGTATTGATAATAAAAGAATAAGTTTTGTAGCTATAGATTATTGATACTTTTAACATACATGTTTTTAAGCTATTGTATAGCTACTATCGCGGGCCTTGAGCGTGGAGACCGAATCCAGAAATACCGTAACGAAATAACCTAACACTGCGCATGCGTAAACAGCAAAAAATGCTATGAAATAGCTTAACCGCGGCAGTCCCCGAGTGCCACACGTCTTTTTTTTAAGATTTATCAGACTTCGTCATTGACAAATAATATTGATTACGCATTTCATTAACAGATATTGAAGTAAATGTGATGGGACCACAAAGCAAGCTTTCAAATAGAAAAAAATATTATGAGATAAAAAACATTTAATAAAAAAATTTTGCGTAATAAAAAAAACGAGGGCGTGGGTGACATAGTAACACCCAAACGCAGAAAACATTAGTGATCAAAAACGTTTGTTCTCGGTTGGGATCGAACCTACTACCAACTGAGCTGTGACGCCTGTCAAATAGTATACTTAGATCACTAAGTACTATTCGATAGAAATTCGATAGTTGATAGAGACACTCTCTTGACAATCGAAACCCCGGAACACGTGCTCAAACATAGCTAAGTACACTTATCTATAAAAATCTATGCATGAGAGAAGTACAGACAGGCGTCACAGCTTAGTTGGTAGTAGCTCTGCCTTTCAAGCTTATGTATAAGAGAAGTACAATCAGACAGGCGTCACAGTTCAGTTGGTAGTAGTTCTGCCTTCCATGCTTTGGGTTGTGTGTTCGATTCCCACCAAGAGCAAATGTTTGTGTGATGAACATAAATATTTGTTCTGTGTCTGGGTGTTATTAAGTATGTATTCTATGTATGTATTTACAAAAAAAAGTGGGTATATAAGTTTTCTATCAGCAATCTACTTCCCATAGTACAAGCTTTGCTTAGTTTGGGACTAGAGTGTGATGTGTGAAGTGTTGGTGAATATTTATTTATTTAAAACTACATAGAATTTGACACATCGCTAACCTTTTCTTAGAATCTTTTAAATATCTGAGTAATGACGTTTTAATCTGTTTAGTGTGTCGTTAACCACACTTTTTAATTATACATCTAACAATGTTGCCAGGGATGTTTATCTCTCGTGTTAGATTTTTAGCAGTGATTACCAAATAAATGTATGTAGGTTTTTTCCGTATATAGTAAATTGTATAACTTCTGCTTATAGCCTACCTTTTGTATAGGCGACAATGAAATTGGTTTACCACTCTAAGACTGAATATCATTTTCACGTACAAAACATCAAGGGCTATTTTCGCTTGACAGATTAATAACTTGTACGTCAGAATCTGTCAATCTGTACCTAATCCTTAGCGAATAATTATGTTACTGGGAGATGTCATCAAAAGTAGTAAACCACTTTCTTGGTCGCCTATACATTAGATTTATTGTGCAATAAAGTGTTAGATAAATAAATATAACTTCACATTGACGACCGATGTGGCGCGGCGGGCGAAGGTCCGCCTGCGACGCGGAAGGTTGCAATTTCGATTCCCGCCTTGGGATAGATGTTTGTACGATCTGCAAATATTTATTCCGGGTGTCTGGGTATTTTATATGTATAATAAAAAATATCTATTTATGTAATGTAGATATTGTATTAGGTATGTCAGTCTTCTAGTAGGTAGCCATAACACAAGCTCTGCTTAGCTTGAGGCTAGATGATGTTGTGTGCATTATTATTATATAAGTACTTACTTACTGATGATTTTGTTAAAGTTCACTTAAAATCTGAGTAGTCTTAATCTACATCTAATAGGATAGTATAGCTGCTAAGTAAGTCTAATCCACTTAATTAAACATAGCGCACTACAGAGTAAAAGTGGCTTCGATAGATCATCTAGACTTTATGCAAATACCTATTCATTTATTCATTAGCTTTTGATTACTTAAATTCCTTTAACTTCTAGGAATCACTTGACTTCTTTCTAAGATTTCAAATTAAACATTTTCTTTAGAAAGTCTTTATTTTCTACGTTTTTTTTATTATCAATTGTATTATTTTACTTATAATCATTTTTTTTTATTGACTTGCTTATTTTTGTTTAAATAAATATTATAAATCCTTTCCTCTTCCATCTATTTTATCACTTTTTCATAAAATTCTGATTTCCAAATTACAATTAAACTTAGTTTAGAAACCAATGAGCAAATATTGCTATTAATCTGAAAAAAATAATGTCCTTAGTTTTTCATTCATTAATTGTACTAACATTGTACGGCAGGTAGGTACTTCTTCTACTTTTCGGCAATAAAGTTCTATTTATTTATTTTAATTAAAGGAACTTTTACGTACTCCTCAACTTATAGATATAATACGCTATATTCTCAATGATTAGGTAAGAAATTAATATCAATTTGGCCCTGTTGATTTCCGATAACATTTTACTGCGTTGTAATTGGCCACAACAGTGCGATGTGTCGGTTTATTGCCTGTAATGACTGGCCTTAGCGCGCCTCCGGTTATTACAAAGTACCCTCGTTAAAGAAACACGATTTTGATTTCATAAGCATTTACTATTTGCTGTAAAAAAAACAAAATTCAAACTCAACAGGTAAGTACCTAATTTAAAACAAAGTGTCAAAACGTCAGCCAAAACAGTGACGTATAATATTGACGTCAACAAAAAGTTGAAGTAAGAACGCCTGTCAATTTTCATAAAAAAAATCGGCTCAAATTTAAAACTAAGTTACAGCTAGCAAATAATTCTGTAAAAACTGAGTCCATACTAAGTCTGAACTTCGTTATTTAATATTTTACGATTTTCACATTTATGAGGAGTGAGTAAACGAAACGCAACGTATTCGATTTACATTGAGTGTGAAACGACAGAACAAATTGTGACAATCGTAAAGTAAACGAAACGCAACGTATTCGATTTACATTGAGTTTCAAACGGCAGCTCGAATACCGAACGTTGGAGCGTCATCGCGGAGTGTGAATTAAATATGCTGCATTACGTGAACTTTACGACTGTCACATATTCGTTCACCCCTCTGACCTCCTTTTGGTGTTACCATACTCACAGCAAATCTCCCAGATTAATAAATTAAATATATCGCAGACTTCGCAATGTCGCATTATTTCAAAAGAACTTCACCTCTCATTTGTTAAACTACTTAAACTTGGTTTAAAAATAACTATCAAACAGTTTATAGCTATCCAATGACTATCAAAAAGTTATGACTACTGTATAGTGTTTAATTGATAAAACTTCAATATATTTTAAATCGTAATCTCATGGTGTTAAGGACTAAGTTACATTGAAATGTTTTAATAGAGGCGCCGGACAGAAGTCAAAGTCTAGCCGACCTATCAAAATGTACCGACAAAAGTTAGATCTGCAAAAAATCTTAATTTTAAAGCCTTTGACTAAATGAAGCTGTTTTTATCCCAGTATTTGCAGTAAAAATCCACCTACGCGATGGAACCTGACCTGAAATGACCTTTTAATACATAATTAAAGTTATTTATGTTTATTACTGTAGGTGAGGTTTTAATTGAAAAACTAAAGTTTCAACAGCAACGACAGATTGTAATCTTTACATATCTTTAAATTATAGATATTTGCAAACAAAAACATTCAGCTATATTCCCATAATTCGAATGGAACTGTTCACATTAAAAAAATCACCATTTTGAAACAAAAGACAGCCGACTTGACTTGATAGAATTATTTTCAAATAACTTGACAGTGGCAGAATTGTCTGTCGTATTGACGGGCTGAAGCCACATAAAAAGAAGAAGAATAACATTTATAATAGGTACTAAAAATAATATGATAGATACTAAAAACACTTTTAAAACTTTTAAAAGTATTTTTTATGCTGCAATAATAAACATAATGTTCAAATTCGATGTAACAATTTGAAAAATAACGTTAAATTAACAGTTATTTTGGTTATTTTATAGAAACGTAACCTATTTTTCCCAATCGCTTTTCGTCGGCTCTCGAGCTCGTAATCTATTTTATAGCTTTGTTATCAATGCTTGAAAGTAATTTTACTAAAATACTTTAGATAAGAGCTCGCCGCAAATACAGTACCTCTTATTTTATTATGACCTAAAGTTATAGTGCACTTGCGCCTGCAATGGCTAACTTAAATAATAAAATTAGCTATCTCGAAAAATAATAATAAAACGCTAAAATAAAAAATATAATATAACAAGTACCTACCTAGTATTTGTGCAAGTGCGCGTGTGGCATAAAAAGCATTACACAATATGAAAAATACTTTTTTACCTATTGCGTAGATTTAACAATAAAGTTATGAGTATTTTACTGTCAAAAAAAATGGAACAGCGCATGGATGACGTAGTAATTTAGATGATAGCTCCTGCTCTATTAGAAAGTCGATATCAATCCAATCGTTGATCGTATCTAACGTGCCTTATCGTTTGGACTTAGGCAGAGCGCACACTTAAGACAAATAGTCTTACAAAGTGTAGCGATAGCAAAAGTTTACATAGCTTAACTTATGCTATCGCAATAGCTTAACACTCCATTGTATCTGAAAGAATTTAAAAATTAAATGTATCTTCAATGTATGCAAATAAAACAAAACATACCCGTCTACAATAGCCACAATTCTGGAGTGGAGCAGCTTCGGGCGTAGTTAGAAAATTAGCGCAATCGGGCCCCTGAAAACTAAAGTTAAATGAACAAAAGAGAAAAAACGTGGATGATTACACTTAAATGTTTGACCCGTTTACAACCTGAGTCCAGTCGGCTATCGTTCTCATCAGGATAATTAACAAAATACATTAAGTAAATGGATCAAAATTATCGTATTCATCGTACATCGACTATCATGAAATTATCGTACATGTTGAAATGATAATTGTCGTAAGGTTTTTTGTAATTTACAGTCGTCTGAATATATCTGACAGGTAAAGAGTGACGAAAAGTAAACATACTAACTTAACATAGTTAACTAATTGTAGCTTTGACTTTGGTGTGCGCTTTTCCTTATATCTCGTGTATATTTTTATCTTCTACTACCATCGTAGAGCTGTGCTCTATATTTTGTTAATTTTAAAAGATTTTTGTTTAATTGTTTAATTTGAGACTTGTATCTATAAATACTTATTACTTGTATACGACTTTATTCGCAAATAAATTTACGACTATACAGTATTTACAAAATGTACATTGTCATATAAAATACATAAGAAACAGTATCTATAAATATTTATCTTTTGATGTGCATTTAACAGACTACCTGCCTTTAGGAGTTCCGACGTGGTGATGTAGCTGGCAATCACTGGATGAGAAGAGCTGCCGGGCTCAGTGCGCGTCTTGGGAAAGACCTACGTCCAGCAGTGGACTAATGTAGATCGATGATGATGATGTGCATTTGAGATTTGTGTAATATGCCCAAAAAATCAGCTACAATTAGGAAGGTTGTGTGTGAGTAGTAGTCTGTCATGAGATACTTGCCTAAACATCAAAACTAACAAGAAACTTGCCCTGGGAAACCCAAATAATTACGCACAAACTAACTTTCATGGCAGATACACAGGGTAGGTATCTTTGCCTTTCAACATCTGTATGCACTGCGAAAAGGAATGTATTTACTAAAATGACAGTGATGATGATGTCCTCTTTGACGTATCCGTCAACGGCGAACCTTGCTAACTCCAGACATGGGAGCGGATATGACTAGTAAAGTCAAACTTTGTTTTGAAGCACCCTATACGGGGTGCACAATGCAACTGGCCTAATATGCTTGGGACCGTTTGTCTTAAGTAAACGCTTAACATCAAGATCTTGTTGTCTAGGACATGTTTATGAAAATGACAGTACGTAGAGCACGAACATTCTGTCATTCAAATGTCAGAAAATTCATGCTTGTATTACGTTAAGACAATGTGTTACAATTTTATTTTTGTTTTTCGTTTAATATACTGTGATTGCATTTTTAATGTAATTTTTAACCGTTAAATTGCCGCTGTAACAACAAATACAAAAATACAGAATAAAATGAATATAATAACGGGGTTTTCTAACAAAACCTCCTTTTTTAGTCCGGAACCCTTCGCTCCGACTCCGACTCGTGCTTGGCCGGTTTTTTTAACTTATTATCGAGTTTGTTATCCCCTTTAGTATTTGTGTAGCTTAATAAAAAATAAATATTCTCATTAGTAGTGCGGCGGATCTAAAACACCAGGAAAAGTGTGACCAAAATATTGAACAGGCACAAGAAAACCTTGTAATGTACTTACTTCATTATTTATTTAGCGCTAAGCACGTGCCAGAATAAGTTAATAAATTTGTAATATCAACTTAACTTTGTTAATTGAGAAAATAACTCCAAAATCGATATTTGTAGAACTTAGTAGGTATTGACTAAGTTCAATAAATATCGATTTTGGAGTTTGGACCCAGTTTTTACCAAACAATAAAATTCTTCTTGTTAATAATAATATTTTTTACAGAGTGAACAAAACCGACTGCTCATTGCCAATTACAACTTGTGCGACTCAACTGCGTACCTCGCTGGAATACGTCCCTGCTCGCCCGCTCGGCCTCGTCCTCGTCCACAACGGAGTCCGCAGTTAAGTTGTACCTAAAAATAACTCTAAAAAGTCTAAAAACATTTTCATAAACGACTCAAAAATTACCTAGTCTAACAGATCTTAATGAAATATTATCTTTAATTAAAAAATATCAATATACATAATATGTATACAAAACACGTCAACTCTATCAATTATCAATATAACATATATTATATGATACAAAAAAAACAACAAACAATCGAATTGAGAACCAGCTTTTTTGAAGTAAGTTAAAAATATTAAACTTAGTTAAAAAGTTCAAAAAATGACGGTAGATTCGAAAACTTCGTTTAAAATGAAGGTTTCCGTTGCTTCTCGTATTTCGCTTAACTTTAAATTGTTTCTGGCTTTGATCGTCACTGGATACCATGAACGACACGCCACAATACTGTTGTGAAGTTTTTGGACAAAAGTTTTTAACCAAACTTCTCAAATATCTGTTTATCTATACAGAAGTCAATTATTAACAAGATATTAGTAGGTATTCTCATCTGGTATTTATAATATTATGTAGGTATTCTTCATAAAGTTTCGCGATATCTCCTCCAATTTTTATTCCTATTTTATTTTCAAAATTTAAGTCAAATTAGTAATTAATTAAAATTAGCATAAATATTACTATAAGATATAACATACCTAGTTATTGAAAAAAAATTACATGCTTTTTCATTAGCCTAAAGAACAAACACACAAAACAATTCACGTCCACAAAAATAGCCAACACAAAACAATGTATGTACTTACTTGTTTATTTAAAAATATCTTATCACTGAAATCTTTATCCCATCTCTATGCTCTTATCAGCTGGTATTTTACATAATTATGTAATTTCGTGTGCTGACATAATGTTAACACTATGAAAACCTATTCTATGGGAAACAGTACCAGTTTTATCTTAATTACAGTTGGTTATTTGATTTATCGGAAAAGAAAACTTAAATGGTATTTTTATGAATTATTCAAGAGACTGGACTATAAACGCCATAACTGATAAAAAGAGCTAGCCCACTCCATCATCGTATTCTATTTTTGTATTTTAGAAGTATTTTTCTGCTGACTGTCAATTTTTTTTGTTTTTTTTTCTGTTGACTACTATATTCTGGCCCGATCTAGGCTCTGGAAGCTCGTGATGATCTTTGTGAGTTTTACTGAATAATCAATAGAAATGCTATATTGAGGTACCAACTTACAACTATTAAAATATTATATAATGTTGCCATTGCAAATGGTCTATAGAAAGCTCCAAATCAGTACCAATCGGAAGCGCACACAAGATACTAGCTGCATTGGCGCGCTGAATAGCAATGCTAATAAATCTATACTAATATTATAAAGAGGTAAAGTTTGTGTGTTTGTATATTTGTTAAATTGTAAGGGGTACCGATTTTAAAAATTCTTTCACCAATAGAAATCCACATTATTTCTGAGTGTCATAGACTATATAAAAAACCGAAAAATAAAAAGGCTTTTACGTTTTAGTCAGTTTTGCAAAGTGAATCAGAGAAAAAACAGTCAAATTATAAAGTGGGCACGGGTCAGCTAGTAATGTATAACTATAGCTAAACTTATGGAGTGATCTAGCTGTCCTCTCTAACTGTAACGTTATCAGATAAGACAAGTTATATTTACGGGAGCAATCTTTTAAATGGTCAATATTGCAAATTATTTGTGGTAATAACCCTAGCTATTAGAATATTAAAATACTTGTATAATAGGCTTTATGGTAAGTATTTATTCATTACTCTGTCACCTCCGTCTGAATGTCTAAGTTATATCAGAAATTGTTAGCAGAATGTCAAATGACATTCCAATATAACGTTTTATTTAAACGTTTGGATCATTTTTAATTTACTTACCAAAATTCCTGTAAATATAACCTCTTACCCAAAAATAATCTAAAAACAAAACAAACTATTCATTAACCATATCTAAATAAAAAAGAAACAATTGGATGATTAACTGGTTACTAGGTAAATATTTTGTAGAAAAATTATATGTTTTTATTAATAAACCCGAAAAGAAATATCTGGTTTAACGTAAATTAAACCCTTTAAATAAAATGATCCTCCAGAATTCTAAAAAAGAACGCATATAACAGTGGGCGATGACTCTGCTTTTGTAGCGGACGTACTCAGGGAGTTCAAATCTGGGGCAGTTAATTTGGTATTCTCAATAGGACAGCCATGTCTAACTAGATCAAAAAAGCCTGCTGTTATAATAGGTCATCCATAGATATAGAGAATGGACTGAGCGTATCGAGGTATGACGAATATACGGACGGTAAAGCGTGAAGGAGAAAAATTACCGTGCTTCCACAGTTGTCTATTTTACAGACTTACATAAAAGAGACAAGTATTGGAGCACATGTCAGTTTTGTGAGACTTTTGCTCAGTCCATTCTCTATGAGGTCAACAGTCTAAAATTACACTTTTTATCGTCGAACCAATAGTTCAACTGTAATAACAGCAGACAGCGAAAGGTAGTAACAAGATGACGCATAAAATATTTTATTGTATGTTGCCCCACTAGACCCCTTCCTGGTTCCTGCCCTGCAATGTGGAGCTTCCTTTAATGCCTCCGTAATTATAATGTTGCAGCTTTATAATTAAATCGAGAATAATCAACACTTGTCATCGCTTATTGTAATTAAAAAATAATTGTCGACCATTGGGATGGAGGCGTGTTGGGGGAATGGGTGTGCTTTTTTATTTTATAATGGGTTTGAAATTGAATAACCATATTGTTTTTATTAATTTATAAAGGTTACCTTTTAGTAATTAACGTGAATGACTGAAATTGGTAAAGCAAATTAAAACAATTTCTCTAAGTACCGAGTGATTTTGAATGTCGTAATTTACTGGAAATTGGATTAGAAAATTAATAAAAATTACTAGCATCCGACCCCGACTTGGTGCTTCATCTTTTCTATTCAATTTATTATCCGTTTATTTTACGACATTAAATTGATATCACACCTAATTTCACCTCTTCTTCTAGAACAAGTCTGTGTGGTGGTGACCGCTTTTCATTAGGTGGTTTCCACGATCGTATGGAATCTTTTTAATTTTAAGTTCAATCATAATTTGAATAATACCTGTTTTATTAGTTATTTTTATTATTGTTTATAGACTTGAAATTTAATCTTAATCTGAAGAATATATCAATAAAATATTGATAACGTTTCTATACTTACTTATTTTTTATGATATTGCATAAACAATGGACAGAATTTGTAAAATAATGTCATTAATTGAAATTGAATTCCAATTGGAGACAATTACCAGGTAATTCTTTTTAATAGTACCTACAAAGAGGACGATGGGGATATGAAATACAATGAGCCCATTTATTTTAATAAAAAAAAAGGTTTTATACTTATAAATCTGATATCGAATCCTAAAAAAGCTTACCACTTCTAGTTTCAATGTTACCAGACTATGTTTAGACGCAAACCATCACAAATATGTACTTACATAATCCTCCTTTTACACTGTGTAAGTCGGGTAATAATTAGTCATCATCATCATTCCCTTGCCCTTATCCCAAGTTATGATGTTTTTTTTGTTCTTAACAGTACGTAACGTAACTATCAATAAATAGGTTAGTATTATACTAAACTATCGGATGTAAAGCGGTCACCACCACACTATTTGTAATATTTTTTATATTTTTTTTATTAGCGCTGGCGATATAGAAATTGTCCGCCATCCGCCATCTTTAAAAAAAAACGTTAGACATTCGCTTAGCGGCATAATTTTTAAAATAAAACCTTAAACTTTTTCAAGACCCTTGGACAGTTATTGCATAAAATTGGTGGGTATTTGAGATCAAGAAACCAATTTCTTGTTTATAAATCCAAATATTTCTGGAACAGCTTTTGATAAACTTTGATAAAGTTTCGTCATTTCTTGATTAAAAACGAAGATTTAAATAACTCGAATTGTAAATATTTTGTTCCAGATAAGTTCAACAATCGAGGATGATTTTAAATAGAGTCTTTTATTGTGTTTTTCTCAATTAATATTTTCATAATGTGTAGTGTAGTTATTAAAAATAATTTATTATAATCAGACAGGAAGGTCGGTGTGCCCACTTCCTAATTTATTTTATCCTTATACTCTATTCAGTCCTAATTATTTGGGTTAAAATTAATACTTACCAAATAATTTATTTGTTTAATTAATGAAATGATTGGTCGTGTTTCATTTATTATTATTGAATTAGTTAACTAGTGATTTATAATTCACGAATCAAAATTAATACCTACGAGTATGTTCATGAAAAATTCACTCATTTTAAAACACTATATACGTTTTCCTAATAGGAAAATACATTGGTACACAACTGGAATTAAAAGTTTGAACCTACGGTCTTGGATCGGAAGGCGAGATTCCCATCAATAGCTCACCATTTACTAACCACCACCAACTATGTAGGTACTATATTTTTCATTTTATTTTGTTTTTGTCAACTGTTTTGAATGTGTTGTGTGTGTGTCAAATATCTCTCTCCCAGAGCTCTCATGGCATTCGTAAAAAAAAATGGCTATTAAGTAGAATGATGAAAGCTAAGTATAGCAAGTGTATTTATATCATGTAACGTTTAATAGTCACTCAAAATTTTCTAATCACGCATATTGACTCAAAAGTCACTCAAAATCCCGCTTATTGTGCTCCCACTTACATAATTCTAAAATCTATTCAACACTATTTAAGTTTACGGTACAATACGTACCGTAGGTACTTACAGTAGCTGTGTAGATATTTACATTCTGAGGCAACTTAAAAATAGGCACTCGAGTTCTGTCAACAAATTAGTGGACCAACGCCATCGTCGCATCTTTACGTGAAATTAATTTTAATGGGCAACTCAGGAGTAAGTGCCTGTTAGTTAGTAGTACCGTTTTTTTTTTAATTCATCATGTAATGGAAATTTAAGAGTAATTAGAACCGAACCTAGAAGATCGGAGAAAAATAACTTTTAAATAACGTAAATTTACAACTTCAAATGTGATATCATAGAAATTTAATGAAGATCTGACAAATTAAATACTTTTTGTGTATTCTCCATAGATGTGGCACCGACATCTAGTTGTGAAATTGGAACTAAATATACTTAGTCACTACTTTATACACAGGGGAAAGAATAATATTATCATCTAGACAATCTATAAAAATGTGCAATTATAGAAAGAATACATTTTTATATTATCAACAATAATAATTTTCAATTTATAGATAAAATAAAGTTAACATTTAACGACACAACATTTGAATCCATAAAATTAAATTACACATTTTTATGGATTGTGAAATGGCTTAGAGTATTATGTGACAACGCCTCATCGACAACTCTATTAAATTAAAAAGTAATGTAAATATTCACATAGCCAGAAATTCCTATGATTACATAATAATCAATTATTTTACGTGGCACGTGGGGTTTATGACAATTACACGATACAAATACGTTAAGCTTTTTGCTTGTAGAAAAATGTCGTATCGTTGATTTGCAGGCAGTTCAAAATCGTGCACTAGACGAATTTATCAATAACTTCATTGAAGAGATTAAACGGGATTTTATCGCATTTTTAGGTATGCGATAAAATTCCGTATAACATCTCTCTATGACTTTTGATCGAGAAAGTTTAAATAATTGTATTAATTTCGAGTTTAGCCAAGCGTAATGTAGAACGCCCTCCGGCGAGATAGAGCGACGATCTGTGGAATGTAGCTGGCAAGCACTCGATGAGAAGAGCCGAAGACCGGGCTCAGCAGCATGTCTTGGGAGAGACCTACGTCCAGCAGTGGAATGATACAGGTTGATGATGATATTGTGCGTAAACTTGTATTGCCGTCACACTTCGAGAGTTTTCATATTTCCAACGATACGACTTTACACGTGTGGTAAGCTTTCATTTACCTGTTACGAAGACGCTACGAATACTGGAAATATTAATTTTTCTTTTCAATTATATTGCGGCTATGATTCCGTTTGACAGTTATTAAAATAACAAGACTACGCTTTGCAATATTACTACTTCTCAGCATCTGATGCCAATCTGACATTGACATTTATATGTTATGACAGGAGTCACAACTCAGTTGGTAGATAGTAGCTCTGCTTTCCATGCATGGTCGTGGGTTCGATTCCCATCCAGAGCAAATGTTTGTGTGATGAACATAAATATTTGTTCTGTGTGTTAAGTATTCTATAAGCAATGTAGTTCCCATAGTACAAGCTTTGCTTAGTTTGGGACTAGAGTGTCTCAAGTGATGTGTGAAATGTCCGTGAATATTTATTTTATCTATGACACGATATTTATGTGATATCGGTATCGGCCAGTATGTAAATAATTGTGAATAATGTAATGGCATGTTTTCATTTTAAAAATTACTTTATTCCGTGTTGTCACGCCTCTTGGCTACTTCTTGATCGTATCTGCATTGCATGAAATATCGACGATCGAAGGTCAGAGAGGTATCGTATTTTAATAAATGTCTTAGTTACAAAACATGACAAGTTTGGTAACTCAATTTAATATTATCATCATCATTATCTACAGCTTGACGGTCTTTTTCTTTGTCAGTAATTTCTTCTAGTTTTGCTAGTCTAGTCTACCAATTAGTGCAATAAATAAATAAATAAAACATTCAAAGTGTTTAGAGCCTTTGGTGTTTAGAACTAATTTCTAGTTAATGAAAGTAGGTATATTAAATTCGATCTACCAGCAGATTTGATCAAAACACAACGTTTCTACATTTCTCTGAAACAGTTTACACATGAAACAATAGCGTATATGTACTACACAAATAAACCCACGAACATCACCTACACAACGCAAATTGAAAGGTAAATCTGAAATAGCAGAGCATGGCTGTGGGTGGCTGTCCGTTTGGTTAACGTTTGGTCCCTAAAGTTTCAATATTTAGCACCCATCACAAGAAACTAATACATCAGAATACATATTGGAACGAAGTTCGTTATCGTGCGTTGCGAGAGAGGCTAGACGGAAAAAAAAGTCTCAAGACAAAAGTCTCAAAGAATCAAGAAGTTGTAACGTGTCGTTACCACTTTTGGTCTTAATTTTTTTCTATAGTTGTAAACCGTGCATCGTGACCGTGTTTCTCTGTCTGTCTCTCTCTCATAGAAAGCCAGCCAGTTATTAAATTAAGAACTTTGTTCCATCCTGGTGTCCATTGACACCTATCAAGCTTTTTTTTTTATCCTAACATAATTCGTCCCACTGTTGAAACACACATTTTTTCATCATCAATACACACAAAACCAGTACAAACTAGAAAATAATTATTTAATGTCGCTTTTGCATGCAACAGCACAAAAGCGCCTCGAATAGGCGAATCAACAAATCCCTAATTATGGATTTAGGTATTCTGATACATCTACATAGGTAGACGTTTTAGCACCATCCGATCGATCTCAAAGTTATACTGTTTCATTAACAATTCGCTAAGCGAGCTATAAAGTTAGGTGATATTACGTAACTTTAAATGAAGCCTGAAATACGCTCACAGCAAACAATGGAGGTGACTTCAGAGTTTACAAAGTTCTGTAGATACAGTCAAGTAATTTTTTCAAGTTTTTTTTATGAACAGGCTTTTGATCAGTCAATTTATATAAAGATGTAAAGTAAAAAAAAACTTTATTCAATAAAATCACAAGGGTAAATTATAATCGTCTTACATACTAGGTGATTCTA
Organism: Ecliptopera silaceata; assembly: GCA_932527185.1. NCBI lineage: Eukaryota > Metazoa > Arthropoda > Insecta > Lepidoptera > Geometridae > Ecliptopera > Ecliptopera silaceata. The sequence goes on along the minus strand of OW052208.1, from coordinate 6,685,556 downwards.
GGTGCCAGTTCCACGCGACCAGAGCCTAGAAGAACGGGCAAGAAAATTACGGCCTACCTTTTTTTATATGATCCTTTTTACAAAGAATTAGAATTAAAATAAAGATACTTAAGTTCCAGTGCGGTGTTAATTTAACTTAGTAATAATACACATAAAACGTTTTGTAACATTTTTAATACGAATTGTAAAAGTATTTGAGGTTAGAAAACTCAGGTTAAATTTTCAAGTCCAAATCGAGACTTAAATTTTTGAATATAAACCTATCAAATATCAAATAAGGCTAAGCTCATGTTTAATTTTAAGAATAAAATATTCTAACGTTTTTTTATGCATTTTAGAGAGTTTATGTATTATGTCCAAAAAAGAGGCTCTAAAGGTAGATACTTAACAATATTGTAGTGCCCCAGCAGGGTCACGTTCGGCTCTAATCTTAATTTAAGACCTATAATTGTATCGAACATGACTCAATAATATAATCTATCTATTCATCAATAACCTAAAGACGACAAACAAACTTAAAATAAAGTCAATAATATTGTTCAAATTAATAATTTTAATTAGTTTTATAATAAAGCCACACCGCCGCGGTTACCGTCTATAATTACCAAAAAACAACAAACAAAATTCTCAATGACCATCGAAGGTGGTCATCGAAAAAAGTTAATGAAATGTGGTCTTTACCGTAGGAGCGGCTTCCGCTAGCCAACTGGTTCTTGAGAAGATTTTTTCTTAAAACTAAAGCGGACGACATCATATTTCTTTTGAGTAAGTTGGTAAAGGCTGTTTCACACAAAACAGATAAATCTGTTACTTTTTTCTTAGTGTTTTGTCATCAATTCGCCTGAAACTAAAACTAAAAATAAAGGAGAATGGGCAATTCTATGGAGAATATGTACGAGCTTTATTTGTTTCTTAAAATGTAAAAAAAATATGTAGTATTGTAAAATTCCGTGAATATAGTAAAAACCTTTTTAACCGTATACTATGTAGCAATCCCGAGATATTTTTTTACTTCAATTCTAACTCTAAAACTTTTTATACTTACGTTTGTTTGAAAATAAATTATTTTTACTTAGCTACATTAAAAAAACGTGCGATTTGCGATCTCACTTTTAGAGAATAAACCATATAAAAATCCGACAGTGAAGTATTTTTTTTTTAATGCGTTTGTACCCTTAATAAAGCAAAATTACACGAGAAAGCGTGTGGGGCTCTTTCACGCACACAATTATATTAGCTAAATAAATAAAATTACAATGTAATTCCTTTGTAATAATGTTTAGCCCTATCTCAACCCTCAAATAGGATCTCAAGTGGCTTGTTCGTTGGCTGTATCACTTATAAAAAAAAAGTAGATGGAATTCATAAAATAAATAATGCTGGACTATCCACACAACATCATCTAGCCCTAAAGCAGAGCTTGTTTTATGGGTACCTACTAGAAGACTGACATACTTAATACAATACAGTACATTCTGATTTAGATAAAAAAATCAGACTACATAAGTACTTAGTTTAACAACCGGAAAAAGAATCGTTAAAAAGTTCTGAAACATATTTCACTCGTTAAAATAATATTTTACGTTTGAAAATGAAAACAATGCTAATGATTTTTTTATTTACATAGTTACTTACCTAGAAAAAAGGTTTGAGGATACAAAAATACAGTGAATTGTTTTTGAAGTCTATAAAAAAAGATTCTCAAATCGAAAAAGTTTGAGAATTTCATAATTTTTTCAGCAATAGGTAGATCAATATTTAATTTGATATCTTCATAAGCCATGTTGACGTTTTGTGTTGAGAAGGGCCTGTTTCTACTTTTGTACCTCTACCATGAGTTGTCACAGTAAAATCGCCTGACTTTACTTGTTACGTCAATATTAGTATTACGAATTTTAATACCCAACTATCCGCTAGAGGCGCTGTACAAATCTTTATACATTTTTTTAACTACAGACGCTAGCGAGTATGGTATATATAGTATAGTAAAAACTCATGGTAGAGCTACTGAAGTGAAACTTCTAGATAAGTATAATGTATTATTTGTTCTGTGACACACTTCGGTTTCTTTGAACGCAGTCACTTATTTACATTTCATTAATTCATTAACTCGTTTCAAAACTCCATATTTTCTTCAGCAAATAAAACACCCAGTTTGCTCGAAATTTGTTTATTCTCGTTATTAGTATTTAAATGCGCACGCTTTTTAATAGTTTTTATGTGACTTTTTTATGAATAATGTTTTCTGGAGGGAGGTATCAAATTATCTTGCTTATTGGAGTTATTGGTAACATAATAATGCAGTTAAGAATATACTTGAATAGACCATTGTCTTAATTTATGGGTAATAACACTTTTTTTTGTGGTATAATAAAGTATAAAAAACCCTTTATTCACAAACAAACTTACAACTATAAAGTATTTACAAAATATACATTGTCATATAAAATACATTAAGAAACAGTTGAGCTATCTACAAACCGTTGCAAACAAAAAAAACACTTCTTTATCTTGAAATATAAATGTATCACCAATTATTGTTATAACTGATGATATAACAATAAATTGGTGATAGGAGAAGGAAGTTATAAGAGAATACCTAATACCTACCACAAAGGTCAATCACCCTGCTCATATGTATGAATTAATATATATGAATGATTATAATATTAGGATTACGAAATAGATTAAGTCGAAGTAAAGGAGAGATGAGAAACCACAAAAAATGAACTGATGAATTTGCTGTTCTGTACCTTTTTTTTCAGCATTTTCATTCCGTATTTTTGGGCTTAACTTCCTATAAACCTAATATTATAATAGGTACTTATGACGTGAGTTGTGTGAGTTCACAGTAAGAGTCCCCGCAGACTCGAGACTTTTAATCGGCCGATAGTTCGGTCGGCTTCTTAATCAGTATGAAGACTGAATCACTGTTATGTGCGCATCTGCATACATCTTCATACTGATTAAGAAGCCGACCAAACTATCGGCCGATAAAAAGTCCGCAGTCTGCGGGGTATGATAGCTCAGCTAACTTTGTATATGTAAACATTAAGCAAGTGTTATTTTAATAATTTTTGCCCAAATATTTTAGCTGTTGAAAGTAAGGTTTTTTATAATAAACAGACGCTGTCTTTTAAATTAAAAATGTAACATTATTGTGCTACGTGAGCGAAGGCAACGTAAAATATTATACAAATTACTTAGTACACGCTATGTGACTCTGCTTAAAAAGGTACTATGTACCTACAAATTTTGTAAGATGAATGTTATAAGCGTTTTCTTCTGTACGAAACATTAGTGAAAAATTGTGTAGATAAAAATATGGCTCTCGATTGGGCTGTATTTTTGTGTTTATATAACTTTTTTTTAAATGAACCGATTTTGACGACTTTTTTATTTGGAAGCTGGTGCTCCTATTCTGATGCTATTTAAATTTGATCAAAAAAATCCATCATAAATGTTTAATGCGATAATAAGGTAGTTTTTTGATACAATACCTACTCTAGGGCTCCATAAGAGTCCTCTTCTTACGCAGTATTACATAATATCAACATTGAGGGGTCTAATTTAGCAGCTGACAAATTTAAAAAAAAACTAAAAATACTTGTGGCACTCGGGGGCTGCCGCGGTAAAGCTATAGCATAGCATTTTTTGCTGGATTACGCATGCGCAGTGTTAGGTTATTTCGTTACGGAATTTCTGGATACGGTCTCCACGCTCAATGCCCGCAAGAAAAGTTATCTATGTAGTAGCTTAAAAAAACAAGAAAATGAACTCTGTTTGAATTTCGACCGTCAAATTGTTTTGAGAAAGCGCGATGTTTCAATTTTGAAACATCGCGCTATCTTAAGGTTAGCTATCTCGCAGGTTTTATTACGATTATAAAGAAGGTACTTATCATTATGTTTATTGCAGTGTTTTGATTGCGTTTTGTATTTAGCAACGTTTCGGACCGGTCGAGCGTGAATGATAATTTTTAACGCTTTTCAAACGTCGACCTCAATTTATTCGGCTCGTAAACATACTTATTGTTCTTTTTGTCGAATATTGAGGTGTTTTTAAACGGTTATTGGTGTCAATTCAGTGTTTTTTTTATTTATTTTTAGGTATTTACGTATATTTTTATGACATAACATAGTTTTTTTATATATATAGTGCGTGCATTATAAAAATAGTAATTTACATTGTCTTTTAATGCCTATTTATAAAACAAAGTAGAAATATAAAAAGTGAATGTCAACATAAAATGTTATTATGTCTGTGGTTCTAATTTGGTAGATAAATGTTAAAAAATTCGTTAATTTAATTGTTACTCAACCATTTTTAAATAGTATTTCTTTGGCTACTGGAATAAATATAAAAAAATGTGGAAGCTGTTTATAGAATAAGTAAAAACCTACGTCATAAAAATGTTCCAATAGTATTCAGTATAGCGGAAATGTCTGTAGCAATAATATTTATCTCAATCAAAATATGAGGGTACTCTCAAAGAGACGCGAGCTTCTTTGTATTCTCTAATAAATAAAAATAAGTAAGTACTTAGAGTAGTATTCTCTAGCGTCACTTTAAATATAACCGGCCAAGTGCGAGTACGATTCGTGCGCGAAATGATCCATTATTACAAATGTATGGATTTATATGCTTAAGTAAAAAATATTATCACGATCGAACTGCTAGCAACTCTTTTAAATATAATATTAAAAAATGTTTTTATTGAGAACAGGCTTTACAGAGGCTTACAAAACTAATTTAATTAAGGTATTGACCAACAATTGGCGGTCTTATCGCAGGCTGTGATTTCTTCCAGAAAACCGTACTTATTATATAAAATATCTATATATCTAGTGCGATGCGTCCACCAATATGAGGCTATACTAACTGGGTATACCTACAAACCAGCCCTCGAACTAATTAGAAACTATATTTTTCCACTATTTCTTAGAACCAGAGGGTTTGGCACGAATACACGACAATCGTAAACGTAACGTATTTAAGATACACTGCGCGCTAACGCTGCAACGTTGGACAGTAAAGTTGATGTTGACGAGCAGTGTATCTCAAATACTAAATTATATGATACGTATACATTTAACAGGTGTCATCAGCTATGTAATTTTATTTATCCTTGACCTATTTCTTATACGCTTTTCGGATATTATTTTATAATATTTTCCTACTAACTAAGAATAAAAAAAAGTTAGGCTTATATAATATAATAAGAAATTATATACAGAAAATGTAAAATACGCTAGGTTATTAAAAATATCGAGCAATAATTTAGTTGTTCTGAATTATAATGACCACTTTGGGACGATCCATTAAAAACAAGATACATAAGAATTTGTAAGGCGAAGAATTATTTTATTATAACAGTAAAATATACTAATATAAACCATTTTATCTAGTCTATTTAATAGTTACGATTTTAAATCCTTCTCGATTCATATCTTTAAGTGGTTTTTAAAACTATGCAATTACTATAGGTGTTACAAGATATTTTATGTAAGTATGTATATTATATATTACAAGATATAATTATATGTATAACAAATAAAAAAATCAATTGATAGGCCGTAGACTTGGTAGTTCTGGGCTTCGGTTACATTAGCGGGCGAATATTCGTATCGTGTTGGCGCGACAAAAACATCGTGTTCGGGTATAGGCGATGTTCTTGTCTACATTAAGTCTACAACTCCCCGATACTACATCGTCTTCGCCCGAATACTACGCGATGACACGATGTACCCGGCCACATACATCGCGTTAACACGAATATTCGCCGTAGCCCGCTAATGTGGCCCCAGCATTAGCAATATACCTTTGCTTAGGGCGATGTGTGAAATGTCCGTGAATATTTATTTAATTATTTCTGGTCTGAGAAAAAGTTAGAAATATTTCGGAAATGTCAATTTGTCAGTTGTCATGAGAAACATGAGGACCTAGCTATTCCCACAGTAATTGCAAGAGAATTTCAATCTTTACTTTGTAAATGCAAGTAAGAACAGTATTTTTATTACCTACTGGGATGGCACATTTTATTACTTGAAAGTGAAGACCTTAGCTTAAGGTCAAAACCAGTGGCAAGGGTCCACAGATAAACTGGTGTTTTATACAGGGTGGAATTTTGTAATGCCACCTGGAGGGGAAGTACTCTTAATACTTTAGATAGAAAATTTTACTCAAAGAAAACATTCCTTTATTTTTGAAAAGAAAGAAAACGGCATTCAAAGATTTTTAAAAATTCGCTTGCCACACTCGGTAATCGAACCCACTAAAATCTGTAAAAGTTGCACTCTGTACTTTTATCGCATCGATCGTTAGGATCAATAAGGATGAAATATCTTTGACATACTTCATAAATTGAATGAAATAAAAACAATGAAATCTTAAATTAATTTAATTATTTCCAAAAGTGGTAACTAACTAATTAATTGCTTGAAATGGGCTCCATTTTCTTGGATACACAAATTTATTCTTCTAAAGAATTCATTTCTAGTAACCTTTTTAATAACGTTTACATTCTCATAAGATTTAATGTAAATTTGATTTTTTACATATCTCCACAAAAAAAAATCTGAAGGGGTGAGATCTGGTGATCTCGCAGGCCATCTGATTGTGCCGTTTGTACCAATCCAGGTATTAAAATGGTTAATAATGTAGGCAGTAGTGATTCTGCTGTTATGGGCTCGAGCACCATCTTGCTGTAGAATTATTTGGTTTCGCTCTTCCTCGGGAAAACCATTTAACTCATGTCTTAATAAATCCAGTATTTCTAAATACTTGACTGTGTTTAAGTGACCTTCGTACACATGGACAAGCACAACCATATTTCTCATAATTCCGCACCAAACGTTGAAAGAAAATCTTATTGACTGTTAGATTGAATGTTAGACATGAACACGAAGAAGATTCAGTCGAGACCAATAGTGATTATTGCGGCGATAGTACATGACGTTATTTAAAAAAAATATTTTTTTAAGAATTTTAAAAAAATCTTTGAATGCCGTTTTATTTCTTTTCAAAAATAAAGGAATGTTTTCTTTGAGTAAAATTTTCTATCTAAAGTATTAAGAGTACTTCCCCTCCAGGTGGCATTACAAAATTCCACCCTGTATACCCTAAGGAAACGAGCTTTTATACCCTTTATATACCTAGAAGCTGTTTTAAAAAAAAACAAGTTTATTGACTTATATTATATTCTGATGAAAAAAAAAATGAAAATAAAAAATATTTATTAAACACCATATTACAAGTAGATACAAAAGATATATAGGTACATGATACATGTAGGTATCAGATTATTTAAACTGCTCTAGGATCGAGTTCGTAGAAATTCGGATACATAATTTTTTTCATTGTTTTTCCGTGGATTTTTTACCAATCTATAAACTAAAAAGTTTGAATATAAAAGTCTGTGATTTTTAAATTGCGAACGTGATTTTTTTTTATCTTTTCTTTTTCGCGATACGCCAATGGCACATATCATGGTATGTAAGTATGTATAGATATTACAAGATATAATTATATGTTTATATCAATTGATAGGCCGTAGACTTGGTTGTTCTGCCTTCCATGCTGTGAGTCGTAGGTTTGATCCCCACCAATTGTTTTTGATCACCACAAATGTTTGTGATGAACATAAATATTTTGTTCTGTGTCTGGGTGTTACTATGTATTAGCTATATACCTTTGCTTAGTGTGAGACTAGAGCGCGATGTGTGAAATGTTCATGAATATTTATGATCTAGTATATTTGACGAACATTTACAAGGGCAGGTCCGGCATTGTTTTAAACTACCAAGACGTGGTTCTTAGCGTTTCTCAAACGATTTTCTGAAGCTTCAGCGTGCACAGTTCCCGACAGATGGCTCACGTCTCATCATTGTGGGAAAACGGCGCAGCAGGGACAATACTGAAATTTTATCCTACAGAATAACGATAATGATACGACCTCTTCGGAATATAATGGAGGTACCTGCGTAGGTATTTCTTTTCCTTGCTTCCGGCTTCTTTAATTCACAAAGTTTGACAAGTTTGATTCTACAACATGTGATAGTAAGTTTTACTGTCACAGAAATCATCATCATCATTATAGGCAGCCCGTAATGGCCCACTGCTGGGTATAAGCCTCCTCCCTCAAACGCCACTCTTTTCTTAATTGAGCCTTTTGCATCTAGGTCCTACCCTGAACGGCAACGATCTCGTCCTCGTCTGTTGGTCTGCCAAGGCCTCTTGTATGTCCTCTAGGCCACCATTCTGTCAAGGCCTTACTCCACCTGCCATCACCAAATCTTGTCAAGTGTCACGCAAATAATGGTATAATAATCTAAGATTCGAACCTACATCGACTCATTAGTATTTTAGATTAGTATATTAGAAAATATATTATAAAGGGTCAAAAAATTGCGGGTCAAAATATTTGTATTTATTAAAAAAAAAGATTTTTCATGAAATGTTGAAACATCAAGATACTAACAACTTTATACTCGACTTAAAGTATAAGACGTGTAGTATATGCAGCGAGCAGAATGAGCGAGCGAGTCCGCAGTTAAGTCGCACGGATGTAGGTAAGTACATAAATATGTATATTGTAGGCACATATAATTAGTTTACGCTCGTCTTCACAAAACTTAAGTACTTATTCCCTCTCTGAGCTCAAGAATCTATAAACTACATTAAGACTTAGGCACAGAATCAATAGATACCTAGAATACTTACCTAATTCATACGAACTTAGAACTTATGTAAGAACATTCAGCATCAGGAGCGAGATACTTTTTAAGGAATAATTAATTAGTGAATTTTCAAAAATGCTATGTAGTCGAACTAGGTAGTTTAATTAGGCGAATATTTTTTGTTAGCGCAGACTTGAAGTATTGATTACCATACGTAATGATAATAAAGTCAACGCTAACTTTTTATATGATAGGGGGTTAGTACATTATCTCGATAAGCTGTCATCTAAAAAATAAAAACTCTAATTAATGGTGACAGATGGAGGGCACAGAATATACAATAGTAACAAGCTTCAGTCGCGAGCTATCAGTCCATCAATATCAACGTTCAAACTGCTAAAATGAAAGAACAATGTCGAGCGAAAATGAATTTGGGTGTTTATTTCTAAAGGGTTGTTGTCAATGACATTTTATGATAAGATAGACCTGTCGCCAATTCTACTAAAATATGGCAGAAACAGTATTAAGACTCTTTAGAGGCTCTTTAGAGACCTAGTGCGGGTAACAAAACTCCTGTAGGTACCTTGTAGTAGGTATTATATTTAATAGAATTTACAAATACTGAAATTATTTCTGAAACCTACCATTGTACCTACCAGAACACTGTTTTTATTAATAAATGTTTATTTTACATTATTTAGAAGGTACATGAGTTTTAAGTAATAACGTAAGAAAAGAGAGTTTTTTTAAAGGTAAGTAAAAGTTATGGAAACCAGCGATAAAGGTAGGTGCCATTAGGGGTAGGATCTTGTAGTTTTTGGTGAGTGGTGGCCTTTTTATACATCGTTTTATAATTTGCATAATGCATATTTTAGGTATTATGGTATAAATCAATATATTTTTAATCTATTTGAATCATACGCCTTATTAATTGCATCTTACAATACGCTAGCAGATATAGCCGTCGTACCACATGCGTCGCGGTAAAAGTCAGGCAATCACCTTACTTTTATCTTGTCGTTTATTAAACGCGGGTAACACATCTAATACTACAAAAATATCTAAGGTTCTTTCGTGTTATTTTATTGTTATGAAATTAGGTCTATTAGTTAGATAGAATCTATTTAGGTTTATGTTTTAGGTTATTTCGTCAGTTACCGAACACAATATAAATAATAATAGTTGAGAGCCTAGGAACCAACTTTTTAGAAATTCTGTAGTATTTGAAAAGTGCCTCTCTGATATAAACTCAATTGATTATTTTAATTGGCTAGTACTTAAAATTAAAAGCTCAGCGTACAGTCAAACACTTCAAGTGTTGATCAAATAGCTTGACAGTCATTAAATTGTTCTATTTACAAATTTGACAGAAAAATACAGATTTAATAGACTTTTTTTTATTCTACTTGACAGGATAGATTATATTTCACTATTTTGTTATAATACCTATACAGGGTGTCCTGTAAATAAACGTCAAGCCGAAAACGAGTGATAGACAAAGTCGTGACAGGTGGCCAGAAAAATTAAAAATTAATAATAGGTCTTTACCTATGAAATTGCCGTTTTGTATGAAGAAATTGAAACAATTTTTTTTCATGTATTTTTTATTTGTATTAATCGAAGTAATTACCCATGCAATCAATGCATCTTTGCCAACACAGTGGCAGGTTATTGATGCCCTTCTTAAAGAAATCAGCTGAACGGGAGGCAACAAATTCTTCAAAGGCATTTTGTACTGCCTCTCGGGTATTGAAGTTTTTCTCTCCAAGAAGTTATCCAAATTCTGGAAAAAGTAGTAGGCGCAAAGTCTGGTGAGTAGGGTGGATGACGGAGAGCTTCCAACCCCAGTTCTTGCAACTTGGAGACCGCCTGCTGTGCAGTATGAGGTCGCGCGTTGTCGTGCAGGAGCGGAGACGAGCGATTGACCAATGCTGGTTGGAGATGTGCCAGCTTCTCCATCATTGTGATCAGTTCTTCACAGTACACATCTGCAGTAATGCTCACCCCGTTTGGAGAGAGCTGTGATGAATCACACCGGCGCTAGACCACCAAACAGTGACCATCACTTTTCTAGGGGTAAGTTTTCGTTTAGGGCATTGTTTAGGTACTGAACCAGGATCCAACCATCTTGCTGAGCGCTTGCGGTTATCAAACAGAATCCATTTTTCATCGCAGGTAACATGCGGTTCAAAATTCCTTCATTTGTGTGTCTGTTGAGCAGCGCAAGGCACGTCTCGACGCGTACTTCGCGCTGGCGATCATTGAGTTCGTGGGGCACCCATTCGTAAGGCTTTTTTACCTTGCCAATTTGACGCAAATGGACCAATATTGTTTTGACGCTAACGTTGAAAGCTGCTGCTAATTCAGCCGTAGATTGTGTATCATCAGCTTCCACAATCGCCTTTAATTCGTCATTGTCGACCAAAGTCTTCGGACGACCGTGAGGTTCATTTTTCAGGTCGAAATTTCCAAAACGGAAGCGAGCAAACCAATAACAGGTGCTGCGTTGGTTTGTAGTGTTAGCTCCGTAAACGTCGTTGATGTTGCGTGCCGCTTGTGCCGCGTTGCTGCCACGACGGTACTCATATTCCATAATTACTCGAATTTTTAACGTATCCATGATTACGAAAAAGATTGAAATGCGATGAAAATGTAACATTAAACAATAAACAAATGACTATTTTTGGAAAAAAAATCCATGTTTTTAAAATAAAATTAGTTAGAAATTATAATTCTTAGCCAAACAAAAATTATTTTGATTTGAAATGGCCAGTACTGCAGAACGGCAATTTCATAGGTAAAGACCTAATATCTTGATCATGTATTGTTCTAATTAGTACCAATAGATTAATCATAAATCTTAGTCCATGATTTATGATTAATCTATTGGTACTAATCTTCAATAAATACAATTTAATTTTAATTAATCGAAATAAACCCTGTTATCACCCTTTTACGGCTTGACGTTGATTAACGGAACACCATGTTTAGTATGGAAGTTTACTAAAATATTAAAGACACAAACCGCTTTGCTGTTCCAAATTGTATATTTCTATATACATTAACAAACGGTTAATATGCTGTGACCGGGTTTAAGTGTAAGTGAAAATCAATAATTTACGACGACAAGTTGATTTCAAACCAAAGCTATGGAGAAAACTCAAAAAAAATACAGTAAACTTTCAAACTTCAATTGCATTTCTAAACTTATATAAAACTTATATTATATTATATATAATATATAATATAATATTATAAAGAGGAAAGATTTGATTGTTTGTTTGTTTGCATCGAATAGGCTCCGAAACTACTGGACAGATTTCAAATTTTTTTTCACTGTTGTGAAGCTACATTATCTGCGCTGAACATAGGCTATATTATAATGATATTTTTATTTATGCTACCCGTGCGAAGCCGGGGCGTACTACTAGTATTCGATAAATCACAAGGATCACTTTGAAACGTCTTACATACTAGACGTCTTACAGACCAGAGTCTACAAGAACGGGCAAGAAACTAGACCTGGATTCTAGCGTTTTTTTATGATCCTTCTTACAATTGTTTAATAAGGAAGTTGGAGCTAGTTCGTCCCAAGCTTGCTTGTCTTCTAAATAATCAGATTTTTACAGACATAGTTTTTTTTTCATAATCATCAAATTGGCCGGATACGGTCATCCTTTGTATTATATTTACAAATATAATATTATATATAGGACTGACTTTATAGGTATAATACTCATATGCATATGAGTATTATACCTATACTTATCTTAAAGTCCTTAGACCTAAAATATAAGTATTCTACCAGCAATCTAGTTCTCATATAACTGATTGATTCTACGATTGTTTTTCGATTTTTAAATAAATTGAGTACAAGATTTCAAGACATCCCTAATCCGGCTTTCCTCGCCCTAAACCCGAGAATTCCCTAAACGAACATTATCGTAGCATTTCATTAATAACCAGTTAGTACCACTTCTTCTTTGTCTAATTTGATTCGATAGATGGAACTATGTTCCTTGATGTAAATGTATTTGTACCTAGAGTATCCAGTGCCTGCACCTGCAGGTAACTGCACGTCGTCCGAATCGGGTATGTGATGCCCGCGGTGAAGTGACCTACATGTATCCCTCGTCGTCCGAGTCGGGTATGTGATGCCCGCGGTGTAGTGACCTGCACGATTCCCTCGTCGTCCGAGTCGGGTATGTGATGCCCGCGGTGTAGTGACCTGCACGATTCCCTCGTCGTCCGAGTCGGGTATGTGATGCCCGTCGTGTAGTGCACGTATCCCGCGGCCACCACATACCCAACTACACCGCGGGCATCACATACCCAACTACACCGCGGGGACCACATACCCAACTACACCGCGGGGACCACATACCCGACTCCGACGACGAGGGATACGTGCAGGTAACTACACCGCGGCCACCACATACCCAACTACACCGCGGGCATCACATACCCAACTACACCGCGGGGACCACATACCCAACTACACCGCGGGGACCACATACCCGACTCCGACGACGAGGGATACGTGCAGGTAACTACACCGCGGGCACCACATACCCAACTACACCGCGGGCACCACATACCCAACTACACCGCGGGCACCACATACCCAACTATACCGCGGGCACTACATACCCAACTACACCACGGGGACCACATACCCGACTCCGACGACGAGGGATACGTGCAGGTAACTACACCGCGGGCACCACATACCCAACTACACCGCGGGCACCACATACCCAACTACACCACGGGGACCACATACCCGACTCCGACGACGAGGGATACGTGCAGGTAACTACACCGCGGGCACCAAATACCCAACTACACCGCGGGCACCACATACCCAACTACACCGCGGGCACCACATACCCAACTATACCGCGGGCACTACATACCCAACTACACCGCGGGCATCACATACCCAAATACACCGCGGGGACCACATACCCAACTACACCGCGGGCATCACATACCCAACTACACCGCGGGGACCACATACCCGACTCCGACGACGAGGGATACGTGCAGGTAACTACACCACGGGCACCAAATACCCAACTACACCGCGGGCACCACATACCCAACTACACCGCGGGCACCACATACCCAACTATACCGCGGGCACTAAATACCCAACTGCACCTCGGGCACCACACACCTAACTACACATCGGGCACCACATACCCAACTACACCGTGGGCACCACATACCCGACTACACCGCGGGCACCACATACCCAACTACACCGCGGGCACCACATACCCAACTACACCGCGGGCACAACATACCCAACTACACCGCGGGCACCACATACCCAAATACACCGCGGGGACCACATACCCAACTACACCGCGGGCATCACATACCCAACTACACCGCGGGGACCACATACCCGACTCCGACGACGAGGGATACGTGCAGGTAACTACACCACGGGCACCAAATACCCAACTACACCGCGGGCACCACATACCCAACTACACCGCGGGCACCACATACCCAACTATACCGCGGGCACTAAATACCCAACTGCACCTCGGGCACCACACACCTAACTACACATCGGGCACCAAATACCCAACTACACCGCGGGCACCACATACCCAACTACACCGCGGGCACCACATACCCAACTATACCGCGGGCACTAAATACCCAACTGCACCTCGGGCACCACACACCTAACTACACATCGGGCACCACATACCCAACTACACCGTGGGCACCACATACCCGACTACACCGCGGGCACCACATACCCAACTACACCGCGGGCACCACATACCCAACTACACCGCGGGCACTACATACCCAACTACACCGCGGGCACAACATACCCAACTACACCGCGGGCACCACATACCCAAGTACACCGTGGGCACTAAATACCCAACTACACTACTGGCACCACATACCCGACTACACCGCGGGCACTACATACCCAACTACACCGCGGGCACCACATACCCAAATACACCGCGGGCACCACATACCCGACTCCGACGATGAGGGATACGTGCAGGTAACTACACCGCGGGCATCACATACCCAACTACACCGCGGGGACCACATACCCAACTACACCGCGGGCATCACATACCCAACTACACCGCGGGGACCACATACCCGACTCCGACGACGAGGGATACGTGCAGGTAACTACACCACGGGCACCAAATACCCAACTACACCGCGGGCACCACATACCCAACTACACCGCGGGCACCACATACCCAACTTTACCGCGGGCACTACATACCCAACTACACCACGGGGACCACATACCCGACTACACCGCGGGCACAACATACCCAACTACACCGCGGGCACCACATACCCAAGTACACCGTGGGCACTAAATACCCAACTGCACCTCGGGCACCACACACCTAACTACACATCGGGCACCACATACCCAACTACACCGTGGGCACCACATACCCGACTACACCGCGGGCACCACATACCCAACTACACCGCGGGCACCACATACCCAACTACACCGCGGGCACTACATACCCAACTACACCGCGGGCACAACATACCTAACTACACCGCGGGCACCACATACCCAACTACACCGCGGGCACCACATACCCAACTATACCGCGGGCACTACATACCCAACTACACCACGGGGACCACATACCCGACTCCGACGACGAGGGATACGTGCAGGTAACTACACCGCGGGCACCACATACCCAACTACACCGCGGGCACCACATACCCAACTACACCGCGGGCACCACATACCCAACTACACCGCGGGCACCACATACCCAACTACACCACGGGCACCACATACCCAACTATACCGCGGGCACTACATACCCAACTACACCACGGGGACCACATACCCGACTACACCGCGGGCACAACATACCCAACTACACCGCGGGCACCACATACCCAAGTACACCGTGGGCACTAAAGACCCAACTGCACCTCGGGCACCACACACCTAACTACACATCGGGCACCACATACCCAACTACACCGTGGGCACCACATACCCGACTACACCGCGGGCACCACATACCCAACTACACCGCGGGCACCACATACCCAACTACACCGCGGGCACTACATACCCAACTACACCGCGGGCACAACATACCTAGCTACACCGCGGGCACCACATACCCAAGTACACCGTGGGCACTAAATACCCAACTACACTACTGGCACCACATACCCGACTACACCGCGGGCACTACATACCCAACTACACCGCGGGCACCACATACCCAAATACACCGCGGGCACCACATACCCGACTCCGACGATGAGGGATACGTGCAGGTAACTACACCGCGGGCATCACATACCCAACTACACCGCGGGGACCACATACCCGACTCCGACGACGAGGGATACGTGCAGGTAACTACACCACGGGCACCAAATACCCAACTACACCGCGGGCACCACATACCCAACTACACCGCGGGCACCACATACCCAACTACACCGCGGGCATCACATACCCAACTAAACCGCGGGCATCACATACCCAACTACACCGCGGGCATCACATACCCAACAACACCAAGGGCACCACATACCCAACTACACCGCGGGCATCACATACCCAACTACACCGCGGGCATCACATACCCAACTACACCGCGGGCATCACATACCCAACTACACCGCGGGCATCACATACCCAACAACACCAAGGGCACTACATACCCAACAACACCAAGGGCACTACATACCCAACTCCACCGCGGGCACCACATACCCAATAACACCAAGGGCACTACATACCCAACTCCACCGCGGGCACCACATACCCAACAACATCAAGGGCATTACATACCCAACTACACCACGGGGACCACATACCCGACTACACCGCGGGCACAACATACCCAACTACACCGCGGGCACCACATACCCAAGTACACCGTGGGCACTAAATACCCAACTGCACCTCGGGCACCACACACCTAACTACACATCGGGCACCACATACCCAACTACACCGTGGGCACCACATACCCGACTACACCGCGGGCACCACATACCCAACTACACCGCGGGCACCACATACCCAACTACACCGCGGGCACTACATACCCAACTACACCGCGGGCACAACATACCTAACTACACCGCGGGCACCACATACCCAAGTACACCGTGGGCACTAAATACCCAACTACACTACTGGCACCACATACCCGACTACACCGCGGGCACTACATACCCAACTACACCGCGGGCACCACATACCCAAATACACCGCGGGCACCACATACCCGACTCCGACGATGAGGGATACGTGCAGGTAACTACACCGCGGGCATCACATACCCAACTACACCGCGGGGACCACATACCCGACTCCGACGACGAGGGATACGTGCAGGTAACTACACCACGGGCACCAAATACCCAACTACACCGCGGGCACCACATACCCAACTACACCGCGGGCACCACATACCCAACTACACCGCGGGCACCACATACCCAACTACACCACGGGCACCACATACCCAACTACACCGCGGGCACCACATACCCAACTACACCGCGGGCACCACATACCCAACTACACCGCGGGCACCACATACCCAACTATACCGCGGGCACTACATACCCAACTACACCACGGGGACCACATACCCGACTCCGACGACGAGGGATACGTGCAGGTAACTACACCGCGGGCACCACATACCCAACTACACCGCGGGCACCACATACCCAACTACACCGCGGGCAACACATACCCAACTACACCGCGGGCACCACATACCCAACTACACCGCGGGCACCACATACCCAACTATACCGCGGGCACTACATACCCAACTACACCACGGGGACCACATACCCGACTCCGACGACGAGGGATACGTGCAGGTAACTACACCGCGGGCACCACATACCCAACTACACCGCGGGCACCACATACCCAACTACACCACGGGGACCACATACCCGACTCCGACGACGAGGGATACGTGCAGGTAACTACACCGCGGGCACCAAATACCCAACTACACCGCGGGCACCACATACCCAACTACACCGCGGGCACCACATACCCAACTACACCGCGGGCACCACATACCCAACTACACCACGGGCACCACATACCCAACTATACCGCGGGCACTACATACCCAACTACACCACGGGGACCACATACCCGACTACACCGCGGGCACAACATACCCAACTACACCGCGGGCACCACATACCCAAGTACACCGTGGGCACTAAATACCCAACTGCACCTCGGGCACCACACACCTAACTACACATCGGGCACCACATACCCAACTACACCGTGGGCACCACATACCCGACTACACCGCGGGCACCACATACCCAACTACACCGCGGGCACCACATACCCAACTACACCGCGGGCACTACATACCCAACTACACCGCGGGCACAACATACCTAACTACACCGCGGGCACCACATACCCAACTACACCGCGGGCACCACATACCCAACTATACCGCGGGCACTACATACCCAACTACACCACGGGGACCACATACCCGACTCCGACGACGAGGGATACGTGCAGGTAACTACACCGCGGGCACCACATACCCAACTACACCGCGGGCACCACATACCCAACTACACCGCGGGCACCACATACCCAACTACACCGCGGGCACCACATACTCAACTACACCACGGGCACCACATACCCAACTATACCGCGGGCACTACATACCCAACTACACCACGGGGACCACATACCCGACTACACCGCGGGCACAACATACCCAACTACACCGCGGGCACCACATACCCAAGTACACCGTGGGCACTAAATACCCAACTGCACCTCGGGCACCACACACCTAACTACACATCGGGCACCACATACCCAACTACACCGTGGGCACCACATACCCGACTACACCGCGGGCACCACATACCCAACTACACCGCGGGCACCACATACCCAACTACACCGCGGGCACTACATACCCAACTACACCGCGGGCACAACATACCTAACTACACCGCGGGCACCACATACCCAAGTACACCGTGGGCACTAAATACCCAACTACACTACTGGCACCACATACCCGACTACACCGCGGGCACTACATACCCAACTACACCGCGGGCACCACATACCCAAATACACCGCGGGCACCACATACCCGACTCCGACGATGAGGGATACGTGCAGGTAACTACACCGCGGGCATCACATACCCAACTACACCGCGGGGACCACATACCCGACTCCGACGACGAGGGATACGTGCAGGTAACTACACCACGGGCACCAAATACCCAACTACACCGCGGGCACCACATACCCAACTACACCGCGGGCACCACATACCCAACTACACCGCGGGCACCACATACCCAACTACACCGCGGGCACCACATACCCAACTATACCGCGGGCACTACATACCCAACTACACCACGGGGACCACATACCCGACTCCGACGACGAGGGATACGTGCAGGTAACTACACCGCGGGCACCACATACCCAACTACACCGCGGGCACCACATACCCAACTACACCGCGGGCAACACATACCCAACTACACCGCGGGCACCACATACCCAACTACACCGCGGGCACCACATACCCAACTATACCGCGGGCACTACATACCCAACTACACCACGGGGACCACATACCCGACTCCGACGACGAGGGATACGTGCAGGTAACTACACCGCGGGCACCACATACCCAACTACACCGCGGGCACCACATACCCAACTACACCACGGGGACCACATACCCGACTCCGACGACGAGGGATACGTGCAGGTAACTACACCGCGGGCACCAAATACCCAACTACACCGCGGGCACCACATACCCAACTACACCGCGGGCACCACATACCCAACTACACCGCGGGCACCACATACCCAACTACACCGCGGGCACCACATACCCAACTATACCGCGGGCACTACATACCCAACTACACCACGGGGACCACATACCCGACTACACCGCGGGCACAACATACCCAACTACACCGCGGGCACCACATACCCAAGTACACCGTGGGCACTAAATACCCAACTGCACCTCGGGCACCACACACCTAACTACACATCGGGCACCACATACCCAACTACACCGTGGGCACCACATACCCGACTACACCGCGGGCACCACATACCCAACTACACCGCGGGCACCACATACCCAACTACACCGCGGGCACTACATACCCAACTACACCGCGGGCACAACATACCTAACTACACCGCGGGCACCACATACCCAACTACACCGCGGGCACCACATACCCAACTATACCGCGGGCACTACATACCCAACTACACCACGGGGACCACATACCCGACTCCGACGACGAGGGATACGTGCAGGTAACTACACCGCGGGCACCACATACCCAACTACACCGCGGGCACCACATACCCAACTACACCGCGGGCACCACATACCCAACTACACCGCGGGCACCACATACTCAACTACACCACGGGCACCACATACCCAACTATACCGCGGGCACTACATACCCAACTACACCACGGGGACCACATACCCGACTACACCGCGGGCACAACATACCCAACTACACCGCGGGCACCACATACCCAAGTACACCGTGGGCACTAAATACCCAACTGCACCTCGGGCACCACACACCTAACTACACATCGGGCACCACATACCCAACTACACCGTGGGCACCACATACCCGACTACACCGCGGGCACCACATACCCAACTACACCGCGGGCACCACATACCCAACTACACCGCGGGCACTACATACCCAACTACACCGCGGGCACAACATACCTAACTACACCGCGGGCACCACATACCCAAGTACACCGTGGGCACTAAATACCCAACTACACTACTGGCACCACATACCCGACTACACCGCGGGCACTACATACCCAACTACACCGCGGGCACCACATACCCAAATACACCGCGGGCACCACATACCCGACTCCGACGATGAGGGATACGTGCAGGTAACTACACCGCGGGCATCACATACCCAACTACACCGCGGGGACCACATACCCAACTACACCGCGGGCATCACATACCCAACTACACCGCGGGGACCACATACCCGACTCCGACGACGAGGGATACGTGCAGGTAACTACACCACGGGCACCAAATACCCAACTACACCGCGGGCACCACATACCCAACTACACCGCGGGCACCACATACCCAACTACACCGCGGGCACCACATACCCAACTATACCGCGGGCACTACATACCCAACTACACCACGGGGACCACATACCCGACTCCGACGACGAGGGATACGTGCAGGTAACTACACCACGGGCACCAAATACCCAACTACACCGCGGGCACCACATACCCAACTACACCGCGGGCACCACATACCCAACTACACCGCGGGCACCACATACCCAACTATACCGCGGGCACTACATACCCAACTACACCACGGGGACCACATACCCGACTCCGACGACGAGGGATACGTGCAGGTAACTACACCGCGGGCACCACATACCCAACTACACCGCGGGCACCACATACCCAACTACACCACGGGGACCCCGACTCCGACGACGAGGGATACGTGCAGGTAACTACACCGCGGGCACCAAATACCCAACTACACCGCGGGCACCACATACCCAACTACACCACGGGGACCACATACCCAACTACACCGCGGGCACCACATACCCAACTACACCGCGGGCACCACATACCCAACTACACCGCGGGCACCACATACCCAACTACACCGCGGGCACCACATACCCAACTACACCACGGGGTACCCGACTCCGACGACGAGGGATACGTGCAGGTAACTACACCGCGGGCACCAAATACCCAACTACACCGCGGGCACCACATACCCAACTACACCACGGGGACCACATACCCAACTACACCGCGGGCACCACATACCCAACTACACCGCGGGCACCACATACCCAACTACACCGCGGGCACCACATACCCAACTACACCGCGGGCACCACATACCCAACTACACCACGGGGACCACATACCCGACTCCGACGACGAGGGATACGTGCAGGTAACTACACCGCGGGCACCACATACCCAACTACACCGCGGGCACCACATACCCAACTACACCACGGGGACCACATACCCGACTCCGACGACGAGGGATACGTGCAGGTAACTACACCGCGGGCACCAAATACCCAACTACACCGCGGGCACCACATACCCAACTACACCGCGGGCACCACATACCCAACTATACCGCGGGCACTACATACCCAACTACACCGCGGGCATCACATACCCAAATACACCGCGGGGACCACATACCCAACTACACCGCGGGCATCACATACCCAACTACACCGCGGGGACCACATACCCGACTCCGACGACGAGGGATACGTGCAGGTAACTACACCGCGGGCACCACATACCCAACTACACCGCGGGCATCACATACCCAACTACACCGCGGGGACCTCATACCCGACTCCGACGACGAGTGATATGTGCAGGTAACTACACCACGGGCACCAAATACCCAACTACACCGCGGGCACCACATACCCAACTACACCGCGGGCACCACATACCCAACTATACCGCGGGCACTAAATACCCAACTGCACCTCGGGCACCACACACCTAACTACACATCGGGCACCACATACCCAACTACACCGTGGGCACCACATACCCGACTACACCGCGGGCACCACATACCCAACTACACCGCGGGCACCACATACCCAACTACACCGCGGGCACAACATACCCAACTACACCGCGGGCACCACATACCCAAGTACACCGTGGGCACTAAATACCCAACTGCACCTCGGGCACCACACACCTAACTACACATCGGGCACCACATACCCAACTACACCGTGGGCACCACATACCCGACTACACCGCGGGCACCACATACCCAACTACACCGCGGGCACCACATACCCAACTACACCGCGGGCACTACATACCCAACTACACCGCGGGCACAACATACCCAACTACACCGCGGGCACCACATACCCAAGTACACCGTGGGCACTAAATACCCAACTACACTACTGGCACCACATACCCGACTACACCGCGGGCACTACATACCCAACTACACCACGGGCACCACATATCCAAATACACTGCGGGCACCACATACCCGACTCCGACGACGAGGGATACGTGCAGGTAACTACACCACGGGCACCAAATACCCAACTACACCGCGGGCACCACATACCCGACTCCGACGATGAGGGATACGTGCAGGTAACTACACCGGGGGCACCATATACCCAACTACACCGCGGGCACCACATACCCGACTCCTACGACGAGGGATACGTGCAGGTAACTACACCGCGGGCACCACATACCCGACTCCTACGACGAGGGATACGTGCAGGTAACTACACCGCGGGCACCACATACCTAACTACACCGCGGGCACCACATACCCAACTACACCGCGGGCACCACATACCCAACTACACCGTGGGCACTAAATACCCAACTACACCGCGGGCACCACATACCCGAGTACACCGCGGACACCACATACCCAACTACACCGCGGGCACCACATACCCAATTACACCGCGGGCACAACATACACAACTACACGGTGGGCCCTACATACCCAACTACACCACTGGCACCACATACCCAACTACACCGCGGGCAACACATACCCAACTATACCGCGGGCACCACATACCCAACTACACCGTGAGCACTAAATACCCAACTACACCTCGGGCACCACATACCCATATACACAGCGGGCACCACAAACCCAACTACACCGCGGGCCCCACATACCTAACTACACCGCGGGCACCACATACCCAACTACACCGCGGGCACTAAATACCCAACTACACCGCGGGCACCACATACCCAACTACACCGCGGACACCACATACCCAACTACACCGCGGGCACCACATACCCGACTACACCGCGGGCACCACATGTCCGTGAAAATTTGTTTATAATTTATCTTGAGTACTGGAAGTAGCATGGTAAGTATAATGCTTACATAAGGGGTATCCTTACTGTAAACTTTTTTCTTTTATTAACATATTTCACTTCAAAGGTACCAAAACGTACCAAATATAAATTAGTTCTACGCATTTGGTACCTTTCAGTTTATAGCGTTTGTAACGAGTGTGAATAAATAACCAAGCTTTGATATCTGTGATTTTTTCTCCGCTATAATGGTTCAAATATAGGATTAATTATTGGGTACGTATTTTATCAAAGATATATAGCTTATCTATCATATTTTTAATAGTTCGATTACCTAATTTTTTCTCATCTTATGATACTAATAATGATAAAAAATCGTAACAACTTGTGGAGCTGACTGTAGGTACCTATATTTTCATAAATAAATATATAACAAAAGTGAGTTTAACCCTAGAATAAATAACTTTTCTTGATTATGTAAGCTTTAATAGACAGATAATATATTTTGAATCAAGGCATTCCTTCTATTCACTCAAATTTCAAGAATTTTATATTCCCAATCCCGTTTGTCTTTTGTTTTTTTAACTAAATTTTTAAATAAATTGAGTACAAGATTTCAAGACATCCCTAATCCGGCTTTCCTCGCCCTAAACCCGAGAATTCCCTAAACGAACATTATCGTAGCATTTCATTAATTACCAGTTAGTACCACTTCTTCTTTGTCTAATTTGATTCGATAGATGGAACTATGTTCCTTGATGTAAATGTATTTGATTATTACACTGTTCGCTTCTTTCATTTAGTACGTTTTTAAACAAAACTTTTTTCAAATTCCAAAATGTTTTTTTTCAACGTACTTACTTACGGCCGGTTTCTCGAACGATGATCAACGAAAAAATCAAATAATTACTATATGTCAAACTCGGATCGATCGTGATTTGGGTTTCCAGAAACCGGCCGTTAGTTTTGTATATTATACTTCACAATTTGACACAAAACAAATAAACGGTGGATACGGTCTGTTCTATTAGCTTTGACATTTCATCTAATTGATATTATCATATTATTACAGACTTATTTTACGTGCACAGTTTTTAAGAAATAAAGTTCCTTCTCCGGTACCTTTGGGTTTAAGTTAAGAGCAATATAATTCGGCTATAACTAAACGTCTGCAAACATAACCAGGTGCGTTACTAAATTAGCACCATTTTTTTGTTACAAAGCACATATCATATTTAAACTACTTTGAAACATAACTGTGTTTCGGTAGAGCTCAAAGTTACATTTTCATTTTTTTATCAAATTTTATTCAATTATTACCTTTTCTTTATAAATTTATTAGTAGATGTATGTAAAAGTGCTTACTAAGAACCACGTCAAAATGTAACGCTTATTAAAAATAAAAGTATGGGCTATATCAGGGGCTGAATTATCAAGTACCTATATAAAAAAATATTGAATTTCAAATATTAACTTATTAGTAAGTATGTATGTTTAACAAATAATTTGATCATTAATACGCTCTAATGAATCTGATTGTGATTACAAATATCACTCCAAGAATTTCAGTCAAAACGCGATATTTGCTTTCCTCGTGAACGAGGACCTTGAAATTAATTATTTAAACGGTACAAACCTGTAATTTATAACACAACCTCCATAAACTTTTTTCTTATCTTAATGACGCTCTCGTACCCATAAAATATATAAGTTATTCCCTTGAAATTCTGCTGATTCTAAATCCAGTTAGCACACCCACTCATCATGGTTGTCCAATTGTCCATGACATAGAATGATAAGACCGGCGAATGGTAGGCAGAATTGTATAATTTGGCAATCCTTTCCACCACGCATAAATAAAAAAAAAAATGTGTTATCTTTTTAAATTATGTTTTAAACTCTTTTTACATTTCCACTCACATTCGTGTCATATCATATTGTTTTCATCATTCATTATCGCGCGCAGTAAAATTAGGTGGTACTAAAATCAAAACAAATAATAGTAAAGAGTAGGTACGCGAGGCGACTTGCATCTAGTAGTAAGTATGAACTAATAAAGAGTACGCGAGGAGTTTTACGGTCAGAGTGTTAGGTTTATTTTCGTTCGGTTATTTCGTTACGGAATTTCTGGATTCGGTCTCCACGCTCAAGGCCCGCGAAAGAATCTATGCAATAGCTTAAAAAATATTCTTCTTATACGAATAATAAGGCCGTTTAGCGAAGCCAGGAAAAAAGAGCAGTACCTCTACCATGAGTTGTCACAGTAAAATCGCCTGACTTTACTACAGTAGTTACGTAAATATTAGTATTACGAATTTTAGTACCCAACTATCTGTTAGAGGCGCTGTACAAATCTTTATACATTTTTTTAACTACAGACGCTAGCGAGTATAGTATATATAGTATAGTAAAAACTCATGGTAGAGCTACTGATTCTAGAATATTCCCGCCTCAAGCCGCAAGTAGGTGACAATGACATAACGTCAGCTGAGGACTAATCCTGTTTCCGAACGAAACGATAATAGGGTCGCTAATGTAGCGATCGACATTCTACCGGCGGGCTCGGCCTTGCGCGGCCATTTATTTTCGGTACCCGCCTAAAAAGATTACACGAGCTTCTCATTTTGTAAACCTACCTAGATAAACCAATGGATAAACACACCAAATTACTATTTTTTTAAGCTTTTGAACTTATGAAATTCGTTTAAGGTAAACGTTGAGAAAATTTAATAGTCTGAAGAATCTTTTTGTATAATAATAAGTTAACATTAATAAGTGGGAGTAAAATAATAAAATAAATAGATCCGAAATAATATTCCGGAATAAGCGTTTTGGATAAAAAAAGTTGATGTAAGAAGTTAGTAGTCTATATTAAAGAAAGATGTAGGTAAGTATAAGCATAGTTAACAAAACTATGTTACGCAATCACTCATTAATAATGAACCGATTCTGATGATTCGTGTTTGTTTGGTAGATCATGTTTCCGAGTTGGTTCCATAAACATGTTGTTTAGATCTAACTTTTTGAGAAATCTTTGTAATAAATAAGTAAGTATATTTATATTCGTATCTTTGTAAATGTTGCCACCACACTGTGTCGATTTTTAAATCGCGCTATTAAAGTGTTTTGTATGTTTTAACTATAAAAATGTTTTAAGTGTGACTTGTCGTCGATTGAAAACGGTTTTGTTCATTAAATAACATATTTAACTTCATTTTGAAAACGAAGTACACGTAAATGAACACATAAACCGTGTTTTCATTCATATACTTTCCGAAAAAGGAGTTTCCAAAGTTAGCAAAAGTAAACGAAGCCCTTGTAAGTTGTACGCCCTGTTTTATCAGATCAAACATGCCCTGTGCCCTCCTGCCAAGTTTGACGAAAATATCGAAACAGCGGGATGTCATGTCATGCAAGTCTTTGATATACGACAACCGGTTTATAACGGCGAAGAAAATCATTTTTAAAATTCACGGGCACGGGGAAATCGAGATATTCCGAAAACAATGGTTTTCATATAAGTAACATCATTTTACTTAGAATTCTAAAGGCCCACAATAATGGTTGTG
This sequence comes from Ecliptopera silaceata, assembly GCA_932527185.1. NCBI lineage: Eukaryota > Metazoa > Arthropoda > Insecta > Lepidoptera > Geometridae > Ecliptopera > Ecliptopera silaceata. Next base: position 6,658,302 of record OW052208.1, on the reverse strand, counting down.
GTGGTGTGTTTAAAATAAAATAAAACGGGCTTTATTTATTACTTAGATTGCTTGAAAAATTTACCTGTGAAAATTGAGTTATTCCTGAAAAATATGTATTGTACAAAAGAAATACAGTTTTTTATAAATATCTCGATTCCCAAGATTAGGATTTTTGAATTTTGAGAATCAAAACGAATTCCAATCAATAATGTTTTGTGAAAATTGTTATAATTTACCGATAAGGTGAATTACTTGGAAGTATACGTTTCGGAACGTCTTAAAAACTGGTAATAATAAATCTAAAAAAAAATGTTTTTTTATATCTTTGATCACGACTGACGTGATCGTGACGATTACTAATAAGTAGAGTGTGGTTTAATCCAATAAATTATTTGATCCAACATTCAATAAATTTTATTGTAGTTTGATTGACTGTGTTGACCGACATAGTTGATTAGTTTAGTATAAGTCGTGATGTTTTGTTTACTATTTTATTGGTGGCTATGTAAGTGTTTTCTTTTTCGGAATTGTATAAAGAAGGATATAATAAATTAATAACTAATACTTTAATAAAAGATCTACTTAATGATAATTTGTCAAAGTAATTTCGTGTGATCAATAAAACTTCTTTACATCTTAGAATCGAAACGAAATAAATAAAATTCCTGAGTAATAAAACTAAATTAAATAAAACAATGATGATGATAAATAAATAAATGTAAAACGTAGTGCCAAACGATGAATCTGGAACCACAAGAGCAATTAGTCTGAGTTTTACTTGAAGGAGTATTAGTCTCGAAAACTTAAACCGAAATTATGTATCAAAACGATATTTCGAGGCGCTAATTTTTTGACCCGAAATTTCATTTTGCTCCGAATTTGCGCTTTAGTTTTCGAGACTCGTCATAAGAAATCAGATTACGGCTCGTTTCATTTAATAGGTACTTACTTTTGCGTGAATCATACAATACTTTATACCGCCACTAACAAAGAATTTGGAGCTCATTTAGTTGTTTCTGTGTCAGGCTCAGTTGGTAGTGGTCGTGGGTTCGATTCCCACCCAGAGCAAATGTTTGTGTGATGAACATAAATATTTGTTCTGTGTCTGGGTGTTACTTTGTATTCTAAGTATTTACACAAAAAAAACTACTTAGGTATACTTATAACATATTCTATCAGCAATCTCGTTCACATAGTACAAGCTTTAGTTTGGGACTATAGTGTTGTGTGTGAAAAGTCCTTGAATAAGTATATTTAATTAATGTAATATTTAAGATTATACCATGAAACCACAGCATTATTGCCTTTAGAGGTGATGATGACTCTTAAAAACTTTAAAATCCAAGTAACAGTTTACATCAAGCAAAAAAGCACAATAAAATTGCTCTCTACATGGAGATTCCTTAAACCGGTTTGCAACATATTAATAACGTTTTGCTTCACATGTTTTTATATATTTTGCCAGTTCGAATGTTATATTGCTATGTCAGCCTGTCAAAATAAATTATACCCACTCACTGGACTGAGTGCGAATAAATATGACAATTGTAAAAGTTACGTATTTGATACACACTGCGCGCTAACCCTGCAACGTTTGGCAGTAAAGCTGATGTCGACGCGCAATGTATCTCAAATACGTCACTGTTTTCGTTTACGATTGTCACGTTTATACTTGCTCTGGTTTTACTATTCACAAAGTGACACGCACCGAATCAGCGTTTCCTGAGTCAATACTGCGATTGTTTTCTATTTGAAGAGAAAATTCTTTCAAGATTTTTCTTTTCAGACGCCATTTTTATTTTTTGTGCAAACAGCCGGTCAGTGAGTCAGCGTTAATATTACCTTTCACGATATTCTATGGGTAGATGATATATTTATACTTACCTAAAGGTACCTACTGTACTAGTTCTTCTTTATTCTTTGACAGGCGTCACAGCTCAGTTGGTAGTAGCTCTGCCTTTCATGCTGTGGGTCGTGGGTTTGATTCCCACCCAGAGCAAATGTGTGATGAGCTAAATATTTGTTCTGTTTCTGAGGGTTATATGTATTCTATGTATGTATTTACAAAAAAGCTTAGGATTAGAGTGTGATGCGTGAAACGTCGTTGAATATTTATATTAATAATTAAATAAATGTCTGTCTATGTCTATATTTATTTATATATATTTAAGTTATTATCTACCTAAAGGTGTTATTTCCTAATGCTTTGGTATCTACTTTATATTTATTATTTTGTTAAACTGTTATCGCGAAGTATCGCATTGTATTATTTAATCTATTGTTTTAGCTAAGTATCTTAAATCTCATCTCATTCAGAAAAGCCCCTTTTAGCTGTTTATTTAAAATGTAATTCGAAGTAGGTACGCTCAGCATCAGATAAGTGGAGATCGGAGAATTGATTTTTAATGATAACTTCGAAATTTTGATAAAAAAAATTGACTAAGCTTATGTAGGTCTTCTTCTTCTTCGTGACGATTATCTCAAACAATGTTTTCCCAAAACTTGGCCACTTACATGGCGTTTTAGTGGCAGCGTACTTATATAGGTAATAGATTTTTATCTACATAAGCTTAGTAATAAAAAAGCTAGCACTCCGGGAGTGCCGGCAGAAGTGAAAACTTCAATATTAACGTTGTGTTTTCACTTTTAAGTTTCACTTCAAAAATATAACCACAGTCGTGATTGTGTCATGTCATTGTGTCACATTCGCGCAAGCGCGAATGTGACACAACGACGAAGACAACGAAGACACACTGACACAGACACATTCGCGCAAGCGCGAATGTGTCTGTGTCATTGTGATTATGTCATGTCGTTGTGTCACATTCGCGCAAGCGCGAATGTGACACAACGACGAAGCCAACGAAGACACAGACACATTCTGTGAGACACAGACAGACACAGAATGTGTCTGTGTCTTCGTTGGCTTCGTCGTCATCGTCACGTCACGTCATGTCGCCACAACACTATTTAATTGTTTGAGTCATACGTCGCGTGACCGCAAGTGTGTTCTTTGTCGTCTCTTGTTTTACGAGCAATGTATAAAAATTAAATAAGATCTTACGCTTTTTCGACGTCACGTGACCCTGACGCGAGTTTGAAAGTTTTTACCCACCCAGCGCCGCTAAAGAAGTTTTCACTTCAAAAATTGATTATACCTGATTATATAATCAGGTAAGAGTTCCATTTTAAAAATGAACTCGCGTTCGGCATTATAACGCACTAATTGGCCGACAAATCCAGCCATCCTTTATTAATGGTAATGTGTTAAGATTAAGCCACCATTTTTTATGATTGTGTAACCGCGATGAAGGCACGTGCCATTTTCAGAATTGTTTATCTATACTAATATTATAAAGAAGTAAAGTTTGTGTGTTTGTATAATTTGTTAAATTGTAAGGGGTAATCTCGAGATCTACTGAACCGAAATTATTTCACCAATAGAAAGCCCCATTATTGCTGAGTGTCATAGGTTATATAAAAACTAAAAAATAAAGAGGTAGTCCGTTTTGCAAAGTGAATCGGAGAAAAAACGGGCGAATTATGCCCAACGAAGTGGGCACAGGTCAGCTAGTCTATTATATAATCGCTAATGTAACGATTTAACCATGAACTCCACCAATCACTACTTTTCAGATTATCCTCACTTGCGATAAGTTATATCAAGTTGGTCTAAAAATAGAAAATATATATTCCCAGACATTTTACACATCACACTTAGTCCCAAACTAAGCAAAGCTTGTACTATGGGACTATATTTTGGTTTAGTAAATGGTCCGGTCAGTAGAAGACTGAATATTCGAATCAGTACGGTTTTCGTAGCCGCAGAGGTTATACGCGTCGGCGCTTCGAGCGAACGCTTCTCGAATTTCGAACGTCGAGCTTCGAAATTTGAACTTTGACTTTGTTTTTAATTTGTTTTCGGCCAGTGTAGTGTTTATATAATAACAAAAAAAAAAACTCTGTTGGATTTTATGTTTTTTTTTAATAAATAGTGTTTTTTAAGATAATATTCTGATATTGTTCAAGTATTAGTGTTGGAAATATTTATGGAAAGGATTTCTTCAACACCCTGTTGACAAGTAAGTGTTTAGTTTATGGCTATTTTTTATCAATTTATTGATATTTTTTTTACCCCTGTTCACAAAATATTGAGCACGACGTTGCTGTTACAGTTATACTAATTATGTAAAAAAAATAATATTTCTGTAAACATGTTGAATAATAAAAACATGTTTTAATAAATATTTCGATATTGATAAAACTGCTTACATACCAACTATATCTAGATATTCTTTTTACCTCTCACTTAATGTTTTTGGGTTCATAAACTAAGTATTTCTGACTTAAATGGATCTTTCGTAACTACGATTAAATATAATATTGATATTTAAAATTCATTCACTGTTTTCTCGAAACACAGTTTCTACTATTACTAGATCTAACAAGACTATGGAATTAAAATTTTGCTTGTATTATTTTAAAGCCATTTTTTTTCTTTCTTTCTATCATTATTAAAATTACTGAATTGTATTTATCAAAACCTAAATAGAACTAAGTATTTAAAATAATTCAAGACCTAGATATCTTATCTAGATATATGACAAGTGAAGCTAGCCTAGATAATAATTGCCATTAGTCATTAGGTACCTACTTATCGAATCCATAATATTAAGATAAATCTTGGCTCTGTCAACTGTTCAGCCCTTAAGACCAAGTGATTTAATGACCCTTATTTTTTACTTTCTTAAGGAAATAAAAAATATCCTTAATTGTTATTTTTTCGAAACAAAGGTTTGGAAAGGATTGAAAAAATTCGGTCATTTTTATGTTCTAGAGAAAAAAAATTGTATGTAATTTATGTAAGTAAGTACTTATCTTATATTAATGTATCTTATACCTACCTATTGTAGATTTGCCAAATCAAAAATGTTGTGAAAATCGTTAGAAAATACATTGTTCTTAGGTAGTGTTTTTAACGTCACTTTTTTATAAGGTACCTACTGCAGTTTGCCTTAGAAAAAATGCATTTAATTTTTAAATTTTTTATTTTGAATTTGTAATGCTTAAATTAAAACTACTTCAATACAAAACACATACATAAAAATACTACTTTTTAATAAAAAAATATGTTTCAAAACTCAAAAAGCACTCTCCTAAAAATTACAGCAAAATTCAATGCAAAACCTGAGTAGGCAAGCAACATAGTAATTTACTTATGAAGTTCTTTCAGACAAACCTTATAGTAAGTGTAATAAAACTTACTTTCGTCTAAATTTAATTACACAAAAGGCTTTGTCTACTAATTAGTGAATTAGGGCGGGATCATGTATTGCATAATTAATAAGCTTATCTACTAGTCCAACACTAGTTATGAGTTTTGTGTTTACGTACTTCTTCTTTGTGTCGAAAGTTTCCCTTTGTCAAAGGAGAATGGGTAATATTCTATGGAGCGTGGGCCCCAACTCTTCATAGAATATAAGTACAAAAAAATTTTTTGGGCATCGTACCTACTATGTGTAGTACGCTGAAAAGGACTTCTACAGTCCTACATTTCACTATTTTTATGGAAAAAATACGTCCCATTTTAATCGAGATATTTAAAAAAAAACTGTTGTTTTTTATAACGGCGTATTAGGTATACGTAATTCGGAGGGCCCACAATCTCAGTGTATTTCATGATCTCAAAATTGCCCATTCTCCTTTGTTTTGCCTAAAACGGGTAATATTAATGGCGCTCACTGTACCTTGGAGGGTAAAAGAAATTTTAACTTTGAAATTAAAAGTAAAAGAGAGTTCATTAAGTAAATAAAAGAGAGTGAATTATAAATAAATTAACAAACACAGGCTAAAAAAACAAACAATGCTTATAATTCAGAATCTCTTATTTACACAATTTTTTTTATTGTTTAAACTCTTCAGCAGGTAAAAAAATGAATATTCACGGACATTCCACACATCACACTCTAGTCCTAAACTAAACAAAGCTTTTTGTAAATACATACATACATAGAATACATGTAACACAAACAAATATTTTTTTTATTGCTCAAACATCTCTCAATGGGGATCAAACCCACGACCCACAACGTGGAAGAACTACTGCCAACTGAGCTGTGACGCCTGTCAAAGAAGCCATAGTTTATTTTACATATTCAAATAATAAAAACAGCCGCTTAATGTATTACTTGAAGCTCTTTTAGCTATATTGTACATTGTCACACTGAACACGTCCTCAACGAACGATGTTATGTCAAAATTTGTCGTGCTCCGGGAATCGATCTTGAACCTCAGTCGCTGTCACGCACTACGCTGAAAGGAATATCAAAAGTTATACGGTCTATCTTATAAAAAGTTAGCGCAGAGTTGTCTTGATTACCATATCTACGTAATGGTGACATAATGTCAACGCTAACTTTTTATAAGATAGGGGCACTACATCAAAATTATTAATAGCTATTGTTACAAACATAGCATGAAAGATTCTTACATTATTTCCTCCACATTATTTCCAGTAAATAGTTTACCCTCTAACCAAACATGAGAATTCCTTATAAAGGGGGAACCCCTTAAATCAAGTTATTTCCATACTTCGCAGTCTCAAACAAGGGTTACACACGCTAAACTTTTATAATGTTAATAGTATCTAATGGTAACATACTGTATATTTACATATATATACTTACATATATTTACATATATATACATATATTAGGTTATATTAGGTAACTAGTAACTACAAAAAAGTTATTTTTATAACTTTTTTGACAATAATTAGGGAATCACAGCAGTTCCTTATAACGGGTGTTCTGGGTATTTAAATGTACTTACAATAAAAAATATCTATATATGTAATGTATTGTATTAAGTATGCCAATCTTCTAGTAACACAAGCTCTGCTTAGCTTGGGGCTAGATGATGCTGTGCGGATTGTCCAGCATTATTATTATTATTAATGCGATCTCATATATGTTTTTATACATATACCTACCTCTTGAATCATTCTATCTATTAAAAAATCCGCATCAAAATCCGATGGGTAGTCTTAAAAATCTAAGCTTACATAAGGACAGACATGGCGAGAAGGGATTCTGTTTTACACTATGTATTCACGGACATATCACACATTTTGCTCTAGTCTCAAACTAAGCACAGCTTGCACTATGGGTACTAGATTACCTACTGATAGAATACTTAACAATTTACTTAAACTACAAAGTATAGCAATTGCAGAAATAAGCACGTCGGAACATAGCGTGTGACCCAAAACATTAATCAATTATAATAGTCTAAACGTAGATAAAATAAAACAAATTTTATTGAAGTGAAAACTTCTTTAGCGGCGCTGGGTGGGTAAAAACTTTCAAACTCGCGTCAGGGTCACGTGACGTCGAAAAAGCGTAAGATCTTATTTAATTTTTATACATTGCTCGTAAAACAAGAGACGACAAAAGAACACACTTGCGGTCACGCGACGTATGACTCAAACAATTAAATAGTGTTGTGGCGACATGACGTGACGATGACGTGGCGACATGACGTGACGTGACGATGACGACGAAGCCAACGAAGACACAGACACATTCGCGCTTGCGCGAATGTGACACAACGACATGACACAATCACAATGACACAGACACATTCGCGCTTGCGCGAATGTGTCTGTGTCAGTGTGTCTTCGTTGTCTTCGTCGTTGTGTCACATTCGCGCTTGCGCGAATGTGACACAATGACATGACACAATCACGACTGTGGTTATATTTTTGAAGTGAAAACTTAAAAGTGAAAACACAACGTTAATATTGAAGTTTTCACTTCTGCCGGCACTCCCGGAGTGCTAGCTTTTTTTATAAGTATTTTTTATTCACAAACAAAATTACGACTGTTACAGTATTTATAATTTAGTAGATATTTATATAAGTACTAAAAAGTTGACTGTTGCAAGTGATCTACTGATAGTTCAACTGGTTCATCAAATTGGTAGATGTATATGTGTAAGCACATGGTATTTAATACCAGTACCAAAAAAAGCAAATGTTTGCAAATTTTAAGCTAATGCATAGCTTCTATCGCGGGCCTTGAGCGTGGAGACCGAATCCAGAAATTCCGTAACGAAAATAACCTAACACTGCGTAATCCAGCAAAAAATGCTATGCTATAGCTACCGCGGCAGTCCCCTTGTGCCACACGTTATTTTTTATACAACTTAATCCTAATATATCTCCATTCAAGCTAAAAGTACCGGATTTTCATTTTGGTTCTTGCTGTGTTGCTAGCTAGCACGTGTGTTGACATGTTGACTGAACAGGTGCGAGTTCTAGAACCGGTAAATACTGATATAGGTATTTTAGTACTAGCAAAATCCGGTTCCATGCTAATGCAGTCTCGATAAAATAACATGCGTTCCTATTTCCGAAAAAAATATTAACAGAGCTAATTAAATTGTAAGAATCGATTGTATCCAAGGTGTAATAAGTAGTTATTAAAAATATTAGTACGTTAGCTGAAATAACTCTAGTCACGAATAGGAAACAAAGGATTTGAGGCATTTCAGGTTTCGATTTGCATTTAAATGCATATATTTTATGTTATTTTGATGTATTCTCAGAATATTACTTATATTCAACTTTGTCCGTCAAACAGAATTAAGTAATTATCTTGACATACATGGGAACACTATAGTCAACCTTTAAAACACAGTACATGTTTGTCAAAGATAACATATTTGCTATTTCGACGACCGATGTGGCGCGGTGGGCGAAGGTCCGCCTGCGACACGGAGGTTGCGCGTTCGATTCCCGCCTTGGGATAAATGTTTGTACGATCTACAAATATTTATTTCAGGTGTTCTGGGTATTTTATATGTATAATTAAATATATCTATGTAATGTATTGTATTAAGTATGTATGTCAGTCTTCTATTACCCATAAATAACACAAGCTCTGCTTAGCTTGAGGCTAGATGATGTTGTTTGGATTGTCCAGCATTATTTATTTATTATCGAAATGGTAAATGTAATCGTTTTCAGGGTCGCTATATTTCAATTGCAAAATAAACCTATCTTATTAGTGACATGTAACTTGGTGCTACCAATAACGTATTGTATTGTAACTTATAAAGTTCCATAATAAGTTAAAAATAAGTGGGACTTGCGCTCCATACAATTGCCCCAGGCCGTGGTCGTTAATTAGCATTGCATATCATTTAGGCAGGGTTTCCCAAGAAATTATGACGTAACTAGTGAAACAAGGCTTCGCTCGCGTGTTTTATAACCACCAGTCTAATTAAGGGTTACATTTCTGGAATTCCGTCCTTGGTGCACCTTCTTACTTTTTGTATGATTTCATGACCTAGTTATCAGCTTTTTGGATAGAATAAAGATATTATGACACATTATTAAACTTAGAGTTGATAGTTATCAACCCTAACGGCCGGTTTTTGGAAACCCAAATCACGCTTGATCCGAGTTTGACACATAGTAATTATTTGATTTTTTCGTTGATCATTGTTCGAGAAACCGGCCGTAAGTTTACAAATGTGAGACAGGCGTCACACACAACTCATTTGGTAGTATCTCTGCCTTCCAATCGTAGATAAACGTACTAGAATTATCTCAAGATACACTGCGCGCTGACGCTTCAATATTCGGCAGTCTAGTGTAAATACGCCACCGTTTCGAAATATTTATCACTCTTGGGCCTGTATATTTAAAATGACATTATAGGTCTACTAATGAAACTTCATAATTACCCAGTTGAGGCAAAACCGACAAGGAAAGTCCTTGATTGTGGCTTTGTTATGTTCCAGTAAGTAATAACTTCAACAACGTGTTTCAGAAATAGGTTGGATGTATGGTGTATTGTATTTTGTGAGCAAGAAATGAGTTTCATTTCATCATAACGAGTTCATGTTACGAAGCAATTTTATCTTTTTACTTTTCACTGTTTTTACATTAAATTGGTTTTGTCCATATAGAAAGAAGGTTCTTTAAGAGAAGAACTTTACCTTTTTTGCGTACTTTTCAAATTAAACGATGGCATATTTACCTAATTTTTAAGCGTTTTGTTTTGTAATTACTTTTTTATCTAAGTAACATACATTTTCTTTGATAAAACATTTTTGATAGCTTTTTTACTGGAATTTAATAATTGACTAAAAACTCCAGCTTTAATTATCTGTCACACAAAGTGTAACCGAAGTGTAAACGAGGCCTATTGGACCAATCAACTCAACCATTTATTTATTTAGGCAAGGACCTTGACCACAAACTTTTTGTGGAACCAACGAGAAAATAGAAGGTCAACAGTTGTACTTAAGTACAGAGGGGGTATCCTGACAACTGAAATGTTTTTGAACTGATATTTGATCAAATTGCAGTTCAGTTTTCTTCTTCGTCTTTTATTTATATTTTGAATGATCGATTTTCACATGCTCAAATGCCATGTCATGCTCAAACCGCGGCATTGACGTCATTTTTAACAGCTCAGTCACGTCAGTCCACAAAAATGCCACGGAATACTGATGAGTTACTATAGTAAAATCATCGAAAACTGAACTGCAACTGAAAGGATATTCGGTCACGCAAGTTTCCCCTTGCTGGGTAGCCCCCCAGCAAAATAATAAAATGAAACCCGATAATATTCGTCAATAACAGAGTACCTATTCAATTTGGTTTCATCTATGTAACTGTCAGTGTTTGAATTCAATATAATATAGAAATGTGACGTGTGTGGCAATCAAATCAAGATCTTTTTCGATATTCAAACCCACGATAGTTAAGTAGCTAAGACAAGTTTAGGTTTGCGTATAAAGCAAGGTCATTGGGTTCATCTAGAATACCAAGGTTATTTGGCAATTTGAGCATGATTTTGCATAAACAACGTTTGGTAACAAGAGGTTTGATCACCTAACATTAACATCATAATCCAGACCGCGCTAGGAGTTATTTTAACGTCACATTAAAAACTATTGTAGTTATTGACAAAAAATTAAATTAAAACGTTTCTGTGGTCCGGTTCTACTAATCTGATCGTAGTATCAAATACCAGATCCCGTCTCGTTTAATTAAACACCTATGTGCTTTGTGTCAGTTTCTCTACAAAGTTTGTTCATTGCAAAACGGGTTATCTATTTGATCCATTTAAACCCGATCTGTGTTCTTCATCGATACTCATCAAAGCACATTGGAAGTGTTGCAACAATCAATAAACACTGTTTTACATCAACAACTCCTATATAGCTGGTGTATGTCAACATCCACCTATTTCCGACATCAACAGCAACATAACATAATGTTTATTTGATTCTAACACCTTGATGAATTAATTAGAAATTTTGTGTGTGATTGCGCATCATAAAAAAGGGCTCGGAGTACGATCCTTGGAAAGAAAATATTTTACCTAGAGCTCGACTAGTATGAACATTCACATAGATGTAAGTAAATGAAATTAATAAAATACATAAATAAATTCAGACATGTTTTATTGTTTTATAATATTTATTTATGATTTGTTGCACCGACGACATATTCACGCATATGAAGTTTATTATAATCTGGAACGGAAATTTTATTAAATAATATTGCAGGTTTACTACCCACCTGATGTTAATTGGTATACCCTATCTTTAACTCACAAAAAAACCGTTGAGGTCGTACCCTAAAACCACATCGTGATAGTATCGGAAATTCGAAACTACGATTAAAATCGCTAACGTCAAGTTCCTATGACAGAAACTTTTAAGTTTGATCGCGATATCGCAATTTATATCACGGTCTGCTATATCAAGGATGGTGTGTGGCCAGCATAACAAGACTTATAATTAAAATAGTACATAAAGAATACAGAATAAATAATACGAATTACCGCTACTTTCACGCACCAACTGACATTGACAGAACCGGTAGATACTCAGAGTACCACTTAATGATTAAAATGCTACGGCAGACATGGATCAAATTGACAGGCTACACAGCTCAGTTGGTAGTAGCTTTGTCTTCCTTGCTGTGGGTCGTGGGTTCGATCTCCACCCAGAGCAAATGTTTGTGTGTTGAAAATAAATATTTGTTCAGTGTCTGGGTGTTACTATGTATTCTATGTATGTTTTTACAAAAGTATGTATTTAAGTATTCTACCAGCAGTCTAGTTCCCATAGTCCAAACTTTGCTTAGTTTGGGACTAGAGTGTGATGTGTGAAATGTCCTTGAATATTTGTTTTTATTTATTTATGGAATTAGTTCCAACTAGTACCAATTCTAAAATATTGGTAAAAGTGTTCTAGCTGTGTATAAAAACATGCAAACTAGGTACATTTTTTGCACCGAAATGAAACTCCGGTACTTTGAGCTTTAATAACGATACGGAAGAGTCAAAATGAAACAATAGCAATAGAATTTTATGTTTGTATTCATATTTGGGTATATATTTTTATTTTAGTGTGGGCTTTTCAAATGAAATATAAAGTTTGTTTGGCTCAATCATGTATGTTTTTTATTTTTCATATTTACTACTTAGGTATAACTTCATCATCATCATCTTCCTACCCTTGTCCCACATTATGTGGGGTCGGTACAACACGTCTTCTTCTTCCACTCTCCTCTATTTACTACTTATAAACATTATTACATTTTCATTTTGAACTGATAATTTAAGTCCTAATATCTAGTTCACTTTTCGATGATTTTACTATAGTAACTCATCAGTATTCCGTGGTATTTTTGTGGACTGACGTGACTGAGCTTTATAAAATTATGCCTGAGCTGTTAAAAATGACGTCAATGCCGCGGTTTAACACGTGGCCTACCTGATTTGAGCATGGCCTACCTGATTTAAGCATGACCAACCTGATTTAATCATGACCTACCTGATTTTTCGTTAATTCTATCAAGGGGTATGAAAATCGATCATTCAAAATATCAATAAAAGACGAAGAAGAAAACTGAACTGCAATTTGATCAAATAACAATTCAAAAACATTTCAGTTGTCAGGATAAATATTTTAGCAGTACAATAAAGTACCTACTTTCATTTCATTTCACCTCAGATCTACCATCAGCTTTTTCTATAGTTAAGTTTTATGCCTCTCAGAACTGTAGGCTGTTACCCAGCCCTCTGGCCCTTTTGATCTCGCCGCCTGCGTCTGAATAGTGAGATTAATGACTATGCTCTGTTGTAAATCTCCTTACATTTTTATCTTAAATAAAAAGTCTGGGAGAATAATATACGGCTACGCATTATTGTGCTATTATGACGGCTGGTAAATATTATTTTAGTAATCTAGGCTCGCGAGATATTACTATCATGGTTACCTAACTTTATTTGTTTTTTCTTGAATAGAATGAGTTAATTGTTGTGGTATTATTACGGCTGGTAAATATTATTTTAGTAATCTAGGATTGCGAGATATTACTATAATGGTTACCTAACTTTAATTGTTATTTTTTGACTAGAATGAGATAATTTAATTAACTGTTGTGGTATTACGGCTGGTAAATATTAGTTTAGTAATTTAGGCTCGCGAGATATTGCTATAATTGTTACCTAAATTTATTTATTTTTTCTTGACTAGAATGAGATTATTAAATAACTGTACTAAAACTCAATTGTAAAAGTATTTATTGTGCTTAGTAGTAATTATTATGTAAATAACAACTATTTTAGAAGACTTTCGTAATTTAAATTACTGATTACATAACATTCTTATAGAAAAGAAGGAATGAAAAATATAATAAAAGCTACTTGTGTTCTACCTTCCTATTGTTACGAATTATTATAAAATAAAAACTCATTTTATTTGACTTTATGAGACTTGAGTCGTCTCTTCAGTTTCAAAGAGGTGATACTTGTCCCGAGAATGTTTCACAACTTCTTGGGTTTAAAAAAAAACTCTCGAAAGGTATTGTTAAATACAAATAAAAGATATACCTATACATGTTATAAGCTCAGTTAATCGCAACGAAAACAAATAGATACTACACTATTACTACTACACTATTTACATATTCTATAGGCAATCTAGTTCCCATAGCTTTTTTTAGTTTGCAACTAGAGTGAAATATCTATTTATTTATATCAATGGGAGGGTGTATGGAAAGAGCCTCCTCGTGGCGCACACCGGTAACAGCTAGGCACGGTAAAGCAGTGTCTAGTCTGGTTAATCTTTCCAACACGATGCTACAACAAAATACAGTTGTAGCATCGACTCGATAAGAAGAAGAAAATTTATATCAAGTCAGTAAAGTTATATAATACTTCTAGCACTAATATTGGGTTTAGCTTCTAACGATATCGTGAAAGAGTCGTATCGTTTGCAGTGAAGAATACTGTTTTTTGGGATACGTAAATATAAATATCAATCCCACTTTGGATTGACTGCTGACCATCTTCAGGTAGGTACTTAAATCTTGTTCAGGACTTTAAGCCCGAACCCGAATTCAAACACGTTTACACAACAATATCTGGTATTCAAGATTTTGTATACGTTATTGTTTGACGTAAAACACTGAGAGACTTTGTTTTCAGATAATTTATTTTATGACCCCTGACTGAATATTTAATAATAACGGACTGCATATTTAAAAATAATCCTTTAACACGTTCGCTGCGGGACGAGGCCTAATTATCCCAGATGCAACTTTCCTGTGGTGCGGCAAGGAAAAACGTAAACTTCTCTGTCGTGCGACGGGCATAACTTCGGTTTGGTCCAGTGTAGGAACGAGATAAATATATATTTGAGATGTGCTAATGGTCTCGGACTCGGTGGTATACCTACCTTGGTACCGGATGTCTTAGGCCTCGTGCCGCACTGAATTAATATAATTTTAATGCAGTGCGGAACGAGGCTAAAAAGTCCCATACCGCACTTGACCTCGTACCGCACCCTACGCGAGCTCCCCGTGACCAGTGTTTTGCGTCGCATCAATCGATCAATCGATAAAAGAGCACGTCCGTATTTCTAACACCAATCATGTCCTCCAAATGATGTCGGAATAAGTTGAATTCGACAGAGCCAAAACAGGTAAGTCTTTAATTAAATAGTATTCATTAAGTGTGTTTTTGTCTAGAAGCCCATTTGCAAAATATGAACAGAAATTAAATTAGGCGAGACCCTACCTACTCAAAAGCTTAAAACGAGTATCAATCGAGTTCATAATGTTTTTAAATAAATAAAGATTTGCTATTACTAGATATCTTCAATAAACAGTTAAAAGTATACACGTCGATATTACTTTTCCCATCACTAATCTCAGCGAAAACTTGCCCTATTTCAGTGCGTTACGAGGTGAATAAGATCCCATATTTTGTTTTGCTTATAACTCCTAAACTAGCTGGCAGATCCCGAGGCTACGGTAGATTAGGGTTCATCAACCCACTGTCTATATATATAAAGATCAATATTATCATTTATCTTTGATTTCGCGCCAGAAAATGGATTTAAGTATGTTAAGGGAGGTGGGGTCTAATAGACCGCGTGTCGTCCCAACGTCTGGTCACGGTGCGGGCCGATAACACCTCGTGCCGCAGGAACGGAAAGTATGCAAAAATTGGTGCCGCAGCGAAGGTGTTAACATAAACAGATGTAATGATTCTGTATAAGCTCTAGATTAATGCTGAATTGAGCTAAAATTAAACCTGTAGGTCTACCATGAGTTTTTACTATAAGTACTATATTTACTAAACTCGCTAGCGTCTGTAGTAAAAAAAATGTATAAAATTTGTACAGCGCCTTTAGCGGATAGTTGGGTAGGTTATTACTAAAATTCGTAATATGTACTAATATTTACGTAACTACTGTAGTAAAGTCAGGCGATTTTACTGTGACAACTCATGGTAGAGGTATTGTATTGACGTCACTTCTCACTCTCTCAGAAATCAAAAGGCGAGAGTCCGCAAAATCAGCAAAATTAGAAAACTGAAACACTACCGGTTCTACACACTGCGCGGTGACGCTGCAACGTTCGGCAGTCGAGCTAGCGATGACGCGCAGTGTGATTCGAATACGCTACATTCGAATCACACTGCGCGTCATCGCTAGCTCAGTGTGTTTTAGATACAGTTATGTATGATACGTTAGCGCATGTCACTATTCGTATAGACTCTTTAATAGTTTCAAGCTTCAGTGAACTGGATTAAAAACCTTATTGTAAAGATCACATTTTCACAAAATAAACGTTTAAACTTACCTCAAAACTGGGATACCTAGACTAAACTTGGCTGTTAAAGAAGCCACTTATAGAACGGCACATCGTTTGTCACTATATCTAGGTACAGTCGGAAGCCTGACTTACGTTGACAGTTCTCAAAAAACGTCAACCGTCAGGTAAATGCCGTAATGAGCTAACGCGATCTCCTTGTACCAACGGACCCACAGAGGCCCACATAACGCCACTGATAGGCTCAACTGCGAATAAGGTCCATACCCCTTGACTCGGAGACAGTTCTCTCCGAAGTGGAAGCCAGATAAAAGAACGCAAGTTCGAATCTTACCCTCATCTCTATAAACCAAGAAGTAGGTAGAGCAAAGTAGAGATGCAGATGACCCTCATTCTCTGAGCTAAAAAAAAACTATGACATTAGCAAATTCGTGGCAGTCCTAGCCTCCGAAAAGCCACTAATAAAAAAAGAAGAAGAGCTGAAGAAACTATCGGTTTCTATAGCTTATGCTGAGTAGTGGCCTTTTTACACTTCTTTTTGTATGTTTTAATGTAAAAAAAAACAGGGAAAAAAAAAAGAAAATAGCCATCAAAACATCAAAAAAATATTATCATCATAAAACATGCGTGTTCTCTAAATTCATCTATGTACCTACCTACAACTGATCAACCAATCTAAGTACTTACTATTACTATAGGAAAAAAAAAAACGTGTGGCATTCGAGGCCGGCCGCGGTAAAGCTCTTGCATAGCTGCTGGATTACAATTGCGCAGTGTTAGATTATTTTTTTCGGTATTTTCGTTACGGAATTTCTGGATTCGGTCTCCACGCTCAAGGCCCGCGATAGAAGCTATGCAATAGCTTAAAATTACCACTTTGTTACCGTAATTTCTAAAACTCTAGGTTCCCGTACGTTCGCTATCGAGTCAAAAGTTCGTCAGCCAATTTCCGTTCAGTTACCAGTCAGGAGGTATTTCTAGAACTTTCGCGATTGAAACTAACTTATACCTAGTTAAGTACCTTACAGTCTAGAATTCTAACATGAGAAGCCTGTTTAGGTCTCTTTAACGTTTTAATTAATGAAAATATGTAGGTATTACATCAGCCATCTTAGATGGATGGAACCTGTGAATGATTCGAGATCTATAACTTTTTAATAAAATGAAGATTTTCTATTTCTATTTCTGTTGATGGAGCATAATATGTGTAAATCGTTGAAATAAAAGTGTACATAATACACTTATATTGAGGTTTGATGGAACTAACCTATAGGTTTTGAAGAGAATTTTTGCTACCATCGACATGACTGACTTGACTGAGAATTATTTTCAAACTGTCAGAATTGTCTGTCGTTTTGACGGGCCAAATAAAAAATACGAAGAAGAAGACTGTGAGTTATGACATGAGTTAGAAAGGAGTGAGCAAGACAACGACTGATAGAGGAGAGTGGAAGAAGACGTGTTGTACCGATCATACATAGGGTGGACTAGAGTAGGAAGATGATGATGATTCCTTACATCAGCCGATATCAACGACCTCAAAAAGGTCGTCCAAATAACTTAAATCTACCCTAAATTCACCGCAAATAAATCTAATTATTTTATTTAGCCCTGGGGTAATTATTCAACCCTCGTTGACCCCACTCCGCAGTATATCTCTATTTGCACTCATTTTCATCGTCACAACTTTAATGTTACATTGACCAACGTGATAAGCCAATTTGGTCTCTATCACGTCGTAGTAAGGTTGTATCCATTCAATGGATTGTCGTAATCAATGTGATATGGGACGTGTCACGGACAGACGCACATATAATCCTAAAATCGTACGGACTTCTTTTCATAGCGTGGGTTAGGTACCCACTTTCGGTAATGTTTTGGAAATCATTTCAGGTAGACTAACTCTACCCTTATTCATAAAATCTATCAGACTTTCCTGCGCGTTGTAAACTAATTTTCCTGTTTTCTTTAGGAGCGAGGGAGTTTGCCTTTATTAGGGTAAAATGGGACCGTATTTCTGAAACTCCGCTGTCTGTCTACTTGTCTGTCCGTCTATCACTAGGCTGTCCGTTTATCTCATGAACCGATAGTTTGGTCAGCTCCTTAATAAGAATGAAGATGTATGCAGATGCGCACATTACAGTGATTCAGTCTTCATACTAATTAAGAAGCCGACCAAACTATCGGATAAAAAGTCTGCAGTCTGCGGGGACCCTAACAGTTAGAGATAAAATGTTCACAGAAGATGTATTCCTGATGAAAATGTAACAAAAAATACTGACAGAAGATACATTTTCAAAGGGGCTCTTAATAAAAAAAAATGTGTTTTTTGGTAGGTAGTAACCATCCGTGTGCGAGTCTCGCACTTGGCCGTTTTTATTTTGCTAATAAGAAGGCTTTACCTGTTATTCTGTTTTATTGACATGTTAGGGTTTGCTAACGGCTCAAAGAATGTTTTCTTTCACTTTTAATTAGGTAAAGTACACGATAAGTTGCGAAAGCTTTGGAAAGACTTGGAATAATAATTAAACATCGAAAATATACATATGTACGAGAAACTCTTTAATTATTCAGCCAACTGGTAGATGTATATTTACTCATTCGTTTGCCAGATAAAATACCCGGCCCTTAAAACACACAGAGCATAGAGATTATGAGGTTAACAAATAATGAGAGCACCGGTGGTCTAGTGGTTGCCCGCTTTCTGTTTTAAAGGTCGTCGGTTCAAACCCTGACATCAAATTGGTTCACCAATGAACTTATCTACACGAAGCTTAGTCAGCAAATTATTGTTTAAAATTATATTGTTGCGGCTTGACATAGCACTGACATTGACGCAAAACGTCACTTTCATATTCAAATATTTTTTGACAACCACATAAGAACAACTCAGTTACTGAACTTTTTTTATAATATAAACTATAATTTGAAAATCCAAGTCTTCGCCATATCAATAACAATGAAAAGAATTTAAGTAATTTTTAAAATAATTATAATTTACTAAAAATGCATTTTGCAAATGCAATCAGTAACTTAGATCCAAAATCATGGTTGGAATGTCAGTGATTTTTATCTGTGGGTAAAAAGGTCCTTATCGTATTTTCAGATTCGTTAGAAATTCAATATCAATAACACAAATTGTGACGGGAATCTACTATACGTAAAACTCAACGTATGTATTTCTTTGTTTTTAATTTTCGTAGAACATAACACAAACAGAACTGCTGAAGTAAATAGTACCTAAAGGGAGGGGAGGGAAAGGGAGGTAAGACCGTACATGTATACCCTCACATAATCACTGGGGGATTTTTTTTTTGTTTTTTTTCGAACTTGTTTCTTTTTATTATATTTTCCTATTATTATATTCTTTTTTTTTGTTTTCAAATCAAAATTAGTAAATACCTACTCTATTTAGGAAAACCTATAATTGGCTATATAATACGATTTAGTTAAGCTTTAAATTTGTTTATTGTGATTGCTGTTGGTTTTTAATAAAAATAAAATGTATTTATATATAAAAAAAAATCGTTAAACGCTACTACACAGTTTGTTAGCTGCCAGCTCGTGTGGAAGCCCTTAATAATTACCGTGCATTGTTGATTTATGACTCGACTACCTAACCTATTCTATTATGTACTTGGCTGGCCTTACCTTACGACCTAATTACTGTACACGTAACCTATATTTTAAGCAATGAATTGAAGTATTATTACGTTACGAGGGAGTACTAATACATGTGACAATCGTAAACGTAAACAGTGACGTATTTGAGATACACTGCGCGTCAATATCAGCTTTACTGTCGAACGTTGCAGCGGTAGCGCGCAGTGTGTCTTCAATATGTTACGTTTACGATTGTCACACGGTTCTCGGTATACAAATAACGATATTTAAGTTTTTTATTCCACTGTTAATGTAGTGTAATTTGAAGTATATCTAGTGTTACCAGCAATTGAGTGATTTTAATATTTTGTATAACTAATTATCTGACTTATACTACGCTTGTAAAATCAGTACCCCAAGTACGAGTTTGTGCACACACGGATCGCAGAGACGCAATCGAAGAGCGCCACCGATTTTGTATGGAAATCCAAGCTTCTCAAGAAATCTGCTAGGGGCGCTGCTTGGCTACAAAATTGGTGGCGCTCGGCGATTGTGTCTCTGCGGTCCGTGTGTGCACAAACTCGTACTTGGGGTACTGGTCTTAGTGGAAGAAATCAGGTTTTTATTATGTTTTTTTTTTTCAAACAACTTATTTAAATTTTGTCTTAATTGTTCATACTCATTAGCAGTTTCCATTCTTTATTAATTGACAGACTCATAAATCATTATGAATGGGAGATGTAGATTAAATTTAAAAGTATGTATGTAATTACACTTTGAACACAAATCTTCGTCAATGTCAAACAATTGATCGTTCTCGTTCGTACCTCTAGTCTAGGTTGTTCCACTGGTGGGGCGAACGGGAACGGTTTGTATAAATCATCCCACTGGGTTGAACAATGGTACTTACATTATGTACTAACAGAGGGTCAAAAGAGAAAGAAATAATATTAATTTGTGGATTCTCTCAAACAACAGGAATGAATAAAATATTTGAAGTCTCCAAAAATGCATTATTTTTTATAAAAAAAATATTTGAATCTGGTGAAATATATCCAGATGCGTTTTATTCAAGTTTTTAATATTCGTTTTGTTTATACAAATGCATTTTTGTGCATTGTTTTAGATAAAATCCATATTTTTTAAATAAAAAAAGTATAAGTACAATATAAACGAAGCATTTTAGTATGTTTTAACATCATCGTGACATTTAAAAAGTTTTGTATGAAAATCAAATTTTTACGATAGATTGAATGAAAAAAAAATTGAGTCTTGATTTTTAGGTTTTAAGAATAAAACATGCTTTGTTATGAGCGAGGCCTTCTAAAAATACACTTTATAAAAAAAATATTTCACTAATACTACCAATTTTGGTAAATCGAAATAACGCTAACGTTAATGATAAAATTAAAAAGTACCTACTACTTATTAATTCATCAAATAATACGTACATAATTATGGATCTATTAATTATATTTGCCTTCCCCTAATAATTATACACCGTATTTTAATTAGTAGACTTTACAATTTAGGAGTTATAACTTTGTACCCAGAAACGAGTACAAAATACAGAGTTTTGAGGTCGTAAACCTGAAGTATGAGCCTTATTAAATGTAACAATCGTAAACATAACGCAGCGTATGGCAATAGGGCGATCATGATCGTAAACATAACGCAACGTGTTCGATTCATACTGCGCGTCAAACGCCAGCTCTACAGCTGAACATTGCAGTCATCACGCAATGGCAATCGAATACGTTCAGTTACGTTAACTTTACGATTGTCACATGTTTTCGTGCTAACTCCTCATGATCAACGCAACGTTGTCCTCAGATCCAATTAGGCTGTTTAAAGCTCTTGTGTTTCATTCATTAGCATTTCACACATTATCTAGTCTTAAAAATAAATAAATAAATAAAACAGCAAAAACATAATACGAAGTAGAATTCTGAAAGAATATTTAATACATTCTTTTGTAAATATACGTAGACTCAGTATCGCCTAGACACAGAACAAATATCTACATTTATTAACACAACACTCAAATGTTTGTTCTTGCGAGAACTTCTAGTTGTCGATCGATTCCGCCCACAGCATGGAGGGCTAAGCTAGTACTAGGGGTGAGTACAAATAAATGTGACGATCGTAATCGTATCGTACATTCAAGCCACACTGAGCGCGGATTGTGTTCAATTGTAAACAGTTCGTCTAAACAGCAGCTAAGGTTCATTAACGTACGTATTTTGGGATCCCGATAAGCGTTCATCATTCGAACGTTAGTGAACCGAAGATTGTGACATAACCACTGTCACACGAAAGGAAAAAGATGAGCGGTTAGCCGTTTACAGCGATACGAAGTTGCACACGCTACGTACACGTAACGTTGGTTAACTTTAGCTGCTGCTTATACAAACCGTTTACGTTACAATCTAGCACGATCGTGGCCCTGCGCGGTGACGCTACGTTTGGCAGTTCGAGCTAGCGTTAACGCGTTGTGTCACTCGAATATTAATTTTCATACATTTTTTTACCACAGACGCTAGCGAGTATAGTATGTGTAGTATAGTAAAAACTCATGGTAGAGCTACAGGCCTCGGAGCTAACGTCACTTTCGTGACGCCTGTCACGAAATTAGCTGCGAAAATTTTCTTTCAAAGACTTTGAAACAAATTATCCGCAAAACAATTAATTATGTACTGTCAGCCTCAAGAGGTATGTCAAGCCAACAATAAGAAGTGTCATTTTCAGATTATAACTTTCGTTTCATCCTAATTTGTAAAAGTTTGTACGTTTGAAAAAAACGTACAAACTTTTACACTTTTTTGACTAGCTATTTGTCAAACCAACTTCAAAAAGGAGGTTGTAAATGTTACGTACTCTTACGTTTACTTACTGCACTAATAGCCTAAGAGCCACCCTCACCCAGATCTTCGTTATTTTATTAAGGCTGAAAGTTTCTCTGTGTGAGCGTCCAACACAGGTAAGAACGACCCCTGACTATCGAAATTCGGTTGTGGTTACTTTAGCAGATCTCTCGCGCTCGCACCTACAGCGGGCTTTCAATGTGTCTGACGAGATGTAATAACCATGACAACTGTCTGGCTTTTGAGGTACCATATTTTTATAAGTCTCTTAGTAACATATATAAAATTCAGCTTTTATACTATGACGAAAGTATGATTAAAATTGATTAAGGTTTAGGGGTGTCTGGCAGGGAGAAGCAACCGTGACAAGTGTCCGGCAATGAACATCGTGATTCCCAAACGTATTCTGGAGAAAATATAGAAAAATTGAACTTTACACTTTAAGGAAAGTAAGGTACTATTTTATAAGTACACCTTTACCACCGGTTATCTGCTAAAGTAACCACAACCGAAACTCGATAGTCAGGGGTCGTTCTTACCTGTGTTGGAGGCTCACACAGAGAAACTTTCAGCCTTAATAAAATAACGAAGGTCTGGGCGTTATGGGCTCTCCCCCTATAATTGTAATCCGATTTATATGGTTTTTTTAAAGACTTTTGACGTGATCCAATTCACTTGCTCTTCTTGCTGGTACTTTTGGAGTACCTACTTAATAGTTAAAATGCGTGTAATTAAGAGTATAACTTGTCCATGACGATGATATTAAAGAATAAATATTTTTAACATTTTTGTAAAATAAAAAATATTTTCAAATGTACATTTAGCATTGGCAAAATACTCTGTCGTACCGTACCTATTAGAATAAGGTATAAAAACCCTACCTACTTAAGATATACGGTTTTTATAAATAAGAGGCTTACTTAGTAATATATAATATTATCAAGGTTTATGTTCAACCTAATCTTGAAAGCTGGGGTTTAGGTTATGAAATCACTTAGGTACTGACATAATCCTAGCTTTGAGCTAGGTTGCAAATATCTAGGTAAATATGGCTTAATATCAAGCGCACACCGATGACAAAAAAGTATTTTAATGTCACACGACTTGACGTTTAACTTTGGATACCTATCGTGTGAAAAATGGCGTAAATAAACCGTCATAATGCAGTCGTGACGTCAGTGTGCGCACAACCTAAGAGCTTAAACTAGCTTAAATTCTTTCTTTATAAATATGTGTTTTGAAGAAAACCGACTTCAATCGTTCTATCGACTAATAGCCATTTTTGAATGTAACCTGTCATATTTCAATCTGTAGTTTACAATTTGGCTAGAGTGTGAGAGAGGCCTATAATTATAGGTATTGCTTACTTGTGTTTTATTAGTCACATCGGAAGTTTAAAAAAAAACTTAATATGGGACCTATGAAACTATTAATATTAGGACCTACAAAAATAACCAAAAACTATTAATATTTGGTATAATAACCGTAACACGTAAAACATACCATCAAATTGAGAACCTCTTTTTTTTGGATTATTTGGATTTGGTGGTTAAAAAGTCGAGTATCTTGTATTCCTAGTAAAAGGTGTACCTAATCATCGACCACATATTTGTGTGACATTTCATATATTTAGTTTTAATAAGTTCAAGACCAAGTCAAGAGTGTCCATCAATGAAGTACAAACAGGAACCTAAAATATATACTTTATAGTACGAGCTCTAGGTATACTTTTAACCAGTGTCTTGGGTACGCTTCCGATTGGTACTGATTTGGATCAGTTGAACTATCTATAGATCGTTTGCAACGGTCTGTAGATAGCTCAGCTGTTTCTTATGTATTTTATATGTAAATGTACATTTTGTAAATACTGTATAGTCGTAAGTTTCTTTTAACTTGCAGGAGATTTTAATTTTTTTTTAAAACAGCGCTTGACGCGTATCGGCTTTCTAGATAAAGAATTACCTACTATTTTAAATAACAATTTAAGTACATCAATGCTTAAATTACCTTGTTCTAATTAATTTTAGTTTGTGACAGACGTCACAAGTCATTTGGTAGTAGCTCTACCTTCCATGCTGTGGGTCGTGGGTTTGATCCCCACCCAGAGAAAATGTTTGTGTGATGAATATAAGTATATGTTCTGTGTATGGGTGTTACTGTGTACTCTAAGTATACATATACATATTTATAAAAAATATTTTATGCATATATTTACAAAAAAAAATGTATTTTATCAGCAGTCTAGTGCCCATGGTACAAGCTTTGCTTAGTTTGGGACTAGAGTGTGATGTGTGAAATGTCCGTGAATATTTATTTCTTCTGCAGCAGTAAGGGTGAAAATTTGAGACTGGCGCCTGCATTAGGATCTTAAAGATACAGGTTTTTTGTTACCAAATCAGTCGTAGCCTTCAATATTACCATACAAGATGATTAAGCACAACACCTGTTTAAATCTGACATGATTGTTACTTATCTTAAATCCGGTTTAGAAAACGATCGCTATTTAACGGTAATTTAACTTAATTGGCGCGGCAATGCAGCCAGTATCTTGGTTACGTGGTAAATACTGATTTGGATCAGTTGATCTATCTTTGGATCGTTTATTAGATAATAATAAAATATACGCATAACAATACTGACCAGCCCTCGGGTAGTACACGCTCAAGTATTTTTTTAAAATTACGTAAGTAAATAAATATGGACATAATATGTAAAAATAAATTAGAAAATTAATATTAAAGACGCCTTATTGTATGTATTATGGATTAGTCAAAAACTACTTACTATTCACATTTTAATTCAATTTAAATAAGACCACACGAGAAGTATTAACTTTTAAATAAAATATGAATCATCAAATAAGAAACTCTTTTTGGAGTCGGTTTATAAGACGAAATGAAAAAGCCAGTTCTACATACTGTCCTACTTTTTACTAATATTATAAACGCGAAAGTTTGTATAGATATAAGTTAGTTACTATTTCACGCTAAAACTACTGAATGGATTTTTATGAAACTTTACAATAATGTAGTTTATACAACAGAATAACACATAGACTATAATTTATAAATATATTGTGAGAATTCTCAAAAATATAACGATAGCAAGACGTCGCGGGCAACAGCTAGTTATAACAAAAATATAACTATAAAAACCACAGCTTACAAAAACAAATCGAGTTTGAAGACAACACGGATCTTGAATTCAATTCGTTTTATTTTTAACAGTAATAAGTATTCAAACGAAATAAAAGCAAGAATCTTGACTCAAGTTCCGGTGAAGTCATAGTTAGAGCGTTTTCACATTATCCGATCCGATATCGGGGTAGGTAAAATGTATGAAATATGTATCTTTCATATTATCCGGCCCGTTATCGGATATCACAGGTACATATTTCATACATTTTACTTACCCCGATATCAGATCGGCGTCCGACACCGATATCGGATCGGATAATGTGAAAGCGCTCTAACGTTAAAATTGATTTGCTATGCCTTTTTGCGAGTTTGAAAGTAACTTACTTGACTCCTTGGTTTTTCATGGAAACATATTTTTCGACGAAGATATTAACATAGTTACAGTAATTTGTTACTACTATGGTATAATGTTAAAAACCTATCGGTACTTATAAGAATCGTTGTATATTAATTAAGTAGGTATGTATACAATATGAATCAAACCAAGTACATTATTGAAAACCCGTGTAGAAGATAGGTATTCATAATTACCTACAAAAAGCTTATATATGTCGGAACGGCTTAGGTAAAACAATAAAGTTCAATTAGGTAACTTTCGTTCAGAAAACTCTTTTAAAAACTTTTTTAATCATCATTTGCTTTTATGAAGTCTAGGTAATGGTCTTAAGCGTTCAACATCTTTACGTATAACAGGTAATATCTATATATCACATTGCTGGGACGTGTAAGTGGGCTATGACCTTTGAGCACCTTTTCTTTCGCTTGTTGCATAATAATGGAGGGTTGGGTGGCGCCATCTAGTTGTGAACTAAGAACTAATCAATCTAAGAACTTTGCGGCCAGTACCTCTACCATGAGTTGTCATAGTAAAATCGCCTGACTTTACCATTGTAGTTACGTCATATTACGAATTTTAGTACCCAACTATCCGCCAGAGGCGCTACAGTAGCTCTACCATGAGTTTTTACTATACTATATATACCTACTATACTCGCTAGAGTTTGTAGTTAAAAAAATGTATGAAGATTTGTACAGCGCCTCTGGCGGATAGTTGGGTACTAAAATTCGTAATACTAATATTGACGTAACTACTGTAGTAAAGTCAGGCGATTTTACTGTGACAGCTCATGGTAGAGCTACTGTGGCTCTACCATGAGTTGTCACAGTAAAATCGCCTGACTTTACTACAGTAGTTACGTCAATATTAGTATTAGTAGCTCTACCATGAGCTGTCACAGTAAAATCGCCTGACTTTACTACAGTAGTTACGTCAATATTAGTATTACGAATTTTAGTACCCAACTATCCGCTAGAGGCGCTGTACAAATCTTCATACATTTTTTTAACTACAGACGCTAGCGAGTGTAGTAAATATAGTATAGTAAAAACTCATGGTAGACCTATTGATAAATAAATGTGACAGTTACCGTATGGTAACGAGTTACTTGACACTTGAAGTTGCAATGCTCAACTGGCGAGCTGACATTGACGCGTTGTGTGATTCGAAAACGCTAGGGCCGAGGTAAATGTGACAGTCACAGACATATTGAAGCGGTGACGTATTTGAGTGACACTACACGTTGACGTTAGCTCGACTGCCGAACGAGCGTCACCGCGTCTTGTATGTGCGAATGTTACGATACGTTTACGATTGTCACATATATTGACAAGCGTCACAGCTCAGTTGGTAGTAGCTCTGCCTTCCAAGCTGTGAGTCGTGGGTTCGATTCCCACCCAGAGCAAATGTTTGTGTGATGAACATAAATATTTGTTTAATGTCTGGGTGTTACTATGTATTCTATGTATGTATTTAAAAAAAAGTATTTAAGTATTCTATCAGCAGTCTAGTTCCCATAATATAAGCTTTGCGGTTAGTTTGGGAGTAGAGTGTAATGTGTGAATTGTCTGTGAATATTTATTTATTTTTTATTCGTGCTCATCTCTCAATTTCGATACGTTTACGATTGTCAAGTATATTTGTTCGTCAAAGTTGTTCATGCTTGCCTCTCAGATATGAGAGAAAACAGACGCTCACAGCATCTAATCCTAGGCTTAGGCTGTCTAACAAATATCTAGGTCATGCTTCGATTTAAGACCTGTATTTACTAGAGCGGTATTAAGGCCACGCTCGTAATAAAACTATAATTTGAAGGATTTTTATACTAAGTCTGGAAAGTAGCATTGGCTGATAAAAGATTTTTTTACACTTCAAATAACATTATTTTGGTAATAAGTAACTTAGTAAAACGGATAACATTTATAATTGCAAATAATTGAATGAATAAAATCAACTCGTGATCTTTATCACTCTGATAAAAGTGACGAATAAGTAATCCCTTATCATAAAAAATCTTTTTATCTCTTACTATAACAAAGAAATAAAATAATGGACAAAATATGATACGTTGGCTTTGTAAATAAAGATTAACTCTACTTTAAATATAGGTATTAATTTTGCGTATCTCGTTCCTGAATCCGTTACTGGATTTGTCGATCTAGTGATTGCAGATCTATCTAAATCAAATCCAGGCAGCCGGACGAAGTACTTAGAGCAAAATCAAATCATGATGTGTCGTACCTGAACGTTGCACGCTCTGGTTGACGCACGCCTCAACTGCTGGGTAATTAATGTTGATCTATATATCAACATATAGTTATATGTATGTATTATTTTATAGTAGTAGTTTGGAAGTGATTATTTTCTTCAATATCTTTATAAATTATAGCCTGTGTTACTCTAGGCCCCGATCGTGCTAAATTGTAACGTAAACGGTTCGTCTAAGCAGCTGCTGCGGTTCACCAAACCGAGGACTATAACTAACCGAAGGCTTCAATAGATGTCTATTTTGATCAAAAAGAAAAAGACAGGAAAAAAATCTAGAGTGACAAAAATATGTAATTCGCCATATCGTGAGAGCGGCCATCTTGGTTTTTAATGTGTCATAGTGTATCATATTCTACTAGTCCTATTTTAGTAGACAGACATACACACATCCCAAACGTATAACACCCTGCCGTTTATATGTCGGCTTAACAAATAATCCCGAATCCCGTTAAATTGAGAGTCGTAGTAGATATTAATTATGCAGTATAATATATTTATATGTTTTTAGTACTTAAGTATGTAAGGAAATAAAAGCTATTTTTATTTTATTTTATTTTATTTATTTTATTATAATATAATTTGTGACCAGGCAATTTGCAGCCCATAATTCGCATTGCCCCGGTCGTCATGAGCCTCATGGGAGTAGTATTTTAAAAATGATTTAGTTCACGACTTATCAGAATAATAGCTAATTATCTAGTGTCGTATCGTAACAGACGATTCTACATGAATCGTCTGTTTTAAAGTACATCACGCACGTGCGACTTAACTGCGTTCTCGCTTGCTCTCCCGCTGGCCCTCGTCCTCCTCGCACGAGGGTGAGTCGTCACACGATGACGGCACAGCGTGCAGTGTGTTAACTCTCCGATTATATAGTACAAGTGTCGTGTCGTTAAGTGTGAAAGTATAAGCCGTGTCTTCATAAAATCTTCAACTTGTAAGTGGTTGAAAAACAAATCACTCACGGAATACTTGATTTTAATAAAGTTCAACGCTTTTTTTAAATAGTTTATGAAGAATATTAATTCTCTAAAATTACAGTCAGCGTAATTTTACGAAATTATGAAATATGAATAAATATATTGACAGGCGTCACAGCTCATTTGGTAGTAGCTCTGCCTTTCAAGCTGTGGCTCGTGGGTTCGATTCCCACCCAGAGCAAATGTTGATTAACATAAATACTTGTTCTGTGTCAGGGTGTTACTATTTTATTTATTTTGTATTTACAAAAAAAATGTTTATTAAGCATTTTTAAGTTTCATTTCATCAGTTTATTAAGTATCAGCAGCAATCTCGTTCCTCGTACAAGCTTTGCTTAGTTTGGAACTAGAGTGTGATGACAACCGTTTTTCATTAATTCTAAGAGTCCGTATACTTTTAAGTAGGTACCTACCTAGTATTACTAAAGACGGAATCGTTTTCTTATAAAGCTAGAGAACATTTCAGAGTAATTTAGTGTACTTGTGGTTTGTATGACACTCCGCTAAAGGTAGAAAAAAGAAACTTTAAATATACTCTAATTCGACAAGCTCTCAATCAAATCAAACACAGCAATAGGTTTTTGAAGACCATTGACATTATTTTTCTGCCATGTTTGGATAGTAGGTACATTTATTTTTATTTATCAATTCACTGTATTTTTGGAAACTATCGGATCATATAGATTTTTACAATAACTGAGATTATTATTGAAATGTCTTCACGAATGTCAAAACTTACACCCACAGCCCACTGCTGGGCAAAAATGTCTTAGTTTTTATTTAATTAGTGTTGCCAAATTAGGTTAGGGAAAATGAGACAGGGAGTTAAAACCCAACGTAGTTTATGTAAATTCATGAAATTAAACCTAAGAAGCGCAAGTTTGTTTCAAAATAAAGTCACATCTCTAAATTCAATTTATTTGTACCAAATAAAATTAAGACCGTTAGTAAACTTTCAAAAACTTTACCCCCGTTTTCGGAATGGGAATCGATTAATCAGTTTAAGAACGTGCCTTATTTCTTTTAGTTTTACATAGAGGGCGCTTTTACAAAAAAAGTTCGTTACGAAACGTGCTCGTAAACTACCCGTATTTTTTTCTTTTTTCTGATAAATAAGGTTATTTAGGTGACTGATTCTCAAAAGGCCACCAAATTAACCCACCAAATACTCCACTAATTTACATAATCGGCGGGTAGCTCGTTGAAATCTACTGTAATCTATACTATAATATTATAAAGAAGTAAAGTTTGTGTGTTTGTATATTTTGTTAAATTGTAAGGGGTAATCTCGGGATCTACTGAACCGATTTTAAAAATTCTTTCACCAATAGAAAGCCACATTATTGCTGAGTGTCATAGGTTATATATAACACTGAAAAATTAAAAGGCTTTTACGTGGTAGTCCGTTTTGCAAAGTGAATCGGAGAAAAATCGGTCGAATTATGCCTAACGAAGTGGGCACGGGTCAGCTAGTAATTAATAAAACAATAACCGCTGCACGCACACTGTAGGGTGGGTAAACTTTTGGCTGGATATGGGTCACAGGTGTGTATACCACTTTAGTTTTGTAAATTTTCTTTTACCTTACCTATGTACCTCATTATGATCAATTAAGTAATTAATCAAAATTTAAGTAGTACACTTTGTTTAATTTTAACTAACTTTTTTCATTCTATTACTTTGTAAGGTGTGTAATTATTTTCATCCATTAAATTAATCAACTGTCTTTGAATAAGTCCAAGGATCTTTGATAAATGTTTGATGTAGTGTATATGATTAGATAATAATTCTTATGATACACTACATAAAACATTGCTGTCGCCGCTACTTTAGACCGTTATCGTGCGGTCAAGGCATATCAAAGACTCTTGGAAGATTATCTAGATACGGGAAATATCTGGTGAATGATTTAAACTTTCAGATTAACGATCTTATGAAAATTATGTTCTTATTTATTCTCGCGGCAATTAAATAATTTTAATAAACAAACTTTTTATTATACTGCTAATTTTTAACCAAGAAATATTTTTCACGTATCTACCTATAGTCACATACCTACCAATTAGTAGGTACGTGTAAATAGGTTAGTTAGAAAATATTATTACATATTTTAGTGCTGTCGAGTTGGTCAAATATTTATTTATTTATTTATTTATTTATTTAGGACAACCAACAAAGAAATCACAATCAGAATTAAAAATTAAAGTAAGTGGGCTTATAGCTATGTGTTTCTTCAATTATAGGGTGCCACGGCATGCATTAAAATCGAGACCCAATTAGACAAAAATATACCTATACAAACAAAATGGTTCAACTTTCTGAATAACAAAAATATAACTTTAAATTAAACTATAAATTAAAATTACTGAAAACAAGAATTAAATGAAATAACATATGAGAAGGCGGAAGTAAATAATAAAATTTATGTAAACATATATAACACAGTTGTAGCATCGACACGATAAGAAGAAGTTAGATCAAATACCCAGATTTTTGTAATCGTGAAGGAACAAACCGATTGCCTTCATAAATGAAGTAGATTAATGCTGGACATGGAAACTACCAGTGAATTAGAAGGTAGTGCTTTTGCAGCAAAAAACAGGTATTCTTCTAATTATGGCAACAATAAGTCAAAGAAAAATAGTGGTCAGTCAACGTCAAATCAAAAGACAGTGACACATACAGATAATAATATGTCACAGACGAAAAAAACTATTACTTGTTACAAATGTAAAGAAGAAGGACATTATCGAAATCAGTGCCCATTATTGAATAGAAGTGCGAATAAATGCGTTTTTAATGTGGTTTTTCTGAATGGAAAGTTTAGCAAAGACGAATGGTACGTCGACTCAGGCGCAAGTGCACACATGACGGCAAAGAAAGATTTGGTAAAGAACATGAAAGTAACCTCGTGTTTACCGGAGATTGTCGTGGCTAATGAATCAAAAGTGCCAGTTGTTTGTTCCGGAGATGTTGACATCGTATCAGATTTGGAATGTCAAATAACAGTTAAAAACGTGCTATGTGTGCCTAGTTTAACAACCAACTTATTATCGGTGAGTGAGCTCATTAAGAATGGAAATAACGTCGTATTTGAGCAAAAGCGTTGCTACATTCGAGACAAAAACAATGCTTTAGTTGCGACTGCAGATTTATCAGCGGGTGTTTACAAGCTGAGATTGCAATCACAAAGCTGTTTGTTAACTGCTCAAGATGATGGATTGTTATGGCACAGAAGACTAGCACACATCAATAGTCAAGATATGCATAAAATGAGAAATGGTGTTGTGAATGGTTTGTCATATGAAGGTAATATTGACATAACCAAGACACAATGTACCACTTGCTGTGAAGGAAAACAATCAAGATTACCCTTTTCTCATGTTGGGGAGCGGAGTACAGAAACACTACACAGAATTCATACTGACATTTGTGGCCCAATGGAAACAAGTTCTTTAAATAGTGCTCGATATTTCCTGCTGTTCATTGATGATTATAGTCGGATGACCTATATATATTTTCTGAAGAATAAAAGTGAAGCTTTCAGCAGATTTAAAGAATTTAAATCAGTTGTTGAAAATCAACAAAATAAGAAAATTAAAATATTGAGATCAGACAATGGACTTGAATTTTGTAATAAAGATTTTCAACGTTACTTGATGCAGGAGGGTATAGTACATCAAAAATCAAACTACTATACACCTGAACAAAATGGGATATCTGAACGGGCAAATAGGACAGTCATTGAAAAAGCCAAATGTTTATTATATGATGCAAAGCTAGATAAAAAGTTTTGGGCAGAAGCGGCCAATATGGCTGTGTATTTAAAAAACAGGTCTATTGCATCAGGATTGGATAAAACTCCATATGAATTGTGGTACGGAACAAAACCAGACTTGAGTCATCTTCGTTTGTTTGGCAGTAAGATAATGGTACATGTCCCCAAACAAAAACGATTAAAGTGGGATAAGAAATCCACACAACACATATTGGTTGGATATGGTGAGGATGTAAAAGGTTATCGTGTCTATAACCCTATCAAGAATAATGTAACAATAACAAGAGATGTTATAGTGATGGAGGAGGAGACAGGGTTCAAGAAAACTAGCACTGAGTCAGCTATTTGGATTCCAGACCTAGAAACATCACAGAAAGCTTCAGCAGACAGTCCTGTAGCGGAGAGTAAAGATGCAGTGGGGGAAGAATTTCAGAATACCCAGGATACTGAGGATACTTTTGACAGCTCTTCAGATTCTTCAGTGTATGTTGATGGTGATGAAACATTGACTGATATTTCAATGGGACAAGTTCCAGTCCAAGCTACAATATCCGAAGAAGTGACAGATGAGAATAAGCGCCAAAGGAGAAAGCCAGAGTGGTATGGTTATTCCAACATGTGTGTTTCCAGCACTGTTCCAGATTGCGAGGAGCTATCTTTCTCAGATGCTCTTAAGGGGCCTGAGGGGGAGCAGTGGAAGCGCGCGGTGGCCGAGGAGCTGCAGTCATTTGAGGACAGTGAAGCGTGGGAACTAGTGGACAATCCAGGTGATGTTACAATAGTGAAGTGCAGGTGGGTGCTTAATAAAAAGATTGAAAGGTTTCTCTCAGAAGCCTGGTGTAGATTATACAGACACTTTTTCACCGGTGGTCCGACACTCTACTTTAAGATTATTGTTTGCTTTAAGTGTAAAGTTAGGAATGAGTATCACTCATTTAGATGTAACTACTGCTTTTTTGAACGGGTATTTGAAAGAAAATATACATATGTCATTACCTGAAGGTTTTGTAAACAAAAGTGGGGGAAAAGTGTTAAAATTAAAAAAGGCAATTTATGGATTAAAACAGTCTTCCTTAGCGTGGTATGAGAGAGTTAAAGAAGTTTTAAGTAAATTAGATTTTAAAAACAGTCAATATGAACCATGTTTGTTTACAAAAATGAATGGTAAAACTAAAATAATTGTAGCACTGTATGTAGATGATTTTTTAATCTTTTCAAACAATGATATGGAAACTGTTAAGTTGAAAAATGTATTAGGTTCAGAATTTAAATTAAAAGATCTTGGATCTGTACAGCAATATCTAGGCATGAGAATAAATTTAGATAAAAATAAAAATGTTATTACTGTAGATCAACAAAAATATATTGAACAGTTAGTTTCTAAGTTTCAAATGTCTGATTGTAAGTCAAAACGCACTCCAATTGAGGCTAAGTTAAATTTGGATAAGTCTTTGGATAGGTGTTTACCTGATGTTCCTTATCAAAAATTATTAGGATGCTTGATGTACCTGGCAGTATTAACTAGGCCAGATATTGCCTATTCAGTTAGCTACCTAAGTCAATTCAATAACTGTTATAGTCTCACACATTGGCATTATGCTAAGCGTATATTAAGATATCTAGAATGTACTAAGAATTATTGTCTAAGATATAGTAATAATAATACAGAATTGCAAGGTTTTGTGGATAGTGATTGGGCGAGTGACGCTTTAGATAGAAAGTCCTATACTGGTTTCTGTTTCATGTTGTCAGGATCAGCTATTTCTTGGCAAAGTAGAAAACAAACTACGGTCTCATTGTCTAGTACAGAGGCAGAGTACACTGCTTTGTCTGAAGCTTCTAGAGAAGCTGTCTATCTAAGAAATCTGTTAAATGAAATTACTGGTTTGTTATGTATAATTGATTTATATTGTGATAATCAAAGTGCCTTGAAGTTGGCCATAAATCATTATAGTCATAATAGATCAAAACATATAGATATACGCTATCATTACATACGAGATGTGGTTAAAAATAAGTATGTTAAAATAAATTATATTCCTAGTGAGGAAATGCCAGCTGATTTATTAACTAAAGGTCTATGTGAACCAAAGCATTACAAGTTCATGAAGTTAATTGGCATTGTTCCCATGTAATATACTAAGTAGGTTTAGTTTATTTTGATAAGTGGGGGTGTTAGAATATTATATCAAAATGTTAATGTAACGCCATCTATCCTTAGGAATGTAGGTACTTATAGTTTAAGGTTACTTGTCAAGAATAAAAACGTCAGTCTGTTGCGAATCATACTGTGTTTTACTAAGATAAGTAAAACCAATACGCAATCCCGGATTTAAACCTCCTACTTTTCAGAGAGGACTACCGCTAAGCTAGCCAACTTGTCAGCAAGGCATATCACAAGGCTATTGATGCTCATTAGGCTCAATATCCTAGTAAAGATTTTTTGATAAAATCGCAAAGCATATTGTTGCTCTTAGATTTTATCATAAAAGACGTGTGACACTCGGGGATTGCCGCGCGGTAAAGCTATTGCATAGCGCTTTTGCTGGATTACGCATGCGCAGTGTTAGGTTATTTTCGTTACGGAATTTCCGGATTCGGTCACCACGCTCAAGACCCGCGATAGAAGCTATGCAATAACTTAAATGTTTTGTACCATATCATTCATACCGCTCTCCGGCACAAAACAATATGAAACATTTGAAAAGGACCTAACAAAACTTTCTCGGGCGTGCGTTGCGGCACAAAGGGAATCCTGCAATCGTTTACATTCTAAAATATAGACTTGGTGACTGTGAGGCTTCCAAAATATGTGCCAGACAATGTTTTAGGTTTTGTATGATGAGGTACTGTCACTTGGCCGGTTCTATAATAAGAAGATACATGTATTTATATCTTGTATTGTATAAACATCTATTTCTCTATTTAAAATTATATCACTTATCGACTGAGCAGTACCTAACGCCTAATAAAAGTCTCGTACAAGATAGTTTATTTTACGTCACTCTCCGATACCCGTAATTAAACGTAAAGTCAAGTCATGTGACTTTATAAAAACGTTTTGACATCTGTGTGCACTTTCTCTAAGTTATTACAGATTTAAGACATTTATTTCTCAAAGAAGAGTACAATTCACTTAATTATGAGAATCACAGGTTTATTTACTAGATTACTTTGAGCTAGAATCACGAAAAACTTTCAAGACCAACTCGCTACTCGTTACATATGATCTTCTTTTTTTGTGACTTCTGTCCGTAAAAAAAGTGTGCAGTAGTCTCCTGTCAGTCGCTGTCATCCAACCTTTGTCAAACATGCAAAGAGTATGCAAGCCGAGACCAATGGACAGACTAAATAAACA
This sequence comes from Ecliptopera silaceata, assembly GCA_932527185.1. Classification (NCBI taxonomy): domain Eukaryota; kingdom Metazoa; phylum Arthropoda; class Insecta; order Lepidoptera; family Geometridae; genus Ecliptopera; species Ecliptopera silaceata. The sequence continues at coordinate 6,621,785 of OW052208.1, read as the reverse complement.
AGTAAATGAGCCACGCGTAGCATTCAAGCATTCCCCAGAAAAATGTTGACAGTAAGACAAATAATATCAAATTACGTGAGACCATTGTTCGAACATATTCTTAAGCTAGACGAAAATGTCTCAAACAAAACAAGTAAACTAGGAAAAATGGAATCAATCAATCACGCTTGGTCTAGTAGATGTCAAATAGAGGATTCATAGTGAAGGACATATATTTGATGGATAGCAATTGAGAGTAAATATAAAGTAGGATTTTGTGACAACCAGTCACCGAAAAGCCACAAATAACTGAAAAAGTTGAATTTTCTTTCAGGCATATCATATATCAAATCCAAATCTAGTTTTGAAGTATCTCTTTTTATTATACTTATAATAGTTAGGATAGATATTGGTATCTTACTAGTATTTTTTTTAAATGAATATCCATAATGAAAGAGCAATTAAAATAACATATTTAAAATGTAATTCGCCATTCGTAATGGCAGCCATCTTGGATTCAAAATTTATGTTTTCTCGTCGTTAGCATCAGGGGTTAAAAATATATGTAGGCGCCGACAACGATTAAAAGCTTATTATCGTACGTGATTATCTGTACGACATTATCGTGTTGATAGTCTCGTTGGTAGCGTGAAAACAGCCATAAAAGTGCTCGTTTATTTCCCAATTTCATTTATTTATCATTATTAATATGCGTTTCAAAGGGCTCTTGGAGTTCCGAGAATTTCCAATTCCATTTACCTTTCATATCAAATCTCATTTAACTCCAGATCGAAATGGATGCTGTTAAAAAAAAATTGGCATATCTATGATTAAAAAAAATATGTTTTATAAAAGCCTCTTGTATTTACAGAGCGCCGATAGCGTGTGACCGCGTTGTTAGCTGCGGTGGGTGCGCCAAATTTTTCGAAAAACTTACATACCTACACGATGAAGAATACTTAGTACGAATACTTAATGTTTTAGCGGCGGCAATATAGTCTTGCAACCAAAATATAAAAAAAATATTATATTATCTATGATATTATTATTTTAGATAGACACAAGTAATTTTTATGGTAACATACGTCTTACGTTTAAGACCAGACTATAAAATAAGGTTATAAAAAATATGTTTGAAGTTTGGGGCACTACTTAATGTTATGAGGTGAATATTGAGCGAGAATGTTATACAACTCCTACATAAAATATATTATTAGCATAACAATAGTTATTGTAGAAGTTTAAATATGCTGTTACATTTTCTGTGAACCGATAATAAACTTTGGAGCAAACGGATACTGAAGTGGAGACCGCTTTTAGGCAAGCGTTGTGTAGAACTCGCTCCGGCGAAATGAAGCGACGATCTGCGGAATGTAGCTGGCAAACACAACTAGAGAAGACCCGAAGACCGGGCTCAGTGGCGCATCTTGGATAGACCCACGTCCAACAGTGGACCAAATATTATTCAAACCTTATATTCTTCAAACCAAAGGCCACTTAGAATTTCCACGAACCAGATCTTTAACGAAAAGCTTCACTAGTATTTCCACTAATAAATTTACATTTCAGCATTAAATTTGTTATTTGATCCTCTGTAGAGACCGCGTATCTACCCTAATAGAAAAGGCCTACTCCGAAGTATCCCAAAGGGTTAGCTACAGGCAAAGTTGGACCTTTCAGATAACTACTTCTTGTTCTTTCAAAAGAATTCGATATTTCTTGTATTTTTAGTGGCAAAAACAATCTTCACTCTTGTTTATATTTGAAGGAGGCTGTCGGATGTCTAAAGGTTTGAACCAACCGCTTTGAATGGCTTTTGATGTAACGTTGTTGATAAAGGATTTGAGCTTAGACGTGGCTCTTTTTTTTAGGTTTACTGAGGTATAAAAATGGAGAAAAAATATGGGCGAATAAAAATGGTTTTACAGAATTGCTAAGGGTCAAAGAAAGAACTTGGTATGCTGGGTCTGAGGTGCCTATATTTAAGTATATCTAAGTACCCTTTTGGTTCTAACTCTTTTTATCTGAGTGAACTTGAAAACAGATACCCGATAAACTGAACTTTGTTACGAAAAATGTTGATAAATTAAAGGGACAAAATCCTTAACATTTATTGACAAAAAAGACAGATCAGCAAAGGACTCTTTTTTTTAACCTATAAATAAGTGAATGGCAAGTCTAGACATTATCTACAGTATTATAACTTATAACCAGTTTTTAGTACAAAAACTGGTTATAAGTTATATAATAGCAAAATTGGTTTCTTTAGAGAAGTAGATAATTATTAGCATTACCCATACTGTACTCTCGAACCGGTCTGAAATCATTTTCATTAAGTACAGTCGTGTTCAAGATTTTGTCTCACGCCCGTTGCGCCATTATTACCAGCCGAAATAATGATTATCATTAACGACACGCGAGCTACACGCAACATAATTATAGTGTCAGTAATGTCATCCGAGTGATTGGGTTCAGTGCTGCTAGAAAAATGAGTAAATTTTATTACTATGTAAATACATGTAACTATGTGATGAGATGGGACGGATAATTATAAAATAAATTCCTTTATAATACTATAAATAAATATTCACGGACAATTGGCTTTTGTAAAAGTTTAAGAATTTTGTAAGTAAATGTTTAAAAAAATCTAAAACATATTGAAGTTCAATTTCTAAAACAATCAAGTGCAAGTTTCCTGAGAATTTTTACTGAAGACTTGCATACTTAATTTATTTTATGAAATATCATGAATTGTATAATTCAAATTGAAACATTATTTAGTTAGGTACTACTTTCGAGATCGATTAAAATCGACTTTTGAAATTTTTGTATGATAATTTTTCAAACGTAGATATAAGTAGGAGTTAGTTGATCACAAGTTATCAGATCATTTTCATCATCCATAACAATAACAAAGTTTAATAATTAAATAATATAGAAAAACTTTTGATACTAACTATACAACCACAGCAAACTACCCATATAATGAAAACACCCATGTTACCCACGTGTAGGGACTACTACAAACACATGTACGTAAACCGTGCAAAAGCAGAAATTGTCAAAGCTCAAGTACCCGTCTCTAAGGGAAAATGAAGCAAGCTCATCTGGCAACATTCATGTCGCTACTGGACAAAATGAGTCTAGTTACGATAGTTTTAAGACTCGATATTCCTTGACACTTACTGGTGACGGTCGACGTATCTTTTCTCTTGATAAATTGAGTCTTAACACGTAGAAATAAGGCTGGATATTGAATAAACTAGTTGATCTTGAGTTCAAGTGTGAAAACACTCCCACTTGTCCCATTTAATTTTATTCGGTGTTGCAAGTTTACATCCACTAGCTAGCGCTAACTTTAGTTAGAAATTGTGGGACAATTTAATTTTTAGCTGGAAGTGTTACTATGAGAAAATATCTAAGTTAAATGAAATACGACTTTCATAAAATTAAAATTCAAAGTTGCTGGCAATATCATATATTAATATTCATCTAAAAATGCCAGTGCCTAAGTTGAAAACATACAGGAAAAACTGTGTGTATATTGTATATTACCCTTTATTTACAACTCCTTACAAAAAACATTATTAACCTTCCTTACAAAAAGTTTTGTACTGAGCTGGAAAAGTGGTTAATATTTGAGAGCTTTTATTCGATTTCAGATTTTCTGCGAAATGGGTTCGTCGATCTTACTTTATTGTATGTAATATTGACAAAAAAACTATTTTATTTATCTCAAACTATTAATTAAAACTTTACTTGCTAAGTTTTAATTATCAAATATACTAGATATAAGACTTCAATTATTGCACACAATTTTAATTTTTTGCAAATAAATGAATAGTTGATTGTTTAAATCATTTATCAAGTGATATAAATAATTAGAATCAGTTCATTAATTTTTTTTTCACAACCAGGTTCGTTAAGCTTTTCTTTTGCCACACAGTTTGCAGTGCTATGTACAAATGCTTGGGCAGAAGTGTGTACCTACCATCTCTTAGTACTTTGTAGTATCTATTTCGTACATCCTAGAGCTAAAAGCTTATTAGCTAAACTTTACAGTAAAAGCTAAAAACATCTTCAGAGAACTAAAACGGTCCTTTTCTGTTTTATTTTCCAAGTTTAAGGTCCTTCTAAAGAAATAGAGGCATCCGGCATTACTGCTATGATAAACAATAGGTAATAAACAAGAGGTCTGAGAAAAACTTTGTAAAAAAACTTACTTTTCTAGTGTTTACTTTAGAAACAGTAACATTTTATCTATCCTTAGACTTATTGTATTTGAGGGACAAAATAATATCAGCGGTTATTTTTCTAAACCAAGGAATAACCTGATCACCCGATCTTTGGAAAATTGTGTAAAGTTACTCATTTAAATTACAAAAAAATACTAGGTTTAAATTAAACATACTTACAAAATCAAACAAAGTAACGTGCGAAAGCTTGTTTAATAAAATACCCGCGAAAATAAATAACGCCATGGGAAAATCACGGACGGTATTGCCAAATCCCCAAAAAAAATATTAAGCTCATTTAAAACGAAACCCGCCAAGTACGAATCTATCACGCATCAAGGGTTTCTTGAAAAACATTTATATAAATTTTCATGGACATGTGGGATCAAGAGGCAACAGAAACCAGCTTTTTATTTTAATACTTACATAATATTTTATAGGTATTATTTATGAGCCTCTCAAAATCTGCCAGGTTTTAAATTACGTTCAGTTTCTATAGGAACTCTATTATTATTCTGTGGCATTTTGTAGACTTATGTTTCTGCGATGTTGTTATTGATAGGGTCGTTTTTTTGCATTGAGTAACATTTTCCATCAAAACAGGAACCAAGATTGCCTGTCCGCATAGTCCGTTTTCACTTTTTGCCGGCGGATATCTAAAAATACCTATTCGAGACCCTCTGGCATGGAATAAGTAAGAGTTCCGCGACTCTCGCACCTAATCAGGACTTAATACTAAGTAACGTAATCTACTTAATGTTACTAACTCGAGAGATCGTTCCAAAATGTACTTATCTATTGTCGTGGAAGTTATTCTCGTTACGAAGGTAGTCACAATGTATATTCATTTATAAAAAGCGAAACTCGCGATAATTTGCATAGCGATTGAATTTGAAATTCGAATGCTTTATCTTCTTCTTTTTTTTATGTTGCTTCTGTGAATGTGACTGCCAATGTCAAGTGCTTCAAAGTCAATTTTGAAATGTATCTCAGTCAAGTCAGTCAATCGTCAAGTCGGCTGTCATTTGTTTGTTGAGGTTTGATGATAGATAGGAGGTTTGATGATAGATAGGAGTGTCGATTGTCGATTTGACAGGAGTAAACGAGCTGATTCTTGGAAGGCACGAAGATGTAGCTAAGTGCCTGTTTAGGTCAAGAGTTTAATGCGATCTTACGAACTGAGTACTTATCATTTTAAGTTATATTAAACTTTGTATTAACATCTTTCAAATTTATTAAGAAGTTTATTGATGGTACGGTACAATGTAGAATATTACACTGAAATATATTACCGTTAAAAGAATAAAATTCATACTTGTGCAGTCATAACTTTTAGAAACGAAATAAATAAACAAACAAGTCCGAATAACAGTTTTTTTTTCAATCTGTATAACAGTTTTTACTGTCTTAAGCAATTTTTCATTAATGTTTGGAAGTTTAAAAGTCTCTATACGATGGAACTTTAACGAATGTCAGTTCTATGTATCTTCATTAACATCGTCGCTGTCGATATTCAATTTTATTCATTACTCATCTCGAAGAAGCTTTAGCGTCATCTATTTTTCAAAATTATTATTTCAAACTTTTATCCGCGACTTTGCTGACTTCTTACTAATGGTGACAATTACTTTTAAAAAGCATTGAATTGAGTTATAATGAGGGATGTGACCTTTGCGGCGCAGTGGGTGAAGTGAATACAAAGAAGTGCGGGTTTATACCTGTATGTATGAATAAATCTAGAGCCTCTAAGCTGTCGGTTTTACGGACACTACAAACTGAAAACCACTTATTTTTATCTGATATCATTATAGAAATGCCGACTCCACCTAGTGGGAAAAGGTCAAGAAGAAGAAGTAATTAGTAAAATTTCGCCTATGAGTAAAAGAAAGCGTTGTTTCTTTAAAAGTCTACCAATAATTATCATATGTTTTGTGATTGCTACAATCTAACAATGCTATTGAGTTACTATTATCTAGATCTTTAAAACTTTAATGTATAACAGTTTTTTTTTCTATAATCAATAGACCTTTAGATGTTCGCAAAATAGCTTAAACTAGTAGATTTGCCGCAATTAAAAAAAATCCTAAAAAAATGGAATTTCCCGCTATAGCGAGAGGTATCACCTTAAAGGATTTCTGTATGCAAGTCTATTGAAGACGTGCCGGAGACATTTCACTGCGTCCATCACTCTTGTTTCTCTACCTACTTGTCCCCATTGTCCCGGACACCTTTTTCTATCACAAAATTATTTCAACTGAATTTATTTTTTTCCGAACTCGAACCCGTTGGTAATTCAGAGCTAGGGCCGAATCAATCTTAAGGGTTGTCTTTATTGGAGAATCTTGCGTCGATATGTCTTTGTAGATTGATCTTATTCTGCTGGAACAAGGTCGACCTATTCGTCTTTTTCAAGTCGTGTGCGACCGTAAAATATCTGAAGAACATTCTAGAAATAAATAGGTATTCTTTTTTAATATGGTCTCTGGCTGTCAATACAGACATTTCACACATCACACTCTAGAGTCCCCTTACTAAGCAAAGCTTGTACTATGAGAACTAGACTGCTGATAAGTTCGCCCATTGTATATCAGAGTTTGTTTTTAAGTTCCTATAAGTTTAAATTTAAGTTGTGCAATAAAGTATTTTCTATCTATCTATCTACATAAAATACATAGAAAACACCCAGATACAGAGCCAATATTTATGTTCATACAAACACTGCTTTGGGTGGGAATCGAACCCACGACCCACAGCATGAAAGTAGAGCTACCAACTGAGCTGTGACGCATGTCATATGACAATTCTAGCAGGCTATAGGCCAGTGTCAATTGTCTATTTTGAAAATAGTTTTTAATCAATACCTATATCATAGATAATAATAATCAATAGTCAATCGTCAAGTCGACTGTCATTTGATTAAAAGGAAAAAAATATTTTGGAACAGATTTTCATGATAATTAAAATCTGACAATTATTATTTAAGTGATCTTCTAATAGTAGGGGAGCCCAAGAGGGGATTTCGGGATTTACTCGAGCGCGGCAGATTAACATACAGGAGGTACCTTGTACCCGGTTAAGTACCTCCACCAAATATGAGCTCCATATGTATGGCCGCGCGTGAATTATAAAGGATCAGATTAGTAAAAAAAAATTGATCATCTGACATTCTCGAGCGCGTCAGATAAAGATAGGGTAGGTTAATTACATGCTAAAAAGTGTATATTTCACTAATCTGACAATTTGGAAGTGACGAAAAGAAAGGGGAGCGCAGCAAAGTTGTAAAAAAAAAACGCCATCTGGACATTCTCGAGTAAATCCACACTTAGCATCGTGGGCTCCCCTACTATAAAGTCTGTTTTAAGTATCACTTACCGATAACGATTGATTTCGGCTTTGTTCATTTCTGTAAAATATAATTTTTGAAACATCCAATTGGAATATCTTCTTTGAATATCGGCGCTTCCACTTGAGTCTTTTATCGCTTGATAATTTCAATAAGGATGTTATTCAACGTGAAAGTGTACTTATATTATAACTTCTCTATATTTTTCCTGTTACCAAAACATACTTTATTTGCAATATTTTTCTTTACGGCTGTTTTGAATCGACATCAGCTACAAGCATACGACGATCACTTTGAAATCAGAAAACGTCAAAAATGACTATTACAGTATTCTAGCATTCCAGCGTATCAGCATTGCTATTCAGCGCGGCAATGCAGCCAGTATCTTGGGTACGCTTCCGATTGGTACTGATTTGGACCAGTTGAACTATCTATAGATCGTTTGCAACGGTCTGTAGATAGCTCAACTGTTTCTTATGTATTGTATAAATGCGTATGTACATTTTGGGAATTACTAGTCACGTGACTTGTAGGATCTTAGATTGTAAAATATGATGGCTTGTTCTGTAATAACTATTAATAGATATATAGGTACAGTTAAGCTTGATAATAAATACTATTCATTAAAAAACTAAAAAAAAAAAACAACTTTCTATCAATAAATCAATGAAACAGGGATCATGAGATACAGCTTGGTGACCAACGAACAGAACGTCAGACAGACAGACGGACAGTGGATTACTATTCACTATTCATGGACATTTCACACATCACACTCTAGTCCCAAACTAAGCAGAGCTTGTACAATGGGAACTAGATTGCTGATAGAATACTTAAAGAAACTCGTCACGCAAGTCCAAAATTTGCATAAATCCTTTTTGTACACTTAACTGACTGAAAGGAGTTTGAAAACTTTAAATTATATTACATCCAGAAAAAATGGCTAACTCACACAATTCTGAGACAAGGATTAATTTAAAAGTCTTTGTTTTCAGTATCTATTCAAATTTTTCTTTTGAAGTATAACTAAGTTCTGTATCCAGTTTCAGAATACCTTGTGAACGAAGTTTTTAATAAATCTCTTTTTATCAAATATAAAAACTAATAAGTAAAGCTACAGTTTCAGAAAACTGGTCACCGTTTTAATAAATAAATATTTACGGACAATTCACACATCACATTTTAGTCCCAAACTAAGCAAAGCTTGTACTATGAGAACTAGATTGCAGATAAAATACGTATATACCCTCTAATAGCCTGCCACTCTCGGTCATTATGTTGCTTTTTTTTTTAATAACTACATACCTACATAATTAAATATTCATGGACATTTCACACAGTCAGCTCTAGTCCCAAACTAAGTAGAGCAATCGGGACAGAACAATCCCACCTACGTTAAGTCATAGTCTTTAAGATTTTTTATTACGAGCCCGTTGTCTGAGTTTTATTAAAACGAATCTCGAAAATTAAAACGTATATTGTGTATGGAGCAAAACAAACGACTTTTGTTCGACTTCGTAGACTCGCAGACAAGTTCAGTAAAATCACAAGCATCATTTAGAATCATCTTAGGATGTGCGCACACCAACGATAAAGCTGCAGTTAGACAGTTTATAGAGCCTGTATTTAGAAAAATAGACAGAAATAGGTAGGTACGTAGGTACGTAGCAGTACTTCCCCGTACGTGTTTTCCACAAAAAGCTCTGCTACTTCCCGAACTGGATTGGCTTACTTTGGAATTACAACGTTGTGTGATAATAATTCATTAACAAATAATAATAATCAATTATTAAAATATTCGGAACGGTATCGCACTAAATAACAGTATATTATTTAATGAACTAATTATTCCGCAAACTAAGCTCAGAAATTGTTTTATTTAAACAAGTCTCGAAATTCTAAACAACTAGGATTTCTATTTTGTTTAACATTCACCAATTTAGAAGTTTACCTATGTTTTGTAATAAAACCCAAAAACAAGAGCTTAGTTTTTGAACTCTGACCAACTTTTAGTATCGTTTGAACTGGAATAATCCAATGTTTGTGCTGAGGGGTAGTTCTCTCTCTAAAGGTAATCAAATATGATAACTAGTTTCGAAAAATAAGCACTTACAACTTTCGTGTACGTAGCGTGTGCAACTTCGTATCGCTGTAAACGTCCACATAACATCATCAAGCCACAAGCTTTTAAGCTTGTGATAGAATTTTTTTTTAAATTATAGATACATTTAAATACCCAGAACACCCGGAATAAGTATTTGCAGATCGTACAAACATTTATTCCAAGGCGGGAATCGAACCCGCAATCTTCCACGTCGCAGGCGGACCTTCGCCCGCCGCGCCACATCGGTCGTTTAATTTCGACGTGCATGCAACACCGCACAAAATATAAGTACTCAGCTAGTAGTAGTATTCAGTAAACTGGCAAGATTATTAGAAAATATTGTGAACGAAACTCATATTTATCTTTTTACTTAAGAAAATGGTGGAACATCTGCGCTCTTGTACCAATTTACTGAGTTGCATCTAATAATGTACTTAGCTAAGAACTGCATTATCGTATAAGTAGGTACATATTTTATTTTTAAGTTTTTATATCTTGGGTGTAAAATAGTTTGAACTTAGACTAAGTCCGTAATGTATAAAAAAGCCCGTTTAGTTCTTAATATGTTTTTGTCTTTGTTGAAACACTTATTGATATTTGTATACTGTCAATTTCCGTTTGTTCTATGTCATACGTTCCTTAAAAAAACTGAATGAGAATTTGATTTAGCCATATACAATTATACAGTCAGCTGTACTGAAATAAATATTTAATATTATGTTTTTTTGTTACAGATACAGTTGAAATCACAGCTTTAAAAAAACCAAAGCTTCAGGTATTTCCTAATTTCTTACTTTTTTAACTTTTTTGAAGTGAAAACTTCTTTAGCGGCGCTGGGTGGGTAAAAACTTTCAAACTCGCGTCAGGGTCACGTGACGTTGATAAAAAGCGTAAGATCGAGGGAAAGGGAGAGGAACTAGTATCTCCCACTCTTTCTACCGTGCCTGAGTGTGCTCTGTTTAGGCGGTGTCTGTGTCATTGTGATTGTCATTGTCATTATGACGTCTGTGGTTATATTTTTGAAGTGAAAACTTAAAAGTGAAAACACAACGTTAATATTGAAGTTTTCACTTCTGCCGGCACTCCCGGAGTGCTACCTTTTTTTATTTGTGGTAATTTATTGACTCAAATCAATGAGAGAGAAAAAAAAAGTTAAATTATTTTATCAGCAATCCCAGTATAAGCTTTGCTTAATTTGGGACTAGAATGTGATGTGTGAATATTTGTTTATTTATCTAACCCTGCATGGCAACAATGCCATCTATCGATTACATTATATTTTAGTTCCCATAGTATTATTAGATTATAATACTATGGGAACTGGATTGCTGATAGAATACATTTTTTGCAAGTAAATAATACATATTAACCCAGACACAGAACAAATATTTCTGTTCATCACACAAACATTTGCTCTGGGTGGGAAGCGAACCCACGATTAACGCATAACGTGTTAAATAAATAAATAAGTGGTTTTGCATTTTGTGGTTACATTCCACGCGCTAAAACATTCATCTAATACCGCTAAAAGCATGGAAGTCATGCATCGATGGCTACGGATAGAATTTTAGATTTGGTTTCCATTTGTGGAATTTTTAGAATTTCATATTGAATTATTTTGTTTCGGATTCGCAACAGATTTCAATTTCAGTCAATATTATCAGTAGAGCTATTTACATATCGTTTGCAGCGGTTTGCAGATAGCTCAACTGTTTGTAATGTATTTTATAAATTATTCGAACGAATCGAAATATTAGTATTTGAGATATACTGCGCGTCAACACCAGCTTTACTGTCGAACGTTGCAGCGGTAGCGCGCAGTATATCTTGAATACGTTACGTTTACGATTGTCACATTTATTTGTGCTCAGCCCATATTGCTTAAGATAAGACCATCGGAGTGTTTAGAGCTTACATCTAGTCTCATTTTAATTTTTAAGCCTATTTGTTAGAGAGAATAAAGGTGTATTTTTTTTTATTCTATCCTACATTTTCCCACTGCTGGACAAAGGCTTATTTTTGTATTTTTTTAATTTAATAATTTATGCAATCCTACCTAATCCTCAGGTTATTTCCGAAATAGGGATTTACGTTTCGGGTGGTTTTGTAAACAGCCCTTAATTAACACTGGGAGAGTTGAAAACTTTTTATAGAAAAAAACTTTTCCATTCACTTCTCGATTTCGAGTGTAAAACATGGCAAGTGTTTTTTTAGTACAAAGTCTTTTGTTCAATTTATGTAGGATTCCAGTTTTTTTTAATGATTTTGGCTTTTGTTTCGGCAACAGTTTTTTTGCATCGCGATGTTGAATCAACAAAAATCCTTTCTTTATCTATATTTGTAGGTTATATTATATATACATGTATATACCTTGCGTCACGTGGCTACGATATTTATAAATCTAAGCTTATTATGTACATTTCTGCATTTTTAACATAGTAGTTATTTATTTATCAGTTATAGGATTTATAGAAAAATCTCCTGCCGCCAGACGCAAGGGTAGCGAAGCAAGGGGTTGTGGGAGAAACATTTTCAAGACGAAAGCGCAGTGTATTTTGGCCTATACGAAGTCTCCGGAAACACTCACGCTTTTTCATGAAGTAATAATGGTATATGTAGTAATAAATAATAGTTCCGAGTTTTCTGTAACTTTATACATTCTTACTATTTGTTACTCCAGAATTCGTTGACAGTAATTTAATAGTCGGTACTAGAGTAGGAGCCAGAGTATGTTTTGATACGTCAAATTGATACTTATACCTTATTTTACTTTTTTTAAAGATCTGCGTCTCCGTCAGTGTCATTTTAACTTTCATATAAATAGAAAAATCAGTATGAGTCTGACTCCCTGACAACTCAAAAATGTAATTCCTTATAAATGTCGTCCAAAAATGGCAAAAAAATTACTAAACCTTGAATTCCCAGTTTTACTTTTAACACAACATTAATGAATCGATATCTCAATTTTTGGAAACACTTAATCAAACTGAGACTGTTTTATAGTATAGTGCCGCTAAAAGTTGATGTATAGTTTAGAACATGACGTAAAAACATGATCGCGAGCTCCTGAACTGACCCAGCTATAACAGCACTAAAGCTAAAATAATTTACGAGCGTTCACCCGGTTATTAACTTAAGCAATTAATTTATTAATATTCCTTTATTTTGTACATAGTTGATGACCACCCTTTAATTTATCGTGCTTTATGTTTTATCTTCGTTTAAGTGCGACAATAAAGATTTTGTTACATTATTTTGGATGCAAATGAAATGCTTAATGTTAATTTCAAAACTGTGGAGGTCCAAGATAAATGGATTGAATTATTTCGGTGTTCACAAATTATGTTCTGTCATTTTAATTATTTTTTTAATTGTATCTGTGACTTGATTTATTTATGGTAATTAATAAGATTATGATGTACCTACTTTAGTATTTTTTTTATTATTTACAAACTTACGACTATTACAGTATTTACTAAATGTACATAGGTATACCTATAAAAATACATAAAAACGTATCTGCAGACAGTTGCGAACGATCTATTGATAGCTCAACTGATCCAAATTAGTAGCAATCGGAAGCGTGCCCAAGATACTGATTATATATACATATCTTTATTTTGTAATAAATGTATATTCAAATAAAGATTAATTGAGTCAAAGTCAAATATTTCTTTATTCAATAAAATCACAAGGATCATTTAGAATCGTCTTACATACTAGGTAAGTCTAGAGTGATTCTGAGTTTTCACTTAATAAATGTGTCTTTGCAAAGTTGTCTACCCTTTAACATTATATTTTGTGACCTTAGATATTGTAACTAGACAAGGGTTGTCTTAATATTCTCCACAAAGAGCACAATTAAGGGTTGTAGTCGTTAGCCACAGCTGTTCGGAGGGTGGAAAAAACAAGAATTAGTTTTCTTATTAGTTACCTTTCGCTATTAATGAACTTTCTAGCATTTATTACTAACAATTATGCTTGAAAGTTATTCTGATGTAAAACTTAGCTCATTTATACATAAGTACCTAATACTTAGACTAGACTATTATGTGCTACCTACATTTTAATTTGAACAAAAATTAAATGAAAATACAGTAAGTAACGTCTTTATTCTTGAGGCGTACAGCTCAGTTGGTAGTAGCTGAGCCCTTCATGCTGTTGGTCGTGGATTCGATTACCACCCAGAGCAATTAATTTTGTGATGAACATAAATATTTGTTCTGTGTCTCTGGGTGTTACTATGTATTTACAAAGAAATCTAAGTACATAAGTTTTCTATCAGCAATCTGGGTCCCATAGTACAAGCTTTGCTTAGTTCGGGACTAGAGTGTGATGTGTGAAATGTCCAAAAACATATTTTAAATCGAGTCCATATCTTGACTGACTACATCTTGACTGTTGTCAAGATATAGGTAGGTAGATTATTAAAATGAAATCTACTTAAGTGTCCCTACTTGACTTAATGATTATTAATCTTACGTAATTTTCACAATCTCAAACACTTAATTAATGCTGACAGAACATTATAATTAATATTATAAACGACTGAATTTGATCGTTATAACATTAAAATAACATAAATATGATAATCCATCTGATATCTTTAAGCTTTTGTATTTAAAAAACCGAGAATCGTCTTATGACGGACGCAATTCACCATTTTTTTTTTTTTTACTTGTAGGTGTTATGGAGTTGGCCCACTAGATGATAAGTCAAAATCAAAAAGTATTTAAAAATATGTTTATAACGTCTCTTGCTCGATTCATAACTGATAATTTTTTCAACTATCTATAGTACATTTTTTTTGTAATTTTTTCTGTAAGTTACTTCTGTTGATATGATATTTTATATGTTATGATATTATGTAACACCCTATAGATATAGCGATTATTGATTACATGTGTAATATATAATATATGTAATATATGTATAGGTACCTACAACGGTGTCGAAGATATAAATGTTGTTATAAACATTTCTAAATTATAATTATGTCGACACATTTTCATCACACTTTCTAGGCCAGTGGTAGTTGACCTATCGTATTTTATGTAATATTAATAATAAAATTGTTCAATTTAGAACGAAAACTGTTAAAAGAACTAAAATTACTTTGAAAGAGAGTTTCTTTTATATGTTTATTCCGAGTCTAAAGAGGATTAAAATAGTTCTGGGAACTTCGCGAGATCTCAATTCAGGAAAAGTTTTAGTTTTAATATATATTTTCATTAAAAGATATCCAGAAACATAGATATTCATAGAGGTGGATTCATCTATAGAGTTTTTTTTATAAATGTTTTTAGAACCGCCTTCAAGTAATAATTTGTTTGAAGTTTTTTTAATTACTTATTTATTTTTTATTATTTATCTTATAGCATTTGTGGCTAATTGTGACAACGCTGCCTTCAGTGTCTGTTATCACATTAATATGTGACATTATTTATTTACCATTGATTACTGCTAACGCCTATCATGGTGCATCACACTGTCAGAACTGTAATAAATTAAATTAAATATTTAATTTGTCACTCAAAATAATTAATGTAAGTCCTTAAAAATCATAAAATATTGTACGCCTGAAATGGGTGGCTGTTGAAACATTTTCTATTATAATATCTTTATACTTACTTACATAGTTTAACAATGATTCTTATTTTTAATCTTAAAAATTTAATATGTATAGGTACTATGTATATTAAGTATGTCAGTCTTCTAGTATCCATAACACAAGTTCTGCTTAGATTGGGGCCAGATGATGTTGTGTGGATTGTTCAGCATTATTTATTTATTTATGTAATATGCCGTTAGTGTAACATAACACAAATATAAATAAATAAGTAGGTACGCCAATAGGTTAATATGTTCGCCAAAGCCATACCTGCCAAAATACTATGAAAATCAAATAAACTAGGACTCTATCAAGTTATCACATTTACATAGTTGTCAAAGCATTTATCTTTGAATGGCTGGCACGACATTTACTCACTATCAAAATAACAACTTAAACTTTATAGTGGGAAGGTGAGTAGTGTTGCAAAGACACGCAATCTGGTGTATTTGACAGAACTGTGACAGCCACAGAGCCAAAAAACAAAATAGCAGCGTTTATTTTTACTTTTGTTTGTGTAAATTTTAACTACTAAAAAGTAGCGTGTTGACGCTTCTTCGCTTGGAATTTATTTAGCTTTTTAAATTTATTTTTTTAAAATAATCAGTAATATTTTATATTATGTATTTGAAAAAAACATAAGTTAGTAGGTATACAATGTTTAATTTTTTTTATTTTCTTCGGAGTTTTTGAAAAAGTACTCCTTTGAGTATAAAAGTATAATCCATAAGATTTATCAAATTACACAATATTTAGAAGAAAAGCGAACAAAATCTATGAAGTTTCCAATTATTTGGCATAATTATATCAAAAGTTACGTATTAAATAACGTACCTATGTAATAAGATACAGTACCTCAGTAGATACATAAGTAGGTACTTCTAGAAAGTAAACAGAGGCTGCAAGCACACTTGTGGTCATGACCGTTTTGATCGGACTGGTCGCTGCTTCGTTTGACGAACAAGACTAAGTTACCAATGTTAAAACTTGGAGCACACTCGACAATTTCTTATGGAATAGCAAACATTGGGAACCTTATTATTTAGGTTAGCTGTCAAATGCACAACAAATGAGCGAATTGCTGCAGAACATTATGAGCTCACAGCGACAGGCGTCACAACTCAGTTGGTAGCAGCTCTACCTTCCGTGCTGTGGGTCGTGGGCTCGATCCCACCCCTCCTCGTTTGGCCGACAAGTGCGCGTGTATCTTTATATTGATCTACAAAGATAACAAAGTGCTGCTTAATGATGTTTATCGAGACGAAACACGCTAAAATTATATAAAGTTCTCGAGAAATTTTCACATAGAGAAAATATTCATTTTATCTTCCAAAGTTCACCAGAAGCTTTCATAATTTTATATTATTTTTTATTCTTATTTTGTACGGAAAGGTAGACGGCTTCACTATGCAATAGTGAGTGAAATAAACTTAAAGTAATACAATCATTGTTAATAATGAAGCCCACAACGCTAATCTCAGATTAATCTATACATTTTAAAAATATAAGTTTCTACTAAAAAGCTACTGATTGCATGCACAAATATTTTAAAATAAAGTTATATAAACCAATATAAAAAAAAAGGAAAATAAAAACATTATATAAGCATGAGAGAGAGATAGACAACATGCTAAATAAGATAAGATAATAATCTTCTGTTGAATTCTCGAAATAAAGGTTGTTTTTAATCCTACGTAATTTTATTAATATCTACTATTAAATTAATACATTTTATTTATTTAATAAATTCATACATAGTAACACTCAGACACAGAACAAATATTTACGTTAATCACACAAACATTTGCTCTGGGTGGGAACCAAACCTACCCACAGGAAGGCAGAGCTACTGCCAACTGAGCCACTTACTTAATATATTGTGGTGTACTTATTTCTAATTATTTTTGTTATCTTCGATGCTATCAACCAATAATGTGGGTAATAATGATAGAATACAAAGAGCTTTCTGTAATACGTATTATCGGTCATTGACGTTTAATGACAGATGTCATATTGAATTTTTCACGCACATATCTCTTTCTATATACATACATTCACATAAATTAAGAATTTGTTTTTTTTGGTACTGATTTTGATCCGTTGAGCTCTACAGATAGTTTGCAGTGGTTTACAACTGTTTCTTTATATTTTATAAATATGTTAATTTTTTTTAATTATATATTTATCTTCAAATTAAAAAAACATACAAATTATTATACTATCCTAAAAACTATCTACACATCTTTACCCGAGCTTTTAGAAACACAATTTTGTTTTCAGTATTTTTAGGGGTTTATAGTTAGTACATGTTTTATTAGGTACACCCCGTCACTATTGTTAATTTAAATCTAGTCCATCCAAAGGTTGTCTGGAAGAGATCGCTCAAAGCGATAAGGCCGCCCATTGTAATTACTTACTGCAAACACTGTGATCCTGTAGGTATCTACTGTTATTTCTTTGTGTGTACAATAAAGCGTTTTCTATCTATCTATCTATCTAAATAAAGAAAGTCATGAGTGTGGCTGGATGTGCAAGTTGAAGAAGATCGAATAGATGGCTCTTCGTACCATAATATATAGGTAAAAAAGATAAAAAAAAATCTTTATGATACAAACTGTATTGTCCAACTAGTTTCCAACCCCACATAGATAGGTATCTGTATTCTGCCCGCATGTAAACGAAACGACCAAAAGCAATACATCGCCAGCGTATTTACCCCGCCGAAGTTACAGATAGTTCATATTGATTCCCGCGTTTGCTCGGAAACTTTAAAACTAATATTACTTAGGTACTTATTACTAAGTTTACGGGCACAGTCTGAAAGCCAGTATTTATTCTGACCACTTGAAAGTTTATTGGAAACTAAATTGTGAATGAACTTAAATGTTTTTGTGTTAGCGATGCTATATCTACCAATTTTGGTTCAACTTTATGTCGTATTACCAGGAAAAAGTATATCTAGTCAAAGTCGAAATCAAAACTGCTTTATCAAAGTAAAATCACAAAGATCATTTAGAATCGTCTTACATACCTACTAGGTGATTCTAGGTGCCAGTTCCACGCGACCAGAGCCTAGAAGAACGGGCAAGAAACTTACGGCCTGGTTATACCTACCTATAGAAGAATGTTTGTGTGATGAACATAAATATTTGTGTTTCTATTTATTCTATATATGTATTTACAAAAAAAAATTAATAATGTATTATAAGTAAGTATTCTATCAGCAATCTAGGGCCCACAGTACCTACCTACAAGCTTTGCTTAGTTTGGGACTAGAGTGTGATGTGTGAATTGTCCATGAATATTTATTTATTTATCATCAAGTGAGCCAATATCGAGTCATCAAAAGAGCTTATTTCATGACTTACTCAAATAAAAAAAAACATTTTGTGGTGATATCCTTATATTGATTAGGTAGGTACACATTTGTAACCTAAGTATTTACTTATTCTTTTTTGTTTGATACCGAGGATTCTGATAACAGGTGACAAAGATTTAGATCCAATTTGAGAGATTTCAAGTCCAAACACGGAACAATGGTTGCTTTAATCCAATTAAGTAAGTAATACCAGTTCCACCTGAACCCTGCTGTCAGGTAATAGCCACTCGCAGTCTCCGAGTCTCTACATTTCGTGGTTTCCGTCTTCTGTTCCCAGCTGAGGTTTACACAGAGCTTTGGGTTCTTAAGATGCGACTACCGTTGTATAGGTGTATCTATCACCTATCTACGTTTTTGTCCATCCAAAGGTTGTCTGGAAGAAATCGCTTATATATTCATTCTATTCTTGTTGTATAAGGTATGATGTTCGTTTTCGCCGTTGGCGGATACTTCAAGTAGAACATAAGCTTATAGCTTGCGACATCGTTCGTCTTACTTTGTTACAAAACAGTGCAAAATTAAATAAGACTGTCTAACGGCATTGTTTTGTAGTTTTAACCTGTTAAATCGCGTAGCATTGCGTACAACCGTCTTGACAAATCAAAGTTTTGAAGTTGGTCACACATGGGTCAAAACGCTCTATCGTCAAAATGTCATGCCATGGTCATCATGTTGTCGCAACCTTATTGATCTTATGACGCCAAAATGTGCAATCGGCATAACGTGTACCTACCTAATGGTCAAAATTATAAGATGATCAAACACTTATCCTAACTTTATTGACTCTCCCCGTCATGCTTTAGTTTACATTAACGGCCGGTTTCTGGAAACTCAAATCACGATTGATCCGAGTTTGACACATAGTAATTATTTGATTTTTTCGTTGATCATCGTTCGAGAAACCAGCCGTAAGTGTTGTAATACTCAGATTTTATTTTATTTATTTTTATTTATTTATTAAACAAAATCCACAGCTCTTAATAAAAAAAAAACAAAACAAAACTTATAAATGTAGCATAAAGCCAATTATGGATTTACATTTTATAATATAAAAAGTATTTTATATTTTTTATCTGCAAATATTTATTCCGGGTGTTCTGGGTATTTTATATGTACTTATAATAAAAATATCTATATAGGGAGGTAATGTATTATGCATTATGTATGTCAGTCTTCTAGTACCCATAACACAAGCTCTGCTTAGCTTTGGGCTAGATGATGTTGTGTGGATTATCCAGTATTATTATTTATTTATTTTGAAAAATATGTGAGGTCACCAACGAACCCCTCCCCTTTTCACTCAATGTCACACTTCGTTCACCCCCTCCCTTCTTATAGTGTGACGTTTATGGACGGTATTTAAAATGTAAAAAATTACGAAATTCTATAAATAAATGAAATCTACTGTTTAGTACTAGTTAATTTTAGTTTTATACAGGCTGCGGCATAATGAAAAATTCTATGTATTCCAAATGATCCTATATTACATAATGTATAGGTATCCTGAAAATAAGTAGAGATTAAAGCTACGACATTATAGTACTCAGAAGTAATCCGACCTAAGCCAAGATCAGACGCACCGAGTCACATAAACCTTTGTATCACAGTAAAAAATATATCTCGAAAATTTTCCATTTTGAGACTTAAAGTTTGCAAGGAACGTTACGATTATGGCTTTACAAATCCTGAAATCCGCTTCTGTATTTCTCGTTATCATTTTACAAGTAACTGTCACCGTTATATGACGGCCAATGTCATATTATGGGACTTACTTTTTTTTTCTGCATTATAGGCAATCACATCTGATGTTAAATGATGATGCGGCCTACGGTGTAACGCGTTTGCCTAGATAGAACCTATTCACTTTCCTCTTGAAAACGTCCAAATTATATGTGTCTGGAAACACCGACGCCGGCAACGACTTCTCTTTAGCGGTATTTAGTTATTAGAGAAAATTGACCGGAAATTTTGGAAAAATATAAGACAGCCTGTGATACTAAACTAATGCATTTTGAACAACAGATGGACTTAACACTAAAAGCGACTCTTCCACGATATCTTGATCTTGAAAAGTTCGTGGAAGAGTCTAAGAGTCTTGGAGTCAAACGATTTTTACGGCAGAGTTATAGCGGTCACCGTTTTTCGGAAAACATTAAGCTACAGATGCTATGCTGCTGGAATTTATGTAAACTCCACGCCTGGATATTTTATGATATTCGGTCGCGACAAGGAACCTGAGTTCACATTCTGAAATAATAATAGATGAGTGAACCAATAAGTTACCCTTGCCGCCATTTTACTCGTGGTTTAATACAACCGATACGATTCCTACACGATATCTAAGAGTTCACCTCAATATCTAGAAAGGGGAGTATTTATCGCGTATATTTTTGTAATATTTCTGACGTTTCGACTATCCAGAGAGGTCCCATATAAATGTGATATGTACCTACTCACAAGCGTATCGTAAAAGTAAACGCTTGCCTATAACTTGTAAAAAAAAGTAGCATTTCTGAGACACACTGCGCGATTATGCTGCAACGTTCAACAGCCACATTGGCGTTAACGCACAGTGTGAATCGAATACTCTCGCTACCGTTTCGATATGTTTTGGAATGTTACATTTTTTGTGATCTCTAGTTACAGGTAGATTGGATATAAATAAATAAATAATGCTGGACAATCCACAAAACATCATCTAGCCCCAAGCTAATAAAAGCTAATAAAGCGAAATAATATCCCGTGAAAAGTAATAATCTCTTTACTACGAGTTCTGGAAAGCTTAAAAAACTCATACGAATGCACCTAATAAGCAAATTCGTTTTTGATATCGTGTCGGCACTTGTCAGCTACTTTTCGAGACCGACATGTCGATACCGCATCGTTGCGATGACGACAATGTGATATCGACTTTTAAGAGGCAAGGTTACTATGATCAGATTGTCGTAAAGACAGATCATAGAAATTCTTACATCTGTACCCCAAGTACGAGTTTATGCACACACGGATCGTAATCTCGATCGTCGAGCGCCACCGATGTTGTACGGACATCCAAGCTTCTCAAGAAATGTGCTAGGGGCGCTGCTTGGATCTCCATACAAAATCGGTGGTGCTCGTCAATTGCGTCTCTACGATCCGTGTGTGCACAAACTCGTACTTGGGGTACTGATCTCGACACCAGGTTTAAGAATATAACAAAATATTTATTTCTCAAATGATTTCGGTTGTCTTCGAAAGTAAAGCTCACATCATTTTTCACTTAGGATATTCATGATTTTTTTTACCTATTTTTGTTTTTGTTATATTATACAAAAATGGTTACCAATATTTTTGGATTGGATTTCTATTAAGTATAAGCAGTTGGAGGGGGGGGAACAAGAATAAATGTGACATTTCTAAACGTATAGAAACAGTTACAAATTTGAGATACACTGCGCGTCGACATCAAATTTACTGTTGAACTTTGCAGTGGTAGTGCGCAATGTGTTTTAAATAAGTTTACGTTCACATTTATTCGTGCCCAACTCTCTGTATCATTTTAATTTGCAACCTAAAACTGGGATAGCAAAAATATCAAATTGTAAAGGTGCATTCCCATTAGGCAGTAATGTTGCACAGGTTTTGCGAATACAGCGCAGCCAGCATTAATTTCAGAAATGCTGCTGTAATTTCAGCAATATTGCGGTAATTGCTGCAATGTTGCGGTAATAATTGCACGAGTACCAACGTGGCTTGGCGGTGCACGGGATCCGCAGCTTACCGTATTATGTAAAGGCGCTTTTATTTATTAATAATGCATTTTATGTTAGGTATTAAAACTAGTTTAACTTTATAATGAAGTCTCGGGAGATATAGGTTTCCTAGACATTTTTCAACACAGCTTCCAACGGTCTGTAGATAGCTCTGTTTCTTATGTAAGTATTTTATATATTCCTAAGTACATTTTGTAAATACTGTAATGATCGTAAATTTATGTTTTTTTCCATTAACTCAAAAAGTAGGTTCTCAACTCGAATGTATTTTAGGGCTACCATTCTATTTGAACATAACATAGGTGGTGTTCAAAAAAAAGACGATGCACATATATTGTATTAGCTACACACACTTTAGATTTTTTCCCTTTTATAATTTGCACAACTAAAAAAACAACAGTATACCTGTTAAACTGCGAAAAGCTGGCAACACTAGACGAGAAGCACCGAAGACCGGGCTCAGTGGCGCGTCTTGGGAGAGCTACGTCCAGCAGTGGACTAATAGGTTGATGATGATGAAGAATACAAATATAATTTAGAACTAAAAGCGCCAAAGATACCGGGCTTACATTGTATCCTGGTATATAACAACACCATTGTTGTGTGGAATATTTACGGACGGACATCAGTATTTGTTTTACCATATCGGGTCCATCTGTGGCCACAAACATTATGATACGATACACTTACGACTAAACTGTTGAAACAGTAAAATGTTATACCAATTCACAACAAACAAACGTGTATTTTTAAAGTACAAAAATTTCGCCCAATTACCCATTATCGTGCTAGTAAACGGAACTTGAAAATACTAATTGATTGATTTTAATTGATATATCATACGACGCATGCATTCTCGATAAGAAGTGTACCAAAACACGAAACATTTAAACTTTAATTAAATTATTTTGTACATTAAAATTCTAAAGACCAGCTTTATTAAAAGAGCATAGTCGCACATCACGCTGACGGTGTACACCGACCTTATCCGAAGCAGCTTCGCACAAAGACCCGAGTGCAGTCGTCATGCAGTGCGATCGACTGCACTGTCGCCAGAGAGGTTGAAAGTTCACTGACAGTTGACTTAACCAATAGAGTGTCGCGTGTAGCTCACAACGTGTGGTCTTATTGACCGCGTGTTTATGTTGATTTATATGTTTAGGAACTTAATGGTATCAGCGGAAAATATGGAAAGCTTAGGGTTGGTAATAGCCCGAGATATCCATGATTTACTTACTTTAACATCGAGGCAACTTTCTTTATAAAAATATCTCAAATTCCACTAAATTTTTGTAATTCACGTGTCAATCATTTTGTGTCCAATTTTGATGATTACTGTTTTATTTTAATGGTAAAATAAGCTTTTAAGGACTTATAGAATAAATTCCATCTCTGATTAACCTACCCGTCAATCCACAGTAGTCTTCAGACCTTTTTTAATATACAGGGTGTGTCAAATATTAGTATCACGTTACAGACTGAAAACATTTGACGTAAAGTGTGATCTTTTTCGTGATCGTGATCTAAGGTCGAAAATTGTGATCTTTAGTTCTGCGGCACACTTAACCGGGAACATGCCATTAAATGGATCAACTTGCTTATCCTTTGATAGCCTGCTATGCAAACCTTTGACTGGGTAACCTTTATTAGAGCCATGAAGATAAAAAAAATACTTTGTGGTCGATTTACCTGCCTATCAAGTCCCTTTGTGGTACGACAGTGTCAGGGACCAAAGGGTTTTAAATTAAAAGTGGTCTGAAAAGGTTACATAAACATTTTTATATTATAGACTAGCTGGTGCCCTGACCGCCACTTTATCTGTAGATAGATAGATAAAACATTTATTTGACTTACAGATAAAAAAAGTCACAAACAAAGTTACGACTACTTATACAGTATTTACAAAATGTACATAGTTATATAAAATACATAAGAAACAGTTGAGCTATCTACAGACCGCTGCAAACGATCTATAGACAGCTCAACTGATCCAAATCAGTACCAATTGGAAGCGTACCCAAGATACTGGCTGCATGGCCGCGCTGAATAGCAATGCTGATACGCTGGGCCAGATACTCACCAGCCCTCGTTGAATGAAATTAATTAAGTTATAAATATGTAAGCGTACTAAGCCAATAAGCCGATCTAAGCAGCTCCTTTTAAGAGACGATAGAAGTCCTACATTTTATTACTCTGTGAGTATTCAAAATCACTTTGTTTTACTTGTAAATTAAGTAATTAATTCGATCCCAACTTGACCCTGTTTCCTCGTCGCCAATAAGCAATTCAGAAATGCTGAGACACTCAGCACAGATTCTATTATGTGGTTTACTTGAATTCATTTATTTAATTATTTAATCTATTATTTTATTATAGTTTCTATTCAACTCATGTGGGGCCAACCACGCACTATTTCGTGTCAATATGTTATGTTTTATGTTTGATACTACATGTCGGTTTAGTTTATTTTAAACTATTTTTATTTATGGCGCTATACGTCAAGATGACAGCTGTCAAATAGAAAAGTGCCATAAATGTTTTCACGAAATCGTTTTGACAGTAATTTTGACAGAGAATGGATGAGCAACAACCTCTTTTCTATAGGTTTTTAATAAATTATCTAGAAAGAGACAACTGACCGCACGATTGTCTATCTTCCTCGCGCTTTGCCGCCCTTTCCTACTAATATTATAAACGTGAAAGTTTGTATGGATGGATGGATGTATGATGGATCAAAATGAAACTTAATGTACTGCAACTTAATAACTATAGTAATGTAGTTTAAACTTACATGAGAATTATACATGACATGGGCTATAATTCATAAAAAATGATTGAGAGAAAGAAAGATCGCAGGCACTAGCTAGTTTACTTCATAGAAACGCTCAGTCCATTATCTATGGAACTTTCCACAGGGCTTAGTCCGAGCTTGCATTTTAAAACTCCCTACTCTCGAGCCGAGAGTCGTCTCTCGGATCTTTCTCTCTACTTCTTACAAAAATATAAGGACATCCGAGAGACGACTCTCGGCTCGAGAGTAGGGAGTTTTAAAATGCAAGCTCGGACTAAGGGCTCAGGACCCATAATATCGTTATTTTTGAACTTGAATTACTAATCAAGATTATAACGTTACCTATTGTACGCGCCCTATTGTCTCTTGCTACTAGAAATTAGCTCAATGTGTCAAACCATTGTTTTGGACAATTAACAATAACCATTTGAATGTAATATGCCTGAGTACTGGCTTCCCTCTATAATACCTTCAAATCTAAGCCTTTGTGGCTGGAACCTGTGCCAATGGCAGATTCTAATGAGGTTTCGATATTCCAAGAACTACTGAAATAGTAAATTAATATGGAAACGGAAAATTATTCGTCACACCAGCGTTACATTTATGTTCATGTGACCGTTGCGTTGTTTATTGTCCATATATTGTGTCGGATGTACCTAATACTTATATTTCAATATAACTTCTTATCTAAATGCTTGATAATATAATAATAAATACTCATGGACATGTCACACTCTAGTCCCAAACTAAGCAAAGCTTGTACTATGGATACTAGAATGCTGATATTTAAGTATTTATTATACGCATCATAGAGTGCTAGTTACGAAGAAAAGATGGATGGATTATGTGAAAAATGATGTGAAAGGAGTGAATACTGAGATGACGGATGATAGAAGAGAATTGAAGAAAAGAACAAGTTGTGCCGACCCCATTCAGTGGGATAAGAGCAGGAGGAAGTAGAAGAAGATTACATAATCTTTTACGTTATGGAATCGATAACCTGAATCGGCCATTACACGAATTGAGAAGCAAAAGTTCATTATACGAATGAACGCGAATACCTATCTGATTTGAATATAAATCGATAGATTGGATATGGCAACGCAATCAAATCAGGCTTAAATCTAACCTGTATCCCAAGTACGAGTTTGTGCACACACGGATCGCAGAGACGCGATCGCCGAGCGCCACCGATTTTGTATGGAAATCCAAGCTTCTCAAGAAATCTACTAGAGGCGCTGTTGGATCTCCATACAAAATCGGTGGCGCTCGGCGACTGCGTCTGTACGATCCGTGTGTGCACCAACTCGTACTTGGGGTACTGATTGCTTATTGAAATACAAGCTGCCTGAAATTGAAACGTCATCAGATCTTACGAACAAAGTTAGTTATGGTTATATTATATCACGAAATAATGTGACAATCGTAAAGTTAACGTAACGCGGTTCGATTCACATTGCGCGATGGCTATGCAACGTTCAGCTGTCGAGCTGGCGTTTCCCGGAAGAGATCGCTATTGAGCGATAAGGCCGCCCGTTGTGCATTTGTAAGAAGGATCATATTTAAAAAAATGCTAGAATCCAGGTCTAGTTTCTTGTCTCCAGTTCTTCTAGTCTAAACTCTGGTCGCGATGAACTGGCGCCTAGAATCATCTAGTATTAAGACGTTTCAAAGTGATCCTTGTGATTTTATTAAATATGCAATCGAAGATTGAAGAAAAAAAAAGTGACGTCTCTGAGTGTGGCAGTTAGCATTTAGCTTCTTCTTCTTCTTGCGTGTCAAAAACACAACAACCTTACACTCGACCTGTAGAACTCTGCTACTCTTATCGTAAGTATTTAGCTAATTAATACCCATTAATTTTTAACAGCACTTAAACATCAAAATGGCGTTGTAAGTTTTATACATCACATTTAGGTTTTTTTTGTTTATCAACTAAAATTATTGTTTGTAATATAATATTCGTGGTTGAAGGTTAAAAGGTTAATGGATAGTCATTTGTTCATCAATGTAATTGATTTAATGTATTACATGGCACGAAAATACTAGATTCTTTATCGTTGATGATATTACTTGGTGATTACCTAAAAAAATAATGATTAAGTAGACTATTTTACTCGGAAAAAATTATCAAATTATATAATTCATGGTCATACAACGCCATCTAGTACCAAACTAGGCAATGCTTGTGTTATGGGAGATAGATCGAATTTACTCGGAAAAATTTAACAAAAGTATGAAAATATATTCATTGTCATACAACGCCATCTAGTAACAAACTAGACAAAGCTTGTGTTATGAGTAGATACACGGTATATCTAAATCAATATTAATAGTAAATTAAAGACAAAAAAGGTTCATTTTATCCCTTTTATTTTCTTTGCATTTTATTCAATTTTTCGTTTGACCCCAACTTTTATTATTTTTTCCTCTTTCCAATTGTTATTGTTCAAAAAGCTTGGTTAAAAAGTACCGTTTATTTTCGTTTACTATCAGACGTCAAACCCACGAATAAAGATCATGTTTATTTAAGCTAGAAGGATTGTTCAGCAGAGCATTCATGAAACTTCAAAGGAATTGAGCACAGACTATAGAGACAGCTAAGTAATTATAACTATTAGTAAAAGCACATGGCTTTGCTCAAAATACTTATATCAAAAATATTTACCCCCTATCTTATAAAATTTGCGTTGACTTTATGTCACTATTACTTACGTATGGTGATCAACACGTCAAGATTTTTGTTGACGACCGATGTGGCGCGGCAGGCGAAGGTCCGCCTGCGACGCGGAAGGTTGCGGGTTCGATTCCCGCCTTGGGACAAATGTTTGTAAGATATGCAAATATTTATTCCGGATGTTCTGGGTATTTTATATGTATAATAAAAAATATCTATCTATGTAATGTATTCTATTAAGTATGTCAGTCTTCTAGTACCCGCACTAGCTTTGCTTAGTTTGGGACTAGAGTGTGATGTGTGAAATGTCCGTGAATATTTATTATATTTACTTGAACTGAGTGAATAGACATGATAAAACCACAGTATGTCCCAAAGACAAGTTTACAGCCTATCAAATACATAACTTTCTATTTTATTTGGTCGCTCGCGTGTTTTACTAGCACGGCGTTGTGTTGCTGCTACATTTTACCCGATATTTATGGTACAACCGGCGGCGAAGTGCTCCACATTTCAGAAAATGGTTGACATGGCAACACAAAATACGACTCCAAGCGCCCCATGAGTCTTGCCATAACAATGATGAGTTGGGAGTTTTATTTTTACATTTTTCCTAACTCTGTAGACATATAATATAATCAATGACAGTCGTTTTGTACTAAAGAATTTGAAATATGAAATGTATGAGTGCTTCAAAATATTTACTCCATACAAAATTCTAGATTATTCGGCAACCGTTCTAATAAAATTCAGACCTATAGTCTGAATTTTATTAAGCTCAGAAAATACAAGTCAAAAGTTGTGTAACGATACGTTACTATAGAAACGTTTCTATTGCTAAACTAAAGTTCAACCATCAGTCTATCCAGATAGAGCATAAAACTGTTTGTAACTATTAAGATTATTATGTACCTACAAATTTTGACCTGTAAAATTTTTGATAGCAACTGTACCAGATATTTATGAATAGGTCGACGCTGTGAATCATGATTCATGAGCCAACATTTGGGTAAACTCCTGTTTTTGCTCACTCAAACCCAACCTGACTAAAATGATTTAATTCAACAATATAACCAAATGGTCTGTTTGAGACAGCTCGTTACAATGAACTGAGTTGCCTAACAATATTGGCTTTGCTATTGAAGTACTCACTTCTTATTCTATGAATATGTATTAAGAAGTACCTTATTTCGTACCTTGCCTCGATTGATCTACAACGGTTTAGCATAATGAGACGTCACAGTAAGGGTAAGCAATGTATCAAATTCCATTAGTAGAGGGTAGAACGGATACACAGAATGTACCCACTTACATATTTATGTTCTGTGATGTGGCTCAAATTTTAATATGGAACAGCTTACTGGGTTGTCAAAGCATTTGACGTTAGCAATTTACATTGGTAAAAACTACAAAGCTTTTGCAAAAAGGTCTATCGAGACATTGATCTCAAGCAAAAACGGAGGTCCTTGAACCGCATAACATAACAGTTATTTTTATCGCTATCTTAAACATTTATCTGACTGGTTTTTGTATGTTTATTTCTTGTAAGTAAAGAGCTAGAAAAGAAGGTCGATGGTTCATCTGATTCAAATAAAAAACTTTTTTTTTTAGATAAAGGTTAACAAAGTATAGTAGGAAATTACTTAAATTAGAAACTAGTACATATTTGTGTAGGTACTTTGTGAGACAACCTTTGTAAGTCTGGGCATTGACACCTCGCTCTAACTAAGTAAAACTTAATCTTTTTATACATCAAATAGGTCTTACAACAGCATATTTTCTGTATCGACACATATTTTTAACTATTCCCTAGCTGGCTATGAGTCTAGACCAGGTATAAAAGAATCGAGAAAACCACTCATCGGTTTCTAGTATTCTTTTTTTTAATAAGTCGCACCTGGCAACACCCAAGTTGAATTTCCCCTATAATTCCAGCGCCAAATTCGTATCTAGTAGATATATCGCATCAATAAATCACTGCCTTAGATACACTTCCTTTTCAACGGTTCGTTTTGGTCACGTGCAAGATTGAGTTATGGGATTTATATAAAACATGATCGAGGTATCTACACTTATCTTTTCATTGTTTTTATGTTTATTTATGTTATACATGTGAAAACATATAATTGGTGATTAGTTTTTTAACTTGTTTTTAATATAGTTTGTAGGTACACTATTTGTTTTCAGAATAAAAAAAAAGTGATAAACGAAAATTTTACTTTATTTTTATAAAATAAAAGCAAAAGTTTGTATGGATGGGCCATATGATTGTACTACTGAATGGATTTGGATGAAACTTTACAATAATGTAGTTTATACATCTGAATAACACTTATAATGTATAAAGATTTTGTGCGAATTGTTAAAACTATAACGATAGTAAGACGTAGTCGCAGGCATCAGTATCCAACATAACGATTTGATGCAATCGACACATAGTTTTATTTATACCGTAGCTTAAGATTCCTTCGTCTTTAAGAAGTAATCAAAAACGAGGTTGAATGTAATAAACTACATAACAAATTAAGCGTAGAGGTTGTATGCATTAAAATAACATTGATTTAAATTGAGAACCTTGAGCATCCGGTCGCATAATAGATTTACACACGATGCTCAAATTAATGACAGATTAAAGAGTGTTGTTATTAAGATTTTAGTGTCAAAATAAACAGCTTCTTAAATAAGTTATATCGAACACTGTAAATATGTTACATACTAGTTTAAGTCTAAGCTTCGCTTCTTATTCGGAGATTTTTAAGGGTTCTTCTTCTTCTTCGTGTCGATGATAGTCTCAAACAGTGTTTTCCCAAAACTTGGCCACTTCTATGGCGATTTAATTTTTAAGGGCAAAAGTATGTGTTATTCCATGTTATGAACTATGTGTTTCAAGTTTCATCAAAATCGGTCCAGTTTTTATTTTACATGATAGCACCTCTAAGGTTTCTTGTTAGTATGTATTTTTAATGCTTATTCAACAAAAAAATCAATCACCCACCGAAAGTAACTAATTACCTCTTAAAAAAAACAAATCGAATGAACAACTAGACTGAATTAAAACTAGAGATAACCATATTTTCCTAGTTTTTTATTAAATCCAAATAACCGTTTCCATATTGATTTTTTCGGTAAACACTAAGCTCTTTCTAACCATATATTGGCTGGTAAACAAAATGCTTCGTTCATTCGTTACATTACCCACCTTAGATAAATGATACTCATTTCTTAGTTAAAGACGTGTTCACTTCCAATCGCTTCCCAAAACCACTAACACAGGCACCTAATATCCTACACAGATAAATACAGTATCACATTTTTTTTTGTTAAGTTATTGCATAGCTTCTATCGCGGGCCTTGAGCTTGGAGACCCAATCCAGAAATTCCGTAACGAAATAACCTAACACTGCGCAAGCGTAATCCAGCAAAAAATGCTATAGCTTTACCGCGGCAGTCCCCGAATGCCACACGCCTTTTTTTTCTTCTGGCTCGCACAGTATCACAGTTAATAAATCTAACAAATAAATTCAAAATTCAAATGACCTATGGCAAAATCAATTTCCTTTTGACCTTAAATTGATTTTCCTTAAGCTGATTTTAGATTTATTTTTTCCAATTCTGCCTCCGAGCACGTTTGATTGTAATCAAAAATAATCATAATCGCTGATTACGTGGAAGTACAAAGGAAACCACAAAGCAATTTTGAATCTAGAGATGGTATTTAGGAATTAAAAAGGACGGACATTTTTATTTATTTTATTTCTGAAATGTGTCATTGTAAGATTGGAAATTCGAATTTTTAAACCAAACGTTTTTGGTGTTACAATAGGTAAGTAGAAAAATAAAACGAGTCAGTATGGTCTTACATCTCTAGCCTATTCTTAAAAAAAAAGACGTGTGGCACTCGGGGACTGCCGCGGTAAAGCTATTGCATAGCATTTTTTTTGCTGGATTACGCATGCGCTGTGTTAGGTTATTTTCGTTAGGTTTTTTCATTACGGAGTTTCTGGATTCGGTCTCCACGCTCAAGGCCCGCGATAGAAGCTATGCAATAGCTTAAAAGTTTAATGGTCTCCATAGTTTTCAGCGGCTTGCTTACTTATTTTTGTTGTATTATATACAGACTATCTCTTGAAAACTTTGTCTGTAGGCTGATAATATTAATATTGCCGTTGAAAGTCGGTTAAGATTAGTACAGTAGTTGTGCAACCCTATTTGGAAGATCTGGTGACCCATGGCCCATGCCCTTTCGCCTTGGCATTTCCATGCAATTACCTGTCAGATCGGAATCTCATCATTATTGACATTACGTTATTTGTTTTGGTGTCTTATGTAACGCCTACTTTACCTACATTTTTATTGTTTTGCCTATATTTATGTAGTTTTACAAGTTCACAAGTGTACTTAAGTTTAAATTTAAAGACTCTGCGCTAATATAACGACCGATTTGGCGCGATGGGCGAAGGTCCGTCTGCGACGGTTGCGGGTTTGATTCCCGCCTTGGGATGAATGTTTGTACGATCTGCAAATATTTATTCTAGGTGTTCTGAGTATTTTATTAGTAAAATAAAAAAATATCTAGCTATGTAATGTATTGTATTAAGTATGTCTTCTAGTACCCATAACACGAGCTCTGCTTAGCTTGGGGCTAGATGCTGTTGTGTGGATTGTCCAGCATTATTTGATTTCTTCCTGAGAACCTTTGGTGTATCCAAACTTTATTACTATTTTTAGAGCAAACTGCAAAGGTTTTTTCTATCAGAACTTGTTTACTTATGTCTATGTGCAAATAGAAACAAGGCACTTACAACTTTGCTAGGTGATTTTTCAAAGCTCGCGATCTTTTTTACAAAACTCGTCAGTGACGAATAATTAAAATAAACAAAGGCTTGTTTTGTTTCATCAAAAGGATGTAACTCAGTTAATTGAGTCGTGTTGAGGTCGTTCCTTGATTAGTCCTTGTTCTGCTTCGTCAAGGAATCACAATATTATGACGTAAGTTGTTATGAAGTTTGTATCTAACAAAACAGAAACTTAATGAACACAGAACAAAGGACAGTTGTATCTGGCCCAGAACAATAATTACTAAAGTTTTCATCGGTTTAGTGATTTAGGATGAGTCCGTGTAAATTGGCGGTAGGACAATATTGGACGTCATGTAATAAACATGACGTCACGTTATAACAATAAAAAAATATGAAAAAGAAGTTTTTTTCTAGTGTTAAAGAATAATCAACTACATCTAAGTCCACTATGATAACCGTCATTAAGTAAAAGACACATAGCCAATTTTTTTTGAATAAGTAGATATTTTTTAAATTTTGACTCCTATTTTTAAGCACGTCTAATCAAATCAATCCTCATTTTTGAATGCTTGTTTCCACATTACTGTACCAATTTGGATGTAACTTAGAAAAATACATCATTCGTACCCATAATACTTTCCATGCGAATGAAGTCACGGTCGGGAACTTGTTAAAACCGGACCAATTGTAAACTTTGAAGTACTGAAATGACACAAGGGAATTGTTAAAGTAACGAAGTCATTTCAAAGTGATTTGATAGATGACTGGTGACTTCATAGTGAGTCATTAAAACTATGTTTTGCGGAATTTCCCGAATAACAGCTTATGTCGTAATCTATTGTAATAAGGTGTAGATTTGCATGAGTTATTTGAAGATTTGCGTAGGTGTTTTTATAATGGTTTTGTTGGATTCATCGCTGAATCTTGACCTCTATGTGGTCAAACTAGTTATAAAATATGATGTGTTGAGTTAAAAAAAACGTTGTTTCGCATCATTGTAGCCTGAGGCTAATAATTAATCGTTAGTACTAAGATGTCGGGCTTCGCCATAGAATACTTAACTAATTGTTTAGATATTTATTAAATGTTTTGATAAAATTAAGTAATATAATTATTTTTTTAGCTAGGTCTTAAATAATTTAAATTTATCTAGAGAGTTCTAATTTAAAGTAATTTTAACACAAACAAAACTTAATACAATAAAAATATTAGCATTATTAACAGATCTGTCAAAAAATAATTTATTTTTACTACAGAACTGAGCAATTGTGCGATCAATACCTGTCTTTTATCTGTAGGTTTGTAATAATCTAGAAAAGAACAACTACTGGCCGCACGATTGCGTTGTCTCTTTCACGCATTGTTATCTTATCTTATCTTACTGGTGGGAGGCGGTGGTTGACCGGAAGTACTGGAAGAGTAGGGGGGAGACCTTTGCCCAGTTGTGGGAAAGTATAGGTTAAATAAAAAAAATGGATGGGAAACGCTCAGTCCATTCTCCATGTGTACGATTATTTATTATATTATTTATTCTGTGTATGATCGTAACGACTTTGCCTACTTTAAAATAACGCTAACAATAACATTTGTTCCCCCTTAGATAAATGGCTTACGATTCAAAATTCCATCGCAATTTGTCTCCGCCACCGCAAAGTTTATACTGATTTATTATCCAGTAAATACAGTCGTAAATACTTCAAAAGTAATATAATTTTGTTTCCACCATTTTGCAAATCCATAAATAAGACTAAACTTCGCGAACGTCAGTTTGTAACAATATAATTTGATTAAGACTATTTGTAAGAGATGGGCTGTTTTTTTAATTAAGTATAACAGTTACACACGAATTATAAATACTTAAATAAATAAATAATGCTGAACAATCCACACAGCATCATCTAGCCCTAAGCAGAGCTTGTGTTATGGGTACTAGAAGACTGACATACTTAATAAAATACATTACATAGATAGATATTTTTTATTATACATATAAAATACCCAGAACACCCGGAATAAATATTTGCAGATCGTACAAACATTTATCCCGAGGTGGGAATCGAACCCGCAACCTCCGCATCACAGGCGGACCTTGGCCCGCCGCGCCATGTCGGTCGTCAATTAAAACAATTATAATGTACTAGTAGTACGCCCCGGCTTCGCACGGGTAGCCTATATAAATAAATATCATTATAATATAGCTAATTATGTTACTCAGTATAAATGTATTTTCGAAATGATAAAAAATATAGACCCTATAGTATGTAACCCCCCCCGCATATACTCCCGTGACCGGCAGCGGCGCGGCGCCGCCGGCTGACTTTTTTCTAATAAGTACTTACATTTTTGAACTCGTGATATCTTTCGAATGGAATGTCCGAATTCAATAATTTAAAAAGTAATAGAAAGGTATTGAAGCAGTCTTAATTTTAAAGTAATTTATTTAGATAAGGATTAATACCTAAGTACAAATATAGAACGTTTTCTGGCGTCGTCATTTTAATTATATTTTTTTGATAT
This sequence comes from Ecliptopera silaceata, assembly GCA_932527185.1. Taxonomy (NCBI): domain Eukaryota; kingdom Metazoa; phylum Arthropoda; class Insecta; order Lepidoptera; family Geometridae; genus Ecliptopera; species Ecliptopera silaceata. The sequence continues at coordinate 6,586,598 of OW052208.1, read as the reverse complement.
TAAAACACTTATTATGACATATCTATAATAGTTAGACATATGCTGTCGCTGACTTTTTTGTGGATGATGATGTGTTCTACAAAATTGTAGTACATAATTTCTTTCTATCATCAATAGTTTCCGCAGCGCACGCGATGTAAGGAATTTCTTTTACACCTTGGGTTACATAATTGAAGTTTTAGTAAGGATCCCTAATTTTTTTGAAAATATAATATAGCCTATGTTCAGCACAGATAATGTAGCTTCACAACAGTGAAAGAATTTTTGAAATCGGTCCAGTAGTTCCGGAGCCTATTCGATGCAAACAAACAAACAAACAAACAATCAAATCTTTCCTCTTTATAATATTAGTTTAGATAACAGCTATTTGTCACGTTATTCGTGCTAACTCCGCTGCCTACGCATTTACCAGATATACTTACATAGGTACCTTCTGAAAAGGAATTTTGAACATTATCAAATTTAAAATTATTTTCGCTTCTATTAATGAATGTTACTAATTTAATCGTGTTTTACATTCATGAATATTTGAGGCGGTATTATTTTACACAACATCTTAAAGAAACTGCGTAGTTGCTTATGCACACAATTTTCTTTGCAGGTTTGTTTGCAGTGATGAATTCAGTCAAGAAAATCGACCAATCATAGCAGAGGAAGAGCGCCCCTCGACCAATGGGAGCGCAGCGTAGGAGCATGGATGGGGGGTAGAATGCGTTACTCTCCGGCGCAGATATACGTATTCTTGCTCATCGCTGCTTGCGCTTCTGCCTTCATACCTGGAGCTGACGGTAAGTTCTCAATTCTACATTAGCAGGAAGAAGTTACAGTCAGCCTTCATAGATTTCCATGTGGAAAGATCTTAAGCTCTTGAAATCCGGTTTTTTATCTTCTTGTGATCCTCAAAATAGACTGAATGTCTTTTTTTGAGGACCACATGGAGCTCAAAATACAAGAGTTTTGTGCCTACATTTTCCTAAAAGCAGTGCCTAATTGGTATGGCCAGAACAGCCAAGAAACGATCAACCAGGCCATAAGTTTCTTGCAAATATCACATAGACAATAATAGGTAGGTACATTGTTGATAAGATGATTCTAAGGAATCCTTGATTTTACTAAATACCTAAAGTATCTATGAATATTTGACTATCTAATAATAGATTTGTTTATTCTTTCGCGATTAGCTCTCATGGTAAAAATATTTATGCATATTACACGGAATTTGGTTATAAATAAATAAATAAATTTTATCGCATAACTTATTATTATTTTCGACATTTTGGCTAAGTTGCAATAGCCGTGGTCTGGAGCATATAATTATTTGAACCGCCTGTGAGAAGTGACCGTAGTTTCACCAACTACCCCCACTTGATCTTCTGTGAATACACGGGGAAAAATAACAATGAAGATACTTTTTTTTTACAAGTTATAAGCAAGCGGATGACAGCGATCTCACCTGATGCTAAGTGACGATGCGGTCTACGATGTAGCACACTTGCCTAGAAGATACCTATTCGTCTCTTAAAAATATCCAAAAAATGGTTGTCTGTAAAGTCGGTTTACTGACGATAGTTGAACGTGACAACGTCACATCATGGAACGCCTCAGAACGCCTCATGAGTCATGTTTTTTCGTGCGTGCAGCCGGCTCTATCGAATTATAAGACGTTGTCACGTCAAAAAAAAAAGATACTTACGTGATAAAATCCTGTATTAGCTCATTATGACTAAAAATAGTTTACAACTTGCAGGTCCAATATCCCACCAGGAAGCTCTGGAGGGGGGCAGTGCAACATTGTACTGCGACACCACTCCTGACTCCTCAGACGACGAGTTCATGATCCTTGTGTGGTATAAGAGCAGCCATCCTATCTACAGGTGAGAACCGGTTAGGTTAGCGTTCATAGAAATCATTTTGAATATATGATGCCTTAACATTTTCTAAGTGTATCGAGTCCGCCTATAGTGCGCCTATAGTGTCACCTTAGTGTCGACTGGTAGAACCGGCTGATGTTGGTTTTTCGAAGTGGTTTCTCAACGACCGTAGACGGCTTATCGAACCAACGCATCAAATCTTCGGCAGCTAAAAATTATTTCAAGACTAATAGAGACTATTTATAAAAGACTATTAGTCTTGAAATAATTTTTAGCTGCCGAAAAAACAAAAATCAAAATAGTTTTGAAAGACAAGTTATGTAGGTATATAACATAGTCGGGGTGGAAAGTCTTCTTTTAAGTTTTCCAACCTGTGTTAAAAGAGTCCCCTCTTTTTTGAAGTCATACACAACACACTGGTACTTATTAAAAGTAGGTACTTACCTTGTTTCAAGCGAATACTTGACTACTTCGGACACATTGCCAGGAAACATGGAGACAACCTTGATAAACTCGTAGTTAAAAACGAAGTCGTAGCCCGATGCGTTGGTCAGATCAAATCCGCACACTTATTACATCCGTCTACGATGCCCTGCATTTAGCCGGGGACCGACAAAAATGGCAAGAGGATATAGTTAACAGAAATTGGGTTTTTTGTATTATATCTATACCGTTATATACAAAAGAACGTAACAGCATTTGCCACCCTCAACTTTAAAAATTGGCTGAATTTGACTGTTTTTGGGTTAAATTAATATTACCTACTTACTTTAATTAATATTGAAGTCGTTAATCATTTAAAGTAAAAAACATCTTTACCCCATCATTTATTTCAGTCATATTGCGATTATAATAAGACGGGCATTATTTGTTAGAAAATCTTAGGTTTATTACGGAATAACCATTAATTTGCATCTAATTATGCAGAAATAAGTCGTAAAACTACATGCCTGACCAGATTATATGGTTTGAAACTATTTAAGGAATGCTATAAGGATGTTGTATTTTAAATGGTCTTGCACTCGGATATTATCAAAACATAATATATAATATAACCATAATATAAATTATACAAGAAAAGATGTGTAAAAGGGTCACCACTCAGCATATATCATTTCCATGTGAATTATTATTAAAAATATTAATATAATGTTTATTTTCAATTAGTTATATATTGCAGTGTGCAGTGGAAAGAATTCCTTCATAATTATTATTCTAAAGAGGCTTTTCTGAGGTGACTGTTGGGATCAGAATCATAAATATTTCATAGATACAAAACAAATATTAAATTATAGATGTTTTTCAACACTTATTTATAGAAAGCTCTACATATTTTAATTTGAACAAGTAAAACATTGCTTAAATATATGTATATTTCGCTCTGTCTCCATATTTATTATACTATTATACCTACCTAGATAGGCTTAACGATGTAATTTTCCACTTCTGATGTCAATCACCTTGTATATAAAAACAACTTGGTACTCAATAATCATGTGACTCGCTTGACCGCTTTTTGCTTGAGCCTAATTAACCTGTTACAAAATTATAAATAAATAAATATATAGAAATAAATTGTTTTTTTTTATATTATGTTACATTGCGCGGCAACTACAATTCGACTGAGTTCTGTGGCATTACGGCGCAGTGTAGATCTGCTAAAAGCTGTTTTTAATTAGGGTTAGATTGATTTACACAATTTAATGATATTTACTCGCTTGGGATAGACTAAGTAGATACTTCGACACCTTAATTAACTTGACTCTACTCGCTAATGCGATAAGATGCATCGACATAGCTACTTAAGTAAGTTACCTGTAACTTACCTATTCTACCTCGCTAGTAGAAACTGCACGAAACGTTATTATTATCATAACATCTTTGTTGTGACATCAAGAGATGACGTGATGTGTGCTTGGCACAAACTTTATAAAATTAATCATAGATAAAATAATATGTAAATAATATTCATTCCTATTCATGGACATTTCACATCACACTCTAGTCCCAACCTAAGCAAAGTTTGTACTATGGGAACTGCTGATAGAATACCAATCAGCAGTAAAGTTTGTAAATACATAAAATACATAGAAACAGATTATTTGGTAATATTACAAATAGAAAAAGCACTCTCTGAAGATATCTCAGTAGTATAAAGATGATATTTCGTTACAGTTTTTTTCGGGACCATAGAAATCCAAACACAAAAAAAGGTAAATAGTGTAAGATGTCACATAGTCTGTATCTTTGATTTGACGTTTCGACGAGTTGACATATGCCAAGTTCAGCCAGCTAACGACGTTTAGCAAGGCGCGTTAACATGAGAAAAAAAAACGTTGTTTACGTAGGAGCTTTTGCAATAATGATGCTTTTTAATAATATTTGGGATTGAAACTATGCTTTTAAATAATAAAATAATAAACTGAAGATAAGTATAGGTATAATTTACAATCTACACATTCTGCGATATTCAGTCGTTTAAAAGTTACTTGCATTTTTATCAAATTTTGGTCAAAATCAGATTTTTGTCCCAAGTATACCCCTCCTGTTACACCCTGTATATTTATTCTGCGGCAAAGCACGAAGTTTGTTGAAGAAACTTACGTAATCTTATCAATTTAGACTAAAATGGAAGGTTACCCAAAATAATGTAAACTTTGCGTAAAACTTTGATCATTTCTAGCGTAAATATAGGTAGGTAGGTACACGTAGTTGGTTTTTACCCTGCGTTTTTGAAACATTCAATCTACGCCCTCGTATTATTTTGAAACGCAAAAAATAATAGATAACATAGTAGATAGATAAGCTGACAGATAGATAGATAGAGTAGATAGATAAGCACAGACACATTCGCGCAAGCGCGAATGTGTCTGTGTCATTGTGATTGTGTCATGTCGTTGTGTCACATTCGCGCTTGCGCGAATGTGACACAACGACGAAGCCAACGAAGACACAGACACATTCGCGCAAGCGCGAATGTGTCTGTGTCTTCGTTGGCTTCGTCGTCATCGTCACGTCACGTCATGTCGCCACGTCATCGTCACGTCATCGCGCAAGCGCGAATGTGTCTGTGTCTTCGTTGGCTTCGTCGTCATCGTCACGTCACGTCATGTCGCCACGTCATCGTCACGTCATGTCGCCACAACACTATTTAATTGTTTGAGTCATACGTCGCGTGACCGCAAGTGTGTTCTTTTGTCGTCTCTTGTTTTACGAGCAATGTATAAAAATTAAATAAGATCTTACGCTTTTTCGACGTCACGTGACCCTGACGCGAGTTTGAAAGTTTTTACCCACCCAGCGCCGCTAAAGAAGTTTTCACTTCAAAAATACTTAGGTAATAACGCAAAGAGCTGTCTCTTCTCTTTCATAATTATTTTATTTAGTTTTTTCTTTAGAATTGCAAAATCTTCGGAAAACCCCTCAAAATTTTCGAAGCAATACAATAAACTATGACGTTACTATGAATTTATGTACATATGTATTCACAAAAATAAAAAGTATATACGGTAAGTATTCTATCAGCAATCTAGTTCCCATAGTACAAGATTTGCTTAGTTCGGGACTAGAGTGTGATGTGCGAATTGTCCGTGAAATATATATGTATTTTACAGTAGAGGCTCTTCATTTGATTTCACCCTAGTTATTTAAAAAAAAATATTTGCAGCTACGAAGTCCCCGGTCGAGAATGGTCAGAGCCAGCATTCAACACGTCAGCACGACTGCGAGCTGATCTCCGACCGGCCTCGATCACCATCTCAGCGTTGACGGAAGAAGACCAGGGCCTGTACCACTGCCGCGTGGACTTCCGTCTCTCTCCCACCAGGAACCTGGGCGTCAACCTCACTGTTGTTGGTAAGTATGTCTTATAACCTGACAGATAATTTACTTTTATTATTATTATTATTCAGCCATTGTCGTCCCGCTGCAGGGCAAAGGCCTCCCTTCCCTCTTTCCACTCCTCGCGATTTAACGCAGCGACAGGCCACGTGCTTACCTATGTGCGAGTTCAGCTCGTCCCGCCATCTCATCCTGGGTCTTCCACGTCAAAAAAAAACAAATATTCACACATAACACTCTAGTTCCAAACTAAGCACAGCCTGTACCTACTATGGAAACTAGATTGCTGATAGAATACTTATGTACATTTTTTTTCATTAATAAACATAGAAACACCCAGACACAGAACAAATATTTATTTTTAATACGGATACTAAGCTTGTTCCTAAAATGTTTCTGCGGCGCCAATTCATTCACTTTACGTTCAACTGTCGGATTTGTTCGCTATTTTCGATCAGCAACTCGATTCGAATTTGGACGCAATGAGTTAGCTTTCGGAGTTAGCGACCGACTTGACTGTCGTATACACCGCATTTCGAACAAAGACAATTCGTTGAAACTTCGAAATATGCCATCCGAAAACAAACCTGATAGTCGCAATGTGGATGCGGTCATGCGGGTTCGAGTTCTGTGATTTTTTTCATTAAATAAAGCACTTTTTATTGTTTTTATAGTGTTATGTTCTTCTTCTTGCACGTTTATTGAGCACAACAACATTTTCAAACTTAGTTCAATGTTACGTTGAGTTTTGTTGTCTAAGTTTGGTGGAATTTTAACCAACATTACTTAAGGTCGTAGCATGTATGAATCGTTGAAATAAATGTGTATTATGTGGTATCGGGATTTGATGGAACTAGGTTTAACTGGTTTTGAAGAGAACATTTTCCACCATTTTTTATTTTAAAACAAAAGACAGCCGACTTGATGATTGACTGACTGCACTGAGAATTATTTTGACTTGACATTGCCAGAATTACTTGTCGTACTGAAGCCACATAAAAAAGAAGAAGATGTATGCGGTCGTCTTTTGTGAGTGCAACTCGTATGATCGTCGTATTATACAATTAACGATATATTCCTTATGGTGTGAATTCACTCACATTTTTTTCAAATTAGTATATATCTGACATAATCTAAAACAGCAGTATTTTATTGCAACATTGAAGGTATTGTTTTTAATATATCCGCAATTCAGTAGGTTAGTATTCAAATTGTGACGTCACATTTCTCCCACAAGACACACATTGTCACATTTTGTCGGCTCCCCACTAAAGTGTGATGTAATTTGGATGTCCCCCAACATGAATGAGCTATTTACCTCACGTGACGAAGGCAAGCAAAAGTCCAGTTCGCTGAACCCAGAATTACATTACATAAGTGATAGCAACACTCCCTGGCGTCCCAAAGGTGTGACAAACCACTCGACAGGACTAACCTAGTACAAGTTTAAACTGAAATAGTCAACTGTGAATCTAGAATGAGATGAGACTAGATTACACTATGCAAATGTGAAGCGTGAACAAAAACATATTCATAGACGTGGACGTAATCAGGACTGACAAGCGGGAGCAATGACTACAAATATTATACCGTTTTTATTAAACACTAATGGGTGTGACTTTGTCTGTATAAATTATTGCCTATTTGTTATTCTGATGTATAAACTGCATTGTTGAAAAGTTTTATTAAAAACCATTTAGTAGATTTTGCGTGAAAGAGTACTAACAAACATACATCCACTCATCCATCCATACAAACTTTCGCATTTATATTATGCGTAGGGTAACTATGAGTGTCGATATATCTTTAAATACATAAGTATATTAATTCATTGCTTCATTTTCGTTACAAATATGTCTTATATTAGAAAATGATTCTTAAGTACAAAATTATTCGGAACTAATCACAAAAATATAAAAACCATTATCATTTTCTATGATGATTACAAAACATGTATGTAGTTTCAAACAACGCTCTAAACACAACAAAAAACACAATAGACGATCTTATCGCTCATAGAGATCTTTACCTACATTGTTAGGCTACTTTAGTAGTTTGGGCACCCGACTCGGTTATTTACGATGTACTTTTGGAGATAAGAAAGTGCTCGTTATCGTTACTACCAACAAGATCTTAGACTTATCGATAGTTTTGAGGCCGTATTCATAAACATGATACTCGGCTACTGTCAGGCGATTATTGGCTTGAGGCCAAAGATTTAAGCCTAAGCAACGCCCGATGTAAATCTCGCTACATAATCGTAAACTAACGAACTGATTTAACTAAGATCATACTTAGCAATAATAATAGCTTCGTCTTACGAATATATTGTGTTACTAATTTACGTACTGTTTTTGGAAATAATTTTATCTATATTGAAGGAGCGAGCAAAGCGTCTCTCTTTTGCAATTGGCCGAAAATGCTTAGTCCTTCTGTCTTTCTCTTCTCGCCTACGTTGCTTTATCAACCGATTTGAACGACAATTGTTACACATTTTCCTTTGACAACTAGTTTCTAGTCCTAACCCAATTTTTAGTTTACAAGTTTTAACCCCCTGTATAAGTAAGCCCCTGATAATAACCCTCAATACGTCCTTGATAGAAGGCTAGACCTATTCAGAACGGGAACGAGTTGGGGTCCCTGGACATTTTACTCCGTAAATTTAAACGTTTGCAGGCTGCCTGGCTAGATAAGGTCTATTTATATTGCAACAGACAGGAAGTTGCAAAGCTTGGATAAAGTTCCACATTCTATAAATTAATAGCAGGTGTACGGCTCGTAAGGTGTAACTGTAACAGCGCTAAATTAATAGATAAATAATTTAAAAAATGCACCTACGTAATATTTTATAACGCAATGAAATACGTGACGGTGATTAAACAACCCATGACAAATATAAATAAATATTCACGGACAATTCACACATCACACTCTAGTCCGAAAATAAGCAAAGCTTCTACTATGTGAACTAGACGGCTGAAAGCTTTTTTTCTGTAAATACATACATAGGTAACCTAGTAACACCCAGACATAGAACAAAGGGGTGGGAAACAAACCCACGACCCACAGCATGGAAGGCAGAGCTACAACCAACTGAGCTGTGACGCCTGTCCGACAAAAACCATTAGATGTGTATTGTATTGGTCATCAATTTTGTATTTTTTTACTGAATGGTCTTGCATGTTTAGAATAGTTTATCTCAACAATAGATGCAGAGAATGGACTGAGCGTTACCTATCCAGGGTATAAAGTAAATAGGGGCGGCAAAGGGTGATACAGACACAACAACCGTGCTGCCAGTAGTACATACTTCTGCATAGCTTTACAGACCTACAGAATAGAGATTATTGAACGCATTAGTCAGTTTTGTGAGACTATTGCTCATTCTGTGTCTAATTAAGTTAGAATTTTTTTCGATTTTGATTTTTTTTAAACGATTTTGGTATATGTTTACGGGGTGTAAACATATACCAAAATCCTTAACTTAGTAAGGTACCTCAATAATCAGGAACTGCACTCTAGAAATCCAAAAAGCTCAAAGCTTAGTTTGGTCTTCGCATGCAAACTATTTAAAAAATATACCTACGCTAAGTAATACTTTTGTTAATGTATTTTGTAAATATCCTGTGATTTTGGTAAATAAAGTATCTAATGTAAAAAAAAAGCAAATAAAGTAATAAAGTAAGGTCCCAACAATATGACGCCTATTTGATTAACATCGTCTATGAAAACATGGAAACTGACATTTTCCGGACAATTTTACCACAACGTTATTTTAATAGTTAACAATAGAACCATGTATTCTTTGAACAAAACCAACCATGATATTCTCCATCCTGTATTTTGCCTAAAAACATGCATACACTATTTTGAAAGGTCGCAACAGGGTGGTGGAAACGGGTCCAAGCTTATCATACAACCATGGAGCATAGGAAATGATTATTAAACCTATTGTCCAACTTTGCACAACTATTCCACGGACATGATCGTGGTTACCTGCTGTAATAATCTATGTCCACCATACAACTGATGGGTAGAAGCGAAACCCCGGAACATTTTTTTTTCACCGTTATTGTTTTTTTTAGTTTGGTTTGATAGATAATACCTCAGAAGTATACTATATAAATTCAGTAAGGATTTCACAGATATAATTATTTAAACTTTGGCGACCAGAACTCATAAAGAATTAATAAATAAATAATTATTAAATAACTATTATTGAGTTATTTAATAATTATTTCATAAAATTACATCAATATTGTCAGATTTATGTTCGAATATTCAAAACAACACATAATTCAGATTCAGCTACTTTAAACATGTTTACATAATTTTTAACGAATTATTATGTAAACTGTGATCAAAAGACAATTTATTGTGTGATTCACCAATTTTTTTGTTATTTATTATAATTCTGTCAGCACGTTCTATACACAAATGTCAATTCAATTTTCGTGCAAATTATTTAAAAAATATAAACTCATCGAAATGTATGAAAATATTATGTCTGATCATTTATATTGTAACTAATCCTATTATGTATAATAACCTCCATTTAAAAATATTACAATTTGTTCACATGTTATAAGTTATTTTTTTTTATCTATAGTTTTTAGGCAAATGAGTTTCATTTCTATAATAACATCAGTACCTACGCAATCCGCTCTTCATCTAACAGTGGGGTCACCGAGCAAAACTGCTTAAACTCCAGACCACACTCAAACTATACCAGAAATTCCAGAGTTTAATGTGTTACTAACACAATTACACCTGGTAACCGGAACTTTGTAGTCCAGGAGCTTGCGGTCACTTGAGTAAGTTGATTTCACTCACTCAAAGAGAACTTCATAATACAATTTGAAAATGGCACGTGAAGCCAAATGCGGCCGGAAAGCATTTGCATACAACCTTCGGCAAACCGATCCGGAACAATTCAGATACAAAACCTGTCGACATGTTTTTTTTAGATTTATTTATTCATTATGGCACACAAAACAGAGCACAATCACATAGAATTTTGAAAAAATAGTTTAAAAAGAAGTAGGTAAAGAACCACAAAATAATTAAAATATTGAAAAACTAGTAGGTACATTAAGCAATAGGTACAAAAGGTTTTGAGATCGTAAATTAACTGTCTTGCGTAATGTAATAACGTGATGGATACATCACTTATGTATTTTTTTCTCAAATTACTCACGCATATAAGAAAGGAAAGAGGAAAAATAACGGTATACATTCCGTTGAAATTCTTCAACGAAATGAATATTGTATTCGGAACCTGATAACAGAAAAGTGTTTTTCGGAGGTCAAAGTCAAAGTCAAAGTCAAAAAAATTTTATTCAGTAAAATCACAAGGATCATTTAGAATCGTCTTACATACTAGGTGATTCTAGGTGCCAGTTCCACGCGACCAGAGCCTAGAAGAACGGGCGAGAAACTTACGGCCTTGTTCCTACCGTTTTTTTATATGATCCTTCTTACAAAGAATTACAATTAAACTAAATTAAGTAGTGAAGTTTCAGTGCGGTGTCAATTTAACTTAGTAATGATACACTAATGAGTTTAAAAAAAGAGGTTGTGCACGATTTAAAGTTATGGAAAATCACTTGGTATAAAAGCAACAGTTGTTTTTTTTTATGTTTTTATTTTAAGGAACCAAAACTAAAAGAGACCGACTCTTCAATCCAAACAAAATATTTTTTTAAGTTAGATACAAATTATAAAACTAAGTGCGTATGCCGTCAAACGTAGGTATGATCAAAGTCCTTTCCATTAAAAGATATTTTGGTATAGTTCACAAACGATTAAACTACTCTTGTATATTTGTTTAAGTTATAAGGTATTTTATACCCATTAATTTATAAATCATGAATGCCTTTTTAATAACTGAGTTTACTTATGTATCTACTGAAGTGTATCTACTATGTATTTTATGTATGTATTTACATAAAAAATGTATATAAGTATTCTATCAGCAATCCAGTTCCCATGCTTTGCTTAGTTTGGGATTTGAGTGATTGAGTGTGATGTGTGAAATGTCCGTGAATATTTATTTATTTATTTCAATTTCAATTTGATAATATCGAATTGGAATTCAAATAAGCTATAAATAAAATAAATAGGAACTATTTATATAAAGCTATTTCTAATAGTTTCTAATATAACTATATCTAATAGTTTCTTTGATTCAAATGTTATTTGAATCAAAAAACTATTTCTACTATAATATTTACAAACAACGGCTAGCTCTCGCACTATAAACATCGGAGCTTTGGATATATCAGCAGGACAGATGTTTACCTCACGGAACATTAACACCTACCGCGATGATGAATGGACGTATCATCGTGGGGCATTAGTAAAAATGTTTATATAGAGATGTTAGGAAACATTCAAAAAGACGGATTTATTGGAACTTTGCTTTTTAGCTATTTAGAATTAATCTTAGCAGATCCCCCGCAACGATCTTCTTCACCTTTTGAAATTTTGCCTTTACTGTTGCTGTGACCACGCGCTCTCCGATCCCTCTATCTGAAAAACGGTTCATCGTATAAAAAAAATTTGCCAAAACTTGTGGAGAATTTTGTATTCTACAATATTGTAATAAATACAAATAGCAAAAAACCCATAGGAAATGAGATATTTACAAACAAAGCTATTTTTGTGACCTTCAAATTTGATAGTTGCGGACATCCTACCATATGTAGGTTTTGAGACAATTTTTACGGTGTCAATATACAGACTTACAGCTGGGTATCTCGAATTCTGAGAGGAACTTACTATAATGACTAAACTATACAACTTGTACAATCATTAACATTCAAAATGGCCGTCACCGGACTAATTAGGGTTAAATAAATAAATACTAATTAAATACGGGTTAGATAATGAATTCTGAAAAATAAACATTTTCAGATAATTGATCATTTCCAATTATCTTTTTGATATAATTATTTAAAGCCGGATAAGTATTTTATTTGTCTGTTTACCCTACACTAGTATGCGGTGTATTTCTGTCGTAGCGGCTTCGCATTTGAAAATGTTAGAAGTCCCTTGATAATGCGAGATAAAAGTTCTTCGAGGATAAAAGAAGACATTAAAACTTTGTCCGAATTGTTTTTAATTTATTTGTTTTTTAAGTTTCTTAAAAAAAGAGAAAAGTAAAAGCGCAATAGCTCTTAGATTGAGGTCAGTTTTGTTGAGAAAGGCGACTTAATATTTTATGCTATGAGAGGTAATTCTATAAAATGCTGACACTTTTTATTTACGAAAAAGTGCTCAAAAACGACCCCTTTCATCTCCCATCTTTGGTGTTTATAAATTTAAAAAGCTTTAATTATATGTTAAAGAATGCAAGTTCTAAAATCCAAGCCGCTAGCAAGCTAAGCTAGCAAAAAAGCAGCATGACCACATTTCCCCATTACCACTACACTGTTCTCAAACGAAGTCAAGGATTAAATTAGGAGTCGAAAATTACAATCAGTTAAATCATAACCTAGATAAAAATAATACTTAATTCTACTAAATAAAATATCTTAGAAACGACATATTCACGCATAATAGGCCTTATTGATGATAGCCATTTTTACCTGTTTGTAACGTAAATTTTGAAAATCAAATGACAACAAATTTTTTTCGTGGCTTTGTATAGATCTTAGAAGAAGGTATTAACTCTGTGGAATAAATATAGATCGAAAGAAAAGACGTAAGTACTTTATTTATTTATTTATTCATAGTTTTACTTCAATTTCTTCAACGTATTTTCAGATTTCTTGAAGGGGATAAATAAAACCTACGCAAAAAAAAACAGCTAGAAGATTCTCGCAAATAGGTTTTGCAGAAATTGTATAAATTATAGAAATTGTATATATAAATCAGTTGTAATTCTAAAACGAGAACAACGAGGCGTAAGAATTTTCCTCACTTATTTTTATTTACTTTATTCTTTATTCGTTAATAATGTGATATTTTCGCAAAATTATCTTTAAATAATTGTTTAGGACAGGAGTTTATTACTTTACTTTAACTAATAAAAAGGCTTTTTGATTAATTTTATTAACAGTTTTACACAAAAAATGAAAATCCGTTATTGGCTGTGTGTTAGGTATATTCTTAAGAAACCTTATTCTGTATACCCTAAGAGCTGTGGATTTTGGACATTATTTATTTGTTGACACAGTATTTTACTTCTGCAAGTAACATCGTTTTTGGACATATTTTTCATTTTATACGGGATATTTATTTACCATGATTGATTTGTTAGTTTGAATATTTCCCAAAATAATCAAAACTAATCAAACTCACAAATCATGGTAAATAAATATCCCGTTTATAATGAATTTATATTTATTATTATTATTATATTGGTCTAGCTAGGATGTTGTGTGGATTGTAAAGCATTATTTATTTATTTATTTTATTATTTGGTTGCAGTACTCCCAAGTCCTCCGTTCTTCATGGATGAGGTGAACAATAAGGTGGAGAACAAGATAGGGCCGTACCACGACGGAGACACACTTCTCTTGAGGTGTTTGGTTATCGGAGGTGAGTGCCACTTACACTTCAAACTTTAGTACGTAGACCAGTACCTCTACCATGAGTTGTCACAGTAAAATCGCCTTTACTACAGTAGTTACGTCAATATTAGTATTACGAATTTTAGTACCCAACTATCCGCCAGAGGCGCTGTACAAATCTTCATACATTTTTTTAACTACAGACTAGACGCTAGCGAGTATAGATTGTAAAAACTCATGGTAGAGCTACTGGAGAGTTTCTGTGAGGTATTTATCTAAGAATAGACTTTTTGCTTTGAGGATTTTTTTTGGCTTATTTTTCTTGTAAGTATTGAAAAGTTCGGTTATATAGTAGATAAGATTAATTCAAATTCACAAAGCATAAATATCCCGTTTATAAAAAAAAAAACTATGTTCGAAACCGTGATAGTTTCAAATATTGTTTTAAAAGTAAAAAAACATTTTTATTAACTTTGAACATTTTTGAAGGAGAAAATATCGATTATCATTCCTTTTTTTTAATACTACAGCAAGTAGAGTAGGTATTTAAAATAACATAAAAATACCAGTTTATTTTTTTTAAGTTCATAATGTATTTAAAATATGAGATTTTAAAATAGGTTTTATTTTTTATTAAACTACGTAAGCATTACCTACTCCATCTTTGTAAAGATAACATTGGACCTAGACTACAGAAAAGTATTCTCAACTAAGAAAACTTTGGATTCTTTGTACTTTTTCTCCATTTTCTGCGGTACAATACATCGTTAGGGAACACCAAATCTGTACCTCGAAAATGCCAACATTATAAAAGCTTTATGATTTGATAACAGCCATTTAAGTTTGCAGGTTTTCATATTTTACAAGGATACAAAAACGCGTTAATGCCAAGTATCAAGAGGGGATATTGCTTTTTTTTTTTTTTAATTGTCACAGTGTTCACGAATACATTCCGACGACCGATGTGGCGCGGAGGGCGAAGGTCCGCCTGCGACTCGGAGGTTGCGGGTTCGAAGGCGGGACCTTGGGATTAATGTTTGTACGATCTGCAAGTATTTATTCTGGATGCTCTGGGTATTTTATATGTATAATAAAAAAATATCTATCTATGTAATGTATTGTATTAAGTATGTCAGTCTTCTAGTACCCATAAAACAAGCTCTGTTGTGTGGATTGTCCAGCTATATTTATATATTTAGGTACTCCGAAGTTTAATCAAAGACTGTAGGAAATACGATCATTTTTCACAAAGGCTCCTGATTGGCTGATTATGGGATATAACTTATATTACCAATAGTAGAATGTAGTGAAACAAATCCCAGAAAAAATAGCAATAGGGTAGAAATCTAGTGCAATTGAACAGTCTGATCGAACAAGCAACAATAAATTGGCTTATAAATTGAATCCCAGAGGTATTGACCGATTTAATTTCGCGTTGTATAAATATTCAGAGCCTTATTCTCGAAAGCGTTCGATATATATTAAACTGAATTCAGGTCTCGTATCTCGGGTGAAATTCACGCCGTTTTTTGTGTCAGTTGGGCGATCTTTTTATCTATTGCCAGTTTTTATTGTCGTTACTTGTTTCAGAGATACATAAGGGTAGGTTTACATCATAGCAAGATACCTACGTCCAGCAGTTGGACTGATATAGGTTGATGATGTTGTTATCATACAAAGTTATTCATCATCATCATCAACCTATATCAGTCCAACTGCTGGACGTAGGTCTCACGATTTGGAATTACATATCAAAATTAAATAATAAGTTATTGACTTTACCACGACTATGTGACCCCCCCTGGCGCCAAAGCTGCAGCCAAAGCCGCCCTTGCAGGTACCCCGGACACTAGTACTCTTATCATAATTTATGAGACAAAATCTGAAGTCCATGCGCAGTTCTAGGAAACAATAATTCACACAAGACAGCTAACGTCATGAGTTACAGCTTAAAAGACAAACCGCTTAATCAAAGAGCCCTCAGCTCAGCTGTCTGATTTAGAGGTTCTCGGCCTAAATGGAGTCTGATAAAGTACCTTCCTGCTTGACTAACGAGCCCTTCGGAGGTGTAATTCAATTCCTCGTAAAAGCATAACGATTTCACTTAACCTAGATGCGTATTAGTTATCAAAAATGTGATTATTTCTTGAAAAGACCTTGAAATAAGTAAATAACAGTATCAGAAATCAGAAATATTTTATTGTTTAACTGTTGTATATCAGAGATCTTAATGCTTTATACAGTTTGTCCAATCCGGACGTAGGTACAATAAGAGGGTAATGAACAGAGCCATACCCAATAAAAGACGAGAAGCTCACAAGATATGTCCTCAACTTCAGGAATGTAAACTTAAGCACGCTATACACCTTTATGGTCTAGATATCTTATAAAAAGTTAGCGCAGACTTGAAGAATTGATTACCATACGTAATGATGACATACTAACTGACATAATAATTTTTAATAAGATAGGGGCTTACCCCCTATCTTATAAAAAGTTAGCGTTGACTTTATGTCATCAGTACGTATGGTAATCAATACTTCAAGTCTGCGCTAACTTTTTATAAGATAGACCGTTAGTCTTTATTATCAGTGAAATACCTATTGTTGATATGTACCAATTTCTCGCGTGCATAGCGGAAAAAACGAGCAAGAAACATACAGCTTGGTTCTTGGAATTTACCGTGTGATCTGACTTATAAGATTAAAATAAATAAGAAGAAACGATAACAAGAATGCGTGGTGCCATTTGCACCGATATAAGTGGATGTAACGAATCGCACCAGATAACAAGCTGACCGATCTAAAACTATGTAGCAGCTAGACAAGAAGGTTTTAAGCTATTGCATAGCTTCTATCGCGGGCCTTGAGTGTGGAGACCGAATCCAGAAATTCCGTAACGAAATAACCCAACACGCAACGGCAAGAAATGGTATGCAATAGCTTTACCACGGCAGTCCCTGAGTGCCTATATATATTATAGCGCATCATCATTATCATCTACAGCCCAATTTTATCCAGTACTAGGGTGCCGGCCAGGCTTTTTTTTTACAAGTTATATTTTTTGCAAGCGATTGACCGCAATCTCACCTGATGAGAGACGATGCGGTCGACGATGTAGCATGTTTACCTAGAAAATACTCATTCACTTGTCTCTTAAAAATATTTGTCTGAAACACCTGTGATAATTTTATTGTAATCTTGCCTGGCGACTTCACAGCGATATTTTTTCGTTAGTTACCTGTATAAAATGACTTATAGAAGTAGTATGCTAGATTTTAAATGTGATCGTAGTAGGGACTCTGTCTGGTTGCCTAGTGCAGTCCTACAAGCCCCAAAGGTAAACTATTTTTGGTAAAAATATGTACCAAAAAATCATAAAATAACTGTTTTATCTGATGTTACGGGTTCCATTGAAAGGATTTTATTCTCAGTAAACTAATAGTCCAGTCAAAATAGACATTCCAGTTTGCATTAATTCCCAACAAGCTGGATTTTTGTACAGGCCTTGAATACGTCATTACCAATGATATGTCAAAAGTCCCCATCGATCCCGCTTGTGCGTTGTTTTTTATTCCAGGTTAAAAGTCATAAATTTGCGTTTTTTGCGTATATCTCTGAAACAACGAGAGCTATCGAAAAATGGTTCAGGCAAAGTTTGTTCATCGTAAAATTGTCTACTAAAATACTTCAACCATTTTCTTCTACAAAGCATCGCTTTCGAGATATAGTGACTTTAGACCGCAGGAAAATCGTCGAAGATGCTGCGTTTTTTTCATTTCAGCCGTTTTATCTGCTTCATTGCCACAGAACAAACAGTATTTCTTGAAATTTACTGAAAGGGGTGATGGGTTCGATGGGTTAGTCCTCCTCCGAGGTAATGAATCGTCTTTTTGTTTCAAGAAATACTGTTCGTTCTATGGCAATGAAGCAGATAAAGCGGCTGAAATGAAAAAAACGCAGCATTTTAGTAGATTTTCCTGCGGTCTAAAGTCACTATATCTCGAAAGCGATGCTTTGTAGAAGAAAAAAGTTGAAATATTTTTGTAGACAATTTTACGATCTACAAACTTTGCCTGAACCATTTTTCGATAGCTCTCGTTGTTTCAGAGATATACGCGAAAAACGCAAATACCCAGATTAAAGTCATAAATTTGCGTTTAAAAGTCATAAACGAGAGCTATCGAAAAATGGTTCCGACAAAGTTTGTAGATCGTAAAATTGTCTACAAAAATATTTCAACACTGTTCTTCTACAAAGCATCGCTTTTGAGATATAGTGACTTTAGACCGCAGGAAAATCTACTAAAATACTGCGTTTTTTTCATTTCAGCCGTTTTATCTGCTTCATTGCCATAGAACGAACAGTATTTCTTGAAACAATAAGACGATTCCTTACCTCGGAGGAGGACTAACCCATCGAACCCATCACCCCTTTCAGTAAATTTCAAGAAATACTGTTTGTTCTGTGGCAATGAAGCAGATAAAACGGCTGAAATGAAAAAAACGCAGCATCTTCGACGATTTTCCTGCGGTCTAAAGTCACTATATCTCGAAAGCAATGCTTTGTAGAAGAAAAGTGTTGAAGCATTTTTGTAGACAATTTTACGATGTATAAACTTTGCCTGAACCACTTTTCAATAGCTTTCGTTGTTTCTGAGATATAAGCAAAAAATGCTAATTTATGACCTTTGACCTCGAATAAAAAACAACGCACAAGCGGGATCGATGGGGACTTTTGACATATCATTTAAAATTACGTATTCAAGGCCTGCACAAAAATCCAGCTTGTTGGGAATTAATGCAAACTGAAGTCATAATTTTAGTCTATTTTGACTGGACTATAAGTAAGTAAGTACATGTTTTATATTTGTAATAAGAAAACTTTTTGATGCTCGCGACTTCGTCCGGTTACTTTATTCGGCTGATTATTTTGCCGTTTTCTTCCGGAATTTATATACCTACTTATATTATGATCCCTGTTCGTCAATAATAATCTATTTTTTTTTATTCTTTATGACTCGACTTGACATCTGATTATGTCACTTATAATTATAATTTTGTTATGAAAAACTACTTGTTCCGAAAATCTAAGCCTGGATTTCAGGTTGTGTTAGAAAACTATGTTTGCTTAGTTCAAGCATGCTTATCGAAGGTACCTAAATTAAAAAAAAGTTATTTGGCACTCTTATTTTCGTTAGGTATTTTCGTTACGGAATTTCTGGATTCGGTCTCCACGCTTAAGGCCGGCGATAGAAGCCATGCAATAGCTTAATAAATAATGTTAAATCCCAAATTAGTTTTTGCATAGCTCTGTTTCATTAGGATTGCGTCAAGTTAATGCGGAGGAATACTAATGTAATCAAGCCAACTAAATATCTACGTATTTTGTAAATAAATGCACTTTGCACGGCTTTAACTGTCAAATTGAGATCCGATTCATATTCGAGTCACACTGCGCGTCAACCTTCACTCGACTGTCGAACGTTGCACCACACATCAGTGTATTTCGAGCTACTGTTACGATTCGCTAGCTAGCTTTACGATTCGTTTTTTTTCGGGCTGTCGAAATCATCTGTCGCACAGTCAATTCACATTTAAAAAACAAACTTACCTATGTAAATAAGTCACCTTTATGTTTATATGAGTGATGCAAAAAATTTCCTAATTTTTCATCTTCTAGATCATGCGCAACGACCATGATCAACTCTTATTGGGCCTTGGACCATGCGACTATGGCCAAAGGCTTAGAGCCTAAAGTTTACTAAAATCTGTCACTGTCAATATGCCATTTTTTTTATTAATATTTAATGAAGTCCATTTATCGAATTCAATTGCTATATAGCAAAAAAACTTGAGAGGTGTCAAGGGACCGGATGGAACGAAGTTTCTTTCGATTAATTAGTCAAGGAATCGGAATATTTTTTTTATTATTATTTATTATACCTGTACACACTCAACAAAAATAACCGTCGCGACACCACACTGTTTAATGCCAAACTGTCTTGCTTTCTAAGAGAGAGAAGACAAAGATACACCGCACGGCTTACAACTATAGCAAAAAGTGTCGTTACAACTTTTGGTCTTTATTTTTCCGTCTAGCCTCCTTCCACAGCACACGAGTGTCTTAATTTAACTTTATGTCTTATTTTTTTTCAGTCTAGCTTCCTTTCACAACGCGTTATAAGGAACTTTGTTCCAAAAATAGATATAGGTACCTACTACGTGCAAAAGACCTCGAACTGAGCTTAAAAGATTTTTGTAACGGCCTTAACACATCCGAAAGGCTTAAAACCTTGTTTAAACAGATGGTATAAGAGCCTCCTTACAACTCACACGTCAGCTACACGTGATTTTTGAACACGCTTTTCTTCCCTTATCCCCTCACGTGTGTAAATTGTAAAGTAAGTGCCTTGCCCTTGTGGGACTTTCGTATACACACACACGTATATTATATTGTATAACTCTCTGATGGCCGAATAAATGTGAATCGTAAACGTTACGTAAGTAACACTACTCGCTAACGCTGCGACGTTCAACAGTAAAGCTAATGTAGACGCGCAGTGTATCTCAAATACGTTACTGTTTTGATACCTTTACGATTGTCGTTACATAATATGTAACGTCTATGAGGGTACTTCAGGGGAGCAAGAATAAATTTGACAACAGTTTACTACTACTAGCTACTAAGCTAGTAACGGTCTTTGCTAAAAAGGTCGTATTTTACTCTTCTTTTTTTTCAGTTTTTCACAAACTACTACTAGCTACTAAGCTGTTTTAGTAGTAGTCTACTAACTTACTTATGTAAGGACCTAATAAGACGATGAATGTACTAATATGAGGGTCCTGCCTTCAAAGGATTTGAAGGCCACCGCAGGATTCCCTATTCATGGTGAACCTAACAACCTACATTCCTTTTTGATGGCAAATGGCAACCAAGAAGGGTAAAATAAGACCTTTTTAGCAAAGACCGTTACTTCGCTACCGATGCGATGCCTACACGATATCGGAAACCTAACATACATTATTAAATAACCATATATTATTAGGTTTTCTTACCCAAAACCGAGACCCTGTTGCTGAGACTGCGTTGTTTGCTAGTCTGTTTGTCTGTCCGTCTATCACCAGCCTGTATCTCATAAACCGTGATAGAGAGTTGAAATTATCACAGATGATGTAAGTATTTCTAACATCAAGCAAGCAGTATTTATTTATTTTATTTTATTTTATTCAAGCCATGATAACAACGACTAAAAACAGAATAAGATATTTATATAATTATCTCATACAAAAGCATGACTTTTTGACTATCTTAGAACAAAAAGGAATTTGATCACTTTTTGTTATGGCTGCTATAATTAACATAAATGAAATTAACTGCATGCTAAATCATTTTTGATAAATTCCATAAAAAAATGTAATTTCAACTTCCATAATTTATTAGCAATCGGATTCTCAAAGCTTTGCCTAGTTCGGGACTAGAGGGCGGGAGTGTCTCAGAATATTTATTTATTTAGTATGATGAAGTAAGACCATAAAAATGAAGAAATGTAGACCTGTAACGATAACGTATGCAAACACTCGAAGGGCCCTCAAAGGACCTTTATAATCTACGATGTATGTATATCTACATCTTATGCTGATCATGATAAAATAAATAAATATTCAGGGACATTTCACATTTATTTATATTATTTATCTAAAATAATAACCAAAGGCAGATGTCGAAACAGTAAATAAATTAAAAGCCATTTAAATATGTATTCTAAGTAAAAAGACTTAGATAACATTTTCCTGAATACAAACTTGATAATGTTAGCTTAGCATTTCGAGATTACACTTATTTTGTTTAAAAATATGTTGGCGTCATATTACAGTCATTATCTGCGTCATATTACGGCCGTTAGTAGCACATCCGATATCGTATTTTTTCGGGAAAATATCTTTTTTATTTTAATGATTTTCTGTATGTAGCCTCGTTAAGTGGCGTTAACAAACAAATGATATAAGTTTCTTTCATTATAAACGGAATATTTACCGTATTTATTTAATCGTATGACATTTTTAGGCGTTGTTACAAATCTTTTTTTTTAACGCCTATCTAGTCGGTTTCTGAGCTCGTTTAGCACCACCCAGGGGACACGTGCAGGGTTGTAAGAAGGTAACTCCTGCGGACGCGAGCATAATCGTCCCCCAATATTTACCGTGATTTGTGAGTTTGATTATTTCCCGATATTTCTATCAAACTATGTTCAAAACCGTGATAGTTTGAAATACATTATTATAAATGGTCTAAAAATCAAAATAAAAGTGTATTAGGTACATTTTTATGTTAGTGATACCTATATAATTTTATCTAATTTGAAGTATTTTATGATTAAATGATTGGGTATATTATATTGAATTCAATCTATAAATAAGTGCTTTCTACACATAGGAATCTCCAAGATTAGAAAATTTTGATGGTAGTCTCGTTTTCAAGCTATTTAAAAAAAAACCTTGATAAAATGTAACAAGAGGACCAAGCAATGACGCAGTTCGTCTTCAAAACAAACTTACAGCTTTCAAAACAAACTTACAGCTTTCAATATGGCCGTCATTGCTATAGAAACTCTGTAATAAATTAAACGCCAGAATTTCAATAATGTTTGAGTTTGTGTAATTTCATCTTGCTCACAAATGGGACCCTCAACACATAGTTTCTTGTTTAATTGAACACATAGCTATGTTGGTTTCAATTAAAAACTACTGTCACAAAATCTAATTAAAAGTTCGTAAATACTTCATTCTAATTATCTAGGGCTGGCAATATTGGGAATCACTTATCATTTATTATAAAAAGATTTGCCGAAAGGTCACATATTGCATTTAATCCAATGAATGACGAGATGTGACTTTTATTTATTTTATTTGGTAAAAAAAACACAACGACTTTAACAGTGATACTTTACCTCGAGAAATGAACTATCGGTATCGTATCGGGTATGGTATTTTTAGTTTAGTTTTTACATAATGATAAACTATGATTTTCAAATCCAAGATGGCCGCCACTACAAAATGGCGATCCATCTACGTATCGCCTACGTCGTCTACGACACCTCTACGGCATGTCTACGTAATAGCTACGTTACTTCGAAAGTCTTCTGCAATCGCTACGGTTAGCTATAAAACCCCCCATTAAAAGCGTAAATATTACTTGTTGTTTTTGTACTCTTAGATGTAACCAATGTTTCACTCATAGTTATCAATAAAGTCATATACATATCTGTAGTAGTCTATGACAACTTTATAATCTGTGATATTCCGCTTATCTTATAAAAAGTTAGCGTTGGCTTTATATCATCATTACGTATGGTAATCAAGACATCAAGTCTGCGCTAACTTTTTATAAGATAAACCGATTATCTTTATGTCTTGGGATACGTTCACGTCTCTTCACGGTCATTTTACTTATCTTCCACGTACCTGAATTACCTGCCAGATGTTTAAAACATAATTAATGCATAAATACCTCTGAACTAGTTCAAGTATTTGCTGATTACCCATAATTGATGACTGATGACAGTCATTTCCTGAATGGATGTTAAAATCGTGCGGTAGGTATTTGCTAAGTGGCACTTTAGACGACTATTCTAATAGGTTGTATTTCTTACTATTTCAGACAATTTCAAATCAATTTCATTTATATAGGAATAAGTAGTGTTTTTATATTGGTTTTAATTTAATTCCTTCCATGTGGTAATTGATTAAGAAAATATTTTGAGCGTCAGATGAAATATACCTACCTACTTGCCTATTTTTTTTAAAGTTGACATTCAGAGTATTTGCTCGTTTGTCCCTTATGCCCTAAAACCTGCACAAGGACCTCATCAATGCCACAAACGAGGGAATAGTATTGGCTAATTTTTATTTGAACTTGGTTTGAAGTTGTTTTCGTTGTAGGTATTGACACGCAAGAAGAAGAAGAAGTATTTATTTTAGTTATTTTAGTGAGTGTTTTAATTCACTGATAGAGTACGTCAGATACGCAAAGTACGTTTAATTTTAATCATTTTGACATATATCAATGTGCAGAATTTAGTGTTAAAGTGATGTTTTTACTTGATATGCAAAGCAATAATATTTTAGTATTCGCAAGATCATTGAACGTCTGTTTATTCAGTAGCTCTAGGACGGATGTATGTACCCACTCTATGCGTTAGTTAAGCAATTATTAGATTCTACGGCCCTATTACGGTATGAATCTCACATGAAATTTTGATGAGCCTCACTATAACCCATTGGTTATGACAAAGGGCTACCTTTACGGTTTTATGGCTTAGGTACGGAATCCGAAATGAGCTATCGGATCTTTTTCACAATTTATACAAGGCCCCATATCTGCCCCACTGATAAAATCTGCAAAAATAAAAGAACTTTTTGGTTCAAGTTTGTTCAAATATTGAATTTTTAAAAAAGGTTTACGTCTATTTTTATTTTTGTTCGTGCCAGCTCGAAAATTGAATTCTTAAAAAAGGTTTACCTCATTTCTTATAGGCCGACCACCTCCTCGAATCAGCTGGTACTCGGGTGAAACTCTAGTAGACGCCTCAGACAGTGACAGCGATATACCCAAGGTGAAAGAGAATGAGCTCTATCTCCCTCTAACAAGAAACAACGCAGCAGACCTCTCGTGCAGAGCTTCGAACACACGACTGGCTCCACCGGTGATGACAACACTGGAAGTTGAACTTTATTGTAAGTCGATTTAGGTTAGTTTTTAGGTTTAAAAATTCAATTACCCTGAAGTTTAAATAACACTGTCCATTGGGCAAAATATAGTAATAAATAATGTCATTAGAACGTTTTAGCCGTAGAACCTCCACTTCTGGAACATAAAACTTCTTTACAGATTTCCAGAAAGATTAAGACTGGACCCAACGGCTTCCAGCCACCTTTATTGGGTTATCTTTCTATCTATTACTTACTTGGAAATCCAAGGCAGTCCTATGCTTCGTTTTCTGGCAAGAACCTTTTAGCAAAATCCTAAAGAAGCGTCTAGAAAATAGCACTTGTGTACGCTTTACAAAACGCGGTTTACAAAATTCCATGACTTTTTCAGTGCCAGCATACAACGTGTCCATACACTGGATATCAGGCACAGAAGGCGACTCCATCCAGGCTGGGAAGACTGCGATGGTGAAGTGCACAGCTCGAGGATCCTACCCGCAGCCTGATATCAGCTGGATGCTGGATCATAGGCATCTCACGCATCATACTAATCAGGTTTGTTTACTGTCTCAGTATAAGGTTTCCTACTAATATTATAAATGCGAAAGTTTGTATGAATGGATGTGTGGGGATGTATGTTTGTAACTCTTTCACGCCAAAATACTGAATGGATTTTAATGAAACTTTACAATGATCAGAATAATTTACAAATATAAATAATTTAGAAAGATTTTGTGCGAATTGACAAAAATATAGGTAACGATAGCAAGACAAAGTCGCGGGTACCAGCTATTACAATATAATCTTTCCTACCTTCTTGTCCTATGGTTGTGAAAAAGGTATTATTTACTGATAAACTCATAATTGATTCCAATGAAGACAGTATAATAATGGAGTATATAACTTTTTATGGTGCGGAGTGTATTTTAATAGTGTTATTCTACATCTGGCTATTTCTTCAGGTTTTCTTTCCAACCATTTCAGTTATACAAGAATTCTGACTTCTACAAAATAATCTCCTGACAACATACTAACAATATGACTTTTTGACTCATTCCCAAACGCTTCCGTCTTTCGATGACTTGTTTGGTTACTTGATATATATAATGACTAGTAAGTAACCAAACAAGTAATCGAAAGACATTTTTTTTACACTGACAGACGCTAGAGATATTTGGCAGGAGCGTTTAGGAATCAGCCGACTTTTTAAGGTGTCTGAAGTAATACTGATTACCTGCTAGCCTCATATAAATATACTTGACCTTCTAGAGCTGGAATGAGGGCACTCGAACTGCGGTGTCATTCCTCGAGCTGACGGCCGCAGTGGTCGACAACGGAGGCACGCTGGCCTGCCTCGCCACCAACCCGGCCATGGCGCCCAGCACCGGCTCCAAAGCTGACGTCATCAAACTCAATGTTACTTGTAAGTGTTGCATCTTCACCAGGCATTTCTGCCAGGATCGTGAAAGGATAGAAAGGCTTGCTCGCGTGCTTGACATACCGTGAGGTTTTATTCAGTTGAAATCTGACATAACCTACAGCCGGCCTATCTTAGCGTTTCAAAACATGCCAGTTTTTAAATCACGTTCAGTTTCTTTGTAACTCATCGGTATTCTGTGGCATTTCTGGTTGACTCTTCGGAGTTTTATTAAATCCTTTCAATAATAACATCGCAGACACATCAGTCTTCTAGATAGAGTTACTATAGAAACTGAACGTGATTTAAAACCTGGCAGGTTTTAAGAAGTTAGGATACAGCCTCTGCTCTAACAAGCAGATCATGACAGATTTTCTCACAAAAAAAGGAGTTGTATGTGTATACTGTATGAGTATTTGTGGGTTTTTCTGTAAGCTACTGTCTTGTAAGGGTTTAGATGCCATAGAACTTTACCCACTTATGTGACGGTGTTTTAGTTATATGTAGTTATAAAGAATTCCTATAACTGAAAACGTTTTACGTAGGACGTCGCGTGCTAAAAGATCCAGATTTCCCAATGGAGATCAAGAACCAACAGTACCTTTGAAATTAAACTAGGTAACTTATATACGCCAAGCTAATAAGACCCCTTTTCTACTGCATGTCAGGTCTCTAAAGTAACGGTTTGAAACCGCTTTTTGCTATTTTATTACGGTCGGGAACCCGTCGAGTTACGACCATTATGTTATGACGACTGCGCTGAAGCTTTAGATTTCAGAAAGTTATGATGTTATAGTTATAAATTTAGGTAAATATATAAAAATTAGTTCAGTTTTCGAACTCGCACCTCTTTCATCACAGTCTGCATCTAATCTACATGAGCTATAGGAGCAGACAGATTTAAACTATTGCATAGCTTCTATCGCGGGCCTTGAGCGTGGAGACCGAAACCAGAAATTCCGTAACGAAATAACCTAACACTCCGACCTGCAGCAAAAAATGCTATGCAATAGCTTTACCGCCGCAGTCCCCGAGTGCCACACGTTTTTTTTTTCACTTTTTCACTTTCGGCCGTCGACAACGATAAAGACAAGGTCGATACATGTGGAGCTGAATTTCCGCGGGTTTCCTCACGATGTTTTCTTTCACCGTTTTAACATTTTCACAAACTCTTTGGTAGACGGCAGTATTTGAATGCCCTAACATCGAAAAACGAGCTTGATATAAGACGTCTATTCTTTACTGAATAGACTAGAGTTCTATATCTAGTTAAATAAAAACCTAGTACTTAGTCATATCATCTAGCAAAACGAATAATACGTAATTTTTACTAGCACTAAATAAAGCTCAGAATACAAACAATAAGTAATTTTTGCTTGCACGAAATAAAGCGCAGAATCGCAAGATTTGTTTTAAACCAAGAATAAATTCATTCTGTAGAAACTGGCTGATTGCACCTTTGTTTTTTTTACAGACAGCCCGATTCTAGAAGTGGTGAAGCTCGGAGAAGGCAGTCTGAACGAGGTGGTGGAACTGGACTCCTTGCTATTAGAATGCGACGGCCAGGCCAACCCTCCAGTGGACAAATTCACGTGGTTTTTTAATGTGAGTAACCTTCTTGGAGTGAAGTAACTGGCAAACACTGGATGAGAAGAGCTGAAGACCGGCAGTGGACTGATATAGGTTGATGATGAACCTTAGATGTAAATTCATCCTTACCACATTTTATCATAATCTATCAACCAAATAGGTACCTATGTCCTTGGCAGATGAGTGAGGGAAATCATGAAACAAATGTATAAAAACATGAAAATCAGAGAAAATCTTTCATTATCAGGCAAATACAGCAGCCTTTAGATAAAATCAAATCAAATTTCCTAGGAATCTGCAGATTGCTCAATCAAGTCACAAATATTGCTATTCAATATTCCTCAGAAGTTTTCCATAAACCATTCTGGAACGCAACCATCTGTAATTTATAAACTTATAACACGTCAAAGGCTCGAATCGATTGAAATACTTTACGAGCTAATGTAAAAACACAAGAATAAATTTGACTATCGTAAACGTATCGAAACAGTGACGTGAGATACACTGCGCGTCTACATCAGTCTTACTCTCGACCGTTGCAGTGGGAGCGCACAGTATGTCTTAAATACGTAGGGCTTGCAATTCTAACTTTTATTCGTGATCAGGTCAGGTCAGCTACTTAACTAATAGCTAAGTAGTTACTAGGAAACTTCAAAGTTGGATAGTTGAGCTGGAACGAGGATATGCTAGTCTTGTTAAAAGTTTTGCTGTATTTTGTAAGCTGCTTTCACACCAATTCCACAAACTTGTAGATAGCTTGATTGAGTTTGGGTACTGAAACTAAATTGTGGTATTTCAACGCCAATATTCTGAAATTGAAGTCGCGCTGGGGAATTGGATCACTATTGGTATAAACTGGTTTCGGTAAAATATCTATCATGGTTTAATCTAAAAACATTATGTTATAGTGTTATTTTTATCTTGTTCTTTTTTTATCAATATATATTGCAAGAAATAAAAGGCTTTTGTTGAAGTGAAAACTTCTTTAGCGGCGCTGGGTGGGTAAAAACTTTCAAACTCGCGTCAGGGTCACGTGACGTCGAAAAAGCGTAAGATCTTATTTAATTTTTATACATTGCTCGTAAAACAAGAGACGACAAAAGAACACACTTGCGGTCACGCGACGTATGACTCAAACAATTAAATAGTGTTGTGGCGACATCGTACAAGGCGAGTACAAGGCGCTGCCAACACGCGGTGCGGTGCGGAGCGCGGGGGCGGAGGACCGAGGAGCGGCACTCGCGCGCCGGCAGCCGACAGACGCTCTGAGCACCCTCGCACGGGAAACACGTATCGCTCGCCGCGCGCGCATAACCAGATAGACGCTATTATATCGTACGAATCGTTTCGCCTAACTTGTATTTAACTGTATCGCTTCCATCTTATTGAAGTGAAAACTCAGTCAGGGTCACGTGACTCGTGACGTTCATCGAACGTGACGTTCATCATTCGTTGTCTTCGTCGTTGTGTCAATGTCAATGACATGACACAATCACAATGACACAGACACATTCGCGCTTGCGCGAATTGATTGCGAATGTGTCTGTGTCAGTGTGTCTTCGTTGTCTTCGTCGTTGTGTCACATTCGCGCTTGCGCGAATGTGTCTGTGTCATTGTGATTGTCATTGTCATTGTCATTGTCATTGTCGTTGTGTCGACATGACACAATCACAATGACACAGACACATTCGCGCTTGCGCGAATGTGTCTGTGTCATTGTGATTGTCATTGTCATTATGACGACTGTGGTTATATTTTTGAAGTGAAAACTTAAAAGTGAAAACACATTCGCGCTTGCGCGAATGTATCTGTGTCATTGTGATTGTCATTGTCATTATGACGACTGTGGTTATATTTTTGAAGTGAAAACTTAAAAGTGAAAACACAACGTTAATATTGAAGTTTTCACTTCTGCCGGCACTCCCGGAGTGCTACCATTTTTTTTTATTATTATATAACATATTTATTTAAAATCTTAGAAAAAAGTTTTTTTTCAATAAACATTATAAAAAATACATATAATTATGTACTTATTATAAAAAACTTAAAGGTTGCCGCCGGCAGCGGGGCAAGGGCAGCTACCGATGTTTAGGGCTACTGATTGGCTATTTATTATATTTATTATTATATATATTCTATTCGAAATTTCCAGGATACAGAAATAAAGCCTGGTGGTATCTGGGGTGAGGTAACCTCTTCCAAGAGGTTATACGTGGAGGAAGCGACAAGACTGCATGCAGGGAGGTACGCCTGCGCAGCTGGCAACACTATAGGGGAAACAAGGGCGGAACATATCAGTGTTACCGTGTTTTGTAAGTATTTTTCCCCTATTATTCTAAAAATGCAACATCTTTTACACCCTTTACTAAACTTTACTATCTTGGACCGATTTTCGTAAAACGTAGCTAAACACCCTCCCGACAATTTACTTTAAAAAACTAAATAGATATCGTTTCATCCATTCTTCTTCTTATCGTGTCGATGCTATCCATTTGTGAGCTACGATGCCACAAACAGACACACACACGCTCTCACACCCTAGAATAGCTAGAATAGAAAACAGGAATACTAATTGTTAGTAAATTACTATCTTATGTTTCAGATCCACCAGAATGCGCCGAGAGAGGCATTACCCTAAACAAAGAAACGATACACTGCAACGTAAAAGCTCTGCCTACCCCAGACACGTATTTCTGGCACGTCCAGCCCCACGGATTCGAAGTCCAACACCTCACCACAGGATCACACATCCTACCACTAAGCCAGATCACCGGGCCACTAGCAGAGACATTGAAAGCTAGTTGTGAAGCTAGTAATGGGATAGCAAGTCAGGAGGAACAATGTGAGAAGATTTTCAGTTTTGAAAACTTGAGGCCGCAGCAACCGCAACAATGCGATTTGGCTTATGAGTTCGGGGAGTTCCAGATTAGATGTATACCAGGTAAATTAAAACTTATATACTTAGTAAAATTTGATTACTGCCAAATGTGGTAAAATTCACAAAATTCACGAAATAGATATCAGCGTAAATGCTATAAAATTCGATGCAATGACGAATCCAATTTTGCTAAGTATTTTTAATGTCTATAAAATAATCAATAAATCTATAAATGTTTTATATTGACGTAGAAATCGCGTAAAATTTATTTATTTCTTTAAGCCTGTAAGAAGGATTACTTATTATAAAAAACGGTAGGCCATAGGTAAGTTTCTTGTCCGTTCTCTGCGGCTCTGGTCGCGTGGAACTGGCACCTAGAATCACTTAGTAGCATGTAAGACGATTCTAAGTGATTTTTTTGAAAAAATAATTTGATTTGACTACCAACTGAGCTTTGACGCCTGTAAAAATAACTATAACCTTTCAGTGGAAAACGCGACATACTACGAAGTGTCAGTATGGAAGATGTCCACAACCAACACGTCTTTGATCCTCGACCGGAGGGCGTCCATGGGGTTCGGTAGCGGCCGCGCCATGGCGCAGGGGGCCTGGCTCGTGCGCGCGGCCGTGGGGGGACTGCGCGAGGGGGACGAGGCTGGGGCCATGGCCTGCAATAGATATGGGTGCTCGAGAGCCCTCCTTTTGAGGCCTACGGAGACGCTGCTACAAGCTGCGTCTCCTCCGTGGTATCATAGTAAGTATGGTTATACAAAAAAGAAAAGGTCTTTGTAAAAAATGTAGTTGGTGTATCAAGAACTAGATTACTGATAATAATGTAGGTACTTACTAGTTATCAGTAATATAGTATATGCTTAACTATGGCTTTACCTAATATCTGATGAGGATCAAACGTATTTTTTGCAAAAAAATACTGTGTTTTTCTTTTAATAATCAGATCAAAAATGATTGAAATAAGTAGAGCATTTAGTTTATCTACTAATCAAAAAGACGCGTGCTTTTTGCCCCACACGCTGTGACGTCATTAAAGTATGTACATACGTCCAAACTCAATAAAATTGCCTATCTTGACTTGACAAAAGTATTTAGAGTCTATCTTCGTGGACCACCAAAATCCTAACCTCAAACTAATTGTCTTTCCACAGTTTTCCTAGAAAAAGACGTGGGTATATCTCTCGGAGCCCTCGTATTGGTGGCCGTGTTCGTGATGACGTCATACATCGTGGTGCGCCTCACGCGACGGCCGCGGTCGAAGAGCTCGCCGCCCGTCATACAGGTGCTGCAGTTAGACGACGTCGCGAGGAGCTATCTGGATAATGTTGGAGGTTGGTACGTCATTCGTTCATTCATTCATTCATTACCATTTTTAGGTTATGTTGTAGGTAACCACTTTTAGGTTATGTTGTTAACAATTCTAGGTTATGTTATAAAATACTTATAAATTAGAACATCATATATTATTTGACACGCGTCACAGCTCAGTTGGTAGCTCTGCCTTCCATGCTGTAGGCCGTGAGTTCGATTCCCACCCAGAGCTAATGTTTGTGTGATGAACAAAAATATTTGTTCTGTGTCTGGGTCTTACTATGTATTTACAAACAATATCTACTTAGTTCCCATAGTACCTACAAACTTTGCTTAGTTTGAGACTAGAGTGTGTGTTCGTGACCACTTCGTTCGTGAGTACCACTTGTTTATTTTTTCTGGCACGCACATATGCCATTTTAAAGTTTTTTTAGAAATTCTTACAAATTACCTTACTTATTAAATTTGATAAAACGTTTCGCATGACAATCATGATTCACCGTTTTTTGATTGGAAAATAAAATCAATATCCTTCCATCATTCAATAAATTTCTATATTTTCCAGAGCAAAAGATTCGCGCATCCTGCAGTCTTCGCTCCTACAGCAGCGGTTACTCAGAAGCTTCAGATGAAACAGCGCCAACTGTCGATCGAAGGCGAAAACCTACAATCTGGGACAGATGGGAACAACCGCCTCCAGACGTAACCCTCACTTTACACAGAGAAAGTGCTGTATAAAGAACTTTAATACCTTGTAATACAGTGCATATTCCACAGAGAAAGAGCTTTGAACTTTATTTTGTAACTAGAAACTCCATTCCTTTGTGTATGTTGCACAAAGTGTAAGCAATTTATTGTGAAATAGTGCCATCTAACGACAGACTTTAGAATTAAAAACGTACCCAGTAATCTTTTACCCCGCCGCCATTTTGGTTCGCTTGAATTCCACACGATAAAATGGCCGACAATTTTGGGGCACCTTGAACTTAGTTCTAGACATGGTTGAGTTGAACCACTATAGATGGCGGCCTAGTTTTGGGTCACCAATTTCATGGTGTACAATTTGAGTCGCTTTGAATGAACCATGGTTTCAGTATTGATACATCTAGCACCCACTAGATGGCGTTTGATTTTTAACTCTTAAAGTTTGCAATGTTACAACATCAACCAACCAGAAGATGTCGCTGACTGAGGCATTTCAAAAACATTTTTAAATGTGCTTTTAAATAAGTTATTTTAGTGATTGTGATTTTAAAATCAATTTTAATGTAGGTTAGATATAAATAAATTGCGGATAAAAACCTCATTCGATGATGTATTTTCGTAGCCTTTGTTTTTAACAACGAAAATGTTGGTTTTGTGAGCTTTATTGTATTTTGTACGTCGAAATTGTAATTAATTATATCCTCATATAACGTGTTGTCGAATCTTTTATGCTGTATAAATAAATGTAAATAAAAATATATTCTCAAAT
The DNA here is from genome assembly GCA_932527185.1 of Ecliptopera silaceata. Classification (NCBI taxonomy): domain Eukaryota; kingdom Metazoa; phylum Arthropoda; class Insecta; order Lepidoptera; family Geometridae; genus Ecliptopera; species Ecliptopera silaceata. The sequence continues at coordinate 6,552,981 of OW052208.1, read as the reverse complement.
GCCAAATTGTTGAAAGGCTTTGCACAAAAAATATTATAAATTAAATACTATAAGTATCTTTTAGTGTATATTTATTATGAATTGTCGAAGCCAGCATTTACTAGGATTTTTTCAGAAATCTTCAATAACCTTCAATGTTTCGGGAGGAAAATATTAAGTTCATTTTAACTTTTAATTTATAATTAATACCTTTTTTTTACAATGTAGTTCAACGTAAATGTTATAAAGTACTACCAATCGTTTTTATTAAGTTAGACTCCAATAAAAAGCTGCAGAAACTGTTCTCTTAATATTATTTAGTTCACAATGAACTTTATTATTTGTTTAAGTTTACATTGAAAAATCTCTACCTAAAGAAACAGATCCTTAAAAATACCTATCCAAAGTTGTCAATCATGATTAGAAAATAAAAATCCTAGAAGATTGGGGTACGTTAGGACATGTCCTGTCTTAACCTTAATCGTATGATCTTCATCATTTGAAAATATTTTAGTTCTCAATGCTTTATTATTTTAATATCAATTTGTTTGTCATTAAATATTTAAATAAAACATAAACATTTTATCAAACGATTAAGTACCGCTTGAGTTTGGCTATGTGTACTGAAATTTTACAAATGCTAAAAAAATATTCGATTCAAATGAGTTTATTAATAAGTTAATATAAAATAAATACTTATGAACTACACAATCGTATTATTTCTAGTTTCTTAGAAAGTAGATCCTGGAATATCACCTCGATTAGTATTTTCTTGATGAACATCTTTGTTTGTATCATCACCATTTTCTTTAGTTTCATTATTTTCATTATTAAGTTCGGAAACAACTATAGGATTTTCTTTAAAATTTCCGTTTAAATGATCAAGGTTTAGAGTTGGGACGTATTGTTCGTGATTTACTTTCAACGGTGTATTCGTATTGAAGGATGTTTTATCATCTATAACTTTGCCAGTATTTTGTTGGTTGTTACCACCTAATAAGCTAAGCATGTGCACTTCTGCTTCTTTAGGAGGCATGTACACAAAGTCTTGTATATCCTTATTATTCTCAATCCTTAAAGGTGGAGTTTCTACATTGACTTTTGTGAAACTCTGATTACTATGGTGATTAATTTGCTTGTAAAGGTATTGAGACACAAGTTGTCCATTAACAGAATGTTTGTTAAGGAATTCATTAACTGCCTTGTTATAAGCATTGCTATTTTTACTTTCATTATCGTTAGCATTATTCACTGTTTGTGGATTTACTGATGCAATATTCCAACTATTGCCGTTCGATTGTGTGTATTCTGGTGGACAGATTCTAAGAGTACTTTGGCCTTTACAGCGACTTGCCACATGATAAGAACTGCCAACGTTTATTGGTTCGGGTGTATAGGTAGGTTTTCTTTCTACAGTCACTGGTCCTCCATTACCTACATTTCCAATGAACTTGGTTACACCGTGTGTTAAATACGATGCTGGATTCTGTATGTTTATCGAACCTGGGTTCACGTAGTATGAATTAAGATCATGGTTCATTATAGGAGGTGGTTTTATTACACCTCCGTTAATATTATATCCAGCATATCCAGACACACCATTGTTTTGTGGCTGTCCTTTCGGGAAGTTATCATTACTGTGGTGATTTATTTGCTTGTAAAGGTACTGAGACACAAGTTGTCCATTAACAGAATGGTTGTTAAGTAATTCATTAACTGCCTTGTTATTTTTACTTTCATTATCGTTAGCATTATTACTCACTGTTTGTGGAATAACTGATGCAATATTCCAACTATTGCCTTTCAATTGTGTGTATTCTGGTGGACAGATTCTAAGAGTACTTTGTCCGTTACAGCGGCTTGCTTGCATATTATTTGCAACATGATAAGAATTGCCAATGTTTATTGGTTCGGGTGTATAGGTAGGTTTTCTTTCTGCAGTCACTGGTCCTCCATCACCTACATTTCCAACGAACTTGGTTACACCGTGTGTTAAATATGATGCTGGATTCTGTATGTTTATCGAACCAGGGCTAACGTAGTATGAATTAAGATCATGGTTCATTATAGGAGGTGGTTTTATTACCCCTCCGTTAACATTATATCCAACATATCCAGGCACACCATACCTTTGTGGCTGAGGTACTCTGTGTGTCAAGTGTGATGAATCTTGTACGTATGTTGGCACCATTGGACCTGGATTTACATAATATGGCATAGGATTATTAATGCCTATAGATGGTTTTACTGCGTATGGATTAGCAGCAGTCGTGGCTAGTTCTGCAATCCTGAGTTTGATGTGTTGAGGTATAGGTGGTTCCTTCTCGGTTCTTGTTACTGTCACATCATGATTATTGTACGACTCGAAGGTCGTATCTGCGCCTGGAGTTTTTTGTTTGTAGGAATATTTAGTATTAAGAGGTGTTAATGCAACTTGCTGCATTTCCATTGGTATATAGACTTGTTTGTCTTCGTTTTTCAGCCGAAAATGTTGATTTTCGTAATACTTTAAGGTCGTATCTACACCTGGAGTTTTTTGTTTGTAGGAGTATTTAGTATTGAAAGGTGTGGCTGCCACTTGCTGCCTTTCCATTGGTACATACATATGTTTGTCTTCATTTTTCAGCCGAAAGTGTTGATTTTCGTAATATTCCAGTCGTGGTGGCTCTGGGATTAGAGGAACTACGAGTTCTTGAACCGTACCTTCTCGTCTTCCAGTTAGTACGCCTGAATTGATCATATTTCTCACCATTTCTATCGCAATTTGAGTTTCCTTCTCCGTTTCCGTTCCTAAGTATGAGCCGATGATCGCCACCTCTGGCGTTACGATCACAGCGTCTGGTTTCTTTTTATCTTCATTCTTATCAGGTTTTGATTCTTTTTTGCTGACTTTGATAATAATATCGTTGTAGCCAGGTATCTTGAACAGTTGGTATGTTTCGTTGTTTGCTAACAACGGTTGGGCGATGACAACTTTGTTAGGGCCAAACAGTTTATTTGCGAAAAAGCTCTTGATGTGGCCTAAAGTTCTTTTGGGTCTTGGTTTTGCGACTGCTGCGCTCACTATTAGAAGACACTGAAAGGAAATCAAAGTTCGAGTGTTAGGTACAAGGTGCAAAGTAGTTAGAATATCATCATCATCTTTCTACAATTATCCCTGTTTGACAGCATAACTTCTAAGATATGATTTAACAAAAGATGACGCTCAAAACTATATCTATTATTTATACAAAAAAAGTTCTTAGTAAGTACTTTTAAAATTTCTCCTATTTTACGTTAGGACCAAATAAATATCTTAATTATTGTACCTAGAATTTGTCTATAATTATTACAAACAAGCCCCATTGCAAGTAGGCAAGTAATTCAAAGGTGTTTCTTATAAAGTAGGTACATCAAACCAATGGGGTACCTAAGGCAACGTAAAAATATGATAAATAATAATTTTAAAATGTTAAGTCAAGTAACCTTAACATTTTAAAAAAGTATAAATTAAACATCATGTTAAACAAAAAAATACTTACAATTATAAAATCCCACCGCATATTTGCACACTTTACGAACTCAGTCTGTGTTATGTTATTGAATAAATAACTTGAATTTAAACTAAATCCTTATTTTCAAACACACTGTTCCCGTCGGGATGCACATAGTAACTAAACAAGAATTCATTTGCATTATTTTTATAATAATGTAATTTGTGGAGAAAGCGCTTATTAGGACAAGTGATTTAGTCATGACTTAAATGTGACTCATAAATGTATTAATTAATAAGTAAGTAATTTATCAATGAGTAGTACAAAATTAAAGGTCTGAGAAACGATATTTTTATTAATTAACTACTTAGCTGATGCCTGCGCCTTCGTCTTATTAGATATCGATATATTAGGAAAAAATTGCAATTTAAAATTATAACTTACTTATGTATAACTTACTTACTTACTGATGTATAAGCTAAATCATAAAGTTTCATCAAAACTATTTGAGTAATTTTTGCGTAAAAGAATAGCAAACATAATTACATCCATCCATCCATATACACTTTCGCATTTATTATACTAGTAGGAACTAGTAGGATATAATATTAGTAAGAGGTTTACTACGATAGGAAAAAGAAAATCTTAGATTTGAAATATTTGGGATGTTTAAAAATAAAAGCGAAATTGGTTTACAATTAATATATTATTGTCAAAATAAATAAATATTAACTAGAGCATATAGTTAGGTATATAACATAGTTGTATAACTAGTGGAAGACAACCGTGTAGGTACCTACCGTAGATTAACTTAAATAATTACACTAATATAAATAAAACTTAAACTATGACTAGGAAGCAAAATAATACGACTATACAGTACACAGTGCAAAATAGTAAAACAATTTGGAATTAAAATGGACTCACAAATTTATCTCCGGGCACGGTAGACACTACCATACACTCATATAAGTATATCTTGGTGAGAACATACTAAGGTCTATATAAAATTCATGCAATTATTATATAGGGTCGAGTAATCGTAGACGTCTAAGAGTAGTCAAAGACACGTCCAAACATTTGTTACATACTCTAAAAAACAGGCCAAGTGAGAGTCGGATCGATGGGTTCCGTACCAAAAAATCACGTTTAGTATGAGATCCCAATGTGCGGAGTGTAGCTGGCAAACATTGGATGAGAACAGCCGAAGACCGGGCTCAGTGGTGCGTCTTAGGATAGACCTACGTCCAGCTGTAGACTGATATAGATTGATGATGATGATGAGAGCCCTATATATTTTGTTTTTATTATTTTTTGTTATACCAGCAACAGAAATTCATCATCTGTGAAAACTTCAACTCTCTATCACGGTTCATGAGGTAGCTTCGTGATAGAGAGGCGAACAGCGGAACTGAGGGCTTAGTCCGAAGTTGCATTTTAAAACTCCCTACTCTCGAGCCGAAAGTCGCCTCTCAGATAGCCTCTTATTTTTGTATAGATATCCAAGAGAAGACTCTCGGCTCGAGAGTAGAGAGAGAGTTTTAAAATGCAACCTCGGACTAAGCACTCATATGGTCCCGTGTCACACTTACGGTACAGAACCCTAAAAACCTTCATAATTTAAGCACACCACGGCACATCCCCTTCGAAGACATGACGTGGTGCGATGGAGTGTCCATGGTGTGGTGGCGAGCCGTGCAGCAGTTCACACATGAAGCTAATGTAGGTTATAGCCAGACGGAGCGTCTCGATGCGAGAGAGACGCTTCTCGTATGCAAAGGTTGGTACCTGGTGGAGAGAAACTGTTGATACAACAATGCAAGATGAAAAAAATAAAATCAAAATCTATTACCCTTTATTTTAAAAAAAACACTAAGTCATTAACGAAGGATTAACGAGGTTTTTCGAACGATGATCAACGAGAAATCGTGATTTGGGTTTCCAGAAACCGGCTGTAAGTCGTTAATCGTTTTATATACTAGGTAATTCTAGGTGCCAGAACCCTTAGTCTCTCAAAACCTGCCAGGCACTTTCAATCTCTTTGTAACTCATCTGTATTCGGTGGTATTTCTGGTGGACTGGTGTGATTGAACTATACCTCTAAATGCTATCAATAATAACGTCACAGATACATCATCAACATCCAGACACATCAGTCTACAAGAAATGCCACAGAATACCTATGAGTTACTTAGAAACTGAACGTGATAAATCAACCAGGCTCAAAACCAGCCAGGTTTTAAAAAACCTGGTTATAAGAGGCTAGGATAGGCCGGCAGCCCATAACCATGTTCTTACCTTCCTCCTCAGCTTATCAAAAGCCTCATTGAGGTTGAACATTCGTCTCCTCTCCCTGATGTTAGCGGCGCGTCGTTGCGCGACGGACGCGACTCGGCGTCGCGTCTTTTTGCCGTTGGGCGTGGACCGGTGACTGTTGCGACCGCATCCCGCTGCCGACCAGACTGTTTTCAAGAGATGTTTGATGACGTTTCGCGATTAGATGGAAGCCCTCACATTTAAAAAAAACAGCGCAGTTTGTAATAGTTTCAAGGTAGGTAGGTACTGTTGTTTCATTGGCATATAAAGGTCGGCAAGCAGAAAATGCTACCTACTAGCCCACCTTTTGTAGGTACATTATGCACCTATGTACCACCTACTTAAATAATTAAATAAAAAAAAGGTAGCACTCCGGGAGTGCCAGCAAAAGTGAAAACTTCAATATTAACGTTGTGTTTAAGTATAAGTATAAAAGTACTATCATTTATGAGGTAGAATACAATGTTTATGTTTTTATTTTTTATTATTTTTTATTTTTCGCCCTGTGCCGCCTAAACAGAGCAGCACACTCAGGCACGGTAGAAAGAGTGGGAGATACTAGTTCCTCTCCTTTCCCCTCGATCTTACGCTTTTTCGATCAGCATCACGTGACCCTGACGCGAGTTTGAAAGTTTTTACCCATACAAAAAAAAGTGCTCAGCGCCGCTAAAGAAGTTTTCACTTCAAAAATGCAAAAATAAGTAGTAAAATAGGTACTTCCTCGGATGAATGTTTGTTAGAAATATTCACTACCTAGGTACCTATTAATATTTGGTTCAATAGCTGAACTCACCCAGATCGGAGGGCGGGAACGCCAGGATATCAGGGTATGGTACTGGAGCCGGCGGCGCGTCCCACAGCGGCCCGTAAGGAGACACCTCGCTGCCCTAAATGAAACCAAGCTTTCCAATTTAAACTTTACCAATCGGTAGGAGCTAGAGTACGAAACTTAAAATAATTACTAACATCTATGGCTAAGCTAGTTTCACAAACAAAAAATAAATATTTCATTATTACATATCTATTTGTTGGTGGAAATTTGGATAATCTGGCATGTTTAAGAAAGTAAAGTAAAGGTGTGTGTAGTTTGACTATTTAAGTTATAGGTACAGGGTGTGGTCAACTTACCGCAGAGCTGGACCAGACGTGCGGCGTCTCGCTACCGTATGACATCAGCGGGAAATGAATCTTGAATCCTTTTCGATACCACCTGATGAAACCACACCACCAACCCAGGAACTACCCCAAGAACCAACCCTTGGACCGAACTCAAACCAAGTGAGGCCAACGGCTCGCCAAATTAAACTACATCAAAAATCATATCTACGCTCTGTACCAAAATATGAAAAATATATTAATTTTGCTCGCTCCACAAATCTCACCCTTAATTCGTAGCAATAAGGCACAAAATGTGAAACTATACAAACATGGTAACCCCAGATATAAACGCCAGGTTGCAAGGCTGTGATTGGCTGGTGGAAGGGGAGATCAGGGTGGTGGATGCTGATTGGATGCAGCCGGCGCAAAAGGCGGGAACTGCAGTATCGACTCCTGTTTTCTGAATTTCAGCGAACCTTGATGATGATCCGGTAATTTTTTTTATGTCACTACAGCAAACTGAGAAAATCATCTGTGGTCATGGGTAATCAATAAGCTCGTAACGTAAGCTCTTTCATAAGTATTATAAAAAAAACATTTGAATAAACAATAAACATCTTTTTTTTCTAATTATTGCTAAGACTTGAATATTCGAAATAGGTTAATTTTTACGATGACAACATCGTAAAAATTAACACTAGCCCACAAGGGCTAGTGTGTATCTTGCTCTTAACCTAACTATTATTATACTTATGAAAATGTTAAGCAAATGCTTTTGACTTATGACTACTTAATCATTATCATCATCAACCTACGTATATCAGTCTACTGCTGGACGTAACTCTCTCTCTCCCAAGATGCGGCACATACTTAGTTTGATCTTCGGCTAGTGTGTATAAACTGTTGTGAATAGACTAAATAGCTACTTTTACACTTGCCAATGCACCTGTGCACATGCAGTGCCAGTGACAGACAAAATCGGGCAATTCTAAGCGCATTTGCTAATCAGATTTCGATCATCGCATTAGGCGTGACCCCGACGCATTACAGACGGACAGATGGCAGATTTGTCTCACTTCACGCATTGTCCTGCAGACAAAAGCAAAACTCGGTAGATTTGAACAATTTGGGAGATTCGTCAATTTTGACGCGAAATTGGTGCGGATAGGGTAAATCCGCAGAGGGTTACGAATTAATTTAGATTTGGGATATATTGTCATCAGCTTTTCCGATACAGGATTAATCCTTTTTGAACTTCAATTCCATCTACCCGTGCTTATTTTAGTGGATAATCACAAAAAATATATTGAACCTAGGCGATACATTTGTTTTATTTCGCACATTTGACAAGTTGCAAGCGCAGGCTGACGAAATAAAAATAAATAGTTATGTGGGTATCTACCTAGATAACTGCTTATTTTTATTCATCATACCTAATTAGGTATAATGTGTAAATAAATAGATAAGGAAGCCATATTCTAGAGACTGTTTGTATTTGGTTGGTGCTCAAATGAATGACACAATCAGGACCATACGATTTTTCTTTGGTGGCCACAATTCAAAACATATTACAAAAGTCAAAAGTAACAAGGGGTGTTTAAATGTCAAATTATTGAGATTTCCAAAACATGTCAAATTGATTACATGCTTCAATTACTGAGGGCGGATATTAAATGGGGGTAGTTATTGTTAGGGGTAGAATGCACGTGTCGCATAGCCGGGGGTGGCAAAATATGTTTTGATATGTTAACTAATTTGAGGAGACAAAAAAATGGTGTATTTGCTAAATGTAAACCGCACTTGTATCTACTAAAAAAAATCTGTGGTTAAATATAACTCCTAAGTTAAGAGCCAGGACAGAGATTGGTAGAATGATTTCTATGACCTATGTTAACATAACGATAAATAAATATTTCAATGGGGACGTGCCCTGTTATGCATTGTACTGACTAAAGACATCATATTTGCCGTCAATTCTTTTAAGCTATTGTATAGCTTTTATCACGGGTCTTGAGCGTGAAGACCGAATCCAGAAATTCCGTAACGAAAAAACCTAACACTACGCATGCGTAATTCAGCAAAAAAATGCTATGCAATAGCTTTACCGCGGCTGTCCCCGAGTGCCACATGTCTTTTTTAAATACTTTAGCTGTCCCAAGCCCATCACAAGGTGGATCATATGAAGAAACTTCGTTATTATGAGAGCGAGGTCAAAGGATTATACTTACTGTACATTCACTTATAATCTAGAGTCGAAAACTCAATAAAATATTAATTAATTTAATAAAGTTCATAATCTAATTCAGTTATTCAGAATATTTTCGTAAGTCGTATGATCACACGCGCGAAAAATCCGCTAAAATTAATATGAATTATACGGAACCGTAAATAATATTGGGACACCCTCTTGTTACAGATAGGGGTGTTTCGTAATTTACTGACAAAAGGGAATGGTTGAGATTTAATTTGAAACTAATAGATAGTTTAGTTAGAAGATAATTGTAAAATATTATAATTTTAATATGAAAAAATATTAGGCGTCGAATAACTTTTTCAATTTGTTTTGAGTGATTTAACATCTGTATCGCCTAGGTAGGTACTTGTATTAAAAATTAAATTACTTTTTAGTACCTTTCCTTGTACACCTTGTATTAGTCAGCAATCAATAGATGAGAGCAAATCTACTCATATATTTGTCATGTTTGCTGTTATATTTGATTCACTGACCTTAACTCATTAACTGGGTATTTTCTATGTATAATAACAATATCTATCTGTGTATGTCAGTCTTCTAGTACCCATAACACCAGCTCTGCTTAGCTTGGGGTCAGATGATGTTGTGTGGATTGTCCAGCATTATTTATTTATTTATTACCTACTGATTCACAAGGATCATTTTAAATTATTACCTTTATGTGAATTAATTAGCGATATTTATGAAGTCTTATTGTACACTCATAAAAATAAAGATAGCTTTTTAAAAAAGTGTGAGGTTCATGCTGTGAACACTAGAGGCAAATATAAATTGTGCGTCCCTGGGTTCCGGCTTTGGAGGGTGAGTGGGTCGTTTGTGGGGGGTGCCGTGCGTTTTTATAATAAACTCCCCGAAAATGCAACAAAACTCTCAGTTAGAAAATTTAAAACATACATTAAAAATAATCTTATAAAAAAGGCGTATTATACCTTAGACAGCTATATTAATGACAAAACTGCATGGCCTGATGTCGCTCCACCCGTCAACAGCAACTTTGTCGATTTGTGATGTTAGTAATGTTCTCTTGCCTTGCTTATGTACTTTGTAGTATATTTGTATCTGAAGCGAAGCGTGTGCTGTCTTTTTGATTTACGTATAGCTTTATTATACTTCTTTTTTTTTTTTAACTCATTAGTGTATCATTACTAAGTTAAATTGACACCGCACTGAAACTTCAGTACTTAATTTAGTTTAATTGTAATTCTTTGTAAGAAGGATCATATAAAAAAACGGTAGGAACCAGGCCGTAAGTTTCTTGCCCGTTCTTCTAGGCTCTGGTCGCGTGGAACTGGCACCTAGAATCACCTAGTATGTAAGACGATTCTAAATGATCCTTGTGATTTTACTGAATAAAGTAATTTTTGACTTTGACTTTGACTTTGATATAGCAAATATAATATAATGCATCTTGATTACTATTTAGATAAATAATGTACAGTAATGAGTGTAAAAAATAAAATTCAATGTATAAAAACTCAGATTTTATTTTCTGCTTACAAACTATTACTCTTACATGCTATGTACATAGCTTAAAATACCTTACAAATTAATTACAGTAACATGTGTGCGTGAGGCTGAAATACAGACGAAGCTAAAAAAATCAAATAAAAATAAGTTTTCGATTTGACCAACACACTCGTTGGTCAAATCGAAAACTTTTTTTTGGATTCCAATTAAGACGAAACAATTTAGAAAAAAACGTAACTAGTTTGAATTAGATGTCTGTGTATTTGAAGTATCGTCTTGCGACGTCTGAGAGACATGAGTCGAGTTGCTAGTCTTTGACACGTTAGACGTAAAGTCTAACTTAGACGTCTGTGAGACGTGTGAAGTCTTGGAGACGTCTCTTTTCGCGCGCTGTCAGGAGGGGTCTTTGACTTTGCCGTTTTCGTTGACTTTAGCTATGCGTTCCATGACTTCGTGATTGTAAGTTGAATGAAGCATTAAGCCTAGGACTCCGGCTCTGTAGACAAAATGAACGTAATTAGTAAGTAGAACTACGAAATAAGGTAAATAAAAAATACTATATTTTCAAAAAAAACAGAATAAGAGATTGCTCAGCTGATGACAAATTATATTTTCGTTTGTTTCAAAAATGTCTTAGAAAAATATAAATGAGAGAACATTGCTTTATTTACAGAAAAAGTCTTTGATTTACAAAAAACGTGCATTGAATTCATATTTTTTACGTTTGGACGTCATACTCAGTTTTGCAAAAAAAAAATCTTTTTTTCTTTTATTTTTAGTAGTCATATAAAAAACAGACTAGTATTATCGCTACCTTTAAAACTAGTATAATTTTTTGTAACTTATTATCGAGGCCGACCAAGGAGACGAATGGCGGGACGACCTAGACACTTTCGAGAGGAATTGGTGGAAAAAAGCGGAGAAATGGGACGAGTGGAAGAACTTGGGGGAGACCTTTGCCCAGCAGTGGGATGAGATAGGTTAGAGAAAAAAATCTGTGTCTTAAATAAAGATAATTATAAATCAACACATTACTACAATATAATCTAAACTTACCTTGAAGCCATAGCAAGTCGAATACTCCTCTCCTGCTCCAAGAGTTCATCCAACCTGAGCCACTGCCTAACCCTTTCCATGTCAATTTCAGCTCGTCGTAACTTCTCCCACTGATAATGTTTGAGGCAGGACTTCTTTGGAGCCCTACAGAACTGGCCAGTGGGTTCAAACACGCGGCGAACTAACGGGCATCCGCAAACATCTGTATCTGATACTTTGGCATCTTTGAAATGCTCAGGGCACATAACCTGTTGAGGAAATGTAGGATTAATTCCAAATTCAATATGACGGATTGCCTAAGATGGCGGATTCTTTTTTTTTATGTAAATCAAAATAATAGCAAAAATAAGAAATTTTCTGAAATCAAAATATCATATGTACTTATATAATCATATTTTTTATAAAATGTTTTAAACCAACGTTAAAAATAGTCATAGACAAGTTATATTCAAATCACATTTTTGAAAATTACTCTAAAGAGTAAGTACTAAATATTATTGAAATTTTTATGAGACCTCTGAAGTATGATCTACCAAACAAAAAATTATCATCGAAATCGGTTCACAATAGGCGACGTAATCGCGTAAACATACACACAAAAAAACATGCAGTCGAATTAAGAACCTCTTTCTTTTTTGAAGTTGGTTAAAAAAGTGATAAGGTTTTTTTAAAACAAAATTTTCGTTACTTTCTTACCCTCAATCTTTTACAGTATGTAGCATTAAGAGGATTATAGTAATCACAGAACATGCTCTGTCCATCGATCCTGGTGCGATGTCGACTCCCGAATGACGCCTGCGCTTCGTACTTCACGAAGCATTTCTCCATGTGCTTCACAGCCGTGCGGGAGTGGATCTCATGGCCGCAGGTTATGCAGTACATTGATGTTTCATCGTCTGCTTCCTGAAATATCAATCATTTTACTCCTATCTCGTCTCTTATCATCATTCATCATTCCCCTGCCCTTATTCCACGATAAGTGGGTTCGACATGTTTTCTTCTTCCACTCACTTCTTCTTCTTGGGTACAACGACAAAAACTTCAAACCAAGTTCCGCTCTACTTTTATCATTCGTCAACTCCTGTCACATTCATATCATCTTTCACAGAATCCAACCACTTCGTTTACTGCACCAAACATACACCTTTGTACTGATGGGCTGAGCACGAAAAAATGTGGCAATCGTTAACGTGACGTGGTAATACACTGCGCGCTAGCGTTGTAACGTTTGACAGTAAAGCTGATATTGACGCGCAATGTATCTTAACTTTTTACACACATTTTAAACTGCGAAATTATGGTATAAGCCGAGACGGCCTATTTATGTTAGGTATAGGTGAAACTTTCAAAAGAGATTTCACAACTTTAGTAAAATCAAATATTGTATTGTATAATTTATTAGTTATTCCTGAAAGATAACACCCTATCTTATAAAATATAAGCATTGACTTTATGTCATCATTACGTATGGTCATCAATACTTCAAGTCTGCGCTAACTTTTTATAAGATAGACCGTAAATCTTCCAAATAAATAGAATACCTTATCATCAGTAGCTTCGATAGTAGCGTTGTTTGCTCTCGCGACCAACGCGTCCAAATCTGTATGCAGCTTATCAAGCGCCTTCAGTTGAGATTGCGCTTTAGCTATTCCGCTGCGGACCACTTCAAGCGCTTTCCGGTTCTTCTGTTCAGCTACGCATGACGAAAGCGACCATTCTTGAATACGCTGTGGTAACACCTGTGGGAGATAACACAGAATATAATAATGTCATTTATTGAACATAGAAGTATAAATAAATAAATAAGAGCTATGGTTTGGAACTCTTGAGTATCAGACAAGAGATTCTGTTTTCCGATACTCAGCGCCCAGATAAGACGACCTTGAAGGTATTTTGCTTTGTTTTTGTATGGACTATTCTCAAAACTTTCTATTATCGGATCCTGTCCGAAGTACAGTTTTGAAGAAATCTTATGAATTACTAAATGAACAAACTTGAAAGAGATTTTTCTCAGAGATAAAATATACAATAGATTGTTTTATTTTAATAATAAATGCTTCCTGTTTCTTTTATTTCACTATGTATAAATTAATATCTATTCAGACTTCATTTTCTGTTGAAAACTTGTCCTTGAAGTATCACATACCATATTTTGTAGTTGTACATTTTATACATACATTTTCTAATTACTCTAATTTAATAATAAATTATCTTTATCTTAATACTGTTATTGTTCCTGACGTTTCAGTTATATTTACGTTTACGTTGTTTCGGTTACGGAACCGGAAAATTTTTACTTTGACATTCTAGGGTAAATTCCATACCTGATAAATCCTGGTGGTGGCTCGACTGACGCCGCATTGCGTGCTGCAATACTTGCTGGCGTAAGACGCGGCCCGCCCGCACGCCGGCCCGTAGCATTGTCGCGGCGTCACCGTTTGCAAGTGAGATATACTCTCCTCGGGCTCGTAAGTTTCTCTCTCGTGAAGTTCTCGCTTCTTCTTTCTGTTGCTGCTACTGTAACAATTTAAAATGTTACCAGTGTAGCTATCAGACTTGGGTTTTATCTCTTCGTTTTCTTGCAATCGCCTGTACGGGCTAAAGCAGGGATTCCCAAAGTGTATTGAGTGAGTGTAATATGTATTGAGCAATTATATAAAAAAAAATGTGTGGCACTCGGGGACTGCTGCGGTAAAGCTATATTTTGTTGGATTACGCATGCTCAGTGTTAGGTTATTTCGTTACGGAATTTCTGGATTCGGTCTCCACGCTCAAGACCCGCGATAGAAGCTATGAAATAGCTTAAAAAAATGATTCAGGCTCTAGTCTTCCAGGCATTAATGCATAAATGAAACATATCATGAATAGAGATTCGGTAAAAAAAGGTATTTTTGAAAGTCTTTATTCAAACTCAAATACATATTATAATATTTTAAGCACAGGAAAAGTTACTTAGTTTTAAAATACCTTGATGGTTTAGCAGGCTTGACGCGATGTTTGACGCATATCCGGACTTTGCATTTGGGTCTAGATCTGTTGGTGCCTCCATACTTGTATGAGTCTTCACATGCATCACAGCTGCAAAAAAATATTCTTTTATATTCAAATAAATGCACTGCTGTTTTTTAATTTTAATTTAGGTAGATTTCTTATTATTATTATTTTATTTTTAGGCTTCTCTTCTTCTTGCGTGTCAATGGCTAACACAAACAATCCTACACAAAGTTCGAGTAGAATTCTGTAGTAGGCTTCTCTGTGTTGTAATCTCTAGGCTCTGACCAAATCCGCTTTTTTTTTGCTGCAAACGAATATCAACTGAGTTGTGACGCCTGTCAATGTTACAATTAATTATCTTTTTTTTATATATCCTGCTACTTGGCAATCTGTTTAGGAACAATGATCCAAGATGGGGGCTGAAGACATTCTCTGGTTAATTGTCTTGGAGAGATACATCCATTGAGCCATCTCTCATTCTTTCTCTGTGAATCTTTCAGCTAGGTTCGGTAAGCTCTCATTCTTTTTCTGTGAATCTTTTAGCTAGGTTCGGTAAGCTATGTCTTTTTAATCTGAAGAATTGCAGACTGCCCAATCCTTGCAATTGGGCCGCTAGTTGATTTTGATGTTTGTTTAGTCTTAGTTGGTAATTTGTGCTGATTGTGCTTTAAGATTATCTAGCTAGTTAAATAATAATATACTCACTGCCCACAATCATGAGTTTGAAGACATCCGGGGCAGTCACCGCAGCCATCTCTATTGCTCGGTCTTTTGGATGACTTGTTCTCGGAATGATCTTTCTCTTTGCGCTTCTTCTTTTTGTCATCGCGTCCTGAGAGTAAATTCAAGTTTAATGAGTATCATTATGTCTGTCTAAGTATATTAGTCATAGGTATATTCTTGGAACATAGCATAGCTTTGGTTATGTAAGTATTTGTCTACAGAATCAAAAATATATATAATAAATGAGCTTCATGTAAAAGAAAGATTATTGTCAATGACTCACTCTACCATGAATGAATGCTCGCACAACGCCGCTAACAGGGATAGCTGGAAGCGCGTAGTTAGAGCAGCTATTGATTCGTGCCACTCATGATCACGACCACTTTACTATGAGTGTCCGACTAGGAAGAAGAAGTCTACAGAATCACTCCCACTGAACCAGATAAAGAATTTTCTACAGTTAAATATCTACAAATTGAAAGGAAACATGTCTAGATTGCTTGCTGTATACATGCTAAGCACGAGGTAATATTTAGAATAAGGAGATATCATATATCTCTCCCTTTTTAATACTTATACTAACCTTCTAAATCTCCTTCACTCTCTCTCTTCTGAGGTCTGAACCTAGTTTTTAATGTAGGATCCTCTTCTCGGCAGCGCTCACAAAAGTAGTTCTTAATGTACTTAGCTTCTCGCTCCGATATATTGATGCAGTCTCCGTGGTACCATTCTTCACATGAGTCACATGCTCTGAAATATGGCATAGATATAGTTATATAGTTTATAATCAACCTATTTCAGCCCACTGCCTATATAGTATCTCATTCTAATTGGGAGAATAAGATCTGCACTGACATCCTGCAATGGGGTGCATTGTGCATTGTTCCAATGCTAACCTCACCCCAGCCAGCCCAACTCCTTAAAGTAATGGAGAAGGACTTTGGGTTGGTGGCAGCATTGTTCTAGCATCCCCGATGTTGTGGTGGTATATAGGTAACTCCAACCAAAGACACATTATTCCATTAACTAAATACTATTATTACATTATGTATATTGTACACCCTACAGTGTTGAACTGGGGTAAAACAATGATAATGATGATGCATGTATTAACTACATGCTACATTTCAATTTAATACACAACAATATCTTAGTAATAGGGCCTGATTGTTTTATAAAAATTATATATCTTAGTTATAGGGCTTGAATGTTTTATATTGACATTATTATCATGGCCAACTAGATTGATAGAATTTCTTTACCAACCTACGGAATCTAGAAAATCTACACTGTAATTCGTAGTACTGAGGTCAAGAGGTACATTTTTGGCTTTATTTTGTGTATAAAACAGTTGGAATCCTTACATCATGAACCGAGAGCTGTCCGATGAACGGCATATGCAGTACGCCTGTCCAGCTTGATTTAACAGCGTCGTGATCTTCGACTGCCGTTCAGGCAGGTCAAACTGCTTCGCTATGTCAGCTTTCTGAAAGAGGATTATCAAAATTACCAAAGAAATCGGTCTACGGTTCTTGTCGTGTGGCACGGAATACTTACACTTCGTTTGTGTTTTCTCTCACTCATTATGGAAAATTACTTTATTTTTATGTGAACACGGTAATTTTAAGTTTCTCTAAATTAATATATACTCATTTTATTTCATTTTTAGAAACAGTACTTGTGTTGTGTGTATGTGTCCTATGTGTACAATTTTTTGACATTTTGTTTGTGCGAATTTTGCATGTTTCACTCAATCAAGCAAACGTACCAACGAATCATACACAATATTTTGTTATCTGTATTTTGCTATCTTTTTTGTGGTTTGGGTTTTGACTGTCATGTCACTGTACTGTCGGGTCAATTACGTTCTTCTTTTTGTTGTCATGACAACCAAATTTGTTTATTTGGTTTTCACGGTTTGAGGTTACTATAGTTTTAATAAAAGTTAATTTAAATAATTCAATCGCAATGGAAGGGTTAGATACTCCTCAAATTATTACGCATATTGAGAGTAACCTCAATCACTCTCTGTTTGACTGTAAGTGGATACCATGTTCTGCAAAGTTTGTTGTTATCGGTTCTATGCCCAGAGGAACAGGAACAATCGAGATTTACGAGATTACTGCAGGTGAAGCTAAGAAGATGAAGGAAATAGAACGGCCTAATTCGTTCAAGTGTGGTACATTTGGTGCCAGCAATGATATAGAAAGAAGATTGGCTACTGGTGACTTTAAGGGAACATTAGAAATCTGGTAAGCCTTTAAACATAAATTAATATGTCGAGAGATCCTTGTAAAATAAGGCGAAGGCAAACCGTCTGTTGGTCTAAATACATCATAGAGCAAGCTGGGAATCAAAGGTTTATTTCCAAGAGACACTCTCCGGGAGTGTAGGTACTAAATAGTTGCACAAGACCAGAGAGAATATTGTTGAGGTCTATACCTCGTTGTACATGCAAGAGGGCTGAAATGATGATATCACCTTCGACTTAGTATATAAAAAAATAAAAATTTCTAAAAAGACTGTTTTTTTTTGTGTTCCAGCAACATCATCAAAAACTAATATACTACATTCCAATTTCAGGGACTTGGAGAAAAATTGTCAAGTTTACATTACCAAAGAGCATAAGGATATTATAAACTCAATTGATGCTATGGGCGGAGGCACATTGAACTGTGGTGCACCAGAGATTGTCACTGGTAGTAGAGATGGTTAGTATTGTTAAATATTAAACATTATAATATGTCTATGGTAACAATTAAAATCTAGTGTAAAATTCGATAGAGTACGGAGTAAAGTATATTTAAATCAAGATGTAAGTGAATGAGAAATTTATTGAAATGCCTGGGGTGAAAGCTCCAAAATCCGGGTAACATATGCTTACGGTCCAGGGAGGCTAGGGGGCCAGAGATGGCAACCCTAGTCTTATCACACTGGGTAGGGTCGGCACAACACATTCCATTCCTCCACTCCTCTATCATCTCAGTGTTCACTTCCTTCACATATTAAAAAGATTGTTTTTGTTCATAACAGGCACTGTCAAAGTATGGGATCCTCGCCAAAGAGGCAAGCCCGTAGCAAATATGCAGCCAGTGAAAGGAGAAACCAAGCGTGATTGCTGGGCGGTGGCATTTGGTAACTCCTTCAATGATTCAGAGAGAATTGTTGCAGCGGGTTATGATAATGGGGATCTGAAGATGTTTGATCTTCGAACTATGTCTTTGAGATGGGAATGTAACCTCAAGAACGGGGTATGTTATGCTTCTTTTTAGTTGGTACGGAAATTGTTGTAGGTACTATACTACCCGCGCAAGCCTTGTAAGTACTCCAGTAAAAAGTAGCTTACTATTGCTATTTAAAGTTATCCCAAGTACTTACATATCAGTTTAGCTGTCGTGAAATACGTTATCGGTATTTAATTTTCAAGATATGTACTTCAAAATCAACAAGGAACTCGTAAACTGTCGCCATTTTTTACTACGTTATATGATACGACTAGACTTTTTAACATATTTTATTTCAGGTTTGTTCTACAGAGTTTGATCGTAAGGATATTCCAATGAATAAGTTAGTAGCAACTACTCTAGAAGGAAAGTTCCATGTATTTGATGTTAGAACACAAAACGCTAGCAAAGGATTTGCGCAGGCAAGTACTGACATATTACAAAATTTACAAAAGTATTTGAGCACAAAGAATTAATATACACTCACCCTTGGGAACTAGATCGCTGAATATGTATAGAGAAACATAATTTTACAGTTAAAAGAACAGTTATTTTCTCAATAATGTAAGTAGGTAACCTAGTTAAGTAAAATAAGATTCAAATTTCAGGTTTTGGATAATAGCACTAAAAGCGGCACAATCTGGGTTTCGCGCCATTTACCTCAAAACAGAGATTTATTTGTTACTTGCTCTGGGAATGGTCAAATATCTCTCTGGAAATAGTAAGTAGTATTTTTAATACGCAGAATCATTAAATAGATAGAAACAGCACAGAACCAACATTAATGTATGTAGGTATATCAACTCACAAATGTTCGTTATTGGTGGGAATCGAACTCACGACCAACACGAAAGGCAGAACTTAGCTGTGCTCTGACTGTGACGCTTAACCTGACTGAACCTTGACATAATTTGGTCAAATATTGATCTTCGAACTAGGTATTCATTTTATGTAAGTAAAAAAAAGACGTGTGGCACTCGGGGACTGCCGCAGTAAAGCATAGCATTTTTGTTGGATTACGCATGTTAGGTTTTTTCGTTACGGAATGTCTGGATTCGGTCTCCACGCTCAAGGCCCGCAATAGAAGCCATGCAATAGCTTAAAAATTGTAGATACATCCGCAATGGGTATACTGTTGAAGCTACCTGTAAGATCATCTGTACACAATTTTTCAATAAATTAATCGTATTGTCTTGTTTCCAGTGAATATCCAGATCAGCGTTACCGCGTCGACTCCCAAGGCATAGCTTGCGGCGTCGCAGGCAAACTAAATCGTCTCCAACGCATGGTCATCAGCTCTCAGCCAATCAACGCGCTCGATTGGAACCGAGATCATTGCGGATTGGCTGTGGCTACTGCTTACGATCAATGTATTAGGGTCATTGTCACTACTAAGCTTAACCTACAATGAGACGACTACAGTGGTGTATCTAATGTCTTGGTAATAGAACCCAATAAGGTTAGGTTACAGATGACAATGGAACTGGCTGGATTAGTTATATTATAATACACCATTGCCAGAAGACACTAAACTGAAATACAAGAACAGAAAGTTCAGAATAATATGGCATACATAAATTAGTTATTGGTTATCTGCCTTGAAAAGCCATAAGGCTTTCAATTACAAAATATGCAAAACCAGTGATTGAATATTGAAAAAGGCCTATGGCGGTCTGTATGGAAGATATTGAACATTTTGGAAGAACAATCCTTACAATATGCACGGCCTATGTTCAGTATTAAATCGTGAGGAATTTAACGTTAGTGGGAAGCAAGTTAGTTAGCAAGCACAAGATGTTTATAAAGTATGCTATATAAAATATGCTAGCACTATTGTAAATTTAAATCTAGTCTATCCAAAGGTTGTCTGGAAGAGATCGCTCAAAGCGTTAAGGCCGCCTTTTGTATTCACTTACTGCAAACACTGTTTTTCTGTAATTTCTGTTATTTTCCTGTGTGTACAATAAAGCGTTTTCTATCTAGATAGATTTTAGCCGCGATCTCTCATATGACACCGCGATCTCTCATTCAAGGAAAATTGCCTGACTTTTTCTCCTCGAGTAAGTTGCAACTTGGCTGCACGTTATTTCATTTATGTAGTAATTGCCGCCATTTTTTGGTGCAACGATGCAGTCATGTCTATTATTTATATATCATGTCAGTCTAGCATTATAAAATTTGATTTATTGTATAGGCGTTCCTTTTAAGTGAAATGCCTTATGTGCCTTATCTGTTATATTGAAATTACTTTCTGGTCAATAAAGTAAGAATACTATAAACATCCTTGTTTCATTTATCAGAATAAAACAACAAGTCAATTTTCTAACTCAAAAGAGCGATTTATTAATAACCTAGCACTTAGGAATTATAAATAAAATTAAGGCTAGCGTTCAGTTCTTATTTTACGAATGTTAAATCGAATTTTGCACTCCACACTACATTGTTATGGGGTTTGTTTACATAAGGCTTTATTTAATGACGCAGTGTAAATACTCATTAGTTCAGTACCCAGTTCATAGTGCACTAAAAGCTCTATACTGCGTTATTTGAATATAGCCAATAGATGCGCTGTCTTTGAAAATAACGTTTCCACTATACTATACGTTACTTTAGAATGACGTGCATTAAGCGTAAAGCATCACTGCATCCTCGTTGACTATAAAAAAACGTTAACGCACACTAATATAATACAATTCACCATTAAACACAATACGTGTGTGTGTTCATTTGTGTGTATAATGCTTATGATAAATGTAAGTCTTTTGTCGTTAGATACGATGCTCGTGTCACTAATGAGGGACTCACATTTACAAAACGATGAGAATTATCAGACATTCCGGCTATTAAGTTGCAGATACGCGCCACAAAAAAAAAACAATTATTATAAAAGTTCATCTTGTCCAAAGGACAGTTGCACACAGAGCGTTCTTTCAACAATAAAATTGCACTTCGCTCAGAAACTCGCAATTAACAATTCAATTCTAAGTGCCAAAATACTGCGAAATACCAAAACATTATATGTAACAAAAAACAGTCACGGAAAGTTATTTATTCATGTAGACCTACAATTGTACATACGGACAAAAAACTTAGTAACTTAAGTTCACAGACAATTTGGTATATTGAAGTAAAACCTACATGGTGTCTAAAAGTTGCAAATAAACATTACAGGGCTAGCATACCTACTTATCAACAGACTACATCATTTTTAAATAAGCTAGCGCCAAAATCTTATCTAAAATATCGTGTAGTGCCACAAACTTATTTTACCCTGTATATGTAGTATTGATTTTTTAGACTTTAGATTGGAAATGCAGTCTCTTGTTTGATTCCATAATTTACGACACAATTCACCACAACGAACAAAAAGATATCCAAAACAAATTTTATTTACATTCAAACTGATAGATAATTCAAAGCGTTTCAAATTTAATGGTGCCTTTGTATCATAAACTAGAAACCTATGATGTGTTGAAATAGCTGGAAGTGTTGTGTAAGGTAAAGTCTAATAAGGGGTAATGCCTGTATTTTTGGTAGATATAAAATGCGCAAGGATTAAAATAAGTGTGTGACGCATTACAAACTGCAATAAATAATATGCATTTTATTCAGTATTAGTTCTATCTTTGTAATTTAGTCATAAAATGTCCCAACGTGTAACCGCTAACTAGTGAATTCGAATGGTACAAAAACTATTTTTTTATACTTCGTAAGCTAATGTCTAATTCACGCTAATATAAAATACTCGCAACTTTAGTGAATTACAAAAACCACTCACATAAAGTCATACGGTCTATCTTATAAAAAGTTAGCGCAGACTTGATGTATTGATTACAATACGTAATGATGACATAAAGTAAACGCTAACTTTTTCTAAGATAAGGGGGTTTAGACTTTAGGTTTATAAGTCCTGTTAAAAGTGATTTTGTGAAGTAATATTTGCAAGTCACCGATTCAAAGTCTAAATCTTAACTATACACGACAATCGAATAGAACTAACAGACATATTTATAACATTTTCTCCGGAGGATGTTTTGTAGGATATTTTAATGAGATCTAGCTCTAACATTGCTATTCTTCAAATATCCTCATAACTCCTCGAATAATCCTTATATTTATATGACCTGCCTGCGATTGATGGTGATAAATTAATAGTTAAAACTGTTTCAAAATCAACAACATCAAAAGGCTTTGACTAATCTAAATAGGCTTCTTCAGAGAACTTATATACTAATGAAATCCTGTTTTTTTTACAAAAATATACACTCCATACACTCAAACGACTCGTATTCTGGGAATATACCTACATAGCTTTAAATAACTTTAAATTGATTTCACTGATATAAATCTGCGATTTTTGTTTTTTTGATTAAATTTGAGAACATATGGGTTACCCCTTGCGCAACAGTGTGACTCGTCGGATAAAAAAATCGAGTCACAGTGTGACTGGTTGGGGACCCGCTATTGTTTCATAGAGATTTTAGAATCTCGGGTTGGTTATTTTCAATCACAATGCACTTTTTAAGAAAAAGTAGTGATGAATTAATTGTTAAAACTTCAAACAGTTTCGTTTGTGACAAGATCCAAGATTTGATTGAGGATGAAAATCTAATAAATTAATTATTTTACAAATTAATAATTAATTGTCAAGGGAACTTTGTCTTGGAGGTGAAAATCATAAATGCAGTTAATTTATGATTTTTACACTATTGACATTTTTGGGTTTATTTTAAGGTTTTTATGTACCTGCAACCTTTTACTAGGTGGTTTTCTTTTGTATTCAGCGTTTTAGTTCAAATCAGATTTGTACACTTAATACATACTTAATAATAAGCCAATTTAAGAGCTAATTCAGCCTATTGCACATACATGCTTAACAAAGCTAACACAAAATCAACATAATTTACTTTGTCAAACTAAAATCAAATATTTACATTTCATTTTAACTTATTTTTAGAAACTGCACTAAAACTAGACTAATAAATTAACGAAAATCACATGATTGTAATGCATTTGTTTATATATTCCCGTTTTTATTAGATTTTTTTTCTAGTCGAGATTGAACCGATGTTTTCTAATGAAAATCATTCAAGAAAATAAAGTTTCTGGCAAATAATGTAGGGAAAAATTATGCTGCTATGCTCATTTTATCATCTGCAGTAGACCTCAATGCAAATACCGGCCTTGTGCATAAAATTAAGGTAATTTAAAATTAAAATAAAAGGTAAATCGAATACATGTTAGAGGCAAAACATATTCTAAACAATTCAGTTCGTTCAAATAATCACAATTCATTATAACTCAGCTATTTACAAAGCGTTGATTACTGCGTTTAATGTTTTTATCAAATAAATATTTTTATTTAAAACCTTATCTTTTAAATACAAACGCATTGAACATAAACTCATTTTAATAAATATTTTGCATCTCATTACTTTAATTTATTGATTAACGCAAGGATATTAATTATTATTTGGTTCAAACAGTTTGTATGGGATAAGATTGTTTTTAAATTCAATTTATACAGGGTTCACATCGTACACATAGCCTAAACATCATTATCATCAACTCAATGTATTTAGACAAAGTAAAATCAGTTCTTAATCGTTTCACGTTTAGTCCAATTAAGAATGTTAATTGTTATTCAAATTTAAACTTTAGCGTGTAGAACATAAGAACTATACTATTCACAATCTCTTACAAATTAAGTGTGAACCGTGAACCCAGTAATTATCCAGATCTTTTTGTAAACCACCAATAGAATGCCTTTATTTCCTAGCCTCGAGAAATGAACCAATCCTATTGGTGAGTTTCGCTCTCTGGTGAAACATAACTTTTTTCTTTTCCCATAAGCAGTATCAAACGTATTACAATGAATCCTCACGATGAAGCCACAGCATTGAGATTCGTTACTGTGTAGGTGTGGTGACGTCATTTCAGGCTGTATGTAACATAGCGTAAGCCAAGTGTCCATTCACTGTTCCCTGGCAGAACACGCGTCATTTACGCCATTAGATCTGAAAAAGGGAATATTTTGATAAAAATATATAAAATAAAATAAAAAGTCATTTATTTTTCCCCTACAAAGTTAAAACAGTTCCAACACTAAATGAATATATAAAAAATATATAAAATTACTGTCAAAAGAAGCTTATTAGGAGTAAAAATAACACAAATAAAATTTATTATAAAGTCGACAAAGAATCGAAGTGCGTTCTTGATTTGAAGAATAAATTGACATTATTCTTGACTCAAGTTAAATAAACAGTCTTTGTTTTACTATCTTATTATGGCAAAAGGATAACTTATGTGATTTAGGCACAAGATCTATACGAAGTTTGAATGTTAGGAATTAGTATTCACTTTAATAGCATAATAAAAAAACAAAACAGTACCATTATACCTAGTTATACGTGAATTTTGTTATACATTTTTCTGGACAGTTTTGTATGTACATATTTATATCCTTATTTAATCATACAAAAGTATTTGACAAACACAGAAAAGTTATTATCTATTAGACAAATAAGTAATATCGCGCTACACCTGAAACTCCGTCTTAACATTCATGCAAACATAAGATTGTAAACATAAATAAACAAATAAACGTTCTCAAGATTAACTCTAAACAAAGGATAATTAATTGATAAATTATAGGCATTGTATTTGGTGCAATGACTTGAGTTCAGATAACGTGTGTAACCCAGATAAAGCTCGTATCATAATCATTGTGTTACTTTGACCGCATATTCTGATCGTTCTGATAAGATATAAACTCTTTGGTGTAGTGAATGTGAAGTGATAAATAAAAATATGCCTAAACATTTGTTATGTATAATGAAAGGTATAATGACATCTCTGTAATGACGGTATTTAGCGCTGTGGATTGGGAGTTCGATGCCATCATGATAGTTGTGTGCTTACGAAAAAAAAATCTGCAACTAACGGCCGGTTTCTGGAAACTCAAATCACGATTGATACGAGTTTGACACATAGTAATTGTTTGATTTTTTCGTTGATCATCGTTCGAGAAACCGGCCGTAAGTGTTGTACTATAGGAACTAGACTGTTGTTAGAATATATCTATTTACTTACAAAAGAAATAAAATATTCGACTAGCAATCTGGCGCTCATTTACCTTAGACATAGACAGGTTTATTTTTTTGGGACTAGTTGCGTTCATGAATATTTACATTAATTCTACAATATTGAAACGACCCACAATGTGTAAATAAAATACTTGTTATATGGACGTCGCCAAAGACCTTACAATACAATAGGGGGGAAGACCTTATGGAGATTATAGATTAAAAAAATGGTTGTCTGTAAAGTCGGTTTACTGACGATAGTTGAACGTGACAACGAACGCAAAGGCCGATTGTGCTTCTTTGTCGCTCGTTCCGCGCTCTCGCTTGCACTTCATGGAACGCCTCAGAGCGAGGTAACGCCGCATGAGTCTCAGAGCGAGGTAACGCCACATGAGTCATGTTTTTTCGTGCGTGCAGCCGGCTCTATCGAATTATAAGACGTTGTCACATCAAAAATACTTACATATGAGAGATTCAGTCAAGGTTATCCTGGAAAATGAGTCTGACGTATCCCGGAGTGCCTTGCAGTGGCGCCGCACAGAACGGACAAATCGCGTGGAAGCCGTTAGTTCCGTGCGGTATATCTACACTAGCCCAGTACCTGTAAAATATTATATTAATTAATTAAAAGTTCCGTGTAGTTCGATTCGGATTGAGTTCTTGTGATGTTGCTAAAGTTATTAAATTATTTTTTGACTATGGAGATAGAATAAACGATTAAATAATGCAAAATCTATTTATTAGAATTTGCATCATCGCATCAATTCCACGGTCTATCTTATTGCTAAAATTACTTGAATTACAAAATAATTAAAAGTGTTATACGAAAGCTCACTTTTAAAGGTCTAAAAAAGCTCATTTATATGTAATTAAAATCTTTATACGACTTTTTAATCCCCTTTGGACCCTTAGTAATTAACCTACTATGAGAAAGATTAATTGATTATTTTATTTTGAAATTTCTCACAAATACGTAGTGGTGGAGGACTTAATGCCAAAAGATTGTGATATAAAATATGTAATCAAAGATCTTAATTAAACTTACTTGACAGTTCTCTCCGATGCCATATGACCGCAAGGGTTGAAAGCGTACGTCGGTGGCGCGGCGTCGACATAGAATGCGGGTTCGATTCCCATACACACGCGCACCACCGTACCAGCCGTCATGCACATGGGACAACGACGCATTCCTTCTTCACTCGAATCCGCACCCCACGAGTGTTCCCCTGAAATATGAATTAATGTTTTTATTCAAATAAAAAAAACTGTATTTTTGAAAAAAATAATATCGTTAAGAAGGAAGGATATAGGAATAGGCATCGAAGCTCAGTTGGTATTAGCTCTGCTTTCCATTTTGTTGGTCGAAGGTTTGAACATTACGTTGTTACGTAAAAAAATAAAAAATAAATATAACAATTGGCTTAAAGTCTAGTACATAAATTTAATGTACTTATTTATTATATTTTATGAGCTTTGGATTTTGTTTAATAAATAAATACATGAAAAAAAGCGAAGGTCTGCCTCGTACACCTTCCACAGGTTCTTAAACTTTTACTACAATACAGATAACGCGAAGGTCTACCTGTAGACCTTTTACAGGTTCTCAAACTTTTTCATGTCAAGACCCTTCTTGACATGACATCGTTTAAAAACCTGCACTATACGGTACAATATAAGTGTACCTTGCACATGTCCGCAGTTAAGATACACGTAGGGTTGGTTCAGATCCTGCTGCGCCGCGGACAGTTTCCTTGGAATCACGAGTGTGTTCAACCCGACGGGACACTGCGGTCGGCCCGCGTTCAACTCGTCTACTAACGCTTCTAGATCACGTTTTGTCTGTAACATTTAAAAACGTAACATAATTTTAATAATAAGTAATAAGTTTATTCAGAACAGGGTACAGTGTTACAAAATTTACAAGTTAAACGATGAAACTACAAAAGTAACAAAACTGAGTAGTAGTCACATCGCCCACCTCCTTAACCAATGGAAATTAGTTCTGACAAAAGTAGGTAGGCACAATAAATTAACAAATAAGATAAACTATAGATTATTGAGATTAAACAATAGCAAAAGGTGCAAAAGTAGTAATTAAGTAAAGTATAAGTAATATGGTGTATATATAAACGCCCTATAGTAAGGATAAGTAATATTTAAAGCAAGGCTCGATTCTTACGACAATGGTTGGTCATTTACAGGCCAAGACTCGAAACTTTTTGCGATACCCGGAAAAGGTAAGTAAGTTATAGTGTTTGTAATACTTATTTTGATAAAATAAATATCTCGTAGGCTTAAGTTTAATTAAGTTAACTTTTTCTACTATGCACCACAGAAAAGTTAATTTTATAATCGTCGAAGGTTAAAAATTTAAGGATCATTCTAATAACAAAAAGTTTACTGTTGAACTACTGTTGGAATACACCGTTTGCAACGGTCTGTAAATAGCTGAACTGTTTCTTATGTATTTTATATGCCAATGTACATTTTGAAAATACTGTATAGTAGATATGTAGTTAGTTTACTTAGAAATAATTAAAACTTTGAAATCGGAGCATGATTTCACAGATTATTAGTTTTCAACCGATGAAAAAACGTACCAGCCGACAAAGTACCGGTTTTTTTTTTTAATGAGCGTCAAAAATGCACTTACCGGTGAATTTTTGAGTCCCTCCGCACTTCTCCATAAGAGCGTTGCTCCACATAAGTCTATCATCGTACCATCTCTTAGTATGTTAGTCTCTGCTTGGCAAGGTAGGCCCTGGAACCGACACAATACATTTTATTTACATCTTTTATAATTTAAAATCTCTTAAAATGATATACATGGATAAAATACATAGTTATTTTATACTTTATTAAATAAATGTATTATCTTAGCATTAAGTTAAAAATAAATAGGCACAATCATATTTTATTCATTAATATCTCAGGGTACACCTATTCAAAGACGATTATAAATCATCATAGTTATTTTGTGATATGCCGCGTGGAACTGGATCCTAGGACCTAGAATCACCTAGTATGTAAGAAGATTCTAAATGATCCTTGTGATTTTATTGTGAACAAAGTTTTTTTTTTACTTTACTTTATATATATGAGTATCTGAATAAGATTTATGGTGTAAATAAATATTTTTTTTGTATGTGAATATAGATTACAGATCAGATTGTATTAGCATACATTCTATAAATACGTTACTAGAAGATACGCAGTTATTTTGTTTGATAAAACACTCAGTACAATAAAATGTAAATAACAGATCCTAATATCGAATGGCAACCAACAAGTATATCCGAGTTTATTGTTGGTTATAAAATTTATAGCATTGACGATAAAGTTCAAACAATACCCAGCTCTGATATACTCGTAAATTTTTATTGCAATAGAAATATTTGAATTGCACTTTCGAGGCGGAATTACTGGGTTTATACGTTTAATATTAAAATTATTTAAGCAAATGTAGCCTCTAGCTTTTCTTTATGGTATAGAAACTGACAGTTTTGTTTTACTGAGAAAATCCGGAGTAAAATTAATCTTCATGATTACTTCTCTCAACTACTATAAATATTCTTTATTCTTTATTGTACACAAAATAAGACATACACAAGACAGAAATAAATGACATGTACAAAGGCGAGCTTAACCCTGAAAAGAGTTCTTTTCCAGCAAACCGTTCGGTTTAACGCCTAGTCTATTGATTTTAATTAGGCCCAGTCAAGAAGACAAGGCTCTTAACCTCCTTAAACACTACAGGGGGTCCTATCAGCTTTAGATTTTTTAACAAAAACTGTGTTTACAAATTACCTTTTGTTGTGCAGAGCGACTTTCCCGTAGCGAGAAGACAGCCCCCCCTACGGAAGTTTCACGCCAAGGGCCACAGGTGGCGCTACCGCCGCAGAAATCACCGCGAGGGTGCATTATGAGAACGCCGTTTGTCGTCAGTCCGTCTATTTCGTGATTCTCCGTCCATTTTGTCGCCTTTTCCTGTAACCAAGAAAGAGACGTTTAATAAATAACATGAAACGAGACACCGATTGTCTGTTATTAAAAAAGACGTTTATAACGCAACTTTCGAGACACCAATTATATTTTTACCACTAAACTACAATTGACAAATCGATATTTGGATGTCTCGAAAACAGTCTCGCTCATGCTGGAAATTAATACAACCACTGGTCAGAATTGTTTTATGGAATCCACAAACAACATCGTTCCAAAAAGTTAAGTTTTTATTTTTGAATTGCACTTTCGAAGCGGAATTGGGTTTTAACGTTCAATATCAAAATTGTTTGAGTTGTAAATGTAGCCTCTAACTTTTCAGTTTCAGTGGTATGGAAACTGAAATTTAACAAACTATGTATTTTAAAGCGAACATCCAGAGTGAAATGAATGATTACTGATCTCGCGAGATGTACTAACATCTGTTAGTACATCTGTACTCCAAATGTAAATAGTTTGGTAAAAAAAGTTTACTTTTTAAAAACAAAAACATGACATATCTTCATAACCTTGATGAAAATATGAATTCGTAACAGAGTTGTACGTCTAGCTAGATTATCGCCCACGTATTTAATTCGCGTCACTACGCCTCCAGTAGCACGTCAGAACAAACTGAAACGAACGGGTTAAAACAAAACGAACAGCTAAATCGATTTATTCCGGATATGCTTGTCGTACGTAACTATTGACACTTTACTGCGATAAAGCCCCTATTCATAAAAAAAAAACATGAAGTTTTACTACCATGTCAAAATTAAATAGTAAAATATAAAGACAATCCGTATTTCGGGCGTCAAAACACTCTAAAAAAATTAAAAATAAGGCTGGTTTATACAGGGTCAGTGACTGACTTCAAATTCGAGCCAAGTCAGTGCTGACCCGAAAAAAACCCTGTGTAAACTGATTTGAAGTCAGTACAGTGGGTTGAAGTCAGCGCTGACTTGAATATTCGGACACGAATATTTTAAAGTCAGTTGGCGCCCCCCGCCACCCGCGCACCCCCGCGCCAGTAAAATAAACCCCGTGTAAACAAACAAGTCAGTGCGTGGTTCGTCACTGCCGCTGCGTTGTAGAGTGACCACGTTTTGAGCTCGATATCATTGACAGCAATTCGTCAAAATTCTGTGGTGACATCCTCATAGCCAGTTTGTACTCCGCAGGATCTTCAAATCGCAATTGCTTCAGCAACAAAGCAGAGCCACCAGTTTCGTTTCTATTGTCAATCCATTTTCTTACCCATTGTCGTTTATTTTTAGTTATCTCATTTTCTACCATTTCTATTGACTCATTCAACAGCAAAATTATTACCGTTTTTCCCCCGAAGGGATAAAAACGGATATTTTGAGTCCAGCCGAAGCTTGACCCACTTTGAGATTACAACCCTTGTTTTTGCCCCCAAAACGTACCCCCTTCAGATCGTTTACCTACTATATCACTCGAAATGGCAACACTTTCATGACGTCACAGTCGGAAACAGGCGAATCGCGCGCCGGCTAGTTGTGTCTTCAGTACCTTTAAATTGCTGGCAAGTCATTTAAACTTGGGTGGGTCAAGCTTCGGCTGGACTCAAAATATCCGTTTTTATCCCTTCGGGGGAAAAACGGTAATATTTGGAGGTCCGAGCCTTCGCTTGACCCACTTTGAGATGTGTTTGGATTCTGCCGGCAAATATGCGAGATTTATGTACTGTGACTTGATTAGTTAATAGAAAGACTCATATCTTATGAGAGACATTGCTTTATTTATAATTAGCTAGATTAACAAAGGATATTATATTCTTATGTACATTGAAAATAATCTGGTGGACAAATTATATCATTTCTTGACAGACTGATTTCTCTGAAGTAATGATTAAGAACAGTTTGTTTAGAGAATTTCCTTTTTTGAAGGACTTCGTCGATATCTCGACCTTGAATTGAGAATTTATCTGTTGCTACCGCCGCTCGAATGCTACTGGGCGTAGCGTTGACTGGCTTCTTTGAAGCAAGATTTTAGTCAGCCCGTTATTATTATTCGACTGGATTCTCGGACAACACCTCGTGTAGTAATAAATAATACATCATTCTAGACAGCTAATCTGCGAGATTGCGAAATTTCTAGAAAACCAAAACATTGAGATTTTTTATCTCATTACTTTTAATACCTATCCTGATTGATAATGTGTAGCTGAATCAGTTTTGGAGCCAAAGGATGGCCAGAAAGTCATCGAGTTTTCGGTAATTTGGAAATGTTCATGTGAAATTTTGAGAAACGTTAAATCATGGACTCTTCTACCGGAATGCAATAAGATTAAAAGTAGTGTTGATACAGGTTATCTTCTGTTACATGAAATGGTCTTAACCAGCTTTAAATAGTATCTAGACTCCAGGTACTTTTTCTAAGTTTAGGCTTTTCGACATAAACAAAAAAAAAAAAATTTTTGAAATAGCCTTGATTACATGTTTTATTAGCGAATGCTGGGAAATAATTTCTGATCTTAATGGGTTTCCAAATGTGCAGATTATGGATTTGTGAATTAAGATAGTCGCTGTAGTCAGACCTACGGTAAAGTGTAAGAAACATAGGTTATTAGCAACTTGCTCGAGTTTTGATTCATGGATCGAAAGTTTCTTTTCTAATGGCTCAGTATTTCCATCTTCGCCTTGCGGCATGGTATGTTTTCAGAGTACACTTTCTCTATGACTTTTTCTATGACATGAGTTCACTGTATGACGAGGGCCAAGTATTTATGTCTTTGGGTCACCCCGTACCTTCCAAACTTAATTGGAATTGTACTCTTCACACCAATGAAGAGATAAGTTAGTTCGACGATCGATTAGTTCAATTCTAGGTTTCGGATCGTAAGCGGGGCCGCAATCGCTCTGGACTTGAGGTCGGGTCTCCGATAAACTTTGTTCCACCTCGGGCATACAGTCAGATATATTCCCTGTGCTTGATTCAAATGTGACAAGATTTTCGGTATGAGACAACGGGGTGGAAAAATCCAAGCTAGGTTCCATTTTCATTCCTTCGAAAAAGCATCCACGTACAGGGCTTTCTGGTCTCGGGGATCCTCGGTTACGTAAGTCGATACTACTGCTGATTTCTTTGGATAAAAGAAAAGAAAGAAAGACAGGAGTCCACTTCTCTCATCTCATCTTCTCTTTTCTTTCATCTTGTGGGCAATCGAGGAAGAGCTTACTAAAGAAATGATCCTATGAAGTAAGGTCTTTTTGATGGTCGTTTGGTTGGATAGTGATCATTCCGGGAGACCCTGATTTCGTGATAGCTTGTCAGCTGTACAATTGTACCGTTCCGGAATGTATCTGGATGTTATTATGAGGTGAATTTGCTTCGCCAGAGTAAAAGTGATTTTGACTAACTTTAAGAGAGCCGATGATTTTGGCCCGCCTTGCTATTGAAGAAATGCCACAATCGTTTTGTTGTCGGACTGTATCAAACATATGTCTTAGGTAGCTCCTTCTTTCCTTTTATGGCTACAAATACTGATCTTTCTTGTTCGAATGCCCTTGTTGTTGTTTGGCATTCCGAATACCGCTGAGGTTTTGGCCATTTACGGTAGCACCCTATCTTATATCCGATACCTCTATATATTATATCGTGATATTAATTGGGGCTGGTTGTAGGTGAATTGGAGATACGTCTGATAAATAATGGAACCACCATTCTATGGTTCCTTTCGAGAGTTGGTATCTTGTTGAATTTGGATATCTTTTCATGTGGTTGTCTTTTTGTAGAAAACGGCAATGGAGTCTGCCCTGAGGCATCACAAATAATGCGGAAGTTAGACGTCCTAGCAGACGTTTCGCTTCTAGCCAGCCCAAACTATTCCTAGGTATTCTTTTTCTTGGCTTGGTGTTTGATGTTTTTTATCGGTGTAGATGCCAGCCTTTAGGTGCAAAAGAAATTCTTGAACTTGAAGGATAGGTAAGGTTAGTGTGTTTTGACTTGCCAGGAGAAAGTCGTCTGGATAAACCACTACCCTGATTCCTTGATTTCATAGAACGTTTGCTATCCAGTTCGTTATTCTTGCAAATGCCTGTGGAGTTGTGGCTAAACCAAAAGGAAGGCAGGTCATTTGGTATAGGATGGCCATTGAACTTTAACATTAGAAATCGGCGGCGTTTTTGTCGATGGGTACATGGAAGCAGGCTTTTGAGAAATCTATTTTTGTTGTAAAGTCTTTGGGTTGCAGATGATTTGAAATGTTTTCGCAGTTTATGAGTCTGAACTTTTTGGGTTTTAGGATATAGTTTTTTAGCTTTCAGGTTGAAAATTTTCATTAAGGTGCATTCGGTTTTTCATAGGTGAAAGGAATCCCGTACGATCTGTTGCCAGCTCGATAGCCCTTACTGTTTGTAGTTCCTGTATTTCCGATTGCATCGTGGTATTGAACCACAGTTGCGTCGGTAATTTGGATATGATTTTTAAAAGGTGATTTTTTGATAATGGGGATTCTGTAGCCTCCGATTATGTTCAGTAATGACTTGTCTGCAACCATTTTTCAGACTTCAAGCTATGAATTCTCTATAGTCAATATTTTTTGCCTCAATTGGTATCTTTTTTGGGATCGGTTTTCTTCTTCTTAATATGTTGACGAAGTTTTCTTATGCCTGCTGTGTTTGCAGAGTCTCGTTGATTCTGACGTCTTGTTCGGTCAGGATTTTTGGCAGGTCTATTGTAGTTTTTCACTGAAAAGCATTTTTTGTAACCGCCATTTTTATTTAGGCACTCCAATTTTTCCTTATCGAATAGATGAGTGACAGAGGGGGGTGTGCTTTGAATGAGGCCATCCAAACCTACATTAGGCGACTTATGGAAGGACCGTCTTGTTGCCAAGGCTTCAGCACGGCGACCGCATACGTATTGCATAGCTTGGTCGTATCTCCTGCAAAAGTCACTTTCCTTACTTAAAAGGTTTCTTTGAATAGATTCTGCTCTTACAGATCCACCTACTTCCTGTACTACTTTCTGAACTGCTTTTTCTAAGTCTTCTCTCATCAGAAGAAGAGCGTGAGTTAAATCTCCACAGGTCTGGTCAAATTTCGGGAGTATGTCTGCTCTGCACAATTTAGGCATAGAGGATGCCATTTGTGGGTTTGTCTTCAAAGCCGTGAATATTGGAGTATTCTGAAGACATTTCTCTACTTCTCGAGATTTCAAGTTGTTCCAGGCTGGAGTTTCCAGACGCTGACAGTCTACTCCTTTTTTGACCATCGTCTCAGATGCCAGCCGAGTGGAGGGTTCTGCTTCCGTTGTAATCGCATCGAAGCATAGGGACACTTCGAGAGCATGGTGAAGTGACACGTCCGTGATTTCAGGGTCACAGTCCATATCTAGCTCTGAGAACGAGGAGTCGGCCTCGGCTATCTCTGGGTCCGAATCCATTGCCACTTCTTGGGTGGTATTGCCTGTCCCGATCGCCTTAATTACTTGAGTAATAGTGTTGGATGAAGTTTCCATCATTTTATTCATCATGGTCTCAAACATCTCTGTCTGTCTTTGTAATGCTGCAGCGATAGCAGAGTTTCCATGATCCTTTGTTAAAGATTGGGTACGGCTTACTCGCGGTGGGGTTTTTCGAGGATTTGAGGCAGTTGTAGTTGACGGAGTCAAGTTTGCTCTGAGTCTATCATCTGCTTCAGCTCGCGATAGCAGTAGGGGTTTTATTGATTTGACCACGTTGAGCCGGTTCTCGGTATTGTCGCCATGAATTTTCGTAGCTATGGAGTACGGCGCATAAATAAGGGTTCGGGTGAACGGCCAACTAAGCAGTTTAATTTTTATATTTCTGTAAGTTTTTTCGGATAATTCCGTTAAAGCGAAAGCGCTGGCTATAGATTGCGTTGGTATAGCAAAGCGTAGCTTATTTGTAAGCTTGGAATCTGGAGGGTCGCCTATTAGTGTTCTGGGTTGGAGGTCCTCGATCTTCCAGTCTTTCCAATCGCTTGGCATGTATGGTA
Source organism: Ecliptopera silaceata (assembly GCA_932527185.1). Lineage (NCBI taxonomy): Eukaryota > Metazoa > Arthropoda > Insecta > Lepidoptera > Geometridae > Ecliptopera > Ecliptopera silaceata. The sequence goes on along the minus strand of OW052208.1, from coordinate 6,517,344 downwards.
AAATTGTCTCGAGTATTTTTTCGATCACGTTACCATAGTCTTCTATACCAGACGAGAAAAGGAGTATATCTCTTATGGTCACCATCTGAAATAAGATGCCACAATTAGCCACAGTCGTTGGACTTATCGGTGTAAGTCGATTGGCCCGTCGGATCAGATGTGACACGACGTACCAGTCCTGGCGTCAGATCGAGTTGAGACGTCGGCTCGTTTGAGCTGTCGTCGCGCTAAACCCATCCGTCGGCTAGGCCGAGCGGTCATGTCTGGTTGAACCGTCGGCGAGGCCGAGCGGTCATGTCTGGTTGAGCCGTCGGCTCAGAACCAAGGTAATGGCGTGCGCAGTTACCAATTTAATTTAGTTATTTATGTAATTGAATCTTTGTAATAGGTATGTTGTACGCTATTACACGCAAGTATATTACGTTGTAGAAGAGAGAAACATAATTTCTTCTTCTTAAAACATAATAACTTAATATCCCTTGATCCAAATCCTTGGATATTATCTCTGGGTGAGGCTGGAAGCCGTCGACCCGAGCTGGGATGGTGTAAAATAATAAAACAAAAATTCTTACCTTTATGCTAATAACGATCTTCCTACGAAGGGTTCTTTTATGGTTACGCTTGCACGAACGTTCACACGACGTTGTTGGGGGAAAAACAAAAGCGTACTGAAGACACAACTAGCCGGCGCGCGATTCGCCTGTTTCCGACTGTGACGTCATGAAAGTGTTGCCATTTCGAGTGATATAGTAGGTAAACGATCTGAAGGGGGTACGTTTTGGGGGCAAAAACAAGGGTTGTAATCTCAAAGTGGGTCAAGCGAAGGCTCGGACCTCCAAATGATAAATTTTTCAACAAATAATTAAATCGTCGTTTCAGTTGTTTTCGCGAATTCATTTTCCCCACTGACTTCACACACGTGTGCTCACCGTGAGAAACGCACCACTACTACTTACTTCATGTAAACAGTTGAAGTCAGTCGCGGCGCCGACATTGGCGCTGACTTCTCTACTGACCCTGTATAAACCAGCCTTTACGCGTAAGTAGCCTGACCGTCTTTTGTTTTTCGAGGGGTAGACTTGACACCGTCTAGACGGAGGACAATTAAACAAAGGACGCTCAATCATCCCCAGAGTGTTTGTCAAAGGTCATATTGCTTCGTAGAGCGGCGGTATCAGCTTCAATCAATCTTACGTAGCGGCTCGTATCATCTCTGAGCCGTTAGACTTGAAATAAACTGATTTGTACGTGTCAATGATTTCTTGGAGCTGGGATAGGTCAATGACCAGACAGGTTGACGGGGTGTAGTGGACTGAAAAAGGCTTGGTTGTGACAGGTGAGAGAGGAGTGTCACACAGGATTCAAGACTAAAGAGATTTAGATTTTTAACACGTCGTCATCGTCGATTTTTTTATTAATTTCATCTCTCACCGATAATCTTTAATGATTACATGCTCTATGATGCACCAGTGCAGTTCTTGTTAATTTTATGCACAAGAATATATATCTCTATACTTCAAGGATAGTCATAAATAACAGTTACATAATACTGTTTGACCTTGAAAAACTCGTCAGTCCGAAAGGCGTTCCGGCATACTCGTATAACCAAAGTAGGGTGTTGATAGTCGTCATATCACCCTGAGGGGCTGCGGTCAGCAATAACGCTTAATAAGGCTTACCTTTGATAGAGGTTAAGGTAAGGCTTTTAAGATTAATACGAGTCCGGTGACAAATGAAGGGTTTAGTCAAAGTAGTTATCTATAGAAAGAAGGAGAAGAAAGAAAAAATACAAGCTCAGTTGGTAGTAGCTCTGCCTTCAATGATGTGGGTAGTGAGTTCAGTCCGAATCGAGAAAAAAACTTTTGTGTGAAACACACTAATTTGTGTTTTGCTCCTTGCCATAGGGATAGATCCCTAGGTAGGTAGGTTCGCATGATATACGAGCTATTTTAAAGTGGTTTTTAGTTTTTAAATATTATGTATAAACATTGTGTACATAAGTCAAATAAATAAATTCTACTAATTCTTATAATAATGTTGACTTACACCAAGAAATATATTCCTCGAGGAGTCGAACCCTGCTGCATATATACGGCAATTGTTGACGTCGTTCCTGTCTGATATAATGCGACATGCGAATCGCGATATCGTGCTCTGAAGAACTTTGGTGTCGCCAGTCTTGTCACCTGCCACTGTGTCCATCACCACAAAGTCTATTGGCGATTCTGATGATCTTCCAATCTGAGGACAAGAAAATTTCATTAAACTGTGAGGAATAAAGTTTGTTTATATTCAAGTTATTTGTATTTAAAAGATTATGCGTTTATTTTAAAATATCGTTCATTACAACAGTTTATTTAATAAGAATTTACTCATTGTCAATCACATAAATGAACTAAAATTTCAGGGATATTTTAGAATCGTTGTATATACTAGGTGATTCTAGGTGTCAGTTTTACGCGACCAGAGCCTAGAAGAAACTACGGCCTGATTCCTACATTTTTTTTGTTCCTTCTTACAAAGAAAATAAAAGGAAGAAAATTAAATACTGAAGTTCCAGTGACAAAATGAGTTAACACTATTTTAAACGGTGATTAAAGACTTCGGGATCCAAGAAACCCAGTACCAGTAATAAAGCCTTAATAGGTAATTAAAACTCCGATGGACGATAATTTAATAACAGCGTATTAGGACGGGAGATGGCTCGCCGGATAAGATCAAAATGTAATTGCTTCTTGATTAACAGATGGCGGACATACGCTACGATGGACTGGACGGAACCTCTCACTTCCTATTACCCTGAGCAATATTATCAAACTAAGTAATCACTTTACTATATATTTTATGCAAAAACCGACTTAAATCGTGACCAGGTATTAGTTTCAATTTCACAATTAAGTGTCACTGCACCATCTTGTCGATTCCTAGATCGCGCTATCGAAGCAGTTTGCGTGTCACGATCGAAGTTATGAAAATTAAAGTTTACTCAAAAAGTACTTGTCCGATCTTCATGAAATTTATATGGCCAGCTCTGAAGTATGCCCAACCGATCAAAAAAAATGGAGAACCTTTTTTTTAAAAATTGTATGTGACTGATATTGTCACTGATACTCTGTGGTCGTTGTTTCCGATACCTATCATCCTTTACAATGTATACGAAACGGTTAATATAATGAACTAATTGACAATAATAAAATTGTACCTAAGTCAGTTGTACCAATCAAGGAAAAACTGAATGTAAAAACCAATATGATCATAACTAAGCGAAGCAGAAAGAAGGTATTGTTCCAATTAGAAATCTTTAAGCGTAATTAAATCTTACGAAATCTCCAGCAATTCTACCTTGAAAATTCCAGTTTTTGTTTTCATAATAAAAGAAAACCACAAAAACTGCTTTCGTTTTATACATATTATTTCTTACATCATCATAACAAACTGTTTAAATCCATTTAAAAATATGTTGCGAACCCTTGATTAAGTGAAATATGCATTTAATTTTAATGAATAGTTAGGGTTGCTTGTCCAAACGCTGGGTGGTCGGCGGGTGTGAAGGCTGCGTTACGTCGACCGTTCCGGAGTGCGCGTGCATCGCTCTACTTGTCAATGGCGAGGAGTCTTTAGATAAGAACCAACTTCCTGCGATTTATGCGAATATTATAAAGCCAGTTCCGATGCATTATTCAGATACTCAAGTTTTATATATTTAAATGGACAATTTATGGTTTCAGCGACAGCTTCGACACGATAGCCGCGGGCAGGTGAATTTCGTATAAATGTCTCAAGCGCTCAATAATAAAAATGAGTTATTTACATAAATTCAGGCACGCAAGCCGCTGTAAAACTGTTTATTTTAGTTAGTCCACGAATTTCAACGTTTCAGTAAATTTATCCACGATTTGAAACATTCTTTGCAAGTTCACATGAAACAATGCCGCTTGGCAGTCCCCACTTCCACTGCGCAAAATATACCATCAATTAGAAACTGAGCATTTTCCCTTAAAATCTTGGCATTTCCAGTGAAAGCTATACGTAGCCAAGTCTGAATTTACCGAAGAGTGTCGTGATAAATTTAAGTGCACTGAAGAGAAAACTGAAGAGTGAAATTTCCAATTACATGAACTACAAATCCAATTTATCTCAATATTCGTTTAAAGGTCGAGCGAGTTCAATTAACCATTAAACCAATAAATCAAGATTTGTGAAGGCGTACCGACTGCCCAGAACTCGCTGTGACTATTGAAAGCACTTTGATTGCGTGGGGGCAATCAAAAGTCTTAGAAGTTGTAAATATTACTAGGACATTCCGGTGACATGATGGCAGTTCATGGTTGGGATTTGGCTTCAAAGTCCGTTCAATAGTGGTAGGCGTTGCTTGTAAGAATATTAAGAATGCAGATTAGCGTGATCACCACCGCATTGCCGATGTTAGGTAACGCGCAGGGCCGTCGCGAATACTAGCGTCACTATGCCAGCCTTTTCAAAATATCTAGAAATAACTACAGTTTGCTCTTACTAATCTGATGATATTTAGAGCACATTATGTAGGTGAGCATGAGCATAAAATAAACCAAAAGATGAGAGATGCGAAGCGAACGTTTAGTGCCTTTGTTCAAGAAAACTATCGTGACTAAAATAACTAGCCAGTTTTCTATTTGTTAACTGTAGCACGACACGAGGCCCTGCATTACGGACTTGTGAAACAATCGATTGCATGACCTATGGTCAAGTCAAGGTTGGTTCCGACACATGCAACTTCTATGGTTTTACTTCACATCCGCATACAGGGAAATGCGACATCTTGGGACACTATACCTTGAATACCTCGCATGATGATGTACATAAAAGATAAACGTCAGGTCATAATCGATTTCTAATTGCCCAACAGGTCGGCTGGTAACAAATCACTCAAGCATCGTGACATAAATGCCGGTGAGTACCAGCTGCCAAATTTAATCGCAATCGGAACCACAAAAAGTTATTATGAAACGACAGCTGCTTCTTAGGCCGAATGATAGAATTTGACCATCAGCCGTGACGAGAGAATGGCAATGTTGGAGATTACACGCTATTTAGTTGCCGGACAAAGCCACGCTGTTACGTCTAGAATTGCTCTGATAGTTTCATCTGAATACACAAAAGATCTTGAAGCTATTATTTCAAAATCTTTGGTCTCAAATCTGTTGAAACGGTTGAGTGATACTGGTAACAATCATTGCATAGTGGTAAGAGGAAGGTTCCTTTGAGGTCATAGTATCGGTATACAAACGTAATGAAGTAGCCAGGTAGAAACTAGAAACCGATATCAGCTGACCGCACTAGATTACGGCCTACGTGCACGCAGACTGCACAGGGTTATCTAACTTCTATAATTACAGAACGTACCACGGGCCTAAGAATAGATTAATATATTATTGTCGTTCATCAGCACAAAAAAGTATAAAATCATGCGTTCGGATTTTAATCATAAATAAATATGTTTCAATACGCAAATTTAAATAAATCAAGCTGCTTTAATGTGAATATTTAAAAACACATTTAAATAAATACTTAGTTCAACAAATGACAGCTTTGCTTCACAAGATGATATATCGAGTGTATCCAAAACATCGCGAACCTAAACTGGCAGCAACAACCAATAAATTAAAGTTAAACTGTTCATCTCTTGCTAGTCCCTTAAGTAGTCAGACCCTTGCTCTATCACGAAGGTCTTGAAATAAATAACCCGGCAAGGCCGCTGCATATTTAATCACATTAATTAACCCTACTTTTGTTGTATAAGTAAGGTTACTGTTCACCAACTCACAAACGGGCGGTTACAAAACAGCGACGTACTAATCGTTCGTAAACGATTTTAAACGGACGTGTAATGTGATTGAGCGGCTTAAGACTCCCTAATTTGGTTACATAAAACGGAAGGCTGTATGTGCTATTGTTCCCACGGAAACTCTGAATTCCGGTATGGTAATTTACTGCTTGTCAAAATTGTGTGCGACTTTCGTATACGAGACAATAAGAATGGGTAATCACAGAATAAATCACGAATGTCGCGAGTAAGCCTTAAAATTAGCTTTTTGTCCTTGATTACAAGAGAACTTAGTTGTTTATGTTAGAAACTCTGATGGCCTTCATAGATTTATTTCAGGCTTTCTGAGGTTTCCACAATTGTTAGATATACGACAACTAAATAAGGAAGTAGTTTTTTTCCGGTAACTTTTTATTCATTTTCGACGATTGAGACTATTTTATAATACCAAACTTGTTTTGTTCTTGCTCAGAGGGACGAAAGAATTTAAAAACATATACATACTTAGTTTAAGTATCCCCATTCGTCTCACTGGGGCGAATAAAACCTACTTTTCAGCATACTTTGAACATTCATTGTAGTTCTTTCACATGTCTATTCAGTTGTATATGATGAGAGTTCACAATACAACAGTGTTCTACTTTCCACAGTCTGTTTTATTCGTGGCAACCGCGGGCAGGTGCAAGTTAATAGGACAGGGGCTGGCACGACAACCTGCACTCAAAGGCAATTTCCTTTCGATAAACTCAATAACAGCAGCGCCCTGTGCCAGACTAGTGTCATAGCAAATTGGATTTTAGTTACTTAACTTAATTTAAGTTACTTAGTACGTTACTTACTGTGTTATGATTCAATAAAGTTTAATAAATATTTTTAGTACTTTCAGAATGGCCTTGCCGGTTCAGCTGAATTTGGTTTTGAGTTTTTCGTAGTCCAGAGAAGGTTTATAAACCTTCTCTTGACTACGAAAAACTCAAAGACAGTGAACTCGTCGACGGACATCGTCTGTCGGGTCAGCTTTTTTTTATTGCTAATGTCAAACATATTATGTGCGTGGTCTTGTTTTGTTTGCACGGACGGACTAATGGATTCGATACACCATGATTTCATGTGTTATTCAAAAATATAAATATATAAATACCAATGGGGACAACAATCTTTTTATTTATTACTTTTACATAAAAATATTATAGATAAAAGTTAGTAAACTATATACTTCCTAATAGTTAATTTTCATTAATGTAATACCAGGAAAGCCGAAGCTTACCTAATCATACCTTCCGTTAAAATATCATTTAATTACAAGTTATCGGTACATCGACGTCATTGTAAAATAAAACAAAGAAATGAAATCGTCTTGAACGAAAAGCAGTTATGATTAATTTCAAATGTTTATGTTAATTTTATCGGTAAAGTCTTGAAAATAACCATCTTATTGCAACGGCACGTTTTTCATTACAAATGCCCTTCGGTATCGTATTCCGTGCAAACATGCTTAAATCGACTACTAATTAAGACCTGAAAGAAGGAAAATCGATCTATAAATAATGTTATCATTCAAATCAAGACGGGAAATAACAAAAGAAGGAGTCGCAACAGATCACAGAACCTTCACGTAGAAATGGTAGAACTGGCGAAAAAGAAACAGAAAAAAAAACATGTAACAAGACAAAAAGTTATTGTGCTAAGCGCCGCTCCGAAACCATCTTTTGCAGCTGTATTTGTACAAATAACCGATGCTTTACTTTCCACCGTCTGTCTGGCGCCGTTCAGCATCCACTCAGGCACGACCATTCATCTGCTTCCTGTGATTTTGTAACAAAAACTCAGGTATCATTGAATTTAAACTCTTTACACAAAGGATTGAATTTTAACAGAATATTGCTGGTTCATAACGGTTTCATTCTTTTGCATGCCGATCGTCCTGTGCACGTGGTACTGCGTTTTGGTTTTAGTTGGTCACAAATATTTTTATCCCAAAATTTTATATGTTTACGTAAAGAATTTCGGTTTTAAATCCCGTATAGTGAAAGTAAAAAAATAATAATACTGGACAATCCACACAACATCATCTAGACCCAAGCTAAGCAGAGCTTGTGTTATGGGTACTAGAAGACTGACATACTTAATACAATACATTACAAAAGACCGATATTCTATACGTTATGACGAACTTTTGATCAATAATGTAGATGAAGATTTTCATTTCTGAAACGTCCTTTAAACTATTTTCAACTATAGCATGTGTGGGTGAGGGTGAGTGTGTTCTAACTATGTAATTGGATACCAACACAAAGAACTACACTAACAATTAGAGCAATAGCGCACTAGCGGCCAGGCCGCGCGGCCGCAAGGGTTGCGATCTGCAACGCGGCCAAAACGGCGGCTACGATCGTCAGTTGCACGCTGTAGTACCACAATACGTGCGGCCGCCGCGGCTAGTGCACGCACACTGGTGATTTAACTACAAAATAATTGATCTCAGTGGCCGCAGCGGCCAGCGACTGAACACTGACCGCAAATGTGTCGCGTCGATCTCGCTGGCCGCTGCGGCTTGGTGTGGCCGCTGGCCACGTGCGGCCAGGTGCGCGTGCTCTATTAGGGTTGTCAAAATTTCTGATACAGTCAAAATGTCAAAGACGATGTATCTTTTTGCACTATTCACGTGAACAGGCTTCTTTTCGGCTTATTATAGGAGTATTATGTTACACGTTGTATATCGGAAAATTCTTTCCTCATACAAGAAAGAAAGAAAGAAAAATAATTTATTAACCCAAAAGAATAACAAGAATTACACAGATATGATACTAAATAAATAAATAAACAAAAAAATTGGGTTAACTAGGACTCTGACTCAGCATACGTGCACTGTTACATAAGTAACAGTGCAACACTGGTATTCTGTCAGAGCCTATGGATCACGACACGGAGAAGCCGAAAAATAATAATAATAACAAAATAAACATAAGTAAGTACCTAAATTAAAAATTAAACATTATGACAATGTATAATAACTATGAAATAAAATAAACGTAAGTACCTAAATTAAAATTAAACTTAAACAATAAGACAAAATATAATAACAATAAAATAAACTAAACATGATATCTGAACTAAACCTAAGAAATACCATACCTAACATTATTTATTCAATGAGCAAAAAGTTTGTGGTGGCAATATTAAAATTTATCAAGCGAATAGAAAACACGTGCCAGCAACGCCATCTAACAAGACTAAAAAAACATTTGTGAGCCGCTGTGTCGATAAAGAGATCAAGGTTGCTTATTGGCTTTCTGGAAGAAAGCTAAGAATCCTGACCAGTCAGACGCCTGATGCTACGCGGGTTATTCAAAAAGTACAATGGCTTGCTTGATTGCTATTCACAGTGATTGTTTTGTTTTGTTCGCTAGCTTGCAAGAGAAAACATCGAAATGAATATATAAAACATGTATTAAATTGAAAATGTAATGTTAAGTTGAATGGATATGTGTAAATTGTGTGAAGTGTTAAAGTACAGTACATATTATGGGTAAGTTTTATTCATGATTTTGTTTTATAATCTGTTGCTCAAAAAGGTGTTTCTTGAGCGTCATCCTAAAAACACTCACTGTTTTCAGCATACGTATCGGCGGAGGTATAACGTTCCAACACTTGGAAGCCGAGAACGTAAATGACCCACGGAAAGCCATTGATCTGTGCTTCGATAACAACGACATATGATAGAATAATACTAGTAAAAGATATAAAGGTAACATAGTTACAATTAAGAATAACTATGTGCCCAATACAACAGATATTGTCCGATGTATTTTGGGAACTAGTAGGCGTGATGTAGGCGATACGGACATAAGAAAACACAAATTGTATTCAATTATGCATAATGAGCCCTCATTAAATGAACAACGAACTGTTAAAAGAACCACACGTCTAAGAATTGAACAATTTAATTCAGAACTTTACATACAGCCTGTTACCTGCCGCTGGCGTTCTTACTTGGAATGAATTTCTCTTTGAATAATTTGAATTTAAATGCTCCCTTGACACAGAACATACATCATTTCATTTTAACGTTCAGAATCTCTTGTTCAAGTCACTGTCACGAACAGATAATTCGATATTTTTATCAAAACTAATTCTAGTTCTCAAACTATCATATCTTCCTATCTAAACGATACATCTATAGGCGCACTCTTCGCCCAAGATCCAATGATCTAGACGCAGTAATTCTGTTTTTGGTTATAAACTAACCTACCGACCCCTTCCACATAAAAGACAAGACGGAAATGGTCATAACATGTATTTACAATGGTTTAAGTCATTTAACTAGAATAGAGTATATGAATGTATTAAAATGAATCCGATGCCTGTCGAGCTGTCTGTTCTGCCCTAGTCCCGACTCGCAGCAGGTTGTCAACTGTCAATAGACTTCCCCCGCGGGTCCATACACCCATGTTAACCGTAACATCGGAAACCTTTCGCTTGATGGACATGAAACGGTTTCTGGTGCGAATACAATGGAGTAGTAAGAAACTAATGGATTGTTCACGTTTACTTGGGATGCTAACTTTACTATGTTAGACGATAGTGTCTTTATTTGTTAAGTATGCAATGATAATAATGGCATAAGACTGGATGGTGCTTAGATGATATTGTGTGGATTGTCCAGCATTATTTATTTATTTATAGGTAGGATCAAAAGAATGACCTACTTGATATCTGCGCAGTTGTAAGAGTTGATAAGCTTGAATGACTCTACAAAGGCACAAAAGTGGATTTACCAGCAGTAATCGGCTGATCCGTCGACTGCCCACGCAACGCCAAGAAATGGGACATCCTTCGTTCTAGTTGCATGCACGTTGCATTGTACTTACGCAAATCGATGCAATAAATACAATATTCAATTAACAGTTTACACAATCATTGTTACTATGACCATCAGTAAGTATGATCAATCCAGTTGATAACGGGCTTCTGATGTGTACTGCTATTTGTTCTAGAAAATGGATATATCCATTGGCATATATGCCATTTAATGCAGCTCATTAATGTCTCAAATGTATTAGTAAAAACTGGGGTTTATTGAAATTGCAATAAAAATAAGAATGCAGTAAAAGCTCTACGCTACTATAAAGTTATTTTTGGATACATTTTCGAAATAGAAACTTTCGTTTAATGCATATTTTATCAACACTCTCGTGGGTTGATCCAACTTGATCCTAAGGGGATAAGGAAACTGTGTGCAAGACAATTGTGGATTAGTTTTCCTAATGATTAACACGCAAGAGGGATTTAACGGCTACGATTTATGGTGTACATTAATTCAACAAACAATAGATTCGAAAACTCTGGTAATAATAGAGCAGAGGATAGCACAGCTATTATGCCGAATTCAATTTCCGTTTTGGTACCAATTCAACCAAAGCCTCTTAACTTCTAAGTGGTAAATGAACTACACGTAGCTGATCTTGGGAATTATAAAATGGTGCTGAATTATTGTAAACAAAAGAAGATTACGATTAGCCTATCGATACTATAAGTAGAGTCGGACGTCTAGGAGAGATGGATTCAAAAAATGGCAAATATCATTAATAATTTTGAAAAGAGGTAAAATATAGATAGTAGTTATGCGCACAATAATGTGTAGTTCTATTTTGACGTATTCAAGTAGAGTAGACTGTGCGCAGAATACGGTTGCTTCGAAGAATAAACGGTATTACGCATACAATGCCATTCTATGCAATTCCGTTCTTTCAAGTTTTGGAAAAAATAGAACGGTTTTATATACACCATTCTACTTTGTATTATAACAGTTAAATAGGTAAATCGATAAATATATTTTCACCAAAAATTCAAACTTCCCCAAATTGATAAGATAAAATGTATACTTACGTAAACTGGGTTTCCCTATCAGTAGCGCTTTAATTTATGTTAGTTAAGGAAAATATCGTGCAGAAATACTAAAGGACATGTTATAAAATGGGCTTAAAATAATTTTGTTTCTGAACAACTATCATATGCGGTTTTTCTGATAGAGAATATTATCCACTATAGCCTTACAAAAACAAAAATAATATTAGAAACGCCATTTATTTAATAATTAAATATTAAATCCGATTATTTTTTTCATCATTATATTATTTCTGCACAAAAAAACAATGGTTAAATATGGTTTTATAAAGCATATTATGAACCTTAATGTTAATAAAATATTTTAAAACAGTGGCAATAAACAAATAAAACCAACGAATTATTTCTGTTATGTAGGATTGGGATGTATGCACAGAACAAAAAATACAGTAGAAGGAGCAAAGTCCTTTTTTAGCTCCGGAACCACCGTACCCTAACTTACACTGACACAGGTTAATTGTATTTCGTCACACTAAGAAAAGCGTCGTGTGATTGGTTGAATGAAAGTAAGTAATACATTAGTCTTCGTTCATTTGAAAATTAACAATAATCTTAAGACGATAGAGTGGTTTATTATCTAATCTATTTACATATTACGTCATACGGAATACTTTCACTACCAAGTTCTGCTACTCGCCGCTAGATGTCACTACACCAAATGCATTTAATAAACCTTTATTACTTTTGAGATAAGATTCATATTTCCGTAACGAGCTCTTTACTATTTTTGTACTATTGGTCCATTTCTAGGGTTGTACTGCTGCCATTACTTTATATATCGACAATGCGTTTTATTTTCAACTAAAATTAAAGTCGATAAATATATTTTACATTTCAAAATGAATTAAGTACCTTACTCATTTTTATGTTTGAAATCATTGTGTTTATAAATGTATACTAATATAAAAATGTATATAATAATGGAAGTAATTAATAAAAATAAAATTAAAACACTGGTTTTATTAATGAACTACTTACATTAATAAAACATCTACATACTAAAAAATATACATTATTGGCCTTGAAAGATAACATATGTTAGGTTTAATTAATTTAATTGTGATTTTATGAATAATTTTCGGGTTTTATATTATTTTAGTAATTAATCTTTATTTTTATTAACTGTTTTGTTAATTTTTATTTAAAAAGAAGGAACTTTGTGCTCAATTGATTTTTATGTAAATATGTTTTAAAGTTAATATTTAATTTAAATGACTAATTTATAAATATTGTGTAATTTAATTACTAATTTAGAAGTCGATAATTGAATTATGTCTTTAATAGAATCATTTTTGTATAGAAAATGTAAGCCCCGCCTACCAACAACACTTCCGTACAAGATGGCTAATTTTTTAGACTTGGGATTTTTTGAAAGCTCTGGAGGGCAGTCTGAAAGTAGCGCTTGGAAGTGTTGGTGGTATGAGAGGTCTTAGTCCTGCCACGAAGTTAGTTGTTTTAAGGTTTCTTTGGAAATAATATAATTTCGCGAAAGTGAAGTTTAAAGCTGGAATAGCTGAAGTTCTGTTACAGTATAAAGTGGTGTAAACTGGATACAAATTAAAGAAAAAGTATAACCGTAATAAAGGAGTTTTTCTTACAAGTCAGAAATGGTAAGTACACGCCCAATTTTTTAAAAAAATTTAGAATATTTTCTGATTGTGATCGCTTGGTTTAAAGTTATAATTGTTAGCGATTATTTATTTTATTATTAATTACCATCATTGTCCCATTATTTTACAATGACTATTAAACATAAACTACACGGAAGTTCTCCATGAAACTCGCGGTTTATGTGAAATGACTTATTGTTTAATATAATAGTTTGGTAAATCAATTTAAGAATTATAAAATATTGTTTGCTATTTAAATGAAGAGATTTCTAAAGATTTTAGAAAATAATAAATGTCACATCCGGCAGTCCGCTGCCATCTTGTTGTTTACGCCTATGCGGCGATATAAAAGCAAGAGGTAGCAGCCAACTCATACTAAATAAATGTTACTAAATAAATCAATGTATTACTAATTAAATGATAATCAATTAATGTAAATACTATTAAATAAAAGAGTCATTTACATAATGAATGTCTATAACAGTTTTCATGGCAATTCTTATATTGTCAGTTTTAAATTGTGTGTCAATGTGTCAATCAAGTTTTTGTGAAACTACCCGCAATTCTTTTTATTTTTTATCTGGCTTCTTCAAACATTAATTAAACAAAATTTACGAAAACATTTCATTGTCGTTAGTCGTTCTGTCTCGTAATTATAAATTCTAAATGTTGTCTACTTAATGGTACCATGTCTTCTGTGTTTGTGCTTGCTACAATATAAAATTAACATCGATCTCCGTAAGTAATAACATGTAATTTATGAGAGTTCTAGAAAATGGTGAATTCGCAACAAATGCTACGTCATCGATGCTGATGACAAAAGACAAGTGTGGCTTCCTGGGTCACTCGTCCCATCAGCACGGTTTCCAGCGGCGCCGGTTGCGGAGCGCGTGATCTCCAGCGTGATTGCGACTTACCGTGCCAGCACGTCGTGTCAGCCTTTAGAGTGCTGACTCATCAAATGTCTTCGGAACGTTGAGCACGTTGTGCAAGGTTAGATCCAACCATTTACTTTGATTTTGTATATCGATTATCAATGTGGGTAGTCCTATCTACCCACATTAATTCTAACTTAACTACTTACTTTGATACTTTTTTTAAGATATCAAAAGCAAATGCTGATTTATGACAAGCAAATGCTTGTCCTGGACAGTTCAATTCTAGAAGGGTGATGTTGGTAGTCCATTTTTTGACGAGTGTGTAATTAACGCCACACTTGATCGAAGCCGAAATGACTTTTAAGTTATTGTGCTATATAATCGATAAAAGTAGCTATGCCCGCATATAATATTATGTAGATTATACTTATTATATGTGGCATGGTGGTGGTGTATTATAGTTGGCAATAATGTAGCGAAATAAATAACGTTTTATTATTTTATTGAGAATAATTTATTATTATTATCATTAACTATAAATCAACAAGTCCTATGATATCGTAACTTGGGGTTACTGGGTAACACAGGGGGTTGAAAATGTTGTTATTTTAGCGATACGATGCACCGTTTTTGAGATACCCTCATATTTGTATTTTTTCTTTGTTGATAAAGTTTTGCCATAGTTTTATTTTCTTGCCGTTGATAGTATTAACGCCTTTTTCTCCGAGTTTCAGACAATGGTACTGGATGATGAAAAGCCAAGACGCCTGAAGTGCTGTCGTGTTGAAGAGTTATCTAAGGGAACTACGAGGCCAAGCAGTCAACGCAACCGTGACTGCCTGAGCAGCTTCTATGGCAGGCGAAATCGAAGCGTCCAGAGAAGTCGTAGCCGACATCGCAGCCGGGCGCGTTCGCGCAGTGGAGGTCACAGTCGCGCGGCTACCAGAGCAGAAGCCACGCTGTCCACCTCCCGTTCAACGTGCAAGCCACATGCCCAGTCCATCTTCCTTTAAGTTTGTAAGCAAGTGGAGTTGTAGTTTAGTTTGGTTCTCTCTTAGGGTAGTATTTCTGATAGGGTCTCTCGGGTTTACATCCAGCGTGCTTCTTTCGATTACTCGTTGGAAGATTTGTATTTTCGTAATGATCCTTTTTGAGAGAGAGCTCAGTGTTGACCCCCGTCGGCATCGCCGTTAATTCCATGGCTTTCTTTGTGACTTTGATTGGAATTCAATATTTTTAGCCTCTAAAATATGCTTAAGAGACCAGTAATTTTATTCTTCACCGTACTTATTCAAGTGATTGGTTCTGACATAAAATGTGTTGACCAAGGTAAACATACTCATAGTGTTTCAACAGTTGGCCCTGAACATAAACAGATGTTTTTAGCTGTTCGTCAAAAGGCATGTTTCTCGGCTTTCTTTTTAAGACCACAGTTTTTGTTTTCGGGAGTTTAGTGTCTGAATCGTATATGTACGCTCATGGTTTTTCACTTACTATGTATATGTTATCTGCGAAGCACAAATGAGTGAAGTGCTGTCCATTGATGTTGATTCTCATTCCTTCGCAGCCGAGTTTGTTTGAAGACTCTGAAAGTGCTGTGAAATGGTTTAGAGATCGGGTTGCCTTGTTTCACTCCTCGCGTTATCTGGAATGGTCTTCCAGTTTAGTCCATTCTCACTGTTGCTGTGCAGCGATTGTATATCTCGACATTCTCGACACACTGTGACTCGTGATGTTTTCCATAACGCTTGATGTAAACTGGTCTCGAATGTTTTTGAGTGATCAATGAAAGCTATATATATAAAATATAAACTTTATTACACAAAAGGTAGATGATTTAGATAGCCGAATAGACAGAAAATGAAAATGTGATCCATGGTTGAGTGCCATGATTTGGAGCCAGCTTGCTCTGATTCTGGTTCTGGTTGGTTCTTATGTAAAGTGTTTGTTATTCTTCGTAGTAACACGCTTGTGAATTATTGTATATTATTTGTAGGAAACTTATTGGTAGTCGCCGATGCCCAGATACCTTTAATTCGTGAAGCTGAGTTAATTCTCATTTTTGTTATTGAGCATAGGTCAAAGATATTATTCAAAATATCAGTTAATATGGCTGTTTTTGGGTATATAATTGCTATTATTCTTCCAGGTCTTCTCCTGAGCTTTTTGCCCAGGTCTCTAACAGCTTGATTAAATTTTGAAGTAAAACGGAAAGCGTTTCATGTGATCCCTGACACAACTAGGTGTTGTGGTTCCCTAAGGTTACTGTGTTTTATGTTGCTGTATAGCTTTTCATGTTCCGTTGCAATATTCCCTATTTCGTCTCTGTAGATAGTAATTTGGTTGTCGTTATGTTTTAGGGAAGTAATCTCTCGTTTTGAGGACTTAAAGCCACTTTTGACTGATCCTCTTGTTTTGTTTTCGTTTTTTTTTAACTCTCTAGTAGAGTAGTTTCTTGTAGGGCCTACTCAGATTTGTTTTATTTCCTTAAGATTTCAATTCTGTGCTCCAGTGTACTAATTTTACGATTTCAGGACTAAATGTGTAGGTTGGTCAGTTAATTCTTATTTAAACATCCGTCATCAAGGTACTCGGTGAGAGAGCAGTCGATGCCTTTCAATGAGTATAATATCCTTCAATTTTAGTTCATAATATGATAATTTTCTTGTGTCTTTATTCTTTCGGGGAACTTATCCTATATTTTTACTTTTATATCCTACATTTGTGCCCAAGCTGTGGACGTTTAGCGTTGATGTAGGTGGTATAAGGTTATGTATGTGTGTCTAGCACGTCTCGTTTGGTAATTTGGTTCTTAGAAGTAGTCGAGCACGAACTTACATATATCTAAAATATTTGTTGAAGTTTAAGGCAATTTTTTTAAATTTAATAAAATATGGTTTTCAACTGTCTGGTAGGTAGTTACTCTGATGTTAGTTCGAACTCGGAAGCAATTTTTCTGCGATATAAACAAGTCTTTAGCGTCAAACTCTTGCCTCAAAGGATAATCCTATAAAGGATCCATGCATCAGCGTACACGTAGTACGAACATATCGTGATATTTAAGTCTGTTGCTTTACGCAACTCTCAGCGCATACGAGAAGTTCGATAGTTTTGATTTCATCGACTCTATTTCAAATTGATATTCGCGTCGATATTTAATCCAAGCAATGGATTTACCAATGCATTCAATTTCGGTGTTCTTGTATGTGAAATTTATGTTAAGATTATTTTTGGTTTTTGAATACTTTGTGTCAAAATTATGTTGAATCATCTAGTTGGCGATAGTATTTGGCAAATTTTTATTTAAATTAATATCAGGTTAATATGACGTCGAAAGAGAAATGTCGTTACCAAATGATACACATGCATTATTGTGGCTTTAGTGGTCTGTAGAGTTTGGACAACATCGTCATAGAACTTTTCTATTTTTTCATAAAATGCTGTTGGTATACTGGGATAAGGTTTATTATAGTTTTTCTTCAGAAGGTCAAATCAAATCGGCAAACGGTAGTAGATTTAAAGTCTGTGTCCCAAAGCCAGCAAACGGTAGTAGTTGATATAAGTTCATGTCACAATGCCTCTGAACTTGTATCTAAGTATATTGTATGGATCAGTTCATGTCACAATGCCTCTGAACTTGTATCCAAGTGTGTTGTATGGATCAGTTCATGTCACAATGCCTCTGAACTTGTATCCAAGTATGTTTTATGGATCAGTTCATGTCACAATGCCTCTGAACTTATATCCAAGTGTGTTGTATGGATCAGTTCATGTCACAATGCCTCTGAACTTGTATCCAAGTGTGTTGTATGGATCAGTTCATGTCACAATGCCTCTGAACTTTTATCCAAGTGTGTTGTATGGATCAGTTCATGTCACAATGCCTCTGAACTTGTATCTAAGTATGTTGTATGATTCAGTTCATGTCACAATGCCTCTGAACTTGTATCTAAGTATATTGTATGTAAAAACGGATCAGTTCATGTCACAATGCCTCTGAACTTGTATCCAAGTGTGTTGTATGGATCAGTTCATGTCACAATGCCTCTGAACTTGTATCCAAGTATGTTGTATGATTCAGTTCATGTCACAATGCCTCTGAACTTGTATCTAAGTATATTGTATGTAAAAACGGATCAAGTTCATGTCACAATGCCTCTGAACTTGTATCCAAGTATGTTGTATGAAAGAATGGATAAGTTCATGTCACAATGCCTCTGAGCCTCTGAACTTGTATCCAAGTATGTTGTATGAAAGAATGGATAAGTTCATGTCACAATGCCTCTGAACTAGCATCCAAGTATGTTGTATGAAAGAATGGATAAGTTTATGTCACAATGCCTCTGAACTAGCGTCCAAGTATGAAAGAGTGGATAAGTTCATGTCACAATGCCTCTGAACTAGCATCCAAGTATGAATGAATGGATAAGTTCATGTCACAATGCCTCTGAACTAGTATCCAAGTATGTTGTATGAAAGACTATGTATGAATATGTATGACTTGACTTGACTGACTTAAAACAGTATCCAAGTATATATTTATTACGAATTGTTTATCTTTAGGTTTAGGCCTAGTGTTAGGTGTTCACTTGATACGTGTATGAGGACATACACGTTGTCAGGACGGACGAGTGTTAGGTTTAATTAATTTAATTGTGATTTTATGAATAATTTTCGGGTTTTATATTATTTTAGTAATTAATCTTTATTTTTATTAACTGTTTTGTTAATTTTTATTTAAAAAGAAGGAACTTTGTGCTCAATTGATTTTTATGTAAATATGTTTTAAAGTTAATATTTAATTTAAATGACTAATTTATAAATATTGTGTAATTTAATTACTAATTTAGAAGTCGATAATTGAATTATGTCTTTAATAGAATCATTTTTGTATAGAAAATGTAAGCCCCGCCTACCAACAACACTTCCGTACAAGATGGCTAATTTTTTAGACTTGGGATTTTTTGAAAGCTCTGGAGGGCAGTCTGAAAGTAGCGCTTGGAAGTGTTGGTGGTATGAGAGGTCTTAGTCCTGCCACGAAGTTAGTTGTTTTAAGGTTTCTTTGGAAATAATATAATTTCGCGAAAGTGAAGTTTAAAGCTGGAATAGCTGAAGTTCTGTTACAGTATAAAGTGGTGTAAACTGGATACAAATTAAAGAAAAAGTATAACCGTAATAAAGGAGTTTTTCTTACACATACTTGTTAAGAAGTTGCCTTTTTGATAGTTTTATATTAATTTTAAGTAAATGATGTATCCGCACATTAATGTAGCGTTTTGTTATGGCTTTTATCAAGTCAGTTACATGGTTTGATGTGGGGAATTCTCCAATTTGATGAAAATTTATATTTTCGAACAACCTTTCTCCGATAAACTTTCTTAATATTTTGGCCATTACTTCTTCTTTTTTAAATAATTTTCCATCCATTGTCCGAATGACAACTTCAGCCACTTTACAAATTTTTATCATATCGCTTGATGGATATACAAGCCCACCTTTATCTTTGGCTATTATAAATTTATGTAAAGAAATACATATGAGATGAGAGCGCCAACACAGATGTCGCAATTAATTTTCTTTATTAAAATTCGGGCAATATATCCGGCAATATGTGCTATTGCTTGAGAACTAAATTCGGTAATGTTTTTTAGAAGTTCGCCGATTTCTTGCTCTTCTGTGTTGGACAGAAGACAAGAGTCTTCTGTCCAATCGTCCTGTGTTAAACCTGAATCAGTAGAGGTTTTATTTATGCGATCTACTGCGGACGAGCAATTTAGGATAGACAATTGTTCCAACGCAGTACAATTTCCTGATCCGAAATCTTTTAGTTCTACATGAACCAAAAGTTTTTTGTATGCTGCCACAAACTGTCTTGCTGTCGGATTATTATTAGATCCACCGTGTGCCCTAATATTACCAATAATATTATATAATATTATCTAATATAATATTAATATATAATATTATAATATTATTATATAATATTATCCAAAACCTCCTTTTTTATAGGTTCGAGACTTTATGAATGACTTAAGGTTGAGAAACCTTTCTCAATTTGAATATTACTAATAGATTCCCTCATATTCACCTTTTAAAAACTTATAAATAAGATTAACTAATTAAATTAAAAAAACGGTTTGAACAAGTCATGGAAGTACCTACTACTACAATTACTATACAGAATCATAAAAAAAATGCATTATAGGGTTAATTTTTTGCCGATATATCATAGAACATTGTAAGTTTAAAATATCGATAACTCATTATCGATAACGTCAATACCTAATTGAGTAGCGGACTGTGACATGTCAGTAGTTGGAATCTTCGAGAATAAATGGTTGACTTTAAAAGAAAGTAGACCCTATAGAATAAACAATAAAGTCTATTTGTACTTGTCTTGTACAATAAAATAATGTTTTTACATTTTTCATCGAAATTAAGTAAATCAAGACTAACCGATGATATGATATACCACCATTTGAAACATTTTTAGTTCTGCTGTCGTTTTTACACTCTAGAACAGCGCAATAAGGCATTTTTGTAATTTTTTTAAAGCTATTATCACTGTGACGGTTCGATCTAGACTGACGTGCGTGAAATAGGCGTGGCGGAGACAGCTTGCGAATCTACGCTAAACTCGGGGTACGCGCACCCCGCCCCCATACTACTTCTACTGTATTTTTTGTTCTGAGGATGTATGGTAATGATTCCTTTGCCTCCATAAAAACATTACCTCAGTTACTGTCAGTCATGTTGTCACACTTGTCAGTTGTCATTTCACTTGTCGGTCTTGTCACTGTCAAAAGTGTCAAAGTTACTATTTATTTTCCCGTTTGTTTACGATTGAATAGTTGTTATTTGTGATTATGGATAAATAACATGATAGGGATGAACTATAATTTGTGATTTTATCATCATTAAGTCGGTAAACTGCAGAATGACTACTGATGGCTCAATCATCATCAACATAATTTCAGCCAATATCCATCCACTACTGAACGTAACCAAGAGCAAGGGCAATGATTTCAATATGATTCAATGATTGGTGGTCATATGCGTTTTCCATGGTGGGCCAGTAAACAGAGCAGATTGAAACTGAATAGTTGCTCCAGCGTAGTTACTCTAAATAGTTAGAATAGGTGAACATTTATTTTAGGTAGAGAAATAAAAAAATTATTACACGTGTTGGGATGGGAATGTCCAACCACGGAATGTACAGCCTTGGAAAACACGACCATGGAATTGGCGACCATTGCTCCGATTGGTAGAAAGCGTAGCCTGCACAGAATATAATATGAAAAGAAAACAATCCAATTCAATAATTGTTGTCTAGCAAATAGTTCAACACATGTAGGTTCTGGCGCGGTTTTCTACATCAAACTAACGCTCGTCGCTTCGCTCCTCGCACCTACTGTCACACATCACACGTAAAACAAAATAAGTTTAAAAATAATATTTTGACAGTGGCATAGTTAGCTACTTTTACAAGAGTAAGTGCAAACGAAACATATGCTATGACGTCATTTGGCATCAAATTCCCAACACGTATCGGGAATGTACAACCATGGAAAACACAGCCACGAAATGCACAACTATAGAATTGGATGCCAAAATGGTCACCAATTCCGGGCTGTGCATTCCGTGGCTGTGTTTTCCATGGTTGTGTAATCACGGCACCCTTCACAATAATGACATCCAAGAGAATAGTGTTGCCAAAGTAAATAATAACTGTGGGTTGCAATTTTATTTTTTTAAACAATATTTTTTGTAAATGTTATAACTATAGATTGGTGATTCAAAAAAAAATAAAAAAAATATGTAAATTCTCAATATTTTATGTACTTTCATAAAAGTATAATTTCATGTCTGTTCATAGACGTTCCGAATAAAAGCCCAGCCTTCATAGAAAAACCTAACATGTCCTTTGGTAATTATAATAGATTAATGGTTAATTATTTAAGTCCGTTAAAACCAGATTGCTGTCCCGGGAATATAAATTAAATTTATAGGTATTGTTAAGAATTTCTACCTCAAAGAGGTAAAAACCTTTTTTGTTTTCCATGTAGGTGAAGACCGACCAACAATAGCTTCCAAATCACAGCAACAACACATAATGAGTGGTCGATTGTCTTCCATTGTTAGTTTCACATACAGTCTTCATATCCCAATTCTCGTGGCCATTGTCAGCCCAACAAAAGGCAATATTCCAAGATGGTCGGTCCTGCCATTTTTCACGGGGTTTGTAAGCATCGGCATCAAATAGCCTTGGATCCAATAAAACTCTTCGCGTTGATTAACTTCACACGAATTAAAAATAAATCTTCATCCATTTTTCTGGACTTAATATAATTTCAAGATGTTCGATAAAAGTACATAATATAAGTTATTGTTGATTAATTATTGTAAGTATCATTAAATTCCATTCTGTAGTTTTTGCGTGAAATAGTAACAAACATACATCCACACACCTTTATCTATACACATATCTATACAAACTTTCGCATTTATAATATTAGAAGGATGATCGGTTCTCACATGACAAATCTACTCATAATCAAATGAAACAACATTACATATAATTTTATGAAATGAGTATTGGATGAGGAATTTCAGTGAGTACAAACATTAGATAGATATGACGTAAGAAAACTATCACTGGCTCCTGGAGATGACCCAATTTGGAGAGTCCCCAAGCGCAAAATTGAGTCGTTTACGTATCCAATGGTCCGTATCCAGCCGTGAAAGCCCAGATTACTTTTGAAGTACTTAACGATTATGAAGTTAATTGGAAAATTTTACAAGACGCTGTTTTCGCGGATTTCTATGATTACTACTATGGCTTGCTTCTTGTCCGCTAGTAAATTATATCTAAGTGAAGCTCATGGCACCTTACACTAGAAGGTAGACTTTTCACAAAGAAGAATCCTGTATCATGAACTGCGTGAACGTGTACTGCACGTGGTCGATATACGTCGAGTGCTTCCCAGTTTTCAAATCCTTTATGGCAGTTTTTCTAGTTGTTTAAAGCATTAAAGGCCGTGGAGTACGAAGGCTGTTTGAAAGCCAATAAAGCCTGCTCATGCAAACCAACTAAGCTTGGCCACCTGCTTCTCGCAAGGCTCGTACACATATTTAACGAGACAAACAATATCACAACTTTTCTAGTCCATTTTTAGCTAGTCATAAATCTGTAAATCTGACCCATTATAAAGCCCAATTTACATTATCTTTCGGGTGGAATACGCTATATAGTAAAGAGCTAAATATATACGGGTATTAAAAAAAACTATTGTAGAATACGCTATAAAAGAAATAGGAGTTTATTTAGGAAAATTTTCTATGGGTTAAAAGTTTATTTCAAGCAGTGCGATAGTTTTTGGTATACAATAATCACAGGTAGGTCATAGTATATGAAAAATATCGAGTTTTTCTGTCAAAGCAAGCGTCATGTAAGCCGCAAGGAGGTCAAATGAGTTACTATAACGGTCGTGCTATAATAGTCTTCGTGCCGTGAATATGATTATGGTGACACGTTTCATTCTTCCAAAGAGTCTCATTTGCCGCAACAAATTATGATTTGTCTGGAACATTCTATCTGATTCTTATCTAAATATGTGCCGACATGCAATTGGAACAGACTGGGATAATAAAATATGTATATATATGTTTTACGAAAATGAAGAAAACTGACTTCAATCGCCATCGACGAGCAATATTAGATACACAATATTTAGGATAACTCAAAATGACAGATTTTAAAAAAAATTATATGATCTACTATATAAAAAACATACAGTCGAATTGAGAACCTCTTTCTTTCATAAACTCGGTTAAAAAGGTATACAATATGAAACTTTAAAGAAAGTGAACGAAGAACTTCCTTTTTTATAGTTAGCTATTTATAGTTTAAAAATAAAACTAGCTAATAAAGTACCACAAAAGCGGAAGTATCAGATTTATTGGCAATAGAATATAATTTTTCTGGCGCACACGGGTAATCAAAATTTATTGTTATTTGAAAAACATTATTTACTTCGTAAGTGGTTTTATTTGATTTGCTCTCAAATTGTATTTTTATTGAAGATAGAGCCCGGTGAGCTGTTATATTACACTGTGTATATTACACAATTTTAAAATGGACAAGCAATCAAATTTTTATTACCAAAGGAGAATGGGCACTTTTGTATGGAGCGTGGGCCACGAAAAAAATTATGTCCCTCAGGGTTGCCACATAATACGTTTGAAAGAACTTCAAAAGGCCTACGTTTCACTATATTTACGAAAAAAATCCGTCCTGTGGAAATTGAGATATATTGAAAAAACTGTTTTTTACTTAATATCGAATTGCCACGAATTCTGAGAGTCCTCACAAATGACTAAGGTGTCGTTTGAAAGGACATTTAAAGGACTTCATTTGGTTCTAGAAGTGTCAAAAAATCCAACCTGTGGAAATAGAGTTATATCTGATAAACATGATTTTTAAAAAAACTGACGTTTGGCTCACATCCAGCGTTACCACAAATATGGCCGATACGGCGTTTAAAAGAGCATATAAAGGACATTTTTTAAGACATGTAAATCAAAAATCCATCCTATGAAAATAAAGTTATGGTGGAAACACTTTTGAATTTATACTATTCTATTTTGCTTGGTTCTCTGAAACCCCACATCAATTAAATATAATACTTTTGAAAGAACATTAACAGGGCATCATTTGGTTTTAGAAGTGTCAAAAAATCCAACCTGTGGAAATAGAGTTATTCTTAATAAACATGTTTTTTTTTATAAAACTGACGTTTGGCTCACATCCAGCGTTACCACAAATATAGCCGATACGGCATTTAAAAGAGCGTATGAAGGACATTTTTGTAAGGCATGTCAATCAAAAATCCATCTTATGAAAATAAAGTTATAGTGGAAACACTTTTGAATTAATACTATTCGATTTTGCTTGGTTCTCTGAAACCCCACATCAATTAGATATAATACGTTTGAAAGAGCATTTACAGGGTATCATTTGGTTCTAGAAGTGTCAAAAAATCCAACCTGTGGAAATAGAGTTATTCTTAATAAACATGTTTTTTTTTATAAAACTGACGTTTGGCTCACATCCAGCGTTACTACAAATATGGCCGACACGGCATTTAAATGAACGTATGAAGGACATTTTTTTAAAATATGTCATTCAAAAATCCATCCTATAAAAATAAAGTTATAGTTGAAACACTTTTGAATTCATATTATTCTATTTTGCTTCGTTCTCTGAAACCCCACATCAATAAGATATAATACGTTTGAAAGAACATTAACAGGGCATCATTTGGTTCTAGAAGTGTCAAAAAATCCAACCTGTGGAAATAGAGTTGTTCCTGATAAACATGTTTTTTATAAAACTGACGTTTGGTTCACATCCAGCGTTACCACAAATATTTGAAAGAGCATATAAAGCAATTAATTTTTTATTGTTACAAAAATAAAAAATCCATCCTATAAATACAATCAATAATGTATAAGTAATAATAATAAAATAATATTTATTTGTTTCAGACCTTAGTCCATATTTGTTTGTATCATAAGAGCTTACTGACATATGTTAGTTATTGATAATGATATTTCTATATTTACAATCTGGTGTGCTGCTCCATCCAATAATTAAGGATCGAGCAGTTCCATCTGTTTGACAATGCGCTCACGATGCTGTTCCCGCTATGACCTATGCTTCTGAAACGTGGACACTGACAGAGGGGTTGGTCCACAAGCTGAAAGTCGCTTAGCGCGCTATGGAGAGAGCTATGTTTGGAATTTCTTTGCGTGACAGAATCCGCAACGAAGTTATTCGTCAGAAAACCAAAGTGTTCGACATAGCTCAAAGAATTAGCAAGCTGAAGTGGCAGTGGGCCGGCCATGTTTGCCGAAGAACCGACAACCGTTGAAGCAAACGGATACTGGAGTAGAGACCGCGTTTAGACAAGCGTAGTGTAGGACGCCCTCCGGCGAGATGGAGCGACGATCTGCGTAGTGTAGCTGGCAAACACTGGATGAGAAGAGCCGAAGACCGGGCTCAGTGGCGCGTGTTGGGAGAGATCTACGTCCAGCGGTGGACTGAAATAGGTTGATGATGATGATGCTGTTCGGGCTGCAACGAATCCGTAATGATGCACATCTCTTGCGCATGATGGCATGAAAGCCGTCGACTCTACTTTTAGCAAACATGCCAGATGCGCTGCAGAAACGTGGCAGCCCCATCAACACCTTGAAGGCATTATTATACTATTTATTATTATTATACACATTATTATAACCCGTAGAGCGCTGTATGCCTTTCGAGTGTACCTGGTCCAGAGGCTGCAGGTGTAGAAGGACTGACAATACGCTCTAAAGAGGGTTATTTTTACCTGTGGACTGGTCACTGCGAACCTACGGGCCAACATGTTAACTCGAACGCTCAGGGCTCTGCGTTCTCTCTCCAAGTCTAGAAGTCATTAAGTTATAGTTGAAACACTTTTGACTTTATGCTGTACGAAAAATGTGGAAGAGTGACTTTATTCTTTAAAATTCTCTAATAGATTTTAACAAACCTACTATGGCGCAACACGTGTCCTGATATTTTGTGACGCTACGCGGCAATTATTAATAAGTTCTTTAGATAGAGTATATCTTCGCTGTAAATAGACTGACCTACAGCAAAGCAGACACACTTCACCTGCAGATGGGCGAAACATTTCGATAAAATGTAAAAAGCGGTATAAAATTGTCAAAACTGTTTCAACTATAACTTTATTTTTATAGGATGGATTTTTGATTTTTGAAACAATTAAAAATTAATTGCTTTATATGCTCTTTCAAATGCCGTATCGACCATATTTGTGGTAACGCTGGATGTGAGCCAAACGTCAGTTTTATAAAAAATCATGTTTATCAGGAATAACTCTATTTCCACAGGTTGGATTTTTTGACACTTCTAGAACCAAATGATACCCTGTAAATGCTCTTTCAAACGTATTATATCTAATTGATGTGGGGTTTCAGAGAACCAAGCAAAATCGAATAGTATTAATTCAAAAGTGTTTCCACTATAACTTTATTTTCATAGGATGGATTTTTGATTGACATGCCTTACAAAAATGTCCTTCATACGCTCTTTTAAATGCCGTATCGGCTATATTTGTGGTAACGCTGGATGTGAGCCAAACGTCAGTTTTATAAAAAAAAACATGTTTATTAAGAATAACTCTATTTCCACAGGTTGGATTTTTTGACACTTCTAGAACCAAATGATACCCTGTAAATGCTCTTTCAAACGTATTATATCTAATTGATGTGGGGTTTCAGAGAACCAAGCAAAATCGAATAGTATTAATTCAAAAGTGTTTCCACTATTACTTTATTTTCACAGGATGGATTTTTGATTGACATGCCTTAAAAAAATGTCCTTCATACGTTCTTTTAAATGCCGTATCGGCCATATTTGTGGTAACGCTGAATGTGAGCCAAACGTCAGTTTTTTTAAAAATCATGTTTATCAGATATAACTCTATTTCCACAGGTTGGATTTTTTGACACTTCTAGAACCAAATGAAGTCCTTTAAATGTCCTTTCAAACGACACCTTAGTCATTTGTGAGGACTCTCAGAATTCGTGGCAATTCGATATTAAGTAAAAAACAGTTTTTTCAATATATCTCAATTTCCACAGGACGGATTTTTTTCGTAAATATAGTGAAACGTAGGCCTTTTGAAGTTCTTTCAAACGTATTATGTGGCAACCCTGAGGGGCGTCTTTTAAAGTCGTGGCCCAAAATGCCCATTCTCCTTTTTTGTACTTGTCAGTTCTTCCGTTCCTAGTCTACGCTACTTCAACAATACAATTGTGAATTTCAATGTAATTAGACAAGAGCTGCACAGGACCGACAGAAGTGGAAACAGCTGAAGGAGGCCTTTTAAAAGGACACGCTGTTGATAACCAATTGTAGAAAGGGCTCAGAAATCAGAAACATCCTTACCTGTTTGTATTGAATTTCGAGATAATAAATACGATATATTTTTCGATATAGTGATTTCGAACTCCACAAAAACCTTATACCTAAACAATCAAAATAACGCCATCCAGTCCCATATAAGCCAAGCTATTTGAACCAAATTCAATGGACATGAACATCAGTAGATAATACTAATGACCTTGGTTTTAAGGTTTCCTTTCAAATGGTTTACACCAGGTGTGATATTTCATCGATCTATTTACAACAATGATATTTGATACGTATTATAACCTTTTAAATCAGGTTAAAGAATTTACCTATTATGATTCTAGGACATACAAAAAAGTGGCTTTAACATACGGACTGACAGACAAACATGGCGAATCCATTCAACCTAAAACATTACATAGTTCAATTACGGAGTTTGCAAGTCTAAGAATTATGAAAATAATGGGAGAGCCGTCCCATTATAAAAAAAACTTAAAATTGAGAACCTCTTTTTATAAAGTTGGTTGAAAATAACGATTTTCCTAACAGTAAATTTTCTCAAAATAGACATAAACATATCACGGTCTTGAATTACCTTAATAAAAAGATATTTACTTTTACTGTATTAAATCATGCTCAAGGCAAAGACCGTAGGAAAGAAATTCATAATAGGCAGGCCCCGGGAAATAAAGAGGAAAATATTTCACAAACATATTTTCCGACAACATACAACTTTCCAAATTAACGAATCAAGCGTCCATTGAATGAGATACCAAAATATAAATCAAGAGATGAGTATAGTGTCGTGCCGTCTAGACAAGTAAAACCTATAAATGAGCAAATGTCTCCCAACTCCTCCCAGTTGCACCATACTAACTACGTATTACTCTATGCGCAGGGTCCGATGAACCGTCTCGGCGAACCCACCCTCCATCCACCCCACTATTCGCAGAGGACGATCGTCTAAATAGACACAAAATAGTCCCAAAGGATTTAGTATTCGTAACCGTCCTTAGAAATATTAGATCGAAGCATTTAAGAAGTTCTATTAATCATTGAAGAAATATACACGAAAATGAGGAGCTTAATAGATCTTTGGACCAAACAAAACTTCGCTAACAAGCAACTAACTAGACATTTGAAACCCGAACACTTCATCAAAAGATAGAAGCAGAAACTTAGTACTAAGACTTCGCTAACTACCGTCAAAGCCAAACTTATAATAACCACCATCTACTAATTGGTAAATACGTAGATACATATATATATAAATGTCAAAGTTGATAACTGGCTGCTTCAAATTTTTTCACATATTTTCCCAGAATTTATCATCAAGCCTAAAATTGAACTAGTATACGACAAGCTTGTGAAAGTTGATGATGCTGAATTTAACTAGATGAAAGGGATGACAATTAATATAGAAAGTTTTAATGTACAGTCAGCATCAGAAGTAGAGTCACTATTTTCACTTCTTCTTCTTCTTATCGTGTCGATGCTACAACTGTAGGTATTCTGTTGTAGCATCGTGTTGGAAACGATGTTCGTGTTGCGTTTTGGAACGCGTTGTGACGTAGCACGTTTGGGGAAGGAATCTCCTATGTCATAGAGAATAAGGCCCCAGTTTAGTTTGTTTCGTAACAGCAATTAAAAAGTTAGAGTAACTCGTATAAAATCCACCGAAGGACTACCACCGTTAAACACCTGTTGTTCCTACCTAACAATCTAACACTACCATGTACAAAACTTTGAAATACGAGCAGAAATAATTAACTTAGTCACACAAAGACATTTTGCCATAAAAAGTTGAGAGCAAACGCAAAATGTAGATGAACACACTCAATATACTTCATTCCATAATCGTAAAGAGACTGGTGAAATAGCCGAGCTATAAAACAAAGACCATCTCATCATACGACAAGCCTTTATTATGATCTATGCTAGGCTATTCTATAATACGTAGGTCATAACAATGACAGAGACAGGAGAAACCAGTTATAAAAGTCGTGAAGGTTGGGACACGAGTGAAAGTAACTGATATAAAACTTATGGAGGCAGTTAGAGACGGATAGACCTACCAAATGTTACACTTAACGTAATTCTACCTCAGGGAGCTCGAACATAAAACACGAAAACGAATGACAGCCAAATAAGCATAAATCAGTGTGCCACAAATAGATCCGAAATCTCGCTTGTAGATAAACAGACACGAAGTGGAACGGAGAAATGGTTCTGTAGATTGATACACTATACGACAGGAGTGGTATCTGTGAGCAACTATCAATCAAAATGAAAGAACCTTTTTGAAATCGGTTCGCTTATACTCAAATGGTAGGTATTCCTACACAAGTCCTTCACGTTGGTAAGATATATGTGGTCCAATTTGAAAGTATACAAAACATACAGGCTGTAATTCGTTTATCTTTGTTGATTATATGACTAGACAATAGCCATAGACTAGCTTTCAGCAGACAACTTTTTTATGTATTTTGAACAAATTTGACCAAGGCAAAATTGGAGCATCTGAAAATTAAGTAGTTGTATTTAAAGTGGGTCAATCAGAAATTATGGGTTGTTCGTTATCATTACTTAAATAGGTTTTACAAGAGAAGCTTTAAGGCAAAGCTTAAAGCTGTCTTATTTGGACAGCTTTAAGAATGATTAATGAAACCGTCATGTTTTAATCACTTAATAGTTCTTTTCTGTTTTACTGCTTCCCTGTCCACTGCAGATGACATCGGTGTCGTCAAGGCAGTATCGATTACTTCGGGGGTGTTGCGCGCCTGTCGGCCCGGCGACGTCCTTGGCCCGTCCATGTTTCTCCCACCACGCTGACGTCACACCACCTCCCCAACCTCGCTGACACGAGGAGCGGGTCATCTGTGTCGTCATACACAGCACATTGCTGAAGATGCATTTTTGCTGCGATAAATTAGGTAGCATATGGTTATACTCAACATATAACAGCAAAACTTCTCTGTACGAGTTCAACGTAAATTTATTCTGGCGTTGAACTCTGACCTTCGAGAGATGAAATGATCGCTGTAGGTAAGGTAAAGGTTATATCGGGTTTTAGGTGGCACGTGGAAAGTTGTGTATACTTAACAGATATGAAGGTATAATGGGATGCCTACACAAACTAAATATTTGCTGTGTGCTCAATTTCATAGTATTTTATCTTAATCTTTTATTTATGCTATTTAGATCCGTTATTATGGGCTAAAACAACGTCGGATTGGACGACCTCGTAGCAAACCTTATGATAACCAGAAATGAGAAAGATGCCGGATATAACTCATACTCTGGTCAGACGTGGAACAAGAAAAGGCCCGAAAGAGGAGGCCTGCAGTAGAGCATTACTGACTCTTCACATTTTCAATTTAAATGAGACATAGAATGTAGTTTTTTTTAAATCGTTAGTACACGTCGCTTTCATCAGCCAGCGCTATTAATTAACCCTTATAATCAATCAAACCGACTGAATCATGAATCCTCTAGCAATCGGATTACGGAAGCGGTGACCACACTAGCACATGAGCGAACAAAGCCCACAGACCACACCACAGCTGATCCAGCAGTTAGTATCACACAAGCCGCAGATGATATAGGTGTTAGTGCTACACTGATGCATGAGTGCATTCATGCATGGAGCACAACGAGCACAAAGAATCCATCAATTTACATTGACGCTAACAAGAGCGGGAAATGGCGGATTTTGTTTTCTGTCGGAGATTGGTCATCATCATCATTTTAGGTCAGCAACAACCAGTGATGCAAAAAACATTTTCTGTATTGTGCGTCACTTGTTTTCGAATACCTTCACCATGCCTTTACAAACATGTTTAGAGTCATAAACCTTAAACAGTGCCTACTTTTTTAAGGCGCTAATTGACCTAGATCTTAGAAATTGAGGTGAAATAGAGCTTCATTAGCGCATTATTTGAAGCGACAAAAATCAATTCAGTTCGTGGGTATAATGAAAGCAATATCTCATATCAATAAAACTGTAAATTCCCAAGATTGTGGGGGCGGGGATCCATCGATCGCAGGAGATCCCATCGTACACCATTCACCACGAGACCGTATAATAAAAGAACATTACCATATTTATCGGCTTTGAACAGTGACCCTTATAACCGAGGTTCAAACTGGTACTTATTTATCATTTACTGACACACTTTCTTTATCCTAATCGTGATTATAAACAAACGTAAGCATCTACGTAGTAAAGAAATCGTGGCTTGTCGGTCAATAACTAGTACTGCTATCTAAAATGATAACAAATCTATAAATATTGAAATAAACATACGAATGTAGGCTGCAAAATAAAAGGACTGATATTGCGTATAATTTAGTATGGAAAAAAATATCACGAGGTTTGTTTGACGAAATTGCCAAGCTACACGTCAGCCATTTCCTTTCAAAATTGTTTATTCATATCGATTCTCGTGTCTTTCGCATTTTAGAGAAAAACAATGACATGGCGAATACTAATGGTACTTGGGTCGTTGGTTCCGTTGTCGGTATTGATATGAGCAAATAATATTAATTGAAGTGTTTTTATATGAGGGTTTGAGGTGTCCTTGTATCGTTTGCAACAATGATCGTTCGATCGAATGAGCAGGATGTGGAGCGGTGGCGACGACCGCGGCGGCAACGAACTTCGCCGCCCCATAGGAATACTAGCAAGTGAGCCTGACGACATACGAAACCACTGTGCAATGTAAGCTTAGACACCGCCTAGGAAAACAATAAACTGATATACATATAATACGAAAATCCAATTAACGTTAAGACGTATGACGTATATATAGTCGTGTCTTTTATGTAACAAATCCAATTTAAGGCGCTGTTTTTGATGCCGAGATCAAGAAACTGAAAGTAATGAATCTAAGAACATATTTTGTATTAAAAATGTTATTGAGATGGAATTTCAATGGAAGGCAAGCTTATCGCAGTTTAATTGTTGATCAACAATAATACGAATCCATGTTATCTGTAATCGTTATCTTGCACGAGGCGTGCCGCCACGCATCCTACATGGTCTCAAAACATAAAACATGGCTTAGGTTGCAGTACTGTTATTCCGGTGAAAGTTCATTATCAGGCGAGACAGACGCATATTTATTGGACGTAGAATAGATGTTGTGATAAACGTACCCGGTCTCTGCGTGCGGTCAATGAGTCGTAGGGACCAACGCATTGTTCTCCCTGGGGGCACTAACCCATATGCTCCGATTAGATACGGCGACGCGCCGCCGCCGCATGTAAACACGTCGCATCTTGCAAAACATTACATTGTTATCTTTTATACAGGCGTCTTCAGTGTTCTAAGATAACATTTTGAAATCTTCCTGCTTACACTCAAATGTCTTTTACAACGTTCAACATAAGCTTATTTGTGTCGCATTTCAGGTTTAGAATAGCATGAAACGACAATTTACCTTGTCGTTCCAGTTTAAACACGCAAATGCGTATCAACTACGAAGTTACACGACAGTGGAAATTCAAGAGTTTCTGGCACAAAACCAACGATTTCATTAAGAAACATTTCACCACCAATGTTTTTTATCTTTGAAATACGTTGAAAGAATCAATATAGAGCTGATAGACGCGTCCCGATTTAGCAATCGCATCGCATATGTATTGTTTGTTGGCAGTCAGCACTTGGCGCGTTGTTTAGACGCCTCGTAGTTCAAACAGACAGGATCTGCTGATAAGCAGTCCCAAGGGGAACATTACAATGTACAAGGGATAGTACAACGCTGTAACTTGAATAAACATTTCCACACCACTTCAATTCAATGTAAATAAGGAAAAGAACTTTATCTTGGTTCTCTCACATTTGAATGGTCGTAAAAGATTTCTGTTGGAATAGAAAACTCGTGTGATTTCATAATACAAGATGAAGCTAGAAGATCACGTTTTAACCTAAGAGGAGTTTCCGAATATCCTTGGAAAAACAAAGTGGTTGATTATACGTTACTTTAAGCACGCATGTGATGCCGTAAACAGATTCAATATTAATTTGTAATTAACTGCATGGTTCGCCAGAAGTCTTTGTCTGGCGCATTAGGAATCTCAGTGTTTATATTTATATGAATATCTTAAGTGGATAATATTGTACTGCATGTCTATCATTTACCAATGACCAAGGTCTTTAATGACGTATTTTTATCCAGTTCATTGTCACGTACGATTTCCTATCTTGAAAAAATTACTACGCGTTTTTTTGGATCACTATCACAACATTGGTTTATAAAGGCCTATTTTTATTTTATTTTATTTTATAAGTTTTGGGAAAACTAACAGCTAGGTAGTTACATAGTAAAAAAATAAATAAATCTGAAGGCCAATTAAAAGTTTAAAAGTATGCTGATAATTTCCTTCTAAACTGCCGTTGAATCTAAAAAAAGAGCTTTTTTATAAGAATATGACGAGTGTTGGAACAAACAATTGGACCCTAGTAATACTATCAGATGAAAAACTTACCTGAAACATATCTGTGTCTGGATCCTCCGTGTATTCCACAATGACCGCCTGGCTGCGGCTCAGTGTATACGATATGGAGTGCTGGCTGGCATCAAGAATTGCTTTGCTGCTGTGAGGAGTCTTTACTACGTAGTGTTTCGATCGTCGCACACCGTTCGCTGCCGGTCGTCGGTAGAGTACGAATTTGCTGCGCCGTCGACCTCTCTCACCCGTTGGCAGGTAGCCGTTGTAACTGCAATAGGAGTTTTAGGATTATAAAAATACAGTATGTATATCAAGCAGTGTTCCTACTCAAGACAGTAGCATAATGCGCCTTCAAACAGATTATAGATGGGATTTTACAGAAGATTGCTGAGTAAAAGAGTAACTCTAAACTGTCTTAGACATCAAAGTACTAGGCGGAGGAGATATTCTTTTGCGAACGGTTTGTGGGAATAATGGTCTCAAACAGCAACTGTTTACAGAGCAATAAGTCTTTATTACATGTCAATGTTACCCTAAAATATCGCACGAATAAGTCTTTGTCATCATCACAAATAAAGGGAGGTTTAATAACCATGTTTGTTTATTGTCAGGCCTACACAAGCACATCGAGTATCGTTTTTACCCACAAGGCGAGGTCGGTCTGTTTGTTTCAAAAGAAACAATAGTTGTTATTAAAAGGTTCCATTATATTCTCCAATCGTCAACGGGAAAGGTTAAACTTCCGTGTGAATCAGACAAACAAACACGCAGGTGTCTATGTTCTATTCAATTCACTGGTATATTCACATGGCGTCAATATAAAAGCTGGTATTTGCTGGAGTGCCATCTTCGAGGCAATATCGCGCTATGAAATATGTCTCATACCGACATCAGACATTCTTCCATACATATAGCGAGCGACCTTCCGGATTTTTTTATTAAAGCGCACATTTTTGGCCACATACAAATGCGAGATGTACAATGTCATTATTTCTATAAGTTATATTTGATTTCCTGTTGATTGGCGGTCTTTTTGTATCCGCAACATTCGCATTTCGTTAATTTCTTTTACACGCAAAGTTCAACATTTATCACACGCGAAATCTATATTATTGAATCGTCAAGAATAATAAAGCATAATAAAATAAATTGTTTGTATAGTATACCAGAAGTAAAATAATGGTGTAGCAATACAGCTAATTTAAAAAGTCGGAGAGAAAACGAATTAGGTAGTAATCTCGGTCTACGCTTTTATTGCTTAGATGTTTTTAATTGGACTGAGGCTTTAATGAATGTTTAGTAGACGTTTTCGCTTCAGGTAGGAAGAAAATTTATTATTAATTTTCTTAAATTAGTCAGAAATCTAATATAGGCAGGTGTATTCATTAATTATATATATAGTTTTTGGAGTTATAGTTTTAGCTCGTGGAGCACAGATGGAGTTATTTGTGTCGGTAATGGAGAAAAAACTAACACGATTGTATGAAGTAGAAGTAGGTGTTATTACGTTTGAAATAAATGACTAGTACGGAGTTCTGAACCAGTAGCATGAAGATAGTCAAGTGACAAGCAAAAAAATGACCGTTTAGCACGAACAAACTAGGCACACCTACGTCTAAACCTAATTATACAAGTTTGCTTAGCTTTAGTACTGTATGTCATGTGTAAGTGTGATAGATAACCTTAGACAACGCAATATCCCTTATTGAAGCCGTACGGCTTACATGACGTAACCATTTAATACCAAACCATCTGCCATCTTGTCTAGTCTAGATTATGATGTCAGCTTGTCTGCACTCAGTTATAATTACAACTGCAGTTCAAGAAACTCAACAGTTCATTTTGCATTTATTTAACAAGTGAGAAATAAACAATGCTAAACGCTTGGGAAGCTGTGCAAGTGCACACCTTTGTATTCGTTATGTAAGTCACCGTAACCGTAGAACTTACGTCTCACGTTGACATAATACATGCGTTTTTGTGATATCTACTTTAGTATACTTGAAGCACTAAGGCACCTGATATTCTGATGTCAGGCTGAGAAAACCGTTGGTAAACATGATACGACAGAGGATGTAGAAATCTTTGAACTTGTCAGTCTTTTTATTACTTGTCTGTACCGAGGAAAGTAATTGAGAAATTAAGCAGCTCAGTCGATAAAATACAATGTATATCGCATAATGGCGTGATATTATTGACTCAAATAGTAACTGCATACTATACTGCATAGGGGCTGCACATCGCACGAAAAATGACTACACGATTGCTATTTGTATCCATGAGTCTGCTAGGATTTTCCAAAATTATAAACGCTGGGTTCTGTTATCGCCTCTGAACCAGGACCATATTCTTGGAAGCACATCAGGTCATTGCCTTCTGCGAATTGGTGACAAAAATAAATCATAACTAGGGCACAAACTCATTGAGGCACACTAATAAGGTATTGTCGTGGACACACCCACCCATTACAGTCGCCAGTTAGTATATTATCTTTGGTGTTATTATAGAATTAGATACTTGGTAGGTCGATAGAGATTGAATTTGGCTTATTTTTTAAACCAAAACATTCTGTACGGACTGTATCCGTATGCTATGGTCACGGAGACTTTGTCACCGGAAAACCCAATCTTCGCAGCACGCGAACCGCAACCAGAGACAGTCACGTGACCGAATTAATTGCTCTCAATCAAATAAATCGTGCTTATTTCATCGAATACATTTTGCGGGAAAACCATTACGATATCTACGGGTCAAGTTCCACGGAGACTTTGATAAGGATGACGAAGTACCGAAAGCAAAAGTCACGGATAAATCAAACAAACATGTGTGACAAACAAAGATGTCTTTAATAATAATCTAACAGTGTTATTGATTACGATGGATAATTACCTCATCGGATGATCCATTGTCTTAGGTAATGCGATGCACACGCACATTCAAGGATGTAAGATAAAACTCGTATATTTATTTATCTGAGTGAATAAAATCAGTAATCAATAACGCTCTCTAGAATTATTTCTCTTATAACTCGCTCGACGCGATCATTGGGTAACGATGTGCTAGTGTGGAATATAAATCAAAAATAAATTTCGCTTCCTAGAATTTTTCGAATTTCTGTTTCAATAAGTTAGTTTTAATATGAAACAAAATTCAATGAGCCTCCTTAGACATATACATACGTATATATTATATGTTTCATGTAAAATACTTTATTTACTGTTTGAGATGTCCAAATATCTAAAGTTACACTAATACGTAAGAATAGAATTGTCTAAATTCATCATCATAAATATCAAATCAATTGTAAGTAATGTGGGCATTTCAAAAGGGGTTTCCAGGGAAATCCATCGTGCGTGAATCATCCCGGTAAAACGGACGGGCACCCTATAAAATACAATTCAGATATTTTTAATGCCATAAAAATGTCGTTTTTCTTTCCACGTCAATCCGGAATAATTTATCAAGATAATATAATTTTGGCGGATATTGAGAGGGGTCATCTTTCATAACAGAGTTCCGCAGCCCGGAAAGGGTCTTAGGTAAGCAATTTTGTAATAAAATACAGATAAACAGAATCGCAGTAACAAATGTTACGAATTTTATTGCTGAACAGTAAAATTTCTAGTACCGTTCAACTCTGTACTGTTATAATGAAAACCAAAATAAGTAAGTCATGTTTTTATTTATAATTTTACAGCAACGTTAAAATTGTAATATTGTTTTTTTTTATCAGATATATCTGAGAAATATTTCAAATACGAGACGAATACAAAGTCGCAGACGAAAACCATCGATCGACGAAAGCAAGCATCTATTAAAAACATTGGTGGCTGTTGTTACACTGTCTACACTAATTTAATGTGACAGCGGTCTTTGTCGTTTCAGTTTATAAGAAAAGGACGGCAACATTTATAGTGATGTCAAATTAGGTTAGAAACAGAGGGCTGAACACGAATAAATGTGACAATCGTAAACAAAACGTTTTTAAGACACACTGCTCGCGAACGCTGCAACGTTGGACAGTAAAGCTGATTTCGACTCGCAATGTATCTCAAATATTCGATACGTTTACTATTGTCACATTTATTTGTGCCCACGGAGCTGCTAGCATTAGCTATGTAGCTTATGTATTGTCCACGAGTTGTGTAGCAAATAAAGGTCTGTACCCATTACACCGTATCATACCATGAGCGTGCTATGAACGTGTCAGGCAAAAAAGTATTCTTTGTATTGAAAAGTATGGGACTATGCTCACTAGACCGTTCCGTCACCAACCAACAACGTCGCGTTTCTCGATGAGAATATTTTGCCGGTCCTGACACGTTCATAGCACGGTCATGGTATGATACGGTGTAGTGGGTAGAGACCTTTACTCCCTCTATAGAATCCTAGGTAAGCAATCTAACAAGCAGGTACACCACAAGTAGAAAGTAACAGATTATAGTAAATAACGACTTTGGAGCGGAAGTGTCATTTTACGGTTTATTATTGCAACATTGCTTTTAACAGCATTTTTCTTTTATAATAATTGATAATAATGAAGTTTTTATTTCATAGCTTTCTATGCGTGCTAGGTTTTGTAACAAGAAATTTGGACATAGCTTTTTAGTAAAATCTAACTGTATCTCATTAAAATGATTGAAAAGTGGCTACAAACATATTTTATTATGGTGAAGATCGGAATAAAGCTTCATTATTGTTCGTATGGTCTGTAAAGTATTGCCTGCAAGTTCGTCAATATCATGTTATATCTTAGCAGGAAGAGAGTGACTGCTGGTTAGAATTTTAGCAAACGACGCGTTGCGGCAGTTTATCTATATATGTCAGTAAGTGATCTGTTGAACAAAGGTTCAAAAAACACGACACACTTTAAACGATTTCTCCGCTTATTACGATCCGATTTTGATGATATTGATCGCTAGGACATACTTCAGAAGTGGTCCCATATAAAATTCATGATAATCGGACAAGTTCTTTTTGAGTAATCTTTGTTTTAAGTCTCATAACTTCAATCGTGACACAAAACTCTTCACAGAGGTGAAGGGACATACTCTTATCAAAAGCTCCTTTTGGATAAGTGGTTACATAAAAGTGAATATCCTAATCAGGCTAAAATCTTTAAACAGGACGTTATTATCGCTGTAATACCGAAGCATTCGCTGCAACAAATCTATTTCGGTGCCGCACAGACGCTTCCGCACCAAACTACCGACAGCATGCGATCCAGACCAAATTATGCACCTACTTTCGTAACTGTTATAAAACTAAACGGTTTAGTTAAAACTATAACGTAAACGTAACGTAACGTTGCAGTTCCTGCTGTCATCGTCCTACTTTATTCAGTAATGGACGATTTATGATTCAACTAGGATCATTTAGAATAGAATACGACGAGTAGACTAGGTTATTATAGGTGCCAGTTCAAGCAGATATATCAATAATTGTTAGTGTATTTGTCTGAATACAATGAAAGATGCATTTGAATAAACAAAAGCTTGCGAAATGCGATCTCAGAACGCTTAAGTTAGCTAGTGGTTTGTTCATTAGTAAACCTGAAATATAAATAATAAAAATAATAATAAGAACTTTATTAAGAAAAAACAAGTATTCTTAAAAGGCGGTTATCAGGCGCGATCTTTTACTGACTACCGTACTAATTCTAAACTTAAAACTAATAAAATGATTTTAAAAAAAGAAATACAATAATACAGGAGTAGGAAAGGTTAAATAGGACGTCCATAGCCTAATTAACTTGTTCCCAGTATATCAGCGGCATGTGCCGTTGGTGTATGCTACTTTATATTCCCTTTGTTTCATATTCAGAACGAAACCAGCTGAAATGGAACGTACATTATTTAAAACGTTTTGTTTTTGTCCTGTTCTATTTTCAAATGTTATTTAGTTTTCTGGGATTACATTTTGGATTCTTTACCACCAGTTACAATGATACGAACCAAAAAAAAATCAAATCTGGTTAGGTTTGCAACGAAGAACCCTTTTTCGAGAAACATCGAAGTTTATAATATTTGAAACTATCACGGTTTTGAACATAGTTTTCATTGTAAACGGGATATTTACCATGATTTGTGAGTTTGAATAAATGTGACTGCATGCAACTGTGCCGAAATATCGGGAAATAATCAAACTCACAAATCATGGTAAATATCCCGTTTACAATGAAAACTAAGTACATCGACTGTTTTATATCATTTACGTGGTTGAGTTATAAAATCTCGACAACCCAAGTCGCTGCTTTTAGAAGAAGATTCAAAAAAGCTTCATGAAAAGTGAGCTTCCTTTATTTTTAGAGTTCTGTTATTTTGTGGTACCTTTCTGTTTTTTCGAGGTTTAGGACCCGTCATGTGTGCGGTGTACCTATCTAAAAGCATATGACAGAAAAGGTGGTAAATAATCGAAACGTGACTGCAATGGAAATGATGGAGCCGTGTTCATGACCTCCAAGTGGAATACGCAAGAAATCAAGTTTTTGCGGTCAGTTGCTTACTCGATGAACAACAATAAAGTACGATATCGTGTCATGACCGCGGTGTATGCGTAAAATTAAACGAGATCGCTTAGATGTTCAAGTACATACAAACTTGGAAATTCTTTAGTGAGTTGAATTAAAATCTAATGCAAACTACGCTATTCAATTTTGGCAAGATTTTAAGCGTGTAGGTAGACTGATGAACTTTTGTTCATCTAAACCCGGAACCGAAGAGACATTTAAAAGAAAAAAAAGGTCAAAGAAGGTAGTTTAGGTACGTACCCTCCGCGTCGTTTGCGTGCCATACTGTGTAAACATAATGGCGTACTTGAGACGCCATTACAGGAACGTGCTAAAAAACCCAGCCACAGAATACGTAGTCGGCAAAAAACTGCGCAGTTCTCAAAATTCATTTTGTTTTCCAAGTCTGAGGCCCGAACATGAATAAATGTGACAATCGCAAACGTGTTCGAGTGAGATTACGCGTTTACGCCAGCTCGGCTACAGAACGTTGCAGCGTCACCGCGCAGTGTGTTTTGAATGTGCTAACGTTACGATACGTTTTACGAACGTTACATTTATTCGTGCTAACCCCTCTGAGCTCTCTGAACCAAAACCTGATTCAGCTGCAGTCTTTATAAGGGCAGACTGATTGCATTCAGACATTTCTAAACACGCCAAAGAAAGTGGTGCCCTGTTTCAATGGAAACATCCCATAAATAGCACATAAGTATGAGATAAGCTGAATTCAACTTGTTACAAAAGAACTTGTTACTAAGATGTCTATATTATACGAATGTTTGTATTATAATATTGTTATCTATTCAAAAAGCCACATTGAGCGGAAGTTTTAATTAGCATTGTGGCATTTATATTCAGTTAAGGCAGGTGCTAGCTAAATATACGTTAAAAGTGTGTGGAGCATTTTATTAAACTAAAAAAGTATGATACGAGGACATTGTTAGATAGTTCCACATATTGGCAGGATATAAGGCCAGCTCAGCAGACACGCAAATACTTGTCAAATAATCAGTCTTATTATATTCTTACGTCATAGATAGATAAAAACCTGACCTACTGTTAATCATTTTCTGTTTACTAGTAAGTAGTTTCTGTTTAAAAATTTACAAAAAGTTTCGTTTAAGAAATTTCAGATCATTTTATTACTGTGGTACATAATTTTATGACCATACAATCAATGCTTTCATTCCATTCCGCGTTAGAATGTCAAATCAACCAAAACCAATTTCAAAATACATAAGATTTCATTCTAGTTCCATATAAATCGGTCTACATAAGGAGTCCATAATTTATATTTTCGGTATTGCTTTCTGAATAATATAATAAACTCGGGAACAGAAGATTCCTTACGCTAAATATTATGGTAATGCGTGACTGAATAACGCAATGTAACAATGTGGATGCGTAGTTGTTCATATTACCATAAAACACTGGATTTTCGGGGTCGTTACGATTTGTTGAGTTCTTTGGTTACTTTTTGTGTGGCATTGGGCCAACATGGCATTGAAATAGATTAAATCTTTAGCTTCATAATTTGGTAAATGGAATACCTAGTTATCATCATCATCTTCCTACCCTTGTCCCACATTATGTGGGGTCGGTACAACACGTCTTCTTCTTCCACTCTCCTCTATCAGACGTCATCTCAATGCTCACACATTTCTGACACATGTCATTATTCACACAGTCTATCCATCTTTTCTTAGGCCCCCCTCTCTTCAACATCATATATAAATGGAATAGTTATATGTATCGATAATAAAGTTAAACTAACATACCAAGTTTTAAAATGGTTGTGTTGATCACTGACTTTGGTTTCCAAGTAAGTATAAAATTAGTTTCTAACTAGATGATGGTGTATGAAAACATAATCATTTATTATTGTATTTACTGTCAGAAATAAACTTGTTTGGATCAAAACATCTAGATATAATAAATATTAACTATATGAAGAAACTTCAAAATATTTTAATTGGACTAAGAGGCAAACAGTACCAAACCGATAAAACTAATCGATCAACAAATGCGTCGCATTAGGATATCAGAATGAGCGTAATTGCATATGCAATTAGCAATACCATGCGATAGAAATAAATTAAACCAACATACAGAGCACGAATCAATGTGACAATCGAAACAGTCACGTGTGTGAGATACACTGCGCGTCTACATTAGCTTTACCGTTGAACATTGCAGCGTTAGCGAGCAATGTATCTTACATACGTTACGTTTACGATTGTCACATTTATTCGTGCCTAGCCCTCAGACTACGCA
This sequence comes from Ecliptopera silaceata, assembly GCA_932527185.1. Classification (NCBI taxonomy): domain Eukaryota; kingdom Metazoa; phylum Arthropoda; class Insecta; order Lepidoptera; family Geometridae; genus Ecliptopera; species Ecliptopera silaceata. The sequence continues at coordinate 6,473,945 of OW052208.1, read as the reverse complement.
GTTCCTAGCTAGTGTTTACATAACCTTGTACCCGACCACTGACATTTTGAACCAAGATTATACATTGTTGCACACTAATAATATTTGATACACGATGTTTACCTTCACCGTTTTAGAGCACATATCGACTAGGCAGGAAGAGATGGAATGATGAACAGGCAATAGCTAAAATTACTCCACATAAATAATGTCCCAGATCATAATGACAAGAGCTTTTAATAGCTCAAATTGTCTGACTTCAGAAAACCCTCAAGCGTTGGTTAATTGGCATGACAGAGCTGTCAAAAATATAGATGCTAGCTGTAGAGACTTTTACCAGCTCAAAAACGGTCAACGCCAGCCAGCAACAAGAGACAGGTCAATCAGGTCATGGCTCAAATGTTGCCCCTATCATCTTGACTACATAAATAAATATTTAAAATATTCTTGAACATTTCACACATCGCACTCTAGTCCCAAACTAAGCAAAGCTTGAACTAGATTGCTGATGGAATACTTATACACATTTTTGATGATGCTATTGTATTATAATAATACATCGTCTGTAGGTGTTGAAACTGAGAAAGCAAATAGAATTCCGTCGAGGTACTGTTGGACTAATGCGAATAAAGATTCATAGTGGTATGTTCAAATATAATTTTATGATAGTTTGTTTTGCTATTATAGTTTACTAGTCATGTATTATTTCTTAATCAACAAACGCGTTCTTAGAAATTATTCCTAGCAGGATTAATGCAGTTGCTTTATATGGACAATATCCTCTATCTATCTTATACGTAAAAGAATCAACATATCAGTGAGTAGTATCATAATAATAGATCAGTTAACGACGACACCATGGGAAACGTCCAGTATCGGTTTGCTAAATGATAAACAGTGAAAATCCGGTTCGGTATAGTTAATCATAGTCCTCGTTAGTACATTTACCAGCTACACAAGTTTTAAGTACCAATCAAGCGTTTAGGTATGGAAAAAGGGGTCTTAGGCAAAAATATCACAATTTTTGTTTAAACAAAATGTAAAAGTATATTGATGCAGATTATAGAAGGGCAGCGGGGAATATTTTGCTTCAGAAATATCAGTAAAGACAAGTTAATTTGTACTACCAATGCTGAAGTAGGGCACTAGTACTACTAGTGCTGGTTGTACCAGAGACACATAAATGTGTCTAATGTGTGTATAATGGAATTTGTACTGTTTAGAAGTAGGGGACACTATCAAACATTGCACCGTTTACGCGATTGATTATCATGTTTGTATTTTGTTTACGTAAAAATATTTTGCGTATTTAAGATAGCCACTATATTTTAGCCTAAAACCCGAGTATAATAACATTATCTCAGCAGTGTTCCAAGGCCAAGGGTTGAATCTTAAAATATTCAAACAACTTACCCAAGAATAACGAGTTCTCCATATTTGACAAGGGGTTTGGGCTTCTGTTCGGAACCGCTTTCACCAGCTTCTTCTAATATTGGTGATTCTGCAGTACTGTCCGCAGCACTGGAACAAAGAAATAGCTTTATAAATGAGAGATTATGTAGCTAGCTGAAGTCCGACGTTAGTACGCGTGGGGCAAAATTGGAACCTTGAAACGCGCGGCTGTTTTTGGTTTAGTTAGAGATCAAGCTGTATCTAAGTATTCATGGCTTTGATTGCAATAAGACCCCATGGAACAGAAAACAGGCTTCTAAACTGTATAAGTTTCATCTAAATCGGTCTAGTGGTTAAGGCGTGATCAAAAAATTTGGTTTGTCTGCTTGTTTGTGAGAGCACAAACAAGCAGACAAACCAAATTTTTTGATTCAGAATCGTTTACTTAGTGGATCTTTTACAGTTTTATGTAAAAGTTTAAAAGTTATTTTTCGTTTATTTATAAAAAAAATAGCAGCCTGCTAATTGCACTTAAAAAAGCTAGATAAAGTTTAATTTATAATTAAAAAGACAGATTCAATTTAAATCTGTCTCTTAGTTAGATACGACTGTAAATCTTAGAACAGTAGATTTAATCAGAATACTATTTACACGTTAGGTGTTATTAGTATCATATCGTATGACATATGCTTATGCCCGCACAAAGAAATAAAAATAACTATACTACACAGGAGGTAATCATTTTATCTAAACAGACCCATATTCCATCATATAAATATGATTCACAATTCCACGTAGTTACACTTCAGGGAATACCAAGTCATATCTATAAATTATGGTATCTGAGACCACCTACATCTGTCCTTCCGGCTTCTAATTTTATATAGACCACGATCACGCCGGGTCAGCCTTTGCATCTCGCCGAGAACTGGTCGAAGACTGTGGGTCAAGATTAGAGTTAAATTATGATCGCTCGCCAGAAACCGGTCTCGTAAGATGCACTGACACTTACGCAAGAGTCATATAACTATTATTAAGTCCACCAATTATTCATAGTGCACTCGACATTGTTCAATTCATGAACCCGACTCTTACAGAATGAGTCATCAAAATTGTCAGTCATGTGAAAAGAATTCCCATGTCACTCCTATGGTGCAGGTACCTACTCGATGCATCGACATGTCCTACGTTTCATCGACCTAATACTTAAAGTACTTTATCGATCGTGTAGATATGATAAGCTATCGACTCTTGGCTCTGCGAACTAGGCCACTCTATCTCTAAATGCGCGCACTCGATGTTAGGGCATTGCCTGACATAGTTGACTCTCGCTTTTGTTATGCCCCGGTTATAATCAGGTTTGGCCCATTTAGCAAGTTGCGTGATCAAAATTCGTGGTACTTTATCTGTAAAAATCGTTTAATATTTTATTTATGACGTAGAGTTCTCGAAGAACAAATTACCTACTTTTAAATTAGTTTGAAAAGTTAATTCGGTTACAATACAACGAAATAATTTTCTCAGTTCTTTGTAGAAAACATCAAAGTGAATGAATTATCGCGTATAAAGAAAGTCCCGTTAAATTAGGTATTTTTCCATAGTAGGAACAAGGGCCGCATCGAGAGGCCGTGATTACTGGGCATGGGGTCAAAGCCCCATCCCCGCCTCGGGACAAGACGGACCACAATTACCGAAGCTTACATTTACATAATAACTCACGCCGTCCCCAGCCATGGAACCACAGAGTCCACAGATATCAAATTACCCCAATCAGAAACAGTTCGGCTTATTTCCTGCTCTAATCAGATCCAGAACGTTTTTACATCATCAGATTTGAGTCGTTATACCTCGTGCGCCTATTATAATTACGTAAATCTGGTTTATAATACCGTGACAGACAATCAAGATCATTTGCATGTCTGAGTGTAATATTTTCCGCATGATTATTTTGTTTGTCTCACCTTTGTCTGGATAATTCTAATCGAAATCTAGATTACTGAAGTATGTGATGAATGGTTCAGTGAAAGTCGATAGATAACAATAATAATGACTTTTCGATCTATGCAATGATAAATAATACTGTAAATACGTGTCTATAAGCACATGCTTTAGACACATATTTACAAAACGACCCTTGACAAAATAGTATTCAAATTCCCCGAAGACCAACCCACATCCTACGATAGTGTAAATTCTAAGAACTACTACGGAATTGAGTCAGCGAGCCAAAGGGATGACGATGACATGGTGGTGACTGTTCGGCAAACTAAGCACGCGTCGATAAAAGGCTGCGTAGCATCCGGTCACCACGCAACACCAAATGAGCCGAATGTGAGAACGCTATCGGAAGTACGTGGAAACACCTACACAATGAGAATAGCTTAGCTTGATAGCAGGCAAAAGTTCGCGGTAAGCAAAAGCAATTTCCTTTGAGTACCTACCTACGATTGCTTGATGAATTGTGGAGCGGAAGACGCTAACATGCGAACATTGTACATTAAAGCAAGTTCGTGACCAACTCTTGGGACGTAGTTTGGGCCATATTGCCTGTTTTAATATTTAGTATTTTTTGTTCTTTTCGGTTTTGAATCGTGCAATTTATAATGCCATTTGAAATAGATACAGTAATTGCATAACGTTTCAATCCCTTGTTCGCTTTCACTGTTGGCAGTTCGCACGGTCCGATGTCGCGACTTCGAAGCTAGGACAGCAGACGCTTTCTACCACGACCTTGTACTGATCCCTACATGTATCCACTACTTTGTGAGTGACAAAAGACTAGTAACTTACAAAACTTGAAAGATCAAGTTCAAACAACATAATTATACAGATTTAAGATCTGGCGCCTCGAAACCGTTGATTCATCAACGGAATTCCTTGTTTGTTATGTAAATAAGTGTTCGTAGGCGGGCTATTCGGCGCGGCGGTCAGTTATTATATCGATTGTGTCTTTCGTTCAATAGAGGTTGGTCAATCTTAAATTGTTTACATGATGTTTGGATGAACGTAAATGGTATGCAAGCTTTCTCCCTGAACTTGGACTTCGTTAGATTTTGCGTTTCTTTTTTCATACACCGGAACCTCGTTATTAATGCTTTTTGGTTCAGACAACAGTACGCTCACACTAATAATTATAAATACATTTATTAGTTTGATTTCTACTTAATTGAGAGTTTCTGAGAACCTAGTGTCTAGTCAAACCTAACTTAGGCTTAAAGGCGCTACCAATTAAATCATGGTTGTATTTTTAGTCCAATATAATCTTTATCTTATCTTTTCATTTGTTGAATACAAGAGTATGAAATAAAAACTTATGATCATTGACAAGTGTACCTGAGTACAGTAAAAGCCATCTAGATTTACGAAGCTTACCTCATACGTGGTGTCGGACAACGTGCTTCATCAATTTCGTTTTTATAGAAACGGAAATTGCTTTGAATCTCTGCGGATACGAACCAAAGTCCATCATCACCATATCAGACAAAAAAAGGTTTTCTGATATTACGGATGGATTTGAGAAGACCTATGTGAAATATTCGTTAATTACAATTGTGTTCAAAAGCAGATATAAGAAAAAAAAATTACAGTTGTAAAAACCTCAAATCACGAAACGTTTAAGCGTGACCAGCAGCAACGTCTTTTAACGGTATTTTGTAAAATTTGTGTATTGCATTTAGTGGTCTAAGAACCACCGATACTACATTTAAATTGAACCCAGTTGATGAACACAGTAAACGTTGAAGACTTCAGAAACTCAACAGTTTTTCGAGTGGTGTAAGACGAAGTGTTGACTGTAATGCTAATGACTTTATTTTTTGGCAACCGTGTTCTGCATCAATCGAGGCCATCCGCTGGCGTGCGGTCAGCGAACCGCAACCAACATGTCGGCACTCGTATGCGCACACGCCGGCAATCCGGCGTGGAGGCCGCATGCACATTATAAATGCTGATTTATTTAGAGGGGAATTGACCAGACTGCACTGCGGCTCAGACAAAACAATTACCCTATTCATTATGCAATTATTGTCTAGTTTTTACAATCGTAATGTTTTAAGGCCTCTAAAATTTGAAGTATTTTTTATACTTTATAGGCTAACGCTTGACCGTAATTTCACCTTATGTTAAGTGATGATGCGGCCAGCAAATTAGGTGAAGATGAATGTTTTTGGCAAGATTCACTTATTGATTTGTTACTGTGGTTACATTTCAAAGTACCTACCTAATTGAAAGCGATGTACTTAGAAAACAACTTTTGTGTCTGGGTAAAGTCTCCGGAAGGGACTGTAGTCACGTCTTCCTATTTCTATTTTCTTCTGGTCTAACCCTTCGTAGATGGATAAGGAATAGCACGTGCCCTTTCTATTACTAGATAGGACTATTCCACGTTACTTAGCGTAGGTTATTTGTTTAGAGGGGCGTTTCTAACTGGACTTTTTTCTATTATCCATGGGGTATAACAGCTGTCATGCAGGTGGGGAAGGCATATGGGTGCAGGTGTGCAATAGCCCTTATCGGGGAGGCTTTGTCAGTAGAAATAGAAATACCCGTGTTTTTTTTTAATAAAATTGAAAATTCTTTGAATGCGTTGAATGAACTCTAATAGAAATATGACCGTCTCGGACCTTATGGATAAAGGTCAATAACATTGTTTTGGCGAGTAGATTCATTTTAGATCAAAAAGGTAAATTAATGAGACTACAGGTTGTTCACTTTCAATTTTAATTAGGTAGATTGTAACAAACAGCAAACACTACTTACCAAATTTATTATTTTTATGTTATCAATCTTAGCTATAGCTACCAGCATCACTCCAATTTTACAGGATTTGCAAGTTTCAAAAATATAGCTACCTAATCACTTAAATTTTACAGGATTTGCAAGTTTCAAGAAATAGCTTGTCCACAAAAAATAACCTCCAGAGACTTTACATCAAAAACCAATGAAAAACTTCAATACCCTACCAAGAAAGGACGCAAAATCATCCCCATAAAGATGGAGGACAAATGTAACGGTCGCTTTAAATCTGTGAGGTCCAGACACCAGGTAAAATCCGTATCGGCCTTCTCAGAACCACGGTGAATAAGTAAAATTATACTTTGCAGAAAACCAAGATCTCCATTGAGCAATCAATTCACGTCCACGGTTAGTAATAGACAGCAATTCAAAGAGATTTACAAGATTTGATGAATTGAAGTGGATGTGAAGCTCAAACAAATATTTAATCTTAGCATCGCGATTATTGAAAACCAGTTTTGTATGGAATGTCAAATATCGTAAATGCATTTAATAGCCAGAAGATGAGTAGATAAGTAGGTACTAATTGCAGAGCCTAAGTGCCTAACCTACTAGTACTTAGAATCTAGTATATGTATAAAACGATTCTAAATGATTCTTATGATTTTTCTGAATACAGACTGTAATTGAGAAAATAGATCCTGTCGGCAAAACAACAGTACCTACGCGTTACGTAAAATTAACGTATTCTGGTCACATTGCGCGTCAACGCCAGCACTACTGATAAACGTAGCAGCGTCAACGCGAAGTGCATTTTACGATTACGATAACTTTATGTTATTTTTTCGTAATGCTGATTTTCTACATTCTAACACATCTTAATTTATATTTGATTTAAGTAAGTAAATGTAAAAAAATATTCTCTTTTAAATGCCACGGACAATCATCTACAAGCGACTGCAGCCGAGTTTATTATCTCAACCGCCTTAGGCGCAGCAGAGAAATGAACCAAGGTACTGGTCAACTGGTCATTGGTAGCCGAGTAAAGATACAATCATCGCAAAGTAATAAATCACAGGGTACATTAGCGGCATAATAAATGAAAGCCAAAGCTCGACCCACACACGACACATTTCACCCAATCAACTAAGTGTAGCGGTCGCGTTCCCGAGATGAAAGTTTAATGAGCGTGTGGAAGAGGGTTTCAGGAAAACGTCACGATTTTTTTTATTTAGGGTTGGTTTAGGGAGGATGCTCTCTAGTCCATCATTGTCTGTACTGTAAGAACAATTGTTAGGGTCCCCAAAGGCATGGGACCTTATTACTGAGACTTCGCTAGTCGTCGTTTTGTTACAGGTATTTCTAAGACTTCGTTATCTGTCTGTCTGTATGTCTGTGACCAGGCTGTATCTCATGAGCCGTGATAGTTAGAGTTGAAATTTTCACAGATGTATTTCTGTTGCCGCTATAACAACATACTAAAAAAAACAGCCAAATGCGAGTTATGCTCGTACAGGTATTTGTGCTCGTGGTACGGAACCCTTCATGCGCGAGCCCGAATCGCACGGTTATCCTTTGATTGACAGCTCTATCTATGATAGCTATCTTCAATCGTCAATAAACAAGTTGTCCTTATGTACCTGTGTCTATCAGTGTAATTTTGTCGTTGTATAAAATGATGTTTTTAAAATAAATAAAAAACATTTCTCGAAAATCTTAGTATATTGGTCTAATCTTGATAGGTGTTTTTAATTTTTATAGCTGTATCATTAGGCCTGTTATCATGCTGTTTGGTGTTTAAAACGAGATAAGTTAAACTCAAATAATATAAAAATGTGTTTAGAAACTGGTTTTGTATTATTATTTATGTTTTGTATGATAAGATATCAATAACATTAATAGGCTCCACAGCTCAGTTGGTAGTAGCACTGCCTTCCATGATGTGTGTTGTGGGTTCTATCCTCAAAGAGAACAAAAGTTTTGAAATATGTATGTATTAATTAATGTTTATATTGAATAAAGTTATTTGTAATTTCTGATAAATAAATATATATTCAGGGACAATAACAAGCAATTCAGCTAAGTCCCTTAAGAGAACAAAGTTTTTACTATGTGAAGTTTTTACTAAATATATACCTAGCTGTTGGATTTTTTATATACAAATATGTAGATAATTTTAAGACACTCAAGGACAAACAGACAAATATATTTTCCTATGTAGATATTTGATATATCTACATAGGAAAATATATTTGTCTGTTTTGACTTGGATACATGACACAAATAGAAAACCTAGTAAAATCACCACAATAATAATAGTTTCCAATATATTTATAATCTTGGAGAGAAGCCACAAAAACAAACACAATGAACGGAGAAAAATTCAAAACTAGATATTTGAGTCAAAAATACCTAAATGCATTCCAAGTCTCAATAGGTCAACACAAAAAAACTAGTATCAAATATTATTTCTAGTTTAAACCACATAAGTAAAAAAAAAATTTAAAATAAACATGAAACTACATTCCTCCACTGAATATTCTTAAAAAAAAACAAAGTTGTTTTTACTGGTAACACAAGTAAAAGGTGAATCAATAGGATTTCTTCTTTTTCAGTTTTACCTGTTAAAAGAGTTCCCACATACATATTTTCACAATGACACACAATAAAATTGAGAGGAACATTTAATATTAAATAATTAATATTCAATATAACTTCGATCCGAGTTAGAAGAACACACCACTGTTAACAAGATGTGCATTTTACAGGCGACTTTGTGGCCTGCACAATTAGAATGATGGTTACGCTCAAAACCAAAATAAAACATATCTTTAGAATACAAAAGTTTTTTTTTTATATTTCGAGTAGAGTAGCTGATATGTAATGTTGGGACAGTATTGTATAGTCATTTATTATCTTCAGGAGTTACCATGTACAACAAAGTTCCTATTAATAAAAAAACCCAGACATTTCACACATCACTCTCTAGTTCCTAAACAGAGCTTGTGCTATGTAAACAGATAATAGTGTAATGCTAATGAGACCAACCATTACCTAGGTTTAAGTTACTAAGGTAATACCTACAATATTGTAAATGTTAGCTATGTATGATGCTGATTTATGAAAGAGGTTGGACTTGAGAAAATTGAATACATAGGTTTTTCTAAAGAAGTTTACCTCATACATACTAGGTATATAACCTACTTGGATCAACAATGAGAATTAATGTAAAAGTTATGATATTTTCAGAAATCTTTAGGTAGGAATAGCCCAGATAAGGTTATTTTACGTAGAATCAAAGTTGGTAATGAATTGAAACCTTGAAAACATCAGGAAAACTTAGGTAAACAAATATATTTTATTTATTGTGTGTAAATGAACCTATCAGATATATTTTGTCTGTTGTTTTGATTATATTTTTATTTGAATAAGCATTAACAAAGGTTTAGCACGACGTGATGAAAATAAAGGTAGTTACTGAGACAATAGCACGTTTGATGTACACAAAAAAAACTTACCGTTTCACGACCATGATAGAATCCGTCTGTTCGTTTGTGGACCCTATGATTCGAACTGTATTCTAACGACACTAATGTATAGTGAAACACCATGAACTAAAACACCATTAATTTTATAGATTCACACATCGCGTAAACACACTGGCTGATCCACCAACTTCGTCCATGCACTTCACAATCGCAAACATTAAAACAATTCCGCTTCACACTACCACCTGAGTTGTTTAATTCGAAACACGATGAGAATTACAACGTTTTATTTAAAACCGACAAAATCTTGTAAACACAAAACACAAATGAAATGAATTCGCTTGCTTTGCTTCGTCTTGCCTAAACTTTGCTTCGTCGATCGTTTGGTTGGTTGAAATTGCTTTGGTTTACATTCGCTTTGTCGCTATACTCATTCCGAAGCTGACTGATCTGAAGCTAGATGCGCGTTGGTTCACAGTTATGCCAACACTATAAAACTAAATAAGGCTGTTGACAAACGTAAACTGCAAAGATTAATAAAAAAACATGCTTCAAGTCGGCAGGAACAAGTTTTTATTTCTAGGTTTCGCCACTCATGGCTTTTCAGAATTTGTCACAGAATACTGGAATTATTACAGTTTATGTTTAGTTTGGTTTATTATATAGGTAATGAGCGATTTCCCAAATAGCTTTTAAAAAAAAATAGTTCAAAAAGAGTCTGTAGATGGCGCTGACACATTAGTGCATATCAAAATCCCTCTCTTTTTTATCTGTATATAATCTATTGGTAGCTCTGTCGTGTAGCTGTCATTATCATCTTGTCACGTCCGTTTCGGTGTATTCAGCGTTTTGATAAATTTTGTTTCTATAAGACAAAAATTTCACACCACAGATAATATATAAAAACTTTTTGTTTTGACAATTGACAATGACATGCAAACTCGTTGAGCGCCATCTATCATGTATTCTAAGAACACTCCCTGGAAAATCGCTCATTGGGTTACCTGGGCAAGCTTGACGTCAACTGAGCAGGAACATTGCAATCCTTGCACTTTTTGCTGTTTTATTTATATCAACATTCACTCACTAATTTTAATTTGTCACTCTTAGGTACCAAATCTATTCAGTTTCGTTTCGGTTCAGCAAAACCGAAGATAACAAAGCAATCAGCGATGTGGTTCTCATAGTACAAGTATATAGTGTGCGACTAAATAACGGTAAATAGATACGCCCAGGATACGTACTCGATGTGCGAAATATTCCTGAATATGATTATTTTACCATTAAATAACAAGCACTTACCTCTTGGATATAATTTCTTTGGCCATAACTGTCAACACATCAACAAACACTGACCTAAATGATATTTGCAAATACCCATTTTTAATTTTTATTACAATATTTTTTTTTTCATTGTGCAATGTTATGAGATTTTTATTTTTGGCTAGAGTCTGTCAAGCGAAAGATGGCCCTGATAAATCGCGGCAAATTCAAAAACTATTAGTATGGCAATACATTAAATAATAGGATAACTTGGAATTACATAATTTGATACTTTGATATTATTCTAAATAAATATACTTACATAATTTTTGATGATGATTATGAATAAGTAGATGATATACTATTGCCATACTAATAGTTTTTGAATTTGCCGCGATTTATCAGGGCCATCTTTCGCTTGACAGACTCTAACTTCTGCAACTTTAATTCTTGATTTTTGCAACTGAAACCCATTTTTGACTTGATTAAAAAAGCACGTAGGTATCCGAATCCCGCTTCATCATTGAGTGAATATCGAATGGAATGAAATCAAATTAGAAATTAGTTAGCTAGAGCGAATCGAGGACTGAGGAGTCATCTTGCCGTCGTCGTGTACCAACAAGTTCTTGGTGCTTTGTGGCAGTAAGGAATACCTTATAGTTACTGCTTATAAAGCTAAGTGCAGTCCGTACAGTGATAAACACAAAAAGCGGGGTTTGGTAAAAATTGCAAACTTGCTGTGTGAAATCAATTTTTTAATATCTGATTTAGTTTCGCCGATTTTGAATCGATATATTACTGAATATCAATAATAATATTGATTTTGTGGGAAACGTAAATCTCCGTTGGATTTTTACAGTGAGCAAATATGTTGTTTCAAAGATAAAACAAGCCGAAGATAGTCCACTTACTGTTAAGTTCATTGTTAACTGAGCAGTGAGCACGTCCATTGAGGACGAGCCAAACATCTAAATCCTATACAAACTGAAATACATCTAGGGGATTTTAATGTTGTTTATGTTAACCCTGCATTAAATTAGAGAGCTGGATTTACAGTATGAAACGTTTATTCGTTATATAAAGAAATTCTATTACATCTTGTTTGTCCTATTTTTTGTTTCTAGTGTTGACAGACAGCTAGAGTCAGTCACAAGACATGAGAGTCACTTTTTTATTATCTATTGCAGAAGCATGCAGGTTCTATTTTCAACACTCCCCCTGAAGCTGCATATTTCTTTACAAACAAAATAATAAAAAAACAAATACATTTTAAATAATAAAATAACTTAATTACCTACCACTGTAACAACAACATAAAATAAAGTTCTAACTATGTAATTATATCTAGCCCGATACTATTCCTGTGTCGTATAAGCAGTTCTTTACCCAGTGCTTTTGTAAACAAGTCAGCTGGTTGATCGGAGGAGCCGATGTATTCAATAGCTACATCTCCCCTTTGAATAGTATCTCTGATAAAATAATGCTTTATATCAATATGCTTTACTCGTTTACATTCTCGATTCTTAGCAATATGAATGCAGCTCTGGTTGTCTTCTAAAATTAATATTGTTGGGCAACTTACATTTAGGTCACTTACTAAACCTCTATACCATATCGCTTCTGATACAAGTGAACTCAGAGCGACATATTCTGCTTCTGCGGTAGATAGAGCAACAGTCTTTTGTTTACGAGAAGCCCATATAACTATGTTACCGAATAGAGTCATACAAAATCCCGAAACACTTTTTCTATCGTTACAATCAGAAGCCCAATCTGAATCAGAATAGCCTTTGACATTAAATTCTCCAACAAACGTATTATTGTAACATAATCCTAATTCCATTGTAAATTTCAAATATTTTAAAACGCGTTTTAAATGATTCCAATGGTTATCATTTGCACTATCTTGGTAGCGGCTAAATAAATTTACAGAGTAACTTAAATCTGGTCGCGTACCCATCACAAGATACATCAGGCAACCTATCAACTCTCTATAGGGTTTCTTTGTAAAATTCTGTGGGTTGGTTTCTTTTTCTAATTTTAGACCTTTTTCAACAGGTGTAGCTGCACCTTTACATTTTTCCATTTCAAATCTCTTAAGCAATTCTATGATGTAAGATTTTTGATGAATTTTGATTGTTTTGTTTTCAAAATCTCTTTCTATTTCTAGTCCTAAATATCTTTTGATGGGTCCAATAGACACCATTTCAAATTTAGAACTTAATTTTGTTTTAAACGTTTCTATTTTATACTTGTCCGCATTAATAATTAAAATATCATCTACATAAAGAAATACATACAGCTTCACATCACTTCTTATGTAGAGGCAGGTATCATAAGCTGAACATCTGAATCCATTTGCAATCATGAACTCATGAAATGCATTATTCCAGCATCTAGGACTTTGTCTCAGCCCATATAAAGACTTGTTAAGCTTACAAACACTTTTATCACTTTTCATGTGTTCTGGAAGATGCATATAAATTTCTTCGTTAAGAGTACCATGCAAGAATGCCGTCTTCACATCCATTTGTTCAACATGCATGCCTTCTCTGTTGGCAATTATTAGCAATGTTCTTAAAGTTGTTAACTTACCTACAGGTGCGTAAGTGTCTGACCATTCATTAGATTCATAACCTTTTGCCACCAATCTTGCCTTGTAAATATTCTCATCCTTCTTTCTAAAAACCCAACGACTGTGAATAATTTTCTTATCTCTTGGTTTCTCGACTATTGTCCACGTTGAATGTTTTTCTAGGGAATCTAATTCTGCCTGTACAGCTTTTATCCATTCTTCTTTTTCATTTGATTCTAATGCTTCTTTCATGTTTTTTTGGTACGTTTTCTGTTATGTTAAAAGCTGTAAATTCACAATCATGAAAATTATCACATTCGTAATCTTGTAAATAGACTGGTCTTCTTCTACTTCTTTTATCAACAGCTGGTAAGTTATCCACTCCTGGTTCTTTAACTTCAGCATCTTGTTCTGTGATTGCATTCTTCTGATCTTTTGAGTTCTGTTCTGGTGTTATATTCTCTGGGCTTTCTGTGTTTTGATCTGTTGTAACTTTATCCTGAATTTCTGAATTTTGTTCTAAGAACTTGGAGTCAATATAAATTGTATTTTTGTGAGATGGTTGTTCATTAACAATTACATCTCTAGATAATACAACCTTCTTGTTCTGATCATCCCATAATCTATAGCCGTTATTGCAGTAACCAATAAAATACAGTTTTCTTGACTTTTCTGACATTTTACCTTCCATTTTCTCTTTATTTATATGTGCGTAAGCTTCTGAACCAAATATTCTAAATTTGTCATAATCCGGTGTTCTTTGAAACCAAATTTCTGCTGGAATTATCTTTTCTACGGTGGGTATTCTGTTGATTGCGTATATCGACGCATAGACAGCTTCACCCCACATATTTTTCTGAAAAACTGAATCTACCAGTAAGGTTCTTGCCTTTTCTACTATTGTTCTATTCAACCTTTCCGCTTTTCCATTTTGTTGAGGTGAGTATGGAATTGTATTTTCAATTTGGATTCCTTTCGTTTCGCAATAGATTCTCATTTGGTTATTCACATATTCTCCTCCATTATCACATCTCAGTCTTGATATTCTACTACTGAATCTTGCTTCTACCATTTCCACATATTTCTTAAGGTATTCCAAAACTTCTGATTTATTTTCTATAAGATACAATACAGTAAAATGGGTAAAATCATCCAGAAATGTCAATATGTATTTTTTATTATCGTGGGTTACGGGATTTATTGGCCCACATAAATCTGAATGAATAACTTCCAATACTCTTCTAGTGTGTGTATAATCCTTTTGAAAAGGTGTTCTGGAGTGTCTTCCTTTTATACAAGGCTCGCAAAGAATATCTGATTGTGAGGCATCACAAAATATTAAATTTCTTTGTTTAAGTTCTTTTAGCTTATCTGTTGAAGCATGTCCAAGTCTTCTATGCCAAATTTCATCACTTTCTGGGATACAGTAAGCCTTTTGTGCTGTATGATCTTCTGTGACTTTGAAAATTACCTCATACAAGTTATTTTTGGGCCTTCCTTCTTTAATTACATATTGATTTCTGTAAATAATTACTTTGTTATTTTCGAATTTGACTCCCAGTCCATAATTCTCAATCTTTCTGACAGATAATAAGTTATTTCTTAAGTCAGGTACAAACAATACATTGTTCAGATTACAATTTTCTGTTTTTATCATTCCAAGTTTAGTTGCATACAATGCTTCTGATTTCTTAGCTATATTAATCTTAATCGGATTCTGCAGAGTTATAAAATGGTGAAAATACGAATCATCATTTATCAAATGATCTGATGCTCCAGAATCAACATAAAAGTGAATCTTCTTACTACATTCTTCGATGCAATCATTCATCATGAAACAGTTAATATTGTTGTTGTGCATGTTACCTTTTTTAATTTCAAATTCAGTTTCGCCTTCTGTATTATGAGCCTTTCTGTAATTTTCTCGTGGTTGGTTGAATTTGCAATCAATTTTTTTATGTCCTTTCTTTCCACAGTTGTAGCACTCAAAATTGAACATATTCGTACGTATATTCTGTCTCATTTCTGGTTGTTTATAAGTTCTGAAAGCATTCAATTCTTGTCTTTCATTCTGATTCCGAAATCCATTAATTTTAATATCTTCTTCTGTTAGTCTAGTTTTCACAAATTCTATTGTAAGTTCTTGACTAGATATTGTTTCTATTGCTGTCACTACATTATCGTAGGTTTTTGGCATGGATAGCAGTAAGTAGCATATTATTTCACTTTCTGAGGGCTCTGCACCAGACCCTTTCAGCTCTCGCACTAGCTTATCAAATGTAATAAAAAATATTTCTATTTTCTGGTCTACTGAGTATTTTATGGTCAATAGTCTTTTTCTTAGTAGTAACTGGGATGCTATTCCAGTTCTTTGATAGGTGGACTTTAGTTTCTTTATCATATCGCATGCTGTTTGACATTCTTGTATCAACTCTAAATGAGTATCAGCAATGCATTGAGCAATTATGTTTTTTGCTTTGATATTGTTTTTCTTTTCTTTTTCTGTAAGTTCTCCTTTTTTCTCGATAGTTTCTAACAAATCTTGCTCCTCTAAAATTAGTTTAATGCGGAACAGCCAGTTCGTGAAATCTGTTCCACAAAACGGGGTGACACCGTGTTTGTTAATTTTGCACTCCATTTTGCGTCTGGAGCCTCTGGGCCCATAACCTGTTAACCCTGCATTAAATTAGAGAGCTGGATTTACAGTATGAAACGTTTATTCGTTATATAAAGAAATTCTATTACATCTTGTTTGTCCTATTTTTTGTTTCTAGTGTTGACAGACAGCTAGAGTCAGTCACAAGACATGAGAGTCACTTTTTTATTATCTATTGCAGAAGCATGCAGGTTCTATTTTCAACAGTTTAAACTCGCTGCTGATATGACAACTAGCTTGACATATTTTGCAAACGTTGAGTGAGAGTCTTGGGACCGTGTCGTGTCGGGCGGAAAAAGGCGGGAAGGTTTTAAGAAACATCAAAGAAAACCTAAAAACATTAACGCTACTTAAAAACCGTAACCACAAGTTTTTGGAGGTAATTTTTGTCTGTAGAATCTGGCAATTTATGTACGCGACTGTACTTCCACCGACGTTTCTGTCTAGAGTCTAGTGTTTGCTCGTTGCAAGAATGCGACATTCCATGCAAGTCTGGACTTGTCTCTTTTTCTGCCCCGTTGTTTTTCATTAGTTATTAATATGGTAATCATGACGTAACTCGTAAGGATCAATGATATGAATGATATAACGGAGACTAACTAAACAGGTTTTAAGTTTGTATAAAAATATAGGTTGCGGATTTGAAGGTACTATGTTGGTAACCTATGAAGTTGTTTTTGTGTGCCTGTGCCCTGTTTAAAGGCTCCAGTACACAATGGCGTATGCTGGGCCACGCTTTGCAATGCACCACTGTAGGCCACGATTACTTGGTGTTCACACAATGGCGCATGTCTCATTGCTGCCTGGCAATCCACTTGCGATGGACGTAGAAGAAATGTCTCTTTTTTTTAAATAGGTATTTTCAGGGAGTCTACTATACGATTAAATGCATCATTCATCTGAAAACATCGTACCAAAAATACTACAATTATTATAAATCAATAAACTTGAAAGTTGTAGGTGACAAACTAAACAATGGCCCATTGTGTGAACACCACAGGCCACGCTTCGCCACGATTCCTTTGATTCCTTTCCGATTGCGCGCCACGGTTGACAATTGTCCGCCATCATACGCCATTGCTATTGCCCCCTGTACACAATGGCGATGGCCTGTCGTGGGCCAGCATACGCCATTGTGTACTGGGGACTTTAAGCATCATCATCCAGCATACCAGTCCACTGCTGGACGTAGGTCTCTCTCAAGACGCGCTACTGAGCCCGGTCTTCGGCTCTTCCAGTGTCCGTGTTACATTCCAAAGTAACTTTAACCGATAACAACTGCATTTTTCCTCTACCTTTGTCGTACAGTAAAACACGGTTAAGTGAAATAAATGTTTTTATTTCTATAATTATCTACTTAATCTACATTTTGATAATATAAATCGGTTATAGTTGCTTTTTTTAACAAAGAATGGATTAAAAAATACAGAAATGTACTTACATTAAAACTAAAAGATATTGAAACCTATGATCTAACTTTATATTACACTAGCTGACCTGGGCCCACTTCGTTGGGCATAATTAAAGTTTTAGTAAGGATCCCTATTTTTTTGAAAATATATATAGCCTATGACACTCAGCAATAATGTGGCTTTCTATTGGTGAAAGAATTTTTAAAATCGGTTCAGTAGATCCCGAGATTACCCCCTACAATTGAACAAATATACAAACTTAACCTCTTTATAATATTAGTATAGAAGTATAGATTTGCGGAAATATTTTGTGAACATTGGTATACCTACTTATAGGTAAGTTAGGTAGGTACAACACCACCAACACCCATCCAGTAAAAAATCGACGTTATGAAAATGTTCTCAAACAATAAAAAAACATAAGAATCTGCGGCTAGTCTTTCCAGTTGATAAGGCAGACTAAGCTGAGACGATGGTAAAGGAGCAGACCAAGCCTACTCCATCAAAAAAATCTAGACACTACAGTGTCCTATTATGTCGGAACTTAAATACAGAACGTAGTTTTAACCATCTAAATTTCATGTACCTAAATGCTATTTAAGTATTTATTTTAAACCATATAGTAAACTAGAAAACATATCTATAACTCAGTCTATTTATTTCTAAATCAAACTAAACTTATATGCCTTTTGGCACACAGATTAGTAATACATGTACGGTCTATCTTATAAAAAGTTAGCGTTGACTTTAAGTCATCATTACGTATGGTAATTAGTACAACGCAGACTTGAAGCATTGATTACCATACGTAATGAGGACTTAAAGTCAACGCTAACTTTTTATAAGATATCCCCTATCTTATAAAAAGTTAGCGTTGACTTTTAGTTAGCGTA
This sequence comes from Ecliptopera silaceata, assembly GCA_932527185.1. Lineage (NCBI taxonomy): Eukaryota > Metazoa > Arthropoda > Insecta > Lepidoptera > Geometridae > Ecliptopera > Ecliptopera silaceata. Next base: position 6,455,553 of record OW052208.1, on the reverse strand, counting down.
GAGTTACACTGCGCAGTAATACGATGACAGTTAACAGCTTATTGTAGTGTAACTACTACTCGGATGATTTACACATAAAAGTGCACTCTGACATTAATTTCCGACGTAGATCTAACTTCCTAAGCTTAGATAATATTATTTATATACCTGTGTAACTGTTCCGTACTAATTTTTTTAATTATACCTACAACCATTTAAACAATGAGCATGCATTATAATGGAACTTATTTACTATTTGTTTCATAAGACTGGTCTAACCGCCAAGTATTATGTAAATCAAAGTCTTTATTTACAGACCTATACCACTAAATAAATAATAACTAAATAATAATATATTTTTCACCTATTAATCTACAGAAGAACAGATTCGCCGTAGAAAGGATAAGAGTTACGTGATAGAAAGAGAGGAACTATGCTGGTATAAAGTTGGCAATCAGCGCTGTAGAATTAAATAAATAAATAAATAATGCTGGACAAGCCACACAACATCATCTAGCCCCAAGATAAGCAGAACTTGTGTTATGGGTACTAGAATACTTAATACAATACATTACATAGATATATATTTTTTATTATACATAATATAAGATACCCATAGCACCCGGAATAAATATTTGCAGATCGTACAAATATTTATCCCAAGGCGGGAATCGAACCCGCAACCTCCGCGTCGCAGGCGGACCTTCGCCCGCCGTGCCACATTGCTCGTCAATTCATTAAAATGTACTTTATTGCATGTGAGCGAGAGTCGTCATTCAATGAGCGATTTTCCAGGGAGTGTTCTTATAATACACGACAGATGGCGCTCAACGTCAAATGCATTTCAATGTCAATTGTCAACACAAAAAGTTTTCATATTTTATCTGTGGTGTGAAATTTTTGTCCTAGAAAAAATTCAAAACTGTTTGACAAAAGCTAAAAGTCTTCAATCGTGGCAGAAATCAGAAACCAGTATACAGTCTGTTGTCGTCAAAAGTAAAATCCACAAGAAGGTACACGAATGCTAAAATAAAAGCAAACAAAATTTATCAAAACGCTGAATACACCGAAACGGACGTGACAGGATGATAATGACAGCTACACGACAGAGCTACCAATAGATTATACAGATAAAAAAGAGAGGGATTTTGATACACTATTTGTCTACTGCCATCTATCGACTATTTTTGAACTATTTTTTTTTTTTAAAAGCCATTTGGAAAATCGCTCATTGTACATTATTAACACGCAATCTTCTTTCTGTACTTGTTGGAAGTAGAAACTTTTTAGTGATTTAGAACTAATATTTATTTATTTATTTATTTATTTATTTAAATAGGACATTCAACGAAGAAACACAAATTGAAACGAATCTTATGCCTAAGGTCTTAAATCTACGTGTTAATTCAATTAGAGGAAATATTCGATTGTTTGTAAGTAAATTCACAAAACAACCTGCTCTGTAATATTGATGATACATATTTTTCTTCATAAAACACATACATATATTTTTCACATAAATAGGCCCGTTGATTTTACAAAAAGTAGTTATACTTAAACTGCATAAAACTAAAAATAGGCGGTACTACTTGCGTGACAAATTAAAAAAATTGACGAAGTTAAATCTTATCATAAGTTTTAATTAATTAACCAAATTAAAATATTAACAGATCATTTTAAACTGCACTTTTTCTTTTGACACTACATAATGTGTAAATCAAAGGCCTTGTTTTAACTTGCGCGGAATTTACTATACCTAGCGGTTATAATATAAAGTATCTAGCAATTAAGTAATTCTTAATACAGTTTCTAAAAGAATAATAACTGTATTATATTACAGCGGAAATCACACGCTAACAATTATCTAGTTTCGTATTATTGTACATAAATATTTTTCAATAATGACAGTTTGACAGAAGAACTTTGACAGTTAATAGCGGCCATCTTGTTGAAGCGAAATGTCAAAACGCCCTGTAGCGCCATCTATATCGCTACATGATGAACTACATCGTAGTCTACGCAACAGACCAACAGATGGCAGAGACAATTCCTAGATCGCGCAAACGAAGTTATCACGGAGTTTGAACATAGGTAATACGACCGATTATTATATGTTTATGTACTTACATCGGTTCTCGGACCCCGAGCTGAAGGTTGCTAGAGTGGAAGATCTTTCCTTTACGAAGGAGATACCACTACTATCCTCACGGCCCTCATTTGTTCAGTCTGTTTTGTAAATCACCATGGAAGGCGTTAAAAATCATTTAGAAATTATAAAATTGTTTTATCTATATGGGCGTTCGCGCTAGCAATCTATTATACGGTCGCCATTACGAACTGACATACTATAATTAGGTAGATAAGGGTGTAGATACAAGATCAAGTTGACCTTAGACTTTTTTTGTGGGGTTTTCATAAACAAAAGCAAACATAACCAATGCCATCGGACAAATTTATCCTGATTTATGAGCTAGTCATGGAAAATTTGACATTTCGCCGCGCACATTTAAGTTAACGATATTCCACATAATGTCATCGATAGTCCTTTCAAACGAATACAAATATGATACCTTACACTCTGTTTTTCTTATTTTTTACGCCCTTTAGTATGTATGCAAGTTATGAAACAAACAGATGTCCCGCCTGATGTAAAGTAACTTCTTTTAACAACGAATGCACTCTATATTAATACTCTTCGTAGTCATAGAAGTCGTCGTCTTGTCCATTCTGTAGCATGGCGGAGAGAGATAATTCCTCATTCGTTTGTTCTGCTGCTTCTTCCATATCGTCATCAAAGTCTTCAGTGTCAGGATCAGCTGCTGGTTCTGAAAATCGTTGATAAGTAAGTATTTATTAATTGACAGGCGTCACAGCTCAGTTGGTAGTAGCTCTGCCTTTCATGCTGTGAGTCGTGGGTTCGATTCCCACCCAGAGCAAATGTTTATAGCTAATATTTGTGTTCATCACACAATGATGTACTTACATAAATATTTGTGCCATGTCTGGGTGTTTCTATGTATTCTATGTATGTTTTTACCAGAAAAATATATATAAGTATTAAATCAGCAGTCTAGTTCCCATAGTACAGCTCTGCTCGGGACTAGAGTTTGATGTGTGAATACGAAAGTTTGTATTAATAAATAAATAAGAATATTTCTTTATTTATACAAGCTTTCGCGTTAGAAAAGTTAGTTAAGAAAGTTAGTATGAAAGAGTAGAATATTGATAACTTACCCGGTATTGGAGTACGAAAGAGTAGAATATTGATAACTTACCCGGTATTGGAGTACGAAAGAGTAGAATATTGATAACTTACCCGGTATTGGAGTATGAAAGAGTAGAATATTGATAACTTACCCGGTATTGGAGTATGAAAGAGTAGAATATTGATAACTTACCCGGTATTGGAGTATGAAAGAGTAGAATATTGATAACTTACCCGGTATTGGAGTAAGAAAGAGTAGAATATTGATAACTTACCCGGTATTGGAGTATGAAAGAGTAGAATATTGATAACTTACCCGGTATTGGAGTAAGAAAGAGTAGAATATTGATAACTTACCCGGTATTGGAGTATGAAAGTGTAGAATATTGATAACTTACCCGGTATTGGAGTAAGAAAGAGTAGAATATTGATAACTTACCCAGTATTGGAGTAAGAAAGAGTAGAATATTGATAACTTACCCGGTATTGGAGTATGAAAGAGTAGAATATTGATAACTTACCCGGTATTGGAGTATGAAAGAGTAGAATATTGATAACTTACCCGGTATTGGAGTAAGAAAGAGTAGAATATTGATAACTTACACGGTATTGGAGTAAGAAAGAGTAGAATATTGATAACTTACCCGGTATAGGAGTAGGGGCAGGTAGCGGACTGGGCAGTACTTTCTTGGGTATAGTAGGAGCTGCCTTCTTGCGTTTCCTCGCGGGGGATTCTGGTATCGTTGGTGCTGGCATCTTCTTGGGTACCGGAGATTCGGGGATACTGGCCACTGGCGTTTTAGCTCTGAAAATAAGTTTAAATTTAAATTGTTTTTTTAATTTTTAACTTGAGTATATCGTGGCGCACCTGCTTCGTAATATCGGAAAATAATCATACTAACCATACATAACATTTTTATAGTACATTAAAACGGGACTGTTTTAGTTGTATTAGTTGAAGTCTGTTTCAACTAATAAAGAGATTGAAGAAGATTTTAATAACTAAAATTTTAAACCGTCGATAAATCATCAAACGATTATTCGCTGTACAATATGACCTATAAAACTGTTTTCTAAATCTGTCTTGTAAATATTACTATTAAAGAAAACCGACTTTTCAAACTTACTCAACAGCTGGTTCTGTTACTGTCTCCGCGACCTTTGCAGGTCCTCCAGGGTGATCCAAACTCTTCAGAATATCGTAATTAATCTTAGCACTAATCTTGCGTTCCGCTATCATTTTGCCGACGGCTTCGCTCGCCGTTGCCGCGTTTAATGCGACCTTTTTTTTGTAGCAACCGCGAGTTTTCTTTTTGTTTTTATTCTCTTCTTTTTCTCTTGCTCGTATCTCTTCTTTTACTGAAAATTGATAAAGTAAAATTGATTCTATTTTATGTAGTGAATTTAATAAATAAATATTTATAATTTAATAAATAAATATTTATTTATGTACGTACATTTCACACAACAGAAAAGTTATTATGGAAACTAGATTGCGATGGTTTTTTATTTACTCCTACATAAACAACATGCAAGAGCCTACACAAGGAACAACCATACATGTTTCATGACACAAAGATAGGGATCAAACCCACGATCATAGAAGACAGAGCCAGTACCAACTGACCTGTGACTCTCAAGTAAGTTTATAACCTAGATATACTTATTTATATCTAGTAGTAATATACTTTTTTCCATAATACCATCTGAAAACGTGTACATAGCGCAGGCGAAAGCTAATATTAATTATCTTCAGAAAAAAATTCTAACAGCACTTACTTTTTTGTTGCTTCAAATACCCCGCATTAATCCTATTCCACATCAAAGTCTTCTGTCTCGTTTCCGCATCAGACATTATGAAGCTGTTGACGTATTCTTCGTCTCGCTCGCACAACACCAAGTCTTCGGAATTGACGAGGTCTTTCGCGAAGGATGGCTTAGCTTCGGGTTTTATGAATTTATCCACTTTCTCGTCGGTCACTGATCGTTCTGAGCCTAGACCTATCACAGACAAGTCTGGACCTGAAAAAACACGAAGATTTTTATATTATGAAAGATGTTTTATGATATGTATTTAAAATTAGTCATTATGTATGCTTTATTCAGTAAAAACACAAAGATCATCAATCTATGCATATATACTTAGTCTCCGCTAATATTAATTAATTTTTGATTTTTTGCGTATGTTTGTAATCAATAAACTAAGAAATTAAAAAAAAAGGATCTTTTTTAAAAAAAAATCCCCATTAGTTAACTATTGTTACAATAAAAACTTGGTATCACTTATGTTTGAGGTCACTACAATATAACAGGATGGTAGGCAGACCGAGGTTTGTATATGAAATTAAATGTTTCGCTGAAAGTTGTATTTGACACAACTTAAACTAATTAGTCTTGTAAAATTGTATTTATTAAATGAGATTACATCGTAAAAAAATATTATATCAAGTATAGAACTTACGAAGTCCCTTTTCAAGTTTCAGATTATTTTTCTTCAAGCCTTCACACTCTTCAAGTTGTCCGATGATTTTCATAGTATCTTCTTCAACAAATATCGTAGCTTGAACTTCTTCTGAATCCGGATCATCTGCATTTTCTGAGGAAATAAAATCAGTATTTAGAAAAAAAATAGAATTATAAAAATTACATAGATAAACCATATTCTTTTTTATTTTGGAATATGAAATTGAGTATTTTTTTTATGCATTCTAGTTTGTAACGACCGAAATGGTAGACAGAGCTACTACCAGCTGAGTGCTTAAATAAAAATAATATTTATGAAAATAAATAAATATTCACGAACATTTCACACATCACACTTAAGTCCCAAACTAAGCAGAGCTTGTACTATGGGAACTAGATTGCAGATAGAATACTTATATACATTTTTTTGTATATACATAAATAGAATACATAGTAACACCCAGACACAGAAGAAATTGTTATGTTCATCACACAAATATTTTCTCTGGGTGGAAATCGAACCCACGACCTACAGGAAGGCAGAGCTACTACCAACTGAGCTATGACGCCTGTCATCTATTGCTTGGTTAGAGACTAGATGGCGCTGTAAATAGCTAATTTTTAATCCAAACCTTGCATAATTTTGAGACGTGTTTTTTATATCTTAGTTATTCTGACCCATGTTAGGCATGAATATTAATTTACCACCCGACTTAACTGCTGACTCCACGCTATGTGACGAGGACTAGGGCAAGCGAGCAAGCGGGAACGCATTCCAGCGAGGTTCGCAGTTAAGTCGCACGCTGCCTGATGTGCTTGAAGGTGTTGCTGATGAAATGGGGACCCGAGATTTTCTTTTCAATGTTTTGCAGTCTTTCTCTATTGAGGTACGCAGTTAAGTCGCATGTTACCTGATGTGCTTGAAGGTGTTGCTGATGAAATGGAGACCCGAGATTTTCTTTTCAATGTTTTGCAGTCTTTCTCTATTGAGGTACGCAGTTAAGTCGCATGTTACCTGATGTGCTTGAAGGTGTTGCTGATGAAATGGAGACCCGAGATTTTCTTTTCAATGTTTTGCAGTCTTTCTCTATTGAGGTACGCAGTTAAGTCGCATGTTACCTGATGTGTTTGAAGGTGTTGCTGATGAAATGGAGACCCGAGATTTTCTTTTCAATGTTTTGCAGTCTTTCTCTATTGAGGTACGCAGTTAAGTCGCATGTTACCTGATGTGCTTGAAGGTGTTGCTGATGAAATGGAGACCCGAGATTTTCTTTTCAATGTTTTGCAGTCTTTCTCTATTGAGGTACGCAGTTAAGTCGCATGTTACCTGATGTGCTTGAAGGTGTTGCTGATGAAATGGAGACCCGAGATTTTCTTTTCAATGTTTTGCAGTCTTTCTCTATTGAGGTACGCAGTTAAGTCGCATGTTACCTGATGTGCTTGAAGGTGTTGCTGATGAAATGGAGACCCGAGATTTTCTTTTCAATGTTTTGCAGTCTTTCTCTATTGAGGTACGCAGTTAAGTCGCATGTTACCTGATGTGTTTGAAGGTGTTGCTGATGAAATGGAGACCCGAGATTTTCTTTTCAATGTCTTGCAGTCTTTCTCTATTGAGGTACGCAGTTAAGTCGCACGTTACCTGATGTGTTTGAAGGTGTTGCTGGTGAAATGAAGACCCGAGATTTTCTTTTCAATGTTTTGCAGTCTTTCTCTATTGAGGTACGCAGTTAAGTCGAACGTTACCTGATGTGCTTGAAGGTGTTGCTGGTGAAATGGAGACCCGAGACTTTCTTTTCAATGTTTTGCAGTCTTTCTCTACTGAGGTACGCAGTTAAGTCGCATGTTACCTGATGTGCTTGAAGGTGTTGCTGATGAAATGGAGACCCGAGATTTTCTTTTCAATGTTTTGCAGTCTTTCTCTACTGAGGTACGCAGTTAAGTCGCATGTTACCTGATGTGCTTGAAGGTGTTGCTGATGAAATGGAGACCCGAGATTTTCTTTTCAATGTTTTGCAGTCTTTCTCTATTGAGGTACGCAGTTGAGTCGAACGTTACCTGATGTGCTTGAAGGTGTTGCTGATGAAATGGAGACCCGAGATTTTCTTTTCAATGTCTTGCAGTCTTTCTCTATTGAGGTACGCAGTTAAGTCGCACGTTACCTGATGTGTTTGAAGGTGTTGCTGGTGAAATGAAGACCCGAGATTTTCTTTTCAATGTTTTGCAGTCTTTCTCTATTGAGGTACGCAGTTAAGTCGCATGTTACCTGATGTGCTTGAAGGTGTTGCTGATGAAATGGAGACCCGAGATTTTCTTTTCAATGTTTTGCAGTCTTTCTCTATTTGTAACTCTATCTCTTTCTGTAGTTCTGTCAGCTCTTTCTCTCCGTCTTCTTCATCCATTAACTGGAAAATATGACAGAAAAATAAATTGATATATTTTATTTATATAATTAAGTGATAGCGCAAACTGATGTTAATTGATAATGATAACCAGTAGCCATGCGATATGTATCCTATGTATGTATTTACAAGAAAACTATGTAAAAGTATTTAATCAACAATCTAGTTCCCATAGTACAAGCTTTGCTAAGTCTGATACTGAGTGTGGTGTGAATCTGAAAACAGAAGAGAAGAGCTCTGCCTTCTGTGCTATTGTAGGGTCTATTCGATCCCCACAAATGTGGGGTTGTGTGACGGAAAATATTATAAAAATAAGTTCATTATGTTTATGCTATGGAAACCAAAGTTTCATTTATTTTGAGACTAGATGGCGTTGTATGTAATGTCTAATAAAGTGCAATTGTGCAAGCAAGGTTTATTTTTATATTATAAGATTTTTAAGCGAATCTAAACAGTTTAATAACATATTTTATACCTGCACTTCACAATTTATTACCTTTGTCACACAAATTATTTTCAACCTTCAAGCCTTGAGGTCAAAAGATTTAACTTTCCAATAAACAATGGATGATTAAGACAAATAAAATTGAAAAAAAAACTTCGTCATAAAATCATCGTTGATAGAAATTTTAAACCATAATTTAAGTACAGACAAAACAAGTACATTGTCAACACACAAATGTTTGTCCTTGGGGATCGAACCTACGACTCCCAGCCACAGCGTAGAAGACTTTCATACCCACTGAGCTGTGATGCCTTTACAATATAATCAAATAAATAAATGTTCAATTAATTTATTAAAATGCATATAAACTCAACTCATCGATAAAAACCAGGTTGCTAAGTTAATGTGCAAAAAGAAAAAATCTATATCCACGTTCTAGTTGTACTAGGATATATTTTAATAGAGTAGGTTTACGTTTTTTATCGCCAATAATATTTTAAACTAAAGACTGCATTAGCGCTTTCAAAATAGAACTGCAAAATTGTGCTTGGACGGGCGTGGGTATGTTTTTAGTTAAGTTTTTCGCGGCATATATTTTAGTAAACATAGTATATATTTACACGTTATATGCAAGCGTTTGATCGCGTAAATTAACACGAAAAACTTAATCATTATAAAACTAGTACCAATATGTATAATAAATATAAAAATAATAATTAACAATGCTGTACGCTGACGAGTTTTACCTTAACTTTGTAACATCCAAATATTACTTTGATTTCTAAAAATGAAAGTTCTAATTTCAACAATGTTTATTTCAATATTGTATTATGTTATGCGATTACTCCACCAATAAACCAATTTTGGTGATTATGTTTTGTTTGGTAAATCATACCTCAACCTCTGGAGGTTGTAAAATCAAAATTTCATTAAAATCCGATTAGTGCTTTTTGAGTAAGGTCAGTGTGGGTAAGTCCGTCTAGGCCCTAAGTCCGTCTAGTGGCAATAACTTCCGTTTTTGAATAGCTAGAGCCATATAACTCGGTTGGTAAAACAGTATCATTGAGTTTGTTCGAACTAGTGATAATAGATGTCGCTAACATCTTAATGTTGGAAAAAATTTGACAAGCAATTTTTTCCGCGAATTTAACTTGAAGTTGAAGTTTGACGTCTCGTCGAAAAATGAAAAAAAAGGTGTGAAATCTAAGGAGTTTTCGGAGTATCTGTGATAACGTAGGCGATTTACAGATTCGGGAATGTATATCTGGTGTCCGATTCAAAAATAACGCATTAGTTTCGTAATTATAACAAATAGAAAAAATCCAAGCTTGCAATGTTATAGTTGGGAAGTCCGTCTACTATACATAAGGCAAGTCCGTCATATGCCGGTCTTGCCTTAATTCCAGATATTGTCAACCTTTTTAGTAGTTCAAATTTTATAATTGTTTTATACCTACTGTTTATTCAACTTGTAAGTATTATTCGCCTGTCTACGAAAGTGAACTCTTTTCAGGGTTAAGCTTGCCTCAGTAAATCTAATCTATTTACGTTTATTTTTCTGTATTTACTTTGTGTATAATAAATAATTAAGTGAAAGATGCACTGGTATGTTTGCAAGAGGACTAGCATCACCTATTAGTATTCTCTAAAAGTTTATAAATTGTGAATACATATTTTGAAAGCATGGAACTATCCAACCTTTTTTTTAGTTTCTGATTTTTTATACCTGACTCATGTAGCATGGCACATCATGTCGGACTTTGTGAACATTTATCGTTTTAACAAAGATCTGGTTTAGAAAATTATCCCATACTCATTTATTTCGTACTGGCAGAAAGTGTTATAAATGTAGCTACAGATCCGGCAATAGTTTACCACACCATTTCTAAATTCATACATTACATCATTAACGATTACTTTTTACAAATAAAGATTCTTGTGTATTGATTTGTATGTTATTGACAAAAAAAATCGTAAGTGGGTACTTTGTGAAAATGTTTACAACCACTGAAAGTACATCATCAGCAAAGATATGCCGGACTTGCCCTTGATTTTAATAATTGTATTTTTCTTTAATAGTATACCTTATAGTCACAAGTTTAAAACACGTATTTCAACGGCAGCTTTTCATCATTTATCTATAAGGTTTTCATACATATTGGCTCACTAGTTACGATTTTATTGCTACTAGACGGACTTGCCTCAAACTGGTTGGGAAGTCCGTCTAAATGCCTACTTTACAAAAAAATGCTTTAAATCTGAAGACAATTACAATTAACCCTACTTTTAGATAGATATAGAAAGATAAATGTAATACCAATATTTTCCGACTACTTAAAGTAACTAATAAATTTTATTTCGATTTTTAAAGTTAAATTGAAATTCAATTTAAGAAAACTATGCCGGACTTGCCCACACTGACCTTAATCTTTAAAAATGATTTTTTTTTTTTTTTTTTTTTTTTTTTTTTTTTTTTTTTTTTTTTTTTTTATTCTAGCCTATATTGTCCCACTGCTGGGCAAAGGCCTCCCCCAAACACTTCCACTTCTCTCTATCCTTGGCAGTGTCCCACCAAACCAATTCAAATACGTCAAGGTCATCCCTCCAACGCTTCCTCGGCCGACCCCGACGCCGCTGACCTTTAGGTGTCCAGGTGGTATTAATACTACTTATTAAATGAAATTATGACAATTGTAGTCGGTTTTGTTCATTTTTGTAAATATATAGCTATTGCATAGCTTTTATCGCGGGCCTTGAGTATGGAGACCGAATCCATAAATTCCGTAACGAAAATACCGAACGAAAATAACCTATCACTGCGCATGCGTAATCCAGCAAAAAATTCTATGCAATAGCTTTACCGCGGCAGTCCCCGAGTGCCACACGTCTTTTTATAATTACTATTGTAAATAAAACCTCCATTGCGTTAATAGTTCAATGTTTTTTCTCAAAATATTGTCCGTGAACAGCGTAGCAACAGTATTTATTTTGTTTGTATTAAAAACTCGATAGCATCGTCAAACCTTATTCAAGTTTTAGTGGCCTTATTTCTCGACCGACTTAAAAAAAAAAAGTTTTTTTTATTTACTTGCATTTAAACTAGGTTGATCTGAATTGCAACAAGTTGTTGTTTTGAGTGTAAAAACTTGATAGTATGGTAATTTAGATAAAGTTTTAGTGGCCTTATTTCTCGACCGTCTTAAAAATATTTTTTTTTTAATCACTTGCATTTAAGTCGGATGCGTTATGGGCCAAATCCACTACGGATTGGGCACCTAAAAACGGGAAACGACCTCGCGGCAGACCACGGCGGAGATGGAGAGACGAGTTAGACGCCTTTGCCAAGGACTGGCAGGCCATTGCTCAAAATAGAGAAGGAAGGGAGGCCTTTGCCCTGCAGTGGGACACTACAGGCTATTAATAATAATAATAATAACTTGCATTTAAACTAGGTTGATCTGAAACGCAACAAGTTGATCTTGAAACTGATTTTTATCGTAATTATTTTAAAACAAACATTTACTTGACCTTTCATTAACTGGTTCAAACTAGTTCGGTATTGCATTTCCGTTTCCAAAACCTATATTTCCGTGCACTTAATATAATTAATGCAAAGATCCGAAAAAGATTACACTATTAATTAATAGTTAAACAAAGAATTTCGCAAACAGACCATGTGGTCCGGATTTAATATTTGAGTTACGTCTGTTTTATTTTTGTTAATTTATTTATGTTTTCTTTAATTTAAAGCTTGCTACAATATTTTAAATATATATAATTTTAATATTTTAAATTTGAGTAGAATTTGAATTGGTACAAGCAGGATTCGAACCACGTCGTCCTCAATATCCCTAAGTGCATTTTAATATAAAAATATACTTCAACCTCCTATCTTATAAAAAGCTAGCTTTGACTTTAAGTCATCATTACGTATGGTAATCAAGACATCAAGTGTGCGTTATTTTTTTATAAGATAGACCGAAAAGCGATAAGCAACACCACGAAACCTCGATAAAAAAAACAGAAGATACCTTTTGCAACCGATCTTTATCCCTCTTCCTCGCAGCCCTAAAAGCAGGTGGGTCTTCCTCCTTCTCCAGATCCACATTCATGAACTCGTCCAGGGTCAGAGCACTGGATGGAGTGTCTCCGAACTCCAGGAGTCGCTTCCGAAGCGTCGACTCATGCACTTTGACTATTCGGACGACATCGGTCGGTGTTCGGTTAAAATCGTGCAGACGTCCCGCTATGAGTAGAGCTGAAATGATGTATGGAAATAATGTATGTCTGTATTTACAAAAAAGTATATTATGATCAATCTAGTAACCATAGTACAAGCTGTGTATAGTTTAGGACTAGAGCGCGATGTGCAAAATGTCCGTAAATATTTATGTTATTAATATAATCAGACAGGCGTCACAGCTCAATTGGTAGTAGCTCTGCCTTGACTGCCTTCCATGCTAAGTAGGACATACATATAATACTTAGTAACACCCAGACACAGAACAAATATTTATGTTCATCATACAAACATTTGCTCTGGGTGGGAATCGAACCCACGACCCACAGCGTGGAAGGCAGAGCTAATACCAACTGAGCTGTGACGTCTATCATCATAAGATTGCGGTAAACATGATCAAATAGTTATGGGGAAAGATTATTATTGCAAGCCTAGAATATGCTTAGAAATAAGTTACTCTAGGAATTAGATTCAAGGATTTTTATCTCGAAAGCGTGTCATCATGCAAGTTGAGTAAAAAATTTATTAGGATCCAGTGTTAAATTTTTACACAACATATATTCACAATTTTTTTAGTCGTGCTCATGACTATTGACTAACACTTATTATATTTATAGAGTTGGCTCTATAACAAAAGAGCATATGGTATTGATAAGTCATTTGACAACTATTCAGAGGACCATGTGACTTTAACGTTGAAGTTTTGCAAGAAACAGCTGCGGTATTTCTTTTAAGGTTGTATTACAAATCGTTGTTTCAAAATAAATGCATAATTGTAAATTACTTTCATCTATTTTATCATTCATAATATTATTGTCACTTGTCTCTTCAAAAAGAGAAAAACATATTTTAAATACAAACTGCTAAAATAAAATCTTGTTTCAAATTAAACTAATATGAGTGTAATAGAAAGAATTTGAAAAATCTTACATCAGGGACTCTTGATACATTGTTATTATAAAAACTAACTTGAAGATGTCTAAGGGGGCTAGTCAGTAGCACGGCCAAACAGTAGGTATATTTGGCACATGCCATGCTAACATTAAATTGTAAACAATGAACAGGTTACGAATTTTGTGACAGAAACCTACATGTATTATAAAAGTAAAAGTTTGTATGGATGGATGGATGGCGTATGTTTGTTACTCTTTCATGCAAAAACTTTTAAAATAATTTTAATGAGACTTTTCAATAATGTAGTTCTCATACATCATACATCAGAATAACACATAGGCTTTTTTAAAGATATTATTATTGTTAATTGTGAAAAATATAACGATAGCAAGACGAAGTCGCGGGCACCCAGTAAAATATAAAGAATATCTGCAACTTCATAAATCTGTGACGGTCTAATCTAACTGTAAAAGCAAATATTGTGGAAATTAAGTGTCCTAGAACCACTTACGTGACATTGACACGACGTGACACACCTTTCTGCAGACTCGTGACGTGGTGGTCAGCAAGAATATATCTGGCTGTTTCGAATGCTGACATTTTGTGATACGACAGCGTTTTTATTTAAATTGTTTTTCTAATGTTATGGTAATAATCCGAAATAAGTGGAAACGTTTGGGAGAGGCCTTTTCCCAGCAGTGGGACGATACAGGCTCGTATAAATGTTATGTTGATACAGACTAGTATAAAAAAAAAAATTTGTTGAATTTTGTCGTGGAATTTTAACCAAAAATAATCGTGACAGTAAATTGTACGATTATAAACCATTGAACTAAAAATGTATTAAGTAATATCGCAATTTGAGAAGTTTCCTTTAGGTTTTGAGAGGAAAATTTCCACCATTTTCTCTTTGTCAACAAAAGACAGCCGACTTGACGATTGACTGACTACACTGGGAATTATATTCAAACACTTAACAATGACATAATTTCCTGTCGTATTGACGGGCAATAGCCACATAATAGCATAAAATGGGCAAAAGCCACGGTTCCCGAAACACAGTTTCAACTAGTTATACAGAACCTATGGATTCAAAATATAGCTGTTAAATTTTTTTGTGCCCAATAAATAAATAAATAAATAAAAAATAAATAAATAGAAGAAGAAAAAGACTTGTGCTTGCATCTCAAGTTAAGAACAATATATCTCAGAGTAGGTACCTATCTAAGCAATAAACGTAGGTAATAAATGAAATATATTTAAATCAACACCTAAATAAATTAAGTGTGACCTTTGTAAACAGTCAAATGTAGATTGTTTATTATAACAATGGATACAGTACAATGCCGTTTTCTGTATACAATTAAACATGTATTGGCCTATGATCTGCAATACCAAGGTCGAAACTAAGTTAGGTAAGTACTTACAATATCGTAAAAAATGTTTTGTTTTTTTTTTGTTTTTATAAAGTAGGTATTTACGACATTAGTATATTTTTTGTAGAAATAAAAGATGGAACAAGGCAATGAACCTTGTTCAGCAAATAATCTCATTCTCTCTTGTCATCACTGAAAAGCGCTGTTGTAGAGCCCAATGGTTCAGCACCAGCACAAGCTGAGTGATGACCACTTTCAGTATTTTAGCATTAAGTAATTGTATCCTTTTATATGTTCTAGCATTAAGTAAAGTACTCAAATAAAATATTCTATTCTATTCTATAGATATATCATAGTGCAAGTCCTTGGTGGATGTATTATAAAAAAAAAAAAGAGTTTTTTAGATAATCATATTGAACAATGGATTGATTAGCAGAATGTAGCTAGCAAAAAATGGATGAGAGGATCCGAAGACCGGGCTCAGTGGCGCGTCTTGGTAGACCTACATCCAGCAGTGAACTGATATAGGTAATAGAGGATGATGGTAACAAAAAACTAGGAACTATATGTTCCTAGCATATTTTTTACTCTCAAACTAAGCAGCCTGAGTTTTATACTAATCAAATTCATTTTAGATTTTATGCAGAAGCAATACGATTGAAAACTGGTTATACCAGCTCTTTTACAAGCTTGCAGCAATTTCGGTATAATATGTACATATATTGAAATATATTGACCTTCTTATGTCCGCGCGAAAAACAAAAAGCGAAGTGCGACACTAAATCGTATACGAAAGGTTCCACAAGAAAACGAAATACAGTAGAGCGTCGATTATCCGAACGTCGATCAACCGAACGACCGCATATCCGAATACTACTAACGCGCGGGTCAACGCTCTCCCTGGAGTTCAATTTAACGAAAAACTAGGAGGGACATCTAATTTTCAAGCAAGCACATGCTGCTTAAAACGATTTAAGTCAAAACATGGCATTCGTGAGCTTCAAATTCAAGGAAAGGAACTATCTGCTGATTCATTCAAAATCAAACTAAGGGATATACTGAACGAAGTAAATTACGCTCTGAAAAACGTTTACAATGCAGACGAAACCGGGCTTAATTGGAAAGCTTTGCCGCGAAAAACTCTTGCTTCAAGTCGTGAATTAGCAGCACCTGGCCCTATAATAAGCAAGGATCGTATCACTGCCTTAGTATGCACTAATTCTACTGGCTGGCAGCCACCGATTGCCGATGCTTGTAATTGTTCGATTATCCGCAAAAACCGGTTTTCCGAACACCCATGTCCCCCAATTAGTTCGGATAATCGACGCTCTACTGTAACTAAAGTATTTTTTTTGAAGTGAAAACTTCTTTAGCGGTGCTGGGTGGGTAAAAACTTTCAAACTCGCGATTATGATAATTGCAAAAATTACTAACATAAAAGGATTCTAAATATCAATGTAATTATTTAACTAAAATTTACTAATACATACATCTATAATTATACTAATTTTGTCTATAAGTACATATGTTACTCTTTATTCACAAACAAACTTACGACTATACAGTATTTACAAAATGTACATAGTCATATAAAATACATAAGAAACAGTTGAGCTATCTACAGACCGTTGCAAACGATCTATAGATAGCTCAACTGATCCAAATCAGTACCAATCGGAAGCGTACCCAAGACACTGGCTGCATTGCCGCGCTGAATAGCAATGCTGATACGTTGTACACTGGTTAGATGCAAATAATTTAAAAATTAACACAAATAAAACGAATTTTATGAGATATATGACATATAATATAATAATAGTTGTAAAATTGACTTAAATTGTAATAATGATGACATCGTAATGGTAATTGACATGAAATTTTTAGGTGTAATAATGGATCCGTTTTGTAATTCGAAAACACAAGTGGACAATGTATGCAAGAAAATAAATAAATTTGTATTTGCGTTAAGAAAAATAAGAAACATCACAAACATAGAAACTGCGCTAACAGTGTACCATAGCCATGTATGTTCTATTTTAAGATACGGTGTTATTATATGGGGTAACTCAACTGACTGGCATAGAGCTTTTGTAGTGCAAAAAAAATGTATTCGCTCCATTTTTGGTTTGAAGTGGACAGACTCTTGTAAATCTATCTTTAAACACCATAAACTGCTTACGTTCCCTTCCCTGTATTTGCTAGAAATTTTAAAATTTGTTAGGAAAAATATGACACTATTTGAAAAAGACGAAAAAGCGTGTACAAAGAGAAAGTTAGTACAAAAGCCATTAATAGTGCCCAGATATAGACTGAAGATATGTGACAAAAACTCGTACGCAATGGCAGTCAAAATATATAATAAATTACCTACTGAATTTAGAGATTTAGAAAATAATGAATTTAACCGCAAGCTATATATTTGGCTGTGTGACAAATGTTTTTAATGCATTGATGATTATTTAAATTGTAAATTTTATTAATTTAATTTGACTGTATTTTTTATTTTTTTATTATTAAGTATATTTTGGTTTAATCTTGTGGACATTTTTAATTGTAATAAATTCTAATTAATGATTTATATAACTTCCTATTCCAATATTTGCACGACTGACTAGTCGAATACAGTTAACCTTGATTAATAATTTATGTACCTACTCTCTACCTGTATTCGAGCAAATAAATATATTCATTTCATTCATTTCATTTCATTTCATTTAATTTCATTTCAGATACTCACCAGCCCTCGGGTCACGCGTCGCTTCGACTAGACGCCCAGAAATAATTTTGAAATCGCGGTGGGCCTCGGTACCCCACGGACCTAGAGTCTCGACCCCAAGAGGAGCAAATATGTATGCCCTGTCGAGACCTGCATATTTGCGTCTCTTGAGATCCTCGGCCGAATCCGCCGCCGCACCAGCCCGAACGGATGTCTGTGACAGGTGAGAAGGTGCAAGGGTATCGACACAAGTTGCGTCCCACACCAAAGGCCTTCCCGCCTCCCACGGAACAAGCGTCATACCGTCAGGCCGTTTACCATCGTCACGCATCAGACCATTCGGCTCTAGAATGGCTGGCACGTTCACGCTGGTAAAAGCCCGCCGGATGATGTCGTTGAGGCTAGCATGTAAAATAATATTCTAGTACATATGTTGATATTTGTTTTGTGTGCTAATATGATATAACATTTTTATTTATGTTTCACGCATTCCGAAATTTTATGATTAATTTTATGTCAAAACTGTATCAGTTAGTCTGTGATTTATAGCAGGCTCTAAATGTCAGTAGAAACTTATTAAACTTTATTCAGTAAAATCACAAAGATAATTAAGAATCGTCTTATTTACTCGCGGACTATCTTATTAAAAGTTAGCGCAGACTTGAAGTATTGATTACCATACGTAATGATGACTTAAAGTCAACGCTAACTTTTTATAAGATAGTCCGTTAGTAGGTGATCTGGTCGCATGGAACTGGTACCTAGACCAGTTCCATGCGAGCAGAGCCCCAGAAGAACGTGTAAGAAACTACGGCCTGATTCATACCGTTTTTTGTATGATCCTTCCCTTGTTACAAAGAATTACAATTGTTAGTTGAACTCACCAGCACCACAGATCCCAGACGGCCGCCTGCCGGAATGTATGGAGTCCCTCTTCATCCTTTGCACCAGCCGTAGCGCCGTCATGCTGACTTCATGCTGCTTCTCTTCGAATTGGAGCTGCGACGCGAACCGGAGTATGTAGAGACATGGGTCTAAGGAATAAATAAATAAAATAAAAAGCTTTTATTCGCTGATCTTATGATATTATGTAATACAGTATTTATTAATTAACACCGGTGTTCTGGGTGGTCAGGTTGTCCTCCGGACAAAAGCCTCCTCCAGAGCTTTCTAACTGGAAGGAATAAATAGACAAGATCAAAACGTGTCTGATTTTAGTTTTCTTTATAAACGGGATGTGTACCATGATTTGTGAGTTTGATTATTTACCGATAGTTCGACCCGTGATCATGGCGCATGCCACTTTGCCGAAATATCGGGAAATAATCAAACTATATGTGAGTTTGATCATGGTATATATCCCGTTTATAAAGAAAACTATGTTTGAATATGAGATATTGTGCCTATTTTTTTATAAAACAATAAATAACAAATAGTTAAACAAATTTTTAAATCTTTTTTGTGAATAATGTGTAGTTTTTTAACCAGATATAGATGAATAAATGTGACAATCGCAAATTATGTATCTTATCAGATCGTCATCACTGCGCGATGACGATGCAACGTTGAACAGTGTAACTGGCGTTGACGCGCTGTGTAACTAGAATACACGATCGTTTCAATACGTTTATACGTTTGTCACATTTGTGATCGACCTTTGAATGATTGTATGAATATAATACACTCTATCGGTTCTGAACAAAAATATTCATCAAAATTAAGTTAAGTTCTGGTTCATAATTCCTTAAAAACAGGAGAAAAACGCGAACGAAGTTGGCAATTAAACTGGTTATAAACTATGCTAACGTGAACAACCAGGAAACAAAAAATACGAATCATTATGTACATCAAATTGTATTTTTGCAAGATTAATAGATTACTTAAATAAAACATGTAAAGTTTTTTTTTCAACATGTTTTGTACATACATATGTATAAACTAAAAAAAAATAGAGACATTACATGTTAGATTATTACCATACTTAATAATCAACCCTTTCGGAACTCTCACATAAGTATAAGATGCATCTAAGTAATTTTTTATTGGATTTATAAGTATTTTGTAAAAGTGATAAATACCAAGACTTATTTTCACGCTACTTAAGTAGCAGATCGACAAGTCCACAGGATAAACATGACAAATATTTCGTTCATTCATTCTTCGCGCATCAGCAATCTTGTTTTTATAGTAAGTACCTAGGTACTATCTTGGCTTAGTGACTAGAGTGCGATGTGCGAAATGTCCGTGAATCTTGATTTATTTATTAAGCTATTGCATAGCTTCTATCGCGGGCCTTGAGCGTGGAGACCGAATCTAGAAATTCCGTAACGAAATAACCTAACACTACGCATGCGTAATCCAGCAAAAAATGCTATGCAATAGCTTTACCGCGGCAGTCCCCGAGTGCCTCACTTCTTTTTATGTTACCTTTAGTATTACTTGCCGATGACGATTGATGTCGGCTTTGTTCATTTTTGTAAGTAACATGTCATCATCATCGACTTTACACAACAATTTGTGAAGTAACCAAATAACTCAAGGATCATTGAGGTGAACTATTCGTGACCATCTACTAATAATAACATTGTTGCAATATATAACATTCACTATTGATAAGTCATCAAACATATGTATTTATTTACTCATTGTTAATTTTACAGCAAAAAAATACTTTTTATTATGAATTGAAGAAGTATAACAAAATATTTATCTTACAAAAGTTTTCATAAGTATATTATATTATGAAAATAGTACGATATGTTGACGTACCAAATTCTATGATCATCATCATTATAAGCAAAACTATCATAATGTTTTGTTAATGTTATTCGATTCACAATGCGTGTCAAACGCCAGGTCGACAGTCGAACGATTCTGCGTCATCGCGCAGTGTGAATCGAATACGGTAACTTTACCATTGTCACATTTATTCGTGCTCACTTCTCAGTATTGCTTAGACGAATTATTGTCATTTAAACGTTAAGTAAACTATATACCTACCTAGTAAATTACAAATACTTGTACAACCGGTATATTTACGTAAGTGCATTGTGTGTAAATTAATATAAAAAGGTGCAATTTAAAGTGTCTGTGAAACCAATTTCATAACCACTATGTGACACGACATGGCGGTTGATACAAAGATCTACAGAACGGTTACGCATAAAAAATATATATCCAGATTAAAACAACGGAAAATCCCTGAATCTAACAACAATCATGAACATTTTCAAACAATTTAATCTAGTCTCAAACAAGAAAAACTTGTGCAATGGGAATTAGATTGCTGATGTATAGGCGACCAAGAAATTGGTTTACCACTCTAAGGCTGAATATCATTTGCACGTACAAAACATCAAGGGCTATTTTCGCTTGACAGATTAATAACTGCTACGTCAGATTCTGTCAATCTGTAATCCTTAGCGAATAATTATGTTACTGGGAGATGTCATCAAAAGTGGTAAACCAATTTCTTGGTCGCCTATACATTGGCATAAACCTTTTTTTGGTATATTAATTTTAATCTACATAAAAACACTCAGACAAAAACAAACATAACCTGTTTGCCATCATACAACATGTTTGCTCTTGATGGGAATCGACCCAACGACCTATAACATGGAAGGCAGACCTAACCAACTGACGACTGACGTTATCTAAACTATCTAAACTAATATTATAATGAGGAAAGATTTGATGGTTTGTTTGTTTATTTGCATCGAATAGGCTCCGAAACTACTGGACCCATTTCAAAAATTATTTCATTGTTGTGAAGCTACATTATCTGCGCTGAACATAGGCAATATTATATATAAAAAAAAATAGGGATCCTTACTAAAACTTCAATTATGTAACCCAAGGTGTATAAAAAATACCTAAGATATTCCTTAAATCGCGTGCGCTGCGGAAACTATTGATGATAGAAAGAAATTATGTACTAAGTACAATTTTGTAGAACACATCATCATCCACAAAAAAGCGATAGCATATGTGTAACTATTATAGATATGTCATAATAAGTGTTTCAATATCAAAAAAATATAATTAAAATGACGACGCCAGAAAACAATCTATATTTGTACTTTGGTATTAATCCTTATCTTAATAAATTACTTTAAAATTAAGACTGCTTTAATACCTTTATATTACTTTTTCAATTATTTAATTCGGACATTCCATTCGAAAGATATCACGAGTTCAAAAATGAAAGTACTTATTAGAAAAAAGTCAGCGGGCGCCGCGCCGCCGCCGGTCACGGGAGTATATGCGGGGGGTTACATAATATAGTCTATATATTTTATCATTTGGAAAATACATTTATACTGATTAACATAGGCTATATGTTATATGGCTATATATTATAATGATATTTTTTACATAGGCTACCCGTGCGAAGCCGGGGCGTACTACTAGTTCCCAAATAAAGACATGAACACCTGATTATTTAAAAAATTAGATTATCGAAATAGCGTAGATTTATTATTCCAACAAATTACTTATAGTCCATCTATATCAGGGGTCACCAATTAATTTTGCTCGGGGTCCATTTTAAGAAATGAAATGATAAAGGGCTCATTCTCAAGCGCCCCTGTAATCTAAAGGCAGTTTTTTTTTACTTGACAGCCGCTAGAGACGTATAGAAATGCGAAGGGGATTTATAGCAGGGACATTTGGGAATGAGCCGTAAAAAAATTGTTGTGCACTAAGAGCTGATATATGATTTCACTTGCCAGGTTCATTTAGAAATGCAATTCGTACATTGTTGTTAACTTCCTTCGCAAAACGGAACTAACTTCCTCTCACGCACACCAAACACGCGAATCGTCTTTAATCAATTACCAGAACCGCTGAACACATATTAGCTTAACACCTACAAAATGCATCCTACCTATCCTACTAATATTATAAACGCGAAAGTTTGTATAAATGGATGTGCGATTGTTACTCTTTCACGCGAAAACTACTGAATGGATTTTAATGAAACTTTACAATAATGTCGTTTCGTCAGAATAACACATAGGCCATATTTTGTATAAGTTTTTACACGTATTATTATTTTAATTTATATAAAAAGATAAACATTTGTGTATCTTATTATTGTTTGTGTTAATAATATTTAATGTATTCTTACTATTGTGTTTATTTTTGAAAGGTTTTCTGATAAGTTTACGAAACTAATTAGAAAGTAATTTACACCGAACTCACTTTCTTTAGTTCGTCAAGTATTTCTTATGCATTTTGAAATTGTTTATTTTGTAATTTGTCTGATTGCTTGTTAGTAGGTCAGAAGGTGGCAAAAGGGTCCCGCATTAAATTACTCTTCACTTTCTTTACCGATTCCGAAAATCACATTATTGAGCAATTGGAACTGAGAGTAACTACAAAACATTGAAACAAAGAAAAAAACTAATATTGATGATACCTGCTTCCATTTTGCGCACATAAATTTTCCGAACAGAATTAATTGATGCTCGACCGGATTTGAACCCACGACCAACAGATCAGATGGCGAGGTACTACCTCTAGACCACCGGTGCTCTACATTATTGTAGAGTACCGTTATTTTTATCGCTGTGTTTTTAGACTAGTTTCATGGGATAAGTCTTTCGCGTGGCTTCAGCATAATCTTTCCACAACAAAAACAATTGAGCATGTCGATGCTCAATTGTTTTTGTTGTAGAAAGACAGGTGTAGGACGCCCTCCGGCGAGATGGAGCGACGATCTGCGGAGTGTAGCTGGCAAACACTGGATGAGAAGAGCCAAAGACCGGGCTCAGTGGCGCTTCTTGGGAGAGACCTACGTCCAGCAGTGGACTGGTATAGGTTGATGATGATGATAGGTAGGACAGACAGACACTCATTCAAAGCAAATTGTGATGCAAATATTTCGCTTGTGTAATAAATTTACATTCAAATGTGAGTAATATTCAAATATTAACTATTATGCAAAAATTGTAAATTGATGAAAAAAAAACCCGCTATAATCTTAGTATGTTGCAGCTTCATAAACATTAGTTTTGTGTTCGAAATGTATCTGGTGTACCAATGAGTCGTTAGTGTATCCGGTATTAAGGATATCTTAATCATATATCGTCAATTGCAGCATCCTGAGTATCAAAGGAGAATGGGCAATTTGTATGGAGCATGGGCCCTTTCAAACGTAACTATGTGGCAATTAGGTCAAACTTTTTTCGTGGCCCTAAATGCCCAATCTCCTTTACAATGTTTTATAGATCCGGGGAAAAACATAAGAAAGTAACGCATTTGTAATGTTAAAAAGGGCAAATACGGACCTACGACAACGTCAGAAAATTAAATGAAAAGTTAAAGTAAGATTTTATTTCTTTTAAGTGATATATCCAAAATTGTAGTTTTAATATGAGATAAATCGTAGTGATAATCTGATAGTAAAGTTTTTGACAAATAATATTGTACAAAATTCAAAGTACGATAGATAAGTCAAAATCATTTTGATTAACTTAGCTATCGCACTATGAATTAATATATTACAATGTAATCATTTATTATGATTCAACATCTCGACTTGAGTTTTCCGGCCATCTGCTTTGATATTCGCATACTTCAATTTTAGTTAATTCGAGATTTTATCCTCATATACTTACTCGTATTTAAATTCTCTATACATATTATTCATTAATATTACAGCAAAACTAGCTTCACATCAGTCATAATGAATTTTTTGGATAATAAGTTTACGAGCTATAAGTTCCGTCCAAATCAGTTTACCGCTTACAGCTTGATTAATGCACTAAAATTCAAAAAAAATATATTTATAATCAATCTCATCGTACCTCCAAGATTTCCATGTACGATTTATTGACGTCATAGTTTTTATAACAAACATGTCTAAAACTATTTTAAGCACAGACATTCCTAAAATAAAATGCTTTACATCTTAGTACTATTTAAATTCGACCCAAATATAGATAGGGCAAATATAGATGAGGACGGATACTGGAGTGGAGACCGCGTTTAGGCAAGCGTAGTGTAGGACGCCCTCCGGCGAGATGGAGCGACGATCTGCGTAGTGTAGCTGGCAAACACTGGATGAGAAGAGCCGAAGACCGGGCTCAGTGGCGCGTCTTGGGAGAGACCTACGTCCAGCAGTGGACTGATATAGGTTGATGATGATGATGATGATAGATGGGGCAATGTTTTTATATCCACTGGTTCTCGGTTGAAATCAGAGGATTTGCGTAATGGACGCGTTGCTTCACACAATCTCAGCCTTTCACAAGATAAGCTTAGCTTCCCGAACTTTCTGTGGTCACTTTGTTAATGATTTAGAATGTACTTAAGATGATTATCAACATCATCTTACTATTCTGATGAGTCGCGGTGCGATTGTGGCTTGGATCCTCAAACCATGTCTCAGCTACTGACCTGCTGTGCCTAAAAACCTGTACTTTGGGCGACTTGAACGCTGCCTTTCCTTACCTTATTTCGTTCGCGATAAAAACCAGCAAAAAGTTCTTACTATGAATCCTGATCGCGAATTTTTAAAAACTCTAATAATATCTCGTCTTATACCACGATAATTTGCCGACTTTGATACATTACATTGTTTCAAAAATAAACACATAAAAAACACGTGTGAAAGGGTCCTTTTCAAAATGACAGTCTCTAGACCAGTCTTTTTAAGTACCTAAATCGAAACATGAATATATTCGAACGCATTAAAATTCTTACACAAATAAATAAAATTAATGTGGTTTTTTAAACAGGTATACATTTGTCATATCATTAGTACTAAAATACTATTTTAATTAAAAAACATACTTGATTGCAAGCAATTTTTTTTAACTGGTGTCAAAAAAAACTTGACTCAAAACACTATACAATATAGTCTTCATCATGAACATCATCCTCAGACCGATTCACCCACTGGACAAGGCCTTCCTTATATCGTGTAATGAATCACAAACCTGAGTCATTCTCGTCCATTTAACTACGATAATTTCTAAAGTCAACATCAATACTTTCAAAAAATATTTTGCACTGGACCGGCGACCTCTATTCGCCGAACTCATTAAGATACCTATTACTTTATATTCATTTTAAAATAAGACCACCGAAATTGAGTCACGGCTGAATATAAAATTCGTATTCAAAACGAGTCGATTCACATTATACTTTTATAGCTATTGAAGGATATCTGGGGGGTAAACACAAATAAATGTGACAACCGAAAACGTATCGTAATAGTGACGTATTTAAGCTACACTGCGCGTCAACATCAGCATTACTGTCGAACGTTGCAGCATTAGCGCGCAGTGTATCTTAAATATTTACGATTTTTGCACTTATTCGTGCTCAGCTCTCTGAATGAGAATAGAACTTAACATTATAAAGTGTAATATAATCATACGTAGGAATACTCCTCTATTGTAATGATTTCCTGATATTTGAAGATTCTTCTATGTCGTTCCAATGGCTAGACAAATACGAACTGCTATTATACATTCAATATTTTAGCATCCGCATAAAAAATACTTGTTAAAATGTTATCAAGCGTAAGAATCTTGTTATTTATCTCAGTTTCCTGCATTAGCATTTAACAATAATCAACATAGGTATAATAATAAACCTTTCGCACCCGACCTGCAAAAACACAGTGCAACGGACAAGTTATGGTAGATACTTTGATTTTAAACGTGATAGCGTTTAAAAACAAAGTACCAAGCATTTATGTTTTCATTTCATGGTAGTTGAGAATAAACCTCGTACTCGTCCTGTCCTGACAAGCTTCTGTCAAAGGCCCCTTTTACTTTCAGTAGTCCGAGTCCTATACTAAATTCAACCAATCTAATATTGGCAAAGAACTATCTATGAACAAAAAAGGACTTGGTGGCAAAATACTCGAGATTATCCCATTAAATCACTTCTTTCAGTCCCACTCAAAACTGGACACCAGGTGTCTACTAAAATCGCGTACCTATGGCACTCGTGTCCCCTGGCAGAAGACCGACGGACCGTGAGGTTTTAGTCAGTTTAAGTCTGACATAACCCACTCTGACAAGCAGTAGGTACTAGGTATCCATGATGGATTTCCTCTTGTAAAAAATATCATAGTAGTTTCTAGATGACACCCTGTCTTCACGAAACTACTATGATCTCTAAATTCATCTGATGTTAGCGGTAAAACGTGACAGCCTAAACGAATCCAGCGGAACCAAATCATCTTAGCATGTATATGGACTGCTTATAGACTGGGTAGAACGCAGTCAGCATACTGATGTCTATCCGTGGATGTGCGGACTGTTAATTCTTCTGTGATTCTAAATGCCTCTATCACTTTTAACTGTTTGTTTCGTTGAAGGCCAGTATGAGACCAGTGTGATTCTTGGTATCTCATTAAAATTCGTGCAGTGATTACTAAGTTCGTTGTAAGCTGTAGTATTTAGGAGCTTAAGTAAACAAAGCTACGATTGAAGGTATTTGTGACATTTTTGATTTTGTATATCAGTAACTATGCCGAACAGAATCGGATGACCTCTGGCATGGGTCTGAAGCGAAACTCTAGATTTTACTTAAGTGCTACGTCCATAAGATACTTGTAGTTTTCAAAATAATTAAATAGAGCATACAAAAAGACCATAACTCGAATGTAAAAAAATATTTGGATTACAGGGCTCAAATGTCAATAAATCTTCTTCGATGAACAGTCTTTCACAAAGAGCATACTTCCTGCACATTGAATACGAGAATCAAGTGGACTTTCCGGGGTTATTCCAGGCGATATAAATGCACGTTAGCCTCAAATGGCACAGAAGAGTTCACTCTCAAGAGGCACTGTTAAAGTCTTTGTTACTATTGTACCATCTGCGGTTGTAGTTTCGATATCTATTGTATGAAGAATATAAAGGTGCGAATTAAACTAATAGAGTATCAGTCGCTAGGCACGACGACCTCGACCACGCCTCGGGCATGTCTATGTCTGTACAAATCTGTCAACAAGTTTGTGCATTAAACCAATGATGTCTGCACAAATCTGTCAACAAGTTTGTGCATTAAACCAATAATGTAAATGTTCAGATAATTAATTTTTAAATTCATTTACCTGTTTTATAATGATAATAGTCGTCAGAACTCTATGAAACTGGTAGCAGTTGTTTGGTTATGCATTCGACCTTCTCTCCTAACAGGCGAGCCCTCACGCAATCAAATCGTCGTTAAATTGCTTCGCCAGTGACCTTCTCAGTTCCCGGCCAAGTGCTAAGGTTGCAGTTGTCGGAAATCGGAAATGCTGAAGTGGTTTCATAATTTTACTGGCATTGTATATAAAAGGTATATCTGCTTTTAAACCAACATAAACCGCATCTACACAATTTAATTTATATCCCCCAGAGATTCTTACATACTGCGGTAGAGGTGACAAATTGACAACAGAAGGTATGCCTTTACAAGGCAATAAAGACGGATAATCCTTAACCTATATAAAAAATGAATAAATTACATAGCATTGAATGTCGCAAGATGAGACACCTTTAACTGATGTTTTCATTGCGATACAGTACGTGTTCATAAAAAGCTTACAAAGACTTGCATATGCTCTGTATTGATAAACTATGACATCACCTACTTTCATCGATATTGTGCACTTGATGGAGTGATCCCCGGCGGCCTTGCGCAAGAGTCGGCCGGCATTGGCGCTGCGAGCAGATCCGAATCGACCAGTCAGTTCAACGCATCGACGACGCGTGCGCATACTAATAAAAAAACTTTTTTATTTTTTTATGTGATAGTGTTGAGTGCCAGTATTATTAAACCTGGATTTTTAAATCTAATTTGATATGTCGGATATATCCGTTCTGAAGGTGTGAAATGAAGGGGAGATCTTCGAAACTGCCAAAAAAGTTGCCGGTGATATTGGGAAAAGTGTTATTGCGGTGGATATTTACAAAGGCTGATTTGGTGTTGTTCATCTACCGGTTTGTTTTATTTCTTATCTGCTAAGTAATGTAGTTATTCTTAATTGAATGTAGGTAGTGATTTATTATGACGGGTATTGACGTAGAGATAAAATATCAAAGTAATTAAAAGCTGGAATATTTTGCTTGCCCTAGAATACTTTGATAAAATACCTTTAGAATAAAAAAAAACTTTTTTTTTATTCTAAAGTTATTTTATCAATTTTATTGTTCCGTGAAAAACATTACATAAATAGATCTAATCTACAAGTATTATACATCTAAACAACACTCAAAATCTAAACATGAAGACCAGATGGCATTGTGTTGAATGCTCTTGAGTATTTATTTATTACCATTCACAACACCAAAACAAAATCTAAAAATAAATCTGATTATCTTAATCCCACCTACAGCATTTCGGCTTCATCCAAAACGGATTAGGCAAGATACTATTCACTATGAGAATAGCCTAACCTTGCTGTCCTCTTCATTGACTCTTAATCTATCTCTAACAATACAGTCAGTGGTTATTTTATTGATTTTGTTGAAATCAAGGGCATGGTTCTATTCACGAAATTTCTCTAATTCTGGTGGTTTCAGAATTGTCCATCACGGCCTTTCTCGAAAATCCACTTTGTACTTTAGTAAAACAAAGGTACATAAAAAAAGCGTGAAAATTTATTAAGACAAAGTAAGTAACGGTGCTTTTGTATACAAATTGTACAATTTAATTAATTAGAAATTTTATTTGAATTTAATTAATTTAAAGCGTATCAAGACATTTTTCGTACTGGTAAATATTTTTTGACAAAAAATGTATATCTACGCTACATAAGTATTTACAAGTTAATTTCTGAGCACCTAGATTTTTTTGTCATCATTTAATTTAAAACTTTATAGCTTTGATAGATAAATCAATATCAATTAATTATTAATTGATATATTGTGAATTCGTCATCTCGTAACTTTCTGATCATGTTCAATTAGGATTAGAAGTTATTACGAAACTTTCAATGCAAGCGAACTAGATTTAAATTTGCTATGACAAAATATAGCAAACTTATTATTAGTAGTACATACTGTATATTTAGTAGTAGCAAAGGAGAATGGGCATTTTAAGCCATAACTAAAAACAAAACCGTCCCTCAGGATTGCCACACACGTTTCCCGATTTTTTCAGTTCTGGCCCACGCTCCATAGATAGCTGCCCATTCTCCTTTAATTTGATTATAGCATATTTCAAATACATTGGATGCCGTCAATGTACATAAAGAGTGAAAACTTTGACAGTTCACACTCAGTTCAAATTATCAAATAAAATAACTGTAATTGCTTAAGTAGATTTATTGAACCTATTTATTTCATTAATTTTAATTATCTTACTATTAGATTTTGGAGAAAAAGCGGCCACATTATCTATCAAAGTTTACACATGAATATTTTTTAGACTATAGACTATTATAGAACTCTACGGCCGGTTTCTGGAAACCCAAATCACGATTGATCCGAGTTTGATACATAGTAATTATTAGATTTTTTCGTTGATCATCGTTCGAGAAACCGGCCGTTATAGAGCTAATTGTAACAAATGTCATACATAGTTCGTTTGTCATACTGTTTAGCACAGATAAACTATATATTTCTTAAATTAGAATAATTTTAGCGAAATATTCAACACTTGCATAATATAAAGTAAAATTTGTAGAACCAGTATAATGTATGCAATAATATAAATGGCAAAATTTGTAAAACCGGTATAATGTGAACTTCAATATTTTAAATGTTTATGAAGTTTATTTAAATGGCGAATGCGAATCCTAAAATTTTATCAAGATTGTAGGATTCGCAAAGTACGATATGTACCTACCTAAAAGCGTTATTTGCTAATACATATTTATTTTTTTTAGATTACCTACTATTAGGGGTGAACTACTAGAATTGATTTTAAATAATCTTATTAACGATTAATAAAATGTATAAGTAATAAGAATTTAAATTATCAAAAGTTTCCTTATCAAATGTATTTTTACATTGACCTTTTTAATATTTCATTGTATATTTTATGCAACAAACCATTTAATTAAGTAGTCAAGCTAGTTAAATTATGACGACTATAATTTATATTTGCAGTATAATTTCCGCAATATCAAACTGCAGTTTACAAACGTTGAAATATTGTTTTATGTTAAAAAAAACGTTCTCCGCGTTCGAGATAATATTTCTCTATCGTGTTTCTGATTAAAGATATCTTGGGGAATACAATTTTTCTGTACCTCTACCATGAGTTGTCACAGTAAAATCGCCTGACTTTACTACAGTAGTTACGTCAATATTAGTATGACGAATTTTAGTACCCAACTATCCGCTAGAGGCGCTGTACAAATCTTCATACCTTTTTTTAACTACAGACGCTAGCGAGTATAGTATATATTATAGTATAGTAAAAACTGATGGTAGAGCTACTGTACTTACCTTATTTTAATCGATTAAAAAAGGCTCAAGTTGGCATTTAGTTTTTGTTAACTTTTTACTGAGAAATCCAAAGTTTTTTTTTTGGTTTGGTACATTCTTTTGCTCTGTTAGTAGAATACTTGTTGTGCTACAATGTCGTATCTATTTAAAATAAGCTGGGTAGATATCAACTTTTTTTTTATTGTTGAAAATATTTAGTTCCGTAACTATTTTCGGCGTGATTTTGTCTGCTACGTAAGGTTTTTTTACCTAGATAATACATTTTTTTTGCCATTCCTCGCTTATTTTATAATAGCATCTAATATTATTACGATATAAAAGCTGTTGCCAGTGCCTCATGGTCAAGAAAATCCTGTCTTCTTCTTCGAGTCGTTGAAAAATTTGAAATTACTTTTTGTAAAAAATCACCAAGGCTAGACCACCCCTAAAAAAGTTTAAAAAGTTAGAAAAGGCTGTGATCGAGACTTATGGAAAAGGGGGAAGCCTACGCTGAAAAGCAAAACAATCCTTTGATACCGGTGTCTATACATTGTTAAACTAGATTTAGATTCTTAATAAAGGTTATTTGAAATTGAAATTGAACAGATTACGTAATTATCTTAACAAAATTAATATATTGTATTTTTTTCCTCAATGACTATAAAGTAACTAGTTTCTTGGATCATAGATACCTATCCAGCCAGTCGATATCACATTTCAATGTACTTATTTTCCTTTTTTGTAAGTATCTTCTTCTTTCTTGGCTTTGCTAGCCTGAAGCATTCAAGGCACTATATCATCTAGAATCACCTAGTACATAAAACGATACCAAATGATCCTTGTTATTTTACGGAATTTACGGAATAAATAATAAGTATTTGACTTAGCTGTCGCTTGAATACAAAAGTGACAAAAGGTATTTAATCACTGTCAACCTATAAAATCATAAGATCAACTGCTACGTAAGATTCTAGGTGCGCTATTGAGATAGGTCTTCGGTTCTCATCCAGTGTTGCCAGCTAAAATTCCATAACATCGCTCCACCTTGCAGGAGGTCG
The DNA here is from genome assembly GCA_932527185.1 of Ecliptopera silaceata. Classification (NCBI taxonomy): domain Eukaryota; kingdom Metazoa; phylum Arthropoda; class Insecta; order Lepidoptera; family Geometridae; genus Ecliptopera; species Ecliptopera silaceata. The sequence goes on along the minus strand of OW052208.1, from coordinate 6,423,393 downwards.
GTTTACACATAAAGTGTTCCAAAAATAATCGTGCCCGTTCGCGAATTTAAAAATATCCTGATAAAAAGTGCAAGTATACACGTTATACCTAAACCTGTAGTGGCCAGTCTGGTTTTTAGGCGTTTCTAATATCCTCACGGCATTCGAAGATGACCGGGCCTGCATCTGTCTTTATATGTATTTGTTTTTCAAAATACCGACAAGTTTTCAGTCGTCGACAAATAAATAAAAAAAAATATTCTGAGACATTTCACACATCACACTCCAGTCCCAAACTAAGCAGAGCTTGTACTATGGGAAATAGGTTTCTGATAGAATACTTGTATACATTTTTTTTTTCAAGTATAACTATATGTATTTATAACAAAATACTTACACATTTGTAAGGATAACTCAAAAAGTACTGGTCAGATCTACATCATATTTATAAGGGACCATGATCTAGCAAATAAAACAACAAAACCAAACAAAAAAAATTATAAATGTCGGAAATATCGCGCAAAGCACACAAACAAAATAAAGATAAAGATCATTAATTTGCAAAAACACGTGTAAATAAGATGAGAAACAGTTTTTTGGTCACAACATGCTTTACCCTTAACGGTGTGCAAATCGAGATGGCATGGCACGCTACTAATCTAAACTATATTATACTAGCTGTCCCGTGCCCACTTCGTTGGGCATAACTCGACCGTTTTTTCTCTAATTCACTTTGCAAAACGGACTACCACGTAAAAGCCTGTTTATTTTTCGGTTTTTTATATATCCTATGACACTCAGCAATAATGTAGCTTTCTATTGGTGAAATAATTTTTAAAATCGGTTCAGTAGATCCCGAGATTACCCCTTACAATTGAACAAATATACAAACATACAAACTTTACCTCTTTATAATATTAGTATTATATAAAGAATACGCCTTTTACAATTCATGTTCAATCATTTATCAATTACAAATGTATCGTTCAAGAACTCGTCAATATTGTAGTAGCATTTGTCTAATAATAGTTTTTTAAATTTAGTTTTAAATTGTCCTGCATTTAGGTCTCTATAATATTTCGGAATTTTATTAAAAATTAGCGGAGCCATGCATACAATACTTTTTCGCAATAGTGCGGTTTTAGATACATGCCTGCATAGTCTGTCTTCACGTCTGTTACGAATTACAGTATCGCACATACGCGGAAACAGGTGAGGATTGGTTTTTACAAACAGTGCTACTTCCATTATTTTAGGACGGAAGTATAAGAATTCTGTGCTTCAAAAATAATGGTTTACAGCTTTCAGTTATGTGTATTTTAAACATAGCTCTACAATACAGTAAAATACAGTAAAATTGAGAACCTTGTCTTTATTTGAAGTCGAATCAATACACATTTAACTTCAATGTTTCATCAAATTTAAATATACCAATTAAAACAAGTTATTTAAAATTCAATGTAATTGTAAATGATGAAATAGAAAGTATATAATGAATTATAGATAGCTAGTAAGTATTACATAATATTTAGAACTTTCGCTATTTCCTATGCAAAAAGGATCTAAAATCTTACTTTCTTTAAATTAAGTCACATTTTATTGATCTAGCGAAGCGAGCTAACATCTTGCCAAGGTCCTTGTGAAATTGGTTGTATGTTTGATTGTCAGAGCATAAGTTTCGTACCGCTTATCCGCATTATAATTTATAATGTATTAAAAAGTAAACGTACTCCAATTACTCATATCAGCCCCCGTCTTGACTCCTGTCCCACGAAACAAAAAAACAATTTCAAATGCGCTTCGAAGTCTATTGTAAGGAGCTGCATCTAAATGGCCTGACACTGACAAATCCTGTGTGTGCCAATAAAAACCACGTAGATTCCACGGAATTTGAAAAAAAAAATCTATTCATACCTATGCCCACAGCGAAAGATCTTCCCCTATCGTACAGAATAGATATTATAACCTATACATAAACCCTTATTTAAAAAAGACCGTTATACTTGGCGGTAATGCAGGATGCTGTTGTTTCCGTAACTTTGTCGCACTTTAATGTACGTATTATTACGGTATTTTCTTAACGGTTCATGAGTGGGTGAATGTTATAACTTGACCTCTTTAATATGCAGATCGTTATTTGCTACCGAGCTCATGTAGTGGTATGGACTTTCACTATATCAGGCTATTTTTCCTGTTTCTTGAGCACCTAACAAACAACTTAATAATAATAAGAACTTTATTAAGAAAAACAAGTAGGTATTCTTAAGAGGCGGTCTTATCGCTTGGCGGCTCTTACAGACTACCTTGCTAATTCTAATCTTAAAAGTCGAATCACGAATGAGTAGAAAGTTTAAAATCCGGTTCTAAGCTGTGATATACTTAGTACTTTATCCAAATTTAATACTTGGATTTTACCTTTACCTGCCTATTTTGTCTCGAAAATCTTATCATTATTTTGTGTTTGCGGGACAAAATAAAGCTTATCTACACAATACTATACTTAAAGAAGAAAGATTTGTGTTTTTGTGTGTGTATGTTTGTAATAAATAAACTCAAAAAATACAACGCCGATTACAAAATTCTCTCACCATAAAAAAGCTACTTTCACCCTGCATAAAACATAGGCTATATATATCTATTGCTATAAAAAGTTAGGGATCCTTACTAAATCTTTAGCAACGTAACCCGTACGAAGCAGAGACGGGCCGCTGGTAGTTATTTATTTAGCTTTATTTTGTCCCGGAAATGTTATTTAAATACTTTTTTAATATAAATGCCGCCGCCACAGCCTACTGTTTATTTTGTCTTGCACATCGTCTCGCCAACGTCCCAGTGACTATGGAAATTGCACCCACTCGCTCAGATTACAAGGACAACAGCTGCTCGCATACTCAGCTGCATGCCTACTATCTCATTATGTTATTTAGTGCGCCTTGTTGGCGCACTAAATAAAAAAAAATATTATTATTTCTTTATAATAAAAAATAGATAGATCTTACTAGGTACTACAGCGGTCACAGCTCAGTTGGTAGTAGCTCTGCCTTCCATGCTGTGGGTCGTGGGTTCGATTCCCATCCAAAGCAAATGTTTGTGTGATTAACATAAATATTTTGTTTCTGTGTCTGGATGTTTCTATGTGTTCTATGTATGAATTTACAAAAAAAATGATTTATTAATTCGTAATAAACAGAATAGCCTTGTAAATCGCATAAATATAATGAAAAATGACAAAATTCAAGTTAAAACTATTTTACCTAAATAAATAATACGACCAATCATTATATTTGGCGGTCACCGGGCCGGCTAGATTGTATTTTTTTTTTCTTGTTTCAGTTTCATTTGGTATGCATGTCATTTAAAAGTGCGCTCTCCAATGAATAGCAGTGTGGATTTCTTCGAGAGTTTAATTGACGAGGATGGAAGGTTTGCCGAGTTAAACTGTCAAGAACCTTCCGTACCTCGAGGGCATCGACCACGCTCACGACAAATAAATCAAGGTTTGCATAAGTTTATTTCCCATACAATACAATCTTGAGAACCAAGGAATGCAACAGGTAAAACAGTAGGCCAAGGCATATTGATGGCAGCATGGACGTAGACAATAGACGTATTTCAGCTTGTCTAGATTTACCACCCAGCTAAGATTGGACTCTTCAAGCTACGTTCAGACTAAGGTGTGCCAAGTACCCCAAAGCAAGGCCATAAGATATCGTTGAATAGGAAATTGGAATATTTCAATAGAGAACCAAATTAGGTAGGAAGGTATACCTACCAGTATTGAATATAATTTATTATTGAGTAATGATATTATGAATTTGTTTTACTTAAAGTAACTCGTCAGTTTCAAGCCCAGAGTGTAGGCTCAAATATTAAAGAGGCTTAAAGGTCCAACACAGTAGACTTAATAAGTATTTTTTGGTCATTATGTAGTGCTTTTTTTAGCGTGAATGTTGTAATTTTGTTTCCGAACGATACAGGATAATTATTCTTTTGACACTTTTATCAGTTATTTAATTCTGTCAGTTCAGTTCATCACGCACATGCGCAGTATGTTTATTTTATTGCCATTTTATAAAATATGCTTAACGTAGGGGTAAAATTTGTGCCGCCGCTCTTAATTTGTCACACACGAATCGAATGACAGAGATATAATTATTAAAGAGTGGAATTAGTTAAAACCTTAAACTGGATCTGTTTTTAATAAGTTATATATCTGTAGTAATATTATCTATAGATAGTATGAAAGATAAAATGTGGCAAAATCTTGAAAAATATGGGTAAACTTGTAAGCGGTATCTGGCAACTCTTTAAATCGCCAAAAGAAAGATGGCCGATCTGGTTGGCTGACTGACGATTGTTTGTACTGTGTATTGATTTTGTATTCGTGATGTTAAGACTTTAGATTTGAATTGTTAAATAAAGTGAGGTCGCAGAATCATAATGTCGAATTTGTGTTCTAGAATAGGTTCAAAACCTCAGAAAAGGTTACAGGAAGGTAGAGATAGCATGTCTGTTGCACAAACCAATACTTGGATGAATGGTGAGACGATTTTTTATTGATTTAAATGTACACAACAATTTGCGTATCATTTAAATAGAAACTGCTAACGTAGGTTTGTATACGACGCGTCATTCTAAAGGTCAACCATACGCATTCAGAGTTAATTATTATAAGGTGGTCGTAATGCTCTTGACTTGAGTAAAACTGTAGGTCGCCCTGTCCGCTGGTTCTATATTAGCTTATCTACAATATCTCATGCAATCTCAAATAAATGATATTTCCAGCTGAAAACATCAACAATGGCGGAGGATTACTGCTGTCGCCTCCTCACACGATATCGCAACGTGAGACGGGCACGCAAGTCTCGCAGTGCTACAGTGGGCCTCCATCCCCTTGTGGGTCTACGAGCGTCACTCCATCTCCTGCGACGTCTCCCGCGCCACCCCCCGGCTCTGCCACTATCGACCCCAACTGGCAGGCCACAAAGCCAACCATCCGAGAAAGAAATGCAGCTATGTTCAATAATCAGCTCATGTCTGACATCACTTTTATAGTTGGCAGCCCATGTAAGTTCAGTTTCAAACTAGCATATGAATCTATGAATAATGTAGCAGATGCTTATTGTATTGGTAGCCAAAACTAACTAGTAAAAAATATTTTTCAGGCCATACACAAGTAATACCCGCACACAAATATGTCTTAGCCACTGCCAGCTCTGTGTTCTATGCAATGTTTTACGGAGGATTGGCTGAGTGCAAAAATGAAATAGAAGTGCCTGATGTTGAACCTTCTGCGTTTCTTACATTATTGAGGTAAGTTTAAATATTTAAACTGCGGACAATAAACTGATAATAAGAATGCTAAATCAGTCATACTTCTTGTTTTCAGATACATCTATTGTGATGAGATTCAGTTAGAAGCAGACACAGTATTATCAACTCTCTATGTTGCTAAGAAATATATTGTGCCACATCTGGCCAAGGCTTGCGTCAATTATTTGGAAACAAGTCTCACAGCAAAAAATGCTTGCCTTCTACTCAGCCAATCTAGACTGTTTGAGGAGCCTGAACTAATGCAGAGATGCTGGGAAGTGATTGATGCACAGGTATGTGAATCAACTGAGAACCTAGCTGCAATCCGCCTAGATCAATCCTCATCCTACAGTAGTCTGCTTATGGAACTATCAGAGTCATCCAGCCAGAGTTTATCCAGCCCAGGAAGTAAAGAGAGTATAGAAAACTTTAATATATGCAACTAAACCTGAAGCTAGCTGATAAGAATTAAAGAGTATTTATAGTGCTTTACACAGCTTGTGCCCTTCAATATTTGATATGCTATTCTGTATAATTTTATAACATGTGCCATTAAAATGATAATTAATATTTTTGGTTGTGAAATAACTAAGTTTGTGTGATTGACTGTACAAAGTCTGAGTGTGAACCCTTGTCTCTAGTCAGAGTAGAATAAGCTAACTAAAATAACTGCAATACAGTTTGCTTAGAATCTCTATAGTATGTAAATAGATGTTGTGTCAAGCATGTTATAATTGTTTGTCAACATGTATCTAATTAAATCATTCCCATGTAATAAAGGAAATGAATAAAAGATCTTACAAATTGTATTGCAGTTTTTATTAACCTTTCCTATTTAACTAAAAGTGTTATTCTAGGCTGAGATGTCCCTAACATCAGAAGGATTTGTAGACATAGATGTGTCAACATTGGAATCAGTATTAGCAAGAGAGACTCTCAATTGCAAAGAGATCAATTTATTTGAAGCAGCTTTGACTTGGGCTCATGCTGAATGTGCCAGAAGAGAGATTGACCCCACACCAAACAACAAAAGAGCCATGCTTGGAAGTGCCATTTATCTGATAAGATTCCCCACAATGTCTCTAGAAGAGTTTGCTAACAGTGCTGCTCAACTTGGAATACTGACTCCGCAGGAAACTATAGATATATTTTTGCATTTTACTGCAGCTACTAAGCCACTTCTGGCATATCCCATTAAGCAGAGAGCTGGTCTCAAAGCTCAGGTACTTATCATTCAAATAAAATATTAATGTAAAATTAATGTACAATATTGAAGTAACACATTCATTTCTATTTTCAGATATGCCACAGATTCCAGTCATGTGCTTACAGAAGTAACCAGTGGAGATACAGAGGCAGATGTGATTCTATCCAGTTTTGTGTGGATAAAAGGATTTTCGTAGTTGGATTCGGGCTATACGGATCATCAAATGGAGCAGCTGACTACAATGTTAAGATTGAATTGAAACGTTTGGGAAGAGTGTTGGCTGAGAACAATACAAAGTTCTTTTCTGATGGCTCAAGCAACACTTTCCATGTGTATTTTGAGAACCCCATTCAGATAGAACCCGAATGTTCTTACACTGCGTCGGCAATTTTAGATGGCAGTGAGCTTAGCTATTTTGGTCAGGAAGGACTGAGCGAAGTATATATGGGGACTGTGACATTTCAGTTCCATTGTTCATCTGAAAGTACAAATGGAACCGGAGTGCAAGGAGGACAAATCCCGGAACTCATTTACTACGGACCCACAGTGAACACGGCTCTGGCTAACACAAACACTAGCGAGGACTGACAAATAACCAGATCTCATTTTCGTAATTATAATTACTATTCAGTATAGGAGGGCGTTATATACTTCTCTGTATTTGCAGTTTTGCTGAATTATTGGAATCCAAAATTATGATACTAAACCATTCCCTAAGGAAATTGTTTTGTTTAAAAGATTTAAACGGATTGAAGTGTGTGTATATTGTTATAGTTATAATCAGTAAGGATGTACCTTGAGAATGTGATATGGGTGTTGTAAAGAGCTCTCTATTCATAGATATTAGATCTATCCCTTTTCCCTTATAAAAATGCAATTTTGAATAATATTATATTATGTAGGCATGCCTAATATTTTGTTTTATTACAACCTTAGTAGCCAATGATTACTGATAGGCTGTATAATATTTCTTTCTAATCTGTATAAAATCAGTAATTTTGATTGAGTAAGAATTGTAGGGAAACTACAAATCTAATTTATCTACATACTCAGAAAGTTACACAACAATACTCAGATGCAGTAAAGATAATACATCGCGTTCGTTTCTATCGCGTTTTTGTTCCCGTTCCATCTCCAGTTAATTTTTGGAGACTAAATATAGTATTTTGAGATAATCCAGACCGTGAATTAGATATATTGTAAGTTTCATCCCTACAGTTCTCAGGTTACAACATGTTAGAGATCAAAACATTGTAACTTTCACATTAACAATATGAATGTTATAAACTTTTTTTTGTGATTTTATCTGCTATCAGTCTTTAGACTTTAAGCATAATAAACTTATAACAAATTTTATCACTCACCATTTGGAGGAACATTGATGCACAAAGCTCTTGCAAGTTTGAAATAGGTGCGCCCCAGTTGATAACAGCAGATTGGAACTGCATCGCTGACGTCAATCAATAAGTCTGATTGTTTCACTAAGAAAATATAGTGCACACGGCATTCATTATTTTATGCTTACCTAATATGGTCTCTAAGTAAAGTAGGTATTAGTAATGTTAACATTCTTAGAAAGTTACAATCTTACATGTTAAATCAGGCATTTTTACACATTTTTTGATGTAGAACAAGCTGATACACTATTGAAAATTAAGAAGTAATATCTGCATAAAATATTGCAATGGCCGATAGCACATCTGCTAAGGATAAGCTCAGATTCATTACACTACATAAGATGTAGAAATAGGTGTGGTGACAGTACCTCTAAATAACCCAACTTGTATAATTTTAAGTTTCCACACAGTGATTTATCATCTGTAATATGTAGCTACTTGTTACTTGTAGAGCGGGCTGTTTTCCGCAACTAGGCCACATACGCCTGTAATAGCTAACATGATAAACTATTCTAATATATTTCAAAAGGATACGAGGTGTGCCCTCAGTTCTACAGGTCATGTAGACACAAGCAGCCTGAGTGTGGCTTGCCGGGCGACCTATTGTCAAATGGAGGGACAGAGCCATCTTGTAAAAATTACATGCAATGTCTATGCATTGCTGGTTAAGACGCAGCTGCTGGCACAGACTGGTGATTCCTTCACGGGCCTTTCTCAATGTCACTTCTCTCGATTCCTGCCCGATTCCAACATTAAATGCTGAAATAAGGTTGAGTTATAAAATAAATGCAACAGATTGGCGCAATACTGAAGTAGTTTTAATATTTCTGTTTACATCCAGTAGGATGATATCAGTTTAGAATACAAAAAATTAAAAGCTGAAGTTAGCATACCTCTTCCGAAACCAGTAGCACCTCCTTTAGACTCTGCAGACACAAACTGTCCGATAGCAGAAGCTCCACCATGAGCATTCTCCTGAAACTCTACTTCAGCTACAATAATATTATCTTCCAAAACAGAGCCGCAGTTTGTGCATACTGCATCTCCACGAGCAGGATCTACTTCGATATCAGCGGACCCACAATGCTTGCACTTTTTTCCGGACATTTCACTACAAACAATAACAGTATTTGTTGTTTTAATCGAATATAGAAATTCAGTATATCACCGGTATAAGTAATAATAATATCTATCTATGTAATGTATTGTATTAAGTATGTCAGTCTTCTAGTACCCATAACACAAGCTCTGCTTAGCTTGGGGCTAGATGATGTTGTGTGGATTGTCCAGTATTATTTATTTATTTATTTATTTATTTATAAGTCTAGGCGAAGCAATTTTACTCAGGGAATAGACAGAGGAACTGGGGGATACCTTTTGTAAAGTAAAAATCTATTCTTAAATCATTGAAAACTAATAGTAAAAACGTAGCGAGTATTTTCTAAGAAAAGAAACTCGTTAAAGATTGTGAATGCAATGCGACATGCGTGAAAATGAAAACATTTTTTGTAAACAGCTGTTTTTTCAATTCAATTCAATTTTTATTTAATGGCATATGGGGGTTAGCCAACTTCGCCAATGTCACGTGATTTGAAGTATATTTCACCAAACAGTCAAGTTAAATTTACTTCAAATATAATTTGACAGTGACATTTAAGTAGAATAAAAATCATACAATAAGTCCCCGTTTTGACGTATACGATATGAAAATAGTGCACTGATAGTGCTAAATTAGTGCTTATTTATCCACCATACATGGTGACCTAAAACTTTAGTCTTGCTATGCATGATAAGTATATGCTATAGGTATATGTACCTAGGTTAGCATTGTATTTTTAACATTTAAGTGGTGTCAGTTAATATATATGTAATTTATGTATTGCTTCTTAAAATACCATAGTAATACTTGCAAATAAAATCCAGATGGGTAACTTATAAGTTTTAAGCAGTAATAAATGTAATGTCACTACTTTTATGCATAGTTTAGGTTAACCTCACTCAATGTAACAAGTACGTTAGGATATTATGTTCCTTGACAATACAATATTTATGATTCTGATTCTAATTCTTGACAAGTAATATATGCACCGTAATCAATAATAAATATGTATCTATGGACATCCGTAGCGTATACTAAAAACATCAGCCTGTAGCCATACAGTTCTGGTAACTTTATGACGTCATTGAAACTAGACATTCCCATTGGCTGAATATCACGCGATATCTATAAATACAGCATGAGATCACCCTACGGTTTTATGTACGAACATACAATTGCTTCAAAACTAAAACGTACCATTGCGTTGGAAAACTTTTGACGCTTATGGCCTTTTGAAAATAGCTAACAACAAAAAAATTACTAAAGGGCATCCCCAAAGCGCTGACGACGTCACCCATCCTCGACCATCATTGAATTCGTTTCGTGCAAACTGCAATGATGAGTCATCATTGTTGTGCTAACTTTCGTGGATAATCTTTTGAAAGGCGCCTTTTATTTATTTTTAATTCACAAAGTTTTGCTACTGTCCACTTTGTCAATCGAACTGTCAAAAAAAAACTTTTCGCTCAACCTGTTTGATGTGATTGTTGCGTTGAGATAAATATTACGCGGAATTGCGAGCTGTGTGTGGATGATATTGTGTTTTTGCGTTGAAAAACTTGTAAGCAGATCTTTCGCGTATTTTGGTCTTGTTGTGCTCTAAAACTAATGACAATGAAGCTGGAAATAAGTGATAGCCAGTCGAATCAGTCGGACTTTTCTTGCGACAGTCAATCTTCGCAAGGATCTTCTACAAATGACTTCGTTTCTTCTGTGCCAACATCAAGATCCCTCCTTACCGTAAGTACTTGCACATTGCATTTGCACACAAAGTCATTTCCCCAACATTGACAAGTTGACAAAGTATATGGCCTTCATGGAACATTCTAACCAAATTAATAAACAGGAAACTAAAAGTATTATTTATAGGGTACCAAATAACGTCTAATTGATTAGTATAATACTCAGAGGACATACAAAGTATTTGTACTCCCAAATAACTAATATAATAATAATATAATAATAATAATGTTTCTTTTTCTCATACAAAGGTATTACATTATTTACAGTGGTCAGTATTATAGTACTTAAATGTGAGAAGAATATGGCAGAATAATAATAGTTTGTTACTTTTATGTTTATGATGAATATAAAAAGTTGTTTGATTATGTAGGAATATATAAATCTATAATTTCTCGCACAACATACTCCAATTTCAGTATTAAGTACTTTTTGTTATCAATTTTATTATACCTAGTATATATTCTGAGCATTGGCATGTAGGCAAAGATAGATCCATTGAAATGATTAACAAATTGACTGTTATGCTTAGTGTTACTGCATCTAAAATTTTATGTAATGTACAAGAAACCATTGTTTTAATTTCAAAAACTATTTAAAAATTTTAAAATGTTTGTTTTTAAAAAAGTTTTACAATAGTCAAATTATCTATTTCAACATTATTAAAAAGAGTAAAAGTAATAATACAGAAACATAACATTGAAACGGGGTAGGTAGGATAAAAGTGTACATATAAAAATATCCTTCCTATTACAATCAGCTAGCTGTATAAACTAAATAAATATATATTCACGGACAATTCACACATCACATTCTAGTCCCTAGTTTGGGACTAGAATGTGATGTGTTTATAGGTAAAATACATACATAGAATACATTTTATTTTATTTCTTTTTAGAAAACTTACAGCTATGTACATCATTGGTATATGTTGTAATAGGTATGTGCGCACATATGTTTGATGTTACTCTAACATGCTTTTTGACATTATGGTCTTCTGGAGTAAACAATATTGATGTTGTCTTAAGTATAAGAATGCCGCATCCTGAATACAAAAATGATCTACTTTTAAGTTAAGAGATAGGTAGATTATGTTAATAAGTTATAGTTTGTACTACCTACTGCAGACAACAGAGCTATACCAACAGAAGGGTGAGTATGAATAAATGTGACAATTTTAAACATATCGAAGCAGTGCTATACATGCTATACCCGTGCCCACTTCGTTGGTCATAATTTTTATTAAATATAAAAGTTAGACATATGCTGTCGTTGACTTTTTTGTAGGCATTTTCAGGCTCCACACCCTTTCTCTAGAACACAAAAATATATCTTTCATAGTTAAGGCAGCGCTCGAAGAAATGCTTTCATTCAACCGTTTTTTCTCCGATTCACTCTGCACTACCACATAAAAGTTTTTTTTATACACTCAGCATTAATGAGGCTTTCTATTGGTGAAAGAATATTTAGAATTGGTTCAGTAGATCTCGAGATTACTCCTTACAATTTAACAAATACACAAACTTTACCTCTTTATAATTTGTATAGATACTTTGCGCGTCAACCTCAGCTTTACTATCGACCGTTGCAGCGTTAGCGCACAGTGTATCTTAAATACGTTACAATTTCGATTATCACATTTATTTGTGTTCAGCCCTCAGCTGTGCTGTAACACCTGTTGATAATGTCAATCAGCATGCTGATAATCTGGGCCCAGAACCATGTATTCCAAAGAATTTAATGAACATCAACAAATACTGTGAAATGGCTTATCTGTTTCCGTGACAGATTGATAAGATTTCTGGTAATATAATATACTAGCTGTCTTCTGCAACTCTGTTTGCTGAAATTTTTGATCAAAGTTAGTATATCAGCTATGGATTATATTTAAAAGTGAGAGAGTAAATTAATGACATGAAATAACAGTTGTAGTTGTAGTTGTGCAGAATGGGATATTATTTTTATTCACTAAGCGTGCAATGTATGATGATAAAGATTTCTCCAATATAAAATGATTGAGATTAAAATACATTATTTTCTTATTGTCACCATAAAACATCATAGGTACATAGAATAAATAGGCACTCTAATAATGCAGACATTTATTTTTTAAAAATAGCTGTCAGTACCAAATATGTCTCTATAAACAAATAAAAAATATATGTATTCTGCAAAATGAATGATTTGATTGGAAAATAATATCTCTTTTTTTAATTTAAATATAGATAAAATACTATCTGCTGATAAGATATCCACTTATCTACATGAGTCACTGTTTTTAAATAAAAATATTAGGTCATCACATGCTGTCTAGTTAGTACTGGTATTCTTTTTTGTAAATATGTACAGTAATAGTCATAATTTTCTTTGAAAATAAATGATTTTTGTGAAACAAAAAATTAAGTTTAGGTAAGTACTTACTTCATAAGTTAATTTTTATTCTAATTCAAGTTAATTAATTTATTTACCTTTTTAATAATATACAGCCTAAGAAAACCATTATTGAAGTCAGAAAACTGACACCCTATCTATTTCAAGTGTGTATTTACAAAAAAAATAATTATATAAGTATTCTATCAGCAGTCTCGTTCCCATAGTACAAGCTTTAGTTAGTTTGGGACTAATGAGTGATGTGTAAAATGTCCATGAATACTTATTTATTTATATTGACTGACTAAATATGTACAACAACAAAAAGCAGGTAAATTAGTTCCTTGCTGCTATTTGCTTAGCCTGAAGGAAGCTTAAAAGCAGATATGCTTAGGTAGTAGCACAGGTAGGTACCTAAGCATCCCTCCCGATAGTTTAACGACAGTTTTGGCTACTTTAACATCAATAGATAATCAAACCCACTAAACACCTATTTATTTAAATTGAATATTTTATTTTATTTATTTTATTTTAGAAAAACTAACAGCTAATACATGTCTATAGATATAAAAACAAAAATTGCAAGAAGGCTAATTAGAAGTTTTCACAGATAAATAGTAAAAGATTAAAATAGATTACAGTCTCGAAATAGACGGAAAAAAGAAACACAACATACACATATTACAGACTATTAGTGCTATATAGGGTATATAGGGATAATCAACTATATTTATTGTGTCAACTTTAAAGCCAGTAAAATTATCCATGGACTAATAATTACTTTAATATTATCAAAAATAAGGTTAGTTCAGCAGGAAAACATACTAGAGCCATTGACCGATGACGTCAGCAGCGGTTCGAGGAAAACTCTGGCAATACCAACTGAAGTTTATTCTGTGGCAACTGAGGCCCTGGGGCGGTGAAGTGTTTTGCCGCGCTAGTATAGAATTAAATGATGAAGAAAACATGGTCTTTATAAAATACACTATATTGACAGGCGTCACAGCTCAGCTAGTAGTAGCTGTGCCTTCCATGCAGTGGGTCGTGGGTTCGATTCCCACCCAGATCAAATGTTTGTGTGATGAACATAAATATTTGTTCTGTGTCTGGATGTTACTATGTATTCTATGTTTATATTTACGAAAAATAAATGTAAGTATATGTATAGGTACATTTTCTATCCGCAATATAGATCCCATAGTACAAACTTTGCTTAGTTTGGGACTAGAGTGTGATGTGTAAAATTTCCATGAATATAATTTATTATAAAAAAAATATAGTTTATTTAATTAATACTATCTACCTGCTATCTATGTGCGATTTTATCTACAAGTATCCAATTGATTTGTTTGAAAGAAGATTAGCTCTACAAACAGGTGAATTGCGCACAATTTTTTAAATAAACTTAGATGATCAAAACGAAACACGGACTTAGTCGAATTAGATGATAAACAACTACAGTATACTATACTGGTTAAGCTTGGTAGTACGTAAATACAAAAATTTAAGAGCAAGAAAGTAGCTTTATTTTCATAAACTTAAATGAAGGAGTAGAGTAGAACCTAGAATAGAACCTACTCATAAAATGTTGAGTGAGAAAGATCTTAACCCCACTAATGTGTGTAAGTTATCGATATTATAATAATGTATCAAAAAAGCAGGTATTTTATTTGAAGCAGGAAGTCCAAGAAAAAACAGGTAAAATAGCTTTTTTTTTTTTTTGCCATTTCTATTTACCTCATTACCGGTCTAGACCGGTAATATAACCTAGGTTCATGAGAAATTAAGTATAGATACTAGTTTTCCTGTTATTGTTATTTGTTACGATAGTATTAATTAGATGGATATTTTTATAATTACTGACTATTAAGAGCTTGATAGCTCAATGCTACTTTGTTAATATACAAAAAGTCTCCGTAATAGAGTTTTATTTACGTTGCGTTTTTTTAGACATTTCATTTTCAACGTCATGGTAGCTGTTCCAATGTATGAGAAACTATGGCAACATTATTGTTCTACCAAATTAGGTTAACATTACCTACATCTTGTTGCCCTTTTCAGCCTTTTTGTTTATATCATCACCGGTCTGAAAATGTGCAAACAGTTAAGTGTGTCTTTTTTTGATGATGGAACGATTAGCCCATTTAACGTAATTGGTAATGGTAACTACTGCCTATGACTATTCATTGCCCCACTGAGGACATGTATACTGTAATTCACAAAGAGATCTACTATTTTTGAAGCCCTGTAATCTGACTGGTCGCTATATTCTCTGAAGCGCTGAACAAATACAAGCTAGCGGCTGACCCCATGGTGACCACTTCTTGCGTGTCAATGGATAACACAAACAACCTTACACCAAGTTCGACTTTGACCACTGACCACGCTGAATGTGGGTCAAATCCAACCAATGTAAAAGCTAAGTCACGAACGCTTATATAAAATGCCAATATGTCCACTTGCCCGTCTGGACATGTTATTAACCAGAATTCATTCGCAGAATTGTTATTTGCCGCGACTTTGCACGAGGACCGTGAATGGGTTCATGACGTCTAACTTCAAGGTTATTTGAACAGAATACAAAGGTGACACTAGGTCCGTTATTTATTTAGACATAGAAACGTGACTATTTACTATTGGAGTGGCAAAAGAGTCCCCAGTAGCCAAACTTCATGTAGTCAAAACTAGTGACAGGACCTTCTGGGCGGAAGTAATCTGATACCATGTTCAAGCTTAGAAGAAGGAATAAGTATAGGTATGATTACAAGCGAGAAGAAAATAGAAATGAAAGAAATTTGACCACGATAGAGGAAGTTACAAGATCATCTTCAACGAATAAAGCACGCACACATTACTACTGCTATATCTTGCTGTGCTCAGGTCGGACCTTCTGAACATACCAGAAATTGTCTAAAAGGACTGATTTGCGACAGCGAAGAGGCTGTGACTTTCCCTAGCGATAATGTATATCTGAGTAATGGAGATAAGATTTATGGTAGCAATATTCAAGAGAAATGATTATTCCTACAGGTACCCGTTCTGTTGTTTGTGACCGTTCACATCGAGAATAGGATAATGCGCATTGGCCGCCTTGTCGGTGCGGCAGGCGCATTAATTAGCAAGTCAATTAACAGGGTTCAGGTTAGGCAAGAACCACAACAGACGCCTACGATTTATTGTTCTTGTAAATACTTCCACACTACACTGGCACTGGGATTATGTGGTCTCAAAGATTGTTTACATTTAGTTAGCCTTGTAAAGTGAAAGTTATTCTCTGAACGGCGAAAAGCAGCGAATCGGAAATACCCAATACTGATTTGGTAATGAACGAACAAACAGACTATATAAAATGCTTGTATTTACGTTGTCACAAGGATAATTTAGAATCGTCCTCAATACTAGGTGACTACTTTAATGTTTGTAGACAAAACACATTTTGATAACCGGTTTATTACAAAAAAAAAGTAAACTGATTTAGACATCAACGAGTTAAGTACTTTTGATAAAGGATAACTCAAAAAGTACTGGTCGGATCTTGATCAAATTTCAATGGGACCACGTTTAAATCACCGTCTTTCAAATCAAAGTGATCCAAATATATTTATCCAAAAAAAAGTATCAAAAAGAATAATAGAGAAATTGTTTTTTCTTTATTGACGTCTTTTAAAAATATGCATCGACTAAAGAATCTCACAAAGTAAATGTCATGATAGCATATTTTTAGTTCACTGGAGCAAAAATTAAGAAATGATAACATGAAAATATGGAAAAATGTAATACCTTATCGCATGAAGACTGCAGAGGCCATGGCCTTGAACCTAGCAGACTACCTACTGAAGTAACCAGAGCAACGAGTGACTAATACAACAAACAAGATAACAAACATGCCAAGTTATCACGTATATATGTAATTTATAACGAAATACTGCACTATATGAGTACTATTTGAAATTAAAAAAAATGTGCCAAAATTTCTTCTAACGCATTCGCTTTTTGAAGTACATTGTGACGACTTATGGACCAGAGTGCTTAGTCCGAGTGTGCATTTGCAAAACTCCCTACTCTCGAGCCGACAGTCGTCTCTCGGATGTCCATACATTTTGGTATGGCTATCCGAGAGACGACTGTCGGCTCGAGTGTAGGGAGTTCTAAAATGCAAGCTCGGACTAAGGGCTCGGGAGCCAGGTACATTTTTGGTCAATTATTTCCTCTCGAGCAAAACTTCGTAAAATGCAGTAAGTCCCTTAAGCAGTTTACGAAGTTTCGATTGGGTGGGAGGGACTTTGTCATTAAAATCTGTCACTGGCTCCTTGTCCATTATTAAGGCGTAGAGCAAAGATATATAAACGTATAGATTATTTTTGAGTTCTAAAACACCAAGGATTTACTCCACGCTACATACTTGCTTCTCTGTTATGTGTGTTTGTATAGTCTAAATAAGTTGTAACTATCATACCAAAACGCTGGTTACGTGGCCGCTTTTTTGTTAACATCGGAATATTACCGAAATGTTGCCAAAATAATTTCGAAGAAACACTCAAATAATTTTTCGGAATTCAAAATCAATTGGTTGGGGAAAACACGCGTTCTTATCGTACTTCGATGGAAATCGATAAACTGATAGGAACTTGTTTTGAATGATACAGTGACGTAATTTTGTAATCTATAATGATACAATAATTATTATTATAATAATGAGAAAGTTTACGTGTTTGGATGTTTGACCTAAATAATGTTGCAGAGAGTAAACCGATTTTGAAAATGGAAAATGAAATTCTTAACCGGAATTAATATTATGTACTTATTTGTCTTAAAAAATGGTTGCCTGTAAAGTCGGTTTACTGACGATAGTTGAACGTGACAACGTCACTTCATGGAACGCCTCAGAACGCCTCATGAGTCATGTTTTTTCGTGCGTGCAGCCGGTTCTATCGAATTATAAGACGTTGTCACGTCAAAAATTGATCTGCAAGGCAAAAAGGTCATATAGGGCCATAGTTCTCAATATGGCAGACTTTTGATAGCGTCATAGTAAAATATAAGAACACACTCGAATGGTCCTTCGAACATTGATCAATACTTCGGTCATTATAATATTTCTGTATGATTCCCCACAGTGCAATGTTTTAAACAACAATATTACAAAAGGAACTGAAAGGTTGACATAGGTTCGAGTACCAATTTTCAGCTTTTTCCAATTTCAATTGCTGAAAGATAATTGCTTTATATTAAATCTATGATTGAACTAATGATTGAACTAGTATTCGGGAGGTTTAATGTCTGTTGAGCAATATCGGGTATCGAGAACTGGTCCATCGATTGACTTGATAAGTTATTGCAGTCAGCAGCTGCAAATCTGGCTTTCGCTATAACCGTTATGCTTTATAAACTAGTGTTTTATAAACTTCAAGAAGTCATGCTGTTATTCCTAGACGTAACTAAATACAGTCAAGTAAACAAGAGTTCTACTTATCCTCATATTGTTCGTTTATTTGCATTGTATTTGCGTGTTACAAGATGGCAAATGACCTACATAACCATATTATCTGTATTGAAATTAGAGCCATCATTAGCTTTGTTTGTAATGAAATAAGAGTTTTTGTTTTCTATTTCTTTACTTTAAGTTATGGTTTCTAATAAACGCATTATTTGGTGTTCTATGAGAGCAACTTTATTAAAAGAAGTTGCGAAACTCGATGTCTGTCATAACATTTTGCTGCGATGTTTTTAGTTTTCTTTGCCAAAATGATACGGTTTGCCAAATAGCACGTGTCATAGCAAAACTATTCCTTGAATCATTGAAAGATAACTTCAATGAAGGATTCGCAAAAAGTTTTTGGCTCGGGCTGGCGAATTGTTGGAATACTTGGTGGTGTTTACGGCGTTTTGGAAGTGAGGCTGCGTTTGCGCGTGCGCGGCACGATCACCTACCATCATACAAAACCAGCTACAAACCGCGAACTGACTCAGTCTGATATAAAACATTCTAGCTACGCGTACGTCTACACAAGTCTACCTTATGACTCACATGCTTATCACGTTGAATTGATTGCGCGCTTATATAGTTTTGTGAACTTTTGTATAGTGGACTTTTGAGCACTTCGTGTACTCCTGTTGTGGACTGATTTTGTGAAAACCTGTCTTCATGTCTCAGCTGGTGCCCTACCATATTTACAGCGGCGAGCAAGACGACAGTCATATGTTCGCTACTATGTTCGAATACCAGCCAGATGAATACTCAAAGCCAACGGTAAGTTGCTACATTTAAATTCTGAACACTTTTGGATACTGCTTTTCCAGAAGTAGCAGTATCCAGATAGGATACTGCTTATTGTAATTATAGAACTGCTAGCTAACTTAGTAAATGATTCTGAAATGTATGGTCCTCTATTACTTACACTGCAATTAAATAAAAGCATTTACATTTCGACATTTTTTACTAAAATCAAACGTGATTAAGGCTTGTTTTGTTGTTTCGTAGTCAAAAACGTCTATTTTATAACGGATGAGTCATCAAGTTCTTGTGAATAAATATTGTTTTTTGTTGACAGAAGCATGTTTTGCGCCATTATCTTTATTAAAATGCAATGTATTTTTGTCGACGATAACATATTCCATGTCTAATTAAAAATATATTATATTTAATAGTAATTTTTTGTAAGTACATATATGGTCTATTTAATGTGCTGTAATGACCACCGAAATGAATCAAACGATTTATGGTCAAAATATTTGAAATTAGTGCAATTGGTAATAAAATATGCTTTCTAGAACATTCTGTTAGCATAGGTCATCACCGAGTGAATTGTTAATTAATTTACATATCCTTGTATCTACACATTGAATTAGTATAGCTATTTATTTGACTATCAAAATAAGATTTTAGTCACATTCTTTATATTCTATGACTTTTGTACTAGTTTTTATCAGCTGTTATTATATGCGTTACTTTCTGCTGTGGAATTTAGTAAGAACATGTTTTTTTTGTCGTTTTCATTCCTATATGTTTACAATAGATGGCGTTAGTAGTACGTGTTTATATAACTTGATTATATCTTCTCTTTATCGTACAAGACATAGATTATACAACATATCATTAGTTTGCAGTTTATTTTGTTCCATTTGATTATTAAAACTGGTATTGAGTGGTGTTACCGCGTTTCGCCAGAGTGATTGACGTCAAGCATGGCGCGACGGATGACGTCATTGCGCAAATTGTTTCTAAGAATTCTTTGAGATCTCTTCGCAAATGTCATTTGTTTTTTAAACCTATGTCTGTTTTTTGTAATTAATAATTCATTAACGCTTTTTAATATTTTAAATGTATTTGTAAATAGTTTTGTAAAAAATTAAATAAAATCAGTAATGTCATCACGTGTTGTACCTATGTAGGTCATTTCAAAGCTACTACCTACTTATGTAGGTAAATAGGTATAGGTGTGATGAGACCTATGTCACGTAGGTATGCCATTCAAGATGGGTAAATAAAAAAAAAAGCAACGTCATTATAGTCCCAAAATAATAAATAATAATATTGAATAGAAAAACTTCATTAAAGCAAAGCAGAGATAAAAGAAAAATATATGTTTTATATCTCGCAAGTTGGTGGGAATCGAACCCACACTGGAAATCAATGTTTATTCCATAGAATAAACATTAGCACCAAACAACAAAGCAAAAGCTTATGTAGTTAACTAAATGTAAATATACATACATACAATATGTATATATTTAATTAACTGCATAAGCTATAGCTTACCTAACTTATCACAGTCTAGGTCCATTTTTTTATTTTTCATTTGTATATGAATAAAAGTATATCTTGTAGTTAAAAAGAGATAACAGTGTTTTCCACCATTAACTTGCACAATTTTAATTAATTTATTATAAGCACAAATCTTGCAAACCTCAGGCGCCATTTGTCTGACCGCAGACTTGTTTATTTTCAAACTCCTTAAAAACCTATTTTATGAATGAAATCCTTGGGGTTTTCAATTCGATGCAAAAGTATTATGTAGGTAAATAATTAAACGATGTTAGTAATTGATGACGTTAATTCGCATACCTACTCTAATATCAAACATACTATATTACTCATATTAATTCGTGTTTCATAACGAGCATATTATTATTAAAAAAAACAATTTATGAATGAAATCCTTGGGTTTTCCAACGCTGCAATAGTAAAGTAGAGGTAGTGAGTTGTTTTGATGTCTGGTGGCAAGTCACGTGATTTTAGACCTAGTCATACACGGCTATGTATAGACGCCATTATATTTAGTAGTTTTTCAACGCAGCTGCATGTTCTAGAACCTGGTAATTTAGGATCTGATAAACAAGAGCTATCGATTGCACAACAATAACCGGATTTGCGTGGCTGTTGCGGAGAGGGTGATGGCAACCTTTGCGAGGCGAAAACGTCAAGTCCGGCTGACTTGACCCACTTTGGGCGCTTGTGAAATTTCTCCTGCGCCTGACTACTTCCAAGAACGCACGTCCGCGTGTTCGCTTGGGGGAAACCCGCGCGTTTATGAACTTGGTTGGTTATATTTTGTAACAAAATTACCAATAATGCATCCTAGAACGTAGCCTACATTACAAGTCAGTTATTAGTCGCTGTCCTTGGTGTGGTCTATTGAAACGTCTGAGTTTAACTATTAAACCCGCGCGTTTATGAACTTGGTTGTTGTATTGTAACAAAATTACCAATAATGCATCCTAGAACGTAGTCTACATTACAAGTCAGTTATTAGTCGCCGTCCTTGGTGTGGTCTATTGAAACGTCTGAGTTTAACTATTAAACCCGCGCGTTTATGAACTTGGTTGTTGTATTGTAACAAAATTACCAATAATGCATCCTAGAACGTAGCCTACATTACAAGTCAGTTATTAGTCGCTGTCCTTGGTGTGGTCTATTGAAACGTCTGAGTTTAACTATTAAACCCGCGCGTTTATGAACTTGGTTGTTGTATTGTAACAAAATTACCAATAATGCATCCTAGAACGTAGCCTACATTACAAGTCAGTTATTAGTCGCTGTCCTTGGTGTGGTCTATTGAAACGTCTGAGTTTAACTATTAAACCCGCGCGTTTATGAACTTGGTTGTTGTATTGTAACAAAATTACCAATAATGCATCCTAGAACGTAGTCTACATTACAAGTCAGTTATTAGTCGCCGTCCTTGGTGTGGTCTATTGAAACGTCTGAGTTTAACTATTGATTAACCTCGTTAACTCGTGCAGATGGTTCTTATTGACCGACACCTATTAAACGGCTGCCGTCAATACGGGCCGGATGTGGACAATTTGCTTTAATTGTAATAAACTCGTAGTCTTCTACATATACCTACGTTATAGTCTACCTACAATGTATAAGGAAAATGGCTCTCTTTTTACTTGCGAGTCTTGCGATGCGACCAATAGTCCTTCCAAGAATCTGGCAATATTTATAGCATTATTATAATACTTGTAATGCATAGCCGTAACGAAATTTTGATCATATTGTAAATGGATTGGTTAGGTAATCCTCAGTTCACACGCGTCGTTCCGAGAATTTGATGAGTCATTCGGTTACATCGGATCTAATCGGAAACAAAGCGATACTTCGCCATACTATGACGATTCTTGAATCCTGTCGTGATATGAAAGTCAAAGTCAAAAATTACTTTATTCAATAAAATCACAAGGATAATTTAGAATCGTCTTACATACCAGGTGATTCTAGGTGCCAGTTCCACGCGACCAGAGCCTAGAAGAAAGTTTGAGGTGTCAACAATAAATTTTTATCATATTTTTATGCAAAACAAAACAGGATTTGCAAGTCACAACTGTTGCAATTCTCTCTAGTGTAGGTAAAAAATTCGAGGCATACACCTGCGGTCAGGATGACGCCATCGGTAAGGAACGTGTAAGGAACTTGAACTATTGCTGCTTTTTGTTTCTTTCTTACAATAAGGAATATTCAATATTTAATTGAAGTATAAATAATATTTTTTACTAAATTGATTAAAATCGACTTCAATCGTCATTGACAAAAATTCACGTTAAGTTATCTCAAAACCCAGCTCTGAAATATCTCAGAAAAAATAACATCTAAATCATTTTACGATTGGCGGAGTAGTCAAATCATACAACAAAAACCAGTAAAATTTATAAGATCTTTGAAGTCATTTGAAACTAGATGACCCGCCGAACTCTGTTCCGCCTTAAAGGCAATAAATAAGCAGATTTTTGATTTATTAAGTTTAAATTTTAATTAAGATTATTTTTTTTATTAGAAAATACATACATACGTACGTACTTATTATCCTATGTCCGTCTCCTGGCTCTAAGCTACCTACCCACCATTTTTCAGCCATATCGGTACAGCCGTTCTCGAGAAATAGTGTAACTAACGTGACTTTCTTATAGAATAGAATAGATTACTGTACACAAATCTTTTCACAAATGACTTTCGCTTACAAAGTTAGAAGTATCTAAACTTTAGTGATGTGAGACACCATAAAACAGAACAATCTAAGGCTTGCCCAAGTAGCAACAACAAAGGTGACTTCTTTATGGTGTTTCGACGATAACGCAGAGTGGCTGTGGTCAAACCATTACCAGAGCCCTTAGTCCGAGCTTGCATTTTAGAACTCCCTACTCTCGAGCCGACAGTCGTCTCTCGGATAGCCATACAAAAATGTATGGACATCCGAGAGACGACTGTCGGCTCGAGAGTAGGGAGTTTTGCAAATGCACACTCGGACTAAGCCCTCTGTTAGTTACCCTTTGTTGGCTATGTTACATATTCTTTGGAATCGTAAACTGATAAATATAAGAGTTTTTGAAGTTCCTTATCGCGCGTTGCGAGAGAGGCTTAATTAAGACCAAAAGTTGTAACGACACTTTTTGTTATAGTTGTAAGCCGTGAGGCGTGCGCGTGTTTCTCTGTCTGTCTTTGTTTCGAATTGAACCGTGTGGTGTCGCGACGATTATTTTTGTTGAGTGTTTATAGGTTTTTTTGTACTTAATAAATATTAATACTTATTAAACGAAAGGAACTTCGTTCCATCCGGGTGTTCCTTGACACCTCTCAAGTTGTTTTTATAATAAAACAACTAGCTAGCATAGTTTTACGTAATACATAGCGTGACTAGCTTAATTGAAATAAATATCTATAAAATTTCAAGTCAAGGCAATTGTATGTTATAAATTATAATTATATTTTATTAGTTTCAATTATCAACTCAAAATCTAGAAAATTTATGCAATAATAGTCTAGTATATTTTAAATTGTTAAACTACATTACTTTAACAAATACAAGTTTTAATCACATCTGATGTTAAATAATGATGCGTCGTACGGTGTAACTAGATATATTTGACGACCGATGTGGCGCGGTGGGCGATGGTCCACCTGCGACGCGGAAGGTTGCGGGTTCGATTCCCGCCTTGGGATAAATGTTTGTATGTTCTGCAAATATTTATTCCGGGTGTTCTGGGTATTATATGTATAATAAAAAAATAAATATCTATGTAATGTATTGTATTAAGTATGTCAGTCTTCTAGTACCCATAACACAAGCTCTGCTTAGCTTGGGGCTAGATGATGTTGTGTGGATTGTCCAGCATTATTTATTTATTTAAATGTGTGTACTTATATCTTCCTTCTTTTGTTTTCTTAATGCTCGTCCGTCTCATTTGAATTTCTAACGCAGACAGGTAGTCTGTCATTTTACGTCATGTCACATTACTTTGTCAACCTTTGTTCGATGTCACGGGGATATCGGTGTACTACTGCGCCCGCGCATTTTGTCATCGCAACTTACCACCCACG
This sequence comes from Ecliptopera silaceata, assembly GCA_932527185.1. Classification (NCBI taxonomy): domain Eukaryota; kingdom Metazoa; phylum Arthropoda; class Insecta; order Lepidoptera; family Geometridae; genus Ecliptopera; species Ecliptopera silaceata. The sequence goes on along the minus strand of OW052208.1, from coordinate 6,398,470 downwards.
GTGTTTTGACCGGTAAAATTGTCGACAGTGAACTTAAACTTTACATAATAATTCTCTGAATTAATTTTTTCTATCATTTATAAAAATTCAAAAATGAAATTAAATGCATTTATTTTGACAACAACACACAGACGGGTACAACACATAAAAATGCAACATTTAGATAATACATAGAACAACAGAAGAAACAGTAACATAATGTCAAACTTAGTATCAAATTGGTTTTAATTAATTATTTTAAACCTTAGCGCTTTTCAGTACAACATTACAATAACGAGATTTTTCTTAGTGTTATTGCTTTTTTAATGTTGTTTTCTTATTTTAAGTATATATTTTTAAACAAGAACAGGTTTTCAAATTATAATTATTTATCTACACGGGGACTCACCGAAATTTACATAAATATTATAATAAACCTACTTGTTTTATAATAATCTTTACAATGTTTGCAAATGTATGTTGTCCTGTCGTGGCTATGACATAATTTAAATAAATAGTCTTTGTTATTTCAAAATAGTTTGTATTCTTGTATGGCAAACAAAATATTACTTACATATATCTATACATAGGTATATATTTTTGATTAAGGTTTCCTGTTTTGCCGCATGATATTTAATTATATCCTTGCATGCCTATTACGTACATCATACCGATATATAATTGATACTTAACCTTACCTACTTAAACATTGAAAATATGTTATTTACTTTCATCATCATCATTTCAGCCCGTTGGCACCCACTGCTGAGTATAGGCCTCCTCTTTATTATACCATTCCCTTCGGTCCCTTGCGACTCTCATGCACTGATTCCCGGCTTGCTCCATAATGTCTTTGGACCATCGGGCTGGTGGTCTGCCTCTTGGTCTACGAGCATCCCTTGGCCACCACCCTTATTTACTTTATGACAATAAATTGTTGCGGCCTCTCCCATTAAAATATAGATTTTTAATGGGAGAGGCCGCAAACATCTTTGAGCTCATGTAATTTTGAGTATGTTTATACTTACTTGGTTTAACAACCCTATTACGCCCTTAATAATGGCATAAACAAGTCACTTCAAATATTTACAAAACAGTAAATTCATTGGGTCCACCAAAGGACCGCAAAAATCTTTACATCTATTGTGATTTAACTGTCGTCTACAACAAAAAAATTCTCTACACAACACAAAAACGGGAACAATGTAAAGTCATAAAATGTTAAAATGGATGTTTACAGTTCAATCGAGAGTGCCGCAAAGTATCGGTTTTTAACAAGTTACTTGAACAATAAAATTGCTTCTTCAAGTTCTGGTATTTTGCCTTGTAGTCCGTTATAGATTCCGCTGGGACCTCGGGTTTTGAGTGAGTCACAAGTCGACCGCTCTGCATTCCACCGGACATTCCAAATATTATCTTGATCTTTTTTGTGCTGGTCAGCACTAGCACCACACATGAATCAACTATGAAAGTTACATAAGTATTTAAACAACTTTATGTAAACAAAGATTTCTAAATACAGTATAAATTTTTCTTTTTCTTTGTTTCAATGCAATCATTACGTCACAATAATAATCATGGAACTGATATTTACAACAGCTGCGGAGTCCTTGTACCGATTATGGGCAAGAATCGTGCTTACTGCTGTGTAGATTACTGACATTTTCCACGTTTCCGCCTAGATTGCCTTATTAAAAGATGTCATGCTTAGGCCGTGCACGTGCGTTTATATTATTTGTTACATTTACAAAGGTCGCTCGCTGCACAAAGGATTAGTTTTCAACACTTTGTAAACAAGTCTTCCGGGTTTCAAACACTTTATACAGCTGCTAAGAAAGCTTGTAGTATAAAATGCATGTAAATGAAGCCCGATCTCGCCCACGACAGAATTTGTGATAGACGGCACAATAACCGCACTACCAATACCGACGCCATTATTTAATGAACCCTCGTCAGATGGAAAGGTCAAATTATTTGAAAAGATTAATCTCGTAATTTATGTGGGCCTTACGCGCCCCAACAGATTCCTCGCTTGACGGACTGCGTTATAAAATTGATTTCATGTTATCCAACAATGAAAGGCCTCGTTGGTTTATGAATTAGATCAGGTTTTTTACTATTTTCAATATTTTGATTCTTATTGTTCCATTTTTCCCTTACTAAGTTGGAATAAATTCCTTAGTTGACATGACAATAATGGATGGAGCCTAATTCTGTGATGATCGTAAATTGTCGTGAGGATAATTTGCACGGCCCCGCCAGTTACCAAGAGTAATGTACTCGTAAATGTTTACGACTGCTGGGTTTGAACTTAATTTTTTTTAATTCTCTTTGCACGGCTTGTGCTGATTTTAGCATGGTTCATTTTATCGATGTCCAATATCTCAAGTTTATGACATCTTCGCAAGCTCATGTGAATGCTTCATAAAATGTTCGTTTAGTAAACTGCATAAGACTAACTTGTTTTATGTTTTCTTCTCTGTATACCTTTATTTGTATGACCAAAAAGTATTTTATATCGGCCAGTAAAGAAACTGAATTGATGGGTTTGAAATTATTGGTTTACTTGCCTCAATTCAGCGAATCCAATTTTGTATTTAGCTACTCCTACGCCTTTTGGTATTACAGCAGCTGGTCACAATGACATGACACTTATTCTGTTATTTGATGATTATGGTATACTCTCTTATTCCATTGTTAACATAAAAAAATATTGCAACTTTACATACCTACTACTATACTACTTATTAGTCGAGCGTTGAACCTCCTCGGGTGATCAAACTTTGAGAAGGTAGATATTGCAAGCCTTCGTGTCGTGATTGATCGGTATGGATGAACCATTCACACTTTTGATGATAACATCTGTTATTTTTAACCTTTTCTTTGCGCTGTCAATCATCATCAACCATGATAGATTCTCAAATGCAAGGACGGGCATTCCTTTATGAGGGAATGTTTGGTTTTATAGCCATTTAAAACTAGACAGTGTTTAATAGGTAGTCATTAAAAAGGCAGGCCCTCATAAAAGCTGGCCACTTTAGATCATATTTAGACAATTTACATTCTGTATATTTTTATTGTGTCCACGGTAGACGTAATATATGTATAATTATGTCTGAGTATGATGATGTTTTATGCATTGTTTAAATAATGTAGGTATGTTATATGTCCGTCTGATCTGTTCTGGTGGTAATTTGTTTTACTATTAATCTTTGAAAATTTGCGCTTTCAGGCATGATCCCAATTTTCATAATCCGTATTGTGCCGTTGGGCATACAGGTGGTCTTTGATATGATAATCGACTGGTGCTCGACAATACAATAATTCTGTTCATGTTGCAAGTGGAATGCCTTGCCTTTGTAGTTTCTATTCTGCTACCCGAACGCTCCTCCAGCCCAATTAGGAAGACACTAAAAAGGTTCTGTGTTCATTTACGCCTCATTGTTCTCGGTATCTGGGCTGCCGCCATGGTTTTGCAATTGCGAGTTCTGTTTCCTCGTCTTTTTAAGGAGTCGAAAGTTCTTGCTTTTCTGCATCGAGCTCGTTCAAATTGTGCAATTTCGCGTAGGTGTGGGCCCCGGTGCATAATGCGCGGGGGCCCGTCTGGCGGGGTCGTCGACGGCAGCGGCGGCGAAGGTGTCGGGACCCGAGGGGTGGTGTGTACGTTGCACCGGTGTGTTGGCGCCGAGTGGGGCGTAGGCGTCGCCGGGGGGCGTCGCGCCAGGCTTATCAGACGGTGGCGGGGCCGGCGCGCGAGCCTCACTCCTCGTTCTGACGCTGACCGTGCGCTCGTGTCGTGGACGCTCGCTGACACCGGTTTAGATAACAAAAACCTTTGTCCAGCCGGACCAATAATATTTACAAATTGTGCACCGCGCCGCCGCCGCGTAATTTCTGAGGGGTTTTCCGTCGGTCGAACGACATCTGTCAGGCGATTGTTTTCGTAGCGCACATGCGTGTAGCGCGCGTGTTTTATCAAGTTTTGACAAGTTTTAAAAGTTATTATTTTAGTTACAAGCTGGATTGTTCAGTGTGATTCTGTGTTTTTGGATTGCAGTTTGAGGAAGTTTGGTAAGTTTTAACAACAAACAAAAACATAAATATATTATAGCCAACATAAAATTGAAATGACGTCTGAAGTTGGTTTTTCAATAGGCAGGTAATTATGAATTCTCTCAAACGAGATCAATATTTTGTTACACCCTCATTGCATCAGATTTAAAATCATTGTTGATGCTGTACAAGACTAGCGCCAATGCAATATTTTTTACGACTGTACGCAACGTATTGACCTTTTTTGTTGATACTAAGCATGAGATCATGATGTCCTCGGGTGGTGGCGCGGTGCCTGGTGGTGGCGGGTGGTCGCGTGACGTCGCGACGCTGCGCGCGCGCCGTGTCATCGCTCGCGGTCAGTTGAACGAACCCTCCGCCGACCGACGTCAACCTTGCCATAATCGCGATTATTTGCATCACCATTGTACCAACTGTACACTGTAATCGCTCTTCTAATTATCAGTTTATTTTAGTAAGATAAAATTGCCATGCGATACGGTCCTAATTTTATCTTTGCTGGACTAGTAACACTAACATAACAACAACAAGGCAAATCGAAACGAAAATATTAGCCGAAATTTTCCAAATATTTTGTTTTGATATCGTGACACGTAGACTGATACAGTAATCTGTCTGTACTATGTTATTCCGTTTATCAATGCTATTGTTAGTGATAAGATTACTTGTTATAAATCCAGCCTATTGACGGTCGCACCTTTAGTTCATAGAATCACAATTAGATTCTTGTGTACATTTTGATAACCGGAAAGATCTCTTTTAACTTTCCGATACATTTCGTTATAGACGCCGTTTACTATTTGCCATCAATTACTACAATTATCCTATTAGTTTCCAAGTCCTTTTCTGTGGGTAGCTTGTACATCTAGACAACAATAAAAATATATTCAGTATCCAATACATCCTGCGAGCTATTCAAATTACTGTTTTGTAGGATCCATTACTCTCCAGGACTTCATAAAAATGTTTAAATCAGTCTTATACGGGTTTATTATTCCTTTTGTGTCCTTAAATGTGCATTGTCTCTTAATAAGATGGCTTGCTTTAACATCTATTGGGTTTTTTCGTATTTCCATAAAAAAACATGTTGCTATTCAGATATATTTTATAAACACTTTTTTTATTAATATAATTTCCGTTGTATAAGCAAATCGGTTGTTTCAAATCGAAAGGGTTGTACAGAAAATTATATGGTCCGTCTTAAAAGAAGTAGAATACTAATAAGTTCAATGAGGATAGTGATGATCACTTCATCTAGGTATTTGATGACCTACGGAATTGAGTTCAGACATACTCAACTGGAGAAAACCTTGGACTGATGCCAATCAGTTACAAGACTTTACACTTACACTATCGTATTGTTATAGTAGACAAGACACTTTCATGCCAACTTACTGCGCACTAAATGTATCGTAAATTAAAGACTGTTGAATTTGGTTTCAATGAAATTATCTCAATTTATAACCCAGAATTGGATACAAAAAAACAGCAGAAACGTCGTTTTCTTTTGTGAAATACAAAGGGGAATTTTCTTGTGGTTGTGAAATATTTGCGATAGTGACAAGTGTTTGCAGACGAATTCGTGGAAATGTGATAAGCTATACGGCTAAACCGAACGGACACTATTCGAACGGTACTATCTGCAAAAGATAAGAAGCACGATGTGTGCTGCGCATCTTTCAGACCAAATATTAAATGTGAAAAATTAATATTATAATGCCAAAGTTGATTTGGGAGGAGTGTAAGCAGGAAAGCGAAGCCATTGTCCTGTTTGAGAGGAAAAGCAACGACTAAAAAAAGAAAATAAATGAAGTAATATTCAATTTTGTCTACACAGAAATGTCTGTCATAATGTTTTCCAAGCCTTATTTTTATTTTTATTAGGTAGTAAAACAATATGACCCAAATTTCCTGTAGGTCCATGCATATGACGATTTCTAAATCGGAAATTGATACAATTAGCTTATAACACTAAAAACTTGGATCATTGACAATATTTTCTGTGAAAACGCCGCTAATTTGGACGCGATCCAATATAATAAGGAGAAAGAGATCTGATAGCTTCTTCTTAAACGTGATCACAAAAACAATATGTGGGATTTTGCATTGAAATAAACAGAAAATTCCGTGACATATATTAGTTAAGAGTTGCAGTGTTTAAATGGAATTTCGAAGGGTTTTCCTTAACCAGATAACGTGTGTTGATGGGCGTTGAATTTATCTTTGGTACTAGGCGGTACCAGGACAGCCTCGCCGTGCCCAGCTGATAACTCAAGCACTTTCAACAACATACTCATGTTTCATTATAACGGTACACTTTAAAAGTATCTACATGTGACAGTGTGTGTACTGTGTGCCTGACTTGTTTACTACTTGTTGCAGTACATGACTGCTACATTTTTAGAACTGTTTTTGACTTGAGCATTATTTTTATGGTGAACATCTTTTTGGGATGCGATTCAAACAAAAAGTCATTTATCTATCTTATTTGTTAACATATATTTTTTCTAAAATTATAGTTAATGTAACCAAAATAGGTTGCTTGTTTAAAAAAATATAGGCACCCTCTATTTCCTCTGCACTAATCTCAACCTCTACAATACTTAAAGAAGATATATACACTTTAAGAAAGAGCAGTTTAGTTTAAGTCAATCATTACCAGCGCAATTTTCTTTTGTTTCAATATCACAGGTACTTAAGCATTTAGCTTGGCAAGGAAGGCTACAGGATCTCAAAAGAAATTAGCATAAGTGCCGCCAAACACAGCAACCAGGCGTTGAGACAATGGCTTTGTCCGTCTATCCGTCTGCAGGTCGACTGCTATAACTGTTTTAATGTAATTCTACAGAGTAATTTTAATGGCACCGACAAAGAGCATTGCTAGTGATAATATTTGCGTTATGATTCTGAAACTGAACCTTGTCTCGTTTTGAGTGGAGTGACGTAAACTTATTGTCTTCTGTAGCCGCGGTTTTATTATCGTTTTCATTAAAGTTATGCTTTTTAACGTTGCTTTCAGTTGATATATTTTAACTACATATTGCGTTATTATCGCGCTCTAAATCTTCAACACCCTTTTGTAACATTGCCCTTACACGGACACTGACTGGTTCTCTGGTACGCAGATGTTGTTAATTGGATATCTTTATAATGAAGTTTTTTGTGTTTATTGGACGTAAGGGATTAGGCCGATGGCCTCCGAAAGTTGCCGAAGCAGCGCGATTGTTGCCTTTTCATCTTGGCAAAGTGATGTGGGCGACGCAATTAAAAATTGAATAAGCAAGTACGATGTGTGTAGGTGTCGACCTCATGCCGAAAGGTCTTTCGAGGAATTGTAAACTCGGAATAAAACTGCCGTGTATTATCAAACTCTAAGAGTACTTATATTAGCAATAAACAATATGCACACTTGCAAGTGAAACATTGATTACATTACACCAATCAATTTTAATAAACACAGTTCAAACAATGAACAAGTAGGTTGACTACGTACTTTAGCTTATCGTACTGATTTAACAATTGCGACACTACTTCTAATTAATTCAAGATAATGTACATAAGTGGACGTAGTCTGACCAATTGAAGAATATCATTAAATGTTTTTGTATAAAGCATTTAGCGTTGCCATTTATCGTGTTAGCGTTATACCTCTTTGTTTGTAGTGCGCTCGCGCAGCTGCTGTTATCGGTACCGAACAATAAATACCGATTTAAAACATTTCTCGGTATAGATAACCCGCTACACCCTTCGACCGCAATGTATCTTAATTGGTTTCAATTTTATAATGCTCATAATGTTTTCCAAGACTATCCAACTAAATTACAAAAATGATTTAGATCATAATATATATTCAAAGTACTTACGTATACATATTTACAAGAAGTGTAGGCACAAAAGTTTGTTGCGATGTCAAATTACAAAACGTGAATCTTTTTGTGGTTTTTTTCGGCGAACTCTGCGGTTGGCAGCATCGGCGCCGCGCGGAATGCTCGCCATTTCCGGACGATATCCGTTTCTTCGCTTCGGCGCCATTAGCCTTTAGATAACGCGCCTTCTTGTTGCAAAACATGTCAAAACACTGCACATTCGATACTTCAATCATAGCATTTTAGATAATTGTTCGAGTGAGTAGGTTCAATCATTTCCGCCGTTTTACTAGATTTTCTCGTTTATCTACTTTACATTTCCTTATACCTGACCTCAAAGCAGTTTTCTTTAAGGACTTTCATGTGTTATGTGTGAGTATATGTTGGTTTTATTTCACTATCAGGTAAAAACGGTATCGGAACTTCATAACTTATACAGAAGCGAAATTTCGTCCAATGTCGCGCGCTGATTCATAGCGCGTATGAATCATTGAACGTAATCGAGTTTTTGAATTGTGCCTACAACCAATGTAAATACGTCGTCGTAGTGACCTGCGATAGAGCGCGAGTGGCGGCTGATGACTCACGCGGGTTTTCCGAGAAACAGAACGGAGCAGTTTTCATGAAAACGAAGGTCGCCTCCAACTTAATAGCACCCTTTTTATGCCACACAGCAAATTACCTTAAAACTTAACAATGAACGCGAAACGTGTTCCTGGAAAAGGTCATCGATAAGGCCCTACCTTTAGTAATTTACGTAACCCTTTGTAATTTATTTGTGAAGGGTAAACTGTTAGGGTGCAAAGTGACAGTGAATCGATCGCGTTGTAAAAGCTAGGTCTCGTTAGTATAGTCAGTCGTTCATTGCTAGCGTAGTTTAGGTTTACTATTCTCTTGTGTTGGTGCAGGCAGCAATGGTTCCAGCTGGCTTAGTTTTGTTCATTAAAGGTGAAGTGAAGGGACGTCTCTTGGCGCGGTGCCAGGCGTCGATTTATTTTATTATTCGCGCAGTGGCGGTCAATGTCGCGACGGGCGACCGACGACGGCGCCGTACATTTGCTTGCATGTGTGATTCGGTGTTAATTCACTTTTAAGTTTCATTATGGTTGCTATAATATTATAAATACTTGATTATCTCGTTCTTAGAAGCTAGTTGAACTTTTACATCGTTTCTTGGTATTATTTTTTAAGTTTTCATTTTGGAACATTTGCTGACATTAAGATGTACTAAATTTGTTTACAGATAATTGTATATCAGATAGATTATAAAATCAGATAGACAACACAGATAAACAAATATCTGTACACACATTTAGTAGTAGATTCATACATTATACTATTAACCTTATTACGATTCCATTTTACAGTATCAGCTCATCTAATTTGTAAGCCAACCATACCACAATATGCATAAAAACAAACAGATCTTTATACTATTTGAAATAGTTCAAGGAATTTAAAACTCGAAACGAACCGAGGATCGCTATTAGTGCGAGCAATTAGCGCTGCGTTAATGAGCTCCCATACACACGGCCAGTTGTAAAATAACTATAACATCCCGCTACTCGACTGCGCGATGACCACTCTAACTTGATAGTATTATAGTGTGATTGCGTCTGTTGTATGCGCTGAGAATAAGTTCTGTATTTCCATGGAATTGGAGTCAGTTTTCCTGGAGACCTTATTCAAGGCTTACTTTATGACACCCAAGGAATTTACGCTTCTACCTCACTAGTATTTAAGGCGACGGGTAGGGTGAAATTTTTCATAATAAATAAAAATGTCAATAACTTCCAAGTTTATTATTTATTTATTATATCTATACACACGTTAAACTTGTAACACGGCATAGTTTTTGCCGTGGTGGTTAAACTCTAGACAGTCAGCGTGGCAACGTCACAATTTCAATTTCAACAAAAATGCAGACAACGGCGCAAAACACATAATGAGCCGCGCACAGTTCGGATAGTCAAACTCTAAAGCAGTGCCTTATGTATATTTGCGAGCACACAGCAATCAAACACTTATAATTCCTAAGGCGCTACTCTTCTTCTTCTTTAAACACCTTAATGTAGAAATGTTTTCTTTAGAGTCACAAGATACGAACCATAAGAATAGCTGTGCTGAGTTTGGTACCAAACAAATCTGCCAAACCCATAAAAAATGGGATCTTAAACCACACTTTTGCAAAAGGTGTTGGTACTAAACTTACATTTAAAAGTAAACTATATCCAAGAGCACAAATTTTGAGTAACAATACACTAGTTCAATATATGTGTTATCTATACTTATAATAAAACTGTAGAGAGGTCAATTCTGTACATGAAATATATAAAAAAAAAAACTATCAGGGGGTGATTAGTGATCGATACTGATGCCAAAAATGCAATCAGTAAAATTTTTGTCTGTCTGTCTGTCTGTCTGTCTGTCTGTCTGTATGTATGTTCCTTATAGAAACAAAAACTACTGGACGGATTTTAACGAAACTTGGTACAATTGTTCTTCATACTCCTGAGCAACATATAGGATACTTTTCATCACGCTACAATCAATAGGAGCAGAGTAGTGAAGGGAAATGTTGGGAAAACGGGAGAAATTACTGTTAGGAATAGATACTCCTTTAATATCTATCACCAACCTTAGATGTTACCATAGCAACCAAACGTTGTTGATTGTCATCAATGTCACTATCTTCACTCTTGACTAAATATATTCTTTACAGTATACGTTAATAATATTCGTTTATTTATTGTAACCGGTTTTATTCGATCCTACAGTACTTATGTCTACTTTAACATGGTAGCAGAGCGTGGTTAAGGTACCCTGATGGTTCTATTTTACTGCATCATGGAGAAATGCCAAGCAGTGCCAACACCAATTTTAAAAGCAAATAATGCTCAAGATGTTAATGAAGTTTCAATGAACTTCCCGTACCGTGAAGCTGTTGGATCACTAGCTTATTTGATGACAAGCACGAGGCCTGACATAGCCTTTGCTGTCAGTGTTGTATCTCGAAATTTAGATAAACCTACAAGGGAGAACATCATCAATATCAAGAGGATAATGCGTTACTTGAAAGGGACTATAGAAGAAGGCATCGTTTACAAGCCAGGAAATAGTCATAATTTAGAATGTTACAGTGACGCTGACCACGGAGTGATCATGAAACTGGAAGGTCTACCTCAGGCATTCTTTGCATGTATGCTGGAGGTCTAATATCCTGGAAAAGTAAACGCCAGAGCACAGTAGCGATTTCATCCACCGAGGCAGAAATAGTGGCAGCAAGTGAAACTGCTAGAGAAATTATTTGGCTTCGAAAGATCATGAAAGATATCATTGGTGAATGTCCAGCATCCCTATGTGTTGATAACGAATCAGCAATTAAGATGGCTAAGAATCCGCCAGAATTCCACCAAAAGACCAAACACATAAGGATACGATCATTCTTTATACGAGAATGTGTTCAAGATGGAAGCATTACGTTATTGGGTTTTTAGGGTTCGGAAACCAAAGGGTAAAACTAGACCTTTTTACTGAGTCTTTGATTTTTGTCTATTTTCAATTCTATAACTATCACGAATAATTAATATTAAAGGGGGCTTATACATAAAAACGTGATTTTTATTTATTCGATATTGATAAGGGCAACGGGAGATAGATACGGTACGGAACTCTTCGTGCGCACTTGCCCGGTTTTATTAATAAGTAGGTATAGATACTAAGTTTTCCGTCATAGACTGCTCTTTACCATCAATTTCCCTCATAAGAAGATAGTAATGGGTTATCGCAAAATCTCTTAAAACGGCACGCGGACGAAGTCGCGGCGGGAACAGCTAGTAGGAAATAATAAGTTTCACAACTCCACATGCTATCACTTTTTCTGAAAACAGTTTTCGGTTTCCCCAAAAACACGCATTTGGCTATACCCGTCACCTTAATAGCTAGTCTTATTTGGTGGAATCTCTATTGTTTATTGTTCCATGTTCGTTTTACTTATTTGTTTTATTTTCTACAATTATGTTTGAATTGTAAAGTTCATTCGCTTTTACATAACAATGTTACGAGCGTTTCTTTGTTATCCTCTTTCGCGTACCTACCGGTCAAAGTCCAAACTCGACCGCTTGGAGCCCACCCATTTAAAGTACAAGGCTGAATATAGCGAGATAATTCCAGAACATGCCGTTTATTGAGTTGTCCTAGAATCAGAATAAATACAGCGTTGATGTATCCAAAATACTTATTTCTATGGCAGTGGGGCGATGCTCACCTGTCGGCTGTCGCATTATCACGCGGTCACCACGTGCGTCGCACGCGCATCTGAATCTTCGCGGTTTCTATAATATTTCGCTACATTTGTAGGGAAAATTCACCTTGAGCTCTTGCAGATAAACCTTGTGAGAATCTGGTTGTGGTCGGTCGCACATAGTTATCTTATGAAATGAAGTTTTGTTTTATTTGATTTCCATGTAGTACCTATCTCGCATATAAGTTGCGTTTCCTGAGCGATTCTGATACTGAGCTATATAAAACCATGACCGATTTGTTGGGGAAAAACTTGCGACTGAAAATTATCTGTAGGTATAATGGAAGCGAAATTAATAAAATTTTCCTACTATCTGTTTAAATGTCGTTGAAGACACACATGTTTTCATGTTATTCAATTCTTGGAACGCGATAATATAATCTTTAATCGAATACTTACGTAAGACTATTATTTTGGTTATGACTAAATAATGCAGATTATTACCTACTATCAGTGAAAATATATGTATTTTCGGAATAATAAACCGGAAATTATCCTTGATATAGTAGTTTTGCAAGTACCACCTAGATGTGTAATGTAGGTGTACGTTAGTTTGTATTGGCTCTCGTGGTTAGATTAAAATGTGTAGGCGAGAACGAGCACACGTGCGGATAACGGTCGGCTTATCGCTGCTTGACGATAGATCGTCCTGTCCTATCAACAAACATTTGAAAACATACTTCGCGAGAACGTAATGCACAGCAACGAAACCTTATTGGCGGAGAAAGTTTAAATCACCGAAGTTACCTTACAAGGACATAACGATATATGTCATTACGTTATAGTATAGAAGGTTGAAAATCGTTGTCGGATTGAATGATATTAAACAAGTAAACCCACTACGGTGTGATCGCACCGATACGTCACACGACTAGTTATAGAGGTGATCTCATAGCACGCGGTCCGATAACACTACGCAGAGTAGACACTAAACACCGCATCAAGGGCTTTAGGCAAACCGCGTTGCGTACGTGATTCCCAGAACGCTTCTACCGTTCGACGAACACCTTTATTTTAATGGTACCACCTTGGCATAGGAAATAATGGAAATACTTCACACTAGAAAATATATTTCCAGCCGTTGTTTATTTCATCGAAGCGTTATAAGATTTTAAAGCGGATCCCAATAAATTAACAGTAACAACTAAGAATGCGAGATAGTTTATAACCGCTAGTTAATTGTTAGGTAAAGCACCGTGACCAATTAGCGCACAGAAGCTGTGGCGAGTATTTGAGACGAATTTAATTTGAGCAATTGTAGTAATTGACCAGGCCAAGCGCCTTCCGGAGCCGTCAGCCGTCCCCTTTGTGTCTGCAACAATGCACTAACATGATTTAATAGTTGATACAATTGCTAATGACATAGCCGTCTTATTGCTCTTCGAAATGCTCCTGGAGGTCTGATATCCTGAACATTTCCCAAACCAAGCAAATAGGTCAGAAAGTTTTAGAAATATTTGCAAGTTCGTATTTTATGAATATATGGATACGATTTGGTTTCCTGTATATGATTACATGTCATAGTTGGATTGCCGAATAAGGCTGTATTGAGTGTCTGCGCCCACAGACTCGAGGCGTCCTTGCGGCAAGGTCCAGCCTACCGCCCACATGCTAACGTCATCCAATAGTTGGCGAATATCATCATTTTGGATATTAATTTCTAGAAGAATACCTAACGGTAATCCGAAAAGGAACAGAGGATGAGATGAAAGCGCAAGTTTACCGTTGTGCAACTTCTTGATTTCAATCTAGAACGCCTTGAGGCAGATAAGACAGGCTTGGAAAGGATTAAGGACATTGTTTACTGGCAAACTTGAGTTGCTTCAGATAACAAACAGCAACCGCGTGCGATGCGAAATGATGCGAAATATTTCCGGAGTTAGAGGAGTATTCTATTAATAAATGATTCGACGTCGCTCGTGGGCGAAGATTTCGGGCGAGAAGGCGCGGGTTCGGCAGTAGCGCGCGATCAGCCGCGGCCGCCGCCGTCCGCGCGCGCAACGAACGAACGACCCGCACTCCCGCGCACGATACCCCCGCGATACTTCGCGATATACGACCCGACGATCCGCCCCACAACCCGCCAATTCGCAAACTCTTATTACACCCCCAACAACCGAACATATACCGACACTAGCTGCAGCCGGAACGACCTTATTATATCCAATACTGCACTTTTGCGAGGGCGGATTATAACGAACAAATCGACTAACTAACTCGAACCGTACGAAGGTGTCGCGTCGCAAAAAGCGCAATACAATAGAGTAAGCGTCTAATTATAAACGTGCTTGAGTGAACGACGCAGACATGCAGAACATAGATCCTCTGGAGATCGCCAACATCCTGGCCACGGAGCTATGGTGCCAGCAGGTACAAAAACCAAGTCTTTCCTGGTGTTCAACACCTTTACGAATCTACAGTTTGGAAACTGACATACTATGGCGTTGATAAAAATACTTGTTGCGGAATCCACATGCCGGTTCTTACTAACAAACTTGTAGAAGTGTATCAGTGTTGACTTGACCTATATAGAAAAATCAGTTTAAAAGTAGAGAAATTCTAACGCCTACTGAGTGATTTGCGTTGATTGATTTAAGAACTCTATTAGTTTATTTTTCAGACCATCTTTTTAATAATTGTACAATGTTACGATGTAAGCATGTGCTTCTTACTTGAAGGCTTTTGTATCCTCACCTCACACCTTATTGTCAGACTTTTAGGACTCCGCTGAGGTAGGGAATTAATAGAAATCTCAGGATATGTTTCAATCTCAGAGCTTACTTCATTTTAATGTATATATCTAGCATTAAAATGCTACATAGATCATCTTTTAAAATAACTATTAGTATAGCTATTGTATTTATAACCACATCAATTCCTACATATAATAATTATCTGTAGTGTCAGTTTTATTTTGTTGTGAATAATATTGTTGTGATACTTTGTTATGCAAATATTTTGCTGATAAAATTGCAATGGAATGTGGAAGCATTGCGCTGTAGCATAACAATAAATATTGTATAATTATTAAATCATTAATAACTTTGCTTCTCTTTGGACATTGTCCTTTATCTTACTCTATTTCACCTCTATGACCAGACTCTATGTCCTGGTCTATCATTGTTAAGTTTTAGTCACCCTTCAAGCTTTCTTGAGCCTTTTCAAGAGATCTTTCAATCATTTACAAAAGTCTGTTCTGTAATCAACTAAAGGACTTCCTATAGAATAGAGTATCCCAATCTTTAAAGCCTGGTATGTTTTCTTTGCATTTTGATCCAAGTAGTAGTATGCCTGATTCTAGTTTTTAGGAGATAGAGAGAATAAGATCTGCACTGACGTCCCGCAATGGGGTTCTTCTTCTTGCGTGTCAATGGCCAACACATACAACCCTACACCAAATTCGAGTAGAATTCCGCCACTTTAATTTTCCCTCCTCTGTGGAAAAAAAGGGGTTTACAATGCCTTACGTTCTAATGTGTGAGAACTTTCTATAGAGAGTTATCCAGGTCTATTAAAACCTGACATGTTTTTTTTGCTTGATTCTTGTAGTTCAAAGCCTAACGTTCAGTTTCCTTTGTTTCCAGTTGGCGAACCTCGAGGGCCTCCAGTCGGGGGTCCCCACCCGCACCACGGCCACCATAACGCCCACACAGCTGCGGAACTTCGAGCAGACTTACATAGAGCTCACCAACTGCCGTTCTGAGCAGGCCACGCACGCCGGCTTCGTGCCGCCGTCCGTCACGCACGCCAATAACTACGGTATGTTCAATGGAATAGAGTTGAATGTTTCACGGCCGGTTTCTCGAACGATGATCAACGAAAAAATCAAAGAATTACTACGTGTCAAACTCGGATCAATCGTGATTTGGGTTTCCAGAAACCGGCCGTAACTGTTCCTGTTTGACAGGTGTCACAGCTCAGTTGGTAGCTTTGCCTTCCATGCTGTGGGTGGAATCATCACCACCGAGAAATGCACAAAAATAATGTATGTTAGTCTATATCAGCAATCTAGTCCCCATAGAACTAGAGCGCGATGTGCGAAATGTCCGTGAATAAAAATCTTCTTTGATATAAAATAACTGATAAGTAAAACTGTTTCGTAACTCTTAAGACTCATCGGTATACATGAATGAAGAAAATGAAAACAGTTTTTGAAACTTTCATATAACTTAAAACTATTCGGTGTTTCTATACAATAAAATTCACTTGACGTGTCCTTCTTTCCTGTTGAATGACGAATTATAACTTAATACAGGTGCAACATGCATTGCTCATGAAACCAAAATCCCTTATTCCCATTAGTCACTTTACCAAGTTTGAATTTACATACAATTAACTGAGGAAAATCGTTAATCTATGATGTGTCTTCAATCGTCCACGTATCCTATATTAAACCATAATACAAGGAATAGGTTGTATTTTTCATGTATCCCTATTGCTGTGGGCCTATGTAGGGGCCGATATCGGAAAAAATAAAATATATCCTTTATCGTGACGGTGTAAATGCGTCCAGTGCTAAATGTATAAACTAGAATTTTGTATCTCTTTTGGTCAAAGTAAATTATACTCTATAAAAGCAAAGAGCATTTAAAATCGTTTTACATAGGCAGTGTAATTTTACGAACATTACAATCTGTTGTGAATATGACTGTGACAGGCGTCACAGCTCAGTTGGTAGTAGCTCTGCCTTCCATGCTGTGGGTTGTGGGTTCGATTCCCACCCAAATAAATCTAAAATTACAAATAAATCTTTCGACAGACAGGCTAAAGTAACATGAAATGGTACCAATTTCAGGTCAATTATTGTAAATATAATTTACTTATATTATTAAATGTACATAGTTTTCTATTTCCAGTTATGAGTCATATAGCTTTACAAATCTGTACTGGATTCTATATTAAAATAGTAGGATAATGCAATAATCGATGCGAAATAATGTATTATTAAATTCAGTTCAAACGTAGATTTTGAATCCAACGTTCGTATACAAAGGCTGTAAATCGTCCACAGAAATATACTTAATTAATTTGAGGTGATAACAATATAAAAAATTATCTCTTTAGTCATCGTGTATAAAACGTTTAAAAATCTGTAGTAGGTGAGCAAGTTTCGCAAAACTCAAGATCATTCTCCATTTGTTTCCAGGTATGCTGAACTCCGCGGGGTACTGTGATTCGGGCCCGACGACTACGCTTCACGTGTCGCCGGGCCCTCTCTCCGCCAGCGGCGACAGCATGAGCAGCAGCCCCGGCCTTCCGATGCCGAAGAGACGCAACATGGGCGGCAGAAGACCGGCCAAAGCACCCCAAGACATCTCCCCTGAAGAGGAAGAACGCAGAAGCGTCCGTCGGGAACGCAACAAGATGGCGGCCGCTCGCTGCCGCAAACGTAGACTGGACCACACCAACGAACTCCAAGACGAAACTGACAAGTTGGAGGAGAAGAAGAACGCGTTGCAGGAAGAGATCCGCAAGCTCAACTCCGAAAGGGAGCAGTTGCACGCTGTTTTGGAATCGCATATGCTGTCCTGCCGTCTGAACAAACGGTCGACGAGTCCTCCTGACGTGAAGCCGTTTCATGAGCCAATGCCGTACCCTTACCCCATGCCAGATGACGGCGTGAGGGTGAAGGAGGAGTATGACCCTTCAGCAGACCCAGTTCTAGGTCACATGGATAATATGTTCACATCTCCGGCTAACAATAAAAGGTGAGCACTTTATTATGTCAATATGGTAATTTAAGATGTAGGTAGAGTATTGTAGAGTAGCCACTGTCTAGACTAGACTTAATATCCTTCAATGAAACTAATAATAATTCGTTATATTTATACGAAGTACAATGGTTTTGGTATTGGCCGTAGTGTAATGCATCCAAGCATACTGAAAAATTATAAACGTTAAAGTAAAAAACACTAAAAAAACAATAGCAAAAACCTGATTATAATATGGTACACTAATTATATTTTTATTTCGACTAACAAAGATAAATTTAGATTATAATAATACATGCTATACCTACATTGTTTCTAGTAATGAAGATTTTTCGCCTGATCGTCTTCTACAAAATGCCAATAGATGGCGCTAGGATATCTAAGGATTTCTGATCTTACATAAATATTCAATCTTTGTTTGTAAGCTTATCCACTCAATCTATTATAAATTGATTAGCCTTCTATCGAGTATGGAACGATATTTTTCATGCAATATAGAGACCTTGCAAAATTTCAATAGCAAAATAGTTTGAAATGTTTTAGAGTCATAAAATTAACGTGTGTCGTTTTGTTTTCAGAATAATGTTGTCGGCGGCAAACCCAGCTGTGGTGACTAGTACCTCCCACGTGACCCTCGACACTCCTCCCGCCCTCTCGCGGCCGAACCGACCTAACTCGCTGCAAGTGCCGCTCACACTTAACCCGGCACAGGTATGTACTTTTATCATACTATCTTCTACTAACATTATAAAATTAAATGCGAAAGTTTGTATGGAGTGATGTATGTTTGTTACTCTTTCACGCTATCCTATACTACCTACTACTAATATTATAAATGAGTATGTTTTTATGGAGTGTTTGAAAGAAAAAGAAAGAAAGAAAATACATTTATTTGCGACTAAAAACGGACAGAAACATAATATTTACACAAAGTTATAAATAGACAATATAAAACAAACAAAAAATATATAAAAAGACAATCAAAAATACAGAAATAACTTAAAAAAAACAGTAATGTGTATCCCTCTGTACCGTCCATACATCAGTCACGTCTTCCGTTGTTTGTTACTCTTCACGCAAAAACTACTGAATAGATTGAAAACGGTGTAAAATTGCGTGAAAAAATATTTCTACAATAAAATATAACATCCCTCAATAATCCAAGACAGCAAAATCATAAAAAAAGAATCTCGCGTGAGATTGGGGGGGGGGGGGGGAGGGACTTGAAGAAAATATTACGAAGGGAGGTGGGATGCAAAATTCTCAATGCCCCCGTTACGTACAATGCATACAAAATGAATGACTTAAAATATAGATTACTTATTATCGTCTCTTGTTTCAGATCCATAACAACAAAGCGCTCGGCAACAACAAGATAGCTGGTATTGAGATCAGCACACCTTCGAATGGAATCCCCTTTAACTTCGAGAGCCTTATGGAGGGAGGCACGGGTTTGACTCCCGTCCATCCGCACCCCCATCCATGCGCACATCAAACCCGCGCAGCTCCAGAAATCGTCTCCCCCGACTCACATAATAGTCTTGTCTCCCTCTGAGATCAACTAGACGCCACTTTTACGCTCTTCGAACAACTTCAAAACATCTGAGCGAAGTGGCTAACACCCGGTTCGAGTTTCGATTTATTTATTCGGTTAAAATTTTATTGTCTATGAATCTTCTATCTCTCTTCGGTCAACGACCCTATTTATTGAGCTCTAAAGAAACTATTGCTCACTTGTGCTTTGTATTTATAAGTATATTCGATGGCCTAGTGCTGCCAGCCTATGGAAGTCAATTTACGAGTTTTTTATAATGAAAAATATTTTTTTATAAAATAGATTGTTTCGGCAGATAAATAATTGTGATCTAAAATAAAACAGAGTTTTATTTGAAGCATTTCAGGGATTTATTTTCGTGTTGTGCTTATCTAGCGAGGCTAGAGCAGTATGTGCGTCTATTTAGTGTATTGTAACCATTTTTAACGGCACAAATGATATATCCCGCGATTCTCGAAGTATCTTGTCATAATAAACCTAGTGCCATTAACTACGTCTACTTTCAGGGATACAATAATTATAGTTAACCATAAATTAACAGCAATATGTATTACATACTTAAATTAATAATATATTTGTAAGTTAGCTCAATGTTAATGTAACGTTATACCGTTCCATTGGATTAGGTATTGGTAGTTTGGAAATTATATTTAAGCCTTTTGTGATACCTACGTCCAGTGAGTTTTGTATCGCGCTCCGATGGAGCCTTTGTATTGTCCATGCCGAGCTCACGCCATTGCTTAACATATATTAGGAAAAATTATTTATTTCACAATCAAGGCGAATAAATCTTAAATACTCCCTCTATGATTATATTTATTACAACAATTTGTTAAAATGTACAACAATGGCGTGAGTCGGCTCATTGTGAAGACCACTGGAATAATTATTTTAGATTAAGGCAATAAATAGTAGTAAGGGCACTAAAATTAATGTTAACGCATAACTTAGACCAAAATATTATTTTATATGCTTTATTGTAGTTTTAATGTAAAATCTAAGCCAAATATTGATTTTATGTTAGGATTAGTGATTCCTTCAAGTATTATAGAACGCGCCGAGTTAGCGGAGACTATTTTATTAGAAATGTATGTTTCAAATCATCACTCAATTATGTGCAATAGCGCAGTTTTATATACACCAAGTTATATTATAAGACATATGCATAATAATAATACATTATGAATTGTAATTTTTCTATAACATTTTTATAACGCATCGTAGTGTACATTTTGTATTTTTTCATGAAAATAATAGCGAAGCAATATATTTGATACTATTTAAAATGTAAGCAGATTTAGCGAATAACTGTAAATCGAAATACATTAATTTGTTTACAACCCGATTTATGTATTTTTATTCCATAAATATCCATTATTTTTTTTCCTTGATCCTATTGTGCGTATGCAAACACCGTGCTAGTAACCTACTTGAAACACAAAAACAAGAATATATTGTTAACTACTTAGAATTCAAATGTTATCAGAAAGTTAATAAAAAATCCGTTATCAGTTCTTAAATTCGATAACACGAACGATGTTTCGTTGCCAGTTCCGTCGTCTCAGGTAGTTTTTGATCACGGTATACGTGTAGAAAATAATCTCCAACACGCTGATGTAGCTGCAGCCAAGACACAGCCCGAAAATGCCTCCTAGATTAGCTGTAAAAAAACAACATTAAAAATTAAAATACGCTATAAGTAAGTAAAGCCCCATTTAGACGGGGAGAGTTTCCTCACATGCTCATTTAAATATGTTTAATTTACTTTCACTTTTATTTTGTCTTTTTGCTTTATCACATACATACATATCTTGTTGGAACACTATTTATATAGCTTAAGGAGGTGGGCGTTGGTCGCTAGGACACACTTTTCACGAACTACTGTAGCTATCATCGTACCTCATTTGTTCTTGCCACACTGAAATCTGTTCCGAAATAAATGTTTTTGTATTTTTATACGCTACTATCATAAGCAATAATCGCCATGACACAATCGTATCAAAATGTTTACATACAGGCAAGAACTTAAATCTCGCCTACGATTATGTCATACGAGATTCGCTTAAGACTTATCGCTAGGCGATAATTGCTTTGAAATTTAGACAGCGAGGAGAGCGATTGTTTATACGAAAATAATGTTTTATATTCCTTCGTTAATCGTATCTTCGAGACGAGAAACTCTCCCCGTCTAAATGGGGCTTAATGCATCTGACCCTTGAGCCAGCCTTCTAGCAAGAGCCTCTTGAGATGTTGATCGAGGCTCAATGAAGCTTATTATTACTATAGGTACTCACAAGCTAAGATTGGAAGTGACATCACAGTCTCATGTTTTTTTTTCACGTAAACGGAGTCGATAAAGAAAAAGTTCAATAGTAATGTGGTTTGGTTAAACTTCACATCAGCGCTGAAAAATGAAATCCTTATTTATTCCAATAAAACAAAAAACATGTACCTAGTGCCGACCCCACTTAACGTAGGAAAAGTAGTATTACTTTATTAAACATTCCCCTGCCCTTTTCCCAAATTAAGTGGGGTCGGCACTACATGTTTTTTTCTTCCACTCACTCCTATCATTCGTCAACTCTGAGTCTACTCCTTTCACATTCATATCCTCTTTCACACGATCCAGCCACTTCTTTTCGGCCTTCCTCTACTTGCATACCCAGCCACGCTCACACAAATAAATACTAGGTATGTATTTTATTATTCCGGGAATGGGCGGAGTTGGCTGGGGATAGAGAGAGATGGAAGGAGAGGGGGGAGACCTTTGCCCAGCAGTGGGTCAGTGTGGGTTGATTAAAAAAAAAAATATTTTATTATTAGGTAGTACATTATTTATTTGCGTGCTCATAAAAAAATGATGGTTGAACACACCGATAGAGAATGGGTTCGATAAATAAGGGCTTTCAAACCAATAAAGTTGTGAAATCTCGACAAGGCTGAGGAAATTTATTTATAAGGTCTACCAACAGCTTCTTCATAATTCGCTAGTTTTACACAGATATTTTTGCTACATGAGAAACCAATAATGGGTAAACACTGCTTGCAATAACATACAAGTTTAAGTAGGTATATGAAGAATAATAGTAAAACGACTCACTCTAGATATCTACAGATCAGATTCCACTAAGTCCTAGTATACTTATGTATTAAAAGGATCAAAAATCTTGATTGAATACGGAATAGGGAACTTTTTCTAAAACTAAGTATATCACTTACAATGGCTGCTGTAACATGTACGGTAGAGCATTTAGGTTTCCTAAATCAATTTCCGCGCCATATTTCCGTGGCTCGCATTCAGCTAAGCAGTTACACTCGTACATAGACTTGCTTACATCTGTGAACGAATGCCAGTACGCTACGCAAAGCTATTAAAATAGACTTTAAAGGGAGAAAACTGGACTTTTATCTCATTTGGTCTTCAGATTTTTTAGATGCGAGCGATTATCTTCATCCGCGATATTAAAACATGAATAAATATTGAAGAAGGTACCTACAAGTATTTATTCATTTACTTAGTAAAGTTGCAATGATCTTTCAACTAAATAATTTCAGTAATTATTGCTCGCAACAAGAATCTAGCGAACACAAACTTATAAGCACCGTTTTTTATGTGCCTAATTATTCTTTGTTACATAGACATTACATGCTGAAAATCCAGAATGGCGCCATTTTAACTCAGTAAAGCGCTTAACAAGGCCATTATATCTAGCAGAGGGCTTAGTCCGAGGTTGCATTTTGTAAGTCTCGAGTCTCTCGGATATCCATATAAAAATAAAAGTATATCCGAGAGACGACTCTCGGCTCGAGAGTAGGGAGTTTTAAAATACAACATAATAGGTAAACCACTTACATTTAGCCAACATAACACACGGTATGTTAGTGATGTTACAAGTACGACGCGTCGGTGTGTGTGGTATATAAAAGAGCAGACAGCCGCATTGCTTCAGCACTGCTTCCGCGACACACGCCACGTTGCAGTCAGATCTGCTGTATTTTTGAAAATACGGAAGGCTAACTTCGCGGTCTAAGTAGCATTTACGTCTGAAAAACAAAGGAGAATGGGCAATTCCTATGAAGCGTAGGCCACGACAAAAAATCTCGTCCCTCTGGGTTGCCACATAAAATACTACCATCTGAGCTGTGACGCCTGACACATATTTAATAATATATTCCCTTATTTATTGTCCTTATTTGGTTTGAACTAATTTTATGTCTTGTTTATTGATAGATATAATATTTGAAACTAATCTTTGTTTATTGATATCCACTTCTATTTAGATTTATTTATACACTAAAGCACTACCTATGACTCCACATTACACAAAGGTTAGCTGGAAGAGAATGCTTATAGCATTAAGCTCGCCTCTGTACAACTATTTATGTGCAATAAAGTATTTTCTAATCTATGTCTTACTGGTCTGGAGTGAGGGTCTTCACTTCGTCAGAACACGTGGTATACTCAGCTTTGAGGATATGAAATGATTCTGTGTAGCTTTCTACGAGGGTGGATTCCTGGTTTGTTGGGAAGTCTTCTGGATCTGAGTACATGACCTGAAACACGTGTACCTAACTAAGTATTACACAAACTGATACATCCTAAGTTTTATGTTTCGGCATAGTGGGTTTAAAACAAAAACACCAAAATAGTTTTGGGAACAAGATAAAATATCATTTGAAGTGAGTAAAGAAAAAAAAGTTGAAGAAGTGTATCAGTGGAAACTCTATTCACGTTTTAAAAGCACCAAGATTATTTTTTTGAAGTTTTGTTTTTATTAACTACTATTTGACTGTTTTAACTAGTTATATTGTGTGTTAAATAAATAAATGTCTCTCTATCTTTCATATATGTAGGTACATAAATACACACACTGCGCTCTAGTCCCAACCTTGCACTAAGCAAAGCTTGTTATATGGAAACTAGATTGCTGAGACAATACTTTTATACATAATATATGTTTTTTTTTGTAAATAATTTAAAACGAGTTGATCACCTTGATAGCACCTCCACTTAGTATACTTTTCTCGATCGCATCGTTGAAGTTGTAATCTGCAATCACAACCAACCCTCTTCCCTCCCCCACGATATTTACCGTTCTGCTTATACGATCAGGGACGAGTTTATTCCTTGAAAATAAAGTTTAAAGTTCTTTATAATCAACAAGTAATTTATATAGGTTAAAAGATAATAGGTAAAATATTTGCATATAAATGTGTAAATAGGACAAAAGGCTCTATAAGTCTTTAAGTAGTAATACTTAATCATTTTTTGACTTTTTTGAAAACTTCATAATGTTAGAATGTTAGAGAGACGACCACTAGACCATCGGTGCTCTCAAGATTTTAGTAGGTATTAAAAAACTCATAAGATATACATATAAAAAGATATAGTACCTACTAAGTACTAACGGTCTAACTTATAAAAAGTTAGCGTTGACTTCAAGTCTTCATTACGTATGGTAATCAGTACTTCAAGTCTGCGCTAACTTGTTATAAGATATACCGTAAATCATTGCGCTAGCCAGTTGAAATAGCACCATAGTTAGGAACTTACATTTTCCCATCAAAGAAATATTTATTGTTGAATGAACAACAAAGTCCTTGAGCAGTGAGAATAGGTTGAAATAGACCTGCGCAGTTCTCGTAACGTTCCATTTCAAAGTAACATAGTTTGAGAAAGCTGTTGCAGCTCTGTGCAAGACCACCCGAGAATTCTGTAATCTAATAGAAAATACAATTAAATTTTGTGATCCATGAATTGAATTGGTCAAAGTTCTTTGCAATTCGCAACTAAAAGTTTTGAAAATTTCTATCACAAACGGTTAAAATTATTTAGACTTATTTTTTTTTATTAACCGTATGGGTGGGTATTTACCATAATTTGCGAGAAATTCACTAATCTGTTCAAACTCGTTTTGTGATTGTTTCAAAAATAGGTATTATAACCTATAACTAGCTGCTGCCCGCGACTTCGTTGTGCTAGGGTTATATTTTGACAATTCGCAGAATATCTATGGAAATTATAGCCTATTATTCTAATAATTATAACACAAGCTCTGCTTAGCTTGGGGCTAGATGATGTAGTGTGGATTGTCCAGCATTATTTTTATTTTTTTATTTTTTTATTCTAATGTATAAGTTTTTGCGTGACCATCCATCCACCAAGTATACAAACTTTCACCTTTATAATATTAGTAGGATAGGACATACCGTTATGTTTTTGAGGGCTAAAAACGACTGCAGAGGTTGAAGTGCAGTTTCATTCACCGTCGGAAGTATTTCATAGAGTCCCAATAAATCTGTTACCGTTTCCAGGTCTAAGTGGAAGCCTGCTTTACTAAAATTACGAAACACAAAATAACGCTAGGTTTATTAGTTATTACAAAAGGAGGATTTAATGCTATTTGATTCTCTCCCAGACATCCCATCGTAGTAACACAGAAAGGAGGTTATACATAGAACATAGATGAGGCATACAACACGTCTTATACTAATCAAAGCTTGTACGTAGTATGAGAACTAGATTGCTGAACGCATACTTTTACACGTGTTAATACATATACAGTAATCCAGAGAGAACCAAAATCAATATTTGCTCTTGGTGGGGATTTAATACACGACTAACAGCATGGAAAGCAGAGCTATAAAGAACTCGCCTTACAATAATATCACATATCTTTAGTCTATTCGAGGCCATCGTTCACTTCTATACCAAATAAAATCAAGTTTGTCTCTGTACTCATTTTGGCAAAATAATCTTGTATTCTAGGCTCCTGGAACTAGTATGTTAGACGATTCTAAATGATCCTTGTGATTTTATTGAATAAAGGAATATTTGACTTGACTTTGACTATTCCATCAGAGGCGATATTACAACTTCAATTTGCTGATTTTTAAATCTACTTTATCATACGTCTAATATAAATAGTACGACGAATCCAAGGTGGACAACAGCTGGTACTTACGTGAGGCTTTCATTGAGGTTGTTAATATGGCTTTTCGTAAGCTGGACGGGAGAGCATATGGTGATGGCAGGGTAAGGTAGGTTGGCAATCGGCTCGTATTCGTTCTCGATTGTAATCTGAGGATTATTATTTTTCTAGGATGACAAGATTTGTCAACATCATAATTGAAAACCAACCACGAAACATTTCACTTATCACATCAAAGTAAATAAATAAATATTCACGGACAATTTACACATCACACTCTAATAAAACTATGCTAGAATGTTTATACTTATATTTTTTTTGTTAATACATAGTATATATGTTGATTGTTGGCCTTTGCATCTAGATAATGTATACAGCATTGTGCGCCATTTTTACTCAATACCCGATATACTGGACGCTGCTGTGCCTGGAACACTTATTTCAGATGGAGTATGAAAACCTCTTTATAATAAAATAACGCAGGAAAATGATAGAGTTATATAAGTAAGTTAAGTTTTTTTTACCTTTCAAAATAACTTTTAGTTCTATTAGTCTCATTATAGCATCAAATAACGTGAAATGAGAAAAAAAGCACATTGTATACTGGTAAATGTTCACGTAAGCCCTCACGTACTTTTATCTTAGCAAGAGTTGAGATTGAGAAGGCATCTTGGTCAAAACGTAGGTAGTAACTAAGTAGGTACTTACTTGAGTGGGCATTTCCACAAATCGGGTGTACAGACGCTGAGTCAGCAAACAAGCTAGCATGAGAACCGCAACCATATTCGCAGTCCAGAAACATCTATTTTAAAGAACTTAGATAATAAAAAATACTGTCTTTTGTTTATTTATTAACCAAAAAGCTAAAAAGATTGTAAAGAAATATTGCTTGTTGGAGTAGAGCTCATGCCTGATCTTTACAAAAACATAAAATGTAATGTTCATTGTATGTTTTTGAAAATATTATTATATTCCTATACAAAAGATATAAACGAGCGTGGTACACGTAGCTTCGTAGCTAGCTCTACGTAAGCGTAGACAGCGTAGTAGTATCGTAGAGAGCGTAGAGATTTTGTTTTAATTTTGAGTCTACGAATAACGAAATTTTGTTTAAGTTTTAGAATAGTTTAGAAAGTCTTAGTACCTGCGAGTAATAGCGTATTTTTTATATTATAATCAAAGATGTATTCACGCTATACAAAAACGTAGCCACAAAGAAGTATAGCGACGAAGACAAAGTATAGCATAGGTATTTATAGGATAAAACAAAAGAATAATTTTAATATAAAACATACCTTGATAGACGATCAGGATACAAATAAAAATACTTAAGTCCAAGAACCGTGCCTTCCAAGCAGAATCTGCGTAGTAACTTTCTAAAATTACCTTTCATTATTATACAATTACAGTTAAAGAACTTTGTTTTTTTATGTCTTCAAAATACGAGTTCTTTACTCATACGAGTATTTTACTCATTTGAGTGAGTAAACCTGTACATTGAGAATGAAATGACCCGGCTCAATGCGTCTTGGGAGAGATCTACGTCCAGCAGTGGACTGATATAAGTTGATGAAGAAGAATGAAAAAAATAATCTACTAGCGAAATCGCGTGTAATTATTTCCAATACAATTAATTACAGTTTACATGTAAGTAAGTACCCTTGAATTCCGTGTATTTTATATAGCATTCGACACGAAAGTGTTTGATTGTAGTATTAATTATAAGATAATTACTATAATTTACCTTTTTATTTTATAAAGTATGAATTGTAGCTTAAATGTAATTTGTATACTGTATTCATAAAATACAAATGTAATTGTTAAGCTATCTGCAGACCGTTGTAAAGGATCTACAGATCCGAATCAGTACCAATTAAAATTTTCCAAAATAAGTTATTGAAATATTTTTTATATTTTGTCAAAAATAGCAAAGCCAGATATAATTCTTTACACCTACCTGTGTAACGTAGGTCTTAAGAAAAATAACTGTTTTCACACACTTCACGTTACAGGGTAAAAAAAATTAGATATTCTTTAGTAGTTATGATAATTTGGAAATAAAACAATATTTAGGAAAATGTATAAAGTTTATTGAGAACTCTCATGACTAATGTGTAGGTAACAATTTTATCGTACTGGGAACTATTAGGAAGGCTTATTGTAATATTTTAAGAGAATAAAAACGACTAAACAATTACTGAATTAGCTTAAGCATCTGTACTTAAGAGTGTGTAGAGAAAAAACAAACTATATTTATAAACTCTCCGTAATTATTAGGAGTCTTACTAAGGGCCTCCGAAACTGCAGACTTTTTATCGACCGATAGTTTGGTCGGCTTCTTAATCAGTATGAAAATGTATGCAGATGCGCACATTACAGTGATTCAGTCTTCATACTGATTAAGAAGCAGACCAAACTATCGGCCGATAAAAAGTCTGCAGTCTGCGGGGACTCTAAGATGGATATTTAAACTCTCAGTTTCGAGAAGTTTTATTACAGTTATTGTATAAATATGTATTTGCAATATTAATCGCTCATGTTTAAAATAAATATTCAATACCATTTATTTGAATCTTTATGACAATTCAATAATTACATTCTTTATTTTAACCACTTGGAATCGTAGTAAGATGTAGTTTTAGATTCCTTGTTCTAGTAACATATCTGGCAATCTCACCTATTTTTAAGACTTTCATGGTGCTAGGCAAGACGGTGGTACCTCCCCAGTTGGACTTTGAACATAGTCCTACCACCTATACGTATTCAACAAATTATTTTTAGTAGACAAATATTCTATAATTTATATCCAATTCGAAACTATCACGGTTTTGAACATAGTTTCCTTTATAAACGGGTTATGGCGCATGCAACTATGCCGAAATATAAGGAGTCAAAGTCAAAACTACTTTATTATGTAAAATCACGCGGGTACTTTATTATGGTAAGTATATCCCGTTTATATAGAAAACTAAATTTATATCATGTCCGTAACAACAGGAGCATTCTTTCTCGATCTTTTAATAGACGAAATATCGTTCTTATTGTTTATTATATTATATTTAGTATCGAAAAATCTTTGCGGACGCAGACAAAAACAATGAAATCTCCGTCTGTTTACACTAAAAAAAGTTTGATACAGTAGGGATAGAATGATCATTCGCCCGTCTGATGTAAACCTTTACTAAACACGCTTAAGTTTTGAATTTTATACTAATATAGTCCATATTCGTATATACTCGTAAATAAAAACTTGTAACATAGGTTTGAATAGAGATTTAAATAGAAAATTGAGTGCATCAGTCTCAATAACTATAAGTATTTTGTCAACAAAGATACGTTAAATAAGCGATTAAATACATTTTCTATTTCTTTAAAAAATATTTTGAAAGATTTATTAATTATTTGCCATATAACAATATTGTATAATACCATAATATTGTATATATATTTCTTCATACCAACTATTAGATTTTTGAAACTTTTTTGGTAAAATAGCGTCATATCTAATTTTCCATACCAAGTTACATAAAATATCAATTAGCCAATAGTTTTCAAGACTACATTTGCTACAACTTGTATAAATTATATCCTTCAATGCTGGTACTGAAAAATATATTTTAAAATCAGTATAAGTAATTTCCTATAAAAAAAAGTCTAGTATAAGAATAATAAAATATTGTTTCACGTATATTTTAGATAGATACCTACCTAAATATTTGGATAAGTAAATAATCTTTTTAACAGGTACTAATTTGGCTTACAAACTTTAAGTTATTTTCTTTTGACAAGGAAGGTACTTAGGGTTAAGTACTAAAAAGCCTAGTATACAATTTTGCTGATTTTTTAAAATAAATACATATTTTATTCATCATAATATATCTTTCATTTTAAGTAAAAACTAATATCTACGAGCATATTAACAATTGAGTTACAATATAAATTGGTCATTTTAGCAATAAAAATAGATAGGAAAGCTATTTTTACTATTATTATGAACTAATAGAATAACCAGAATAGAATATTTTGTTGCGGATTGAGTGTATACAATAAAGCATATATTTGAAGATATATTCAAATTATGTATATTGTCTATTGCTATAGTTAAATAATTTAAAATATAGAAGTTAGTAAAAAAACTAGATATATTAAACAAATGTCTGCTCGCGACTTCGTATCTATTGATTTATCAGCGTATAGTATTATATTTGTTAATCAATTGCAAACTATATATATTTTATGTATTATATAAATCGGTTCCTAATGTGTTTAATACAAAAACAATTAAGCTTTTTCACAATTATGTAGATTAATTAATAATTAATAAACTTTCTCAGTTTTCGACAAGTAGTTATGAATAATATTATAATAATATTGTATATTTACATAATCGGCAGTATATATATTTAAATTTCAGTATGCAAATTCAAAGTAGCCGGTTAAATAAGTTTATCTTATAATTTATCTTTCGCTATTATATAGAAATGCATATAAGTATAAAAAATCTACAGCTTTAAATTACTTAAACATCTAACAGCCGCACTCAGAGACATAAACAGAAAATGAAAGCATTATGTTGACATATCTTCCTAATAAATCATGAATAAACACAGCTAATTTTAAGTAATACTTATGTTTTAGTGACAACTCTGAGTACGGCAGATAGTTTATGAATATATAAAAGTTTATAATACTAGAATCTACCTATTTGTCTCGAACTAATGACCTAACTTCGATAAAATAATAAACTTTAAATCCTAATGAATATTTTTATGAACTTACATTTTAAGGACACTCAACGATATTTTTAGACAAATATTAAATAAATATTTTATTTATTAAATATATTAACAAACGTCAAACAGAGCTAATATTTTAAACAAAAATCCAACCCAAAAATGTACACTCTAATATCATAGTATATATGAACATTATATATAATTTATGTAATTGTAGACAGTAATATAATATAATATATATCCTTCTAGAATACTATCCTATCTCACATGCGATTGTGCGCTCCAAATATTCTTTATAACTACAAAATTACATTTCTTCAAACATTTCCTAACAAGCCAAGAATCATCTTTATAAAACTTCCAATTCCTATGCACTTGACGTTAGTATAAATTCTATCATTATTTCAGTCAGTGCCGTTCGTGCTCACACAAATAAAGTAAAAGTGCTTCAAAGCATCAATTTAAATAGTGTTTTAATTTATAAAACACGAAAAAGATCCGGAGATCTTAAAAAGTACCGGACGGTACGGTGAGAACTGTGCGAACCTTTCTAACTCATCGGTCGTTTGGGGTGTGGGAGAGAGATGGATGTAGGTTCGCTTTGTTCGCGACTGGAAGTTCCAGTGGGTTGATGCTCATTGCGCGTTTTCTTCGCGCCTCTTGCCTGAGCGTCAGGAATCCAGTAGCACGTGCCAGCGTTGTACCTGTATGTATTTTTTTTAGTCTTTTGTAGGTTTTTCAATATTTGATTATTTTGCGCAAGAAAAGAAATTAAAGAATTAAAACTTCTAAATCGCATGCTTTTAAATAAATAAAATATTCATGGACAATTTACACATCACACTCGATTCCCAAACTAAGCAAAGCTTGTACTATGGGAACTAGACAGCTGATAGAATACTTACATACATTTTTTTTAGTAAATACATACATAGGATACATAGTAACACCACACAGAACAAATATTTAGGTTCATCACACAAACATTTGCTCTCGGTCGGAATCGAACCCACGACCCACAGAATGTAAGGCAGAACTACTACCAACTGAGCTGTGACGCCTGTCTAAAATAATATAAATACCTGATCGTGTCGTTCGCAGAGATCGGTCCAATGTCGTTGCTCGTCGCGACCAGACGAGCTGTGCCCAAGAGAGAACCAGCCCACCATTTCATTGCGTTTTACACTGCGCCGCCACCATACTGACACCATCAGTGTAACTTCACTCAGTTGGAATAAAGCAACCTGTAAATAATAAATGAATAAATAATCGTTTGTTTTTAATACGAAAGAGCTTATGTTATTAAACCAGTATTATTGAAAAAACTCTTTCGGGGGAGAGAGCACTACCACTGCACCATTTATTTGCCACAAAGTAGTAAAATAATAAAATTCTTCTGAAGTTATCACGGTGTTTGAACATAAGTATAATAGAACCGATTACTATCCAATCGATCTTTGGACCCCGAGCCAAAAGTCGCTGAAAGGGCGTGGAAGATCTTCCCTTCTCGTAGGAGATACCACACCTATCTCGTCAGTAGGTATATAACGTCGACGCGACTGCAGTAGTAGTAACGCAATTTGCAATACCGCGAATCAGTATTTTATCAATTTTACAGGAGGAAGAATTCATTTTTTTATTTTTTTTTTGTGACCTGAACGTATTTTTATTGTTACAGAAATCCATACAAAAATAGACTGTCCAAAACCTTATAACCTTGGGTGCCAATAGACACTCAGAAGTCGATGGTGCAATAACGAATTTTTGCTACTTTTGTAAATACGCGGTATTGCAAGTTGCTATACGCTCTAGCGTATGAGCAAGTTGCAGTGGCGTCGACGTTAAGGCAATCTAAATGATCTTTGTGAGTTAGTTAAAAGTTTAATGTTTTTTGTTTGTGGCTCTTTGTGTTTAGTGTGTGTAGTGTGTGTGTTGAAGGAGAATACCTGGAATATAAAGAGTTCCTTGTAAAGTGGGTTAGACTGCGCGCGGCGAGTGGTGGACTTGCAGCGTCCCATCTCCATGCCGAGTGAACTGATGAGGCAAAGTTTCACATACGTGTCGGGAGCTTTATTCGGAGACAACTTGCGGAAATGCGTGCCTTTTATTATCTGTAATAGTATTTTAAAAGTTGTCAAATATGTGCAAGGAGTTTTCATTCAAGAATTAATTTTCAATAAAACAAATACTCCGCTGTGACACCTGTCAAATGAAACCTGTGTACCTCACGGATGGTAGAGACGCAATCGCCGAGCGCCACCGATTTTGTATGGAGATCCAAGCAGCGAACTTAGCAGATTTCTTGAGAAGCCTAGATTTCCATACAAAACTGGAGGCGATACGAAGGCGATACGTTCGTATTCATGTGCAAAACTGGTACTAGGCTCTTTGCAGTTCAAAAAAAAGTACCTCAACAGATAAATGTCCAGTAGTAGCATTATACTGAAGTCCGAGTAGCAGTTCTGGAGCAGATCTACCGCTGCAGCACGATGATGCAGAATCAGATCTGGCGAGGCTGCAAGCTTCTCCACCAGCTATCGGCGTCACTATTGTAGATATTGAAGGACTGGCCAGAATGCCTGACATGGGACTGGCCAGTTCTAGTTTTGGTAGCTGGAATAAATAAATTAAATATTTATGGATATTTCACACATCACACTCTAGTCCCAAACTAAGTTTTTTTTTTTGATTGATTGATAGATTGATTGCTGATAGAATACTAATATACATCATATATGATATATGTATATTATATATGAGGTGATGCCATATTTTTATTAAGATCTGACCACTGATTTATCTTTTAAAATGTGGAATTAATACTTTTGCAAAGTCTGTGTAACTAGTTTTTAATAAAAATCGCATCATATCTTACTTGCACCCGCAAAGTTTTTATCTTTTGTAGAAATAATTAATAACTTTGTGTATAAATATGTCTTAAATACCTGTGAACCAGGCTGATGATGTTGCCTCGGAGCCAATTGTAACCAGAGACTGTTTTCCAGCTCAAAGTTCAATGTCGCGAAGCTAACAGCTGCTTCTCCAAGCAAACGCTGCCGACGCATGCGTTCGCATCCGTAGATACGAATGCGAAGGCCTAAGCCGTGGACATCCTCTGTAAAACATGATTAGGATTTACTTAGGGCTGAGCACGAATAAACGTATTTAAAATACACTGCCCGCTAACGCTGCAACGTTCGACAGTAAAGTTGATGTCGACGCGCAGTGTACCTCAAATACGTCACTGTTTTGGTACGTTCACGTCTCGTCTTGACGCGTTACAATTAATTAAGTATGGCGCGATTTGTCGGTCACGTATTATAGTATATGAGCATAGCATATAAGCCGAACGAGCGGTCACTTTTAACATAGTTTATCTCTACTTGTCTATACTAACCTGGATTAATTTTGTGTAGTACAAAACTCTCCATGTACTGCGGATTTTCACCGTTACGGATTTTAGATTTGAATTTCTGTTTCTTCAAGGGTAGTAGTACCACACGAACCTAAAACAAAGATTAAGTATTTGAGTACAAGTCATTTAAATTTAATGAATTTAATATATCGTTTTTTTTCTTATTAAAGGCTGTAGTGTTTACCTGACTTTGCAATATCTGCGGTGGGTTCTTCTGCTGCAAACCGCGAGCTTGCAGCACGTGAACAGTCATGCTTCTGACAGGCGCGTCGTAAAGCAACGTCAATTCAACCGAGCCTCGCTCTTGGCCGCTACCGCTGTCAGCGCAGAGGAGAGACGTATCCTGGTGGTTTGGAGATGATTTAAAATAAATAAAGCTGGATAATCCACACAAAATCATCTAGCATAAGCTAAGCAGAGCTTGTGTTACCAGCAAAAGGCTGGACAGGTGGTTAAACTGCGTTTAAAACCAGACTAAATCCTTCATTTATCTAAATCAGTTAATAACTGTCTAACATCAAGTCATGTTAGAGGCATAAACTAAAATTATTAGTTGACTTTAAAATTAAATTTTCTAAAACCATCCTATACCTACAGGATGGTATTTTGATAAGGGCGGTGATGGCCAGTCAAAGGAGTAACAGAGAAGACTTAAGGTAAGACTAAAAGAAAATTGAAGGGCTTATAATATAAGTAGCAGAAGATCTTACATTATGGGCAATAACATCGCTGTCAATGCTGCTCTGCGCCTCCAATGTGTGTATGTATTCTGCTCTCTGAGAGGCCACTTGATCTATCCTTGTCTCTCTTATCGTAGACTCTCTCAGGCTGGGTTCGCGAAGACTCGGTTCCCGAAGATTCGGTTCGCGAAGACTCGGTTCGCGAAGACTTGTTTCACGCAGAGCGGTTTCAACCAATTCGACATCGAGCTTCGTCGACGGACAAACGTTTTCGTTCTTCTCTTCATAGTGGCATTCGACCTCTTCTTTGTCCTATTATAAATAAATATAAAATGACAAAAATCACTTACGAAATACCTAGTGTTTTATATGAAAAGGTATGTAACGTCGGTAAGATATGGTGGCTACTGACTTTCATTGGTAAAATTATGAAACTACACGGACATGCACTAAGATTAGCTAATTAGATTTGACGCTACATTCTACGGCATAAGGTTAATTAGAATATCTAGTGTTATTGTACCACTTACAACATTTATGAAACAATAGAACGAAGATTTACGATTTACGAAGATTAGAACATCGAATAACAAACAGAAGATCGACAAAAGTCAGGATTTGTTTTTTTTTTAATTAAGTCTCTTGCAATCGGAATATCAGGGTTCATTAAAATACGTAAACTGAAAATATAATTAGATGGCGAAATATAATGATATTTTGTAACAAATACAGATGATTTTGCCGCAGTTTTACACGTAGCCAACAAAAAAGCTTAAACTTTCAAATATAGGTACAAATATGCATTTAATTCAGTCAAAGATAGGTCCATTAATATGCCAACCGTCAAATGTTTTGCTTGGCAGGTGTAAAAGCGGCATTATCCAAGTGGCACAAAATACTCCAGTTGTTACCCTCTATCTATTATTACCTGTATGCGCAAGCGCAGCTCGTCGTCCGAATCGGATGCCTCATACGCGTATATTCGATCGGGGTAATGGTTCGGTTTCGACAAAGCATCTATAACAACACAGATTTACGGACAACGTCAATAAAACATACGGAACCTAGCCTAGACTAGAATCTACGTCTACGCACGCACGACGGATTTTAGCCTACAAAGTGTTTAGTACCTAGCGACTAAAATATCGTGCGTACTGTGTGCCTACTAGACTAGTTACTGGAAGGTTAAACAATATAAGGATTCTTCGTAGACAAATCGCAAGGGATCCCAATGACGCACTAAACGTCCTTGGCACTACAATTACTACAAAATATTAATGAGTTGGTCCGTCTACTCAACACGCTAGCGCTAACGCTTTCATGGCTCAGCAAACCGTGTATTAATAATTAATGATTAAATCGATATAATTGACGACTGTCTACTGAAATGTCGATTTGTCATTCTAGCATACTATTCGTCGATTAAACTCATTATTTACGCAAACCTACATCTAGGGGCTAATCAACGTCAAACTCCTAGGTTTGATCTGGGAATGAGCACTAGAATATAAACTAGTTTAAAGTACAAAGAAAAGTGTAAGTTGCTAAGGGGGTTAGGGACTCACCAAACTGAACATTGTCGAGAGGCGAGCAGGGCTCGACGGCGACGCGAGGGTTCACAGAAGGGATGTCATCGCGACACTTGCGGCTGAAGGCGGTGGAGTGGCACCACCTTCTCCCGAAGAAGAGGAGAACTACCAGCACCACGGCCGCGAAACCTGCTACCGCACTTATGTACGCTGTCGCCTCCACTACAACATTATTTATCGTTTCAAATCCGCTAATTAGAGCTTTTTGTCGCGGACATGTTTATTATTACCATTCGAGTTGCCGAAGCCGATGTTGGCCACCATCCTGCTTCACTGGACACCATCGATGCGCATCGCTCTTTCCTTTCGTAGGAACCTTCACAGATTTTATAATTTAGTAAAGCAATGCAAGGAAAGTAATTGGGACGTGTTGGCACGGTCGGACTGTCAAAGCTCGACTCGGGGCATGCGCAGAAGGCGGGAGGCACGTAGGGGTGTGTGGGGCGTTCTCCGCGGCTATAGGCCCTTCGTCCTCGCTTACAGGTGTAGTACACAACTAGCTATAGGTAAAAGGACCCAGTCGTCACGGCCGAGGGCGACTTTCAGAACGGCACGTTCGCATCGGCCTTCGCCAATTTACAACAAAGTGAACTGTAGGTAATTCGGTTCACTGGAGCGATTATGATTGAAGGCTCATTATTTTTACAAACCAATCGGTTCTCGAAGTAAACTGAACATGCTACTGAATTTTAGGATGTCGTAAAGGACTTGCCATGGTCTAAAAAAGTGAAAACTGTGATTTAATCTGAGATTGGTAATAAAATAAACTTGACCATTTAGGCAATGTCTATCTATAACTATCTTAAACCAATGTTTGTAAAGTTTTGCTACATTGTTTATGTAAGTAAATAGCTTTATACTTATGTAATTTAGATAATTACCTCCGTTTAAAGCAAGGAGCTTAATTCCGTGGCATAATTTAGGTGTGAAAAAGTAAAGCTTTTCGAAATACGCAGCCGGATTAAGCGCCCGTCGTTCCGTTCCAATTAGGACACTGGAATGGTGCCAAGTTACATGGTACCTACAAACGAAGTAGGTACCTACTGAATGTAGGTGGTGTACGTTGCATTGCATTTATAATTATGACGCTACACATACGGATTTTCCACGTTAAAATCGGTTTATTTATAAAATATATTAGGTATACAGGTGGACAAAACCAACGTTTATATGCGCAAGCTAATAGCAAATAAGTAGTTTGAATATTTACGTTGATACATAGACAACCATTCCATGGAATAAATTTTGGATATATAATATACCTATCCCATGTTTTATTCAAATATAGGGGCATCCTATACATACCTATATATAGGATGCCCAAGAATGAGTGTCAAACGGTGAAGCAACCTGTATTGTTTATTGAACAAATGTACCTACATAGGTACACCCAGAAGAGACGAAAGTACAAGGACGAAACGGCGGAGAAGTGTGGTTTATAATTAGTTTAAGCTTTATCTAGAATTCTAGAAGGTTTAGCAAAAGCTCTTGTGAGCCATGCTGAGAGTCTCACTAGGTGGTAGGGTTCGAAACGAGGACATCCATCTTTAGCTGAAAAGTTTTGAGTAAGAACTACTACCGTACCAATCTCATTAGGTATATACTTACTGATGATGCTAAAGAATAAATAAAATAATATGTAAAGAGGCTTTCATATAAATGCCATTTTTATTTACCTTTCATGCGTGAGACTTGTTCTTAGCCGGTTACATTTTTGCTGCATTTTAAAGGTTTTATAGTTTTCTGTTTTAGATCAGAATCTGATAAACTTGTAGTTGAACCGTGAGAATCTGACACACGGTTCAGGAGGAATATAAGTATCGATCTTGCTCTGGTCACTACCGGATTAACCACGATTCGTTGAATATCAGAGAGATATGTATTTTTACCACTTTATACTAAAATATAAGATATAGCAATTCAGCCGCAATAAAAAAGACAACCCTAAAAATTTAGAATTTCCCGCTAGAGCGAGAGGTATCACCTTAAGAACCCATAGTAAGGGCTCTTTGAAAGAATTTGCTACGGGCCCTGCGCTTGCTTAAACCAACACTGTTCTTGATGAATAAAAGTTTCTTTGGAACCAAAGCTTTTTGAGATTAGCCAATTAATTCAGAGACTCTGCCTAATGTAGAATCGTCCAACTAATTTAATAGGATTCAAGTAGGTAAGTACTAATTAAACTATTTATGAATAGGTTCATAAGCGAGCATTACACTATCCATTTTCGAAGCGCTTATAATGCGCTAGCTAGTGAACTAACATAGCGCTCGTACGATCGCACTAGATTGGATAATGTATTGCTCGCTTTAATCCTATATTAGTGCTTTTATCTAAGAAAACCTACGCTACCTATCTAGAAGCTCAAGAATTTACTGCCTATTCTATTGTTTCATAATTAAATTCAATGTTACTTTAGACTTGTGAACAGATTTGATCAAATAAAATGTTTTTTTTTCATTAAATCACAAGGTTAAGGTAACAAAGCGTTGAATTAATAAGAGATTGGTGTTTTACTAAAGGCTTTATTATTACAATCTAACATAAATTATATTTCTATTGGACACAAGTAACAAATAAATGGGTATCAAATAAAATATTACCGGTTACAATGAAACGCCATGCTAAATGTATTTTGAAAATGTTTTTTTTAATAACACTTACATTTTTACAGCGCTCCTAGCCAACAGAGTAATACTACAAAAAATGAATCGGTGTATAGAACTGTCGAACGCAAAACAAGTTTAGTTCTACAGTGTACGACAAACAAACCGCTTACAAAGATCAGATCATTAATAATATCATCAACGACTATTGTCAGTGAGATGTACATCGTTCTCATCAAACAAGCACAGAAAGACACCCTAAAGAAACGATCATTAAATCTATAAACATTTCATATAATTTAGATTTTATTAGACGCTATAATGTTATATTTTACTTTTGTAACCATTATTATAATGTTATATGTATTCGTTACGAAAAATTGTAATAAATCGCTCCGTTCGGTCCTTCTACCGATCGGCATCAGCAAGATGGCGCCGCGAGCGAGCGCGCGCACAAGGACCGAGCGCCGACCAAAACAAGACGACTCTATAATAACTGTATAATTTTAAAAATCTCTAATTACGCATCCCTACGTTTGTTATTATCCTTTAATTAAGAAATAAAATCTTACGTAATTACCATGAGCAGACTATTTTAATTAAATTTGACAAAAATCGCTAATAATCAGATTATTGAATAAAAGAAAAGCATCGTGTAGTCGCGGTCGAAGACGCGGGGGTCGGAGGGGCCCAGGCGGATATCGCCGGATAGCTGCCGGGTATCGCCGGATAGCTGCCGGGTACCGCCGGATAGCTGCCGGACAGCCCTCGCCCTTGCCCGCACTCGCCTAGAGAAGCCGAGCGTCCGTGTTATGCTTTATATTTATCTACTTTACGATTGAAAATACGGCATCAAAATTTCAACTACCTACCTAACAGTAAGCAGTAGTACACTACAACTCAGGCACTCCACATCGACCTCTCACACGCCACTCACCCGATCGAATCGTTAACTAAATTTTATTCACTCGAAAAATTCAACTTAAATCTAATTCACTTATATTATAATAATAATAATGGCTCTTAACCGGTAATTTTACAACAAATGCTTTTCGTTGGCGTCGTACTCGCCCACTCGACTCACGAACGATCAACTACCGCTAAACGATCATTTTTATTACTTATTATATAAGTATGTGAAAAACAATTTATCGGTATTACATTAATTACTCTCTAACTTATATGCATTAGTGTTAAAGGGCGATCTACCGTAATATGAAGGCCGCGGACCGCAGCCGCCGCGTGACGTCATCACTCGAGCCGGAACCGAGTAACGTGGAACACCAATACAAATTATAACCGCGACTGTTTAACAATTTAGTATAATCAATCACAAACAGCGACTCCGTAGTCCACCGTGCATATATACATACAAAGTTCACGTAAAACGATAACGAGTTAATGTGCCGTCGGAGTCGGGAGTGAGTGACGAGTGGATGGGTGGATGGGTGTAGATCGGCGGCGCGGCCCGGCGCGGACTGCGGCTGCGGCTGCGGGAACAAGCAGTGAGAAGCGTACACGACAGCGGCCCGGCACAGCAACCTCTGTCAGTCTGTATAGAACACAAACGAAGGTAATGTACGCAGCGAGTGATGCGGACAGTGGTCAATGCTGCTTAGTAGTAAGTCTCTTGTTCGAGCCAGCCGCCGGGGTTGCGGCGCAGGTAGAAGCGTCGGATCTCGTCGTAGATGAAGATCGACAGCATGAACGGGATGGCGGGCAGCCACCAAACGAATCTGCAACAAAACAACAGTCACTTCTACTCTACTGATAACACTATTTTACACTTCTTCTTCTTCTTATCGTGTCGATGCTAGATAAGTTTTGAGAGGTGTTTTGCAAGCTCTACAGCACCACTTGTGGCTGCATTCACGTCCTCTTTGGTGCAGGTGTTAGGGCACGATGGGCGATCTAATTATATCTAATCATATTCTACACTACAACTTTGCTTCTTATTCAAACGACTCCTTAAATTTTAAGTAACTTTCGCCCACAATGGCGGCTTTCAAATTCAGCATTGTTAAGTTAAAATTATTGAGGTTCTCATTATACTTATACTAAATCGGTACCTAACAGTAATTGAAATGTAATCTCAAAAATGCCGATAGTCTCCTAGACTTCACTTTTAAAAAATCTGTGACTCACTTGAGAGGATACATCCTGAGACCCTTGTCCATTCCAGGAGTGTAAGACAGGAACGCAGCAAGAGCAGTTTCAAAGATGATGCCGAAGTTGAGAGCCCAGTTACGCATTCCTTGGTGTACGATCGAGTTGCGGCGAGTCTTGCAGATGATCAGATCAGCCCATTGCACAACCACGATGGACACGAAGAAAGCAGTGTGGCAGGTGAATTCGAGGGCTTTACGATCGCGGTAAGTCTGAAATATAATAAATAAACATTTCACACATCACACACTAGCTTCAAACTAAGCAATGATTGTACTATGGGAACAAGATTGCTGATAGAATACTTATATGCATTTTTTGTACACACATATAATAAATAGTAACACCCAGACACAGAATAAATACTTGTGTTCATCACATTGCTCTTGGTGGGAACCGAATCCACGACCCACAGTAGAAGGCAGAGCTATTACGAAGTAATCTGTGACGCCTGTCATATGAAGTGAATTATTAGAAATTGAACTGAAAAACACGATATGTAACAATCGCACACTGCACGGCGATGGTTCAACGTTCGATAGTTAAGTAGGAGAAACAATGTGATTCAAATTCAGACGTAATGAGTGCGATTGTTAGATATCCGTGATTGGCTCTTCGATAATCATAATAAAAAAAAGAAACAATAAATTTGTAAGTAAAACAAAGGAACTTATATTTTGAGGGCGCTCTTGACACAATTCCAGTCTTCTGTTTTGAAAGCACATAAATTACGATTGCGATTTTGCTTTGAACTCGTAATGAATTTTCAAAGATTTCTCTGTTATTGTCGACCTAATTAATGTTGACGAATTAACAAAACAAATTGTGTAAACGTCAAAACAATTTTCATTATAACGGATAAACTTTTCTTATTATGACATCGTTGTGTTAACTTTTTTGTTTTCAATTTAAACTTACGGTTTAACTAGGTTGACCAATACCAGTCAAATTAAAAATAAAATTACATATTATTATTATAGAATTATTAGTTACGAAATCAGTTAAAGATTTCATAAAGACAAATAAAAAAAAACTAACGAAAAAGGAGTACAAATGCGACACAGTCTTACGACTACTGCAGTTATCATCGTTTTTCCCCATTTTTTGTACCTTTTATATCTGCTTTCCGAAAATAAACATTTTTTATGATGAAAAAGAAAATACATACCCATTCCTGTCCGTAAGAGTCAGTCAAATCATTGATCGCCTTAGAGTCCCAATGCTTCCTGATTCCGAACAACTTAGTCGGCAAGAATCCATTCTCAGCCATAATCACGAAGTATACGAAGAATCCAGCAGCGGCTTGTATCATACCGATCTGACCGTACGCCATTGAAATCAACCTGTACATACGAACCTAGTCAGCACAGAACTTACAAAGCCCAGGGTGCTAAGCAATTTGTAACGTGCAAGGGACTTTACCATGTTATTTGTGACTTCAGGGGAATAAGCAATACATTAGTCGTCGATACATCCAACGGCTGATATGATACCAACATCATAATGAAGAAAGTTGTTGGAAAATTGCAGATATAATGCAGTCAAATAAAAAAGTTGAATCATATCAACCCAATTTTAAGTAAGTAGTCGTCCTTCGGAAAACAGCTTTAATGAAACAGATTTTCTTTGGACGTGCTATATTAGATCTAATAGGTTTTTAAGTAAAAGCTTGCAGGTTTGCGGGACCTACAAACGATAAAATCTTTGTATTAACATCTGCGATGTTTTATAGAAGAAATATTTAAAAAAAGATCGGATCGTATGTAGGGATTTAGTAAATATAAATCATGCTGAGTTAGAGAGAAGGCGAAGAAGGCGGAAGCGTTTTGGTCGGCGTTATGTATGAGAGATAGATCTAAGCGAAAATAAATAAAAAGAAGAACCAAACAAGATCAAAGACAGCTCAAGTAGACCTAGAGATGTTGTGTGTGAGTGGAGCTTGTAAGCTTCAGCGCTGTGGCTTTTGATATTAGCATAGTGCTTTTCTTATATATATACATTTATCTAGCTAGATGATATAAAATATACTATAAATAATAAACATATAACGAATTACTCCATGTTACCTAAGACATTCCTTTAAACGAAAATATATTTTAATGACAATGAATCATTCGTTTCAACTCTAATCACTACGATCTAACACGAACTCACACATTAATAACCACTAGTGCTGTATCTATAAAAACCTCTAAACATTTCTCTAATTGGTTCACTAAACGTGCATTTTTTTCATTGCATTGCCCAATTATTTTAACCAAGATCTAATTTGAAACATGGAAGAGTGAAGATCGGACAGAAATAGAAATAAAGGACTAGATTCTCTAGAACTATTTAAAAATAGACTTCTAAAACTTTAGTAGAAATCTATAAACTGGTTATAAAAAAAGCTTTCAAGATTATATGAAGGAATACTATGAAGAAATTGTATATTTATTGTGTATCTGCGTAGTTCAGGTACGATACGTTTCGCATACGGGGCCGGGATCGATACTACATTATTTGGTCGAATGCCAGCAACGGGTCTGCAGGCGGGGCTAAGGGGGGTACGGATGGCAATCACTCTTCCACTTCCAGTATCAATTGGTACTGTTCAACCACAAGTAGCCGCACCGATCAAATGATTTCCTTTAATGTCACCAATTGAAAAATTGAATGCAAAATGACGTCAGTGGGCTAGGCATTGTGTTAACACCCAAATGAGTAACTAGTAAGCTATGGGGCACGCGTGGCGCGGCGTGCTCAGTGCGGGGCCAACCTTCTGTTGACGAGGTTGTCGCGGTAAGGGTCCCGGGGCTGACGCTTCATGATATCGGACTCGGGCGCCTCGTACGCCAATGATATAGCGGGCACCTTCGGTAACACCAAGCAATCAACACACAACCAGGACACACGGGACAAACCGCCCTCGACACCATACTTATACATACATAATACATAATAAATATACGTACACACACCTCGGCTACACCTCTCCGACACCTAAACACTACCTCTAGCGAAGTCGTATTAAAGTATTACATACTAAAATATAGGTACTTAAAATATAACGCAAAGTTGGCTAGTAAATATAAAAGTGGAAAATTGGCGTGATCAAAATGTATAATAGCTTTACTCTCCCTTTCAAGAGATTGTACGAAATATAATCTGAATTACTAAACTATGGTGAAAGAAGTTACAAAACAAGCCCTAGCAGCGTATCTGATAATAATATCATGTAAATACAATATACATCAAGTGTAGCTGTCCCTAACAGAAGTAGATGTGACGGTAGCCCTGACGGTAGCTGAGTGTGACACAATATGAGAAATGTGGTGTAATGAAGCCTGTAG
The DNA here is from genome assembly GCA_932527185.1 of Ecliptopera silaceata. Classification (NCBI taxonomy): domain Eukaryota; kingdom Metazoa; phylum Arthropoda; class Insecta; order Lepidoptera; family Geometridae; genus Ecliptopera; species Ecliptopera silaceata. The sequence continues at coordinate 6,353,526 of OW052208.1, read as the reverse complement.
CGGACGTGGGTAGAGTACAGTTCGAATGATTAGGATGTTCTTTGAGAAACAAATACTGTGTCATGTTGTGCATGGAGATAAATGACAGATAAGAAATGAGAAATTCAAAAAATACAATATACAAATAATTATAATTGTAATAAAAACTGCACTGCTATAATTGTAATATGTGCTCGTGCATGCATGACGGAGACAGGGAGACACCGAAAACTTACCTTCAAGCACGGATCACACACCAATAAGATTACATTAAAAAGTATTAAGAAACACGAATGAATGAAACGACGCGTTTGGTGTTCGAATTGCTCTCGTTAATACGAAACACGTCCTTCCATTGCGACATCAAGCTACAGTTACGGAAGTAGGAAAGACGTTAGTACAAGAAAAGAGAAAAGACACGCAAGGCAGAAAAGTTTGGAGCGGTGCTTTTGTCGCCTTTAATATTCCATTAGAGAGAGCGCTAGAGTCGTGACAGGACACCGTCCACACTGCAGGCAACAACCAAACCTCAATATGGAAGACTAGACACGTGGTAGCAAGCAAGTTAGCGGATAGAATAATATCATCGAACGAATTGATGTCGCTCGTGGGTGTTTTACCTCTCGTTAACTAGTTTATCTGTGAAAGGATTACGCGGCTGTCGCTTCATAATGTCAGACTCTGCTTCCTCGTAAGCCAGGGAAATGGCGGGCACCTACACAAACACTAGCGATGTGAGCGGAGGGCGTCGCGCGCCCTCGCGCCCACGACTCGCACACAAGCGTGCATCCTCGACACATGTGTACAACATCGAACACACAGCAAGCCTTACAACCAGACGCCACTGCGCCGTCGCTCGCACCATGCCATCGCACACCACAAGTAGCACCATCGCAACTCCAAGCAACATCTACCAACGGCACAGGAGCGTATGCTTGTAAGAACTCGATACGCTTAAAACTATACAAACAAAAATATAACAAAAACACAAATTATATTGATCGTGAGATGACTGCTGTCTGTCGTCCGACTTGATTTCCATTGGGATGTTGAATAAATTAAAAATTTGATCGGATGTTGAGTGTGATGTTGAATCTCGGCGAATTACCTACAGTGAGATATTGATGATCGGTTCTCGAGTTGAAAGATGGTGATGGAATGAAATGATAATGACATCAGTGTGTTGTGTCTGGTTAGTTAGAGGACAACTATTGAACATTTCTATTGCTATAGACATCAAACACGCCCATCTTACTTTGTATCCACGACGACTATAGTCACATTGTCTTTTAGAAGGATTAGTAAAACAAGAAAACATTCTCACATTCCTCTTCCTCTGGTTAGGTATCGTTGAGAAACTAGTTAGTCTTGCTATAAAACAACTCAGTTTAGTGTAGTCATGCTCAATTTTACTCCGAATGTATTTACAGGGCCGAATCTGCTTATTGTTTTAGTTTAAAACCAGTTCATATAAATATAACAGTACGACAAACAAGGTATATTTTACAACATCGATGTTATTGGCGCTATCAGTTATTGGCAACACTCGAATGCGGTATAAAGACCTCTCGTTGACTAGTTTGTCGCAAAACGGATTCCTAGGAGGCCGTTTCATAATGTCTGCTTCGGCCGACTCGTACGCGAGTGCGATTGCTGGTACCTAACATTAATTTTACATTCATATAATTGCCAATTTTCAAAATGCTGCAAGACTAAGGAAGATAAAATATTAGTTCGTTTAACAACTGTGCTTCCCTGTTGCAGAACTTTTTTAATTTAAACAATAGGCAATCAGAGAAGAATAGTTGCTTTACAGTTCGATTTTATAAAGTAATTCATTAATTTTCGATATTAAAAAACACAATGTTGTAAGAAAGGTGCTGTGGGCTAAATAATTTTAACCGTTTTTTTTTACTATTTGATAATCGAAGTAAGTATACTAAATGTTAACAGTATTTTATGTTTCTATGAAACCTCTCTTTCAACATTCAAAGAATAATCATCCATAATCATAGCAACAGAAAGTCGAACTTACCATGTCTGTTCCAAGATCGATGCAAAGGATGGTAACAGTACCGAGGGGCAGTGGGATATCGCAAAGGATGAAGGCGAGGAAAGGAGAGATCTCAGGAATGTTAGAAGTCAAGGTGTACGCGATGGATTTCTTCAAGTTGTCGAAGATCAGACGACCTTCTTCCACGCCAGTTACGATAGAGGCGAAGTTATCGTCGAGCAGAATCATGTCGGCAGCCTAGAAGTATTTTCAGTACTTTAGCAGTGTAGTTTAGAATAAGCACAAAGCGCCTTGGCTCAAGTTTCATTTTGAGAACCGCTAAAGAATGGAATTCGTTGCCGGCGTCGGTGTTTCCAGACACATATAATTTGGACGTTTTCAAGAGGAGAGTGAATAGGTTCTATCTAGGCAAACGCGTTACACCTTAGGCCGCATCATCATTTAAACATCAGATGTGATTGCGGCCAAGCGTTAGCCTATAATACATAAAAAAAAAACGCTTTTTAGTTGGGCAGTTTTTCTTTCAAAGTAATTTATAGATAGCTTGAAATAATAAATATCTATATTAAAAGGATGTTGTATGATGTAATGTATTATATTAGGTGGGCAGTTTTAATTTCTTAAATAAAAAAATATAATACAGATCTAGGTAATGAGGATGTTTAATTTATGCATGCATTTGACATTAGGTAGGTTATTTATATTTAAGAGCCTATTGTTGGTATTTTACTTCAACCACAAAGATAAATAAAATGCCCTTGGTATTAATCGTTAGAAACGTAACTTCATAAGTAATACTTAAAATAAGTGGTGTTTATTTTCATCATTACTTTTTAGTATGAGATATCAATAGACTAGGTTGTTTTTTATGATACATAAAATAAAGGTCTATCTTATTAGTTTTTATGAAAGTCTCTGAATGTGGCTGTTATTTAGTTAGCTCGGCTTAGCTATCTAATCCATGTTGATCGGTTTGTAAAATAGAAGTAGTTATTTCCTTAAAGGAAAATCGAAATAGGTCAAACCACAAACCACATTCAAAATGGCGGCTCGGTGCCACACCCTGTTTCCGCAAACAATACGGATAAATGTATATTTATTTCGGTTTAGGTTTTGCTTTCAGTTAGATACAGTTTTGGTCATAGAGATTTGAGAGGATGTTCGCCGTGCGAATTGAAAACGGAGATCAATTGTGACAAAATTTAAATATCTGCAAAATAATCTCAAATTTCTCTTTGTGAATTGTAAAATAATTTTAAGCGTCTTTATTTACCTATCATGCAATTTAGTCATCGTTTACACAGTTTAATAATTCCTTCATAATAAAATAATACAGTGTTTTGTTTTTTTTGCTATAACGAAACAACGAAGTTTCTTGTTATAGAGCTTAGTCCTGAGATGAGAGATTAATTCAATTCAATTTTTATTTAATGGCGTCTGGGGGTTAGCCAATTTCGCCAATGTCACGTTGCAAGGCTTGTTTATGTTTGTGGGCAACGTTGGACGGTAAATTGTTATTTTTTTTTCTTTTTTTTCGTATTTTAAGTTTATGGGCAACGTTGGACGGTATTTTTGTTATTTTTTTTCTTTCGTATTTTATTTACAACGTCCTTCCGCCATCTTGGTGATGGCGAAAGGCGATGAGAGATTATTTCTGCCTCCAAGCAATGATGCTCGCATTGCTATGTACCGGATTATAACTGTCAACGTAAACGTCATACGGGTAAGTGTCAAATCATGGAAGATACAGTGTCAAATAGTGGAAGGATCATACCTGTTTGGAGACGTCAGATCCAGCGATACCCATGGCAACACCGATATCGGCCTTCTTCAGAGCGGGCGAGTCGTTGACACCATCACCGGTCACAGCCACGATGGCGCCGAGTCGCTGGCAACCTTCCACGATGATCAACTTCTGTTGCGGGGAAGTACGGGCGAATACGATTTCGGTGTGGAATCTGGGAAGGAATTGTAAGAATGATATGCTGAAGTGTCAAAAAAATTATAATTGTATTTTTAATTTGTAAAGCCTTGAAGCCTTTTTAAAGCCCATTCTAAATCATGTTTAGTAATTTTTGTGGGCCAGAATTCGAAGAAATTTTTATGAGATATGTTAAATGTAGACCGTTAAAGAACTTTGAAATGTGGCAACCATGAAGGAACATTTTGTTGTGACTTGATCAGAAATGCCCATTCTCCTTTATCGTCAATATTTAATTTCTTAAACGTTTCATGTGAAAAGTTTCATGACAAACAATATCAGATACACAATTAACTTTGCGTAAACTTCATAAATAAGAATGCTGAAATGTTGACGGAAATATCTTATATTTAGTGTTCCCTAATTATACTCTTATATCTACTGGACTTTAGACTTACTTGAGGATCTCATCAAGCATATCAGAGCCAATATCTCTTAGCTCAGTTCCGTGGACAACAGCGGCCTTAGCTTCGCGAGGGTTGACTTCAGACACGGGAATGTTAAGACGAGCGGCGATATCTTCAACGGTTTCATTCCCTTCAGAGATGATTCCTACGGATTTGGCGATAGCCTTGGCAGTGATGGGGTGGTCACCAGTCACCATGATGACCTGTGTAAGTCGGATTGGAATTAAAACTAGGATAGAAATATTTAAGCTACATTGTTGTAAGATTAAATGCCACGACTATTTTTCCAATTCACTTGGCAACGATACCAAATACAAAGCATGGCCATCAACTGTCGATCGATTTCAGATTAAGCCTACAAACGGCATGAATAAAACACAAACATGAATACTTATTGATGTCTAAACTGACCTTGATACCGGCAGATCGGCATTTAGCGACGGCGTCGGGTACGGCGGCCCTGGGAGGGTCGATCATGCTCATCAGTCCAACGAAACGAAGGTTGTCCAACGGGAAGTTAGGGTCGTCTGTGTTAAACTTGTAGCCGATGGGATACTTGTCAGAGGGCAGTTGGAGATCGCAGAAACCGAGCACACGCTCACCAAGTCCACCGAGTTCCAAGTACGCATTGTTGAAAGCCTCCTTCATTTCCTCATCCAGAACCTGTTCGAAATCCCAAGGTTTAACACCATAAGTAACCTATGATTGAATAAAGTACAGTAGAGCTGTTAAGTGAGTTCGATACAAACCTTTTCCTTTCCGCCGATGAAGATGGTGCTGCAACGTTCCAAGATCCTTTCGGGGGCTCCCTTCATGACGAGCAAGTGGCGGGGGTCGCTGGGGTCATCGCTCTCGTGAATCGAAACCTGATACTTGTTGGTGGAGTTGAAGGGAATTTCGCAAGCCTTCTTGTTACGTTTGCGGATCGACAAGACATCTCCTAGGGCGAGTTCCATGCATTTCAGTAGGGCAGCTTCTGACGCGTCACCGGCGACTTCCTTCTTTAAGATTGGTACTCCATCCTGACCTCCCTTGAATTCAGCGCGGTTGCACAGAGTAGCGATCTTAGCGAGAGCCTTAAATCCGGGGCTGGTGCGGTCTGGAAATAAAACATGTGTTAACCGAATTTGAATCCTAGCCAGTAACAATAAAGTCCGATTTGGAATGACCCACATACCGTATTGAACTCCAGACTGGTCTTCCGTTGTATCAGCCTCAATGATCTGGTTATCGAACCACATGTGAGCGACAGTCATTCTGTTCTGCGTGAGGGTTCCAGTCTTGTCAGAGCAGATGGTCGATGTGGATCCGAGAGTCTCGACGGCTTCCAAGTTCTTCACCAGGCAGTTCTTGGAGGCCATTCGCTTAGCGGTCAGGGTCAGACATACTGTTACAGTGGCGAGTAAACCTTCAGGTACGTTGGCTACGATGATACCTTTGGAAATATGGTTTAATGTTAGAATCAAACTGTCTCATAAAATGTATTAACTTTATCAGCACATATTGTAATATTATTTGTTATGTAACTTAATGGTTTCAATAAATATCTAAATATCAGCGTAAATATTGTTTGCTAATTTTGTCGTTTAGCTACGGTCAGTAAACGCATTACATGCATTTATTAAAATTGTTAAATAAACAATAAGTCCAGCTAGATTACTGTGACTATGAAAAATATTAATTATGTAACTTACCAATCAAGAAAATGACAGCGTCGAGCCAATGGTATCCGAGGATGAAAGCAATAAGGAAGAAGGTTACTCCGAGGAACACAGCCACGCCAGTAATCAAATGGATGAAGTGGTGGATTTCCTTAGCAATGGGGGTCTCTCCAGTGTCCAGTCCAGAGGCTAATCCAGCAATACGTCCCATGACCTAAAAACATAGAAATATTTTATGCCGTCCTAGGCACCTTGAAATTTCTATTATATTAAGTGTGTAAGCTACTTACAGTGTTATCACCACAGCAGATAACGATTCCCTTCGCGGTTCCCTCAACGGCGTTGGTAGAGAAAAAGCCTAAATTCTTAGTTTCCAAGGGGTTCTCGTTGGTGAAGTCTGATCCACGGGATTGGGGTTCCGATTCTCCGGTTAAACTTGAGTTGTCTACTTTGAATCCTCGCGCTTCGATGATACGAATGTCAGCTGGAATCCTGTCGCCGAATTTAACCTAGGGAAAGAAATAGCTATAAATATTTTTGAGTAGTAGGTAGAGAACACTTGAGCAGGTGCAGGACTTGCATCATTTTTTGGACATATATGTTAATTAGGAAGCTGATGCGACTATTTTTTGGCTTCCAGTCAAAAACCTTTCTTACTCATCATGGGAATCTGGCAAGAGCCCTTGGCATACATTTATGATCTGAGATATGAAAAATGTGGTAATTATATAACAACGGAAATTGGTTTAGTTCCAGAAACAAAATACTGCTCACTATAAGTCACCATATTTAAAGTTTCATCTCTAGGAGAAAAGGGCTCAGAAAATGTGTCTAGGTGTTCCTAAGTATTCCATGTATGTATTTACAAAAAAAATATATAAATACCTCAACAATATCACCAAGCACCAAGTCCTCAGCGCGGAGCGTTAGTTTCTCTCCCTCTCGGATAACGGTAGCGAATTGTGGCACCATGTTCTTGAAGGATTCCATAATCTTGGATGACTTGCTTTCTTGGTAGTACGAGAAGATGCCAGTTACGATAACCACAGAGGATAATACGATTCCAAGATATAAATTGTCGTCAGCGGGTTCTTCGACGGTACTCGCCTAAAAACAGAAAAAGGTTACCTCCTGCATTCATAACTACGTTGTAAAGACATGAAGAGCCAATATTTTATTTATACTTGTTGTGAAATAAAATTGTCGCTGCTCATTTGTTGAGTGTCAACTGACCTGAATTCCGTAGGCAATAAAGCAAAGGATAGCACCAATCCACAGTAGTAACGCGAAACCACCGAACAGATTTTTACAAAACTTCACCCATTCTGGCGTTTGTTTTGGTGGTGTAAGTGCATTGGGTCCGTCTCGTTCCAGGTTTTCTTTTGCTTTCGCGTGACTAAGGCCCTGAAATTTGAGATAACATTAGGAGCTCGCTAGCTTTTAACGTATCTATTACAACTGAACAAGATGTAATATGCTTACATTTTCCGGGTGGGTTTGAAATCTTTGGTAGAGCTCTTCGGGTGTTACTTTGTGGAAATCGATATCCAACTCTTGTTTTAGGTCGTCTAAGTCTCCCGCTTTCCGCTTCTTCGCAGGAGGTTTCCGGCGTGTCTGTAAAATAGCAGATTGACGTAGATTAACATCTAGAAAAACTTAATTTTTTAACTGTTTCATCCCACACCATTGATCTTATGAGACTATGAAGGGAATCGGACCCGAATTTTCAAATCTTTTATCAATAAGTTTGCTCTTAAATAATTTATTAACTTATTTCATTTTAAATACCTACATAAAAATTAAACCATTTTCAACTTACCTCATTACGCACCACCGTGGTGGAGCTTAAAGATAAATTAGGAGCAACACATAACATGCAAATATGACCCTAAAGCATATCAATGACAAAATGATAGATGAAAATATAAATAAAAACCTTGTACTGTCCGTCAGCTGTTCTATTATCGTCCTTAATGGGCCCGATGGTGGCGACACGGTAGGAATCGGTGCGGCCATGCTGCAAACACAACTAGGGGCTAGATACATTCTACTAGCCGGTCCTAAGGACCATGCAAACATGAAATGAGTGGGAATGAGCAACGATTTTGCATGATTTATAATCAAAATGCACTTCCAATGCGAAAGTATTTTCTCTAAATTTGTGAATCCAGGTACATGCAATATTGATACTCAAAAATAAAACAAGAAATGATCATAAATTAGTTATAACAAAACAAAGATCCACAATCAATGAGGGAATCTAAGATTAAAATACTTTGACTATGGTGAATTCAAATAATATGACTATGACGGATAACTATGTATTTGCGTGCTTTTTAAATAGTTGAACAAACCAAATAAAAACATACTACAAATAACGTACCTACATCGAGATAATATTATGATATGCAAACTACATATTTTAAAGTATTCAAATTACAATGCATATAGAATCGGTACACACACAGTGAATAGTGACACAGAGTACGCAGTATAACCTTGTCAACGTATTCTATAGAACGAGGGACCGACCACAGTAGCTCAATGGCGCTCAATTGATCTGAACTAGTTGCGCGTGCGAAACTCAGCGTAAATGGAAGGACACCGCACACCTATGCAAGATCGGTTCCATACTATAGGTTGCTCTCTATTCTATCAGTGTCGACGAGGATTAAGGTCATAACATTATCAATCGTCTTGAGCATTACGGATAAAGCTATGACGCGATTGCGGCATTTAATCACTCGATGGCAAAGCAAATAAATGATCCAGAAATGGACATAGGTATGAATATAGCAGCCGGAAGCGTTCTCTTGCGTAGGTAATATAGTTCGTATTGTGTGCAGTTGGGGAGTAATGTCACAGAATCTAAATGCGTCCGCGCTGCCGTAAACAAGCCAGCCGTCGCCGTCGATAATTGATGAACGTTTTCATACCAGGCCTCATTAAACCGCGCTCTGGATACAGGCGAAGGCTATCAGGAAAATTTTCAAAGCGAAACTGCGAAAAGCGCTCAGTCAAAGCTACATATGATGGTTGGCTTTATCACATCAGTTACGCAAATCTGCTTTGTGTTGTGGACGCCGAAAAACGTTTTAATGGACAGTGGGCTGTCTATTTGTATTCGAATTAGAGATTCATTAGCATCAAAGAGGCGGGCAAAACCGGCCTTATGAAATATTCATAGAGTGGAAGTAAAGCTGGAACATGAGGATATCGGAACAGCTTGCGGCAACGGCGAACGGCCAGATTACATAAGCGGTGCGCACATCGGACATGCGCAGTGCGGACTTACCCCCCACTCGCTACCCTCGACATAAATAGCTAAAAGACAAGGTTGCCACCCCAAGCCCCAGCGACCGCATTTATAATAATCTCTATAAAGGTTAAACCGGAATATCCGATAGAAAATCGAAACTGGTTTTGGCCGACTTAAAACTGTCACGTCTCGAAGGGGATGATAAAATCCTTGTCACAAACTTTGCAAACTGAAAGACTTGAGTGTCTTGAGTGAAAGTTGTCAGCCGGATTATGGAATGGCGATGGTTTTTTGAGTCTCTGGGACAGAGAAGGATGGAGCCCTAAATGACTAATAGGTTTGATAAATTACTAGGCGCATTACTCTTACGGGCTTGAAAGCTTTTATGAAGGAAATAAAAGCAACAAGTCATTTTAACTTTAAGTCTGTTGTGTAGATAAGTTTTAGTTCAGGTTGATTAACTGAATTTAATAACAATATGAACTTTTTATCTACAAATTGCTATTAGTCTGAGAAACAAAAAACAGTTATGAAACACACAAACATAAGTAGATTGCGAGAGTGTGACACAGTGACTTATGATATGAATCAATGCTAAACAAATGTCAAAAAGTCAGCGACCGGAGATTCAATGCCACGGTCGCAAAACTGCTTTATACCGAAAATTTGTGGTTACTATCGTAGTAGATGCGTGACGTGTGCGTGAATGAGACAATTATTTTTAACAGTAATAAGGCGAGACTATCGTGACGTCGAACGGAGGCACGGGACCGTTGGTGACGGGCGGCGGACGATGTACCGCGTGCGTTGCCAAAACACTATTATTAACTGAAGGAATTCTACTTTCCTATCCACACTTGCATTGATAATAATCAGATGCAGCTTCTATCGATGCACTTTATCTATCAAATATGAGACAAATACATAACTCTTTCTGAAACTGAACTACGTCAAACTAATTTCTATATTAAACTATATTTTAGCATTTTTAAAAATAAAAAAAATATCAGTTAAAATGTTCAACCTCGAAACTAGCAAGATATAAAAATGAATCTTTCAACGCATGTTTTGACAAGCAAAATGTATAGACAATTCAAAATCGTATCATCTGAATGAGCAGTGAGCACTTTAATTCCACGCGCATCTTTTCTAATGAAATTGAGGGTATGGAACATTATATTTTGTAATATTCTAATTGTAAAGTTTGTTTCTTTATTTAAGGATGAGACTTAATTTACTGGACATATTAAATTAAATATTTTTTATTTCAGACTGTGTCCATAATACGATGCAGACGCCTTATCCGGATCACATTTCTTATTAAAATCTAAAATTGATTCTAAGAAACAACGCATCCGAAGTCGCGGGTAATATCTAGCTAGCTATATATTGTAAGATCCATTTTATCAAGTTCTTGAAAGAGTTATTTTACGAGCAAGCGTTTAAAATAGCTTCGGCAAGAGCTTTTAAAAGATAATGTTTTATTTGTGTATCGAAATAATGCTCAAATGTTATTGCTTACTGAATGACACGATAATATGTCATGATTCTTAATAAACGCAATAACATGATAAAAGGTGCTTAAACTACGTCGACAATATAAATATTAGGATAGGTCGGGGTTTAAAATGCAATAAAGCGTAATCAAATTACTCAATTAATACACTAATTATGCTTAATTGCATTTTGAAACATAACCTAAATGCTGATAACTAAAAAAGCGAAGGGCGTAAAGGTTGTCTACTCTCCGAAAATAAAAACTTTATAATTGTGCCATTATTATTGTTTTTAGAACTTTAGCGGGCAGATATTATTTACATATTTAAAAAGCTATAAAGATAAACGTGCCTTGGGTATTGACTCGTGTTTCTAGATTTTCCATTGAAAAGATGAGTAAACTTGTTTGTTTAAAATGGTATAGTTATGTAACGTTGAATTCTGCAAACTAGGACGAATAGCTCAAATCGATTATGACCTAGATAAGACTCGAGCTGACTTGAATAGGAAAAGATCGGAAATTCAGATAGTATCAACAACGTGAGTAACTATAACTGAGTATGTTACATGCCTATACATGGTCATTACGACCATGCTGTGTGTAAGGGCTAAATTACAGTATTTTGGTCCAAATACTTTCCCTTATCAAGTTTTTTGGAATTCAACTATTAAAAAGAGATTAGGGAACCTTTCTCTGCTGCTTTATCGTAATCCAAATTAGGGTTAAATTTCTCGACTTTGATTAGGTACATATTTTGTTCAAAGTTTTAAGATAAAATTTACCACAAGAGATGACCTAATTGCCCAGGCCTTAGAGTCCCCGCAGACTGCAGACGTTTTATCGGCCGATAGTTTGGTCGGCTTCTTAATCAGTATGAAGACTGAATCACTGTAATGTGCGCATCTGCATACATCCTTCATATACTGATTAAGAAGCCGACCAAACTATCGGCCAATAAAAGTCTGCAGTTTGCGGAGGCCCTTACGAATACTTTAGTATGGACTTATATCAACAGTTTACATGCTATTACACTGAGAAAACTGACAATCATAAAAGAGGTGAATTCAGCTTAAAGTATGATGAATTCACTCAAAGGACGGAGCATAGTGATTCACCAAAAAGAACGATGATAATACTGAAGTTGATGATAACAGTATTTAAGATGATGTGTCACCATGGATTTAGTTTTAGTTTCCTACTATTTTTCGATGCCTTCCTCATATATCCAGTTATATCCTATTAGTTTTCCTACAATTTTTCGGTGACTTCCTCACATATTCAGTTATGTCATACAATTTTTCCTACTATTTTTCGGTGACTTCCTCACATATTCAGTTATGTCATACAATTTTTCCTACTATTTTTCGGTGACTTCCTCACATATTCAGTTATGTAATACAATTTTTCCTACTATTTTTCGGTGCCTTCCTCATATATCCAGTTATATCCTATTATTTTTCCTACTATTTTTCGGTAACCTCCTCGTATTTTAGGTTAGGTCCTCTTACTTTTCCTACTATTTCCTCATATCTCTGGTTATAGCCTACGGAGCCCCTTACGGAGGTCGCCTTCAATAGGAGGATTGTGTTTTTTAATAAACCAATTAATATCTCTTTAATACACCAGTGATACTTAGTACTTGTAGTTCTACTCATTCTCCATCAGTAGGACTACAACTAAATACTGGTGGATTACACAGACATTGTTTGGATTATTAGAAAACACAATCCTATAATTGAGGGCGCCACTGGACTTACATGATCCCCTTATTTTTAAGTATCCAATATTGGTTCTTTTCATTTAAATATTATTAGGTGTGAGCTCAATATTAAAAAAAACTGAAGAACCCTAAACTTGAACCTTAAAAAAATGAGGAGCAAGTAAAAAATAGGAAAAAGTACCTTGGCAAGAATGGTAAGAAGGTAAGAAGGGATGTATGTATAAATTAAACAGAAAATTAAATGGTATTTTTATTTCCATAGTATGAAAGAATAATTATTATATACTCTAAACACTACTGAATAACAGTATAAAAGAAGACTGTTTTGTTTAGAAACATCATCGCCTTAATGATTACAGTATCTATTTGTCGGTCATTATAAAAAATCATTATATACATTATGTTCAATAATTCTAGTTTTTATATATATATATATATATAGGTTGTTGTATACAAAATAAAGGTTGAGACGAGTAGAAATTTAATTTACAAATTTTATAGCTTTCAGTAGGATATTTAGCCGCAGTAGCATGAAATATTTTAAAAGTCACATCAACAGCCTCAGTTAGTGTTGTGAACTTGTAAAACGTATTGTCACATACTGTGAAGGAACCACCTGACTGGCGGCACCAAATTATAAATGGTTGGAGGTTAATACCTAGGTTTTGAAGCTTTTGGCGACGCTCCTCAATTACCACTTGCACGTCATCATCCACGATGGTCACAAATCCATCCAATATCTCCGCTCGTGAAGCTTGCCAGTCTTTTCTAGATCGACGGGCAGGAGGAATATTAAAGAGACAGCCGAGTAGCAATATCGCTGCTATTAATTTTGACTCCGGTTGTTCATCTGGAAAGAAAATAATAATACTTAGTAGGTATATTTGACACAACACATCATCATTAACTGAGCAAATAGGGAAAAGTATCAGAACAAAATAAAATTAATACTATATACATCTATCTATATATGTAAAAATGAACTGCCGAAATGTTTGTCCGCCCGCCCGTTACTTCTGAACGACTGCACCATGTTAGATAATTTTTAAATTCTTTTTTGTCTATATATTTTATAACGGATTCACCAACCCAGGAAGGTCGAGCACCTAGAACTATATAACAGAATATTTTCCTTACCGTCACAAATTGCCAATGTATCAGTTATTTTTCGACGAAGAAACGAGTCCTTTGTGGTGTTATGCTTCTGCTGAGCAGCTTTTAGTATGTTTTCCGATGAAGCATCCAAGGCGTCGAGGCTCCCGGATTTATCAGGGAACAGTGCTTCGTAGTCATACGTCAAGAGTCGCCATCCATCACTTGACTTCAGGATAGGATACTTATTGAAGTACTCCTGTAATGTCCCTTCCTCGTAGTACAAGTACCGGAGGCGAGCTCGCATCGTCTCCAGCCACAGGGCACTGACCTCCTGCCACGGACCAGCTGAAGGACATGACAGCTGCTCTAATGCTGACGCTACGTCCTCCACTTCACCTGCACACAAAAATTAAAACGATTAATAATTAGTAGGTACAATAACAATAACGGTCTTAGATTCAGATATTTTGTAATTTGTAACGAAAATTTATACTAAGTAATTCAGATATTTTTCTCTATTTCTGTTCTTGATAATTTAATTCAATCTGAAAACATAAAATTTCTTGAAAAGGAGTTACCTTCTTTAAGTCCGGTTAGGTCGATTCCAGCGCGACGAGGGGTGTCTAGCCTAGGACTGGACTTGGAGCGAGAACGTGACTTGGGCTTTTCAATAAGGCCCAACGAAACTAAATGCTGCCGTCGAGCCCTTCTGGCGGTGACTAACCAGCCAGAGATTTGCGCTTAGCCATATCCATTTTTGCACTGATCAAACACATTCACTGGCACTAATGGAATTGTTTTTGCTATTTATTAAACGAGTCGTGCGTGAGTCGTCACGGCTGTAGCGGTGAAATACAAATGACCGAAATGGCGCGGCGGCGGAATGAAGTGAGAGAGGGAGACCTATATAATGCCGTCACCATAAATTTGTAGGACATCATTCAAATGCTAGATGCTACTCATAAATGGGTCTCTGTAATAATAATTTAGTAGGATACTCATAAAATGATATGACTATAATATTGAACTTTGATGCTTACTCTAAAAATATGAGATTATTTAATCGTATTATCATAGGATTCACATAAAATAATATGACTGTAATATTAAAAAATGATGCTTACTTTAAAAATATAAGTTTAAAGCATTATAATTTAATATAGTACATTAGGGGGAGGTCATCGTATTTTTAGAGATACTTCCTCATATTAAACTATGAAATCTATTTATATTACGGTGACTGCCATTGTGTTTTTTAATTAGAATCTTATTTATAATTATCATACTAATTTATGGGACAGTGGACCATTTTCTATTACATTGTGTTATTATTTGAAGAAGATAATGTTATTTCATAATTACAAATTTTTACGATGACAAGTATCATAATATTGCATTATTTACCCAAAACATTCGATTCCATCTTAACACATTTCAGTTCTAGCGTAATATTTACTTATTATCAACATATTATAAGACAACGCATCTATTTTAAACCAACGTCACGATATTTTATGATTATGCCAAAATGACATTTTTCTCAGTGTAAGAATTGAGATCATAGTCGATTTGTGACATATATAATTTTTGAACATTTCCGCTCTTACGTTTTCAGAACAAAAACAAAAATAAACGTAGAAAATAACCTCATGTTTTTGAGTCAGTTTAAAATCAAGGCAAAGGTCGCACGCGACAGTATGTGGGTAGGGAGTGAACTAAATATTCCTGGCCTTGTAGGCTAATCGAATTTGCTGTTAGAACTTGGGAGCTCATAGAATTCAAATAGATCTAACACGGTATTTTGACAATTAGGATGAAAACTCAATTGCTTTATTAAGATAATCGAAGTCCACGTTGAAATATTAGAGATTTTTCTTACAATTTACGTTGCTTTATTAAGGTTTTCAAATAGTTTGTTTTGATTTAGTCTTGATTCACGCCAACAAAGCTGTTGGCACATGTAATGGTATGGTGGGATATTTTGTGATGGGCATATACTAATGTATGCCCATGTCTAAATATGTCGAGAACGTATTATAGTTAAACATAAACCCCCTATCTTATAAAAAGTTAGCGTTGACTTTAAGTCATCATTACGTATGGTAATTAGTACTTCAAGTCTGCGCTAACTTTACTATAACTGCGTTATAAGATAGACCGAAAGACCGTTTAAAAGTATAGTTAAGAAAGTATTTTCAGTATTTTAACTCGGTTTGAGTTTTATGAACTATTTAATAACATAATGTGCTAGTAGATTAAGCACATAGCTCTCCTTTTATCATTTAATTCTTTAGATTGTTAACATTCGGTCTTTTAATTTAGTTGAAACTTTAGATTTTAATTTTGCTAACAAATTGCCATAACATTTAAAATGTAGTTGACAAACTCATTCATATTTCTATCAGAATTGTATTTCAGTTTTCATTTAAGTTAAAGTTCAAATGGTAAGCTTAGAGTTGGAATTATTAAGTTCTGGTTCGAGTTAGCCATTGTTGTTAAAGATCCCCTTGAAAAGTTTCCCCTTGATAAATCGTAAGATCATCTGTTACTTAGGAAACATCCAAGGATCACGTCTAGCGTCCTAATTGGTGCGTGCTGTCGTCATAAAGGATAAAGGAAATACTCCAATGGAGCGACGGTACTCTATGCGATTTAAATGACATAATGACTAGGCAATTTTCTAATAAACCTTCGGTGCTCTTATATTTGTCGTGGCCGAAGCACGGCCGGCTCCCGACAACCTGTTATCCACTTCCTTCAGAACACCTAGAGAGGAATCTTTGTCCGTCATATGTGTCACTCGTAATGAAGGACTGTGGGAATCAACTCTTGTTTTACCTTTTAAGACTGCGGTGACACGGGTTTAGAAGATTATGTGAGCAAAGAGCTTTTATTCTTTACTTTAGATGAAGTTTGAAGATTCCAATCGAGAAGGCGACTATTATGTTCATTGATTTATGACTTTGCGGAAAACCCGTTTTTAGAATAGTAGGTACCTACTTAATATGATTATTAATTGTTTAAGAGGCATTTTTCTTTCAGAAATTTATAAATCTTCAGATTTATATTCTGCAGAAACTATTCGATATATTTAAATAGGTGTAATTACAATTTCAGTTTTTTAATATTACACAGACAAGTCGGCTCAGATTGACTGTGATACATTAAATTATGTTTTAGAAGGATTTATGTTAGCATAACTGAATAATGTTTATTTTAGTTATTTCAGTAACAAGGTAATAATAACAAGTGTCTATGGATTTATGAAATAGAGAACTATTCAGTCCGTTTTATTGGCTTTGTGAATTATTGTAAAGTACACGCTAAAAATAACAATAGTGAGTCACGAAATACTTGTATTAAAAGCAATAAGTAGGTACATATCTTTATTTTCCGGGAATGGAGTACAATATTTTAAACATTTTAAAGTTTGATGATGATTCTAGATGGTTTTTTTTAATAATTCTTTAGCGTACCCTAAATACAAAAAATCTTGTGTTCTGTTCGCAAAAGTCTTGAGAAAACGAATTCATCATATCGAAAATGAAATAAAATGGGTCACGCACGACTTTGTCCAGAGGCACGGTAGACATTCTTTTAGGATCATGGTACCAACCTAAGGGGAGTGGTCAGAGTGGCATGTCATATGTCATTATTATTACCAGATTGGTTTTAAATAAATTTAATTTTAGGACCACATGAACCCATACTTCTGCATTTACAGAAATTTCAATGAAATGTATTGATTTTTGGTTGAGATATTCTAAAATATGAGGAGAGGAATACATATTTTAGTATTTTCGCCCGCGTTGCTATTTCATAGCTTATTTTTCAGATTTTGACGAATGGATGTAACAAGGAAATGATTAAACTGTGGCATATGAGCGCGAGCAGTCCCGCTCTACGCCGATCGATACGACAAGTTACGCAACGACACCGGCGGCGCTGTCTCCTGTCAAATTATGTTCCTTCTTATCCTAAATGAAACAAATCATATTTATGGTGAACAATATCAATACAGAATATGCAATGAATTATTCTATCAAACAAAAAAAACTAAATCCAAGCACGAAATCAAAACTTTCAATGAAAATCGTGCAAGATAATGGAATTCGGAATTTCATAGCAGAACAAAGGCTGTGGGGTGGGTTTGATGTATAAACGACAATGATTAGGATTCTGGGACACAATCACTACCAGAAGCTGTCGAGCACCGCTGCCAGCAAAGGAAACTCCCTCGGCGTTACCTTGCTGCACTCACAGATAGCGACATGCACTTGCACCTTCACGAATGCACTTCATCACGACGTCGGGCTACTGTAAAGGCTAAGGCAAGCACTACAGCAAGCACCGCACTCACCTCGCCCATTTTCTCTAGTCTTTTGTAAAGGCGGATAAAAGGAACAAGCCGCCTCTCGGTCTCGCCTCTTTCCCTCTACGGTGTGGGGTGGATTGTCGCTAGTTCTGCAACAACGGGGGACCTTTACGGTTTCCGCGTTCTAATGAAATAAACTTAAAAACGTGTGCGCTTCACGTAGCCTCTTCGAACGGCACTGGGGCTATGTCATCGTGGTATGAAACTAAAACCCGGTATGAGAGAGTGCGCGGGGCGGAGGCGCGGAGGGCGCGTCGTTCGGCGGCCTGGTTCGGGCGGCGACTGACGATGGGGCCGGCGCGTATCGAGCCGACGGCGCACTGACGTCACACTGCGTCACGACGCCAGCGCCGCGGCTGCCCGCGCCGCGCGCATCTTTCTGCGCACGGCGCCCTCTGCCGCCGCACCCTCCCGCCCCGACCGCTCTCGTAACCTTCCACAACCGGTACGATGACAGCCCTGCTGATCGACACCCTTCTTTTCTCTTCTTGTCCATGTTCATCCTTGTATCTCATGAAACCTACCATTATTATTCATCGACAGAGCTATCGCAAGATTTGGTGTGAACGTTCATTTAATTACACCATCACGATTCACACCGAAATTAACCAATGTTAAAAAATGTATTATTGAAAATCAAAACTAAAACTTAAAAGCTGTGGCTGAAATAACGGTAATAAATTTTTATTAGGCACTTTACTGGTAGGGCGATGCGGCGAGGAAAGCGGACGGAAGGATGTCTCGCTCGGCGCGCCCTGCCTTATCAAATGTAGAAGAGGTTTTATCAGCAAGATCAGTCCTTTACAAAAAACCGAGACTTAGGTATACACGATCATCAATTTTGGCGTTCATGTAAATTGCATATAGATGCTCCCATTACTTTAACACGTACATAAAAATGAACTATTTCCAGTGGTGAATATATGAACTTTATGGTTAGCGAATGTTATATTCCCGTATGATTTACGTCAATGCTTATTTCGATTTAAACATAGCATCCGTACATTAAATGATTTTTATAGATATTATTCTAAAAGTAGGTTAGGTAGCTCGGTACCGCCCCACTAAATCCGCAAGTCTTGGTACACGTACAATTTATTATCCCAGGTCGAGTTATATTACAAAAGGGCTTTCAGTTGTATTATTCGGGGTCATTAAAGTCTGTGAAAATAAGCAGTAAATTGTGACACGTCCTTGAGACTAGGAAATTGTAATAGTGTTGACTTAACTGATTTGGAGGGTACAGAAACTTTATTTTGCTAAAAACTTTCAGGCTTTTAATCAAGTTCGTATTCTTTTGGGAATAGCCAGCTGGTAAGTTAAGTAAGATAACGTTGCAGTAAGGGGCGGGCGGATCTATTTTAAGTTGATCAATACCGTTGAAGCTGTCTAACGTGTCTTGTCTATGCTCAAATAATGTATGTTTGTAATATAATAAAACAGGAATAGTTTTTTTGTTACAATACTTATTGTGCATGTTGAAAAGTATCTGATAGCGATTTGACATTACCTACAAAACCCCATATGATAAAACTTAATGAGATTTCTTAACCAACACAATTGCTTTGCACAAAGCATCATTCATTTCGTACTATAGAAATATCAAGCATTTGTCAAGTGGACAGTGACGATAGATTTCCGGTGAGAGCCAAAAAAGCCACCTGTCCGATATTAATTTCCGGCACTTAACGCCACCCGCTACGTAATTACACGTCAGCTAACATAGACGTATCGCTATACCGATACTCATGTTGGCATACATATTACTTTTAAATCTGTATATATAAAAATCAATGCCACTTTTCGTTGATATTTTATAACTCAAGAACGGGCACACCTATCCAAACCAAATTTTTAGGCTTTATTTGGACTAATTAGCAGATGGTTTATGTGAAGTTTGCTTATAATCTGTCGAGTGGTTCGTCATTTATAACATTTTTTGGCGGAACAGAGTTCGCCGGGACAGCTAGTAGGATATATTTTCAATGTAACTATCAGTTCATCAACAGTTGTCTTACGATGAGAGGTATAATGTTTCCCGCTACGTAATGAAAACCACATACTACCCCATTTGTAAAAGCAGCAACAGTGGCAACGTTTTATTCGCAATCTCCTGGCTATGCCTCTAGGCACAATAAAACGCAAAGTCGCACACTTTTCAATTTCAACGTCCGTCGTGCCCCGGCTGTGCGCTTATTTTTCATTTTACCAGCCTGGACGGGAACGTTAAACAAAAGGATTTTTCTCTTCATTGTTTCAGTTCAGATTGTACTCATTTCTGCGCGATATTTTCGTATTCAGCTTTGTTGGTGATTCAATTGTTTTGAAATGCTATTGAAATTAATTTATCCTGTAGGTATAATTAATTTGCAGCGATAGAGGGATAATATATCATGCATTGTAGAGTGGTTCCAGGTAGTGTAAGTAGCGATCAATACATTGCAATATGTCAGTTATCAGAAATGGTAAAGTTATAGTACGCATGCACCACGGCGGCGCGGCGGCGGCGCAGCGACCCGGCTTTCCCGGGCATAGGTCAGTTACTGCGTTCACTGCATTGGGTACGTATATCACGGCATGGGACTCATTACGACAATCAATATTTTTTGTAACCGTGCTAACATCAATTAAGCAATATTCACTTGTTTTGCAGAAACGTTAGCAAAATTAAAGAAGGCTATAAGTAAAAATAGCAGCTGTAGAAGCGGCTTGATTTTACGTAGGTACTTATTAGGTTTATTATCACAATTACAGATTATGTGTCTACTTTTTGAATATCATGTCTCAACCAAATAATTTTGAAAACACTCGCACATGATATATATGTGTGCGGTAACAATCACGACACGATTTTGTTACAATTTCAAAAAAATTGCCGCTGTTTATCGTCGCATCGTACAAATTGCGATGTCGTATCGTGTGGTTGAGTATTGAGTTTTATTCCTTTAAAAGTTGTTAAATAAGTTTAAGCATGAATAAAGTACTTATTCCCTAATTAAGTATAACATGAACATCGATATCAAAAAAGTTAAAAGGTCGGTCCAAAAGATTTTAAACGATGATAATTTATCAGGGGTACTCATGATGTAAAGGCATTAGTATTTAAGTCGGGTCTGGTGGGCCATTCCTTCGCCGTGAAGGACCGGCTGATATGAAAATTCGTCGTCGAGCGGCCGGCGCGGGCGGGTGTAGGGTGTCAGCGAGGGGGGATCCTCGGTTGGGGGGGCGGGGGTGTACGGAGGCTCTATTTGGGTCACCCCGGGCGTCATTCCCCACGATCAATAGCGGAGCCGGCGCGCGCCGTCCTACTGTCTCGCTCGCTCCCCGTCCGTTACCTAACATGTCTCGCATACTGGCCTACCAACATTAATTATTTCCAAAATCACTCCTCATACGTGCTGTTTAGACAAAACATAGAATATCTCACGTATTTTTAATACATAGTAACAATAATACAAAAGAATCCTCAATAATTGGAGTATAACGCCCATTTTCGTCCTTATAAAGGAACAACGTCCGCTATAGCTCTTTCCAGTTTCCTAGAAGCCTGTTTTTAGAAGGTTACGTAACAGAAAACTATATATATATATATATATTAAGGTAAAAGTAATCCACAGTAGACAATTTTGTTGTACAGCTTTGTAAGATGTGAGTTTTTCAGGAGCGTCCTGAAGTTGGTCAGATTGCAGGTTCAACATAGAACAGATGATGCAATAAATTTTCCAGCAGCTCTTCTATCTCAACGTACTTATAATTTTAAAACTACGTTGAAAGCTTATAATGAGGCGTTCCGAGGCGGGCGCGAGCTGAAGTGGCCGCATAAATATTGCTGACGAGTCGACTCGATGAGGCCGCGAATGTTAACTAGGCTGTAGGAAAAAGTCTCCGTTTGAAAAATAATATGAACATGTAATTTGCCATCTAAGATAATTAAATTTCCATAATTATATCCATAACTCATCTCTTATTTTGTACGATGATATAAAAAGATAAAAACAGGAGATCACAGTCGAATCCTTTGCATTTTGACGATACCATTTCACAAACTTTTTACATTAAGCTATACATGGTACAACGAACTTTTGTCGGACAAAGTAATTGAATATTTTATCCCTTTAGTGCCTTCGGGATTTGGCGCTTCAATCAAACAAAAAGATGAGGTCCAATTTTCGCATGAAAAAAAAAACATAGCTACAATCAAATTACGTAAGAAAACACTCTGATTTTGTTAGTAAAAATAGGTAGATCGCGCTAGTTTCAGAAATAGCCTAGTCTGGAAAATAGTTACAGAAAGGTAAACGTTCAATATACCTGGTTGGCAACCCACTGACGTGATCAACAGTACTGTTGCCAAGGTGTGCTCGTAAACCTTCTGAACTTATTGTAAACCTCTACATGGGCCGACGAATTTATTACAATTGCGTTGTTTCTACGGCATTTGGGACTTTCAGTGTTTCAGCAAAAATAGCCCTGAAATACCATTTAGATAGATAAAAACTTTATTGTACACCAAAGCTATAAATTAAATCAGGTAAAAGACAGCAGACCGAAAGTAATGGGCGGAATTATCGCTAAAATAAATTTCTTCCGAACAGCCATTAGAACAGGGATTACAAAATCATAAAGATGACTGTAATGTGTTCGTACATTTCGATTGTCATTGGATTCATTAAATTGCGAAAACGAATAAATTTGTGTTTTTAAATTCATTATACCCTATTATTACAAACAATATAATAAACATTTCTATCCGGGTAATAATCTATTTTCTTTCTACAATTTTCTACAAGATCAAAATCGTCTCTGGCTTGTTGTGTATGTTGTATGTGTGTGCGAATATATGTATTACAATTATTTCGCAAATTGGAAACTAATTGACTTGGTCATTATTATACACAAGAGCTGTATTAGATACTCATACTTAAAGTGGTTAAATCATAATTAGAATCTTAATAGCAACGTCTGTGTCATCTAACGTAATTTCGTTTAATTATTTTTTTATGGTTATGTTAGCCATAAAGCAGGTGTCGTGAGCGTAGGCCACGTATAGACTTCGCGTTAAAATATCTCGCGGAAAATAAGGTAATCGTTGACGAACCTGAGACAATTTAGGATGACAGATTGAAATTGATAAGACAAGATAAATCAATGAAGCCTTAGCCTTGAGTAACATCACCCTAACACAATAGATGTAGAAATCTACTCCGTTAAGTCAATATGCAAAAGTTAATTGTACTGCTAAATTAACTTGTATTAAAAATAAAGAATAGTATCAGTAGTATAGTAGTAAACTTAAACTTCTTGGGAGAAGATTACGCCGACCATTGCGTTGTTAACTTATTCAATTTAAATCCGCGAGGTTTGTTTTTAGGCAGGCCAAGTTGGCAATATTGGTACTGATAGTTTCTCGTGATAACATTGTGGTGAAGTGGAAGTTATTGAAACATTATAATAATGTTTCTATATCGATATAAATTAGCTTTCGGTGCAGTAAATTGACTCCGCTTTGAACCGCATCAAAGCAGTCAGATCTCTTGCTTAACCGATTGTATGAACATGTTAACTCGACAGTATTAACTATTAATTTAAAAGCAGTCTTATGAACAAGTTATTGTACCAAGTGTTTAAACATTTAATTATATTTACTTGCGTACTCTGACTGAGCTTAGTCACGAATCGATTGGCAAATGTTAGTTTTATCCATCTCAACAGCATCGCAAACACGAATGATTAATTGTCCGATCAGAAGAAAATCAATATTAATCTTACTCAGTCGACTCGAGACATTTCATTTCATGTTCTTTAAATAGGAAATAAACACCGCGTTCCATGATTTGATAACGCAATGAAGTGGGAGATAATAATTTTACTTCACCTCGGGAGGAACGGAGACGAGGCCAAAGTGAATAAACCGTCGACTCAATTTCCGATATTAGATTTGCCTACAGGCTACAGGCACGGCAGTAGGCAGACAGATCGAAACTCTATTTTATCCACGTTCAATCGCAGATACGAATAATAGGGTGTCAGTAAATCTGATGAAATGGGACGAATAAAAATTGAGAAATAAAACAATAGGAAATATACTGAAACGACCCCAGAGTAAGAGCATTTTCTCGACCTTTTCATGACTTTACGATGACTGTTAGATCCAGAACAAAGCGGATCATATTGGCTGTAAAACTGCGGTTGGAATCTATACGAGACCATCTGAACAAAAAACTTTAAGAGTAAATAAAATAGTTAATAAAAGAAATACAAACGAGTTAATTTATAGACTGCTTTCATGGTAAGATTAAACAGACTTAAAGAGAATCGAATACGTGTGGCGTTCGCGGAAAACGTTTTTAGCTTAGGTAATACCATGAAACATTTCAGTCAATGAAATTATTATAAAGTAAACAGAAAATGAGTAACTATAAACATAAGACGTCATGTTCTTTGCGGCCGTCTACGTTGATCCACTCACTTCTCGCGTGTAAACTGAAGGTGAAGAAGGAAATTTATTGGAATATGAACTAGATAATATTTATAGTTCTTAGGAATAGTCTAAAAATTGCACACCAGTATTGCGATTTCGTTCAAGTGTTTTAATACAGTGTTTCGATTTTGAAATTCGAGCAATTTTCAAACGGCGCAAACTCAGTAATCTCGGATAATATTTATTGCTATCATAAATTACGCTACTGATTTCGGAATTTTCATTTCAGAACTAGAATTCAGTGAGATTTTATTTGAAATAACAAAAATTTCCCATGAAACCGAACAAATGCATACAACACGAAAACATTTGCCGACATATGATATTGGACTTTGGGTGACATTAGGGGGGTTGCAATAAGGGGTGTATCTGGGAATGGGGTCAGCAAACACCTTCGTAATAAGAGAACGGAGGTCTACAAGAGATAGATAACCATCGCCTGAAATAGTGAACTCTAAAGGTGTGCACACCGACGAAAAGACTGCAGTCAAAATGTTCATTTCACGTCACTTTCTACCAGATATCCAAGAATAAACGTCAAGTCACGTGACTTTAAAAGACGTTTGACATCGGCGTAAGGTATCACTAACATAAGATTGTTCAACTGTTTTAGAAGAATTACACAGTAGCATGATAAGATCGCAGTGCCCCAAGGTTCTTCAAAGTATAAAAAATGACTAGTTAAACTGTCTGAATGATGTCACTCTAGCGATAATCCATCGAGGACGGGGTCAGGTATTGTGCTAAACAGCCTCCAGGTCATTATAAGTTACATATTTTATCTCGTAAATGAAACGTTAAGTGGATGCGAGAACCGGCATGCTCTATTTAACTCAATTATCAGAACGGCATACAGGGCCTGGCATGGGTGCAAATATTAATACGAGTAATAACATACTTACATATGTATTTTATAGAAGCCTTGCAGGTAAAAGATTACCGATTCCTTTTGACGCAATCCTAAATACATACAGTGTTATCTGTTCTGAAGTATTTTTTAAGGATATGCTTGATGCTTTACTATTTTGGTTTCACACCGAATCCAATTAAATATTCATAGAAAATACGTAACAACATACTGCACAAGACGGCCTGATTCGTGATTCAATTGTGGTTATAGCTTTTATTTCAGCCGTGTATGGCTGAAATAAATTTATGCTAAAATAAAATGGACATAATCAGAGCGAGCTGGAGTTTCTCACACTCAATTTCATTATCCAATGCAAGATTTGTGGGACGAGTGATACGAAAATCCAATTCGATATTCGTCTAGAGTGTTCAACCGGGTTCTGCTCTGCGCCGGTGCGGGCCGGTCTGGGCGGTGCGCGCCGGTCTCGCTGGGCGGTCCCCGAACGATTTCCGTTCGCAACGCCATTCCACCACCCAGAAATGTCAGTTCAATGCACCAGGCACACTTACGTTTGAAATCTAGACTCTCAGATATTCTTGCAAGAGTTGCGGTTAAGAATAAGAATAAATTGAGATAGGGAGCTGTTTAAATAAACAGAATGTTGAGCTTAAAAGTAGTTGCCAGCTATACAAATAGCTGTGTATTATACTTTTATGAATAAAAATTATCACTATCGTTTGAGGTGTATTGTTTGGTTAATACAAAATACTCAAATAATAATAAAACCGAAAGGAATATTCTAAATGGAATACCTATCAAATCGTTTCATCACTTACAAAATTGTAACAATACATTCAATTCCCTACGGAAGGGCAAACGCTATAAGTAAACTCTAAACCAAATCCCTATAAAATACTGGTATCAAAAGACAACCTTTATGAAACAGGGACAATAAGATGAGCCGAGTTAACTCCACAAACGTAATCAGAGAGTTTTTATAAAAGGTGACACATGAATTTAGAATGAAGGCTCGTGCGGCCTATACCCGTGAGACGGCGGCAATTTGTAAAAATTACCGTGGAAAAGTTTCAGCGTTCTACCCTCATTATAATGTAATCCGAGGACAGTAGACAAATTGGACGTGGGTGTGTTGTATGAATGAATTTCGCGAAACCAGACAGCACAATAGCCATCGGTGCTTGTGCATACCGGTTTTCTTAATGTCGCTATTTGGATGGATTAGTGGCTAGAAATATCTGGTTAGATATAGATTCGGAAAAAAGACATAAATATATTTTTGAAGTGAAAACTTCTTTAGCGGCGCTGGGTGGGTAAAAACTTTCAAACTCGCGTCAGGGTCACGTGACGTTGATCGAAAGCGTAAGATCGAGGGAAAGGGAGAGGAACTAGTATCTCCCACTCTTTCTACCGTGCCTGAGTGTGCTGACTCTGTTTAGGCGGCACAGGGCGCTTGCGCGAATGTGTCTGTGTCATTGTGATTGTCATTGTCATTATGACGTCTGTGGTTATTTTTACAATCACAATTTGATCATAAATATATTACTTACTTGCCTAAACTGACTGAACATTCTTACCGAGTTGAGAGATTCAATTATATAACGCAAAGTCAGAAAAAGAAATGCAAAGCAATAAGAGATTTCATAAGCATTCTTTGCGCATGCCTGGAAATTATTTTTCCTCGGAAAAGAGGAGCTCAGTAACAGCTTTAAACGAGCTGAGTGGTTTGAAATTCGACTAAGAGGAGTAATAATTTAATTTGCTTAGGAACGAGTAATGAGCGAAGTGCAATGTATTTATTACAGAGTATCTTAGAAGTACTCAGCAAGGTAATAAATCATGCGCTATTACCACTAAAAACAGATGAGCCAATCCCTTTAATTCATCATTACCTAGATCCGCCCATATAAAAAGATGTTTACTCAAATACAACATCCGATTACTTCAATCTCCTCAATTACAGGGCATTATGAAACATCAAGAAAATAAACAAGATTATAATTAAAGTTACATAAAATAATGTCCTTGTAAAAGCAAGTAATAACAGAAGGTTTTAGTTTGAAGTGCCCACCGCATTATAACAAACGACTCAAACTATCCGGTAATGGGTTCTGGCAAGTTTCAGTCACCCCCAACGATTGCTTACACAAGAGCCCTTAGTAAGGGCAAAGGTTTCGTTATGGTGTTTTGTTTGTCTATTTGCATAATCGTACGAATCTCTAATGACTGTTTTGTTCATATGTTCTTAATCTAATATGTTGTTAAATCAATATTAGAGTGAGAATCAGTTCTTGATTTGCATACAAGAATATAAACAACACGTCTTTGCATTTAATCTACATAATTTATCAAATCAAATCAAGGCGTGTGTGCAACTCTACATAATAAAGTAACATATGGTCAGAGGCTGCTTTTTAACCATCGATACTCCTGATATTGTGGTGCCTAGGTCAATTTTATATAAAGTCGTGCTTTATACGATATACTCAGGCTTTTCGGCAAAAACGCGAGATTGCTATCAAAAGAACCACTGTTGCTATCTTCAGAAAATACTATTCTGGATAGAACTGACTGTAAGCCGTACTCTGAACCACATTCGTGCCACAATATATTAACAACAGATTGTGAGCTAATAAAGCGATGCAATATGTTACATAACAAGGCTCATAAATTACGAGACACAAAGCATTACTCACTATACCGGTTAGCGGGTTCGCTGCAGTTGTAGCTAGATTTAATTTTGGTCTTTGAACCTCATTCATCAGGAGCATGGACGTGCTTGAAGTGACTCATAGGAAAAGGACTGTTGAGGTTTGTTAATTTGAATTGACCGAATTATCTAGCAGACTGCGCGGTAAGGTCAATCTAAAAACGCCGGCGCAGATAAGTACCCTAAAGCAAAATGCGGTACACGAACATTACATTTTATGTCGGCCAGAGGTCAATCTGCCTTTCATCACAATATCCTCACTTTTTTAATCTCCGTTTCGGCAAGTGCCGACGTACAGCCAAAGCTTGTTGAACCGTTCGTGTTATAATGTAAATAAGCATAAAAATATCTAGCTTTATGGTTTTAGTAAGATTCATACATTTCGATATTCCTTTCAAAAAAGTGTCGAGAATACGAGGCAAGATTACGATGAAAGAGAAGCAGATTCTTTTGATTCACGGGACAATAAAAGGCCCAGGCACCATAATGGCATGGCTGAATAAATAAAAGGACATAAACCAGCAACAAAGGACCGGAGTTAATGCAATGTGGAAATGCCCAAAGTGTGGACATCTCAGGCTTTCACAGAGTAAAGCAACTTTACTCTTAAAAAATCCTATTTATGTACTCCAGAACCTACAGAAGCATTTTCTAATTTTAATGAAGTAAACGGTTTTGAAACCCCGCAAAATTGCTCCGCGAAATGAAAACTCGGTATTTTTAGAACACGCCGAATAATTTACGTTACATCTTATATTTCAACATTTTAGTCAAAGGGTAGGTAATATTAAATACTTATAATGGCATACAAAACATTGTGAAATATGATATGAATGAGAGAGGAGTAGAATCAGATTCAATGAATACAAGCATATGATCATTTAAGACTGGTGTACCTAATGCGTAAAGGGACTAAGTCGCGTTATGACTAATTATCATTTTATATTTGATTCTGGGCCATCATTGCATATTTGAAAACTTGTTTGCACTTAAGAAATCAAGCTTGATTGCATTCATAATCCCTCCGGAGAAATTCCAAATTGAGTTCTGATGGCAACATTAACTAAGGTTCTTATTCTTGTGCGCATGCTTACGTCGGAATTAATCCTTTTAGCTCGTTTAAGCTACTTTGTCGCTGAATTGATAATTAGTTTCCTGATAAAATCGCTTTGTGAAGATGATTAGGAAGGCTTAAATTGACGTCAATTCGTCGAGCATAGTTTTCTTTCAATGGATTTCTCTTTTTGTCCTACATTAGCACAGAATTTGTGTTAAAATTCTTAAATTTTTCTTGTCATATCTTAAAGTTGACCTAGGTATGTAAGTAGATGATATAAAAACCCCGAATGAGTTATTGGAATAGCATACCATAATATCGAAACTAAAATATTGTCAAATTATAGATCATACAATAATTCTAAAACGATGATAAATGATATTTATTGTTTGTAGAAACTAGGTAATTACATTGGACTTAATTTAATCTTCATAGTTCTAGTTCAACCTAAGGCTTACAAACGTCATGCACGATGCTATTAAAAAAAACTTAAGCTTGAATTAATTAGTTTTTAAGTAGCATTGAGAAGTTTACATAAACGGAATACAGACGCTATTAATGCATACGCTTTTCCAGTATACATACAAAAGAGGAACTGAGCTTAAAACTTGTTGGGAGTTAGCAAAATAGAAGTTCGTAAACGTAGCGTAGTTCCATTGTAAAACATTTACTCGGTAAAATCAGTGCGCATCGCTCGCTGCGTGCAGTGCGGTCTGCTCTATATACTGTAGCTATAGTTCACATGATATACTCGTATATAAGGCGTATGTAACTTGTGTAAATTGTCAGGGCTTTTGCAATACGGTGCCAGTATGCTCAATCCTTTATAAGGCTGTTTCCACAACCCGAAGCAAACATAATTACGTACGGCTTATTGACTTTCCAGCGTTTAGATGCGATATTACTTAGACCGTGAAAAGTAAATAGAGGAATAAGCTGAAGCGTGTTTATTAGTGCTGAAGGTTTATAAACAAGAATCTGGATAAATCCGATCGCAGTAAAAATAGAACCACTTAGCGACAGCGCGTTGATATTTAATAAAACTTGCTTGTATAATTTGCAGTTTTATATTTTTTACTAGCATAGTCTGGTGTAGACTATATAAAAAAACATTGATAACGTCTTTCGATAAGCAGAAAAAAGGTTAAAAATGTGTCATTTATCAAGCTCAATTATATAAATAAAACTGCACACACACGAGATACTCCGACAGACAATTATTTGAATGCTACAAAAGTTTTTATCAAAAGAAAACCAACAAAACATTAAAAAAATATTTATTTCAGAGCAGCGTAGCAGCCTACGGTTTCGAGTTACGCCGTAGACCCTCAGGTGTTATAAAGCTCGGATTTAAATAAAACTGCACATTTTTAGCATTCAACGTTTTGAAAGGAATATTCTGTGCGAATACATTGAATAGCACAGATTCAACATTTTTATACTAGACCACATCAGTGCGCGCTCTAAACGAGAAATCAATTCTTCCCGATTTGAATAAGTCCAAATCCGTTTTCGTTTCGCAAATAAACGATAAATCGATGTGCCCATATTACTGAATGTAAAAAGGTGTCATGTCACGTATCTCGACACTCGATTCGTTAATGAAGAGACAGAGTGTCGCCCATATTCAATTATACCGATGGAACGCGTTTCAAGCACACAACGCTTCAATACGCGGCATAATTAAAATTATCGATTTTCTCTAAAGTTTTCCAAGAGAAGTATAATAAGCTTATGGTAGGTTTAATACTAAATGAACCAAAGATAATTAGGTTATATTTAAAATATTTGGTTAACAATAAACAATACTGTGGTAAATAAAGAATTACTCATCAGGAAAATAATATATAAAGAATACGAAAGCTCCGTCGTTCTTTAGGCAGACGAAACCAAAAACACTCGGATTACATAACTGTGTGCGGAACAACAAATTCCTATGTTATCTTTGTGTGGAAAAATACATAAAACAACAACAGTGGGAAGGTATAATCAATATCTTGCAGTATTAGAGTTTAGGTAACATATTCATAGCTCAACGTCGTTAAGCCAAACTGAATATACGAGCATATAATGCGAAAAAATTTATAGACGTGTGCTTGGTATCTGTTATATACTTTAACGGTCTATCTTACAAAAAGTTAGCGCACACTTGATGTCTTGATTACAACATGTAATGGTGACAATGTCAACGCTAACTGTTTATAAGATAGGGGGTAAGTATTTAATTAAGTATTTTTTTTCTTTGTCTCATGTAAAAGACATGCTTTTAGTCAATGTACAAAATAGGTTGGTACTAGAAGTTATCTTAACCGATGGTTACGGTGACCGAGCGTTTCTGTCAAGAGGCAGGGTGAGCGAGCTTGATTATGTAACATTCAGCAGTCCTGATCAATACGACGCGGCGGCGGGCACTTCACGCTGTACAGGCCAATGTACGAGGAAAAGCCGGCGCGCTCCACTCCAGATATCTCGGCGCTCATCTTGGCATGAGTCCTGACGACGCTAGCGTAATTTAAGTCCACATTTTAACTTCATCCGATAGTTGCAACCGAGTATCGGCAGCTTAGATAAGACGGTCAATTTAACGTGTACGTAACCTACTTTGAAGAAATGTACCAACAATTTTCGTTGGGTTTATAAATGTTTGAAGATATTGCGTAGGTATTGCGGGTATTGAAATGGAAACGAATGTTAATAAAATCCGGTAAAAATCACAGACATCAAAATGTTTATGGATACGCAATAACAGGCCAATGAACGGATAAAAATTGTCATTGTTCCTTTTATTACAAGTGTTGGCAATACGATTTGGCACAAAACTGCAATATCACATAAATATAAGGTTGACATTAAATTCGGCTGGTTTTGGTTGTATTTTTAAGTGATAGCTCATTTTATGTCGTCTTTAGTCGCATATTTGGCTTCTTAGTCATATTAAATAAAAACTTTTGGGATAACTCGTTATTCTCTTGCTCAGACGGAAAAGTGTGCGAGTAATAGGCAAGAGGTCGTTATTAAACTTTTGAATAAAATTTCCTTTATATTTATGAGAAAAACATGTTATTCGGTATTCATTAAATATGTACCCCAAACGGTTATTTGCTTTTAAAGTGCTTACATAGCATTTAATACACTGGAGGGATAACAACTTGATAAAAAATGGATATGGCTACTTATGGTTAAACATAGGCTACAGAGCTTTTGAATTATGTAACGCTGAAATATATTCAGGAATATGTTGAACGAAACAAAAAATGTATTTTACAAGCCGAGAGGATTTTTATTCGTTTTACATGAATTCGAATTCTTTTATTATTCATAAGGAATTTAATTAAATTTGACACAAAAACCGCAATAACCGTAATACAAAGGAATTGTAACTAAATATTTGCAAATTCGTGACAAACTGATGCGAATTCGAGTCAGATTCAAGCAAGATAATTGTGTCAATGACGGTCTCGCACGGTACTCTGATAATATCGGCAAAGAGACAAATTGTTTTCTAGGTCTCTCTTTCACACAAAGCCACCTTAAGTTAGATGGAAAATTAGAATTCAGACACGAAGTTTTGGTGCTTAAAGCCAACGGGCTAGCGAACAGAAGTGCTTGGTTTTTATCAATATTTAGAGCAAAACTTTTAATTGACTGGTTATCATCAAATAGCTACAATTTTTGTAAATTTTCGAGCTCGTGGCGGTTGTACCTATGTGCGGTAGTTCTGAAACTGTTTGGAAATCTAACCTAACAACAGCTAGCATTAGCTTGATATTGGCTGTCTAATACTACGAGCCACTGCGTTTTCTAATATCTTCATACTTTAAAGTTTATGTCCTACCCTCAATTCATATCAGAAATACACAGACACAACTTCACCACGAAACGGTGGCAGCCATTTCAGAGCGAAATGACATCCTTCGTTTACACTTTAATAGACAGTTTGGGGACGGAGAAAACATCTTCACCGATCGATTCACAATTTCGTATCCATGTCAAAATGGAGGCTCTATTTATATAAAAATGTTTATCAAGGGTCTGGCCTGTCTTCCCCTGTCTTTTATCAATACAACCCTGGATGATGGATTGAAGCTGGATGCTTACATGGTACCTAAGTCTCAGATATTTCAAGCTCGTAAGCTTAGATAACTTTTATTATAAGCTCTTTTGGTCTATTTAAATTAGGTATCTCCAATTGAATTTGTTGTGAATCTTTGAACGTGCCTAGGTACCTATTTCTTACATTGCTAAGGTTAAATATCTACACGTAATTGAATTGTTTGTTTAAAAGCTTTGAGGCATTTCATGTATCGTCTTACTCAAAAAGAAGATATAAAAGAACCGTGGGCCGTAATTTTCTGATTGCGAGGAATTTGTCAGAATACGAGACGAATAATTGATCAATATGGATAAAAGAAACGGTATTTTTCAATAAACTACACAGCTAACTTTATTAAGCGTTTCAAAAAAAAAAGTGGGTTTCATAAATTTTGTAGATCCAACACTAGGAGCACCTTCTATCCCAAAATAAGATTCAACCGAAACATTATGCGGTTAGTTGAACAGTAATTCAGTAACTAGCTAGTAACTGCAGAACATTAGCATGTAAAATCTTGGGAGTGGTTACTCCTAGTTTAGCACGTCGTGCCCGCTCTGGGTACTTGCATAATGGAATTGAGCTATTTGAATAATGCATAGGTACCTACTCTCTCCTCCCACGTATTAGAATTTGGGATAGGGCAACGTACTGATTAAATGAACATAGTTATAAATGTGAAAGTATTTGATTCACCATGGTACTATCAAACTTCAAAAAAAACGAGACGCGGACAGCTGATTTTATATAATAGAAAATTTTAGAAAATAGTCTTGAAAGCACAGTTTTTGTACAAAAAAAAATGGTTTTCGTTTCACCCTTTTACTGGAATTTACCGTTTATACCAAAACATTCTCAATTTTCGAAAATGAAGCGAAATAAAACTTTAATTCTGCTTGTTACTTTGGCGAGTCGACGAAAATTCTAAGAATTTCTTCGACGTCGTCACGATAAAGTTAATTAAGTGCTCTCATCTCACAGGTCTATATTCCGTGGAGTTTTAATAGGATTCTGTAGGTAATTTAAAACTTTGCTAAGAAGATAAAATAAAAGTAACTCCATGTTTATCACTTAGAATACAATTTTTATAACCAGCTGATGGCCCATTTGATGTTACGCCTTTAAGGCGGGGTGGTTTGGGTGGTCTGGATTTTTAGGTTTTTTGAATAACTGTATCTCTACTGAAATGAAAAAGTTACTTGATTTTATTTGTTTGTAATAAAATTGAACATATATTCTAGGACTTTGTAGAATTAGAAACGTGAATAATATAAATTTTCTCGATAAAAAAAAATCATAAAGATGACACTAAATCGATATTTCAAATGGCTCATACACAGAGGTTTCTTCATGAAATCATGTCAAAGTTATATCAAAAGATAGAGCTTATTATTTACTAAAATCCTGTAGAAAAAAATATGTATAATTTAGTTATTATTAATCTCTTTGAAAGAAAACTATCAAAATTTAACGGTTCAGGAGCTCGCGCTGGGCGGTCAGTACCCGTCGAGACGTCTTCGAGGTCGGACGCACGCCGTTTGTCTCCCAAAAGATCCCCCCGCATTTCATATTGGTGCAGATAAATAAAATGGGTAATAAACGTAATAGGATAAAGTTGAAAACTAAGACACAACGTAAACAATTGTTACTCGAAAAATGGTAAGTATCTTCTCGATATTTTATCAGATTGTTGGCATGTAGATACCTACCTGAGTAAGTAATAAAGTTATATTTTGTAGATACCTAGGTACACAAATAAAATAGTTGACGCGCCACAGTATAAAAAATATAGTAGGTAGGTATGGTAGATGATTTATTATAGTAGGTAGGTATATCTTTAGGGTGTACCTACCTAAGTGTAAATAAATGACTAAGGTAGGTACTATTTCAAATAGCTTCAATGCAAAATCGAAGTCATTTCTTTCCTACACACTCATTATCAACGATGCGAAGAGTAAACGTAAAATACCAAGGTACCTATCTACATTTTATTTTGCAGCGCTTCGATGACAAATAACAAATCCATTGGTACTCAGGCCATACGCAACTCTGATTATTTGGGTTAGTTTCATAATCCCCATCGAACGATCCCCATCATGGGGATTGTGGTACTTTTAGTCCCACAATCCCCATGATTTTGAAATTTCTAAATCATGGGGATCATGAGACTCAAAGTACCATAATCCCCGTAATAGCTTTAATTATAAATGTACTGTACTGGCCTGAAAGTAATAAGATAATAATACATCATGCGACGTGCTACAACCCCCAAAAAAATGTGCTGCCCTAGAATAAAATAATTGTAAATAAAAAAAACTGTTTTTTTTATAGAGCAACACTGTATAATATAAAATGTTTTAATTAAATAAATAATGCTGGAAAATCCACAAAACATCATCTAACCCCAAGCTGAGCAGAGAGCTTGTGTTATGTGTACTAGAAAGAAGACTGATATACTTAATGCAATACATAATATGGATAGATATTTATTATTATACATATAAAATACCCAGAACACCCGGAATAAATATTTGCAGATCGTACAAACATTTTTCCTTAGGCTGAAATCAAACCCGCAACCTCTGCGTCGCAGGCGGACCTTCTTTTACCACGCCACATAGATCGTCATGTTGATAATTCTTTTTGAACACACATAAAAATAAATTAGGTTTTTTTTGTCTACATTGAATCTAAACATGTGTGATATAATTTAATGGCGAAAAAAAAATTCAATTCGTTTAAAATGGCCGGAATTTCTGATGATATAGTCCAGTCAAAATAGACTAAAATTATGACTTCAGCTTGCATTAATTCCCAACAAGCTGGATTTTTGTGCAGGCCTTGAATACGTCATTACAAATGATATGTCAAAAGTCCCCATCGATTCCGCTTGTGCGTTGTTTTTTATTCGAGGTCAAAGGTCATAAATTTGTATTTTTTGCGTATATCTCTGAAACAACGAAAGCTATCGAAAAGTGGTTCAGGCAAAGTTTGTACATCGTAAAATTGTCTACAAAAATACTTCAACACTTTTCTTCTACAAAGCATCGTTTTCGAGATACAGTGACTTTAGACCGCAGGAAAATCGTCGAAGATGTTGCGTTTTTTTCATTTCAGCCGTTTTATCTGCTTCATTGCCACAGAACAAATAGTATTTCTTGAAATTTACTGAAAGGGGTGATGGGTTCGATGGGTTAGTTCTCCTCCGAGGTAATGAATCGTCTTTTTGTTTCAAGAAATACTGTTCGTTCTATGGCAATGAAGCAGATAAAACGGCTGAATTGAAAAAAACGCAGCATTTTAGATTTCCCTGCGGTCTAAAGTCACTATATCTCGAAAGCGATGCTTTGTAGAAGAAAAGTGTTGAGATATTTTTGTAGACAATTTTACGATCTACAAACTTTGTCGGAACTATTTTTCGATAGCTCTCGTTTATGACTTTAACCTGGGTATTTGCGTTTTTCGCGTATATCTCTGAAACAACGAGAGCTATCGAAAATGGTTCAGGCAAATTTTGTAGATCGTAAAATTGTCTACAAAAATATCTCAACACTTTTCTTCTACAAAGCATCGCTTTCGAGATATAGTGACTTTAGACCGCAGGAAAATCTAAAATGCTGCGTTTTTTTCAATTCAGCCGTTTTATCTGCTTCATTGCCATAGAACTAACAGTATTTCTTGAAACAAAAAGACGATTCATT
The DNA here is from genome assembly GCA_932527185.1 of Ecliptopera silaceata. NCBI lineage: Eukaryota > Metazoa > Arthropoda > Insecta > Lepidoptera > Geometridae > Ecliptopera > Ecliptopera silaceata. The sequence goes on along the minus strand of OW052208.1, from coordinate 6,316,630 downwards.
ACCTCGGAGGAGAACTAACCCATCGAACCCATCACCCCTTTCAGTAAATTTCAAGAAATACTATTTGTTCTGTGGCAATGAAGCAGATAAAACGGCTGAAATGAAAAAAACGCAGCATCTTCGACGATTTTCCTGCGGTCTAAAGTCACTGTATCTCGAAAACGATGCTTTGTAGAAGAAAAGTGTTGAAGTATTTTTGTAGACAATTTTACGATGTACAAACTTTGCCTGAACCACTTTTCGATAGCTTTCGTTGTTTCAGAGATATACGCAAAAAATACAAATTTATGACCTTTGACCTCGAATAAAAAACGACGCACAAGCGGAATCGATGGGGACTTTTGACATATCATTTGTAATGACGTATTCAAGGCCTGCACAAAAATCCAGCTTGTTGGGAATTAATGCAAACTGGAATGTCTATTTTGACTGGACTAGATAGTAGATTTGAATTTATTAAGAAACTAACTGCAACAATGCTTTTCGATACGCCCGCAAAATTAAGTATAAAAGTAGTGCAGTTTTATACTTGATAAATTTATTGAAAATGCTTAGTAAATAACGATCACTTCTTATTAATCGGTTTCATTTGACGACATTCCTACCATATTCTAACAAGAAAGGTAGAGTATACAATGTAAACATAAAAAAAACCTAACTTATTTTTATGTTTGTTCAAAAAGAATTATCTACATGACGACATATGTGGCGCGGTAGGAGAAAGTCTGCCTGCGACGCGGAGGTTGCGGGTTTGATTTCCGTCTTAGGATAAATGTTTGTACGATCTGCAAATATTTATTCCGGGTGTTCTGGGTATTTTATATGTATAATAAAAAAAATATCTATCCATGTTATGTATTGCATTCAGTTAACAGTCTTCTTTCTAGTACCCATAACACAAGCTTTCTGCTCAGCTTGGGGTTAGATGATGTTTTGTGGATTTTCCAGCATTATTTGTTTACTTAAGTATTTAAATAAAACATTTAAAATTATACAGGTTCGCTCTATAAAAAAAATAACAATTTTTTTTTAATTGAATTGAATTGAAATGACATTTTATTCCACTTTGGACTTCCTTGACCAAAGTAACTAAACTTACAATGACAATTTAACTTAAGAACTAATATTTTACCATTAACATTATTTTAATTTTGCAATTTTATTTTATTTTTAGGGATAAGATATTTACTATAACATTTTAATTTTATTAATATTGTTTTAATTTGTAGGAACGTTGTACGCCCTAGCGCAAATCACAGTGCACATACCTGTTATTGACCATTACTATTTCACCTGTGTTTACAAATAAAATGATTGATTGATTGATTTTTATCTTACATTTATTTTATTCTAAGGCAACACAATTTTTTGGGGGTTGTAGCACGTCGCATGATGTATTATCTTATCACTTTCAGGCCAGTATAGTACATTTATAATTATAGCTATTACGGTGTAAATGGGCCTCAATGGGGATTATGGTACTTTAAGTCTCATGATCCCCATGATTTAGAAATTTCAAAATCATGGGGATTATGAAACTAACCCAATAATCGTGTTAGTTTCATAATCCCCATTGAACGATCCCCATCATGGGGATTGTGGTACTTTTAGTCCCACAATACCCATGATTTCGATGTTTTCAAAATCATGGGGATCATGGGACTCAAAGTACCATAATCCCCATTGAGGCCCATTTACACCGTAATAGCTTTAATTATAAATGTACTGTACTGGCCTGAAAGTGATAAGATAATAATACATCATGCGACGTGCTACAACCCCCAAAAAAATGTGCTGCCCTAGAATAAAATAATTGTAAATAAAAAAAACTGTTTTTTTTTTTATAGAGCAACACTGTATAATATAAAATGATTTAATTAAATAAATAATGCTGGAAAATTCACAAAACATCATCTAACCCCAAGCTGAGCAGAGAGCTTGTGTTATGTGTACTAGAAAGAAGACTGATATACTAATGCAATACATAATAATGGATAGATATTTATTATTATACATATAAAATACCCATATATATATTTTTAGGCTGGCTGGACTAAATTTATTTTTTATGATCTAGCTTTGTGACTGTACCTAGATCTACACATAATAAGTAGGTAATAAAAATACTCGTAATAATGTTATCAATATTATACCTGAAGTTTGTAAGTCCATAACATACGTACCTATTTACCTACTGCTTGATTTTCTATACTGTGGCACTAAGATATCGTATGCGGTACCTACCTCGGGCGCGTAAATAAATACGATGCGCGCTAACATGGGGGGGCTGAGGTAGCGCGAAATGCCTAAAGTTCTTGGGAAACCTCGCCTTAACAATGTATTATAGATAAATCATTTTAAAAATGCTAACGCGTTCTGATCTTTAATGCACTAGTCGGCAGACATATTTATAAATGGTAAAAAGACAAGACGGTGACGAAACAACCTATGATATAAAAACAATTAATTTGTATGGTATATATCTGTACACATTTTTTTCTGAGTGTACTCCAATGAGCATATTCTCAGTGAACGTGGTATCATGATGACATTGCTCTCAAACTTATCGCCCATCAGAGAGATGGGAACCCACACCCACAAGAAAACAGACAAGCATTACTGGGCGTGAGCACGAATTAGTATGATAATCCTAAACATATCGAAGACGTATTTGAAATACATTGCGCGTCAACAACAGCTTTACTATCACACGTGGCAGCGATAGCGCGCAGTGCATCTTAAATAAAGTTACGTTTATTCGTGCTCAGTCCTCTGTTTTTCGGCAGAAATGTGTACAGTGTATACGGTTCTTCCTTAGGTCTATTACAACAAAGTTGTTAGTTACTGAGACACCAAGAAGTAATTGTATGTTAGTACGTTAGGTTACATTGTATGAAATACTTGCTAGATGGAAAATAATAAGGAAATCCACGCGGAAAATTCCACTCTCATTTTGATTGCATTGCACAGGTAAATTATTTATACTTTTCAAAAGAGCTAGCAACAAGACTGTATTCACCGCATAGACAAGATTGAGAGAGAACGTGTATCTATAGTATTAGATTACTAAATAAACTACCTACTGGTGAGATCTTGATTAAAGAAAAATGGGCAATTTTCTATGGGGCGTGGCCACCACTGAAAAAACTTGTCTCTGGACTGGACATTTTTTTAAGACGTGGCCCTAAATGATGTTTCTTCTTTAAATTGATCAACATGCCTCATTTGTAAAGCAGTATATTTTTGGTTTCCATTAACATTACGCTTGGCGCTCAAGAACTTAGCTAATTGCAATCGATACCCCTCGACAGAAGAGCTAACTGAAGGGGATAAATGGCGTGGAAAAATGACACTAACGTTAAAGTGAGGCAATTTCTGAAACAAAAGAAGTTAGTAACAGCAGTTAAGGCTGGTTTATACAGGGTCAGTAACTGACTTCAAATTCGAGCCAAGTCAGTGCTGACCCGAAAAAAACCCTGTGTGAACTGATTTGAAGTCAGTACAGTGGGTTGAAGTCAGCGCTGACTTGAATATTCGGACACGAATATTTTAAAGTCAGTTAGCGCGCACCCCCGCGCCAGCCAAATAAACCCCGTGTAAACAGACAAGTCAGTGTGTGGTTAGTCACTGCCGCTGCGTTGTAGAGTGACCACGTTTTTTTTTCGCTGGCGATAAAAAATGACGCGTAAGCTTAGCGAAGACGAAACCTTAATATTGCGAAATCGAGTGCCTTTGGGATATTAAATCCCTAAATTACCGCAATAAAGAAATGCGGTCAAAAAAAAACATTATTTATTTTTAGTTATCTCATTTTCTACCATTTTTATTAACTCATTCAACAGATGATAAATTTTTCAACAAACAATTAAATCGTCGTTTCAGTAGTTTTCGCGAATTCATTTTTCCCAATGACTTCACACACGTGTGCTCACCGTGAGAAACGCACCACTTCTACTTACTTAATGTAAACAGTTAAAGTCAGTCGCGGCGCCGACATTGGCGCTGCGACTGACTTCTCTACTGACCCTGTATAAACCAGCCTTTATTGCAGGAACTTCCTGGGAACTTCTTTAGGTCTTTTAATTACGTGAAATATCGGATAATATAACTTGTGTTCACAATAATCTAAATTAAGCGACCTAACACATGAAAAGATAAAGGTCAGGTTAGAGATTGGTGTAATCAGGAACAAAATGTTGCAGCCAACAAAGCTCTTTTATTTTAGTGCTTTGACAAAATGACGGGCTTGTTATGAAGATTGCTTGGTATTATGTAAGCTATATCCTCCCTGTTGTGATAGCGCCACTCCCCGGAAAATTAATCGGGAAAGTAAACTGGCCTTCGGACACTTAATTGGTTCTCTGTTTCTTTACTATGATAAAGTGCTTATAATTACAAACAAAACACTAATTGGAGTGAGCCTTTACGTATTGCCTCAAAAGCTCTATCACAAATATACGTCATAACCTTCAATTGCATTCGGTAAAATTCTATTTGAGGGAAATGCCACGCCCAGTTTACCTCTGACCTTTTTGGAACGCGGAGCTCAAATGAGAAAACAACTCTCGTGGGTACGGTACGCCCGTTCAGCCCGGTTGTCTGCCTTTCTCTATCTGTATTTTTGTATTTCATCCTGTCTAAAAGCACAAATGGCTTGTGAAAAAATAGGTTTTAGGAATACCACGACCACCGCTCGCAGCGGGAAGGTACTAAAGCGATCAATAAAATATCAGTAGGTCATAAAACGGACTGTATATTGCCGAACTACATTTCCTTTATGTTCAATACCTCCAAGCGGTTTATGCTTCCATTAAGAGTTCATAGATTCACGTTTGCTGTGTAGGTTTATATTATAAACGAAAAGCCATGTCTCCTTTTTTTCATGGCATTTGCAAAAATGCTGAATTCAATCATTCATAATCTTAAACCGAATCTACAGCAGAAACACGTGTTAGTAAAAACTGAGACGCCAACACTTCTAAGCGTGCCAAGCGCCTTTAAAATACAAAATTTCAGTATTTTAAAGCATGGAGCTGAATGTAAAATATTACGTAACAGTAGCTCGGCCAATTTGCAGTAAATCAAGTGAAGATCCGGGGTCAGGAGTGACGTGAATCGTTTGTGCAACGTTGCATGTATTGGAAAACCTTATAAGAACGGAGAGGCAAAAGCAAAGATAACTTATTAGATGGCGCTGTATTGATAGTGTAGTGTTAGGCCTAATGCAATCACAGTTTAAATACAGCGGTTTTTGTTTTCGTACAAGTGGCGTGCATAAAAGTATTTATAAAGATAAGACACAACTCTTACAGCATAACATTTTAATTCACAAGTTCCATTACACTTATCAGCCTAATGTGGTCTGTGTGCGTTTATTGTTTATCAGAATGTCAAGTAAAATATGTTTTTTTTGTTAATTTATGAATTTTTTAAATGACACTACCAAATTACAAGCGCAACCTACAATGTCTCCTTCTAGCTATTGGTTACGTAACAGCAATACAGCACCTAACGTTTTGATACCCATGAAAATCTTAAAGCTCTATACGACTGAATTACTCTGAAAGGATATACATATACCTATCGAGCTTCGAGTAAAAAGTTCAAACTCGGGCTCGCCCGACGATCGTAAATAAAATAGCGTTGAGCTATCATTAATTACAGTTTCATAGAAATAGGGCATCGATTCGATTGCACTCTGCGAATGCTTTGTCAGAGCTATTAAATATGAATAGTACCTACAACTGTCAGTCAAGTTGTTTCGGTGTTACATAAGCATAAACGTATACGATTTATGCATGGAATAAATAATTTATTGCAATATGAACTTACGCATAACGCAATCATTATGTATGCAAACTTATATCTTGTACCTACTATTTGTTAAAATCATTGCATCTTATGTGGTTTGTGTACAAGTTGTGTACAAAAGAACCACAAAGTTGATTCGTTTTCTAAAACCGCAGTGTGCCGAATGTCTAAATCTAAATCAAGACTAAAACTTTATAACCTAAAAAAACTATACGTACTTGAGGTCTTTTTTTAACTTACGAGCTTCCAGTTCGAGCAAAGTAAAAGCAAAAGCTGAAAAAGATTAATTACAAAACGAACGGAATTAAATTAAAGTGGCGCCAGCTATTTCGGGTACTCCATGTAAAATTCATGAAACTAGCAGATGCAGAGCGCAGATAATGGCGGAAACTCTTTGTTAAATATTGCACTAGAGTTAACCTAATTCTAAATAAGGTCAGCTGCCGTAATAACCCTTAGGACGGTTCCAAAACGGGATGATAACAATGCTACAAATTTGGAAGCAGTTCAAAGGAATTCTCTACATCATCATAATTTGTCATCTTAAATACAAACGTCTTATTCTAAACTATTATCATTAAGAACACCTTTGTATCATGTATAGAACCAGCAATTTGAAGAATATCGTAGCATGTACATAAGGCTATACCATAAAGCTTTTTAAAAGTTCGACATGCCAACTTTGCCTACCGTTCAAATAGGATTGAAAGCAATCTATTGTAATTCGGTAGACCGCGTAGACAGAAATTGTTAGCTAGTACCAATTTGGCGCCAGTGCACCTAACTTATGAAGCTAGCGCGGCAACCTGCGCCGATCGATGGCGACCCCTTTAACGTGCAATGCACCAAGCCTGGGAAAACCGTGGCGTGGTCTTCGCCACTTCATACATTATTTCGTTTCCAAGTTAAAAGAGGGTGATTTGATATATGGGGCGAAATAGATTCCACGCGTAAGCTCGACAATAACAAGTCAATTTATATTTTAGTCATTTTCCTGGTAATTTGAAGCCTAAGTTAAGTTTATACTTACGTAACGAGTCCCTGGTAAGAAGGTAAGCCTTCTCCCTAAGCCAATGACTCTCTTTATTCGTTGCTAGTTTCCACATAGTAGTTGGTATCTGGGGTAATTTCTTTTATGAGTACTAAAATAGACTGAAACTGACACTAGGGTGGAAGGAGGAACTAGGGCACGATTTATAACGTTCTGTACCTACAGAATAAACTTGCGATACGTTGCTGGGGCGAAAAACATGTGCAAAATATATAAAAATGTAGAAATATGGACAGACAGCAAACCAACACCAAGGTAGATAAAGAGTATTGTTGGAGTAAAAACCTGGATGTGAAAACTTTGGAAGCCGGACGGATATTGTAGGTAAAAAACTTCTGCTGGCAATCAATCGATGTTACGATGGACAAAGGTTGCGTGTTTGTCTTTTCTGTTCATAAAATATTCTGTTTCCACATTAACAGTTCGTTCGTAGAACAAGGGCTATTTTCTTATCGCGGACGAAAATAGAAAGAGGGTAACTCTAACTTGTAGATATACTGAATTTCTTTGTAATGTCTGGTAAGGTTTCTATTTGGATTAAAGTAAGCTTTTTAAGCTTCAAGATTTATACTTAACAATTCATGGACTGACCTCTTTTATACTGCTTCAACAGATATTTAGAAAAAACTATATTTTTATTGAATAAAAACACATACATAACTGTCTGTGAATTTGATGACCACGAGACATCAGGCGCAAAATGTCCCCCATTATTCGTGTTATCATGTCAATTTTTCCAGATTAAAATTAAACACCATTGTGGCACGGTGCCCATTTACATGACGCAAGGCCAGAGTGGAAACGTAGTAATATTTAATTGCTACTATGATGGTGATAATAAAAATGGCCCTTAAATAATTTGCGCGTGACATAACAGAGGGAAAATAATTTATTAAGGGAAACCATTGTTTAGATAACTCGCATGTTTTAAATTATAACATAATTTATCATTTTATATAGTAGTAGGGCTTTTTGTAGAATTACTCGGAACCATATCTATTTCTACCGCAAAGATAAGACCTCTTTTATACTCCTTTAAGCCTCATGTGAAAGGCGCAATGCGGAGGACTTGCTCAGAGAGGTACCTAATGTATTATAGGTAGTGGTTACCAATTAGGGAAATCAACATCAGGTTGACTATCAGCTTTCCATATTTAGACCAGGCTCGATAGGTTTTAAAACCAAAGAAATTAATAGCAGGATGAAACCCATTAGAAAAGGAAGAGAATATTATAAAAACATAAGGAAAAATAATTTAGAGGCGATCTGAGTTCGGGAAGGGGGTGGGGGTGAGCTTTTAAGGGTAAAAAACGCTTTTTCTCGATTTCCGGCAAAACTAAAAGTCCTATGCAAAAAAGTCAAATGGCAAAGTTGTAGGTAATTAAAAGATCTAAAACTTTTCTATACACACTTTTTTCACATAACCTCAAGATGTATGTGAAAAATTCAAAAAACCAAGATTTTAGTTTTTTATTAATATCTTTTACAAACAATTATATTTTTTCACTAAATTCGGTGAAAACTTACCTCTTTATGTCCCAAATACGCTGTAATTTATTCGATTAGAAATATATATTCTTTTCACCTTATTTTGATTAAATATCGAAAAAATATCCTTATTTTCAATCGAAAATTCATCCGTCAAAATATCAGCTTTCTTAAAAAAATTGGTATGTTTTCTGTTCGTTGAAATCTCTTCATTCCGATAGTGAAAAAAAATGTATATGTTACCATAGAAAATCTTCTCAGAAAATGCAAAAAAAAAAGTTAGTGAAAAAAAAAATTGTAGGATGAAACCCATTAGAAAAGGAGGAGAATATTATAAAAATATAAGGAAAAATAATTTACGGGCGATCTGAGGTCGGGAAGGGGATGTGAGTAAGCTTTTAAGGGTAAAAAACGCTTTTTCTCGATTTCCGGCAAAACTAAAAGTCCTATGGAAGAAAGACAAATAGCAATGTTGTAGGTAATTAAAAAATCTAAAACTTTTGTATACACACTTTTTTCACATATCTCAAAATTTATGTGAAAAATTCAAAAAACCAAGTTTTGGGTTTTTTTCAAGAAATTTGGTGAATACTTACCTCATTACGTCCCAAATACGCTATAATTTGTTTGATTAGAAATATATATTTTTTCCCCTTATTTTAATGAATAAAATAAAAAAATTATAAAATATTGTAATGAATAACATAATTCGAATAAAGTATCTACATTTAATAGAACGATTTACTTTTTTATTTATATAAAATCAGATTTTTAAAAGATATTAATAGAAAACCCTGGTTTTTTAAATTTTTCACATAAATTTTGAGATATGTGAAAAAAGTGTGTATACAAAAGTTTTAGATCTTTTAATTACCTACAACATTGCCATTTGACTTTTTTCCATAGGACTTTTAGTTTTGCCGGAAATCGAGAAAAAGCGTTTTTTACCCTTAAAAGCTCACCCACATCCCCTTCTCGACCTCAGATCGCCCGTAAATTATTTTTCCTTATATTTTTATAATATTCTCCTCCTTTTCTAATGGGTTTCATTCCACAATTATTTTTTTTCACTTACTTTTTTTTTGCATTTTCTGAGAAGATTTTCTATGGTAACATATACATTTTTTTTCACTATCGGAATGAAGAGATTTCAACGAACAGAAAACATACCAATTTTTTTAAGAAAGCTGATATTTTGACGGATGAATTTTCGATTGAAAATAAGGATATTTTTTCGATATTTAATCAAAATAAGGTGAAAAGAATATATATTTCTAATCGAATAAATTACAGCGTATTTGGGACATAAAGAGGTAAGTTTTCACCAAATTTAGTGAAAAAATATAATTGTTTGTAAAAGATATTAATAAAAAACCAAAAACTTGGTTTTTTGAATTTTTCACATACATCTTGAGGTTATGTGAAAAAAGTGTGTATAGAAAAGTTTTAGATCTTTTAATTACCTACAACTTTGCCATTTGACTTTTTTGCATAGGACTTTTAGTTTTGCCGGAAATCGAGAAAAAGCGTTTTTTACCCTTAAAAGCTCACCCCCACCCCCTTCCCGAACTCAGATCGCCTCTAAATTATTTTTCCTTATGTTTTTATAATATTCTCTTCCTTTTCTAATGGGTTTCATCCTGCTATTAATTTCTTTATCTTTTTGTCATTTTTCAAGCTATCTACCCCGGACTAATTATTAAACTTTTAATTAAAAATCAGAGTGATGTGAACTACTGGGATGTAATTTAATTAAATCCTAACTAAGAATGTAATAAGATCTTTTTCAGGCATAATCAATAAAATCATTTCTTCACTGAGCGTTTGAGCGAACTTATGCATAGAATTTTTACATTATCCTGAATTAAAATTTAAACTGAGCATAGTCACAGGAGAAACATCATTGCACAAACTCTTAAATAAAATAAAATTGTATAACAAAAGCAAACCCTTGTTGTATTAAAAGTTAAGAGTTGACATTTACATATCAAAACATAAATGTCAGTGTGACTTTATATAAAATTTAAGTTTTAAAAATTAAACTTGAAATTGTTATTTAAGTAAAACAAATATTTAAACACACTATTATTATGCAATAAAAATAGAAAGGCGGAAATAAGTGTGATTTAGATACAATATCCATTATTCTTAAAACATTAACAAGCTTTATCATTATTTCATTATTCAAGTTTCAAGTTCTAGTTACATATTTTCAGACTTCAAAATTTGCGACTGAACATTGAGTGAGTCGTTTCATCTAACTCTCAAAACAATGAAACTACAGCAAAGAAACTATTCTTTTTCCGTTTTATATCGTTGCTTATAAAGCAGACTACAAATCCTTGCAACATTTCTTTTAAACCAGAACAAATAAAAGATGCTTTTAAATAAATTGAACCATTTTATGCAGCGTCTCGAGAATTGCGTTGAGGCAAAATGGCGGACAACCTTTCAAGATGGCTCTCAGCAAGACTTATCGATGTAATCCGATATACAAGGAGAAACTAGGAGAAACTATGTAAGTATAGTAAAGTCGCCAATTTAAAAGGAAATCGGTTATTGATGAAAAGATTTAAAAGCTAGACCAAGTCATGTTTGCTTTCATAAAACTAACTGGCCACTTTTTAGCGTTTTCTGCTTTGTAATGATATTGGTCTACAACTCGTATTTATTTTTGAAAAATTAATGTGTGTTAAACTGAGTAAATCTTTTAGTCAATTGAACTAAATATATTATTTAAATCCACTGACAATCCTGATCCAAAATGTAAGTTACTATTTTAACCGAAGATAGCATTAGCAAGGCAAAAATTCATCGCCGAATGTAACAATACGTAACATTTTTCTTCAAAAAAGGCTTTTCCCAACCAAAGTAGTCATAACAGTAATAAATTTTCTGCTGTTGTAGCTCGTATCTCTTACGCAAAAAATAAAAAGCAACGGAAGGTAGAACGAGACACCGCCCCAATTTTTTTACTACATCATACAGTTAAAAGTTTTAGCTTATTGTTCGTTTTATTGAGCCTCTTTCACTCCACAGGCATATTCCATAAGGCTTATATAGCTGATACAGTAATAAAGACCCACTGCCGATGTTAATCTTGGAGATGCTATAAAATTTCCACAACCACACCTACCACTAAGACACATACGTGCGCGACGGGATAATCTTGGAACATTTTTTCTTGTAAGAATTCTTGTTTTACTATCATATTAACTGAGTTTAATGAATATACATCGAATTCAAGCACGTTGCCCATCACAGCCGTAATCGAAAATCAATCGTCCTTACTTAATGAAAATGGGCAGGTGCGGAGGAAAATTGCCTAACTATATTACTCTTTGAGGATCATTTATATTCGTATTGTACGGCTGAAAGTAATTAGTAGAATGAGTAACTATCCGAAATCGTTTGCAACCTAGATTATATAACACCAGAAGCGCCAGTAGTCGCGCCGGCGTCAATCGATTTTCTAAATCGATGTGTTCTAAATAAGGCACCCTACAGAGCACAAGCTTACTTAAAGCGACCTTCACGAAATATTGCCGTTACTGCTTATCTTCAAGACTAGCACACGCAAAGTATTTGGTGCCTTAGAAATTCCATTGTAGCGAAATTTAGGTACTAACATACGTTCTCTGAAACGGTTATGTAACACTGGCAAGCTGGTGCCCGATGTACTTTAAACCTTTTTCTACTGTTATGTAAAGGCCTACCTATACTTAATGTAAATAGCACCCAAAGCCAGTTCATTAGAGCTTGTGCTAAATTATAGAAAGAGCCAACTTTCAGAAGCTTTTCAAAGTTGTAGAAGCCTAACTTCGGCGGACAAAGATTTCTAACGCGCCCTTCGGGTAAAATATTCGGTCTGAGGGATCTTGTTATAAAGTGCCGGTCATTATTCCAGTAACAATGTTCTGCGGTCTGAAGTCGAGGCAAATATTCACGGTTCGCCGGCGATACTCTCCAAGAGACATCGTTACAGCAAGAATCGTCCTTGGATACAACGCCAATGAAAAATAATAAGCTAGAAATACTCTTCAGGCATTCCGCAAACAGCAACCAATTTTTGAAACACTAAAAGCTTGAGAAACTGCGTTATTTCACGATGGGCACCGATCTTTTTGAGTTTGATATTTCCGACTTCAGAAACAAATGTTCTCAATTCGACTTTATGCGATTATTACGCCAATTACAATTATTTTATTTTGATGCCTCAATGTTTGGTGGATCATACTTAAAGCGGTTGTCCCATTAAAATTAGATTAAAATCTGACCAGTACTTTTTGTTGTATGTTAAGTATTTCCAAGTATATATTTTTTCAATTAATCGAACTCTAGTAACATCTTGTACAAAAGACGCTCGCTTAAGAGCCTTCTTAATCAAGTAGAGACATACGGTCTATCTTATAAAAAGTTAGCGTAGACTTTAAGTATTGTTTACCATACGTAATGACGACTTAAAGTCAACGCTAACTTTTTATAAGATAGGGTGTTAGAAATAATACTTAATATTTATAAATAATATGGAGCGGTCGCTAAGACCCTGACACCTTTCATATAGGGCTTAATTCGACACAAGCCAGTATATTGTTTTAGTTCGCTATCGCTCGTAGAGGAATTCACAATGCATACGATATACATTACGATAAGATCTAATTAATGAGGTATGATTTAATTAAATGCACAGGACAATCTGTCTACTGTTTCACGGAGCGCTAACGAGATGGCCTTTAACGATGTAATTAAATCGCAAAAGGCGCACACCGCTGCCGTTCAAACGCTCCTGAATAATATCCTCATTAGACCGAGCCGCGAGGAGTTACACAACGTCTCCAGCCACCCACGACACCAAGAATTATGAGGACACGGTCTCATTCGCGACATCCTGCGGGAATCGCGACCACTTGCCTTGGTCAGCAAGACCTTACACTAGCGTACTTAGTCACTTGTAGACGATGTTTCAGACGAATCAACTGAGATTTATGGCATAGCACTTGCTATCCATTAAACAATTTGCAGAAAATCTACTTACATGTGACAGGGGACTGAAAGTAGATACTATGCCACCAATAGACCCCGCTCCTTTATCAGCCGATTCCAGTCGAATAAGATTCCAATAGCCACTTTAGGGCGCTAGAACTACCGTCTATTATGACCAGAATTTTATGATGTTAACACAGTCCCTATCCTAATCGTCAGAAAAACTATTGCAATACATGTAGTTTTAACCGCTTTTTATCTTTAAAAGCTTCAGCTGATATGCTTGTCAATATTACTGGCAAAGCTGTTTCCTAATTTCACAGCCGGCTGCCTTTGGGATACTAAGAGAGCGGATTTTACGCTAATATTTGTTCGAACGCTAAAAGGACTTACGAGCCATAAAGGTTTAAATCGATAATGGCCAGTAGCCAAAACGATATCGGACGGCATTAGCCCACCGTCCGAGCACGGCGAGCATGGATTTAAACATTGTATTTTTAGGAAATAACAAATGTTCTTCCAAGCAGAAATCTTTCAACCAAGCAAGGGCTTTGGGAATGACGTTGAAAAATGATACGCACTGAACCTATTCAGCCGTATTCATTCATCTCGTAATACGAGCGGCACAATGATGGGATGGGCTGCGAAGGTCGTACTATTCACATATTGCCAATACCAACTGATTGCACTCTCATTACTGTACATCAAATCATGTGTGTATTGCACATTGATACTAGGGCCGATCGTATAGCCGCTTCCTGGTGAGTTAGCTATTAGTACAACGTTTCGCTGGTCATTTAATACTAGACATTACAGTTCTTGAATTAGATCGTTGAAAGAAGCAGTAAGCAACCACAGGGCTTACTAACTGGGCTTTAAACTCGATGATAAGTTAGTTCTTGGCCTTATTACCAACGCCAACAGCTTGAAGCTAAATATCGGAGCAATATTCCAACTCCATTGCTCAGAGTAGGTAAGCGAAAAGGCCCCCACATAGAGACAAAAGACCGATCCGGTACAACCTACGCTACGTGTGTATCAGAAGCAATTTTGCCTACGGATGTGTAGGTAACCTTGGACGATGATGAGCCCGTCTTGGAGCGCGTGCTGTGTCCTTTGACACAAATGCGGATGCGTTCAATTGAAGCAGTGGCCGTTATCGAACCGCGCTAAACACAACGCAAGGTATATCAGCCAGTACTGTTTGCACTGGATACTGCTCGTCCACTACTGTTTTCCAGAAAAAAATAAATTTTTGTGACAAAAAATAAGCATTTTATAACGCAACATAGTAACGCGGGTTGTATATAGGACGAAGACGTAATAAAGTTATCTGTTTAAGAATTAATGTTATAATTTTGGAGACTAAATTGTAGTACACCAAAGCAGATTTAAGGCGAAAAGAATAAGTTTAATAAAAAAAGAATGGAATATAAAACAGATCCCAAAAATTTAATTCCTGCATGAAACTAAAAGATTTATGACAAATCTATGTATGCAGTTATTGTCTTTTTTTTTATAAATTGAGAAGACATTTAATTTTCTCTTACTCTCGTGATTCTCTATCTTTCCGACTTGGCCATCACCGCTCTTCTCAAAATCCCAGTCTGTGTAATATCTACTTGACTGGACCGATAGACCACTAGACATGTAACTTGAGTAAGATTTGGTTATTACAGTCAAGAATGTATTAAATAAATATATTAAACTGCAATAACCCAAGTTATTATCCTGTTTACCTTACAGTACGAAGGTATTCAAAGGATCTCTAATTTTTAGTTTTTCATAGAAGAGAATCAAGACTTTCTGTGAAGCAGGCAGACCAGGTAAATGGTCACATATGTTGACTAATTCAGCCGTTACTGAGACTAATGAAATAAGCAGCATGAAGTGATGTTCAGAAATTTACTTTGTTCAGAAAAGTAATAAATAGAATAGCCATAAATGACTATTGAATGTAAAACAACTGTTTATTATAAATAAACCGGATGGCAATTGAAAATCTTAGATCTGAACTGGTATCTCGTATTATGTTTTATATAAGGTTTCCTGGACATATTACATTAAAAACGATAATAAATTTGTTTTGAAATTAATTAATGTCTATCTATTTAAAATGTATAAATGTCCTAAAGTATAATGTCATTTTTGTACGATGTAATAACAGTGAAGTTATAATTAAATATTAAACATAAGATTTAATTAAACATCAAACTAAATTATGTCTATTCTATTCTGGTTTTCAGTACTTGATCTTTATTTAAAACCATTATATGCTATTGAGTAATATTTTAGTAGGTAAAGGGAACAAATCGGTGTTCTTCATCGTTTTTCATCACTCACTTCCGATTACCCGTCAGCGAGCTGATTCAATAAGTTATTTATGGCTATGGAATAAATGCATACATTGGATCGCAACCTGTACTTGTACTAATTGTCTTTTTGCTATTAAGAAAAACAGTTCATACAGGCATGCTGCAAGGCTTTTAGTGTAGGTGATGAGTTATTTAAGATTTATATAGGTATTTTTACTTTAAAATTAGTCTTTGATAGGTTTTAATATGTTTTGAACTTTAGTAGCTCATCAAAGCTAATCAATGCATTTCGTAAGATAGTATTTATACTGTATGCTGTAAAAACATTTCGGATCAATAAATCAAAAGTCGGTAGATGGCAGACGCTGATGCCATCTGGATTTCATGAATTAAAATTGTAATTAATGACTTGTCTGATTCTTTTTACTGAGAAGTATTAATGTGACTGTTGTTTTATTAGCAATATTCTACATATCCTATAGAAAATATAAATATATCGGCAATTTTAATATTCAAAGGAGGTAAGATTTTGGGCGTGGTCTTCTTCGGCTATAATTTAGCTGGAAATCGCTGTAAAGACTACCAATCGATTCGGATTTCATAGAGCGACATTAAACGCACAATCTAAAACAGTCATTTCATAAGATAAGAAGTAAATTACATCGAAAAATAATTAAAAATACGACTCACATCAAGAGATTCCTTTGACGCCATCTTTCGCACAACAAATTTGACGTTTGTTTCTGACGGTTCTCTAAAATCGATAACAAAGCATAGTATTCTATTCGGATACAAAGTACATGCATAAAGTTAGATAAAACAAAAACATGAATAGAATAGAATAGAAAAACTTTATTTCAGTACTTAGAGCTAGCTGAATAATTCTTTTACTCATAAACTATGAAAAGTAAGGTCTATTCAGTATTCAGAGGTTGTTCACGTATAATACTTTTCAATATAACTGTTTTAAAATTTGAGAAAGTATCCGAACAATAAATTTAGAGATTTTGATGTTATTTTACAAGAAGCTTGAAATAAAATAGCACATTGAAAAGTCAATAACGTTATTTTATTGAATAAGGAAAGAATTGGAAGCTAAACGAACACAACTGTAATTGTTTCTGAATAAATTGAATTGGAGAGAAAAGAACACTGTTAACGAAAAAAAGCACATACAAAAAAATTGCCAAAAAACATTACCTACCACGTATTCTAAGAAAAAAAAACAGTATTGGTTTATTTTGGGGTTTTTTTAGTCAAATTGGAGAGTTAAAAGAGATCAGACAGCTAAAACACCTTATATTTTTACTTCATTCCTATATTTTTTAATCTGTGTTATCGTTTTCTATTTCGTTCATTCTTGTTGTGATTTAATTTTGTGTGAAATGAAATGAAAAACGATTGTGAGTGATTATATTTCACGAAGTATTTGTTAATTGTTTTTGTGTGAAGCCTAAAATTAAAAAGATGCTGATAGTGGTAGCAAAACATTGATTAAACCGTATCTCATTGGTTACTTGGGCGAGCGGTGAACTGCAGTGTCTACAACTTTTGATTTTACTGCAAAACAAGGTAAAAATTTTATTCGCACTGTTATCTATAATTAATTTTTAAAGTTTAAATCTAATGCATTAATTATTTTAGTATACACAACATTTCACACCGTAAGACAACCATAAATCTAATCTATATAATATATATAATATGTAAATTGTATGGTTTAGATCGACGATTGTCTTTCGGTCGATGTTATTTTTAAATCTGGATTATTTCAGTGCCTCAAAATGCGAATTAGAAGACTATCTGCGGTGTTCTGGTCCACATGTATTATTGCATTTATATTCATTCTGTATGTGGTGACTGATCTCAGCTTCAAACTGCCAAGTATCAAGCCTGATGTTCAAGATATTGATGATGTAAGTTTAGGTACATTTTCCCTTGGATTTAGGTACCTATTAACCTATTTTTCATATCAAAATTTTGTATCATACAGTAAGAAAAATATATAATTCATACAGAATTTTGAAAGGGTACCCTACGCAATAAGGTAACCCGTTACAAAAATAAAAGTTATCAAAAAAAAATTTAAAAAATAGATATACATATAATAAAAAAATGAAAAAAAATCACCACCAAAATGACCATTTGATTTTACCTAGTTTGAATATACTTAATACAAATAAAAATATACTTTACCTACTAAGATAACACGTTTTCCTTCATAATTTTATTACTTTTAGGTACCTTTTAATGCATTCATGTAGCTATTTATTATAATAATGCTGAAAATAAGGTGAGATTGCAGTCAAATGCTTGCCTATAACTAATAAAAAAAAACTAATAATTCTTGGTTACACGGTTCATGGCATTTCAAAGTGAAATATTCTTTATTCCATAAAATCACAAAGATCGCTCCAGTCAGTACAGTCTACCTTGTAATGTTCATTTTTTGTAAAAAGATACTAACAATAGTAAAAAGATAGTAACATAGATTTAGTGGTGTTACCAATTCTCTATCGTATAAGTTTGTAGGTGTTTACAAAAAGTAATTATATCCACAACTTGCTTTTTATTACACATTTTGTGTAATTTCCATGATTATTGATTATAGAAATTCAGCTATGTACAGCATATCTATAATTTCAGAGCAAATGGTCAGCATTTGAATCTAAGCTCCGACGAATAGAAAATGAGCTCAGCCAACACCATGCTATGGTCGGTGAAATAAAATCAGCTGTTGATGAAATGGTAGAGCAATCTCAAGAGTTTCATCCACCTCAGAATCGTCCGAAGGAGCATGAACCAAAGCTGAGAGGCTTCAGAGTTGTTGGCGATGAACCACCGCGGATGAGGGTGAAGTTTAATGAAACTGCTTGTCCGATACAGAAGACAAGTGTACCTAAGACTGATGTTCAGGTAAATTTAAGTCCAATGGATCTATTCTTTAAGATTCAAGATTTATTTATTTGTAGACTGAACATGTTACATACTGTTAACAAACACTGGAAACTTCTATACTATAGTATGAACTGTGTTGCAGTTTCCAGTAGTAAAATTAATATTTTTGAACTTGCTCATCTGTTAGTTTTTTGTCTTTATAGATCCACATAGTTAGGTACTACCTCATTGTAGGTATCATAAAAAAATTCTATTACTGTGCTAATTAGCAATGTGATTTAGCATAAACACAGACATCAATATCTTGTACATAAAAGCTAATTCTTCCCCATATTGTGCAAAGTGCATCATTCGTTCAATTTCCAGATGCTTTCAATGTATGAAAGGATATTATTTGATGATAAAGATGGCGGCGTTTGGAAGCAAGGGTGGTCTATAGAGTACAAGGAAAATCAATGGAACCAGAAGAATAAACTAAAGGTCTTTATAGTGCCTCACTCACATAATGATCCAGGTGAGATATCTTACTTACATTTTTAAGCTATTGCATAGCTTCTATCGCGGGCCTTGAGCGTGGAGACTGAATCCAGAAATTCTGTACCGAAATAACCGAACGAAAATAACCTAACACTGCGCATGCGTAATCCAGCAAAAAATGCTATGCAATAGCTTTACCCTGTGTCCCTGGGTGCCACACGTCTTTTTTTTTGTACTACTGTGCATTTAAAATGGCTTAAAAAGTGTTTTATTTTCTAGTAGGTATACCAATTTTGATGGTAATTTTAGAGTCTATATTGTCCAATTAGCATTAGATTATTATCTATCCTTGATAATGCTTTATTTAATGAACATTTTGATGGTATTAAAACAGAGGTATACATAAAATACTTTAAAAGTAAGAAAAAAATCTCCTGAGCAATGAGAGCAATGTAAATTATGAAAACAAACACAATTGTTCACACTTGTTATCACATTCATGAAAACATGTGAAAAAGTAGCAATGTTTGAAAATAGTTTTTTTAATATCTAAGTATCTCGCTTGCTGAAATGCTAAAAAGGTTCAATTAAGTTTTTTTTGAGTATCTGGCCCAGCGTATCAGCATTGCTATTCAGCGCGGCAATGCAGCCAGTGTCTTGGGTACGCTTCCGATTGGTACTGATTTGGATCAGTTGAACTATCTATAGATCGTTTGCAACGGTCTGTAGATAGCTCAACTGTTTTTTATGTATTTTATATGACAATGTACATTTTGTAAATACTGTATAGTCGTAAGTTTGTTTGTGAATAAAGTTATACTAATTTTAAAAAGGTTCTATATACATTTGACGTGGTTGTGTATGTTGTCGACAAATATACCGATTATGATGCTGTTTTATCAATAACTAGTGGATACCTGCGACTCCGGCTTAATATCGTTATATTTTAGACAATTACCAAAATATCTGTAAAAATTATGTGTATTATTCTGATGTATTAACTAAACTACATTATTGTAAAGTTTCATTAAAATCCAGTCAGTAGTTTTTGCGTGAAAGAGTATCAATAACATACATCCATCCAATCTTTCGTATTTATATTATTAGTAGGATAGGATAGGTTGGTTCTGGATGGATGTCTACCATATCCTATAAAGTTGTCCTAAATAATTTTATTTACCGAGTTTAATATAAAAAAATATTAAAAAAAATGAAACTGTATTATATACTAGGTTGGATCAAAACATTTGAAAACTATTACAAGTCACAAACGCGCGCCATTTTCACGAATATGGTGGAAAAGCTCTCGCAAGGTGTTGGCAGGAAGTTCATATGGGCTGAGATCAGTTTCCTGTCTCTATGGTGGAACTCTGATGCTTCTGATAAGGAGAAGACAGCTTTTCAAAAGTGAGTTTGACTGCATTGTTGATGTTCTTTTGTTTATTTTTATGATATTATTTAGTTCTACTTGTATGATACGTGTGAATATTTGTGCATTTTTTGAAATAGTATAAATTCTTTTCAAAAAAACTGTAGTCTTAAAAAGTAGGTACTTCCACCATTACTAACCACTCCCAGCTAACTACTACTTCAGCTGTATGCTGTAATATATCATGACCCGGATGAATGTTGAATTTTATTCCGAGCAATCTTAATGCGTTACTGAGAAAAACAAACGAAGCGCGCGCAAAGCCGCGGGTGGAAGCTAGTACAACCTTTGCTTAGTTCGAAACTAGATGGCCCTTAGTAATCTCTATTAATTGTATTAATATTTTTTAGCTTATTAAAATCTGGAAAAATCGAAATAGTGACCGGCGGATGGGTAATGAATGATGAGGCCAACTCCCATTGGTTATCAATAATACAGCAGTTGACCACCGGCCATCAATGGCTAATCGACAATTTAGGATATATCCCCAAAAACTCTTGGGCGATAGATCCCTTTGGACATTCTAGTACTCAGCCGTACCTACTTAAACTGGCCGGGTTTGAGAACTCTCTGATACAGAGAATACACTACCGAGTTAAGAAGGAGTTGGCTTCCAATAGGCAGTTAGAGTTCAAATGGAGACAACTTTGGGGTAAGTATTTCTTCTAATATCAGTTTTCTCCAATTTTCTGGCTTCGCATATCTTCTACCTGATAATTTTTATAACAAGGTTATTTTGTATTCTATGTATGTATTTACAAAAAATAATGTACTTATAGGTGTATTTCTATCAGCAGTCTAGTTCCCATAGGACAAGCTTTGCGCTTAGTTTGGGACTAGAGTGTGAGGTGTGAATTGTCCGTGAATATTTATTTATTAAACAAAAGTTATATGGCAAATGCATTTTGTTAGAAAGTACAGACAGCAAAGTAAATATAAAAAACCGATGTGTCAAAATCTATTTATCTTGATGAGCTTTTTGACAGTAGATATTGATTATAATTTATAACTACATAACTCTATTCAAATTTCAACCGATAATGTTCATTTTCTCTGTCGCATCTTCTTAATAATTTAGATGACTGGATATACTAACGGTCTATCTTATAAAAAGTTAGCGCAGACTTGATGTATTGATTACCATACGTAAGGATGACGTAAAGTCAACGCAAACTTTTTATAAGATTTTTTAAGATAGGGCTTTTACTTCGTTTCAGATGGCGTTGGTAAGACCGATATGTTTACACACATGATGCCATTCTACTCGTACGATGTGCCCCATTCATGTGGACCAGACCCAAAGGTCTGCTGTCAATTTGACTTTAAGAGACTGCCGGGCAATGGCGTCACTTGTCCATGGGGTGTCGCTCCAAGGAAAATTACTGAGAAAAATGTTGAGGAAAGGTTTGTGTTTCAGATACTGTAATTATACATTTCATCTGTGGATCATCTAGGATAGATAGATAGATAACACTTTATTGCACAAAGGAAAATACAAAAAATCTTAGAACTAACTTAATTTAGTACAATGGGCGGCCTTATCGCTGATAGTGATTTCTTCCAGGCAACCGTAGCATGGAAAGTTTCGAGCGAAGTAGTAATTTTAGGATCTACATTGTCTTGTTAGGGATAGCTATATCTTGATTGCAAATAATAAAAAAAATATGTTACGTTTTTGATGGACTACTTTGTCTGTCATCGTTTGCTGTGTTTTGATACTTATCAATGAAAAATATGACTATTATTAATGTAATTGAAGCTGGTATCTAATTTAGCTATTATGGATATGTATTTGTTATGATAAGATTGCACAAATCGTGATTTACAAAATCATTAATATTTTTATTACCACGCGCATAAAAAGATATGCGCAAGACTTACCTAGTAACTATACACTATATGAAGCATATTTGAATTTGAGTTCAATCATGGATAAACTTTGACAGATCATAATCATCGTATTTTTTTCCTAGTCTGAATCGTCCCAACTGCTGGGCAAAGACCTCCTCCAGGTTATATTACGAAAAAAATCTCTTAGCAATTTACTGAATTATATTTGTTTAAGTTTCGGTTATTGCATTTAGTTCACTTCATGATCATTTTAATTACTTTCCTAACTAATTTTCGTTAAAAACATATTATCAGTCAAAATTTGCATATGATTTATTTTTTGCATATATTAATTGCATACAACCCACATCATGGAAGGCAGAGCTACTACCAACTGAGCTGTGACGCCTGTCAATAATACTACTTATTACTAATTACTGACTGTTTATTGCAGAGCGTTCATGATATTGGATCAGTGGCGTAAAAAGGCCCAGTTATACAGAAGTAACGTGGTTCTATTCCCACTAGGCGATGACTTCCGATACGATAGATCTAACGAGTGGGATAACCAGTACTCGAACTATGAGACATTAATTGATTATATTAATGGCAACGATGCTTGGAATGCAGAGGTAATGCACTGGCGTTATTATTACTATGTATCATCATCATCAAATCATAGTCCACTGCTGGACGTAGGTCTCTCCCAAGACGCGTCACTGAACCCGGTCTTCGGCTCTACTCAGGTTGAGTTTGCAAGCTACATTCCGCAGATCTTTGTTCCGCAGATTGTTACTATATAGGTACGAATTCAAAAAAACAATTCATGTATAGTATTAGCAATATAGTCGAAAGTACAAGTATTGCTTAGTTTGGGACAATAAATTGATAATTCTGATTATTATTCAAACCCACGACCCCCATCACGAAAAGCAGTCCTAAACTGTGACGACGCCCGACGTCGGTTTTATGATGAATAAAAACATGTTAATATTTTTACTTTTATAATTTATATAACTGGTTTTTTTTATAAACTTCTATTGCTACGTAGCCGAAATGTCTAGAAAAATAACAAAGGTACTCTATTAAATTCTGTATAATATATCCCTTTACTTATAACTAGTTTTTAATAAGGATTTATAAAGATACATGTTTTCGTATAGGATCCTGATGAGAATAATTTTCAGATTTCATTTGGCACTCTGCAAGACTACTTCAAAGCGGTTCACAATGAAATGAAAATGTCAGACTTTCCCGTTTTATCGGGAGATTTCTTTACGTACGCAGACAGAAATGAACACTACTGGAGCGGTTACTATACTTCTAGACCTTTCTATAAGAATATGGACAGAGTACTGCTGGCTTATGTAAGGTAAGAGTTTTGTGAGTTTATTTACAGGCCTTTGTATTTAATACTAGTAGTACGCCCCGGCTTCGCACGGGTAGCCTATATAAATAAATATCATTATAATATAGCTAATTATGTTACTCAGTATAAATGTATTTTCGAAATGATAAAAAATATAGACCCTATAGTATGTAACCCCCCCGCATATACTCCCGTGACCGGCAGCGGCGCGGCGCCCGCTGACTTTTTTCTAATAAGTACTTACATTTTTGAACTCGTGATATCTTTCGAATGGAATGTCCGAATTCAATAATTTAAAAAGTAATAGAAAGGTATTGAAGCAGTCTTAATTTTAAAGTAATTTATTTAGATAAGGATTAATACCTAAGTACAAATATAGAACGTTTTCTGGCGTCGTCATTTTAATTATATTTTTTTGATATTAAAACACTTATTATGACATATCTATAATAGTTAGACATATGCTGTCGCTGACTTTTTTGTGAATGATGATGTGTTCTACAAAATT
This sequence comes from Ecliptopera silaceata, assembly GCA_932527185.1. Classification (NCBI taxonomy): domain Eukaryota; kingdom Metazoa; phylum Arthropoda; class Insecta; order Lepidoptera; family Geometridae; genus Ecliptopera; species Ecliptopera silaceata. The sequence continues at coordinate 6,292,471 of OW052208.1, read as the reverse complement.
GTAGTACATTATTTATTTCTATCATCCATAGTTTCCGCAGCGCACGCGATGTAAGGAATTTCTTTTACACCTTGGGTTACATGATTGAAGTTTTAGTAAGGATCCCTAATTTTTTTGAAAATATAATATAGCCTATGTTCAGCACAGATAATGTAGCTTCACAACAGTGAAAGAATTTTTGAAATCGGTCCAGTAGTTTCGGAGCCTATTCGATGCAAACAAACAAACAAACAAACAAACAATCAAATCTTTCCTCTTTATAATATTAGTTTAGATAATCTAATCAAGTCAATTACAGGCTCATGAGACATATGTCTGCGTCTGCGGTAATGTATCGCACGCTCTCAGTGGATGTGTTCAGTGTGGCATTGCATTGTTATGGAGAACTTTCTTCTTCTTTTTTTATGTGGCTTCTGCCCGTCAATAGGACAAGCAATTCTGCCAATGTAAAGTGTTGGAAAATAATTCTCAGTCAAGTCAGTCAGTCGTCAAGTCAGTTGTCATTTGTTTGAAAACGGAATGTGGTGGAGATTTTTCTTTTCAAAACCTATAGTCCAGTCAAAATAGACTAAAATTATGACTTCAGTTTGCATTAATTCCCAACAAGCTGGATTTTTGTGCAGGCCTTGAATACGTCATTACAAATGATATGTCAAAAGTCCCCATCGATCCCGCTTGTGCGTTGTTTTTTATTCGAGGTTAAAGGTCATAAATTTGCATTTTTTGCGTATATCTCTGAAACAACGAAAGCTATTGAAAAGTGGTTCAGGCAAAGTTTGTACATCGTAAAATTGTCTACAAAAATACTTCAACACTTTTCTTCTACAAAGCATCGTTTTCGAGATTTAGTGACTTTAGACCGCAGGAAAATCGTCGAAGATGCTGCGTTTTTTTCATTTCAGCCGTTTTATCTGCTTCATTGCCACAGAATAAACAGTATTTCTTGAAATTTACTGAAAGGGGTGTTGGATTCGATGGGTTAGTCCTTCTCCGAGGTAATGAATCGTCTTTTTGTTTCAAGAAATACTGTTCGTTATATGGCAATGAAGCAGATAAAACGGCTGAAATGAAAAAAACGCAGCATTTTAGTAGATTTTCCTGCGGTCTAAAGTCACTATATCTCGAAAGCGATGCTTTGTAGAAGAAAAGTGTTGAAATATTTTTGTAGACAATTTTACGATCTACAAACTTTGCCTGAACCATTTTTCGATAGCTCTCGTTTATGACTTTTAAACGCAAATTTATGACTTTAACCTGGGTATTTGCGTTTTTCGCGTATATCTCTGAAACAACGAGAGCTATCGAAAAATGATTCAGGCAAAGTTTGTAGATCGTAAAATTGTCTACAAAAATATCCCAACACTTTTCTTCTACAAAACATCGCTTTCGAGATATAGTGACTTTAGACCGCAGGAAAATCTACTAAAATGCTGCGTTTTTTTCATTTCAGCCGTTTTATCTGCTTCATTGCCATTTATCGAACAGTATTTCTTGAAACAAAAAGACGATTCATTACCTCGGAGGAGGACTAACCCATCGAACCCATCACCCTTTTCAGTAAATTTCAGGAAATACTGTTTGTTCTGTGGCAATGAAGCAGATAAAACGGCTGAAATGAAAAAAACGCAGCATCTTCGACGATTTTCCTGCGGTCTAAAGTCACTATATCTCGAAAACGATGCTTTGTAGAAGAAAAGTGTTGAAGTATTTTTGTAGACAATTTTACGATGTACAAACTTTGCCTGAACCACTTTTCGATAGCTTTCGTTGTTTCAGAGATATACGCAAAAAATGCAAATTTATGACCTTTGACCTCGAATAAAAAACAACGCACACGCGGGATCGATGGGGACTTTTGACATATCATTTGTAATGACGTATTCAAGGCCTGTACAAAAATCCAGCTTGTTGGGAATTAATGCAAACTGGAATGTCTATTTTGACTGGACTACTATAGGAAACGAGTTTCATCAAACAATGATATTGCTTACATAATTAGAACACTTTTCTTTCAAGTAGGTATTTTATTAAATAATGACAGAACACGAATCAGTGTTAAAAGTTATTGTAGATAGAGCAAAATATATTACATTTTGACGTTTTGCATCAATGTCATATCAGTTGACGCCGCGAGTGCCGCGACTTACCTTTCCCATGTTTATAGAGTCTTCGTAGAAAACCTAGTTTGTTTTTTTTTTCCTCCTGAATTTTTGACAGCTGTTCATTTGATCTGACAAACGCTTGACAGTTTCCTAAAACCAGGCTATTCAACGCTCCAGTCTATAACTTAAAAACTTTGAGAAGATAATAAATTAATCGACAAGTTTATTAATACTTTAAACTCACCAGTAAATGGATCATACGCGCATTTGTTTGAGATAACATGTTTACACTTAAATTCAAAAATATCACAATCACTTTCACTTTTTCACTTTTACCACTAAATTTTGGGTTGGCTGGTAGAAAATGCTTTAGCATTAAGTCCTCCTATTGTATACTTTGTGTGCAATGAAGAATTAAATAAATAAATAAATATTAACTATAAATAACTAAATACATTTTATACTATCCAAAATCCAATTATAAATGCATAAATATATTTAAAAGTTTCAACACTTTCAAAGCCTAAAAAAACTGAGCATTATCAGCATGTTTACTAGCTTTTAACATATAAAAATGTTATAAAATCTAAAAAGTCTTGATATAATGCAGTACAACATAAGACTATCGAAAAAGGGCCATCGCGACCTTAATGTTGCTACCAGTTAGACCAGTCTTTCGAAACTATTGCATAAGTTGTCTATGCAAACGGTTATTGAAAGGGCTTCATAGAATATGCATAAAAATTATTATGGGATCGATATACCGGTTCCGATGACGATAATGTATGAATTACTACTTGATCTTATTATCGATATATTGTTTAGTTTGAAGACAAATAATTAATTAATAAAAGGTATGAAAATACTCTTTATTTTTTGTAAAATCGTATTCTGTAATATAGAAATTATGAATGAAAACTTAGTGTAGTGTGTTTTTTTTATAAAGTAGTGTTTTATTTACATTTCATAGTTAATTAAAAAAAAATTACATGTTATTGTTATTATTGGGTTTTCTTATTGTTACTATTCATCTCTCATCTCAATGTTACATCGTGTTTCGTTGTTTTAAGTACTATCGTGTCGTTGTTATAAATTAACACATAATTTGTGTGTACTTAAAAAACAAAATTATCTAATGAGTTAGAGATTTACTATAAGTACAAAAAAGCCACCAGAGCGTTGATTAATGAGTAAATTGACATTAGCATGAATTGCTTACATAGCTTGTTTCAAAAAACTTGTTTATTTACAAGTTTTTAATAGTTTTTACGGCACACTACGTAACTATTTTAAAATGACAAAGTTTGATGCATTTTCACAACATTTTTTTTAATTAGTCACATTTGTTTACGTATCTCGCAGGACTACATACGATCCTGAATAAAGCATGCTTTATACAGCGTGATTTATTGAGAAAGGCGGTGATGGTCGATTTTTCCTTAACTAAAAGATTTATGAAAAACGGCGTACGAAGATATTGTTTTTTTTATTTTTATTTATACATTTTTAAGGAAAACCAACAGCTTGACACTTAGGTAATATAGTTATAAATATACCCCCTATCTTATAAAAAGTTAGCGTTGACTTCAAGTCGTCATTACGTATGGTAATCAATACTTCAAGTCTGCGCTAACTTTTACCGTAAGAATCGGATCAGCCAATTAGGTATAGGTTTTCACGAATAGTGACACATAATTCTGTAAACACTTTAATTTAAAATAATTAAAAATTCAATCTTGTACCTTCCAGGGCAGCAGAAATAATAACGGCTCAGGCAACTGCCTCGCGTTCCGTTTCAAATATAATGTCACTGCAACTTCGGGACAGAGTTGAACAGGCGCGGAGGACTCTAGCATTGTTCCAGCACCATGACGGAGTCACTGGCACTTCGAGGGATGACGTCAGAGAAGATTATGCTAAGAAGTAAGTTAAGAAAACAGAAAAAAAGGAATCGGGTCTAAGGGGATATATTTCACCGGGACGCCATGGCGGCGCAACCAGTCGCGGCCACAAACAAAATGTATACAGCTCTATAGAGATTTACTCACCTGGTGTCCGTTTGGTCGCGCAACCAAACGTACATTTTGTTGGTAGCGGCGACTGGTTGCGCCGCCGTGGTGTCCCGGTGAAATATAGCCCTAAGAGTCACTATAAACCTGATTCCACTTACTCTGTTGTTTGAACAATAACAGTCATACCTTTTTTTAAACTATTGCATAGCTTCTATCGCGGGTCTTGAGCGTGTAGACCGAATCCAGAAATTCCGTAACGAAATAACCTAACACTGTGCATGCGTAATCCAGCAAAAAATGCTATGCAATAGCTTTACGAACGCTAATATTCCGTAACGAAAATAACCTAACACTGCGCATGCGTAATCCAGCAAAAAATGATATGCAATAGCTTTACCGCGGCAGTCCCCGAGTGCCACACGTCTTTTTTTTTAATTTATAATTTCACTTTCACAGAATGCTACTAGCCATCAAACACAGCCAATCTGCAATTCAGCAAGCTGCTTACTACTTACTCAAAGAACCGCCTATCCAAGATCAGACGCAAGACGATATTTACTTCGACGTGGACGACATTTGGCGACGACACGATGAAATTCCCGCACGAATAACGATCGCTTTGGATGTCGTGTCGCCGTCCAGAAGAATCGTGCTTTATAATGCGCTCGCGTTTAAACGACATGAGATTTTGACGGTTTTCGTGTCTTCACCACATGTTGAGGTAAATATAACAATAACATACTTTAATTAAAGTATTATCTACCTTATAACGTAAACAGCTTTAGATAGTTTGATTTATAAAACAAGATTATATTTCCTCTCACGACATTTCTCAAACTCGCGTGGTTCGGACTTGGCTTTTACCGTTCTTCTCAAAAATCACCCTATACATAGTCGTGGTCAAGTCAAGAACAATTTTATGTTGTATTAGTGGTCCACTTAAGACCTGGAACCAGCTCAGGTCATGACCCCCATGACCCCCCCTGGATCCGCCGGTGGTAAGAAGTTGTTTACTAAAAACGTTTCAGGTTTTCGACCCCGAAGGTAATCCAATGATGGCTCAGATATCCCCCGTGGTGGCGGGCGAGAAGCGGTTAGGCTTTGCAGCTAACAAGTTTCAACTTTCATTCCCCGTTACTGTGGACCCACTCGCTCTCACCATTTATACAATATCACTGCGGGATAGTATGAGTATTAACAAGTAAGTTATTTTTTTACTATATTTTTTATAACTGGAGAAATGGAAGGGAGGCCTTTGCCCTGCAGTGGGACACCACAGGCTGAAAATGAAAAAAAAATAAGCAATCTAGTAATCATAGTACAAGCTAGATAGGGCTAGATAGCATTGTACGAAATGTTTCCATAGTACAGCTATGCTTAGTTGGTAGTAGCTCTGCATTCCATGCTGTGGGTCGTAAGTTAGATTCCTACCCAGAGCATGTGTTTGTGTGATGAACATTAATTTTTGTTCTGTGTCTGGGTGTTTATATGTATTCTATGTATGTATTTCAAAAATAAATGTATATCCTATGAGCAATCTAGTTCCCATAGTATAGGCGACAATGAAATTGGTTTACCACTCTAAGACTGAATATCATTTGCACGTACAAAACATCAAGGGCTATTTTCGCTTGACAGATCAATAACTGCTACCTCAGAATCTGTCAATCTGTAATCCTTAGCGAATAATTATGTTACTGGGAGATGTCATCAAAAGTGGTAAACCACTTTCGTTGTCGCCTATACAAGCTCTGCTTAGTTTGGTGCGATGTGTCAATTGTTGACAAGTCCAAGTCAAGCACATTTCACATATCGCATCTTCTTCCTCTTTCTCTCTCTCTCTCTCATTTATTTAAACATTCAATAAAAGCATCATCTTTTCCAGATACACATCATTTTCCAAAGTCCGTATCTACAATGCTGATTACTGGTCAGTGGATCTACCTAAAATGTTCCAAGTGGAACAGCCAAGTGCTAGGCTGATGGAAGACCTGACTTTCCAAGCTGGGAACAGTACTAGAGTAGTCGCTAACATGAACGGACTGATCAAAGCGCTTGTGTCAACCGATGGTGTCACTAGTCCTGTTCATATGGACTTTGTTCAGTAAGTTATCTATAGTAGATATTTATATTATTTAGATAATATCTATGTTTCATAATGAAATAATGGCTTATTTGTATTTTGACTTTTTTTGTATTTTTGCCTTCCATGCTGTGGGTCGTGGGTTCGATTCCCACCCAGAGCAAATGTTTGTGTAATGAACATTGATATTTGTTCTGTGTCTGGGTGTTACTATGTATTCTATGTATGTATTTACAAATAAGTATTCTATCCACTATCTAGTTCCCATAGTACAAGCTTTACTTAGTTTGAGACTAGAGTGTGAATGTAAATATTTTTTTTATTTATACTTCAATAACCAAAATTAATTACTCAAATACTTAGTGGTACTTTCCAGATATGACACCCAAAAAGGCAAAGATAGCAACAGTGGCGCTTACCTCTTCATCCCGAAAGGTCAAGCCGAGGTGTTCAAACCGGACGCCTTTCCCGAACTAGTGGTGACCGAGGGCATTTATAAAGCAACGCTTTATACTGCTCTTAATAGACCTAAGGCTGCTGAAATAGTTTTGGCTGTAAGTTTTATTTATATTCTATTATTTGTAAGCTAAGATAGTAGGGCACCAATTTATTAAAAAAAAAGGATAATGTACCCCTAATTCATATGTAAGTTATCAGATTCCAATAAAATACAACCTCTATGGTACAAACTCTTTCAAGCTGTGATCAAAAATGCCCTGAGATTTTTTGAACACTGAACACTGAATATTGAAGAGATTACAGTAGATACAAATAGAATAGATAAATGTATATTTGTCCTCTAAATACACAGGTAGTTAGTAGTAGCAAAGCATGCGAATATCAGCAAATATACCTTTAGTATACGCATGCTTTTCATATTATCATCATTGATTTTTAAGAAGATGATCATTGTAATATTTTATTACTTTTAATACGTTATATAATAGTAATTTCGTTTAAAGCCTGTTATTATTCGATAATATTAATTACGTTCAAACCCCGTGATAACTTTGCGCAATAACAACTTTGCTGTTTCGATTGGTAACAGTGCCATCTGTTGACCACAGTTTGTAACTATAGTAGTTTCAATTAGCGTGCTAGATGGCGCTATTTACAATTATTTTTTACAGATAACAGTACATAACAACCCGTCCCTAATGCAAACTGAAGTAGAAATAAGCAATAGCTTCCTAATCGACCCTCAAGTTGATGATTTGGAACTGGCTATGAGATTCTCAACGGAGATCAAAAATGGTGACGTTTTTTACACAGATTTAAATGGCATGCAGGTTTGTAAACTTCCTTTATTTAGTAAAATGTGTAGTACTTGAGTTTTAAGAATAAGAATCATTTATTTGCATAATACTTGTCATTAAAAGTAAAACAAATGTATTAATTTATTATACCAGCAAGTTTTGGTGTGCATTATATTTATGTATTATACTATTTTATAAGTTTTTCCTAATAATACACCTAGTAAGACCCACATGTTTAGTTGACCTTTTGATGTATAAGGTCTAGAAAACTGCTCGGAAAATAAACACTTGGTGAGAATTGGATCTTAAATAAGATCAAAATAAGACATAAACAGCAGCATAAAGAAATCGATATTTAATTCAGTCATGTTTGCGTTGACGCGTAGTGTAACTCAAAAATATCAACTTAACTATTGCTGCCACTGTTACATTTCTTAGAGCTTCTTATCGATAAGGCAACTCTAATCGATGTTGGGATAACTCGACATTCTACGTAAATAGAAGATTTTTCAATTGCTGAAAAATCTTTTAGATCTTGCAAAACGATTTGATATAAATTATGTTCAAACTCCGTGATATCTTTACTTTTGCGATCTAGAACTTGTCCGTTTCAATTTATAACAGTGCCATCGACCACAGGTTTAAGTAAGTTCTTATGTAACATGCTAGATGACGCTATAATGATTTAATAACCAAACCCTTTGTAGATGATAAAACGGCGGTATTTCGAGAAGATTCCTCTACAAGCTAATTTCTACCCGCTTCCGGCCGCCGCGTATATAGAAGGAGATACTTCGAGGTTTACGTTACTTACTTCTACACCGTTGGGGATGGCTGCTTTACAACCAGGACAGATTGAGGTATGATACCAAATATACACCACATTACAGTACTTTTTTTAGCTAAATGATCACATACAACAAGTAGGTAGTAGACAACTGATGTGGCGCGGCGGGCGAAGGTCCGCCTGCGACGCGGAGGTTCGGGTTCGATTCCCGCCTTGGGATAAATGTTTATACGATCTGCTAATATTTATTCCGGGTTTTCTGGGTATTTTATATGTATAATAAAAATATATATCTATGTAAGTATTATATTAAGTGTGAAAGTCTTCTAGTACCCATAACACAAGCTCTGCTTAGCTTGGGGCTAGATGATGTTGTGTGGATTGTCCAGCATTATTTATGTTAAAGTTTTTATATTTGAAATGTTGCTGGCAGGTTATGCAAGATAGAAGACTGAGCAGAGATGACAACAGAGGTTTGAATCAAGGAGTTTTGGATAACGTGAGAACGCGACACACGTTTAGAATCATCCACGAGACCGCTGTCACACCATGCAAGGTTAGTTTGTAGATTTACAATGTTCTTGAAATACAAAAATCGCGTTATGTGCTTATTCCCGACTGGAGAAAAAGAAACTCTCTGAGACAAAACTTTTTCAATTGAACATACACCCTTTTTAAAAAAATCACTGCCACGGCGGTAGTACTTCGGGCGAACTCTATCATAAAAAGCTCAGCTACTACAGTACAAGAATATGAAGCTGTACTAGTCGAAAACTTTAAATGAAGACATTAAAAAAGTAAATTTTTGATAGCAATCAAAAACTTAAGTTCTTAGATTCAGCTTTACCTCTTTTCACCAAATGCATCCATACGCTATAACGATCATCTTGTTTTGGCTCACACGTACGAACGTCACGGGTTTCAGCTAGTTTATAATATTTGTACATCTCCACAGCTAAAGACTCCAGCGGAACACCCGAGCGGTCAACTATCGCTGGGCGCGCACGTCTCCCAACAAATGTTGATGCAGCCAATAGTAGCGATGCATTACAGTGCGCGCTCCGAGTCCAGCCGACCGCAATACTCGCGCTCGCTCGCACCCGCCGCCGACGTCGTACTAGCGTCCTTTCACTCGCACGTACACGCCAAGGTATAGTACAACACTCGCGCTCGCTCGCACCCGCCGCGGACGTCGTACTAGCGTCCTTTCACTCGCACGTACACGCCAAGGTATAGTACAACACTCGCGCTCGCTCGCACCCGCCGCGGACGTCGTACTAGCGTCCTTTCACTCGCACGTACACGCCAAGGTATAGTACAACACTCGCGCTCGCTCGCACTCGTCGCGGACGTCGTACTAGCGTCCTTTCACTCGCACGTACACGCCAAGGTATAGTACAACACTCGCGCTCGCTCGCACTCGTCGCGGACGTCGTACTAGCGTCCTTTCACTCGCTCGCACCCGCCGCGGACGTCGTACTAGCGTCCTTTCACTCGCACGTACACGCCAAGGTATAGTACAACACTCGCGCTCGCTCGCACTCGTCGCGGACGTCGTACTAGCGTCCTTTCACTCGCTCGCACCCGCCGCGGACGTCGTACTAGCGTCCTTTCACTCGCACGTACACGCCAAGGTATAGTAGGTACAACACTCGCGCTCGCTCGCACCCGCCGCCGACGTCGTACTAGCGTCCTTTCACTCGCACGTACACGCCAAGGTATAGTAGGTACAACACTCGCGCTCGCTCGCACCCGCCGCCGACGTCGTACTAGCGTCCTTTCACTCGCACGTACACGCCAAGGTATAGTATTTTCACGATGACAGCGCGGTTTCCGAACTGACTCGATTGGATAATCGCGCTCTTTTCGCTAAACAGACCGAGTTCTATAGTCTAACAAATAATCATGTACAAACTCAAATTATCAATTTAAAATTTTGGTTAGCAAATATATAATATTTAATTTCATTTACTGTACACCATTTAATAACCTGACTATTTCTTGCATAAAATGCGGCCACAATATCTCTCAAGAATTATTTGTAAGACTATAGTAAAGCTAACCTAAGGTAAGCTCAGGTTCTAGTATACAAGCTTTAAACTAGATGGCTTTGAAATATCTGAAACTATCATGTTTATGAACATTTTCTATAAAAGATTTGTGTTTTAAAAGAAAACTAGAAGAGGTTTTTATTAATATTCCTGTATATTTTTAACAGGCTAAAGATGGTAGCGCCATGCACGGCATGGGCCTGACATTCCAGCGTGTGTATCTAGACACGTGTTTCGGCAAGAAAGACATCGCGAAATGGTATCCACTCGGCGATGGACAGGTGAGGATATACATCTATTTAAAAGCAGAAATAACTCCGTTTTTTTTCTAGAAAATATGTCACATAAGTCGCAAAGTAAACATTCAACTTATAAACATTACCTAACACATTTAACATTTCAAATAAAAATATAATATAATTAAAATGTTTTGTTCTAGGTTCACCTATCAGACTTCATCGACGCTCCAAACAGGATATTCGAGAGTTCAATAACATACGTCAATATACTGAACCCACTACCCGAAGGAGTACTCACACTTTGCCCCATGGAAGTACGGTCTGTTTTTATAAACCACACATTAAAACACGGATGAATATATTTAATTGTTAAGAGAAAGTGGACTGAAAAATATCCTATCCTCTTGAGAAACCTAGTTCGAATATCCAGCTTAATTATAAATACACTTTTAAATAAATATATGAAATTTATGTTCTGAAGTAATAAGTATATGCATTTAAATTCGTAAATTACATAAATAGACTAATTAAATAATGCATTATAATATTTCTGATTAGCGAAATCAGGTGTTAAAGATGAAAACGCTATAATAATAATATCTTATTATTAATACAATTCTATTACTCAATGCACTGAGTACGCAATACAAGGTGTAAAAAGATTACTACCGAAATGTAAATTAAAACTAAATATGTATATATATAGATCTTAGACCTCTTGGTACCTATAAACCTGCTCAAGTAAATCGATATCAAAGAGTGTGGCTCGATTGCATTTCGCACAAATTCACAGTAAATTAATTGAAAGTACCTAATAACATGTAAAGATAATTTTTAATAAAATTTTTGCTGTCTTAAATAATCTAAATCTGAAAAAAAAATAATAGATAAATAGATGACTTTATCATGTAAATTATCGTTAAAACACAATGTTTTTTTTTTTCATTAACCTATTTCGTCCCACTGCTGGGCAAAGGTCAATGAAAATTATTGATATTTATTCTACTACACAGTAAAGTCGCTGTTTGATCTGAATTAGTCGGTAGTAGTATATTTACACTCTGTATATTAAATAATTCTTGTAAATAGTATGTAAATTATTTATTATAAACTAGTAATTGTAAAAGTCACTAGCAGTCACATCCACACATATTTTTTCTTACTTAATTTTGCTGAGTAAAACACTAATAATTTTTTTGACAGACTTAACAGCTTAGTCGGTCTTTCAACTTTTCATTATAGTACGAGATCCGGCTGCAGGATTACTACGCTCATCTGTTTTTTGCTGGAAACCGATTTTTTATGTATATTTATAATTAGGAGAATATATATTTATCAGGTTGCCTAGCAAAATTTGGCCGCCAGTATGTCTAATTAAATTATTTTTTTTTGTTTTTTGGGAAAAAATATCGTTCACTTGTTTTTTAAATAAAATAACGTCTACATCATGGCAATTTATATGAAGATTCAAAGAAATCACGGTTGCCGTTGCGTACTTGGCCGCACCTCTTCGCAGCTAGGTGTAAACAGGTATGATTTCGATATATTTATACGTGCATAACGTTTATTTATTAATTGCATATCAAATTAAAGCTATGTTTTTTTCCATTTTTTATCATATTGTTTGCTTAATTAAATCTATCCGCAAATAAGGGTTGCTGATTTTTTCGAGTCTTTATATTAATTGCCATGATGTAGACGTTATTTGATTTAAAAAACAAGTGAAGGATATTTTTCCCAAAAAATAATTTAATTAAACATACTGGCGGCCAAATTTTGCTAGGCAACCTGATAAATATATATTCTCCTAATTATAAATATACATAAAAATTTGGTTTTCAGCAAAAAACAGATGAGCGCAGTAATCCTGCAGCCGGATCTTAGACTATTATATGCTGTGGTTTGATCTTTATCATGAGCCAACATTTGTGTGGTGGACATAACAAACTTTTTTGTTCTGTCTGAGATTTATTAATAAAAAAATAAACAAGTATTCTATCAGCAATCTAGTTACCATAATACAAGCTTTGCTTAGCTTGGGACTAGATGACGTTTATTTCCAATTTATCTGTAAATATGTAATGCACTAAAATTGTTATTTTATTTAAAAATACTTTCAGTGTTTTAAAATATTCGAATTTTGAAAATCTCTACCAATTGGTACTGTATAGAAATTTAATTCACTTTCTTTATATACCTACCTACCTAATTTGTGTACCTATTGTACCATTACTTTAAGCACAATCTACTTTTGCATATCAGATTTTTGTTTGTCGCTGTTTCATAGTTTTATAAGTATTTAAGATATTCGCATAAATATTCGAAGCAAAAAATAAGTATAATATGAATTAGATGAGATTAGAAAATTGAATTTCCATAAATAGACTGTAATTGAAGTTATTTTATTTTTAAATGTTAATTATTCCGCCCTTTATTTTATAAATTGCGTTACGCATTTCACGAAGGTCTACAAATCATTATTATTTTAATTATTTGTAAGTTTTGAGTTTGATCTCAATAAAATGTTTTATTATATTTGTTGTTTTTTTGTAGTTGTAAATCTGGGTTCCTGGAATATATTTAAACGCTACATTATAGTGCTCATAAATTCTCATACGCCAGCTTGGTCTAGTAAAAACTCAGTTTTAATTACAAGCCTAAACTGCTCTTGACATCATGAGAATAGAGCTCAAAGTAAATCGTGACAGTGTAGTGCACTGAACAACATTACCTTAGACGCCAATGAGATACAAAATCTGGAGTCATAAAGCAACACAGTACATTCAGCAGTTTGGCCTAGCCAAGTTGTGTATGCCAAAGACATGGGTCCTCAGCATACATAGGTCTTAGAATGTGTGAGCCAGGCAGTCTTAGACCTTACTTTGGTGTTTTTAGTACCTAAATTTTGAGGAAGATATTCAGATTGTACCTATTCTGCACTAAATTACTGCTGATACTCAAAAATCAAGAATCTTTAATATATTTGCTGGGCACATTAGAAAATCGCTTAAAATAGGTAAAGAATATTTTAATTTCAAACTGATTTAACTACCTTACCTAGCGTTATATCAGGGATTGGATTACCTTTAAGTATTTGAAAGTGTTAAGTATATGGACTTTATATTAAAAATCCACCATCATTTAGTGTAACTAACTTAGGGACAGGATAACGTAAAATAAACCAGATAATATAACAAAAAAACATTTATTTCAATTTAAAAAACACAACAATTAACTTAAACATATATACAGCTAATAATTCGACACAGCCACTTAATTACAGGTAACTTATGTCCCAATCAACAAAACAATATTAAATACGCTTAATTTAATAAAATGTTTTTAACGGATCTTATTCATAAAAACTTTGTATATAGGTAGGTTATTAAATCACAGTAGGTAGAGTAAAAAAACATAACGACTAAAATACTGAACAAAAAGTTTGTATGTAAAGGTTAGTAATCAATCAAGCATCAATAAAGAAAATGCAGCTGAAAATTAGCAATGCTATTAGTTGAAGTGGCAATGGGCCAGCTAATTTTGCCGAAGAACCGACAAGACCGGGCTCAGTGGCGCGTCTTGAGAGAGACCTACGTCCAGCAGTAAACTGATATAGGTTTGATGATGACGAATGCTACATAACACTTCGTTGTTTACTCATTGTCTACATTAAAATAATCTTAGTAATTAAAAACTTAAACATTTTAATTTTGTCAAATTAAGTTATTTTTATACTGAAACAGAAAATATATTAATGCTACACTTATAATTAGAATAAATAATACTCGAACCGGAATACCCAATGATGAAAATTATATTCAAAAATCACAAATATATTTGCATAAAAACCTAAAATAAATTAATAATTTACAATAATAATTACTAGTTATTCTATGGTACTAAGTTGGAAGATTATTATGGAATTAAACACTTAAAACTAACATTATGTAGCGAGTATGATTTGCCAAATAAATACTATCGGTTTTCACTATCACTTTTTGAAAAGAAGTTTATATACTACGGAAAAAGATTGTTGAATACCAGTGATCAGTACACCAAGTACGAGTTTGTGCACACACGGATCGTAGAGACGCAATCGCCAAGCGCCACCGATTTTGTATGGAGATCCAAGCTGCTCAAGAAATCCGCTGGAGGCGCTGCTTGGATCTCCATACAAAATCGGTGGCGCTCGGCGATTGCGTCTCTACGATCCGTGTGTGCACAAACTCGTACATGGGGTACTGCAAAGGACTAAATTAAAATACGTGACGACATTCTTCTGCGTTTTTTTATACGTAATTGCAACAATTGTGAAAGAGACACAGCATAAGTCTTGCTCATCAAAAGAATAATAAGTTATTTACTCATTATTCTTTTCACATTCAAAATCGATTTAAATTTTCACTAATGTAGTACAAAATCCTCAATTTATATTGGTTATAGTGATGCTAAATATGGCTTATATTAATTGACTATGACTTAGCAGAACACGCTATTTTTATAGGAATGCACAGAAAAACATTTAAAGTGGTTTAGGATCAGCACACTAGCGCTAAACCTAAAACTGACTATACTCTTTTAATCATAGACATACCTAATAGTAGACTGAGCAATAGTCTAACGAAATTGAACACTCTAGAAAGAGACAACGTGACTGTGCGGCCAATACCTCTTTTCTGTAAGTCTGTATAATCAACTAGAAAGGGGCAACTACTAGCCGCACAACTGTTTTGTCTCACTCTTTACCGTATTTACTTCATACCTGGATAGAGAACGCCCAGTCCATTCTACGTCTATGGTTTGAATCCTGTAGTTTTGACTAAAATATAAAAAACTAGGCCGTTTCTAAGATTAATATTATTATCATCTAAAAAGGGACAACTAGTAGCCGCACGTTCTGTCTCTCACTCTGACGTATTTACTTCATACCTGAATAGGGAACGCTCAGTCCATTCTCTACGTCTATGGCTTGAATCCTGTAGTTTGACTAAAATATTAAACACTAGGCCGTTTCTAAGATATTTACAACTTAGCTGTGACCGGTCCATTTAAGACTACAGGATTTTTTCGGCAGAAATCAATATTGAAGGACGGCAATACTGAAGTGACTAGGCGTTGGCAACTCTCCATAACTTCTGGCACGATTTGATATACTTGTTCTTCTTTCCTAAAAAGACAAATACAATCAGTTTTTAGAATTATATTTATTATTATCAATAAACATTGATCTTTGTTCTGTGTGGCGTGTCAAAGTAAATTTAGGTGCATTTTTAGAATAGTTTATATAGATCACACATCACGCTCTGGTCCCATACTGAGCAAAGCTTGTACTATGGGAACTAGATTGCGGATAGAATATTTATATACATATTTTTTTTGTAAATACATACATAGAATACATAGTAACACCAAGACACACAACAAATATTTATGTTCATCACACAAACATTTGCTCTGGAGGGAATCGAACGACCCACAGCATGGAAGGCAGAGCTACTACCAACTGAACTGTGACGCCTGTCGTAAATCGTTTATCTGTACCAAGAACATATATGTAGCGCCATCTATATCGCTACATGATGAACTACATCGTAGTCTACGCAACAGACCAACAGATGGCGACAAATCCAAGATCGCACAAACGAAGTTATCACGGAGTTTGAACGTAAGTAACAGAACTGATGACTATCCATCGGTCCTCGGACCCCGAGCCAAAGGTCGCTCGGCGCGGAAGATCTTCAATTTTCGTAGGAGATCTATTTCCTCAAATACTTGTATGACAAACATTGATGATTGTTCTGTGTTTCAAAGTAATGCTAGGTTACTTACGTTTTATCCTTGACCAGAGCTCCAAAAGTTGTTAATCCTTGCAAGCAGTTCCCAATAGCGTCAAGACTGAGGCAGTACGGATGGCAACGAGTGGACTCGACGCTTTGCTGAATCAACTTCAACGCGTGTTTGTGATCGCAGGTTGCTCTCTATAATTTATTAAATTATACAATTATAATTTTTTTGTTGAACAAAGATTTTTTTAAATTACACAATTTAAATGTCTTGTATTAAAATACATAGTTATAAAAATCCACTATAAAAAAAACAACAATAGTATAAATAATTATAACTACATACATTCAATTATATTTTTTTGTAGAACCAAGATTTTTTTCAATTACACAATTTAATAAATCTTGTATATTACTTAACCAAATCTATCGGACAGACAAATTTATTTATTTATTTACTTCAATGTATACAGATAAACCAATAACATTAATTTAAGAGATAGTGGCGCTATACAAAGCATTCATTATTAAAATACACTATAAAAAAACAGCAAAAGTCAAATAAGTAGAAATAAAATATTGCATCTATCATTCTAATATGAAATACAAAGTAGTAATAAGTTTAAGTTAAATATTAAAAAAACATAAATAACCAACCTGTAACATAATCTCCCCACATTTGGAGAGCGTGGTGAGAGCTGGCCACACTGCCCACTTCAGCAAATGCTGCAACTTCTGATCTTCACCGGTTGTAAATATATCTCCGTTGAAAGCCACTACCTTGTTCTGTATGCAGTATTCTAAGGCATTGTTAAATGTCTGAAAGGTTAAAAATAATTCATATAGAATAGTGTTGCCAACGCTCTCTTCCAGTTTCCCAGAATATTAGCTTTTTGTTCTAAACTGTCTTGTAGTTTTAAGTAGCGTCTTGGCTTTCTAAAGACTTCAGTTTTTTTTAATATATTTGCCAATATTGCTTGAACATGTTTTAAACTATGTTGTTACTTTAATAAATTTAAAAATTTACTAAATAACTCTAAACACAACAATACTGTAGCACGAATAAGAATGAAAGTACTGTTATTTCTTAAAATCATTTATAAGAGATGGAAACTTTAAGATTAAAACAAAGTTGCCTATAATCGTTTAATAAGTTAAAAAAAAAAGTATATTGAAGAATAAAAGAGCGTACAAAGTAAATAAAAACAGACATAAATCAAGGTCACAAAAAATTAATAGTACCTACATAGCAATATTTGATGTGTGCTCTTTAATTTCCAAACTAAGTAAGAACCTGTTTTAAAAATTGTATGTCACATAAAAATTTAAGCAACTCACATTTTGTTCAGTCTTTTCTAAATGAAAGAATTCGTGGCTAAGCAGTCTTCTTATTTGATGATACTCATTTGATAGCTGTTCTGTAATATAAAAAAAATATAACATTATCTACAGGTATACAGATTAAATCTAGTATTGCTAATGCAATTCATTTTTGAGTGATTTAAAAATAATATCCCTATTGGCTTTTTAGATTTTTTTGATTTTATTTATCTACACCCTTGCATTTAATTTCACCCGTACCCCAAGTACGAGTTTGTGCACACAAGGATAGGCACGCAATCGCCGTCTCTGCGATCCGTGTGTGCACAAACTCGTATTTGGGGTACTGATGTTAAATGAGGATGCAGTTAGCAAAGACGTTCACCTAAATAGAACCTTTTTACTCTTTTATGGTCAACTCTGTTCGCAATCCTCAAAGACCTTTTAATGACAGTTTTGTATAACGCCATCTATCGAAAGAAAGGTAGCAACTCGTTACATAACCCCCCTTAAGATGTCTTACCTCTAGCAATGGATACTCTGTGTACAATCACGCAGATAAGTGCCGGTGGTACAATGTAGTGTAGAATAGGATTAACGTAAAGTTGTAGTTGTATCACTGGTATCGCCACAGCCATTGTTTCAGCGTTCAATATGTGACCTGTAATACAGAGCAAATGTTTGAGTGAACTATTTAAAAAAATTGTATATGAGTAGGGTATAATTTATAAAATTATTTTTATCAAAAATGGGCGAATTATCAAAAAATAACGACGTCACGGACACCAACTAGTTAACAACTCATAAAGTTGTACTCAGTACCTCTACCATGAGTTATCAGGTTATCACAGTAAAATCGCCTGACTTTACTACAGTAGTTACGTCAATATTAGTACATATTGCGAATTTTAGTACCCAACTATCTGCTAGAGGTGCTGTACAAATCTTCATACATTTTTTAAAATACAGACGCTAGCGAGTATAGTATATTTATAGTAAAAACTCATGGTAGAGCTACTGATCTTAATCAAACAGGGAAACGAACCCACGACCTATGATTTGAAGAAACAACCGAAACTATAAGCGTGAATTGTATTATTTGACCGTTGCTTTTGTTGTTTAAGTTCAAGGTTTTTAAGTTGAATTGTAACTTCCGTATTGAATAATATATACGTAACGTTTACTAGCTGATGCCCGCGACTTTGTTCTTAATATCGCTTTATTTTGATAGTTCACGTAATATCTTTACAAGTATCCTATCGGTCTATCTTATAAAAATTTAGCGCAGACTTGATGTCTTGATTACCATACGTAATGGTGGCTTAATGTCAACGCTAACTTTTTATAAGACGTTATTCTGATATGTGTTATTCTGATGTATAAAAAAATTACGCGGATTTTGCATGGATGCTAATAGTTTTCCAAATTACGTTTATTAGTAACCAATATAAACGCTTTTTTGTTATATTTACGCGTGAACCAGTAAAGAATCAACTAATTGTATAATTTCTCGCGATTTTAATGAAGTGGTAACATACTTATTTAACTTACTGAGGTAATAATTAAAATTTCATTTCAATAAGTTGTATAGCTTTGATAGACAATTTATTGAAATGAAAATGAATTGAATAAATGGTATAGTTAAGGAATAGAGTTCGTTGTGTGATACGTAGGTATTATTAAATTATAAATAGCCAAATTCCTTAGCACTGAGTACATAGTTTTCTTTTAATATATTTTTGCAGTACAAATTCCAGATTAGAAAAGATTAGATAAATAGGATTTTAGAATAAATTACATAAGTAGATCAACTTTTATCATAAATAGATAACGATTTAATCCGATAGTTTCCAACAGGACATAAACGACCTTTTATTTTAAGAAATAGAAATAGTATATACAGGGAGTCCACGAAATCAAAGAAAAAAAAAGCTAAAAGTAAGGTGTGTAAACATAAGGATCTTTAGCTATCATTTGCGAAATAATTATGTTATTAATTATTTGTAAAGAGAACGGACAGAATACGAAACACCGCACTTCGCGAGAAGACCCGCATCACTGACGTAGGCAAAAAGACATCGAAGCTAAAATGGGACTGGGCGGGACACGTCAGCCGTATGCATAAGGACAGATGGGCAACTGTCGTCACACAATGGGTGCCAGCGGATGGACGGCGAAACCGAGGCAGACCTAGAAAACGTTGGCGTGATGACTTGGACACGTTTCACGTAGACTGGTGGGAGGCGGCGGTTGACCGAAAGTACTGGAAAAGTAGGGGGGAGACCTTTGCCCAGCAGTGGGAAAGTATAGGTTAAATAAAAAAAAAAATAAAAAAAATATTTGTAAGTAATGCAACATACCTTTCATTTTTTTCTTCATATCTGTCGACACGTTCATAACCGCCTCCCCTACAAGTCTCAATCTTCTATCTCTGTCTAATGTCATCATTTTCCGATGCACCACTAGTATCCTATCCACACTGCTTCGAATATCATTCTCGAATACCTTCGCACCAAGATTATTCAGCACTTCCATCATCCACTGTACCTCCTTGAGCAAATCAGAGAAAGTCAGCGGACTATTATTCATTAAACTCTGCATTAAAACTAATGCCATCAAGTTAGTTATCGTCGCGACAGTACAATCTTGCTGTTTGGTTATAACGTGATCGGCTACATTTTGCACCGATTTGAATTGATCAGGGGTGATTTGCTGGAGGTCTGTGGGTTTTAAGACCTCGTGGGGATGTGAGGTGTCTTTTTGAAGGTACTCACGAAGTGATAGAGGGTCGCCGAGGTTTATGTAGATGTTGCCAAAGTGGTCGTTGAGACTGGACAGTGCTTTGAGGAAACCCTGAAAGTGGTTTGATTAATTTATTTATTTCTCTCAACTTTTATTAACACTAGGTTAATGCAGTAGGTGGTAGATAGTAAATAAGATGGTGCTTAAAAGGTTTAATATAAAATGAATTATAATTAATAAATTTAATACAAACTAATTGTTGTTCTCGATGGGATTAGAACCCACGACCTAATACCAAGACAAGACAGCTAATACTATTTAAGCTGTGAGCATAAAGAGCACAGTTACTAGCATATAAGCTGTAAAGCCTGTTTGTTTTTCATAATGGTGCAAATGTGCCATATTTTCTATGTATCTGTTTAACACTAGCGAAGACGACAAAGCCACATATTTACTCACTTTGTATTTATGTAAACACTTCAAAGTAAGTGTTTACACTCATACCATCATTATGTTTACAATTCCAATCACAGCATCCCTGGGCCTTACTACTGAATTCAATAACAAAACCAAACTCGACTCGATGCGCTCATTGAGAAACCAAGTTCACGAAGAAATGTCAAAATGTTGAGTAAACTCTGTTTAATTTGTAACTTGAGTACTATTAAAATCCTTTTAACTTTAAATTTTGATTCAATGTATGTATTTTTATTTAGCGTACTTTACAAAATGTACGCTAAATAAGATAAAAACTAGCCTAGATAATAGGCTAATGGCGTATATTTTTTATCTACTTTAAGTAACGAGTAGCTTTCAATGATATTAATATATTATGTATTTAAAGTTATCAACGTAAACGATGTTAAATTAACCAAATAGTTTGTATTGATTGTTATTTTGCTTTTGCGGGGCCCATCGCTTACAAATTGAATTGAAATCGAGTTGCGTATCGCTATTGGATTCAGGAGTAAGCCTTTGGAATCCATAAACATCGTAATATTTGCATACCATGCGTTTATGTAAACGTACACAAAATACATAAACTCTTCAAGGTTTTTTGTATTATTGTAATTATAAAATGGTATGAGTGCGACAAGGTTTTCTAGTCATGTTAGTTAGGTAATAAATTTACTCGTAAACTGTTTTTTATTTACAAAAATGTGCAAAAGACGGTTTGTGGTAATTTTGCACGACCTTTTTATGGCTTATTGCGGTAATGTGTAATATCACTACATATCTAGATAGCCTATTGCGATCGTCATTTGTGTAGGTTTTAACCCAGTATGGTGTTCATGGTTCAGAGTATATAGCCTAAAAAATCTACTAAAATACTAGTAGTACGCCCCGGCTTCGCACGGGTAGCCTATATAAAAATATATAATTATAATATAGCCTATGTTCAGCGCAGATAAAGTAGTTTCACAACAGTGAAATAATTTTTGAAATCGGTCCAGTAGTTTCGGAGCCTATTCGATGCAAACAAACAATCAAATCTTTCCTCTTTATAATATTAGTTTAGAAAATGCATAAAGCTTATTGAGTAATTCCTAACCAAGTTTATTATTTCATAATTTAAATTAAATATGAACTGATAAACATTGATGAAGGATGACAGGCGTCACATCACAACTCAGTTGGTAGTAGTTCTGCCTTCCATGCTGTGGGTCGTGGGTTCGATTGCCACCCAGAGCAAATGTTTGTGTGATGAACATAAATATTTGTTCTGTGTCTTGGTGTTACTATGTATTCTATTCTATGGATGTATTTACAAAAAAAATATATAAAATTCTATCAAAAAAATGTATAAATAATCTCTATTAGCATTAAGGCCAGTCATTGTATTAAATTAGATTAGTTCTAAGTTTTTTTGTTATTTTTCCGTTGCACATCTATCTGAACAATCAACTATGAAAGATATAGGAACAAAGATCTTACCCCCGTAGACTCCTTAGGTTTAGGCACGCCCAGATGTTCATACGCGAACAATCCATGTTCTATCAGTCTGTCGTAGCTCAAGTTTATGGGGACTATTGTGATGTCTGATACTTCGTGGGCGAAGAAAGGCATCAACGTCATTGATAGCATACCTGAGAGACAAATACATTTAAAAAAAAACAGCGGTAGGAATAATAACAATACGAGTTTTACACATAACAACCAAAAAGTTTGAATAGGTGAGTATTATTTTGTGTAAAATTATAAAATTATTGTTTCATTTCAATTTTATTAATACGTATGTTTGCAAAAAAAATAGCATACATACAGTGGTGGTCACAGAATTAAAGACACTGGAAACATATTCAAATAACTAAGCTATTCCTCTGTATATATTTTATCAGACCGCCATTGTAACTTGCTGCACAATAATTTTTTTATGTGTGTTTATTGTGTAATGTTAAAACAAAACATTTACAACAAAACTTAACCTTTTATTCGGTAAAACTTAAATGTTAGCAGTGCAAATAAAAAATAAGACTAGTAAGATCTGGCCATATAATTACAGACACTTCATTTCGTAACAAGAAATTAAAAAAAAATGAATTATCATTGAAATTATCATAGTACCTACGATCTCTAACACATTTTTATAAATCATTCCGATGCGTATTAATACTTGGTCGCATGTCCTTTTGCAGCAAAAACAGCACGACATCTCTTAGCCATGGAAGCGATCAATTTTGTACAAGCTTGTACCGGAATTTGTTCCCACGCTTCTGTAAAAGCTCTGTAAAGCTGATCGACGTTTGATGTACGCTTTGCCGCCACTGTCTTCTTCACCTGGTACCACAAGTTTTCGATTGGATTTAAATCCGGACTGTATGGGGGCCAATCCAAAACCGTCACAAACTGGCTCCTTAAGAAATCTTTTACTACTTTTGCGGTGTGTTTCGGATCATTATCCTGTTGAAAAGTCCAAATGACCGGTAAATTTTGCTCAGCATAGGGCAGCATGGTTTCTTCTCGAATATTTTTTGTACTGGTGTTTATCCATATTGCCTTCTATCTTCCTGACAGGTCCGACACCAAGTCCTGAAAAACAGCCCCACACTTTGATATTTCCCCCTCCATGTTTCACTACTTTCTTGGTGTACTTCGGATCCATTTCTTTGTTCGGGGGGCGTCTAACATATTGTTTTCCGTCAGAATTAATCATATTAATTTTTGTTTCATCTGAAAAAAGCACATTTTTCCACTCTCTTTCAGTCTACGTACAGTAAACGCAAACCTTGCCTTAACATTTTGCTTTTTCAAAAGTAGCACCTTCCGAGACACTCTTCCGTACAAGTTTGCCTCACATAGTCTCCGTCTAATTGTCCTTGCAGACACACCCGTCGACCCTCCTGCCCCGTATATTTCCGAGCGTATCAGTTCTGATCCTTTGAACGGTTCCTTTTTTGCCAACAACACCATCTTATAGTCTTCTCGCCGAGTGGTTTTTAGTAGGTCTCGGTTTTCTGGGTACGTTTTCGGTCGTATTGAACTTCTTGACATGCTTTATAGCATTCATAACCATGTCCTTAGAACAGCTCAAATGGTTTGCGATTTTTCTGTATGACCAACCTTTGCTATGAAAGTTTAAGATTATCTTTCTAGTGGACGAATCGCAACTCTTGTTTTTTCCCATATCGATTGATAAAAAACGTATTAATTTGAATACAAAAAGTAAAATGTTTTAATTAATGTCGACGTTTCATGCAAATACGCGGCAAAACAGAGAAAAATCGAATGTAGTTATTTTTCTTTCTTTTAATTCAGAACACTGCGTTCACTGTCTTTAATTAGTTGGCCAGCTACAGTACATTACGGTACAGTACGTTAAAAAAGTTTGTATTATATTTGGATAGTGAGCAGTGTCTAAAATAATAAGCAACGTAACTTTTTTTGTCCCCCATTTTAAGAATACAACGTCATGTATGATTTAGTAACAATTACATTATATTTAATATCTACTTTGGCTAATGGTAGTGCCAAAATCAAGTTTATTGTGATCAATTGGGGGGTGTCTCTAATTATGTGTCCACCACTGTATATGTATTCGTTAAATAATACAGAATATCCTTTCTTTTTCAAATCATTCGAGTCGGTTTTCTTTTAATATAACAGATTTATGATAAAACGAAGTACGCAGTTATTATTAAGCTGCATAGCTTCTATCGCGGGCCTTGACCGTGGAGACCGAATCGAGAAATTCCGTAACGAAAATAACCGTAATCCAGCAAAAAATGCTATGCAATAGCTTTATCCACCCTGTATAATACCATCTTGTATACTACCAACCTGTATAGTTTTACAAAATAGTAATTCCGCCACGCCCACAACATAGCATGATTTAATTACGTCAACCATTGTCGTTCCTCGTATGTGTTACTAGATAGATATTTACTGATAATGACGTAATGTACTATGTTGATAAAATAATATCGCTAGGATAAATTTGAATGCCTATTTATGATAAAAAGTGTAATCTGACTTCGTAACAATAAAACAAATGATAGAAAATCAAGAAAATTCAATAATTGGATAGTTATTAAATTTACAATTTTATATACATTATAAATGATTAATAAATTCCTCTATTAAGAATTTTTAAAATGATTTTCTATCATTATTTTGATATAAACTCACAATAATTATTCTAAAACGCAAACCAAAGGGAAATATGTGAACTTTTTCATGTTTGCCTAAGTACTCGTATCTTCTACAAGTTGGTGCGACTTCATCTTATTATCATTATATTATTTGTTTCACACAATATCTGTACTAAATATAGCCTATGTGTTATTCTGATTGATAACATATAGGCTATTTGTCTAAAATATGTAAGAGCGTATATGTCTAAAATATATCCATAACAAGACAAGACGTAGTCGCAGGCACTAGTAAGCTTTAGGTACTGTTGTAAAGTTTAATTAAAATCAATTTTCACGCAAAATCTAATGAGTTTTTGCGTGAAAGGGTAACAACTACATACAGACATACACTATCGTCTATAATCTATAGTATAAGTAGGATAATGCATACCATATTTTGGCGGGAGACTCTTATTGCTCCTGCTTCTAGTACCTTCTAGAAAGAACTCGATTGGCGCACAATGTTTGGAGACCACAGTTCTAACATACTGTTTTAATGTTGCCGCATACAATGGAGCCCCAACCAAAGTTCTTCGGATGTAAAAAGCACAAGTCTCCCGCATTCTTCGACCAATCACAGCCATGGAGTAAAAATCTGCAGAGGTTAATGTTCTTAATAAATAAATCAATAATTAGCTAAATTTACTGTAAAGTGGATGGTAATTTTGATAATTAGATAATTATGTTGCTATATTTACTGTAAAGAGTGGTGAGCTATCTTGATAAATCAATAACTCTGAAGCAATCTTGATGATTCATATTTTGTTTGGTAGATTATACTTTAGAAGGGGTCTCACATAAAGATGAAGATATGACAAGTACTTTTCCAGCTTGCTTTCGATTGGTACTGATTTGGATCAGTTGAACTATCTATAGATCGTTTGCAACGGTCTGTAGATAGCTCAACCGTTTCTTATGTATTTTATATGACAATGTACATTTTGTAAATACTGTATAGTCGTAAGTTGTTTGTGAATAAAGTTATTAGTAAGTAGCTATTTCAGTTATCATTAAAAATGTGTTACTTGTTGATGACAATTAAAGTAGGATTTGTGAGTTTTTAAAAAAATAAAAATATTTTTACATACCCATTCCAGCAGCTACGGTCGGAAAGTCTATATCATAATGGTAGCATAAATAGGTCATCACACAAAAGTCAGCATAACTTCTGTGAGTGGGCAGGAATAGTACAGGGTTATTCCCCATAGTAAATTTAAGCTGAAACAATTTTTATACATACTACAGACAAAATATTTATTTGGTAAACATACAGCTGTAAGAATACAGAAAATAGACAATAAAATATTAAACAGTAATTAAGCATTATAACTTAAAAATCATCGCTCATCATCATTCTCCTACCTTTATCCTACGCTAAGTCAGGTTGACACAACATGTTTCATTCTTCCATTCACTTGTATCATTCATCATTTCTGAATCTACTCCTCTCACATTCATTATCATCTTTCACACAATCCAACCACTTATTTATACTAGAAAATATGAAGGCACAGCTACTACCAACTGAGCTGTCTGTTACATTATTGTAAAGTTTCATTAAAATCCATTCAGTAGTTTTTGAGTGAAAGAATAACAAATATACATCCATTCATAGAAACTTTCGCCTTTATAATATTAGTAGGAAGTAGGATAGGATGTATATTTACTTATTATTTATTTATAGATATTGCCGACCAATGTGGCACGGCGGGAGAAGGTCCGCCTTCGACGCGGAAGATTGCGGGTTCGATTCCCGCCTTGGGATAAATGTTTGTACAATCTGCAAATATTTAATCAGGGTGTTCTGGGTATTTTATATGTATATAATAAAAAAAACTATACATATATGTTATGTACGTCAGTCTTCTAGTACCCATAACACAAGCTCTGTTTAATAAGTCTGCTCTTAGTTTGGTGCTAGATGATGTTGTGTGGCTTGTCCAGCATTATTTATTTATGTTTATTTAAGTATGTACCTTCAGAACAGCAGCTTCATTAACAAATAGTTTTATCTTCATCATGAAACAAATCTTCAGGAACACGATACCCATCCATCTTATGACGTAGGTCTTCTTCTCAAATCCCATTTCCTCCAAGTATATCTTGACCTCTTTACGTAGTTTCTCCTTTGTTATACCTTGCTTTGTACTTTCCTGTTTATTTACATAAAATGAACATATCTAATTAATATGAAAATAAAATGTTTATTTTGCCTTAATAAGATTTAGAAAAGTAACTATTAAATTGAATTATGTTATATATTTTTTATAAAATAGCAAAACTTGCAGTTACACAGAACAAATGGCAATTTTATTATACAGTTTTTGAATTTATATTCTATAGGTAGATATACTAAAAAAAAACATTATTTTTTAGACTTCACTTAGTGTAACAAACTTTTCTACTAAAATTTTGAAATAAATATGTGAATACAATGGTTATTGCACAGGCAATAATACATAAAAATAATAAATGAGGAATATACTTGCCGCTTCTATCACTGCATCTAGGTAAACAGAATTAGCAACAAAATCTTTCAGTTCCTGAGGAGAGTGGTACTTATCCAGCACCAATGTTGTCTGAGGGTTCCAGCTTCTCGTCATAAATGATACGATCCCAGACTCAGTCCTACGCGGCTCTAAGATCTCAACGAAACCCACGTCTTTTCCCATCATTCAGCCACAAAATATAAAATGTTCACAAATTTATTGATTTTAGAACTAGGTTATTAAGCATGTAACAAGCAGAATTTATTGTTCAAGTTTATTTTATTTACGGACGATAAAAATAAAGGAAAGTAGTGCGAAATTATGAACCGAGCTAATTCAGAACTGCATTTTTTTTCAAAAATATTCGAAACCTCTTGCGCAACACACTACACTTCTCTCCTCTCAAAATCTAAATTGATACTGAATAGTGTGAAACAGTCGTAGGGATATTCGATATACATCGATGTATCGAATTCACTCGATGTTTATAGTTCGATGCATCGAAACGATTCGATGCTTTGAAAAGGTATTGATTTACTCGATGCATCGATGTTTTCTCATAAAACATCGACTCGAGTCGATTGACATCGACTCGACCATTGAAATGGTAACCAGCTGATCATTGTACATCTATTACTGTTCAGTAGCTCTGATTTAATAAAATTAAAACTTGAATCTTTTTTTCTTTTACTGGCACTAGTTGGCTAATTTGGAAATTGACATTTAAAAAAAAACTTCGTTTGTTTTGGTTCTGCGTCAGATTTATTGTGAAACAAAAACGATAAATGTTTTTACTTGTGTCATAGATGTGCATACCTACTTAACAACATAAAATAGGATAAAAAATGTGTTCAGAAGGCCGACTACAGCTTGTGATGCAATGTTAGAAAAAGTACTCGATTTTGAGAAAACATCGATGTTTCTAACCGATGTATCGAAAAATATCGATGCATAGTCGCGATGTATTGCATCGAAAAAAACATCGATGTATTTTTTAAGTGGACACCCCTAAACAGTCGTCGGAAACTTCGGTACTGAAAAAAAATGTATGGCGACCGATGCAATGTACTACCAACACACAGAAAACGTAGGTTTTAATGTTTCCAGTGGTAATTAATATTAGTACGTGCAAGAATTTATTAACTTACTTTTACTTATATAATTTTGTTTTTTGCCTTAAGTGATATAGAAGTGTGTAGTTTTATTTTATATTTTATCCTGTAAATAATATATCACATGAGATAATAAAAATACAAATGGCACGTAGTAGTAATAGTACAAACTAGTATGGCAGCACTAAAAAAAGTCTGCTCGCTCTTTCGTTTGCCAATTGCCATTCATTGTTGCTTTGTTTATTGAAATGGCACGTAGTAGTAATAGTACAAACTAGTATGGCAGCACTAAAAAAAGTCTGCTCGCTCTTTCGTTTGCCAATTGCCATTCATTGTTGCTTTGTTTATTGTTTGTGTCCTTTAGGATATTATGTTCCTTGTGGTTATTTTTCCGATAAATTTGTTTATTTTGTCTCAATTTTGTATTCCAGGCGTTGAGTTGAGTGATTTCTCCTCCGCCAAGAACATTTGTGAGACATTTACGTTGTTTGTTCCCGAGATAGAGACTCAAGTATTGTGTGCGTAGTGATTGTTGGATTTTACTCTATGTCTACAATTCTAGGACTAGCATGTTATGGCTTGTGATATTAGGACCAAAATCATTATTTCAATCAACAGAGCCCCTGCCTGGTGTCATGGGTATGTTGATGGGTCTAGAGACTGCTCAATCAGTGAAAAAAATATTGATGTTGGAGCCTAGCTGGAAGGTGGTTGATTAGGGAAGCGAGGCATTTCTATTTGTGTGTAGGTACCTAATATCAATCTGTGTGTAAAATAAATCCTATGATTAAAAACTGTATTCTTATTTCAAAGTCCCCCTCAAAAAATCTTCTGCGAACAGTGAACAGGGTACCTCAAACTAAGCAAAGCTTGTACTATGGGAACTAGGTACTGATAGATTACTTAAACATATTTTTTTTGTAAATACATAGGTACATAGAAAATACATAGTAACACCCAGTGATAAACATAAATATTTGTTCTGTGTCTAGGTTTACTATGTACCTATGTATTTACAAAAAGAAATGTATATAGAGAAAAAGAAGGAAGGAAATATTTATTGGACATAAAAATAATAAAAGCAAAATTTTGAATCCATAGGTTCCTGAACTAGTCGAAACTGTGTTATAGAAGCTTTGCTTAGTTTGGGACTAGAGTGTCATGTGTGAAATGTCCACGAATATTTATAATTTATATTAGGGTTATTATTATGAATATATATTATTATCATGAAATGAAATGAAATAAAATATTAAATTGTTTCGAACGACGATTTATTTTGTAGAACCGCTTACAATACCGATCGTTGACGTTGTCACGTTCAACTATCGTCAGTAAACCGACTTTACAGACAACCATTTTTTTTATTGAAAATCCGTCCCATAGAAGTCGAAATGTTTTTTATAGATGTTTAGAAAAAACTGTTTTTTATTTAACGTCGTAATACTCCGAATTTTGAAGGCCTACAGAAATGTCTGTGATTGCATTTAAATTAATTAAAACTCCAAATTGTAGAAGTTGAGTTATTGAACGACTGAAAACTATGTAGTATTGTAAAAAAAAAAAGTTTTTCAGAAATATCTCGATTCCCACAGGTTGGATTTTATAGAAATCAAATGTAGCTCTTGTAATGCCCTCGTAAACGCAACCAAATCCATTTTTGTGGGCCTTCAGAATTGTAAGAAATAAGATGTTAAATTTCTTTTTTTAGAATATCTGGATTTTTTTGGGACAGATTTTTTACACAATTTACATAATTATACTTGTAGCCATAAAATATTATTTCTTTGCGAAAACGCAACATATGTTTAAAGTATTTTTTCACTATCTACGTATTTGTATTATAAATCTTTTCGTTGGTATATTTCTTCTCCGCATGAATGCGCGACATGTGATTAGTTAAACTACTCTTGAGACTATATGACTTATCACATTTGCTGCATGAATAAGCCCTGACCCCTGAATGATTCAGCATATGATTTCGCAAATAATCCCTTCTTGCAAATGTTTTATAACAGGTCGTGCACTTATATGGTTTTTCTTTTCTGTGAGTCTGCATATGAGCAGATAAAATGTTCTTTAAAGTAAATGCTTTGTTACATATATCACATTTGTAGGGTTTTTCATTTGTGTGAAACCGCATATTATGACAAGATAAAATGTACTTTGAAGTAAATGCTTTGTTACATATATCACATTTGTAGGGTTTTTCTTTTGTGTGAATCCGCATATGACCAGATAAAGTGTTTTTTATAGCAAATGCTTTGTTACATATATCACATTTGTAGGGTTTTTCCTTTGTGTGAATCCGCATATGACCAGATAAAGTGTTTTTTATAGCAAATGCTTTGTTACATATATCGCATTTGTAGGGTTTTTCTTTTGTGTGAATCCGCATATGACCATATAAAGTGCTCTTTAAAGTAAATGCTTTGTTACATATATCGCATTTGTAGGGTTTATCCTTTGTGTGAGTCCGCATATGACCAGATAAAATGTACTTTGAAGTAAATGCTTTGTTACATATATCGCATTTATATGTTTTTTCTTTGGTGTGAGTACGCATATGACAAGATAAATTGGTCTTGAAAAGAAATGCTTCATTACATATAATGCATTCATATAGATTTTCTTTTATGTGAATCCGCATATGATCGGGTAATGTGCTCTTTCCAGTAAACACTTTGTTACATACATCACATGAGTGTAAATTCTTGGTATGCTGTTGGAAATGATTGGTTACACTAGATTTGTGGGTAAAGGACATAAGACATGTATTGCATGAAAATTTTTTTTCAGTATGTTCTGTATCATTACTTTCATCTTTAGTTAGATTTAAATCACACTCATCATTATCCACATCAATGTGATTATGTATAACCTCATTTTTGACAATTGTTTGTTCCTTTTCATGTTTTATTGATATTTCTTCTGTGTTTATAAATATTGGTTCGCTGTTTAAGAGAGGCTGATCATCATTTATTTCTTCTTTTATGAATTCATGTTCTAGTTTAATGTCGATTTCGGTATGAAGATCATAAGTTGATTGCATTGTCGCTGAGATGTGTGTCCTGAAAATTTTAAAAGTCTTTGAATATTTTAAACCCCAAAACTTTGTTACAACTTTAACATTTCTTATTAAGTAGTAAGTAATTTTAATAATATTTGTTTGGTCTTATAACAACAAATAAATAAAAAACACTATCTATACTAGTCACTAACTTAGCGAAGCTAATGAAACTAGACTTGTGCAAGAATAATTAAGTTAATTTCTTGGTTATTACATAAACAAAATAAATATTAAGTACAGCACCCCAACACATAACAAACATTAGCCATAACACAAAAGTTTGGTCTAACTAAGGGGATATATTTGAGCCCTTACTTCAGTTCAATTGTGTCGTTTAGCACAGAATTTTGAAGTTTTTTACATAGTACATAACTAGATTTTACAGAATGTTTAAAGCTAGGAATGTGAGTAAAAAATGTACTGTGACAAGGCAACTCTTTGTCTAGATCTCATCTCATGCCTGTCGCTTTATTTTTCTCTCATAAGCTAGCTATCCAGGGTCAATAGTACGAAGCTAGATTTTTACGGCGGCGTTGCTAGAATCAAAAATCTTCTACTTTCAGACTACAAACCTTTTTATCACGTTTGTAACACTTATTTTGGCAAAATAAACTACCTACCACAAACATAAGAGAAAACAATTACTAAATAATAAAATCTAAATCAATGTTGCATTGCATATTTTATTTTTTACAATGGTTTGGCTTCTTCTTCTTCTTTTCTTAGTGGCTTTTCGTAGGCTAGGGTTGCCACGATTTTGCCAATGTCTGAAGCTTGGCTTATAAATCATAACAGAGGGCGTAGTCCGAGCTTGTATTTTAAAACTCCCTTTTAAAAATACATATTATGTATTTCGATTAAAACTTTGCTCACATGTTATCCTGGGGTTTCAATAAATTTATAATACATACTGTGATTACTTTATGAATTTTGTTCCGTAGCCAGTCTCAAACCGAAGTTCCATTCCGTTTCTGGGTAAAGTACCTAAATCCCCTGCCATGACATGACTACCTCTATCAATGATGTTTTTATTTACAGTACATGGAATGGAGACAGGCTGGAAATTCAACAAAATAATTATCTCCCTTTTCAAATGTTATTGCGGCCACATTATTTGACGAATTTTTATTCGGGTATAAAAATACATTCATAAGTTTAAAAAAATATATTCAAGTCACAGAAAACCATTTACTAGGTATATTAAATATTACTGACATAAATTATCTACATCATTATAATTAAATTAATATAACATAGCCAAAGACAAATAATTATCAAGTAAATCGGGGATTTCCATTTTTCTATTTACTGGTTTGCTAGTGCACAACTTAGGGTATTTTACCTTACTTTCAGGGTATATAATAAAGAAAACAAGTAAGCAATGTAATTTAAGAAACTAACACGAGTTAAGGAATAATATTTTTTTGTTTGGGATAGGCATTGAAATTTGTTAACTAAAATAAAAACAAACTATCATTTGCCAACATACAAGTTTTTTCACTTTCTGTATCGAAATTGATACAGACTTCTGAAGAGTTAATCAGCGAAGCCCAAACTAAGCGTTCAACTTGTATTTTGTAAATGTGGTTGATATTTTTCAATCTTCTTCTTCTTATCGTGTCTATACAACGTATATACTCTCAACAAATACTTTGTTGAGGCATCGTGTTGGAAAGATTAGCCAGACTAGACATATTTTTCAATAAGATTAGGGAAAGACTTATTTCAGATTTGGCAATGCTTTGACGTCGATTTGACTTGACGTCAAATTTGTCTCACTCAGTCATGTCGTCAAACTTATGTTAAAATCCCAATCCCAACCGAAAAGTATTCATTCAATTTCATCTCATCATGCCGCTCACTTTATTAAAAAAATATAATTTCTAAAACCGTGTTTTTTCCAAGAATTCAGGTATCGTACAAACATCGTGTTGTGTATTTTACACTAGCTTCTGTTGCGTGCAGTGAACGGCTTCCAGTAAGTTTTTCATTTGTTCATTACTTTTTAACGTTATTGCTGAAGTGTACAATATTTTCAGTAAGTTTTTATGTCTAAACTACGTTTATGTTTTTGTTTTTACATTATGCTTCTTCTGAGCCTGCAGTAATACATACGGATTGCATTCTCGTTCTATAATTAAATTCATCTGACAAATAACTAATTTAGTTTATTCTATTCGCTCAGCCTAACAAAATATACCTTCTAAACAGCATAAAAAAATTAAGATCGAAAAATAAAACTACCCAAGGATTTCATTTAACACAAGACTGGCTCAAAACATACTTAAGAAAAATGTATGCCTCTGACAGGGTTTGTTTTGGGAAAAACTGCAAAAAATTAAAATAGTACCTATGTCAATTTTGCTACCTTTGTTTAGTTTTGTGCTTAATTTCTTATTCGGTTATTGTTGGTTACAAAGAAAATAATAAGTAAAGTAGAATCTAGTTAGTAAAAGCTTCTTAATGCTACTCTTTTATATCCTACTAAACTACTCAAAACAAATTATGGCTCACTCAATAAAATATGATTTAAATAAAAAATAAGCATACAATTTACTTAAATTTGCATTTTAGTTATACATATGTTGACAATTGTGATCAATAAATATGCCTACTAAACAACCCCATACTTCAGTTTGCCAACAACTCACAAAAAAATGAATCAGACAAAATATTATTTTTTTCAAGTGGGCCTTATTTTGTTTTGAGTAGTTTATATAGGGCACCAGCCAGTTATTTAAAAAAAACTAGTTTTATATTGGTTTCCGCTGAGTCTGTTAATGCCTATATAAAAAAACACATATTTATTTAATTAAATATTGTTTTAGATCTCAGCCAACATGTTTTGTGATGTCTGTGGTATTGTGGACGAGGAGTACGATGAAAATGAACATATTATGCATGTCGGGACTACAAAACATATATGTAACACCATTTTGGCTGAATATAAAAAAGAAAAGTAAGTTAAATAAATAAAACACATATTAACATCACACTATAGTCCCAAACTAAGCAAAGCTTGTACTATGGGAGCTAGATTGCTGTTAGAATACTTTTACATATTGCTTTTTTGTAAATACATACATAGAATACATAGTAACACCCAGACACAGAACAAATATTTATGTTTATCACACAAACATTTGCTCTGTTATATATATAAGAACCCGTTTGTGAGATGTCACGTTCCCAAAACACAGTTTCGACTAATTTGGGAACCTATGGATTCAAAATCTTGCTGCCATTATTTTATGTCAAATAAATTTTTCTTTCTTTCTTTCATTCATATAAATTATAATTAAGTATGTTTCTTGCAGGAGAGCTTTCAGCAAAAATCGTGAAAATATCTGCATAATGGGTGGCGTTGAAGTATTTGATGAGAAAGGAGCCAGTCTTGGTGAAACTCTGATGATCGATCAACACAAGATTCGTATCTATGTAAGATATGCTTTTTATACACAGAAGTGGTAGGGTTCTTTTGAAGAGTTTCTTGAGAGTAGTACTACCACTGTACTGATGGAGAGAACAGTCATTTTGCTGTTTTCCGTTTGGTATCAGTGGTTTTCAACCTTTTTAATGCATAACCCTTGATTTTTGCAACCCTTTCGCTTTTTTTTCTATGTATTTTATCGCTTCTCTCGCGACACATAGGTTGAAAGAAATTGGTTAGATTATAGATCATTTTATAAATGCACGCTCCTCCACCGCGGTTACACTCGCATGCAGCAGGTGTGTACAATACAAATGAATTGGTTTGTGTCATTTTTTGTTCATTAACCCTCTTGACACATAATTACTAAAAAATGGTTGTCTGTAAAGTCGGTTTACTGACGATAGTTCAACGTGACAACAAACGCAAAGGCTGATTGTGCGCTCGTTCCGCGCTCTCGCTTGCACTTCATGATACGCCTCAGAACGCCTCATGAGTCATGTGTTTTCGTGCGTGCAGCCGGCTCTTGTCGAATTATAAGACGTTGTCACGTCAAAAAGTAAAAACCAGCGGATCTATCAGCCAACTTTACTATCAGCAAGCATTAAAGAGAGCAGAAGCCGAGGACAAATGTGATAATCGTAAAGTATCTGCACGGTGTCGTATTCGAGTGACACTACACTAGGCGTTGACGCCAGCTCGGCTGCCGAACGTTGCAGCGTAACCGCGCAGTGTGTTTTGAATATTCTTCCGTAACGATACGATTACGTGCGTCACATTTATTCGTGCTAAATTCAATGCGCGTTCATTTTTGACGTGACAACGTCTTATAATTCGATAGAGCCGGCTGCACGCACGAAAAAACATGACTCATGAGGCGTTCTGAGGCGTTCCATGAAGTGCAAGCGGGAGCGCGGATTATTTTGCAGAACCGCTTACAATCCCGTTCGTTGACTTTGTCACGTTCAACTATCGTCAGTAAACAGACTTCACAGACAATCATTTTTAAAATGGTTTTTATCAACATGTCTTTTTAAGGGCTTATGTAGAATCTCTGACTCAACAGTATACCTTACTGCTATATTATATAAACCACGTAACATAATAGGCAGGTCATTGGCTACCATTAAAAATAACTCCAGATAAAAACTGAATTTGATCTAGGAATGTGTTTACATGTACTGACCTTGATCAGATTCTTAGAATTGAATAAGACATGTACAAGTACAATAGGGAGACTGAAATGTTCAGTTAAAAAGCTACTCTCACTCGCTTGCAATAAAGTACATATTATTATAGTTAAGCTATATATTGCTACGTGGCGCGGCACTTCCATTTTGGCGGTTCATTTTAATGTTTTATTTTAACTTTATTTTTTTAACTTAATAAAAATAGTGAAATAGAACCATTAATCCAGTCATTTTAGCTATTTTAAACCCCAATCTGCGGAATAATTCCTAGTGGGCTGAATTTTTGTACTTACACACCTTTATTACGACATTGTAATGAAGATGTGAAAAATCGACATATTATCGTGCCGGCTAAAAAAGTTATAAACGTCAAAAGGTCACGAAAATCAGTTTTTCGCAAATATCTCGCGATCTATTGCTCAGAGGTCAATAAAGGTCTTTTACAAATTGTTTATCGTAAAATTGTCTACAAAAAATGTCTCGTGTATTTTTCTGTAGAATTAACCGTTTTCGGAGTAGAGACTAGAGTGCACTCACATACGGTACGGTAATTTATACCAAGGCGTACACCCTATTGCTTCTTATTCATGTTTGTAAGTGTGTTGTTAGACTTGTTAGTAAAATCTATTACATACACAGACATATATCACTATTAATACTAGTATAGACAGTAATTCGTGCCCGTGAATGCCTCAAACGACTTCCACTGGTAGGCAGATGTTCCGTATTTTATTGTACCTTTATACCTGCTACACATATATTCGGTCTACACATATTCTTTTTATAAGTAAATAATTTCAGATAAAACCAAATCAAGAGG
The DNA here is from genome assembly GCA_932527185.1 of Ecliptopera silaceata. Classification (NCBI taxonomy): domain Eukaryota; kingdom Metazoa; phylum Arthropoda; class Insecta; order Lepidoptera; family Geometridae; genus Ecliptopera; species Ecliptopera silaceata. The sequence goes on along the minus strand of OW052208.1, from coordinate 6,255,354 downwards.
TGAAGTTTGTGTTTGACATAAGCAATGATACAAACAAAGAGGATTTACTGATTGTGGGCATCCAATTAGCTCATCCACAGCCTCAGTTCATAATGAGCGAACATCCCTATGTGTTCGGACAGCAACCACATGTTTGGGAAAAAAGTGAGTGTTCTTAAACTGTATTATAAGTGCTTCTATTTGTAATTATATTGGGCCATTAATTAATTACGTTAATGACCTGACATACGATTTAATATCGATTGACATTGTTATCTATGTTTTGTAGTAGGTATATTTTTTAGCAAATCATTTTTTTAGAATTTTATGTAATTAATGTATGTAAATTTAATTTCATTATTTTTTCAGAAACTACCCTGCCTCATAATATTAATGTGAAATTCAACCCCTCTGACATAGGACAGTATGAAATGCCTATTATGTTTACATTTCGTAAAACAATTAGCAAGAAAGATGTCATCTTTATAAGAGAAATGGTAAGGTGTTTTTTACTTATCACACAATCAAAGTTTAGTAGCCGTAGTTACCACTGTTCCGATTTTTATGAAAATTTTACTAAATATTGTTTGTAACGAACACAAAATGCTTGCCTAAAAAATCAAGTTAAACTATGTTTAGGTAAGTAGATTTTTTGGGAAAGTATTTCGTAAACACAGTAATTAAAAGACACTACTTACATTTTTATGAGGTAAAAAACCATAAGTTTTACTACTAATGATCTGATCAAATTATCATAATCACCACACAAAAACAATAATAAAATGTTTGAAATATTTATTTATTTAAATACTAATGACCATAGTCAAAGTCAAATATTTCTTTATTCAATAAAATCACAAGGATCATTTAGAATCGTCTAAATACTAGGTGATTCATATTCGTAGTTCTATGCCCCTCCAAGGTTTTTGTTTTCCACTGTTGAACAAATACCAGAGACAAGGGCGAATCTAACTTTGGCACCAGGGGGGGGGGGCACGATCCATCTTTGGCGCCGGGAGGGAGGGGGGGGGGGGGGTCACATAGTCGTGGTCAAGTAAAGAACTTTAATTTAATTAAATTTTGATTTTGAATCATGATCCCCATGACCCTCCCCCCTGAATCCGCCGTTGGTCTGGCTGTCACTATGTATTTGATAAACCTATTTATTTGTAGTAAATTCCCTTAAAATTGGCGAACAATATTCGAATCCGCACTGCAACTTATCTTGTGGCACTGAAAACCAAAAACGTCGGAATAATCTTAAATTATCTATTAATATTTTTAGGTTGTAATGGTTGAAGAAAATCCGGTGAAACACATATTCCCAAAAAGTCCGTACACAAAAGAGGATTTAATTCACGCTGAATATAGAGTTCCTGCTTTAAATGAAGCGTATGTATATTTGTAATACATTATTTTTATTACGTAACACAATTAAAAAGACGTGTGGCACGCGGTGACTGCCGCGGTAACGCTATTGCATAACATTTTTTGCCGCCGATCGAAGCGTTAGGTTAATTTCGTTACAGAATTTCTGGATTCTGTCTCCACGCTCAAGGCCCGTGATAATTTATTAAAACACATTCCAATTGAGAACCTTCTTTTTAAAAGACAGTGTTATATGTTATACCAACTACCCGCCCCGGCTTCGCATGGGTAATGCTGTCACATGCATGTATTATACATATAAACCTTCCTCTTTTATCACTCTATCTATTTAAGAAACGCATCAGAATCCCTTGCGTTTTAAAGATCTTAGCATTTATAGGGACAGAGAAGACAGCGGGAAGCGATTTTGTACTATGTAGTTGCTCATAATGTTTTGTTTTATATTACTAATCTATGTATTCTATATTATGAAGTTACAAAAAAATTACTTATTATATTCTATAGTTGTATACTAAGCTTGTACTAGGGCCTAGTACAAGCTTTGCTTAGTTTGGGACTAGAGTGTGATGTGGGAAATGTCTATGAATATTTATTTATTTTATTACAGCTATGCACATAAGTTCCGCATACCGCAAATGCTTAAAATCCTCCTACCTCGAGGTTTGGAAGAAAAGGCTCTGGAGGGGATCAAAAAACCGCCTGAGATTATAGCACAGCTGCGAAAGGTCTTGATCGCTGTCAGGTTTGTTACCTTACAAATTGTTTACAATAATGTATATTTGTTCTAAAGATAACAAGTACTTTATTCACAAACAAACTTACGACTATACAGTATTTACTAAAGTACATACTTAGTCATATAAAATACATAAGAAACAGTTGAGCTATCTACAGACCGTTGCAAACGATCTATAGATAGTTCAACTGATCCAAATCAGTACCAATCGGAAGCGTACCCAAGACACTGGCTGCATTGCCGCGCTGAATAGCAATGCTGATACGTTAGGCCAGATACTAACAAATTGGTTTATGCTTATTAATTATGAAAGTTAGGGGCCATTCAGTCTTCTTCATCTTCGTTAAAAAAAAAAAAACATAATACACAACAAAAATTTTAAACGCAGTTCATGTATCCATTAATTAAGTTAAACGAATTTCAAGATATTTGGACCCATACTTCCACAGGGGACTTACAAATGTGACTCACAGCTAGTCACATTTTGTAAGTCCCCTACCTAGTGTGATATCTCACATTTTGCAATTAAAATTTTGTGTTTCAGTACTACAAGTAGATTTATAATAAAAGGAATATTTAGAAAAATGAAAAATTTGTCACAAAATTTGGAATTTTTCCTGACCCCTTGTCACACAATGAATACCTATATAGGCAGTTATACATTCCCATTAAGCCTGGAATTATAGTTATTTTACAGTTCAAGTTAATTCCAATTGATATTGACAAATAAATATTACCATAATTTAAACATCTATGGAGTGTGATTATTAATTAAATAAATTATCATTTTTGAGCGTTTTTTGAATTCAATTAAAAGCATGATGATGGCAGTCAAACATATCTTTTGAATTTTATATTTTTTTATATTTAACTATTTGGATCAGTTAAACTATCTATAGATCGTTTGCAACGGTCTGTAGATAGCTCAACTGTTTCTTATGTATTTTATAGGCCTATGTACATTTAGTTAATGCTGTAATAGTCGTAAGTTTGTTTGTGAATAAACTTTTTTTTAATTAATTAGAATTTTCTCACACATTTTTTCTTTTCAGGGTGGTTTTTGACGAGGGAATAACTCAAGATAACTACATGCAATACTTCCATCATTTGCTTTGGTGGGAGGAGATTATAACCAAAATCAATTTGCGAGTAATTTTACAAATAAATATTAATGAACAAATCACACACGCTCATCATCATCATCATCATCGACCTATATTAGTCCACTGCTGGACGTAGGTCTCTCCCAAGACGCGCCACTGAGCCCGGTCTTCGGCTCCTCTCATCCAGTGTTTGCCAGCTACACTCCGCAGATCGTCGCTCCATCTCGCCGGAGGGCGTCCTACACTACGCTTTCCTAAACGCGGTCTCCACTCCAGTATCCGTTTGCTCCAACGGTTGTCGGTTCTTCGGCAAACATGGCCGGCCCACTGCCACTTCAGCTTGCTAATTCTTTGAGCTATGTCGAATACTTTGGTTTTCTGACGAATGACTTCGTTGCGGATTCTGTCTCGCAAAGAAATTCCGAGCATAGCTCTCTCCATAGCGCGCTGAGCGACTTTCAGCTTGTGGACCAACCCCACTGTCAGTGTCCACGTTTCAGAAGCATAGGTCATAACGCTCACACACTCTCTAGTCCCAAACTAAGCAAAGCTTGTACCATGGGAACTAGATTGCTGATACAATACTTATATACAATTTATTTTGTAAACAAATAATAATGAACAAATCACACATCACTCTCTAGTCCCAAACTAAGCAAAGCTTGTACCATGGGAACTAGATTGCTGATACAATACTTATATACAATATATTTTGTAATTATATAAATAGAATACATAGAAACATCCAGACACAGAAGATATGTTCATCACACCAACATTTGCTCTGGGTGGGAATTGAACCCTCGACATAGCATGGAAAGCAGAGCTACTACCAACTGAACTGTGACGCCTATCACATACATTTCATTTTCATACACTCATTTTACATATTACTTGTTTTATAACTTTAAAAAAAGGCCTTCTTTATTATTATTGTTTTCAGAAATATAACATGACAGGAGTTACATTGGAATACAAGAATAAGTTCTTTGTATTGGAAGTGCCTGGATTGGCAGAAAAACGTCCGTCTTTGCTACGTGGTACGTAAATGTTACAATATTTGTAAGATTCTATTCTTTATCGTATCGTTATACCATTATAATTTGTATGCTAACATTGTGAACTGTCAAAAAAATTACTGTCATTCTTAAGAAGATTTTGAATAATAAAAAAAATTTGGTTATCAATATTATATTCCAATTCTATTCTGTAAATGTAAATTTGTGAAACTAGTTCAATTATTCATTTTGTGACTGTTGTATGTAATCAATTAGCTTTAAATAAATGACGCGTCGTTTTTTTCAGGTGACCGTGTATTCTTGCAGCCTCAAAATAATACAAAATACGTGTTTGAATGTGTGGTGCACAACATAAATGATAACTACGTCCATTTGTCCGATGTGGATCACAGGTACTTTAAAACTTCATTACCTTTTCACCGCTGGCGCTAAAACGATGGAGTGTTATAAGTTTGACGTATCTGTGTGTTTGTCTGTAACTCTGTAGCATCGACGCTCCCGGTCGAAAGAACCAATTTTGTTTGAATAGAATAGAATCATTTATTTCAGTTATTATTACAAAATTTAATGCACGGATATTAATAAGTTTGAAAGCTTAATACTTAGTTGGAACTCTTTTTAGCTGTTGTCAATGTTTGATGAAAATATGTATAAGATAGCCGCAATTTTTTGCCAGATGATCCACTTTTGATTATTTCTTTTGTTTGAAAAGTGAATTAGTCGAGAAAGTTATTTGCCATAATATGTAATATGAAGCAAATCCAAGATGGCCGCCGCCACAAAATGGCGGATTTTTTGTTTCATTTATACCTAGTACATGTTTTTAACTAGTAGGTAACTTATTACAGATCACTGTAACATTATAACAAAGACTATTTATTATTTTGTCCAGTTTCCTCGCACACTTCAGTCCGAGTGCGTTGTTCGACGTGCGTTTCATTATGTCTCGAGTGCCGATGGAGCGGAGTCATGAGGCCGTGTCGTGGGTGTTCTCCTCCAAACAGATCAGCCGTCTGTTCCCAGAGCCGAGGCGAGGCACCGTTAAAGTTCAGACTATCACCAGGTTTGTGCTTTACATTTTTATATAAAACTAGCTGATCCGTGCCCACTTCGTTGGGCATAATTCGACCGTTCTCCGATTCACTTTGCAAACGGACTACCACGTAAAAGCCTTTTTATTTTTCGGTTTTTTATATAACGCAATAATGTGGCTTTCTATTGGTGAAATAATTTTTAAAATCGGTTTAGTAGATCCCGAGACCCCTTACAATTGAACAAATATACAAACTTTACCTCTTATTATATTAGTATAAATCAGGTACAGTAACTTTTGAGATATTAAGATTTTTTGAAAGTAACATCTTATAACTGGCTGGAATCCGCGCTGGACAGAGACAAGTGGCGTGCTGTCGTATCGTCCAAGACTCATTTTGGGTCACTGCGCCAAAGGAGTAGTAGTAGTAACTTTTTAGTAAATCCCTAGAAGTTTTATGTCGATTAAAATTTGGATGGCTTGCATGCTACCTGAAACTTTACAATATTGTTATTTATCAGAACAACGCGTCTACAATTTGTAAAGGTATTTTGCGTATTGTAAAATATATAACGATAAAGACGTCGCTGGCATCGTGTAAAAGGTTATTGAACTTTTCAGATTCTTCAACAATCTGATAAAAGATAATCAGGAGCAAAGGTCCGCTGTAGAACACATTGTGGCCGGAACATCTGGCAATGCGCCTTACATCGTGTTCGGACCGCCTGGCACTGGCAAAACTATGACCATCGTCGAAGCTATTATACAGGTAAGCTTTGAGTATATATCCTACTAATATTATAAATCCGGTTTTATAATATTAGTAGGATAAAAAAAGTTGTATGGATGGATGTAGGTATATTTTGCGTGATTTGCCCGCTAAAAGTTTAATTGGCTACATCTGTCGCCAATATAGATACCTACGCGGAATTTTCCAATGCTAGTTTCGCGGATTTGCACTATCCCCGACGATATTTATTTTATTATTTATTTAATCCAAACACTTATTTTTAGATTTTGTTTGGCCACTAATCCACCCTAGGAAAAACCTGTATTGTGGAGGTTAGTTTCTCATTGTTGTGGTTAGTGTTATCTAACTTTAGTTTTATTTTCACAGCTTGTAGTTCGTAATCCAAGAAACCGTGTGCTAGTATGCACCGACTCTAACATGGCCGCCGATCACATTGCTGTAATGCTTCTGAAGTTCAACAAATTGTTGAATATCAACAGATTCATTTTGCGCGCCAACTCTCAGACCAGAGAGTGGTAAGATTTTTATTATTTGCAGTTATATTTCAATATGAGTTGGGAAAACTACGGCGTTTTAAAAGTATGTACCCTCAATATTAATAAAAAATATGTAAGTACTTTGTTCTTACGCAATGTAAGCTAATAGTGTATGGTCTCGTATAGAAAGAGACAACAAAATCAAAAGAAAATTGTATGATTTGTATTCTCAAGATTTTTTTTTTGTTTTGTAATGTATTCATAAATAAAAAAGGTAGCACTCCGGGAGTGCCGGCAGAAGTGAAAACTTCAATATTAACGTTGTGTTTTCACTTTTAAGTTTTCACTTCAAAAATATAACCACAGACGTCATAATGACAATGACAATCACAATGACACAGACACATTCGCGCAAGCGCGAATGTGTCTGTGTGCCGCCTAAACAGAGCACACTCAGGCACGGTAGAAAGAGTGGGAGATACTAGTTCCTCTCCCTTTCCCTCGATCTTACGCTTTTTATCAACGTCACGTGACCCTGACGCGAGTTTGAAAGTTTTTACCCACCCAGCGCCGCTAAAGAAGTTTTCACTTCAATAAAAATACTGCCGAGAACGGAATGCGGCTTTAGAATGAAGTGTCAGCTCGAAAAAAACAGTAGTTACCCATTTTTGTTGTTTTTTTCTTTCGCTCTTTCTGTATAAAAACTTGGGTACTTTAACACGCAGAAGTTTTCCTGTGTAGTCGTACACACTGTAAAATATATTTATTTTGTCTTACGTGGTTTGGTGGCTAGAGGGTAATTTATTTGCCATACTTAATTGCCTATCCCATTTCGCTTTACCCCTAAACCTTTATTTTAATTTTAAAATTACTAATTATTCCCACAATGCTTAGCTCATCACGTTTTCAATGTACCTTCCGTGTGACAATTTACTGATATTAATCATATCAGTGGAACATAGGCTCTTTCCTTTTTATTAAAAGATCTTTTTTAACCCGTATTGGTGAAATTATGACAGGCGTCACAGCTCAGTTGGTAGTAGCCTTCCATGCTGTGGGTCGTGGGTTCGATTTTCACTCAGAGCAATTGTTTGTATGATGAACATAAATATTTGTTTTGTGTCTGGGTGTTACTATGTATGTATTTACAGAAAAATGTACATAAGTATTCTATCAGCAGCTGATATACTTAATACAATGCATTACATAAATAGATATTTTTTATTATACATATAAAATACTCAGACCCGGAATAAATATTTGCAGGTCGTACACAACATTTATCCCAAGGCGGGAATCGAACCCGCAACCTGCCGCGTCGCAGGCGGACCTTCGCCCGCCGCGCCACATCGGTCGTCATGACAATGATTTGTGAAATGTCCGCGATATTTATTAAATAACATTCAAAAGTAAACCCTATTTCCAGGACCGTAATGCCGTCATGCCTGACAGCCGTTTCAAACGGTACCAGCTACGAGAACTTCACTTCTTTGCACAACGAAACCGTCGCTACGTACAGAGTTGTCGTCACTACTTTATTGCACGCCGCCAAATACGCATCGTAAGTACTAAATCACCTTTGTATTTAACACTTACGAATAAATTATAAAAAAACAAAGTCAAATGTAGGTACTTTATTCTCTAACATGTAAAGATTATGTAGATTCGTCTCAACTTGGTGATTCTAAGTGTCAGTGCAGTCTCTTCCAGGCAACCTTTTAATAATGACAACCGTTTAATACTTTCTCTCATTGTTTAAGATAGGAATGTTATGTAGATGATATTTTTTTTCTTTATGGTCTCACTCATTTAGCGCATTTGCCATTTATCAAGTACTTTTTTTTTTTTTTTTATAAAAAATTAGGGAAACATATACTTTTAATGAAAATACGCGGGATCTAATACGAGGAATGTAATATAAGGATCAGTAGGATTAGGAATAAAGTTATAAATATATAACTATAATTGAATTTGTCATGTCACTCAAGAGTGCAAGGTATGAATGTGGATGGATATAGAGGAGGTAGGCCTAAGAAAAGATGGATGGATTGTGTGAAAAATGATATGGATGTGAAAGGAGTGAATACTGAGATGACGGATGATAGAGGAGAATGGAAGAAAAGAACATATTGTGCCGACCCCACCTAGTGGGATAAGGGCAGGAAGAAGAATTGAATTTGTCATGTGTAACAGGTCTCGTAGCCAAGCCAAGCACAAGTTAAAGATGAGTCACCTCTTCATCGACGAGGCAGCTCAGGCCTCCGAGCCGCACACACTAGTGCCCATCACCGGGCTCCTCTCGCACAACGGACAACTGGTGCTGGCCGGAGACCCACAGCAGTTGGGACCTGTCTGTATCTCCAGAGACGCATATACTAAAGGACTGGGTATGTAAACTGTAGATTTTAAGCTATTGCATAGCTTCTATCACAGGCCTTAAGCGTGGAAACCGAATCAAGAAATTCCGTAACGAAATAACCTAACACTGCGCATGCGTAATCCAGCCAAAAATGATGTGCAATAGCTTTACCGCGGTAGTCCCCGAGTGCCACACGTCTTTTTTTTATGATTACTAGTGGTTCTGTAACCACGGGGTGGGATTCGAACTCACGACCCACAGCATAGAAGGCAGAGCTACTACCAACTGAGCTGTGACGCCTGTCTATGGCAATAAACCATCTAGCACTACTATTGTCCAGTGTTATTATAACAATTCCTCAGCACATTATTATAATGATTGTTGGTTCAAGGTACTTCCCTCCTGGCTCGCTTACGGCTAACCTACGACAATCTGTATGAACGAGATCCTAACTACATCACTATGCTTGTGCAAAACTTCCGCTCCGATCCTGATATACTCAAACTACCGAACGAGCTGTTCTACAATAATGAGCTTATCGTAAGTATCTTATTTACTTGGATTGTGAAACAAAAATGAACAAAAAATGGTTGTCTGTAAAGTCGGTTTACTGACGATAGTTGAACGTGACAACGAACGCAAAGGCCGATCGTGCTTCTTTGTCGCTCGTTCCGCGCTCTAGCTTGCACTTCAAGCCTTACATGGAACGCCTCAGAACGCCTCGAGGTAACGCCGCATGAGTCATGTTTTTTCGCGCGTGCAGCCGGCTCTATCGAATTATAAGACGTTGTCACGTCAAAAACATGTTTTTTTAACGTCAAGACGACGGGAGCATTGGCTCAAAAGAAAAGAGTGTTAATCGGCGAATAATACCAGTAGTAAACTAGCAACCGAATAAGACAGACGTCTTATTGTTGGCATACTATTTGGCGACGAGGATTAATATACATACCTACATTCTGTCGACTAGAATAAGATGTTGACATATTAACAAAGCCCCTAAGGAATTCAATTATGTGAGCCAATTGTTCTGTCTAGTTTTATTTAGCTAAGTTATAATATGTATTGTTTCAGCCATTAGCTCCAAAAGACCCTATCAGCAATACGAGTATTCTTGGTCTACCGGGCGGGGATCGAGCAACAGTATTCCACGCCGTGCATTCCAGGGAACAAAGAATGGGAAATGCTCCTAGGTTAGTTATATAAATAACTAACTAAAAAAATAGTTCTATGGGATTGATAATAATAATTTGTAATTAAGTACAAAAAAGTATATAATTATTCTATAAGTGATCTAGTTTCCATAGTACAAGCTTTACTTAGTGTTGTGTGAAGTCTTCTCAATTTTTGTCCAAATCCGTTCATCACACTCTAGTCCCAAACTAAGCAAAGCTTGTACTGAACTAGCTGAAATGATAATGTTAATGATAGCTGAAAGAATACTGATATACTTACATTTTTTTTTGTAAATACATGCATATAATACATAGAAACACACAGCCACAGAAGAAATATTTATGTTCATCACACAAACATTTGCTCTGGGTGGGAATCCAACCCACGACCCACAGCATGGAAAGCAGAGCTGTGACGCCTGTCTTGTACGCTGTGACTTGCACATGATTTTTAACAGATTACTCTCATAGACGCAATGTCTCACATGACTAAAACTAAGGCTAACATCATCTTACCCCGTTTACATTCATACAAATGCAGTCTTTTCAAGGATATATTTATTTCAGTTACTTCAATGAAAAAGAACTTGAGATGCTGAAGCGTTACATCAAAGCACTGACTGAAAATCACCGAGTGATGCCTGAAGATATCGGCATTATTGCGCCTTACATACGACAGGTAGGTGTTTTATTTGTTAGTTACGTAAAATGCTACATGGAACACTGCGTCCTACTTTGCACACAAATCAACAGATAGCACTGACATTCTAGATCGCGCAAATGAAGTTGTCACTATAAATCGGTTGAAATACGAACATAACTAATGAAAAATTATGAAAGGCTCGAAAACAAAATTGTTCTTAAATATAATTAAAAAAAAAACAAATATAACTCTGACTACTGGCTCTGGGAACTTACCGAAATCGTTTAAAATTGCCACCATTTTAAATACAAAAAAAACATAATGTCATAATATAAACTGGGATGCTCTAATACCCGTGCGTACCCGGAGCGAGTTGCTAGTAAAGAATGTTATTTTGACATAAATAATAATATAATAAATAATGCTGGATAATCCACACAACATCATCTAGCCCCAAACTAAGCAGAGCTTGTGTTATGGGTAACATTAAAAATACCCAGAACACCCGGAATAAATATTTGCAGATCGTACAAAAATGTATCCCAAGGCGGGAATCGAACCCGCAACCTCCGCGTCGCAGGCGGACCTTCGCCCGCCGCGCCTCATCGGTCGTCTACATGTTTGAATGATATATGTAGTATGTTAATTTATTAAATTAATGTTGTTCTCCACAGGTGTACAAAATGAAAGCATGGCTGACATCGCAAAACTACGATAAGATTGAAGTGGGAACTGTGGAGGCTTTCCAGGGGAAAGAGAAACGTGTGATCCTCGTCTCGACCGTGCGAGCTAACTGCAGACTCCTGGAGTATGATGCTAAATATGCGCTGGGATTCCTGGTTGATGATAAGGTGAGATTAGATTCTGTACCTTGTAAATGTAAATATCCATATCACATAATGCTATTAAGCAAAACTTGAACTATAAAAGCTTATTGTTGGTAGTTATATTTTGTATATATACTAGTACATACAAGGTATATACTAAGATAAATAAATATTCATATGCATATCTCAACGCTGTCTAAGCGAATAAAAGCTTGAGTTATGAGCATTAGATAGCTGCACATACCTAAATATTATTTTTGTAAATATGTAGTTAGAATACATAGCAGCGTCCACACATAAACATCACCAATATTTAAAAAATCAACTACTTATACCAACTTAATTTTTGACGCCGAGTGTATTGTTTTTCTAATATTTTTCTAATATTCAAGTCTAATAAGTATAAATGTTGTAATAAATAAATGGCGGGACTAGCTCCGTTCAGTTCAGTCTCATACTGTTACGATTTTAAATCTTCTTTTAAGCCACCGAAATCTACCAAAATCTAAAAATCTCGCTGCTCAAATCGCAATGTTACCAAGCATAACTTTTCAGAGATTCAACGTAACAATAACAAGAGCGAAAGCAAAAATAGTAATAATCGGCAACCCAGCCTGTCTGACGAGAGATATCAAATGGCGTCTGTACATGGAACACTGCAAGGAATACAATTGTTACCACGGCCTTGAAAACCAGCAACTGAACCGAACCACCGATTTACTTACGGAAATAGCAAGAACGAGATTCGACAAATGCGGCCTCACTGAGGCTCTTAAAGAGAAGAAGATTAAGAACGAAAAACAGAACGGCCAAAAAGCTTAGTTGATATAAAAATTTGATCAGCGGCTCAAGCTAAAGCTATCAAGCTTTAGAGGTTGATCAGACACTCATGCTTGATTGATACGAAATTAATGGGGCTGATCAGATGCTCAAGATTGATTGATATCAAGTTTAAGAGGCTGATCAGCCGCTCAAACTTTATCGATAAAATTGATGAGGCTAATTAACTGCTCAAGCTTGATTGATATAAAATTTAAGAGGCTGGTCCGCTTAATTTGGGTCCTGTTTATATAAAGTAGTTTAAAATAAAGTTCGACTATCAAAATAGCCGTACTTTAGTAACAGTAACTAATAGCAGAGTAGTTTGTAAGTATACTAGATTTTTGATATAGTGTTGGCATGTTAAGCACAGCTGTGATTTTTTAGATAATCATTTTGTCTAAATGCAGCTTTAATTTTACAAAAGGGCTTTTGCCAGGCAGTTTTTTTTACAGTTTAAATTTACAAAAAATAATCTTGCAAGGGACTTCAATTGCGTAGATGTTGATTGCAACTATGTTTAAATTGATTTGCGTCCATATAAATTATACGTTACAGAAGATAGATAGTTTTTTTACATTTCTAAAGATAAATTCAGTTATAGTTTTTGCTTCAATTTTTTTATAATTTAAAAAATATATGAACGGCAAAAAATTCAAGTTAATTTTCTGACAGTAGGTACTGTTTTAAATTATAATGGTGTTTCCAGCTTTTATAGCACTAAACCGTTTTATATAGCTCTTAATTAGGATTATGGCAATTTTATAAACATTTGGAACCTTTTCTGCTAATTCTATTGTTTTTCAAAAATGAAGAAAAGGTGGTAAATTATCAAAATATTTTTGATATTCATTTATTTTGTGATATTAAAAAGCCATCAAGATTATATTACTTGTAAGTGTTAATAAGTAAAAGTGTTAAGAATTTGGTGTCATGTAAAGAGACGGAAGTTTTACGTAGATTTGTTGTAGAGATTACATAGTATATTACATACTCTACGTAAATTTTTATTTCATGGTTATACAGCATTTCTTCTACATGAAGATAATTTTAAGACGAGCATTCCGCCTGCTTTGTTCGCCAATTGTCCTAATTTTTGGTATAGTAATTAGGCTTTTTTTTTTAATTAACCTAGGTTACTAATTATAGACCCTACTTTATCTATACATAAAGAATACCTGCAGTATAGATTTTAGTTTAAGTTTGAGCTTCAGGTGTTCTATAGATGTATCTAAATTATACAGATTGTCAGTAACATTTTAAGTTCAATCCAAATATTTTTAGTTACGATGTGATTGAGGACCAAACGTCGAAACTTTGATATTAATGATATTAGTAGATAGAAGTTCTAAAAACCATAAATTTAGTTTTTTTTGTTTGCTAAAAGTGAAGTTTATTTCAACGGTCTTGTTTGTATACGATATAATCGAAGATATAATTTCTATAAGATATAAAGTAGAAATTGTATCTAAAACTTAATTATGTCTATTTCTAAGCAAATTTTACATGCATACAGATGTTATATGAAAATAAAGGTATTTTATCTAAATATTCTTTTTATTTAGACCCTAAAAGTTGAACAAAATCACGAAGAAACTTACGTGGAAGTGAAAATATTTTTTATAAAAAATTGGTTGTTTTTATATAATAAGGGTATCAATCAAACAAGAGAAGATCAATAATATTTATTTATTTTATATTATATTTGAGATCATAACTTACATAATTGAGATCAAACCTTAACATTATTTAAACATGCAAATATAACATTATGAAGTACGTTAATCATTAGAAAACATTTCATTTCATTGAAACATTAGTCAAATAGTCGGTATCGCGAATCAATAATTTAATTATTACGCATTAAGTTATCGCTGAAGCCGGATTTGAGCCTCCCCCCGTAAGAGTAAGGGGTTGGGTTCAGTATGTACTGCACCTTGCTATCTATCACGTAGTCCAAACCCTGGCAGACGCCAAGGTGTTTGTTACAATAGTAACCATAACCGCATCTTTGACCAAACATATCGAATTCGTGCTTCTCCGTGCATTGTTCTCCTGGACCCTGAAAAAGGTTATGGTATTTTTATCACTGGGATCGTTGCTGAGATTTGATTTGATGTGTAGCGCCATCTATCTGACCTACTGATGGCAGAGACCCACTCAGGTATCCTACGAAAAGGAAAGATCTTCCACGCCTAGCGATCTTTGGCTCGGGGTCCGAGGACCGATGGATAGCAATCGGTTCTATGTTCTATTACTTAGGTTCAAACTCCGTGATAACTTCGTTTGCGTGAAGGATTTGTCTCTGCCATCTGTTGGTCTGTTGCGTAGACTATAGTGCAGTGTATCATGTAGCGAGATAGATGGCGCGACAGATGTAAAACTTACTCCTACATCCTACATCACTGTCTATACCTACTTATTAACCTCTATATCCCTTTTAAGTTTATTTATATGTATTCTTATCACTTACCCGAAAACAGTCTGGACGGTTGCCGCAAATTTTATTCTTGTATGTACCTCTCTCGCATTTCTTATAGGTTTTATTTCCCTTTACAATGGGGCAAACCTCGTTGCTAGGTAGCCAATGATCAGTTTCGTCACACACTGGACACTCTACTAGGACCCTGAAATTATGTAAGTAAGTTTACCCTGAGTTACCTTACCTATGTGCAGTAGAACTTATAGGCTTGGATGTTTCATAGGTAAATAGTTTTGGCCGGAATTAGTTTCTGCATTTGATTGTTGTCTTGAATGGTAGTACTTTGAGAAAAATCTGATAGGAATTATCTAGACAAAATCGCTCAAAGGGACAAAGATTCAAAAAAATTCCATGTCCCCCTGGGGGAGCCAACAGAGGGGAACAAGACCCCTTAGTCATATAAATAATGGTTGGTCAATATCTTATTTTATTTGATCAGTTCTATTCTATGCTATTATGTAACTACACCTTTCAAATCAAACACATACCTACCTAATTATTATAGTTTTAAAATATCTGTTCGGGGGATAAAATCTGTTTAGCTCAGAAAAAATAAACCGCTATGGTTGTACCTACATGTCACAGGTATCGAGGTTTCTATAGACAGGTATAATGAAGCTATTCTTATTTAGGAGGCTTATGCCTTGATCACACGTACCGAGTAAACCGGCGAGACAGTGACGTATTTAATATACACTGCGCGCTAACGCTGCAACGTTCAACAGTAAAACTGATGTCGACGCGCAGTGTATCTCAAATACGTCCATGTCTCGCCGGTTTACTCGGTATGTGTGATCAAGGCATTAGTATTGCGTAGGCTCTACAGACCATATGTGGTCTGTGGACAGTGAACCTGTAAGAAGTTTATTATTACCCTTCGTTTTCATTGACAGGCTCCTCTCGTTCGATTAAGTTCCGAGATTCATATCCTCTGTTATAGTAGCCCAGTGTTAGGTCGCATGCGATCAGCAAAATAAATCCTAGTAAATGCATTATTGGTAGAGTTCTGAAAAAGAAAAAAAACAATAACTCGAGAGGAGTTTAGATAACAAAGATCAATTATACTCTGTTGCATGTCAGCTTATATGTTGCGACATAGGTACATTTGACATTTTTCAATATAATATCTGAAAAATCGATGCTCTAATGACGCTCGAGAGGGTTTAAATTAAACATGATCCAAAAGCACGTTTTGAGCTCTTTGAAAATGTATTAACACCATATCATTGCAAGGCATGTTGGACTGATGCATTTATCTGTATTATGACGGACTGAGATCGACCAAATCTTGCGAAAGCCTTTGATCAGACTGAAGTTTCTCGTAATTATGACTGTTAGCTTTTTTCAGTTCGTCCTTTGTAAGACTTTTGACTCTCAGACCTTTCTTCGTGGCCTCATAATCGATATTTTCACCGCTCCAATGATCTTGGACTCATTCTGTCGCGTGTATCAGTAAATATTTCAAGGAATTTTAATAATAAGAATGTGTCACCGTCGAGACTGATAAATGTTATTTTCCTTCTATTAATCACGGGTTATATTTATCTCTAGATTCTAGTGAATGAAACCGTACTATTAGAAGTATCGTCATAAGTTGTAGGCGATGCGTAGGATATCTGTTTGTCTGAGAAATTGTTTGTTTTCTAAAATTAAAAATAATAAAGTGAATATAAGAACCTAAGCGCCTTCTTCCTTCGAAAAATGGGTGTTGGCGAGTCAAGAGTTCGGTACCTACTCTCACTCCTGTCTAAAGTAGGTGACTAAATATCGTAGATAGTTTGAGTAATCCATAATCATAAACTAATCAGCGAAAGTCTTGAAAAAATCAAGCTATATTCGTCCCCTAAGGTGTAGGTTGTAGGAGTATGACTAGCATTTTGTATTATTCTTGTAAGTCGCCATGTCTTGCACGTACCGTTTCTATTTTCATAAATATGTTTGTGGTATCACGAGATAGACTTTCGTAACCAACACGAGTTCCGAAGGTCGATGCCAGTCAACACCCTCGTCTTGTTAAACAAACCGTAGAGCCAGTAACTAACCAAAAATAAAATAATATGTTTATGAACTAGCTGTTATGTCGATTGAACTTTTGTTTAACATCCTGTGGAAAACATAGCGTGCGTCTGAAGAGTTTATTATTTACATACTAGAAAAATAGAGTACCAACCATTCCCGCTTTGGTCCTGACATTACGAGGGGGTGACCCAGGATAAGAGATGCGAGATGGTTAGTCGCATAGGGTTCTTCAAGAACCATGGATATTATTAAACAATTTTGTCTATTAGGTACCACACGGTGTTTAACTAAAAGTGCGTGCCTAAATTATAAATCGATTTCGTATCTCTAAAACATTTTTATTTCTGGACAAGAAATTATTGCTGCCATATAAAGACGAACGTAAATGTTTCCGTTTGAAAGTCACTGACTTGGAAATTAATATTAAAAACAAGTCGTCATCATATTGCGATTGAATTGGATTTGAAACGTTTTTAATTCATAATTGTTGACCATTGCTGGCTCAGTCGCTAAATTCTCATGAGTTTAAGGTCCAGCACAGCAATGTAAAGGAGATTAGCGAAGATTCAGTGTAAGCGTAGGTTTTGATTTCAGTACGCAAATGTCTACACGAGTAGCGCGTGCGCCGCCCGCCCAAGCATTTGGCCGCAAAATACGCATTCATGTGACACACTTCGTGCTAAACGGACCATCGGAAATAATTTATCGTTCCTGATTTTATTCAAGACTTTTCCTTACTTGTGAAATATTCGTGTTTAGTTTAATCTTTTGTGAAAATATCAAGATGGGTATGATATCAAGAGTGCGCGGTCGTATACGTAGTGATTCCTTCTCGAAGATTCAGACGCTGAAATCGGAGGACAAAATCGCTAACATAGGTAAGTGGACCTAGGTTTTTCAAACTGCTTTTACCTACTTTCGATGTGAATTTAGTCCAAACAGTATAGTAGTCCAACACTTATAGCGTCGTTATCATTGATAGATAAACAGTTCAGTGCCTTCTCTATTGTATTTTTTTAATGTCAAATGTTTTTATTTACAAAACTGAGAAGGCGTCTGTGTTGCGTTTCAAGATTTATAAATACACCGAGAGTAGGAGCAAAATATTTTCTTGTTTGTTGTGAAGATTTGAAAATTCGATTTATTTCGACATGTTTATTTTTCTTCAAAATTGTGACTCATTTGTTTACAATACGTAGTTGTACACGTGTTGTGTACAGATGCACATGGCAGAGAAAGTTTGTTTTAAAATATAATGCGTTTATTTAATTCTATTAGCAGTATCATGACATGAGAATTCTGGTCTGCCTTTGTCTTATCGCAAAGCTGTAATCCCAAAGTACATAGTTAATTTAAAGAGGTATAATATACAAAAACTCTTCCTACTTGAAGATGCTTTTATTAGTACGATGTTAAGACCGCCTCGCACTTTATTTTTAGTAATAAATTTCTTTATTAATTTAAATCTCTTTATAAGTAAAAGAAAACATATTTCCAGCGCAGTGTATAAAGCTTTATTAATTTGAAAAGTTTTAACACGTACGCGTCCTAAAGTACTTTAATTTTATAATGAAAGAAATAAAAACATGGCGTGTTATTTCGGTTTTATGATCTCAAAGCTGTAGAAGAATTTTCTTTTGGACGTCATAGCATTCGGGTCGTGAATGTGTAAAATGGGGCAAGGTAAATAAAATATTGTGCTCAAATCTATCCATTTAAAAGCTGCCGTTGAAATAGAGCCTAGAAAAACAAATTCGGGTATAACTTGTAGCTTCGAGAATGACATGTTAGGTGACCAAGAATATTTGTTTTTTCGTGGTTTTGAGTTTAGAAATAAATAAGCTTTTGTAGCCTAGAAATCACTGCATGTGTTAATTTCAATTATTTTATGAAACAACTAAGAGCACTGACTTTAGATGGAAGTGATTTACTGATGTTTTCATGAAATAATAAAATGTGCCAAATCTAGAAAATTATGTTATATTTTTTATTTTATAAACCAGATAGATAGCTTGATTAAATCTGTCAACAAGCTGGAACTGAGCCTAATTGTTGAGACACTGCACTTTAATGGCTCGCGTCATTCTCCGGGAATATCTTATTCGAATTTGGGATCTTTTTGATACATTTTAATCAATATTTTTGACGAGTAATGATGAACGGGACACTTCAAATAATGAAGAGCTTTTAGGCAGGATCGGATGTGCAGTGGTCCTTATTTTATAGGTTATAAATACCTAGTCAATTAATATACAGTAATATATCTGCAATGTACGGTTTAATGTTGACAACAAGACACGGAACAAATATTTAGATTCATCACACAAACATTTGCTCTGGATGGGAATCGAACTCACGACCCACGGAAGACAGAGCTACCAACTGAGCTGTGACGCCTGTCATTTCAGCATACTATTATATGTATTTCTTTATTTATGTTATTTTATTACAGTATGGCTACTTTCGCTGGTACTCTTGCTCCCATACTGGGCTCCTCGAGGCTTGCTTGTGGCCCTGGGAGGCGCTTGGTTAATGGCTGCATACACCTGCCTGGTGGTGCCTGTGTTGATATCAGCCAACTACAGATACCCTGCTCGGTGGTATCCAGCTGTGGTTAAGGTAGTCCACGGTAAGTTTATGTCTCACTACCTGGTGCTTGCAACTTCGTCTTACGGCCGGTTTCTCAAACGATGATCAACGAAAAAATCAAATAATTACTATGTGTCAAACTCGGATCAATCGTGATATGGGTTTCCAGAAACCGTTATTATCGTTATATTTTGGACAGTTCACACAATATTTTTATAAATGTCTATGTGTGTTATTCTGATGTATAAACTATATTGTAAAGTTTCATTCAAATCTATTCAGTAGTTTTTGCGTGAAAGAGTAACAAACATACATCCATACAAACTTTCGCATTTATAATATTAGTAGGATATGTATCATGGAATAATGATGGTGTTTTTTTTGCAAACAAAAGCGTCCAGATTTTTTAAACTGATTAAAGATATCTTCTTCTTATAAAGGACATCTTCTAAAGTGTTACAAATGAATACAACCATTACGCTTTAAGAGAGAAGTAAGGTACTTCAAACTGATTCACAAAGAGTACCTACTACTAGGGTAAAACAAATACTTTTAAGAGACACATTTTTAATTAAACTGAAATTAACGTATCTGAATTAAATATATAATATTATAAAAACAAGACCCTTAAGTGTATATATAAAACAGATAACAGAGCGCCATTCCAAAGAACTCTTGTCCAATAGTTTATCTTATGGGGCGTCTAAACGGGCCATATTTTACGGCAATTTGTGGCTGCAATTATTGGCAAACATTGCCATCAATAAAACATTTTTATGGCTGAGCAATCAATTGCAGGCAACATGTTGCAATATGGCTGCAATAGTATGGCCTTAGATTCAGAACCCTTTAATGAGCCACACAATCCAGCAACAATGGCCGACGAAATGACGCTCATCTCAGCCGCTTACATTGTTTTGGCAGAAAAACTAAAAAAAAGGACACGAATGTGGATTCGACTCTACCCTGGCTACACATAAAACATTTTGACATATCAAAAAATATGTAGCTATAATGCCGGGCCATCCCTAAAATATTGCATAGTGTGACTGGTATTGGTAGCAATGTTGCCGGCCACAGTATTGCAGCCACAAATTGCCGTAAAATATAGCCCGTTTAGACGCCCCATTAGGCCTAGACTGAAAATTAATTGGGCGTAGATTCTCTAGCGCAATAATCAAAGAACGAAATACTTGGCAAAAACATTGGGGTGTGCCAATCTCCTGACCTATGTCTCGCCCACGCCGATACATTATTTTTAAGACGAATCGCTATGTTGTTTGGATGGATTTCATATTTTATTTCAATAAGTAAACAACAAAACACCGGCCGGGTCGTCATACTAAAGATTATTGAATTTGAATAGAATCTATTCGACCCATTTCTTTTTGAGATAATAAATCTATTCAAAGTGGAATTGGGTGAGTATAATGAACAAAAGTAAATTATATATGTAGAGCTAAATATGGTGGTAAATGTGAGTGACATCAGCCTTTTAGGACCAAATAGTGGCAGTCAACCAAACCGTAGCTTGTACAAAGTACCTAACTAAATTAAAAAAGACGTGTAGCACTCGGGGACTGCCGCGGTAAAGCTATATTGCATAGCATTTTTTGTTAGATTACGTTTGCGCAATGTTAGGTTATTTTCGTGAGGTTATTTAGTTACGGAATTTCTGGATTCGGTCTCCACGCTCAAGGCCCGCGATAGAAGCTATGCAATAGCTTAAAAACGGTCAGCCACTTCCTGTGGCTGATATAAAATTTCGTATTACCCAGAAGGGAAAGCTCATAAAAACACCACTATGGAAAAACACTTCTTAATAGCTTCTTAGGCCTACGAGGGAAGTGCGCAAGTACTTAGTTTAGTGTTTCCGTTTTAAACAAATAATATTTTGAAACACATTAAAGCCTGTTATTGAGCATAAACATATTTGTGTTGGAAAGTCAGGTCATTGTCGAGACGAGCTGAATGGACGGACGGAAACTGGCTGGTAGCCAGTTTGTTTGCGTCAGTAAGCATGGGTTTACTCCACCGGAATACTTATATTTTAGAACAAAGCAATGCAGGATATTCCGATGATGTTTGCGGCGTATTTTTATCATCGAAAGTGGCGTGATCCATTCATTGATCTATTCTGATGCAAGAGTATCGGCCGGATTCTCGAACGATGATCAACGAAAAAATCAAATAATTACTACTTATGTGTCAAACTCGGATCAATCGTGATTCGGGTTTCCAGAAACCGGCCGTATGAGAGATAAAATTTATCGAAACATTTCACCAACGGACAATCCAAACAACATCATCTAGCCCCAAGCTAAACAGAGCTTGTGTTATGGGTACTAGAAGACTGACATACTTAATACACAACATTACATAGATATTTTTTTATTATACTTACATATAAAATACCCAGAACACCCCGTAGGTAATTTATATTTAATGTAATCTCAGTAGTATTGTAGAGATAGAGGATGATTATTATCGTAATCAACGGGAGAGAATAACGATAAAAAGATAGAAGACAAACGAAATCGTGAGCGTAATTTAGCGACATGTTAGTAATATAAAGATGATTAAGAAAGTTACTTAACAGCTTATAAAGTACTTACCAGAGCTTTTGCTGAAGCTTTTTTGGTATTCTTTTGTGGAAGGCTGCTCTGAACTGGCATCCCTTGGGCCATGGTTGTTCTTTTATATCAAAGTCCTGAAGGATACAAAAAATTGGACCTGTAATACAAGATGACATAAATGAACATTATTTGTGATCATAGTTTATTTCATCCGGTATAAGAGATATATTCTCTCGTCTGATATTCAATAAGGGTAATAAATAAATGTTAGATAACACATTACCGCATCCTAATTAGGTTACTTAGCTTAATTGCGTATGGGTCGTATTATCTTTTTTTTTAATTATACTATATTTTGTAGTATTAACACTACACACAATTGCGTCTATTGGGTTTTAGCTTTTGAATGAATGAATGAAAATTCTTTATTGTACACCTTAAATACTAAATGAAAACAACAGATTACAAAACTAAATAAACTAAATGTACAATGGGCGGCCTATATACCTATACCTTGATATACCTAACATAGAAGTTCCAATGATTTATATTACTCTACACTACACAAATCATAAAGTTTCGTACTAAGACTGTGGATTTTGTAAAATCAAATAAATAAAATAAAAATCATTCTTAGTCACCTCTTTAATACCATCGTCCATTTTCCCAATGATAAAATACGTTACGACAAGTGATCTTAAAATGTTTATTCTTTAAGAACTATGCAAATAAGGTGTTTTCTTTAAGACACTGGACAATACGTTGTGGCAGGTTCAGACAACCAGAGAACTTACTTCTCAATGGATAAACATTACAGCTATATCACTAATTTGTAATGACATTCATTACAATTATTTTCTATTTAAGTATCTATTTAATTCTTTATTGCACAGACATAAATATGTACACAGAGAGAGAGGTCTTAATGCTAAAGCTATCTCTACCAGCCAACCCAACGTAGTAATATAGAAGAGGTTGGCGTTCGATAAAAAATAAATTTCTAACAAACAAACACACAAGAAGCTTTTTTTTTATCATTTCCAGCTTGGGATTTGGACAAATTATTCTCGAATTGTTGCATCAGATGTATGAGTGACATGCACTTATCACATATCTATCACATAAATAGTTCACTTGTTATCCTGTAATACTGTTATAGAAATTGTTATTGGCCGATGGTTTTCCTAAAATTTTACACTTATCTTGTCTCTGAGTGATTGGCGCAGGATATAACCTTCATAGAACACAACCATAGGTTTGATATCATTTAGCTCCTTGAAATCTTAGTTTATAGTAATAATGATTGATATAATATGTCTCTTTTTACAGATACAGCAAAAAAGCTCCAACTGCCTTTTAACCGCGTGAAGAGAGTTGTGAAAACTGCGTATGCGCCGCTCGATCGCGCTGAACATCTGTTTCTTCAAATGAACAATCTATCAACTATGCTGTGTCAAGTAAGTGTCTCTCATAATTTTAAAGATTCTTAGCAATGTCTTGTCCCATCAACATTTTTATTGATCCTAAATGAAAGTGAATAATTTAGCTAATTTATTTAATTATTTTAGGATCAATAAGCAGTATAGAAAAGTAAATTTTTATAGACCTTACGCATCCTTTCATTGTTCCAGCTGCTGGTATTCACAGCGTGCGACCGGTTGCTAGTCGCGCAAGGGAAACTCACCAGTCTCTACTCCCTCATGTTCTACAACGTGGTCACCTACTCCGTGAGCTACGTACGAGATCTCTGCACCAAGGAGGACTGGTCTCCATACGTCAACCTCACTCGGAACTCTAGAGTCAAGCATCTCGCAATGTCAGCAACGAAAATAGTCCTTGAATGGACGAAAGCCGTGACCTTCATCGTGACCATCACCTTCGTTCTTCTCACACTCGGATTAGAACAGGGTCTGGAGCATTTCAGACCTACAGCAATGTACGTTACCTTGACGTTGACGTATTACCTCCTATCTGAGAGAACTTTTCTTGAGATTTGGCCGATGGCGTTAACTGCGCTGAAGGTGGAAAAATTGGAGGGTATGGAGGTTCTGTACTGCAATGCGTGGGCGCGGGGCGTGACCACGTTACTAGCCGTGCCTTTAGTTCCAGCTTTAGCTTGGTGCGAGCGCTGGAGACTGGCTGTTTTAGTGATGTATCTATGTGTGGTTGTACACGGCAGGCATCGCTTAGGCGAAGCTTTGGTGAAGCTGAAAGAAGCGCGCGGGTCAGTAGCTAGGTTCAGACGCGCGACGGCAGAGGAGCTAGCGACGTTAGAAGACGTCTGTGCAGTGTGTTTGGGCAGTATGAAGTCGGCCCGAGTCACACCGTGCGCACATTTCTTCCACGCTGACTGTCTGCGGAAATGCCTCGCTACCACAGATAGGTGCCCGATCTGTGTAAGGCCTTATGTATTCTACTGATCAAAGGCTGTTAGACGTTTGGATAAGACTGCTTGCTTTGCTATTTCAATTCACGAGGAGTTGAATTGCTTCGAATTTATACGAATGATTAGGGGTTGAACCTAATTTGCGCTTTATTTTTAAGTAGGTTTATTTAAGGTATCACCTAGGTACTATTATTGTCTACGAAACATGTACCTATGAAAAGTTTTGCAAATTAAAAACTGTAACATAATTTAATTTAGAAATAATCTATAGTGACAAATCAAGTTAGCACATCATAGTTTTATCCTAAACTGCATTACCTGTAGGTACTCCTTATAAATAGGTACAATTTATACAAAATAGGTTCTACTAGGAAAGAATGATTATTCAGACAGACAGGAATAATAATTTTCTTAATTCAAAAATTACATTGTCTGTGACTTAAGTTTTGTGACTTTTAAAGTTCGTGTACCTACTTACTTACATTTAATTTTCCCATAAATGCCCTGTTTTTAAGAAAATACAAACGTTAAATATGCTAAATTCCTTAAAAGCATGAATAGTAGATAAGAACCTGTTTATAACATAGGAACTTTAATCAGGTACTTAAAAAAAACGTATTTTGAATACTATACGACTATGTGTATAAAAAGGGAGGGTGAGGGGAGGGGAATATATTGTTGTACTCTACAGGTTCAAAATTAGGATTTATAAGTAGGTAATAAACGATAACTTTTTATTGTATTTTATTTTTCTCCTTCAACTAAATGCCCTTTCTTTTTTAAAATATCCCTTATTTTAAAATAATTTCGTGAAAACATAATTTCTTCCTTTTAATCTAAAGTCAAATGTTCGTATAAATATCTATATACTTACCTACTTTATAATACTTAACTACGGTAAGGTAGGTAACAATGTCAACAATGCCACAATGCCGGTTTGCCATGATATTATCATGTGGTTACGTCACGTAAACAGAAAAAAACCACATAGTTTATTTTCGCTGACAACTTCCCGTCTCGAAGCTCGCTCGTAGCTTTTAAAACTAGTGTCGTCTCGCTCTTATTACTGAAGAGCTTATTTGCGCTCTCTTGTTCGCTCGTGTTTTCTCCACGAACGAAATGGCTTATCGCATAGTATTCGTTCAGTCGGTCTTCACTTCAGTCAACGCTGTGGTAAACGCCATGCCATGCGCGTTTTAGCATCTTTGAGCTCTTAATCTCGATAATTTTGTTGTTTAATTTGTTTATTGAATGATTATGATTACCAATGTTTATTATGTTTATTATCAATGAAAAGACAACAAATTGAAGTGTTATCGATAGTAACAACACTCGGATTCACTTAAAGGTAAGATTTTTGGCTGCGGAGTAATATTCGTCTCGTTTTGTTATTATTTAGGTACATAGGTATTATGCTTTTTTTATTTGTTTTGTTATGAGCTAATAATAATCTTCTTATCTAAATAGGTTACTTAATCAACACAATTACCGATCGTGTTTTAAAGCATGTCATTTTGCAACAAAAAATTAGACAAAATAGGTATACAGGGTGTAACTAATTTATTTAAGGCTAAACAAAAAATATTATAGTTATCATAATGTTACATGATATGAAAGAAAATATAAATTTTACGCAATATTTGGTAAATTGATTCAACTTTATTATTTGCATAGACACTATTAGGTACTGTGTTTTAAAGTAAGTATAAAGAACTACCTAAGGTACGTAATGTTATGTATCTATTAATATTTTTGTTAAAAACAGATGGCACCATGCACTTGAGTAGAAACAGTAAAAGCCTTACATTAACGTATTGATCCATAGCCTCTTGAAAACAAGGTCTTGTGTTTGTAAGTTTGTCCTTGAAACTACTTACGTTATATCAATAAGTTACGTCCTTGCTCAGTTGTCCTACTTCCTACAACGACATCAAGTAACAACACATAAACCAAAGAATCCAGATAAACCAAACCAAATAAATCACATAAATCAAAGAATCCAGAATGGTATGTAAATCTTTCGAATAAAATAAATCTTACATAAATTTTAAAAATTATCTCTGTTTTATTCCACTTTAAAAGTTCAAGACCTCTAAAAAAAACACCCTTTATTAGTAGTTCATCTGTATTCTTTTGTTTCGAAAACTCAATAAAAAAACAAACATGCCTTCACCACGGTATTGACTCAAAACATAAACTTTATAAATCATCGAGAGGCGAACCAAGTGATGCTATAAAAACCGAATTTAAACCAAACGTCTGACGTCACCTCGCTAACAAGATTAAGAGATTGTAGTCCATGATCTCTTGAACATCAATAAGAATATTTTATAGAACTAACGGCCAGTTTCTCGAACGATGATCAACGAAAAAATCAAATAATTACTATGTGTCAAACTCGGATCAATCGTGATTTGGGTTTCCAGAAACCGGCCGTAAATGATGGAACTAGCTCATATGATTTTCAGTATTAACTGTATAGCATTAAGTAGATATGTCAGTCTTCTAGTACCCATAACACAAGCTTTGCTTAGCTTGGGGCTAGATGATGTGTGGATTGTCCAGCATCCAGCATTAAATGACTGTAATCAGGCTTTACCTACTCTCTAAGCATCTTTTAAGAACGTACCCTGCACTGCACTACATAAGTATAAACTTACTTAGGTAATATTTGCGTCATCTAAATAAATAATAATCTAAGTGATAGACTGACTAGTAATAATAATTTTCAAAGAATAAATCTAGCCTAGAAGCTAGTCTGTCTAGGTTATTCGACGCCTACTTAGCATTAGCATTTTGTATCATGCTTTCAGTTGTTGTGGACCATTAAGAAGACACTCAACAAAATATGTTATAAAAAGTGGTTACTCTGAAACAGAATAATTAGTACTTTGAGTACTAATTAGTACTTTGAGTACTAATTATTCTGTTGTCTCATGAAGACCTGCATTGCACGTCATGGACCCTTCATAATACTATCTTGCAAATGCAGTTTTAGTTTCCCTACTTCTTCAATTTGATTGGCTAATATAATATGATGATGTACCTAAATTATTTTTACAGGAAAAGTATATAATTATTTTCCATAAACTATATACTTATGCTAAATTAGGTTTCCTGTTACAATGGTCACTCACTATCAATTTTTGTATTTTTTGACAATCGTAAACGTATCGCAACAGTGACGTATTTGAACTACACTGCGCGTCGATTAGTTTACTGTCAGACGTTGCATGTAGCGCGCAGTGTGTCTTAAATACGTTACGTTTACGATTGTCACATTTATTCGTGCTCAGTGGCTCTACCATGAGTTGTCACAGTAAAATCGCCTGACTTTACTACAGTAGTTACGTCAATATTAGTATGACGAATTTTAGTACCCAACTATCCGCTAGAGGCGCTGTACAAATCTTCATACATTTTTTTAACTACAGACGCTAGCGAGTATAGTAAATATGGTATAGTAAAAACTCATGGTAGAGCCACGGCCTCCTTGTAGAGTTACATAATAAAATAACAGATCCACATTCAATGGTCTCATAAATATTAAAATAGTTCCAAACAACCATCGTAGCAGATTCTTTATGACATCATCGCAATTAATATCCTTATTCTCTGAGGTGCCTACTTATGTTTGTTCTAGATAATAGTTAATTAGACAAAGACTAGGTAATCTAGATAATATGCAGCGATTTTTCTTTAACAAGTCTAGACTACAAAATTAATGTTCGTTCGCAGAAGTTGGTTGGTCAAGTCAAAGTCAAAGTCAAAAATTACTTTATTCAGTAAAATCACAAGGATCATTTAGAATCGTCTTACATACTAGGTGATTCTAGGTGCCAGTTCCTAGAAGAACGGGCAATAAACTTACGGCCTGGTTCCTACCGTTTTTTTTATATGATCCTTCTTACAAAGAATTACAATTAAACTAAATTAAGTATAGTCCAGTCAAAATAGACATTCCAGCTTGCATTAATTCCCAACAAGCTGGATTTTGGTACAGGCCTTGAATACGTCATTACAAATGATATGTCAAAAGTCCCCATCGATCCCGCTTGTGCGTTGTTTTTTATTCCAAGTTAAAAGTCATAAATTTGCGTTTTTTGCGTATATCTCTGAAACAACGAGAGCTATCGAAAAATGATTCAGACAAAGTTTGTAAATCGTAAAATTGTCTACAAAAATATCTCAACACTTTTCTTCTACAAAGCATCGCTTTCGAGATATAGTGACTTTAGACCGCAGGCACATCATCGAAGATGCTGCGTTTTTTTGCATTTCAGCCGTTTTATCTGCTTCATTGCCACAGAACAAACAGTATTTCTTGTAATTTACTGAAAGGGGTGATGGGTTCGATGCGTTAGTCTGCCTCCTACTAGAGTACGAGGTAATGAATCGTCTTTTTATTGCAAGAAATACTGTTTGTTATGTGGCAATGAAGCAGATATAAAACGGCTGAAATGAAAAAAACGCTGCATCTTCGACGATTTTCCGCAAACTTATGACTTTAAACCTGGGTATTTTAGTTTTTTGCGTATATCTCTGAAACAACGAGAGTTATCGAAAAATGGTTCAGTCAAAGTTTGTATATCGTAAAATTGTCTACAAAAAATACCTCAACACTTTTCTTCTACAATGCATCTCTTTCGAGATATAGTGACTTTAGACCGCAGGAAAATCGTCGAAGATGCTGCGTTTTTTTCATTTCAGCCGTTTTTATCTGCTTCATTGCCACATAACAAACACTATTTCTTGAAATTTACTGTAAGGTGTGATAGGTTCGATGGGTTAGTCCGCTTCGTACTAGAGTACGAGGTAATGAATCGTCTTTTTGTTTCAAGAAATACTGTTTGTTCTGTGGCAATGAAGCAGATAAAACGGCTGAAATGCAAAAAAACGCAGCATCTTCGACGATGTTCCTGCGGTTTAAAGTCACTATATCTCGAAAGCGACGCTTTGTAAAAGAAAAGTATTGAGGTATTTTTTGTAGACAATTTTACGATGTACAAACTTTGCCTGAACAACTTTTCGATAGCTCTCGTTGTTTCAGAGATATATGCAAAAAACGCAAATTTATGACCTTTGACCTCGAATAAAAAACAACGCACAAGCGGGATCGATGGGGACTTTTGACATATCATTTGTAATGACGTATTCAAGGCCTGCACAAAAATCCAGCTTGTTGGGATTTAATGCAAACTGGAGTCATAATTTTAGTCTATTTTGACTGGACTAGTAGGTACCTACTGAATTCAGTGCGGTGCGGTACCTACCTAAGTATAGGTAATTACTAATTAGCATAACAGGATTAGTAATTAGTAAGGACACAGTTTTCGAGCTCCTGTTTTTACACAAAAATCATAGAAATTTCTTTCTTGAAGACCATGGATTTCAAGGTGCCATTTAAATCACCCGTATTGCACCTAGGTACCTACTTAACCTCAAAATGTAAACAGTTATTTTAAGGCAGCCTAGTGCGCATACCATGTCATGTACAAAAATAACACGCATAAAACAATATGCGTAAACAATACACCTGCCATTGACGCCGCCGGCTACAAATCAGACCACCATTTGCAACAAGGCATCGATAAAACCTTTCCTACTTTTTCCATGTATCTTGTTATTTCAATCTTGTGTATACTTTTATGTTTCTGAGATATAAACTGCATTTGATAGCTGAAAATTTAACAACCTCTCAATTTTTATGAGCCAACACAGGGCCCCACACCGCACTGCTCCAGTTTTGTTATTTATGTGAAACGTCAACACAAATACACGCAGAACATAAATTAAACTCGTAAATTATCGCCTCCAGGGATCGGCGACGCCTAAAACCGATATACCTAAATAAATGGATGATCCAATACTACTATAACATTATTAATGTAATCAGCTAAGTGAGAGTTGGACATGCCAACCGGAACAAACTGTTTTTTGCGGTTTGGCAATATGATTGAGAATATAGGACTTAGTTTTGATGAGTGTTATCATTATCAATGTCTG
The DNA here is from genome assembly GCA_932527185.1 of Ecliptopera silaceata. Lineage (NCBI taxonomy): Eukaryota > Metazoa > Arthropoda > Insecta > Lepidoptera > Geometridae > Ecliptopera > Ecliptopera silaceata. The sequence continues at coordinate 6,224,987 of OW052208.1, read as the reverse complement.
AATTAGGTGGTATTCAAATAAAAGTAATCGAAAGATATATTTCCAACACGATGCTACAACAAAATACAGTTGTAGCATCGACACGATAAGAAGAAGAAGAAGAAGAAGAAAGATATAATTAATATTATACACTAAAGATCGTTTGCAACGGTCTGAGATAGCTCAACTGCTTGTTATGTATTAAAACCAAGTAAATTTTGTATAATACTGTAATATGTAGTTCTAATAGTCTAAGATCCGGCTGCAGGATTACTGCGCTCATCTGTTTTTTGCTGAAAACCAAATTTTTATGTATAAGTATTTATAATTAGGAGAATATATATTTATCAGGTTGCCTAGCAAAATTTGGCCGCCAGTATGTTTAATTAAATTATTTTTAATTATTTTTTGGGAAAAATAGCGTTCACTTGTTTTTTAAATCAAATAACGTCTACATCATGGCAATTAATATGAAGACTCAAAAAAATCAGCAACCCTTATTTGCGGGTAGATTTAATTAAGCAGACAATATGATAAAAAATGGAAAAAAAACATAGCTTTAATTTGATATGCAATTAATAAATAAACGTTATGCACGTATAAATATATCGAAATCATACCTGTTTACACCTGGCTGCGAAGAGGTGCGGCCAAGTACGCAACGGCAACCGTGATTTTTTTGAATCTTCATATAAATTGCCATGATGTAGACGTTATTTTATTTAAAAAACAAGTGAACGATATTTTTTCCCATAAAACAAAAAAAAAATAATTAATTAAACATACTGGCGGCCAAATTTTGCTAGGCAACCTGATAAATATATATTCTCCTAATTATAAATATACATAAAAAATCGGTTTCCAGCAAAAAACAGATGAGCGCAGTAATTCTGCAGCCGGATCTCGTACTATAAGTTTGTTCGTAAATAAAAGGGCTTTTATTGAAATTTATAAGTAAAAAGATTAAACTAACGACTGAGAACTATCGATAGCAAACGGCAAATAGGTCTATAGTATAGAATAAATGAATAGATACCTAAATGTCTATAAGTACCAACATGCATTATAGTAATAGGTAGGTACTTACACATTATAGAAGATCTTCTGATGATGCTAGTTTATTTCAGGTTGAAAATGGAAACACACTAACAAATCAATATGACGATACTTTTATACGACCAAATTGAATTAGAGGACAGAGCGGCCAAAAAACTCAAAGCATGGAAAGGTAAGTAAACAGGATTCAAAAGTCGATCTATATTAATTTATCTGAAAGTTTTAATTCAAATAAATGATGATCGACCAACGACAGACGTTACGAATTAGTGATGCAAAGAAATGATCTATGTACCAAGAATAAATATTTGGAACGATTGGTAGAAAGCCGAAATTACCTACTTCCGCTTGTCGAATAAAAACGAAGATCTTGACAACACACTGTAAAAAGAATAAATTGTATTAATACAAGAGCAATTAAATTACATCCATTATATCAGCGCGGCAATGCAGCCAGTATCTTGGGTACGCTTCCGATTCGTAATTACTGATTTGGACCAGTTGAGCTATCTATAGATCGTTTGCAACGGTCTGTAGATAGTCTCAACTGTGTCTTATGTATTTTATATGTCTATGTACGTTTTGTTAATACTGTAATAGTCGTAAGTTTGTTTGTAAATAAATATATATTATATCATTAAATTAACTTATAGTAAGTAGGTACCACAGTAAGTACTTATGTAGAACCATGAAATATACGTCAATTGTCAACTCATGAGTGACATCACATTCGCACCTTTTTAAGGCCACTCCTTGTTGCTGGTTGAATTTTAAACACAAGTTACTTGACGATGGTAGATAGGTAATGTAAGTACCTACTTGGAGATAACGATCAATGACTCACATACATAACTAACTAAATATTAAGCCAACAAAAGTAGCCCATGGGCGATTACGTAATTTCATGATGTCCTCAAATATTAGCTTTCAAACATCGAAAACCCGAGAGAGTTTTATTTGTTTCAACTTTTCAAGCACCTTTTACTAGATTTTACAATTATTAATCAACGCTATGGTATTTTGCAGTATGGCATCTAATTATATTCGCCTCCGCGGCAATATTTGGAATCGTAAACTTTGTATTTCTCCAAAACACGATGCAGTTAGTGGACGAGAACTGCGTTCTATTTCCTCGCAAACTAGAGTTCCACTGGGTGGACCTGCCAATCCCTCCAGAAAATAGCATCCAGACAGATAATGCTCATGATAAAGTTAAGAATGCGACTGAAAATTCTGAAACTGCTCAAGACAAAGTCTTAGACGAAATTGAAACTACTGATGACATAACTGCTACAAATGATGATATTGCTCCAAAAGAAGATGCCAAAAAAGTTAAACGAGAGGTCAGTGATGACGAAGATAATGAACCTAAAATTCAGCACGATGAAAATGGAACCGCTATAATTGGTGAGTTGATATTGATAACAGTTGAGTAACAACTTATAAATAACCTACATAATTACGCACTATTTAGTGGAATCGCTGCGTCAATTTCCTCCCAACTAATCAACAAAAAACGTATCAAATTAATCACTGCTTTATTTTATTTTATAGAATAGGATTTCACTAACTTGATCTGACTTCAATGTTTCTTTATCTTATAGATAAATAGGCACTCATTTAAGTATTATGTCTAATCACTAAATAATTCAAATACTTATTTTGAGCAGTTAGTAGCTCTGCCTTCCATGCTGTGGGTTCAATTCCCACCCAGAGCAAATATTTGTGTGCTGAACATAAATATTTGTTTTGTGTCTGGGTGTTACTATGTATTTTCAAAAAAATATATACATATATATAATTATTTTATCAGCAATCTAGTTCTGATAGTATCTGTGCTTAGTTTGGGACTAGCGTCTGATGTGTGATTTGTCCGCGAATATTTATTTATTAACTTTACCATGTATTCTAGGTAACAGCACCCATCGTCTCATGCTGGACACTTCAAGGACGCTGTTCGAGAACGACAGTGACTGTCAGTTCGCTGAGTTCATGCCGATCCTATCGACCATCTTCGCTTGTGTGTGGATCACGTTCTTCACCATGTGTCCTGGTGGTGGCTATTCTAGAACTGGGTAAGTGAAATCAGAAATCAGAAATATTTTACAGTTTAACTGTTTTACATAAAATATCTTAATTTTAAGTAGTAGGTACAAGTTTATAAAGTTTGTCTAATCTGGACGTACAATAAGAGGGTGATGAACAGAGCCATACCCAATAGAAGACGAGAAGCTACAGGATCGGTATGAAGTTAATCACCTCACACTATTTTACTGACAAAAGTAGTATGTATTTGCAAGGTTTTACAAAGTAGGTACGGCAACTAAACAGATGGTTAAACGATATAATGTACCTATACGGCAGGCCTGCTCAAGACTATAGTTGTACGAAATTGACAGAAACAGAAAGCAGCAAAAGAGGCTTAAGTGGCAAAAAGGCACGCTGTTGAAAGTCTGCAGTAGAAAGGTCCCAAAAAATCAATAATCCCAGAAAATAGTAGCGTAGAAGCCTTACTTGAGTAATTAATTAGTTACCAATGATTGAATGAATGACGAACGAGGCTCTGGCGACCGAGTAATGGCGGTATAACCGCACACATAGCTGGGAAACTGGTTAGAAGAGGTTATAGAGACCTGAGGGCCCATATAGCCCTTAAAATTACTGGCGTAGAAGGCAACGGAAGCCATTGCGACTTAAGTCCCAAGAGAATCGTTATGCAAATCTAATTATTATTAATAATTATTCCTACTTTATCTTCTACCATCTTATAGGAGTAGATATGTACATAACTAAATTATATTCTAAGTTCACTCAACTTAGCATTACATAATTTACAAACCTTGTGGTTTTCTCAATGTTAACTTTTTAAATGGTAAATAATAAAAAATTGCGACAAAAACATCAATTTGTGATCTCGATCTGCACACATGAAGTCAACAACAGAGGCCAATGATATCTTTGTTTTCCAGTCTGCAGCAACCCTGGCAGATTCTGACCCCAGCGCTGGTGTTCGCGATGGTGATGGTCGGTCTCACTGGACATAGCTTTACCGTCACCAACAAAGGGCTGCACGCTTTCTGTGCAGCGTTTAGCGAAGTCACCAATTCTACCACGTGAGTTTACTTGTATTCATTGCATTTTTGTTAGTAAAAGTTTAATCTAAGTATTTATATGACTACGATACTTTACTTTAGTAAATAAACCTACATTACAGTGCCCTTGCAGGGTGCATGTACTCACTTGTAGCTATTACTAAGCTAAAAAAGTACATGTTAGCAATAATAAATACAATACAATAATTTTGAATCACAATTCATCGCATTTTTGTGATAACCCCTATATAAATGAGTAGGTACTTAAGTGGCTCAGAATTAATCGTGTTTGCAGACATGCCTGGCCTATTTCTATTTTTAAGGCAACTTAACTTGGCCATCACATCTGCTGTAATGTGTTTTGCAAGCGCATAGCAGTGTTGAGAATTCGGTCAATACACTAAAACTACGTGTCATACATTTAAAATACTACGCTTTGTATCATCATCATCTCCCTGTCCTTGTTTCCCGCTAAGTGTAGGTAGGTACACATGTTTTCTTCCACTCACTCTTACCATTAATCAACACTACAGTGTAGTGTCTCAAATATATAAATATCATTAATAGTGTGTAGAGTCTACACTATTACTATGATTATACTACACTATCACTATTAATATGATATATTTGTAGATATATTTCTATAATGTAATATTGGGTACATATTTATATTTAGATATTATTGTCACATATTCACCACAAACTCACACACTCACTTTTTAAAATTTACACTTGCATGACACCGGTGGGGTGGGTTTCATTTCTTCTTATTAAGCTAGCCTTATAAGAGACAAGAGTAACAGAATTGAACCCCTCTCCACACACTTTACATGATACACAAACACGCCCACACACATAACACTTATTATTTAGTATTATTATTTAAGTACTTTCGAAAACGTTACAAGATTTTGTATAGTTATAGTTTAGTGATTGTCGTTTTATTAACAGTTTTACACAAAAAATGTAAATCCGTTATTGGCTGTATGATATATTTATAAGATACTTACCTCATTTTGTATATAACCTAAGAGCTGTGGATTTTGTTAAATAAATAAAATAAAATAAAAATAAAATAAAAGATTCTGTTACTCTCACATTTACATCATCTTTTAAATTAAACAATCCAACCATTTCATTTTGAGGCCTTCTACTCGCAGACCCAACCACGCTGTTTCATTCATAACTCTTTTTGTTATATATATATTTCGTCTTTATTTCATAAAGCATACCTAATACTATTATATATATGTATTGAGTCATACCATACGTATGACTCAATACATATCCATACCACGCTAATATTTTCTTCACTTTTTCAATAACAGGCAATACTATCCTTCCTCTGGTACCTTAACTCATTCCTTAATGTATGTATATCAATATGGGTATATATAATAATGGGTCAGTTATTGATACCTACTTTGTTTTAGTAATAAGTTACCTGAAATAAAGTGATTTGATTTGATTAAATTTCTTCTATTTATTTCTCCAGCTGTTCATCCGTGAACCCGTTCCTGGAACGTGGTTGGAACGCATCGTGGGGTCTCGGCCAGCGCGTGGCCAGCACGCGAGCGGCCAGCGCCGGCGTGCTGGCCGCCTGGGCCGTCGCGGCCGTCATCCTGCTCGTGCGATGCCTCGCCGCACCTGACTTCGTCGTCAAACGCACTGGGGTATACCTCACTAAGGATCCTCAGCAGGTAATTCTATATTCTTTGATATTGTATATTGGGTTCGATTCCCGCCTTGGGATAAATGTTTGTATGTTCTGCAAATATTTATTCCGGGTGTTCTGGGTATTATATGTATAATAAAAAATATATATCTATGTAATGTATTGTATTAAGTATGTCAGTCTTCTAGTACCCATAACACAAGCTCTGCTTAGCTTGGGGCTAGATGATGTTGTGTGGATTAATAATAATAAATAATAAATAAATAATGCTGGACAATCCACACAACATCATCTAGTCCCAAGCTAAGCAGAGCTTGTCCAGCATTATTTATTTATTTCTTATTCTAGAAACAAATCTTGTATTTGTTTCTTCAAAGGTCTAACAACAGAGTAGGTAGGTACCTACTGTAGTATTATACCGTAGTATATGATCACATTATTTACTTACATAAGTTTCTTAACTTAACACCTAAATAATTAAATGTTAATAAGGGGCCATGGACAATATCCGTCGGTTCGAGTTTAGGTATTTAAAGACGCGCGACGCGGCTCACAGCGCTCGCGACTCGCGAACGTACCGTCCACGCGATATTCAAAGACTTACGAATTTGATATTTTTACACTACTTCATTACTTCCAACATTAAATATCAATGATATTATTCATCGGTATTTAATCTTGGAAGTATGAAATTATGTGTTTAATTGGTTTGCTATATCGTATCAAGAAACAAATATTAAAAAAAAGATAAGATTTCTAAATAGTTTGTACTATTTTCTATCACCTACAAAAGTGTGACTTGTAGCCTCGAAACTAATATTAGATTTCTAAGTAGGAATATTTGTGAATTTGAAAACAATTGCTAAAACATATCCGTGCGCGCTACTGTTCTTGCTAGAGTGTTTGCCTTAGTTCTAACTTATTTATTACTTTAGCGTATCAGCACTGCTATTCAGCGCGTTGTGTTACGCACTTCTCAATATATTTTTTTTGTGCTGAAAATACAAGACGAAGGTTTATTGATGAATTTAAAATATTTTCCTTAGTTCTAAACATGGCTTCAAAACATTATTTCATTGCCAAAAATAAAATGAAAATTCAGATTTAGTTAGACAATGATTGAGAGAGTCGATTACCAGTTTCAAAATCCTCAGTTTTTATTTTTACTACTTCACCAAAATTATTTTATAATATTTATTTTATTTTTATTTATTTATTATTCCTTGCACTGTTTTCATCACATATGTATTATATGTATCAATATGTATCAATATGTATCAGTACCATGCATGGTGCATGGTACTGAAGCCAGTTTTGGTAGGGAATGAGTCTAAAACGGACCTACATGCATAGGCTAAAAGCGACGGCGTGAAGTTTTACCATTTTGAAATCCAAGATGGCGCGCACAAGTTTTAGTCAAATTAGCGATATGGGTGTCATTTTCGGGGTTTTTTGGGATGCTGATTACGAATATGGCAACCATTTTGGAATCCAAGATGGCGCGCACAAGTTTTGATCAAATTAGCGATATGGGTGTCATTTTCGGGGTTTTTTGGGATATGGGTATCATTTTCGGGGTTTTTTGGGATGCTGATTACGAATATGGCAACCATTTTGGAATCCAAGATAGCGCACACAAGTTTTGGTCAAATTAGCGATATGGGTGTCATTTTCGGGGTTTTTTGGGATGCTGATTACGAATATGGCAACCATTTTGGAATCCAAGATGGCGCGCACAAGTTTTGATCAAATTAGCGATATGGGTGTCATTTTCGGGGTTTTTTGGGATGCTGATTACGAATATGGCAACCATTTTGGAATCCAAGATGGCGCGCACAAGTTTTGGTCAAATTAGCGATATGGGTGTCATTTTCGGGGTCTTTTGGGATGCTGATTACGAATATGGCAACCATTTTGGAATCCAAGATGGCGCGCACAAGTTTTGGTCAAATTAGCGATATGGGTGTCATTTTCAGGGTTTTTTGGGATGTTGATTACGAATATGGCAACCATTTTGGAATCCAAGATGGCGCGCACAAGTTTTGGTCAAATTAGCGATATGGGTGTCATTTTCAGGGTCTTTTGGGATGCTGATTACGAACATGGCAACCATTTTGGAATCCAAGATGGCGCGCACAAGTTTTGGTCAAATTAGCGATATGGGTGTCATTTTCGGGGTTTTTTGGGATGCTGATTACGAATATGGCAACCATTTTGGAATCCAAGATGGCGCGCACAAGTTTTGGTCAAATTAGCGATATGGGTGTCATTTTCGGGGTTTTTTGGGATGCTGATTACGAATATGGCAACCATTTTGGAATCCAAAATGGCGCGCACAAGTTTTGGTCAGATTAGCGATATGGGTGTCATTTTCGGGGTCTTTTGGGATGCTGATTACGAATATGGCACCAATTTTGGAATCCAAGATGGCGCGCACAAGTTTTGGTCAAATTAGCGATATGGGTGTCATTTTCAGGGTTTTTTGGGATGTTGATTACGAATATGGCAACCATTTTGGAATCCAAGATGGCGCGCACAAGTTTTGGTCAAATTAGCGATATGGGTGTCATTTTCAGGGTCTTTTGGGATGCTGATTACGAACATGGCAACCATTTTGGAATCCAAGATGGGGCGCACAAGTTTTGGTCAAATTAGCGATATGGGTGTCATTAATTTCGTCCCAAAAGACCCCGAAAATGACACCCATATCGCTAATTTGACCAAAACTTGTGCGCGCCATCTTGGATTCCAAAATGATGGCCATATTCGTAATCAGCATCCCAAAACACCCCGAAAATGACACCCATATCGCTAATTTGACCAAAACTTGTGCGCGCCATCTTGGATTCCAAAATGGTTGCCATATTCGTAATCAGCATCCCAAAAGACCCCGAAAATGACACCCATATCGCTAATTTGACCAAAACTTGTGCGCGCCATCTTGGATTCCAAAATGGTTGCCATATTCGTAATCAGCATCCCAAAAGACCCCGAAAATGACACCCATATCGCTAATCTGACCAAAACTTGTGCGCGCCATTTTGGATTCCAAAATGGTTGCCATATTCGTAATCAGCATCCCAAAAAACCCCGAAAATGACACCCATATCGCTAATTTGACCAAAACTTGTGCGCGCCATCTTGGATTCCAAAATGGTTGCCATATTCGTAATCAGCATCCCAAAAAACCCCGAAAATGACACCCATATCGCTAATTTGACCAAAACTTGTGCGCGCCATATTGGATTCCAAAATGGTTGCCATATTCGTAATCAGCATCCCAAAAGACCCCGAAAGTGACACCCATATCGCTAATTTGACCAAAACTTGTGCGCGCGATCTTGGATTCCAAAATGGTTGCCATATTCGTAATCAGCATCCCAAAAAACCCCGAAAATGACACCCATATCGCTAATTTGACCAAAACTTGTGCGCGCCATCTTGGGTTCCAAAATGGTTGCCATATTCGAATCAGCATCCCAAAAAACCCCGAAAATGACACCCATATCGCTAATTTGGCTAAAACTTGTGCGCGCCATCTTGGATTTCAAAATGGTTGCCATATTCGTAATCAACATCCCAAAAAACCCTGAAAATGACACCCATATCGCTAATTTGACCAAAACTTGTGCGCGCCATCTTGGATTCCAAAATGGTTGCCATATTCGTAATCAGCATCCCAAAAGACCCCGAAAATGACACCCATATCGCTAATTTGACCAAAACTTGTGCGCGCCATCTTGGATTCCAAAATGGTTGCCATATTCGTAATCAGCATCCCAAAAGACCCCGAAAATGTCACCCATATCACTAATCTGACCAAAACTTGTGCGCGCCATTTTGGATTCCAAAATGGTTGCCATATTCGTAATCAGCATCCCAAAAAACCCCGAAAATGACACCCATATCGCTAATCTGACCAAAACTTGAGCGCGCCATTTTGGATTCCAAAATGGTTGCCATATTCGTAATCAGCATCCCAATAAACCCCGAAAAGGACACCCATATCGCTAAATTGACCAAAACCAGTGAGCGCCATCTTGTATTTCAAAGTGGATATCCAATTGGAATATTTATATCCGTATGATCATAAGTATAGAAAAATTCTAAAATTATTTTTGATTTCACAAAGACTCAAATCTATAAAAGTTGCCTTTCAAAGGTTGTTATGAAGAGAACGCTCGTAGCGAAAAGGCCGCCCAATTGTCTGTTACTAACAATAATATGAACTTTGTTCAATACGGAACGTCATTGTGGTATCAATAAAAAAAAACGTTTTTATACTTAGGATCAAAACCACACGGTCCCACTATATTTGATGTCGATTTTGGTTTTATAATTATTTACGTAATATTTGAAGATCGCGACGAAGACCGACATGACCGCTCTCTCTGACCGCTCGAGGCGGACTGATTTACGACGCGGTGCGCTCCTCGATTTATAGGTTGTTTTCAAAAAATTGTATAAAAATAAGTAATAGCTACAAGCTTCCAATTTTTTTTTATTATTATCAGTAAAGCCTGAATTTTTATATAGTTGGTATATTTCAGCTGTAGTCTCTATAATCTTCGTAGAAATAACAGTTATATTGAAGGGTAAAATTTTATAATATGCTTTTTTTCATACCGTCTTTTCAATATGACATTGTATGAACGTATGTTAGTTTTTTTTGTAGCTTCTACTCACGGCAAAGTGTTCTTTCATATTTCATTTTTTATATTACTTCCTTATTATTATTTTGATCACAATCACCATCGAAAGTACGCTATTTTTGCTAATTTTCGAAAACCTTGTCTACAAATTAATTAATTTCTCAGTTGTTAATTAATAAATCATTTTTTTTTTCAATACATTCTACTTTCGAAGAATCATTCTTTGATATGCATATCTTTTTATAACCGTGAAAAGTTTCAGTTCATAAAAACCTTATTCGAAACCTCACCAATTTCACAGAGCTCAATTATAAATAAATAACACACAATATCAGCTTTAAGTTAAGTATATTAACACGAAATAATTAATAACTATTAAGTACAGAGATCTACTAGAAGATTAGGTACCTCACCTATAAACAAAAGGTAGAGCTCTGCCGTCCGTGATTTTAGTGCTTATTTAGCATTCCAAACATATCAAAGCTAGAAAGTTGATGACATTATTCAAGTACATATTATATAGGAATTTAAAGCTTTATAAACTTGTGTAAGTTGGACGATGGACAAGTTGCATTTACACATGCATTCTAGACATGTCCAAAAGGCAGACGGTTAACGACATTATTTGAATTGAAAATTAGTTCCTTGACCTAGTGTTAGCTTCTCTACATCCCGGACATGTAGAGTTGAAACGTGTCGTTGGATGTGCAGGTAAAATGAAGGATTTTAGGCTATATATATATACCAATACCTATCCGATATATAACAAAAACCCTTTCCTACATTAGATTTACGTTACAACCAGCATATACACTAACGGAGCTTCTTTATGCTTAACAATTTAATTAATTAATAAACCTGCATGTTTTAAAATCGGTCTGCTATCACATATTAGGTACAACACCCATACATGGGTACCTACATTATGTGCAAATCTTTAATTATAAGACCTGACTATGTATAAATATTATAGACAATGATAGATATTTATTATTTGCATAAATTACTGAATACTAAATATAATATTTCAGAAAATCCTGCCCCACCTCAAAAAATCTCGGTCCAAGCAATCCCGGTCAATATCTCCAACTAAACGCGATAATATCTCAATGAGGTCTGAGCCCACGGTGACTACGGAGCTGGTCTCCGCCTCCGTGGAACCAGGACATGACTCTGCACCCTCGTCGCTCACAGCCACTCCGGTGAAACGGAATCCTGACATCGAGATGGCTTACTCCGAACAAGAAAGACAGCCTGAGGCTTTTTCCAAGTTTTAATTTAAATTCAGTGTTCATTCAAACTAACGGCCGGTTTCTGGAAACCCAAATCACGATTGATCCGAGTTTGACACATAGTAATTATTTGATTTTTCGTTGATCATCGTTCAAGAAACTGGCCGTAAGTGTAGGCAAGTTTATAAAATCTCGCTCAAAAGATACGTATGCTTCAAGCTGCTTTAAGCCTGTGAAAACTTGTTCGTATTTTTGAATATTGCTTAAATGGTCGAATTTTTGCTAAGAAATGTTTTATTATTGCCAAATTACCGAAGTAAGAATTGTTATGACTATTTTGTTGCGTCCTGTATTTTGAGAAGCTTATCAATAAAACTGATTATTATTAATTAATAAATAAACTTACGATTATACCAGTTTATGATTTTATAATTATTAGAACCATCCGAGGTTTTAATAATTTACCCCTACCCCTACCCTATATGTATACCAAGTACCAGTGACTAGCTAGGTACCTACTTGCTTAGAAATAGGTTGGCATACTCGTTCCAATTTATATGCGAATGCGACAGTATCTATGTATAGGCCATAGATAGATTATAGATGATTTATACAAAGAGAGACCTCTTTGCTGATGCCATGTTACGCGGTCATTTATTGTAGAGGTTAGCCATAACATAGAATGCAGATATATAAACCTACGTAATGAATAACAAAATTAGCTTTTGTGGCATTCATGGGCATAGTTTTTATAAATAATACAAATAACGGTGAATGCACTTTAAAGAATAGAGCCGAAAAAAGTAGAGGTAAGAATGTTTATATCCCCAGCAACCTTATGATTCTTGCTGGGACATGCACATGAAGGTAAAATAAAAATATTTATGTATCCAGTCTGCAGTCAAATAAATCGCCATCGTCAATGTCATATAAAACGTCGTTCTCAATGTCAAAAATGTGTCAAATCGTAAAAATCTATTAAAATCTTGTTAAATTCATAATCGGCGCTCTGCTAAAATTTTGTTTCAGTCAGTTCTAATAATTTTTGGTATAGTAGATTATTCTGACAAAAATTACAACCATGATAAATCAGGTAAACAGAGTTCTAATCAAGAATACTTTGCTACGACAATTCTTTCGACAAATACATCGCGAGCCACCACCAAAGATAGTGTACCCATTAGAAAGCCGAAAATTACTGAAAGTAGCTGGTTCTGACGCTTCAGTGTTTCTGCAGGGACTCGTCACAAATGATATGCGACACTTTGAAGAGGGTGCTAAATCGATGTATGCTATGTTCCTCAACAACAGGGGTAGAGTGCTGTACGATACTCTGATTCACAAATACGACGACTCATACATGATAGAGTGTGACAAAAATGTATTGAGTCTCCTGCATAGACATCTCAAGTTATACAAACTAAAACGGAAGGTGGAAATATGCGATATGAGCAATAACTTCAAATTATGGGCGTTTATTGCACCCCCAGACACACTCGCCGACTCCAATGATCCTAAGAGTAACATACATCTTTACAAAGACCCTCGATTGGCCGATGTCGGTTATAACATCAATATTTACAAGGATCCTCGTCTTGACGACCTTGGTTTTAGAATTTTATCTCATGCATCAGTCAAAGAGGATACTATTTCAGAAGTTGTTGGGAAAGATGTTAATGTTGAAAAAAGTGAAAAGGGATATAAACAATTGAGGTATAAACTTGGAGTTAGCGAAGGGGCCTGTGACTTACCACCTGGATCTAGTTTTCCTCTAGAGGCAAACTGTGATTACCTACATGGAGTGTGCTTTCACAAGGGCTGTTATATCGGGCAAGAGCTCACCGCTAGGGTACACCACACAGGAGTGGTACGAAAGAGAATAATGCCATTAAAGTTTAGTCAAGAAGTTACTAACTTAGAAGTGGACTCTGTAATCTCAGCTAGTGATAACCCAAAGTCAAATTTAGGTAAACTTAAAGGATTTGTAGGCAATTTTGGTTTAGGTTTAGTTAGAATTAAAGAAGCAATGGAGGCTAAAGGATTAAATATTGGGAAATATTCAGTCGCAGTTGATAAGCCAGGATGGTGGCCTGTTGAAGCACCAAAAGAAAAAGCTACATTGAACAAACTAGAATAATTTTAGCTCAATTTATAATTTTTCAAAAGGAAATACTACAGATTGCTTTAAATGTATGTATATTTTGATTATTAACCTTTGTTTGCACAAATGTATTAAACATAACATCCAGTGGAATATGTATTTTAATATTATGGCATCTTAGTTCATAATTCAATAGATAAAAAATATTTTGATAGGTATTTATGTTTATACTGTACCTAGTGTAAATGAAGACATGACATCACAGCAGAAAAACAAGAAGATCACTACCTAACAAACTTAGCCTAACTTGAAAGAAACTGTTGCCTAAATAGCTTAAAATAAATTTCATTGTTACAGTAAAATATGGGAGATTCAAAAGATTCAAAGACGAAGGAAGAACCAGTCCAAATAGTGTACGATTTTAAATGCTCCAATTGTGATTTGAATGAGAAAGCACACTATAAAGGCACCAAGCCACCTTTCTCCAGGAACATTGTACTCCGGCATCCAAGTTATGTTATGAAGGACCCCTTCAGTCCACCAGGAAAAGGAGAGATACTGGTCCTGGGCTCAGATTGTACCATTTGTGATAAACCAGTCTGTATCAGTAAAGAGTGCAGCTTGTTTTACACCAAAATGTATTGTTTAGATTGTGCATATAAAGCTATTGATACATTTCCTATGGAAATTAAGAGTAAACTAACTCAAATAAAAAAATTATAAGTATATAACTTTTTTTTTCTACCTATAAGAAAGGTCTAAGAAGGTTTCTTTAGCAATTAATAAATAAAAGACTTTAGTTATAAAATACTGTTTACTTTGGCTTTCCAGTCCGATTTACAGTATTTTTTTTCCAATTTTCACAAATTATAATTCAATAACAGCTACATTGAACTGAAAGTTTAGTTTCAGTAACATAAATGTATACATAAGTCCAAAAAACGTTAAATTACAAGCTGTAGGAGACAATGTGACTGCAACATCTCAAGCTTGAAGTCACTAACACACTTCAAACATAAAATATAATCTTAAAATTATTAAAAAGATAATTACAGCATATTTATATTAAGATGTATATATTAATAAGCTCTAAAACCAGGACAAAATTAAATACACATTTTGTCTTAAACCGTTGAGTCACTTCCATCAGTATGATAGCACCACAAACCTTCATAATCCTTCACATTACTTTCCAGTGACTTCTACGAAAATTTTACTAATAAGTACCAAACTATAACTCAATATTATGTTTACACCGTTTTTTTAAGTTCATACATTAATATTGCAATATTTCATCAATTATTTATAGGTATAAATTGATAGTAAATTATTATGTACTGTTAAGTCTCAATTGCAACTATGGATGGTAATTTAAGAAAGTGTGTATCAAAACGTTTCTTGACAAATATTCGAGAAAAATTACAATTTATAAATCTATCGGTTAATCTCAAAAACGCACGACATCCAGATATATCCTAATTACAATAATTGTGATGGCTTTTATAAATTATAACGAAACGTGTATCGGTATTAGGTACTACGTAGGTACACTAGGTATATTATAATTTATAGATAAAAGATGGACAGGTTTCAAGTTATTACATCTGTATTTAGTAATTCTAAACATAGCCCTATTATTCAAACCTACATTATGATGAGATTAATATTTTTATGCTTATTTATTACGTTATGTTGATTTGGGCAGTGAATTTATTTTACCGCGACAACTATTAAAAATTATAAACTTGAAATAGGTATAAACTACGTATATATAAAGTGTGGTCGCCGCATAATAATCACATCGGTACGGGAAATAAAGAATACTTTTAAGATATTAAATAGGTAACTACTTAAACATTCAGTACTACAGCTGCTACAGATTATAACGAAATGCCTACACATCAATTAAAATATTTTTTTAAAAGTTAGAGTAGAAAAAAATCCTGATAAAGTTTTTACTAAAATTTGAATAAGTTTAATTTCTGATAAAATGTAGACACAAAAGCGATATTCACACTCTACGATTAAGTTTATAAAAAAATAACAAACTCTCACAGCCTAAAATTAAATAATAATTTTGATAGATCTGCAAAAAACGATACACGCGTGAAACACGAAACTACTTTAAAAACACGATGATTTATTACGAATTATTTTGTAATATGATATGAAACTGAATGCAGAGCGAAGCCTTACAGGCTAGACTAAGAATCTAGAAAAGTTGCCACTACATTACATTATTATATTTATAAAAATTACAGACACTGGGAAAATCAAACATTATGTTAAGTGCCTATGTTGCAGTGATTGACCATTATGTGATAAAAATACGTAACAAGGTCGGCCACAAGTTGTTGATAAAAAATACACACAATCAGGCTTAAAAAATTCATGTACTTACAATGGCTTACATACATACACCCGAAACTCGATCCATACACGCACACATCAATCGAACGTAATCTTTGATCACACTCATGTTCTACGAATTTAAGTGAAAAGGATACTTGATTGGTCTGCACGTGTAATCCTATCAGTCATTTAAATCTACAGTCTTCTTATAAGTAGCCATCAATAAAACTAAATACATAATCAGCAATCATTGCAAATACAATGCTGATTTCATAGAGGGCCTATTTCAGACAGAGCTGATGAAAGAAGAATGATGAACCAATAATATTTTTTTTTTAATACTTTACACGTTCGTATGCACACTATACTAGACGTACAAACAGGTACAACGCGCGTTCATTTTTTTCTACTATTTTTTAATTAATGGTCGTTCTGAAATAGGTCCAAGCTTATATGTAATACAAATTATGTATTCTGTGGTAATACTGAGATGACAAGATATTCCTCATTATGCAGTTTTACCAGAAAACTATTTATTCTTTTGAGATGTAGTTTGAATTATTTTCCAAAGATAAATCAGACCAATCCTTTTTCAAATGAATAAAAAAATGACAGTCTATTATTTAGTTGAGTAAAAGGATTGGTCAAGTACCCTCTTTTAGTTTGCTTTAGTAGTAACCAGTACCCCAAGTACGAGTTTGTGCACTCGAATCGTTGAGACGAGATCGTCGAGCGCCACCGATTTTGATAGTACATACTTGGGGATACAGATAATAGATTTGAATACTGGAATGTTTTAACAAAGATCTACAATACATTGGTTTGTAAGTTTGTACATTGTATTCTCACTCAGTGTTTTTTTAGTTGATTAAAACATTTCATAAGTACGTTTTGAATAAATAAAATTTACATTAATTTGCACAAACATTACATAAAACGAATACAACTCTGTAAGCGCTTTGTTGATTCCGCTTATCGCCATACATAGAGCAGAAATCACCAATTCTCTCAGAGTTTTGTACAATTATAAATCGATATACAACATCAATAGTCATATTTGTGAGCACAGAGACATTACCGAATTCATAACAACAATAGTGACAATATCTTCAAACGATTATAGAATCAATATGCTACCAATCCTGCAGTTCTAATTACATAAATACAGAGTTTTCTCTTCTATGGTCCGATAAAAATGCTTAAACTACCATTCATAAAAATTACATAACTAATTTTAAAAAATTACAACAGTCATGTAATAGGATGAATCCGTGCTAACAAAAATGATACAACTAATACAATACACAAATCATTCTACAATAGATAAAAACACTGAGACCGTAGATAGCCTGCGCACAGGTCCATTGAGCATTTCATTGATGTCACTCACTTTAACATCCACTTATTATACTAATTGTCTTTATCCACTCTCCACTGCAATTAATCAACATGTTTCCAACGTTAGCACTGGTATTCGACTTAATTATGCACAAAATGTTTACTCATGAAAATGAGACTTAAAGTTTTGGATGAAAAATGTCTGGTCAATCAAAATTGTTCAGTTGGGTGCTTGATGAAAGAAATATTCTTTAAAAATTTTTGAAGTGCAAAAAATTTAGCAAATTTTGAAGATTAAAAAAACTAGCACTAAAAAGTGTATAATCTCAAATGATAGTTAGAAATTAAGCGTCACTGAATGGGAAATAGTGGTACGACCTTACAAGGGGTAGTCAGAGGCACGAAATTGACATTAAAAACAAGCTTCAATACGGTTAATAAAAAAAGTTACAAGTCTACTACCGCTACTGAAACGATTCAAGATGGAACATAGATTTAAAATCGAATTTAGATTAAAAAATTGGAAATAACACTTATTGTTTGCATCGCTATCGCAAAGTGAAGTTCGAATTTTGTTTTTAAGTTCGTATGGCGTGTGGATACAGTTTTTTCTTCCAATGCATATTCTCTGAAGGTATGATTTTATGTCCCATAGCTTTTGAAGAGAACGTTCTCCATTTTCGCTATAAAACAAAAGACAGCCGACTTTACGATTGACTATAGATTCAAACACTTGACATTGGCAGAATTGCATGTCGTATTGAGGGGCAAAAGCCACATAAAAAAGAAGAAGAAGCGTGACATAGAAAACGAAAATATCAAACGAGTACAACAGCGACTTACATAAGCGTGACAAAGAAGAAGAAACGTTACACGTAACGTCAAACGAGTACAACAGCGACTTACATAAACGTGACAAAGAATGCTTCGGCTACATTAGCGGGCGAATATTCGTATCGTGTTGGCGCGACAAAAACATCGTGTTCGGGTATAGGCAATGTTCTTGTCTAAATACTACGCGATGACACGATGTACCCGGCCACATACATCGCGTTAACACGAATATTCGCCGTAGCCCGCTGTGGCCCCAGCAGAAGGAGAAACGTTACACGTAACGTCAAACGAGTAACAGCTGCTTACATAAGCGTGACGTTGGACAGATGTCGACAGAGTGCAGTAGAGAGGGACAGTGTCACTTATACGTCGACTAGAGCTTGTTGTGCGATGTCCGCGAGGTCGTTGACCGCGGTGATCAGTTGCGCGCGGTAGGCGGCGCCGCGGACCGGCGCGCTCGGCTCGTCCGACGAATCATCGTCGTCGATGACGTCATCGCTCGGCTCGTCGCCCGAACTGCCCTCGGGGGAGTCACATCGGGAGGTTTCGGGAATGGGTTCCTTTGGAGCTTCGGGCTCGGATGAGTCTTCGTCTGGAATGTGTTTGTAGAGATTAGATGGGGATAATAAATATTCACTGACATTTCACATTACCAATAAATACTATTAAAATACTTTATAGTTTTAGTAATACAACAAGTACACAGAATAAGCACCAATGCACAGAGAGGTATTTGGCCCTAAAAGTCGATCAAAATGCATTTTTTTTAAATTAGCTCCACACTCTGCTTACTATTATTTTTATAAAGTTAGATAATCCCTTAAAACAATAGTAACAATACGGCGTGCCTGGGTCTTCCACAAGCTTCATGAAGTCAGTCGGAAGTTACCGTTCGCTAACAGTGGTCGTGTGGTTTTTCGATACGCTCAAAAATTGACTGTTTTCAAATATTCAGTTTATGGTGATAAAGTGGATTTTGTCTTAGTTTCTTCAATGGATTGTGTACAATCAGGTATGTACTTTATTTAAAACGTAATTTAAATACAAAAATTAGGTATCTAATAGATTTTTTTGCCCTTAATGGTTAAGCTCTAGGAAAATAAAAAAATACACACATTTTCATAGTTTCAATATGAGTTTTGAAGTATTTCTGTGCATTTCTGAGCTTAGATTCTAAAAGTAATATGTAGAATAGACCCCCTAGAAATTCAAAAACCAAAAAACAGCCACCCCAATCTACCCTTAAATTTTTTGTGATTTTTTGAATATAGGGACTTTTAAAGCTAAAAAAACTCAAAAATTTAAAAAAAAAAATGCCTTTTTTTTTACAGGCTCTTCTGGTTTGAAGATATTAACCAGAATCGACTTATGGTCCATTATGGAACGCTCAGAGGCTAAAACTTTTGAAGAAAAGTTAAAATTCATGGAGTCGGAGCTCATCAGTCGTTATTCTGAATATAACACAAACATTGCTATTTTTTGACAGGAATAAGGAAAGTTAAAACCAAAAAGAAGAAACCTCTTTTGACTGATGTCATGAATCTCCTGGACCAAAACGACATTTGTAACATTAGTATTGAAAATGATGATGATGATGATGAAAATGACGAATAAATAACTTTTACAATTTGGTTTAAGGTTTTTTTACACTACCCTACCTGAAAATTCAATAAAATAGTAAAATAAAACGATTATATTCAAAAAATATTTTTGATCGACTTTTAGGGTCAAATACCACTCTGTGCAATGATTCATGATACAAATGTTAGTTTTAAGTGGTTATCAAACCCGCTAATATCAACTAAGCTATGTAGCCGTTTTTTTCAATTTTCTAATTACAAATAATACCTATAATCTTCGCAGTTATCACTTAAATATAAGCCTTTTACACAACTTTATCTAGCCTCAAAACTAAGCAAAGCACATTCGAAAAAACTTGTAGCGCCATCTATATCGCTACATGGTGAACTACATCGTAGTCTACGAAACCGACTAACAGATGGCGACAAAATCCTAGATCGCGCTTACGAATTTATTACGGAGTTTGAACATAAGTAGGTAATAGAACCGATGACTATCCATCGGTCCTCGGACCCCGAGTCAAAGGTCGCTCGGCGTGGAAGATCTTCCCTTTTCGTTGGAGATACCACACCTATCTCCACAACTGATAGAATACTTTTGTTTTTTGTAATACATACATAGAGGTACCATCAAACCAATGTAATACCAAACAGAGCTACCAACTGAACTGAAAACGCTTATCTATCTTTACTAATAAATAATACTTATTATATTCACCTGTAGCGTGCAATAACCGTTGTTGTATACCATTTGCGATCCGTAACAGATTCCTTGCTGTGTTGGCATCCAACCTAGCGCGTTTAGACACCAAAGTTAACGCGCGAACCGGCCCGAGCAGAGTATTAGTACTGCGCAGTGTACTCGTGTCAGATAACTCTTCTGTTACTGTTTCCACTACTGTGTTGGTAATGGTACTTCCCACCTGGAATAAACATAGTATTAACTGACGACCGATGTGGCGCGGTGGGGGATGGTCCGCCTGCGACGCGGAATGTTGCGGGTTCGATTCCCGCCTTCGTAAGTCATCCGACTCTAGTAGTAGAGTTGATGAAATAAGTAATTTAGGTATTATAAAATGAAATGAAATATTTATTGTTTGTGAAACTAGGTTAGCCATAGATGTTATTCATTATTTTAAGTTTCGCATTCTAGCCTATAATGATATGTTACCTTCGGATAGTAATGCTGCATAAACTCGTAAATAGCTTTGTCTTCTAACGAGTCTCGTTCGTCGAGTAATATCGCGTCGATATATTCTGACAGCACATTGCATTCTAATAACATCTCTTCTAGCTTCGCGTCAGCCTGCAAAAAAGTTTCCATTTTAAAATAGCGCTATGTATATACATATTTATAGTTATTTATACTGTAAAAATAAACTTGTTATTGTTGTTCTTGTGTACTTTGTGTGTTACTGTTTCGCAAATAAAAACCTGTTTATGTCTATCGGTCTATCTTATAAAAAGTTAGCGCAGACTTGAAGTATTGATTACCATACGTAATGACTTAAAGTCAACGCTAACTTTTTATAAGATAGGGAAAACATGTTAGTTCAATGTTATAATCTAAATTTATAAATATTTTATTATTAAAATTCCTTTCTGAAACTTTAAATCGAACAGTTTTTAACACTAGCGAATTTTAGTAAATATGTCATTGTCAGATTTTAATGTGAATACTTCTTTTGTTAATTCCGTCATAACAATTACCATCAAGGCTGAACAAATATTCATATTAAACATTACACAAATGTCTTGGCGGAAATGAAACCCAGTGCTACGAAGGCCTATTTCAGTGTCATATTAATTAACGCTTTCAACAATATTAAACTCACCGGAGTATTCGCGACATCTCTCCAGAAGGCAGCGAAGTAGTTAAATCTTAGCGGCACCGCATCGAGTGCGCACAGCCCTGAAACTGCGACTAATTGCTCCGACATGCAACGTTGCTGTCTCGCTACACGGCAACACGTTTCTGAAATATATTTATTTACTTACTAGCTGACACGTGCCCACTTCGTTGGGAATAATTTTTATTAAATAAAAAAGTAAGACATATGCTGTCGTTGACTTGTGGCTTTTTTGTAGGCATTATCAAGTTCCACATCTTTTCTCTAGAACACTTCTTTCATAGTTAAGGCAGCGTATGAAAGCGTAAGAAACGCTTTCATTCGACCGCTTTTTCTCCGATTCATTTTGCAAAACGGACTACCACGTAAAAGCCTTTTTATTTTTCAGCAATAATGTAACTTTCTATTGGTGAAAGAATTTTTAAAATCGGTTCAGTAGATCCCGAGATTACCCCTTACAATTTAACAAATACACAAACTTTTTTTTTTTTTTTTTTTTTATTCTAGCCTACATTGTCCCACTGCTGGGCAAAGGCCTCCCCCAAACACTTCCACTTCTCTCTGTCCCTGGCAATGTCCCACCAATCCAAGTGAAATACGTCAAGGTCATCCCTCCAACGCTTCCTTGGCCGACCCCGACGCCGCCGACCTTCAGGTGTCCAGGAGGTTGCTATGGTAGTCCATCTATCTTGGGGCATTCGACTAATGTGTCCTGCCCACCCCCACTTGAGCTTTGCGGTTACACAAACTTTACCTCTTTATAATATTAGTATAGATTAAGTAAGTATTATATACATATATATTATTTTCCTACACTATCTCGTCCCACTGCTGGGCAAAGGTCTCCCCCAAATCCTTCTCTCTGCTTTCCGCTTTCGTCCACCAATCCCTCTCGAAAGCATCGAGGTCGTCCCGCCATCACCTTTTTGGTCGGCCTCTACGCCGCCTTCCGTCTTCAGGCAGCCACGGTGTCACGATTTTGGACCATTTTTCTGGGTCCATCCGGCTAATATGACCTGCCCAGTCCCACTTAAGCCTCGCGGTTTTATTGCCTACATCTGCAATACCAGTGAGCAAACGCAGCGTAGTGCGAAACACTACGCTTCTACTCGATCGATGCGCTTGAAACCAAAGATGCTACGTTCCATTGCTCTTTGGCAAATCTTGAGTCTGGATTTCTGTGCTTCAGTCAGTGACCATGTCTGCGCACCGTAGGTTAGGACGGGCAGGATGCACATGGCGATGAGTTGGCGTTTAAGCGTAAGTGGAAGGTCGCCTTTCATGTGTTCCTTCATGGACCAGTAGCTCTTCCAGGCGTTCTCGATGCGGCGATCGATCTCCTTATCTTGCCTGTTTTTGAAGCTCGCTAACTGGCCTAAGTAAATGTACTCATCAACAACAATATATTTTTTATAAAATATTATATATAAAAAAACAAACCATCTAAGTAAATTATGTTTTTGTATGAGATTATGAGCACCCCCTTGAATATTTAATATTTTGTTTTTAAATATTTATTCGTCATTAAAGCGGTAATCGGATACGCAACCCTAAATAACGTATCAAGATAACTCAATTTAACGGAACTATTGCTAAATACCGACCGACTTTTAACACATTGCCAAAACGCACCGATAGCGCGATCTAGGATTTGTGCACAGTAGCGCCATCTAGTGGTAAACACAACAAATTTCAAACTTAACTCGATTTGAGTATTCAAGTGCGACGGCGCGATGGCCTATTTCATGTATAAGTTTGGTGTTTCTATACCGATTTCTATGATTCTTTTTTTATTGAATAGGTAATAATGTTAACTTTTTTAGATTTGGGATGACTGAGAGTCTTATAAACGTAAGAGTAAACAAATATAATCAGAATGCTCCGAACTGCTAAGCTATCAGGAGTTACACGTGTTATTGTGAGTCAACCATAAAAGATAGACATATGCTGTTCCGGGATATTTTTTAGACAATTTAATGTAGAATATTTCCGTCATACATGATTTCTATATAACTTTAACCATTAAGGCTGCACACGCGACGGAAGCATAAAAAACGGAGTAACTTCCCGACATTTCCCTTCACTACTCAGCTCCTATTGATTGTAGCGTGATGAAAAGTATCCTATAACCTGCCCAGAAGTATGAAGAATAATCGTACCAAGTTTCATTAAAATCCGTCGAGTAGCTTTTGTTTCTATAAGGAACATACAGACAGACAGACAGACAGACAAAAATTTTACTGATTGCATTTTTGGCATCAGTATCGATCACTAATCACCCCCTGATAGTTTTTTTTTAATATTTTTAATGTACAGAATTGACCTCTCTACAGTTTTATTATAAGTATAGATATAGATTTAATAAGTTTTATTTATTTATGAATGTATTTATTTATTTATTTAAAATCTCATAGAAAAAATATATTACTACCTTCCTATAAAGTTAAGGTACGGTTGTGTATAAATTTGTGCAAGTGGCTGCAAGTTTAATAATAAATAATGCTGGACAATCCACACAACATCATCAGGCCCCAAGCTAAGCAGAGCTTGTGTTATGGGTACTAAAAGACTGACATACTTAATACAATAATATTACTTATAGATGTTTTTTATTATACATATAAATACCCAGAACACTCAGAATAAATATTTGCAGATCATACAAACGTTTATTCCAAGGCTGGAATCGAACCCGCAACCTGCCGCGTCGCAGGCGGACCTTCGCCCGCCGCGCCACATCGGTCGTCATAATATGCTATCACACTCAATCAAAATTGTAGACAAATAAACACTAACCTATAAACTTATGGTAAGGTCTGTATATCTGTGCGAGTGGTTGATGGTGTGCGTGTCGCGTCGCGTGTGAGGGGCGTCGCCCCCGTCCTGCTGCGGCCCCTCCTCTTGCCCCCCCGCTCGCAGCCCCCGCAGCCCCCGCCGCGAGGGGGACCAGTGCCCCTAGTGCTGCGGCGCCGCCGATCATAACCAACTCTTGGAGCACACCTGTAATAAGCACGATGTGTATGACTAGTCTAACGGCCGGTTTCCGGAAACCCAAATCACGATTGATCTGAGTTTGACACATAGTAATTATTTGATTTTTTCGTTGATCATCGTTTGAGAAACCGGCCGTAACTCGTAACTCTTAAGTGAATTGTAAAAATAATGATCAACTTTTGGAAGACACCTGCAATTTACGTACGTTTTGTCCTATTTTAAACCATTAGCGATTACATTTTTGAAGGTTTAGATTACTATTATGCTATTAAGAGGTAAACAAATATGTAGTACTAAAAAAGTTGGATGTTTTTTTTTTACAAAGAACAGGTCGTCCTTTGGCCACAAACTCACCTGGTGGAAAGTGATGTTGTGGCCGACGATGGAGCAGGACGATCTAGGAGACACCTATTCACTCGTGCCTTGAAGAGACCAAGATTATAGTGATCGGGAAAGACAGAAGTCAGCGAGTTCCACTCCTTGGCAGTTCGCATAATAAATGTGTTTCCGAAGCGCTTTGTGCGGATCGGGGGTATGCAAACGTTACTTGTTTAGATGAAGAGTACGATAAATTTAAATTAAAGGAATATGTAAGCACATTGACTAAGTAAATAATATAATCTAAGTAAAAATTACAATAGCGCCATCAAGAGGCAAACAAATAGTTTTAAGATTTCATTGTAATCTCATTATAAGTGAACTATGTCTTTTTATGAGAAAATAAATGTCTTTCGGTCTATCTTATAAAAAGTTAGCGCAGACTTGAAGTATTGATTACCATACGTAATGATGACATAAAGTCAACGCTAACTTTTTATAAGATAGGGGGTTTAAACCTATATACCTCTGGCTTTATTCTTTAGTTGATCCCGGCGATGATGCAAATGCAGCATAGTGAGCAGCCTGCGCGCACACTCGGGCCAGTCCTTGCAGGCGAGCAGTAGTGCGCGCGCCTCCTTAGTGTCGCGGCGCGTGCGCAGAGTGCGACAGAGCGCGCGCGCCCAGCGCAGCGCGGCCGACAGCTCGGAGCGCATGGCCGCCGCGGCACCCGACCCCGACGGACCACCCCCGCCCCCCTCTACGTACACCGCGTGCAGGCTGTGCAATGCCTGGAATAACGTAAGTTACGTTAAAAAATGACAAAATGTTCTACAAATGTTCGTCTTTGTTCTACGATCATGACGGTATGTGTTACGTAACGTAACACATATACATACAAACATACATACATAAACATTTATATAAACTAATATTATAAAGAGGAAAGATTTGATTGATTGTTTGTTTGTTTGTTTGCATCGAATAGGCTCCGAAACTACTGGACCGATTTCTAAAATTCTTTCACTGTTGTTAAGCTACATTATCTGCGCTGAACATAGGCTATATTATATACAGTAATACCCCGACTTACGCTACCCCGTTTTACGCGAATTCGGAGATACGCGGTTTTTCATTTTCATAGTCGCGCATTATTTTGATCTCAGTGTTCAGTTTGCGACAGGTTTAAACGTGTTCCGCGTCGAATTGTTGTACGTGCGCAGTGCGTTTTACTCATAATTTCAATTTATGTCATCTAGAAGGGTTTACAAATTTTAGAAAAAATAGATTCTAATGATGAACGCGTTTCTACTACAAAACGGGCAATAAAACAATGGTATGCTATGGGGAAATTATGTGTGAGAAGAAGAAAAACTTAACTCGTCTAATATATGAAGCCTTCGACTTCAAAATAACTTCGGTTTACGTTACTTTATTCATATTATCTTACACTTTATTAGATATTTTTCATCTAAATTATTGTTTTTTTTCAAATTCTGGTCCCGTTTAAACATACTTTATATGTATTTATATGCAAAGTTGAACCCCGACTTACGCGAATTCGACTTACGCGGCAATCGCTCGGTCCCACCTATCGCGTAAGTCCGGGGTATTACTGTATTTAAAAAAATAGGGATCCTTACTAAAACTTCAATTATAAAAATATCTAATTTTTTATATAGGCTACCCGTGCGAAGCCGGGGCGTACTACTAGTTTATTTATAAAAACAGTAATATTACGTTTTTAAAAGGCTTACAATCGAATATGCAACAATATACAAATAATCCCTACTTTATGCAAAACATCGTAATAAAAACCCACCTCAAAAGTCATCTGCAAGCCGCCGTTGTAAACTACGAACAGTCGATCGTCTTCATTTTCAACGAGTGTGCAGAATGCAGATATAAGGGTCGTCCAACATGTCCTACCGTTTAATCCTGCAACATTTCAAACATTATCACTGTAGCGTTATCTATCGCACCTCATGATGAACTACATCGAAGTCTACACAACAGACCAACAAATAAAGACAAATCCTAGATCGCGCAAACGAAGTTATCACGGAGTTTGAACATAAGTAATACCTAGCCTATTAACAGAAAAAGGTCCTGCTGTCGAGTTGGCCAAATATCTATGTAAGTAAACATATATAAAACATTTGTTGCATCGACACGATAAGAAGAAGTAACAGCAAAGTACAAGCTACAAAATGACAACAATGAAAACGTATAGCTAATAAAATTACACAAAACATAGCGCAATAAAAACATCAAACTATGTGCAACTGTATTTTTGACTAATCGATAGTCAGAAGAGTCAGTCAAAAATACAGCTCTAAAATGGTTAAAATTGTAAATAAAAATGGAAGTTATTGCAAAAAAGTGATTTGATCACATCACAATAGCTAACCTATTAGGATTCGAAACGAATGAATTCAAAACGTGAACCAACAAAACATTTTCCAAATAATTATGAATTTATGACCAAATTAAAACAATAAATTAAGCCAGAAATCAACAGTTTTTTAAACAAATATTCTGAAAATGTGGACTCAGATACACCATAAATGATTACAATATCGAAACACCCTAGATAAGCTATCTAACATACCCTGTAAATAAGCTGATAGCATACTCCGTCTAAACATAGCCGCTTCCCTTCCCTCAGTCATTTCCATGCTTGACGTCCGCGTGGGAATGTTTAAATCACTCCCTGGAGGTACGCATGTGATATAAAAAATAACTATAGACTGTAAACAGCATGGAAGACTAACTAGCTCAGTTACGCCTGTCTAAATAATATATATGATGATTCTCAAAGAAAAGATGGATGGACTGTGTGAATGATGACATGTGTAAGAAAGGTGTGTGCATTGAGATGACGTCTGATAGAGGAGAGTGGAAGAAGAGGACGTGTTGTACCGACCCCACATAATGTGGGACAAGGGTAGGAAGATGATGATGATGATGATTGTTAAAGGTTGTATTCGACGAAGTCTTAGTGATTTTAGAACTAGACGGCGCTGCTAAATGTAGTCTCATCATCGACGTAGGAATAATAACAATAAGGTATGGGATAAAATTCCGTTTCTCTATATTTTGTACACCGTCGTCTTTTTGTTCTTGTCTATCCTCTCCATCCAAAGGTTGTCTGGAAGATATCTCTATTAGCGATAAGACAGCAAAACAGACAAAACTGTTGTAATGTAATTTTTACCCTTGCGTAATGTTCTTAGTGTGCAATAAAGAGTATATCTATCTATATCTTACCTTGTAAATAAGCAGTTAGAGTGGTTCTTCTGAACGCGGCCGCTTCTCTAGTCTCAGACGTTTCAGTACTATTGCTGTTGATGTTGCAAAAGCTAACGGTCGCCGTCGCCGTGGTGATGGTGGCTGGACTGTTGTTAGTGTTGTTGTGACTTGCACCACGGGCTGCGAGGATTCGGGCCAATCTATATAAAAATATATATATTATTAAGCTATTGCATAGCTTCTATCGCGGGCCTTAAGCGTGGAGGCCGAATCCAGAAATTACGTAATGAAAAAACCTAACGAAAATAACCTAACACTGCGCTTGCGTAATCCAGCAAAAAATGCTATGCAATAGTTTTACCGCGGCAGTCCCCGAGTGTCACACGTCTTCATTTCTAACAGTATGTTTTTTTTGAAGTGAAAACTTCTTTAGCGGCGCTGGGTGGGTAAAAACTTTCAAACTCGCGTCAGGGTCACGTGACGTTGATAAAAAGCGTAAGATCGAGGGAAAGGGAGAGGAACTAGTATCTCCCACTCTTTCTACCGTGCCTGAGTGTGCTCTGTTTAGGCGGCACAGGGCGCTTGCGCGAATGTGTCTGTGTCATTGTGATTGTCATTGTCATTATGACGTCTGTGGTTATATTTTTGAAGTGAAAACTTAAAAGTGAAAACACAACGTTAATATTGAAGTTTTCACTTCCGCCGGCACTCCCGGAGTACTACCTTTTTTTTTTTTTACAATTGTTACGTAGTACTAATATGGTGCTGTACCAATATGACGACCTGTCAATATAGTGCAACACCAATATGGCGTTTAAATTTAAATTACGGAGATAAGAACGGAGATAAATATAGTGATAAGACCGCCCGTTTATCTGTTCTTCAGTTTCTATTTTATTATTTTATAGTGAAGTACCATACAGTGTTTTCTATCATTATATCTTTCGAACTTACACCTCTTCTCCTATTTGTATTATTTGTTATTTTATTAATACATATAATATATATATAGGCGACAAAGAAATTGGTTTACCACTTTTGATTACATCTCCCAGTAACATAATTATTCGCTAAGGATTACAGATTGACAGATTCTGACGTAGCAGTTATTAATCTGTCAAGCAAAAATAGCCCTTGACGTTTTGTACGTGCAAATGATATTCAGCCTTAGAGTGGTAAACCAATTTCTTTGTCGCCTATACATATAAATAATGCCAAAAAGTGTTTTTTTAAACTAACCTGAGCAATTCGTCAGCGGCTGCTTGATACAAATGCGCGTGCGGTGCAATATTCCTGAACGCCCAATGTATGTTCTGATGCTGCGCTAAGGTTTTAGTGAAGGCACTAGATCTACGGCAGCACAGGCGTAGTATGGCGTAGTATGGTGGTAACATGGCTCGGTTGTAAGCTACAACTTCTCCGTCTTCGTGATCGGCACTGTAAAATTAAGTTTAGTTGTAAGTTTTTGTTGTAATGAAATGTCTTCTCCGTCTTCGTGATCGGCACTGTAAAATTAAGTTTATTTGTAAGTTTTTGTTGTAATAAAATGTCATCAAAGTAGTTAATATATTCACGGACAATTAGCACATCGCACTCATGTCCTAAACTAAGCAAGCTAAAAAGTGTAATTAAATTTTAGTAAATATAGACTACAAGCCCTTCTTATGCAAGATTGATACTGTTTTCATTTTAAACCCATCTCGAAAGATTTTATTGAGAAATAAATTTGTCTGATGGAAAAATACCTCAGAAATTACTATTTTTAACCCTATTTCCCCTAAGTTACTAAACAAATGTTTTATGTCACATTTATGTGTAACGGTCATGGTGTACTTAAATAAATATTTCTTTTTTCTTTCTTCTTCTTCTTCTTCTAAGGCGTAAGAGTCTTACGTAACCAATGAATGGTTCATGCAAACCTTCACTGAATGAACAAGATACAAGATATTTATTATGCCAAAATAAGTGTTACAAAGGTCTTAAAATTAGGGAGGCACTTAAAAACTTATTCACCTTTTTCAGGTATCGCAAAAAAGGGGTTGGGCGCTTAAACATTATATTATATAGGTACTATATAGGAACTATATTATGCTTATATTATTATTTATATAACTAGTTAACATTTTAGGTACATAGCTCTTAATATATTAGTTAAATAAGTCTAAGTATCACATTTTTATTTAGTAAAAATTACAATTATAATAAGTTGGGTGTCATTTCTCGAAATATTCTTCAATTGAGTAAAGGCATCTTTTAATTAGGTATGATTTTAATCTTCTATTGAATGTAGTTATTTCCGTTTCATTTTTTATATCGTTTGGTATATTATTAAAGATTTTGACTGCCATGTAATAGGGACTTTTGTTTAGCATTTTTATTCTAGAATATGGTAAATAGAGTTTGTTTTTGTGGCGGGTGTTTATATTGTGAGTGTCACTTATTTTTGGGAAACTACTTTTATTTTTGAAAACAAATATGCTTACATCAAAGATGTAGATTGATGGTAGCGTTAAAATATTAAATTTAATAAAGTAGGGTCTGCAACTTTCAGTATTATCGATTTGGGCTAAGATTCTAATACACTTTTTTTGAATGATGAACAGCTCATTTACATTAACACTATTTCCCCATAACATTACTCCGTATCGTAGCCATGAGTACGCATATGCGTAATATGCCGTTAGTGCAGTATCAGTGTTAGTACTGTATTTTAACTGAAATAATGCGTATGTGAATTTTGAAAGTTTTGTTTTAAGTTCGTCTATGTGATTCTTCCAATTTATGTGTGTGTCTATGTTTAACCCTAATAATTTAAATGTTTCTACTGTTTCTAATCTAATATTTTCATAATCTACTTTTAATTTTAAAGCGGGACTGTTATAAGATTTGAATTGTATTACTTTTGTTTTTTTTAAATTTATTTCTAAGTTATGTTCTTCAAGCCAATATTTTACTGTACTCAACGTATTTTCCAATATTAAATTGTGATCATCATGTTTCTCACATTTAATTAAAATTGAGACATCATCTGCGAAAAGTATTGGTAATGTTGTTTCTTTGTTAAATATTTTTGGCAAGTCGTTTATATATATAAGAAATAATATACAACCTAAAACGCTACCTTGTGGTATTGCACATGTTAAATCTCTTTCTTTTGATCTTATTACAGTTATTTCTTTTGTGTTGATATCATGATTTTCTACTTGGACAATTTGTTTCCTATTTTGTAAATAAGATTTAAACCAGAAGTATGCGGGTCCACGAATACCCGAGCCATATATTTTTTGAAGGAGTATATTATACAAGACTTTATCGTAGGCTTTAGTCATATCTAGTAATAATCCTACAACAATTTTCTTTTCATCAATGTGGTGAAGTGCCTTTTGTATATACTTATAAACAGCTGTTGTAGTTGATCTCATTTTTCTAAATCCGTTTTGACTGTCATCTAAAACATTATATTTTTCTAAATAATTGTATAGTTGGTTGCACATAGCTTTTTCAAAAACTTTTGAAAAAGTTGGGAGCAGGGCTATTGGTCTATAATTACTAGGATTTTTCTTATCATCTGAAATCTTATCATGAAAATAAATACATTATTAAATATACTTACAGTATATAATTATAAGCTATGTGTTTAGTAAGTCTGGTGTGCGAGATAGCCAGTTGCACGTTCTCCGGACATTCGACAGTGACCGCGTGCCAAAACGTAAGTAACGCTTGTTTATTCGGATGTACTGCTACTGACGGCTCTGATAAAGCGGGGTGGTATAGATCCCATAGATCGTTGAAATATTGACCAAACTGAAAACAAAAATGTATTTTAAGCTATTACATAGCTTCTATCGCGGGCCTTGAGCGTGGAGACCGAATCCAGAAATTCCGTAACGAAACACTGGGCATGAGTAATCCAGCAAAAAAGGCTATGCAATAGCTTTACCGCGGCAGTCCCCGAGTGCCACACGTATTTTTTTTTGTTATAATATTATGTATCTTGTGTGTTTGGAGACAAATAAATATTTATCTTATCTTATATACAGTGTGGAATTTTGTAATGCCACCTGAAGGGGAAGTACTCTTAATACTTTAGATAGATAATTTTACTCAAAAAAAACATTCCTTTATTTTTGAAAAAAAAGTAAACGGCATTCAAAGATTTTTAAAAATTCGCTTGCCGCAAACGGTAATCGAACCGACTAAAATCTGTAAAAGTTGCACCCTGTACTTTTATTGCATCAATCGTTAGGGTCAATAAGGATGATGAAATCTCTTTAACAAACTTCATAAGTTCATAAGCAAGTAGGAAAACAATGAAATCTTAAGTTACTAATTCAATGGGTCAAGTTAAAGCACTTTTACTCAAGATTATTAAGATTTATTAAGAAATGAGTTAAATGGTTTCCCCGAGGAAGAGCGAAACCAAATAATTCTACAGCATGATGGTGCTCCAACCCATAACAGCAGAATCACTACTGCCTACATTAATAACCATTTTAATACCTGGATTGGTACAAACGGCACAATCAGATGGCCTGCGAGATCACCAGATCTCACCCCTTTAGATTTTTTTTTGGGATATGTAAAAAATCAAATTTACAATAAATCTTGAGAGTTGAAGTTCAGAATACGATTTATAACATTCGACTCAACACGTTATTAAAGGTTACTAGAAATGAATTCGTTAGAAGAATAAATTTGTGTATCCAAGAAAATGGAGCCCATTTCGACCAATTAATTTGTTATTTTTGAAAATAATTAAATTAATTTAAGATTTCATTGTTTTCATTTCATTCAATTTATGAAGTTTGTCAAAGAGATTTCATCCTTATTGACCCTAACAATCGATGCTATAAAAGTACAGGGTGCAACTTTTACAGATTTTAGTCGGTTCGATTATCGTGTGCGTTAAGCGAAAACAATTTTTTTTAAATCTTTGAATGCCATTTTCTTTCTTTTCAAAAATAAAGGAATGTTTTCTTTGAGTAAAATTATCTATCTAAAGTATTACAAGTAATTTCCCTTCAGGTGGCATTACGAAATTCCACCCTGTATATTGATAATCTATCGTCACCCTGACTAAGACAGATAAAGCGTTAACATCGACTGGTCCATTCATTAATAGAGTTTAGAAAAAAAGTCTAGTTTTAAGTATGCTGATTATGAATGTACCTTTGTATTATATTTCGGCTACGTTTTCAAACGTAAGTGTAAAACTTTTACAATTTACCAAAATATTGTTATTAATGGAATAAATTAGTATAATGATATGTAAAACTCACCATTAATTTTTCGACTCTGCTGACGACGCAATACGTCATCACGCCAAAATATGCGGTCAATTTCATAGTTCCGTGGACCGCTATGTCGGTGTATTTACGTGCCGCTTTCAGCTTTCCTAACAGCATTGTGTAAACCTGTAAAAGTACGTTAAAAATAACAAAACATTTTAAGATCAAATTCGATATTTGTGCATTATTTACGTCCATAACTTTGTTTATTCTATATAAATTTTGTATCTATTATATGATGGTCGAAATAAAATCAATACCCTCCCAAGGACACTTATTCCTCCGAACCTGTGTAATAATTAGGAATTTTTGTTGTTTTATTTTTAAAAGAAGTTTTTTTTCCATAAGCTAGTGAATTTCATCTCATGTAGTTATGTTGTTTAGGTTATAAAATAGCTGTTTTTTCCATAATATATTGATCCTTACCTGATGTAAAGTATGATGTGCAGTATCCGGCAGTTTAGCAGGATGATGTGGGCGGGACCTGGAGTAGCCAGCTCGGAAGTGCTGTGACGGGACCAACGCGACCAGAAGTAAAGCTGCTGCAGCTCTAACCCGCGCTGCATTCGCGGCCAGCAGCTGAACTTCCACCCACAGCTCTGCTGTCCGTAAGGCCCAGGCGTGAGCTGCTTTATTTCGCGGCACCTGGAAATATAAATAATAAATAAATATTCATGGACAATTAACACATAACACTCTAGTCCCAAACTATGCAAAGCTTGTACTATGGGATTTAGGTTGGTGATAGAATACTTATATTTTTTTTTGTAACTACACGCATAGAGTCTGTACCACCCATAAATAAATATTTGATGACAAAATTATTTGGTCGAAGTACTGTAGATGGCGCCTACGGTAGCTCATACCGCAAAAAAAATCCCAAGAAGTATTTCGTCGAGTTGAATTAGGAGTCAGTGGCGTAGTTAGTTATCGCACTCTCGCATTCAGGGGAAGGTCGCGGGTTCAAATCATTCGTAACCGTATACGTTTGCGTAAATGGTAACGAATTCAAATGACAATATGCGTTGACTGCGGCGTGTGCCTCTTTAATGTGCTAACGTATCAACGTTATATAAAAAAACGGTAGGAACCAGGCCGTAAGTTTCTTGCCCGTTCTTCTAGGCTCTGGTCGTGTGGAACTGGCACCTAAAATCACCTAGTATGTAAGACGATGGTAAATTATCCTTGTGATTTTACTGAATAAAGTAATTTTGACTTAGTTATAAGTACCTGTAACGCGAGCCACTCTAACGCGGCGTGCGGACACACGTCGGCGAGGTCCCACAGGCGCGCCAACACGAGCTGCGTGAAGCAAGGCAAGCCGCCCGCCGCGCCCGCGCCCGCGCCGCTGCCGTCCACCAGCACAGTTAGCAGCTTGAAGAACGAGCCGCAACTCTGGAAAACAATTTAATTTTATTTAGACTAGAATAGAACACTTTATTTCAGATATTATAAAACTTAATGCTACATTATTATCTTTAATACATTGTGACATAACTACAGTTATAATTTTTCGTTAGAACCACAAAGTCACTTCTGAGGGGGGTTGGAAAGCTTAAATAATAGTTAAGTATATTTTTTACAATATAAAGTGATCAATATTTATCAAAAAGTAAAGTTAAAAGTTGATGTTGTAGTACTATAAGCTATTCATCTCATCTATATATTCTAAAGTCATTGTTTTGTGAGGTGTCAAAGTTTTGAATGCTTCTCCTGAAAAACTCCATTTTTGCATAAGTGTCAGTGTCGCACCGGATGTGCGATATTTAACGATATAATTATTACATGTAAAAATACCTGAAATTGGTTATTACTCATTTCATCCTTTCAATCTTTACAGAAGTCCTAATTCTACGACCGATGTGGCGCGGTGGGCGAAGGTCCGCCTGCGACACGGAAGGTTGCGGGTTCGATTCCTGGCTTGATAACCCTAATAATACATTTATAATTAACAAAACCCACCTCCGTATTTTTGGATATCCATTGAAAGACTATTGTAACAATCTTCTCCGCCAATGGCTCGTTCCATCGACACATGGCGAATGTCAGCGCCCGCGTTTGATGTAGGTTTAAACAGTCACGCGTTTGTTGGTAGATGAATGGAAAACCCTGAGAAATAAAAACGTCTTTTTATTTATTTATTATTTTTATTAGCGCAGATGAAGTCTACGATGGAGCAGGATGGTTCAGAATGCTAAGGTTTCCATGACTGTGGTATATCTGCAGATATGATATGCGCGGGTAGTTATGTTTAGTCAATTTGGTTGTCATACCATTACACGAGTTCATATGTTTTGCAGTGTTTCTTTTATTATTTCCTTTAAATAAAGAATGACGGATTTCCTTACGTAAAAAATTACATACCTTCATCATCATCATCAACCTATATCAGTCCACTGCTGGACGTAGGTTTCTCCGAAGACGCGTCACTGAGCCCGGTCTTCGGCTCTTCTCATCCAGTTTTTGCCAGCTACACTCCGTAGATCGTCGCTCCATTTCGCCGGAGGGCGTCCTACACTACACAATGCCTAAACGCGTCTCCACTCCAGTATCCGTTTGCTCCAACGATTGTCGGTTTTTCGGATTACATACCTTAGTGTGCAGTAATGCCTTTGCATCAGGTTCTTCCAAGGAAAGTACTCCGGCGGCGTCACGTGACCGTTCGATTAGACCGGCTATTATAGCCACCATTTTGTCCAACGCTCCCGGCCTCAGTTTTTCGCCGGCTGGTTCGACGTTACCGCAGCTACCGGTACCGCTACCGCTACCACCTGCTTCTTCGGTCGGCGATTCCGGCTAGAAGGAAAGCGATTTTTAACGAGCTTTAAAATATGGATGTGGTTCATTAATAATATTAATATATGTTCTGAATTCATAATTTTTTCTGAATCAAATATCATTCAAGTTACAAAAAAAAGAGATGATTCTACATTTCAAATCTATCAACTGTCTAAAACCAAAAACTTTAATGATTCTTATTGATTTGTTTCTTTTTATTAATTATGATTTGAATTGATGCATTTGGTAACATTTCAATTTTATCACGATGGTTTGGAGGCGATTCTCATTTTGACTAATAATACTTTCTGTAAAAATTTGATAATGTATAGTTTTAAATACAGCATTTTGCTAAGATTTCGGCTAGATGGCATTATGTGGAATGTCCCTGTATATATATTTTGTGCATAATTTGATAATTAAACATGCAAGGAATTTTATCAAAGCTCACCACAATGATGTTATGTCCAAGATAAAAGCTGACCATGCTGCTGATTGCGTGAATACGTAACATGAACTTCCCTTCCTCTTCTCCCATTTTACTGAATTCGTACAGTAAACTGAAGTATTCCGTTAAATGCCTTAAGTGGGACCTTGCCCCGGTTTCCATCTGTAAAGTTGTATAGGATTAAAATCTTAATACAATTTCTTTTGTTGCAGATAATAGATTGAAAGATTTTTTGTAAATGATTATAAGTCATTCTGTAAAATCATCAATTATTTTAAAGTGAACATAACCTGATAGAATAGAAGCAGTAATTAAATTAGTACTTAAGACGACTTATTTAATAAAACCTTTAAAAAAAGGAGGCCTGTTTAAAGTTGATGTGTATGTTTATTGGCATAGTCGCTCCTTAACTAAACCGCAATACCGCATTATAAGATGCGGTATTTAAAAGTGTTGAAAGTCTGTCGTGATCGAGATGCTTTTTACTTTATCATTATTTTATGTCCAAGCTAACATTTTTAATTGGATAACGTATGGTGGTACATTTTAAGTAAGGACAAACTTATAACACCCCTCTTTTTGAGTTTAACATAAAAAATAAAATAAACAACACTTATTTAATAAAATTGCGTTTTGTTTCTAGTGTGCCAGTATTAATGAAAACCTTTTCCTTAAAATAAATAAATAATACCAATGAATACTCACTAATGATAATAACATCCTTATAAACCTAGTAACACAACTCGCTTCCCCCAATTTACTATTATCCTCCCCTTCTTCCATACCCTGTAGGTATAAAGCACAATGACTAGATCTGAAACAATTAAATATCAACCTTAGTTCCCTAAACTTACGGGTGAAAATCGATTATATCATATGATAGATTTACCTGAGCCTCTGTATAACGTGCATACAAAGTCTTTGAAACATTTGCCGGACCATTTGATTCGGACATTTTATTAATACCTGGAAATAAAAAATGTTTAAATAGATAGAATATTCTTTATTGTATCTTAAAAATAGCGTATAGGCGAATAATGATAAAGGAGAATGGACAATTTTGTATGTAATGTGTGCCAAGGTTAAAAAAAATACAGGGTTGACACTTAGTACCTTTAAAACGGCTTTAAAAGACCAACATTACCCAATATTTAAGGGAAATTTAAAAGGGATTAAATGGGAAATTACAAAAAGGACATTATGTTATTAAGCCAGCCATATATTCTTAAGCCAGTCGTTGTAATTAAAGTACTTCTTAGGTAGGCAAAGTATGCAACTTTGATAGACCTACCTACTTTGTAACTAGATTAAAATTACTGAATTTTATGTGTATATCTTGGGAACATTTTATTTGACAGGCGACACAGTTCCGTAGGTAGTAGCTCTGCCTTTTATGAATGAAAACACCCAGAACACATGTTTGTGTGATGAACATTAATATATGTTCTGTGTCTGGGTGTTACATGTATTCTACGTATGTATTTACAAAAAAAATATATAAGTATTCTATCAGCAATCTAGTTCCCATAGTACTAGCATTGTTTAGCCAAAATAAACAATGCTTGTACTAGACTAGTCTAGAGTGTGATGTGTGAATTGTCCGTGAACATTTATTTTTTTATCTATCATGTAACTCACTTGCATGGGCCACCACGTATCATCCGCCATGTGTCCCAGAAACCATTCGGACGCCGCCGCCGACGCATTAAACTGTTTCGTCACTAGTTCCACCCATGAGACCATTGTTGGCTACAACAAAATAACAAGTTTTTGTACCTTTTATAATAGTAGAAACAATAAATACTGAGTTATTGTAAAGAATTAGAATTTTTCAACTAAGTATTTGAATTAAATAAAAAATAAAGATTTTGTGAACCGTATATTAGGTACTATGTGTAAAGTTATTCGTCTACATTTCGTTAGATTTAGTTTAGAGGTAGATAACCATCCTAGCAGTTGCGGTATAAGTATTTATTAGAGTACGTACAGTTGCTAAATTATGCAAATCTTACGTATTCGGGTCATACTACGCCTTAGCTACAGTTTAAGTACATAATGTTACAGCGTCACTACGCAATGTATCACATATACGCTACTATTACTATACATCTATATGAAACTCTAGATTAAAAAACTTCCGCGCGTATTCCCGAAGACCGGCGGAAATTGCCGAAGTATATTTGATTTCTAGCTTTTATATTAATTTGAAAAGTGAACCAACCTTTTCCTTAGCGTGTATAAACGTCTCAATAAAGAAAGACGTCGAGAGACGGGCGGCTATTTCCGTAACTTCTGGTTTCAGAGTCATTAGCGATTGAGGTACCGAACTGCACATTTGGCCCATGAACCTGCAAGTAAAAATTAACTTTATAATAAAATACACAAGTGACATTAATCAAAAAACGTTTTTTTCGTCTGTGTTTCAAACCTAAATGGTTAGATACTTACCCCCTATCTTATAAAAAGTTAGCGCAGACTTGATGTCCGTATATGTGATTACCGTACGTAATGATGACATAAGTCAATGCTTACTTTTCATAAGATAGGGGGTAAACCTCTATATCTGACGGAAGACCAGCGTTGGTTGCCAGTCAATCAACCTATCTAGCCGAGACCCAGACACAGAACAAATATTTATGTTCATCATACAAACATTTGCTCTGGGTGGGAATCGAACCCACGTCCCACGATCTTAAAAGGCTGCTGAGGTGTGACACCTGTCACAAAACCTTAGGGTAATCTTTCGTAAAAACTATCAGTAATCTTACGTGAAATAAGCGTGCTGGAATATATTCTTATCATGTAAGAACTGCATGTTATCGTCCCAAATCCACTTAAGTAGTTCTTCAGGCAGTTCTATGGTGGGTGTCGTGTTGTCTGTCCGTCTCTCTACCGACGTTGTTGTAGCTTGATTGGACTCTTCTGTGGCTGTTGACGACTGGAAACAAAATAGGTTCACGGGTGGCACCCTAAGACACTCCATTATGGCCTAGTAAGTTTTTAGACCTTGTACAGAAAAACGTAATATCACCGTAGTTTACGAACCCCGTTCTTCTAGGCTCTGTTCGCGTGGAACTGGCACCTAGAATCACCTAGTATGTAAGACGATTCTAAATGATCCTTGTGATTTTATTGAATAAAAAAATATTTGATTTGATTTGTTTATAAGACTACAAAGTTCATTCGTCATGCGCAGTCAAGTAACCCGCGTATTTTCGGTTTTTGTTATATAACTTTTAACGGTGTATTTAAATGCATCATTCAGGTGGTTTTGCGACTTTAAGTAGATGAATTCCCCATTCCACTAGACGAAGGGGCGACTAAGGGTCGTTAAGGGAGACGTAGTGTATTTATTTATTCTTATTTTTTTTTATTTATTAAAAAAGTTTCATAAACCCCTACGAACGGTTTCGGCAGGGGCGTCCAGGAATGAGCCAATTTGCGTAGACAGTTTCGTTAAACAATTCGAATTCTACGGGCTCTTAGAGAAGGAGAGGTTTACCTGAGGCTCTTCTTGTTGTCCATTATCGGATCCACGTTGCGGTCTCGGTGGACTCAGTTCGTAGAACAGCATGTAAGCACTATTCGTCTTCTCAAACGAAAAGTCCATGAACTTGTCCGTTACTGAATCGTATGTTTTACTCTGAAATATAGAAATCAATTGTGTACTATATTCTTGAGATGTTAAAATATTCATATTAATGAGTAATTTAAATGCTACATGTCGTTTTAATTCTGAATACTTGTGATGGATAACTATGATGAATAAATGTAATCCTGCAACGTTGAGACATCGACCTTTATTGTTCAAAATTATACCATAACTTGTTAAAACAAGACCCAATTTAAACTAACTGTCAAGCTTCAAGGTGCAATCTGCTTGACCTTATTTGAGACAAAATATAGATCATAATCATTTAACACTGTACCCTAACTCGTTAATCATACTCGTAACTTTAAAACTATCGTCAAACACACCGAAAACTATACTCTAATCAATTGCAATAAGAATCAATGTCCACTAACCGTCATACCTCCAAAACCCGTAGCATCAACACAGAAAACAAAACTCTAACGCATTAAAATACTCAATATCAACTACCTACAATAAATAAAGCAATATAATATGATGCTGTAGATTTATGAATAGTTATCAGTTGATGTCAACTCTTATGTTTTAACATTTTACATGCGATTCCTTTGTTGGTTATCCTAATAAATAAATCAAATACTAACCCCCTATCTTATAAAAACTTAGCATTATAGCGCAGACTTGATGTCTTGATTACCATACGGTATGGTAATCAAGACATCAAGTCTGCGCTAACTTTTTATAAGATAGACTATAGACTGTAAGTAAATAAAATAAAATTTAAAACTAACCGTCATTTCCCCTCCAAAGCATTCAGCAGCAAGATGGACTGGATCAAACTGCTTCACTTCAGCGTCGTTGAAGAACAACCAACGGTCGTGATGGTCGTGATCGCGGTCACGTATGAACGAGTAGTAGTGGCCGCCGTCAGCAGTTCCC
The DNA here is from genome assembly GCA_932527185.1 of Ecliptopera silaceata. Taxonomy (NCBI): domain Eukaryota; kingdom Metazoa; phylum Arthropoda; class Insecta; order Lepidoptera; family Geometridae; genus Ecliptopera; species Ecliptopera silaceata. Next base: position 6,183,637 of record OW052208.1, on the reverse strand, counting down.
GTATGAACCGTCACGCCTATCAGTTCATACCTGAAACAAGCGGGTATGAACATAATAAAGTTCATACCTAGGTGTACAGGCTGGTGTATTTCATCCTACTATTTTGACGTAGCTTTTATTGTGCAGACTTCTAAACAGCCTATCTAATTTAGGTTTAGATGTTTTCCAAAGTGATGAAGTTTTCACGCAGAAAACTAAGTAAAATGAAACTCTGTACATAGTATGTAGTTCGTAATATTGACTTCTATTTATCTCGAAAGAAAAAAGCTGTAAGTATTCAATAAAAAGGTTGTTTTCAATCAATCTAGTCCCCATAGTACAATTGACACATCACAATCTAGTCCCAAACTATTGCTCAGTTTGGGACTAGAGTGTGATGTGTCAATTGTACTATGTACTAGAGTGTGATGTGTGAATATATTTTTTTTGTGCTACACAAAGTAGTGGGCTAGTCTAATTCAAACTTTTATATTTGGATTGTTATAAAAAGTCTCATAAAGTCGGGTATTTTGGCTGAAATTATAAAAGCATGTTTTTACTTACTCATAATGTTCTTCAAATTCCGACACTTCATCAACCTCAGCTGTCGGACTGCTGTCATCGTCCTTCTTTTCAGCAGATTTTCTCTTTTCCTCTGCAATAATATAACAATCAATAATATACTTTAGTAACCATAAGTTTAGAGAGTAAAATAACATGCAATTTCGATAGTAGAAGGCGGAAAAAGTAATTACCCGATTGGGAGACGCTATTATATTTGCAAATATGTATCTACAAATGTTTGTGAGAAATTAGAATACAAGTCAATAAATCATGGAATGGAACGTTATATCCCTCAAAATCCTCAAAATATATTAATAAATATTTTAATCCCATTAATAACAAAACACATCGAATGATTAGTTTAACCCACATTGTTGTAGGTCACATTTAAAAATATAGCTAAATTATATTGATTTAAGGTTAAAAATACCTTGATATTGAGCCGGCATCAAATGCTTCTCAACGTATCCCGACATATCGAGCCGCATGGGGAATGAAAAGTGCGTGTTCACTTTCTCTTTGAGCATAGTGAGCATGTTGAATGTATACCGCATTGTGTTGAAACAGAGAATACGCGGCAGTTTTTTGAAACACGCCCTGAAAACAATAGAATAGAATATAACTTTATTGTACACTAATAAATGAAACACAAAGAAACAAACAATTAAATACAGGACGTACAGTCAAGAGTTTTAATTTGGGACCCACCTAAGGTTGAATATCGTGTGGCAAACTGACGTTATTTATAATCTAGCCGCTCAGAGAATGCGTTCCTGACACATGTCAATTAGTCACGTCTAGTGATGGGCACAACATAACACTGAGTTCGTTACCGTTCCTCCAAAGTGAATCGCCGGATTATTTTTAGGATTATTTTCGTTTTAAATTGGCGGAATCATTAAAAATTTATGTTTTAGTTATTTAAGTGGAAACCAAAAAAAGGTAATATAAATGTAATTCTTTGTTACAAAGTTACAATCTGTATTTCTATGCAATAAAGTACATTGAATTGAATGTGCGTACGTAGTTTTATTTTTATATATCATAAAAGTTATCTTATAGTCCATTATTTTCAAATTCTTAAAAAGAAAAACAAAACGTATTATTTTATAAAGTATAACCCCCTATCTTATAAAAAGTTAGCGTTGACTTTATGTCATCATTACGTATATGGTAATAAATTCTTCAAGTCTGCGCTAACTTTTTATAAGATAGACCGTAACTGTATAAGAACGGATTACGATACAATTATTGGGTTTTATTTTTAGCACAGCACTACAAATATCAAGCGCTGACATAACCTTGTAATAACGCAGTATATATTTAGAAAAATATTGTTTACAAAGTCATTTGACTCTCAGTTTGGCACAAAATTATAACATTCATTGATTATTGATATAATAACGTTGTTTTAATGCTCATCAATTGTTAAAACGGTAAACAACCAGCAAAAATATTTTTATCGTAACTGCAACGCCATTACAAAGTTACGTCGTCAGTTCAGTCGCGATGTGTCAGGAACGCATTCTAAAAACGGCCGAATTATAGTGCTAATATTCTAACGTATGTCATACGTCATACTGAAGTTTCGACCTTATTGCATTATGAATGTTCTAACAACATTTAATGGAAAAGGGTCCCAAATTAAAGCTCGTGACTGTACAATGGGCGGTCGTATCGCTTTAAGCGATCTCTTCCAGACAATCTTACCTCCGCTAATACATTAATAATTTAAAAGAGATGCCAAAGAATAATTTTATTGAGTACCATCCACCAGATTGTACCAGAAAGTACCAGATTGTACCAGACTGTACCAAGTTGTACCAGATTGTACCAGATTATTCTATATCATTGTGTAAAAAAAATAAAATGTACAAACTGACCGTTTCTCAGCGCGTACTTTAGCGGAGCATTGTGAGCAAGTATAGCAGTTGTCTCCCTCTAACGTGTCCTTGACCGTGACCTCGTCGAGACTCTGATGCAGATTCCTCATGTCCGCCACTTGGCAACGAACCGTGTAGAACTCTTCGAGAGTTCTCGACACGTGTGAGCAATCCTGTAAGATTATAATCTATACTTATAATAAAACTGTAGAGAGGTCAATTCTGTACATTAAATATATTTTCAAAAAAACTATCAGGGGGTGATTAGTGATCGATACTGATGCCAAAAATGCAATCAGTAAAATTTTTGTCTGTCTGTCTGTCTGTCTGTCTGTATGTATGTTCCTTATAGAAACAAAAACTACTGGACGGATTTTAACGAAACTTAGTACAATTATTCTTCATACTCTTGAGCAACTTATAGGATACTTTTCATCACGCTACAATCAATAGGAGCGGAGTAGTGAAGGGAAATGTTGAAAAAACGGGAGAAGTTACTGTTAGGAATAGATACTCCTTTAATATCTATAACCAGCCTTAGATGTTACCATAGCAACCAAACGTTGTTGATTGTCATCAATGTCACTATCTTCACTTGACTAAATATATTCTTTACAGTATACGTTAATAATATTCGTTTATTTATTGTAACCGTTTTATTCGATTCTACAGTATCTATATCTGCTTTAACATGGTAGCAGAGCGTGGTTAAGGTACCCTGATGGTTCTACTTTACTGCATCAGAAATCGTACATCGCTCGCATATTGCAAAGGTTTGTCATGGAGAAATGTAAGCCAGTGCCAACACCAATTTTAAAAGCAAATAATGCTCAAGATGTTAATGAAGTTTCTGTGAACTTCCCGTACCGTGAAGCTGTTGGATCACTAGCTTATTTGATGACAAGCACGAGGCCTGACATAGCCTTTGCTGTCAGTGTTGTATCTCGAAATTTAGATAAACCTACAAGGGAGAACATCATCAATATCAAGAGCATAATGCGATACTTGAAAGTGACTATAGAAGAAGGCATCGTTTACAAGCCAGGAAATAATCATAGTTTAGAATGTGACGCTGACCACGGAGGTGATCATGAAACTGGAAGGTCTACCTCAGGCATTATTTGTATGTATGCTGGAGGTCTAATATCCTGGAATAGTAAACGCCAGAGCACAGTAGCGATTTCATCCACCGAGGCAGAAATAGTGGCAGCAAGTTAAACTGCTAGCGAGATTATTTGGCTTCAAAAGATCATGAAAGATATCAGCAATTAAGATGGCTAAGAATCCGCCAGAATTCCACCAAATGACCAAAAACATAAGGATACGATCATTCTTTATACGAGAATGTGTTCAAGATGGAAGCATTACCATCTGCCATGTGTCAGCAACCAGGCAGATTGCTGATATGCTCACCAAACCACTTTATGGGCCTAGAATTGAAAGTCTCAAGAAGATGGCTGGCATTATAAAGAGAGGTGGATGTTAGGAATAGTACTCCTTTAATATCTATCACCAGCCTTAGATGTTACCATAGCAACCTAAACGTTGTTGATTGTCATCAATGTTACTATCTTCACTTGACTAAATATATTCTTTACTAATATTTGTTTATTTATTGTAACTGGTTTTATTCGATCCTACAGTAGGTACTTATATCTACTTTAACAGTTACTCCATTTTTTAAGCTTCCGTCGCGTGTGCAGCCTTAATGGTTAAAGTTTCATAGAAATCACGTAGGACGGAAATATTCTACATATGGTTATAGATAATTTATTTCTCAAAGAAAATTACATTTTTCACTTATTGAGAAACATTAAAACTTACAATACAAAATAGTTCCTAACAGCCAAACAATTTGTAACACACATGTACGCAAGTATAAAAAAAAGTGCCATAACAATTACAAACTACCCGCTAAATTCGGCACTTTCAATGTGCCGGTTTCGTTTGGTTTCGATAAAATTGTCTAAAAAATATCCCGCAACAGCATATGTCTATCTTTTGTGGTTGTCTCACAATAACACGTGTAACTCCTGATAGCTTAGCAGTTCGGAGCATTCTGATTATAATTGTTTACTTTTTATAATACTCTCACTCATCCCTAATTTTAAAGTTAATTTTTAAAAGTTAACATTATTACCTACCTATTCAATAAAAAAATAATCACAGAAATCGGTATAGAAACACCAAATTAAACTATTAAGTTTTCCGTCATAGACTGCTCTTTACCATCAATTTTCTTCATAAGAAGATAGTAATGGGTTATAGCAAAATCTCTTAAAACGGCACGCGGACGAAGTCGCGGCGGGAACAGCTAGTAAAAAATAAAATAAAAAAAATGGTTGTCTGTAAAGTCGGTTTACTGACGATAGTTGAACGTGACAACGTCACTTCATGGAACGCCACAGAACGCCTCATGAGTCATGTTTTTTCCAGCCAGCTCTATCGAATTATAAGACGTTGTCACGTCAAAAAGCCTTTATTGCTACTGCTTAGCTTACGTAAATATATAAAACTAGTTAACTTACATTATTTGACTCTACTTATGTCTAACTTAAATCTAATTCCTTAACTATCAGCAGTAGTCGCCTCGGCGGCGTAGGCCTGTAAGATTACACTAGTTTTTACCTAACTACGCAGAGCAAAAGGAGGGTTATAAATAAATTAGTTTATGTGACTTTGTCTGGCTTTTGATACTTTGTTATATTTATATGTGACGACAGACAAAGACAAAGATTTTGAACATTTTAAGTAGTACTAAAACAAATGAAGATTATCTAAACTAAAAAAGTCTGTGCTGTATAATAATACACATAAGTATTATAAAATATAGTAAAAACTGCCATAAATATTATTCTGTGAATATACGATACAATTTGTATTCACCGTTTCATAACAGTACACAGTCTAACAACAGTAATTGTACTGAATGTTTGCTAAGAAAATGTTGCCTGTTGTAAAATGATACAACTATACAAAATTATTCCACGAATGTAGAGTTTATTGACCTGGAAATAGAAGATCTATTTCCAAGTCAATAAGCTCCACTTTCGTTCACACTCACCAATGACACGACGTTATTGCTAAGCACTCCACAGAACAGCGTCTTGACTAGTTTCTTCAGCTCCGGCGTCATTTCTTCAAGTTTCGAGACGAGATCTATGAAGAACTCCGCCATATCCTTCTGTTCACCAGTGTTCAGAGGCTGATGATCCATCTGGTACACCTTGCAGAAACTACGAGGGTTGTACGCTTTTCGTTCGCTTTCCTGGAAGAAATAAATAAATAATGCTGGACAATCCACACAACATCATCTAGCGGCAAGCTAAGCTTGTGTTATGGGTACTAGAAGACTGACATACTTAATACAATACATTACATAGATAGATATTTTTTATTATACATATAAAATACCCAGAACACCCGGAATAAATATTTGCAGATCGTACAAACATTTATCCTAAGGCGGGAATCGAACCCGCAACCGTCGTAGGCGGACCTTCGCCCGCCGCGCCACATTGGTCGTCAAATATATTTGTCATTTTTGTTACGGGACATTTGGCCTCTGTAACACAGTTTTATAACTAGGCCAGGAGCCTATAGATTCATACCCGAATGAGTTGCTAGTGTACATTGCTGCTCGCGTTTACGCTATCAAATATTACAGCTGAATACAACACGCATTGTACTTAAAGAACTAACCATAAGATACGCGAACATTCGTTGCATTTCCGAGAGAGTAGGCGCATGACGCGACTTCACCGGATCAGCGCTTAACACTGCTGCTCTAGCTTGAGGCATCATGTACAGATGCTGCATACAAGACGCCATGTAACACGTAGCGCCAAGATTTGTTAGTCCCGTGTAACCGCATTCAGAACGTGATTCTTCAGCTGGCCAGTAATCCCACGGGTATGTTGATTGTGGTAGGGCAGGGTTTAATGGACCTGTGAGTTGATAAAACTGTAAATATCACACAACCAGCATAATACGAGCTTTGTTAGATTTCGTGGTTCAAGTAAGAGTGGCTAATAGATAGATTTATCTTTGCTATAGTTGAAATAAGTGTACAAATACGTTTTAATTTTTTTTCTTAAGATCAGATCTAGGTAGGTACTGTTCTAGTTTAACAAACAAAACGTAATATTATAATATCAAAGAAAACACCTTTTATAGACAAGAATAAAAAATCATTCACTACGAAACTTGCGATTCTATAAATATTTTAAGAGACTTTAAATATCATTAGACATTTTTGTTATTATAAAGTCGCCAAAGACCGGGATAAGTGGAAGGCTTTGGAAGAGACTTTTGCCCAGCAGTGGGACAGTATAGGTTGAAAAAAAAAGACTTACCAGGTTTATGATGCTGCATAAGTTTGTGATGCAAAACCATGTAGTTATCGGGAGCCCCTTTCACAAGCTCTACCAACAGATCGTACGCCGCTGATCGGGACTTTTGAGATTTACACTTCGGCAAGTTTCGCCGATCCGGCGTCGGGACGTCAAAGAGAAATCCGAATACCTGGGAAATATAATTCTGTATAACTTATAGAATTAAAGAATGTATAGGAGTGGTTTTAGATTGTCGTATTTAAATTAATTTGCGTTCATCATCATCAACTTATATCAGTCCAATGCTGGACGTAGGTCTCTCCAAAGACGCGCCACAGAGCCCGTCTCTTTCTCGAAATCTTTTACCTATAGCAAAATGTGTATATGTTATAGTTATTACATACAAAAACATACAGATTTTGTTATTATCGAAAAAAATAAAGAAGATTCTATTTGAAAGTTCGTTTTTTTTTTTAATAATGTCAGATTTTGTTCAACCTATTCTAGTAAGTAACCAATTCTAGTCATAGTTTGTTGATCCGTAATCTTGAATTTGTGTGGAAGTTTCATCATACAAGTAATCCATAAAAACTATCATCAGATGGCTCGCTTCGCTCCTCAATAACCTCACTTTACCCCCACATTTGACAACATTCAGCAATATTAAACTAACATACCATTTCCAAAGTCATAGTTCCTTGTTCCGAAGTCTTGAATCTGAGTGGATGTTTCATCAAATGCTGCAACAGACTGAGTTGACCGTAAAGTCCATCGTCGGGAGTGCACGGCTCGCTTCGCTTCTCGATAATCTCTCGCTTGTCGAGTGATGTTCTAATCTGCTCACATAGCTCGTTTAGATCGGGCGCTCCACTATCTTCTGATGTTGCACCTTCTATTAACACACAGGATGTGTCAGATAGTAATTTTTTTTGAGTGGCAATCTCATTTTTTATGAATGGGTTTCAAGTCTTAACCTGAAGACTAACCACGATTAAACATGACAATCCATATCTCAAATATGTTTATGAATGACACATATATTCGTGCTCCTCCCTGTAGTTCTATGCTACGTTCTAAGGATAGCAATACTACACGTGCTATTGCTTTATGTATATTATAAATGCCTATATACAAATTGGAAATACTGTAATAGTGTCAATTTATTTGAAATTGTGTCCTTTAAACACTTGAAAAGACTGTCATTACTAGAAAAACAAACGGTGATCACGGATGTTTATGTACTATTATTAAAATAAACTATTATTTAAATACTAGAACAAGCCGTTTATTATAAAAAAATACAAGCGTTATTTTGTCACAGTACTTTATCGTTGTAACATTACCTTTAAAAAAGTCTTCAGGCAATCCGTCTATTAACCGACAAACAAGCCAAAAGTAGTCGCGACAAGCCGGCCCGTAAGGCTCTTTACCCTCTTCTGAATGATGATGTACGATCTGAAAGAAAGCGTACTGTTTCTTATAAAACCTCTGCTATCACTCATAATGTTTCTATTCTGTGATTATGTACATATACATATAAATACATTATAAAAGCATCAATTATAAATTATCAATACAAATCTTTGCAAAGGCACAGATGATGCTATTAACGTAGCCCATTTTTGGGCAAAACCCATTTCAGGAGGAATTAGCATACATTAGCAAAGAAGCATACAATATTTTTGTTAATTTTCTTCTTGACTCGTCATCACAAACTTACTTCATGGTGATGATGATGTAGATGTGCGGGCGGATGCGGCCTCATATCTGCGGCTCGCGGTAGGTGTTCCAAAAGTAATTGCAGCAGAGGCGCTAGTACAGCCACTTCACCACCTGAACATAGCCTGTAGAGGGCGCCACCGGCTTCGCGTCTTACCTAGAACATACATGTCACAATTCCAAGGGCGGATCCAGCTTTGGCGCCAGGGGGGGGGTCACAATCCAGCTTTGGTGCCAGAGGGGGGTCATATTATGTTTAATTAGTGGTCCTCCTAAGTCCTGGTACCAGCTCAGCGGGGGGTCATTACCCTTATGACCCCCCTCCCTGGATCCGCCGTTGCACAATTCATACAATATTTATCATCTAGTCCAAAACTAAACAGGAGAATAATCTTTATTTATTTTTAAACATGTCACATTAACTTAGATACATCATCATTAACCTATATCAGTCCACGTAGGTCTCTCCCAAGACGCGCCACTGAGCCCGGTCTTCGTCTCTTCTCATGTTGTGTTTGCCAGCTACACTCCGCAAATCGTCGCTCCATCTCGCCGGAGGGTGTCCTACACTACACAATGCCTAAACGCGGTCTCCACTCCAGTATCCGTTTGCTCCAACGGTTGTCGGTTCTTCGGCAAACATGACCGGACTGTGGCAGTAGGCCGGTTCAGCTTGCTAATTCTTTGAGCTATGTCGAACACCTGGTTTGAAGAATAACTTCGTTGCGGATTCTTAGATACCATTTTTAATGATTCGATGTTTGTATACTCACAGCTGGATCAGCATCATCCAGCAGTAACCTCGGCGCAGCTCTACGTAGCGACCACGCCAATGCGACCGCATCTCCGCCGCCGCGAGCCCACCAAACACACATTCTGAACGCGTGTTGCACCACCTGTGGACGATTCTCGACTTTATACATTGAGAATAAGGTTTCAAATGCTATGACTCATTAATTATTGACCACGCATTCTAAACGCGTGCTGAACCAGCTGAGGACGATAGTCGACTTTAAATATCGAGAATAAGGATTTAAATGATATGAGAAATATTCTATGAAATATATTTCATTTCATTAGAATAAATGCCTACTAGATACACATTCTAAACACGTGCTGATTCACTTGTGGACTATTGTCGACTTTATACATTGGCAATAAGGATTAAAATGCTATGTGATTTATTAAAAAAATGGTAGAACTGTAGGATCTAAATAACGCACGCAGCCGACACAAACATTACAAAATGAAATATCTTATAATACGCAATTACCTTTATTTTTTAAAGGGCTATCTATAAATTACGTCACGCATATCATATGGTTTCATAACGAGTGACCTTTTTCAAAATAAAAAGAATTGAAAGATGTAAATAAGATATCTTTTCTGTGACATGTAATATCACATCGTTTTTAACGCCCCTCCCCCTTCCTCTTGCAACGAAATATCACTCTTTGTCCGCCCATAAAGTAACATTATGTTTTCAGTAAGTACACCTATGTTAATTTTATTAAGTTTACCTGTGCACGTCCCCAAAATCCAGTCTTATAAGTGGTAGGTTCCTTGACAGAGGCAGCTTCGCATAGAATAGAGATCATTCTCTCTGTAGTGTCTTCCACGTTCATTAGAGAGAGCAATGACTGAAAAGAAAAACTATTATCACACCACTTTCAAGCTTGCAAGATTATTTGTTTTATTATTTGTAGATCTAAAGTTTTTCAAGTGATTGTGTACTTATCCATATTTTATTCTCTCAAGTACGCGACTGTATGATCAAATATATAATCAAGAAAACGCGCTTAAATATTTAATTTAATATGTTATCTATCAAATTAGTTTAAACTCCTATTAAAACCATTTTGACTTTAAATAATAAAATCTTATAAAACATAAGCAGTAGCTCTACCATGAGTTTTTACTATACTATGTATACTATACTGTAGTTAAAAAAAATGTATGAAGATTTGTACAGCGCCTCTAGCGGATAGTTGGGTACTAAAATTCGTAATATGTACTAATATTTACGTAACTACTGTAGTAAAGTCAGGCGATTTTACCGTGACAACTCATGGTAGAGGTACAGGACAATATACAAGACATGTATTTAATTAGTTATGCTTCTTAGTAAAAAAAGGCGTAAAAAATTGAAAATTAAAATACCGGATGTAACTTGGGCGTTTGTGTTGGATCTGTGGACGGTAAAGTTCCAAGTCGGCAAAGCAGTTGCAGTAATAATGCAAGACAATCTTGTCGCCATTCGTTATCGTCGCTTCTTTGAAGTATGCCTGAAAATAAAACCATTTTATACCTTTACTTTACCATGGTTATTTATTTATTAGCCGTTTTTTTCGTTTGTAATATTTTTGTTGTTTTATGGTGTGCAAAAGAGTGTGTCAAATCATCAGAGTAAAATCACGATAGAAATTATACCAAAACTTAGTTCAAAAATATGTGTGATAAGTATTAATACTTATTATTAAAAAAATTTGCCAATTTTTGATAATATACTCTATGCTATGTTAATAAAAGTTTCGTGTACATTTTGTTATGTCAAATTCGATTTAAACTATGTATTTGGCGAACATGCAGAAATTAAAAAATAAACTTACCCGACATCATAATATCGTAAAGTATCCTCAATCCACCCTTCTTAACAAACAAATCAGCCCAATTCTCCACACAAACTTTTTCATCTTCACTCTTATCAATAATAGCTGGACCGTCTTTTCCTATAGGAACTAAAGGTGGTACTGGAGGCAAAAGACCACCGTTACTTGAGCTCAGCTTGTCGATTATATGGAGGGAGTACATGAGTTTCTGAGGGCTCGTGGGGTCAAGCAATTCTGGTAGCTTGCTTTCGATCGGGTTTTGGAAAGCTTCGAGTAGCGTAGGGTTTAGTGGAACCGCTTGGAGTATGTCCCACACTCGACGGGAAAGTAGTTGTGCTTTTGTGTGTGCTACTGGTTCCTGAAAAACCAATGTAATTGTTAAAATAATATATGTTAAAATATATCTGATGAAATATCTGTAATCTGTGAAAATAATAAAAGCTACCATGTTTTGTTAAACAATTAAAAACATGGATCTTTTTTATCTAATTTTGTTATACTTACATAATTCAAATATCTATAGTATGCCCTGAATAAATAATAATTTATCTAATAAATAATTTGTGTTTACACAATAGCATAAGTTTGTATTGTTCTCATGTAAGTGACTGTTTATGTCTTTTTGGGAATAAAGTATCTTAAACCTTAATAAATAATCGCTGTAACTCATTTTGATGACAATAAACAAAACAAAAATAAACAAAATTATAACATTAACAAAGTTTCAAATCAAATTGGTTTGGTTTGCCAAACCAACTTGATTTGAAACTTTCTGTAAAAGGTGAACGGTGTCTCATACATCGGCCCTATCGTCGGCCAAAACATCACTTTTCATTGGGTAAGTTTGGACGACCTATTCCTAGTTAAAAGCTTACCCCATTAGCACCAGGTTCTCTCATCTGTCCCAAGGCCTGCATGAGCGTGAAGAGATGGTGGAAGTATGTAGGGTCTAGCAGCAGCATGGTGGGAAGCCGGGCCCGGGCCGGCGCGGGCTGGGCCGACGGCCATTCAGCCCACGCGCCGCGCCCACCCACTCCCACTGACACAAACACCAACTGTACAAATACAGAGAAATTACACATAGATAAGAAAATTCGAAAGTTATTGTGTCACAATTTGAACGCGCGATCTTCAATACGGTGCAATCCTTTATAAAAAAAAAAACACTTGAAATACAGTTATTGACAACAAATATATGTACATGATTGTATATTTGTTGGTATATATTTGTAGGTATATCATAAAAACAAGGCTGTGTATGGGTGCGTATGCGAGCGTCAAAAGGAAGCTTGAAGAAATACAAAGGGAAACATAACTCCCTCGCATGTATTCCGTGGTAGAGTTTTAAATTTAACTGCCCTACCGATAATCATAATTACTTTATTTGCCTCAATTTGGTACACTTTAGATCTTAAGCTAGAGTAGGTAAGTGGCACACATTCCCCATAGCTGCTAGATAATAAATAAATAATGCTGGACAATCCACACAACATCATCTAGCCCCAAGCTAAGCAGAGGCTGTGTTAGGTACTAGAAGACTGATATACTTAATACAATACATAGATAGATATTTTCTATTATACATATAAAATACCCAGAATTTGCGGATCGTACAAACATTTATCCCAAGGCGGGTATCGAACCCGCCACCTCCGCGTCGCTATCGGACCTTCGCCCGCCACGCCACATGGTCGTCAATTACACAAAGATAAGAAAATTCTAAAGTTATTGAGTGAGTATTTGAATATTAGATTTATTAAAAATATTTCAGACTTAAAAATATAATATTTTTACAAATCACATACCTGATTATCCTTAAATCCCATATCGTATAACGTCCGCTCATCGTAGTCTATAGTAAGTTCTTGTCCCTGTGTTATCATGCGTAGCGGCCCATCAGTCGCTAGTGTAGTCACGCCTTCTTCGCCTTGTATCTGTGTAAAAACCATTTTAAGATTTTACTTTAAGAAACGACGTGTTTGGACGGAGGTTTTTTAATATTAAATTAAAAATCTGTAATTATTTTTATAGCAGCGATTTTTAAAGATTCAAGTAAGACTGGCAATAAGATAGGCCTTAAAGCATGTCTTTTTTGGTCGCATTTTCTTAGCCCAGGTTACTTATTATTATGATACAGTATAATTCTCGTTTTACAAAGGAGCCCATTACCGCTACGAACTTGTGCAACTAACTGCCCTTTTAATGATGGATGCATAAATTCAGCACTAATTCAAACCAAAAGGTAACACACTCTTTTCTTCAGCTGTTTTTTCCACAAAACATACACATGCACCTTAAATACGCTACCACTGGTGGCGTATTTAAGGTGCATGTGTATGTTGTTGTATGTGTATGCGTAAGTCTGGTGGCCCACCAGATCCATCTGTCATTTCGCGATCCAATATTCATTTCACTATAAAAAGATTTATCCTTCTCTTGTTTTTTAGCTCACTTCAAACTTTTTATTTTCAATAAATTTACAATGATCACTTTGAATCGTTCACATTCTTTTGTTTACCTGTTTTTCCCACCAAACATGGACATGCGCCCTCAAATGCGCGACCAGATCCGTCTGGTACATAATAATGGAGGCTCTGGGTCCGGCCCCGGCGGGCTGAAGTGTGAGCCGCACGGAGCCCGCGTTTGGAGGCCCGGTCGTTACCTCCCATGACCCGGCCTCAGCTAACGCCCAACGACGAAGGTGGTATGCGTAACTAAAATACATTTTTTTATTTAACTTCTGCTAAATGAATTCCCATTTTTCAGAAAAACGCAACTATTTTTATAACATTTTTATTTACTGTTGGTATAATAAAATAAAATATATTTTTATCACATTTCGGTGGATCGGTTTAATAGCCGCGTCCAGACCGGCCGAGCGCGGCTTAAACTAACCGTATTAAACCGACAGTAAATAAACTAATTCCTCCATTACAATTCTTAAACTAAGATAAACTAAACATACCGTCTCTTGAAAGTATCCAAATGAGTTTTGAGTAGCAACAGCGCCCTCTGTATACATTGTAAAGCAGCTTCTTCCGTCATATGTTCGTAAAAAGTGATTTTTTCCGCTTTCTCCTTCTCTTTCTCTTCGGAAGTGCTCGGCAAACCGTCGTCTTTTTTCGATATGAGTCGTTCAGCGGCGGACGATAGATGAAACATACATTTAGCTACGAAATCATCTTCTTGCTGTAACTGTTGGCCTATGTAGTAGCTGTTTAGGTATTGGATAGCACCCATTGATACGTCTGCAAGAATAAACATTCGTTATAAAGAATAATAAGTACATTTTTAATCTGATAATTGAGATATAGATAATACAGGGTGTAACAAATGAGGTGGACCAAAAGCAAAAGGGCGATAGGGGAGCTCAATGGCTATCCATAGAACCCCCATGTATGTTCAACGATATTCAGTCGTTCAAAAGTTATTCCCACTTTTATGTTTTTTTTTTCATTAACATATTTTAGGTTAGATTTCCCAAGTATACCCAAACTATCAAAACTACAACCGTAATTTTTTTACACCTTGTAGCTTAATAGTAGACCTTTCGTACTGCAATACCAGTTTGAGTCGTTATTTGATTGATTTCCAAATAAAAAATAATCTTTGCAGAAAAATCAGAAAACTTAACTTCCGCGAAAAACTTTAGGAGCAATTTAAAAAAAAAACTTGCTGAATATTTTTTTCCACAACCTATCTTAAAAACTTCCTCCATTTATGGAAAAGTTACCCTGAAAATTTCATAAGGCTAGTACAGAAGGATCATGTTAAAAAGTGAACTCATGTGTTGTAAAAGTGCTGAAATCGACGGTTCAATCGACCAACACCATGGCCCGGGCAAGGCTCAGATTGTATGCCACCCCTTCTAATCAATTGCTCTTGGTATATTCTAGCAGCCTCTTGAACGTTTTCTTGAGCTACAACATGACAATAATACATTTCTGCATATCTACGAGGAGAATATGGCATGATACACTAATCGCAAAGTTTGTACAGTCCGTAAACACGCAGTTTGCGTTAAAGTAAATTAATCCAAATTCAGACTCCTGAGTGGCCGCACTTTTCACAACCTGACTCCGTAATAAAGATTTAAAAACTAAAACCCAAATACGAAAAGTTAGGAAGTAAGTTAAACTTTAAAAATTTTCTTAACAGAATTTGTTTTTTTTTACTTAAAACACATTTTTTTACTTAACATGGTTGTAGTCGGATGCTAGTTATGTTAAACTACACAACATTAAGCATGCGACTAAACCCGTGATGAAGTAAAATAAATCAAGAAACCAACAGTGGATTAGGTGTGAATTCTAAAAAAGTTAAACTTGTTACCTAGCTTTTCGTAGTCGGGTTTTAGTTTTTAAATCTTTATTACGGAGTCAGGTTGTGAAAAGTGCGGCCACTCAGGAGTCTGAATTTGGATTAATTTACTTTAACGCAAACTGCGCGTTTACGGACTGTACAAACTTTGCGATTAGTGTATCATGCCATATTCTCCTCGTAGATATGCAGAAATGTATTATTGTCATGTTGTAGCTCAAGAAAACGTTCGAGAGGCTGCTAGAATATACCAAGAGCAATTGATTAGAAGGGGTGGCATACAATCTGAGCCTTGCCCGGGCCATCGTGTTGGTCGATTGAACCGTCGATTTCAGCACTTTTACAACACATGAGTTCACTTTTTAACATGATCCTTCTGTACTAGCCTTATGAAATTTTCAGGGTAACTTTTCCATAAATGGAGGAAGTTTTTAAGATAGGTTGTGGAAAAAAATATTCTGCAAGTTTTTTTTTTAATTGCTCCTAAAGTTTTTCGCGGAAGTTCAGGTTTCGGATTTTTCTGCAAAGATTATTTTTTATTTGGAAATCAATCAAATAACAACTCAAACTGGTATTGCAATACGAAAGGTCTACTATTAAGCTACAAGGTGTAAAAAAATTATGGTTGTAGTTTTGATAGTTTGGGTATACTTGGGAAATCTAACCTAAAATATGTTAATGAAAAAAAAAACATAAAAGTAGGAATAACTTTTGAACGACTGAATATCGCTGAACATACATGGGGTTCTATGGATAGCCATTGAGCTCCCCTATCGCCCTTTTGCTTTTGGTCCACCTCATTTGTTACACCCTGTATAGGCCGAAAAGTATTTCAACTATGAATGAATTGAGCATTGAGATGTTAGTGACACGGTGCGTCATAGGCTTGGTTCAACAGCGTTGCCGTGTCAACGCGCTGTGTAAATCACATAACACTTGCCCTTTACTACCTAACAAAGATACCCTTGCATTGGGTATTTTATATGTATAATAAAAAATATCTATCTATGTAATGTTATTGTATTAAGTATGCTCTGCTTAGCTTGGGGCTAGATGATGTTGTGTGGATTGTCCAGCATTATTTATTATAGTATCGCTCGATAAAACCCGAATTCGAATTACACATTTATATATAATAGTATTTCGATCAATTTCCTTTTATCCACTGCCAGACAAGCGGAATGCTTTGGGGGTCCATAAGTTACTTTACTTTATTCTTTATTGTACACAAAATAAGACATACACAAGACAGAAATAGATGACATGTACAAAGGCGAGCTTAACCCTAAGAAGAGTTCTCTTTCAGCAAACCTTCGAGGCTAGGGAGAGGTGACTATAGAGGTAGGTTTGTGTATACCAGTCTTTCCCAAAGTGGGCGATAACGCCCCCTTGTGGGCGCTGCAGGTCTCAAGGGGGGCGGTAAGAGACCCAGAAAGAAAATGGAGGCGTTGTGTAGAGGGGGAGGGGGGGTGATTTGTAATTTTATTTAGCTAGGAGGCCTCTTAAACAACGACTGCAAGAGCTCTCGACTCTCAACAACAACTTGTGAACATCAACTAATATGTATTAAAAGATTGCTCAAACTCAAATTAATTAATTTAATTTGAAGGTATAGTGGTTTTTAAATAGGTGAAAAAATGGGGGCGCTAAAAAAATATTTATTCTCAAAGTGGGCAGTAGACAAAATAAGTTTGGGAACCACTGGTGTATACTAATATTTTGAGTCTAGAGGTGACTATAGAGGTAGGTTTGTGTACTAATATTTTGAGTCTAGAGGTGACTATAGAGGTAGGTTTGTGTACTAATATTTTGAGTCTAGAGGTGACTATAGAGGTAGGTTTGTGTACTAATATTTTGAGTCTAGAGGTAGGTTTGTGTATACTAATATTTTGAGTCCAGAGGTGACTATAGAGGTAGGTTTGTGTATACTAATATTTTGAGTCCAGAGGTGACTATAGAGGTAGGTTTGTGTACTAATATTTTGAGTCTAGAGGTAGGTTTGTGTATACTAATATTTTGAGTCCAGAGGTGACTATAGAGGTAGGTTTGTGTACTAATATTTTGAGTCTAGAGGTGACTATAGAGGTAGGTTTGTGTATACTAATATTTTGAGTCCAGAGGTGACTATAGAGGTAGGTTTGTGTACTAATATTTTGAGTCTAGAGGTGACTATAGAGGTAGGTTTGTGTATACTAATATTTTGAGTCCAGAGGTGACTATAGAGGTAGGTTTGTGTACTAATATTTTGAGTCTAGAGGTGACTATAGAGGTAGGTTTGTGTATACTAATATTTTGAGTCCAGAGGTGACTATAGAGGTAGGTTTGTGTACTAATATTTTGAGTCTAGAGGTGACTATAGAGGTAGGTTTGTGTATACTAATATTTTGAGTCCAGAGGTGACTATAGAGGTAGGTTTGTGTACTAATATTTTGAGTCTAGAGGTGACTATAGAGGTAGGTTTGTGTATACTAATATTTTGAGTCCAGAGGTGACTATAGAGGTAGGTTTGTGTACTAATATTTTGAGTCTAGAGGTGACTATAGAGGTAGGTTTGTGTATACTAATATTTTGAGTCCAGAGGTGACTATAGAGGTAGGTTTGTGTACTAATATTTCAATAAAAAGCGTACCAGTGCTGTTTGCGCGCAGAGCGATCTTCCACAAATGGTCCATAGCCCGTAGATGTGGATGATGGTAGTCCCTTGAGTCGCCGAGCGCCATTCGTGCCAAATTACATAGCTGCTGGTATAAACTTAGACCCATTATGCTGATCGTCTGAAATAATAAATTACGTCAAGTTTTATAAAAACAAAACTCAGGCAATATTCTCAGAAACATTTTTAACGGATTTTACCTTAGACATAGACACGGAAAGCAGCTTAGTGCTTAAAATATATTAATATTTATTTAATTATTAAGCATTTTTAGTATACCTTTATGTTTTGTGTTGATGAATGTTATTTCAAATACGATTTTAGATGTTATTGAATAAATTAAATAAAAATTAGTAAAAGTAGCTAGTACTAAGAAGTTTATATAGCCTATTTTTATAAATAGAGGCATATCAAAAAATAGGCAATAAAAACAGTTTGGTTTTTGCCTGCTTTTTAGATACTTTATGTGAATGCTGATGTTGGCTTTCTGTTGTATAGATGGGATTGCTTGAAAAATAAACAGATTAAAATAAAACAAACCTCAGGGTCCAAAGTAGGCATTTTCTCAATATACAGAAACCGCAACGCGTCTAAACCCAATGCATGTTGCTCCGGAGACTTGGTGTGTGACAGCAGCCAAGAATACAAGCAGTCAGCCACCGGACCTTCGCCTTTCACCACCAGGCACTGCCATAGCTCTTCTACTTGTTCCACTGTTAATCTGAAATATTTTATATTAATAAATAAATAATGCTGGACGATCCACACAACATCACCTGGCCCCAAGCTAAGCAGAGCTTGTGTTATGGGTACTATAAGATTGACATACTTAATACAATACATTACATAGATAGATATTTTTTTATTATATGTACAGTGGATTTCGGGTATAACTAAAATAGAGTGGTCCCTTCATCGTCGTTATACCCGAAATCCACTGTACATACTTATAAAATACCCAGAACACCTGGAATAAATATTTGCAGATCGTACAAACATGTATCCCAAGGCGGAAATCGAACCCGCAACCTCCGCGTCGCAGGTGGACCTTCGCCCACCGCGCCACATCGGTCGTCAAAAAATAATATAGTCAAATAATAATAAGACTTGTCATGTTTTGAGGAATGTAAATATAACTCAAAAAGTACTTGTATGTTCTTTATGATATTTATATGGTACCACGTCTGAAGTATGTCCTTCCAATCACAAGAATCATCAATATCGGTTAGTAATTGGCGGAGAAATCGTGTTACATACATAAAAAAACAATATGCAATCGAATTACTACATAAAAATTTACTAAGAGCGAGATGTCAATGTCTAGACACTACAAACGTTTAGTGACAAGTACATAAATATTAGGTAACTTATTAAGTAATAGAGGAACTCCTCTTTTTTTAAAGTCAGTTAAAAATCTTACTTAAAATGTTGCGGAGACCCAACCGGCGAGAATATCGCAGTAAGAAAATGCAGCCGCACAGTAACCTCTGATATATGCATGTACTGAGCCGCTTCGGTTGTCATAGTGCGGGGCGTTTGCATATAATGCCCTAAATCTTCTAGAAGTAACCTCATCATTCCCCTCTCTCTCTCCGCCCACATAACCACCTGATATGGAAACAAAAGCTTTATATACGTGTCGTTAAAGATAAATTTTGTAGTGAAAAATTGTAAATTATGAAATGCGTGATAGATATGTTTAGAATTACCTGGTGCATATCCATGCCTCGTAACTGTTGGAAGGACGAGAATAACTTTGGTAGTAGGCGGATTGATACCGGTACAGATCTAAACATAAATTTCAATAAAGTGTTATTTGATAATGAACCTTAGTGCTCTTAGTTTACAGTGCTATGCATCTTCAGTTTTCGACCACATAACAATGACGTCCTGACTCTTTTCTGTAAAGCAATAGAGTGGTCCATAACTGGAACATGCTACCAGAGGATGTTGTTTCCGCTGACTCTATTAACGCCTTCAAAAACAAACTCGACAACTGGCTACGAACAAGTAAAACAGTGCTCAAAAAAGTGACTAAATGAACAGTGAACTTGTCATACCAATTTCAACACTGTGTGACGTAGACACATCAGCGAAAGCTGCTCGTCTATAAATAATAAATAATAATAATAAATAAACCGATATATTTTTATTAAAGAAAGAGACAGAGTAGGTATCTAAGAACCGCGAAGAGTAAAGCGTTAGCGATGTCTCGTTGATTATAAAAGTAAGTTCTTATAAAGAAGAAAGGTAGAAGAAAGTAAAAAAAAGAAAATATGTGGTTTACTGACTAAATATATTCAATAAACTTTAATACAAAAGCTCCTAAGGTACTCACAACCTTAAAATAAAAGTATATCTAAAGAAGAAAGGTAGAAGAAAGTAAAAAAAAGGAAATATGTGGTTTACTGACTAAATATATTCATTCAATAAACTTTAATACAAAAGCTCCTAAGGTACTAACAACCTTAAAATAAAAGTATATCTATTATAAAATCCCATACACTTGATAATAAAAACACACAATGATACAGACCTGTGATTGGCTAGATTGTCAAGGCATCCTTCAATAAACTTGATGCGTATAAACTTGTCGGTGCTAAAGCATAACAGTGCGCATAGAGCTTTTTCAGCCTCCATACCTAGGCCTTCACCAAGCTGTTCCTGTTCAATGCAAACATTTCAATTAGATCACGCTAGGTGGCAGCACTACACAATACTCGTTAATTCAAGAAGTTTCATTAAAATACGCTAGATGGCAGCACATAATACTAACGGTCTTAGACTTTATGTGTTGATTACCATACGCAATGGTGACATAAAGTCAACGCTAACTTTTTATAAGATAGGGAGTTAATGTATTAGTAAAATTGGTTGTTGAAAGTCAAACTAGGATTGACATGAATAGATCGCAACGGTAGCATATTTTAGCTCAAAATTGTTCAGCGTCTTGATAATTTCTATGGAATCAGAAATTACAGTAAAAGTCAAGTAATCAAAAAGTAAACAAGTAGTCAAATAATCTTTGACACGTATTCATCCATACAACTCACAATAGCACCGTCCTGCAACAAATCCCACAGCAGAGTGTTACCCGGCCTGCATACATCATCGACATTGCAGACCGGTGGCGCCCCCACAGACACCGCGGCCGGCGACGGAGGCCTAGCACGCTTCTCCAAAGCCACGAGAGCATTAGCCTGGTATTCTGTCAACTGCGCCTGAAATATACGCGCCTACATAAAGAGAGATAAGGAAGGAGTTCCGCGGGAGAGAGATAGAACGATAACACGCTCGACGGGTGCTGTCGCGTAACGGATCGCATTGTATCGTTCTATCGAACTAAATCAACGAAAAGAAGAAGCTATAGGTTACAGGACAGTTAACTAAAGCTGACGTTTACGTTACTGACACTAATACAATTTTCTTGCTTTTTCGCACTCATACTATAAACTTGCTAGCTTTAGTTACCTGACCACAGGTAGTCTGAGTCTTACTTGAACAAGTCTCGAATACTAAAACCCAATTTTTATATGGAGCAAAACGATATTTGGGGAATATCTCGAAATTTCATATTGTATTTGAAACTATCACGGTTTTGAACATAGTTTTCATTGTAAACGGGATATTTACCATGATTTTGAGTTTGATTATTACCCAAAAATAATAAAGGGAAATAATCAAACTCACAAATCATGGTAAATATCCCGTTTACAATGAAAACTAATTTCATATTGCTCCATACAAATTTGGAGAAAAACGCAGACGGCTCCGTACACTAGAGACATTAGAAAGCACCGTTGTATTAGCAACCCCGACTTTCGATCCGGGTTAAAATCCGTATATTATTTATTTCATATAATGACACATCGATCTCTAAGTGCAACTACACAGTGGGCAGGTGATTAAAAAAGCGAGTGACACCACAATCAATCCTAACAATAACTTACCTGATTGAATTCCAATGTAAGTGCTAATTTTCGCTGTGAACATTTCTACCATAAAAATATTCGCGAATAATTAATGGTGATAAAATATATAATAGTGTTTATCCTGATATTCTAAAAGTAGAGTGTGTCTGTTTGCTTGCTAAACCACTGGATAGATTTAGATAAATCTTATACAGTTTAAAAGCCTGTTTTCCGGATTAAAGCATGGGCTAGGTCTTATAGCAATCAAAGATTTGGAATTCTTACATATAGCTTGACCTCTAAACCAATAGAACCATAGGCTATAAGGATCATCTTAGTGACATATATTTTGACCCACGCATACGAACGTACGGTTTCAGCTAGTTTTCAATAAATTTGTTTATAATGTCTCACAATAGTAGTAAGTAATAGTAGTAATAGTAAGTTACCTGCGCCGCTAATCTTGCAAGTTCCTCTTCACAAGCCGAATCGTCTTCATCTAAATCAGCGAGATGTGGGTGCGAATGTGGAGATAATGCTGAAGAAGCACTCCCTTCTTCTTCTTCCCCGCGACGTTTGTATGTCTCCATTAACCGAAGTTCCATTAGCCTCCTGGGTACAGGTATAAATTTATGAATAGTAAATGCTTGATTTTCTTAAGATCCATGATATCGTCATCAACCATATCAGTCTACTGCTGGATGTAAGTCTCTTCGAAGACGCGCCACTGAGCCCAGTCTTCGTCTCTTCTCATGTTGTGTTTGCCAGCTACATTCCTTGTATCGTCGCTCCGTCTCGCCGGAGGGCGTCCTACACTATACAATGCAAAGAGCCGATACTTTGCTTACTTTTACAATTATTTATTGCACAATGCCTAACCGATACCTACCCATATAACCGGTTCTTTGCTTACTTTTACAATTGTTTATTCAAGATGGAACAAATATAGCGTATTAATTCATAAAACAAACCTCGCGTCAACATTATCACAGAGTAGCTGACAATGTCCGGTGTCACTGCCAGAAGACTCTTCTTCGACTTCCGACACAGATTCAGCCAGATCAGCTGTCTTCAGCTGAGCTGCAGCTGTATAATAATAATAATCTTCATATAATCATAGTAAACATGTATACATTGATTTATGTATGCATTTTAATCTAGCTATATCAAAATTTACAGGCCACTTGCTAGGGTTTATAAGCTAATGAGTAAATGATTAGTAAAAGGTATGTTTACATTTAAGTTCAAGCAACAGTAACTTTTGCATTAGAAAACAACAATAATTGCTGATCTGAGCCCATAGTCTGAGAACATATATATATATATATATATATGTACTAAGTATCTTTATGTAGTTCTTCAATCTCATTTTTGTAATATATTAAAAGGCTCAGTACTTAGTTAAAATCGAGTACACCATATTCAAAGTCATACAAGATTTTTTTTTATCAGAATAGATATCATAACACCGCCATTGTACTGTAAGTATGTACATACATATTTATATTATTTATTTTGTCTTTTTCTTGCTAATTAGTTGTATGGTATTTACATTCACTCATTCATTCGTAGATTAAGATTTGATATATGTTTGTATAAGTTCATCGATGGACCATGCACTCACGGAAATGTCGCGCCTTGCCGGGCTTGTGTCGTTTCTTGTAAAGTTTCTTCTTTCGCGGCCGCAACATCTCTTCCGCTCCGCTGCTAGCACTGCCGCTGCTGCCAGCACGTTTGTTACGTCTGTTTCAATTCAATATACAAAATGTATATAACCAGATAATAAATAATGCTGGACAACCCACACAACATCATCTAGCCCCAAGCTAAGCAGAGCTTGTGTTATGGGTACTAGAAGACTGACATACTTAATACAATACGTTACATAGATAGATATTTTTTTATTATACTTATAAAATACCCAGAACACCCGGAATAAATATTTGCAGATCGTACAAACATTTATCCCAAGGCGGAAATCGAACCCGCAACCTCCGCCTCGCAGGCGGACCTACGCTCGTCGCGCCACATCGGTCGTCGTAAATAGAGTATATACTCAAATACTATGATAACCGGATACCAAGAACTGGATAGCTAGGTAACCAGATTAATAAGATGACAAAAAAAAAGCATTTATTTTAAAACCTTGTCTTTCCCGCTGATGGACAAAGGCAATATGTAAGCAAATACAACAACAAAAGTTTTTTTTTTCAATAAGTTGACGACTTGAACTAAGTATGCTTATGTTGGGTTGGTTTATGTTAGACATATTTTGATTTCCATAAAATCTATTTAAATGCAATGTAATTTCGTGTACGCTTTGCTTAGTTCGCAGCTAGATAGCGTTGAGTTCAATGTTAATGAATATTAATTTATTTATTAAATTTTATTAAATAAAACTTACTTTTGACACGGCTTCAGTGGAGGGCACTCTTTTTTCGTCAACTCTGCACCTTCTCTCAGCCAGCACTCTTGTTCCGCTGAAAATGAGAAACACATTCTAAATAGCAGTATCAAACAATTGTATGACCACCCTTACTCACTCGATTGTGAACCGTATCACGTTGTGGGATGTGCTATTATAAAGAAACACAATACTATATCGAATTTAGATTACCAGTGAGTTCACGCTGATGTTTACTTTGTTTGCGGGGTGTTGGGCCAGCTTCTTCACCGGATGTGCTTAGCTCCTCACACTGTGGATGATAAAGACCTTATGAGAACTATTCGTTGAAATAAGACATTGAATTGTATAAAAATACTATGTATAGAAACATATTCTTTTGTAAAATATGTAAATATGTAATTTTTTTTGTATATCTTACAGGGTCGTCATCAGAATTGGTCTGGTCCATGCTAACGCTGGCTTCTGATGATGAGTTGTGATGCGGTTTGCAAGGGGGCTGCGGGGGGCGGAGTGCGGAGTCCTCGGCCAGCGGGGGCGGAGTACCCGCGCCCGTCAGGCCTGCGCCGCGGGACCACATCGCCCGCATCAAGGCTGACGCTAGGTATAAAGTCTAGAACAAAAATGTACAATAACTTGAAATATCACTTTTGATAAATAAATATAATTATAAGATCTTCATAGATAGATAGATAGATAGAAAATTCTTTATTGCACGTTCAGTAGTGTATACAGGCGAACTTAATGCTGCATTCTCTACCAGCTAACTTTTGGGTAGTGGGAATAACAATTTTAATCTTTAGCAGTATTCAATAATTGAATATTGTATCATTAACTGTTGTTTAATTATTAAAACAACAGTCAATGTTTTCAGAGTGATGGAAGAAGCCATGTGCGTTCATTTTAGCGGTATGACCGCAAAATCAGGCCACTACGATAATGATGCTAATAAATAACGGTGAGACTTTTTTTTATTTTAACATTTAAAACTAAAATAGGAGATAAGAAGGATAAAAGAAGAGAGGGTCTTAAAGCTTCTGTGTCCGGGTGTTCATTATGTATTCTATGAATGTATTTACAAAAAAAATGTATAAAAGTATTCTATCAGTAATCTAGTCTCCATAGCACAAGCTTTGCTTAGTTTGAAACTATAATGTGATGTGTGAAATGTTCAAGAATAATTATTTATCTATCTACTAGCTGTCCCGGCGAACTTCGTACCGCCTTAGAGAGATTTTCTTAATTTTTTTTTCCGTAAGAACCTTGTACACTTGTACAGGGTATTAGAAAACTACTAAAAAAAATCTGCCAATTCGGTCAAGCTATTTTCATGCTATGTCGTGAGAACGGAAAACGGGTTTCATTTTTATATACATAGATAACTTACTTGTTCAGTATGATCCTTAGGCTGCAAGGAGCACAGCAGGCTGTAAAGATGGGCGCAAGGTTTAGGCGCCAGTGCGCGTATAAATCCCGGCAGTAAATCGTGCACTTGTCGACCACAATGCTTCAACTGAGCGGCCGCCCAAACCAAGTCTACATGCTCGTTCGTAACGCGACCTTCTACTGCGAGAAACTTCAGAATAAGGTGAGATTGCTTGATCACCTGTGAAAGAATATGGTATTTCTACATAGTCAAACCACCTATCTTATAAAAAGTTAGCGTAGATTTTATGTCATCATTGCGTATGGTAATCAATACATCAAGTCTGCGCTAACTTCTTATAAGATAGATAGACCGATAGTCTTTAAATAAATTATTCAGTAAAATTACAAGGATAATTTAGAATTGTCTTATATAGGGTGATTTTGGGTGCCAGTGCCTTGCGACCAGAGAACTATACCTGAATTCTATTATAGTCAAAAGTGATTTTTTCAAAATCTAAACTGCCATTGCTGTTATTTAATTTTCATACAGTTACATTAAAACAGTTGCAGTTACACATTCCTAGTCCGAAGTCCTACATTTCATTGAAGAAAACATATAATTCATTCATTCTTTGTATCAAGCTATTTTATTCCAGTGAGTGGTAACTTCAAAGGCCTTATCCAATGCCTTCATACAACCACCTTTAGTGCAGTGAACATACAGAAACAGTAAAAGGGTACATACCTCTACATGTAAATTAGGACCAAATAGGTGTTCAATAATACTGTTGCCCATTAGCCATGATGCCAGTTGCTGTCCAGCCAACTCCGCCTCGGACGCAGGTTCTCCAGCGCAAAGCTCATTGTGTGCGGCTATGTGCGAGTTGATCTGAGCCACTCCAGCCAAACGCATGGTGAGGGTACTGCTGTTGAAGTACTTGAAGGCAAGGGCTAGGCCCTCGCCATCAAACGCTATGGGCGCATCGAGAGGCTCCTTTGCAGCACCCCACATGAAATCTGATGAAAAATAAGCAATTGGAATGATCTCTATGTTTCTTCTGCCTTTGGATGTTACTATGAATTTTATGTAACTATGTACATTACAAATATTAGGTATTTTATCAGCAAGTACCGGGATGAGTGGAAGACTTTGGAGACCTTTGCCCAGCAGTGGGACAATATAGGTTAAGGAAAAAAAGTATGGGATTAGAGTGTGATGTTTCAAATGTCAGTTATTTGACTCCAGAATAGAGATATATTAAGGGTATCTAGATATTTTTTTACTTAGAAAATACCCATTTACTCACTTAGTAGTAATGGTTAAAATTCTTACCTGCCATAGATTTAACTGCTGGCATCCTCAGATCTTTATCTTCTAACAAACACATATACTTCAAGATTCTGGTTCTCAGTGGCATAAAGAGTTGTGTCACCGCTCTGAAGTTTAACCATAACTTGAGATTGCCAACCGCAGCCACTATTGCATGAGCCATGGACAAGGGTAATATGGCTGGTGAAGCATTCTCAAATACATTTATCATTGCGCCCACCCCTCCTAACTTACAAAAGAAACTGACATTCCTTAGCAAATAAGCAGGAATTTCAGTATCATGTAGATCACAAAATGAGTTCAAGTTTGTGATTTCCTGAGCTGATAGATCATCCAAGCGACTCAAGGCAGAGTGTTTGCACGCCAGATAAAGAGGGAAGTTGAGGAGAAATATTTTTGACAAGATATGCATCAGTTTTTCCCTTTGAGTGATAGACCAGAGGGTATATTCAGGTTCTTCTTCATCATCTTCAAGTTCCTTAGGTTTATCCGACTCTTTTGGCATTTCAATTTTTGTTGTCAATTCTATGGTTGTTTCTGGGGGAGGTTCCTCAATAGCTTCCGACATACAGTTTTCTTCCGTACTGTCATCTTTCTCATCGCTTTTCGGTGGATTGCTTTCATCAGATGGGGTGTCTTGTGATGCTTTCTCTTGTGAATTGTCAGTGGGAGTGGTTGGCCTATTAGCTGCCTCAATGAGTTCATCTTTTAGCTGCTTGAGTTGGCCTACAGACAGGCAGAGTATGCTCTGCACTACTAAGTAAAACCTTTCAAAGTTCTTCACATCTCGATAGCAACACATGCACTGCCTGAAAGTATATAGTTGGTTAAAAACTTACAAGCATAACACAATAAAAAGCAGTCTATATTATGTAGACAGTGTGGTCTACTTGTAGCTCTTAGATTTTTAACCAAATAAATACACAATGTGTCTCACTGAATCTGACTATGTAGGTATAAGACATTCATAGTTTAGTGACAAATAAACAACGAGTCGTACCTTTGTGGCCATTGAAGGATAAAGTTCAGGATTGTATCTAGATCAGACTGATTTAGTGCTGGATATTGAGAAACATCTTCAGTTGATCTTGTTTCACCTAAAATTTAACAAAATGTGAAATAAATATATCACAGCTTTCCTATAATAACACTAAAATTACGCTGATAATCTTATTTACTGCGTATTAATCGGAAAAGCTCAAATATAAGCAAGTAGGACTCTGAAATTCCGAAACAATGAACTTACAATTCAGTAAAAGCTGTGAAAACTCTGAACAAACATCACACATTCTTATAGTTTATGGTCAACACAAAGCGAAATATTATTGTAATATTATCGCCACTGTTAGTTTATGTGAAATAATGATCATTATTGATAATTTTTCGTATCATAAAACGAACACTGCATTTCTGTCAGTCACAGAATCCGCCGTTCCACCATTGTTGACGATGTTGTCAAAAAAACGTTTCGTTCTGTCTTTATCTTCAAATGCTTGAATTAATGATCAAATGTATATGGTTACTTTATTCATGAATGTACTAAATGGTAATAAATAATGGCTTGAAAATGTTTTACTCTGTACTTACAGATATGAATGCATGTACGTATTTTTATCAAACTAATTAAAATGCAATAATTTATTTCTATGACACATTGAAATATATGGGTGTTTAATATTGCAACGAAACGCAACAATACCCATATCATTTTGTTCAAAACCAAATGGAATGGAAAAATTATATATGACGCTGGCACTGACATGTTGATATTGTCACAACCTGTTGAAGTCAGATTTGACGGTTCTACCAGGCCAGCTGTTGTTTAATTTTTTGTTTCTTGCGATGGGGTGATTGTGTAAACTTTGTTTATTTATTTGAAATTAAAATGGTTCAACTACTTTATGTTATAGCTAGCATACACACGCTGTTATGCCCATTCACTAAAGTGGAGGAAAGCTTTAATATTCAAGCTACTCATGATATATTGTATCATAGACATAACCTATCTCAGGTGCCTACAAGATTCTAATTTTGGATTCCGTAGAGTGTTATATCGCATATTAATAACTGCTCTTATTCCAGTACGACCATAATGAGTTCCCGGGTGTTGTGCCACGTACTTTTATTGGACCTTTGGTAATTTCTTTGCTGTCGGCGCCTACAGCGTTGTTCTTCAATGTCGGCGGCCTCCACAAGTTTTGGATGCAATATGTAGGTAAGTCTATAAATAGGTAGTTAAAACAGACTGTCTAGTTGGTACTGTGAAAACCCAAGATGGGTTTAGATCTCTTTATATAATAGTGCTCATCTGGTAAGTACTTATTTAAGGTCCTGCCTTGGGTTCCAAAGTCCTATAAGAATCCTGTATATATTTTCGATAATTTCTACCTATCATAATTTACACTAAGAGTATGTCCCAGAAATTTTAAGAAGTTATACCTAGCCAAATTATAATAAAAAATAAATATAATTTTATTTATTCAGTAAAATCGCAAAGATCATTTTAAACTGTCATATAGCATGCAACTGTGCCCAAATATCAGGAAATAAACACACAAATCATGGTAAATATCCCGTTTATAAAGAAAACTATCTGATATACTAAGGGCCGGTTTCTCCAACGATGATCAACGAAAAAATCAAATAACAATGTGTCAAAACTCTGATCAATCGTGATTTGGGTTTCTCGAACTCTTGTCAACTGCGAAATATTGAACACCAGATTACTTGACATTAAACGAAGCAAGCAATCAAAAATGCCATGTAAAATCCAAATTTGAGTTTCTCGAAGGATGATTAGGGTAGAATGCGTGGTAAAACCGTTGTCAACTTGGCATGTCAACTAATCTAAAAAATCGAGCGATTAGCGGCTGTTCAATTGTAATCGCGACGAATTGTTGAATATATTTTCGAAGTTTTTATTATGTTTTTCGCTAATTCTGAAGATTTTAATATACAAGACGGGCTCCGATATGAGATGCCCTAATATTACGACCTGTGATGAGTTTTATAACGTTTTTTTTTATACGTCCTGCATTTTCTGTGATGACTATTTCTTCGAAGATAATTTATGGGCAATGATATGAATTTATTACATATTGAGGTAATAATAGATCAGAAAAATAATTCAGGTAATAACAAAAACATAAGTAGGTACCTATAATATTATGTGATAACCTAGATTTATTAATCTCATAATCAACATAACGTTGTTTTAGATCATGTTTCTGAGTTCAAATAGCGAGAAAGGAAGCACTATTATGTAATAATACTTGAATCTTGTGGTTTAACACATAATAATTGCTTTCTAGCATGAAGATGCTATTGAATATTTGCTGAAGAAAAAATGGCAGTGAATGTGGCGGACAATGTTAATGATACTTCAGTGTGCTTCCCCTATAATATCATTATATGTAGTAAGGTGAGATTATATATTTTATTGTACCTAATTCCAATTAAAGAATCATCATCTTAACAACATGTACTATATACTGACTAACCCTCAGCGGGTTAGTGATATGACACAGGCTCAGTACATTTCTAGTTATATTATTTATGAGCCGTTTCCAACCACAGAATTTATAATAAAAATTATAACATAGAAACCCTAATTGAAGTAACCTCATTAAAATAAAACAATCATTAAAATATTACATTTATTTTATTTTTGTCTCATTATTTGTAAAAATACACCGAAGCAAACTGTTTGGGAGTATTATTACTTTGTGTTTTTGTGTTCAACTATTTTCATTTTAAATTTTTCTCATTCCAGGTATGCATGTTGTAGGCATCTTTCTGCCAAACTGGAGAAGACTGTACTGTGTAGCTTCATTATCCTGCGAGACATATTGCCTTTTTATCTGTAATAAAGAAGTTTAAACATATTGAATAATCATTTGCACTAATTTATAGAACCATATTTTATAGGATAATATACATTATGGGCATAGACTTCACCACCCTGATAACATTCTTGGATTAATTTCAGTGTATTTTCATCTGAAATATATTTTACTTGTCGAGTAAATAGGTAATATAATTCCATGTAGGGATGTACCGATGTGTGCGTAGTATAGTAATGAATACGAATAGTAAAATTGTATCTACACTGTAGTTTGAAAGATTTTACTTACCAATATCATAATATCAGGAAGCGCTGTCGCAACTATTTTAATTGTTATTGAGGACCCATTTTAGTAGTACTTTTCTGGAGTACCTTTAGCTCCAACGACATGAAGTAAGAATGGTTTTATTGTGTTGATTTATTTCTGAAAATAGATAAACACATTGCAACAAGTCACTAAATTGTAAATGGCACGTAAAGAGAACTAACACGGTATAATTATACTTAGATATCGATTATGTTCTTCATAGGACTTTTATCCCTCAACAACAGTTAATTTTATACTCCAAAATCCTATATAAATCAAGTTTTCACTTTCAAAGATGAAATCACAAGAAAACCAAAATAAATAAAAATATAACCACAGACGTTATAGCAATGACACAGACCGAAAAATGAATGAACAATACGTGAAAAGAAACGTTGTTGCCATATCAATTAATATTTTCCTCGATCAAACAAACGTAGAACTGTGATTAGTTAATCTGTAGCCAAATATGTTTGATTCGCCTTTCTGCAATTCAATCAAAGTTTATAGCGCTGCTAAGTTAACTCGGTGATCAGATGAATGAGCGATTGAACATCGTTGGAGAAACCGGCCCTAGGTGATTCTATATGCAAAATTGATATAATATTCTTGTCTCTTATATACCAAGTGCAAAATTCAGGGTATATTTGTTAATATATATTTTTTTAATGTTACAGTTCGCTTGGCTCTAGCAATATCAGTAATAGGAGCATGGAGCCGTCTGAAGAACACACTTCAGAACCTTTACGGGAACAGCTTCACTTGGTGGTTCTCACTGATTACGGTGACACAGTACCACTTCATGTTTTATATGAGTCGACCTCTGCCCAATATGATGGCAATGCCTTTAGGTAAGTTTTATATACATAGTATTATTTTACGCATGTAAATATATTTTTTTATTTATTTTTTTATTGTAAAAAGAAACATGTTACAAGATTTTTAACGGTTTTTAATATGTATTACAAGGTTTATTTTATTTTTAATTTTATGTATATTTTGTCTCATGTGTGTGACACAAAATAAAGTTTTTTCTTTCTTTCATAACAATTTATGACAATTTAAAGTAGAGGCTACGCAACGTTAATTTGACACAAATAAAAAAAGGAGTGAATGCTGAGAAATGTTTGTACAATCTGCAAATATTTATTCCTAGTGTTCTGGGTATTTTATATGTATAATAAAAATATATATCTATGTAATGTATTGTATTAAGTATGTCAGTCTTCTAGTTCCCATAACACAAGCTCTGCTTAGCTTGGGGCTAGATGATGTTGTGTGGATTGACAAGTATTTAAAAAAAAAATTGTTGAATTTCAGTTTTAATTGCATATGAAGGATGGCTGGCCGGCAAGCAAAGACAGTTCCTAATATCAGCCGGTGCAGCAATTATTATATTCAGATCAGAATTGGCAATGTTGTTTGGTTTGTTCCTGATCATGGACCTTTACTTCAAGAAAATTGATGTTACTAGGTAGGTAAGATTTTCAGTCTGGCTAAAACTATTCCTCATTATTAATTAATAATAGATTGATATATATTTAACCACTACAAATAAACAGGGTACTAAACAGAAACAAGAGCAAACAACAAACTTAACACAAAATATAGCAATCAAATAGAAACCTTCTGTCAAAGATTGGGCCGAATGCTGCCATAATTGTATTTACCGACCATAAATAGAGTCACCATTTTATTCCCAAGTTCAGTACTTATTTAAGTATTATCGAAAAAAGATTTGAGTATTATCGAAATGAGTTGCTTTCGATACTTAGGTGGTATCGGAACATCCCTATCAGTAGGTGTAAGTCCATATCTAGGTACTGTTTCCATACAATGATGAATGAATGAATGATTAAAGTAATGAATGAATGTCTGAATGAAGAAAAGCATGTATAAAACTATATGTATATTTACCATAAAATATTTATTTTTCAGATTACTGAAAATAACAATTCCAGCTGGTATAGGACTGATAGGGCTGACTGTAGTCGTGGACTCCATATTTTGGGGGAGACTGGTATGGCCCGAAGCAGAAGTGCTGTGGTACAACACTATACTGAACAAAAGCTCCGATTGGGGTGTATCCTTTAAAAATATCTTCTGTGCATTGCTTGTGGAAATAAATATTAGGAATTCTATTTGTCAATACTTGGGCACTAAACTCCAAATAAAAACTTGCAGATATATGTGAGACTAGTGGACATTAATTGCATTTGTCGAATATCGTTGTAGATCTAGCGCAATTTTTGAAACTCGCGCCATATGTCCTAGGGTATATTTGAAATCGGCCTAAATGACTTGCTCGCTTACGCCATAAAGTACTTACGACGAGCGCAGTTTGTGAAATGTCGCACACACATTTTCATACCGTGTTTACCGCACTGTAACACTTTCTAGGCTCGGTCGCGTGGAACTGGCACCTAGAATCACGTATATACCTACGATACTAAATTATCTTTGTTCTGTTACAGAATAAGCTTTAAATGCTTTTTCTTTTCGTTAAATCTATATTTTCGACATTTTTTTTTAATTTATTTATTTATTAAATATGGCAGCATAGACATAATATGTACCTATTTGGTCCATATTAGACATAGCACATAAAGTATACATCTTGTTCTTCTTTTTTTTATCGTGTCGATGCTACTGTTTTAGATATGTATATTTATACAGGTACATATTTGGCCCACTCAACTACTAACTATGTACTCTTATTATACCGTATCAGCCTAGCATGTGCACTTGCCAACCAACCAAACTAACTTGTATTTATTTTTATTTTTGTTACAAATAAGTATGTGTGTTTGGGGACAAATAAAAATTAAACATATAATTCCTTAAATCGTCCATCAGACTTCACC
Organism: Ecliptopera silaceata; assembly: GCA_932527185.1. Lineage (NCBI taxonomy): Eukaryota > Metazoa > Arthropoda > Insecta > Lepidoptera > Geometridae > Ecliptopera > Ecliptopera silaceata. Next base: position 6,149,548 of record OW052208.1, on the reverse strand, counting down.
ATTCCTTTGGTACTTCTACTCAGCATTACCGCGAGGCCTCGGCCCCAGCTTACTCCTGATTCCCGTGGGACTCTATCTGGACCGACGGATGGTCCAAGTTGCAGCACCAGCATTTGTGTTCATACTGCTGTATTCTATACTGCCACATAAGGAGTTGAGATTCATTATATACGTGTTTCCGCTGCTCAATATGGCTTCTGCTGCTTGCTGTTCGTATATGTAAGTTGTTTTATAAGATTAATTATGATAATTAGTAGATACTAATTACACATGTTTTTAAATCTTGAAAGTACGCAAAGATTTTTTTTATAAAAATTATTAATTTATCATATGGTACTAAAATATTGTAGATTACTACCAAAGAAAACTTTCACACAAATTATAACTTATTTACTGGATTTGACTGTTTGTCTTCGAAACTTATTGTTGACTAGCTGACCCGACAGTTCAAACCTTTCCCAGACTATGATAAACATTTCAAATCGGCTCAGCCGATCTCTAGTTTTATAGAGAGAAACAAACAATGTTGTTTTATAAATATGTAAGTGACGATAATCATAAACTGTTTTTTTAGATACATCAGGAGAACAAAAGCACCAATATACGAACTTCTCTTCTGGGGCCAAATATTTATAGTCATTGGTAACATAATAATGACACTGGCTTTTGTGTCTGTAGCTATGACAAACTATCCCGGTGGCTTAGCTATGACGAGGTAAGAAATGTGACAACATTATTTAACAAACAATCAAACATTCGACCGATGTGGCGCAGTGGGCGAAGGTCCGCCTGCTACGTGGAGGTTGCGGGTTCAATTCCCGCCTTGGGATAAATGTTTGTACGATCTGCAAATATTTATTCCAAGTGTTCAGGGTATTTCATATGTATAATAAAAAATATATATCTGTGTAATGTATTGTATGCTTGAACACTTACAGGTTCCACAAACTTATGAAGAATGAACCGTACGTTCATGTTCACGTCAGTAACCTGGCAGCTCAAACGGGAGTCACGAGATTCTCACAAATAAATAATCATTGGAAATACAGCAAGAACGAATCGCTGTCTCAAGAACAGTTAGGAGAATTCACACATCTACTGATTGAAGCTAAGAGCAAGTATTCACCCAGCGTGAAAGCTTTCGTCAATACGCACGACGTTTTGGATGGAATTGAATCATTTTCGCATATAACCCTTACCTACAAGATGATACCGCCCATAAAAATTAAAACTAGACCAGCTATTTTTATATTACAAAGAAAAGACTTCCGCGAGCATCCTTATGGTAAAAAAGAGATCGAATCTCCTGAGATCGATCAAGTAAACGATATATACGCAGATACGATTAACGAACAGCAATCCGAAGATTACCGAAAGGTTGAGCCAGTTGAAGAGAATATAGTAAATGTAGTCAACTATCACAATGAGGAAGAGGTTGCATCGAACGATAAAACTGATGACGAAAGTGAAAACAAAGTCGGTGAAAACACACAAGCTGACGATAATACACAAACTTTAGAGGAAACTGCTGAAAATGATGATTCGTTAATCGAATCAATCGATCTATTTTTGACTGAGGAGCCAAAAATAGAAGAAAACATCGAACATGAAGTAATCGATGTAGTAGATGAGGAAACGATTGAAGTATCACCAAAAGTTAAAGCAAGAAAAGCATTAGATGACTTAAAATCTCTAAGACAGGAAAGAAAAAAGAAAGCAATAGCTAAAATAAAATCTGAAACTCGGAAGGAAGTGGTAGCATCAGCCAAAGAGAAACTGCGGGATATTATGAAACGACATAAACATATCGCTGAAGAACTTGCAGAAAATATCATATCAGAAGAAAAAGAAGTAGATGGGAGAGGAGACATCCCTGAAAGTGAAGCTCAAGTAGTCAATGTAGATGAACAAATTAGGACAGAAACTAACGAAACGGACACTTTTGAGGATCTAATCCAAATAAAAGAATCTACAAGCCGTACCAACGAAAATATAGACTCTATAGTAGAAGAGGTTATACTAAGATTAATAGATAGAAAGATGTATGATGACAAGACTAAACCGGAGGATATAAGAGCAGAAGATAGACAAATTATACAAAAAATTGTAGAAGAGGTGCTAGCCGAAAGAATGAACTTTACTAATACAGAATCGAAATAAACGGATTTAGTAGTTGATTTGGACATTTACTTATTTTAGAGTAACGTCGTATCCACGAAAGAATACGATATACGCTAAACGTACCACTTTGGCGTAGCTCTGTGCTTTATCACACTAGCGATTTTCGCGCGAATCCAAAGCGAATTTTTATATTTTTTAATGTTGTTTTAATTCAAGTATAAGTATCAAGTTTTTCTTATGAAATACGTAGCTGTCGTACAAAACAGTATATAAAGTCAAACACCCTATCTTATAAAAAGTTAGTGTTGACTACGTATGGTAATCAATACGTCAAGCCTGCGTTAACTTTTTATATGATAGACCGAAAGTCAATAATTTTGTATTATGTAAAATCACGCGGGCATTTAGAATAGTCTTATCTAGGTGATTCTAGGTGCCAGTTCCACGCGACCAAGGTCTACAAGAACGGCTAAGAAACTACAGCCTGGTTTTAAACTTTTTGTTCGACGGATGACGTACAAATTGTCGTGAATTATTAAATTGTGGCGCTCGCTTCGCTTGTAAATCGCCAGTGTGATAGAGTACTAGATTTTCTGATAGAGCTTATTTTGTTATTCTTTCTAAGATGTTTGTTGTAATAATTTTGATCTCGATGTATGTGTGTGTGGATTGACCCCTTGTTTTTTACGAATTACCTACCAAATATTAATAGTCAGACTATGTTTATGGAACAACAAAAAGTTATATTTAATGTTATATAATGCATTTATTATGCATTTTTCGAATAATGTTATCTTACTCTTCATCTTCAGTATAGTTCAATTTTAACCTGAATAAAATAAAATAAAATGTTGATTTTGCATAGATTTTTATTCTTACATTTTACAAATTATTACAAAAAGTTTTACACTTTTACCGAGCTCGGTGGTACAGCGTCGAAAAGTACCTTCTGATAACTAATCAAATCACAGTCACATCACTAGCTCAACTCAAAGCGTACAAAGTAATAGGAATACAATTTTATTAATAAGGCTAAAATACTATAAAACTATAAGGCAGTTATTAGGATTGAATACAATAAAACGAGAATCTTGTGTTCAAGAATCCTCAGGATTTTTTCTCTTATAATTCCCTTCTAAAAATTCATAGTCTGAAATTTATTGTCGTTCGGAGGACTAGAGCGACAAAATAAAATTAATCCACGATAATCTGTACCCCAAGTACGAGTTTGTGCACACACGGATCGTAGAGACGCAATCGCCGAGCGCCACCGATTTTGTATGGAAATCCAAGCTTCTCAAAAAGTCTACTAAGGGCGCTGCTTGTATTTCCATACAAAATCGGTGGCGCTCGGCGATTGCGTCTCTGCGATCCGTGTGTTTACAAACTCGTACTTGGGGTACTGTAGTAACAGTAATTATGATAAGTTTACACAATTGAAAATATTATTGACAATTTGTACTATACACGGCATAACACGTTTATTTTATGAGGCATTTTTATTACATTTGATACTAATTATATGATTAATGAGGTTTATCTGTTCCTCTAATATATCATAACAATGTTAGCACGAATTAGCGTGCTAAGAAATAAATGCTTAGTAAACATGCACGCGTTATAAACCAAATCGTTAGCCACATATCTATGTAATCAGTCCATCTCGCTCGCACTCATTGGGCTTATGGTGGACGCATCTTATGTCCATAACAGTGGTTTATCGATAATAAATATTCATGGACATTTCACACATCACACTCTAGTCCCAAACTAAGCATAGCTTGTACTATGGGAACTAGTTTGCTGATAGAATACTTGCATACATTTCTTTTTGTAAATTCATACATAGAATACATAGTAACATCCAGGCATAGAACAAATATTTATGTTCATCACACAAACATTTGATCTGGGTGGGAATCGAACCCAAAACCCACAGCATGGAAGGCAGAGCTACTACCAACTGAGCTGGTAGTAGCTGACGCCTGTCAAAGATGTTGATAAGATCTTGTTCCTACCGTTGCCTTATTGATATATGCATTTATGGGCAGATTCAGTTGATAACGCAGGCACTATAGATGTCAATCCGTTGTTCTAGATATTACTTAGTTTCCTCTTGAAGGATTCTCCAATCAAATCTTCCTGAGCTAGAGTTGATAGAGGGAGGACAAGGGGGAGACATTATTTCGTAAGGTTTGTCCTTCATAGCTGCGAAGGCGCAGTATGGCACTTTCAGCAGTTTGTTACTTATTTTGTAAGTAAATGGCTCTTCGACTTTATTTTCCATCCTTTGGAGCGCGATTGTCATGATTTCTAATGTCGCAGCGTGTCCGACGAAGATAATGTTTCCACCTGAGAAATAAAAGTAATTAAATTATTGCTTTTTGATTCTGCACTTTATGTATATTTTTAATATGTCAAGATCGTAGAACCGATTTAGAAGACACTAGAGATTATAGTAGCTCTCGCAATAGTGAATTAATAAATAAATTATGTATAAAGTTTCGAATGGTGCTTTTTGCAACAATGGAAAAAAATATTTTCTGTGATAAATCCAAAATTCACACTCAAGGCAGTTTTTTGTTACAACAAACCATTAGATTTCCTTGCAGATTAAATTGATTGCGAACAAGTCTGTCATTACTTAAAAATGTTTCAAAAACAAATGTTTTTTGTTTTTATTCTTAACAAAGAGAATGAATTCATGACTTTAAATTAATTAATTAATTAAAAGTACATATCTTAGTTGATGAGTGAATATAGTGCTTACCGTCAGCTTCGGTTTCTTTAACAGCACTCTGCATCACAACCTCATTCCTCTGGTAGAATTCTTCCATGGTTTCAGACGAATTAGTATCCAAATCGAAATATGGCTTGTAACTGTAAATACAATATAATAGTTAATTAAGTACTACAAAAATGGATAAATAAATATCATGATTGGTTGACATGATTTTGGATTTTCTTTCCGATATTTTATGATTTATAAATAAAGGGTAATTATAAATTTTTTTATAAGCTTTATCGCAATATGAGAAATAATTAAAAATCTGTTCATAAATTGTATAAAATACTTTTTTTGTTTAAGTTCTTAGGTAAATGCAATAACATTTACCTACCTGAGATCGACATTGTATCCTGCTTTGTGCAGCTCTAAAGGCGTCATAAAAGGCGCCATGCCTTTAGCCGCGTGCCATCCTTTGAACTCGAAGAGCCCTGGTTCCACCTTGACTTTTACATCTGGCCCGGATTGAAGACCTACAAAAAATACAGAACAAAATGTTATTCCGATACCGGGAATCGAACCCGAGCCTCCTGGGTGAGAGCCAGGTATCCTAGCCACTAGACCATATCGGATGTTGAAAGGACAGTCGAAATTATGACATTGTTTTAGCTAGACAGACTGACTGACGACTGCAAATTATAAAATTTTATATAGAAGTGGATAAAGACCGAAATAGAAGTGGTTGAAGTGATATTTTATTATTTTTTTGGCTCCTGTAACACAGTTTTTTAACTAGCTCAGGAGCCTATGGATTCAACTTTTTCTGTATAAACATTTATTTGTGTCAATAAAACATATTTTTACTTTACTTTACTTTTATATTAGAGTGGCAAGAGTAGATTCAGAGTTGATGAAAAGTGAGTGGAAGTAGACTTGTTCTGCCGACTCCACCTAGCGTGGGATAAGGATAGGAGAATGATGCCAGCCAATTACATCATCATCATCATCAACCTATATCAGTCCACTACTGGACGTAGGTCTCTCCCAAGACGCGCCACTGAGCCCGGTCTTCGGCTCTTCTTATCCAGTGTTTGCCAGCTACACTCCGCAGATCGTCGCTCCATCTCGCCGAAGATGGAGCGGTTGCATTGTTTTTTTTTATTTCATTTGTTTTTTAAATTACCTTCTAGAAATGAAATAGCTGTTTCGACACATCGTAGCGCTGCCGAAGCGTAGACGTGCTTCACAGAGATTCCCGCGAGACGCAGCCCTTCACCCACCAATTGCGCTTGGAACCGACCTACTCTGGTCAGGGGCGTGTCTTTGAAATATGAATCGGCACCGCCTTCTCTGTAAAGGATAGTAGTGTTATTAAAATCACTCCGCCGTAGCTATTTCACTCTTCAGTCCATAATGCTGTGTTCTAATAAATACAATAATATTATGTTCAACAATAATATATGGGTATAATACACCAATAATAATAAATGGGTACAGGTACAACTAAACGTCTCAATAAGCATTATACTATAAAACTTGTGGTTTTTACTAGCTGACCCGTGCCCACTTCGTTGGGCATAATTCGATCGTTTTTTCTCCGATTCACTTTGCAAACGGACTACCACGTAAAAGCCTTTTTATTTTTCGTTTTTTTTTAGAACCTATGACACTCAGAAATAATGTGGCTTCTATTAGTAAAAGAATTTTTAAAATCGGTTTAGTAGATCCCGCGATTACCCCTTACAATTTAACAAACACACAAACTTTACTTCTTTATTATATTAGTATAGATATTAGTATACATGGGTACAGGTACAACTCCACGTCTCAATTAGCATTATACTATAAAACTTGTGGTTTTTCTTATGAATTATATAGGTATATATGTATTATGTATATAACTTTTAAAGCTTATAAAAGTCATTAAATTATAAAGTCTAAATGTACTTAATTATTATACGATTACCTTTCTCCCAAAGTTAGGGGTAAATTCAAGTCCTTCCTGACATATTTCCCATTGTCATCGAAACAGTGATTGACCCAATGACCAAACGTCAGGTCCACACGCTCGCCGTGACGCATCGTAAATATCCATCTGCGGTCCGGTTTCTTAGACTTTTCCTATAAAAAAAGGTTCACTTATTTATTAAATAAATGAATTATAGAGTCCGACCGAAACTGGTTTTCCGGCCGAAACCGAAACCGAAACCGAAATTCGGCCGTAGCTTCACTTTCGGCCGAAACCGAAACCGAAACTCACGTGGTCAAGTATAAAATTCCCTAAAATACAAAAAATGGTCCCCCAACAAAAAAAAATCCCTCGGAGTTGCTTAATACGTTTGAAAGGGCTTTTATTGGCCTACATTTTACTATAATTACGAAAAAAAATCCATCCCAAAGATATTCAGAAAAAATCTTTTAATTTAACATCGTATTTTTCAGAATTCTGAAGAGGACAAAAATGGATTTAGTTGGCATTAAAAGAGCTTAATTTGATTCTTACATTGATTAAAAATGAATCGAGATATTTCTGAAAAATTGTATTTTTTTACAATACTACATGATTTTCAGGAATAAATCAACTTCTACAGATTGAATTAGTATTAATTTAAACGCAACCAATCACATGCATTTTTGTGGGACATCGGAGTTCGAGGCAATACGACGTTAAATAAAAAATAGTTTCTTAAAACATCTCGACTTCCATGAGATGGATTTTCAATAAAAAAAATTGCAAAGATAGGCCTGCATAATCCCTTTCAAACGTATTATGGCAATCGTGAGGGACGATTTTGTTAGTCGTGGCTCCGTAGAAAATTACACATTCTCCTTTGGTATATTTTACCAACTGTGTATTCTGAATTTTACTTTAAAACAATTAAAAAACTAACTGTAATAAAACCATAATATTCATGGACATTTCACACATGACACTCAAGTCCCAAGCTAAGCAGGGCTTGTACTGTGGGAGCAGGGTTGCTGGTTAAATACTTAAAGTACATATTTTTTTGTAAATAGATACTTACATAGTAACACCCAGTGATAAACAAAAATATTAGTTCTGAGTCGTATTTACAAAAAAAAATGTATGGTAGTATTCTGTCAGCAATCTGGTTAGCATGGTACAGGCTTGGCTTGGTTTGGGACTAGGGTGTGGTGTGTGAATTGTCCATGAACATTTATTTATTTATTATTTATAATTAATCTTTAAATAAGTTTACCTATACAACGTAATTTAGCAAATTAAACACTACATTTTTCAATTACTATCTCTTATGTGACTTGATTTGTTTATAACAACAAAACGAAGTTACTGTTACTCAATATTTATATATGTATAAGATATAATGAACTATAAATCATTCAAGTACAGAAACGAAACAAAATGTGACATGAAATCATTTCCACCTAAACAAAGCCTCTAAAGAATGTTTGCGTCGGGCGATAAGTGCGATAACGCACTAAGTTTTGATGCTACATAGCTATCTGAACGGCGCATGACAATTCCTGAACAGGGTCACCACCGTGCCAAAGCGTTGCCGCGAGAAACGAAGTTAGTCGAGCGTGCACGACAACTTTCGAAATAAGTTTCGGTTTCGGCAAAAGTTTCGGCCGATTTTGGCCGAAACCGAAACTAAAGCCGAAACTTGAATTTTGGCCGAATTTCAGCCGAAACCGAAACCGAAACCGAAATTTCGGTCGGACACTATGAATAAGTAAGTCTTTTTTAAGCAGAGCTTGTGCTTGTGTTATGGGTACTAGAAGACTGACATACATAATACAATACATTACATATATAGATATTTTTATTATATATATAAAATACCCAGAATACACCCGGAATAAATATTTGCAGATCGTACAAACATTTATTATATAAATTGTGTTACTCACTTTATCACTTCTAGCAACAGTGACATTTCCTTGATACGTATCCCAGTCAATTGTTTGGCCTGAAACAAACAGTATAATAATATAGATAACAAAACTAAACAAAAATATTATTAAGATATAAAAAATCGTCACATTTCGAACATTTTGCACCATTTTGCGACATTATAAAAATCCAGTTTTTAAGTTTTATAAAAGCTTACTTTTATTTTATTCGGTTTAAATCTCTTGCACAAATGCGCTCTAGCCCCAAACCAAGAAATACTATGGGATATAGATTTTTTAAATAAATAATTAAAGGCAATAAAATATTTTTTAAATAAATAATTAATGGCAATAAAATATTTTTTTAAAACTATAATTAAAATAAGTATTTAAATTATTACAATTTTATAATACCTGACCTCATTCTAAAATTACACCGGCCTCGCACCCTCGCACCTTTTTCTAGGACTGATATTAACAATCACATAATTTAAAAAAATGCAGCTACTAACCTTGAGTGACGCTCAATATGCCATCAGTCTTGTCAGTAGCCACAGCGGTCCAGTACTTATGCCATTCGTTCCACATCTCCTCAGATTTCTCCCGAGCCAGCTCAGTAGCGTCCTCATGAGGGTAACTAGTCATCTCCAACTCCGTATTAGAACCAGATTCAGACTTGCAATCACCACCTACCGTTAGTAACAACAATATAAATATTATCATATTGACTATTCTTTCGATATTTTCAACTTTTCTTTATCTGTTTGTGTTGAGTATGAGTATATTTAATCAAATAAAGATGTTTAGTTAGAGACGCGCGGCAACGAAGAGTCAGTTTATTTAACTGTTAGATAAAATCGGAGTAACAACCGCGGATAAGACAGGTTTAAGTAAAATAAAAAAAACAACGAAACTATTTTGTGAAGGAAGGGTAACTTTTCGGTTTATAGCGTGTAGTATATGTCGTTTTATAGCTTTTTTTAACTTTTACGCGCTTAGAACTGAGAGTAGCGCAGTAAACTTATACAATTTTATTGATCTTCTTTTAACTTATAAAAGCGTGTAAAAATAAACAGTCAGAAGAATGTAATAGCTTAGGTATTATATAGCAAATAACAGCATCAAAAAACATTACTCATATTAAAAAAAAAATTGGAAATAAAATTTTTGTCTATGATATTTATAAAGAATAGCATCGGTTCGTATATATTTAGTTTGTAACTGTTGATTTTTTATTCAAAACTTTATATATTCATATTATCTAATATCCATACGCATACTGTGTTTCAGTCATTTAAAGTACCTTCAGTCAAATCGACGTGATTGAGGAACAAACATTAAAACTTTCACATTTCTATTAGTAGAATATAATTATGAAAATAGCGAGAACTCTAATATACAATTCAAATATATAAAACTCTTACCAGAATCTTATGAAGGAAACAGCTTCTACAAACCTTGTGGTATTTTTAATGCTATATATTTTATATTAAATAATGCTGGACAATCCACACAACATCATCTAGCCCCAAGCTAAGCAGAGCTTGTGTTATGGGTACTAGAAGACTGACATACTTAATACAATACATTACATAGATAGATAAATGGTAAATAAATAAATAAACTCACTATTTCCGAGCGATATGGCACGGTGCAAGGTCCAAGCGTCCGACTCAGCAGTGCGTTGTGTACAAACAGCCGGCAAGAATCCACTCACACCTTCAAAAATATCAATAACTTAAATAAATAAATAAATAAATAAATAATGCTGGACAATCCACACAACATCATCTAGCCCCAAGCTAAGCAGAGCTTGTGTTAGGTACTAGAAGACTGACATACTTAATACACTACAATACATAGATAGATATTTTTTATTATACATATAATACCCAGAACACCCAGAATAAATATTTGCAGATCATACAAACATTTATTCCAAGGCGGGAATCGAACCCGCAACCTTCCGCGTCGCAGGCGGACCTTCGCCCGCCGCGCCACATCGGTCGTCATATATTATATGTATATTAATATACATTACATATTATATAACTAACTTCCACAACATCATTGACACTAAAAAAAGGTTTAAAAACTTTCGAGTACAGAAATAGCCCCATTACTGAGAAAAATTGATTTACTAATAAAACATTGTTCTACTACATGTTCAAAAATTAAAAACAAAAAAGTTAAAAATCCCCCTTTTTTTGCGATACCTGGACCATTCCATAAAAATTAGGGAGACACTTTAAAACTTATTCACAAGGGTGAATAAGTTGTTAAGATCATGTTTGTAACACTAATTTTGGCAAAATAAATAAACAAGATATATATTTTCCTATATTATATATAATATAAGAAAGATACCTATCTTGTATCTAAGTTTCTGTTTGTATTAAAGTCGTTTAACTTCACTGCTTGATAAAAAATATTAGATAACCTTATAGAACTTGAAGATTTGATTTTTTACGAACGCGATTCGGTTCCGAGCGCGTTCGAGAGAAGTCTAAGTAAGTTTGCGATTTTATAACAGAAAAAACTCAATTTAATGTAGTAATTTACAGATATATTAAAGAGCGAACGCAAATATTTGCTTTGTTTACGTTGATGTCATAGACAAACGACGCGTCGCAGTACGGATGATATTCAACTATACAAACAACATGCAGAGAACGCTAAAAAGTCTACAAAAGCGGTTATTTTTTGTATCGCCTTAATAACGACGCGCGCGGGTGAGTTATTACTATTCATTTTTTTCCTACATTTTTTTAGAACTTGTCCACCAGCCAGGTGGTGTATAGCGGTTATATTTTATGTTTGGAATAATTTCAAAATAAAATAAAATATGAACGACATTACCTGCCAATAGTGAATCAAAGACAAAACTAACCTCCCGATTTCAAGTTCAGCATTCTCCGTAAACATAACAACACAGTCATTGTGACGTCAGCGAATAACTTAACACCGCAGATTAGATAAATACACTACAAACACATTCATATACACATAGACAATGGGAATCGCACTAATAAATGTAACAATCGTAAACGTGACGTATTTGAAACACACTGTGCGTCAACATCAGCTTTACTGTCGAACGTTGCAGCGTTAGCGCGCAGTGTATCTCAAATACGTTTACGATCACACTTATTCGTGCTCAGCCCTCTGATATGATCCACTGCAAAGTAACTAAACCACTATAAAACTTGATTTCACGGATACAGACGAACAAAAATCGCAGTCATTTTCAATAACACGAAACTCGATAAGAAATTATAAACAATTGTTCATATCGCATCAAACAAGATTGCGTTTATATGTAATCACTAGTTATCAATACAGAGACAGTGACGGATAACACTGTCACTAGCGATAATGTTAGTCGACTTGTCGTCTAGCAGAATAGTTATTTTGGTGCTAGGTATGAATAGGGCTGCCATTTAAAAATCTGTCCCTCAGGACCGTATGTTCCCCGGATTTTGGTGCTTTCACCCGGACATTTCAATACTTCTTTCACTTACATCTTGATTAAAATATATTTTACTCCGTACTTGATAGAAGAAAACTTTAATTTCCTCATTTGTTGCATGAAATAGTGTCTTTAATCGTTTTTGTGACGACAAGTTAGTGATTTTGCAGTAATCCAGGTTGCACCCGGACTATAATCTACATCCGGCACCCGGACGTTTTCCAAACTAGCACAAATCCGGGGAAACCCGGACGGATGGCAGCCCTAGGTATGAACAGTACGAAGTCCACACGGTTGAGTTGATAAAGTCGTGTGGTATGTGTCTGATAGCAATTGTTTAGCTAAAATGTTTATCAACATAATCTTGCTATGCTGTATTACTAGATATGTAGGTACTTGAAGTTTTCTATTGTTCTAAAAACAAGAGTACGACGCTTGTTGGGGTTTAGATTATCGACGCAATATAGGTTGGTATTTTAAATTGAGACGGGTTTCAAAAATTCTTACTGACTCTGGCCGCGTGGAACTGGCACCTAGAATCACTTAGTATGTTAGACGATTCTAAATGATCCTTGTGATTTTATTGTTTAAAGAAATTTTTGACTTTTGTAAAGGAGGCTCTTACAAAAACGTAATTTTTTGATACGGAATCCTTCGCCGGTTGAAAATGTGCTTACCAGTCAGCCAAGAAGTGCCCGGCACCCATCCATCAGGCGATTCCTCCAATTCCTTCTCTTCGATGTAGATGTAGTCTCCAAGAACCAACTCCAACTCGTCGTTCGCTCTCGGAGCGTAGCTTTGCGTCACTTTGTGAACCTGATTATGTTTTTTTTTATTCATGGACATATCATACATCGCGCTCTAGTCCCAAACTAAGCAAAGCTTGTACTATGAGAACTAGGTATATTGCTGATATAATACTCATGTTAATTTTGAAATTCCTAGACGGAAGAGGTCATTTTCAAGTTTATTAGGTTTATTCCCTATTGCCCCTGTCGAATATCCCCTTCGCATTTTTATAGTACGTTCCTAGCGTCTGTCAAGTAAAGAAACTGTCTTTCGATTACTTGTTTGGTTACTTGACTTGGCAGGGGCGTTTGGGAATAAGCCTATTTATTCACTAGCTGGGGTAAACCTGTAAAAAGTACTTGGGATATTATACTCGGGATATTATTCCAGTTTACAAGCATGTATTTTGAAAATTTGTCCAAAAATCTTGTCCTCTCTCTTGGGTAAGGCATTTGTACCATACCCTATGACCTAGTAGGGTAATAATATCCCAAGTGCTTTTTACGCAAAGATTTTTGAATTATAATTCTGTAGGTACCTAGGGCCTAGTTACCTACACGATTATAATTCAAGTCCTTTTTTCAAATATTTAAACACTAAAATGCATTGTGCAACGGTACTAATAGATCATTATTTATAAAAAAAAATATGTTGAACTTAACAAAAAAATGTGTTGGTTAACTTAAATATATTTTTCACAAAATCTGTGAAAAATATATATATTTACGTTAATAAACTTATGAATCAATAGCGTTAGTTTTGGGATATTTTAGTATCATAGACAAAGTGTCTTTCTCACCTGATGTTTAGCGAACCTCGGGTCTCTGGAGTAGAGTCGCAATTCCCAACTAGCTGGCTCAGCGAGCTGAAGGCCATCCACCAATCCCTTCAGAGAATCATATGTAGACTCCTTGAAGTGATAGGCCAATGTGATGTGCAGAGATTTCACGTGTGGCTCCAGACTTATTGCTGTATGTTTAATTATTTACTTTAAATTAGGTGAACCTAACCTTGCACTGAACAAAACAAGTCTATAAAGAATAGTATACAGATTTAAAAAAGTTATGACGTCAATGAGATAATGGAACACCGCCAGAGCAATAGACAAAAGTAAAATTATAAATAAAAATTATGCGGGAAAATGTTTGACGCACCGGCCGGCGTATCGCGCACCAATTTAACCGATTTAAAAAGTAAAAAAATCGTGCGTTCAACGAAATTATACACATGTTTGTTTTCATTGAACGCATTAAGTTTCCGTCCCTATTTTATATTTTTTAGTTTGACCAAAATTTTGGCCTAAGATGAGTTCTGCTATCTCAAATTCTGATAACATTATATATTAGGTGTTTTTCTGTCCAGATCGTAGTTGTTTTAGTGTTTCTGATAGAATACACTAACATCTGTCTAAAACATGATATTCATCAATCAGTCATACATACATACTTGGCAAATAAGAGCATAAGATATGGTATGAGATATTATGTTGAAAATAAAGATATAAATCTGATTACTTATCTGACTATAATATAATAAATAATATAATACAGTCACCATCAATAGTGGTATAAGTACTTTAATAAAATATTTTCCTATAATAATATATTTATGTTTTTTACCTAGCATAAACATAAAAGATGTGCTATGAATCTAAAATATCTGAGAGTAAATTTAATTGAATTCATTTAACTTTTGATGTTGACTGTACAAAAAGTATTTACACAACAAAAAAATAATTACCTTTATAAAGCTTGTTGTACATGCTCAGTAAACCTCTACTACCATTCCTTTAGCCTACAAGCAAATAAAAATTAAAACTTATAACTAAATTTATGGATGATTATCTAAATACAAAATAATGTACCATTAGACACAACAGGTATTTACACATATATGTACTACTGTATTGTTCCAAAACCACATTTTATTAAAGGGCGTAATTTTGTTTTATATAATAACTTTTTTATCAGTCTCGCACTTTTGGTGCATTTGCCATTTTGCGAGTTTTTTTAAAATACTTTTTACAGTTTTTACTAAAAACATATTACTTTACCAGTTATACCAGTGTCACCAAACTTGCAGAATACGCAAGGAGGTAATAGAGCCAATGAGAACAATTGATAAAATATTTAAATAGATGCTAGATGGCGCTACAAGTTCTAAAGATTAATCTGTCAAAAAAAATATTGCATAGATTATTCTACCATGCCGTGGTCATAGAAGAAGTAGAATCATACAGCTTTTTTGTAAGCTCATCTAGTCTACATTCTTTATATGGATTTATGCTTGTCTTAGTTCATAAATGCATCTATGCTTGAGCTTGAAATGTTGACTTTAGGCCCATCTATCAAGCCATACCAGACCCAAATCTATTGTAATACTTCGAACTAGGTAATTATTTTGTACAACAAGCCCTATTCGTAAAATAGGTTTAAGTGAATAAAAAAAAGACGTGTGGCACTCGGGGACTGCGGTAAAGCTATTGCATAGCATTTTTTGCCGACGGAGTGTTAGGTTATGTCGTTACGGAATTTCTGGATTCTCCACGCTCAAGGCCCGCGATAGAAGCTAAACTAAAAACAAATACATAGAATAACAATATACCCTTACATTTAATGGGTTTTTCTTGCTGCATTGTGCACCATGGAAAACATGCTCCCAACGCATCCAAATGTTCATAGGTATCCACCGTAACCCCCACTGTGACAATAAATACCGTTATTATGAAAACACCACTGAGCCTGTTTCAGACACGGCTAGAACACTGTACAAACTAGTTTTATTTATAACTTGATTTGTTATAATAACTATAATAAGTGTTTATTTACCAGGGCGGCATAATCGCATGTGCGAAAAAGCCCTTTTAATTAAATAAAAAAATTAAAACACCATAATACATTGCGAGATGGAAGCAACATTAGATAAGAGCTGATACTGGGCTCAGTGGTGCGTTTTGGGAGAGATCTATGTCCAACAGTGGATGATATAGGTTGATGATGATGATATAAAATGTGTTAGCTGTGAGCACATATATCAATATACTAAATTTCTTTATATTTATGAGTACCACCACACTTTGTAAGTAGTATATATAGTTTTCTAGTCATCCTTTCACCAATATTTAGTATTAATACTTGAAGAAATTGATTTTTCCATATTTCTAAATATAATCATACTTGATAAATATACCATACTAATTAGATACAGTCTTGGTATGAATAAAATGATAATGTTTATACCAATACTTACAAGCTGAAGACACTTGCTTAACATATTGAATAGCAATCTTTTTCAAGTAGTCCGCATGCTGCTCGGAGACAAATAAGCCCATGAAGTTGTGCGATATGTAAGGTTCTAGTTTCAGAGGTCTTGAAGGAGGTTCGCCAACATTCTCCACAACATGCTTCACTGCTTTAGCCAGCTGTAGTGAAGTATCGTCTTGCGCCTGGAAGAAAGATAAATTCTCTAAATTCAAACATAGTATGTATAATGTTTTATTTTATTTCATTTGGAATACAAACAGTTATTTTTTTTATTTTTTTTTACAAGTTATAGGCAAGCGTTTGACCGCGATCTCACCTGATGTTATTTACTAGAGACAAAAGAATATAACAAGTATATTCCTGCTGTCAGTCTGTAGTCTATTCCTATGTATGCTGTGATTGTGATATTTAACAGGAAAAGGGATCGATGCAGTTATTTAAATAGATAAAAAGATTTAAGAGGAAGGTTATATGTGTACATGCATGTATCAGCATTGCATCTGAGCAGAGCAGGGCAAGTCTCTAATACTCTTCTGTAAGAAGTAGTTACCTTGAAGAATGACACTAAAGTAATGTGTGGTGGGAAATTATGAGCACCATTCCATCCCGCAGTAGATTTTGACTTCTCCCAGAACTCCAATAGTTGTGCCAACAGTGGTCCAGTGGGGCTGGCATAGAAAATGTACTCTCGGGGCTCATCAGAGTCGATAAAAGCATCGTTTACATGAGTCAGCAACCAATCTGAAGCCAGTTGGACGCTTCGGTTACCAGTCGCTGCCAGCGCCTTCAATCTAAATCAAAAACAATTGAAATTTTAAAGTAAAGCAAGACTCTTTATTTCAGATTGAGGGTAGCTACAGAAAAAATTAAGACTTACGCTCGATGTCTAGGAAATCCCATTTGCAAAAGAATTTGCAGCGGCGTAGCATCTTGTTTGGTTTTGCTTGAAGCGGATACTTTTCGTGGAGGTAAAGTAGCCATATTACGATAAGGAAAAACAGGATATAACAAATGACTAAGGATTCGCCGCATAAATTAAATTAGATAGCTATGTATGTTAAGATCCACTCTCGCCATCGCAAAACAACAACACAACAATCGGTGCTTCCACATCCAATATCTAAATTCCCTATTTCTCGAACTAAATAAATAAATTTCGATTTTAGACTATCACTATTTCACGCTTTTATTAATTTATTTTGTAGTAGTTACTCCAGTATTCACAACCTGAATCCAGGCAATCAATACGAGACCGTATCAAGATTCGCATCAAAAAATATATTGTAGGTACCTTCCGCGTACGATAGAAGTATATTATCGTACATCGTATGTAGTTGTTAAACTATCAATCATGTAAGGTAGAATAAATCATCGTACGGACGGGTGTGAACACGTGAAATCTATTGACTATTTATTTTAGTTTTTAAAACAGCATTTGTTCTCTTCGGAATTTCGGATCTTAGTAATAGCATGATGAACCTGACGAACCTGATGGTCCTGATGGTGCTTTATTATACCTGAAGTTCAGTATTCCTCAAAATCGTAATATAAATCATATACATTTATATTACGATTTTGAGGAATACTGAACTGTATTAATTCATCTAAATGCTTTGCTGTAGATGAATTGATATATTTTTGCTCGATCAAGAACAAATTTCTCAAAGTGGAAACACTTGTATTGCAGAACAAGCTACCAAACAAACATCTGATAACTCACTGTCATCAATTATTATCTGTCACTGTCATTGTCAAATAAGTACTGTTTGTTTGTTTTCATATTTGTGATTGTGTTGATTTGTGTTATGCTGTGCGCCATAATACATGTGCATTGAATTTTGTGAAAATAACTAATAATCTAATACAAAACTAATAAAATGTATCTTAGATATTTCTTGAACGAAAATGGAGACAGGCAGTACACCCTGGCTGTAAGAATTTATTGTTACTTTAAGTATAACCTACAACCACGTGTAAAAATAGTATAGTAATAATAACTAAAATATAACAAATAAATGAGTTAAATATTATATTTTGTGATATAGCCTGGAATATAATTTATTTTCTATTTCAGACCATCGATCCAACTGGAAAACCTACACTTTCAGCTCATCCAGGTATTCATGGTTTTTGTTTATTTTTGAAAATATTTACTACTAGCTGCCTTCTTGGTCTATCACGGTTATACTTACAAATAGCCTATGTCACTCTTAAAACGTGGCTTTCTATTGGTAAGGTATTTTGCAAAATAGGTTCAGTACATCCAGAGATACAACCTACGTTCTACAACATCACAAACATTACCTCCTAAGTAGTAATATGATAATCTATTTATAAGGTGTGCCAGTTTTAAGCTGCTACACTTCTTCTTATCGTGTCGATGTTACAACTGTATTTTGTTGTAGCATCGTGTTGGAAAGATTAGCCAGACTAGACACTGCTTTACCGTGCCTAGCTGTTACCGGTGTGCGCCACGAGGAGGCTCTTTCCATGCACCCCAGCTGCTACACTTAAAGACCTCTATATCCCTAAGGTAGCAGTACATAGTCTCCTCAGTTTTATTGCTCAGCAGTTTTATAACTCAGTGATGAAGATAATATATTTTATAGTTCATTGTGATTTATTCAACTATCCACTCAAACTAAAAAACAAGATACTCCAAATATTTTTATGTAAATGAGTTATTTTAAAACCATATTTTCTCTTATTTTCAGCTCGATTCTCACCTGAAGACAAATATTCCAGACAAAGAATAACAATCAAGAAGAGATTTGGATTACTCATAACTCAGCAACCAGAACCTATTCATTAAATTTTAGAATAAATATTATACTTAAGAAATGTTGATATTTTTATTTTCTCATAGTTATTGGTTAAAGTAAACTTCCTCTATAATCTTGTCTTAGAAGCAGTATACTACACTACTCATTAAATACTAATGTATACTAATATTACTACACAGATAGAGTGTAGTTTAATGATGATGTGATGTGATGACTGTAAAAGTAAATGCGCGAAGCCATAGTAAAAAAAATATTACGAAGATCTTAATAAAATCATTGACCTGTGAGGCTGTGACCCATAACTGAGAAAAATGAATAGTACCCAGAACCCTCTTTATGATATTATGTTCCTTGACCCTTTTACATTTTCGTTCTTAACCTACAAGCTTACGCTTCTCGCCAAAGAGTATATTGAATAAAGGAAACTTCTCGCTAATAATGGTGGTTCGCGATTTCTGTGACCGAGCGTAGGCATTGAACGCACTATCTACGGTTGAAAACGTCTCTCAATTTTTATGTAAGTGTCAAAGTCATGCAGTCGGCGTTTTTGTGCTGTTCTTTGCAATGAAAATAATAATAAAAATACTCAGAAAGTGTAATTAATATAATTTGTTTTAAAACAAAATAATACAAAATAGATATAAATCTTCCCAGAAGGGATTAAAAATGTCTTATAATCAAGAAGATCTGAAGGTTTATTGGAACAAGATTAACTATGCATTTTCTATTCTCAATGATTCGATAATAAGCGATTGCACACCGGCAGAGTATGAAGAGATCCACGACATTATCTTCGGCCTGGGCGTCCAGGTCAAAATACGAGATCTGGTGCTCATTCACATCGAGAAGTACCTGCGGCAACATGTAGCACCCTTGTTCTGGTCGAAGTTTACCAAAGTGGAAGAAGAAATAAAAGGATTTCAACTATTCAAATCTGCTGTAAACGATCTATATGATTCTGTATCTAATTTTGCTGCTATGCTTCGGAGACTTACTATTTTAAATAATACTTGTAGTGACAACAAGCCTATCTATGGAGAAAAAGATGTTACTTTGGGTTTTAAACAGCTAGTAAGAGCTACTCTACTCTCACAACTGCCCTTAGATTTTCATGTAATTATAAACCATTTTTACAAAGTTTCATTCAATGTTTTTGATAATGAATATGAAAATCCAGATATGGGAGAGGATGTTATGTGCTCAGGCTGTTGGAATGATTTTTCTGAATGCAATTGTGCATACATTGTCAAAGTATTTCATGACACCAACAGAAAACTAATGGAATTGCAGTTATTGGAGAGACTTGCAGGTCAAGTGCTCACAAGCTTCAGTCAAGTGAGGATAGAATCTCACATGCAGAAACTATGCTCTGGATCATTTGATGTTTCTCATATGGGATTTTTGGATGACTGGCTCGAAACTACAGTTGTGTCATGGTTGACCAGGATATATTGTGCAGGCTCCTCCAAGCCTCCTGCAGATGATACCTATATCCAAAATGCAATATCAAAATTCAGACAGAAATTGAGTTACTTTATGCATCATAGTTACACAATGTTGAGAATCGATCAACTTTTTAACATCATCATTGAATATCCTGACTCCCTACCTGCAGTCGAAGACATCAGAATAGGTTTACAAATGACTGATTTGCGACCCACTTTATGCAGGAAGTTACAAAGTGCCCTGGAAACAAGATTACTACATCCTGGTGTAAACACTCCAGATATACTAACTGCTTATATTTCAACTATAAAGGCTTTGAGATACATTGATCCCTCAGGGGTAATACTAGAGACTGTTACAAAGCCAGTGAAGAACTATTTGAGAAACAGAGAAGACACAGTTCGAAGTGTTGTCAGTAGTCTCACCGAGGAAGGTGCTGGCTGCGAGTTGGCCGAGGAGCTAGCTAAGTTTGCTGCAGAGCCCGAAGGTGATGAAGATTTAGATGATAAGTGGGATGAGTGGGTTCCCGACCCTGTTGACGCAGATCCTAAAGTAAACTCCAGTGATAGGAGAGCTAATGATATCATATCCATGCTTGTTAATGTCTATGGAAGTAAAGAACTGTTTGTAAATGAATACAGAACACTCTTAGCAGATAGATTATTAGCACAGACTGCCATAAACACTGAGAGGGAAATAAGATATTTGGAACTTCTCAAGCTAAGGTTTGGAGAATCACAACTACACTTTTGTGAAGTTATGCTGAAGGATATCTCAGATTCAAAAAGAATAAATGCTCTGATTCAGCAGGAAAAGAGTATTGAGGAACTAAACACAAAGTTCACATCTAATGCTATGATACTTTCAGCTCAGTTTTGGCCTCCATTCAAAGATGAGAGTTTGGAACTTCCTGAAGAAATCAAGCAACATCTGGAAGCATATACAAAATCATTTGAAACTTTAAAAGGAAACAGAACCCTGAGCTGGAAGCCACATCTTGGTAATGTCCACATTGAAATAGAAATTGGAGACAAAAAACGAGACTTGACTGTTTCACCATTCAATGCAACTCTGATAATGCATTTTCAAAATAAGCCAGAGTGGTCAATAGAGGAACTTCATCAAGTTATGAAAGTGCCTGTCACTATTTTGAGAAGAAAAATTACATACTGGCAGTCAATGGGACTTATATCTGAGAAAAGCCCGGATCATTTTGTGTTAATTGATGGTTCTGACTCTGGCAAAGGTTCCGGTGGTACCAGCCAGGTGCAAGACATGATTTGTGAGGATGATGAGACCGAGAGTGCCATGGCATCTGCACATGATCAGAGAGAAGGGGAGCTGCAAGTATTCTGGTCCTACATTGTAGGAATGTTGACAAACTTGGACTCATTACCCCTGGACCGCATTCACCAGATGTTGAAGATGTTTGCATCACAGGCTCCGGGCACTGAATGCAGTCTTCAGGAGCTAAGACAATTCTTAGACACCAAAGTTAGGACCCATCAACTCATCTTGCAGGGAGGAATGTATAAATTACCTAAGAACTAATGAAACTATGAATTACTTTTGTATCCTATAATAAGCTTAAAAGGGATTTAGGGCTTTGAAAATAAAAAACTGAAGAAAGTTTAGCAAAACTTTTATTTATTTATCAGTGTTTTTAACAGGTGAAATGTTTTGCACACATACTTGTTTGCAGAATGTGTTGTCTGATTATATAGGGTATTTTAGGCCTTATATTAAAGTTTATCTGCACTTGTTTGTGTGCAAAACAGTGCTTATTGTTAAATATATAAAATTGGTTACATTGTGTCTGCGAGTAAACCAGATAACTTGTTACAATTTTAATCATTATGTGACAACTTTGAAAGCCTTATACATTTTACATTATTTTTCAACCAATATTAATAAATTAGGGACGAAATAAATTAATTTATAAATAGTACATACCACCACATATTTTATTACAATGAACAAAAATTTAATACTAATTTGAATGTGCTTAAAATACATATTTAGTGTGTCAGTCTTAACATCTATGAAATACTGATAACAGTTAGTAGAAACAAGCAAATATACTGAAAATAAAATACATATTTCAAAGTCTAAGATACAGAGAGAGAATACAGATTCCGGTAAATTTCTTTTGGAATGCATAATAATTTACTGTTCAATAGGCAAACCGTAAATGCATAATCATATTATATTCAAATTCATAATAAAGAACAGGTACCTATACTATTTTAATAACGCAATAAAAAATGTAACCACTGGAATGTATAAATCTTGTTTAAAAAAATATGCCAGATTACGTGCATTTTTAAATTAACAAACGGTACAAATAATACATATTGCATATTTATAAAGATCTCATAACATCCTACTTATTTCAGAAGCATCACATCAAGATATCGAAATCACCAGAATTAATAAAATGAAAAATACTGTATTCTTTATCACTAGAATAGACGAAAATAAATAAATTGTATAACAAACCTACAACAGTTAAAGCTTTATAATCTAGTTTACTTATATACAAAAAACTAGGGAGCAAAGTTGGATAGATCTATAAAAAACACAAATCATGTACTTAAATTTACCAACTTTGCATAAAATCTACGTAATTAGAAAGCTTACATAATATTAAGTACATGTAATTATTAAGTCCATACTGGTATAATCTCTTATTGGACGAATTAAGTAGCAATATAAGAAATTAAACACCACTATTGCTTGAGGCCAATTTTTATTTTATAGTTTACTTTTCAATAATGACATGATGAGAAAAATGTAAGAATAAAAAAAGGCACTAATTAAGATTTGTATAGAACTTTTTGCTGTTGATTTTTAGAGTCAGCGTTAAGATTGCTACAATACAAAAGGGCATTTAATCTATGTGCTCGTGCTTATTCTTACAATAAGCTGTTTAACATAATAAATTAAAACGATAATGTCAATTCCAGATCTAGCATTCTCACGAATATTGCTAAAGCATCATACTTATAACACCCCTTAGATACAGGGTTCTTCACTTTATCTACTAGGCATGATAATATTAATTTGGACAAATTATGCATCATTGCACGACATCGTTTACCTCAAACACGTGCATTCACACCCTATCCATATAACAACATCTTATTATATTAAGGTCCGAACCAGACTGAAAAAGACCGTCAGAGAGAAAAAATATCATCCGATTAAAACAACTCAAGTCTTCTCAGTCTTTATCGAGCGAGGCCGAAGACATTAACACTATTCACAGAGTTCATAGGCCGGGTCAAGGGCGGATCCAGCTTTGGCGCCAGGGGGGGTCACAGTCGTACGTAGTCAAATCAAGAACTTATAATTTAATTTTGATAATGTAATTCCCAAACGTTTGCCATCATCAAAGTTATTATATTACATAAGTCCTGGAACCAGATCCTGTGGGTCATGACCCCATGACCCCCCCCCCTGGATCCGCCGTTGGGCCGGGTGAAGTACATAAGTACATTTGTTTTTGCTCACCGATTCTTGCGTAGAGGAGGGGCAGGTTGGATAGATAGGTTGGAGGAGGTAACAGGGGCTGTGTGTGGCGCGGGGGGGCCTTGCGACGTGAGGGGACGTTTGAAGGGACCGAGCCGTTTGGAGGGGCGCGGGGACACGCTGTGGGACTCGAGGGTGCCTGTCCACGCGTGGTCGAGCAGAGCGGCTGCTAGTCGACCGGTGCCTTGATCTGGAAACATTGAAAATGATAACTCCTTGCTAAGTTTTTTATTAGTTTACTAGATTTTACTTGTTAATATTATAAAAAAATACTCATAATTTATTCACTAAAATCACAAAGATAATTTAGAATCGTCTTATATAAATATACATGGACATTACACACACCACGCTTTAGTCCCAAACTAAGCAAAGCTTGTACTATGGCAATTAGATCGCTGATAGAATGTACTTGTCAATCGTCAAGACACAGAACAAATATTTATGTTCATCACACAAACATTTGCTCTGGGTGGGAATCGAATCCTCGACTTACATCATCGACGGCAGAACTACCAAAAGCCCGTCAAATTAAAAAAAAACATACATCTGTTGAATCCCCTTTAATAAATTTTTATTTTATTTTATTGTTAGTAGTCATGTTAATGCTTATAATTTTGAATTGTTAAATAATAAATAATTAAATAATTTCAATTACAATGACATAAAATTTTTGCACGCCTTGACGAGGCAGAATGTACGGAGAATGAATTAATTTATGAATAAGAACTGTTGTACCTAAATTGTATGCAAATAAATAAATGATTATGATTAAATAAATAAATGAACATACCGGTAGGCTGCGTGTTGTATTTAGGCAGCGGTTCGCGCAGTCTCTCCACGAACCGTTCGTAGGTGTGCGGCAACGTGTGCTGGTGCACGAGCGCGTGCAGTGCGCGCGCGCGCTCGCTGTACGCGTGCTGGTACAGCGGCATGGTGGCGCGCACGGCCCGTCCGCCCGCGAATAATGCGCCGCGGATCAACGCGCTTGCTGATGTTATGCGGATTATACTCTCCTCCCAGATCGGACCGAATACGCACACCTGGATGCAAACATGAGTATGGATAAGTATATTAAAGACTTATTTTAAGAAAACTTACAGTGGTTATGTTGGTAATGTAATGTCCGGGCACATATTATAAACTGAGGGCCAATTACAACCAGAGCTGTGGAAACTAAGATTATTCGATATTTCAATGTGTGCGTAAGGTTGGAATACGCACACCTTGATAAAAAAACAACGCTATTCCGGTTTTTGCGGAGCAGTAATTAATTTAATTTATAAATAAAATAATAAACAGGCCTGTAGCATTAGTACCTTTTTTTTACTAAAACTGAATTAACAAAGATGTTAACTAAAAAAAGTTTAATAAATTGAATGACGTCATGACAGGAGCATCCTATCTTGTCGCAACCGCCCATTTACCATTCCATTTCCCACCTAGATAACTAAGATAAAATACAAAAGATGAAGTGAACACTCACATCAGGCTTCCTAGAGACGGTGCACCGCAGTAAGCCCCCGGGTAAAGGATACAGCACTATAAGTACGTCACAGAACTGCGTGGGCAGAGTGTCGCGCTTGTAAGGACGCCAGTGTTCGCTCCACACTACGTGCACTTCGTCGTTTCCGAGATGTCGAGTCTGTCAACAAATTAATTATAATTAAAATAATATATTACACTAACTGGTGCCCGCGACGTCGTCTTGCTGTCTATTTTGTTTTATATATTTGGGCAATTCGCACAATATCTTTGTAAATTATAGTCTGTGTTATGTATAAACTACAATATTATAAAGTTTCATTAATATGCATTCAGTAGTTTTTGCGAGAAAGGGTAACAAACATAGATCCATTCATACAAACTTTCGCGTTTATAATATAAGTCGAATTCGTAGACTCAGAGCTGACGAATAATGGGAGTGAGTGAAGAAAGAGGACATGTTGTGCCGACCCCACATTGTGATCCACAAAATAAATAAGATTTATTTGTTTTAATTCAAAATTTATCATCTATATTTCTATACTAATATTATAAAGAAGTAAAGTTTGTGATGAAAGCGTTTCTTACGAACATTATGCCCAGCTAGTATTATTATACCTTATGGAGTAACATGGTTGGTACCTTATTGAGTAACATGTAGGTACCTTATTGAGTAACATGTAGGTACCTTATTGAGTAACATGTAGGTACCTTATTGAGTAACATGTAGGTACCTTATTGAGTAACATGTTGGTACCTTATTGAGTATAGCGTCAGGCGTATCGGCCGGCATCCTGGTGGCGACATGGAACAGAGCCTCCAGCGTGAGCGTGGCGACGTATGGAGCGCTGATGCCGCCACCGCCGCTGCGTAGGCCTCCGCTGAAGCCCACGTGACTCTCCAAATCCACCTGACACGTTACATAGATAGAACATTATTACACTTCATAGTTGTACAATACGGTAGCTCGTACGAGCTTAACGGTAACGCAATTTTAATAAGATGTAAAGAGTTGTCATATTATTTCTTCCTTTACAATGATTTGTATAATTTGATATGTTATGTTAGAAACTTGCTCTAGATAGATAAATATTAAAGTTCATAAACATTTTACTAAGTTTGTTCAATGAGCATTGATGTTTATACTGTGTCTGTGTATGTATTTACAAAAAAAAATATCAACAATATATTTTAGTTTAACGAGTATTTATAAAAACACCCTGAACTAATAAAAAAGTTTGTTAAAGTATAATTTTTACTAAGTAAAGCTTATGGGAATTATATTGTTGATTTTTTTTTTGTAAATACATACACAGATACAGTGCAAACATCAATGCTCATCACACAAACATTCGCTTTTTGTAAGAATCGAACCCACGACTCACAGCATGAAAGGCAGAGTTACTACCAACTGAGCTGTGACGTCAGTTATGTTTTTGCTTACCTCCCAAGCTAAAGCAGCGAGAAAAGCTTCATAAGCCGGACTGCCGCAGCGATTGGAGAGGATTTCGTTTCGAATTTCCTGCCCTTTGGCGACGTATATTACTGCTATTTTGTGTGTTTCGCGACATCTGAAACAAAAATAAAATTCTAAATGATAATAAGAACCAAAAATCGACCCTGCGCAGTAGATGCACCTGTTAGGACCAAATACTACTGTCTAAATGCGGAATGGGGAGTGTTCATTAACAATTCTCATATTGTTAATGTCCCTCCAAGTCCCATAGTTCTCTGAACATCCCATCTGCACAGTAGACGCGCCTGTTTGAACCAACTTAAGGGTTTAAACGCGGAAACTGGAGTGTTTAAGCTGAGTGCAAGTTCCGTAACTTTTCGTTCTCGGAACATTAACAACATTTTTAACTTGATCACCTTGTCAATCTTCCGCCCTCTCAAATATTACTTATGTTGTTTTTAGTCATTTTAATTTTAAAGTTATATTTTTGTTATTCAGTAAGTTGAACTATTTGTTTATATATTTTTTTAAGCTATTGCATAGCTTCTATCGCGGGCCTTGAGCGTGGAGACCGAATCCAGTAATTCCGTAACGAAATAACCTAACACTGCTCATGCGTAATCTGGGAAAAATGCTATGCAAAAGCTTTACCGTGCCAGTTTCTGAACGTCTTTTTTTTGTCTAATTGAGATTTGATTCTCAATGGTAACGCATGCCGTGGCACCCTATAATTAAAGGAACACATAGCTATAACCTTACCTACTCAATTTTTTTTTCTTGTGATGTCTTTGTCCTAAATAAAAATAAACAATATGAATACCTGTGTCCGTCCAAGTTCCTAAGTTCTCTGAGCAGTCTGTCGGTCCTGCGCAGTAGATGCACCTGTTACGACCAACTTAGAAGTTAGTGCTTGACAGTGCGAACAAATATGAATACCTGTGTTGTGTCCGTCCAGCGCCTGTTTGTACCAACATAGAGTCGAAATGCAGAAACAAGAGTGTTCAATATAATTACCTGTGTCCATCCAAGTTCCTAAGTTCCCGCAGCAGTCTGTCGGTCCTGCGCAGTAGATGCGCGTGTTGCCTGCGCGAAGGCGCCAACACACCGAGCTGCGCCGCTAGCTGGCGACACTGAGCGAACTCACTCTTACTCTCCGACCCACACCACGCTATTTGTTCCTCTTCTTCGTAACTGAAAACATGTTTTTCTTTTATTTTATTTTTTTCAATAAAATCACAAGGATCATTTAGAATCGTCTTACATACTAGGTGATACTAGGTGCCAGTTCCACGCGTCCAGAGCCTAGAAGAACGGGGAAGATACTTACGGCCTGGTTCCTACCGTTTTTTATATGATTCTTCTTACAAAGAATTACTATTAAACTTAATTAAGTACTGAAGTTTCAGTGCGGTGTCAATTTAACTTAGCTTATGTCAAAGTCAAAATTGCTTTATTCAGTAAAATCACAAGGCTCATTTAGAATCGTCTTACATACTAGGTGATTCTAGGTGCCAGTTCCACATGTTACAATTATTTCAATATAGGTTCTTTGTTCGACTATGTTCTTAGCATTAAGTTGTCATATCACTAACCCCTATCTTATAAAAAGTTAGCGTTGACTTTATGTCATCATTATGGTAATAAATACATCAAGTCTCCGCTAACATTTTATAAGATAAACCGTACATGTTTGTGTTAATATTTTCTAATAAATAAACCTGATAAAAATAAACATAATATTTATATTTTATACAAAAACGAACAAAACCAACTTCAATCGTCCTTGACAAGTACTAATACAACTTTTTAAAGATTACTCGAATATTACTTAACATAGATTAACGTGTATAGAATAACGTTAAGATTGACGTGTATAAAAAAATATGAATAAATGATGATTTATTTATGATTTTTCAAAGTCAAAGTCAAAAATTACTTTATTCAATAAAATCACAAGGATCATTTAGAATCGTCTTACATACTAGGTGATTTTAGGTGCCAGTTCCACGCGACCAGAGCCTAGAAGAACGGGCAAGAAACTTACGGCCTGGTTCCTACCTTTTTTTTATATGATCCTTCTTACAAAGAATTACAATTAAACTAAATTAAGTACTGAAGTTTCAGTGCGGTGTCAATTTAACTTAGTAATGATACACTAATGAGTTAAAAAAAAAAGAAGTATAATAAAGCTATACGTAAATCAAAAAGACAGCACACGCTTCGCTTCAGATACAAATATACTACAAAGTACATAAGCAAGGCAAGAGAACATTACTAACATCACAAATCGACAAAGTTGCTGTTGACGGGTGGAGCGACATCAGGCCATGCAGTTTTGTCATTAATATAGCTGTCTAAGGTATAATACGCCTTTTTTATAAGATTAATTTTAATGTATGTTTTAAATTTTCTAACTGAGAGATTTATGATTTATTACTAGACAGATCTTAATGAAACTTACATAGGACCTCTCATGTATTATCTATCACACAAACATCAAAATAGGTTCACAATTGGCAAAGTAATCTCATAACATACATAAATTAAACTGACCTGAGTTTGGTTGATAAGTACAATTTATTATTTAAATATTTATTGAAAAGACCAACAGCTACAATAAGCTCGAGGATTCAGAGCCGATTATGGGGACCCATTGTCTTCTATCAGGGCCTGTTTTAGTGCCCTGAGGGTTGTAGGAGGTGGTCTGCGGCTTCTGACTAGCCTTCCTAGCTCGTTCCAGGCACGCTCAATTGGGTTGAGATCAAAGTATATCTTGTTTATTTAAAAAGTGTGATACTTAGTTTTGCAGGCCAGCGTAGATATAATAATAATATTACCAGTCACGTTGCGATAGATAGTTCCGTTCGCTGTTTCGATGCGTGACCAGCGCAGCCACTAGTTCGTCTTCAGCACCTATTGGCAACGGCGACGGACCCGCCTCGTCCAAACGACGGCCGCAAACCACTTCGGGGGATGTGTGCCCTATGTATGCTAACACCTGGAATGAACATAAATGCTAGGATTATAAATAAATAATAGTTAATTAATTTCTGAAGAATAAGGTTAAATTCAATAAAGAAATAAAGGTCGATTTATAATTGAAGAGTCGAGAGAATAATCACGCAACTAAATAATAGTTACGAAGGTATCTTGCAGTCGCCGTGTTACTCAAAATTCATGCACAAACATTGACAGTTTGCACTCACCTCAAATAATCAAGTAAACAAACTCTTGTATAGCAAATTGCTAAATTATTTTCAACATTCCCTTTTCGATCATTTTAATCACCTCAATCGTGAAATAGCGAACATATTATCTCTTAAAGAAAATTTTGACATAATTATTTTAGAATGGGTGGGTAATATATTTATGTATAGTTTAAGATTTAGACTTGTCAACTTGACTAGTAGTTAAAAAATATATTTGAATTTAGTATTCGTTTTGTTATTATAGTAGTTTAGTTGTATTCATACAGAATTTTTGACGTGACAACGTCTTATAATTCGATAGAGCCGGCTGCACGCACGAAAAAACATGACTCATGAGGCGTTCTGAGGCGTTCTGAGGCGTTCCATGAAGTGACGTTGTCACGTTCAACTATCGTCAGTAAACCGACATTACAGGCAGCCATTTTTTTAACTAATTATGCGGTTAACGCCACAACAACATACATAGCTAGTAGTAGCTCTATATCTATATCTCTCTTACATGATCAAGTTGATGTTTGTCAGGCGGTGAGTTGTTGTAATCAGGTAGTAGATCCGGCGGCAGCGGCGGCGGTAGCGACATTAAAGTACTATCTCTAGGGCACTCCGTACTGTAGGAAAAATTGTAAACAATTAAAAGCCTGAAAGAGATAGCTATTAGCGATAAGGCCGCCCATTGTTCTGTAGATTTAATGTTTCTTGTGTGTAAAATCCTCTTCTGTGTGCAATAAAGTTTTTATCATTTACATATACAAAATATCGATTTATGGACATTTCACTTAGCAATCTATGTATGTAGTTCCATACTACAAGATCTATGGGAAATAGATTGGGGAAGAATTGTCACAATCGTAAGTATAACATAACGGTAGTGCTTTCGAGATACAATGCGCGCTGACGCTACAACATTCGACATCACATAATAACTGCTGGTTGGGTTGCTGAAACGTTGATCAACCATAACATCAAATGTGTCAAAACTCGGATCAGTCGTGATTTGGGTTGCTCAACGCTTGTCATCTGATCTGTTGTTAAATATTTCACACATTACAAGCGTTTAAGCAACCCAAATCACGTTCAACGTTTCAGAAACCGGCCGTTATTATTTGATATATTTTTTAGGAATTTTCTTTATGCCAGCTGCATTTTAACAATTACATTAGACTAGAGTGGTTGTCATACCTGTCCGGTAATGGTAGAGGCTTGGGAGGTTCTTCAGTCGCGACTGAAGGGTCATAGTACAACGCAGACGCATCCCAGCACGCCTTGCCAGCTATGTCTCTTAGAAGCACGCGCACTTGTCTGTCCGATGTAGCTAGACCTGTTGAATAAATGGCCATTGTACAAACTCTCTTACTTTAATTACCATTCAAGGTATTTGATGTTTTAGTTTCTTTTTTTTCGGTTGGTGTACAATAGAGCATATTCTATCTATCTATCTATATTAATTTTATATTGTTAATGGTATAGGTGATCTAAGTAAACAACGCTTTGAATCTTCGAGCAAGTTAAGAATGTGTCTTGTGAGTTATTACGTTATGACTCTGAGATGTAAAGATGAGAAGTATTTAAGTTAGTAAGCAATAGTGAATACAAAAAAGACATAAAGAACCACAGCTGCGTAACAACGTTGGTCCGTCGCGTGACATGTGACATGGGATCCAAATGTTGTGACTTAATATTTTTCAGAATATTATACATATTTTATAGAGGAGACTGGAAGAAACGAACATCTTGTAACGACCCCTGGGATAGGGGCACGAAGAAGAAGAAGAAGAAGTTTATTTATTTTGTTATTTCTTTTTTTATTGGTGGTGGTTAGAATAAATGATTTTTTCTTTCTTCTTTCTTTCTTTCAAGGTCCGGTCCTAAAAAATGATAATTATAACTCACCAGGCGTAGTGCCTCCCGCAGCCGGCGGCATATCCAAAGCTGGCAGTTCGATAAGCGACGCGAGGGTCGTATCACTGAACCTCATCAGCTGTATATTAGGAGCCGTCAGTACCGCTGGACCTAACTCCTGACCGAGGGAAGGGCTGTCGTGTTGTTCGCACACGCTGGATGACAGCTGACAGCCGCTCCAAAGAGGCCAGTGACCCAGGAACAGAACTAACTGGGTGCATATCTGTAATAACCAAAAAAAAGTAGCGCTCAATATTAACTAAATATTAATATGTCCATTCGTTTAGGAGATATGATGTTTCAAACAGCCAAACGTGTGTCCGTTTGGCGTTCAATAGAATTTATTTATTTTAACGCAGTTTTTCGACACACATTTTTGACACCTGACTGTTGGAAACATTAATCTATGTAACGTTCATTCTATGTATTCGTACTAGATTCACTCTCTCTCACAATAAACGTCACACGCATCTTAATTATTTTAATTCTTCTAGTAAGATCCACCACCCCAGCAACCCTAAGGAACCTTGTCTAAAACATATGGTCCTTCAGCGGAACAAGTGTTGCTACAATTGGGTAAGAAAGTGCTGCAGGAAGATAGTGACAGGTTTGTCTTTACAAACCGGGCCGGCTAACCAAGACGCCATTTTCATCGAGTTCGCTCAAATTGGTCCTTTAAAGCAACAGTTTTAGATGTTTTGCAAAACCGTCCTAAATGGAAGGACAGTGTACCTAATGTAAAAGTAGGTGCTCTGGTTAATTTGCGCGAGTTAGATACTCCGCCTATGACCTGGCCTATGGCTAGGGTGACCAGAGTTTTTGAAGGTTCGGATGGCCTCGTTAGAGCTTTAGAAGTTAAGAAAGCCAATGGTAATGTCCATAAGACATCAATAACAAAAATCTGTATTCTTCCTATAGATTAAAATTAATTTAAGTTAATAATTAAGTTCTCACTTGAGTTTTTAGTATGGCATAAGCTAATAAGTTTAAAATGTAACCCATAATTAAATAAAAAATTAAATAGGATATAAAAAATACTTATATCTGTTGCAGATAAGGGATATGTAAATTCATTCTGTAGCTATACCAAACCTTTGTATAATTATTCTTATGAGTTTCATATCTGTCACTTGATAAAATCCTGTGTCCTACCATGTCATTGTGAGTCATGCTTACTCAATAATGTTTATGTATTCAAGCATAGGATTCAATAAAAAACTAAATGTAACTAGCACTAGATAAAAGATAGTTCCTAGTATTTATAAGCATAATATTATATTAAGTATTCAAAAATTACAGTCCACTCTCTAGCTATCTAATATTGTGTAACTTTGGAGCTATTTACCATATATGTACTTACTTGTTTCTTGTAGGGGAATATGTTGGAAACATTAATCTATGTAACGTTCGTTCTATGTAATCGTACTAGTTTCATTCTCTCCCACAATAAACGTCAAACACTGCACACGCATCTTATATTTATTATTTTAATTCTTATAAAAAGATCCCAAACCCCAGCAGCCTTAAGGAATCTTGTCCTTTACACTGACAGTTAGCAAATTTGATGTTAAAAATTATAGAATAAGATCATTTATTTATTTAATTAAATAGAGCGTCGAATCATTTACACTAATTAAAAAATTGGCCAAAATACTTACAAGAAAAGTTCATGAAGATCATCTATTATGATGCTTCTGTATTCGTATGGGTAAATTTCTATTTACATACTACAATAGTTTTTATATTATATTAAAAATATAATATAAAAACTATTGTAGTATGTAAATAGAAATTTAACATAATGAAAACTATATTATATTAATTTTACCATTTGTGCCCACAGTTTGACATCAATAGTTGACGCTGGTGAGGTCTTAGGTCCAAGGTTGTCCAGCTGAATGTTAGGGTCGAAGTCTTCGTCCACAGGGAGCGTTAGACCTTCGATATCAGATCCGTTCGTTCCTTTCATCACAGCGTATAGCACCTGGAAGTGTCATATAAGTCAACTAAAATGTAAGTTAATGTATATTTTAGGAACGGTATGCGCAAGGACTTATACTTGAAGTATTCATTACCATACGTAATGAATACTTAACTCGTAACTTTTTATAAGATAGACCATAAGTATATTTAGAGTCACATGATCATTTTAGATGGGGATTAAAATATCATACCTTTGTTTTACCTACAGCCTATATTCCATTAATCCATAACTCTAACTTAAAAACCTATAAATATTCCAAAGAACAGTACATTTTTCATTCAAATTTTTCCATTCATGACAATGCGTAAAGGTCGAATTGTGAAGTCTAACTTAGTAATAAAACAAATAGAAATTTACGTAACAGCATAGCACCAAATCTCATTTTAGTGGGACACCCGCCTCTTTATTTAGCACTATATTACGAACATCTACAGTGTAGTGTTGTCATCAATTAGTGTTTGCTTTAAAACGGCCCGTTCTTGGGAGAAAAGTACAGTCTTTCGCTGCTTCCAGTCTAGTAGTTACCTGCTCACATCCCACGCACTTTCAAAATGCATAAAATCGTGAGTAACTACATAATATTTCTAAAATATGGTGATAAAAAGTTAGGTTTAGGTTGGTGCTAACCTAGGCAACAGACATTCATTTAAAAATAACATTAATTTGGAAGATATCGTTGTTTGTAAGGCCACCTTTTTCTAACTTATTTATTTTGTGTATTAAGTTTTACAAAATCTATTCATAACAATATAGATAATTATAAAAAACCTGGCAACATTTTTTTTATCTTATATTTTGAATTTTATTTGATGCAAATAAAATGTGTCCTTATTAGTTTCAATTAGTGCCTTCAAAACTGATCAAATCAATTCTTAAAAAAACATGTAAAGCATATTTATTTTTATGACTTATTTATTTATTTTATTTTACCTTGTCCTATCAATTAAAATGTGTCTATAAGTGTTTGACGACAAAGTTTAAATTGGTATGTTACTACAGGTGTTAGTTTCCCTTGCCCTCTTCGCCGTGTCGTTGGCAGCCCCACAACACCCGGAGCACCCAGTCTACATCCTGAAGCAGGATGCTGATGTCCATCCGAATGGATACAACTTTGAGTGAGTATACTATAGAAAGTTTCTTAGAGTTTAGAGTTTTTAGTCAAATCAATAATGTTTTTTGTTATAAAGTCTTATAATCAACAATATTGTAAAGTCCTATAGGTCATGTTCAAGTCACATTGTGGTATGTAGAACAATATAAAACCATAAAAGAATTTATCTAATATAATAATCTAGTTCCCATATTAGAACTTTAGTTTGGGACTAGAAAGTGTTGTGTAGAGTGCATTATTCGCACTTTACCTACATAATTGAATTCACTGTTATTCACAGTTAAAACATGCAAACATAGTATTAATTAGCACCTTTCGAATTTGATGACGCAACTTTAAAAGTAAAAACGGCCAGATGACCAATACCCAAATACTTTTTTTTTGACATGTTGTCTCTTGTTGGCACTTAATCTTAATTGATATTATTTCTGAGTACCCTTTTAAAAATACCCTTTGTATCTTCCTAGCTTCGAAACCAGTGATGGAACAGCCCGTCAAGAAACCGGAACCCTTAAGCAGATCAGCGAAGACCACCAAGCTATCGAAGTGCAGGGCCAGTACAAATACACCGCACCAGACGGCCTTGTTTACACCGTAGTTTACACAGCCAACGAACACGGTTTCCAACCACAAGAGCATATTTCTCAACCCGGCCAGTAACTTTTTTAATTCAAGCGACAGCCACATTTATACAGTAGTACCTGCCGATTAGTAAGGATTTAATGCGCCTGTTTATTATTGAACTTCGCGGTGGGAATTACGGTGTAAATGTAGCAACAGCCGCGTTTACACCGTGGTTTATAACATGCCTAGTCCGTAGTAGCGAATATTATTTTTTTATCTAGAGGCGTGCATCAAATAATACATTCTAAGTCCTAATCTTGATTTCTATATGGATGTGTAAAGTTAGTCAAAAGGGAAACGACGATAATCCGTATTGCGGATACGTCGTGGACATAATTTATGCTTTTTGAAAAAAATGTGTAGGTTTTACTGCACTGTTATTTTGTAAAATGTTATTTTTTTTGTTAATTTTGTATTTTATATAGTTTTTTTGTATTAAATAAATATTGTTGTAACACTCTTATTCTGTCTATGATTTATTCAGAACCCTTTATATAGGTTACAAGTTTTTCAGATGTTTATTTCCCATATCTTTATTTTATTAAATTGCCAAACACAGTAAAGCACCGTAAATGCAAACGTTTGACGCTTGGTGCAATGTCATCAAACGTCAAAACATTTAAGACAAAATTCTCTAAGGTCAGCATCTGAACTTATGACAGCTGTAGAGTCATTTATCAACATTTGGCCTGATATCAGTCATCAGTCCCATTGGGACACTTTGCATAGCGCAGATTAATTTGGCTCATTGGCAAGAATTACAAACAAAAATAAATATAAATGTAATCTCACCTTAAATATCATTAGCAGTAGTGTCTGTTCACCATCCTTCTCTTGCAACAAATAAGTAGGGCCGCATCGGACCGCGAATTCAGCCAAGCACAGAAGTAGTGATCCTGCTAGCGGCTTCACCGAGTCTCGAGAGCTAGTTGTAGATATCTGAGCGAGGCATGCGCAAATCCATTTTATTATTTTACCTGGGAACAACATACAATAGAAATAGCGCATCGATACAAAGCTAATAATTCAATAGAATATATGTAGTATTTATTTATTTATTCTGTAACAAAATCCACAGCTCTTAGATGAAAATGAATATTGTAACTGTTCTATCAGTAAGCACATTCCTTTAGTAGAAATATCAATTAATTTGGAAATAAATAGTATGATGGGCTATAATTAATTCGATATCTGATATGGGGAGCAATTAATAAAATAAAAATTGTAATCGAATGAAGACTATAGTCTACATTACTATAGTAGTATACAATTTTCATCGATTTATATTCTACTGCGGGATGAAAACGAATAGATGTGACAATCGTAAATGTATCGAAACAGTGACGTATTTGAGATACATTGCGCGTTAACATCAGCTTTACTGTCGAACGTTGCAGCGGTAGCGCGCAGTGTATCTGAAATATGTTACGATAACAAGTCTAACATTTATTGGTGGTCAACCCTTTGGTGCAGAAAACGCATGGAATCTTACCAGCTAAGCCAGGATAAAGTTCGACGATCTGATCGGTGTAGTCGGCCAATACCAATATACCATCGCTCACTACTTTGGCAATAGTCTTGTTTTTCATCTGAAACCAAGAAAAAGAAATACATAAGTACTTACATGATATTTACAAAAAAAAATTTGCTTCCGCAATGTAGGCTTTCTTTAGGTATTTTTTATTAAAACTATTGAGTTTCAAGGCAGAGCAAAGGCTTTCTCGAAGTTCTTACAAATGTTATTTCAAATTAAATTAAATTTCGTACTTGTTACGAAATTATTGATAACACAAACATCTTACCGTTCTATTTACTTAATGTTACTACAGAAAAAAATATAATATGTGACTATGTCACTGAGTCACAAGTTAGCGAGTGTATTTCGAGGTAAGACTTTCACATTTAGTAACAAACTCTAACCTTTCACTTTGATTATATTAGGTTCGACTCAATACACTAGTCCTTATCTATTCAATATAAGGTCGTTGTTACCATGAGAGTCTGCAGAAGACAGGTGATAGTAGCTATTCTCATGACCCAGTTGATTCTAAAGTCTACTAACGCTACATAATGTAGTATTTATTACGAGCCACGCAATTCTAGTCCATATTAATTCAACTTAAGGCTGCATTTACTATAAGTATCAGCAGCAAAATGGCCAACCAATTCAAATCCTTATATACAGCACATAAAGTTGTAGTTTCCAAAAGCATGCGCGTCGAGACGTGCGAGAGTAGTGCGCATGCGTCAACACACATAGACAGTAGTAGTTACCATGAGCATCTGCAGCAGACAGACGACGTATGAGGGCAGTCGTTCGCAGTGTGCGCGCGTCGCTAGCACGTGGCAGACGTGCGCGAGCAGCGCGCATGCGCCGGCACAGCGCGCCGCGCCCGCGCCCTCGCGCCGACACACGCGGACAACTATATTTAGCACATGCTCCTACACATACAAATATGATTATAGAAAAAAATTGAAGCTATATTAAAAATAAATTTACTATTGAAAGAGAAACTAGGCACAAAATATTTTTGTGCGTAGTATTGTTTATTATGCAATTGTTTTATTGATACTCTGATGTTGCAAGTTTGTTTGCAATAACTGTTTACAATACGTTTTAAATAAAAAAAATATCATCAAAATCACAAAAGCTCTGTGTGTCCACACAAGTAATACAGTCGAATTGAGGACCCCCCCTCCCCCTTTTCTTTGGGGTCGTTAATAATTTTACTCTGTTGAAATTACCTTAAGATCTGGACAAGAGACCGTGTTATATTGATGGGGGTAAGGTTGAAGCATGGGCGCGTTCATCAAGCCGTCCGGCAGCGATAGTAATGAACCCAGGAATGTCACAGCGGCGGTGCGTGGACACTGGAACAAACGATTTTCATCATTTTCAAGTTATAAGTACATACATACAATGAAAATTCATAAAATTACAGTAATGCTTGAAGTTCTCGAATTCAATACTACACATATTATTTTTGTGCCTTATTTGATGTAATCTTGTTTTGATAAATACATGTACATTTTTGAAATGTATCTCCAGTACAATGGGCGGTTATAACACTAAGAGCGATCTCTTCCACTCTTTAAATGTAAACACAGTACAGTACAGTTTCCTTATAACTTGAAAATCATAAATATGGCTCACAATTGGCGGATAAATCGTGATAAATAAAAAAAAAAAAAAAAAAAAAAAAATCGTGATACATACATACAAAAATAACAACATACAATCAAATTAAGAACCTCCTCTTTTTTTAACTCGATTAAAAATTACAAGAGTTTTAGAATGTCCTACTTATTTTACTAACCGTAGTTCCCATATCGGAAGAGTTGAGGACCACAGTTGAGGCGTGAACGAAGTCCAGTAATAGAAGAGAGTAGCCATCTAGAGCGAGAGAGAGATATCTCGGCGCCGCGTATTCTACTAACACGTCCACCACTGAACGATCCTCGCCTGTTAGACCTGTGAACAATGGACAATTAATAAATAAATAAAAAATAAGTGGCAGTGGGCCGGCCATGTTTGCCGAAGAACCGACAACCGTTGGAGCAAACGGATACTGGAGTGGAGACCGCGTTTAGGCAAGCGTAGTGTAGGACGCCCTCTGGCGAGATGGAGCGACGATCTGCGTAATGTAGCTGGCAAACACTGGATGAGAAGAGCCGAAGACCGGGCTCAGTGGCGCATCTTGGGAGAGACCTACGTCCAGCAGTGGACTGCCATAGGTTGATGATGATGATGAAAAAATAATTTACCACTCACGTACTATGGGAATTACTTTATTGATAGAATAATTTTATACATGTTTTTTTTTGTAAATTCATACATTGTAATACAGAAAAAACATTGATGACTGCTGTCATACAAATATTTGTTCTCGGTGATGATTGAACACAGAACAAAGCACGAGAGAATGACAACCATTTATGCACACTTAAATTTCAATATCCCTTAATAGCCTTGAAAAATAATAAAGAGATAAAGAAAATAATAGTAGGATGAAACCCATTAGAAAAGGAGGGGAATATTATAA
This sequence comes from Ecliptopera silaceata, assembly GCA_932527185.1. Taxonomy (NCBI): domain Eukaryota; kingdom Metazoa; phylum Arthropoda; class Insecta; order Lepidoptera; family Geometridae; genus Ecliptopera; species Ecliptopera silaceata. The sequence goes on along the minus strand of OW052208.1, from coordinate 6,109,734 downwards.
AAATGAAAAATTTCTAATGGGTTTCATCCTACTATTATTTTCTTTGTTTTTAAAAGCTATCGAGCCTGGTCTAGTAATTTAATGTTCGGACTTACTTCTATCTCCTCTAGAAGACTTAAGATGACAAGCTGTGACCACATATTATTCCGAATTCCATTAACCAACCTACTTTGTAAACCTATGAGTTTAAGTCATCATCATTCCCCTGTTATCCCACGTTAAGTGGGGTCGGCACAATATTTTTTTTTCTTCTACTCAATCCTATCAATTCGTCAACTCTCCCTCTTTCACACAATCCAGCCACTTCTTTTTCGGCCTTCCTCTACTTGACTACCATACTATTTTAAGTAACACATCTATACTAATATTATAAAGAGGTAAAGTTTGTATATTTGTTCAATTGTAAGGGGTAATCTACTGAACCGATTTTAAAAATTCTTTCACCAATAGAAAGCCACATTATTGCTGAGTGTCATAGGCTATATTATATTTTCAAAAAAATAGGGATCCTTACTAAAACTTCAATTATGCCCAACGAAGTGGTCACAGGTCAGCTAGTTATAATATAAAGTCAATGATACATTACCGTGATGTAAAGCTCTTTGGTAGAGATGTAGGTGCGCTAAATGCAGACGATTGTTGCAAGAAGACGGCGCACCAGGCCCTTGCGCCTGAGTGGATTCGCAGAGCAAACGCAGCGCGAGGAGTTTGCCAGCCCTAAAACAATATAAATCTTACTAGCGGCACGAGTAGCCTATATCTAAACTAATATTATAAAGAGGAAAGATTAGATTGTTTGTTTGCATCGAATAGGCTCCGAAACTACTGGACCGATTTCAAAAAATCTTTCACTGTTGTGAAGCTACATTATCTGCGCTGAACATAGGCTATATTATAATGATATTTTTTATATAGGCTACCGTGCGAAGCCGGGGCGTACTACTAGTATAAAATATTTATGTGGAAAAGTGTGCCCAGCAGTGGGACGATAAAAAGGATAAAAAAATACTTTTTTAAACAATTGTACAAATGCGGTAGGATCTAGCTAGACCATAGTTTCTCTTAGGCTTTGGTCGCGAGGAACTGGCACCTAAAATAACCTAGTATGTAAGATTCTAAATGATCCTTGTTATTCAATTGAATAGATTATATTTGTTTTCGATTATAATTATAAAATCGGTGGAGTAGTTTTTGAGTAAAATCATACAAATCTTTCCCCCATTGTAGTATACATTGAAAATGCTAAACCTGTGCGATGTGAAAATTCGTAATCTGAAGGCGCGTTTTCATTAGTATTTGCACGCTTGTAGCGACCATTGCCGTATATAATCAATTGTAAACGCAGCAATGGTTACTATAAATAATATAATGTATTACTTTATGTGTATAGACGTTATGTGTTACATGTATTGTATTACAAACCTAGAAAAATACACGAAGCTAAAATATCAGCGGGGTCATGTTCGGATCATTATACCCATTTAAAACTTTTTTAACATGTAACAATGAATATGAATAAATTTATTAAAGTTCTGGCACTTCTATACTATGAGAGAGAGAGGTACACGACACAATCAGATGACTAACAAACAGACAAAAACTAAAAACAAGTAGGCATATAGCACTCGACAGTAGGTTGTATCTCTTGACATTTTAAACAAAAACTAGCAAAAATTCTATATTTATTGAATGGTAGTTTTTTAAAAGGACATTAATGTTTTCATTTGATTTAAAAAAATATATTCTTCATTAACTGTTTTAGACATCTACCCCTTTATATTCACAAGGCATCTTAAATTTGCACTAATCGCCAAGAAATCGATAATACTCGTATCTACAATACAGCGCTTGTCTTGACAATTTTTTCTTTAACAACAATAATAAAACAATGAATTATCTAAGTACTATGATCACTTTCCCTTATCTCAAACACAAACATAAGAATAAGAATAAAAACAAACCTGTGAGAAGGCGGCAAAGCCTCTGCTTCGAGACACCATCCCGCGACCAGATTGAAAGGCACATGGATTTCCGTGTTTCCATTCAATGTTTGGTTAGCACTTATCTGCAAAAACACCATGACATCACCAATCACAACACTTATTTTGCTTCTCAACGATACTTGTATACCAAAATACTAAGTTCAAAGTTCGTATCGAAATATTGTTGCAAAACACAATATCGTAACAAAATTAAAGTAGGTATTTCAGTATTGCTTATTCTAATTTTGCAAGCGATTTCCGCAACTAAAACCTTGCCTGAGTATCGCTATCGTCATCTTGCAGTAATCTTTGTGTGTCACTAAAACGTTTGAATGCAATATCCATTACTTTTACTATTTTGATTACAATTTTTATTTAATTTGACGAAAACTGTCAAAGATCAACTGATCCGTCACAATCTTTTCAAAACTACCCACATGAATGTTATAAAAGTAAAAAGTAAATAAACCTCTTTCTTTTTGCGTCGCCGTAAAAACCTCCTTTTTCCTGCCCCTCTTTCGCACTGACATTCTTTAAATACTTTCGAGTTTGAAAACAGCGCGCACAATTTCAATAAAACCATTCATAGGACCGTCGCACGCGCGGACCACTGTTCGATTGTCAATAGAAAAGTCCCTTGCAAAACAAAAACAAATGGCTCAATGAGATAAATCTTTTCCGAACCGGCCCGGCCATCTGTCAAATACAATGATATCAACTGATAAGTAGGTATTGAATATTTGAGATAAACATATACAGATGGCCCGTGAGGTATACAATACAACATGATTGTTGCGTAAGTGTTTATTTAAGGTACCGGTTCAATTTGAACACACTAAATTCGTGCGATTCCATGTCAATATTGGCTGTCGTAGGTGGGTAAATGAACTTGAGTTCGATTGAATGGATAAGCGTGTCGCAATTTCGTGTGATTGGCAAGTTTTGTAATTAAAATTTTGTTGACACTGTTTTATTGATAAATTGTACAAAATATTTTAAATTATGTATTGTAATTTTTACATACGAGGGAAAGGAATAGGATTCCTTTATAATTATGTAAATGTTTTACAAAAAGATTGTATTGCGCAACCCCGTACCAAAGAAGGTACGTGGGGACCGAATCTTGCTAAACTTATAACTTTGGAGATAAATTCAAAGATTTTAAAATAGTTATTTTGCATAAATATATTGACTGAAATGAAACACATGATTTGCATAGATAATAGTAATTAAATAAATTTAAATTAAAATATGTAGGTATTGTAGCAATATAATTAAACAGTTGTTGTTTGTTAGTTGTTACCTTAATGAGCGTGGAGTTGAGATGTATGAGGTAGTTGTATAGATGGGCATGCGCGTGCTGGTCGCGCAGATGGTTGGGGTCGCCCAGCGCGGCCAGCATGCGGCGCCACAGCGCGGCCGCCACGTCGGGCAGCCAGCCGCGCGCGCGGCCCCCCATCACCACGCCGATGCCGGCCCCCCCACCGCCCGCTCCCCCACCGCCCCCGCGCCAACCCTCCTCTTCGCTCTCCGTCCATTCTACGAAACAAACCGTTTAAGTGCGCAACAGCCCCATACCCACCCCCTTGAAATAAATAAATAATAACAAACCCCCGTAGCTTTCCGCCCATTCTACGAAACAAACTCTTTAAGTGCGCAATAGCCCGATACCCACGCTCCCATTCCCATGAAATAAATAAATAATAATAATAAACCCTCTTAGCTCTTCGTTCATTTTATGACCAAAATCGTTTAGGTTGTAATGCTTACCTACGCTTTACCACCCCCGATACCCACGATCTCACCCCCGTGAAAACCCTTCCCGCTCTCTCCATTCTTTTTTATTTTCACATGCTATGTATATATATGTTTTCTGGAATAAATGACTATGACTATGGCGAGTATTTTAACCGAGAAAAGATATGAGTACAAATCTGCTGGTCTAATGCAAAATGCAAATCAAAATATATGCAACAGCGATCTGTACTGAAAACGGCATAGAAGTGGCCAAGTTCTGGGTAACACTGTTTGATATCGTCGACATGAAGAAGAAGAAGAACAGCTGATTTTGTTTTCGACAATGGAAAAACGATGAATAAGGCTAATCATTATTTATAGAAACGTATAGCAGAGCATATTATGTCCATGATTGACCTGCTACAGGCTGATCTAATATAGACACAGCATTATAAAAAAAAAAGACTTATCAAAGGCATATTATAAAATATCTGATTATTTAGGAGACAAGCAACCTTGGGACGAACTAGCTCCAACTTCTTTATTAAACAATTGTAAGAAGGATCATATAAAAAAAACGCTAGAATCTAGGTCTAGTTTCTTGCCAGTTCTTCTAGACTCTGGTCGCGACGAACTAGCGCCTAGAATCATCTAGTATGTAAGACGTTTCAAAGTGATCCTTGTAATTTTATTGAATAAATGCAATTGAAGTTTGAAGATAAAATATGAATGAGATGAGTAACTTACTGTATAGCCACTCACCTACGTTGCCGCCGTCCGACGCCAGATCTATTTGCAGCGGAGAATCTTTTATGGAACTGCTTTCTACGCCGCTAGATGGCGCGGGCGATGGGGAACGAGATCCTACATAAACATTATTTTATTGGCAAGAGCGTTGCATAGTCCAATTATAAATAAATAAATAATGCTGGACAATCCACACAACATCATCTAGCCCCAAGCTAAGCAGAGCTTGTGTTATGGGTACTAGAAGACTGACATACTTAATACAATACATTACATAGATAGATATTTTTTATTATACATATAAAATACCCAGAACACCCGGAATAAATATTTGCAGATCGTACAAACATTTATCCCAAGGCGGGAATCGAATCCGCAACCTCCGCGCCATATCGGTTGACGACCTTTTTTTTTAGAAATTATAGGATATGGCTTCATAATAATCTTTTCCTATAATAATATAGCCTTAATAATCACAGTAAGTGCTTACTTATATCATTTATCGAAGAGTAGAAAGACTTACCACTGGCAGAATCCCGTTCATCTTGATTAGAGGATGCTCGCAATGAATCTAAAGAATACCATCTTCGAGACTTGACGCTGATCTGTTCTTTGGTTTCTTCTGTTGATAAAACCACTTTTTTATTCAAACTTATAAATATAAACATTATTCATTGAATAGGACTTTAACAATGAGTAATCTTGAGTATCTTTAGATCAAGATTTACAATTAACTAGCGGCCTGTCCCGGCTTCGCGTGGATTTTTAATTTTACTAAATAAATTCTTTATTGAGGACTAATAACTAACTTAGCGTTTATATTACAGCACCAATTGGTGCTCTTATCGCTTTTTTACAAATTTTTAATTTATTTTGCATTTTTAATGAATTTTCTACTTGAATAAAGTTTGAAGTTAGTCTTGACCTAACTTAAAGAATAATTGACACGCAAGAAGTAGTCTTTGAAATTGGTCCATTCGTTTTATAATATAAATGATGTCACTATCCCTACGATATATATTTTTAGATAAAGAAGTTTGTCATATTTATTCATGCTAAATCTTAAGAAATATCTTACCGTCTAGTTTATTTGATTGCAAATGTTTGGTGAAGTGTGGGTCGCTGCGACATCGCGTCAGTTGACGACGAGTACTGCCTTCTTTACGTGGATGTGATTCACTGCTTGATTTTGGCGATTTACCTAAGAAATATGATTGAAAATATATAAAAATAAGAATATAATCACTGGCACTTATATAGCAACCTAAAATAAAATAAAATTTATATGTTTTGTGGTAGATCTTTCATCTCATTAAAAAACAATAACTGCATACTTCGTTTACTATCTCTCTATTACTATCTTTTAGTTTCCGCGAATGTAGTTTCTTGATAACAAATACAAATGTAAAATTTTGCTTGTCAATTATTGTTGATTATATCTGTATATTATTTGTTTAAGCATATTTTTGGAAATAAAAGAATTTATTATTATTAATTTATTTTTATATAAATACAGTCTAGACCAGGGATCCCCAAACTATTTTGGACAAGTGACCCCTTTTCCAAAATGAACTCTTACCTCAGACCCCCATGGCCAAATAACCTACTTTTAAGATCAACCCCCTTATTCATAATGGTCCGCTAACTTAAAACAGCTGCTATAGTGTGTTATTTTTCATTCTGACTTGAGGAACTGGTTGATTTAATAGGGGTCGATTTTAAGACCTCCTCGACCCCCACAATCAGTTTTCGTTTATATCGACCCCTAGGAAACCAATATCGACCCCAAGGGGTCAATATCGACCACTTTGGGAATCCCTGGTCTAGACCGACCCCACATAATGTGGGACAAGGATAGGAAGATGATGATGATGATTAATACAGTCTAGAGGTTTTTACCGGGTGTCCGTCCATCTGCAGTACTAACAGCTGCGATGGAGCTGTGTAAGGGGGCGGGGCGGGGAAGCGGCGCGGGGGCGGTGGTCACCCGCCGGCCCCCACGCCCCCTCTCGCTCGCGCCCGCCGTTTCAGACAAGTCTAGCGAATATACGTGTCGGGCTAGCACTCGGGTTAATGTCTCCATTGTTTTCTGTTTAAGATCAAATATAAGATATTAGTAACAAAAACTTGCAGGAGTTATCTTTACATATAAAAAATGAAACCAGTTTTCCGTTGTCACGACATAGCATGAAAACGGCTTGACCGATTTGGCTGATTTTTTTTTGTAGTTTTGTAATACTCTGTACAAGGTTCTTACGGTAAAAAATATTAAGAAAATCTCTCAGAAAAAAAAAGTCTCTCTAAGGCGGTACGAAGTCGCCGGGACAACAAGTTCAATATAAAATATGTTAGTAACTAAAACCGTGTGTGAACTATTCAAAACATGGTAAGTCAAAAATGTGTGTGCATTTCAAAATAATACTTGATTTCATACTAAGAGTAGTGGAATTTAAAGCTGTTTACTAAATATGGGATTGTATCTATGAGATGTGTCAATTATAAAAAAAAATACATATCACAAACACTATTTAGTCCCAATTTTATCAAATATTGTACATACTTCATTAGATTACTCATAGAATGCTACATTTCAATAATTTATCAAATATTATTATAAAATATAGCTAAATAAATAGGCACTTAGAGGATAAATAAATGTTATTAAAGCAATTTTACTACAGATTAGTATCTTACCGCCCATTCTTTGATAAGATCTTCCCAATGAGTAAGCCTGGTAAGTAGTTCCATAAAGCTCTGCCATAGTTCTGGCTTCACAGCTACATTCAGATTGGCTTTGATCCACGTCACTATTAATGTTTGAAATAGCGCTGGCGCTAAAAATCCACCTGTAATCGAAAAATAATAAGAACCCGAAATCAAAATACAATGGAAAATAAATGAGGAATATGCTGAGATTTGAAGAAAAAAAAATTGTTGAACATTCTTTAACTATAATAAAAAAAGATATTCTTTCTTAGCTTTGAGACAATAACAAAATCACACATCCACATGTACAATTGCCACATAACTAAATAAACTAGATATGTTCACCTTACTACTTACCACTCATAAATAAAATTGAATTAATTTTACTTTACACTAGTTTTTTGTACTTATAAATAGAAAATAAAATAATAATCTTTGTCAATGCAAAAATTAGTGAAAAACAAACGATACACTTAATTTAAACTAAATATTCAACAGATTTGTATAACTATCAGTACTAACCTAATGTGTCTTGTTTCCGTTTTGGAGGTACTTTGGTCAGTACCAGCGATGTGATTTGAAGTAATACTAACAACAGTTGTTCCCTGTAAATATAAAGATATGTATATATGCTATGTTGTAAGATAATGGTAGAAATAGAAATTAACTTATTAAAATAACGACCTTTCAAATGAAATTTATCTAACAACATATCTTCTTTGAGATAAGATTCTTAGTAATAAATAGTAATGTTAAAATCTTTTGTGATTTTTATCATCTAAGTAAAGAGTATTTTAAAAATTATCATGCTTTCGGATCTTAAATGCTCTACTAAGCCAATAGTTCCAGCCATTCCTTATTAATGGTAACGTGCCAAGATGGTGACAGAACAACCAATTAGTATTAATTCATTTGTAATGTCTCTGTTTACCATTTTTGCAAATGAGTGTAAAAGTGATGAAGGCACATGCATTTTTAGAATAGTTTCAATAAATTTACAAGTAATAATTAAATTTTGACAGGCGTCACAGCTTAGTTGGTAGTAGCTCTGCCTTCCATGCTATAGGTCGTAGGTTCGATCGTTTGTGTGATATGACCATAAATATTTATTAAAAAAAAACTGAATGCATACCAAGAGTTGGCGTCCATAGCAACATGCATAACCATATATCTATATATATTGAGCACTCGTTTGCACGTGTCCGTTTGTTCCTCCAATAATTGTTGTTGGCTGAGCGCGCCGGGGGGCGCCACCGGCGACGGCGAAGCAAGAAACACCGTCGCGGCTTGCGTCATGAACACTTGAAGAACGTTCTGGAACGAAATATATGTTATATAATAATATATATTACACAAAAAATCAAGTACAATCCTTCGCACAAAGAATTACAAGAAGAACAGGCAAGAAATTGAACTTAATAACGTTTCTGCCAGATACAACTCGCCGGAGGGCGTCCTACACTACGCTTGTCTAAACGCGGTCTCCACTCCAGTATCCGTTTGCTCGTCGGTTCTTCGGCAAACATGGCTGGCCCACTGCCACTTCAGCTTGCTAATTCTTTGATGTCGAACACCTTGGTTTTCAGGCAAATAACTCTTGCAGCAAACATGACCGGCCCACTGCCACTTCAGCTTGCTAATTCTTTGAGCTATGTCAAACACCTTGGTTTTCTGGCAAATAACTTCGTTACGGATTCTATCTATATATATAACTCCGATGAACGTTTAGATGCAGTTTATACCTGCATGCAAGAGGCCTTTGTCAAATTAGGGCAAACAGATGCAGTTGAAAATCATAACTATAAACTTAATATCTAATGTAAACCTAACCTAATTTTGTATCTGAATAAAGGCTATTATTATTATTTATACCTGCATGCCAGCCCGCACCATAACGTTGTCCCGACTGAGCGCGCCGAGGTAGGAGTCGTTGCGGAGACGGCGCGGCGGCGGCGCCGGCTCGCCCCCGCCCGCCGCCAGCTGCTGCTCGTACGTGTTCTCCACCAGGAACGGAGGCACTTCCGCTACCTGACAACATTATGATAAATTAGTAGTAAAATATCTTGAAATAACAATAGATAATGTTTATATTGCGTCACGTTCAAAAATTGACTAATTTTTCAATATATGTCAACTAAAACAATGCGCCACTTAATTAATATTACCAGATATTTTTAGCCTCTTTGGTGGTTAAACATGATTTTGACACAAATACCATTCCTAAGTTATCAAAACAACCAACTACGTCCATCCCATCAGATCATTAAATAAATAAATAAAAGTTCAAGGATTTTTTTTTAATTTACTCATCACACTATAGTCCAAACTAATGAAAACGTAAATGAAACGTACATAGAATACATAGACACAGAACAAATTCCCGTCCAGCCCATCAGATCATGAAATAAACTAACGTTCATTTGTATCCAGTCCTTATAAAGCGCGATGACGCGCCTTCCCGCCGCCGCGTGTGAGAAGGGCAGTAGAAAGGCCTGACGGAGCACTTCTATGGTGAAGTCCACGTGTTCACGCGACGAGCAACATAGCACGTCGCGAACCACTTGCTCCGAGCTGAGGCCTTCGAACATCACCACACCTGGAATATTCAAAAAACCTCAAAGTTATAACAATGAGATAAGATAAGATTTTTATTCATAATTATTATTAGTAGTAATTATAATTAGAGACATTGTAGAGTTTATGAACATTTTAAGTGGTTCGCTATCAAAATCGCTAACTTCAGAATGCAAATGCAGAATGCCTTTGTGTGTGGCTATAATAGGCCTGTTTCCTAATTTTATGTCACCTGAAAGTCATCAAGGCTGAACAGCATTTGCTGCAGCCAAGAATTACCGTTTAAAGTGCGTCAAATCACGGGAGTGTTCAACACAGTTGGACAACTAGCAAATGTTAAAGTTTCATAAAATATTCTTACCAGACTCCAAACTAGGATGCGGCGTGTTAGAAGCGGAATCATGCGAAGACGCCCGACTGGAATCCGAAGGGTGTCCAACAGTGAACGAAGTCTCTTCCTCGTGATGCAACGAAGCAGCCGGGGTGGGTGTGTTGGAATGTGCCACGTGGGAGCCCGTACTGGTCATTGAAGAAGGCCCGCCGTCACTGCCAGCCTTCTTCATAAAGTGCGCGTAACTAGCCACCCATTTTATAAGCGTCACTCTGCATATTACGTAATCATCTTCTAGAATGTTGTGTTGCACTGGGAGCTCTGCAAATACACAAAACAATAAGCTTCGGGAACGAACATAGTACCTATCAAAGGAAATCTGTGGTCGGCTCTTACCCAGGTTAGGCTTATAAAGCGAGTTTCGAGGGTTGAACTGCGGGCATATAACAGGCAAGTAATAAATCCTAAACTTTTCCAGTAGGAACGCGAAGCATCTCATAGCTTTCGCGTGAGACCTGTCTCGCCACTGTATTTTGGTCACGGACGTGGCCATTCCGTCTAGAAGTATCTCGAAGAAGTACTTTGTCTCGCTGTCGATTGGTTTCTCATTGGCGCTGGGCGGCAGGAGCGGTTGAATATCGATGCTTTGAACTGGGTTCAGGGCATTCGTATCGTGGAATATGGAAGCCGAGACGTTCGCGAGCTTGCCTATGATTCCTGCCGGCGTCTGTTCTACGATGATCTTCTTTGCGTTGGGATTCTCTGTGGTTGCGGTAAAGTTAGGGTGTTGCATTATATCCTCCATGCTGAATTCTCCCGACTCGTGCGGCGCGACCACGTCTATGGACTTGTGGTCGAGTGGGGATCCTTTCAGGGTAGCGCTTGGATCTGGCATGCCGGGCACAAGAGTTGCGAATAAAAAATGCACTTCCATTGGAGCGTTGTCGCCCAGTGCTTGGTACCATTGTAGAAAGTACCTAAAACATATCATTTACTAAGAACGCGCTTTGGTGTGTTTGTTTCTATTCATTTATACTGCATAACATGAGTTCCTGGCTAGTAAAAAAAAATAAAATTATTAACTATCAGTCATTCATAGTACAGACAATATCACAGTTTCCATTAAAACATTGCAATTAACCAAGCTAAGCCAAACATTTTCCTGGTTTATTTACCTTATAGCTTCAGCTCTAAGTTTATGTGAATTACCGCTATGTAATAGCTTTGAAAATATCCGTGTCATAGAGTGCAACTGCCATCTCTTCCCGATCAACTCCGGCAGTAAACATAATACTTTCTCGAGAAGGGACAGTGCCCCTTCTAATTCTTCTTTTCCCGCTTTGTGTACTAAAAAAATAATTATTATAAACTTCAAACAGAGGCAAAGTTTTGTGTTAGTTTCAATAATGAAGCAAGTTTGATGGGTCATTAGAAAACTATAAATAAAAATAATCAATAAATGACAATAGACGTTAGTAGAAATACCTTGGATCTTTTGTTGTTAATGTTTTTTTAAGATCACTATTTTAATGCTGTAGATATGCACTATGAATTTAAATAGGTAGTTTTTAATGATGGGAAAAAAAATAACCCAAAATTGTCCTCATATCTCTTTGTTGGTGTAAATGTATGAAAATCCTGCCTAGAGTTTATTAGTTCTTGATTTTAATAGACAAACTATAATATAAAGTCTGTAATATATATAAACATATAAGGATATTAATATTTCATTACCATAAATCATGTTAACCTTTGACATGTAATATTTCTAAGAAATTAATGATACCAAATCAGTATAAAACATGGTTTATAAAGTAATAAAAGGGATTCTAATTATCCTCATGGAATACCCAGTAGATACAATGTTATTGATTTATTTATATGATAAATATGTTGTTAAATATCTATAAACAAATCTTATCAACATTTGTATGTAATCATGTAAAGTTGGCTTTATTTAATAAATTTGTGTGAGTTTATGAATATTAACCTCCTATCTTATAAAATGTTAGCATTGACATTATGTCACCATTATGTATGTTAATCAAGACATCAAGTCTGCGCTAACTTTTTATAAGATAGACTGTAAGCCTATATCCAAAAACCAAGTGTGTTGTTGAAATGGATGGATACTATGTCGGTTTTATTGTTATAAATGTCTTTATAATCTGTCTATGTAATGTATTGTATTAAGTATGTCAGTCTTCTAGTACCCATAACACAAGCTCTGCTTAGCTTGGGGCTAGATGATGTTGTGTGGATTGTCCAGCATTTTTTATTAATTATAAGAGACACAGCACTATACATTTATTACAAATTTTGTTGAATCAGTTCAAAAAGGAGTTTATAATTTTAATTTTAATCGATACATATGTTTTATTTACTACACAAATGCAGCAAAAAAATACATGCTAATAATATAATCTAACCATATGGATTCAAAGATGATCACTATTTTCCTACGATGAGCATATTCAAATCAAGTATGAGTCATGGTATGAACCAATTTGATGATGAAATATTAGTGAGAGTAAAAAGCATAGATAATATTATGGTAATTTAAAATGTTCCAAATAGTAATTTATTGAGGATCCATGCTTATCTACTTTAATCTTGATACAATGCAGCCAAGTGCCAAATAATGAATGAAGATTTTGTGATCAAAACAAGCTGAAGCTTCAAAAATAACACAATCAACTTGGTTAACCAGTGGTTTGAAGGAATCAGTGCATTCTAGATGATATCGGAATACCCAAAACTCACCCAGATGAAACGGAAGTTCTATACCGCAAAAAGAGAAAAATAATGGTAAATTCTATATTCTACATTTAACTACCTACTTTTATTAAATTATCGGACAGGGTTATGTTAAACTATTCACTCATTTACAAAGAAATGCTAGTTTTGTTTATTACAACAATTATACATATAACATTGATTTATTAGATAAAACTTACCTCTTTGCCGTAGATTATTTTCTGCTTGAATAAAGTTGTCATATAGTATGAAGTAAACATGGCTAAAGTTTGACTCAAAGTAGGTTTTGGCTTCATCGGGCTCAAAATGTTCTGGAAAATATGAAAAATTCAGTATTCTGTGTAATTGACATATAAAACATGTATAAAACTTCTTCGATTTTATAAATAAAACATGTATAAAACTTCTTCGATTTTATAAATAAAACATGTATAAAACTTCCGGTACAAAACTGAATAAAGCTTCCTAAAAAAGTAGGATTATATACTGCATGATAAAATATATGAGAATAAGGAATACTAGCTGAATAATAATTCTCAGGTAAGAGATAGCTTCATAAGATAGCGGATATTATTCTTTCACACAGTAAACAGTTGCAATGTGAGTGTAGTTCATCATGTACAGTTATTCTCAGCTAATTAGCATGTACGGAATGTACCATAGAAATATAATAATAAGGGTCAAAGTTACACTCATCGGGAGCGTATAAATCTGTTCCTACTGCTCTATATTTTGATATAATTGTATTTCTTACCTAAAACGATCTTTAGATGTTTTAGTCGGGTTGAAGAGTCCTTCTTTGAGTCCTGTATTTTAACCGATGATTTCTTGACATCTTGATGGGATTTTTTAGTAAACATTTCGTAAACGTTTTTATTCGGTCATAGCGCAGAATCTTTAGATTCTCTTCATGAAAATCTAAATAATTTCACATTGTTTTCCCAAGTTTTCACTCCCATTTTGACGTTTCACCTAAAATATCAAGTTGGTTGACGTAAACAGCAGTGCTGCCATGTTTAGTAGAAATGTACCATTTGGTATTTAACTATTACTGATTGTTGTCCAGCCAGGCAAAGGAACTCGGAAATACTTGTAAAATCTTCAATCTTCATAAATCAGGATAAATACCTGGTATTTTTCGTAAATTATTTAACAGATGTCGCTAACGTCGCGTCGCTTTTCGTTCATTAGTAGAAATAAACAACTATGCAAGGGAATGCCCGAGCAATATACAAGTCTAGTTTTATGAGCCACAGGATAGCAAGATGGATGATGTGATGATGCTATTCTTAACAGCTGCGGGTTTTAAAGGGTGAACTATAAACGCCCCGTAAGGAGTGGCTGATACACAAGTGGCGATCACAACAGGCCATTTAGGCCGCAATGATATTATAGCCGCAAAAAGCAATTAATTATGTACTGCTCTTCTTTCTTGTAAAGCAATTTAATTCCATTTAATAGGTAAAGAAAATCAATGAAAATCATAAGTAAGACATATTTATTGTACGTCCGAAACGGATGGTTCTAACCTATATATTTGTAACATCTATGTACACAGTTATACAATAAATACATTCTTATTCTTATTCATAAAATGAAGCGAAAAGGAACAAAGTTGAACCTATTTTATGTTTATATTATGTACTAGCTGTTCCCGCCGCGACTTCGTCCACGTGCCGTTTTAAGAGATTTTGCTATAACCCATTACTATCTTCTTATGAAGAAAATTGATGGTAAAGAGCAGTCTATGACGGAAAACTGAATAGTTTGGTTTGGTGTTTCTATACCGATTTATTCTGTGATTATTTTTTTATTGAATAGGTAGGTAATAATGTTAACTTTTAAAAATTAACTTTAAAATTAGGGATGAGTGAGAGTAAATGTAAGAGTAAACAAATATAATCAGAATGCTCCGAACTGCTAAGCTATCAGGAGTTACACGTGTTATTGTGAGACAACCACAAAAGATAGACATATGCTGTTGCGGGATATTTTTTAGACAATTTTATGTAGAATATTTCCGTCATACGTGATTTCTATGAAACTTGAACCATTAAGGCTGCCCACGCGACGGAAGCTTAAAAAATGGAGTAACTGTTAAAACTGTTAGATATAAGTACCTACTGTAGGATCGAATAAAACCAGTTACAATGAATAAACGAATATTAGTAAAGAATATATTTAGTCAAGTGAAGATAGTGACATTGATGACAATCAACAACGTTTAGGTTGCTATGGTAACATCTAAGGCTGGTGATAGATATTAAAGGAGTATCTATTCCTAACATCCACCTCTTTTATAATGCCAGCCATCTTCTTGAGACTTTCAATTCTAGGCCCATAAAGTGGTTTGGTGAGCATATCAGCAATCTGCCTGGTTGCTGGCACATGGCAGATGGTAATGCTTCCATCTTGAACACATTCTCGTATAAAGAATGATCGTATCCTTATGTTTTTGGTCATTTGGTGGAATTCTGGAGGATTCTTAGCCATCTTAATTGCTGATATCTTTCATGATCTTTTGAAGCCAAATAATTTCGCTAGCAGTTTAACTTGCTGCCACTATTTCTGCCTCGGTGGATGAAATCGCTACTGTGCTCTGGCGTTTACTATTCCAAGATATTAGACCTCCAGCATACATACAAAGAATGCCTGAGGTAGACCTTCCAGTTTCATGATCACCTCCGTGGTCAGCGTCACATTCTAAACTATGATTATTTCCTGGCTTGTAAACGATGCCTTCTTCTATAGTCCCTTTCAAGTATCGCATTATCCTCTTGATATTGATGATGTTCTTCTCTTCAGGTTTATCTAAATTTCGAGATACAACACTGATAGCAAAGGCTATGTCAGGCCTCGTGCTTGTCATCAAATAAGCTAGTGATCCATCAAATAAGCTAGTGATCCAACAGCTTGACGGTACGGGAAGTTCACAGAAACTTCATTAACATCTTGAGCATTATTTGCTTTTAAAATTGGTGTTGGCACTGGCTTACATTTCTCCATGACAAACCTTTGCAATATGCGAGCGATGTACGATTTCTGATGCAGTAAAGTAGAACCATCAGGGTACCTTAACCACGCTCTGCTACCATGTTAAAGCAGATATAAATACTGTAGAATCGAATAAAACGGTTACAATAAATAAACGAATATTATTAACGTATACTGTAAAGAATATATTTAGTCAAGTGAAGATAGTGACATTGATGACAATCAACAACGTTTGGTTGCTATGGTAACATCTAAGGCTGGTTATAGATATTAAAGGAGTATCTATTCCTAACAGTAACTTCTCCCGTTTTCCCAACATTTCCCTTCACTACTCCGCTCCTATTGATTGTAGCGTGATGAAAAGTATCCTATAAGTTGCTCAGGAGTATGAAGAATAATTGTACTAAGTTTCGTTAAAATCCGTCCAGTAGTTTCTATAAGGAACATACATACAGACAGACAGACAGACAGACAGACAGACAGACAAAAATTTTACTGATTGCATTTTTGGCATCAGTATCGATCACTAATCAACCCCTGATAGTTTTTTTGAAAATATATTTAATGTACAGAATTGACCTCTCTACAGTTTTATTATAAGTATAGATAAAACATGTATATTGGCTACAAGATACAATGCCTTCAGTAAATATCATATAAACACTTTCCATTCGTACCTATACACTTTTGGATCAACTAAGCTATCTAGAGATCGTTAGCAACGATCTGCAGGTGCCTCTACTGCAAGAACATAATAGGTATAGGTACCTACTAGTGCATTAATGAGCGTGTGCATTTGTACAATGTTTTATCAATCTATCGGTACCTACCTACTTCAGTTGTACTTATTCAACATAAAAACTTATACATATTATATTACCATCACGACACGACACGACAGCCGCTTCCAATAATTGCTGCCGTTAGAGATTACTGACATTGCGGACGCTACAACTCTATATCATCTTACTATCTACCTTTATTTAGAGATATAGATATCTAGATAGATACATACTTATTTTATTCAATATTGACCTCTCGTGCTTATCGAAACTTGTTTTGATTGTAGGTACCCGATGACGATGACGGCAGTGTAATTAGTACACGACTCATCTCGACCAGTCAGTAGTGGCTCTCTGATCTTTATTAAATGTGCCCGCGTCGTCGGTTTGTGTTATTTCTAGTCAAAAAATAATTTATACATTACCTTAATACTTACTAGTTATTACGTAGTTAGTGTGCTGAACTGTTACCTCTAAATAGCTAAGAACTTGTTTATAAATATGCTGCTGTTAAAAAGTATTATATTTGTGAGTTTGCTGATTTGTGCTACGACACAAGATAATAACAAAAAAGATGTGATTGGCTTCCCCGAGTCGGAGGAAAACCCGGATCTAGTAAACAAAGATGTAAGTTTTTTTTCAATTTTGAAGGTTCTTACTTTTTATGGGCTAAAATAGGATCTATCTAGCATGAACATGCCAACCAAGGAACTCCCAAAACTATGAAGTACTTAGGTCATTAAATTAAACGATGGCCTTTAACAATTGTTACGTAAGTACTTCACAGTTAGTTAATTAGTTGGATAAAAAAATATTATGTGAATAAAAATTAAATATGGCTGTTCATAAAAGGGTCCCAAATAGCCAAGAGAAAACTTGATTTGCATCCTTACTTTAACAAGGTACATTTATTTTCTCTTGTTTTTTATATACACCTCTTTCTCCATCTGCCTTTCATTTGGCTGTTTAAACCTCTCAAGTCTCAGCAGGATAATTTCGTCTGAGCTTTCCGGTCATAGCATAAATAATAAGTGGCCATAATTTTAAAGGAGTCTAGGTTTGAGGCCTGGTTCAAAATATATTTCCTTATTGTCTTTATGCAGCCAGTCGAATAATTATTTACCTACATCGGCATAATGCTTTAGTAATGTGTATTCTGAAGGAGTCTGTAGAGATAGTGTGGGTATCCTATATTTCGTTTTCCTTATTTTCCAGAATCGAGTGCCAGTATTCATACCATCCATGTGTTCTCCAAACGAACTATACTATCCTGGAGATCAAAAAGACGATTGGATATGCGATTGTAGACCATGTAAGTTACAAAACACGCAGCGGCTCTACACAGATGTGATAATTTTGTTATGTTTGAAAATCGTAACGTAATTATTTTATTTTTAGCTTACATATATCATCCGACCTCAGACGCCTGCTGGCCCGCATTCCGACAAGGACCCTGCTCAGATGGTGAATACCTTACACTAAAGCAAAAATCTGACATCCCCATCTGCGAGAAAAATCCTTGCGTCGCCGACGGATTCGTGTCCTGGAACGGGAAGTGTGAACAGTTGGGTACAGTGGGCCCTTGCAACTTTATATACCCGACGGCAGCGGTTCTCGGCGTGAACGCGACAACCTTAGTGGTTAGCTGTGTAAGGATTCAGACACCCAGCAGATTCAGCGAACCACTGAGAGCTCTAACTGAATGTCCTCCTGGCTGCAAGCGAAGTGTTATAGGAAAGTGTGTTCCTTCATAATAAAGTGTGAAAAATAACATACCTAGTAAGGAATCCTAGAAAACTAAGTTATTTTTTAATGAAATATATAGAGCCATTGAAAGCTGCATAATAAGAATAAATGGAACAAGTTCGAACCAAATCGACACCTATTTCGTAAATTGATCCTCACCCTCGAAAGCAGGCTTTAAGATAACCTTGTACAGTGTGGCACCGGGCACGGCGGAGCATGCCGCCTACAGCACGCTCCATCGACGGCGTCGCCAGGGTAGCCATGACAACTCGAGGCATACGCCACATTGCGCCCTGTCAGGAGCGTTTATTTACCAATTACGACAATGGACATCGACGTGGTTGTCCACGCTCTTCGAGCGATAGCCTCTTTGATAAAGAATATCATAAATCTATTGTTCAAAATAACAAAAGCTCTATTCAGGTGGTGTAGTTTTAGTCATCTAGCGCCTGCAGAAGGTTAAGGTTGATTGACAGCGCAGTGGAAAACTTTGAAACAATTGTGCGAAGTTAAATTACCAAGTGCTATTAGTGCATGTTTCGAGAAAATGGAACAAAAGTTCGCATGAGGTAAGATAATGATCGTTGATAAACACTCCAGGAACCTGATACTTAGTCTAGACGAAAGCTCTCGATGTAGATAAATAATATCGGTACAGAAACAAGTTTTAAAGAATTTACACTTATTTTGAAATATTTATGTTTATACTTATACTACATAACAGCGATTAAAATACGAGACGAAATGTATTGTAAGCCGTGCTGGGTGTACACCAGCTGACTTTAATATGGGTTGTAAAACTTGTAAGTATTCGCTAGACGAAGGGTAGCTGCGAATTATCGTTCAATTTCCATATAATCGCGATTAGAAAAGCTTTCCCTTATCGGAATTGATCGCTGACCTACTTTGGACTACTTGACCACCCGCTACATAAAACCTAGCCTAATAGTTAGTGGTACCTGGACACTTTTAGCACTGACCCAATGTGGGTGACCTTCCAACGATCTATGGTCTACTAAACAAAAGCCTATTTCCTGTTAATATAAATTGTGAGGTTTTATGAAACTAATGATCGTTTATAACTTAGGTAGATGTGTAAAATAGTAGCAAATTTTTACGACGCCTTTATTTCACCAAAGTTCTACATTTGTTCGAACACGTTTTACGGTTTAAACTGGTTTGGGTTGCTGCGACAGAGTGTTCAACCAATTTGAAATCTGTTATTCGAGACTAGTGACTGCTTTCTAGTGATTAATTGTTATGTACCTTGATAACTACCCGCACGAGCTGCAATCACGTCAAAGTTGACAGTATGCAATGCGCACAAGGGTAGGCTCGAGTAAGCAAAGCACATAGAGCAAACATCGTGAGGACTAAACCAGGTCGACTCGTGCCGTGCCCTACATAATATTGCACGTTGTTTTCTTTTACCTGCCGTGATTATGATTAATTAATCTTTTCAGACACATTTTTATAGACCAGGAATTTACTATTCACAGATACCTAAGAATGTTGGTGAGAAGGAAAATTGTGGTATTCCAGAACATTTTGAAGTGAAAACTTCTTTAGCGGCGCTGGGTGGGTAAAAACTTTCAAACTCGCGTCAGGGTCACGTGATGCTGATCGAAAAAGCGTAAGATCGAGGGGAAGGGAGAGGAACTAGTATCTCCCACTCTTTCTACCGTGCCTGAGTGTGCTGCTCTGTTTAGGCGGCACAGGGCGAAAAATAAAAAATAAAAAATAATAAAAAATAAAAACATAAACATTGTATTCTACCTCATAAATGATAGTACTTTTATACTTATAATTAAACACAACATTAATATTGAAGTTTTCACTTCTGCCGGCACTCCCGGAGTGCTACCTTTTTTGATGTCATACATTTTTAAAGCTTTATATTATGAGGTATTAAATGGACTTTAACATTTATTAGACATTTAACATCGCATCGAGGGCAGTGGGTCACTCTTGAGATCTGAATTAAACTACGTAAAAGCACGAGAGTTTACTTTTGAAGTAGGCCACGCAGAGCTTGCGTGAGGTAACACGATGTTTATAGAGGTATAAACAGAAAATATTAAGCTGTTAGGTTAACTTCAATCAACCGACCGGAGTAAACCCAAAATATTAAAGATAAGATCACTTTGAGACATAAAAGTGACTTAAACTTTTTTATTACAAGGCTGGTCTGTACTCAGGACGATCTTTTACAAAGAAACTTCAAGTTAATATTGATGGTGATGTAAAATAGAAGATTTCATTGGTATTAAGTATTTAAAAGGTGGGTTTATCAAACTATTTTCCTGTTATTGATCATTTTTTAATACGATATCGTATTATCGTATGGTCATCATAATAAAAACATTCCAACTTAATTGGTAGGTATAATCAGAAAATATCACTTTTACAAAATTATTAAATGTACCTAATAAGGTGTGTTCGCATTATTTATCAATTAGTATTGAAGAAAAATAAAATCATATTTCAACCTAGTCGAAAATTATGTACATAAGTGATATAATGTAAGTACACGTTTTTCTTACTTTTCTCATAATAAAGTTGACTCTACACTCCTTATGTCGATACCACGTTACTTATTTTAAGTCAATGTTTTCCTGTAAGTTCAAGTGTGCATTGAAACTCAAGTTGAATAGGCTAGTTATAAATCTAGCTAGGTATAGGTATATAGTCGATAAGAACAGTCGACAGAAACCGTGCATCTTTTGTCACGCCATGCTCTACCAACTGAATACGAGCTAGAATAGAAGGCTCTAGGCCTTCTATATATAGATAGATAGATTTTTATTGCATCACGTTGGTTACAATTATAGGTCTGAGCCGAATATGAACCCGCTGGGGCACTGCAATATTATTGCCCTTAAAGCAACATTTTGGTACCTACATAATATTCTTAAAATTAACCAAAAATATCCTTAAAATTTAAAAATTAAGGCATATTCATTACCGTGCACTTGGAAACTTTGCTTGAGAAATATGTATATCGTGTTTTTTCCCGTTTGTTCTTAAGTAATCCGTGTTTAATGTATGCAAATGTTATTGTAAGAGTCAGCGATACCATAGCGCTCCTATATGCTCCTATATACCTCGTAAAACTATATGGTTTCATATAGTTTTACGAGGTTTTAGTCGTTTTCTCATTAGACTAATGATTATCAACGGTTGAGTTGCGATGTGAGCAATTGGATCATTTGACTCTTTAATTATAATAATGCAGCTGAGATTATGAGCTATGAGGTTCTATAAGATAAAACAAGCCGGTGGTCTAGATCAATTGCCTAAAACGATGCATTGCCACATTGGGCATTTCCATGAATAATGTTGGAAATCTTGCGTTTATTAAATGAACTTTATTAAATAATGAATAGCTACAGTACAGATGATTTTATTTATCCGATTGCCTGCCCAGCCTGAGTTATTAGTTAGATTACAATCAATGGTGGCTGGTGGTGGTAGTGGTGGTGTGGTGACGTCACCCGTCACTTTTCTCCCCTAAAATACGAACTTCGGTAACGGTATACATAATTTCAAAATATAAATGTTGTTTGATTTAATATTTGGAGGGTCGACTCTACAAACATTAAAGTAATGAAGGGTGCATGTATTATGAGTAATTATGACTATAATTATCATGAAAGATATACGAAATATGCACATAACCTCCGCCCCAGTACCTATAGCAGTTTCATTTTGAGCTTATAACAAAATGATAAGTAAGTAGGTACATTGTAAATCGGAATAATAAAATCATTTAAATATTGTAGGTAATAAGTAAATATAAATAAGCAAACTGCTTGTTCTATGGATATTATTTCTTTACACCTTATCGATTAATAGATGCTAATTCTAGTGCTGTTTTATTTCAGAAGACGTGATCATTTACTTTTGTATCACCCTGTATATGACTAACATGCCAGAAACATTGTAGGTATCATGCTTGTGCCTATGGGCAGTTATTCAAAGTTCAAGGCCCCGAAATTACGGGATTTCTTACTTATATTAAAGAAGGTCAAACAATAATAGGAACACGATATCGCTGTAACAAAAAAGATTGCAGGTTGATCCTTCTTACTTTTTACTAGTGAACAAAGTATTTGTACCTACTCTTACTAAATATGCTAATTACATAGCTATATCTAGGTAGATACAAGAACTTGATACTGAGCAGCTGAATTAATTCCGTATTCCAAAACTAAGTATGTCAACGTGTCAATAGCACCCTAAAATGTAAATTTCAAAGCTGGCTTCTTTCGAGGTGTGCTACGATGACCTGCTTTGCTCGCGTTAATAGATTAGGTGTTGGGCGGGCTGTGGCTCGAAGTTGCGTGTCGCGCCGCCCGCCCAGCACCAGCCCTGTCCGAGTGAAGCGGGCACCGGGCAGCGCGGCTCGCGGCCAGTCGGAGGCTCGCGCCCTCCGCGCTCGCCCGCCCTTCGCGACACCGCGCCATCAAATGCCACTCGATCTCAACCATTCTCTGTTATGGATAAGCGCGCCACCAGCGGCAAAGGGGAGCCTATCCCGAGCATCCTGAAGAAGCCCAAAAACCGGCATAAGGGTGATCTTCTTGACAAGAAATCTAAAATCAAGCCCGAGAAAGTGGAAGGCTCGAAAAAGGGTGATGTGAATGCACCGTTGCCCCAGGGCTGCACACCGCTCATGTATGCCTGTCAGCAGGCCGACTACAAAAGCGTCGTTGAAATTCTCAATAAGGATGTGAGTTCCTAATCATCCTTCAACTTCACAGATTTACATATCACTCAAAACTGAATTGCTACATTTTCCTAAGATGCCCGTTCATTGAATATAAAATCAATCTAGTTGCTCACCATTATAGCTAGCCGAGAAAGGAGGTTTTTCACAAGGTGAACGATTATGAAAATAAGAAAAGTGTAGTTTGAATGGCCTGGCGCCCACACGCGATGTTAGGTAGGTAGGTACCTGTCGATGGCTGGAGGCATCACTCCCTTGTAAACAACGCTCGGCGCCGGCAAACTGCACTTGTACGACTACCGCGAATAAAATCGCAATAATTACCTCGCTTTATTGAGCCATTCATTTAAACTGATACGAGGTTTAAATATTTTGGAATAAGAAAGTACTCAGACGAGTAAATAAAAGATGAAAGTTGAAATCAACTCTACTTTCTGTTATAAGCATGGTATGTACATACACCCAATCTCGAAAGTTATTTTGCTTGTCTTCGAGGAAATGCAGCAAGCTCATGGGTGGCGAGGGGTGAAAGTCAATCAATAGGTGATTCGACTAGCGTACAATAGAGTAACATTTTCTACAGCATGTAGGATAGATATATGTAACATAGGTGGTTACGGACTATCCACCGTATGTGTCGGTTCTCGTGACACAAACTACATATATCGTGTTTCTGTATCAATCTAACCGGTTTTAAAGTTAACAAAGTAAGGGTGGTTGAAACCTTGTAGGATCATTATTCATCGCACTCAACATTCTGTTAGCTCTGGCATTTATCAATAAATTCATGTGATAATTATGTTCTACTCGTAAGTCATTTTCTTTATTGACCTCTTTCACACAACAATACGATATGTTTAACCCAATTAAAAACAAAGTAAATCGTAGGCTATTATGGAGCCATGTCAAGAAAGTACACGCCAAAGGTAAGTTGGTGTAATGTGGTGTCCGTTTCAGCCCTCTTCGGTTCGAGTGAGAGACAGGGGTCTTCGCTGTGCTCTACACTACTGCGCGTCGAGTGGTGCAGGTGCGAGTCAAGCCGCTCGCGCTAACTGTGCTGATAGGGTGCTGATGGCTGCACCAGCGTTGGCCGACGCTAGAGATGCTGATGGACTAACTGCACTGCACCTCGCTGTGGTCCACGGGAACGTGCCTTTAGTACAGACTTTGCTTGCGGCTGGTGCGGATGTAAACGCAAGAGATGATGAGCACCACACCGTGGTTCACTGGGCCACCGGTGAGTAATTTAATGGAATTTACCAACATGATTGTCAAGTATTTTCCTCAAGCCTCAAGCCAGACAGGTATCATGAAGAACGAGTTATCTGACGTCATCTTGAATAACATCGAACTGCGAAGGCAACTTAATGTAGAGTCATAAAACTGAATACATATTCGTCTTTATAGCATAAAATATTTGTATTTTAATCTGATCATTTCAAAATCTCCATAATTGTAAACCTATGAAGATACAAGTTCTAAAGCAAATAATGCTTAGGTATGCTTATTATACTTAAGCTTATTATGTATGCAACAAGCCTTGAAGCAATTTGTAAAGCTGTTGTGCCTAGATTTAGAGCATGTAATTGTAGTCATTAGTGTTACCTAGACTCATTTGCCTACATTAAAATTCAGGAGGTAAATTTGCTTAAACTATTATTAAATTATTAGAAGAACACGACGTAATTTACTTACGTAAAAGTCAACCAAATATTGGGTTGAGATTTCAAAAATCAGAAAGTCGATTTTATGATAGTAGGTACTATTTTTTAACTCTCTCTTTTTTAATCAGTGTAGCAGTAGTTTTACAACCATTCCTGGCAGATTTAATTTACCACGAGACCGCAAGCTTGTTTGTCTATTTGTCTAGCTAGATAGTGAGTGAGTGAGTTATCCAAGGGGTGTCACTGCGCGCTACCTTTGCGGTTATCATCGCTCGTATCGGCTGCGGTTGACTGCGAGCGCTCACGCTACCAATTAGTTCATGCCCTCACTGCTTCGCGTCAAACTATGAAGATATCTATTCACACTAGCTCATAAACTCGAAACGCCGAAAGAATCGGTATTTAATATTTTTACAGCTCAATCGCAAAATGAATCTTATTTCATTGGCTGATTTCAATTGGGCATAGCGAGCAATAGTACATTGTTCACCGAGAGGAGAAAGTGACCGATTACCGTTGAGGGTGTCGTTTGAAGCCCGAGCCGCAGGCGAGGGCTTTAAAACACCCGAGATCGGGAATCGCACTTTCTCTTGAGTGATACATAGTGCTTTATACTACACCTACGAGGAAAATAAAAAACTAAAATTTTCACATGTTCTTTTTTCAAATTGTTTGACACCATCCAACACACAGCTAGTGGCCAGTGTCATTTTGCGAACTTGGAGATAAAAACTTACTGTAAAAACTTTTTGGCTTTTGATATTTAGGTTACCAGCGCATAGTCTTACCCAAAATTAAAAAAGAAAAACCACGTAAGAAATGGATTTTCATACACTTTTCTCTCCCGCTCAGATGCGTTTTCTCGCCGCATATTTGTTCGATATGCAATGACGTACTTTCTACCGTAAATTTGATAAAGTATCAAGGTACTTTCCGAGCAGGTGTAGTATAAAGCACTATGTATCACTCAAGAGAAAGTGCGATTCCCGATCTCGGGTGTTTTAAAGCCCTCGCCTGCGGCTCAGGCTTCAAACGACACCCTCGACGGTAATCGGTCACTTTCTCCTCTCGGTGAACAATGTACTATTATCTACATTCTGAAACTACCATAATATTGCGTGTATGGCGTTGCTAAATTGCTTTTGGTAGCTCAAACACAGGTTATGGTAGTATTTTTGATGTTGCTTAACTCCGGAATCTAACGACATATGTATAGCGCCAGTATTCGAGGCCAGTTCAGCTTCCGTTCTGCAAACTTCCGTTGTATTGTGATCTAACATCATACCCTACACCTTGACCTTTCAGTGGACTTATTTTCAGCATAATTTTAATGTAATTGCTTTTCAAAAGTGAGCTTAACTGCCTTTTCTGAATATTCATTTATGTTTATTTTCTACGTGAATCATAACATATTTTAACTCTATTATTATTTCGTAAAATGTGGGATAAACAACATCTACTTATAAAACGTTTCAGTTAGTTTTATGATGCTCTTGCATTTACCAGGAAATAAAGTTCAGCCGTTTTGTTGAACCCTAAAATATTATTATTGGTAATACCATGTTTCTCATTATTATATGAAACATAAATGCGGTAACCACAAATACCGCAATATAAGTCATCAAGATTTCTGTTGTGGTTACGGCAAGTCTGACTGGTACCTACGAAATTGGGGGGGTTTAGGGGGTGTCCGGTATGCCGTCCGGCCGTCCAGCGGTATTGAGCGGCAGGCAAGGTCGCGCCCTTGAACCGACTGGCATGTGTCTAGGACTTCATAGGCTAAATGAAAGGTCATACAAATCGGATTGACGAGGTAATGATACATGCAGGTCAAGCGAGCCGGCTCAATCAAATAGTAATCGAAAAAAATAATCATATCCATATTAGGTTTAGTAAAGCATCAATTTTGCAAACCCCATATCTCTCAATTTTGTTCATATAACGTTTGCCCCAACGATAAATGACCAAGACACATGTTTTCTTTTGTTTTCATAGTGTGTGGTGAAGTGGGATCCCTCCGAGCAGTGCTCGCGGCTGGAGCTGATGCCGCTACCCCGGACCAGCATGGAGGTTACCCCCTGCACTATGCTGCTCAAATGTGTGGAGCACCCGCGGCTACTGACCACCAAGTAAATATATTCTTTTAAACCTGGTTCTACGATCCAAAGATTGAAAAATATTCCACATCTGTGTTGACAAACCTACCAAGTGGTTTAACTTACATACAAAGGCAAATCGAGGCTAAAGAGAAGCCATTGTTTGCTTTTTTTTCCAGTCCATTTTAAATTGCTGCATGATTAACCTAGTGGGGTTGGCGTGCTAAGTAGAGAACTGCATTGAATAAGCGTTTCGCGGTGTAAACCCCTTGTTTTTATTTCAAATTGACTGCCTTTTTAGTCTAATGATTTTCTAGTTACCATTTGCTTTATAAATTAGAGCCGAGGAGCAGCCCTGGAAGTTTTACGCGCGTTGGTTAGAGAAGGTGGTGCAAGCGTAGAAGTAAGAGACGCCGATGGTAGGACACCCTTACTTTGGGCAGCTTCAGCTGGATCCGCTGCTGCTGTCCTTGCATTACATCAGGCAGGGGCGAAGGTTGATGATGATGATAGGTATGTAAGAGTGTGTAGAGCTGAGTTTGATTTAACTTTAGACGGAATGTAAACATTCAAATAAATGATGTTAACAGGGATGGCCTCACAGCGTTACATTGTGCTGCAGCTCGAGGCCATACTGAAGCTCTAGAAACTTTGGTTGGTCTATGCGGAGCAAAGGTGGACGTGGCCGACACACATGGTTGTACACCTTTACACTACGCAGCGGCGTTAGGACACGCTGATGCGACCGCAGCCTTGTTGGACCACGGAGCTGATTCGCATCGCCAAGACAGAAGGGGTCGTAGCCCAGCGCACACAGCAGCCGCGAAGGGTCAAATAGAAACAGTTCGGATACTCGGTGGGAATTTATTCAATGCATAGCTAATTATTAAAAACCAATATTCTGATCATTGCTTAATTTCAGGAGCAAGAGGAGCAAACCTCTGGTTAAGAAATTCTAAAGGGGATCTTCCTTTACATGAAGCAGTAGCATCAGGGAGAAGAGAATTAGTTAAATGGCTGCTAGATGGAAGAACTTCACAGGTCAATGCTACAAATCATGAGGGACGGACACCATTGCATATTGCAGCAGCTACGGACAATGCAGACCTTTGTCGTTTATTACTTGATCGCGGCGCAGAAGTAAATCCAATAGCAAGGTCTTCGAAGAATGAGCCACTAACGCCACTCGATTGTGCAACTACACGAGGCCATAGGTCAACAGCAAAGTATATACAGATGCACGGAGGACTACCAGCTTCAAAGCTCTCAAATACACAAATTGTAATCGACGGCGCTCCTATAACATCACTTCCGACACGAAAAATTACAAGTACAAAAATAGATGTACATGACAAAATAAGAATTGAAAAACGAGAGGTAGTAGAAATCTCTAGCCCAGTACACGAGAGGAGACGTTTGAAAAAAAATAGTGAATCAACTAACGAATCTTCCTCTGATTGTAGAAAGGCATCAAGGCGAAAACCAGAAAACACATACTCTGATAGACACAGAGAAAGAAGAAAGAAACTCGTCCAGACTCAAAAAAGTTTCAGTGATGGTTATGACAGTGAAGTCGATGGACACAGTAATGAAAATTCACGAGAAAAAAAGTATCGAAGTTCAAAGAAAAACAGATCTAAAAGTGAACCTTCAAAGCGACATAAAACTAATTCAAGACATAGACGTCAGCGTTACAGATCTGATTCAGAAAGTTCTTCAGAATCTGAAAGTTATTCGGAAAAGAAAAAGAGTAAGAGGCATCGAAAACGTAGTAAAAGAAAAAATAGTTCTATAACTGAAAGTAGTAGCTCAGAATCAACTGAACGGCGTAGCACTAAGCGCAAAGGCAAAAAAACATCTATTCACATAGAAAACGACGATGAAAAACAAAGAGTTAATATTGTTAAATACAAAAGTGTTGATGGGCCTGATTTTTCAGAGAACATTAAAAGACAAGTAAGTTTATCGGCAAATGTTGAACAAGTACAAGCGCCTAGCTTGCAAATAGACGATACTGAGGATAACCAAACTGAAAAAAGCAAAGCACACAGTGAAACTGAAACAGATACTCTCTCAGTTAAAACGAATATGGTGGTGACGGAAGCACAGATTCACATGGAGCGTCAGTCTAGTCAGCAAGGTAATTCGGAAATAACTGTAACTCTTGATTCTTCAAATAATGTATCGATCGAAGCGGCGAACATGACAGTTACTCAAAAACAAAGCGAAGAAGTTGCTAAATCAGATTCTGAAAAATCTATTGCACAAGCAACTGCAGAAGATTTAGAAATAAAAACTGTAGCGAGAGAAATTGAAAAGGATGATGCATCGGCTACGTCAAGTACAGCAAAACAAGACAGTAATGATAATCTCCGTTCAAACACAGATAGCAGTAAAACTCAAACACAGAATGAACAAAAAGAAGAACATTCGTCTCAGCTAGTCAAAACAGGAACGCCAAATGAAACCAAACAGTTAACTGAATCCAGCAAAGGTACTGAGCTCAGCCCATTACCAGCAAAGTCACCGGAAAATATGTCAAAGTCACCGGAAAATTTGTCTAAGTCACCAGAAAATATATCCAAATCTCCTAGCCCCACATTGGAATTGGCAAGAAAAAGATCGTTCCAAGTTTTATCAGGACCAGATGAAGCACTGAGTCACCTGTCCGGTGAAAACAAAACTAGCTTGGATGTAACTAGTTTAGAAAAAACAGAGTCACAAGAAAAGGCAAGTTCACCGGTAGTATCTTTCGCTGCAGAAGATGAAGTTTTTGAGAGCAAAGATTCAGATAAGGTGTCTGATCATCTTATGGGAGAAATAGTAACGCACGGTGAAGGAGGATCCGAGTCTGAGGTGCAAACCGGAGTAAATTTAGTAAAAGATAGTAGTGAAAGTCATCATAGCTCAGATGACAAGAGAATAAAATACGCAGCATCTACTACTGGCAGCAGCACTGAAAATGCTCAAGGCATTGAAAATGAAGCGTCTCCAGTCATAGGTGACAATGTTTCATCTTTGGATCGAGCAGTACAGCAAGTTATATTGGAAAATGTCAGTGAGGAATTTGATGTAGATTTATCACAAACATCAAAACGTACTCGGAAGACATCTACTAGAGAAAGCCAAGGCAGTAGTCGTAAGAGTAGTATTTATGAAACAGAAAGTTATAAAGTACTGTCTGATATAATAAGCGGCGAAACTACTACAGGAATATTGAAAAAGAGTAGCAAACTCGAAGACGGTTCTTTGGAAGACGACAAAGAATTTTCTGTAGGAAGTATGTTAGGAAGAGATGGTAGTATTTACGGTAGAGTTCCTAGTGTTAGTGATAATGAAAT
Organism: Ecliptopera silaceata; assembly: GCA_932527185.1. Taxonomy (NCBI): domain Eukaryota; kingdom Metazoa; phylum Arthropoda; class Insecta; order Lepidoptera; family Geometridae; genus Ecliptopera; species Ecliptopera silaceata. The sequence goes on along the minus strand of OW052208.1, from coordinate 6,079,548 downwards.
ATACAGTCATACTGAAGTTAACGGCCGAAGAAAACGTTTCCGGAAAAAGGGTAGGACAAAGAGTAGAACAACAATTAGGTCAAAAAGCGAAAACTCTGAAAGAGGATACGAATCCAGTGGTTTGATGGATTCTGGATTTGAGCCTAGTCCACGAGCGCTGCAACGTCGCATAAACAGCCCTCGACTGTCCGCCTACTATCAGCAGAGAAATGCGAGCGGAAGATATTCGGGAAAAGCTGACAGCAGAATACCCGTGCGGAAGCCGGGCGACAAGTATGCCGTCGACATGAAGTCAGTTACTCAACGTATTCAAACCAATATGAGAAGGTCAGTAAATTTAACTTAAGATCAGGATATTTTAAATGGCGTATCAAACTGTGTTATTTTTCCAGATACTATTGCGAGCGAAAGATATTTCAACACCTATGGGAATTAAAACGCCTACAGATACGAACAAGCAAAGCCAACGAAGCGGTTCTTGTGAAACGCGCTATTGACGAATACAACAAATCTAGTTTATCCAGTGTTGGTTTGGGTCCTTACAACAACACGGACTTTTCATTTAGCAGCTTTGAAAAGTTCCTTTACGGCAGCTTGAGAAAATTGCAGAAAAGTGGCAAGAGGCATTTAGATAACCTTCCAGAAAAGCCAATTGAATTTGATTACGGAGAGAGTGAGCTATACAAAATGAGTGCCATTCCTGACAACCCTTGTCTGTGCACCAGTAAAACCCATAGATGTTTTCATGCAATTCATGCGTATACTGGCGTTCCATGTGCTGCTTATAGTAAGTAACTTTTAAAAGCATCTTTGTCATTAATATCGGCGAATGTTTAATACTGTTTTTATTCCAGTACCCTTCAAATGGGATCATCATACGATGCCTAAGCCTGCTACAGCAGGACCCAGCGCGAAATCAAAGGGATTTCTACCAAAAATAAACTCGAAACCACCAAGCTCGGGGAAGGCCCATGTGACACTGGAAGTCTCTCACGGTACAGAAAAGCAGCTGATAGCATTACCAGCTGAGAAATTGGACAAAAATAAGAGATATTATGTGACGTTTACTGTCAAAGGTTCGGAGCCGACTTCCGACAACGATAATACCTCATCTAATGCGACTTTGAAAACGAAAAGTGGCTAGGAACTAGATTTTAAGTATAGTCGATGTCAGAAACAAAATACATGTTTCATAACGGCTGTTAAAATGGTTGTAAAATGAAAGAGATTACCTAGGGACTGTATAAAACCGTCCAGTTTGAGATTATGAAAACGATATTTTTGTATATGTAAACATAGTAAATAAGTAAAGAAATGATCTGAAGTGTTTTGTATTGTACTGTTGTGTAGTCTTCCCAGGTGTTACGAATGCACAGATATATGAAAATAATCCAGCTGTTGTTCTGCACTAAGTTTAATGTGAAATTACTCAAAATTGTAGAAATATATAGATCTAAATAAAACATAAATATCTTTCAATTAGGTACCTCACCTACTTATATTGACTATACTTAGTCTTATATTGATGAGTTTAAAATAAAAGTAATCACGTCAAACTATGTAAGTTTATTAGCCTAAAAAATAAATAAAATAACAAATACTCAGGTACTAAATAAAGCAATACATACTAGAAAAGGCAGAATCCCTCATACACCTAGTAAAAGTGCTACGCCGGCTAATGTCCAGCGCGTGGGCTTATCTTTCGTCTTCAAGTTGAACGTCCAAACGAACGTGGGGCCGCGCATTCTGAAATATTTAAATGTGTCAACTCTACTTCAAGAGAAATAAGAAAACAAAGTTAGACCTATGGGTTTCACTTTCGCATTGTCATGCAGTAAAATAGATCCTTGCGTGTTAGAAAATCAGTTGGTCCAATACAAAAATAAATAAAAATTCACGAACATTTTACACTTCGCACTCTAGAGCCAAACTTAACTCTCGGTGGAAATTGAACTCACGAACCACAGCACAGAAGGCAATGCTATTGCCTACTGTCAAGTTAATCTATAAATAAATAACAATCAAACGCTTTGTTTAAGATAAGGTGGGTGGACCATGGAAGGCCATGCTCCTTTGAAGGCCAACTATAAAAAAGTCATATTTATAGTCACGTGATGACAAATTCTTTCCGCTCACAATAAGCCCCATCTTAATAGCGAAATGGTTCATTACTTACCTAATCTTATAGACCGGGCATTCGTAGACATTTCGTGTGTCCTGCTTGTCCTGCGTCACTGCCTTGATGAAGATGACGGGCATCATGGGGAAGAGTTCCATCATCCTGGACTCCACGATGCCACCGGACGCCGTGTCCCAACGAGCGCCCTCCATGTAGAGACCGTGAATGTTCGCGCCTTCGCGGGGCGGAGCGCTAATTAAAAAACATACAAATTGAGCTATTAAGGTGATACCTCTCGCTTTAGCGGAAAATTAAATTTATTTAGGGTTTTTTTTTATTGCGGCTGAACTGTTACATCTTTTACTAGTTTAAGCTATTTTGCGAATATAAACAATAATTTTCTGTGTAACCCTGTAGCAATTTTTGAGATTGGTTCTTTATATTAACTTACTTAATTTAATTACTGTACAAAACAGTTAAATTATTTAAATATAAATCAGCATTCTAAAGTATAGACAATTACATTCTTTTAATAATAGGAATGTTGTATAATTTTCATTAGTTCGAAGATTATTTGAGTTTAATTCCTTGACTAGTATCATACCTAATCAAATTTGAAACTAACGAGGTGTCTTTGTAGAACTGGTTCGATTAGTTATTTCGAAATTAGATGTTAATGAATAAAATCAAACAGGTTGTTTTTGTTTGGACTACCGTTGTTTTTTGAGCACACTATTTGTTTAAAATAGATTTATTAATAAGAAATACATATTTAGACAGGCGTCACACCTCAGTTGGTAGTAGCTCTGCCTTCCATGCTGTGGGTCATGGGTTCGATTCCCAAGAAAGCAAATGCTTGTGTGATGAACATAAATATTTGTTATGTGTCTGGGTGTTTCTATGTAGTCTATGTATGTATGTTTTAAAAAAAATATGTATTCTATCAGCAATCTAGTTTCCATAGTACCAGCTTTGCTTAGTTTGGGACTAGGGTGTGATGTGTGAAATGTCCGTGGATATTTATTATACATACTTAAAGTCCTGTCTGTTCTTCTTAGTGACGTCACAGTTGAGACACATCTTGTCTAGCGGCCACTCGTTCTTACGCGCCGTTTGCTGCATGATAGCCGTCAGGAATGACTGCGGGTTGAAGAAACCAGCCAGCCATACTGCTGGTGGTAGCTGGAAATAGTGATGGTTTTTTTTTATTTTTCTTACGACAAATCTATTAATAAAATAAATAATGCTAAGTACCCAGAACACCCGGAATAAATATTTGCAGATCGTACAAACATTTATCCCAAGCCGGGAATCGAACCCGCAACCTTCGCGTCACAGGCGGACCTTCGCCCGCCGCGCCACATCGCTCGTCAATTTATGGAAATTATGTACTTTAGTTAATTTGATTAAAAAACATAAATAAAACGGCAGACTATTTTTTATCCATGGACTTGGACCTTACTTGGTCAATTGGATAATTGCGAATAATCAGATTAATAAAAAAACCGGTCAAGTCTGAGTCGGACTCGGGTTTCGTACCAAAAAAATCACGTTTATGTATTAGAGCGCTTTAAATATTTATTTATTGTTTTCAAGTATTTGATGTTATAGCGCCAACATAAATATGTAAATCATCTGTGAAAATTTCAACTCTCTATTACGATTCATGAGAAATAGCCTGGTTAGAGACGGACAGCTGTTACTCAGTTATAGGGTCCCGTTTTATTCTTTGGGTATCAAACCCTAAGAATCACAGTAGAATTTATATCCGACTTTTCAAACGCCACTAATAAATATTTTTAAGTGAGTAATTCGATTCGAGTTGGCCAAATATTTAAGTAAACATAATATAACACACTTAAGACACGATAAGAAGAAGAAGAATTGGGTAATTTAATTATACATCAAAAACTCACATTAAAGTCTCCAGTCCAGTTCTCAAGCTCGGTCAACCTGAGACAGAGATCAGAGAACCAAGCCGCCATTCCCAACAGACTGGGGTAAGCCAGCTTCGACCACGAGTCGGGCACTTTGTCCATGAACAGAGACTCCATCAGCTTCTCCATGTCGCTGCTGATGGTTAGCTCACCCTGAGGGATGACGACATTTATAAGTAGTATTCAATTAAGAGCAAAAGGCTGCGAAAGCCACGAAACGCGTGTGTAGATGGTTTCGCGCTGTTCCCCGTTCGTTGTCGGTTTTTTGTCCCGCGACAAAGGTTCGCTTGGTTCACGACTGCGAGGCTTCGCGAGTGTGGAGAGACACATTTAAGGTCTCTACCCACTACACCGTATCATACCATGACCGTGCTATGAACGTGTCAGGACCGGCAAAATATTCTCATCGAGAAACGCGACGTTGTTTGTTGGTTGGTGACGGAACGGTCTAGTGAGCATAGTCCCATACTTTTCAATACACAGAATACTTTTTTGCCTGACACGTTCATAGCACGGTCACGGTATGATACGGTGTCATGGGTACCTTTAAACGCGAAGTGCACGGCGCGAATCGCAGCGTCAATTCACAGCAAGAACCGCGAGCGAGTGCAGAGAGCGCTATAGACTAAATCGCCAATCGATTCGAATCCCTTGTCACCAACATGTCTACGATAAAAAGAAAATCGTCCCTATAGAAAAAGACAGTGTAGTCCACGAAGGTTGAGCCATTGATTTCTCGTAATCTTACTAAAAATATGAATAATAAAACGTTTACTATAAACAGGCTAACAGGCTATTTTACACATCACGCTCTAGTCCCAAACTAAGCAAAGCTTGTACTTATTATAATAGCTGTATTGTATAGGTTACCTTTAGACCCAGCTCCGTCTCTTTCAAAGATCGTCTAATCTCTCCCATAAGTTTGTTCATACGCTCTGCTTCTTGGAAGGCGACAATGATAAACGGAGTCAACTCTTCTACTTTCCCCATCAGCTCTTGCAGATTGAAAGGTTCTGGCACTCTGTCCAGTATGTCATCTAATATGAATCGCACCTGTTGATCAAAAATGACAATGGCAATAATTTAAAGCCCATAAAAGCCTTCAAGTTCATTTGATTTCATAAAAGTACCAGACGCAACGGCGTTCATTAATGATGGGTAAAAGTCGCACTGTCGCTGTGATTAGCTAAATTCTACAACCTGGTATAGGTGGTAGAAATATCGAAATATTGATATAAAATTTCAAATTTGAGTTGTATCATAAGTAATTCAATTTCTTACAGATATATTTTACTGTTATGATACACTGGCGAGTTCTAGAGTTAGCACCCTAGTAACTGTCAAAAACATGATTTTACGAGGATGTAACCGGTTGTAAGTCAACATATTGGTGTAAATAGTACCGTTTCTTCTTTGGTTGCTCCACCACCAGCTTGAGCTCCTGTATCTCGAGGTTGCATTTCAAATACCACCTGGAAATTAACAGAAGTAGTGTGAGGATCAACCAACTTTACGACCTCATTTGAAAGCGTAATTCCAGAGGGGTGAGAGTACGTAAAAATGTGACAATCGCAAAGTAAACCTAACGCAGAGTACTCTATTCACACCGCGTGTCAAACACCAGCTCGACAACCGAATGATGCGGCGTCAACGCACAGTGTGATTCGACTACGTTTACTTTACGATTGTCACATTTATTTGTGCTTACAGCTCAGTAGCTCTACCATGAGTTTTTACTATACTATATAAACTATACTCGCTAGCGTCTGTAGTTAAAAAGATGTATGAAGATTTGTACAGCTCCTCTAGCGGATAGTTGGGTACTAAAATTCGCAATACTAATATTTACGTAACTACCGTAGTAAAGTCAGGCGATTTTACTGTGACAACTCATGGTAGAGGTACTGATCAGATTATAGTCTATCTATGGGCTTCTATAATCTGATCTGAGGATGTTTTTAACGATTTTGAACCTAAAAATCAGTAAGCAAGTTTACCTTAAAGAGCCTTTCCGACACTGTGGTAAGATATCCAATCTCTGCGTTAGGATGCAGTCCGTACAAGTAAGGAGTTTCATCCGGCAAGCAATCGTCGATGTACGAGTGGTAGCCGACGTAGTCTGAATTCGGAGGCGAAATGAACCCTTGAGCGAGCACACATTCACCGTCAACCTGAATAATATGTAATTCTGTATTTTTGGTCATTTTATATAATGGTTAATTAGTTTTGATAATCATTTGACAGTTTGTGATAAAAATTTTGGATTTCTAAGAGAAAAACAAAGTAATAAAGCAATTTTTATAAAATAAGTATCTGCGTAAAAATCGCAATTATAGAGAAGCAATTAGGCAACAATTTGAATAGTCAAAGCTCGGTATTTTTATACAATCAATCTGTATGTAATATAATTCGGCAATTTGGGCAAACTTAAGAAACAATTTTCTCTAAAAAATCCCCTCATAAAAATATACAACGCACTGCAGCGTTCCGTTCACCGGAGCATGGATAAAGAGACTCCTGAATTTAAAGAGATGACAAAACATAAGTAGTCAAATGGAGTAAACACATATAGGTCAATAAATACTCACAAGTTCAGGCTGCATATACTCCAGTAAGAAAGTCCTACACAGTCTCCTATCCCAATCGTCTGTGATATGTCCTCCGTACATAATCTCTCCGAATAGATACCTCAGATCTTCCCAAGGTACCCTCGGATTTGCTTCTAGATAGTTGTAAAGTACGTACACACAGATAGTCAAATCTCCGAAATTGAATGGATATACTCTGTAAAGGAAGATCAGTTCATGATAATTTTTAATATGTACGAATTTACGGTACAGCTTGTAATATATTTGTTTGTAGAAGGGCTCAGAATCTACAGAACTTATTAAAAATTTACTGCCGATAAACAATGAACACTGGATAAAAGACGGTAAAGTTGCTCAAAATATCCAAAAATAAAATAAACTCGAAAACATGTTTTTTTTTAATTTTAAACTTTTTTCAAAATTTTTGAGAATATCGTACCAAACATGTCTTTAAACTACAATCGACATTTCAACTCAATATCATTCAGACTTTATTTACTGCACCTTCTAGTTACGAACTTATTTAATTCTTTATTTTTTATTGTAGTACACAATAAAAACACATTTTATAAGAAGTATCACTAATACTTCGAAAATAACTCTAAAATAATCCTCGTTTTACTAACCTGTTCCAACCTTGCGGACCGAATTTCCGTCTTTCAGCCACCACAGCGTGGAAGTAGCAGAGTGCAAACAAAACCGATTTGAACTCGGCTTCCTTACTGCACATTTCCAATGTTTCTTGACTGAAGTTATCCAAAGACTGAAAATTAAATGCCGGAATGACTTTTCTCATAAAAGTTTAATTTTTCAACAATTACCACGGGCACCAGTCTCCCGGGATGTAAATTGGTATCCAGTGCTGATTACCTTTTGAGAAGAAAAAATCTAGGCATGATTTCGTCGGCAATTTTTACCATTGAGAAGGTACCTACTAAGGAGTTGTTATGGATAATTGATACGCAAGAAGAAGAAGAGGGCGCTACACCGGAGGTCGCATCATCATCTAACATCATATTAGAATGCGGTCAAGCGTTCGTTACGCATGGTAGCGTAAAAAAAGGAAAAAAAGGGTACTAAGATTTGTGTGAGGGTAAATAAATTCTATATGAACATCAAGACTAGTGTTACCTTGTGTAAATTAGCCCACATGCCAATGGGCGGTTCGTTTGTGATTTTGATGGCAGATTCTAAGATGCCTTGAGGTATGATGTGATATGCTGGATCTCCAGCCGGTTCTGCGCTTAGGTATAATCTGAAAACAACCAATTAAAAAAAAACAAATTAATTACATCGCAGAATGCTCAAACAATTTTTGTTGCTAGTTAGTACATCTTGTCATTCAAAAAATACTGAACTCTGAGAACTAATGAGTCTTTATTGGGTATTAATGCCCAATAATTTTCGGATATATCCTTTTAAAAACTCAAGTAAATAAGTGCATGTGTGTACCTTACCTGTATTCCGGCATAGGATTATCAAAAGTCTCCTCCATTTTCTTCTCCAAAGTGGCGAGCCACTTAGCCACCAAATGAATGTTCTGCAGAATGACCCAGTGACCGTTAACAGAGGCCACTCCCATAGCTTCCTCAGCCACAATTTCTTGACCCTGTCCTAGGGAGACTATGTGGAAGTTCTTCTTGTCTGTCGAGAAACCTAGCTTGCGACCGAGCTTTTCCAAATCCTAAAATATATAACGAGTTTAATGAATGAAAGTTTGTTGCCTACATCTAGAATCAGCTAGTATTTAAGACGATGCATGCATGATCATGAATAGGCAAAGAAATGTACAAAGCATGATATGTACAATGGGCGGTATTATCGTAGCGATTTCTTCCAGACAAAAAGTTTGATATGAACTATAGCCACGTGAATGTTCCGCTATATTGGGATTGTAAGAAATAGATTTTTACTACTATTTATATGTAGGTACTTATAACTGGTTACAATGACGATTTTAGTCTAACAATATGAACTATAGCTACGTAAAAGTTCCGCTATATTGGGACTGTAAGAAATAGATTATTACTACTATTTATATAACTGGTATACAATTAACTATTGTAGTCAATTTTCAAACTTTTTACACATATTTTTATAAAACTGTCTAATGTAGGTACATGTGTTATATATATAGTGTACTTAAATAAATAGGAAAGAAACAGATCTCTAACTTTTGATGCTGACTGGCCATGTATAAGGAGTTCAGGTTTGTACCTTTAACGGGTCGACACCCGCCGATAGAATAAAGAACATGGCTGTAGTAGAGTTACTCTCTTGAAAAGATTTCTCAAGAGGCGGCGTACGAGCTTCCACGTACTTAGTACCGAGGTTTTCCTCACAAAACGCACTATGAAAAAATATTTATTTATGATGCTCCAACAAGCAGTAGGTATTCATGACATTTGCTTTTAATTACAATATACTTAATAATTTCTAATTTTGACGACATAATCAATAATATTTTATAAACAAACCTCGGTCTGCCTACCATACTGTAATATTATAGTGCCCTCAAACAGGGTTCATATGAAGTACCAAATAAATGAATTAAGTATTGAGTATGATGGATTTTCTCACATAGATGTAAACCCTGGTACATACCCAGAAGCATAAGACATACGATCGGCTCTAAGCGCTCGCATGATACATAAACGTTGTAAAGACGTCTTGTTCTTCCATTCTCCGGGGAGTTTGTCCCTTTCTGGCGCTTCGCCGTCTGTGTACTTTTGCCATCTGGTGAACACCAAAAAGTCATAAACCCATACAGCATAGGTACTAGAGGGGCTATACTATAGTACATCAGACAAGGAGTTTTATGACTGCGAAGTATTCTCGTTATTGCCTTCCATTCGTCTAATTAAAGTTCGAACCGTGCTATGTGATAATACGTATGTGGTAATACGTTGATCGTACGTTTGATCTACCATACATTTTTTTATGCACATTATTTAGAAACGCTACACGTATTATCACATAGCTCGGTTCGAACTTTGACTTCTAACGACATTCTAAAGACGAATGGAATACAATAACGAGACTACTTCGCAGTAATAATGATGTAAGTACATTGTACATCATAACAAGATAAGTATACCTTTTAGTGGCTCCTTCAATATCCTTGTCAAGGTTTTCAAAGGCGTCCATTTTGGAGAGCACTATGATCCCGCCCCACGAGTTGTTCGATAGCCAGTTGTAGGGCGACACCTCGGGTGCCACCGCGAACTTCAGCAGGAAATCCAACTCGCGAGGGTCCACTTTGCCCTCCGATTGTAACACCTAAAGTAGAGGAATTTATTTTTACTAATTCAAAATTATTTATATAAGTCTTAGACAAAACGGAGAAACTAAGGCAAACTGTAGAAGTTATAAAAAAATGTAACGATTTAAATAAATGAATTGAAATAAATGGACTCGCAACAAGCTAATGTAGTCGCGTGGGTTCACTTTACCCTTCGATTCTAACACCTAATATCTAAAATTATTTTACTGTTTTTATGAAATTATTTTACTGTTTCTGAAATATTACACAAAAAGGGAGAAAGGATGGAAAACTGCAGTAGTTATAAAAAAAATGGTTGTCTGTAAAGTCGGTTTACTGACGATAGTTGAACGTGACAACGTCATTTCATGGAACGCCTCAGAACGCCTCATGAGTCATGTTTTTTCGTGCGTGCAACCGGCTCTATCGAGTTATAAGACGTTGTCACGTCAAAAACAGTGACGATTTCAGTTAATGGACTTTACAACATGCCAATGTAGTCAAGGAACTAAATATTAAAAGTAATTCGCCCCGCGTTAGCGTGTAGCGTCAAATCTTGCATTGAGAAACAGAAAATTTTTGGGTGTATCATTTTGTAGACACACCGTTTTGCAAAACTAACCTGTAATGTGATAAGGAACAAGAACACAAGCTTGTCCCTTTCAAACAGCCCTCTGCTAGTGTACACAAACACAGAGAATGTGATATTATCGAGCAGATTCCTGACTCTGCCTTCTAAGTCATCTGCCGGTTCGGCCTTGGCAAGTGCATCTTTAAATACAACGCTATACGCTTTTAGAGAGAACTGGTACATTGGATTTATTTTGTAGATGTCGTTGAGAATGAAATATAGAAGTGATGCTCTGGCGGCTGCTCGTCTGAAATTATATTTTAAGTTCATAATCTGTTATGTCTAGATGTCACTATTAAAGTTCTTGGCAAGCAGTTAGATACTTTGAAAACCATCAGAAACATAGAACTCTCCTAATAATTCCAATTGCCTGCTTCGCTTTTTGTAGTTAACAAAAAAATAAGTACAATTGCCATTTTTTGATAAAAATAATCAATATTATAAGTAAATGAAATTGATATTTTTTTCATAGATTCAATGGTACTGCATGTAGTTCAAAAAATGTCTAATTTCATTGTCTTCAATGTATGCTAGTATGTCCTTCAGACAAAACTAGATAGGTGGACTATTTAACTACCTACCACACACTTAGATGACCACAAAATGTATACTAAAGTTTAATAAAATACCTGTATCTTTCTCTCGCTTCATCAATCTTTACAGATGTTATTTTACCCTCTTCGACTTTCACTTCGATATCAGCTGCCGTTTTCTTGGTAGTTTCCAAGTTGATGACAAGAGCTGAATCGCTCAATATATCTGGACCGGCAGAAGACAAACGCTTTAGTAAATCATCTTCTAGGGTTTTAAGTGTGATTTTGAAATCGTTTTGTTGTTTTGTGAGGCCAGCTCGTAAACTTTCTAAATCAGGTCTTTCGGCTTTCACAACTTCGCCAAGCAATTGTTCTTCTAGACTGTAAAAGTGAAAAACGGTGTAAAGAAATGGGATGTTTTGTTAACTATTAACCGGAAAATGTAGGCATGCGGTATTGTAATGTTTGTATAGGCTCTAATAAGTAGCCTTGACTCAATTACTTACTAATACTACTATCTAGTACTAAAATCGATAAAAGATATGAGAATATTTTCTTATAAAGAAAAATGAAATCATACAGTCATCTTATTGAACTTTCTATACAAATGTCATTTTACTTAGTACCTACCTATATTTTTAATAACTAGTCTCCTGTTTCACCGGATAAATATCCAGCAAATTTCTAGGCTCTATACAAATCAGACTAATGATTAAAGAACAAAAATATAAACTTTTCTGTATATTATAAGATTAAGATTAAGTTGTTATTTCGTCTCCATAATGCACACATACAAGAATACAATCACTTACCCATCCTTAGTGACAGTAAAGTTGATGAGGGTACATTGCGCTTGCATTTCTGGTTGGTAGTGTGGGTTTGCCAGCTTTGTTTGAATCACGAGTCGGAAGTTCGGATGATAGTCTATTTCTCTGTCACCAATCTAAAATCATTGTTTATGTTTAGTTGACAGATCGAAATATACTAACTCTACTATTGGTGTAGGAGAGACTTCTTAGGACACTATATTGAATTATTTTATTACCATAGTAAACCAACAATCTTACTTAAATTATGACTATCTATATCTAATGACTTACACATACGTTTTTGCAATATATAGTGCGAGCTCTTCTCTTTTTTTTCCCTAGTTTATCTTGTCAGTTTGATTACATAGAAAGTCTCTGTGAACTGGTTATTGTTTATATACCTTCTGTCTATCTTATAAATAGTTAACGCAGACTTGATGTCTTGATTACTATACATAATGCTGACTTAATGTCAACGCTAATTTTTTATAAAATAGGGGGCTTGTCTTTTCATACCTTTAATACTTTTCCCTTGCGAATAAGCACACGTCCAAGTAAGGGTTCTAACACAGCATCAACGTTTTCACCAATATTTTCCATTAGGACCACGTTTCCGTTACTGACCGCACGTTCTATTCTATCGAGGTAGTTGCGTTGGGTCAGACGAATAGTTATGAGGGCGTCACCGTATCTTGACTTTATCCATTTTATTCCTTGTCTGTGAATTTAAAAAACAATATTTAATACACCAGTTCATAAAGGCGCGACCGTATTCTGAATTATATTTCACAGTAAAATACGGCAGCTAACACCTGTCTTATAACTTTGCCTTAGTTGCGAGTGCTGCGGTAACCAAATTATTTTAACATTATTCAGAAAAAAACTGTACAAAACAGAAAATGAATGTTTCAAAAGTTTGAAACTTACAACTGTGGGTCTATCATAAGCGGCCACCTCGCAGAGTTGGTCAGAATAGTTGCGTTTTCAGTACTCATGGTGTCTGCGGGCAAACCTTCGTTGTTCCAACACGCTATTTGCGCGTCGTCAGTCAACATTGTGAGCGGGTTCAAACCTTCTGTAGTATCGATTTTTGGCTAAAACCAAAAAATTATGTTCGTAAGTTTTGTTTAAAGGCAAAGCAGTTTTTAGAAGCATTATTTGAGTCTGCAAGCTCTGTCTTGCCTCACATACTGCCTGACACGTAAAGATAAATAATAAATATTAACGAAAGGTGGTGAGTCTCATGCATGTACCTTCACCAGCACTATCTAACCAGTATTTAGTTATTTGTATACCCACTTAGCAGCAGTACTTCTCTAAGAGCTTTAAGAACCTTGATCACCTAAAGGACTTCTACCGTACAAGGACAATACATTCTTATTTGATGATAGTAAAGATTCAGCAAGTATTTGTTAGCCTCACATTAGTTTTCGCAAGTGTAGGCACCCAGTCATCATCCATCAGCTGCTGGCGATACCTTCGCGTGAAGCACCCCACGTACGATATAAACGCGGTCACTAGCAGCACGTCTCCGGGCAACATCACTCCGGATTCCTTCAGATTGACTACCGTTGCTGACCATCTGAAATATATAAATAAAATAAATAACGCTGGAGAATCCACACAACATCATCTAGCCCCAAGATAAGCAGATATATTTTTTATTATACATAATAAAATACCCAGAACACCCGGAATAAATATTTGCAGATTGTACAAACATTTATCCCAAAGCGGGAATCGATCCCGCAACGTCCGTCGCAGGCGGACCTTCGCCCGCCGCGCCACATCGGACGTCAAAATATACCAGTTTGTTAAGATAAAATAAAAAATACGTTTATTGGACAAACATTCATACATGGATTGAAAGTAGCGCTTTTTAGCCTACGTTAGGTTAGGTGTGTTAGAAACGGCAATGAATTTAAAATGCTTTATTGATATGAAACACTTAAAAACTAGGAATTAGGCGGTAAAAGTAGAGTACAATGGGCGGAAAGTAATCTCTTCCAGGCAACATTTGGCAATGATTCATTCATGATGCAATACTTGAGAATGTATACAGTTTTTGTGATCAAATTACTCGTCACATTTGGCAATGATTCATTCATGATGCAATATTTGAGAATGTGCAGTTTTTGTGATCAAATTACTCGTCAACTTTCTCAAAAAGAGATCGTTGATTAAACATAGGTATAATTAGCAAACCACATGGTAATATAACGAAAAAAATAGCACTGTAATGTGCAAAAACACGTTTTGTAATTACATATTTTGTGGTTTGAAGATAATCAACACAAGTATTTTTATACTTATAAGAGAACATCCACATTGTCATAACTTTAAGTATTTTTGGTTACAGAAATAAACATTTTTTCATTTTCATTTTTCATTTTCAATCAAATAACGTTAATTTGGAAATATTTCGTAATATATCGCTCGAAAACTTATATCTCGAAATAGCCGACCTGTGGCATAATACCTTTCTGCATAACCACGACGATTTATTCAATTGATGTATAAACGAAAGTATTTTAGTTATGTAGAATGTTGTCTACCTGATTTTCTCCGAAGCCAATCCATTGACCAATCTATTGGCAAGATCAATAGTGGCGTTAGTAGCGTCGGCCTCTGCTTGACATTTCATTTTCTCATTCACAGCTTCTTGGAAAGCCTTCATCAACACCCCTAGTTTCTCTTCCAATTCCTACAAGTTTAATAATCTAGTAAAAATCATGACGTACAAACTTGGAATAAGGTTTAGTTTCGATGCTTATTACTTTTTTTACAGTAGGTATGAGAGATACACAAAGGGTAAAACGGGACCCTATTACCGAGATTCGTCTGTCTGCCTGTCACCAAGCTGTATTTAATGAACCGTGATAGTTAGTTGAAATTTTCTCAGAAGACGAATTTCTTCCGCTTTTACAACAAAAATGTATTTGATGTGTATTTTAGGATAAAATAAAATTTATGTTATCTTATCGATCTTATCTATCTATCTTATCATATTTAAATATGTAATAAATATTTAAGTAACCTGAATCTGGCTAGTCAAGAAGTCCAGTTTATCCCTTGCAGCTTGTAATTCAGCGTTGGCCGCATTAAGCGCCCTTCGTTTCGGCTCTACCACCACATAAACATCGTAGAATTTGACTATATTGACCACCCACGAACAAAGGCCCGCAGCGGCCGCCGATTTAGCCATTATAAATTCCATTGTGAATTCAGGGTTTTTAGTATACGGTAATACAGCCTGAAATAGAAAAAGTTTAGTAAAGGAGAATGGGCACTTTGGGCCACGACTAAAAAAATTGTCCCTCAAGGTTGCCACATAGTACGTTTAAAAGGGCTTTCAAAGGCCTACCTTTTACTATAATTACGGAAAAAATCTGTCCCATGGAAATCGAGATATTTCGATGAAATAGTTTTTCATTTAACATCATATTTCTTAGAATTCTGAACGCCCACAAGAATAACTGTGATGGCGTTTAAAAGAACTTTAATAGGGCTTTAATTATTTCTCAGATTGTTTAAAAATCCAACCTGTGGAAATTGAGTTATTCCTGAAAAACTGTAGTATTGCAAAAATTAAATACAGTTTTTCGGAAATATCTCGATTTCCACAGGTTGGATTTTCAAACAATCTAAAAACGAATAAAGCCCGTTTCATGCCCTTTTCAACGCAACTGCAGGCATTTTTGTGGGCCTTCAGAATTCGGTGTACTACGACGTTAAAATAAAAAACTGTTTTTCAAAATATATCGATTTCCATGGGATGGATTTTTTAAATAAAAATAGGAAAAGGTAGGCCTTTGAAAGTCCTTTTAAACATATTATGTGGCAACCCTGAGGGACGAGTTTTTTAGTCGTGGCCCACGCTCCATACAGAATCGCCCATTCTCCTTTGTCCTTTATTTTTATTTTATTTTATTTTTTAAGGTCAACCAACAGTTGTTACAATCTTACATGGTGTTGGGGTTACTACAATATAAATACTGGTAAATAGAGGTAAAACTAAGGGCTATATTTCACCGCGACGCCATGGCGGCGCAACCAGTCGCCGACACCAACAAAATGTATACAGCTTTATAGAGAGTTACTCACCTGGTGTCCGTTTGGTCGCGCAACCAAACGTACATTTTGTTAATAGCGGCGACTGGTTGCGCCGCCGTGGTGTCCCGGTGAAATATAGCCCTAAAGGTTGTTTAGAGGTGCAATTTTACCTTAATAACATCAGGATGAATATTCTCTTTGTCGTAGTAAATGAGATCATTCAGAAACTGATCGACTTTCGCCATCATCAACTAAAACAAAAATATTGATTGGTGCGATAAAAACATTAAAGATTAATAAATAAAATAAATAAATAATGCTAGACAATCCACACAACATCATCTAGCCCCAAGCTAAGCAGAGCTTGTGTTATGGGTGCTAGAAGACTGACATACTTAATACAATACATTACATAGATAGATATTTTTTATACATATAATACCCAGAACACCCGGAATAAATATTTGCAGATCATACAAACATTTATCCCAAGGCGGGAATCGAACCCGCAACCTTCCGCGTCGCAGGCGGACCATCGCCCACCGCGCCACATCGGTCGTCTGATTTATGTATAGTTAAATTCAATTGTTATAATGATATATTTTGGGTATTGGATTGATGACTACTAACAATTCTAACAATTTCCAGCTGGGTTGCGAATATTTCTAACTTTATTCCTATTTTTTGGTCTAATTTGACTATTTTGATATATGAATATTTTATTTCTTTTCACACTATCACTAAGAGTGTTTAGGTAACCATATTTCTTTGCTTAAATAAAGTGTCGAAATTTAGAAAATTTGCTTAAATAAGGTGTCGAAACTTGCAAACATGGCGTAGTTAATCGAATTGGGTAGTCCTCTGTTGAGTACTATGTTTTTTTTTGTACTTTTTTTTATTTCGTATTAATACATACTTTACAAGATTTCCAAGAGCGATCCTTAGGTATTTTCCCCTTCTTAGCGAACAGTACAAGTACAGCCGCGGTAACATTGACCACCGCATCGGGCGGTGAGCCGAAAGACTTCAGTTCAGTCAAGTTGTTCTTATTCAAAGTGTTGAGAGCTTCTTGCGCTGCCATCAACGCGGGCTCAGCTTTGGCGAGATCATCGGCGCAAATCTTAGCCTTTATTGTAACGTCCTCTTCAATAACCTTGACTTTCTTCTCCTCTTCCGCAGCTGTGAAAGTCATCAAATTTTTAGCCTAAAAAATTCTAAGCAGCTTAAAGTAAGCTCGACAGCTGCATTCCAAAAATCATCAGAAAATACATTTATTTGTAGTTTAAATAAACTATTTATTTTACAAATCAACTGTTAGTCAAGTTATTTCAACTGCAAAATATTGCTAAAAACTTCGATAGATTTTTATAGGTTTTGAAACATTATCATATGTGTTTTTCATGTCTTTTATGTATCAAACGTTATGTTTCGTCAAATGAGTATGTTTGACATTTGTATCCCGATTACACGAGAATTCATACTGTTGTGAACCTGATAAAATTTGTATTTTGTGTTTTCTATGAGTAATCTACTTATTGTAAAGAGTAGATCGCTTAAAGCGATAAGACCACCCTTGTATTGAAAATGCTTCCTTGTATTTTGTTATTTTTGTGTAAGTATAATAAATCTATCTTACCGAATGCTTTTTCTTTGGACACCTTTTCACTTTCAGCTCCAACCACTTCAATAAGCGCCTCGGCATTCTTATTCTTCTCTTTCAATATTATTTCTTGTTCCGCAAGAGTTACCTACAATTATGTTGAAATTTAATTTTGTGTAAACTAGAACAATCCAATTAAATAATAAATCATTGGCTGTGTAAAAAATTGCTTTGGCAATTTTCGACAATCATCGGAAATACGAAAGTACAAATTCAACTCCAAATTATCGTGCGGTAATGATATTGAATCCATACCTATGATATCATTCGAATATACGAATTGAATAGATTGTTAGTGCTTTTAGGGATAGGCTAGTTACCGGCAACAGATTACTAGACAGGAAAATTGCCAAAACTTATATTTTTAAACTTAGCACAGACTATTTTGAATCATTTACCTTTAAAACAGCTACATCACCAGCACAAGACGCTAATTTCTCTAATCCATTTTCAAGTCTCAATATCATCATCTTCAAATTCTTAGTTTTATCGTTAAGCAGTTTGCTGTACAAAGCAATCTGTTCGAGGAAAGTCTTAGGGGTTGTGTAGTTATAACGTTTCTCGTTTTGGAAGTATACCGCAGACATTTGGTTCACGCTTTGATGAACGTGGGACATGAAGTTTGAGACTGGCTCTACTAGATCCGGCTGAAATAAATAATTTATGAATCTAAGACATTTACAGCCCAAAACGCACATATAACTTGATCTAAAGCCATTTGTTTATAGGTACTACTTACATTATTACGACAGACAAGCTGTTGAACACAAAAATCCAGTTGCCGAATAATTAAAATAAAGTAGAAAAATTAATTTAGTTTTAGTAAGTAGGCATATTATTAGTTACATATTAATTGTAAAGAAACAGCAATAAAGGCTATTTTATTTTATTTATTTATTTTATTTTATTACTACTTACATTAAGGTTAAAGAGAGATAGAGACTCAGTGAGCCAAGAATATAGTTTTTTTTAAGTAAATAAATATGCATCATACATTCTATGCAACAATTCTCAAACTAAACGAAGAGCTAATTAGCTACTACAAGAACTTATGTACCTAAAGCTAAATATAGTCTATCTAATGCTAGACATTATTACACAGATAAAAGACATAGGGACGTAGTTAAATAAATATTTATAAATGTAATTAATAAAAAAATTACCGGCAAAGATTCCACTTCAGAAATAAACCGCTTGGATACAGAGCGCAGCGCCTCTCTCGGCCATTCGTGGAACCAGTTGATCGCCGTGCAGTTTACTAGAGATGGGAATTTACGCGCTCGCACACGTAAAGTAGCGCCAACCGGGGAAAAGCATAAAACCACCTACAAATAACAGCTCCTTAATATGCTTATTAGGTTTTGATATCACTACAGTCGGGATAGACCATTGTGATCGTCATTTGTCTAGGTGACACCACGTATGGGCCGTTAATAGTCCCACCACTAAAATTTACAGCAATTATTGTAAATGTTTGTGGTGGGAAACAACATTTAATATGCTTATTGTGGTTTTGATATCACTACGGTCCGGATAGACCATTGTGATCGTCATTTGTCTAGGTGACATCACGGGCGTTAATATTCCTACCACTAAAATTTACAGCGATATTTTTGTGGTTAAATCATAAATGTAGGTACAAGACTAAATATATTTTTTAAAACATTACACATCTTGTTCATCAGCACTAAACGAATAAACAACTGATAATTAAATTACAAATAAATAATATCTATGAATTACCTTTAGCATTGATCTCACACGGTTGATAAAGAACCTCCAACAGTTTTCGCGCGTGTCAGGCACGCCAGAAGCTTTCGTCTAAAATAATACACATAGCTTACTAAACAAATTGATTATCATTTAGGAGTCATAATAGGTCTGAGTATTTAAAATCTGCTGTTTAGAATCTTTTCACAGACAAAAATTATTTATTGATACATCGTGTTGAATTCATAGGCTTTTATGCTATTATGTGTTATTTTCGGCTCGATATTGGACATTCGAAATCTGCTAAGTAAATTTTCGATTGAATGAGAACAGGCCTATAGGAAAGACTTTACACTGTAACGGTCTATCTTATAAAAGGTTAGCGTAGACTTGATATCTTGATTACCATACGTAATGGTGACATTGTCAACGTTAAGTTTTTATAAGATAGGGAGTAAGACTTTTGCTGTAATGAGTTTAAATAAAGTAATTTTGTCATACCAACTTTAAACAACCTATCGAGTTAACTCACTTCACCGCGAACACCATTGATAATGTTCTCAATTTCGTCATCAGCCAACAGTTCAGGTATTTCTCCAGAAGCGAGAAGATCGTTGATCAATACAAGGAAACGTTCGTCTGCGACTTGAGCGTCCGTCATTAGAAACACGTTGCCGATGTTTTTGAGTCCTGCTTTTATGTACAGACCAGCTGGAATATAAAACTTACTGTTAAACATGCCTCGCCTAAACATTTTTAGATAACTGATCTAGCGCAGTCTACATTTTATGCTCAACGTTCCCGAAGTCGAATGTTTCCGATATGAATACGATCAGAATAACCTTGATTTTTTCTGTGCAGTCTCCATATGTTATTTAAAATAGAAATAATGAGGCTATAAGGGCTTCAATCAATCAACACCCTTATGTAATTGATGAAAAACATTTGATTCAGATGAAACTCATTATCATCATTTGCAGCCTCTCTCTACTCCTGCCATTCCACAACGCTATAAATATTGTCAGGCCATTCGCTCATAATGTTCCGACGTTTCTTTTGACTAGGACTTGATTAAAAAATAAAGAAACTTCTGATGCCGACTGTACTAACCAAGATCGACCTTCAAGTCGTTGATACTGTAACCCTTTCGGAGTTGTATCTGGAACACTTCGAGAGACGATATGAATGCGCTAAGCCGGGACAGAGACTGTTTGCCGGAACCACCCACTCCGACCAGGAGTGCATTGCCTCTAGGCGCTTCAAGGATGCGATTTATTCTGAAATAAAATAATCATAAATAAAAAATATAAAGATTAGTTAATGTAATAAAAAAAAGATAAGTAGGGAATAAAAAGAGGGTTATTCCCGTTGAGTCACACCTTTGTTTACAATAATTAAGTGAATATATGTACCTGGACGCACAAAGTCAGTAGTTTAAATTCGTTACCCAAAGCCTAACACGAACGTACCTGCAGATATGATACATAGCATCATCAAAGAGCACTAGGTTCATAGTAGCAACTAGATCGTTGTATCCCGAGAGCGATTCGTCCAGAAGTTTCTTGATCTGAGGCCACTCTCGGATCGGGAAATATTTCGGATCGCCGATTCCTTCCGCAAAATGACAGTAGATCACTGGCTTCTCGAATACTACGTTTTCATCGTAATCCTGGTTAAAAATTATAATAAAATAAAAAATGTGATATGAACTTAGATTTAATAAGTGCATTTATATAGCTGGTAAACGTAGGTACTATCATGTACGAGCAATATACAGGTGGATTTAGAAGATGGGGCAGTAAGGCGAGTTCTAAATCGATACAAAAATCTACCCTATATAGAAGAATCATGATACGAGTTGTTAAGTTGTCATACTTCACAATTCTTCTTGATAACTTCCACTATAAGTTTCTGGAAGGCCTCGTTGTCGGCTGAATCGACCATTTTGTCGGAATACACGCGCGTCGCTTCGTGCATCCACAGTCTAATCAGCTCAGACTGAAGTTTTATTGCATCGCCAGTCGTGAACAGAATGCCCTGTGGAAATACAAATTCATTTGTACTATCTTTTTACAAATGTTTATGTAATACTCTTATGTTCAATTAACGTGTGTAATTTTGGACCTATAACAGGGGTAAGTAAGGTAAGCTCTCGACCCAACGAATTTCTAAATCAGATTTTGACTGGGCAGTTGTAAATGCTTCATTTAGGTACACTTTTGCTGCGATTATTTAACACCCTTAGAGCAATAGCGCACTAGCGGCCAGGCCGCAGCGGCCGCTGGCCGCAGGTGCGCGTGCTGTATGGCGATTTCATACTAATGTATGTATCTCGATGGCCGCTGCGGCCTGGCCGCAGCGGCTCGGCCGCTAGTGCGCTATTGGGGTTAGATGAAATATCATTCAGGATTACTGAGGCGCGATGTATGTACATTAGCTTATGAAAATTTTCTCTTATTAGATCTCCTTTCTTTGATTGCTGATTTATCCGTTCTAAGTGTCAATTAAAAAGGTTTTGGTTTGGGACTATCAATAGGTTTAAAGACTTATTCGTAGAAAAACACTTACTTGAAAGATATTCGACAAATCCCGCAAGTTAAACACATAATGAAACTTGATGGCTGTCGGCAGGAATGAAGTAGACAGTTTATTGTGTAGTGCCAAAGCTGCATTCACTAACGGTTCCGCATACCGTTGTACCAACAGACCAAACTTATTCAACGGGTTGTTCAAGTGCTGTGAGAGAATTTGCTTGTAGATCTGGATACACGCGTCCAGTGCTGGGAAACTAAAAGATCAACATAACTTGTTTAAATTGTCTCTTTATGGCATCGATTCATCAAGAGTTATCAAGGCTTATAATCCTTATGACCTTCGACACTAATATTGGAAAAAAACATAAATGTAAGTATGGCAAAATTTAGTAAGTATGAATAGTTAAGTATTTGAACTTTAAAAAGCAAACGCCTTTCAAGAATTCATAGTTTCTGGCGAAAATGATTGCTCGATATTTTTTGATTGCGCTAATATAATTGCTAGTATAGACAGTCCAATTCTATTGTGATCTTAAAATGATGTGGATGATTTTAGCTAAATTGTATTAAAATAAATTTAATTGACTAACCTGACAGCAAAAGTACAGAAATGTCTCTGCAGTCGCGGGTCGATAGTGAACGAGCCAGCAGTCGGATTCATGCAAGCCACAAACATGCAGTTCGAAATATCTTTCAAAGATAATTTTTGTCTGTCGTACCTGAAACGTATGAGCAAATACTAAAAGCTTTTCAGTTGCAATCAAAGCTGGACCCGGAGAGGAAGAAGAAGTTTTAATAGTGCCTCCTACATAGAGGACAAAGTTTGTAACGCTTATTTTGAAAATTTAAATATCTTGTATCTAGCTTGCACACAAAAATAACAAGTAGGTAAATAGATAACAAGAGACAATACTTTTTCAAGATGATTAGTCAATAGGGAATAACGATTTTTTTAACATTTAGATTGTATTGAGAATACATATTATTCACAATCTCACACACTGATGTAACATATTAATAAGCATCGTCGCGGTTTACATATTGAAAAATTTTTAATTTGAACAAACCACTCAGACAGCGACAGTATCCCACTCTTCCCCCGAAAGGGAAGCGAACGATCATCGACGGCTAGAGACAAGCTGCCTCCGCCATTCTCACGCTCAGGATACCGCGCCACGTCTCATCACCATGGTTTGAGCGGGTCTCTCGTCTTGTGGACGATCGAGGAAGAGCTTACTATAGAAATGATCCTATGAAGTAAGGTATTGCCGAAAACGAATCTGCTACACGAAGTCGTTCAACGCCGTGAGTTTTCGTCAGCGCGATTCAGAAAACATAATTTTTTACTAGCGCCCTCTAGTTCTGTCCGTTAAATATAGGTACATCTGACGTCATAGTGACGTTTAACTAACAACGTCACGGTGGCCTTCACACACTTGCGAAGTGTAACACTATCTTGGAACTTCACCTTGACATACAAATATTTTAATCACGTTTGTATTATTTCACAAATTGGTAAATATTGCATTTTAGAAATATTTTATTTTTGTCTGCGATTACGTTTGTCTCGTGTTGTTTTTTTAACTATAGTTTTTAAAGCATTACTTTCATTTTAATAATTACAATACTACAATAAAATGAAAAAATGATATAAACTAAAAACGTGTTAAAAAAAGTTGTAATGTATGCTAGGTGAAAAAACCACGTGGTAGTATGAATAAAGCCTTGGTTTAGTTACTTACTATAAATTAAATATAAAAATAGTTGGACATTAATAGTAAAATGGACGGTCATTGTTCTAATACATATATAGTTACTCATAATGTCATAAGACAAAATGTTGAATAATGTATAAAAAGTTGCCACGCCTTAGGACTAAAATAGTCTCCTCTAACATAGTGGATTTGAAATCAATTTATGAAGTTTTTTTAAAGGGGACAGCGCGTACGCAGTCCCCACTACCAAAAATAACGCACCCGAGTTATCCACATTAGGGATAATCGCAGAGGTCAACCCATTCGCAGTGCAATGAATAGGTCTCGCTCTGGGGGAACCGCCTTTGTGATCACGGTGTCCCCTGTGCCAGGTAAGTATGAATATAAGTTATCGTTGAAGGGATGCCATTCGGAGCCGTGCGTTTTCGTCAGCGCGATCTACAAATTGTACAGTTTTAATCGCGACATCTAGTTCTAAATATGCCAAACGCACTGCAAGCCACGCCCCTCATCCGGCGCGGACAGTTCAAAACACGTGCGCAAGGAAGGAAAACATCTATGTATTTTGTATTTTTACGTTCGCCTTACCAATGTTTGTAATCCATGAACTGTCTGATCAATGTGTGAGGTTGCACAGTGCCGTATGTGTCCACCTCAGGCATGTTGAGATCGTCCACAAAGTAAATCATGAATTTGCTACCAGGTGGGCCAAAGTTGCGGCCAGATTTCTTTTCTAGAGGCTTCTCGAGAACTTTTTGCATCATTTCTGGGTAATAAAACCATATGATTAAAAAGGATACTAAAATTAACAAAAACTTAAAATAGAATATATTAACACCGATAAAGAAACTTTGAATCCGGACCCTAACAAAAAACATGAGCGTGTGAAAGGACACAATACAACAACAAAGGTAAGCCATAGGAAAATAGTTCTTAAACTCACCAGAAGTGGTATAAAAGTTGAATGGTACATTGGTGATAGCATACGAGTCAGGTAGCGAGTTTAATTTAGCGGCAACACTGACAGTTTTGCCACTGCCCGCACTTCCAACTAACATCACTGGTTTCTGCTTGGCTATTAGTAAATCCATGAAGAACCTAATGCGTGTAGTTTCTGATGTTGAGACTAGACAAGACTGAAACAATTAAAATTTACAGTTTATCAAATCCGAAACATCGGCTAAATGTCACAGGCTACTCTTCAGTATGGATGACCTTTAAAACTGGTTTCCGATCTTTTCCATAACTTGAAAAATTTCGAATAAGATATGAATTAAAAAGAAGATTTATTAAAACCAACCTGTAACGGTAAATCTGGATCCAACTCAAAGGTCTCCACTTTCTCAGACCATGGTAACATTTTCTTAGTTTCAGCGTCAATAAAGAAACTAAACACGTTTCCAGTAGACGGAAACTTAATCTGTTTGAACTCATTGGAGAACCACTTGCTGAATTCATTGCGCCAATCTACCAGCTGATCTTGGAAAAGGCCTGATCCGAAGCCCCATACGATTGCGAATACGAAATACGTTTCATACCTGAAAGATTCATTAGTCTTAATATCTGCTGAAATTTAAACCGATCCCAAATCAAATACACCTATAACTTTTGGCTTTTTTTTAACAGAGTAAACGGTTGACTAGACTAAAAGAGATCTTTAATTTTAGTGTAAGAAAATTGAATCACGGACACAGTAAGTATAGATATTTTTAACCCTCGATGGATAATAAACTTACCATTCCTTAGGGCAGTCTGACGGTAGCAGCGTCTTATTCAAGAAACACTCGAGCAAGTAACAAGTAAGCTGTATCTGCTGTAACTCAGTGAGAGGTGTAATCCGTTTATATTTCCTGCAGGACTCCAATAGGGATGGAATATACTTGTCAAACATTACTGTAAGCATTGCTTTCTCAGATTCATCGTCCCGAGTCGTTTCTATCCATGATGCGACGAACCTGTTTGAAAATAAAGCATAAGCCATCCACTCTCGATAGACCAACATTAAAACATTACTGGATTTCAATTGATGGAAAAATCGACAATTGCGTCTTAAGAATTTTTGGATGAGGTCTATATTCAACAGTGGAGTTCTTGCAGGTTAATAATAATAAAATAAAGAAATCTATTACAAATATTCTTAAAGGGCGTTCTTACCGCTGTAATATAATGATAATTAAATGTAATGTACGAAAGATACTTCATTGGTTGTAATATAAGCGATCGAATTGTATCTTCTTTATGAGAAAAATAAACGTCTAAAACCAGAAATGAACATATCTTTGCAATACAATAACATCGTCATATACCAAGCAAAAAATAACAAAATACTCACGGATTCCATCCCAAATCCTGTGGATTGATGTACAGAATACCAGCACGCGACACAGTCGCTGGAGTCGCAGTTCGCAAGTTAGAGATCTCGAAAAGCAATCGCATCGGTTTGGTGAGTGCAATGCGTTCGTTACTGGCTAACGTCAACACCTGTAATCCAATAAAGTATTAAATACCGTAGTACTATTGTTGATAATAATTATGAACTTTATATAGATAAGGGTACTACTAACGCATATACAATTTTATTTATAAGCAAAAAGAAAGGAGAAAGCTAAAATAATCAATACAGTCAACATCGTTAGAGAACGTCGTGTTTTACAAACTACGTAGAAATATCTTAGAAAAAAAATAAACATCAAAACAACTAACAAAGCAAAACCTAATGTAAAAATCATGTAGAAAATACTGAAATTTAACTAAAATATTTTACTGATGACGATAACCAACCTTAGTTTTCATTGTAAACGGGATATTTACCATGATTTTTGAGTTTGATTATTTCCCGATATTTCGGCACAGTTGCATGCGCCATGATCACGATGATGAACTCAAAAATCATGGTAAATATCCCGTTTACAATGAAAACTATGTTCAAAACCGTGATAATTTCAAATATTATAACCAACCTTGTTATCATCCATCAAAGTATTCAAGCTCTCGATCCACATAGGATCGATATCACCATCCAGTACGATCCACTTCGGTCCATCTCCAGGCATATTCGCCATATCCCGCATTATCGTAGAAAACAAACCATCCTTCCATTCACGAGTCGCCGGGTTAATAATCCCGAATAACTCATCGTTTGTGACAGCTTTAGGGTCTAAGTCGTTGTAGAAGGGTTTCAGTTTGAGCATTGCGTACGTTCTGTTTAGGCATTGCCAAACCATCGACTTTCCAGTGCCGGCGAAGCCGATGATGAATACTGAATGTCGTACAGCGAATAACTCCACTAGTTGGACCATCTAAGAAAATATACACAGATTAGCGTCTATCTAATAATATACCAGTCAGGACATGAGGTATTTTTTTTATCTTTTCACCGCTATATGGGACGCATTAGTGACTGGAATATGACATGGGCTTGCTTAGACTGGCAATACTCTCTCAGCTGAGTGGGCCTTATCCACAGTGAAAAACATTGTCATTATATGCGAAGATGACAAAGCGGCGGTTTTTTTACGGAGGAAGAAATCTATACTATGTAAGGCAGCTTTAGCCCACTGCCGAGCATTAGCTTTTTCTTTTAGACGCGTGTAGACATAGACACACGTTTATTAAGTTATCTGTGTCGATTTTACGTATCTAGTTATTAGAGCATCAGCTTACCTTCAAAATAAATCCTGGCTCCGGCTGTAGTTTCAAGGAAAGTGCACCATCAACGAGATTCTTTTCAAAGTCAAAGTCCCGTTTCCTCGGCACATCGAGCGCTGGGAACAGATCTCCGATGAGACCCATAAACACGGGCGTGTCATCTGTCACGATCTTGGGAATGTTGAAATCTCGCAACGCTCGCATCAGTACTTGGTCTTCAGGTCTTAAACGATCGCTTCGCTGGAAAATTGTAATGTCTAATTAATTATCCTGTTTAACTTTAGATGATGTAATAAGCTGTATGACAATGACTGGTGTCGTTTTAAGATTTGCGCAAGTTTGTATACAATGATTTTATTTATGGTTTGTGTAAGTGTCTTTTAAGATACGTACTGTTTTCGTGGTTGGTCAAAAGCTTACGGCTTTTGCTTTAGTTTGAAATGATAAGCAAAAACGATAAAAAACAATGTTTCTATGAGTTTTCTATATACCACTTACATCTTTCATGCTAGCCTGCCCATAACAATAAATAAAATCTATATTAACAACATGCTCTACACACATACAACGACACATTTAAATACAAACACTAATTATATATATACCATCTGTATTAGTCTGATGGTCAAAACATCTGTCTTTAAAGAAAAGCCCTGCCTGCATCATAGAAGTATAATTATATTGCGACATCATCGCAAAAACTTTTTGTTTGTCTTTCTGATTTTGTGAATTTGGACGATTAAGGATAAGTATAATACGTTCATATTCTATTCATGATCACACATCAGTTTTCTTTATATAATTTAAGAATAGTGTTGCTTGAGTATCTAAAGAATCACGTCAATGTGTTGTCAACCTCAAAAGTCTACACATAAAGAACGCAAATAGTGTTGGTCACCTTCAAGGAGCCAGCGACGACCAAGACAGATTTGATAGCCCGGAGCCCCCAATCGTAGTGATCTTGTTTGGACAGCAGCTCACGACACAGCATGTATAGTGTGATGAACTTGCGAGCTAATAGCCTCGCCTCTTGGAAGCCTTCCGCTACCAACATGATCTCGCAAATCAGTTCAAAATCAGGGACTACCATGGCACAAGGTCTGAAACAAGTTATCCAATTTGAAATATTTCACAGTAAAAGAGATTACTAGAATTGTTGAGTGCCATAAGATCAAACGCTTTATAACATAATCTGAAGCCTGTATCACACAAAATGTTCCACGAACGCAAAATAGTATCTCTTTTTAGATCACTCCTCTTTCTTGAAAAGTTTCTTGCCCGTTCTTCTAGGCTCTGGTCGCGCGGAACTAGCACCTAGAATCACCTAGTGTAAAATACGATTCTTAATCTTGATTATTTTACTGAATAAAGTTTAATTGATTTCGATTTGTTTTAAACTCAATTATGAAAGAGGACTCTAAATCCTTCAATATATCCTACCTGAACAAAGCCTTTAAGTTCTCAGGCAGCTCAGTTCTTCCCGCGTATCCAGGATTCATAGTAATAAACATCCCGACTGTAGATATGATCGTGATGAACTCTCCCATGAAGTCAAACTTCTTCTTCTTTGCTTTGATAGCGTCCAGCACGCTCTTCACTTGGACTGATACTACGGAAAGCACTTCGACGGAGATTCGGTTGAATTCGTCGAAGCAACCCCACGCACCAGTTTGGGCAAGACCTGACGACAAATATAGTTTAAACTAGATCTTATGGGGAGATGATTTTTCGTTTATCTGCATAGGTATGCAAACACGAATTTACAGAGGTTGGGCAGTCTGCCAAACCAGGAAACACACGACAATTAACCTAGCGTTGCATATAATAGCTACTTTGGTACTTTGCCTTCTCCGCCAAATGCTGCTAGAATAAAGTCTCTAAAAAGACCAAACAACTTAAGGTTAAGTATCTTTAGTTTTTTTTTTTATTAACTTCCATGTAATTTAATATGTTGTTAAAGTACTACCTTCCATTCTATCTTCAATCATCTCGCTTTGGTTGCGTAGAAGAGATCGCTCTCAGCGATATTACTAGTTTAAGTTCTTTTGTTTTATTTGTGTGTGGTATACAATAAAGAGTTATATAACTATCTAAACAACTTTACTACATCAAGTTCAGGCTTCATACCTTTGTAAATGTTCCCGCAAGACTTGTAGTCCATTTGTTCGGAACAGTTGAACACGTAGACCATGATGCCTAAAGCTCGTCCCAAGTCCTTTGTGGTTTCTGTTTTACCGGTACCGGCGGGACCGGCCGGTGCACCGCCCATTACTAAATGCAGACTCTACAACATAACACTTAAGTATATAAATATAACACTTATGTTTTATGTAGTACATAACACTCAAGTATATAATCCAAGAGTCTTCTCATTTAGATCAATCAATTTACGTATTCCAAGTTCCATATTAATTATGCAACTTAGTGGCAGGATAAGAATAGAATAGAATAGAATAAGTACTTTATTTCAGTTATTATAAAAACTTAATGCTAGAACACTTAAACGATATAATTATTATAAGTAAAAATAACTGAAAAAGGTCATTACTCAGCTTGTGCTGGTGTAGAACCATTGGGCTCTACACCAACGCTGGTTTTCAGTAATGCCAAAAGATGGAGAAGGTGAGGGAGTAGCATACGCAGACATTATCTTAATATATAAGCATTCATCATCTTAACTGTTTACAAACCTGCGTCAGTGTGATGTAGCATCGATCAGTCAATGGTGTGATGACAAGTCGCGGCGTATTCCCCAAATACTCATAATCGTACAAGAACTGTGCATCGCAGATATTCGCGTAGCAATTATTCAGTGTCATATCCCAGCGATGCCTGAAAACACTCATTATATTATTGTTTTTATTTTTCTACACGATATTGAACAGTTTTTTTTCTTCGATACGATACTGAAGGAAAACTTCGTAAGATTTTCTGTTAATTACGCCAACTATACCTACTACTTTTTCTATACGATACGATACTGAAGGAAAACTTCGTTTAAGATTTTCTGTTAATTAGGTACGCCAACTATACTACCATCTCATAATATCGTTTTCTTGAAAAAGTCTACTGTTTAATGTAATGTTTCAGGCGTAACATAAAATATAGCAACTGGCGCAGATATTCATTTTGAATTCATATCTATTTGCTTTCACCGTAATTCGCATTATAATGTTTCTATTTGTAAGGTAGAGAAAGTAGCAAGTCTTTACCTTAACTGACTCTGCCATTGGAAAGCGTTAGAAGTCTCCACTTTGGCTACAATCAGCTTAGCAACGACGTCTCTCGAATGTACGTCGATGGTACAAATGGTCATGATTTTCTGCCGGTCGCCCACCGTCAGATCACCCAGTAGAAGCACGATCAGAGCGTTTAGTTGAGCGATCTGTTTCTTTTGGTAGTCTTTCAGTGCATTCTCATAACCTGGTAAATTATTATAGATATTGTGCAAAAGCTTTTGTTTGTTAGGCTTGTTTTTTTCAGGACTAAATAATGCCTACTTTCAGAGTAGCAGAAACAAAATGTATCCACAACTTGAGATAAATGTTTGCTGCTGATAGCAGTTCGTTTGTTCTAGATCTGGAAATTTAAATTAGGCGTTTCCTCTCCCTTAAAAAAATCGATTGACGAACTTTAACAAAGCAACACAGAGCTTGCATTGTTAAAACATCTAAACAGTAACATAAATAAATATTTACGGTCATTTCACACAATCATTTGATCTCGGTGGGGATCGCACTCACGACCCACAGCATGGAAGGCAGAGCTACTACCTGACTGTAACGTATGACATAGCAACATAAATGTGTGAAAATATACCTTCTTCCAGCTTCTCAAACGCTTGATTAGTCTCAGTGGTCCACCAGATCTGTGTGCCGACAAGCGCGGGCTGAGCTGGCCAGTCGAACACCCACTCGTCACGTGACTTATCTTCGTACGACTTCACGCTGTGCTCGAAAATGTCGCGCAGTGTGTAACGCATGCAGTCTGTTACTCGATTCAGCCATAACTCCACCTGTGTTTCCATGCCAAAGGTTTATAGGGGCATTAAAGCTTAGCTAAACATATGATAGTGTAAAATTAATACAATAATTGCTGTCATACTGAAAATACGAGTAGAACGGTGGACCGACAATATTGTAAAGCAATAAATGGATGCTTTAAGTCTACCAAGAAATCTATGAGAAAGGCCTATGTCGAGCAAAGGATTTCTCTGACCTATGAGATTATAAGAGGGTTAAAAAACCGGCTATACAAACCTTTCCAGAACAATCACAGCAGGGTGCCTTGAAAGGTACATGTTCCTCGTTCTCCTTGGATATCATCTCGAAAGCGTGCTTACTGCCAGATTTTGGAAACACGAGCTTAGCAAGGTTGTCGTAAAGCTTCGTCAGATGGCGTCCGACTGCTGGCGGGTTATTACCGTTGGATAGGATATCTGTATGCAAATAATTGTAGTTTTGAGGCTTGTTGGGTCTCGTTTAACTGATTATTTTCCCAACTAGAGATTTTATTATTTCTGTCAATTAGCAGAACCGGTATAAAAAATTTTAAATGCTTATAAAAAGCCACAAGTATATGGATTCTTAAAATCAATCGCGGAAACTTTGATAGAAGTTCAGTGGTGATTTTATTTATCACAACTTTATGTACGAAAGTTATGGATAAGTCTAACAAAACACAAGATTAGAAAAAAGTTACCCAGCAAATCAGCCGAAGACACGAAGTAGAACCGAGGGTAGGCGAGTCGCTTTGTCTCCAAATAATCGTTGAGGGCCTTCTCGCAGAGATTAAGAGATCTCATCAACTCTTCAAGTTTGTCTAACAACCCAGGCTTGTTTGTGGATGCCACCACGTTAGGAGTGGCTGCAATGTCTCGGAGTAATTCCTGAAAGAGGACTATTTTGTTAAGAAATGTATGACAAAAATGATAATGTACAGCAAACCCATGCGACTATCTAACTATTGGAGCCCGTGTAGAAGGCTCTTTATGAATAGTCTAGCCTTACCTTGAAAGTCCTATCAATGGTATCAAATCTCTTTGAATCCTCAGGTAGCTGAGACCGGATATCGTCGGAGCCCACGAAAATGCTCTCCAAGTACTGCCATTTGCGCTGCACTTCGAACCAGATCGCAATAACTGCGTCTGCAGTGCCGAGTTTCTTCTGCCAAGCGGTCACCTCTGTCTCGTAGAAGCCAATGAACTTCGATGACATCATGTTTTGGACTTGGTTCTAGGAAATGACAAAGAAGTAGGTGTCTCAATTATTTATTCAAACGTACTAATATATAAACGTATTATTCAAAATTGTATTAGAATGTTATGGCGTTATGAGCCTTAAATATGCGATAGAAGACTCATCAAAAAACCATCAAAAATCTTTATGTTCTTGGCGTGTAAATGAAAAAAAGTAATAAATCAAGGATATTACAAAAGCAAGTTTAACCAATACCTGGTTGTCTTCCAAAGTTTCAACCAGTTCTTCGCTTGCTTTGGGCAGTTTGATACCAGTTCTATCATGTGGAGTGTAGTCAAACTCCATAATAGCCCAGGTAGCCTCCAATTCCCTACACAAAAAATACAATTAAAAACCAACATTAGACTCTATAAAACAAGGTTTAAAATAAATATATTACTTGAGTGTCTTCTCCATAGCGGCTTCTTTGACAGATTTGTCAACGATCGTTTTGACTTCTTCTTCGTATTTGTGGAGATTCAGTGCTAATAAATCGGCTAGTGTTGTGTCATCAGTAATATTGAACTTGACCTGTGTACAGTGAAAATTGTTGAGATATTAACTTCGGCAATTACAGCAAATAAGACGTATAAAAGGAAAGTTACCTACTAATATAAAAAATATGAAAGTTTGAGGGACATATCCTATCTAACTCTCACGTTGCAAAAAAAGATCTGATAAGAATGAAATTTGGAATATTTAAACTTTTACTTTTCATTCCAAAAATCAACAAGATGGAAAAGAAGTGGACGAAATGTGAAGCTAATGGTTGATGATATCTACTTACCTTAATATAGTGAATAACATACAAGGAATATTTACAGGAATATTTACAATGTGCGATTATCTAAAGTATGAATTCTGATAACAATAAAGGATGATCGGATAACTTCTGCCGCGTCGCTCTCTTTGTCGGTTGTAGCTCTAATCCGTTCCGTTTCATCTCATTCATAGAGTACGATCTATTCAGCTTTCTGAACTTGCTTCCACTGTGGCACTCTTGGTACTTTGGTCTTCTATAGTCATGCAACTGTAGGTATTCGTTACACTCTACGCTGTGATCGGTTGATTCAAAAGGTTCTAAGTTCAACGCTAGGTTTTCTAGTGATTTGAAGTCTTCTAATATTTCCTCTAAGGAAACTCGACTTGCTTTTGTTTTTATGGGTGATGTTCGATAACGTTTTGAATCAATGGATGTGAGATGAGAGTGGAGTGATTTCTATGAAATGAGAAAAAAATGATTTAAAATAAAGGTCTAAATTCCTTAAGTATGTACACTATTATAGATTCTTTAAACATTTAAAATACTTCTTCAACGTTTATTACTTCTAAGTAACTTAGTTAGGTAACTTGGCGACTAAAGAGTCATAAAAAAATCGTAGTTGACATACACAGAACTTTTGCTCTTATTATTTTGTTTTACCTTAGTAGCCATCATTAATTCAATCCAGTGCCTATCTTTGATTGCTGGATTCTGCAAATCAGTCACAGCTCGTAGGGAAGTCATCAAATTCTTTATAGTCCCTTCGATAGCTAAGTACGGTTCCCTAAAATCATTATGATTTTGAATATTGAGTCTTTTTACCAAGCATTAAGTTTTGTATTAAAGTAAGCTTACCATACTCTCATATCTTTATCCAACTGTCTGAGATCTTTAGTAAACCGTTTGCACTCTTGATCCATGCCATCCGCATCAATCTTTTTCCAAGGAGACTTCTTCCAAGATTCTATGGTACCCATCACTAGGTAGTAGTAATCCCAAAGTTGCTATAAAAAGAAAAAATATGTACATACCCAATTATGAGTGCCTGCTGACAACGTATTTTGATCTCTAACCTACCTTAACAAGTTTCAGTTCACGTCGGCACTGCTTTAGATTTTTCTCATCTGGCGGTTGTATATCAAACAAACTGCAAGACTTTTTCAAGCCATCAACAATCTCTTCGAAGCCCATTAACTCTAAATTGACCTTATCTATTTGCCTGTAAGGTTCTTTACAGGCTACCAGGAACATCTGAAAAAAAGAGCTTGCCGTTAATCATAATTTGATTTATATCTATTAATAGCAGAGTTTTGAATAAAACTTTGACAGCTCTGTGTCATTCCTAAACTACTTTGCGCATTAAAATGCGATCAAAGCTTAACTTTGAATACTGGCCACTTTTATTCATCTTCTTTTCTTTAATCCCCTTCTTTTGGAGGGGTGAACAAGATGACACAAGAACCTACCCTATGTAAAGTTGTAACCTCTGCCAATAACAATGCATATCTCATTGAGAGCATGCCTTAAGCGTTCATCACAGCGTAGATCATTAGTTGTTGAGTCTCATGTGCCATTTACATTGATATTTCATTAATTCATATATGGGTGCATGGAAAGAGCCTCCTCGTGGCGCAAACCGGTAGACACGGTATTGCAATGTCTATTCTGGCTAATCTTTCCATCACGATGCTACAAAACCTTGCAAAACACCTCTCAAAACTTATCTAGCATCGACACGATAAGAAGAAGAAGAATTCATATAAACGACAGTGTAGTCTACTTACATCTTTAAGTTTGAACTGTTCGCGATACATAGTAAGTCGCAGATTGATAAGCGCCACTCGTTTGGCGATGAGCGCTGCTTGAGCAGCCTGTAACGGCGCCACGTTGTTTTTCATCACAGTGGCTAGCTTCACCAGATTCCTCCACTTTTCCGGTAGAACTTCCAACTGAGATAGGTAAATTGATAATTATGAGAATTTAATAAGCTTAGTTGGTATCTCTGCTTGTATAACGTGGGCTACACCAAAACCAAAGTTTAACTATCACCAAAGTTTACCTGATCTTGGTTTATTTTTTGCCTATGTGTTACTGTAAGCTCTTTGTATTTATTTACAAGAGTATAAAAACTTTTATTAGCAATCTAATACAGAGTTTAGCATTGCGTAAAATGTCCGTTATTATATTTTTTATTAAACATCCCGATGTATGCTAATGAGTAAAAAACAAAAACACTACTACAGGTACAAACTTACCATTGTATGTACAGAATACTGATGTTCCTCTAAAGGCGGCTATTCCCAATGAAGGCATACATTTTCTTATCATATTATAACAGCCATATAATCTTATATGACCAGCTAATATAAGAATTATTATGTACAGACTAGAAACTTTTAGCGTCACTCACTACAGTATTTTGCTGAACATCCGCCTACATCTATATCAAGACGTGGGTCTTTCCCAAGACGCGACACTGAGTCCAGTCTTCGGTTCTTCCCATGTTTTGTTTGCCATCTACATTCCGCAGATCTTCGCTCCATCTCGACGGAACCTAACACTAGCCTACACACGCATTTTCTTTTGCTTAGTTAGTATTTAGCTAGTTCTGTTCTAACTTGCCTGTTCATAAGTCTCCTCCGGGAAATCGACGCCATATTCCTTGAGCACGTCGATAATATCACGTAGCGGTTCGAACATCTGATCGGTCCCTGCGTCTTGTTTCGCGCGAACTTCGTTCAAAACTCGCATGACTTGCAGTAACCCTTCGTAGTCGTCTTCTGTTAATTCCACTGATAACTCCTTGGTGCCGTATGCGATGAACTTTTCAAGTTCATCAAGACTGAGAAGGAAATTTTACATCTTAGAGATTGGATTCCATATTCAATCTTACTTTTGTTATCGCTTATTTTGACAACAATACATAAGTAATACTAAAAACACATTTTTAAGGGAACAACATTACTGGTCAGGTACCTATAAGTGAAATTCATATGGAACCACTTCTGAAATATGACCTACCAAACAAAACATCAAACATTAAATTCGGTTCAGAATTGGCGGAGTAATCGCGCAACATACATAGAAAAGAAAAAACTTTCGATTTGAGAACCTGACTTAGGGTTAAATGCGCCTACTAATTAAATCTTGTTTGTATTTTTTGTCCAATATATATATGTAAGTATCTTTATCTTATCCTATCTTAACTTTTTTTGAAGTCTGTTGAAAAATATAATAATCATCAGCATTTTTGATTCTTTGTTTTAAATTTTAAAATAACTTAGAATAGCTAAATATCCATACCTAGTTTGCACATGATCTTTCAAGTTCTGTTTGTACAGATTACTCCATTTACAGATTATATTCATAATGGCTTGGTTGAGTCTTCTTAGATCAAGTTTCAGCCAGCCGTTGCATAGATAATCACCAGGCAAAGCTGCTACTTCGTCGTACATTTTATTGTATTTATCCACCTGAAAAAAAAGTGGTTGGATTGTGTGAAAGAGGATATGAATGTGAAACTCGGATTTGACGAATGATAGAAGTGAGTGGAAGAAAAAGACATGTTGTGCCGACCCCACTTAGCGTGGGATAAGGGCAGGGGAATGATGATGATGATCCATCTGAACAAATATTATTATTGGATTTATATCATTCTTACAGACTTTTCTCACATTACGCTCCAGTCAAAAACAAATCAACGCTTGTGATATAGGAACTAGTAAACTTTTGATATTGATCACACAAACATTTATTCTCGGTGGGGATCGAACCCACGACTCACAATATGGAAGGCAGAGGTACTACCAACTGAGTTGTGACGCTTGTCTTATTGACATGTGTACCTTATTCTAACTACTGGAAAATGTGAGTATGACAATGTGAGCATTTCATATTGTTTTTAAATATTTTCTCTAAACTCGGTTCTACAATAAATATATAAATACCTCGTTTTGATACTGTTCTAACTTCGGCTTGATCTCAGGCGGGTCGGTACCGTTTTCAAACTTGTACTTATCAAACTCTTCAGGGGATATAACTCGACCGTATTTTAAGAAACCTGCTAAAACTTCCTGCCTGTCTTCCATCCATAGAGGTGTGTATTTCTCATATTTCTGTAATTAAAATTATTCGTACACATACATAGTAACAGTAACCCAAAAAAAATTGTTTACATGACAAAGAATAAAAACGAATTTTTGAATATCTTAGATAATATGAAATATGTAGTAGCAGACGCTTATATACACAAGAATACGATATACGTGTTAAAATTATGTTTTAAATACATATTTTAAAGCAATATTTTTTTTTATATATTTAACTAAAAACTTACCGATGCGTATTGAACTACATCATTTATACTGTTTTCTATCCTTTTCAATATCTCATGGTATAAATCTATCATTGCGTCTTCTCTCTCCAAATCATCTAAAAATGAAATCGTACATTATCCAATCAATATCATCTATTTTGATATAATAAAAAATAAATGATGACTTTAGACGACAAATAAAAAAGTGCAATATCAGACTTACCTGATACTATGCTGCACTTAACACATACATATATTAATATTTGATACAATAAGAAACCGGCACGCTAAACATAAAAAATCAGACTAATAGTAAAGTACAGTAATTAATTAATATCAGTTCACGCACATTTCACACATCAAACTATAGTCCCAAACGAGCTTGTACTATGGGAACTAGAATAGGCATAAGAT
This sequence comes from Ecliptopera silaceata, assembly GCA_932527185.1. NCBI lineage: Eukaryota > Metazoa > Arthropoda > Insecta > Lepidoptera > Geometridae > Ecliptopera > Ecliptopera silaceata. The sequence goes on along the minus strand of OW052208.1, from coordinate 6,041,620 downwards.
AAAAAACTAGAGTACCTAATACTTAGAACTAAGCATGTTAAAACTGATCAGTAATTAGTTTAAAACAATGTTCAAACCTTCATACGAAGCGATAGGTACATTGACAGGATCGATCCTGGGAAACAGTGTAGCTTGGAGGAACATGTCTTTCATCATCTCTCGAAGAGTATCGTACAGCCCTCCATCATCATCCATATCCAAGGATGGGGAGAAAAATATATCTGGAAATAGGCGTCAAAATTAATTCAGATAAAGATGTTTTTTTTGCGATTGCGTATTTGTTTACAAAGAACAGGTCGTCCTTCGTATTCGTATTCGTATTATATTATAAAGTACGTACAACACATTTTTAATAAGGCATTGTCTGATAAAATAATATAACAAAGTTTAGTCTTGTTTAAGAAATATTAATTAACAAAAATAAATATTTTTGAAGTCTACATAGCACAAATTTAACAATTTTTTCCAAAATGTATTGTGTTTTTTTCAAACTTTGTAATCAATATAGACAGTACATAATTCCAATTATTTTTATCAATAGAACTAGCAAAAACTTGTAGGAATAAAACAAAAGTATTAATACTTCATGAGATTCAGTAATTACAATCTTACACCGTAGAATATAAGAACTATATATTTGCTATACCTGGATCCCGCAGCTCAGCGACAATTTCCATGAAAGCGACCCGCGGCCCTTTCTCCAGGTTCGTTTGATTCTCGAATAGGTTCAAACTAGTTTGTACTGCTTTCATTATTTGACGTGACACCTAAATCATTCAAAACATTAGTATACAAAACATGACTTTCTTCAATTGAAATAAAGATGCTGATCAAGTTGTCGTGATCAAAGACAAGACTGACTGCAGTTACGACAATTTATTTTACGTCATTAAATTGTTTCAACCTTTTTTGATGATTTTTGATTTGAAAGCTGGTGCATTTTGTATAGTCCCATTTATTTTGATCAAGATCTGAACAGTAATTTGTGAGTTATACTAACTAATGCGTTTTTAGAATACACGTCGGATCTTTTTATACTACTTACTAATCATTTTAAGCTGTTTTTTGTCAGACGTTTACTGTTTACTTTAGTGTTAAACACTGAAGATAGAAGTAGCAAATAATAAACGCCTGATCTCAGTAAACCCTCAAACGTTGATAAGGTTGAAATGACCCAAAAAGGTTTAACATCCGCCGGGTTACTATCGAAACATAACATGACAAAGGTAAGTTAAACTGAGAGTTATTTTGCTACAACTCACAAAAGGTACTTACAAGTGAATCTACGTATCTAACATATGCGGGCCAGCGCTCAGCCCTGAAAGATTCCTCTTCCATTTCTAATCTTTCTGCTTCAATGTCTGCCAACTCCTCAGGGTCGTCTATAACCTCTTCCTCTTCAGCTGGAGAATCCACTTCTTCTCCTGTTATCATCATAAAAACAACGACATTTCAAACAGTGCTATTTAGTCCCAAACTAAACCAAAGTTGAATTAGAAACAGATAGCTAATTAATAAATTCATTAAAAAAAATGGATACACCTATGCTATGATAAATAATAGGGGTACTTTTCTTGAATAAAATGATGGTACAATGAAATAGTCCATCATTAGATGGACATAACTGATTGTGCGGTTACTTTTTCCTAACACAATTCACACGACCTCCCAGTTCACATGATATTAAACAAGAGTACACTGAAACAAATGAGTTTGACAAAAAAACAAAAGAGTGTGATATTACCTTGAATATAAAAAAAAGTTTACAATATACCAGCATCTCGTCTAGTCTGACGTTCATCCTTCTCAGCTTGTTTCGCCTCTCTCTTCAACCGCCTCGCTTCTCGTCTTTCAAACTTGATCTGAGCCGCCTCTGCTTTCTCTCTATCCCTCTCTTCGTGAATCAACCGTTTCTCCTCCCTCATTTCTAAGATACGTTGTAGTTTAGCTGCGCGCGCTGCTTTCTCATCATCGTCTAACGTCGCTTCGTCTACCTCTTCTAATTCTTCTTCTTCATCGTCCGACTTGAAATCAATAGAAAAATATAAATGGTAATACTAGGTAAATTTATTGAAATTGGTTGAAAATTAAATGGTATTAGTACGTCTCAAATTGCTGAACCCAGATTCACTTACGGCCGGTTTCTCGAACGATGATCAACGAAAAAATCAAATAATTACTAGATATGTGTCAAACTCGGATCAATCGTGATTTGGGTTTCCAGAAACCGGCCGTTAAAGGTATAATTAAAATACAATTCAGAGGTGAAGAGACTAGCCTACTAGGCGAGGGTCCTTATTCGTGAGGGTATTTAATACAAAAGGGGTTGAAATACTATTAAATACAAAAATATATATATGAAATTGTACCTCGAGCAAAATTAAATCCATATTTTGTTAAATAAACACTATTAATTAATGCATGTTAGGTAAGTATATACGTATAAGAAAAAGAAATGCAATAGTTATTTACCTCAACCTCTTCCTGGATATTAAAGAATAGTCTGTAATTCTCTTGTAAGATGTCTAAGAATTCCGAGTGGCTCTCAATAATTTTGTTTCGCCTGAAACAAAACAACAGCAATAATTTGTATAAAAATACTCAAAATTAAAATTTGTCCACTTCTAATATTATAATTCGTAATTTTAGCATAACACCAAATGTATTGAGCAATGCACACAATACACATGTATGGTACAAAATAGGAGTACTTTCAACGGTTACTAATTTTACAACTAGATGGCGCTGCTAAGTTTGTCCGATAGCTGAATCGCGCTGACGAAAACACACAGCTTTGAACCGGTCGCCTCTACCGATCTTACTACGGTATCGCTTCTCGGCCTTTTGGCTAAGATCAAAGTGTAGTATCTGTTCTTTTCAGCTTAAGGCCCAAGCGCTCAGTCAGGACGGTAGCCCAACAACAAAAGATGTCGCTAGTTTAAAAAACTGCGGTTTTTCTTCTGATTTGTTAATGGTTTTTTGCGTTTAGTTATCAAAATTCACCTTTGCGAAAACTTATTAATAGATACCAATTAATCAATACAAAATACTATAATTTTAGTAGGAAAAACGTGCAGAGGCTGGCGAGGAATTTCAAGCTTGCTATCTACTTTGACACGCAAAAATGTTTCCGATATTTGAAACGCGTTTCATAATTTCGGCGTTAGGTAATAAGAACGAATAGCGCAGTTCAAGGTACTGTGGACTGACAATCAGAGTATTCGAGTTCAAATCTCCGCCAGAAATGTAACTTTTTGTTGCTTCCTTTTTTTGATATTTATCTGTGTCTTTCTGCAGAGCAGAGGCTCTGCAGAATTTTTACAGACTACTATAAAACCTACTTTATTGGAATTTTTTTTGAACTTAAATGCAATAAAATGCAGTAGATACCTATTACATAGGTTACCTTCTAATAAAACTGCTAATATCTTCAGGAATATGTTTATATGTATTTAATATTTCAATAGTAAGACTCTCTACAGCTCTATAAATTAAACAAATAAAACACATGAATATGTTTTGCCCAAAAACGGGCTACGGGCTATTTATGTCGTTTTCTGTGGCGTCGCTAAGATTCTTCAATTGCAGTTGTTGGTGCATTGTCTTGCCTGCGTACAAAGGATATAGATTGTTTGTGGGGCAGTTACATCATAATGCTTGATCGGAGTGATCGCAAAGCGTGAATGTTTCTTCGGATCCTTTCTGTTACCACAATGAGTTTCTAATTGGCACAATTGATTACTATACTTACAAGATAAAATTTCATCAAAAACAACTATGTACGACTAAATTGACAGACAGCTAGCAATGACAATTATGTCAGCGAGGTTGCCTTACTACAGGTTTTATTTACTTTGACAACAAAAAAAAAGGTTTTATTTACCTATATTTCAATGCATTATTTGGAAGTTTGTAATTTTTCTTACAAATAAACGTTTTTTTTAATGAAATAATTTTTCTTTATATTTATAATTACAGAACATTAAAAAACGAACAGTTTGTTAATAATGTTTGCAAGGAAATACATTTATGGCCACACTTTTATAACCAAACTTTATGAACAGTGACATTTATCAGTTATTTATTATTAGCAGTAGTGAGACTGACTACTAGTGACCCGTGACACGGCACGCGTTGTATATTTCGGCTCGGCAACGTTTTTGGCGTTCACTTTATTTTACATTGAAACGTTTTTTTTCATATTGCAATTTGTACATAAAATAGTCTATGTTACTCGGTAAAGATATTACATCCTTATGTAGAAATAGTTTTAAAATAGGACGTGTACTTTTGAATTAAATAGTGACCAACAAACAGACAAATCTTATCCTTTCTAGAATTTTAGTTTAGATAATAGATTGGCAACGTAGCATTTTCAAGAAGAAAAGGGATAGATTTAGTTTTGTTGTCTTGTTTCTTTTCCTACGACTGGAGAGCTGACAACAAACCTTAGAATTTTGTATTTGATAGATAATTGTAAGTATTCGAGCGAATGACGTAGTCGTATACTTATTATATACCTAAACATTGACGACCGATGTGGCGCGGTGGCATTGACGACGTGGAGGTTGCCGGTTCGATTCCCGCCTTGGGATAAATGTTTGTACTATCTGCAAATATTTATTCCGGGTGTTCTGGGTGTTTATATATATAATAAAAAATATCTATCTATGTAATGTATTGTCGAGAAATTACAACACAGGTGGTTCTTAAATTACGTGTACAGTACATATTTAAATACCGCTAGTTTTGTTTCATACTAAGTACATACACTTTTTGATTTTATTATGGTGTAGAATTATGCGAACTTTATTTTCATATTATACAGTTAATAATGCTACAATATCCAGCTACAATAGCCGCTGTTCCGAACAGGGTAAAAGAGGTATATTATACAGGGTGTAACAGAAGGGGTGGACCAAAAGCAAAAGGGCGATGGAAGAGCTCAATACCTATCGAAATAACCCCCATGTATGCTCACTCAGCGATATTCAGTCGTTCAAAAGTTACTCGCACTTTTATGTTTTTTTTTTTTCATTAACATATTTTAGGTTAGATTTCCCAAGTTTTCCCAAACTATCAAGTACGAAAGGTCTACTATGAAGCTACAAGGTGTAAAAAAATACGGTTGTAGTTCTAATAGTTTGGGTATACAAGAGAAATCTAACCTAAAATAAAATTATGAAAAAAAAAACATAAAAAGCGAGTAACTTTTGAACGACTGAATATCGCTGAACATACATGGGGGTAATATCGATAGGCTAAGAGCTCCTGCATCGGCCCTGTTGCTTTTGGTCCACCTCTTCTGTTAGACCCTGTATATATTTTTTTTAAAATATTTAATTCTGCACAAAATGATGCAAAAAAACAGCGCACAGTATATCTCCCATATACGTTACATATACGATTGAGCTACGAAATATGAGTAGGTAAACAAAACTATACTCATACAATGTGTAGCAAACTTTTTGTTGTTACGTGGTACATTTAACTTTTTTCTTGGTTGTCATGACAACTAGTAGTAAGTAAATAAATATGTCAATCATAAACACCCAACATTTTGTTGTTAAAAAAATCTCAAATAGTTTGTAATATATCTCAAATAGTGCCTATTTTTAATGCAATGTAAGCTAGATTTCATGGAAGCTGTCTGGGCAGTCTAGCCCAGATCCTGGCATTCAGTTACTCGCAGGCAGAAATCCTTGACGCGAAGAAAGTACTACAAGAACCATAGGCTGAGACCACCGTGACCAACATTCACCTTGTGATAAGAAAACATCTTCGTGAAGAGACCGTTGCCGTATCATGAAGGATTGAAGTAGGAAGAAGGCGACCAACTTCAAGTCATACATCCTTACCATGGTGACCCAGTACAATGACAGTTCTTGGCTCTAGTATTCTGGACGTCTGGATTAGTCTAGCGGTAAAATAGGGGACCATTGCCGCAGATGAAAGATCAATAATGTATTATTTTTGTGTACTAGTGTTATTTTCATTTTATATAAGAAAAGTGTATGCTAGCATCTAAAGTATACTTTACTATTGTTGTAAAGTGTGTTAGTCAGTAAAATGGTAAAAAATATATTTACTTTTCTTACAATAAATTGATTTTTTTCCACAGCTGTGGAAAAAAATCCAAAGCTATTTTTTTTTGTACGTTATTATCCACCTATGCTATGTAGAATGCATTAAAATTATAAGAAAGAAACCTTTTTGGTTCAACCAAACTTCTTTGCACGGGAGACGGGTGCAAGATATTACAATCTTTACGCTGACAAGTCCACTTCGAATGTAAATATGACAAAGTACGATAAATAAAAGAATAACTAAAAGAAAAAGAGAAAAAAGATTTCCTATTTCTTTCTACACAAGTATTTAGTTCAAGTAACTAGATGGCGCTCTAGATACTTTTGCTATAACTTAATACCTAGTGCTTCGCACAGATGGTGCCTTTTTTTCACAGTTAGTTCATTTTTTGAACACGCGTCACGAACAACCTTAATATCTGAAAGTTCCCTCACTGAGGGACCAGTATATTAAACTGATTTTTGAAAAGCGACGGGATGTTCGGAGCTCGCTCCACTCCCGTCACGGGTCGGCCCGGCATTGCAGTGCCGCCGGGATCGGCCCACAGAAACTATTAATATCACTGAAATTGATTTAAAAATCTATTCAAGATACCGACCCTATCCTCCTTAATAAATCTGAATGTTAATATGCACGTAACAATTTTATATTTTTTTTTAATTATACGAAAACGTAGAACGTTAGATATTGAACAGAGGGCTTAGCTTCCGAGCTTGCATTTTAAAACTCTCGAGCCGAGAGTAGTTTCTCGGATCTCTCTCTCTACTTCTTACAAAAATATAAGGACATCCGAGAGACGACTCTCGGCTCGAGAGTAGGGAGTTTTAAAATGCAGGCTCGGACTAGACTATAGACTAGACCCTCAGATTAAAAACCAGATTGTCTCAAAAAATCATGGACAAATGATAAAGCAAACTTCAATGTTGACAAGAACTGTTTACAGAAAGAACAATTTAGTTTTTTTTAATCAAACAAAGAAAGTTAGAAATCTAACAAACTAAAAACCAAATTGTCTCCGAAAAACACGGACAAATGATAGGCAGAAACAAAAGTAAACTTCAATATTAACCTTTTAAAGAACCTCGGATGCCGTTCCACGACGGCCAACAATTCCATCTTGTCCGGGTTCTCCTTGCGGTTGTGAAGAGGCTTATCGCCCCACTGGCCGATGTTGGCAAGTCCTCGCTTCACGTTGTTCTGAGCTGTCAGAACTCGCTCTTGCAATGTGTTGATAGCGGCGTACACTTCGGCCATCCATTCTGTGACTATTTACGTAATTTATATCATCAATTGAATCTATTCAGTTATTTTTTACATGATATTTAAAATAGAATATAATAAATTGTATGTCGGCTTTGTTGTTGCTTGAGGTCCACCTAACATTAAGCGGTAATCTACGCCTATAATAAAAAATACCTATCTTATATATATTTCTTCTATCTTTATAAATTATAGCCTTTCGGTCTATCTTATAAAAAGTTAGCGCAAAGTTGAGGTATTGATTACCATACGTAATGATGACATAAAGTCAACGCTAACTTATCATAAGATAGGGGGTTAGTGTTATTCTGATGTATAAGCAATATTATTGTAAAGTTTCACTAAAATCCATTCAGTAGATATTGTGTGAAAGAGTAACAAACATACATCCATCTATCCATCCAAACTTTCGCATTTATAATATAAAGTAGGATAGGTTGACCTTTACTTACAATCATCATTCCACGTAAGTTCTTCGACGCCACGTCCCAATAGCTGATCAATAGCTGAAATCTCTTTCTCAATGAGAGCTACCTCTGTCTCGTGACTTCCTTCGCGGATGGCGTTGTACCATGAAATAGCTCTGTTTAATCGGTTCATATCATACTGCAAACATATAATATAACTTCACATTTTGTTTTTAAAAATATTAGATAAATAATAATATAAAAGAGTCAGGAACATTTCACACATAGCTTTATAGTTCCTACGATTTACCTGTAATTTTTCATTCCGAGCATAGAGTTCCAGTCCATCAGGTGGTATTCCTTGCTTATCCAAATATTTCATGTAGCGTATTTCACGTAGCAACATTACAAGCTGAAATAAAACAAGAGATTTTTCCATTTAGAGCCTTTTTGTAGTAGGTACTACCTATCAAAACGCCCAATCCGAAATTTATTTATTTTTATTTCACAGGAAAACAAACAGTCTTATAAACTATATCTAAACTAAAATTATATCTGCTGACCAGTTATACGTTCTCGCAAATACTGAACTAGAAATTATTTGAACGTAGTTTTCGTGTTAATAGTTAAAATTACCCCCTTTATCTGCACCGTGAATAAAAACATGTTAAAATCACCCGCTTCTACAACGCAATAAATCGAATAAGCAGTAAAATTACCTCAGGGCTGAAATTATTCCTAACAAACGGCGGGTCGCGATAGATGAGGTTCTTCGCGAGATGCACTTTACACGTAGGCGGTACAGTAACGCACCACTGTTTGAACTGCCTGTCTTCAAGCACGTTCAAGTATGCCAACATCTCGTTGTGCTTCTGTTTCATGTACAATGCGTATTCTGTCTCTATTATACTGCAAATAATAACAAGAAATATAAATTGAATTAAATTTTATCCTTGAGGTAGCTCATAAACGATCTAAAACATTTCTTATACAGGGTGTCCTTATCATTTGTGTCAAGCGAAAGTCTGTAGGTAATCTGAATGACTTCTATGTATTTTATCGTGATTTAGTGTTCAAATGGATAATTATAATTATGGATTGAAGTTTGACACTTTCATGGTAGGAAGAGACTGTTTATGCTATAGTGACAGAGAATCCTATTGCGAGTTTAATATTAATAAGAAAATACATAAAAATCATAACAAATCAAAGCTCCTAATAGACTAATATATTTTACAGTAGGTTACTCACGGATCTTCAAACATGATAAAATCTTCCATAGGCGCTTGGATTCGTCTCCTCAGTTTATAGATCCACCAGAGAACACCTCCTACAGGGGGTAAGTATGGATCCACCATTGGCCTTTCTGGTCCTTTCGTTAATTTCTGCAATTTTAAACCTTATCACTTAACTATACAGTATAATATCCCAAACACTAAGATCTAATACTACTAAACGATATAAAAGTGTTATATAAACGGTATTTGCATAGTCATAAGGTCGAAAATCGCTTACAGCCATTTCTTCATCGTATATTTCTTTGACAGCATCTAAGTTGCCATGCATGAAGTCAAGCAGACGCGTCAGTTTTGGCTTCAGTTCATCCTTGATGATGGGACGATGGAAGAGGTCACCGATGATTTGAAAGAACTGAAAAAGAGACATATCTATACCAATATTTATTTAAATCACTATGATGGAACAAAGTGATAATGAAGCTCTCGTGCTGGAAAGTGGTAAGTGTGGTGACACAAAATATGTCCACACAAGACGTATTTATTGCAATGCGCCGACCATCCCATATGAAATATAAAGGTGCCAACTATTGCAACGGCATTCATAACACTGCCGAGCAAAAGAATGGGGGATTCTTTTCATACACTCAAATTTTTCCAGTCTAGCAATCAGATAGTCAAGTTCCGCGTTGCTCGTTCGATTACTCTAAAGTACCTTAAAGAAGTGCTCCAAATTATGGCACTCATCGAGACCCTGCGAGAAGAGAGAAGCTAATCTTCTATCTACATCTTCCAACACGCCCATGTGCTTCGCATAGTCAGGAAGGAACGAGTTATCCTCCGGATCGGCTGGGTCGTACGTGATGTTGCCCAGGTTTTGGTAAATAAATGTGTATTCTTCGAGCACCTAGAAGTTCATTGGCAGTTAGAGATATTTGGTCCATCGAGCCGGATTGATGAGGCTCGAAGGCCCAATTTATTTTTGTTACTCTGCCTAGATTTGCCCTGCATAAATGGCCAGAAAGTCTTAAAATTGATGATACTCTCATTGCAAACTTATCAAAATTCCGTGTTACGAGTATAAGTTTATACATGTTACCTTCATACACTCCGTGCTCAGAATTTTTCCTCTCAGGCCGCAAAACTCAACCTTCTCCAGCTTCAGTATTTCGACAGTTGCTTCTAGAATATCTTCGATCATCTTCAGTCGTTTCATGTAGATGTTAAAACGCATGAAAACGCGATCAAAGTCGAATGACCAACGCACCGGTAACACGCCCGCGGGGAAGAATGTTTGTACTTTGTCGCGGTTCATTTCGTATGTTTCTCTGGAAATAAAGTAGTTTCTAGTCATTTTTAGGGTTCCATACCCAAAGTGTACAATGGGACTCTATACTGAGACTGCGTTGTCCGTCCGTCTGTCTGTCAGTCAATCCGTCTTTCAGCAGGCTGTATCTCATGAAACGTGATAGTTAAATAGTTGAAATAATCACAGATTATACATTTACACCTTACCATCGCTATGAGTAAAACATATAATTGAATGCTGAGGCACATAATGAATGATGTACAACTTACATAAAATGTTTCAGGTTGTTGATGGCTCTCCTGATTTTTATCAACTGCTCATCGGGGTCTCCTTGGAAAATGGAAGCCGGGTCCGCAGAGTTCGTACACTGCTGTATAACTAGGTTGCATACTTCTCGAAGGAGTGCTGAAAAACCAGAAAAAACATTGGTAACTTGGTAAAATTAAATTAGCAAAATGAGTAGCTCGTTAAATTTGATATTTCACACAAACCTGTTTACAAAAATCACACGTTTTATATCATTTTTTCAATTCAAGAACGGCTAAACTAAGTTACAAGCTATAAAATAAAAACTTACGAATCAATTTCTCGACGTTACAGTAGTATCTAGAGTTGCCCCACAAAAGACCGATGCAATGAAACATGGGCCTTATGAGAGACTTGGCATCGGCGAAGTCTGTGCCCTCGAACGTTTCAAAGTGATACTGCAAAGGCTTCTGGTACACGTAGATGTCGCGACACTCGACGATTGCTATAAATGTATTAGTATATTAGCTTTCATTGAAACAAATAAATGATTGCATCAATATAGCCGGAAATTGAAAGGAGGAAGACAAAAGTCAAGACAGTCCGTCAAATAGTTTCAAACAGCATTCGCCCAGCGCAACTGAAATTGCATACTATGGTGAACCATTCAAATAATAACCGCGCTTATATTCCCTCCACTAGGAGCGTTACCAATTAACATTAGGTGGGCTAACTAAATATACAAATATTCTGATTAATAAGTTTAACTTACCAGCAACAACATTAGTAAGCATAGACTTAAAGCAGCTCAAATATACACTGCGCGTGTCTTCTAAGTAATGCGCCATTCGCTTGACTCGAGGGTCCCGCAGCTGCGAGTAAATACCCTCGAGGTTCCGCAGACGATTTGCGTAGAATTCAATATCAGCGTTTGGTAGTGGAAACTTTGTTCTTTTGAATGCTAAAAATCATACAAAATTATTAGTTAAAGCAAACTAAGTGAAATAGATTTTGAGGTATTTTTTTAGATGTTTTAATATATTTATTTTAAAGGCTAGATTTTTGATGATCAGGGACTGCAGACTGATGATCTTTCAGACGTCCGGAAAGATGTCGAAAATGACTGCCTTTTGCATGTAACCAGCGTTCTACCGTGAGTTTCTTGAGATGCTATAACAATTACTATCATACCAATATAAGAGTCTTCTTTCAATAGATCGTGGACCTGCTGTGCCCATTTGATTATAGCACCTTCTATGTTTGTTTTTAGGTACAAATCCACATCTTCTCCATCACTGGAAATTAACAAGATCTATTAAACTAAATACCTACCACCATCTCATCAACTTCTATTCTCAACTAATTTAGATACATAAAGACGTAGTTCTACTGTCCGACTGTGACGCAAAAAGTGTGGGTTCGATTATGATGTAATATTATCTTGTTACCTTAGCACTTATCTTCCTTTGTATCTAAAATCTCAATAGAAACCAAATTGGATGAAATCAGAAGGATGGCTAAGATATTTGGTAACTATACTATGTCTTATAAGAACATAGAATGTTAATTTAACAGAGGAACAGCTTTCTCAAATAGATATAAGCTATACCTTTCTTTGAGCCTAGTTTCTGCTTGGTATATGGTCTCTACACCGGCTGGCATTGGTAGCATTACTTGACTTGACATTTCTCCTTTTAACTGTAATATAATTTTCAAGTAATCACTGCAAATATTTCTTGAAAACATAACAATCTATCTTACTGGAGGTTAATAAGTAATTTAACATTGACTTAGGTAATACTCTTAATTACAAGTAGGAATGAGTCCTTCTGCCTAACTTGGTATTTTTTTAATGACCTTTTAATGAGGTTCAAGTATTCATTAGAAGTTAAAAATATACCCTCAACTTTGAAATTTATCTTACAATGTATGTGTATGCTAACCTGATGCATTAAGTTTCGTAGCTCGTTGACATGCCTTTTCATGTCAGTAGCAACTATCTTGGGCCATCCTTTCTGGTTCTCTGGGTTACAGAGAAGAGGTCCAATTACCTCATCAGCCATTACACTGAGGTCCATCAATACATTACCGGATATCTCACCAATTGTTAATCCCTGGAATATCAAATTGTGTGTTATTGATGCACAATAATTAAGATAATCTGAAGATCTGACCGCTAATTAACTAAAATCGGCTGTAGAAGTGATTTTTTTTCAATCTAAAGATAAGTTAATTTTATTCATAACAAATATGGGTAATTTCTTGAGTATCCAAAGGATATAACCAGGTATGTATTTAGTTGTTGTTACTCATTGTTAATGAAACACAGGTACCTACCCAAATAACGCAAAAAAATATACTTATCCTTCCTACTTAGATAAATCTATTTCTGAAGGTTGGTAGCTTTTTGATGTGAAGGCAAATTAAGGTACTGTTTTTTGCGATTACATAGGTTTCTTGTGTGTGGGACAACAAAGAGAGATTTTTATGTTTTTTTCTGAAAGACACATACTTACTATAAGATCTATTTTGTGTTTATTTGGGCTACATAAGCTATTCCTGCTTTTATTTGATACAGATACAACTTACCTTGCGGAAATTAGCTGGTGTTATTTTATCATCTACATTTCTTAGGAAATACACCATCTTGCCTCTGCTTATTGGTGGGAAGGATGTAGCACAAGTAAGTAAACCCGCAGTGTTCATACGAAACACTAATATGTCATACTTAGGCATATCAAAAAACCTGAAAAGTACATGCTAAAACAGAAAGTAATTAGTTAGATACTGATGTCAAAAAGTTGATTAAATATATTTTTTTAGAATCTGAAACTTACTCGCTCATCTCCTGTTATGAACTTAGCCCATTTATCAATCTTCTGCTTAAGTGATTTGAGTAAATATTCGCTCATAAACTCTAAACGAGTATCAACATCGTCTTTCTGGAAATAAATGCGTTCATTGTACCTTGATACTTATACTTATCCACCCGAGATATAGGTTTTTGTACATAAATGATTGAATAGGTTCAAACTAGACCAACGCGCTACTCCGTAAGCCGCATCATCAGTTAACAGCAGATGAGATTGCGGTCAAGCGTTCGCCTATAGGCAATGGTTAAAAAAATGTACCTTCTACCGACAGAACGATGCGGTGTAGTAGGTAGGTTTTGTACACAATGGATGTGGTGTATGAATGTAGTAATCATAAGCTGGGGCGTAAACTTAGCATTTATCCACTACTATACTGGTAGTGTAGATACATGTAGTGTAGTGGTAAAAACCGATAAACTTTACCATACTCACTCAACTTAGCTACATACTGCGTACGGTACTTACATCACCCATGTTGTCCGACTAAAGCGGAAGCTTTGATTATTTACTATACATTGTATTAATCGAATTAATTAGCAGTTTCACTAAAATAATCTATTACACAAGTAATCGTAAACATGAACAACAAAATTGATTAACGAAAACAAGCAATAACAAACGCTGTTGTCATGGAAACAGCAGTTGCTATTTTCATTTTTGAATTTAGAGCCAAAACTGTCTATTACTGTCACGTTGATAATTGTGAATCTGTGAAATCGAACGTCAAGTAAATAGAAAAATAGTAAATAGTAAATGTCAAGTCAATAAAATGCCATGTACGCCAATGTCAAAAATTACGCGCGAAAAATATATAAACAAATTGAAGTTTTGTTCTGTACCTTACCTTAAAAAATACTCAATTAGCGAATTGCAATTGCATTTTTTAATTGAAAACTGTAAAAAATCATATTATGGAAGGCTTCGATGATCCTGGAGTATTCTTCTCAGACAACTTTGGCGTAGAAGAAAATGAATCCCAAGATCAACTTAACCTACAAGCAGTGAAGAAAAAGTTCAAAGAATTTATCAGGCAGTTCCATACAGGGAACTTCGATTATAAATACAGGTAAAAAACTGATATTCGCATTTGATTCATGTACAATATATTATACAAAAGGGTCTTATAGATGTACCGGACTGTTGAGGTTATGTCTTCATCTCCATAAATAATGAAGCCCATTTCACATGATTCATTGCAGAGATGCACTGAAACGTAACTACAACCTGACCAATTACTGGGTGGAAATAAACATAGAAGACTTATCTAGTTTCGATGAGTTGCTGGCTGAGAAACTTTACAAAAAACCAACAGAACACCTACCTATTTTAGAAGAAGCAGCTAAAGAAGTAAGTCTAAAAATTATTTACTCAAATTAAGTAGCATGTAGAAAACTTATTTTCGTTCATACATTTATTTGCAGTGCCACTCAAGTTTAAAAAAAATAAAAACGAAAGCAGTGTGAACGTTAAACAACACATCGAAAAAATTTACAAAATAATTTTTCATTTTGTTTTCTTTTAGCTAGCAGATGAACTGACAGCACCCAGGCCAGAAGGTGAAGAGAAAGTTGAAGATGTACAGGTCTTGCTAACATCGGATGCACATGCAGCCAACCTTCGAGAACTAAAGGTGAGCACTGTGTTTTAAATTTTAACCTGGACGCCCACGAAAAAGATTGGTGGAATGTCACCAAGGACCGGGATGAGTGGAAGACTTTGGGGGAGACCTTTGCACAGCAGTAGGACAGAGGTTGAAAAAAAAAAAGAACTAAGTATAGTTCTTTTATTTTTCAACCTATACTTGAACTTTTCTATTAACATTATCAATGCATATATATTATATGCATAATTCTAATTTCAGTCTGAAACAGTATCTCGGCTGGTGAAAATACCTGGCATAGTAATATCAGCATCTGGCATAAAAGCAAAGGCAACCAAGATATCAATTCAATGTCGCTCCTGTCGCAACATCATCCCAAACCTGCCGGTCAAGCCAGGCCTGGAGGGCTATGTAATGCCCAGAAAATGCAACACGTAAGTATCAAGCACTCACTGTTACTCGGCTAAACTAATGTCTATACAGAATATATACAGAAGACATTATCAGAATTGACAATACCATATAGTACTTTTAACAATATAGCCAATAAATAGTTTCCTCCTTTGTTTCAGGGAACAGGCTGGTCGACCTAAATGTCCTCTGGATCCTTATTTCATAATTCCAGACAAGTGCAAATGCATTGATTATCAGGTATAGTTCATTTTTATTTAGGACTGTGTGTACCTTTTTAAAATAAAAGAAAATAGGCAATTTGATCAACTCTGCATTCCATATTACATCCAATTTGGGCCAGTAGTTGCCACAATATTTAGAAACAATCATCCAAAAAACTATTGTTATTTACTTTATAAAATTAAGTCCATGTAAAATTACTTATTAGCCTAGTTAGTACAGTTTGCCGTAATGCGTTTAGAATGCGTTAGTATTAACGCTAAAAAAAATAACAATTCACAGAAGTATTGATCTACAATTCTACATAAACAGGGTTTACTTTAAAGTAATACTTTAATTTTATAAAGAGTATTTATTTATTATTACGAGTATTTATTATTCGTACATCCGTACATTATTAGTAATAATAGATACTCGAAGATACATAACGAAGAGAAATAATCCCAGGTGTTAAAGCTGCAAGAAGCTCCAGAAAGCATCCCCCAGGGCGAGATGCCGCGACATCTGACCGTGTACTGCGAGCGCGTGCTGTGCGAGCGAGTGGCGCCGGGCGCCAGGGTCACAGTCCTCGGGATATACTCCATCAAGAAGATATCCAAGATCGGAGTAAGATATACACATAACACAGGTAACATAGTTGGTAGACTCAACACCAGAGGTGGCCAACTTGATTAGACCCAAGATCTCCAGTTTACTAACGAAACCCTGTGCAATCTACCAATTACACAATAATTACATATTGAAATCTTAAATTAAACAGCATAGTTCAGTAGAAAATCATATTGTTTTTTTTTTAAATTTGTTGTACAGTCAGTTCTACATATATACATAACAGTCGCGATCGACCTGTTGGCCACCCCTGCTATACACCAACTATGCTACTCTTCTACTGGTTTAAAATAAGTAAGATGATTTTTATATTTGTGAAAACCTTTTAATAGCCTTATTATTTTTATTTTGTTCTATCTCATTCTGTATTGTTTGTGCTGTTGGTTTTCCTATAAATAAATTTATGAACATGGGTCTAGTAACAAAAGTATCTGGTCAATTAGTAACAAAAGTATTTGACGACCAATGTGGCGCGGTGGGCGAAGGTCCGCTTGCGACACGGAAGGTTGCGGGTTCGATTCCCGCCTTGGGATAAATGTTTGTACGATCTGCAAATATTTATTCCGGGTGTTCTGGGTATTTATATGTATAATAAAAATATCTATCTATGTAATGTATTGTATTAAGTATGTCAGTCTTCTAGTACCCATAACACAAGCTCTGCTTAGCTTGGGGCTAGATGATGTTGTGTGGATTGTCCAGCTATTTATTAATGGATAATATTTTAGCTTATATCTATTTTTGGATGGACAGAACTGAATATAAAGGTACAGTGGAGTTATAATAAAGTACATAAAGCTCTTACAAGAATGTAAGAATGTAAAATATATATCTATGTAATGTATTGTATTATCGGCCGCTTTCTGGAAACGCAAATCACGATTGATCCTAGTTTGACACATAGTAGTTGTTTGATTTTTTCTCTGATCATCGTTCGTGAATTTAGTTCGAGCTCTGCTTAGCTTGGGGCTAGATGATGTTTGGATGTCCAGCATTATTTATTTACTTTTATGAATAAATAATGTTACAGAGAGAAGGTCGAGACAAAGGTTCAGTTGGTGTCCGTTCTTCATACCTCCGGGCCGTGGGTCTCGCGGCCGAAGAAGGCGTGACCGGCGGCCTCAGCCCCTTCACCTCGGATGAAGAGGAGCAATTCCGGAGACTTGCAGCCTCGCCCGATATCTACGACAGAATCGCCAAGTCTATAGCACCGAGCGTCTTTGGAGCTGTGGATATGAAGAAGGCTATTGCTGCACTGTTGTTTGGAGGTAACTGTTGTAGACTTGAACTGCGTGCAATGGTCATCTTAGGTTCTACTTCTGACTTTGTTAGCGTCCCGTTCGTCTTGTAGTAAAATATTTTTGAAATGTAGCCTACTAAAGAGTACTAGCCTATGTTGATACATTGAGTACCTAGTACTTTTAAATTCTAGCTATATTATATTCCAAGTTGTGGGACCATCAATTTTTTTTTTAATCGGTACATTCGTTAGCAGTAAGTTAAACTTACTAACTGCGACTAACTGCGATGTCATTGAGGGACGAAAACATCCACTTACTACACTGTCATTACTGTGTTCAAGTTTGAAAGTTCCATCATATATTCAAACAAAGTTGAAACAACAGGGGCTCGTAAAAGACTGCCGGACGGTCTGACCCGTCGCGGCGACATCAACATTCTGCTGCTGGGCGACCCCGGCACGGCCAAATCGCAGCTGCTGAAGTTTGTGGAGAAAGTGGCGCCCATCGGCGTTTATACCTCAGGCAAGGGCTCCAGCGCTGCTGGACTCACGGCTTCCGTTATCAGAGATCCGGCCAGCGTAAGTTGAAATCTAACAATCTTATTCTACTGATATTATAAACGCGAAAGTTGGTAATACTAAATGGATGTATGGATAGATGTATGTTTGTTGCTAATTCGCGCAAAAATTAATGAATTTTAATGAAACTTTACAATAATATAGATTATACATCAGGATAACATATAAATGATAGTGTGATAATTATAATACTTACAGAAAATACAGTTCCATGCAGTTCACAGACTTGAATATTGCTCAATAAGAAAATATGATTTTTAAGATCTTCTCGTGTATTATAAACGTACATATTAGTCTCAGGTTAAGTTAATTTCCAGCGAAACTTCGTGATGGAAGGCGGTGCGATGGTGTTGGCCGATGGAGGCGTCGTGTGCATCGATGAGTTTGATAAAATGCGCGAGGACGACAGAGTTGCCATTCACGAGGCTATGGAGCAACAAACCATCTCTATTGCTAAAGTAAGTACCTATTCTATCTATTCTATGTATGTATTAGTATAGAATAAGAATATATTTATTGCAAAACTGTGTAGGTACATTGAGATCTTATAAAATAGGTACAGAGTCAGTAACAGTTTGTCCGTTTTGGACGTACAATATGTATTAGGTATGTTTTAAGAATTTAACATATAATTAAAGAATTTATTATATTAACTTTGATATATTAACAGTCTTTTAAATTTAAACAACTACTTAAAAATACCTATATTATCTTTATGAGATCAAAATATTCACATAAATTATATAAGTATTTTATCAGCAATCTAGTTCCCATAGTACAAGCTCTGCTTAGTTTGGGAATAGAGTGTGATGTGTGAAATGTCCATGAATATTTATTATTTTATTGAACGATTGATTACAGGCCGGTATCACAACGACTCTGAATTCCCGCTGTTCGGTGCTCGCGGCCGCTAACTCCGTGTTCGGTCGGTGGGACGATACGAAAGCAGACGATAACATAGACTTCATGCCGACTATACTCTCCAGATTCGACATGATCTTCATCGTGAAAGACGAACACGATCAGAACAGGGATATTGTAAGTGTAAACCCGTTTT
The DNA here is from genome assembly GCA_932527185.1 of Ecliptopera silaceata. Taxonomy (NCBI): domain Eukaryota; kingdom Metazoa; phylum Arthropoda; class Insecta; order Lepidoptera; family Geometridae; genus Ecliptopera; species Ecliptopera silaceata. Next base: position 6,022,485 of record OW052208.1, on the reverse strand, counting down.
GGGTATCCTAATAATAAAATAAGTCTAATTATTATTTTTTATTCATCAGTAAATATTAGGTACCCCAAAGCGTCTTACAATGATAGCCGAGTCTTTAGCCGGCCAATTGTTAACGTTTTAAGCAGTTAAAACCACAAATTGTTGTTTCATTTTTAAATTAAATATCTTTCCGCTTTTACATTGTGTTTTACTTATAAAGTTTTTATTTTTTATTTGTACTTAGTAGAACACAGCAATTCCATGTTTATTATGTTAATTTAATATTTCCACAGACTCTGGCCAAGCATATAATATCAGTGCATATGGGCGGAGACAGTGCTGAGAGAGAAACAGCGGCCGGAGAATTACCCTTGGCCTTACTGCGACGTTATGCTGCTTACTGCCGCGCTAGGTAACCTTAGTAAATCATAGCTGAACTACATATTTAACCATATATTTTAGTTCATTATCTGTCGTATAAATAAAAATAAATAAATATTCATGAACATTTCACATGTCACACTCTAGTCCCAAACTAAGCAAAGCTTGTATTATTGGAATTAGATTGCTGATAGAATACTTATTTATGTAAATACATGCATAGTAACACCCCAACACAAATATTTATGCTCATCGTCCGTATGTGATGCCCGCGGTGTACTTACCTGCAAATATCTCTCGTCGTCCGATTCGGGTATGTAATGCCCGCGGTGTAGTGACCTGCACGTATCCCTCGTCGTCCGAGTCGGGTATGTGATGCCCGCGGTGTACTTACCTGCAAATATCTCTCGTCGTCCGATTCGGGTATGTAATGCCCGCGGTGTAGTGACCTGCACGTATCCCTCGTCGTCCGAGTCGGGTATGTGATGCCCGCGGTGTACTTACCTGCAAATATCTCTCGTCGTCCGAGTCGGGTATGTAATGCCCGCGGTGTAGTGACCTGCACGTATCCCTCGTCGTCCGAGTCGGGTATGTGATGCCCGCGGTGTACTTACCTGCAAATATCTCTCGTCGTCCGATTCGGGTATGTAATGCCCGCGGTGTAGTGACCTGCACGTATCCCTCGTCGTCCGAGTCGGGTATGCGATGCCCGCGGTGTACTTAAATGCACGTATCCCTCGTCGTCCGAGTCGGGTATGTAATGCCCGCGGTGTAGTGACCTGCACGTATCCCTCGTCGTCCGAGTCGGGTATGCGATGCCCGCGGTGTACTTAAATGCACGTATCCCTCGTCGTCCGATTCGGGTATGTAATGCCCGCGGTGTAGTGACCTGCACGTATCCCTCGTCGTCCGAGTCGGGTATGCGATGCCCGCGGTGTACTTAAATGCACGTATCCCTCGTCGTCCGAGTCGGGTATGTGATGCCCGCGGTGTACTTACCTGCAAATATCTCTCGTCGTCCGATTCGGGTATGTAATGCCCGCGGTGTAGTGACCTGCACGTATCCCTCGTCGTCCGAGTCGGGTATGCGATGCCCGCGGTGTACTTAAATGCACGTATCCCTCGTCGTCCGAGTCGGGTATGTGATGCCCGCGGTGTACTTACCTGCAAATATCTCTCGTCGTCCGATTCGGGTATGTAATGCCCGCGGTGTAGTGACCTGCACGTATCCCTCGTCGTCCGAGTCGGGTATGTGATGCCCGCGGTGTACTTACCTGCAAATATCTCTCGTCGTCCGAGTCGGGTATGTGATGCCCGCGGTGTAGTGACCTGCACGTATCCCTCGTCGTCCGAGTCGGGTATGGGATGCCCGCGGTGTAGTGACCTGCACGTATCCCTCGTCGTCCGAGTCGGGTATGTGATGCCCGCGGTGTACTTACCTGCAAATATCTCTCGTCGTCCGAGTCGGGTATGTGATGCCCGCGGTGTAGTGACCTGCACGTATCCCTCGTCGTCCGAGTCGGGTATGGGATGCCCGCGGTGTAGTGACCTGCACGTATCCCTCGTCGTCCGAGTCGGGTATGCGATGCCCGCGGTGTACTTAAATGCACGTATCCCTCGTCGTCCGAGTCGGGTATGTGATGCCCGCGGTGTACTTACCTGCAAATATCTCTCGTCGTCCGATTCGGGTATGTAATGCCCGCGGTGTAGTGACCTGCACGTATCCCTCGTCGTCCGAGTCGGGTATGTGATGCCCGCGGTGTACTTACCTGCAAATATCTCTCGTCGTCCGAGTCGGGTATGTGATGCCCGCGGTGTAGTGACCTGCACGTATCCCTCGTCGTCCGAGTCGGGTATGCGATGCCCGCGGTGTAGTGACCTGCACGTATCCCTCGTCGTCCGAGTCGGGTATGTGATGCCCGCGGTGTAGTGACCTGCACGTATCCCTCGTCGTCCGAGTCGGGTATGCGATGCCCGCGGTGTACTTAAATGCACGTATCCCTCGTCGTCCGAGTCGGGTATGTGATGCCCGCGGTGTACTTACCTGCAAATATCTCTCGTCGTCCGATTCGGGTATGTAATGCCCGCGGTGTAGTGACCTGCACGTATCCCTCGTCGTCCGAGTCGGGTATGCGATGCCCGCGGTGTACTTAAATGCACGTATCCCTCGTCGTCCGAGTCGGGTATGTGATGCCCGCGGTGTACTTACCTGCAAATATCTCTCGTCGTCCGATTCGGGTATGTAATGCCCGCGGTGTAGTGACCTGCACGTATCCCTCGTCGTCCGAGTCGGGTATGTGATGCCCGCGGTGTACTTACCTGCAAATATCTCTCGTCGTCCGAGTCGGGTATGTGATGCCCGCGGTGTAGTGACCTGCACGTATCCCTCGTCGTCCGAGTCGGGTATGGGATGCCCGCGGTGTAGTGACCTGCACGTATCCCTCGTCGTCCGAGTCGGGTATGTGATGCCCGCGGTGTACTTACCTGCAAATATCTCTCGTCGTCCGAGTCGGGTATGTGATGCCCGCGGTGTAGTGACCTGCACGTATCCCTCGTCGTCCGAGTCGGGTATGGGATGCCCGCGGTGTAGTGACCTGCACGTATCCCTCGTCGTCCGAGTCGGGTATGCGATGCCCGCGGTGTACTTAAATGCACGTATCCCTCGTCGTCCGAGTCGGGTATGTGATGCCCGCGGTGTACTTACCTGCAAATATCTCTCGTCGTCCGATTCGGGTATGTAATGCCCGCGGTGTAGTGACCTGCACGTATCCCTCGTCGTCCGAGTCGGGTATGTGATGCCCGCGGTGTACTTACCTGCAAATATCTCTCGTCGTCCGAGTCGGGTATGTGATGCCCGCGGTGTAGTGACCTGCACGTATCCCTCGTCGTCCGAGTCGGGTATGCGATGCCCGCGGTGTAGTGACCTGCACGTATCCCTCGTCGTCCGAGTCGGGTATGTGATGCCCGCGGTGTAGTGACCTGCACGTATCCCTCGTCGTCCGAGTCGGGTATGGGATGCCCGCGGTGTAGTGACCTGCACGTATCCCTCGTCGTCCGAGTCGGGTATGCGATGCCCGCGGTGTACTTAAATGCACGTATCCCTCGTCGTCCGAGTCGGGTATGTGATGCCCGCGGTGTACTTACCTGCAAATATCTCTCGTCGTCCGATTCGGGTATGTAATGCCCGCGGTGTAGTGACCTGCACGTATCCCTCGTCGTCCGAGTCGGGTATGTGATGCCCGCGGTGTACTTACCTGCAAATATCTCTCGTCGTCCGATTCGGGTATGTAATGCCCGCGGTGTAGTGACCTGCACGTATCCCTCGTCGTCCGAGTCGGGTATGTGATGCCCGCGGTGTACTTACCTGCACGTATCCCTCGTCGTTCGAGTCGGCTATGTGATGCCCGCGGTGTACTTAATAAACGTATCCCTCGTCGTCCGAGTCGGGTATGTAATGCCCGCGGTGTACTTACCTGCACGTATCCCTCGTCGTCCGAGTCGGCGAGCTAAGTCATAATTGCTTAGTTTTCGGCGGGAGAACAAATAATTATGCTCATCACTCAAACATTTCTCTGTGGGAATTGAACTCACGACCCACATCATGAAAGTTAGAGCTACTACCAACTGAGATGTCGTCAATGTTCATGTTGCTTGTTTGATGATCTTTAAAATGAGTTTTAATATTATTGAAGTTTTCAATAAATATAAAAGGTGTGTAATAAATGTTTATTTATTTTTAAGATGCGGTCCTCGCCTATCCTCGTCTGCGGCGGAACGGCTGCGCGCTCGCTACGTGCTCATGCGCACCGGCGCTTCACAACACGAGCGACAGGCCGACAAACGACTCTCTATACCCATCACTGTCAGGTAGCATTCCTAAATTACACATTATTCAAAGTCAAAATTACTTTATTCAGTAAAATCACAAGGATCATTTAGAATCGTCTTACATACTAGGTGATTCTAGGTGCCAGTTCCACGCTACCAGAGCGAGATTAGTAGTGACCTCGTCGAAACGAAACGTTCATAATATGTAGTACTCTCATTTGGGAAGGGAAGATTTGTCTACAATTTTCCAAAAGAGAGTAAGTACATAAGCTATGAACGTGTCGACAATATCATTTGGCACTGTTTATTAGTCGTGTAGGGTATGAGTATTAACAAAATGTAGATTCGATCAAAAACACAAGATTTAACATTCCAGACAATTAGAAGCCGTAGTGAGAATATCTGAGTCGATGGCGAAAATGCAGCTACAACCGTTTGCGACTGAAGCTCACGTGACGGAGGCGCTTCGATTGTTCCAAGTATCCACACTAGATGCCGCCATGACGGGCAGTCTTGCTGGTAAGAAAAATTACTTATCAGTTAACTTGTTTTGTTCAATTTATAATGACACTAAAAAGCACTTAGAGTCCCCGCAGACTGCAGACTTTTTATCGGCCGATAGTTTGGTCGGCTTCTTAATCAGTATGAAGACTAAATCACTGTAATGGCGCATCTGCATACATCTTCATACTGAACTATCGGCCGATAAAAAGTCTGCAGTCTGCGGGGGCCCTTAATCTCTCATATCTTAATCTCGGTAATCCGAGACTAACTAAACTAACTATTTTGTAAACTATCAATGTTTTTTTTGTTTATCAGGTGCTGAAGGCTTCACAAGCGAGGAAGATCATGAAATGTTAACTCGAATAGAAAAACAGCTGAAGCGCAGGTTCGCGGTTGGCTCACAGGTGTCCGAACAAACTATCATCAACGACTTCCTCCGCCAAAAGTATCCAGAACGGGCCATACAAAAAGTTATTCACACCATGATAAGACGCGGAGAATTGCAACACAGACTGCAAAGAAAAATGTTGTATAGACTATCATGAATCTCAAAAATCAACAATCTTTTTTTATCAGTGTCCATGATTTTTAAATAAAAAACAATAAGTTTAATCACATTTTTATTTATGTTGCTAAATAAATAACGATATCACTGAGCTTGAAGCAATTAACCACAATTTGAATCAGTTAAACTGATCACTTAATGCTAAGCGAATATAATGGAAAGTATATATTATGGTAGGTAACTTGATCTAACTGTCGTAGTTTTGACAGAATAGAGATAGTGATGACTAGAATATTTGACTTCAAAATAAGTTGAGAAATCCATTTTAAAAATGCACGCCCTTCACTGAGTTTTGTAACTCCAACGTGAGAGGAAATATATTGTGTACTTGCGTGCTACAACATAACTGAAACAAGGATTCATCTGCGCGTTGACATGCCAACTAATCATGCGATTATTCCAGGTATTGTATGGAACATATGGACGCTGCTCTTTGTTCTTTGGTTAACACGTCCGCCCTGTCGCGCTTTCGACTCATTAATGCACTAGCTGGCCTACAAATCCAGCCATTCTTTGATAATGGTAACATGTAGAAACGATTACTGAACAACCAATGATAAAACCAAATTTATGTGTATTGTACCTGTCACCATTTATACGTGTACTCGTATGCTACTGTGATGGAGGGACGTGCATTATAATGTTTTATCTCTACGAAGGTATTTTAATCCGCTGCATCTACAACGGGCGGTAGTTTAAATGGATATTCAGGGTGTTTTTCAACTCCTTTCCAAAACAAAAAGTTGAATATACGACCATTTTCGCCCTTGTCCAACAGCTTTAAATGATTTCTTTCCGGTTCCGAAATTTCGAAATCGTAGATATCCATGTTTTCCTAAAAACATAAATTATGAATAAATACAACATTTTTTTTTATAAATACTGGACAATCCACATAACATCTAGCTCCAGGCTTGTGTTATGGGTTTCAGACAATGTTCATGATGATTGATCGTCTAACACAAGTTTGAGGGTTAAGGTAATAGTAATGGTTATATAAGTAGGTTATATAAGGACTTTATCTAGGTAAATGCTAAAACAAAAAAAAATTGATATAGGTACCTTCAGTCTACTCTCATTGGTACTTTTTGGGATTACCACCACCTTCTCTCGAACTAAGAAGTGTAGCATTATCTGAGCCGGTGTTTTTCCATACAACTTAGCTATTTCCGTTACAACCGGATGTGCTAAGAGATCAGGGAAAGCTTCTGGGCTGAAAATTTTAGTATCATTATTAAAGGATAGGAGTGTTACCATCTGATAAGCTTTTGATCACTAAAAATAAATAGGTACTCATGCGTACATATCACAACGATCCAACACTAACCGAGGCTTGTGTTATAAGAACTAACATAGGATAGTTTTTACTTATTTCTAAACGCCCACTACCGTGCTCAGTTACAACTTACAATGCGTCCAACACTGTGACGTAAAATAGTTAGGTCACATATGCTTTTAATTTCGCAGACACCCTTCATAACGTAACACAGTAAAGGTACAGTGCTAGTAGTTCCACGGACGAGTACTTTCACAAGAAGCTCAATGAATCTCCTTTTTTTTAATTTGAATAAGAAAAATAAAGATTCCTTCATACCTGTAATTGTATTTAGTAACAAAATGATCCTTAGCGCCAGGACTTCCTAACGGTGCATAAGCTGTGACTACTATATTATGCGCCTCACAGAACTTTCGAAGGGGCACTTGTTGGAAGTACGCATGCAATTCTACTTGAAGCACTTGCGGTTTCAGAGATGCATGCTCAATTATTTTCTTCATTTGTTTTTCGTTGAAATTGGATAATCCGAGGTTGCGAATAAGACCTTTTTTTTGGCACTCCTCCATGGCCTATAAAAAATTAAAAAAAAACAACTATCAAGTACCTACCTACCTCCCCAAGCAAGACCTACCAAGGTACCTAAATGTCTTGCACTACCAACCTGATTGGTTTTGACTTGGCAAGCGAATTACAACTGGAAAGCAAGACACGTATGTAACGTAAACCAATTGCTATAATTTTCCTATACCTATGTTCTTCTTCTTTGTTTCATATATATCATACCCCGAAACAAACATATCTTTGATACGAATCGGAAGCGCCTTAGGAACATTATAGAGCAAACATTTTCTAGTCTCACCTTCCAAGTTTCAACATGGTCGGTTTCCAGATCCAATTCATATTCTCCGCTAGGGTGGACGCACGGAGTTAGTTTTTGCGGATCGGAAACGAACCCAAAAGGCACATGAATAAGGTAGAGGTCTATATAGCTGAGCTGTAGGCGATGAAGTTGGAGATCTACGAATTTCTGTACGTCAGACGCTCTGTTACCAATATGTGGAAGCTAGAATGATAAAATTACAAAATATTATGTCCCTAATAAGGATTCCATCAAGTAGAAGATATCAGGAGATTTCTACGTGTCATGAAGATGAACCTCTTGAGGTGCTATACCTAAAACTAAGACATTGTCTCTTGTTGAATAGTGTTGCTTGACACCCTGTATATTGGACTATTATGGGAATAAATTAAATATTCTAAATTCAGTAAGTATGGTACCTTAGTAGTAATAAATAAATCCTTCCTACAGCCTTTCCCATCTCCTATCCACTGCATGATAGCTTTGCCGATAGCCTCTTCATTATTGTAGTTAAAAGCTGTATCGATGTGTCTATAACCCAAGTCCAATGCTTTATAAACAGTGCTTTCGATAACATCTGGAGGAGCCTGCAAAGTAAATCATGTTCAACTAGGTACTCAAATGTAACCTGTAATACAAACCATACTATACTAGAAAAAGGCTGGGTAGAAAATTTTACAAAAAAGTTTATATACCTGCCATGTCCCCAAACCTAGTGAAGGCATAAGATCTTCAGTTTGTGAGAGTTTTACGACTTTCATATTTCTAATGTTATTGTGATATAAGCGTAGCGTAGCCCCGATGTAAAGACGTACTCTGGTACCACAGAACATGAGCTGTAGATATTCCTAGACAGACAAATAATTCTTGGCAATAAGCCAAAATCTGGAATATAAGTAGGACTTAGTCTGTGCAGGAATTCCATTAAATATAAATTATCTAAAATAAGTAAGTGAATACTTACAAAGTAATATATTATTCGCTTTCGATAGTTTTCTCTGTTTTTTTCAACAATTTCAACATTTATTTTTTTGACGTAATCAGAATAATTCAAATTTCGCGGTCTTTCTTGCGATGTTTTAGTTTCATATACCACAGAGTATTAAGTCAAGATTAATACAGAATGTCAAGTCATAAGAAGGTGAAATTGAATGTCAAAGTCAAATTCATTCCATCTTTGTTTATAATGGAATGTTTGTTTGTTGGTGAAATTGATAAATCCCGCCCGAATTTCTTGTAAATTTTTCCTTGATTTTACTGTGATTATCTAACAGAAACTTTCGGTTATCTATTGTAACTTGATCTACTTATAACCAGCACAAAACATGGGTGTGAGTATTTCATACCTACTTTGTAAATGCAAAAATCTCATCTTGGACAATCCCAAACAAAAAGCATTTCATATAATTTGGTTTAACTTGTCGCTATTACAGAAGAAAACAGCAACGAGTGTCAACAAAAACAAGGAAAAGCGTCAAGCCAGAAAGGTGGAGCAGCGCCGTATAGCTGATGGAATGGCTAATGTTAGATCAGCTAACAACCTCTCTGATATGGCAGCACTTTGCAAAGAACTCCTTGTATTTCGAAACCTAGACTTGGAAGTGGATATGTACATCCAGAAAGTGACTGATTTGGACAGTGATGTTCAGAAGTGGACAATAGAGCTTGTCGAGAAGAACATGAAACCCTTGTGAGTACCCCTCATAGAATAGGATAGAATCATTATGGATGTGTACATCCTATTCGTTCATTACATATAATATAAATAATGGAGTGTGAATAGAGCTGTTGTAATGTTGAATTTGATAAAATAATGTTTTATAAATGTAATATTCTATAACTAATAACTGTTGGTAATTGGCAAGTTATTTTAAAAACAACAGGTTTTCTTTAAACCTGGTGACATATACTTGTTTACTAATATGTGATAACAGTACTTGTTCATCATTTTTAAATCTGTAGTGTCCCACTTCTGAGCATAGGTCTCCCCCAAAGCTTTCCACTTGTTTACCTATTCATCAAAAAATGAAAATTTTAGATATGAAACATGTGCTTGGGGTTGGAACAAGGAGCGTAAAGTGGAAGAAATGATAGACCAAGAAGCATGGTACCTCATCGCCAAAGAAACTACTGGAAAACTTCTAGGATTCTCACATTTCCGCTTTGATATGGACTTTGGAGAACCTGTTCTTTACTGGTAATTGATTTTATTCACAACATCTTGACAACTTTGACGACCGATGTGGCGCGGCGGGCGAAGATCCGCCTGCAACGCGTAGGTTGCGGGTTCGATTCCTGCCCTAGGATAAATGTTTGTACAATCTGCAAATATTTGTTCTGGGTATTTGATATGTATAATAAAAAATATCTATCTATGTCAGGGATAACCAAACTATTATGGACAAATGACCCCTTTTCCAAAATGAACTGTTACCTCAGACCCCCATGGCCAAATTACCTACTTTTAAGATCAACCCCCTTATTCATAATGGTATTCATCTTGTACGAACTTGAGACTTTACTGTAAAGTCTCAAGTTCGTACAAGATGAATACCATTATGAATAAGGGGGTTGATCTTAAAAGTAGGTAATTATATATTGATGTATTATATGATGTATTATAATCTACAACACGTAATCTACAACAGTGCTAGGAAAACGATATACCACTTTGGGAATCCCTGATCTATGTAATGTATCATATTAAGTATGACAGTCTTCTAGAACCCATAACACACACTCTGCTTGGCTTGGGGTTATATGATGCTGTGTGGATTGTCCAGCATCATTTATTTATTTCTTATTTCTGCACCTATAATACATCAATATATGGGTAAGAAAATAACCAGACATTTGCATATTTCTTTTATACAAAACCTTTTTATGGAATGGGATTATTGCGGCTTCCAATCCTGCATTCCTAAGTATTTATGATAAAAAATATTATTCTTTAACCATTTTAGACCAAAGACTTTGCAAAAAAAATATGTTTCCCCAGTGAAGTTTGTCTGTCCTGTATGTACATCTATTCTGTGCTTGTGTATAGTGAATATCTACAAGCTTATAATACAAAATGATGTCATATGTGTAGTATAGTCTATGTCTAGGTACATTGAATCACAGTTAGATAATTATTGTTTTATTCTGTGTCTAAGATAAGAATTGACCTACTATTAGATTGATGTCCACATCAACTAATGTTGCAGATTTTCCTCAATGAAATATAAAGTACCTACCTATAAACATACAATTTACAGAACTGTCAAAGAAAACAAACCATGAATAATTAAAATGTTTTCATAAATAACAATATCTTACAATAATATTTACACCTATCAATAATACAACAGTGATTTCCGTTCTCACCAATGACTACTCATGATAAAGATACTGCTACACTGACCTAGCCATGAACTTAGCGTGAAGGTATTATTTGTAAAAGTTATTGGTCAAAACAAAAATCTTATATCTAGAGCACTGGTTAGTTGGCTTTCATTTTATATCTCCACAAGAGACACAATATAAAACTAAATATGTTCTTACTAAACAGCCTTCTTTCGAATATCAGCTTTTCTCTCGGCCACCATTTGATGCATCTTGTACAGAAATATCTAAATAGGATGTATAGGATGAAGTAAGTCATAACAGCAGCGGCTACGCTTAACGCTATAACGTCTAGTAATAGGTACTGTGGTAGAGTAAGGTCTAAAGCAGGAGATCGTAGATGGGGTGCGCCTTTATGTCTCAGCACATACTCAATCCAATACACTCCCGTATCTATGGGGCGCATGGGACGATCGAGGAAGATGTCTTTTAATTTGTATGCTTTTTCCTTATATCTGGAAATATATTACAAATTAACATCTGTACATGCAAATATACTACTTTATTCAGATTTTATAACAATCTACAATAAAAATATGAGAAAAGCGGTAAACTTCCATTACCTATTAATGTAAATCTATAAAAGACACGCTATGACTTAATGAACTAAATCTATGACTATGGGACATCAAGGCGATCAGTCTTATATGTCTATCACTACACCAGCTCTAATACCCTTAAAACAAGCTTCTCACCAACCAAGCACGCGTCACTAATCGGCCCCAGTACTTCTCTGTACGAGCTTGTTACAAAGAGCCCAGCTAAAAAGAAATGCTTATTTAATAGATATAGAATACGATGATATTTATATCTTACATGGGATCCGTTAGTAAATCGTGAAGTGCGTCTCTCCAATGGCTTTTATCCGCCTCGTTCAGTTTGATAGTACGCGCGACCCCTCGGTCTGACATGGCTCGTGCGTTCAGAGCCTGGTCTGCGTAAAGTGGAACCATCAGCATAGGCACTCCGCAAGCCACTGCTTCTTGAGTTCCAAGCAGTCCACCGTGCGATATAAACAATTTCACGTTAGGGTGACCTAAAACAAAATAAGTTACATAACGTATTATTTTAACTTAAACCTTTACAAACACGTAACATAAAAATATTGCCCAAAGAATACCTACTCGCAGATCATCAGTTCGAAACCTCAAAGATCATCGAACGAGCGGAGTCAATAAGGAATATATGGCGTAAAATGAGAAGACCTTTACTTTAACTATAGAGGTTAAAATTATGATGATGACTTAATTCAATTCAAATTCTACACTCACATAATGTAGCATACTGCGGTATCCAATCCATAGTATAAATATTGTCGGGTACAGTCAGATTAGCAGACAGCAGTCTCTTATCCATTTTAACAAAAACTGTCTGGGGCAGCTCAGACATCACCTCGAATATCTGAGACAGCTTGTCGCTCGGTATCGTCTCGATCCTTGACATTGAACCGAAACTCCAGTAGATAACGCCATCGCTTGACGCATCCAAAACCTGTTTCATATCCTAAAACAAAAACACACCTGCATTTCAGTCGTTTCTTTAGATACCAATTTTAACCCTTAACTTATTGGCTACTGAGCCCTAGATACTGGGTCAAATGACTCCACCGCCTTGTGTCTTCAAACTCCACACGATCGAAGAAGTACCCAATTCATTAGTCATGGACTTTTCACACAAAGCTATTTACACAATAGAAGAGAAGCTTGAGGACACACAGTTGTTAGTTTGGTGTAAACTTTGATTCATAATAACATTATCTAGAGGGGTGTCTGGGGTCCGGGTCGCGCGATAGCCGCTCTTTCGCGGCTTCCTTGTTATGTATTGTGTTACGTTTACGTACACAAAATGGATTTTTACTATTTACGATAACAAATGTTGAAAGAAGTCAGGTTCAAAATTTTATCTTAGATACCGGATCATGGTTCCTATATTTCTAACGCTTGTACCGCATTGTTAACATCCACTGGGATAGTAATATTTTGTCTGACAAATCAAACAATAAATCTGATAGCACACGATGATAAAGTGTGTTGCTTTGAAGTTATACTGAGAAAACACGCAGCGTGACCCAGTGACTCCGCTTGATAGGCGTAGCGCATGCCGACTGGACCCTATTACGATAAACGTACACTCTTCACTTATAGGTACATGTGTATATCATACTTATATCTAATGAACCTATCGAAATTATACTTCTCAGACTTCGAGTCTATTTTCCAAATGTATTACGCGGTTTGAAGAATCTGTGAGATTATTCAGCCCTCTAACAAACTGTTGTAAAACCAGATTCCTTACCTCCGGCAATGTTTGCGTTTCATCTAAATGTAATCCACCGACTTCCACTAAAGTAGGAACTAATGGTCGCACTTCATTAATACTGAAATGACTATTTGACAATACAAGACTGTAGTCTTTCGCCAATGATTCCAACTTCATTCCAGGTCCGGGTCCAAAGAGACGATCAGCAATTACCTGAAATATTTTTTTATGATTAGTGTTATATAATCTACGGTTGTGTGAAATGTTGGCTTTGAACAGCACTGACCTGTGATGGTATTTGTGACTTGTGTCTGTGCAAAAGCTTTGCTACAATAACTGACATGGTGTTAGCGATCCTCTCCCAAAGAGTCATGTGTTGGCCGTAACCCATCATGTAAGACGGAATGTATGCAGTCCCTTCTGGGTTGCCGAGTTGTTCATTAACCCAAGGTAGAGGCACGCTCGATAGAAAACCCACTACTGGTGCTTTGAACCTTATTCCCAGAGGAAGAAAGCATTCGCTTCCAAATACTTCGACTATGACCATGTCGAAGGTAGCCGTTGAATTTATGAGTGCTTTCACAGCTGGCATTCGGGAGACGGTATCGCAAGCGTGGACGCATTCTTTTATTATCTGCTCCAAGTTGTGTACGAATTCGGGTTTCAATGATTGACGCTCCCTCGTAAGGTTGTTTTTAATTTCAGGAATAGTTCCAGCTAAACTTATTTCTTCAATGTTTGATGGCGGATTATTCTGCAAACACAAAATAAAATAATTAAAAAAGTAAAAAATTATTGCAACTACGACAAGGGTGGCTGCTATAGAATATTTTACTAAAACACGGGCTTCATTAATCCTGGGCTTAGAAACCCTGGAAATAAGTACCTAAGCGCGGTAGATTTTTTCACACCTGAACTCCTAAAAATTACTACGATAAGTCTTATCGATGGGGAGTATCCGTCTGTCGCAAAAAAATAATAATTTACCCATTATCAAATCCGAGTAACTTTGTCGCGGCGCAGATAAGTTCAATTTCATTCACCTGCCCTTCAGTTCATTTGCGTTAATTAGGCCATTGCCTTAACCTATCACGTGAACTAAAATGACAAATAAATGAATAACCTTGATAAAATGGGCGACTTCTCTAAATTACGTACATTTCATATAAAACCTAGGTAGTGAAGAATTGCTAGGTATAATAAACAAAAATGGATTACATGGTTAAAATTAGGTGTAGGTTTTATTGTGATAAATAAATAATACGCGGGTGATAATAACGCAATCATCCCTGCTTCTTCCACATCTAAAGTCAAACCGAAATCGGAAATGCACTTTACGTTTCTAAACCAATAGTTTTATGTACTTAAACAATATAAGGATTAATTAAAAAAAAAACAAACAATTTTGTTCAAGTCAACTGCGCGCACTTTTGTACCCGTTGAGGTTTTACACGGGTAAGAAATGTTGGAATGTGTTAGTAGTGTAAAATTTGTAGGAGTTCACATTGGCCAGTTCTTAAACTAGAAGGACGAGCTGAGCTCTATTGAAAGCTCTATTAGTTCCGCATGTTACGCCTTGAGAAGCCTTAGAGATGAAGTAAGCACGTCACATTTAAAAACGGTTGAGTATCTCTCTAGTCGAATCAAAAATACGATATAGTATTAAGTTTTGGGGACACAGTTATGAGTATGAGTATAATATGTACAAAGCGTTTGTTATGCAATAATAAGCCATCCGGACCATAGTGCTCATTCCTCAATGGGAATCTTGTAAAGAGCACTTTCACTAGACATTATGACCGTTCCTAGTCTATATATTTTGGTACGGATATTGCAAAACCCCAGACCTTTATGTTTTGTTGTTGTTGAATAATTTAAATACATATAATAGAAAAGCTACTCTAGAAGTGCATTTTCATTCTTCGTTATTTCATTATTCAACTCGGTAGTTTAAGCGTTATAGACCAGGCTCGATAGGTTTTAAAAACAAAGAAATTAATAGCAGGATGAAACCCATTAGAAAAGGAAGAGAATATTATAAAAACATAAGGAAAAATAATTTACGGGCGATCTGAGTTCGGGAAGGGGGTGGGGGTGGGCTTTTAAGGGTAAAAAACGCTTTTTCTCGATTTCCGGCAAAACTAAAAGTCCTATGGAAAAAAGTCAAATGGCAAAGTTGTAGGTAAATAAAAGATCTAAAACTTTTGCATACACACTTTTTTCACATAACTCAAGATGTATGTGAAAAATTCAAAAAACCAAGTTTTTGGTTTTTTATTAATATCTTTTACAAACAATTATATTTTTTCACTAAATTTGGTGAAAACTTACCTCTTTATGTTCCAAATACGCTGTAATTTATTCGATTAGAAATATATATTTTTTTCACCTTATTTTGATAAAATATCGAAAAAATATCCTTATTTTCAATCGAAAATTCATCCGTCAAAATATCAGCTTTCTTCAAAAAGTTGGTATGTTTTCTGTTTGTTGAAATATCTTCTTTTTGATAGTGAAAAAAAATATATATGTTACCATAGAAAATCTTCTCAGAAAATGCAAAAAAAAAAGTTAGTGAAAAAAAAAATTGTGGGATGAAACCCATTAGAAAAGGAAGAGAATATTATAAAAATAAAAGGAAAAATAATTTACGGGCGATCTGAGTTCAGGAAGGGGGTGGGGGTGGTCTTTTAAGGGTAAAAAACGTTTTTTCTCGATTTCCGGCAAAACTAAAAGTCCTATGGAAAAAAGTGAAATGGCAAAATTGTAGGTAATTAAAAGATCTAAACCTTTTACATGCACACTTTTTTCACATAACCTCAAGACGTATGTGAAAAATTCAAAAAACCAAGTTTTTGATTTTTTATTAATATCTTTTAAAAATCTGATTTTATATATATAAAAATGTAACTAATCAAATAAACTACAGCGTATTTGGGACGTAAAGAGGTAAGTATTCACAAAATTTCTTGAAAAAATCCCAAAACTTGGTTTTTTGAATTTTTCACATCAATTTTGAGGTTATGTGAAAAAAGTGTGCATACAAAAGGTTTAGATCTTTTAATTACCTACAATTTTGCCAGTTGACTTATTTTCATAGGACTTTTAGTTTTGCCGGAAATCGAGAAAAAGCGTTTTTTACCCTTAAAAGCCCACCCCCACCCCCTTCCCGAACTCAGATCACCCGTAAATTATTTTTCCTTATGTTTTTATAATATTCTCCTCCTTTTCTAATGGGTTTCACCCCACAATTTTTTTTTTCACTAACTTTTTTTTTTGCATTTTCTGAGAAGATTTTCTATGGTAACATATATATTTTTTTTCACTATCAAAAAGAAGATATTTCAACGAACAGAAAACATACCAACTTTTTGAAGAAAGCTGATATTTTGACGGATGAATTTTCGATTGAAAATAAGGATATTTTTTCGATATTTTATCAAAATAAGGTGAAAAAAATATATATTTCTAATCGAATAAATTACAGCGTATTTGGGACATAAAGAGGTAAGTTTTCACCAAATTTAGTGAAAAAATATAATTGTTTGTAAAAGATATGAATAAAAAACCAAAAACTTGGTTTTTTGAATTTTTCACATACATCTTGAGGTTATGTGAAAAAAGTGTGTATGCAAAAGTTTTAGATCTTTTAATTACCTACAACTTTGCCATTTGACTTTTTTCCATAGAACTTTTAGTTTTGCCGGAAATCGAGAAAAAGCGTTTTCTACCCTTAAAAGCTCACCCCCATCCCCTTCCCGAACTCAGATCGCCCGTAAATTATTTTTCCTTATGTTTTTATAATATTCTCTTCCTTTTCTAATGGGTTTCATCCTGCTATTAATTTCTTTATCTTTTTGTCATTTTTCAAACTATCTACCCCGGACTATTAAGCGTTTGTTTTTTTTAAGCGTTTTGTTTTAAGCGTTTGTTTGCTAATGGGATTTCTGAATTTGTAATTGTACTGTACATGTCTGTAGGTATCACTAGATTCTGCTATTAGGCATACAAACATTTCAAATATATATATACAGTCAACAAAATAAATACAAAAAATAAAACAATACTAATTAAATATAACTACGTCAAATATGAATTAGAATTAGATTAAATAAACAAATAAATAATAATACCTTATGTGAAATGCCTACTAAATTCAAATTTTGTCATTCAAAAAATAATTGAGTGTAATATTACACCACATCCACAATAGGTACCTACTTAGTAATATATCCAACAAATCAATACATTTATTGTCTGTTGCAACTTAGTTCGAAGTAATATCATCTATTACCTACTATATCAATTAACCCATCGAATACTAATAAGCGTTTCATGTTATCCATACATTAATCTTATTGTAAATAATTGACCTAATCGCTACTACACGATGTCTAGTAATTTATAAAGGCGATGACATTTGAACATTTTGAACGCAGCATGTGTACGCATCCTTATAGTTGTTGAATAGTATTGACCGCTAGACAGACCTAACTGTTTACCTATACGGTGGTAAAAATAATAGTACAATGTACCCAAAACAAATTATCTGTCTCCTCAGACTCACCTACATTTGTACCGTCACTGCCAGATAGGAGAGGTCCGCTAACTTAACTAATCAGCTGAAGAGTTCATTGGTTGCACTTTTAAAAGTTACAATATCTTTCAGCTTTTGATATTGACTTTTTATTTTAACCGACGATAAAACGGAGGAGGTTTTCAATGCGTATATTTATACTAGCTGGTGCCCGCGATTTCGTCTTGCTTTTGTATATTTGACAATTCGCACAATATCTGTATTAACTAGTTATCTTGATATATTATTGAACTATGTAATTTGTAAACTCACAAATCATGTTAAATATGCCGTTTATAAAGAAAACTAGTTATTTTGATGTATACACTTCATTATTGAGTAAAGTTTCATAAATCCTTTCATTAGTTTTTGCGTGAAAGAGTAACAAACATACTTTTATAATATTAGTAGGATAGTAAGATATATTTTTATACAATTTGTTGAATGTATCGAAAGCCTTTGACGACGCTGGTACGGTTCACAATGCGCTAGTTAAAAAAGGTACTGATGATTTTGTTGATTAACTATGGGCAAAGCTTGTTGACTTCGAATAACAGATAAAACGCTCCGTAAAATGTTTGTTTTTTTTCCCGATGAAGTATTACTCACACGTTTCTTTTTCACTCACGTTTTTTATTTTGATTGTGATCTTTTAAATGAAGTTCCAAAGTAGTCCTATTTAAATCTACTTTATTTTTCTCTTTCGTTTGGAGATTCGTTATACTAATTTAATATATAACCAATATTGCTAACACAGTAAGTACTTTAATGAATTTAATAATGTTTGAAACTTTAAAAATAACAAACTATTAAAACTGTATTTTCTAACACCCATAATAGCATTGCATATAATGTTGTAAAGCTAGAAAAGTAATGGCTCTTAAATTTCAAATTTATATTACGAATAACTTTTTTTCACATCATTACCATTATTAGAAACTTCACTTGATGTCAGTATATTTTACACCTAGTACACCATAACGTACGATGCATTTTCGAAGCATCCAAAAGTTTTATTTAGTCAGAACAATGTAGATGAAATTTAGATACACTGTTACAAAAACCTACTTACCATGGGAAAATGCGATATAACTGTGAGGTGGTGTTGGTTCCGCGCGAGAGCCTCCACCAGTTTGCCGTACATTGCGTAGTGGCTCTTGGTGTTGGTAGGCAGAACCACAAGCAGGCGAGCTGCGTCCGCCACCGCGACTATCCAAACCAGCCACAGTACCCGCGCCTGCATCTCTCTGCTGCCTGGATCGATTTGAGACCCGTCTCGACTATGCCGCGCGACTGTCTATCCCTAGATAAGGGTAAAGGTGGCGTCACCTGATGATAACAAACTGGACCTTATGCCGCCCACGATGGAAGTGCACTCTACTCTATCTGGTGCGAGTGGTTTCAAAATATGTATTAATGATGCAGTGGCCGCACACAATTAATCCGGGCTGGTTGGTACGGACGGAGTACTTAGAAAGCAATAGAAACCTGTAGATAATTTCATACAGCTTTATGTAGAGCTTTTAAATTCCGTGTAAACCTTGTGAGTAACTGAAGCATTTTAAATATTTAAAATAAAGTGGCATATTTAATTCATAAAGTGAGTAGGGCACTTTTATCTGTCCCTTAGAAGTACAAGTACCTACCAACATTTATCTAGGAAATTGTTGATTCATTCACAAGAATGTGCAAAACAAATCTGTACCGGACAGTTCGAATGTCGTACAGGAAATTACTACCTTCATTCTCTTACACTTTTAGTCAGTTGTTGTTTAAGTGCTAACCATAAAAGTGAGTTATTGTACATTTAATAGTTATTCATCATCATATCAGTTGAGTAATAATTAGTGTGATTTTAATATTGTGGTGCAAATAATAGTGCTTTCCAGTTACTGTGCACATGATGACCCATCGTACTGAGGTCACGCTATTGTACAGCAGATATGATTTCTTGGTGTAGTTTGCGGCAAAAGTTAACTCGAAACTTCGTGGAATGAGCTATAGAGCTTCGATGTAAGTTTGCATAGAATTGCGATGAAAATATCAACACAGACAGGCGTCGCAGCTCTGTTAGTAATCCTCAGACCAAACATTTTGTATGATGGCAAAATACTGGTGTTGGTTCTGTGTATTTTTGTATAGTATTTACACAAAAGTATTTAAGTAACAACCCCGTCTAACGATTCTGAGCAGTAGAAATTTACCTAAATAATATTCTATCATCATTATCCCATAATAGGTAAGGCTTAGATACAATTATACCATAAGATGAAGCCACCTAAATTTTATTATCAAATACAAAATATTTTTATTTTCTACCAAAACAAATAAACAACTTAGGTCACTGACTACAATTGCAATCAATCGAACATTCCCTGATGTAGTGATCAATTGTATTGTAATTATTAGGAAATTTAAAGTTTTAATAAGTCAAAAAGAAATTCTTAATCGAGTATTAATATTCGAAAAACGTGTGTGACCTAAAAGTTATAAATGCGTGAAATAAATGCATAAGTTTTTGGACTTCAGTGCCCTGAGGGTGGTAGGTGGTGGTCTGCGGCTTCTGACTAGCCTTCCTAGCTCATCCCAGGCGTGCTCAATTGGGTTGAGATCAAAGTATATCTTGTTTACTTAAAAAGTTATTGCAATATAAAAAGTGTGGTACTTAGTTTTGCTGGCCAGTGTAGTTAAGAACGATGGTCTATTATGAAGGTTTGGTCATCGTGGCTTTGATGTTCTTAACCACCCTTATTAGGTCAAAGTATAGGCTATATCCTAAAATTGTCCTAATGAATAAGCATCCGAAGACTTATTATTTTTTCTATTGTTGAAAGTTACGAAGTGCAAGTGGAGGCTGGTGGTCGCCGCAGAGGCCTCGGGCAGCACATAATGGGCGTGCTGGAGAAACTAGCGCATGCGACTAGAATGCGCTGCGTCAGACTGACAGCTCTGACCCACAACCCTTCTGCGCAGGCGTTCTTCAGAGCTTGCGGGTAAGTTGTTTTAGTAATAGTAATAGTTGTTTTGTTTTATTGTTTAGATATCATAGTATACTAGCCGTTGCCCGTCCGACTGCCTATTTATCGTTATACCGTGGATAATTTACACAATATCTTAATTATAAATTATGTTTATTACGATTATGTTTGCGCACTACCCAAAATTGTTATTCCCACTACCCAAAGGTTAGCTGGTAGAGTTCGCCGGTATACACTACTTAAAGTGCAATAAAGAATTTTCTATCTATCTATAAATTAGCCTATTTGTTATTTTAATGTATAAGCTATATTGTTAAATCATTGTGTTAAATAAATATTTTCACTAGTTCAGGAGCTGGTAAATGCCCAACCATGCTCAACCTTGTAACGACTGATGGGCAATGGTGGGCGCTCTTGGTAGAGACTCTTTTAATATAGTCAGTAGCATTAGTTAGTATTTATGATTATTGTATTAGTTATTACTTTAGCCTTAGTTAGGTTGTCTGGAAGAAATCGCGATAAGCAATAAGACCGCCCTTTAAGTTTTTGTTTTTAATTCAGAACAGGTTTCTTAATAAAATATATATTTATGTATTCATACACATGATATTGTCAACAGATACAGTTTAGACGATACTAGTCCAGCCAAAGAAGATGCGGCACATTACGAGATCCTAAGCAAGACTGCGATAGAGGAAGATTCAGAGTCTTAAGATACGGGTCATTGTGTAAGTGAATTTGATGTTATTTATAATACGTTCTAAGGTTATTGTGAAGTTGTGGTAGGGACCTATATTGACAGGTTTCATTTTGCAAGTATTTAAAATGAAATTAATGTAATCTACTATATAAAAATAAGTCGGGTTTTCCTTCCTGACGATATAACTCCAGAACGCACGAACCGATTTCCACGGTTTTGCATTCGTTGGAAAGGTCTCGGGCTCCGTGAGGTTTTTAGCAAAGAAAATTCGGGAAAAATTTCAACAGAAAAGCGGCAAACCGGGAAAAAATCCCGTGCGAAGCCGGAACGGGCCGCTAGTAGTTGTTATATTGACTGCATTTTTATAGTTGTTTAGAATAATCATTAGAAGCGCCAAATCTGATGCCACCTTTTTTATGTAACGTTCTGTGATGGTAGTAAAATGACAACCGGGTTGAGCTCGAATAAATCATAAAGTTAACGTACACTGCGCGATGACGCAACATCGTTTGGCTGTCTAGCTGGCGTTTGACACGCAATGTGAGGTGAAGATTTCAATTATCATGCTGTAGTTATATTTCTTAACTAACAAAATTAGACAGCAAACAAAATATGTATAGCTATCGTTGTCGTGAATGGACGTTTGTAAGAAAGGGACGGCAACATTTTTTCTACTACTATTCATAAAATACTGACGCCATCGTTCATATACATTTAATTCAACTGATAACTTTGTGTGCAATTATAGTTATAGAAAATTGTACAATTTAGTTTTTTTATCTAGATTGAAAAATCTAGTAATAATTATATAAATTTCGATTATACTGCTTATTCAAATAATTCAAGATATATGTACCTATCTATAGTCTAACAAATACTCATGTGCAAATGCAAAGAGTTTATAGGGAAGTAATTAAAAATTTCAAATGATCAAGAAAGTAATATTTTTATTCCTTGAAGGTTAAACAAAGTTAGTTCAATAACCTTAAGTTCCTTCAGTAATTTCATTTTATGATATACAGTAAAAACTCGATTAACCTAATTGTAGTCGATAGGCATCCGGCTAATCGAATATATGAAGAAAAGCGAGGTTTTTGCATATGTAGTATGCACAAGCACATACATATGTAATATTATTTGTTTAACACAACAAATACATAATCATGAAAAAAAAACATTTATTAAGAAATAGTACATGAGGTACATATCATTTGTTTACAATATTATTTGGTAATTTGCATTATGTTAGAATACATTCGGTTAATCGCGAATCCGTATAACTGAGAGTCCTACTTTATATTTAAACCCATTTTTTTTTATTTGAGCTAAGAGTGAGCTGTTTGCACGTGCTTATTTGTTAGGCTATATAACATATAAGTACATAAGGTTGCCTATTCTATAGTATTAGTTTATAAAAAAATAGATAAATCAAGGAAACATTCGAATGTTGTAATCTATGCATTTTTATATAAATCTATTGGTATAAAATTATTTTATAATTAATTGTATAAAAATTAATTATAAAAATTACACAATAATTAAATTAACAACAAAAATACACAAATAATAAATACTTACATAAAAATTAGTTATTTTCATCTGAAGTCATGATTTTGAGGCAAACATTAGTATAAAGAACACATTTTTTATGTTACTAAACACGTTGTATATTTGTATTTTTTTTTATTCAATAATTGTATTGGTAGTAGTTAAATTTTTTTTTTTGTTTATACATACTATTTAGAATAAAAAATACTCTAAACCGAAAGGGGGCTCATTCAGAACACGATTGTTTGATAAAAGCTCATTATTTTATATTTAAAATTACAAAAGTCAAAAGCATTTTTCAGCGCGTCACACACATTTTACACGTATAATGCGTGCACCATGCTATTTTACTGAAATTGAACATTTGGTTCATGCCTGAAAAAAAAAACAAAGGTAAGTAGTTGATGAACTCGTCAGAACTCCCCCTTTCGAATATTATTTTATAACCTTGCAAAACCTGTTTATAATTGTCTAAAAACACGGCTCAAGATACATAATTAAAAAAATTACGTGAAAATATAATATCTTTTATTTTCATTTCATAAAGTTCAAATCCTCCAAGGGTCATTCATAGGTTTTCAAATAGAATGTATTCCGTGAAAAAAGCAACAGTTCCTATTTATTTAGAGTTTTTCTAACAATTGTGACCAACTATTTAACAAACTCCTGGTAATGTTTTTAAGTAATGAAAAGTCATGTAATTCATAACTATTAAAAATGTATATTTTCATTTACCAATTCTCACTTACAAATTTAGAATCTGAATTCACGAAATAAAACCGTCTTGTAATAATTGCATTGCGTTTATTTACAGACTTATAATTTCCCACAACTCTTATCACAGTAATATAATTGACAACCACAAACACTTCAGTCCTCCACTGTCTCTATATCTAAAGGCAAATCCTCAGGTATTTCCTCTGACTCATCCTTCAATGCTGAATGGAAAATTTTCTGCTTTGAACTTTGACTGTTCATAAATCTTTCGCAGTTTATATCACGCGTTTGTTTTGCAAATATGTTGTGGGTATTAAACCTTGGTGTATTGGGTTCATTGCTAGTAAGTCTTGTGTGGGGTAACCAGGAGTTAGAATAGGATATCATAGTGGTAGGTGGGAGTGCTATCGCATTAGGCGGTGTTATGTGTCCGCTTTTTTCTCTCCTCTCTCGCGCACGGCGATTTTGAAACCATATTTTAATCTGAAACAGATGTTTAATTACTAAAATTACCCGATTAGCATATAAATAACTTATTAAAAAGGTCGCTCGCAATTTCTCTTGGGAAATTGAAACAATAGGTCGTTAAAAAAATGACTACCTAAATAAGTTAAGCTGTAAAATACGACTTAGATGCAGAAGATCAAAACGACAATTACAAATATAAAGTTTTGAGTTAAAGTTACCAGTTACCCAAAAAATTGATACAATACGTCATCTAGGTATGTATTTTCTTTTTTGGGAAACGCATGAGTGCCGTAAAGAAACCTTCGCACGTAAAATGTTAATTAAAACTTGAATAGGCTTAGCAAGGTTATTCCCATCTAAAAGTTAGACTAAAAGAAGAAGAAGAAGATCTAAAAATTGTCTTAGATCTCGTTTATCGGGGCAAAATTAAAAACCGGCAAAGGCTTACAAAACAATAATCAATCAATATCTGTCGTCATACATACCCTGTCGTCTCGTAGCTGTAGAGCCGCAGCTAGGGCCCTTAGCGCAGGCGGTGCTAGGTACGGGGCGCGAGCATAGGCGGCCTCCAGCGCACTCGCCTGCGTCGCCGTGAAGGGCACCCGCGCGTGTCTTCCGGCTCGCCGAGCTCGGCACACTGTTGCACCTGCCCAAAAACGATCTATCAATCGAAGTTCAAACTCACTGAAGTCGATAAATGTGAACGTGTCGCTGAAACGAAAACGTAGGAACGTACAATGTTATTATAGCGCAATATTGGTTAGGAGCTAATCCATCAATGTAACGGGTTAAAAGTCTGCATATTGACTCTACATTGGCAAACAGTTTTAAATGATTCAAGAAGATTTGAAGTAGATTCGCTTGGCTTAAAAAAAACCTGTCACTTTCAAACATTAAAAGAAAATGCTAACGTGGTAAACGCGGAGGGCGATATCGGGTGCAGCAAAGCCAGTCCGGATGTTCACTATCTTCCCGGCTTTTCGTATCATCACTCAGCAACCGTGCTATACTGAAATCTGAAGAAGCGCACTTTGAACTAGACTGTTCCGGAGATGCGTCCATGTTTACACTAATCATTGGTCAAATTCTGCCCCATTAAAATGCAAACCCCCTGATAATGGTATAGGAGGAGCGAAAATAAACCCCGCCTTGTGTAGAGAGGAATACATCCCTAGAGATGGTATCGGTGACCGCAATCAATGGGGAGCACGCACCGATGGACCCACAAGTGTTGTGACGTGGATTCATTCATACGATCGCCCAAATAGATTTGTAAATGGATACAGTTTGCACACAAAAGGATGTTATTACTTTAAGGGCATGTGGGAAAATTAATTTGTAACTTATATTGTATTCAATTTGGGATTGGAGCTTGTGTAATTTGATATGGCTTTGAGAGAATCAATTATAAATTAATTAAAGTGGCAGACATGTGTTGTGATATCGCTTCGCGCTGGTTCATGTGTATTTTACCGAAAATATGATTTCTAACAATTTTTTTTGTGGATTCATAAAACCACTAACTCTGACAATTATGTGTTTTGCTGGCAATAAAACACCAATAATGGTGTACAGAAAATATTTATGACCAATGAAGTAATTCGTTGTTTATTCTATATGGTAAGAACATTTTCAAAGTTCTCCCAACTGTTTACATTTTCATTAATGCCTGCTTCGCTGTAACGATTGCATAATATTGTCCCACTTACCTCTGTACCTATCCGGTGGAACATGCAACTAACGATGCATAAACGCAGTTAGCTTTGTTTGCGAGTCATTGACAGATTAACCAGATAATAACATTTATTTAACAATACAGGGCCGATTGAAGGGCCACATCGCTAAATTATTGTAGAATTACAATTGTTCGGTGACAAAAGAGATGTGGTTATGTAGCCACTTGTAAAAACAAAATTAGATTACAGCTTTGATCAACCGCACAGATCGTATCACAGAAACTTAACAATACGTGCCGTATTGAGAATATTACGCATCGTAGAGCATGGTCTTTGAGCCATGGGTAGTCCGTTACATTTGCAAATGCAGTACAATTTCATAGTTCGGGAAAAGTATCAAACGTACAAACGTATTTTCGTAATGTAGGAGTAAGTTAACTACGACAACAATGGTTTGACATTCTCGTAATTTGTGGAAATGAAAGGCACTGTTATCCCCAAATGAGCATCTGTACGGAGACATAACGGTGTGGCATACTTCAATGTACTTGCAATCATACTTACAGGTACAATGCAAGCAGTCATTGCTTCCCAGCGATAACTAGTACTCGTTTCATGCCTGTGCCTGTAGTGTAGCTAAATGAGAAAAGCATTGCAGCCAAGGCTGCTGCGGGCACCTAACTTCTGCGCTCATTCCTCTCACCGGCATTATAAACTCAGTTGTACTTTAGGAAACAACAAAACAATAATTAATTACAAATATTTATTTGTTAAGAAAATGTCTGTTCCTGAATATTTTGTGCTCGATGGTGGTGATCATATGCCGCGAATCGGATTCGGAACCTGGCAGGTAAGAGTTTAAAATTTAATGAAACTGATATACCTTAAAGGAACTTCGTGAGAACTCATTTGTGTAGTTAAAGTCATGAACCACTAGAATCTTTTAGGAATGTAACTACCGAGCCCTTTTGCATGGTCGGTTTAGTTTTATCTTTATTGTTATTTTTGCATTGCTTTCTCTTGCCTTTGATTCGATTCGCGATAAACTTTTTGAATAACTTCCACTTTGATTTGTGTAGTAGTGTTGATGAATCAACTATAGAGCAAGGTTTTTCGGTCACCGAGTGAAGAGTTGAAGAGTCACATGAGCATTTATCGCTACAGAAGGATATGGCATCGCTTGCATCACAGTCACCGCTGGAGCGAGACAGGCCTCTCGAAGTAGACGCTGGGCAAGCTGAGTCGAACGACGATTTAGGCATATAATTGCTAACATTAGATTGCACTGATGTTTTTGCAATCACTTGCTCTTCGTCCATAATTTCATTTCAATTCCTGTTTCATTCCATTCATCAAATATGCCAATAATTATTGTACAAAATTATTATTATTGTACTGTGGTTCCCTGTAAAATGTCAAAACTACTTTTGTGTCAAAAAGTAGGATTTTGGTTTGCTGGTTTTTCCACAAGATTTTCAGCACACTTACTATGTATAAAGCGACACGCGTCAATCTCTATGATATACCAACGATACGCTACTTTTAGTATACCAGTAAAAATGTTCTATTGCATTGCTGTCGCAAAATATGTATTGAGTTGGCTAGTTTGTTGTGTCACTTCTCGAGTTAACTTCAAGGCGAATGCAAAAAGTAACAACTCATTAAAAAAGTCGAATAAGTTTTTATTAGGGCTTAATAGGTAGCGTGATAGAAAATTAATTGTATTGGCAAAAAATATAATTGTATTCAAATCTTAATTATAATAGCCAGTAGTGACTGCAATTATCGAAGAAATTAGTTGAAATGTAAGTAAGTACACTTAAATTCTATGTTCTAGGCATCCGACGAAGTTTTAGAAAAGGCAGTGGAAGATGCGTTAGCGGCTGGTTACAGACACTTTGACACAGCACGGGCTTATGAAAATGAAGCCGCTTTAGGAAGGGCTCTAAGAAAATGGATTGGCAATGATCCTGCTAGGAGGAAAGAGCTCTTTGTTGTCACTAAACTTCCTCCAGGAGGTAAGTGAATTGTGTTTTTGTAAATAAAGTTACGCAATTGTTAAAGCTGAAAATGTTTTTTTGTTTAGGTATACTTGAACAAGGTACTTATATACATTAGGTAGAGTCATTGTTTATGAGCACGCAATATGAACATTTAATTGAATAAAAACATGCAAAACACCGCGTTATTTTTTGTTTTCGTAATTTACGAAAACAAAAATAACGCGGTAATATATTTTATATACATATTAGCAAAATTTAATTTGAAGTAGCGACATAGTTGCTAAAATTTTACTAAATCAACCGTATACAGTTATTAACTACTTCAGGCGATTTTCCGCCAAATCTATCCAAATCAACATTGCACGATGAATATTAATCATGAAATTTTAAACAGTAAATGTTACACTGATAAGTACATATTCTTGTAGGAAACCACCCCGAGTTAGTTGAAGAGTACTTTAGTGCTTCACTAAAAGACATCGGCTTGGACTACATAGATCTCTACCTCATGCACACTCCGTTCGCCTTCGAGCATGTGCCTGGCGATCTTCATCCGAAGAACCCTGATGGAACCATGAAGGTGGACCACTCAACGGACCTGATTGCTGTTTGGAAGGTAAAGAGTTTGAATATTTAATCTATGGTCGCAATCTTGTCACGTGTCACCTTTTGCACAATATTTTTGGGCAAAGGGATATTTTTTAATTAATTTTTCAGTTAAATTTTAACACAGTGAGCAAACACAGAAGCTTTACGGCGTATATTTTCTAGACAGACTGCAAAAATTGACGAAATGGTTATTTCATACACATCTGATTTGAAAGCTGATTCTAATAAAGAAAACTATCATGATCTAAACGAAATCTGTAAGAACTCAGTTTTTCGCAATGATATAGTGTACAAAGAATGCAGCTATCGCCTTTCTCGTACTTGTAATTCGCACAAAAAGTCATTGAAAGTTCTTAAACCCACTTCAATAGAGGCAACTTCAAAGAAATCTATTAACTATCAATTTTCCTGGACAAAAGTATACAAATCTCCTACAACTAGAAGGCGTATCGATGAGAAACATAAAAATATTGTGATAGTCAACAACGTCGCTGAAATCCAAAATAAAATGGATGAAAACGCTGAAGAAAGTGAAGTTGTTGAGGCTAAAATTGATGAACGTGATCTAGTCGATGTCATTACACAAGCAGTAGGTACTTCTGCGACATCAATTCCTAAACCTACACTGACAAAACACACTTGGCTGAAGTATAATTCTTTGCCTAAGTTTCTTTGCCCCTGCTGCTGCGGAGGAGAAGACAACGTTGAAACCAATCAGGAAGCTGTTGAAACTTATGAAACAATCAATTTAAAAACCACCTCCAACATTTATTTACCAGCAATCGATTTAGACCCGTCGTTGATGAGCATTATACAGTTACATGGGAATTTGAAGACGAGGAAAACACCTAAGCTTTATGCAAGTATCGTCAAAGTATTACTCCGTAATACATACAAGAATGCAATCGGTATAATGCAGTCCTTCAAAGGAATCTAGCAATCTCATTTTACCATTTCAATACCAAAGACAATCGAGATAATCTTTTCGAAGATTATCTGAAAAAAAAACATAGCGTATTTATGACAGAGGATGTCAATATGTGGCATTTTGTAAAACTAAAAATTCTCGTGTCAATATTTTAGAATGTTATTCGTGGTATAAATTGAAATCCTTTTGGGTTTGTATTAAAAACAAGGAAAAGGAGTAAATAGAAATGATAATGTATCTATACAACCATGTCGATAGTAATGAGAGTCACATCGTGTACCAACCGAAGCGCCGGGTGCAGTTACTCTACGTGCCCGAAAGGCGCTCGTAGAAAAGCTTGTAAGATGGGTAAATGTGAATACTTGTGGAAATACATTTTCTGCTGTGGATGGTGCTACGACAAATGCTGCAGGCCAAAAAGTCGGCAAGGACGACCAGCCAAGATCACCCATAAGGTTGAACACGTCGAGTACGTCAAGGACCGTCCGAAAGACTCCAAAAGGAAAGAGGACACATCAGGACCTTCACAAGAAAACAAGACTGAAGCTTACTACTGCACCATCACTTCAAACTTTGCGACAAAATGGCCAAACCGCCAAACTCGTCCTATGGAGACCTCCGCATTTGAAAATAATAAAACTAAGTACAAAACATTTCACGATATAATCCAAGAAGAAAACCAATACATGGAATACTCAAAGTTTATCAAAGATCACGAAAACATGATCGGAAATGATTTGAAAAAAATATACATCCTCAGCAATACCTGTCCTACTAAAACCTTTGGCCAATCTTATGTGGCTCCTTTGAAACAAACAGTTTCTTCAAATATAACAGAAAGTACACAAAACAATTTTTTTGCGAATATATTCTGTTGTTTGAGGAATAAGAAAGGAAGAGGAGCCAAAGATACAAAGGTTTTAATGTCTCTGAAGGACACTAAAAACCGTATAGCTGACAAGAAGGATACGCATGAAACGAATCCTGTCACTGGGAATACCTATGACTTTGGTTGTCAATACAGCCTGAGCTCCAACCATAGCCTTGAAATAACTTCGCACGTGTTGACTCGATCAGCGTCGCAGCTCTCCTCCATCGAGAGCATCATAAGTTTGAAGTGGCGGCGCCGGTTCCGGCGGTGCAGTAAACAACCGAGCGCTTTGCAAGTCTTGATGATGTCACTGGCGAAAAAAATAAAATCCAAAAATTTTAAATTTAATCGCGTCAAACATAAAAAGAACAATGTTGTGGTTCTCCACGTGCCCAAAAAGTTTAGCAACACATCGACTCTGGGCACGGTATCACCACCTCGGACCAAATCGGACAAACTTGAAAAGCCATTGATAATAAAGGACGAGTCCTTGATTTTTTCTGTAGAAAATGCAAACAGATCGCCTAGCAAAATATGCGGCCCTGGAGAAATATTTGTTAAACATATAATATGTACGTTACTCTTTTATTCTATAATCGACCCAGTTCATTTATACTATTCATAAAATAACAAGAATTTGATATTTCTATTACCTACAATCTATTTACTAAACAAAAAATGATGATAGCAAAACAAATTCCAGAGCATACTATCACTGAAAGCGTCCGGTCGTGTCCGTCACGTCGGAGTATCAAACCTGAATACGGAACAGCTGAGCCGAGTGACGCAGGTGGCCAAACCAGCGTGCCTCCAAATTGAGAACCACTTGCTATGTCAGCAACCAAGTCTCGTCGCAGCTGCGGCGAAATTGAAAGTTCCAGTGGTGGCTTACTCGCCGCTCGGGTCCAAAGCGCTTGCCGATGTACTCGCTGAAAAAACTGGGTGAGTCCCAACTTTAAGTAACGCTTTTCAGAAGGGTGGCGAGACTTTTCTTGTTTTTTTTTTTTAACTGTTTCTAGCTAGTGCTAGTGTGAATGGTTTTAAAATTTGTCTATTTTAACTTAAATGATACCGTTTGTACCCGGTTTAAGTGGACTAAATGAATAAAATTAACTTATATTCACGTTTTATTCATATATAAGTTAATTTTATTGACATAGACAATAATGTACGTTACCGAATTTCGATATACGGCGTATATATTATGCTATTGTTGCATGATCTGCCAATTTTAATTCTGGGTATTATTCTGTTCAAAATTACAAACTATGGTCAAGTTTGCCTCAAGCCCAGAGTTTTTAGACTTTTATTCAAATTATTTATGTTGTGTAATGGAAAAAAAACAAATCCCCTTTAGTCATTGACCTGCGTAGCTCAGTCTTCCATACTGTGAGTCGTGGGTTCGATCCCCACCGAGAGCAAATGTTTGCTTATCCTACAAATATTTGTTCTATATCTGAATGTTGCTATATATTATATTCTTTGTTTTTCTTCTTCCTATTCTTTCTATTTTTATTTATTTATTTATATTTTCCAGGCGTGATTACCCCGACTTGCTTCAGTTGCCTTTAGTGGTTAAATTGGCGAAACAGCACTCTCGCTCCTCTGCACAAATCTTGCTGAGATACGCCTTACAGCGTGGCATCGCTGCCATACCTAAGAGTACCAACCCTGAAAGAATCAAACAGGTAAATAAATAAATAAATATTACTGGACAATTTGACGGAAAAAGAAATTTCGAAGTGTTTATTTGTTAAATGACTTTTAAATTTTAATCAAAAATAGCTTAGTATAATATTTATGTACTCGTTACAGCGTCTTTGTGTGGGTTACGACGTTTTATAAAGTTAATTAATATAAAAAATAATAAAATTTAAATTGTAATTAAGTAGACTTTACCTACATTTTTTTAAACTAGTTATGTGAGTACCTTCATTTAATAATAAAAAATCTGTGAAAGAATTTCTATAATTGAGTTTCGATCGGTTCATTCGCTTAATCATAATTATGTATTAAAATAATAAATTTTGATGCCATAATAAAGCTGATTAGTAAGACACGAGTCCTGTGGATCATAGGTTCGAGTCCTGCGACAACCAAATCGACTTGTAAATCTTTTTACCAAAAAATATCTATGAATTACCTATTACCTTGTTTTAGGAAAGATTGTGTGAAATGTATTCTATTTTTGTTTCAGAATATCTCGGTTTGGGACTTTGAGTTGAGTCTGCAAGATATGTCCAGTCTAGCCGCACTCGACCGCGGCGAAAACGGAAGAATTTGCGATTTTTCCTTTTTCCTCGGAATTGAGAAACATCCCGAATTCCCCTTCATATAAACATCTACAACATACTTCTTATAACAACTTTTCTGCCTAAACTGTGCAACATAAAATATCTAGATTATTGGTTTTTGTAATTGGATATTATAAAAAGTAAAGGCAGAATATGAATACAATATATAACGTGAATTTTATTTATTAATATACAAGACTTTCACTAAACTAAATTGTTTTTTAATTTTAAGTAGTTTTCTGTCAGTAAATATCCTTAGTAGTAACCGTATAAAAGAACCAGAACACCCTTAATAAATATTTGCAGATCGTACAAGTATTTATCCCAAGGCGGGAATCGAACCCGCAACCTCCGCGTCGCAGGCGGACCTTCGCCCGCCGCGCCACATCGGTCGTCGCTAAAATATAAATGGGATATTTTACATGACAGGTGACTTTGATTTTATCCCGATATGAACAAAATTGGCGCAGTTGCGTGCACAAATAATCACAAATCATGGTAAATATCCCGTTTAAGAACACCCATCTGGTTATGTTTATATGTAGGTACATTATATGTTTTGTACCCGTCTATCTAATGTATCCATAGCATTAAAATACCTATCTCGTTTATAAAGTACACCATCACCATAGGTTATGTTTGTATGTATATGTTTTGTACCCTTCTATCAAATGTATCCTATACTATAGCATTTAAATACCTGACGTAGGTACCTACATCCCAGGGTCAATATATTCCACAGGAGTGACGTGCTGAAACGTTCTCCTTAAGTTATACAATCAATTTTAACATTCAGTTGAACCCGCCATTCGAATGTAGTTGTGTTTAACGCATATTTTAACGCTTCAATAATGTCTGTCATTATAAAAGGAGCTGTGAGATTATATTATTACCTCAATGAAGATATTGCGGGTGAGTACTTTTAAGGGATCTATTTTTTTATTATAATATTAATAACTTAACTTGTCGAATGATAGAGGTCATAATTTGTAAAAGAGGAGGAATTGCGATGCATCTCAGGATTCTCAGGTCACCTCAATGCTTATGTCACTTGGAGTTCCATATCTTTATATAAAATGCAGACCTAAAGACACTTTATATAAAGTCTCTTTAGGAAATGTATCTGTGAAACAAATCTCCGCATATCCTACCTACTATCAGCCTTATCGTTGTTGCTGAGTCACCAAAAGTAGCACCTGGAGTTTACTTAATCAAATACCTAACTAATGTCTTGATATCTTTACCGTCAGATCCCAGAACACAAGAATGGTTTATGATAAGAACGCCATGGCTAGGCCTGACTGTAATAACACTATACCTAATGGCGGTGTTCAAATGGCTGCCAGATTTTATGAGCAAGCGGCCGGCTTATGACCTGCGCGGTCTTATAGCTGCTTACAACGTCTTCCAGATATTTGGATGCGCCTATGTATTCTACCAAGTAAGTTCTAGAGACCATCCTTGAGTTTTGGCTCCTAAAATCTGTATGTCGAATTCTGACCACGAATCGGATAGACTACGTGACAACAGTAGATATTAACATCGCAGCTATATTAGACTAAGATCAAATTCTAAATTCTAATTATTTTTTTTTATTAACTAATAAAATAACATTACAGACTATTCTAATGCGTATTTAAATCTAATATTTTACATATAATATAATTCTAATTATTGTATTAAAATAGTTCTCTCTGAACATCAAAGAGAAGCCCTATCCAGCTCTTCTACAAAATGATGATTGATGACGGCAAGCCAATGTAAGCAATGATGGAGGATACATAAATTTGTTCTTTTCCAGAGCTTAGTACTAGGATGGTTCAGTCACTACAAGCTAATATGTCATCCAGTTGACGAAGGGCCTTACGGAGTTGAGATTGCATGGAGGGTGTGCTATGGATACTTTGCTTTAAAGGTCATGGACCTATTGGATACGGTATGTATTATCAGCTTTTAACATATTGTGTTGTTTAATAATAATTTGAAGTACTCAGGTGTATTCATTACGTAAGTACCTAATTATTTAGGACGCATAGAAGTCGCATAGCCTTGCCTAGACACTTACTTATATTATACAAGACTGGAGTGTGCTTTACTTACCTACACTGTTTACTAGCCTTACTAACCACTACACTGTATATTGTTTACTTAAGTCCTGCAGATTTTATATTACCTTATTGGTGCAAAACTAGATCGATTGCTGACAGTTTAACATGTTAATAGCCATAAGGCTCTTTACCTAACAACCTCTTCTATTTTAGATATTCTTCACCTTGAGAAAAAAACAGAATCAAGTGACATTCTTGCACGTTTACCATCACTTTGGAATGGTGGCTGTGTCTTGGGGCATCGTGAAATGGGTTCCAGGTAAGCAGTGAAGCCAAACTTTTTAAAGTAGACTAAAGAAAATCCTCTGGAGAAACGATCTCGACTCGTACGGCGGAATGGTGGATAACCGCAGCAGATCGAGATTAGTGGAAGAGTTTGGGGGAGACCTTTGCCCTGCAGTGGGACACAAGGGTTGAATAAAAAAGAATTTGCCTAACAAAACTTAGACTTAAGAAGACTAAAAGAAAAATCTGACTAAACGTAGTACATACATAGTCCGGAATTTTACGAAAAAGTTAATAATTCGACATTTAAGATCACAACACAACATATCACATCACATGACAGGCATATCGGATTACATACAGGGTGCGCCGGATTAGTCTGGGGCCGGATTATCGGGGGTCCAATGTACTCTATAAGATGGTTCTAGCCCCAGGTTTATCATTGAGGATTGATGACCACGACAAGGTAGGTAGTATGTGACTAGAGGTAGGTACGCTATTTGTTTGTACCTACTACATACAGTTACATGTTATGTAGCTTCAACTGATTAGTAAACAAAACAATGATTTGATAAATTGAATAACTTGACCATTACTTTTGTCAGGTAGATAACTTTTTAACAGGTGACTTGTAATTTGTTGTACAAAAATGCATAATGAAGTAGGTAGTGTTTATTATACAAAGTGTAAAAGGAGCACGCCCGCGCCCGTAGCTAAAAGTAGGTATTATGTAAAACGTAGGTACCTACTTATGTAAAATTCATGTGCTTTTGCATGTTTTATAATAATTAGTGTACCTAATTAGGTTTTAAAATCGTGCTAATTATTTATTACAAAATAAATCAATCATAAAATAATTAACTACTTACTTCATAATCTTTTTGTTATTACATATACGCGATATCTCAAAAACTATGCGTCCTACAAAAAAATCAGACCGGATTTGAAACCTTGGGTCCTTCTGATCTGAAGGTTAACTTCAGATCAGAAGCCGAGGTTACTACTACTCATCGAGTATATACCCTGGGTATCTACTTATACTATGTAGACTAACACTGGTCCAATTTCAAATCTAACATTGCCCTTTGTCCGCAGGTGGTCACAGTACATTCCTTATAACTCTAAACTCATTTGTACATATTGTTATGTACATGTATTATCTACTTACCGTTTGGGATGAAAGCTACAAGAAATCCGTTTGGTGGAAGAGATATGTGACGCAAGTACAAATCGTAAGTAATAATCATCTGAGGCTATAATAAGCACAAAAGGATTTTAATGAAATGTCGTTTATACATCAGAATGTCGCATAGGCTATGATTTACAAGATAAATAAAATATAACGATAGCCTAATGAAGTCGCGAACACCAGCTAGTATGTCCATAACATTAGATAAATGTTTTCGTGTCAGTCAATTATTTAAATAGTTAGTAACCGTTATTTAATTATTTTTTTTTCAGATTCAATTCTCGCTGTTGCTTCTACATTTCATACTTCTGGCCGTGACTCCAGACTGCGGGTTCCCTCGAGAGCCGGCTTTTATCCTCATTCCTCAGAACCTATTCATGGTCATTCTTTTTGGAGATTTCTACTACCGATCGTATGTGAAAAAACCTAAAATAACTTAAGCTTTTTCTAGGTATTTATATAATAAAAATCGTTATAACATAATTATGTTTTTTATTATAACTTTGTTACATTATTTATTACCTATGGTCCGGTTGACCGGTCCATCGGTTTACACAGTTTTGCTCAGCAAAATAGTTCACAGATTAGTAAAACTCTATGCAGGTAACCTCCATGCTCCATAGTTTACTAGTTTTATTATACGCAAAACAATACAAATCAAATGTACGTGTTTGCACCTTGTGGATGACCAAATTAAAATTATTATTGAAATTAGCATTTAAACAGAGGTACAGATTATCTGTACTGTACAGTCTTATAAAGTCAGTCTACATTTTATTTTAACTAAATTATGGAACAATACCCAACGCATTGTCCTTACTGAGAAGATCCACTGCGTACGTGATGTGTTGCAGTTCAAAATCACAATTCTTTACATAATATTCCACTCAATTTAAAATCATGAACTAATTAAAAGAAATTAGTGTTTTTCATAAATAAATAATTTTAAAATCTTACAAGCTAGGTCAAGTTATAGTATTTTAAAATAAGTCAAGTTATAATTTTATGACTATTTATATTGCAGTTACTATTATATAGATATACATACATACTATTTATGTTATAAATTAAAGTAGTACCATGTGTTTTCCTGTTTTGTCAACGACAACAATCACGTAACTATAGCGTCTTTAGCATACCGATGTGGTGTTGTCGACAATACACAAGATATTTTTCCCTCAACAATATGTATAATGTTGCAAACTGAATCATACATTAATTAAATTACTTACTAAGGCGCGCGAATAAATTCTGTTTAACAAGATCTATAACATCGCTTTGGCTGAACGCATCTATCACAGCCTTCGTCAAACAAAGGGTAGTAGTTGTTCCATCAACTTCATCATCTCTCAAAGGCCTGCTTTCATTACCATATTCTTTTATATTCTGTTTTATAATAGCGATCAGATCTTCATTTGTTATTGTTGGAACTGTTTGTAGGCTTGCCTGATTGTCTATTAAAGTTTGAATGTCTTGATCGCCGTCGCCAGTGAATGCGATTGGGTCGTCTTCGCATGTTTTCTGCCTTTTAGCGCGACGGAGCTTACGTCGCTTGTCTAAATAAGTCTTGGCTACCGTGTCCAGTTGTAAGAATAATACCGTGAGTGGTGTGTCTGTTAAGTCATCCTGTAAGAGAATAAGAAATACGATGAGATATGGTTATGAGTGATATTCCAAATTAACATTTGGCATGGTCATATTTTTGCGCTACTATAGCATTTTGCAGCGTTGACGGGCTAACGACCTTTGCACGTATGAAATACGATCAAAATAATATTTTAAAAAATGCATTTAGCTAAGCCATAAATCTCTATTTCTGCTACAGGTTTCAATATATGTACTTAAAATATTTTTATGGCTTAAAAAAAAACTCCATAAAATGAAATCATATAAATGCAAATGAGAGGAATTTATTGATGCTCAAAGGAACTGCATTAGGTTTATATTATACCTATACACCATTCAAATGAGTCAATCCTATTAAAACTGATGATTCATTATTTTCTCGATATTATTGACATGATATCATACCCAGGACAGGCCATGATCAATAATGCGCTTTGAAGTAAAGATGTTGTTTCTTTGATATAAATATAAATAAATAATGCTGGACAATCTACAATAACATCATCTAGTCCCAAGCCAAGCAGAGCTTGTGTTATGGGTACTAGAAGACTGACATACTTAATACAATACATTACATAGATAGATATTTTTTATTATACATTTAAAATACCCAGAACACCCGGAATAAATATATGCAGATCATACATACACTTATCCCAAGGCGGGAATCAAACCCGCAACCATCCGCGTCGCAGGATATGAGTAACAAAAAAATATCTACCACTTTGATGACAAATAATATGAAGATCTGGCTTTATATTAAAGCCCTGTTAAAGGTCTACAAAAGTACAGTTGATATTTTCAGGTAAAAATAATGTATACATACTTCATTTGGGTTCACAATAAGCTTGGCTGTATCTTGAGGCAAATCCTTGCATATTTGAGCAACAAATATTTTAATTAGAGCTTCAGATACTTGCATTGTGTTATCTTTATCCTGTAATATAAATATTGATAGGCATATTAGTAGGTCATATTCATTATAAAATTAGCTT
Source organism: Ecliptopera silaceata (assembly GCA_932527185.1). Lineage (NCBI taxonomy): Eukaryota > Metazoa > Arthropoda > Insecta > Lepidoptera > Geometridae > Ecliptopera > Ecliptopera silaceata. The sequence goes on along the minus strand of OW052208.1, from coordinate 5,983,939 downwards.
TTAATGTGGCTTGAATAAAGACCTCCTAATTTAACACTGTTAGGATGCAAAATTTTATTTAACTTTTAATAAACATTTTTTATTTCTATAACAAATTTCTAAAAAAAAAATTCATGGAGATACATAAATATTCATGGATACATCTCATCTCAAAACTAAGTAAATCTTCTATGGGATCTAGATTTCTGATATATTATTTATGTTTTCACAGCCACAGAAATAACATCAAAGTTTGCCATCACACAAATGTTTATTTATGACTTTGTTTTCAACTCTGCTCTGTACCCCAAAATAAAGAAAATATCTACTTAATTTGATTGATACTACATCAGTGGCGGACTAAGCCCGTCAGAGGCCCGGGGCGGCAAAGGTGAATGAGGGGCCCCAGCAAAAAAAAAGCCGTTTTACAGGCTCAATAGATCGTCAAAAAAAAAGTTTTTTTATTTATTGTTAAATGTGTTTTCGTGCCTTCAATTTACTGAACTTAATAAAACTACATAATTTCATCAAGATCAAGACACTACAGCTTGTAGTGTTTTGATCTTGATGAAATTATGTTGGAACTAAGCACATTAATAAAGTCTTATCTATGATTTGATCAGGGCAACGCGGAGGCATATGGGGGCCCCCCAAGACCGGAGCCGCCCCTTCCGTCCCCCTGTTAGTCCGCCACTGTACTACATTAATCTATTTTATACTTACATGAGGTAACCATATGTTCAGGCTTATGTTAATTGGATCTAGATTTTGTACATAATGCCACCAGCCTCTCGGGACAAATAAAGCGTCACCGGCAGAGAGCTCGACCATTCTTGGTTCTGTTAATGCTGCAAAAAAATACACATTTACATACTTAAAAAATAAATATTTTTTAAGTGGAGGGGTTTGAGAGAGGCCTTTTCCCAGCAGTAGGATTTAGGTTAGAGAAAAAAAAAGTATGTTGACTATAAATACAAGTGTAATGTGAAATCTCACTAATCTAATGGCACTATTAAAAAGCAGATGGTTATTGGTGCCATATTACTGGAATTTTCAGATTCCTAGATTGTATTGAAAAATTAATTATAAAATATATAAATAAAAACTCAATCACAAAGCTTTATAATGAAAATATGATGTATTTGTTTGATCCTACTCTATGTATTACAACAACACTAACATATTTCAAAGAAAGTAACAATTGAGGGAGGAGTCTTACTCAGCAATGGGCTGTCTATGAGGATGATGATGTGATGAACATATCTCAAAAATAAATTATTAAAGACACAAAATCAGTCTATTGAATTAGTATATTAGTAATAACAGTTTATAATTTAAATTGCAACTCACCACTAAAACAATCAGTATTCAAAGGACAGTAAAAGTTTAATTCACTGTACACACTGGACTCTTCATAAGGCACTCTAGTAGGTTGCAATCCTCTAGTTTCAGGAGGAAACAATATCCATCTCTTTCTGAAAAAGTTACTTTATAGAAGAACTGACTTCAACAGAGTCAAGTATTATTTAACACATTTTATTTAGGATTATTCAAAAACTATTTGGAGGATCTTTATCAGGTTTGTATGGGATTACATGAGAAAGATCAGCTTTCTATAAAAAAATAATTATGAAAATTGAACTAGAAAAAATGTGTGTTATATGGGTCTTGGGTCCCCTGTTTGCTACTCTAGAGAAGACATGGAACATTTTAAGGTTCCCCCGGCAGTAAAAATATGCCTGCAAATCTTAATTCTCAAATTTACTTCTTGGGGAACCAAGTACACTTAAAATGTTCCATGTCTTCTCTAGAGTAGCAAACAGAGGAACAAAGAATCCATAAGTTATATTTTTTCTAGTTGATTTTTATCTAGACTATAAACACAACTATTTATTTAATATGGTCCCACAGCCTTTTAGTCAATAATGTGCAGATGTAACTCACTTTCCATGTATCTGTGCCACAATATTGACTCCGTAAGTGTCCTGGTGTGCGGGAGTGTGAGCTCCACCGCTGCCGGCCCACAGGGTTGTATCAGCAGGGCCTTTGTCGGGGAAACCAAACTGTTCCCAAGAAACTGCCTGTAATATAATTTATTATTGAAACAAAATGGGATATGGAGGGGTTTGGGAGAGGGGTTTGCCCAGCAGTAGGACGATTTAGACTAGGAAAAAAAATGAAACAAAAAAAAATATTGTCTAATTAATTTTAACTATAAGTAGTTAACTCATCTAGGATCAACTATTATAAAAGAAGATTCTAAATGATTTGTATGATTTTACTAAATACAGAATTTATAACAACTTATGTCTGTTTTATTTATTTATATGCAGGTTGTAGTAGTTTTGTAGGCATGTATTTTAATTATAATTTAAATAAAAGATCATTAAAAAAAAATATGGCTTGTTGTTCTAGGCTAACTCTTATTACTCAAGTCAATTCTAAATATTTTTTTATGATTTAATTAATGAGTACATATAATATTATGACTGTGTCTAACTTACCTTGTACAGCTCATCATCAGCATTGAACCACTGATGAAGATATTTATAATCAAAATACATCCATTCTTCATTTGATGATGCTCCATCAACAAATTCCTTGAATGTTGTACTTGTGACTTTGCACCTCCTTTCCCAGCAAGGCTCGTCAGACAAGAAATCTTTTTTCATACAGCGAAATGGAATCTTCCTCTCTCCAAACACTGAACACCACTTTTCTATGGGCCATTTGCATAGTGGCCAACTGCTTACAAAACCTCTAAGAACCAATGGGACATTAGATTTGGACACTAAATTACGAACCGCTTCCTCTGATAAGGAAGACATTAGTTTGCTTGATATTTTTGTATATTTATTATGAGTAATAAGTCACCGGGTCTTAATGGTCCTATGAGGGCAGGTTTTGAAGATTAATTTGATTAATTATATAACATGACATCATCAGGTGATCTTTGAAGAATTAACGCAAATTCTGGTAGTATGGTAATTGGTCTTAACTTAAGATATTATTAGCTTTTCCGTAAAAGTTACACAACTCAAGCCGCAAACACAGTCGGCGGCAATGTTATGTTTGTTTTCGTTTTCGAAATTCCTCTTCTTTTTATACATAAACAATATGAAATGTTTTTTTTATGTGGCTTCTGCCCGTCATTAAGGAAATTCTGCCAGTGTCATGTCTACAAATATGTATCTGCCAGTGTTTTAGATGTCATGTTATCAAAGTAATGTTATAATATGTCACTGTCAAATCACATTTTTTTTTACATTATAATTATTTGTTTGTGTTTGTGTCCTCCTGTCCTGTCATGTCAATGTCCTGTGGCTGTGGTCCACAGAGTATTATTGTATATTGTGGTCCCCAGTTTCGGTAATAAACTTTTGAATACATAAAGCACTAATAAAATTTATTGAACTTGTATTTTGGTTCGTGTAGAATTGATAATTACAAGGTGAGGTGATTCCGTGACTCAGGAAATGGCAACTGAAGTGATATCTTCATTTTTCGCTGGAAAGGATTCTAATCAATCCTGTGAAAATATATGTGATGATTTTCTCGATATAATTGATGAATTAAATGATTCATTAGAAACATTACAATTGCCTGTAACTGTACATTGCGTGTACAATCCGACAGTATATGCTAGAGTTACTTTAGAAATGTACATAAAAAAATATTGCAACTCAAAAAAACCTATTATGTATTTTGGCATGAACCCTGGACCTTGGGGAATGTCTCAGACAGGAGTAAGAACTTTATTATTTCTAAGTATTTTTAAAAGTTTTCTTACCTTAATTTTAGATTGTTAATTGAAAGTCTAACATGCCTCAAAATGTGTATGGATTTGATAAACAGTACCAACTTGCATTAAATAAATGATACTTCCAAAAAAATATTCATTTAAGTTAATGTATTGATCTGAAAAGCTAAATAATCAAAAAATAAAACTTGTTAATTATTCATGTCATTCATATGTTATAGGTGCCATTTGGAGAAATAGAATCAGTGAAAAACTGGCTACAAATACAAGGACCTGTTGGTAAACCACCACTAGAAATATCAGCCAGGCCCATAAAAGGATTTGAATGCACAAGAACAGAGGTAGAGACATAAATTAAAATAAAAGAAATATCTGGATACTAAAAAATAATATACTTATAGTCTATCTTATAAAAAGTTAGCGCAGACTTATTATTTATTTATTTCATAAATTTGAAAGACTTTCGAGTTCGCTTAACACTATGTCAGCCCATTATGTATGTATCTATATATCGACAAATCTACTTCTTAATTATACGGTGTACTAATTTAAAAAGTGTACTAGCTGCCTCACAGAGAGGAACGGCTAGTACACTTTGAAAAGCGCCAACATCTAGTATATTCGATGTCTTGATTACCATATGTAATGGTGACATAATATCAACGCAAACTTTTTCTAAGTTAGTATTCTTTTTTCAAAAATATGTCATGTTGGTAATCCATATAAACCTATGAATTATTATTTGATGCTTTATTTATTTCTAGATAAGTGGAAAAAGATTTTGGGGTTTATTTAAAAGTTTATGTGGAACGCCAGATAAGTTTTTTGAATCTAGCTTTGTCTACAATTACTTACCACAACAATGGCTGAAAAAAAATGGATGCAATGTTACACCATCTGATTTTAAGGTACTTATAACAAATAAATAAAAAGGGTAAGACTCCTTTTATCAATGTATTTAAAAAGAAAAAGTATAATGCACAAGTATATAATATAATGCATAATGTACAGGGTACCTAACTTGTACTAATTAAAAGTCAACATTTTTTTCAGACTAGTGAGATGGAACAATTGTATGGTATATGTGATCCAATTTTTAAGAAACTGATTGATCTGTATGATGTTAAAACTATAATTGCCATTGGAAAATTTTGTGAAAACAGAGCACAAAAAGTTTTAAAGAAACACTTCTCTTCAAATTCCATTCAGGTATTGACATATAAATATTAGTTTTTTAGTGGAAAGATATCCTTATTTATCAAATTAATACTTAATTGTTTTGCAGATACTTTACATGCCACATCCAAGCCCAAGAACTGTGAATAATAATGACTGGGATGCAAAGGCTTTGAAGTTCTTGGAAACAAACAATCTACTGCAGTACTACAAATAACTCTACTAGATCTGACCCAAATAATTTAACGAACCATCAAAAATGGTTGAGTTCATGAGTAAAGCTCTCAAACTCGCGTCAGAAGCACTACACGCCCAAGAAGTTCCTGTGGGTTGTATATTTACTATAAATGGTCAAATTATTGCAGAATCCAGAAATTGTGTTAATGCAACAAAAAATCCTACAAGACATGCAGAAATTAACTGCATTGATACTGTTCTAGAACACTGCAAAGTAAATAATATTGACTACAGGACTTATTTTCAAAATATTGTTGTGTATGTGACTGTAGAACCATGTATTATGTGTGCGGCTGCACTTAACAATTTGAATGTTAGAGAAGTTGTCTATGGCGTTGCTAATGATAGATTTGGGGGTAAAACTGTATTGGACGTTAGTACCTTATATGGACAAACTTATATTTTGACTGGCAATCTTATGGCTGATGAAGCTATGTCATTGCTCAAGCAATTTTATAAGGGCTGCAATCCAAATGCCCCAGATTCTAAAGTTAAAAAGGAGAAATAGATTTAAAAAAATAAAAGTTGAAAAAAGAGTTGGAATAGTTTATAATTATAACAAAGTTTCAATATTAAATATTATTTTACAGTTCTAAAACTTTAATCTGCAATCATACAAAACAATCAACATTTTCTTGCACTCATACCAACATAATTCTCTTATTTATAATTTGTATGGATGAAATACATAAATCAACCTACAAAATTAGTAATTTAAATAAATCTTTAGATACAAGTACAGAAGTCTAAGCATGGGGCAAGGCAATCTTGGCTACAAAGCTAAGCCTTAATATTATGTAGAGTGCATTTGTGTAAGTATATTTATTTTGAACTTGGAATATCTTTTATAATTCTTATACATATCTTTTATACCTTGACTCTTTTTATATATTATTTAGTTAGATATGTAATAAGAATACTACACACCCAATAGGTATTTAAATGCTAAGTTTTAGTATTAATATTTAAATAAACTTTTTTATACATATAAGAAAAGAATCTTCATTTTCTTAGTCTCTACAGCTTATTTTTTAAGTAACTTATTAATTTTAAGAATAGTGAGAGTCAATTATATTAGTAAAATAGAATTACAAGTAGGAGCCTATTAAATATTGTAACAATTTACTTAATTCTATCTGTTCACATATTATTCATTTAACAGAATCTTAAAGCTAAGTTTTTTTTTATTATAAGAAGAGTCTTATTTTAGAGTCAGGAATCTTAAGTTTCCTCACTGGGACTGTGAAAACCATTTAGTATGGGTTCTTTATCATTATTACTTTCACCATTTTGACCATTCACTTGAACTTCATGTTCAATGGTTTCATCACACACCTCTATTGGTGCATTTGGTGCATCCACCACACTAGGAGTGGAACTGCTATCACTATCAGAGCTTGAAGAGCTATCACTCTCGGAGTCTTCACTGGACGATCCCTGTGACCTCTGGTGCAAATGTTCATTTTCAAGTCTCAATTTCTCATTAGTAAGTTGAAGTTCACACAACTGATCATCTTGCTGCTTCAGTCGTTGCAACAAATCACTATAAGATAGTTCATCTTCAACACTGGATTCATTAGATGTTGCTGAAGTATCCTTGTCTTCTATCATACCATCCTTATCTGATGTTTCTTTGTCAACCGCCAAATTATTTTCACCAAGAGGCTTCTGCTTAGAGCGCTCAGTGCGTTTTAGTAGATTGTCGTATTTTGCCTCAAGTAGAAGATATTCTTGAATAAGTTCATTTTTCGACATGTTAGACAAACGTTCACTTTGAGCATCTTCATACACACTGGAGAATTCTTTGGTCAGATATTCCTCTTCGTCTTCAGGTAGGGAATAGAAATAATTATCTTCGGAATCAATACTGAAACTGGAATCACGAGTACGAGCGGCAGGTGTTTGCAAAATATCAAATGAATTTTCCGGCTCAGGCTTATGAATTTCCATTAAAAACTGATTGTTGTTAAATGGTGCTTGAGTTTTAGCCAAAACAATTTTACGAAATCGGTTATTTCTCTTATTTCTATCATTTTTCCTTTTATCTTGCCAAGGTACTTTGACGAACGGCTTTACTAATTTTCGTTTAAATTTACCGCGTCTTCTCTTCTTTCTAGCGATTGCTTCACACTTTGGATTAATTAGTTCAGCCTTAGATGGCGCCACAAGACCTTGCAGTCGCGGCGAGTCGCCATCTTTTAATAAGTTTATTTCATCCATTGACAAGAATTAATATTATATCTGCTTTTATGTATCAAATCAAATAAACAAACTTACAGTAATTTATAATCTTCTTTGTCTAGTTTCAGTTAGTTCGAATAAATAGAGCAATGCACTGCTACTCACAACACAATACTACACATCTGCTCAACTGCGACTGCCACACAAACAAACTCATTTTAAACCTTTTTTTGTTATCTTCCTTCCTTCCTTCACTACCACAGACAGGCCAGACCACAGATTATCTTTTTGTCCAAACCACAGACAAACTGACAACCAAACTCACTGTAGAGAAAAACATATTGATCAATGTCAAAAACATTTATCTGCCATTGTCAGTTCAGTACAAAACATGTCACAAAAGCCATAAACCAAGAAGTCAAGTCAAGTCATTCGGGTGCTTGTTGTTTTGTGACAAATCGGTCGATCATAAACTTTTATGTATTTTGATTTCTGAAACGAATTCTTGATGATCTGATAAGTACCGTTCGTCTACTTGATTTAATTTTGTAGTTCCACAACTGGATAAATAGAGCAATTCAAGGAATCCTGATCTACCCACTAACAAGACAGCTTGACCTACACATTACAATGGCTGATGATATAGTGTTTGAATTGTTACATTCAGAAATCATTAATTATGCATTAGAGCAATCAAAAGTTTCTATGGATAAAAAGGTAAACACTTCATCCAAACTCAATTCTCGATTTAGAAAGTACATGGTTTAGTAATAAATATTATTTCTTATTTGTTTCTGTGTTTGAACAGGAGGTTGACCTTTCTGCAGTTGAATATATTGGATTTTCTGCTGGCTACAAAATCATGGAAAGACTCACAAGGGAATGGCCGAGGTTCAAAGATGAATTGGATACAATGAAATTTATATGCACAGATTTCTGGACATGCATCTATAAAAAGCAAATTGACAATCTGCGGACCAACCATCAAGGTGTCTATGTGTTGCAAGATAATGCATTCCGGTTTCTAACAACATTCTCCAACGGTCATCAATACTTGGAATATGCTCCACGTGTAAGTTTGTTATATTAATATATTCAGGATCATAAATAGTCACCAATTTAAATGTGTGCAATAGAGAATCTATAAATGCACCCTTGTCTCCAAGGCATATCATTAGCTAGGAATAATACAATAAATAAATAAATAATGCTGGACAGTCCTTAAGACATCATCTAGCCCCAAGCTAAGCAGAGCTTGTGTTATGGGTACTAAAAGACTGACATACTTAATACAATACATGGATAGATATTTTTTATTATACATATAAAATACCCAGAACACCTGGAATAAATATTAACATTTATCCCGATGTTACAAGTAACCTTTCTATTGTTTCAGTATGTAGCATACACATGCGGCCTGATAAGGGGTGGTCTTGCAAATTTATGCATAAACAGTGTTGTAACAGCTGAAGTACAATCTATGCCATCTTGTAAATTTCATATTCAAGTGCAAAGATCATAATATTATAGCAATAAGTAAATTTAATATGCTCATTGTTAAAGAATTATGTATTGGAGGCTATTAAGTACTGTTACCTCTCCTCTCAGGTGTAAATTAAGGGTAGGAGGCCAAAGGTCAACCCATGACTCAACGAATCTTCATGGATAATGATACTTTTAGACATTATAAAAAAAAAACGAAATAAGGTATATGCAGTTGGCCCACCTGATGTTAAATGTTAACCTAATAAACACTGTTGCCTCACCAAGCACATTACAGGTGTGCATGATTACTCTTCTCCATGTATAAATCAAAATAAATTTGTTTATAAACTTTGAACTTGTTTAATTGCATACTTGGTTGGACTATACTTGAAAACTATGAGTATTTCTATTGATTGGGTAATTTTGATTGATGTATCTATAGGAACATATATCTATATTTTAATATCTTTGAAATTGGATTTTCCTGAAATCTTAAAAAAAATATATATATTCACACAATTTTTAGTTAATTTAATATGTACTTAAATAATTCTGAGATTTTCTTATCCGTTCGTTCGTTACAAATATGATTACATATTTAGATATCCTGTAAACATGCTCGGCACCTCTTCCTCATCTCCACGGTCACCGTTCTAAGCAGCAGTTCCTCACGCATTGTATCGAATGCGGCGTGGATCCTGTTAATTAGAACCTCCCTTGTTGGTACTTCTTCTGCGTACACCAACTCTTTCGCCCTTCCCCAGACGTAGAAGTCGAGTGGGGTAAGGTCAGGCGACCTTGGGGGCCAGGGAATTGGCCCACCCCGACCAATCCAAGAATTAGGAAAGCAGTTGTCCAGAAGCTCCCTCACTGCTAGGCTCCAATGAGCAGGACAGCCGTCGTGCTGGAAGACTATGGGCCGATCTTCGTCAAACACTTCTTCCGCTAAATCAGGCAAATCGTTTTCGAGGAAATCTAAGTAGTTTTGCCCGTTTAGGTTGTCTGGCAAAAAGTGCGGCCCTATCAACCGATTACCGATGACGCCTGCCCATACGTTCACGGAGAACCTTCGTTGAAAACCTCTGTGCCTCTTGACTCTCGGGTTTTGATCTCTGGGTGCCCAGTGATGGAGATTGTGGTAATTTACAATTCCTTCCTTGTCAAACTTGGACTCGTCAGTCCAGAGAATACTCCGTAAAAAATTAATATCTTCCACGTCCGTATGGAGCAAGTGGCGGCAAAACTCCACCCTTCTTGCATAGTCGTTATCCTCTAAGCCTAAAACAATAAAAATATCAACGTTAGCGGTTTCCTTATGAATTAGTAGCTATGTAACATTGATTGCTATCTCTGTCTTTCCATTTCTCTCTCTCTCACACACATGCTCATGTTAATTTAAAAATTGCCTATGAAATTCACATGCTAGTTCATTACATAAGAGCTAAAAACAAAAACTTTATGTAAAAAATTACCTTGAACAGGGGTGTAGTGGAAAGGATGACGTCCATTTTCGCGAAGAACCGACCAGACTTTCCACACGCTTAAACCAAGCGTCCGGGCTACGGTTCTTACGCTTCTGGTCGGATCTTCCTCAAATTCAGCCAATATGCGTTCTTCCGCAGCCAAATTTGGTTGAAATCTGTTCACGGCTGGTTCCCGGAAATTTAAATTTCCGGTTTCTCGCAGACGCCGATAAGTTGAGCCAAACGTTTGGTGGTTAGGCACTCGCCGGTTAGGATACCGTTCTTGATAAATCCTCCGTGCCTCGCGCCCATTGCAATCAGCCATTCCATACACCACCAGCATGTCGGTGTACTCTTCACTGGGAAATCCAGCCATTTTGCCAACAACAAGGTAACAAATAACAAAACTTAACAAAAACGAAGTAATAACAAACTCAACAAAATTAACGAAAACAGTGGAGCGTCGTAACGGCAAGTACGTAAGTTAGCTAAGATGGGTAAATCTCGACTGACTAACAAAGACCCCAACGAGTTACCTGCCCGGCCCCGTCGACCCAAGAGCGAAAGAGACATGACATGACATGTTTTGTCTCTTACATGTTGCTCTCGTGTAAGAGTGAGACAACAAATTTGCCAACTGTAGGCCAAACTGGTTTAAATTCTGGAAATTACATTTGTCTTACAAATGTCGACTCGTGGTGGTAAAAGTGCCCTAGTTGCGGAAATTAATTAATAACTTTAAAACTAAAAGTGATAAATACACTTTTAGCATATCGTTAGAAAGGGCATGGACTGAGGATGTTTTAAAAAAATCAGAAGAACTCCAACCCTGTTAGTTTTTTTTTAAACCCCATAGAAAGTTGCCCTTAAAATTATTTCTTTACCTTACTACGGTACTTCAGGCCCCATAACTTTTCTTCTCCACAATTTTCTGGTGTAAAATAATTTTTTGCAGGACCCTAAGACTCTAACGATTAAAACAAGACCATTAGCCGACCGGTCCCATGGATAGATTTTGAGCTACAGGCTTCGATCATCTATGAACTAGATACACAATCAGCGACAAAAAACGTCCTCACCAAAAGGATGACCAAATCGAGTTTTGGTCATCATTTTAGTTTAGTACTGTTCAAACGCTCGGAACGTAAACATGCCTCCGTGCTCGTCTATAAAGTGCAAAAATCACTCTTCTAGGACGGGAAAAAAGGATGGAATTTCATTTTTTCGGTAAGTACTAATATTACCAATATATAACTACTATTACTGTATTATAAATACTGATATTTCGTCAAGAAATCGCCGTAAAACATTTATTTTTAAATTGTCCAAATTATCAGCAGAGTTTATAAAGCACTTCAATTGAAAAGACTTTTACTAAACGTACAATTCATATTGTCGCACAGCTACTTAATTTATTCGGGTAACATGTGTTGATCCTGTTCCATTTGGTGGAGACGCTATTGTTTTTTTTTTTTTTGTTAAAATAAATATTTTTATTGTTCAATTAAAACATCACGCATGTAATTCCCGGAGGATTAGGCAGAGTATTGGCACCACTATAGTAACTTTTGTTTCAATAAATTTCTTTATTATAAACATAATTTTATATGTTATACGATATAGAAGATTTGAGTGTAGTTTTGTTTTTTTTTAGCTTTCCTCGAGATCCTTTGCGGTGTGGAAAATGGATAGCTGCTGTAGCGCGTGAAAGAGCTGAAGAATTCTTTAAGCCAACCCAAGGAAGCGTGATATGTTCAAAAATAAATAATTTTGATTGCGTATAAATTTGTTTCATTGAATTATATTATATACTTACATTCAGGAGATTACAATTATGTTCATTAATCATAATTACATACACCCAAAAAATATTAAAAGATCATTTATAAATAACTGTATAAAAATATCTAGTTCGACTCCACTCATTCTATGTTCTAGTGCCGAGCTACGGTCGTAAAATTTAATGTTTTTTTTTGTCCGTTGTAAATCCGACTGTAATTCATTGGAGTAAGGTTTATTTTGTTTTGGTATATATTGGCCACTCATGTTTCGTTATTTTTTCTTTCTCTTTCTATTTTACGTACCTTCTTGAGGACAGTTTTAAGTTCGTTTTTGCACGGGATTGTGTATCTAGTTCTTTTATGATCGAAGGCTACAGGTAGTTTTAGTCAAAAAATCATAAAAAAGTCAAATAAAAAATAATAATAAATTAAAAAAAAACCTTGAGGCCAAGGTCAATATAATGGGCGGGGGTAGGTAGCAGACTATCCCTAGTTTCTACCCTAGGCGTATGTACAGCTCCCTTCCAAACACCCTGTATATGTTTCACATGACATGACACATTTGGTCCATAAAACATAGGTTTTCCCAGATTCTTTGCCATAAAATACCTGCTTTATTTGATAACACTGCCTTCTGCATCGAATTCAAAAAGCCGTCAAAAATGCAACTGTCATTTGGCTTGTCTTTTTAGACAGATCTGTTATGTCATTCAATGACCGCCGCGTTCTGTTTGTGGGCGTTCGCGCTCTTTTGCTCGCCGCCGATCGCTTCGCTCTTTCGTTTTACAATTACAATTTACAGAAAATGGCTTCCGAAGAGTTGGTGACTGAGCAATTTCAGTTTTTGGGTATTGAAATTACCGGAGAAGTTGTTGCTAAATGTGAGTATAAGCTTTAAGTAACATGTTCGTATTAATAGTAATTGAGTTAAGTTAGGTTAAAGTTTTGTTTGTAGAAGTTACATACAAATAAACGAGTAACCGAAGAAAACGAATGTTCAAGGTTGTTTAATTTTTTTCATTAGGCATAAGTTTGTGCGAAGAATACCAGATTGATGCAGAATCTCTCACTGAACAATGGATGGCGTTCAGTTTGAATCATTTGAATGGTGCTTCGCCGACTGTTGAGAACTTAGACGTATTTGCCAGAAAGGAATTTTCCAAACGCGCAACGAATCGGTTCCACGCACCCACCAAGGAAACAAAACGCGCCGGCGCAGGTTTGACGGTCTACGGAGCGCCTGCTGCTATCAAGTATCCTTTTCAAGTGAAATCACACGTGCTCGTCGTTAAAAGATATCACTACACTGCTAGGTCTACATGATGTGAAACGGTCTTCATGATTCATTATAGCAAAATGTTTAGATGATTTACCCTTTACTTACGAATCAGATCTGATAATGAAGTTCTCTCCAATTATATGGCTGCTACTCCAAAGGTATGTACATCAACTTTTGAACTTATCAAAAGTGTGAGGTAGGTACCTACTTTTTAATAGTTGTTTTTTAACATAAGTGTAATACAAGCTTTTACGACATTTAATTAATCTATCTTTAACCAAATCTTACAAGTTACTTCTCATCTGACAGTAGAAAGTTACATATGTTTAAGTAATTGAATTTAATGAATCATTCTGCCAATGAATCAAAGACTATGTAATATAGTGACTGCCAGCTGATCGGATGAATAAACCCAGAAGTACAGTATAACTATTATAATAAGTTCCTTATTTATATACTGTGACCTTGAAACTTGTTGTGAAAAAAATTATAACTTGTACTTGTTTTGAATTGTGTTAGTTTGTACATAGGTTTTCACTTAGTATCGGATATGAAGACTCAAAAATACAGGAAGATATCATCGTGAAATAAAAGCTACTTGCATTTGATGAGTGTAGGTCAAGTACACAGTCCATTCTTGTGACTAGATCTACACTCATTGATTGCTTGCAGCTAATCAACAGCCTACAATGATCCTGCACCTATATAAACATCCATTTTATGTGCATAGAAGTATTAAGTGCTTTTTTTAATGCAGTTACAATATTCAATAGTGTGCTTTGATTTATGCTTTAACACTCTAAAAAGGGATAGTTTAGGAAATTTAAAATTACTTAATTTCACATGTTAATACATGCTAGGAACCAAAAAATCTAAAAGTAATAAGGGATTAAGTTGTAACCCTTATTTAATTTTGAATTAGGGTAGTTTAGGAACGTAAATCTTTATTGGTGTGTTTTGTCTAACTACCAACACTTGTACATATATAATTAATATAAGTTTATATTCAGCCCATACCAATCTAAAAATTGTATTAAAAATGAATTTTTCACTGACACATTTAGTTATATGTTCTAGGTCTAAGTACCATATTGTATTTATGTTTATTTGATGAGTATATTTTGATAATATTGTTTATACTTTAAAAAATATATTGTAATGTATGTATAAGATTTAGAGTCCAGCCGAGAGTGGATGGAAGTTATTTTACTTGATGATTTTTGTGGGCGAGTACGTTTCTGGTGCATGTTCATTAATTCATGACTAGATCCATACTCGTCTGCAGCCATCAATGAATCCTGCGATAACTAACACCAACCACAATGGATTTAAATATTGTATGTTAATATTAAACATCAAAATAATATGAAAATTATTGTATTGAATTTCTAGACCTATATGTGAAACTATGTATTCTGTGTTTACAAAAAAAATGTATATAAGTATTCTATCAGCAATCTAGTTCCCATAGTACAAGCTTTGCTTAGTTTGGGACTAGAGTGTGATGTGTAAATGTCCATCAATATTAATTAATTATATTCATATATTACAAAAATTACCTGTCAATTGTTGCCATTGCTATTCAGGATGCAATACAGCCTGAATGGAAATGGGTTGCAGCCTAGTTCTGATTTGGATCAGTTAATCTACCTATATTTTGTTTGTCATAATCTGCAGATACCTGTTTAACAGTTTCATTAACTGTTTCAGAAGTATATAAATAAATGTTGTCCCTTATTTATTTTAAATATTATGAATTTAAGACTTAATGTTACAATTTAAATCAAGTGTAGGTACTTGCAAAAAGCATCTTCTTCCATAATTTTAAGGGCTAAGATACTTGCGCCGATTACGCCCAGAGAGGCCAAATACACAAAAAAGTATCCATGTCACTTTCAAAGCAATTTAAACCCCAAAAAATCATAAAAATCATTCCATATTTCAGAGGGTGAAGGTAGAAGTTGAAACATCTAACCAGAATGAATTATGTCCAGCTACATATTCTCCAACCATGTAAGTTAAATAGGTCACCTATTTGACGACCGTATTGGCGCGGCGGGCGAAGGTCCGCAAATGACAATTTATTTATCTGTACATTTTCTATTTATGTACATTTTGTAAATTTCAGTGCCTCAGCAAAGTATTCTTCAAGAAACAACGCTGGTTCGGTTGTCCACTCTTATGGTGATGAGGCGCTGTTGAAAAGTATATCTGAGCCCAATGTGCTCAATGATTTGGATCTCAGAATATTTCAAGTGCCAAATGACGAAGGCGAAACTTATGCTAAAGCAATGTGAGTCAATACTTAGCCGTTTAATATGTAAGCTTCCTCATATGACTTTGTTTGCCCTGATAGTCACCGGCATAAAGTGGCCCAAAATCAAGTAGGTACCAATTTTGATGAACTAGTTTGGTAAATAAAGAGAAATTGTTTATCTCATTGGGTTTGTTAAAAATATATTGTATGCTTCAGTTTTTATGCAAATACGTCTAATAACTTGTTTTATAAAAAAATATAGCTAATCCTATTTTCAATTTTGGGCTACTTTTTATTCCGAAATATGGGTAGGTACACGTATTTCGGAATAAAAAGTGGCCTACGTAATGTGTATAAGTATCCAAGTAGTAGTACAATTGTACTTTTGCAGTTGTCATTGTTTTTCATTTTGTCTTTTGTCACCTAATTTATTTATATCCATTACCTTCCAAATAAAAATCACAAGAATAAAAATAATTAATTGTCTACAACATTATGAAGTTTATTAAATCCTAAGTTAATCCGATTATAAAACCCGTTGTTTACCAGGTTCGGCTTCGAATTGCTTCATGAGAAGGCCAGTATATTCGACAACCACATTCGCTATGTGTCCCAATGTATCATGAAAAAAGCTGGCATCACTGAAACTACATCAGTGAGGCACAATTCTCAGGTTTGTATTGTCTTTTTGTCAAAAAGGGAGAAATTATGAGGAAGTAGCTTTTTATCAAGCTGAGCTATTAGCAGCATGACAGGCGTCACAGCTCAGTTGGTAGTAGCTCTGCTTTCCATGTTGTGGGATGTGGGTTTGATTCCCACTTAGAGCAAATGTTTGTGTGATGAACATAAATATTTGTTGTGATGATATTCTACGAATATTATAAATGCTAAATCATCGACATATATAAAATGTAAGCCTGTTTGACATAATAGAATAACATAAACCAGGGGTCACCAAATGGCGGACCGCGGTCCGCATGCGGACCGCCGACACATTGTGTGCGGACCGAAAAATATATCCCACGCAGTATTTTTGTTGAAGTAATTCGAAAAAATCCGGGCGAAAGAACGAGTAATGTCAATAATTTGCACCAATTCCACTCCAAACTTCAGACAGATCAATCAACAATAAAAAATGACACTTTTCTCATTGATATGTAAATACGTTTGTAATTTCCGTAATGAAATGAAATGTGCGGACCGCGGCTGTCAAATCATGTCTTAAAATGGACCCTGAGCGAAATTAATTGGTGACCCCTGACATAAACTATACTTATTTTAGTATGTTTTTAATGTGTGTTTGTTACTAATTTATTAAATGTGTTTTACCTGCGTTGTGTGTTAAATAAATATACCTCTCTCTCTCATAGGTAAAGTAATAATTAAATTGTTTTCAGACAGATGTGTTTGTCGCGGGTCGAATAGAATGCGACGCTGATGCAAGACTGAATCCCAAAAGCGTAGTACTACAAGGGACTTGGGAACAATCCCTAAGTCAATCTGTACCGGTTGATACTGACAAGTAAGTCTTTAGAATAATTATAGATACAGAGCCGAGCCTCTCTCTCTACTTCTTACAAAAATATAAGGACATCCGAGAGACGACTCTCGGCTCGAGAGAAGGGAGTTTTAAAATGCAGGCTCGGACTAAGCCCTCAGAAAAAATAGACACCGTATACTTCAACGGAGTGTCAAACCACGGAACTGTGCTGCTTAGCATAACCGCGTGTCAAAAACGTCTACTTGACAGGCGTCACACATGCTGCGGGTCGTGGGTTCGATTCCCACCCAGAGCAAATGTTTGTGTGATGAACATAAATAATGTGTTCTGTGTCTGGGTGTTACTATGTAATTACAAAGCTTGTACTATGCAAGTCTGCTAATATAATACTTATATAAGTAATTTTTTTTTGTAAATAACACATAAAATACCTAGTAACACCCAGACACAGAACCAATATTTATGTTCATAACTACGCTAACAGTAAAAGTGAAAAATAACATTACCTTATTCAGTTTGAAGGAATATTCCCTTTTCCCGGGACAAGTGGTAGTGATGAAGGGCACCAATCCGCGAGGTGATAGGTTCATAGCCCAGGAAGTGTTCTGCGATGCGTCTCAACCACTGCCCGATCACAGAGCAGACATTATGAACACAACCTCAGGTAAATATTACCAGAAAAATATTAGTATGAATTATTTATTTTCTTTAAATATTTACATATTTACAGAAAATAAATAAATCACAGTAGATTTTTCAAGATGAAAAAGTTTAGTAAAGTTTAGCTTTGTATGTAACTCAGTTGGTATTAATACTATTAATAAGCTCTGCCTTCTGGGCTGAGGGTCGTGGGTTCAATCTACAGCGAAAAAACGTATCGTGTGAAATATAAATGAGTTCGATAGAAAACTTTTTTGTACTCCACATAGATTTTTCAGATTGTAACTTGAAAACTTTGTTGGATTACCCTTTGCTTAGTTTGGGTCTAGATGGCGTAGTGAATATTTATCTTTGAATATATTTTTAATTTAATTCGCAAAAAACACACCCCGTTGTTATAAATTTGGGGTGTCTGTGTGTGCAATCAAATAAAAGGTCTTCACACTTGTAAAATATAAATTTTAGAGTCTAGTGCCCAATCAAATGTTGTCTAGAATTAAATTTTTTGATTGATTTAATAAATAAAAATAATATGATATTAACAATAAATCAATTTAATGTTAAAATCACAGGTACAGTTTCAATGGTGATAGCTACAGGACCATACACAACTTCAGACAACATGACATACAAGCCACTCAAGGATTTTGTCAACTACATCACCTCACACAAGCCCCATGTAGTGATAATGACTGGTCCTTTCTTGGACAGTGACCACTTCAAGATAAAAGATAACACAATGGCAGAGACTTTCAAATCATTTTTTGACAAATTATTAGATAGTTTAGGTGAACTAAGTACAACATGGTGAGTAATATTAATTTTAATTTATCATTAGTAAGCATTCCATTATATTTACAAAATTTAAGACTAATTTAGACGTAACAAAACCTACCCATATTTAAAATAATAATATAATATCTTGGGTACGCTTCCGATTGGTACAGTTTGGATCAGTTGAGCTACCTATAGATCGTTCGCAACGGTCTGTAGATAGCTCAACTGTTTCTTATTTATTTTATATATTTCTATGTACATTTTGTAAATACTGTAATAGTCGTAGGCTTTTTTGTTATTCTTTATTTCTTTATTCTTTGTTTTTTTGTTTTTTTTTTGTTAATTATTCTTATTCGTACTGTAGTTAAATTAGGCTTGTGTTTATTTCTTAAATTGTGTTAAATATTACTTTATGTTTTCAGCCCAAACACAAAAATCTACATCGTATCAAACATGAAGGATGCATTCCACGTAAACATCTACCCGACGCCGCCGTACTCAGGTCGGCGACAACACACGAACATACACTTATTGCCCGATCCTTGCACGCTCAATATCAACGGTTTGGTCGTGGGGGTCACCAGTACAGATGTTCTCATGCACATCAGCCAGGAAGAGATATCTTTGTAAATATATTTCTTTTTACCAGTACACTAAGCACGAGTTTGTGCATACACGCCGCGCCGCACCATCCGTGAAGGCGCGGCTCGGCCGACAGACTTTAATTCTTCCACTGATTCAGCACTTACAGCAGGCCGTTTAAACGCACCAGAGACTGATCCTTTTTAGCAACAGAATCCATTCATTCAATATTATATGTCATGTTTTTTTAAGATTCAATTTAATTACGGTTAAACTTTCTCCTAAACTAAACGATTTATAAAACAAATTTTGATTGAAGTTATTATTTTTTATAAAACAAGGGGATGACTCCTTTAAAATTTCTTTGACTATCGTGGTTCGGATTTGGCTATCGCTCTTCTAACCCTTTGTATGGTTAAGACATAACTCTATTCAGTGTTAATTATTATTTTCAGAGGGGTCGGCAGTGACAAACTGTCCCGACTAGCGAGGCACGTACTAACTCAGCAGACTTACTACCCGCTATGGCCGGCGCCGCCGTCGCACGCGATGGACGCCGCTCTGTGGTCGGCACACGCGCAGCTATCTTGCACGCCGCATGTTCTCGTCACACCGTCCAACTTTAGATACTTTGTTAAGGTTAGTAATATCCTATTTATGTAGATAGATGACTCTTTATTGCATACCACAAAATAGGTAGGTTCCCAACGAGTCACACTGTTACATAAGTGTATCACGTAACAGGAATAAATAATAATTCTATGAGCAATCTATTTCCCATAGTACAAGCTTTGCTTAGCTTAGAGTAGAGCGCTATGTGTGCAATGTCTGTGATTATTTATAAAATAAAATATAAATATTATAAAATAATCACATAATTATCTATGTAATGTATTGTAGTCTTCTAGTACCCATAACAAGCTCTGCTTAGCTTGGAGCAGATGATGTTGTGTGGATCGTCCAGCATTATTTATTTATAATGAATAGCTGATGCTACTTAGACTGAGCAAACACAGAACAAATATTTAAGTTTATCACACAAACGTTTGGTGGGGATCGAACCCACGACCCACAGCATAGAAAGCAGAGCTACTGCCAACTGAACTGTAACCCCAGTCATTAATATTTATATTTTTTAATTTCAGGAGGTGAATGGCTGCGTAGTGGTGAATCCAGAGCATCTGACAAAAGGTACTGGGGGCGGGACTTTCGCTCGAGCTCTGATATCTAGCGATGACCAAGAACTTAAAACTGCAGTGCAAATTGTACGCATATGAATTTAGTTTAATATAGCCATTTCAAAAATAATGTCTTTGATATACATCGCATTTAGACTAATAATTTAGAAAAAAATCTGCTTGTCTATGATTTTTGTTCAGTATCTATAATATATTTTTATTCTAATTTATTATCTACAAAATAATTAGAGTCACTGCTACCTCAGCTGAATAGACAAAACATGTTCTATTAGATATCTAGGTACAGTCAGCGGAGTTAATAAATGATGCTCAGACAAGTTTTCAAAACTGTTTTATTATTAAAAAAATTGCAAATTTTATAATGATAAAAATCAAGAAGTAGACACTGATTTAAATATTATACAAGCTTTGCTTAGGACTAATTGTATGGAATATTTATTTTATTGCCCTGTACATTTTCTAAAAATATTAATTGAGTATTCATAATAACCTAAATAAAATTAAGGATTTAGGCGAAATATATAGGATCGTTGAGTGACACGAAGGTACCAGGACCACTTCGAAGCGCCATCTGCAATCCCATGCGCGGAGAGTTACCCGCCGAGCGACGCTGTTCCGGATTCGAAATTTGGCGGTAACTGAAAAATAGATATAGTTTGTATGCCACAAAATAAAACCTAATATAGATGAAAACTAACATTCTGGTTGAGTGGTCTAGTGGTTTTATAAAAACTGGATTCAATTGCTGCTAGTTACTCGTTTTGTAATTATGAGAAAATATATTATGGGAAGCTTGGTAATGACGTACACTGCTATATTATTGATTGATTTAAACTTACAATAACATTCGTTATAAATTACATAAATTAAACCAGACAAAACAGCGCCATCTATTAGGTTTTGATGTGGCTTTTTTATTTATTTAGGACTACTAACCTTTTTAATGTCTCCAACGGTTCAGTTTTGCCGTTACGCACGCCCGTTTCTGGATCGATCGTTGTCAAAACACATCTGTATAAAGCAGAATATTATGAACACATACCTCTACTTTCCATGCATGGTCATGGGTTCGATACCCAGCTAAAACAACATTTGAGTGAACTTTTTCTGTGTCATATAAATGAAAATGAATCGGTTTTGGGCATACACCCAAAATAGGTGTAGCACATTATCTTTATTTCTACTAGTGTATTATCATATGTGCATGACCCCAGAAAACACATGAAAGATTCTTGAGTTTTGAGCACTCAAATGTAGGCAAGTTCTATCAAAATATGAAAATTCACCGAAAATTAAAAAATGCTTCAAAAAATCGCCTGTGTAATTCATTTTTGGGTCGATTTTCACATGTTGATAGAACTTGCCCGTAACTTATTTTCTAGAATGCACGTTTTCCCTTTCTAGATCGTTATACCTACCTCGTACAAGGCTTGATGATCTCGAAAATATTCTCGCCAATTTTTACAAATGTGTAATCGTCTTCTTCAAATGGCTTCGCTCCCTTCAGTACAAAGTTAGGTCTGAAGTTGCGAGGTGTGACCTTTACATCTTTCAGTTTCTGGTTCAAATCTTCCACAGAAGCCTCGTTAATCAAGTTGTAAGAAACTTCGTCTGGTAGAGCTCCCTGTGATACATGGATATTCAGTTAATGATGTACCTGTATAGGATTTATCAATAATTCTTTAGTGAAGGCGAAAAGCAGTATCAGTTGACGTGTTAGTGAGGTAATAAGGATCTGAGGGCTTAGTCCAAGCTTGCATTTGCAAAACTCCCTACTCGCGAGCCGAGAGTCACCTCTCGGATATCCATACTAAAATATAAGGACATCCGAGAGACGACTGTCGGCTCGAGAGTAGGGAGTTTTAAAATGCAACCTCGGACTAAGCCCTGTGAGACTCCGCTGTCCGTCTGTCTGTCTATCTGTCGCCCCAGGCACACCCAGGCATGTATCTACTGAATCGTGTTTGTTAGAAAGTTGAAATTTCACATATGATGTATTTCTGTTGCCGCTATAAAAATAAATACGTGATTTACCAACCATTACCATTCGAATGCGTTATATCTATACTTCTATACTAATAGGTATTATAAAGAGGTAAAGTTTGTATATTTGTTCAATTGTAAGGGGTAATCTCGGAATCTACTGAACCGATTTTTAAAATTCTTTCACTAATAGAAAGCCACATTATTGCTGAGTGTCATATATGGCTATATTATATTTTCAAAAAAGTAAGGATACTTACTAAAACTTCAATTATGCCCAACGAAGTGGGCACGGGTCAGCTAGTATCAAATAAAGTTATTTATTATACCGTATCATTTTTCGTGAATTTGTAGAACTTGTTCGTTGATCCTCGAAGTTCCCGACTTTTATGCGATGCGTAATAAGCAAGGCGGAAGTTTCCTGCAGATTTGTCTAAACATCTGAAATGAGAGTATCTAGTTTAGTCTTAATTTTATTACTTTCTCAAAGTAATTTTATTACTTTCTCAAAGTAATTTTATTACTTTCTCAAAGTAATTTTATTACTTTCTCAAATTAATAAAATATTCTCATCTTTATTTTCTGTAACACCATTTATCGGAAATGATAACGGAAGGTCATGGAATGAGTTTTTATGTTTACGTCTACATATATATCCTGATAAGACTTATCATCTTATATTGGTACTCAGTACGGTAGTAGGTACCTAACCTAACCTACTACCGTACCGTACCTTTGAAAATGTTGAATGTGTCTGGTAGTAACGTTACCTGAGCTGTAAAAGAACTTTACAAATAAATTGATTATTCTGATTATTATTCTAACCAAACCAGACGTATCTACATACCTAGATATCCATTCACTGGCTTCCCATCCACAGTCGTATACAGGCACAGGTACACTCCAAACTTGAGCTATCTTCGGACTGATTCCTTGCTCAATTATCTAGATAAACATAAGGTAAGGTCAGGTCAGGCGGATACCATAATGATACAATACAAGCTCCGCTTGCTCTAATTGCAAGAATTCGGAGAATTAATTGCGTAGCCCTATTCTGCTATAAATGCATATAAACAAAATGGGTAAATTAGGTAAGTTCTCTGTTAGCATTTTTTTGCGCAATTTAACAACATTTGACATTAGTCGAGAATAGTTCACGTTGTTCCTTAGTTAAAACAACGATAGGTTTGGCCTACCAAACCTATCTATTAAACCAGTGTTCAAACAATATCTATATACCTTTATATATCTAGATATTGTTTGAACATAGCTTTAGAGATTGTTATCAAGTTATCTAAAACATCACAATTGTAATAACATATTAGGTAACAAGTTGTCGTTCATCATAATACCTTTATACCTATTATTATTTGGTAGTAATTACAATAAAATTGATGATATTAAGCGGTTTGACCTTCTGCCTTACTCGATTGCGATTTGACCAGTGATGCAAGTTTACATTTCTTTCAAAATCCATAAGTTGAAATATTGCGATACCTATATTACGCTGATATTGCTGTATTTGACATGGCTTAATAAAATTCAGCACAAAAACATGCTAATGCTAACAACTAGGTCCAAATAGTGTAACGCCAGTCGTCAGTTGAGTACCTACCTCTGCTAAATTGACGCGCAGAGGTTCCATACTGTCATGGCTCAAGGTTAGTATAGAGCTCTTTACTGATGTGGCCACCGTCAGAAGCTCAGGGTACGCTCTAGCCGTAATGAAGTTGTTTTTATCATCTGTTATCATCAGGACCCTAGAGATAGGAAACGTTATCCATCATTATAGGTAGGTACTTACATCAGGATTCGTACGGAGAAAGTTCTTTGACACTTGCAAGCAGATCTTACCTATCCCTCAGCCAACCATGCCTCAACCCCAAAATAGTACATTCGGCTCTATCCAACATGATACTACCACATGACTTGATGGGGTACACGTAGATATCTTTCAATGTTCCTACTTGTTTCCATTTTTGTGGGATTCTAGTCATTTGAAGCCTCTTATAAACTCGATAAGCGGCGTAGACTCCACCAACCACCCCCGCTGTAGTAACTGCGGCGGCAACGTAAGCATGGACTGAAATCAAAGTTTAATTGAGAAGAAGGATTGATACGGGTCCGGTTAATGTACAACCATGGAAAGCACGACCCGGAATGTACGACCACGGAAAGCACAGCCAGGAATACACAACCAGGAATTCGCAGCCAAAATGTACATGAAATCCGGGCTGCGCATTCCCGACACGTGTTGGGTGGGAATGTCCAACCACGGAATGTACAGCCGTGGAAAACACGACCATGGAATTGGCGACCATTGCTCTGATTGGTCGAAAGCCTAGCCTATGCTTCGTTAAGATGAAACCAAAGATTAAAATGTTACTATCCCATTTTGATAAAGATAAACTGCACAGATTATAATATGAAAAGAAAACAATCCAATTCAATAATTGTTGTCTGGCAAATGGTTAAACGCATGTAGGTTCTGGCGCGGTTTTCTATATCAAACTAACGCTCGTCGCTTCGCTCCTCGCACCTACTGTGGCGCATCACACGTGAAAAAAAATAAGTTTAAAAATAATATTTTGACAGACAATAATATTTTAATAATATTTTGGCATAGTTAGCTACTTGTACAAGATCGGCTAAACAAAAAATTCGAGTAAGTGCAAACGAAGCATATGCTATGACGTCATTTGGCATCAAATTCCCAACACGTGTCGGGAATGTACAACCATGTAAAACACAGCCACGGAATGCACAGCCCGGAATTGGATGCCAAAATGATCACCAATTCCGGGCTGTACATTCCGTGGCTGTGTTTCCTTGGTTGTGTAATCACGGCACCCGATTGATACAGCAAACCTGCCTAAATAACTAAGCGGTGTTAAAAATGTACCTAGTCATAAATGCCGTCACTAGAATACCTACCTATCTCTATCTATCATACCCGATATCTTAGTAAGGTATATCATATAAATCTTCTCTTTAATTAGAGCGTAAACAAAAACCAGTTTGTATGCCTTTATGTCAATTCAATTTAACATTCAAGGGTATCTATCCACGATTTGTGTTACTGCTACCTTATACGACACACTTCGTGTACAGTACCTGTGCCAAAGGTATAGGTAGGAACTGTTTTGTATTTTAGAATATTATGTAGACTTACCACATATTTTCATACTGTATTCAAATATAATCCTCTGTAGCTAGGATATACGTGAATGCCGCCAAGTCCGTTGATAACTATTTAAATCAGAATTAGAGTAGAATCACCGTAGAATTATAATGATATGTTTATTGCAAGCTAGCTACAGCAAGACGCTACGCTAGTTTAGTTCCAGTCGTCCACGTCTTGTTACGCTGATGAGCTCGCTTGCAGTGTGTTAGGGTGTGTGTGTTGTTATATGTATGTTCCTTGAGTGTGTAGCGTAGCACTGTGGTTCGACTCACATGTTATCAGTCACACCACACACACATAAGACAAACCGTATTATTTTATTTACCCACAAGTCCACGACACAAACGTGATTACATATTTATATTAGGTATTATGTTCATTCCAGTCATATGTTGGTATCGACCGTATCGACCTCGGTACTAGGTTCGATTTTATTACTTAGATGAGTTATAATAAAATTAATGATCTAATAACGATCGATGCAAAGGTGTATGTAAAGAATCTAAAGAATCATTGAATGTAAAGAATCATTCGAGTAGGATTCAAAAATCGGGTAGCTATACTTAGGAGTACCTACTTAATTTATGGTACGTACGTTACGTACGTACGTTAACCACATTCATTTTACCATCATTCATTGAATCTACCAATCAAGAATTTGTAGATAACAATTAAATTCTGTGTGTATAATAAGGTAGTTTGAAATTGAATTAATTTCATTTTTATGTTGAATGGAATTAAAAAAAGACACACGTTTATCGAAAACGTCAAAGTCATGTCAACGTGTCACCTCACCTCGCACCACCACCTAGCACTCATTAATATTTAGTGCTGCCAACTGATCATAATCTACGCATTATTTGGCCATTTTATATAAATGATGTGTAAATAAAATATTTATTTTGTCATATTAAAACTTGGTATAATTTAAAAACATCTCGTTTAATTAATATTCATTACAAAACTGTCAAAAAAGAGCAAAAAGCTAGTTTAAAGTATGTCACACAATAAATAATATAATTGTTCTATGTAGATTTTTCAGTAGTACGGCATTATTTGGTGTAATGACGTTGGCATTACCGACTACCATGCATTCAATATCTTCCGAATTTCAGAGAATCGAGTAAATAAAGTGGAATGTTTTAATTTTCCTTTATAGTAAGTTTTAGTGCACAAGTAAAAGCAGTCATTCAAATTTGACTACTTCTAGAAAACTAGGTAACAATGGTTTTATTGGAAAATGATGAGGTATGAGAAATTTGCTTATTTCTTTTTATTTTATTCAGTTCTTGTGTCTTGTTTTTAATAAAGATTCGTCTATTTTCAGTTTTTAGTGGAGCTAACCAAGCTGTTTCAAAAAGCTCGTGTGGATAGTTCCGTAACCATGACCATGAAACGATGTAAGTAGACCCATTCAAGAAATATGCTCAGTCCAGCAAATGGTAATAGATTGCTAACAAGTAGTGATGCTTTCAGATGATGGGCGTACCAAACCACATCCTAGAGACGGCACCCCAGCTGTAACAAATCCTGAATATAAATGTTTAATCAGAGCACAATCAAAAAGTGAAAAACTGTCAACAGTAATTGAACAACGGGATGTTGAAAAGTTCACAACAGCTTACTCTAATTTATTAAAGACGAGTGTGAATGGGCTTAAGCGCCTTAAAAAACCTAAGAAGAAAGCTATGGCGACTCAATAAATAGTTATAACAGACAAGGTGTCAAGACTGAGAAATATGCGCTAGACAAGTGATGTGCGAGAGTGTACATATAGGCATACTTATGTGATGTCCTAGCTAGCTTGTAGGACGTGGTCCATTGAATGGTGCTCTTCTCTCGTTACTGAGATGGAAGAGTTGGAGTCCTGCCTGTGCTAGTGATGCAGGCGCCTCTGTCATTGACCATCTGTCCAATGCTACTCTATTTTTACTTCTTAATTTTTTCAGAATAAATAATATGCTGGCAACTGTTCTTTCTTGTTTTCATCATCTTGATACAAGATGTTTACACCAAAATCAATCTTCTATCTTTATTCTGTTAAATTCATTTAGAATTGTCTTATATACCTACTGGGTGATTCTAGATGCCAGTTCCATGCGACCAGAGTCTAAATAGATAGCTTATTTTACTGCTTGAATCATATCTTTTGTTAATGTTGGTGCATTTTTGTAATATAAACAATCAGGGACCTTATTTATTTAATATTAATATGTGAACCCAAACTTATTAAGAAAAAAACCTCCTTAATAATAAATGATAGTTGTGTTTTATGTATCTTGTACCATTGGAGTATAAAAATTAGCCAATGACAAGTAAAATAGACAGGACTTTTATAACAGTATATATTTTCAAACATTTGAGTAAAGTATTTATGTACAATTTTAGCTTGATTATCACATTATGAGACCATTATAATCTTATTATAATATATTAGCTACTATTATATCTTAGGTTTTATTTATAATTAAAGACATACCTTTCTTCAAAGCAATTAAAAATAATACTAATAAACTTTACATGATTAATCAGTTTCAAAATTATATTTTAATACAAATTGCACAATACAGGAAGCACTTATTTAGCATTGCATTAAATTAAAGTTAAATTTTGCCGATTTGATGATTTATAATAATCAAATCAGCAAAATTTTGCTACACAAAAGTTACCTACTTAAATAAAAATTATAGATTTGTGGAATTAATAGTTATAATGTAACATTTTATTATTTATTCTCTTGAGTATCTTAGTGGGGTGGATTTTTTCCATAAAAATAGTGAAAAAAAGTTAAGTTGTATGTGGCAATCCTGAAGGATGATTTTTTCAGTCAAGGCCCACGCTCTATAGAGAATCGCCCATTCCTTAGTTTTGTGATTTCAATACAGAAAAGAACGTGCATTAAAAGCTATGCACATCTCTCAAAACTATCTAGGACCAAACTAATTAAAAACTTCATCACAGTTGACATCTAATCAACAAGATCTACTTGACATTTTTGGATGTAAGTCTCTTCACACAAGCATTTCTAACTTGATCATTCCCTAGTCGTTCTGCCTCGTGTAATATTCTGCGTAGATCATTGGTGCGGTCATTTCTAGCTGCTAATATATACGCATTGCTGACGTTTCGGCAAACAAGGTAACACGAGATCTGAAAAAAAAATATTGTTAAACAAACAGAACAATACATATGTATATATAAATGTTTTTACAATCTGCAAATAGTTATTTCGGGTGTTCTGGGTATTTTATATGTATAAAAAATATATCTATCTATGTAATATATTGTATTAGGTAAGTCAGTCTTTTAGTACCTACCCATAACACAAGCTCTGCTTAGCTTGGGGCTAGATAATGTTGTGTGGATTGTCCAGCATTTATTATATAAGGAAAGCAATAGTAACGCATTATGTAAACTGCTTAGCTATTCATTTTTAACAAAAAAATATAGGTATATTTTACAAAAATGAACAAAAAAAACATGTTTTTTTGTTCAATACGTAGGTGTAGAATACCTTGATAGTGACACTGTGCACGTCCGCTATGAGTAGCTCGGCCTGCTCGTCGTACAGCTGTCCGCGCGCGTCGCAGCGCGACACCACCGCGCTCACCCCCGACTCCAGGACTTGGTCGCTCATCAGACTGGAATTAAATACAATACAATAATTCACTCTATTACTCCCTAACAGCCCGTTCACACTACACACACTAGTCGTATCGTAAGTCGCATATGACTAAAAGTCGAAAGTCTGATTTACCTGTAAATTGCGTCTGACTCATCCAATGTGAACAGCTCCATATAAGTAAAGTGTATGGTGGCCAGAGCATTCGACTTTTGGTCTTATGCGACTTACGACTAGTGTGAACCGGCTGTAACCTTTTAAAGCTAGCTAAGTAAGCTAGTATTCCATGTAAAATAAAAATAAATAAATAATAATAACGACGACCGATGTGGAGCGGCTGCGACGCGGAGGTTGCAAGCTCGATTCCCGCCCTTGGATAAATGTTTGTATGATCTGCAAATATTTATTCCGGGTGTTCTGGGTATTTAATATGATTGATTGTCTAGCATTATTTGTTTATTTATGTATAATCTTCTTCTCCTTCGTTTATTACGTCGATATCTAATGAATTTTCGAAAAAAAAAATATATGACTATGAGGATCACCTTAGTATCATTATTTCAGTAGATAATTAACTTTTAACTTATTTATTGACGGAGTTACCTTGCAGCAGTTTCCTTAGAAACTCGTATGCATTTTGCCAAAGTCTTGACTTCCATAAATCTATCGATGTTAACCAAATATCGAGCAACGTGCGTGTATATATGCATAGAGTCTAATTTGTGTTCCGTTATGACCCTGAAATAAATGAAAATTAAAAAGATTTCACATTACGAGAAATTACAATACAGTTGTCGATTTACAGAAAACTGCGGGGTCTTATTTTAATGGCCGAGGTAGGCACGATAGAAATGTCCCAACAATACTAAACTGGTCTATATTTATCCTCACTTTCATTACTTTTATTGTCCTTTAGCTACCCCGAGTCCTTTACCAAAATATGCTTATTTTCGATCGACTTAAAAGAAGAGTTCCCACCCCAACTATGTATAATCTTGTTCTAAAAATAAAAAACTTTTGATTTTTGATTCTGAACTTTTGATTTTTTTTGACTAATGTCGCCCCAAAAATCTTCGTATTTGTAACTTTGCCTAGCAGAATGTTAATGAAAAGTTGACTTACTTGAAAGCCAATTCAAATCCGCCCTCAATAGTATTCCCCGTCGCCAATATTACAGCAACTAATCTGATTTTATCTGTATTTGAACCGAATAACGTCAAAGGCCGTATATCACTGCTCTCCGAATTCCTTGTCTGTAGAGGTATGACTTCGTCTAGAACTTTCTCATTGAGTCGACCATTTGATTCGCATGCTGCTAGGTATTTAGCGACCTCGATTTGTCTAGTGATTGTCGACATTAGATTGTCTAAAGTTGTTTTATCTAGGTTGAAGTGGAAGGTTTTTGTGTCGGTTGTTTCTGAAAGAAGAATGTAATATAAACTTTTTGTAAAATGTTTAAAAAAATATGTAAACTTTTAGTAAACTGTTTAAATAAAAACAAAATAAAATGTTGTTAAACTAATTGCAAAGTACAAGTAGAGTTATAAACATAAGCAATAGTTATAAATCCTAGAGCGAAGCTGCTCTACAAAGGAAACATCGTATTTTATTTCACATGTTACCAACTCTATCTGAGAAAGCCAAAATACAGGCAAAAGCTTGTATGTTCTTTTCTTTGTTTTTAAGTTTTGGTGACGAAGGTGACATGATCACGTATAAAAAAACATGCTTAAAGATAAGTAAAGACCTGGATGCAAAAGGCCCAATTAGGAAAGAGTGGCGTTTGAGGGAGGAGGCTTATACCGTTATACCCAGCAGTGGGCTAGTACGGGCTGCCGATGATGATGATGAAAGATAAGCACAAAAACTTACTGTTTGTAGAGGCGACAGGCACACATCGATATAAATGTTGCGTCGCCGCCGCTAGATGGTGCTGTCTGGCGTGCAATGTACTCGCAAACGCATTAGCTTTCAGCGGCCGAGAGTAAAGCAACGCGCACGTTGCAGCGGCGCGGGCGTTTTGACCGCTACCACATTGCACTGTGTATAGCGCGTCTAGACGCTTCGACATTTCAAGTGTACGGCAGATATGCATTATGTAATCCTGAAAAAAAATGAACCTTTGCTATAATAAACCTATAAAGAACTAAAGTACTTATTAGGGTGTTCAGTGGGCATGAATGCTAGTTCAAGCATAAATAATAAATAAATAATGCTGGACAATCCACTCAACATCATCTAGCCCCAAGCTACCCCTTTGCAGATCGTACAAACATTTATCCCAAGGCGGGAATCGAACCCGCAACATACCGCGTCGCAGGTGGACCATCGCCCACCGCGCCACATCGGTCGTCATAGATATCCAATCTTATTCAAAGTGTCTGAGTAAAATCATTTTACTAAGACATGTCATGACATACGGTAAAAGCAGCAATGTATCGCAACCATTACATAGTGACGTAAAGGTCAAGTTTTACATGCCAGCATTTGCATCTTCAAGTCAAAATACTTTAAAGCTTAGCGGTTAAAACAGTGGTAGAATCTTATTGTACCAATTCTTACTAAGTACTAAAACTTACAGCAAACATATCCAAGGAGCTATCGATCTCGCTCATAGCATTAAACAACTCATTGACTTTGTCCTTCTTCAAGCAATCCATATAAACAGATTCAGTAAAAGTTTCTTTATCAACCATATTATCGTAACAATATCTGATGACTTCGATCATGTTGCTGTGTTTCATCAAAAACGCTATGTTAGCCGTGTGAGATCCGTAGTTGCTTAGATAGTAAACGCATTCTTGGAAGAAGAACGGGTCCAGCTTTTTGTTGAGGTCTACTTTTGGTTCGGTGTGATTATTGTTTCTTCTCAGGAGACCTTGAAAATAACCAATATATTTAATAAAACTTTTTAACAAAAAAATAAACCACTGAAAAAACGGAAAATAAAAAATAATAACTTTTTTATTCTATCCTACTTACTAAGTTCTAAAACGAATGTAAGTAAACCTAGTAACGTTAAGTCTGCCTGCCAGCCTGGTGACAGACCAACAGACAAACAGAGAAAAATCGCAGTCTTAGTAATAGGCATAGGGTCCCGTTTTACCTTTTGGGTATGGAATCCTAAAA
The DNA here is from genome assembly GCA_932527185.1 of Ecliptopera silaceata. Classification (NCBI taxonomy): domain Eukaryota; kingdom Metazoa; phylum Arthropoda; class Insecta; order Lepidoptera; family Geometridae; genus Ecliptopera; species Ecliptopera silaceata. The sequence continues at coordinate 5,951,701 of OW052208.1, read as the reverse complement.
ATGTGTTAAGTTTCGCGACTTTAATAAACAATGCTAGACTTGACCTTACCTTGTGCCAAGCTTTTCTTAGGCGGTATAACAGCAGTTTGGAAATCGCTGTAATCTCCTAACTTGATCTTCTTGACACTGGCCAATGTATGCATTATGTTGAGAGCCGGTTCAGTCAGTTGTATTTTCTTTTTGCTTGTGTTCATTGATGTCAATTTGTCATTTGTGCTCTGAAACACATAAAATTCATCGATTTGTGTCTGTTTAAAGTGTTGCGCTGATATAAAGTTGAAGTTATAATTTATGGCATTTTGTAACAATCATCAGTAATATACACAATTAAAAGAATGGGCGACAGAATGGACCCTTGGGATACACAAGTGTTGATGAGATATCCAAAACAAATCTGTGAGACTTAAGCCTCAGTAGGATAGCAAGTTGATAACATAATAGCAATACAAGTAACATACAGGTTACATATTTTAAGATCATTTTCAAGATAAAGCTTCGTGATAATATTCCTGTGCGTAATTCGATCGAACGCTTGAGCGATATCCAAAAGTAACAACTAAAGAATCTCTTAAAGTTCTTTATAAATTATTATTATCACATCAGACATCAACAATAGGACTAATCGCAGCACTATATATTTTTGAAGTATCATTATTTTTCTGTTCCGTTTTAAATAATTCTACTTACTCACCTTTATAGACTCAGCTTTATTCAAAAGTACTTGGTTAACAGGATAATTCATATCTTCCAACATACTGATAACTTCGTTTAGAAGCGGAGGATTCGCTCGAGGCCGCCCATCAGATTGCACACTTGAGATAGAACTGGTTCTTTCAGAGTTTCTTACACTGCGCAATCTGAAATACATTACAACTTATTGTACCTATGCAAAAATAATGCAATAAACCGGCGTCTTGCTTTGTTTTAATTGATTTTATATAAGTGCTTAACTGCACCAATAAACCAACTTTTATGTTGGCGCAGATACATACGCAGTCTTTATCAACATTCTAAATGACTATCTAAAAAAATGGTTGTCTGTAAAGTCGGTTTACTGACGATAGTTGAACGTGACAACGTCAACGAACGGTATTGTAAGCGGTTCTGCAAAATAAATCGTCGTTCGAAACATCTTGGAACGCCTCAGAACTCCGGAACGCCGGAACGCCGGAACGCTTCATGAGTCATGTTTTTTCGTGCGTGCAGCCGGCTCTATCGAATTATAAGACGTTGTCACGTCAAAAAGTAAACAAATTCTCAATTTCAAGTAGCAAAAAAAACATGCCTCGATGTTTTTAATACCATTTGATGGTCGCACAAAATCTCATCACCAGTCAAATTGAAAGATATAAACAGCTAATCTAACGGCCGGTTTCTGGAAACCCAAATCACAATTGATCCGAGTTTGACACATAGTATTTATTTGATTTTTTCGTTGATCATCGTTCGAGAAACCGGCCGTAAATGACGTAAACTGCTAAATTACCTTCTATTCACATAAGGGCTTTCGGACGCCTCCTTGAAATCGCTGTCCTCAGTGACTTCAGCACATACATTGAGTGCATTTTTAAAGCAGTGTGCGAACTTGTCTCGGGCTTGTCGAAAGCACCCAGCCTTAAGGCACGCTTTGCCCCAAGCTGCCAAAACACTGTTCCGTGGTAGACCGGACTTTGTGGCTATTTCTAAAGCTAGCTCCCATTTCTCTGCTTCGAGTAGAGAGCGGACTATTTGACCTGTAGGGCAAGCCAATGGTTTTTATTTCGTAGCGACTAGAAATACCTTACGAAATAAAAATAAAACATCCAAACAGTCTTGCATGTATGCGATTTTTTTGATTCAAACTTACCCAAGAAAGGTGATGCAAGTCGATGCCACGTTATGTTACACCGCGTTGCGTACAACGCCTTGCCTATAACGCCGCGCCCGATTACACAGGCTACTTTTTTTCTAGTGTTGTGGTTACGTACTAGAATGTGCGCCAGGATACATAAGACCCTACCCATGGTCTTATAGTTCTACCCCTAGTTTTATAGTTCTACCTTGGTGTTATAGTTACGTACTAGGATGTGCGCCAGGCTACATAAGACCCTACCCATGGTGTTATAGATCTACCCCTAGTTTTATAGTTCTACCTTGGTGTTATAGTTACGTACTAGGATGTGCGCCAGGCTACATAAGACCCTACCCATGGTGTTATAGATCTACCCCTAGTTTTATAGTTCTACCTTGGTGTTATAGTTACGTACTAGGATGTGCGCCAGGCTACATAAGACCCTATCCCTTCCCATGGTGATATAGTTCTACCCCTAGTTTTATAGTTCTACCTTGGTGTTATAGTCAACGGCGGATCCAGGGGGAGGGTCATGGTGTCATGACCACCCTCTGAGCTGGTTCTAGGACTTAGGTGAACCACTAATTGATCATACTTATTTTATTTATATATTTTGTCACCATACAGTATTAATGTAATAACTTTCTATAATGGCAAACGTTTGGGAATCACATTACCAAAATCAAATTATAAGTTCTTGACTTGACTACGACTATGTGACCCTCCCCTGGTGCCAAAGCTGGATCGTGACCCCCCCTGGTGGCAAAGCTGGATCGTGACCCCCCCCCCCCCTGGCGCCAAAGCTGGATCCGCCCTTGGTTATAGTTACGTACTTGGATGTGCGCCCTGATGCGGCACGAGATGCTGCAGTTGGTGCCTGACGAGCGTGCCCATGGCGTCGGCGTGCGCGAGGCAGCGGGTCGCGTGCGCCGCGCCCGCCTCCGCCACGCACGAGCCTCCGCCCCCGTTCGACCACTCACTGGAACCAACCAGACAAACACGGCTATATTTCACCTGTATGGTGTCAAGCTACCAAACTAGACACCAGAGTCGCCACACCACACTGAGCTAGTATCAAAATGGACCTTGAAGAGACAGGAATGGGGGCGTCGCTGGCGAACGGACAGCTGGCGGTCGAGTGAGTAAGATACCATACAGCGCTATAGTAATTAGTGGTGGCGCGACCAGCGTGGCGGCGCAACCAATAACATTCTGTGCACGCGTCCGAGTTGGTCGCGCCACCAAACGGGTTGCGCAATCAAACGGACACCAGATAAGTAACTCTCTATAGAGCTGTATAAATTTTGTTGGTAGCGGCGACTGGTTCCGCCGCCATGGCGTCCCGGTGAAATATAGCCCTTAAGGTGGGATCAGACAGATGGGAACAGACAGGTGGTTTCTTGTTCATTTCGAAATTCAGTTTGCAAATATCAAACACTAAAGAGATGATCACCTGGATAAGCTAAACATCAGATTAAAAGGAACTCTTTCACGTTTGACAACACATGCTAGTAAGGAGTGGAAATTGAAGCTAAACACGAGGTAAAAATGGGTAAGGAAAATAATATAGCAAGATAAAAACACCGTGGACAAGACACTGGACCGTGACGAGGCACAGACATAAGAGAGGCTTACGCTCTCCAGTGAAGTCGAAAATTATAAAACGCCAAGGATTTTTTGCAGGAACATCTAAAAGCGCTGATCCTGAGAAGTAACGGATAAGATTACCAAACAGGATCAAGAAGAGATAAAACTTACGTGCTCTCATGATGTGTTCTTGAGTATAATTCAGCGGCGGCCAATAACAGCGATCGTCTCGCTCGCAATAGCAACCTCGCGTCGCCGCCGCTGGACAACTCGCGAGCTACTTCATCACTTCGGTCCAGCAAGAATCTATAGAAAAAAAACTACTGAGAATCGTATTCTTAAAAAAAAACTCTAAGACGTTCAGCGTGGCTTAAACCCAGATTGTTCGGCATTAGTGACTAATGCTAAAAACTACACCGAATCAAGCCTAGATTGATTAGTGTCAAGTAAACCATACTATTTATTATTTGCTAAACATTTCTACAGAAGAGATTTTACCCTTGTAATAAGACAGACATTTTGGAAATACATAATATTTATTTTTAAAATTCAGTTACTTAATTGTTTTTTTTTGTTAGTGTGTTTTATGAAATTGACAGTAGTTTTCTTTTCACAAACCTCGGATAATCCAAATTGATTGAATGCATCTTCATAATCGACAGGCAAAGCGTCACATTCGGCGTGAATTCAAAGCTGAATTCCACTCGAACTGCGTCATTCCTCGGAGCACTGGCTGTCAGGCACCAGTCGAGACAAGTGACACCACTATTTGCGGATTCAGAGCTGCTGCTCAGCATCATGTTATTATGTTGGTTTTTCGACTGACGGTTCATGGTTTGCGTAAAGCAGTCCTCGCAAACGCGAAATTTCACGCCGCTTGGGTACGTCGGCACCTGTAAGTATAGATTTCAATTTTTTATCTAATTGCGTACAAAAAATATTAATCACCATGCCCGTGACATTGTCTTGCTATCGTTATAAATTATAGCTATGTGTTATTCTGATGAATAAAGTACATTGTTGTTAAGTTTTATTAACCCTTTATTTGGCAAAAAAAAAAATGTTTTTTTAGATGAAACTATTATTGAAATTGTAATGTGTAGAGCATAAAGATGCCCAGAAAAATAATAAAAAAAATCTAGGGATTACAGTTTTCCTGAAAAACCATGTATGCTACTACATACATTGCCAAGTGGGTAAAGAAATATAATGTATTGTTACTTTGATTAAAACAAACATAAATCAAACTTTTTTATAAAAATGAGTTGATGGACATACATTATGACAGCAAAGAACCAGGTATAATGTCTCTGCAACACTGTAATTGGCAATAAATCAGTAGCTTGTAATGCAGAAGCGACTTGAGATAAAGGATTTAGAGTAACAGGAGTGGCAGGAGTTGCAGGCGTGGCAGGGGTTGCAGGCATTGTTGGAATGTCGCTTAGTAATCGGAATAGCGCTGCAATCAGGCTCAAGCGATGGATTCGGGTATACTTCTTGGAATACAGGCGTAAGCCAAAAATTCTCATCGGTTGAAGTTTCATCATCGGAATCGAATATATTCAGTAATTTTACGGATCTCGCGATAGATGGGGCTGGGGAAGATGAGTCTGAATGCGAAACTTGAGCGCCTAATAAGTCACCATCGACCAAGCAAACAAAAACCCATAAATATCAAAAAAAAATATCACAAAAAAAAATCAAATAAATTGGCAATGTATGCTGTGGCATACAGATTTGTTGTGCAGTGATTCATTACTAAGTTGGCAATGTATGTCACGGCATACAAAGTTTATTATCAAATAAAACAACTATTATTCAAAAATATTGCCAAAATTATATAAGTGGTCACTTCACTATAATGTCACGATTGAATTTTATGTGTTTTATTAGAAATTTATGAGGGAAATGTATTAAAAAACAAATAAATACTTTAGTGAGCACAGCCGGCCTCTTTTGAGCAGACATTATGTCAAAAAATGACAGCACCAATGTCGCTAACACTCAAAAACATTTTTTTTCATAAAGATTTACTAGTTTATGAGAATAAATATTAATAATTATATCGAAATCATAATATTTCTTTAACACTTTATATTTTTTTAAAGTTTGTATGGCACAGCATACAATACCAAATTAAGGGTTAAAATCCAACGAGAAGTTTTTGCGTAAAGAAGTGACAAACATACATCCATCCATACAAACTTTCGCTTTTATAATATTAGTAGGATTATTTCGTCGTCAAGTTGAAAATGGTAAAACGAAATTACCTGCATTCTATGTCTAGAGCAAGCATGGCAAACGAGTCTGCCGCATCGTCTGCAATGATGTCTTCTGATTATCATGGAGAATATTGAAGTATGACAAAGCATACAACGATCAACAGAATAGTCCTCGACCCATTGCTCCTTCGTGGGTATTTGGTCGGGCATCACAAACGGACGCGTCGCCGCTTCTATATTTATGGAATCTATCGACTGAAGTAGGGAATCTTCGCTCGGTTTAGGCGCGACGGGACAGATGTTTCTTGGATTCTTCATGTCCAAAGCTTTTTCTGCGTAAAATCTAAGCAGGGCGTCAACCGCATTGCGAGATATCACTAAACTTTCGATAGACTTGATGTTGTAGTAAAGCTTGTCACCGTTCGGATCTTTCTTCAAATTCGCGGATATTTTATTCAATATATGGGTCAATACATCCAGTTTTGAGTTCATTAGAAACTGTTCAATCATAAGAAGAGGATTTTCAATCAGTTCCCAAAACATATACCTCATGTTGACATCGATCTCCAGCATTATTTGAAGCCCAATTTTGATGTTGTCAAAACATTTCCAATCGGTAGAGTTTTCTGATATGAAGTCAATACACACTTGGAGAATTTCGACGTTTTTTACTTTGGATAATTCTTCTTGTAATAAGTCAAGGGCTTCGGTCGATGGGAGTCTTAATAGCAGTTCTTTGACGAGAGCTGGAGTAGCTTGGTTTGTGTATTCAAATAGTTGCCTTAATAGGTTCATGACGATCAGATTTTTCATATGTTCAGACACTTCATGCACGTCAGCCCACTCCAGACAAAGTTTAAACTAAAACATACAGTCAGGGCTGAAGGATGAGACAAAACTTGACATACATAGAAGTATGTACATGAATATGTATACAAATAAAACCAAACGTTACCTGTTGACTGTCCATCAGGGTCTCAATAATACTCTCTGGGTTTTCTAGTGATTTTTCATAAATAAGATACCAGTGGCTAGATCCCATTATTGTTGATATCTAAAAAAACCCAACATGAAACACAAACAATAAAATTGCACAAACATAACGTGAGGTATAATGATTACAAAACATTAGTTACCTGATCGTAAAGAGGAATTTTAATCATCCAATCACTGCACTTCTCATATAATCCTTCCTCCAAAGTTTCATGGTTCAAAACATACCGCAAATAGTCCAAAACTTCCAAGGCGCCTTCTGCCGGCCAGCTGTTTAAATTATTCATGATCAAACCTACTTTCAACTCGGAGCATCTGAGGTACTGGCAAAACCTCCAGTTGTTTTGCACTTTTGGATTCGTAGCCAATTTGAATAAAATCAAATCTCTGAGGTTGCTCAGATTTGCACTGCATATTAACTGACGCTCGGTCAGTGAATCTATTATTTGCAAGCATTTCATTATCTTTCCGGCTTCGATCAGTTGTGGCATGAAAACAAAAAGTTTATCAAGATCTACTGTGGTGTGGAGCGACGCCAGATATTTGTTATTTCCATACAAATCCTTTGTGACATTGAACCTTTCCAGCTCCATGTAACTATTCAGACACCTGGTACGCGCGTCCATGCTTTGTTGTAAACTGTTCTCATCAGGCGCGGTATGAATTTTCTTTATTATATGCGCTAGAACCCAGTTGTGAAGAACAACGTACGTCAAACATTGTGCATCGGGTGCCCTCGGCAACGGAGCAAAGTTTGTGACCGGATCGAGAAACAAATTCTCCTCAGGGTTCTTAAAACCGTAAACAACGTGAAGTAAGTTGTTAAAATTGCACTCGGACGCTTCCTTATGAGGGCCGGTCAGTGCGATAGACGGACAAAAGTTCAATATCAACTTTGGTATAAGATTAACGTTCAACTTTTTGCATATCGGTTCTAGATTTGTCACCGGTATTTCTTTGTTGTTTATCATACTGCCAAATATGTCATGCAAAGGCTTCTCTAGTACTGCGAAGTATGGCAATTCAGTTGTTATTTCAGTCGAGCGATTCTCTTCTTGTTCCAACTGAGAAACAGTCTTGCAATACATGTAACACATCCTCAGGTATGGTGTTCTGGCTTTTTTCATACCCTGTCGAGATACTTCGCCTACATTGCACAGGTCTTTATCTGACGCAGCGACTACGTTCATGTAAATTTGGTGGTACTTCTGTAGTGAGTTTTGATCCAAAACTTTGCCGTCACTAGGGCATACAATGTGCTCAATATCTTCGCAAGACTGTCTTAGTTCTTTGGAAAGTTGGTTTAACTTGCAGAAGTCTTTATGCTTGATCGGTACTCGACAATCTGTGATAAGACCGCAAATATTATCAACAAAGTTGAAGGACTTTTCGGTGTTTCCGAATATTTCAAACGTAACGCTTGCAATGTCTTCTACAAAGCGTATGTAATTTGTCTTTTTGACTGCCGCTATGTCTGTGGAACCTCTTACTTCAGCAAGCTTTCTCTCTACCACATTTATCAGTCCGTATGTGATTTCTTTGTTAAGTCCACTACTTAATAAAATATCCACAGCGTTTATAAAAGGGGAGTTCTGATGGTTGTACAGTTGTAAGTGCGGATGCCGGGCGCCTAACTCCATTACGTCAAATGAGTTTGGAGCCCTATTTGATGCTAGGAACCCCTCCACCAGACCCATAACTTCAGTGGATACGACAGATAATGCCGACAGTTCCTTGGTAGGATACCGAGTGTCATCTCTATAGTAAATTATGTTTTTGATCTTCGCGACTAGATTTCGGAATTGTTCTGTGAATGTTACTTCGGTTGCGATTTCCGAGTCAGCTAAATCAAACATCTGCAAAATATTAAAGATTTGTAGTGTAGAATGTAACTCAAATCATCAAAACTTTTATAAGTATTGCATAAATACTTCAGACACAATTATCGCTTTGACATGGTTTAGATATTTTTTCACTATGAAACTGTCATAATATGTCTAGCTGAAACAAAATGGCAAGTTTCCACTACGCCACGTGTTTCATCATTTTTATAATACAAGCGAAAACCATACAATGTGTTGAAGATAAACTAAAAGTGTTCACAGACGTAACAAAAACTAATATCCTAAGAGATAATGACGATCTCAAAGTAGATTTAGACATAAATGATGATAATTACGATGTTTTCAAACAATATACCAAACCAAAAAATATGAACGAAGACCAGCAATTTCAAGATATCAACAGGTATTTTTGAATTTGCTCATCAATCTGTGTCAATCGACTGCTGGACGTAGGTCTCTCACAAGACGCGCCAGACGCCATTGAGCCCGGTCGTCTTTGGCTCTTCTTAATTCAATATTTAGGTATTTTGTCTAGAATTATTAGAACAATTTTATTTAAATTAATATTGTCATATCTCGGATTACTAGCCAACAGTATGGAAGAGGTAAGGAAAAATACCGAGCTGATGCAGAAGAGAAAAGTTCAAAAATGAAGAGATTTATGATGATTATTGATAAAAAAAAACTCCAATGGTAAAATCAATTTTAGATTTTATCTTTTAGAGTAGATAGTGTAAGCAGCTGTTATTACAGCTGCTTACACTATCTACTCTAAAAGATGAAAATACAAATAAAAATGAAGAGACAAATGAATCTATATTGGGATATGATTAAAGAATGTTTAGAAAAAATTTGTAAAATACTTTTGTCTGCGCATTGAGGTCCGATTACAAATAAATGTTATATTATAATCCGATTATAATATAACATTTATTTGTAATCGGACCTCCTCGAACGTTTACGATTATAATATAATCGTAAACGTTAGCGTATTACAGTAACATTGCGCGTCGAAAGTACTTCGACTAACGAACGTTACAGCTAAACCAGGCAATGCATATCTCGGTTATACGGTTTAACATTGTCACGTTTATTCGTGATACTAATATTATCGTCACGGCTTAAAGATTGTTGAAAACTTTACTCACATACCTTACCTATTTCGTAGAATCAAGTCGAAAAAATCTTACTTTCAGTTCTGACTCATTGACAAAGCATTCTCTAGAAATATCTGTGTATAATGTAGCTTTAAGTGATTAATTAATTTAAATCCATAACAAACATTGTAGGAGGTAATTAATGTTTACTATATTATCAGTACATATTTGCATAATTAGTATAAACTGGGAGTGATTGACCTCGTAGATACAAAGTTTCGATAAACACAGCTGTTGCTATGAAAACAGAACTATGCAAATGTAATGTATACTTTGATTCTGCTTAAATTATGATACATATTATCAGCATTTTTTTGATGCTCTAACTAATGATTCTGATATTTGATCATATCGCATCGTACACACAATAAAAAAAATGAATGTGCAGTCTACTAAAAACACTTTTTTCTATGCCGATGCAATTATCGACACTTCTAGAGTTAGTTGTGGGCTATGTTTTGTTTTGGGAAAATAATGTTTGAGAGCATCATCGACACTAAGAAGAAGAAGTTGTGGGCGCCATACCTCACAGGGTTTTTAGTTCGGAAATAAAGCCGCTTACGAATTACAGCGATTTTTCTAAAATTATTTTTATTATTTTAGCATCATCGTATGACTCAACCAGAGACTAGTAATGACACTATAGCGGAAGTAGAACATGATTTGCTAAAGTTCACTGACGCATTAGGTAAGCCATACCGTTCTATACTGTTGCAACAAATGCTATATTTGAACTGCTAGGGATAATGGTGGTTTCAAGTCCTAAAATTATTGTTAATGTTGGTTTACAACAGGAACCAACGTACCACTAAGTAATGATACGCCAATATTGCTTATTTCAGATCAGTCATCAAACATGTTTCCTATCGCATCGCAGAAAACAAATTCGTCATGCAATACCACTAACATCTGCACAGCACAGCTGAACAACACCGGCATTGAAGCAGTAACTAATACCACTAAATATTTGGTGGTAGAGTTTTATACTAAGCTAGATTTCGTCTATTTAACTAAACATTTCTGGAAAATTTCTGCAATATGGATGGTTGTGTATCTTGTGGTTGCTGTGCCGTTATGGTTTACCCGAGGTAAGAACTACTACTAGTAAGAAAACAGGCTTTCGTGGTTTTGATATGAGGTTTATATTTTAGCCGAACCCAATTCATAAACCAAGAAACGGGTCTGTCGGGTAAATAGCCGGTAGGTGTGTTTAGTCACTGGTTTGGGAACGGGTTACAGGCAGACCATGAATGGTCAACCGATGGGTAACAAAGGTTCACAGAATGCATGATTTCTTGAATCATGTAAACCCAATGAAAAAGTTATTAGAAAATAATTATTTCTTGGAAGAATTAAATCTAAAGGAGCGTATGTGCATTAGTAAACTTCTATAAGACGACATGATGATGATTTAATATAATTAACAATTTTATTTTCAGGTTGGGGATCTTGCTGTTTGTGTTGTAAATTCTTCAAGCCCCAACAAACTATACAAGAAGCCAAGAATTACCTTCTATTGAATCCACCAGGAGTACTGGTGACCAAGAAAGGTGCTATTATACATTACGAACCGACTGAGCGCGAAAGAGATTGTTACGAGGAGTTTGGACATTTTTTAAGGACTTTGTAAGATTTTTCTCTGTAGTTATAGGTACGATACTTTTCATATCGGATGAATATTCGACACTATGATGAACTTTGGAATAAAAAATGACGCTATGCAATTATGAAGTTTTAATTAACAGTTAGATATGTGAGATAGGAATTTAAGTATCTACTAGCTAAGCTAGGAGGACTAGCATATTTTAAGATTTTTGAGACTTACCTCTAAAATCTGATTTGCCTTTGGAAAGTCATTGTGGTACAAAGCCAGTGCGACCAAACACGTCGGTTTAGCTAACATGATGGAGATGAAATCAATTGTACTGCCTGGCGATGATACGCACACTGCAACGAGAAAAGAGGTGTTACTTCATATACAGAGACAAACAAAAGTTTTCGAAAAAGTCTTACAATGATTTACAAATTCTTAAGGTAGGTACAGCTTCATTAATGTTATACTTACTATCGTCTGTAGCCGAAATGGTAGACGCAAGCATTCCTTGATCCTGATCGTACTTATTGGGGTGCCGTCTTCTAGTTTTAGGTTTCTTCCTCAAAGGCTTCGCGTCAGATTCTCGTGATTCTTCATCACTGCTGTTATCTACCTCCACATAGTCCAAACACAACTTTAATAACAGCGGACTCGTATCTGGCGAGAGGTTCGATACCAGCTGAAGCTTCCATATTGAATGGTTCACTACTTTTAACAGGTGTTTAAATCTATCCCTCACATTCGGCTCCAGCTCTTCAATATCCACATTCTCTTCCAGTTTTTCTAACCCCAACTTTAGAGTGTTTAGAATGTGTTGAGTAGTAAACGAATTGCACATGAACCCAGAGGTATTATTGAGTACATTTTTCGAGTTTTTGTTCTGTTTCTTAGAATAGAAATACGAACATTCCGAATGCGCTCCACACTGTTGGAAATCCTGATGCTCTTGACAAGACAAGTACTCGTATCTCAAGAAGAGACACGAAAATATATTCTCTATCACTTCAAGGCATGATTGCAATGGTTGAATGGACATTAGGAGTCGTTTGATTTCATCTAATGATGACGTCTCGTTCGCGTTTTCGTAACCTTCTGCTGAATTCAATATAGTATCTATAACTTTTGTGATTGCGCAGTAACTATTATAGGTCAGTATATCCCAGTTAGCTGTGTCTCCTTTCTTCCTCAGGTCAGTTTTACTGCTCAGAGATGCCAGTTCACTGAGAAATTCTTTATTAGTATTCAACAATCTGGACACCTTATACCTATCTACTTTAGACAGGCGACATACTTGTGATATCACAGCCAGTGCACTCTGAGCTAAGACTTGACTAAATATAGATGTTGTCATGATCTTGCAATTACTTTCCAAACAAAATTTTATGATGGTCAACTCTCTTTTAACTTCTGTTAGATAAAATTGGAGCTGGTCATCAGATGTTGTGTAGGTATCAAGAATAGAAAATATGTTGGTAAGTTGGTGAACAAGGGAAGGCAGATCATATGTCTCAGGGCTATTGGTTAGATCAATAAGCACCATTATTAATATTTGCTTCGTAAAATTATTTATTTTGAATGTTATGTTTTTCATATCATGTAGTTGGTTTTTGTAAACTTGAGCTGCTTTAAGTAGCCAGTGGGTCTTTTCCTGGTAACATAGTTCTAGCATGTTTTCTGGGGTGAGTTTGAACTCTTTTTGAGGTTCATTATTATGCATAGTTTCTGTAGCAACTTGTAATAGTTCTGGCCTATCATGTGGCACCAGACTTAAAAGAATTTGCTTTCTATGCTGCCTATGGTTCTCTTCTGAAATAGGCTTCAATATGTGGTGAATAAAATGAGGTACAAAATTATCCTTACATTTTATCAAAGACATTAGAGTTACTAGTTTATCAGTGCAGCTGTTTTCAGTTAGCTCATTCTTCACGGCTTCATGATAAATTGTCTGTATTTTATTAACATTGTATATGTCAGTGATATTGTCTTGAATATAGATGAGTATGTAAGCAGTTGTTATAGGATTGTTTTTTAAATTTGTTTGGAAAAATAATATTGTTTCACTACTGAAATCTTTGACTGGTTTGAAGTTTTCAACATCAGAATAAAATTGCAACAGTTCCTGCAATTAATATGAAATAAATGTGATGATATTTATTATCATAGTATCATTATTGTACTACTACTATTGATATTGACTTAAATTTTACACAAACTTGCCTCTAATATTTCTTCTGTGAGATTATCCAGTAGATGAAGAATATACTTCAGTTCTTCTTCCTTCATGGTTATATTGGTTAACCTTAAATAAAAACTTTTTACATTTAGATATAGTGTATGGTTAGATTATTTTTTGTTTAAATAACTAATACATCATGATACATTATTATATCCAAACCAACAATGTTAATATTGGTTTCTACATTAAGTATTTTTAGTTTGTTTATCCAACCAATAAACAATTTTTTGTTGTGAATAAATTATCTTTATTACCTTATGTTTTATGCTATTTTTTTTACTTTTTAATGAAAATATGCAGCAAATGTAACACCTATTTACTTTCTAAAGTATGTAAGTAAATAGATAACTAATAGTGTCACATAATCAGTTTCTCCTGGGTCAGAAGTCAATTTATAAACATATAACAACTTCAATGTAGACAAAACCTGTATCTTGAAATGGACACAACTGTACTAGATAAGATGGTAATCAAATGTTTTTTGAAAAAAAATAGACACTTGAAAAGTTATCTGAATTCTTTAAATAAATAAATATTCAATGACATTTCCACACATCACACTCTAGTCCCAAACTAGTCAAAGCTTGTACTATGGGAACTGCATTGCATATTTGTTTTTGTAAATACCTACTTACATAGAATACAGTGAATACTTAGAATCTTTTAGTGAAAAACATATATATAAGTTATTTGACATTCTAAAATTATAGTGTAGAAGCAACACTTTGACTGAAGGAGTGTAGTATTTGTACTGTCTAAGGTGTCTTGTGAATACTATTATTGTTGTTTTATTTTGATAGATTCTTATTATGATTTCATTCATATCATGGCCATGTTCTATGATGATACTATAGATACCTCACAGCTGTATGACATACTGATAAATCAAGCCAAGAGTAGTTTTTGATAATGATTATACAGTTCAAAAGAATTTAGGGATAAACTTTTATGTTTTTTTTGTGTTGACTACATTCTTGTTACATTATGTCTTACTAACAAAGAAATCCAAACATGACCCCGCACAGGTACATAATTGATTACACGAATCAAAGAATTAAGGTAAGCTTTACGAACAAAAGACTAAACTTACATCTGTTTGAAAATAGGTACAAAGTGTTATGTAAATTATAATTTACACTAAAATGATACTTTGAGGTACCCACCTTTTAATATTCTTGAGTACTATATCTTTGACTGGAGATACATCTAAAATGCACTCGCTCCAATCGTCTAGGACCGGACAGATAGATTGTTTCGAAAATATCTTCAGAATAAAATCAAACACACACAACAAACAAAACTAAAACTACCCATGGAAAACCAAAACATAAATAAAGTATGACTGACAGATTTTTAATGCATTGACAGTGACTGATTATACTAAGCTGACACATACTACTACTGCTTTGACATAAAAATTATAATACTGTGTCATTGTCATGTGTCAATTACCCTTTTTTACAATTTTATTTTGTTCCATCACCCACATTTTTAATCGAATATTGTGTGTGAGTCGAAAATGAATATGCTCTGAAAAATAAGAGTAGAGTTATAATTAACAATGATCTGGTGAAGTTTTTGAAAATTTGTATAGCTTAAAATACCGTCCAGTTTGCCATTTTCTTGGGATAATAATGAGGTTAATAACGAGATCCTGTTTCGTAAAACAGGTAGCAAGATTGTGCCGACCCGGTACACAACAAACAACACAAAACTATTTTCGACATGTGTTTAACATATCAAATAAACGACTGGTGGTACGGTATCCTCTTGAAACTTCGCTAACATGTTTCTACTCATCTGAAAACAAAAAGAAAGAACATTTTATAACCTTTGAAAAGAAAGCGGATGCAATCAAAGATGCTTTTGAGCACAAGAGAGAACAACTGAAAGATACCGAACACAAAATCCGGTTAAAAGGTGAAGAAATTGTCAGAGATATCAAACTTCAAAAGGAATTGACTGGGGAAAAACTGCGAGTTAGAAAGGAACATATCATAAAAGATATTCTTGAGACAAAGGCTAAAGTTAAAGAAAGAATTGAAGTCGCTGTAGAGGTACATTCGTTTCCTACAAATTTATAGCAAATTTACTAATGCCTATAGTTTTTCTAATACTATTTTATTCTATTCACAGAAAGAAAACATCTTTACAGTGCCAAATATATTATGTGTTACAAGAATAGTTATGTCCCCTTATTTGGGCTATGTTATAATGCAAAGTGATTACAATTTGGCTCTGGGCTTATTGGTATTTGCTGGTGTCACAGATCTGGTAAGATAAACATTTTTGTAGTTACACAAAAGTGTATCAAAGTCAACCAGCGGTATTTATGTAATTTTATTATCCCATAGCTAGATGGCTGGATTGCACGAAAGTGGAAAGGGCAATCAACCACAATGGGGTCTTTCCTAGACCCCCTTGCAGACAAGGTGCTTGTGGCAACACTATTTGTTACTCTAACCTGGCAGAACCTTATACCGCTCCCACTGACATTACTTATTGTGGGCCGTGATGTTGCATTGGTTACAGCCGGATTTGTGATCAGATATATGAGCTTACCACCTCCTGTAAGTATGGCTGATTTAATAATAGACCAACTCAAGTTCATTGTACATGTAAGCTGGTAACCCGCCACTTTGTTACTGAATTATTATTTCAAGTGGATGATAGATTTTTTCCTACATACACTTCTTGGCGATTCTCATACCCCACTTCATATTTTGGACAATTCACAATAACATAATAAATTATAGCCTAACATACTTAAAAATTGTTTATAATATTAGTACAAAGGATAGGATTTATAATTGTTTTTTGTTTTTCAGAGAACATTAAGCAGGTACTTTGATGTCACCCATGCAACTGCTCAATTGGCCCCTACATTTATAAGCAAAGTTAACACAGCAGTGCAACTTGTACTTGTAAGTTTTTTGACCCATAGTTTAATATTTGCATAATTAAAACACAAAACTACCTATTATACTTAGATCCTGATCTAAGTAGATAAAGCATAAATATTATTTTTATCATATCGATAAAACAGGGTTAAATGTGGTGCACTTGGCTTAAGCCAGAGCACATCAAGTGAACCTTCATGAGGAAGTTTAGTTGGCATGAACTTTTTATAGTTTGCATGATTTTTTTATTAAATCATACTGCTCAGTAATAATAAAGACTTACACCCGTATTCACAAAGAGTACTTGCTTAAGTATAGCATCAACACTGTGCAAAGAATGCCATTTTGCAGTGCGTTCCTTTTGACAAGCCTTCAAACTAGCCCGTTTCCTTAGCTGTTCGTTCATTTTGACGGACGCATAGTGCGCTCTGACACTTAAGTATTGTTTCTGGATTGGATTCGCTAGCCCTGTGCGCACGTGCACACTATGAGACCTCACACTAATGTTTGTGAATACGGGTGTTAGAGTCTGTCAAGCGAAAGATGGCCCTGATAAATCGCGGCAAATTCAAAAACTATTAGTATGGCAATAGTATATCATCTACTTATTCATAATCATCATCATAAATTATGTAAGTATATTTATTTAGAATAATATCAAAGTATCAAATTATGTAATTCCAAGTTATCCTATTATTTAATGTATTGCCATACTAATAGTTTTTGAATTTGCCGCGATTTATCAGGGCCATCTTTCGCTTGACAGACTCTATTAATCTATTTAATATTTTTTTCAGGTTGGCACAACTCTAGCATCACCAGTCTTTGGTTATGTAGACCATCCTGCACTGCAAGTCCTATTTAGCGTAACTGCAGTCTCAACTGTGGTGTCTGCACTGAGTTATTTAGTTAGTAAGGACACATACAAGTTTTTGAAAAAGAAGTCCTGAGTAAAAATGAAATATTTATTTTCAAATGTTATAGGCTTACATTAGTCTTCCACATTTTGTTATTGTTTGCTATTTAGGCTGAGATAAAGTAATGGTTAAAATAAACTAATCATTTGTCTGATTATGTACTCTGTAAATATATTTAAATTGTGAACTGTAGGTATTAACTGACCATAACATAAGTAATAGTTGCACATTGTAAAGTTCCCTACATTTGTATAAGTATACCTACAAAAGGCATGGTTAATAAAATAATGTTATGTATTACAAATTGAAACTGTTTATATAATTTATGAATAAATTGCAGATAATTTCAAAGAAAATATATAAAAATATGTTGTAATATTACTAAAATTACACTTAATACTAGCCAAAACATAAAAGCCCAGTTTTCAGTTGATTAACAAAGTTTTGGAATAATTTAAAGCTGTCGCAGAGAAGCTCGAAACTATTATGAATAACATAAATACTGATTTTTCTGTTTAAAAGCAAAAATTATGACAAAATGGATTTAAATTAATGAAAATGACGTGGAATGTTCAATAATTAGTTTTTTCGGGTTATCGCTGAATATTTTAGCATAAACTGATTTTTAACTTTATCAAAATCGCATAAAAATTTATGAATTAATACCATGAGTATCTCAAGTTATCTCATTTTTATTTTATAGTACTAGGAATGATACAGCAATGGACTGGTGTAACCGGATGGTGAAGATTTCCAAAGGCACATCTAATTACTAATCTCAAATATCCATGTTTATTAAGGATAATGTAATATCACATGGTGTAGTGAAGTGAAGACACACTTTTAATGTGTAAAGGCATCCTTATTTCTAATTGAAAGGTCAACTTTCATTTTAATCAAACTTCATCTATTCAGTAGAGCTAAGAGGATTCATTTTGGATAGACTGTCTGCCATCTTTTGTTTAACAATTTAACAAGATACGGACACCAATCTTTTGTTTAACAATTTAACAAGACGCTGAGAACAGACTGTTTGTTACATTATAGGCATTACACATCTCAGAACAACATTAAATTGGTTAGAGATTGCAGTCTGTAATTTAAGACTTGCTGTTTTTAAAAATGCACTTTTTTCTAGTTTGCTCCACATGATACAATCTATTCATTAATTTAATAACTACTTGTTAAAGTGATCTTAAAACTAATATGAAAATCTAATGGAAATTGGACAGTGGTTTTACAGTTATCAACAAAAAGACTAGGGACTATTTATAGCCTTTGAATCAGCAAATGAGTAACATGTTTCTTTAGTTTGACACTCATGTGTCTTTAAGTGCATAGTGTGATTTTTACTTAGTAATATTTTTTTTTTACTTAGTAATGCTGTTAAACATATTTTACAATTATAAAAATTAAATACATAATATTATGGCAGCTAGGATCTAGAAAATAATTACAAAAAAAGCAAGTTAAAATAATCTTTATAATAGATCAAAATCTCAAATTCATAATAGGATCTCTACATAGATCGCATATCTTTGGATTTATTTATAGATTAACTAATAAGTCTTGCAGTGACAAACTACTAGGGGTCACACAATATGTATGAAGAACTTTGTTAGCATTAATAATAATAAATATGTACATAACTTTATAAATTATGGATAGGCACCAAATGACATTGAATAATACAGAATCATACTAAATTCTCAAAACAAACAACAGGTCAAAACATCACAAGGCAATAAAAAACTTAAGTCTTAAAATTATAAATTGTACAAAAGTAAAAAATTGACATGAGATGATTGCACATTACAATAAACTAAAAAAATATTTATATTATTTATGAGAAGTTGATTTACATGTTAGAACTACTCTTGTATTAGTATTACAGCTAGATCAATACGATGACATGCTGTTATGTTGCTCCAATAATGTTTACACATAGTTTTAATACCATATAAGTAAAAAATGCATGTTAGTAAATGAACATTAGTTTAGAATATTTATCCAACTTTGTTAATCAACTCATCACAGATAGCTGTGAGCTCCTCGTTGTCCTTAATTTTCTGAGCAAGAGATTCTTGCAAAGAGGAAGAATGCACTTCACTTTTCTTCAGCATGGCATTCAATTTCAGCATCTCCGACTGGTGTGCTTTCTTTACAGAATCCAGTTCAGTATTGGCCTTATTGAGCTGCTGCATAGCATGCTGTCTCAGAGTCTCATACCTAGCTTCTAATTTCTGTATAGCATCCGTGTTCTCTTCCACAGTTCTCTTCAAAGTCTCTTCATTACATTTGTAGCCCTGAATAATAACCTTACACCTTTCATATTTTGTATGTACATCATTGAAAGCATGTTCCATGGAGGCTAGGTGAGCTGCAGCCTCATCTCGTTCTCTCACAAGAGTGCCTCTCTCTTCAGTCCATCTCCTGGCTTCAGTTTCCCTCTCCCCAATAAGGGAAGAGATAGTGCGTTCATACTCCTCCATAACAACACTCATTTGTTTGTTATTTTTAACCTTTTCTGCAACTCTTTGTGAGAGGGATTTCTCTTTTTCTCCATATTCCTCATTTTGTTCAGTCAGTTTCCTTATCTTTGTTTCACACTCTTCAAGCCTCTCTCGTAAATCGTGATTGAGATCTCTAAGGTTCTGTGCTTCTTCTTCCTGAGTTGTTAGTAGTTCTTTGACTGCTTTCAGCTGTTCCACAGTGTGAGGATCCATATCGGATGTTCTTGTGATGACAGGTGGGGGAGGTGGGATGTTAGCCCCGAGACTTAGCAGTCTGTCAATAGTAGCTATAGCAGGCGAGACAGTCTGTTTCACTGGGGTAACTTTTGCAGTAGAAGGTTGGCTCCTGTTCACTGCAGGAGTGACCACTTGAGTGGGCTTTTCGGTAGGAGCACTGTTCCCAGGTTGCATGGATAAATGCTGCATTGAGTTCAATATGTGCTGCTCTGTACCTGACATGGTACTGCAAGCTAATCTCACTGATTCAAATTCACAGTTTTGTTATGAATAATGTTGACATGGTCTCACCTGCAATGGAAAAACGCCAATGACTAATGGTACATAATTTATTTACATATTTGGACACAGCATGCTAGGTACCACTCTTTGTAGGAAGGATAAGGAAATAAGGAAGTAGAGGTCAGCATTCCTTGACGGCCGAAAGTGCAACAATGCAATGTCGTTCCTTTCCCTCATATGACTTACTGCTTAAACGATTATAATTAAATAAACGGCAAGAATCCCACGCAAAGAAAATAATGTTATGATCACTGAGGAGTAGGTAATTGCGTTGGTCGAGTTGTAACTTACGTCGGTGTCCTCGAAACTCTAACAATAGGAAAAACAGTGAGAATTTAGTAACTATTTTCAGTACACTCCGCACTTCTATGATTCAAATTTGTAATAATATTTTAATGCAGCTTTTCAATCACTATTCGTCACTGCAATAAATTTTATCTAGCGATGATCATGAAGGAGTGCGACACGATGACATCAGTGAAGTGAAGTGAGTGAAGTTTCCGCAAAATAAATCATCCATTTTGGTTACTGACTTTTGATGGAATAATTCATTTTTGACAGCAAGAAAGAGACAACTGTATCAAAAAGTAAGCCATGTGAAAAAGACAAAGCGATAGAGTTATGCTCCAATCTTTCGCCTTTGGAACAAAATATATCGTTTATTTTTAAATAGCACAATTAGTTAGCCGAAGTGTCTATTCCATTCTACCTGTTAATAAAAAAAATAATTTTATTCCCGTCCCGTGTATAGATTGTTGTTCTATTATTTTAAGAATTTCAAATTAGAATTTTATGGACTAAAGGTATGGCAAAATTGGACATAATGCCTCTTCTTTTCAAATTTAAATCTTTTGGAACTAAGGTGTCACACAGAGTTAAAACGAAACACTATTTACATGAGACTAACTTATTTTATTGCTAAATTTTTAAATGTACAACTACAACATAATATATAAATTCACTTAGTATTAATTAAACACCCACAATGAACTTTTCAGTTTTGTACATTTCATAAGCAAATTCTTCTTCATGTGTTGGATCAAACTCCAAACCTGAAATCAGTAAAAAATGGTAATTTAAAACTAGCTTTAGATTGGTTAGTGATTTATTTCGTATCTAATGACCACCAGGTTCTCTCAACCACCGTCAAAGCAAAGCTAACATGTTTGCTTGACCCTGTACATATATCTTACCAATATACTCGATTTCGAGATCAAATCTGCCGTTAATCTTGTCGCCGCATGATATTCCGAAATGGGTCACTTTGTCAAACCTCATCCTGTTTTGTTTATCTTGTATACGGCCTTTGGATCCGAGCACGAATTTTGAAAACGGAATCTGTAATTAGATGTACAATAAGTACAAATTATATAAATTACCATAACTTTCAAGTGGTTGGGGTCCTAAGAGTGTTTTCTCAATACACAGGCTTATATAATAATAGCCAAATGTTTTCATAAACGACCTGGAACACATGGAGATTTGAGAGGCAGGGCCGTATTTATATCTGTTTTTTTAAGTATTGCCGCAGTTATTTAAGGAGGCATGGGGCCCCCCAAACTGATTTATTCATTACTAGCTGACACGTGCCCACTTCGTTGGGGATAATTTTTATTACATAAAAAAGTAAGACATATGCTGTCGTCGACTTGTGGCTTTTTTGTAGGCATTATCAATCTCCACATCTTTTCTTTAGAACACTTCTTTCATAGTTAAGGCAGCGTTCGTAAGAAACGCTTTCATTCGACCGTTTTTTCTCCGATTCATTTTGCAAAACGGACTACCACGTAAAAGCCTTTTTATTTTTCAGCAATAGTGTAACTTTCTATTGATGAAAGAATTTTTAAAATCGGTTCAGTAGATGCCGAGATTACCCCTTACAATTTAACAAATACACAAACTTTACCTCTTTATAATATTAGTATAGATTAAGTAAGTATATTATTTTACATATATATTTTTTTCCTAACCTATCTCGTTCATTATTAAAATCTTACTTTCGCAATTTGCCAATAAGGACCACCTCTTGTATAGAGCACGTAGTGATAAATATCGTTCCACGTGATATCATAGTAGCCTTCACAGGATATATTAAGGAGGTAGGATCTTCCATCTCCCCTTACTTTGAGTACAAGCGTGTTGTATAGATGCCAGTCGTACGTTGTTGGACGTTTAAATGATTTCTGGAAATATATTATTTAATTATCAATATTAGGTAAGTACTAGGCCTTAGAGCACAGAGTCATAATACCTATGTAGTAAATGAGACGGTTTATACAAATACAAAATGTTTATTTCATTAACTTAATCTACTTTTTACATAAATAAGGTGTTTGAGATACACTTTTAAAGTAAGTGTATACCTGTATTAGAGTATCTCGCTCTTCCGTAACAAAGTTTCGTTGAATAAGTTAAATTAGGTACTTAGTTATTAAGATAATTCTACATTATGTTAGTTAGGTACGAAATAGTTAGGTTTATATTAGCAGCGAGGCGGTAAACTATCCATTACTATCCGTTATAAAAACAAAATGGCGATCGCAAGTCCGTACGGGACAGAAATGATGTAAAAATTTTGATATATTTTACAAATAAATGTCTACCAATACAATTATTGAATAAGAATATGCTTACTCTCAATCGCTTTGATCTTAAAGCGCAATATCCAGCTTTCTTGATCCGTCCATCCTTAGGTACCCGTGTGTCAAGGTAGCCGTGGAAATGAGCGCGACCAGCATTGCTCATTTCCAGTTTACAATGACTATATCCCTCATTGTGGTCACTATCGCTTGTAGTAACAAAGTTATTGATTACTTCTGGCCTGTCGAAGCACCATAGCACATCGGTTTCTCCTGAAATTAGAAAAAATACTTATGTAGGTCATGGACATTTTATTCTTACTTGAACACCTCGTCTAACAAAGTACTTGGTAATAAATAGACACCTACATGATCCAGGTTATGTAGGATTTTTAAGAAGTGAGTTAAATCTATATCAGTTCTGAATGTGGCGTCAATTATGTATTAGGGAGCAATAAAATAATATTTTTAGAAGAATATTTTAAGCAAATATTTATTATTAAAAAAATTAAATAGATATATATTAGGAAATATGTGAGTTAGGAAAATGAGTGCCTACATGTAGTAAAGTAAACAAAATCTAAGTACATAACTTGAATTTATTATAAAAATAGCAGTTACAATATCACCATAATAAATGAGTTATTATTTTAGATGACACATAAATTTTCAAGTTTTAAGGCTATTTTACGTTAACCTTATGAATATTTTAAAATATATGCCACCTTTTAATACTTTTCAACACATGAAGTAATTAACATAATTTAATATTATTTCCCACAACCTACCCTTACATTTGAGCTGATGTGTCTATAAAACCTTAAAAATACAAAAAAATATAATACTACAAACAAAAATTTTCGTTCTAAAAGTACAGATAGTTTTTAAGTATGTCATAGTATGTTTATCTCTAATTTTAAAATGTCAACTGTTAAATTATATAAAGTTAAAATCAGTCACACGCTCCTCTAAAGGCAAAACTACACATAAGAATGAGATTCATCACAGAAATTCGATAACAAGACATAGGTAAGAGTATAAAGTCTAAATCCTAAAAACATACTAAAAAAGCACCAAAAATGCATTACATCTAAACTAATATTAATGAAGAGATACACACTCAACGCACTTCATTAATCAATTGATCACATATTCGGGTCAATTCTTCATTATCTCTGGTCTTCTGAACCACAGACTCATGCAGCGAAGCGATAGTTATCTCATGCTTCTTTATAATAGCATTTAGTTTAGTAATTTCAACATTATGATTTTTCTTTAAACCGTCTAAAGTTTCATTTGCATTGTTTAGTTTATCTGCTGTGACTTGCTTCAAGTTATTGTATAATGATTCATATTTCTGCATTCCAGCTTCATAATCAGCTATTTTCTGCTCAAATATCTTCTCGCGGTCTCTGGTTTCCAGGATGACGCTCTTGGCTCTCTCGTACTTTGATAGTAGATCGTTGAACGAGCCCTCCATGCTAGTGAGATGGTTCAATGCCTGGTCTCTCTCTATGGTCAGTCTTTCCACCATTTCCATTGACCCCACTTTGTCCCTTTGTTGTTCTCCAATCAGAGAAGATATTGTTTTCTCATACTCTTCCATAACAATACTCATTTGTTTATTGCTGATTATTTTGTCATTGATCTGTTGAAGCAGCTTGTTTTCCTTCTCAAGTAAGTTTTCTTTTTCTTCAGTTAATTTCTTTACTTTTGCTTCCAAATTTTCAATGGTTCTATGATGATTATGTTCTCCGTCTTGTAGCAATGACTTCAGCTCTCTGTTCTCCTGCCTCAACTGGAGAACCTCTTGGTCTTGCTTCTGGAGAATGTGCCTTAATGTTTGAAGCCTATCAGCTTCTTGAGAAGAATAATTGTGGTATCGGGGACTTCTAGGTGCTGCCGTTGGAGGAGTATTTCCTGCAAAGTTGATGAGTTTATCTGTTGTCACCTGGGTGGGAGTGAGAATGGCTGATACACTTCTTATGAGTGCTGGTGTAGCACGAGTTTGAGTAATGTTTGACTTCGTAGATCCAGGATTGACAACAGGGGGAACCACTTGCATAGGCCTGTCTTTGACCACAATGGAAGGCATAGATCCAGTAGACATTGAGTGTTTCGGGGTTGCAACATCAGTAGACTCAGAAATTGCGCTGCCTGTTTCATAACCACCATCAGCTTCGGTGGAATCTGCTACTGATTCAGTATGAGTTGAACTAGTATTACCGAATTTCCGAGCATATAAAGGATCGAACTTCACAAATAAGCTTTCTTTGCCCCTGTCGATGAGGTTGTGGTTGCGATTGGATTCCGCACATTTGACGAGGTAATCCAGGCTCGTTGCGTCTATGAACATATCGTCATAGTGAGGACCTTCCTGCATCGTCACATCGCAAATGCTGTCAAACTCTGTCCCGGTGAGAAGGTCACCGGTTATGTCAGTCTGCTCCGTTATATCGTTAGATTGCTTCGGGGAGAGCGCCATGAGATCGCCGACTGATGATACGGGTGTAATGAAACTTTCGTCTGAGGCCACCGTGCTACCTCGAGCAGACAGCATTCTGTTCTCTTCTTTAGCACTGCAGCTAGGAGAAGCACGTCCCAATAAATTTTGAAATCTATAGTAAATGTTGCTTTTATTTTCGTGGAATCCCGGCGAATAATTATTCAATAAATTTGAGAACATTCGAATATATTGTCTTTCTTGTCTGTTTGTGAGATATTAGTTTATAAACAGACAGAATAGATCACTCAATTGCCACAGAACTAGCTGGTCAGGCTATTTTTGAACAAATGGCGCTAGCGAAAATAAAACTTGAAAAGAAAGCAAAAAACATTGGCGTTTGCATTCAACGATTCAACGGACATTTTATTTTTGAATAACAGTCAAGTCAACAGACTATTAATATCACTAAACGACAATCAATCAACAAATGTCAAATGTATTGACATTAAATTTGTGATGCCGATGCCATGCCATCCAACTTTGATAATCGACTATTTTTGTAGTTTACGGCGAACTGTGCATCAATGTTTCAAGAAACTATTTAATTTAGCATAAGACATTACAATATGTAATTTTAAATTTCATAAAAAATCGCAGCGCGTAGATACATGGTGAATATGGTGATGTAATACATCTCCCGCTCCGTAAAATAAAAAGGTGTC
The DNA here is from genome assembly GCA_932527185.1 of Ecliptopera silaceata. NCBI lineage: Eukaryota > Metazoa > Arthropoda > Insecta > Lepidoptera > Geometridae > Ecliptopera > Ecliptopera silaceata. Next base: position 5,925,641 of record OW052208.1, on the reverse strand, counting down.
TTAATGAGGACTCCTTGACTAGGAGTTGTAAATTTATTTTTTGTCTAAATATCAGTTAATTATTTTTATAGGTAACACAAATTGAATTGAAACAGAAAAAATATACCTGGTCTAGCAATGAGGATTGGGTCAGATTCCCATAATTCTTTGACTTCATTGGCGAACAACTTCACTTCATGTTTTAGTTCTCTGAAACCCTCTTTCATGTGTTTAAAACTTGATATATCTTCTGCAGTGTTATAGCCACCCTTTCTCTCTCTTTCCCAGAATAAAGTACGCCGGGATGTAAGAAGCACTGGGGCTATTTTCACATTATTTTTCACTGTTGAAGCTAGCACCAAAGATTGTCCTTGATTTTTAATGAAATTAAAAAACGAGCACGATCTAAATAACGCCATTCTAGGAGTGAATATTTTGCGTACGCGTATCTTATTATTTCATTTTATTTAAGTTCAAGTGTATTAGAGTTTTCTCTCTAGATTTTTTCAATAATGAAAACATAACCTCATCCCAATCAACTTAAAATAAGATAGAAAGAGAAAGCATCAAAATAAAGTTTAGTGTTGTTAGGTTTTTTCAGCAACAGACAACACAACACAAGTGTCAATCGACTAAACTTAAAGATTATTTACTTATTGCACACACTAGCACCACACAGCTGACTGTCAATTTGACAGCTACTAAACACCTCCAGCTGATCAGTGTTTAAAATTCTGGCTAATTAAAACCTTATTTCGTACGCCATAAGATACATTTTAGAGGGTCAGGTCAGCTACATGGAAGGGAAGTGGGAATCGAAGGAAGGTTATCAAAATACTTTCACTTCACTGTGCACTTCACTTTGACTTTGGTGCTCGATAGTTTGTCCTTTCGTTTTGTAATTTCTTGTGGAAAGAATTATATTCCACATCGCCGCAGCCCGCAGCCACGCCACGTTTTCATTTGTAGTGCGTGGCGCATTGTTTTTATTTGCTCGTAGCCATATTGTAATAATGAAATAATCTGAATTTAAGTAGTGAATACAAAAAATGGGTATGGAAAAACATATCGTAAGCGCGGTAAGTAATTTTATTGTATGCACGTCATTGATTTATATCAATGATGTACTATCACTGTCTCAAAATAGTAATAAACCTTTAAGTTTCATAAAAACTGTTCAGCAGTTACATGAAAATGGAGCCTGACTCCAATTAATATGTACCTACTAATTTATAGGCCTACCTTCTTTTTGCATCAATTATCTTTACGTTTTAATAATCTCAGATGATAAGTTATTTATTTTAGTCACACTAATAACACACTTTTTTAACCAATAACAATATAAAACTAAAAAATATTGTAAATTCTAGGATGGAAAGCCGTCCGAGTACCTCTACCCTCCAGAGTTACTTAAACGTCTGGACTTCAGCAAGAGCCCGGCTACATTCAAGCCTAAGATCAGTGCAGCACAGCCTGGTGAGGATTGGATGGTGGTGCGACCACTACAGCGATCAGATTATGACAAGGGCTTCTTGCAACTTCTTGATCAGCTGACCAGCGTTGGAAATGTTTCCAAGAAGCAGTTTGATGGTAAGTTACCTATTTTGATCGGTAAATATCCCATTGTTCAAGCTAAAATACAGAATATGCGTCAGATTGGATATAACTTTCATTTCTCTGTAAAACTGGGAAATAAATCTATTTAAATAAATATTTCATACTTATAATACACTCTTTAAATACCTTCCATGTTGTAGTATATAATGTACAAATCAAGATTAGATCACTTAGCATACCTAACACATTACATTCAAATATATTTATAAATCTATCAAAATAATGATCATCTAAGCATACCTAACACATTTCATTCAAATATATTTATAAATCTATCAAAATAATGATCATCTATTCCTTGAATAGTATTGTGTAGTAGACCAATGAACTGGTTATCTATAAAGAATGCTAAATATTGGCGTACGATAAGTGGACGACCTTCGCGAAACCGGCCCAGTGTGATAATGACCTTTCAATTCATACCATAATCGATTTTCTTGTTCCTGATCTTTTATAAACTTCTTTAGAACACGACTAAACTTACAAAAAGAAATATATCAAATGAAATCGCCTTAATTTCTAACCAAAAATGAGCTACCTAGGTTTAGTACCTACAAGGCTACACGGAACAAGGCATACTTACGAAGGCGTCGTAATCTTTTGCTATGCTAAAAACATATACCTACTGTTTGTTGGGTAGCTGTGCTACGATAATTGTTTAGAAATGTTATTACAACACATATTTCAGACAGGTTCACTAAGATGAAACAATCTGGCGGGTACTACGTAACTGTGATTGAAGACACGCGCATATCGAAGCTAATTGGCGCCGCCACTCTCACTGTTGAACAGAAGTTTATCCACAACTGCTCATTGGTAAGAAATTTAGCAAATGAAAAATACATATTCAACAGTCAGTATGAATTTAACAGTCGACGAAGCAAATAAAACAGTCGTTTATATTGTTGGTTACCTACCGGTAAAATATCCAAACCTTAGCTAAAACGCTGATTACTATTACTTTACAGTGCAGTTAGCAGTGAGAGGATATTCTAAAATAACCTCAATCTAACTACCTACGACCGGCATTTAAGTTTCTGATTTTAATTTTATTTCAGCGTGGCCGTCTAGAAGATGTCGTTGTAAACGACACGTACAGAGGAAAACAGCTCGGTAAACTGTAAGTTTCAAAGCATCTTTCTAATGATTTCTACTTGTCTACTTTGTACATGTCTACTTCATGTAAATTACTACAATGCCTAATATTCCCTGTTTGTATTACAGAATAGTAGTGACTGTGTCACTGCTGGCCCAAGAAGTTGGTTGCTATAAGATGTCATTGGACTGCAAAGATAAACTGATTAAGTTCTACGAAACTCTGGGCTACAAGATGGAGCCTGGAAACTCGAACGCAATGAACATGAGGTTTGTGTTCATATAATGCTTATCTGTCTGCGTTATTTTATTTTCAGACTCCTTATCAGATAGAGCATTGATTTATACATTGATTTTGTTATGAGATTATTTTACTGATTAAAAGTACTTAGGTACCGTCACACTTCCGCATACTGTTTGTATATATCATGATCGCGCGCAGTTTATATGATTTTAATAGAAGTCTTTGTGATTTTCCCGACCGAGGAATTTCTACCACCGCACCAAATTCTGCCACCAAGCATTGATGGTTGCATTGCTGTGTATGAGTACAGGTGCAATTACAAAAGAGAATATCTTAGAGTGATGAACGCAATGTATCGTCTTACAGGGCACATTTTTAACAGACTTATTCTGAAATGCATTGTAGATATTGCTACTGAACGTTATCTGATCCATCAATTTGTTCACTTCAATTTTATTCACAAACAAACTTACGACTATACAGTATTTACAAAATGTACATTTACATATAAAATACATAAGAAACAGCTGAGCTATCTATTTGTTCACTATCATCTACCAGCAATTTTTTTTGAATTTGCATCTTCTGATGAAATACTTAGGTACCTACATCATCATTTCATTTTTTTTAATGGCGTTTCCTGATGGTAAATTCTCGTATTGTTGCAGATTCGATGATCCATCTTGACAATTAGCCGCTGGGCCGTCCGACCTGCGCTCTAAACTGTAAGTAGACACGACCAGCCGAGCCGCCATCGACACAGCACGCTTCGCATCAAATCATTTTATATAATCTACATGTACTCTTTTGAATGTCATGAATGTTACCCTGTATACAACGGCGGATCCAGGGGGGTCATGGGGGTCATGACCCCCCTCTGAGCTGGTTCCAGGACTTAGGTGGACCACTAATTGAACATAAATTATAAGTTCTTGACTTGACCACGACTATGTGACGCCCCCTGGCGCCAAAGCTGGATCCGCCCTTGCTTGTATAAAGATTCATTCATGCTACCATCGTACATTACTGTTTTTCGGGAAGCAATTGTAGGCTAAACGCAGACTTAATTGAGATTTAAGAGAGAAAAATACAAAAGTCTTCCAACAACTTTGAACTTTATTTTCAAGACGATGTGACTGAATATCGGTATACATAAAATAGGTTTAACCTGTGTGCCGATATCCAGCTTATTATCTTGGCAATAAAGTTCAATTTCCGACAAAAGTTTGTGTTTGAGCGAAATTTGATACGAATTGCGATCGGGACAGAATGCAATTGATTTTACAAATGAAATTAGTTTGTCGTTCAGTATAGTGTAGCATTAATGAAGCTCTATCCATATTATATACGGTATAGCTTTGGCATCGTTTTAGCGTTCATGTAGATTCAAACAAAACAAGATTCGCCTTTTATTTCATTTAAGTGTTAGTGCACCTTTAGAAATAATGAACAAACTATTCTGAAGCTATACCGTACTGATTGTGTATATGCATAACGCATCTATCATTTGTGAATAGTATCATTATATTGTAATATCCAACAAAGTACAAAATATAAATTAATATCCCCTAATAGATTTTTTAACACTATTTTGAATGAGTAAAGAGTTATTTGTTGTTTGATGTGTGAAAAGGTGTGTTGTGTGATTTATGCTCAGTTGTTTGTGTATATACAGTTGCAGGGTCAATTTTTCTATCTATCAGAAGTTGAAACGAACAAAGGGTTTTATTTTCATATTGAATGAAAAAAATGTTGTTATATTGACTCAATAATGACTCAAAAAATATCCTTTGTGGTTTCTTCGGTTGATAGGGTGTTAAATTGATTTTGGATGTCCTGGCACATAATTGTACGATTGCTTTGCTTTTAAAATGAATTTCGGTGTTTAAAATGCCATTATTTTTCATGTAGATATATTTTTGTTTTTTTTTCTTATGTATGTCTTAATAAGCAACTTGTTAACTTCAAATTAAATGTTTTTATAAAGTGTTAAAACGTACTTACTAGATTTAAGAATTATTTTTTGTAACTAACCAATATTGCTTATTAAAACTTTTTGCTTGAATGTTTTGGTTTTTTATTATTTGTTGGGAGAAAGAAAAGATTTGATACTTTATACCATTTTATTTACAGAAGTGTAAATTTAGCGGAGAGAATAGCAGTTTCTTTAAAACCCACACATTTTCAATATCAATTTGGTTGAAGTCTTGATGTTAAACACACTAAAAACGCCAAACTTTCTCGACCAAAAGCAACATCTGGCGTCGATTTACAATAGTACATTGTTCACCGAGAGGAGAAAGTGACCGATTACCGTCAAACACCCGAGATCGGGAATCGCACTTTCTCTTGAGTGATACATAGTGCTTTATACTACACCTACGAGGAAAATAAAAAACTAAAATTTTCACATGTTCTTTTTTCAAATTGTTTGACACCATCCAACACACAGCTAGTGGCCAGTGTCATTTTGCGAACTTGGAGATAAAAACTCACTGTAAAAACTTTTTGGCTTTTGATATTTAGGTTACCAGCGCATAGTCTTACCCAAAATTAAAAAAGAAAAACCACGTAAGAAATGGATTTTCATACACTTTTCTCTCCCGCTCAGATGCGTTTTCTCGCCGCATATTTTTTCGATATGCAATGACGTACTTTCTACCGTAAATTTGAAGTATCAAGGTACTTTCCGAGCAGGTGTAGTATAAACATTATTTTCAACGCTTTTTATCTTTCAAATTATATTAAAATAGTTTATTGTTTTGCTGATTTTCCAAGACAAAGCACTATTCTATTCAAAATGACAGCAAAACAACAATAATATTAATTTTATTTGGACTTAAAACATTACAAATGGCAATATTAAGTTAAATTATTTTATTTGTGTGTCAGATCGTAAATAAAAGTAGGTATGTACCTACTGTAAAAAATGTCTTGTCACCTGAATAATAGTTTCAATAGTCCTATCAATAGAACCAGAGGGAATAGACCAAGGACATTAATATTATTTAAGGATGTATCTAAATAAAAATAAATCAAATTTACTAGTAACAACAGAGTTTAAATTGTATTATAATTTAATCTGGGATACTTAATTAAATAACACGAAAAACTAGCAAAGTTCAAAAGTTTCAAAGAATTCTGAGTATGTATTCTAATCAAATATACCTATGGCTGTTAAGTTTTTACACATTTATCAATAGATACCTATTTTCTACATTTTAATATATATAGTTATTACTTTACCAATAAATACACAAAAAGTGATACCCTCACTCAAATAGCGCAAATCTGAAAATTATACCTTTCTTACACGTTAGAAATTTAGAATAGAAAATATCGGCATAGTTACTTAAGATTTTTAAAATTATTAAAACAAATGATAATTAAATAATGAATGTAGGTATACAATACACATAATTTTGTAGGTAATCAGTTCGGTAATACATGTAACATGAAAAAAAGAGCATATTTTACGCAAAAACTTTGTATAAAAGCTTAGGTATTGGCATAAGAACCACATTTTTTAAATTATCTGCCGTATCGGCGTCTAGTCTCACTTGAGCGCTCATTGGTGCATTTCTATATGTTGTTCCCTAAAATCGTTCGTTTCTATATTGGAATGATTAATTTTGAATATTTACAGTTTTGTATAGCCACTTTGCTATTTAGTAGGTTAAATGCTGAGTTACTTAATTCATCTCCACCTATATAATTATAGCACTTTCTTAGTCCTATAGCAGTTTGTTTTGACAAATATCTGATACAAAATCTACCTAATAATGCCATCACTAAATAGACTAACCGATAAGAAATTAATTTTTAGCTTATATCAAATAAACTAATGGAATTTTCTTTTCATGGTCTAGATAGTTGGACCAACCTACTAGACCTACTATGGTTCTATTGGGAATAGTTTTTTGACCGGTTCCCCAAGTACAAGTTAGTGCACACACGGATAGGAGAGACGCAATCGCCGAGCGTCACCGATTTTGTATGGAGATCTGTGCGATCCGTGTGTGCACAAACTCTTACTTGGGGTACTGTATAACATTAAAAGAGTTAGCTTAGATCTTAAATAATATACGGGGTGTATAAAAGGCATTAAAATTCTAAATAAATAGGCAAAAATTTGGAACTAAATATTAATTTTAATGAAATTACACCCATTAGAATAAAATCGAATTCTTAGACTACGTGTATGATGACAAAACGTATTTTAGTTCAATATAATACACACCACAATCATCTTTATTCCATAGTCATAAGATTCGTTTTACGTTACATTGCACACATAAACTTACGCTGATCCTGAAATCTGTGAACATACGTTTTTATAAACATCGAGCACACGCATTATAAAATCCATATTAAGGTCTCCTCTCGCTCTAGCGGGAAATTCAAATTTTTTAGGGTTTTTTATATTGCGGCTGAACTGTTATTTCTTTTGCTAGTTTAAGCTATTTTGCGAATATAAACAATAATTTACTGCGTAACCCTGTATTTGCTGGGAAAGTACAGAAACTGGGATTCTGAACTGAGTTTCTGCACTTTCCTAGCAAATATAAAGAACCAATCTCAAAAATCTATACAGGGTTACACAGAAAATTATTGTTTATGTTCGCAAAATGTCAAGGTGTTTTCTTTACCAAGGTCCAATTCTGGTCGTCTCAACGTTTGGTATAATCTTTGTGGTGGCAAAGTTTATTTCAATCAGGGTTAGAACTGTGGTGCTGTGGTGATCTTAGTTCCGAGTTTCATTGGCCCCTGCCCGCGCGCAGATCGTCTCGCTTCCATTTCACGTTGTCGCTGCAACTTACGCTCTTCTCGCTTTCTCCGTAGCTCTTCCATTTTAGACGCGTTGTTTTCTGGAAGATAATTTAAGAATATTTTGGTGGTCGTTTTTTTACATTTTATAACCGACGACGGTATTTATTCCAAAAACACTATTAAGATATACCAACAGCCTCTATTCCTCCACAGTCAATGCCTTGGAGCCTTTTTTTCTCGGATCTCGGAAAGTCTGATGTTTCCTACTGCAGGGCAAAGGCCTCTCTTTCCTGGCTCTACTGATCTCGCTCTTGGGCTGTTAATGACCAATCCTTATCGTAAGAATCGAGCTCGTCTTGCCATCGCCGTTCAATCCAGGGAGATGATTAATAATAAATAATGTTGGACAATCCAAACAACATCATCTAGTCCCAAGCAAAGCAGAGCTTGTGTTATGATTTATTATCATTTACATAGATAGATATTTTTTATTATACATTTAAAATACCCAGAACACCCGATACAAACATTTATCCCAAGGCGGGAATCGAACCCGCAACCTTCCGCGTCGCAGGCGGACCTTTCGCCCGCCGCGCCACCTCAGTCGTCTAAAGAGGACAAAAAGAGGTCTAAGTAAAGAGGAGATGATTACATTACATTCAAAAAAGGTGTTACCATCAGCGTCTTCCTCAATAGGTTCGAACTCCCCGTCCTCCCACCCGCCGAGGGAGTCGTTGCTGTTCTGATGCGCGGCGGGTCGGTGTTCGAGTCTCGCCGCGGCGTTGCGGACATAAGTCGCGTTCGCGTTGTTAACGCCGCTGTCGCCCCATTGCGCGTTGTTCCATGTTTCCGATGGACTTACTAGCTCGGCTTCGGCGGTCTGTCAACATAAAACATTTATTTCAAAAAGGGTAGTCTAATAAATATATAATAAGCATTTAAGACAAGACTTTAAAAAAAAGCCTACATTTCTCTATATTTACAACACATTTTTTTAATCGTTGCCCTCGCTTCGTTGAAAATTACCAAAGTATTTTATAGTTTTTTTACATGTATGTATTTTTTAATATTAAAATCGTTATAGAGCCTCCCATCTCAGGATAAAAATTCATAAGATCTTAGTTCGGCTTTGACAGGCAGTCAGATATAAAAATAAATATTTTGACAATAATCACAGCTAAGTTGGTAGCAACTCGGTACAGTCTATTGGGACGAACGCAAATAAACCCACTATTTAAATAAAAGCCCTAATTGTACAATCTCTATATGAATAAAAACAGTACTGACCGGTTGTTCCTGTAATGTTCCCCATTCTTCATTGTCCCATTCGTCTTCACACAGCGCGGCTAAAGTCGGCGCCTGCGCACTGCTACTGCTTGGCGGTGATTTGGCGCTTGCACCGGTACCTATTAATAGCAAAATTATCAAGATTTTTAGTATTGTCAGGTTTCGATAGAAAAACGACTGTTGACACTGACTGAAACTTTTTTTTTGAGCTGCAATTCTAGATACATAAACCTGAAATGTTGACAGCTGTCAAGCCGTTCGGCTTAATCAATGCTTGAGGATTTTCTGAAAACTAGCCTATTAGGCTCGTTTATATTGGGGGAGATTTCAATAGCACTAATTAATTTCACATTAGAATTCGGCCTTACCCATGATGTTTGGGATTTTATAAAAAACTCTTTACAAGAGTTTCAAACTAACAATTATGGTCAAACTTAACATTTCAAACCTGTCAGTATTTTATACAGTATGATCGCTCTTAGTGATAAGGCCGCTCGTTATAGTATCTTTTAACAGCTTAATGTCTATTTTGTTATGCATGTTGGTGTACATTAAAACATTTTTATAAATTCATTCTTTACAGATCCCCATCAGGCTGTGAACTAAGTAAAGAAGAAAAATATTTATAGTTTTTAAAGTCAATAAATTTTATTTGTGATATTGCAATATTAAGAAATCTCATTATATTTCTAAGTAATATGTTGTTGTTTTACTAAACTACTAATTTGTTGGTTACCGAAGAGTTTTCTCCATTAAATTGGATCCTACTAAGTATTATATTTTTTATTCTTATTCATGTCGTAATTAATAAATCAATTTGGTTGAAATTTACTCTGTTGTCTATATGTATATGCTGGGAATAACACATAGGCTTCTTATCTCGAAACTTAAAAAAAAAGAAAAACCGACAGACAACTCAATCTTAGTAATTGAGCCTTTGGATTTTAATCATTGGATACGGAACCCTAAAAAGGATACGAAATGATAATGGACATAGTCGTAGGTGAATGTTAGTTTAAAATAAGGTGTCTACGTCACCTGCGCTGGAGTCGATTTCACCCCAGGCCGCCATGTCCCAATGTTCCGGATCGTAGTCGGAAGCGGATTCACTGCGTTCTAGTGACGTCATCGATGTCACTGATGACGTGGTTGTCGACATACTGCTTGATGACGGTTGTTCTAGAAGATTAATTGAGGTTTTGTTTTAGTCTGGTCGCGTGGAACTGGCACCTAGAATCATCTAGTATGTAAGACGATTCTAAATGATCCTTGTGACTTACTGAATAAAGTAATTTTGACTTTGACTTTAGTGTTTATTGCGTTGATAATGGTCTTTTAGACCTGCGCGATCTAGGATTTGCATGTGCCATCTGTTGATCTGTTGCGTAGACTACGATACAGTCATGTTGCGAGATAGATGGCGCTACAGTCTATAAAATAGTATTTGTAAGTACCCTTACCAAGAGACCCAGGTTTAGAGAGCACAGATTTGGGGTGTTGTACGCGCGCCGTGTCTGAATGGGAGCGGTAGAATTTGGCAGTGACAGCTGTCACCGCCCAACCGGCCCACGTCGCCGCGGCATTACTGAGGGATGGAGTCGCCGTGTGGACATCAGCCTCTGAAATAACACTGCATTTACAAATCATACTATATAACTATACTATACAACTATATAACAAAAAAATTAAACCGATAAAAAAACTGAAAAGCAAAAATACATACATACATGTAATATTATTTATCATTTTAATAATATAATTTTTATTGACTTAATTACTATTCTATCTTATAAATAGTTAGTTACAGTTACGGAATGGTGACATTATGTCACCATTCCGTATTGTAATCAAGACATCAAGTCTGCGTTAACTTTTTATAAGATAGACCGTCAGTTTTTAAACTAATGTAAGTAGTCCTAGTAATTTTAAGTATTATAAAATCTAATAAATATTTGCACTGAGCACTGGTGATGTGAATAACAACTTACCCATGCCTTCCTTGAGACTTGGATCTTCCGATACCTTTTCTAACTTTCCAAGGAAACCTCTTATAGTTCTGAACGCTGCGTCACGGACCTGCAAAATAATAATTAAAAAATTGTCTGTAAAGTCGGTTTACTGACGATAGTTGAACGTGACAACGAACGCAAAGGCCGATTGTGTTTCTTTGTCGCTCGTTCCGCGCTCTCGCTTGCACTTCAAGCCTTACATGGAACGCCTCAGAGCGAGGTAACGCCGCATGATTCATGTTTTTTCGTGCGTGCAGCCGGCTCTATGGAATTATAAGACGTTGTCACGTCAAAATCTATTGCATAATTCCCAAGTTTGTAGTTTTCTGGGTGTCAGTGAGTTGACATGACATAGTTATTCGGCTCTCCAACTCAACCCCTCTCTTTCTATCACGTATTTTTTATCCTTTCTGGCGCCACACAAACACACCGCCCAGTGGACTTTTCGATGTATTTTTATTTTTTCACGCAAAAACTACTAGGATTTTATTGAAACTATACAATAATACTTATATACACCAGAATAACACATAGGTCTATCATTTATAAAGATGTTGTCTCTTCATGTTTTAAATTTTATTTATTTCTTATTTAAACTCGAACCACGGAGATCAGTGGTTCCAGTTATTATGTGAATTGACCAAAATATAACGATAAAAAGAAGTCTAGTATAGAATTACCTGCTTTTCAGGGTCAGCAGTAAGTGGACACAGAGCTGGTAGTATTCTGTTTGCAACTTCAGCCAGCAAGAAGTACTGTTGTGTCGCAGCTAGTGCTAAAACCCCGGCTTGCCTCGCCGGCGGGAACGAGTCTCGCGTGGCACGAACGAAGGCTGATACTAAAACTTTTTGTCGAATCTGAGGGTGAAGATGCGCTGCTATTTTTCCAAGGCAGACCGTTGTGTTCGTTCTGGAATAATTTATATTTTATTGAATGTAGCTGTATTATATTTAGAAAGTAAAATTGTTTGATTCGATGAAAAATGAATTAGTCTGATGATTACATGATATTGGCTAGTATTTCGTTATTTTATTGAGAACTGGGCTATAGTAGTAAGGAATACTACTATTTTTTCTAATCTGTACTAATTTGACTGCATTACAAGCCCTGCCATATAAAAATGTTACACATTTTTATGGCTGTCTTTAGTTTTTTGTTCTAAATTAGGCTATAATACAGAAATCAAACATAAGAACTGATACTATTTTGTACACAAATTAAACAACAAATCATGTCAACAATCATTAATTCACTTTGTTTACTTAACCTGATGGACTTGGTCTCTCAAGTTAGTTTTTGATTCATTAAAATAGGTACTAACCTGATACCACCTTGATCATCTTTAGACTGTAGTCTAGCGAAGTGTTTGAGCACTTCTACATTGAGATTATTGTAGTTGAGCTTTGGTGCGAGATGGACTATTGATTTGACAGTCTGTTCACGGATAATGGCGTTCGTATCTAAAAACCCGTGAACGACTTGTGGGAATATTTGGTCGTTCACCTGAAATTATTTATGAAATAGAATATTCTGTACTTATTAGAATATTCGGTAATAGCAACTTAAACGAAACTGAAAACATGATACTTACAAACCATTTTTTTTTAAACTTCTTATTGAAAAGCTTTGGTCAGATAAAAGAATTAACCCAATACCTCGTGGGCCTAATGAAAAAGTATATTAAACTCTCTCAAATACACCTAATTTGTAGAGATAAATAAATAATCGTTCCCATTACAAGATTTGCTCAGTTTATGACTAGAGCGTGTTAAAAAAAAAATGTAGTATATAAGTATTCTATCAGCAATCTAGTTCCCATAGTACAAGCTTTGCTTAGTTTGGGACTAGAGTGTGATGTGTAAATTGCCCGGAATATTATTTTATTTAAAGCAATAAATTAGTGATAAAAGTTAGTATTTCATAAGATTACTTACTGTATTGTTCTGCAGATGCAAAATAAATTGATCGAGTTGCTGAAGTAGTCGAGACCGCGTGGTCCTGTCATTCGAAGCAAAGAGTTTTACGACGCACGGAACTATTTGTTTCTGGTACTCTGCTTCCTCTAATAGTTTACCTAACTGTGAACATAAAAAATACAAAATTATACATAAAACAAAAATACAGGTATATCTCCCTAGCCTCAAAGGTTTGCTGGAAGAGAACTCTTCTTAGGGTTAAGCTCGCCTTTGTACATGTCATCTATTTCTGTGTTGTGTATGTCTTATTTTGTGTACAATAAAGAATAAATAATACAGGTAAAAAAATATTTCATAAGTACCTAAACAAAACACATACCTAATTAAGTAGGCAAAAAACATAATTATGTTGAATGGATAATTAAATTAATTAATTACTAAAAGATACAGATAAAAAATAAAAAATAACTATTTCTAAGCATTACCTTAAACATAGGTGCTAAAATAGCGGACCCTGCATCCCCATAATGGTATGCAGTCATCAGCTGAGGCAGAATTTTGTGAATGCACACAGCCTCAGGAAAGCTATCCAGGAACGCGCTTAGAGTCGAGAAGAATTTGCCCTTCTCTGCTTTATCCTTGATTTGGATCTCTTCTAGAAACAGCATAGTGTCGATCAGATCATTCTTGAAGTAACCACCCAGTTTGCGACACCTGGAATGGATACAAATTACAGAGATATAATGTAAAGTCACAACAGTTCATGTATACACATAACTATAATAGAGTGCCGGTGACTACAGTGGGAGTGACCACCTTACGATCCTAAGGAGGGTTCAAATGCGGTTAAGTATTTACAATTTTATATCAGTCCACTGCTCGACTGTATTTTTGTATTTGTACTTGTAGCGGACTCCCGTTTCCGCATTTAGACGCTAGGGCGGTCCATTATGCGGGAGGGGGTGATCTGCCTAACTCGTTAGGCTTGGAGGAGTGAAATAGGGGTTCTTAGGACTTCTTGTCGTTGTGATGCTACACCCACGCATTCCAGGACTACGTGGGCAGTTTTTCTTCGGTAAGACAGCCTCTGCAGAGTGGACTGTCTGTAGCTCCGTTGTTGTAAAGAATTGACTGCTGGACTGTTTATCAGCTAAATTCGGCTATTAATATGCAATACCAATATGCTTTCAAACGCCGATAGAATACATCGGGAGTAGTACCTACAAAGAACTGCAATGCTGGGCATGTGCCAAACGTAATGTTTGGATTTGTATATTATTTTTATACATCAAAAATGAATCTTCAGTTAGTACTATTTATGAAGAAGACATTGCTTTTAAACAAGATACCTTTTTAAACATTCAAAACATCTAGATCTAAAAAATAGATATATATGTAGATGTGTATGCGATAAGACCGTGCATTGTACAAAACTGTTGTAATGTTCTTAGTGCACTATAAAGAGTATCTATCTATGTATAAAAACGTTTATAATTTTCTTATTACTTATATGTTTACCTTGTAATTATATCTGCAGGATTGGGTCTCGAGGCTGGATTTGCGCTGACAAGTTCATAGTACAATGTGCTAAGCTGCTTAGGTATATTGTCCATTGTTTTAAGTGCGGGCTGGGTTGTAAGGGGGCCATTGAAGGCTTCCCAAATTAGGCAGCCTAATCCCCATATATCTGATGAACTGGAATTTTATATAACTGTGTTTTTACATAAGATTTAGTATAAGTAGTTATATTGTTGATAGTGTTGAGCTACCATTATCTAAATATACACAAATATATACTTGTGTTTAAAACTTTGATAAAATCATGCCTCAAATAAATTGATCTAATGTCTTTGTTATCATATCCTGTTTCAGAACTACATGATATGAATTAAATAAATAAATATTCACAGATTTTTTTTACAAATATTTGTTCTAGGTGGGAATCGAACCCATGACCCACAGCATGGAAGGCAGAGCTACTACCAATTGAGCTGTGACACCTGTCTAAGTGCATTATCTAATTCATATAAATTAAATAAATTACAGCAAATTATTTTAAAAATTCCAACATTTGTGTTTGTTTTATTTATCTACCTACACCTAATTACATCATTGAGGTGAAGTTTGTATGTATAAAACTACATACAAACTTCATGATAAAACTACATGCTTCTAGCCTTTTGGAATTGGACCTACTTTTTTAAAATTACTTTACCGATTCTGTTTTTTTTTACTCCTATCCATAGATATAAACAGAGATGAAAAAACATCAAGTTACAAGAAGATTGCATAATAAATTATTTATTTAACTAGCTTGAAAAGGATGAGTCATTTAAGTGTACTCATACGAGGACCTAAATGTCTATTTATTACAAATTTAAATTTCCAATTAATTTTAAGGACAATAAAGTCAAAAGCCAACTCATACAAGCAAATATAATAACTGACTAAATTGATATGAACTTTAGAGAAAGCATTGTCCTAGATTAAATTGATGTAAGAATTTATAGTTGTTTAAACACATAAACATGATGTGATAGGCCATTGTAAAATTATATTAACAAGGTGACCTAAATAAACTCATATCAATTACTTAAATAAATAATGAAATATTTATGGAAAAATTTACACATCTCTAGACTTCCAACTAAGCAAAGCTTGTACTAAGATAACTAGATTACTGATAAAATACTTATACATATATTTTTTTGTTAGTACATACATAGTAACAGAATCACAGAACAAATATTTATGTTCACCTCACAAACATTTGCTCTAGGCGGGAACGGAACCCACAGCATGGAAGGCAGGACTACTAACTGTACTGTGACACTTGTCAGATGCTGGCTTACCATTTAGTAACAGCTTTTAACTTCACAGAATCTTTTTTTTCAGGTGGATCATAGATTTCTAGAGCCGGCAGGATTTTGATTGGGATCGGATTGCTGGTCTCCAGTCCTTGGGATGTGAGGAACTCGAAGCCACCAAGTTTCCATTCACCAGCTTGTGTGACGAAAACAGCATATAAGCACACATTATTGTGTCTCATATTGCCATCATTATTAAGGAATGATAGTGCTCTCTGAAAGAAAATTTGACTTACAACAAATAGTTTAATTTGCTAGAAAATGTATTATGAAATATATGTAGATTTACTTACAGTTATCTGGAATATGCCCCAGGCAAGAAACAGGTCCTTTTGTAGTCCTTCTAATTTCATATCTAATATATGACATGATAAAGGTTCTACATACTCTGTAGCTACATACAAAAATTTATCAGTTTCACAGCTATCTAAAAAATGTAAAAGGCTAGGGTGTCTCATAGTCTTTAGTCTCTTTAGCGAAGACTTCGCAATATCAAACATAGTCTCTGAACTTTTTTGAACATCAAACAGGAATATTGAGACTTCATCTTGGGTTCCTCTCTTCTTTCCTTTGTGTAAAGTCCAAACACTTTTGTCTTCTAGGCCAGGCACTGGATCTCCCACTTCATACGGAAAGTCTTTTGTTGGATCTCGAGAAAAAAACGACCACATCCTGCACTATCTACTCAGAAAGATATTTACAATCTGAATACGTACATTCTTCATGAAACATGTACAGTAAGAACACCAGTTAATAACACATATAGGGCGGTATAAAATTAATTTAGGACACTAGTTTATGCATATCACTGTATAATCTGAATACAATTAAACGCTATTACTAGATTTGGTTGCAAATAATTAAAAATAAATTTATTTTGCAAGAGTGCTCGCAAATTGGTTTGTGGTGTCTGGCATGACATAACAATAGACATGACAGTGTTTTGTGAATGTACGTATACTTGAAATATATTTCAAGAGATATTTTGATTTATGTATTTTATTTGAGTCGTTGAAATAAATAAACTCCTATCCATCCAACCACGATTCAACCGTGAGCATTTTCCAGCTGACTAAGGCTATTATTTAATCGCATCTAAGTTTGTGCCTATTCCGTGGAACGTTTTTACTCTCTATCAATGTTACTTATCTTATTTCAATCAATGTCAAAGAATTTTTAGGTTATGTTTATGTTGAATTCTGTATTTCTCTCACAATTGGAACTTATTTCTACATAGCAAACCCCGATTAGATACACTGGCTGCAAAATGTCTAAATCAGTAGCGCGTTTGAAGTCAATGAAAAAGGTGGCTGATAAATTAGACCATTCGTCAAAGTTGAGAACAAATATTCCTGCTGGAATGGCTGCAGCTGGTCCACCTTTGGGCCCTATGCTGGGTCAGGTAACCTTCTTTTTATAATTATAAATTACTTTACATTATCAGTTTCTATAGCCAACCCCTAACTTTTACAATTGTGTATGTTTATAGCGAAACATCAACATAGCAGCTTTTTGCAAAGACTTCAATGAGAAAACATCTAACTTAAAGCAGGGTGTTCCTCTGCCAACCCGTGTAAAGCTGAACTCTGATAGATCTTACCAACTGACAATTCATCAACCACCCGCATCTTACTTCTTAAAGCAAGCTGCTGGTATTAGCCGTGGCTCCATGGAACCTGGTATGTTTATTTTTAAGTTATCTTCATCTGTTACACTTATAATGCTGTGTTTATGTGCATTTTGGGTACAAATAAACATTTATCTTAACTTACACAACTAAAGTTATACAAAAATGTGATGTATATCTGAACATTGTCCAAACTCAATATCCATGTAAGTGTGGATTGTCCAGCATTATTTATTTATTTATTATAATACATTCAGCCAAAATGATAGATTAGACACTCAAAACTGCCCTATCTTCATGGATAACCATACAATTAAAATAACTTTAAATAACTAATAAATAAATAATACTGGACAATTAATAATATTAGTTTCAAAGTAATTATTTGAAATGTTTAATATGTGCTAGCCTGTTAAATGAATACAATGATCCATCTTTGTGAACTTTCAGTGAGAGAGATAAGTGGCAAGTTAACATTGAAGCATATCTATGAAATTGCAAAAATAAAGCAGCAAGATCCTCCACTTGAATGGAAGTCTTTGAAGGAAATATGTACCATGTTGATAGCCACTGCAAGAACTTGTGGCATTGAAGTTGTAAAAGAATTAGATCCCAAGGTGGGTTATTGTTTAACTTATAGAGTTGACTCTTGATGGCTCTGGCTTTTCAGGCTCAAATAAATGAAATATTGGAGCCTACATTGCCTATATGGTGCCTAGTCTTACAAAACTATAATAACTGTTTTCATGACTGCAAAGTTAATGGTAATTGTTAATCTCATCTGATCATTAAGGTCTAGTTTTGCTCTCCCTTCTCTTATCATAAATCAACCAATATTTATCAAGCATTTAACTACTTAACTCTTTTTATAAACATTATTGCAAAAAAAACTTATAAACATTTCAGGAATATGGTGAGTTCTTACAAGAAAGGAAAAAGATTGTTGAAGATCAAAAAAAGGCATTACAAGAAAAGAGAGAAGCGAAAATGTTGAGAACTGCTTAGAGTTTTTTTATTCTGTATTTATTAGTAAACTTTGGTTAGGAATTTGTAGATATAATAGGAAATAAAATAATAAAACAATTATCCAAAAATAATGTTTTATTCAATTAAATCTCTGCTTAATCTAAAATTGGCCACTATTATAGTGAAAAACTAAGTATGTTAGCTTTGTGTGAGAACGAGGAACTATTTCTTAGCAGCAAAATATAGTATTCTAAGATCATCAGCCGGATAATAAAAATAGGTAAGTATCTATTATGTTCTTGTAGTTGCTATGTCTTACAATTTACCCCCTAAAATACTAGTCCCATATCTACAAATGTAGGATTCCTAACTAAACATGGACAGCATGCACTTACATACTAGAAAAAATAGGTTTGTCTCTTAAATAATAGTTCAACAAGACAAGAAGATTCGAAAGTTAAATTAACTATCTATCAATATCACATTTAGCACAGTCTATAAGAGATGACATTAATATTACATACAACCAAAATAAGGATATCTTCGTACAAAAATACACACCTATGCTTAGATTCATTTCAAGTTTAACACTATAGTTTGCTTACTTTATATAAAAACTTCACACAAACTAGTTTAATTCATACTCATTTTAATTTCAATTAAAATGAGTATGAATTAAACTAGTCAGCATTGAACATAGCTGTCGTACGAGTATGTAAAAATAAGCTTTTATTGTGTACTTAATATATCTATATGGTAGCCTCGTATTGACTACTAGCGGTGAACGTCATGAGTTTTTTAACGGCAACTCTAGCAGTGCTGCCACAAGTCAATTTATAAATTACTGTAACGGGCAGATTTAACAACAGCCTCAATAAAACATTGGTTTTTTATTTTACGACGCTTGATGCTGGAATTATAGGAATTGGACTGTAGGAATTATATCGTGGTAAAGTTAAAAATTCCCAGTCTAGGAATATGGAACAACAATATTTGCATTTCTTAGAGATAAAAATTTAACATTCCCACACTAAAAACGAACGCATAAAACATTTTGTACGTAAAACAAATATTTGTACTTAATAAAATACTGCTTAGTATATTAGCACGATCTTAAAACTCAAATGAAATACCGATCTATATCAGGTACTTTTGTAAGTACTTAAGTCAAAATCTTCATGTTGCAATCTCAAAAGATTTTGTCCAAAAATAATTGACGATACAATAACAACAATACTTGCATGTGACATGGCAGTTTACGGTGATTCTATCATTACTACTAATTGCGTTGTTAATTAAAGTCACTTCATTAATCGCAAGTACCGTGTGCATTATTCGAGCATTAAACACACAAAAATTAAAATAACCCTTATTAAATAGACGAACCAGATGCCTTCAAATCACCTCATTTTTCACAACTTTGTCAATTTTTACAACTTTGTCAACATTTATTGACTGGATTTGCAGATCTCTTAAGTTTTGGAGAATTAGGCAGACACTCTGGTAATTCCGTGACATTGTCTATAGTGAAGTCAGGTAAATCTGATGACTCTTCGTCAGGCTGGAGAGGAATCCATACGGTACCTCCCAACTCAGCATCCTTACCACCCTGAAACAAAATACATAAACGATTTAGATTATAATTTTAACACTTTCGATATGTTTATAAGCCTATCATAGATACAGTGCAGATTAGAACTCTAGCTTTTTAAGTGTTCGATGAATAAACCTTATCATGCTCATGTAACTAAAATAGTCGTTAACTGGTTATTTTTATAAGTGATACATTATAAAGAGTATAAGCCGCATAACGGAGCCCTGAGGAACACCATTGTCATTCTATAGCGGCTGAGTATTCTGTCTATTGTTACTGGTAAATCTGGTAATAAAGTTATCGACCAAATGAGTTAAAGATTGCTCTCAAGTTCTCTCGAAGCTTACCCTGATATCAGTTTCCAGCTTATCTCCCACCATGATGCACATTCTTGGTTCGACACTGAGCAGCTTGCAGGCTTCGAGGAAGATGTGCTGGTCCGGCTTCTCCCATGGAAGGTCTCCGGACACCAGCACGCAATCGAAGTATTTGCGAAGCTTGAGCTTCTCGATCTTCTGCCACTGGGCGCGCGACGGCCCGTTCGTGATCAAACCGAGAAGGTAATCCTCCCTGTGCCATTTATCGAGCAGCTTTGCTTTAGACCCCGCTCCGATTAATGCTGTAACTCAGCACACGATACAAGCATATCCAAACAGTTTTGCACTATACAATAGACTTCTGAATCATGCATTACATCGTAACTCTTTGCGTGAGATTTAGAAAGGTACCGTTAGTGCAAAACAATTTTCGAAAAGTTCACGTTCAAGTTATATTCATAAATTGGACATGAAACAGAACTTATGGCTAAGGTAGTGCCGTGTTGAGTTTATGTCAGGAATTTGTGGAAAATGAGTGGGATCAACATAGCACTATTGTTAGTTAGAGTGAGGACCACGAAGACGTTTCTGTTACCGAATTCCGATTGAACAAAAATGTTTGAAAAACGTTTGGGGTTGAATTTTGAAGAGTCTTCGTAGTTTTTGAATTGTCTAAGGTAACGGTATTACCTTCCACGTGTACTCCCTCCTATTTTACATATACAATTCAAACCTAAGTGATGCGCACGCGGTGCGCCCCGAGTTATGTCACTCGATGAGTAACAACTGAACTGTTGAAAAACAAGTCATTTATTAGCAACATGCGCGGAAAGCCGGCCCAATACATTTGCAAAGGCAGTTAAGTTAAACTTATAGATTTTTAATCCAACAATTTAAAAAGTAATAATATGCCTTCACAACGTTTTGGAGCTGACTTTTCAATGGTACCATAAATCAATAATGCGCTGTATATCCATAGTATTATGTGGCATGCATAGACCAATGAAATAAAACATTACTACTAACGAATACTAACACTAAATGTGTGATAAATAGTAGTGTCAGTTGCGAACTTGCGATTGATTCAAATTACTCAATGTGATGATGTTACAAATAAAAATAATAATTTCGTGTACCACATAACACCATGCACAAAATAAAAATCGATATTTGTTCTAAGATCAAGGATACAATTGATTTAATATGAAAAATTTGCCCTTCAAACTAATGAGCTTTGAGCTTTATACTACTTACCTGATTTAAAATAAGTTAGTATCATTTTGTAGCACTACGAATCATAGAACAAGTAACGTAAAATTCAAATGACATAATATGTATTCCACATTTTAACTAACAAAATTATGGAGAAATATTATTTTTGATAACTAGAGATGATCATATAAATATTTCTTCATAACACATAAAACTACTTAAATAAAATTCAACCAACATACCGCAATGATTCCAATAGGTGTATCACATCATTAGTCAAAGTCAAACATTGAAATCTCAACTTTATCCATTCGGTTGATATATTTTCTGAAACAGAATAACATATTTCTGTAAGGGCATCGTATATTCTGGAAAGTCATGTCATGTTCTATTTAAAAGTTGTTTATCTAAAACATAAATAGAGGAGGACTTAGTATACGAGGTAAAGGGTCGACTAATACATTTTATAATATTTCATTGTCGGTGTGAAGTATTATAACCAGCTGCTCGGAAATTTCAAGAACGCCCACTCTAATTTTCATATTTTTGCTTTAGGTACCTTGTTTACTGAGTAAATAATATTGCAGAAAAGTGCTATAAGGACAGTATCTACAACTAAAGGCCGAGAAGTCAAAGTATATCACATAGTTCCCTTTTCAGAGGCTGAGAACATTATATAAAACTAAGTAGAAACAGATATATCACTAAGCGAACATACGCTTGCGTTTGTACATTCGATTTGACAAGCTTAAAGAGAATAATGCTGGACAATCCACACAACATCATCTAGCCCCAAGCTAAGTAGAGCTTGTGTTATGTGAACTAGAAGACTGAC
This sequence comes from Ecliptopera silaceata, assembly GCA_932527185.1. Classification (NCBI taxonomy): domain Eukaryota; kingdom Metazoa; phylum Arthropoda; class Insecta; order Lepidoptera; family Geometridae; genus Ecliptopera; species Ecliptopera silaceata. The sequence continues at coordinate 5,903,306 of OW052208.1, read as the reverse complement.
ATACTTAATACAATACATAGCCTTACCAGCTTTCCTGTCTTCCGTCTATAGCACTCATTCGTTGGTAGAAAAAATTCTAAATCCGTCTCTTTTGGCTCCTACTAGTTTCGATCTCAAAATTTCATATCTAGACGAAGCTCGAAATGCTTGGCATAGTGCTTGCCCTGATTCTGCTCCCCCTACCTCTCTTTCGTCTCAACGGCAATGGGACGGGCCTCTGTGCGAGTTATCACGGAACTGTCTGTTACAAACGTGTTCTAGCTCCGCAGATCGTGCCCGTCTTCTTGCCGTCTCTAAAAGGGAGTCAGGATTTTGGCTGCAAGCACTTCCTTCATATCATATTGGTACCCTAATGGATCCTGTCACGTTCCGTATTGCAGCAAGTCTACGGTTGGGCGCGCGGTGCTGCGCACCTCATCTGTGCCAGTGCGGTACTGCTGTCGAACAGCTTGGTCACCACGGATTATCGTGCACTAGAGCCGCCGGTCGGATATCCCGTCATGCTAGCCTCAACGACATCATCCGGCGGGCTTTTACCAGCGTGAACGTGCCAGCCATTCTAGAGCCGAATGGTCTGATGCGTGACGATGGCAAACGGCCTGACGGTATGACGCTTGTTCCGTGGGAGGCGGGAAGGCCTTTGGTGTGGGACGCAACTTGTGTCGATACCCTTGCTCCTTCTCATCTGTCACAGACATCCATTCGGGCTGGTGCGGCGGCGGATTCGGCCGAGGATCTCAAGAGACGCAAATATGCAGGTCTCGACAGGGCGTACATATTTGCTCCTCTTGGGGTCGAGACTCTAGGTCCGTGGGGTACCGAGGCCCACCGCGTTTTCAAAATTATTTCTGGGCGTCTAGTCGAAGCGACGCGTGACCCGAGGGCTGGTGAGTATCTGGCCCAACGTATCAGCATTGCTATTCAGCGCGGCAATGCAGCCAGTGTCTTGGGTACGCTTCCGATTGGTACTGATTTGGATCAGTTGAACTATCTATAGATCGTTTGCAACGGTCTGTAGATAGCTCAGCTGTTTCTTATGTATTTTATATGTAAATGTACATTTTGTAAATACTGTATAGTCGTAAGTTTGTTTGTGAATAAAGTAAATACATAGATAGAATTTTTTATTATACATACAAAATACCCAGAACACCCGGAATAAATATTTGCAGATCGTACAAACATTTATCCCAAGGCGGGAATCGAACCCGCAACCTCCGCGTCGCAGGACCTTCGCCCGCCGCGCCACATCTGTCGCCGAATTCGAAGTTTTTAGTTACGTCTATCGCAACATTAGACTCGAGTATACACAGCAGTCATCGTTACACAGCAAATGCGACGTCAATTTAGCTGGTGCATAAGCTTTGTCGGCAAACTGCCAAGTCCATTAAATACAATTCCTGCGAAGTTTGTTAACAGAGCGTGGTTGGTGTGGACTTTGTGGACGGAGTTTGTTTTACATCATTGAGCTACAAAACAAAGGAGCAATTATTTTGTAACGTAAAACAGGTTGGTTTCAGGAAAGTCGGTTGAAGTTTGGCACTTTACAAATGTATTACGATTGTATTGCCAACTTAAAACCAGCCTTAAAAGTGTTTTATGGTTATCCATCTAACGTTAACTGTACAACTAAAATTGTGCTCACATCCGCTTCTGAGCACAGTTGCAACACCCTATTTTCAAATGTTCAATGAAAAGTACACGCTGTATAAAATATCGATCTAAACACAGAGTTGGGTTACTCATAAAAGCAATTATATTAAGTAAACTGGGATTTATTGTTGTTTTATGTTTTCAATATTCATGAAAACATTTCTATAGATCTATTATAGCGTTATATCGACCGAGACGAAAAGTCTAGTTTATTTTTAATTTAATGGGTTCTTCTTACGTCATTTTCCTAGAAAAACTCAAGAAAACACAAGAAAATTAATGCCGTTATGAACAAGTTTATCGCGTCGTTGTGACTGCTCGCTTATATTGCCGAACGATCAGTTGAGCAGTTTTTGTTTTAGTTATAATAAGCGGAAACAAGGCTATCTTCTATGTACGAGTATATCATTCAAAGTAATAATTGGTATTTTTAATGAAGAGGTACCTCGTTTTATTTTCACTCACAAACATTACAGAGATTTATAATTACACTTGTGTAAATAAGTCTTGGGAAATAATGTTACCTACCTATTCGTACGTATTACTTTTGTTACGTACAGCCGAGGAAAACTATTGATTTTACGCGTATAAAATTACGTAAGCGGTAAATCCAACATTATTTATACTAACTGGCGATATGTCTGTAGTTCTTTGGTAGGCTGTTACGCCACAGGTGGGCTGGCCATTCGTCCAGAATATAAGTTTCATCGTCCGGCCGAGCCCGGAAGGCACGCAGAAACTTAATGCCGCTCTCCACTGCTTCATCTTTGGGAAGCCCGTACTGCTGCTGCAGAATCTCAACAAGCTGAGAAGTAAAAAAAACATGTATTAAGTACAAGAAAATTTAAATCGATATGCCTCCGGTATATAAGGTAGTAATTATGTAATGTTCTTTGTATGCGGACTAGTCTATTGAAGTCACATACAGTTTCACAAATGGCTTATGATGGTGATAAGAAAATTATGCAGTTATCGTTTAATTTTACATGAATACTGAGAACTGCTTTAATATAAGATTCTTCATTGTGTACAAAGCTTTTGGAAATAATGTATAGGTAGGTAAACTCGAAACTTCCGTTCCGGAGATCGCGATCAAAAACATTGATGGAATAAATATCCGGAAAACGAAACCTTTATAATAAGCAGCTGAGAGGTAGTAAGCCTGCTGTCACTACGACATTATTCCGTGTCTCACACTACGGTCTCAGAAATAGGTTAGGTACTTCTCTTCTCCGAGTTCCGTATGTACGTACCTAAGCATATTGAGAGTAGAGCATTGTTTGAACATTCCTCTAAAGCGGGATCATAGTTGTGTGATGTGTGGATTAATATGCTCCTATCCAGAATGTTGATCCTCCTGTTACTCTGCTATATTTGTGTTTAAAAAATGTCACTCCTCTACTACACTAACGGCCGGTTTCTGGAAACCCAAATCACGTTTGATCCGAGTTTGACACATAGTAACTATTTGATTTTTTCGTTGATCATAGTTCGAGAAACCGGCCTTTAGGTACTAAGTAATAAAGTGTAGTTACCTAGTTGTTTGTGTATGTCGCGTTTTGATTGATCGATGGCGTGGGTAGCACCGCATCTATGTGACTTACCATAACCTTGAAAACACATTCTGAATACCTACGACTAATTCTGAAATAGTAGCTGTTCCTTTATTTATGTATCGAGTGGGTGTTGTAGAAATAATACAGGGATCTCATACTCTCATTGACTTATCTGAAGTGTTTTTTTGTAGCTACTGAGGTACCTAACTAAAATCAGTTTAGGTACTCATATGCCCTATAAACATGCTAGATAATGGTTTCCTGTGTGTAAGGAAGACTAGAAATAGCAAGGGGTCATCGTCCCTCGTAAGACGTTCACTCACCTGAAGCTTGGCACAGTTTCTTGCCTGAAAGCTGATACCGCAATTTTACTGAACTCTATTATCCAGCTTAAAATAAATTTCTAAATTATTTTTGTTCTCATAATTTATATTCATAAAAAACTCTACTACTAAGAAAAAAAAACAAAAACTGCTACAGTAATATTTTGCTAACTTACTAGTTATTAGTTTAGTAAAATTATGAAACAAGATTGTTACCATAAGTCATGTTTAATGTAGCTTGTGTAGAATGTATCCCGTCTTCAAAGCAGATTTGGTGCTAATTCTAAGTATGTACTTAATCTAAAAGGAAACTACAACTTTTGTCACAAAAAAGTTTAATGAATCTCTTTCTGTTAAATATAAAAGTAAAGTTATCATTACATGAAAGTCACACTTAAAAAAACAGCTTATATATACAGCAAAATGCTTTGAAAAATAGCTCTTAGAATACAATTTAAGTACCTTTGGTTAAAATGTAGCTTGAGAATACAAAAATGATCAAATAAGTAGCCATGCCTACTTACATTATTAAACTGAGAAATGACATAAGAAGTTGGAAATTTTAATCTCCAAACAGTTTCTTGCCTAAATCCATTAGTCTGTGATTTCTGCAGCATTTTAGGGCTCCTGCCTTTTTGAGCACCGGAATGACACTCTCATTTGAGTCTACTAATTTACAGAGGAAGTCCTCAAATGCTGATTTAACATTAGGAGGCAGAGTTCCGATCTTGACCTTAACAAGCATTTCTGTAATGCCTTCAGCCCATCCACTCTCAATGGCAAACTCAGAAATCCATGGCACAATGGTAAGAACACCACTCATTGTTTGCATTCCCAGAAACCACAAGTCTGCAATTTCATTCCAGTGTTCTTTGTATGATAGTGAAACAACTAAAGCTGTAGGGTCATTGGACTCGTCAACATTGTAAGCATCCCAAAGGAACCTAATTGTGGATGTAATATATCTGCATATTGAGAAGTCGTTCTTCTTCACATTGCTCGCCAAAGACTTGAGGAGCAACAATCCTAGTACTGCGAGGTGGCCATGCAGCACCAAATTCTCAGGGATATTTTTCAACTCCGGTAAGTTGTTGAATATGAACTTCAGTAGAGTATTGAACAGCATACTGCTTTCAACTACTTTTGGAGCTAAAACTGTGAGATTCATGAAAATATTGCAAAGGCTGACCATAGCAGCCCTGGAGTCTTTCATGTCTTCCAACAACTGAGGGTCCAGTTCAGGTTCTGGTTGAGTCCTTGGTTTTCCTCTTTCTGATTTAGGTACAAGTGGTTTCTTGTAGTGAACTATTGACCAATGGAAGTTCATTGCTTCATAAAGGATGTCTTCTTGCTTTAGGTTCAGAACAATATCTCTAGCTTTGTCTTCTACAACTAAGTGACAAAGGGCAGGCAACATCAAACGCAACAAATCCAGCTGTCCCAGAAGAGAGTTGTCTGTGTCCATAGATTCACCATCAGACTTATTTTTTTCAGCCAATTTTCTTGATCTAAATGCATGGAATGAATCATTGGCCAGAGAAAATATGTATGGCAGCAATGCATAAATTTGATCTCTCATGGCTGTAGTTTCTTGAGCAATCCAAGCTACCAAAACCCTGACCATGGCACAAATAAACACTTTTTCAGCATCAGGCAGTTTATCTCTGTTTTTGTCATTAGAAACCTTAGTCAATATTGAGACAACAGCATTAAAGGCACCCTTGAGGCTGGTGTAAACAGACTGCTTCTCTTTTTGTTCCAAATCTAACTGATCTGTTGCCATGTAGTTGATTGATAGCTCAAGAACGGTGAAGCAAGCGGTGACCAGTTCACTGTTAGAAAATGCTTGTTTGAAGCTTCTGTCTTCAAGTTGCATTCTAACTTCAATGGCACAGAGTTGCAGCAATAGTAGGAAAAACTTCTTTGGATTCTCATCATCACACATTGTCCACTCAATTCCAAGGAGGTCTGCAATATTAGCAGCTAGTTTCAGGGCAGGGTCTCTTTGGTTCTTGCCAATTTTGCTTGTGAGGATATCATGTAGAGCTTTGTAGATACTCATTGGCCATGTTTCTTCTGCTGCACTTGGTACTACTGTAGTTTTGTTGCAGCTGTAGAGGAGTGCACTTAAAATGGTGGCTAATTCAAATTTTCTCTCGGACTGATCAGTGGCAAAGTCCAAGGAAATTTTGTTAACCAACGCATGAAACGGTTTAGGATCATTGCCCCATGCTGTGGGTCCGTACCTGCTAGTCAACTTCACAAGTATATTCAAAGCTTCATCAGTTTGGAAGCTTTGGTGCGAGTAAATCTCTGACATTTTAGTGATTGCTCCTACTTCTATTAAGGCTTTTTGACCAGCTTCATGCTCAGCAATACATTGGAGGCATGTGTATGCTTCACTAACGATGATAAGGTTATCATCATAGTCTTCATTGTCTGATGTCTGCACAATGTCCAAAAACACAGGGATGTTGGCAAGCATGTCGGGATGAGTTGACAATTCAGGTTCATTGCAAAATGTTGTAAGGACGGAGAGTGCAACCGACTTGTAAACAGAAGGTGGGCAGTCATCTTGAGGGTTGGAGTTGGTTAGCAGCCTCTTCAGAAACTGAAATCCAATAGCTTCAAACAACGCTTTTTTGGCCTGAGTGTTACAATCCTTGCTTTTCACTAGTTTCGTCACCATGAAGAGAGCCGCAAACTTCTCGGTGTCGCTTTGCGCGGCCTTCAGGATCATGCAGCATTTTTTGATCGGTTCCGATATGTCACCCATTATCACAAATCAATGTCCGCGATTAAAGAGCTTAATACGTAGCGCTCCACTGAGCGCAAAGATCCGCAATATACTGGCTCGCTCAATCTACATCACGTTTATAATTAGAGAGTGTTCTCTTCCAAAATATCTAAATCCGGACGGCGAGCTCACGTTCTCCAACTATGAAATGCCTATTTATAACTCGCGCTGGAACGTGAGCGTCCTACACGCGGAGAACGGCAAGCATGCAAGCTGAAACGTTTCAAGACGTTTCAAAAGAGAGAAAAAATCCACAACAAAGTCGAAACAAGATAATTTGTGATGTTGCTCGTGCGTGCGTTAACCACGATGACTCGACTTGACAGCGCGCGCACTTCGCTCCGAACTACGACGTAGGAAAATCCATGACCGTGGCAATGTCAATAGTTTTTTTAAAGGGTGAGGTGAAAATAACATACCTTATTGCAGGCCCTTGTATCGCCTTTTCTTGTTTGTATGAGCGTGTTGTCTAAATCGAACAATATCGCTGTAACATCACTGTTTTCTCCGTAAAAAGCATTATTTGCCATAATAGTTTTTTAGCACAGCACAGGAATTACAAATAATAGTTGATTTGACATGAAATGAAATGACGTCACGTGACGTGGTGTGATAATAATTTTGACATTCATTCTCAGCTGTTCGTCTCACTAGTGCCATCTACCGAAATACACTGTAACTTTTGAGTCAACGATAATTCTTATATTTTTTTGTTTCCTCAACTTTGGCAGTATTAAAGTGTAGTATACTAAAATAACATATTTTTTAGAAAATAACTTTTTTGTTGAATATTTAGCCTGATATACCGCCATCTATGTGATAGAAAAGAAAAAGGGACATGTCGAATCACATTCTTGGATAGGCGACTTCATACCGTCGTAACAGTTTAGTTTTTTCTACGAAAATTAGATGGCGCTTGTTACCTCACCATAATAATATGTAAAATAAAATGCCATAGTAGGTATACTGTCCAAATGCGAGTTTTGTCTACGAAGAGAACAGCGAAAATATAAAATCTTGGTAAGTTGCACAACAAATAAAGTTTAGTAAGTACTGAGTTTTCTTAATAAATTATGTCGTTCTTTTTTATCTGCTAGCAAATACCGCTTATCTGTCTCCCTCGTAAGTAGGTAGGTACATCTAAAAGTCACATAATTAGCAGAACTTATCCCTCGTAGGTACAAACGATAAAAAGGTACCTACCTCGACCAATAACATTCAAGACCCAAAGCACCTCAGAAAAATATACCGTACCTAAAGATAACCTTTATTTTATAGGAATTCTACCAGCGTACATAATCGAGAACTCATAGTAAATCCACATTTTTATAGAAAGCATGTTGCCGCCACTTCTACCTGTCTGTACCTACTATCATAATTTTCAGGCGAGGATAGTGTGAAAAGTGTTTCGACTTTACCGGAGCTCAGCTAATTTAGGTAAATATTCAGTTTTAAATATATGAACATGAACATTAACAGAAATCGCATGCCTATTGCAATGCACTATAATACTGCAAGAAAGTAATCAAACAATCAGAGAAAAACATGTTATTTACAGGAAGCAAAGCGAGCCAAGATTTTTTTTCGTGATTTTTACATATCGAATTAAAAGGTCTGATTTGAAGACTTGATATACGTTTATCGACAAATGGTACCGAAGACGTACACAATACCTACTTAAAATGAAAGTCGGTAACTACTAGGTATCTAAGTACGACTTTGGTACCGGCTTACCTTGTAAATCCGCCCTAACATGGGAGCCTGAAAAGGGACAAGCGAGGCGATTCAGTAAGAATTTATACGTCGGACTCGTTCAAGGGTTATTAGATTTCCTGTCACACGCAGGGTCTGTCGGCCGCAGGGCTTATTTGCCAAACATGACCAAGGATGCCAATTTCTTACGTAAACATTTTGCTCGGTCATTATCGTTTCTTGTTGGGAGTTTTGCAATCGTTCTATGAATTGGAGAAAACTTTATATTGTGTAAAATTATGTGAGTCGATGTATGCTAGTTAGGTATTTGTTATATTTTACTTTTATTTTATTTTACCTTAGGCTTTACAATTTTTATTTAATTTGTATACATAGGCAGTGTTTACTACCATCTTTCCATCGCGCTACTTGTGCATTCAATTAATTTCTTATTTGGAATTTTCTTACCCCGCCATTGTTTTCCAGTATTCAGCTAGCCCTGAATATTGGTACCACTGTTGTACCACAGAGAAATAATGATAGATGAGTCAGTCAGTTCAGTACAAGCGTACTAAAATAATATGCTACGAATAAGCTACGAGCACGCTACGAGTTGAAAAATCTACGATTATTGCTACGATATGTCTACGTTTCTCGGTATGCTACGCTACGCACCGCACGATCGACAAAATTGCTTTACCAAAATTTTATTTCAGAAAAAATAGTAGGGAGTTAAGTACTTATCTTTACGTACTTTATCTATAGTGTGTACGTTAGTAGTTTTTTTTCATTCTTGACTCAAGTACCATTCGCGTAGTTCTTTTACAAAAACAGGAGTGACGGGACTATTTCCTTTAGTCTAGAGGTAGGTAGGTAGGTATCATTCGCACCCTCGCGGCAATTAACTGCGTTGCTCATTAGCAGACCGTTTTCATTCGGAGGCCGTAATCCGGCCGGCTTGGTCCAACTTTCTTTGGACCATCTCTTGTATCACGTCCCCACGTTAATGTGCTGATGCCGGACTCGGACGCAGCTGGCGATTGTGATTCGGTCTTTAATATCCCACGTACCGCCCGCCGGGCTATTACTTTGTAGGTATGCGACTATTTATTCTGTCGTTTCGGCTCCATTCACTGTGCTAAAGTTTGCTCCAAATGAAAATTGTTCCGTATTTAGTTGATTCACAAACGAGGAATAAGTTCTTGTTTATGTGTGGGCACGCTTTTTGCGAGGATGTTACGTAAAGTATCTATTTACTGACCCATTCATGCAACGTGTTTGCGAGTCTGGAAATATTATGAGTTCGGTTCTGAGACTAGTTTTCCTTAAAAATTCTGTAAGATCGTATGGCAAGCGAAACTCCAAGATTTACATATTTTTATTATCCTCTAAACGGCTCTCCTTTCCACTGCGCTATGCTAGTCGACTAGCGCACAATGCAAAATCGACGTTCTTTTGAGGTTTAAATAAACGTGCATACAGTTTTGTAACTATAGGCTCACTTGCACAAGATTGATTGCAACCTAGAGTTAACCTATATTTATAGCCGTATAACATTACCATACATTAGGCGCCGAAATGCGAACATGCTGGCACGTAAAACGTTTGGTCACGGAACGGAACCAACACAGCGAATCTGCATTAACATCGTAGTTGCATCAAGGTGTAGCGGATACCTGAGGGCTTAGTCCGAGGTTGCAATTTAAAACTCCCTACTCTCGAGCCGATAGTCGTCTCTTGGATGTCCTTATATTTTATGGAATCCGAGAAACGACTCTCGGCTCGAGAGTAGGGAGTTTTAAAATGCAACCTCAGACTAAGCCCTCAGGTAGCGAGTACCTATTTAAGGTACATAAACAGTACGGTGCGGAGAGTGCAGTCGATCCAGTAACCGGATGATTTATACCGGGCAAACATCGCGCCGGTTATCATCGTCTTGCACCTGTCTTATCCGGCAAAGCCTGGTGGATGCACCGCACTCGATGTAAGCCGCTTTGCGATTTTGATGCATGTGAAATGTCGGCTTTGGACTGGCTAAGACTCGAGGCGTATAATGTAAAGACAACATTTATCACGCCTTAACGCTATTTTGAATTTATTACGGTTCAAAAATGGCAGCTTCAATGCTGGGAGAGAAATTGAATTAAAATAATCTAGGTTACGTCGCACGTCTACGTTTTACACTTCAACATAAACGAAATAAAAAGTTTAAGAAACAATAACAAAATAAACATGTTTGTTTTGTTTGCAGTGATTTTTTTCCCCAGAAATAAATTAAAAATAATTTTATCTAAGTTACTGGTTGACTTTGATAAGCAACCTTGTAAATATATATGCACCTAATTATAAACATTTGGGACAACAGGGTTTTCAGCAAAAAACTGATGAGCGCACTAATCCTGCAGCCGGATCTCGTACCTACTATTACTACATTGGATAGCTATAATAAATTCCACATTATCGAAATCTTATATAACATCGATGTCCAAAATCTCGTACGAAACGACTTGCTCCAAAAACAATCCAAACTCGATTACGATTTGATTTCAATAATAACAAGCTGCAAAACTGCACTACGGAGTCAATTAAAAGTTGGTAACTTTACTAGTTAATATAATTGAAAAGCAAATGTTCGTTGTGTGGTATTTTTCCGAGGTTTTCGAATTGTTCGCAGAGCGCTGGTCAAAGAATACTAAATATTAGGGCGGCGTGGTCGACGCCGGAAGTGCGCTAACTTGAGCCTCCGCCGGTCATATTTATTGCTTCCCGATCGAAACACCAAGCTTTGTTCACTCGTACAAACAAATAGGTGCCGACTGGTATAAATAAACTTGCTAGCTAGTAAAGAAAACTGTGAAGAAATCACGAACAAAGTTCTTGATGTTAATTTATTTGAAGCGAGTAGACGTATCGGTCGTAGAGAAACGCAAAATTGCAATGATCAAATCGAGTTTTTGACAAAAAAAGCTATTCAGCGAGGCTAGGTCCAGTAGAGACCTGGGACTGGGACACATCATGTCAGGCAGGACATTAAGAATGCAGGAACGCGGGAAAGCGCCAAATGTCCTCACTTTTTTCATTGTTTTGCGGCACACTTTATACGGTATACATTCTTCAACCGACCGCACTGCTTTCACGAGGGTGTTGAAATTGCGAGAGGAAATTATATGAATTACATTTCATTTTATAAAAGTAGAGGACATAAAATGAAAATACACACTAGATATAACATCGATTACCTAAATAATTTACATTATTATTTAAAGTTGACCCTCAACGGTTACTTATAATAACTAACTAGACGCATGTCCAAACATATTATATACACAGCACATTTTCTGTGTAGATACATATCGTTCGTTTAACTTTAATAAAATCTAAAATGCGTATGCGTTAAATAAAGTCGCACTGCGCGGTAAAGACACTGGACGTCAAGTCGCACGGTGCAACCACTTTTACATTAATACCTAATATATTTATGCGCGTAGTCTAGCTTATAAACCAGTGTTTTTATGAAAAATCAAAACGAAATGGATTTGATATAATTTAATGTATTTTTATATGATTGCTACGTTCTATGATTTTATCTTAAATCTCCTAAAAGGTTAAATTTTATCAAGACTATTCACCCATCTCAACTTTAAGTGCAAAGCCATCTCTGATGTAAAGAAAATGTGTCTTGACGTTATAAGAGTTAAAATAAATCAAAGTACCCACTTTTATGAAATTTTCACAAAGCACCAACTATTGCGTGGTTATACATCTTATTTTATACTATGAAGCATTTATTTTTCAAATTAAAAGTCTGGAGTTCAAGAAACGCTCAAAGCAACTACAGTTTATTTATGAACCTAGTTAAATAATGAATAAAATCAAAATAAAATGAGGCACATAAAACAATTAAAAAACTGAGTACCTATCACATACCTAATGGCTAAGCATCTTTTTCAGATCAGTCTTTAGACAAGCACAATGTGCGTGGCGGTCTGAGCTTCATCGAGCCCTTTTTCTTGTTTTAAGCATCATGATTTAGTTCAATGATGTTTCAAAGAGGTATTTTTTAATGCAACATATTCTATAATTTTGTATTTATGACCCACTTTTAGATTGTCGGGTGTTAAAAAAACATAAGGCAACTATTTTTGTATTTATACTTTAATAGACAAACCCCCTATTATAAAATTATTCCATATAGTGTCAGTAATATCAAATTATAATTCCTGTGGCTTTGTTGATGTGGATAATCACTGGGTATAATCATGCATATCTCCTTTCGACAAATTAATATGCCAGCGTCTACTCATGATTCCTGTCACAGCCTAAAATGCGGCTAGATCACTTGGTAATTATAGGTCTACCAGGATCTGATAGCAAAAAAGGGAAAAAGAAATTGACGCTAGCAAAATGATGAAAAATAGCCACATGAAAATGGATATTTTTTAAACTTTATTTTTGCCATCAGATCCTGGTAGACATTAGGGTTACTAAGATTTGATGGCAAAACAAAAGTTTTTACAATTTTTTTAATCTTTATTTTTGACCTATAGTCATCTTGACTGAAAGTAGAAAACAGCTGGACTAGCCCCAAGTTAAGCAGAACTTGTGTTATGTGTACTAGAAGACTGACATATTTAATACAATACATTACATAGATAGATATTTTTTATTATACCTACATATAAAATACTCAGAACACGCGGAATAAATATTTGCAGATCGTACAAACGTTTATCCCAAGGCGGGAATCGAACCCGCAACTTTCCGCGTCGCAGGCAGACCTTCGCCCACCGCGCCACATCGGTCGTCATTTGTATTGGAAGTAACTCAGTTGTGTTGATAGTAGCTGTGAACAAAGCTCCGACCGAGGCGCGGGCACTGGAGCGGTTTCATTAGGGGGCCCATTTGCATGTTATTCATTACCTTTATACGTATGTATATCATTTCACAACTCTGGACGTTTAGGTGGTACTGTCTGAAGATTGCTTGAATTTTTGTGTAGCTGAGTTAACATATGTTTTTTTTTATTTCTGTATTCCGTTGCGTAGTACGAAACGCTATGAGTCTGATTGATTGAGACGAACAGTGTATTGTGTTTATACACCCTATTTATAAGTCACTATCAACATAAACACAATTGGAAAAAATGATATTTATTTCGAAATATGGTTTAACACGATTTTATTGACGTACCTATTTGTTTTTTAAACGGGGTTACAAATATGTACTTATAACGCCGGCAGACGTAGACAGCGCCTCTGGTGGTTTAGCTGAGGTGTCCAAGGGCTGTTTTAATACAAAAAAACAAGTTTTCAATAGATTTTTTGGTAAGAATTTTATGTAGAAAAAATATATTTGCAATAAGAAATAATTTTTGGAGCACAACTCGGCAACTTATCCATTATTACCCCCGGGAGAAGTGACGTTTTTCGGTTCATTACTCGAGATAAAAAATAACTGGTAGGCCGTATTGTCCACGCTAACCGCTAGAGATAAAAAAAAAAACTATAATATGCTTCTCTGTACGCATTTACGTAGAAAACAGGTTAGGGAAACTTTTGTAGCAGTATTCTTTAGTACAAGTATTTGTAAAATAGCGTGTAAAGTTCATAATATTTCGCGATACAAATGTATGATTAATAAAAATAAACATTTCAGTCAACATCTATTTTTATTTGGTAAATACCCAGTCACAGAACAGTCTCTTAAACCTAATATGTTAGTAATATAGTTCTTATAGCATGCTACTACTATGCTTATTTTGGGACTACATAACGTTGCATGAAAAGGCCATGAATATTTATTTTCCTAATACATACTTTATGAAGATCGAACCCACGATCCACTGCCTGGCCGAGCTAAATTAACTGAACAGACTGAACTGCGATGGCTGTCGACAATAACTTAAAATTAGATTAATTTCGCATCCCCTAGCGTTGGTATGACTGCATCGCTTGCTCTGAAACTCATATAAGTATACCGTTTTAGCTCTTATTAAAACTTTGTTCTAGTTCCATAGTTAAGTTTGTGGCTAGTTTCATAACAGAGAGTTAATAAGATTTTGTTGGGTTGTCAAATTATTACCTACAAAATAGATATTTCTACAAGATTTTATGAAGAGTATTTATTTAAATTATTATTGAGAACTGAGTTTTGAAGCTGTTTATGAGAAATCATGAGGGTCGTTTTTTAATTTCTTAAAGGAAGGTTTGAAGTGGTAAGTACCGGCAACCTGCTTTAAAAGTATAAATGTGGTCTTGAAGTGCAAAATTAGAGGCATAACTTGGCGGCTTGGCAGTTTGTAAATGCGGTCTCGCTGGAAACGTCGGAGTACAGAAGCGCCCTGTAAACAAAGGGCTCTCCTCGCACTTTTATAATTTACTTAGATATCTACTCTTTTTGCCTTTTGAATTTTGTTTTTTACAATTCCCCCTTTTTTGAAGAGCTGTTATCGCGGGCTCGCCTCTACAGACTCCATTTTGTTTTCTATTCAAATCAGTTTTGATGTGGGCCTCAGTTTCGACAGATACGAATTCACTGGAGATGCTGATGCTGTAGCATTTGAAAGATGCTTTTTATTATCTGATGAGGCTTCTTTCATCTCTTACAACAAGTAGGTGCGATAACGATTGTTAATTATGGGTCCTTTTTGTCTAAAGAACTTATTGGTTATTTTATTATTAAATATACCTAATACTGATAACACAAGGAAAGCCAATAATATATTCAGTAAATCCTCTCTGATGTACACGTTAAAATAGGAATAATTAGTAGAACTAATCAATCACTACCATATAGTCAATGTCTAATGTCAATGGCTAAATTTTCGTCCGTCCTATATATACCTAATATATACCTAATATATAGGACGTAATATATAGCTACCTAGTATATTTTATTTATTTTATTTTATATTATTCGGAAAACAGTGTACAAACTATATTAAAAACAACTTAAAAAATTAAACACCAATTATATGTAATTATATTGCGGATAATAGGCAATTAGAGCAACGGATTATTTTATAACCCAGCAATAGTCAACTAATCATGTACTAATTTTTAAGTTTAAAAGTATTATTATAATGGCTATTCTGAACGGCTGTCGCCGCGGAAACTTTGGAACTGCTTGCTCGCCGGCCGTCGTCTGCTTGAAGTTATTAATAAAATGAATGGTCTACCTATGTGTGTTAACTTTGTTACCGAGCAAAATTTCGACGTTGTAATGTATGTAACATACGTTTAAGATTGTTAAAAAGTTTCTGCCAAGTATTTAAAAATAACTGTTTTCTGAAATCAAAGGGACATTCTTAAGAAAAGTTCTTTTGTTTCAGCCGCGTATATCAGAAACCATTTCCTTTCTCTCTATTTTTTAAAACGCTGGCTTCCCTCTGGCCGTAATTTTTCTCCTCACCAATTACTTTGTTTCTGCACCGGAGAGGTATTGCTTCGGAGAACGTTCTTAGTATTTTTCAATATTCGGTTTCCTTTTATGTTTCTATATTTTACAGCTGGAATGCTTTTAGTAAAACGTTAGATACTTAGTTTGCGTTTTGATAAAAAATATTTAAAATATTCTTTGAAGAGAAATGAAATAAAAATGTTGAACTTTTTTTTTTTTTTTTATTCTAGCCTATATTGTCCCACTGCTGGGCAAAGGCCTCCCCCAAACAGTTCCACTTCTCTCTGTCCTTGGCAGTGTCCCACCAATCCAAGTCGAATACGTCAAGGTCATCCCTCCAACGCTTCCTTGGCCGACCCCGACGCCGCCGACCTTCAGGTGTCCAGGTGGTAGTTATGGTAGTCCATTTATCTTGGGGCATTCGACTAATGTGTCCTGCCCACCCCCACTTTAAAATTATAATAATATTAATTTAATTATATTATATTAATTAATTATATTAATTAATATAATTAATATTATATAGAAAAATATATTATATATTATATTATTACTCGCGCTATTCAATATATAAATAAAATATAATATTACATTTTTCTTTTTCTCTTCTAAAAACTCTTCTTCTTGTCTTTCTTATGAAAGTAAAGTTACATAATTATGCTAATATTAGAACTTATAGAATAAATATTTTCAATCGTTGTTATAGCATGTCGTGCGATCCTATGGTGTTCGAGGTGGTTCTTGACAGCGCTAGGAAACTAATCAGTCAATCTCAGCAGCGATAGGTACCTATAAGCGAAGTGAATCTGCGAAATGATGGCTTCCCGGATAATTAATTACCCAAACTTCAATAGCTAGGGACAACAAAAGACGATTGTTTGCTTTCTGCGCCGTTGAATCGATGTCGGTCCTAAAATCCGGATAATCTCGCCCTTTGTATCTGTTTTATGAAAGAAATAAAGTTTTTATATCCTTTTGAATTAGCTGCTTCGTCGGAAAATCTTATCTGAGTATAATTTACATCAGTGACGCGGATGCTTTATTTTTTGTTTGAAACGGAATTAATTTCAGGAAACGGTTCAGTCATTGGTTGAATTTTAAATATCGCAACATTCTTCTGTGTTCAAAGCGTGTTGAAATAATATGTTATATTATAGTTTAGTAGTATCAATTAATTGAGTATAATATAGTTGGACGTCTTCGTCCTCGGTTTCCTTTCAAGGCCCGAAATAGAATTATAATAAAGAATTTCCCGTCTAATAACAGTTACAGAGTACGAGAGCCGCTGAAGACAGTCACTTTGTTGTGCCAAGCTAAAAGACTGGTCTGCAGATAACGGGCTGAGCACAATAGACACCCGCGCCCCGCCTTCCGCCAAATATGAACTCTCATTGTTTACTTAATTACAACGGGTGTCTTTGAGATATGGCTGGTACATATTCAGAGGCTGTCATACACATATTTTATCGTAAGAGGAATAGGAGGATATTTTTCGTATTGCGAGCATTGTGTATTTGTAGATACGACGCGAGCCTGTTGCGTCTCAGTGTTTCATGTAGGTACAGCTCTTGAAATACAGTGCGATGAGTTCAAAAAAGGATTTCGATTAAGCATTTAATAAGCGTAATGTAATTAAAAACTCTTTGATACTCATAAAGTACTATAAGTACATTCCTGCTATAAGAATATCGATAAAATAAAACACGAAACTTACCAGCGAATTAGATAGTAGTTTATAAAAACGAAATGCATATCATACCGAATAAAAACAATAATGCGAAAGAGACAATGTAAAATTTTGGATAACACATGCACAAGAATCCGAGTGCCCGCAGATAAAATATTATGATCCTGCCTAATAAAAATAAAAGGTTCGCGATAACAATAATTTTAAATTAGATCAATTTAGGACGATAACGGCTCCAGTTATTATTTCCATGGCGGCGATAAACCTTGTAAATGGTTTTCCAAACGTCCCGGGCTGTGCGGCGAGCCTTTTTATTGGGGTATTTGTCAAGATATTCTTCCAAAAGGGACTATAATCGAACATTTTACGTTTGGTTACCATGCGCCGTCTGCTCTACTCCATGGTATGTTTATGGGGATTATCAATTTTAGGGACTCTAATAGGAAAACTATGATGTAGTGAACGTTCTAACGGGCCCATTTGCGGGTAAAAACCCATGCATGACGTTGTGTGTTAGGTACTTATGTAAAGAATCTTTAAATTCAAAGATCTGTTTAGATGATCTTGACGACATGATAAAAATGAATTGTGATTGAAAATCATTGCTGAATATACCAACTTTCCATTTTTTATATCATCTTTTTTACCATGAGACTTATGTTTTATGCATGTTTTGCATTAGTTATGCGAGTTTTGTCGAAAGAGTTTTTATGATTAAAAATTATTAACCTAACAGTTTCCAAGTTTTGTTATTTTGCAATATGGTCAACGTCTGTTGCAGCTTATCTTTGATACTAATGACTACAAAATATGTCTAGTACTCAGTTTAATATAAATAATTTAGCATTAGCAGATATTGTTTAAGTAGTTATTTCAATCATCAATTTAAAAAGACTGTTAATATATTAAATTCTTTATAAAAAATAACATTGTACGTCCGAAACGTACAAACTGTTGGCTCTCTCCCTAATTATATATAACATTTTTATGTACCTACACAGTTATGTAATAAATATATTCATATAATTAAAATTAAAAGGTGTTATTATGTATGGTCATCAAGACAAGTCAACTCTAACTTTTTGTAAGTCTTCGTAAGGGCACTTATTCAGAGTGAAGTCATTGTACGATCTTAGATGAGTAGACGGTAAATACACACTTAGCTCCAGAAGTTCCCTTGAATAAGATCAAGTGTCTTTGAACCTTTGTTTTAGGTTGAGTAGTCTAATTTCACCAAGTAATTTGCTAAAGGGATTATGGCTCTTTTGGTTTATTTTATAAGGTTCATCATAATTTTTGTGGGTATTTTTCAAACTTCATACTTTCGTGATATTACAGCTGGTGCCTGCGAATTCGGATTGCTATAGTTATATTTTTGTCAATTCAAACATTATCTTTGTAAATTATAGCTGTGTTATTCTGATGTATAATCTACATTATTGTAAAGTTACATTAAAATCTGTTTAGTAGTTTTTGCGTGAAAGAGTAACAGACATACATTCATCCATCCATACAAACTTTATAATATTCGAAAGATTCTTTAATTCAGGCCATGGATGAACTAAATCTTATTTGAGCTGTTGGTTTTCCTATAAATAAATAAATCTTTACTGCGTCCCGACAGAGTTAGGTTTCAACTCAGATGGGTCAAGTAGTCTTAAGGTTAATCAATTAATAAGTTAATCAGGTTATCTAAACGATCACACCCTCATCTTGCTACCTTTATTTTACGCTTTGCGCAGTCAACACATATAAACAAAAATGGCTATTGTCTTCCAAATGTCGTGTTTATTCAACGGCTTGAAGAAGTCAATAACAAAAGAGTGTTGACGTGGTAACAGCATTCTCTCTGTAAAACTAGAAGCACTACAGTACCTCTACCATGAGTTGTCACAGTAAAATCGCCTGACTTTACTACAGTAGTTACGTCAATATTAGTATTACGAATTTTAGTACCCCACTATCCGCTAGAGGCGCTGTACAAATCTTCATACATTTTTTTAACTACAGACGCTAGCGAGTATAGTATATATAGTATAGTAAAAACTCATGGTAGGGCTACTGTTCAGAAGACGTGACAACTACTAATGGAAATACTCCAGCGTTTGTAGACCAGAAGCTCAGCTCACGAGCGATTACCTCGCTATACGTGACTGTGGACCCAAATTTGCATGTTTAATGAAATCATCGTATGTACTACATCATAAATCAATGATGTACGTGGTAGACAGTAATTGGACCACTAAATCCGTGCTTGTTTATGTATTCCAAACTAATTACAGGCATCGTAATCGACAGACAAGATACACAGCTCTGAGTCTTGAACTAAAGTCAGTCATGCGGTACGAAATCGTACTTATGAAAAGCTTGCTTTGTACGGAGACGCACTCTCTATACACTTATATGAATGCTACATTTCATTGACATTACTATATTTCATTCTGTTTGTTAACTAGATACTTTTGTTATTATTTTTCTTAAATTGTGTATTCATGTTACTTATTTCCTTTTAATTAGGTTATTTTTAAAAAATTTCATTTTTTGTTTCTTTTGATAAGACAACAGTTATTTAGAATCATACATGTTAAAAACATTTAATTGGTGTTTAGTTTTTTAAGTTGTTTTAATATAGTTTGTACACTGTTTGTTTTCCGAATAAAATAAATATAGTCAATAGTCTTTTGAAATCGGTGCTATTCATTGTAAAACTACTCAAGTAAGCAAACGCCATTCAGAAATTAAGTGGTAATTCTATAGTTTGCTCTGTAACTCTGAGGTTTAAGTGTATTAAGCAGACCAATGCCACGTTGTTGAATAAGGTTAATTATTTTGCTGCCTGCATTACTGAGTTCGGGTTCAAAATATCAACAGATTTTTTTAAATCTGTTTTAGTGTTATACTTATTTACTTACTTTTCATACTTGTTTTGACAACCTATGTGGCGCGGTGGGCGAAGGTCCGCCTGCGACGCGAAGGTTGCGGGTTCGATTCCCGCCTTGGGATAAATGTGTGTACGATCTGCAAATATTTATTCCGGGTGTTCTAGGTATTTTGTATGTATAATTAAAAATATATAACCATGTAATGTATTGTATTAAGTATGTCAGTCTTCTAGTACCCATAACAAAAGCTCTGCTTAGCTTGGTGCTAGATGATGTTGTGTGGATTGTCCAGCATTATTTATTTATTTATTTATTTGTAGAAGAGAATATTTTTACTTTAGACTACCGTTAAATTTAAATTCACTAAAGCAAAATTGAAGCTAGTTCCAAACGAATCAGTATCCACCATCCCAACACTGACAGTTTTCCGGTTAATCTGGAGGAAGGATGCATGCCGAGTATCTATCGCGCTACTAATCGTGGTGACTTGCCGCGGAAACTCCGGAAATTGGCTGCCCCAGATCGGCTGCGACGCCTCCTACAGTTTGCCACGCTGCCACGCTGCATGTCCAATGTCCCATTATACATATATATACCTTATATAGAACTGTTGCTCAGCTTACGGAAATGTACCTACGTATGTATGTACGAACCCTACTACAGATGAGGTTTTTAGATTGCGTTGATAGTCAACTGCTTGATAAATAAAAATCGTGATGTTCGACATACAATGTAGTAGGTACCTACACTTTAACGAGTTGATTCAGCTTTCTGACTCTGTGCTCTCTTTTATGCTCAAAATTAGTATTCCGCGCAATTGAGATCTATCAAATTATTCCACATACTCGTAGTTTACATAGTAGCTTTATGCTTTAAAATATTATTTAGTGATAAATGTGATTTTTATTTTGTGATATAGCTGGAAACTGATTTCGTAATGCCACCGAAAATGAAATGTAGATGCTAAATAACGGTTGAAAATGAAACGTTAAAATGTATCAATGATCGTAAAAAGTTCTCATTTCAGTCGGAATTCGCGGAGACGCGACGCCGTTTCTTTGAATTAATAAGCAGACGTTAAATTTAAATTTAATGAAACAAGTTTCTCCAGAGTACTGAGTTATAACGCAGCTTAAAAACAGGTTAGCTGAGCAGTCGAGAGTAGCGCCACTGAAGTGTTTATAGATTAATTTCTAGAGGTAAAGTTCTAAATAAGATTAAAGTAATTGAATGGGGAAAAATTACCCGTTGAATGAACAGGTAACGGATCATAACTTACCGTTTATGGTATTTTTAATCAAGAATGGTAAAAGCATATAATCTATTGAAAACTTTTATCAGAATTAAAAATTCAAAGCATTCTTGATCTTGTATCAAAAAAATTGTGTCACACATTTTATGAATAAAAAAGATTTCATTCAAAAAGGTTTTAACGAAAATGCTTTTGTCTTAGTTTGGTTAGTATCTAGCTGTATAATTCTGGGCTGTGATCATACCTATTCAGTTCATAACAGTGTTGCCGCTTTCTTCGTTCTGTACATTGTTTTATGTAAATTATTTACAATTATGACGCCCGTGTAACCGCAACTCAGATTTGAATTTTAAAATTATGAAATACAATGTTACTGTCTTATTGCTAGGTGAAGTTTTTTTTAGCCTCTTGGATGAGTCAAAACTAAAAATAGATACAAACCAAACTACGCTATTTTAGATTCCATAAAATCATTTTATTTTTTACACATAGGGTAACCCCTATCTTATAAATAGTAGCGTTGACTTTATGTCATCATTACGTATGGTAATCAATACTTCAAGTCTGCGCTAACTTAAGATAGACCGTAAATAACATACTAACGGCCGGTTTTTCGAACGATGATCAACGAAAAAATCAAACAATTACTATGTGTCAAACTTGGATCAATCGTGATTAGGGTTTCCAGAAACCGGCCGTAAGTAATTTAGGTGTCAATTTCAAAACTACACAAAAATAACTGCAAGCACTCACAATTTTTTTGTAGATATGATAATAAATCTTCAATAAACGTAAGTGGGTGTGAATTAATTCCATTTTATTATAACCAAAAAATATATCCCCATACAAATCAATTTAATAACGAAGATCCTGGCAATCATGCAAAGTGGTAGCTTCAACTATCGGTATTAATATGAAGCGATGTGCCAATATTCAGATTGATTACCTGCTAATACAATCAAGCAAATCTATATACTGGAATCGGCGTTTTGCGAGGTGTGTGCAAATATTTCCTATCTGGGTCAATGGTGCAGGATCTCGCGGTGAATTTCTTACATTACACCAAAGCGTGAATTTAGATATGGAAGAAAAAGTTTTATGAAAGTGATCGTAAAAATAAGTCTTAAGAACAATCCATAATAACGATAAAAAATAACAATAACAATATGTAGGACGCCAATTATTTTGAAAAACTTAGATGTACCGGTACTTATAAAAATGATCCCACTGGGTCAAAAAGTAATCAATCAACGAAATTAAGAAAACATATACAGTATTAGTATGATAAGTTAACAGTAAGCGAAACCTTTTTTATTTTAAGTACTTATTTATGTATAAAGACCGGGATTTGAAATAACAAAATCTGTTAATTGGGGCATTTTATTTCGCTGCTATCTCGTGAATATTAAAAATATAATTATTATTCTTGTACCACGGCTAACCCAAGCCTCGATCTTACAACCTACCAACCGCTCATTTGCTCACCCTCACCTTCACTCATTCTACTACACTGCGTTTCATTCACTCTACACGTCGTTTACAATTAATCAATTTTATTTTTGTGAAACATGAAATGCCAATTTATTCTACTATATAGCGTTCCGTTCTCTCTAAACGTATTGATTATGATAATTATGATACTCTCTAATTATGATAAAAAAAAAAACAATTTTACGTTATTCTTTTTTTTGAACCATGAATCGAATATTTTCCATTTAGCACCAACGCTGTTCCAGGTTAGGATATCAATAGTTTTACTTTGACGTGGTGTTCTAAACTCCAGCTCTTGGACCACAGTGATCGTACCGAGCTCGCCAGAATGTTCACCGGTACAAAATGATTCATGGAAATTGCAGCGTAATTGAAAAAAATACGTTATTGCCGTTTGACGCATTGCCGAGGGATGCTCGTTTACCACTGAAATTGTATCCGAATCTGTTTCTATTAGATACTCTTACGTATCCGAATTTATTGGAAAGTGCACTATATTTTTACATTCAAATAAAAGGTAATTTATAGGATTTTATAAACAGTTTGCCTAGTAGAGCAATTTTGTACCTAGACAGCAAAATCAGACAATGTGATCCTAATTCTGCGTTGTTTTCAATAGCACAACTCAACTGAAAATTCTCCATTAACATTGATAAATAAAAGGTATAAAATACCAAAACATGAAGTTTGGGTTATTCGTGTGCAAAATTTTTTTTGCGAATCCTTTTTACCTTCGCGCATGAATAGTCTCCACTCGGCTGATTCACCGAATTTAGTCTGATAACTCGGAAACTTTCTTTTAGACTAGTCAAAGAAAAACACAACCTTTGTGCGTTTGAGTCTAGGTTTTATTTGAAGATTGACATGACGGTTGGAAAAATACTTTTTAGCTGTAAACTTTGAAATCCGAAGATTCAAAGTTTATTCAAAATTATATTGGTCACGGGCTGTGGAGTCTCAAAGCTCAGCTTAGAAGCTATTATCTTAAATACGATTTTAATCTATTGGAAATATTAGGAAAACTGAGTTTAAAAATGAATTTTATTTTACAACTAGTAATGTAAGAGCAATCATAGATCGGATTGGATTTTTCCAATGATAATTTCCTTTTTCTTTCCATCAAAGCTAGCCACTGAAAAGCTATCATCTGCGTTCCGTACTGTAGATGAAACGCAGCGATTTTGCCCTCACACTCACCTGTACCTCTACCATGAGTTGTCACGGTAAAATCGCCTGACTTTACTACAGTAGTTACGTAAATATTAGTATTACAAATTTTAGTACCCAACTATCCGCTAGAGGCGCTGTACAAAACTTCATACATTTTTTAACTACAGACGTTAGCGAGTATAGTATACATAGTAAAAACTCATGGTAGAGCTACTGGAAAAGTGCTATAGAGGGGTTCTGATGCGATTTGGATAAAAAAATACATTGAAAGAATCGAGAGAAGTCTTTGAAGAGCACTTCTACGGAGCCGGCCGGGTGTGTTTGCTTAGCGCAAGTTCGCAAATGCTACTGATTGCTTGTTTGTACTGTGAAATTTTTATTTCCTTTACCGAATTTCAACTTTAAAACTTTGCATAGAGATTTAGAACGTAAAACCTGTTTCAATTAGGTAATTACGCAACCATATAGGTTACGGTTCCGCAGTATTTTTAAGTGGCGTGATAGGTTTAACAACTGCAATATCCAAACATAAAACAAAACTCAAAATATTTTGCCAGTCGTTTGATTTCCATAACTAAAACATTCGAAGGCGTTACGGTACCTCAAACATAGCTGCAATAAAATTAGGCAAGCAATAATATTCAATGCAATCAGACTACTGATTGCTTTTCAATATTTACCAACAACTATTCGGGATTAAATTTGAACGTTTCTAATTTCAATGTAATAAGCGCTTTTATAGTAATAAATGTCTGCTATCATTTCAATATTGCGACAACTTTGCCCTATCTACATATTAATCATTTATGTATCTACCGTAGTTTAGAGAAACATTATTTTTGTTACCGCGAAATCCAGTTGAAATCGGAAGATATTCCGAGGCGAGCTCGTATCGACAAGCGGCTTAGTTTAAATTGAAACATATTGGCGGAGAAGGGAATCCTTACCTTGCATGTAGTATTGTAGGTCCATCTGTTCAAATAAAGTATACTTGAAACTCTGCATACTAGTGTGAAGAGCTGAGTCGAGAGAATTACCTTCATTTAATAAACCAGATAGATATTGTTTATTTTTTAAAACGTTCCATATTTTATTGTTAGTTAATGTTTTCGTAATGGTTAATTTTATTTACAAAGTTTCAAAATTACTTCTTATAAACACATCTATATTTTCTAATAAGAAATTGTATTGCTCCGTTTCGTTTTAAAATTCACTTAACTGCAACCGCACCTACATTCATCTTACAGTCACATTTAATGCGCGGGAGCTTAATAAATTTAAGAAATCAAAACGACGCGAGGTGGCCGTAAAACTAGTATTTTATGACCCGCGCACTCTATTTCAGTTATAAGTTATAACATTTCAGTCAGAAATATTTTATTACACTTCCTATTTTGCTGAACGACGCTCACGATTGCACGTGTTATGAATATCAAATTAGGTGTAGTGCCAGAGTCCCGTGTCGCAGTATTTTATATTGCTTTGTAGTTAGGTGCACTAGGCCATGAATCACAATGGAACTAATGAAACCTCTGCGCTAAAACATTTGTATAAGATGCTTCGCTTTTCTTTGACGACCGATGGCGCGGCGGGCGAAGGTCCGCCTGCGACGCGGAGGTTGCGGGTTCGATTCCCGTCTTGGGATAAATATAAAATAAATATATATTAATAACTAAATAAATATATATAAATAATATAAGATTAATGTTTGTACGATCTGCAAATATTTATTCCTTTATTCATTTATTATTGTCATTTGTGATTGTCCAGTATTATTTATTTATTAAATTGTTTTATTTAGCTCATTTTATTTTAAACTCGTGTTTAACTCACACTGCGAGATGACACAACGTGACGTGTGGAATGAATTCAGTTGAAATCTCTTTTAAATAAAATAAATAATTAATGCCGGACAATCCACACAACATTATCTAGCCCCAAGCTAAGCTGAGCTTGTGTTATGGGTACTAGAAGACTGACGTACTTAATACAATACATTACATAGATAGACATGTTTTATAATACATATAAAATACCCAGAACACCCGGAATAAATATTTGCAGATCGTTCAAACATTTATCGCAAGTTAATTTTGAACTCTTTATTGATAAAAAGTCATCTGCATCTCCTCTGACAAGCATTTTCGTCCGGTTTCTCGAAGAATGATCAACGAAAAAATCAAATAATTACTATGTGTCAAACTAGGATCAATCGTGATTTGGGTTTCCAGAAACCGGCCGTTTGTGATACAATATAAACATGAGTACAAATAAAAATTTAGATCCTCTTCCTATCTTTTTCCAGAGAGAATCAGTAATGAGATAACGGAGACGGACAATAGCCGAAATTGTTTGTATCGAGTTTCATGAGCGCACACTAGATTTAGCGCGATACATCCAGCAATAAATAACTGACCCGGAAGGGACAAAGGTACAAGAGTATCGTCCAAATGAATTGAAAAGGCCTCATACATAAAACAAGAACTTCCTCTTACGACTCAGATAACACCTCGGTGGCGTGAATCACGCCGAGCATTTACATAATACGTAACTGTGTCAAAATGAAGTCTTCCAAAACGTTTTTGAAATCATTTTAGCATTATTTTGCTATAAGTATTAAAATTGTTATAGACTTGCAACAAAGAAAGTATGCTTTTTAATAAGAGAGATTTACAAATAGTTGCTGGCGTATGCTAACTCAGTAAAGCTGTTTCGAATATTTTTATGAGTCACGACATTGTACAAAAGCTAAGTAAAATGTTTATTTTCTACCAGGCGATTATTTAATTTCAGTTTTCTATATTTTTATTTAACCTGTGAATCCCGAAGTGTCCTATGTCTACTGCTGCTCGCTTACGCCTTCAGTAATCGCACCATCAAAATTTTCTGAGCCCTTAGTCCGAAGACGCATTTTAAAACTCCGTACTCTCGAGCCGACCGTCGTCTCTCGGATCTCTCTCTCTACTTCTTACAAAAATATAAGGACATCCGAGAGACGACTCTCGGCTCGAGAGTAGGGAGTTCTAAAATGCACCTTCAGACTACGGGCTCTGATCATCGTATATTTTTGTAATGTGTTTACATTTTGTTGCACTTGAGAGAATAGGAGGAGACACAGAGTGCGCATGTGGAGAACCGCTACAGACCATGTCCCACTTACTGAACTGGCCATCTTGCCCGAGCACCTGTACTACCTCTGACCTCATGCATTGCTCGACTGACGCAATCAATGTAGCTAACTATTGGTCAGGGGTGGTTTAACCTTAGTGATTTTTTACAAAATGGTTTTTTTCGACGACTCAAACGACTCGAAGAAGAAGAAGAAGAAGAGTTTTGAATAATCTCCATCTGTTTTTCGATGTGTTTGCTCAGCAATCCGAATAGATGTACCCTTGCAACTCCCGTAAAACTAGCAATACTTTTAAGTTGTTATGCTGAGTCGGCGGCGGCGGTGGCGGCGGCGCCCACATAAATCCACGTTTATCGCAACCTGCCGAACTTTCTGGACGCCTCACTCACCTCGGCCTAAGAAAACCTTATTTTATTTAACTTCTTTATTCACTTCTACGGATTCTCGGTATCGATAAAAGTTAATTTGTGTGTTTACTTCCGTCCCTTAAGAGTCCCCGCAGACTGCAGACTTTTTATCGGCCGATTGTTTGGTCGGCTAATTAATCAGTATGAAGACTGAATCACTACGCATCTGCATACTGATTAAGAAGAGGGCCCTTAAAGTTTTCTTTGATGTTTATTTTTATTTTGAGCTTTACATAACAATCACAATTTCTTACACTCTTAGGATCGGAATGCATATTTTAGAAAATAAAAATGTTATCACAAATCACATTAAAGTCGTATGAAGACAATACAAGTCTAGATATAGAAACTTGTGTTTGCGACGTTGGCTACAATAAATAAATAAAATGAATAATGTTGGACAATCCACAAAACATCATCTAGACCCAAGCTAAGCAGTGCTTGTGTTATGGGTACTAGAAGACTGACATACTTAATACAATACATTACATAGATAGATATTTTTTATTATACATATAAAATACCCAGAACACCCGGAATGAATATTCACAGATCGTACAAACATTTATCCCAAGGCGGGAATCGAACCCGCAACCTCCCCGTCGCATGCGGACCTTCGCCCGCCGCGCCACATCGGTCGTCAAAACAAACATAATCGGTCACAATAAAATATAACTTTAAAACCATAACTAATAAAAAAGGTACTAAAAATGATCATAATAATGTTGCAGTCATTTAACTACGGGTATCGTATTGCAGGTAGATTCGGTGGCGCCAGCTCTACCCAAACAAACCAATAAACGGCGTCTGCGAGACAGTTTTGGGGAGCGAAAATATTATTTATCTTTCACTTTGATTTATTTCAATGCGTGTTCGATGTGTGTTCGGTAATTCCCTCATCTACTTTGAGTTAAATTATGGCCATTGCTGGATGTTCTGTTAACTGGAGGTCTACCCCGTAAAACGAGGAATGACGATTAGTAATCTGCAGAACATATAAATTGGCATATACCTACAATCGACCATAGGTTTTTACTGCTGTCAGGTAAGCAAACAAACTTTATGTAAGTCACCTTTTATTCAAAAAATGGTTGTCTGTAAAGTCGTCAGTTTACTGACGATAGTTGAACGTGACAACGAACGCAAAGGCCGATTGTGCTTCTTTGTCGCTCGTTTCGCGCTCTCGCTTGCACTTCATGGAACGCCTCAGAGCGAGGTAACGCCGCATGAGTCATGTTTTTTAGTGCGTGCAGCCGGCTCTATCGAATTATAAGACGTTGTCACGTCAAAAAGTATATATGTAATTATTATTAGTAATCTAGTTCACATATTACTAGCTTTGCTTAGTTTGGGATTAGAATGTGATGTTTGAAATGACCAAGAATATAAAAATGAGAATGTATAAAAATATGTTTATCATAATAATTAAACTCTATAATCTTTCCAACACGATGCTACAACGAAATACAGTTGTAGCATCGAAACGATAAGAAGAAGAACTCTATAACTAAATAACTCAAATGTTTAATGCGCAGAAAAACTTAAATTGTTAATATACATTCGTTTATAGTTTTACAGAGTAGATATCCCGATTTGATTACATTATACGAGCAAAGTTTAACTTATAACATTGCAGGATGTGATATTTTAGTTTCATACGTTGAATTTGCGCTTTTGAAGTATCAACAACTTTGTTGATATTGTTAACGAATATAACTTTCAAATGACAAACGGCTTTTATTTGGATAATGCTGATGTTACTAGATAAAGCCCGTCTGTTAGCGACGCGAATTAGTTATAAGTATTTCATTAAAATATAATGTTTGCCTAGGTGTACCTACCTACTTAAATTGTAATATGTGTGCATCCTAGAACCTGTTAAGGTGCGAGAGGGGAGCGCGGGCGCGCGGGGTAGCTTTGAAATATGGTTCAAAAGTTGCACTAGTTAGTCACAAATTAACCGTCGATAATATAATACGAGTCCCGCGCACGGCTCAACGCGCCTTCGCAGCCTTAGTTTTTTCTTTTACCGCGAATATAAGTTTATTTTAAAGTTTTAACTTCCTTTGATTTGCCTCCTTTTCTTGCTAGGCCTAGGACCGCTTACACCGTCTTCGTCTTTTTACCGTTATATTTTATATAATTCACACAATATCTTCATAAATAGCTTATGCTTATGTGTTATTTTGATGTAGGTACATTATTAATAAATAAATATTCACGGACAATTCACACACCCCAGTACTAACCAAAGCTTGTACTGTGGGAACTAGATTGCTGATAGAATACTTATGTTTTATTTTTTTTGTATACATAGATACATCCACACACAAATATTTATGTTCATCACACAAACATTTGCTCTGGATGGAAATCGAACCCACGGCCTGGAAGGCAGAGCTACTACCAAGCTGTGACGCATGTCACATTTATTGTAGTCTCTCTAAATGTTTTGATCACAGAACTTCACGAAGTAAAGTCCTAGTCACGAGAAAACTTAGCATACATCGATGTATTCGTAGAATGAGTCAGCATGAATGTTAATACATTACCGTTAATGTATATCGCATTTCGTCAAATATAATCCAAGCCGCGCCGATGACGGCTCATCAATCACTAATGTTCCCGCTATTTTTTTAAATAGAACATCTATCAATGCAAAAATATATACAGGGTGTAAATAGCGTTTAAAGACAAAGTGCGTTTATCTTAATAAAAACAACTCAGTTTCGTTCCAAATTGAATCTTGGTGACCAATTTATATATTACTAGTAGTACGCCCCGGATTCGCACGGGTAGCCTATATAAAAAATATCATTATAATATAGCCTATGTTCAGCGCAGATAATGTAGCTTCACAACAGTGAAAGAATTTTTGAAATCGGTCCAGTAGTTTCGGAGCCTATTCGATGCAAACAAACAAACAAACAAACAATCAAATCTTATTATAATATATATATATATATATATATATATAAAAAAAATATATTATTCATAATGAAATGATTGCACTATACTACAGGTCACGGAGTAAAATACAAATTCACAGAATTCCCTTATATTTGGAAACCGCAGTTCTACAACATGTCGTTTCCCTTTACTCGATAAAAAAATACAAATCATCCCGCAACACCCTGTATCCTGTTCGATTCCCGTTGTTATTAGGTTATGCAAACGTTATTTGAGCAATGTCGTTCTCAAATTGGGGTTTTAGTAAGTCGGTAACGTTACAGTACAAATATAATCCGAAAAGTTCGTAAAAAGCTGTATATTTTTATTGCAACTATGCTAAGTCAGGGAAAAAACGAACCCACTACGTATGTAAGACGGATGTCTGACCCAGGGGGGGTATCCTGACAACTGAAATGTTTTTGAACTGTTATTTGATCAAATTGCAGTTCAGTTTTCTTCTTCGTCTTTTATTGATATTTTGAATGATCGATTTTCATACCGTTTGATAGAATTAACGAAAAATCAGGTAGGCCATGCTCAAATCAGGTAGGCCACGCCCTAAACCGCGGCATTGACGTCATTTTTAACAGCTCAGCCACGTCAGTCCACAAAAATGCCACGGAATACTGATGAGTTACTATAGTAAAATCATCGAAAACTGAACTGCAACTGAAAGGATATTCGGTCACGCAAGTTTCCCCTTGCTGGATAGCCCCACAGGTTTGTGTTGAAAAACTTTAAAGATTAGAAAGTTCTGCACGGGGTTGGTTATTTCGTGTTCAAGCTGACTCTCTGTGGACACATCACGGAACATTGTTACTGTAAAAATAAAACTCCAGACAAGAAAAAACTCATATTAGTGCCACGTTTCCGAGTGAATCTCGGCAGGATTTCAAGTTGTTTTGTTAGATAGTTTTGGCTTTATGTGTATATTTTTCTCTCGAATCTTTCTGTCTTATTGACATCATCATCATCAACTTCTATCAGTCCACTGCTGGACGTAGGTCTCTCTCAAGACGCGCTACTGAGCCCGGTCTTCGGCTCTTCTCATCCAGTGTTTGCCAGCTACACTCCGCAGATCGTCGCTCCATCTCGCCGGAAGGCGTCCTATACGACGCTTGCCTAAACGCGGTCTCCACTCCAGTATCCTTTTGCTCCAACGATTGTCGGTTCTTATTGACATAACAAAGCAAAAATAGTTGTATAAGTTCGGCCCTGTCAATTCAATGATTGACAAGGGCCCCGATCGTACTAAATTGTAACGTAAACGGTTCGTATAAGCAGTTAAGGTTAACCAACGTAACGTGTACGTAGCGTGTGCAACTTCGTATCGCTGTAAACGGCTAACCACTCGTATTTTTCCCTTCGTGTGACACAGCGGGTATGTCATAATCTTCGGCTTCTAACATTCGAATGTTGAACGTAATTGGCAACACGCTTATCGCGATTCCAAAATACGTACGTTAGTGAACCTTAGCTGTTGCTTAGACGAACTGTTTACGTTACAATTTAACACAATCGGGGCCCAAACACTTATCAGACACAAATAAGTGAAGTGATATGAACTGAATTCTAGTTACATTTTGTGTAACTTATTACGTAGTGTTACATATTGGTACTGCTACGTCGTAGCAGTGCTACGCCGTAGCTTTGCTGCTACGAACCACAACTGACTTTTCAACACTGCAATTTTATTCTTATTACTCGCAGAATTCATACTTTTCATAAAGCGAGTTCTTCACGACACGAAATAAAACATCGCCGTCGTAAATAGACGTTCCTCAAGAAAGGTTTTTGCACACTGGCCGATACCGATACATATACGATATCGTCGTATTAATGTATGTATAAGTGTTGATGTCAGTACTTACACTTGCCATGTACCTACTTTAGATATGAGTTAACAACCTACCACTCTTAAAAATAGATGTCGTATATACATGGGTGTGTTTCGTATATCATAAAATCACTCTTACCTATTATCTGATCCTACTAACCGCTAATATCTACGCACATGCCCGGTATAGCGTCTTTTATACTTGTACCAATCTTACGCTAATATTATAAAGTTATTAACTGGCGCCTAGAATCATCTAGTATGTAAGACGTTTCACACTTTGAAACGTCTTACATACTAGATCCTTGTGATTTAATTAAATAAATGCAATTGAAGTTTGAGCTCTCTGCAGATATAATATCAGGATATCAGAAATGTATCGAACTGATAATCGCTAACATTCACGCCCATGCCCGGCCCGGTATGACAGCTGCTACGCTTGCCCTTACCCTAATCTTATAAAGTGAAGGATTAGCTCTCTATCGATATCGTATCAGTGTCATCATCATCATCATCATCATCAACCTATATTAGTCCACTGCTGGACGTAGGTCTCTCCCAAGACGCGCCACTGAGCCCGGTCTTTGGCCCTTCTCATCCAGTGTTTGCCAGCTACACTCCGCAGATCGTCGCTCCATCTCGCCGGAGGGCGTCCTACACTACGCTTGCCTAAACGCGGTCTCCACTCCAGTATCCGTTTGCTCCAACGGTTGTCGGTATCAGTTTTGTCGTATCAGTGTATTAATATCGTATCGGTGTTCGTGAAAACCCTTTATACCGGGCGTAATGCGAGTGAGTGCATTTACGAGAGCACTGCTTCTTGTTTTTATGCCATCTCAACTTCGCAACTCGCAAGAAAGCACTGTCGGCATTTCCCGTTCTCGAATTGTTTTTCATTGTTTACGCCAATACTTTTGAAACTTGCGCAGTTTATTCTTGGATTTAAAAATGTTTCTAGAGTCTAGTTTATCTTCAATTGAAAAATGGTTGTCTGTAAAGTCGGTTTACTGACGATAGTTGAACGTGACAACGTCACTTCATGGAACGCCTCAGAACGCCTCATGAGTCATGTTTTTTCGTGCGTGCAGCCGGCTCTATCGAATTATAAGACGTTGTCACGTCAAAAATTTAATGCTTTATTTTTGCGCTCAGTGAAGATTGCTTGAGAAAATAATGTGCCTGAAGACAAAGGGAAAGTCAAGTCGGTTGAAACTTCAAAGATTTGTTCATGTGAGTAATCAAGTAGACATTAACCAGGCTCACGTATTAAAATCAGGCAATATTGTCTGGGTAATGATAAAATAATGCCCGCAGCGGCTGATTGCCGGTAGCGACAGGTGCCCCACTCGTCTGCATACTAAATACCCAGCAATTAATATATGTGCGAGCGATCAACATGCTGTATTCTCAACCCTATCCCCTTCAGTTAAGGTTCACTGCAAAAAAGCTGTTTTCGACTTTGTATGATTCTCATTCGGCATTCATAGTTAGTTGCCGTTTCATTTGAGCGTTACAGAAACATTAATCTCTATTTTCCTCGTCTAGCGGGTGCTTTATTGAAAAATATTGACTTGTTCTAGCTGGTTTTTATCGCTTAATTTTATGGTTCCGTAGTCACAAATAACAACCGTATCTTATGAGTTACACTGAGTAATTTATTTGTAGAATGCGCTTTAGATACTGATACTACCTCAGCCCGGTAACACCCTGCTTTGGATACT
The DNA here is from genome assembly GCA_932527185.1 of Ecliptopera silaceata. Lineage (NCBI taxonomy): Eukaryota > Metazoa > Arthropoda > Insecta > Lepidoptera > Geometridae > Ecliptopera > Ecliptopera silaceata. The sequence continues at coordinate 5,869,358 of OW052208.1, read as the reverse complement.
GTTAGAAATAATAAATAGTAAAAAATAAAATAAGAAATGTAATATCAAATCTGCTTTATTCTGATTAAACGTATCTGTGTATCAGCAAGTAGTTAGTCAGTCATCTAGAATGAAATACATATTAGCTAACCAATAAATCTAATAAACTTAATAACTGGCCTATTTTATACTCATCTCATCTGACATCAAACTATATGATGCAGAATAAAAATGTTAAAACAAAACATGTTGTTTAGTAAACATTACCAACATCTTGGCATAAATCAAAAGATATGAGACGGCGGAGGTGGACCGTAGGCAGTTAAGATAAATGATATGCAGAAACAAAACCAACACTCAGTAAAAACGGCCGGGGACGGTAATAACATAAATTTACTAGCACTAAACTACGAATACTTCGGGTAGTCTGGGGGGCTATCCAGCAAGGGGAACCTTGCGTGACCGAATATCCTTTCAGTTGCAGTTCAGTTTTCGATGATTTTACTATAGTAACTCATCAGTATTCCATGGCATTTTTGTGGACTGACGTGACTGAGCTTTATAAAATTAAGACTGAGCTGTTAAAAATGACGTCAATGCCGCGGTTTAGCACGTGGCCTACCTGATTTAAGCATGCCCTACCTGATTTGAGCATGGCCAACCTGATTTTTCGTTAATTCTATCAAATGGTATGAAAATCGATCATTCAAAATATCTATAAAAGACGAAGAAGAAAACTGAACTGCAATTTGATCAAATAACAGTTCAAAAACATTTCAGTTGTCAGGATACCCCCTCTGTCAGTACAATGGTCAGAAGACGCCGATGGTGGGAACTGCCCCAATTTTTGTAGAATCGTAAACCCGCAAGATTTACTGAACGGTCAGAGTTTTAACGAGGGCACTGTCCTCTACCTCTTCTATTTGAACATAGATTAGACGACTGAGATGGGACAATAATGTTATTTTTTTTTTGGGTATATTTATAAAAAACAGATTCAATTTCTATTGTTTTTCTAATGTTATGTTGAGGTTTGTTGTCTAATTTTGATGGAATTAAAAGAACAATACCTACTTAAGGTTGTAGCTCAATGTATAAACTGTTGAAATAAATGTGTATTATGTAATATCGGGATTTGCTGGAACTCGTTTTCAAGTTTTGAAAGGAAAATTCCCCGCCATTTTGTTTTTAAAACAAATGACAGCCGCCTTGACGATTGACAGCATTACTGAGAATTATTTTCAAAAACTTGACATTGGCAGAACACGTTGTGCATTCACGTACACATTTTATGAAATGTTAACTGAATTACGTTAAATATGAATTCCGGCAAAAGCATTGAATTATTCGAATGTATTTTTAAATTGATAGAATATTCTAGAACTATGTTTCATAACACAGTCAAAGAATGAATGCTAAAAGTTTTTGAGCTGTTTTTTAATAAGTAGATAAATCAGTCTATTTAAAAAAAAATATCTGTTTCATTAATTACGTACGGTAATCAAGATGTTATTTGTCTTGATTACCATACGACAGGCTTCACAGCTCAGTTGGTATTAGCTCGATCTTTCATGCTGTGGGTCGTGGGTTCGATTCCCATTCAGTGCAATTTTTGGTGTGATGAACATAAATATTTGTACTATGTAACTATGATTTCTTTGAATGTATTTACACAAAACAAGTATTCTAACAGCAATCTAGTTCCGTTAGTACAAGCTTTGCTTAGATGTCCATGAATATTTATTTAATATAATGTCTATTCTAACTTTATACTAGGGTTATTATGTATGCTTTCTGAATACAAGCCCAATCCAAACTTTGTTCGTAGATAAAGTATAGACGCGAAAAAGTTGAAAAAGTAAGTTAATTAAAAATGTGTTGTTTTTGTTTCGGATGTCTCATCTATCTCTCTTCCGGTGAAATATAGTTTTAACGACGCTAGTGAGCCATTAAGCAATTTTCTCTAGTGGTGTTACACTACAATGTTAATTCTTTAGTGTTTCTCTCATTGTTCTTGCTCTTTGTGGATTAAAATGTAGTTTATAACTTAAACTTTTCTCTGTAAAAGTTAAAACGGAATACAAAATCTGATGGTTTTTGGGGAATTAAGACGAGTTTTCAGGAGTAATTCAGAAACTTTATTCGGAGCGCACGCACAGCCATTACAGTAGTCAGAGAGAGAAGGAAGAACCGACATCTTCTTCTTCTAACATTACAAGTGACATTAACAAACTTTGACAAATGAAGTTTACATATATGTTATATTATTATATATTATATCGGATAATGTTCCAACAAAATCTAACTAATGTACGGTCTATCTTATAAAAAGTTAGCGCAGACTTGATGTATTGATGACATAAAGTCAACGCTAACTTTTTATAAGATTAGGGGGTAGTATAAAACACTGGTTTGAAACCACTACTACTAACACAAACACTACTACTGGTTAGATAACTGACATCTAAAAGTTGTCTGTGTAATGTTTGGCCATGGCAACCCTAGGGGTGCATGACAACCCTGCAAGTTACTAGGAAGTTCATAAGCATGAGGTATTGCAACCTTGCTCGTGAGTAATGACTGGCCGGCGCCACTGGATTCCCTCGCTCCATCCTTGCTAATATCTAGCCCACGACGACGTCTAACACAACAGCTTAAGTTCTCGAAACTTCGTAAACAAAAGTGCTTCAAACAACAGAACTTCATTTTCGAGCATTTCAGAAATCTGATTCTATATTTGCGATGTTATTTCAAAACGTGCATCGACTTTATTATGCTTCGGCAGCGCACTGACCTGATTTCAACTGCGAATATTTGAATGAATAAAAAGCTATAATACAGACGCGGTATCTAGTCAGTTCCAGTATTGTCGGAGACAATGCTCGTTTGGGAGTGCTCGTGACAAAACGGCTGGAGATAGAAACCTCTCGTCTGTAACAATACGCTTTGTGTCACTCCAATCGCAAAAGGATATTCGAATGTATTGAACTCTGGAGAATTTCACTCACATCGAGCCATTCGGCGGAATCCCACGGAAATTCCTTGTGAAATTTTCACATAATCCAACTCCGCGGATGAGGATGCCCATTGTTTAGAAAAAAATGCGGAAATTGTTTAGGGAACCTTCTGTTAAATTTTTGGGAAAAGTGGACCGCCCTAAGTGTCCCGTCCTTGTAACACTACTTTTCTGTACATTGAACGGGACAGCAATTTGGGTTACGTTTACGTTGCCTTCACATTTTCTCTGCATGCTATGAATAGAACGATTCTCGACATAAAATAAGGTAAGAAAGCTCAGCTACTTTAAACATTTATTAACCAACTAAAGAGGCACTTTGGTTCAAACAGGCGTAGTCCACTCGTCAAGTGGTTGAGTCTTTAATAGGTCCTCTGACGCGGTGTGTCACAAACGCTTGTTGGATAAGGGTACTATTACTCACTAATGCACACTTCAACTACACTACGACAAATATATCTGATATATGCAGCGTACATAAAGTTTAAATAAATAAATATTCACACATCATACTCTAGTCCCAAACTAAGCAAAGCTTGTACTATGGGACCAAGACTGCTGATAGAGAATACTTATACATTTTATGTTGTAAATGCATACATAGAATACATAGTGACACCCAGACACAGAACAAATATTTATGTTCCACACACAAACATTTGCTCTTGTTGGGAATCGAACCCACGACCCAAAGCATTTAAGGCAGAGCTAATACCAACTGAGCTGCGACGCCTGTCAAATTATTGTTTGTTTATTACCTATACATACACAAGAATAATAAAAGAAGTCGTTTGCAAAAAAAGAAAAATCCTATGAGTAATTACCTATCCTTCAATCATAAAACCGCCCACCAATACAGCATCGAATGAAACTAATTTCAGTGGAGGGTAGTTCTATAAACGCAAGGAATACTTTGCGAAGAGCGTGGCCGTATTAAGTACAGCATACAGGGGGTTGCGTAAGCAAGAAACCTTTTTACTAAACAAAACATGATGTATATAAAAATTAGTAGCATAATTCTACTGGGTAAATTAATTTTGGTAAACAAAAAGAATCATGAAAATGACACAGCCTATGTTATTAAACTTTTTTTGAAATGCAAGAAATTATGATAAAAAAAAACCTAATAAGCATTTTTAAAGTTACACACATATTAAAACAAACTGACAATAAAACATAACAATAATGACATCAAAACTAATATTGCTATCAAAATAAGGACAAAAATAAGAATAAGAGGGGAAGTGGACGTAAATAAGCGAGCAAGCAGGAAGAACCGCAAAAAGGGTCTGAAAAAAATGGGAAAGCGACAAAGAACTACCTTATTTGTAAAAATTGCAATAATAAAGTTTTATTTCTTTTATTGTAGTTTTAAGAAAATCAATAACATTGTTTGAAAAATCATAGGGAAACATTTATTAGATTCCACTTTAACAAATACTGTGTTCTGTTAAAATAATTTTATTTATTATGATATTTTTGGATGTTAATTGTAACCTTTATGATTTGGGACAAGAATGAAATGTCCATAAATATTTATTTATTTATGTATTCGATAAAATAACATCGAGAAAGATATTCTAGGTTTCAGTTCCTCGCGATTGGAGCCTAGAAAAACCATATAAAATTACGGTTTCATAACTACTTCTTTTCGTTTGAATTTTTAATTTCCATTTTTACTTTTTGTTTAGATAAGAATAAGAATCATTTGTTGTAAAACTGTGTATAAAGATCTTATAATACCTATAAATGTTATATTATCTATTAATATATAGAAGGACTAGTATTGATAAAGATCTGTGGCGTAATCTTAGGCTCGGGAACCTTATGCCCCAAGTGCCCTTAGGGTAAAGACGGAACTGGAGAAGAGATTTCTTTGTGGGAAGCGTAACAATAGCACTTCATTCAAACATTATTTTCTTATACACCTTTGTTGTGAACTCTCGACTACAATTGCTTTGCTATTCACAATTCGTTAGAGAACCTCTTGGTTTATCTGTAGATTCTGTAGACTTTTATGGATTAGGTACTGGTTATAATGTTTTATCTTATATTTTTAATCGGCATCTATGTACTATTATTTTAGATTAAAGTAGCATTGAAAAATATTTTCAACTTGCTAAGGAACAAACCTTTACTAGTCATGAATTATGTCAAAGTAAAAAAAAGTTTATGGCTAGATTATCAATGTATTCTGCTTATGAGGTGCAATAATTACTAGGCGTGCAATAATTAAATTTACTATTAATAATATTAAAATAAATGCTTAGGTTCGTAGGTCACGCACACATAAACACACCTGCTTTACGTCATACATCATAAATTTTTTGCTGAAAACAAAAGTTGTCATATTTTTGCCGGAAGTATTTCCAGATGAGCTTATCTCTACTATCTAGACTAAGCAATCGCTATTAGAGATAACCATTCTTTGTTTCTACTGTCTTCTGTTGACAAATTAAAAATAATGCTTAATACATGGGGTGAAGAAAGATGGACCACCACCATCTGGATACCTGGAGGTCAGCGGCGTCGGGGTTGGCCGAGAAAGCGTTGGAGGGATGACCTTGGCGTGTTTGATGTGGATTGTTGGAACACAGCTGGCAAACACTGGATGAGAAGAGCCGAAGACCGGGCTCAGTGGCGCGTCTTGGGAGAGACCTACGTCCAGCAGTGGACTGACATAGGTTGATGATGATGATGGTGGAACACTGCCAAGGACCGAAATAAGTGGAAAAGTGCCCAGCAGTGGGACGATTCAGGCTAGTATAAAAAAAATTCATGGGGAATAAAACACTATTACACCTACAGACAATAAAATCTCTATCTGCAGATATAAGATTACAGCCTAGAAAATGTTCAACTTAATTCCATTCGAGAAACAAACGACGTCCCAAAGAATGATAAAATAGTAAATTATGTGGGGCTCGAACACCTGCATAATGTCCCCGTCAATCATACAGCCACGCGAAATTGAATCTCATGAGCGCAAATCACACCCTCTATTACCATATGTGTATGTCACTCACAACTGGACGAATATGCTAAAATGTACTGTATGCAGCTAAACATAACGTCTTAATCCAATAGTGGAATAAGGTTGTGGATGTGATATGGACATTAAGTTGAAAAAAAATGTTCCGCCTCGTATTTGTCTCCTGTTGTATAGTTTGTTGATTCGTTAATTTTTCTACTTTATGTAGCTAAACATAACGTCTTAATTCAATTGTAGAATAAGGTTTTAGATGTGGTATGAACGTTAGAGTGAAAAAAATGTTGAAGAACTACACAAAAAAATAAAAAATTGTCTTCCGCCTCATATTTGTCTTCTGTGGAATAGTTTGTTGATTTTTCGGGATAAAAAGCATGTACTATATTTATTCCAAATCTCATCCAAATCGGTTCACTAGTTACAAACACCCAAAGATCGACACTTTCACATTTATATTAGTTTAAGTACTTAAGTAAGGGTAAGTAGTATAGACGAAACAATCTATCTCTGTTGTTCTAAGAACTGCAAATAGACGAAATACAATTTTGATGTCAAGTTTTTTGTCTACGATAACTTTTTATTGTTTAGTAAAAATTGCAATAAAGTGAATCTTCGCATGCTTTTAAGCATCACGGCACTCAACGGTGCACTCAAAATTGTGATGCTTCACTGCGTTTAAGCACTCTAGAAGTTAGAACTTGAACTTTAATGAAACTATAAATAGATATAGTCAAACGCAAAAGATATCAATAAAATCACATGAATCACTTTGAAACGTCTTACATACTAGGTAATTCTATGTGCCAGTTCGTCGCGACCAGAGTCTAAAAGAACAGGCAAAAAACCAGTACCCCGAGCACGAGTGTTTCACACACAAATCGTAGAGACGCCGCCGCGCCGTGGCCAAAACCGGTGGCGCTCGGCGATTGCGTCTTTGAGATCCGTGTGTACACAAACTCGTACTTATCTTGGTCTGAATCCTAGTGGTTTTTTTATATGATCCTTATTACAATTTCTTATTAAAGAAGCAAGTATACATTATAAGAAGTTACGTATATTGCTAAAGGTTTTATGAACAGCAGGATATCTAATAAATATAGCAGCAACAAGTTCCTCGGACGTTGTATTGTCAATTTCCCATATTGTCGAGTTCAATTCAACGATAGCGTCGAGGTCGCGACGTCTCCTCAATCTGATTGAAAACTCTTTATATTGTTCGATTTGTTCCCTATTTTGTTACTGACTATTATTCGTATTTATTTATTTCTGCATACATGGCATTAAAATACAGCTCAGGCGTTATGTAGCAGGTTGTACATGTGATTGTGAGGGCGTAGCAATTTTAGTTTCAATTAAGTATCTACACAAAAAATAACCCCCTATCTTATAACAAGTTAGCGTTGGCTTTATGTCATCATTACGTATGGTAATCAATACATCAAGTCTGCGCTAAGTTTTTTATAAGATAGACCGTATTGCTTTAAAATATACAAACAATAATAACAATAATCGAATAAGATGTCAATATAGCAAAGAAAATATTACTTTTTTGATTTCGTTCAGATCAATGTTTTGTTAATTAAAATTACTTCGACGAACACTAATCAATAATTGTTAGGTTTCCACGCCCGTATAACTATTTTACTATTCGAGCCCAAATTTAAACTTTGGGAAGAATGAGCGGAATATGTCATTTGACAAAATCGATCCTAAGGTATTCTGTTTTATAAGGCTTAAACTAGAATACATTGATGGTGGATATATCCAGAAAATAGAATGAAAGTTGATGGACATAAGCCTACGCTGTCTGTTAACAACGCCCCGTCGATCTTGTTCTTTTTCTGACTTAGCAAGTCAGTCTAAGAATCCGCGCAGACTGCAGACTTTTTATCGGCCGATAGTTTGGTCGGCTTCTTAATCAGTATAAAGACTGAATCACTGTAATGTGCGCATCTGCATACAACTTCATACTGATTAAGAAGCCGACTAAACTATCGGCCGATAAAAAGTCTGCAGTCTGCGGGGGCCCTAAAAGGTAATAGATAATAAAAAGATCAACCTTTTACCCTATTACAAATCAAGTTTTTTTTAAAGTGTTGTGCAATGGTATGCGCCCGCACTTCGCCACTTTTGTATAACTAATCATGGTTGGCTTCAGTCTACCAAATTCAAATAAATATGCCGATATTACCCCTTTGACTTGAAATTCTAATAAGACTTCATTTGTGACGCAAGAGGTCCTTAATTAAACTGCTAAAAAGGAATTGAAAGCAACACTTGAGGGTCTTGGGTTCTAATATTTATTCGAAGGAACGTGATTGCGTCTACAGTCTTATAAAGCCAACGCATCTACATGACAAAGGAGACTCTTTTTAATTAGAAGACTATTCAGCAGTGGCCTTCGCATACTAATGAACTGAAAACAGCGAGAAAAATTGCTGCGAGTAGTTCGGAACCGATGCCTAAAATAACGCAATCAATGGTTGTGCTTCAACTGGCTGAATTTACATTTATTTTCTTTTGTTTTTGTTCTATGTCGTCCAGTGATACAAAACTGTTTTATAATATAACTGTTTTATATTTATATAACTTTTTAACACGATGTGATGGCGACAATTAGTTGTTTTTGAACTAAATATATTGACTTCAATAAAGATTACTCAAAAAGTGCTAGTCAGATCTTTGTAGTAAGACCTATCAAATAAAATAAATTGAGAACTTTCTTTTTAAAGTCGGTTGAAAAACAGGACAAAACCAAATAAAAATGCTTGACGTTTGTATGTAACAAGAATCCCCTCGACTCTCAAGCGAGCCACTTATCCTGATGTTTCTTAAACATAATTAATCAGAATTCATTTGGCTTACAAAGTTCATCAAGATGTTACAAGTAACCACTAGGAAATACACAGGTACAATAAAGAGCTCATTATCATTAACAAATTATATATACAAAAGTTTGTAAGTTGATGCAAAAAGCCCGGTGGGAACGGCGGCGATGACAGTTTCATGAGACCCAGACGAGGGTCGGGAGAGATTCTCGAATCTGTTTACTGAATTGTACACAAGCTTGAACACTACGGTAAACGTTGTCACTAGTTGTAGTATACCACAGTAAAGGTATTGGGGCATTTTATGTTCGGACTTGCATACTTTTGATATCGAAAAAAATATTGGTTTTGTATTTTTTTGCAGTTACATTCAGTAATAAGCATGGATTTAAAAAGTATTTTGAAGTAAACACATGTTAAAGTAATTGCAATCAAATAATGAAATTAGTTTATTACTTATCTAATAACATTGTAAGTGCATTGCAATAATGATATTATTAACAAAAATGAATAAACCGACTTTAATAATAATAATCGTCTCCGTCGACTCATACACAATATTGCTTGTGAGATTAATATGAAACTGTTTGAAAAGTATAATATATAAAACATAAAAAATAAATCATCAAAATCGGTTCACAATTGACAGATTTATCGCGAAAGAAGAATATAACACTGTTGGATTATTTGATTGCTGGTTTATATTTCCCAAAATTTAAGCGAGAAATGTACACAACAGGATGTTCATATATATAATTAAATGTTTTTGAAACAAATAATTGCACTGAAGTTTCAGCGAATTGTGGTCACACAAATGTCAGTATCAACACATCAAAAGCTAAAATGATATATTCAAACGGTCTAATCACTTTGTAATGAAAGTAATTAGTTCCAGCTCTATACAGAGTACATTTTGGACGCTGTGTCCGAACTAGTCGGGGCTCTGAGCCCGCCCACGAGCTAATGAATATCATGCAAATTCCGGTGTCTAATGAAAACCACACTCTCCTCTTTACCGTATAAACTTTTTGCAACGTAACGACCATGGAATATTTAGAGGAATATGAATAGAATAGAATAGAATAGAATATACATTTAATCAGCAACAACAACAACAAGACACATGACACAAGTAAATAATAAAAAAAAAAAATAACATAAGTACACATTTATATAAAAATAAAATATGAATAAGAAATACAAGTAACAAGGTTAAAAAATACATTATAAACAAACAAAAGAAAACATACAGCTAAAATATATAAATACAAAATAAACTCAAATCAGTCGTCACATGTGTCTGAAAGCTGTGCTGATAAGGTGTTCAGCTCAGCAATAATGTTGAGTGAGTTAACACTCAACGCTGATTTTCAGCTGAACCCAAAAGAAGGAAAGGGTAGATCAACAGTAACCAAACCACATAAATAGCAACATACTCACAATGCAACACATAATTAACTAATATATACTAAATAAACGAAAATATACTAAAACAGTTTGTTGTGTACTTATACAAAAGTCCCTAAAAGAAAGAGAAACAGTCGGGGGATGATATATATACTTAATCTAAATAAGAGAGATGTCAATGTTAATGTTACCATGCTGTATTTGGGCATCAAGGAGAAAACTCTTAACCTTCTTTCTAAAACCGCTTATACATCCAATATTTCGCAAAGGCGGGGGTAAGTTATTCCAGCATTTGGCAGCTGCATACCTAAAGCTGCCCCTGAAGCTCTCAGATTTGTGATGTTGTGTAGAGCATTTTCTACTTACACAACTACGCTGACTCGACATCCAACCTAATTTCTCAAACAAATACTTAGGCGTCTCAAACTTAATTACTCCGAACAGGAGACAAGCTAGATGCAATTTGCGCCTTGATTTCATTTTAAGGCTGCGCTTTAAATTAAGGAAAGGAGTTATATGGCTTCTGGGGGGAATATTAAAACAAAATCGAGCACAGGCATTTTGAACACGCTGTATCAAATGCTGGGTTCGTACTTGCAGGCGAGGGCCATAAATAGTGTCTGCATAGTTCAACTTCGATAATACCAAAGATTCAACTAGATGCATTCGAACCTCCTCACTAAGGTAGGGCTTAATTTTATATAAAATTTTAAGTCTATAGAAGCAGTTACGCACGCAATCTGCTACATGCTTTTCAAACCTTAAATTGGCGTCCATAATAAGACCTAAATTTCTTGCTTCAAAGACACGCTCAATAGATTTTCCCTTTAGTGAAACATTAATATTGGAACTTAAAGAATCTACGTGGTGTTTACTTCCTAGGATCATATATTGTGTTTTAATAGGGTTGAGAACAAGATGGTTTTTATCTGACCACGAAGCGATCCTGCAAAGGTCGTCATTAATTTCAGAAATAGCTTTGTCAAAATCTTTCGGCTTGAAAGAAATATATACCTGAACATCATCGGCATACATGTGGTATTTGCAATTAAGGATAGAATACTTTAAATCAGAGCTATATAATATGAATAACAAGGGTCCAAGAATTGAACCTTGAGGTACACCCCGTGCTAAAGCCGTCTGCTGAGAAAACACAGATCCACCATCACTAGTTTTTAGTTCGACGTATTGGTATCGATCTCTTAGATAGCTGTCAAACCATAGAATAGTGTTATGATCAAAACCATAATACCTAAGCTTAGACAAAAGCAAAGTTGTATTGATTGAATCAAACGCTCTAGAAAAATCAAGTAGGACAAGTAGCGTACACATACCTCTGTCCTGAGCAGTAAGTATATTGTCCGTGACGTCTAAGAGAGCTGTGGATGTACTGCGGCATTTTCTGAATCCAGATTGAACGTCAGGCAAGATGTTGTGTAGTTCCAGAAATTCAGTTACCTGACTGCAAACGGCCTTTTCAATAATCTTTGATATACAAGGTAAAACACTAATAGGTCTTAAGTCTTTGAAAGTAGATGGGTCATTTACTTTAGGCAGAGGGCGAACAATGGCAATTTTGCAAACATTAGGAAAAGTTGACGTGGTGATAGACCTATTAACAATAGAAGAAATTAATTCCAAAGAGAAAGGAAGAGTTAGTAAAAGCATATTCAGGGTGATTCCATCATGACCTTCAGCGTTGGACTTCAGCGTTTGAATGATTTTGACAACACGATCTACACCTACCGGTACCAAGGAGAAAACTGCGTCTCCAAATCGATTAAACTCAAAAAACGTAAGAGCAGAAATAGTGGGAGCTGAAGAGCCACCAACATTCAGAAAATGATTATTTATAGAGTCGGGATCGTTGAAATGAGATGGCAGTGTAATTTCAGGTTTTGGTGGTAAAACAGTAGTTTTCAAATTTTTCCATAGTGCTTTAGGATCGTTAATGTTGATATTAATGTTGTATTTGTAATAAGCTGCTTTCTCACAAAAAAGCGAATGGGCGACTAAAGACTTCAAGTCTTTGTAATATATTTTTTTACGATCTAGTTTGGTCCGACGAAAGTCGGATAACGCGTCGTCTCGTAATCTCATCATGAGCTTGATATTGTCTGTGATCCAAGGATAGTGGCGTTCCCTCACAGTGAACGACTTTATAGGGGCATGTACATTAAAGATTGCAAGAAGACAATGGTTAAAACAATCGAGCATAGCGTTTACGTCGTCAAAACCGGAAATAAGATCCCAGCGAATCAGTTGCAACACACTATCTAGTTCCTCACGATCAATGCTTTTCAATGGCCTATAACTCATTTTAAATGGTATAAACTTAGTTTTAGTAACATAGAACTCGCTGATGATAAAAGCATGACCATTAAGGGTCCCGACTGATTCGACTGCTACACGTCTAGCTTTGAGATCAGTGAAGATGACATCTATCAGTGTCTGACTGTGGTCAGTAAAATGTGTTGGGTCACTGACTATCTGTGTAAGATTAAGACAACTCATGGAGGACAAAAGTTTTTTAGCGCTACCTTTATCCAATTCCAACAAATCCACATTGAAATCACCTAAAAGTATAATGTTATCAAATCCAGACAAAGAGTTAATACTGTCAGTAATGGCGTCTAAAAATAGATCAAGTTGCACACCTTTGGGTGGCCGATACCCAGTGCCGATTGCCAGTTTCCTTCCGTTTACGCTTAAACTAATCCACATTTGCTCGACGGACTTATAACGAGGATCCTGCGGGTGGTTCCAGATGCGAATGCCTATACCATGTCTTATATAAAACCCCACGCCGCCTCCGCGGCCACCATGCACATCCGCCGGTCTAGGTATATGCCGAAGCCGATATCCAGGCACAACAGGCGCACAACCTACCTGACCCTCCCTGATCCAGGTCTCGTTCACCGCCAATATATCGACACCATACCTATCCAACACAGCAATAAAGTTGTCCTGCCCGGTATTAAGCGATCCCACATTATATAAACCAACTTTTAAATGTTTATGAACAATCATTGCAATGCGATTTCATACCTACAACGGAGATTAAAAGCAAGAACAAGAAAAACAATAATTGGCAACGTATACAAATAACTGGTAAAAAACTCACATGCACAATCAAAGGACCGGTCAACATAAAATAAAATATTTCAATTATTATATTCATACCATTGTAATTGCAATATTTCTCTCTCATATTACTTATAAAAATAATACATATTATATAATTTAAATAGACAATAAAGGAATTAGGAAAGTTTAAATATGTAAAATATAATATGTTAATTAGTTTAATGTACATAATGTTTATATTTATATTGTGATGAGGGACGACTGCAATATGTAAAACTAGAAATAATAATAATAGGTAACCGAGATAAAAAAAGTTGAGGTTATTGTTTTGAAATTGTGGCATACTTATAACAGAATTTAAGCAGCAAGTTGTCAGACACATGTTTCGAATGATTTTTACCAATAACGAAGTATAAAAAAACATAAATTTTAACCATACGGTACAATCAACATAGAAAGTATACATTTTTAACAAAATAAGAAAAACATATGAATATATTACGATGAGACTCGCATACGATAGACATGAATAGATATATTTTTTTATGCTATTTACTGAAATAACTACCTCAATAAAGCCTAAACGCAAACTAAGCTCACCCAAAAACTCTGATCACATCACTTTCAGAGCGTATACGCTCTACTGCCTTGCCGTCTTCCTTGCGCGCATATATCCTGCCATCCCGGGTCCACACGTATCTCCAACGGCAGCGACGGGCAGCCTCGCGGGCCTGATGGAACAGCTGCTTGTTAGCGCGCGTGAGGCGCTCATTTATATACACGCGCCGAGGCCCGCCAGGAGTACCTCCAGAGGAACATGTAACCTCCAAATCTGTTGTGGTGATAACTCGACGCACCCTGGCAGCTCGCAGCAGCAGGTCCCGAGAGGCCCGCCGTGCCAGAGTCACCACCAGGTTGCGGGGGCGAGGGGGCACCGACACTTCGCCAGTTTTTTCAACTAGGTTACGGAGACGGGGGCCCGTGCGCTCAGCATGGACAATATCGCGGTCATCAAGTTCCATACCTAGCTTGATTGCCACCATTTTCACGACATGCAGGGGACTCTCGTCATGAGTTTCTGGTAGTCCCGCGATCTCTAGGTCGCCAAGTAGAAGCTCTTGGTCCCGCTCGTTCAGTTGCAACTTGAGGTCACGAACGGTCGATTCAAGGTCTGCCCCAGGAGATACTTTCTCCAACTTGCACTCTAACGCCAAGACCTTTGTCTCGAGGCATTCAATCTTATCAGTGTAGGCTTTCATCTCAAAGCGACACTCGCGAATCTCCGCCCGGCAATCCTGGATCTCGCCACGCATCGCAACAACATCACCACGTAAGGCTTTAATTTCCTCCACAAGATCAGCTGACTGAAATGGTACCTCGAATGGTACCGACTGGGGTGAAGGAGCGACCTTTAAACACGAGGAGACTGGGGGAGATGCAGGTTGCAGCACCATAGATGAAGTTTCTTGAATGGCACTGATACCCCTGACAGGAGTGTGAGTGTTGTCCTCGCGCGGCATTTTGATTTTGCAGCCCGGACAGGCCCACGAAGATCTAACAGTACCAGTGTCCGGCAGAGAGACACAGGCGCGGTGGTACGCGTTTGAGCACTTTAAACACTTAGCAGCTTCGTTTTGGGCAAGGAATTTGCCGCAACCACCGCACTTAACCATTTTTCAAAAGTTTTTAATAATACAATTCTAGTAAGTAACACGTAAGTACGGTACGGTTCAAGCGGGTAGACGTGCTTGCAAAAACACTTGTTTACAAATAAAAGCCTCTTCGCTGGTCTAGACACCAGATAATCACAACAATCAATAGAAAAATAACTTAGCAAAACTTTCCACTAACTAAAAGTTTATGTGCCACACTTTTACTATTACAATTGTTTATTTAAGACGGAGCAAAACTTAACAAGACTGATTGCGTTGGTCCGCAACTACCCTCTCTATGAGGAATGCTTTATGAATGTTGGTTTCTGTTGCATGAATTTTGAGACTGCGCTTAATTGGATACTCAAGGATAAGTCTCTAGGTAGAAGTTATTTAATATTTTGTGCTTTATAACAGAGAACGGAGAATTATTTTCATGTGTGTATTTTATAAATAAACCTACCTGCATTCTCATTAATTAACTGCTGGGAATATATTATATTAATTCGGCTACCATCGTAATATTTAGGAAAAAATAATTTTGGAAAAAAATATTTTCTATCTTTCCTCCTCCGACGCATTTATCAGTTGCGTCAAAAACGCGTCTAAAGACAACCATCGCTCTCTCTATCGATCAAATTATATTTTACTTCAATAATTAAACGAACAAATACAGCAATACTTACGTTTATGTTACGTCACTGAAGTATTATTGGTTTCTTATCAATTGTTCAGTACAATAACTGGTCCAGTACAATTCCTGGACAGTTCCAGGAATCGTTGGATACCTAGACAATCAGACAGCCAGAACCAAGAGGGTTTACATGTAATCGGCTTTGTACACACGATTTGCATATCCATTACCTATAGGTAAACATGTTCTATGGTGCCTACATTTCTGTAACATCACACCAGAGCATCATACCTTTACCATACATTATACACACACATTTTTGATCCACGAGTAAATAGTAAATAATGCTGGACAATCAACACAACATCATCTAGCCCTAAGCTAAGCAGAGCTTGTGTTATGGGTACTAGAAGATTGATGTACTTAATAGGTACAATACACTACGTTGATAGATACTTTATATTATACGTATAAAATAGCTAGAACACCTGAAATAAATATTTGCAGATCGTACCTACATACATTTATCCCAAGGCGGGAATCGAACCCGCAACCTCCGCGTCGCAGGCGGACCTTCGCCGCGCCACATCGGTCGTCAAATCCATGGTGGATACCTCCTGCTTCTTAGAGCAGTAGGTTATGTCTGACTTAAACTCACTAAAACCTCACGAAAGTCCATCAGACACTTTTACCAAGGGCACCAATGCGAGTTCGCATACTTCCGCAATATCATACATCATACCTAACATAAGCATTTCAAACGCTTTTCTCTCAAAATAGGTTTTTTTTAAGTATCTGTGTATAAAAAGCGTTTGTAACTGCAGCGTCCTTATAAACTTTTATAATGTACACTCCTAGGTAGCTGTTGTTCTGTAAACTCTAGTTTTAATCTGCGTTGTTATTACTAGACGTAAACTTGATCTAAATAGTTACTCTGTGTTTTATGTCTTTGACAAGCAGTTTTAGTAAAATGTTTATTTAACAATGTGCTCTTTTATATTCTTTATGTGCATTTTAAAGAGTTTAGAAGCTTTTGTTTTACAAATAAATGGAAAAGATTTCAAAAGACAAAACACAGAACTTATGGCAACATAATTAAATATAACATTTTTAATTAGTAATATTCCAAATGGAGGTTCTATTGATTTACTACCTACATGACTGCGCATGTTGTACTTACCCTGATGTATAGTTTGATGAGCCCTTTACGAGAGGGCGTATCGCCTGAGGAATGAATCGCTGACGAGCCAGCATTACCGAGGGGAGGGCGGCGACGATGCATAAAATAATGGAATTTCATTATGATTTATGTAACACTCCGTAATGGTTTGATTTCTATAAGGAAATATGAGCCTTTCAATAATATTAGTGCTATTTTTGACAGCTTCTATGATCACCATGACTGTTATGAGACTTGGATGCTTTACGTATTTTAGTAATAAGCTTGTAACTGCAATTTCCTTAATTTTTATTGTAAATTCCATTGTGGGGTTTTCTTATGAACAAATGAATAAAAACTCTTTATTGCGCAACCTCAAAAACTTTTTTCTTTTAATTTATGCTTTCCCACTGCTGGGCCCCCGCTACTTTTTCAGTACTTCCGGACAGCCGCCGTCTTCCACCAGAAACTAATACAAAAGAAAAAAAAAACAGACGTAAAATAGAATGTACAATGGGTGGTCTAGTGATTGAAATAATAAAGATGAAGACAAGGTTATATGTCATCATGCAGTCTGCAATTCACAGTGCAGCCATTTTATCACCGTAGTTTGCAAGCAATATTATTTAAAACCTGCAGTACGATGATGTAGTGTTGTACTTAAAAGTCGTTAACATGATACGATGTGTCGCGCCTAGACTAGAGTGTCATGGCGACAAGAACGCTAAGTTGTGTTCACATTAATGCCTTCACTATAATGATACGTTCACTACGAGTACATTAAACACGAATAAATAAATATTCACGGACGTTTCACCCATCACACTAGTCCGAAACTAAGCAAAGCTTGTACTGTGGGAATTAGATTGCTGATAGAATACTTAGATAATGTATGTTTTGTAAATACATACGTAGAATACATAGTAATACCCAGACATAAAATAGATATTTATGTTCAACACAAACATTTGCTCTGTGTGGGAATCGAACTCACGACCCACTGAGCTGTGACGCCTCAAAATAAACTGAAAAATATACAATAAAGAATAGTAGTAGTAGCTTTTTGTGAGAGTTTGTCCGGGGAAGTACCGAATCTTTTTCTACCTCTAAGAAGTACCTAATAACGACATTTGAACAGTATGAGAGCCAGCCCAAATACAGATAAATGAAACTTAGCACTTTCGTTTCAGAGTGATGAACGCACTGTGACATAATGGTGTGAAATACCCAAACTAACTTAAAAAAAATGGTTGTCTGTAACGTCGGTTTACTGACGATAGTTGAACGTGGCAACGTCACTTCATGGAACGCCTCAGAACGCCTCAGAACGCCTCACGAGTCATGTTTTTTCGTGCGTGCAGCCGGCTTTATCGAATTATAAGACGTTGTCACGTCAATATTATTATTTTAAAGCGTAAATTTGCTCAGCCGCATTATCAACCCCATGCTGCTTCATAGTCAAAAGTTAGTGTAATTGTCACGTTTGCATCTGCCGCCACTGCGCATACAAGGGTGTTCAACTGGAGTTTGCCCCTAATTTTCTAATAGTCCCAATCTTGTTTACATGAGCACAGCCTAACCGGAAGTGGATCCGGCGAGAGCTCATTATAAAGCGCTAAGCTGGATCATTGCAGCCACTCGACGCAAACGAGGGGATTACAAGCTGCACCATCCTCGGATCTTTATCAAATGTCTTGGAATGTGAGCCTAATGTTGGCAACACTTGTTAGGTCTTGCAGTGTGCCAGGTTATCCTGGATGCTTTATCATTTTAATAACAAAGCCCTAATTTTACGAATGAAATGAATTTGTGTTT
Organism: Ecliptopera silaceata; assembly: GCA_932527185.1. Lineage (NCBI taxonomy): Eukaryota > Metazoa > Arthropoda > Insecta > Lepidoptera > Geometridae > Ecliptopera > Ecliptopera silaceata. The sequence continues at coordinate 5,850,792 of OW052208.1, read as the reverse complement.
TGTGGTCTATATAATGAATCTATAGGTAAAAATATACATGATAATTACATGTAGCTACTATTACATCGATTAATTGTAGCTCAGTAGAATAGCTATTGAATCACCTAATGGTAGAATGAAAGAAACAAAAACAAAATAATTTCACCAATTTTGATTGTTACAGCTTACAGGGTATTGTACATAAAAATGTTTTTACCTGATTGTTCAATATTTACCGAAGAATAACAAGCGGGGTGCAGACACAGCAGGTTTGTCGCGTAATGTAATTTTGAATGTGTCAACACGTCACGCGCGTTTTGTCAGTGGCAGCCGCACGCTATGCCAACCGTTTGCCGTAATTATTTCAGGAGTACGTCGTATGCATCTCGCATTTGCAAAGCTAAGTACTTGTTTAGAATCCTGCTGGGGAATGAAAATTGAACTAGAGACTTGCACTCGCTTATTTAAATGGTGAGGTATATGTGCTACCGGCGGCTTCATTCGCACGGGTCAATGTCGGTTCAAACGATAATAAAAATTCGGTTTTTCAGTATACTCTGTGATCGTGAAAAGTCAATAGAAGAAGATACTCAATAGTAATTACTTAGATGCGAACACATATTACTTACTACAGTATTTAAGGACTAATTTACTGAATATAAATACTAATTTTTTTTTTTCGTAAATAAAACAGAAATATAATCGAGTATATTTGATTTCTGATAGCTTTAAATACAACCAGATACGATGACATTGTTTTTATGAATGTTGATGCATATTTTTTTATAATTTATTCAATTTAGATCCATAAATCAACGTTTATTCATATCTTTAGTACTTGCAAAGCCAGAGCAACGAAGCATTTATATATTCAAAACTGGATATGTTTGATGTAATCAAAGGTTGAACCAGTACCCCAAGTACGAGTTTGTGCACACACGGATCGTAGAGACGCAATCGCCGAGCGCCACCGATTTTGTATAGAAATCCAAGGTTTTCAAGAAATCTGCTAGGGACGCTACTTGGATCTCCGTACGAAATCGGTGGCGCTCGGCGATTGCGTATCTACGATTCGTGTGTGCACAAACTCGTACTTGGGGTTCTGTACGAGGTTTGATACCGCGAAATACTCAAGAGACTTCATGCCGGGTTGCCTTAATATGATATATTATAGTTAATTACTCAGGTACAATAAGCATCGGTCGATTTAGAAATCTACTTAAAATTGGTTGTATTCTATGAATGTATTTGTAAACTTACGATTATTACAGTATTTACAAAATGAACATAGGCATATAAAATACATAAGAAACAGTTGAGCTATCTACAGACCGTTGCAAACGATCTATAGATAGTTCAACTGGTCCATAGCAGTTTGCAAAAAATATGAATTCTATCAGCAATCTAGGTTTCCATAGTATCTAGTAGGTATCATATTATTTGCGTGAGAGTATTTTGTTTCTTGAGCTTTGCATAGTTTAGGACTAAAGCGCGATGTGTAAAAAGTCAGTGAATATTTAAATTGAATCTCAAAATTCAATAGATTTTTCATATAAAGTCACAAAAAGAGCTTTCAAAATGAATAAGTAATATTTAATTGTTGTTTAATAAAAGTAGCTTTGATTTTAATTAAATGCTTAGTTGCCTTTTTTCGATTAGTTTGTGCTAAAAAAAAATAGCTGAATAAGCTTATATCACAAAGCTTTATAATAGTGTAATTCGCTTAAATAGGTTAAAAAAATGATTTGAAAATCGTCGTTATGTCACCATAATGTCATCTACATACAACACTTAAAGCTATTTACATAAGCAGGTGGAATGAAAATAAAATAAAGAAGAAGATTCAGCGTCGTTCCAGCTTTGGAATAATTTGCCTCGAGCGAAAATTCTTCCGATCCTGAACGGCCTATCCTTGATAACCTGTTCCCAAAATAGGTCTTCCCATCTAGATAAGACCTCTTGAATTACCGAAACTTGTCTTGGTTACGTGAGATTGGGGCAAAATAGCCGAGAAAACTTTTCCTGGGAAATCTAGAGGTCAGTTGATAAAGTTAAATATTAACTTGTATGCGGATATGTATTCAAGATTTTAATTTGGGAAGTTCTAATTTGACGGGAAAATTAAACTAGAATAATTCTCGCACAGTTTTGCGGTATTTGTAGCTAGAATATAAGCAAGTAGCTAGAATATAAGCAAGTAAAGAGTTAGTATTTTTATGTGAATACTTACTGCGTTTTGGTGCATTACCATGTATGAATATTTTTACAGTAAAACCAAGAGAAACCAATCGAAGCGCTGTTATCTCGAACCTCTCATAATCATAACCACTCTGGGTTCTTGACCGAAAATATATAGGTAGTTTTCTCATTTGTACCTACACTATTCTAAACCAGGTATTTAAGAAAACTGCGACACAAAAAATACATACAAAATACATAAAATACGTTAAAATACGCAAAACGTTCAAAAATACTTATAATAAAAATACTTGTAAATGAAGCAATCTATTCGTTACTTCCAAAATATTCCATCGAACGACTTTTTGAATCTTCCTCGAAACTTATTTATGGGCACAAATCAATGCACAAAATTGCGAGTAGAACAATAGAGACTATTCTGGATATTTGCGAGCGCAAGCCACAGTGACGCAATAACTGCACAAGTGCCGCGGCTTGTTTGCGCTACTTTACTTTTAATGTCTCTTCATCTGCAGGGTTGATGCACATTTTATTATCCCTTTTACCTCCCGCGGCTTTCTCCGTATTTCATTTGAAATAATAAATATATAATTTTAAATTAGAACCTAGTGCCTAGACAAACTTAACATAGACTTAAAAGCATTAATTTAACAAATATATGTATATAAAACTAAATAGATAAATAAAATAAATAAATCCTAAAAAATGATTTATCGGTTAAATCGTGGCGTTTGTTTTAATCTAGGTTACAAACTACATATTCGAAGTTTTACCAAAATTAGATTCTTGGATTGGATCAAAACTGTATCTGCAATGGGATTGAGAAATTAATGTGAGATCAACCTTCAAAAGTTTTTAGAATAGTATTTTTGTACCATTGAGTTCATTCTTTAAACTATTTTTTTTTTAATACATACACTTAAACAGAATTAAAATTAAGATCCTTGTAGAACAGAAAACTTCCTCCAGTTTAAAAAGATCATTGCACTTGTTTTAAAAATCGAAACAAGTGCTTAAAAACAAAAGCTGCGACGCGGATCTGGTCAAACGGTAAGCGCAACTGTATATTTTGTAAAACAAGGTCTATTCTATACGTATACATAAATCGCTTAATATAAGAGTGTCGTATAAAATTTAAAGCGGTTCATGGAATTAAGCTCGAAAATTAATCTCAGACCTCACGATGACTCTATGAAAATCTTATGCTAACCCTGCTGGGACAAAGGAGGTGCTCATCTGACGGTGCCACAATAGGCGCGCAGCTATTAATTATTTCCCGACAAAAGGCGTTTGTAGGGGGCATGAGATATGTTCTGACTTGGAACAATCATCCACATCATGATCTGCAAAACGACAGAATATACCGCAAACTGTCTAACAGTGGATTGGTCAAGCTTTTAGGATGCCTCGTTATTTAGGATCGAGGTGTAATCACTATTTACCCAATTCGTGACGTCACCAGGATGTAATAAATATTTTTAGACGTCTTATGCTGTGTTTGGCCGCCTACGATTATAACTACGAGATTAATTTACTAAATTGTTTTTTTCTCCATTTAAAGTTAATGGGTTTTACATGATGTTTCATAGAGAATTGTGAAAAGTGATGGAGGAGTTCTTACAAAATCAAACATTTGAGGCTTCTGTGAATTTATTTAGTTATCTGACCAAATGTTTGCAGCCACTATACCTACTATATGCTATGAATTCTATTATATTCTTAACGACATAATTATGTAATAGCATTGCTATTCAGAGTGGCAATGCAGCTAGTATATTGGGTACGCTTCCGATTGGTACTAATTTGGATTAGTTGAGTTATCTATAGATTGTTTGCAATTATATATGTTTTTTCTGTATTGTATGTACATTTTGTAAGTACTGTAATAGTCGTAAGTTAGTTTGTGAAAACATAATGTAATTACAACATTGAAAAAAAAAAATGTAATTTGACCAAATCTGGTTTGACACCTGGCTTTGACCTACCCTAGACATGGCCACTGCAGTGGCGGCAATATTGTTGCACCACAAAGTCAGTAATCATTTTTGTAATAAAAAAATATTTAAACTATGCAGATGGCTTCAAGCTGTATAAGCACTTTCATTAGATATTATCAACAGTGTAAATGTGTTTTCAAAATTTTATATCTTATTTTTTTCATTTAGTAGAAGACAGTAATGAAAACCGGCGCAAGGTGCTTGATAAAATAAACCTTACGTGTCTTACAAGTGTCTATCCACAGCCCAAAAGTGATCCATCCAAAGAAATAAAATCCTGATCTACTAAAACCCATAACATAAAGCTCTGATAGCTATTTATAAGGCTAATGAGAGCTCGTCTGTTTCCATAAAGGCTGTGGAACTAAAAAGGCGCATTAAACTTTGATTGGGTTTTCATAGTCGGAGGCGGCTGAGAGGGCCGTTAAGTTTAGTGCCCGTACATATCGGCTCACTGCCCGGCCCTGCACGTGGAAATAAAACTGTGGACGGATGCTTTAGTACGACCGACACGATAAAAAAAATATTCATCGTGTTATGATAGTCGATGAATAAATGTTTGTAGATATTTCACACGTAATGGCCAAGGCTTGTGCTATGGAAAGTTTTCTGATATTCTTTTTTCCTGCCCTTATCCCACTAGGTGGGGTAGTCACAGCATGTTCTCATCATAAGTATTATTCTTATTGGTATTATTAGTGTTTCTGATATTAACAAATAAAGATTCAGGGACATTTCTCTTGTTCCAAGCTAATTAGCTTGCAAATAGGAGCTAGTTTGCTGATAAATTATTTATTATAAGTATAAGTACATTTTTGTGAATACATACATAGTAACATCCAGACTCATGTTTACAAACTTTTTTGTAAATATATTGTAAAAAACGTCAATATTTGCCGTCATATAAATATTTGTTATTGGTGGGGATCCAACCTTTGTTGTGGAACGCAACATGAAAGCTGGTCTGTGAAAATTTTGATAAAAAATTCAATCTATTAAAAAGTACTAACATTTTATAAGATAGACCGTAAGCCTTTTTACAGCCTATTCAGTGAGTTAAAAAACGTCGTTTTAGCAAAGTTTCTCCAGCTTTATTCATAGATCTCCTGAGCTAGTGTTGCCCATAAATTTGATACTTATTTAATATCTTTTTTCTTATTTAATAATCACCAAATTATTAATAATTATTTCAATTCCCCTCGTGTCTAGGTCGTCCCGACATCGTCTCCTTGGTCGGCCTCGACGCCTTATTCCGCCTTCATCCATGAATAGGGAAGTAGAAGGACTTGGGCGAGACCTTTGCCCAGCAGTGGGATGAGATAGGTTAGAGAAAAAGAAATTGTCATGTTTCCACCTTAGGACATCCCTGGTAGGAGTATGAAACCTCTTTGGTTTAACATTAGCACGGAGTTTAAGAGCTCATTCCAGTAGTGCTCGGTCTTAAAGATAAAGAATAGCCTTTATTTGTTGTAACTACTAAGCTAGAACGAATCTCAACGAATATAAATAGTAATTTATTTTGTATAAATAATATAACGTAGAATTTTAACGTGTGCGCACACAGACGAACAGACTGCAGAACGATAGATTAAACACATTATTTTATTGTTATTAAACATATATTTTTTTAAATCTTAGCAAACGTTTTTACAATTTTTTACTTAATTTCATTTACATTGGTACTGAAAAATTATAATTAAAAAAAATCGTGTCAAAGATCATTTGAAGTCAAATGTCAAAAACTTAAAAGTAATGAAACAATCAGTTTCACCGGAGACCTTCTTAACTTATGATTCTTAAAGCTTATCTAGTCTCTAGTGTTTTCTAGATTTCTGCTATTTTTTTTTAAAACTCTATCCAAACAAAAAAAGGGTTAGTTTACTGCTCAAGAAAGTGAAATATTAACAAAAAATGTTTTATCAAACTAATACATAACTAATTATTAATAGTTGTTAGTTTGGTTGTGAATAAATTATATTTGAAAAAAAAATGAGCGCAGAAAAATTTAGTCGTTAGTTTGGTTGTGAATAAAGTTTATTTAAAAAAAAATACTGCAGAAAAATTATATGTAGCTGACTTTCAGTTCATCGGTAAGTTCCGAAAGAAACTTCGTTTTCGCTCTGCGAGGTGTAATCTTTAATAGAGTTCTCTAACTTTATAATGCTTTGGATGGCAACTGAAACTATTAATTTTCTTTTCATTTCCGGGAAATTGTCAGACTGCAAATATACTAAAACTTATAGAAAGGCTAAATAGTTAAAGCTATAGTAGAATGCTATATATTCAAAGCATCATTTACATGCGACGACCGATGTGACGCGGCGGGCGAAGGTCCGCCTGCGACGCGGAGGTTGCGGGTTCGATTCCCGCTTTGGGATAATGTTTGTACGATCTGCAGATCGTACAAACATTCCGGGTATTTTATATGTATAATAAAAAATATGTATCGATGTAATGTATTGTATTAAGTATGTCAGTCTTCTAGTACCCATAACATAAGCTCTGCGTAGCTTGGGGCTAGATGATGTTGTGTGGATTGTCCAGCACTATTTATTTATTATTTACTGTACAATATTATTGCTTCTTGTACATACAACATACATGCAATCAATACATGCATATCATATTTATATTGACGACCGATGTGGCGCGGTGGGCGAGGGTCCGCCTGCGACGCGGAAGGTTGCGGGTTCGATTCCTGCCTTGGGATAAATGTTTGTACGATCTGCAAATATTTATTTCGGGAGTTCTGGGTGTTTATATGTATAATAAAAAATATCTATCTATGTAATGTATTGTATTAAGTATGTCAGTCTTCTAGTACCCATAACACAAGCTCTGCTTAGCTTAGGGCTAGATGATGTTGTGTGGATTGTCCAGCATTATTTATTTATTTATTGTCAATCTCCAAATCAATAGTACGCATTGTTTATGAGCAATAACGTTGTTGAGACTACTGTGTGCTCACAAACCGTGGGGACAATACAAAGACAATGCGAAAACTATACTTGCTACTACTTTCATACAATATATGTATACAGTATTAACTTGCTTTCAATATCCCAAGCATATTTCTGCTATATAATTATTGTATACACTCATCGAACTTGTAAGGATAAACTATTTTAAAATGCACGTGCTGTCGGCTCATTAATACACTAAATAAATAAATAAATAATGCTGGACAATCCACACAACGTCATCTAGCCCCGAGCTAAGCAGAGCTTGTGTTATGTATGGGTAATAGAAGACTGACATACTTAATACAATGCATTACATAGATAGATATTTTTTATTAAACATAAAAAATACCCAGAACACCTGGAACCCAGATCGTACAAACATTTATCCCAAGGCGGGAATCGAACCCGCAACCTCCGCGTCGCAGGCGGACCTTCGCCCGCCGCGTCACATCGGTCGTCAAAGCAAAATAAAGCGCTTTGTATAAAAAAAATAAGACAGTGAATTATTACGAAAGATACATTCGCTGAAATCTATTTCCCCTTCGGAAGGTGGTGCTTATGAAGAATATTGAGTTGAATTTGTTCATCATTTTACCTGATGGATTGCGAACGATGTTGGATTGGAAAACGATTGATAATCAAATCATATTTGTTGCTTTTAAATTAAGAAAAACCGGCGTCCTATTGCAATCAGTGGATAAAATCAGCTAGCTATATGTATAAAGAATTCTTATTCTATAAAGAATTCTGTGAGTAGTGAAACGGTCAGACTGACCAACAGTTTTCTTGCGGTGCGTACTTCACTGCAAAAAGACAGTCGTCACAGCTCAGTTGGTAGTATAGTAGCTCTGCCTTCCATGCTGTGGGTCGTGGGTTCGATTCCCACCCAGGGCCATTTTTTCAAACTAGTTTGGGACTAGAGTGTGATGTGAAGTTCGTGATTATTTATTTATTATTTAATTAACAACATAATATTGCTGCGGATCGGTCGCTCAGTGGATGAGTAAATTACGTACAGTTGCGAAATATTGATAATTAATTCCAATTATCTTCTATAATAATGAGCTGCTTACTTTTAACTGAACGAGAACAGAGCCGCACATAGCACCAACATTGTTATAGTCACAGATACAACTAAGTGTATTAGACAAGCTTTAAAAAGCCCATAAAGTATTAAAATTCATAAACAGTCTCCCTTCAGGGCAGAAGCTCGTAACACGTAACGTTTTGTTTTACGACGCAATAATACCAACTTCACAATAACATAACCAATTTATTATTTCCACACAAAACGGATACAAACTTTCACTGTAGTGTAGTTGATGCCGTTTTTATATCGGCTTATATTCGATCAAAACGTAGAATTTTCGTCGAAATTCGGCTTATTGGATATAAATCCGGGATAAAATGGGATCATACTCGTACCTATGGAGGTAACCTCTGCCATGCTATCTACGAGCATTCCCATGCAGAGATTGTATCGATGAAAAACGCGAAATTTTCCAAGGGTTAGAGAATATTGTGGAGGAAATCGTTTTACGATATCCGGAGATTTGTTTATGAAGATTGGGAACACGGCTAAACGTAACGCAAAGTACACTCTACAGCAATGATTTGTTCTCTTCTTATTTCATATTTTGTATCTCATGCTACCTTAATATAGAACTGTAGATAAAGGTTGCTTCTTTTTTTTTTTAATACGTGATACACGCAGGTTAGCCTGATGTTAAGCTGTAACCTCTGCTTAAAATACGCTACTCATGCACTAAAGACGTTCTTTGTGAGATACCAATGCATTGCTTTTGTCATTTAAAGTGTTATTATAATTCATGATTATTTGGGTTTTGTAAATACTGTAGGTAAAAATCGTATTTTTTTCTGTAAATGTATTCTTTGTAACCAAAAAATAGAGTTTTTATTGAAATTTATGTATTCTATGACCTTCAACAGAAACCTCGACAATAATGTCGAGCTCAGAAAGCCAATAAACTAAGAATAGTAAATACTGATTAAGCTATCGGCGTCTGGTAACAGGACCCACATGTAAGCGGGCTTGTTTGCCAGCCGCCCAGCCCACGGACAAACCGAATTATCACTCCGAACGGGCCTCGGCCTTCCGATGTTAATTGTTCGTTCAAATAATCATTATTGGGGGGCTGTATTTACTCAGCAGATTCGAAAACATTCCATTCGTCACACAAATTTGTATTTCGTATTTAATTTTCCAAGTGTAAAGATTTGGGGGCTTTATTTGAACGCTTTAATTTTTGAATGTTCCACGAACAAATTGAATCACTTCAATAATTTACGCGAGAATTTCTCGTATTCGACAAATTGAAGTTAATAGACGGGCCCTGATTTTCTTCAAATTTCTGATAGAGAAAAAAGATTTTTTGTACGAAAAACAAACCTTAGAAGATAATTAGTATATTAAATATCGATTGCAAACAAATTGAGCGATTGCTAAAGATTTGTCTCTATTATTTTTATGATAGACAGAGCAGAGAGCGAACAAATCCAGTACCCCAAGTACGAGTTTGTGCACACACGGATCGCAGAGACGCAATCGCCGAGCGCCACCGATTTTGTATGGAGATCAAAGCCCCTAGCAGATTTCTTGAAAAGCTTTAATTTCCATATAAAATCGGTAGCGCTCGTGCGATTGCGTCTCTACGATACGTGTGTGCACAAACTCGTACTTGGGGTACTGATTTTCCGTCGTAGACATCGGCAGCTGTAGACCACAGAACGGCTTACGGCTGCAATCCTATCTCAGCGGTGGCTTTTCAAGACAAAAACAAATGGAAGTATTACTGAAGACAATCTACATTTAAATAGATCTTTTTCCTCAATTCGTACGGAGTTTGGTGATAGGTATCGCAGATTCCGATTTATTTTGGAACATTTTGACGCATTTCGTAAGTCTGTGAACTTTTTGAACTTGTATTAGTATCTCAATTTAAATTTGACCAATTATTACTTATTCAAAACTGCAAATTTCAAATAGAAAAAAAATTATTGATCATGACTTGAATCCTCATCTTATAAGATCCTAGCACCTAGGTACTCGAGATACCAACCTTATGTAAGTCTATGGGAGTATTCAAGGACAAGTCCGAGCAATACATTTAGCATTATATGTAGTAGTTTGTATTCCATATAACAAATTGCAAGCCAATCACTGCTATCCATACAAAAGTTCCTAATATTGTATTTTTTCATTCTCCAAAATAGGTACCTACATGGTCCTTACTACGGTGACAAGCGTCACAGCTCAGTTGGTAGTAGCTCTGCCTTCCATGCTGTGGGTCATGGGTTCATTTCCCACCCAAAGCAAATGTTTTTGTCATAAACATATTTGTTCTGTTTCTGGGTGTTACTATGTAGGTACCTATTATTATGTATGTATACTAGACATAAGACTTGTTGATTAACCATGATTGTATACTATTTGCAGACGATACAACAATAATTATTGACGGAATTGATTTAATGACTTTTGAACGAGACATTAATACTGCACTAAATGACATTATATCATGGCTTGACATTAATAATCTCAAAATTAACACAAATAAAACGAAATTCATACAATTTAGGACATTACAAAAACAAGAAAACATATTAAATATAGCATATAAAAATGACAGAATTGAACAAACAAATAGTATTAATTTTTTAGGAATAAATATTGATCAACACATTGATTGGAAGGAACAAATAAATAAAGTATGCACTAAAATAAATAAATTCGTTTATGCACTTAAGTCTGTACGAAAGGTCACGTCGGTAAAAACCGCGCTGGTAGTGTATCATAGCTATGTAGTATCCGTACTTCGATATGGTGTATTGCTTTGGGGCAATTCAACAGATTGGCATAGGGTTTTTATAGCTCAAAAGAAGTGCATTCGAGCAATGTTTAATTTAGAGCAAATTGAATCTTGTAGGCCGTTCTTTAAAAAACATAAGCTTTTAACACTTCCGTCTTTATATATTTTTGAAGTAGCGCTATTTGTAAGAAAGCATGATGAACTATTTGAACACCAAGATAATTATCGTAGACGTGAGGTTGTGCAAAAACCATTAGTAATGCCGAAACCTAAACTAGAACTTTTTAAACGGAATTGTGTCTTCATGTCATGTAAGATATATAATCACATACCAAAGTCAATTTTAGAGAATCAAGGAAATGTTTTTACTAGGGTTTTAAAACACTGGCTCATTGACCACAATTTTTATTCTGTTAGTGAGTTTTTGACATCTAAATTTTAATTATACCTAATGTGCTTCTTATTGTTCCTTTTTGACATTTAATTTTGTATATATATGTTTTTTTTATAATACTTATTGTTATTTTATATGTGAAATGTAAAATTGATGTAAATAGGATAATAAATAATAAATATTAATTGATTTAAATAGGATAATATTTTGGACATGGTTTTTTTTTTTTTTTTGTGGGTATGACTCTGTTCATTACCCTCTTATTGTACGTCCGGACTGGACAACTGTATAAACTTGTACTACTATACAATTAAGATCTTATATGTGCAACAGTTAAACAATAAAATTATCTTTATCTTTATCTTTATCTTTAGCTCTGCTTTCCATGCTTCCATGGTCGTGGGTTCATTTCCCACCGAGAGCAAATGTTATTGTCATGATGTCATGAATATATATTTGTTCTGTTTCTGGGTGTTACTATGTTATATTATATTTATAAGTATACTAGACATAAGACTTTAAAATATTTCCTTGCAGTTTAGCTTCTTAGTCTCGAAATTACTAAGCTGGTGTCGCCATTAGCGATTTCAGGGCATTATTAATTATTCCACAGTGAATGGAGGGAAGACAAAAGGCGGCTGCAGATAATGGCAGCAGCTCCTTCGAGAGACTTCCTGGATGTGGCTGCGAGCCTTCAAGATTTAGAACTAAGATTCTAAGTATTTCTTTCTTATCTAATGGAATTGAGATCTTTGATGAAGATGCTTCGCCCATCAGTATATTGTAAACGCTGCAAAATAATTTGATGTAAACATAACTGCTAAATATTTTGTCTATTTTAAGTACTGTATAATTTAATTTAACTTTAATATAATATGATCCTAAGTTGATTGACACAAATAAATAAATAATGTGTTTATCCACAGTCCAATTAAAATTAGTTGTATTGAAAGTATGTATTTCCCAGATTTGATGATGACCTAATACTGATATAAAATTCTCTAATTACTACATATTTATAGATTACTTATAGTCTGACATCCACTTAGCGATGAGACACTCATAATATAATTATAAAACTATATTAAATAAAATTAATAAATAAATATATACGGACATTTAACACATTAAATCAAATCAAATCAAATTATTTATTCAAAACTCTTGTACACTAACTTACTAGTAATAAATAACAACTTAAAATTAACATGTAACATAATAAAGAAATAAACATTACACTCTAGTCCCAAACTAAACAAAGCTTGTACTATGGCTACTAGACTGCTGATATAACACTTATTTACATTTTTTTGTAAATAAATACATACATAAAAACACCTAGACAAGTGTAGAAAATTAAATAGAAGTGTACAGAAACGACTGTTAACAGTAGCGTTCGAAGACCTCAATGGGGCAGGGTGCCTTGCTTGCAAGAGGTGCGGTTTTATTACGGTAGGTACGCAAACAAGTAGGCAGGCGTTGGAAGGCGTTGTATGGCGTTGAAAGGCGTACTGAATATCACTGCGTGTTCTCGTTTTATAATTATACCGGATCGGTATAATTATAAAATGCATGTTTCATCTTAACCAAATAGTTATTTTGATTTGTTAGAAATTAAGTAGGTAAATGAATAATTATTCAAGGACAATTCACACATCACACCCAAACTAAGCAAAGTTTTCACAATAGGATCACAATTACTGAATACTTATATATATATATTTTTATAAATACATAGTGACACCCAGACACAGAACAAATATTTATGTTGATCACACAAACATTTGTTCTGGGTGGGAATCGAACCTACAACCTAAACATCGACAAATACGAGTACAATGTTTATAAGCAACTAACATGTTGTGTAATTGCTGTGCTAGTGTAAAAACGTACAACACAAACGGCATTTCGTGTTTGTAAAATTTAATATTATTGTTAAACTGTTCATTTACTGACATTTTAACTGCTGTCTGATATTGTATCACGATTTTGCTATGATAGCTATATTTATAATGGTTTAATTTTATTCATACCGAAAGTTTGAAGTAATTTATAATGCAACTTATGACATTTAAATGATTAAGGCAAAGATAAAAAATGTTTAAGAATTGACTAGGTAAAATTATGAGAAAAGAGTTAAAAATAAATATATGTATATGTAGCACCTGAATAGTCCATTAAAGTAAGTATTCACATAAAAAAGAAGCATCGCATTATAATTTTATTGTTCCACACCCAGAAAAACTTTTAAATCACATCGTCAACTACGTAACCTTGTTTGGAGTAACGAAAACTCTTGGAAAGCTCTTAACCAACGTTGAAAACATAAACCGGGCACACGGGCGCATTTTATAAAGTTAAAGGAAACTCGATTAAAGAAGCAGTCAAAGTAAGTTGGCAATGAGAGGCAAGTTTGAGGATGCCGGCTGATTGAATTGTACGCAACTCAACGTTACATCGCATGAATTGCGCTCCATTGCGTTAAACGTAAAACTCATAAAACTTTACTGCTTCAAAGCAATTGAATAATACGCGATTTTGTCACCCACGCTCTGAGAGCCACGACTCGACAAAAAAAAGCGCATATTGTGTTGTTTTACATACTTCATACTTATTTATATTTATTCACAAACAAACTTACGACTTACATTATTTACAAAATGTTCATAGGAATAAATAAAATACCTACATAATAAACGGTTAAGCTATCTAAACACCGTTGCAAACGATCTATAGATAGTTCAAGTGATCCAAATCATTAGTAATTTTATACTTACACAAAGCTGTGATATAAATCTTCATATCATTCCAAATTAAATAATTAAAATATAGTCATAATTTTACTTTGAAATAAATAATCTCTTTTGGTTTAAATCCGCCTCCAGCGTTGTAAGTTTTGGGTCCGACTACAACCTTGAACAGACATTTGTTTGTTGGCAAACCTAGATGATCTATTCAACAAAACCCAATACTAATTAGCTCAGCCAAACTACCAACTTTTTCTTGTCATAAATCCTTATATTCATTAAAAATGCGAAAGTTCAGATGTTTGCCCTTCAAGAAAATTCTAACTAAAGATACGGTTTTGCAGAAACATTATGAAACGAATGATTATAAAAAAAATAAACGATTTTATTTATTTTAACCTGTTTTGAGAGACTTTTTTTTTGTTTGACTTGAGGAGATACTAATAAGCTACCAGCTCACGATCTTTTTATTTTTATCCGGGAAATATAACAGAAATTAGGGGTCAGATAATACGAACAGGAAGCGGATGTTAATTATCTATACACTACTAATGTGTAGTGTATTTTCAACTACAGTGTTTAGAAATATTTGCATAAATAATAAAATCTAAAATGGCCGACTAGGCTGAGACAATGGTAAAGGTGTTGGTCAAGCTACTCTATCTAAAATAAAGGGCCCGATCGCGGTAATTTTCTAACTAGACACGAAGCTGCTCTTCATACGTTATAGACATTATGGGATCGCGATAAGCATGTAGCCAAACGTTCAACATTTGAACGTTAGTGAGCCGAAGATATACCATAACCGCTGTCACACGAAGGGAAAAATATGAGCGGTTAGCCGTTTACAGCGATACGAAGTTGCACACGCTACATACACGCTACGTTGGTGAACCTTAGTTGCTGCTTAGACGAACCGTTTACGTTACAATTTTGCACGATCGGGCCCAAGGCAAGCCAAGCATGTGTCCCAGGCACTACAGCGTCCCGTATATGGCGAATGCGTAAAAAAGGTCTATAACGCTTTATAAATCATCTAAATAAGACGTAAAGGCCAACATATAATCCAATTGCAACATTGTCAACATTATACTAGTAATGAATACATGTAGTTATGTAATTTAGCATATTGTACGACACTCCCAGTCTTGCCGACAGCCTAGAGTACCTAATAACATACAGGCTACATCGATGACCGCACCTAGGGAATACATGTGACTAACACACGGCTAATTTAGATTACCTACAATTAAATTATACCTGGGGGTAACCAAGAATGAATAGAATAGAATACTTTATATCAGTATCATAAAACATATAGAAAGATATTATTATTATAAGTATGTTAAAATAATTGAAACTAGTCACTCAGCTTGTGCTTGCAGTTTCATTGCTTGTTTTTCATCTAACGTCTAACTTTATAAAGTGAAAACATTATATCTAACTTTTTTGATAACAACAAACATAGTAAATAAATAAATAGTGCTGGACAATCCACACAACATCATCTAGCCCCCCGCTAAGCAGAGCTTGTGTTATGGGCACTAGAAGACTGACATACTTAATACAATACATTGCATAGATAGATATTTTTTATTATACATATAAAATACCCAGAACAGCCGGAATAAATATTTGCAGATCGTACAAATATTTATCCCAAGGCGGGAATCGAACCCGCAACCTTCAGCGTCGCAGGTGGACCATCGCCCACCGCGCCACATTGTTCGTCGTAATAAATAAACATAATAGATAAATATAACTTAGATTTGGACGTAAACTTTGTCGAAGTCGAAAACAAAGCTCCTGCCGTGAACAAGTTTATCCCGTTGAGTTCGGCGCACGACTTTAATTAATTACCCGTGTCCAAATGTTAAGCTGCGCGATGCATACCTACTACACAATAGGCACAGGTATTACCAACATCGAAATAATATTCCATTACCGAAGTTTTGGTAAATTGCTCGTGAAATCGATGATTGAATATGTCACTGAAATCCGTATTGCGGATGTTCCCAGCAAACAAATAGCTAGTAATCAATCGTATTATTTGACTGTCGCCGTCCATTATTAGTCCAGTCAAATTACGAAATAAATAAACATGAGCGAATACAGTTTGGGGACTTTGAGGATCGATAGGGCGGTGTATTCTGAGCATAAATTCCAATTTGAGGGGTTGTACTGAGGTCAGCTCAAGGTCATTTCGATGGAAACGCGTTTCATTCGATATCTCGAGAATGGTTGGTGTTAGGCGAAAAATTGTTGAGACCTTTTCTTTTCCAAACAAAATTTACAAACTTTTTTATTTGAAACTTTTTTTTATAACATTAATATTTTTCAAGTTATTACTCCCGCAAGGCAAAAATTTTACTTTTTTTTCCATTTTTCGTCGTTTTCTCCCCAACCATTCAATTTTATTAAATTTTACCGATCATCAAAGTGTAGATCTTTTAATTATGAACAGTTTTGTGCTTAAACTTTTTTCCGTAATGCCAATACCTTCGGAGTTATATATTACTTTACCGATATATTATTATTTTTATAAATTATTTTTCTATCAATAAATGTGTAAAACAGTTTTAATTGTTAATTTACTTCTTACCCAAATTAACCCAAAAATTTACCCAAATTAAATACTTAATTTTTAAATAGTTTAATCGATTGACCTTTTTATATTGCGACAGTGGCGCGGATTTCGCTCGGTAAAGTAATATATAACTCCGAAGGTATTGGCATTACGGAAAAAAGTTTAAGCACAAAACTGTTCATAATTAAAAGATCTACACTTTGATGATCGGTAAAATTTAATAAAATTGAATGGTTGGGGAGAAAACGACGAAAAATGGAAAAAAAAGTAAAATTTTTGCCTTGCGGGAGTAATAACTTGAAAAATATTAATGTTATAAAAAAAAGTTTCAAATAAAAAAGTTTGTAAATTTTGTTTGGAAAAGAAAAGGTCTCAACAATTTTTCGCCTAACACCAACCATT
The DNA here is from genome assembly GCA_932527185.1 of Ecliptopera silaceata. Classification (NCBI taxonomy): domain Eukaryota; kingdom Metazoa; phylum Arthropoda; class Insecta; order Lepidoptera; family Geometridae; genus Ecliptopera; species Ecliptopera silaceata. The sequence goes on along the minus strand of OW052208.1, from coordinate 5,833,694 downwards.
CTCGAGATATCGAATGAAACGCGTTTCCATCGAAATGACCTTGAGCTGACCTCAGTACAACCCCTCAAATTGGAATGTATGCTCAGAATACACCCCCCTATCGATCCTCAAAGTCCCCAAACTGTGTTCGCTCATGTTTATTTAACTCGTTTTTAGCCATAATTTGACTGGACTATATGTGTGAGTAAATGAATGCAAAATATTTTGGGTAAATGATTTATTTCCATTGTAATTTAAATCGCGTGACGTAATATTGTGATTGCGCGTGTAAGTTGGTTTAGCGTTGTGTAAAGATTATTTTGCAATGTGAAACAAGTCGAAGTCAAGGAAACTTTATTCTGTAAAATCACAAAGATCATTTAAAATCGTCTTTTATTAATGATCCTTGGTACCAGTTCCACATGACCAGAGCCTAGAAGAACGGGCAAGAAACTACGACCTAGTTTCTACCATTTTTTTTATCTTTGATGTGGTCAGATCTAGATGAAATTACTACTTTAGTGTAATTATTTTAGTATCTATGATCCACTTAGTTATACTTGATAGTACAATGACAAACATGATTAGGTGACATGGAAATACTAATTATTATTATAATGTGATTGAATTTCATATTGCGAAGATAGCATAATTAATAAGATCTTATATCTATTATGTAAATTAGTATCTATTCCATCATCAAATTGTACGAAGATTATACCAAGTCAAAATGGTGCCTGTATAAATATTATGTTGTTCAGAAAAACATGTTATTCGATCATAAAAAATATAAGCTGTGTATTTGTTTATTCTCAAATAAAATCTTTTCAAATTCTTCTCCATTTCAACAGGCTTTGATGTTCCTCATTCCTAAACACTTTTATTTGTATTTCCTGTAAGATACCAAGCCATTGACTCGGAGGTTCGATAAAAGGCCTAAGAGAGGTTTGTTTTGTTTACCTTATCAAAGGATCGTTTCCATAAACGACTCAATTTTATCATTTTAATATCCCACCAATTATAGATTATGCGGTTGTAATGGAAATTACGAGGAAAATGAGTTATTTCTTCTTAATGGTTAATGCTAACCGAATTGCTAAAGGTTGATATAATTTATATTAGCTGTCGCCCTGTCACAACTTCTTGAAATGCAAATTCCTCGTTTTATGATGTTCCACTTGGAGGCGGCCATTGACCCGTAATTTGCCAGATGTTTCGTCTCATCACGGTCTTTATTGAATAAAAAGTTTGAACGAGCAACACCCCCATAATGTGCATCCGACTTTTCATAAAGTAATCTTCATAATGCTACTACTTTGTTCACTTACCTAGTATAATAAATAAATAAATAATGCTGGACAATCCACACAACATCATCTAGCCCCAAGCTTAGCAGAGCTTGTGTTATGGGTATTAGAAGACTGACATACTTATACATTACATAGATATTTTTTTTTTAACCTATTGTGGCCCACTGCAGGGCAAAGGTCTCCCCCAAACTCTTCCATTCATCTCGATCTCCTGCATCCACCCACCACTCCGTCGCGTATGAGTCGAGATCGTCCCTCCAACGTCTTCTCGGCCGGCCCGGTCGTCTATCGGTCCGGTATTTCTTATTATAGATATAAAATACCCAGAACACCCGGAATAAATATTTGCAGAGGGCTTAGTCCGAGCCTGCATTTTAAAACTCCCTACTCTCGAGCCGAGAGTCGTCTCTCGGATGTCCTTATATTTTTGTAAGAAGTAGAGAGAGAGATCCGAGAGACGACACTCGGCTCGAGAGTAGGGAGTTTTAAAATGCAAGCTCGGACTAAGCCCTCAGTTATATAATGATTAGCGTAATGATTGGCGTAAACAAATACTGCTACACCTATTTACTATCAATACTCATTCGTAAAAGAAAGTCGTCGATCATCCAAAGTATGGTGCATAAGTAAATGTGTTGCCAATCAGTCGAGAATAACATAATAGTCCCCCGGTAGAGTGGCGTGGTAGGTGGCATGTGTAAACGTGTCTCGGAGCGCGTTAAATGACGCGGAACACGTCGTCTAACGATTTCTGTGCCTTTTACCGACAACACCGACAGAATTATTTATGCCTCGCTATGCACCACGGATTTTCAGCTCGAGATGAGACGCTTCGAGTGTGGGTGCATGCGAGATTTGAACCATATATGGACATAAACTTGTTTGATTTGAACCCGATTTAGAAACATAAAATACGAAAATCTTAGATAACAGAAAACTTTGATTTGTTTGGATTTATATAAAACTTTTTAAAGACTGTGGATAATGCAAGAGTCCAATGCTACGGATTTATAGATAAACTTTTGTTATATAAATCAATAAATATATAATCAAGTCTACTGCTTCCATTGCTCTTCAAGCCTTATAAACTCTAACCAAAATTCTAGTTCAAAAATTATAACCTACAAACATTTTTTTCTAGAGAAAGTTGTGATCAATAAATCATAAGCAGAGCCATTCAAACTTATCAAAGACTAACCCAAAGCTAACGCGGTGCGAAAATGTCGAATTAGGTAATAACATATCGATAAGAAAAAGCGTTGTCGGCATAAATTGGTGCTGAGTCTCCATTGAAGCGCGAACACATTAACGGTCCGTGGAGATATATAGAACCGATGTACAACTAAAATGTTTTTATAGTACATAACAAAGAAGCGGGTATCCGCAATCTAAATAGCAAGGTAAGTAAGGTAATTACCCGACTTATAACAACTCCGCGGATGCTAGTCACTATATGTATATTTAAACGTGATTTTTATCTTTCTAGCTAGTTTAATATGACTTTAAATAAATATGATGATAGTGTACTCGTCGGACTGACAATAGTTTAATCACGGGAAGTCGAAGGGTTCAAAATCGATATACTTATCTGGAAATGTGCGGTGAAAATCCAGCAGTGGATTTTTTCAGGTTACCTAAAATGCCTCAAACCACGACCGCAGATAGAGCAGGCAGAGCTACTACCAACTGAGCTGTTACACCTGGCAACCATAATTAGATTTACATAATGATTATAAACGATTTTTTGTTTTTTAGGTTATCTTTGAGGCAACTTTGGGTGCAGTGACAGCGTGTCTAGGTATAAAAATATCATTGTATTACTCGCAGAAGCGGTTTCTTATCCATGAGTGTTCGCTCCGGGGCGGGTGGTGGCGACCCGCGCAAATGACGCGGAAAAAATGCGGGACGATGCTCTCTTGATCACAGACTAGTGTCACAGAATACATTACTGGCAACACCATTCTATACTACTAATATTATAAACGCTAAAGTTTATATGGATGGATGTATGTTTGTTACTTTTTCACGCAAAAAACTACTGAATGGAGTTTACCTATTAAACGCTACTTATATTATAAACGCCAAAGTTTGTAAGAGTGGATGGATGTCTGGATATAGGTAAGTATGTCTGTTACTTTTTCACGCAAAAACTACTGAATGGATTTTAATAAAACTTTTCAATAATGTAGTTTTTATATATGTTTATTTCAGAATAACACAAAGGCTATAATTTATAAAGATATTGTGCGAATTGTCCTAAATATAACGATAGCAACTATCAACAACACCAGCTAGTGCTTTATATTTTGTATTTTTATATATCTACGTAACTGACTAAATATTCAACATGCATAAAGCTTATTACGATGATTCGATTTCGATGTCTCAGACTATAATAGGCATAATTCATCTACAATAAGTAAATTAATTATGCCTCAATAATACGCACGTGAACACAATAACCCTAAGATACCACAATTGTATCGATCTTGATATACAATAACAATAACATGACAAAGCAAGAAATATTATCTTCTAAATATTGAGAGTAATGATAGAATAAGATTCAGTTGCAATATTTTCATCCCCTCGGAAGTGATGGCGTATTAAATTAATAAGCCATTGAGAGGGGCGAAAATGGCAATATTTGTGAGAAAACAGAACTGTCGGCGGGTCGTGCATTCATGCCGAGTCTCCCCTCTTCTGCGAGGGAACTAATGTGATAACAATTATTGTTGGCACTTTTCATACCGAAATGGAAAAAGGAATGTTATAGCCGCTTTGCCTAAAGAACAATTATTGGTATCCCACAATCTTCTGCACCAAATATTTCATTTTGTGATGGTTTACTGCAATTTTGTTAAAATGTCTCTTGAAGATAGATTTGTTACCGTACGTTAGTCACAACAAACTCGAAGCGTGCAACTTCCCAGACGCAAACAAATAGCTCTCACGCAAATTGAATACAAGATATAAATCTAGCGTTCTAATAACATACTGTGGATTTCTCTGCGGGCCGTTTTATTTTAGCCCCACAAAGCCTTCGACCCAGTAAATCCGGCGATATCTCGGGAAATGCGACAGAGTGCCACCGGCGTTCGTTTCGCGGGACGCACTTTAAATTTCCCAACTGCGAAAGGATATCGCTGTGAAATTTAAAATGCCGACGCGAGTTCCCTTGTGGAAACAAAAGTAGGTTTGGATGAGATGTGCGGGTACGTTGACACGACCGGCGCCCCCTAGCGACGCTCAGTGTAGCACACTGCTATTTCATTTTGTGGCTTGTTTTCATTTTATATTGTAAATACATATTTCGAAAATGAACGGTACCAACATGAGTGTTTTTCTGTGATATAAGCGTAATACTACATTGATTTTGTAGCTAATGTAATGCAGATAATGTAATATTTCTGAACTGTGACATCACACAGCATTAAATTGCTTTTTTATACAGAAAATTGTTGAGCACAATACTTGACACCGACACAAGATAAGACCTATGCATACTTTCTTATGTTATTATGAAAAATTACGAGTTGAAATTGCTAATTGACTTTTAAAAAAAACAGGATAGATTCAGCCTACTGTAACCTCCAAAGTTGGCAACAATCACGATGGCTGGGGGTTTCCGGCGCGAGCGCTTTGCATAATGTTACCACTTAGCGTTCCCTGATATGTGCCACTGATTATCAGTTTCGAAGAGTTTGGTAGAACATTTTCATAATAGATGTTGCTTGTTTTAAAGCTTCTTATTTCACGAATAATTGATGTTATTTTCTCGCTAAACGGAAAATAGGGTAAACGGCGGAAGTGGCTTTTGCTTTAATTATTTTATAACGGAAAATGTTTTACACAAGATGCTACATAATTGATTATATCTTAAATGTGACTTTTACACGAATAATGTTTTTTACGATATAAGTTACTAATATTATCTATGTATTTATGATACAAGTCACAAATATATGTTTTCTAAGCGTAGAAACCTTACAAAACTCATAGAAAAAGTTTTCCAATTCTATGTTGCAAACCAAAAAATGCACACAAAACCTTTGTTTAACATTAAATGCAATTAAAAATCTCATTGCAGTTTGTCTTCAGATTATTAATATAACAAAAGCCACAGCTCTCTAGATCGTCCCGATATGAATCTTGCCGAGACTCGGTCCGCCTTGTACTCGGTTATGTCCGGTCGTTGTTCCACTGCAAGGAGTCTTATGGACGTAGAAATATGTATTTTACTTCAACGATGGATTTAGTACAACCGATACGATACAGACATGTTAATAGCTTGAAAATTATCGGTGTCAATACGATACAATACGGTGTGAAGGCAACTAATTGTATTAGATTTGCTCTGTGTAGATAGTAGATAGGTAGTCTTCGTATACGTGTAGTATAAAAACGGTTGTGGGAGGAGGAACTGGGGTACTTTTCCAATGATTTATTGCCGGGATACGACGCAGCACCTCGGGCAATAGACACAGCGCTGTGACAAAAGAATTGTCTACTACTGATGTATTACATAATCTTGTTAATTTATTTAGTAGTTTGTTGGAAAATGTTGTATACCTAGACTTGAATCTTTTGAACCTATTACAGTGACCCGCAAGATGACTGATGACTGAAAGATGTTCGACTAATGCTTCGGCTACATTAGCGGGCGAATATTCGTATCGTGTTGGCGCGACAAAAACATCGTGTTCGGGTATAGGCGATCTTCTTGTCTAAATACTACGCGATGACACGATGTACCTACAAATATAATATGGACAAAGCTTTTATAATCCAGAAGCGTAGCATACGGACCATCGTCAGAATTTCTCAAACAGAGTCATGTAGAGAATATTTCAAGAGTCTAGGGATTTTAACAGTGCCAAGTCTATACGTGCATGTACTTATGTGTTTTTTAGCAAAAAACTTGTATCAATATGAAACAGTGGAGGAATATCATACACGATCTAATAGTAGAAAAAAGAACCTAAAAAATAAAATAAATCCTACACTTAATATTATAAAACACTGTACTAGGTATCAAGCCGTAGAAATTTTTAATAAACTGCCATTAGACATTAAATCTGTTATTTATAAATTACCACTACTTAAAGAGTACCTGAAGACTTACCTCTTAGATAAATGTTTGTACTCGCTCGAGGAGCTTTGAAATATGAATGTATGTAATTAATAAGTATTATCTCTTTTGGACACTGTGTTTTTATATTTTATGGATTCTTATTTTAATTTTAATTATTATTTTCTGACATTTGTATTTTATGATTTCTGTATTTTATGATTTCTGTATTTTGAATATTTCCGCATACAATGTAATTTTGTTTTCTGGAATAAATGACTATGACTATGACTATGACCCGGCCACATACATCGCGTTCGCCGTAGCCCGCTAATGTGGCCCCAGCATAATAGGTATTATTAAGCTTCTATTAACAAAAGCTATCAAAAAAACAATTGAATAACGTCTCCATTCGCAGATAAATATCAAAAGAGAATCCCCGAGACGCAGTAAACTTCACGACCCACAAAATAAAGAACATGTTCTTCTTACACTTAATAGGCAATAACTCATTAATACCTCACTAAAACAACGATTTTGTTTCGTAGAGATTGTGTTCAGACATTACTGAGGCAGTTAAAGGGCTATCATTTCAATGGGAAACCATTACGAGTTTATGTTTAATGATTATTTGAAGCTCCTCATAATTTTGCGCCATTTGTAATCCCTAGAATGTCTGCTCGTTAGGAATTGTTGGTAGGTACGGTGTAATTGTTTCCAGTTTTTACGGCTGGAGTGCAGCCTTAGGCATATTTTACACTGACCGCATTTCTTCAGCAAAAAGATGCATTGTTGTGTGTTTTACGCTAGCTTATCGCAGTGATTCAAGGAGTACTAATTTTTTTTATGAGATATTACTAATATTTCAGAATATAGATATTGGTTTATCTGAACTGCTAAAATAATAATACATGCAAAATAATAGGATATCTACAAAAAATATATCAAACCATAAAGAGCTTGTTTGCACAGACTCCGTTCATTTGTTACATTTCTTCGCGAAATTCCGACTTAACGGAACCGGAGTCGAAGCTCCGTAACATCAACCGAAGGTGTAATAATTATCGGAAGTTCCGACTTAACGGAACCGGAGTCGAAGCTCCGTAACATCCGATGTTACGGAGCTTCGACTCCGGTTCCGTTAAGTCGGAACTTCCGATAATCGGCGAAGGTGTAATAATTATCGGAAGTTCCGACTTAACGGAACTGGAGTCGAAGCTCCGTAACATCAACCGAAGGTGTAATAATTATCGGAAGTTCCGACTTAACGGAACCGGAGTCGAAGCTCCGTAACATCAAGCCGAAGGTGTAATAATTATCGGAAGTTCCGACTTAACGGAACCGGAGTCGAAGCTCCGTAACATCCGATGTTACGAAGCTTCGACTCCGGTTCCGTTAAGTCGGAACTTCCGATAATCGGAGTTGTAATAAATCGTCTCCACTGTTTGTGTTGCACACAGCTATATAAATAAGATGATCGTAGGTAGGTACTATATTTCTTAAAGTGATATAATTTTTTCTCTATACATTTGTCAGATCAGTCCTGATTAGTCCAAATTATTATTGTTGTTGTAAACTAGTGAATGCTTGTCACTAGTTACGCCCACACCCACGCCTAGCTAAGAAACCGGTAAATTAAGGTCCTTTTTAGGAACCGTTTTAAACCCTTGCGTTTAATGTCTGGCCGCGGCGACTCATATTTTGAAGGAAAACCAAAACATATGACTGTTGCGATTTACTTAGGCCTTATGGTGCGTTTCCATTCCAACTTATTTGACAACTTATATTAACAATACTTCAGTCATATGCCTAATATACATATGTTTCAGATAAGTAAGAACCGTATTAGGCCTTACTAAGTATTTGTTACATTTTATCTTACAAATGGTGCGTTCCGCTCTACGCAAAATAGTACTTCGCACTAAGTAGGGTTAGTTACTGCTGTTTATTGAATACCTCTTTATCTCTCCATCTTTACGTTCCGTTCTACGCTGGAATTAAATCGAACGCTGTCGACGATAATGTAGCGATTCGTCAGTGCCTGTTTTAAATCCGTTGTGGAAGTGAGAATCCGTCGGCAATTCCTTTAGCGCGGACAGAACAATAAGTAACGCTTAGTTCCACGTCCTTGCTCCAGGGGGCGCTTTCTGCAACCGGACTTCGAGCTAATGCCGCTATTACTCACATACTTATTTTCTTTGCTTATGTTGGGTTAATTATTTTGCTGGTGGAATTACGTTTGGAAGTAATGGTTTGTTGTACGAGTATGTTATATAGAGTGTACTAACTGCAGTCTAAGAACCTTAGTTTTTGACACTAAATTAAAAGGTGTTCATTTATTTTGTCGTGCATCATCGATAGTTGCATTACCAGTTTGAAGAGAAATAGGTGCGTAAACAACTGCCCTTGGAGATTGCTAGTCGTTTCAAAGTAAGTATTTTTTAAAACTAATAAACCCTCCTTTTGATTCGCGTAGTTGGGTAAAAAACTTAAACATTTAATTCATAAAGATTACCAGAACTTCAACCGAGTAAATGACCTCGCTAACAATATTGCTCAAGAGAATCAGTGACCTACGAGAGTGACCCTTCCCTCCGGTGATTAGTCTAAAACTAATTGATTTTACGGTAGCTGTGCTAGGGGGGTATCCTGACAACTGAAATGTTTTTGAACTGTTATTTGATCAAATTGCAGTTCAGTTTTCTTCTTCGTCTCTTATTGATGTTTTGAATGATCAATTTTCATACCGTTTGATAGAATTAACAAAAAATCAGGTAGGCCATGCTCAAATCAGGTAGGCCACGTGCTAAACCGCGGCATTGACGTCATTTTTAACAGCTCAGTCATAGTTTTATAAAGCTCAGTCACGTTAGTCCACAAAAATGCCACGGAATACTGATGAGTTACTATAGTAAAATCATCGAAAACTGAACTGCAACTGAAAGGATATTCGGTCACGCAAGTTTCCCCTTGCTGGATAGCCCCCCTGGTCCGGCTGCCGGTTGGCAGTGGTCGGCTAAATTCACTAATAGGGCGTAAGTGCTGCTCATGGTTCGCTCAACACTTGCGGTTTTACAACGATTGTTGATGACTTCACCTATTAAGGTATCGGGTATAGCCAAATGCATGTTTTTGGGGAAACCGAAAACTGTTTTCAGAAAAAGTGATAGCATGTGGAGTTGTGAAACTTATTATTTCCTATAACACATATATTGAACTAGTGTATTGTTACTCAAAAATTGTGCTCTTGGATATAGTTTACTTTTAAATGTAAGTTTAGTACCAACACCTTTTGCAAAAGTGTGGTTTAAGATCCCATTTTTTATGGGTTTGGCAGATTTGTTTGGTACCAAACTCAGCACAGCTATTCTTATGGTTCGTATCTTGTGACTCTAAAGAAAACATTTCTACATTAAGGTTTTTAAAGAAGAAGAAGAGTAGCGCCTTAGGAATTATAAGTGTTTGATTGCTGTGTGCTCGCAAATATACATAAGGCACTGCTTTAGAGTTTGACTATCCGAACTGTGCGCGGCTCATTATGTGTTTTGCGCCGTTGTCAGCATTTTTGTTGAAATTGAAATTGTGACGTTGCCACGCTGACTGTCTAGAGTTTAACCACCACGGCAAAAACTATGCCGTGTTACAAGTTTAACGTGTGTATAGATATAATAAATAAATAATAAACTTGGAAGTTATTGACATTTTTATTTATTATGAAAAATTTCACCCTACCCGTCGCCTTAAAGCAGAGAGTATTCAGTGATCTTAACTGCGATCATTGACGAGAATAAATCAACAAGGTATTAAAACGTCACACCGTAGGTCGCATCATCATTTAACATCAGGGGCCTTATTCTCTATTTTATTGCAAACCCACGCGCGTTACTTGGCTACGGCAAGACAACGGCGTGGAATCTGAAAAAACCGACTACCGTCAGCCTTAGTTGTCTTTCCCTACACGGTACGGTTTGGCCACGGTTTGAACTGTCATCTAAACGTGTCGAAGTCTACCGTGTTATAAAAACTATTCGTTCAAAAACGAGTCGTGCGTGTTTCGAATGATAAATAGATACAAATCATTCGTTTTGGGCTCGAAATTTTCAAATCACATAAAAATATTGTAAGTTAGGTGCAAGCTAATCATTCAATGCATCTATTACATATTATAATAATACTAATCGCGTTTGCGTTTTGGAACGCGTTGTGACAAAACACGTTTTGGGCAAGGAATCTCATAAAATAGAGAATAAGGCCCCAGATGCGATTGCGGCCAAGCGTTTGGATATAATACATAAAAAAAAACACGTGAGGTTCTCACCGAAATTATCTGATATAGCTTATATACAAAACATATTTATGTTAACTCTAATTACGTAGGCCGCTGGCGTGGTTAGCTTTTAAAAAAACTATTTTAATTTTCAACTAATTTAATAAAGATTCAAAATTACAATTTAATTAGACTAAGGTGAACCACGTTCTAAGTGTGAACAATGAATACCGAAATGCCTAAGGAAACTTATGAACTAGGTTGACAACGTGACGATGTCACGTTGTGCATAGTAGGCATCTTCCATCGCCTTGTACTCGTCGAGCCTACTATGCAGTTCCCGTGAACGTAGCCTGCGTAACACTCTCTTGCTATTTATTTATTATACAAAAAAAACAAATATTGATAGACTTTAGCCGTTGAAGCGTTCTTCCAAGATGGAAAGCTCAGACATGATGTTCAGAGTTCATCCATCCAAAACACGATATTATTATTACCTAAGTGGATACCTTAACTTTACCTTTAATAAAGGTTGTCAAACTTTTCAAGAGGCCATAGAACTCGGGAACCCTGAGGAGTGCTCTCAGTGTGACTGGAACACTTCTATGCTCTTATCACAAAGTCCAGCCAAACCATGCCTTTAAAGTGGGAAACTGGTGGACTGAACTGAAATTCCTAAGTAATTCAATCGTTTTCAAGCAACTGGTACTTGAATGAAAATAAGAGCACTTTCGCGGTGTAGTTGCACAGGATTGTGACTATGAGACATACATTTTAAATGCACTGAGGCTGGTCCACGTTTGTAGTCGAAGTTAATTTTATATGTATTGGTTTAAAAGCATATAAATAATGTCTAAGCAAAAGCTCCCTAAAGTTAAACTTTAGTTAGACATCTGAACAAGTAGCCATTTCTTTTCATCGGCGTACGATTGAAGAGGACAGAACATAACCCCAAAAATTGCTATGAAATTATTTATGATTTAAATGAAATTATTTTTTAACAAATTTATTTAATGTATTTTGTGTAATCAGAATATAAATAAAGAAAAAATACATAAGAAATAAAGAAAATTTAATGCGTTTTTATGATATGAAAAAATTATTAACATCATCAAATAAGCAGTGTTTCTCTCCATCAATAAATTGCTTCTAATTATTATTCATACAACAGAAAACTGAATTCACATAGCTCTATGTAAATTCAGTTTGTTATATAGTAGATATATAATACAGCAGCTCTACCCTTTACTTTCTGATTGTAAACCTAAAAGATAGTTTCGCAGAATACTAAAAACTGACATATTTACACAACTTACCGTAGCTCCTCGTAGTAGGCTGAAAAGCCGCGGGCGATTTAGCACTTTCGTATTTCAATCCTGACGTCACAAACATGCCTAAATACTAAAAGGGTTCAAGAAGTTACGAAAACTTGTACTTTTGAAATCTTTTGGTCTGTAAAAGATATTTCACACAAGAAAATATGAATAAAACCATTTATTCACAAACACTATACAGTGTATACAAAATGTACAAAGGCATATAAAATACATAAGAAACAGTTGAGCTATCTACATACCGTTGCAAACGATCTATAGATAGTTCAAGTAATCCAAATCAGTACCAATGTGAATAAATAAATAATGCTGGACAATCCACATAACATCATCTTGCCCCATACTAAGCAGAGCTTGTGATACTTAATATAATTCTTTACATAGATAGATATTATTTATCATACATATAAAATACCCAGAACACCCGGAATGCTCGTTAGGTTTTCTAATTCAATATTTTTATTAGAAAAACACGTTACACATTGCAAATGTTGGTTTCGCGTGCACCTCATATTACCGACAGTGTGCTCTGCAAATTGAATTAAATGGTGTTTTCACATACAAACACTTAAAACCTGAATGTTTCCTTGCATGACTGGTGTGATTCCAGATTTGAGATAACTAACAGTAAAAAAGAAAAATCTATCTTTGAAATTCTCGTTGAAAATCTGTAACGTTGCCGTACCTAGTAGTGTTCTAGGAAAGAAATATGAAATATTTATTGTTTCTTTGTAACATGAACCAACATGGTACAAATCAAATATATCTGCTCGTTGACATTCTACAATCACTAGAGTAATAGGAAAACGTTTTGTCTTATCTCGGAATATTAAACTTTTTTTTTTCAAGGTTCAAATTATTTAGATATTTTTAAGCTATTGCATAGCTTCTGTCGCGGGACTTGAGCGTGGAGACCGAATCCAGAAATTCCGTAACGAAATAACCTAACACTGCGCATGCGTAATCCAGAAAAAAAGCTTTACCGCTGCAGTCCCCGATTGCCACACGTTTATCTTTGCTTCACCTGACCTTGTATATTAACTTTTTGAATCAACTTTGTATCAAACATGTGAGTTTACAACTCAGTAGCGAGAGCCAAGCAATCAAATTCTCGTTACAGGATAGCAGCGTGACTCCACTAACTCGTATATAGCTAGTTATGAAAAAGTAATTTGTTATCATAAATGTGCTTCCCGAATACTCTCGAGTTGAGGGTATTGATATTGCAAGGTTACTTGTATGTGTGTGTCCGAATACTCTGAAGTTGTGAGGGTATTGATATTGCAAGGTGATTTGTATGTGTGTGTGCACGTGTTATACAAAGTGCTTTTTCATAAGTCGTAGTGTTTTGTACATGGAGTTAAATAAATTGAACTTTTTCCAGAGAATACTTAAAATAAGATTGCAAGTTATTTAATTGTCATCATCTAGCCCCAAGCTAAGCAGAGCTTGTGGTATGGGTACTAGAAGACTGACATACTTAATACAATACATTACATAGATAAATATTTTTTATCATATACATATAAAATACCCAGAACACCCGGAATAAATATTTGCAGAACATACAAACATTTATGCCGAGGCGGGAATCGAACCCGCAACCTTCCGTTTCGCAGGCGGACCATCGCCCACCGCGCCACATCGGTCGTCGTGTTTATACAGGGTGTAACAAATGAGGTGGACCAAAAGCAAAAGGGCGATAGGGGAGCTCAATGCCTATCCATATAACCCCCGTGTATGTTCAGCGATATTCAGTCGTTCAAAAGTTATTCGCACTTTTATGTTTTTTTTTTTCATTAACATATTTTAGGTTAGATTTCCCAAGTATACCCAAACTATCAAAGCTACAACCGTAATTATTTTACACCTTGTAGCTTAATAGTAGACCTTTCGTACTGCAATATCAGTTTGAGTCGTTATTTGATTGATTTCCAAATAAAAAATAATCTTTGCAGAAAAATCCGAAACCTGAACTTTCGCGAAAAACTTTAGGAGCTATTTAAAAAAAAAACTTGCTGAATATTTTTTTCCACAACCTATCTTAAAAACTTCCTCCATTTTTGGAGAAGTTACCCTGAAAATTTCATAAGGCTAGTACTGAAGGATCATGTTAAAAAGTGAAATCATGTGTTGTAAAAGTGCTGAAATCGACGGTTCAATCGACCAGCACAATGGTCCGGGTAAGTCTCAGATTGTATGCCACCCCTTCTAATCAATTGCTCTTGGTATATTCTATCAGCCTCTCGAACGTTTCCTTGAGCTACAACTTGACAATAATACATTTCTGCATATCTACGAGGAGAATATGGCATGATATACTAATCGCAAAGTTTGTACAGTCCGTAAACGCGAAGTTTTCGTTAAAGTAAAGATAATCCAAATTCAGACTCCTGAGTGGCTGCACTTTTTTTAACCCCTGACTCCGAAATAAAGATTTAAAAACTAAAACCCGACTACGAAAAGCTAGGAAGTAAGTTCAACTTTAAATTTTTTCTAAACAGATTTTTTTTTTTTACATAAAACAGATTTTTTTACTTACATGGTTGTAGTCGGAGGCTAGTTATGTAAGCATCCGACTAAACCCCTGATGAAGTAAAATAAATCAAGAAACCAACAGTGGATTAGGTGTGAAATTAAAAAAAGTTAAACTTGTTACCTAGCTTTTCGTAGTCGAGTTTTAGTTTTTAAATCTTTATTCTTGTATCAGGTGTTAAAAGAAACGGGGCCACTCAGGGGTCTTAATTACGATGATTTTTACTTTAAAAACTGCGCATTTACGGACTGTACAAACTTTGCGATTAGTGTATCATGCCATATTCTCCTCGTAGATATGCAGAAATGTATTATTGTCATGTTGTAGCTTAAGGAAACGTTCGAGAGGCTGATAGAATATACCAAGAGCAATTGATTAGAAGCGGTGGCATACAATCTGAGACTTACCGGAACCATTGTGCTGGTCGATTGAACCGTCGATTTCAGCACTTTTACAACACATGATTTCACTTTTTAACATGATCCTTCTGTACTAGCCTTATGAAATTTTCAGGGTAACTTCTCCATAAATGGAGGAAGTTTTTAAGATAGGTTGTGGAAAAAAATATTCAGCAAGTTTTTTTTTTAAATAGCTCCTAAAGTTTTTCGCGAAAGTTCAGGTTTCGGATTTTTCTGCAAAGATTATTTTTTATTTGGAAATCAATCAAATAACGACTCAAACTGATATTGCAGTACAAAAGGTGTACTATTAAGCTACAAGGTGTAAAAAAATTACGGTTGTAGCTTTGATAGTTTGGGTATACTTGGGAAATCTAACCTAAAATATGTTAATGAAAAAAAAAACATAAAAGTGCGAATAACTTTTGAACGACTGAATATCGCTGAACATACATGGGGGTTATATCGATAGGCATTGAGCTCCCCTATCGCCCTTTTGCTTTTGGTCCACCTCATTTGTTACACCCTGTATATAAGTAGGTATCGTATCCACGTCATTCCTAATGTAGTTCTAATAGAGGCCATTCTACTCTTTCATATATTATTAACGCAAACGAACACAATGAGTTAAGACAGTGAGCTTCGAAACCCGAATAACAAACAAACAAACCACAAAACCTACTACATATTAATAATTAATTGGTACCATGAAACCAATAGTGTTAGGGTAGTTTTTTTATATTTACGGTTTTACTTTTGGTTTATTCAATAAATATCATTAAAATCAATGATCTTGGTAAGATATCTTTTGTATACTCGAATTAGTCGTTATTACACGTAACGTTACATCGTAGTAGTAGTAATTACTAATTACACAAACATTTGCTACTACCAACTACAAACGCTTGTCTTATTGTTTTATTGACAAATAATATAATAAATATTAGCGTTGTAGTAGTCGATAGGTACTACTACAACACATGCTGAGTGATTGCCTGTTTTGTGGTCATAATTTTTTTATAATTTTTAAATTGTATGTATATTTTTTATCTCATGTGTGACACAAAATAAAGATTTTTTTTCTTTCTTTTTTCAAATAAAATGAAGAAGTAATTCAGTTTAAACAAACTTTATTCTCAAAAATAATTACAATATTGATGATGGTGTGATTGGATAGATAATTAGCATCACGGAAGATCAGCGTTTCAGTAGTACACATAATCATACTACTGCTTTAACATTATGCTGAGTTTTTGTGAGTGAGCCAGTTTTGTCGACTTTTTATTAATATTTAGATATTTTATAATTGAATATTTATTTTGTTTTGTAACGAAAATAGAGTACTTTTTCTTTCTTTCTTTATGAATACATGAAGTATAAAAGTAGCAAAGTTCTTATCGAACCTAGTTTAAATACGTGATCAATTGACACGGAAGACGAAGAAGAAGGGTAAATTAGCTGACACCGCAAACTTCAGTATTAAGACGATTCAATAGCATTTCCCATTGCCGCTTTAAGGTCCCTAACGAGCGATAAAATTTCACCGAATTCCTTTTTAACTGCAAGTTTACCTGCGGGAAGGTAAATACGAGCCCACATTTGGTCTGGATTGTGATTCGCGATCTGTAAATAACAAGAAGAAACGTTTTATGCGAGCGTAATGCGATTTCGGGAATCACGAGAAAATTGGTTTTAATGGGAAAATTGGGGTGAGTTTACGTACATTCATAGTTAGCTTTAATACTTTTACATATTATGTAGTTAAGATAAGACATTTGTGTGCATAGCCGACCACATCCAAATTTATGATCAGGTGGGTAAGCACGAATAAATGTATCGAATCAGTGACGTATTTGAGATTCACTGCGCGTCATCAACAGCTTTACTGTAGAACGTTGCAGCGTTAGCGCGCAGTGTGTCTTAAATAAAAAGTTAGCATCATTACGTATGGTAATCAATACATCAAGTCTGCGCTTACTTTTTATATGATAGACCGGTTATGTTAACGGTTGTCAAATTTATTTGTGATCAGCCCTTAGGCGAGATCAAGTACTTGCTCATATCTTGTGAGAAATAATATTTTTATATTTAAACCTCATTTTTATTTTGCTCATTTCATTTTGAAAATAAATGATGTGCATTATTCAAGTTTACATTAGATTAGATCTTTTTTGAAAAATACGAATGGGTTGCTTGTAAATTTTTCAGCGGCTGGAGATAAAGAGATGATAATAAGAAAAGACATAGACAAATAGGACTGTGGATTATGTACGAACCGCTAAGTAATGAGTGGATAGAAACTGGTAACAAAGGGTCAAAAGTATGTCTCAAGGGCAAGAAATTAAATAGAAAAAAATCATTTAAATCGAAGATGATTTTTTTTGCTTCTTACGTTTTTGAAATGCTTGTAGAGTGTAATTTATTTATTTAGACACATTAAAATAAAGACTCTATACGCGTAATAATTTGTGAAGTTGCGTGAAACATTTTGAAATAGAACATTGTCGTCACGGTTGAACAAATTGATGTTCGTAATGGCGGCTATTACAGACATTGTGTGCGCTCGATCAAAAAGGTCGAAGCCGAGAATCACCTAAAGGAAACGGCTATATTCATTATCCCGTGTAAAGTATAATTTGAAATACCATTTTTCCTTCCATTTTGCTTATTTACTCGCTTCCGATTACATTTTCCTCGAACTTTTTAGCTTCACCTGGCACCTTTATTCCGCAAGGTTATCTCATAAGACACGCTGATTAAAATACGGCAAATTCGAAGCTCGAACATTTTCTTTTGCATGATAATTTGCGCCTCACGTATTCGTATTGAGCCGATTCCTGTGATTGTGAGCGAGATAATAATCTACGTACAAAAAAACTTCCGTGCGTAGGATTCGTGAGAGCCTGCTCGTTTTATCAGATCAATTAAGTTAAACAACGTCGAGCATGGTCACCATTTGGATCGGTTACATTTTCTTATGATCGCGTCCGTACTTTGGGACGGTTTTAGCTATAGCAGTAAACTTACTGAGCCGTAATGGAGCCTTTTTAGTGGACACTACCAGAATCAACCACTGAGACTAGTGAACATAGCAACTCAGAGACGTTTATGTACTTATATAAAAACCTCCAAGAGTCGATGGCTGAGGTTTAAACTAGAACTAATATAAGTTAAAAGAAGTCCTGTAGCAGCAGAGTATGCGGTAAAACGAAAGCCTTGTTTAGCTAGTAGATAAAAGTTATCTTGAAAAGTCGACACTGCAGCAAACTTAGCAACTGTCTTCAGGTGGGATAAGGGAAACTCGATTAAAGAAGAAAAAGTGTATTGGTTCCGTTGAAAACGAGACTTTGATAAGTGCAAGCTTAGCCAGAATTAAGTACGCTGTTCTTGGCTATTGTAAAATGTAGGCACACTTGTTCGATGTTCTTTTGTTCTAACTTAGGTACCTACTGAAAATAGTCCTTGAAACCCATATGTCAACTGTCACAATAATATGTAATGGATTTCAAGTTGTGAGACACATTCCTTCTAGACTACTTAGGTATAGTCTCAGTTAAAGTGGGTTTCTGAAAACTTTGACATAGCGAAAGTTTAATATTAGCGAAAGAGCTTTCTTTGTACAAAAAGTAATTCAACTTAAATATGTCTAAAAGAATATTGCAATTATGTAGATGAGTTGCAGCGAATTGAAGTAAAACTTTTTGTAGCCACTTTGTTTGCGTATTCACTGTGGCTACTAGCCTTCTAACTACTCTGTACCTCTACCATGAGTCGTCACAGTAAAATCGTCTGACTTTACTACAGTAGTTACGTCAATATTAGTATTACGAATTTTTGTACCCAACTATCCGTTAGAGGCGCTGTACAAATCTTCATACATTTTTTTAACTACAGACGCTAGCGAGTATATTAAATATAGTAAGTTTAGTAAAAACTCATGGTAGAGCTACTGAATAAGGTCTGTCTGGGTCAAGTGAAGGGTCCTCGACGCTCTGAGGACGGCAATGCTGGACCGTTGTTTGCAACTTAGCTTCATCTTCCATCTTGTTTTTTTAAATGTCATAGTTTTCTGTTTTGTATATCTTTTGGCGGGATATTGATTTCTAAAGGTACTATAAGTTTTTATGTAACTTAATAGTTTAGTATTAAGTAGTATTCATAGTAAAATGGCAGGCGTCATAGCTCAGTTGGTAGTAGCTCTGCCTTCTATGCTGCAGGTCTTGGGAAGCTATTGCATAGCTTCGATCGCGGGCCTTGAGCGTGGAGACCGAAGCCAGAAATTCCGTAACGAAAATAACCTAACACTGCGCATGCGTAATCCAGCAAAAATGCTATGCAATAGCTTTACCACGGCAGTCCACGAGTGCCACACGTCTTTTTTTTTCATATGCCTGGCAGTTTAAACATCTATAAATTTTAATGTAGAAGGTAACCAAACAAGCGCGTACAAATTTGCCTCATGCAACATTAAACGGGCTCCATTTAGCTAAATGCTCCCCTAAGCAAACACTTACACTGTGCGTGAAAGTAGGTAAACTACTATAACGAGATGCGTAAGCCAATTTATCTTGTGTCAATGACTCAGCCAGGCAGCCAATTAGCGAATAAACCTGGGCCCTGATTGTGCTAAATTGTAACGTAAACGGTTCGTCTAAGCAGCAGCTAAGGTTCACCAACGTAACGTGTACGTAGCGTGTGCAACTTTGTATCGCTGTAAACGGCTAACCGATCAAATTTTTTCCCTTCGTGTGACAGTGGTTATGTCACAATCTTCGACTCAGTAACGTTCGCAAGTTGAACGTGTTTGGCTACACGCTTATCGCGATCCCAAAATAAGCACGTTGGTGAACCTTAGCTGCTATTTAAACGAACTTTTTACGTAATTTAACACAATCGGGGTCCTATGTTTAGAGAAACTGACAGGTGTCAGTGTGGGTTTGGATTTTGATTGGACTGCAACAGAGAATTAATTGATAGAATTTCTAACCTTGTCTAAGTTCGTTCATTATTTGAAACCATGTCATGTATTATACATAGTTCCAATTTTGTGAAACTTTCAAGAGAATGCTGTTATAATTATATATGTAAATATGTACGATCATAGAACAAAGTAAGTAGGTAACTAAAACTTTTTTATGGTTTGTTTTACGTTATAAAACGCATTTATGAAAGGTTTGGTAATCCCAAGCCTGCAGCAGCTTGTCAATGATCTGTGACGCCTGTAACAAAAAACGATTAACAAATTGAGTTTTTAAAATAACTATAAATAATCTGATAATTAAAAATGATATTATTCTTTAAAAAGTTATAAAACCAAATTGTCAGAAAAGTAGTTGAACCTCTAGTAAACTTTATTTTAAATTGTTTATCAAATAATGTCGCCGACTGTACCTATCTATTTAAAAAAATTGATTATTTTCTTGTTAGTCTATACTAGCGAGATTATTAAAAACGTATAAAAACTTAATTATATTACGAGCTACTTCAGGCGATTCCACAATTTTTATCAAATAATGTCGCCGACTGTACCTATCTATTTAAAATTTTTGATTATTTTCTTGTTAGTCTATACTAGCGAGATTATTAAAAACGTATAAAAACTTAATCATATTACGAGCTACTTCAGGCGATTCCACAATTTTTATTACTTAAAACTTCTTGAGAGTGCCCGGAAATTTTAATTTTACATAATCTCATGAATTACAGCCTCTTTATCAACCTGAGTAGATCATAAATAAATAATGGAAAAATATTATACCTTAAAGTTTTTTTTCATTTTTTTTCATCACTTTTCAATTAGTCGTCCGTTTAAGTTTTAGAGTGAACTAAATTGTTGAATGAACATTCATAATGTTATTAAATTGAAGTATTATCAAGCCTTTGTAATGAGGCTGTCCATCCCTGACCCTGACGCGAGTTTGAAAGTTTTTACCCACCCAGCGCCGCTAAAGAAGTTTTCACTTCAAAAAAATCTAGTTCCCATAATTTTGCTTAGTTTGAGACTAGAATGTGTGAAATGTGCGTGAAATATTTATTTATGATACTAATTTATATTTAAATGATGATGATGATAACTTCACTTAAGAATGTACACAACACTAGGCTTCAAGTCATCAAGAGTTGCTGACACTCACAACTCAGCGCCTAGCGGGTATCGCCCCATATACGGCACAATGCATGTAAGCATTTACAAGCTGAACAAAACTCCAAGCTGCATAGTTTAAATCTTTAGCACAATGTTATCTAGTCGAAAACCGCAGAAGTCGCACTAACAAGCTTCCTGAACTAAATGGGGTAAGTTGGGTAAGTCAGCCGAACTTACGAATAAGGGCGAACAGTTCCCGGACCTGTCCACTTACTGTACTGAGTTTGTCTTCTAATTGTTGCTTTGATTTTCTTTTAACTTCCTCAATCTATTTGTGTACCCACAATCAAAATAAATTATTAATTGAAGATGAAGGCACACTTAGGTGCCCCCTATCTTATAAAAAGTTAGCGTTGACTTTATGTCAGTATTACGTATGGTAATCAATACTTCAAGTATGCGCTAACTTTTTATAAGTTAGACCGTTAGACTTTTAGGTAACAAGACATTCAGCCCTACGGTTAACAGTTAGTGATGTGTTCCGGTTCCGGCTGGAATTCGAACCTGCAATCTTCTTCAAAACATAATACTAAAGCGGAAGTAGCTTTGGAATGTATATAAAAACTGCCAGTCAACAGTCTTTTACAGGTACCTAAATAATTATGAATAGAACTGAAATAAAGTCACTTTAGTAAATACTTAGGACACATAGTAAGTAATAAGAGCCTAGATAATCAATTCAGATACATTATAATATTAGAATGTATCATACTAAATTGATTAAACAGATAACAATGTATCATACTAGACTGCTAAGCTAGGTTTAGCTATTTTCGTTGGTATTGTTAAACCGTCCAGCTGTGAGGGTCCTCGTAAAAAGGGCCGACCCACAATATTTTCCAATTATTGACTTCTAAGCTATTATTACTTCTTAGAAGCGTTTCGCTGCGAAATCGAAATGTTCATACATTATTCCTCAAAGTCTTACAAAGCAATAAATATTGTACCGTTAATCTATGAGAATATCAAATATTAATTGATTAATCCGATACAATGAATAAGGTACGAAAGTAGAGTTATTAGAAGAGTTATAGATCAGAAGAGATTAGAAGAGTTATTTCATTTTTGCTCATAATTTTTTTACGCTTCTTAGAAAAAGTCCATGTTTATTAATCGTACATTATCGGCACTACAACCATAGATATATACCAAAATAATTTGATTATATATATATGTATATGATTATCGTACATACATCTCCTACTCTTCCCACCAGAACATATGCTTATAGTATCATTCTAGCACAATTGTACCGTTCCTTTTTGAAAGTTCTTATACTAATTCCACTGACCTCATAATGTTGTTGGAAACTCTACTTTATATGAAACCTGGTAGAGGATATGTCATCCTTGATTTTAGGTCAAAGGTAATCCTTGGTGTACTTTGAATTATTCTATGCCTTTGTTGGTCGAGGTCCAGTAACGTTAAACTTGGAGGCACTGGGAGTTCACTTGGTAAATTGCGTAGTCCACCCATCTCCTTTACTAATTGCCTATGTATACCTGCCGAGGCAGTGTCTACTTTCTAGTACATATATGTTTTTGTTTAGGTTTTCTACTGTAGATGATAGTAGAATATAGCAACTTAGTAGCAAAAAGTAAGTAAATAAGCTGTATTGAAGTTTAAAGCTTAACGGTTTTTGACGTGACAACGTCTTATAATTCGATAGAGCCGGCTGCACGCACGAAAAAACATGACTCATGAGGCGTTCTGAGGCGTTCTGAGGCGTTCCATGAAGTGACGTTGTCACGTTTAACTATCGTCAGTAAACCGACTTTACAGACAAACATTTTTTAAATAAAAAAAGGGTTCAGGAGTAATTACAAGTTCATAAATCTTCACACCTTTATGTTTCAGAGTGATGGACATGGTGCAACGCACCACAATTCACTTCCTCTGTGAACGTGTTCAGTTAGACAATTTTTCGGTGAAGTGATGTACAAACTGCTAGTCCACTTAATTTTAAATAGTAACCACTCATGATGTTTTGACTGTTTTGTTATGATGTACTAAAAACGTGTTCTGTGATGTGTTACATCGCACTCATCACTTTAAGATGTGATATGTATAATATGTGATGTGTATAAAAATGTGAAGTCTTACGCTAGATATTTTTAAGAGTCGAGTGAATGGGTATCTTCTAGGTAAGCGTGCTACGCTACATCATTGTCCGCATCGTCACTTAACATCAGATATCGCGGTCAAACGCTTGCTTGTAACTTGTAATAAAAAAACTTCCTGCCATACAAATATTACTACGTTTGCCCACAATTTGCTAGTTTAATAACGTTTTATTGTAACGTCTTTTACCTAAATGGTTAAACGAACCATTTTCCACAAACAGCTTTTTGATTGACATGATTATTTTATACCTGCTAAAATAATCACCAGGAGTCCACAGCTTCTTAACTGCCTGTTATCTCAACCCTTGCTTTTAGTAGATTGCTTATTTAGTTAATGAACTTTGTTCAACTTCTTGCTTTCAAGTACTTTACGGCTTAAATAAATGAATGACATTAATTTGTCTATTATGTCGGTTAGCTTTTTATTATTTTTTATTAAGTAGAAAACACATAAAGAGTTGAATATTTGATTATTTTTAACTAGATGATTCGTCTTATTATCGTTATATTTCGGATAATTCACACAATATCTTAATAAATTATAGCCTATGTGTTCTGATGTATAAGCTATATTTTAGTATTTTTTGCGTGAAAGAGTAACAAACATACATCCATCCATCCATACCAACTTTCGCTTATAATATTAGTAAGATAAGACCTAACTACATTACTGAGTAGTTTTAAAAAAAATATTTTCACTACACTAGACACACGACACCAGACAATTTTCAACCAAAACGCGAGCCACTAGTCAGAGGTTAAGTTGCAGCCGTCTTTGTCGTATTTGTGTTCGAGAGAGGGACGGCAGCATTTTTGGAGCTGTCAGATTAGCTAAGTTTTTTTCTCTGGCTCGCACATATAGAAAAAAAGAATAACCACCAATGTGTCATTCCGAAGTTTGATTGAAAAATGTTGTTACGCTATGATTCAAAGAGTCAGGTAACGTTTTGGACATGTAAAGGCGCGGTACACAAAAGAATTTCAATTTGGTGCCGTATCGCGCAACCCTTTTCAACTTTACAAAGTAATTTCCTGGCGCGAAATTGATTTGTCGGCTTCGTGGTTTTTGCAGGGGGCGGCGACTCCGGTTTAATTAAAAAAAAATAACTTAACTTTATCAATAGAGGTGCGCTGCAAGCGTTGTCTGTCTTGTCTCTTGGATGTCCCTCTATAGCTTCCTCCTAGTTTGGTTACTTTTAGATTCTTGTGAGTAGCGACGATACATTGTAAAATACCAAACAATTAAAACCTACCAAACCTAAAAGCTTTAATTATTATTTTTATTATGATTAACAAGAAAACTAATTTGATTTTTCTGATTTGGCAGGTTTCTGTTTTGCACATGAAAAACGATGTTATTCACTAAAAACTTGGAAAGCGACGTACTTACACAGATTTTATTTGATCTAATTCAAAGCAAAGTGTACGGTTTCACCATACATTGATCTTTGGACGTGCGGAAGTTTAACCTTCGATGCACGCTCGACTCGCGAGGCACGTCCGATTAGATTATAACAGTTAGCATATTTTATCTTAAATTAGGAATCAGTGTGTAGCACGTTCGGGTAGACAATAAGTACTAGGTATGATCAACTGATCGGTGAGTTCGTAATAAGTCATTTAAGAGTCACCAGGAAAAATAGGTTACTTAAAACCTTTAACCCTGTTATATACTAAACTAGTAATAAACGTAAACTGCGTGTGATTCTTGTGCTTTTCGTATTCCTGGTTAGTCCTGTAGCTTCAGTGTAGTATCCAGACTAGTGGTACCAGTGCGGCTCCACAACTAACCATCAACATCTCATGTAAGGTGACACCAAATACTTTGGCCCTTACATTATGGTCCTTCGAACAATCAAGGTATTTATACTTTTGGTATTTTATTGGCAATAGCGATTCGGTCGGTCTGGCCTCTCACCAGCGGGAATCACCAGTAAGATTGAGAAGGCGCATATATTGTCAAATAAGTACCTCTAGCTATATACCAGAACCACCCTGTTCTGCTCTCAAACCTTTAACTACGTGTGGGAGCTAGAAGAATACCAAGTTAATTTAACTATTATCTTCAAGAAACTTAACTTACTTTACTTTGAGCTGTCGTCGTCTACTACTTGGCGGAGCTGAAAACTACGAACTTCAAGAAATTTAACTTACTTTACTTTGAGCTGTCGTCGTCTACTACTTGGCGGAGCTGAAAACTACGAACTTCAAGAAACTTAACTTACTTTACTTTGAGCTGTCGTCGTCTACTACTTGGCGGAGCTGAAAACTACGAACTTCAAGAAACTAAACTTACTTTACTTTGAGCTGTCGTCGTCTACTACTTGGCGGAGCTGAAAACTACGAACTTCAAGAAACTTAACTTACCTACTTTACTTTGAGCTGTCGTCGGCTACTACGTGGCGGAAACTACGAACTTCGATAAACTGAACTTACTTTACTGTGCTCCACCTCCGTTCGTTCGGTGGGAGAGCTAGAAGAAACTATCTTTACTTCATTACTCGGCTTTGTCTCTATCAACTACGTGCCGGAACTAGGAAAACCTACGTTCTAAACAACTACATCATTGTTTATCATGGAGGTACTGAAAGTACAAGAAGAATGCTTTAATAGCATCAAAACTCTTTGTGCCAATTACACAAAAGACAGCAAGTCTAGAAAAACTAAAGAGTATCTCGATACTCGTATTAAGTCCCTCGAGAATCAATGGCGAGACTTTGAGAGACGTCACGGGACTCTTCTCGGTACTACCGAAGGAAAAACGCATAGCTATTTTACAGAAGATATTTTTAATAAAACTCAGCAATTGTATCGGAAAACTATGAGTGATATGGAAGTTTTATTGCGTCAAATACAGGAGCGCAAGGATAGTAAATTTGATTTGAGTGATATTGTGGACGAAACTACTGACGAACATCTTATATCTTTATTGACGCGGCAAGAATGCAACTTTAAGGCTCTTGACCGCGCTATGTCTAAAGTAAACTTGATAAATATAACAGAAAAATGGGAGTTAGAAGATCATCTTTCTATTTTAAGGTCTAAGTGGGACATCATCGACAAACTTCACTGGGAGTTGGAGTCTGGACTTAAGGGCTCGGACATCACCTACTACGATATGTTTGTATCAATAGAAGACAGATACGATGACCTTAAAAGAAACATCAATGCTAAGATTTGGGCGACAATGCATTATGAAAAATCCACACCAAAAATGGACATTCCTGAGTTTTCTGGTAGCTACGCTAAGTGGATATCTTTCAAAGATCTGTTTTTAGAAACTATTCATAACAACCCGATGATCAACAACGCTCAAAAAATGCAACATCTCAAGACAAGGTTGCGTGGCGAGGCGGAACAACTGGTGCAGCATCTTAACATCGGCGCTGAAAACTACAACTCTTGTTGGGATATACTGGTGCAGCGCTACGACAACCGTCGACTTCAATTCACATCTTTTGTTAATACTATGCTCAATTTGCCTACTATCAACCAACCAGATAGTGCGGTTTTGAAGAAGCTGCACGATGTCATCACGGAATGTATGAATGGGCTAGCAAACATCGGCATAAACACATCTACGTGGGACCCATTAATCGTTCATCTCATGTCTCAAAAACTAGACGCCATTACATATATGGATTATACGAAAGAACTTCATGATCATAGAGAATTACCACATTTAAATCAATTTCTTTTCTTTTTAGAAGGTAAATTCATGGCATATGAAAGCATAAAACTAGCAAAAAAAGAAATACCAAGTATAACATCTACTTTACAGCAATCGTCCGGTATTCAACAATCTTTCTACAAGAAACCTAACTACGAGTTTAAGAAACAATACGTAAAAACTTTACATACTGCGTTTGTTCAATGCCCGTACTGTGGGAAAAAGGGACACGTGCTAATGCAATGTTTAAGATTTATAAACATGGATGTAACCCAGCGGAACAATCTAGTTTCAAATTTACAGTTATGTGAAAATTGTCTGTACAGTCACGGTGACGAAGAATGCCATTCAGATAAAACTTGTAAAGAATGCAACAAGAAACATCATACTTTGTTACATGATAGCAAGGCAATGCCTTTATCATCATCTGAATCTCTTCAAAGTTCCAATCATCTAGCAAACGATGCTGAAGAAGTGCTTTTAACAACAGTTCAGTTAAAGATAAAAACTACAAATGGAACTTACGTCACACTTCGAGCTCTCCTAGATCAAGGCTCACAAGTGAACTTGATTACTGAGCAAGCCGCTCAACTACTTCGATTACCTAGAAGACGGATGAACGCAACTATCTCTGGAGTCGCCACACTTTCCAGAGAATGCAAAGGACGCTTAAAGCTAGAATGTATGTCGATACATTCGGATTACGGCTTTAAAACCCAAGTGCTGATTTTAGAAAAACTAACAAATAAATTGCCTAACTCATCTTTTGATACGCCTAATTGGCCACATTTAAAAAATTTAAAACTCGCTGATCCTGACTTCAATAAATCACGTCCTGTTGATATCCTACTAGGAGCCGACGTATACTCAAAGGTGATTTTGGAAGGAGTTCTAAAGGGGGATCAACAAGCTCCTACTGCTCAACAAACGCACTTAGGATGGATTCTATGTGGGAAAACGCAAACTTTTAATTGTCATACGGTACTAGTTGACTACAATAGTATCAGCAGGTTTTGGGAGCACGAGGACATCACTCAGGATGAAAAAGACGATATAACTAAGGACGATCAGTGTGAAGAACATTACTTGAAAAATATACAGCGAACCGCAGAGGGTAAATACGTAGTGAAAATGCCCTTCGTTGAAAACTATGAAGAAAAGATAGGCAATTCCCGTTCTATTGCCATCTCTCAATTTTTACAACTGGAAAAGCGTTTTGAACGTAATCATAATCTCGCTCTTATGTACAAAGATTTTATAAAAGAGTACACAGAACTACAGCACATGGCACTAGCGCCATCGCTTACAACAAAACCGGAATGTTACCTTCCTCACCATGGTGTCTTACGGGAGAATTCCAGTACAACAAAACTTCGAGTGGTTTTTAACGCATCTCAAAAAACAACAAGTGGTGTAAGTCTTAATCAACTACAAGAGAAAGGTCCTAACATGCAAAAGGACATTCAAGCTCTAATTCTAAAATGGCGTTCCCACAGATACGCTTTTACAGCAGACATAGAAAAAATGTATCGCTGTATCTGGGTCGCAGATGAACAACGACAAATGCAGAAAATAATTTGGCGGAACTCGCCTACAGAAAAGTTAAGAGATTATGTACTATGTACTGTGACTTACGGCATGAAGAGCGCACCGTGGCTCGCCATGAGAACATTAAAGCAACTAGCTATAGATGAAGGACACAAGTACCCTGAGGCTGCTAAAACACTACAAAACGAATTCTACGTTGATGACTTAATTAGCGGCCATAGCACGGAATTCGAAGCTCTACAACTACAGTCATCGCTCATTGAACTATTACAAGCTGCTGGCATAAACTTACGGAAGTGGTCATCTAACGATAGGTCTTTACTTCAAAACTTAAGTAAGGATCAAATTTCAACGGAACAAGTATTTAATTTTAAACACGAAGAAACAAAGAAAACCCTTGGACTCGGTTGGAACACTACTACTGATACATTCACTTTTCACTGGAACTTCGAAGAAATACCACAGCAACAGGTCACTAAGCGTCATCTTCTATCTGAGATCTCGAAATTATATGACCCACTAGGGTGGTTGGCGCCAATAACTGTGGCAGCCAAGATGCTGTTCCAGAAAGTCTGGATCAGTAAACTTGCTTGGGATGAAACTTTATCTACTGAATTAAAACAAGAATGGGTAAAACTTAGAAATGAACTTTGTGAAATAAAAACAATAACACTAAACAGATGGTTAGGATGGACTGATGGTGACATTGACCTACTATGTTTTTGCGATGCTAGCGAAAAGGCATATTCATGCGTCATCTATAGTCGTGTTATTAACGGAGGCTTACCGATTATAACGCTACTTGCAGCTAAGACTAGGGTTGCCCCACTCGCGCAGAAAATTACACTGCCACGAATGGAGTTGTGCGGCGCCCTTCTATTGTCACAACTAGTTAAAAAAACTGTAGAAGCATTCCGAGGACACAACATTACGATACAAGCATGGAGCGACTCCCAAGTTGTAATTGCATGGCTACAAGGGGACATCTCGAGATGGAAGAGATACGTTGCCAACAGGATAAGCAAGATCAATTCGGTCATCCCGGCTGAAAACTGGCACTACGTAAAATCGGAACTCAACCCTGCAGATTGCGCATCTCGAGGGATGGGAGCTACAAAACTAATAAACTTCGACCTTTGGTGGAAAGGACCAGATTTTCTACAAGGTTTTCAGAGTAAAAAAGTCCCGATGTGTTTATATACTACTAAAACAGGACTCAAATCAACGGTGACAGCCCTACAAAATAATCAAGACACAAATTTTATCCATGAACTTGTACACAAATACAGTTCATTGACACACATAGTACGTGTGACGGCATGGGTACGACGATTCAGCACAAATTTACTCAATGATTCAAAACTCTACTCTAATTACCTAACTGCCAGCGAGCTGACATCAGCAAATGAGCTTATTATCAAACATATTCAACACATGGAATTTGAAGATGAATATAGATCATTATTGGGGCGAGTCATAGACCTTCATCCTGGGTCTGACGGTCGTGTCCGGGTAACTACTATTAAAACTCAGTCTGGAATATTGAAGCGGCCCGTCGTGAAACTTTCGCGACTTCCCATAGAGACGGAAGTAAAAGAACAACAGAAAGATGAAAAGGATAAATCACCGATGGATGATTCAAAAAGCTGTACATTGAGCTCTCGCAGAGCAAAAAGAAACATAAACAAAACATTTACAACTTTACTAATAACATTGTTCGCACTAGTAACAGGAGTACATAGCGCCACCACTAGTGGCTCCCGCTCAAGTGCGCGTATTACAAGCTTTGAGCCTGATCGGCCAATTTATTATGATGAGCTTGGAAAAATGCAAACAATACATGATGAGTGGAAGCTGTTAATGTATTACAACTTAACTGACTACTGGGATGGTATCCAACGTGTTGAAAATTACCTTCACAACTTAACTGACTTTTGTCATAAATCGGACCCGAGATACTGCGGTACAACACTTGAACAGTTATCTCATGAAATGAAACTACTACAACATTACAACAGTATCTTACTTACTCCTCACCAGCACTTGGGCATCCGCAAGAGAAGAGGACTAGTCAATGGAATCGGTTCAATCGCCAACAGCTTGTTCGGGGTTCTTGATCAAAGCTTTGCCGACCAGTACCATCAAGACATAGAACACGTTCAGAAAAATCAGGACTATCTACTTAGCCTTATGAAGAATCAAACATCAATTGTTGAGCTGGAAAACAAGGTGCTAAAGAAAACTGAAGAAAATATACACAACCAACTTAACATAGTCGATGGCTTCATGAACGAAACTACCTCTAATATAGCATCGATTGAGTCAAACCTGGAGATTATCATGGCTTCGAGTTACTTCAGTTCGACATCATTAGCTACTTATCTACTTATTAAAAATCTGAGGGAAATGCAAGAGCTACTATTTGATACACTTACTAATGTGTATAAAGGACATATGGATGTACATTTACTGACGCCTGTAAACTTGGTAGAACAGTTACATATTATCGCCGGAAGGCTACCAAAAAGATTATCGTTACCCTTAGAAAACGTCAAGGAAGACATACGAGACATCTACAAAATACTTTACGTGAAAGCTCGAGTAACATCGAACTATTTTTTGTTTGAAGTTCACGTACCTCTAACTACAGATGACGAGTTTTTGTTATACAAGGTAATTCCGATCCCTGTGAAAAATCAGACAGAATTCGCAATCATACAACTACAGTCGCAGTATATTGCGGTTAACTTTAAAAAAAACTCCTACATCTCTCCATCTGAAAAGGAGATAGAACGTTGTACGGTTATGTCACAAGATCGTTGGATATGTAATGAAAACATACCGATACATAGCTTAGAGAGCAAGAAAGCTCCATGCGAGGCAAACTTACTGAGTCATAGTTCGAACGCTCCCTGTGACGTCAAGAAAACGTCATGCGATGACACATGGATCCAGTTACATTCAACGAATACCTGGTTAGCTGTCTGTTGCGGGGATTGCACTTTGCGCACCATATGCGACAGTGACGTCAATTCATATGTTATGACATCTTCGGGCATTGTTACCATGAACCAAGGATGCATGTTACAATCCAGTGACTTCCAGATATACTCGCACAATGAGTACAACACCAATATGAAGATTGAGTCTAACTTCAATATGGCGTTCCTTAACTCAACCGTCAACAGCATCGTGAACCTGACCTATCACAAGATATCATGGGACATCCCAGAACAAGTGGACACGCAGGATATCGATCAAAGTCTTCAGTACCAAAAGGATAGAGAAATCCTGCCGGAGACAATTACGATTCATGACATCCATCAATATGCGATTTGCTACACGATACTAGCAATCATGGTAATAATGATCATCACTATCCTCTGGTTAGGCAAACGATCCCTATCGTACACTAAACGCTCGAGAGAGTCCAGCAAAGAAGACATAGAGATGAAGCTTCAACAACACGCAGCATCCCCACCAAGGAATCCGCAACATGAACCGAGGGAGCATCAACCGTCGTCTGTGACCAAGATAAAGGACAACATTTCGTTTAAATTCGACATGTGATATTTACTTGCTTGTTATGGCTTATTTTTCTTGGTACTCATTTATTTCAATTTAGTTATTCTTTGTGGGGTTGCCAACATGTACGGTTTCACCATACATTGATCTTTGGACGTGCGGAAGTTTAACCTTCGATGCACGCTCGACTCGCGAGGCACGTCCGATTAGATTATAACAGTTAGCATATTTTATCTTAAATTAGGAATCAGTGTGTAGCACGTTCGGGTAGACAATAAGTACTAGGTATGATCAACTGATCGGTGAGTTCGTAATAAGTCATTTAAGAGTCACCAGGAAAAATAGGTTACTTAAAACCTTTAACCCTGTTATATACTAAACTAGTAATAAACGTAAACTGCGTGTGATTCTTGTGCTTTTCGTATTCCTGGTTAGTCCTGTAGCTTCAGTGTAGTATCCAGACTAGTGGTACCAGTGCGGCTCCACAACTAACCATCAACATCTCATGTAAGGTGACACCAAATACTTTGGCCCTTACACAAAGTTTTTTGCGGCATGCCTGCGGCGTATTTATCTTCGCTTTTTGTAAGAACCTAACTATTTATACGGTTTTTTTTAATATCAGTCGTAACATTTTATAGTAAGGTTACCTTTGCAGTATACCATCGAACCTAATGCAATAAATTAACATCTCAACGTCGAAACTCGAGTGGGAGTGACGTTAATATGACAAATAATTTCCTACGAAGCCTACCTCCAACATAAATGCGATGAATATGGTAATCATATCCCATGTGTCTTGCTCGCTTGTCTACTAAAACTTTCAACTTGAATCGGAGGGATATATTACATCTGTCATCGTGTTATCTGTGTATAAACTGTAGTCACTCAGATAGCGAGCTCAAATAAACCCCGGGCTGAATTACAGGCCAAGGTTTATTTGACCTTGTTGGAGATAAATGAGAAATGAGAACTGCTCTTTTAGTCAAATTAAAATATATTACAAAAAGAGAGTTGAAAATAACAAAAATTGTATGATTTGAAAAAAAATGATATTTTATACAAATAAATAATTGTAATGTAAATTTAGCTAGTAAAGATGTCAATTTTGTTTTAGGCAAGAACTATCACAATCAAAATCATAATGTTTGTGAAACTAGGTCAAAGTACATTTCATATGAGATGAAACTTAAATTAGCGTCACTAGCTTCTGCAATTAAGTATACACTATTTTATACTATTTTATATACATTATATACTATTTTTAATCTGTGCAGTTTTCTAAATAAATACTTTTTGTTGCAACAACACTGACTTTTCCAATTTATTGGGTGCGCTCAATTTAAAACCAAATAGCGATACTCTGAAACGCTGCAGCATGACATTGGTATAATCTGTGTATTTTGCGAATATTCCAACATAATGCAATACCATTATATTTGGAGTAGAAAATTTTCTGCGCGGTTATCGCATTTGTACCTGTCCCCGGAGGCAACAGCGAGATCGGTCCTGACACAGATGGCAGTACAGTTACTAAAGCGAATAAGAGACAAAATTTACAATGAATCACGCAAAAATCCAAAAATAAAAATGTGTAAAATAAAAATGCTCTATCTTATGTACGATGACGACCGATGTGGCGCGGTGGGCGATGGTCCGCCTGCGACGCGGAGGTTGCGGGTTCGATTCCCGCCTTGAGATAAATGTTTGTACGATCTGCAAATATTTATTCCGGGTGTTCTGAGTGTTTATATGTATAATAAAAAATATCTATCTATGTAATGTATTATATTAGGTATGTCAGTCTCCTAGTACCCATAACCAGGCTAGATGATGTTGTGTGGATTGTCCAGCATTATTTATTTATTATTATTTATTTATAAAAAGATAGCGCAGACTTGATGTGTCGATTACCATACGTAATGGTGATATAATATCAACGCTAACTTTTTTTATGATACCTAGAGACCCTACGGAATCGTGTCATGCAAAACGATCGATGTATTTAAGTCTATATTTTTACGGTCTATCTTATAAAAAATTAGCGCAGACTTGAAGTATTGATTACCATACGTAATGATGACATAAAGTCAACGCCAACTTTTTATAAGATAGGGGGTAGGTCTATAGCTAAGTGATTGTGACTTCTAGTAACGTTGTACCAACTTGCGGCGTATGACAAAATGTAGCGCAGCGCAGTGGACACGCTAAATTACTTTTGCAGACTTTATAAAGCAGAAAGTCTGTCTTATTTATAGTAATTGTTTGGTTTCTTTTAATAAAATGGTTAATTGAAAAAGTCGAGAGATTTTTATATGAGAGAAAGATAGAAACTATGAGTGTGTTTTCTAACTCTGCAAATGTTTTGTCCACTTACTTAGATGACAGTATTTATTTATTCTATCAAAACAAATCAATATTAAGTAATTTAGTATGTAGAAAGAAACTTGGTAAGTAATAAAATGAAGGTGTTTTTCGTAGGTTTCTACATAAGTTATGGGAGAGTGATATCATTATTAAAAATGGTTGTCTGTAAAGTCGGTTTACTGACGTACCTACTTGCGTTTTAATTGAATACTAATAATCAGCTACCTGCCATCAAAGATTTTTACTTCATAAAGCTAGTAAACATTCAATTTCCTCCCAGTTCCGTTTAAAAGCAAATTCCTGAGGCCGTAACTAAAGATTAGGCCAATTTCAAGTGATATCCGGCGTGTATGTGACCCATTTAGAAGGGGAACGTTTCAAATGGTTTTCTGAACATCGCTCCTGTCTCCAGAGACCTTTATTATGGCGTCGGGATCTGAAAATACCGCTTCGGAATATGTGAACAGTGACTGTCGTGTAGTTCTGTTATTTAAGACATCTACGAGTCATTATGAGGCTTCGCGGACGTATTTTATTGATTTGATTATTATGGTAGACATGCAATACAAAATCAATATCAATTATCTTAAATCATATTAGTCTAAGATCCGGCTGCAGGATTAGTGCGCTCATCGGTTTTTTGCTGAAAACCGAATTGTATATTTATAATTAGGAGAATATATATTTATCAGATCCTATCAAAATTTGGCCGCCAGTATTTTTAATTAAATTATTTTTAATTGATTTTTGGGAAAAAATATCGTTCACTTGTTTTTTAAATAAAATAACGTCTACATCATGGCAATTTATATGAAGATTATCATATCATGGACTTTACGCAATGCTTTCTAGTCCCAAATAACGTCTTATACAAATAAAATTGTTTACAAAATATAACAACATTTAAGTTATAAGTGACCACAACAAAAAGTTGAACCGATTGTTCCAACATCAAATACCCAACATACTGAATGCTGAGTTAGCTCCATCGTAAGTCTGGATACAAAGCTTGCTTATATCTCACGGCAAAGTTCTGATTTCTATACTCTAAACTTGAACTAAGTTTCTGTACGTTCTTTAAATAAGACGGTCGTTGTAACTGTATCAACAGATACTGCACTTTTGAGCTTTAAATATACAGGATGTAAAATTAGTTTTGAAGAACTTGAACTTAATAATTAATTAAATTAATAAACAAAGTGTAAACAGGATTACATTCAGTATATGTGTAGGTTTCATATAAACATATTTATTAGAAGAGATTTTTATTTTCTAAACTATTTATATGACTTTATTTTACCTGGTCTAAATGAGTTTTTATGTTTGTGCATGCTGTGGCATTCTTTAATTGAATAAACACGTAGCTTTAAGACCTTAGCCTTAAGATTTGTTTCAATTTGTGTTTTTTTCGTAGAATGTCCTATTTAATCAATCACAATTGAATAAATAAAACATTTTTGTTGTTTATCTACTGTTAAGCTGTTAAAAATGTAGTTTTTTCTAAATGAAGTGCTTTTTCTTTTTTTTATTTATAAATTTTATTGCTATCCTTTTTCGGGAGTGGTTTTATAACACCCTATACATTTCAGCTCAAAATGCTCTTTCGTTACTGATTGCGGTTGTTAAACAAATAATAGTCTTTGTTTGGTGTACGTTAGAGTCGATTATCGAGTGGCGAGTGTTGTATAAGACAAAAGGGTAATGACTGTCGGAAGAGAGACCATCTGTTGGCCTTTTAGACATTACGACGATATCTTGCGGGACTCTAGGGGGGTGATATCCTGACTCATAGACATAGACATTTATTTATTTACTACCCATAGCACACAAAACAAAAACAAAACAATAAAAACTAAACAACACAATCATTTTTGTGTGAGTTTTTTTTTAAAGTTGTCATGACGAATTTTAATAAAAATAACTTTGTTACATTTCTATATACAATTAATTATATGTATATGTAAAGCATAGATTTTAGTTAAATGTCATATTTAAAAAAAACATAATAATATGTTAGTTCCAGAGCCGAAGAGCGTCGCTGTAAAAAGTCAAAATTAGTCTTTAATATGATGTGGTTTTTTTACGACTAAAAACTCTTTCACCACAGTGTATACACGGTGTGGTCAGACTCTAGTTGATTGACCTTCATTTTCATTTTCCTTCGCTTGTTTTTATAGCCCTTAAAAGTTTTATATAAAAGTAAAACGTTTAAAAATAAAAGTTAGAGTGTAACGGTTTTCCTCAATTGGTTTATCTATTAAATTTTAGATGAAACAAAAATCACTGGCGCCATTTAAGACGT
This sequence comes from Ecliptopera silaceata, assembly GCA_932527185.1. Classification (NCBI taxonomy): domain Eukaryota; kingdom Metazoa; phylum Arthropoda; class Insecta; order Lepidoptera; family Geometridae; genus Ecliptopera; species Ecliptopera silaceata. The sequence goes on along the minus strand of OW052208.1, from coordinate 5,797,119 downwards.
ATATTAATAAATTAATAATAAATATTTCTATATAAACTAACAAAGCTTGTGTAGGTATGGAAACCAGATTGATAATCAAATACTTATATACTAATTCATACATTTAGACACCCACAGAAGAGATATTTTTTTTGTTTGTTATGTGTCTGGTTTTTATGTTCATCACGGGTGGGATTGAACCCACTACCCACAGCATGAAAGGCAGAGTTACTACCAACTAAGCGGTGACGCCTGTCAGTTGTTATTGATAATAATAAATTATATCTATCATAGACCAAGACAGCGATAACACAAAGCTTCCCAAAATCCCTCATTTATAAGCCTAAGGAACATTTCTCTTTCTTACGAGAATATAAAACGAAGCTGTAGTACAGAAAAATGCTCTTAGGATGTCGAAAAAATAGAAATATTTCTTCTTATAAGTCTCATCACAATATTTTTTATCTAAGTTATATTGAAGTACTAATCCTGAGGCTCAAATATTTATGAACACTCATTTTTGTTCATGAAAATATACTTTAGATATTACGAAATTCCACAATAATTTTCCTATAGTTTACTAATTGTTTATCTACCGTGCTTTCTATAATGGTAAGGTAAATTGGATATCAGTAATCAATAAACTAACTCTGGATCTTAAACCATTAATTTGGTTTTCACAGTATACCTACCGTATCAAGTTTCATAATTACTAGACTCTATTTTACAAAACTATAACTATTTTATTGTTAGGTATTAGAGCCGATTTACACTCTCATACGCTTAGAGACAGACATAGATTTTTATTTGGCACACAATACAGTGACACAGCTCACAACTCAGTTGGTAGTAGCTCTGCCTTCCATGCTGTGGGTTGTGGGTTCGAATCCCACCCAGAGTAATGTTTGTGTGATGAATATAAATATTTGTTCTGTGTCTGGGTGTTACTATGTATGTATTTACAAAAAAATATATACCTACGTATATATAAGTATTCTATCGGCAATATAGTTCCCATAGTACAAGCTTCACTTAGTTTGGGACTAGAGTGTTACCTTTGTGTGAAATGTCAATGAATATTTATTGTTATTTAGTATTTTAATAGTAACAAATGTTTGTTACTATTAAAATAAATAAAATAATAAATAACAATAAATATTCATGGACATTCTATTTCATGGACTGTTCTTGTTAGTTTTTGTGTATATATGTACACAAAAACAAAGAAGAATAGGTAATTAAGGTGCAATTAAATGAAATTGCCACTGTAAGAATCTGCCATACAACCAAAACACTTCTTTAAAATTAGCGTTTCCACCATTGACACATAATGATGCGCAATTCAGTATTCACAGTCAGAATCAAATTCACAATATTAAACGCAGTACAAAACTACTGTACTCAACAGTAAACAAACATCGAAATCTGTGGCTGTAAGGGAGCGCTTGTAAGCCTTACAGTTGCCACCGTAAGCCTTCAAAATCAAACAAGTGTTCGATACTCTCGGTCTTGCCGTTTATCTGACTCTGTGATTCTCGTATCCGACCCAAATCCCCCTCGCACTTGGACCGTACTCGATAATAATATTACGCTAAGTCATAGTATGTCTGTCTGATATTTTTTTTTTATGAATTGTAGGCAAACGCTTGGCCGCAATCATATCTGATGCAAAATGATGATGCGGCCTACGGTGTAACCCGTTTGCCTATTCACTCTCCTCTTGAAAACTTCCAAATTATATGTATCTGGAAACATCGACGCTGACTAATATATTTTTAACTGTAAGCTATGAAATTTCTAGATATAAATGAGCTATTCTTCATTTAAATATAGATCAAATATAGACATTTGATGTGCTGAACAGGTATCCAGAATCGTGTTTTTGTGAGAATTTGGCTAAATATAATAATAATATAATAATATTTAACCAAATTCTCACAAAAACAGGATGAACAAAGTCACAGGTAAAAAGGAGTATATAAGAATGTGAATATTTCACGATGCTGGATTCGGTGATGAGGAATGCCAATTATGGAGGGGATTGCTGTTATTGCGGAAAAACTTGTGGTTATTTACTTGTAAATGCTTGTAAATGTTATCGTCGTCCATATGTATTTATTTATTAAATAATAATAATGTTTATTTCCAGAAATATTTACATACATCAATCAACAAAAACAGTATAAAACAAAACATTGAACGTAACATTTGTATTTTAGTTTTATATAGCTTAGCTACTTTGTACCATTTTTAATATTGTTTAAATGAGTATTTATTTGGGTTTATAAAGATCTCTTTCTCATCCTTTCTTATATGGCAGGCGTACAGTTGGCCTTCTATGCCGAGGGTCGTTGGTTCGATCCCCACCGAGAACAAAATGTGTGTGTGATGAGTACTGACGTTCAGTGATTAGTAGTGGGTGTTACTATATATTCTAAGTATTACATAAAATGTATTTAAGTATATCAGCACGCTAGTTTTCATAATACCTACGCTTTGCTTAATTTAAGGACTAGATTAATATAGTATTTATTTTTTTATGTGTCTACAACCTAAACGTAAGTAGTAAGAGAGGTCACTTATTTTAAATCCAAGGTACTCCCACGTTTTTGAACTGGTAAACAAAACTTGTATCATAAAGAAGGGACTTTCCCAATAGTCGATAACACAGGAATAAAGATTTATGTTTGTTTATTATTTATTGTATTGTCCAACTGCCTTTTTTTGCAATAAATGTACCAAATTCCTGACTGAATACTGGATTTTCTGTGTCACGAAAAGAATTTGCAACGCACAATAAAATACCAATAATTCCAATCTGCGTATTGTGAACAAGTTGACGACCAAAACATTAAAAATATTTCAAAGCTTTGCTTAAGTATATTTCCAGCGGCATATAAAAACAAATTCAGGAATACTAATTAAGTATACAATACAATAATACAGCAGTCAAGTTTCTTTTTACCTTTCTTTTATAAGTTAAGTATTATTCATAAACATATATAGCTGGTTAACGGTGGTTGAAGAAGGCATTTATGTCTGCAAAAGCCTTCGCAGCCGACATTTTGACAGGAAAGCTGCTACCATTTGGCTGCCAAGTGCTTATGTCTGTAAAAGGTAATTTAAACTGCAATGATGCAATGATTGTAATGAAGGCTAATAGAATATACTTTATTGTAATACACCAACACAGAAAAAGAAACAAAAACATTGAAATACCTAAGGTGGTAATTAAAGTAAGATAGTTTGTACGGCGGCCTTATTGCTAAAAGCAATCGCTTCCAGGCAACCTTTGAATGGACAGGATTATTAACTATACATGGACGGAGTCTGTGAATTGTTTAGATTAGAACACATAACTGCATTGCAATATTGTTAACGTATTGTTTTAACAGACGGTGCAAGTGCGGTATTCGAGCTGCCCATTCACGGCATTCACGCACAAATGTATCTCGAATACGTGAGGTTCACGTACCAAAGTGACTATCTTTGTTCGTGCTTGACCCCAAATGACCACTCGACTCTCTAATGAACTCTATAACTGTTTTACTGCAACTAATTTAACTCCAGGGGGGCTATCCAGCAAGGGGAAACTTGCGTGACCGAATATCCGTTCAGTTGCAGTTCAGTTTTCTATGATTTTACTATAGTAACTCATCAGTATTCCATGGCATTTTTGTGGACTGACGTTACTGAGCTTTATAAAATTATGACTGAGCTGTTAAAAAGTACGTAGCCTACCTGATTTGAACATGGCCTACTTGATTTAAGCATGACCTGCCTGATTTGAAAATCGATCATTCAAAATATCAATAAAAGACGAAGAAGAAAACTGAACTGCAATTTGTTCAAATAACGGTTCAAAAACATTTCTGTTGTTGTCTGAATACTCCCCCAGCTCTGCAGTTGGTTATAAGCCGAATTAGTTTTCTTAACCATTATTTTCGAACTGGAAATCCTGGACTTACCGCAAAACCTGGACGCTGGACAAAACGGCGGAAATTTAGCTAGAAAGTGCCACGTGGTAAAGCTAGAATAATGTTAAGCTGAACAGCCAAGCCACTCATGGGTACCTGTTAAGAATTTTAAGCTGCTAAGCTTTTTATGCAATTCACTGAACTAATGTTTTACTCGTGCTAAAACGTTTTGGGGTTTAAATAGACAGCGCAGTCACTAGGTACACAAGTAATTACAGAATTCTGTAGGTCGTCTTGGCTTTTACTGACAGTATTACCGTGATCCGTGATCGAGTTAAACTAAAGGAAATGGCTCATGGTCACAAGTTTAACCCCCTATCTTATAAAAAGTTAGCGTTGACTTTATGTCATCATTACGTATGGTAATCAATACTTCAACTTTGCGCTAACTTTTTATAAGATAGACCGTAAATGTCAACCACACAATTGTCTATTCTGAGAACCATCGGAATCGTGTAAAGTAAAAAATATTGATGCACATTTCACACATCATCGATAGAACACTAACCTATATAGCTTTTTGGTAACTAAGTAGCTCACATGAATCTTTTATTCTACTTCTTCTTCTTTTCGTGTCGATGCTACAACTGTGTTATATAATGCCTTATTCTACTGCCATATTTGGACATTGGACATGTGCTTCTACGAAACTTGAGAATAAAATGGACGCTGAATTATAATCACATCGAGACCTTTCACACTATATAGTGGTCTATGTTTAGAGTAGGTATATTGTTTCATGTACAATAAAGTGTATTGTAGACATCTTACGTTTTCTAAGAGGGATGAAGGCATAAGTTTGCAAACCTTACCTGAGCTAGACAAAGGGTGGAGCCCCATTGTGGCACACTCCACTTAACGCTGAGCAGGTGAGCTATGACTCCGCATAGCGGGTTCACTTGAGATATGTTCTCGGGGAAATTGTTGTACAAGTCATTGAAAGGTAGAATAAGGCTACTAGAGAATGCATTAAATCCCTTTGTTCAATTTTATTTTTGTGCAATATATCATACATAACAGGTATACGGTCCATCTTATAAAAAGTTAGCGCAGACTTGATGTCTTTATTACCATACGTAATGATGACATAATCTCAACGCTAACTTTTTGTAAGATAGGGGTTAAACTTTGTGTGTAAATCCTTGTTTTGACAAGAAGTAGAAATTAAACTAAATAAAAATTATATCAAATTAAATTTAAGTATTATTATTTATGTATGTAATTTATATGCAGATCTCAATAAGCGAGAACGTATAAATGGTCAGTAGATATAATTTTAGTTTAGATATAGTTAATAAGACTGTTTGTTTTCCTGTGAAATTAAAATAAAATAAATAAAATCTTCGCCAGATAAGCAAAAGCCTACTTCATCAAAAAAATATATACCTACTGAACATAATTTGGTAGAATTCTTGTATACTCGTAAATTAATTAACTGTCAACCTGTATCGCATTTAAATTATATTAGTTAATCAACATTCATGTTCTTTGAGATATTTGAATAATTTATTGTGTTTGCTATCAATATAATCATCGTCTTCCCACACTAACTTCCGCCCACGGCTTTGCCTACGTTACATTCTACCGATTGATTTCTCGGGACGTAAATAAAATCTTTAGTTCTAAATTGGGTTAAATCAGTTGACTGGTTACAAAACTGTTTCATTTAAAATATTTTCGCAGAAGTTCGCATATAAACATTAATAGGATTATGTGGGTTTAGTTCATTATTGCGTAACTTTCATCTATTTTCGTTTTGATAGACGAAAATAAAAAAATGAGCCCCCATCTTTATTACATTACCTACTTTTCTTACTCATAAGTCTTATTTCATACAATCCACCATTTCTAAGTCCTACTTCTATATCACTTTAATATTTATTTTAAAGTCCAGTCAGAGTAATTATTTTCTTTTGATTGGTTTCAGGTGACGGTTCCTCGCGACCAGAAGAACGAGCAAGAAACTTCCTGCCTGGTTCCTACCGTTTTTTGTATTATCCTAGTATAATAATAAAACGAAATCTTTGAATTCTTACAGTTAATTAAATTGAATAACATTGTCGACGTCAAGAAACATAGTTGGGCAATCAAGACATCAACAGGTCAGGTGGCAGCTTTCCAAAGTTTTGATTGGCTTGGTTTTAGGCAGAATTCGTATTCAAAGTTAAGAGTATCTTCATTGAGGTGTAAATTGAAGGCGGACTTGAAAAGTAATTTTGGGAGAAAAAGTTGTGAAACGTACCGCTGAGTTCTGTATTCAGACGGACACATTTAAATGCTTGGTTTAAATAGGCTTGCCTTTTTCTTTTTTTTTAATTTAACGTAATTTTATTTGATTCGAAGTTAAGTTCAGTACCACTTTGGTATCGGTCCTTTTATTTAAGTATTTACTTAATTATAACTTTTATTTTTTATGATAATAAATATTAATGAATTAATCGTTTAGGATTTTTTTCTTTATAAAAATATATTGAACTATTGTCTCATTCCGAAGTTTATAGGATAACACAGTGAAAAATCAAAAAGACTTTTAGCTTTTGTTATAAAATAAAACAGTTTTTTCACAGAAATTGATGAAAGAGGCATAGGTACATAAATGGTTCAGCCCAGGGGGGCTATCCAGCAAAGGGAAACTTACGTGACCGAATATCCTTTCAGTTGCAGTTCAGGTTTCGAAGATTTTACTATAGTAACTCATCAGTATTCCGTGGCATTTTTGTGGATTGACGTGACTGTGCTTTATAAAATTATGACTGAGCTGTTAAAATGACGTCAATGCTGCGGTTTAGCACGTGGCCTACCTGATTTGAGAATGGCCTACCTGATTTAAGCATGACCTACCTGATTTGAGTATGGCCTACCTGATTTTACGTTAATTCTATCAAACGGTATGCAAATCGATCGTTAAAAATATCAATAAAAGACAAAGAAGAAAACTGAACTGCAATTTTATCAAATAACAGTTCAAAACATTACAGTTGTCAGGATACCCCCCCAGCAAGTAGAACAAATCGTCCTAGAATCCAATACTGTATATTTGCGTGTAGCAGTACCTAACTCGTTCCGACTCGTGCCGCAAATACTACTTCAGGTAACTGTTGGCAATATACTTGAGTACGAGCAAATGTACTGGAGTTTAAGTGAGCTTATTGATTTTCTATGGACTACAATAAATATAGTTATTTAAGAAACTTTCGCACTTATACCTAAATTAAGAATGTAAGTATAGTTTAAATGCCAGTCTGCACACAAAAATGTTTTTGTCAATCCTAGTATTATTAGAATCATGATAGTCAAAATTAAAGATTTACGATTTTGTCTGGATAGACGACTCATCCTTTATAATTCATAAGTCTAATTCATAAATATTTATCTATCAAATAGATATATATATATATATATAAGTATTTCTAATAATGATAATTTTATTTGAAAATTTGCATAAACTGCGTGATTTTTAGTTCTTTAACCGACGAAAAAAAACGGAAGAGGTTCTCAAGTCAACGTGTATAACTTATTTTTTTTATCCTAATCAGTGCTTATTTTTTTCTATTCAATAATAATATTGTTGAATACAAATGAAATAAATCATGGGTATTCGTTATTTTTGAAACGATTATAAAACAGATCATATATTAAATTGCAAATTAACATAAAGTTTATACAATTCGGCTACCAAGACAGACTATAGTTGGCTTCTAACAACGTTTTGAATTATTCAGTAGCTACTTTAAATATAGGCTCGGTTTATAGAAAACAATAGCTAGATTTTGAGGATTGTTTTAGTCTGTATTTGATGGTAGTTATACGATCATTCTGTGTTGATTTGGTTAGGACTTTTTAATGTCAATACTGAGAAGCAAAGCGCTTCGATAGCGCGATCTAGCAATCGAAAAGATAGTGCAGCGATATCGAGTTGTGAAATTCGAACTAATTATACCTTGTCACGATTGAAGTCGATAGTTCATTATTGCTATAAATATAATTTTATTATGATCTAAACATAATTATATTTATTGTAAAATATCATAGTAAAAGGTTGGTGTAGAGTCAAAATAAAGGATACTATTTCCCAGTAAGTCAAAGTCTTGTCTAGACATAGCTTTATTCTTGAGCGCCAAATAAACCACCTAATCCGATGTACAGACCTAAGTAACCAGACACGTAAGTACTTAAGAAATGCGGTGGGAGATTTTATTACATTGTTCGACCACAGCTTGAGGTGTTCTGTGAAATTCACGATTAAACTTTGTACAAGATCTTGATACGTACCCCAAAGTCTATGAGAAATAACATTTGGTAACCATCCAGCTAAATTAAATTCAGAGAGACTCGTGAAAATGTAAATGAAACCACCCGTTTATACAAACCATTATTTATTTATTAAATATAAAATTGCCATATCGTCAAAACCACAGAAAATTAAAAGCTACATTGTTGGTAATTTATCAATTTATGCCAGTGTTAAACTCTATTAAATAGAATTAACGCAAAATCATTTTTAATCGCTACTTATTTTAAATGGCACTAAATTTAATGTGTATTCTGTAACTTACAGCACATTATAATAATAATATTAAAACTAAGAATATCGTAAATTTTTAAAAGTTAGTGCTCTGAAACGGTGCGGGAAAACATCGTAAACTTGAGGCTTAGTGTGTTCCGCACGTATTGACCTTGTCTTTCCTGCGGGTAAGCCATTAAAAAATCGTACCAATATGTGTCTTTATAAAATGTACCATGAATTTTGTTCGTTGGGTCATGGGTAAAAATGGCTTACATTGACTAAATAATCTATTTTTTTTTAAGCTATTGCATAACTTCTATCGCGGGTCTTGAGCGTGGTGACCGAATCCAGATATTCCGTAACGAAAATACCGAACGAAAATAACCTAACACTGCGCATGCGTAATGCAGCAAAAAATGTTAATGCTTTACCGCGGCAGTCCCCCGTGCACGTCTTTTTTTTGTTAACTTAGTCTCAAGCTGTAAAAAAATCTCAATTTTTTTGAACCTAGATAATAATAAATAAATGATATAATAATAAAATTACAATTTATGCTCTAAGTTACAGAGATATATCGTTTTTAAACTACCTACTGTACATAAATATTTACACAAGCTGTAAAAAAATCTCAATTTTTTTGAACCTAGATAATAATAAATAAATGATATAATAATAAAATTACAATTTATGCTCTAAGTTACAGAGATACATCGTTTTTAAACTACCTACTGTACATAAATATTTACAATTAATCTAGATAAATACTTTGACATAAATTAACAATAAAAGCATCTTACTATAACAGTAAACCTATTCTTAATATCTTTGGTATATTTTACATCTAACAGTATTTACAGTGACACAACCGAGTTTTTAAAAATAAATAGGATTTTCTACAAGCATTCCAACTGCTAACGTTAAAAATACAAACCTTCAAATGTAGAAGAGTCGTGGTATGTACATTTTTTTACTTATTCACAATATTTTCCCTAGGAAACCTTATTAAAGTTTTTTCTCTCAACAGACTTTTGAAATATTTAGTTGTCTAAGCAGAAAATCTGAAAATTGTGAATTCTTCAGTCTCCTACTTTGGAAGTAAAGAAATATATAAGTACAAACATTTTTTGAGCAATAGCAAAATACACATTTTTGCCTTCACGCCATTCTTTCGTAGCATTTACAATAGGAAGTGATTACTTATTTGAAGTAACGTAAGGCGTAGATAATTTATAAAAAAAACATTTTATTACCTCTATATTTACACAAGTAATATCTTGTTGCGCCTAGTCTTGTAACTTCAATAATACTTTTGGCAAACAATCACCAACAAACAAACATTTTATAAATTTAACATTTTTATAGAATGGACCACAGTAATAATCAGCTAATCAGAAAATAGCATTTAGAAAACCTACGCTAATAGTTAACCTGTTTTTCGTTGAACGTAACAAAATTTTCAAATCCAAAAGCTAGAAGCTCTTTATACGCAGCTCTCGGGTCCCGGCAGATTTTCTGCTAGAACATGTTCTCTTCTGCGAGCGTTGCCTTTACCTTTACTTCTGTGTAAAGTAGAGGTGGCTAAGCTTCCTGAACTAAGGGTCGGCCCGCTTAGCGTCAAACTCTGACTACCAAAGGGCGAGTTGAGATTCCCATTGGGGCACACAAAGTTAGGACTCCCTAAAGTTGGACTATCTGACACTACATAATTAGGCCTAAAGTTACCAGATATCACTGGCTGACCCAGGTTTTGATTGAGGACGTCTTCTTGCCTACTGTGAGCATTCGACACCAAGTCACTGCTAGGGGTCAACTGTAAAACAAAATTGTTGAGTAAAAATAGGACCATAATAAAAATATTGACCGAATTTAGTGATTTGCTTATAGTAACCTGTGGAGGTCCAGCTGAATCCAAAAGAGCTAGGTCTTCTGCTGAGAATACCGCTCCAACTTTACTCCAGTCGCCTATAATAAAAAAAAACATTACACTGACTTTAAAAAAAAAGTTTCTCAATTTGACTGCATATTTTTAAAAGTTAGTTTCAGGAACAGTTTTGAAGATCTGGATATAAAGAGAACAGGCAGTTATATTTTAGATTGGTAAAAATTAATAGGTGTCGGAGGTCGGAAGGCGACGACTGGGTCGGCGGAAGAGGCGTTGGAGGGATGACCTGGACGCCCAGAAAAAAGATTAGTGGAATGTCGCCAAAGACCGGGGATAAGTAGAAGGCTTTGGGGGAGTCCTTTGCTCAGCAGTGGGTCAATATTCGTTTAAGAAATAAATAAATAAATGACATTGGTAACAAACTCACCTCGAACTTCTTTTATGCTGGGCCATTCATCCGCTTCTTCTACAATAGGAGCTGAACCGCGGCTGTCATCTGAAAGGCATACACCTGTTGGTTGAAAGGGTCGAGAAAATGCTTAAAAAACACACAGGACTTTACCTTGAGCGTTTAATATATCAGGCTGCGGCTCAGGCGTTTTTGAATCTGGTGTTGGTTTGATGGTGTAAGCTACCACGTAGCGTCTGCCACCATCGCTTAGCTCCAGCATATCACCTGGTGGGTGCTTGTGTGGTGGGGGATTTCGACGTCGCCTTGCACAAAGTATTGAGAAAGCGATGCCCCCCGTGGCCAATACAGCTCCCAGGCAAGCTGCTACCACCACTCCTAATGTCACACCACCCATCGATCCTTTGCCATCTAGATAGAAAATGATCATCTTAAATATCAGCATAGCAATAGATGGACTATTGAGTAAGTAATAAGTACTATTGGGAATCAGTACCCACTGCTGTGTATAGGTCTCCTCTTTACTACACCATTGTTGACTCTCCACTGATTCCCTCCGAATAGTATTATTTTTATTTACAAAATAGTCCATTATCATCATCATCATTTCAGCCCGTGATTAATTATAAGTTTCATGGATAATTCACACATCACACTCTAATCTCAAACAAAGCAAAGCTTGTTCTATTGGAACTGGATTGAGGATTGAATACTTATATACATTTTTTTCGTAAATACATACATAGAAACACCCAGACACAGAACAAATATTTATGTTCATCACACAAACATTTGCTCTGGGTGGGAATCGAATCCACGACCCACAGCATGGAAGGCAGAGCTACTGCCAACTGAGCTGTGACACCTGTTATATACATACTACACAGTATATTTAGATTAACTAGGTCATTTACAAGCGAAAATACCGGCAAGGAACTGTATTGCTAAAGTTTGGGATGCAGGGAGCTATGACAACTTTATTGGCACCAGTCTGAGTTTTCTCGTAAGCTATGAATCTAGATTTTAAGCTGGTAATTCAAACACTATGTTGCTTTAAATATTTTATAGAGAGCTCTGTAAATTTAATCTAAACTAATATTATAAAGAGGAATGATTTGATTGTTTGTTTGTTTGTTTGCATCGAATAGGCTCCGAAACTACTGGACCGATTTTTGTATTTATATTTTTTCTCCGTTGAATACCCTTAATTAATAAATAAATATTTTATATAAATAAGATCAGTGCTATAATTTTTCATTTTTTTTATTCAATATAGTTTAGCTATTACTTTACTTTATTACTAAGATCGTGTAATTTTTCTGTGTTTTTTGGGTTAATATCTAATAAATCTTATCTATCTATCTTATCTTTATCATATAATTATGAATTTGTTTACGTTGACCAAACTGTGAGGTATGAAACCTACAGGGGGTTGTGGTCATTAAAAACGACGCTCGGTGGTGTAGCAGTGGACTGTATATTTATTTATGTTTTTCTTCTCGTTCGGGGGTGCTCGCCATTCGCACCGTTCGAGGCAAGCTCAACCGACAGACTCCTTTTCTCAACACGCGACTGCACTCGACTGTGGATTGACTTCGACTGACTGACTGGCGAACATCCCCGCCCATACTCAAATACAACAACAATCACAAAATGTAGCCAACCTAAGTTCCCATGGTTGGCTATCTTACAATTATTACTTCTTAACAAATCATACTCAATTGTTTTATGATTCTGCTAGCTCAGGGCAGCTGCGCGTTCAAAAAGCTACACAATACAAGTTCTTTAATGGTTTCCCTAAAATTACAATGCATCAAAAGATGTGCGCTTTCTAAACTGCCCTGGCTATTACATTTATTACTTACTTATCGTAAAACATTGTAAAAGTAGTAAAACACATGGTCGCTTAAACATTTAAAACTAACGATCTAGGCCCTAGCTAAAGAAATTACATTTAATAATCTTAACTAATTTAATAAGGTTATTCTGTCCGCCACATCCTCCCCCCGGCGAAGATCTTCGTAGCCTTTATAAATCGGGAGGACGACTAACCTTCTCACCGGCCTCTTTAAATGTTACTCCCTTCTTCCGAACTTCCGCACACTGTACCACACCATCGGGGCCTGTATAGATGAGTTCGACTATACCACGAGGCCACACATTTTGAGGTAGCCAACCGTCCGCGATAATGATGTGATCGTCTGGTTTTATGTTCCCGGAGTGCTTTTTTACGTCGTTACGTGGCGCCAGCGTCGATAAGTTCTCTTTGATCCAGCGAGTCCAATATGAGTTCGCTAAAGCTTGAGTTACGCGCCTTGCTCGTTTATCTGGCACGCAACACTCTCCAAAGGTATAGGTCCGTTTCATCTGAACCTTTTGTTCCTTAGTTCTTTTGGCCGTGATCGTATACGGACTTAGCGAACCTAGCAGATCAAACAACATTACCACTGATCCGAAAGTTTTCCATTTGCTTGGCATTCGCGCCGCGTTTCTCTCGTGTTCTGGTATACGCGGCATAGTCTTGTTGGATGCGAGTTTTTCCGTCTTCAGCATCCACAAAACGTCTACGGTCTTACCGTACAAATATGCATTGACAACCAGCTCCTTTGGTGCCTGTGCGTCCCTTTCTAAGATGATCTCTAACAAACGTTCACGGTTAGAGCTCTCTCTGGCTAACTTGAAACCGGCTTTTCTGAGTACTTTATGTACCTCGGTTTTCGTGCGTTCAGCTACTTCCTCGCTCTCAAAGCTTTCTACCCAATCGTCCATGTAATGGTTCAGAGTGATGTCGTTGCAGGCTAGTGACTGAAAGTCCTTGTAATCAGACTCACTTCGATCTATGTCACTGTATTCTAAAAACGGCAAACTTAGGGCTCCAAAGATCATTGACGTCATTGTGTATTTTTGCGTCGGCCCGGATTGATCATATTCCCGCCACAAGAAATGTTGCACTACCTTATCTTCGGATTTTATCCTCGTCCGAAGAAACATTTCTCTTCCACCCGCTGTTATAGCGATTGGTTTCTTTCGGAATCGAAACATGACGCCGTACAAAAACTGCAAGAGGTCCGGTCTATCTAGAAAAGCATCATTCCGGCACATGTCATTTGATCTAGCTGTTGCGTCAAAGACTACTCGGATCTTAACCAGTTTGTGCGGGCTTATGACTGCAAAAAGCGGTAAATACCACAAACGCTCTTTGTTATCATGTTTCTTTTCACATTTGACCGCACGACCTTTGTCTAGCATCTCCTTGATCTGATCAGAGTACGTGGTTCTGAAATCTTCGGATCTCTTCATCTTTTGCTCGATTGACCGACCTCGTCGTACGGTCATGTAGTAGCATGGCGGCAATACGATGTTTTCTGTAATACATGGCAGTCCCAACTCGAATGTTCCATCTACTTGCTCGATTGTCTGCTTAAAAACCTCCTTCGCATGTTCATCCGTTGCTATTGGTTTTCTTTTCATCGTGACTCCTAGCGTGTCTATATCGTAATGCGCTTTGACAAGTTCGGTCAAGTTGCTATCTTGTTCGCTTTGCTCGTCCTGAGATGTCATATGTAACACCGTTTCCGTTCGTGATGAAATATCCACGGGCGTGGACCCGTGTATAATCCACCCAAGACGAGTAAGCGACGCCGCTGGCTGATTTTCTCTGCCTGTTAGCAACTTCCGCGTAACGATAAGATGCCAGTTGTCGGCTCCAATAAGAATGCTAGGTTTTGCGTGCGCGTAGCAGACGTGCTCTGGATTCAGACGACGTAGATGCGGCTGTCGAAGTAGATCGGCTTCGACGGACTGCCTTGCCAATTTCAGATTCTCGACGGTTCGTGCGCGTATTGGCTGATATTTCTTCTGATCAAGTCCTCGTACTTTCATGCTTATCAGCTGGCTCTCAGGTTCCCGGTTACTCGATGTGACGCCGATGATGTGTAGCGCCCTTCTTGGTCCCTGAGCTCCGATCATAGCTGCTAGCTTTTCGTCGATCAAAGTAATCGTGGATCCTTCATCCAATAACGCGAAAGTATCGATCTCTGTTCCGTTTTGGCCTTTCACTCTGATTGGGCATACTTTTAAAAGCACTTTGTTCCGTTCCGCTGTTTCATGCGTACTTGCCGATACCACGGACTCTTCGACCGGGGTAGGTTGTTCGGCGTCTGGACTCTCAGCGTGTAAAAGCGCGTGATGTGGACGCCGACATTCCTGTACGCCGCACAATTTCTTCTTACAGCGGAATCGTCTGTGCTTGCTTTCTAGACATCGGAAACATATCTGGGTTTCCTTTGCCCATTCCCACCTCTCTTCCACGGGCATCGCTTTGAGCTTTTTACATTCCGTAGTCGTGTGATCGGCTCCGCAACAGAAGCATTCTGTTTCCTTGTCCTCTGTTGTAGCATACACGACCTTGCTCTTGCAATCGTTCACCCGCGGCTGTTGTGCCTGAGGTCGAGGAGTGACAACGCTCCTCTGTGCCGGAGTTGTATACGCGTGTCTCATCGCTCGATCCGCTTCTCTCATGAGGAAGCGAGACAGCGTAACTATCTCTATTTCACTAGGTTTTGCGAAATCTTCGGCGTAATCACACCACTTTGACTTGATGTGTGGGCTTAGCTTATCAGTGACTTGTCTCGTCAGCATGGGATTCTGCAGGTACCCTCGGTCATCGAGACATGAGATCGTTGTCACTATATTTTGTAGCTTGATAGCGAATGAGTTCAATTCGCTGGCGGACGTTCCAAGACGCGGCAGCTTCTTTATATCCTCAAGTGCGTTGTCTATGATCATTTCGGGACGCCCGTAGCATTGTTCTAGAGTGCGCATTATAACAGACGGATCGGTCGCTGTATATAATAGCGCGGACACAGTCTGGCGAGCCTCACCTCGCAGGCACGTTCGTAGCCTTGCGATGTTCTCCGCCGGCGAGAATCGGTGTAGCTTAGTTGATTCTTCCATAATCGCTTTGAAGGGTAGCCATTCTTCTAAGGCACCGCTAAAAACAGGTAGATCAGTCGACTGTCTTGAAGGCGATCTTCGTAGCGCTATTTTCTCTAAGACATCAGCTAAGTATTCGAACCCCCGTTCCCTGGGCCGGGTCGGCGTAGGTGATCTCGGACGTTGTGTTGAGTCAAACTTCCCTCCTCTGTTCAGTCTGTGTTGCTGTTCATCTGTCGTCTCTCTTACGGCTTGATATCGCGCTTTCATATGATCTGAGTCCGTAGCGTCTACGGCTCTGATCTCCTCCTGTGCAAGCCAATCGGTGACCCTATTTTCAGTTTCTTCCGCAACTATGCTCTCTCGATCGGTCTCTTCATAGATCGCAGCTATGTCGGCCGCCAGCTTCATCTTAATTAGCTTCGTTTGAATATTCAGATCTTGCCTTCTGATCTCGGCAAGTCGTTCCTCTGCTTCAAACTCTGCTTGCTTGATGCGGGCTGCGGCGCTAACGTTCGATCGCTGCGAACGGATCGATCGAGCACGTGTTCTGGGCTCCGGCGCATGCGCTGGTTCATCAGTGATCAGTGCGTAGCACGTCGGCTCTGCTTCGATTGTGGATGGCATTGTGGTAGATTTATGCGGTTTGGTTGCAGAAAGTTCGATGGAGGTTGGATCGGCCGTGATACAAATAGCCGGGCGAGCGGGTTCCAATGTGTCGGTAGATGGTAACGCGGAAAAGTCTTCATAGACACCGAGCGTACTCTTTTCGGCTGCAGCTTTGCTTCGCGTAACCGGCATTTCTGGCTCTTGATGCCTCTAGTGGCCCTACCTCCCTAACTTCCCTAGCTAAATCTACCTAACTAACGTACCTAGTAGTTGCGGTTACCCGCTTACGGATCCTCCACACGTGGCTCTCGTACTCTGGCCCGAAGCGGTCGCTCAGCGTCAACACGAAGCGGTCGCACCGTTGGGTGATCTTCACAGCGTCGACACGGAGCGGTCGCACCGTTGGGTGATCTTCACAGCGTCGACACGAAGCGGTCGCACCGTTGGGTGATCTTCACAGCGTCGACAGGAAGCGGTCGCACCATTCGGTGTTCTTCACAGCGTCGACAGGAAGCGGTCGCACCCTTTGGTGATCTTCGTAGTGTCGACAGGAAGCGGTCACACCCTTAGGTGATCCTCGTGTCTCTGACGATGTACTGCGGTGAATAGCAGCGGCTCTGGCTTGTAGACGGCGGTTTCACGGTTCAACGTCATACAAGGTAGTACTCCGCAGGACTACTGGTTGTAGGCGGCGGCAGCAGGCTTGACGTTGCGACAGACAGCAGC
Organism: Ecliptopera silaceata; assembly: GCA_932527185.1. NCBI lineage: Eukaryota > Metazoa > Arthropoda > Insecta > Lepidoptera > Geometridae > Ecliptopera > Ecliptopera silaceata. The sequence goes on along the minus strand of OW052208.1, from coordinate 5,780,095 downwards.
GATATTGCGATGGATGGCGATTCCCGAATTCGTTTGGCGGCTTCAATTCTTCTTATCCGGCTGAGAAGGACCAAAACTGTGAGGTATGAAACCTACAGGGGGTTGTGGTCATTAAAAACGACGCTCGGTGGTGTAGCAGTGGACTGTATATTTATTTATGTTTTTCTTCTCGTTCGGGGGTGCTCGCCATTCGCACCGTTCGAGGCAAGCTCAACCGACAGACTCCTTTTCTCAACACGCGACTGCACTCGACTGTGGATTGACTTCGACTGACTGACTGGCGAACATCCCCGCCCATACTCAAATACAACAACAATCACAAAATGTAGCCAACCTAAGTTCCCATGGTTGGCTATCTTACAATTATTACTTCTTAACAAATCATACTCAATTGTTTTATGATTCTGCTAGCTCAGGGCAGCTGCGCGTTCAAAAAGCTACACAATACAAGTTCTTTAATGGTTTCCCTAAAATTACAATGCATCAAAAGATGTGCGCTTTCTAAACTGCCCTGGCTATTACATTTATTACTTACTTATCGTAAAACATTGTAAAAGTAGTAAAACACATGGTCGCTTAAACATTTAAAACTAACGATCTAGGCCCTAGCTAAAGAAATTACATTTAATAATCTTAACTAATTTAATAAGGTTATTCTGTCCGCCACACAAACCTTAAAACATGGTAAGTTATTGAAGACACTGATTGCCTTATAAAACTTCTAGAAAACTTTCAAAATTGTTGAATTTAATTTCAAACTCACCTGTTCTTCTGGCAGCATCGTTGAATGCTATGTTTTCTAGTAAAGTTCTCTCCGAGTCTCCTTTTAAGTTTTTTGCGTAGATGAGCAAATTAAAAGTTGCACTTTCACTCTCTCCATTTGAAGTCAGTTGTTGTAGGTCTAGCTTGAATGTGGCTAGGCCATCTGGAAATATATACTTTAGTTAATTTATACCTGATCTGATGAAGGTAAAGCTATACGACTAGCAATTTTTATAAAAATTGATGTTAAGCTGATGAAAAGAAAGGCAGAGACCAGAAGACCAAGCAGACCTCTGACTACTTGGATTGAAACCGTCCTAAAAAGACCCAGATGCGACAACAAAATGCTCTATATGATGTATGAAAAAAATGAGGGCTGGCGTCAAAAGAAATAGGACATACGGAAAAGAAGAATACTTTTTTCTATCTTCTTTGATATACAAAGCCTTCTTAAAGAGGACTTTGTATATAAAAGTTGATGTCTTTGTAAAACCTTACCAGTATCATTGACGCTTCCATTGAACCTTGTCTTGCCAGTAACAGGATCGAGAGCTTCCAGAACAAAATACTGCGGTAGACCTCCATCGTAGCCGGCCACGCATCGCACTCGAAGCCAACTGCTGGTCCCTTCCTGGCTATTGTTACCAGCTTGAAGAGAACAGTTTCTTGGTGCTGATGGACGAGCTATTAAAAATTGTAAAAGAAATAATTATAGGATGTAGTTGTAAAATGTAAATCCAATAATTGGCTGTAGGTTTAGTTCATAAGTATGTAATAGTTTTAAGAGCTGTAGATTTTCTTTAATAAATAAAATAAATTAATGACCTGTAATGTTTATTTTTCATCTCTATCATAAACATGTTTAAACTGACACTGACTGATAGATATTTTGTAAGCATAATGTAGCAAAATTTTCCTTTCTTTGTTGTGGATATTGATATCTACACTAATATTGTACAGAATAGAATAGAATATATCTTTTGTACACCAAGTAAACAGAACAAATATTTATTTTCATCACACAAACATTTGCTCTGGGTGGGAATTGAACCCACGACCCACAGCATGAAATGCAAAGCTACTACCAACTGAGCTGTGACCATAGAGACAAGGTACTGAACCAAAAAAAGGTACAGAAACATAGGGACAAAACAATGACGATTGATATTGATCATTTCTTAATTTATTTGGCTGTTTGTTTTACAGTATAGATAAAGATTTGTAAAGATTTAAAATGGCAATATTATTTAATCATCCCATCCTTTTCGTTGTTTAAACACATCATAATTTAGTAACCTATTAAAATTCGTACTAAACACGAAACCAGTATGGTCTACGAGTATGTTATATAAATCAAGCTTTGACATTACGTCATCACGATGCAATACGAATAGTACGAGTTTTGCAAGAAATTCTCACACGATAGCACGTCTGCCTATTTCAAAAACGAATTTCAATTCAGTCGTATCCAGCGAGCAAAACATCTGCATATAAAAGTTATGAGATTTGGCGTGTAGGACTGTAGGTACTGAAAGCCGCAAGCCGAAATTATAAAACGTGCTCAGAGTTTGTGCGCGTTGTTGATTCAATTTGTATGCACGTGGTTTTATTAATGTTTTTATTGGGCTGGAGGGCTATCCAGCACGGGGAAACTTGAGTGACCGAATATCCTTTCAGTTGCAGTTCAGCTTTCGATGATTTTACTATAGTAACTCATCAGTATTCCGTGGCATTTTTGTGGACTGACGTGACTGAGCTTTATAAAATTATGACTGAGCTGTTAAAAATGACGTCAATGCCGCGGTTTAGTGGCCTACCTGATTTGAGCATGGCCTACCTGATTTAAGCATGACCAACCAGATTTGAGCATGGCCTACCTGATTTTTCGTTAATTCTATCAAACGGTATGAAAATTTTTCATTCAAAATATCAATAAAAGATGAAGAAGAAAACTGAACTGCAATTTGATCAAATAACAGTTCAAAAACATTTCAGTTGTCAGGATACCTAACTGTTCATTTCGACTTCTGGAACTTTCGCTATTGGAATTTCATCGTTTAATTCGTCAGTGAACGCAATATCGTCGGCGGAGAGATTTTCGCTTCGCCACTTCATATTTTGTCGCTTGATTTTAAATGACATTAATATTTCAGTTCATATTTTTGTTGCGGTGAAATAGGACAAGCTAACTCATAAAATACATTATGACGAATTTTAGCTGCATTATTTTTGTGATATCTACGAAATATTTAATTTATTTTTATTCACTTCTGATAAAATAGCGGGAGAATAAATATGATTTGCATTACACTCTCGCATTGGAAATGCTATTTACGCTTCTTTAATGTCTTGAAGATCATTATTAAATATATTATAGGAAAACGGTGCGGCCTACGGTGTAGCGCATTCGCCTATATAAAATCTATTCACTCTCCTCTTGAACACGTCCAAATTGAAGATATCTGGATACACAGACGCCGGCAAGGAATTCCATCATGGCAGTCCTCAAAATAAATGTTAAGGCAAAGCGCTTATTTATTTTTAAGCTATTGCATAACTTCTATCGCGGTTCTTGAGCGTGGAGACCGAATCTAGAAATTCCATGACGAAATAAACTAACACTCCGACCGGCGGCAAAAAATGCTATGCAATAGCTTTACCGCGGCAGTCTCCGAGTGCCATACGTCTTTTATTGTAGTTTATACTAACCAGCTGGTACAATCTGGAAGACGCAAGGATCTAGCTGCCTTCCCACACCGTTGGTGCCTCGACAACTGAGCGTGCCGTAATCTCTCTCGCTCTGTGGCTTGTAGCTCAGCTCACTTGTACTGCCATTCGCTGTACCTATGCAAAACATGCCATATAGTAATAGGAATCTAAACTTAGCTTGAATATATGTATCGCGGAATGCAGTCATCATTTAAGGTTAAGCAAGTTAAAATGTATAATGTCCTGAAAAAAAAATACTATATCTAGTAACTTTAAGTTGGCCAAAATATCATGCCTTATTGGTCCTCGTTATAAAAAAATATTTAAATAAAAAACCAATATCTAGTTTTGCAGGCATGCATGAAGAAACAACAAAAATATGAATAATTTTCCATTGAATAAAATAAGGACTAATGATTTTTTTCAAAGTCAATATCTGATTTCATGACCTTACCAAACTTGAGTGGTGATACATCCAAGCTCTCTCCGCTATTGTTGAACTGCCAGAAGAAGGTGACATCTGGAGGGTTTGCAGTCACTGAGCACCGCACGCGCAGTTCCTCCTCTATCTGAGCCCCCAGCACTTGTGGTGATGGATGTTCGCACACTGGAGCATCTATAGATAGATACTTATTAGTACAGGTACCATGGGGTGCATGGAAAGAGCCTCCTCGTGGCGCACACCGGTAACAGCTAGGCGCGGCAAAGCAGTGTCTAGTCTGGCTAATCTTTCCAACACGATGCTACAACAACATACAGTTGTAGCATCGACACGACAGAAGCAGTACAGGTACCAGGGTGTGAAACAAACCTATAACTAACTATTAAGTGGGAAATGTAAGATCAGTCTCGTGTACAGTGTGACTGCGGTGCTCCCCAAACAATAAATAATAATAAATAAATAAATAATGCTGGACAATCCACACATAATCTAGCCCCAAGCTAAGCAGAGCTTTTGTTGGGTGCTAGAAGACTGACATACTTAATACAATACATTAGATAGAAATATTTTATTATACATTTGAATACCCCGAGCACCTGGAATAAATATTTGCAGATCGTACAAACATTTATCCCAAGGCGAGAATCGAATAACCCGCAACAGATAGATAAATACTTATTAGTACCTACAGGAATTAATTCTAACTAGGATATTTCAATATAGGTCGTTATTATTAAGACAGGCGTCACAGTTCAGTTGGTAGTAGCTCAGCTTTCATGCTGGGGTTCGTGGGTTCGATTCCCACCCAGAGCAAATGTTTGTGTGATGAACATAAATATTTGTTTTGCGTCTGGGTGTTACTATGTATTCTATGTATGTATTTACATTTAAATAAGTATATAAGTATTCTATAAGAAAAGAGAGATAAAAAGTACCTACTATTATCGGTTTGGATTAGTTAAACAACATTATGTTGTGTGTGTTGTAACATAACGTTAAGCTTGCTTAGACAATACATTTGCATCAGCTAAGTAAATATTTACTCCAGCGCATAACACTTTAAGGAACAAACTTGGCTTGATTAAAAACGTTTAGGTTTGAATAATGGTAAGTGAAAACTTTGTTAAACTAAAAATGAATGTTTAATGAAGAACACGGTAATATTACTCAACAAATAATACATTTTGCTGTAAAATGAACAAATTGAGTCGAGAAACATTGTCGAAAATGATGTTTTTTTAAATATGAACTCATAAGTTTTGTAAATCGTTTTTTCTGCAAATTTTGACGACAGATGTGGCGCGGCGGGCGGAAGGTCCGCCTGCGACGCGGAGGTTGCGGTTTCGATTCCCGCCTTGGGATAAATGTGTAAACGATCTGCAAATATTTATTCCGGGTGTTCTGGGTACTTTATATGTATAATAAAAAATATCTATCTATGTATTGTATTGTTTTAAGTATGTCAGTCTTCTAGTACATATCACACAAGCTCTGCTTAGCTTAGGGCTAGATGATGTTGTGTGGATTGTCCAGCATTATTTATTTTATTTATTATTTAATGTAGCTACTTTTTAATTTAACTTAGATATTAGATTCTATCTGACCGGAAGTACTGGAAGAGTAGGGGGGGACTTTTGCCCAGCAGTGGGAGGTTAATAAAAAAAATAATTAGATTCTAGTATAAAAAAATCTTGAATGCGCTGTAAAACTGTTTTGTTTACGTTAAGGTAATTCCATATTCTATTTCAACATTCGCGACTAAAACCCAACTAAAACCATTTGTGGTTCAGCCGCTAATTTAAAGCGTAGGTATTACAGACACTCAAAAAGGTTTCGGATGTTTGTTGTTGCCACAAAATAACAATCTATATTTATACTAGTATTATTAAGGTACATGTTATATGTATAAACGTATTTAAAATCTTAAAAAAATATATATAAGAATCGGAAGCTAAGTTAAAAACCTGAATAAAACAAATTAAACACAAACTAATATTAAACACTAATCTACTAATATTAAAAACTAATCATATAAAAAGTTAGCGCAGAATTGAAGTATCTATTGATTACCGTACGTAATGATGACATAAAGTCAACGCTAACTTTTTATAAGATAGGGGGTTAAACTTTATGATTTTCACAAACTTCTTAAAAAAGAATATAAACAGTATTTTAATATAAGAAAATGAAAAGAAACTATCGGGTTCATGAGCTACAAACGGCAAAGAGTGACGATAAAGAAGCTCTAAATTCGCTTCGTTAAATCATAGCCGAAGTTGGACGATATATAAATTTTATTGCCCAACTCGAAGCAAGCGCAGTCCCAAACCATGATTCATTTAGGTGTCTTGAGAACTGCGCTCCCCGCTCCTAGATTTTCATTAAGGCCTCAAATATTTGAACGGGAAGGGGAACCCTTTGAGAGAAATTTACTTACTGTTACAAGGTTCAATAGGCTGGAAAGTGCAATCGGGAATTAGTGTTATTTGCGGTGCCAAAGTTATGCCTTATAAGACCCGTCTCATCATCTTCATCGTCTTATCTTTGGAATTGGGTTTGATGTCGATCAAATACGAAATATCGAATAGTAGAGCTGGTTTTCGATGTACAAATATTACTAGTGTTGAGTTTCATTTTAGGTAGGTATTAGGATTCGGTTGCCTGGAAGAGATCGCTCTCCGCGATAAGGCCGCCCATTGCCTATTACTACCTGTTTAAGTTTTTTGTTATATTTGTGTGTGGTAAACAATAAAGAGTTATCTACCTTTCTAGAATATCAAGAATCGCTTAGTTGTAATCAGGTCTTTCAAACTCAGTATTTTAAATTCAATCTTTTACCGTACCTATAGTTACAGAATGAGACCGAGAAAACAGACTTTCTTCAACAAGGAAATGCGGTCTGGAATTTATTACGTGCGCTCAATACGAATCGGCAGACGTCACATGACTTTGGAGATTACTGTAGCTCTACCATGAGTTTTTACAATCTAAACTCGCTAGCGTCTGTAGTTAAAAAAATGTGAAGATTTGTACAGCGCCTCTAGCGGATAGTTGGGTACTAAAATTCGTAATACTTAAATTTACGTAACTACTGCGTAAAGTCAGGCGATTGTACTGTGACGACTCATGGAAGAGGTACTGTTCGTAGCTCGTAGTTACGCCGAAGCAGTAATGCCGCAAATGAGCAAACCACGAGGTTAAAACGCCCTTTTGAGATTTGTGGGGAACGCAGATGACGAAACTTAATGAAAATCTAATAATTTGACTTTATGAACCCTTATATCACTTTAGTGATGGACTAATTTAGTACATTTCACTGCGTCAAAATAGGATTAGGAGATATGATTAGAATTATTTCACAGAAACGCGTAAGAATCACGGCATAAGTTACTAGTCAAGAAATAGTACGTATAATAAATACACAAACTTAATACCAACAGTAAATAATACGAAATGCCTAGTACAGAATTCGCTGGAAGTCATTGGTGCATGTCCTCCATTGTGTTTGAACCCAAGACCTAGTTCAGAAGTCGGGGCTAGAGCACAGGTCAGAGTTCGGCTCGATATCGCCGTTCGCCCACATGGAAACGCCTCTTTAAATCCTGGAGCCACGAAAACACGTTCCCTGTTCATCCAAAACATGTTCAGGGGGGGTATCCTGACAACTGAAATGTTTTTGAACTGTTATTTGATCAAATTGCAGTTCAGTTTTCTTCTTCGTCTTTTATTGATATTTTGAATGATCGATTTTCATACCCTTTGATAGAATTGACGAAAAATCAGGTAGACCATGCTCAAATGTGGTAGGTCATGCTTAAATCAGGTAGGCCATGCTCAAATCAGGTAGGCCACGTGCTAAACCGCGGCATTGGCGTAATTTTTAATAGCTCTCACGTCAGTCCACAAAAATGCCACGGAATACTGATGAGTTACTATAGTAAAATCATCGAAAACTGAACTGCAACTGAAAGGATATTCGGTCACGCATGTTTCCCCTTGCTGGATAGCCCTCCAGCCATAACAATTTGCATCCCCTACCTCAGCTATATGAAAATATAGTCAGATTAATATTAAGGGAGGCAGATATAGCGCGCCGCGTGCGTATAACAACCAGCATTTCTTCACCTTAGATTTGTGACGGTGCAGACTTTGGTTCAATAAAACGGAACAAACTGTCGACTGGGAATGTACAAAAGTGAAACAAACGAGCCGAGGTAACGAATAGAAGGGGAAACGGTACAGGCGATCCGTAAACTTCTTTGAATATATATACCTATGTTAAAATTGATACATCTACTTTTACAGTGAGACGATTCACACGCTGCTTTTTATAAGTATTTATAAACTATCTCATTTTAAGAAATTTTACTACAGAACAATTCCTATAATATTAAATACTAATTAAAGCTGTACTAAGCCTACTTCAAACTGGGTACCTACTGAAAAAATATGAAAGTGTAATTTTGTCCGCATTTTTAAAAACTGAACGATATCTTACATCTGAATAATATCTAGTCATCTTATAATTTTAGTGTATTCAAATAAGTTTAGAAATGAAATACCAAAAGTGAACGACAAACTAACAGTGGGTTAGTAGTTCTTTAATTATCAAGTGACTTGAGTAGTTTTGTGTGTCTGTACATTTGTCGCATTCAAGCCGAAACAGAGATGACGTAAATCTCCAATATGGCGGCGCCGCCGGCTTCTAGAATGATTGATGTCGGTAATGATATCAACTCTGACAACAACTGTACTACTCACTACTAAGTTAGGAAACTTTATTATTATCACGTAATTAACAATGGCGATAAACTTAAGTTGTAAGTTATTAACGAGCAGTAATAAATACCTAAGTCATAATCTTATATTATTATCTGTCAGGCGTTACAGCTCAGTTGGTAGTAGCTCTGCCTTTTATGTCGTGAGTTCGATTCCCACCCAGACCAAATGTTTGTGTGATGAACGAACATAAATATTTGTTCTGTGTCTGGGTGTTACTATGTATTCAATTTATTTAAAAAAATATAAATATTATATCAGCAGTCTAGTTCCCATAGTATAATCTTTGCTTAGTTTGTTAGTGCGACGTGTGAAATGTCCGTGAATATTTATATATCTTGATTACGTGATACTTAAAGTTGAAAATATCCATTATTCTTTTTTAAGTATAGTGTACCATCTTTGTTAAGAAAGATATACTTACTTATTGTGTGCTAAAGCTGCAAATAAATATGTCTATCCGTCTAAAATGGTATTTATTTTTACAGAAATAGATGGATATCTTCATCAGTGTAAATCCAGGAGAAGGCGATCTAATTAAAAATGTTAATTTAAAAAGAAAGAGTTCGTTTTTAATATACAATTTTCTTCATGACGTAAATTAAAAAATCAACTGTAAAAAAATATATTATGAGCTGTGAAAATTGCCAAACCAATTCAATATTATTTTATACAAATGACTAAAAAACAACTTCGAAGAAACCAAAACAAGTAGGATCATTTGACGGTGAGGCGGAGATGTCAATCTTCAACACTTCTTAATATGTATGTTGTTGACGTTACAACTTTTTTTTTTGGATGGCAAGCCAGCTCTGACAATCAACAATATGCAAATAACTGTACATCTACCAGTATCTCTACATGAGTTGTCACAGTAAAATCGTCGGACTTTACTACAGTACTTACGTCAATATTAGTACATATTACGAATTATAGTACCTACCCAACTATCCGTTAGAGATGCTGTACAAATCTTCATACATTTTTTTTACTACAGACGCTAGCGAGTATACTATATTTAGTATAGTAAAAACTCATGGTAGAGCTACTGGTATTAAGAATCAGTGTATTTACGCATTTACGCATCCAGATTGGGCATATTTTAATTAATTGATGTTTGTTCCCTAACAATTTCTGGTTTAATTTGCCTCAACTATGTAACAGTTTCTGGTTCAATTTGGATAGTGCTTGGAATACAGTTTGTAGCTTGAACGAGAAGACAAAGTCATAAGCAAAATCCATTGCCTAAATGTACACCTCAAAATGATATTTAATTATAATTCCAATGTATAAATGAAATCTAGCAAAATACCGCCTATAAATACTTTACTTCAGTGATAAGCAATTGGACTGTGACGTTAACTGTACATTTTTTTCTTTTTTTCTGTTTAATAGAGGGAGTTTTCCTGCTTAAGTGGGTCTAATTAATTTTTAACAAAGAAGGTTAGGGATAAATTCAGAGAAAAACGTATCGCAATCGACCTTACACTCGGCTTCAATTATTCCTGCAGCAATTTGCGTCCAATTACCGATATTAATGAGATGTAGGCTTTATTTTTTATCATCTTATACATTTTATATACACTCGAGAGCAATGAATCCGGGTCACTTAAAGAATCCTAAAAATCTCGGAAACTAAAAATGCTAGGTTAATGCAATAAATTGTATTTAATAGACAATGTAATACTCCTTAAATGAAGGTATTAAAACTTCTTAGTTATTGTAAAGTTATATCATAAAAAAATCAAATTTGAAAAAGGGCCACTTTCGAAGATGGAACTACGAAATTACAGCATTTGGTTTTGCTTTTGTTTGTAATCTGTCATTTATGTGGGTACATAAACCATGTTGATAGTGCTCTATATTCATTATTCAAGCTGAAATTATGTCGCTTACGCCTGAAGAATGCACCAGAATACTTACAATGCTGGAAACCGGCCGGAGTCAGCGCGATACAGCCAGGACTGTCGGTGTGTCGCTGTCAACAGTACAAAGAGTTCTCCGACGTTACGAAGAAACTGGTTCTAACCTACGCAGACCAGGAACGGGCAGAACCAGGTGTACCACAGCACGAGAAGACCGATACTTGGTGAACACCATGCTTCGAAATCGCTTTCTCACAGGAACTGAACTCACCAATCAGTTTCGACGCCTCGGAGGAAGTAACCCAAGTGCATGGACAGTAAGACGTCGGCTTGCTGAATCTAACTTAAAACCCCTTAGACCTGCAAACGGCCCTAAACTGGAGCGTGGGCATCGTATTTCGAGACTAAGATATGCCCAGAGCCACGTAAATTGGAGTATTGAAGATTGGTCAAAAGTTATGTTCTCCGACGAATCAAAATTTATGCTCTACAAGCACGATGGAAGACACAGAGTGTATCGAAGACCAGGGGAAAGATTCAAGCAAGCATGCATCGAAGAAAAAGTAGCCTACGGTGGTGGGTCTGTACTTGTGTGGGCCGGAATTTCTTCTGAAAGTCGCACAGAGCTGGTGATCATAGAAAACGGCTCTTTAACTAGCGTAAGATATGTGGAAGAAATCCTCAATGATCACGTTGGTCCATTTATGGTCAATTTAGGTGAGGATGCTATATTTATGCATGACAATGCCCGACCTCATACAGGTAGGATTGTGAATGACTACCTTCGAGAGATGAACATTACTCGTATGGAGTGGCCAGCGCGCAGCCCGGATATCAACCCGATCGAGCATGCTTGGGACGAGCTAGGCAGATGCGTAAAACAACGAAACCCTCCCCCAATCACGCTTCGTGAGCTCAAAATTGCTCTCACAGAGGAATGGGAGAATATTCCCCAAAATCGTATAAGGAACTTGGTGTACAGCATGCCAAACCGCGTAAACGCAGTAATGGAAGCACGAGGAGGCAATACGAAGTATTAAAATTCAAGAAAATCGTAATAAAGTTCAAAAAATTCATGTTTCCTATTTTTGTTTTAAGGAGAGATCAGCAGTTTTTTTCTTTATGTAATTTTGTGTTAATAAAATGTATGGTGACTCATATTTTTTTTACTTTCATTTAAGGAGTATTACATTGTCTATTAAATACAATTTATTGCATTAACCTATCATTTTTAGTTTCCGAGATTTTTAACATTCTTTAAGTGACCCGGATTCATTGCTCTCGAGTGTATTAAGGACTAAATTCGGATTATTTTTACAAACGTTTGTTCACAAAACACATATGTACAAATATTTTACAGACAATACAATCGTGAAAAACCTAAAAATAATTATAACACAAGCTCTGCTTAGATTGGGGCTAGATGATTGTCCTGCATTATTTATTTATTTATAATTTCATGACACCTTAAAGAGGTTATAATAATATTTTTCTTCGTACATGTCCCTTCTACTTTTCCTATGTACATCTCACTTTCTCCAAAGGTTTGCTGGAAGAGAACTCTTTTTAGGGTTAAGCTCGCCTCTGTACCTACATGTGATTTATTTAAGTTTATTTTTCTGTATTAGTTTATGTAAAACTAGCTGAAACGTGCCCACTTCGTTGGGGATAATTTTTATTACATTAAAAAGTAAGACATATGCTGTCGTTGACTTGTGGCTTTTTTGTAGGCATTATCAATCTCCACATCTTTTCTTTAGAACACTTCTTTCATAGTTAAGGCAGCGTTCGTAAGAAACGCTTTCATTCGACCGTTTTTTCTCCGATTCATTTTGCAAAACGGACTACCACGTAAAAGCCTTTTTATTTTTCAGCAATAGTGTAACTTTCTATTGATGAAAGAATTTTTAAAATCGGTTCAGTAGATGCCGAGATTACCCCTTACAATTTAACAAATACACAAACTTTACCTCTTTATAATATCAGTATAGATTAAGTAAGTATATTATTTTATTATATATATTTTTTTCCTAACCTATCTCGTCCCACTGCTGGGCAAAGGTCTCCCCCAAATCCTTCTCTCTGCTTTACGCTTTCGTCCACCAATCCCTCTCGAAAGCATCGAGGTCGTCCCGCCATCGCCTCTTTGGTCGGCCTCTACGCCGCCTTCCGTCTTCAGGCAGCCACGGTGTCACGATTTTGGACCATTTCTCTGGGTCCATCCGGCTAATATGACCTGCCCAGTCCCACTTAAGCCTCGCGTTTTATTGCCTACATCTGCAATACCAGTGAGCGAACGCAGCGTAGTGTTTCGCACTCGATCGATGCGCTTGAAACCAAAGATGCTACGTTCCATTGCTCTTTGGCAAATCTTGAGTCTGGATTTCTGTGCTTCAGTCAGTGACCATGTCTGCGCACCGTAGGTTAGGACGGGCAGAATGCACATGTCGATGAGTTGGCGTTTAAGCGTAAGTGGAAGGTCGCCTTTAATGTGTTCCTTCATGAACCAGTAGCTCTTCCAGGCGTTCTCGATGCGGCGATCGATCTCCTGCCTGTTTTCGAAGCTCGCTAACTGTAGCCCAAGTAAATGTACTCATCAACAACAATATATTTTTTATAAAATATTATATATAAAAAAGAACAAACCATCTAAGTTAATTATGTTTTTGTACTTATGAGATTATGAGCACCCCCTTGAATATTTAATATTTTGTTTTCAAATACATGTATTTATTCGTCATTAAAGCGGTAATCGGATACGCAACCCTAAATAACTTATCAAGATGACTCAATTTAACGGAACTATTGTTAAATACCGACCGACTTATAACACATTGCCAAAACGCACCGATAGCGCGATCTAGGATATGTGCACAGTAGCGCCATCTAGTGGTAAACACAACAAATTTCAAACTTTACTCGATTTGAGTATTCAAGTGCGACGGCGCGATGGCTTATTTCATGTATAAGTTTGGTGTTTCTATACCGATTTCTATGATTCTTTTTTTATTGAATAGGTAATAATGTTAACTTTTTTAAATTTGGTATGACTGAGAGTATTATAAACGTAAAAGTAAACAAATATAATCAGAATGCTCCGAACTGCTAAGCTATCAGGAGTTACACGTGTTATTGTGAGTCAACCATAAAAGATAGACATATGCTGTAACGGGATATTTTTTAGACAATTTAATTTAGAATATTTCCGTCATACATGATTTCTATGTAACTTTAACCATTAAGGCTGCAAACGCGACGGAAGCTTAAAAAACGGAGTAACTTCCCGACATTTCCCTTCACTACTCAGCTCCTATTGATTGTAGCGTGATGAAAAGTATCCTATAACCTGCCCAGAAGTATGAAGAATAATTGTACCAAGTTTCATTAAAATCCGTCGAGTAGTTTTTGTTTCTATAAGGAACATACAGACAGACAGACAGACAGACAGACAGACAGACAGACAAAAATTTTCCTGATTGCATTTTTGGCATCAGTATCGATCACTAATCACCCCCTGATAGTTTTTTTTTAAATATATTTCATGTACAGAATTGACCTCTCTACAGTTTTATTATAAGTATAGATAGATAGATATAGATAGATAGATATAGATATAGAAGATATAGATAAAGAATAAAGAGGTTTTTATCATTGTAGCTCGAGGTACAAAGTAATTTTCTTTTGTAGCTTGCATCAATATTGGTCCCTACTTACTGAACGTCAGTGAGAACTAAAGTTCGACTATCCAAGTAGAAACTTCTAAGCTCAGCAAAATTGATGTTAGGATATCCACTTTGTATTTAATGAAGTACCTAGAAACGTTATGGAAAGCTAGCCAATCTACTTTGACTGAAGCTCTTTGAGGGAAACACTAACTTTGAGAAACCAGTAACTAACTAATTAAATAAAGTAGCTTTTTAATTATTTATATAAGAAAAAGAAATTAAGGCACCACACTCGATGGACTGAAGACGAATGATAAAACCTAGGAAAGTCTATATTATTTTCTGGGAATTTAAAAAAAAGACAACATTCTTGTTTCTCTCTATAAAAGCTTTGTTTGCAACTGTTGTGTATAAATACTTATTGAATTTCCATGAACATTGTTTTATTTAATTTAGTTTCAATGCAATAGATCCATTGATCAATGTCCTACTAATTTCCATTCATTCATTCATTTAAAACAACACATTAGGAATAGTATTATTGTAACAGTTAGATTTGAATGCTTATTATGAATACTTTAACAATCTAGTAACTATTATACGCTTAGAATTTTGGATATATATTATCATTAGTTGAATATTTGTTACGAAAACGCGGAGTAATTGCGTAATATACATACAGTCGAATTGAAAACCTCCCTTTTCTGAACATAAAAAATAAAAATATTAATAAATATTTATGGAAATTTCACACATCACACTCTAGTCGCAAACCAAGCAAAGCTTGTACTATAGGAACTAGATTGCTGATAGTACACTTACATACAATTTTTTTGTTAATACACACATTGAATACTTAGTAACATCCAGACACAGAACAAATATTTATGTTCATCCCACATTTGCTCAGAATGTGAATCGACCCTACGACCCACAGCATGGAAGGCAGAGCTACTACCAACTGAGCTGTGACGTTGGTTGAAAAGTTACATGTAGTCAAGTTTGTGTTTTTATTACATAACGTTTAGGATAATAGGACTTACATTGTATACTAAGATGAGTGACTTCACTAGCTGTCTCTCCCAACGCGTTGGTCGCCCGACAGGAATATTCGCCTCCATGGTCTCTGGTGACCTTCTGAAGCACCAGGGACTTTGTGCTCACTATGACTCCTGACACCACGTTTTGTAATACTGGCTTGTCCTAAACAAAAAACAAACATTTTTTTTTAAATCATGCTTAGGTTTTTTTTAAGTGGTTGTTACTTTTGTTCCTCACACCATGTGACTTAGTAAGTGATAATGGTTACAAAGACTTTGTTACATATTTTTCTGGAAATTTTCGTCTTTATTTTATTTATTTATTAAGGGTATCCAACGGAAAAAAACACATAAAAATACAAAAATACAAACAAAGGACTTAAATCTAGTGTTTCCCCAATTATAGGACACCACAACATGCAAATAATTAAAACTCAACTAAACTATGTACAGAAAACAGTTACTTTAACGTTAAAGAAAAAACATGTTAATGTTAGGGAACTAAATTATATGAAACTAGAATAGGATAGAAGTTAAAAAGAAGTAAGTATAAAATTAATGAAAGATACAATATAAAATGTTAGGTTAGAAATTATACAAAAGCAAAAGTACAAAACAAAGTAAACATTAAAATAATATAATGTGTGGTAAAATAAATTTATCTTTACATACCTAACGTCGAATTATGAACCTCTAAATTTTTTCCAAGTAAGTTAAACAAGGTTCCAATGAGTTTATTCACACTTCTATTACATAGGGAGAGGATCTACCTGGTCTCTTAAAAAAAAAACTAACAACAATATAATACACTCGAGAGCAATGAATCCGGGTCACTTAAAGAATGTTAAAAATCTCGGAAACTAAAAATGATAGGTTAATGCAATAAATTGTATTTAATAGACAATGTAATACTCCTTAAATGAAAGTAAAAAAAATATGAGTCACCATACATTTTATTAACACAAAATTACATAAAGAAAAAAACTGCTGATCTCTCCTTAAAACAAAAATAGGAAACATGAAATTTTTGAACTTTATTACGATTTTCTTGAATTTTAATACTTCGTATTGCCTCCTCGTGCTTCCATTACTGCGTTTACGCGGTTTGGCATGCTGTACACCAAGTTCCTTATACGATTTTGGGGAATATTCTCCCATTCCTCTGTGAGAGCAATTTTGAGCTCACGAAGCGTGATTGGGGGAGGGTTTCGTTGTTTTACGCATCTGCCTAGCTCGTCCCAAGCATGCTCGATCGGGTTGATATCCGGGCTGCGCGCTGGCCACTCCATACGAGTAATGTTCATCTCTTGAAGGTAGTCATTCACAATCCTACCTGTATGAGGTCGGGCATTGTCATGCATAAATATAGCATCCTCACCTACATTGACCATAAATGGACCAACGTGATCATTGAGGATTTCTTCCACATATCTTACGCTAGTTAAAGAGCCGTTTTCTATGATCACCAGCTCTGTGCGACTTTCAGAAGAAATTCCGGCCCACACAAGTACAGACCCACCACCGTAGGCTACTTTTTCTTCGATGCATGCTTGCTTGAATCTTTCCCCTGGTCTTCGATACACTCTGTGTCTTCCATCGTGCTTGTAGAGCATAAATTTTGATTCGTCGGAGAACATAACTTTTGACCAATCTTCAATACTCCAATTTACGTGGCTCTGGGCATATCTTAGTCTCGAAATACGATGCCCACGCTCCAGTTTAGGGCCGTTTGCAGGTCTAAGGGGTTTTAAGTTAGATTCAGCAAGCCGACGTCTTACTGTCCATGCACTTGGGTTACTTCCTCCGAGGCGTCGAAACTGATTGGTGAGTTCAGTTCCTGTGAGAAAGCGATTTCGAAGCATGGTGTTCACCAAGTATCGGTCTTCTCGTGCTGTGGTACACCTGGTTCTGCCCGTTCCTGGTCTGCGTAGGTTAGAACCAGTTTCTTCGTAACGTCGGAGAACTCTTTGTACTGTTGACAGCGACACACCGACAGTCCTGGCTGTATCGCGCTGACTCCGGCCGGTTTCCAGCATTGTAAGTATTCTGGTGCATTCTTCAGGCGTAAGCGACATAATTTCAGCTTGAATAATGAATATAGAGCACTATCAACATGGTTTATGTACCCACATAAATGACAGATTACAAACAAAAGCAAAACCAAATGCTGTAATTTCGTAGTTCCATCTTCGAAAGTGGCCCTTTTTCAAATTTGATTTTTTTATGATATAACTTTACAATAACTAAGAAGTTTTAATACCTTCATTTAAGGAGTATTACATTGTCTATTAAATACAATTTATTGCATTAACCTAGCATTTTTAGTTTCCGAGATTTTTAGGATTCTTTAAGTGACCCGGATTCATTGCTCTCGAGTGTATATTATATCAGAATCTTATTAAGATAAGAATAAGAAAACTTTATTCACAAACAAACTTACGACTATACAGTATTTACAAAATGTACATTGTCATATAAAATACTTAAGAAACAGTTGAGCTATCTACAGACCGTTGCAAACGATCTATAGATAGTTCAACTGATCCAAATCAGTACATATATATATACATATATATATATACATATATATATATATATACATATATTATTATATTATGTATATTATAAGTACATGGACATGAATGAAAGCTCGAGCAGAAACTAGTCATTAAATAAATTGTTGAAACTTCAATCGGAGTTATAATGTTCTGTTATAACGAGTAGCAACAGTAGCCCATTAAACCACGTTCACAAAATAAATAATATTGCGGTGAGTGTATAAAATAACTATATTGGTAACTGTTTTATGTGCTTTGTTAAACCGCTTTGGTTGTAATTAATTTTAGTCTATTATATTCGTATGGGACATTAAACGAGTGAACGTTTTTGTGTATTCATTTGTAAATTGCTCTTTTGTTTTTACTGAAATTTTTGTTACCGATTTACCACATTAAACAAGTTGTAACAGTTTTTTTATGTATTACGTTTTTTTTTGTTGACGGATTTTCGAGAATCAGCGCTATGAGAACCAATGGTTTCTAAAGCTTATGCTGAGTGGCAACCTTTTTACACTTATTTTTAAATGTTTTAATGTCATACAAGTTTAACGTAAAATAATAATAAATGGCTAATCTTTCCAACACGATGCTACAACAAAGTACAGTTGTAGCATCGACACGATAAGAAGAAGAACGTAAAATGGTGTAAATAAATTTTTCTTTCTTTCTTTTCACACATCACACTCTAGTCCCAAACTAAGTAAAGCTTGCACTATACGAACTAGACTGCTGATATAATACTTAAATACATTTTATTTGTAAATACATACATAGAATACATAAAATACGTTGTATATATAAATATGTCTTTAGTTTTACAAAAGTTTTTGTTACCTATTTATTTGAGGTCTAGTATAGTTGGTTTCTATATTAATTATTTTTCGTCAAAAGTAACATTACAAGTGAACCTCAAACATAATTTCATTTCATTTTTTGCCCAAAAAGCTGTCTATCTTCATCAATCCTGAATTGAGATTTACCTGCTATTGTGTCCATTACTCTCAATTTTCTACTTGAGGGATCATAAAATGAAAATTTCTTTAGAATTTACCCGGATCTGTTAGAAACGGGAAATTTTAATTTTCTGAATAGCGTGTTAGATTAGCCCACAGTAAAGTTCGCTGGGTTTTTATTAGGCTTTTGGAAAGCAATCATGGTACAGTGGAGGTAATTATTTTGGTTTATTTCTACAGTAACCTAATTTGAATAAAATCTTTTTATTAACTAAATACAAGACTACAATTTGCGCGCTGTGATTTAGTTGAGTTAAAAAAAGTTTCAATAAAGAATCATTTTACGAATATAAGTAGGTACATACATTTTTAAATAAAATACAATTATTAAATTTTCAGCAAAACAGCATTTTGAATTGGTAAATTTTTTGTTTTTTTTTTCATCTCAAATTCCTTGTAACAGTTGTATTAAGTTGACTTAGTATAATACATCTCTTGTTTCGTTACTTACATTATGGTACCATGATATTTTGTGTTCTCTCGGGTTGGCTTTGACTGAGCATTCAAAGTACACGTCATCGCCTTCTTTGATGTCGTTGGGGTTCAATGTGCTGCCAAGCGAAAGAGACACCACTGGAGGATCTGAAACAAACATATAACAACATATTATCTAGATATTATTATCTTCGTTAGTTTTGTTTAGTTTAGAATTAGCATGAAAAACAGTTAAAAATTGTATGTTTGTAATTAATTTTGTACTAAGGCTAATTATTACAAGAAATTCTCTATCATCTAAGGTTAACTAGAAAGTTGTATATTTTTTCAAATCAATTAAATTTAGCATAAGCAGAAAAAAAGTATATTAAAATTCAAGTCATTATTGAAACTTAAATTGTCAGACCTAAGTTTTACAGTCGCTAGAAAACGACAAGTAACCTTTTTCTTGGATATGTAGAATCTCGGCTACATTGCTAGGTAATTTCAGACTATAGGTTTCAGTATTGATTCTTCATATCTTAAACATCACACGTTATTTTGTTCGTTAAGCAAAACAAAAAAACAAGTGAACATCGGCGCCAGAAACACAAAATTTTCACGCAAACGAGATTGAACCAGTAACTAGATTCCAACAAGAATAATCCGAAAATCAAAAACCTCGAACCCCAAACGCTTATTCCCAAAGCGATAAGGTCGTTTATCGCTTTAAAATTCCGTCAAAACTTTGTCTGTGGACCATAAATGGTCTGCGTGGCGATACAGGCGGTTTCGTAAAAAGCGAGCGTGGGGCGATGTCAGCGGTCGCGGCAGGCGATAACGTGGTTTAATGTAGTCCATGCTTGTATCGTTCAGGGATTTTATTCCCAGCCGTTACACTACTCATTTTACTGTACACGATTTGACTTTGACTTGTTCTAATAGACTGTTAGAGAATTTATAGTAAAACAATACTGTTTATTTTGTAACGTAGTTAATAAATAAAACATTTCGTAAAAAAAATCACATAAAGATATTTCAAACGCTCATAAAAAATTGAGACGTTGGTGCAGAGTATACTGTTTTTGGCATGTGACATTTATGAATCATACTGTATAATGGTATCAGGAGGCACTAAAATGATGTGAAATTATGGTACAAGAAAATACTTTCAAGAAATAAATCATTTTTTTCCAGAGCTAAGAGGGATTTTTGTTTAAAAGATTTTTACAAAAAATCGAAGAACGTATAGCTTCCTTACCAGTGACAAGTAATAAAGCTTAGTGATATCAAAGGGAAGGTACATAAAAAATCCATCACGGTTTTTTTCATTGGGTGAACGAATAAGCTCCATCGACCTTATATTGATTTTGAAGTTGCTCCTTTTGATCATAGGATATTTAGGCCAAGCTACGTTCACGCATCAACAATTCTCTTGACGTTTTCCCCAAATTATTTAGGAAAGATTTGTTGCGATTACGATGTTGTACTTTTTACCAAAATTTGTGAAGTAGGTATATTCTAGTTTATTTAATAAATAACATAAAAATAATTAAACACGTTAATATTTACTTCAAGGGTTATTTGAAAATAAATTTTATTCTAAACGAATCTTGATCATCAATCATGAAGATAGAGAAGAGAGATGTCCAATAAAGATACATTTATTGGTCAAAAATACAAATATGATTATAAATACTAGCGTTCTAAAGCCTAAATTAGGTATTTTGTTCAAGCAACTGATCATATTAGAACTGCCCAACTGCCTTAGGCTAGAAAAGATTTCTTTTTTATTTGCACTAGGGCAGTGCTTCAGGTGAACACATATCTGCGGCTAGAAGCAGGCGTTGACACTTTATTGGCCATTAAAGACCCATAACGACGTCGCCCCGCGGCCAAAGGAAACACCCGTTCTCCAAATAAACATTTACGATTCCAACGTTTAAATTGTTGCCAAAACGATTCTCGCCGGGAGCTAGCGAAATTCTCCCCGCTCCAAATGCGTAATGGTTCGCCGAGGACAACTAAACGCAATCCATACTTATTTATATTTAATTTTCAATCGTAATTGAGTCGACTTATTCACCAAGCGCAGATGGATATATCAATGCAATATGATTGCTGAAAAAGGATCTAATTCCCTAGTCTCTGTCAAATAAATTGTCAAAGTTATGTTTTGGCATTAGAATGTGGTGTTAAACCCGATTTAATCCCTTGGAGCGTTTTGCCATCCGGATTCGGGTACGGGGAGGCGTCCCACTAGTCAGAATTAGTTTTTGGCCTCTCCTCAGCGGATGTAAAGTGTTGATGTTGTGTGTGGTCTCGAGCACTAACAAGGTTTTAATTATGTTTTACTGAGCCCCGTCCGCGCGCGTAAGCTTTTGATACTGTTTATAGGAAGTCTGTTACCGAATTATTACTGTCAGTGGACATTATAGTCCGGGGTAGATAGCTTGAAAAATGACAAAAAGATAAAGAAATTAATAGCAGGATGAAACCCATTAGAAAAGGAAGAGAATATTATAAAAACATAAGGAAAAATAATTTACGGGCGATCTGAGTTCGGGAAAGGGATGGGGGTGAGCTTTTAAGGGTAAAAAACGGTTTTTCTCGATTTCTGGCAAAACTAAAAGTCCTATGGAAAAAAGTCAAATGGCAAAGTTGTAGGTAATTAAAAGATCTAAAACTTTTGCATACACACTTTTTTCACATAACCTCAAGATTTATGTGAAAAATTCGAAAAACCAAGTTTTTGGTTTTTTATTAATATCTTTTACAAACAATTATATTTTTTCACTAAATTTGGTAAAAAATTTACCTCTTTATGTCCCAAATACGCTGTAATTTATTCGATTAGAAATATATATTTTTTTCACCTTATTTTGATAAAATATCGAAAAAATATCCTTATTTTCAATCGAAAATTCATCCGTCAAAATATCAGCTTTCTTCAAAAAGTTGGTATGTTTTCTGTTCGTTGAAATATCTTCTTTTTGATAGTGAAAAAATATATATATGTTACCATAGAAAATCTTCTCAGAAAATGCAAAAAAAAAAGTTAGTGAAAAAAAAAAATAGTGGGGTGAAACCCATTAGACAAGGAGGAGAATATTATAAAAACATAAGGAAAAATAATTTACGGGTGATCTGAGTTCGGGAAGGGGGTGGGGGTGGGCTTTTAAGGGTAAAAAACGCTTTTTCTCGATTTCCGGCAAAACTAAAAGTCCTATGAAAAAAAGTCAAATGGCAAAATTGTAGGTAATTAAAAGATCTAAACCTTTTGTATGCACACTTTTTTCACATAACCTCAAAATTGATGTGAAAAATTCAAAAAACCAAGTTTTGGGATTTTTTCAAGAAATTTGGTGAATACTTACCTCTTTACGTCCCAAATACGCTGTAGTTTATTTGATTAGTTACATTTTTATTTATATAAAATCAGATTTTTAAAAGATATTAATAAAAAATCAAAAACTTGGTTTTTTGAATTTTTCACATACGTCTTGAGGTTATGTGAAAAAAGTGTGCATATAAAAGGTTTAGATCTTTTAATTACCTACAATTTTGCCATTTCACTTTTTTCCATAGGACTTTTAGTTTTGCCGGAAATCGAGAAAAAACGTTTTTTACCCTTAAAAGACCACCCCCACCCCCTTCCTGAACTCAGATCGCCCGTAAATTATTTTTCCTTATATTTTTATAATATTCTCTTCCTTTTCTAATGGGTTTTATCCCACAATTTTTTTTTTCACTAACTTTTTTTTTTGCATTTTCTGAGAAGATTTTCTATGGTAACATATATATTTTTTTTCACTATCGAAAAGAAGATATTTCAACGAACAGAAAACATATCAACTTTTTGAAGAAAGCTGATATTTTGACGGATGAATTTTCGATTGAAAATAAGGATATTTTTTCGATATTTTATCAAAATAAGGTGAAAAAAATATATATTTCTAATCGAATAAATTACAGCGTATTTGGAACATAAAGAGGTAAGTTTTTACCAAATTTAGTGAAAAAATATAATTGTTTGTAAAAGATATTAATAAAAAACCAAAAACTTGGTTTTTTGAATTTTTCACATACATCTTGAGGTTATGTGAAAAAAGTGTGTATGCAAAAGTTTTAGATCTTTTAATTACCTACAACTTTGCCATTTGACTTTTTTCCATAGGACTTTTAGTTTTGCCGGAAATCGAGAAAAAGCGTTTTTTACCCTTAAAAGCCCACCCCCACCCCCTTCCCGAACTCAGATCGCCCGTAAATTATTTTTCCTTATGTTTTTATAATATTCTCTACCTTTTCTAATGGGTTTCATCCTGCTATTAATTTCTTTGTTTTTAAAACCTATCGAGCCTGGTCTATTAGGGCAAAGGCAGAAGTTTAAAACTAAACCAGGTTAATTGTGAAAGGTCGTATTAATAGTTTCAGTCACATAACAATTGTAACAATGAACTTTAGGTGTGTCTTTTTTATGCCGTAATTTCAATTTTAGAAAATCTAGATTCTATATTTTCTAAAATTGAAATTACGGCAACTGAAGTTGACGATTTCGAATGTTCTAGATTCTAGAACATTCGAAATCGTCAACTTCAATCCCTAAGAAAATCTCGGTACCTATAGCAAAATGTCAGTTGGAATCTCTTGCATAATAATGAGACTACCGTGTCAAGCGTTTAAGCAGAACTGAGATAGACAAAGTCAAATTAATCCTTCAGACAGGAAGGTGTCCGGCGGAAGTCGCCGTAAGCCATGCGTCTGAGTCCACCAACTGGCCACGAACAAAATTAGTTTGAGGGAAGTTTGTGGCACTGGATAAACTGCCTGTGGGAAGTCCAGCCACCTACATAAACTGACACTCCAATGTAGAGAGCAAAAATCATTAAAATATTAAAGAAATGGGCATGTTTCTCTTGTGAATGACTATTTGCGTTCTTTTCATAATAATTTTAAAAAGTTTATTCTGTAATGTATCTTTATTCATACATCAACATAAGTAGTAAAATGAACGATATAGTAAAATTAGCGAAATGTGAACTATGCAAAAAGCAGCCGGCAAGAACTGCATTTGCTGGAGTGAGAATAGTTCTTGATTGCTAAATAAATACTAAAGGAACAGGTGAAAACTACTAGAACGTAATTATTGTACCTTGATTTCTTGTCTCTTATCTTATAGACTTGTTTAACTCTTTAGTCAGGCTATTATATTGCTTTGACTTGGGTAAATGTTAGCTCGTTCAATGCAAATCAAGATTGAAGTTCTAAGAATTAGGTCCGTTCCAAGTAAGGATGAAGCTTCGGTTCGGAAAGTCTACGTCGCAAAATGGTATTTACTAGGGATGTTGTACTATGCGTATGTAGGTACATTCGCAGAAAAGATCTGTTTTTATTCGTTAATGTTAGAGACAAAAATGTGTTTCGGTTTGAAGGTTTTGTAAGTCAGTGCAACTTTATTTATTTATTAAATACTTTATTTATTTATTAAAATCCACAGCTCTTAAATGACAAAAGCTCTTAGACACAAACATACCTAGATAATAGTTTAATAAGTCGTTATCACCTTTTTTCAACACAGATATCATGCTATTTATTAAAAGGATAATCTTTGTACCAAAATTATCTATATTTAGCTAAAACATGAACCAACTTCGAATTGGTTCAGTGCTGATCGTTTGGAAAGTTATAAGTGCTTTTTTATCAGTTATTTGCTAGGTAAACTTAGGTCGTTAAGGTAACTGTTTATAAAAATGTTATTTTTTCTTAGCTCGTGCGAGTTTTAGAGCGTTGTTTAAACGTTTACATGGTGAATTGTTCTACAGCAGCTCCCAGAAGGGATGTGCGTCAACGGATGTGCTGAGCGGGCGCTTAAGTAGCAATAATAATTAAGCTTAACGATGTTAGAGATGTGCGAACCGGTTAAACCGAGCTCCTTTACTGCTTATTTTGTAGCAATATTCGTTTAGGGAACGAGTCTTCGCGAATTAAGAAGTTTCGCTAATTGTGTCATCGTAGATTCGCGAGACTCGAGACGGAGCGCTTGATTTGAACAAACAATTACGCCTCGTTTTCATATCTAAATATGAACTGTCGACAATACAGCGCCTTTCGTAATATCTCCTGACATCTTGCCAATTCTCTGCTTGCGTGGAGTGTGGAGTTTTAAGGACATCGTTCACTCAGTAGAATGGATTAATAATTCGTTTAGTGGTAGTGACTTTTACCGATTTTAAGATCAATATTGTGTTTCGAACAATTCAAAAATACATATTCATGGACAATTTACACATCACACTAGTCCCAAACTAAGCAAAGCTTGTACTATGGGAACTAGATTGTAGATAGAATACTTATATTTTTTTTTTGTACATGATTATACAACATTTCAGAGAGAGGATTTTCCTGTAGGTATTTTTATTCGTAATATTAGATTATTTATTATTTTTTGGGGCGTGTAGAATATCCCACAAAGAACATAACAGACATAATTTGAAATGTATAATTATATTTTTGTATTTTGACCTTTGTTTTTATACAAACATGGAAACCTGGTGGTCAGAAGAAACGGACACGGTTTTACAAACAAGCAAAGCCTTATTAAATGTGGAATAAATACGAGTTAAATTTTCCTAAATACATTATCTAAAACTTTGTTTTTTTAGGCCTCCGAACCAGTTTGATACAATTTGGCGTTAAATATAGATCGTTATTTTATTAAAGCAAGACACTTTTAATAAAGCAAAACACTTTTAATAAAGCAAGACTGTGATTATATTACAATTTAAACCAAAACAACCCTATACACTACTACCCTAAATACTATAAGATCAGATTAAGATTGTCAAACCTTTAAGTTAATCACATAAACATGACACAAATCATGGTAGATATGTTAGAAACCGTGACAGTTTCAAATATTAATCACATAAAGCTTCATCATCATCATCATCAACCTATATCTTTAATCTAGAGTTTACAAGCTACATAATAGCTTGCTTTTTGGATAGTCGGGTTGATATAGTACCCAGTATAACTTGATCCACGCAGGCGTCGCTTATAACTAGTGTTATGGTAACTTACAAACAACATCAAGTTTGAAGGAGTCCTCGATGCTCTGGCCAGGCAGCGCGCTGTTATCTGCCTGACATTTAATCTGAGATCCATCATCTTCAGGCAAAGGCATGAATTGGATTTGACTGCTCACCCAGGTTTCGTTGTTCGCTTGTACTGTCTAGAACAAAAGCGTTTGCTGATTTATATATAATATAAATAGCATATATATAATATAATTAGCGTTTGCTTATAATATATATAAGCACTGGAACTTCAGTACTTAATTAAGTTTAATAGTAATTCTTTGTAAGAAGGATCATATAAAAAAACGGTAGGAACCAGGCCGTAAGTTTCTTGCCCGTTCTTCTAGGCTCTGGTCGCGTGGAACTGGCACCTAGAATCACCTAGTAGGTATGTAAGACGATTCTAAATGATCCTTGTGATTTTACTGAATAAAGTAATTTTGACTTTGACTTTATATACTTACTCATATAATATATATAAACTTCTTTTTAAAACACGTATAGCTAGTTTATTGTTTGGTTTAGTTTTAACTCATCTGTTGTAAGTTTTCTGCATGAGTAAATAAAGAATTGGTATCTATGTCGATGAATAAGTAAATATTGACATGACAGATGATATTATCCGTCATATTTTCAAAAGAAAATGTTGTGCCGACCCTACCCGTGGGCAAGAAATATAAATAAATAAATATTCACGAACATTTCATACAAATAAATAATAGATTTCATCCCCAAGAATAGCCAATGAATACCAATTATTTTAATCTATATTATGCGAGCTTAACCCTAAGAAGAGTTCTCTACCAGCAAACCATTGAGGCTAGGGAGAGGTGACTATAAAGGTAGGTTTGTGTACATACATATAAAATAGAATTAAGATAATACTATGTACCTACTATGTTTGTATGTCGAAGCAACGCGTGACCCGAGGGCTGGTGAGTATCTGGCCCAACGTATCAGCATTGCTATTCAGCGCGGCAATGCAGCCAGTGTCTTGGGTACGCTTCCGATTGGTACTGATTTGGATCAGTTGAACTATCTATAGATCGTTTGCAACGGTCTGTAGATAGCTCAACTGTTTCTTATGTATTTTATATGACAATGTACATTTTGTAAATACTGTATAGTTTGTGTGTGAATAAAATTATATGTATCTACTAGTTTGGTATATACAACCGGCAATACATACCTTCACTCTCGAACTCTTGAATTTCCTGTTATCTTTGAACCAGTTGAGCTGGGCCGGCGGTCTGCTTCCTTCCGACACGCACATAAGGTTGACGTATCGCTCTGATGATAACGTCGCCGGTTTGTTCAGAACCTCTACCATGTTCGGCTTCACTGCAACAAATGCCTTGTTAGCAAAACTATACATCACGTTCAAGTGGAAAGCTATTACAATGTCCACATTAAAATTACTTAGTTGTATTGTAATGTTGAAATCAACAGATGCGGTTGTAAATGTTTATTTACATTTTACAACGTATTTTACCTGACACAGAGGTTACGGGTTCGATTCCCGCCTTGGGATGTTTGTAGGATCTACAAATATTTATTCCGGGTGTTCTGGGTATTTTATATGTTTAATAAAATATATAATGTAATGTATTCTATTAAGTATGTCAGTCTTCTAGTACCCATAACACAAGGTCAGCTTAGCTTGGGGCTAGATGATGTTGTGTGGATTGTCCAGCAATATCTATTTGTTTATTTTAAATGATAGAGGTTTTGCATGTTCCTAGTTAATCGGAAAAATGCTAAGCAGAGGGAGGCAGTTCAAAGAACGGGCAAAGACCGCACAAGTTGGAAAGCTCTGGAGGAGGCTTTTGTGCGGGGGACAACCTGACCACCTAGAATACCGGTATCACTTTATACATACTGTTCTTGTTATCAAAAGGTCAGCGAATAAAAGCTTTTTTATTTTATTTATTGGTTTATCGAAGCATTAAAATATTTTGACATATCAACATTGCATGAAAATATGGTAAATATCTCTAAGAGCTCTTGTGCTCTATTATATTTAGTTGCTTACAGTAGTTCTGTGTAGATACATGTCAAATAATGTACATATGTGCTAGTTTGGTATATGCAACCGGCAATAAAGTTTTCGAAAAAATAAAGCTTTTATTCATGAAAATGGAAAGAGAGTTCTTCAGAAAATCAAGAAATGCCAATTATATTTTTTATTAAATACCATCTTGTGCTTTTACAGTAAACAGTTTGTTTCTTGGAACATCTTTATGAGCTTTTTATTTTGAGCAGAACTTAATGTCTTAAGATAAAACCTAGTATAGAAAGCGCTCATTCCTGGAATATTTTGTATTAACAAAATACGTAGGATTTGAAAGTGTGTATAATGCACGTTAAGCTTACATGTTAGTGAAATTAAAATTAACACATAATCTGAAAGCATTTTTGTATTATAAATAATAAATTTAAAAAGAGCTTTGAACGCTTTGAAATATCAACGCCATTTTATTCCAAACTAAGCAAAGCTTTACGCTAAGATCAATTTGACACTGACTGGTTTGAGCTTAGTTATGTATTTTCTATACATACGTAATTTACGTTGGATAAACATTAATAAGAAGAAACATTAATTTGCCCATTAGTGGGACGATTTAGGCTCGAGCAATAAATAAAAAGAAAAACATTACCAAATTTTTATTGTTCTGGATGGGAATCGAACCCACGACCTATAGAACGGAAAGCAAAGCTGAGATGACGTATCAAAACATTTATGTACTCACAGTTCATTTCAAGCCTGACCATCTTCTCCTGAGGGCTGACAAGGTTGGTGTTCGATGCTCGGCACTTGAACGTTGTATT
Organism: Ecliptopera silaceata; assembly: GCA_932527185.1. NCBI lineage: Eukaryota > Metazoa > Arthropoda > Insecta > Lepidoptera > Geometridae > Ecliptopera > Ecliptopera silaceata. Next base: position 5,750,943 of record OW052208.1, on the reverse strand, counting down.
GAGGTGGTCTCGCTTCACGTGCGGTAGTTCTAGGCGGTTCACTACCACGTGTGTGTCAGTCTTCTCCCCAATGTACTGTGGGGCGGGGGTCCCGTCTATTACCCACATCACGGTTGGTGCTGGTCTTCCTGTACAAAACAATACTTGTTTATTTATTATACGATCGATCGTGTGGCCACCAACCGATGTGGCGCGGCGGGTGAAGGTCCGCCTGCGACGCGGGAGGTTGTGGTTTCGATTCCCGCCTTTGAATAAATGTTTGTATGATCTGCAAATATTTATTCTGGGTGTTCTGGGTATTTACATGTATAATAATAAAAAATATCTATCTATGTAATGTTATTTTATTGAGTACGTCAGTCTTCTAGTACCCATAACACAAGCTCTGCTTAGTTTGGGGCTAGATGATGTTGTGTAGATTGTCCAGCATTATTTATTTATTTATAATTATTTAGCCACTGCAGGGCAAATACCCTTCCCTCCTTCCACTCTTTGCTATTTAACGCAGTTAAATTTATTGTGGTTGGTAGTAGCTCTGCCTTCCATGTGGGTCGTGGGTTCGATTCCCACCCAGGGCAAATGTTTTTGTGATGAACATAAATATTTGTTTCGAATAATAATTAAGACAGGCATCACAGCTCAGTTGGTAGTAGCTCTGCCTTCCATGCTGTGGTTCGATTCCCACCCAGGGCAAATGTTTTTGAGATAAACATAATTATTTGTTCTGTGTCTGGGTGTAACTATGTTTTCTATGAATTAACAAAAAAAAAGTATAAAAACATCATGGGAAATTTATTACAAGACTAAGTACATTCAACTTAGTATATAAATTTGATTAGTTCATCATATTTTCGTGTTATATTGCCATACATAAAACTGTACCTAAATTATATTTCGAGGAAATAAAATAAAACTTCAGTGTTATTACTTCTCAGCGACCGTAAAAATAGCTATTATAATGCTTCAACTTTACCATTCATAAAGTTTGTAGGTTTTTACCTGTTTTTTATCCAATTACCTACCTGTATACAGTGAATTCCTGTGACTTTGTATGCGTAGTCTTATTTTTAAACATAATTTTGCCGTTTCTTTCACACAATTTATATATGTTTTCTAAGACAGCGATTGTATATACAGGGCACGTTCTCAGTGGACGTGTTCAGTAAGAAAATGCATCGTATATAGGGAGTGATTACTACATTGTATACGGTTATTATATTATCGTCTAGTTTCATCATTTAGTTTATAAATAAAAAGGTAGAAAATAAAACAGTGTGGGCAGAGCACCGATTTATATTTTACAAAGTTCACGGAGTATTTATAAATATTTTTATTGTTTATTGATGGAGAATTAATGAGTGATTTCGAATAATTAACTTGTAAAAAATATTTTTACTGATGTTTACGTCAATAAACTAAGTCAGAATTTAATCTTTTATGTCAAAATAAAATCAACTAGTTGGTTGCGTGAGCACAAAAAACCTTACTATTTTGGGTACGGAACTACTCATTTTGATGAATGAAAGAGTCGGAAGTCAAGAGGTTGTAAAATGGTCCGATGAAGGTCGGGACTATAAAAAGTTCGTTGAAAGAACGGAATTTTCTGCAATGCTCGCAGACGTTTTGAAACTGAAAAGCTTAGGACAGTAATTGCTAAAAATGTAAAGTTTCAGCGGAGATAACTAGGTAAGTGGAACAGTGTAGTCGGCCTGGGCAACTTCGGCCGCGTCTTGGGCGAGGCTTTGCCAGTAATTACGTTATCGCGGCCCCGACTTGGGCCCCAGCAATATTGATCATTCCACGTCACTTATTCCAACAAACTTACTTGTTCAACCAACTCCCTGAAGAACAGCCGCCGACACGGCTATTATTGTTTGTCAAAATTAGGCTTGTATTTTGTATAATGAGAAATTTCTTCAATTTTCTTACAAAATTTGAACTAAATTTATTTCAAGGGCACTTTGTGTGAAATAACTGATTCAATAATTTGAAAATATTTATTTTAGCAACATTGTATGCTATTTATTCTACGTGAATTGTGGAGTCTGTGAAATGAGGGCAAAGCCTCGTTGGGAATGCGCATCAGCTATGGGAAAATTTAAATAAAAACATAGGTTACAATTCTGAACGTTGGTACTAAATTTCTGTATTATTATAGCCGATTAGATAGATTGTTAGTATTTATCTGCATAGGGGCTAAAGCATGTGAGCATAACATAAGTAAATGCTGAATACGTGCTAGTATTCAAATATTTAATTATTAGAAATAACTTAATGACGGCCGTGAATTCAATTTGTAGATAACAAATAGGTAGTAATATGTAGTTAAACAAAACTATTCTTATAGTTCTAAAATATCAGCTTTTAAATGTTCTGAAAATGTATTGCCTAGTAGCGATAAAACTGACTATGTACTGTACAAATATAGATTTTTATGAACTAAGAACAAGTTCTTTACCAGCAAAGTTCGTACCAGGCTGTAGCTCTTCGATCTTATTTCTAGTACCTAGTAGTTTTACGACTGTACCTAATAATAGGACGGCGACATGTTATTTTTCTTTTCCACTTTATTTGTATTTGGTATCGACTTGGCGTTCTTGATTACTTTCGAAAGTTCTAAGTAAACCTGTCTTAGTGAGAAGTGCGTTCTGATAAATAATTCGACACGGAAAAGTAAGTAGAGAGCTTCTTAAAATTCAACAAGTGACTTGGCCCCGAAATCGCTTTCTAGTTTAGTCAGTTGAAACAAATCGCGAGCTCAATCGAGAGGAGATTTAGGAGTTGGTAGCTATTTTGAGAAAAGATTATCTATTTTTTCAAACAGCTATAAATAAATAAAATAAATATTCCCGGACGTGTCATTCTAGTCTTAAACTAACCAAAGCTTGTACTTTGGGAACTAGACTTCTTAGCTTAAAGTTTCTCATTTTCTGATTTTTATTACGTTTAACTATTAAAAAAAAATATATGTTAGTGCTTCTTACCATTTTGTTTGTTTTTTAATATTTATTTATGAGTAGGTACATTATTTTTGCATACTTTTATACTAAAAGCACATATAATGTTTTTTTTATATACTTTTAGTAACCATGCCTTATTTGGTTTACGTTGAACTCAATTAATATTAGAATGTGATAAAATAACGAAGTATATATTTTTTCAACAGTATCATACGTATATCATATTTCACACATAAAAAAACGATTCAAACAAGTTTACAATATTTTCACAAAGTCAACCTTACACTCTTTGCGGTTGGATGCTGCTACAGGCCAAGATGGTAGGTACGCATCTAGTTCGTCGCGCCATCTCCTCCTGGGCCTTCCACGTCGTCGGGTTGCGTTAGGTGGTATCCATTCTGTAGTGGTTTTTGCCCACAACTCGCTTGGCATACGGCAGACATGTCCAGCCCAGTTCCACTTCAGGTTGGCGGCTTTGAGGCCAACGTCTATGATTTTTGTTTTGGAGCGCAGTGTACTATTTCGCACGCGGTCTGACAGTTTTACTCCTAAGATACTGCGCTCCATGCCTCGTTGACATACTCCAAGTGCAAACTTTTGACGAGCAGTCAAAGACCAAGTCTGGGCACCGTAAGTGAGGATGGGGAGAATGCGCACGTCCATGAGCTTCTTTTTAAGGGATAGTGGAAGATCGCCCCTCATCAGATCTTTCATTGACCAAAAGCTTCTCCAAGCATTGTCTGTTCGTCGGACGATTTCTTTTTCTTGTCTTGCTTGCTGGAGAGAAACTGTTTGGCCAAGATAAAGATACTCCTGGACGTACTCAATCTCTGCGCCCTCTATATCCACTTTGCGGTGTGTGCTGTTGGTCATGAGCTTGGTCTTCGACATGTTCATCTTCAGTCCGACTTCGAGGCTTGCCTTGTTTAGTTGGTTAATCATTTCACCGAGTTCTACCGCAGAAGAAGAGAATAAAACGATGTCGTCGGCAAAGCGGAGGTTAGTCAGCTTTTTTGCCCCGACGATAATTCCCTTCTCTTCCCAAATAAGTAAGACTCTTCCCAGCAAAGAGTGGAAGGAGGGAGGGGAGGCCTTTGCCCTGCAGTGGGACAGTCATGGCTGATTAATAATAATAATAATAACCTTACACACAATACCGTTTATTAGTGAGTCCTATTTGTCCGCACATTCGACCATGAAAATGATCAGCAAAGTCGTTCGTAGCGAGACACGGGATGACAACCCGCTAATCCCTGGGGCTATGCATAATTCCAACTCGAAACATTAAGCGCTTGGGAGGATTAGCGGCGGTTTATTCAAGGCTTGCAACTTTAGATCACATTTCCATGTAAAACAGGTATCAATTAAATACATAAATTCACGGATATTTCATACATTGCACTCTAGTCTCAAACTAAGCATAGCTTGTAATATAACTATAGGGACGCAATATGAATGTGCTAAACATTTGTGTATTTATAATGATCAAAAAAGTAATCAAATTTTATTGAGGTTAGCTAAGTCCAGAATTTTTAATATTAGGGTTTTTCATATTTGTTCAGATGACAAGTTTCGAATTTGAAAACCAGTCGCAAATCTTTGTTTTTATTTTAAACTTCAAATTGCGTCCAGAGTTAAAGTTTTATTACTTACATACAAGTACAAGTCGTGTTATTTAGCTTCTATACTGTAAAAAGGCTTTCAACGATATGCGTGAAATAAATTTGCAAAAATCTTTAAACATTAGTTGCCAATTAGTTTTCTATGTAAATGCGGTATTCGTAGGTTAAAATCCGAAATATTTGGTGAGCACGCGAACGAAGCATTTCTTCGGCTCGTGGTTTACCTGAAAGTACTTGATAACATAATAGCTTTCCATAAACTGTTTGTTATGTCAAATAAACAAATTAAGGACAAAAAATGTGTTGGGCGTAATACCAAGTGAATGTGGCCTAAACGTTTGCCAAAAAAATATATTAGCATCAAACATTGTTTTCGTAAAAGATTTGTGTTTAAAATGAATTCAACTCACGAAGTTAATTCAGCCGCAGTTTATAAAAGTGACCATTGATAATTTAAACTCAATATAAACTTTGTAAGAGGAGCATATCTAGTGGAGCGTCTAATTTTGTGTTTGAGTTGTGATTCCCCCCCTTGCCACCCCAGCGTGTCTTGCGATGGATAACTTTACACCGGGTGCCATTTGGAGCCGATCTCTCAGAGTGACTTATCGGTAAGTTTAAGAGCGATATATCAAAGTAATCGCTTTAATTTCTCATCTCCCAGTTGGGGAGGGCTATGCTTATTTCTTGAATGAATAGAGCTCAGCCTGCTGGACAATCAAATTATATCTAGAAGTCATAGTGTAGCTATAAAATTGATGACTCTCGTTAAGATCCACCACAGTATCATTCGATTATACCCGAGGTTCGATTCTAATAGCAATTTTGAACTTTGTAACTAGTGCCAATAAAGTTGCTATTAGTCATAATACTTATTCTAGCCTAAGAAGCAATCAAGATAATATTTTATTTTTGATACCTATCATTCGTAAAATTTCGTTCTATTGTAATGTTACAGCCATTTTTTTCTAAAACTGAAAAACTAAAATTCCTTTTCAAAACGAAAAACATGATTTTTAGAGTCGTAAAAACGATGTATTGTAATGCGTGGGCTATAAATGTTATTGTTTCACGGATTGTATGGAAATAAAACTGTTTTTGGAATTCTATTTTTTATTACGCTACAATTTTCCTCTATTTTTGACATAGAAACGTTATACAATTTACCCTGTGTAACGGGCAACATTTTGGGTAATAGAATTCATAAAAGAGATATTCGGCTCAACTTTAACTTTTTACAGCTACCGATACGTTATGGGGGGAATTATGAGATAACATCGCATAATAAGACACTTTCACAGAGTAGTGACGCTCACAACGATATTTTTATTCGAGCCACTGATAAATCAGTATCTGTCATCAATAAAGTCAATCAGCGATACCTGCAGCATTGAGCTGTGGGCAAACTCCTGAGGCACAAGCACGAATAAATGTGACAATAACAAACGTATCGAAACAGTGACGTATTTTAGTGACACTACGCGTTGACGCTGACTCCACTGCCGAACGTTGCAGTGTCATCGCGCAGTGTATCTTGTGCTACGGTTACGATACGTTTACGATTGTCACATTTATTCGTGCTCATCCCTCTGTATCCCAAGGTTACCTGACTTGGTGTGCCTATATTCAAAGTTTCTTCAGGTCTCTAGAGACGCATCAATAAAATGTCTAACGCCAATATGATGCCTACAAACGTTCTCGTCTGTAAGCACAAAATTGTATAACAAAATAAGTCTTATTTTCCGTCATGTTTCGTTTATTTTTTTGTGTTTCCACAAATTCAATATGTTATACAGAATGGATGATAAAATATTATTCTGAAGAGCTAACTGGACTAGACAGATCAAAGATTATTGTTAAATACGATGATCGTATTACAAAAATGCTATTAGAAAATCGTATTTGCTAAAACAAATCTAATAAAAGACAAAATCTCTACAGACTATTATAATTTGTCATAAAAATAATCAAACGGTCGGTTTACCTCTATAAATTATTATGTATGAACATCTTAGTTTATATTTATGTATTATAATTTATTTAATACCTATTTTTGTTGATATGAATGAATACAAGGTACTAAAACGGCGCCTAAAACTTGCCTTTGCCTTATAGTTAGCGTTTTACTTATAGAGTGTAAATTAGCTTTACAATAACCTTACCTCCTCTGACTTCGCAGATGAGTACAAGTTCGTTTCCTTCTTCGAGAGGGCCCACGACGCCGGAGACGTCTCGACCCGATTTATCGTATAAGATTAGCTGGTGTGGAGGAACTGAAAAAAAAAACAATTTAAAATAAGATACGATATTCTAAATTGTTGAAAACAGTCAACTACTACGGAAAATTACATTATAACATTTGTATACCATTTATCATTCGTTATTGGGTTCAAATCCAACTTAATTACTTCTTAGTTCAGATGTTATTAAATTATTTGACTTAAAACTTTATCTTATTCTTTCAATAATAAATAAAAACATAAGTTGATGTGCGTGTCACGCGTCAATAAATTCTGATAAAATTTTAATTAAGTAAATCAAAAATAACAAATTAATCACACGGTCAATTAAAAAAACAAAAGTTAGGTACTCATTTATCAAAATTGTTCAAGCGGACAAAACCACGAGCAAAGGCTACCCACAAAGTCTCCACAGAGTCTGAAACATGAAATCATGCGTACCGACCTTTAAAATATTAACCCAAAACATATTGAGAAACTATTATAGCTTTGTAAACTATACATAAAATATAAAATAGTTTGGAACAAAAAAATATTTTGACGGAATACGGTAGACGTTTTGCCGAATGTATTTATTATAATGGTGTAAACATTAAAAAAAATACATGAGAGTTTGCTCAATAGTGCACTAATTGACCGACAGGTTTCACATAATCTGTTTAGACTCTGGTGGTTGCTTAAAATAATACCTAATCATTATCTAGATCGTGTTTTGTTTTGTTTGTGAAACAAAACAAAACACGATCGGGATTTGCGCGTGTTATTTTTTGATTAAAAAAAAAACTTTTTGGACAATGGCTAATGGTCTATCTATGGGTAGGTATAGAAGCAAGTAAACCATCATTCAAGTTTAAATACAGTATTACTGATGCAGATTAATCGTGTAGGTAGGTAGGTATATACCTACAGACTACAGACAGTTTGAGGTAGCACAGTTAAACTAGACCTACATTCATACATAGGTATCAACTGGGACCACCTCGGAAGTATGTCCTACAGAAAAAAAAACATCTAAATTTGTTCATAATTAGCGGAGTTCTTTGAATTTAAAACATATACTTAAGTACAAATAAAACATATACTAAAGTATTTTTGTATTAACCCACATAACTAGGGTATGTTCTATAATAATAAATAATAAATAATGCTGGACAATCGACACAACATCATCTAGCCCCAAGCTAAGCAGAGCTTGTGTTATGGGCACTAGAAGACTGACATACTTAATACAATAACATTACATAGATAGATATTTTTTATTATACATATAAATACCCAGAACACCCAGAATAAATATTTGCAGATCATACAAACATTTATTCCAAGGCGGGAATCGAACCCGCAACCTTCCGCGTCGCAGGCGGACCTTCGCCCGCCGCGCCACATCGGTCGTCAAAATTCTATGTTCTAAGGTAAATAATGCAAAGGCTTTTTAAGTGATGGAAGGGACAGCTATAAAGTTCTTGTCCCAGTAAATGGAGCTGGATACTTTCACACAACCCTATTATGTAACTAAAGATCACGTTTCATTTACTTCTTTATTTTCAAGAATTAACTATAAAACCAGAGAAGTTTTAGTATGTGATTTTTGAATTAATAACTACCTAATAGCTTTTTGACTGGAGCCATAGTTCAGTTGGGAAAGCTATCACTCCTACATTTATGCTAAGTAATCAATTTTTCAGTCAAATGAATAATAATTATATATTATATAATATTTGAAACTATCACGGTTTTGAACATAGTTTTCTTTATAAACGGGATATTTACCATTATTTGTGTTTGATTATTTCCCGATATTTCGGCACATTACATGGCATTTGTTTATAAAGGAAACAATAATTTTAATAATTATACCTACATGTTTTTTCGTATAAGCAGGTACATATCAATCTAATAAATATGCATTTACCATAATTACTTGCTTAATATACATAACCATTATTAAACTAACTTAATTATGCAAGTAGGGTTTTCTAATGCATTAATCTTTTAGAACAGACAAACGACATAAATTACAGAATTTAGAAGCACTAGACGAAAAGCTATCTCACAAAGACAAAGCGCTGGAAACCCAGCTCAAAAGCGATGACAACCTGTGTTGACACGTTACGCTGCATTATTCAATTGGCTACACGGTATAACGATAGCCCGGAGATCTACTCTGAAAAACTACACACAAAGTTTTCTTGTTGTCATTTGAGTTACAATGCGCGGTCACCTCATGACTTAAACAGCCTCACGAAAAGTCACAGAGTTTTCGCGCAGTGTAACTCAAATGTCTGAATATATCGTTACGTGGAGTAGATTTGGAAGTGGTTGTGAGTATGTAGGCCATGTTAGGGCACTTGTAAACAAAGTGACACGTTTGGGGAATGACGGTTTTGCTCGTCCTTCTACATAGCTCATCAGGAAAAATCATAAAACAAAGGTCAACAAGCGTGCTGTATAAACTTAATTTTTTTTAATACAAATGTTGTTGGTGGTTTGAAAATAACTGAATTCAAAGTGAGTACCACTATACTGTATACAGGGTGTAACAGGAGGGTTTGGTTATACTTGGGATTGGGACATCTAACCTAAAATCTGATTTGGACCAAAATTTCATAAAAGTGCGAGCAACTTTTGAACGACTGAATATCGCTGAACGTGAAGCTATTGCATAGCATTTTTTGCTGGGTCTCCACGCTCAAGGCCCGCGATAGAAGCTATGCAATAACTTAAAAAAATCCTCTAATGTCATTTCAATACTACGTTTCTAAATGTAATTTTAATGTCAGATTGATAACGGATAAGTTCATCGCTAGCTACAGTACCCGGCGATTAATTTTGCACATCAACCTTTGAGAGACAATCGGCTGATTTCCGCTTCGTAGACCAAAATTGTACAATTAACAAATGAGAACATGGCGGGGATGAAAGCCACCACAAGAGGTGTAATTATAGTCCAATTTCTCAATTATTCATATTCAAGGAACAGTCAACCGTCGCTACATGACAAACGTTACTAATTACGGTTTGGCATACAAACAATAGTTTTAGCAGTGGAAGGTTCACCCGCAAAACCGAATTACGGGACCTTACTATCGGTAACAAAAGTAACCCTATTGTAACCCGGAACCTTCGAGCTGTGGTCTACTCTCAAAGCGAAGGTATTGCGCTTTACTTAATTGGGTTCACATACTATTTGGAATGATGATTTGTGAAATGTATCTAGCTGGATGACTAGATGAGAAAAGTCAAAGACTTGGAAGAGACCTACGTCCAGCAGCAAACTGATATTTGTATTTTATTTTTAGCTTTAAAATTGTAGCTGTTGGTCCTTCCAATAAATAAATAGATATAGGTTGATGATGATGATGAAAAGAGATGATGCTAAACTTATTAACCAAAAAGTATCGATAACTTTCTCACACTTTCCGAAAAAGGATCTTCATAAATTTCAATTATAAAGCTTACAATAATTAATCTACTCAAATGTCACTTCTTAATCAAGCTAATACTTAAAATACTGCTGATTTATGTCACAGTTAATGGTTTAATAATACGTTAATCCATAATACATTATTCAGGGTAATTTAGGTAAGTACCATTTTAATGATAGTTTATATCTAATAACTACACATTTGTACCAATAATACGGCTCATTACAGTACTATCAATAACCATGAAAGGTGTTCGGGGCAAAACTATATATTTTAATAACCTAAGTTTACAGTTTTTATAGGGCTTTCTTTATATTAACTATTAATTTAGTTTTAAGAAAACCTTAATGTTTTTAAATGCAGGAAGATTTTTAAAAATATGTACCGTATTTACATGGTAATTTACCGTAATTATATATTAATTATAATAATTATTACCTTACCACGCCAAAATAATCTCTTTATTCCACGTTATTTACAATTTGACTACATAATTTGATTAGATAGAAATAACAAAACGCTTGATAATCAAAATATTGTGATATTTAATTGTTAATAGTGTTTTGTACGTATAATAGGGGCCTAAAATGCACAAACGCTTTTCGGCCGATCAACCGCAAGGCTAGTCTGAATTTAGATCGGATACGAGGATAACAGTTGAAATACTAGATAGTGGTATGCTATGTCACTAATTTCACGGTAGCTCCCCTGAGGTCGACTCGGCCGCCGGGCTAGTTAGTAGTCATTACAAGGGCAGCCGTTCGCCAAGTTGCTCCTAGAGAGGAATCAGCTGAAATAACGTCCAATTTTATGTTCTAATAATACACGTTTTTACGGTTTTGAGCCTTGTAAAATAAAAGAAAATAAAACTTGGTATACGAAAGGTATACGAAACGTGTAAGTGATAGTTTTCAAAGCATGTTTGGTAGTGTTTTGGAGAAAATCATTTGATGCCTAAAGATTGAAGTCTGTATTTTTAATTACAACGGCATGTACTAAATGTTTTTAAATAGCCTTTGCGGTTCTTTATCAAAATATATTTGGTAAAAAATGGGACTACTATATCTAATAAATAAACAAGTATGTGTTATAAAGAAATATCGCGTTTTATTTTACAGTATCCGAACAACTAAAATGAACGCAACAAGGGAATGACACTTTGAAAATCGGGTCGGGTACTGTACATTGGCGCTTGTAAAGCGAGTTTCATAGGAGCGTCAATTAAACGCAAAAGCAGTGGTGCGATCGTCGCCTTTCCCATTCCAACTCCAAACCAATTTGTTTTTGACTCATTGTCGCAGTAAATGAATTTGTTTTGTTTGAATGTTAATATCTTGTTACAGTGTGGTTTGTGTTATCGAGTTTAGAGAGCTCGGATTACGCTCATGTTTATCAACTCGAGGTTGCGAGATAAAACATAAAATTGGCAATCCAAAATGTAACATAATGCATATACGTGGAGTTTTTCACACAACACACTCTTTTTTCATAAGAGTTTTATTTTATATGCCCTTATTATTTTATACTAGCCCCAAACTATGTAAAACGCTTCCGATTGGTACTGACTGGACCAGTTGAACTGTCTATAGATCGTTTGCAACGGTCTGTAGATACCTCAACTGTGTCAATCACAAGCTGAGTGATTACCTTTTTCAGTATTTTTAGCATTAAGTATCTATCTTTTTATATGTTCTAGCTTTAAGTACTGAAATAAAGTTTTTCTATTCTATTCTAACTGTTTCTTATGTATTTTATATGCCTATGTACATTTTGTAATAGATACTGTAATAGTCGTAAGTTTGTTTGTGAGTAAAACTTGAACTATGGCAACTAGCTTTCTTAAAACTTGATAAAAAATATAATATAATCACACAATTGTTCTCGGTGCGGATCGAACCCACGACACGCATGACCCGCAAGAAAGACAGAGCTACCAACTGATCTGTGAAGAATTTCAACGTAGCTTTTCTTATTCTACAATGCTTATTAGGTACCTATAGACTAAGAGCACTAGAACTGCCGTAGTGAGGAGGAGTGACCCCGTTTAAGTCCGAAGGTCAGAGGTGAGAGGTCAGGGGTGGAAAAGTCGTAATAATAGATTTTTCTATTCCAAATATGTATGTGCGCAATAACAGTGCTTTCAACCGGCGAGGAAAATAAATATAAATTACCTTTATCATTATTCATTCATTTATTTATTTATTTGAGGAAGACCATCAGCTTATAAATAACTTATATAACAACAGTTTAAGGTTACATGCGAGCCATTTACAGGTCCTCACTAATAGCAACAGAATAGCAATACTTACAAAACAAAAAATATAGTAACAGCTTAGAAGATATTATCCTTAACAGAATTCATAAACTAATGGGTTATACCTACACAAACATGATGACAGCACAAAAACCAGTTGATAAGAGTCCAAATGACTTAATAAATTCCTGTGATTGCACTGAATAAACTATACTTTACTTAATATACTAAAGAGTTTTATTTTAGTTTATATAGAACAGCTGTCACCTGTAATTTTGCTTAATCGTTAGACGTATAAAACCTGGATTGTGGAAAAGTATGATAGATATTTAACATTATACACATTTATTTATTATAACATTATTATTATTATTTAGCTAATCTCATCCCACCGCAAGGTAAAGACCTTCCTTCCCTCCTAATTTAACCCTTCTAAACTGATACGATCAAGACGTGATCTTTAAGTTTATTATGAAGACTGCTCTTATTTTATTACAAAACTTACTCAGCAATTTGTCGACGCGAATGCAATAGCGCCTAAGAGCAACATGCAATAGCGCTTATTTACAAAAGTTGTATAAATTCGTTATTACGCCATCGACTTTTGAGTGTCTTGGTACCTAATGGGATTCTTCCTCCTGTAAAATTCATAAAATACTACGCGGTATTGCAAATTGCTCTTACGCGCTATTGCAGTCGCGTCGACGAATTCCCATACACACAAGCTACATTAGGAACTAAAATTTGTGACTTCCACATAACAATTTTGTATTCAAATTTACCCGACATTATGTTCGTAACTATCTATTCGTACAATAACGTTTGATGTGGTGATAAATCTCATACTGAGACTACAGTTAAAATTATTGCTACTGAATAATGCATTCGCTGAGACACGGTGGGGCTGTAAAACTACGTCTAGCCTTGGACCGAGCGGTTTGTTGCAAGTTTTACTTGTCTCATTATTCCTCAGTTTTACGTAACGAGTATTTTATGAGTAGAACTTAGTTATAAAAGACTTGGGTATTAAGAACTGTTTGCCGTATGTGTGTTGGCTAAAATGAATATATATATGTCTTTTATACAGCGTTATGGGCCATTTTTACCCATTCCCAGATATGTATACGGGACGCTATAGTGCCTGATACCTGATCGCAAATAAATAAATACAATGGCAATAGTGCTATGTAGACCCCAAACTGAGCAAAACCTCACAGAGATTCAGTTATTTGTGTATTTTTTTAAGTACACGCAGCATTTAAAAAAAATATCAAGCTACTTTTACTATAAAAATTAAAATGCTAATTGAATAATTTTTGATATTCCACAAAGAATACGCAAGGCACTGACGTGGACCAAAAAGAAAACGGGGTATGCCTGACATCATAAACAGAAGGATGTCCAACTGCAAGGTACCGGTATAAAAAAATATAGATACCGGTACCTTGTAGTGTACTATATGATGAAGGTATACCTCAAAACTGCACAGCTCGGTCTTCTATGCTGTGGGTGGCCCACACATAGATATTTGTTGTTGTGGGGTTTTAACCCATTAAATCCCCACAAACAAACATGTGTTGTGACAAAGATTGATGAATGTTTTTGGTTATTTTATTATGTATCTATTTTCAAAAATGTCCATTAACAATCTAGTTCCCATAGTACGAACTATGTTTAGGACAAGATGACGTGTAGGATGCTTGATATTTTACTTACTAATAATGACGATCTGCGGAATGTAGCTGGCAAAAACTGTATGCGAAGAGACGAAGATCGGGCTCAGTGGCGAGTCTTAGAGACCTAGTCCAGCAGTAAACTGATATTGGTTGATGATGACGCTGATGAATAATGAGTATCAAACTGCGATTGTACGCGACTGTACACAAATAAACACCCGTTTATTGCAAGAACACGTTACGAGAACACTATAGATTTTACGAGTTTTCCACTCTCCCTAATATGACTCGAGAATTTGTACATATTGCACAGGCTATAACTTAAAACTGAGTTACGTTTTACGACATCCGATTTTCTTGGAGAATCTCGTTTGGATAGTCTATCGGTTTCCGTTCCTAAGCCGCTATAAAATAAAGACGCATTTTATGTTGCTAGGTATCTACTTCAAGTTGAGGTTTAAATTCTTTTGGTATGCAGATGTGGACATGACTCAATTTATTGGTTTTAAATGTCTGATCGTTTGCAGGCTACGGATCATGATACGGTTTATGTTAAGCCATACTATATATTTTATTATATTTATATGTTACAAAAAATATTGTTACTTATATTTTTCAAAAACTTTTTTATTTTTAATGTTGCTCTGTGTCGTTTTTTGTATAGGTTTCACATAGCTCAATTAGTGATAGTGGTTTTGTACTCCACTTACAACAAGCTTTTGTGTGATGACAAACATTGATGTTTGTTCTATATAGAAATTTAGTACAAACTTATATTACAAATACAAAAAAGCCTTTGTTTGGGCGCTGATAATGTTGTGTGAAATAATCATGAATATTTATGTGATTCGAACCACTCAGATATCGATCATAGGAATAAGTACAGTCACGTTCATGTGTGTAATGAATATAATCATAATACTAAACTCACACTAATGGCAAAGATATTGAACGAGTCAACGGCGCGTTAGTATATACTTACCCAGCCGACGCGCGACGTAGGTACTTAGAAACCATTTCATTTCTTATTATGAAGTCGATCGATACACGCTCAGCTGCTCACAGCTAACTTGTTTCATTAAATTCAAATTTCGTGTTGTACTTATTAATTCAGGGGAACGTTTCATGCTCACGTCGCGCGTCGGCTAGGCAACCACTTTTTAGAATTTCCTGTCACAAAAGTGGGTTTGTACCATACAATGTTTGGTCCCACTCCTTAGTAACACGGGTTTGAAAACAAGGTCAATTGTTTTTGTAAGTTACTGGGGCAAAATTGTGTGGAGCCCGAGTACCACTTCATTTTAATTTGCAATAACTTCATTAATAGGTAGTCTAGGTTAAGAACTATCAGTAATGGTTTTGTTTTACAAACATATTAT
Source organism: Ecliptopera silaceata (assembly GCA_932527185.1). NCBI lineage: Eukaryota > Metazoa > Arthropoda > Insecta > Lepidoptera > Geometridae > Ecliptopera > Ecliptopera silaceata. The sequence goes on along the minus strand of OW052208.1, from coordinate 5,735,387 downwards.
TTTTTGAAGTAAGTGACGACTTAACAATTTTGTTTTTAAAAGTTCACATTTTTGCACCTACATAGTGCTTAGTAAGACATTCAGCTTAGGTTCGCGCTTTGCTACTAATTCGATGTATTTTTACCCGTCTCTAAATGAAGTGGTGAAAGTTTTGTAGAATTTGGAAGCTTTGGAAGCATCCAGAAGGGTTTCGGTGCGGATCCCGATAATTGGCAAGTTTTGTTCCGTTGTGTTCCGACTACATTTGATACCAAGTTCCACTGTTTTTAATTGTGTTAGACAGTTGCCAACAATGTAACTTAATTTTTGATTCGGATCGAGTGTTTCGATTGTTTGCATAATCTCCGTTCCCTATCAAGCAATATTGTTTTTAGAAGCTTTGTATTATTATTTTTGTATTGAAAATACTTGTCAGCAAAGTTATCAAAGCCGTTTATATTTGAACAATTAAGTTTCACAAGTTCATGTTAAGCAATTCACTTAAAGTTCGCTATATAATCACATTTCTCGGAGTTGAAACTTGGGCGTGTTTCTGTAGGGCGCTTACAAACTCACGAAATATGAACGCGACATGACATGTCTATACGTCGAAAGCAGGTTACTCAAGAGTTAACTAGTGCTCACTAACACAAGTCCTTGCATTGTACCTATCTAGTAGCGTAGACGAACATCGAGAACCTATATCAGTATGCGCTATATCTTCGTATTGATTTCTAGAATATTACGATTTGACGTTCAACCGTATTCATACTTTAGTTTCTTACGGTCTATCTTATAAAAAGTTACGGCAGAATTAAAGACTTGTTAAAGGCTCGGTGATATTTTTGTCGTCTTATAAACGAACAATAAGCCAAACGTATCCTTTTGGTGTATCCTAAAACTAAAGTGCTCAGAACCCTCCTTTAGCAGATATTTAAAAATGGCCGTCATGTCAAAATAAATTCTTAAATTTATTTTGCTTCTTTCTAAGTAATTGAGACATTAGATGGTACAAAAAGTATACAGCGAAGGAGTAAAAAATAATGCCGACCGATAAAAAGGACAGACATGCTGAAATGAGATGAAAATTTTTGTTGTTTGTTGATTTCTTGTTAAATAAATTCTTCAAAAAGAATAATCAAATATCTTGGAAATAGGTATGCTCGGACCTAGAAAGAGACTAGCGTAGAGCTGGTATACCACCAAAACATCATGTGCTAACAGTAATTAAATGCTGAGGCAAATACATTATGTTGGATAATAAGGTTTTTCATTTTCATTTGTCTCTTGAAGTAGCTGCCTAGTCTACCTACATATGTAAATGTTTACTCACCTTCTTACTTATGTGTCAGGTTTACGGAGATGCAACTGCATCAGCACAGAGATGATCATCTGATCACCTGATCAACGGGGATATAATATGATATACTACCTAATAAAGACTTGACCTGATACCATTATGGAAACCCTCTGATTATTTCCTACTTATGCATAATCTATTTACTTATATCTCTACAACACTAGTTTTTTTCATCACTATTGTCATCCACCACACCATCGGGGAACACTGCTTCCACCAATTCAAAGTCCTTCTCCGCTACTTTAAGGAGTTGGGCTGGCTGGGGTGAGGTTAGCACGGGGACAATGCACAATACACCCCATTGCGGGATGTCAGTGCAGATCTTATTCCTCCATTTAGAATTAGAACACTAGTCTTGATGCTTTTATTAAGCTTATGATAATAATTTTGGTTTACTTTATGCCAATTAATAATTAGAATCTGACCATGATTATTCATGATATACCAGGTAGGTACATACACACACACCATAAATATGAAGATAGGATTAAATAAAAGTCATCTAGAAATATAACACATGTATAATCAGTTGAACGTGGATCTCATTGTTTAGAAATCAATAATGAATCTTCTTTTATTATTATTTTTCAAACTGAAAACAATAGGTGATGATAACTCTTCTTTTCAACTGAGAACCCATACAGTCTATTTTAATTTTCAGCTCTCCTTGTTCTTAGTTCTTACTTATTGCTATCTGGAATAGAAAGAAAATGGTACGGGTCAAAAATTATAAAAATTAATAATAGGTAAGAATATATCGGGGAGAGAGAGCAAAGATTTTACAAACAATTTAGGCATATGCTTCTGTATAAACATACATCTATGACAAACGTCATAGCTGTTTTGGTTCAAATTTGGGGATAAAACTTCGAGGTTGTTGGTATAGGTAAGTTCAAGAGTCTGGGCAAATACAACAATTTTGTGTTTTGTGCGAAGCATTGACATGCTTTGTTTCATATTATCTTCCGCATGCTTTGTTTTCCGCCAGAATATATACCTAGGACTAGCCTTAAAAACCATACATACAACACTGCAGTTACATTTTCAGGTTCCGTAAAATGAAAAGGGTTTTTGTGTGTGTTTGTACTGAAATAGCAGCTAGTCGTATTTTTACAACCAATATGAAACAGCAGAAAACAAAATTCTATTCTTGATTTTATGTATTTGCAAGATTTCTGTAAAATAAAACGAAATAAATTCTTTTGTTTACCTTTTCTAATGTCAAAAGCGTGCCAATTGTGCCAAAGTCAATTTATGTTTCTGTCAAAAATGATGGATAAAACTAAAACCGATGCATTCCGAAAGAAAATAAAATTGATTGTTGCCATTATTTGGATGAAAACTGAATCAAGCACATAATTGCGAGACCATAGTTATTGCACTGTTAAAATTCGATTATAAGACATCATTCTTAATGTGTTATTAAAGAACACGCTTTACTGCTAAAGTTCGCTATTGTTAAACAACACTTACAATCTGATTTAGGCTATTTTTATAAGATAGACCGTTATCATTTAGTTTATCATATTTGCATAATATCTGGATATGATTATTGTAAGAGAAAAAAAACATTGAACATACATAAAAAAAAGGGTAAACAACTTACATTATACACTGTAGAAGTTTGAATACGCGTCAAATAAATATAATATGCAGTATAGAAAGATCATGGCAGGTAATAAATCATGTTTTTTGTTACGTCGTTCAAATATCCTGCATTTAATTAATTACAGACTCAGTCCAAAAGACTGCACATCGTTTGAACTGTGTAGGTCAGAATAAAGAAACTCAAAATAGCAAGACGCGATAAGCGCTCGTTTCAGGTTATTGTGCATAGAAAAAAATAATTTCAAGTTTCTAAACGATCCTTGTGATTGTATTGAATAAAGAAATATTTGATTTTATTTGATTTTTCGTGTAAAAGTTCACAAAGTAAGCAAGCGTAGGCAGATAACCATTTTTCTATGTAAAATGATCTCAACTGTGCTCACCAACAAATTTTTGGTGGATGCCGTTTAAAGTGGAGTCTCATTAACATGTCAACGGGGATTAGGAGTTTTATTGGATTTTAACAGGCTTTTAGCTGCATTGTGTCTGTTGGATGTTATGACTCTATTAAAGTTTTGAAGGAACATTTAAATATACTAAACACAATTTAAATCGAACACACGCTAATTTATTTTGTTAAAATTGTTTATGTTGGAACTATAGTTTCGATTGAATGTACAAAAGACCATAATCTGATCTTAAATATGTAAACAATGTCAGGGGTATTATTTTACCTATTTTCTGATGTAATGTAGGTAAAAGGGATCTTTTCTAAAATAAGACAAGGGCCATAGTATTTGAACAAATCACCTACATGAAATACAATCATCAGTAAATGGTAGGCGTCACAGCTTATTTGGAAGTAGCTTTTCTTTCCATGCTGTGGGTCGATCCCCACATTTATTTATTTATATGTATGTACACACATCGTGTTGGTTACTATGGTTCTATCTTAAAGTACAACAAGGGTTAACTAAGCAGTAAGTAGCGCAAGACGATGACTTACGTTAACAGCACTGCAGCCCCCACTTTACCGTTATGTATTGCTTCACTTAACTCAAAACCCGGCCTGGGAAAGAATTACTTAAGAAAGTAGTGCTGCCGCAAACAGGTATTGACCTCTTTTTGTTTAAAGCCTGGGGTTTCTACGATAGATGGCTCTGCATGAAGGAGATCGCGTAACATAAGAACATCTTTAGAAAGAAATATTGCTACTGATGTACAATACACTCGTGCGGATAATAATAGTCTTCTATAGCCTAGTATTTGATTTTTATAGCTTCGTAGCAATACTATACTCGTAATAACTCTACTCGTGTACAGTTAAAAAAAAAGTATATGTATTACTAGTGTGTGTGCTCAGATTGAGTGTTGTTATTTGTTGTTATTGTAAAAAAATCGAATTATAAAATAACACACATCACACTCTAGTTCCAAACTAAGCAAAGCTTGTACTATGGGAACTTGATTGCTGATAGAATACTTATATACTTTTTTTTTATTATGTACTTACATAAAATACATAGTAACACCCTGACAAAAAAAAATTTATGTTCATCACACATGGTACATTGCGCTGGGTGGGAATTGAACCCATGACCCACAGCATGGAAAGTAGAGCTACTACCAACTGAGCTGTGACGCCTGTCAAATGAGAACTAGAAGTTTAAAATAGCGCTGATACACGTCAATAGCTCGTACTAAAATATCGGTAGATATATCAGCATTGTCGTGTCGGAACCGGCTAATGTGCAAGCGTTGTGGGAGCATTTGTCGATGAGAACTGATAGGGGTCATTTTGTGCGAGGGTGTGTCCGATATCATCAATGTGGTCGACCTAGCGACCAAAGGCAACCATTGCCTTGATTACAACCAACGTTGGGTCATCTATATCAGATTTGCAGAATGTAGGACTTATTGACGACTAGCCTACCAACATTGCGATAGTTAAAATGAACTGTGAAAAGGTTTTCTGCAAACTGTTCTATTGTCTTTTATGTCAGTTGGTTTGATTTGACCTGGAATATTTTTAACTTGCATTTTATGGTTTTTATAACAATAACAATTATAAAGTTATTATGTCGTCAACTGCTCAAAGTCAAACTTAAAGATTCCTTTTTATATCACAAGTATCATTTTTAATAATCTTACATACTAGATAGCTATGCTGACTGTTTGTTTATTCACAAACAAACTTACGACTATTACAGTATTTACAAAATGTACATAGACATTTAAAATACATAAGAAACTGTTCAGACCGTTGCGAACGATCTATAGATAGTTCAACTGGTCCAAATCCCAAACAAAAGCGTAACCAAGATACAGGCTGCATTGCCGCGCTGAATAGCAATGCTGATACGCTGGGCCAGATACCCACCAGCCCTCGGGTCACGCGTCGCTGCGACTAGACGCCCAGAAATAATTTTGAAAACCCGGAGGCTTCAAAATCAATATAAAATAATAACATTGCGTAGTATTCAAACAAATACATGTATTCAGAAACTGAATTGCTATTTTAAAGTAGAGCTCGTTTACAATTTTAAAGTCGCAATATACATATGTAGATAAGCAAAGAATAATAAATTCTTACGAAGGCTGTAGCGGTTAAGGTAAGGCACTTTGTGAGTCAATTCTTTTTGGTTTTATATTTTAAAAAGATCTTAAGAATATCTTTGAAAAATAATGTCTAATCTTAAATCTGTTGATGTGATTATTTTAAAAATGCACATTGTATTATTTTTCTAAATGACATCGAAAACAATGAAATAAATGATTGTATAGATCTTTTTGATTGAGTTTTGTTTTGAGAACTATTTTCAGAAATAGTTTATACAAATTCTAATCTGAATCTACGGGCACAGCGTGAGTTACGTTATGTGCTTGAATTACGTAATGTTACGACTCTTTGCACCCCTATAAAATTATGATTAATATAGATTTGGGCAAATGATATTGTCAAGGTCGCTAAAAGTCAAAACAAGCGTACGCATAATGCGCACCATTATAGATATGAGGAAAAGATAAAAATATACATTCGATGGTATACTTTTTTGAAATGACGAAAGTTATTGGTCAATTGCTATTGAAATATATATTAATGCCGCAAACATAAAAAAAGGCAAAAACAAAACTTACTAAGTACCTTCTTAAACCCTAAAGAAATCGTCAAGCCACTTTAATTATTATTTCTTATATTAAAAAGATAAAAGTAAATATACGATATATTCAACGATGTACAATAACTAAAACCCTCAGAGGTATTTAATGAAATATAGGCAAATTAGGGAACAACAAATATGTTTTCGGCTGCGCACATAAATAACAGCAAATTGCCGGGTACATTTACGGGGCTCGGTCCTCAGTTCTAGGCGAGAGCGTTCCACGCCACTCCAAACGCGATATCATAGTGCATTATTGTAATAACAGCACTCGGGGGCTTCTTTGACGGGGCAGGGGTCGTGTGTAACCTCTCATTTTCCTTACCGAAATTCAAAGGAGTTCTAACAAAGCTTTGTTTTGCATCGCTCTCTCAGCGAAAGCCGCTGAAAGGCGGCTTTTTAGATACGGTTCTCTTATAAATTTTCAGCATAGAGCAGACATTTTGCGCCAAAGTTTTTCACTGTGAGAATGCGAACATCTGCCGCGATTCCCATTCTAGTTTTGGGGGTCGGCGTTATTTGCAAAAACCGTTTCACTCGTTATGAGGCCAATGAATTCACTTTTGAACCTAGATTTTTTTAACTAGCTAAATGCTATCTAAAGCCTGCCTAGCTAGTACCTACTTTAACTTGTATCATCTTATAGGAGTAGATAACTAAATCATATTCTAAGTTGAAGACTTAATTTAGCATTACATCTACAAACTGTAATTTGTGATTTTCTTATTGCGATTTTAGATTAAGTAATTATGTTAAATTTTTAAATGGTAAATAAATAAAAAAATACTTGCCGCGTTTGGCTTCCGCGGATTTTAAATGCTTTATAACGCAATGAAGCTGCAGTGTTGCTGCTGTAAAACTACCATTCAGAATTGAATAATATACGCGTTGGGAATAGGTGCAGTTATTATGATTTATATTTTTATAATGGCAGTATAGTTTCGGTTTCGAAATAGAGGCAAATTGAAAAGTTTTACGTGACCACATTGTTTAAAGTATCAAATACATTAAGTTTAATGCATTACCGGCCGGTTTCTGGAAACCCAATTTAAGATTGATCCGAGATTGACACATAGTAATTATTCGATTTTTTCGTTGATCATCGTTTGAGAAACTGGCCGTAAGTGTATTAAATAATGAATTTTGTGAAGTTAGTAAAAGCCTACGCACTTTCTAGAGCTATCAAACCTTTTTGGGAATAGCTAACAATTACCTTAAAAGCTTTACCTACTTAATCAAATTCAAAAAACTTTATTCATTAAGCACGTTATTACTAAGCACACAATAATAATTAGAAGTGAAACTTTTTAATTTTGTTCCAAAAACTTTTTTCTACACAATATACTTTGTTCTTTTATGTTTTACGTTTTTAATGATCATGAAACGGTCAATGTTCATAAACCATTTATGAACATTGATCGTGCCATGATGATTAAGATCAGCTTGATTGATTTATGACGATGTGTATCAATTATACATTCTGTGATTAATAATAGATAGTTTAACTAAGCGACCATGTTTTGTTAATACAGTGTACTATTAATTACCTGACAAAGATGGGTGAACATAATGTTTATAAATTAGATTATTTAAAACCTTTATGGTTTTTTTTCACGAACTGTAGATACTGTACTTTACTGAACTGTACGTTTTGGATCAGTTGAGCTATCTATAGATCGTTTCAACGGTCTGTAGATAGCTCAACTGTTTCTTATGTATTTTATATAAACCTATGTATATTTTGTATAGTTTTGACTAGTCAAGTGTACTTACCGATAACAGATAGTCGGATCTGGAAGTTTCTAGTTGGTGAGTTCTTGAAGTCGACTCTACATCGATAGACGCCCTCGTCGTCGAGCTGGACAGTCGCGAGGGTCAAAGAGGCAGGGCGAGTGATGGTCACAAAGTCAGCTCTTGGACCGAACACGTTGGGATCTGACCACTGCAGAGCTTTGTTGAACGAGCGACCGCGAACGTCGAAGCTGGAAAAAAATATAGATATGTTAATATCCCTATTTTATAAAAAGTTAACGTTGACATTATGTCACCATTACGATATTTATTTACATTGTTTAGAAGTAGGTAAGCTTTGTGAGGTTGGAGGGAAAAATCTTTAGATTCATAATTCAACCGATTTTAAAATTCTTTTATCTACGAAAATCCACGATGTTTGTAAGTGTAATAGACGGTTTATACGGGTATGTATTTTTAATCCTATTTGGTTAAAATAGGATAAAAAATACATACCCATGTGAAACCAGGACTGGGTGATAGTATGCTATATAGTGGTAAAGTTTATTAAACAAGAATATTTTTATCGTTTGTACCTAAATCATAAATTATTGCACGCAAAATTAATCTTAAAACTTATGATGAGTTATTTTCTTTATAAATAAGGACATATTTTTGAATAACTGATACACAGATTTTTTTTCTTAAATAAATACCCATTGCAAGAAATAGTTGATTATTTTTAAACACTACGCTCGAAAACTACCCTACAATTATGTAATAACAAACAATAGATTTGATACCCGATTAAAAACAATAAAGGTAAAATATTTTTGAATAAAAACTCAAGTTATATTTTATGCAAGAAACATAAAATTACAAGCTTCACCATAAGTATACTTTAAGAAATTGCTTAGTTAATTGCTATTTTATAGTTTCTCATTAAAAGGCGGAATATGGATAATTGTTCTGTAATAATAGGTAATATTATGTGCGTCGTGAATTTTATTGTAATTCTTGAAGCGTGAGGCTGACGACATAAAAAATAATGGTCCCCGTTTATTAATATTTATTCTTTAATATTAGAAGTAAGGGTGTTTTGATACAAATTATCTAATATGCTAGCTTTAGTAGGACTTTTATGTTTATTTATTTTTTAAGTCTATAAAATAAATAAAAAATAAAATAAATATTTACGGACATTTCACACATCACGCTCTAGTCCCAAACTAAGCAAAGCTTGTATTATGGGAACTAGACTGCTGATGGAATACTTATATAATTATTTTTTTGTAATTAAATACATACATAGAGTACCTACATAGAAATACCCAGACATTTGGCCATCACACAAACATTTGCTCTGGGTGGGAATCGAACATCACGACCCACATCATGGAAGGCAGAGCTACTACCAACTGAGCTGTCGGCTGTCAAATACTAAAAAATTTAATAGTTTGACAAGTTTATAAAAAAAACCTATAATTCTTGTTCGTCGCTCTAAAACTTCAGAGCAATATTGGTGTTTCCAATGATGTTAAAAATCAAACTTCACCTGTAAATCTTTCGAAGCCAAAGTTTGACTTACTCAAGTTTCAGGATGTTCACTAATTTTGCGGAAACAGTTTAGATGTTACCTCACAACTTGGTGCCTTAAACATGGCTGTAAATTGCTAATGCAAATAAACCACCTCTGTACTCACGCAAACTAATCTCTTTAATCAGACACCTAGCGACCTATTTCCAGCAAAGAGGTTTTAATACCTGTTTTACAGTTTTTGTCGTGACTTTGTTTGCTTATGAAGTGTTAAGTATTTAAAAATGTGACCATTATACGATGTAGACCATTATGGTCTATCTTATAAAAAGTTAGCGTAGACTTGATGTGTTGATAGAATACATTTTTTTGTAAATACAAAGTAACACCCAGACACAGAACATTATTATTATATTTATGTTCGTCACACAAACATTTGCTCTTTGTGGGAATTAAACTCACGATCTGCAGCATGGAAAGCACAGCTACTAGCAACTGAGCTGTGACGCCTGTCATCTATATTATTATTTACTACTAGTATAATTAAAATGTTTAACCGACAAGAGACCATGACAACTTTGAATAAACATACACAAGTGTATACAACCAGCCTGGCGTAGTGGGGTAGATGAAGGGTGTTGGGTTGCAAGTTACCGTCTTCCTCTAAGTTGTAATAAACATAACTTTCTTCGTGAACCTTGCAACCTAGCCAAGAAACCAAACTATGAATTTGAGATATAAAATAATTAAATTTTACTCTAGCTAGTTAAGCACCTTGTGATATAAAAGTATATACATAAATAACCAATTTTTTGGTAAACATTATGGCTAGAATCTTTTATTAATCTTTTATCTTTTGTTACAAGTTTTTATAGCTTTGTTTAATTTTCCAAAATACAATCAAAATCATGAATGCATAGTATTGCAATATATCATATACTATGCAATATTATATTGTATATGTATAGGTAGTAACCAAAAAATGAAATCGAAGACATTGTCACAATAAAAAACAAAGAAGCAATATAATACATTATACAAAAATCCACCTATTATTATCTGTGACAGTAAAATCGGCCATGACGCTATACTATACTTTCAGTTAGTGGCTACGTAAATAAAAATACCAGACGCATAAATTTCCTTGAAAATTCTAATCTTACAGTCACACTCGTAAATAGCGTTGTATTAGATTTGTCGGGTAAGCCCTCGCAAATAGCCCGCAAGTTGACTTTTACAAAACCAATAAATGTTCGATCCATTTATGTTGGAAAGTTCAATTTGTAACGGTTCAATCTGGGCGTCAGTTATCGCCTTGCCGTCAATGGTTTATGGGTTAGGGCGTAAATTCACAGCTTACTGTGATCACTGGCTAGACCAACATTTTCAGAGTATGGAAATTTTGGCTTTATTTTTAATGTATTTTTGATACTGGTACCTAGAATCATCTAGTGTTTAAGACGATTCTCAATGATGTAAGTGATTTTACTAAATAAAATTGAATTGACTTTGATAATATACGATATTAGATATCTTCATCTCAATATTTAGTTTTTTTTTTAACTTTTGGGATCAGGACTTGTCGTAAAGGCATAAAATTACATGGTAACGCGTACATCTCATCTAGATATGAGTCTAGATGAGGTCTGAGCAACGTTGCCGAGACGTTAGGAAATATAACAATAAGATTTATGCGACATAAACCCGTTTCATTTATCTCATATTGAATTTGACATAATTAAGTCAACACTGCGATCATGAATGTGTCGGTAACATAATCTGACATAAGTTATTGTCATAAAAAAGAGCTGAGCGTCATTATGTGTTCACATATCACACTGTTCACTGATTTTCGAAATTACAAAACAAAAGTTAGACTGCCGGGCGTTGCGATAACCGGCAGTGTAACTCGCATACACTAGCATTACAATACGTATACAAATATCAAATATAGTATTTAGTCTGTTTGGTGTATATTTGGTCTGAAAACTCAATACCATATCGTTTTGAACTTACATTGACTCGAAATCAAAACATGATAATTATTGAGTGAACTTTTGTTTCGATTTGGGGGTAATTAATTGAACCAGCCAAAGTTTTATTCCTGTGGTAGATATTTAAAAGCCTTCCACAGTTACCCTAATAATAGGGCTAAGCGGCTCCAGTGATTAATGGTCTGATGGGTCGAGCCGTGTTAGTGGTAGGTACATAGTTTGCAAGCATATCGCGATAAACCTTCCTTGTGTTTGGCTATGATGAGCGTTTGTTGTGATTCTCGACAAATAACTAAATAACTAATGCTGGACAATCCACACAACATCATCTAGCCCCAAGCTAAGCAGAGCTTGTATTATGGGTACTAGATGACTAACATACTTAATACAATACATTAGATAGATAGATATTTTTATTATACATACAAAATACCCAGAGCACCCGGAATAAATATTAGCAGATCGTACAAACATTTATTCCAAGGCGGGAATCGAACCCGCAACCTTCCGCGTCGCAGGTGGACCATCGCCCACCGCGCCACATCGGTCGTCAAAATATACTAGTACATGTTTTTTTTTAAATATTATATGGCCTCTGCTCTTCAATAAGATAATCAATTCGGCCAGTGTCAAATGTTAATTTATTTTATAAAGTCATTTCATCTGAGTTCTGAACTAAAAGTCTTCTAGTTCTATTTAATCTTACGGCCGGTTTCTGGAAACCCATATCACGATTGATCCGAGTTTGACACATAGTAATTATTTGTTTTTTTCGTTGATCATCGTTCGAGAAACCGGCCGTTAATCTTTTTAAGGGCTTAATAAATGTGGCAAAGTTCTTCATAATTTGCGTTTTTTTTTTTTTTTTTTTGTGTTCATTGAAACGAAGAAGAAGTCATCGAGCTAAAACTATGTACATGTCTAGTATTACAACTGACTTTAATAAATGTAAGTATGTAATAAGATTATTACAACTGACAATTATATCTGAATTGGTTAGTATAGTTTTGAAAAAAAAACTATATTAATTGTGCCCCAGATAATGTACTGCATACTCATTGGAGTGCAGATATCGCGGTGTAAAATGTTCACAGATATTTGATTTGCCTAAAAAAACTAGCAGCAAACAAACTCTACATTTTACAACTATTTGAAAATATTAGAGTAGACTGACGAAAAATACAATTTCGAACACAACTTTATTTTATTTGCATCGGGCTATGTTATATATATCATCGTTATTATTGCAGTATCGCAGTTGAAATAAATCTAGGCACATAGCAGTTAAAACAATTGAATATTCTATCATTTGTTGATATCTGATCATCTTGGTTTACGACGTGCGTGATAGTGAAGCCGCAACAGCGGAGTTATTTGCACTCGTCGACCCAGCTTTAACACATCCAATTAGCATGGTAACATTTTATTCTATAGATATTTTTATTAAATTTACATGCCATTGTTTTGTTTAACACTAGACGGTAAAGTAAGCTAATCTTTTATTCAGCGCGGCAATGCAGCCAGTATCTTGGGTACGCTACCAATTGGTACTGATTTGGATCAGTTGAACTATCTATAGATTGTATGCAACGGCCTGTAGATAGCTCAACTGTTTCTTATGTATTTTATATGCCTATGTATTTTTGTAAATACTGTAATAGTCGTAAGTTTGTTTGTGAATAAAGTTTTATTGTTTATTCAGTAAAATCACAAAGATCTCTTTATAAACTAATCCTACGTATGATGCATACTAAATGATATGCAGATTGCGTGATTAGTAACCAAACTACGATCAAAACATTGTCTTCTTTTGTTTTGTACTGCTTTTGTTAGATAAACGGCCATGTTGAAATGACTAAAACTTTGTTCAACTTTTAAATCGAAAAATGACCTAAATAAATAAAAACCCAACCTCGTTTCCTCGAAAGTAAATTCCGAAAATAAGCTCGATAGCACACGAATACATTTCTGTGTATATCTTCATAAAATATGAAATATGTACCTGTTACATTTACGATGTGATCCCCGGCCAATACTTCAATCCACTTTGTCTGGCTTCGATCGATAATGAGCTCAAAACGCGATGAAATATGGACGAAAATCGGATTGGTGTAGTCGGATACTCTCGAGCTAGAGTACATACACGGAAGTACCGAAGATCCGGCGACCGAAGGCTACAGTCAATCAATCCCCATTTTTGTATGGTTTCATATTTCATATTTGTTCAGACATTAGTGTACGTTATGCTTATTCGAGAGCCAAAGACTTCCTGTAACTAAATCCTGGGGGAGTATCCTGACAACTGAAATGTTTTCGAACTGTTATTTTATCAAATTGCAGTTCAGTTTTCTTCTTCGTCTTTTATTGATATTTTGAATGATCGATTTTCATACCGTTTGATAGAAATAACAAAAAATCAGGTAGGTCATGCTTAAATCAGGTTAGCCATGCTCAAATCAGGTAGGCCATGCTTAAATCAGGAAGGCCACGTATTAAACCGCGGCATTGACGTCATTTTTAACAGATCAGTCATAATGTATAAAGCTCAGTCACGTCAGTCCACAAAAATGCCAAGGAATACTGATGAGTTACTATAGTAAAATCATCGGAAACTGAACTGCAACTGCAACTGAAAGGATATTCGGTCACGCAAGTTTTTCCTTGCTGGATAGCCCCCCTGTAACTAAATCCTAGCAGGAACAGTCGGTTTCCTCACGACTTTCTCATCGTTTAGTTATTCATGACATGCCTCGCTTGCTTCCAATTTTTATTAATGTTTCATTCGAATCACATGGTTGGTTAAAATGCTTTTTATGGCTCAGGAAATTTGGGTCAATGGATAATGTATTGGTGGGTTTGTAAGTATTCTATACATCTTAAGGACGATAAGGTTAATACTTTTAGCTTTGCCAAATTTAGTCTTAATACTTTAGCTAATAAGAGTGAAATTAATAAAATGAAGTTATAAATACTCACCTAAATGCACATGAAACGATTTTGTTGTTTTTTTATACTAAATAAAAGAAACATTTAATTTTGTATTAGTATTATACATTAAAATTGGTCTAAGTGTCGCTTATTTCTACAAAATTGTACAAAATTGTGTAAAAGTAGTACCCACAGTACGTTAGTAGTGCGGTCTATTTTATTAAAAATTGCGTAGACTTTATGTCATCATTACGTATGGTAATCAATATATCAAGTCTGCGCTTTTTATAAGATAGACCGTACTACTAGAATACAACGTGAACATTGTTTGTGTCTTCAATGTTCGCGCCATCAAAGTTGCATAAATTAGTGTTAAAATGATGAATAGCCGGTCGCCTTATCTCAGACTGCAGGCGATGTTTCGATAGCTTGTTAATTAATCAAAGATAGTTTGGGACCGTGGCCGAAACTCGATCGAGATAGGAAATCATTTGACAGTATTCTGACTGGACAGAGATCTTTGAGATCATTGAGGATCACCCAATATAAATAAGAATAGAATAGAACACTTTATATCAGATATAAAACTTAATGCTAGAACATACAGTGTAAACTCTTTATAACGGTATTCTTCATAACGATAAACTCTCTATAACGTTGGTTTTCCCAAAGCGTTTAGTGTTGACGAAAATTTGGTTGATTTTTTGTTCACTCCATATAACGATAACTCTCTATAACGACAAAAAATGCTCAGTCCCTTGAATTTCATTATAAAGAGTTTACACTGTATTTAACGATATACTTAATTATTACGTGTTAAAATACCTGAAAATGGTCATCAGCTTGTGCTGGTGTAGAACCCAGCCCATCTTTAGATGATTTTTCGGCTTATTAAACAAACAAGCAATAGTTATTTCTCTAATTTGAAATTTGAAATGAAATTTATTTAATCAACAACAAACATCATACATTCATTAGTTATAAACAATACTGTATCTCGGCGGAAGATGCAGATTGGAAAACATTGGTACCCAAACTAGGAATATCCTGTGATATGGAGTACCTATGCCCTCCGCCGGAATTAGTTGAATACATGGATAATTAAAAAGTTAATGCTATAATAACGGTTTGCAGATAGTGCTGTTTTTTAAATATTTTATTATGACGCGTAGCTTAGCCTTCCATATTAGACGACCGATGTGGCGCGGAGATTGCGGGTTCGATTCCCGCCTTGGGATAAATGTTTGTACGATCTGCAAATATTTATTTCGGGTGTTCTGGCTTTTTCATAAATAATACGTTACAATAGGGGGCCTGGTGACATTCGATCAGACAAACAGGCAGACAGACAGTCAGACAGCCAAGTAGAAAGCACTTAAAATATTTTAAAGATCATAGTGCATTTGCAGTCGGATAAAATATTTAAATCAGTCGTTTAACGTGTTTACCGAAACAGCATATTTTTAAAAGTTCTTTTCTCACATCCAATGTTATCATAACTATGTTTGAATACTTTATGTGTTGGTGAACATGTCGTATTATTTATTTATGAACGTTTCACGAAGCAAAGTGTTAACATAACATAAAAACATTTTTGAATGTCTTTGCTATGTTAACTGATTAAGACTTAACAGGTGCGGGTTCTATGCGAAAGAGATTTTTAAGCTATTGCATAGCTTCTATAGCGGACCTTGAGCGTGGAGACCGAATCCAGAATTTCCGTAACGAAATAACCTAACGAAAATAACCTAATACTCCGACAGGCGGCAAAAAATGCTATGCAATAGCTTTACCGCGGCAATCCCCGAGTGCCACACGTCTTTTTTTATTTTGATGTGATTTATCGGTGTCTATAAATTTATAGTTAATATTTACAGTACTTATCATAAAGCTTAGCCTAGAAATTGGTTAAGGTAATTAAAATATATTGTTATTTAAAAGCAATATTAATCTCACAAATCCTTTTGTAATCATCAAAATTTTCTCCGAAATATAATGAGATAGCACTAAATATCTAGTCTTATCTATGTAGCCAATAGGGATTTAGTTAAATTAAAAATGATCCCTATTTTAGTAATAAATCTTTAAGTTCGAAAGCAATCAAGTTAAGTACGTTACGCAAAATAGTTCATCTTTAAGTTAATCTTAATCTAGAATGTTGTCCGAAATAGATATCTTAACTAATATAGAGATAAACAGTCAAAGGATGCATAGAGCATTCCCGAACTCGGCTATTAGTAACATTTAGGGCCCCCGCAGACTGCAGACTTTTTATCGGCCGATAGTTTGGTCGGCTTCTTAATCAGTATAAAGATGTATGCAGATGCGCACACTACAGTGATTCAGTCTTCATACTGATTAAGAAGCCGACCAAACTATCGGCCGATAAAAAGTCTGCAGTCTGCGGGGACTCTTAGTAACGAGCGTAGCAGTCGACCTATGTAACTGTGCTACGAGGCTACGAGCTACGAAAAGTGCTACGCTTACAGCTACGAAGTTTTAAGGGTTATTCAGATTGTTGGTATTTGAGTGGAGTTGCAATAACTTGAATGTGTTCAAGATCATTTAATAAATCTTTTGAATCTTTTTTGTTCGAGATCATTTAATAAATATTTTTAAAAGCTCAAATATTTTAGCTCAGTTGGTAGTAGCTCTGCCTTCGTGGGAAGTGGGTTCGATTCCCACCCAGAGCAAATGTTTGTGTAATGAACATAAATATTTGTTCTGTGTCTGGTGTTACTAAGTTTTCTATGTATGTATTTAAAAATTACAAATATTTTATCAGCAATCTAGTTCCCATAGTACTAGCTTTACTTAGTTTGGGACTAAAGTGTGATGTGTGAATTGTCCGTGATTATTTAGTTTAAAGATAAAGAGCCGACCAAAAAGGCGATGGCGGGACGATCTCGATGCTTTCGATGATTGGTGGACGATAGCGGAAAGCAGGGATGAGTGGAACGATTTGGGGGAGTCCTTTGCCCAGCAGTGGGACGAGGTCATCGTCATCATCATCCACTGCTGGACATAGGTCTCTCCCAAGACGCGCCACTGAGCCCGGTCATCGGCCCTTCTCATCCAGTGTTTACCAGCTACACTCCGCAGATCGTCGCTCCATCTCGCCGGAGGGCGTCCTACACTACACAATGCCTAAACGCGGTCTCCACTCCAGTATCCGTTTGCTCCAACGGTTCGGCAAACATGGCCGGCCCACGACGGGACGGGACGAGAGAGGTTAGAAAAAAAAAAGAATAAAGATAGTCTCACCTGTATATGGGCTTCCCTCCGGTGGCTTTCCCGGCTCTGAACCACAGTACCATGTACACTCGGTCTTCGGCTGCGTCCGGCGTGACGTCACACGGCAACGAAGCCTTCCGACCGAGCACCGCGTCCACATCCACTGTTGATACTGAAATTAAAAAAAAAAACTTTATATCTAATAAGTATATATAAAAAGGAAACCCGTTTTCCGTTGTCACGACATAGCCTGAAAACGGCTTGACCGATTTGGCTAATTTTATTTTTGTAGTTTTCTAATACTCTGTACAAGATTCTTACGGAAAAAAATATTAAAAAATGTCTCAGAAAAAAAAAATCTCTCAGAAAAAAAAATCTCTCTAAGGCGGCGTCCCAGCTCAGTTGGTAGTAGCTTTGCCTTCTATGCTGTGAGTCGTGGGTTCGAATCCCACTCAGAGCAAATGTGATGAACATAAGTATTTATTCTGTGTCTGGGTGTAAACTATGTAGATATGTATTTACTTTAAAAACAATAATATAATTATTCTATCAGCAATCTAGTTCCCATAGTACAAGCTTTGCTTAGTGTGGGACTAGAGTGTATGTGAAATGTCCGTTAATATTTATTTATTTATACCTTACAAATAAAACAGTGTAAACCAGAACCTAAGATTTCCACATAAACCTAAATAACAAGGTGAATCTACTTAGAGTTTATGAGTTTTATTAGACAACATTATGATCTAGTGAGGCGATTACTTAAAGCTTTTAATCGCCTCGGGCCTCATATTAAACGATCCACGCCTTCATATTTCTTACATTATCTGCTACTAGCTTGTGCCCGCAACTTGCCACAATATCTTAAAAAAATATTTTACATAAATATATTTACAAACTTACGACTGTAATATTTACAAAATGTACATAGGAATATAAATACAAAAGAAACAGTTGAGCTATCTATGCAAACCATCTACAGATAGTTCAACTGGTCCAAATCAGTAGGTACCATAAATAGATACTTTATAAATTACTAGCTGACCCGTGCCCACTTCGTCGGGCATAATTTTTTTTAAATATAAAAGTTAGACATAATATGCTTTCGTTAACTTTTTTGTAGACATTTTCAAGCTTATAATGAATATTTATTTTATATTTATATTTAAACATCTATCCTTAAACTTTCGAGTTTATAATATTATGTGGTAGAACTAATATATTCTTTGGTATTACAATATACATATAAAAGGCTATAGTTATAATCCGTTAGAAGTCTACATCAAGACCCTTTGTAGCCCTTTTGAAGTGTAATGTTGGCTTTAGTTTAATTACACGAATTATTTTTAAGTGAGCTATGTTCATTAAAAATTCTGGAATACGTTCAACGGTTAAATTTTGACTTATTTAGAAATTTTTCTTTAATTACGAGAATTATATTCAAGTAAACTGTGTTTATTAAAAATTCTGGACTATGTACATTTTTTAGAAATAATTTGGCAAACCAGCGATTGTAAAGTAAACGATACGACACCGATATACCGATTTATCGATTAAAGGGAATATCGTAACAACAAAAAGACGGTAATCTTTTATCTAAAAAATTACGGAATTGATATGGGTACTTACTATAAACAAAAAAATGTTTGCACGATCGGCAAATATTTTTCTGGGTGTTCTGGGGTAATTTAAATAATAAAAAAACTTACGTAATTATGATAAAAAGAAATATCTTTGTAATGTACGTATGTCAGTCTTCTAGTACCCATAATATAAGCTCTGCTTAGCTTGGGGCTAGATGATGTGTGGATTGTCCAGCATTATTTATTTTATTTATTATAATTAGAAAGATGTTGCCAATATACACGATATTAGCTTCTATATCGCTATAACATGACGTCATAATGAATATGATACCCTTAAACGGTATTCATTAGCATCACCATATCGCAAATCTAATTTCGGCAAAACTCCCTCGGGTTGCTTAGGTATAATCGGAAACAAAAGTGGTACAATCACGGGCAAGAATGAAATAATTAAAAAAAATACTTTGACGTCGACTAGTAATATTATAAAGGCATTATTAAGAAAGAATCAACAAATAATGGCCTGATTTGAAATGAATAATTATAAATTTTATATTGAAAATTGACCTCAATCGTCGTGTTCTGTGTTACAAGTAGGTAAACAAAGTATAAATAAATTAATGCTGGACAATGTTCACAACATCATCTAGCCCCAAGCTAAGCAGAGCTTGTGTTATGTGTACTGAAAATAGACATACTTAATACAATACATTAAATAGATAGATATTTTTTATTATACGTATAAAATACTGAGTTCACCCGGAATAAATATTTGCAGATCGTACAAACATTTATCCTAAGTCGGGAATCAAACCCATCGCATCCTCCGCGTCGCAGGCGGATCTTCGCAAGCGCGCCACATCGGTCGTCCAACATTCGGATACTATAAAACATCTTTTTTTTTGAGTCTGTTGACACCTAACGGTCAATCTCATAAAAGTTAGCGCAGACTTCAAGTATTAGCATACGTAATAATGACATAAAGTCAACGCTAACTTTTTATAAGATAAGGGGTAAGTGAATAGCGTTGTACATATTATGATTCCAGGTTTCCTTCCAGCGGTAAAGAGACCATGAATATAAATAGACGTAATATTAAACTCCGTTTTCAACCGCGTGAAATAATCCTCTTTTCTTAAGCGCGCTCTACACTCGCGGCGCGAAAGGCCGTGAATGCCGCGAAACGCGTGTGTAGATTGGTTTCGCGCGTTCACGTTCATGCTTTCATGCTTTTTTATTATTCTTTTTTAACTCATTGGTGTATTATTACTAAGTTAAATTGACACCGCACTGAAATTTCAGTACTTACTTAATTTAGTTTAATTGTAATTCTTTGTAAGATCATAGAGGATCATATAAAAAAAAGGAACCAGGCCGTAAGTTTCTTGCCCGTTCTTCTAGGCTCTGGTCGCGTGGAACTGGCACCTAGAATCACCTCGTATGTAAGACGATTCTAAATGATCCTTGTGATTTTATTGAATAAAGAAATCTTTGACTTGACTTGACATGCTTCGCGCTGTTCCCCGTTCGTTGTCGGTTTTTTGTCTCGCGACAAAGGTTCGCTTGGTTCACGACTGCGAGGCTTCGTGAGTGTGGAAAGACACATTTAAACGCGTGTGCACGGCGCGAATCGCGGCGTCAATACACAGCAAGAATCGCGAGCGAGTGTAGAGCGCGCTTTAGCGAGAACTGTCACCGGGGCTATATACGAACGTCATCAGTCATACTTAGCAGGTATTTTCAATTTAGCCGGATTGTTTGTAATAAAGACGAATTGTTTCGGTTTTGTTGCGGTCATGTATCAATTTGGGTTGTATTCTGAACGGCTAGATAGGATTAAGTAGTTTTATATTATAATAGTTTTATTCGGGACTTTTGGGGCTTAAATCTTTTTTAAGTTATATGTCAAAATCTTAACGTATAATAAAAGATAAAAATATTGATAAAAAAGTATAAAAACACCAATCCATGTTTGTGTGATGAACATAAATATTTGTTCTATGTCTGGGTGATTCTATGTATTTACAAAGATTAAAATGTTATCAATTCCCATAGTACAAGCTTTACTAAGTGTGGGACTAGAGTGTAATGTGTGAAATGTCCATAAATATTTATTTATTTATTTTCGAGGCATCGAAGCGGGAGAAGAAAGTTTGGGTCGTTTTCGTGCTTTTGGGCATAAATGGGTTAAGTATCTATTCATACAAATTTTAGCGTGTATAGTATTAGAAGTAGGATTGTATTGGCTAGATAGTATAGATAGGTTTAGATAGTACGAAGAAAGTATCTTCAAGCAATAACATGTCTGCAAGATTGTGTCGTGTTTGAAGGCAGTAAAGAAATGGTCCACTCATTACTGCGGTTCCAAATGTGCTGATGGTGAGTGGTGGCGGTGTGGCATGCGACTGTTGTGCTGCCTACAGGGTCACATCCAGGACTAAGTCGCTTTTGTATTTTGACGTGACAACGTCTTATAATTCGATAGAGCCGGCTGCACGCACGAAAAAACATGACTCATGAGGCGTTCTGAGGCGTTCTGAGGCGTTCCATGAAGTGACGTTGTCACGTTCAACTATCGTCAGTAAACCGACTTTACAGACAACCTTTTTTTTTTTAATTTTAACAGTATTTGTGAAACTGGCATCTAGAATCACCTTATGTATTTGATATGCCCATTTTATATCATACTCTAGTTTCAGTTAATTTTTTACATGTTTATTTTTAAGTTGTGGTGTGCAATAAAGTATTTTTTATCTATCTATCTATGCCAATGTACATTTTGTAAATACAATATAGTTGTAAGTTTGCTTGTGACTAAAGTTTAGAAAAAAAATGTATAAGACGATTCTAAATAATTTATGAAGATTAAAGATTAATTGTTAAGCTACTGCAAAGCTTCTATCGCGGCCTTAAGTGCGAAAACGGAATCCAGAAATTCGGTAACGAAATAACCTAACACTGCGCAACACGTCTTTTTTTAGAATAATTGTCTCTCTATAGCCTTGTTAATTTCACTTCATAGTTTAATTCAAAGCTCAATGAGATATCAATATCTTCGATAAACAATAAGCGGTTTATCTATATTTTTTTAATAGCAATAGTACAAATATTTGAATACAGGGACTTATAATATTGCAAACTAAAATAAATTGATATCCTTATTGAACCTCAGGTACTCCTAATACTGATGAAAATTGACCATGATTTAATATTTTCTATTTTAAAAGCTTACGTGTAAAATAAATTTTGAAGGGTATTCCTTAATACACACCTGCCTAATTATGCCAGTAAAGAACTTGTCTACATGTTTTGTTACAAGTTCTGGATACTTTTTTGTTCGTATGAGTACTTAAGCGGCGTTTACAACCAATTTTTGCGTTCACAAGGTTTTTTGAACAATGAGTGTTATTTATTTCCTTAGTTATCGTATATTTTACTTACATAGAGACTGGTGGACGAAAGCAGAGAGCAGGAGTGGAATGATTTGGGGGAAACCTTTGCCCAGCAGTGGGACGAGATAGGTTAGGAAAAAAATAAATAATAAGCATTTAAAATTACTAAATCACTAAACCAATGTTGTTTGAATAGGAATTAAATATTTTTTTTTAAATAAATATTTACATGTATTTTTTTCTGGTTGCATTTAGCTAAACGTTTACAGTTTCTTTAACTGTTTAGCCTAAAACATTAGATTCAGAACTGACGAATACTAGGAAAGAAGGGAGAAAGAGAACATGTTGTGCCGACCCCACTTAAGGGCAGAGGAATGATGATGTACCTCTAAACCCTCTACCTCTAAAGTCTAAACTAACTCTAATTATACCAATACTAGGTAAATATACAAGCTAAGATCCAGTTGAATTTACAACGATCAAAAGCAATATTCGTTCCTGATCTCGATCGATTAGATCTCCGTGATAAGAATTCACGACATGTGTACCTAAATTCCAATTTGGATCCAACGTGACCTAGATAGACCCTTGTGTCCGCAGCACACCTTTATCCCACCTACGGCCTTTGATCAGATCCTGCTGACTTGTTACAAAATGTCCGGACAGCGAAACTCGTAGACTATGCGTTTACACGACGACAGTTGGTCAGTATAGTTCTTAATTGACCAACTTCATTTATCTCACCTACGGTTTTTGATCAGATCCTGCTGACTTGTTACAAACTGTCCGGACAGCGAAACTAGTCAACGATGCGTTTACACGACGACAGTTGGTCAGTCAGTTCTTAATTGACCAACTTCTTTTATCCCACCTACGGCCTTTGATCAGATCCTGTTGACTTGTTACAAATGTCCGGACAGCGAAACTCGTGGATTATGCGTTTACACGACGACAGTTGGTCAGTATAGTTCTTAATTGACCAACTATATACTGCTACGAGCACTTAGTACTATTCTTAGTGTAATCTATTGATACTGTGGTGTTTGTAGATAAGCCGAGAACATGTTAATTACTGTAATCAAATCAATGAATCGCTGTTTTTTAAACAAACATACACAAAAGATTGGGAGATAAAATAATTAATGATATCTTTGAGTCTGTTGGAGATTTTTTAATCAATTATTTTATTAACAATCTAAATTTCATATAAAAGCTTAGGTTTTGACTAGAGCGATGTGGGAAATGTCCATGAATAAATAATTACTTTGAACATACTTAATCCTCTTGTAGTTTTTAAGTAGCTTGTAAACCCCAAAAACACGAAGGTTGTCAAAAAAATTGCTATCTTATCTAACATGTTCCTTAGATAACATGAAAAATACTTTGTTGTTGATAAAAAGAGATTTACATTTTTAGGACTAACAAAAATATATATCTTGGTTACGGAATACAACATACTCCAGGGTCCTTTTGTCACAGTTTGTCTCAGTCAAAAGATTTGACGATTTCCTGTACCGATACTTTATTGACTGAAATCGGTATTGAATGTTTAATATATAAATAATAATATAATGATAGAAGTGATACTAGTTTCAAACGTGTTCTAACTAAATGAAAAATACATTGTTAAAAAGAGATACGTAGTATGTTTTATCTAGATTTTTGGATTGACTTTAGGTATAACTTCTTAAAATCATATCATTTTAATGATTTCTAAATAACCTTTCTATATTTTTTTTAAATAAGATGTAGATTAGATATTTATTTTTATAAAATCAACATGGGATATTTAGATGTAAAAGAAAAAATATTAAATAATTAGGCCATGTTTTATATAAAAATCGTGGGTTGTTTAACTTGTTTATTTAAAAAGCCATTACAAGTACTTTCTGTTCATTAGGATAAAAAAAATGCTAAGGCTAAATAAATAAAATGCTAATATTATTATAAATAATAAGTTTTACGAAGATAGAAAATACTTTATTACACACCACAACTTAAATTAAATAAATTGAATAATGCTGGACAATCCACATAACATCATCTAGCCCCAAGCTAAGCAGAGCTTGTGTTATGGGTACCTAACTAAAATTTAAACTTATAGGAACTTAATAATACAATAAGCGGCGTTATCGCTAAAGAGATCTATTACGTACTTTATAGTGTGCTTTATTTGTACCGATATAGTTAGTTCTGTTCGTCTCGTAATCTTCTCGCTTCTCGAAGCTTCTCGTATATCATTGTGCTCGTATCTATGGCTTAAGCTTAAAGTGATTAATTACAACATTGTTGGTTTGATCGGGTTTCATAAACTTAGCTACAGTAACACTGATACGTTGTTTCGGAAATAAGGTATGTACTTGATTCCTGTACATTATTATTTTCACCTCAACGATTTGACGACCGATGTGACGCTGCGGGCGAAGGTCCGCCTGCGATGTTGAGGTTGCGGGTTCGATTCCCGCCTTGGGATAAATGTTTGTACGATCTGTAAATATTTATTTCGGGTGTTCTGGGTATATTATATGTATAATAAAAAAATATCTATGTAACGTATTGTATTACGTATGTCAGTATTCTAGTACCAACAACACAAACTCTGCTTAGCTTGAGGCTAGATGATGTTGTGTGGATTGTCCAACATTATATTATTAATATATTATAGAGAGTTAAACATGGTTTACTTACATGATATTGCTTTGGTTTTCATTCATTTAGTTTCACTGTATGGTTTATTTAAAAATATCCACTCTAGTTTCCTGATTTATCAGCAAGAAAGCAGTACAAACGTCAAAAAAGCAGTTCCTTCATAAACGCGGTTTAATATCCCAAAGTTTGAAGCATTTCGTAACTTTCTATGAAGCATAAACAAGCGGCACTTGTTTCCAACTCGTACTTGTTTATCTTCGAGTTTAGACCCCTGAAACGCGCTCATTAGCTTTTATAGCGCACACAATCATGAGATCAGCAAGAAAAACGGTTCGAACTTATTTAATCAACCAAAAAGACTGCACCATAAAATCGGCATATAGAAAACCTGTTACCTCCGAGGCAGTAACTTTTCTTGCAAGATGCGAAGTGAACCTTACAACGTCCTTAAGTGTACTAAAAAGACGCTAAACCGAGTGAAGGGAAGCTAAGAAAAGCTCTTATGTCTCTCGTTCTCTCAATATATCATATTTTTTCCAAGAGTCGGGAGATATATGGGCGGTGGTTTCGCGCGTGACAGGCTTGCGGGGATAATATTAATAAAATTATTGTGGAGACACGTCTCTCGCCTCGCCTGACCTGCTACACACACACTGCACATTGCTTAGTCCGGAGCTGTGAGTACTGTACCTACAGTGTAGGTACATATTGCAAACATCTAGGCACATAGTATAAATGCGGTTCAAACAACAAATTTAAACGATTTACTGAAAAATGAATGTCTCTTAAAGATTTTAAGGTTTTTTTAATGAATAAGTGATAGGAAAGGCATGCTCTTGAGATTATAATAAATACATAAATATCATACGTCATAACATACTGCTGCCTGTAATTCCGCCTGTACCGGTCCCTTTCAAACCAGTACACAGAAATGCAAGCATCACTGCTTGACGGCAGTATAGATCACGGTTCTTAACCGAACTAGCTCCTTAACATTCTCACCATCCGAAGGTCCGCCTGCGACGCGGAAGTCGCGGGTTCGACTCCCGCTTTGGGATAAAAAATGTTTGTACGATCTGCAAATATTTATTCCGGTGTTTTGGGTATTTTTTGTACTTATAATAAAAAAGTATCTATGTATTGTATTAATTGTATTTCAGTCTTCTAGTACCTACTCATAACACAAGCTCTGCTTAGCTTGGGGCTAGATGATGTTGTGTGGATTGTCCAGCATTATTTAGTTAACAAAAATCTCTCCTGCTAGAATCAACGCAATATTCTCAACACTTCCGGACTTTATGTTCGCTAAGTAATAAAATCTTCTACCTACTTAATTTAACTTCTAAAATGTCGCAGTTATATTGTTCCGAAGTCTTGAGAAATTACTTTGTTTTGCTTATGACATACGTACCTACCTATGCGTGTTATTATTGTTGTTATTATGACTTTTTTGTACAAGGCTGTTTGTTTTCCTCGTTCTAAATAACTTTATGAGACGATATGATTAAATTCGCCGCTGTAAACATTGAAAAATAAAATATGACGGAAAACAGAAATAAGAAACGAATTTATATTATTTTTATTCTATTTTGTGCTTTTTTCTCTTCCGACTACCTATACTTATAGGTAGGTATAACTAGGTGTACTGGGGGGGTATCCTGACAACTGAAATGTTTTTGAACTGTTATTTGAACAAATTGCAGTTCAGTTTTCTTCTTCGTCTTTTATTGATATTTTGAATGATAGATTTTCATACCGTTTGATAGAATTAACAAAAAACCAGGTAGGCCATGCTCAAATCTGGTTGGTCATGCTTAAATCAGGTAGGCCACGCCCTAAACTGTGGCATTGACATTTTTAGCAGCTCAGTCACGTCAGTCCTCAAAAATGACACGGATTACTGATGAGTTACTATAGTAAAATCATCGAAAACTGAACTGCAACTGAAAGGATATTCGGTCACGCAAGTTTCCCTTTGCTGGATAGCCCCACTGGACTAGAGTGTGGTGTGTGATATGTCCATGAATATATATTTATTTACTTATTTAAATAATATAAATACTCGTTAGTTGTTTGTTATCAACTGATTTATTATTTATTTAGTCGAATGGCTACACCCGAATAAACTGATCACTTGGGACGCATAAAGCTAATGTTTTAGTACAAATAAATTTGGCAATTATAGCGAGATTTCGATAATTATTTACAATGATTTATTTGACTTAAGTTATTAAATAATTTTAATAAATTATGCAACAATGTTATTTCCGAATATTTCAGTGTGTACAATTCAATGAGTTTTTTTTAGAAATACAATAAAAATTGCGGGAAAAATATATATTGTATGAAAGAGCTGATATATTTTTGCTCTTATACTGTTGG
The DNA here is from genome assembly GCA_932527185.1 of Ecliptopera silaceata. Taxonomy (NCBI): domain Eukaryota; kingdom Metazoa; phylum Arthropoda; class Insecta; order Lepidoptera; family Geometridae; genus Ecliptopera; species Ecliptopera silaceata. The sequence goes on along the minus strand of OW052208.1, from coordinate 5,707,909 downwards.
TTCCATACAAAAACCATACTGACCATACCTATTACTAACCATCAGCTGCCATTAAAAGTAAATATAATAAGTTCTCCTCCTTTGAAACTACTTATTTCATCACTAATAAAAATAGAATTGATCACACAAATGACAGGTTTTTAATAAATGTTCAATAAAGCAAAAACTAGATGAGATTTGAAATTAACATTTTTAACAAGCCAATGCACGGTTCGACAGATATTTATTAACGACGTGCCGTATCGATGGCGCTCGATCATCAATGGTTTCCAATTACATTAAAATTTCAATTCATTTATCACTCCCACAATGGTCCATCAGAACACTTTTCGGCGTTATGCCTTTTGATTAGATTCAGCACTGAACAAGCCCATCCATCGCATAGCCACAAAAGGTCGGTGAGCGCGTCGCACGACTCTCGTTTTCCATTCGTTCCGCTGTCCAGAAATTTTAGCAATAAAAATAATCGTTCAATAAAATCGGAGCCGAATAGAGCTACCCATGCATGAACACTTTTTAATTGGGTCCCTCTTTTGCTCCTTTTGCAGGCATCCAAACGAGAAATCGAACTTGAGCAAGTCTTTACATTGACGTTCCGCGACTCGATGCCCAAGACTTGAAACTTAGTTAGAGCTCGCTGGGACGCTTTTGAAGAATTAGTCGAGTCAAGTTGCGGTCTCCAATGAAACTATATAGTTATTAGATCGATGAATTCGCTCGTTTGTACTGAAAGTTAGTTACCAATACAGTTTTTACAACGAAGTTAATTAATTAAAAAAAAAACAAGTTAATTTTTGCACGTTGTGAAATGGGACTAGACGAAAAATATTAAGACCAAAAGTTGTAACGACACTTTTTGCTATAGTTGTAAGCCGTGCGGATTTTTCTTATTTTCTTATATTGTTGAGTGTATAATTATAATTAAGTATATCATTTATACATGTTTTTTGTACTAACATAATAAATATTTATAAGTACCTACTAATTAATCGAAATGAACTTCGTTCCATTTGGATATCCTTGACACATATCAAGTTTTTTTTTTTTAATCTTACTATAGAGTTTTACATAAGTATTCGAGTGCGGTCAATCAATGTGAACAATTCGGTGCGTGTAAACGCTCCCAATGGATTGCGCGAAACAGATAAAAAACATGAAATGACGTTGAACAAACGAAAATACATTTCCTCATTTTCGACAAACAATCGGGTTTAATGGGTTGGGCGCGATTCTCACTTGAATTTGTTTCATTTGATCGATCAAGCGACTCATAGCAAGGTGTGGCGAGAGGTTATAAGAACTGCTTGTTCTAGTTAACGTAAGTGCTAACAATATAACACTACTTAGATATAAGTAAGCCAAGGGCGGATCCAGCTTTAGCGCCAGGAGGTAGTAGTGTCGTCAAGCCATGAACTTATTTAAATCCCAAACGTTTGCCATCAAAGTTATTATTTTAAATGAATAATTTTTATGCCACGATTTAGACGAGCTTGCGGGCCACCTGATGGGAAGTGGTCACCGCCGCCCATGGACACCTGCAACACCATAATAAATTATTTAGGCCAGTCATATTAAAAGTTTCACCTCGGAATGAAAGATAAAGCTGTAAATTAGTACAAACCTTTGTTTTATCGTTCTAAATGTTGTCTCAAAAGTCACAATTGTGATCGTATCAATCAGCTGCTTTACTACTCAGTATAAATGACAATTCAGTAAGTTACCTATTAGCTCCAGAATATAATACCATTATTTAAAACATGGCAAAAGATATCACAGTTTTTGCTTGAAGTACTAATACCTACCCTCATTTTTCAGTACCTTAAGCCAATAATTTTTACGATAATTTGGTTTTCATTTGCCAATCGTTCGACTCATTCGACTTACGGGTCAATAAACTCGTGCTTCTACGAAATGGCTATCTTAAAAACTAATTAGTTTGATATACATTTAAGCCGAAATTTAATAACTTAGTAAGTATTTTATATTTCAATGTTTTTCATTTCAATTGAATACTTATTTCAAGAAATACTTATTTCATGGATAAGATATCGTTATTACATTTTAATATACAGATTTAGATCAGTTTACCTATGTACCTATAAATCGTTTGCAACGACCTGCAGATATTGTAAATAGATTAGGCATGAGACAGATATATCAAAACGTAACTGAAATCGGATTGCAGTCAGAAATCGTATCGCATCGATATTCCAGTATGAGAAAACCGTTTTTAGAAAACGCATTAACTTTACCACGATAACGCAAACAATCAAATCCGAAAACGAAAACGAAACCGAACCGTGAGTTTAGTTTTGCAAACCAAACTGCAAACGATATCTATCTAAAGTTTAAGTTTTCTATAGTTTTGATATTCGTTCTCTATCACTCTACCGTACGACTACTTAGTTAGAATAAGAGAGAGCGAATTTCATTTCCTTGTCTTTCTAACTTACTGATCCGTCGAAAGGGCAAAAGAGATGATTCGAATCGTTATGGTTTTTGAATTGTTGACGGTTGTATGAATTACACATTGAAAACTAAAAACCGAAAGAATTCGATTGTTTGCGTTTGTCGTCGAATATAATAACTAGTAAATATGCTCCGATATTTACTACTGAAGTCGATTTCTAAAAACGATTTTTGAAATCGGTTTCAAAATTTGAAATCGGTTTTGTATCGGTTTGTGAAAAAATTCAAAAACGCCCATGCCTAAAATAAATAGACCAACTGTAATTCTTTGTGTAAGTTTTTGTGAAATTATTTCCGAATTGTATCGACTATATCAACAAAATGCGCATGATGCAGTCAAACTACCTGCAGATCGGAAACGATGTATAGATAGTTCAACTGATCCAATATATGTAACTTTTCTTACCCAGGTCTTCGGCATCTTCACTCCACTCGCCTTCTTGTGCCCAGCAGGCCGCCAGCATCACCAAAACCCGGATCCACTTTACCGAGCACATGATTCTATATCTTATTACATTGTCATAGGTGTTAATATTCACTGGCACATCATTTGATAGTTTTCACACTGTACACTCGCGGACTCGCTAGCACTTTCATCTTGTTTTAAACTTTTTGTCAGTTTTATTGAACTATGGATAACTATGGTACTGCAAAACGAAGTAAATAAGACTTAATTAAATTTATTTAATTTATTTTATAATTCATTACAAATTAATGAAGTATACAATTTTCTGTATCTAATAAAAAGAGTTTCTTTTACTCATTTATTGCTATGTACATGGCAAACAGTATACTATATAAAAACATTTTATATAGTATACTGTTTGAAGATTTATTAATATATGATTCTCCAATAGTGGTCAAATTAAAAAAAAACCTATTCTTAGCCCTAATTTAAGAGATTTGCTGGAAGAAAGCTCCAAAGGCTAAACTCCTTCATAGGTACGTTTTTAATGTTATACCTAATTTGAAAATATCTATTTGTACAATAGACAATTTAAGAAACGCAGCGTGGTTTACCAATTAATAGCGCTGACTGTACAGAAGTCAGAAGGCTATGAAGGCTAAGGAATGGTACTACCGTATACGCCCTTCTTGTAGCCTGGAGGCCTTCGTTTGAGTAAATGTGAAGTCGACTGGCACTTATGTACGGCACAAATATTACGTAGGAAGACTTTCGGAATATAAATAGATTTCATATAAACGTTCAAAGGATTTATGTATTCGGAGATATACGGTTAAAATAAAATGTATTAGAGTTTATTTTTTTTTAAAGTTAGTAACTTAATAGTATATACATAAATAAAATAAATATTCACGGACAATTCACACTTCACACTCTAGTCCCAAACTAAGCGCAAAGCTTGTATTATGGGACATTCTTCTTAGTCGGACACTCATAGTAGAGTGGTCGTGATTAGGAGTGGCACGAACCAATTATGGGACATAGGTCTCTCCCAAGACGCGCCACAAGACTGGTGATAGAATACTTATATAAATTTCTTTGTAAATACATACATAGAATACATAGTAACACCCAAACACAGAACAAATATTTAAGCATATTCATCACACAAACATTTGCTCTGGGTGGGAATTGAACCCACGACCCACAACATGGACGGCAGAGCTACTACCAACTGACGCTATGACGCCTGGCAATATATGAATGTATCAATGATTTTTATTGTAAACCAACATTAAGTAATATGCGGTTAAACATGGTACAATGACCGACCTTATTGCTGATAGCGATGTCTTCCAATATGATTAGCTAGTTTAACCACAATCAGCTAAAAGATATACTTCTTGTATTATAATGAGATCTTAAGCTAATTAGTTCGAGCATACGACTAATGATAATAGCCATGGTGATATAATAGGGGCGCGAGTATCTCAAGAGAATCTCAGGCTGAACAAGGAACACCTAATTAATGGCTTTCATGTCTTTGAATGTATATCTAATTAATTTAAGCTTGTAAGCTTCAAATGATATACAAGCGGATTCACGTAACACGTGTCGACCCTTGCCCCTTGTCAGAAATATAAAACTTTGACGGTTACGCTCATGCACGGCCAAATAATGTATTTTAATCTTAGCCCAGTCATATTAGGGCTTTCACCTCGGAATGAAAGATAATAAGCTGCAAATTGGTATGAACCTTCATTTTGTCATTCTAAATGTTGTCTCAAAAGTCACAATCGTTATCGTGTCCGCGTCTCAAGATATTCAAGGTCAAAGGTCACAAAAATCGGTTTTTCGCGAATATCTGGCTTCCTATCGGTTAAATGAGATTTGCATTTATTATAAAAGTTGTAGGCTATAAAATTCCTTACAACTTTTGTTTAAACTTTTTTTTCATACGACCAACCGTTTTGAAGGTAGAGCGCGAAGTGCACATCGCGTCTCTGGAAGTGTTTCTGTGTGGTTGTACTGTGTTTATGGTGGTGTTACGCGCGATTAATTGAAACAGATACCTATGTACTACAAATCAAACTGTGGGAGCCTGTTTACCGTGACTGTGAAACTACTACGAAGGTGGAGAAGATAAAAAACGGATGGTTGGATGCCTACTAAAATGAAGAACGTGGGGAAAAGCGCCAAGCAAGTAATGGAAGATCAAGAAGTATGCAGAAAATACGCAAGAACAAGGTAAGACTGCTTCAGGCTTTAATACATTCATGTAGGCGTGTTGGACCAGTGCAGTCCACACTGATCCTATAGAAGTAAGCTAAGTTAGGTAGATATTTGGCACGCCAATAGTAGCTTCTTGAGTTTGCGTTTGAAAGTGCCAACTATTCTTAAAGTACGAATTGGTGGTGGCAAGTCGTTCCAACACCGAGACGCCGCAAACCTGAAAGAACCACGGAACGCCGCAGTCTTGTGTCTCGGTGATACAAACACATGAGTACACTCTCTCTTCCCGAAGCGAGAATACTCCTTCGCCCATTTCAACTTATGAAAAAGATAAGAAGGCTTCTCGTAATTCACCACACCGAAAAGCAGGGTCGCTAGGTGAAGGTTTCTACGAGCTTTCATCTTTAACAGACTTTTGCTATTAAGGTAGGGAGTAATGTGTGTGCGTGCAGGAATATAAAAACAGAACCTTGCGCAAGCATTCTGGACACGTTGAATTAATTTTTCTGTTTTTACTAGAAGACAAGGTTTTTACTAGGATACTATAGAACATCTGTCCCGGCAATGAATAGAAAAGGGCATAGGGTAGGGACAAGTATTTCCAGGTAAATAAGTATTGAGAAATTTACGCGTTTTAAAGAAAAGATATATAATGTCGTGTTAACTTAAAATAAAACTAAAATATATAATCCAGAATTAATAATATTTTATACTTAAATAGTTAAATATGAATAATTATATATAAATAATCAAGTTACTTACTTTAATTAAATATAAATAATTAATAGTTAGTACATAAATAATAGGCATTGTTTAATAATTATAATTTCCAAGTAAATAATTGACTTTATAACGTACTGATAACCATAACTCACGCTTGACCTTGCATTAGGCCGTATATGACTGTACGATGTGCACTTCGCACTCTACCTTCAAAACGGTTGGTCGTATGAAAAAAAAGTTTAAACAAAAGTTGTAGGGAATTTTATAGCCTACAACTTTTATAATAAATGCAAATCTCATTTAACCGATAGGAAGCCAGATATTCGCGAAAAACCGATTTTTGTGACCTTTGACCTTGAATATCTTGAGACGCGGACACGATAACGATTGTGACTTTTGAGACAACATTTAGAATGACAAAACAAAGGTTCATACCAATTTGCAGCTTATTATCTTTCATTCCGAGGTTGACCCCTTTTTTTACCTAATATGACTGGGCTATCTCTACAGAATCGTATAACCCTTATCCCGCTGAATAAAAAAGTTCCCAAAGGTTGTGAACAGTAACACGAAATTTATTTCACGATTATGTTGTGTAATGTTCGGTCAAATGGAAGCGGGATGTGAACGCGCCCGAATGAGAGTGATAAGGCCGAATGCGAATAATTCTTGCTGCGTAGTTTATTTTTAAACGGGGAAATTAGTGAAATAAAAGATTATACTTTTTAGGGTGTGCGCACATTTGGCGGGTTAAGATATAAGCTTGTACTAAAAACATCAATTTGCTGATTAATAATTTGTGTTGTAAATACATAGATAGAATACATAACAGTACTTACCCAGGCATAAAAAATAATAAATATTAACCCCAAACTAAGCAAAGCTTGTACTAAAACATCAGTTTGCTGATTAAGAATTTGTGTTGTAAATACATGGATAGAGTACCTAACCAGGCAAAAAAAAAGTATCACCAATATGCATTATTTATTTTCGAAATGTAAACTAATACAACTATATAAATACAAAAAAAAACAAAAACTACACGGTAATGTACCAGTATGTTCCAAGATTCATCCAAATATGACCAGCATACTAGGTATTCAACGTGATTGATACCTACTCAATCATCCAAATATGAACATTTAGATTTTATTATATGATAATGAAAATAAAAGGTAGGTATAGGGCCCGTCGGTTGCAACAATGTCGATCAATAATTTATAATAATGAATAATAACTAATAGAATAAATCAATCAGCCAACTGTATCGCAAGACAATTTAATTTATTTTTTATTGAATATAAAATGGCTGAGTGCGTGCGTACCTTTCTCTTATCCGATCGGGTTATTTATTGCACAAGTTTGTTTTTGACCGCCTCACGTACTTTATAGGGCGAACCTTTCCTATCCCGAATTGCCAATTGCTATTTGATATATACTTTATGCTGTAACTTTCCGATCTCATATTTCTTGAGTTTTTTCTTTGTTTTTTACATGATTGAATGTTCTCTGATCGGATAAAGGTTGTGTATTATGAATGCAATTTGCGTGAGTAGAAAGTAGTCTGTTCGTTTTGTGTTCCAACTCATCTTTTCAAAGTTGTGTTTTATATATTTTTGTGAAATGGGATTTAGTTAAATGAGTTTTATGCGTTTTGTAACAAAGTTATTTCAACTTATTTTATTTATTTCGTATCAGCATTGCTATTCAGCGCGGCAATGCAGCCAGTGTCTTGGGTACGCTTCCAATTGGTACTGATTTGGATCAGTTGAACTATCTATAGATCGTTTGCAACGGTCTGTAGATAGCTCAACTATTTCTTATGACAATGTACATTTTGTAAATACTGTGTAGTCGTAAGTTTGTTTATGTATTTTAAGTCTATTCTGTGTGTATAATAGGACAAGCTGATGGTTTGCTTGATGTCAAGTATATGCCTCGAGCAATGTGAAAAATCACTTTAGCAGCATGGCACAAGGAAAAAATGTATGATGGTTAAAATCTAGACTAACTATGTTGGCCAATATTGGCTATTTTTATCACTTTTGCTTATATTATTAGTTATATCACTTATTATCGAAGCAAAACGTGAGCAAATTCTGAAGCAAAGAATGTATCTTCTTTATAAAAAATTTACACGCAAGTCAGTACGACAGATTTTTATTTAAATAATAAAAATAGAATCCTACTGCAATATTTTTGACGTAGTGCGGCCTTTTGAACTCTTATAAAGAAAAAAAGGGTACCCAAAAGTTAAATAAGCTTGCAGAAAAATGGATAACGTTAAAGATTACGGTCTTGCTCTTTGTAAACCATACGATAACAACGTCTCGGTCCGTACGACCTCAAAACTGGCCCAAAATAGGCGCCAATGCTTCGGAAGAACCCTCTTTGGGCCCAAACGACGCTGGATCTTTTATTAGTTTTGTGAATGGACTTGACATAACTGCCGTCGACATCTGTTGTGATATGGCTGTAGCGCGTATACTTTACTTGTCTCGTTAATATTAACGTACAAAACGTCAGCATGATCAGATAGAAAAAAAATGTAATATAATGATTGTAAAAGATTTGTGTACATGCTGTCAAAATACAACTCAGTTGTCAACTCAGATGCTGTCAACAGTGAGCTACGAGTCAAGTCAAAGTTAAAGAGGTCTTTACTCAATAAAATCACAAGGATCATTTAGAATCATACAAGGTGATTACATACCTACTATGTAATTCTAGGTTGCAGTTCCACGCAACCAGAGCCTAGAAGAATGAGCAATTCGAGTATCTGTTGATTAAACTAAGTAAGTAAAGATTGGTTGACTCTGGTAAAGCAAATTCTGGTAATATTGCGAATCGCGGAAATCTAGTCTAGAAATTCCAAACTATAAATTCGAAGAACAAGTATTATATTACTTGCAGTAAAATAAAGTACCAGTGCAGATTGTAATAGAATTATCGTTGAAACGAACTGCCTAGTAAGTCAGTCTGAGGAATCGTGCCCAGGGCGGGCGGTAGCTTCATCGATCCATCCGCGTATCCACTATTTTAGAACACGTGGGATAGGAACCAGGATTGAATTTCAAGTTTCTACTTTAGGTACCACTTTTAGCGGATGTGAATTGAGAGCGCCTTATGTCTATCGATTTAAAAAAAATGAAATTGGATTGGTATTAAGACTGTAAGGTTTTAATGGTTGATATCAAAAACGGTTTTAATCTTGAAAGGTTTCAGTACAATAAACCTTAGTAGTTGGGTAAGTAATATTGATTGAAGGAATAATGCTTTTTTTTTTATTTTTGACAGCTTTAATTTTTACGTTATTTTTTATGTAAAAACGGAGAACATATTTTAAGCAAATAACCACAATATAATAATAAACTTAACAACATGTTTATAAGTTTTGTTTTACATTTCAAACTAAAAACCATTAGCTAGCACGAGTCACTAACTTGCAGTTAAACTCTTCACACGCCTAAAAACTATCGCACACAATACACCATTGTAATTGTACGGAACACTTCACAGTTGTGAATTCTGATAGAAAAGCACGAGCACTGTGAACACTGCATGCAGTGTCATCAATTCACAACAAAGTTATGTATTTCTACAGTTTTATGGATTTTGTACGTAACTTTGTTTTTTTAGAAGCAAATTGATTGGAATTGTAACATGAAAATGAAACTGTGAAATGGTACCGTTTATTAGAGTCCATAAATAAATTGGTTTAAAAAGAAATCAAATTATGTCACTGTTGACCTCGCTCTCCCAGTTTAAAATAACATTCAAATCTCATTAACAAACAAAACACATATAACACAAAAACAATATAACAAGTTTTGTCAAACATTCGATACAAGCTGACAGACGTCACAGCTCAGTTGGTAGTAGCTCTGCCTTCCATGCTGTATGTCGTGGGTTCGATTCCCACCCAGAGCAAATGTTATGAATGTGTGATGAACATAAATATTTGTTCTGTGTCTGGGTGTTACTATGTATGTATTTACAAAAAAATGTATGTACCTAAGTATTCTATCAGCAGTCTAGTTCCCATAGTACAAGCTTTGCGCTTAGTTTGGGACTAGAGTGTGATGTGTGAATTGTCCGTGAATATTTATTGATTCAATATCAAGTCGACCCTATTGTCATTTTTTTTTTCATGTAATTTAACTAACACGGAAAGTGCGTCTGCTTTTGCATTTGTCTATGGATATCGATGACCACTATTTGTATATTTTGTATTTCTACCACAAGAAGGTGGAATATAAATTTTGAATCACCTTGTTTATAAAAGATGATTCTAACTAATCTTTGTGATTTTAAAAATATTTGACTTCTAAGTTTGTGAATTCCTAAACTTATTTAGTATTGTATTGAGCATATTTTGTCGTGTTCCGGCTTACATGTCGAGCAATTCAAAAATAATAACGTATGGTAAACCTGCAAATTTAGCTAATATCTCCAGAGAATGCAACGTTCCATACGTTTCCTCTGAGTTTCTTCCCTCCGGGCTAATTAGAATAAAAGAGTGTGAAACTTCCTCGAACAGACGGACGCTTTTGGGCAGCAGCTTTCGTACATAGCCATCCCTTGGGAAAGCCTTTTCGAGCACCGTTGTGACGAATATTATCGTTTGTAATATTATTAGGAAACAAAACACATTTTTGGATACCTTTTTGTTCAAACTCTGGCGTTGTTCAGACAAAATTGCCAGTAATGTGGAGTTATTGGTATTATGCGGAATTAGTATCGCATAACGAGGTAAATTTGCTTAAAATTTTAGCTAAGGTTTCACAGGGTTTACCCGTGATTTAATTTCCGTTTAGTGTTTTCTAGGGAACAATATTTAAATGGGCAATGTTTTTTTGCTTTACGACAATGGCATTTAGAATGTAACAAAAACAATTAAGTTTAATTAGTTTCAGTTAATTTAATTTAGCAGATCCAGGATAATTACGAGGAAATGTTCTCCATGGCCTCTTATTCGCAGAGTAAACCTACGGATTGCTTATTTACGGCGTTTGAAGTAGGACTCGCGCCAAAGCAAATCTGTCATGGTGTCATTAGCCGGCCAACAGGATTATTTTTATTTCTGTGCCAAGATTTATTTTCCTTAGATTAGCATTCCACTTATTTATGCTAATGTAATTTTAATGGCGGCGCCTTTTTCGGCTAATTTCATTTTAAGAAAAACTCCGAGAGATTCGCTTAAACCAAGGCTTATTAGAAAGCTTTAGGTAACGATTTCAATTTATGAAATTAAAATTATTGGTTTTGTGAATAAATTACTGTCGTTTTTGTAAACAGCCGTAAGGCATTTGTATAACTTGAGGCGACTTCTAAATTATGAGCAAATTCAAATAACATTCCAACGGTGATATATAAAGAAATAATTATGAAATTCATAATCCCAGCAAACTTGGGAAGTAAACCACTCTTACAAACAATTGCTTGAATACTCGCAAGTAAGTGAACTCGAATTCCTCAAAGCTAATTTCTCTTGAATGCTAAAAACCAGCAAAAAACGTAGCACCACTCGGGCCTCAATTTGTCGACATCAAGTACAAAAACAGCAATAAGTCAACACACCGCTCCGAGTCACGAATCGTATCGGGAAATTCGGATTGAAAGAAACTTTGTGGTGGAAGGCACGAGCAAACATTGCTGTGCACACACTCTTTATTGTCTGGCGTCTGCTTCTTGTTCTGATAGAGACACATTTTATTTTACACTTCGTATTAAATAAATAAATACTCACGGACATTACACACATCACAGCTGATAGAACTCTAGTATACTTATTTTTTGTAAATACATACATTGAATACATAGAAACACCCACATACAGAACAAACATTTATGCTCGTCACACAAAAATTTGCTCTGGGTGGGAATCGAATTCACGACCCACAGTATGGATGCAGAGCTACTACAAACTGAGCTGTAACGCCTGTCAATTGACCGTACCGCAATGTTTTTATACAATTTTTTTTAGCCAATAACCCACCGCAAGCTTGATGGTAACCACTGCTTATGATTTATTGACTAACTAAGTACGTTCGTTGAGGTGCCCATTATTCTGATACATAAGGATGTGAGAGAAGTTTCATGTGCCTGTCACATCGCACTCATACCCTTTAACAGAACACAGTTATATGAGCTTAACTGCTTAGTACTACTGGTAGTAAAAATGGCACAGAAGTATGTCACCTTTACTACCAGTAGCACTGTTTAGTGTCACAGGATAGTGTGAATTAGCTACGGTTCAGACGAGCTTTTTCATGCAATCTCTATTTAAAAATAAGAATTCGATTGTCCGTCTATTTCGCTATTAGAGGTTAAAAAAATATTCCTTTACGCGTCCGTTTATTTCTTCTGCTCGTCTATCTGAGGGCTGAGTTTTTGTTTCTAGATATAATGAAGTGCACATATATTTTGTCGATCCATTCTACTTAATGATCTGTAATTATAGTAATGCTGCGCCCTAACAGGGTACATGATTGTACAATTAGCAACATATAACACCAGCTATAACTAATACCATGTGTGCAATAAATAAATAAATAATAAATCTACTGAGGGGTTAAAACTAAATGTGACAATCGTAAACGTATCTTAGCAATAATGATTATCTTAGAATGTCAGCGACAGGCAGTAAATTTCACCTTTGGAAGGAGATATGCAATTTTTACGTAAAAGTATTGCAATTTCTCAGGCAAAGATTCATTTCATGGTATAAAATATATATAAACCACTATTCACTTTAAGTATATAATTATTTACTTGTAATAAAGGTAAATAGGGCATGCAGGACTATTGTTATGTAAACATCTGGTATGTTCAATCAAAATTATAACTTGATATTATTATTTTGATAATTAACACATTTCATTGGCATTTTATATTACCAATTTTTACTATGTGATTGTTTATATGATTTCCAAGTTAAGTTCAAATGATAAAAATAATGTATATTCAAAAGAATTCTGCACAGTAGACCGATTCGACTCCTAATATAACCGAATACAAATAACAAAAGCATATTCTACAATTATTTTCTTTTCAGCAGTTGTAAAAAAAAAGTTATCCAAAAGGGTCGATTCCATCAGCCCATTACTGTATTACATTAAAAGCTTCAAATAAGCTCCGAAACGGAACTGAAGAGCCATGATAAACCGTCTATACTTTTGTCTAAATGTCTGTCTATAATTGCAAAAGAATTTTTCCCTCTTTAAATAGTTCGATAAGCCGGCTTCGCGACACAAAAAGATCGGTCGCGATTCCCCCGAGACCGCGGAGACAAAATAATAAGTTTTCTTTAAGCTGTGGGAAAACGATGAAAGATATTGGCTCAGGACCAACGAGAATACAGAAGCCAATATACTTGTGTAAAGAACAATTTTATTTTGAACTATCTCTTGATATTGTCAACATGGTACACAGGTATGATACTATAATAGACGCTGGGATATGTTTTCTAACTTGTTCATATACTTACATTAAAATAATATTTTTCTCTCACAAAGTACGAGTATGGTTATATATTATACAACACAAAAAAGTTGAGAGACGGGTGCCTGATGTAGATTCATAGACTCTGTATTACAGATCACTAGGCACCACGCTGTAAGTCCAAATTGCTCTTGACATGCAGTATACGAAATTACAATAATACCTCTTGCTTAGATGAAAGATTTATTATTTATAAAGTTTAGTTCATATACATTGAAGGAAAATCGAGCTTTTAAACCTGTCATATTATATCAATGGTCATAAATAGTAGTGGGACTACCACTAGTCTGCTCTTACTCAATATGACTGTTTCCGTGTATTTCAACGAATGAATAAATAAATGAATTGTTCTCATAGTTTTTTGTATAATAAAAACAAAATAATTTCAAACTGTTTACTTTTTGTGCCTTGACAGGCGTTAAGAAAAATGATTTAAAGTAAACGCTACACGATGTAAGTTTAAAATGTTGCAAAGTTCAAGTAAAACCTAGGAAAACATAGGTTGCATACATGCCCGTTCGATCAATTAAAAAAAAACTTAGGTTAGGTTATGTCACGTTAGATATTTGTAAATACCACAAGAATGGTTCATACCTTATTAAAAAAAATCGAATGAATAATGTACCTACTTGATAAATAGGTACATTTTCAGCAGTACATTTTCTTCATTATCTTCTAGAAACTTAATGGAATCCAAAAGAGGATGCCATAATAACAATCTATACACTACATTAAAAAAAAAACAACTTTTGAGAGAATAATAGAACCACATACGAGTGGGATTGCAAGCTCATTGTCACTGCTACTACACAATAATTATATCGTTGTCCATTATAGGGCTGAATCTAGGATTTTGAAGATGCGGTCACTACCTACTTCTAGGCCACCTATTCTTCGAATAGTACTCAGAAAAAAAATATCATCTAAGTATTTATTTTGTTCAAAAGTACATACCAATTGTGTTATAATTCCAAAGTTACATTATTGTTATGGTAATAAATCCATTGACTTCAATTCATTAAAAAAATATTAACCATAAGTGTGATCAAAATATTAATCACACTTAAAACAACGCATTTGAATCAACAAGTTGGATTGTATTAACTCCACAACACAAATTAATAGTCGATTATTTTATTTGGTGTTTGATTCGCGCGCTGCAATCGATTTCGGGTCAACGCAACTATTCGCGACGAACGACGAACGAGCACTGATTCGGCATTGGACGTTGTTTTCCAAAGGTGAGGATTTCGTGCATCCTCGGCCACCTTCGGCGCCTTTCGGCAAACTCATCCCGTTTCGATTGTGAGTAAAGAATTTCATATTTTCCACGGATAAATACAAAAATTTATAATTGAAATGACGCAACAACGAAGCGACTACAAAGGCGGGCTTTGTATCCGGTAAAGGATTTTCATTACTTTTTGCGGCAATGTTATCGCAAATCAGGTATTTTCTTCAATCAAGGTACAATACTACGCACTCATTTTTTAAAGTTATTTTCTATTTTAATTATTTATTGTAGCCAATGCTACGCTAAGTCATAGTAGGTACCTACTTACTGCCATGCATGCACTGCCTCGAAATTATAATGACAAAATGAAACATAGAGATTGGTTTGTGAGTTAAATATGCGAGCTTTCGATACAAGGTTTACCACCGCAAGTAATTAAATTTGTTTGTTTGCTTGTTTTCGGCGTCCGGCTTATCCAGAGTTTGTGATTTTTGCGTGCCCTCGTGTGTACCGAAAATATTACGGGATGAAGTTTGATGAAATTTTAATCAGCGCTCAACTCTGCTCCATTGGAAACCTTTCATGTTGAAGTAAGCCTGGATTGTGGGCCGGATTTAGATTTGTTATGGACAATGATTTAAAAATACATTAAGTTACACGCGCACTTGGCCACTAAGGTCAGCCGACTGGCAGACACACCAGAAGATAACATTTTTGTTTATCAAACTCTAATATATTTAAACCATCGAACTTATTTTATAGATTTATAACCTTTGATGACACCTCAAAACTAAATGAAAACTGAATTAAGTTGACTTCAAGCTTTAAATTTATACCGCAAAATTATTTCAAATATGTATGGATATTTTGATCAGTCGTCTTATTAGGAAATATTTCCCCACCAAAGACGAAACATCCTAGTCTTGAATATTTCAGAGTAATTTTCCAAATTTTCAGTACCAGCAATAAATTACCTACGAGATACAACATTCCAGCTTTGTGTTCGAGTGACGCGATAAGGCACGATCTACTTCTGCGGATATAAACGACCTTCACAGAACTGTTTGAAGTGCTTCTAGAAGGTTCTCTAAAGGTCATGCTATTTATTTATCTATTTAGTTTTACATACATATCATATTTGCGACGCGTGACCCGAGGGCTGGTGAGTATCTGGCCCAGCGTATCAGCATTGCTATTCAGCGCGGCAATGCAGCCAGTGTCTTGGGTACGCTTCCGATTGGTACTGATTTGGATCAGTTGAACTATCTATAGATCGTTTGCAACGGTCTGTAGATAGCTCAGCTGTTTCTTATGTATTTTATATGACAATGTACATTTTGTAAATACTGTATAGTCGTAAGTTTGTTTGTGAATAAAGTTGATTCATATATTTGTTAAATTAGTGCCTATGTTAAGTTTGTCTAGGCACTAGATTCTCATACTAAAAATATATTATATAGTTCCCGTAATATCTTCGTAAATAATAGCAAATGTGCTAATCTGATGTATAAACTACATTATTGTAATTAGACTTTTGTCTTAAGCGCAAAGCCTTAAGTCAAAAGTCTGTGGTTTCTTAAACGTTGCCAGGCTTTTAGACCTTAAAACATTAAATATTAAGTAAAGCAAGTTTTTGATTAATCCTGAGTTGCCGTAGGGAAAGAGATTATGAAATATTTGACACCAAAGGTCACCCTTTATGGACTATTGGATTAACTTTGTATTTGGGATTGGGAAAGTTTTTGGTTTCAAGTCAATGCTTCCGGCGAGAGTTTTCCTTTTCAATCAATTCCAACTTAGGTCATTAAAGTTATATTATAATAAATCAATATTTATGTATTGATCGTTAGCATTGAAGTAAAATTCTCTTTGATGTGTACTTAAAATTTGTGTCAACATTCTGACACAAATTTTATTTATTATTTATTCTTTTTTATTCTTATTTATTTGAGTTAGTAATGGAATTCCCTCAGTCCACTTATGCCTAAAGTGTGTACTGTGAGGAATATTATCGTTTACTTTTAGTAAATTTATGTTGAATACATACAATTTGATTCTATATATCATCATCATCATTATATGCGGGTTCGATTCCCGCCTTAGGATAAATGTTTGTATGATCTGCAAATATTTATTCTGTTCTGGGTATTTTATACGTATAATAAGAAATATATATCTATGTAATGTATTGTATTAAGTATGTCAGTCTTACCCATAACACAAGCTCTGATAAACTTGGGGCTAGATGATGTTGTGTGGATTGTCCAGCATTTACTTATTTATAGACTTTAGAGCTATCAGCTTTAAAAATCTCTCGGCAATTTGCATAATGCTCAGGCTTATTATTTATTCAAAGCAGTAACGTCAGTTACAATGTTTCATCTTACAACCTCAAAGAGCTTCGAGCTTGTTAGCATCACAAAATATCAGAGTGGATGGGAATTCTAAAACGCGTCTTACACATACACCTGTTACTGAAAAGCGTCGGCAAACTTTAGAGTTGAACTAACATACCGTACTGAACTTGCATGTATATCTATATATTCTATCTTTAGATATATAAAAATCAATGCCACTTCTCGTTGTTATTTTATAACTCAAACTACTATCTAAGGCTTTATTTTTAGGCTTTATTTGGACTAATTAGCAGATGGTTTATGTGTAGTTTGCTTATAATCTGTCGAGTGGTTCTTCATTTATCTCATTTTTTATAGTAGGTATATAGGGAACAGAGTTCGCCGGGTCAGCTAGTAGATATTTTTTTTTTTTTTCTCTCTAACCTATCTCGTCCCACTGCTGGGCAAAGGTCTCCCCGAGGAGAATAAATAAAAAAAAATCTCTCTCTCTCTCTTTTTCCTTGAGCGTCGAGGCCAACCAAGGAGACGATGGCGGGACGACCTAGACGCTTTCGAGGGGAATTGGTGGAAAAAAGCGGAGAATAGGGACGAGTGGAAGGACTAGTAGATATAATATAAAAAAATGCGCGTTCAATTTATATTGCACCACTTAAGGTAGTCTGAGTTTTATTTGACTGTGACTGTGAGGAAATTATTGAGATACATGCAAACATCAAAAGCCCATTGTTCTAGAAGATAATAGATAGATAGATAGATAATTCTTTATTGTTTACCACACACAAATAGGACAAAAAAACTTAAACAGGTAGTCATGGCAATACAATGGGCGAAATACAATAAATATAATAAGACTACGAAAGAAGACTATTATATATTTTTGTTTTTCTGATTGTGAAAAAGAAACGGGTGGCGACACATAATAAATATTCATGGACATTTCACACATCACACTCCTAAAATAGGCAAAGTATGGGAACTAGACTGCTGATAGAAAACTTATATAATTTTTTTTTAAATATAAACTTAGTTTACATGGTAACACCTAGACACAGAACAGTTGTAAGTAGGTTTGTGATGGTAAATATCAAAATAAAAAATGTATTTATTTTATATGATCAAATTCAATCACAAATTATCAAATAAAAGATACATCAAAATCATTCATCAAACATAAAAAGTTAAATATAAATTTTGAAAAAGGTAGAACCCGGCATTCATTACCGGCCATCAACGACGTCTGCGTCTAACAATCCCCAGCGCAGAGCTGTGAAAAATGGCCCCCTCGCGACACAAGGATGGGGCCACCGATTTTTCTCCAGAGATAGGCCGCGTATATCTTGCAAAAGAGATAACGTCCTAGCTCGCTGAGACAGCTGTTTCTTGAGAACAGATAAAAGCTCCTACATATGTAATGGCTGTGATCATAAGGATGTTTTATCAGTAAATTAGATTTTGGGACGCGGTTGATTCTATAAAGTTATTAAGACCGGGCTCAGTGGCGCGTCTTGGGAGAGACCACGTCCAGCAGTGGACTGCTAGGTATAGGTTGATGATGATGATGATTATGAAATCAAAGTCGAATCTAAGGGATTGTATCATATTTTTATTGTTTATCTTTGTTTTCGACTTTATTGGGAATTTTCGTGAATTTTAATCTATATTAGAAATAATGTATTTATTAACTATGGAAGTTTTTTACTACAGCGTATTTATTTCATTAGTGATCCTTAAAAAAGTAACTTTTTATCAGTTTCTAGGTACAATTGAAATAAAAATAAAAGAGATAAAAAAATCAACATCCGAGTACTATGTAAGTCATTTTTTTGTATTCGTTTGATTGCGTTGCATGTCTCGACATTGAGCGAATTTAAAAACTAGAGCACACCTTATTGTGCTATAAAAATACATTTTTTTTCCTAAATTTACTTAAAGTTAACTAACTACTTCAATTACTACTTTTTGTATCGGATTACGTAAAAAACAATTTAATTTAAATAACCTAGGAGATTTCAACAATAGAAAAGTAATAGCAGTGATTTTTTTTACAATGAAAAGTCAAGTATTTTCTATAATAAGAAAACAGTTTGAATACCCAGTGTATGCCAATCTTAACTTCAAAAGGCGACCATTTGGATTAATTGCCAGACGAATTAACTTTTAATACCGACGTAAGAAAAACTTTTACGTCGAAAACGTGTTACTTAAGACGTTAGGAGATTACTTCTTATAACTTTCAGGAACTAGGATAAGTTAGAGTAGTTCAACGAACTTATAAAATGATTCTAAAAACTATTACTTATAAGGATTTGAATTATTATACACATCAGATAAAAAATAATAATTTTAACCAACTCGTATTTCATTATAAAACTATGAAGTTGCGTTATAGAAAACTCTTGTGTATTATAAATATGTAGGTACTTTCATTTTTTAGTACAGTAACAGTCATAGAAAATATAAGATGACACAAATGCGTTATAATATTTAATGAAAACTGTATTTAAAAAGTCAAAACAATATCCAAATAGTATATCAAGTGGTATAAAAGGTGCACCATTATGTACATCATTTACATGATACTAATGTACTGTAGAAATATTCTCAGCAGTAACGCGACTCGAGGTAATGCCTGGCTATTTATTTCCAACGTACGTTATTTAACGAGCTGACTAATGAGGCGTCTTGTCTCGTGACAATCGCCGCTTTTATTATGTGCGCGCATTATCAAGTGAGACGATGTAAATTTAAGGTTTATAAACATCGTTGCATCTACATTAAATGAGTAAATAATAATAATCGATGCATCTCTGGTCAACGATAGCTAATGAGGCGTCTTGTCTCGTGACAATCGCCGCTTTTATTATGTGCGCGCATTATCAAGTGAGACGATGTAAATTTAAGGTTTATAAACATCGTGGCATCTACATTATATGAGTAAATAATAATAATCGATGCAGCTCTGGTCAACGATAGCTAATGAGGCGTCTTGTTTCGGGACAATCACCGCTTTTATTATCTGCGTGCATTATCAAGTGAGACAATGTAAATAAGTATTATAGACATCGTTGCATCTACATTAAATAAGTAAATAATTATAATCGACGCAGTTCTGGTCTCTGGTAGCTTGGTCAGCCTGTTTCGGTTCTGGCAGCCAACTTCTTCTTTATTTTCATCAATTTCGTAAAAAAGCATTTACAAAGATTTTAAAACAAATATATGAAAAATACAATAGCAGCATTATCAATTAAATAAAGTATACAACATAAATAAATATTCATGGAAACACAAATAATAAAGAAAATCTATTTTAATTCCAGTTATAGTGGATATTCTTCCTGATTTTTCAAAACAATATTTATTGGAATAATATTGGGTGGCATTATCGCAATCTCTACCAAGTAACTAAAAAAAATTACTGAGAGTATGCAGGTAGAAATAATTATTAATGAGGACGTGATTTATGTTTAAATCAATATAAAACTTTAAGACAGTAAGTAGATAAAATTATCTACTGAAGATTGTAATAATTCAATTGTCTACACGTAGTCCAGTCAAAATAGACTAAAATTATGACTTCAGTTTGCATTAATTCCCAACAAGCTGGATTTTTGTGCAGGCCTTGAATACGTCATTACAAATGATATGTCAAAAGTCCCCATCGATCCCGCTTGTGCGTTGTTTTTTATTCGAGGTCAAAGGTCATAAATTTGCATTTTTTGCATATATCTCTGAAACAACAAAAGCTATCGAAAAATGGTTCAGGCAAAGTTTGTACATCGTAAAATTGTCTACAAAACTACTTCAACACTTTTCATCTACAAAGCATCGTTTTCGAGATATAGTGACTTTAGACCGCAGGAAAATCGTCGAAGATGCTGCGTTTTTTTCATTTCAGCCGTTTTATCTGCTTCATTGCCACAGAACAAACAGTATTTCTTGAAATTTACTGAAAGGGGTGATGGGTTCGATGGGTTAGTCCTCCTCCGAGGTAATGAATCGTCTTTTTGTTTCAAGAAATACTGTTCGTTCTATGGCAATGAAGCAGATAAAACGGCTGAAATGAAAAAAACGCAGCATTTTAGTAGATTTTCCTGCGGTCTAAAGTCACTATATCTCGAAAACGATGCTTTGTAGAAGAAAAATGTTAAAATATTTTTGTAGACAATTTTACGATGTACAAACTTTGCCTGAATCATTTTTCGATAGCTCTCGTTGTTTCAGAGATATACGCGAAAAACGCAAATACCCAGGTTAAAGTCATAAATTTGCGTTTCAAAGTCATAAACGAGAGCTATCGAAAAATAGTTCCGACAAAGTTTGTAGATCGTAAAATTGTCTACAAAAATATCTTAACACTTTTCTTATACAAAGCATCGTTTTCGAGATATAGTGACTTTAGACCGCAGGAAAATCTACTAAAATGCTGCGTTTTTTTCATTTCAGCCGTTTTATCTGCTTCATTGCCATAGAACGAACAGTATTTCTTGAAACAAAAAGACGATTCATTACCTCGGAGGAGGACAAACCCATCGAACGCATCACCCCTTTCAGTAAATTTCAAGAAATACTGTTTGTTCTGTGGCAATGAAGCAGATAAAACGGCTGAAATGAAAAAAACGCAGCATCTTCGACGATTTTCCTGCGGTCTAAAGTCACTATATCTCGAAAACGATGCTTTGTAGAAGAAAAGTGTTGAAGTAGTTTTGTAGACAATTTTACGATGTACAAACTTTGCCTGAACCACTTTTCGATAGCTTTTGTTGTTTCAGAGATATATGCAAAAAATGCAAATTTATGACCTTTGACCTCGAATAAAAAACAACGCACAAGCGGGATCGATGGGGACTTTTGACATATCATTTGTAATGACGTATTCAAGGCCTGTACAAAAATCCAGCTTGTTGGGAATTAATGCAAACTGGAATGTCTATTTTGACTGGACAACATTTTCAGCTACAGTATACCGTAATGTAATCTTCACAAAATTTCCCTCAAATAAAATAAAATAAAACAGGAACGCGGGTCTAACGAGGCATTTTCTCGATCAGAAGACACGGATCACTTATTATTCTGCTAAATGTATTGCTTTCAACCTTATTGAAAAAACGTAAGCGGTGATCGCTAATATCTTTATTGCTTTTATAATAAATAAAATAAATAAATATTCACTAACAATTCACACATAACACTCTAGTCCCAAACTAAGCGCAAAGCTTGTACTATGGGAACTGGACTGCATAAAGAACACATTTTTTTGTAAATACATACATAGAATACATAGTAACACCCAGACACAGAACAACATATTTATGAACAAAAGAAGAACAAAATATTTATGTTGGTATAGTTGCAGTTAGATTAAGGTTACTACTTAATAATATTGATTACGCAAGGGCTTAGGTCCTTAATTATAAAAACACTATGTTTTTTTTTAAAAAACAGCACTGCGGTACCAACCTTTTTTCGAAGCAGTTCAGGTAATTTTAGACCCATATAACTTCGTTTTGGATTAAATTAAAAGCCTGTGTTTTCAGTAACTAAGCAGGCATATAAGGTTTCAACTTACAATTATTCAAAGATTACATTGCAAAGAAGTAGGTATTTGTTAAAACAAATTAAGTTCGACTGAGAAGTGTCTTAAACAAATTAGCACCAGTCAGCATGTCGAAACTCAAATCCTCAGACAAAAGACTATTCAAACACAACAAATTCGTTCTGGGTATTTTATAAAAAATATCTCTCTATGTATTGTATTAAGTATGTCAGTCTTCTAGTACCCATAACACAAGCTCTGCTTAGCTTGGGGCTAGATGATGTTGTGTGGATTGTCCAGCATTTATTTATTTAAATACATTTCACACAACAACGCCATCTAGTCTACTATGGAAACAACATGGGTAATAAAATATTGATAAGTATTTATTCACGTAGGTATGAACACAGGATACATATTAACGTTTCTTGACACAGAATAAACACTATTGTTTGTTTTTGCTGGGAATCAAATCTACCATCGTGGAAGTCAGACCTAGTATGAGTCTATTAAATTTCCACAAAAACTAAATACCTACGATTTACTACTATAAGCATTTGTTTTTTACAATCGTTTAAAGAAAAAAAGATAGAAAAAAATTGTTATTGTGTCATAAATAAAATAAAAATAAATATTTAAAATATAAACTTAATATTAATACATGCGTGACAACAAAACAGGCCATCACTCAGCATGTATTGTAGTAGTAGCCTATGTACTACTACAACGCTGATTTTAAAACATGATAATAAAACCGTCTATTTATAAAAATTGAACGTGTGTTGTGCTAAAATCACCTTTTGTCTAAGGATACGGAAACGAATTTTTGTTCTAACTTATACTGACAATTAGTAAAGTTTCTAATTAGTTGAAGTTATTTTGAGTATTGCTTAAGTATAAGAAAATGGTAGATTTCGTTACAACTTTCTAACTCACAATTAATAAATTAAGTACATTGTTATTTTTTTATATGTATACTTATGGAAATATTGGTGGTCGATTTGGTACGACACATATTTATAAATTAAAAACTGGCTTAAGAGCTGGCAAAACATATTTCAAAACTAATCTAGATATAGCAACGACACGAAAAAAAGAAGAATAAGATAAAAAAAGAAGTTCTTTCTAAGTTCTTATTAATTTACTGAAGACAGAATATACAGTCAAACAGGTCACATAAATTCCAACTACAACGATCTAACTTACACCCATAAAACTTAACTTTCAACAAATGCAAATGTGGGCAGAAGCGAACATTGGCACGTTAGAGCAATCATGAACAAGCTGCAAGCCACAGCTTGGGTAAAAAGCTGGTACAGTTTCAAATCCAGGTACTCGTAGTAATTATAAACAAAAACCGTAATTATAAACTTAATAACAAAACAGATTTATATGATAGGAATAATTCATAATCTTAGATTCATAGATTATAAATTATTCCTATAATGTAAATCTGTTTTGTAACTAAGTTTATATCATATCCGTTTAAGAGCCATGGATTTTGTAACTCAATAAATAAGAAATAAATAAAATAAAAATAAATGTTATTTTGCACGGAAATAATATAATTATGTTCACACTGAAAGAGCATAATTAATTTTATTTTAACAAAAGTTAACAAAACCAACTTGATTTGTCATCGACCGCTAAAAGCACATATTATTTACTATTTAATAAAAATCATCATTTCCGCGATAGGCGTGTGAATAAAATCACACAATAAAATAATGTGAAACCCAGCAATAGCATTTTGACCTGAAAAAAATTGTTTTTCTAGGAAGCTCTGGGTCCGTGGGGGGTACCGAGTCCTTAGGGTATTTAAAATATTATCGCTTGATTCGAGAGCTGAAGAGTATCTTAATAACACTTCTTACTAATTAAGCTTTTAAATTATTGTATTAGGTTTTATCATTATGCAACTTTTTCACGCGAATTTTGTAAATATTTTGACATTTCAACAATAAATATTTATCAACTTCTTCGAGCGAACAGATTAGTTTTTTGTGTCGAGCTGGTTTCCCAAGACTGTATCTATAGCAGACATAGCAGTTGATTCCCCTCACTTGTCCGCCACTCCAGATGGCCGGATGATATGGCACGCTCCGAGGAAGATGAATGTTCTATGATACGTGGCGCCGTGACGGCACGGTGAAATGTATCGTGGTGTTTTATGCTTACTTATCTGAGGGGATGAAAAATTATACTCAAAAATTACTAGTAATACGCAACCAATACAGAAATGATCAGGCTTATAGCAAGAGTTAAAGAAAATCTATAACAATATTATGAAGAAGTAAAGTTTGTGTGTTTGTATTTGTTAAATTGTAAGGGGTAATCTCGGAATCTATTGAACCGATGTTAAAAATTCTTTCACCTTTAATTTCATTAATTTCAATAGAAAGCCACATTATTGTTGAGTGTCATAGGTTATATAAAAAACCGAAAAATAAAAAGGCTTTTACGTAGGAGTCCGTTTTGCAAAGTGAATCGGAGAAAAAACGGTCGAATTATGCCCAACGAAGTGGGCACGGGTCAGCTAGTTATAAATAACTTGGAAGATTTATCTTAAATTAGTGATTCATGTTTTACATAAAATATTGTACGATATCAGCGCGGCTTATATTCTAATGGCTACTTTGCCGCTTTAATTAACAAAATAACAAGCAGACCTTTGTCAAGGTTCGGACCAAAATATGTACAATTTAATCCGTTCAGATTCGCATGCCCTGTAATACAATCCCGTTGACTTTCCGACAAATACTTCAGATTTGTCCAAATAACTCAGTAACTTTAGATAAAGGGAGCCTGTAGTTAGCTGTATCAACCCTGCGAGCTCGTAATTTAATTAGAAACTCTCAAGTGGAATTCTACGAATGACTTTTGTATTTACATGTTATGTAAAGTTACGAAATTCGGTTCGAGCCGGTTGTTGCGGTAACTTTGTTACAATTTATCGGACGGATCGCTACATACGCTGACCCGATGCTTTTATAATTGTTCGCGTATTGAGGGAATTAAATAAACGTCAGTGAAATTTACAAAGTTTTAATTACTTCTCATTCCGGTTCGTTGAATTAGATTTGAAAAGGATTTCATTGGCTGGTTATGTTTATGTGCTCGGGGCTTGTTAAAGCACTTGTATCAGTTTGTTTTGTCGGGACGTTTATTCGGAATCCAATTCCAAAACTTTCAGGGTAAAGTTTATCATTATTCAATCGATTTTTATTCTGAAAAACCACTTAGTTTAATTAAATTGTTAATGTAAAAGAATAAAGTTATCTGTTTTGAAATCTTTCATGTCTGTTAGTGTAAATTATTTGCTTTAAAACTTGTTATTGAAGTTTTTATTAAATCGAATTAAGTTTTGAAGCTTTGAAGCGCTCATTACAAGATCGCAACACGTCGGGACTCTTGTCTACGGCACGTGAATTGAAATCGTAAAGATAGTGAACAGTCCGAGCGCCGTACCTTAGCGAATTCATACACTACGTGATACTGGCTTTAAAAGCTCCGTAGAGCTTGCACTCGCATGAAATATGGCTCGCAATAGGGAAATATTACTTGTTTAGAGTTATATTTAGTGATATTTTTGTTTAACATAATATGTGTAGCCGCAGTTAAGTAAACATTATGCTTAGCAGTTAAGTATCGATGTTAAATATGACTTACCTAATGGTGAATGTTTATTTATTTATGATAATAGGTTCTAACCGAGTGAGTATTTTTTAACTTTTATCATTTATTACCTATTTATTATACCTTATTTTAACTTAGGTTTTATGAGAAAAAGTTATTAATCAAGTTTTTAGCATATATTATTAAGATGTTGTTTGGCTGTTAGTTCTAACAACGCATTCTTCATTAATTTGAGACTTAAAAAAGTCAGGTGTGATATGCTCTCAGATACAATCATAGTTCTATAAATGAAAGTTTTTTTAATAAACTTTTAAAAAACAGAAATAAATTGTATTAAACAATACCTATTATTAAATGTTGTTATTCATATTTTGATCACATTATTTTATAAACATGAGTATTTTATCAAACAGGTGACGTTATTGCATTAGATATTGTGTAGGTACCTTCTAACTGTTACATTTTATTTATACTTATATAGAAAGAAGGAAAAAATATTTGTTTGACATAAATATTTTGAATTCATAGGACATATCTCATTATTTAAGGGTACTTGTATTCATTGTCCTGCTACAACTTACAATAGCAAGGCAATTACACGGATACCGACCACAACGGATTTGAGCCAGCACACTCAATAAAAGCGATAAATTCCCACTTCTCGTCTGAATGCCATGAAATGAAAACCAGCTATTGTTACAACCCAAACCAACTCTGGCTGGATAAAGGCAACCGCCTTTGCCACTTTTGCAAGACACTTCTACTATAAGAAATCCAATTTAACTTTGTCGCCGAACAAAATGCTCCAATAGAAATAATTTCGTCAAGGACTTCCAACAGCTGTACAATTCAATCAGGGAAGCCTTCTGTTTTTTTATCTCTGTCGAAGTATTTTCTTCAGGACGTGACGTAAAAAGTTTGGTTAATGCCTTTGTTACTTTTAACACCTGTAATCTGTTGTTTGACGTCCTACAAATCGGTTTGAATAAACTTTGGAATGGGGTTTAGCTGGGATAAAAAGAAAATTGTTTTCGTTTTCATTCCATTATTTGTGATTTGTTTTTTAAGACAGATCAAGAAACATACACAAGCAAGTCTGAGAAGAATGAATAGGGGAAGGGAGTCTACTACAACAAACATAATAATAACTGTTTAATAAACAATAAATACATTATTGTGGTGAGTGTATAATAGCACTCAGAATCACCTAGTGACTAGTGTATAAAATAATCCTTAAGATTTTTATTATTTATTTCTACTATAAAACAGCTGCTATATTACATACAAAAAATAACCGCAATTTTTTAATATACTTACATAACTCTTAACAGACACAAATAACAGAATTCTCAATTTTAATTAAAACCTTATAATAACGAACCTTTGTATTTAAACTGGAAACTATCGAACGCTAATCTGACAAGTTTCTGACTTCCAATTAATACTTAGATAGTATCTCAGCGAGTTGGTACAATGTTTGTTTCAAGTTTCAACAAAATAATTGTTCAAGCGACGTGAATATTTCACCTCAACTAAGGTTTATTAGATGTTATTAATATCATAGTTTTATAGCTTTATAATAATACAGTAGTAATGATAAATAATAGTAATAAATATTCGCAGACAATTCACACATCACACTTTAGTCCCAAACTTAGTAAAGCTATGGGAACTAGACTGCTGATACAATACTTAAATACATTTATTCTTGTAGGTACATACATTCATGGAATAATTAGTAACACAGAACAAATTATTTATGTTCATCACTCAAAACATGTATGTACCTATAAGGTAGTAAAAAATATCTCTATCTATATTATTATATTGTATTAAGTATGTCAGTCTTCTAGTACCTACCCATAACACAAGCTCTGCTTAGCTTGGGAGCTAGATAATGTTCTGTGGATTGTCCAACATTATTTATTTATTTATTATTTGCTCTGGGTGGAAATCGATCCCACGACCAGCATGGAAGGCAGAGTACTACTAACTGAGCTGGGACGACTGTCGAAGTTGAAGACTATAAGGCTAGGTTCAGATGATCGCGCGGTACCGCGCGGGTCTACGAACCGCGCGGTACCGCGCGATCATCTGAACCTAGCCTACGCGTGTTATACTTTATAATGGACAACGTGAGGGTACATAACTTCCCTCTTTTCGTTTTAATCTAAGTTTATAGTCACTATACGTGTCGCATACGCCATCAAGGATGAGTTTTTTATAGCTTTTTGACTTAACGGGGAGAACGTGACACAAAAAGCGTAACAATAGCTGCCTTTATTCTGAAAAATACTTCGAATTTATTCCAATTATATTGTTAATTCACAAATCAATTTATCGGCAAAGCAAAAAATCATACTTTAACACTGGCTTAATCTTCATTTTTTCAGTATATTTGTATGTTTGCGACATAGTTTTCTTAGTACAAAATATAAACGATAGATAGATAAAAACTTTATTGCACACACAAATTAGAAAAAGTACAATACAGAAAAAAATAATTACTCGGTACTTATAAGTACAATGGCTGGCCTTATCGTTAAAAACTATCTCTTCCGGACAACCTTTGTATGGACAGGAATTAAAGAATAGACTATTCTTACCTAATATATTTTGGGAGAAGCCATTGGCTCCTGTAACACAGTTTTTTAACTAGCTCGGAAGCCTATGGTTTCAACTTTTTCTGTATAAACATTTATTTGTGTCAATAAAACATATTTTTACTTTTACTTTACCAACTTTGTATGTTTATCTAAAAACGTGTTAAAGATCGTCGAGTTTCCTCTTTAAATATCTCAGTATCGGAAACTGCAATCAATCTGAAAAGTCTCGCAGAATAGAGCTGCAGGTGGTACTAGTTACGTGTACGGCTACGTGTACGGTTACGTCATAGGAAACACGTTCGACAAAATCATATTTTACGTGATTCTATTCTCCGTTCCTACGTGATTGCTGCCGTTGTGAATGCAACATACGGAATCAGTGTTTGTATATTTAACTGGTTGAGAAACAGTGAGAAAATAAAACAAAAATCACAACCGGTGCAGAATAAAAATTGTCTATACCACAAACTGGAATGCATAGTATGAGCCCAATATATGATTGAAAATCATTTAATTTTTATAATACTTGTTTATTCAGAAACAAACTATAGTATTACAGTATTTACCAAATATACATAAGCATATAAAATACATAAGAAACTACAGACCGTTGCAAACGATCTATAGATAGTTCAACTGATCCAAAAGTACCAATCGTAAGCGTACCCAAGATACTGATTATAATTAAATGTTATAAGGTCACGAAGTTATCCTCAGGTACAGTAGAAGTTAACTAGGCATTCAACTGAAAATTTGATTATTTCAAATTATAACGGTTAGTCGGCGAATGTTGTCGAAGGGGCTCTTTGACGGGGTCAACCGCCATGGCCCAAGATTTGATGAAACTTCTCAAAGTGTTACGCTCGGTTGAGTTTTGTACCGGCCGACAGCGTGAGAAAACACTGAGGGAATTGAATTGAATTGTTTTATGGCCTACGTATAGATATAGTTATAAAATTTCATGATTTACACTGATCTAATTATAGTAATAAAAATAATATTATCGTAATAAAGTTTAACATAATGTGAAACATAATGTTAAACTTTAACATGCAATGATGTATGTATTTTTTATTCATCTGGTGTAAAATAAAGATATTATATTCTATGAATATTTAGGCATCAATTTTTTTTTTGTTTGCTATCAAACAAATAAATAAATAATGCTGGACAATCCACACAACATCATCTAGCCCCAAGCTTTTGTTATGGCTACTAGTAGACTGACATACTTAATACATTACATAGATATATATTTTTTAATATACATATACCCAGAACACCCGGATTAAATATTTGCAGAACATACAAACATGTATCCCGAGGCGGGAATCGAATCCGCAACCTTCCGCGTCGCAGGCGGACCATCGCCCACCGCGCCACATCGGTCGTCAAATGAATGAATGTTGTTGATCGAAATGGAACCCCAAAACGTTTTAAAATAAAATAAAATAAATATCAAGTAAATATTAAATAAATATCAAGTAAGTAAATCAAGAACTTTAATTTGCCCAAATAACAGAATTGGTACAAAATAAATTACCACGGATACTGGAGTGGAGACCGCGTTTAGGCAAGCGTAGTGTAGGACGCCCTCCGGCGAGATGGAGCGACGATCTACGGAGTGTAGCTGGCAAAAACTGGATGAGAAGAGCCGAAGACCGGGCTCAGTGGCGCGTCTTGGGAGAGACCTACGTCCAGCAGTGGACTGATATAGGTTGATGATGATGATGATGATGAAGTTACCACGCCTGTCAAAAGATATCTTAAAGTTTCAAACAATTTATTCCTAGAATTATCTCAATTGTTAACAAACGTCAACTTGTCAAAGGTAGATAAGTAGGTAGTTTGCAAGTTAATCCACTATAACGGTGCTATAACTTAGTTTAATTTGAACCAGTCAAACGCAGTTTCCTCACTTCAACTAGCGTTTAATTATTGTTGCAAGACATCGTTAATTTGATACTACCCGTCTCTGTATTGTGTTCAACGAACTGTGTTCTAATGTTACAATTTGACGAGAGAGCTTCGATAACTACATACTGTATCTAGACCATAATATAAACATAAATAATGCTGGACAATCCACACAACATCATCTAGCCCCAAGCTAAGCAGAGCTTGTGTTATGGGTACTAGAAGACTGATATACTTACCTAATACAATACATTACATAGATATATATTTTTATTATACATATAAATACCCAGAACACCCGGAATAAATATTTGCAGATCGTACAAACATTCATCCCATTCACACATCTTTCATCACACATCTCTGGCGGGAATTGAACCCGCAACCTCCGCGTCGCAGGCGGACCTTCGCCCGCCGCGGCATATCGGTCGTCACGTCAACAATAATGTGGACGTACCAAGGTTTTCGTAGATGTACTACAACTTGTGTTAGTTGCTTCTATTACTACTACTAGACTATTGCTGATATGCTTCGGTTTTATGTGCAGACGCTACGGATTTTTATACAAGCACAACGACTTCTGTACTACAGATTTCGTAGACATGCTACAGCGTCATTTTGATGTGCAACTGTTTTTTGTGCATATGCTACGGATTTAATAGACGTTTATGTTTATAGATGTTTTTTTTATATATTAATTTACAATATAATAATACCAAACACTTTAGTCAACAATGTTAGTTTTTATCTACAAAATAAAAATAATGACATTATGGAAGATCTATAAATTATTAACAAATATAATAGTACCTAATGAATAATTTTCTAACTGGAATAGTTTAAATCAAAAACTATAATAATAAACAATAATAAACTATTGATATATTGATAACACTGAATAGCATTGCTATTCAGCGCGGCAATGCAGCCAGTGGCTTGGGTACGCTTCCGATTGGTACTGATTTGGATCAGTTGAACTATCTATAGATCGTTTGCAACGGTCTGTAGATAGCTCAACTGTTTCTTATGTATTTTATATGACAATGTACATTTTGTAAATACTGTATAGTCGTAAGTTTGTTTGTGAATAAATTTTATTAAATAAACTATAATAAAAAAATACTAATAGTTTCATCGGATTGTGATTATACTAGATAATTGTAAATTTTTCTGCACATATGTATAATGGATAAAAATTGTTTTTTTGCGCCATCTTTGCACAAGAATAAATCACGTCCGACCGTTCAGAGTTGGAACAAAAAAGTTAAAATGAAACTGGACAGGTACGAGAGCAGGAATAATGCACGAAAGTTCTTTTATAATAGATTAGATTAGAAAATTCTTTATTGCACATAAAATATAGGTATTGTACATAGGCGAGCTTTAATGCTAAAGAGCATTTTCTTCCAGCTGACCTTTGTGTGATACACTAGCTGACCCGGCTAACTGGCATTGATTTTTATATATATATAGATAGATAGATAATAATTTTCCAAAAATGAACTAAACCGACTACATTCGTCATTGATAAGTAATCATAAAACCTTTTTAAAGACACTCAAAAATAACAAGTTAACAAATTATATGGGACCTCCAAATTATCTAACAAATACGATTCTTGTTTTAATTTTTATTTGCTCATAATTAGCGAAGTAATCGTGTAATAGATAAAAAATATACAGTCGAATTGGGAACATCATATTTACAAATCTGTTGAAAACAAATAGGTAAATAATTTCCAGATGATGGTGTAATTTAATTTTTGTCGATATAGTTAAATAATTAAATATAAATTGTTTATATGATCATGATCCAACACCACAACTACACAAAGGTTAGTTGGAAGAAAATTCTTGTTAGCATAAAGCTCGCCTCTGTACCATTATTTAAGTGCAATAAGGAGTTTCTTATACTAATCTGATCCAAAATTGATAATAAATATTTGTCAACACGTAAAAAAATGGCGCATAATGTGTTTAAGCATTCTAGACATTGCAGACATATTTATAAGGGCGTTTAAAACCAGAAAGTGTTAGTGGTATAAAAATACACGTCTATATTGTAATATTACCATGAATTTGAAATTTAAGCTAAAAATCTTGCAAAACAGCTTCAAATGGCGAACAACCACAGAATATTTATAATACTAACGTACAGAAACACAGTTCCAAAAAATGCGCCGTGGCAGGTCATTCAGCAAAGTATTTGACAGGCGTCACAGCACAGCTCAGTTGGTAGTAGCTCTGCCTTCCATGCTGTGGGTCATGGGTGCGTTTTTTTTTCATTTCATTTCACTACATTTATACTTTTTTCTTATTCTATAGTAGGTACCTACCTAGCTGAGCTCTTATTGTAGGCTTCTGTCCATCCAAAGGTGGTCTGGAAGAAATCGCTTCCTGGCGATAAGACCTCTCATTGTACTGTTTTTTATTTAGTTTATTTGTTTTATGTATTTTACATAAGTTTGTACAAAGTATTTTCATTACTTCGTTCAAATTTTCATATTTTGATATTCGTTTTGAGATGATTGCTAGAATACAAGAGTTTTTTTTTCAACCTATGTCGTCCCACTGCTGTGCAAATACCAGAGTATATAATAAATATTTTGACTCTAACCTTAGCGTCCCAGATAAAGACTTCAAAAGTCTTGCAAAACTTTATTTCTATTTTTAAAATATGGCTGTAATACCTTCTGTGTGAGCTGAAATAAATATTTGATTTGATTTGATTTGAAAACTTTACCTGGTACCTTGGAGGTAGCCGTTGGTCTGTAGAACTGTGAGGCCTATTTTGTGCCCTTGAGAGACAGAACCCTAACGCTACACACCGCTTGTCTACGTGTCGGAAATATTAACTCAAGCATTTGAATACTTTATGATCAGTAAAAAGAAAGATTTGAATCGCAAATGTATTCGCATTTTAATCAAACGACCTGTCGAATGACAGCTTTGATTTTTCCTTGTAATGTTACTCAAAATAAAAAAAAATATATTATATCCGATTTAATTTAGAGTATCTTATAATTTTGCATAAAATTTGTGAATAAAACGTTGTGTTTCTCACTTCCTAACAAAAATAGTGAAATGACTTTGATAAAACGATTTCCTATTCAACGAAGGATTTGGCAACGAAACCAAATAATCCTTTATTTATTTGGTATTAGAGAGGCTTACTTTAAGTTTCGATACAAACAAACCCAACCGAGAGTCTTGTAAGAAATATAATTTAACTTCCTCGCAGACAAAATGTTTCATTTGAAAGCGTTTCCTGAAGGATTGTAGCGAATTCAATCTCACGCTTTCAATCCTTTATTTCATTTCCCCCCTTAAGGGGATAGGCAGGGAGCGTGTTGCTAGGCCGATTATGTTTTTAATACAAATAATATCAACAATTGATATCTTCAATTTTTGTTTTAAGAACTTGTAAAGACTAGTCTTGAAGATCTACGAGTCTACGAGTAGTATTGAAGTGAACTATTGAACTATTTGAAGAGTTGTGCAATAGCATTTGACAAACACCCGAGACCATAATAAGTTGGCACACAGCGACAGTCCCTGGGTGCCAAGCACTCTTTCTGTCACCTTGTTTTGTTGCGAGAAAACCAAAAGCTCCTTAGGTTTGAAGTTGCGACTTAGGGATATTATATACTCATTTTTAATGCAGCTATATTTGAACAGTTTGATTAGTGCCGTAACTAAAATCGTGTTGTTGTGATTGACTTCATTGGTTAACATATTAATTTATGTATGATAATATCAAAGTATCAAATGATTATGACGTAATAGTTATGACGATAAGTACCCGTAAATACTTAAAAATTGAGGTTGTGATTAAATATTTAACACAACATTTGTAAGTACACATTAAATATCAAAAACTACGCAGTTACATTAAATATTTATGTAGTAAAAGTACCTATTGCTAACCAGTTAAGCTATATTGACTGAAATTGCTTAGTTTCAACACTAGATAAAGTTAAATGCATCGGAACTTTAATACAATAGAGCAACAACCCAAACCCAAGGCAATGCCGCTAATATGATACAGAGGAATTTCAAAGCGCAAATAACTGAATACCGGGAGCATGTTATACCCCACAACGGGTAAACTACGTAATAATATTGTGCTCGGGCCCCCTTTCGGGGCGAATCATCGATAGTCATTATCGGGAAAGCGGGTTTAAGAGCCTGGCTAGCCCCAGCGGGACCTTTACAGAGGTCTCATCCCGACGCGTTCGATAACTATGCTAATGTTATTTGAGGCAGTGGGTTCCAGGCTCTCACTAGCCTCGCATTCCCAAAAACAGGCTGCCCAAAGGTAAGGTTCGGAATGAAACGTCTTACTTTACGGCCTATAATGCGATATTGTGAACAGATTTGGTATTTTTCTGCAAGATCGGACGCGTGCGATTCTGCTGAGATTTTTGTGAATTCGTAATCGGTTCCGGGCTCCTGGTATTTCGTAATCTTGACCAGTGTATAAAACTGTTTGTAAACTGACCCATATTTTGGGAACATGTAGGCTGGCATGGGTTGTATGGGCTCAATGAAGGGTGAAAAGCTCACTTTTGTTGTGTTGGGTAAGGTCATACGGAGTGTAAAAACCAGGCCTCGGAAACTAAATGTACCGATATTCATAGGTTTTCTAGACTGTTATGTTTTAGGAAAATATAATGTAGGTACGGTTATTTATTTCAATATGAGTTTGGTTATTAAACCGATTTTTGTATGTGAATTTCTTTTCAAGTTCAAGGTGCTATAGATACTATTTCTTCAACAAATACATACAAACTTCGGCAAAGTATGTGATGTGACAAACCACTATTCACCGCTGAACTGGTTATAAAACTTATAATAGGCAAATGTTCGTAAACTAGTCATGCGATTGAGGCATGCGTAGTCGAATGGCACGCACGTCTTACGTGCTCGCGATGTGCTTTGCAAGCTTATAGTGGATTGTTTGTGTGTTCTATTAAAAGAAGATCGCTGAAAGTATCTTGTAAGCAATTGCCCTTTTCAGGAAATAAATATATATATTCACGGACATTTCACCCATCACATTCTAGTCTCAAACTAAGCAAAGCTTGTACTATGGGAACTAGATTGCTGAGAGAATACTTAAATACATTTTTTTTAAACATACTCGGAATACATAGAAACACCCAGACACAGAACAATTATTTATGTTCATTACACAAACATTTTTTCCATGCAGGGTCATGGGTTCGAACCCACGACCTTGCATGGAAGGCAGAGCTACTACCAACTGAACTGTGACGCCTGTCAATAGAAATTATTCTACCATTAAAAAAATGATTTATCGAATCAAATTTTTATCGATGATTAATATGATAAATTATTTGTTTCAATCTACCAAAATTGTTTATTTATCACCTGAAAAAAAAACACTGTAGTGAGACAAGTACTAGGATCGAGTGCTTCTCCAGTGATTCTTTTTGTATTGTGAGTATATGTATTCAAATTTAAATGATAATATGCACTAATAGGCACTAACTATGTTAAATGTAAGCAACTTGTCTTTTTGGCTCTCTGATGATTTCCTTTGTAACTATTTCTGACAACGAACTTTACCAAACCTTACTTAGTAGGTACCTACTTGATAAGAGCAACGTTTACGCAACTTGATCAAACAGATGAAAATTATAAACCAACATTGAATTCAAACATTAAAGAACTGACGGAGCACGATTAAATAATCGTAAACGTATCTTAGTGACGTATTTGACATACACTGCGCGTAAACATCAATTTTAACGTCGAACGTTGCAAAGTTACCACGCAGTGTATTTTGAATACTTATGTTTGCGATTGTTACATTTATTTGTGCTCACTTCTCTGGTTATCTATTCAGATAATACATAGTTTGTCAAGTGTAAACAAGTCAACTGTCAAAGCCAAGAGTTCTTTTTGCTCGATGTTAATAAGCTTAAAAGTATTTTGATTTATTATACAAAAACCATTTATCGGGTAACTTATTAAAGAAATTAAGTATGGGTGAATCGGGTCGAAAATAAATTCATAAAAAAATTATTATCCATTTGGGCCTTTATGAGTTACTGGGCGCATAAGCTTCAAACGAACAGGATAAAATGTTATATTTTTAGTTTTAATGTTTCATGGTAGTATAATTTTTTGATGCAGTTTATTAGTTCAATACGTATAAATTCAAGAAAAATATGCTATAATCATCATCATCATAAACCTATATCAGTCTACTGCTGGACGTAGATCTCTCCAAAGACGCATCGCTGAACCCGGTCTTCGCTTCTTCTCATCCAGTGTTTGCCAGATACAGACCGCAGACCGTCGCTCCATCTGAGGGTGTGTTATGCTATAATACAAAAACCATAACATTGCATACTATATAGGGTTAGCAAAATTATAGTTTTCGCCTATTTTGTGTGCAGAATCATAAAAAAATATCCATTTGCACCGTTTATGTGTCACATACTTCGCACCGTTCAGGAGATCGAAAAAGTTTTCCAATAGACTTTTACTATGACTGTTTTTACATACACGAGTCTTTCTGTGTTTATTTTTGTTCGGACAACTAATATTTGTGTCTCTGCTGCTAAGCTGTGACGCTTACATTGCTGGGTTCGATTTGAAAGGTATGAGTGCCGGTGAGTTACAGCTTCATATAACATAATATATACCTACTTATACTTATTTAAGTGCTTAGCTTAGTGCGTTACCTTAGTGCTATAATGATAAACATTTTTGACAAAACACAGAAATAATGAAACAGTTTTTTAATGTTTTGATATGATATACTATGTGGGTTTGTTTTTCTCCAAAAACCAACATTTGCGGGATGGGAAACGTAAATGTAATGTGTAAAATAATTTAACAAAATAAAAATTGTACTAAGCCATTACCACAAACTTAAATCTAGGATTATATGGTTGTGTGTATTTTCCATGGAATTTCCAAATACGACTAACAAATATTTTCATTACTGAATTCATGCACTAAATATTTACACTAAATATTGAATACCTAGAATTGATAGATATAGAATTTCATTTTCATCAAAATGTTTCCTTCAATATGACAGATTAGCATACAAAACTCGCTGTCAAAGGAATGAATGCGCTGTATATTTTATACAGTAATAATAATAATAGCTCAATAAACAATACCCATTGTAGTTTCGTCATACACATCAAATCCAGATGCGTGTTCCCATTGGACAAGAGGGCTAATCACCAATAAATGACAATCGTAAACGTAGCATATTTGAGATACACTGCGCGCTACACTGCAGTAGGTAAAGAAAAAGTGAGGAAAGCAAGAGCAGCGTGCTATAGACATGATAAGAGGAAGAATGAAAATCATATTACGAAGAAAGTTATGAATTTGAGTGTGGCTGAGCGTGCAAGTATAGGAAGGCCAAAAAAGAAATGGTTTGATAGTGTGAAAGATGATAATAATATGAATGTAAAAGGACCTTCAGACCTGACGAATAATAGAAGTGAGTGTAAAAAAAGAACATGTTGTGCCGACCCCACTTTACATAGGTTAAAGGCAGGGGAATGATGACTGCGCGCTAATGCTGCAACGTTCGACAGTTTAGCCTATGTTGACGCGCAATGTATCTCAAATATCTTACGTTTACGACTGTCACAATTATTCGTGCTTAGATTCCAGGTATGCTCGTTACTGGTATTCAAACGTATGCTGGATCGAACTAAGCTATTGATTCTGGTCGATCGCATCCCAATCTTGAGATTGAGGCTTAGTTCTGCTCAGGATTGTTACAATAGCTTAGATATCTTCACTGACCACAATTTGTATAAAAATAATCCTATATTATAAACGCGAAAGTTTATTAAGAAAATAAAGGTTTGCTGGAAGAAAGTAAGAAGGGTTAAGCTCGCCTTTGTACATATCTTTCGTCATTCTAGTTTGTAAGCTTTTATATTTGTACAATAAAGAATTTAAGAAAATAATCTTCAAAATTTTGTAATAAGGTAACTTATAAATTTTTATTTTGTGAAACATTGTCTACTACATCAAACTTATTATTGTCAAAGTCTAATAGAAGAATAGAAACGTGATGTTTTTACAAAGACAAAACAAAATAAAAATTCGTACTACAACAATATCAGTAATACGAGGTTTACTCAGAAAGGGTATCCAATTTACTAAAACATAAGCATAGTTGCCTGAAAAAAAGAAAAAGAAAATAAAGATAATTATATAACGAATCCATTTATAACCCTATTAAAAACAATTGAGCTATTTATAGATCGTTTGCAACGGTAGTAGCTCAACTGTTTCTTATGTATCTATAAAACATGCATAATATAAGAATACCTAAATATCCCTCTAAATATTTTATTGTAATAGTCGTTAGTTTTTTGTGAATAAATATTAAAATTAATAATTGAAGATAGTTAATAAAATAGTGCAAATGCAACTAAGAACCGAATACGTATTTTTTTTTATTCTTATGAAAATAGTAGAATTATACCGCCCCACTAAAAGATGGTCAGAAAAAAAAACTATCAGTATATCGTCATTCCATTACCAAACCTTTCGACATTCTGTACTTTATGAGTTTCCCGTGTCCCTAATTCAGTTCCCATTTAGGTGTTAATACGAGTAATAAAAATAGGGTCCCGATACAAACGTAGGCAGTACGTGAACCTTTCAGACTAGTACGTTACTGGCATAGTAAAAATAAAACAGAGTTAAGACTATGGACGCACTAAGCGGCTATAGACGTAGTTTCTACTTCTATTTTCTTAAGACACGTCACAGCTCAGTTGGTATTAGGTACTAGTTCAGTTGGTGCCATAGATAGTTTCCTTAGTAGATACAAGCTTTGGTACTACAAATAGTTTCTATAGTAGGTACAAGCTTTGCTTAGTTTTGGGAATTACGTGTAATGTGTAAAATGTCCATGAATATTTATTTATTTAGGTACTAGTTCAGTTGGTGCCATAGATAGTTCCCATAGTAGATACAACCTAGGCTTGTTTTTGGGAATAGAGTGTAATGTGTAAAATGTCCGTGAATATTTATTTATTTATATAATGTGGGTCGTGGTTTCGATCATAACCAAAAACTAAACTTATTTTTGTTGTTAGCTAAATAATTGGTGACTTAATGCGCAAATATAATAATAATTACGTCAAATATATCATTTTATTTTTATCTACTAAAAACATTCCAGGATAAGGCTAATAAAATATAATAAAACATATATTTCGTTTAAAAAAATATTAATTACAGATCGCTTACAAAATAATATAAATACGGTTCTGGTAAGATTATTTTATATATTTTGGAAAAACTGAATATATTATTTACTTACTTACTATGTATAATTAAAAAGTACCAAAAGTTTGACTAAATGTGCATTCATATAATAAATTAATATAATTTATAGAAATCAAATATAACAGATATATTATTTCCGAAGCAATTATAGCATTAATTAAATTAAACCAATATGTACAAAAACAGATGAAAACCAGCGGTCAGTAAGCATAAATATGTTTGTGTAATGGAAGTTTTATTACGCGTTGGATGCATTTTAATAATACGTTAACCTTCGTTCAAACAAGGACCTCGTTTGTAATCTTTAATGTACACACAAATTTAATTAATTCTACCATGACATGCACACGAGTATAGCGCGTTGCACAGAAGGCTTGCTTTTTGAATTCATTTCGTTTAAAAACAATGTTATGTTGAAAATTAATCTTAATTAAGTATAAATTACTATTTATTTACTACTAGTTAGAGAAAAATAATTAGCTCTTTATTTTGTCAAATGACAGTAAATTAAAATATAAATAAATATTCACGGACAATTCACGCACCTCACTCTAGTCTCAAACGAAGCAAAGATTGTACTATGGGATGGTAGAGCTACTACCAACTGAGCTGTGACGCCTGTCAATATTGATTAATAAAACGAAAAGTTTTACAAAAAAGTACAATCGTAATCGACAAAATTAAAAAAAAACCAGAATCTAACCCTAGATCATATTAAAAACATACCCTCAGTAAAACAATATTGTAAACCTTTCTTTTTCTTAAATCACTGACATTTGACTGACACGTTAAAAGATGGTCTTGTTCAAATATTTAAAAAGTTACGTTACTGCTATCAAAACTACTCTGTGCCAAACTCGGCAGGCTTGACTTTAGAACGTGCATCTTGTCTTTGTGGACTGGTTTATGTCACAAAGGTAAAAATTGAATTTAGGACCTTTTGTGAAGTTTATCGTGGCTTTGGCTATATACTGACAGTTGGTTCCAAAATACACTTGAGAGCATTATAGGCGGATAAATGTTCAGTATTGTGTGGGTGGGTTTCTGGTATATTGAAATTTTTAAACTATTGCATAGCTTCTATTGGCCTTGAGCATGGAGACAGAATCCAGAAATTCCGTAACGAAAATAACCTAACACTACGCATGCGTAATCTAGCAAAAAATGCTGTGCAATAGCTTTACCGCGGCAGTCCCCGAGTGCCACGCATCTTTTTAACATTTAGAGAGTTTCAACTTTTATTTGAACGACAGTGGTTTAGAAGTTTCGTTTTTTATTCCTGTAGTGTAGTTTGTGTTGATGACTCGAATGTATTGCTCTCAAGTGTAACAATGATTTATAACTAGATACCTACCTTAGGTAATAAAAATTACGGTACTTTACTGCGAAAATTTACAGGACTATTTTATTTTATGTTTTACTTTCGCATAGACTTGTTTTCTAACTCAAAAGGGTAGTTAGAAGCACTTTCAATACTTTTGTTAATTTTATATAAGACGTTTTTTAAAGTCTATTAAAAAAGTATTTACAGTCTTTGACCTTTTATTATGTTTTGAAGGTAAGGACATCAAAACCAAATAAGTTAAAAAAAAAATCCGAAATTTTATAATTTTATGGACCAGCCGTAGTGGCGTAATTCTCTTTTAAAGTTATCCATAGCTAATTTTGAAAATCACGTAGCAATCCAGTTACTAAAGTAATAAACAAAATAAATATTTATTTAATATTTTATAATAAAGGGGTATGTTCTTGAGTTGTGGTGACCCGAACAAACAAAAATATTAATTGTGTTGATAAACGTTACCTAAATTCACAGAGTTACGTGAAACTAGAAGCGTTCACTGTTTTTGGAACGAAGTTACTTATCGCGCGTTGCGAAAGGGGGCTAAACGGAAAAAATTAAGACCAAAAGTTGTAACGACACTCTTTGCTATAGTTGAAAGCCGTGCGGCGTGCGCGTTTTTCTCTGTCTGTCTCTCTATCTCATAGAAAGCAAGCCAGTTTCGCATTGAACCGTGTGGTGTCGCGACGATCATTTTTGTGGAGTGCATACACGTTTTTGAACACAATAAAATTTGAATACTAATAAATCAAACTTCGTTCCATCCGGGTGTCCTTTGACACCTCTCAAGTTTTTTTTTACTATATATTTCCATTAAAAAATCATAATTTAACATTAATTTATCCCATAATTTATTTATTAAGGGGAAAATTAAGAAATATAAAAAAATATATTAATTGCCTACATAGTAAATTATGTATAATATTATACTTACTTAAAACTTTGGAGGAATTTGGGGGAGACCTTTGCCCTGCAGTGGGACACAATAGGTTAAATAAAAAAAAAAAAAAAAAAAAAAAACTTTGATTTCATTTTTAATGACAAATAATAGTAGTTATTGTAAGTACATATTTTGTTTTTGTAATGATTATATTCTTCTTATCAAACTTATGACCTAACATAGGTACATTGATAGTAAAAATCTTAATCTTTTAAATCATAATAAAGTTAAATAATAATCACAGTTGAATTACACAAGAGCCACATTGAGGTTACAACCGAAACTGAACGATCAAAGTTTGTGATAATTTCAATAGCAGTTCAAACTTAATAGCGTAACTAGTTTCAAACCTGTAGCAAAATTAAACCCCATTAAGATAGGATTTTATTAATTTTTGCAGTGAAGAATAAAATCTCCGTGTTTTTGGAAAACGTGGGGATCAGATCAGGCCTTAACTCAGATAATTTTGCTTTGTATAAATAAATAAATATAAACTGAGATAGATATTTTTTATTATACATATAAAATACCCAGAACACCCGGAATAAATACATGCAGATCTTACAAACCCAAGGCGGGAATCGAACCCGCAACCTTCCGCGTCGCAGGCGGACCTTCGCCCGCCGCGCCACATCGGTCGTCAAAAGCTTAGCTTAGTTTGTGACTAAAGTGTGATGTGTAACATGTCCGTGATTTTTAAAATTCTAGTGTGAAATCAGCCATTCTAGTTGTAAC
The DNA here is from genome assembly GCA_932527185.1 of Ecliptopera silaceata. Lineage (NCBI taxonomy): Eukaryota > Metazoa > Arthropoda > Insecta > Lepidoptera > Geometridae > Ecliptopera > Ecliptopera silaceata. The sequence goes on along the minus strand of OW052208.1, from coordinate 5,664,968 downwards.
TAGTCCTGGAATACCCTCGTCCAAAGTGTGGCAAGCCTGCGCTTGTACACAAAGGAGCTAATTGTTTACATGAGACGACATCTGCAAACATAGCGACATCGTACACGGTGTTTGTTTTTTATTAAATGTTTTTGATCATACTGTACCTACATATTGTGTTGCTCCTTTATAGTAACTTAATAGTATGTACATATTTTGTTGTTCCTTTATAGTAACTTAATAGTTATTTTTACAATGAACAATACACAACATTGTGGGACGTGAGTGCAGATCTTAATCCATCATCACCATCATCATCATCATCCACCTATATCAGTCCACTGTTGGACGTAGGTCTCTCCCAAGACGCGCCAATGAGCCCGGTCTTCGGCTCTTCTCATCGAGTTTAGAAGGTATGGATAACTTCTTAATTCTTAATCTTTAATCTTCTTAATTCTTAATACTTAGCTACTAGAATTCTCATTTACCGATTGGTTCAAAAATTTGAGATATTTAAAGCTTTATTATGGGTTCCCATTTCAGTAGGTTTCGAATATAACTTATTGAGGATTTGACGGGTAATTAAAGAACTTTGTAATAAATGATGAAAGAGCTAATTTATATTCCTATAATTGTTGTAAACTTTCGCTTTAGAATTTATAATTACGTTTTATATAGTTCCAGTTTAAAATTCAGATTCTAATCGCAATAAATAAGATTATCACAATTGCTGTATCGGCGTATTCGTGTTACACTACGCGTTAATTACAAATCGAACGCGAAGTGTACCTTTTACTGAATCTAGGATGCCGTTCCAAACATTTACGATTGTCACAATGGTCTGTGCTGACCCCCCAGTGTGCTGGATATTTTGGTGGTGTGGGTCGAGTTGCAATAAATTCTCATCACATAATTAGGGTAAAGAAAGACAAATGACTCTCTTGGTTAGAACCGCTGTACGATTGTCACCCCGGAGTTGTGTGCAGACAAACGCGGATTTATTTTAAAGACAGTGCAATTATTTCATGAAATCATAGGATTTTTTATTGTAACTTCTTTGTAGTTTTTAGAGCTAAAAGTTTGACTACAAAGTAGGGCATTTAAAAAAAGTGCTTGTTAAAAAAAGTTGCTGTTTATATTTACGGTTCTGATAGTATCATGAAAATATAAAAACAACTACCTACTTTCATCTTCAAAACGTGGTTAGAAATAGTTACTCTACGCATGTTGGCCATCGACGCGTTGGGGGTGTTGTTGTGTCATTGTGTTGAAAGAATAGACCCTGGCCAATTGATAATGTATTTTTTATTTTACATCAATTTATATCAAAGTTCTACTCAAATCGAGTGTAAAGTTTTTGAGAGTTTTTGACACGCAAGAAGAAGAGAAACTACACGTGTGAGACTAATCATGTTGCTTTGTTCGAATTGTCTTTTCAGAGGATATTAGCTGAAAATAAGTCAGCGAAAATCAGAGAAAATAACATTACCATAAATAGGGGGGAAATTGTCTTATAGTCAAAAAATGATATAAAATTGCATAAGCTAACGAAACTGCGGTAATGCTTATATCAAACATAATATACAGAATATTGTCTTCTATAGCTTGCTATATATAAAGACTTTTAATGGAGCATCGCATTATAATACTGAACAAGCTAGCTTTCAATAAAGTTAACGCGTGTTACGATATGAACAAACCGTTGGAATGAAAGTCTAGAATATTTGAAAAGCACCTACATTATATTGAAAACTAGATATTTGGTTCACCGCTGTAGCATAAGAAGAGAAAAAGCCCAAAAGATTTTTGAAAAATTTCTGAAATTACCAGTTTTATGTAATGAAGTGAGCACGGATCAGCTAATATAATATAAAATTGCTGTATTAAATAGTAATAGTAAAGAAACGACTCAATATTCTGCAGCAGCGCTATCATTGTCCTCTATTCGTAGATGCACAACAGAAGTACAGCGCTCTAACGACGCTCTTTGGCTCCAAGTTTTAATAGCACCGCCGCACTTTTAGGTCCCAGTTAAAGGCTAGAACGAGGTCAGAAACACAAGGCGTGTATGTAAGTTAACGAAATAATATTCAAGCTGGTTTATACTTTGTGAATAGCCAATGGTTTTTGGATGTAACAGGCTGTACGCTTATAACTATATGATAATGTGGAGCTTGGTAAATCTTTTATCGCAGCTTTGTGTCTAGTTCCAAAGCTAAAAGCTTTATAATCCAAGTTTTTCACTAGCCAGGAAGATTATCTGTTAAAACTAGAGCCTTAAAAAAAACTACAATACTCAGACTTACAATAAACATTATTTAATATCTTATTACCTGCACGCAAAAAAAAAATGAAAAGATATACTATGGTAAAAAGTGCAAACTCTCGCGAAAATAATTATAATTGGTATATATTCGTAATTATTTGTATATTCATGAATATTTCACACATCCCACTCTAGTCCCAAAACTAAGCAGAGCTTGTACCTACTATGGGAACTATATTGCTGATAGAATACATAGTAACATAGGTACATAATGTACCTTTTATAAATAACGAACATTTTCCTTTAATTTATATAAATTTTAGTTTTTTTTAAGTTATTTAAAGGAACAAAAATCTTCATCATTTCCACCAAGAAAGCTGTGCAAGACAATTGCGATAAAGTATCCAAAAAGACGGTATCGGAAGCCATCTTCCGATGCACAGCCACCAGCAACAATGTGTTTTGTGAATTTGGCAGGAGTCACGAGCCATTGTCTCTAATTAAACTGGGATCAGATGTAGCGGTAGCTACTCGATGCCGCCATGTTTCTGGTTTCAAGCCAACAGATTTCTTGTTTAAATGATTCGCTTGTTAATTTTTATGTTTTTATACGGAGAGACTAATTATGGAGTTTTTGCCTTTTCCTAGTTTGCTGCATTTGCGAGACTGTTTATAATTAATTTGAATGTTTGTTGGGCTTTTGTAATTGAAGTTGCTGGCTTTTAGACGCGGACGCTAAGTTTATTTTGAAAAAAACTTTTTAATAAAGTTCTAGATGCGTTGAACTTATTCTACCGCATAGCTTTACCGTAGAATAAGGTTTCAGCGTTTATAAATAATGCATTAAATTTTTATTTACAAGAAGTTACTTCAAACTGTGTTACTAAAACCAGGAACTATACAAAAGCGTTTGCATAAAATTGTGAATTGTGATCGTATCACGTTACACTGCTCTGTGGTGCAGCATGCATCGCGACATGATATGTTTTTGTCGCGCAATGTAACTTGAAACATTACCTTCATAAACTCTTTTATTGTGAAAAACATAATTATAGCTAAATAACGAAGTTACGTACAAAGGTGAGCTGAATTTTCTTTCAGCAAACTATTATGTATAGGTATTATGAAAATATTCTTGCATTATAAATCATGAATTGTAACATGACTTCATTTCATCTCCGTCTTTTGTAAACAAATTTACATAACAAGTTTCAAATGAGTATTTGTACACTGACCGATACCGACACGACTTCGATATATCGGTTCTACGTAAAGTTGGATTTCTGCATAGACGAGGTATGAAAGTGAACTAAGTACTGAATACAGAAATATTAAATAATTCTGGCAACCTCACTTCCTTGAAATGGCACGAACCTTAGCTGCTGCTTATAAGAACCGTTTACGTTACAATTTAACACAATCGGGGCCCTTGTCATTTCTTACCCGATCTTCTTGGTTCTAACTGAAAAGCTCTGACATTTTAAAAGTATAGTAGGCATCTAGTTTGTAGATACAATCAATCTTAATACTCTTTATAATTTGACAGAAGACTTTACTATTCGATATCAAGTTTGTACAACCAATCTTAATGCTCTGTATAATTTGACAGAATACTTTACTCGATTGTCGTGACAATGTCGTATCGGAAGGTTTAAACAGTAATTCTCATCTGAATGTCCAATCTCTTAGCATCTCAACAAAGTGCTTTACCACTGATACCAATTTTAGGAGCACGGATGACATTGACTAATGCACGTGGGGCAGTCAACATGTTTGTTACCGTTGGTAGTACGAGAGACAAATGCTACTTTCGTACTTCATTTTTGTAACACTTTTTTGGCCATTACGTGTAATAATTTTATAATCTGTCATTTTTAAGTTGTTTGTTTTTCAAAATTATATTATTAATAAAATAAAATCCTTTTTGACCAAAAATAAGGTATTGTTTTTAACGGGAGAATATATTATATGGACATATTTTTCTTTAAGTGTCTCTGCCAACAGTCGTCGTATAAACATTATTTTCTTCCTTTTCAAAATCTCTTAGATGACCATTACACATGCATTTTAATTACTGGTGGGTTCTTTGCAGTACCTACCTACTGTTTTTTAATTTATCCATTGTATTCTTGACTCAAAACTTTAAACTAATATTTTGACAACCATCTCTCTGACTATACTGTGGTTCGCGACGTCGATACCATAAATTTACACAATCTTTTATGTTGTTTGTCTGTCGCATTTTCGTGAGTTAGCACAATACTTCCTGTTGTTTGGGTTTCTGTGAGAAAATAAACGTTTTTTGAGATAGCAAACAGTGCTCTATCATTGCAGGTTTGCAATTTTATTATTATTCATCTTAAAAAAGGAAAGTGATAATTTTCTAAAAAAAAAGAAGAAAATTGAAGAAAATTTTCTGTTATTATTTACTTAAGTAAATTTATTTAGCGTTAGCTTTAAATATTGAAAAAAGTGTGTCTACATCATTACATTCATTACATATACTACTAGTAATACAAACATATCTAAAAACATAATGTTATAATTTAGAATTTAAAAAAAAGAAATAATTTATAATTAAGTGTTATTTAATATTTCGTAAAAATATCTGATTATGTTCAATGGCGATCTATGTTTTTTCTATACAAGAAACTGTAAACTCTTTTTAACAGATATAATATCAATGATACTGAAATGTTTCTAACACTTCTTACCTTATTTTCCTGCAAATTAACTCTCTAATCTTTTCACCCAACAATATGAAACTTTCCTTAAAAAAATCTGGGAGCCGCTATAATCTCTTGCGACAGATTCTTTTGGTATTTTAAAGGATAATCTTTTGGGGTTCATAGAAAATGAATTTGATTTAATTTTGTCTACCGTCACCGTCTTGTCATCGATTGATTTGTGATAACAAATTACCTCCGGCAAAGGCATAGGGAATTATTAATTAGCTGGTTAAGTTAATTAGCTAGCAAATTGTTTAACAATCGTGGACAAGTGATTGTAATATTTTTATTATTTCGTTTGATATAACATCCAAAATAATTTATATTTCGACTGTGAAATACCTACGTTAATAAAAATATTATATTGTACCTACACACCTTCTAACTAATTACTTATTACTTGTTTCATATTATTGACAGGCGTTACAGCTCAGTTGGTAGAAGCTCTGTCTTCCATGCTGTGGGTCGAGGGTTCAATTCCCACCAAGAGCAAATGTTTGTGCGATGAACATAAATAAATTTGTTCTGTGCCTGGGTGTTAACTTATCCAAATTAGTACAATTCCAATAAGTAGAATATAAATAGATAGATCGAAAGCACTAGCTTATATCTTAAACACATAACAGTCTATCTTATAAAAAGTTAGCGCAGGCTTGAAGTATTGATTACAATACGTAATGATGACAAGTCAACGTCTTTTTATAAGATAGGGGGTAAGTATTTTGGCATTAGACCCCTATATCTTAATACTGAACATGACGCCCTCGAGCCCACTCACTGACACGGAAACTATTACTCACTGAAAGTTCCCCGCGCGTTAACTTACTGAACATTCAAAGTAACCAACTACAAGGGCCGGTGGGCCCTATTCCAAGAGTCAGGACCTCTTGACGTGAACAACAGAACCCGCTTCAAAGGGTCACTACACTAAGCAAGTAAATGTCAGAAACACGCATCAATATTGAACTTACACAGATGTTAGAAGGATTTTTTTCATTCAACCTTAGATATTAAATATTCACGGACAATTCACAACTCACACTCTAGTCCAAAACTAAGCAAAGCAAATATTTAAACATTTTTTTTTTCTAAATACATACATAGAATACATAGTAACACCCAGACACAAAGAAAACAAGAAACAAACTGTTCATCACACAAAAATTTGCTCTGGGTGGGAATCGAACCCACTACCCACATCGTGGAAGGCAGAACTACCAACTGTGCTGTGACACCTGTCAAACCTTATACCAAACGCTAAGATTAAATCGCGATGTTATCAAAGTTTAATAATTAGGAGTTTTATATTTTAGGAGGAATATTTACTTTTTGTAAAAGCATTTTGAGGTTTTACATTTTTGTAGACATCGATTTTAATACATAGAAATGTCTAAAAGAATCCGAATTTACTAAAAACCTTTATTTTTATTCAAGTTCTTCTAATAAAATATTGATAGAGTTATAAAAAGTTATAATACAATTACAGTAATATTTTATAGTATCATTATGGCGCTTCCATGAATAGTATAGTCTATGACACCACCCCATTAAGTTGGGTTTGTTTGCTCACGGCAACTCGCTGAGATGTTAACTCATTAGTAAAACTTGTGGATTAATCAGTGTATTAGATTAGCGTTCTGTGAAGTCGACATGATTTGCCCCACTTTTGAAATGGTCAGGGAAAGATAAATATAACTTAATTAGCTTGCGGGCCTCGTTATACGTATTTGTCTAGGCCGAGTGTGAGTTACATGTGATTTAATTTTGTAATGAGGATAAGAATAAGAATAAGAATCATTTATTGTAAAACTGTGTATAAAGATCTTAAAGTAAGTTTATATGTTTCAACAGCCTACCCATTTCGGGCGTACAATATTATTTTACTTAAATTTAGGGACTTAGGTAAGTATAATTATTATTTTCGAGTAACATTAAAATATTATTTTATTATCACTATAATCTAATTACAGCCCAAAACTTAAAAATTAACACTGAGTATCATAATATTCTTCTAAATTATAATGTTCTTTATTCACAAGCCATTTTTTTAATCTATACTTAAATATGTTTCCGTTTAGTTCTTTTAAATCTGTTGGTAAATTGTTAAATATTTTTATAGCTGTATAATAAGTACTTTTGTAGAAAGTTGAGTTATTTATTTGTGGAATACAAATATTATATTTGTGCTTATTGCGTAGAGATTCAGATCGACTAGATTTTGAGCTAAAGTATGATGAATTATTTTTAACAAAAAGACAAATTTCTAAAATAAATATCCCTGTTAAAGTGAGTATATTATTTTCTTTAAAAATTGTTCGAAGAGAATCAGTATTTTCTAATTTATATATAGCCCTAACACATTTTTTTTGCATAATAAAAACAGAATTTACATTTACTGAATTTCCCCAGAATATTACCCCATAACACAAGTGAGGAAACACATGACCATAATATGTATTTTTTGCTATTGACGTAGAGGAGACATGACTAAGCGTAGAGATTGCATAGCAATATTTTGAATTTTTTTGATTTATTTTAGTGATATGAGATTTCCAGTTTAGGTTAGTGTCAATTTCAATACCAAGAAAGTTAATTTCATCTACTTCGTCAACAGCTTTATTATTGTGAAGAATGTTTAGATTTAATGAAGGTGTTCTGTAATGTTTAAACCTTAATAGTTTCGTTTTATCAATATTTACCTTGAGATTAATTGAATCTAACCAGTTCACTATGATTTTAAGAGTATTGTTGATTTCATTTTCAAATTGGTTTATATTATTATTTTCGTGAGGTATAAAGATCGTAGCGTCATCTGCAAACATAACACAGATATGTTTAGTTATTTGTGGAAGATTATTTATATATATGAGAAACAATAGAGGGCCAAGTACACTACCTTGTGGTACACCAAGCCATGTTTTTTCAAACCCTGATTCTATGAGTTCGATTGATTTATTATTTCTGTTATATGTTTCTATTATAGTTGATTGACTTCTATCAGTTAAGTATGATTTCATTGAAGATAATGCCGTTCCTCTTATTCCTATTTCTTCTAGCTTATCAAGCAGAATGTCATGGACTACGCAGTCAAAAGCTTTGGATAAGTCTAAGAACAATGCTACTCCTGGTTTATTGTTATTTATTTCTTCCCATACCTGTCGCAAGGTTTTAAAGATTGCAAGTGTTGTATTTTTTCCTTTTTGAAATCCGAATTGATTTGGGTTTATAACATTGTTAGATTCAAAAAATGAAAACAATCTGTTATAAATAGCTTTTTCAAAAATTTTAGAAATACTCGGAAGAATAGCTATTGGCCTGTAATGGGCCATGTCATTTTTTGAACCTTTTTTATGCAGGGGCTTTATAAGTGCTTTTTTTAAGTCGGAGGGAAAACACCCATGTTCAAAGGATAGATTAATAATGTAAACTAAAGGATGAACTAAAATTTCAATATTGTTTTTTATTACTTGAATAGGTATTTCATCAAATCCTGAACTTTTTGTATTTTTTAAGTTTTTTACTATGATAATGATTTCATCGCTACTAACTGGGTTTAGAAATATACTACTGCAGCTGTTATTTACTGTATTATAATGTTTGTAAATATTAGATTGTTCGGTTTTATTTATATTAATAAAAAAATTATTAAAAGTCTTTGCTATATCAAGAGGTTTAGTTATTTTAAGGTTTTTTATTTTAATATTTTCTATAGTAGATTTTATACTATTGTTACTACTAGTATATTGTTTGATTATTCCCCATGTTGCTTTGGATTTATTTGTGGATTATACAAAATATATAATTACGGTTACCGGCTGTGATCTGTCGTTGATGGTATAATGAGGCGTCAAACTTGTTTTTTTTATTTTTATTGTGAAACTGAAGACTTATTTCGCGGTCACAAACCATTAAGAGATAACCAACTAAAAAGAAGCTTCATCATTAGTCCTTTGTAGGTATCTAGGTGGTGGTAATGGTGATCCATCTTTCTTGAGATATTCGACTTACATGCTTACTCCCATTTCCATTTTCATTTATTTAATATAAGTAAGTGATTAAAAATGCTATGTAGTAACGTTTATGAATTCTTAAATGTATATTCGTATGATAGTCAGGTCATCGAGACGGTAATCCATTACTGTTCGATTATTTCTTTCCAAATAGGTTGGTCCAATGCACCACAATGTGGGTTGGGCGAGATAAATATGATTAATGGCGGCTATGACGCGGCCCAACCGAGTGTATCGATTGTTTAGATAAAAGTACACTTCATAAATCATATTCGAGACGCGACGTGCTTGATTAATATCCTAGTTTGAGGTCTAGATTTTCAAAGTTATTATTTGAAGTGGTGGGAAGCGGCGGCTGATAGAAAGGAATGGAGGAAAAGGGGGGAGACCTTTGCCCAGCAGTTGAACAGTACAGGTTTAAAAAAAAATTTGAAGTAAATTCTGTAAGGTTATAAATGTTCTGATTTTTTAAATGTGGTCAGCATTTTTACTTTCTCATCACATTTTAGCTGTTATAATGTGTTTTAATGGAGGCTTTTAAAACAAAAGTTTTTTAATAAAAACTAAACACATTTTTAATAACATTTACATTACGTAAACTTACTGTTATTGAAATCATTTGACAGGCATATTCATTGACGAGACCAAAACATCAAAGGATGAATGAAAAGTGACAGACAACCCGATTCTCGATATATTCGTAGAATTCGTCAGATGATAGGAAATTGAAAATAAATTCCTGTAAGCTTTCAATTACCTCAATCGGGAATATTGAGTTTCCGTCGACGTGGATTTACATCGCGCGCTTAACATTCGTATGTGGGTACATAGTTCATGTGAGCGGTTACATGGATACTGAGAAATGCAAATGTTCTACTTATGCGATACAAGAATAGGGAAAGTAAAATGTGATTTTTTTATAGTCTGATGCAAGACTAAAAAAAACTCCCTAAGGGTTGCCAGTTGCCACATAATACATTTGAAAGGACTTCTACAGTCCTACATATAAAAAAAATGAACAGAAAAAAACGACCCTTAGGAATCGCAGAGGAGAGCAGAGAAGAGAAGACAATAACACTGTAAATTCAAACCTCTATTTACTAAGAGCTAATAAAAATTCCATACCATTTGACAGCTCTGAACGGCATTTGAAAGAGTTATTGATAAATACAGTTACACATAAAATATACCAGTTATCGACCTACATATTTATTAACATCGTGAAATGCTCGTCGTGTATAACCTTCGGAATATTTATTTGACAGTTATATGACGTAACTTAGCATTTGTAGAGCTTTTTGTGATAGATCTTGCAGAAACGTTCAAATGCTGTACCTTTTTTTGCGGTCAAGCAGAGGTCCGAGCACGAATTATTGTGTCAATCGCAAACGTATCGAAACAGTGGCGTATTTGAGTGAGACTACGTGTTTACGCTAGCTCAGCTGTCGAACGTTGCAGCGTCACCGCGCAGTGTATTTTGACATTTACGATTGTCACATTTATTAGTTCTCACTCCTCAGTGATGTTTTTATTACAGTATGGTTTAAAAGTATGGGGCTGGTGAAATGACAGGTACATGAAACCTGATGGATAGGTGACACAATGACATATTTTTACTCGTAGGTATAGGCGACAAAGAAATTGGTTTACCACTTTTGATGACATCTCCCAGTAACATAATTATTCGCTAAGGATTACAGATTGACAGATTCTGACGTAGCAGTTATTAATCTGTCAAGCGAAAATAGCCCTTGACGTTTTGTACGTGGAAATGATATTCAACCTTAGAGTGGTAAACCAATTTCTTTGTCGCCTATACATCATTATAACAGGTGGTCCAATAAGCATAAAAAAAAGTTTTGATGACTAGTACCTACCTAAAGACCACAGAATGATTAGATTTTTTTTTTGTTTAAAAGACTTTGGCATCTTTGATTTTAGAAAAGCCGAATAAATTCATTTCTTGTTTTAAGGTTACTGAGGTATCCATGTATAAAAAAATACTGGTTATTTTATCTTAGGTCTTGGAATAAAACCGATAGCAGCCTATACCCGAATGAAGAGTTACTGCCAGTTAGCTCAGGTCGGGCCATAAATGTCGAATCACCGTGATATAAGGTCGACAAACGAGTCCAGCACTCGATTTAGCAAGAACAAAGAAACGCTCCTTCTCTCCTACATTTCTTTTGTAGGGCGACGACAGTTGGCAGTCTATTACGGCCCCATTCATTCGGTCAAATGAGCCGCTTAATTTATCGTTCATTCATTACAAATATTCAATTTTGAATGGGACTGATTTCTCAGTTTGAAATGGTTTTTGGTCTATTTTGGGAGTCACTTAATACTAGGAATTGCAATTTTGTTGCTTTGGGTGGACAAATGTTTGAATTTATTTTAAAAACTTATCTTTATTATATAATTTATGCTATCATATTCTAAAATACCTACTAATAAATAAATATTCACGAACTTTTTATACATGACACTCTAGCACCAGACTAAGCAAAACTTGTAATATAGGAACTAGATTGCTGTTTTTTTGTAAATACAGACTTAAAATACATAGTAACACCCAGATACAGAACTAATAAATATTTATGTTCATCACAAACATTTGCTCTTAAATTAAAACAGTAAGCAAACATACTGAACAGCGATTACTTTAGAACATCAACATTACTAATTAGATTAAAGCTAGATTTTAATTAATAATGTTCACACCAAGTTTTCTGTGAAAGAGATTTCATAATTACAAAAACTTTTCAGTCAAACATAACGTAATAAACAACTATAAAGATAATACTCAAATAATGCTTGTTCCATCTTTTAATTTAAATTCCATTTTATAATTGTACCTATAGAAAACTCTATAATGAATACGACAGAAAAAACAAAATATGATTTTATAACTTAAGTGAATTTTGGCGACCTCATGGCGCCATCAAGGCTTAGAGACTCTTACTGGGAACATCTTTTAACGCACCTAAAAGCAGCTCTGTGAATTCCCAAGCGGTCACTTATCCAAATGTTGACCACACTAAGTGGATCTACTCTATTTTTACAAGCTCCAGCCACACTTACAAGCATACTTTCTCCGGTGCAATTACAATAAAAGCACAAAAAGCATGCGTGTTTGCGTCATTACAGTACGCCTATACTTTATACAATGAAAATTTGTATTGGGTTTGATTACAATATATTTATTCAAAAACAAACTTACGACTATTACAGTAGGTATTTACAAAATGTACATAGTCATAAAATACATAAGAAATAGTTGAGCTACCTACAGAGTTTGGGTTTGTAGTTCGTTAAAACACTTACAAGTAAACGAATAAGCATACTAACAAAATGTATTGAAGCCGTAGCTACAAGAAATTGGCAGAACGGTGGCAAAGTTTATCACGGCCGCAGGTGCGACAAAAACGATAAATTTCCAAGTAAATAATGCATTTATTAACGTTAATAAAGGTTAAGCTGTAGAGTGTTTACGATCTCGCCCCAGTTGCCATTGACGTTCAAAAATGTGCTCGTTCAGTGCATTCGTACAGCCAGTAGTTTGTGAGGTTGTAAATCTGTTGCGGTTATGAACCGCTGAGGAGCCCTCACAGTACGCTGGCAGCTAAATTGGATTTGTATCAATATATACCGACGGATGAAACTGATAACGTGCCATACGTAATGCCCCGCCTGGCAAACTACATTGTACAAATTCAAACAAAACTGGTCGCACACAAAACTTTCAGCATTAAAAGCAAAGTTTTCATCGCCGCATTTTTCGGAGCAACTATGTATTTTTTGAAATATTACGCTACCTACATTTTTATTGCGTAAGTTTCCCCTGTATTTCTGTGACGAAACGTTCCTTTTTCACAAAGTCGCGTTTCAAATCCCCAAAGGGAAATTCATTTTGTTAATTTCCTCGAGTTCTTTCCTTAAAACCGTTTAAAGTAGGTACGTGTATGAAAGAAGCAGTAAAGCCACATAGTACGGCACTAGGGCGCAGTTAAGAGTTCTCTGTTATGAGCTCAAAACAGCTGTGCGAAATTCTCACATTTGCTAAGAAATATAACACTTCTTATTAGTCCACGTATTGCTTGGATTTTCTTACATTCTGCCAATAAGCAGGTAGTGAATGTATGAGTACCGCGCGTGAGTAAAATGTAGCGCCGCTTATTGTACAAACTGTGCTTATTATGCTGTTCGTATAGTTGAGCTAATATTCTGCGAATAGATTTAGCATGAGTTGTGACATTCGAAAATTGTTCCATATAATATAAATAGCTTTAATTTAGTTACATAGATGAGATGTTTGGAGGGCGTGGTACGCGAAACTAAATAGCTTGGAATTTTTTTTAGTAGTACATATTACGTAGCTCCTTTTTTTATCAGACTTGGTAATATGTCATGCTGTAAAAACATTTAATTTGTTCAACATTGTTCTAGAAACATTTAATTACAAATATGTAACGACAGTAATTTTCAAATATAACCGGGTCTATCTTGTAAAAAGTTAGCGCAGACATAGTCTTAATTACCATACGTAATGGTGACATAATGCCAACGCAACTTTTTGTAAGATAGTTTTCATTATAAACGGGATATTTACCATGATTTGTGAGTTTGATTATTTCCCGATATTTCGGCACAGTTGCATGCGCCATTTTTGTAAGATAGTTATTGTTAGAATTGTTTTTAATATCAAAAAAACATGAAACAGTTATGTGTTCTGCAAACTGCAAACGACCGATTCCAATTCCTGTATTGTTAGTACTTACTAAACGGAACATGTACTTGTATCTAGCTTATCCCGCGCCAAGCTCAAAGTTCAGCTAGACAACTTGGTTCATTATTGTAGACTCTAAACTGGGCGTGTTTACTGCTCACAACTACACCACACTGTTCGGTCACTGCCCCTTATAGCTCCATCTCACGAGATTGGCTGGTAATGAAACTTTTGAGTTGGTATTTTAAAACAGTGGTAATTTGCTGAATTATATATTATTTTGCTAATACGGAGAAAGTTTTGTAGATAAGCAACGTTTAAATGCTGTAACAGAGACCTTAAAACGTGGACAATATTAAAACAACTTGGTTTTGTTTAAATAGTGTTAATTTGATATTGTGTTTTGCTATGAAAACCATGGAAAATCACATTACCTACTATAACATTATTCTGAATCAATATTTCATAATCTTATGATTTATTATTATTCAATGACTAGTATTTTAGGTAATTTTAATGATTACTAATCCCAACTGAAATTCTACTTTGATATTATAAGGGCAAAAGTTTGTTAGTCTTTCACGCACAGACTATATTATAAGGGCAAAAGTTTGTTAGTCTTTCACGCACAGACTACTAAATGGATTTTAATGAAACTTTAAAATAATGTAGGTTATACATCAGAATAACACATAGCCTAAAGTCTTTATGGATATTGTGTGAATTATTCAAAATATAACGATACTAGCTGCTGCCTGCTTCGTCTTGCTATCGTTATATTTTCACAATTCGCACAATATCTTCTTATTAGTCTATAAGAATGGATTTCCATTCAGTAGCTCTACCATGAGTTTTTACTATACCATATTTACTATACTCGCTAGCGTCTATAGTTAAAAAAATGTATGAAGATTTGTACAGCGCCTCTAGCGGATAGTTGGGTACTAAAATTCGTAATACTAATATTTACGTAACTACTGTAGAAAAGTCAGGCGATTTTACTGTGACAACTCATGGTAGAGGTACAGTTGTTTTTGCGTGAAAGAGTATCAAGCATATAAACACTAACCCATCTATACAAACTTTCGACTTTATGATATTAGTAGGATTAAGACGAAGTCGCGGGCATTAGTTAGTAGACATATTTTTTTATATTCGTTGACCTATAAATCAAATTCAACTTACTAGGTACATTGGCTTACGCAATTACGTATTCAACATACTGTAATATTCACAGCCATTATCCGGGGTTACTCCTTTGGATCACATTGATATCCGGCTCAAAGAAGGTGAATCCAATAATAGAACCACAGAACAGTAGCGTGCTTACAGTAAGTTCGTTTAAAAAAAATATCATATCGTACGATATATAAATCAATAGCTTCACCTAGGTAAATAGTAAAAATTAGGTAGGTAAAAAGTGGAAAAAAAAATTGTTGTGAAATATTGATACATAATTTAGTTTAGGACTATAGCGATGTACGTAAATATTGAGTTATTGAATGCCCTAAACTCTAAATTGAGCTAAACGGTCTGGAGTAAATTAAGCAGGTCCAATATCTAAATAAAAAAAAAAAGACGTGTGGTACTCGTGGACTGCCACGATAAAGCTATAGCATAGCATTTTTAGCTGGATTACGCATGCGCAGTGCTAGGTTATTTTCGTTACGGAATTTCTGGATTCGGTCTCCACGCTCAAGGCCCGCGAAAGAACCTATGCAATAGCTTAAAAACACTGGACATCGGGAGATATGCAGTTATTTGTATTAAAATATTCTATTATGAGCAATTACATGCCCAACTACACTACTGTACACTGTCAATTGACAGTGTACATTGTATTGTAAGTGTATTGTAAGTATGTATAATAAAAAATGCTTAGCAAATTTTCATGCTGCACGATAGTTTTGCAGGTTTTTCTTCGTGCTGATTGTTATTATAGGATATCCAGATTGTGATTATAGGATAGGAAGAGTAGGTTAGGAACCAACACTACTGTTTAAACATATTACACTACTTCGTTTATTCAACGATCGAATAGAACATCCGGAGGGTTGCCAACTATCAGGTGAGTGAATATAATTAGGAATAGTAAATTGATGAGTTTAATAGAGCGTAGAGCGAACTCTAAGTACAGATTTATTTGAGTTCTATAATGTTATTTTATTATTATTTTATAAAGAATTTTGAATTTTTGATTTATGATATTTTCATAGGCATTTTTAATGACATTACATTACATTTTTACAACGTTACATTTGGCAGAGTTAATAAAAACTCATTCAGAATAGCTTTTATGTCTAAATACATATTTTGTATTGAAATAAAAAAAAAATATTATTGAACTAAAACCTATTTTATAAACAAATGAATATATCAGTCAGTCGCAAAACTTGCAAATAAATCGTGAGCAGTGTTAACTATAGTGGTAGGTGGTATAATCGATATAATCTCACAAACCAAACAATATTTTTGGTGGAAGTAAAACATTTTTATATAGGTACATGTGACTACCACAACGAAAAAAAACATTTGTATTTTGTATACAGATTATTTTTACAAATTTTATCAGCTAAACCTATATTTTGTATGGTGCATGTGTTAGGTTGGACATTCCTTTTATTTATTACCGTATCAGCCTAGCATTTGCACTTAAACCAGCTTATCTTGTATTTATTTTATTTTTTGCTATAAGTTTTATGTATCTTGTGTGTTTTTGAGGACAAATAAATATTTATCTTATCTATCATATCTTATCTTGTCAATTTTTATTGATGGAAATCAACACTACAATACAACCCCTGAAAATATCAGGTGACCTGTGACGTCTGTCTGACGCGGGTGTACAGTATATATAGTATATAAGTAAGTATAGAGAAGTATATAAGTATAGAGAAACGCCGATTTTGTATGGAAAACCAAGCTTCTTAAGAAATCTGCAAGAGGCGCTGCTTCGGTGGCGCTCGACCATCACATCTCTGCGATCCGTGTGTGCACAAACTCGTACTTGGGGTACTGGTAGGCGCGTTTATTTTATTTAAATAAATTATATTTTTATATAAGAAAAGCTTGTTATAAAGGCAGATTTAAAAAGCTAACAGGATCAGGTAGGGTGAGTTGGGGATTAGCAGAAAAGCCGATCCGCCGGCTTTGACAATAACAGAGGGAGTATCGAGGAAAACGATGGAAATTCGTTCTCGCTAAGCTAAATAACAGTGTCTTGGGCAGTTATTGAAACGTTAAGCCGATTTTTTTAGGAACAGACTTACCTATTATTCTTATTATTAAATATGTAGGGTCTACTCCTAAGAGGCTTAAAGCCAAAATTTACTAACGTTATTGATAGTATTTTAAATAAATAAATAATGCTGGACGATCCACACAACATCATCTAGCCCCAAGCTAAACAAAGCTTGTGTTATGGGTAGGTACTAGAAGACTGACATACTTAATACAATACATTACATAGATAGATATTTTTTTATTATACATATCAAATACCCAGAACACCTGGAATAAATATTTGCAAATCGTACAAACATTTATCCCAAGGCGGGAATCGAACCCGCAACCTCTGCGTCACAGGCGGACCTTCGCCACGCCACTTCGGTCGTCATTAAAAGACAAAACGGCTTACACATTATTTATTACAAACAAACTTAAACAACTTACTTCTTAAGGGATTGTAAGAACTATATAAGTAAGCTAAACGGCTTTTAAAATAAGTCAGTAATATCACCATACAACGAAAAAACTTTTCTCATAATTGTCTTTCGTACGATATTGTTGCAAAGTTAGGTAAGAAACAGAATTAAAAGGGTAGGTATCTCGTTTACTCCCACAATGACAATGAGTTTATTTGCCCAACAAAAACTAATAAAGGAGACATTTCGTTTCGGACATGCTTGGAGTTGGCAATACCTTTATGACACAACTTACATTGTTTCGGTATAGCTGTTTATTAGATACCTATCTATAAACTATATATATATAAATATAACTATATATATAATCTTTAAATGGCGTGACTTGCACTCATTACGCAGACAAGAGCCAAGCTCTTAAATAAGAAGAAGATCTATAAACTTGCTATACGTTGACAGACGTCACAGCTCAGTTGGTAGTAGCTCTGCCTTCCATGCTGTGGGTCGTGGGTTTGATTCCCTACCAGAGCAAATGTTTGTGTGATGAACATAAATATTTGTTATGTGTCTGGGTGTTACTATGTACATACAGATTTACAAAAAAAAATGTAAGTAAGTATAAGTATTTTATCACTATAGCAATATTGGATTTTACTCTGTATTATTATTTTTTAGGTATTTGTATAACTAAAATGCGGCGTTCAGAACGGCGCAGAATGTAAAAAGCAGAAAGAGTCTTATACCAAGTACCAAGTGGGTCAATTCAAGCTGTGGATGATGATGATGATGATTAAAACAAGGCCAAATTGTATTTTACGAACCCTAAAATGTTTTATTAACTTAATTAAGATAGATATCGTAGCACTCGCAACTAGAGGTTAAAAACTAAGTACAACTGATAATTACTGGGTTCCTAATTTATAGAACACG
Source organism: Ecliptopera silaceata (assembly GCA_932527185.1). NCBI lineage: Eukaryota > Metazoa > Arthropoda > Insecta > Lepidoptera > Geometridae > Ecliptopera > Ecliptopera silaceata. Next base: position 5,646,684 of record OW052208.1, on the reverse strand, counting down.
TGAGCAAAGTCACGGGTAATCTTGTAATAATGTATATTAAACAGGATACGTGTCGACCTCATTTTGTGTCAATTTATATTAATATATTTAATATATCAACCTCAATTAGTCAATTTAAACTAAGTCAACTAGTAGTAATGTTCCTATGAACGAACAACGAACTTATTTAGGTTAGTAATATGGACTCAAAGTTTAATTAAAATATATTCAACAATTTATTTTGAAAATCGTTAAACTACTTATTTAATTTGTTACTCGTTCAATAGCACTTGAGATAAATTGTTTTGTTCATAAAACACTGATAATAAATAAGCAATTTCTCACTAGTAATTCGCATAAAACTAATGGCTCGAAAACGTGACAACTGAAGCGAAAACTTGCGATAAAAGTAATCAAAGTGTCGTTAAAATTATTTTAGTACGCCATAATTCCGGGGACAATCCTCGCAGGGCACCTATACAAGTCAAATGTAATGACTTATTAAAAATAGTGTTATATCATCAAACTGAAACAAAAACCCTGACAAATGAATTCAAGCAAACTAAACGTTTCATTTACTGTGAATAACAAAGCTTCTCAATACTACCAAGAAACATAATAATGTCAATGTATTACGACGCGTTTTACGTTTCTATGCATAGTCAATCGTGTTAGCTTAGTGCTGAAGTTTAATTTATAAACAGTCGTAAATCCACACGCTGTATCGAAGATCGGAGCGAACGTCAAATATTTGTTTCATTTTTTCGCTCAGCCGAAACAGTTTTCAAATTTATGACACTCGACTCGTCTAGTGCCCTGGCCCAAGGGGCTTAACCTGAAATGGACGCGGCCGCCGACGAGGAAAATATATTTCCAAGTTTACTGGTCCATAAATAACTGTAGAGTGACAGCGCGATGATAAACTCCTGGCCCGGAGTTCATCTCACGTCGCTTACTGAATATTGAGCGAATGTTAAGCCTGCTGTAATTTTACAAGCAAATGAACTGGCCTTTTTTCTAATTTTTTACTAAACTGTATTCTAAACTTATCAACTATCTGATTATAAACACCGTATTAACTGTTTTTTGTCCCAAATAAATAAAGCCGCACTATATTTTATTTAAATACTTATACGAATACCTACTTGTAAATATATATATTTGTAGGGAAACCAACAGCACAAACAATACAAAATGAGACAGAACAACATATAAACATAAGGCCATTATAAGGTTTTCACGAGTAGTAAGTATATTGTTCATATACTTTTAAAACTGTAAAAATGTATAAGTATGCAAGGGCAAATTTATAAGTATCTATGCAAACACACATAGTTTTGTAAAATAAATAATAGGAATTTTGATAGGATGTTGCAAAAAATAATAATTAAAACATTATTTTCAATTTGCAACACTGAAATATTGACGTTGAAGTAATCCGTTGTGATAATTACTACGAGATTATTTTATTATTTTGTAGGTACAAACAGCGTGTGTGGGGTATCTTGTTTCTGAAATAATGACTGACGTTAATTGATGGGATAATAATATTGAACAATACTCTTGTTTTTCATAAAGTTTTAATAATGAAACTGTAACAGGCTGACTTAACAAAGTTAGCAATTCGCTACATATATGTCAAAAAAGAGTGTGCCATTTGGTTCTAAATTATAATTTACTTTGATTAATTGGTACCTATTTATTGGTTTGGTTACTATTTATTAGTTATCGGAAAAATTCATTTGAAAGTTACCAAATAGATTTTTCAAATAAGCATGTTTATATAATATTTTTTAATTATGAGAAATCTAGATATAAGTTCTTACGTTCTAGTTCTTACTCATTACTTAAATGGACTTTAGCGTAATAAAAGTCTTTCTAGCTAATTAAATATTTGAATTAAAATCTAGCTAATAAAAAAAACTAGTTCTAATTAGTTACAATATCCATAAAATGCTAAAATAAAACAGTTTGCTGAAAAGACAACTGGGTAAAGTTGTTTAAAGTTTCCAATACGACCAGCTATTTGTTTAAAATAGTTTTTATTCAGCGCGCAGAATTTATTTTGCAACTCTCTGAAGACACGTAGCATAAACAACTCAGTAGCGCTACTACAGCACCTTTATTTTTTTTAACCAACTATAAAAAAAGAAGATCCTCAATCTATTTTATGTATGTGACGCGATTTTTAACATCGTTTATCCCATTATTTTCATTCAGATCTCACAAGTTTTACGTAATATTTAAAAATGTGTTTTTGGTATTATATGAAAATTGAAGTCAGTTTATTTTATTTTTGCGACTTATAATTATTTACATAAGTACTTAAGTATAATTTTTTCCTTACCGTTAGACAGCATAGGCATCACGTACGAATATTTTAAATAAGTAAAAAGCTACTGACTTTTTACTCACATTATTAGAATCAGAAGGCAATCTACTAAAATTAAATAAATATTCATGGACATTCCACACATCACACTCTAGTCCCAAACTAAGCTAAATAAAGCTTGTCGTACGGGAACTAACTTGCTGATAGAATACCTATATATATTTTTTTGTAAATACATTTATAGAATACATAGTAACACCCGGACACATAACAAATATTTATGTTCATCACACAAACTTTTGCTCAGGGTGGGAATCGAACCTACCACCCACAGCAGAGAAGCAGAGCTACTACCAGCTGTGACGCCACCTGTCTAAATTAAAAAACACTAAGCTCTTTTATTGTACAAGTTTATTGTAGTTTATTGTTTATTTATTTATTTTTACAATGTCAACTTCACAAACTGCACTAAATACTGTTACAGACAATGTTCTTCTGCCTCAATACGCTTTGTTTAGCTTACGATTCGACTAAACAATACAAAAAAGTTTGAACAACCCATGTCTAGACCAAGTTTTAATTGCTTTATAAGCACTGAGTACCAAAACCGAGCTTTACTCTTGGAAATGGATCAAGTAGTATAAATAATGGTATGGAAAAACATATTTCAGTTTTGATGTATCAAATAGGTTAAGAAAAAGTATTCCATACAATTCTAATCAATTATCGAAATCAAAAGATAAAGTAAAATGACAAAACGTTTTTTAAAGTCACGTGACTTGATATTTAGGATATTATGTACGTGATGTAAATAAACTGGAAAAAAGGCTAAAATTGTGATACCGTGTCGGCCTAAAGGCAGCGGGTTGACCAAAAAGGCGGGACGACTTAGATACTTTTTAGAGGGATTATTGGACGAAAGTAAAGAGCAAAGATGAGTGAAAAGAATTGAGGGAGACTTTTGCCCAGCAGTGTCCACCTCCTCCATAGTCAGTCCCTCACTGATGAGGATCGTGACAACTATCTAACGTCTTGTGAACAGCAGCTCTCCTTAAAAATACTCCTTAAAATCGGAGCGACAGACAGTGACCTCTGTCGCGGAATGAAGACAACTTCAAGAAAAAGAAACTGTAGAACATGTGCTATTATATTGCACTGCTACAAATGAAGCGAGGTCCAACACGGGACTGCATGAACTGATCGGGTCTTGTTCAGCACTATCGCCATCCACCACAACATCGGGGATGCTAGAACACTGCTGCCACCAACCCAAAGTCCTTCTCCGTTACTTTACTTTGTGCTGGCTGGGGTGAGGTTAGCCGGGGGACAATACACAATACACCCCATTGCGGTACTTCAGTGTAGATCTTATTCCCCCAATTAGAATTAGAATTAGCGGCTCTCCATTTGGAACGGTCGGTATCGTTATGTAGCGCTTCATACACCGTCATTTGCAAATACCGACACTAGGTCAGTCCATCGCTTAGGACTGCGCCCTCTCATTCCCTTGCCCTCTAATTTGCCTGTTACAATTAGTCTCTCGATATCGGTTACTGCGAGCAATGTGGAAGATAGGTTACATTAAAAAATACAGAATTGTGCTAAATTGCACGCTAATTTTTAGAAGCATTGATGTGAATCTTCACGGTTCGCGTAACACGTCTCTTAATCAGATTCCCTGTCTTGTGTTGCTATAATTTACGTACTTGTACTCGCTTGAATTAAATTAACTGATTGCAAGGCTTTTCAGTCAGCCAAGTTTTAATAAGTATTAAAAAACGCCCAAAGAGCAAAAGTCGGCTTTAAACATGAAAACTTTGATTTTATAAACGAGCTTGTTATTTTTATTATAAACGTTGTCTACTACGCATGTAGTAACTTAGTACCCTATAATTATAATAGAATAATAATGTATAAAAAAAAGTTCTTTCAAACGACAGGGATACTTACCTACTACTCATCTACTTAGTCGGCACTTGTGAACCAATTTGGATCGTACTTTTTCGTTTATATATTTTAGATGCTAGGACCACACCTAAAATATGTAAATATTAAGATCTTACAAAAACTTTCAAGCATCTTTAAATAAGTATGTGTTATTATAAAAAATAATACAAGTCATACTTCTATCTATACTGGTTAATGACGATTAAAGTCGGTTTTGATTATTTTAGAAATACAATATTTTTTTTTATTCTCCGTTTATTACAATAACATTATAATAGTATTATCTCTCATCTATACCGTAGACCATTAAATGTTCCCTGTCCAAGTTGTGACTAAGAGCGTTTTGACATTATCCGATCCGATAAAGGTGTCGGACGCCAATCCGATATCGGGGTAAGTAAAATGTATGAAATATGTACCTCCGATATCCAATATCGGGCCGGACAATATGAAAGACAGGTACATATTTCATACATTTTACTTACCTCGATATAGGATCAGCGTCCGACACCGATATCGGATCGGATAATGTGAAAACGCTCTAAGACGGCCGGCGCGGTCAACCAAAACCCTCTATCTTAACCTATCTTGGAGTTCACGCTTGACTTCCCTTCAAGGCTGGTCATGTAATGGCCACATACAAACAGAAAACTTCGGTGTAAACATTATCACGGGTTATAGAGGTTGTTTCAAATCAAATGGGTTTTACATTGTTAAGGTATTTTAAGTTCAGTATTTACTCGAAAACAAAATAATTACAGTATTTACAGAATGTACGTAGGCATATAAAATACATAAGAAACTGTTGAGCTATCTACAGACCCTTGCAAACGATAGATAGCTCAACTGGTCCAAATCAGTATTATTTAAAGGTATTTTATTGTTTTTTTTTGTAATTGGAACATTACTGGATATTTTGAAATTGATCGTCAATAAATACAAACATAATGGAAATTATCTTTACAGCACTTATTGAAAAAAAGAACTAAGAGATTGAAGAACGCGCTACAAACTTTGGCGACCTTGATATTTGGTTCAATTTTTTTTCTCTTCTAATGCGTATAATATAACGCGAGTAACACACTTTATTAATCTAAATATACCTTCTACAGAAACTGTAGCATTTCAACAATAATATTGAATTCCGCGACACACATTCAAGCAATATTATTTATTGGAAAACTTTGCTTGGCTTGCAGTAACTATCTGAGCAAGTTAGTTGAAGGTACTGTCCCGGGTAAAGGTAGGGTCCTTATGTAAGCGTAAGATCAGAAAATAATTTATTTGTTGTTTTATACCTTAAAATTAAGTATGTAAGACTGCAAGTAAGCATGCACATAAGCATAAACAGATAAAAACTTCATCATCATCATCAACCTATATCAGTCCACTGCTAGACGTAGGTCTCTCACAAGACGCGCCACTGACCCCGGTCTTCGGCTCTACTCATCCAGTATTGCCAGCTACACTCCGTAGATCGTCGTTCCTTCTCGCCGGAGGGCGCCCTGCACTACGCTTGCCTAAACGCGGTCTCCACTTCAGTATCCGTTTGCTCCAACGATTGTCGGTTCTTCGGATAACGTGGCCAAACTTATGCAGTAGTAAATAGAATTATGCGTAAATAAATATACGTATCGACTTGAAATTCACCTGCATCAAACCCAGAGTTGAGACCACTTTTTTGTATGGCCTCTTTCACCTGTTCCATTATTTGGATTTATTAAAAGTTACTTTAGAAAGAACGTTAGGTGAACAACATATATAAAAGAAAATACTGTTCGGGTTCTAGACTATTTTCAAAGTGTAGACCCGTAGAATATTAAAAGTACTAAAAAAAGTCTGTTAAAACTCAAATTTTCGTAGATAATCACTTTTATTATCCTATAGTCTTTTTATCTAGAGAGTAATTGATAAACACTTTATGAAAAGAGCTAAACCGGGCTCTACTTTAATGATTGATTTATCCTTACAGCCATTTTTAAAACTATAAATGAATAAATCAACCAATCACTAATTTATTTCACAAAAAAAGCATGGTAAAAAAAACCACAGAGAATAGTTCAACTGTCAACTTGGTCATAAATCGATGGTAGTTTACAAGTGAATGGAATTTACAATAAAATCGTTTCAACTATGGCAAAACAAGTATAATACAGATTCGACAAAATCGTCGCCATCCTGTTTGCTATGCAAAACATTTACCAATAATAGTTACAATAATACAATTCGACAATTAGACTTAGATTCACTTAGCCAAGTCGAAATTGAATTAATGTTATTTAGAAAGACGTGTGCTATAAATAAACAAATATTCACGAATATTTCAAGAGGAGAGTGAATAGGTTTTATTTATAGTGGCCACAGACGATCCTTCCTATCGTCCAATCGGCATGACACTGCAGGCTGGATCCAATCTGCAGTACGTCCATATACACCACACACGATCCAATCTATCGTCCAATCGGCATGACACTGCAGGCTTGACGACGATTATTTGGCTTTTTGCTTTTGACAGCGTGATTCATGTCGGATTTTGAAAAAAAATTCGACGGATTCGGATAGAAAATTGCACAAATAACAATGCTTTTTAATTTGAGCTCAATCGGACTGCTGGAAAAAAAGTTGGAAGCGATTACCCAAAGAGGGGGGACGAAAAGGGGGAGATTTCGAATTTTTCTGGTACTCACTCTTTAGTCGATCTGCATTTTTACTTTTTTCAATTTCAAAGCCCTTCTTACGAACTGAACTGCCAATCGCCCACAGCCACACACGGTCCAATCGGCAGTATCCAATCGATGTGATCAAGCCAAAAAAATTGAACTGCCAATTGCTATCCATTCTAACTGTCATGCCAATCCACTCCCACACACGGTCAATTTTAACTGATCCAATCAGTAGCGTCATGCCGATTGGACGATAGGAAGGATGGTGTGTGGCCAGCATTAGGCAAACGCGCTAAAGCGTTTGCCTATTAGGTGTGATTGCGATCAAGGATTTTCCTATAACATATTTAAAAAAAATCACATGTCGCATTCTAGACTCAAACTAAGCAAAGCTTGTACAAAGAGAACAAGATTGCTTATAGAAAACTTATATACATTCTTTTTAAATACCTACATACAATACATAGTAACACAAAGGCACAGGACGAATATTATTTTGTGTTCAAACATTTGCTCTCGGTCCGGATCGAACCCCCGAACCTTAGCAGATCAGCAGATTACTATCAACTGATCTGTGAGTTAAAATTACTGAATATATCTAAGTTTGATAGACATTATTTGTACGTCTGTGAGTAAATTTTTAAGAGACTTGTTCGGTCAAAAAAGTTCATCATCAACAAATACCAGTCCACTGCTGGTCTCTCCAAATACTGATCCCTAAGTTCACATGTAAAAGCTTAAATAAAATCTACGTATGACAAAAAATATTTCGTATTATATTATAATTGGAACTGACATTTACTTTTTTACCATTTAGAAGTTATAGACATTTTCCTGGAGAGTAATATACTTATAATACATTTTCGATAAATTCTCAAAAACAACGAAAACCCTCTTTGGGTTTTAGGTTTTGCTGCTCTATCTGCGTTACCGCAGAATGAATCGACTTCATACTATGTTTTTATTTTTAGGATCATCTAAGAAATTTCTATTAAGGAGAACTTTACCTTAACATATTAAAATAATCTTTGAATTTAATATTATCAGAAAAAACGGCAACCAATTTCTTATATTTTCATTATAATTACGCTCCGAGGTAAGGTCTCTAAGTCGATTTCAAGTTCCGACCCTCAAATTACGTAAAAAGATAAGTCCTCCGCTTTTAACTCTCAATAAATTGGATATTTAGGATTTTTTCTTTGAACATGTAGAATATCAATATTATTCCGTTTTCTTTCCGTAATTTTATTTCGCAACTGTTTGTTGAGCCTTCCAACATAAGCAATGTTTACTTATATTATGGGTTTTATGTGTATTGCCAACTTTTCTTTATATATTTTCCTTAGTAAAATACTTGTGGTGAAAAAATATATATTTATATTATATCAAGGCCGGCTTGTGAAATATAATTTGTTAATTTTGAAGTCTTCAGCTGTTATTCAATTTCAAGTAAACAAATTCAGTTTGTATAACATCATCACTCATTTCCAATGCTTATAAAAACAGAGTTAGGGCACGCGAGCGATCGTATGCTCGTTCGCTTGCTGGCGTGATTCCAAAGGGCGTCAAAGTATCAACTACATACTAACGTAAGGTACCATACTGGTAGTTTTTAAGTAAGTTTTTGCTATATTTTTTGCATATTTTAAGCTATTGCATAGCTTCTATCGCGGACCTTGGGCGTGGAGACCGAATCAAAAATTCCGTAACGAAAATACCTAACAAAAATAACCTAACACTGCGTCGTCTGCTGTGTTGGCGTCTCGTTTGTCTTTTGATAATTTGTTGCGACATGACTGAGGACCAAACTTTCACATATATAATATAAGAAATAAAATTGTCAAAATACGTGTCTTGTAAGAGCATAGTCGGATGGAAACAGCTATCGAGTACAATAAGTACAAAAGTCGTTTGCTTGCGGGTATATTGTGTTCTAGCTGTAATAGGGGATTGGTGGTGCAATGCTCAATAGCAACGTTTGCGCTGCAATTCCACGTATCGCATCGCTGGCATTGAAAAACTGTTGATAACACTGTTACTGTTATAAATAAATGTTCATGGACATTTTTTATACGAGTAACACAAAGTTTCAGTCTCTAAACAATGTCTATAACACAAAGATCTTTAACTATAAAGAATGTCATCACACTGAGTGAAGATTGAATCCACAACCCACAGCATGAAAGGCAGAGCTACTACCGACTGAGCTGTGACGCCTGTCTTTGAATAAATAAGTGCTCAATACTTTTTTTTTATTTCACCTATTGTGTCCCACTGCAGAGTAAAGGTCTCCCCCAAACTCTTCCACTCATCTCGATCTTATCCACCACTCCATCGCGTACGAGTCGAGATCGTCTCTCCAACGTCTTAATACTAAAGTAGCAATTTACCCTCAAGATAAAGAAATGATTTATAAATCTGAAAACAGAAAACGACGTGTGTCAACTATTAATGATATCAAACGCAAAAATCATGCCTTTGACGCCTCACTCGGATTTATCACTCTCACTTTACAAGATTACCCCGACATTGACGGATTGACTCTTGATCTATCTATCTCGGTCTCACTTACGCGTGTGTGGTTTTTCATCTCTTTCTCTCTTGGTAATTAGGCGGCACCTGCATTTGTTCAGGTCAGCGGGATAAAGGAGAGACTCTATCTAGACACAATACTAAGGCCGAAAGATTGATGAATGCTATTCTAAGTAGCTTTTTCATTTGGGAGGATAACTTCGCTCGTTCATTCTTCTTCAATTAGATGTGTCACTTAAATTGTGAATCTTGTGAAAGGTAAAAAATACTGAGGTTTATTTGTTTTTAAATAATGTTCAAAACAAAACTCAATTTACATATCTCTTCTAGTTATAATGATGATTTACATTATGGTAAAAAATAACACAGAACATTTTTTTGTTACAAATTTGATCAAAATTGCACTTTTTCTCATAATTATTTTTATAAAAAACATGTCTAAAATAAAACTGTTAGATACCAACAATAGTATTAATAGTCGAACCTAAGCCATCCATACAATACATCAACAAATCAGGGATGTGACGCAATGAAGGGATACAGTACACGTCCGAGATAGCGCCCGATGCGAATTGAAGTCACGTCGACCGACGTCCACGGCACGACGCACACATAAATATCACTAATGATATCCGATTGTGTTCGCCTATAGGGAAAAAAGAGTAAAAAACTCCGAATTTCCAACACAATGTATAACAGTGTTGTGTCAACAAAATATTATGTTTGAACACGTTTTGTTTCGTGTAAGCTTCGCTTGACGGGACAGCCTTTGTGGAATTTTGATGATATTTCATTACGAAAAGCTGGTACCTGTGGGAAGGGTACTAAAGCGTTATGTTCCGTCAAATAATAAATATCAACTTTAATAAATCATTCACTGGGGCTCTTACCTAGTCTGTATATCGTCAATCGGTATTCAATGAAATAATGTAGAAAGTAATACTTATAGTTATGTTACTGAGTGATGTATTTTAATTAGCGTAAAAATTATAACAGTATTCTAGTTTGCGTAATTTGAGAGTATCATAATTGGCTTTAGTATAATGATTCATGAATAAAAAAAAACACAATTTAGTAGGGCTTACGTATCCATAGAACAGCCGCAGCAGAGTTGAATATCAAATTGTTTCTCTATGGGATTCGAACCTACAACCCACATCAAGAAAGGCAGAGTTAATACTCTACCATAAGAGCTGTGCCGTTTTGCATAGTTTGTGACTAAATATTCAATTACGTAAGGCGATATCCATGTATGTTAATATCAACTTGTCTATAATCTGTCTATCTCAAGTAAAGAATTATGTCAATAATTATACAATTGATAAGAAAGCTATACAGGGTATCAAAATAGCCCAAAATACTGCGTCACTAGCTCATAGAAAATTACTTGGAATAAATTGGTTGGCGTGCTCGATGTCAATATGTCTTGATGTTGCCTACACCTTACCTATATCCACAAATAGGTTGGGGAAGTGGTTTACCGAATGTCTACTCGTCGCGAGTGGGTCTTGTAGTTCAAAAGTTCAACTTATGTTCTGTCACGGACTTGAATCGCCGTTCATAGTTTAAGATGTGATGGCTGGACAATAGTCCATTGAATGTTACAATTTAAGGACCGGATAATTATTTTCACCCCTTTTTTTAAGATGGCCATATTTTAATTAAAAGAAAGAAGAGACTTAAGGCCGAAGCGCTCAGTCAGGACGGTAGCAGAACAACAAAAGATGGCGCTAGTTTAAAAAACTGCGGTTTTCTTCTGATTTGTTAATGGTTTTTTGCGTTTAGTTATCAAAATTCACCTTTGCGAAATTTTATTAATAGATACCAACTAATCAATACACAAAACTATAATTTTAGTAAAAAAAACGTGCAGGGGCTGTTGAAGAATTTCAAGCTTGCTATCTACTCAGATACACACACATGTATACAATATTTGTAACACACTAGTATTTGATAATTTCAATGTCAAATGAAAAGAACGAATGGTGCGGTTGAAGATGCTATGGAATTCGATTTGACGTAACCGAGTTCAATTATTGTGAAGGCTTACTTGTTTTTGTTTTTTGTTGAATCAATAGTTTTAGTTCCTGGCTCAAGAAAATTTATTTTTGAGTTTTACCTCTGCTTTGAACAATATCTACTGACTTATAAAACCTACTTTATTTATAAATGGTTTTTACTTAGGCAGTTGCTATAAATAGAGAACCTCCATTACCTTCTAATAAAACTGCTAACATGTTCCAGAATATACCATAAAAATATGAAAAACTCATCAAATAAAACACATGAATATGTTTTGCCCAAATACGGGCTACGTTTATGTAATTTTTTGTGGCGTCGCTAAGATTCTTCAAGTGCAGCGTGCAGCTATTGGCGCATTGTCTTGTCCAGAAGGTGATACATTGTTTGTGGGGCAGTCACATTATATTGCTAAATCGGAGTATCCCCATTTATCCAAGTCATACCTGCAGTGGCCACCTTGGCCCCCAAATCTGAGCTCCTGTAGAGAAAAACATGAAACAAATTACGCGTTGTACCTATAAAAGTCACTTATGTGGTGTAACCTAATGAGGAGGTTCTATGTGAAGGATGCGAAGTAGCGTGCACGCCTTGATCACCACGCACGCATGCTTCTTTGTTATCACAATGAGCACAATATAAAGAATTTCATCGCAAAGAATAAGAATAAGAATAAGAATCATTTATTTGCATAATACATGTCAATAGATCTTAAGTAAAACAATAGTATCAATATATTATACAATCTTAGTTTTGGTGTGCAAATATTTATTTATTATACTAATTTATAAGTTTATAATCATTTTAATTTGTCAATTTTAATTCTAAAAACTCCCTGACTGTGTAAAACCCATGATCCAGCAACCAGGCACGCAAAACACTTTTGAATCTCCTGAGGGGCTGTTCTTTAATAATATCAAGTAGTTTGTTGAAAATTTTTACACTCATGTGATAGCAGCTTTTCTGATATAGAGAAGTTCTCGCAGTGAAAATATTTACCAGACGCTCTCCATTCCTTGTATTACGCGGGTAAGCATCATTAGCCGTCTTGTACAAATAAATATGACGCTTAACAAAACATGCAGTTTCATAAATGTAGAGACATGGAAGAGTTAATATTTTGAGTTTGTAGAAGAAGGGTTTGCAAGACTGTAAAGGGTCAATACTGCAGATGGCACGAACACATTTTTTTTTGGCAACAAAAGCTTTATTAAATTTTGTACTGTATCCCCAAATACAAAAGCAGAAGGATATGATAGTATTGCTACAAAAATATTGAAAGCAGCCAAAAATGAGCTGAGCGATGTTTTAGCTTTTTTGATAAATTTATCTTTTGTAAAAGGTACTTTTCCGAGCAGTTTAAAAAAATCAATTATAAAACCATTATTCAAAAAAGGCAATAAGGATCAATTAGAAAACTATCGACCGATATCAATAATTCCTGTTCTATCGAAGATTTATGAAAAAGCTATGCATACGCGTCTAAACGATTTTTGTACAAAACACAAAGTTATTAAAGAACAGCAAAATGGGTTTCAAAGAAACAAATCAACCACTCTAGCTACTTTTAAGCTTATTCATGACATAGTAGGAAACATTGATATAAATAAAATAACGACTGCCCTATACTTTGACATGTCGAAAGCGTTCGATTTCGTGTCACACGAACTTCTACTACACAAGCTTGGCCATTATGGTATACGAGGAAGAGCGTTAGAATGGATAGAGAGTTATCTACTGGATAGGGAGCAATGTGTAGAAATACCGTGGTTAAGTGACCTTAAAGTCGTGGAGAATTCTCAATCAAAATCACATACCCTAGTACACCGCGGGCACCACATACCCAAGTACACCTCGGGCATCACATACCCAACTACACCGCGGGCACCACATACCCTAGTACACCGCGGGCATCACATACCCTAGTACACCGCGGGCACCACATACCCAAGTACACCTCGGGCATCACATACCCAACTACACCGCGGGCACCACATACCCTAGTACACCGCGGGCATCACATACCCTAGTACACCGCGGGCACCACATACCCTAGTACACCGCGGGCACCACATACCCTAGTATACCGTGGGCACCACATACCCAACTACACCGCGGGCATCACATACCCTAGTACACCGCGGGCACCACATACCGAACTACACCGCGGGCGCCACATACCCAAGTATACCGCGGGCACCACATACCCTAGTACACCGCGGGCATCACATACCCAAGTACACCGCGGGCATCATATACTCTAGTACACTGCGGGCATCACATACCCAAGTACACCAAGGGCATCACATACCCTAGTACGCCGCGGGCACCACATACCCTAGTACACCGCGGGCACCACATACCCAATAACGCCGCGGGCATCACATACCCAACTACACCGCGGGCACCACATACCCAAGTATACCGCGGGCACCACATACCCTAGTATACCGCGGGCATCACATACCTAACTATACCGCGGGCACCACATACCCTAGTACACCGCGGGCATCACATACCCAACAACACCGCGGGCACCACATACCAAGTATACCGCGGGCACCTTATACCCTAGTACACCGCGGGCATCACATACCCAACTACACCGCGGGCACCACATACCAAGTATACCGCGGGCACCTCATACCCTAGTACACCGCGGGCATCACATACCCAACTACACCGCGGGCACCACATACCCAAGTCCCAAGTACACCGCGGGCATCACATACCCTAGTACACCGCGGGCACTACATACCCAAGTACACCTCGGGCATCACATACCCAACTACACCGCGGGCACCACATACCCTAGTACACCGCGGGCACCACATACCCAAGTACACTGCGGGCACCACATACCCAATTACACCGCGGGCATCACATACCCAACTACACCGCGGGCACCACATACCCAAGTATACCACGGGCACCACATACCCTAGTACACCGCGGGCATCACATACCTAACTACACCGCGGGCACCACATACCCTAGTACACCGCGGGCATCACATACCCAACTACACCGCGGGCACCACATGCTGAGCTCAGGGCTATTCATTCAATTGTGTGCATGGCAGCGTGCCCGCGGTGTACTAGGGTATGTGGTGCCCGCGGTGTACTAGAGTATGTGGTGCCCGCGGTGTAGTTGGGTATGTGATGCCCGCGGTGTACTGGGGTATGTGGTGCCCGCGGTGTACTAGGGTATGTGGTGCCCGCGGTGTAGTTGGGTATGTGATGCCCGCGGTGTACTTGGGTATGTGATGCCCGCGGTGTACTTAGGTATGTGATGCCCGCGGTATACTTGGGTATGTGGTGCCCGCGGTGTAGTTGGGTATGTGGTGCCCGCGGTGTACTAGGGTATGTGGTGCCCGCAGTGTAGTTAGGTATGTGGTGCCCGCGGTGTACTAGGGTATGTGATGCCCGCGGTGTACTTGGGTATGTGATGCCCGCGGTGTACTAGGGTATGTGATGCCCGCGGTGTAATTGGGTATGTGGTGCCCGCAGTGTACTAGGGTATGTGGTGCCCGCGGTGTACTAGGGTATGTGGTGCCCGCGGTGTAGTTGGGTATGTGATGCCCGAGGTGTACTTGGGTATGTAGTGCCCACGGTGTACTAGGGTATGTGATGCCCGCGGTGTACTTGGGACTTGGGTATGTGGTGCCCGCGGTGTAGTTGGGTATGTGATGCCCGCGGTGTACTAGGGTATGAGGTGCCCGCGGTATACTTGGTATGTGGTGCCCGCGGTGTTGTTGGGTATGTGATGCCCGCGGTGTACTAGGGTATGTGGTGCCCGCGGTATAGTTAGGTATGTGATGCCCGCGGTGTACTAGGGTATGTGGTGCCCGCGGTATACTAGGGTATGTGGTGCCCGCGGTATACTTGGGTATGTGGTGCCCGCGGTGTAGTTGGGTATGTGATGCCCGCGGTGTAATTGGGTATGTGGTGCCCGTGGTGTGCTAGGGTATGTGGTGCCCGCGGCGTACTAGGGTATGTGATGCCCGCGGTGTACTTGGGTATGTGATGCCCGCAGTGTACTAGAGTATATGATGCCCGCGGTGTACTTGGGTATGTGATGCCCGCGGTATACTTGGGTATGTGGTGCCCGCTGTGTACTAGGGTATGTGATGCCCGCGGTATACTTGGGTATGTGGTGCCCGCAGTGTAGTTGGGTATGTGGTGCCCGCGGTGTACTAGGGTATGTGATGCACGCGGTATACTAGGGTATGTGGTGCCCGCGGTATACTAGGGTATGTGGTGCCCGCGGTGTAGTTGGGTATGTGATGCCCGCGGTGTAATTGGGTATGTGGTGCCCGCGGTGAACTAGGGTATGTGGTGCCCGCGGTGTAGTTGGGTATGTGATGCCCTTGGTGTAGTTGGGTATGTGGTGCCCGCGGTATACTAGGGTATGTGGTGCCCGCGGTGTACTAGGGTATGTGGTGCCCGCGGTGTACTAGGGTATGTGATGCCCGCGGTGTACTAGGGTATGTGATGCCCGCGGTGTACTTGGGACTTGGGTATGTGGTGCCCGCGGTGTAATTGGGTATGTGGTGCCCGCGGTGTACTAGGGCATGTGGTGCCCGCGGTGTAGTTGGGTATGTGATGCCCGAGGTGTACTTGGGTATGTAGTGCCCGCGGTGTACTAGGGTATCTGATGCCCGCGGTGTACTTGGGACTTGGGTATGTGGTGCCCGCGGTGTAGTTGGGTATGTGATGCCCGCGGTGTACTAGGGTATGAGGTGCCCGCGGTATACTTGGTATGTGGTGCCCGCGGTGTTGTTGGGTATGTGATGCCCGCGGTGTACTAGGGTATGTGGTGCCCGCGGTATAGTTAGGTATGTGATGCCCGCGGTGTACTAAGGTATGTGGTGCCCGCGGTATACTTGGGTATGTGGTGCCCGCGGTGTAGTTGGGTATGTGATGCCCGCGGTGTAATTGGGTATGTGGTGCCCGTGGTGTGCTAGGGTATGTGGTGCCCGCGGCGTACTAGGGTATGTGATGCCCGCGGTGTAGGTGGGTATGTGGTGCCCGCGGTGTACTAGGGTATGTGATGCACGCGGTATACTAGGGTATGTGGTGCCCGCGGTATACTAGGGTATGTGGTGCCCGCGGTGTACTAGGGTATGTGGTGCCCGCGGTGTACTAGGGTATGTGATGCCCGTGGTGTACTTGGGTATGTGATGCCCGCGGTATACTTGGGTATGTGGTGCCCGCGGTGTACTTGGGTATGTGATGCCCGCGGTATACTTGGGTATGTGGTGCCCGCAGTGTAGTTGGGTATGTGGTGCCCGCGGTGTACTAGGGTATGTGATGCACGCGGTATACTAGGGTATGTGGTGCCCGCGGTATACTAGGGTATGTGGTGCCCGCGGTGTAGTTGGGTATGTGATGCCCGCGGTGTAATTGGGTATGTGGTGCCCGCGGTGAACTAGGGTATGTGGTGCCTGCGGTGTAGTTGGGTATGTGATGCCCTTGGTGTACTTGGGTATGTGATGCCCGCAGTGTACTAGAGTATATGATGCCCGCGGTGTACTTGGGTATGTGATGCCCGCGGTGTACTATGGTATGAGGTGCCCGCGGTATACTTGGGTATGTGGTGCCTGCGGTGTAGTTGGGTATGTGATGCCCTTGGTGTACTTGGGTATGTGATGCCCGCAGTGTACTAGAGTATATGATGCCCGCGGTGTACTTGGGTATGTGATGCCCGCGGTGTACTTGGGTATGTGGTGCCCGCAGTGTAGTTGGGTATGTGGTGCCCGCGGTGTACTAGGGTATGTGATGCACGCGGTATACTAGGGTATGTGGTGCCCGCGGTATACTAGGGTATGTGGTGCCCGCGGTGTAGTTGGGTATGTGATGCCCGCGGTGTAATTGGGTATGTGGTGCCCGCGGTGAACTAGGGTATGTGGTGCCTGCGGTGTAGTTGGGTATGTGATGCCCTTGGTGTACTTGGGTATGTGATGCCCGCAGTGTACTAGAGTATATGATGCCCGCGGTGTACTTGGGTATGTGATGCCCGCGGTGTACTATGGTATGTGGTGCCCGCGGTGTACTTGGGTATGTGATGCCCGCGGTATACTTGGGTATGTGGTGCCCGCAGTGTAGTTGGGTATGTGGTGCCCGCGGTGTAGTTGGGTATGTGATGCCCGCGGTGTACTGGGGTATGTGGTGCCCGCGGTGTACTAGGGTATGTGATGCCCGCGGTGTAATTGGGTATGTGGTGCCCGCAGTGTAGTTGGGTATGTGGTGCCCGCGGTGTACTAGGGTATGTGGTGCCCGCGGTGTAGTTGGGTATGTGATGCCCGAGGTGTACTTGGGTATGTAGTGCCCGTGGTGTACTAGGGTATGTGATGCCCGCGGTGTACTTGGGACTTGGGTATGTGGTGCCCGCGGTGTAGTTGGGTATGTGATGCCCGCGGTGTACTAGGGTATGAGGTGCCCGCGGTATACTTGGTATGTGGTGCCCGCGGTGTAGTTGGGTATGTGATGCCCGCGGTGTACTAGGGTATGAGGTGCCCGCGGTATACTTGGTATGTGGTGCCCGCGGTGTTGTTGGGTATGTGATGCCCGCGGTGTACTAGGGTATGTGGTGCCCGCGGTATAGTTAGGTATGTGATGCCCGCGGTATACTAGGGTATGTGGTGCCCGCGGTATACTTGGGTATGTGGTGCCCGCGGTGTAGTTGGGTATGTGATGCCCGCGGTGTAATTGGGTATGTGGTGCCCGCGGTGTACTAGGGTATGTGGTGCCCGCCGCGTACTAGGGTATATGATGCCCGCGGTGTACTTGGGTATGTGATGCCCGCGGTGTACTAGGGTATGTGGTGCCCGCGGTATACTTGGGTATGTGGTGCCCGCGGTGTACTTGGGTTTGTGATGCCCGCGGTATACTTGGGTATGTGGTGCCCGCAGTGTAGTTGGGTATGTGGTGCCCGCGGTGTACTAGGGTATGTGATGCACGCGGTATACTAGGGTATGTGGTGCCCGCGGTATACTAGGGTATGTGGTGCCCGCGGTGTAGTTGGGTATGTGATGCCCACGGTGTAATTGGGTATGTGGTGCCCGCTGTGAACTAGGGTATGTGGTGCCCGCGGTATACTTGGGTATGTGGTGCCCGCAGTGTAGTTGGGTATGTGGTGCCCGCGGTGTACTAGGGTATGTGATGCACGCGGTATACTAGGGTATGTGGTGCCCGCGGTATACTAGGGTATGTGGTGCCCGCGGTGTAATTGGGTATGTGGTGCCCGCGGTGAACTAGGGTATGTGGTGCCCGCGGTGTAGTTGGGTATGTGATGCCCGCGGTGTAAGTGGGTATGTGGTGCCCGCGGTGTACAAGGGTATGTGGTGCCCGCGGTGTACTAGGGTATGTGGTGCCCGCGGTGTAGTTGGGTATGTGATGCCCGAGGTGTACTTGGGTATGTAGTGCCCGCGGTGTACTAGGGTATGTGGTGCCCGCGGTATAGTTAGGTATATGATGCCCGCGGTGTAATTGGGTATGTGATGCCCGCGATGTGCTTGGGTATGTGATGCCCACGGTATACTAGGGTATGAGATGACCGCGGTGTACTTGGGTATGTGGTGCCCGCGGTATACTTGGGTATGTGGTGCCCGCGGTGTAGTTGGGTATGTGATGCCCGCGGTGTACTAGGGTATGTGATGCCCGCGGTGTACTAGGGTATGTGGTGCCCGCGGTGTAGTTGGGTATGTGATGCCCGAGGTGTACTTGGGTATGTGGTGCCCGCGGTGTACTAGGGTATGTGGTGCCCGCGGTGTAGTTGGGTATGTGATGCCCGCGGTGTACTAGGGTATGTGGTGCCCGCGGTGTAGTTGGGTATGTGATGCCCGCGGTGTACTTGGGTATATGATGCCCGCGGTGAAGTTGGGTATGTGATGCCCATGGTGTACTTAGGTATGTGGTGCCCGCGGTGTAGTTAGGTATGTGGTGCCCTCGGTGTACTAGGGTATGTGGTGCCCGCGGTGTAGTTAGTTATGTGATGCCCGCGGTGTACTAGGGTATTCGGTGCCCGCGGTATACTTGGGTATGTGATGCCCGCGGTGTACTATGGTATGAGGTGCCCGCGGTATACTTGGGTATGTGGTGCCCGCGGTGTTGTTGGGTATGTGATGCCCGCGGTGTACTAGGGTATGTGGTGCCCGCGGTGTACTAGAGTATGTGGTGCCCGCGGTGTAGTTGGGTATGTGGTGCCCGCGGTGAACTAGGGTATGTGGTGCCCGCGGTGTAGTTGGGTATGTGATGCCCGCGGTGTAATTGGGTATGTGGTGCCCGCAGTGTAGTTGGGTATGTGGTGCCCGCGGTGTACTAGGGTATGTGGTGCCCGCGGTGTAGTTGGGTATGTGATGCCCGAGGTGTACTTGGGTATGTAGTGCCCGCGGTGTACTAGGGTATGTGATGCCCGCGGTGTACTTGGGACTTGGGTATGTGGTGCCCGCGGTGTAGTTGGGTATGTGATGCCCGCGGTGTACTAGGGTATGAGGTGCCCGCGGTATACTTGGTATGTGGTGCCCGCGGTGTAGTTGGGTATGTGATGCCCGCGGTGTACTAGGGTATGAGGTGCCCGCGGTATACTTGGTATGTGGTGCCCGCGGTGTTGTTGGGTATGTGATGCCCGCGGTGTACTAGGGTATGTGGTGCCCGCGGTATAGTTAGGTATGTGATGCCCGCGGTATACTAGGGTATGTGGTGCCCGCGGTATACTTGGGTATGTGGTGCCCGCGGTGTAGTTGGGTATGTGATGCCCGCGGTGTAATTGGGTATGTGGTGCCCGCGGTGTACTAGGGTATGTGGTGCCCGCCGCGTACTAGGGTATATGATGCCCGCGGTGTACTTGGGTATGTGATGCCCGCGGTGTACTAGGGTATGTGGTGCCCGCGGTATACTTGGGTATGTGGCGCCCGCGGTGTAGTTCGGTATGTGGTGCCCGCGGTGTACTAGGGTATGTGATGCCCGCGCTGTACTAGGGTATGTGGTGCCCGCGGTGTACTAGGGTATGTGATGCCCGCGGTGTACTAGGGTATGTGGTGCCCGCGGTGTAGTTGGGTATGTGATGCCCGAGGTGTACTTGGGTATGTGGTGCCCGCGGTGTACTAGGGTATGTGCAGCCCGCGGTGTACTTGGGACATGGGTATGTGGTGCCCGCGGTGTAGTTGGGTATGTGGTGCCCGCAGTGTAGTTGGGTATGTGGTGCCCGCGGTGTACTAGGGTATGTGATGCACGCGGTATACTAGGGTATGTGGTGCCCGCGGTATACTAGGGTATGTGGTGCCCGCGGTGTAGTTGGGTATGTGATGCCCACGGTGTAATTGGGTATGTGGTGCCCGCTGTGAACTAGGGTATGTGGTGCCCGCGGTGTAGTTGGGTATGTGATGCACGCGGTATACTAGGGTATGTGGTGCCCGCGGTATACTAGGGTATGTGGTGCCCGCGGTGTAGTTGGGTATGTGATGCCCACGGTGTAATTGGGTATGTGGTGCCCGCTGTGAACTAGGGTATGTGGTGCCCGCGGTGTAGTTGGGTATGTGATGCCCGCGGTGTAAGTGGGTATGTGGTGCCCGCGGTGTACTAGGGTATGTGATGCCCGCGGTGTACTTGGGTATGTGATGCCCGCGGTTTACTTGGGTATGTGGTGCCCGCGGTGTACTTGGGTTTGTGATGCCCGCGGTATACTTGGGTATGTGGTGCCCGCAGTGTAGTTGGGTATGTGGTGCCCGCGGTGTACTAGGGTATGTGATGCACGCGGTATACTAGGGTATGTGGTGCCCGCGGTATACTAGGGTATGTGGTGCCCGCGGTGTAATTGGGTATGTGGTGCCCGCGGTGTACTAGGGTATGTGGTGCCCGCGGTGTAGTTGGGTATGTGATGCCCGCGGTGTAAGTGGGTATGTGGTGCCCGCGGTGTACAAGGGTATGTGGTGCCCGCGGTGTACTAGGGTATGTGATGCCCGCGGTGTACTAGGGTATGTGATGCCCGCGGTGTACTAGGGTATGTGGTGCCCGCGGTGTAGTTGGGTATGTGATGCCCGAGGTGTACTTGGGTATGTGGTGCCCGCGGTGTACTAGGGTATGTGGTGCCCGCGGTGTAGTTGGGTATGTGGTGCCCGCGGTGAACTAGGGTATGTGGTGCCCGCGGTGTAGTTGGGTATGTGATGCCCGCGGTGTAATTGGGTATGTGGTGCCCGCAGTGTAGTTGGGTATGTGGTGCCCGCGGTGTACTAGGGTATGTGGTGCCCGCGGTGTAGTTGGGTATGTGATGCCCGAGGTGTACTTGGGTATGTGGTGCCCGCGGTGTACTAGGGTATGTGGTGCCCGCGGTATAGTTAGGTATATGATGCCCGCGGTGTAATTGGGTATGTGATGCCCGCGATGTGCTTGGGTATGTGATGCCCACGGTATACTAGGGTATGAGATGACCGCGGTGTACTTGGGTATGTGGTGCCCGCGGTATACTTGGGTATGTGGTGCCCGCGGTGTAGTTGGGTATGTGATGCCCGCGGTGTACTAGGGTATGTGATGCCCGCGGTGTACTAGGGTATGTGGTGCCCGCGGTGTAGTTGGGTATGTGATGCCCGAGGTGTACTTGGGTATGTGGTGCCCGCGGTGTACTAGGGTATGTGGTGCCCGCGGTGTAGTTGGGTATGTGATGCCCGCGGTGTACTAGGGTATGTGGTGCCCGCGGTGTAGTTGGGTATGTGATGCCCGCGGTGTACTTGGGTATATGATGCCCGCGGTGAAGTTGGGTATGTGATGCCCGCGGTGTACTTAGGTATGTGGTGCCCGCGGTGTAGTTAGGTATGTGGTGCCCTCGGTGTACTAGGGTATGTGGTGCCCGCGGTGTAGTTAGTTATGTGATGCCCGCGGTGTACTAGGGTATTCGGTGCCCGCGGTATACTTGGGTATGTGATGCCCGCGGTGTACTTTGGTATGTGGTGCCCGCGGTGTACTTGGGTATGTGGTGCCCGCGGTGTTGTTGGGTATGTGATGCCCGCGGTGTACTTGGGTATGTGGTGCCCGCGGTGTACTAGAGTATGTGGTGCCCGCGGTGTAGTTGGGTATGTGGTGCCCGCGGTGTACTAGGGTATGTGGTGCCCGCGGTGTAGTTGGGTATGTGATGCCCGCGGTGTAATTGGGTATGTGGTGCCCGCAGTGTAGTTGGGTATGTGGTGCCCGCGGTGTACTAGGGTATGTGGTGCCCGCGGTGTAGTTGGGTATGTGATGCCCGAGGTGTACTTGGGTATGTAGTGCCCGCGGTGTACTAGGGTATGTGATGCCCGCGGTGTACTTGGGACTTGGGTATGTGGTGCCCGCGGTGTAGTTGGGTATGTGATGCCCGCGGTGTACTAGGGTATGAGGTGCCCGCGGTATACTTGGTATGTGGTGCCCGCGGGGTAGTTGGGTATGTGATGCCCGCGGTGTACTAGGGTATGAGGTGCCCGCGGTATACTTGGTATGTGGTGCCCGCGGTGTTGTTGGGTATGTGATGCCCGCGGTGTACTAGGGTATGTGGTGCCCGCGGTATAGTTAGGTATGTGATGCCCGCGGTATACTAGGGTATGTGGTGCCCGCGGTATACTTGGGTATGTGGTGCCCGCGGTGTAGTTGGGTATGTGATGCCCGCGGTGTAATTGGGTATGTGGTGCCCGCGGTGTACTAGGGTATGTGGTGCCCGCCGCGTACTAGGGTATATGATGCCCGCGGTGTACTTGGGTATGTGATGCCCGCGGTGTACTTGGGTATGTGGTGCCCGCGGTATACTTGGGTATGTGGCGCCCGCGGTGTAGTTCGGTATGTGGTGCCCGCGGTGTACTAGGGTATGTGATGCCCGCGCTGTACTAGGGTATGTGGTGCCCGCGGTGTACTAGGGTATGTGATGCCCGCGGTGTACTAGGGTATGTGGTGCCCGCGGTGTAGTTGGGTATGTGATGCCCGAGGTGTACTTGGGTATGTGGTGCCCGCGGTGTACTAGGGTATGTGCAGCCCGCGGTGTACTTGGGACTTGGGTATGTGGTGCCCGCGGTGTAGTTGGGTATGTGGTGCCCGCAGTGTAGTTGGGTATGTGGTGCCCGCGGTGTACTAGGGTATGTGATGCACGCGGTATACTAGGGTATGTGGTGCCCGCGGTATACTAGGGTATGTGGTGCCCGCGGTGTAGTTGGGTATGTGATGCCCACGGTGTAATTGGGTATGTGGTGCCCGCTGTGAACTAGGGTATGTGGTGCCCGCGGTGTAGTTGGGTATGTGATGCACGCGGTATACTAGGGTATGTGGTGCCCGCGGTATACTAGGGTATGTGGTGCCCGCGGTGTAGTTGGGTATGTGATGCCCACGGTGTAATTGGGTATGTGGTGCCCGCTGTGAACTAGGGTATGTGGTGCCCGCGGTGTAGTTGGGTATGTGATGCCCGCGGTGTAAGTGGGTATGTGGTGCCCGCGGTGTACTAGGGTATGTGATGCCCGCGGTGTACTTGGGTATGTGATGCCCGCGGTTTACTTGGGTATGTGGTGCCCGCGGTGTACTTGGGTTTGTGATGCCCGCGGTATACTTGGGTATGTGGTGCCCGCAGTGTAGTTGGGTATGTGGTGCCCGCGGTGTACTAGGGTATGTGATGCACGCGGTATACTAGGGTATGTGGTGCCCGCGGTATACTAGGGTATGTGGTGCCCGCGGTGTAATTGGGTATGTGGTGCCCGCGGTGAACTAGGGTATGTGGTGCCCGCGGTGTAGTTGGGTATGTGATGCCCGCGGTGTAAGTGGGTATGTGGTGCCCGCGGTGTACAAGGGTATGTGGTGCCCGCGGTGTACTAGGGTATGTGGTGCCCGCGGTGTAGTTGGGTATGTGATGCCCGAGGTGTACTTGGGTATGTAGTGCCCGCGGTGTACTAGGGTATGTGGTGCCCGCGGTGTAATTGGGTATGTGGTGCCCGCGGTGAACTAGGGTATGTGGTGCCCGCGGTGTAGTTGGGTATGTGATGCCCGCGGTGTAAGTGGGTATGTGGTGCCCGCGGTGTACTAGGGTATGTGATGCCCGCGGTGTACTAGGGTATGTGATGCCCGCGGTGTACTAGGGTATGTGGTGCCCGCGGTGTACTAGGGTATGTGGTGCCCGCGGTGTAGTTGGGTATGTGGTGCCCGCGGTGAACTAGGGTATGTGGTGCCCGCGGTGTAGTTGGGTATGTGATGCCCGCGGTGTAAGTGGGTATGTGGTGCCCGCGGTGTACAAGGGTATGTGGTGCCCGCGGTGTACTAGGGTATGTGGTGCCCGCGGTGTAGTTGGGTATGTGATGCCCGAGGTGTACTTGGGTATGTAGTGCCCGCGGTGTACTAGGGTATGTGGTGCCCGCGGTGTAATTGGGTATGTGGTGCCCGCGGTGAACTAGGGTATGTGGTGCCCGCGATGTGCTTGGGTATGTGATGCCCACGGTATACTAGGGTATGAGATGACCGCGGTGTACTTGGGTATGTGGTGCCCGCGGTATACTTGGGTATGTGGTGCCCGCGGTGTAGTTGGGTATGTGATGCCCGCGGTGTACTAGGGTATGTGATGCCCGCGGTGTACTAGGGTATGTGGTGCCCGCGGTGTAGTTGGGTATGTGATGCCCGAGGTGTACTTGGGTATGTGGTGCCCGCGGTTTACTTGGGTATGTGGTGCCCGCGGTGTACTTGGGTTTGTGATGCCCGCGGTATACTTGGGTATGTGGTGCCCGCAGTGTAGTTGGGTATGTGGTGCCCGCGGTGTACTAGGGTATGTGATGCACGCGGTATACTAGGGTATGTGGTGCCCGCGGTATACTAGGGTATGTGGTGCCCGCGGTGTAATTGGGTATGTGGTGCCCGCGGTGAACTAGGGTATGTGGTGCCCGCGGTGTAGTTGGGTATGTGATGCCCGCGGTGTAAGTGGGTATGTGGTGCCCGCGGTGTACTTGGGTATGTGGTGCCCGCGGTGTAGTTGGGTATGTGATGCCCGCGGTGTACTAGGGTATGTGATGCCCGCGGTGTACTAGGGTATGTGGTGCCCGCGGTGTAGTTGGGTATGTGATGCCCGAGGTGTACTTGGGTATGTGGTGCCCGCGGTTTACTTGGGTATGTGGTGCCCGCGGTGTACTTGGGTTTGTGATGCCCGCGGTATACTTGGGTATGTGGTGCCCGCAGTGTAGTTGGGTATGTGGTGCCCGCGGTGTACTAGGGTATGTGATGCACGCGGTATACTAGGGTATGTGGTGCCCGCGGTATACTAGGGTATGTGGTGCCCGCGGTGTAATTGGGTATGTGGTGCCCGCGGTGAACTAGGGTATGTGGTGCCCGCGGTGTAGTTGGGTATGTGATGCCCGCGGTGTAAGTGGGTATGTGGTGCCCGCGGTGTACAAGGGTATGTGGTGCCCGCGGTGTACTAGGGTATGTGATGCCCGCGGTGTACTAGGGTATGTGATGCCCGCGGTGTACTAGGGTATGTGGTGCCCGCGGTGTAGTTGGGTATGTGATGCCCGAGGTGTACTTGGGTATGTGGTGCCCGCGGTGTACTAGGGTATGTGGTGCCCGCGGTGTAGTTGGGTATGTGGTGCCCGCGGTGAACTAGGGTATGTGGTGCCCGCGGTGTAGTTGGGTATGTGATGCCCGCGGTGTAATTGGGTATGTGGTGCCCGCGGTGTAGTTGGGTATGTGGTGCCCGCGGTGTACTAGGGTATGTGGTGCCCGCGGTGTAGTTGGGTATGTGATGCCCGAGGTGTACTTGGGTATGTAGTGCCCGCGGTGTACTAGGGTATGTGGTGCCCGCGGTATAGTTAGGTATATGATGCCCGCGGTGTAATTGGGTATGTGATGCCCGCGATGTGCTTGGGTATGTGATGCCCACGGTATACTAGGGTATGAGATGACCGCGGTGTACTTGGGTATGTGGTGCCCGCGGTGTACTTGGGTATGTGGTGCCCGCGGTGTAGTTGGGTATGTGATGCCCGCGGTGTACTAGGGTATGTGATGCCCGCGGTGTACTAGGGTATGTGGTGCCCGCGGTGTAGTTGGGTATGTGATGCCCGAGGTGTACTTGGGTATGTGGTGCCCGCGGTGTACTAGGGTATGTGGTGCCCGCGGTGTAGTTGGGTATGTGATGCCCGCGGTGTACTAGGGTATGTGGTGCCCGCGGTGTAGTTGGGTATGTGATGCCCGCGGTGTACTTGGGTATATGATGCCCGCGGTGTAGTTGGGTATGTGATGCCCGCGGTGTACTTAGGTATGTGGTGCCCGCGGTATACTTGGGTATGTGGTGCCCGCGGTGTACTAGGGTATGTGGTGCCCGCGGTGTAGTTAGTTATGTGATGCCCGCGGTGTACTAGGGTATTCGGTGCCCGCGGTATACTTGGGTATGTGATGCCCGCGGTGTACTATGGTATGAGGTGCCCGCGGTATACTTGGGTATGTGGTGCCCGCGGTGTTGTTGGGTATGTGATGCCCGCGGTGTACTAGGGTATGTGGTGCCCGCGGTGTACTAGAGTATGTGGTGCCCGCGGTGTAGTTGGGTATGTGGTGCCCGCGGTGAACTAGGGTATGTGGTGCCCGCGGTGTAGTTGGGTATGTGATGCCCGCGGTGTAATTGGGTATGTGGTGCCCGCAGTGTAGTTGGGTATGTGGTGCCCGCGGTGTACTAGGGTATGTGGTGCCCGCGGTGTAGTTGGGTATGTGATGCCCGAGGTGTACTTGGGTATGTGGTGCCCGCGGTGTACTAGGGTATGTGATGCCCGCGGTGTACTTGGGACTTGGGTATGTGGTGCCCGCGGTGTAGTTGGGTATGTGATGCCCGCGGTGTACTAGGGTATGAGGTGCCCGCGGTATACTTGGTATGTGGTGCCCGCGGTGTAGTTGGGTATGTGATGCCCGCGGTGTACTAGGGTATGAGGTGCCCGCGGTATACTTGGTATGTGGTGCCCGCGGTGTTGTTGGGTATGTGATGCCCGCGGTGTACTAGGGTATGTGGTGCCCGCGGTATAGTTAGGTATGTGATGCCCGCGGTATACTAGGGTATGTGGTGCCCGCGGTATACTTGGGTATGTGGTGCCCGCGGTGTAGTTGGGTATGTGATGCCCGCGGTGTAATTGGGTATGTGGTGCCCGCGGTGTACTAGGGTATGTGGTGCCCGCCGCGTACTAGGGTATATGATGCCCGCGGTGTACTTGGGTATGTGATGCCCGCGGTGTACTAGGGTATGTGGTGCCCGCGGTATACTTGGGTATGTGGCGCCCGCGGTGTAGTTCGGTATGTGGTGCCCGCGGTGTACTAGGGTATGTGATGCCCGCGCTGTACTAGGGTATGTGGTGCCCGCGGTGTACTAGGGTATGTGATGCCCGCGGTGTACTAGGGTATGTGGTGCCCGCGGTGTAGTTGGGTATGTGATGCCCGAGGTGTACTTGGGTATGTGGTGCCCGCGGTGTACTAGGGTATGTGCAGCCCGCGGTGTACTTGGGACTTGGGTATGTGGTGCCCGCGGTGTAGTTGGGTATGTGGTGCCCGCGGTGTAGTTGGGTATGTGGTGCCCGCGGTGTACTAGGGTATGTGATGCACGCGGTATACTAGGGTATGTGGTGCCCGCGGTATACTAGGGTATGTGGTGCCCGCGGTGTAGTTGGGTATGTGATGCCCACGGTGTAATTGGGTATGTGGTGCCCGCGGTGAACTAGGGTATGTGGTGCCCGCGGTGTAGTTGGGTATGTGATGCACGCGGTATACTAGGGTATGTGGTGCCCGCGGTATACTAGGGTATGTGGTGCCCGCGGTGTAGTTGGGTATGTGATGCCCACGGTGTAATTGGGTATGTGGTGCCCGCTGTGAACTAGGGTATGTGGTGCCCGCGGTGTAGTTGGGTATGTGATGCCCGCGGTGTAAGTGGGTATGTGGTGCCCGCGGTGTACTAGGGTATGTGATGCCCGCGGTGTACTTGGGTATGTGATGCCCGCGGTTTACTTGGGTATGTGGTGCCCGCGGTGTACTTGGGTTTGTGATGCCCGCGGTATACTTGGGTATGTGGTGCCCGCAGTGTAGTTGGGTATGTGGTGCCCGCGGTGTACTAGGGTATGTGATGCACGCGGTATACTAGGGTATGTGGTGCCCGCGGTATACTAGGGTATGTGGTGCCCGCGGTGTAATTGGGTATGTGGTGCCCGCGGTGAACTAGGGTATGTGGTGCCCGCGGTGTAGTTGGGTATGTGATGCCCGCGGTGTAAGTGGGTATGTGGTGCCCGCGGTGTACAAGGGTATGTGGTGCCCGCGGTGTACTAGGGTATGTGGTGCCCGCGGTGTAGTTGGGTATGTGATGCCCGAGGTGTACTTGGGTATGTAGTGCCCGCGGTGTACTAGGGTATGTGGTGCCCGCGGTGTAATTGGGTATGTGGTGCCCGCGGTGAACTAGGGTATGTGGTGCCCGCGGTGTAGTTGGGTATGTGATGCCCGCGGTGTAAGTGGGTATGTGGTGCCCGCGGTGTACTAGGGTATGTGATGCCCGCGGTGTACTAGGGTATGTGATGCCCGCGGTGTACTAGGGTATGTGGTGCCCGCGGTGTACTAGGGTATGTGGTGCCCGCGGTGTAGTTGGGTATGTGGTGCCCGCGGTGAACTAGGGTATGTGGTGCCCGCGGTGTAGTTGGGTATGTGATGCCCGCGGTGTAATTGGGTATGTGGTGCCCGCAGTGTAGTTGGGTATGTGGTGCCCGCGGTGTACTAGGGTATGTGGTGCCCGCGGTGTAGTTGGGTATGTGATGCCCGAGGTGTACTTGGGTATGTAGTGCCCGCGGTGTACTAGGGTATGTGGTGCCCGCGGTATAGTTAGGTATATGATGCCCGCGGTGTAATTGGGTATGTGATGCCCGCGATGTGCTTGGGTATGTGATGCCCACGGTATACTAGGGTATGAGATGACCGCGGTGTACTTGGGTATGTGGTGCCCGCGGTATACTTGGGTATGTGGTGCCCGCGGTGTAGTTGGGTATGTGATGCCCGCGGTGTACTTGGGTATGTGATGCCCGCGGTGTACTTGGGTATGTGGTGCCCGCGGTGTAGTTGGGTATGTGATGCCCGAGGTGTACTTGGGTATGTGGTGCCCGCGGTGTACTAGGGTATGTGGTGCCCGCGGTGTAGTTGGGTATGTGATGCCCGCGGTGTACTAGGGTATGTGGTGCCCGCGGTGTAGTTGGG
This sequence comes from Ecliptopera silaceata, assembly GCA_932527185.1. Taxonomy (NCBI): domain Eukaryota; kingdom Metazoa; phylum Arthropoda; class Insecta; order Lepidoptera; family Geometridae; genus Ecliptopera; species Ecliptopera silaceata. The sequence continues at coordinate 5,617,021 of OW052208.1, read as the reverse complement.
TATGTGATGCCCGCGGTGTACTTGGGTATATGATGCCCGCGGTGAAGTTGGGTATGTGATGCCCGCGGTGTACTTAGGTATGTGGTGCCCGCGGTGTAGTTAGGTATGTGGTGCCCTCGGTGTACTAGGGTATGTGGTGCCCGCGGTGTAGTTAGTTATGTGATGCCCGCGGTGTACTAGGGTATTCGGTGCCCGCGGTATACTTGGGTATGTGATGCCCGCGGTGTACTATGGTATGAGGTGCCCGCGGTATACTTGGGTATGTGGTGCCCGCGGTGTTGTTGGGTATGTGATGCCCGCGGTGTACTAGGGTATGTGGTGCCCGCGGTGTACTAGAGTATGTGGTGCCCGCGGTGTAGTTGGGTATGTGGTGCCCGCGGTGAACTAGGGTATGTGGTGCCCGCGGTGTAGTTGGGTATGTGATGCCCGCGGTGTAATTGGGTATGTGGTGCCCGCAGTGTAGTTGGGTATGTGGTGCCCGCGGTGTACTAGGGTATGTGGTGCCCGCGGTGTAGTTGGGTATGTGATGCCCGAGGTGTACTTGGGTATGTAGTGCCCGCGGTGTACTAGGGTATGTGATGCCCGCGGTGTACTTGGGACTTGGGTATGTGGTGCCCGCGGTGTAGTTGGGTATGTGATGCCCGCGGTGTACTAGGGTATGAGGTGCCCGCGGTATACTTGGTATGTGGGGCCCGCGGTGTAGTTGGGTATGTGATGCCCGCGGTGTACTAGGGTATGAGGTGCCCGCGGTATACTTGGTATGTGGTGCCCGCGGTGTTGTTGGGTATGTGATGCCCGCGGTGTACTAGGGTATGTGGTGCCCGCGGTATAGTTAGGTATGTGATGCCCGCGGTATACTAGGGTATGTGGTGCCCGCGGTATACTTGGGTATGTGGTGCCCGCGGTGTAGTTGGGTATGTGATGCCCGCGGTGTAATTGGGTATGTGGTGCCCGCGGTGTACTAGGGTATGTGGTGCCCGCCGCGTACTAGGGTATATGATGCCCGCGGTGTACTTGGGTATGTGATGCCCGCGGTGTACTAGGGTATGTGGTGCCCGCGGTATACTTGGGTATGTGGCGCCCGCGGTGTAGTTCGGTATGTGGTGCCCGCGGTGTACTAGGGTATGTGATGCCCGCTTTGTACTAGGGTATGTGGTGCCCGCGGTGTACTAGGGTATGTGATGCCCGCGGTGTACTAGGGTATGTGGTGCCCGCGGTGTAGTTGGGTATGTGATGCCCGAGGTGTACTTGGGTATGTGGTGCCCGCGGTGTACTAGGGTATGTGCAGCCCGCGGTGTACTTGGGACTTGGGTATGTGGTGCCCGCGGTGTAGTTGGGTATGTGGTGCCCGCAGTGTAGTTGGGTATGTGGTGCCCGCGGTGTACTAGGGTATGTGATGCACGCGGTATACTAGGGTATGTGGTGCCCGCGGTATACTAGGGTATGTGGTGCCCGCGGTGTAGTTGGGTATGTGATGCCCTCGGTGTAATTGGGTATGTGGTGCCCGCTGTGAACTCGGGTATGTGGTGCCCGCGGTGTAGTTGGGTATGTGATGCACGCGGTATACTAGGGTATGTGGTGCCCGCGGTATACTAGGGTATGTGGTGCCCGCGGTGTAGTTGGGTATGTGATGCCCACGGTGTAATTGGGTATGTGGTGCCCGCTGTGAACTAGGGTATGTGGTGCCCGCGGTGTAGTTGGGTATGTGATGCCCGCGGTGTAAGTGGGTATGTGGTGCCCGCGGTGTACTAGGGTATGTGATGCCCGCGGTGTACTTGGGTATGTGATGCCCGCGGTTTACTTGGGTATGTGGTGCCCGCGGTGTACTTGGGTATGTGATGCCCGCGGTGTACTTGGGTATGTGGTGCCCGCAGTGTAGTTGGGTATGTGGTGCCCGCGGTGTACTAGGGTATGTGATGCACGCGGTATACTAGGGTATGTGGTGCCCGCGGTATACTAGGGTATGTGGTGCCCGCGGTGTAATTGGGTATGTGGTGCCCGCGGTGAACTAGGGTATGTGGTGCCCGCGGTGTAGTTGGGTATGTGATGCCCGCGGTGTAAGTGGGTATGTGGTGCCCGCGGTGTACAAGGGTATGTGGTGCCCGCGGTGTAGTAGGGTATGTGGTGCCCGCGGTGTAGTTGGGTATGTGATGCCCGAGGTGTACTTGGGTATGTAGTGCCCGCGGTGTACTAGGGTATGTGGTGCCCGCGGTATAGTTAGGTATATGATGCCCGCGGTGTAATTGGGTATGTGATGCCCGCGATGTGCTTGGGTATGTGATGCCCACGGTATACTAGGGTATGAGATGACCGCGGTGTACTTGGGTATGTGGTGCCCGCGGTATACTTGGGTATGTGGTGCCCGCGGTGTAGTTGGGTATGTGATGCCCGCGGTGTACTAGGGTATGTGATGCCCGCGGTGTACTAGGGTATGTGGTGCCCGCGGTGTAGTTGGGTATGTGATGCCCGAGGTGTACTTGGGTATGTGGTGCCCGCGGTGTACTAGGGTATGTGGTGCCCGCGGTGTAGTTGGGTATGTGATGCCCGCGGTGTACTAGGGTATGTGGTGCCCGCGGTGTAGTTGGGTATGTGATGCCCGCGGTGTACTTGGGTATATGATGCCCGCGGTGAAGTTGGGTATTTGATGCCCGCGGTGTACTTAGGTATGTGGTGCCCGCGGTGTAGTTAGGTATGTGGTGCCCTCGGTGTACTAGGGTATGTGGTGCCCGCGGTGTAGTTAGTTATGTGATGCCCGCGGTGTACTAGGGTATTCGGTGCCCGCGGTATACTTGGGTATGTGATGCCCGCGGTGTACTATGGTATGAGGTGCCCGCGGTATACTTGTGATGCCCGCGGTGTACTAGGGTATTCGGTGCCCGCGGTATACTTGGGTATGTGATGCCCGCGGTGTAAGTGGGTATGTGGTGCCCGCGGTGTACTAGGGTATGTGATGCCCGCGGTGTACTTGGGTATGTGATGCCCGCGGTTTACTTGGGTATGTGGTGCCCGCGGTGTACTTGGGTTTGTGATGCCCGCGGTATACTTGGGTATGTGGTGCCCGCAGTGTAGTTGGGTATGTGGTGCCCGCGGTGTACTAGGGTATGTGATGCACGCGGTATACTAGGGTATGTGGTGCCCGCGGTATACTAGGGTATGTGGTGCCCGCGGTGTAATTGGGTATGTGGTGCCCGCGGTGAACTAGGGTATGTGGTGCCCGCGGTGTAGTTGGGTATGTGATGCCCGCGGTGTAAGTGGGTATGTGGTGCCCGCGGTGTACAAGGGTATGTGGTGCCCGCGGTGTACTAGGGTATGTGGTGCCCGCGGTGTAGTTGGGTATGTGATGCCCGAGGTGTACTTGGGTATGTGGTGCCCGCGGTGTACTAGGGTATGTGGTGCCCGCGGTATAGTTAGGTATATGATGCCCGCGGTGTAATTGGGTATGTGATGCCCGCGATGTGCTTGGGTATGTGATGCCCACGGTATACTAGGGTATGAGATGACCGCGGTGTACTTGGGTATGTGGTGCCCGCGGTGTACTTGGGTATGTGGTGCCCGCGGTGTAGTTGGGTATGTGATGCCCGCGGTGTACTAGGGTATGTGATGCCCGCGGTGTACTAGGGTATGTGGTGCCCGCGGTGTAGTTGGGTATGTGTTGCCCGAGGTGTACTTGGGTATGTGGTGCCCGCGGTGTACTAGGGTATGTGGTGCCCGCGGTGTAGTTGGGTATGTGATGCCCGCGGTGTACTAGGGTATGTGATGCCCGCGGTGTAGTTGGGTATGTGATGCCCGCGGTGTACTTGGGTATATGATGCCCGCGGTGAAGTTGGGTATTTGATGCCCGCGGTGTACTTAGGTATGTGGTGCCCGCGGTGTAGTTAGGTATGTGGTGCCCTCGGTGTACTAGGGTATGTGGTGCCCGCGGTGTAGTTAGTTATGTGATGCCCGCGGTGTACTAGGGTATTCGGTGCCCGCGGTATACTTGGGTATGTGATGCCCGCGGTGTACTATGGTATGAGGTGCCCGCGGTATACTTGGGTATGTGGTGCCCGCGGTGTTGTTGGGTATGTGATGCCCGCGGTGTACTAGGGTATGTGGTGCCCGCGGTGTACTAGAGTATGTGGTGCCCGCGGTGTAGTTGGGTATGTGGTGCCCGCGGTGAACTAGGGTATGTGGTGCCCGCGGTGTAGTTGGGTATGTGATGCCCGCGGTGTACTTGGGTATGTGGTGCCCGCGGTGTAGTTGGGTATGTGGTGCCCGCGGTGTACTAGGGTATGTGGTGCCCGCGGTGTAGTTGGGTATGTGATGCCCGAGGTGTACTTGGGTATGTAGTGCCCACGGTGTACTAGGGTATGTGATGCCCGCGGTGTACTTGGGACTTGGGTATGTGGTGCCCGCGGTGTAGTTGGGTATGTGATGCCCGCGGTGTACTAGGGTATGAGGTGCCCGCGGTATACTTGGTATGTGGTGCCCGCGGTGTAGTTGGGTATGTGATGCCCGCGGTGTACTAGGGTATGAGGTGCCCGTGGTATACTTGGTATGTGGTGCCCGCGGTGTTGTTGGGTATGTGATGCCCGCGGTGTACTATGGTATGAGGTGCCCGCGGTATACTTGGGTATGTGGTGCCCGCGGTGTTGTTGGGTATGTGATGCCCGCGGTGTACTAGGGTATGTGGTGCCCGCGGTGTACTAGAGTATGTGGTGCCCGCGGTGTAGTTGGGTATGTGGTGCCCGCGGTGAACTAGGGTATGTGATGCCCGCGGTGTACTATGGTATGAGGTGCCCGCGGTATACTTGGGTATGTGGTGCCCGCGGTGTTGTTGGGTATGTGATGCCCGCGGTGTACTAGGGTATGTGGTGCCCGCGGTGTACTAGAGTATGTGGTGCCCGCGGTGTAGTTGGGTATGTGGTGCCCACGGTGAACTAGGGTATGTGGTGCCCGCGGTGTAGTTGGGTATGTGATGCCCGCGGTGTAATTGGGTATGTGGTGCCCGCAGTGTAGTTGGGTATGTGGTGCCCGCGGTGTACTAGGGTATGTGGTGCCCGCGGTGTAGTTGGGTATGTGATGCCCGAGGTGTACTTGGGTATGTAGTGCCCGCGGTGTACTAGGGTATGTGATGCCCGCGGTGTACTTGGGACTTGGGTATGTGGTGCCCGCGGTGTAGTTGGGTATGTGATGCCCGCGGTGTACTAGGGTATGAGGTGCCCGCGGTATACTTGGTATGTGGTGCCCGCGGTGTAGTTGGGTATGTGATGCCCGCGGTGTACTAGGGTATGAGGTGCCCGCGGTATACTTGGTATGTGGTGCCCGCGGTGTTGTTGGGTATGTGATGCCCGCGGTGTACTAGGGTATGTGGTGCCCGCGGTATAGTTAGGTATGTGATGCCCGCGGTATACTAGGGTATGTGGTGCCCGCGGTATACTTGGGTATGTGGTGCCCGCGGTGTAGTTGGGTATGTGATGCCCGCGGTGTAATTGGGTATGTGGTGCCCGCGGTGTACTAGGGTATGTGGTGCCCGCCGCGTACTAGGGTATATGATGCCCGCGGTGTACTTGGGTATGTGATGCCCGCGGTGTAATTGGGTATGTGGTGCCCGCGGTGAACTAGGGTATGTGGTGCCCGCGGTGTAGTTGGGTATGTGATGCCCGCGGTGTAAGTGGGTATGTGGTGCCCGCGGTGTACAAGGGTATGTGGTGCCCGCGGTGTACTAGGGTATGTGATGCCCGCGGTGTACTAGGGTATGTGGTGCCCGCGGTGTAGTTGGGTATGTGATGCCCGAGGTGTACTTGGGTATGTGGTGCCCGCGGTGTACTAGGGTATGTGCAGCCCGCGGTGTACTTGGGACTTGGGTATGTGGTGCCCGCGGTGTAGTTGGGTATGTGATGCCCGCGGTGTAATTGGGTATGTGGTGCCCGCGGTGTACTAGGGTATGTGGTGCCCGCGGTGTAGTTGGGTATGTGATGCCCGCGGTGTAAGTGGGTATGTGGTGCCCGCGGTGTACTAGGGTATGTGGTGCCCGCGGTGTACTAGGGTATGTGGTGCCCGCGGTGTTGTTGGGTATGTGATGCTCGCGGTGTACTAGGGTATGAGGTGCCCGCGGTATACTTGGTATGTGGTGCCCGCGGTGTTGTTGGGTATGTGATGCCCGCGGTGTACTAGGGTATGTGGTGCCCGCGGTGTACTTGGGACTTGGGTATGTGGTGCCCGCGGTGTAGTTGGGTATGTGATGCCCGCGGTGTACTAGGGTATGAGGTGCCCGCGGTATACTTGGTATGTGGTGCCCGCGGTGTAGTTGGGTATGTGATGCCCGCGGTGTACTAGGGTATGAGGTGCCCGCGGTATACTTGGTATGTGGTGCCCGCGGTGTTGTTGGGTATGTGATGCCCGCGGTGTACTAGGGTATGTGGTGCCCGCGGTATAGTTAGGTATGTGATGCCCGCGGTATACTAGGGTATGTGGTGCCCGCGGTATACTTGGGTATGTGGTGCCCGCGGTGTAGTTGGGTATGTGATGCCCGCGGTGTACTAGGGTATGAGGTGCCCGCGGTATACTTGGTATGTGGTGCCCGCGGTGTAGTTGGGTATGTGATGCCCGCGGTGTACTAGGGTATGAGGTGCCCGTGGTATACTTGGTATGTGGTGCCCGCGGTGTTGTTGGGTATGTGATGCCCGCGGTGTACTATGGTATGAGGTGCCCGCGGTATACTTGGGTATGTGGTGCCCGCGGTGTTGTTGGGTATGTGATGCCCGCGGTGTACTAGGGTATGTGGTGCCCGCGGTGTACTAGAGTATGTGGTGCCCGCGGTGTAGTTGGGTATGTGGTGCCCGCGGTGAACTAGGGTATGTGATGCCCGCGGTGTACTATGGTATGAGGTGCCCGCGGTATACTTGGGTATGTGGTGCCCGCGGTGTTGTTGGGTATGTGATGCCCGCGGTGTACTAGGGTATGTGGTGCCCGCGGTGTACTAGAGTATGTGGTGCCCGCGGTGTAGTTGGGTATGTGGTGCCCGCGGTGAACTAGGGTATGTGGTGCCCGCGGTGTTGTTGGGTATGTGATGCCCGCGGTGTACTAGGGTATGTGATGCACGCGGTATACTAGGGTATGTGGTGCCCGCGGTATACTAGGGTATGTGGTGCCCGCGGTGTAATTGGGTATGTGGTGCCCGCGGTGAACTAGGGTATGTGGTGCCCGCGGTGTAGTTGGGTATGTGATGCCCGCGGTGTAAGTGGGTATGTGGTGCCCGCGGTGTACAAGGGTATGTGGTGCCCGCGGTGTACTAGGGTATGTGGTGCCCGCGGTGTAGTTGGGTATGTGATGCCCGAGGTGTACTTGGGTATGTAGTGCCCGCGGTGTACTAGGGTATGTGGTGCCCGCGGTATAGTTAGGTATATGATGCCCGCGGTGTAATTGGGTATGTGATGCCCGCGATGTGCTTGGGTATGTGATGCCCACGGTATACTAGGGTATGAGATGACCGCGGTGTACTTGGGTATGTGGTGCCCGCGGTATACTTGGGTATGTGGTGCCCGCGGTGTAGTTGGGTATGTGATGCCCGCGGTGTACTAGGGTATGTGATGCCCGCGGTGTACTAGGGTATGTGGTGCCCGCGGTGTAGTTGGGTATGTGATGCCCGAGGTGTACTTGGGTATGTGGTGCCCGCGGTGTACTAGGGTATGTGGTGCCCGCGGTGTAGTTGGGTATGTGATGCCCGCGGTGTACTAGGGTATGTGGTGCCCGCGGTGTAGTTGGGTATGTGATGCCCGCGGTGTACTTGGGTATATGATGCCCGCGGTGAAGTTGGGTATTTGATGCCCGCGGTGTACTTAGGTATGTGGTGCCCGCGGTGTAGTTAGGTATGTGGTGCCCGCGGTGTACTAGGGTATGTGGTGCCCGCGGTGTAGTTAGTTATGTGATGCCCGCGGTGTACTAGGGTATTCGGTGCCCGCGGTATACTTGGGTATGTGATGCCCGCGGTGTACTATGGTATGAGGTGCCCGCGGTATACTTGGGTATGTGGTGCCCGCGGTGTTGTTGGGTATGTGATGCCCGCGGTGTACTAGGGTATGTGGTGCCCGCGGTGTACTAGAGTATGTGGTGCCCGCGGTGTAGTTGGGTATGTGGTGCCCGCGGTGAACTAGGGTATGTGGTGCCCGCGGTGTAGTTGGGTATGTGATGCCCGCGGTGTAATTGGGTATGTGGTGCCCGCAGTGTAGTTGGGTATGTGGTGCCCGCGGTGTACTAGGGTATGTGGTGCCCGCGGTGTAGTTGGGTATGTGATGCCCGAGGTGTACTTGGGTATGTAGTGCCCACGGTGTACTAGGGTATGTGATGCCCGCGGTGTACTTGGGACTTGGGTATGTGGTGCCCGCGGTGTAGTTGGGTATGTGATGCCCGCGGTGTACTAGGGTATGAGGTGCCCGCGGTATACTTGGTATGTGGTGCCCGCGGTGTAGTTGGGTATGTGATGCCCGCGGTGTACTAGGGTATGAGGTGCCCGTGGTATACTTGGTATGTGGTGCCCGCGGTGTTGTTGGGTATGTGATGCCCGCGGTGTACTATGGTATGAGGTGCCCGCGGTATACTTGGGTATGTGGTGCCCGCGGTATACTTGGGTATGTGGTGCCCGCGGTGTTGTTGGGTATGTGATGCCCGCGGTGTACTAGGGTATGTGGTGCCCGCGGTGTACTAGAGTATGTGGTGCCCGCGGTGTAGTTGGGTATGTGGTGCCCGCGGTGAACTAGGGTATGTGATGCCCGCGGTGTACTATGGTATGAGGTGCCCGCGGTATACTTGGGTATGTGGTGCCCGCGGTGTTGTTGGGTATGTGATGCCCGCGGTGTACTAGGGTATGTGGTGCCCGCGGTGTACTAGAGTATGTGGTGCCCGCGGTGTAGTTGGGTATGTGGTGCCCGCGGTGAACTAGGGTATGTGGTGCCCGCGGTGTAGTTGGGTATGTGATGCCCGCGGTGTAATTGGGTATGTGGTGCCCGCAGTGTAGTTGGGTATGTGGTGCCCGCGGTGTACTAGGGTATGTGGTGCCCGCGGTGTAGTTGGGTATGTGATGCCCGAGGTGTACTTGGGTATGTAGTGCCCGCGGTGTACTAGGGTATGTGATGCCCGCGGTGTACTTGGGACTTGGGTATGTGGTGCCCGCGGTGTAGTTGGGTATGTGATGCCCGCGGTGTACTAGGGTATGAGGTGCCCGCGGTATACTTGGTATGTGGTGCCCGCGGTGTAGTTGGGTATGTGATGCCCGCGGTGTACTAGGGTATGAGGTGCCCGCGGTATACTTGGTATGTGGTGCCCGCGGTGTTGTTGGGTATGTGATGCCCGCGGTGTACTAGGGTATGTGGTGCCCGCGGTATAGTGAGGTATGTGATGCCCGCGGTATACTAGGGTATGTGGTGCCCGCGGTATACTTGGGTATGTGGTGCCCGCGGTATACTAGGGTATGTGGTGCCCGCGGTGTAATTGGGTATGTGGTGCCCGCGGTGAACTAGGGTATGTGGTGCCCGCGGTGTAGTTGGGTATGTGATGCCCGCGGTGTAAGTGGGTATGTGGTGCCCGCGGTGTACAAGGGTATGTGGTGCCCGCGGTGTACTAGGGTATGTGGTGCCCGCGGTGTAGTTGGGTATGTGATGCCCGAGGTGTACTTGGGTATGTAGTGCCCGCGGTGTACTAGGGTATGTGGTGCCCGCGGTATAGTTAGGTATATGATGCCCGCGGTGTAATTGGGTATGTGATGCCCGCGATGTGCTTGGGTATGTGATGCCCACGGTATACTAGGGTATGAGATGACCGCGGTGTACTTGGGTATGTGGTGCCCGCGGTATACTTGGGTATGTGGTGCCCGCGGTGTAGTTGGGTATGTGATGCCCGCGGTGTACTAGGGTATGTGATGCCCGCGGTGTACTAGGGTATGTGGTGCCCGCGGTGTAGTTGGGTATGTGATGCCCGAGGTGTACTTGGGTATGTGGTGCCCGCGGTGTACTAGGGTATGTGGTGCCCGCGGTGTAGTTGGGTATGTGATGCCCGCGGTGTACTAGGGTATGTGGTGCCCGCGGTGTAGTTGGGTATGTGATGCCCGCGGTGTACTTGGGTATATGATGCCCGCGGTGAAGTTGGGTATTTGATGCCCGCGGTGTACTTAGGTATGTGGTGCCCGCGGTGTAGTTAGGTATGTGGTGCCCTCGGTGTACTAGGGTATGTGGTGCCCGCGGTGTAGTTAGTTATGTGATGCCCGCGGTGTACTAGGGTATTCGGTGCCCGCGGTATACTTGGGTATGTGATGCCCGCGGTGTACTATGGTATGAGGTGCCCGCGGTATACTTGGGTATGTGGTGCCCGCGGTGTTGTTGGGTATGTGATGCCCGCGGTGTACTAGGGTATGTGGTGCCCGCGGTGTACTAGAGTATGTGGTGCCCGCGGTGTAGTTGGGTATGTGGTGCCCGCGGTGAACTAGGGTATGTGGTGCCCGCTGTGTAGTTGGGTATGTGATGCCCGCGGTGTAATTGGGTATGTGGTGCCCGCAGTGTAGTTGGGTATGTGGTGCCCGCGGTGTACTAGGGTATGTGGTGCCCGCGGTGTAGTTGGGTATGTGATGCCCGAGGTGTACTTGGGTATGTAGTGCCCACGGTGTACTAGGGTATGTGATGCCCGCGGTGTACTTGGGACTTGGGTATGTGGTGCCCGCGGTGTAGTTGGGTATGTGATGCCCGCGGTGTACTAGGGTATGAGGTGCCCGCGGTATACTTGGTATGTGGTGCCCGCGGTGTAGTTGGGTATGTGATGCCCGCGGTGTACTAGGGTATGAGGTGCCCGTGGTATACTTGGTATGTGGTGCCCGCGGTGTTGTTGGGTATGTGATGCCCGCGGTGTACTATGGTATGAGGTGCCCGCGGTATACTTGGGTATGTGGTGCCCGCGGTGTTGTTGGGTATGTGATGCCCGCGGTGTACTAGGGTATGTGGTGCCCGCGGTGTACTAGAGTATGTGGTGCCCGCGGTGAACTAGGGTATGTGATGCCCGCGGTGTACTATGGTATGAGGTGCCCGCGGTATACTTGGGTATGTGGTGCCCGCGGTGTTGTTGGGTATGTGATGCCCGCGGTGTACTAGGGTATGTGGTGCCCGCGGTGTACTAGAGTATGTGGTGCCCGCGGTGTAGTTGGGTATGTGGTGCCCGCGGTGTACTAGGGTATGTGATGCACGCGGTATACTAGGGTATGTGGTGCCCGCGGTATACTAGGGTATGTGGTGCCCGCGGTGTAGTTGGGTATGTGATGCCCACGGTGTAATTGGGTATGTGGTGCCCGCGGTGAACTAGGGTATGTGGTGCCCGCGGTGTAGTTGGGTATGTGATGCCCGCGGTGTAAGTGGGTATGTGGTGCCCGCGGTGTACTAGGGTATGTGATGCCCGCGGTGTACTTGGGTATGTGATGCCCGCGGTTTACTTGGGTATGTGGTGCCCGCGGTGTACTTGGGTTTGTGATGCCCGCGGTATACTTGGGTATGTGGTGCCCGCAGTGTAGTTGGGTATGTGGTGCCCGCGGTGTACTAGGGTATGTGATGCACGCGGTATACTAGGGTATGTGGTGCCCGCGGTATACTAGGGTATGTGGTGCCCGCGCGCGGTGTAATTGGGTATGTGGTGCCCGCGGTGAACTAGGGTATGTGGTGCCCGCGGTGTAGTTGGGTATGTGATGCCCGCGGTGTAAGTGGGTATGTGGTGCCCGCGGTGTACAAGGGTATGTGGTGCCCGCGGTGTACTAGGGTATGTGGTGCCCGCGGTGTAGTTGGGTATGTGATGCCCGAGGTGTACTAGGGTATGTGGTGCCCGCAGTGTAGTTAGGTATGTGGTGCCCGCGGTGTACTAGGGTATGTGATGCCCGCGGTGTACTTGGGTATGTGATGCCCGCGGTGTACTAGGGTATGTGATGCCCGCGGTGTAATTGGGTATGTGGTGCCCGCAGTGTACTAGGGTATGTGGTGCCCGCGGTGTACTAGGGTATGTGGTGCCCGCGGTGTAGTTGGGTATGTGATGCCCGAGGTGTACTTGGGTATGTAGTGCCCACGGTGTACTAGGGTATGTGATGCCCGCGGTGTACTTGGGACTTGGGTATGTGGTGCCCGCGGTGTAGTTGGGTATGTGATGCCCGCGGTGTACTAGGGTATGAGGTGCCCGCGGTATACTTGGTATGTGGTGCCCGCGGTGTTGTTGGGTATGTGATGCCCGCGGTGTACTAGGGTATGTGGTGCCCGCGGTATAGTTAGGTATGTGATGCCCGCGGTGTACTAGGGTATGTGTTGCCCGCGGTATACTAGGGTATGTGGTGCCCGCGGTATACTTGGGTATGTGGTGCCCGCGGTGTAGTTGGGTATGTGATGCCCGCGGTGTAATTGGGTATGTGGTGCCCGTGGTGTGCTAGGGTATGTGGTGCCCGCGGCGTACTAGGGTATGTGATGCCCGCGGTGTACTTGGGTATGTGATGCCCGCAGTGTACTAGAGTATATGATGCCCGCGGTGTACTTGGGTATGTGATGCCCGCGGTATACTTGGGTATGTGGTGCCCGCTGTGTACTAGGGTATGTGATGCCCGCGGTATACTTGGGTATGTGGTGCCCGCAGTGTAGTTGGGTATGTGGTGCCCGCGGTGTACTAGGGTATGTGATGCACGCGGTATACTAGGGTATGTGGTGCCCGCGGTATACTAGGGTATGTGGTGCCCGCGGTGTAGTTGGGTATGTGATGCCCGCGGTGTAATTGGGTATGTGGTGCCCGCGGTGAACTAGGGTATGTGGTGCCCGCGGTGTAGTTGGGTATGTGACGCCCGCGGCATACTAGGGTATGTGGTGCCCGCGGTGTACTAGGGTATGTGGTGCCCGCGGTGTACTAGGGTATGTGATGCCCGCGGTGTACTAGGGTATGTGATGCCCGCGGTGTACTTGGGACTTGGGTATGTGGTGCCCGCGGTGTAATTGGGTATGTGGTGCCCGCGGTGTACTAGGGCATGTGGTGCCCGCGGTGTAGTTGGGTATGTGATGCCCGAGGTGTACTTGGGTATGTAGTGCCCGCGGTGTACTAGGGTATGTGATGCCCGCGGTGTACTTGGGACTTGGGTATGTGGTGCCCGCGGTGTAGTTGGGTATGTGATGCCCGCGGTGTACTAGGGTATGAGGTGCCCGCGGTATACTTGGTATGTGGTGCCCGCGGTGTTGTTGGGTATGTGATGCCCGCGGTGTACTAGGGTATGTGGTGCCCGCGGTGTAGTTGGGTATGTGATGTCCGAGGTGTACTTGGGTATGTAGTGCCCGCGGTGTACTAGGGTATCTGATGCCCGCGGTGTACTTGGGACTTGGGTATGTGGTGCCCGCGGTGTAGTTGGGTATGTGATGCCCGCGGTGTACTAGGGTATGAGGTGCCCGCGGTATACTTGGTATGTGGTGCCCGCGGTGTAGTTGGGTATGTGATGCCCGCGGTGTACTAGGGTATGAGGTGCCCGCGGTATACTTGGTATGTGGTGCCCGCGGTGTTGTTGGGTATGTGATGCCCGCGGTGTACTAGGGTATGTGGTGCCCGCGGTATAGTTAGGTATGTGATGCCCGCGGTATACTAGGGTATGTGGTGCCCGCGGTATACTTGGGTATGTGGTGCCCGCGGTGTAGTTGGGTATGTGATGCCCGCGGTGTAATTGGGTATGTGGTGCCCGCGGTGTACTAGGGTATGTGGTGCCCGCCGCGTACTAGGGTATATGATGCCCGCGGTGTACTTGGGTATGTGATGCCCGCGGTGTACTAGGGTATGTAGGGTATACAGCTTACTATGCATTTATATATAGTCATCTATCGTTCTCCATTATTCTATGGGGCAGCAGCACCGATGCTAATGACCTGTTTATCTTGCAAAAAAAATGTGTCCGTATCCTAGCGAATATTAAAAGAAGAGAAACCTGTAAACCTCACTTTAAAAATATAAAAATAAATAAAAACGTTTATTTCGGAACAAAAATGTTTTTAAACAATAATATTTAGAGAAACGATGGCATCTGCAGTAGTCGTGAGACTGTGTCGCAGCTACCAACGCCCGCCTTCCAAGCTAAAGTGCGCTTCCAAACAATATGTAATGCCTTATTTTAAGTTAACATACATATATTAAAAATATTCCTATAAAAAATCTGTAATCGCAAGGTCTAGTAGAGAAAAGTGAATGAGTGTGAGGGTGTGTATGTGGGGGGGGGGGGGGGAAGAATGAGAGTGTTGTGTAAATAATGAGAGTTGTTTGTGTGTGTTTGTGTGTAGTGTGGTGTGTAATGTAAGTAATGTAAAGTGTAATGTAAAGCTGAGGTGTCTAGTGTGGAATGTGTTGAGGAGGGCTCTTCTGGTACGCCAGTCTCTTGAGAGTCTGGTTATAGAGAAGAAGCCCTCCTGTGTATGTAAGTGAGGAGGTAAGATTGGTATTGGATTTAAGTTATAACTCGCATTAAGTTTTCCGTTTCTTCGTAAGATAAAGATTGAAGCCAAGATAACAGTTTTTGCTTGCATTTCTGTAAAGTTAGAGGATAGATGTTTAGAAGTAAATTAGCTTTATTGTAGAGTAACGAGCTAATATGAAGATTATGTCGGCTGGCAAGCGCTGTTCTACGAGACTCCGTCTTGCAAACCTTATCAGATCTTCGTCTAGTGTTTAGGGAGGGGTCATAGGTCAGTTGGGAGTGTTTGTTTAGTAAAGTTTTAAAGATAAATAATTGCCTCACCGTGAGCACACCACAAAGGTTGTAAAGATCTGAGGTAGGATACCGATAGGGCTTACGTGTCATAACCTTCAAAATGGCTCTCTGAGCTCTCTCTAGTTTTAAGAATGAGGTTTTCACAGAGCCGCCCCAAGCAGAAATACAATAACTAAGTACGGACTGGGCTAAAGAATAATAAACCATTTTGAGATGTTGGATGTCGAGAACATGACGTAAGTTCTTCATAACAAAAATCAATTTTCTTGTACGAGATGCAGTAGAGTCGATTTGATTTCTCCAACAGAGCGTATTATCGACATTTACACCTAAATACTTAACGTGGTTTGTACGTTCTATCGGGGTACAGTTACATACGCGCTGACCCAGGAGAGAAAAATTACAGGAATGTGGACGAAGGATATACGCGGGGGAAGGTTGGCTTGAAACATTTGGGGAAAACGTCATATATTTTGTTTTATTTAGGTTTAGAGTCAGAAGATTGGAGGCCAGCCAGTGCATTACTTCGCCCAGAGCAGAATCTGCATGGTAAAACACCTCATCCCAATTTTTGCCATTTATTAGTAGGACAGTGTCATCAGCGTATGTGACAACACTGCAATTGGGAAGTTTCATTTGGCAGAGTTGGTTGATGTAAATCAGAAACAGGGTGGGACCGAGGACACTGCCCTGGGGTACACCGAACGTAATGATTTCGTCATTACTTTTTATACCATCAATCACTACGCACTGCGATCGATTGGTCAGGTAACTCTGGAATAAGTCCAGAGCAACGCCTCTCACTCCAATGGCTTCAAGTTTATTTAAAAGGATGGGAACAGAGACTGTATCGAACGCCTTCGAAAGATCTACAAAAATACCAATTGTTTTCTGTTTTTTGTCAAGATTCCAAACTATAGTGTTTATAACTTCGCGAACTGCATCTTCAGTTGATACGCCAGATCTGAAACCATATTGATTTTGGGAAAGAATCTTGTTTTGTGCGATAAATTTGAGAAGCCTACTATTTATTATTTTTTCAAAGACCTTCGAAAAGACAGAAAGTACTGAGATGGGCCTGTAATTTGTTACGCTGTCTTTGTTCCCACCCTTATAAATGGGATGAACTAAAGCTTTCTTAAAAGACTGAGGAAACACACCTGATGAAAAGGACATATTGAAAATGTAAGTTAATAAAGGTGTTAAGATATGCTTTGCAGCCTTAGTGACAGATGTTGGAATGTTATCCCATCCTACGGCACATTTATCTTTCAAGTTTAGAATAATACTTTCAACTTCCCGACAACTGACATCAAACAAAGCCATAGAGTTTAATGACAGAGGATTTTGTAGGTAGGGAGTACGAGACGGTGAGCAAATATAAGGGGTGTAAGGGACTCCTTGCAACACACATTCGTCAGCTAAGGACTTTCCAATGTTGGCAAAGAAACGATTTACAGTGTCAACAGACGAAGCTGGAGATTCGGCGAGTGAGAAAAGGTTTGTTGATTTTGAAGTTTTTTTATTTAGATGGGCAATATTCTTAATTACTTTCCAAATAGCTTTAGGATTTTTATTAGCCTTCTCTATTTCATTTCGCTCATGTTCACATTTCATGTTTTTTAGCAGTTTATTACAGAAATTTCTATAGCGCCTATATGAAACTCCGATGATTTGATTTTCAGGGTTTCTTTTGTGTTTACGGTGTAATCTATCTCTATGTCGAATGCATCTTAACAGGCCAGGTGTAATCCAAGGTTTGATAATCTTTTTTCTACAAGTAATGTGAATCTCTTGAGCGTTTTTTTCCATTATGCTTGAAACTATTTCTATAAGTAGATTTGTTGCACTGTTTGGATCGTTAGAGTACATCACGGAGGAAAAATCTTGGTTTTCGAGATCAACTACGGTTTTTTCTATATTTATACGACGGATTGAC
The DNA here is from genome assembly GCA_932527185.1 of Ecliptopera silaceata. Classification (NCBI taxonomy): domain Eukaryota; kingdom Metazoa; phylum Arthropoda; class Insecta; order Lepidoptera; family Geometridae; genus Ecliptopera; species Ecliptopera silaceata. The sequence continues at coordinate 5,600,360 of OW052208.1, read as the reverse complement.
CCATGAGTTTTATAAATTGAGGAAACGAGCTCACAACTAAATAAAATAGGTGCATGGTCTGTAATGAAAGAATCCAGTATTAAAGAGGTGGTTTTCAAACGGGTCTTGAGAAGTACGTGATCTATACAATTTTTCCCTCGGGTGGGAAGAGTATAGGCTGGGAGTAAACCATGTGATGCGATCATATTCAGGTAAATGTCAGTATTAGGGTCTGTACTCTCAGGGCTTATATTAATATTTAAGTCTCCAATAATAACAACTGTCTGAAATTCTTTCAGGATGCTGAGAGTAGAGTCAAGGCTTTCTATGAAGCAATCGATGTTTTTAATGGACGGTGAACGGTATAAAGCTATTATAGCTAATTTTTTTGACAATTTAAGAATAAGACAATTTCCGTCGATGAAGGTAGGTTTTTCAACTGTGTATGTTAGTTCTGATTTGATGTAAGCGACCACGCCTTCATTTTGGTTTTTGAATAATGAGGAGTAAGAATTGTAACCATTTAACGATGGAATACCCGGACATTTACTTAACCAGCACTCAGATAAAATTACAATGTCAAGTTCAACAGTGAGTCTACGTTGTAGGATCAAGAAGCCGTCAAAATTACAATTTAAACTGCGTATATTACTGTGAAGAATATTTAAAGAAGGATTTCTAATATGCTTATGACATTCTTCAGGTGAGCATTGTTTTGAGTCAGAGACAGATATGTCTTCAATATCTTCAGAGATTATATTAAGATCATCCATAATGAGAAATTAAAAATAGCACAGGCCCATCAATACAGGAGCATACAGTTAGCGCGTAAATTAAAACAATTTTACTTTGTCTCATGGACAAGGAGAAAAAACCAATATCCGAGAAAATAATATTACAGTGTGTACATTACCAACCGGGGGAGAGTTATGAAGAGTGGTGTGAGTGATGGTGTTTGAGTGGTGCGTGTGTGTAATAGGTATGTAAGGTGTAAAATTTTCATAAGTGTAGAGCATGCAATTTATGAATACAAAAAACAAATAATGAGAAAAAGCTAACAAACTAAAGTACATAATTACTATATAAGAGACGACTAGTCATTTCTGGGCCTCGCACTGCATTAAGTCGGCCTCGCATGTCACTCGAACCAGTGGGCCGCCTTCCTTTTTGCGAAGAAACACCTTTCCGTTTGCCACCCAACAAAACCGATACTGTTTCTCCTTGGCAAACTCACGAGCAAGATAGAAAATTCTTTTCATCTTACTCGTTAGGTTCTCCGATATGAAAACTGGCCTGGCAGGTCCACTTATTTTCAGGTGTTCCGTAGAGAGCCTGGTGCCCACTTTATTAAATTTTTTGAACATAGTAATAACCTTCTCTTTTAGAAGGACGCTCGTGAGATCCACTATGATTGTTCTGGCTGCAGGATCCTTTGTATGAGTTCTAAAAATATCCTTTATTTCCTTAGGATGTATTTCTACGTCTATTATCTTAGCGGTATTTATGACCGTACTCACGAGGGAATTTTTCGTCTCCGATTGAGATGTGGGTATGTTCCGAATCTCTAAGCAAGTAGACCTAGAGCTGCGTTCGAAATTGTCCAGTCTATCTTCTAGCATTTTGATCTGCCTCTCAGTATCTTGATGACGTGACTCCAGATGATCAATTTGTGTTTTTAGAGTCTCACACTTATGAACCGATAGATCTACCGATTGACGTAAGTCCTCCACGGCCGACAGGATTCTCTCGTATTTGATGTTTTCCTGTTCCTTGAACTCGGTAAACATCGTGCGCATTTCTGTCATGAAGTCATCCAGCCTGTCATCTGTTGAAATATGCTTTCTCTTGGCGATCCGAAAGCGAGACACGTGAGAAGATTGTTCTGCAATACTTTCAGTACTACTCGCATTTTGAACATTGAGACTCGGTTCCGAGGACGAGTGTTGTAGTTGCGATGTCGTCAAGGGGACCTCCAAAACAGCGACAGCACGCGGCGGTGAGCGGTTGCACGGCATTTCGGTAAGGCGCTGTGAATATCAGTAGCAATAGCAAGACGTGCGGTACTTTGTGTAGGCTAATTTCGCCGCGGCTGCTCATTCACTCTCTGGCGCAGCGGGAGCACACCCAGCCGAGATCCGACGTCCGCCAGTTCAATTCCCGACGAAAAGCAAAAAGCAAAGCTCACCGACTCCACCGTCGAATAGGGCTTCCGTAGGTGACACAGGGGCGCAGCACCAATCCAACCAGTCCACCGCACAGCACCGGGGCGAAGTCCCACCGCAATTTAAAATACACAGATATTTATTCAGAGCCGGCCGTCAACACGTCCACTCCGATCAAGAGCCAGGAAGGAAGGGGAAAATCTTAAGATTCTGACATTACCTTCTATATATATCTTAGAGATGTGCAAATTCGTAAGAAAATACAGCTACTTATACAATAACTTAGACGATATGCCGCGTAGGTACGCTTTGCGACCAGGTAGAAATAAGATAATAAAACCTAGATCCTAAACCTAGAAACCTAGATGTGGTGCCCGCTGTGAACTAGGGTATGAGGTGCCCGCGGTGTAGTTGGGTATGTGATGCCCGCGGTGTAAGTGGGTATGTGGTGCCCGCGGTGTACTAGGGTATGTGATGCCCGCGGTGTACTTGGGTATGTGATGCCCGCGGTTTACTTGGGTATGTGGTGCCCGCGGTGTACTTGGGTTTGTGATGCCCGCGGTATACTTGGGTATGTGGTGCCCGCAGTGTAGTTGGGTATGTGGTGCCCGCGGTGTACTAGGGTATGTGATGCACGCGGTATACTAGGGTATGTGGTGCCCGCGGTATACTAGGGTATGTGGTGCCCGCGGTGTAATTGGGTATGTGGTGCCCGCGGTGAACTAGGGTATGTGGTGCCCGCGGTGTAGTTGGGTATGTGATGCCCGCGGTGTAAGTGGGTATGTGGTGCCCGCGGTGTACAAGGGTATGTGGTGCCCGCGGTGTACAAGGGTATGTGGTGCCCGCGGTGTAGTTGGGTATGTGATGCCCGAGGTGTACTTGGGTATGTAGTGCCCGCGGTGTACTAGGGTATGTGGTGCCCGCGGTATAGTTAGGTATATGATGCCCGCGGTGTAATTGGGTATGTGATGCCCGCGATGTACTTGGGTATGTGATGCCCACGGTATACTAGGGTATGAGATGACCGCGGTGTACTTGGGTATGTGGTGCCCGCGGTATACTTGGGTATGTGGTGCCCGCGGTGTAGTTGGGTATGTGATGCCCGCGGTGTACTAGGGTATGTGATGCCCGCGGTGTACTAGGGTATGTGGTGCCCGCGGTGTAGTTGGGTATGTGATGCCCGAGGTGTACTTGGGTATGTGGTGCCCGCGGTGTACTAGGGTATGAAGTGCCCGCGGTGTAGTTGGGTATGTGATGCCCGCGGTGTACTAGGGTATGTGGTGCCCGCGGTGTAGTTGGGTATGTGATGCCCGCGGTGTACTTGGGTATATGATGCCCGCGGTGAAGTTGGGTATGTGATGCCCGCGGTGTACTTAGGTATGTGGTGCCCGCGGTGTAGTTAGGTATGTGGTGCCCTCGGTGTACTAGGGTATGTGGTGCCCGCGGTGTAGTTAGTTATGTGATGCCCGCGGTGTACTAGGGTATTCGGTGCCCGCGGTATACTTGGGTATGTGATGCCCGCGGTGTACTATGGTATGAGGTGCCCGCGGTATACTTGGGTATGTGGTGCCCGCGGTGTTGTTGGGTATGTGATGCCCGCGATGTACTGGGGTATGTGGTGCCCTCGGTGTACTAGGGTATGTGATGCCCGCGGTGTAATTGGGTATGTGGTGCCCGCAGTGTAGTTGGGTATGTGGTGCCCGCGGTGTACTAGGGTATGTGGTGCCCGCGGTGTAGTTGGGTATGTGATGCCCGAGGTGTACTTGGGTATGTAGTGCCCGCGGTGTACTAGGGTATGTGATGCCCGCGGTGTACTTGGGACTTGGGTATGTGGTGCCCGCGGTGTAGTTGGGTATGTGATGCCCGCGGTGTACTAGGGTATGAGGTGCCCGCGGTATACTTGGTATGTGGTGCCCGCGGTGTAGTTGGGTATGTGATGCCCGCGGTGTACTAGGGTATGAGGTGCCCGCGGTATACTTGGTATGTGGTGCCCGCGGTGTTGTTGGGTATGTGATGCCCGCGGTGTACTAGGGTATGTGGTGCCCGCGGTGTACTTGGGTATGTGATGCCCGCGGTGTACTAGGGTATGTGGTGCCCGCGGTGTACTAGGGTATGTGGTGCCCGCGGTGTAGTTGGGTATGTGATGCCCGCGGTGTACTAGGGTATGTGATGCCCACGGTGTACTTGGGTATGTGGTGTCCCGCGGTGTACTAGGGTATGTGGTGCCCGCAGTGTACTAGGGTATGTGATGCCCGTGGTGTAGTTGGGTATGTATTGCCCGCGGTGTACTAGGGTATGTGGTGCCCGCGGTGTAGTTGGGAATGTGATGGCCGCGGTGTAATTGGGTATGTGGTGCCCGCGGTGTAGTTGGGTATGTGATGCCCGCGCTGTACTAGGGTATGTGGTGCCCGCGGTGTACTAGGGTATGTGGTGCCCGCGGTGTAGTTGGGTATGTGATGCCCGCGGTGTACTTGGGTATGTGATGCCCGCGGTGTATTTGGGTATGTGGTGCCTGCGTTGTAGTTGGGTATTTGTTGCCCGCGGTGTACTAGGGTATGTGGTGCCCGCGGTATACTTGGGTATATGATGCCCGCGGTGTAGTTGGGTATGTGATGCCCGCGGTGTACTAGGGTATGTGGTGCCCGCGGTGTACTAGGGTATGTGATGCCCGCGGTGTACTAGGGTATGTGGTGCCCGGGGTGTAGTTGGGTATGTGATGCCCGAGGTGTACTACGGTATGTGGTGCCCATGGTGTACTTCGGTATGTGGTGCCCGCGGTGTAGTTGGGTATGTGATGCCTGCGGTGTACTAGGGTATGTGGTGCTTGCGGTATACTTGGGTATGTGGTGCCCGCGGTGTAGTTGGGTATGTGATGCCCGCGGTGTACTAGGGTATGTGGTGCCCGCGGTGTACAAGGGGATGTGATGCCCACGGTGTACTTGGGTATGTGGTGTCCCGCGGTGTAGTTGGGTATGTGATGCCCGCGGTGTAGTTGGGTATGTGTTGCCCGTGGTGTCATTGGGTATGTGGTGCTCGCGGTGTACTAGGGTATGTGGTGCCCGCAGTGTACTAGGGTATGTGATGCCCGCGGTGTACTTGGGTATTTGATGCCCGCGGTGTACAAGGGTATGTGATGCCCACGGTATACTTGGGTATGAGATGACCGCGGTGTACTTGGGTATGTGGTGCCCGCGGTGTAGTTGGGTATGTGATGCCCGCGGTGTACTAGGGTATGTGGTGCCCGCGGTGTACTAGGGTCAGTGGTGCCCGCGGTGTACTTGGGTATGTGATGCCCGCGGTGTACTTGGGTATGTGATGCCCGCGGTGTACTTGGGTATGTGGTGCCCGCGGTGTAGTTGGGTATTTGTTGCCCGCGGTGTACTAGGGTATGTGGTGCCCGCGGTATACTTGGGTATGTGGTGCCCGCGGTGTAGTTGGGTATGTGATGCCCGCGGTGTACTAGGGTATGTGGTGCCCGCGCTGTACTAGGGTATGTGATGCCCACGGTGTACTTGGGTATGTGGTGTCCCGCGGTGTAGTTGGGTATGTGATGCCCGCGGTGTAGTTGGGTATGTGATGCCCGCGGTGTACTAGGGTATGTGGTGCCCGCGGTATACTTGGGTATGTGGTGCCCGCGGTGTACTAGAAAGAATAAAAAATAAATATTACTATCATTAGGAAACAATATTATACAAAAATACGACCTATTAACTTCCGCGGGTTCTGTACCACAGCGCTAGTCGAAGATGCATTCACAAAAACATCACGCTCTGGAAGACGGATATTTTAGCAATTTATCAATAAAGCAGTTATGAAATAAAATAAAGTAGTGATTGTTGATCCGAATGAAAAATTCACCGAGCAGCTGTCTTCTGTAAGTCTAGTAAGATTTTTTTAAATTTTAACCTAAAGTTAGACCTACACCGAAGTGTACGTAATGGTGGCGGAAGAGAATTCCAGCACTTCGTGGCACAGAAACGAAAACTACCACGAAACGCAGCAGACCCGTGTCTGGGAGTTCGCAATAGTAAAGAAGACGTACGGGAAGTATACCTATTGTAGTCTTGAGCCCAAACAAATTTCGAGAAGAAGTATTGTGGTTTCTTAGTGGTAACGACGTCAAACATTAATGTTGCAAGATGCAAAAACCGTCTGCCCTCCATGTTTAATATATTGTGCCGATTTAAGAAAGATGTGGCTACGCGGAGGAACATCAAAACAAAACCGAGCGCAGGCATTCTGAACAACCTGTATACGACGAGATGTTTTTGCGAGAAGACGAGGTCCGTACACACAATCGACATAGTTGAACTTAGAGAGCACAAGCGAATCAACGAGCATAATGCGAAGGTCTGTGCTCAAATAACTTCTGATTTTATACAGTACTTTTAATCGGTAAAAACTGTTACCTACGGACTGTTTCAGACACATGTCGTTCAAACCGAAGCTGCTCATCCATGATCAGACCAAGATTTCTCACTTCCAGAACACGTTCTATGTTCTCTCCGTCGATAGCCAACTTAGGGCTTTTATTAGATATTTTCGATATCTGAGTTTTAGTTCCAAGTACCATGTATTTGGTTTTTTTAGCATTGAGCAGAAGGGAGTTGGACTTGGCCCATGCATTAACTCTTACGAGGTCTTCAGCGTTTTTAATCTCTGCGGCTCTAAAGTCCTCTGGTTTAAAAGACAGGTACATTTGGATATCATCAGCGTACACGTGGAACTTACAATGTTGGATACAATTCGTGATATCAGCACAGTAGAGAATAAACAAAACGGGACCAAGTATAGAGCCCTGGGGAACGCCTCTAGAAACTTCACGCATCTCAGATGCTACGGCCACACCATCTTTATTGATTTCTACAGATTGGGCTCGATCACTCAGGTAGGAGTTAAACCATCTTATCGCATTTGTTTCAAAACCATAGTAATTTAGCTTTGATAGTAGAAGAAAAATATTGATAGAATCAAACGCGCGAGAAAAATCCAGAAGAACCAGTATTGTACCCAAACCCGTATCCTGCGCTGCAAGGATGTTATCAGTTACGTCCAAAAGAGCAGTATTTGTGCCTCTATTCTTTCTGAAACCCGATTGCAGCTCAGGTAGGATCTGTTGCTTCTCCAGTTACTTGGCAACAAACTACCTTCTCTAGCACTTTAGAAAGGCAAGGCAGAAGACTTATTGGACGCAAATCTTTTACTTCCTGAGGGTTACAAATTTTAGGTATAGGTTTTACCACGGCTTTTTTCCATGCCGTAGGAAATACTGCAGATACAATGTACTTATTAATAATAGCTGTAATAGTGTCCAAACTCTGAGGAAGTGTAAGCAGTATCATGTCCAAAGATATTTTGTCTATACCCTGTGCATTCGATTTCAACTGTCTCAGAAACTTCAACACTGTCATGGGATCGGATGTTTTTAAAGAGAATGTAATGGGACAGTACTTATGAAATTCAAAAAATGTTAAGTCTGATATTGTGATACAGGAGTAATGAAGAAAGTTTAAAAAATGATAATTGATCATGTTTGGGTCATCAAAGTGTAACGGAAGTTCCATAGTTTTAGGCGGCAATATTTTAGATTTTAGATTCTTCCACAAAATTTTAGAGTTATGACTATTACAGTTAATGTTTTGCTCGAAAAAAGCTTTTTTCTCATAGTACAAAGCCACAATAACCTGTCTTTTTAAGTCTTTATAAAAGAGTTTATGGTTTTCTACTTTAGTCTCTCGATGTCTGGCAAGCGCAGCATCACGAAGACGCATCATCAACTTAACATTATCAGTAAGCCAAGGACTAGCCAAGCCAAGGACTATGGCCTGTAAAGCCCTTTTAAACGTACTATGTGGCAACCTTGAGGGACGATTCTTTTAGTCGTGGCCCAAAGTGCCCATTCTCCTTTGATTGAAATCTGTCGTTTCACAAATCTATACGCGCCTTTAGGTAGGTATCTATTTTCTTACGTCGTTGATTCATTATGACAACGTTTCAATAGAGCGCGAAATCTTCTTGGGTTTTTTTTTTGGAACAGAGTATTTGTGTTTTTTTATGCTGATATACCTAGATGTTTTATTCATCCCTTTAGGAGTACCTACTTTATTATAATCATGAACATGAACAACAATCAAAACATGATTTCTAAGAAACTATTTTTTTTTCTTTCTTTGGATTTGTTATGTCAGTCAGTGTCAGATTCTGTCAGTGTCTCGAACCACAAAGTATCATATCCTTCAGTCAAACTGAATGAATGAGACACACCCACAGACTAGTACTACACAAATCTAGTTCTTCAACATACGTACCATACCGAATGGTGGCAGCACTTTCATATACACGGCTACACGGGTCGCTATCACGCACACATAAACATTTTACGTTAAATTTTAGGAAAAGAAACAAATAAATTTATGCGTTTTCTGAATAAAAGCGTATGAATTTATTAGATAGATGTTTATAAATATCTCTAATGAGTATACTAAGCATGAATTTCACCCCTTTCACTTATTAGTTGTCTTGTAAAATCTTATTGCTTTTTGTATGAGAAAGGAACCACCTTTACAGATAAAATAAAAAACAAGATCTTCCACAAAAATATCATAAGCATTCTTCACACACATAATTAACCCTCGTCATATTATTGTGCTATGGTGTTTTTTTTGCATACATAATATAGCTTATATTATGTATGCATAAAAACATAAATGGGCTTTTTTTAACCTGAAGATTTCGAAACCGATCTTAGGTATATGAATACTTATTACAATGTATGAATTAACAAAAAATCTATGAGCAATTGTTTTTATAGTACAAAACGTTGCTTAGTTTGGGACTAGAATGTGTGAAATGTCCATAAACATTTATTTTTATTGCACCCGGTATTAAAGACCTAAAATAAAAAAACATAAAATATAAAACATTTTTACTGTTAATAACGTGGGACTTGCCGTTTTCATCTTTGTCCTGTTTAAAATGTTTTTGCTAGCTTATTTTGAAATTATAATATTAACGTAGCAAACAAAGGAGCTTAGTCTTTTACTGTGATAAGCACGTAGAGACGGTACACTATGACTTCTAACTGTATTTTTATAACGATGTTTTAGTACTGTTTTTTTAAGCCGAATAATTTATCGGACTAATATAGACAAAATAAAAATAAATAAATAAATAATGCTGGACAATCCACACAACATCATCTAGCCCCAAGCTAAGCAGAGCTTGTGTTATGGGTACTAGAAGACTGACATACTTAATATAATACATTACATAGATAGATATTTTTTATTATACATATAATACCCAGAACACCCGGAATAAATATTTGCAGAACATACAAACATTTATTCCGAGGCGGGAATCGAACCCGCAACCTTCCGCGTCGCAGGCGGACCATCGCCCACCGCGCCACATCGGTCGTCTAAATAAAACATACAATCGAGTTGAGAACCTGCTCCGTTTTGAAAGTCGGTTTAAGAGATGAATCAGACATAAAGACAGAAGAAAGAAGATGAGAGAAGAAGAAAAAGTATTAAATTAACTTCGTGGCCTATCAAAGTCAAACTCAAAAATCACTTTATTCAATAAAATCACAAGGATCATTTAGAATCGTTTTACATCTTATCTATTATCGATAGATAGAAAAAAACAATCGTTATTACTAGAAATCGACGGAAATGGCATCTAGTAGCATGATGATGATCGTGATTTATTGACTAGAAATATGTAACATAAATATTTATAAGTATTTAGATTTTAAGCTTCGATGTTGACAATGTTGAATTTTGATTTATTTACTTATCAAGACAATCGAATGTCGAAATCTAATGGCTACCTACATGATTTTCACGTATCGACTTGAAATAATGTACTTGACAAAAATACTAGTTAAGTTTTAAGTTTAAACCAACAAAAAAAACGGAGGAGATTAAAATTACTTAAAATTACTAGGTTTACTTACATTAGTTTTAAAAATTTTGTAAGTAATTAGATTAGGATAGAATAAAAAAGCTATTATTTTCAGTTTTTTTCGGCGGTTTAATTTTATTGTAAAAAGTTTTATTAAGTGTAAGCTGTTGAATACCTACTTTATTTCTTTTATCAAGGAAATCTAATGAGTTTTTGAAAGACGCATGATAGAATTCCCACGGACGTTATCGGTGACAGGAGGAATTGCAAGCTTATCTTAATAAGCCTCAGTCGCAGAGTGAAAGAGATTGGGAGGAAGGAATTAGTTGATTATATACTTATTTAATATAATCATACATTATACATTATTCATATTATATTTATAGAATATCAGACCTTGCGTGGTTTATAGGGTACAATATTCAAATTGTGTTTTGTTTTATATGTATGGAAATAAATAAAAAAAATTACTCGTACTTACACCGACAACAGTAACTGAAGACGATATTTATTATCCCTTATAACTATCTAATAAATTTATATTATCTTATCAGTTATACTAACGACCAATGTGGCGCGGCGGGCGAAGGTACACCTGCGACGCGGAGGTTGCGGGTTCGATTCCCGCCTTGGGATAAATTTTTGTATGATCTGCAAATATTTAATCCGGGTTTTCTGGGTAATTTATATGTATAATAAAAAATATCTATTTATGTAATGTATTGTGTTAAGTATGTCAGTCTTCTAGTACACATAACACAAGCTCTGCTTAGCTTGGGGCTAGATTATGGTGTGTCAGTTGTGTGGATTGTTCAGCATTATTTATTTATTTATTACTGAAGTAAATTAACGTTTGTAGAGTTGCATATTGTTCGAATGTATTTAAGTCACGTCTTCTCGCCACGCTTCGTCGGCGTTCGACATAAATACGTTTGATTCTACCCTCCGTACTGTAACTAATTTGTTTTAAATTGTCTTTATCCTAATTTAGGATCTTGAGAGACGATTCACAGATAATTCTGTTCTTTTATAAGTTAACTTGAATGTAAATTAAATACTACATAATTAGACCATTGAGCGTTTTTTGAAACTTAATTAAAATGCATAAAAAACTGTTGTAAAGTTATTTTTATAAAATATTATACTTAAGTTTAAGTTAGTTTAGTAAGTTTTTTTTTTCTAGATTATTATTGTGAATGGATTTTTCTGTTTAAAAACTTGATTGTTTTTTATTTGTTATTTTATCAAATCATAGACTCATAATAAACACTAGACAATAGCACTATCAAGACTTAACAAGCTCCTAAAATACATGGCTAAGAAACTACGAGTTTAAATAACTTATCAGTTCGATAAATACGAACCTAAAAATGGACTGCATCCGTAGAACGCCTGAAGGGGTGACCACGGATTAATGCCACAATTGCAAACATAAAGTAACTGTAGCGTATTCGAAGCACACTGCGTGGTGACGCTGAAACGTTTGACAAAAGAGCAGGCATTGACGCGCAATATGTTTCGAATAGTTAGGTTAATTTTTTTAACGCAATGATTTTTATTCGCGCTTACTAATACGATGTTATTTTTGCTACGAAAAATGTAAAACTTATCCTGTGGAATGCTTTCTTTGTTATAAAAACTGTTGTTCTGCAAATAATTGTAATATAACTTAAGTCACACTACGCGTCAACGCGAGTAGCAACGCTCTTTCGAATGTTGCAGCGTCATAGCGCAGCGTATAAATGAAAATCCAAGTTTTCTTCCTGTCGGTTCTAGTACTACTATAAATTCATGAAGGATTCTGAGTATTTACCTCAGTGGTGAAGATTTCCTTATAACTAGAACTAAACGTGTTTATTATGAGTCTATGATTGTGTGTCATGGCGGCGGTGCAAGCACAAGTTATATGTGTAAAACGTGTCCAAATATAATTAAAAAGAAATGGTTCTAACGAAGATTAGTGCAAGTTTTGTAGTGTTTTACAACAATAAACATTAGTAGAAGTTAGTTATCATTCAAAACGCTGCGTAAGTCATCTAATATTGAAGATTTTCTAAAGGATTGTTGACATAGCATCGAAAAGAGGATAGCTGAAGGAAACGCGTAAGCGACGTTGATCCCACGGCGCTTACGTCCTTTTGATCGCGAGGAATAAGCTAACCTGCAACCTTAGATTGTTTACTCAAGTTCCTATACCTGGTGAACCCGAGTTTAGCTCACTCTGTTATCAAAAATAAATTGTTTTTACGAAGTTGTTTACATGTTGGAGCCGGTGATTAATATATCGTGGGGTTGCTGCCAGACTGAAAGTGGTGATGAAACGGAGTTTATGATTTGTGTTACCTGTGGGAAAAGTTATCACCTGGCCTGTTTATCTTTAACGAGTAGAAAGGGACTTTCACTTTCTACTGCTGATTGGATGTGCCCAGAGTGCAGTATGAAGCCAAAAGGTGGTAACAACGATAATACGCCATTGCGCAGTGCAAAGGAAAATCTATCATCGAGACCATCAAAAAGAGCTGCGCTCCAATCTCCCAAGAATGATACAGAGGTTGGATTGACCCGGGAAGATGTCAAAGAGGTAGTTCAAAACATATTTAGTGAACACATGGAAAAGTTTTTTAACCGCATTGATAAAACAAATCATGACAACGGTCGTCGCTGCTCTCGCACCTGTCACTGAGGATATTCAAGAGCTAAAACAATCACTGGTTCGTGTTAATGAGCAATATAAGGAGTCCGCATGTAGCGTATCCCAGCTGTCAACTGCAGTGAAAGAACTTCAATCGGAAAATTCTGCGCTTCGTTCCTATAACAAAGATTTATCCGCTAGACTGAATCAGGTCGAACAATACGCTAGAAATTCTAATGTTGAAATTCAGTGTATGCCCGAAAAGAAAAATGAGGACATTTATAAGATTGTTGCAGAGATTGGTAAAACTATAGGATGCGCAGTGAAGTTTGACGAGATATTAAACTGTAGCCGTATTGCTAAGATGGATCCTAAAGGAAGTAGACCTCGCTCAATAATAGTCCACTTCGTTACGCCGAGAATTCGCGACACTTTTTTAGCAGCGTGCATCAAATTTAACCGCTCTAATGCAAATGATAAACTCAATAGTACACATGCTGGACTGAACGGAGAAAAATCTTCTATTTTTGTGGTCGAACACTTATCGCCTACCAACAAGATGTTACACTACGAGGCCAGGACTGCTGCAAAGGATAAAGGATATAAATACGTCTGGGTGCGCAATGGACGCATTTATTTGAGGAAATCTGATACATCCGATCATAAGTTAATAAAAAACTCGGAGTGTTTACTCAAATTAGACTAAGCTGTCCCTAAACAAATATTAGTGCAACCAGTGGCATCATACAGCATCTTTAAACAAATAAAAAATAAAATAAATATATTCACTACTATAGCTGAACCATGTTCCGTCAACATCTGGGCAGATTCCACTACTTATATAATTTTACTTCCCGTACCTACATAACAGCATAAGTTATCAAATACTAACTAAAATGTTTTTTTTACTGATAGTGCAGCTATTTAACATTCTTAGGGGATCCTTGTTACAGGCTACTTTAGGTTAAAAGAAGTCATGATATCAGAGTGTTATTTCTGTAGTCATAATAGAATATGTCTAATAATCCTCAAAATATCCTGTAAATTGTAGCTATGTATTGTTGTTTACCCTGGTTCTGTAGTTATGTTATTATGTTAGGCATTATGTTCATGTAAACATATTGTTTTCTTTTGTTATTTTTTCACTTTGTATTACAACTAACAGTTTTGTAATGGTGTTTAGTAATGGTATGAACCACCTATCTACTATTTCTTCATAGTTATTCTTTTGATACGCAATAAAGAACCATTTCTTTTGTTTTCTTTACATCTTATTATAGATGATTTAGCAATTTAATTCTATATGCACCTAGTTCTAAGCATGTGGTGTTTACCTGTAATGGGTTTGTACACATAGAATAAGAACCTTTATGTTTAAGTTTTTTGGATGTGTTGTGTATAAACTGTTGGTGAACCTAAATAAATAAAAAAAAAAAAAAAAAAAACTGGAAAAGCTTTAAAAAAACAGCACTTATTTTTATTGCGTGTTGGAGTTACTTTTGTAAAGAAACGAAATAATACGATATTTTGGTTTCTGTTGATAGAAACTGTTTGTGTACGTAAAACACGTATTTATCACGAAAAAGCTTATTTTTATTTAATTGCCAGCTAAGCCCTTGTTGATAGGGGTGTGGCGCTAAAATAATAACTTTGAGGCAGAAATACTCTCAATAATTGCTCATCTCATATAGGCTGGCAACTGAGGGCCTAGTACGAGTTTTGCACATGCCTACGAACGTATCGCCTTCGTATCGTAAGCCACCAATCTTGTATGGAAATCCAAGCTTCTCAAGAAATCTGCTAGGTTTTATTTAAGGTTTCTTTAGAAAAAAGAGAAAGTATAATAATAAAATCATTTATTTCATAAAAAAAAACACACACCTATAGCTATATAAAAACGTTTTTATTAATTATACATACAGCGGTGCTTATTTTAAATAATAGAACTAAAGTACATTTGTCTAAGAAATAGTGATAAGACCGCCACTTGTATATCTCAGTTATATTCTTCTACTTATTTAATTTGTAGTTTTAAGTGGTGTGCAATATAGTGTTTTCTATCTTCTATCTATCCCTTAGCTTGGGGCTATATGATGTTGTGTGGATTGTCCAGCGTTATTTATTTATCTCTAAGCCCAGGTGCTTTTTTTGCGAAAAAACTGTGACTATTGTGTCTCTTTGCGCAGCAGTTAGCACTAATTATAAACGCTTGAATGTGTGTTATGATGGTACAATCGCGCTCATCAATAATCACGAGGCACACGTCGGTACAATCACGCAGAGTGACAATAAATCATTGGAATTCGCAGCGTTATCGTGGACGTCATTACCTGCCTAATTTGGTAGCGTTTCATGTGTACCACTTTGTGTGACTTTACTTGTTTTTGGATGACAAACATAAAGGGAAATATATTAAACACTGTGTTACCTTACTTTAAACACAAACTTTCCCATTTTTATAATTAGATGTTTTTTTATTTGCAGCTACTATTAGGTAGGATTTTTTATAAATAAGCTGATTACACATTATTCATAAAAAAATAAAAAAAAACAGTTGAGCTAATTGCGATCTATAGATAGCTCAATATAATATCGATTATATGTAAAATGTCGAAAAAGAACCAATACAATATAACAGAAGTGGGTCTACAAATAGTATTGATAAAAACCTAAAATATACGCTACCACACATTTTCTGTATATACAGGGTGTTTGTATATTTTATGTTGCTGTATCACAAACATCTTTGTATGAAAACAAGCCCACGCAAATATCAATATAAGGTCTATTCTAAAAATATCAAGCAAAGTAATATAATAAAACGAAAAAGTTAGCAAACGCATTTACAAATTAATAAATTCAAAAAGTCTGTAAGTCATGTATCATTTTTTTATTTAATCGTTATTATTTCCCGAATATCCTAATATTACGTTCGAATATTTCCGATTACTTTATTGATAAAGACAGACCTCCGCAACCGTGTTGTATCGTGAGTTTGAATTCCATCAAAAATAAAAAATTGTGTTATGACAGTATAGTGAATTATAGTGTTTATTATGTGTACATAATTATGTTATTAAAAAATATTTAAGAATTATATTAAGAATCTTGTTCCCAGAGTACCTACATACAAGCTTTGCTTAGTTTGGAACTAGAGTGCGATGTGCGAAATTTCCGTGAAAATTTATTTATTTATTCTATTAGCAAAGGATTATAGTTTACATTATTCAAGCTTTGTTATTGTATGTTTAAAGTAAGATAGTCATGCCATGAATATTTATATATTTATAGAGTTTTTGTACCAGTTCGGGATCTTATGGATTAAAATGATCTTCTGTAACATTATATTTGATAAAAAAACATTTTATTTTCTTGATAGTTGTGTTGAAAGCACTGTAGAAGTCTCACTATAGTGACATCAAAAGAGTGGATGATGTGGGGGACGACTAATGAGCGGGGCGCATGAATAGAATAACGCGTGAAAATGAATTGCAGCATATTATTTTATAATATTATTGTAAATATATTCCGAAGAATGATTCGTATGAGGGTAGATTGTTAATAATAATTTTACATGGTTCGCTAAAGAGGATTTGTGATTATGCTTTCATACGTAGATACATTTTTTCAAAAAGAAATAAGATCATTAATGAATATAAATATTCCAAACTGACAAATAATAAATCAATAATTATCGACACACATCGCTCACATCAAACGAAGCAAAGCTTGTACCTACTATCGGAACTAGAATGCGGCTAGAATACATATAAACATTATTTTGTTTATAAATACATACTTAAGTACATAAAAACACCCAGACCCGAACAAATGTTTATGTTCATCATCACACGAACATTTGCTCTCAGTGAACCCACGACCACCAACATGGAAAGAAAAGCAGCTAAGCTGTGACTGACGTCTGTCAAATTTTAATATTTCTTGGTGTTTTATTTACCTACATTTCGTAAAATAAAACCAATTACTTTCTATATTTAACCACATTTTGTATATGTATGATGGCTAAATATATTGAAACCTTAAATGCCTTTGCTTGCATTGCAAACTCATATCGGATAAATAAATTAATAATAGTTATATATAAAATTGATAATTCATATAATTCATAATCATTTATAAAAAAAAACAGGTTTGTAACAATCTTTCACAAGCTTTGAATCATTTGAATATAACTTTATGAACATAAATAACTAAAAATATTGTGCTAAGGAACAGTAAAAGTAGTTTAAATAGTTGCACATATTTCCATGCGTATCTCATATGAAACCAATTTCAGATGTGCAAGGCTGCACAGTTAACTATTTGTCACAAAATATGAAGCTACAAAAATTCATGAAATCGAGGTGGCTTGGAGGAATTTTATGCTATTTATATCTATCTCTACAAGGAAGCCGGCGCGGAAGGAAGGCCAACCGCCAGCAATTTCGTCGTGCAAAATAAATTCAAGTATGTACTCTCTTCTTGAGATTTTTAATCCGAATTTTCTTTTGAATTATTCGTAGTACCTGAAGAAACTTGAGCTTTTGAGAGACAGATGGATAATTTAAGAAGTCTTGAGGTATCCTGCTGTAAAGTGTTCGGTTATACTTTCTTTTGCGATTTTTATTCGATTATGCAATCAGGGTTTTTGATTATGATTCATTCTTGTCATAGACGTAATTAGTAACAATATATTCATCTATTTCATAGCACAAGCTTAGCTTAGTTTAGAGCTAGATGGCGTGTATGTTCAATGTTTATAAATATTCGTAGTACCTAAGCCTTTAAATAGTCTGTATTTTTCAAGAATGTTATTCATATTTTTATGAGAAGTCTATATTTTTTTAACTTTTTATATTATTATATTTTACCAAGTCTAGCTGATTTTTTATGTGTATCCATGTCGTGGCATTCTTTAATTGAATGAACACGTAGCTTACTTACCTTATAGATTTGTTTCAATTTGTGTTTTTTTGTTGAATGTATTTTATAAATAAATAAAACCTACTTGAACTCATTATTATAAAAATGCAGTTTATAGTAAAAGGCTTCAAGATGAATTACCATACCTCAACGACCCGACCGAAATGAAAAATGGTGCGTCAACTTATCGACAAATAGGTGCGACCCGCTCACAACTGGCCCCAGGCACAGCATTCATAAAATGACCCATTTCGCTTCCGAATCAAAAACTGCTGAATAGGTTCCCAGTATAATTCAGCTCTAAAAACAGCCACCAATGTCCCACGTAAGGGAACATTTACATAAAATACAAAAGTCATCTTTTCTTAGGCGGGTTTTGTCCCCTGCGAGAAGTAATAACGCGGACACGTGCCAACAATTGCTCTTACCTGCTCGGTATAGTTTTTCCAAGTGTGGATAATGCTTGTACAGGCAAAATATTACTTTAACTTCTTTAACCGACTCTCAAAAAGATGCTTTCAATTCCAGTACAAAATACAATTGATATGAATAATTAATGCTTATCTAAGCCTCAGTGTCTTTAGTACCTACTAAACAGTAGTTACACGTAGTTATAAAGATAAGTATAAAAACTTTTTTCTAAGATTTTAAATAAATGTGTGAATATTATTTGTATATTTATGCGTATATAATAGTGTATTTAGAAAATAGAAGTAGGTCAATTGAACTATGAAATAAAACTATAAGGCAAGAAAAATACTAATGGAAGTTCAAATTTCATAATGAAAATACGATTAGCAACTTAATTATATACCAAAGAGTGGAAGACATAATGTTATTTATGTTACAAATTGTCTGATAATAAAATTGAATTTCTTGTCTTTTTATTGTATAAGAAAACCTTTTTATTATCTACTTTGTGTGAAGCTAAAGCATGAAATGAAATCTTTAAGGCGTTATAACTTTTTTATGAATCTTTTTAGAAATAATAATTTTAAGAAACGAGATTCAAGTACTATAACTACTCTAAAATTTTAAGTTTACAAAGTAATTATTGACTTAAGTATAAGTAATTACACATAATAAACTTTTATAACTGTTCGAGCAATTTTAGTTTTTGAACTTTAGTTATAAAGTTAAATATTCTATGACACTTTTTCATGAAAAGTAGGTACGTATCATGGTCTTTGCTAAGCCATGCAAACAAACGAGTAAAAAACGAGTATATTTATTCAGTAAATAGACGGTCTGGGCAAAAAAATATGCTGGATTAATCATATAAAAAATATACATGTTTTTATCACATTCGATATTATAAAAAACGGGATTCAAAATAGAAAACTTACGACGAAAAAAAAGTATGGTTAATAAATTGATTTTAACGAATTATTTATGCAGTTTCTAAAATTATATTTAGCTACTTATACAAAATATGATGGAATGTGTGATTGAGTGATTAATTGATTTTAAAATAATCTTAATATCAAAGCGTTGAAGAATATTAACTAGACAAACTTCACCAGGCCAATAATTGTGCTTAATTTGATAGCTGACTTAGGGTATTTTCTAGCGTTGGTTGTGAGCGTAAATCTAACACGAGACACTTTCATTAGTGTTGTAATTCTTGACTTTAATTTACCAGTTGGCCGCTTCGATCCAGGGCGCTTTCAAAAGTAAGAGCGGACATATTTCTCGACTGCGTTTATAATCCCTCCTCGGGAAACACTAGCCCGCTAACGAACTTAGTTCTAAGGTAAAGTTTTAATTGCTCGCTGGCAAATCTCAGTTTATCTTTTCGTGGTCTCCAGGAAACAGCTTTGTTGACTATAAATTCAATTTGAGCAAGGAAAAGATTACCAGTTTATTTATGAAGATTGCCGCGCCGGGCTCTAGTAGGTACAGCGCTCGAAATGAAGTGAGACTTGTGGCGTGTCTCACGAAAGTGACGCGTATATCAATTGTCGGGTGAAGATCAAATAAAAGCGACATCGCACCGTCACAAAATGTTATGGAAATGTACAATGTCACGGTCAAGAGCCTGTGAAATTATTCACATTCGATGATAAGCCAAAATGCAGACCGTCACGCGTTTAATCTCATTCGAACCAAGCGGAAAATTTCTTTTAATAGTGTAAAACGCGACAGGGTCCTTAGACTTCGTCTCCGCTTTATCACCTTGGAGTCACGTACAAGGGGCCGACGTAACGCGGCTAATGAATTCTTACCTTGTTTACAATAAACCAAAAAGCTTTTATGAAGCCCATTCATTAAAGGTATCTGAGGATTATGCGTAAAGACGCTCAAGAACGTGACTTTTGAGATTTTACTCAAAATTGATTCTGTTTTACACCGATAAGCGGAAAACGCGAGAAGCTAAGGGTTGCGTGATCTAAAATATTATGTGGAAGTTTATGGTGTTTGACCTCGATGCATTGTTTTACGGGAGGAAGTTATGAATAAGTTGGGCGTTTTTGAGAGGGGTTACGCCACCATAAAAATGGATTAGGTATATGTATTGTAAATTCTACAGCTTATATTTGGTATTAGTATGATATCTACTCACATGTTATATTTAAAAACGATATAATGAATCAGATCTGATCACTGTTGTTTTAAAGCGCGTTATGCGTTAGAACCTTTTATTTTTAAATTGGTTGATAAAACAGCTTAAACCACGTTTGTTTCAATGGAAAAAAAGCTCCGTTTAAACAATAACAAACGGAAAAAGATAAATGTTGTGTGTTGCCAGTGGTTGCCCGAGGGTGATTGTGGACGTCAGTCGGTGTAAAGGGCGCCTTATCTAAACCGCGAGTTTCGCATTTTCACTTCTATTTTGTTATTTATACTTAATCAGAAGGGTACTTAGAACATTTAAACACTCTTATTTGTTTATTATAACGCATCGAATTCGATTTACATTGAGTGTCAAACGCCAGCTTGACAGCCGAACGTTGGAGAATCATCGCGCAGTGTAAATCGAATATCACGCCTGCAAGTCATCTAAGAAACTAGTATTATGAAAATCAGGATCATAATTATAACAGACTTTGGTGAAATTATAAAATACACCGTTTTTTATATTTTACTTATGAATACGAACTTTAATATAGTTATTCTGTAAAGCAGAAAATCCCTCAGACATTTGAGTTGACTACACAATAAGCCCTTGTCTAAGCACTTAACAAGTTACTTAACGAACATAATAAAAGCTGCTAGATAATTGTACCAAAAATTTTATTTACTTATAAAAATATTGCACGTGACTTTACTCAAGTCAAAATCGTTTACGCCTCTTTTTTTTACAATGTTTAAATCTTATACCGCATCTATTATTATCTACCTACAGTTATATCAATAAACTATTAAAAAAAATAAAAAAGCCAATAATTCAAAATGTATTTGAAAAGTATTAAGTAGTTAATATTCAAATCCACTAAGTAAACAATTTTGAATCCAATAATCAATTAAAAGCTTTAATCGAATTTATCGAGAATTTAGTGTTAAATAAAATAATATGTTGTTATGTCTCGAATTTAGATTCCTAGAATTGATAATTTTTTTTTATCTTTATTTACAAACAAACTTACGACTGTACAGTATTTAGTATGGTAGTTAATATGGTAAGTTAAGATAAGATTTAAACAAGTTAATTAACTCGGCTTCACCTCTACGTTACCTTTCGGAAATGTACGTAGATCTTATGAACTAATAAAAGCTTTTGTTATCATGGAACTTTCAAACAACTAGACCGTATTGTTTGCCGGTCAGTAAAAAGAGTACACTGAACGTCAGACAGTATGATTACATTTTTTCTACGAAGAGAAGCGCCAGTGTATGCAACAGTTACTGTGAAAGCTCTCACTTTAGTTGTCGAGTCAGCAGAATAGCCAGGGGCATGAATAATGTAGAGACGCGGGAAAATTTTAATGTATTCCGGATTTATCTATTCGTGTAAAGTACAAAGGACCTTTGAATATGTAGTGTAAAGGAAAATGTGTAGAGACAAACTCTTGTCAACTAAAGCTTCTGCTTACTTTGCTGTTTAGATGTTAAATTGCTATGATAATTACATTATTTTTGGGACCTTAATGTCATTGAAAACAAATAACTATAACAAAACATGACATTATAAGATTTCTATATACCTGGGTGAATTAGTGTACTAAGTTCACTCAGGTGAATTATCCCAGGTGAATTGGGTATATCGCTCTATATACATATTTAGCCATTCATAATATACTTGTCAAACAAAATTGGACTATAGAGTCCAATTTTGTTTGTTTGAGCTAAATAAGAGAACTTACAGGGTGTAGATAGCTACACCCTGTAAGTTCTCTTATTTAGCTCAATAAACCGCGGTCAAGTTATGTAACAGTTGTAATGTGGTGCCGGTAGTTCAGGAACGATTAATCACACTAACAAGCAGCTACGTAAAGCCTCGCCGCACACACATGTCAATTTTTTCCATAAACCGTCGACTAACAACTGCGATACCCGACCGCGCGCGTGTGACAGCGACCACTTAATTTACTGACACAGCATCGCTGTAAACACCGCCCGTACTATGTTAATTTTGTTTTATTCCCTACCACTGATAAATTGGGTGTGGAGAAGCCCCGACCGCGCGAGTCCACCAATATTTTTCATTACTATGCTAATTTCATTGTACCAATAAACGCGACGTCCCGCTCTGCGCCGCAAAGAGGTTAGCCGTGGCTGTCACAAAGCGTTTTTACTGTGTCCACTCGCTAAATTTGTATTCACGCAAAAGGTCGAGCCGGTTAATTTGAAATGCAACTGGGCATTTCTAGTTTTTCACAGTGCGCCGCTGCTTTTAAACGACAGGCAATAAAATGTTGGCAGTACATTAGCGGCAGTTAGTGCCTTTGGGGAGTTTTTAGTGCGTTCGATAGTGAAATAAAACTTTCGTTGAACTTCGCTTCTGAAAATCAACTATTATTTTTGCTCTGGAAAGTTGACCTGCTTGGGTAATGGCGCGTCGCTCTCTGAAGGCAATGGATTCGTCGAAGGTAAAGTTGTGATTTTCAAAGAAACGTTGATTTTAACGAGGTCGAAATACAAATCATGGACGAATTGTCACCACTACTATATTATGTAAATAACTTCTTGAAAAACATTAGCAGTTGCAAGAAGGGTTACGTTAAATTATGTTACATTTAAAAACTGTTTTGTGCAATGGATGCAGTGATATGCTTTATGGATAATGTCTACAGTGGACGTGCTTATCGGGCAATATATTCTTATCAGAAGAAGTAACAGCTGATAGCTCATATGAAATGTCAGATGAACTGCTTGTTCCATCATTTATTTATCAGAATAAAACCTTCTTTTATCCCTTTACGGCGTATGAAACCTTACGCCACAATTCGATCCGCATTCAATAAAATCGATTCGTTTAATGCGCAACTGAAGCGTGTAGGTCTAGTAGTGTGAAGTTTGATCCAAATATTGATTGCACAATCGCACGAGATTCAATAGATCAGGGCTATTAGGGGCGCATAGCATACGACGGTCACGTAGAGCCCAAGGCGGTGGCCTTCTGTTGGGTATTTACACGGAGTAAAGAACTAGAAACTAAAGGCATTATATTGTAAAATATTTTAATAGAAACCGCTGAACAATAAACAATAGTCTCTTAGATGATACTTTTGTGTTAGATACTTTGGAATACTCTGAAACTGTAATCTTCAAAAACCTCGTTCAAAAAACTGAACACGGTGTGGAAATAATAAATAAAAGACAATCTACAACAGCACTGAAAACCGATCAATATGTCAGAGTAATGATTCTCGAGTTCATTAATTTGATGTTTTTATCCGCATATTTCATATTGAAATGCGCAGAGCAAATAAAAAAGTTTTCAAATTCAATACAATTATTTGCCGACATGCCTTCTCCGCCGTCTTGTTGGTTCCTGTAAAGGTATTTACTACACAACACGTGTCTCACTGCCCACCCAACAATATTTTCTAATTCGATTTTCTAGAATGTAATCCACTAGTCTATGGGGCTTGTCTGAGACGTGCTTACATCTATTAGACTCATTTTTATTTTATTTTAGACTTCCGATTTTCAAGTGGTTTGTTTGAATAACGGATGTTAACAATATGATCTTAGATATTCTAACGGAAAACTAACGAATATTTAAGAAAATTTTATAATTTTGCGTATATAAAACCATGAATTAATCTTACTTTGGATTATATCATACTAAATAAACAATACGATAGTAAATATGTCGATATCATAATTTGACAGGATTCCTTTATGAAGCGGAAAATCAAGAAAAATAGCGTTTAGATCAGCTTTGACATACATTTGTCTACTATGATCAAAAAAGCACTATTTCCTTGATGTGTTCACATATCAATGATTTTTACTTATAAGACAAACAGTTTGTCTGGATTGAACTAGTACATTTAAAGACATAAGGTAGATATATTTTAGTACATATTGTATATAGTAAAAAGGCCAGCCCATAGAACATTTAATTCATATTCGTTTTCAAAAAATTGACAAGTTAACGTAGTTAGGCAGCAGCACATGAATTTTGCAACGATTTCAATTTATCACGGCCCAATGGACGTGACTCTTTTCTAATTGTGTGTATGAAATAACTCTCGCGACTATGAACTAGCTCAATATTGTCAATTACTTTGTGTGGGCTAGCGTCTATTTCTAGTGATGTTTTCTAACGAAAAAACCTATGGAAAATTGACTATAAAACACGCCTGATATAGAATTCAAATCTAAAAAATGCAAGTATATAAGACCAAAATGTTTTATACAAAGTGGGTGTCGTGTAGGAGTTTTTTATCATGGGGTACATTACTAGCGCTATCTAGGTATTCAAACTAAATTGTAATGTCAATAAACCTTTGCTTAAAGCGTATAATGGAACATTATCGACCAAAAAGTTAACGCTTTCAATAATATAACTATTTAGTTGGTCCTACTTTGCGTGTCCTTTGTCAGTAGCAAATCTAATTTCACGATGCAGCGTAAAATACTCGTGAGGCGGAATCATCCGAAGCTTGAATTTGTAAAGTAACAATAACTCGCAAAAACCAAAACAAAGCTTCTTAAACAATGTATCAACGTGACATTTTTGTATTTAGCCGTGACATCTCATTCCAAGCAAGACATCTGTTTAAAGAAACTCATGAATCATCGGTCCATGCAAGGAGAGGGCCGGAAGGTGCTGAAATGCCCCGTCATCCAGGTCGGGCGGATATGGAACGTGTATTGTCATGTCTTGGCACTAACGATCTTCACTTAAAGAGGTTTGGACCGTCCTCAGCTTTAAGAGCCGAGAGGAAATGGAATGAAACGATGACAAACAATGTAATTTTGTGCAAAGTATTTAGGTTGCGCGGCTACATTGTGTTGGGAAACCAATCTTTGAATATGATAGAAAAATAGAACCACTTCGTATATAAGTTTCAATCTTACATATTTGAGTGAACAGCTGCATAGTTTATCTTTGAAATTGAGAATTCAATAGCAGTAGTGACATCCATATTAAATTAAATTTAATATCCCTACTTTGTATTTTAATAAATTAACAAATTCAAAACTAGTTCTTCACTTACAATTGTATACTGCTTCAAAATGTACAATGTAACAATGCAAAGCTAAACGGGTCAGGTTTTTTTACCTGTTTGGCGTCATTTTATTTATATATTTATCCACTACGGCATTAATCATAGAATATTATTATTCTGCTTGTTAAATACTAGTATAATTCACCCTATAATTTTATGACAAGACATTATTATGTCAATAGAACAAATTCCTATTGTCCAAGTTGAATGTACCCGTATGAATACACCAACTAGATGCATCGCAATCGCATCACATACCCGATAACTATAGCGTAACTACATCTACAGGGTGTCCTAATATATTATATCCAATGATAAAGTAGGTAAATTGACTTGTAAACTCTCATTTACCGATAAGAGGATATATCTTTCAGCTAGTTTAATTAGATTAAATTTTTAGACAAAATATTTTTTGTATAATTTAAATATTAATCGATCTTTATAATAAATCTCAAATAAATAATAAATCACAAAAATAACTACTTTTTTACATTTATATTCTACGGGCTAGATGGTGTTTTGTTAAATATTCATATTTCAATTGGTATCAAATTACTCTTATTTGATTATAAAATATATTATTAGGAGACTAAGAAGGATTTATTGCAATTTGAGACGTCACTTGTTCAAAAAGTATAAATAGAGAGCCACGGCGAGCATAGATCTCTTTGCTCGGCTGACATTCGAAGGGAAAGGTCTTCTTTTTTGATAGAGGGCTTTTGAAGGGAATGGTTGAACAGGTGATCGGTGTAATTTGCAGTAAGTCTGTTATTTTGTCGTAATTGTGCATAGTAATTGTTGTAAGGGTGTTATTCCCTGTTAAACTAAAGGTTGTTTGTTATGTTTCCTGATTTGATTGTTATTTGATCTTAATTGATAAATTAAATGTTTGTCAGTAATGAGGTTACTGTTTATTTTATTCTAAAACCACTTCTAGGTGCTAAAATCAGAATAGGGATTAGTAAATCTGTGCCCACAATAGTTTTGCTTTTATATTTTCTTTTTGAAACAAACAGCTTTTGGTTTGACATTGTGATGTCACATTATCTTGTCCAAAATTAATGGAATTCGTTGTGCCGTAAGGCAAAGGAGTTTCGTAGTTCGTAGCAAATTGCACCGACACCGTTCTAAACCTCCTTCGTGATCCCGCCGTTTTGGGTGACATGACATCTAGTAGGTCATGACGGACATAGTCAAAACTGAGGTCAATAAACTTTAAAAATCATGAGCGTTTTGAAAAGACAAATGCCCTCAACTAGTTTCAACGTGATTATTTTATCCCATATCGTATTTTCTACGGTTAATATAGGCTGCTGTGCACTCTTTGGAAGTTAATCAAGTTGGAAAACGTTCTAGTATACTTGAACGATGTTTTGATTTCATTGATTAAAAGTGCATTCTACTCTACCTACTTATGTAGTAAATAAGTCATGATCAGGTTGGGCCGAGCTGTTGGAAAATAAGACCTATCTTCTCTTTTAATGTTTATGCTTTGCAGAGTACTTTGTCGTTAATAAAATAGGACTGAACAGCCTGATAGTAACCTTTGGCTGGAGCTTATGCAAGAGCTGAATGAAGACAGCTGAATCGCATGAATACGCGAGCTTGTAATTCGTGGTCATTGGAAGCATTGTTGCAGCATTGTAGTCACCATTTTATTGGCTAGTGATGGCCGAACGTTGTCTTATTATTTTAATTTTAAAATTATTTACAGAACAGAAACAATATTTTGTGGTGCGGTTTTATTGAGCGGAATCCATGAGTTTTGCAGATCAACCACATTGATTTGACATGGCGCATATGGCGTAACGGACTGATGATACTTCTCATGGTTTGATTTGATATAACGACAAGTGTAGGTCTTTTGTATAAACATAATATGTGCTAAAAGACTGTGTTATTAATGTGTATAAGAAGTGTAACATTTGCTGCGTTACATACCAAAAGGCTTTTACTTATTTTAATGTTACAGGCACTATCCTGGTTGACTATGTCATATCATATGTACGTGTGGCATGAATGTACGAGTTCGTGCGTGTGCTAGAGCGCAGAGCAATTGGTTAACGGCGCTCTGCTCTGGACGTGCAGCACCTCTCCTGCTGCTGCACGGTGCGCTGGACGTGCAGCACCTCTCCTGCTGCTGCACGGTGCGCTGGACGTGCAGCACCTCTCCTGCTGCTGCACGGCGCTCTGCTCGTGCAGCGCCTCACCGGCGGCTGCACTGCGCTGTGGGCGTGAAGCACCTCTCCTGCTGCTGCACGGCGCTCTGCTCGTGCAGCGCCTCACCGGCGGCTGCACTGCGCTGTGGGCGTGCAGCACCTCTCCTGCTGCTGCACGGTGCGCTGGACGTGCAGCACCTCTCCTGCTGCTGCACGGTGCGCTGGACGTGCAGCACCTCTCCTGCTGCTGCACGGCGCTCTGCTCGTGCAGCGCCTCACCGGCGGCTGCACTGCGCTGTGGGCGTGCAGCACCTCTCCTGCTGCTGCACGGTGCGCTGGACGTGCAGCACCTCTCCTGCTGCTGCACGGTGCGCTGGACGTGCAGCACCTCTCCTGCTGCTGCACGGCGCTCTGCTCGTGCAGCGCCTCACCGGCGGCTGCACTGCGCTGTGGGCGTGCAGCACCTCTCCTGCTGCTGCACGGTGCGCTGGACGTGCAGCACCTCTCCTGCTGCTGCACGGTGCGTTGGACGTGCAGCACCTCTCCTGCTGCTGCACGGCGCTCTGCTCGTGCAGCGCCTCACCGGCGGCTGCACTGCGCTGTGGGCGTGCAGCACCTCTCCTGCTGCTGCACGGTGCGCTGGACGTGCAGCACCTCTCCTGCTGCTGCACGGTGCGCTGGACGTGCAGCACCTCTCCTGCTGCTGCACGGCGCTCTGCTCGTGCAGCGCCTCACCGGCGGCTGCACTGCGCTGTGGGCGTGCAGCACCTCTCCTGCTGCTGCACGGTGCGCTGGACGTGCAGCACCTCTCCTGCTGCTGCACGGTGCGCTGGACGTGCAGCACCTCTCCTGCTGCTGCACGGCGCTCTGCTCGTGCAGCGCCTCACCGGCGGCTGCACTGCGCTGTGGGCGTGCAGCACCTCTCCTGCTGCTGCACGGTGCGCTGGACGTGCAGCACCTCTCCTGCTGCTGCACGGTGCGCTGGACGTGCAGCACCTCTCCTGCTGCTGCACGGCGCTCTGCTCGTGCAGCGCCTCACCGGCGGCTGCACTGCGCTGTAGACGTGCAGCACCTCTCCTGCTGCTGCACGGCGCTCTGCTCGTGCAGCGCCTCACCGGCGGCTGCACTGCGCTGTGGGCGTGCAGCACCTCACCGGCGGCTGCACTGCGCTGTAGACGTGCAGCACCTCTCCTGCTGCTGCACGGCGCTCTGCTCGTGCAGCGCCTCACCGGCGGCTGCACTGCGCTGTGGGCGTGCAGCACCTCTCCTGCTGCTGCACGGTGCGCTGGACGTGCAGCACCTCTCCTGCTGCTGCACGGCGCTCTGCTCGTGCAGCGCCTCACCGGCGGCTGCACTGCGCTGTAGACGTGCAGCACCTCTCCTGCTGCTGCACGGCGCTCTGCTCGTGCAGCGCCTCACCGGCGGCTGCACTGCGCTGTGGGCGTGCAGCACCGCTCCTGCTGCTGCACGGTGCGCTGGACGTGCAGCACCTCTCCTGCTACTGCACGGCGCTCTGCTCGTGCAGCGCCTCACCGGCGGCTGCACTGCGCTGTGGGCGTGCAGCACCTCTCCTGCTGCTGCACGGTGCGCTGGACGTGCAGCACCTCTCCTGCTACTGCACGGCGCTCTGCTCGTGCAGCGCCTCACCGGCGGCTGCACTGCGCTGTGGGCGTGCAGCACCGCTCCTGCTGCTGCACGGTGCGCTGGACGTGCAGCACCTCTCCTGCTGCTGCACGGTGCGCTGGACGTGCAGCACCTCTCCTGCTGCTGCACGGCGCTCTGCTCGTGCAGCGCCTCACCGGCGGCTGCACTGCGCTGTGGGCGTGCAGCACCTCTCCTGCTGCTGCACGGTGCGCTGGACGTGCAGCACCTCTCCTGCTGCTGCACGGCGCTCTGCTCGTGCAGCGCCTCACCGGCGGCTGCACTGCGCTGTGGGCGTGCAGCACCGCTCCTGCTGCTGCACGGTGCGCTGGACGTGCAGCACCTCTCCTGCTGCTGCACGGTGCGCTGGACGTGCAGCACCTCTCCTGCTGCTGCACGGCGCTCTGCTCGTGCAGCGCCTCACCGGCGGCTGCACTGCGCTGTGGTCGTGCAGCACCTCACCGGCGGCTGCACTGCGCTGTGGTCGTGCAGCCCTTCACCGGCGGCTGCACGGCGCTCTGCTCGTGCAGCGCCTCACCGGCGGCTGCACTGCGCTGTGGTCGTGCAGCACCTCACCGGCGGCTGCACTGCGCTGTGGTCGTGCAGCCCTTCACCGGCGGCTGCACGGCGCGTACCACACTTTTTGTTTCATTCCGTCATTTATGCCTTTGTTGGTTGTTATCCATTTTCACAATAAACAAACCTTAACTCTTTTACAAACTCAACTAACTACAAACTTAACTGTCGTCGTCTCTAGCATAGGTAGGTAAGAATCGTAATAGTCCCTTACTTTATCTCAATAAAAACAATCCTCCTGTCAATGGATAGCGATCCACATTGTTGTGTGTGTCGGGTTGAGCAAGAAGGTTGGATACGGTTACCGAAGGTGATGCGCGTAGACTTGCATATGTCTGGCATCAGTGCATACAGGTGCTGTCCTGGCAGATGCATTTCTCAATGCATATCAGGTGTTGTCCTGGCAGATGCATTTCTCAATGCATATCAGGTGTTGTCCTGGCAGACGCATTTATGCGTGCAGACTTATGTCTGGCAGACACGTGTGTAGTTAAATTGATCGGTGCGTACGTACAGGTATGAGAATGAATGTGTCTCAAGACACTTGTCAGATGATGTTTGCTAACTTGACGAGTGTTTGTGAAGGAATTACTTAGCTGTATATGTGATTGAAACTTTGAAAGAGGGCCTTGATTGATGATGAATGAATGAATAGGCAAATGCCTGTGATGTTGTGACCTAATCCTTGTTTTTGCATCAACAGACCCTGATAACGATGGTTCCGAGGCAGGTCCTTTGGCTGTTCCTGACAGCCATATCAAAGGTGTCTCCGACAAGAACACCTCCTCAACGATGCGGCCGAGGTCGGCGCATAGCAGGATAGGCCGTATTAGGAGACTAAGAAGGATTTATTGCAATTTGAGACGTCACTTGTTCAAAAAGTATAAATAGAGAGCCACGGCGAGCATAGATCTCTTTGCTCGGCTGACATTCGAAGGGAAAGGTCTTCTTTTTTGATAGAGGGCTTTTGAAGGGAATGGTTGAACAGGTGATCGGTGTAATTTGCAGTAAGTCTGTTATTTTGTCGTAATTGTGCATAGTAATTGTTGTAAGGGTGTTATTCCCTGTTAAACTAAAGGTTGTTTGTTATGTTTCCTGATTTGATTGTTATTTGATCTTAATTGATAAATTAAATGTTTGTCAGTAATGAGGTTACTGTTTATTTTATTCTAAAACCACTTCTAGGTGCTAAAAATATTATTATAACCATTTATAAAACTTAAGTTAATACTTCTCCAAAATTATATTCTAAGTCAAAACTACTGAAGTGAAAGTAGAGCCCTCTGTACGCAGCTAAATGCAGGTAGATAGAGCGGCATACCTGTACACTTAATTGTCACCTAGCTATTGAGTAGGTACCTAAACTGCTCCATTGAAAACTACGCTTACATATTGTGAACTGGCTCCTAGCCAGGGATTATACGGGCTCCGGTGCAATATTTGTGTCTCACGTAGCCGGCACTATTCGGAGGATCGAAAAACTTTTCTAATATTCTGGTTGAGACGAAAATACTTCGCGAAGATTTGACTGCTGATCAACGTGACTTCCGCGCGGTCAGAATTCTGTTGTCTTTTATTCAGAGTTCGGAACGTTTATAAGTTAAATACGGCTATGTTATCGTTATCTGTAATAATCTAAGACTTTTACTATTACTACTTCAGCCTGGTAACACCCACTGCAGGGTATAAGCCAGACTTATACTAATAAGAAAAAATCTTTCGGTGTTTTTTCCTATCCTACTGATCGAAATGTGTAGGTTTTGATATTTAAATGCTTGCATTGATCAAAATTATCACACCAATGGAATCATTAAGATGAAACTTGATAAATTTAGTTTGGAATTTAGATTGGTATAAAGGCTACATGTATCCCAAAAGTAAATACTTAACTACTTACGATGTTTAAAAAACTACATTCAGAACAGAACTCAGAAAAAAAAAAGCGAAGTTAGTTATTGTTAAAAAACATAAAATGTATTCTAATTTTTATTTATTTTTAAAGATTCTTTAAAAAATGTAATACTTATAACTAAGAAATAAACGTTCCTAAACATATTCATAACAATTTAAATTAGACTTAATTACTCATTATTAAAATTCACAAAAAAAAACTTTTATGTTATTTAACATGCTATGAGGTAATTGATGCTAGTTATCATTTGTCAAACTCAAAACTGAGTTAGCTTTACGAAGCACGAACTAGGTCGTGCTTCTTCTGTGCCTTTACTTTATAAACAGGAGACATGATTTTATATAAAAATATACCCATAATTTCATAGTAATTCCTCATTATTTATCTATGTAATGTCTTGTATTACGTTTGTCAGTCTTCTAGTACCCATAACACAAGCTCTGCTCAGCTTGGCGCTAGATGATGTTGTGTGGATTGTCCAGCATTATTTATTTATTTATTCATACCGAAGTATAGAACATTGTATAAAATATTTCGAGACAAAGCACTATTTGACATTCTGATACTACATCACAAAGCTCTGTTACATCTTTTATATTATTTTGTGTTTTCTCAATGCAACAAATTGAATTAAATTCATTCTATAGTTTGGTTTTTCTGAAAAATGCTGGCAGTATATTACGGTCATAATAGTAGGTACCATTCGAGAACCAAAAAAAATGTAATGTCAGTGTAGTGTTTTTTTATGTAAATATATACATACAAATACATAGAAACACCCAGACACAGAACAAATATTTATGTTTATCACACACATTTCTGGGTGGGAATCGAACCCCCGACCCACAGCATTGAAGACAGAGCTACTACGAATAGAATAATAATGATAAAGAGACATCAAATGAGTTTCAAAAACAGCTTGATTTTGTGTATTTTATTTAAGAACTTTATTATATTTAAACATAAAAAAAACTCTGCGTATGTCATTGTCTTCTTTCACTTCTAAAACTCATAAGTGAAGAACATTTTGTAAAATCTTCACTGTAATCTAAAGTCTGAACACTAAAAGGTTTCATGACGTCATTGCAGAAAAGAACCCATATTTCCCGCCAAGATAAGACTAAACTCTTACTCGTAACACTTCAAATGCGTGTACATACACGGTGTAAAAACACAACTCGTTTATTGTTAACTGAAAAGTTCAACAAAGATCTTTTTACAAAAAACAACTTATTAAAACACGAACGTTTTTTTTTGGTGGAAAAAGCTCTTTATTTTCTAAAAATAATATTTAATTGTTATTAATTGTTTTTGTTGTTGTTGGCAGAAAAAAACCGGACAGATCACGCATCACACTCTAGTACCATATTAAACAAAGTTACTATGGGAACTAGATTGCTGATAGAATAGGTACTACATACCTAATTAGTATTTAATTGGGATTATCTAAGTATGTATGCTTAGTAATCAATTAAATAGGCTTAGTAGGTTTCTTACTCTGCAGCCCTGACCACCGGAGCATAAGTATCTATTTATCTATTTATAATTAACACTGTGTACATTATTTGTATTTTTTAAATAAGGCTGTCCAATTAATACCTTCTGTGTGAGCTGAAATAAAATATTTGATTTGATAAGGTTGAATTGATTAGTTTTTGTAACGTACTTATGTATTTAAAAAATATATATATTCTAAAATGTTTTAAATTAAATATTTAGCACTAGTTTCTGTTTACCCTGTACTTATGAATGAAGGTAACTTAAGAAAGCATAAATTACAAATACACCTACAAATTGCGCGAGTTTTCATCATGTACTTATAAACATGAAGATGCTGACAAGGATGAGAAGTGGATCCACAGTTTTGCCTTACTCACTGTTTGCTAACTGTTTTATATGTATTTATTATATATTTTATCCGAAAAGTGACCAAAATTATATTAAATGATAACCTCTACTTTTGACATTGTTTTAAGGAAAACACTTTTACTGTGAACATGATCGGTAGCTCTACAATGAGTTTTTACAATCTACACTCGATAGCGTCTGTAGTTGAAAAAATGTATGAAGATTTGTACAGCGCCTCTAACGGATAGTTGGGTACTAAAATTCGTAATACTAATATGTATTACGTAACTACTGTAGTAAAGTCAGGCGATTTTACTCGTGGTAGAGGTACTGTAAGACATATATATATATATATATGACATCTTATATTGTACCTGAAATTAGGCAAATAAATATACTTTGACTTTGACATTGCGTCTATCACTCAGAAATGTTTGGCTTAGTACTTGATTAGGTTCTTTGTTTATATAAAGTGTAAAAATTATACGGTCGTAGATTCTTCTAGGTTTTGGTTGCGTGGAACTGGCACCTAGAATCACCTAGTATATAAAACGATTTTAAATTATCTATGTGAATTTTTGGCAGAAAGGTTTTGATATTGTACCTACGAGTTTGAGACAATTCTAAGTAATTCTTGTAGTTTAACTATAAGAAATACTAATTATAACTGTAACTGACAGAATTAGCAGCAAATATATATATTATATAGGTAAGGGTTTAATAGGTCTACTTTATAATATCCGTTCAGGAAACTACCTGACTATGTTTAAGCGTCTTGACCGTCGTCACGTCGCTACCTCGTTCGTCTTTCAACGGCGAAGGTGTCTCTGACTACCTGAGTTACCTGCTCGAACGAGTTAAAATAATTCAAAACATATTAACCTTTTTACTTGAAACGCTTAGAAACATTTAGAAGAAAGATTTTCGGTCTATGTTATAAAAAGTTAGCGCAGACTTGAAGTACTGATTACCATACGTAATGATGACTTAAAGTCAACGCTAACTTTTTATAAGATAGGGGGTAAGAATATATGTATATTAATGGATATTAATGGATAATTCACACATCACGCTCTAGTCCTAAACCAAGCAAAGCTACTCTGGGAACTGGATTGCTGATAGAATACTTATATATATATTTTTGTAAATACTTACATAGAATACATAGTAACACAGACACAGAACAACATATTAATGTTCATCACATAACACAAGCTCTGCTTAGCTTGGGGCTAGATGATGTTGTGTGGATTGTCCAGCATTATTTATTTATTATTATTTAAACATTTGCTCTGGGTGGGAATAGGACCCACGATCTACATCATGGAAGGCAGAGCTACTACCAACAGAGGTGTGACGCCTGTCAACAATATAATATTAAGGATGTTATTTAATTAAGAATATACGGATACAATATCAATATATAAAGGATGATCATTAAAAAAACATAAAGATCTTTTGATATGTTGAGAAATACAATGTTTATTTTCCAAAACTTTTTACATACCAGAGTGTTAACATAAGAAGAACTATATACTTATATAAACTATAATATATACTGTCCACAAATATTCGTTGAATTTATTATATTTATTATTTATTATAATAAGAAAATCCTTCGGTTTTTAACAACTGCAGGTTCTAGTGATGAACTATGAACGCCCCTATAACTATAACTGGGGTGATTTACAATAATAAGTGGCGATCACAATAGGCCATCAAGACCGCAGTGATACGAAAGCCACAAAAAGCAATTAAAAAAAATAAAATAAATCTTGATATAACTACCCTTAGTTATTGAAATTTTAAAGGTGGATTTAGACCAACTTTAGAAAATAAATAGGCAGAAAATATTTAAAACTCATTTAAAGAGTAACCTATTTGTAGAGCGAAAAATTCATCTTTGAAAGTGTTTGCCCGTCGTCGTGAAATAAAACTGAGAACATATTTGAAACGTGTGTGCTCGAGTTTGCAAATATGTATTTTTCTATTGATAAGTTCAAAAATCACCCTCAAGAATTTCAGGCTATATTTACAGAGAAAAAATAATCTTAGATATTTATGCAGTTCCCCTAACGCAAGTTTTCTTACATATTATTTTAGTTACATATTTTCATATGTATTTTTCTATTGATAAGTTCAAAAATCTCCCCGCAAGAATTTACAGAGAAAAAAAGAATTTTAGATAATATGCAGTTCCCCTAACGAATTCACCATCAAACATGTCATGAGTACATGTCGCACTAAGCTGATTTTTATTACATCGCAAAAAAAGCTTGGAAAAGTACAGATTATTGTACAAAAAGGTGAAAGCATTCAAAGATGTTTTACACTTTCAAAGGAATATGAAAGTATTTTTCTTTATGTTTTTTTTAAGAAACTGCTCCGTAAGAGGATTTTGTTCTGTAGGTGCTGGAATATTTTTGTAGTACGTATCTTTGGCAGTAATTTTATAGAATATAGCTCACAAAAGAAAAATTCTTAAAGACTTTTTTTTATTCAGCATTCATTTTTACTTTAGGGTCGTCCTACATTCGACCGTGGATATGTTACGGGGGTGGTCCACAGTAACGTATTACGTTACTTATAGTGAAAATAACTATCTATTAAACTATGTTATTGACTGTTTTGGCCACAGATTAATTCATATCTTATCTTATCCTTGCCTTAAAATTTTCCTACATCTAATTTTGGCTAGTTTTAAGACAAAGAATGCTGACTTAGAGATTTGTCTGTGCTTCTTTTCTTGACCTCATTGTTTTTCGAATTTCTCCCATTTATTTTGGTATATATACCTATACGGCCGGTTTCTCGAACGATGATCAACGAAAAAATCGAATAATTACTATATCAATCTTGATTTAAGTTTCCAGAAACCGGCCGATAATTTGTTATCACTCATGAATCCAATATAAAAACAAAGTCAGTATAATCGATAGTTACTTTAATACCCTACTTCTTTATATAACTACAAAAATTCCAATTTCGAAAACCCATTTTCAAAGTGCAAAGAAACAATGGCGTTGAGATAGGAAAAAATAAATTCGCCAAGCAAAATATAAACACAAGATCCTAATTTAGCAGTATAAACACTTCATACTTCTTGCCAAATAGTTGGTCTGTTCAAGGTTTTTCATGAAGCTCCAGAGAGAACTTGAAGTTTATACATCTATTGTCAGGCGTCATAGCTCTGCCTTCCATGCTGTGGTCGTGAGTTCGATCCTCACCCAGATCAAATGTGTTGTTTGATGAACATCAATCAACAAAAACAAATCTATAACCATAACATAAATATTTGTTCTGTGTCTTGTAAGTATTTACAAAAATAAATGTATATAAGTAATATATCAGCTATAGTTCTCATAGACTAGTTCCCATAGTACAAGCTTTGTTTAGTTTGGGAACTTAAGTGTGATGTGAGAAATGTCCATGATTTTTATTTATTTAACCTGTACTGTCCCACTGCTGGGCAAAGGTCTCCCCCCTTTTCTTCCATTCTTTTCTATCAGCCGCCGCTTCCCACCAGGCTCCGTCATAAGTATCCAAGTCGTCACGTCCATGAATATATATTGTATTGACACTTAAAAAAGAATTTGCTGACAACAAGTAACTTTACTGCATCACATCTTATTGTGACTCGAACCTTATTCATTGGCAAATCCCATTAGCATAGAAAGCGAATACATAGCTCATTGGCGATCAGTACCCTCTCCGATTATATGTGACCTGAGGGTAACATACTCGAGATTTTGGGCAGATAGTTTAGATTTGTGCTAAAGTTAAAGTTATGGGATAACTATTGTGTAATTATGATGTTATAGTAGTTAGTATTGGGTTATATTATCTTTGCAAGTCTGCTAGCTTTTCAATAAGATGTATGTTTAATACAACACAATTCATGTTTGTCAATGTACATAAATAAATAAATATAAAATAAATAAATAATGCTAGACAATCCACACAACATCATCTAGCCCCAAGCTAAGCAGAGCTTGTGTTATGGGTACTAGAAGACTGACATACTTAATACAATACATTACATAGATAGATACTTTTTATTATATACATATAAAACACCCAGAGCACCCGGGATAAATATTTGCAGATTATATACATGGACATTTCACACATAACACTCTAGTCGCAAACTAAGTGTAGCTTGTACTATGGGAACGAGACTGCTGATAGAATACTTATATACTTACATTTTTTTTTGTAAATACATACATGGAATACATAGTAACACCCAGACGCGATGTTGAACACCCAGTGCTGTGTGAAATTGTTCAGATTATTTATTTATTTATTTTAACTATAAATAATCCTTTTATCCATACAATTAATGCCCCAGTGTCAATGCGGCTCAGTTGCCATAAACAGCCAAAAGGGAAGTATACGAATAAGCCAATATAATCACATTTATCGCTGCAAACAACGCAGCACTCAATAAATAGCAGCTGATTTCGTGGCAATCAAATTGAGGGATTATTAGCTGGAAGCGGTGGCCTGCGCTGGCCGTTGATCAGCGAGTAGACGAATTAACTCAATCAGTAGTTAGAGCGCTCGGACTCTGTTTTATGACCCTAACGGCACTTACAAGCTATCAGTTATTTATTTTCTTTAGAATACTTATTGTAGTAGAATAAGTTATTATTAAGAAAATGAATAATTTATTAGTAAATGGAGGCCTATGCCCAGCAGTGGGCGAAATCTGACTGCGGATGATGATGACGTCATTTTTAGAATTCAAATTGACGTATATTAGCAGAAAATATGAATAAACGATGATTTATGATTTATCATGCTGCAATTCTGTATTTTGGTATCTATACTGATTATAGTAATAGTTGAGATGCTGAGAAACAAATAACTTACACATTGGAATAAATAAATGCATTGTAAAATATATTTTCTTTATTAATTGTGTTGTACAATAAAGTTATATTGGTCTATAACACGCAAAGAAAATGTCTTAATTTTTTTAGTTCTGTGATCAGCAGTGTGATTATACTTGTTTCTAAATAAATTTATCTTTTTTCTTCCCTTATCTCACTAAGTATGGACGGCAAAATAAATTATCTTCTTCCATTCCTTTCGTAGGATTCACTTTTGCGTAACTTTGTGAGGGTATTTTTTGTTTAAAGCAGCTTCAACTAACTGTTTACGCCAGGATGTATGTAACCAGCGATTCATTGAGTGCCTGCTTGAAATGTTTCCAGATAGCTTGTTGATTTCCATTTGGTTTCTAAAGGAATATATATTATTTATACATAGGTTAGATACGTTCGTGGTTTCTTTTGCATGAAGAAATAGCTTAAAACTTAGCAAGACTTTTGAGGATGCTTAAAATGATTAATTGGTATTATTCTGAAGTTAGAATCGCCAATTTCACCGATTTGAAACAAATGCTATAAAAAAACGATTTATAAAAAAAAATGATAATATGAGATAAAATACGTAACTTGTGACGGAGTTAGAGACAGGTAGGCAAGTAATAGACGTTTATTAAGTGTGTATAAAAACGTATGCTATTTTCAAAAATTACTAAGTTCATAGACTAGATATTACTTACTACGTAGATTTGTGTATCTACTCAACGAATATGTTGTAATTATACGTATTGTCCTCAAAGTTTACCCAATTAGGTTTACCTACCTAGTTTCCTAGGTTTACAGTTATTTGACACAGGACACGACAAAAAGCAATATTAATTATTACTTTACTACCAAGATACTTATCTGCTTTAGTAGCCATACATATAAACAAAATAAAGCTACCTTTACCTTTCCCGACCCATACATTATTCACGCGTCAGTACCTGTATACAAACGTCATATCATTCTTCTCTTCAATTGACCGCTCCAACCGGAACTGTAGAGCCCCAACAAAAATATCCGTAACCTGATAACCGGTTTCCGGAGCCCTGTGGACCGAGGTGGATGATAAATCTTCATTTGCCTTGTTCGCACATCCGACCCGCCCTACCCAATTAGTTAACCCACCGTTGGCTACCTACGCGCTCGGGTATCCTTGGTCACCTTGTACGGAGCCTGTAGACGGGATTGCATTGCGGTTTCACCCTCAAGGTAATAAAGAATACGAGTACGCATGTTCGGAAGTAGGGGCAAATTGAGAGGTAGGGTAAAACTGGCTCACCTGGAAATCCTGCAATCATGTGGCGTCGAGGGCTCCACATTTACGAAAGTAAATTACACGCTCAGCTCAAATTCCAAAACGAATTCTGAGGTCTTACTCCGTTCGTATGAGTTTCAAATGGCGTACGGCTTCGTTTCATAAAACTGTAAAGCGCTCGACCCATTTTCCTCAAGAAATCAACAGATTGCGTCGATCCGTGCGAGAGCAATAAAACCTGTGCTGAATACAGGTGTGAAGCAAATTAAAACGTCGGCAATAACAAAGAACGGATAGTCTCTTGAGATGAGCTTTCAGTAAGAAAATGACTGCGGAAGAGCATTTCACGGGCCACAAATTTCCCCGTGAAAACAATCGTAAAGTTTTTATTACTCAAACATTCGCCATTGATTCACGGCCCGAAACAATAAAAATACTGACTCAATCAACCTACAATTTTATGAGGCAGTAGGTGAGTGAATTTATGTCAGAGAGACTATAAAGTAATTCAATTTACACCTTCGTGGACTGCCATTTAGATGCGCTGAGTATTTCATGAACCATTTGAAATCAAAAAACATAGTCTACCGTCCAATAAAGCTTCTAGCACTAGTTTTATACCGTTACCGAATGTTCATCGCGTTTGTTCCAATATCTGGTTCTTGTTTGGTCTATAACAATACGCAGTTGTAATGTAACTAATGACTGTAATGTAATGACTTGCTATAAATTCGTTATTGTCCTAGCCTGCATGGCGATAAACATCCTTGAAAGAGATAACCTTGACAGTCGTATTAAATAACATTATATTTATTCATTTCATTTTCAAAAAATAATAGGTCTTATAAAGCTATGGCTCATCTAAGCTAACATAATAATAATGTTTTCTCATAATATTTATTTTTACTACTATCATTTTTTTTAATTTTCAAATGACACTTATATAAAATTAACTGTTTGCTTTATTTAAATCAAAATGACGTCATCATCCGGGGGAGTCAGAGGCACGTCCAAACACTACATTTTATAACTTATAAAAGAGTAATGTTGTTGCATTTATTTTACTGCTTTGCGCTGACTACATTGTTTCTTTTTGGTTATTTTACTCGTAGCAATCGAGATCAGTCGAAATCCGGAAAAACATTCAAAAAAGAAAAGCTCAAATAGCACGAACAAAGCTCACAGTTTCCACAAATCACACTTTGGGTAACACCGCTGCGCCGACAAAAAACGTCCCTCGATCTCTCAGTGAAACGCTACAAACTGCTCTACAAAACGTAACGTAGTACAAGAGCCCACTTGAGAGTTGCAAAGGTCATTTGACATCATACGGCTGTAGGCTCCGCAACTGTCCCCTTGCCTCTGTTGTTCATTTTTCTTCCCCCTTTCCGGGCCAAACGGTAAAGAGAAACTTAATTGGAGGCTTTCCCGCTGACTCTCAGGCTCAATGAAAAATTACGAGCTAAACGAGCACACGCTAGGGAATTTGCGCCATTCTCGACGCCTAGAAAGAAATGCTGCGTCTTCGCTCGACCAAACTTGGATAAATGTTAGCTGACTGTCGTAATTTGGAAGAGATGTACCGATCATTAGAAGATAAAGTGCCTCTTTAGTGAATATAAATAACTAGTTTACCATAAAGTTATTAACGTTGTAAAACAAAACCAGTAAGGTAGCCAGTGAAATGAAGTTACTAACTTAACCTAGCCTAGGTTAAGTTAGTAACTTCATTTCTTTTTCGTTACACTATTCTTAACAGCACACTAATCATATCATGTTATGGACGTACCTAGTTTCTAATCGTCCTAATTTCAGGTTAACCAATCATAGAGAAAATTTAGTATGAATGAGTACAAAGTCATACGTTCTTATGAACTCTTATATAAAAAAATGCGATATATATTTGTATCAAATTTTTATTTTCAATTTTATAATGTTGTTGCCCTACACAGAATTCTTTAGAGAAAAGCGGCTTGAGAGGATCCTAAGAGCGCAGTAATGAGGATACAGCATAATCCACCACAGGCTAGCTGGTTAACCAATTATAATGTTTTGTTGCTCCATGTAAGAGTACCGCATTCTGGCAACATTTATATAAACGCAGCTTTAAAATGATGCAACAATGATAATTATTTGGTTTTGAAATGGAGCATTTAGGTCTGTCTCTATTTGTAACATACAATTCTAACAGGCAATTAAATAATGACATATCGCACTGCGTTTTTATCTCCGAGTCTCCTAAATTTCAAGTCTATAATAGTTTCAGCATCTAAAATCTTCAAATCAGAATATAGCTATACCAAACTTATGTTTTATTTTTCGTATAGCTTATAGTAAGGCAAGTCTTGTTTGTGACTACAAAATATCGTGTAGAATTTCAGCCAGTAAATATTTGATGACAATTTTCGATCGATCGAAAAAACAGCTAGTTCCTAACACTAACAATCTACCATACAATCTACAGGGGTGTCGAAAATGTAAAACTGCCTCCGCCAGCGAAATCCGGGAATAAAAAATGTTTCTCGTGAAGTGATGGAATATTGACAGTTGACAACCACTGCTTCTGTTTTAATGAAATCAACATCTATGTGGTACATTCCTAGATAGTGGAAGAAACATAGGTATATGGAAGGAATTGAATTATATTCGAATTCTATTATACTACCTATATAACGCGTTCCCTTGATATTTTGATTTAAAAAAACTTTATTTACTTAGATACATATAGCGAATTAAAATTATGAGCAATACAGAAAAAAACCCGGAACAAATGAACCGGACTTAGTTCTATAAAAGCAGAGTGCTCCTAATCAGGTATGTAAACTTTGAAAGGAAATTGAAATTATTAGGTATTTTTATTGTCTTCAACAAGAATTATGATAATCTACTCGTATTATCGTACATTTAATTCCAAACACATTCAAACAGTGTTGGCGTTTACAGCGATATTTTTTTATGAACAACTGATTTTTGGTCGTAAATACAGGCACTATGCAAACGCTTATCACTTGTTTCTCTCATTTACAACCTTGAAACTCCACTACTCCACTAATAATAAAAATAAGTGCAGACGATTTTCAGTAAAATATTCCGTATTTTCATAATAAAACTACAAATTGAAATGAATTAATTTATTTCATTCTTAAATTTATAGTATTTACAATTTAATTTATCACAAGTTTACAGTCAATATAGACAGGTTTTATTTACAGTAAAATAATTTCTACAAAAAAAGATTCTATACAGGACAACTATTTATAGCAGCTAAGTAGATACGTTATATTACAAAAATACATTACTTAATGTAGGATGGTAGTCAAAACAAAGCAATATTCTGAAAATGAGCATTTTCACACTCTTACGACACCGACATATCATAGGAGCGCTCGGTACTAGATGCAGATTAGAACTCCATAATATCGTGTAGGTGTGGTGTCGGAGACAGTGTGTAAACATAAATAACAGCCAAGTACTACAATCGTTAAAAAACAGAAAACTGATCAAAAAGTCATTTTTTTTTTAATCATCTGTTCTGATAATTTAAATGTCGACATAGTATCAGAGTAGTACTAACATAGGCAACAACATAACCAAAATAAAATGTCTTGATTTTAATTAGTATTAATGTCACTTTGCTATTTTTAATCAACGAAAAAAAAAACGGATGAGATTCTCAAGTCATCGTGAATATTTTTTTATTCTATACTATTGCTTATGAACTTTATGGCACTATATTTACTACAAATTTACAATTTTACATATAAATTTAATATCGGACATATTTAAGTCTATACACAGCTCTCGGGGCCGGGTATTTCTTCAGCTATTAAATGTTCTCGCCTACTTAGAGACATGGTTCCTGAGATCGGCTTACTCGCCACTCTAGGAGATGTCAATATCTGCAAAAAAAATAAAATTTTAGAAATCATCATCATCCTCATCATCAACCTATATCAGTCCACTGCTCGACGTAGGTCTTTCCCAAGAGGCGCCACTGAGCCCGGTCTTCGGCTCTTCTCATCCAGTGTTTGCCAGCTACACTCCATAGATCGTCGCTTCATCTCGCCGGAAATTAGAAGTTAGAAATGAACTGTAGCTAATATTGTAAAATACTACTTTGGGAAATGATGCAAATAATGAACTGCCACATTTAGGAAT
Source organism: Ecliptopera silaceata (assembly GCA_932527185.1). NCBI lineage: Eukaryota > Metazoa > Arthropoda > Insecta > Lepidoptera > Geometridae > Ecliptopera > Ecliptopera silaceata. Next base: position 5,556,705 of record OW052208.1, on the reverse strand, counting down.
GGATAGAAGACAAATAATATTGTACTTGATAAAATTACAAAATTACAATCAGCAGGTACACATTTAGAAGAATTTATTTTAAAACACGTTAAACTTTTTGTTATGTTTAATATATCTGTTTTGCATTACTGCCGAACAATCACATACATATACTCTCAGACTTGACTCAGAGTTGACGAATGATAGAAGTAAGTGGAAGAAAAAAACATGTTGTGTCGACCCCACGTAACGTGGGATAAGGGCAGGGGAATGATGATGAATGAATCACACATACATAATACTCTTCCAAAATACTTACTGGTCTAGTTTCCTCTTCCGTGTGCGTGGCCCGTTCGCCCCACTCCTCCCCTCCATGAAAAGAGTTTGTGACAGCCCTGTCATTGCCGCACTTCAAGTTCGGAGGGCATCCATCTAAAACACAGGATTTTAGTTCAATTTTTAAGTTTCCGAGAACGAAGGATTTCGACAGTGTAGACGTGCCTTAATTGGATGGGGCTTTTGGTGCGTGAAATCTAGAGTTTTTTTGGGTTTGTGTACATTATTTTTGAATGACAATCACTTATAACTATAACATAACGCTATAATAAAACAAAAAAACTATATTGTTTATTTGTAAATCAGGAATTTATAATGATAAAAAGAAGACGTTTTTCATCAATGTTTGGGGTACTAAATACTTAATATCGAGTAGGTTGCATTTTTCTTACCAGGAGGTGGATTCAAAATATCGGGCTGTGCATGTTTCGGTGGCTTCAAGGTATAAGCTACCACATACTGCCCATCGCTAGCATTTATTTGAAGTTCCGAAGCTGGCTGCTTCGTCGGAGGCCTACCTCTAAAATTAAAATAATATATATTGAAATAAATACATTTTAACAAGCACGTATATATTTTGTATAAAAGAGTATAACGGTAAAAGAAATCACCTTTTTTTTCTTAAAAAATATCCCGTGAAAATAGCTCCACAAAAACAAATGACGATCGTAAAGATGATTGCCCAGAATACTGCTTTAGAGACACCCGCCATCAGGTTACTGCTTCCATCTAAGAAAGAAAAATATCAACGTAAATTTCATTTGAATGACAGGAATGATGTGTATGACTTTTTCTGCTATACGTCATGGATTCGATCTTCTTCTTCTTCCTGGCCTTATCCCACTGGGTGGGGTCGGCACAACATGTTCTATTTTCCATTCTCCTCTATCATCGTCATCTCAGTATTCACTCCTTTCACATCCATATCATTTTTCACACACTCCATCCATTTTTTCTTAGGCCTACCTTTTCCTCTATATCCATCCACATCATAAATCAATAAGAAATATTTGTGTGATAGCTTTTTTGTGTTGCTTGTATGTGTTTTTTATTGTTTGTGTCTTGATATATGTATACTATCAGCTTTCAAGTCCCTATTGCTTTTGCTTATATTGGGACTAGACATGTTGTAATAACTGAATATTTTTTTATTTATTTAAGTTTAAAAATAACAACTCAACTGGGCATAAAAACTTAAGTGTAGACGCTGTTGTCTTTATTTAACCGTAAAAACAATTCTGAGAACTATCAAAAGAATTATTTAGTAAAGCCACAAAAGCTTCACTGCAGAGTTTTACTACTTAAGAATACCGTTGAAGACTTTTATGTTCTAAATATATATTTGACTAGGTCTCATAAAATAAAATTGTGTAAAATCCACTAAAATTCTACCAAAGCAGCTTATGCTTCAACAATATTCATCGAAACGAAAAATAAAACTGCGTTGTTCGGCTTGATTGATCAATCGAGTGCAAAAATATTTTGAAAATTGAATAAATTACCAAAAATAATTTATTCAAGATTACAATAGCAGCAATTACCGTAATCATTGTAAACGGCGATATTGTCCATGTGTGAATCTAGTTGTGGATACAACTATCTTTGTCTAACATCACGTATTGGTTAGCATGCGAGTGAGATAGATAATTAGCAGGTGTAGATAGCGAAGGATTTATACGACCATTTCATCTCAGAGATTGGGCCCTCATTGTATATCTATCAGTACGCAATTGGTGTAAGCGCCGGACTAGTTTTCGAGTAATTTGGTTAATTGGATCTAGTTAGACGTACGACGTGCTCGAGTTGAATGCTTCTTCAGAGTTAGACATGAATCTCCAAAGTTAATGTTACATTAACTTAATGAAACGTGTTATTTACATTGTAAATTCGTATTATCATCATCATTCCCCTGCCCTTATCCCACGGTAAGTGAGATCACAACATGTTATTTTTCTCCACTCACTCCTATTATTCGTCAGTTTTGAATCTACTCCTCTCACATTGATATCCTCTTTCATACCATCCAATCATTTATTTTTCGGTCTTCGTCTACTTGCACGCCCAGCCACACTCACGTTTAAAACTTTCTTGTCTTATTCTTATACTTTCTTGTCGTAATCTTACCTGTTCTTCGTTCCGGGTCCTGATATGTAAGAGCTTGTAGCATAATCCTTTCAGAGACTCCTTTGTCGTTTCTCGAATGCACTGTCAGTCTGAGGGAATTTCCACTTGACCATAGAACCGCTGCTGGTACCAGAAATAACGCTACACCATCTAAGGGATACAATAAAATATTGATTTTCAAATCAAGTAGACGGCACAAGCGTCACAGCTTCCAAGCTGTGGGTCGTGGTTTCGATTCCCACCCAGAGCAAAGGTTGGTGTGATGAACATAAATATTTGTTCTGTGTCTGGGTGTTACTATGTATTCTATGTATGTATTTACAAATATATATATATAAGTATTCTATCAGCAATCTAGTTTCCAAAGTACAAGCTTTGCTTAGTTTGGGACTAGAGTGTGATATTTGAAATGTCTAAGAATATTTATTATTATTCATTTATTAATGTTAAATCATATAATTATTATTAGATCATTATCATTTAATCATATGATATAACATACCAGTCTCATTAGCAGTCACATTGAATCGAACAGTTCCAGCTGCTGAATCCAAAGCTTCTAGTACCACCAGCTGTGGCAGACCTCCGTCGTATCCAGTCACGCAGCGGACTACTAGAGAGTCCCCAAAGTCATCTCTACTGGAATCCTCGATCCAGTTTGACCCGTTCCCTGATTGGATGGTGCAGTTCCGTGGGGGGGAAGGTCGGGCTAAAACATACTTTTTTTTTCTTGTATCTAGGTTATGGTATAATGTTTGATACAATATGCACATATTGTTATCATTTGATTGATTATTCGTTAATGTTAGGAATATTTGATGGTACACATTAAGTATAGTAACGAATATGTATACTATATATAGCTAATATATAGATATAGAACATGATTTGTGAAATGTCCACGAATATTTATTAATTTATTTGAAATAAGAAATATTATAAAAATTATGTGAAATATCTGCTCATACAATATTATATTCATAAATCATAGTTAACATTGTGCTTATACTCGCATAGATTTTGTAAAAGGTTTTTAAAGTATTGAAGAACTGTCAAAAACTCAAACTTAAGTACATTCAAGATTGAAATTCGTTTAATTTTAAATTCAAAGAGGGGTCTTACATTAAGTTATAACTCTTTAAACTCATTGGTAAATAAAATCGAACCTTAAAATTGATTTCTTACCCCTATAAAGATGGCTGAGCAAGCTTTACAAATATTTACAATGTAAACTTTGAATCAATTGGCTTCGTCAATAGAAACTGAGTAAATTGAAGTAAAGTAAAGTTTATCAATTACAAAAGCTCAGGAAAGCGGTTTAAGGTATAAAAGGAGTTTTAAGGTAAGTAATTTACTTTGCATTCGGATACTTTTGTGATTCCAACAGCTATTTGATTTATCATTTCTGTTTCCATTTCCCTTACATTCTTACCTACTCTAAAAAAATATATATAAAGTAGAAAAGTTTTTACACAGGTAACGTTAAGACCACGAAATGAGCTTAGAAAATATTTTATTGTTTTATTTTTTCGTTTCTTGCAGCATGGAGAAATTAATAGAAATTAATACATTTTCGTCGACTACTGTTTTGTTTTGACCGTAAACATTGTGAGCGACGTGCTTAGGTGTACCTAAACCTAAGCATACATTGATTTTAAGTGAAATATACGCGTCGCTCACATATAACATTTTATGTAGGTAAGTACCTACTTACCTACATTATATGTTATATGTGTGCATCCTAGAACCTGTTAGGGCGCAAAAATGGTGCGCGGGCGCGCGTGGTAGCTTTCAAATAAGGTTAAAAAAGTTGCACTAATCCGTCGATAATACGAGCCCCGCGCATGGCTCCGTGCCTTAATTTTTCTTTACCGTGAATATATTATATTATATTATTATTATATTAATTTAAAGTTAAACCTCGTTTGACTTATTTAAAAAAAACTACTTGTTGAAACATTCCAAGTTAGCAACCTACTAGTCTGTGCATTTCAAGTTCCATGTCTTTTGAAGTTGGCATGATACCTTGGAAAGTCAGCGAGCCGTAATCTTCGTACCACTATTGTAAATCGAAGCTGGAGTACACTTCTGTTCAATATTACTTTCCTTTTGATAAACCGACGACTTCGACGGAATATTTTGAATAGTTTCACTGTATTTTATCTTCAGGAGAATTTTATATAAGTAGAACAGAAAAGGCATTGTTTAACTAATATGGCTTTTATATTTTTTAGGTTTATAAAACTCTTCTTAACCTTGATAGTTTTTGCGTTTAATTAAACTAAAATTATGTAGAACATAACTAATATCGTTGCAAGCTCTTTATGATTGAGGAAACTTTGAACAAAGTAATTCAAAAGATTGGAAAAGTTAAGTTTCTTACTCTGAATTTCTAACCTGTTAAGTCTAAACGTATTTACTGTTTCATGATTTGGGCGATTATCATAACGATTATATTTTTTTAGTGTATTATTCTATCATCTATTTAGTTTGCCATAAGTTGTCAGATTTTTTACATGTCAAATAATTTGATACTTATTAGTATATATTTTTTGTTTTATTGCGCTTTTTAATGATGTTAACGATTAAATAAATAAATCTATCTAGACAGCCTACAGCTCTTTACAGATCACTGAAAAAACGTTCTGCAAAAGACAAATCGTGATGTACCGTCGATGTAAGTTGGGTCCTAAAAGGCACCGGATCTACAACTTTGTGGTTTGGTTGTACCTACCAGCGGGTACAATCTGGAACACGCATGGTTGCGCCTGGTTGCCCACGGAGTTGGCACCGCGGCATGTGAGCGCGCCGTAATCTCTCTCACTGGCTGGTGTGTATCGGAGCTCGCTCACACTTCCGTTAACTGTGCCTGGGGGCAAAGATTTAGACAGCTATAGCAGATCTGAGGCGATCCAAACTATCACATAATTCGTAAAATTCGATTAGTATTTTTGATGGAAATGTCGTAAGCTAGACTTAATGATTTTAAGTGGCTACCACTTCTGATATCATTGGATTTTTTTTTTTTTTTAAGTATTCATGAATATTTTACACATCACACTCTAGTGTTCTATTCTATTCTGGTCCCAAACTAAGAAAAGATTGTACTATGGGAACTAGATTGCTGATAGAATACTTATTATTACTTATAGACTTTTTTTTATATAATATTCCCTTAAAGCAATGCGTATATCGCCCTGCATCTCTATCTCTGAGTCTCAAGTTTCTACAATTGTACCTACGCAAGCTAATATAATACAATACGGTGTCAGAAATAAATAAACAAGTAGATAGTACTTTAACAATGATATCTAATGCAACCTCTTTCAATTACCTACTCATAAAGTGACTTTATTATAAACATGTACTGGCGATGTGAATATCGCAGCTGTCATATAAATAAATAATGCTGGACCATCGACACAACATCATCTAGCCCCAAGCTAAGCAGAGCTTGTGTTATGGGTACTAGAAGATTGACATACTTAATACAATACATTTCATAGATAGATATTTTTAATTATACATATAAAATATCCAGAACACCCGGAATAAATATTTGCAGATCGTACAAACATTTCCCAAGGCGGGAATCGAATCCGCAACCTCCGCATTGATGGCGGACCTTCACCCACCGCACCACATCGGTCGTCATATTATTCGTAGCATATTTAAAAATCAGTTTAAAATAAAACCAATTTGAATTGACAATCATGTTAAGCTGATTAAATACAGGCACATACGTAGCACTTTCGACGAAATTTTCAAAATAAAACTAAGCAAGCTCAAATTATTTGCAACCAAAAGATTTCATTTACGTAAACAAGTCGCTTTGTTACACATTCGAGCGGCGTGAGGTGCTGATTGAACTGTCTCGATGCGACCGAGTGTTAAACGAGAGCGCTTTGTAAGTGTACCTCCAAGAATGTGCTTAGAAATTGGGACTTAAGAGGTACTTCTTAAATACTGTATTATTTTGACGACCAATGTGGCGCGGCGGCGAATGTCCGCCTGCGACGCGGAGGTTGCGGGTTCGATTCCCGCCTTGGGATAATCGTTTGTATGATCTGCAAATATTTATGCCAGGTGTTCTGGGTATTTTATTTATATAATAAAAAATATCTATCTATGTGATGTATTGTATTAAGTAAGTCAATCTTCTAGTACCCATAACACAAGCTCTGTTTAGCTTGGGGCTAGATGATGTTGTGTCGATGGTCCAGCATTATTTATTTATATGGCAGCTATACGATATTCACATCGCCAGTATATGTTTATAATAAAGTCACTTTATGAGTAATTGAAAGAGGTTGCTTATATCGTTGTGAAAGAACTACCTACTATTTCTAATGTGGATTGTCCAGCATTATTTATTATTATTTATTTATTATTCTTTTGGCAGTGGACCGCAAATAATTGATAATAGAAATAATGACTGTTATTTTAAAGTTTTGGACAATATGTACCATCACTGGTAACCTAAATAAATGACAAGATTAAAAAACTTACCATATCTAGCAGGAGACACATTAAAGCTTTCTCCGCTATTGTTGAACTGCCAGAAGAATGTGACGTCAGCGGGATCAGCGTGGACGGAACATCGCACGCGCAGGGCTTCATCTATCGCTGCCCCAACCACTTGCGGGGTTTGCTCGGCGCATACTGGTGCAACTATTAAAAAAAACAATGCATAAGATCTATTAGTATAATGGTTATTCAAACCGTAGCCTCAAATACTAATAGACCCGGAATAAGGATGTTCTGCACGCCATAGCGTTCGTTCAACTCTAGAACTTTTCATGTTTTCATTCATGAATAGCGGCTTAAACTTTTCATGAAAATATAATACGTGTATGTGAATATAAACAAATATTTGGTTGTTTTACAAAGGTTAAAATAATTTATTTTGTAAAGGAATTAGGAATTTCAAACACGATATTGTTATTTTTTACATACATTAATTGTTCACGTCGGAATATGCCCCATTTGGTTAAATGGGTATTATGTAACACGTTGTAAATACTATGTTTTGTTTGTAAAGTATTTGAATAATAAGCGGGTAAAGTTGAAGCAATCGAAACAGATAGCACGCTCAGTATTTTCCGAGCCTATCATTTACTGTTCATGTTAACGTTCGCTCGGCCTTCTAAATTACAGGCATAAAATAACGATAAATTTAAAAACTCCAAACAGCGAGTTTTCCTGTCGTAAAACGATAAAAATAAATCATACGAACAATTATTTTGGCAGTGCCCGAATTATTTCGTCTCTCCCATCTCACGGCAATTAAGTGGGGTAGCCAGTTCCAGTACACGGAAGGAAGCCCACGGTACGCCAACATACACGCCTGGTATAAATCAACCAACGGACATTGTTGTTGATTTACGGATAGCTGTATAATCAACCTGTAATCCTCGATACCATTGGCCTTAAAAAACAAGAGTTCGAGGTAAAACTGTATAGAGATTAGGCTACGTTATTTTATACGTGATCCTAGGGAATCACCTAATATAACCTAGTGTTTAAGACGATTATAATAAACTTTGTGTTTTTACAGAATAAAGAATATTTAGTTTTAATTTTGCTAGATTATAACATGTTTTTTTTTTATTTTAACAACTTAAATCTTCTGCATTATATCATTTTAATTATTTTATTGTGGGATTGCCCATTTTTGAGCATAGGCCTCCTCCAACCTTTGGCAGTATGGTCTTTGTATTGCTAGGCGTAACATGTTTACATTTAAAATAAGTAACTTTCGTAAATAGCAGCGGAGATAATTAGTCATCAAACAATTAATTTTCACAAATGCAATATTGCCACGGTGGATACAATTATGCTTCAGAATTATTATTTGTGTTTTGTATGATATTCATTGCAGAGTGAATTTTGACACAACACAAACTTAACAAAAGTCATTCGGGATAACAAATACACGCTGACTTGAAAAGCCAAAACGCTTTTGTGTAAATATATTATTTTAACAAAATCGATTCAGTTTCTAACCGTGTAAGTTTCAAAACATTGGTCACGGTCAGTATAATCTAAACCCTCGCATATTTTGTCTCCAATTAGCAGAGAGTAGAGACCCATTCGATAGTAATTAATTCAACACAAATTGAGGAAATATTTCGCAATAATTCTCCACAGCTTCCAAATATTTTGGATATTTAACTTTAGCAATTAGTGAAATTGGTTTGAATCTTTCAAAATGGAATTTTGTTAATTTCAAGAACTAAATCAAAATGTTCATTAATCTTTTTGTTTTTACGCTATATGTATAGGCTAACGCTTAACCGCAATCTCATTTCATGTTAAACAATGATACGGCCTACGATTTAATTTATTTGTGACTCAAATAAGTTTAATTAGTCAGGTGCAATGGCTTAGTGAAAAAAGTCTGCCTTTTCAGATTCTAAGACAGGCATTCAGTCCAAGTTGAAATAATAAAAATGAGTACAAAAACGCAATTTCGACCAAATAAAAGTTCTTGTGAAATAATGACAGCTTGTTAAGTGGCTCATTTCTCTCCACTTAATTATCTTTAATAAGAACCCTTATAGTGGATTACTTTACACAAAAAAAGTTAATTTCTTTTGATATAAGTTTTAGATTCCAAAAACCTTTGAAACTAACAATAGTCTACTCGAATGAACAATCTATTTACCTAGAATAGTAATCGATCAAATTTTTGAAATAAACTAAAAAGACCACATCAAAAAACATTTCAAATAAATTCTATGGTAACTTAGGTACTTACGTACAATTTATTTGAAAGATTTAAGACACTCCGAAGTAAGTAAATATAAATATTCACGGACATTTCACACATCACACTCTAGACCTAAACTAAGTAAATATTCTAATTCTAAGTGCAGCTAGACTGCTAATACTTACATCTACTTATACATATTTTTTTTATTTTTTTATATAATACTTACATCTACTTATACATATTTTTTTGTAAATACATACATAGAATAAATAAAAACACCAAGACAGAACAAATATTTATGTTTATCACATAAACATTTGCTCAGGATTGCAATCGAACCCACGACCCACAGCTTGGAAGGCAGAGTCTCGTGACGCCTGTCACCAAAGTAACCACATATTCTAAATCCCGCTTATCCTAATCTCAAAACACAATATTACTATAATGTGAACATAACATGTTACACTAGACAGTTAATATGCATAACCTTAATTCTGTTCGGACACACGGGCACACGACATCCCATAAAATGTCACCGGGAGCACAGTATGAATTACTGACCTATAAATACCGATGTGTCTACGAATGGTATTCAAATGATTGCGGTTGGGATCGACGTACCGACTTCCTTCCGCGGTCGACCACCCGCATAGTAATTGGCACAGAGGCACCACCGGCTCTAAATCACGAAAATTATTGCCTAATATTACTGCCGTTCTGAAACCAAGCCGATCTGTTGTACCCTTTGCTGAGCTTTGTTTTAGTTCGCCGCACATAAAGGCATAGGGACAGTTAAGTCTCGACTCGCATACAATTTAAAATTAAAATAGCGATTAACAATTTGTTATATGGGTGTCACTATGTATTCCAAGAATGTATTTACAAAAAGTATAGGTAATAAGTATTCTATGTGTGAGATGTGTGAAATGTCCATGAATATTTATTTATTTATTTAATATTTATTGTATCAAAATAAGTGTTACCTGACATGTTCACACTGCCAATAATACAAATCCAAATAAATTTATTTGGAACAAAAAACTTATAATAAGGTACACGTGTAAAACGATGCTGACCGCAAAAATATAAAACTGTGTCGCAACCAGTAACGCCCTCCTCTTAGCTTGGGGTAATTGTTTACACTGCGAATACGACATCTACTTATTTATTTGAGAATTTAAGATTGTATTGTATACGACTAAATGCAGGCTATGTATTTAGTACTACACATTACCCAATTTGAATTTTATAACTTAGGATAATATGTAAAATAATATAAAAATCTACACATCTAAAATCTATGGCAGTGTAAACACGCCCATTGGACCAAAAAGTTTTCTAAATACGACTCACATTGTACCCGCAGGTTGACCACCTCACTAGAAGTCTCTCCTCTCGTGTTGGCTGCTTTGCAAGAGTAAGGACCTGCTTCTCTTCTCGTTACCTTCTGGAGGACGAGGGAACGTGTGCTGACAATAATTCCAGAAGACATGTTCTGTGTCACTAGCCTGTCCTAGAGATAAGGGTTTATAGTTAATACTGATTTCATTTTAGAAAGAAAGAAATATTTATTTACACCATGACTTACATACATATATAACATAAAATATTCAAAAATAAGTGTAAAAAGGCCGCCACTCAGCAAAGCTATAGAAACCATTTGTTCCTATAGCGCCGGTTTTCAGTAGGGCCAGTGCTTCAGCTTTTAATATAATATGTTGTAATGTTAAATAGTTAATAAGTTCATCTTCTGCATCCGTGAGATAAAATAATATAAAGTATTTTATTGAACGAAAAGATACGTGACTGACATTGGTACTTGTAATCTTTGACTTTTTTTGTGTTATTTGATTGGAATTAAGAAAATGGTTGAAAGTATTCTAAAAAAACTAACTAAAGAATAACAGCTTGTAATAAAGTAAAATATAAATAATAATACTAGAGTTATACTAAAAATATCATGCATTAATAATAGAAACGAAACTAAAGCAAACAAATAAAATGTATAAGTTTTTTAAAAATGTTATATAACTTTAAAATTATTTTACAAGCGTCAATCCCAAAAGTAATCTGTATAGAAAATTTAAATCAAAATCCAACACAGATTTATAACTCAAGCTATGTTTCAGGCCAAACACGCACTATAAATTTAACAACGCGATTCCCCGAAGGCCTAAATTACAATATAAACTTTGGTTATTTGAAACTTACATTGTGGAACCAAGATATCCGATGCTCCCTTGGGTTCGCTCGTATATTGCATTCGAAGTACACATCATCACCTTCTTTGATGTCGTGAGGGTTCAGAGTGCTACCGAGAGTCAGCGACACTAGAGGACTGTCTGGATAAAAATATTATCTTATTAAAACACGGGACGGTTGATATATAAGCTCAATATTTTCATAAGTTTAATCTTAAGTCTGCGAAACCAGGACTTATGACGGTTTGGATGTAAAGTTTATTAAAAATCTTCGAAGTGGATTTGACAAAAGACAAGATAAATAAACTAGTTCTACATTATTATGTTTTCTTTCTCATTGATCTTTTTTCTTCCTACCCACAGAAAAAAATCTGTTAGTAGATTTGGCACAGCGTGTTTTTTTTCATTATTTGTTCCGCATTGCTATTCATTTAATTATTGAACAGAGTATACACCAATCAACATGAATTCCAATAAACAATAGTTATTTTTTTATACCTACTAATACAACAAAAAAATAATCTTCAAAACTATTTTTCAGTTAATTGTGTATATTTAACTGTATTACTAATGAATGAAAACGATACTTACATACAACGTTGAGGAGAAGCTGGTCATCTATTGACGTCATTGGAAGACTAGGATTGGCTGCGACACATTTGACAGTAGCTCCGTTGTCAGCCGGCATAGGGGTGAACACCAACGTGCTGACTGACCACGTGTCATTTGAATGATCTGTCACCTGTCACCAAAAATTACTAAACAATACCAAATCTATTAAAGGATTTTATCGCGTACCCTATCGTTGACGCGACTGCAATAACGCGTAAGAGCAATCTGCAATACCGCGTATCGGTATTTTATAATTTAACAATTTTGAGGAAGAAATAATTGATTATCTTGGTCAATAGAATAAATCTTTGTGATTTAACTTTTTCGTAGGTATATTGCATAGGAATGTCATAAGATTTTATAAATATCTTTATTATATTACATTATATTATATTTATAAAAACTAAATTAAGAGTACCTACACATATTTAAAGTCATTTCACAAACCAAGTCACAAACTTTGTTGCTGGCTAATGATCAATTATTTTTCTATTTCTAACTTTTGTGATTTGTCGTGTTTATATTTAACTTGTATGACCCACTAAAATAGTTAATGACCGTAAAATAGATTCACTTTCAACCGTAACCACGAACATTTCTGTCACGAACTTTTTCAATAGCGTAAAACGTAATCCGTGGTAATTAAACTACCGCTCTAATTTCAATAGCCGAACGCCGCAGGTACCGTGGGCTATGAAAATAATACGCCTCACGCGTCAAATCGCTCCAAGCGTCATTTCTAACTACCAAAGAGTTTTGCTGTCAGTTACAGTATGCGATTATTACCAAAAAGTTTTGCTATCATTTGCGTCAACGGCGATTACATGACTATGTAGATAATCTCTATGATATCTATGATCTCCAACTTGGAAACTTTTTAAAAATCGAATCTTGTGACGGTTACGGCTGCAGTAGAAGTTTTTAAAAAAAAGCTAAATTCAAACCAAAATTGTGTACTAAGCGTGGGCCGGAGACACCCGAAGTTGCTACTCGAATTTCGTCTCGCCTTTGCAAAGTCTCGCAAATCTATCATTTTGTAACGTGCTCCAGCTTTTTTGATACTTAGTGATATTGTCTGGTTATATGTATATTTGAGGCTTGCAGCGTATAGCGTATACTAGGAAAGTTACGGTTCATGGCCCTCGAGTAATCCCTCAATTAACTTTCATTGTAAACCCAAACACGCACTCGAATCGATTGTCGCGGCGTTCGCTCGTTGATGGACTATGATTTAGCGAACGGGTAATTGCCTGCATGGGGATTAACTATCTCTACAATTTTGAGCCTAGCTTGCACATGCTTAAAACAAAAGACTTCCACAGATTTGGCTGTCTGTATTTCTCAAATAATGTATGGCAAAATTTCCGCTTTTTTATTCATTCTGTTTTTGTTCATTTATTTAAAGCAACGTTGGCGTGATGACTTGGACACGTTTCACGTTAACTGGTAGGAGGCGGCGGTTGACCGGAAGTACTGGAAAAGTAGGGGGGAGACCTTTGCCCAGCAGTGGGAAAGTATGGGTTAAATAAAAAAAAAGCAAACCTCTTGAAAACAGACTGCATGTAGCCATCCATGACTTCTAATTATTGTAACCTGATTTTTTTTCTGTAGGTATCCCGTAAGTTTCTGTTTATTACTATTAAGTTAGCATGCCAACCATTTTCTCGACCCTTAAGGTACAGGCCGAAAATACTAATAGCATTAAGCCCACCTTTTGTACATTATGGTTGCGTGGAACTGGCACCTAGAATCACCTAGTATGTAAGACGATTCTAAATGATCCTTGTGATTTTATTGAATAAAGAAATATTTGACTTTGACTTGCCTTTATGTATGTGCAATAAAGTGTTAAATAAATAAATAAATAAGCCTAAGCTAAACAGCTTTTGGTTCCTATTTTGTAAAAGAAAAAGATTTTCTCAATACAAACGCTTGTTGCTGTGAGTCTGAGTGAAAAGAGCATCTGTTAGAAGAATGTTCTTTTCACATCTGTGCTACTACTTGTTGCTGCAAATAAAAAATCTGTTGAGAACTTTACAGTATTTTTTCAGCGAATAAAACTATCCGGAAAGACTTGATAGTATTGATGCAAGATCTGTATTAACAAAAGTTATTTTGTAAGCAATCATTTGTTTATAACTAGATACTATTAATGATACTCTTATAACAAAAATATTGCAGTCCTTAGATGTTTTTGAAATAATAATTCAAAAGGATTTTCATTTTTTTTTGTCAAACCTACGTTTGAAAGTTTTTTTTGGATGGTTTCTTACTTAATTACTAAACCTACTTACCATATTTTTATCGAAGCTTCTGTTTTCTTTGTACCATGTTATGAGGGCGGCTGGTCTGCTACCTTCTGCCACGCACCTCAAAGTGGATGTCGAGCCGGCTATTAGTTTCTGAGGTCTGTTGACCAAAGACACCGATAACGGTGGTACTGTAGAAAAAAAAGGTTTTTTTTTTATGCTGGACAATCCACACAACATCTAGCCCCAATCCAAGCAGAACTTGTGTTATGGGTACTAGAAGATATACTTAATACAATACATAGTTAGATATTTTTTATTTTACATATTATAAAATACCCAGAACACCCGGAATAAATATTTGCAGATCGTAAAAACATTTATCCCAAGGCGGGAATCGAACCCACAACCTCCGCGTCGCAGGCGGGCCACATCGGTCGTCGGTTTGATTGAACAAACTATTTTTGACAAACGCTTTCGTTAATAATAATAATAAGAAAAGTTTGAATTTGATTTGACAGCACTGCGTTAAAATAAAATGACAGCGATTCAAGAACAATGTTAATATCATAGTGGTATTGTACAATTACCATTGATCTTTGGTTTAGTAATTTGTTTATTTTTAATGTAAAATGTAAGGGTAAGGAAACATGCCAGCGAGATTGTTTGCAAAATTTTCTAAACCACAACCACAATGAAGGAAAAAATATTTCCGAGAGATGTAATAACTTTTTGAGCCTATAATATGATTAAAAACGAATAATTTAACAAAAAACTTAATACATAAAACCCGTTTATTTCAATTTAAAATAATAATTAGCTCGAAAGACATCGTAAAATTTAGATTAGTACCTACTACAAAAGGTCAGACAACTTGTACTATCATTTTACTATTAGACAATGAAAATTAAAGTCTGATATGAAATTATAATCAAATATTTTGGTATGAACGACCCGAATGTTAATATAATTTTAATTATTTCTAGCTTACGTTGATAAAAGTAATAAAATATAGATTGCGTCTTAGTCGAAGTATTTTTGATGTCAAATTGAGCCTCTTTTATAAATGATATTGTAAATAATATGCTATTTGTATGAGATACTATCTAATAAATACAAAACGAATTATAAATATTTATTAAATGAACAATGTTTGAGGTAAAAGATAATTTAATGCTCGGGTTTTGTAAACCTTTATTATGTTTAAAACGTAAATAAACTGTAAACATGTTAATTGTGAAAACTATAATAAAGTTACATCTGAATTTTGATATAAGTAATTTTATAAATGCGCTTACTCTATAAACACTTTTATTACCAAATCCTACAACTTTTGGTAAGAAAAACTTTAAATGAAATCATTTTTAATTTAAGAAGTAGGTATATAAAGTGATCTTTTACTTCAGATGTTGGATGAAGAATCTAAAATAACTTACGGTTCAGCTCAAGTCTAACACTTTTCTCCTGTGGCGGTACTAAATTCGTATTCGCGGCACGGCATTTGAACGTGGTATTCAAATTGTCTCTCTTCAGCTGCGGTAACTCAAGTCTGTTCACCACCACATGAGTGTCAGTCTTCATTCCTATGTACTGCGACGCTGGGGTGCCGTTTATCCACCAAGTTACTACTGGTACTGGTCGACCTGGAACAATGTGAAGGTGAGTGAAAATGAGACTATCTGGTAAAAATATATCTATTTTGAGGTATGAAACCTTCAGGGGGTTGTGGTCATTAAAACGACGCTCTTTAGTAAAGCTTTGGACTATATTTATTGTTGTTCTTTATTACTTAGTCTTTATCGTACACACACAAACTTATACAGAAAAATAAACTTAAATAAATTAAATGGACAGAGGGGAGCTTAACCCTGAAAAGAGTTCTCTTCCAACAAACCTTTGGCGAAAGTGAGATGTAGGTACATAGGTTGTTATGAACGTTTCTTAATATGTTCTTCTGTTTCGGGAGGTGCTCGCCATCCGCACCGTTCGAGACAAGCTCAACAGACTATTCTCTCAACACAGGACTGCATTCGACTGTGTGCTACTGTGGACAGATGTAGCCAACCAAAGTTCCCATGGTTGGCTATCCTACAACACTATTCTTACATATTCTTATTGAATTCGATGCTCTTTTGTTTTTCGTGCCAGTAATTTTAGGGTGTGCGCTACCCAACCCAACGCTTACCTATAACTTGTAAAAAAATAAATAAAGATAGATCAAGCTAAGTAACTTGCGAAAAAAGTTTGCGATCCTTTTTTGGGAGTGGACCCAGTCTTTTTTTAAAAAAGGTAATAAACCTCTTTATGGGGGAACAAGCAGTAACCCTGTCAATTTAAAGAAAATGTAAAGGAAACAAGAAAACGAGAGTAAACCAAAATACGACGAACAAAAATCTTCGACAGCTGCCGACCCCACAATAGCATCCTCAGGACGGACGTGTTGACTCGGACGCTGAAAGGGTCACGTACTCCGTGGTATTGCAATGTATTGGGCTTATCTCTTTATTCTGTGGTTCGTTTGTATTAATATTGGATGGAAGCAGGCTTGGGCAGTTGTACATGGCAAGGTACTCTTGCTCAAGATACGTTTGTATTTCGTTTGTTCACCAACAAAAGTTTCGCACATAATACACTCGAGAGCAATGAATCCGGGTCACTTAAAGAATCCTAAAAATCTCGGAAACTAAAAATGCTAGGTTAATGCAATAAATTGTATTTAATAGACAATGTAATACTCCTTAAATGAAGGTATTAAAACTTCTTAGTTATTGTAAAGTTATATCATAAAAAAATCAAATTTGAAAAAGGGCCACTTTCGAAGATGGAACTACGAAATTACAGCATTTGGTTTTGCTTTTGTTTGTAATCTGTCATTTATGTGGGTACATAAACCATGTTGATAGTGCTCTATATTCATTATTCAAGCTGAAATTATGTCGCTTACGCCTGAAGAATGCACCAGAATACTTACAATGCTGGAAACCGGCCGGAGTCAGCGCGATACAGCCAGGACTGTCGGTGTGTCGCTGTCAACAGTACAAAGAGTTCTCCGACGTTACGAAGAAACTGGTTCTAACCTACGCAGACCAGGAACGGGCAGAACCAGGTGTACCACAGCACGAGAAGACCGATACTTGGTGAACACCATGCTTCGAAATCGCTTTCTCACAGGAACTGAACTCACCAATCAGTTTCGACGCCTCGGAGGAAGTAACCCAAGTGCATGGACAGTAAGACGTCGGCTTGCTGAATCTAACTTAAAACCCCTTAGACCTGCAAACGGCCCTAAACTGGAGTGTGGGCATCGTATTTCGAGACTAAGATATGCCCAGAGCCACGTAAATTGGAGTATTGAAGATTGGTCAAAAGTTATGTTCTCCGACGAATCAAAATTTATGCTCTACAAGCACGATGGAAGACACAGAGTGTATCGAAGACCAGGGGAAAGATTCAAGCAAGCATGCATCGAAGAAAAAGTAGCCTACGGTGGTGGGTCTGTACTTGTGTGGGCCGGAATTTCTTCTGAAAGTCGCACAGAGCTGGTGATCATAGAAAACGGCTCAGATAACGGGTAAGATATGTGGAAGAAATGATCACGTTGGTCCATTTATGGTCAATTTAGGTGAGGATGCTATATTTATGCATGACAATGCCCGACCTCATACAGGTAGGATTGTGAATGACTACCTTCAAGAGATGAACATTACTCGTATGGAGTGGCCAGCGCGCAGCCCGGATATCAACCCGATCGAGCATGCTTGGGACGAGCTAGGCAGATGCGTAAAACAACGAAACCCTCCCCCAATCACGCTTCGTGAGCTCAAAATTGCTCTCACAGAGGAATGGGAGAATATTCCCCAAAATCGTATAAGGAACTTGGTGTACAGCATGCCAAACCGCGTAAACGCAGTAATGGAAGCACGAGGAGGCAATACGAAGTATTAAAATTCAAGAAAATCGTAATAAAGTTCAAAAATTTCATGTTTCCTATTTTTGTTTTAAGGAGAGATCAGCAGTTTTTTTCTTTATGTAATTTTGTGTTAATAAAATGTATGGTGACTCATATTTTTTTTACTTTCATTTAAGGAGTATTACATTGTCTATTAAATACAATTTATTGCATTAACCTATCATTTTTAGTTTCCGAGATTTTTAACATTCTTTAAGTGACCCGGATTCATTGCTCTCGAGTGTAGTTATCTGCCAAACAGTGTGTGAAGATCGATCAAAAGTGTCTTGGAATCATATCAATTTATTAATTGTACGTGATTTTTTGATAGGAATTTATTAGTTATACTTATATTTTAGGTTAAGATTAGAATATTGGAATGCAGGAATTATGCCACAAGAGCTTGCGCGTTACGCCCAAACGGTTATGGAAAAAACTAGTAAGGAAATCAGCAGATAATAATATTGAATAATACAGAATGTGGTCGCTTTTTAACGAAAATTTAATAGTGAGTTAAGTACCGAAGATTTCTTGTATATGTATATCATTTGTTAGACTAAAGAAGCAGTGAAATAAAGTAAACTAGCCATACCGAGAGTCGGCCTAAAATTAAATCAGCAGAAATGACTTTACGAAGTTTTTTGTTCGCACTCATTCAAATTTGCTAAATCCGAAAAGGGATCATACTCGTATTAAATATTGTTTTATGGGGCATGGGCATACACAAAAGAAACGTGTGCGAGTTTCAAAGCAGTTATTTTATTATGTCACAATTCCTTCTTGCAGTAAGTGACTAATGGTTACGCCATTAGACAGTAGACCAAGGGATCAGGCAAACAAAGGGCAAACTCGAGATAAGTAAAGGGTAGTCAAACCAAATCGAATTTGTTTCGCGCAATTTATTTGGCCGCACATAATTAAATATGCCTGATAACAGGGTCAAAGCCTAAATTCCCGCTGTCCGCCCCGCTGCGTCATCACAATTGGTGAGCACACAGGCGGAGATAATCCGCACTGGCTCCACGCCAGCCGGCCATACTGCGGACTTTTCAATGAACCCATTCAGATGGAATATCTCTTCCAATGTTTCCATAAAAGAAATCAAGCAATAGAAAAAATTTACTCGACTGGGGCCTATCCAGCAAGGGGAAACTTCATCATCATCATCGACCTATATTAGTCCACTGCTGGACGTAGGTCGTAGGTAGGGGAAACTGGCGTGTACGAATATCCTTTCAGTTGCAGTTCAGTTTTCGATGATTTTACTATAGTAACTCATCAGTATTCCGTGGCATTTTTGTGAACTGACGTGACTGATGTTTATAAAATTATGACTAAGCTGTTAAAAATCACGTCAATGCCGCGGTTTAGAACGTGGCCTACCTGATTTGAGCATGGCCTACCTGATTTAAGCTTGATCATTCAAAATATCAATAAAAGACGAAGAAGAAAGCTGAACTGCAATTTGATCAAATAACAGTTCAAAATCATTTCAGTTGTCAGGATACCGCCCCTGTTCGACGTTTCAGTTTTTTACTGTTTCTGAAGGAGCTTTAGATTAACGTCTTCGATGGCAGGGGATGGTGTTCATTGTTACCTAAGATTTATCTATAGACTGGATAAAGCTCTGCGTTTTGTTCGACTGCTTTAGTGCCTACGTATTCTCTAGATATACTTCAGAGTTAGTGTTTTCTAGCTATAAGTCAGAGTCTTTTGGATGTCGGTATGCAAGAGCATTATTACCAGTTGGTCTGTCTGGCTTTTATAAAATATCTTTTAAAAATAGTTTAATATGAATATGAATTTTATGAATACTTTATTTTTATTTGGCATTTTTATCTAAGTATGCAAAGGATATAAAAGAATATTGCAGGTGCTTCGTATAAATTGCAATTGAGTCGTATTGTGTATTAAACTTCAAACGACGGTCTGAAGAAATAAGTGGCAAGGTAATCTTGAAACTGCATTTACTTAATAAAATATACTTTTTTTACACAGTACTGAATACTCTTGATATTGTAAACAATATTTTTTTTAATCAAGTTCTCTGAACTTGAAGGGTATTTTACTAAATATTTTCCCTTTTTTTACTAAATCTACTTAAGTTAAATTTCACAAAGTGGCATTTTTATATCAGCTAAAATCTCTTTAGCTAATCTATCTACATACCACATTCAATTGATATTATCACAAAGAAGTAGTCATAATTAAAACACAATTTAATTGATTAAAAAAATCATATAATGAAATTATATGATTTTTTTCTGCTTTCAAATTAATTCAAATTACAAACTCCAAACTGAACGGGCTCTTGCATAAATGGATGAATGAATTATTTATTTGTAGCCAGGAAAAACAAATAACATACATAATCTAAAACTAGAAACGGATACACAAAAGTACCTAAAAATAATTACACAAAAAAAAATTGAGATATTTACTTACCTCCGCGTACTTCACAGACAATCACCAAAGCGGAACCTTCCACCAAAGGCCCCACAACACCTGATACATCGGCCCCTGACTTATCGTACAATAACATCTGATGTGGTGGTACTGTAACAAAATATAATGTGTTTTAGTATATCGGCATCAAGCAGCGTCTATCGTCCGTTGTGCAGTCGCGTATCCTCACTTTATTTGGGCATGTGTCTCGTCGCGGGGAGATCTCTATTGAACGCTTGGTGGTGCAGGGCAAGTTCGAAAACAAAAGAGCGCGCGGTAGATCACCCATGAGATGGACGGAACAGATAAGAGCAGCCATTGATCAATGGCTGCACGATCTATCTTATAAAAAGCAGCTCGTCTGCCAGCTTTGGCATAAAAAAAAAAGTAAGCGCAGTCTTGAAGTATTGATTATCATACGTAATGATGACATAAAGTCAACGCTAACTTTTTATAAGATAGGGGGCTAGTATTTAGGTAATCTATCAACAATCTAGTTCGTATTGTCTAAGCTTTGCTTGGTTTGATTATTTAGTTTTAATAAACTGTTTAAACTTTATGACTATTTATTGTTATTAGATTAAACACTGGTTCAATAAAAGAGTATTTTACTTAACCTTAGTATTTTCTTGGTTTTAATGCTGGTCTGAGATAAGACCCCTTTCAATAATGTATAAAAAACTTACATTTCAGTATGAACGTCTATTGTTAGTTTAAAAAAAAACTGGCCGCTGAGCACAAAACGACTGCTTAAGTTACGTTAAACTATAGACTCTATAATGGAGTCTATAGTTTAACGTAATTTCACACTGTATAGTATAGAGAGTGACTTAATAAAAATTGTCTTATTGCTGTCTTGTCGTTGAACGCAAGACTAAGACAGAAAAAGCTGGTTAGAATACAACACTCTCAACGGCTTTACTAACGTAAAATCCGAGTGGTTTCTAACCTAAATCCAAAAAACCTAATTCCAAATCCGGTTTTAATGCTGTTTCACTTTAGCATTTCGTTGGAGTATTGAAGAATTTCAAGAAAAATGGTGTACCACCAAATGCTAACAGTTTTCATTATTTATTTATTTATAATAAAAATATCTATCTATGTGATGTATTGTATTATGTATGTCAGTCTTCTAGTAGGTACTCATAACACAAGCTCTGCTTAGCTTGGGGCTAGATGATGTTGTGTGGATTGTCCAGCATTATTTATTTATTTATTCACCTTTCTTTTTTTACAACCGTTTGCCAGAAGAAAACTCTTTGAAGGGTTACGCTCGCCATTGTACATGTCCTATTTTATATTTTAATAATTAGCTTTCCTAATAAAAAAAAGTATGGTTAATTGCCAGTGCGATAGAATAAAGGTACGTTCTCACAGCATAAATAAATAAATATATTCACGGACAATTCACACATATTCTTAGTCCCAAACTACGCAGAGTTTGTACTATGGAAACTAGATTGCTATTAGAATACTTTTTTTTTTTTTTGTAAATACATACATACCCAGAGACAAAATAAATATTTATGTTCATCACACAAACATTTGCTCTAGGTGGAAATCGAACCAACGACCTACAGAATAGAAGACAGAGCTACTACCAACTGAGCTGTGACGCCTGTCAAATAAATATAGTAACAAGCACGATCGGATCCTTATTTGCTATAAAATATCGACTTGATACGGCTTGTGCCAAGTACCGAAAACCTCAAATTCGACAAAGATTATACGACATCCCTTTCCACTCCCTACACAGTGAGATATAACATTAGCGAAATACCGTTTGATTATGATTTCACGCCATTAATACGCCCTCCCCATTCCCGTTGGTAATTGGATATTTTATGGTATTATGAATATGGCTGATTACGTATGAGCGGTCTTTGTGCGAGTCTACTCACAAAAGATTCTTGAAAATTACCTCTCCGCCGCGAACAGACTAATGGATCTCAATGGAGTAGCATATGGAAACGCTTATTTTACAACGCTGCGTAAAAGAATTTTTACCCCATCTTCTTTACTAACAGCTTTTACTGCTCCTTTTTAGTTTTAAAAGCTGTGCTTGTTCACTTAAGTTTTCATAAAGCATATTTTTATGCTGAAAATTTATTTGTTGGGTAATAAAACAATGCTGTCGAACCAATTACAAAAGTAACCATCATAAAAAAATCAATTCGCTGCCGTATTTTGTAGAGCTTCAGAAATTAAAATAAATGTGATTGCTGCCGTTCAACAAAATAATTGCGTCATCAAGGAACGTAATGGAACCTGGGAATTTGGTGGAAAAAGGTTTATTATTGACGATAAAACTTTCCGACAATTTGATCTATTCAAATCTAATTTCCTTTTAGATTTAACCTGTCTCTACCAGATTTTATCTGTGTCATCGTCGGCGGCGGCGTTTTTATCAGTGTGGCAGCTGAGCAGCGGCAATCCGACGACAGTTCATAATTAAAATGTCTGCGCGATGTCATCACGGCCACGAGGCCGCGATTCCTCCATAATGACTAAATTGATTCCCTGTAGGCGCCTCATAAAATTTCCATTATATCTTGCTTCTTTTGTTTTATTATGGAAATTGTAGGCCATCTATAGCCTCAAGAAAATTACTCGTAAAAATAAAGATAAAATTTATCTACCTCAGCTAAATTGATTGTTGTATAAATATTTGCAATTAGATAATTATCTAAACTTACCTATAACAGTGAGACGGATTTGAAAATTTCTAGTTGGAGAGTTCTTGAAATCGACTCTACATCTGTAAACGCCCTCGTCGTCCAGCTGCACAGAACTGAGAGTTAGAGCAGCTGGTCGAGCCACAGTCGCGAAGTAGGCGCGAGGTCCGAAGGCACCAGGGTCTGACCATTGGAGAGCACTGTTGAACGACCGGCCGCGGACGTCGAAACTAAAAAAAAAACACATATTTAAGGTAAATAATTTTAATTCAGAGTTTAACTGCTGCGTATTTTATCACCCAACCGTTTTGGCGATATATTGTGATAAGAAAATCTACGTCTCGTACCACCGTAAAATAAGGTGTTTAGATGACTTCAATACTTACATAAAAATAATAAATCAATAATAAATCGTTTGATTAGAAAGGTAATATGATATTTCAAATCCTCTTGGTTATATTTTATAATATCAATTTCAATAACAGCTGCGTAAATTGCCCTTTACCTTGTAATTTTTCAATTTATCCTCCAAGTAACTGTCAAATTCTAGAAAAAGGACGAGCCAACTGGGTGAAGTTTTTCAATTTCCGGCCTGGCTACATTTTCTCAATCTACTTCCGTCCTAATTTATACAGCTAGAAGCTTTGAAAAAGATGATTTGATTGTACACCCAGCTGTTCGCAGGTAAATTTAACAATTTAAGCTCGCTTTTTATGGCGGTATTATCTCCACAAAGCTTTTGTTTTGCCCCTTTACTGTCTTCTAGATGTTATAATTGCTATTCAGCGTAATCGTTTGCCTCGGTAAACAGACTGTGTCTACGAGTGAAGGGTTCAAAGTGCGCAATGTAGATACACCTGCTTACGTAACTCCATTTGGCTTATTGTTTTAATTTACCTGCTTTTGTGGGACGCTGTAATCTAACATTGCTTTTGTCTTTTTATACAGGCGTCACAGCTCAGTTGATAGTAGCTTTACCTTCTATGTTGCGGGTCGTGGGTTCGATTCCCATCCAGAGCAAATGTTTGTGTGATGAACATAAATATTTGTTCTGTGTCTGGGTGTATGCTTACTTTGTATATAATACAATGAAAAGTAAAATACTATAGTTAAATATGTTTCCAGTCATCGTTTTAACAATAAATGTAACAATAAAATATCGTGTTCAAAATATTTAGTAATTTACTACTGAAACAAAGGTATAAAATCTTTACGAAGAAACACTGACATTAATTATGTTAGTTATACGATATGTTAATCAGATATTCCTTTTAAATATTAGAAAAAACATTTGTAATATTGACATTATTTGCAAACAAAAAGAAGTTGATAAGTCCATTGTAATAGGTACGTTCTTCGCGTCCTTTGAAGTCAACAATATGTTATGGTAATGTTTTACGATACCCAGTGGTACGCCGCAAAATGAAATTGTCTCATAGATTAAAAAAATATAGTACAATAAGGACACAATTATTTTCAAAATGTTTGTAGTTAGCAGTTTTTGTTATTTATTTTTTATTTATTTAATCCAACTAAAACATTTGAAAATACAGTTAGAAATACACTTTTAAAAATACAAGTCAGGTCGTTATAATATTTATCTGTGAAAACTTCTAATTAGCCTTCTTGCAATTTTTGTTTTTATATCTATATACATGTATTAGCTGTTAGTTTTCCTAAAAATTTAAAAATAAAATAAAATATTAAGATTTCATAAAATACGAATAGTCAAAATCTGTTCTTAATTGACGGAGTAATATCGTAACCAAACAAAAAAAGAAAAAAATATAATCAAACTTTTTTTTAAGAAATAAGTGTTTAATATATCAAAAGTTCTATGAAGTCTTATGACAAAAGCAAATCGTGGGCAAGTCGACAAAAGTCAGGTAATAAATAAATATTCTTTTATGAAAAAAGTCTGTTATTTCCACTCTCAATTTGAGATGATAATAATAAAGCTCGATATTAAATTCCGATGTTACATCTCTTTGAGTGCGCTTGTTACCATTGAGTTCATTTTAGAAATGTTTAAAAA
This sequence comes from Ecliptopera silaceata, assembly GCA_932527185.1. Classification (NCBI taxonomy): domain Eukaryota; kingdom Metazoa; phylum Arthropoda; class Insecta; order Lepidoptera; family Geometridae; genus Ecliptopera; species Ecliptopera silaceata. The sequence continues at coordinate 5,531,385 of OW052208.1, read as the reverse complement.
GAATCTTTTGAAGTATCAAATAAATATATCGTTCTTTGCAATATTTTTATTCTCTATTTGTTGACTGAACATAGAAATACTAGATTTATTGATATAAATATTATTCGCAGACATTACAAACACCGTCATTTATCCCCATAAACAAAGTAGCGTGATGTTAAATAAAATCAATTTTATCGGTACCTACATCTCGATTTACAGATGGATTTTTTTTTCGTAAAAAATAAATAAATATAATTATAATATGTTAATAATGTAGTTATGTGTCACAAGAACCCTGTTTAAAGGGCATTACAATAATACTCGTAGTTGGAAGGGAGGCAGACCGACGTTCGTCAAAATTATTAAAAATATTGGCTTTTAAAAGTCCTTTTAAACGTACCGTGAGGTAACTCTGAGAGACGTTTTTTAATCGCGGCCCAAAATACCCCACGCCCACGTGAGCCAAAATTATTCACCTACCCAGCACCGTTATAGGAACCGGAACCCCTATTGGAACCAGCTCTTCAAATGACAACATTAGATAATGTTTTTTTTTATGCTGGGTCCGAGTCAAAATAAAAAGTTTGACAACACCTACTAACTAATTTATATTCTTGCCAATTCACACATAACGGCTTAGAAAGCAGAGCGAGCTCTCCTCTAGAATAAACAGGCGTCACAGCTCAGTTGGTAGTAGCTCTGCCTTCTATACTTGTGGGTCGTGCGTTCGATTCCCACCTAGAGCAAACGTTTGTGTGGTGAACATAAATATTTGTTCTGTGTGTTACTATGTATGTACTTTAAATAAAAGTGTATTTAAGTATCCTATCAGCAATTTAGTTCGTATAGTACAGGCTTTGCTTAGTTTGGGACTAGAGTGTGATCTGTGAATTGTCCATGAATATTTATTGATTTATTTCTAAGTTGTAAGCATTTCAGCAAATCACCATTTAAATATTGCCTCGATATTTCTCCTCCATTGGCCAGCATTGAAAGACCTACGGCCAGCCACAAATCTCCAAGTGTGATTTCCTAACGAGCTCGCGACGTCTTAAGTGTGTTTCGCTGTATATAGGTGTGTTCTAAAGCTAATTGGATCGAGTTCGTTCATCCGTTTAAGGTAGCGAGGGATGGTTCATTAGTCCCGACTTTACCCTGTTAATTAAATACGTATTCAGAGTTTTAAGGTCAGAGTTAAGGCAAAAAACGAGACGAAACGACGAAATGTTTTTGACAGAGTCGGATTATGAACTTGTACTAACTTATTGCGCATTATCACCACACGGGAATTTTATTATTTTATTTTACTTCTTTGTTGAAGGATCGTATAAAGACGCAAAAAAACAGTCCTTATATTTATTTTCAGCTTTTCTAGGTTCTAAATTATAAACTGGATTTATTATAAGACGATGTATTCAGTGCAAACTCTATAAATCTTGAAGAAACTAACAGCCGGTTTCTGGAAACCCAAATCACCATTGATCCGAGTTTGACACATAGTAATTATGTGATTTTTTCGTTGATCATCGTTCGAGAAACCGGCCGTAAAAGTTTAAAAAAAATAAGTGACAATCAAAAAGTAAAAAAAAAACACTCACCTATAAATAGGTTTTCCCCCGCTTTTCCTAAACCATAGAACCATGTACACGCGGTCTTCAGTGACGTCAGGTGTGACGTCACACGGCAGCGATGCCTTTCGACCCAACACCGCATCGACGTCTACCGTTGATACTGTAACAAAGAAAAAAAGTTACAGGAAAACCTTAGCTAAAAACCTGTGATAAAATATTGATACTTCTTTCTTGGCCAAGCTTCCACAGAAGTAATCAAATTACCTTTGAATGTTTTACGATCGTACTGACTGATGGTCTATAGGCTTGATAGCTGAACGAGTATATCAGTTCCTAGATTATATCAGTTTCTAGAATAAGAGATCAGCTGCCATATATCTAAAGCGTAGATGCACTACGTATAGTCGTAGCTACTCGTAGCAATCACTACGAAGTCTACAAATGCGCGACTTTGACGCAGCCAGTATATTTATTACTAGAAAAAAAAGATAAATGTCAACCGCAAAACTTTGTATCCGTAAATGTATCGAAATGGTGGCGTGTTCGAGTGACACTACGCGTTGGCGCTAGTTCAACAACCGAACGTTGCAGCGTCACCGCGCAGTGTGTCTTAAATGTGCTAGCGTTACAATTACGATTGTCACATTTATTCGCACCCCTCTGAAAATGACAGGAATTTGACAAATAAAATATAAATCACAGCTTTGATTTATTCGATACAAAATGTCAATGAAAGGACTTCATTTATTTATTAAGCATAGCACTTAAAAATGTAAAAACTTTTTTACTATTCTGAACAAAAAAAAGTACAACATAAAACACTTTCTATGGGTAATAATAAAATAAAGAAAAGAATTTCTCCTGCGATATATTTATCTTTACCAAAGTAATTTTGGAAAATGTTGCTTACTTCGCATGAGATTTTTTGGTATCTACTGATTGTGTGTGGGTGATATTTTGATCATTGTTTTATAAATCATTGTTTTCCTAGCCTTACTCGTCCCACTGCTGGGCAAAGGCCCACTCAAACTTTTTCCCTTATTACGGTCTTTGTGTCCTTACAGAAGGATAAAATTTCCACGCGAAATTACAAAAAAAATTGGCAACCTCGAAAAGTTTAAACACCTTTATGATACTTTATATTATATTAAGATGTAAATTATTTTGGTAAATAAAGGTTGCCAATGGTCCTGTCACGTCATAAGTCACAAACGCCTTATTCAAAGCATCCAACCATACAATTCGATAATGAAAATATCATTCAATTTACACACAATACTAGACTGAATCAAAAGATTCTGATACAAAACAAATTCAACCAAATATTAGGTACTAGAACGCCTGAAGCAAATAAACAAATGAAATATAAGTTTGAAACGTTTTCACAATCATAATAGTCTCTGAAACTTTTGCAAACTCTCTCTTGTTCTAAAGGTTTTGAAAACCAATCGAAATAAAACTAATTATATTGATTAAAGGTTGTCAATGGTCCTGTCACGTCATAAGTGTCTGGCCCAACGTATCAGCATTGCTATTCAGCGCGGCAATGCAGCCAGTGTCTTGGGTACGCTTCCGATTGGTACTGATTTGGATCAGTTGAACTATCTATAGATCGTTTGCAACGGTCTGTAGATAGTTCAACTGTTTCTTATGTATTTTATATGACAATGTACTTTTTGTAAATACTGTATAGTCGTAAGTTTGTTTGTAAATAAATATATATTATATTGATAGTAATGAACTTAAATCTGTGATAATCTGCTGGCTTGTTATTGCAGTTTAATTTGCATTACAATAATTGCTTGTTAACCGGGATATACATTTATTTGTTTTATTTATAAGCGGTGTGATAGTAATATGTTTCTGTAGATAAATTATTCTTATGGCCGGTTTCTCGAACGATGATCAACGAAAAAATCAAATAATTACTATGTGTCAAACTCGGATCAATCGTGATTTGGGTTTCCAGAAACTGGCCGTTAGTATTTGCACGTCAAAGGACCTTTGAGCATGTTCTAAAATTTATCGCGGGTTCTTTTTTTCTGAAAATTAGGATATTTTGAACGTTCATAATCAGATATTTTATTTTTTAAGTGTTGATAAATAGCCGTTAAATACGATAATTGAGAGTACATCAAGTCGTAAAATATTTTCAACTGGTTTTCACAGAAACACTACCAAGAAAAAGCCATAAAATTTCACACAATGTTCTCAAACTAAGTGTAGTTTGCACTACAAGAAGATTGCTTACAATAGGTTGTTTGTAGTATCTTAATAATTACAACATAGTATCGACCAAACTATTTCAAATTGAACACAGCATAGTAGCCGTTTGCGTTCACTGTTCTCCGTTCGCAGTTTGCATTGTATTGAAGATCGAAGTAATACATGCAGTTAGTTTAGTGCTTTGAACTATTGACCCAACTAAAACAAAAAAAAAGGTGCTTATTACAAACCTATTTACATACAGGCAGGGCCGGATCTACCTAAGGGCTGTTTGGGCTGCAGCCCAGGGCCCCAAGGCTACAAGGGGCCCCCAGGCCCCGCTAAAACAGTAGGCGATAATTTGAATTTAAAAAATGGTTGTCTGTAAAATCGGTTTACGCACGATATTTTTACGTGATAACGTCATAAAAAAGCATTGATGAAATATTGCATACTTATATCATTATAAAAACGGTTTTTTGACATGACCATTAGTTACTTAGGATAGGCCCCAAGTAGTTTCAGCCCCACAAATTCATCCGCCCCTGCATACAGGGGGGCTATCCAGCAAAGGAAACCTGCGTGACCGAATATCCTTTCAGTTGCAGTTCAGTTTTCGATGATTTTACTATAGTAACTCATCAGTATTTCGTGGCATTTTTGTGGACTGACATGACTGAGCTTTATAAAATTATGACTGAGCTGTTAAAAATGACGTCAACGCCGCAGTTTAGCACGTGGCCTACGTGATTTGAGCATGGCCAACCTGATTTAAGCATGACTTACCTAATTTGAGCATGGCCTACCTGATTTTTCGTTAATTCTATCAAACGGTATGAAAATAGATCATTCAAAATATCGATTAAAGGCGAGAAGAAAACTGAACTGCAATTTGATCAAATAACAGTTCAAAAACATTTGCAGGATACCCCCCCTGGTTGTATAAGTGTCGGTGGTGGTAACCTGCCGCGTCGAATGGGCCAATCCTCAACGACTTTCATCACGCGATCTTTCCAAATTCTATACCTACTCAACTGTCGAATACCACATTATTTTGTTACATAAGATCGATAAATCTTGAATCGATAAGGCGCGCATTAAGGGCGAGACAATGATGGGAACCGTCGGCGGTAATGGGTTGAGCAATTTTCTATAGAACGGCTTTGTCTGTAACGTTTATTAAGATTGACATGTATTCATTTAATAATTTGAAACAGAGCTTTAAATAAGAATAAGTTATGACGTTTTCGCTCCGCGTAGACCGGTAAAAATCAGGAAGTATCTATTTTTCCTCTAATTAATGTTTAGTCTACATTACAAAATGCAATTATTAATTAGCTGTTAATTAAAATAAAGCGAGATAGCTTAAGCATTTTTGGTCCCACTGAAAACCAGCATTACAGGAACCATCCGTTTTTACAACTGATGTTGTTTAAGTGGCCTTATTACAATGATTTTTATATGTTTTAATGTTATGTTGTGTCTTGGTGTAAACATTTCTATTATAATTTCAACCGCTTTAGAATTCCTTGGGGTAAATAAACATTTTGTAGTTCTGTCTATTATAATTTCAACTGCTATAGAAAAAAACTCGGTTATTTTATTTCTGCACTCTGTTCATTATTATCCCGACAATCGCAAAAGCCACCGGAACAGGTCTTATTACCTAATTGGCTTGAAAACAAGACTTCGGTTAGGACTGGAATAGTTGAGCGCCATCTTGAATCGATTATTCGATTTGAATCCATCTCACGTGTACATTCGAAATCGGTCAGCGGGCCCGCAAGGAGCTGCTCTGACTTCAAGCCAGCTTGACAGCACGTGACATGACTTTCATTCAAACTGTTGTACACCTCAGTCACATTGTATCGTTATGAATTTCAGAGCAGTTATTGTATGATTTCTTAAGAAATTTTTTCGGAAATATCTTCTCTTTAATTTTTTTTCACTAGATATTGGTAAAATAGTTTGATCGACATATAAAAAGAAAAGAAGAAGTAATTCATATAAGTCAATTTGTTAATCATCAAATCAGTATTTGTCCTACCTTTTTAACTCTGCTATTTTTAAGGTACACACTTGAGTACCTTAAAAAGGTTTAAAGAGCATTTGAATGGCCTAGAATAGTTGCTATATAAAACACATTTATTTTCACACCATATAAACAAAAAAAATGATAATCTCTAACAATTTTCAGTTGGTTAAAAGTCAATCCCAGCAAAGCAGTTTGCGTGCGTACAGAAGTTTTTGTTTTAATTGAACTGAAACCTATACAAATTAATAAACCCAAATTTTAATTAGGAATGTCACACGCGCAATGTTAATTTGAGTAATGTAAAATCCGTGTCAGTTAATTTACTGCTTACATTAAAATGATTGTAACTTTATCACTACGATACATTTTTTACCATTTTTCCAGATTTCCATTTCTGTAAATTCAAGAAGTTAAGACACGAGGTCACCATTGCATGTTCAGCTAACTCAAATAACTGAAAAAATACAGAATACAGACCGCATCTTCACTTAACATCAGGTGAGTTCGCGATCAAACGCTTGCCTATAAATTAAAAAAAAAAATATACATATAAGACAGCCAATCTTATATAGCTAGAAAGTTGATTATTATGGGTAATGTTTGTCACATTCAAAGTAAGATCCTTACAGCCAAGTATTTTAATAAAAGTCCTTTAAAAGTAACTTACCAAGAGTTGTCTTGCTCACAGAAGGAAATATTTGAACCGTTTAATTAAGTTCTACCTTTGTTGATAAGTTTTGACAAAATAAAAAGAAATGTATAAAATTTAGGCAAATTCAAGCTTACGTTTTTGGAATCAAAAATGGTATAATATCATTACAAGAAATTTATATAACTCAATTTAATATCAACTAGAAAGGATCTAGGGCAAAATTGTATGGACATACGTTTTTAAACTTTTTGAACTTGTTGTAATATAATTTTATTCGTCACAATGTAATTTTCAGAAACTTTTAGCTTTCGAAAATAGTGAATAACACATAGTGAAAAAGAAAAAACGTGTGACACTCCGGGACTGCCGCAGTAAAGCTTTTGCTTAGCATTTTTTGCTGGATCACGCATGCGCAGTGTTAGGTTATTTTCGTTACGGAATTCCTGAATTCGGTCTCCATGCTCAAAACCCGCGGTAGAAGCTATGCAATAGCTTTAAAATGATAAAAAAATTATTCATATTTAAAATAATAAATACAATGTGTTCCTACACGATTCATATTTTTCAAACAAACCTTAATAAACACACTAAAAATGTGACAAGTAATTTTAACCAGAAACTGCAATTAAAATGAAACGTTAAAATCTAATTTGTTGCACCAAGAAAGAGCCGATAGCGGGATAAACTGAGGATAGTTACCTGTGACGTTCTAAGATCGATGGCGTGAGGCGGGTCGCATCACTAACGAACCATACTCTCACCTGCGCGTGTCAGCCCTTAACGACCCGACACTACGCCGAATAGTGCTCTATACGTAACTGTCAATTTCTAACGAATCGCTGAGGTTTGCTTTTAGATCGAGACTTTTAAAACGTTCTAAAATTGTAGGTAAATGTTATTACCTACAATTTTAGAACGTTTCAAAAGTACTCTGTACATCTCGTATTCATAGAGTACAATATACTACATAAAATTGTAATATAATACAGTAGGTATTCCTGCCTAAATTAACGTAGGTTTGATTTGAATTTAATTCAATTATTTTTGAGCTATTGCATAGCTTCTATCGCGGGCCTTGAGCGTGGAGACCGAATCCAGATATTCCGTAACGAAATAACCTAACATTCCGACCGGCGGCAAAAAATGCTATGCAACAGCTTTACCGTGGCAGTCCCCGAGTGCCACACGTCTTTTTTTATTATTTTGACCTCTGTTATATTTTATTTTATTTATATTCTGTGTGATACGAGTGTATGTCTTATTTAGAATTTATACTTGAAAAAAAAACAATTTAAATCTAATAAGTGTCTCGTAAAGTTCTCAAATTGAGCAGGCCATAACAGCAAGTAATTATTGCATATATTATCACCATTAATCGACAAGCAAAGCGCACACGACTCAGTTGATCACGCGGGCTCTATAATGTGAACTAGCCCTTTCATATGTTGACCCGTCACTCGTTCGTAACGTAAACAAGTTCCCTCGTAATCCCTCCAATGCGTGTTTAACAGTTGGATTACTCGATTAGTGACCCTCTGAATTCCAAATTCTGAATTCGGCACTCATTTAATTGACCGCAAAAAGCCGCTTGTGAACCAAAAAGTTCGAGTCGTTTGATGAATGTTGTTTGTCAAATGTGAAATGTTTTTTTTACATTGACAAAAATAGAATACTTCGATTTGAATTTTTATTCAATACGATAAACTCAATTGAAGGAGGTTCTAATCTATTTTTATCTTAGAAAGGTCGCAGGTTTTGACAAATTATTTTTAATAAGTGCGTAAACCTGTATAATGCCTTTTGTCGTGAACTTGTAGTTTATAAGAGTGCTTCATAAAATGTTAATATTAACGCGTTCAATTTATATTAATTAACCGAAGCAGCAGTAACACATAAAACTCTATTGTCTCCTCGATGAAACTTTGCTTAATTGATTTGTAACCAAGCTTTGATCTAAGACCCTTTCACCAAAAACATAAGCTTCATTTCACCGAACAAAAAGCAGTGAAGCGGACAATCGAAAGAATTAGCGGCTACTGAGCGTTTCCAGATAATTTATAACAAAGGAATGTCCTAAAAAGGGCGTTAAAAAGTTTCACCTAAAAGAGCACAAACGCTCTAGTCTTTATTCAGAAGCTTTGTGGAAGTTGACGCGGCCCACAGAGTACTTAGCTAACAGAGGGTGCAAAAACCATAATATTTTACTGCCTCTCTCGTTTCTGTACACAAGGTATGCCTTCCTAAGTATACGTACCTACCACAGTTTTTTTTTGTCTAACTTATCCTGAAAATGAGAAAGTTTTGATGCTTATTCCATAATCACGACGCAAAGTGAATCGATGTGAATGATACTTATCTTGTATACAGTTTTAAAATAAATTCCCCACGGCAGAAGTACCATGTTGAGTAATTTTGAAGAAATAACAAAGTATAGACCCTTTTTTTGGGTAACTAAAAAAACTATGTTGTGATACACATTGCATGTCAAATCCGAAACATCATCGGAAATGGTAAATAAATACTAACAGAAAATAAAGCTAGCATTTTATTTATTTAAAGAGTGTGGTCTCTGTTGGAAAGTTACTCTATGGAGGCTGCAAAGTGGGAACGCTCGGGCCGAGTGTGAAAACGAAAAGAGTACTTGTATAGGCTTTAATGCCGACTCTGAAACAGCTATTGCTGATGAAGTCCTGATTTGGATGAGGTTTTTGCAAAAGAAAGCGCCATTGAAAGTTTACATAACGCTTTTTACTTTGGTTTGTTAGTATTTAGTATTGTTTTTTTGTAACCTTAATTTTTCATTGAAGCTTTCAAAGTACACCCAAACTTGGGTACATTATGTACTAGACCTGTGTACATAATGATGACAACAATAATACTGAATATGCCAATCGTTTCTGAGCTTTTTTTTGAGATTTATATTATTATTGGAGGAGAGGGATTGGTGGAGTGTCGCCAAAGTCCGGGATAAGTGGAAGGTTTTGGGGGAGACCTTTGCCCAGCAGTGGGACAGTATAGGTTAAAAAAAAATACCTATATAAAAATAAGTCATACATAGACTTGTCTTTTTCAAATTGAATACATTTTCTACATGCATCTTAATTTTATTTACGTTTTTACGATGCAAAAAAATGGCTGAAACTGGACTCAAAAAATACGTGAAATTAATGATTAATTTGAGCGACGTAACGGACGGGGCGGAAGGACTAATTGGTCCTTGAACCGCCAATTATGTTTGTATTGTTCACTTTTAAAGTAATAAATGGTACATATCGTTTGCACATGGCATACAAATTTTAAATTAACAAGTCCTCTAGGAACAATCGAAGATAATTAAGATTTGGCTTCAGAAGGTCGGGAGTCCGAAGTCTAGGATTGAAAAGAGTGCTTTCTGGAACGAAAGTCCGATCACCAACTGTGCGTTTAGAACTTTTGAGATACGACGATAGACTCATAGTTAAAGAAATACTGAACTAGATGCATTATAAAAGGTTACCAGGCCGTAGTTTCCTGTCCGTTATTCTAGGCTCTGGTCGCGTGGAACTGGCTCCTAAAATCGCCTAGTATGTGTGAAAAGTCCGTGAACATTATTTAAATAGAAAGGTGCTTAGTATTTGATATTCGATTCATTTATAGAAAAAAATGTTTTTGAAAGTATAAGTACTTTATTTTATGCTGTATCTTCACCATATTTATTGAGCCTATTACTGTCCAAACATAGAATATGTTTGGACAGATAGGCTAGACGCACACAAAAAATACGCTATACATCAGGGCGATGGGTAAAGTAGCCCATAACAGTACACAGTATTTCTATATCATGTATGAATCATTGTATCGAATTATTTACTATACTCGAACTATATTCCAGCACATCCCCTTAGCATCCAATTACTGATCCAACCCGTAACTAATTCATACAGAACCGATAGGAGTTAGCGGTAGTTAGGTACGTAATATCATATTGCTGGGCCAAGCTAGGGCAGCACGAATAAATGTAACAATCGTTAACGTAACATATTTAATATACACTGCGCGCAAACTCTGCAACGTTCTACAGTTAAACTGATGTTGACGCGCCGTGTATGTCAAATACGTTACTGTTTCGATACGTTTACGATTGTCACGTTTATTCGTACTCACCCACTGTAATTGGGCCATGTACCTGCTTACCAAATTCGTGTGGGTAGAGTAGGCAAATAGAGAAAACCGCATATGACTTGTAAAGTTCTTTGGCCGTGCCAATTAACCCGGCGAGATCCAGGGTACGGAACAAATTCGTACCCGGTATAATTTGACACTTGAAAGTTATATTCGGTGGGTCATAATAGTACGATTCAAGGTACCACTTTTCTAGAAATTGTTTGGTAAGTGTAATATTACGAATAAGGCTACTAAATTAAATATATAAACGGAACTGAGTTCCCATAAAAAATCCTATAATATTACAAGTATTCTTACTAGTACATATTGAGGATTTTACCGCTACAGCGGCCCAAACATAGTAAGTACATATTATAAAGACATTAAAAAACAAGTGGAACCTATACTTCCGCAATATCTCCCCAAATTTTTCAGTAATCTAAAATTAAAATGCTTTAACTTTTTTCTTTCCACTAACTAATGGGCGTCTAGTCGAAGCGACGCGTAACCCGAGGGCTGGTGAGTATCTGGCCCAACGTATCAGCATTGCTATTCAGCGCGGCAATGCAGCCAGTGTCTTGGGTACGCTTCCGATTGGTACTGATTTGGATCAGTTGAACTATCTATAGATCGTTTGCAACGGTATGTAGATAGATCAACTGTTTCTTATGTATTTTATATGACTATGTACATTTTGTAAATACTGTATAGTCGTAAGTTTGTTTGTGACTAATCCATGTAATTAATTTTTAATTAGCCTTGTGTTATATAAGCTTTACAAGAGATTGTCAAACAGTCACCAAAATTAAAAACTATTAGATGAAAGTCAGCATAAGTAAATAGATTATTCATTAGAGTAGATCCGAACTAATTGAAGCAAAGGTCTGTCTTTACTAATTAGTATAATTGGGTACGTTTGTTTTGGATACTAATTATACCTACCTGTCTACTGATTAAGGACAAGATATATATTAATGAAATTTAGTTAAAAGCTAACAAATATGTACATTTTTCACAAAAATATATTGTTACACCAACAGTTTAGGTATACCAAAAAGTTTTTTTTTAAATTATATTATGACTAAGTACACAAGAAAAAACACTAAAATGTACCAATGGTTATCGTATGCATTATGTATTCTACTTAATATTTCAATAAAATAAGGCTCATAATCAACAAGTAGGTACATTTTTTACTTAAAAAAACATATTTTAACATCGATAAGTACTATTAAATACGTATTATTAATGATAACTCAAAACTACTGCACAGATAAATAAATAAATATTCTTAGACATTTCACTCATCACACTCTAGTCCCAAACTAAAGAAATTAAACTGATAGATTACTTATATAGGTAGTTTTTTGTAAATAAATACAAAAAATAGTTAAGTCAGTAATAAAATGTGAATAAAAGTTTATCAGTAAAGGACGTATCATTTACTGATAAAGTTTTATTCGAATATCTTTGAAGTATTTTGCTACTATTTTTCTTTTTTTCGGTCTCTTGAACATGTAAGAGCCTTGACCTAGCTTAGTATTATTACGTACTTTACTTTCTTAGACGACGGGTTTATTGATACTAAAGAATTCCTTAGTGAAACTATTGGGGCGGAAGATAATTGTGGAATCTAGATCTAGATCCCAGGCAATATTTTTTATTTGATATAAAATATTTTTGATAATATATTTAGATTTTTTACGGTTGCTATGTAGTCGTAGGGCAGTGCCACACGAGCGTTGTCTGTGCGTTGATTTTTTTTTTTTAAGTTACCTTGACAAGTGCTTTATTTATAGGTATTTTATTTATACCTTTATAAAAAGGGTTCATTTAAATATCTTTCTAGGTGAACCAATTATAATAAATATTTTTATTTAAAAGTACTGCTTTTAATGTCCCGTTACTGCTTTTAGTGTCCCAATAACGTTATCCCATTTAAATTATATCAAGATCTGACCAATACTTTCACTACTAGTCTACATGTAAGTATGTCAAATCCTGAAAATAATAAAGACAAATAATTACTTTCAAAAACTGCAACTACATACATATTTATCGGTCAACAAATTGGTCAACAACATTCATAAAATTACGTATTGTAATTGAAGCATAAAAGTCAACGTGTCGTGAAAAGCATTCAAAGTGTAAACCAATTCCATTGCGTATAATAAAGTCGACCAACAAAAAGTTATACAATCTCGCATTGCACGCGACGTAGATTGATGTCAGAGCGAGAGGGATAGGCATTGCCCATCCCTTTCTCACGCCGGGAAAAACGACGTACGCATTTTCTACATGTTAAAAAATCAGTAGGTCGTGTAGCATCAGTTTTTGAACTGTTGATCGCGTGATAAGTAATTAAAAAAAATTCAGTATTTATAAAAAAAAAATTAAGGCAACTGTACTACAACAGAAACCAAAATTATAAAAAAATATTTATTATTTTTGATTTCTGTTGTAGCACAGTTGCCTTAATTTTTTTAATAATATAAATACTGTCTAATAGCTGTCACTGTCTAATGTTAAAAATACCGATATAATAAAAAAGTGTAGTTAAAGTCGGTAAATATAAATTGCAATTTCAATAATTATAAACAAAAATCATTAATAAGCATGTTTATTTTTACTATGCATTTATTTAAATGCATCCTACAAACCTATTTAAAAATTGCTTTCCGAAACATAAAAATACAACAACATCTAAGATATGATGTTCAAAACTCTACTGCAAATATGAGTAAGATCTAGATACGAGAAAACCTTAAGAACTAGGCAGTAAGTTTTCAGTTCACTCATTTAGGTCCATTGCCAGAAACTGTTTGATTCACAAAGATAAGTCTGGTTTTATCTAGTTACTAAACCCTTAAAATGATTCTTATGATTTTACAAAATAATCGTTGACTTAAAAGTATTCACTATCAGTACAATAATACTAAAACTAGTGCTAAAGAACATGGCCGTTTTAATGGTATTAAAATATGTGACAGCGTGTCGTAAACAACAAAACACCACATACTCACCTATATAACGCTATGTATTACATTTTAGCAGATTATTTTTAAATTTTCATTAAAAAAAACCTTTTTATTTAACCTGAATCTGCCAAGTTTTTAAAAGCAGTTTTATTACTCGTATTTTTGCTAACTGGATGTTGCGTGCGTACAACCCAGTTTCTACGAACTATTTAAGTTACTACAAGTCTTCGAGCTCAATTTGTATGATTCTTGGCAAATCTTACTGTTTGTTCTTTGTCTATATTTTCATTATGATTTACTAAAAAAAACTATGAAATGTAGCTATTATTATCAACTGCGGCATAAGTTTTGTTTGAAACTAAGTAACGTAGTATAAAAATAATTGTCATTTATCCAATATAGTGGATGTAACTACGTTTAAATGTAATATTGTCTTTATTTTATAATAAAACAAATTAAATTTAAAAATGTTTAATAACTAAGTCATTCTTAAACAAAAAACAAAAACAGAAATTCATGGTGTACCCGCACCGCCAAAAATTACATCTTACAAAACCGCCTCAGTTCTTACAAAACACAATTACCTACCTACTGGCCGCTGATAAAGTTTGCGCGACATAAAGAAGGTACCAGCAATGATTTATGTTGCCTTACGTCCGAAACGCGTCGAGGAATTACCAAGTTTTCTGAGACAAAATTTCTAAAATTCAGAAGTGTTCTTCCCTTTTCGGCAAGATTCTGGTGTAAGCAGAGCGTGCGCGTCGCGACTAGTGTTGTTGACCTAAATGATGAATGCATAGCATTATGTTTAGACATATAGCGCAAGATATAATGAACCAAAGAATTGGATGAATATACATAGTCCAGTCAAAATAGACTAAAATTATGACTTCAGTTTGCATTAATTCCCAACAAGCTGGATTTTTGTGCAGGCCTTGAATACGTCATTATAAATGATATGTCAAAAGTCCCCATCGATCCCGCTTGTGCGTTGTTTTTTATTCGAGGTCAAAGGTCATAAATTTGCGTTTTTTGCATATATCTCTGAAACAACGAGAGCTATCGAAAAGTGGTTCAGGCAAAGCTTGTACATCGTAAAATTGCCTACAAAAAATACCTCAACACTTTTCTTCTACAAAGCATCGCTTTCGAGATATAGTGACTTTAGACCGCAGGAAAATCGTCGAAGATGCTGCGTTTTTTTCATTTCAGCCGTTTTATCTGCTTCATTGCCACAGAATAAACAGTATATCTTGAAATTTACTGAAAGGGGTGATGGGTTCGATGGGTTAGTCCTCCTCCGAGGTAATGAATCGTCTTTTTGTCTCAAGAAATACTGTTTGTTCTGTGGCAATGAAGCAGATAAAACGGCTGAAATGAAAAAAACGCAACATTTTAGTAGATTTTCCTGCGGTCTTAAGTCACTATATCTCGAAAGCGATGCTTTGTAGAAGAAAAGTGTTGAGATATTTTTATAGACAATTTTACGATCTACAAACTTTGTCGGAACTATTTTTCGATAGCTCTCGTTTATGACTTTTAAACGCAAATTTATGACTTTAACCTGGGTATTTGCGTTTTTCGCGTATATCTCTGAAACGACGAGAGCTATTGATAAATGCTTCAGACAAAGTTTGTAGATCGTAAAATTGTCTACAAAAATATCTCAACACTTTTCTTCTACAAAGCATCGCTTTCGAGATATAGTGACTTTAGACGGCAGGAACATCCACTAAAATGCTGCGTTTTTTTTCATTTCAGCCGTTTTATCTGCTTCATTGCCATAGAACGAACAGTATTTCTTGAAACAAAAAGACGATTCATTACCTTGGAGGAGGACTAACCCATCGAACCCATCACCCCTTTCGTTAAATTTCAAGAAATACTGTTTGTTCTGTGGCAATGAAGCAGATAAAACGGCTGAAATGAAAAAAACGCAGTATCTTCGACGACTTTCCTGCGATCTAAAGTCACTTTATCTCGAAAACGATGCTTTGTAGAAGAAAAGTGTTGAGGTATTTTTGTAGACAATTTTACGATGTACAAGCTTTGCCTGAACCACTTTTCGATAGCTTTCGTTGTTTCAGAGATATACGCAAAAAATGCAAATTTATGACCTTTAACCTCGAATAAAAAACAACGCACAAGCGGGATCGATGGGGACTTTTGACATATCATTTGTAATGACGTATTTAAGGCCTGTACAAAAATCCAGCTTGTTGGGAATTAATGCAAACTGGAATGTCTATTTTGACTGGACTAACATAGAATGGACTGAGTGGTCCTTATCCAGGTATAAAGTAAATAAGCAAAGCGTGAGAGACAACAATAATCGTGCGACCAGTAGTTTTCTCTTTTTAGATGATTATTACAGACCATCAAAAAGAGACAATAGCTATGGGCCGCTCAGTCGCGATGTCTCTTTCTAGAGAGTAGTCAATTTTAAGGCTTTATTGTATAGTCCATTCTCTATTTCATGACTTGATTATTGTAAGATCTCTGACGAGCGTCAGTCGCAGTTGCAATAGGTTGGTCTAAAAAGTATTCCTAGTTACTTTGACTTTGTAAGTAATAAAGCCAAGCAGAGTATCTCAGTCTTACACGGTAGATTTTATGTGGTTTTTCAAAATAGTTTTCATTGGTTTTACGCTAGTCGCTCCGCTTATGGATAGTGCAAGGCCTTAAGGCCTCCCATTGTCTTTAAACTGGGAAGTTTGCGAGGCGGGTTTAACTTAGTAACGCCTTAAATATAAATTTCACAAGTTGCTGTTCTCGCGAATGAAGTTACGTTGCGTCGTCGCTCAACAAGTTAGCTTTAGATGTGAAATTTCAGTTTTCATAACAATATACGGTAGGTAATCTCACTTTTTCTTAGAATTTTATAAAAAAGTTTCAAAAAAGTTAATAATAAAACCTTTTGTGATAAAAGCGACAAAAAAGAGCAGCTTTTAGTTATTACTCAAATATAAACTGAATGAATAAAAATAAATAATAATTAAATATTCATGGACATTTCACACAATACACTCTAGTCCCAAACTAAGCAAAGCTTGTACTATGGGAACTAGATTACTGATAGAAAGAGTATGTGGAAAACCCTTTAATTAGTCATATTACGAAGTAAACTTAACGATTTTCACATCTGTACCTCTACCATGAGTTGTCACAGTAAAATCGCCTGACTTTACTACAGTATATTAGTATTAAGACTTTTAGTAAGTACCCAACTATCCGCTAGAGGCGCTGTACAAATCTTCATACATTTTTTTAATTACAGACGCTAGCGAGTGTAGTATATAGTATAGTAAAAACTCATGGTAGAGCTACAGCTATTTGTTGCTCTTTTTATAAAATATCAAAGTCATACACACTGTTATAGTTCTTAAAAAACTAACTTTATACTTCCACATACCATAGACTCTTTCAAAGTTAGTACCTTCAACTTGCCAACCTTTCCAACAGCTAAGAACTTTTAAAACCTAGCACTTGTATCGATAACTTACTCTAACTTTCCCTGGAGCTTTCAGTTCGCAATTATTTATAGTACGCCTTTAATATACTTAACTAGAGACCATCTATTTTAATACTAAGGTGGAAATACTTTTTCAACGAATTTCAAAAAGGATCTCAAGTGGACTGATTTATTTTAAACTATCTGATCCATGCCCACTTCGTTGGGCATAATTCGACCGTTTTTTCTCCGAAATACAAAACGGACTACCGCGTAAAAGCCTTATTATTTTTCGGATTTTTGTATAACCTATTCAACAATAATGTGGCTTTCTATTGGTGAAAGAATTTTTAAAATCGGTTCAATAGATCCCGAGATTACCCTTTAAAATTTAACATACACACAAACTATACTTTTTTATAATATTAATATAGAAGACTAGTATAGATGAAATGTATAATATATTTTGTATGTATATTACGCGATTACTCTGCCAATTATGAATCGATTTGTATTACACAGTCAAGAGCGCTCTTAAATAAGAAGAAGAAGCATTTAATATTAGTTTGTGTTGAAGGTTTCATTAAAACATGAGTACTAACTAGATACAGTAACTTATGATGTCTCGTCTGTCTCGGAGAACGGCTTCGAACATTCCTCCTATATTTCCCGAGTGTAATGCCACAGAGCAACACCACAACAGTTAAAGTTCTTAATCATTTTTATACAGTGTTTTGCTTCAATCATCATCATCATCATCAACCTATATCAGTCCACTGCTGGACGTAGGTCTCTCCCAAGACGCGCCACTGAGCCCGGTCTTCGGCTCTTCTCATCCAGTTTTTGCCAGCTACACTCCGTAGATCGTCGCTCCATCTCGCCGGAGGGCGTCCTACACTACGCTTGCCTAAACGCGGTCTCCACTCCAGTATCCGTTTGCTCCAACGGTTGTCGGTTCTTCGGCAAACATGGCCGGCCCACTGCCACTTCAGTTTGCTAATCCTCTGAGCTATGTCGAACACCTTAGTTTTCTGACGAATAACATCATTCCGGATTCGATCTCTCAAGGAAATTCCGAGCATAGCTCTCTCCATAGCGCGCTGAGCGACTTTCAGCGTGTGGACCAGCCCCGCTGTCAGCGTCAATCACAAATCGTGTTTGCTTCAATCACAAGAATACATTAGTGTAATTAATAAATACACACACTCTAGTCCCAAACTAAGCAAGGTTTAAATACATACATAGAATAGGTACATTGAAACACTTTGTGTTCATCACACAAACACTTACTCTGGGTGTTCGACCCACACAAAATGTAAGGCAGAGCTACTACTGAGTGTAACTATGTATTCTATGTAAGTAATTACAAGTAAAAAAAATATATAAGTATTCTAACAGCAATCTAGTTACCATATTAAAAAGTAAAATGTTCGTGAATATTTATTTATTACTACCAACTGAGATAAAACAAGCGCTAAATTTACTAAATAAATAAAGAATGTTTTCTAGAAGCTTATTTCAGAAAAACCAAAAAGATATTGTCATAGCTTAACAAAAGACCTTATCTTACTGCATACCACACGCTACCGTGACTTCGCCAATCTTACGTACAAAGCCCTGCGTCGATACGGAACAAGGCTTCGCACTGCGTCGACTCCTGCCAATTCAACACGCCGAGCCAGCCCGCTCTAATTATAGCTAACACAACCAAATGATTGCTAGCTTTAACTATAAGTATTAACGAATACATCTGAAATAATAATAAGCACCTATTTTTAGTTTGATGCATAATAAATAAATATTCAAGGACATTTAACACATCATACTCTAGTCCCAAACTAAGCAAAGCTTGTACTATGGGAACTAGATCCTTTTAAATATACTACCTATATGTGGCAATTTCAAGTGACATTTTTTTACTCCTTTTTGGCCCCAAATGCCCATTTTAAGCTTTTCTTAGCTTCTATCGCGGGCCTTGAGCGTGGAGACCGAACCTAGAAATTCCGTAACGAAATAACCTAACACTGCGCATGCGTAATTCAGCAAAAAATGCAATAGCTTTACCGCGGCAGTCTTCGAGTGTCACACGTCTTTTTTTACATAACGATTTATGTATATTAAAGATTTATAGATTTTTATAGATAATGATAGTTAAAAGTTACGATTTATATCTGGTTCGACTCAACAAGTTGTGGGATATTCTAACCGAAGGCAACCGAACAATCAAAATAAAACAGTGCTGAATTTTGAAAAAACGTGTATCTACCATGTTTCTACAGACAATTTGAGTACAAATTTCATAGAACTAAATACAAACAAGGTTTCCGGTAACAGAATACAACAACCCCAAAACGCCTTTGATCTTGATGACAATACCACTTCTATGTAGTTCTGGACAACCGCTTTATTCGCTTTGACCAACGGACTTTACGGTCCATTTCAGACGATTCTAAGCTATGAAACAAAGGAATAGAATTCAATATCGGAAGGATTCACGAAGATGGATAGTGTTTTGTGGTGAATGTATCTTTAGAATGACATTCTAGTACGTTAATCGGTACAAGTGCTCCGCTTTTGTCTAGTATAAAACAGTATTGGTAGTAGTATTTGTTACCTTTACATATTTTACTTTTTTTCTATGCTATACATAACTTATTTATGTTTATATAGGTATGCAGTTCATCACCATTCCCCTGCCCTTCCCACATTAAGTGGGGTCGGCACAACATGTCTTTTTCTTCCACTCACTCCTATCATTTGTCAAATCCGAGTCCACTCCTTTCACATTCAAACTCTCTTTCACACAATCCAACCACTTTTATTTCGGCCTTCCTTTACTTGCATACCCAGGCACGCTCACATTTATAACTTTCTTCGTAATATGATTTTCATCCCTCATCACATGTCCATACCACGCTAATCTTGCACTCCTCACTTTTTCAATAACAGGCGCCACTTTTTTATATAGGTTTGCAGTTAACGGTATATTATAAGTTAAAAAAGTAACTAGGTTATTGTTTTCGGATTTTATGGTTTACATAATCCGAACAGCTTTCAGTTTTACCTAATTATATAATGTTTTGTGAGTTCTGTTATAGTTACCACAATACGTCGCGGCCAGCGCACCGGGTTACTAGGCCACAAACATCGAAAATTACTACCGTTTCACAGTACGTACTCGAGAGGCCCAGGTGGCCCAACACTGGAATGGCGGCTTAAACGATTTCCCTTCCCGAAAGCTTACCATGTTGCGGCAATAAAGCCTAGTTTTACCGTAAAACAGCGCACTTACTATGAATATTTCAAGCTTGAGCGTCGTACATTTTGTATGGACTCGAATCTCCGTGTCTTCGATAGAGCTCCGTAACATGCACTGGGAACAAACATCTTGAGCCTCTTGCGATAAACCTTTTTGCGGTATTCAGTATTACTTTCAGTTTCTTTTGAAGAACTTTCATTTTGTTATTTTTGAAAAGTATTATTCTTATGACTTGGGGTTTTTAGACCTTTTAAAGCATAGAATTCATATTGCAATTGTTAAAAGGTAACCCAACTCTGTAACTCCTAATAAATAAACTCAAAATCCTTTTTTTAGTTACACACAATTTATGTCAAACCATTGCGAGCAAAGAAAAGTAATTTATCAGGTTTCTAGACTTTATTGTGTAAAACTCATTACTGTTTAAGTTTTTATGCTAGTGCATGCATGTGACTTTGAAGCAAAAATTTTCTAAACACGCAAAATATCATTATTTTAGGTTTTAAAACAATGATGTCTTATGTATATAGTATTATATTTTAAGCTATTGCTTAACTTCTATCGCGGGCCTTGAGCGTGGAGACTAAATCCAGAAATTCCGTAACGAAATAACCTAACACTCCGACCGGCGGCTTTATCGTGGCAGTCCCCGAGTGCCACACGTTTTTTTGACGTGACAACGTCTTATAATTCGATAGAGCCGGCTGCACGCACGAAAAAATATGACTCATGAGGCGTTCTGAGGCGTTCCATGAAGTGACGTTGTCACGTTCAACTATCGTCAGTAAACCGACTTTACAGACAACCCTTTTTTTTATATGACAACGTCTTATAATTCGATAGAGCCGGCTGCAAGCACGAAAAAACATGACTCATGAGGCGTTCTGAGGCGTTCTGAGGCGGTCCATGAAATGACGTTGTCACGTTCAACTATCGTCAGTAAACCGACTTTACAGACAACCATTTTTTTAATGCGTTTTTAGCACACTTATAGCCTACCTTAATAATTATAGAAAAACTGAAAATCATGCTAGTAGTAAATACTACTGCTAGCTTGATTTCTAGCAGTAGAAGTGTTTGAAAGCCAAAGTGACGGTATCTAGGCATGTCGAGGTGCGTACCCGTAATGCAATAAAGGTACCTGAGTCGATACCATGCGGTGTCCTGCTAAAGTGTTAACTGCAGCGGAGCAGAAATGTGGTTTGTCTTCGTGTCCAGTACAGCAACTGCAGCTCCAGTGTGATCGAACTATTCGTATCGGGAAGTATTTTGAAACTTTGATAAATTCTAACGTAGCTTTAAACTATTTTCTATTGACATGTAAATGCTGAATAAAAAAGATATTATTTTCAAAATTATATCAGAGCGTCTAGTTGGAGCGTAGCATGGACCCGAGGGCTGGTGAGTATCTGGTCCGGCGTATCAGCATTGCTATTCAGCGCGGCAATGCACCCAGTACTATCTTGGGTTCACGACGATTGCTGCTGATTTGGATCAGTCGAGCTATCTATAGATCGTATGCAACGGTCTGCAGTTACGACTATGTTAACACTAATAGTAGTTACTTATGTATTTTACGTTTATCTCTTTTATATAAGGCATCTATGAATGCGTAGCATAAGATAAGATAGCATCTCACTAGTATTAGTCTAAGATCCGGCTGCAGGATTACTACGCTCATCTGTTTTTTGCTGTAAACCGATTTTTTATGTATATTTATAATTAGGAGAATATGCATTTATCAGGTTGCCTAGCAAAATTTGGCCGCCAGTATGTTTAATTAAATTATTTTTAATTATTTTTTTGGAAAAATATCGTTCACCTGTTTTTTAAATCAAATAACGTCTACATCATGGCAATTAATATGAAGACTCAAAAAAATCAGCAACCCTTATTTGCGGGTAGATTTAATTAAGCAAACAATATGGTAAAAAATGGAAAAAAACATAGCTTTAATTTGATATGCAATTCATAAATAAACGTTATGCACGTATAAATGTATCGAAATCATACCTGTTTACACCTGGCTGCGAAGAGGTACGGCCAAATGCGCAACGGCAACCGTGTTTTTTTTTTAATCTTCATATAAATGCCATGATGTAGACGTTATTTTATTTAAAAAACAGGTGTACGATATTTTTTTTCAAGAAATAATTAAAAATAATTTAATTAAACATACTGGCGGCCAAATTTTGCTAGGCAACCTGATAAATACATATTCTCCTAATTATAAATATACATAAAAAATCGGTTTACAGCAAAAAACAGATGAGCGCAGTAATCCTGCAGCCGGATCTCGTACTATATGAGCACCATGGACACTTTTTACAGCGTTCTACAATCCTATCTCTTACAATCAGCATAAAATACGAATGTCAACAAATCTACTAGAACAATTTGAGTCAAACAGAAGTATAAAACAAACTTTTATGGCTATATAACAGTTTCTTTGGTCCACTTTACATGGGTTTTCCAGACGAATGCCTTTGTCCGTATCTACGGCCAGCGGACCACAATATATCGCGCGTCTTTGTTCAAAATGACCGGGTGAAAACCACAGCTAAACGGAAAGAGCTGGTGATATTAATACCTTGTAACAAATTTTAATTATATAGTCAGAGCCATATTCTTTATTCCGTGAAATCTCATCATGTAGAATTCTAAATGCGTTAATAAAATTTTGCTTTAATAATAAGGCCAAATACCTGGATAAGTGGAAGACTTTAGGGGAGGAGGGGGATAGTGCAGATTTAAAGAAAAATTTCGTTATATAGTCGATAATTCAGCAAAGTTGACATTATGGCAACATTACGTATGATAATCAAGACATCAAGTCTGCGCTAACTTTTTATAAGATAGACCGTAAGAATGTAGCTAGCAGATCCCAGAGGACATATTTAACCTTGATACGTATAGCTTTATTATTCTTCTTTTTTTTTAAACTCATTAGTGTATCATTACCAAGTTAAATTGACACCGCACTGAAACTTCAGTAGGTACTTAATTTAGTATAATTGTAGTTCTTTGTAAGAAGGATCATATAAAAAAACGGTAGGAACCAGGCCGTAACTTTCTTGCCCGTTCTTTCAGGCTCTGGTCGCGTGGAACTGGCACCTAGAATCACCTAGTATGTAAGACGGTTCTAAATGATCCTTGTGATTTTACTGAATAAAATAATTTTTGACTTTGACTTTGACTTGCTGTCCTATTTCAACTGTAACCGTACCCAGTACCCTCACTTCTAATTGATTCATGAGCCATATGAGCAAGAGATAAGACCATAATAAAGGCTGATACGCACTTAATTAGTGACGATTTCAGCCAAAACGCGGCTTGTGATAAGACGAATATTATTCAGGTTTTTGCCCTTCTAATAAAAGTAATCGTAAAACTAACTTTACGTAGAAATCAGGTTACAAACGACCAGTCTTATCTTAAAGAATAGAATCTAAAACGTTTGTTTACACATAGAACATACATTTAATAACAAATTATAAAAGGACAGAAAAAAAATGTGTAAAAAGGTCACCACTCAGCATATGCTATAGGGACGGTGAGGTACTTATAGCGCTGGTTTTCAGTAAAGTAAAGCTTGTATTGTCTTTTTATTTATCGAAATTAGCTTGAAAAAAACGTAGTAGTGAAACCTACATTTGCGACACAACGGAAATAGATTTTTTTATAAATTAATATTCGTAGTGTAGCCGAGCTTTGGTAAATCCGGTTGTCAGAGCCCTGTGTTACATAAACTGGGTATTAAAACACACTGGTTTTAAATATATTTAGGTATTTTACTGCATTCCTAAATTAATAAAATATTTAAATAACTTTTTTAATTCACTCACTTCGTTGCATCTTGTCAATTAAGCTCGTCATTGCTTAAATATGTTATTTTCTACGATATACTTGTCTTATAGTTAAACGTTTTCGTAATTCTATCAATCTGTTTTTCTCGTAAATGCGGCTTAATAAAAGTGACCTTAATGTGGTAACAGCCTTATTTATAAAGGCCCTTGGGCCTAAATAGGTTTAGGTATAATAAAGTTAGAAATGTGGGAATGAGAAGAGATGAGTGTGGGATAATTTTGTAGCGGGCCTAATTCATCAGTCGGACAATGGGAGGAGGGATACTTGTATATTTTTCATTAAAAAGTTCATTACTGTTTGTTTACAGAGGGCAAACTCTTTAAAATTAATTGAGCTTCTCTCAGAAAACACGGATTAGTTATCACAGTTATTTTCGTTCGGTTTTGTAAATTCTAACTCCGGAATTAAACGCATGGGAGTATATAAAATTTTAATACGTTTGCATGTTTAGTGGAAATCACGAGTAAGTTACTTCATGTTTCCGTATTTCATCGATTTTATCCTACTGTTTTACCGTCCAACGTAAAAAACAAATGAGAATTCCTTCGTGACAACAAAACAAACAAATGGAATAGCAGATCCCACCTCGAGCGTGTCTGCCAACTCACAACATAATAATGATTTGCTGTTCATGTTTTTGAGTTTTAGCGCGATAAATCTTAACATTACAGCATTACGGGGGCGATAAGTGCCACGAAACGTATCATTTATCGTGCATAAAGTTGGCAACACTGACATCATGGCGCGCGTGATTCGCAAAAATTCCGCCCCACAGGTTTGTTTTTTCGAAGAATATTTTTATCTCTCCCCAGAGAGATAAGTTCTCGAGGAGTTTTATTAACGACAGTTCAGAATAGGGACGGAGATTAGGGCTTTTCTATCATGTACGAGTTTGGTCACTTATGTCAGTTTACGTCGTTATTGCGGCAAGGGAATTACGTCAACTTTGTGGCGACTTGCACTTATTATATTACAGTATTACTTACTTCTTTTATGAAGGAATCGGATTGTGGATCCAGTTACGTGCACTGACAATTAGCGTTACCTGGTGTCGATTTTAGGATCCAAGTTCCTTGTGATTTTACTGAAATAATTGTTTTTGAATTTGTTTGTATGAACAACAGGTTTGATATTATTTTAAACTGTAATTAGTGTCACGCTAGAAAATAATTCTAGTTCAAGTTTCAAATGCCAAAGTTGAAAAAATAATAGTTAATTTTAAACAGATGCCACATCGCATTACAATACGTTAAATAATGAATACTAAAAAAATTAATAAAAATTAATATTGGATATCCCATTACATGTTCAGCAAAATATCTGCAAATATTAATGAAATTTTATTATTAAGAATAAGTTATTATTTACTTCATAAATCATAATTTTCGATAAACAGTCAATATTATTTTACTAATTTTCCCACAAAATGTCGGCTAAAATTGGGGAAATAAAAAGTTTTGTCAACACTGAGGTTTTATTTGGACATGACTGTAGTGTTTACATTATACGTTTACGTTTGTTTAAACGTAAATTAATACAGAAAAATATTACAGCCTCATGATAATGAAGTCACAATAAAAGAGGCCTGTTATGTATGTCTTGTTTTTTATCCACTATTTATATTTATTATAGACAACACAGAACAAATATTTATGTCCATCACACAAACATTTGCTTTGGGTGGGAATCGAACCCACGACCTACAGCATGGCAAACAGAGCTACTACCAACTGAGCTGTGGCGCCTGTCAAAGGTTGCCAATCGTTGTATCTAATCTAAGTCGTAATAAATCCATACAAAGAGAAACGTAACACTTCCGGTCATTGTATGCGAAGCTTTCCCAACCACGGCCGTAAGTCCTTAACGGTTTAGATAAAAAAAAAAGGTAGCACTCCGGGAGTGCCGGCAGAAGTGAAAACTTCAATATTAACGTTGTGTTTAATTATAAGTATAAAAGTACTATCATTTATGAGGTAGAATACAATGTTTATGTTTTTATTTTTTATTATTTTTCGCCCTGTGCCGCCTAAACAGAGCAGCACACTCAGGCACGGTAGAAAGAGTGGGAGATACTAGTTCCTCTCCCTTCCCCTCGATCTTACGCTTTTTCGATCAACGTCACGTGACCCTGACGCGAGTTTGAAAGTTTTTACCCACCCAGCGCCGCTAAAGAAGTTTTCACTTCAAAATTAAAAAACGTCTAACCTTAAACCGCTTTATCACCAAGAACTTTGTGACTTAATAACTTGTTCCTAATTCTTCAGATAACTCAACCGTATAATTTGTTAGTAAATATTGTCAATTGCTTGCAAACTCAAAATTTTTGTTGTATTGAAATGTTTTTAAGTTGAATGGATAGAATAGATCATTATTGTACACCAAAAAGGAGAAACAAACGTGGGCGATCTTCTCGCTATAAGCTATCTCTACCAGATAACCTTTGATGATGAAAAAAACATAAGATTGGAAAAGAACGGGGCGAATATAAAAAAATACCTTACATTTTGATCTTTGTCTAATATTCTATAAAAATGTATTTAATTTTGTTTATTGGTATGAAAGGTCATTCAAATCAAGATAGGCACCAGATCAAATTTTTACCACATCTTCTAGATCGCAAATAACTAGCATCATCATCACTAGAAACATCTTGTATAGTAAAGTTAATAGTTCTCGTGGTTTTAAAGAATAATTTACTTTTAATTTTAACATTGCAATTATCTTTTTTAAGTATTTAGATTACAAATTAGCGTAAAATATTTGTTGTAAATACTTATTTTGCTATTAAAGTGTGCACTGTGTTTAACATAAATTAGTACTAAAGGTCGTGTAACCACTAAGTGGTTGTCATCCGGAGCCACAGTTGATAAACATTAGTAGCGCAACTCGTGACGAAAGACAATCACAAAATTAGAAAATACATATGAAATAGGATATTTAATAAAAAAAACATGTAACAAAAAGGATTGTAAAACTGTGTTTTTATCATATTAATACAACCTATACCGTACTTTTTGTTTACAAAATGTCGACCGAATTATAATATTTATGATTATTAATTCTTGTTAATCCGAAGGGAATCATAAAACAAAATTAAAATATCCATAATTATCCCAATCATTTTACTATGATTTTGACTAAGTACATAAAATACTTACGCAGATTATTATTTATTTAATAAAAAAAATATAACTTGCGCTGTCTTTATTTTCGCACCATGCCTTAGAATAAAAAACTTGTTATAATATCAGAATAAATAATAATATATAATATTACATAGAATAAACATAATAATATTATTATGCTTTCTGTTTTGTAATGTTCTTTGTAGTTATAAAGAGTTATCTATCTATGAGCATTACTTTATTGATTTATCAAGTTTTCTTACAAGCTTTCATATTTACAGAGCTATCGTCAGTACAAAATTTACGGATGAGTTACTGACTACATATACTATGTCGCTCGGGTCGAAAGTGCTTAAGCGGCTCACGAGAGCCCTTATAAAGGGCAAGACACGTCGATATGTCGGTTAGCTATAACATGTATCTTAGACAGCTATATACACCAATATTTTATAACGACCAAAAAAAAAACCCTACACTCAGTGTCTGTTACTAATCACATTTCGGCCGTTAAAACTTAAAATAATTAATTAAAAAATATCCTTACAAAAACATAATATTGAGTTAACCTTTTATTCGTACCGTCCTACTACATAGCTACTTATGTTTTACGTTAAAAATCCATTCATAAATAGCTCTCAATCAAATCAAATCTAATCGAGTAGTTTCTAGTATTGTGACCATAAATTTGTGCCAGTTTTCGGATAAAAAGAAAGTACGATAACTTTGTGCTAGTGCAACAATAAATACTTTTGACAGTGCCATTATCATTAGTAGTCTCTGCTGCAGATATCAATATTTTTTTTGGTAATTAAAAACATTTGGTGTATAGGCTACTTTTACGACTAATATAATGTTAATGCTAAACTATGTAGTTACAAGTTTATCGTATAAATGAATCAATATTTTTATAATATGCCTTTATTTGTCATCTTCATATTGGATGAAAAAAGGTTTACTATTAAGATAAGTGTGCGATCTTAGTTCTTGCATAATTTTAAACTTTCAGTAACAACTAAAATAAGTCAGGAAACTCTTATGTTACTAACAAATTATGGACACAGTCTGAAATAAATATTATTTTATTTTATAACATCAAGCTTGTGGCCCTGACTTTTTTCCTACATAATACCGTGAAAAACTATTTGAATTCCATGCATCATGTATAATATTGAACCATGTATGGAATCATAACATACATGTGAGTGTGCTAAGGTGGAGAGAGTCAACATTGAAAATCGATCCTCTATACGAGAACTCCGGAAAGATCCCGCAAACATGTTGAAAGAAAACACTCCACTTTTTGTACCTGTAAAGATGTGTGTGTACGAAGGAGCTATTTATCTATACGTGTTTTCACACAACCGACACGATAGCTACACGATATCGTGTAGAACTACGCATTACTATGATCTAAGACATCCTAGACGGCAACTTTTGAAATGAATGTATATCGTTTTGGACTGTTTATGTTTTCTTTGTTTCGGGGTCCAAAAATTAATAATAAATAATACTGGACAATCCACACAACATCATCTAGCCCCAAGCTAAGCACAGCTTGTGTTATACAATACATTACATAGATAGATATTTTTTATTATACATATAAATGCTCAGAACACCTGGAATAAATATTTGCAGATCGTACAAACATTTTTATCCCAAGACGGGAATCGAACCCGCAACCTCCGCGTCGCAGGCGGACCTTCGACTGCGCGCCACATCGATCGTCAGAAAAAGGGAGGAGGTTGATTCGTCTGTATTTTTAACCTATTCCGAAAAAGACATTCTGAATTCGATTGTGTGTGTTTTTTCAAAGGCACAAATTTTGAAGATCAAACAAGATTTTTTTGTTTATTTGAAAGCTTGCTTACTTTCATGTAGTCTTATTTATTTTTCTTAACATATTTTTTAATCTAATCCGACAAGTGGTTTTGGCTATATATGTTCCATCATTGTTAAACATCATGTTGACCACAACAGATGGCAAAGTTCGTATCTATACTATAGGTACTTATATTTATAAATTTCCTTTCGATATGAGCGTTCATTAATAGCTTCATCGACCTCTTTAAATGGTTACCCCATCAATACCCCCTTATGACATAGCATGTAATAAGTTCAACGCCCTATGAGGTGTTCTAGCTTGTCATTGTCTATTAAAGACGGTAGCGTGTCAGTGATGTCTGTACCTACTTGCTAGGCTTCCTAGAAGAATGTAGACTTCCTTATTACTGAAGCTTGTACATATGGGATATTCTACAAATGTTATTTTAGAGTGTACCACCAAACTATGGTTAACCATTCTAATCTTGTGGTAAAATAATAATCAAAATTGAATGTTAATCAATAGTTGCAATTTTTAGAATTATCATACTTCTTGATTTTGTATACTTATTTAAACTCTTTTTAAATATAGATACGTACTTATCTATATTTAAAAAGAGTCTAGTTAATGTGTATGAAACTATGTTTATAATCTGAAATATAAAATATGAATGAACAAAGTAACATAAGTTATATATTTACTTGACTTATCTCAAACCAAGTACTATATCTCAGAGCGAACAAAGCGAACTGCGCGCTCTGAAACGTCGAATGGTCTGTGAAATATTGAGGCAACCATTTGAAACTATAAAGTAAACAAAGAAAAACGTAGTGTCATTGTTAGCGCTCTCTAAATCAATTAGAGGCAAGACGGTGCGTCCCGCCGGTTTAATATGGAGTTACGGCGACACCCGACTCGAGACATAAAATGCTGACCACTAGAGCCCAACAATGCCCAGATAATGGAAAATTGTCTGGAGGGATTTTTTTTATTATAACCTCAGTGTGTCCACTCCAGTTAGAGACGAGAATTTGTGGTGATTTTGCTTTAGTGCTCCAAATTTTTAGCTTTATGAGGCGGGTTCGTTTGTTACGCAAAAGGTTTTCGCTTTCAAAGGGATTCCGTTTTTATGAAGTAGTTTTAGGCGTGCGAATAGAGTTTCGAAATTAATTATGGTTTAAGTAAATATATTTTTTTAATAACTACACTATAAATAGCTTTCGTGCATTATATTAACACGTAAACACATGTTAATATGCTACGATACTGTTTCTATAAACATTTAAAAAACTTGCTGAATTTGCAGTATAAATGTTTTAATAACATAGTCATAAAAAGTTAAAAATAAACCAAGTATCAATCGCACAAGTGCGAAGTACTACCTCCTGAAAAACATAAGTATTCCACAGAACTCTTACTAAATATATATTTTTAGCATAAGTAAACAGCACAACGTGGGTAGTTTCTGTCATTGAAAATAAACCAAGCAACGCACGCACGTGTGTAAAAATAATGTCCCAATTTTGTATATTCCCTCTCCTGGTATAAATAAACTATTCTGTGTCTTTCCCAACATCAGTGGCGTGACTTCTCATCAATATGTTCATAAATGTCAGCTCCACACTCCTGGGGACACTGAATCACTGCCCGCTATAAAAACCATAAGATATTTTTGGGGTTGCCAGTAATGACTTTTATACTGTGGACTTTGCATTGGATTCGAATATGAAACGATTGAATTGTCTACAGACGCGATGCAAGGAGTTTTTTAGTCTATTCAGCAAAGTTGCTGTCTGTAACCATTGGAATAAGTTTGTAATAAAGTTTTTTAAGATATTGCATAGCTTCTATCGCGGGCTTTGAGCGGGGAGACCGAATCCTGAAATTCCGTAACAAAAATACCTAACGAAAATAACCTAACACTGCGCATGCGTAATCCAGCAAAAAATGCTATGCAATAGCTTTACCGCGGTAGTCCCCGAGCGTCACACGTCTTTTTTTTCTAGCGATGATGGTATGTATAGGTAGTAGGTACTTGACTAAAGGTTTTGGTAATATACCAATCATATAATTAGTTCTCTGACTATACGCCAACATTGCCGTATTGTCAGACGATAATGAATATAAGTTTTCAAAGAACCTTTCACAGTATAAAATGCGAGGCTAGAGAAATTGCTATACAAACAATAAAGAGCGAACTATTGGATTAGTGTTGCCAGTAGAGAGACCTCCCTATTAGTTGTGGAAAAGATAAGTTGCTCCCTCAGCATTTACTATCTAGTTACGCTACCTGTATCGACCTGCCGTCCAGTGTTTAACGCCGATTAGGCACAACATCATTGTTTAACAACTGACGCCCACGCGTCTCCGCTCGGACGATATGCTGATACAGTAGTTTTGAACAACGGATGTCTGGACCCGATAAAGCTCATTCTGTTTAGAGCCACTGCTAGTTTAAGACATAAATGTTTCATTCATTAAATTTACTTTAATTCAGTAATTTTCTTTGTTTTTAAAAAAGCTTTTCCACGGTTTCCCAACAAGTCTGGCGCAGCCGGTAGGATTTCCACGATTTTCCCGGAAAATCTACGATCGAAACAATCACGAAAGTAGTAATATTGGGAAAACCGACTTTTAGCGGATGTGGAAACGAACCAAATAAATTTGACTGGTAAAGCGTGTGAATTAAAGTGGCTCGCAGTTTCAAGGAGGACATGGGATCGAGCAATTTGTGAGTAAACCTTTTCACTTCCTGCTTTTATATTCCTGTGTCTTTTCCGACCTTTTTCTCGATCATAAATCATCGGGCTTATTAATTGCGTTTATCTGATTTTGTTTGCACTCCATTGGCGAACTAATTTGCACATAAATAGGCAGATTTGTTAGACGTAATTAATTTGTGTAGTTATAAGTAACATTTGATTTTTGGTTTGCACTTAAATAGGCAAATCAAATAAAACTATTTGCACTAAAATAGGCAAATTGGTTTAGACATAAATCGGTAAACCAAGTAGGTTAAGTCGCACAAAAATAGGCAAACTGTTTTGCACACCAATCGGTAATTCAGTGTAATTTTAATAAAATAAAAATAATAAAATGGAATTCAAGGCAGTGCCGAAAGAGACACTGGCTATCATCCCTAAATATGATGGGGAAGCAAACCTGTTAAACTTATTCATATCTAAATGTGAATATGTAATTAGTGGTAGTAAAATTGAAGGTAACTTCGCACAGAACTTGTACTTGTTCCATGCGATATCGAGTAGACTTACTGGTAGAGCTGCGACTCTCCTTAGCGACCATCCTAATATTAAGACATACGAAGAGCTTAAGGATCTTCTTACGCAACATTTCGGCGACCCGCGATCGGAAGAGTGCATTGCGATCGAACTCGAAACTTTAAAGCTTAAACAAGGTGAAACATACATACAGTTTTGTCATAGAGTTCAAAATGTCAGAAGTTCTTTATTTGCGAAAGTAAATAGACTTACCGATGAAGGAATCAAAGCAGCAAAAATGATAGTGTACAATAACACTGCCCTTAACGTGTTCTTGTACAACCTCCCCGAGGACATGATTCGTATCGTACGATTAAAAGGATGCTCTAACTTGGAAAATGCCTTAAGCATTGTCACCGAAGAGGTTAATTTCAAATTTCAATATGACGCAAAAAGCAAAATGTTAAAAAATACTTCGCCACAAGTACCAAACTCTCAAACTTCTCAATTGCCAAAACCAGTGGCACCATCTGTGCCCGAACCTCAAAGGTATAAACCGATTTTCTCGCAAAATAATAACTATAGACCTCCTATGCCTACACCTAATTTTAAATTCGGGATTCCACATAATCAAGGCGGATTTAGACCAAACTTTATTCAACAAATGAGATCCGCGCCGCCCACGCAGGGTTATCGATTTGGGACAACCCAAAACGCACCCCGACCTAACTTCGGTCAGGCCCCTGCGCAACGCGCGCCTTTCCAATATGGTGGTTATAAATTTGGTATCCCCCAACAACAAGGTTATAAGTTCGGTATTCAGAACCAACCGCAATCAGGAAATAATTTTAAATTCGGCATACCACGTCAACCTTATGACCTTAGGTTAAAAGATTCTGATATCTCGATGCGCACAGCACCAGTGAAACAAAACATGATCACAAACGATTTACATTATATGGAAGATCCACCACTCTATGATGATTATAGCCCCGATAATGACAGTTATGATTACGGTTATTATTATAACACGTACGGCGAAAATGTAGAGAACGAATGCAATTTTGTAGAGAACATCGACGAAACAAACTCCGCGTACCCGGAAAACATCCATCCGGATATTGTAAAACAGGAAAATTTTCAGGAAACAGCCTCGAAGGATGTGGTGAAATGATAAGCTTAAATTATTGTGACAGTATTCTAAAATTACCTCACGTAGTGATCCCTGAAATAAATTCAAAGTTTCTAATTGATACAGGAAGTAGCAGATCTTTCATAAGCCCTGCCAAAGCTAACGAATTTTTCACCGAATTCATGTATTACGAACCATTCACGGTAGTTAGCACACATGCTCAGAGCATGCACAATGAGGTAATCTACATCCCATTGTTAAAGACATTTAAAAGCACACTACCTCATAAATTTTACGTTTATGACGTAGATGGACGATATGACGGCTTGATAGGATCTGATCTTTTATCTAAGCTAGGAGCAAATATCGACATGCGTGATCACCTATTAAGAACACACAACGCGGAAATTCCGATCATTTACAATCCTCCTTATGAGGTTTGCATCGCGCCACGATCTGAAACAAGAGTTAAGATTCCCACCAATCTACAACACGGTGATGCGATATTAGAATATCTCCAATTTGAGAAAGGTGTTCGCATGCCTACTGCGCTTGTTAGGTGTGAGAACTATTTTGCGGAAACAGTTATACAAAATGTGTCTAACAGAAAAAGTGTTATCACGTTTAAAGAACCATTTGAAGTGACTAAATTTGAAAACAACGAGTGTAAGGTGAATTTCATGAAAGATGAATGTATGATTGATCAGTTTTTGAAAGAAAATTTAGGAAAATTACGGTTAGATCACATGAATAAAGAAGAGCGTGATAGAGTCTTTAAATTATGTCACGAGTATCGCGATATATTTTATTGCGATAAATTACCTTTGTCTTTCACTAATCAAGTGAAACACAACATTAGGACGACAAACGAGGATCCGATCTATATTCGACCTTATCGACACCCGCCTGTTATAAATCAGGAAATACAAAAACAAGTTGACAAACTTTTGGCAGACAACGTCATTGCAGACTCCCACTCACCTTGGAGTGCACCGGTTCATCTGGTACCTAAAAAAACAGATGCTTCGGGTGAAAAGAAATTTAGGATGGTGATCGACTATCGGCGTCTCAATGAAATCACAGTCGACGACAAATACCCGTTGCCCAATATAACTGACCTTTTTGATAAGATAGGGAAATCACAGTATTTTAGCACAATAGATCTTGCTAGCGGGTATCACCAAATTGAAGTAAACGAGGCAGATAGATCTAAAACTGGTTTTTCTACGCAGACAGGCCATTATGAGTTTAAAAGAATGCCATTTGGCTTAAAGACGGCGCCGGCAACGTTTCAAAGGGCTATGGACAATGTGCTGCGAGGTCTTCAGGGTATCCACTGTTTGGTATACCTCGATGACATCATAGTCTTTTCTTCAAGTCTAGAGGAACACATCGAAAAATTACGTAAAATATTTAATCGGCTTAGAGAAACGAACCTAAAGGTTACACTAGACAAATGCGAATTCCTGAGAAAGGAAGTACTCTATCTCGGTCATACAATCACCAAAAACGGCCTTATGCCTAATAACGACAAAATAAAAGCAGTTTTAAATTTTCCGATACCACGAACATCCACTGAAATAAAAAGCTTTCTCGGTTTGGTAGGTTACTACAGAAAATTTATCAAGGATTTTGCAAAACTTACACAGCCTTTAACATCATGTCTGAAAAAGAAAAATAAGATCGATCATACTAAACAGGAATATATAGACGCTTTCGAAAAATGTAAGGAACTCTTGACTAATGCACCGCTCTTACAATTTCCCGACTTTACTAAGCCTTTCGTCCTTACGACGGATGCCTCCAACTACGCGATCGGCGCTGTCCTTTCACAGGGCCCCATTGGTAGCGATAAGCCGATAGCCTACGCAAGTAGAACCTTGAACGATGCCGAAACGCGATACAGTACGATTGAAAAGGAATTATTAGCAATAGTCTGGGCTACAAAGCATTTTCGACCATATCTGTACGGAAAGAAATTCAAAATTTATACGGACCATAGACCACTAACTTGGATTAAATCAATTACGGAACCAAACAGTAAATTAACACGTTGGAAATTACGATTATCAGAATTTGATTACGAAATTGAACATAAGGCAGGAAAACAAAATTGTAATGCGGACGCTCTATCACGGATACGACTTAACGCTTTAGGCGAAAACGATGACGTTTCGATGAAAGTTAATTTAGACGAAAAAGAACAAAAGCTCAAACGTCATATAGTAGAATTGACAGACGAAATAGTACGATTAGGTAAAGACCAAAAGGTTACCTCTCGCGCCTCTACACCACGCGAAAGAACGCCATCTCCGATATTAATTTCATCAGGATCGGAGAAAAGTAACCAATCAGTTACTGGCAAAGGTCGTAGGTCCCCTTACTCCCAACCATCTGTAAGCAGTACCACCGCGTCTGCATCAGAGGGACGCGATGACCCTACCATAGGCACGGTACACTCAGCCCACGACTTAGACACAGACGGTATGCTGATATTACAAGAGGCTATAGACACCAAGCCGAATCAGATACTCGTACATACTTGGAATCGAGACGAACTATCGGTTAAAGACTTATCTAGAGACAAACAAAAAGTTTTAGAGATCCATTTACCTTTAAATAATCCAGAGTTAGTTAAAAGATTTCTCAAAGGATATATTAGGCCAAAAATAAAATATTTCTTTTATTTCGAAGACGACTTACACCGGAAACAATTTGCAGAAGCTAGTATATTATTATTTCAGAAAGGAACTGTAAAGTTTTATCAATGTACTAAGAGAGTTATTTATGTAGAGAATGAACAGGAACAACGAGACATAGTACTTAAATACCACATAGGTAAAAATAGTCACAGAGGAGTAAAAGAAACGTTAGTCCATCTAAAACGAACCTTTTACTGGAACAATATGGATCAGACAGTTGCAAGTGTTATTAATGCGTGTGAACTATGTAAAAAGATGAAGTACGACCGTAAACCGTTAAAACCCGAGTTACAATTATCACAAACACAGAGCAAACCTTTTCAAGAGCTTTTTATAGATACATTCTCAATTGACGGAAAACATTATTTAACAATAGTCGATGCCTTCAGCAAACTAGGCCAAGCTTTTGAGATTAGTGCCAAATCCACTCCTGAAGCTGTCAGAGCTCTAATAAAATACTTTTCTTTATACGGAACACCAAACAGAATTAATGCAGACCCCGGTACGGAATTTAACAATACACTTATGAAAGAGACATTAGCGTTTTATAAAATCGACCTTTATATCGGTACTCCCCATAATCCCAACTCTATGGGAATAGTCGAAAGGTTTCATTCAACTCTTATTGAAATATACCGAATCGCTAAATATCAACAAAAGATAACAGATGCTGCATCTGTCATGAGCTATGCAATAATGTCATATAACCACACCATTCATTCGACTACAGGTCTTACCCCATTTGAAGTAGTTTTCGGCCACACCGAATCTAATAGTGCATTTCATGTCGATTTTAATAAACATTTTACACAACAATTAGTAAAAGAACACTCAAATAGGACTAAATATTTATATGAATATTTAACTGACAAAATAATTGATAAAAAGAGAGCTGTAATAGCGAAACGTGGAGGTGAAAAAGATTTCGACATAGATTTAGGAGATACAGTCTTTATTAAAGGAGTTAACACTAGACGCGGTAAAGATAAACCCCGATATCAGAAAGCTCAAGTTACCGGAGCTATAGAGAGAAACATTGTGCCCGTTATAACGAACAGTAGAAATACCAAGGTTCCCATTAAAGATATCAGGCGTCCTCCACAGGTTAGTACTGGTTCTGGTGGTCCAAGTGATCCGAAGCCAGGCCCTTCATCTGCAGCCGATTGACAAGAACCCAGGGCTGCTACCTGTAAAAGAAGGTCAAGCTGTCGTCAGTCATGATTCATGGACTGTCATTAAAATTTAAGATTTAAGGTACATCTATGAGGAACTAGAGTTAACTATAAATAGTTATGATAGATTAAAAAGACAAGTAAAAAGCACCTTTATCACCAAAGCTTATGACTTTGACTTTATCGCAGTAGAGTCGCAAACCGATTACATCATGAATATAACTATTGATAAGTATAAGCAATTGATTCCATCGGTAAGATCTAAGCGTGGTTTACTAAACCCACTTGGTTCATTGATCAAGCTAGTTACAGGTAATCTTGATAATGACGATGCTGTTATGTATGAAAAGTTAATTCATGAGGTAAAGACTAAACAAGATGCGGTATCAAATAAAATGACAATCGTTGCCGAAATGGTGGGTACATTTACGAAAATAGCGAACTCTACCAAAACCAATTTCATTCAGATTGAGGAAAGCATTCAAGATATTAATCGTAACTTAAATGAATCAAAGATATCACAAACCAGTAACAAAATTATACACATCTATAACATTTATATACATAACTTTCAAACGCTCTACATCAGACTGAATGAGATTGAAACAGCTATTGCTTTCGCTAAGGTTAAATTGTTACATCAATCAATTGTAAACACGGAAGAGTTATTGTTATTGTTAAAAGAAATTGAGGAAACTGATAGATTGGTATTTCCAGCAAAAATTGAAAATTTAGTAAAAATAGAGCAATGTATAGAGATGAAAGCGTATATAAAACAAAATCAGATAAAGCTTATTATGAACATCCCTTTAATTACAAAAGAAGTTTTTAACTATTTTAAATTAGTTCCCTTACCTGTCTATAGTAGAGTCAATGACCTTACCTCTTTAATCCTTCCCAAATATCCATACGTCCTTGTGAAAGGGTTGAAAGTAAAGCCGCTCTCCCAGTCATGCCGTGAAGTCGACGAAGCCCGCTTCCTGTGCTTGGAGAATGACGTCACCCCACTAATCGAAGACCATTGCATTACCAGTCTTATGACATTTTCTTCCAACATCTCGAGCTGCCACCTAATTCCCGTTACCATCAACGAGGTAAAAGCAGATCTAATACAATACAATCGCTGGATCATCTACGCGAAAACCGATACGATACTTACAAAGTACTGCGAGGATGAGATAACTCAAGAAACGATTTGTGGAACTTACCTGTTAACTATGGATGATAATTGTCAAGTAAAGATAAAGGATTTGAAGCTAAAGAAACACCAGAGCCAAGGAAAGGAAGTAGTTTACATGAAGTTCCCAATAATTAACTTGCCTAAGATAACATCAAGCCCATCTGATATTCTGAGAAAACCGATTGACCTCAACGGAATCGATCTTGCCGACATCCAGTTCCTGAATTACTTATTGCAGAAAAGTGGAAGTGAAATTAGTGATAGTGAAAATAGTTATAGTGCTCTAGATTATAGAAGTGTTAGTATAGGAAGCATACTATTATGCGCTATTGTCGTAATTTGTCTTTTTGTGTTAGCATTTAGGCATAAAATTAAGTTTTGTTTTGTGGAAAGGGCTCGAGATAACCCTCATCTTTCGGGTAATCTCGAACTTATGGAGGGAGGAGTTACGCTACCTGTATCGACCTGCCGTCCAGTGTTTAACGCCGATTAGGCACAACATCATTGTTTAACAACTGACGCCCACGCGTCTCCGCTCGGACGATATGCTGATACAGTAGTTTTGAACAACGGATGTCTGGACCCGATAAAGCTCATTCTGTTTAGAGCCACTGCTAGTTTAAGACATAAATGTTTCATTCATTAAATTTACTTTAATTCAGTAATTTTCTTTGTTTTTAAAAAAGCTTTTCCACGGTTTCCCAACAAGTCTATCTATATTTCTATCAAAAATATTTATGTTTTTCCACTGTGGTTATTGTCCATTAGGCAATTTAACAGGAAAATGTTTTGTAAAAGCAAGTCTACGGGGAAAATTGCAGTTTTGCCGAGTAGTGGACAAATTGTAGGCGTTTTATGTGAAGTTTAATTACAGCTGTTTTTCTTTGAAATTAGTGTTTCACTCACGCGGTCCGTTTTGTTATTGTGAGTTTTGTATTAATGTTTTATGTAGAAGAAATGGTATATTTTTAAAGGGAATATTTTTTTATTTTTGTTAAAAAATTTATGAAATAATGAGCACCTGGAGCACAAAGAAAACATAAATGTGGAAACTACGCGTATAAAATATACATAGAACTTTATATTTTTTTAAGTATATCTTAGTAGTTAGGTAAGTACCATCTAAAAAGCCAATCAACTTGAAGAACCAGTCACTAGATCACAACCGAGTGATATGTCAAACAACAATGTTTGCCCAACACTATCGTAATGAAAAATAAATTCCTGTGTACTTCAAAAACCACAGTTCACCCACCACTTACTACTACTAAAATACCAATAAAACTATTTCGTATCCGATCCCCACACGAATTTCGTATTGAAAATATTTACCCATTTATTTTACAAGCTCTCTCGTCTTAACTTATTTGTATCATACGTAAAGTAAATATAGTTTGGTATTAGATGGAATTGTGTGATACATCCATGAACACTATTTTTACTGCGCAAAAGGTAGAATATATATTTAAATAGTTTGCGTTATTTATGCACTGAAAAATGGCGCTATTATGTATGCATAAGCGATTTTTAGTCTATGTCTAAGTCTAGTAAATTCCGCAAGAAAACTCACGTATCCTGTCTTTCTAGACACAAGACGAAAGCACATAAATGCAACTATAAAATGCACTTTTGACGAACAAAGTAAAAGTCACGACTTACTTTTCCTCTTATTACCACACCTTTTAAGGGGAATATTTCATTACGTTTCCGTCGACATTCGACTTCCCCGTACACTAGTTCTTAAGGCTTTTAGACGTCCCCGAGCCTTACGCTAATTGATTTAACAGCACGCCAAGAATTTAAGGTCCCTTCAGCACGCCACTCTCGTCATTAAGCCACGCAGAATTTACTTGATTTTTATGCAAAGGTTACGACTCCAATAAATAAGACCGAAAAAACCTTAAGGTGGGTTAATTTGATAAAAGAGTTCGCCGCACCAACAAAGGGACATTTAAACGCAAGGGAAGCAGAAAACGACGGAAGAAAAATGAATGATTACAGCAAAAAGGACCATCAAAACGAATGATAAACGAGCTTAATCCAAGTCCCATCCTTGTTTTATTACCATCAAACGATTGTAAAAACGTATTAGAGGGCGTAACCACACTATTGTTGCACACACTGAAGGGCTGGATCATTTGCAAAGGTTTTTACGAACGTTACGAAATTTCAGGCAACAATTTTAATACTATAAATAAATGAATCGCTGAACAAAACTTTCAAGAGTTACATTAGGACTTCTACAGTTATGGGCAACATGCTTTGGCAGCATGCATTGGCAGGAAACCACTTTTACTTCAAAATGATTAATCACTTATATTATGCAGTCCTATGAACATTGAATACCCTAATCACTTATAAAATAAGTGTAATTATATGTAAAAACAAATAATATTTATTTTAAACTCTCAAAATGGCTAACAGTCAATTTTTCATAAAATTTTGTAAATATTTTTTATTAATCACAATTTTCTTTACAAACGCGTTTTATATGTAATATAACTTTACATTTTATAATTAATAACCAAAGGTTTATAACATCAAAGAGATTTATAAAAATGCTGTGAAATGTTGAGGCAACTTTGTCATTTTATTTTGAACAACGATATTGTTGAAAGTGTCTCTTCAACCTCTCGAAGACTAACTCGAACTACGAAACTGTAACTTTGTGTCATTAAAACTTAACATTTTAAACAAAATTTCCAATAACCTGCTAGTGTTCGGAACATGAAACAACACTTTTAAGAAAACGGTTTTATTTTGTGATAAAAGTCAAACTATTCCGAGTTTTACAACGAAGCATTTACTTTAAAGTTGATATTGTTTTCACTAAGCAAGAAAAAAAATATAATACTACACACCCTTATAATATCTCACATTCTTATCTGTGCACATTATAAGTAGTTTCCGCTCAATTTTTAAAACTTAAATACTATGTGAGAAATTTAAGCTTTTTTAGCCTAGGATCAACAGACGTAAAAAGAGTATAAAGTAGGCCAGTTGAATATAAAAAAAAGATCTCTAACGAGTTCAATTAAAAAACCCATAAACAACTTCAATTTTCTAAGCCAAGTAATAAAGCTTTAGAAAAAAAATGTTTTACCTATAGCACCATATACAAGTAAATAAAAGTGAGAGCTCATTACTCGTCTAGAGTTTCTTACGAGGGTCTCAATGGGGAACTGAGAGGCTGTGAGTGTCCCAGGCCATTCTCCCTTTGCGGCGCGAAGGACGGGGGTTCCAAGTACACGTGCACCCAAATATGAAGCAAGTCATACGCAGCAATATACAATCAGACACAACATTTCAGACACTACTAATTGACATAACGAGAAAGGGAGCGAAGCGTCTCGGTTTCGATAATGGTCAAAAATGTTTTTGTTGTTATAAGTTGCTAGCAATTAGCGATTTCAAATTGGAGGGAAAACAAGCCGTAAAAAAAGGTCTACGTTTTCTGTAACGCAACTTTTAACGGATATCAATCAAATTCTAGAGATACCTAAGGATTTAATTCTACACAAGATGTCAGAAAAGTCTGCTGTTCTTAGTACCACTAGATTTATATTTAAATGTTTCCTTTCTTAAGAAAATCACAATAATTTGATATCACAAAAAACATTGATTCATGCAGGACTCGAACCTACACCATAATCAACTACTCCGAGTCGTCATTTCTCTAGACGATATCTTCTAAAGATGTATCTAAGGTCCAAGGGACCATAGCTCCATCTACAGTCGACAGTAAGTAACTTTCAGAAAGTATGCTTCAATATGCACGCAAAAAAACGCATTCGATCAAGCCTCTATCGCACGCAACTAATAAGCAACAAAACTGTAATTTTAAGTAATTTCCGCAAGTAATAGAAAGATTTAAATTAATACAAAGCTATTTTGTTACTGCCATAGCGAAAATTATCTTAATGAAATCCACGTAAACGCAGCCCGTGCGATGAAATTACTTAGCTAAAAATATTGCTTTCGGAAACCATAAAGAACGTTTTATCTAATGAGTTTCAGTATTAAAGGATTATAATGTGATTTTATTATCTCTCTTTATTAGGAAATATTATGAATACATTTCCTTTTTAAGCTATTGCATAGCTTCTACCGCGGGCCTTGTGCGTGGAAACCGAATCCAGATATTCCGTAACGAAAATAACCTAACACTCCGCATGCTTAATAATGCGCTTTACCGCGGCAGTCCCCGAGTGCCACACGTCTTTTTTAATATAGACTGAAAAGTACTTTGATGCTAGAAATTGGTCTTAGTGCATACTCTAGGTATTTTGTTATAAATAGTCTATAGAAGTGAGGTCATGTTAATACTTATAAAACATAGACTGACTTTTAATCTAAAGACTATTACAGTAGGTAGGTACATGCTAATAATAATGAAGATAACTTCATTATAACTACTACTTAAAAATATAATATTTATTTGATGACTCTGATGACTTTTCGCTAAATAATTGTAAGGTGTCCAATGTCCATGTACAATTAAATATTTCCATTCATTTATTTATGGACATTTCTCACAACGCCATCTAGTCCCACATTAAACAAAGCTGCTATACGAACTAGTTTATGAATATTTATTTGATATATCGATACCCTAATTTGCAAACCTAATAACTCCACTTTTTCACCAAAATGACATTTTTATACCGTCAGAAACTAGATTTTTTTCTCTATTTTTTGAAATACTAATAACTCCGAAATTCCCAACTGTATTGATGTAAAGAGCCATTTGAAAATCAAACAACTCCGAGTGAAACGAAATGCTTCGATTTTGACAAAAAAATCAAATAACTCCCGCGCAGTCGCCCATTTTGTATGGCGTCACAGAAGCGAACGCATGCTCCTGAAAGTTTATTTTCAAAAAAATATGTGTTTTATTACCGTTTGAAGCTTAAAAACAGGGTGGGTTCCCAACCAGTCACACTGTCACTCGTTGGGAAAAAAATCCCAACGAGTCACACCAATTAATATTTTCAGAAGTGAAAATGACTTTCACTACTTAAATAAAAAAAATCACTTAATGTGTAGGTTATTTTATTTTAGTTATTTTTATCAAAAATGGCAGATATAGTGTATTGGTAGAAAAAATCTGCTTTGCAGAAAAAGATAACATCCGATATTTAATACTACTACTCAGTGCCTCTATAGTAAAAAAAAGACATGTTGTACTCGGGGACTGCCGCGGTAAAGCTATTGCATAGCTTTTTTTGCTGGATTAAGCATGCAGTGTTAGATTATTTCGTTACGGAATTTCTGGATTCGGTCTCCACGCTCAAGGCCCGCGATAAAAGCTATGCAATAGCTTGGAGCTATCGTGGAGATCGAATTCAGAATTTTCGTAACGAAAATAACCTAACATTATACATGCGTAATCCAGCAAAAAATGCTATGCAATAGCTTGACCGCGGCAGTCCCCGAGTGCCACACCTTTTTTTATTATTATTATGATTAATAAAGACATTTTAAA
Source organism: Ecliptopera silaceata (assembly GCA_932527185.1). Lineage (NCBI taxonomy): Eukaryota > Metazoa > Arthropoda > Insecta > Lepidoptera > Geometridae > Ecliptopera > Ecliptopera silaceata. The sequence goes on along the minus strand of OW052208.1, from coordinate 5,487,403 downwards.
ACAGGAAAAAAATCTCTAAAACATACCGCAGCGCGATAAGTGGCAGAAAAAAAACCTTATGAGCAACAAATCCATTAATTCCCTAATACAGTTACTTACTTTAGTTTTAATACAGTTTAGTTTTTTCTTCAAGTTAATATGGTTCCATATTCTTCAAAACTTTTTTATTTTTTCGTAATTATAAATAAACATTTCATTTCACGAAATATTTGTTTTTGTTCATTACACGATATTTACCATTTGTGATACTTATAAAAGTAAAAAAAAAATCATTTATAAAAATATAAATAGGTGTGACTCGTTGGGATTTTTTTTCCCAATGAGTCACAGTGTGACTGGATTTGGTGTGACTGGTTGGGAACCCACCAAAAACAGAAGAACATAGACAAAGTGTAAACATATTTTGAGAATATTTCGTTGCTGGAAACCACAAACCTAACAACTCCACTTTTATTTTCAATTATTGCTTAAACCAAATCAAACAACTCCTTTTTTTCACTATAAAACCCTATAGTTAAAAGAAAAATTAGATTTTTAATTGTTTTTAGGTAAATAAAGGGCGTAATTTCCAAAAGGACTTTGGATTTTCTTTAATCGGTTATATATAATTTATTATAACGTTTTAAGTGTCTCCTGTAAAATTTGCTTTAGAGGAGTTAGGAGGTTTGCAAATTAGGGTATCGATATAACAATAGTATATAACACCCAGAAAGAACAAACAATAATTACAATACTGCAAATAAGTATTATTTTGCACAACAAATTTTAGTTTGAAGGTATTTTAAGCAGACCGTGGTTGTGTAATTCCGGTGAAGCCAGGCAATCCAGACCACTTCAATTACAGTGACAGCCAAAAACTGTGACAAACGATCAAATCACACTGCTAATATATCCAGAGGTCCTACTCTGCAACGCAATAACCAAACTACAGCTAGTGATGTTTTGGTTACACTACGCATCATCCCACGCATAATGGACCACCGTAGAGTCTAAATGCGGAAACGGGAGTCCATGCAAATACAATAGGTACACTACGCATCAGCCTAGCGCATTGAGAGCGGTCGTGATCTTTTAGGTCCAACCAAATGAATATATAACGGGTTAAATCAATGACTATTAATTGACGACCGATGTGGCGGGGTGGGCGAAGGTCCGCCTGCGACGCGAAGGCTGCGGGTTCGATTCCCGCCTTGGGATAAATCTTTGTACGATCTGCAAATATTTACTCCGGGTGTTCTGGGTATTATAAAATATTATGAGTATTCTATGAGCAAACTAGTTCCCATAGTACAAGCTTCGCTTAGTTTGGGACTTGAGTGTGATGTGTGAAATGTCCATGAATATTTATTTATTATTAAACAGGAATACAGCAAGCACTGCTTTGCGGCACTAAGCCTTATTACGCGCAATGTATTTCGAATATTACCGCGCAATGTATTTCGAAGCATCAATACAAATAGTCGTGAATACTTTTGGTAGAACCCCCGGCGTACTACCACAGCTGGGTTGGACTGCCGTGTTTTATGACTAGTACAATGCACAGCGCGCCACTTGGACAGAACTGTGGCCGATGATATAAGTCTTTCATTTCAATATACTTTATTTTACTGACAGTCGGGTTAGTTTATTTTCTCAGTATTGAATTTTTTTTTAGTTTTTTTTTCAATTTGTCAAACAGAAAGATCTTAACACTATGAGCATTATCTACCTGTCGACCTAAGAGATTAGAAAAATGGTTTCTACGCTCATAAGTTCATAGTATTAATACTAATAATTTAAACTAAATAGGTACGTGACCTATTTAGTTGTAAGTCTTAAATAATTTATGAATGCAAATTTACCTACCTTTTTTTACATTATTACTTTTTTTAGACTTAGATATATTTTATTATACTTACATATAAAATACACAGAACACCCGGAATAAATATTTGCAGATCTTACAAACATTTATCCCAAGGCGAGAATCGAACCCGCAACCTCCGCGTCACAGGCGGACCTTCGCCTGCCGCGCCACATCGGTCGTCACAACTGTCAACCGACTTTCATGTTTAAATTGACGGTATTGCGGTAAGCGCTGTAACAGTTGTTAGCAGATGTAGTTATGATAATTTGTAGTGTATTGCTAATTCACGATAGAGCTTTGCATCACTGAACATTATTATCCAAAATAAATCACAAGTATCATGTTAAAATCACTTTCGTATATGTCTGATACTTATTTAGTATTTTTGTGGTAATATATACCTGGACATTCAGTATTAGTTAGTACAAACAAGGCTAATAATGAATAACATTATAGTTTTTTATTTACTAATAGTTCATCTAAATTACTTGATTGTATTGGGAAATTCCAAAATGATTTGAATTATAGGTAGTTTGTTTTCATTATAAACATTTGCAGTTGTCAAATCGCGGTATTCCACATAGGTACACGATTTTAAATTTCTCTATTATCTTGGCAAAACTTGGAAATATCTTGGAAAAGGTAGTCAAAAGTATCATAATTGTGCTTTTCTACACATTAATACAAATAACAGCTACCAATTCGTACTAATCAAATAAATAAACACGCAAATTCCAAATAATTTGTACCTACTTCAAAAAGTTCTAAAGGAACACGACTTTTATGCCAAGAAAATCCTGTAAATTCCTTTACTCACTCGCTCGTGAAAAGGTCACATCAAAGGGAGCTGAAAACTAATTGTATTACCATAATTTCAGAGGACGAACACCTTACCTGGAATGTTTTATTTTACTACTTACTACGGGAAGTCCGACAACTTCTAAGGCTGTTTCCGCATACCTACTAATCGGTTTTGAGCATACCCTAGTAATTCTATTGGTTGTTATTACCCTCTGGCCCTTTCACCCCTCACTAAACAAAGAAATAAAAACCCAAGTTGCCCCCACGGACCAAAATATAAGTGCCTCGGCCTGCCCAGTTAAATACCTACCAAGACTTTGTTTTCTCTGCATTTTATTTTATTCAGTAAGAATAATAAAAGTGTGATTTTCAGAGTGCTTGTTATCTCGGGTTTTTTCTTATCAATGCAATAACCAGATGAAAATGGACTTTTTAGCACTCAGATAATAAAATTATAACAAGTTATGCTTTTTTGTTTAACTGGAATTGGAAAAAAAATAGCTAACATAACAAAATTGCATGAAAATTGTATGTGAAAATACAAATTTCAATTTATTCATTAATTTTTGAGAGTATGTGATTTGTCTGATGTTGTGGTTTCTTTTTCATGTAATCAGCGTGCAACTGCAACTCTAATGAAGACGTGATAATGCGGCATTGCACTGCGTTCATCATTATTATATGTGGTTGTGGTATTTACAACCATAAAATGTCAAACCAAAACACAGCAATGTTAGTATCGCGACTTGGTGATAAAGATATGTATATTAGTTGTACAATGTACATATTCGGGTCTCTGCAAGGAACCCTACTAAAACCCGATAACTGCCCCGAAAAAGACAAAAACGACCCTAACTTCAATAATATTTTTATGGACGATCGTATATGTCCCAAAGAAAAAACATTCGGTTTTACTCATCACTGAAACGACTAGAACAAAAGGAAGGCGGCTCGTTTATCAGACCCCAACAGGGTCTCATTTCTTTACGTTTCAACCTAGATTTTTTACACACCTTAAAGATATGGTTGGTAGACGTTACGATAAGGCCTTTTGTATTTAAGGTAGTTATGTTATTTAGTTTCCTTTGTGTGAATCTGTACGTTCGTTTATTTCTTTTAATGGATTTAATGTACATATAACTTAATCTTATTTCAATTCGGAAGTTTAATCAGTGATGCGAATTCAGTAATGTTGGTTTTGGCAAGTCGTGACAAAAAAATAATAATTATATGCTTTCTTATATCACACTTCATTCGTTTTCAACACGATTTTTTTCTTAACAATATCGCATCGCTGTCGTACTCTGAGGTCGTAAAAATCACACTAGAGGTGGTATTTACATTTTACTCTATATTGTTGACGATCACGATATTTGTGTTGAGAGCAATCGTTTTCCAACATTTCGCAAACACGTATGCGTCTTCTTCGAGACTGTAATCTATTTTAATATTTTACTAGCTATTGTGAAAACTTCTAATTAGCCGTCTAGCAATAATTGTTTTTATATCTATAGAAGTACATGTATTAACTGTAAGTTTTCCTAAATTTGAAAAAAAAAAAAAAATGTCCATTTCTGATCTTCTGAACGTTAACACCATCGAGAAAAAAAACAAAAGCTAAAACCAATAGGCAATAATTTAAAGTAAACATGTTATTCAGTAAATCGGGAATTATCTCAGTTACTTAAATCATCGCCCCCCTTATCAGGCCGTAAATAACTGAACGTCCGCATTATCAGCGAACATAATCGACGATGTTCCGGCCGCGTTATTTCCTTCTGCGGTTAAATACACTTGCCTAAAAAAATATTTACCCTCCCATGGGGCACAATACCCCGTCTGTTGGTTTTGACTGTACTTTCTGCTGGCTGATTTTTACCGAAGAGAACTGTCGATAAAAGCTTTTCATTTAAAATGTAGAAATCAATTATACTCAATTACAGTGAACGAAGTTTTTTAGAATTGAATACAGCTTTATTTCATATTTGAAACTACATAAATGTTTTTTAACATTGTTTTCTTTATAAACGGGATATTACCATGATCAGAAAAAAAAGTTGAATTTATATTATAAATGTATATTATAATAAAGTACAATAAAAAATAAAGTTAGACATCATTGCATAAAAATTATTGCTATCCAAGAATATTTCAACGTTTTCAACCCTAAAACATTAGTAATCCGAGCTTCTTAACAAATAAAGGTTTGTCAGCACAGCTGAGCCGCCACAGGCTAGTATGTCATAGTGGCGTGTTAGTGCCAGCCAGACATATCCACATTGCTTAACATCTTGGCTATTTCTATGAAGTTTGCGCTCTGTACGTAGAATATTCTGTGGCTGCGAAATGGAGGAAGGAAACGTAACCGAGAACTTTCATTGCTCTGTTTGAAACGTCATCGTCAATGCGAATCAATAAATTCAACCCTTTTTATGATTCAGTCATTCGGTTTTATTAGCATCGTACGTGCTTCTGAACGTGCATCAACGACAATAAAAAAATTGGAACGGCTCTTTATATCGCGAAAAATAAAAACGTTGATGTAACATTTTTTTCGCGATGTGCGCGCTTTTACAATATAATTCTTGTAAAATTATTCCATATTAGGTGATTTATGAACTTTCGCTGTAAAAATGTTGAACGGCGACTTTTGATGTAATAAATTAATAGGCCTTCACGTTGTTAAATGTATTGCTATTGCAGTTTTACATTTTAAATTCCCAGTAATTATTGGTCGTAGCAGAGTCATAAATTAAACAATGCCGTCGGGAATTCCAGTATTTTTACTTTATATGTTAATTTAGTGCGGTGAAGAAAATATTTAGACAGAATTATAGCGGCGTCCATTACGCACTGACAACGCAAAATTTTCCGGAGACAATTAAAGTAAGGCGGAGAAACGAGGCAAAAACTGATGTGGAAAAAGCGAGGATCTAAAAAGTTCTGTTTAAGCCGGGTTACAAATGAGAACGCGGCGGTGCTGAGTTATCCAGCTACTCGTAGCTCTCTGGGAACCACCCGATGCCACACGGAATATTGGTACATCATTAATGCCTTGATCACACGTACCGAGTAAACCGGCGAGACAGTGACGTATTTAAGATACACTGCGCGCTAACGCTGCAACGTTCAACAGTAAAACTGATGTCGACGCGCAGTGTATCTCAAATACGTCACTGTCTCGCCGGTTTACTCGGTACGTGTGATCAAGGCATAAGAATCTACATTTTGTTATGTCAATGATGATTGATTCCTATCCGGTACTCGCCTACTGCGTAGTGTAAACAAATTGGAGTTTTGTTTAGGGTTTCACGTAGCATGAATACTAGCTACATTGTTTTGTTGAATAAATATTTTTGTTTGTTTTTGAAAGTGGGTGACAAACTATCACAATTGGAGAATAGAATGGATATGTGATTCTACATCGTAAAGGCTGGGCCCATTTGAGTGTATAAAAATGGTTTATTTTGATATCTTGCCAAGTAGACTAGAGAAAAAAATATCATATAAAATAAATAATAAATAAATACAACTGAGCAGTGACAGGCGTCATAGCCTGGTAGTAGCTCTGCCTTCTATGCTGTGGGTCGTGGGTTTGATTCTCACCCAGAGCAAATGTTTGTGTGATGAACATAAATATTTGTTCTGTGTCTGGGTGTTACTATGTATTCTATGTATGTATATATATAAAAAAAAGTATGTGAAGAGTTATTTAAAAGTAAGCCCTATGCTTTGCTTCACTAGTCACGTCCACTAAGGCCATGCTTTTGGCTTTGCACTGCGTTCTACACTCTAAAACAAAAGGTTGTTATATACTGAGTCTCAGTTACTTATCTAATATTCATCTGATATATCCTTAAATGATTTATCAGCAGAAATAGATACATTTTTCTAGGGCCTGAGTGAGTGGACACCTAGAATCACCTTGCCGATTCTAAATGATCTATGTGATTTTGTTGAATAATGAATTTATGACTTTGATTTTTTGACACGTAGATTTAGGGTGAGCTTTTCTTAAAAAAATTTTTTTTTTTTATTTAGTTTTCAAATAAGGCCATTCCCACAGCTTGAATATACCAGTTAGTAAAGTTTGAAATCGTTCACAGATTTGACACTAAGTTTGAATGGGGTTAATTTACCGAAATTACTATAATAGGTCATTTAGTAATTTCCCAAACTACTAAAATAATCGTTAGAAGTTTGGTGATACGGTCATGGGGATAGTTACCCGTTTGAATGTCAAATGTATATCAAGAAATAACTCAATTTGTTTTTTTTTCTAGAATAACAAGTCTTATGTAGTTAAAGCATGTTAATAATTCCGTAATAAAAAAAGTTATAATATTGTACAACGCATTTTTCACTCATCGAGTTCTAGGCACTAACATATGAAATGTAGGTATTTATTTTGACAACGCAGAGACGGGTACAAAACATAGAAAAGGTAACATTTAGATAAAACATAGTAACACAGAAAAAACAGTAACATAATGTCAAAAAAGCTCAGTCTCAGCTTATCAATCGAAATCAAATCAAATTAGAAATTGATTCGATTTCGATTGGTACTGATTTGGATCAGTTGAACTATCTATAGATCGTTTGCAACGGTCTGTAGATAGCTCAACTGTTTCTTATGTATTTTATATGACAATGTACCTTTTGTAAATACTGTATAGTCGTAAGTTTATTTGTGAATAAAGTCAAATTAGAAATCAGTTTGACGACCAAATTATTTTTTTCTTACACACTATGTACTTCCAGTTACTTGAAAATAGCACAGAACATTAGATTTAATATAATATCAGTTAAAGAGCCGCTAACATTGATAGCCTTGTTCATAAAAACGGTTGTAATTCAGACTGTTCGGCCAATAACATGCTGATTTATAGCTCCAGCTTACCGAAGCGATTTAGATATATACAGGTAAATCTTTTGTTCACGCTAAAATATGTCCCCTTTACAGTATAGGGAATTGAATGAAATAAACACTCTTTTTGGCATCGGTTGATTTAACACTTAAATATTATATTAGATGTTGGTTGATCTTCACTGAAAATAATACTGATTTGATTTGATTTGATTTGATTTGAATAAATATCTTGTTGCTGTGGTACAGTTTACTGACTCTGTTCCTGGCACTAGGACTACTCAGTTCACTTACATATATCTATGAATTTACATTTTAAATACAGTTTTGAGAAAAACATTGATGGTCGCGACTTAATCCACGTTTTGTCTCCAAGCTACAAACTATATTTATTTCAAGTTACATCCAAATCGGTTCACTGAATAGATTCTAAACACAAACGAATATAAAATAAGGATAATAAAAGTCAACGATGGAATTAAATGAAAATCTTCAAATGAAATGATAATTGAAAAATTGGATTATTTGTCATTTTATTATGACAGTGAGTTAGTGACAGACTAGTGATTGAGCTAATTTTCCTGTACCCAGTTTACTTTGTATTGTTTACAATAATATTGCTAATCAAATCAATAGGATCATTCATTTTATGATCCTGATCATTAAAATTTCAATGCAATTTAATTTATTTTTGCTCCACAAAGATACAATTATAATATATACACTTGGAAAAGTCAAAATTATAATAATGTCAAAGAACAGGTGAGCTGTCACTTAGTATTTTTATATTTTACTTCTTAGCACAGATGGCGCTGCTGTCACGTAAACATCGACTGTGCATATTTTAAATAAAATAAAATAGTTAAAGTGAGCCAATTATGAATATTTTGAGACGTTTAGTTTAAAATAATAATAAACTATGTGTGCAAATGTTATCTTACGAATTGGACTGTGAAAACAAGTAAAAAAAGTGAAAACAATTACAAAAAAAAGTGATGAAAACATTAAACTTTATGACTCTTCTAGACTAAAATGGTGAAGTGCTAAACAAATTTCATTGAATTAAAACCACTCAGTGACAAGGTGATCGTATTAAAGTGAACAATTATGAAATAAAATACCATTATTAACAATCAGTAAATCTTCTGCATACAAATAAAAAGTGACGGTGACTAAACAAGAGAATGACTCATATCTGTACAAACTGTAACGAACTTTTGCTAAGTAATAAAATATAAACCAAACAGACTCAACATTTCGTAGTGACTCTTATCAGCAGATTGGCCTAGCGGTCCTCTGTATTAACTTTATGCACAACATCACTTCGTGAAGAAGACCCCGAACTCGGATCCCAGCGGGAAGCAATTTTTGTGCACATAAATTGTTTCTATACAACTCCATCTAGTGACGAGTAGCGGAGAAATTAAGTAAAATGGAACCCCAAGAAAACGTTACGTTTAGGCGTGCGCAAACACAACTAGTCATAAGTAGAAATGAGTCGGAGTTAAGTATGAATGCAATAGATGGCACTGCAAGTAGCCTTCCGGACATATCGGAAGATAGTGACCAAATTAAAACGCTATTAGAAAGAATTGAAGAGTTGCAAACACAACTACACAGCGCTCATAATGAAATAGAGAGATTGTCTTTAAAAAATATAGATCTAAAAAAGCATAATCAAGACTTATACAGAAAAAATGAGTTATATAAGAAAGTTGGAAGCCCCTCGAAGTTTGTTTCACCAAAAAATAAACAACTAAATAAAACTAAAATACACAAACAAACACAAACACATAATATACAAGCAAAGGAGTTAGAAATAATTCATAAAGAGACACAAACAACCATAAATACTTCGGACTCAGACCAATCTAATATTAATCAAAGTAATAAATATACACAAACGACCAAAACACCAAACAAAAAGATTCATAATATACCGAATCTGGCGAAAAATCGTCAGAAAGCTGCAAAACCGTGTCAAACTACTACTCATATACCAAAACTATGTGTGATTAGCAGTAACAGGCAGAATAAGGTACTGTCAATCGCACAGGACACTATGCAGAATGATTTCAGTATCTGTCACTACCTAACCCCAAACGGTGGAACTAAACAGATGTTAGAAAGAATAGAAAATAAGTTACTTAACTTTACAATGGACGATTACTGTGTTGTATTTATCGGAGATCAAGACTTTTTAGAAACCAATAAGAATATTGAATTAATATGCTACATAAAAGAAATCCTACAAAAAATTACACACACAAACATCATTATATGCACCCCAACCTATAGATATGGATACAATACAGAGTTAATAAACCAGAGAATTCATAGTTTTAACGACCAACTTTATCAAGACATAAACATTATGACTACGCCTATATAATTGACTCAAACAAACATTTGGTATATGATTATAGCATGTTTCATAAACCATCCGCAACCATAAGCAACGACGGATTTCGTGTAATTTTCAAAGATATATCACACAGTATTGAAAAAATTAAGAAGTCTACGACCTACAGAAACACTTTTATAGGAGAGCTCTCTCAAATTGAGCACGACCAAATAAAAACTCAGTTTTTTCGTGAATAACCTGCATGTACTACACCAAAACATCGCAGGCCTTCTTAATAAGTCAGATTTACTTACTGTCTGTCTAAATGAACTGCATGAAAGAGATACGAAAGCTGATGTCGTATGTGTCACCGAACACTTTATCATGGAGGGAAGTGAGCAGTGTTTGGCTATACCCAACTACACTCTAGCTTCGAGTTTCTGTCGCAAGAACACAAAGAGAGGAGGATCCTGTATACTTGTACATAACGAACATAAATGGATAGAGCTGACAAAAATATCAGACTTTTCAGTTATTGGTGTATTTGAATGTTGCGCAATCGAATTGATAAACTATAATATTGCTATTTTATGTGTGTATCGTGTACCTAAGTTGAGTAATTTTGACATATTTGTGAATAGCTTCAGAAAAACTTTAAATGAATTGACAAAGAAATCTTATGTAAATATTTTAGTTGCTGGTGACTTTAACGTTGACATATTGAAAAGGAATAATGTTACTCTTGACTTCGAATGCTTGCTATTACATTTTGGTCTCAAACTTGCTCTGAAACAACCTACGCGACTCAAAAGCCGGACCTGCATAGATAATTTTGCGCATAATTTTAAAAAACCGTGCATTACGGAAGTTCTAGAGTTTGCTCTTTCAGACCACACTGCCCAGCTTATTAAGTGTCCAATCAATAACTTGGCTATTTTGAAGTATTGGCGCGTCATGAAACGAGATTATTCAGTCGACAACATAGAAAAGTTTACTAATACCTTAAAAAGCATATCCTTTTCGGAAGTATACAGTGAGGATAGTCCTAACAACGCTTATAATAATTTTATAGATAGCTTTAAGCTATTTTACGATCTTTGCTTTCCCCAAAAATGTATAACTATAAAGACGTCGAAGCCCGTCCGTTGGGTGTCACGCGGCATTAAAATGTGCTGCAAGAAAAAAAGAAAATTGCTATGGGAACTTAGAAAATCCCCAACAAATACTAATATAAATAAATATCATAAATATACGAAAATATTAAAAAAAATTGTTAAACTAACACAAAAAGCGCAAAATAATTATAAAATAAAAATGTCTAAAAACAAATGTAAAACTACCTGGGGCATTATAAACAACCAAAAACGAAATGTACCCAAAAATTTCATTGACAAAATTAAAATCGATAATCAATTTATTACTAACCCCAATGACATAGCAAATACTTTTAATAATTTCTTTGTTGACAAGATTGTTCCTATACAAAACTCAGGAAAAAATGTTACTAATTTAATCACTAGTTCTATTAATTCAATATTCTTAAAACCTTGCATGCCCATTGACATTCTTAAAATTATATATTCTCTTAACAATACGAGCAGTGTTGGATACGACGGCGTTTCAACAAAAATACTGAAGGTTGTAGCTAATTATGTGAGCGCACCTATATGTCATATTGTTAATCTGAGTCTGAGTACAGGAATATTCCCGGACGCACTCAAGATCGCAATAATTAAGCCTCTTCATAAAAAACAAAAAAGAGAATGCATTGAGAATTATAGACCAATATCGCTTATACCTGTAATTTCGAAAATATTTGAAAGATATATATACATACTAATCAATAACTATCTTGAAACAAACAGTATACTCTGTAGTGAACAAAAAGGATTTAGACAAAACAAAACAATAAACATGGCTCTATATGACTTTCTTTACCGAGTGACGAATAATATTGACAAGAAAACACCAGTTTGCTCAATTTTTTGTGACATGACCCAAGCTTTTGATTATGTGGACCATAATATTTTACTGAGAAAACTAGAGCTATATGGTATCAGAGGTAATTCACAACAATTAATAAAATCCTATTTAGAAAATAGAAGACAAATAACACAAATAACTAAAATTGACATTAAAACTAAATTTGAGCAAATTCATGAATCTGATACACGTACTGTAAAGTACGGTGTTCCTCAAGGGAGTGTATTAGGCCCACTACTATTTATAATATATATAAATGACCTTCCTAAATCTACCATACAACCAATGTCATTATTCGCAGATGACAGCACTGTAACTATTACATGCAATACTATGGACACCTACAAATATGACATTAATTTAGCACTCAAATGTATAATCAATTGGCTAGACAATAATAATTTGAAAATTAATATAAATAAAACTAAAATAATTCATTTCCGATAACGCGATACTGCTGCTTCTAATTTTTTTGACATACAATATAATAATAACACAATTGAGGATGTTGACACGACAAAGTTTTTAGGGATTCATATTGATAAAAAACTAAACTGGAAGGCTCATATTGAAAATCTGTGTAAAAAAATGAATAGCCTTTCATATGTTCTGTATAAATTATCCACAGTGGTTAATGAGAATGCTCTTTTGACTGCTTACCACGGCTTGATTGCCTCAAACATCAGATACGGTGTAATTTTTTGGGGCAATTCCACCGATATTGAAAAAATTTTCAAACATCAAAAACGATGCTTAAGAGCTATGTTTCATTTAAAAATCACAGACTCATGTAAGCCCTATTTTATTAAATATAGCATTTTAACTTTACCGTCGCTGTATATTTTCGAAACGGCTATGTTCGTCAGACAAAACCCTGGTCTCTTTTGTCGGCTGTCTGATGTCGTTATACGTAATAGACGAGATCAAAACAAAGTGTGCACTCGTAACTCTAGAACTACATTTATGCGCAGAAGTATTTTTTGCATGGCTCCATTTGTTTACAACAAACTACCATTATCGTGGAGAGAACTTCCAACGTCGTTGTTTCGGAGAAAGCTGAGAACTATTTTACTTAATAAATGTTATTATAGCATCAATCAATTTATGTGTGATAACCTATTGACATAATTTAACATATTGACATAATTTAATTAGCTATTTTAATCACATGTTTAATTTTAATGATTTTGTTCTTTTATTTTATATTCTTTCTTATTTTTTATACAACGTTTTTAATTTTTAAATTTTTTTTTTGTTTATTTCTATCTATATTATTGTTATAATGTAAGTAATTGTAATTTCAACTTTTTGCACACCCTAACAGGGTAACATTACAATGGTCAATGCTATATTTGTAACATCTTATAATACTTGTAATATTGCAAATAAATAAACTTTGACTTTGACTTTGACTTTAATATTTTTTATCCTGTATTTTAATATGGATATTGTCGTATCTACAATAAAAAATAATTAGATATTATATTATTATTAAATATTTTAAGATCGATTTTTGATCTTGACTTTGCTATGTTTTTATGTTAAAGTTACCCAACAAACATTAGAATTAGTTTTTTTTTTTAATCCAGTCCTTATCTCGTTATTCCATCATATACCTAACTACTAGCGTCATAAACCAAGAAAAGTTTCCGTTCAACAAAAGTGAAATAATAAATTTTCTCAGCGTGTAAATTGTTTGTTCAACCCTCAGATGATGGTGTAGTCACGGACCGTCTGACGCGTAACCCGATGTCACTGACGCCATTAAAACGGAATAATGAAACACCTGCGGTTTTCATCGTATCTTGACAAGGATACGCTTTGACTGGATATGCCATTTCACTTAAAATATCTTAAACTAAACGTTAGTTTTATGAACTATATTTTATTATGTATGTAATTTTATTAGTTCATACGAGCCTTATTAAATAAATATAAATATAAATTCAAGGACACTACACAGAACGCACTCTAGTCCCAAACTAAGCAAAGCTTGTACTATGGGAACTAGACTTCTGATATAAAACTACACTTTTTTTGTAAATACATACATATAATACATATTAACACCCAGACACAGAACAAATATTTATGTTCATCACACAAATATTTTCGGGGAATCGAACCCAATTATTATTTATTATATGTTATTCTTAAGTATAAACTACATACACACATACGTATATTATTGATTTTTTTTATTAAAATCCATTCAGTAGTTTTTGCGAGAATGATTAACAAATATACAACAACACATCCATCCATACCAACTTTCACGTTTTTAATATTAGTAGGACTCAAGGGAAATTCTTCAAGCTGTTTGCCGTTTCTAGTGTGAAGTACAGTTCCCGGCACGAGTGAGGTTTTCCCGCGTCTCTACGCTTTGTTCCCATGTCCGCACAAAGCAGGCGTTGCACAAATAATTATGTGCATACAATTATTTCCAAAGCGTTTGTTCGCTTCCTCTACGGAACAACGTGACAGCTCATATGTTCTATCGATTCTATTGAAAGCGTGATTTTAATATGTTAACATTTTTGCCCGCAGAGACATGATGGTTTATGAGTTATGTATGTTGGAGGTTTGTTTGTGCTCACTTCTACTTTTTTATTATGTAGCTTCTGCCCATCAACACGGCAGGCAATTCTGCCAGTGTCAAGTGGTTGTCATTTGTTTTAAATAGAAAATATTGGAGAATTTTCCTGTCAAAACCCGTGGGAAACCAGTTCCATCATACCCCGATACCACAAATCTAATACTTTTATTTCAACCGTATATTTTATGTTCATTGAAATTGCACCAAAATTAGATAAACTCAACAAAACAGAAAAAAACATACTACTTATAACAAAAATTAAAAAAATATTTAAAACTCATAATACTGTTTGACATATAATGTGTCAAGGGGTCATGTCTTGACATTTCATGTGATATAATATAAACTACACGTATTCTGTTTAATCAGAGTTATAAAGTAATTACATGCTTGTCACATCAACATAACAGATAATAACAATACAATTACGAATACTACAAAAAAAAACGAATAAAATAATATGACGTATAAAACAATAAGATTTCTTTTTGACGCCCACACGAAGTTGTTTCCAAGTGTAAGGTTTGACACTGACAGCAACCACAATTAACTATTCCCTCACACGGGCGCGTGAAGTCACACTTATGTGAGCACTTATGCGTGAATATAAGTGTAAATGGGTCAAGAGGCACTTGTTGAAATCAAGTGCGAATCTATATAACAAAATGATATATATGTGAACCTTTACGTACCCCTGGCTATGGATCCTTTATAGGTAAATTGGTATAACTTGTCAATAATTTTATTTGGTGTTCTGTCTATAAAATGAGCGAATATCAAATCTCGTTCCTATAAAATAACATCATTAAATATTTGCCAAACAACTCACATCTTTAAATAGCACCAAATAAATATCCTACAAATTTCATTGAAAAATCTAACGACTGTCCCACAAAAGGATCAATAAGATTACCTCCTGCCAATTACAAAAGAAGAAAGCGTGGAACGGACCAATAAGTCCCGTGATGAATCAAGGTATCAAAAGGCCTAGTTACACTCAGTTACGCGGCAGTGTAATAGGCGGCCTTCTTAAGTCGGGCGTAACTCCTAAGGGCTGTCGTCCTCGCATTGTGCCTCTGTATTAACGACTAACACACAAAAGACGCCTGCTCGTATATCAAACTAACGTCACTCGAATGTCTTCCTTCCTCCACCGACCCGCAAGGAACGGCCCTTCGCTTTTTTATTGAGCATTTAGTACACTGAAATTATGGCACGTAAAATTCATGCGCAAATCGAGAGCTTATTTGTTAGCAACAATTTTTATTTGCACAATACAATTTTATATCTATAGGTTTATTTTTGCAACATTTTTATTGTAGTTTTATTTTTGGGGCAGAGATGAGTTTCGGAATGAGGTTTTGATGCAGATTAAATATGCAAACAAAGAACGGGTCATTGATTGCGTAATGACTTTTTTATTTAATAAAAATATACCAGAGTAAAGCAATTTAACAAAACTAACGGATACATTTTCAAATTCATACACAAACTCTAACTACGAGTTATAAATATCCGGTATTTAAAAAGTTATCTAAGATCATTTACAAAAAAACAATAGCAACGCCCTAAATAAATTATACACCGTTTAAATAAAATTCATAAACCAATAAATCATTTTCTGTCTGTAAGTAAAACAATATCGTCAGAACAGCGCAATTGTTATCCGCTGACTGTGAAAATATTTATATTCCCCCGAGCCAAGGAACTTGCTCTAACTTCGCTAATGACTTCTTTCTGAGTAGAAACTTTTCCGAGGCGTTGCTTGAAAGGTTTTTGCTATCTATTTAAAGAATACAGTTTCTTGTCGCCAAATTTTCCGGTAATTATCGGCGCAGGAGACGCGGAAACTGCAAAAAGTCTAGACTGAGATACTATTAATAGAAATTAAGCTCAAAATGAGTTTAGAAATTAAATCATACTTTCAAAAAAATTGTACAATAATAATAAGATCTGTTCTATTCTGGTTCTTACACTGAAATTTTATAGAAACCTTTATAGACCTCGATGTCCGACCTTCGTCTGTTATAATATTTTCTTTCTTTACCTTTCACTTTTGACAACGGTTTAAGGTAAAGAAAGAATGGTAAACTCTCGCGTTTTTTGTTTACAACTACTTTGTTTCATATATTTAATTTAAAAAAAAATCATGACAAATAAACCAACTGTGCGATGAAAATATAATGATAATTTGAAACCCATGCAAAACTTAAATTACTTTATCGATAAAATCCACTCTAAAAATAATGTAATTTGCATGTACGAAAATATCCATCAATGAATTATAGTGAATCAAGATTTTTTAATTAATTTATTATGTATTTTTGTACGCCTACTTATTTGGCGAAGTACGCAAATAAATGATTTCATATCATGTCATTGTTTTTTATCTCAACACTAGATTTATCAAATTGTAGCATTCATATATATCTCCCGTGAAAAGCAAAGCTCCAGCCACAATACAATCAAAATATCATAATACTCAAACACTTCCTAGCTTATATCGAGAGTTTATTGTAGGAAGACACGGCCCGTATATCACGTGAAGTTCAGCCTTCCGGCCGTTTTCGCAACCAATTTTCGTAACCAGTTGCGAAAACGGAAATATTATTCTTTACCCGCAACTGGTTGCGGCAGAAGAATTTTAATTCTTTTTTCGCAACCAGTTGCGAATAAGGAATTTTATTTATAGATGATATTTTTTTGTAATTATGAAGCCATATACAAGGAATAATTATCGAACGTCGTTGTGCAGATATATATAATGTTTATTAATATACACAAAAAAAGGCTTAGAAATGAGAATATACAAAAAATTTAAATGTAAGTATTATTTTAAATTTGAATTTTTAAATTGCATGGACAAATAATTTCTAAGCAGTGGCCTACACTTATTCTTTCTTGTTTTTTAAATCTTTAATAGCTGCATCTATTTCTTGATCGATTTCTTCGTATTCCTTTTTTTTTTTATTAATTACTTTGCTTAAGTCGTAAGACTCGGACTCAGTCTCTAAAACGTCAAGTAAATGGGCTAGCGTGGGCTTACTGCAACCAATGTACTTGTTTATTTTTGCATGCCAGCCTTCAATATTGTTGTTTGTCCTAATGAATTCTTTTTCACAGCAACAATCCTTTAAAATTTCATTTTTTTTAATCCATTGTTTGTTGAAGTATTTATTGAACTTTTTAATTTCTTCACAGTTCGGGCTTTTGGTCATCACATAGTGGTACCCCACATTTAAAAATTCCATGGGTAAGCGAGCTAGCCCTACGCACCTCGCAACGTGCCTCTTTTTAGGTCGAGTTTTAATTTGTAAAGCCTTAGCTTTCCTCCAGAGACTACGATTAAAGTGGTAGTAACATCCCCTGAAAATTATATTTGGATGCACTTTTTGAATTGCATTTATAGCAGCCAATTCAAAGTCCATTGTAATTTTTGTAGGGGACCACGAAGGAATAGACGATTTTATCAAGCGGAACAATACTTGGTAACTTTTCATTTTTTTATCGCACATCAAACCAAAAATCAAGGGCTTAATGCGCTTTTTTTTTTCGTCAAATGCATGTAATGTGTATAGTTGCTTAAATCCTTTTGGACAACTCTTAAATGTGCCATCTGCAAAGAAATGTGTGTACTTACTCATTTCTTTTTTATTTTCGGCGGAGCAAAAAATGATGATCCTTTTCTCATCATCATCATCAAAATAATCAGCTAGAACAAATTTTTGGTATCTTGTTGGTATAATTACGTCGTGTGCTCTTACAAAACGTACCTTTGTAGCTCCTATAACTTTGTTTCTCTCATTAAAAAGTCCTGTCTTGACACTTGCAAATTTTGGTACTTCTCCTAGAAGGCCGAGGCCGTCATCTTTCATTTCTTTTATTAATTTTTCATATTGTTTTTGAATTGAATCAAAATCACAACTCGTTGTCTGTTTTAGATTATCCATCTTTTTTAAAACAATATTTCTGGCGAAGTTAACATCACAGTTATCATCGTGGTTTTTAAATTTAACTATTTCATTACGAGAATTCAGTGTAATGTTTGCCTTACAGATAGCGTCATTGCTACATTTCCAAAATGAGTTACTATTAATGTACATTTTCTTACGGTGATAGCGATAGCCATCATGGAGCAATTTTAAACCTCCTCTTTTAGTTGATATGAATTCCATTATAGATGAAGATGGAAACACGTTCGATGTCGACATATTCACAAACCAATTAAGTGCAAACAAAGTGCAAAGTGAATTGAATTTTCAGAATTATTTTTCGCAAATTATATCTATAAATGTCTCAATTTTCTGGCAGACACTATAACAGAAGTATTCTGTCATTATATAGCCAGTATATTTTTAATGTAAGTTTTTTTGCAAAACTATCATGAAAAAAGGTGCGAAACAAGAAATAAATTCTTCTTTCGCAACTGGTTGTGAAACCTAAAAACGTTACCGTGAAGTTGCGAAAAAAGAATATTTATTCTTCTGCCGCAACCAGTTGCGGGTAAAGAATAATATTTCCGTTTTCGCAACTGGTTACGAAAATCAGTTGCGAAAACGGCCGGAAGGCATTTTTTGCTGGATTACGCATGCGCAGTGTTAGGTTATTTTCGTTCTATTTTTTCGTTACGGAATTTCACGCTCAAGGCCCGCTATTGAAGCTATGCAATAGCTTAAAAATAGGATTGGTGAAGTTGTTTATAAACCAATACAAATTCCACGCATTAAGGATAATAAAATAAAAATAAATTTGTGGGAAATAATACATACAAGAAAAATCCATGAGTGAACTGCATTGGAACTCACTTCTTAAGAATCGGATGTTAGGGTTGCAACTAATAAACCACTTGCGTTTTCTAGCGTGTTAAGAGATCTTAAAGGCACCCTCAACGGTGCCTTTAGGATCTCTTATAAAAAAAAGTAATTCTTTTTACGTCCCACGTAAGGTTCACCTTGAGCCCGCATTGCGAACGCCGACAGCAAATTAGATAAAGACCGGAAACGATTCTTCATGACTTTGCAAAGCCGTTTTTATAATAAAAAAATGGTTGTCTGTAAAGTCGGTTTACTGACGATAGTTGAACGTGACAACGAACGCAAAGGCCGATTGTGCTTCTTTGTCACTCGTTCCGCGCTCTCGCTTGCACTTCATGGAACGCCTCAGAGCTAGGTAACGCCGCATGAGTCTCAGAGCGAGGTAACGCCACATGAGGCATGTTTTTTCGTGCGTGCAGCCGGCTCTATCGAATTATAAGACGTTATCACGTCAAAATTCCTTTGTTCATGCTTGTTTGATGCATCATCACACTGTGAGAAAATGTCATTGGATAATAAGACTTAACACCTTTTCCACGCAGTGAAATGCGACTTTATGGAGGTGATCACGAATAAATGTGGCAATCGCAGACTTATCGTAACAGTAACGTATCCGAAACACACTTTGCGATGATGTTTCGACGTTCGGCAGTTGTTAAAAAAAAATTAGAACAAGCTACGCCACAGTAGTTTTGATACGTTTACGTTCGTCAAACGTTACGTTTACTTTTTTTTTATTTGGTTTCGGCACTTTGTTTTACACTGGCGAACAGGCGTAGACTTCCTGAGGTTCTCACACAAGTAGAATGTTTTATTATTTTGTCACCTCTTTAGAGCTAAATAACACAATCTGTTAAAAAACATCAACGATGTACCAAATCATAAATCATCATTTATTTATATTAGTAATACATATACTTACGTCAATTAGAAATCTAAAAATAACTTAATGCAGTTAGCATTCTTAAGAAAATAGATGACCTTGAAGTAAATAAGTTTTTTACCGTGAAGTGACCTCTATCAGTTAGATTTGTATTCTATGTACCTATGTATTTTCAAATAAAATATATGTATTAGCAGTCTAGTTCCCATATAACCAACTTTGCTTAGTTTGGGACTAGAGTGCGATGTGTGAAATGTATATAAATATTTATTTATCTATAATTATGTCCTCCAAATGTATTATATAAAATAATATAACTTTTAATCGATTAAACATTGACTTGACTATTATTTGTTTATAAAATCACCTATTAGAAGTTCCAGTGTACTGTCACTTCTACCAACTGAATAAAATGAAAACTACAAAAATACCCATAACTATTTAGTAACGTACACACCGAACGAAGTAGTGGTTGGAAGCTAGTTTGAAATATTAAATAGAATACTTAGACAGCCATTTTGCCACCACCTTTGAAGCATCGAAGGTATTTCATTAAATTCCCGTTCAATAATGTTAATAAGATATTTAATATCTTGCTTAGTCGTAGTTTGGTTCACGTACGTGGAGTATAAATTATACTGTAAAGCTTAGTTGAGATATACATAATTTTAAATAATCGCATTAAAGTAAGTACTTTTTCTTCATTTTTTTCTTTAAAAGTGCCTGTGTAGGCATCTACAATAATCATTATATTAGTCGGCACCTAATAACTATGCAATAAAATCATCATCATCATCTTCGTACCCTTGTCCCACATTATATGGGGTCGGTACAACACGTCCTCTTCTTCCACTCTCCTCTATCAGACGTCATCTCAATGCTCACACCTTTCTTACACAAGTCATCATTCACACAGTCCATCCATCTTTTCTTTGGCCTCCCTCTACTTCTACATCCATCCACAAAATAAAATACTAGTAAAAAAAAAACAAATCTCGACACAAAATATCGGGTTTGGACTGTACCGAAATCGAGGTTCTCACTCAGTATTCAGTATTTTTATTGTCATCATTATGTACATATCTTAATAGTACATAATGTACCCAAGTTTGGGTGTGGCAATAACTCTAAAGGGTGGTAAGAATAAGCATCCCTTTTCGTAGGCTGGTCTAATCCAGTAGGCTATGTTTACCAAAAATAAGTAAATAAAGTCAGGCTCCGAATAATGAGTCTGGGGGGCTATCCAGCATGGGGAAACTTGCGTGACCGAATATCCTTTCAGTTGCAGTTCAGTTTTTGATGATTTTACTATAGTTACTCATCAGTATTCCGTGGCATTTTTGTGGACTGACGTGACTGAGATGTTAAAAATGACGTCAATGCCGCGGTTTAGCACGTGGCCTACCTGATTTGAGCATGGCCTACCTGATTTTTCGTTAATTCTATCAAACGGTATGAAAATCGATCATTCAAAATAAAAAACAAAAGACGAAGAAGAAAACTGAACTGCAATTTGATCGAAGAACAGTCCAAAAACATTTCAGTTGTCAGGATACCCCCCGTGCACAGTTTATTATCTACATGATAATAAATTGTGAAGACTTTACAACTTCACTTTCAGCTCCTTATAATTGGTTTGCAAGTTTGATAGAAAATTAAAATTGTATTGTATAAAATTAATATGCAAACTGTTTGGTGGCGGACGCTGAAATCACCCTGTGAATACTTCAAAGAGTGCTTAATTAGCGTTTCTGAAGAAGTTAATGAGCTGAGTCGACGCGACGGACGCACCATCCCGAATTAAGATATTCAATTATCTTTTAATTGGAGCCGAATAAGAGTCAACTATGAAAGTATTTTGTTTGAATTCGTTATTTTAATTCACGTGGAAAATTTGTCTAAGTTAGTTAAGGTATGAAGTAATTGCTTTAGTTCCAATTAAGATAAGAAAATTAAGACACTCGTTTTATGAATTACATTTCATTTTAATATTTTGATTTATGTACTCATTAATTAAAATACTAGGTGGGTAACTAAAAGGTGTATTCAAATAAAAACAAATTGATTACATAATTTTACGGTTATAATTAAACGACACGACTTATCACGACAAATTTCGTGTTTCCAAAGTTAATTACAAAGTTTTACTTGTGATTAGAACAGATTTTTTTTTATTTTAAGTTTTTATCAACACTGTAACATTATTTAGATAAAAAACAAATGTTGTTAATATCATTAACAACATTTGCTTTATTATGTCAAATGCACCACTGACATGAAAAAATCAACAGAATCTGAAAAATACCACAACGTTTCAAGTTCTATAAAAATTTAATCAAAGGGATTCTAGACCTATAATCCGCGTGCGCAAAATAAACTCTGTAAAGTTAGTTAACTAAAGTAATGACGAGATAACCAACCGAGACTGCCACGATACTGTAAAATGATTGTAATTAAATTAAAAATGCCCGGGGAAATAAATGCACTAAAAACGATTGCGATTTTCCGACGCGAATTTCATGTTTGAAAAGTTTAACGAAAATTAAAGGAATTGTTTTTGAATTTGGGTTTTTAGGTTCCAAATGAGTTGTCAATACATATTATAATAAACTAACAAAAAAACAATTGTGTAGCAGGGATTTTTTTGAGAAAAAACGCGTTTATTCTCGTAATTATTTCTGTTTTAAAATGTTACTAGTGTAATTACAAGCGTTTCCATATAATGTATGAAAAAAAACATATTTAAAACAGTAATACCGATGGGTGCGGTGCAATGCATCGCACGGCACGTCCGAGATGCATAGAATTCAATTTGAAATAGAATGCACTACAAAACGATTACTAGTCACTTTTTACAAACATGATTTCGTTAGACGTTGGTGGTAAATTTTCTAGACCTATTATCAAGCACAAATAAACGCTGGAACAAATTGGCCCTGAAAAAAGATAAGGAAAAGTTGCGCCCATTATTATTACAGTTTGAAGTTGTTTGAAACTTTTGTAAAATATAGTTGTGATATTGCCGAGATAACGCAATAGGCCAAACCACAGAATATGAAAAATCAAGCTTTAAAAAATAACCTCTGTATTTATTTATTTGCGAAAAAGTCTTCTAGATTTTTTAATTTACACGGTAACGTTGCCACTGGGTTGACCAATAAGCTCAAGAATAAATATGCCAATCCTGAACATACTCGTATCGTATTGCGTATACCAATAAATACAAATAATAAATCAAGTGACAATCGCAAACGGTGAGATATTCAAGTGACACTACGCGTTGACGCCAGTTCGACTGCCGCAATGTGCCTTAATACGTTTGTAATTGTCACATTTGTAATCGGTTGTCTCCTACGAGCTGACTGTAGGCGACGAACCTTTTATTATTGTAAAATATAAAAATAATTTGTAATCAATGTCTATGATATAAAATCTATAGTCTGATAGAAATGTAGATGATAGAATAATGTATATAGTCTAATATATTGTCTAAAAAAAGAAAAGAAAAATGTATTTTTTTCCTTCTTCGCACAAATGCCGCTAACACAAGTTGATTTTACTGTAAAATTGTTACTAAAAACTTTATGCTGCAATAAACTAAAATTTCAAGAAACATAACTATTTAATTTCGCCGGCTCCGCTATATCCGTTAACATGCAAAATAACTTTTATCAGATTTATTCATGCTTTTGTGAGATCAAAGCTTAGTCTGAGTTTTTCCAATAAAATTCAAGTGACACAGGCCATGTCAAGATTAGAAGCACACGTGAACTTGTGACGTAGATCAGTCAGAACACTTTGATAAACTACCTTTTGTCCCTTTGTGGTTTCGATAATCCTTGCTCACAATAGCTGAACTTCCTTCCGGCCGTTTTCGCAACTGATTTTCGTAACCAGTTGCGAAAACGGAAATATTATTCTTTACCCGCAACTGGTTGCGGCAGAAGAATAAATATTCTTTTTTCGCAACTTCACGGTAACGTTTTTAGGTTTCACAACCAGTTGCGAAAGAAGAATTTATTTCTTGTTTCGCACCTTTTTTCATGATAGTTTTGCAAAAAAACTTACATTAAAAATATACTGGCTATATAATGACAGAATACTTCTGTTATAGTGTCTGCCAGAAAATTGAGACATTTATAGATATAATTTGCGAAAAATAATTCTGAAAATTCAATTCACTTTGCACTTTGTTTGCACTTAATTGGTTTGTGAATATGTCGACATCGAACGTGTTTCCATCTTCATCTATAATGGAATTCATATCAACTAAAAGAGGAGGTTTAAAATTGCTCCATGATGGCTATCGCTATCACCGTAAGAAAATGTACATTAATGGTAACTCATTTTGGAAATGTAGCAATGACGCTATCTGTAAGGCAAACATTACACTGAATTCTCGTAATGAAATAGTTAAATTTAAAAACCACGATGATAACTGTGATGTTAACTTCGCCAGAAATATTGTTTTAAAAAAGATGGATAATCTAAAACAGACAACGAGTTGTGATTTTGATTCAATTCAAAAACAATATGAAAAATTAATAAAAGAAATGAAAGATGACGGCCTCGGCCTTCTAGGAGAAGTACCAAAATTTGCAAGTGTCAAGACAGGACTTTTTAATGAGAGAAACAAAGTTATAGGAGCTACAAAGGTACGTTTTGTAAGAGCACACGACGTAATTATACCAACAAGATACCAAAAATTTGTTCTAGCTGATTATTTTGATGATGA
Organism: Ecliptopera silaceata; assembly: GCA_932527185.1. Taxonomy (NCBI): domain Eukaryota; kingdom Metazoa; phylum Arthropoda; class Insecta; order Lepidoptera; family Geometridae; genus Ecliptopera; species Ecliptopera silaceata. Next base: position 5,462,534 of record OW052208.1, on the reverse strand, counting down.
TGATGAGAAAAGGATCATCATTTTTTGCTCCGCCGAAAATAAAAAAGAAATGAGTAAGTACACACATTTCTTTGCAGATGGCACATTTAAGAGTTGTCCAAAAGGATTTAAGCAACTATACACATTACATGCATTTGACGAAAAAAAAAAGCGCATTAAGCCCTTGATTTTTGGTTTGATGTGCGATAAAAAAATGAAAAGTTACCAAGTATTGTTCCGCTTGATAAAATCGTCTATTCCTTCGTGGTCCCCTACAAAAATTACAATGGACTTTGAATTGGCTGCTATAAATGCAATTCAAAAAGTGCATCCAAATATAATTTTCAGGGGATGTTACTACCACTTTAATCGTAGTCTCTGGAGGAAAGCTAAGGCTTTACAAATTAAAACTCGACCTAAAAAGAGGCACGTTGCGAGGTGCGTAGGGCTAGCTCGCTTACCCATGGAATTTTTAAATGTGGGGTACCACTATGTGATGACCAAAAGCCCGAACTGTGAAGAAATTAAAAAGTTCAATAAATACTTCAACAAACAATGGATTAAAAAAAATGAAATTTTAAAGGATTGTTGCTGTGAAAAAGAATTCATTAGGACAAACAACAATATTGAAGGCTGGCATGCAAAAATAAACAAGTACATTGGTTGCAGTAAGCCCACGCTAGCCCATTTACTTGACGTTTTAGAGACTGAGTCCGAGTCTTACGACTTAAGCAAAGTAATTAATAAAAAAAAAAAGGAATACGAAGAAATCGATCAAGAAATAGATGCAGCTATTAAAGATTTAAAAAACAAGAAAGAATAAGTGTAGGCCACTGCTTAGAAATTATTTGTCCATGCAATTTAAAAATTCAAATTTAAAATAATACTTACATTTAAATTTTTTGTATATTCTCATTTCTAAGCTTTTTTTTGTGTATATTAATAAACATTATATATATCTGCACAACGACGTTCGATAATTATTCCTTGTATATGGCTTCATAATTACAAAAAAATATCATCTATAAATAAAATTCCTTATTCGCAACTGGTTGCGAAAAAAGAATTAAAATTCTTCTGCCGCAACCAGTTGCGGGTAAAGAATAATATTTCCGTTTTCGCAACTGGTTACGAAAATTGGTTGCGAAAACGGCCGGAAGGAAAAAATGCTATGCAATAGCTTTACCGCGGCAATCCCCGAGTGCTACAAGTCTTTTTTTTATATTGTGGTCGTCGATGTCATTGCTAAAACGTCTGATTAACCAGTACCCACTAAATGTATGAGATTCGCTCAGAACGATATTATTGTAATTTTCGTATCATGTCGTGTCGTTGAGTGTGTAAACTCTCTTAGGTAGCAATATAGCGATAAATGAGATTGTGTTTCTGGTAATAAGGAATCTGAAGACATTTTTATTAAAAACTCGTTTGCGTTATTGGCAATATAGCCAATATAAATATAATTTGTGACCCAGATTTCAACACATATTTTATTCAATCATAGATATTGATTTTTCAGGTAATGAAATGCTTTTTGTTTACGATAAGATAGATAGATAAATAAATAAATATTCACGGACAAATCACACATCACACTCTCGTCCCAAACTAATCAAAGCTTGTACTATGGGAATTAGACTGCTAATAGAATACATATTATATATATTTTTTTTGTAAATACATACAAAGAGTAATATAACAGCCAGATAGAGGCATTGTAGTAGGCTTCAAGGAAAGTCAGGTGATTAGAGACTTCTAATTATAATAATAAATAAAATAATGTTGGACAATCCACACAACATCATCTAGCCCCAAGCTAAGCAGAGCTTGTGTTACTAGAAGACTGACATACTTAATACAATACATTACACATAATAGATATTTTTTATTATACATATAAAATACCCAGAACACCCGGAATAAATATTTGCAGATCGTACAAACATTTATCCCAAGGCGGGAATCGAACCCGCAACCTTCCGCGTCGCAGGCGGACCATCGCCCACCGCGCCACATCGGTCGTCAAATGTAAAATTAGCATGTTTAATTGTTTACTACTACTCTACAACAGTCTTCGATTTGCAAATATTTTGGCTCCGCAATATTTAATGCTTAGATTCCTCATAAAGCTTTTATGCTTCACTAAAATCTACCTCTTGAAGAGTTTTCGCGACGCGGTTACGAAGCGAAGGTAGTCATTATAAAACTCTCAAAAATAATTGAGTTGGATGGCAATCAACATTTTTAGCGCTACTTAAATCTCATTTTATTTTACGGCTCATAATTTACCTGGCTATCATTATTTTTTCTTACGTCCACTTAACTAGATTGTGAATTTTATGTATTTTACAAGTACTTTTACAGACCGGTACCTACACGACACTGACAGCTTCATCATCATCTCAATGCTTGAACAAAAATATCGTCAAAAACATAGCGTAGACTACATATTACATAGTGTACCTAGTTGTTGTGTAAATATGCTGAATTAAAAAAAGGACATAGCTGAATTTAAAAAAAGGACAAATAGGTAAATGTGAGTATAGACTCACAATAATACGTATACGTATAGACGTATACATAAATAAACATAACATAAAAACAATTGACCTACTTATTAGCAAATATAAAATATAACATACGTATATAAATAAACTTGAAAAATTACTAAAGTTAGTTATTTTTTTGAAATACAGTTGTTTGTATAATCTGTGTATGATTTATTTTTCCTACTAATATTATAAACGCGAAAGTTTGTATATAGTATAGTCAAAATAGACATTCTAGTTTGCATTAATTCCCAACAAGCTTGATTTTTGTGCAGGCCTTGAATACGTCATTACAAATGATATGTCAAAAGTCCCCATCGATCCCGCTTGTGCGTTGTTTTTTATTCCAGGTTAAAAGTCATACATTTGCGTTTTTTGCGTATATATCTGAAACAACGAGAGCTATCGAAAAATGGTTCAGGCAAAGTTTGTAGATCGTAAAATTGTCTACAAAAATGTCTTAACACTTTTCTTCTACAAAGCATCGCTTTCGAGATATAGTAACTTTAGAACAGAAGATGCTGCGTTTTTTTTATTTCAGCCGTTGAATTTGCTTCATTGCCACAGAACAAACAGTATTTATTATTATTTATTTGATTACCTACGTAATGATGACATAATGTCAACGATATCTTTTCTAAGATAATATTTGCAACAAAAAAACATAATAAAACATAAAAATTAAAAAAATATGGTTGATTCTACCAGTGTTTAGCAGAGGCCTAATAGACTAGGCCAGAACAATATATCCGTGACAATGCAATTTAAACTAGTGCAAAACAAGAGACGAATTGAAAGCCAACATTTAATCGCGGTTCGCAAACCGTATGTTAAAGTCACTCTCGTGACCATTACCGGCCTAATTTAAGTCTAAATAACATAAAGTTTTTAAGGATAGACCTAATATAGTTTTTAATATCATCTTACAGTCTTGCAATAAATAATATTACTTATAGTTTAAAGTATGCAAGGAAATAAAATTGTTGCACGCTATGCATGTTTACAAAAAGTCATATCATATTAAACTAAATAACATTTGAAAATCGAGGAATATGAATAAATAAACAAAACAATTCTCATCATTTATGTAGAAACAAGAAACTAAGTAAATGCTTATTCATAAAGTTTTTTGTTTTACAATAAACATTGAAAAAAAGTATTGAAAGAAATGAGGCCGTAAACATTACTTATTGAAACATCAAGAAATTGGAACAACACGTGGCTGGCCACGTACAGGCTTCCAAAGTATTTTTTTCGAAGAATTACATATTTGTACATTATTGTCTTTTTATAAAACATGCCACTGTGGTAAACTTAAAAAAACAAACTGGTATTTTTATCAATTCATCAACTTCCGAGTGAAACTAGTTTCACAGCCTATACCATCAATAAATAAATAAAATAAGTATTCACGGACAATTCACACATCACACTCTAGTCCCAAACTAAGCGCAAATCTTGTACTATGGGAACTAGATTGTTGATATAATACTTTTATACATTTTTGAAGTGAAAACTTCTTTAGCGGCGCTGGGTGGGTAAAAACTTTCAAACTCGCGTCAGGGTCACGTGACGTTGATAAAAAGCGTAAGATCGAGGGAAAGGGAGAGGAACTAGTATCTCCCACTCTTTCTACCGTGCCTGAGTGTGCTCTGTTTAGGCGGCACACAGACACATTCGCGCTTGCGCGAATGTGTCTGTGTCATTGTGATTGTCATTGTCATTATGACGTCTGTGGTTATATTTTTGAAGTGAAAACTTAAAAGTGAAAACACAACGTTAATATTGAAGTTTTCACTTCTGCCGGCACTCCCGGAGTGCTACCTTTTTTTTTTTAATTACGTACATAGAATACATAGTAACACCCCGACAAATAACAAATATTTATGTTCATCACACAAAAATTTGCTCTGGGTGGGAATTGAACCCACAACCCACAGCAGAGCTACTCTCAACTGAGCTGTGCCGCCTGCCAATATGTTTTTGACAGAACTACAACAAATAGAGGTATATTTTGAATATGAATTGTGTGAACATATGAATGGTCTACGAGTACCAGTTCTGACAACAGACAGACGAACAATCCATATCAATAAGGGTTGCAGGACCCTAAAAAGGCCTCAAACTTACAAATCTCTCTCGTTCAAGGGGTCCAAGGGTTAGAAGTCAACTAATCCACAGAACAAGACACAAGTAGGTTATGGACAAAATGAAAGTTCTTTTACGTAAGTGTTGACCTCAGCTCCGCTGACCTGTAACGATTTTGCGTTGAACTAAACACGCCTACTCTAAGGGCCCCCGCAAACTGTAAACTTTTTATCGGCCGATAGTTTGATCGGCTTCTTATTCAGTATGAAGACTGAATCACTGTAATGTGCGCATCTGCATACATCTTCATACTGATTAAGAAGCCGACCAAACTATCGGCCGATAAAAAGTCTGCAGTCTGCGGGGGCCCTAAGAGCCATCGACTTTTTATAGAAATTCGTCGGCAATACTTAATACATTATTGCTTTGTACCTCGTTTTGAATGTTAATATAACAAGTTTTTGTTTTTTGTAGAACGTCTAATACTGTGACATTATAAGGAATTTAGTTATTGTTTTTCGCAAGTCATTAATCGCATGTTAGTCACTAAGTTTCAGGTTTATTTTTAATGTCTATGTGTATAATATAAACGCAGTTTTTACTAGTTCATGATAATATTTTTTGTAGTAAATATTTATTTTATTTAAGATACAACAAGCATTAAGAGATATTACACTTAATTATATGAAAGATTCTAAGTATTTGTAGGTATTAAGGTATTAAGATGTTTAATCCTAAAACTGCTCAATTGTTTACAAAAATAAAGGCGTACGGAGCTTTCGTTATATAGTACTATTTTACAAATGGTACATTAGGGGGTTTGAAGTACACTGCGTAGCGATACGAGCGATCGTTGATTTTTCATGGTAGATGAATGTGACCATGTGACGTGTGACAAAGCGTAGTGATCTCCATTTAGCCACAACGTTTAAAACTGTCCCTTGTTTGGTTTCCTGAGACCCGAGCATTAATATAAATATAGCATAAATATATAATAATAAACAATATCATTTAGGAGTAGATATGTTCATAACTAACGAAATGCTACTTTATTAAGTAATTTATGTAAACTATTTAGATAGTAAATAAGGACTGTGTGAATGATGATATGTGTAAGAAAGGTGTGAGCATTGAGATGACGTCTGATAGAGGAGAGTGGAAGAAGAGGACGTGTTGTACCGACCCCACATAATGTGGGAAAAGGGTAGGAAGATGATGATTTAGATAGTAAATAAATAAAAAAAAATATAAGTATATACTATATACCTAAATATAGCATAAATGTGACAATCACACACATATCAAAACGATGAGGTATTCGAGTGACAATACGCGTTAACGCCAGTATATACGGGCTGACTACTGAACGTTGCATCGTCACCGCGCAGTGTGTCTTGAATGTGCTATCGTTACAATACGTTTACGATTGTCACATTTATTCGTGATCACCGTTTTCGGTAATATTAAATAGCAAAGCTTGCACTATGGGAACTAGATAGAATAATTAAATTGTTTATTTTAAAATACATACATAGAATTCATAGTAACACCCAGACACAAATATTTATTTACATCACACAAACTTTTACCCTAGGTGGGAATCGAACCCACGACCCACAGCATGGAAGGCAGAGCTACCTACTACCAATTGAGCTGTGACGTCTGTCTGTAAAAACATTACCTCTTTTACAAAATCTAATTTTAGTTTGTAATGCAAATCATTTCATCCAACAATCGTTTCTATTTAAATAAAGTACCAATAACTATAAATAGCAATACCTACCTAAAAGTCCCACATCACTCCAAAATAATTTTGGTTGTAAGCAAAACTTTGCAGTTGTTAAATAAAGTCACGGTTGCTGGATTTCGGTACCTTTATATTTGTAACGAACAGTTAAACCGCCGTAAATTAATTACATATTTGCGGCTCCGTAATTATGTATAGTCCAGAGAGTATTTGCACACGGACCGATACGGACACGATATTATGACAATGAGCGGAAGGAAAATATCGGTATTGTTCTGTAAGCGTCTAGTATAGAGACAATATTTAATAAATAGAAATATAAGGTGAGGTGTCAATGGACACCCAAATAGAACGAAATTCTTAATTTAATAAGTTTTTTTTTTTTTTACAAGTTATAGGCAAGCGTTTGACCGCGATCTCACCTGATGTTAAGTGACGATGCGGTCTACGATGTAGCACACTTGCCTAGAAGATACCCATTCACTCGTCTCTTAAAAATATCCAAATTATAGGACTCTGGAAACACAGACGCCGGCAACGAGTTCCACTCTTTGGCTGACCGCATTATAAAAGTAGAAGCAAAACGCTTGGTGCGGGCAGGTGGAATGTCAACCATGTATAATAAGTATATAATGTATAATAAGTCTCTTGCTTGAACGCTGAGATTGAAAGAGAGAAACACGCGCACGCCGCACGGCTTACAACTATAGAAAAAAAAATTAAGACCAAAAGTGGAAACGTTACAATTTTTGGTCTTAATCTTTTCCATCTAGTCTCTTTTTCGTAACGCGCGATGAGGAACGTCTTTCCAATAAATATTATTTATTTCTAAAGGTAAAAGAAATGTTTTCTGCAATTTGACTTGACTAATTAAGGTTTTAAAAACTATATATTAAAACTTATAACGCAACGCAGTTTGATTGGTTCAGTTTTACACTATAGAAGTAGTACGAGTTTTTTTTTATGCCATAGCTGGCAGACGAGTTTGCGGGTCACCTGATGGAGATTAGTAGAATATGTTATAATCATCATCAATCATGCATGTTTATGACTTTATTCAGCTTTTTTTGGATATCGTGTCGGAGTCGCGCCGGTGGTAGTGTGAAAGATCCATACTCGGCAGTCGGTGCAACTCAATTTGACCTAGTTTTTGCAGTTTTGCACTCGCAAAACTAACGTATGTTATTTATGTCGACTACTGAAATTTTTACATAAATCAGTTGGAGGCTGGAGTATATTTTCATATGCATGTTAATTGTTATAATTCGTTTTAAAGCATCCTCATTGGCAACGCATGGTATAGTGTTTTCAAAACAATGTTTCTGTATAAAAGTTCTAAATAAGAACATTTTGACAGGCGTCACAGCTCAGTTGTTAGTAGCTCTGCCTTCTATGCAGGGTATGACGTGTAAGGCTGGTTAAGAATTTATTTTTGAAAGACAAAAAAAATACTGAATAAAATGCTGAAAAATTTGCAGGCCTGCAACTCTTATCTGTGTTTCTATTTCATTTATTTCGTTGACACTGACATCAACTTATTGTAGTTTTTTTTATAATAGCATGTTTGCCGAGCTGCAGCTACAAAATGCCAAGTGTGCCCCAACAATTCAGAAGCATTCGAAAATCAAGAACAGAAAGATAGTGGGCAAAGTAAGAACCAAAAGGGCAATAACCGAGCACAATATATCCCAACTGCAATTGAAGACGAACGAAAGAGTTTCTAACTGCCTCGGCCAGATTTCCATACCAAGCCTTCAGCAGGGGCGTAGTAAGGATTTTTAAGAATAGGGGGACTCGTTTATTTTCTACACATGCAATTTATAATTACATCTAATTATTTGTATATATCTAGACGTTTTTACAGTTTTAAATTACGGTTCTTTATACCAAATTTAAATTAAGATGTCATGCAATAAAAAAATAAAAATATGCTCATCCAGCATGCTCACAAAAAAATATTTATAGTGTTCTAATTATGGTGTAAATATACAAAATATGTGAGTAAGTACACATGTTTATGAACTAAGTCAATTCAATACTCAAGTTATCTTCAGATACAACTAAGCTCGCTAAAGTATGTTAAAAAAATGCAGTATTTACTAAAATGTTTGTTTGTTTTGTATTGTAAAATTCAAAGGCAGATCCGTGATCATGGCGCATGCAACTGAAATATCGGGAAATAAATCAATCTCACAAATCATTGTAAATATACAGTTTTTGAAGAAAACTTTATCGATTTATGATAATGAAATACCCCTACTACGTTTCTGAATACGCTCAGCTCTGTCTTCACTATGTTGGCACGTTGGCGCCACGCCAAACAATTACTTTGTCTCGTCACGAACATTTTCTACAACTGATGGATCTAAAACGTCTCTCATCTACATGTGTTTTAAATAGGTTTCCGAAAATAGGTCAACTTAAGAACCTAAAAAAGAAGACTTCTCTCATATAAAATATACTTACGAATTTTATATTCCAAGCAGATGTAGAATCAGAATTTTGTAGGCGTAAACGGATTGAATAAATACTGGATTTGATTGAAATACTCATTGTCTATGTACAAAACTATCTACTATTAACTTATACAAGGTGTTACAAAATGTCCCTCATCATCATCATCAACCTATATCAGTCCACTGCTGGACGTAGGTATCTCCCAAGACACGCCACTGAGCCCGGTATAATGTCCCTATAAGAATGAAAAGAGGGCAAATAAAGTTTGTTAAATGATTTTAGTCAAAGATTTATTTTCACAAAACATAATTATATAAATATGACATTATGACACAAAACATAATTACATAATAATTATACTAAACATAATTTTCTCAAAGAATATAGAGTCATTATGTTACATAAATTATATAAAGGTTATATTATGATAAAAATGTTATTTCTTTTCTTAGTTCTGTTTTGTTCGGTTACTTCGGCTAAGTGAAAAACCTACTTCATCAAAGAAATATAACAAGATTATATTGATAACGCTCTCGCTGGAAGACATAAAAAAAATACTGACACCAAAACCCAGCTCTGTCATAAAATGAGATAAATTGCTGAAATAACGGACGAAAAACTTGATAAATGAGTTTACGCGGGTAATAACCTTGCTAAGTAGTGGCTAGATGTGATGTAGCTTGAAAGTCAAATTCATCAAGATTAGGCTTAATCGCAGTTTTCTAACATCAACTTGCTTTGTATTGCGAGTAATTTAAAGAATTATAGTCCAAAGAATTCACAAGTTTGAGGATTCTTTGTACCTACTATAATTCTTTTGATTTCGGTGTACAAACGTGTAAAAAACTTAGGTACTTACTAAATTAATGGACTTACTATTTCTTATACATCAGGTTTTTTGTAGATTCTAATCAAAGTTGAAAATTTCAAGTAAGATTTTTTTTTGCACAATTATTCAATGTTTTTAAATTAGTAAAAACAATCGACTGCAATAAAAGATAAATTATAATTAAATTAATAAATACCTATATCAAATTTTGTTTTACAACGCTGAACTCTATAAAAACGCTTTCTAAATCAACTGAAACTTAAGGAAAATTGCTTAACACGATTTTTTTACACCTTTATTATACAAGACCGCACCTTAAGCCTAATTAAAGGCCCGTTCTATGTAATCTACGCGGTACTTATAAATAAAACGGAATAAAATTAAAAAAAACACCGTTTTAACAAATAAAATAAAAGTTCAAAGACACATCTGAAGATACCTAAATTTTGTTGGTATAAATAACTTCTAAAACAACTTATTTGTTACGCTATATCAGTTGTAATATTTGTTGTCTGGAATAGATCGCTTAGCCTTATAAGCCCGCCCCTTGTACGTTTTTTTATTGTCTCTCCTTTTCTAATGTACAAGGTATTTATAAACCTAAATCGAAAAAATACCAAAAAATACAGTCGAGTATACGTCTACTGCTACTATAATTATGAGACTTACGCGCTGCCTACTGCGTCACCGAGGCTATTGCTACTATAATTGCTGAGGACTAAAATGAAATAAGTGGTTACTTAGGTACTCACACATCGAATAGTCTAATAATAGAAATGTCCACATCGATATTCGAAGGGGTTGACAGAGACAAAGCAATATTCTGGCCCAACGCCAGCCGTTTTCAAACCTGCAGTAAGACACTAACAGGTATGGGATGGCGGGAAGCGAGCCGATCAAAGATTGCTCTGTTTCAAAACGGGGACAATGCACTGTCAGTGCGGCTACTTTTTAGCTAAATCTAGCTACTTTTAGCGTAAATCGCGCCACTTTTATGATGATTTAGCAATATCTGTTTTCAAAAGTGACATAAAAATCTTGTCTAAACCATTAGCATTCTTTAATAAATGTTTCGATGATGGATTTTAATTCAAATTCGGTCTTCAACAAACATTCCTTTTCACGTTCCATGATTTTTTTTTAATAAAAAATGCCTATAAAGAATACTACAATCGTCAAAGCTGTTTAGTTTTTGGTAGAAATCAGAAGTTAATAAATGTGAGGATTTATATTTAGTATTGCAGAATTGACAAGCAAAATACTGGCAACACTGATACATAAGCTTTTGTAGTAACTACAAAAGTATCGAGAATAAAAATGTAAATTTCTTCTACGTTCAATGTGCTTTTGGTATTCCAACAATGAGACGAGTGGAATCGTAAGATCAGTATTTGAACAATCAGACGAACAAATGGCGTGATATTTGAGCAGCTATAATAATAATTGTCATACGGTTCTTTGGCTGAAATGAACAATATAATACCTATATTTAATATGGTTGGTGTTGCCATAAGTAGTAATATATTATTATCTCTAATTTATTGTAACAAAAAATATACAAATTTATTTTTATAGATTAAAAGCATTAGTCACTTTATAAATGTGTATCTATTATTATATTCTTGATATACTTACATCGTATTTTAGTGTTTTCAAATAGTCTAATTAAGCATAGTTTACTTAGAAAGAAGTGGCAGTGGGCTGACCATGTAAACCGGAAGTGTAAGGCCGAAAAACCGACAATCGTTGGAGCAAACGGGTACTGGAGGGATACCGCGTTTAGGCAACCGTAGTGTAGGACGCCCTCTGGCGAGATGGAGCGACGATCCACGGAGTGTAGCTGGCAAACACTGGATGAGAAGAGCTGAAGACCGTGCTCAGTGGCGTCTTGGGAGAGACCTACGTCCAGCAGTGGACTAATACAGGGCGATGATGTTGATGATGGTGATGATTTAGCATTTATTTACTTACCTAGATCCTCTGCATCCTCACTCCACTCTCCAGTCCCGACCACAAGTACCGACATCACAGCCACAATCACACACCGAAGCACGGACTTCGAACCAACACTACACTTCATTGTCACTTAATTACTTAAACTAAGCTTAATCATATTTATCTCTATTTGGCAAGTTAGGTTCATTTTTGACTAATTAATATTTTTATTGTTTTTCTTCTTACACTGCGTATAGTTTCTAGCGATAACCATTGTTTTTAATTAAATCAATTCTTAATAAAGTTTGTCGAAATCTGATAATTTTGACCGTAATCTTCGTATACTAAATGAGAATGATAAGATCCTCCCATCGATTTAATTCCATTTTTTATTTCGTTTTTGTTTTTTTTTAATTTGATCGTCCTATGTTTAATGTATTTCCTTTAGTGTAGTGGTGTCACGCACGCGAGAGCTTCGGGACTCGGTTAAATATCCCGTTGAATAATTCAGTACTCTTTTAGCGGAGCGGTCCCGGTCCACCTGCAACAAAAGTACATAGTGCTTCATTTATGTATTTAGTCTATGCAAATAGTGGGAATTCTTAATGTCAAATATGGAAAATTTGGAATTATTTTCAGAGAAACGTTTTACGTTAATTAGATAATTATTATCTGGACGCCCAGGAGATTGGTGGAGTGTCGCCAAAGCCCGGGAGGAAGGCTTTGGGGGAGACCTTTGCCCAGCAGTGGGACAGTATAGGTTAAAAAAAAATAAAAAAATCTTTGGATTTTACTTTCTAAATAACAATCTAGCAACTTTATCTAGATTATCCGTTTTTATCTATATTCATAAACAATAATATACAATAAACTTCTATTTATGTTATAGATCGGTAAAACTGTAAAGTTCCAAATAATAACTTTTTGGTAAAATTCACTGGCTCTTTTATAAAAGAGTGACAGCAGCAAAGTTCTATTTTTGAAACATGAAACTACAAAATAAAAAGTTTTTTTTTGCATGTTTGTTTTTTTTTTATTAATATATAACCTATTTTTTAAATTATTAAATAAATAAAACCGCCTAGAATTGTATATAAAGTCCATAAACATCTTTCTAGAAAAAACTATAAAGGTTCCAAAATAAAGCAAAATATGAAGTGTGTAGCACATTTAGTTTTATCAAATTGGGACTGGAGCTTAGCTTCACAATGTCTGCAATCCAGCGCTTAGCGGAAGGCAGTGTGTTTATTTTAAAAGGAATTTCTTGAAAAATTGAACAAAGCTTTCAAGAAGTAAATACTTCATCAAAGAAAACTAAACGACCGTCGCAAGAACATATGCCTAAGCTCGTTTAAAAAAACATCGTGATTGTATTTCTTAGTATTGCTCAACGACTTATTCATTCTGGTATTTTTTGATGAATGGCTTGTTTAGGAACTTGTGAGCACTTTTTCGAAAATTTCTGAAGAAGTAATTGAATGAAATGAAATGACCATAAAATGATATAGGAGTTCTAAGTGTTGGCAACATCAGTCAAAAATATTTTTTGTGCTAAACATTCTATTAAAAGTACAAGAAAATTCTATGAGCTAGTTCCTCGCGACAAATATAGCTACTTATTATGAGTCGAAGTGTTGCCAACATTAGTCAAAAAGTATTATGGTTGCTAAAACTTTTTTTATTGCTAGAGCTAGTTACTTGCAATGAAAACCTAAAAAAAAAAGGTGTAGGAATATTATAGCTTATAATATTATACATATATATAGGAAACGTTCTGAGTGTTACCCCCATCAGTCAATAGTATTTTTTAATAAATTTCATATTGTTATACCGCATTTATTTCCATGTACATTAAGATTCTAAGTGACAGTTCCTACTAAAAACCCAAAAAGACGGGTAGAAACATTATTTCTACATTCGAGGTTGTCTGAGTGTTGCCACCGTCAGTCAAAAGCGACGAAAACTTTTTTCGACTAATTGCTGCAATTCAGCAACTCTGATCACGTGCAAGCCGCTGTCTGGCAGCATGTGAACGACGGGACATTGTTTATTGGATTGCTAGTTAAAAATATACATTATGATGCATAATAGTCATTCATTCATTTATTTTTCATTCATTTAATTATTAGATCTACCAACAGGTCCTTCATGATTAGGTACATGCTAGTTTTACACATTGATGATAATAGTATACTATCAGCATACAACAATTACTCCCCTATTAACGGTGATAGGGGAGGAATTGTTTGAGGAATCTCATTTGAATTTTTTGCTTAATACCAGGTACAGTCAGGGTTAAAAGTTGGTCTCACTTTCAGGATTTGTGAGATACTTAGTTGTTAATAAATCCAACATAAAGTATTATTGAAACAATTTTCAGTGTTCAGATAAGGTCATATAGGAACTTTATGGAATTTTAACCTATTTTCATTTATTTATCATGCCGAGTGTACTCTAGAAGTATTATTTATAACATGGTTTGCGTACTTTAACCACACGAAAGAAGCAAGTAATGTTTTCTCCCAATTTTGCGCAGGCTTTGATTCTAACATGGATTTATAAGGAAATTGTTTGATCTTTACAGGGGGAAATTGGTGGAAAACCACGTTGACAACGCATTTACATCGGCTTTCGTTTTCATATAAAAAACTATTCAAATTGCTTCGTGTGATTTATTATTTTCTTCCCTCGCGTTGGTTTTTCCTAGCTCAGCCGGCCTATCCTAGCCTCTAAAACCTACTAACTCATAAGTATTCTGTGGCATTTCTTGTAGACTGATGTGTCTTTGACGTTATTATCGATAAGATTTAATACAATTGGCCTATCCTAACCTCTCAAAACCTGCCTTTAAACCACGTTCAGTTTCTATAGTAACTCATCGGTATTCTGTAGCATTTTTTGTGGACTGATGTTTCTCAGCTGTATTAAGTTACTATAGAAACTAAACGTGGTTTAAGAACTGGTACGTTTTGAAAAACTAGGATAGGTCTACAGCCTAGTGAAGTACTTCAAGAATGTGATGCGATCGATCTAATCTAGTAGGACAGAGTGGCGCGTCTTAGGAGAGACCTACGTCCTGCGTGGACTGATATAGGTTGTTGATGATGATGATTATGATGAAGCTAGTACTATGGAAATAAGATTGCTAATAGAATACTCACATACATATTTTTTTGTGAATACCCAGACTCAGAAAAAAATATATTTAATTTTATGTTCGTCATAAAAACTTTTGCTCTGGGAATCGAACCCACGAACCACAGCATAGAAAGCAGAGCTACTGCCAACTGAACTGTGACGCCTGTCAGGTATGTATTTTACCTACCTTAATGTGATATTAGCATAGGTTGTATTATGGCTAGTGTAACCTTAAATAGAATTCTAGTATAATAATTAGTCTACGTAACGGCTACTAATTTTGCCGGAGGCTTCAATAGGATTTTACTGCCTTTAAATCATTGAATAGTGCTTAAGTCTGTAAATTATCTAGTGTGGGTGTCATAGTAAATACATTCAGACTACCTACGGCACTCTATATTGTAATTAGTAGGTACTTACCCAGTTATACTTATAAATATTTATAAGTATAATACTTATAAATTCAATAAATAAAAAAAATAGGACTGTTTAAATGTAGACACCTGTTTTTTGTGTAATTTTAATTTTGTACTTTTAATATGGTGTATAATAATAATAATTTTTTTTTATTAAACATACAATTATTGTGTAAATTACTGCCTAAAAGGTTAAGGTTAAGGCCTTAAGGTTCAAAAGATAACCAAATTGTAAACCAAGATTCATAAATAATAGGTGCAAAAGATATCCGTTTCATTAACCAAGATTGATAAGTAATAACATAATTTCAATATTAATTAGCAGATCGCCAAGACACCTTGTTATCATAACAAATTAGCTATCATTTCCCACTGAACGGGGAGTAAATAATACGCATTTAAATACTTGAATTTTCTCTATTCTAACCTTAGTTTCTGACGAGCTGTATCCAACATTGAAACTTTCACAGACACTGAAGACACAAGTTTTGTTTTGTTTTCCACGTTTGTAAGTTTGTTTTGTAGGTTACGTGGAGGCATGCGTTTGGTCATGGACCGACACGTGCGCACTTGGCCGCGTCGTGCGGTGTACTGAGCTTATTTCTACCTTTGGAGCGGGTTGGGCGGACACCCAGGTGAGCTGGGCGCCGGCTGAAGCTAGAAAGTGGGAGATGCGATTGTAAGTTTCCTTTGATTATTTTGAAATTGTGTTAAAGTTTTGTTGAAAGCTTAGAGTGCTGTCGATATTTTTCACTAATGACTTTCAGTTAACATTGTTGAATGTTAGGAATAGTGAATTTAGAATCCTTGTTATTCTTCCTATATTTTTTCTTACGTAACGTGTTTCAGTTCCAGAGTTAAGGGCTCGTTCCACACCATATTTAGACTTCATTCGTTAACTATTCACGGGTATACCATGACAACGAAAAATATCGAAAAACAATTTAGTCACATACGCACTTCTTCTTCTTATCGTGTCGATGCTACAACTGTATTTTTTTGTAGCATCGCGTTGGAAAGATTAGCCAGACTAGACACTGCTTTACCGTACCTAGCTGCATTATTTACATATTATGCACTAAAGCACCTAAACCAATTGACATAAAAAAATAGAATAAAATCTGATAAAAAGCTGGAAAAAAAACTGTGAATTCGAAGCTTCGAGTAACCGAGATCGTTATAGCCCACTCAAGGCTTTCATTTATGAGTAGGTCGATGTTCCTCTCGTATTAATTACGAATTCGAATTAGTGCGCTGACCGGACTGGAGTTTTCGCTTACTTTGCCTTATAATCTTTCACATACGCACTAATACCTTAACGAACGGTTAGTTTAACCATCACTTAAAGAATATAATTAAACAATATATAATTAGAAGTACTGTATTTTGTTGTAGCATCGCGTTGAAAAGAATGCTTATTAAATTAAATGTATTATACTGTAGTATAATTAGACACACGGTAGTTTGACAGAAATTTTTGAAAAAGAAAAAATATTTTATTTCTGATAAAACAAGCATTCAGTAGTTTATAAATAATTATTCAAAAACAGCCCTAGTTTGTAGGAATATTGTTTTTTAGACGGTAGGACGGTAAGACACGCTAATCTTTTCTTACCTTAAGGTAGGTAAGAAATAATAATAACTACTATAAAGTAGCGCTAATAGTCACTTAAAAACTTATCACTAATCAAACTAGCAATGATACTAATTATTACAACCAAAAAAAGTTAATAAAAAATTCAATAAAAATATGTTTATTGCGTGGTACCATGTATTACCCCCTATCTTATAAAAAGTTAGCGTTCACTTGAAGCCATCATTACGTATGGTAATCAATACTTCAAGTCTACGCTAACTTTTATAAGATAGACCGTAGATCTTTAATTTGTACAAAAATCATTAAATGTTATGGAAAGTTTTAAAGGAATAGGATTCGGTATAATAGGGTCGAATATTTTTCCCAATACAACGACATCTATTAGATTAGTTCTATCTGTGTCTCGTTGACCTTGTGGCAAATATCTTGACAATCTAACACAAACATAATACAATACAAACCTAATTTATACCCTCAGAATAAAACTAAAAGAATAAGAAGTCTAAACTTTATCAAATAAGATCCGAAGTATGACAGTGATGGACATTATCGTGGTTTTTTGCTTATTAAATTCATATTTTACGAAATATATAACAAAAGTCCAGAGATATTCTAAGTCGAGACAATTTTTAGTCTCAATGTTAAGGACATTTTATAGGCAAAAGCTCAGTAACATTATTTTAATTGACAGACGGCACAAGTTAGTCGTTTACAATGGAAGCTTTTCTTCGTGGGTTTGATGCCAATCAAGTACAAAAAATATGTTTATTAGCTAACATTCAAGTTGGTATTTTTCTTGGTGTTGGTATATCTGTTTATGTATGAACAACAAAAAATTGTAAGCAAAAACCATTGTTTTTGTCAAAAAAAGCCTAATGCAGGCTTATTCCCTCTAACTATAAAAGTGACAGAGATCAATAAATTTAGATACTGCTATAAAAAAAGAAAGATACATTTTTATAAACTGTACACCACCCTTGATAGAACATTTTTTGTTTCAGCTAACCTCTACAGTCTACACAATTGCCTTTTGTTACATAAGCTTTTCTGATATTTTAAGTTTAACAATGTAATTTTATGTGATATTGTAATTTCAATAGAAACTGCACCAATTATCGCATTATTAGAGCGAGCACAGATGGTCGGATTCAAATTGAATATTCCCGAGCGATCCGATTATGCATTGCCGCGAAATCGATTCAATTGTGGTCAGTCATTAGGTGTTTATACCATAGGTATGAACACTGAACGGCTAGGCCAATGTTTGTTCATACAGGCTTTAGCTAACACACACATCCTGCAGTCGCTACAGTATAGAAAACGTAGTAGTTGTACTTCCGATTGACGACCGATGTGGCGCGGCGGGCGAAGGTCCGCCTGCAGGTTCGATTCCCACCTTGGGATAATTGTCGACAGAAAACTAAGGTGTTCAACATAGCTCAAGGAATAAGCAAGCTGAAGTGGCAGTGGGCTGGCCATGTTATCCGATGAACAATTGTTGGAGCAAACGGATAATAGAGCGGAGACCGCGTTTAGGCAAGCGTAGTCTAGGACGCACCCGGCGAGATGGAGCGACGATCTGCGGTGTGTAGCTGGCAAAAACTGGATGAGAAGAGCCGAAGACTGGGCTCAGTGGCGCGTCTTGAGAGAATCCTACGTCCAGCAGTGGGCTGATATAGGTTGATGATGAGAAGTAATTATGTGATTTGTAAATTATCGTAATAAGTATCTACTGAATCAGCTGCTATCTATAAGCTATGATGTGGTAAAGACAAGCTAGATTAACGATTAACCCATATCAGTTTGCTGTGGTTTGGATGTTTCACGTTTTAGTTTGTACCTTTTTAAGTTTATTCAATTTTCATTATATTCGGAAATCCTCAAAAATATATTAGAAGATATCCCGTATATTCGTCCGCGTTTGCGTGCACTAAGTTGACTCGTCCTAGGTTCTACTCATTCTACCTACTAATTTGTGAGCGTCTACGTACTTTTACACACCCTCCAAATTTTAAAAAGTCTTTATGACCAGTGGCTTAAGCTATGCGTCGTCAGTTAGCAATCAGTAAATCAGTCACCGAAAACGACATAACATTGGCCTAATTTTGGGCTAACATTGCTTTAAGTTACCAACACGAAGAAGAAAAAGAAGTCAGTGAGTAATATCTTGATATAAGATAACAGAACTAATTTTTTTAATTATTATTTGAGTAAAAAGCAGCTGCAAAAAGAACACCACATTCCACAATAATATTGCATACGGATCGTAGTGGTATACCACTACGATGTTATGGGTATACCCACAACAGTATTGAAAAACAGCGTGTAAATTCGCAGTGGATGTCTGCATAACGTAGTAGTGGTTTTTCTAAAAGCCTATACTAAACCCATCTATGCCTGTTAGTAGTGATGTCCGGGACAACGCGATATTTATCGATGACCTAAAACGTTTATGAGGGATTCGTGTCGGAGCTAATCTTGGCGCTTCCGTTATCGATAAACTAAAATATCATGCCTCGGAAATTTGTAGCGCAACGTATAAATTCAGAATGGTGTGCCAGTGACTAGGCGGTTTTCGAAAAGGTTTAGCTAAATATATTTTGTACGTACCTACTTGCAATGATACGAAAGGAAAAAGGTGTCCGATTGGATTTTTTATTTAATACGTGTATTGACAAACTTCAATGAAAAAAATTTAAACTTGCTATTATTTGAACTTAGCGACATGTTATTTCACAAAATTTTATTTGTACTTTAATAATGTGCTTTATTAAAGCTTCAATAAAAACGTTTCATTTTATATATTAGTATGGCTCTGTTACATATAAGCGAAATTAAATATTACCAGCTAGTTAGAATTCAATTTGAAATATAAAATAACTATTTAATAACTAAAAATCAAATACAAATTTCTTGCAAAATTTCATTAATTTATATTTTTTTATTTACATCTTCCATGACTTCATCGGCTTCATTTTTTTTGGAAGATATATTTTATAAGCTCGATATGTCTCAAAATTCATGTCCGTTGTGAAGTCTGATGATTCAAAGTAAATCAAATGAACCATTCTAATGCTCAATTCAGTGACAAATCCGCTGTTCATGTGAACAGATGCGTACAAATTCATGATTCATGCGAGCATGCCCGAGTCCGCATGTTCTGGGCTCTGTAGCCCTACCATGAGTTTTTACTATACTATATATACTATACTCGCTAGCGTCTGTAGTTTAAAAAATGTTTGAAGATTTGTACAGCGCCTATAGCGGATAGTTGGGTACTAAAAATCGTAATACTAGATATTATTTACGAAACTACTGTAGTAAAGTCAGGCGATTTTACTGTGACAACTCATGGTAGAGGTATATCAGAAATAAATGTGACAATCGTAAACGTAACGTATTTGAGATACACTGCGCGCTAACGCTGCGACGTTGGACAACGTAAAGGATAGCCGGCGTTAACGCGCAGTCACCGTTTTGTTACATTAACGATTGTCATATTTATTTGTTATTATTTGTGATCGAGCCACTGAGCAAAGTTTTTGATCTATGATTCATCATATTGTACTTCAAAATATAGCTTTTGCATCAACAATTACTTAGTAACAAAGATTACTATTCCTGATTTTTATTTAATGTTTGAAAATGCATTTAAAAACGCAAATAAAGTCAGTTGATTAAAAAAACAGTATTAGACAAAAGTCTGAAATACCTACAATTATTTCCGAGGCACGATTAACAAAAATGCTATTATTCATAAAAACACCGAACTTGAATCCCATTTTTATTTTCTAGCAAAGTCTCTAGAGATTGAATTAGGTTCGACAGATTAGTTAAGTAGTTTAGTACCTCGAAGCTTCAGACAAACAAATAATTAGCAAACAAAGACAGAAAGAGAACATAACGAATTCTGTCACGGCGTTGCTTAAGCGGAAAATGTTCATTTAGCTTACTTATATTACTTCGCAAGTACGCTTGGATAATCACTGATATTTTGATGAGAAAAAGTCTTATCATAGTTCAAGCTCCAAGTTCTAGATAACAACCCTTATTGAATAATTACAACTTAATTTTAGTTCTTTTGATTCTTGCATTAAAGCCGTGTGGTTTGTTTCACTATATTATTTTATTTGGTGATGACGACCGATGTGGCGCGGCGGGCGAAGCTCCTGCGACGCGGAGGTTGCGGGTTCGATTCCCGCCTTGGGATAAATGTTTGTACGATCTGAAAGTATTTATTCCGGGTGTTCTGGGTATTTTATACGTATAATAAAAATATATATCTATTAATGTATTGTATTAAGTATGTCAGTCTTCTAGTACCCATAACACAAGCTCTGCTTAGCTTGGGGCTAGATGACGTTGTGTGGATTGTCCAGCATTATTTATTTTATTTATTTTTAAATAAGATAAATAATAAATGTAAATTTCGTAAACGTAACAAAACGATAACGTATTCAATTCACACTGCGCGTCATTATCAGCTTGTCAGCCGATAGCGGAATCACGATACGTGAATTGCAATGTCACATTTATTATGCTGGGGCCACATTAGCGGGCTACGGCGAATATTCTTGTTAACGCGATGTATGTGGCCGGGTACATCGTGTCATCGCGTAGTATTTAAACAAGAACATCGCCTATACCCGAACATGTTGTTTTTGTCGCGCCAACACGATACGAATATTCGCCCGCTAATGTAGCCGAAGCAGTAGTGATCGGGCTTCTGTCGTAGAATTTTAGGTTGCTCTGGTATATTCTAAAAGGAAAACCTCAAAGCTTGTTGGAGATTCCCATTTCAGAAAATGAATAGGCTTATGATATCGAGCTGAGGTGGTCTTGTTTTATTTTCGATTATTGAACGAGTTGTTTAGAAGTTTCGTTTTCATCCTACTCTCTTATATTCAGTTATAAAATATTATTTTTTACTATTATGATATAAGTAGATTTACTAGGAATACAACAATAGTGTACGTTTTAGATACTGGCAGATCCTACGTAGAGTCTGGTTTTTTCGAGTATTAAGGATTCAAAGTAGCCTTAGGCTTTATCCAGATTATGAGCTATTTATGTTTCTAGTTTTATATATTTAGAGATAAAGAGTCTAGATTCAACGTGATACAAACATATTTTACTTTTATAATATTAATAGGATAGGCTTATAGGTCTACTCTGGATAGAATTAAAATTCTTATTTAGTTTCAAATGATAAATGAGTGTTTACTAATAAAAATATATTCAACCTTTTGAGGTACAACTATTACAGTTTGTACAAAATGTACTTTGGAATACATAAAACACAAAAGAAACAATTGAGCTATCTACAGACCCTTGCAAAATATTTGTTCCGTATCTGGGTCATATTGGCGGAATCGTTGCAGGACCTACAACAGATGCTGAACAGTCTTGCTGAAGCCTCACGACGGATTGGCCTGGGCATGAACTTGGATAAAACGAAGGTCATGATTAATGACCGTATTACCCCAGAGCCAATAACCGTTGCCGGAATGCCTCTCGAATTTGTGCAGGAGTATGTTTACCTCGGGCAGACTCTGCGGTTAGGTAGACACAACTTCGAGAGAGAGCTAGACCGGAGAATTCAGCTGGGCTGGGCTGCGTTTGGGAAACTTCGTCAAGTCTTCTCGTCATCCATCCCTCAATGTCTGAAAACGAAAGTTTTCAACCAGTGCGTCCTACCCGTTATGACCTATGCTTCTGAAACGTGGACACTGACAGTGGGGTTGGTCCACAAGCTGAAAGTCGCTCAGCGCGCTATGGAGAGAGCTATGCTCGGAATTTCTTTGCGTGACAGAATCCGCAACGAAATTATTCGTCAGAAAACCAAAGTGTTCGACATAGCTCAAAGAATTAGCAAGCTGAAGTGGCAGTGGGCCGGCCATGTTTGCCGAAGAACCGACAACCGTTGGAGCAAACGGATACTGGAGTGGAGACCGCGTTTAGGCAAGCGTATTGTAGGACGCCCTCCGGCGAGATGGATCGACGATCTGCGTAGTGTAGCTGGCAAACACTGGATGAGAAGAGCCGAAGACCGGGCTCAGTGGCGCGTCTTGGGAGAGACCTACGTCCAGCAGTGGACTGCAATAGGTTGATGATGATGATGATGATGATCTGGGTATTTCTATGTAGGTATAATAGCTATGTATTTGTTTACAAAAAAAATTAAGTATCTACTATCTCTAGCTGTTTTCTATCAGCAACCTAGTTGCTATATTACAAACTTTTCTTAGTTTGGGACTAGAACTCAATGTGTGAAATGTCCAAAAATATTTAAATTAATTTTTATACAGCATAGCCAAGAGTCATTAGTAGATAGACACGGGGCAGATGCTTTCAAAGATAATTTAAATGTAAGATTAGCGAATAAAAATTCAGCCAGCCACAGCACTCTCAGGTATTACAATAAACCGGCTAAATACAGAATTATTAGGTTAAATTTCACGAACTTGGGGTAGCACTAAGGGGAGGTAACAGGGGGTAACAATTTTCGGCGAACGGTGACCGGTGAATAGTGCTCGGTGAATGATGAATAGTGTACAGTGAATTGAACGGTGAATGGTGAACGGTGAATGGTATAGAGAAAGATTCAATTTCTACATTCAGTCTACGTCATTTGTGAGATTTAAATAATAATAATAATAACGTTTATTTTTCTCATACAAAGGTATTACATTATTTACAGTGGTCAGTATTATAGTACTTAAATGTGAGAAGAATATGGCAGAATAATAATAGTTTGTTACTTTTATGTTTATGATGCGAGTACCTTAGAGATATATCTCACAAATGACGTAGAATTATCTTATACGGGCTACTGATTAAAAAGTTTCAGTTAAAATTATAAATTGAAGTAGGTACCTATTGAAATAGTTTGAATATGTAATTTCACTACTTTGGTTTATTATTTTGATTAGTTAGTGAAAAATAAATGCTGATCATAATATTATTATCTGGGATTCCGATATGACAAATTATTATTTATTTTCACAACTTTAATAAATAAAAATTAATATCAATAAAAGTATATTAGTAAAATCACAATGATCATTTAGAAACTATCTTATCTCTAGCTCCATTAATTAAAAAACAGTTACAATCCAACTTCCAACACTCCGTTTTTTAATAACACATATAAATTTCTAGGATAAAAACAATTAAAATAATGTTAGACACCCCATTTGCCCCTTTCCCCAGGAAGTAAAGTCCGTCCCAGGTTCAACACTTGCACCAACAGCAAGCTGGCGTAATTAGGTTAATCTTCAAAACTCGGGTTTTAAACTTAATAAAAAGATTTTAAGATATTTTAATCCCTTATTAGTCATTCTGTTGTTTCAGCCCTACCGTTGCGTTGCTGCTAGAATCCGAAGAACATTGTTCAACAACTTCCGCTAAAGGACTTTAGTGCCCCGTGACAAATATAAATTTATATTCCAGTTTTGTATTCAAGTGACGTTTTTGTCGTTTGAATTGATTCAGTGTTTGCTGTTTGTGACGATTGAATTTTGATTTGTCTCGTTAAGGTTCGTACTACCTATTGTTTAAGACTTATAGAGTTATTAGTTATATAGAGGGTTTAATAGAGAAAGATAGCAGATACATATAATAAGTTATCTCATAAACTATTATTGCTTTTAAGAATCTACTAAAAATCAGAGCTTTAATGGCCAAAAACAAGTCCAAATGAGGCTAAGTTAACCAATAAGAAAAGTTTAAATATAAATTTTTCAAACTACTACCACGGCAACATCAGCGTAAATACGAGATACCGAAAACTCGTAAAAATAAAGATTGGAATGGAGCAAGAAAAATCTATTTTTTCATATCAATATCGTAAGCTGTCTCCACCGTCTCCAATAACGTCTGATATTGAAAACCATCAAACGTTCGATGTCTGCGTATTAGAAAATATACCATCACATAAGCAAATAATCCGTGTTTTAGTGGTAAATATTGCCAGTCATTCGGTCCTACAGCATCTTAGACCATTCAATTTGTCGCATCGCAGAGACCCTACTCAATACGTAATTGACACTGGCTTATCCCCAAACTTAGAGCCGCAATTTGTTCACATTTCTGTAAATAGTGACTTGCTATTTTCACTTACTATATCGACATTTTGTACGAAAAATTCCGTGTTTGTAAACAACGGAAATTCCAAACCTTTCTGCCTCTTCGCTACACTATTCGGGCATATCAAATATTTATTTTGTAGTTCGATTCACACAGACGGTAGTGCCTTCGCTTAGTTTACGATGAGTTTGTATAAATAGCTGGCATCGCACAGTTTGTTAGTAAAATTCTATGAGATTTAATGTAAATAAATCTTCAAAATATTTCCAAATCTAGGGTGATACAGTTTGTTAATAAAATTCTATGAGATTTCGTGTAAATAAATTTTTAAAATCCACGTAAATCTTTTGGTTTTAATTTTATAAAATAATAAAAAGAAAACTTTAAGATAATATTTCAAGCCCTTGGAAGCTGAAAGTTTCACTGCGTTCAATGTAACTTTGTTTTATAAAGCCATTAGTCATCCTTTTGTTGGCGATTGCCGCAAATTTTTCACGATGAGACAAATTTTGAGAATAAATTAAACCGGTGTTGTAATCTTGTGCAATAAAACCTGGGGGAAGGAAGGAGTTTACTTTTTGTTTAGGAAGTGTACCTGCCAGTCCTTAAACTAAATTAATTCGGTTAACTTTATGCAGAAGTGACCGAGAAGTGAGCTGCTGTAATACTTTTGTTACACGTACTTTTAAACTTTAGCGAAACAAGCGCCCGTGATTGTTCAATTTCGTAAAATTCGCGCGAAGTTTGAACAAAAACACCGGTAACATTTTTATGTAAAACTTAGAAAGGAGACTGATATAGAAACGAGTTTTGAAACTTTTTTTTACAAAATCGTTTTTCATTTGTTTTTCATCATTCTATTCAACTACTACTTAGTTATATGTAACTTAAAGAGAATAAAATGATCACAAAAATACGAAATTACTAAAATCTTTTCAACTTAAATAAAAAACCATTAATTTTAATCCTGCTATAATATACAGAATATTACTTACTAACAAGATTATGCTAACAAACACAACATCGTAAATTAAATTATTTTCTTACATTAATTTAATATTTTATAATTATTAAAGTGTACACGGTAAGGTACTACGAGAGCGGAAAACGAAAGCACAAATCATGAGATGGCGCCCCTTGTAGTGGCGAGGAAGTTTAAAATTACAACTTTGTTTAAACTCATTACTCATTCTTTTGTTGGAGGCGCCACTGCAACATTTTATAACACGAATAACTTAAAATATCTCAACAAAATGTAGTTTAAAATGCTACATGTTTTTGGTAGCCAGATTTTATGTTAATTATAAATCATACTTAATTAGGTTACTACGCAAAAACGGGTTCCTTCTTCTTTTTCTTTTCGTGTCGATGCTATATCTAGATTAGTTTTGAAAGGTGTTTTGCCAGCTCTACAGCCAAGACTATTATCTTAATATGCTGTTTCTTGAGTTAATTAACCAAAAAGCTAGCATTTATAACAAAAATATTATCTCTTACATAACAAGCTCGTCCTAAACAAATGAAGATCGTGAGCAAAACTTACACTGATAGGGTCTGCTAACCTAATTTAGATAAAAAAATATTAATCTCTATTTTCTGTTGAAATAGCACCCCAAATTAAACACATGCCACAACCCATCCCGAAATATAGAGAAAGAATATAAGAATATAGTATAAGTTGTTTAAACACATAATTGTACAAAAGGGTCTTCCTTTTGTTCCTCCAAAATAAATCTACAAAAACATTATGAGAAAATACATTTTCCTGTTCTTTCAAAACAATCACACACTTTGTATAGAACCCTTCCAAGTCTATTGACTGTGAAAAATTGTTTATCAACATCGTGAGACTTCATCGAAACATTGCGTGACATATCACAAGAGGGGAGAAACAACTGTTCCCTCCCTAAGCGGTAATCAAACGTCAAAAACAAAAGCAGTATTGTCGATAAACCTCTTTCAAGTAACTAATATTGTTCACAACACTATTATATAGAAATAAACGCTGAAAATAAGGCATCGAGCAATCTCTTCTTTACTTTATCTGTCAAACGTAATTATTCTCAAACTTGTGTAAATATTTATATCAAATATTTTAATCTTCTTGTCATAAAAATGGCCCTTGACCGTCGATGTATCAGACGACTTTGCCATTGTATCATTGTACTAGAAGTAGAAGATCGTCAAGTACTGTAGTTTAAAAAGAAAAATAAAATAATAATATAAAAATCTTAACAACTTAAACACACAATTGAACATTTTTTTTAACTTATACTGACCCACTGCTGGGCAAAGATCTCCCCCAAAGCCTTCCACTTATCCCGGTCTTTGGCGACAAATAAACAATTAAACACAATATATTACACAATTAAACTTCAAGTTTATTCTAAAAATTACGGTACTCAAATCCCAATTCCATAATGTACAAGTCTCGTAAAACATTTATACAAAATAACCGTTGCAATGATTACACAGTTTCGCATCATTTAAGTTTCCTTACAAACTAAAGTAGGGTCAGAATGGACAATACGCATTGATAAACTCTGCCAGGGTATTTCGGGTGTCGTCGTGTTCTCCTGGCTTCCTCCATTGTACCGCAACAAAATAAATTGCGCGATGCATTTAGCCTTCAAAACAGCACCCCAAGTACGAGTTTGTGCACACGCGGATCGTAGAGACGCGATCGCAGAGCGCCACCGGTTGTGTATAGAAATCCAAGATTCTCAAGAAATCTGCTAGGAGCGCCGATTGGATCTCCATACAAAATTGGCGCTCGGCGATTGCGTCTTTGCGATCCGTGTGTTCACAAACTCGTACTTGGGGTACTGGAAGCAAGTTTCTAAAAAGTTGTATTTTAAAGTGAGGAAAAGTTGTAGCTTTTGAATTTGACTTTCAAATGCATGCACATCTGTTTAGATTTTATATTCCACGCTAAGAACTTATGTATGGAAGATCCTATTCGAGTATACAACTTTTAAGATATTATAAAATTCAATGGTAATAACCTATATAATAAAATCACATAGACAGGTATGTCTGATTTCCATTCATTAACCTGTAATTAAAAAGGTTTAGACCTTTAATTAAAAAAAAATGTGTCATAAAACCAAACTATTTTCACAAGCTAAAAAACACAAACTATCTGTTCATTCGTCATTACTATTCAGCTATTGCATAGCTTATATCGCGGGCCTTGAGCGTGGAGACCGAATCCAGAGATACCGTAACGAAAATAACCTAACACTGCACATGCGTAATCCAGCAAAAAATGCTATGCAATAGCTTTAGCGCGTCGGTCTCCGAGTGCCACACGTCTTTTTTCAAAATTTATATTTAATATACTTAGAAGAAAAGCTAAAATTGGAACGGTCCTAGCTTAACGTCGCTTTCAGAATCGTTTTCAATGTAATTATCCACCTAATAAAGTCCAACTCACGACTCAGTAGTCACGTGCTCGCTATAAAAAAGGGTGAACTCGGGTTATCCAGACAAGTGAAGTAAGAACGTGGGTAATTATCAACCTATTTAATGTGTAGCCTAATTACTTTTAACCCGTGACATGTAGTCCAGTCAAATTACGAAATAAATAAACATGAGCTAACACAGTTTGGGGATTTTGAGGATCGATAGGGGGGTGTATTCTGAGCATAAATTCCAATTTGAGGGGTTGTACTGAGGTCAGCTCAAGGTCATTTCGATGGAAACGCGTTTAATTTGATATCTCGAGAATGGTTAGAGTTAGGCGAAAAATTGTTGAGACCTTTTCTTTTCCAAACAAAATTTACAAACTTTTTTATTTGAAACTTTTTTTTATAACATTAATATTTTCCAACTTATTACTCCCGCAAGGCAAAAATTTTACTTTTTTTCCATTTTTCATCGTTTTCTCCCCAACCATTCAATTTTATTAATTTTACCGATCGTCGAAGTGTAGATCTTTCAATTATGAACAATTCTGTTTTTAAACTTTTTTCCGTAATGCCAATACCTTCGGAGTTATAGATTACTGTACCGAGCGAAATCCGCGCCACTGTCGCAATATAAAAAGGTCAATCGATTAAACTATTTAAAAATTAGGTATTTAATTTGGGTAAATTTATGGGTTAATTTGGGTAAGAAGTAAATTAACAATTTAAACTGATTCACACATTTATTGATAGAAAAATAGGTTATAAAACTCGGTTTACGCTCGGTAAAGTAATGTATAACTCCGAAGGTATTGGCATTACGGAAAAAAATTTATGAACAAAACTGTTCTTAATTAAAAGATCAACACTTCGATGATCGGTAAAATTTAACAAAATTGAATGGTTGGGGAGAAAACGATGAAAAATGGAAAAAAAAGTAAAATTTTTGCCTTGCGGGAGTAATAAGTTGGAAAATATTAATGTTATAAAAAAAAGTTTCAAATAAAAAAGTTTGTAAATTTTGTTTGGAAAAGAAAAGATCTCAACAATTTTTCGCCTAACTCTAACCATTCTCGAGATATCGAATTAAACGCGTTTCCATCGAAATGACCTTGAGCTGACCTCAGTACAACCCCTCAAATTGGAATTTATGCTCAGAATACACCCCCCTATCGATCCTAAAAATCCTCAAACTGTGTTAGCTCATGTTTATTTAACCCGTTTTTAGCCATAATTTGACTGGACTAATGTAACATTTCGTAAATTGAATTTATTTTACTTTTGATCTTATAAGGTCCAAATTTTACTTGATAAAATTGCTGTTATAAAGCTAGGAGAAGCTCAATCCATTTAGATTTATAAATAATTATATTTTATTTCTATTAACGACTAATATTTTATAATAAAATAGTCATTATTAAACTTTTTGTACACCGCCGTCTTTCAGATTTTGTTTATCCTATAATAAAGGGCTATTGTAGGGCTAATTTTAACAATTGTAACTCAATTTATTAGTCCTCAATAAAGAATTTATTATTATTATTTTTCAATAAAGAATTTATTATCCTCTCCGTCCAAAGGTTGCCTGGAAGAGATCACTCTTAGCGATAAGACCGCCTATTGTACTAAATGTTTTTTAATATCTTATGTGTATTATGTGATTATGTGCGTACAATAAAGAGTTTATCTATCTATCTATTATTAGGATGTTAACAATTGAACATTTTTAGCTCGCTCTGAGTGCAAACGCTCCACTATAAACCCGGTCTAGAAGAGCTATCACCTAAATTAAAAGTGAACTTTTCAGAGTTCAACAGAATAGGTTTGACTGAAAACAATGTCCTTCGTCGTCGTCGCTTCTCATTTACCTTTCAACGTTGATGTTCACAACTAACACTACATCACATGATCTATGGAAACAGCTGGATCACTTTTACACTCATTAAGATTACTAAATTCACCTAATAGTGTAGTTACTTAGAATCAGTAACTACACTATATCTGACTCATTTTTTAAGAGTAAGATGTCCTCTTGCAATATGGAGCGATGGTCTGCGGAGTGTAGCAAAGCATATACGAGATAAAAGACAGCAGCAGTAGACCGACAAAAGTTGAGTTGCTTTTATGAATTGCCACAACACAGCGTAGATTTTTAAGCTATTGCATAGCTTCTATCGCATATTGAAAATAAACTAACACTGCGCATGCGTAATCCAACAAAAAATGCTATGCAATAACTTTACCGCGGCAGTCCCCGAATGCCACACGTCTTCTTTATAATAGACTAGTAGTACGCCCCGGCTTCGCACGGGTAGCCTATATAAAAAATATCATTATAATATAGCCTATGTTCAGCGCAGATAATGTAGCTTCACAACAGTAAAAGAATTTTTGAAATCGGTTCAGTAGTTTCGGAGCCTATTCGATGCAAACAAACAAACAAACAATCAAATCTTTCCTCTTTATAATATTAGTTTAGATTGAAGTGAATAGTGTGACTATGCTTTTGACTGTGATCACAATGAGTTTTCCGTTGTGAATAATCAAGTACACTAACTTTTCTGTAATATATAAAAATAAGTCGGGTTTTCCTTCCTGACGATGTAACTCCAGAACGCACGAACCGATTTGGCTAATTTTGGTCTTGAAATGTTCGTGGAGGTGCAGGGAAGGTTTAAGAATAATGGAAAATGCTAGGAAATGTAAGAAAAACAAGAATTTAATTTTCATATACAATAAGATATTAGCTGTCAAAAATGTGACATATATGGGTACGGTAGACTCGATCGAAATGTTATATGTATAGAACAAAACAAAAAAATATTGAAAAATATTTTGTGTAAAAACTTTTTCAGTTTTTATCTACTTTGCATTCGTTGGAAAGGTCTCGGGCTCCGTGAGGTTTATAGCAAAGAAAATTGTGGAAAATTTTCAACAGAAAAGCGGAAAAATATCCCGTGCGAAGCCGGGACGGGCCGCTTGTGTTATTATAAAGTTATTTGAACTCTAATAATATACCAACATTATTTGGCCTCTGTAACACAGTTAGATCAAGAGCCTGGATTCGAATTTCTCTATGCAAAAAAATAACAATATTTTTTTTTTTCTTTAAAACACTATGTAACTAAAGCCATGTGTCAATTTTTGTACTTAAAATTAGACTAAACTGTGTTAACATCAAAATAAATACGAGGAAATAGTATTGCTGTTCTCATTTAATATAAAAGTTACTTTTCTTTAATGTAGATTTAAACATTCAAAGTAAAACAAGTCTCACCAAAATATTTATACTAAATAATGTATTGAATAAACAAATTAATTAAAAAACTTGAACTTCAACAACCCTCGCGATGTCGTTCCTTTACCTTACAAAGTTGCACAAGATGCTGGAGATTTCAACACTTCAACACTTTTTTTGCATAATTTCTTTGAGTGTCTGCCACAAGTTTTTCAGTAACTTGTAGATAAACAAATGAAGGAAATTCGTAGGTGCGAGTGACTTTGGATTAGTTTTCTATACACTAACGTCAATAAAGAAAGAAGGAAAGTCATAGAGAAGTAAAGTAAGTAAAGTAAAGTAAAAAAGTTTTTCATTCAATAAAATCATTTAGAATCGTCTTACATGCTAGATGATTATAGGTGCCAGTTCCACGTGACCAGAGCCTAGAGAACTATGGAGAGAAATATGGGAGGCCTAGGCTAGAACAGCGACCACTGTAGACATTGATTTCGTGTAAATAAATCATAAACAATGACAAAGAATAAATTACAATTACTTTAATAAAATGTAATTATAATGCTTGATTATTAATTGTAAATGTTTAAATGGTCTACAATGTATTATGTGGAGTCTTTTGAACTTTTGTACGCCGCCGTTTATTCTGATTCTGATTCTGTTTTTTTCTATCCTCTCAATCCAGGTTGTCTGAAATAGATCGCTATTAGCGATAAGACCGCCCATTGCACAAATCTGTTGTAATGTTCTTTGTGTACAGTAAAGAGTTTTATCTATCTATCTATCATTATGTTATATTAATTGATAATTTTTAAACCATTTAAACATTATCAATTAAATACTATCATTATGATAATAATTGCCTATAAAAAAAAATACTTTTACTGAAACGTTAGTGCTACTGTCGTGATCTCAGCTAGGGCAATCATAGTTCAAGTGTCAAAGTGCATGTCCATTTCAATTGGCAAGACTATTCCGACAGCAAAAGCTGAAAGCTGCTCAAAAGCACGTGTAACTCTTTGAAACGCAGTTCTTTTGAGGAAGATTTGCTAGCAAAGCCGACGTTATCTTAATCAGAGCGCCTTGGCGGTATTGTATGAGCTTCCACTTGGCTGACGAGCGCGAACAATTGTTGTCAGAGAGGTAATATTTCTGCTCCTTTGAACTTCGTGTGCATTTAGGCTGTAGCAAAATAAACTTGATAAATTGTTTATTGTGTCAGTCAACTTCTATAGTCTATGCACGTTTGACAACCGGCAGTGTCATTGGGTGAATATGCTCTTCCTTTACCAATAGGTTTCATCATC
Organism: Ecliptopera silaceata; assembly: GCA_932527185.1. Classification (NCBI taxonomy): domain Eukaryota; kingdom Metazoa; phylum Arthropoda; class Insecta; order Lepidoptera; family Geometridae; genus Ecliptopera; species Ecliptopera silaceata. Next base: position 5,429,762 of record OW052208.1, on the reverse strand, counting down.
TGGTCTATTAATGTTATTATTAAGTTATATAACTAATATTACGTTATATGTAGCGGTATATTGGATGATTTATATAAGTCATAATTTTAACTATATTTTCAAATGGGGTTGTAACGTCACACAGCACGTAAGGTGTGACGTATTTCATTAAATGGAATAAAATCGTTTTTTTACAAGTGTATTTTTTTATTTTGTTATAGTTCACCTGATTGTTGTCCAAAAGCCACGTATGTATATGTCCACGTTGGTTTATAGCCCGTCAATTTTGTTCACAGCACGCCCAGTCCTTTTCCATTATTTTGATTACCTTATTCTAATTGAATTGCATACTAAAACTTGCCAGCGCAATACCTCACTATTCCAGCACTGAAGCCTTGTTTGAACGGATCCAGTATTTTAGTTAGTCTTTGTTGAATGATATAAAAGGTGTCCTCAAAACTCGACTAAAACGCTAGCACGTTCTAAGCCGACATTAAGTGTAGGCTTCGCTGAAATGCCTGTAACGCTCCGCTGCCCCGCTCTGATGCAGAGTGATTGTTGATGTTTCTCATGTTTCAATTATAAGTAAAATGGTACTGCATGTGTTCTGAATAGGCTTTTATACCGGGTGTATACTGTGTACACATCAACAATAAAAGCTTTCAAAGCTTTCGTAATTTTTATCTCATGTTAAATTTTGACAATGGAAAAACAGTGGAGCTTTTAACTTATGAACTATTTTGATTTTGCTTGTTTTATTATTACTTCTTTATTTGTATATTAGAAGTCATATTATTTTTTAAACTGCATTCTAAATGCATTGTGATAATTAAACAGTCTCATGGCAAGTAAAAAAAACTATGAAAATAGTGAGACTTAAAATCTATACAAAAATGCCCTCATCTTTTTAGACGATTATTTTAATTTTAATCTATTTAATTTATACACGGGTAAATCTAATAGTACCTATACAAAATAATCTATGAAATCAATAAAAAATATTTTATGCCACCTTCATCGATTTCCGACTCACGATCTGAATATTTTCTGTCCAATGAAAATGGTTGGTCACATCAAAGGACCAAGTTAAGTATGCTTATTTCAACTATGAAAAGTTAGTTTATTTTGTACACCCTTTATAATGTACGCATTGCGAGCCCACCTTCATTTTATTAGTGCTAAGGTTCGCTGCCTTTGAAAAGGCGTTGAGAACTGAGTTGCTGGAAAAAATGTTTTCTTTATACTGTAAGTTATGAAAGCATTGAAAGAGCTAGCATCAGTTTTTGGCAGTTTTCCAATAATGCTATCGGAAATACAATTTTTTTTAAACTGCTTGAGCCATGCTTCTTGCTTGAAACACATTTTAACATTTTAACTTACCTACAGTTAAAATGTAAAGAAAAATTAATGATATGTTTTTTAGGAAAGACATTCCTATTATATCTATTTATGACAGGCGTCTCAGTTTTGTTTGTTCCTTTGCCTTCCATGCTGTGGGTCGTGGGTTCAATTTATACCCAGAGCAAATGTTTGTGTTGATGAACAGAAATATTTGTTCTGTGTCTGGATGTTTTGCTCTGAAAAAATTCTTCTGAAAATATTCTGAAGCGGAACACTGATGCTAAAGGTATGTAGCTGTTATATTAAATGTGCGTATTCCGCAAAAAATATGGAAATTCGTACCAACTCAAGATTATTTAGTTTCACTAATATTTCTGAGGCTGGGCTAAATTCGTTTTTATACATACTTCAAAACGAATCACGTCTAGGCCACTGAATTTATTATGCCTAATCTTTTTTTATATTACGTATTTATATTAGGGTTTTCAGTAACAAGGGTTTATGGTAAACTTGACTACCGAGTCAAGGTCATGGGTTCGAATCTCGTCGTGCACTTGTAAAATCTTTTCGGAAAATTTAGCGCCAGTGCTCGTAAGTGGTACACGAAAAACTCCAGGAAAACCCGCGTTTCAGGTAGCTTTGCATGTATTGACATTGTTTTTCCTGTCGATAAGGTCGACGAAACTGAGATCATAAATGTATCAGCTTTCCGTTCATCAGCTCGTAAGAAAAAAACCATAAGAAAAAAGGGAAAACGCTAGGATCCAGTCTAGGTCTAGGTTTCTTGCCAGTCTTCTAGACTCTGGTCGCGACGAACTGGCGCCTAGAATCATCTAATATTAATAAATAATCATAGTTTCAAAGTGCTCCTTGTGATTTTATTGAATAAAGTAAATTTGACTTCGACTTTGACTTGACTTTGACTTTGAGTTATGAACTGGTGCTAAATAGTAGGTATTATAATCTAAGTCAGACGAAAAGGCCTATTTTTAGGGGATTTTTTGGTCTCTCGTATTAATTTTACAAACACTTAAACCATAGTCGGCCACCGACTAAAGTTCCTTAAAAATTAGAATAAAAAAAAAAAAAAAAAAAAAAAACACTTAAACGTTTACGACAATAAAGACTACAGTTGAAAACTCTCATTGAATTCTCGAACCGTTACAATAAACTTGTAATATTTCTTTCCAAAAAATATTAACATTAAAATTGATGTTGCATGAAATTCCTGACCTCACTTTCTTCCCTCTTAAACATTACAATAACACTTAAGGCGGACGTTTGTCAGGAAAAATATAATTAAGGTTCATTCTAACATAAGTAATTTGGCCTATAATAGGTATAAAAATAAACGTTTCCAGTTGCCGAGGTCAACAAAGCTGGTATTTTTCCCTCATTATTTTAGATGGAAATTATGAAATCCTTATGTACAATTATTGAGAATTATTGCAATATAAACCTTCAAATCCATTCTATATCAGAATCATCAAAAAAGCCTTTGTATCTTATCTCATCTAGATTTTAATAAATTAGACGCAGTACGTAGTTTGGGACATTTTTTTTTTGTTTCAGTAGTCAGCTTTATAAAACAATATAGTATTAATATGGTATGGTTAATACCTACGTGTAAAGTAGACTAATTCGTTAGTTGTTCTAATGATGATTCCATAATTAGTTTGAAAAACAAAATCATCAATTTCTTAGATAAAAAATCAAACCATGTAGATTTGAGTAGGTACTTTTAAACTAAAAAGTTTTGATCTTTCAGATGAATTATTGCTTAATTTTAGTCACAACTTAGTCTAAATAAACTTACGTTAGTTTTTCTAAGATTTCTTTATTTAGTCTTCATACATATTTTTCATGAGAGATTCAGAGAGGTTACATGCAACAAGGTCGAGATGGGACAATTTGTTTAACTTTTCAGCTTACATTATCTAAGATGAGTTTTCTTAGAGTGCATTTATACACAAAACAGGTTACGTCTGATAAACATCATCGTCAACCTATATCAGTCCACTGCTGGACGTAGGTCTCTGCCAAGACGCGCCACTGGGGCTTTATTCTCTATTGTATTGCAAACCACGCGCGTTACTTGGCTTAGGCAAGGCAACGGGCGTGGAATCTGAAAAAAATGTATGCGTAAGCCTTAGTTGTCATTCCCTACCGCGGCACGGTACGGTTTGAATTGTCAACTAAATGTGTCGAAGTCTGCCGCGTTATGAAATCTATTCGTTTCAAAACAGATTAACAAAACAGAACAACAAAAGACAACAAAAGAAAGTAAGAAAACAGATCTTCTACAGGCTGCACTTCGGTGAATGTGCCCAAGAGCTACATGATCTTATCCCACCATCTCCCTTCCATCAACGGACAAGCAGACGTACTGCACAGTACCACCCCTACCTTGTTTGCATACCCCCGATCCGCACAAAGCGCTTCGGAAACACATTTATTATGCGAACCGCCAAGGAGTGGAACTCGTTGCCGGCTTCTGTCTTTCCCGATCACTATAATCTTGGTCTCTTCAAGGCACGAGTGAATAGGTGTCTCCTAGATCGTCCTGCTTCATCGTCGGCCACAACATCTCTTTCCACCAGGTGAGTTTGTGGCCAAAGGACGACCTATACATATTTAAAAAAAAAAAAAAAAAAAAAAACGTGTCTTGCGCGATTCGAATAATATAGATACAAATCAATCATTTTTGAAGTTTGCGTTCCAGAGGGCTTAGTCCGAGGTTGCATTTTAAAACTCCCTACTCTCGAGCCGACAGTCGTCTCTCGGATGTCCATATATTTTTGTATGGATATCCGAGAGACGACTCTCGGCTCGAGAGTAGGAAGTTTTAAAATGCAACCTCGGACTAAGCCCTCTGGAACGCGTTGTGACGTAGCACGGTTTGGGGAAGGAAAATAGAGAATAAGGCCCCTGAGCCCGGTCTTCGGCTCTTCTCATCCAGTGTTTGCCAGCTACACTACGCAGATCGTCGCTCCATCTCGCCGGAAGGCGTCCAACACTACGCTAGCCTAAACGCGGTCTCCACTCCAGTATCCGTTCGCTCCAACGGTTGTCGGTTCTTCGGCAAACATGGCCGGCCCACTGCCACTTCAGCTTGCTAATTCTTTGAGCTATCTCGAACGCTTTGGTTTTCTGATGAATGACTTCGTTGTGGAGTGATAAACATCGTGTTGACAAAAAAAGCCAGATTTAATTATTTAGTAAAATAATCTTTAGCATTTTGTATGCTACTTTTGGTTTCGACTTTATGACTGCCATCCATATAAAATTGTTATTATTATTCAAATATTAATAAAATTGATGCATAATAAAATTACGAGTGACGTAGTTTTTTATTTATGAGTTATGTTTCTTAATCTTATAACAGAAAATAGCTTTTGAATTTGAGAGTACAGCCATAGTCTTGCTGTATATGGTTTTTATAACGGCATTTTCACAATAAACTGGTTTATAAAACCGGTAAGCCCCGGTGCGAACTAGTTTTCTATATACAAACCGACATGACTTTGCTTATGAAAGGCCCACTTAGCGGCACCATGAAAGTTAAATGCCCTATAAATCATAGTGAGACAGAAGGGGCAGCGTGCTAATGAACTAGCCTGTTAATAACTTAAACAGTGGCGCTGTTAATGATGAGTTCTGTAGCGTTAAGCCGTTCACTCTTCTTCTTTTATAAATGATTGTCCATCAGACAGACAATATTGCCAATATCAAGTTTACTATTTAAATAAATAAATATTCACAAATGTTTGTGTGATGAAAATTATTTCTTCCGTGTTATATGTTATACTATGTCTTAAATGTAAAAAAATGTATATCAGCAATCTAGTTCCGATAAGCTTTGCTTAGTTTGGGACTACTAGTGTGAAATGTCCGCGAATATTTATAATTAAAGGGGGTGTGTCTTTTTGAGGGTGCGTTTTTTTATTTTTTTTTATTTTGTTTAATGAACTTAAAATGTATTTTCTGAAATGCACAGAGTAATAATCCTCTAGGGTGGGACAAAATCGAGCCAAGCTAGAAAATACGCAATTCGATTCAGTTCCACTTTTCCGCACTACGGTCCTGATTGATGGAAACAATATCACGCTTCAAGGATTTTAAAACTATATCGTTAACAAGTTAATTATTGAAATTTTGCTAAAAAAATATATCAAAATAATAAAAAAAGATATACCATCGTTGTAGTTAGATCTAAGAGATAAGTATAATCGTTTGTTTTCATGGATTTTTTATTTCTGTAATATATCAATATGTAACTTGGAAAAAAACTGTTCATTGATGTGAATTGGGTTAGGAACTTATTTGCTATTTCATAAAAAATATATAATACTTATAGTACTACATTTTTTTTTTTTTAATGTTTAAAACGTCGGAAATCTTTCAAAGTTATTCGAACTATCAGTATTGATATTCAAAAAAACTTTCTATTCCAATCTGCTTAACCTACTGAGTCAGCAAAGCCAATAATAATCAATAATTTATAATATTAGTAGGATAATAGTACTCACACTTATTCTCCTACTTAGATTTAACTTAACGAATTATCCGTATTTTCACCTGCTCGATCAGCATTAGGAGACATAGAAAGACACCTAACTTGAACCAAGTCTTCGCAAAGGACCCTTAAAAGTTAGAATCGTCAATGAAAATTCGATAACCCTAGACTCACTTTCAATAGTTAAATCACAACGACCAATATCCAATTCGGCTTAATATCGTTCAGTGACAAGGTCCGGCAAACAGAGGGCCTAGCACGAATAAATATGACAATCTTAAATGTGACGTATTTATGATACACTGCGCGCTAACTCTGCAACGTTCGATAGTAAAGCTGATGTTGACGCGCAGTGTATTTCAAATATCTGTTTTATTAAATGTGACAATCGTAAACGTGACGTATTAATACACTGCGCGCTAACGCTGCAACATTCGACAGTAAAGCTGATGTTGACGCGCAGTGTATTTCAAATATCTGGTTTGATACGTTTACGATTATCGCAGTTATTCGAGCTCAACCCCAGGGTGAAAGCTCCAATCAGTCAGATGCTGTTTGCACAAACTTGCCGGTCAGGACGGCACTTATACTTGAACTGGAGGACTTGTCTGACTTTGAAATCTTCGGATACAAGATTATGCTAACAGATTTGCGTCTTTGGTTTTTGGTTTTTGAGAAGGGAAACGAATTTTTTTACTCTTTATATTTAAAAAAATTGGTGATTATTAACTGGCGAGAGTAAATGTACACAATAGAAGTTACTAACCGAGTTTTCATAATCTTTCTGATAGGTACTAACATCATAGACTAAGTAATCTGAATAAATGAACTATTATTGTTATTATATAAAATAATTTCAAAATAAACTGAAATTTACATTAGTTATCAAGGTTTAAGTATAGATATGACGCATTTATGTTTAACTATGTATGTATGTATTTTCTAATAAAAAAACTTAGCTAATTAATTCAAAAATCTGCTTATTTATTGGCTTTGGCGGAACAGAGTTCACCGGGTCAGCTAGTTTTATTTAATAGTCGTAAGTATGTTTATTAACATACATTTAAAAATACGGAAATGTGATCTAATTTAACGCACATTCATGAACATATATTATTATTCATAACTCAGTAGTCGTGCCAAGCTATCGCGGAACAGTGTCTTAGATAAACAAAGCAGCCATCCGTGAGCACCGATATGTGTCTCGGATGCTGGAGAAGAAAGAAAGAAAGAAAGAAAAATAATTTATTAACCCAAAAGAATAACAAGAATTACACAGATATGATACTAAATAAATAAATAAACAAAAAAATTGGGTTAACTAGGACTCTGACTCAGCATACGTGCACTGTTACATAAGTAACAGTGCAACACTGGTATTCTGTCAGGAGAGAGGCGTGAGGCTTTAGCACAGGACGACCTATCCTAACCTCTCAAAACCTGCCAGGTTTTAAATAACGTACAGTTTCTTGGTACTTAGTTCAGAACTAATTTCCATTGGTTAAGGAGGTGGGTGATGTGACTACTACACAGTTTTGTTACTTTTGTAGTTTCATCGTTTCATCGTTTTTGAATTATTGTCGTGTAAAGAATCGAAAACGAGACCAAGAAACTATGAGTTGAGGACTGTAGATAACTCAATTGTATCTAATGTATTTGCTGCTCTGACAGAACACCAGTGTTGCACTGTTACCTAGGTAACGGTTCTTTATATTTTATATTCGAATGTTGAAATGAATTGAACGATATACCATGGTAAATTTCGAATAAGTCGTGAAAACCATACAATGGCCTTATTTTTCTTTTTTGTTATGTCTCATTCTGTATTGTTTGTTATTGTTTTATTTATTGTATTGCTAACAATACAGAAATCTGTATTGTGGTTTCTCTAGAAATAAAATATAATAAATAACAATAAATAAATGTGGTTCCTTCATATTTAAAGGCTTTTTCACATATAGGTTTTTACATAATTTCATTAGCCGTTCAATAAGTAATTTTAAAAGCAATTTTAAAAAATAAATCTTTTTCAATTTTACAGTTTTATTGGCATCGTGACGGCACTGTTAAAAATAAGCCTTAAAGCTTAGCTACAAACTAATCTAAGTTTTATTTAAATTGGCTCAGACGCTACGACGTTATTGAAGTCACTTTAATTTAGTGTTTGATAATTCTATTTCATTTAAAATTTCTAAGTAATTCTAACATAAACAAAACGAAATCCCTTAATTTACTTGTAAACTAAAAAAAGTCTTTCGGTCTATCTAAAAAGTTAGCGCAGACTTGATGATTGATTACCATACGTAATGATGACATAAAGTTAACGCTAACTTTTTTTAAGATAGGGGGTTTCTGTAACACACGCCATCGAAATCTAGGTCTTAAAACCTCTTAAAACAACCATCTACCTGTTCCAGTTTACAACCATCCGTGCGTAGTGGCTTTTCATCCTAACATCCCCAATAATAGGGTACCTTTACCGCAAAGTACTGGAAAAGTGGGGTAGTTACCCCGTTAGCACGCACCTAACGTAACACGGCCACTTTGCTACTGCCACTGTAATACTCTCGATTGCGACTCTGTTCCTGACATCTATTATTATGATGCTATCAAATGCGATTTGATATTAGCTTTTTTACTGCTAACGACACGACAGCACTAGTACTACGAAATGCTAGCAATATTGTAGCTTTAGTTTCAGTACCTAATTACATACACCCTTTAGGTAGTAATTAGGTACATAATAATTAGATAGGTACTTAGCAAATGTATGTCTCAGAATAATAGGAGTACTATAATAAAAATCACTGTTATGTATTTCGTACAAGACATTTTAACACGGTCGCGAAAATGTATTTTTGTTGGAGCCTCTGAAAAGTCGGTATCGTATAGGTCGGTGTCGGACAGTGTGAAAACGCCCTATGTGAGCATTGAATAGGCGCGAGCTGCATACGTGTGGTCAATTTCGTAGCTTAATTAACTTCTATTAAATAAAGCCACATGTTTTTATACAATTTCCAGCGATAAACACAATTTTTCCGACAGTTTATTTAAACTTTTTTTATTTAAACCAGTTCTACCCTCGAGACGTTTCAAACTCTGATCTAAACTTTTCCTACGACTTTCAACGACAGCATTTTCACGCTCAAACTTGAAATTCCGCCGAAAGCCTTTATCAACTGGTGTTATTATTATAATCCCGAAATTCACGGGAAAATTATTCCCAAAATTCAATTCCGCTGGCAACCATGACGTTATGTTTTATACAGCTCACATTTGCAAAGGAATGTTAGTTAGTGGGTTTGCAGAAGGGATGCGCCCACAAATGGTAGCAGCTAAAGTAAATACCAACTGTTTGTTCTGTGGTACTAACAAATTACACTAGGAATAGCGGATATCATTTAAACTGAAGTCACAGCTAAATATGCAATGCAAAAATAGCAGGAAAGTTCTACAGATTTCGTCGGGCTGGTGTCTGGAAGTACTGTAAGGTACAACTGCAAAAAGAAAACTCAAAGAAATATAAAGTAGTTTTCTTCGTGGGTTTGCAAAATATCTTCGGGAATAGGAAGGAGATTCCTTTTTTATTGTTTTCGGTGCAACCTGCGGTGTTCGACGCGTCTTTTTGTATTTGAGAACAAAGAAGCCAGAGCATTAAAGTTGGAATTGAGTTTGTATGAGAGTTTGCGAAGCTCATGAAACCAGGAATTATATACTAGCTTCCGTTTGCGTCTTCGATTGTCTCCTGTTGATTTTTTTGGATAAGAAGTAGGCTCATATCAATCTATTGCGTTGCTGTGTTTTTGTTCAAATGATATGGGTTGCCAGTGTAATTGCAGGCACATTCTACTTTACACCTTTGTCTCCAAGTGGTAGCCGTGCGTGGTGCAATGCACCACAGAGCACGTCCTTAGTGAGTCAATGCATCATAATAGACAATGTTTAACATTTAACATCAGGTGTGTGGTTTGTACCATTATTTAGTTAGATTTATACTTTCTAAATTTACACACGATACAAGTTTCTCTATATAACCGCCCTGGGATAAATGTTTGTACGATCTGCAAATACTTATTCCGGGTGTTCTGGGTATTCTTTATGTATAATAAAAAAAATATCTATGTAATGTATTGTATTAAGTATATCAGTTTTCTAGTACCCATAACACAAGCTCTGCTTAGCTTGGGGCTAGATGATGTTGTGTGGATTGTCCAGCATTATTAATTATTACTAAAATATTTAAAAAAAAACCATATATGGGCGTAAGAAATAAGCCATTCATTCAATTTTTCAGTATGTTTCCATAAACTTTATTGTATATTTTTCGTTGTTCTAAATATTTTATATCCTATGAATGCATCTAAATAATAACTTGAGGAAATCAAAGCGAACTGAGCTTTACCAATTTCACATGCATGAGTTCATCTTTATTCGTTGCGCGTTTACATCGTAAAGCACTCAGTTCAGTGCATCTACTGGATAATAGCTGCATCCGTCGTTACGGATTGACGTCTTTATTGCATACTTCTGCTCTGAAACCGACTACCTTTCATCGGTTCCAAATAACCATTTCAAGGTAACTTCAACCTTATTTTCTGTATCATAAGATCCAAATTCGTTGATCTGAAAGCCGGTTCGTAGAAGTATCGACGCATGCAGTAGCATTCAAGAATATATCGGTTGAAATATGAATATTGTCGCCAGTTTCTGAACAGTCTGGTCACGATTATTATGCATTTTTCTGCTCGAACACAGTGGTAATAATAAATCGTAAACTAGTATCTTATTTTCTGAAATCATAATATTTCTCATAGACTGATGCCAACTCTACGAGTGCCTTAAAGGCGCTTGAAATAGGGTCGACACAAAAACTTTGGATTTCTCTAATAAATTATGGACATAAACTAACTCTTTTTAAAATTAACGCACAAATTATAAATGATTTATATGTGAGATATAAATGTGTTGTGTTTTTTTTTAATTATATTAATTTCCTCATTTGGCCTTCTTCTATTCTATGGGTGTTACTATGTATTCTATGTATCTATTTACAAAAAAAATATGAATAAGTATTACTATCAGCAATCTAGTTCCCATAGAATAAAGCTTTGCTAAGCTTGGGACTAGAGCGCGATGTTTGAAATATCCATGATTTTATTTTCTATACACATTTTCAGCAACACTAATCAGCTGATTCAAACAATGGTGTATTTTTAATAAAAAGTAAATAAAAACAAGAAAATTAATGTTTTAGAAATGGTCGTAGTAAATCTGATTACGTTCTCTCGCGTCGTTGAATTGAAATTTAAAGGTGGGTGAGTATGTTATACTTAGTGCCAGGTACGGGTTCAGGATATCTTGTATCAGATTGTATCACTTCACGCGCTTCCGCACTTATGATCTAACTATTATTTTGAAAGTTCTAAGAATTTGCGCAACTGGCTAACAAAGTTTGAACTAATTTCTGAAAAAAAAAAAAGTTTTTTTTGATTTTACTGATTTATGATACTTAATATGACTTATTAACATGAAGTGTATGCTTGAAATGACAATTCGTCTTCTTATCGTGTCGATGCTATATCTAGATTAGTTTTGAAATATGTTTTTCCAGTTCTACAGCACTACTTGTGGCTGCATTCACATCCTCTTTGGTGCAGGTGTTAGGGCACGATGGGCACACGCAGTAAGGGTGGCATCTCTACGCCTCCCACCACCTACACATGTTGTCTCTGCTGCGGCCCACTTGAGTGCGGAGACGATTCAGTGACTTCCACACAGGCCAAGAGAAATCATGAAATGACAATTGAAAACAGCTTAGTGTCCGTCCTGAGTCCGGCCTCACCTTCAGAGGAGCAAAGCCAGACGTAAGAGTCTTATGTTAGTAGGTTGGTGCTTTGGTAGTCTGTGGATGGCGAATTTGAAAAGCTTATTTCGAAGCTCCTAACTTTAAATGCAGTATAGACCTTAGGGTCTTCATCGGCGTATTGCACTGAGGTATAATTCAAGAGGCTACTTAGTACGTAAAGATTGTTCTGTGTCTGGGTGTTATTCATTTTCTATGTACGTATTTACAAAAAAACTAGTACCTACACATAATCCCATTATGTGATGTGTGATTTATCCGTAAAATAATAATAAAATAATAAAATAAAATAAAATAAATAATAAAATAATAAATAATATTTATATTTAAATAACTGCATTTCATGGTGTAGGTTTGATCCAAAAACAAATCAATCGTATTTAGCCAAATTGAATATTCATTTAGTATATGTTTCGCTAATTAATTTATCTTATCTTTATATATGTATATATAAAAATCAATGCCACTTTTCGTTGTTATTTTATAACTCAAGAACCTATCCAAACCAAATTTTTAGGCTTTATTTGGACTAATTAGCAGTTGGTTTATGTGAAGCTTGCTTATAATCTGTCGAGTGGTTCTTCATTTATAACATGTTTTGGCAGAACAGAGTTCGCCGGGACAGCTAGTTTGTTATAAAGATTAGATAAGATATTTGATTTCGTTGACAAAATTTACAGAGGGCTTATTTATATTTAAGTAAAACTTATTTACTTACATTGATTTAAATGAACCCGGTAATGGCATTGTAAAATGAATTAAATAAAAATAAAAAGAATATTTCATTGTTTATTAATTCCTGTTTATTAAAACTTCGTACTTCAGACAACAAATATCACATAAACAATGAATATCTTTATCGTATCAGATATTTGATATTTTATTCTAGTAGCCCAAGATAGAGTAGACCAAACAAAACTACAACAAAACATTTCTCACACAGCTTTTCAACAAGCCCGATAAAAATCCCCTTAGTAAAAAGGCACCACAACGCCCGTTGTGTTGACCTAGAATTGCATTATATTCTGTAGTATTCACAGTTTATTTACTGGTATAGTTTAGATTAGTATAAGATAACTTTAATAGAACGCTGTTAAATCGGTTAGTTTTAAATTTTATTCTTAAATACATAGAAATAGAATCACAAATCTATTCAAAGGTCATAATTATTATAAAGAGAGCTCACGTTAGTAATACCAATCAGTGGTATACAATAATAATAAATAAATAATGCTGGACAATCCACACAACATCATCTAGCCCCAAGCTAAGCAGAGCTTGTGTTATGGGTATTAGAAGACTGTTTTACTTAATACTATACATTACATAGATAGATATTTTTTATTATACATATAAAATACCCATAAGATATTATACACAATACAGATTTTGAATTTGCATTATAAAGCGTCGGAAATTATAAAAGAAACGCTGTTGTTTTAACATTTACCTTTTGATGAAACATTTGTTCGTAAATATTAATAAGACACACTACAAAGCATCTTCGTAAAAAAACAAAAAAACAACCCTGCAAAAAGGCAGGAACGGAGCATCGCTCGTCGCGTCGCAAAATTGCATTAGAGCTTCGTTCTCCAATGTGGTTAATTTGCTGGTCAACCCTCGTTAACATTTAATTTCGTAGTCGCAGTTCGAGATGCACTCGAGTTTATGACGCAATTTGAATCAAATCAACCGGAATGGTGATATGGGAGTGCTAGTCGGCTGCACTTTTTAATGGTTAAAGTTTAACGAATCACGTAAAATATTACGTTCGAAATTGGTTGATAACAAGAACTGATTTTGAGTTTACAGTTTACGGATTATAACTAATTGGTTTTCAATTGTATTGTTTTGTGTCACGTCAAATAACTTTGAGCATATTCAAAAAATCATTAACCACGTTACTACAAATCTAACCATTTCTATTCTATACTATAAAAAACTGGCAGACTGTAATCACCACATACATTGCTCACACCTAAGAGATGAAAATATAATAACAAATTTCAAAATGTACATAGGAATATATAAAAAACATAAGACAAAGAAAATATATAAAAAACAGTTGAGCTATATTTATATAAATTGAAAAGAACTTTAACTATTATCCTCCGTAGCTGCAACTTTCTTCACAATATTTGCGCAAAAAGCCATCCCATTAGGTACGGCAGGCAGCAAAACGTTTACGATTATCCAATTTTCTTACAAGCTCCACCGTTTGTACGTAATGCGGTACGTATGAGGGATTCCCCGGTGCGACGCAGGCGACAAAGCAGCCACTTAAGTCGCGTCGCGTTTCGCCGTCTCGCAAAATGCACGGAGATATCTCTGAAGAATGCCACTGCACACTGCGCCACTACACTGCATGTTTGTGTATCCATTTACTCGCTCTGAATAACATGGGGTAATGGATTTTTTGAGTTGATGACATACGTGTCTGTTGGTCTAGGCAAGTTTAAAGAGTGTTTGGTTGTAGTAGTAGGTACAACTCGTTGTATTGTAGCGTTGTGTGAAGTATTGCTACTATGCAGTAAACTAGGAAAGATACATATGAATCAGCCATTATTATGAAGTTTATTTTGCTTGTAAGTATTTTAGATCCTGAAGTTCGGTTGATAATTAAAACCGCTTTTAACGTTCATCTATATTTGGATCAAATACGCTTCATTAAAGGAATCTTGAAACCAAAGGTTTGGGTTCTCACACATTTTTTAAAGCACAGATTATTTTGTAAATAGTTTTTAAATGTTATAAACTGAAACGATAAAGATAGTCATATAAGTTTAGGTAAGTAACAGCATACCATTATACTTACTGAACATCTCTCACATTCCACGACATAATCTAAAGTAGCATAGAAGCGTAAACATATCAAACCGAGCAACAATGAAAAACACATAGTTTAGCACACTAGAGTGGAAGTTGGGATAGGAAATGCACTTTATTTCACAGCAATTTATTTCGTCTGCGACCGCCGCCGCTCACCGAGATTGCATTAGGCAAATACGCAGAGCCGTCTAATTTTGCGCCACGGCTGTTGTCGAATTCAATCTTTGCTTTTAGATTATGCGGGCTTTTTATTTGAATATTGAAATATAAGCGAACCATATTTTAAGGTATACGACCTGGTACCTTGCCTTGCTAATGATTGACGTCCTAAGATCCAGATACGTATATCTCTAGCAGCGATATGGGCAGACTATCCAGCTGAAGATTATTATCAAATATTAATAGCAAATTGTTATTTAATCACAACGTAGAAGATTTGAGCATGAAAGTAGCACCAATAAAATGTTTTATAATAAACAGGCTCTCTAAATTTGGGTCGTAAGTTTAAACTTCACCAAGAAATAACGTTTGTGCAATGAACTGTAATGTTTGTTCCATATATTTACAAAATGGGTACCAATGTATTTACTGTATGTATTCTTAAATGAATGTATTTTATGAACAATCTAGTTCTTATGGTTTGGGACTAGAGCATAATTTGTGAAATGTCTGTCTTAAACTGTTTACTTAAATGTTCATCCTTCCTTTCATTCATGTTTTTATTTTCCAAACATTCGTAATAGCCCGCGAGGCCAACGCCACCTTTTGAAGTAACATTTCTAAGTTACGGACTATAGATATCCAGTGTCTTGGAAATAAGAAACGCTGTTCATTGTGCATTATCCCTTGTTACTTTGACAACAAACCCTTCTCAGTTTCCATCTGGCTAACAAACGCAACGCACAGAAAAATGTCAGTGCCCCTTTGGGCTTCTTGAACCGGATGTTGCGTGCCGCGTGCTTGTCAATATTAACCCTACGGACACACTTTGGACTTTTGTGCTTGTATATAGAGATTTACATGTAGGTATAAAATGCTGGTTTTTATGGTAAACAAAATAATCTATCTAAAGAACCGAAAATTAATATTGAAGATATGAAAGGTTTAGAAACATTTCTTACAACGTTATAATATAATAATGGGATTTAAACGTAAAAAGGCTCTACTAGCTCGTTTCGTGATGGGTCAGGTGTAAATCGACGCTTGTGGTCAATATGATTTCTTTTTTTTACACTCTTATCATTGTTCTATCTAAATCTTCTCCATTTGTAATTACCACCTGTACGATGTATTACTTGACGTGACTGTCTGATTACTTTAACTTTACAAGTCTTAAATGTCTAAGCGTATAATGGCGTAATTAATTATCATAAACAAACATCATAGAGGGAAAGAAAAGTACCTATCAAAAACAAAATTATAAAATATTGTCACATACGTAGATCACGAACAAACCTCTATAATATTAATTTACTTATTTTTCGGCCTTCCGCAACTCAAACCTGTACTAATAAACGCTATCTTATCATTGGAGGAACCGAAATGTTTACTATGAATTAAAATGTGCAAGAAAAGTTGTGCTAGTACAAAAAATATAGCACGGGAACCGCACATTTTCCAACAACCACGAAAGCTCCACCTCGATATCCCGATACTTTCAATAAGTAAAGTGGGTAAATCTCACTTAACGAAGTTTCTACAAACTGCAACGACAAACACACAAAAACTTTCGCACTGCACTGCAGTATCAAGCTAACTACAGCTGAGTTCAGAAAAAACAACCAGATGAACAACTATTCAAAGTGAAACTGCCCTAAGGAGCGAGTTGGTACGGCACACCGACTACAGTGGAAAGTATTACCAGGAACTATCTGACCAACAGATCTCGTAGGTAACCAATCTTTAGCCAACGTAAAAAAAACACTAAAATTATCACACATTTTTTGATAGAGCTGCATTTTAAAATCTTTAGCCAACGTCAAAAAACATTAACACAAACACACAAATTTTTGATAGAGCTGCATCTTAAGTTCAAAGACTTATTTCACTGCCACATAAACAAAGAACAACGTAGAATAACTACTTGGTCACGACCCTCAGCATTGAGGATCACGAAGCGAGGAGAAATGCATCATTTTGTCACAGAAAACTAATAAATAATATTAAAATAATAGACGGCACACGACGGTTTAATCATAGACGACATGATTTAACCCGGCAAGTTATTAGAATTAGAAAGACGCTCTGCTGCGGGATGGCAAAAACATAACCGATTTCAGGCCTATTATACCTTGTAATAATGTGGTTGTATTACGTAACTGGTCATTTTGTTTCTTCACGAACTATCCAGTCCATGACTATAGCCTTCCTTAGAAGGTTGTATATTACAGCGGGGCCGCGACTTTATCTAGGCTTCCACCCGAACTGCGTTGGCTGGCGATAGACTGAAAATAGTGGCACAATAAACAGGGCCCGCTAAGGATCAGCACTCACCATGAACACACATTCACCTTTTAACTCCTGCGTGAGTTTTTCTCATTTCCTGCGTGAGTTTTTCAATTGTGTGTAGCTGACAAACATTGGATGAGAAGAGCCGAAAACCGGGCTCAGCGGCGCGTCTTGGGAGAAACCTACGTCCAGCAGTGGACTGATATAGGTTGATGATGATGATGAGTTTTTCTGTCATTCTTCTTCTTCTTTGTGTCGATGATCTCAAACAGTGTTTTCCCAAAACTTGGCCACTTCTACGGCGTTTTCAGTGGCAACGTACAGATGGCCCAAATGCAGGTTTTTGGGCACAGCGGGCAGGTCGCAGTACAAACATTTATACGAAGGCGGGAATCGAACCCGCAACCTTCCGCGTCGCAGGCGGACCTTCGTCTGCCGCGCCAAATCGGTCGGATAACCCTCAGGTTAATCACTAAAGACGAAAGCATGCGTCCACATGTATCCGCCACCTATCGGCTCGGCCTCTCCTTATCGGAAAACGGTTCCAGTGATTCATTGCGTATTTACTTACCGATCTTGAGACTGTACAACTTGCACCTGACTTATTGAGATTACGTTGTTGCACTCTGAAAGAAGGTAAGTTACTGTTGCTAAGGGAGTTCGAACGAAACTACAAGGAATGCTCAGAATGAGAAAAATCTAGAGCAAATTATAGAGCGCTAGCAATAATTTGGTTAAAAAAAGGTCGGGAGAGTTAAACTTTTTAAAATTTTGCAACGTGTTGCAAAATTTTAAGAGATGTATAAAATGCTATGCATGGTAACGTGTTACCATGCATAGCATTTTATACATCTTATAAATTTTGTAAATAAAAAAAAAATGTGACAAATACAATAATAATACATATCGAGAATCAGATAATAAATATTGATTAATGACTAATCTTCACGTATTTAGTTCAAAAATAAAGGAGAATGGGCACTTTGGGCCACGACAAAAAAAATCGTCCCTCAAGCTTGCCACATAGTACGTTTAAAAGGGCTTTAAAAGGCCAATATTTTACTATATTTATGGATAAAATCCGTCCCATGGAAATCGAGATATTTCGATGAAATTGTTTTTCATTTCACATCATATTAGTTTGAATTCGGAAGGCCCACAAGAATAAGTGTGATGGCGTTTAAAAGAACATTAATAGGGCTATAATTGTTTCTAAGATTGTTTAAAAATCCAACCTGTGGAAATTGAGTTATTCCTGAAAAACTGTAGTATTGCAATAAATAAATACAGTTTTTCGGAAATATCTCGATTCCCACAGGTTGGATTTTCAAACAATCTGAAAACAAATAAAGCCCGTTTAATGCCCTTTTGAACGCAGTTACAGGCAATTTTGTGGGCCTTTAGAATTCGGAGTAATACGACGTTAAAATAAAAAACAGTTTTTCAGAATATATCGATTTCCATGGGATGGATTTTTTAAATAAAAATAGTAAAAGGTAGGCCTGTAAAAGCCCTTTCAAACATACTATGTGGCAACCCTGAGGGACGAGCTTTTTAGTCGTGGCCCACGCTCCATAGAGAATTGCCCATTCTCCTTTGGAATACTATTTGTCAATGTCATAAACTCTTTTTTTATATGTTTACTAACAAATAGTATTCAGACGATAGATACAAATTGATATTTAAATAATAAAAAGATGAAGATAGTTTTACCTCTTTCATTATTCCCTGAGCAAACTTAATATTATCTACCATGCGCAATTATTTCTATAACCGCCAACAAACAGGCTAAATTCCAGAGGGGTGACCACGAATAAATGTGACAATCATAAACGTAGCGAAACACTGACGTATTTGATATACACTGCGCGTCAACATCAGCTTTATTGTCGAACGTAGTTATGTAACCGGCTATTACATTGTCAATAACAACGCATCATGCCTAGACGCAAGCTTGCACCTGCGGCCGGTTGCTTATCTCTACCACCCACGCGTCTGTGCCTTGTGGCCCCTAGTTAGTAAGTTAGAATTAATCATTCGTCTAGAGACTAACCTTTGCCTCAAACGTCTCATTTAATGTAACTAATTTCAATGAATAAAAGTTTTCATGAAATAAAGTTTAGTTTTTAAATCATTCTCCACGTTCCCGAAACTTTCACTACGTTGCAGTGGTAGCGCGCAGTGTATTTTAAATACGTTACGTTTGCGATTGTCACATCTATTTTAGCTGTACCCTCTGTTTAGTCCAGCTAACTGGGTCCCAAGCCACAATCGCGGGTTATTGAGTCGGGGCCCGATGAGGCGAGCTCATCTCGTTTGGCTGAACGAGCTGGGGTTATTCAATTTTCAGTTTTTTAGTCCCAAGACGATACCCGCCAATAATCTGAAGCAATGAATACATTGCTACAATATAATTTTGCTGATGATTTAAAATTGAACTGGAAATTCTGTATTTATTTGTCGCGTTAGTATTATAGATAATAATTTATATTTAAACTTATCGAAGCCTATTTTGAATACACTACTATTTGTAACCTATTCAATTCATTTGATGTTAAAAATAACTTAAACCTAGTATTTTTGTGTATATGCTGATAAACTCTTAAAGAAGTAAGTACTAAAACGTTTAATAATTTATTTTGCATTATTACCTACACATTTTCAACCATATCGGTACAGCCATTCCTGAGTTATAACTAGTGTAACTAAAACAACTTTGTTTTATATAATTATATAGATAATACGATTTATAAATATCTAAGAAAAATACTCGGCTAGCAATTTAGTGAACTCCCCTGCAGTATTTCAATATCTACCCGTCAAGGTACATTGATTGATGCGAGGCTCGCCATTCACTGATAAGAGCCCCGATACTAATTTACCTTTTCTTTATTCGCTCTAAGCAGTTACTTTCACGGGAATATGTATTGGATTTTTATTGAAGATTCCCATTATAAAGAATTGACCAGTCACTGGTGTTCTAGAATTTACAAAAAAATATGAATAAAATGAAAATATTATCGATAACACAACGCTTAGGTTACGATGTTTGATTGCCGATAGAATATTTAATTGTTTGTCCTAGTTCTTTTTTTTAAGTTGATACATTATCTAACTCGATATTGCACACGTGCTTCAGTATCGATTCACATAATTAAAATAATAATGAAAAACTCGGAAAATATCCTACTTATACTAAAAATGCGAAAGTTTGCATGGACGGATGTATGTTTGTTACTCTCTCACGCAAAAACTACTGAATGGATTTTTATGAAACTTTACAATATATACCTACTTTAGAATAACACATAGGCTATTCATAGGCACATATAATTTATTAAGATATAGTGCGAATTGTCCAAAATATAATCATAGCAAGACGAAGTGGCGAGCATAAGCTAGTCCACATATTTCGTAGAAGTTGTACATAATATATTATTATAGTACAGTTCCAGCTGTCAGATACTTGACATCTACATAAGGTACAGTCGAGTGGATTATTCCCTTTGTAGCGGCGAGTGGAAAAGCATTTGTGGTGATGTACCTACTTCAAATGCATGACTAGGGTTTGACGGGGTGTATTAACTTTTGTAATTTAGGACTTTGGTAAACAGCCCTTTCGATTGGGGTAAGGCGTCGATGTTCAATTAATAGAGATTGGTAAACGATTACTAGATTTATGGGAGTGGCAACATAAGTTCTTATGTTTATAAATCCATAAATGAGTTTAAAGTGAAATTGCATGACATTTTGGTTAACAAAGCCTTCTATACAATCAATGATTTTTTAAATGACAAACTTTAATTTAGTAGGCATTTAGTGTGACATTTTTTTTTTTTTTTTTTTTTTTTCATTTATTTAAAGATCTTTGAAACATAAGTTTATGACAGATCTATGGTTAAACTATTGAAATAAAACTAAAAAAACAACTCAAACTTAAACTCCTAAAACTAAAACATAACTAAAATAACAAGTTCTAAGTAGTACGTGTGCGGTGCGCGCCGGTACGCACACATGTCGCAGTATGTAGATAGGTAAGGTACCTACCCCGCCCCCGCCACACACATGCGCACCCGCACGCACCACACTCACAGCCATGTCAGTAGGTAGCCCAGACTAGATCAGGTACGCTGATCGATGGCTCGAACCAGCCCATACACCAGTCCGGCCTCCCTTGATTTTGGACATGATAGAATACTATGAAATATTCCCAAATTCCTAATATCAATACCTAATTCAGTTAGGACACTCTGCCTTTCAGTGCGGTTTCGGACACATTCAATAAGTACATGGTAAATGTCTTCTGGTTTTTCACATACTTCACAATTAGGTGACGGAACTTTTCTCATTAGATATGCAAACTTATTAAGAGGTATGTGTCCGGAACGAACCCTGTGTGCAGTTACAACATCCTTCCTACTTATGTCGCCGGTGAACCACGGCAAGCGAGGAGGCTGACTCTGAATGATTTTGTACCAAATTCCTTTAGTTTTAGATCTTTCATCAAAATATTCTCGCCAATGACTATAACATAATGAATTGTATTTTGGTAGTAGTTCAGTGTATGACGGTATAATAAATACTTCCGATCCATCTACGGTCGCTGATTTCGCTAACCGGTCTGCCTCCTCGTTGCCCGACAGTCCAATATGTGATGGGATCCATTGTAACATAACTATAATGTTACGTAGATTACATTGTTCTAATAACCGAAGAATGTTATAAGCCACCATAAGGCCGCGCTGTCCCGATGTACATCGAGAGATGTGCTGTAAGGCACTCTTGCTGTCACTATATATAACTACATTCAAAGGATGCCAATCTATAGAGTAAATTATATATGTTAGGGCTTGTTCTATAGCAAATAGTTCCATCGTCATTATAGACACAGTTGATGAATTCTTATAACATTCTCCGCGCTTACAAATCGAGTCATAAAATGCTGCACCAGATATATTGTTAGTTTTAGACCCATCCGTGAATATAGTATACCAGTTTGCGTATTTTAAATTTAATTCTACTAATATTTCATTTTTTAACAAATTTTGATCATAATTTTTCTTGGCACTTTGCACGCACATTAAACTGTCTCTAATAATATTTTTAATACACATTTTCGACAGCCATATATTAAGTGAGAACATTTCAAGAGGGTTTGTAGATGCAATTCTATCTGGTTTTACAGTGTCGTAAGTAGTCATTAATAGAGGTTTTTTCTTATTTATCCAGTAACTATTCATTTGAAGACCACTAAGTGTTTCTAAACTACAAACTGTCATACCATTAGTCCATGACTTTGCCTTAATACAAAATTTAAAAGCTAGGTACTGCCTTCTAACAGCCAACGGAGGAACACATACCTCACTCTCCATGACATGAATCGGCGTGGTTTTAATGAACCCACCTATAATTCTGAGAGCTTGATTCTGTATTTTATCTAATTTATATATATGTGAGTTGGCACTATTATCATAAAAATAACTTCCAAAATCTATACGACTCCTTATAAGATTAATATATAGCCTTCTTAAATGTTTGGGATGTACTCCCCAGCCTGAACCTGCTAGTACTTTAAGTATATTTAAGAATTTCTGTGTTTTTTCACAAACTTCATTAATATGCCTACTCCAACGCAGTGATCGATCTAACCAAATACCTAGGTATCTAATACTGTGTTCGCAGGCTAACGGTAAATTATTTACTTTCAGTTCGATCTGGTGGCGCTTATGCCCTCTACTGAATAAACAAAATTTTGATTTGTTGGCTGAAATATTTAATCCTATTGTATTTAAAATATTAAAAATTGTATCTAATGAGCGTTGGATACTATTAACACAGTTATCTATTTTCCTATCACTCGTAAAAATAACAAAATCATCTGCAAATTGTGCGATTTCAATGTTGACACATTTACATATTTCATAAGACACAATATTAAATAACAAGGGTGAAATCGGATCTCCTTGGGCCAGGCCCATGGAGGTCCATCTTACCAAATTAGTTTGACCTAAAATTTCATCGGTTATTTTTAAATGTCTTTCACTCAAAAATTCCCATAGATAATTGCTTATCTTATAACCGACTTTCAAATGGTCCAAAGTCATCGTGATTTTATTAATAAGCACATTATTGTATGCATTCTCAACGTCGAGAAAGCATGCCAATGTAGGTATATTTTTTGTAAAGCCTAATTGAATTGCTGAAACTAATCGAGCCACTGAATCTAAACATGATTGCGCCTTCCTAAAACCGGTTGTACTAGACGATAAAATATTATTCTTCTCAATAAACCATTCCAGTCTTTTAGCAAGCATACTGTGGAATATTTTACAGATGCATGAAATTAAAGAAATAGGTCGCAACTTAATCGCATGAGGGTCTGAACTATTTCCTGCCTTGGGAATAGGTACAACTTTAATATCTCTCCACTGTTGTGGAACGTACCCAAAGTTAAAAATATCATTATATAAAGTCAGTAAAAAAATCTTTGCTTCTAAAGGTAAATAAAATAACATTGAATACGTAATGTTGTCGATACCGGGTGCGGAATCTTTACTTTTTAAACATAACTCAAATTCTTGCAAACTAAATTCAGATTCTAATAAATTATTATAGGAAACAAAAACCGGTTTAGCCATTCTAACATAATCGGGAGCTAAATTACATAACAACTCATGCTTCTTATCTTCTGACGCTTGAAAGTTATTTTTACGATATCCTTTTATCCATCTCATACGGCGCCACATATCCGACAAAGAGGTTGACTCATTCGTAGAATTACAAAACTCTCGCCATTTTGCTGATTTTGCACGTGATAATTCTGTTTTAACAATTTCATTCTTATTTTCTAAAGTAGTTAGATTATCTGGAGTAGGATTACGGCGAAATGTACTTAGCGCTAAACGTCTCTGAGCTACAACCTTTGATAAGTCAGCATTCCAATACGGTTTTTGTATAAATTTGCGTTGGGGGTTGGTACATACTTTAAAATACGGTATACTTATATCAGCTGCCTGGTTTATAATGCCTATGAATGTATCATACCTACATTGTATATTATCCTGAACATTTAAATGCACATTACTTATCAATTCTTCAACTGATTTTAAATAAGACTGCCAGTCAGCCTTTTTATAGTTACGACGTTTAACATAATGAAATGTATCTTGGAACCTAGTACACATTTTAATAACAAAGTGATCGCTACCTAAGTTTTCGTTCATAACAGCCCACGAAAAATGTATAACTATATCTGAAGAAGCAAATGTCACGTCTGGAGAGGATTCTTGCATTCTATTATGTACATACTCAGCCCTAGTAATACTTCCGTCATTCATACAAATGAAACCCTGTTCTAACGAAGAATCTAGAATTTGTAAACCTCTCGCATCATGTTTATGAGACCAATTCCTATGGTGGCCATTGAAGTCCCCTGCTATTATTGTATTACTGCTAAACTTGGAAAACAATTCATCCCAGTCTGACTGGGTGGTGTGAACTGACGACGGACAGTAAACAGAAACTATATTTTTTATAAATTTACAATTTAGTGTTTTTATGATTATAATCTCAATACCTGTATTAGTTAAGTTGAATGGACATACCTCGATTTTAATAGATTTGTGCGCCAGAATACCTACTCCTCCGTATGAGTCACACCGGTCTTTTCTATACCAATTATAGTCACTAAAATGAATGTTAATATCATCATTTAACCACGTTTCACTTATTATAGCTATATGCACTTTATGTTGAAATAATAAACATTCAAATTCTGTCTGTTTCGGTTTGATGCTCCGAGCGTTCCACTGGACTATATTAATAAAACGTTGCGACAAACAACTGTTATCCATTTTTAAAAATGGACAGGATTTTATTAAGATAATCCCCTATCTTGAACAACTCTGCTATATATATATAGCACTCCTCAAACACGACACTTAAAAAGTTAGTAATTTTCTCATCCAATGGTTTCTCTGACGCAACAATCTTCTTTATTCTATTGTAAAGTCTCATAAAATTAAATGAATTCTCTTTCTTGGTTTCTTCTTTTTCCGATGTCATGCTTGTCTCGCTTTCTACTTCATCTTTATCTTCTGGTTCTGGCCCACGCTGACTTTCAAAATGTTTCTCTGATTTTCTCTTTTTGTTTTTCTCTTTTTCTTCACTTTCTTCACTTACAGGTACACTGTTTGTTTTCTTTCTTTTAGACAATAAAGCTTCTCGGTAGTTTCTGGTTGTCGTGGCGGGTTGTTCCGTGTCTTCCATATCATCTGGATCTACATTGACAGGTTTTTCTGGTTGTCTGGTCTTTTCTGTTTCTTGGAACGTTTCAAACGCTTTTTTGTAAGTTCTATTTTCATCGCGCATTATCGCTCTGATTTCTTTTTCTCTATGAAATACGGGACATTTTGATTTTTCTACAGACATATGAGGTCCTTTACAGTTAACGCACTTGAAGACTTTTGTTTCACAGTTGGCATGATTTGCTCCGCACTTTGGACAGAATATTTTTTTTATAGGGCAAAACTTGACTCTGTGCCCATACCTCCAGCAGCCCGAACATTGTGAGACAGGGAATATGTACGGTTCCACTACAAACCTGCAACCATATGCTTCAACATATGGAGGTACAGTGGTCCCCTTAAAACATAGGCGAACGGTCTCGCTTTCAACCCATGTCCCTTCAATTGTTTGTCTTTTTAAACGCCATACAGAAGTAATTTCTAACTCGCTTTCAAAAACTTTGCTCAGTTCTTCATCACTAAATTCGAGGTCTACCTTCTTTACGATTCCGTAGCGACTATTCATTTCATCAGTTCTCTGGCATTTGAAACCTCTTTTTTTCAACTCCTCGCACTGCATTAAAACTTCAGCATCTCTGGTATTTTCAAAAGTAAGTAGGATTTTGTAGCTACTTTTATATTTAATTTTAATAATGTTTTTGATATTCAGACTTCTAAGCAGCCTAGCTAAAGCCATTTGTTTTGGTAATGGGTCTGATGCAATTATGCTTATCTCACACGATGATGATGATGAAGTATTTCCTTGTTGTTCATCGCTTCCGCCTGGGTCTGATCTCCGTCCACCATTCTTAAACTTTCTTTTAATTTTTCTAGTAACGGGAACAAAGCCCTCATCCGAGTCCGCTTCGCAGTCACTCCACTTTTCATTTCTCTGCCTCTTTAGAGTAGAACTATCAGATAGCACATCCTCTAAAGATATAGGATCACGTTCAACCGCCTCCGTCTCGTCAGCCATCTTCACCGCGCGTGATCGACCACTTGAGATACGGAATACGTGCACTCCTCACACCAGTCGGCGCGCAACTGAGTGTGACATTATTATATTTGTTTAATTGATTTAATTTTATATTTGACATTCTAAAAGTAATTATTTTTGTATTTAAATTTAGACTAATTGTATTTTTGATGTTTGTATACCTAATGGCAGAAGCTAGTGGCGCTAATTTTAAGTTTAATATCATCTGAAATGTATTTTGACCTGGTTTCACAAACAATAAAATGATTATGATGATTATTTTAATATTTAAATAAATATATACACGTTGACGTCTTTCTTTTTTTCGTCGGTTAAAAAGGATAAATTACATACCTAGTAGTAGTAGATAGGTAGATATAAGTAATAAAAATATATTTCGTTGATATTTTTCAACAATAAAATTAGTGAAAACTACGTCGTTTTTATAGTAAAACTCAGATGCTCAAACAAACGTTTCTGGATAAACTTGGAAACAGAACTCCGAGTTTTTAAGCTACATGATACAAAAAAACAGTATAGAAAAGATAACATGTGAACAATGTTGCGGGTGATAGTTAGTTTTTAATATCTATTTGCATAGAATGCATGTCATCAAAAACGTGAACGAAAAACGCGGTGTCGCCTCAAGCACACTCTCGCTACAGGATGCTTCGCGTAGTAATGAAATATTTTATTACCGGTAACAAAGGACGCGCAGACTCAAATAAAAACTTATACAATGTACTCGAATATTTACTAATTCGCTAGAATGTACTAAGTTTTAATTAAATAGAGAAAGTGAACTTTTATTGCTGTAAAGGATTAGTCATTTGATTTTGACATTTTCGAGAGCTGTTTTGAACGTTGCTACACTGACAACACTCCTAATAGTGTTGCCATATAAAACCCTCTCTTGGTCAAGTGCGAGTCGGAATCACACACGAAGGTTTCCGTGCCAAAAAATCACGTTTTTATTTGAGACAGACAGATATGCAAAAAGACAGACGGAGACAGACCTAACAGTCTTAGTAATAGTGTTCAATTTCACTTTTTTAATCTGAAAACCTTAAATACTTATTATACTTATAAAACATTTTGCTCTCATTTTGAACGTTGCATGAGCGCTGGTGAAACATTTTGTATGGAAATGTCGTATTGTTTTGCATTTATTTTACGCGCATTGCTACGGAAATAATTTACTTTACCGAGGTGGTCAGCGCGAACCTGCAAATACTACCTTCATTATATTTAAGTAAATTTAGAGAGATGAATACTTACATCTCAAAATTCATTTAAATCATGGCTTTCCATTGCTAGATAGGCCTTTAATTTATCTACTTGTAATAATAAAACGTAAATTAGGTACGACTTTGGTTTTCTACTAAGTACTAGTAATATTCAAAAGTAATATAAATTTGAATTAAAAAAAAATCAAAGTAATATTCTGTTGCTTATACGAACCGTTTACGTTTCAATTTGGCACGATCGGGGCCCTGGCAATATTGAGTATCGTATTAACGGACAGGGATGGTAAAAGAAGAAGACGAAAAGAAAATTGCAAATAATATGTAATAAATAATTAACATATCACTAGTCTTATAAATATCGGTTATAGAAACCTTATGCTGAGTGGTGGCTTTTACACTTTTTTTTGTATCTTTTAATCTTTAATTGCGTCTTGTATGTTAAATCTCCACACATCAAGTTTAACATTATCATATAACTTCACTAATGAAGCTTTGCGATCGTTAATGATAGTCGCCTATTACCTCCGTATACCTTCAATGTAATTATGTAAGTCAATTAGAGACTTCATTCATCATCGGTTTCATTTTGGAATTCAATATCGTAATTACTGTCAAACTCAATAGCACACAAATATATCACCAACTTGGACGTATCGGCATACTGAATGATTTACTGCTGCGTGACTATCGAGGTCCAAACCAACCTTTACTTTTTGCAATACATTCGAGACATCAATTATATTAAGTTTGTAGAGATTAAACAATTCAAAAATCATACTTTTCAGCAAAATTGTATGTTGTGTTATTTTTTTATGGGAAGTACTATAACAACAAGTATTTTGTTCATGGAAATAAATAAACTGAAACTGAAACTGAAACCTAAAAAATTCTATGACCTAAGCTTATCAAAATAAATGTAAGACTGAGCTTAAGTAAAAACTAGCCGATGCGCTGAGTCTAGATTTTAGCATTAATTTGTATAAATAAATCCCCACATTATTATATTCTATCATGGTTTTAATCAGAATATGTTTTGAAATTTTCGTGATATGAGAACTGTTTATGTCTAAAAGCTATCAAAAAACCTGTCTAAAATAGCATTTTAAATGTACGAGCGTCTTATAAAGCTGTCCTAATTCGAGGGGGACATTCCCATCGTCATAAAACAAGGGGATGGCGCGATCATTTGCATCTGTATAATTAAAAAGGGATAATCACAATCGCATCGTAACAGTCACGTATCTAAGTTACATTGCGCAGCGGTGATACAGCTTTCAGTATTCCAGCTATTGATGACACGCAGTGAGAGCCGAACGCGTAAGATTCACGTTGCCAGATTGTCAATTATTTTCATATTGACCCTCTGTTGTGCCGGATTGAGGACGCAGACAGGCACGGAATTTTTCATGATACTCTTGAAACGAACAAATCCCTACGGAAGGCTAATGTTGTGTAGTTAGTACGGAGGGATCTAGGTCAGGCTTAGCACATACCAAAATCTAGAAAGTCCATATGATCTTCTCATAAAATGCGTGAAATAGTGATGAGAATATGAAAAAGACGAAGCTACAACATTAATAATTTTCAAAAGTGTGTATTTGAACCGCTTCTATAGCAGTAGAAAATGTATAGTAATTTTGGTATTCGCAAAATAATCCTTTCACTGCTCAGCGAGTAAATAAGCTACTATTTCCCTTTA
This sequence comes from Ecliptopera silaceata, assembly GCA_932527185.1. NCBI lineage: Eukaryota > Metazoa > Arthropoda > Insecta > Lepidoptera > Geometridae > Ecliptopera > Ecliptopera silaceata. The sequence continues at coordinate 5,400,579 of OW052208.1, read as the reverse complement.
GCAATGAATTGAAAATGAATTAAAAGGAATGTTTAATGCCAAGACGTCTTGAAAGTTGGTACACTTAAAAACTATGAATAAAAAACTAGATGCCTATACTTACAGTCCTCTTCAGCCGAAAGTTGCCAGTTACCAGCTGTGGAGTTTCCGAAATGAAATATGCACATTGCAAAACGAATGACGCTCCAAAGTTTAAAACTTGGAACCTGTTGAGGACTTCCGTACTAACCTACATGAAAATTTGAGTACTGGCAAAGAGACGATGGCATTGTTGGCAACTCTGATGGATAAAGCGCTTTAGACGCTTTTAGGAAGTACTCGTTGAAAGGCTCGACTTTAATCTTGGAATGATTAGGTAATTGTTCAAAGTTCTTATAATAAAAAAAATATCTATCTATGTAATGTATTGTATTAAGTATGTCAGTCTTCTAGTACCTACCCATAACAAGCTCTGCTTAGCTTGGGGCTAGATAATGTTGTGTCGATTGTCCAGCATTATTTATCATTATTTATTTATTTACTGACTGTATTTAGTAAACTATATTTTTTTTAAAAGCGTTAACATCTCTAAAACTATTTATATGCCATAGTTTACTTAGGAAAAATATTCAAACTATTTCGTCCAATTGCCCATTCGATAGCACACAATTCTAACAATGTCCAAGTCCGAACGAAGTCATCTCCTTATACAAATACTGTTAGGAAAACCTGAAAAATAGAGTTACTGGATGTACCAAAAAGGTACAATTTATTTTAAACTCTCGCAAACGTTTTGTGGTTAGAGACTAGACGCTGCAATTGGCATTGATTATAATAATTTGTTTAGAGCTTCATTAGGTGTCAGCATACGTTGATAGAAGCACTGAGACACAGCGTCAAGAGTTATGAACGCCATTATGGTTACAAAAATACGTTATTGTTATCATCACCATTATTATCCAAAGCCTGACTAGACCCACAGCTGGGTGCAGGCCTCTCTCTGCTCCTGCCATTCAACACTATCTTGGACTATTTTTATTCATCTACGATCTACGATGCTGATAATATCGCTTTTAAACAAATAATCCTTACAAGACAAGTGTTATATAATATATAAAATATTATACAAATCTGTTGAGCTGACTGCAGACAGCTGCAAATATAACTAAACTAAAACCTCATCTTGATTTTATTCTTAGAACTGCAGTTGTAAACTCTTTTCCCCCGTCCTTTCCGGTTAATCTTTATTTCAGGGCACATCGTATCGGCTATCTTGGACATCTGTTGGCGCACACTGTTTGCTTTTCATTTCTTGCTGCAACAAACGGTAGCTTACAGCAACAAGAGTATCTATATAAACAGTAAAAAAATTTAATCATTTATCATAATCGAGATTCAAGTAAAACTATGATTATGAAGAAAAACGCTCAATCTTAAAATTAGGGACAATCAAGTTCTGATAAAGTAATTAATTAATTTCTTATAACACAAACGTCTAGTTCATCTAAACTTCTGATACTTACAAAAACTGTGTGAGTTTGAGCACTGACAGGCTATTAGGTATATCATCATCACATCAGCCTGTAGAAGTCCATTGAGCAGAGCATCCAAGATTGCAAAAGTATAATTGAACGCTTTCTTTTTCCATATTTTTTTTGCCGTTCAAGTAGTTCAGTCGGTTCATTTGATTACATTATAATCAAACAAAAAGCTATTCTTTTTTTAGATACTCGTGTGCCGGTGGGGTGCAGTCTAGATCGCAACCACGATAGCTTTGACCTGCTATCACAGATCTCGCGCACTTTGCTGGGGAAAGAGTATCCTATGGAATCCCCACTGCACTTATAAACCCTTTGAAATGCGTGGCCAGTGGTCATGACGTGAACCCGTTTTGAGCTACTTTTGTAAATAGCATTCTCTTCAAATCTACGAATATTGCATATATAAATCTAAACATCGCGGCAATATAGTTAGTACGTCTTGGTGACTCTTCGACGACTGATGTGGACCAGTATAACTATCCGCTTGCAAAGCACGGTTGTGTCTTGTGTATTTTGTTAATATTTCTTAATATGTATTTTCTTTGTTAGTTAATCATATCTTTAGCTTGTTAGCGATAAATAACAGCTTCAGCAATACAGAATAAAGAAAAATAAATAAATTGAGAAACGTTTATTTAAACATTGTTATCATTATAAGCCATCCAATTATCATTTTCATCGGGTGCTGCATACTGTCCTATTAATTTTATATTAGTTTGATAACCATCAGGCATCTGCTTTATGTAGTTGGCATCGGAGTAAGATTTTTTGATACACTCACATTTACCATCAACTTTACTGTTTTTTCCTTTAGCTTTACATTTTTGACATTTAATATCATTATCAGTCGTGTCGCTAATATCAAAATCTTCTAGCGTTTCTTTAATGTATCTTTCGAGAAGCTTATCGTCTTCATCATTAACATCTAGAGGGCTTAAACTCCCAACGTTGTCGGTGATCAAATTTCCTTCTGCGTCATCTTGTTTTTGGAATAACTCATTACTTCTAGAAGCAGGCATCTCGTATGTTGGGAAACCATAGTTATAGTTTATTCTTCCAGCATGCAGATTCATCATGGAAGGTTTGTCACTTTGATTCAATTTCGTTGAGTCTTGAGAAAGCAAATATTTTTTGTTTAAATTGTCTATATCAATTTTGTTTAACCCAACATCTATTGGATGTTTTGATTTTGGTTCAGCTTCTTGCACCACTCTTTCTAACGTATATTTTTCATCCATATTTATGGTTTTAGATTCTCTATTAATATAACTTGGTGGACTGTACTTTGAATTTAAGTTGCCTTTAATTTTTATGTTCGGCATGAAAAGTTCTTTAAGTGGGCTTAGATTTTCTTGCGCAAAACTTGAAGGAATCACATTAACCTGAGGTAATCTCTCACTTATCGTGAAAGGTTTATTCAAATTGTGCGTCTGCGTGTTGTAAAGCTGATTTCTTAAAGGCGTCTTGAATCGCTGGTTGATGAAGACAAATGATCTTTCGTTCAAACTGGTTTCTTTGTCGGCTGACGTCTGGAGTACCTCCTTTTCATGTATTTTGTGAGATCTATCCAAGTTCATTACTTTTAGTATTTCTTTTGTCGAATTTAATGTCTTAGTTTGATTATTGTCCTAAAAGCAATAATTTAAAATATTATTAATATTAGTTAGGCACCTAAACCGATTCAAATTAACATTTTGGATAAACACTTCTAAAAGTATTTTGGTTTGGAAAGTTCGCTTGTGATTTCTCAATAACATCAGGAACTAGTGATAATGTTTTCCAATACAGTAAAAATAACTTACCTTTGAAACAACGGAATGAACAATAACTCCGGAATTGTATCCTACAAACAGAGCTAAAACAACAAAGACTGTCTTCATTCTCGCTCCTTTAAAAACTATAAAAATAAGTTGGTAAAACTATTATTGGTTCGAGAGACTACCGTTGAACTCTAATACGACTGCAAGAATGGAATTACTATGTTGATACTATTATTGTTTGTTTTTACTATTCTAGTTGATACAAATAACAATACTGATTTAATCAATATGTACAATTACTTTGTTTTTTATCAATATTTTCTTACGCACATACCGATTGATCTACTAATGATATATTTATTTATAAAACTATTCTGTGCTGTTAAAGGATGCATCAAAATTCACAGTCACGAAAAGGTTACTTTAATCAATAAAATATTTTTTTGTACATTTTCAGTTAAATTTATTTGTGAAATAATATGTTGAAGGCTTCAAAATTCACAAATTTGAACAGGTACCTAATGCTTTATATGCATAAAAATTGTTTTAAGTTTATTTTTAGTTACTTTCCAGCCCTGGTAAGGCTTAGTATACACAGTTATTTACTGGCCAAAAATAGCAACAATCTCATGAAGAAGGCCATGGATATCAATTCCATTGGCAGCCAAGGTGTCAACTTCTGCCTTAAACACATCATTTTCCCATAATGCAGCAAACACAGCTGACCATTCATCACTCTTCAAGTTCTCAACAGCGGATGCGAATGCTTCGTCTTCAGCGATTTTCTGGTCAAACAGAGCGGACAATTTCTCCTTGGGGAAGAGGGCTATACTGTCGTCTACGAAGGATGCAAAGTCTTTGCCGCTGGTGTTCTGACGAGACCTTCTTTGATTAATTTCTGCAATTAGACAAAAAAAGTTTAGTCAAAATATGCCTTTCTAGTTCCGCTACATTTAACTATAAATATTGAAAAAATACGATAAATTATTATAAAACCTTCCACGGTAAAGCTTATGACGATAAATATTAATAATTTTATAGGATATTCATTACTTTAAGAGTAACTTAATAAATAATTCTAAAAATGCATAAAATTAAATCTTGATGTATGATGAAAATTATAGCGGAACTTGCCATATTTTACGAAAAAAATAAAATCCTATACTGCTTTTCTTATTCAAATAAAACTAAAACCTTCCGTGGAAAAATACAGTATCAAAATAATAGATGAAGTCAGATTCATCTATTAAATTACTGAATTTACATCCCAAAAGATAATTCATATCTGGATAGATAATATTGATCTTTGATTTTAACGAACTTTATCACAAATTAGTCTAGCATCGATCCGTAGATTGTACCCACAATGTACTAACCAGACAAAGTTCTAGAACATTTCTCTGTAAGTACCAGGTACGAGGTAAAATCTCGACGAGATGTCTAGAACATTCCAAGCAGATTTAAATTTCTATATCAATTAATGACGTTACAATAAGACTCATGATATTTTTTATTAGCGTTGTTATTTTTGTTTTTAGTTGCTTACCTAGCATCTCATCCAAAAGATCCAGGAAAACGTGGATATCAATGTTGTCTTTTTCCAAAAAGTCAATAACCTGTGAAGACAAGAAAAAAATAAAAAAATAACACATAAATTTTGTCACACAATAATGGATCTTATCACGAAAGAATAGATGCGATATGACACGTGCCTTGACCGTGATTTAAAACTGCTAGATGAGGAGGTTATTATAATGTATCGAGTTTCCATTACTTTATTACAAAATCTTGACACAGAATAGATACAGTTGTTTATACAGAAGGATACCAAACGGCGTGCTAAACCAAGGGCTCCTGCGGTGCATCTAGCGAGCATACACATTTAGTAGATAGGTACGTTTAGAACGATGTGTGTATGTCAACAATATGCGCGAGTAGTAGGTAGTTACTAGACTTTTGTAAAGCGCGTTTGAGTGTAATCTGGTGTACATTTTTGTATGCCAAGTCAGCTTATGTAGGTTTGATATATACTCACAGCTTGAAACTCAGGAAGGTGCTCCATTTCGTATACCAGATTCTTAAAACTCTTCGTCCTCATATATTCAAGGGTATTCAAGAACTCATCGTATTCGATGTACTGTTCCATCAGATTCTCCAGATCCTCACCGACCTCCTCGTTGATAATAGTCATGAAGTCATCAAAGTGCTCGTGGAAGAGTTTCCTGGGCTGAGGGGCTGAGAGCCCGAGGCTGATGATGGTAAGCAACACGATAGCAGTCTTCATCTTGGCTTGGTACAGTGACACAGAGACATCGCACACCGTTTTTATACAGACTCATAGATAAGATTACGATATCAAGTTAATCATGCGGATCATCTCGTCGTCGATGCTGTACTTTTTTCCCACTTCAAACATCGCCAAAATTTACTATTACTGTATTTCTACCGTCACGCTGTCATACTGATTTGATTATATTCTTATTAATTTGAAGTGTATAATACTTGAGCCAAACATATCCTTAGTAGGTAGATGTGGGTTGTGTGAGGTACTGATTCCTAATACATATATATTTCCATGGACCTAATATTAATTAAGTTCTCTAATTAAGTCTCTTAAATTGTTCAGCAGGCTAGAAGAACAAAACTAGCCAAGACGTTTACGACGGCTTTAAAACATTTTGTTCTGTATAATGACCTTCTTCTTTAATTATGTTCTCCTAGTACTTACACCTACTCTTAAAATCATTTTGAGGGGTTTGATAACACCATTTCAGATTAATCGACGATAACTACCATCTCAGTCTGTTGACGTCGTATTACCAGCATCGCGATAGGCAACGACTCCTTGGAGACCTCCTTGGACTTGAATCTCGACTTTAGATTAAAAGTCCGAGACGCGAAATGGCTGTTTGAATAGACTGGCGATAGAAACTTGAACAGTATATTCGCAAAAACTTAATTTTCATGATAAAATATGACGAAACTGGCATTAAATAAGTCATATTCATGGTTATTTATTAGTAATAGAGCTTTTAAAAGCAGCTTTTTGTAAAATAATTCGTCGAGCGAGCTGTGTTCCGGTCTGAAGGGCATTTGTGCCGAAGCAAAACCAAGCATATAAAACTTACACATTTACACCTCATAAAATAATGGTAAGCGCGGTACCACATGGTTAATGGACGTGCACAGTAAAGCAATGCAGCGGTTTTTTTCGTCATTTATAAAAAAACACTTCCGTAAAGTTACATACCCAATTTAGTTAATCTTGTAAATGCTATGGGAGTATTTGTAATAAACTTATGTGGGATAAAAAAGTCATCTGAGTAGTCCAACCGACTCTCAGAGATTTGTATAAATATAGTCATAACTAAATATTTATGGTCATTTTCACACATCACACTCTAGTCCCAAACTAAGCAAAGCTTGTACTATAGGAACTAGATGGCTGATAGAAATCATAAATCACACCATCAGGTCTTGAAATCGAAACCTGTCGGCCTGAAAACTAATACTAGTACTAGAGACACATAAATGTATAATTTTTAGTAGGTGTACCTACTATTAGTGTACCTACTAGTTGTACCTACTATTAGTAATAGTGACTCGGATACAGACCACTTTTTTGATAATTTTACTACGTTCGCTTACTAGTAGAACTAGTAATAAAAATACCAGAATTTCACTATTTATTCTAGATACAAATGGCGGTTATCTATTCTCGGGAAGAGAGCAGGAAAAACACAAACCGCATAATAATTACTGTCGCTGTGATTTCCCCCGTGATGCGACACGAGGTCGGTCTATAATGGTGTTTCATTACAATTTTTAATAATACTGCATTTGGATGTTTTACACAGAATTAAAAATACCATCAGTTAATTGCATATTATGTATAACTGGGGTTCAAACCTAAGTGCGAAGTGCGTCGACTCTCGTAGTATTTCAATTTAGTTAACTATTTTCTTCAAACTTAGGAGATAGATTTAGTATAGGTAAGTGTACATATCAATATCTCCGTAGCTTAAACTTAAAATAAACTAAAGCTAAGTACTTAGACTTAAAAGCAAATTAAAAGTCAAAACAAATCAATTGAATCCCTTTGAAGGGATTAGATAAGGTTTCAACTTTGGCCTCTCTTTCGTTTAAACAGCTTTTAACTTTATTCCTCCAGGAGCTTTTACGATCATGAAAGTCAGTGAAATAATGGAAAACTAAAATTCCCTGGTTGCTGACACTATTTATTGGGTTTTTAAGTTAAAGCAAACTGTCAAACAAGTAGCCCCGGGGACGAGAACTTTCGAACGCCAATGAACTTTGTAAACGTCTTTATTTCTGATTTTATCGAGACACCATTGCCCCGGCTAGTTTCCATTCAAGAAAATAAAGTTTCATAAAAAAAGGGTTAAGTTTGTGCCATTTCCTGGAAAAAGTTTTTAAGGTTACACTTTTCTTTGTAATTGAAAGTTCGCACTCACTTTGTAGGATATATTCTAGTTTATCTTGGGATAGTCTCTCGGGTCCGATGATTTTTCACACTTGCTGCTCGATAACGTCCCATTACGTGTTACTTACCTAACCAAAAGTCTTTCTTCCCAAATTGTTACCTACTATACATAGTATACATTTTATGTACTACAATGGCTGTAATATATTACTAAATGAATTATGCCAGTAACAACTATGTTTGAATTTGGAATGCCCAATCCTTTTTTATTTTTATTATAAACTAGGTTCTCTTTGGTTTTCACCAAAGAGAACCTACGAAGTGATCACTAACCTCTTTCATAAAAGTAATTGTTGAATTAAATATGGAACGTCTAAAATCGTATGAAATATTTTACCATAGAGATCTAAATCAAGGAGAACTTATGTGGAGATCATTTACTTTTATTTAAAAAAAATGAATAATTTTAATTATAATCTGTGACCACTGTGGAAGAATCAGCTTTCTTTGTATCGGATTTTGTACCGTTAATAATGGAGGCGTAAAAATATCTGCCGGGAATCGACGCTCTTTTTTATATAATATCAATATCTATTAAGTAACTAAAAATGAACCTAAGTTCTCTAGTCGATAACCAAAAACTGGGATTTTGGTTACTTACTGGTTTTTTTTTAAATAAGTCAGTTTGAATAGGGTTATATCTTACCGCTTTAGAAAGCAGTAGGTATCAATGACGAATTTCCTCATATAAAAAAAAAAAAAAAAAAGTAGAGCCTTTGCAAATACTTATAATGGGTAGGTGGTAGAGTCTATACTCAGATAAATATTTTTGTATCAAATAAATAAGTTCACGCTTGACACATAAAGCTTTGATTTATGAATGATAGGTATTTGGATGCAATTAAGGGATTTTCAAACTACCAAGTGATCTTCGAACTAATTATGACTTCATCCAATGCAGTCTCTTCAGTCTAATTCAACATTCTCTGTCACAAGAAGCCGATGGGACGTCAATTAGGCTATCCGAGATTGCACGCGTTGAGCGATCTGGAAATGTGCTTTTGGTTAAATGGCACAGTCACAGCTGGTATGTAGGTACAGGTAGAAGTGACTCCAGGGTCGTATCCAGTAGGAAATAATTCTCCAAGCACAGATAACAAAATTTTCCACAAACCTTTTTTTTTAACATACGACGTTTATTTATGCCGTTGTGAAGTCTCCACACACCTGACAGACCCAACTCCTATTCATCAGCCAATCAAAGATCTTCATGGAAAATGATTGCTTACAGACGCTGATTGGTTGGCCAGCAGTATAAAGTTATATAAACTTAGCCGTAGTTGCTAGCGTTTTTCATTTTATAAATACCGAACTAAAATGAATTGAACAAAAAAGGCACTAAAACACTTCAAATGAACAAACAAAAAATATTGTAAACGTAATTTTGTTGCGGATTTACATTATAAAGCACTATTTTCTGAATCATTATTAATTCTCGATTTGGAATATAACTTTATTACAGGAGTTTACTTTAGTAAGTACATCAGGTGAGATCGCGGTCAAACGCTAGCCTATAACTTCTAAAAAAAAAAAGTTTCCAAGGCCTATTTTTGTTTAAATCCATCTCTGTGGTAGAGGCAGGTAGAGCGGTGCGAACTAATTGGTGATGCAGGGAGCAACCGTTGCCTCACTCGGGACGCACCGACGAATGATTTCAATTACCTAATTAGATTTAGACGTAGTTGCTACGTATTGCGACGTACTCGAAGTTCAGTAATTTACAGAGTAACTGTGATATATCGTGTGATGTAACATTTGCGTACTAACTAATGTTATTATTATTTAAACAACCGCGTTGAGTTCAACTTAACTCTTTGCATTTGCATTCTTTTTGCAAATACTTAGTTTTCTATTAATCAATGCTGTGAGCCTGTGAGGGTAGTAGCGAGATTAGCATGTCAAGGTAGAGACGTCAATTTGTAGTAGGTACAGACAAAAGTTATTTTCATTCGAACTAAATAATGCATTTATTTTGACAATAGATAAAGTAAACTGCTTCTATAGAATTGACTTACGTAGACATCTACGACGTGCTACAAACCAATCTTATCAACCGTCGTCGTCGTAGACGCATAGACTTTCACAAGCAATCCTGTGTCTTATTTTGTCTATGATTTTTTTGTAATCTTGTCTTATCTGTATAACCACAGAATAAATAATAACTATTATTAATAAAGAAAGTTAATTTGAATTCAGAAGATTCATTCACTCATCCGTCGTCTCAATTCAATCTCATTCTCTCACTCTAGTAATTGAATTTAGAAGATAGTAGCGTTTGAACCAAGCCAATTATCAATGGTTCCCCAAAGTCATGTAGCGTAACGTTTCCTGGCGGAGTGGCGATGCATTCTGCGATTCTCCAATTTGTTCGTAATGCGTACCTCACCCGGCACTGCCGAAAACAGAAACACACCACATTGCTTTCACGAACTGAACGAGAATACTCGACCAGAAATTAACACATCGCTAGCTTACGGAACTAGTTGGTACACTTAGCTAACTAGAGATAAAGTTGTTTAAAAATTAACAAGCGTTGCATTAGTTGGTCGACAGATCCAGGCATTGTAACGTGTCAAGACGGTGACTGCATCTGTACTTACCTATACCTACTTACTAACTGTTTGTTTTTCTTTAACAAAAAAGGTACCACGGATAGGCTTTACCGGCTTGATTTTATAGAATAACTTTGGAGGTATTTTTTTATACTTAAGGTCTGTTGATCTAATCCTTTTAAAGTTTTAGCCAAAACATGTACTTTCTTATACTTGTTTATGAAATATGTGTTATGTGAGGAACCTCACTGCGTCCATCAATTAACAAAACCTCGACTATGACTCACAATGGGCGGTCTTATAGCTAAACAGCGATCTCTACCAGTTAACGTAGAGATATCTAAAACAATAGTAAGATGATTCTTCAAGCTATATATTGGAGTCTGAAGTAGAAACAAAACCTACCCTCGTAATAAATAGTCGAGGAATATGCGTTTAAATTCTGTTAATGACTGTACATTGTACGCAGTGTAATTACAGAACCATACACGAATGACTCGATGAAATGTACAGACGTTTCCAACGCCAGGTGGAACGGAACGGTTTGGAGTTATAGCTCAGATAATTGCACTGAATTCTATTAAATTTAACGTTCGATGGTAGAGCTGTTCTGCTAAATTTGAGCCACATCAATATCATCATCAGCTAGTAGGTAGTTCTTAAATTACTATAAGGTACCTATACGCAGAGATGTGATGCGCGAAAAAATGCCAATTTTTAGAACCTACTTAGATATAAGACAAAATCGTTTTACACGTGTAGGTACCTTATTATCAGTTTTTTGTTTCAAGTAAGTACCTATATGTATTTGTATAATTGTAGGTAGGTAGGTACCTACTTATAAAGCACGGATAAATCTGCCGTTGCCAGCATATACCTAAACCTATCATTATATCATACATTTTAGCAAATAAAATACATTATTATATAAGAATACAATAAAATATAGAGATAATATCACTTAAAAATATAAGTAGGTTCAATGGCAGCTCTACTGTGGAATGTTGCAAAATGACTCAGAAACCAGAACCAGTAGGTAGGTATCTGATCTAGCAATCAAAGTAGATAGCCGTGTCAATTGATAAAACTCAAGATCAGATTAATCTTACCAGTATCAGATGACTCATGTCTGATACTATTAAGATTGAGTGACTAGGTTGATGAGTCACTAGGCTTTTCCTGTTCCAGATAACCATGACCTTACCGCCAAATATAATAAATAATGCTGGACAATCCACACAACATCATCTAGCCCCAAGCTAAGCAGAGCTTGTGTTATGGGTACTAGAAGACTGACATACATTTTTTTATTATAAATATATTTTATATTTATAATAAAAAACCCAGAACCCCCGGAATAAATATTTGCAGATTGTACAAACATTTATCCCAAGGCGGGAATCAAAACCGCAACCTCCGCGTCGCAAGCGTACCCTCGCCCGCCGCGCCACATCGGTGGACATAGGTATCTATTATGTATAAACCATTAATTCAAAATTCAAAGAATTGAAGTTGTTTTTTCTCAAAATAATAACTGTCATTTTGCCATATACAAACTAGCGTCATCTGGTGATTTATCTATCTAAGAAATTAAACATCATGTTCTCAGAATGACTAGTTTATTTTAATTAATTACTTATGTTGTATTTCTAATTTTATAATAAGTACATATAGCTATCAAACTCCTAACATTCATAATAATATTTTTTTCACCTATGGAGTATAGAGTAAAGAGTCTCAATTTAATTTAACTTTCACAATCCGACGTTGATACTGTCAGCGCCCCAGAATTAGAATTAGGTGTCTACCTTTAGTAACTGGTCTATCTTAATCCTCAAACTACTATCTCAAACTACCTACAACAATACTCGTAAAACTGTGCCTACAACCAATTTAATATAATTGTTCACTTCTGTGACTCTTGTCTTTTGCAGACTTTATCCATTATCCCCTGATGCATTATATTGATCTTTCACTATTTCTCTCATCAGGATCTGAAGTTCTGTATATATTTTTTCGAGCATCATTAGCCGCGGTTTTGTATTCTGAAATAAAAATACAGATCATTTAACAAGATTGTTAATGAAGGTATACCTACCGATATTAGTTTGGAAAGTGTATTATTAGTTTCTTACTAATAATACACATAGAATAACGTTTCTGCAAAAAGAAGTTCGCTGCGGCACTTTCAACAAGCAGCAGAGAATGCCGAGCGGAGACTTCGGGTGCCTTCGGATAAGTCACTTTAGATCGGCACAGATTTTCAAGTTTTAACCTTGCAATTTCAAAATTTCACTCTCAGCTACAAAATTAGACTTATAAAAAGCTGTGTTTCTCCGTTGTTCTGTTATATAATCTGTGTATAGTTTGTGAAAATGGGGTGGCCAAATTTTGGGAAAACAAAAAAAAATAAAATAAAATATTGTTTGAAATCAAAAAGAAGAAAAAGAATCTTAATTATTTTTATGATATTTAATGGTGTATCTTGTAAAAAGTTAGTGCAGACTTGATGTTCTGATTCCCATACTTAATGGTGACTTAATGACAACGCTAACTTTTTTAAGATAAGGGGGTAAGAATGCCATTATGTATTTACCTCGAAAATAGGCACCAACTTGACTATATCTAGTGGGTTCAATTCCGTCTTTGGCTTGACTAATACAGTCAGGAAAAACAGTACACGATTCTGAAAAGACAATAAAGTTTGATCATTCGCATTAAGTCTCAAGTCTCATCTAAACTAATATTACAATGAGGAGAGATTTGATTTGTTTGTTATTTGATTTGTTTAATAGGTTCCGAAATGACTGCATTGATATGTTAATAAAAATAAGTTACTTAATATAATAAATATTATTATAGGGATAATATTGTGCCCCCTATCTTATAAAAAGTTAGCATTGATATTATGTCACTATAATGTACTTATGGTAATCAACACATCAAGTCTGCGCTAACTTTTTATAAGATAGACTGTAAATATCTGAAAAAACAGTTACTGATTTGGATTAGTTGAGCTATCTATAGATCGTTTGCAACAGTTTGCAGATAGTCTGCTTCTCAACAATACTTTTTTTTTAATTCATCATCTTACACCAAATCTGCTTATAGCTAGAAGACTATTTTTATTATTGTATGTAACTGATGTTAATTTTGTTACTGAATTACTTACCATTTGAACCACTTCATTTATGATAACATCGTCAATACTGGTCCATGGTATGAAGATGTCTTCTTTACCCCAGACATATTTCACAGAGCTTTGTAATCCCACAGTTGGGATGACTAAAAGAGTTTCTGAAAACGAAAAGGAGGTAAAAGTTGGTGATTACTTTTTATTGAGCATTTGTTTTCTGAAAACTTAGTAGTCAAAGGTAAGGCAATAGACAGTTGTCACAGCTCAGTTGGTAGTAGCTCTGCCTTCCATGTGAGTTGTGGGTTCAATTCCCACCCAGAACATGTTTGTGTAATGAACATAAATATTTGTTCTATATATTCTATGATCCCATAGTACAAGTTTTGCTTAGTTAGGGTTAGAGTGTGATTTTTTTTTGTTTTTACGGCTTGGTATTTACTTTTTGTAAGTATTTTAATATCTGGTTTGATTTGACATACTTTTACACAGCAAGTACATCTCAATCTAGTATAGTATGATACCTATATAACCTATCATTGCAATATACTTATGTACAATGGTATAGATCTGTAGGTCTGAGATATAGTGCTCGAACAAGCAGACGTCCAATCAATCAGATCTCTGCTCTTATCAATTGCTGAAGAAAATCTCTGTGATATGATGTATGAATAGTGATGCCTGCTATACATACATCCTACAACAGACATAGACATACATAGATATACTACAATAAGACATAGGTATGTAGATAATGAAGGCAGTTTACCTGATTGAACACTGTGTGTGATCCAGAAGAAAGCCAGAAACGAGCATATTATAGTAATATATGCAAACGAAGTAAAACTAATTCGGATGTAACTAAACACCACAATGTTGAACAGAATAGCTAGAAACAGCGATGTTTTCGCCCAAGAACTCCTGTTTCTCTCACTTTTGTACATTATTGTAAATTTTCGGGATCTCGGCGAATAAGTCGAAAGATTGGTATTGCATCCGGTTTGCATGTTTAATGATAGTTTTATTCCGTTCACATTATCACACTCCATTAGGTTACGGTTGTCCATTGTGAATAGGTATTTATCCGGTGAGTAATTATATTTTATAAACAAAACACTAATGTGAAAAGTAGTAAAATAGTAATTCCAATTCAAAATTTCCGATTGGCACAACAAACAATTGACATAAATGTTTGAATGTAAAACTTTAGACAGTTGACAGTGACATTCAATCAAGTTTGTAGTGCAGTTCGAAATCAATAGAGCAACGAATGAAATGAATGCATGCACGATAATTTCATGAATATGTACTTTAGAAGCCTAAAACCTGGGATGTACAATTCGATCGTATTTTGGCACATTGTCAATCATTTTATTTTCGTAAGGCCTTAGGTACTCAATTTCGTTACACGCCCTTTTCCGTCCACTTGTACCACCCGATTCGTTTACCACAAAGAATGATCCTGAAATCATGGTTTTAGGTACCTACCTAGGTACTTATAATTTTATGTAAGTACTTACCTACTCACTTCGTTAGACATGTTACATTACATGTTAGGTAGGTACCTTGATGCTTAAAAGATAAAAATACCACATGTATTTTGGAGGTTTGAGCCTTTGCTTGATCCACCTTGAGATTACAACTCTTGTTTTTGCCTCCAAAACGTACCCCGGTAAACGATCTGAAATCGTTTACTTACTATATTACTTGAAATGGCAACACTTTCATGACGTCACAGTCGGAAACAGGCGAAACGCGCGCCGGCTAGTCGTTGTCGTTTCTGCTTTTGTTTTTCCCTCAAACGTCGGGTGATCGTTCGTGCAACCGTAACCATAACCCTTCATTGGAAGATCGTTTAAGGTAAGAACTTTTGTTTTATTATTTTACACGATCCCGGCTCGGGTCGACGGTTTCCAGCCTCACCCAGATATAATATCCAAGGATTTGGATCAAGGGATATAAAGTAATTGTGCTTTAATGAGAAGAAATATTTTTTTTCTCTTCTATAACACGTAATATACTTGCGTGTTATAGCGTACAACATACCTATAATAAAGAATTAATTACATAAACGACTTAATTAAATTGGTAACTGCGCACGCCATTACCTTATTCTGAGTCGACGGCTCAACCAGACATGACCAGTCGGCCTAGCCGACGGATGGGTTTGGCACGACGACGGCTCAAATGAGCCAACGCGTCGGCTCATTTGAGCCGTCGTCTCAACTCGATCTGACACCAGGATTGGTACGTCGCGTCACATTTGATCCGACGGGCCAATCAACTTACAGCGGATAAGTCCAATGACTGTGGCTAATTGTAGCATCTTGTTTCAGGCGGTTACTGTAAGAAATATACTCCTCTCGTCGTCTCGCATAGAAGACTATGATAAAAACGTGATCGAAAAAATACGACCCTCCAGATCTTAAGCTTACAACTAAGCTACGCATTGCTATACCAACGTCATATATAAGCAGCGCTTTAGCTTAACGGAACTATCCGAAAAACTTACAGGTACAAAATTAAAACTGCTCAGTTGCCGTTCACCAGAACCCCTCATTTATGCGCCATACTCCATAGCTACGAAAAATCATGGCAACAATACCAAAAACTGGCCGATCCATGAAACCGATGCTGCTATCGCGAACTGAAGCTGATCATAGATTCAGAGCAAGCTTGACTCCTTCAACTAGAACTACCTTAACTCCTCGAAAACCCCCACCGAGAGTAAGCCATATCCAATCCTTAACAGAGGATTATGGATATTCGGCTATTGCTGCAACATTGCAAAGACAGACTGAGATGTTTGAGACCATGATGAATAAAATAATGGAAACTTCATCCAACACTATTACTCAAGTAATCAAGGCGATCGGGACAGGCAATACCACCCAAGGAGTGACAATGGACTCAGGCCCAGAGATAGCCGAGGCCGACTCTTCATCCTCAAAGCAAGATATGGACTGTGACCCCGAAATCATGGACGTGCCACCACACCTTACTAACGAAGTATCCTTAACCTTTGATGCGGTTACAACTGAAGCAGAACCCTCCATTCCGCTGGCATCTGAGGCGATGGTCAAAAAAGGAGTAGACTGTCAGCGTCTGGGAACTCCAGCCTGGAACAACTTAACATATCGAGAAGTGGAGAAAAGCCTTCAGAGCACTCCGATATTCACAGCTCTGAAGACAAACCCACAAATGGCATCCTCTATGCCTAAATGGTGCAGTGCAGACATACTCTCGAAATTTGACCAGACCTGTGGAGTTTTAACTCACGCTCTTCTTCTGATGAGAGAAGACTTTGAAAAAGGAGTACAAAAAGTAGTCCAGGAAGTAGGTGGATCTGTAATAGCAGAGTCCATTCAAAGAAACCTACTCAGTAAAGAAAGCGACTATCGCAGGCGATCCGACCAAGCCATGCAATACGTATGCGGTCGCCGTGCTGATGTCTTTGCAACAAGACGGTCTTTCTATAAGTCGCCTAATATAGGATTGGATGGCCTCCTTCAGAGCATACCTCCCTCTGTCACTCATCTCTACGATGAAAAAAAATTAACAAAGTTCCTAAATAAAAATGGCGGATACATCAATTTTCTTCCAGCCAAAAAATACAAAAGACCTGGCAAAAATGTTGACCGAACAAGACGTCAAAATCAACGAGACTCGGCAAACACAGCAGGCACAAGAAAACCTCGTCAACAATTTATAAAGAAGAAGACCGATCCTAAAAAAGATAACAATCGAGGCAAAAAAAATTGACTATCGAGAATTCATAGCTAAAAACATGGGGCAGACAAGTCATTACTGAACATAAATAACAATGATACAGGAACTACAAACAATAGGGGCTATCCAGCCGGCAACAGCTCGTATGGGATTCCTCTTACCTATGTTCGTCGTAAGAAAAAGCCAAATGGCACTTTTTGGCTCCAAATTTTCTGCAACCCAAAGACCATCCGACAAGTAATAGTATCTCTTAAGCCTACTTCATTGTGTTTATTTTCAATGCACTTACAGAATAATATAATTTTCTTTGTTAATCTAGCTTATTACAAATAAAGCAATGTCTTTCATAAGTATTTCTATTAATTAATCGAATCACAGTATTTAAGTCTCTCATATTTGCCGGCAGAATCCAAACACATTTCAACATAGACCCACCCGTTTAAATGACTTGCCAGCAAGCAATTTAAAGGTAATAAAGACTGGACAGGAATAACCGGCGCGCGATTCGCCTGTGACGTCATGAAAGTGTTGCCATTTCAAGTAATATAGTAGGTAAACAATCTGATAGGGGTCGTTTTGGGGGCAAAAACAAGGGTTGTAGGTATTGTAATCTCACGTCACGGTGGGTCAAGCTTCGGCTGGACTCAAAATAGGTACACGATGTCTAAAAAACATTTACCTACCATACCCAACCTACCATAGTATGTATGTACCTTTAAATTCCTACCCTTTCATGACCTTACTATAGGTATACTATGCTTTGTGTGACCTTACAATATAAAACGATCGATTTCACGTACCTACTTACTTACAGTGTATCTACCATGAGATGTCACAGTAAAATCGCCTGACTTTACTACAGTAGTTACATCAATATTAGTATGACGAATTTTAGTACCCAACTATCCGCTAGAGGCGCTGTACAAATCTTCATACATTTTTTTAACTACAGACGCTAGCGAGTATAGTAAATATAGTATAGTAAAAACTCATGGTAGAGCTACAGGTACTTTGTATAGGTACCTATATAGTAACATGCAAGCAAGAGTTGATGGCTGAATACTGCCGTGAACTTACCCAGTAACCATAGCAACACAATGCATAAACAGACGTCATAAACACAGGCTTGTTTTCTCACTTATCCTACTAGTCTGCACCTCAGTCGATAATTGTAGTCGTTTTGTCTAGTAAATTTCATTCCGGGCATAGACTGGCCCAAAGATGGAGAGTCCAGATGGAAATGCGTGGGTGTTCGACTCCCTGGTGGGCTTTTTGCACGGCCCAGTGTGGAATGTACCATTGCAAACCTTCATTGAAGAAAAGTCTTTGCGTGAGTCCACGAAAACCTATAATAATAATATTATACCGCAGGTTGTAGTAGATACATCAAGATCTCCTAATTTTCCGACACTTTCAGCATTCGAACCTACCGATAATGGAGAAGTGCTAGACAGACCGGAATACAAAAAAATCCATGATGATTATAGGAACTTGGTGAGTACCTACAAGAGTTTGAATGTAAAATTGTAATATTCGGTAGGTTAAGTATGTACCTACCTACTTATGTGGGTTCGTTGAAATCCACCTGATGTTTTAAACCTACAGGTTGATGTCATGCTGGGCTCATTTATGGATGACATCGGAATCACAGCAGACCAGTTCGAAGCTGCCTGCAAGTTATCAGCCCGCGATTTGGCTGGTCTACCAGCCCATTTTCACAGGAGGCTGTTTGAACAAATCTGGGCTGCTAATGACTATGACATGTTCGTCAAGATGATGACTCATAAAAATGTTGAACTTCAGCTGCAGGTATTATACCTATATAATTATCGGGCAATACACGCAGGTACCTAATATGTATCTGTAGAAACGTACTACCTAAAAGTCTATTTTCTCTGAAAAGTATATAGGTAGGTATGTACATATTGTAGGTATATAGATAATAGACCTACTTATTCCTACTACTTCCCAAAGTTCGCGTGCTGACCCACATTACGCAATATACCTAGGTAGGTACGGAACATTTAGATAAGTAGGTACCTAAAAATTCTAACAAACTACTTATGTAGGTCAATATTTAATTTATTTTATAAAATAGGACACCCCGTGTTACCTATGCATTTTAACATGCAGGCGTTGGAGCTGATTGAAAGAAGATACGGCACAATGCCGAATATCTTTGCAGCAGACACCGAGGATCATGATACATCACGTAGCGACGAGAGCGACGATGGCTGGCCTGACTGCGACGATGTGATGACAGAACTAAAGAATAAGTACGTCTTTTGGCCATTATCGTATTGTTATCCTTAATACTTATCAATCTGTAGAAATTTTGTGCTTGACGTAAGTCTCCCATTGATCTATTAAAAATAGTTTTGGTATAGAATCAAGTTGTTGGTCCATCGTAAGTGACCAGTCGCCCTTGCTATCCGAGAGTTTCAGTACCTTACAAATTATACCTACATTGCAGATTGCAACTTGCAGAAGCTTTTGAAGAAATAGATGATGTTGTGGCAGTTCCACCTGCAGCTGTTGTGGCTGAAAAGAAACAACTACTGTCTAAACTGCATAGCTTCGAAAAGAAAGAAGAAATATCAGAGACGACATTTTCTGTGTCACCACCCGTGGAAGTTAAGAAACCTATTATAGAACCACCCAGACCACCGCCAAGGAAGGTTGAGGTAAGAGCTTTTAGACTACCCTCACAGGTGCCAACTCACTACAGACCAATAGCAAAGGCACCAGTATACAACGGCTACTTGATGTTATAGGATGATCTTAAAGTGACCACTTTAAAAACCATTCATGAAATGCTTTAAGGTCAGCGAGGAAGAAGTGAAAGCGCGCCAAGAGTATTTGAAGCAACAGCGGGACAAACTTCTCGCGCTGAAAAAGCAAGTTCGTGAGAAGCGTCTTGGAGCTGCCGAAACCGACGACGATGTCGCTGCAGGTCAATAGAATTAAAAATGTCATATACCTACGTTTAAAAGTTATATTAGTTTTCTTGGTGAGTTCCCAACCAGTCACACCAAATCCAGTCACACTGTGACTCGTTGGGAAAAATATTCCCAACGAGTCACACTGGTACGCAAGTGTGACTGGTTGGGAAATCTTCTTCAAAAAAAAGTTGCAACGAGTTACAGTGTAACTCGTTGGGAAAAAAAATCCCAACGAGTCACACCTATTTAATTTTTATAAATGAAAATGATTTTTTCACATACTGCATGCTTTTTTTTATAATACTACATATAAGTATCACAAATGGTAAATATCGTGTAATGAACCAAAAAAAAATATTTCGTTAAATTAAATATGTTTATTTTTAATTACGAAAAAATAAAAAAGTTTTGAAAAATATGGAACCATATTGACTTGAACAAATAACTAAACTGTATTAAAACTAAAGTAGGTACTGTATTAGAGAATTAATGGATTTGTTGCTCATAAGAATTTTTGTTCTGCCACTTATGGCGCTGTAGTATCCATTTAGAGATTTTTTTTTGTTTTAAAATGTCTTTATTAATAATAATAATAATAAAAAAAACGTGTGGCACTCGGGGAATGCCGCGGTCAAGCTATTGCATAGCATTTTTTGCTGGATTCCACATGTGCAATGTTAGGTTATTTTCGTTACGGAATTTCTGAATTCGATCTCCACGCTCAAGGCCCGCGATATACATAATACAATACAATACTTATATCAAGTTAGTTAAAAGTTTAGTAAGTTTAGTCATGTACATATATTTATTTACAACAAATTTGATGACGACCGATGTGGCGCGGCGGGCGTAGGTCCGCCTGCGACGCGGGAGGTTGCGGGTTCGATTCCCACCTTGGGATAAATGTTTGTACGATCTGCAAATATTTATTGTTTGTTTTATATGAGTACATTTTATAATATATTTGAGCGATGTACTTCTTCTTCTTCTTGTGGTGTACTAATCAAAAGTTAATAAAGATACATTATATTAATAAGACTATATAAGTAAGTATCGAGTTTTCCTAAACTACAAGATTTATGAAAATACGATGCAGTTATTGGTATTTTGTAAGCCGAAGGCACGTGCATGACCACATTCATGACCTCAAACTTTTGTGGCTACGGACTTGGCCATCACCACCGTTTTATCTATCAGTATCTTAAACACTCCAACTTTAATTTTTTAAGCTACTGCATAGCTTCTATCGCGGGCCTTGAGCGTGGAGACCGAATCCAGAAATTCCGTAACGAAATAACCTAACACTGTGCATGCGTAATCCAGCAAAAAATGCTATGCAATAGCTTTACTGCGGCAGTCCCCGAGTGCCACACGTCTTTTTTTACTATAGAAGCAGTGAGTAGTATTAAATGTCGGATGTTATCTTTTTCTGCAAAGCACTTTTTTTCTACCAATACACTATATCTGCCACCATTTTTGATAAAAATAAATAAAATAACATACACCTAGTTATAAGTGAAAAGTCATTTTCATTTTCGTAAAATATAAATTGGTGTGACTCGTTGGGAATTTTTTTTCCCAACGAGTCACACTGTTACAAAAGTGTGACTGGTTGGGAACTTTTTTTAAAAATAAAGTTGCAACGAGTTACAGTGTGACTCGTTGGAAATTTTTTTCCCAACGAGTCACAGTGTGACTGGATTTGGTGTGACTGGTTGGGAACTCACCGTTTTCTTTGATTTGAATGGTTAAACCACTGCTCTGGATGATGAGTCTGTTTGTTCTGCTTATTGTGTCGTCAGATAGATTCTACAAGGATGCACAGACTGAATAATTATTCCAGGTGGTGAAGGCTCCTACTCCAAGGCAAGACCGCGATCAGCGCGGGCGGCAGCGGCGGCTTTGGCAGGGATAACACCCGCACCGCCTCCGGACGCGATGCAGTTACGACGGGCACTCGCTAGCAAACTGAAGACTGAAGTAGTGGATACTAGCCTTTAGGATACCTTACGATGTTTTTCCACCTGGACATAGATCTTTATCTTGTACCTAGTATAGTTTACTTCAACTTTAGTATTTGTGCTGAGAGATTTAGCACCCTAAGCTATTGTTTCAAAATGGTGATAAGACCAAGTTATCTCGTTACTTATTTAACTGTCTTGCATAAGTGATGGTAAGACAATGGAAAATCTCATGTAATGATACTCATTTTAAGTATTGGTGTGTTATGGTAAACCTATTGAATGTTGTATTAATATTCTATTAGATACAAATGTATCTTAAATTGTGTATTTCAAAAAGGCAGGATTATCTAAACAATAAAACAACATCATTCGAATTACCTTATTTATATTGCTTACTTAACTAGTGACATCATAATAATAGCATTATAGTAAGCTTATTTATTTTACACAACTTGCCAATAGGTATATCTATTTAATTTTATTTTGTGTATAAATTAGATTATGATGGTCATCCACCTAGACAGATAAAAAATAGTCATTATTACAGTCTACTTTCACCTAGAGCTTCGTTTCCAAATGGGGCCTTGTGTTACCACCTGCACTTATGTGGTAGGTATTTGTCATTGACATGCACTGCACACAATCCATTACCACCTATCTGCAGATGGTAACTGTGGGCCAGAATAATGTATTTCAAGGAATATAAGTATCATATAAATCTAATTGACAGCTCCATGCTATTAGCCTATTACACGTGGATTTGGCAGATTAAAAATAAAATTATTACACAAAACGTTTATATTATTTACAATATACTCTGACAAATGTATACCACGTATAGTAATGATTGTTTGCCTCGCCCTCACTGTGCATTCATGTGATAATGAGACGTAAAATAAATCTATAGGTTTGACAGTATAGCTGTGTGTGACCATCATACATAGAGAAAAGTGGTGGTTACAGAGATCAATAGTTACTTTTCTGATACATATATAAATTGATATGTATGTCTATGGGTTTAGATTGTGGTTGTAAACCTATTCGGTCAGGGAAATAAATCAAAGTCAACTTAAATAAAAACTAGTCACATACATTCGAATTGTGCTTTCACCAATAAATAAATAAATAACTCTAAGGAGTATGAAGTTTCATCTAAAAATGTTAATAAAAAAAACTTGAATGTTGCACATGAAATGAATGGTGCATTGGAAAATTGCATTTTTTATTGCCAGCATGAAAAAAACTAAATATGTTTTGAGCGTTTGCTAGTCAAAATATCTGATACTAAGTTGGTATCAAATAGTATGCGATGACAACTAAATAAACGGAAATTATTATTGCATAGATGCCATATTACAGGTGAAACGGCTAATGTAGGAATTTGCTGTGTCTGTAGACAGTTTAATAGACTTTTCAAGCTTTCAAATAAAAATAAAACTATTGAAGTACTAACTAAACTCTCGTGGGCACTTCACATAGCGATGGCGTATTTATACATGACTGTGTTTATCTGTTCAACATAAAATCAACCAAAAGTTATGAAATAAAGTACATTTCATCGTGAGAACTCGACGAACAAACGAATACGCTATGTGAAGAACTGACACATTATTCTGGCAACATTAGTTATTGCAGCATTTTAAAATTCATTGAATATAATATTTTATCACAAAATCGAATATTATTTACAAATACGAATGATTAAACTAGGCGTTTAAAGTAATAAAATAATATGGGTCTTAATCAGATACTTTTATCACATACACATTATTTTCGCCGTACAAAAAAGCTACAATCTTAAGCGAAATCAGGAAAGTTTTGTTGAAAGTATAGAAAAAACGTAATACTGATACCAGGACACATAAGTTTAATTTTAATGCAACTAGTAGCATCTTAATTAATTTCACAAAACTGACTTGTATGGACAAGGTACTGTCATCCACACAAGTTGATGAACACCAAAAAAATCTCAACAACGACACGAGCTTAATTTAATAATTTACGGTTGCATTTGTACGTATATACAACAAATTTGTTTAGCGCAAGTAAATCGAGAATCCATAGAAGGATCCAACCTTTTATGGTTATACATAGAATAAGACAAGAACATTAGAGAGAAGAAAAGTGCTAGTTACATAAAATAGTTGAAATAATTAAAAAAAAATTACTTTACAATAGACATGGATGTCTACGGGATAATCAGAGACTTGTCCAAACAATAAGTTGGATGCATGCGCACATTTTATAGTAGTTAATATAAGATTAGTAAATTGAGTAACCAATTGTAAGTTTGTGGATGCTGCTAAAACAATAACTTGTTTTTTCTTTTGGTTGACCGTTTGAGAGCACTGAAATGGCGCACATTTTTTTTATTTATTCGAATCACTCTCTCAAACTCAGGCCACTCCTGAGTTCTAAAGACAACAAATCTCTTATCAGTATTCATGTGATTAAAATTAAATATCTTTAATTTATATGACAAATTGCACAACCAACATAGGTTAGTTTTTTCAAAAGCATGCAATACAGATAGTTTTGAAGAAGCATAGGCATATAATTGATTATTCGAAACAATAAATTTAACTTGGCATTATGAATCTGGATCCCAAAATACCTATTACTTCTTTGTTTAATTATTAGTTACCATTTTTTATATGGGATGTGGAAGATTTAAATTATCATTTTTTTATTATTTAGCATCCGACTGCGGCTTTACCTGCGTCTTATTTGTTCTTTGCGTTGATTTTTCAAGATTTAATTTAGTGTATGACATACACATACACATACTTTAGAAGTTCTTTATAGAAACACATACACTGTATGTGTTTCTATAAAGAACTTCTAAACAATACCTCAAATTATAATCATACTAGTAGTACGCCCCGGCTTCGCACGGGTAGCCTATATAAAAAATATCATTATAATATAGCTAATATGTTACTCAGTATAAATGTATTTTCCAAATGATAAAAATATAGACCCTATAGTATGTAACCCCCCGCATATACTCCCGTGACCGGCAGCGGCGCGGCGCCCGCTGACTTTTTTCTAATAAGTACTTACATTTTTGAACTCGTGATATCTTTCGAATGGAATGTCCGAATTCAATAATTTAAAAAATAATAGAAAGGTATTGAAGCATTCTTAATTTTAAAGTAACTTATCTAAATAAGGATTAATACCTAAGTACAAATATAGAACGTTTTCTGGCGTCGTCATTTTAAATATATTTTTTTGATATTAAAACACTTATTATGACATATCTTTAATAGTTAGACATATGCTGTCGCTGACTTTTTTGTGGATGATGATGTGTTCTACAAAATTGTAGTACATAATTTCTTTCTATCATCAATAGTTTCCGCAGCGCACGCGATGTAAGGAATTTCTTATACACCTTGGGTTACATAATTGAAGTTTTAGTAAGGATCCCTAATTTTTTTGAAAATATTATATAGCCTATGTTCAGCACAGATAATGTAGCTTCACAACAGTGAAAGAATTTTTGAAATCGGTCCAGTAGTTTCGGAGCCTATTCGATGCAAACAAACAAACAAACAAACAAACAAACAAACAAACAATCAAATCTTTCCTCTTTATAATATTAGTTTAGATATTTTTAAATGTCAGGATCCAGATATATAATGCGTAGAATACTCCAAAAAATCAATTACAAAATAATAATAATATCAAAACTATACTCTCAACAAAGGTTTGAGTTTTTGTGAGATACGTAAAAAACTAAATCACATTATCTTTAATTGCATACCTATATTAAATGGAAGTCATAAAACAAATATATTTTGTATCAAAATATATTTAACATATTACTATTGTAATTTTATTAAAAATATGGCCATTATAACTACTTGAATATAATTAAGTTAGATATCAAAGAGTAAGCAGAGTATAGTTACGCAAAATCACATATCGCATGCAATCTCACAAAAACTCAAAACATGTGCAAAATAATGAAACAATCAAGAGTTATTTAAAGCGTTTTTTGTGAAAATAAAAGTTTCATTTATAGTCCAGTCAAAATAGACTAAAATTATGACTTCAGTTTGCATTAATTCCCAACAAGCTGGATTTTTGTGCAGGCCTTGAATACGTCATTACAAATGATATGTCAAAAGTCCCCATCGATCCCGCTTGTGCGTTGTTTTTTATTCGAGGTCAAAGGTCATAAATTTGCGTTTTTTGCATATATCTCTGAAAATACGAGAGCTATCGAAAAGTGGTTCAGGCAAAGTTTGTACATCGTAAAATTGTCTACAAAAATACTTCAACATTTTTCTTCTACAAAGCATCGCTTTCGAGATATAGTGACTTTAGACCGCAGGAAAATCGTCGAAGATGCTGCGTTTTTTTCATTTCAACCGTTTTATCTGCTTTATTGCCACAGAATAAACAGTATTTTTTTAAATTTACTGAACGGGGTGATGGGTTCGATGGGTTAGTCCTCCTCCGAGGTAATGAATCGTCTTTTTGTCTCAAGAAATACTGTTTGTTCTGTGGCAATGAAGCAGATAAAACGGCTGAAATGAAGAAAACGCAACATTTTAGTAGATTTTTCTGCGGTTTTAAGTCACTATATCTCAAAAGCGATGCTTTGTAGAAGAAAGGTGTTGAAATATTTTTGTAGACAATTTTACGTTCTACAAACTTTGTCGGAATCATTTTTCGATAGCTCTCGTTTATGACTTTTAAACGCAAATTTATGACTTTAACCTGGGTATTTGCGTTTTTCGCGTATATCTCTGAAACAACGAGAGCTATCGAAAAATGGTTCCGACAAAGTTTGTAGATCGTAAAATTGTCTACAAAAATATCTCAACACTTTTCTTCTACAAAGCATCGCTTTTGAGATAAAGTGATTTTAAACCGCAGGAAAATCTACTAAAATTCTGCGTTTTTTTCATTTCAGCCGTTTTATCTCCTTCATTGCCATAGAACGAACTGTATTTCTTGAAACAAAAAGATGATTCATTACCTCGGAGGAGGACTAACCCATCGAACCCATCACCCCTTTCAGTAAATTTCAAGAAATACTGTTTGTTCTGTGGCAATGAAGCAGATAAAACGGCTGAAATGAAAAAAACGCAGCATCTTCGACGATTTTCCTGCGGTCTAAAGTCACTATATCTCAAAAGCGATGCTTTGTAGAAGAAAAGTGTTGAAGTATTTTTGTAGACAATTTTACGATCTACAAACTTTGCCTGAACCATTTTTCGATAGCTCTCGTTGTTTCAGAGATATACGCAAAAAACGCAAATTTATGACTTTTAACCTGGAATAAAAAACAACGCACAAGCGGGATCGATGGGGACTTTTGACATATCATTTGTTATGACGTATTCAAGGCCTGTACAAAAATCCAGCTTGTTGGGAATTAATGCAAGCTGGAATGTCTATTTTGACTGGACTATTTAGACAACTTTGTACGGGTAAGTTCCGTTCATATTAAAGCTTTTTAGGACATTTTCCCTAATAACATGTTAGGGAAAATTTGCGTGTGAATTTTCCCGTCTTAATTTTGTGAGATGATGCGATTTTGTTTTGAGCTTCCTGCTCAAACCTGGGTACTATCATAATATGAACAGAACTTAGCCAAACCATATATTGAACAAAAGTGAGTAGCAATTCCACAGCACACATACGATTTACCTACAACATTCTAAAATACGATTGGTCATGTTCCAATTTTCTCTCATAAATACATTTTTACACTTCATACCATTCTCGGTTTCTTTTCCTATTATTTCTATGTTATAGAGTTCATAGCATGTTAGCACTCATTATTTACTTTGTACTTTTCGATTTAAATCATTGACAAAAGTAACCTAACCTTTACTTACTACGAAACCAAGTTTTGTTCTACTTTCTGATGCCATCGGAAATTACGCTAAAAAGGTATGAAATACTTCATACTCTAACTAATCAAAGTAGAACACTGAAGTGTTCCGCTTTGTATTTACAAATAATGGACCAACCCGGCACTAGATACGGTGCCCATATTCCGTGATAGCATTCAAACCGAAATTTATATAGTTGCGTCAAAACTATTTAAAACTCGTGCTAGCATTTTCGTGAGATGGATTTTGATAATTTTGTGCATCATCCATGGAAGTTTATTACAGGTTAAACGTTCAATCTACAAGCAAATTGATAATTCTTCCCCTGATTGGGTATATTTAAAGTCTGATCTCCTTATCAAGCTTGGATCATAACAGCTTTTTCCACATTGTCTGCTAAAAAGACGTTAGCAATGCGAAGCTCCATTGGTCTTATTCATTCTCTATGACAATGAATAGGACAAATACAGTTTCTGTTCAAAAACGTCTGTCCGTTCTAAAACCGCAGCCGCGGACAATTTTGTCTAAATTCTCTGTTGATTTTATATGAATTTCATTACAAGGTATCAACTTGTACGGAATTAACATATTCTTATTATACTGAGATTCGTATCTCTTGACCGAATGTGTCTATTCGAAGCGATTGATAGGAATCATTAAATTTACAAAATCACAAAGAGAATGCAGACAGCGTACAATACGAATAACCGCGTAACTAACCTGCGACTCAAAACATCGAATAATGATTTTGTATATGAAGATAGCAGATCCCGCGATAGCATCGATGTGTTTGATGTAGATCGCGGGTTATCTATGCTATCAGTGGACCGCACAGCGAGGCGGGCGGAGCTTCGTTCCTCTATATTCCTTGAATGTGGGTGAATAGATGACTACGCCAGTCGCGGCCGCTTAGCGTCGCGTTCCTCGTTGCTGCTCGTACCACCACCTTCTTCCTCTTCATCTGAATCGCCGTCGTAGTCCACCAAGCCCTGCGATACAGATAATATATGTTACAATTATGTTTAGTAGAATTAAACTGACTGACCTTACAACTGGCAACTCTGGATGTGGCGCTGTAAGGTAATTATAACGCAACACTAAAGTTTAGGTGTTGATGGAGGTTAGTAATGTATTTGCAAAAGAGGTGTAAATATATAAAAGTTGTTCATGTTGGAATGTATAGAAAAAATCAACAGGGTTGGAAAGACAAAACGGGGAAAGAAACAGGAAAATTATGTAGGAAGTTTATAGGTTTTTGTAAGATTGGATGGTTTTGATTTAGGCCACGTAACGATGTTATCACAGCTGCTAATTAAAACTTAATCGGTGAGACAATTTAAATGAAAAAATGTATGCATAGACATGATACCAACTGTTTTACTATTACGGGCTCAAAGTCCCTTGTGGACATTGTTCTTGTAAATTGCATCTTTGTGGCAGAACACTAAACTAGAACTATTCGCTGACCTAATTAATTAATTAATTATGATTAATTTATCAAGCAGGCAGCAGAAGCCAATATGGAAACTTATGCTTCGTTATGCAGCAGTCTCACACTAAGATGATATAAAGTATTAAACAAATAAAAAAATTCCCCACCACATTGATGATCGCGTTTCGTTTAGAGATGTTCTATTTGTAGTTTGTTAGTCGCCCGGGCTTTTTCAGTCGATTTGTTTATTAGTATTGCTCAAACTGATTGTTTTTGTTATGACCACTAAATCTACATTATTTTACGAGCGTATAGAATATAAAGGAACCGATTACAGAACAAGCAAAACCAATATGGTAATAATGATACAATAAAACACTTCATATTGAGTGTATCCATTTTTCTTACAACTTGTATGCTCTTATAACTCAAGATTCAATTATTTATCATTTACAAAAATCTATACAGAAACTAGACTCATTGAGCATAGGAGTTTAGTTAGATAAGCTTTATCCCAAAAATTGTACGCGTTTAGAAGCTTAGTCCGATTCCAGGAGCGATGTTTTTATTATTAACAAAAACAACCGCTTCTCCTTACATGCGTTGGAATGCCCCCAGCAGAAAGCGTAGAACAGGAGTAAGGGAACTAAAAGTTTACCTTATTGAGTAATCTGGGCGATGATACCTGAACGTCGGGGTGCGTAGGTTTGGCTGCTGTCGTCGTCGTAAGAAGGACCCTGCTCGGGCCGTTTGCGACATCTGTGTTCGCCGCGCAAACTTTCTTATCGACGATTTTTCCTGCAAAATATATTTGATTAAACTCCGTTCGTTTTCTTTATAAACGGGATATTTACGATTTTGTAACAACTCAGTTTTCTTTAGGAAAAATGGATATTTATCATGATTTGCTAGTTTCATTTTTCCCGATATCTGCTATTGGCATAAACATCTACTTGCATAAATTTTAGTTTAAACCGTGATAGTTTCAAAAATTATAAGATAATACTCGTGCTAATTTCACTTAACGTCAATATAAATGGCGTTTGAAAAGCTTGTACTCGATTATTTTGTACTTATGTCTTTTACTACATTTTTATTTCACAAATATTTGAGAGTTTATGAAAGTTCTATTCAGTTAATTCGCGAAAAACGCGAATGACATGCTTGTAATGAAGATCAGACCTATAAAAGTTTTCTATGCGATAATAACTCTCTGTACGTTAAAAAAACGTTTTATCAATCTGTTGTTTACACCTGTAATGGTATATCACATTGTCCGAGATTGTAACATACATATTGTGTATATTATTAGTATGTGTGAATATGCCGTTGGTGTAACATAAATAAATATAAAACAAAAGAATTACATAGAAAACTTCGATTGGTATGATTAAAAACTAAGCTTAGTTCCCACTTACCGATAGCATCTAACGCGTGGTGAGCGTGCGGATGTGCGGTCGCAGCGTCCAACGGGGCTTCATCTTCAAGCTCGTCGTCGTCATTGAACCACATCTCTTCTTCTTCGTCAGGTTGCCGCGCCTCGCGCCGGTAACGTGTGCGCAGCAACGATGGCACTACTGTCTCTGTCACGCCTACACTACCGCTCACTGAAATATCAAGTAACATGGGTGAAATCAACAGTTAACCGAAAGATAGATAACTCTTTATTGTTCACTACACACAAATTACTTAAAGTAGTAATAGACATCACAATGGGCGGCTTTATTGCTGAGAGCTATCAGTATTGAAAGAGTATTGTATCAAGTTATTCTTATAACTCAAATTCAAATATTATTTTATTCCCACACATAAGAGAGAGAGACCGCCCTGATTCTATTTTTATCAGTTATTTTGTTGTCCTTTTTATTAGTTTTAAGGTGTGCAAAAAATAATGTTCATTCATTTATCACATAGTATCGTCTTATATAATAGGTGATTGTAGGTGCCGGTTCCACGCGACCTAGAAGAACGGGCAAAAAACCACGCCCTTCTACCGTTTTGTTTTATAATCCTCTTTACAAAAATTACAATAAAATACTAATGCGCCAACCAACAATTGCTTTAATCCCAAAGGATTTCTACATTATTATGCAACTCATTAACCAGCGTATAATTATTAGATTGTCTATCATAGATTTACCTTCTCAGAATGAAAGAAATAATTACTTTACAGACAAGTTTTTTACCTCGATCCCGTTCCTTGAGTTTGTCCTGATGTTGATCGTACCGCGTTTTTAGAGCTTTGAATGTTTGTACGTATTCCACATCTTCCAATATCTTGCCATAGACTTCGACGACGTGCGAACATAGAGATTTGATGTCTTCTAGTTTTATGAACTCAAATAATTCTAATATGGCAGAATCTAAGAGATTGTACCTGAAAAATAATATTCAGTTTTAGAAACATAATATAACATACAAGTTTTCTTTGACGAAGCGACGCGTGACCAGAGGGCTGGTGAGTATCTGGCCCAGCATATCAGCATTGCTATTCATCGCGGCAATGCAGCCATAATTTTGGGTACAGTTCCGATCGGTACTGATTAAGATCAGTTGTGCTATCTGTAGATCGTTTGCGATGGTATGCAGATAACTCAACCATTTCGTATGTATTTTATAAATATCTATGAATATTTGTAAATACTGTAATAGTCGTCAGTCTCATAGTTCTATTTAGGCGTATCCTATCCTATGGTACTTTTATAACCTATGTTGTACAATGAATAAAAAAATCCTCAAAGATCTTACCTGCCATTGTTTCTTAGAAAAGCATCAACTACGGGTGAAAAGAGGTTTCCCTTGATGATGTATCGATTGTAATACTCATCCTTCAATGCGATAATCTTACGCATAAATCTTAGTGCGCCAAGCACTAAGAAAGTGTGTGTTGACCTCATGAGCACCAAAATGCGACGGAGAAGGTCCTAGAAATATAAAAAACTATATTATAACAGACGACTTGTGAAGGCTAGTGATATTAAAAAAAAACGTAAACCAATATTCACAGCCATTTCACATACCACACTCTAGCCATAAATTAAGCATCAACCAAGTTGTAACAGCTTTAGAATTTATATAATTATATAAAGATGAAGAATTATTTTATCTTTTTTAATTTATTTGATTCTATAAAAATTATAAACAAATAAATCAACTTAGCTCCATAATAGGCTGATCACATTTCAATGAATAAGAGTAACGAATAGTAAACTATTACATAATGTCGCAACTATACCTTATTCAATATACAGGTTTTGATATGGTATGTGTGATGTTCGACACAGAAAGCTAGTAGCTCCAGCACTAAACCAAGTAGCTGCACGGTGTGGTAGTCTTCTTTCAGTGGCTTTTCACCTGTTGTGTTTGCTAGTAGCGGTGCTGGAAATATAAGTAGTAAGAATTGAGGAAAATACTACTACTTCTTTGTCTCTGACTGTAAAACACTGCTGTTATTTGCGGGCCTAAGTTCTTTTGACATAGTCTTGTTCTTTCTTATGTTCTGCACCTTTGCTTAATACATTATATTTCATTCTTTTGTACTGTACCAATATCTGTGTTGTATTTATATTTTAATCTTTGAACTTTTTATTGCTACCTTACAATATTATATGTATTATTTATTTAATTATTTCAGTTTCTTACTGCACTTACAGTGTTAAACCAATGTGTGCAGTAAGACATTTAAAGCACTTAGTAAAAAAATATAGATACAATTCCTAGCTAAAATACATTACACATAATCTTAAAAATAATTTAAATTTAGGTCACAAGATCTATGTAGGTAGGTACAGTTTCCTTGATAGCTATTTAAAGCAATTATTTTGTCCCTAAGTAAAACTTGTACTGTGAAAACTATATTGAAAATAGAGTAGTTAAGTTTATACATTTTAATTATGTTTAATAAAACATAGATAATGGGCAATGATAACCTTACCTATAAGCGTTTGTATACTGTGTTTGTAGAAGAAATTTAAGAAATCTGCCTTTTCACTCTTGTTAACTGATGCAAGCATACTCTCTGGGTCCAATAGTATACGGAATACACCCATCAGTTGCACGGCACCTCCCAACTCAGGGTCTCTATCACGAAGCATCTGTTCTATCACTATATTTAATAGCATTTGCTCCTGAAATCACAATAGAAGATTAGATAATCTTAATGAGGTCAATATTTAACCTTGGACAGGCTAATACATACCTCCTCTGTATTATTTGCTTGCTGTAATGTATAATCCCTCACCACAGATGGTGAGAACTCAACTATGTATGTGAGTATGTCTATTGAAGCTGTCTTTGTCTTCTGATCCTTTATACCGAGTGTAATCTCTAATGCAGGCAAAACCCCCAATGTCACTAATGTCTTATAAAACGCATCTTTATCCTGTGGCTGTAAGTTTTGTGAAAAATTACAAAACTCTTTTAAAAACAACACCAAGTCTCGTCTCTTGGAGTCTGGCGTCTTGCTATCCATAAGCAGCTTAAACAAATCAGTTAAAAACTTATCATCTTCTTCAATTAACTTCACTATTTCTACCTTATTAAAAAATATAAAACTGGACAGTGTGCTTAAAAGATTATCCTCAAAAACTGTGGGCGTTGGTAGTACAATATCTTGTATGTATTGGACTCTGTATGTCTGATGTATTTTAGCAAGCAGATCTTGGTTTTTGATAGGAATGGCTTCACGGAACTGTGCTAACTCCTTCAAATACTCTCTGTGCTTTTTAGGTTGTGTAAGACCAGGATCATATTCCAGACAGCCCACCACATCAAATATTGTATCATCAGCAAACATAGTATCAAAAAGTGTATTTTTATTGAGAAGGAATATACTTTTGAATATCTCATAGAGATGATGCAATCCTTCAATGTTTTCAATATCTTCACACATGTGAAAGAGGTTTAAGAGTTTCTTTATGTAGTGCTGACTCTCGATAGCTGCTGTCAGTTTGTCTTTTCTGGCAGGAGAGACCAGACAACTGTTCACTAGCTCACTGATGTCTTCTAAACGACCCATTTCACATGCTGGCAATTCCACAGGTTGTACACTATCGGACATTTCATCAAATCGTTCATCTTCAGACTCTTCAACAATATCTTGTGTGATTTCAACAGATGGATCTTTTCCTTGTACCTGAAATATAAAAGCATTATGGGTATGTATAGAATGGTAGGTGGAGATTGGTTGGGATCAATTTCACAGATTTCCTTATTGTAGGCTCTATGATAAATTTAATTACAGATGCAGCATTTGAATAAACATACCTGACAAATCTTTTCCCATATTTCATCGCAGCCTGCCTTCTCTTGAAAACTTAAAGCTAAATCAAAGTTGTCACCTTCTGACCACACTATCAATGTGTCTTGTTGTTTTTGATATGCCGTATCCGGCTGTATTTTACTTTCTAGAAGAAGGGATCCATCTGACTCTGCTCTTACTAGCAGTGATATTCCTTTCAGTCTCTCCACATGACATGAAGACACATGCCCTGTCCCTCTGTCATCCCACTGTCTGTCAGCGTTCAGAGCGTATAGTTTCACTCTACGTCGTGTGTCTGTCATGATCTTCAGTGCTCTACACACTATGTACTCAAATAGTGAATCAATTATTATGGCGCTAATCTAGTGCACCTAACCAAATAGACTATGATCTCCCATTTGTATAAAACGTATAAACTTCTGAAACAAGAACAGTCTAAGTTAGAAATAGACCAATATAATCAAAAATATAATTACCGTAATTACAATCCATCTTGTTCTTGATTTTGTATGAAACACACCTATGTATTCATGGCGCCGTCCTATCTATGTTATTAACAGTAGTATTAATAACAAATTCAGATGTTCACAACAAAAATCATTTTGTAATTTACTTGACAATGGTTATTCAGTAGAATTATCGAAAATCACAAACAAAACAATACTAATCTGATTTCCGATACAACTATTACACTTAGGTAATGGATTAAATATCATTAGATAACTTTAACAGACATTGAAAATTCTTGAAAACCGCGATATTTATCGGACTAAACACTATAGAATCGTCAAAATGACGTACCTTCAAAATAGTACAACATCAAATATCGCCATATTGGATTCACAACAACGCTTCAAAAATGGGGTTCTCGGTAGAATCAAAACAGCGCGAAATTTAAATAAGTTTTTTTAATAAAGCAAACGAATATTACCACTTATCTTCCTGTTGAAAATAAATTACAATTATGGTTCTTAGCAATAGCGTTAAATAAAGGCACACTATTATGAAAACAATGCAACGGCCTAGTTTGAACTAAGTTTTAATTATTTACAGAGAAACAATAGACTTGTCCACAGTATGCTCAGCGCATGCGCGTCCGCCATGTTAAAAACGCGGCAATATGAAAGTTTCGGGCACTTTTTATAGAAATGGCTGGGCAACAAGCATTATCACCTTTAATAGTGCAATTAAATGAAAAATTAATTGACGGAGCTTTGTTAGTGCATCCTACCGTAGAAGCCCACAACTTTGTTCAGTTACAACGATGGTTAAAATGCCATGGTCGTCCTCAAGGAGGAAATAACGCGAACTAGTTGAGATGTTAGGATATTAATAATTAAATAATAATGAGTAAAAGTAAATAAAATAAATAATAATTTAATATAAAACTACACTATATGCTATCACTTTAGTCTAACCTAACCACAATTATACTTTTTAACACGGTATCACTATTTCACGACTATGACTTGACCGTTCGAAGGCATAAGGAGAACTCCCCGGTACAGCCACCTCATTCTTTTTATATCACCGCATAAGCGTAAACAACAAGATGGCGGCGGCGTGCCGGATGTGACGTTTATTCTTTTCTAGAATCATCACAAATATCTTCATTAAAATAGTTAACAATATTTTATAATTCTTAAATAGATTTACCAAACTATTATATTATACAATTTTAGAATAATATTTTGGAAATCATGACATTCGGCCATCCGACAATGTGTCGCCTCCCGGCACACACAACATAAAAAACAATATATAGCAATACGATTAAAGTTAATATGTACATTGTAACACCGATATAATATTCAATTATAACAATATAAGGACCTTGAAACAATAAATCATGACATTCGGTAATTATTGTAGGTGGTGTTATACATATATACATAAGTATATAAAATCTAGCCTTTCCATTTTTACATTAAATTGACAAAACCACTATTGGTTCAACGCTTGGGGTATTCCGATCTGGTAGTTCAACGCTTCTGTGAACAGGTAATATAAATAAAAGTGAATAATACATTAAGCAATTGTAAATCATATTTCTGAATTCTGCTCCAGAAAAACAAATCGTTGCGGCACTTCACTTCACTTTGAGCTGTAATCAGATTATAATTATTATAAAAATAATGATTAAATGCATCTCCTTCAAATTTTAGCATTAAATAATAATTATAGAAAGTTTACAAATTATAGCATAAAAAGTTAATAATCATTGAAAAGTTTAAATTTAAACATCAAATAATAAATTACAGAGAGTCTTTAAGCTCAACATTAAATAATAACACGCCCGAAATGAGCGGGCTGCTAAAACACGATTAAAGATATTATACACAGTTCCACTACAAATGACTCATATTCTTAAAGATTTTATCAAACTTTCCAAGTAGGGAAAGATAACAGAAAACATTACCAGTTCTACCTCCCTGTTTCTTACGAAACATCAAAACATCATACTCCAGCCTCAAGATGTGTCAGATGATGCGTACTGACCGAACCATACGACACAGGCATTTCACTTGAAAAGACGATTCGGTAGCCGTATCGGTACCCACCAATTCAACTATTTATTTAAAATCCTTAAAGTTGCCAAAGAGATTGCGTTACAGGTACTGAAATAACATAATAACATAAATAAAACAATACTTCTAATGTAAAAGAAGTAAATATCAGTTCATAGTTTGTGAACCGTATGTTCGTCTACCACAACACCAAAACTTAAAAGTTGGTATGATCAGAATGTTAACAATTTGTGAATGTCAAAGCTTTCCAAATCATCTGCAGTTCTAGACTGGTTGACGTAAAATTAGAAACTTTAAAATTGTATTTCATAAATGAACTCTAAATACTTTGAAAATAAAACAGTGCACGCTGACGAAGCCGCGCGTTCAAGCTTATCATATAAAAAAAATAAATGAATATACACATACGTCGAAGTTAATCTAGTATACCAACATAGTCCAGTCAATCCAGTAGACCAACATAGTCCAGTCAATCTAGTAGACCAACATAGTCCAGTCAATCCAGTAGACCAACATAGTCCAGTCAATCCAGTCCAACATAGTCACTCAATCCAGTAAACCAACATAGTCCACTCAATCCAGTAGACCAACATAGTCACTCAATCCAGTCAGCAAACATAGCAAACTCAATCCAGTCAGCAAACATAGCTAACTCTATCCAGTCAGCAAACATAGCTAACTCCATCCAGTCAGCAAACATAGCTAACTCAATCCAGTCAGCAAACATAGCTAACTCCATCCAGTCAGCAAACATAGCTAACTCCATCCAGTCAGCAAACATAGCTAACTCCATCCAGTCAGCAAACATAGCCAACTCAATCCAGTCAGCAAACATAGCCAACTCAATCCAGTCAGCAAACATAGCTAACTCCATCCAGTTAGCAAACATAGCTAACTCCATCCAGTCAGCAAACATAGCAAACTCAATCCAGTCAGCAAACATAGCTAACTCCATCCAGTCAGCAAACATAGCTAACTCAATCCAGTCAGCAAACATAGCTAACTCCATCCAGTCAGCAAACATAGCTAACTCAATCCAGTCAGCAAACATAGCCAACTCAATCCAGTCAGCAAACATAGCCAACCCAATCCAGTCAGCAATCATAGCAGACTCAATCCAGCTAGCAAACATAGCTAGTTCAAAACATGAAATATCCAGTAGACCAACATAGTCTACTTAATCCAATTAGCAAACATATCTAATTCAAGCCAGTTATCAAAATAAAAAAAAATAAACAGAATCTAAAGTTCCAACACTACAAAACAGAAAGTTCTTTAATATCCAATGAACAACTAAAGTTCGCTCGTTAACTTAAATTATCATAGATTAAGCGGTTAAACCAAATAACCTTAAAAAAAATTGGAAAAAACCATTTAACCACCACAAATTGATTTTCTCAATAAGAAATTAATTATACTCTTCATGTATACGCTTTCCTGTCTTGAAAAGTCAAGCGAGGGTATGTTCGCTGATTATAGTAAAATACAATATCCATACAAAAACCATATGTAAAAATTAACCAAATTAATTTTCTTGTTCTAAAATCTTTCATTACATAGACATTTATTTATTAACCACATGTAGCACACAAAACAGAAACAAAAGAAACAATAAAAATTACAACAGGATCATTTATGTGTGCTACAGTAGCAAAAAGCCCAGCGTTAGTATAATGCCTAGTCACTTGTGGCTAGTTACCTACAAGTGACCATGTACCTAAGCGCTGGTATTCTGACAAAACTTTTAGATCAATAGGCTTTGTGATAAACAAGTATACCTTCGTTGCAAAATGAAACCAATCTAAATCAAATAAGTATACAATACATCATAATACATAACAAGTTATTAAACATGTAACCAAAAATAAAATAAAATTAAGAAATGTTTACTTTAAAGGTACGCCAAGGATTGTATCATATATCATGTGAATCAGAAATTAGCCCGGATTTATCACGAACATTTTGCATCATCAAAGAGTAGCCTTGACATAATACGTCGTACAAACTCCATTGCACCATACTATGCACATTATATATAAACAAAACTATATCAGATGCTATCAGGGTGTAGCCCTGATCAAGCACCGACAAGTTAAGTTGGAATGCAAAAATGCGCCGTAAAATACTACCAGAGGGTTGCCCCGGCCAAGTACTAAACGACACATCAGTACAGAAACTTACGCATCACATTGTCAGAGAGTAACCCTGACCTTATGTTAGCGTACATACCATGATATATTGTATATAATGCATAAATCTTTAAAATTAAATATGAGCGTAAAATGAGGGTAGTCAGAAAAATAAATAATAATTATTATGAATCATTCATCATCACATAACAGGTATATAAACAAAACTATATCAGATGCTATCAGAGTGTGGCCCTGATCAAGCACCGACAAGTTAAGTCGGATTGCAAAAATGCGCCGTAAAATACTACCAGAGGGTTGCCCCGGCCAAGTACTAAACGACACATCAGTACAGAATCATACGCATCACATCGTCAGAGAGTAGCCCTGACCTTATGTTAGCGCACATACCATTATATCCTGCATATAATGCATAAATATTCAAAATTGAACATGGGCGTAAAATGACGGTTGTCAGAAAAATAAATAAAATTTAAAATATTAATTATTCATCATTCAGTTCAGTTCATAATTAGCTTTCCATCATTTTGACTTGTAAGTAAGAAAATATAAAACCATACCATTTCCTTTTGGTTCATCCAACTTCTGAAATAATATAAAACTACACTATATGCTATCACTTTAGTCTAACCTAACCACAATTATACTTTTTAACACGGTATCACTATTTCACGACTATGACTTGACCGTTCGAAGGCATAAGGAGAACTCCCCGGTACAGCCACCTCATTCTTTTTATATCACCGCATAAGCGTAAACAACAAGATGGCGGCGGCGTGCCGGATGTGACGTTTATTCTTTTCTAGAATCATCACAAATATCTTCATTAAAATAGTTAACAATATTTTATAATTCTTAAATAGATTTACCAAACTATTATATTATACAATTTTAGAATAATATTTTGGAAATCATGACAAATTATAATAGAAGCCTCTATTTAAATGTATAATTAATGAAATATATTTATTATTTAATTATCACTAAGTATTTGTTTTTCTTGCACAACTGATGGGGTCTGGATATTCGGTTATTAGACGAGATTCTCCTTCAAAATGAAGTGAACAAATAGATATGTGCCTTTATTTAAATTATCAATTCCTTGAAATCGACCATCACCTCGTCCACACAGCTTTACCCACAAATCACATTTAGGACATTTGTAACAAATTTTTAAGTGTTTTTTTTAAAGAGTTTCCGTCTATATTCAAAACAAGGTTTTGGAAAACTAATGAAATAATATAAATTCTCTTGAAAGGATTTTCCTACTACGCGTATCACTGCGGCATACTCGCTAACAACAACGTTTTATTGCCCCTTTTTTATAGATAACATTATATATTTTAATTAAAATACTTGTAATATAATTTTATCATGTATGCACAATAATTTGAATTGAACTGATTATAAAATTATGTTTATTATTACTTGTTTTATTACTATTTTCTTTTAAAACAGTGCACTTCTCATACATTTGTAAATAAAGTGCCCGAAAAACATGGCGGAAGTTGGAGCATGCGCACAAAAAATTTTCAACTATTTGAAGGCCTATTAGTTTTTTTTTATCCATAGGAGTGCTACATTAGGCCACAGATATAAAATACTGTGTCTAGGGTTGGTTTTTTACCTGATCTGTGGTAAAAGCCCATGTTTTGATGTACTCGATTGCTTGCTTGCTTGCTTGTTTCGCTGTGTCTGATTGATTTCTTTCTTTCTGACTGTCAAACAATTATTTTGATGTTGTTAGTTGAAATTTTGAACAATTCGTAAGAAATTTAATAAAAACTCGTGATTTAGCATTAAAATACAGTATTCATATTTATCTACAAGTACCTCTGATCCATGCGACTGAATAAAGATATCTTCAATAGCAAAATGTGTCAGGAAATAGCGAACCTTACATGTGAGACTCGTTTCCCTCTTTTTAGCTGTTTTTAATGTTTTTCAGGAATTCTCATTTAGTAAGATGTAAAGTAACTATGTATTCTAGCAAGAAAACCTATTAGCTGTTGGTATCTACCTACGTACATAAAAAGCAGCGAAAATGTTTGTTTTGACAGATGTCATTGTATCTAGATTATAGGCAAAATCAAAATATTTGGAAATGTTATCTAAATATAGGTTCTGATTGGTTTCTAACTACATAATTTGTCTCATATTTTCAGTATAATGCTGTGGGACCAATTTAGTTACATTCAGTTGGATTCTGTGTTTATTTTTGTATAGATAAGTTGAAAAATGAACACATTATGTCCTACTTGAGCGCTACAGAAAATGTTGGGTAAGTTGCCATTGTATAACACTACCCTGCAATTAATAACAATAATAGTACCATTCATATTCATATATTACTTATTTTTGACAGATATAGTGGTATTCCACAAAAAATGTCGGATGCTACCTGTGCTACTCAGTATACAATGGCTGTCAATGGATTGGAAGCAGTTCCGGGTAATTGTGCTGAAGCGATGTACACACCAGATAGTTCAAGGGATGACCAGAGTTTCATGAACCACCTAAATGACAACTTTTACACCAAATTCAAAATAGATCCCAACGAACTGTATACTTTCCATGATTCTGATGTCATCGCTGGTGAAATAACTGTATCTCATACAGAAGATGCTTTTGTTTATTCTGAATGTGATAACAAGAATGATGTTATACACAGCCCGAAACTGGAGCAAGACAAAACTGCTGCATTTACAAATGGTGATGTTAAAGAAGTTAAAAGTACCATTCTCTCTAACGGGAATTACAACTCAGTTTCTAGAAAACCCAGCCCGAAAGATGTTAAGCCCTTACAAACCAAAACACAGAAAGTCAGAATTCAGGTTAAAGAAATTAAAAAGGAACCTGTCTTTGAATTACAAGTGATATCTCAAAACCAGAATGAAAAAAATGATGCTAGTATGTCCCCTCCAAGTACAGTAACCAGTATTAGTAATGGTCAGCCGGCCGGGCCCAGTAAACAAGCATCGGGAGAAACATTTCTGGATGTTTTTAAAAGAGAGCAAGGTTTAGTAGAGAATTCTACAATTACGGTAAAGACTGAGCCATTGGCACCCCCACCATTGACGCCTATGAAGCCGCCCTTGTCTCCTCCAAAGAAAAATAATTCAGGTAACTTATAATGGAGTTGTAATTTTAAGTATCAAGACATCCTTGAGTACAGCCTTCTATTTCCTGTTATTTTGTTTTCAACATAATTACCTTAAGGTAATAAGAAAATATACCTAATTGTTATTTAAATAACAATTAGGTATATTTTATATAGCTTTGTAAGACTTGTTTTCCACGATCCTATGTTAAAATAAAGCTAATTACTTGGATTAGCAAGTAGACTAGATTTCAGGATAGAAGTAACCTAATTGTCCATAAGACATTTTAAATTATAACATTAAGTTACCACTCAAACTTAGATCAAACACACTCTGTTTCAATCACTTTGAGAAGGTGATTCTTCACAGAAAAATGTAAGTAAGTATTTATTTATATTTATGTATATATTTGTTAGGTATTTATTTAACAGATAGAATATTAGTTTAATATGTAAAATATTTTGTGTAATTTATTTATTTTTATGTATTCTTAGGTATTTTATTTATTTTTATTGTAGTAGGATTAGGTATTATATTTAGGTAAGTACATCTTGGTTTTTTTCTATATAACACGCCTCACCATCTTTCTGCACATCCAGGAAGACTGGCAGACAATGCTCTTAGCATTAAGTCCTCCTAGCACTAAGCTTGTGTGAAATTAATAAATATTGATTGTATGATGTCTTATCATGGATCCTTACACAGTCCAGTCTGATATATTTTAGTCAAAATTAATCAATTCTGTTATCAATATTGTACTATTTAAAAATCAGAATCATACCATTAATTTACGATACACTTAAACTAAATATACTAATCAATAAACGAAATATTAATCAATACTAAAGTATGTTTAAAAAATATATTTTAACTAGCTGAACCCGCCGCGACTTCGTCCGCGTGCCGTTTTAAGATATTTTGCGATAACCCATTACCATTACTATCTTCTTATGAAAGAAATTGACGGTAAAGTGCAGTCTAAGAAGGAAAACTTAGTACATATTGGTACTTATTCTTAAAACCGGGCAAGTGCGCACGAAGATTTTCGTACCGTATCTATGGCCCGTTGCCCTTATCAATATCGAATAAATAAAATTTACGTTTATATATAAGCCCCCTTGAATATTAATTATGCGTGATAGTTAGAGAATTTAAAATAGACAGAAATTAAACACTCAGTAATACGATCTAGTTTTACCCTTTGGTTACCGAACCCTAAAAACCCAATAACGTAAACTACTAAAACATAAGTAATCAAAACTCACTAAATTACCGTTACCGTAAGTAAATAAATCAGGCCAAGTGCGACTCGGACTCGCCCGCTATAAGTTCCGTGCCATACCTATGTAAACGATTAAGAAAAAAAACATGTTTTTGTACCTATGCGAACCCTCTAAGCATGTTCTGTTTTTAGTATTTGATATCTATGCCGGACTAAAATATAATAACTATGTCCGGTTAATGTACAACCATGGAAAGCACGACCCGGAATGTACGACCACGGAAAGCACAGCCAGGAATACGCAACCAGGAATTCTCAGCCAAAATGTACATGAAATCCGGGCTGCGCATTCTCGACATGTGTTAGGAATGTCCAACCACGGAATGTAGAGCCGTGGAAAATACAACCATGGAATTGGCGTCTATTGCTCTGATTGGTCGAAATCAATTGGAATGAATTGGGTGCATGGAAAGAGCCTCCTCGTGGCACACACCGGTAACAGCTAGGCACGGTAAAGCAGTGTCTAGTCTGGCTAATCTTTCCAATACGATGCTACAACAAAATACAGTTGTAGCATCGACACGATAAGAAGAAGAAGATTGGTCGAAAGCCTAGCCTATGCTTCGTTTAGATGAAACCAAAGATTAAAATGTTACTATCCCATTTTGATAAAGATAGACTGCACAGATTATAATATGAAAAGAAAACAATTCAATTCAATAATTGTTATCTGGCAAATGGTTCAACGCATGTAGGTTCTGGCGCGGTTTTCTATATCAAACTAACGCTCGTCGCTTCGCTC
This sequence comes from Ecliptopera silaceata, assembly GCA_932527185.1. Taxonomy (NCBI): domain Eukaryota; kingdom Metazoa; phylum Arthropoda; class Insecta; order Lepidoptera; family Geometridae; genus Ecliptopera; species Ecliptopera silaceata. Next base: position 5,356,125 of record OW052208.1, on the reverse strand, counting down.
CTCGCACCTACTGTGACGCATCACACATGAAAAAAAATCAGTTTAAAAATAATATTTTGACAGTGGCATAGTTAGCTACTTGTACATGATCGGCTAAACGAAAAATTCGAGTAAGCGCAAACGAAGCATATGCTATGACGTCATTTGGCATCAAATTCCCAACACGTGTCGGGAATGTACAACCATGTAATACACAGCCACGGAATGCACAGCCCGGAATTGGATGCCAAAATGGTCACCGATTCCGGGCTGTACATTCCGTGGCCGTGTCATTATCCGATAGGGCGTTCGATGGTACCGCCAGCATATCAGTGTCGGCTCCGATATCCGATATCGAGACGGACAATATGAAAGACAGGTACATTTTTCATACATTTTAGTTACCCGGATATCGGATCAGCGTCCGACACCGATATCGGATCGGATAATGTGAAAACGCTCTGACTCTCAAACTTGATTGAAATCGTTCATAAAAAACGCTACTACAAACTTCCTTTTTGCAATATTTGGTGTAAAATCAAGTCATTAATGTGCGTCTCAATTTTCATTGACTTTCGTCTATAAATAACGTTACAGAAAACTTCCCTCATTTTATTGCATTCATTAGAGTAAAATTGTCACAAAGCGCCTCTTAATAATTTGATTAAAATTCGTCGATTTTTATCGTTACAACACACTTGCCCCCTTTCCCACGGAGGAATTTTAAAATATTATTATGAAAATAGTTATATATTTTATAAAATATTATTATATTAAAAAAACAAACCATCTAAGTAAATTATGTCTTTGTATGAGACTATAAGCGCCCCTTGATTATTTAACATTTTGTTTTTAAATATTTATTCGTCATTAGCGGTAATTGGGTACGCAACCCTAGATAACTTAGCAAAATAACTCGATTCAACGAAAATATTGCTAATACCGATCGACTTACCTATAACACATTGCCAAAACGCACCGATAGCGCGTTCTAGGATTACGCCACGCATGACAGCGCCATCTATACTCGAAATCGTATACTAAATCGTATACGATCGAAATTTTAAACTTAGGGAAATTTTTACAGGGAATTTTTTCTAGAGAAATTTTTACATTTAGCAAAATCATCCCCAGATGATTTTGCTAAATGTAAAAATGCAGATCTATTTTATTTTGTGTCAACATTATGTGTATCAAGTTTCAAGTCAATCGGTTCACAATAAAGATAAACTGCACAGATTATAATATGAAAAGAAAACAATCCGATTCAATAATTGTTGTCTGGCAAATGGTTAAACGCATGTAGGTTCTGGCGCGGTTGTCTATATCAAACTAACGCTCGTCGCTTCGCTCCTCGCACCTACTGTGACGCATCACACGTGAAAAAAAATAAGTTAAAAAATAATATTTTGACAGTGGCATAGTTAGCGAAAAATTCGAGTAAGTGAGTATGACGTCATTTGGCATCAAATTCCCAACACGTGTCGGGAATGTACAACCATGGAAAACACAGCCACGGAATGCACAGCCCGGAATAGGATGCCAAAATGGTCACCGATTCCGGGCTGTACATTCCGTGGCTGTGTTTTCCTTGGTCGTGTAATCACGGCACCCATGATTGTGGTGATTTCCATACTCTTTACCTTAGGTTAAAAGAAGACCCAATCAGTTTTTTTTTAATTACCTACTTAAGAATGCCTAGAGAATGTTTCTTCGAATTACTGGAATTAGATAGATATAGTAAGTATTTCAATTTCATTTATAAAATCCTCCACATTTATATCAATAAATGACTCCTCCACATTTATATCATCCATTATAAATTACCGTTTAGAAATTTGCCTCCTTCTTGTCACCGCACTATGAACGCACTGAACTGAACACGTGGGGTTGCGACACGACGTTGCCGTCCTGCTGTCGAACGCTCGCGGTACGGACGCCGCACTGTTTCCGCACCGTGCATTTTGTATGAAAACATACGACCGTCCGTCCTTACGCCGAACGACGAACGCACCGCTTCGGCACTGCAGCGGTCCGATACGAAACGCATAAATTGAAAGAGCCCTAAGAGCGTTTTCACATTATCCGATCCGATATCGGTGTCGGACGCTGATCCGATATCGGGGTAAGTAAAATTTATCAAATATGTCCGGCCCGATATCGGATATCGGAGGTACATATTTCATACATCTTACTTACCCCAATATCGGATCAGCGTCCGACACCGATATCGGATCGGATAATGTGAAAACGCTCTGACTCTCAAACTTGATTGAAAGCGTTATCTCATTATCCGATAGGGCGTCCGATGGTACCGCCAGCATATCGGTGCCGGCTCCGATATCCGATCTTTATCTTTATCTTTATCTTTATCTTTATCTTTATCTTTATCTTTATCTTTATCTTTATCTTTATCTTTATCTTTATCTTTATCTTTATCTTTATCTTTATCTTTATCTTTATCTTTATCTTTATCTTTATCTTTATCTTTATCTTTATCTTTATCTTTATCTTTATCTTTATCTTTATCTTTATCTTTATCTTTATCTTTATCTTTATCTTTATCTTTATCTTTATCTTTATCTTTATCTTTATCTTTATCTTTATCTTTATCTTTATCTTTATCTTTATCTTTATCTTTATCTTTATCTTTATCTTTATCTTTATCTTTATCTTTATCTTTATCTTTATCTTTATCTTTATCTTTATCTTTATCTTTATCTTTATCTTTATCTTTATCTTTATCTTTATCTTTATCTTTATCTTTATCTTTATCTTTATCTTTATCTTTATCTTTATCTTTATCTTTATCTTTATCTTTATCTTTATCTTTATCTTTATCTTTATCTTTATCTTTATCTTTATCTTTATCTTTATCTTTATCTTTATCTTTATCTTTATCTTTATCTTTATCTTTATCTTTATCTTTATCTTTATCTTTATCTTTATCTTTATCTTTATCTTTATCTTTATCTTTATCTTTATCTTTATCTTTATCTTTATCTTTATCTTTATCTTTATCTTTATCTTTATCTTTATCTTTATCTTTATCTTTATCTTTATCTTTATCTTTATCTTTATCTTTATCTTTATCTTTATCTTTATCTTTATCTTTATCTTTATCTTTATCTTTATCTTTATCTTTATCTTTATCTTTATCTTTATCTTTATCTTTATCTTTATCTTTATCTTTATCTTTATCTTTATCTTTATCTTTATCTTTATCTTTATCTTTATCTTTATCTTTATCTTTATCTTTATCTTTATCTTTATCTTTATCTTTATCTTTATCTTTATCTTTATCTTTATCTTTATCTTTATCTTTATCTTTATCTTTATCTTTATCTTTAATAATTTGATTAAAATTCATCGATTAATAACGTTACAAAACACTTGCCCCTTTCCCATGGAGGAATTTTAAAATATTATTATGTAAATATATATATGTACATAAATAAAAAATATTTATTTATTTATTATATATATACATACATATTTAATAAAATATTATTATATTAAAAAAACAAACCATCTAAGTAAATTATGTTTTTGTATGAGAAGACTATAAGCGCCCCTTGATTATTTAACATTCTATTCGTCATTAGCGGTAATTGGGTAGGTACGCAACTATAAATAACTAATCAAAATAACTCGATTCAACGAAAATATTGCTAATAGGTACCGATCGACTTACCTATAACACATTGCCAAAACGCACCGATAGCGCGTTCTAGGATTACGCCACGCGTGACAGCGCCATCTATACTCGAAATCGTATACTAAATCGTATACGATCGAAATTTTAAACTTTACTTACTCAATTTTAGGGAAATGGGGATGATTTTGCAAAATCTAAAAATGCAGATCCATTTTATTTCGCGTCAACATTATGCGTATCAAGTTTCAAGTCAATCGGTTCAAGGGATAAGAGAAAATGAGACAGCGCCATCTATACTCGAAATCGTATACTAAATCGTATACTAAATCGTATACGATCGAAATTTTAAACTTTACATACTCAATTTTAGGGAAATGGGGATGATTTTGCAAAATCTAAAAATGCAGATCCATTTTATTTCGCGTCAGCATTATGCGTACCAAGTTTCAAGTCAATCGGTTCACGGGATAAGATTCTGCATACAAACTTCAAAGCCTTATTTTAGGGCTCCGGAGCGTTATTTCCAAAATTCCTGCCTTAGTACGCCACACAGTCACTCCAGGAACACGCCTTCCAAATTTCAAGTCTCTAGGACCAGCGGTTTGGGCTGTGGCGTGTACGTCAGCCGTCAGTCAGTCAGGACTTTGATTCTTATTAATGAGATTAATTTCCAGGTAAAACTCCATCTACGTCCAAACCACGCCGCGGCAGAGGTCCGGCGATGCATGAAGCTTTACAACGGATATCGCGCAGAGCCGTACCAGTTCCCATCAAGAAATGGCATGCACCAGGAGTATTTGACTGTGGATCTTTAAGTTCTAAAAAGCCAGCATTCAGAACTTTAGATAGTAGCAGCAGTGAGGATGATGAAATACCTGATACAGGTAACCTATTAAATAAATAATGATAAATAATGCTGGACAATCCACACAACATCACCTAGTTCCAAGTTTAAGCAGAGCTTGTGTTATGTGTACTAGAAGACTGACATACTTAATACAATACATTACATAGATAGATATTTTTATTATACATATAAAATACACATAAATAAATATTTGCAGATCGTACAAACATTTATCCCGAGGCGGAAATCGAACCCGCAACCTCCGCGTCGCAGGCGGACTTTCGCCCGCCGCGCCACATCGGTCGTCAATATATTTGTTTACTAGTTCTTTTTGACCACCAACGCAAAAACGATGGGATGTTGTTTTAAATCCAAGATGGCCGCCACCGCAAAATGGCGGTTATTTTTTTTCATAATTTCCTTAATACATAACCACAATAAAAATACCTAGTTTTATCTACCATAAGTCTCATTTAGTCGATAGTAAGACAGATGAGCTATCTGTACGATCATAGGTAAATAAACCATCTACATAGTTACTTTGTAGCTCACAGCGATAAGTCCGCCCATTGTACCCAAAACTATGTTATTTATTTTATGTTTTTTTTTATTGTTTCCTGGTGTACAATAAAGATATTTTCTAGTTTCTATATTACAAGCTTTGCTTAGCTTGGCTCCAGTTTATAAAATTACCATGAGTTTTATAATTTTAGCTATCGGCCGGCGTCCGTTTTGCATCGAGGAGATAGCGGCAGAATCGCGAAGCTCGCGGTTAGATTTCCGACGTGAGGCAATGCGCAGGCGTGTCCAGTCAGCAAATGAATCGCTTCGGCATGCTAAGCGACATACCAGGGCGAAGGCTTTGTGTAGAATTATCAAGGTAACTTCATTCACTACATTCATATCTTACTGTCTACCACTGTCCCTGCAGGTCCATTAAGTCCATTAAGGTGTCCATTAAGGATGTACTCACAGGCATTACACTGCGTCAATTACTCAGTTTTTTTATTTGATGCAAAAATGTCAAAGCTCATCTACAACTGCACCATTATCTTTCAAACTGAACAATAAGCAATAGATCCTAGACAAATAGATAAATGTATTAAAAATAGCCTATATTACTGCTAATAGAAACTCAACTCTATTTCCAACAGTAAAAGGTCGTTATTTATTTCAGAAGCAACTAAACAGCAGCTCATCGTTGACCCTCCCGCCTCAGACCGTGAATCATTTGCTAGCGATGCAGGGTATGCCTTCCTTGTTTACTTCAGACGAGAGGAGGACACTCAGGTTTGTTATCTCACATTTGTTATTTCAATGCTAGCTACCCACATAATACATACTTAAATAAATCGGGCCAAAGCAAGTCGGACTTACGCACATATGGTTCAGTACCAAAAATGTACGTTCGCGTTTTTATGAGGGCCCCGTTAAATATTTATTTTATTTTTAGTATTTGTTATTATAGCAATAGAAAAACATCTGTAAAAATATCAACTCTCTAACTATCACGGTTCATGAGATACAGCTTGGTGAAGACGAACTGATAGACAGCTGAGTCTTAGTAATAGGGTCTCGTTACCAGTTGGATACGGAAGTCTAATAAATGTATAAAGATTTAATAATATTGAAGTTATAAAATCTATCAAATTTTTACAGAGGAAATGGCTGGTCAGGCGGTGAAAGCGGTTCATCAGTCATAACCGAGATATGTTCGGAAGACTCCTGTTCTAAGCCGTCGGTTCCCTGCGGCAGATATTGTCTAGCGCATATCACTTTAGCTCCGGAACAGAGGCTTTACGCATCGTGTGCGGCGGTCTTCGCTGTTGGAGCGAAATGTAACTACCCGCTGTTACCGCTCAAAGATCAACTACCGTTGTGTACTGAGCATGCGTGGAAACGGGTAAGATATACAACTATTTCAGCTACTTTCACTTAGACTAGGTTGTAGAGTAAATTCCCCTATCTTATAAAAAGTTAGCGTTGACTCTATGTCATCATTACGTATGGTAATCAATATGTCTGGGCTAACTTTTTATAAGATAGACCGAATGTGTTTGCTGTACTTAATATAATATAATAAAATGTCGCCTTTCTGTCGCAACGGCTATAGGCTATAACACGTTTCTTTTCGGAGGCGTCACAGCTCTGGTCAGTAGCTCTGCCTTTCATGCTGTGGGTCGTAGGTTCGATCTTACCAAGAACAAACATTTTTGTTATGACAAACTTCGTGTGCAATAAAATAAATTATTGAAAGTTATGCTCTCTAGTTTTTTTCTTCTATCTTTGTTTAGTTTGTGATGGCGTGGTATGTAATTTCCATGGATATTTGTTTATACCACCTCAACCTAGCCGGCATTTTTATTTACTGATATTATTCCTTGCCATTGTATCGCCTTTCTGTCGAACCGACAATGAAATATCAAAGAAATAAAAAAATGTTTATTTTCAAATAAAGGTTGACAAAGCAGGGTTGGACATTAAAAAAAGATGCTTACTTAAGTTACTTAATATTTATGTATTTGTTACAAAATCTTCTCTTATAGACATTTACACCTCGCTCTAAGTAAAATTTGTATGTAGACGCGTGAGATCTGCTTCGGCTGTTTACAATATCAACATTACCAAGTTGGTTTCCAACGCAATCTGAAGTCACTTTCGTTAACAGGATAATTACGACAAGCTGATTCGTGATAACAAGCCTAAGAAAGTGATCCGGCCTCGCCTGCTGTCCACTGCCCGGCGCCCGAAGCGACGTCGCCGGCCGCCGCCGCCGCGGCTCAGAAACCCCGCCCCTATCGGCCCTCCCTCCGCCCTCGCCCCACCACCAGACCTCACTCCCTCTCTCTCAGGTATGTAGACTACAAAAAAATATTCAATTCAATTTATTTTAGACCACAAAGATATAATTATGTGTACACTTGGAAAAGTCAAATTATAATAGATCATTTCTAATTAAAAAACATAATGAACAGTTCATTTCTAATTTCTACATAATAGTTATGTAGCAAATCTTATATAATAGATTAAAATAATCATAATACATAACTCAATCAACCAATCAAAAATTTCTTTATTCAATAAAATCACAAGGATCATTTAGAATCGTACATACTAGGTGCCAGTTCCACGCGACCAGAGCCTAGAAGAACCGTTTTTTTATATGATCTTTCTTACAAAGAATTACAATTAAACTAAATTAAATACTGAAGTTCCAGTGTGGTGTCAATTTAAAACGATGCCTCAAATGTCTTGAATGGCTCAAACACCTTTCAAATCTAAGATCCACGGTTACTTTCGTCTCATTCTATCTTTCGAGTCGTATCTCATGCTAACATTATAAATCATTTCAGAAATCAATGTGTGCTCAAACTCATCAGCTTACGACAGCTCTGAGGACACGCATATGGGAGTTTTGAGTGAAAACGAGTATGCAGCTGCAAGTTATCCTCATGAACTTGGTATGTTCAATAACCAAGCTTCCTGAGTCTATTTATAGTTTAGCCATTCTGAAAATGCACGAGCCACCACCGCGGTTACATTCACGTTCAAAAATTATGTACAGATAAAATACAAATGAAATAAAACGAAAGCGCGTAGGTGAAATAATTAATACATTGCGTTTCTCAGTGGTTTTTTAAATCCACCATGTATGAGACTGTGGAGATAGGTGTGGTATCTCCTACGAAAAGGGAAGATCTTCCACGCCGAGCGACCTTTGGCTCGGGGTCCGAGGACCGATGGATAGTAATCGGTTCTATTACTTATGTTCAAACTCCGTGATAATTTCGTTTTGCGCGATCTAGGACATGTTTCTGCCATCTGTTGGTCTGTTGCTTAGACTACGATGTAGGTCACCATATAGATAGGCGATATAGATGGCGCTACAGGACTATTGATCATTATTTTACAATTTACTTACTTCATTTATGTAAATATGTGTACTTACTGTTAGTTAAATAAATATTTCTTATTATAGAAGTTGAAGTGGTCCACGACGACATCTTGGATCCATCAGTACTTGGTCAGATGCCAGATGAAGCATTCACAGATTTTCTGAACCAAGGCATTGTGTTAGGTAAGTCAATCAACTTATAATATTTCGCTTAGTGTTAGCGCATAGGTTATTCATCAATAGAGTTACTCTGTATTGTAGGGCCTCAATTTGACAGGCGTCACAGTTGGTAGTAGGTTGCCTTCCCTGCTGTGGGTCGTGGGTTCGATTCCCACCCAGGGCAAATTTTTGTGTGAAGAAAATAAATATTTGCTCTGTGTGTTAGTGTTCCATGTATTCTAAGTATGTACTTATTGTTCATGAAGTTTTAGTATATGTACTTATCTTCCTTCGATATACCTTCTGTTTTATGTACGCATACTTACCGTTTAGTTATAGAACATGTAGGGGAGCGAGGGGCTTGTTGTAACAGGGGTAAGTAGTAACAGGCTGTTTTCACTAGGATCTTAAACGCTATTAATGTATTTCTTTGACTCGATTTAATCTATAAACCACACCGCATCATGTTGCCATAGCCAATGTTCCGAAGGCCAGCGGAGTGAGCAGAAGTGTGCACGCGCTTCATTTCTGCCAGGTAATATAAAATTGTACTGTCGTAAAATTTCGGTTTGCGTTTTTAATATTGACTAATTTCAAATTTTGTATATCCTGTTACCATTCAAATTTATCTATCTCTGATAATGTGTAACAGTTTTTATGATTGCTAAATTGTTTAAATAGTTATCTTGATAAATGTTAAAAATCATACCATAGGGTTAGTTGTAACAAAATTCCGGGGCATGTTGTAACGTTACAACATGCCATACATAAGTATAATACTTTGTTAGATAGCTATTAAGAAGAGATAATGACGAAGCATACCTTACATATAAATAACTTGATTACTTACTGTGATTTAAAAGTGCCATGATGATTTATAAGTAGTGTTTAACTAAATAAAACTGTTAAAAACTTCATTTTTAAGTGTTGATTACTAAAAAAAGTGTATTTGAGTTGATTTTTGATAAGAATTACAAAATACTTAATCAAGATAGATGTCATGAAAAAGATGATTTTGTTAAAAATATATGATTAGAGGTATTTGTTGTTTTTTTTTGGTCGTTACTACTTGCCCCGGTAGACGTTACAACTTGCCCCAAGGACGAGGTAAGTTGTAACACCGCACTTCTTCTAGAAAATAATTGATTGTAAAATAATGATCAATAGTTATGGTATTATTTTTACTTGATTTGGTAGAGGAAGAGTTACAGTATCCACCCATTTTTATTTAGTAGAAATTTAATCAATAGATCTCAAGATATATTAGTTTAAATGAAAACTGTTACAACAAGCCCCTCGCTCCCCTACCTAGATTTTTTTTCTGCTTGTCCTACTTGTACCTTCTGTAAAACAAAAAAAAACTTGAAAGGTGTCAAGGGACACCCGGATGGAACGAAGTTCCTTTCGATTTTATTATTATTAATGTTTATTTTGTACAAAAAACGTGTATAAACTCAGCAAAACTAATCGTCGCGACACCACATGGTTCAATGCGAAACTGGCTTGCTTTCTATAAGAGAGAGAGAGACAGACAGAGAAACACGCGCACGCCACACGGTTTACAACTATAGCATCGTTTTCATTATAAACGGGATATTTACCATGATTTGTGAGTCTGATTATTTCCCGATATTTCGGCACAGTTGCATGCGCCATGATCACGGGTCGAACTGTGCCGAAATATCGGGAAATAATCAGACTCACAAATCATGGTAAATATCCCGTTTATAATGAAAACGATGCTATAGTTGTAAACCGTGTGGCGTGCGCGTGTTTCTCTGTCTGTCTCTCGTTTATAATGAAAACTATGTTCAAAACCGTGATAGTTTTAAATATTATAACTATAGCATCGTCATCACTTTTGGTGCAACGCGCGATAAGGAACTTCGTTCCAATAAAATCCTTTAATTATGTGATGCCACATTATACATACACATAATCTATAATATTGTACATTTTAGAGGAAAGCGGAACGTTCGGCGAGAGTTCTGAGCTGGCAGCAGCATTGGAAGCAGTTCTTGATGAGCGGGAACTTGAAAGTGGTGAAATTGAAGAGACGGTGCTCGAAGATGAAACTTTACACTCCATGGATGATAGCATGTTTGTGGACTCATCTGATACCTCTGCCGAAAATAATAAGGTAACATATGTTTTTAGAGCATCTTATCTGCTAACATTATTATATATTGGAAACAAGAAAAACATTTTGTTGTAATATATTGGATATAGAGGATATTTTTGTGCCTTTAACGTTAAGTTACCTTTAAAGTTATAGTTACTGTAAATCGTTTCTACATTATGCATAACTTTTTCAAATTTTGACAGGCGTCACAGCTTATTTGGTAGTAGCTCCTCCTTTCATGCTGTGGATCATCGGTTCGATTGTTTCGTGTATAGATAAAAGATTAAATAACATAACGTAAAATGTATTTTTATTGTAGATTTTTGGAGTCTTACTAGACATAACATGTTGGTTGTAAAAACTAATGATAATACTATAATAATTCCAGATGGAAAACCCCACATCAGTTTCCATGGAGCTATCAACGAGCGCCTCCTCATAACAGTAAGAATGTAACTTTTATGTTAAGCTAAAATAATCTCTGTGTACTATAAACTAGGAACAAATTCGATTCAGTCTCAAGGGTTAGATATAATTTTACTTCATGCTTTAATTTTTGTATGACTGTTATGTAAGTATGTAAAGATGAACAAATGTACCTAATAGTCCAGTCAAAATAGACATTCCAGTTTGCATTAATTCCCAACAAGCTGGATTTTTGTGCAGGCCTTGAATACGTCATTACAAATGAAATGTCAAAAGTCCCCATCGATTCCGCTTGTGCGTTGTTTTTTATTCGAGGTCAAAGGTCATAAATTTGTATTTTTTGCGTATATCTCTGAAACAACGAAAGCTATCGAAAAGTGGTTCAGGCAAAGTTTGTACATCGTAAAATTGTCTACAAAAATACTTCAACACTTTTCTTCTACAAAGCATCGTTTTCGAGATACAGTGACTTTAGACCGCAGGAAAATCGTCGAAGATGCTGCGTTTTTTTCATTTCAGCCGTTTTATCTGCTTCATTGCCACAGAACAAATAGTATTTCTTGAAATTTACTGAAAGGGGTGATGGGTTCGATGGATTAGTTCTCCTCCGAGGTAATGAATCGTCTTTTTGTTTCAAGAAATACTGTTCGTTCTATGGCAATGAAGCAGATAAAACGGCTGAATTGAAAAAACGCAGCATCTTCGACGATTTTCCTGCGGTCTAAAGTCACTATATCTCGAAAGCGATGCTTTGTAGAAGAAAAGTGTTGAAATATTTTTGTAGACAATTTTACGATCTACAAAATTTGCCTGAACCATTTTTCGATAGCTCTCGTTGTTTCAGAGATATACGCGAAAAACGCAAATACCCAGGTTAAAGTCATAAATTTGCGTTTAAAAGTCATAAACGAGAGCTATCGAAAAATAGTACCGACAAAGTTTGTAGATCGTAAAATTGTCTACAAAAATATCTCAACACTTTTCTTCTACAAAGCATCGCTTTCGAGATATAGTGACTTAAGACCGCAAGCAAATCTACTAAAATACTGCGTTTTTTTCATTTCAGCCGTTTTATCTGTTTCATTGCCATAGAACGAACAGTATTTCTTGAAACAAAAAGACGATTCATTACCTCGGAGGAGAACTAACCCATCGAACTCATCACCCCTTTCAGTAAATTTCAAGAAATACTATTTGTTCTGTGGCAATGAAGCAGATAAAACGGCTGAAATGAAAAAAAACGCAGCATCTTCGACGATTTTCCTGCGGTCTAAAGTCACTGTATCTCGAAAACGATGCTTTGTAGAAGAAAAGTGTTGAGGTATTTTTGTAGACAATTTCACGATGTACAAACTTTGCCTGAACCACTTTTCGATAGCTTTCGTTGTTTCAGAGATATACGCAAAAAATACAAATTTATGACCTTTGACCTCGAATAAAAAACAACGCACAAGCGGAATCGATGGGGACTTTTGACATATCATTTGTAATGACGTATTCAAGGCCTGCACAAAAATCCAGCTTGTTGGGAATTAATGCAAGCTGAAGTCATAATTTTAGTCTATTTTGACTGGACTATAATGGTTTTATTAGTTTGTTTGAGTTAAGTATATTAATGATAGTTCTCATTCCTAATACCGTTCAATGGTTTTTGAATAATGTATTGAGAGTTAGATGTTTTCTGAATTAGCTATGTGTAGATTTCATACATTCATAAATGAAGCAGATAGCTTTTAAACATAGCTTTACGAAAATATTCATTATTTTTATACATCTTCATATTAACCATTTTAATTTATCTTCATTTTTATGTATCGCATCTGAATCCATTGGGAAAGGAATCGTATCACAGTGACTTAGGTTTGGTATTTGAATGTATTGATTTTGTATGTGTCCAGAAGCATTTTTTAGGCAATCTTTTGCCTTATTGTAAATTAGATTAGGTAAATTGTTGAAATGTAGGGAAATGTGTGGCGTGTAACGTTGGATATTGAATGTGAAACTGTCACGATGGTTAGGGGTTTGTCAAATGGAGAATTCTAATTAATTACAGTGAATGAAATTATTACATTTATGCCACTTTGATGGGACTTAATGCTCAGTTATCCCGTTAGATGGCGCTAGTAATTCGGTGCTGCTGGCCGAATTCATGCAAAATGTTGATAAAAAATTAAAAATATGACTCTGAACATGCGACTTTCGGTTATATTGGTGTAAAAATAAAGGCACAAATGATTTTTCAACTGAGCAAGTATTATAATTATTATGCGTCGATGGTCGCATGGATATGGATATATATATGGTCTATGCTAGACCATAGACCATATTGCGTCGATGGTTGCTATATATGGTCTATGCTAGACCATAAATATCCATATCCATGCGACCATCGACGCATAATAATTATTGATTTGGTGTTCATGAACAACATTTGCGACAAAATTAAGCACCCAACATTATTACATAGTTATAAACATATTATTGTGATTTTGTGATACATTGAGTATTCTTCATTTGACAAATCCCTCGGGAGCGCTCGTTGAATGATACTAGATGAGATTTTTTTAGCAAATTCATGTTGGCTGGTATCTGATTAGCTGTACCAAAAAATAACACGATTCCGAAATATTTATTGCAACACTTTTTATTTATTTTTAACCCTATGTAGTCCAATATTATTATAATATTATTTTTAACCAAAAGCGAGAAAAATTGCTGTGTGAAACGAAGCGTAATGTTGCTTGTTGCCATCATTTTATCCGTATGTCAAGATATGTGTCATTATTTGAAATTGGAAAACAAAACACGACTGACAGACGAAAATGAAATAGCTCCTCATTTGTTGGCTTCGCATTTTAAAACTCCCTACACTCGAGCCGACAGTCGTCTCTCGGATAGCCATACAAAAATGTATGGAAATCCGAGAGACGACTGTCGGCTCGAGAGTAGGGAGTTTTAAAATGCGTGTTCGGACTAAGGGCTCTGATAATTTGGTGTCGAAGCATAAAGAGCATTCGATTTATGAGCTTCGGCAGCTTTCGCCTATCTTCGGAAATACGAACAAGCAAAGGTGATCTCAAGTTGATACAACATTTTTACAAGTACATAAACTAAAAACTAATCAATTTCAAAAGACTTGATATATTTATTGGCCAGAATATATTAAGAACCTATGAAATTATATTAAATGAACTTTTTCTGAAAGCTAGATACAATTTAGGATCGGATTATTCGGAGTTATCATGTGTTTTGTATGTTGTAACATCTCTAGATTAAATACTGCGATTCTATTTTCAAAGATGTTTTTTTTTTCTAAATTGCCGTTGCGTATAACTTTGTATTGTAGAAAGACAGATATTTTCTCGCTTTGGCCATTTGAGCTAAAAAGTATGAAAATGATTCGATATCGTTTGAAACTAGGAACATTATACACACGTTAAAATATGGCATAAGGTCCGTTAGCAATTTGTCAGTTGCATACATCTATTTCATTTTATTCAGCTTATGACTGCACTATATTGTTGCAAAGCAAGGAACAAGAAGGAGGATTGTGAAACTTTTTAATATTATGCAAAGAGATTAGATTACACTATTTTATCTGTGGTATGCCCAAAGCAATAATTTGATACAATTTAGATTATATAATGAACTGTCCCAATATTCAATCTGTTTTTGGTTTCATAAGTAATTTTGCCAATTCAGTACTAATTACAGAACCTTTGTGGATTTAATATTGAGTACGGTCAAGTGGTTTATTGGTTTACAAATCTGGATATTATTGCTTCTCTGTGCCAATAGGAAAGCCTTCCTGCCTAGCCTAGTTCAAAACTTTATGTATGTCTTCCTATAACTAGCTTCTGTTAAAACAATACTGACAATAGCATCTTGATTTGTCGAAATAACGTAACTTAGAATTACGATGTAACTGACCATGAATCTTTCAATAACTGTATTAGTTGAAATAGTAGGAAACTTTAGTTTTCGTTCCAAAACAGGGTGCTGTAATACAAAACTGCAGAATTCAGTTTCAGTTTTCATGTCCAGACAAATGACGATCTCGTCAAAGATTCATTATTTAGAAATAAATGAAGATTTCAGTCAAAAATCGAAACAAACACTAGTGGTGCTCCATAAATGCCTAAAACATTTAAAAACAAACAAAAGCGAACATGATCTTATTGTGAACTAAGAGTGTTGGATTTTTAATATTTCTGTTTTGTTTATTTTTATTTTAAATACTTAATTCATTTTATAATAAGGACGCCACTAGTCCCGGTAGCACCTTAAGCTGGAAAAAAACTACTCAAATAATTTTGCCTGCCGTAAGAACGAAATATCATTTTCTAATGCTATATTAAGTTCGTAACCAAAAAGAATTGTAATCTGTAAACTCATATGAACGAAAAGTACAGTCACAGCGGATATTTGTGGCGCTAGCTTATCGCATCGTTCTATCTCGCTCTAACCTTCTTCGTAACGTACATGTGCAAGCGAGATATAACCAAGCCAATGCACAGACCTTCAAATATCCGTTGTGTTCTCTGTACGAATCTGTTACGATCCATAGAAGTGCCTTTTGAATGTTCGTTCGATATTAAGTTTTTTTATAAACAGAACACACAATAAACAAACCAAACCTACTTTTTTCTTTTATTTCTATAGACATAGACAGGTTAGATCTAAGTCACCTATTAAACATGAGGTATAAAAGTGGCAATGGGCTTGCCAGGTTCCTGTAACTTGTGTACACCAATGACTACCTATTGATTGGTACAGAACTCGTTTCTTGGTGTTGTCTGCCATATATCTTCAGTGCTTCGTCTTCCAGTATATTACCTGTTTTGATAGCAGGACATCCGTTATCTTGAAATCGCATGTCTTCCTTCATAAAGTCTACAAATAACGCCGACAGGAATTACTCGATTTCTTGGTAGCAATCGGTTTAAACACTATAAAACCATTCTTAAGAGATATGAGAGCAAACTATGATGTAGTTACTTAGTTGAATCAAGTGTCTATAAGTATGAACGCATTTGCACAAGTTTCTTACCTACAGCAGAATTAATAGTTTTATCTTACAATAAGGTTGGTATACTCTTTCAGCTTAATAGCAGAGCCTAATTAGCTTTTTAATTAATTTGACAAAATGCTTGTTGTCTTCAGCCCTATTTAACATACTTACTATGTGGCAACCCTGAGGGATATTTTTTTTAGTCGTGGCCCAAAGTGCCCGTTCTCCTTTTGTATGGAGCAATTCTCGATTTTTTTGTCCCATTCAGAATTTGGGCTTTGGTCTTTAACCAGTTTATAATGACTCCTAAAAACATTTGAGCACGCACTAGCTTGCTCGTTAGCTGGAGAATGTGTTTCGTTGATTGTGAGTTTCACAAATTGTTGGATTACGTTGTCTTATGATTAGGAATCCGTTTCTTTTTTATATAAAATTACTAGGTACCGAACTGATTTCGTTTTAGGGCAAATAATTTTCATTATTATCTACACTTCCATCCTATTGATCCAAGATTTTGTCGTATTTTCCTTGATTTTGAGATTTTTAGCAGCCTATCATATTACAATCGTAAAGTAAACGTCACGGAGAGTATTCGTCATTCGATTCATATTGAGTGTGACACAGGCGTCACAGCTCGGTTGGTAGTTTAGGTAGCTCTGTCTTCCATGCTGTGGGTCGTGGGTTCGATTTCCATCTAGAGTAAATGTTTGAGTGATGAACATAAATATTTGTTCTGTATGGGTTTCATTATGTATTCTAAATATTTACAAAAAAAAATATACTTACTTAAGTCTTCTGTCAGCAATCTAGTTCCCATAGTAGTTTGGAACTAGAGTGTGATGTGTCAAATGTCCATGAATATTTACTTATTAATACAACTTTGTAGTGCGTATGACATTCACATCATTCGTCGGATTAGAAACCGATTGTAAATATATCTACATCACTACTTATGTGGTATGCATAATTATGACGGGCATACACGTGTCAGTACCTCTTGGCACGAATCCTATGAATGCACCTGATGAGATGATGCACACCTATTTCAGTCCTGGCGATTATTGCTCGTAATAAGTTGGTATTAGTGACCGTGGAATTGTCAATTGGTACTGCCAGAGACGTTTCTTTGTTGAATATAGCTAGGTATACGGCTCCGGTTCAGATTTGCATCTGAAATCTCTTTGGTTAGTTACGTTGCCTTACGAAAACAGGATTTTGACATTGTTGCAGGAATCGAACAATCTATCATTTTCTAAACTAGTTTTTCTGACTGAGCGCCGTTTTAAACGTACTTCTTCTTCTTCTTGCGTGTCAATTGGTAACAAGATAACAACTTCAAACCAAGTTCGAATAGAACTTGGCAACTTCTTTTCCCTCGTTTGTGGCATTGATGAGGTCAAGCCTAGTGCAGGTGGTAGGGCACAGCACAAGGGACAAACGAGAAGGTGTGACATCGTTTGTATGGGGTCCCCGCAGTCGCATTGACTAAGTGCAGGGTCGCGGAAGCCCCATTTACACATGCTCTCTCTGCTACGACCAACCTGAGTCCTGAGTCGGTTGATGGACTTCCAAAAAAAACTTCTTTAAACGTACTAGGAGGTTCCTACATCGAAAGGCAGGGAAAGTCTATTTTACCTATAGGTCAAAGATAGTTAATATTTATCATACTTTATTTAACTTAAAAAATATTTTATTATGGAGGTTCCTTAATTTATAACTAGACACAAATGTTCAATATCACTTTTCACAAGCTTTTATTAAGTATGTTATTTTGTTCATAATATCATTAAATAATTATATTTTGAAATTATATCTTACACTAAATACCTAGATACGAACTAATTGGGAATCCGAGGATTTTAATAAACAATGCTTAATTAAAAAAGTACTCCACGTAATATTTTGAATCACTGCATTTTAGGTATACTTTTGATCATAGATACCATGTTTTTTAGTCCATGTTGCGTTCTGAGTTTCTATGATAAAATAATTATAAAAATCTTGAGTTTCTTCTAACTTTTGTTAGTGGGCTGCACGCAGAAGCAGTGTCGTTAGAGGCTGTTGGCTTGGATTACAACAACCAGCTAACCACACTGCCAATGCGGACTGCCCTGCTTCTTTCCTCTTCACTCTTCATCGGTTCAGATGTTGCTATCTCCCTTCCACAGTTGAAAGTCAGTGTTGCCTGCGTATGGTTCACATCCGCCTGATTTCACCTTCCATGTGATCGATGCACACCTGAAAAACAAATAGTTTTATATTAGTATTTAATTAAATTACTGAATTCAAATAGGAACCTTTGAAATTCATAACTAGTTTGATATATAGACCGCCTTAGTTGACACGGGCAGCGTTTATTTTATGCAAATGTAAAAAAAACAGCCTATTTGTATAAAAAATAGGTAGGTACCAACTATTTAAATTTTATAAACGTATCATAGTATCATGACTATTTTGATTTAATTGTATAGATACTTAATAGGTTATTTTATTAATTAAGTTTAATTAGGTTGTTATTTTCTGTGCCTGCCATTTTGCATGGAGTCACTTTGCAGATACAGTCCTTGCAACATTACTAGTTTCTAGGTAGCTACATCCCGTTGTAAAACCTGTCTTGTAAGATACGACCATTTCCTTTCAAAGATTTTTACAGACGACATCCTCAGGATTAAATATAATTTCAAATATTAATACCACAGCACGATTTCAACCAATTGAAGGTCGCGTACGTGTTTAGACGAAGTTTGAGTAAGCTCATTTCAGCTTTATTGGTAAACTCGACGAATTTGACCGATCTTTTTAAAGCTAATGTAAATAGGTGTCTTCTAGACCACCCTGCTCCATCGTCGGCTTCATCGGCGCTTTCCATCAGGCGAGATGGAATATAGTCTATAGACTATAGATTATAAAAATAAAAAAAAAAGTTGCTGTTACGTAATCCTAGCGTACCTATTTGAGTCACACACAATGCGCGTCGTCGACGCCAGCCCGATTGTCGGACGTTGCAGCGTCACCGCAGTGTATCATGTATTCGCTACAGTTACACTTACGATACGAACACCATTGCCAGATTCACTTGATCCCTCAAATCCCTAGCAGAACTAACTTTGTATATTTATTTTAAAGGTCTAATAGCGGAAATACTTTCACTAAATCATGATTACGGCCATTTTGTTAGGTAAACTAACAAAAGCACTAAACTAAAAAAAAAAATCGATTCCATGAGCAAAATTCTGCGGTCCAATAAAAAATATTCAACGCAGACAGCCTCACAGTATTTTATCACAATGCAAAGATGCATTTTTTTACCTACTTGTTCCGTCCTATGACCTTACTATAAGCATTTATTGCTTTGACTGTACTTCAGCTAGGCTTTGGCTAGGCTACCTAAGTTCTAGATCAAATCGAAATCTATCTAAAGCTCAATTCAGCACTTCAAATATAGCCTGTGGAATATTCGTTCGGGTCGGGATATATTCAGTAAATAGGTACATTCAGCTCCAGCTTTGGCCACTCGATGACCTGCAAAGCCTGACCTAATTAATCCAGCCTAGATCTGACCTACTTTATATTTTCGAGTGAGCTAAATGCACTTCGAGCTTTTACTTGCCTTGAGCTTTACTATCCGGGTTGGAAACCCGGGTAGTACTGTCAGCAGCATAAGAACGATTACCGAGGACCTTTGTGACATGGCGCTTCGTTCAAATAATTGGATATACGTAGGTAATATGTTAGATTCTTATAGCAACAATCAACAGTGATATTACGAAAAACCATTATTTTTGTAATAAAGGTCAAAATTTATCAATGTATTATTTAAAAAAAATTACATTGGTCTTACAAACTTTATCTTATAAGTAATTATTTACTTATACCTAATGGTGATCATAGTATAAGTTCTTCATTTTACAATCGAAAGTGATGTACTAACTAGATATTGCTATTCATAATATTCTATGAATGGAAAACGACTCGCTCTCACAACTTATCGTAACATATTTATTATTTAAATCTATCTATCCATTTACTTATAGTAAGTACTACAAATAATCATGTGCAAATTTTAAATTATCAAATAAAAAACTCTCGGATGGAAAATGGTTAACCTTCCGTTATCATTTTAATTAACCTCACTCAGTTTTAAATTTTCGTAAAAAATCGGCCACTTTATCCGACAAAGTTGGCTCATGATTATTTTTTGGACTATAGTCATTAATTTAATATATATATATTTTTTAATTTGAATTAAATCTAACAACTATTTGTTTGCCATTTTAGAAGTACTTAATCTTAGTGCCTGTGTGTGGATATATGGCATGTATGTGGTAGTGAGAAAAAGGATAATGGGATGTAAGGAAGTTCAAATAAAAAATAAAACAACCGAAATATCATAATTTTTATTCAACAAAATATAACCACCAACAAAAACTTACTTATCTACTTACTTAAGAAATATTTCATAACCGAAGATCAGTGAGGCATTTTCTAATATTTCTAGAATCTATTAGCATTTACCAAGTACACTAGATACTAGTTTCTACGTTCATTTTATTCAATTAAAATTATGTAAGTACATATAATATATGTGCCATATCTTGCTGTCGGCATTGTTGGCACTAGTAAAGGTGCAAACACAATGAGATTACAACACAAGGCTAGTTACTACGGCTTCCCCTGGACTAGTGCCACACTTGACCCACTAACATGATTCCTATTTAACTCCTACTCATTACTACTTACTACAAAATGTTAAAATTAACTTTTAACATGTGGCTTGAGTGTCATCGTGGGTGGATTGATTTGGAGCACTTGTTTGACTTTAATAATATTTTTTGTGTGATTATTGTGTGATTTGTAGTTCTTTTTAAGAAAGTTTTAAATTAAAATCGATGTGTTAAAGGAACAGGACTGAAAATGTGCCGGTACTGTTTGCTCCAGTTGTGACCACATAGAATAGATTCTTCTGAGTGTTGATATGAGGCAAATAAATATAGCTAAAATGACATCTTAAAGTATCTTACCTATGCTTACCAAAAAGAATACATTTATGGACATTTATTAGCATTTACTAGTTGCTTGATAAAAAACTCTTCCAAAGCCTAGCGCCATGTAGTATATATAACTTAACGTGCAAAACATAGATAGAAAATCTTTGCACTTCAAAGTAGGTTACAGGTGAACTTACCAACTTACGGCCGGTTTCTCGAACGATGATCAACGAAAAAATTAAATAATTACTATGTGTCAAACTCAGATCAATCGTGATTTGGGTTTTCAGAAACCGGCCGTTAGCCGTAAAAAGCCCTAATACCTATTATCAAGCGCCTTCTCTCTAGTTTAACTATAACCTAGTGACTAGTTCGTAGTCAGCCCGTAAAGTAAAATAGCGTGAAGGCGGTCGCATAACTGTTGGCAATAACTCGGTAGATCACCAAGGCCGTCTCAAAATAGTGGATGAGAGCAAACAATGTTTCTGTTTGTACGACTAACGACCCTAACCACGATAATTTCTTTTTAGTTACCCACTTATAAAGACGGTTAGGGTAATTTTGTAGACTGATTATAATTCTCAGTTTTAAGAATACATAGTACTTATTCACGGACTTTATTTACTTTACACACAACAAGCTTTGCTGTAGTCCCAATAAGCAAAGACCACATTATTGATCTGAATGAAAGTCCTCAAAAATTTGAAGAAAAAAACTCTTTTTAAGGTTAAGCTCCTTTTTGTGACCTCCATATTTATGAATTTATTATGACAGTATTTTTATTTTTATAATTTAGTTGGGAACCGACTCATAAACACTAGACGCAAGGAACGTCTAACAAATCCTCAAAAATCTTAAGCATTTACTATTAAAATTGATAGGAAATATTAACATTTATTTATTTACCTACCTAACAGGTAGCAATGGTGACACATTTTAGTCGAGCAATTCGAATTTACAAGACTGCATTTAGTTTGGCAGTACGCCCAATGTACTGCAGTTATTATTTATTTCTCAAGGGAGTTGATATTTTCTTGTTGTGTGTATCACCTACAGAGTAATAAGATTATATTAGACTATTATTTATTGCACAAACAAAAATAGTAAACGAGCTTATTACTGATTCGCATTTTCTTCTAACTAACCTTCGTGTTGTGTTGATTTTTTAATGTAAGTACATAGTATCCAAAATAATTAGATATGTATAAAAAGTAGTTGATGAGGGGTTTACGGTCTATCTTATAAAAAGTTAGCGCACACTTGATGTATTGATTACCATACGTAATGATGACAAAGTCAACGCTAACTTTTTATAATACGGCTTTAATCTAAGAATCAGTGATCGCCTTTTCTAAGTAATTAGATCCTCAATCAATAAACTTCAGTATTATGTGAAGGTTTTCATTATAATGGACAAAATGCAGTTTTGTGGTTAAGAATAATAGAATGATTAGATTTGTGTCGTCTCAAATTTACCAATTTAAGGTTGCCTCATGCACTTTATGGTTAAGTGGTCTCTGCTCTAGGTATCCGGTTATATCACAAACCTAAAGTATCTATAGGTAAGTACCTAACCTACAATATGTCTCATACCTACATGTTGTCTAGCAGGCCCATTGGTCTACATTTGAATAAATCAGTTTGATAAGTGATAATGTATTTTGTACTTTAGAGTTAACATTTCGCTATTCTGTCCATCAATGTTTGTGGGTACTGGAGGTCGGAAGACGACGGCGGAGTCAGCAGAAAAGGCGTTGGAAGGATGACCTGGACGCCCAGGAAACAGATTGGTAGAATATCGCCAAAGACAATAAGTAGAATGCTTTGAGGGAGACCTTTACCCATTAGTGGGACAGTTCAGGTTAAAATGTGTTTCTTCTTTGCGCTAATTAAATCAAATAAATAAATTATGTTAATTTGAAAGCATTGGAAGGTCATTGACAGATTGACAGAATAGCGCGTTTCGCAGTCACCAGCCAATTAGCGATTTAATGATTAATGACGGCCTTCGTTTTACCTATTAAATTAACTACCTGTTTAAGCCACATAGTAATATTATTATGATTAGTTCCAAATTTGCAACTAGATTTCGCCACCGTAGAGTATTTATTCCTGAATCGCGCTATCGATGCGTTTTGCGTGTATTAGACTAACTTGTCTATTATTTGAATAAATTAGCTACCTAGATCAAGGATTTGGTTGTTTTACTATTTCCTCCTAGTACTGTAAGGTCAGCTCAAAACATTGGTCCTTCGTAAGCCAGATGGTATTTTGAAAAAAGTACCTACCCAAGAACCTTATAACATTTTTTTGATAAGATCGCCGCTGTACGATTGCTGTGGATCGCAGCAGATAAAGTACGGTGAGGAGTACGAATGGTGAAACTATGCCATTCGTATCTCTTAGAATATCTGTTGGATCGCAGTGCAGTGAGTGGCAGTGAAGTGACTGTGCAGTGAGCGCGGGAAATTCAAATTTCCTGCGTAAGTTCAGTGCAGTGAGTGACGTACACTTTAACACTTCCAATACCAATAACTGCCCCACTTCTGAGACCACGGGCAAAAACTGCCCCGAGACAACAAAAAAGTACAAGTACAGTGCGGGACGGGTGGGATAGTACTACCTTCCTCCCCGCACTTTGGTCAAAGAGTACAACCTGGAAGGAAAGGATAGAACTACCTTTCCCCACGACACAGAAGACGAGTAGAGTACAGAACAGAAGACGAGTGGGGATAGTGCTACCCCTCTCTCCGCGCCCCAGCTGTTGAGCACAGAAGCCAAGCGGGACGTCAATGACCTCTCGCGCTCCTCGCCTGGAAATAGTTCAACTCTAGCCGACGGGAGGACCCCGGTTAGAGCTCCGAGGTGGAGTGCAGGCCGCACTCCCCGGAACAGCAGCACCAAGGACAGGTGTAACAGGACAGACATTTTTGTCAATTGAGGTGAATTTTGGTGTAAAACTGTGAGTACAATTTAATTATTTAGTGCAAAAAAGACAAACAATTTCTTGAGTTCAACATAATATTAGAGTAGGGGAACCTGTTGTACCTTGGACATAGTTGTACCTAGGACAATCGTGTTTAAAAAAAAAATGCGTTGGTTTTAGGAACCATTGTCTATAGTATTTGAGGCATCATTGGTCAACAATAACGTCAAAACAGTTGTGGTTTGCCAGCGCTAATGGTTGCAGCGAAAAAAAATAATTTCGGTTTGTTCAATTAAAAAGTCAGTTTTTTAGACTTTTGTTTTTGCTATTTTTTTTCAAAATGATGCTTGTTTAAAAAACGGTTTTATTTAAAAACTAATCTTAGTATATATAGCTATTGGACAACATAAGTCTCAGATCCTACCTTCAATCACAAGTGGGTGTACAAAGCTTGTGAAGTAAAGTAGTCGCGATGTTGTACCTTGGCCATCCAAGTTACGTTGTACCTTGGCCACCATCATTTGTTTGACATTTATATGCATATTTTTTTTGAGTGCTAATTAATTGCAGAAATGGTAAAACTTATGTTAAATGATAAAAAAGTAATGAAATAATTAGGTTTCAAGTTAAAATTACGTGATTAGAGACCAAAATAATGTCATAAAAAATTTGCTATAAATCAATTGGCGAAGCTTTTTACAAAAACAACCTTTCACCTATATATAGTTGTTAATACCTGTAACTTTTGTTAATTGCTAATGCAAATATGATTGAATAATTATTATTTCAACAAAAACTAAATAAATTACAGCTAAAAATATTTTTTATCTCGATTTGAACCTACTCTGGCCAAGGTACAACATACACTGTCCAAGGTACATCTGGTTGGTTGTACCTTGGACAGTTTTGACTTTTTTTTTCAAATAGCTAGTGGTCACAGGTTTTTGGGAAAATACATAGTTTTATGAATGAATTATGTAGGTAATTTCATGGTCTTTACATATACATACACTGGACAGATATAGCTAGCACCATTATTTAATTAAAAATCAAAATTCAAAAAACTGTCCTAGGTACAACAGGTTCCCCTACATATTTTAGTTCATATTCTGTTATTATTAAGTTAAGTAATTTTAAAGTTCCTACTGAGTAGACTGTGGACTTAGTAAAATTAAAGATATTTTAAGTAGTTTTATATTTAAGTCAAAAATTATAATATAAAAAATGGAAGCATTATTAAATATTCAGAACTATCTAAGTAAATCAATTGAAAAAGCTTTGATTAATTTTAAGAAATCTCCGAAAGAAAGATTAACAGCATTTTATGTAGAAGCAAAACTTGAGAATTTAGAGAAGGATTGGTTAATGTTTAGAGAGAATAATTCGAAATTATACGTAACTTGTAGTACTGATGATTTAGATGAATCGTCGTACGTAAAAAAAGAAATTTATGAGCAAACCGAAGAAAGTTATTCCATTTGTAGGGCACATATGAAATCAACGTTGAAAAGTTTAAGTCCACAGCCAATAATAACTGTAAATGAATCCGATGTTTCAAAAAATAGTTCAGTTCGTTCGACTTCACTAGCAAAGTTGCCAAAGATCTCAATCCCTGTATTTTCGGGCAAGTACGAAGAATGGACCACCTTCCGTGATCTATTTATTTCTTTAGTTCACAAAAATTCTTCGCTTGATAACGTACAGAAGATTCATTATTTAAAAGCGCATCTTACTGGTGAAGCTGAACAGTTAATACGGCATACCCCGATTGCCGACTCAAATTATGAACGTTGCTGGGAACTTTTAGATAAACGTTATAACAATAAAAAGTTTCTATCTAATTCTATTCTAAACAAATTGTTCAAACAACGAGCGATTCAAGTTGAGTCTGCATCGGCATTGAAAGACCTGTTAGATACTAGTACTGATTGTCTAAACGCTTTGCGTTGTCTTGGCATAGATGTTAGCACATGGGACATTATCGTTATCCATATTGTAAGTTCAAAATTAGACCCAGAGACACGTAAACAATGGGAATTAATAATATCGAGTCCAGACAAAGACCAGAATCAGTTACCGACATTTGAGCAACTACAAGCTTTTATGGAAAGTAGATTTCGCGCGTTAGAGTTTGTCGAACCTTCAAAGGTACAGCGTAGTAGTTCAAATTATAAGTCCACACCAAAATCATTTGTAGCGACAGAAGAAAGCTCAGCTCAGAGTTCACCAATGCCTTGCGAGTATTGTGAAGAAAACCATAAACTCACATTTTGTAAGAAGTTCCAAGATAAAGACATAAATAGCCGAAAAGAGTTCGTAGTAAAACACAGAATGTGCTTCAACTGTTTAGGAAGTAACCACAGTGTTTATAATTGCAAAAAGCCCACTACTTGTCGGATATGTCATAGAAGACACCATACATTGTTGCATGTTTCGATGGATGTCAACGCTAAAGAAAAGGAAGTGCCAAATGATTTTGAAGTCAAGGATAGTTCAGATGTTACTTCAACTCCGATAGTATCATGCCTTTCTACCGGTCAAGTGGCCATCAATAAGCAGGTTTTATTAGCTACTGCGTTAGTAAAAGCCGAAGCGAAATATGGTGCGTACCAGACTGTAAGAGCATTGTTAGATCAAGGATCGCAAGCTTGCTTTATTACCGAAGATACAGTTCAGCGATTGCGATTGACTAAAATTCCTGTGGATGGAAAAATATCAGGATTAGGAAACGAACAGACCAACATAAAGGCAAGTCACGTAGTACACACAACCATTAAGTCTCGTGTCAATCCACAGTTCCAGATGAAGATTACGGCATACGTTTTGAAAAACATTACATCTTATCAGCCAAAACGAGAGATCAACTTATTGAAGTGGATCGAGTTAGAAAAATTAAGCTTAGCAGACCCTACGTACAACTCGCCACAAAGGATTGACATGCTCTTAGGAGCAGACGTTTATGGTTACATCATCAATGAAGGAGTTAAGAAGAGTCCAAATGGAACACTTGTAGCGCAGAACACCTCACTAGGATGGATCTTGTCAGGAACAGTCCAAGCCCCGTGTCCTGAAAATAGTACAACAAATATTACATTTGCATTCCATGCGCATTGCACTGATACTAGCTTACAGAAAAAGTTTGAGAACATAAAAGAACAGATGCATAGTCAATCAAGAAAGGAAGAAGAAAGGAATGAAGCATATAGAATAAAGACCAAGACTAAAAGTAATAGTAGAAAATGTGAAGTAAACTTACCCTGTCCAGAGCAAGCAGCACTATGCAATAACGAGAACTCCAACAGCGCAGCTGTAAACAGATCAAAGTTATTAGAAAAGAGTATGAAAAAAAGCAGCACATTCCAGTCTAAAGAAACACAATATAAACAAATTATAAATAAGTACATACTATCAGATGAGATGAGACAAGTAGAAGAGAACGATGAGACCAGACATGAAAACCTTTTAGAGCAACCAACTGTTGGGAAAAACAATGAAAAGAACACACGGAGAACTGTTGAACTGAAACGGAAATGTAAGAATAAGAACAAAGTCAAACTAAGTCAGAACAAAATAGGACAAAACCAGATCAAAGAAAAACAGAACAATGTAGAACAAAGTAAGAACGAAAGAAAACAGAGCAAAATAGAATAGATCAAGAATAAAATAAGTCAGAACAGAATAGAAGAAGAGAATCGAAAATGCGAAATAGTACAAGATGTAGATGAAAAAGGAAAATACAAAAGACAACAGAATGACATAAAAGAAGAATTTGAAATTACTAAAACAAGAGTAAAAATAAAAGAGTAAACCATTAAGTACTTACCTGGAATCGCGAAACTCAGCGCAGCTTTCATTGAATGAAGACCTCTAAACCTGTAATAAAAAGAACACAAAATAAATTGATTAGGCTAAATATTATTGCATTGAAGAAACTAGGAGAATAAGAAGGTACTTACCATTATGAAAAATATATTACCAGCGTGGGCGGATGTTTCCGCAATTATATATTTCAAAAGTACTCAGAGACTCATGTCGCTGAGGTAGACGAGTACAAAACACTTTCAAACACTTTACTAACTTTTCAAGTACAAGTTCTAGGACAATTTGATCATTATTTTCATCTAATTATTATTTGACCTACATGTAGTCGTGTAGTGCAGAATCATCCAAGTCAAGACAACGTAATCCGTATGGTACCTATTCTATAGACCGGGAAAAGTGTAATTATAAAGATCAACATCAAGGTTATCTGTATTACTAGTTCATACATAAAGTAAGTAGAAGTGTTAGTTCATAAGATAGTTAAAATTAAAAGTGTTAGTTCATAAGAAAGTTCAAATTAAAAAGAATTCATAAAGAATGATAAAAAATGTTAATAATAAGATTAGATTATTTCAGTGAAGAGATTAGATTACAAGTCACATAATTTATAAAGTTCATGTCTCAAGGCAAAAATTGTAATGGCGACTATTTAGTAAAGTTCTACCCCAATTAGCTTAAAGTTTAAATTTGTCAGATCAAAATGTATTGTTGTCAGTAAATAAGGACATTTCACTAGATGTCCTTCGTGGGCGGAATGTTTAAGCCACATAGTAATATTATTATGATTAGTTCCAAATTTGCAACTAGATTTCGCCACCGTAGAGTATTTATTCCTGAATCGCGCTATCGATGCGTTTTGCGTGTATTAGACTAACTTGTCTATTATTTGAATAAATTAGCTACCTAGATCAAGGATTTGGTTGTTTTACTATTTCCTCCTAGTACTGTAAGGTCAGCTCAAAACACTACCAGTAAATAGCTCTAAATTGAAATCAGATCGAGATATACCGACCAGAAATATCTGGATTATCTAGGTTAACTACTTATGTGTGGTTATTTGGATGAGGACTTAAAAGTTTGATTCCTAAATGAAAAGAATCAAGTTGTTTCATTAAGAGAAGATTATTTATCTATAATATCTAATATACCTCAAAATGCCACTTATATGATTCGTTAAAAGAATGACCTACTCAGTTTCTGAAAAAAAAAGAAAATTTCAGCTTAGATCTCTTTAGTAAGAACTTTTTTGTTCTGTTATGTACTAACACTACTACAGGCTACTGTCGTATATCCCTTGGAAATATCTTTGAGACCACAACATTCCCTCGAATCTATGAACAGATGTTGAATAGTTTCAAACCTGTTTTTACAATCATTTTCTGCGCTTCAATCCTCTACAGAGCCTCTACAATGTTTATAAATTAGAGGGTATATATTTGTATAGTTAACTAATTACCATTGAAGGCTCGCGGGAACTGACCAGAATACCATGGCCTACGCCTTTGTCAAATGCAAAATGATATACCCACTGTTAATTCCAAGCCAAAGTATCTAGGTTGTGGCTTTTATATGCAATCGACATACTTATAACTCCAAGGTGATCCTAACAGTTGTTCTAATAAATATATGGTTTATCTACGTATGATAAACTAGAGATGTGCTAAGGAATTGTATTTTTATCGATATTATTTTACCTAAATAGTAACTTAGAATTGGAATTGAAATAAAACAAAAAATACGTAGAAAGCTGTAATGAAGCATAAACATTATAAAAACAATCATGCACAAAATAATAAGAAAGAAATACATCTGATACAAAAACACACATATAATTTTTTTAAACAATAATAATATAATACTTTCAAAATATAGATAACAACTTCTCTGCTTTGTCAGATCATTTTTGAACACAAATATATCTGTGGTTAGAAAATATGCAGTCTTGAGTTTTAAGCACAATAATAAATTAAATTCTATAACCTAAATAAAAGCATAAGAGGTAAAAATATGTTGCCATAAAAACAAAATTCAATAGAAAATTTTCCGTAACAACTTTCATCTCTATTAAAAATAATAGATAATATACATAAAAATTAACAAACAAGACATATTACAACGGAAATATAAACACAATAATAAATAAATACAATAAAACAAAAGAGGTTCACTAACAGGGGGCATGGTTCAGAGATCACTAGAGTTCATAAGATTTCTCATTTCCCGTTTGGTAGAACAGCAACGATGCTAGCCGCCCCGGGGTGTCGTACCAGATAGTGCATTTACAGTGTCAACTTTGCAAAAGCAAAGTTGCGCGAGCTTTGCAAACGCACTGCTGGCACGAACTCCGGGGCGTAAAAAACTTCGATATCGATAACCGCACATCACTAGAGCGTCTTTCTCACTAGACGGAGCGTCTATGCCGTGTTTATTCACTTAGAGTCCTTTAGACACATCATTGCAAGTCGCATGATGCAAGCGTTAGTGCAATGTATTGCATGGAATAAATATGTTAGTTTATTAGATATGACCGTCATGTGCCCACGTTGTTACTCATTATTGTGCATAATGCACTAGGGACTGCTACGGGCTTATTTATATTCTATTAGCTCATGTTTCATCATTCAATTGGCAGTCCAGGATGTTAGTAAATGATTGACAATATGGCCGAGAATAGGCTGATGGTGAATTGTTATGAAATATTAGTAAAGCAAAACAAACAAACAAGTAGGGGAATTACAATGACTAAGAATCCTCATTTTTATATTGTTCATTCATGCTTTAACTAACTAATGCAATAGCTATGTAATAATGGGGAAAACCATGTATTATTCCGAAAAGAATGTAAGTACACTTAAATTGGACGAAGCTTTCCAACAAGATAAGATTTAGGAAAGCCTTGTCTTAAATATTCAAAACGAAAGTGCTAGTGAAAGTGAGTATATGTATATATAAAGTGCGTGATAAATGTTAGGACGTGAGGTAATACGGAAACGAACCAAATTAATATAAACATGGAAAGCAGGTGAGAGTCATTGACTCCAAATAAAAGGTAAGCATTTGATAGTACGAAACAAAAACAAAAGCAAGTTGAAAACCAGGCCAGAATCCTACTAATATTATAATATGCGAAATGTATTGATGAATGTGTGATGTATGTTAGTTTCATCTTTCACGCAAAAACTACCGAACGGGTTTTGATGTAACTTTGCAATAATGCAGTTTATTTATCAGAGTAATACATATGAAATTTACAAAGATATTATGTGAATTATCCAAAATATAACGATAATAAGACGAAGTCGCGAGCATTAGATTCTATGATTAAATGATTAAACAGATCAAAACGTAGTAGCCTAGTAAGTCGCCTCAGCTATTGTTTCCCGTAGTTAAATGTAGAAATTCCTATTTATTTATTTTTATAATTTATTGTATTATGACATGCAGGTTAAACGCGTCATTATTTTTTATGAGGAAAAGGAGCAAGCTCTTATTGACGACGACGCTTCGATTTTAAATTCATTTCTTTATATAATACGAACTACGAAATTAGCAAACTTCTTGAAAAAGAATTGGTTCTTGAAATAAACATGAATGGTGATTTATTGCGTTAAAAACCGCGGTGTATTTCCGATAAAATTCTATAAAATAAATGTTTTTGTGTCAGATGCTCATAAGATCTCGTCATCTAGTCTCATCGGCCAGATCAAGGTAATTGTTTTGTACATTGCACGAGTACATACATACAAACACACACTACTGCATTCTATGAGTAAATTGCAATGAGTCAAGTGCGTTTCCATGAACTCATCCGGTAAAATGCATCTGAATGGAAAATTCTAAGAAATCGTGCACTTCTAAAAAATATACTACAATTATATAAATGCTTAGATATATTAATAGATTTATTGAATTAATAGCATTCATGAATAGTAAATCTATTCAGTTTAAATCCTGATAGTTGTGGTTTTTGCGATTGGCATAGCTTTATAGCTTTATAGCTATATTCGAACTTCTTAATTAGCTGAAATAATTTTCAGCTAATTAAGAAGTTCAAATATAGTAATAGACTAGTAACTAAACTAATCACTCTAATTGAAGCCCCCAACATTGATTTACAACGAATTAAAAATATTAATTACTAATAATTATATATGATTTCGTTTTCATAGACAGCTGTTATGGCTGTATTTATAATGATTTATTTAATTCTGTCACTATATTAAATAAACTAGAATAATGCTGGGGCCACATTAGCGGGCTACGGCGAATATTCGTGTTAACGCGATGTATGTGGTCGGGTACATCGTGTCATCGCGTAGTATTTAGACAAGAAAATCGCCTATACCCGAACAAGATGATTTTGTCGCGCCAACACGATACGAATATTCGCCCGCTAATGTAGCCGAAGCATAAGAAAGAAAACAAATAAGAAAACCCAACGATATTATGTCGCGCGCTTGATTATCGTAGTATTATGGAGCTAAGATCTTGACACTCGACACGTGTAGCATAATACCTAATGACAAACAATAATTTGTCATAGATTAATAATACGTCATGTACCTATTTTATTATGATCCTGAATAATCAGCACGAGCATCATTTGTAAAAAAAAATATACTTTACGTTTAAAGTAGAGCAGACTTTATTTATTATTCAAAATAAACATGAGATGGTGATACAAAATTAAGATTTTCTAATACAGTGCAATTGATAATGTCATTAGAGTTGTAAATCGCGAGGCAGGTTTAAAACAAAGGTGATTTGCAAGTGGGTCATACTCGCGGCCTTGCCTCGCGCCGGCTTCGGAGACCTATTCTGACATCCCACTTGGACATGCTCAATTGTATGTTTCCACAGCCGATGTAAATTGTTACTCGAAATAATACGTCCCAGAATTACCCATAAAACTGTAGGTACTGCGTTAGTCTTGAGCTTGATCGTGACAGAAATATCTGATCACTTTTAGTTTGTCGTAAAATTTAGCGCAAAATTAATTATAGCAATATTTTTATGAGCTTAACGTATTTTGATCGTAAAAAGTGGATAAAATGGATTGGTTCGTAGTGATAAACCGGAGTGGGCAGTCTGCGCAGCTAATGCACGTCTACACATGCGCACGCGCAGTGCAGCGCTCATGGGGTTATATGCAACTCGTTGCAATATCTAGTAGTTTTATAAACGTTTAATATTGTTTAAATATAAATCGTAATTTCTTAATACGATAACTGTTTTTAAGATTTCTTTAGTTTCCTTAAAACTTCTCATTCACTGCACCGCAGCCCCAACATTTTTTAGTTAATAAATTATAAGCTACACCCGTTACCTAATTTTTTTTTACGAGTCCGTTCAAGTTTAATCTGAGCTGTGCCTCTAAGTAGAGCAAAGAATGACTAGGTCTCATGAGCCAGTTAAAGTGCATTGTGCAATTATACCGGCATGGGAGCTGCCGCGGGCACATGATAACCGTGTCCGCTCATTGTGGTTACACGCTATTAATATGTCCTTGGTACGCGAGCGGCTTTATAAGGAACCTTCGCGCTATGGGAATGCGTTTATGAATTGCAAATGTTCGACGTGTGAGAATGTATTACTTTTACTACGCGTTGCGGAATGAAGGAAGGTTCGCTCCAATGAGCACTTTCCCTCTCAAAGCTACGTAGCATCCGCAATACTTTAATTGCGCTTAATACACTGATTGGTGTTTGAAAATTCGGTTTCGCAACCGCCCTGTGGTTCGTGACGTGGCGGAGCCTGGATTTCGCTTCTAAAATGAAAGCACCTGTCAACCGTCGAGCTCGAAGCGAGCGGACACATTCTTTGAATTTTATCGTTGCTTTAGTTGGAATGGTACGATTTCACGTATTGACCAGTTTAGTTTTAACGTGAGATTAGTTTACGATGAGAGTGAAAGGGTTATTATACGGTTACCTGTTAGTTGGTTAGCAATCTTACTAGTTAGTTTGGATGTTAGTAGCGTTTAAAAAGCATTAGAGGAATATGTCGCACACGTGATATGCACAGTGATTACAGCACGTGCCGGTCTCAAATTAAGGATATTTACAAAGGCAAAGGTAAGAGGGTTGAACTGAGAACGTGGCCTCCGTGACTATCTTGAAACAAATAATCCCGTAGGCGTAGGACTTGCGCAATATGAAACGTTCTAAAAGCGACACTATCACGACACTAGAGGCACTTCACTGGAGTCGCGGGCGTGCAGAGGCGGCGCGCGCGGCCGCTCCACTGCGCCGCGTTCCACTTTTCCTTCCGGCGGTGTAGCGAGCAGCGAGTTGGCAGCGGCGCGCCTTGCATAACCGACGGTTTCGCAAAGCGGTCGGTGCAGTGCGCCGGATTGAAATACGCGCCGGCTCTGCCAACAGGGTCGTAGCTGCCTGACGCAACACGCCACGCCGCCGCGACGCGCCCCGAGACGACCACGCCACTGCGTGCCACACAGCCTCACCTAAGCCCCACCACAATTTCTTCGACTGATTTCACGCATATCACTTTCGCCGGCGTGCGAGCTCGCTTTCATCCCGCGGCGCGTCCACGCTCCACTTTACCATCATTGATTATGATGTTGAGATCGCTCGACACCGGGTGCCGAGCAGCGCGCCGAGCACGCGAGCGGGATAGATAAGAACGCGCGCCAGATGCATCGGTAACTAGGCCACCACGTACTGCCATATGTTTGCTTGATTGCATTCTATTTAGACTGTATGCATACGTAAACCTAATTCACGTTTTGCGCGAGTCTCACGGTCGTCGGTTGGATAACATGTTGGTTAAAATAAACGAAGTATCTTAGAGCGGTTACCGAGGCGCGTAAGACCCGTGAGTCGGTTACAATAATGTCGCGAGCGGGCCTCGAGAGCCACAAATAGACGTTCCATTTCGACAGCCAACTCACGGCGACACACGAAAACATTGGAGACAACTTTATGTTTTACACCGAGTGAAAACCCAATGTTTATCGATTAGGGACTACTTTGTACGAGCCGTAATGTAAACGCATGTCCTTCTGTCGTCGATATCAATGACCTCATGCAATTTCATGTTGGCTACAAAGTAATCACTGATGTTTTTAAAGTGTTCACGAATCGCGAGTAACCTTTATGTAGTTTTGAACGATTTAGAAATTAATTGGTTATCATCGACATGACCTCGTGGTTGTAACTTTTTGCCGTGTACCGGTGGATAACATATTGAAATAACATTTGATATATGAGCAGCGGCCTCACCGCGAACCAAACTATAGCGTCAATTTTAACAAATGGTCGTCAATTGTTTTAACTTGATCAGCTAAACCAATAGCACGTACAGTTTGGATAATCCTAAGGTAACGACTAAAGTTTAAAAAGTGTATAAGTTTCACGGTAAGGCAGCTAGTTTGCTTTACTATGCGAGCTCAAGGCCGGTGAGTCAGGCCGGTCACTGGGAGCCTCGAATCTTGCTCACGTGTACAAAACACAAACACCGTTCTTTATGCACGGTATAGACACGAAACAGCTGATTGCAGGCTATTTTGAAGCACGAATAATGCAATCGTTTATTTTGGTTTATGGCTGTTAGAAGTAGCGCGGTTTTATTATTAGAATTCATCACGTAACGCATCATTTAACACATTGTTGCACGAATCCGATTATTTACATTACATTTTCATGATAATTTTGAAATGTTGTATTAGAATTTACTCTCTGTTTTTGTTGCGTATAATTATTTTTTTTAATAATTTGTTACTGGTTCGTTCGTCAAAATAGTTGTTTTGTAACTGGCTAATTTTTTGTTCTATAAAATCTAGGTTCTTAGTAGTTTTTTGTTTTTCTCAAAACATTGTTTTGTTATCCGCTAGGTGTTATAAAACGTAAAGTATATTATTTGCGTAATTCGCCGCATATTATGTATTGATGCGGTTGGCAGTTCGTTTGCATTGAGAATATACTTTAAATAAGTAATTAGTGTAAAGTGCGGGCATCGTCCTACAAACCTTATAGTTCGAGAACCCACTGTAAGTAAATTTGCTTTAAATTACAGCGTAAATATAAATGAACTTTAGTTATAATTTGCAAAATTACTATCAAATGTTCTGTTTTAAAGTTCTCAAGTCGACGTGTATATTTTATTTTGTTAATTTAAAGATTTACCTTCGATGATTGAGAGGAAAGCTATCCTCCTTTATAAGACTATTCAGTTTTTTTTCATATTTATGCAAAATATATTTTATTAAGTGAAGTATTTTTACCATCTTCGTCTTTATAGTCCTTGTAAGATTCGATTATTTTTTTAGTTTGCATTTTGATTTAGTTGAATGATTTTAAAAACTATATTTGGGTTCTTGTTCTACAGATAAGTAAGTACATTGCGTTAATGTACCTCAACCCAGAAATTAGTTTTGATAGCCTTACCGCTAAGTATAACAGTAATCGAGAAACTGTTGTTACAACAGCTTTTACCGAAATTATTAAAAACTAAAACAGATCCTCTTTTACTAAAACAACTAGGTTTTAACTTATTAAATATAAGCAAATCCAATGAAAACATAACAATCTAAATGGTTAAATAAGTAGTTATAATAGCTAAATAGATTTATTTTTTGTATCATAGTCACAAACAAAATCTCACTAAAGCTTTTTTAAAGCAGAGTTTCAAAATACTAAGTTAAGTTTTTGAGGCAGATTCTAAATTATAATTGTCATTAAACTTAACAGTATATTATACTTGGCGGTAAGGCGGCCGATCGGTTTATTTCGGTCTGCTGGTGTGACAGGTCGTTGGATCACTGTGCTTTAGTGCTGGGCTAATTGTGCTGCATTTACACTGCTTATGTAATATATTAATTAGTTTATTGTCCTCTGTTACTTTGTTTTGCAGGTGCTTCTCCCGTTTAAATATAAACTCAGATAGAGAGAGGGGGGGGGGGGGGAGAGAGGGGAAGAATCTTAAATCCGTTTGTTTTTGTATAGATATGTTTTTGTATTTATCTATATCAAGGACCGAAATAAGTGAAAAAGTTTGGGATAACTTTTGCCCAGCAGTGGGACGATTAAGGCTAGAGCAAAAAAAAACCATCTCAAATTTTAATGTGTATTGCTCAGAGTTTGATAAATGTTTCAACTGAATTAAACTACGTAAGTACGTATTTAAATTTATTTATCAATCAAAAAAATATATTGGCATTGGTTTCACAATCGAAGGTTTGATTTTATTCTATATAATATTGTATGTATAACAAAAAAAGAAGTTACTAGAAACCCGATCAGCAGTTGATAAATATTTTATGCATTTTTTGAGCTCGATTTTTTTGCTTCCAATGAATACTTTTAATAACTGACTAAACGTTCAGTTTCAGTATTAATTTGCACACAATGAAAATAAAGTACGCGATTATGTTTCTGTCACAGCGCGTATAAATTAATATTAATTGATGACCTAAAAACGATTCACTCATAAAGTCCAATTATTATCCCTTGGGATTACTAATAAGTCGATTAACCTACTTCCAAAACTAGCCAATCTTTTACATTATAATTATAACAAATGTTCCCGGACATTTCATACATCACCCTCTAGTCCCAAACTAAGCAAAGCTGGGAGCTAGAATGTTAATATTTTTTTGTAAACACATCGATAGACAAACAAAAACTACTAGTATTATAACGACAAAATAAATTGCAAGATTATTTTGCAATATATAGGAAACGAAAATGCAATTGCACGAACGAGCAACAATCACTTAGCAACTAGATCATTGGTTATCGAGGAACCATTAGTGGATATCGATCATTTCCTGTGGATACAGAGAAGGGGGGAGGAAGGGGGGGTGGAAGGGGTGGAAGGGGGGGAAGGGGGGAAGCTGGCAACGCGCCCGAGGACGCCTAGGTTTCCTAGGGTGTGGCTCGGTCAGGGTTAGGTCATCGAGGGGCGCGCGCACACAAGGACGAGTGGAAATCAATCGATCACATCGTGAATATTTCAACGGGCTAGTTCAAACTTGAATCTTGTTTTGAACGTTTAAAATCATCACTTTCTTTTCTTTAACAGGTGGTAGTTGTAACGATCGTGCTTAATTTAAAATCAAGAAGTACTTTTTTTAACAGGGTGGTACCCCGGAAGACCAGTCTACAGTATCCAGAATGCTACAAGTCCCTGCTACGCCGTAGCCTTCGTAGAGCCTGACCTACTTAGCACAAGGACTTTATAATGTCAATTACTATAGAACTAAAGATGCTATAAATTAAAGCTTTTATACTAAACCTTGGAAAATTTTATAACAGTTATAAAACCTGTATTTTATTGGAACGCGATTTTATACGGTGAATATTGAATATTGAATCTCAAAAACGGCTCAATGCTATAACTATTTGTGATGCATTTACCATTAAAATTATCAAAAAGTTTATACGTCGTTGTTGTACAGTCAGCCTCAAAAGTAGATCACGAAATTTCATGTTTGTTCTGAAATTACTACTGAAACAATAGTTTACTTAGTTTTCAGCAATAAACAAATGAAACCTTTGTTATTTATGACGAGAGTACAATCGCGTTCATAAATCAAAGGAAACGTCTGATTATGATGCAACTTTCTACGGATTTGCGAAAAGTGTACAAAAAATAGTGGTAATATCATCGCGTGTTGTGAATTACAATGGCCGATCGCTTACGACATGGTTTAGAAAGTCGAGCCACGGTCAACGGTCTCCCAGCGAAAGTTAACGTGTGCCGACCGTGCAGTCGGTTTCGCAACCAGCTACTGGCAAGCACACAAGTGGATTCTGAATTGTACCCTATATCAATAAGACAGATATTGTACACATAGAACAAAAAAATACATTATATATGAGGAACATTACAAAAAAACTTCAATTTCAGAAACTTTAATTTAATTTTAATTTAATTTCACAAGAAAAGTTATTAATTTCAATTCCGCTTTATTTTTAAATTGTCAATATTTTGATCTAGTAGCTGGGTAAAGTGTTTTGTAAAATGCTGAAACAGTTTTCATAATGACATAGATACGCTTCAATACAAAAACTAATCTACTTTAACTTAAAAAAAAATAAACAATACGAAAAACTATGAATAAGGCAAATAAAGTGCTGCAATCGTTTGCAAAATACTAAATTAAAAACTTTTTATAATGTGCATGTAAAATATGCAAAAAAAAACAGTCATAATCATAAACAAAGCGAGAGATGGACTAATTGGTTACCTTTTACCGAAGATTACTTAGCAGCTGTTATGATGACACTTTTAAATGACGTTTAGCTCGTTTTAACCGGGAATTAGAGTTATATTAGATCTATCATTATTGACAGAAGTTGAAAAATTGAATCCACTTGTGTAACTGACAGTACACGTACAAGCATCTTGTATGTGTGAAAGTGATAGTGACGTCAACGGATTTTTCTTTTTTTTAACGACGTGTCGACTTTAGTGTTGTGATTTGAATACTTATCGATTTATCGCTTTAGTTTTGGTGACGTCATGTCATAATGCACTATGTACTTGCAAACAATGACATAATAAATTATCATGTTTTTTTTATTAATATGGACTGTTTTAATGTTAAAACATATTTAAATATTTATAGGCTTGATAATTTCCATATTTTTTCTTAGCATTTATGCAAACTATTATGACCATATTATTGACTTAATAAATGCTTGAATACTAAATAGCGAATACTTAGTAAACCAGAAATACGAGTTAAAACTTTCTTATTTAAATTTTCTAGGTATTAAATTTGAATATTTAATGGAGTTAGTATTAGAATAGTCATAAATTAATTTAAATTATTGATGTATTGATTTAATGTGGTTTTACTCAATCAACTATCATGTTGTTATAAGAGAACTTGAGACTAGCAGTGGTATGTATGTATACACTACTATGTCACTACCACTTGAACTACTGAGTTGCAAGAAGGGCCACAGAGTATGAAAGAGTTAGAACTGGGATACAAACAAACCAACCGATCAAGAGTAGGGTTGGCGAGGAACTAGCCTCATTTCGAAAGCCTGGGAGCACTAAGGTTCCCGGATGCCCGTTGCACCTGCGCATGCCCGTGATTTATTAGGTTAGGTTACCCCATCCTCTTATGACCTATCTCCCCCCCCCCCCTGTCCCCCCTTCCCCTCCCGCATCCCGCTGACCTTCAGATGCATCCCGGGCAAGCTGCCAGCCTTGCAAGGCATTTTGTCACCCCTTCAAAAACAAATGCACATGATATTGTGACATGAAATGTTGCATTAGAGTGCATTTTCCGAAACTCAGAAATCAACATCCAATGAAATAGGTAATCTACAGGGCGTAATAAGGTCTATTAGTTGAGTGAGTGATTATAATGAACTTGTTTGTACGAGTACATGACAAGCGATTGAAGTGGGGAGAGAGATATATGCACACAATACATAGATGCAATCTTGACTCTGAGATCTACAACTAGATCTATGGAAATGTAGAGTTCCATTATCCCTTATCATATAACCTACATTGATAAATTCGCAACATAATATCATAATAGGAAACATAATATAACTCGGTTACCACTGCATATACCAACGTTATCAATAACCAATCGCGACACATTAAAACTCGATTTTGTCACGTTACAGCAATACGTATATTAGTTCAAGCGGAATGTGAGCGGAGAAAGTAGATGCGTCCGCTACTGAGAAAAAGAGTTTTCCACGCGGTTTCACCTCGCGAGAGCTCCGGCGTGTAACAAGTGATATGGCGAACGCGGCCGCGAAACGACTTGGTAAACGCAAGATACGTTGTGGCGTGGAACGTGGGCCGATGCAAGTACAAGGCGGGCGCACTAGCGGAGGCGCGGCGGACGACTGTGACCGACCAGCTGCACAGAAATAACTGCTCCTTGCAGCCCGGCCGCTCGCTGCACACCGCCGCCCCCCGCGCCGCCGCGCAGCCGCGCACCCCCGCGCTCCAGGTCACGGCTGCAGAGAACCTACCCCCAATCGATCCAGCTGTTGCGTCCGCAGCCCGGATAACCCTGAACTAGACCTTCGAGCCACACCCGGGTATGCTAGGGGGAACAAAGAAAGCTAAGATTGCCTTGAAAACTTATGTGAAGACTGCTTATATCAAACTCTCTAGGGCTGTATGAAAAATGGAGTTTAACTTGTGGTATGTTATACATTTTGTATTTTATTTGTTGGTATATATTGTTTTCTTTTTATATTCCTAATTTTAACGTAATATAGGTAAAGCATAGAAGTATTGATCCAGCTGTTGCAGCTCAGATAGCCGTGAACTGAACCTTCAAGCGAGCACCCGGGTTGGGAAGATAATTCTCTATCCTCCCATTCCGGGTGCTCGCTCGAACAAAGAGGAAACAGGAACTCACCCTCTTTTATGAGATTGAGCGATAGCGTTTAGCTCAAACCATGGAAATATAGGAGATCTGCGTCATATAAACTTCGAATAACGAATTAAAATCCGTACTAATTACAAACTAGGTAAATTTTGAATTGAACCAAAGCTCAATTTTTTTTATAAAGCTAACCATTCCTCAGCTTCTTAACAAAATACAAAAGTAATGAAAATGCATCTCCTGTCATAGAAAGTACTTTAATGAAACGGTCAAGGCTAGGTCATACAGAATTGTACTTAGGACTTGCATTTGCCTGGCGCATAGCCAAGGTTAGTATTCCTAGCGTTCTTGTAAGTAAATAATTAAGTGGACAATTTATTATCAACTTCCGTACCTACCAACAGTTTATATTTTATTGAAATAACCTACAAATAGAGGCTTTCAAGGATTTTTAGTACATTATTTAATAATATTATGATTTACATTAAAGATGACTTGTATTGTTAAACGACAAGGATTATTTAAATTGAACATTGAAATTGACTTTTTCATATTTTACCCTACTTTGTGTTGTATAAAACAGATAACACACAAAATTTTGACCTTATCCATTTTTCCATAATTTTTAAGTAGGTACCTGCGTCATTTGCCAAATCGTGCATTACCCATAAGCTTCTAGCGATTTGATAATGATAAATAAATAGTACAGCATAATTTAGAGATTGTCTTACGACAGTTGCCCTTGCCCTATAGCTGCAATGTTGGTTTCTGCCAGAAGAAGTTGGCATGTATAATTGGCTGTAATCTACGAAAGACCAGCCAAAGATTTTAGACTTCAAGACGCCTAGACTTCTTGTAGGTAAGTATGACCTACGCATTATTATGTATGTTAAAAAGTATACGCCAGGAATTCCGGGTTCTAATTCAAAGATTTCTTACCTACCTTCGAAGATAAAGTATCTTGTCTACAAAGATTTTAATTTGAGAAAGTAAACACGAGTAGATATGAAATAATGCTGTGAATTTAACTCGCTGTAGAAAGTTTGAATGCTAAAAATTGTAACTGCAAAATAACATTTCGTGTTACTTAAATTCCATTTACGGAGTCAGGAAACTTCCAATTCTGTAAGAAATGCGGAGAAAGTGAGCGGATGGTAGCGGTCTGATAATTCGTAGCTGAAGCACACCCTGCGTGAATTATGGATCTGTTGCATACACGACTAAACTTAGTGGTGTGTAACCGTACTGGAAAACCCACAATAAATAGTTTTTACTTAGCAAATTGATGTACTCAGATACTTTTTGTTTGTAGTTTTTTCGAGCGCAGCGATACGATTTCGTCTCGCTTTTTTCTATTCCACCGGTACTTTTTCGTCTTACTTCTTTCTATTACGTAGGTACTTTATTTTACGTAAAGACATTTTAGAACTTGGAAGATCACTGCCCGTACGTTTTATTTACAAAAGAATAATAAGAAAGTTCAAAAAGACTGATACTTATTAATGGACTCCAAATTGTTGTTCTTTCAAAGCAAAATATAAGAAATTAATCTATGATGTAACCCAGGTAGACGATTGTAATAACTCCAACAAACGTATCAGTTAATACATACTTCGTCTAACGTTACCAAACAGCAAAATTCGAGAGTTTCGACTGGTCTACCGTCTCACTCACTTACTTAACATTTTTTGTAGCGCACTCTGCAAAGTTAACTAAGCATTTTATAAGTTGTCATTCAATGCTCAAACCGGTTTCGACCAAGTGCCTGCTAAGCAAAGCCACGAGAACCTCAAATGACACTGGAACTTTAATACAGAGCATTATGTCTTTAGATCTACGAGAATCTAGCAAACATTTAAGATACAATTCTAGTCATCATCATCATTCCCCTGTCCTTATCCCATGCTATGTGGGGTCGGCACAACATGTTCTCTCACTCCTCTCTCACAAAATTCTCAGATGCTATAATTGTATCTAAATTAGTGGAGAAAATTTAGATACAATTATAGCATCTGAGAATTTTGCTCTTTAATTTTTTACACAATAAAACAAGTAACTCTACATAATTATTATGTAATAGCTCTATATAATGATCATGTAATTAAGTAATAAATGATTGTTTACCCTAAAATAAAACAAATACGTAGATATAATAAGAAGGTGGGAACAGTTGGTATGAAGCAGTGAAAGTCATAAAGATGAGGCACTACATATTACTTTACTATGTTATAGCTCATTGCTCACGTAGCCGTTATTATAATGAATGCACGAATGCAACACGCCAATGGTAAATGGAAAATATAAATAACAGATATTGACAAAGCAAACAAGCTCATTGGCGTAGGGAGAATTTATTAAACAAGGATTTAGCAATAGAAAATTGGCATAAATACAAAATATATGTCATAAGAACTATCTATCTTGTAACTAACCCCGATGCGAGTTTCAGCAGTCGAGTGGAACTCTAACTTGTCAAACTTTACTAGAAGTAAAAAGTTCTTAAAGGGTCAAAAATGAGGGAATCGCTAATATTCAATCCTGCGTCAGACAGAACCAAAACCAACCTACCTGAAACTCATTTTTATTCCAAGTTCGGTAGAAAACTTACGTCAAAGCAAAACAAAAACACAACATTTTTGCGAAGTTCACTTTGAACATCTCAAAAGTAATCAGTTAGTTTATCGTGTTTGGCATACAGGATACCTATCAACTATGGTTACCTGTGTATCAGAAAGTTTAAGTTTCAAACAAGGTAACCACAGAAAAGAAACAGGTAGAAAGTGCGGACGAACCGAGGATATGGCGTTGACCCATGATCGGCAAGTTTGCTGTTTATTTGGTCACCGGTTTCTCATAGTAACTTTCTTCGAAATAAGCAACAGAAGTAATG
This sequence comes from Ecliptopera silaceata, assembly GCA_932527185.1. Lineage (NCBI taxonomy): Eukaryota > Metazoa > Arthropoda > Insecta > Lepidoptera > Geometridae > Ecliptopera > Ecliptopera silaceata. The sequence goes on along the minus strand of OW052208.1, from coordinate 5,312,069 downwards.
AGATGTTTCGAACGCAGCTACTGGTCTTTCTCTTAATATAAATCATACGAATAATACCTAACCAGATTACTTAGTCGGTGTTCATAAAAAAACAATTATGGAGCTCAGTACCCAAAACTGTGATCTATGAGATTCCTTACATTCCAATTTAAATTCTATGCATCCCATACAGGCGATAATTACTGTGTAAATTAATATAACAAAAGAAAAAGGTAACAGTGAGAGGTTAAGTGCAGACAAATGTTAGACCGAACTGGTTTGTGAAACTAAATTTACACGTAACTAGCTCTAATTTTTGCTATAACTTTTCTGTGACCTAGCATTTGCAAAACTGAGACAGATCTGGCCTACAGATAAACCATCAAAATACATTTTGGAAAATTAATAAGATTGTAGAAACCCTTTATAGTCCATGTTTAAACCAGATATGTGGTTACAGATTATATTGTTAGTTACTACAACATTGTAGAAGTATATGTGCAGAAGGTTCCAAGCCTGTGACCTAACCTAGTTGTAATAAATAGGGCAGCAGAAGGTTTTCCGGGAAAAGCCTGTGTCAGGGCCGTCGTATCTAGAACGATCCAGGACGTGTCAGGGAGAGGTTACCTATTGCAGGTCAGAGCTTCATAAAGCCAGGTCGATGAAGCCCTGAAGTGCAGATCCAACTGGTAAAATAGGTCACCTAAATATTGTACTGGCACAGAGTAATATAAAAGCTGGTTCTATTTCAATTTCGCTACTTAGATTGGTAATAACGCTGGAAATGTAAGTTGAGATGCTTAGTGATAAATAAATAATCATAGACATATGTGATATATCATAATATTTGAAACTATCACGGTTTTGAACATAGTTTTCTTTATAAATGGTATATTTATAATATTTAACAACATTTGTGAGTTTAATTATTTCAAATTCGGCACCACAACGCCATTCAGTCCCATACTAATATGTACTAAGAGAACTAGATTGCTAATGGAATACTTGAAAAGTAGGCAAAAATAAATAAAATCTAGATTTAATTTTTTGGAAAGCTTTCGTTGTCTTCCTGTGTATGATCAAATAAGTTAAAGTTAAAGCATGTTTGATGTTATTTTGAAAAATACAGGTTATTTTAAATGATTGGTCCAGTTAGATCATAGACTATAGATCAGCACACATTGCATCTCGCAGATGAAAGGTTATCTAGCACTGGGTCAGGTCTAGGCTTCAATGATATCTAAGTCATATGATAACGCTAGGCTAATAGAAATGAGAGTAGTGACGTTAACTATTTTAAGTTAGCAATCATTTCAATATTTCAACTTATTGGATTTAAAATTACTTACCTACATATTATCAGCCGTGTAATGAAAATGATCCATTTACAATGTAGTCTCTGTGATCAAAGATTTGCCGCATTAATAATATATTAACTTAAAAATAAAACTTAATTTTAACTTATAGATTTAGGGTACCTAATAGTTTACATTTTACACATATTTTCATCTCTTATACTTTTTTTAGTAAGTACCTAGACTTGTTGGGGAACCGTGGAAAAGCTTTTTTAAAAACAAAGAAAATTACTGAATTAAAGTAAATTTAATGAATGAAACATTTATGTCTTAAACTAGCAGTGGCTCTAAACAGAATGAGCTTTATCGGGTCCAGACATCCGTTGCTCAAAACTACTGTATCAGCATATCGTCCGAGCGGAGACGCGTGGGCGTCAGTTGTTAAACAATGATATTGTGCCTAATCGGCGTTAAACACTGGACGGCAGGTCGATACAGGTAGCGTAACTCCTCCCTCCATAAGTTCGAGATTACCCGAAAGATGAGGGTTATCTCGAGCCCTTTCCACAAAACAAAACTTAATTTTATGCTTAAATGCTAACACAAAAAGACAAATTACGACAATAGCGCATAATAGTATGCTTCCTATACTAACACTTCTATAATCTAGAGCACTATAACTATTTTCACTATCACTAATTTCACTTCCACTTTTCTGCAATAAGTAATTCAGGAACTGGATGTCGGCAAGATCGATTCCGTTGAGGTCAATCGGTTTTCTCAGAATATCAGATGGGCTTGATGTTATCTTAGGCAAGTTAATTATTGGGAACTTCATGTAAACTACTTCCTTTCCTTGGCTCTGGTGTTTCTTTAGCTTCAAATCCTTTATCTTTACTTGACAATTATCATCCATAGTTAACAGGTAAGTTCCACAAATCGTTTCTTGAGTTATTTCATCCTCGCAATACTTTGTAAGTATCGTATCGGTTTTCGCGTAGATGATCCAGCGATTGTATTGTATTAGATCTGCTTTTACGTCGTTGATGGTAACGGGAATTAGGTGGCAGCTCGAGATATTGGTAGAGAATCTCTTAAAACTGGTAATGCAATGATCTTCTATTAGTGGAGTGACGTCATTCTCGAAGCACAGGAATTGGGCTTCGTCGACTTCACGGCATGACTGGGAGAGCGGCTTTACTTTCAACCCTTTCACAAGGACGTATGGATATTTGGGAAGGATTAAAGAGGTAAGGTTATTGACTCTACTATGGACATGTAAGAGCATAAATTTAAAAACTTATTTTGTGCAACTAAGAAATGCTCATTTTAAGCTTTATCTGATTTTGTTTTTTATACGCTTTCATCTCTATACATTGCTCTACTATATTTAATGAATTTTCAATTTTTGCTGGTAATATCAATCTGTTAATTTTCTTTAATTACTTTTAACATTAAATCTTCCGTGTTTACAATTGATTGATGTAACAATATAACCTTAGTGAAAGCAATAGCTGTTTCAATCTCATTCAGTCTGATGTAGAGTGTTTGAAAGTTATGGATATAAATATTATAGATGTGTATAATTTTATTACTGGTTTGTGATATCTTTGATTAATTTAAGTTACGATTAATATCTTGAATACTTTACTCAATCTGAATGAAATTGGTTTTGGTAGAGTTTGCTATTTTCGTAAATGTACCCACCATTTCGGCAACGGTTGTAATTTTATTTGATACCGTGTTTTGTTTAGTCTTTTACTTCATAAATTAACTTTTCATACATAACAGCATCGTCATTATAATGAACCACGCTTAGATCTTACCAATGGAATCAATAGTTATATTCATGATGTAATCGGTTTGTGACTCTACTCCGATAAAGTCAAAAGCTTTGATGGTAGAGGTGCTTTTTACTTGTCTTCTTAATCTTTCATAACTATGTAAAGTTAACTCTAGTTCCTCATAGATGTAGGTACCTTAAATCTTAAATTTTAATGATAATCGTCCATGAATCATGGCTAAGAAAAGCTTGACCTTCTTTTACAGGTTGTAGCTCTGGGTTTTTGTCAATCGGTTGCAGATGAAAGGCCTGGCTTAGGATCACTTAGACCACCAGATTTAAGTATAGTATTTACCTGTAGTGGACGCCTGATATCTGCATAGCTCATGACAGATGCAGCATCTGTTATCTTTTTTTGATATTTAGCGATTTGGTATATTTCAATAAGAATAGAATGAAATCTTTTGACTATTTCCATAGAGTTGTGTTTATGGAGAGTACCAATATGAAGGTTAATTTTATAAAATGTGAATGCGTATATCATTAATATATTGTTAAATTCCGTACAGGAATCTGATTCTATTAGGTGTTCCGTATAAAGAAAAGTATTTTATACTACACCTGCTCGGAAAGTACCTTGATACTTTATCAAATTTACGGTAGAAAGTACGTCATTGCATATCGAACAAATATGCGGGGAGAAAACGCATCTGAGCGGGAGAGAAAAGTGTATGAAAATCCATTTCTTACGTGGTTTTTCTTTTTTAATTTTGGGTAAGACTATGCGCTGGTAACCTAAATATCAAAAGCCAAAAAGTTTTTACAGTGAGTTTTACTAGCTGTGTGTTGGATGGTGTCAAACAATTTGAAAAAAGAACATGTGAAAATTGCAGACGCCATTGGCGCCATTTTCAATTTGTGTGTTGTTTGAGGATTCAGTTTTCGTAGAAATTTATTTTCCTCGTAGGTGTAGTATAAAGCACTATGTATCACTCAAGAGAAAGTGCGATTCCCGATCTCGGGTGTTTTAAAGCCCTCGCCTTCGGCTCGGGCTTCAAACGACACCCTCGACGGTAATCGGTCACTTTCTCCTCTCGGTGAACAATGTACTATTACTAAATCTCTGACAGCTTCATGTGTGGGTTTGGCTCTTATTTCAAAAGTCTAGTCTGCTGAAGGCATCGAGTATTGTTAAATAATATTTTCCGTCAATTTAAAATGATCTATAAAAAGTTCTTGAAAAGGTTTGCTTTGTGTTTGTGATAGTCGTAAGTCAGGTTTTAACGGTTTACGGTCGTCCTTTCGCATTAATAACTCTAGCAACTGTCTGATCCATATTATTCCAGTAAAATGTTCGTTTTAGATGGACTAACGTTTCTTTTACTCCTCTGTGACTGTTTTTACCCACGTGGTATTTAAGTACTATGTCTCGTTGTTCCTGTTCATTCTGTACATATATAACTCTCTTAGTACACTGATAAAACTTTACACTTTCTTTTTGAAATAATAATATACTAGCTTCTGCAAACTGTTTCCGATGTAAATCGTTTTCGAAATAAAAGAAATACTTGTGTTTTGGCTTAATATATCCTTTCAGAAATCTTTTAACTAGCTCTGGATAATTTAAAGGTAAGTGGATCTCTATAACTTTTTGTTTGTCTCTAGCTAATTCCTTAACCGATAGTTCATCTCGATTCCAGGTATACACTAGTATCTGGTTTGGCTTGGTGTCTATAGCCTCTTGTAATATCGGCATACCTTTTGTGTCTAAATTATGAGCTGAATGTACCGTGCTTAGGGTAGGGTCATCGCGTCCTTTTGATGCAAACGTGGTGGTACTGCCTGCAGATGGCTGGGAGTAAGGGGGGCTTCGACCTTTTCTTCTAATGTATTGATTATGTTTCTCTGTACTTGATGAAATTAATATCGGAGATGGCGTTCGTTTGCGTGATGTAGAGACGCAAGAGGTAACATTTTGGTCTTTACTTAATTTAATTATTTCATTTGTCGATTCTGCATTATGACGTTTCAGCTTCCGTTCCTTTTTATCCAAATTAACTTTCATCGAAATTTCATCGTTTTCGCCTAAAGCGTTAAGTCGTATCCGTGATAGAGCGTTAGTTTTATAATTTTGTTTCTCTTCCTTATCAATTTCGTTGTATTTAAATTCGTTGGAAAAATCTTTCGGTTGAAACTTTGAATTTATGTCTGGAATTACTAGGTGAGATAATTTCGAATCTTTGTTACAGTAATTTAAATTAATCACTTCACCGAATCCTTTGATGCTATTTTCCGTAAAAATTTTCGGATGTACAATATCCGGACAGGTATTTTCTGGTTGAAAGTTTTCCGGGTACGCGGAATACGTCTCGTCCATGTTCTCTATGTAATGACATTCGTTCTCTACATTTTCACCGCACGTAGTATTATAGTAACCGTAATCATAACTGTTAAAATCAGAGTTATATTCTTGACAGAGTGGTGGATCTTCCATATAGAACAAATTGTTTGCAGACATGTTTTGTCTCACTGGTGCTGTGCGCATCGAAACATCAGAATCTTTTGATCTAAGATCATGAGATTGGTGTGTTATGTCGAATTTTAAATTATTACCTGATTGTGGTTGGTTCTGAATACCGAACTTATAACCTTGTTGTTGGGGGATACCAACTTTATAACCATCATATTGAAAAGGCGCGCGTTGCGCATGGGCCTGACCGAAGTTAGGTCGGGGTACGTTTTGGGCTGTCCCAAATCGATAACCTTGCGTGGGCGGCGCGGTTCTCATTTGTTGGATAAAGTTTGGTCTAAATGCGCCTTGATTATATGGAATCCCGAATTGAAAATTGGATGTAGGCATTGAAGGTCTGTAGTTATTATATTGCGATAAAATCGGTTTATAGTTTTGAGGTTCGGGCACAGATGGTGCTACTGGTTTTGGTGTCAATTGAGAAGTTTGAGAATTTGGTACTTGTTGAGAAGTATTTTTTAACATTTTGCTTTTTGCGTCGTATTGGAATTTAAAATTGACCTCTTCAGTGACAATGCTTAAGGCATTTTCCAAGTTAGAGCATCCTTTTAATCGTACGATACGAATCATGTCCTCGGGGAGGTTGTACAAGAACACGTTAAGGGCAGTGTTATTGTACACTATCATTTTTGCTGCTTTGATTCCTTCATCGGTGAGTCTATTTACTTTCGCAAATAAGGAACTTCTGACATTTTGAATTCTATGACAAAACTGTATGTATGTTTCACTTTGTTTAAGCTTTAAAGTTTCGAGTTCGATTGCAATGCAATCTTCCGATCGAGGGTCGCCGAAATGTTGCGTAAGAAGATCCTTAAGGTCTTCATATGTCGTAATATTTGGATGGTCGCTAAGTAGAGTCGCAGCTCTACCAATAAGTCTACTCGAAATCGCATGGAATAAATACAAATTCTGTGCGATGTTACCTTGAATTTTACTAACGCTAAGTATATACTCACATTTAGATATGAACAAGTTTAATAAGTTTGTTTCCCCGTCATATTTCGGGATGATTGACAATATTTCTTTAGGCACTGCCTTAAATTCCATTTTATTATTTTTATTTTATTTACTTAAAATTACACTGATTTACCGATTTTTGTGTAAAACAGTTCGCCAATTTAAGTGCGACTTATCCTACTTGGTTTACCGATTTATGTGTAAACCAATTTGCCTATTTTAGTGCAAATAGTTTTATTTGATTTGCCTATTTAAGTGCAAACCAAAAATTAAATGTTACTTATAACTACACAAATTAATTACGTCTAACAAATCTGCCTATTTATGTGCAAATTAGTTCGCCAATGGAGTGCAAACAAAATCAGATAAACGCAATTAATAAGCCCGATGATTTATGATCGAGAAAAAGGTCGGAAAAGACACAGGAATATAAAAGCAGGAAGTGAAAAGGTTTACTCACAAATTGCTCGATCCCATGTCCTCCTTGAAACTGCGAGCCACTTTAATTCACACGCTTTACCAGTCAAATTTATTTGGTTCGTTTCCACATCCGCTAAAAGTCGGTTTTCCCAATATTACTACTTTCGTGATTGTTATCGATCGTAGATTTTCCGGGAAAATCGTGGAAATCCTACCGGCTGCGCCAGACTTGTTGGGGAACCGTGGAAAAGCTTTTTTAAAAACAAAGAAAATTACTGAATTAAAGTAAATTTAATGAATGAAACATTTATGTCTTAAACTAGCAGTGGCTCTAAACAGAATGAGCTTTATCGGGTCCAGACATCCGTTGCTCAAAACTACTGTATCAGCATATCGTCCGAGCGGAGACGCGTGGGCGTCAGTTGTTAAACAATGATATTGTGCCTAATCGGCGTTAAACACTGGACGGCAGGTCGATACAGGTAGCGTAACTACCTACATAATATTATGCTACCTTAAAACTATTGACTCTTAAACACAGCCTTTAGGTAGATTGTTTCCCAGTACATCTGATGTAGGTATGCCCTAGGCATAGACTGAGCATTTGTACAGATATGCACCTTGTAAGTAAAGTAATTTCTTCGAAAACCTCCTTCGTTTCGTGCGTACGTGTGTGCAAAGCAGGCAAACAGGTATAAGCAATTAAATCACCACTTTCACCTTTCAAAATAAAAATGCTGCACGCAACTCGTGGAAGATGGCGTCCAACTTGTTATTTTTATGTTTATTGGAGGTAAATCGCTTCAATTAATTTACTTTGTCGTTGACTTTCTACTTAATGGTGTGAACATACAATTTCAGAACATAGAAATATCATTATTATCTAGTTACAAAGTTCATGCATATGCAAATTATATTCATGATATGATGCCCAAAAAAATACACTATCTAAATAGTTTTTTACACATAATATCGAGAATTATAATTTGATCAATATTACATTAGACCTATCTTCTTTAGTTTCGGCGGTTTCTTAAGCTTCTATGTCTTCGATTGGTGATGAGGTGATGATGTGCTGAGGTGGAACTAGGGAACAACTGAGATACCACCAGCTGTGTTCACTCCGCACTTATATCTCGAGAGAGCACAGTGTGGTACCCGGTCGTTCGATAGCCCGAAATAACACTCCAACATTTTCACTTTTTCGTTGGCAGAGCCATCTCTGGGTTGCCAGTCGTACCACGTTGCACGCCACTCCGGATCCGTTAGTTTCTTGTAGTTTCTTGAGGTATGTTGTCGTTTGGTTACAGATATAAATGTACAGATGGCACTGTTAACGTTTTAGCGTTATGTAATACAAATACCTTGTATTAACAATTTTCTGCATTTACGTTGTGATTCGAATTAGTAATAAAATGTTTTATCTCAATAACACTAACTATCAAAAATACATACTTAATTTTTTTTTTTTAATAGATACTAATTATTATTTTTTCTTTAATTATTTGTAGTATGCAACTAAACCTCGTAGCGGCTGCTACGAATTTTTGTAAGAACAAAATTTATTAGTAACTTTAAACACTAATAAATTGTGTGTTGTACTTTCACACAAAATCAACAGGCATATCAAAAGAGCATCTAAAGGGCAAGTTCAAGATCAAGATTAATAGTTTTCTTCCAAAAGGAAATGGGTCGATTACGAGGGGTTCCGTCCCCACAGCGCACTCTTACTTATTCTGTGGCCGGTGCCAACACGTGCCAACCCTGACCTTGAGACGAACGCACACAGAGAAAAGTCCCCGTCTTCGCGGTTCAGCCGCAGAATAACAAATAGTATTTATAAAAGCCTCCTGTAATCACGCACACACGCTTACAACTCCCACATAGATGTAACTTTGGCGTAGGCGACTATTGGTCTTCCTAGAAAGCCCAGCGAGAAATCAACTTGGTCTTTATTAAAGTAGAAGTTCCAAGGTTTGCTGGAAGAGAACTCTCTTTAGGGTTAAGCTCGCCTATATGTACATGTTTTGTTTTGAAGTTTTTTCTCTGTATTTTATGTGTACAATAAAGAATAAAGTAGAATAAATATATCAGTTAATAATAATACTGAACTGGTACTTATCTAGCTTACTACACGTGTTGTATGAGTACTAAAATTGTTATCATTATTAGCAAGTATTTACCACTTATTGATAACGAATCTTAGTACCTAAACTAATACACTTCCTGCTATCACCGAGTGATATTGCATACTTTTTATTTTTTTCCTGTTTATATTTTTATAAGCACATGAATTTGGATTCTACATAAATATTTCTGTTCTTTAATCTACCTCTTAGTTCAATAATACAATATTCGCTGTTGACTTTCCTAGACCAAAAAAATTATTGCCAAAATATTGTTTTTATATTGTGAGAGCGAGATCGTTATCGATTAGAAGATAATTAATTAAGTAAGTATGTTTATTTAAATACTTAATGGATTATAAATTACCAACCTTAAGTTTTTTCTTGATTTCTGCATTTGAAGTTCAGTGTTGAATCGCTTCGCTCGTTTGTACCTGTAAAAATACAAAATAAATGAAAAAAATACAAAACCTATTTAATAGATATATTAAATAAAAAAAATATTTAAAATCAGTCCTGTAGCTTTATTAGATTCGTTAAATACAAATCTTAATTTTTTATAATTAGTGTAAAATAAAAAAAAACAATCTGCAAACAAGTTAAGAACAAGATAGATCTACTAGAATGATATCAGTAAAGCATTAATTCATGAAATAATTGTATAATACATATTACTATAGAGAAACCTTGAAGTTGATCTCTAGTGCGGAAAACAACGCTTGACTCACCGTCATGTCATTCAATTATTGTATGTGACGTATTACTAGTGATGTGACCATGTCATCCCATTAAACATATATTTTGAAGACTAGTTTGTAACTTGTAAACGTTTTAGTTAGGAATAGGTAATTGTCCATGATGTCCATGATATTGTTTTTTGAAAAAGCAAAAAGAAAACTTATGTAATAGTGTAAGTTTCCAATTATTGCCAGTTAATAAATACCCCTAAATAAATCTCTTTATCGTATAACCTAAGTAAAATAGTTTGATTTCGTCGAAGAAATATTCTTTCACAGGTATCCTATCAAAATACTTAATTTAGAATTAACCCTCTGTGTGAACAGCTTACCTCAAAATGTTTCTTCAGTTTTCGGTTAACTAATCGATTTTTTTTCTACAAATATTTTAAGCAATCCACAACCCAGCTTCACAAGACTTCAGTATATTCTACTATTACTTCAAACAGATGGTATTATAAAGCTATTCCTTTATAATTATATATGTCATGTTATCCATCACAAACGCCCAACTTGGTTCCAGCTATATTAATTTCTATAAATAGTTGGGTTGCTCGGGTCCTAAGCTCTGTCGCTTTGCGTCATCAGCCCACAGGGTGGGAAGAAGGGGGAATTTAGGAAAGAGTCGCACATGCGCAGTGCTTAATGTCAGGGGGCATCTGGGGTGATGGGGTGCCTAGGCACGAGTCTAACCTTTACAGGAACCCCAGGCTTCTGTATCTACTTTGTGTTTTAGAGGGGCAGTATGTAGATTTCATCTATTATTTTCCTTCTTTCTGTGAATTAGTAAGCTTTTGGAGTATTTCAAAATGAGTAGCCTATTTTTAAGCTTAATGTTTTTGTTTGAGGCAAAATGAGAACTGGTTAATAACTCGTATGGACATAAAATTTTCTAATTTTTCAATTCTCAATATACTTAACTTACCTATTTTTTTCAATACACGTTTATAAAAAGCATAGAATATTTGAATCTAAATAAAATCACAGCATTTTAGAAATAAGCTCTGATTAATAGATAAGTACCTACTTTGGCAGTAGCTTTCAACTCGCAGTTTTCAATAATCAAAGAAAAAGTGAAAAAGTAAAGTTTGAAAAAGTTCAAATGAATGATTAGCATTTCATATAATAACATAAAATCACTTTTCTAAACACCATCTAAACTAATATTATAAAGAGGAAAGATTTGATTGTTTGTTTGTTTGTTTGTTTGCATCGAATAGGCTCCGAAACTACTAGACCGATTTCAAAAATTCTTTCACTGTTGTGAAGCTACATTATCTGTGCTGAACATAGGCTATATTATATTTTCAAAAAAATTAGGGATCCTTACTAAAACTTCAATTATGTAACCCAAGGTGTATAAGAAATTCCTTACATCGCGTGCGCTGCGGAAACTATTGATGATAGAAAGAAATCATGTACTACAATTATGTAGAACACATCATCATCCACAAAAAAGTCAGCGACAGCATATGTCTAACTATTATAGATATGTCATAATAAGTGTTTTAATATCAAAAAAATATAATTAAAATGACGACGCCAGAAAACGTTCTATATTTGTACTTAGGTATTAATCCTTATCTAAATAAATTACTTTAAAATTAAGACTGATTCAATACCTTTCTATTACTTTTTAAATTATTGAATTCGGACATTCCATTCGAAAGATATCACGAGTTCAAAAATGTAAGTACTTATTAGAAAAAAGTCAGCGGGCGCCGCGCCGCTGCCGGTCACGGGAGTATATGCGGGGGGGTTACATACTATAGGGTCTATATTTTTTATCATTTGGAAAATACATTTATACTGAGTAACATATTAGCTATATTATAATGATATTTTTTTATATAGGCTACCCGTGCGAAGCCGGGGCGTACTACTAGTCACTGATAAAACATAGTCTCAGCTGAAAATATTCCATCTACTTTGGAAGTCTAGATGGATGGTTCTAGAACGAGGTTCCATAAGTTAGTACTATTATGTCATCTGTGTTGAAGCTGGATTGATCTGCCAGAATCTAGGTCACAGGGCTTGCGCACTGGGACCTATGAGCTAAATGTCAGAGGTGAAGCTGGGAGGAATTAAATAAAGTTTATGATGTAGGTAGATAGGTAGGTACCTGCTACTACCCACTCAAAGGAAATACGTACTCTGACGGAGTAGGAATAAGAAAAATCGTTACCTTTAGATTAAGTATTACTGAGTCTTTTAGAATACTTCAACAAAACAAAGGTCTACTATCATTAGGTTTTGTTACCAAGAGTCCTAGGTTAGTATATCTAATTAAGTAACTAGAACCTTAAATTAGTAAAATGTGACTTTATATAAGAGAACATAATTTAGTAAAGTTTAAGTAATGTGTTTAAGCACTGGAAACTTTTTTGCGATACCTGGAAAGAGTCAATAAGTTATACCTAAAGTGTCTCCTACATACTTATAAGACCAAGTTTGTTACATTTATTTTGACAAAATAAATATCTTGTACAACTACCTCAACCTCTCTTTGTAATATATTTTTCAGAGAAACTTAGGTTCATTCATACCGAAAAAATATAAATGGAAAAACATGTATCATTCGTATGGGGATTTGTTCAAATCGATTGTCTGGACTATTATTTTATTGATTGAATAAATATTGTATGTGCGATAATAGTAGGGCGTACCCCAAAGATAACATGATAAATTATAGCAGAATATTATGTGAATCTTACTTAGCGTGAAATGAGAGCCGACGGTGATTTATTTGAACATTTTATTATCGACGATATATAGGTAGGTATATATATTTTTTAGATAATTGCTAATTTATTCACAAACAAACTTACGACTTACGACTATACAGTAATATAGGTTATATATTGACGATAATTTTTTTTTGCCAAATTGTACCTATATACGAATTCAACGTCTATTTACAAGTCATAAGATTAATTAAATACAATAAAACATTCTCAGGAATACCGCATACTTTGAATGAAACACATGCATAGTAAACAACAAATAGTACACATACCATGCATCAACAATTGTGTTAATTAATAACACGAGATGCTTAAGCGACCCTGGACGACATCGGACACCGTTGTGGTCTACATTGTTCATATATCTTGACTTGACAGGTGTTGTTTAATACAAGAATCGCAGTAGTTTGAATGAATGAATTTTATTTTGTACCAAAAAATAATCTTACATTAGATTAAAACTAGACACGAAATCTTAGATAAGAGTACGTATAATTAATTACACAAAATTTATAGTTTATAAATCAAATGCTAGATCTAGGAATAAATGATTGGCGACGATGTAGTTTGTTAAATTAAGTTAGATATGTTTACACCCCCCTCAACTTTGTAAGGTACCTCAATTATCAGTAACTGCAGACTAGAAGTCTAAAATACAAGCTTAAAGCTTAGTTTGGTCTTTGCTGACAAACCCTTTAAAGAACATACACTTAGCAATACTTTTATTAATATTTTTTTAAAACCCAGGTTGCGTATTTGAAGGTCGCAGTAGAGATTGACTGGTGACTTCGTACTTTCAGCTAACCAATTTGAAAAATGAACTTAATTCAATGCTGATTCTTACCCGCATTTGCCAAAGTTCGAACTTTTAACAAGTGTAGACGAAATTAGTCGTGATGTTGACCGATTATGGCTCTAAACGAAAATTGACACTAGGACACTTATCTTCATGCTGGTAGACCCGTCACTAGTTACAGGAAATAAGTACTACAGTTCATGTATTAGGTACTGGTTGTACAGTAAGCATTTGAAATTGGTTATTTCACAATGGCAAGCTTTATAAAGTACTACATAATGATTTTGCATAACCTTTTCCCTTGACTTGTCATGGTCTTGGTGTTAGCTTTAATCATTTTATTCCACTTTTATGATAGATAATAATAGTTAAGTATAAAAAAAGGAAACGCAATAATGTCTTGAAGAATCCCGATCAAACAGGACAGTAAATTTACAGGTAAATTTTGATTTAGCTTTAATTTTGATTAACGCTGGTTTGAAACCTAATTTTCAATTTATTTTGTAAGATTTCTATTATTTATTGTATATTTACCCATCATCCCTTTTCGGTTTAACTTCGATTTCTGGGACACCTGTTTCATCATCATTTACACATTACATATGGTTTCATGTTGGTCATGTTTAAGTTTCAGTGCTGCCAACTACATAGCTTTCTCCCCGATTTAATATATAGGTATTTAGGTTCAGACATTTATCAGTCAAAACCAGTGCAATTAAAGACACTGAACATATAAACATCGATAAAAAATAATAAACTAATACTGTAGGTATTTTATTTATTGCTCGGAGATGGAATAAAACTCAGATCGGTTTAGATAATTATCTTCATATATCTTGGGATTTCCATGTAGTGCGATTCTATGTACCTACCTAGTACCTACCTGATAGGTCTGTGATGCGTGCATATATTGTTGTACTTTTATAATAATTGTATATTTTTTTTTGTTTATATCTTAATAGTATTTGTTGACTTTATTTTTTCACAGAACTGCTCACTTTTGATAGGTTGCCTGGGTGAAAATATTCTTCAACATATTTCCTTTCGGGCTACTAAAATGACTCTTCAGTACCATGCATGAGCGTGTTCAAATACCTAATCATTTCATTAGTACTTGATATTAAATAACCCTCTTGTTCCTCGTACTCAACTCAGGGCATAAACGGAATGGTCTAAATGGCTCGATAGTGGTTATAAACAAAAGCTTGGAATATTTACGTAGACTAATCCAATCGTGTTTTTCAAAAACTAAGATATAATTGAGATCTTGTTGAGTTTTAGAACAATGGGTTTTTTAATAGCTCGTATTGTTGTGGTCGTCATAAAACCTTGGAAGCAGCAGCGGACGTAAACGTCAGTCAAGACGTGATTGCACGCCTGACTTATATCTTAATCGTACATCTATTTTGATTAATATGCTGCAGTTCAGATTATATGGAAGCTGAATATTAAGCTAGCTAGCAACTGCTGTCAATGTCAAATAGTCAAAAATATTGGTGCCATGGTGCTCCACCTGTTAAGTTACCAACCGATTTTCTTTATCGATCTTTGCAAATAGTTGGTATACTTGCAATATTTTATAACTATGCATGAATCATTAAATAGTTTTTTGCTTAAAATTAAATATAGATCCCTTATTATTTCTTTCCGTGGTTTCAGGATAATGATGATGTAATGCAAATTGCGAAATATCTGTGGGTAAAACTCCATTAAAACTAGAGAGCAACATCGTAAAATGCACTGCCATTACGAATCCATAAAACGTTTCGTTTTTAAAATGCAAGATGCAAGCAAACGTGCAGACGAGTAAAACAGAAATAAATAAGCGCGTGTGTGCTGCCAGCTCCGTTGCTAGGCGTGTTCAAGGTCTTCGCGACCCTGGCCGTGCCCCCCTCCGCTGCATGCAACGCAAGCTGCAGTGCCAGGGTTGCCAGCTACCCCTATATATTCCAACATTTTCTATTAAATTGTGTTTCTCTGGTCACGTGGAACTAGCACCTAAAATCACCTAGTGGGTATGTAAGACGATTCTAAATGATCGTACGGCTTTATTGAATAAAGATTGTTTTTACTTTACTTTACTTTCGTTTCATATTTACTTGTGTCATTTTTCGTTCATGTACTTGATTACGAAGTTAAAATAAAAATAAACCACAATCATATACTTAAACTCTTTTTGAAATGAAATTATTTGAATGTTTTCTCATGAAAAACAAAAATACATATGACTATGTTAAAAAAAACCTAAACTAACCTTACCTATTCGTGAATCACATGAAATTTATAATAGTTTCAAGAAAGAAGTAAACATAATATTTATTTCCTGTAACTTCAAAAATTTTAAATTATTGCAGATTTATCTAAAAACGAACAATGTTGGCAACACAAATTCAATGCACACAACGCCAACTCACTAACACAAGCGCATACCCAGAAAGGGTTCGCATTTGTGTGCATACGTGGTCTACACATACACAATAACTGAGTAATGACGATGGATATTCAGTTTCATTTACAGTAGGGCTGATGCTTGTGTGTGTCAGCTATTTGAACTAAATGTGGAAACTGCTCTGACGCGACATGGAAGGAATGCATTAACTTCCACCACGTGACGATACAAAATCAGATATAAAAGACTCGTGAATTTGTTATGAGACCACTTTTTTTTTTTTTAAATCCAGCTAATGTTTTTCAGCCGGCGGTGTTAGCACATACAGTTTATATGATCTGTGATTTTTACTTAAAATTAATATCTGAGAGGAACTTGAAAATTGGGATTGGGACTTCAAGCATGTAACAAACTATACAAATTTTAATTAGCCGAAAGTAAACAATCCTCAATTTCACTACACACTACACACAAAATATATTTTTGATGTTTGATGTCACACATCAAAAATATATTTTCATGTACTTAAGTAATTATTTATGAAACTTCTGATTGTTGTATATACATTTTAATATTTATAAATTTATTTGTGTACACATGACTCATTAAACGTTAAAACTATTTAATTCTTTTTTTAGATTACCTACTATTTAAAATAAATTAGTTGTATAAATAAACTGTTGTCAATTTGATTGTGTGAGCTCGAAATATACATAAAAACGTGTATAAATACTAGGCATCTACATTAGTACCTAACTCACTGTAACGAGTATCAACGGAAGTCAAGATGCTACCAACAAGGTGAGACACAAAAGTAACAAAAGAGTGATTATAAATACAGTAACATACACCCCAAAGGTCGTATTACCTAAATTGTAAGCAATTTTTTCTGTTATGTAAGTAAATATTATTTAAATATAATTTAAACACATTTGTACGGAAAATACCTACTCGTAGTAGGTTTGGATTAGTACCTAACTAATGTTATGACGCAGTTTTATGGGTACGTAATCACTGTAATCAGTAGGTTTTCGGTTAGTTTTAGGTTTAAAATAACTTATTAGCATATTTTTTGTGATATAGAACTTACCAAAATTTTCTAGTAAGTACAGTAAATTATTTATTATTTTATTTATTTTATGATACACTGCGCGCTAACGCTACAATGTTCGACAGTTAGGCTGATGTTAATGCACAATATATTTCACACATCACACTCTAGTCCCAAACTAAGCAAAGCTTGTACTATGGGAACTAGACTGCTGATACAATACTAATTACTTAAGTAAGTACATTTTATTTTTATAAGTATTGTTCTGATTTGGATCAGTTGAGCTATCTATAGATCGTTTGCAACGGTCTGTAGATAGCTCATCTGTTTCTTATGTATTTTATATGACAATGTAGGTACATTTCGTAAATACTGTAGGTATAGTCGTAAGTTTGTATGTATTTTGAAATGTAACTTATGTACCTACTCCATTACGAGCAAAAAGCTCAGCTAAGTATTCTACAATATAAATATAAATACATACTTAGAATACATGACACCCGTTTCCCAGTAGAAAAGAGTTTAAAACCAGTGATTGATGACGCGGCAATGACGCCGTAATATTCTTGGCAAAGGAATGTGATGCAAACAATAACTAGTGAGATCACGTTTGCATTTGACTTTTGCCTTTCTTTACTTTTATTTATTACTAGCTAACCTGTGCCCACCTCGTTGGGCATAATTCGACCGTTTTTTCTCCGATTCCCTTTGCAAAACGGACTATCACGTAAAAACGCCTTTTTATTTCCGGTGTTTTATATACTTATGACACTCTGCAATAATGTGGCTTTCTATTGGTGAAAGAATTTTTAAAATCGGTTCAGTAGATCCCAAGATTACCCCATACAATTGAACAAATATACAAATTTTACCTCTTTATAATATTAGTATAGACTAGCTAACCTGTGCCCACCTCGTTGGGCATAATTCGACCGTTTTTTCTCCGATTCCCTTTGCAAAACGGACTATCACGTAAAAACGCCTTTTTATTTCCGGTGTTTTATATACCTATGACACTCTGCAATAATGTGGCTTTCTATTGGTGAAAGAATTTTTAAAATCGGTTCCGTAGATCCCGAGATTACCCCTTACAATTTAACAAATATACAAACACACAAACTTTACTTCTTTATAATATTAGTAAAGATATGACTACCAGCATAAAATCCCTATAAAAAGTTGTAGGGATTGAGTTCACATTAAAAATGTTGCTGTCTCTCTCTCTCCCATAAACTGTAAAGATTAAGTTGAAATTAAAAATGTTGTTGTCTCCCTCACATAAACTGAAAAGACGAAGACAAATCTTCTCTTTAATGCTTCGAAATAAGGTAAGTGAAAATGCACTTACTTACCTTATTTAGACTGTATTATACAACACTTAAATTCAGATGCAAAATTAATAATTAATATTTTAACAGTTAAATGATCAAATACAAAAGCACGGTTAGAAAATTATTGAATTAGCTTCGTTTATCTTTTCATTTCATTCACTCCTCGATCATTTTAATTACCCCATTATAAAATATTCGTGAAAAGTTCAATCGTAAAATATACAGAGTTTATACAACCTCGTCAAAAAAACTTTTGGAGAATAGAGATTTTTGAGATGGTATTTAAATTTTTGTACGAACATAAATCTTGTAAACGAATATACACAAACATTACACGTGCTTCTTTCAAACATGCTTTGGCAATGTTCATTGTTTATTTATTAATGAGATATCATCACGCGTCCACGTGCACTTACCTATGTAAAGATTGATAAAACATGTTTACTATATATGCACCCATCTACAATTTTATTTGTGTGATCTCTGTATTGTAGAAGGAATATTGTTATATTCCATCTAGTGTGTATATTATATGTATGAGTAAGCAGGTATACCTGTTTTAGATTTACGACTGATTTAATTTACATAAGTACCTATCTACTGCATACTAATTTATATGCTTGAAGTGTAAAGCAAAAAGAGTACCTATTCCTTACTATTTTTACGTGTAGGTAAGATGTACTTAAGTAATTCATTTTCGGTCCATCTCAATAATAAAATATGTCTACGTAATATAAAAAACGGAAACACATTATACAGTTAAATGAACAGATAATGGTTTAAAAAAATATATTTTGAAAATCACCTGAGATTAATTTCGTTGTTATTTAATTATGATGGATGTTAGATAATGATAATGATTATCATTACCAACTACAACCAAGGTAAACCTATTATTGTGTCGTTCCAACAAAGCCACAATAGCATAACATACCTACGTAGGTACAAACATAACATAGTAAGGTGTTCTACGTAAATAAACAAACGATCCGCCATTTTAGCGGCCATCTTGGATCAAATACGTCAAAGTGACGCGTCATTATTATCAGCTGTTATTTACGTTAACCGTGCAAAATACCAATATTTTATAATAATACCAAGTTCCATACAAAATAGAAGATTCGTATAAATATTTAAATATTAGTTTAATCGATCGAGAACTCAATTTGCATGATTGATATTGCTTGATCCGGTCTGCATCAACATTTGATCAAATTAAGTGGCATTATTCATTGAACAGCATGTTTGTTTTGGAATTCAAATACCAATTTGGTCGATTTCAAGAGAATTGAGGTTTTGATTAGTCACTGTTTTGCACCTTCAAACCAGTTTCAGAAAAGTAACACCTCAAAGACAGGAAGTCTCAAAGTTGCACAAAAAATGACAGATATTAGAATCTATAACTATTATGGAGATTTGAGGGTACCTACATGTGTAGAGTGTGGGTACCTTACAGTACATACATAATATTTGTATATGGACTAAAAGTTAAATATGAACACAAAAGAACAATAGATTTCAATCCTAGAACATAATGATTATTCGTAGATAGAAACAGCATATAGTCACAGGCTTGGCTAGGTTCAAGGTAACGTGTGGGAGGCCCCATGATTTAATAATAATTATCGGTTTATAAAGACGACATTTCAGTATTTGGAGATCGATAGATATAGCTAACTATGGCTTGTCTAATACCTACAAGTTTTACTTAGTTTGGATAGAGCTCGATGTGTACAAAAATAAATATTCACTTATGTATTTAAATAACTTATGAGATTGTAATTAATAAAAATAGTAGAATAACCGATAAAAAGGAAAATAAAAAGATAAACAAAGGCTACTAATTTTATAATAATTATGCATTTTGTAAGTACTTATACTAAGTACCAGCCAGAACTTTTTCGTTATATATTTTTCCATGATGACATTTCCATGTCAATGACATATTGGCTGGCCTGGCACAAAATAACTCTTGTTGATATAATATGACCTGCATTTGTTTTTTTAATGTGTCTGCGGATTGCACAGGGATCGTTGCATGACTCACTTCGTTGTTCAAGAGATAAAAAGCTGAAACTTGTTTTAAATCCGATAATTACGTTTAATAACCCGACTGTTCCGCTCTATAGACTAATTAATGGCGGAGAATATTAATATTGGATTTGCTAAAAGGAAATGCACTGTTAAAAATGAACAAAAACTATTACCTACTAGTATTAGACATACACTCATACACCCTTGGCTTTGAAAAGAGATGGGAAGACGCAGAAGAAAAAGAGAGTTGTAGAAATTTAGTGGAAGACTTTTACCCAACTGTGGGCAAAATAAATCTAAACAATAACTAATATATTTAACTATATAATTTTTTTTGTAGAAACATTTTTTAATTTTTGGGCAATGTCTGCCAAGAGTACCTAGTAGTAGTTCGACAGATTTATTTATTTTTAGATCCAGCCCGAGTCATGGAATTAGGAGAACTATGACAATCGATTGATAATACCTACTGATTGATTATCGATACTGATAAGCCGAAACAATCGATTGCTATTTGAAGACAATAAGATACCGCCGGAGGTATGTGAATGAAATTTTATGTCTTGAGTCTGGACTTGCCGTGCCGACCTGTTTTTATCGTCTCTGTTTTGGAATTTGATGCTGGTGGTAAAACAGGATAAGTAGTTAGTCTTATTCAAAATACAATAATACGGCATATATTAACCGTATAGACAGCAAACCTTATTTTAAGTAGCGTGGATTACTTCAGTCGGTAGTTCATATTGACTCATAATATTTTTCCTTTATCTTTGTACCTTTGGACCGTGAGCATTTTATTATCATAACCACTTTTTTCATTGTTTTATATAAATACTTATTATTTTTTTATACTTATAGCTACACGATTCGATGACACCACATTTTCATCTTCAACCTAAACGGAGAATTGTAAAATGTAATACACCATTGAAAAAACTTATTGCTCTACAACTGCTTAATCAACATTGGTTTAAAGCTGTATTCAATTAGAAGTTAGAAAATGAATCTAATTACAGTTCAGTTAAAGAAGCATTTGAAGTGGTCCGTCTGGGAACACCAGCTCGCCTTGAACTCTGTTCGACATTTTTTGCGGACGCCGCAACAGGATACGCGAGACGGGGGCCCTAGGGCACTGCTAGTTAATCTGTGCCCTTAGCTTAGTTACTTGATGCCCTTGATGGATGTAACTTTGGGAACTGGAAGCTCCTGGAATGTGACCGAGCGTACTCCGCTGACGAAGAATGCAACGTTTTACCGAATCGTAAAATGCAGCAAGCAAAACAATTTATAGATGATGATATGTTTCAATATGTGATGAAACGATATGAAAACTTCCGGATTCATTTCTTATGTAGCTTCTACTAAATTATATATTAATGATCGTGACGCGGTGATATCGCTAGGCCTCGTGTCAGATTGAGTCATGTAAAGGACACCTTGGTAGGTGATAATGATCCCTATTACGTTGTTGCATTTTTCTTAACTGATCTGATAGCGCTAAAAGTAGCTGTCTTTGTCATTTCAGTTTATGAAAAAAGGACGGCAACAATTTTAGTGTTTATAAATCGCCGGATTCGAAACCATTCGCTCAAATAACTAGAGCAAATAATATGTAAACGAGACTGCAAAAACACACTAGTAACATGGATGCTTTCAATAATGCCGATTGTAAAGGAATGCTAACGTTGTGAATTCACTCACAAACATTTATAGGTAGGTAGATATACCTTCTGTTTTGTATATGCGATAAAAAATATAATTAAAAAAAGAAAATAAAACTATTGGTAACGATAATATAAGGAAAACTTACAGGACCGCGTGTTCTCAAGTGTTGCATAATGGATAGCGGCGTGGCGTGGCACAGGCGGCGCGGCGTCGGAATCACTTGACGTGGTCACCGCAGATTCAGTCACGGAACTGTTTCTTGTAAGGAACTGCCCGGCATCTTGTAAATAAGGTGATGCGAGGATCGTGTATGTGTGTCGCGGTCGCCGGTGAGGCACTGAGGCTCGCCGCGGCCCGCCAGCCGCTCCTGCATTGCGGCGCGCAGTCGCAGTCGCGCGCGCATGACCTTGGCATTGAACTTGGCAATGGGCCGGCGCGCGCGGAGGGCGTCCCTCCCCACACCCTCCTTGTCCCCTCAAGCCCCCCGGGGGATGTGATGCACCGACCGACCGGCAGCTGCATTGCCCCTCCCGCACAGTCTTTCCGCCAGGCCCAATTCGTAAATTATGTAGCGGCCATGTTTCTGATAATCGTCCTATTCCCTTTTCTATTGGTAGATAAAATAGTAACTAATGATGCGAATGACACTGGCTGGTTCCGTTCCGTACTCAAGCAGATTGCAAATACATAGCAATACAATACGTAGAGTTTCTGTTTCTGCATACACGTAGCATGCATAACCTTTGTTTATAAAGATTCTCGCGTTTTGCCATAATGTCTTAAGTCTTTCAGTCTATTTCCAGCTCCACATTAGCACTAATAAATTACTCTCAAATAAGAATAATAAGCCGGCAAGTGGTGAGGAGCGCTCGAGGCATCTGATGTAATACCAGACGCGAACAAAAACTAGTAGCTCGTACTTGACTTTGGCCTGTTATGTGTCACTACAACCACAGAACATAAAAATATGTTATGTGTTACAACAATGTTTTGAACTCAAAACCCGATACACGATTATAAGAACAATATCTCCTATAACACAATGACGACATAAAGGTATTTTCAAGGTCTTACCGTCGTCGTTAACTTGAAAGGGATAATGTATGATGTCATAAAACTGTTTGAATTTTTTATTAACAAACTACTGAACTCATATAAAAATATAAAATCAGTTAAAAATTGTAAATGAAAAGATGAGTTAAAAGTAGGTAGGGTTCCAGTGTTGCGATTGCGAAAGATTGAAACGAAACGTACCTACCTACCTACACATTTTTTCCGAACTTAACATAGCAACTCGCATGAAAACAATTCTTTGCTATTATTATTACCTCTTGCTACTGTGTATGTTACTTGACTTCCAAATATATTAGTCACTATTGTAAAAAACTGATCATTCAACTTATTGGTAGGTACTTACTTTAAAACTTGTAACTTAAACATAAAGGAGTTTAACAAATATAATTTTACTACATTATTAATAGTTCTGAAAATATTAAAAGTTTAAGTTACCGTCTACCAACTTCATATTCAATATTTTTATAAAATATTTGTAAAGTAGATTATAGATTAGCTTTAGAATAGCAATAAATTCTAGCAGAAGTTATTAAACACTTCGTTATGAGACGTATACAGAAAATAAATAAAATATAGTTCCCAACGGTATAACATCAGCTTGACGAGATATACACGTGTATCGGGAAGCTGGATACGGTTCGGATCGATCTTTCTGCGCGCGCATAGCTCCCCTTTTCACCTCTTACCCCCTCGCTTAATCTCCCTTTTCCCCCCTACTCCCGCCGCCCACACTGAGCTAAACACATCAGCAGCCCGGGAACTGGACCTGACTGATTAATTCTTAAGTAATTATAAGCTGAAGCTGTTTTCTGGAATACCCGATAACACGACTTTAATTCACAGATTGATTTAAGCTATACTGTAGTTTCAAGATTATACACGGACCAAGGTACTGCCACGAAAAAAACTTTTTCCTTTCTTATTTTTGTAGGTTGCCAAATTCTATCCCTTGCAAAATTAAATGTTCATACATATTGACTTTGAGCATAAACGGACAGTAATACGAAAATATTAATAATTTAAGAAATATATGACAAATAACCGCTAAGTATACATAAATATACTAACTGATTTGCTATGGAAAAGATAAACCTAGTAACCACTAGCTTTTTTTTATTTTTATAATCATTTATTATTAACCTATGATCCGGCAGCGTGAAAGGGCAGAGTTCAGAGAGTGAACATTACGTACACTTTTAAGAAGTACAGGCAAATAGCCTACCATTAGTTACCTAAGATAAGAATTATTATATTATTATATACTTATATATTATATTAGATATTATATATATTATAAATATTAAATATTAAAAATTATATATTATAAATATTATTATATATATTATTATTATATATATTATATACTATATTATATTATTATATATATTATATATTATATTATTAGGTATATTAAACCCTATCGACTATATTGGCTTTCGTTTATTCATAAAAAGGCAAATATTAAATGGAAATATTATACTTAAATATATTTAAGTCGTAGTATATCCCAGAAAATGTAATCTCATTTCATCCAATCTCATATACCTAAGTATTTTGAAGTCGCGTTCTATATTTTGCTGATCAATTTGTATCTTATTTAATTTTGGTACAAAGATTTGATTAAAATCTGTGGTTAGTTTAATAATAAGGTCAACGCTGAAAAGGTCATACATATAACAGTCAGTTCACAATATCGACGTACATTGATGTCATAGTATTGCTATGTGAATTCAGCTTCTATACCAGGGGTCACCAAATGGTGCACCGTGGTCCGCATACGGGCCGCCGACCCATTGTATGCGGACCGAAAAAATATATGCCCCGCAATAGATATGTTGACGTTAATTCGAAAAATTCCGGGCGAAGTAACGAGTAATGTCAATAGTTTTCACCAATTCCACTCCAAACTTCAAACAGATAAAATCAACAATAAAAAATGACACTTTTCTCATTGATATGTAAATATTTGTAATTTCCGTAATAATTATTTTTGTTAAATATTTTTTTTATAAAATGTGTGGACCGCGAAGATAATATTATTTCTTAAAATGGACCCCGAGCGAAACAAATTGGTTACCCCTGCTCTATACGATATAAGGCTATAACCAATAGGATGTTATATTGAATATACATAGATAAAGCAAAGCTACAGATAGACACACGCAGTACCTATAACAAATCGATTGCCTCAACAAGATAAACTAGTCAACGATTGTACAATGCAAAATTCTTGTTCGAAACATCGTCTTGTAAGTACACTGATGTACAACCATTCATTTTGTCGAACACTTTATTGTTCTGCTAGTCTAAACGAGCTTTATATAAATAAAATAAATAATGCTGGACAATCCACACAACATCATCTAGCCCCAAGCTAAGCAGAGCTTGTGTTATGGGTACTAGAAGACTGACATACTTAATACAATACATTACATAGATACATATATATTTTTTATTATACCTACATATAAAATACCCAGAACACCCGGGAATAAATATTTGCAGATCGTACAAATATTTATCCCAAGGCGGGAATCGAACCCGCAACCTTCCGCGTCGCAGGCGGACCATCGCCTACCGCGCTACATCGGTCGTCAATATGAGCAAAATAAACACAATTATGAGCTCATTCATCCTAGTTTAATTCAAAAACTTTGTGGTCAACAATGTTGCCTATAGTCTAGTTAAGGGAAAACTGTGGTAGAAACTGGTCTGGGGAAGTCTATGACGATTTGTGAATTTTAATTATACGTAAGCAAAATCCCCACATCAACGATGAGCAAGGAAGGACTAGAAGCTAGTCACAGTCAGTGGTAATCGTCCTGAGATTGTTATTTATTGGAATGAAGTTCCTTATCGCGAGTTGCGAAAGAGGGCTAGACGGAAAAAATTAAGACCTAATTTAGTAACGACACGTTACTACTTTTGGTCAAAAATGTTTCCGTCTAGCCCTCTTTTGCAACGCGCATCTTATTTATTGGAATGAAGTTCCTTAACGCGCGTTGCAAAAGAGGGCTAGACGGAAAAAATTAAGACCAAAAGTAGTAACGACACGACTACTTTTGGTCAAAATTTTTTTGCTATAGTTGTAAGTCTGGCGTCACAGCTCAGTTGGTAAATAGCCCTGCCTTCCATGCTGTGGGTCGTGGGTTCGATTCCCACCCAGAGCAAAATATGTTTGTGTGATGAACATAAATATTTGTTCTGTATGGGTGTTAATCTATACTAATATTATAAAGAGGTAAAGTTTGTATATTTGTTCAATTGTAAGGGGTAATCTCGGGATCTACTGAACCGATTTTAAAAATTCTTTCACCATTAGAAAGCCACATTATTGCTGAGTGTCATAGGCTTATACAAAACCGAAAAATAAAAAGGCTTTTACGTGGTAGTCCGTTTTGTAAAGCGAATCGGAGAAAAAACGGTCGAATTATGCTCAACGAAGTGGGCACGGGTCAGCTAGTATATTTATAAACTAACGTAAGCTATAAACGTCCCTACTGGGGTTATTTTACAAATAAGTGGCGATCACAATAGGCCATCAAGGCCGCAGTGATACGTACGCCGCAAAAAGGAAATAAAAAAAATAGTTTGGGATTGGGACTGGAGTGTGATGGGTGAGACGTCCGTGAATATTTATTTATTTATATTAATTATCACCCAGGTAGATAATAATGTTGAAATGTAACACCGTGGACCGCTAGTTGGAATACGTGGGCGCCCTGCGTCACGGAGGCTTGTGGGCGCCCTTGTCCTTGGCGCACGATCGATCGGCGCGCGCTCAGCTGAGCCGCCGCCCCGCCACCCCACCGCCCCGCCGCCCCGCCGCCGCCCCGCCGCCTCGCCCGGCCGCCCCACGTCAGCGCCACTTATTCCCCTGGTACCTAACTTGCATTCTGCAGCTTGTTTGTTTGTTTTACAAATTCATGATTAACTATCGGCTCTGATGTACTTTTACTTAATATATCTCTACTATGATCTAGACTAGACGGCTTTGAAAAGAGAAAAAAAAACTATCGGCTCGACGAGCTACAATAAAAGGCCACATTTCGGCAAATACTAAAGTTTGAAGATCAGAATTTTTATTATGAAGTTAGGAGAGATTTGATTAGAACGAGAAAAATAATTACTTACATATAGTTTATTTATACATCTGAGTTCGGTAGATGTATTTCTGTTCATGGCTTCAAAGTTAAAATCATTAATCAATATAATATAGATATCGCTAAGTTTATTTCGAAAAATATTCTGATTGCACTTAAAAACATTTCTTTCATACATACTATAACGATAAAGGTCGCTATAGTTTCAGAATAATGCAGCAACCGGATATAAAATATAGTCTGACACGAGTGTGAGAGATCCGCCCTACCCTGCCGCCCCACGTCAGCGCTAGTCTAGTACTTGCGTACCTACTTAGTTACATATACAGTTATAGAGGTAACTATGATGATAAATCCAAAGAACAAACTCCAGATATAGAGGCTTACCTCGTCCCACTAACAGAGGTAATTCAGTGCCAAAGTGTTGGGACCTCAGCATGAGTTCCAGTTATGGAGGTTTCTCACTTATCAGGTCCCACTTAACCAGGTTTCACTGTATTTATGTTCCAGAAAGTATTACGGTCTATCTTATAAAAAATTAGCGCAGACTTGATGTATTGATAACCCTACATAATGATGAGTCAACGCTAACTTTTTGTAAGATAGGGGGTTAGACATTTGCTAAGGTATTTTATGAAACCACCCACTTGCATTTATAGTTATAATTATAATGCTAGTAGATTGTGTCTCTAAAGGATGGAAAATGCAATTTGTTTATTTATATAAATTAGATTCAATAATCACCTTGATTAGATAATGTATAAATTTGTACACAATAAACGGTGTGCGATTTACCTTTAAGTAAATTAATTATTTAAATTAAATTCATCAAAAATAACCACCTAGAGCCAAGACCTATTATGTATTAAAAAAAATTAAACCAAGGACAAAATTGAAATAATAAGCTGGAATTAACCTTCAATTTTTTAATTTTGTAACTTATAAATTACCTACTTAGACTATGTCATATTATCTAATTTTCGAAATCTACGTAAACCAAGTGGAATTATTCAATTAAATTATACTTTTTATTTTGTTAGTAGGTACTCAGACCATACAACGCTTATGCTTCGTTGTCTGTTTGAGACAGCCACCCCACCCCCACTATACCTATCACTTAGATACCTGTCTATATGTTATGTTTGTTATGTTAGAGCTACTGTCAAAGCTTTTAGCAAAGTGGAAGCCAATCCATGGCAACATCGATTTTGAAAAAATCAGAGTTCCAAGAATAATAGTATATAGTGTATATATATAGTATAATATATATATATATATAGTGTATACTTTTTGACACTCATTTATTGGTGTTCTATGGTGTAAATCAATATTATTCTCTCGACAGGTGTCACAGCGCAGTTGGTAGTAGCTCTGCCTTCTATGCTGTCGGTCGTGGGTTCGATCCCCACCTAGAGCAAATGTTTGAGTGTTGGACATAAGTTTTTTTTCTGTGTCTGAGTGTTACTATGTATTGTATGTATTTACAAAAATTAACAAGGATTAGTATTCTATCAGTAATTTAGTTTCCATAGTAGTAGAGCCTATTATTACCTAACTTCTTACTCTGCAATTTTTTTATACCTTTTTAGAGTTTGTGTAACTAGTTTTTATGTGGGGCTAGTAAAAATCTTATCTTATCTCGCCTCAGTCTCGAAAGCATAATCATTAGGTATAGGTAAGTATAGAAATAAGTATTTTAGATGACCGCTGAAAAAAGTCACAGTTTTGGCTTTGATTCAAATCAGTGTCCAAATATTTGTTCTGTGCATAAAAAACTCAACTTTTCTTTTTAATTTCCTATTTTGTTTGTATAGTAAAATTTTTGAACACATGTGATTTTTCTCGATTGGTTGAGATATTTGATGGAAAGATATAAAAACCTTAGATTTAAAAAGAATTTAAGGCAACCTTTTTAACTTTAAATGTCAAAATCCAAATTATATAATATAAATAGAAGATTTTATAAGGAGAGTTACCCTCAGTACGAACGCAATAAACAGTTTTTTTTGTGTGGGCGAGGGGTGGTTCGATCAATATAAGGGTGTGGGTACACCCACGCACCCTCTGTCTCCCTCCAGCATCCCCTGACCTAAATCGAGGGGGATGAGACGCAGATACTCACACATATAAACAGAGCGAGCGAGACAGACATAGGAGTAGAAAGAGAAACAACATAAGTACATAAATCAATGCACTCACACATGCATCCGTGTCTGTTTATGCGGATGGATGTTGAGGAAGTATTATACAATGTGATACATCGAATGTAGATTATTTAATATACATAAAAACGTTACAAAATGTAAGTAAAAATCATTAATGTTATAATATTACATCAAACAACATACTTCTATGAATATCCTTTTGTTTCTACATTGTATTTTTTTTCTATATAGTTCATATTTTTCTCTCATTTTATTATTTCCTATACGGCATTATTATATTTTGTTATTGATTTGGAAAAATTATACCTACGTGTTAGGGTGACCATTTTGTTCGGAATTAATGTACCTGTCACGATTTTTTCTTATCATAGACAGAAGAATTTATTCATATTAATTTATTGCTTACTTATCTATCTTTATAAAAAAACAAATCAATGTTTTATTGTATTTTTATAAATATATTTCTTCGCGCCTAGCTATAAATACCAACTAAAGTAAAAAATAAATATATATAAGGCATTGTTTAAAATAGTATCTAACCTCTTATAATAGAACTTCACAATCCTATAAATTACTATTGGTAATAAAAGTACATAGCTAAAGCAAAAAGTATAAGATAAAAAATAAAAAAGGGATATAACAGGTCCAGGGTCGTTTAAGATTAGATAGATAGATAACAACTTTATTGTACACGCAAATTAGACAAATACAATGCAGAAAAAAATATAACTTTTACAGAACATATAAGTATAGGCGACAAGGAAAGTGGTTTACCACTTTTGATGACATCTCCCAGTAAAATAATTATTCGCTAAGGATTACAGATTGACAGATTCTGAGGTAGCAGTTATTAATCTGTCAAGCGAAAATAGCCCTTGATGTTTTGTACGTGCAAATGATATTCAGTCTTAGAGTGGTAAACCAATTTCATTGTCGCCTATACAATGGGCAGCCTTATCGCTAAAAGCGATCTCCAGACTTATATAGATTAGCACACGCAAGAAGTACGTTCAGTATCAAAGTGCCTTAAAACTTGTATCCTAAACAATAACAACGCTAACTTACTTATTTCATGTGGCCCAGAGACCATCTCTCGGATGGCCTTGAGATCGTTCCACTACAGTATAACCGGTTAATCTATAACTCGATGTACCATTATACTGCCATGCACGTGTTTACAATTATTTCCATTCCTAAACTAATATTAATGCAATTAGATTTATTTAGAGTTGCAACATCTTCTTACTAATTTTCATGAATATTAGCCACTTTAAAAGTGGTCGCGTGGAACTGGCAACCTTGAATCACCAAGTACATAAGACGACTCGAAATGATTTTTGTGATGTTACTGAATAAAGATTAATTGATTTTGATTTGATTTTTATTTATTTACATTTGGCTTCAAAATTAATCACTTTTAAGATTATTTTGCTCTGTGGATTCACCTCTCAGCTGTTACGCCGGTATTACGAGTATTTCAAAAACAAGATGGCGCACGGTTTAAGTAATCTGTCTCTCATACTTATATACATTGACAGAATCAAAATCAAACAATCAAATTGAATGTGTTTTGTTAAAATACATTGATAAAGGAGGTAAGCATTTAAAATCAGATAAGCCATCTGTCACAAAAGACATGGGAGCGAACAAGAAGGAAAGGCCCTTAAGGCGACGGGTAGGGTGAAATTTTTCATAATAAATAAAAATGTCAATAACTTCCAAGTTTATTATTTATTTATTATATCTATACACACGTTAAACTTGTAACACGGCATAGTTTTTGCCGTGGTGGTTAAACTCTAGACAGTCAGCGTGGCAACGTCACAATTTCAATTTCAACAAAAATGCTGACAACGGCGCAAAACACATAATGAGCCGCGCACAGTTCGGATAGTCAAACTCTAAAGCAGTGCCTTATGTATATTTGCGAGCACACAGCAATCAAACACTTATAATTCCTAAGGCGCTACTCTTCTTCTTCTTTAAACACCTTAATGTAGAAATGTTTTCTTTAGAGTCACAAGATACGAACCATAAGAATAGCTGTGCTGTGTTTGGTACCAAACAAATCTGCCAAACCCATAAAAAATGGGATCTTAAACCACACTTTTGCAAAAAGTGTTGGTACTAAACTTACATTTAAAAGTAAACTATATCCAAGAGCACAAATTTTGAGTAACAATACACTAGTTCAATATATGTGTTATAGGAAATAATAAGTTTCACAACTCCACATGCTATCACTTTTTCTGAAAACAGTTTTCGGTTTCCCCAAAAACACGCATTTGGCTATACCCGTCACCTTAAGCCATAATAACAGTCTGAGCGAAATCACCTATTGTGGTACCTTTTAAAATCAGATGCTGCCCTGTGAGCTATGCATGTAATTTTAAACTTAGTTTTGCCGTAATAGATACTGACACTACTTTGTCACTACAATGCAGTTTTTATAAATTAAAGTTTAAAGGTAATGAAATACCTACTCTCTGCCGTCATCTTTAAGTTACCCTGATATTAAACGAAAATAATTTCCCATCTCCCTGCATCGTACCTACTTCAACATATTAATATATTGCAGTAGAAGGCACTTGCCCATCTAAAAATCGATAGGTAGCAGTAAGTTCGTGCAGTTTTAGATGTTTAAACATCAGATATTGTTTATTTAGATGATTAGAGCTGGTTGAGCGATGACGTTAGTCATGTAAGAGTGCGCAAGGTGAGCCGACTAAGCCGCCACTATTGAAGGAACCATTTTGTGGACCGGTGGCGACGGTGGCGGTGGCAATGGCAACCTTTGCGGAACCGCTCACAAAGTTGACAATGCAAACTTGAAAAGTTGAAACATACAAAGCAGTTGGTAGTGTGAATAAATAAACAATAATAATCTATTAAATAAAATAGGTATCAAAAGGTATGAACATGATTACAAACATAGATACAATAGGTTCGTATTGCGGTATCGATTTGCCAGATGGAGCATTAATTAAGAGTGCTAGCTTAATGTAATTACCTGCATGATTTCTTCACAGCCAGTACCACTCGCGACAACACTGCGCATTTAGCCCTTGTTTAGTTAATTGGTTTTGATAGATTTCTGGAGAGAGGGCGCGCGAAAGGAACTGGACGACGCGGCGGTGCGCGGTGGAATCGCTCGGCCTCGACCTTGGCCGTCAAACTCGCGCATGCGCCCAGCGTCATACTCCCCCCCCCCTTCTCCTTCCCACAGCCCCCTTCAATTATGTCATTATGTGCCGCGGCGAGTTGTGGCTCTTGTTGCCAAACAGAACTAGCTCCAATTTAGATGTTCAACTTGCTTCTAGATTCCAATACTTTGTATAGACTTTGGTCGTTACATAGTTTCATAAGTAGGTACGTAAAGGCAGCAAAGCTTATTTATAGAGTAAACAGTCCCAAGATTCGACTTTGATTTATCCCAGTTCAATACTATCTCCGATTCTCAGGATACAAAAACCATTATTTTTGTTTTTTACTGCTTACTCATTAAAAATAAACGAATGCTATAGTTGGTAGGTAAGTTCTCCTCTAGAGTAAAAAAAAATGGTTGTCTGTAAAGTCGGTTTACTGACGATAGTTGAACGTGACAACGTGTTAAGAAAATACTGATGGAATGGTAGCATTTTTCAAAAGAAAATTTTAGGAACGCCTCAGAACGCCGGAACGCCGGAACGCCGGAACGCTTCATGAGTCATGTTTTTTCGTGCGTGCAGCCGGCTCTATCGAATTATAAGACGTTGTCACGTCAAAACCTGTGAGAGATTTTACAATATTGTGTACTTGTACTTATGTTCTTTATTTTATTTACTTGTGTTTTTTAAGTCACCAAAGTAGGTACGAGATAGAGCGTAATATACCTAGCATTCATAAGAATTTTATTATAATATCCTGAATGTGAGTGGCACGATGGTCAACCTATTTTTATATTTTTTTTTAATTCTGTACTTTTGTATACTTATCTATTAACCTTTATTTTATTACATCACAGTTAGGAATGTTTTACTATTTTTAAAACTAACAAAAAAAACAATACAATAATAATGGGTATCGAAATGGGATTCAAATCGATTTCACGCTCCATTCTATGAATTTATACATGAATTTATTACAACTTCTTGTTTCTCAAAGATTTGCACGAAGAATATTCTTTATAGGGGTAGGGGTAAGTAAGCTCACCTTTGCAGCGGTAGCGCACAGTTTGTCTTAAATACTCGTTAAGGTGATACCTCTCGCTCTAGCGGGAAATTAATTTTTTTAGAGGTTTTTTTTTTATTGCTGAACTGTTATATATTTTCCTAGTTTAAGCTATTTTGCGAACATAAACAATAATTTTGTGTGTAACCCTGTATCAATTTTTGTGATTGGTTCTTTATATTTGCTGAAAATGTGCAGAAACTGTACAAAACAGTACCTACAGTCTGCACCTTTACAGCCGCAACAAAAAAGAAAACCCTAAAAAAATTCCTGCTAGAGCGAGAGGTATCACCTACACGATTGTTTCATTGATTCGTGCTCAACTGTTGGTGAAAAATTGGCCCGAAAGCTCGTCTGCGATCTATTGCATGAAAACTGGGTATATGGTTGGCTTCCCTGATAAGCAACGTGTGAGGCAATGTGACTAAGCAATTAAAGGCACCAGCCTCAAGGTAATGAAATCTAATAATAATGCTCGCCTCGCCGCCTGTACCCCAAGTACGAGTTTGTGCACACACGGATCGAAGAGACGCAATCGCCGAGCGCCACCGATTTTATATAGTGATCCAAGCAGCACCCCTAGCAGATTTTAGATATAGAAATAGCAGAAATCGGTGGCGCTCGGCGATTGCTTCTCTACGATCTGTGTGTGCACAAACTCGTACTTGGGGTACTGGTGCAGTGATGTAATCTCATTGTTGATTTACCTGCATCGGCAATGCATGGACAAACACTTAATACTAGGTACATGTACCTACTTGAATTATTTCTGCTTTGTGATCGTAAGTGTATCTTTTGCTTTTTGTAAAGATTTATTACACTTGTAAGTAGGTATACTGTGCAAAAGGTATTTAAATAAATAGACAATATTAGGGACTTTTCAATCCCTAAACTATGTAGGTAAAGCTTTTAGTATAGAAACCAGATTGCTGATAAAATACTTATTTAAGCATAATATATTTTTAAAGTACGTAGTACATAACAATACCTAAACAAAGAAAAAACATCAACACACAAATGTTTATTCGTTGTAGAAATCGAACCCACGTTTGTAACACCTGTCTAAAAGGGTAGGCTCAGAAAATGAAATGACCATCTTTTTTCTACTAGTGCCATCTGTATTAAGACAGGCATACTAAGTCATTGATAGTTTACATTCATTGTATGACTTGACTACCGAAGCGTCCTACAATGAATACGCTCGTAGGTTTCTCAACTGTGTAACTTTTCATTGTAGTATGGAAGTTTTTCGATAGATGTCGCTATTTCAAATTATTTAGGTTGTATATAGAAATAGCTTTACTTATCACCAACAGTCAACAATAAAATTGTTAGCAATATAATAAAATAAACACCTTAGTAAAATACAAAAAATAAAGATTTTATTAATTACTTATTCAAATTAACATTTTAAAACTAAGTTATTTTTCTTGTATTTATATTAATACTACAAATTTTAAACTAGTATAAAAAATCCCACTTAAAAATGTAATGGTAAAAATAAGTTTTTGTTTACATTTTGGATGAAAAGTTAATTGTTGTGGGTAGATTCGTTTGTAAGTTTCCAGTTTCTACTGTATTCTTGCTAGTCGAGGCTTTTGGGTTTCCACTTGTGCTATGATCACTGTTACTTTCATGATTCGTTTGAAATTTTCTCATTCTGAAACAATAATTAAATCTATATAAGTATGTATATAAAAATGAAACCCGTTTTCCGTTGTCACGACATAGCATGAAAACGGCTTGACAGATTTTTTTTTGTAGTTTTCTAATAATCTGTTCAAGGTTCTTACGGAAAAAAAAAATTAAGAAAATCTCTCAGAAAAAAAGGCGGTTTTATACACAGTTTTACAATAAATGATTCTTATTCTTATCAAGTAGTGTTATTAAGTTTTGTCTACATTTCATTATTATTGGCGCATGCCAAAAGTTCAAACACACTTTGTTCAATTTCAGGAATTTTATTAGCTTTCCACAATATTCTTCGTAATTTAACCAACATAACTCTTTATAATACTAAGACCACAAGCCTTGTACACGTCTAGCCACTTCTCGCGTCACCGTCGGAATGTGTCAGCCCTCCCGTCGTACCGTTTTACGAAAACAATATGGCGGAGGGCGGATACATTCTTTAAACAACTAAATGTGATTTAAAAAACTATTCTTCAAATAATCAAATTACATACATATTTATAAATCGATAATAAATTAGAATATAATTTAACTTTTATTTAAATCTTATTTTCTTATTTCAACAAAAATATCAAATCAGCAACGTTCAATAAAAAAATATGTTTAGTTCCTTAATTAATGATAGTTCATAATTTAATTACAATAAAATAATGCAATAAATACCTAAAATCATGACATTAATTACAAATATATTAAAATTACCCTAACAGCTCGGCCGTCCTGCTATGCGCAAGTCCCTTTGCGCCATTATTATTGTTATGAAATACAATAATAATTAGAAAACTAAACAACAACAAAAATTGAGCAATATACCTAAACACAATTATTATTTTAATTACCTACTTACTATCTTTTCTACTACTTATCTTAACTATCTTTTCTAAAAACCTGTACCAAACTGTAAAAAGAATACCTTATCACACCTGATCACTAGTCCGCTAGTTACAGAGCATCAA
The DNA here is from genome assembly GCA_932527185.1 of Ecliptopera silaceata. NCBI lineage: Eukaryota > Metazoa > Arthropoda > Insecta > Lepidoptera > Geometridae > Ecliptopera > Ecliptopera silaceata. Next base: position 5,276,033 of record OW052208.1, on the reverse strand, counting down.
AACATCAAACGCTGGCTCGTAAATATTTGACAACATTCAGACTTTGCGTTCATTTACATAAAACTTAGTGTAGGTTCCACTTATGCTAAATTAATTATGGATGTTTGCATAATGTATTAACTATTTACTAAATTAAATTAATTATATTGTACCTATATGTAATGTACCTATAAGTTCTTGAAATTATATAAATACATTTATTATTACAAAACTGAATAACCAAAGTACCTCATACAATTTTCAACGAAAGTATTCGACAAAACCAACTGTCGAATCTATTTACGATTGTCGACACAAAGAAGTCAGTAAAAACTTTAACACAACTCTCGCTCGGTCTAACCTGCAAAATCTCATCAACATTCGAATACTCTACATCTGTAGCTACTTAGATACTTTTTTTCTTTACCAAGAAACAAATGTCAAACTCAACCACATTTGACACGAAAGAACTTTCTTTCACTTTTCAAAACTGGAATGGCAAAATTTTACTCAAGCACACCTTTTAGTTGTGCAACACTGTAACTGTTCGATCATAAAACCTTATGAAAGAGACTAGCAGAGTAGGAGTACCTTACTGCAATGCACGACTGCTTTACTACAAATACTACACACGACAAACAAAGTTGAAGGTGTTGCCTACTCTTATTAATAATAAAATTTCAAAACAAAACTTTAGCGAAACGTTAAAACACTCGTTTTGATTCCATGAAACATTGTTTCACCTTTCTTACAATAATTGGTCAAAAACAAAACAACCTTGAATTTTTCTCATGTTTTGAAGTTAAACATCTTCACACACATTTTTACCTTCAAAACAAATAACAGTCTACTTGACGATTGATTCACAACTTGTACGCTCATTCTAAACGAACAAAAACATCAAAATTTAAAACAAAACCAAAAATTATCAGTATCAATGTCGACATTAAATAGTTGTGAAATTACTTTTATCTGCAACCTGATACTGTTCTCGGAAGTTTACTACTGCTTTGTCAAAATAAAATGTACGTCAATACAATAACAAAAGGCCAAAGCTACTTCAAACTCTTCACAACACACAACTTCACAATAAGAGATATCACCGATGTTCTTCTGATATGTACCAGCTACCTAGCTTAGATTTCGATTATGTATCCAGATCTAAAATATCAATATGAGGTTCTCAGAACAAACGGATATGCGGATTTAACAAACTGTTGGCTATCCGGGTACGTTAAATATCCGGATTGCACACCAAACAAATATTAAAAACAATTCACCTTCCAGAAACGTAACAAACGTACTCTATGTTTTAGTTACCTAGGTAAAAACCTCGCAAAACTTGATGAGAACATTCCTTGCTAACAGAATGTTTACTAGACTCGAATAACTAATCTCGTCTACTGTCTACCCTACCGGATAGATTGGGGTAAGCTCCAAAAAGATAAAACGACTACTGCACCATCGAATCTATTACGACATTTTCTACAAATAGGATATTGCACGTTACACCATGTTAAGATACCCTAAACAAAATAAATATACGATTTGATGCAGATCTGGAATTGTCTTATCGCGTAACAAAAATGACGTCACTTTTCGCCCTTACTGTTTCCCTACAACAGTGTTATACAATTCATGTAATCTCTTAACCGTAAGACAGCTCTTCCTACAACAAGTAGTTCTCCACCAACACTCCCTATTGACCCAAACTCAACTTTACCAAGAAACATACGAAGACCTCATATAGTTTGTGAGATTCCTGATTCTAAAACCAAATTCTCATCGAAATATTTTACTTATCTGGGTCCCACTCTCTACAATAAACTAAACGTTGCTTTACAAATACTTTTTTTTTTTTTCCTAAATCGCTTTGTAAAGACTATAACTGCCTGGTTATTGTCAAAATCATATCAGGAAACTGAAGAGCTATTTAATCTTATAACATACATTTTAACTCACTTCACATATACACAAAATCATATCTGTTGACTAGTTTGATACCCATCTCCTGAGTGGTTGACTTTATCTGACTGATTCACATACACTCATATCTGTCACTCCTACTCACATTACCTCACTTTTACTTCCTACTATCACTCACCTACTCACCTACCAACCACATAATCATACGTACCTACACACTTTATACACCTTACACTGAAATTGAAATTGTATCATACACACCAACAAACTCAACTTCAACCACATAATAGGCTGCACAGCACCTTCTAACCACATAACTCGCACACTGGTACCTATCTATACTGGTATATGGTATATGACTCAAAGTATGTGACAAAAATTCGTACGCCATGGCAGTCAAAATATATAACAAATTACCTAGGGAATTTAGAGATTTGGAAAATAACGAATTTAACCACAAGTTGTATATTTGGCTTTGTGACAAATGTTTTTATTGTATTGATGACTATTTGAATTGTAAGTTTTATTAATTTAATTTGATTATGTTTTTTTGTTATTGTGTTTTTATTTAATCTTGTGGACATGTCAATATTATTTTTTCAATTGTACTAAATTCTAATTAATAATTTATATGACTAATGTATTCTAATATTTGCACGACTGACTAGTCGAATACAGTGAAACTTATTTAATCATTTATGTACCTATCCTGTACCTGTATTCGAGCAAATAAATATTTCATTTCATTTCATTATCACACAGGTTTCTGCCTAGTATAGGGCCAGTATTGGCTTGTTAATCTTATAGACAGCAAAAACCTATTATTATTGTATTAGCATGATGTTTTACTATAAGATCAGTTGTCATTTTTCTTGTGAAATAAATATACTTTTCACTTTTTTTTTTTTTGTTTTCGACAGTAAAGTGTTCTTTCGATGTTATCACAAGCAGAACATTTGCGACTGCGCTACGTGTACTAATTAGCGCTAACTAACGACATCTAAATCTGCCCAATTGCACAATTGCCAGAAATGAACAAAAACAAAAGCATACTTATCACACTTAACAGATAACAGGTAGTTTTGTCAAAACAATCCAAAAAGATCTCACGTTTCACATTATTTTTTTTTTGCCAACAAAAACTCTGAAAACGACAGCGGGAAATTCTATAATAATAACAGTGGATCATACCAATGAGGCAATTACGTCACACACAGAACCACACCAACAGTCAGCAGTTCCTTACTAAACTTCAACAATGACACAAAACAAAGTGCCTAGTTACAATTTATGTATTTGACATAGCCATCAACATATATTTTTCCAAAACAATTTGCGATATCGAATATGTAGCACAGTACTCGTACCTTAACTCATTTCGGCTTCGATCATGTGTAGGTCATTAACTACTCACTCATAAGGTCAACTACAAGCATCGCCCTTCAAGAATCGAACTGTCCGGGATAAGCACTTGCTTGCCATAGACCGGCATTTGCTTTTACACGCTTGTTTTACCTACCCACACAAAAAAAATATCTTGCAAACTAGAATCGATTACAAAATTTTAAAGTAAATGGTCGGATCTAACCCTGCACAACACATTCATCACTACAATGAAGAATTCAGTTGTGCTTGTCACTCTCGTGGCGGACATGACGGTAAAGAAAGTGGTAAAGATGAAGGGACAGATAGTATATCCTCAATCGCGTTCGATCTACTCAGAATTGCATCTAATAACTAGTAGAACTATTACGATAGCTAGGCGAGCCTTTGCAATACCTCGGACAAAATCTACTACGACTTTTCTTTCTTTGTAGAAGATCTGAATTTATGAATCAAAGAGGGTACTTACAAATTTTTCACACGAACTAAAAAAAATGAGCAACTATTATTGCGCACGACACCAAATGCTTGAAAAGCGAACAAAAACAACAACTCCACATAATTCTACACAAATCGACTTAAAAACTTTTTATCGGATGCCGTCAGCGTTGAGGCGACGCAGTGATCCTAATTTCCGATATTATGGATCAAAGTAGAAATAGTTTTATTTTTTTAATAATTAACAAATACTACACTGAACAAACAAACTCTTATCAAGTAAAGTAGAACAAAGGAAATTGAGCAACAACTAAATATTTATGTAAACACAGCTAAGTCATACTCCACCACGGTGGCGGTGACGTCGGCATGACGCACTCTTAGTCCCACCTTCTCGCAAGACATCCTTAATACAAATTTAATACAAAATGTTTTAATTAGGCTCTCTCACGTGAGCATTATCCAAGTGCCGCTCTTTCACATGAGCATTATCCAAGTGCCGCTCTTTCGCATGAGCGTTATATTATCGCATCCTTTTAACATGGGCATCATTTTCTCTCAAACATGGGCTCGTACAATAGACCTTCCAACACTGGCATAATTTGCTCTCAAACATGAGCCTTTACAATACCCTCAAACATGGGCCTCACTCGCTCTCAAACATGAGCTCTTACAATACCCTCAAACATGGGCCTCACTTGCTCTCAAACATGAGCTCTTACAATACCCTCAAACATGGGCATCATCTCCACTAGGCTCTCCACCTCCTCGGGCGTTTGTTGTTTCTTTATTCATGGTTCTGGAACTTAGAAACACAAAGCTTAGTACTTGTATATTAATAATCAACAAAAAGAAACTTTATCATAATATTGAGTACCTATGTAGAGACTAACAGAAAATTTCGTGTCACAACACTTTTTTACGGGGATCAAAATGAGGTTAATAATAACATTTTACAGTTAATAGAATTCTCTCGCCTCAAAGTATAGTAATTTAAACATTATAGAGATGAATTAAGTTAAAGTAATAATTCAGTTCCCCAAGCCCTCTATAAATGGTTCTTTTCAGAGCCCATTGACTAAATATATTGGTCCTTCTGTCCAAATATTACAACTTAACATTGAAGGCATAAGCAAAGCCAAAAGTGACTTCTAAAACTTCTGATCTTGTAAAACTTTCACGGCCACATAATGTAGACAATGTAGACACATCAATGTTCAGAAAACTTACACAAAAGATGATGTAGACCTCGAAAATATATGCCAGCTACCGAGTTACATTTAGTAAAAGCAATCCACCATCCGAAATACGGCAAAGCTACTTATGCCAAGACAGGTGTTAACACTGTGCAACTTATCGACTCTAAGTCAAAGTCAGTCAAAAACTTCTCCATTCAATAAAATCACAAGGATCACCTAGAATCGTCCCACATATCAGGTGATTCCAGGTGCCAGTTCCACGCGAACCGCATTGTGAGAATGTCTACAGACAACAAACGAAATTGGAATCCAAGATAAAATAAATCCAATAGCAAAAATAATATTGTGGGTAGATTCAAAAGAAAAAATAAAAAAACGCATCATGAAGTAACATAACGAGCCACAAAAAAACAACAGAAGAGGAAATGTATATAAAAAAAATATGTAACGATCCCTCGATTAAATCCATTTGCATCTGTTCCAATGCTCTCGCTTTCTATTAAAATATTATTGTACACAGTACGCCATTAATTGAACTATTAGATAAAAGCTATATTTTCGATATTTAATAACTAAATTATATCAGAGAATAAAAATTGAAAGATAAATTTCATCCATTTACATCCGCTCCCACGTACTTGCTTTCTATTAAAATATTATTGTACTCAGTACGCCATTAATTGAACTATTAGACAAAAACTATATTTTGGATATTGAATAAGTTTAACATGTCAGAAAAAAAATCTTGAAATACCGAAACATGTGGGTACTTAAATATGTCTTATCTACGGTAATTGTAATTAACCAATGTCTATAAGAGAATGTTCAGGTTATAAAATAATAACCCTCTAAAAAAAACAATCCCTTTAGTTTTATTAAACGGGTGGTCGTAAAAAGTCATCAAATGATCAAGAAAAAAAAATAAATTAAATGTCCGGAACTGAAAGGAAAAAAAAATATCGTATTTATTACCGAGTAAGAATACTAACGGTACTTACACTTTGTAGGCGTGCAAGGAAATTTCATGTATCCTTGTTCATCCCACTTCTGAACTATTGGCGCATGCCAAAAGTTCAAACACACTTTGTTCAATTTCAGGAATTTTATTAGCTTTCCACAATATTCTTCGTAATTTAACCAACATAACTCTTTATAATACTAAGACCACAAGCCTTGTACACGTCTAGCCACTTCTCGCGTCACCGTCGGAATGTGTCAGCCCTCCCGTCGTACCGTTTTACGAAAACAATATGGCGGAGGGCGGATACATTCTTTAAACAACTAAATGTGATTTAAAAAACTATTCTTCAAATAATCAAATTACATACATATTTATAAATCGATAATAAATTAGAATATAATTTAACTTTTATTTAAATCTTATTTTCTTATTTCAACAAAAATATCAAATCAGCAACGTTCAATAAAAAAATATGTTTAGTTCCTTAATTAATGATAGTTCATAATTTAATTACAATAAAATAATGCAATAAATACCTAAAATCATGACATTAATTACAAATATATTAAAATTACCCTAACATTATAACGACACTAATTACTGGATGTTATAACAGATTTTCTTTTTATAGCCTGATATAATTTAGTTAGTGCAACTAAAGTCCCTAAGTGTAATAATATATAAGTGCTACGCATTGCTACGAACTTCCACACGCGTAGCAAAATATAATATTTTATTTATTTGTTTAATTTGAACGGCAAAAATACTTTTTTGTCCAGCATTATTTATTTATTATTTATAGAAAAGTTTGAAAAAAAATAGTTTAATTAGACGACCGATGTGGCGCGGTGGGCGATGGTCCGCCTGCGACGCGGAAGGTTGCGGGTTCGATTCCCGCCCCGGGATAAATGTTTGTATGTTCTGCAAATATATATTCCGGGTGTTCTGGGTATTATATGTATAATAAAAATATCTATCTATGTAATGTATTATATTAAGTATGTCAGTCTTCTAGTACCCATAACACAAGCTCTGCTTAGCTTGGGGCTAGATGATGTTGTGTGGACTGTCCAGCATTATATATTTATTTATTTTATTTAATTAAGGAATTGTCCTACAATCGGCGGTCTTATCGCAGACAGCGATTTCTTCGAGACAACCGTACTTATAAAATAAAATATCTACTTATAGTTAATGCGATGCGTAAGACTGTATAGTGATAAAACTATGAACATTATGCTAAAAATGTTGAATACAAAAGTAAATGAACACTCACTTAGATCTGAGACACAGGGTAAGAAGCTTGTTGGCCGGGGCCTCCGCAAACAGCCAGAGAAGGAGCGCTGCTATACAACTCCAGAATATCACACCAGCTGCTTCGGTCACCTACAAATAAATAAATATACGTACCCATAGACATTTCCACTCTAGTTCCAAACTAAGCAAAGCTTGTACCTACTATGGGAATTAGATTGCTGATAGAATACTTAAACTTTTTGTTTTTTTTTGTATTTAAAAAATTTAATACAAAATTTAATTTATTCTATGTATTTATTTGAATACATAGAATACACTATATATTCTTACATCCAGACACAGAACAATTTTGTTCATCGAAATTAAAAAAAATAACCTTTTGTAAGAGATACCCCATAAATATTTACGTATTTTATGAACCGTAACAGTTAGCAAGTTACCTATGGTGTATTTCTGTTGCTACTATAATAACAAAAAATGTATACCGAATGATTATTATGTACTTAAATGATTACTTAGTACCGAACCCTTCGTTCGCGGGTTTGAATATTACTTGCCGGTTTGTTTTAATACTAGATTTAAGTTATTTATTAGATACTTTAAAATTCTGCCATATAATAAATAAATAAATACTTACAATATTAAAGTAATCGTTGTGCTGTGGATTTCTAGTGACGAACACGTTTCGCAGTATGATGATGGTATGCGTCAGATATAAACCGTAAGTCAGTCTGCTGAGTGGAACCCAGGGGTACCAGGTTAGGATGCCTTTTATTAGCGCTGGAATGGATAAAAGTATTCTAGTCGTTTGTTTTAGGGCGATATCATGTTGTACGGATAGAATACATACATATATATACCCAAGATACAGGTCTTAGACCTATTTGGGCACCTGCTCTCGAAACTTTGTACTAATTAGATAATTTACTTGTTAATTTTTTGTCATTAGTTGTTAAGAGAGAAATAAATAAATAAAATAATATAATACATAGGTACATCCCGACACAGAACACACAAATGTTTATTACACAAACATTTGCTCTGGGTGGGAATCGAACCCACGACCCACAGCATGGAAAGCAGAACTACTACCAACTGAGCTGTGACGCCTGTTCAGCAGTAGGAAGCAGGCCGTAGAGTTTTGCCCGTTTTCATAAGCTCGGATCGCGTGGAACTGGCACCTAGAATCACCTTGTATATAAGACGCTTCTAAATAATCTTTGTGATTAAACAATAAAATAATAATAATGCTGGACAATCCACACAACATCATCTAGCCCCAAGCTAAGCAGAGCATGTGTTATGGGTACTAGAAGACTGACATACTTAATACAATACATTTTATAGATAGATATTTTGTATTGTACATATAAAATACCCAGAACACCCGGAATAAATATTTGCAGATAGTACCAAACATTTATCCCAAGGGAATCGAACTGCGTCGCAGGCGGACCTTCGCCCACCGCGCCACATCGATCGTCAAAAGTGATTTTACAGATTTTTTTATTTTTTTTTGATCAGAATACTTACGAACTTGTCCAAAAGCACAGCACATCACAAGTAAAGCCACACCACAAGCCCAGACAGGTCGATTTAAGGATGCGTATACAGCGCCCTCTAACGGATGGTAATCCCACCATAGGAAAATATTCCCGGATACCATAATAACTAGCATGAGAAATAATGCTGATAATGCACCGAATATTGACCACCCCTGAAAAAACAATATTAGATAAGTAAATTGATTATAGAAAAAAATAGTAGATACGCATCTATAATTTTCTTCCGACTAACCTTTTAGCTCAGAGCTAGGTATTGAAACAAAAAAAAATATAGTAGAATTAGAAACCCATTGGAAAAAGCGGAGAAAATGGGAACTAGATTACTGATAGAATACTTACCTATATATATTTTTTGTAAATACATACATAGAATACTTACATTAGTTACACCCAGACACAGAAGAAATATTTATGTTCATCACACAAACATTTGCTCCGGTTGGCAATAGCACACACGACCCACAGCATCGAAGGCAGAGCTACTACCAACTGAGCTGTGTGTGACGCCTGTCTGTATTGAACTTAGGTGATTATTCTACACCACTATTTTTTAATTACCAAAAAAATTGATAGCTGCAGCAGAGGCTACTAATGATAATGGCACTGTCAGAAGTATTTATTATTGCACTAGCACAAAGTTATCGTACTTTCTTTTTAACCGAAAACTGGCACAAATTTATGGTCACAATACTAGAAACTACTCGTAGTATTTACACGAGCCTATCTCATACGCACTTCATTCAAGATCTCATTCCATCTCCTTCCTACCTAACTACGTCATCGCCCTGTCTCACTCTATTCTCGCTCGTCTAACTAATTCAAAGTTATGAAGGTACCTACAGAAAAAAAATACATTTTGTTTTTAAAATAATTTTATTTGTAATTAATTGCAACTTTCCCTTCATACTTTTACGGGCTTAGAACCGGCAAAATTACGTCTTGTCGTTTAACTTTATCAAATGCGTCTATTATGCGCTGTTTTAATTCCTGCGCACTGGTAGGCTCACTCACATACACTAGTCTTTTTATTTCGCTCCACAAAAAGAAGTCCATGGGTGTCAGGTCGGGTGAGCGCGGGGGCCATGGAACAGGGCCGCCGCGGCCGATCCAATGGTTGCCAAACTCCTCAGTCAAGTACTCGCGCACAGAATAGTGCGGCGGCGCGCCGTCTTGCTAAAACCATAGCTCACGCAAGGCTGCTAATGGAATATCGTCCAACATTGTATTCACCATAGTTCGCCCTCGTCCTGGTGCATGCGATGGCACGTAAAATGAGCCGTGGTCCATTAATCGTTGGTAAATGCTGGACATCGTGGAATGATTCGGTTGTCGATTGTTTGGGTACAAATCGCGATACATCCGTAATGGCACTCACGTTTTCCCCGGACAAAAAGTACGCGCGTAACATGTGCGCATACTCTCTCGACGTGTATTGAAATGCCATCGCAACACGATTACACGATTAACGATAAATAACACGAGTGATAATGATATTACGTGCGCAGCGCAGTGTCATATCACAAACTACCCGCGCCGCCGCGCGCCGCGCCGCGGCCGGGCGAAGAAGAGCGAGAAGGCTTTAGCGAAGAGTGAGACGGAAGCTATTTATGAATGGATTTTAACGTGAAAACATAAGTAGCTGTGTAGTAGGACGGTACGAATAAAAGGTTAACTCAATACATATTATGTTTTTGTAAGGATATTTTTTTTTATTAATTATTTTAAGTTTTAACGGCCGAAATGTGATTAGTAACAGACACTGAGTGTAGGGTTTTTTTTTTTGGTAGTTATAAAATATTGGTGTATAGAAGGGACTTACTTTAGATATTTTACTTGTCTCTATTTTATCCTTGTATTTCATGAAGAAGTATCCTGTGAATACACCTACGAGATAAGCAGCAAAGCGGGTGTGACTCTTTATGTAGTTATCATGGAACTCTTTACTACCGCGAGGATTTGATACAAATCTGAAAAATAATATAAAATAATGCTCATTTTTCGATTTAGTTGACTTAGTTGATTACCCCCTATCTTATAAAAAGTTAGCGTTGACTTTAAGTCATCATTACGTATGGTAATCAATACTTCAAGTCTGCGCTTGCTTTTTATAAGATAGACCGTTAGAGTTTAATCACTGTCCGTGTCCAACCGTTTGTTTAGATAATAAATTTAAAAAAAGAAGTTATGAAACATAAAAAAAAGTTAATTAAGTACATATTAGTATATTGAAACTGACACTCAAGTCAATTATTCTATATAGCTTTCCATAATTTATATAATTTGATTAATAATGAAAGGCCTGGAAAAATTGTAAATAACAAGTTTACAATCCTGACAATAGCTAAGCAATTAATTAATAATTATAGATTGCGCAGCTAATAGTACAATGCCATACCATATTTACTACGCAAATAAAAAAACATAGACATCTTACATAGCCACATAGTTTTATATTATACTCTAGTTATTCTTATGTTTAAAAAATATATTATTTTTTAATTTAGTGTTGAAACTTTTCGTTTGAAATTTTCATTTTATATCTTATATTCTGTTTACATTTCTTGTGTCATGTATAATCTTTTTTTTGTCTTTAGTAAATATAAACTGTTTTGTTCACCAAATAAAATAAAACTAAATTATTATACAGGTGTCTGTAAACTATAATTTCATAATATACATTACATGTAATATTTCCATGATAACAATTTTAGACACGTTACTAAGTTTCACATCGCATTATAATAGATTTGAATGGGATAAAAACAAGGCGATACAAACATTAACAAATGAATATAATTACGTAAATAGAGCGGTCACGCGATTTTATAAGTTCACTGCATATGGAATAATCCTTTATAATTTTTCCATGAAGACGCAGTAGGCGCTACACGATTGTAAACAATAACTTCGACCGCGACTACGTTAATTCTCTCACTAAGTACACACGAAGCTTAACATACGTTATAGACGGGATCGCGATAAGCGCCAAAGTTAGTTTAACATTTAAAACGTTAGTGAGCCGAAAGTGGTGCCATAAACGCTTGGCACACTACACGAACGAAAAAAAGATGAGCGGTTAGCCGTTTACAGCGATACGAATTTGCACATTTTCATTTGCTACGTACACGTTACGTTAGTGAACCTTAGCTGCTGCTTCGACGAACCATTTACGTTACAATTTATCACGATCGAGGCCCACATGTCTAGTAGGTACCATCCCGACTTTTGAAAGTTTATTTGTGATTTTGCTAAAGTAAAGCTGATGTCGACGCGCAGTTTCAAATACGTCACTGTTTCGATACGTTTACGATTGTCACAATTATTCGTGCTATTCTCAGTGTAACTTACTCAAACGTAAACAGCTGAACAGCACGCAGGTTGTACATATAAGTGACCAATCCTGGGACGATGACAGATGCGATCGTGACCAAAAAACCTAGTATCATTCCCAAACCTGGAGAGTTTTTGTATAGCCAGTAAAGCAGCACGATAGCGATGAAGAAGTGGAAGTCACATGGTATGTACCAAGACACGACTATGCACTGAAATAAAAAAAGAATTATCAAAATCGGACTACTCTGTGAAAAGTTATGCGTGATCATACATAAAAAAAATAAAAAATATACGTGCAGACTTGCAAATATCCTCCGTTTTTCTGTCGGTAATCAAATGGGATACATTTTTCGTGACTGAAATTCTCGCAGAAAAAATAATCATTCTGAGCTAAATATATGAGTGGGTAGCAGTTTAGTAGAAGGTTTTTGCACTATATTATTTAATAAATATTCACGGACATCAAACAACTTTACTTATTATGTTTTTTTTTTTCGAAACTTTATAGCAAAATCAATCTCAGAACAACGATAGTAAAGGCAGAGATACAAGTTTCCAATATTTATAAAAAGTTAGGTCCAACTTACAATATTTTCCGTATCTACATAATTATTGACCATAAGTAGATTCAACCACCAAGTCTTCAAGCACGCATCAGTCTCCACCGCGTTCACTCTGCTCCATAGTGGACCAGATCCTGTGTGAGGGAATACTGCGGATGCGTAGAATACCACTATTGCTAGAGCTATTATCAATCTGAAAAAAAAGAGGGTTGAGCACAGAGCCCTTAGTCCGAAGACGCATTTTAAAACTCCCTACTCTCGAGCCGACAGTCGTCTCTCGGATCTCTCTCTCTACTTCTTACAAAAAAATAAGGACATCCGAGAGACGACTCTCGGCTCGAGAGTAGGGAGTTCTAAAATGCACTTTCAGACTACGGGCTCAGAGCCCTTAGTCCGAAGGTGCATTTTCGAACTCCCTACTCTCGAGCCGACGTCGTCTCTCGGATAGCCATACAAAAATGTATGGACATCCGAGAGACGACTGTCGGCTCGAGAGTAGGGAGTTTTAAAATGCGTCTTCGGACTAAGGGCTCTGGTTTAAATGTGACAATCGTAAATGTATCGAAATAGTAACATATTTGAGATACACTGCGCGTCAACATCAGTTTTACGGTCGAACGGTACAGCGGTAGCGCGCAGTGTGTCCTAAATAGGTTATTTATTTCGTCAGTTGAAGGCAGAACTACTTTTATGTTTATCACACAAACATCTGGGTGGGAATTGAATCCACGCCCCACAGCATGGAAGGCAGAGCTATCTACCAACTAAGCTGTGACGCCTGTCAATACATACACGCGATACGACGCGACGTTGTGTCGTAGTACGACGTCTTAAATATACCTACGACACGGCATTTCGTAATAATATCTAACAATAGCGTTTTTTTGCCTTTATAAACCTTTGTTTGTATTCTAAACGTAAATCAAAACATACAGAATTTTTTATTGCTAAGTTTAAATCTAAGTAAAACTAAACTATTAAAATATCTTTTAACTTTAAGACAAACCTCAAGTATCTTTTTAATATGAGCAGAAGAGGGTTGGGCAACTTCTTTACGCTGACCAGATAAGTGATTGCCAAAAACCCAGACAAAAGGAAGAAAGTATCAACGAAAAGATCATCGTGAAGTATCAGCATTCCAAGTGGAGACTTTATGACCTGCAAGAATATCAGTTCAAAAAAATGCAAAAATAATAACACCAACACACAGAACAAATATTCATGTTCATCACACAAACATTTGCTCAGTGTATCTACCATGAGATGTCACAGTAAAATCGCCTGACTTTACTACAGTAGTTACGTCAATATTAGTATGACAAATTTTAGTACCCAACTATCCGCTAGAGGCGCTGTACAAATCTTCATACATTTTTTTAACTACAGACGCTAGCGAGTATAGTAAATATAGTATAGTAAAAACTCAAGGTAGACCTACTGGGTGGGAATTGAACCCACGACCCACATCATGGAAAGCAGAGCTACTACTAACTGAGCTGTGACGCCCATTAGGTACATATTGGTCGTAGCTTTAAATTACGATGTAATTTGTGGTTGAGACTACAATTATTTACGGCCGGTTTCTGGAAACCCAAATCACGATTGATCCGAGTTTGACACATAGTAATTATTTGATTTTTTCGTTGATCATCGTTCGAGAAACCGGCCGTTAATGTTATTTAAATACCTGATCAGAAATAAACGCATCACTGATGGGTCCGGCATTATATAGTCCGATTTGATGGTCCAATACTATAAGACACATCGTTAGAAACTTTATTCCATAGAAAACTTCTAAACCCTCTTTTTTCATTTTCAAAAGGTCTCTTGAATTTTCTTTCAAACAAAACGCTTTGATTACGCCGTTCACTAAAAAATAAAAAGGTTTATTTATTTTGTTGTGTTTAAATAATGTCACGCGGAGGGAAGAAAGCCATATAACAAGAAGAGTTAAATATGAATGTGGATGGATGTAGAAGTAGAGGGAGGCCAAAGAAAAGATGGATGGACTGTGAATGATGACATGTGTAAGAAAGGTGTGAGCATTGAGATGACGTCTGATAGAGGAGAGTGGAAGAAGAAAACGTGCTGTATCTACCTACCGACCCCACATAATGTGGGACAAGGGTAGGAAGATGATGATGATTGCGTTTAAATTCATGGTATACCATATGGTATAATAACGTTTGTTTTTTATTATCTAAACTTACTCGTAGAATCTGGTGTCGAGTCTCTCTTTCTACCAGTATTCAAAAATGTACATATGAAAGATAAACCGACTAGGACTCCAACCATGATCCTGAAAAAAAAAATGGTTAAACATAATGTTTAAAAAAAAAAATAACATAACCCAAGGTTCATTTAATTAATGTATAAGTACTTAAAATAAAGGCTTTTTAGCTACTGTATGTAATGTTAAGTAAATTTTTTTCTACATAAATGAAATAAATAAACAAATATTCACGGACAATTCACACATCACACTACATAGTCCCAAACTAAGCGCAAAGCTTGTACTTTAGGAAGTACACTGCTGCTAGAATACTTAAATTCATTGTTTTAATACATACTTAGAATTTATAGTAACACTCTGTTTAGTGAACCAATTTGTAAATATTCGTCATATACATTTGACGTGACAACGTCTTATAATTCGATAGAGCCGGCTGCACGCACGAAAAAACATGACTCATGCGGCGTTACCTCGCTCTGGCGTTCCATGAAGTGCAAGCGAGAGCGCGGAACGAGCGACAAAGAAGCACAATCGGCCTATGCGTTCGTTGTCACGTTCAACTATCGTCAGTAAACCGACTTTACAGACAACCATTTTTTTATTCGCTCTGAAATATGAAAAACTAAGTCAATAAACCTACATGAAACCATAAAACAGTCCATCGTACTCCCGGTCCTCATTCGTATGGCAGGGCTCCGTGATCGAGATGTTGGCTCTGATGCCCGCTGTCCCAAGATGGCTGCGAGCGAGCATGATACCGAGCAGTCGCTCTACAGTTGGAGGCTGACATATAGCCGGCACACATGCACCCCATGTTAGTTCATTCAATGGATGTCCGTATGCTGGACGGTACTAAAACAAAAAAAACTTGAGAGGTGTCAAGGGACATCCGGATGGAATCAATTCGATTAATTAGTATTAATATTTATTATGTACAAAAAACCCTTAATAAACTCAACAAAAATAATTGTCGCGATAACACACGGTTCAATGCAAATATTTCTCGCTCGGCCAGGCAACCCTGAGGGATATTATTTTTAGTCGTGCATGTCCCAAAGTGCCCATTCTCCTTTATCTGTTTTTTTTGAACTCATAAAATTAAGTATATATTCGCATTGCATTGCACCTATGATTCTAAAGCAAAGCGAACATCACTATTACATCATCATTACATCAGTTTAATAAATTGAACATTATTTTTATAATATGTACTTAACGTAAAATATTAACGCTTCAATAAAAATTATCAAAATAAAAATCTAATGATGCCTATGTATTATAGTTTAGTTGAGTTCTTATTATTATTTGCATGTTGTGGTGTCCTTTAATTGGGATAACACTTAGATTTAAGTCCTTTGTTTGTATTATTGTATTTTTATGTGTTTATTCTGTTGGATACCCCTAATAAATAAATAAATAAAAATAAATTAGTTTAGATAGATCTAGATAGATTTATTTATTGTATCATGTTGGTTACTATTACAGGTCTTAAATTAAGATTAGAGCCAAACATGACCCTGCTGGGGCACTACAATATTATTGCTATAGTACCTCGGACAGACTCTGTCACAAAAACTCTATTAGTAGAGTTGTGTATCTAAATCATAGACAATAAGTATTATACTTCCGATGTTTCAACATCGGTGACTGTGATCGTTTCGTGATGTTGTTGCGTGCTACTACGTCTGATTGTCTCCTTTGAGATAAGTATGTCTTCATTGTGTTCTGCTTTGCCCTGAATCAATGCAATTATTTTCTCTACGGTTTGTAGTTTAATTAGTGATTTGGGGTCAAACAAATTATTTAAATAATAGTGTTGATGGGAAAAACAACAGACCTTATTACCATACCGATCTACAAAACTACAAAAAACTTAAAACTTAGATATCTTTGGAAAATTCCACTGTTTTTATATATTTTTGTTTTTTTTATGCCATAGCAGGCAGCCGAGCTCGCGGGCCACCTAATGGTCACCTCCGCCCATGGACACATGCCTGAGAGGCGTCGAAAAATAATTCAGCTACTATTTGAAGTAAATAATTCTTACCTCTATATAATCCAAAGCAGATTGATATGGATAAAATGGATTTTTTACTTTTTTCCGGACTGATTTATCAGTTCGCTCCAAAACAATATCAGCTAAGCAGTACTTGGTGGTCAACTCGTTATAAACTGACGCCCACGGAGTGTTCATACATTGATCGAAATTTCCTAGTTGGTACCGGTTTGCGAATAGTAGACCTTGAGGTTCCGATGACTGAGAGTCCCAATCTGTACAATAGAAATATTCAAGTGTAGAAATCTACTGTTAGTTCAGTATGCCCGGCCTCTCAGGCCTCAGCAATAATTTAATAGTCTAATAAAAAAAACATATGACGATCAACGTATACGTCATTCTAATGATTTTTGTGTAGGAACACAAAAATCATTAGAATGACGTAAGTATACATTGATCTAACTAATAAGAATTAGTTCTTATAAGTTCTTTCTAACATTTTGAACAACATATTCGATAAACAACAACGAAAAACCAAAACAATTCAAACTTCAAAATAATGTTGGTTATAACTCTATTTGCTCTTTTTGACCATGGTTTAAGCTGACTGGGTTAAGAGAATACTAAAGATATTAATACATATTATATATTAGATATTAAGCAAGCTTGCTCTACCTAAAGGAAAGGATCTTGTAAAAAGTTACTGAAAAGTTTGGAAACTTTTTAATATACTTTAATAAAAACTTACCCCAAACAGCCCACAGCGTGAAGTTCTGCAAGCCATGAAGCATGCGATGAATGTGATCCAAACACGGCTTCTCATCAGCATTCCACTTTTGATTATCCAACGAAAACAACACATCATCTAAATAGACATTAATCTCTTTTTCTTCTTTTGTCGCATTAAGTATTTTATTTTCATCCACTTTAGATAAATTCTCCCGTGTCTCATTATCGAAGAAAAACTGAGTGGTGATCTCGGTTTTCGTACGATTTGTGACGTGACAATTTGTATTTGTTATGAAGTAACTGAGGGCGATAAGAAAAACGCGTTTCATGATTCATCAGACGGTTATCTCAGGTAACTGAAGTCTGAATAAGACGATGATTAGTTTTATGAGAGATGCATTGCATAGATCATTTAAAACTACGGAGCTATTGTACGTACGTTGGCATATAACTAGGTAAATGTCATGGTGTGTTTTTTGCTGTTTTTGGTAGTAAATGGGAAGGATATTTTTTATGAATACCTAATACATAATTTACAGAATAAATATATTTTGTAGGATAAATAAATAGAATCTATAGTTTTTTTTATCATTTGTATTTTTTTATTTACTTAATAGGAGTTTATTTACTATTTACTTATATAAATAACCAAGATTTTGTTTGCTCACATAGTTTTAACCTAAACATTGAAATATATCAAAGAAGTTCTATCGCATCGCTCGCATCGCTCTTTTACCTCTCTGTGAAGCTTTCAGTAGGCTTATCCTAGCCTCTCAAAACCGGCCAGGTTTTAAATCACGTTCAGTTTCTATAGTAACTCATCGGTATTCTGTGGCATTTCTAGTGGACTGACGGACTGTAACGTTATTATTGATAGGATTTAATACAGTTTAGTCTTATCAGTCTTATCGTAGAGAGGCTAGAATAGGCCTGCAGCTGTCTATGAAAGGCTCGTTCGTTGACATATCTAAAAAGTAGCATAGTGCCATCTATCGAATCCACTGCGATACTCATGTGTAGTAACCCCCTATATAGGGGTTGGTTGTAAAAAGGGTGCACAAATTACAACTAAGTTTATAAAAGAAATCATAGATGGCGTTATTTATTTGTTTTACCACATTTAATAAAGAAAACTGACTTCGACATCAACAAGTAGATAATATGAAATAAGTATTATTAAAGATCTTTTAAAAAATTAATAACAGAGTTGAAAACCTTAACTTATGCTTTTTAAATTGGTTTAAAATAAAATAAAAACACTGGTTGGATTTAATAATTTATTTCAATGCATATAATATCTACAAACACATTGCAACTAATAATATATTTAAATAAATTAAGTACATAATTAAAAGCTAAATCTATTTAATATAATTATTTATTAAATATTAATATGTAAATGCGACATTTCTAGTATACAAATTTTAAGCTTAATATTATAAACTATATTATTATTTTATAAACTATCATAAAACAATTTGTGATCACTTTTTATGTGCTTTTTTAATCGCGAATGAGTTTTATTGCCAAAATTAATATTTATTGTTTATGTATTCATTTAATTTGATTTTATGACATTTAAATTTAATGTTAGGAATAATAGTTAATATAGCTACAAGATGTATGGATTACAAATCTGAAATAAATCTTTAATAATACCTATGTATTCAAAAAATGCATCGAATGGAGCTAATTACAAAGGTACTTTTGATAGACACCATAAATATAAAAATGTTAAATTTGCCAAATTGTTTTTGTATTATTTTATTTAAAACAATCAAATAATGATCGCAACACTAGTCAAACTAGAAATATATTATTATTTTATAATGTATTTTTATATAATATTTTTATTATATTCTAAGAAATAGACTTACGTTACACACTAAGATATGTTTGCTACATACCTACATATTATTTGCGATTAATTAATAAATATTTTTATTTAATTTAAATAATCTAAATTGCGTTTTCATATATACATCTTTGGAACGCATTGCAAACTGCACACTGACTAGTTTTTCACTCATTTTGATATAATTATTTAAATAAATTAAATATATCACTATTCTAATTAATGTAATTTATACTATGTATTCGTAAACTTATATTTAGTTCTAAGTTTTATATTTTATACAATGTATTAAAACAGATGAAATCAATCAGAGTGTCATTTGACAGGCGTCACAGCTCAGTTGGTAGTTCTGCCTTTCATGCTGTGGGCCGTGGGTTCGTTTTCCACCCAGAGCAAATGTTTGTGTGATGAACATATATAATTTTTCTGTATCGACTCTTACTATGTATTCTATGTACTAATGTATTTACAAAAAAAATTGTATGTAAGTAGTCTATCCGCAATCTAGTTCCCATTGTACAAGCTTTGCTTAGTTTGGGACTAGAGTGAGATGTGTGAAATGATGCCTTTTATTGTATGTTTTTGGAATCCTACCTAATGATAATGATGATGATATAAAAGTAAGTACTGACGCTTATTATTCAAAATGTTTAGGTACAAAAGTTCAATTTTAATTTGACTAGATTAAACTAATTTTGTAATAAAAAATATTTTTTTATTTATTTATTTGTAAATTATGAGATCGCATATAACTAAATTGATAAAAATGACTAAGCTTTGAGATCTTAAAAATATTTTTTTAGTATCAATAAAAATCAGTGACTAGTGACTTAAAATATGTGACTAATAAGTTGACTAGATTATAATTTTATTTTTGACTATAAATCTTAATATCTATTGACTTAGAAACTCGACTAGTATGTTTTATATTTATATTATAATAACTGTCTCTTGGACCACTATTTATTAACTTTTTTTATTTGTGTATGAACCAAAAATATAGAATAAAAACAAGTTTTTACATAAATTCAGACTAGATTAAAAAGAGATATATTAATAAAAAATCTATAAAATGACTAGAATGCAATTTGACTACAAAAATAAGACTAGAACGTGAATTTTTATTTTTGTTTTTTTTTTACATTTTTATCTTAGCTATTATTTCTAATTAAAAAAGACTAGTAAGGACTAGATTGTAAATTAATAAAAATATATTGACTAACAGAAATATATTCATAGCGACTAGATAATTATATATCAATTACTAAAAATGATCAAAAGTTATTTCATATATTTGTAAGTTTTGAACCAAAATAAACATTTTGTTTTCGAACACGCGTCACGAACCGCCTTAATATTTTTTTTTGTTTTCTAGGATTTCTTTTTAAATTTATTACTAATATTGAATTAAACCTCACAAATGAAATGTTATGACCCAGTTTATGATACGTATGCTTTAAATGTATGTGTTGTATTTTTGTCCTACTTTCAATCTGATGCAATGCTAAAACATTGACGAGGAAGCTACGTGTACGTGGGCATCTAAAAATATGCCCTACGATCAATACTGACCCTTCTAGTCGTTCTCGATCGAAAGTTAGCTTAGTTTTCATGTACTGAATATGTGTTAAAAATACGAAAATGTTTGCAAAAATATTTCTAAACATTACTTCTAAATTAATTGATTTGCAAGTAATGTTTAGAATTAATTATGTTTTGTAATACGTATCATACCTATTTCAATTAGGACTAGTAGGACTAGCCAAATAGTAGTAGTTTCGAAAAGTATTATGAAAATGAAAGTAGATACGCGTAGTTGGTTCAAATTAAAAAAAAATCAATGACTTGATAATTGGAATTACTCTGATTGACTTCATTTGTTTTAGTGATAATATTTTTATATATATAATTTTCTATATAAGGTTATAAAATGATGTTTATAATAATTATTTAAATCTGTTTTGTTATCAGTAATCACTAATAAATTTTTGATATTATTTAAATAAAAAAATAATTTCAAGAATATCTGCATCTATTATACTGTGTAATAAAAAATCAATGTCATTTTATAACCTTAAATCTTAAAACTACTTGAAATAGTAAAATTCTACGAAATATTCTATTAATTAATAAATAAGCTACGTTCACGCGAAATGTTTTACACTTGCGCAATAAATATTTTGGAATGATGCTGCAGGAGATCAAGTTATTTACAAATTACTCTATTAATCTACATTAAAATGATATACTTAAAAATTAGGAACACACAGAAACCTACAAACATATTTTACAACTATTTTTCTATTTATAACAATCACCTATTATATACATACTTATCTCTTGATCGAAATGCACAATAAAATATGGAGAATCTATTAAAAAAAAGTTCCGTGATCAATCTACAATATAAGTCTCTAATAAATAAATCCAGTGCATCGTTTAGATTACCAAACGTTATCGCAAATTCTGTCGTTCTATCTTATAAAAAGATAGCGCAGACTTGAACTATTGATTTACAATACGTAATGATGACATAAAGTCAACGCCAACTTTTTATAAAGGGTTACGGTCTATCTTATAAAAAGTTAGCGCAAACTCTTCTTCTTCTTCGTGTCAATGATAATGTGAAGAAGAAGAAGCACAGACTTGAACTATTGAATACCATATGTAATGATAACATAAAGTCAACGCTAACTTTATACAGGTAAAATAGGGGGTTAGTATATTAAAAAATCTTACCAATATCTAAGAGAAGTAAAAATGCGAAGTGTCTCCATACCCACTGTATGTATACAGGGGGTTGGTAACCGGCGCGAACGCCGGGAACCGCGGCACAGGCCGCAGAACTCGTCGTCACCCATCCCCCCCGCCCCCTTCGTCCTCAGACCCCGTCACGTCCAGCGAGCGAGAGTCTTCGGAGGAACATGAAGAGACGCAACGAGCTCGGACGCTGTCCCAGTTCACATCAGGTGTGGGCGGGATCTTGCCCCAGAAGTTGTTGATGTTTACGTCCCGCGTTGGTTCCTGGTAGAAAGTAGGTAAATGGTTACTGCCGCTGATTGCTTGAAGTTCATCTAGAGTACCTACCTACAAGACTTTATTTAATTATTTTTTTAATTCATGCTCGTGATTAAAAAACCTTGGATTAATTCTTATTGAGCATGTAAACGAGTATGTAAAAAAGAAAAAAAAGAAAATAATGCTGTTTTGAAAAACGCCATTTAAATTCGTAATTCTAGTAAACTAGTTATAACAGAGTTAAAGAAAATCTCGATATATCTCGAATCTCTCTCTGGGTGGGAATCGAACCCACGACCCACAGCATGGAAGGTTGAGTTGTGACGCCTGTAAAATACCTACGCCTAATTAACGAAGCTTAAGAAAGTTTAGCTAAGAAAAAAATACATGAAAAACTTCAAACTTACGCAAACTAGAATTCTAATGCACATAATACACCACTCCAATCCTCCTCCAGTACATGTCCAGGGTCAAAGTCCAAACGAAAGATACCAAGATCAAACTAAACCGTACTTACCGTTGGCTGATAGGTGGGATACTCCGAGTGCACCTGCCGAAACGCCGACGGCTCCTTCTCCGGCTCATTCTCGGTCTGCTCGTGAGCCAGAAGATGTTTCCTTAGGTAAGCTTGGCGACGGAACATCTTGCCGCAGTGGTGGCAAGAGAACCGGCCCGAGTCGGTGGTCGGCGGTTCTCGACGTTTCACAGCGCCGGGGATACGAGGCTTGTGCCAGCGTCGATGAGACGCTAAGTTCGCTGGGCAGTTGAATACCTGAAAAGGCTCTTGAGTTGAAATTTGAAATGTATTTAATGGTGAACTAAACATAATGTTAACGAACACTGGAAACTGCTATAGTAGAAACTGTGTAGCAGTTTCCAGTACCCAACCTTTAGAAATCAGAAATATTTTATTGTTTAACTGTAGTACCCATGTTAAATGGTACAAGTTTATTCAGTTTGCTTTAACAAGGAGGAGACAGGCGTTTACTACGTGTTTATTACGTGTGGGGTACGTTAAGTATTATTACATAGATAGACATTTTTCATTATACATATAAAATACCCAGAACACCCGGAATAAATATTTGTAGATCGTATAAACATTTATACGAAAACAATAAATAAATTGAGTATTGAGTATCCCAAGGTGGGAATCGAACTCGCAACCTACGCGTCGCAGGCGGACCTTCACCCGCCGCGCCACATCGGTGGTCAATTATAACATGTGTCGGTATTCTCATTCCCAGAGATAACTACTAATATCCTCCCGTCACGCATGGTGCAACATATCAATTAACTAGTCGAAATATTTCGATTACTTCGCTACCGGGCCCTATTCGAAACGAGCCAAGTGTTCGCCCTCGTATGTTCAGTTCCCACAGACTCATCTCACAGGTTATCAACTCATAATTGGTGATAAATTGAAATAGATAACATGATAGGACAAAAGGATACAGTTGATAGGAGACATATTATCGTACAAAAGGACTTAACTACCCTTTACCAAAATATCGATAATCGAATCAATTAATTAATACTTAGTTATTTTTATGACCTTATCTAAATTATATTTGTAGAGATATAAAAAAAAAGATATTACTTTAATTAAAACATTTACAAATCTCTACATATATCTATTTAATTTGTATTTATTCGTAAATTTTGTATACTGTAATTTTGATATTTTTCTGAGGTTTCATAGGAAAAAATCTGTTACTTAGATAAGTACACTCCAAAATTACACCTCTAGTAGCTGAAATGTGAACACAAATGCAAAACACTGCAAAAAAATATTAGTTACTTTTTGTTAAAATTTAACATGCCTTGTATGCCATTTAGGGCCCCCGCAAACTGCAGACTTTTATCGGCCGATAGTTTGGTCGGCTTGCGCACATTATATTACAGTGATTCAGGCTTCATACTGATTAAGAAGCCGACCAAACTATCGGCCGATAAAAAGTCTGCAGTCTGCGGGGACTCTTATTGTGATAATTAATGAAAAATGAAATGAAATTTGTATCTATAGATCTAAAGGCCTACCTTATCACATTCAGGGCACCGGTATTCGATATGCACGATCCGGGAGCAGCGATGTTGTGCAAGAGCAAACGCGTCGGTGTACAGTCGTCGGCACAGGCGGCATATGTACCGACCTAGCTTGTTGTCGATAGAAGCGATCAAAGCTTTTGCCTCGTCTGTAATCTCCACCACGTTGAACGCTGGGTCTATGTCTCCCTATAACAAAACAAATGAAAATCTAGAAAAAAAAAATGGTGACGCCCTATAATGGTTTAATTAATTTATGACGTCCTTGTTATTATCTTAATATAAAATAATAGTGATATTTTTGACAAAAATTGAAGTCAAGATATCGAGTAGAGGAATTAAACAGTTAATTTATTTGAATTTATATAAATAAATAATAATAAATATTCTGGGACATTTCACATTCTATTAATCCCAAACTAAGCAAAGCTTGTACTATGGAAACTAGACTGCTGATATAATTACATAAATACATTTTTTATTTCGTAAATACATAGAATACATAGAACACCCACAGAACCAATATTTATGTTCATCACACAAACATTTGCTTAGAGTGGGAATCGAACCCTCAGCATGGAAGGAGCTACTACCAACTGAGCTGTGACGCCTGTCGATAATGCGAATAATTTAAAAGCTTCAATTGTTAGAAACAATTGATGGTCAGTCGCAGCCATGATTCGAGGCTGCTATATTCTAAGCTTGCATTAATCGAATAAAATATTACCACGCGAACTTAAGAAACAAAACATTTATCAAACCTACAATTACAGCTATTAAGTAATTCTATGTTATTAACTTCATATTTATTGCATCTAAATTGAACGTTTCTGCGCTATCTCAATTCAAAGAAATCGTACTGAAACGATTTATTTAATGCTTAATGCGAGTAAAGAGCACTGTCCACTAAAGTAATAAGTATCCACGACTATAATAGAGTACGGCAGGTCTTTCGCTTCAAGCCACGTTTAAAGACCGCGTTTCCGTTTTATAAATAGACTAACTTTGAGACAAAAAAATGACAAATTGCGTATCTATATGAACGTATTGTTCTAAAATGGTCGCGTGGAACTGACACGTGATTTTATTGAATAAAGTAATTTTTGACTTTGACTTAAAAAAAAGATCTAATTTCTAGAATATGATTTTCATTTATTACAACAACACTGATTTGATTTGATAACATTGCTTAAAAACTGAGAAACGGAGACAGAGACAACGTGATTTTTTTAGTCTAGTTTAGGCATTTGAGGCTTCATTTGTTTTTATACACCTTTAAATTTAATATTTAAATTGTAATTACTGTATATTTTGTCATTTTTCATGTGTGCCCAAATAAATTATTATTATGTTTTAAGTGTTTCAAGATGGCTTAGTGGTCAGTACCCTTTAAAACTCCGTAACCCCCTTGTGTAAGCGTCGCGGTTCACCCCCAGCCCTGTTATTAGTGCAAAAACACAGCACAATACTCGATTTCATACCTGTTTAATTGCCTGCGATAAGGAAAGTCACCCTACAGTAATGGTATGGTAAGAACGTCTAATTAATAGTTCCTGTGCAACTACGTTTATTTGTAACTTTTACTGCACACATTTCAAGTATATTGTGACTGTTTTAAATTATGCAAGATGTGGATTTAATATTTTGAGTTCAACGTGAAATAATCAGTCAATAGGTTCCACCTCTAGTTATAGCGGTATTGTTCACATGCGGACCAATCAGTATAATTTCTATTGTAAAAGCTTTATAAAAGTACTTAGTTTAAGCGCCTAGTTAATAATTAATAATAGAAATAAGATTACCTTTCTAACAACTAGCGTTTCGTCTTCAGCTAGATCGCGTATGATGGTACCAGAGACGGGAGATGTCTTGTCCTCATCGAACATAAGCCGACGCACCGCCTTGCTCTTTTTCAGCGGCTGCAATGGTTTGGGAGATTTCTTCGGCCTTCCTTCAACATCTCTGATTTCAACAATATCTGGCGAACTTCTCTCACTTCTTGTCGGAGTTTCAGGTTTCTCTGGGAGACAGCTTTTGAGCTCTTCGAAGAACTGTTTAGTGAATTTAAGCTTCTTTGCTTCAGGACTGTCGCTATCATTCGAATTCTCATCATCTTTTCTTTTAACTGATTGCTCAGTTTCAGTGGTAGTTTCTTCAAAATGTCGAAATATTTTGGGAGATTTCTCTTGAACATCGTCGGCTTTTCGTTTTTGTGAAGGTGGTGGAGGAGGAGTACAAGGAGGGGTGATCGGAGTAGTAGATTTGAGGGATAAGTCGAGAGGCACTAAAGGCTCGTTGTAGTATGCCAAATACTGCTGTAAAAGAGTAGGATGTTGTTGTGGAACAAGGTCGTGAAGATAATTGCTGGATAGCCGAGATGTAGGTATAGCATACTGCTGGTAGAATCGAGAAGTGGCGAGTCGATGAAAGTGTGGTAAAGCTGCCTCCATATTTAGAAACTATCGTACTCTTCAGCGCTCCCCATATTGAAAGATTGCTTTTTCCGACCTCATTGATGTTGATTTTTTATCTGTAACAAAGGAAATGTCTTTTGTTCGGTCCAGAGTAATAAAATAAGGAGCAATAGTAATCAGAGGTGACAACAAAGTGGGGTGTGAACAAGCTTTCGATGGTGAGTGGACCATTTCTCTGATTGCGGCCGACGGGCGGTGACCAATTCCACATCGGGTAAAATTGCTGTATTTCCTTATTCGAAACCAGAACGTTAACCAAAAAGGTTTAGTTTATTTTCACTAAAACGAGCAATAAAAACTACTTTTAAACAAACATAACCATAATTGTATTTTGTCTTGGAATAGAGTGAGAGGGAGACCTTTGCCCAGCAGTGGGACGAGATAAGTTAGGAATAAAAAAGAAAGAAAAAGAGTGACATTCGAAATTTGAAATATGACATATCGTGTTAAAATTATAACTGTATTTGGCATTACAAAACAACAAATAATTCATGATGTCAACTCAAAAATCTTCTTACTATATTGTGGGGTGTATTTAACCCCGCTACCTAATTACAGTCAAGATACGCTCCCACGGTCACCCCCGACGCAACCCTTAATGCAATTCATTGTGTGTTGAGTAAATACCGTAAATAAACTTGGGTTTGCTATCGGGTTAAGTTTGTGTTTTTGTGCAATTGGGCGTACTTGATTAGGAGTTAAAAATTATCGGCACGTGCCTGAGAAACCAATTAGAACTACACTAATACTAATATTTTGATTTCGTTTTAAAAATGTAATTTATTATTTTATATTTATTATGGTACGCTGTAAAAACTTGTTTGCTGAAACTATCAAAAATCTACTATTAATCTACTAATTACTACTTCGTAATAAAACAAATTTAAAATCAATTTATTAACAAATTTGCTACTAGATATAGATTTGAATGATCTTTTTAACCAAAACTATCATAAACTAATTTTAATTGACTTTTGATTTTGATTTAAAGAGCTTTTATTTTCGAAAAACCGACAAATTTAATGGATAATTATTGTTTTTTATTCTTCTGTCTACACTACATATAAAAAAAATACATAATCTCACTCAAAATGTAAGTTAAATAGCTTCTTTGTACAATAAATGTAGGTATTTAATAAATAATACGGGTGATTACATTTCAATCGAAAATTCGAATTTCACACCTAAATAATTACAGATATTACGTATTTCCTTATAGATACATATTTAATTAACCACAGAAGCAACGATCAAGGCAGAACCACCCTTGGACGAGGTGTTTAATTACCGAGGTATTATTAACCTCTCCTCACCTTTATTAATTGTATCTTTCAATAAAATAATGTTAATAATTTCTCCTAACTTTTATACCATCTGATTTAATTTTTATAATATAATTTAATATTGGTTTATTTTACCAACATGATTAAATAGGTACGTTTTGTTATCGTCTTATATACTTACGTGTTTTATATTAGTTCGCTAATTATATTGTTTAAACATATTCACCTTGAAAGTTAGTAAGTTGATAAACGTACTACGCATACCACATTATTACTCTAATACCTAATCTAGGCCTATAGGTACCTAACATATAAATTACTTTTACTTCATAAACTTTAATTGAGTAAAACCTTTGAAGGAGGTTGCTCTAAATTTTATAAGCAGAATATACCTATTTTCAAACTTTAGAACAATCTTGTTGAATGCTTGTTTTTTCATAAATTTTTTTGAGGAGACTAAATAGGTTTTATTTTGAAAAATGTGCTTCATCATTTAAAGTACCTACAATAAATTAACATCTTATTATTAACTTTAAGGCAAGGCAAAAAAAAAATGTTTATAATTATATTTGTAACCCGAATTGATCTATACTGTTGATACTATTTTTATAAACAATAAATAAAGTAATATATAGGTAAATTATAAACTATGCTTGTTTCATTATACGTCTTCCACATGGTATGAGGAATTCAGTTTCTTGCTAAAACTTAACTCAAACCCGGACTGCTTCAACAAACTTCATGTGTACTACCTACTACTCATGCTAACGTAGCCCAGCCAGTTTCAAAATTTAAAAATTTACCCTTCTTCTGTTTGGGTGAATTTTCAAAATATAGTTTATAAAAATAGTTTAAGCGCATATATCTAACATCAAAAATACCTAAATGCATTCATAAAGGCTGCCCTGGAAAGAAATAAATGAAGTGACTTGCACTCATTACGCGGACAAGAACGTAGCTCGAAGACGAACGTATAAGAAGAGAGAGCATTCATAAAAAAACTAGCTGTACAAAACATATTGCAATAAACAAATTTCTACAAAATCATTAGACCAACATATTTTCTGCAACCCTTTCTGCACAGATAACGCACCTGTATTTTCGCGTGGGGTGTTACTATGGAGAAGTGCTTTTTGTGACTCACCTTTTGCTGTTCCTCTGCTGACTCAGCCGGCGACACCCCTGACACACGTGAAATTAAAAAAAAAAAAAAATGAACATAAATAAAAAAAAATTGAATAAAATAAATGCTGGTTGTAAAGAAAAAAAACTTAGAGCTTTTAAAAATAGAATGAACTTTTTTTTTAAGTTTGAATGATTATCGCGGAGGTTGGTTGGTTGTAGGGGTGCGCGGTCCGCTCGGTGGAGCGGTCGGGACAGGACTGACATAACCTGGCGCGTGCGGTGGCACGAGCCCTAGTCCAACCCCCGTATAGGGTAAACCGTCTACTGGGTACGTATTTTCAACGCATTATTCAGCTGCAATGTGAGATTTTAGATTGTGTACAGTTTTTGGATGTTGCTCGTAACTGCAAAGGGTTGTTTTTGAGTGTATTCCAAATCGAATAGATGTTTTTTCTTCTTCAAATGCAATTTCAAAAGCTCATCAAAAGACTTTCCCCTAAGAATTCAATGCTTTTAAATATTCTGAGCACTTGAGCTGAAAAGCTTAGTCTAATAATAGCCAATAATTGGCGTCCCCTGTATAACCTCTGGCTCAAGCCAAGCGTGACAGTTTCCGATGTTGTTTTGTTCGTGGTATGTAGGTACTGTACTATTACTTATTATAATGTGTACTAAGTTCTGTACTATTAATTTATTGTTACTGTTAATATTGTCGTGGAGCTAATAATAATATCGTCTTGTATTCACCCCTATTCTCAACAAGTGCGAACTGGGTGGCTTATAGTTCAAGAACCCTTTTTAAGTACCACTTGTAAGTTTAATATCTTATCTTGGAATTAAATAACTCACCCTAAGCTTAATTCAGGTTATTTTTCTTGGTTTATTTTGGTAGGAGGGTCTATATTTTTGATGTTTTTTTTTTGTTAAATTAATTTATATAAGTATTTCGCCAGCTTTACTACATGTAGCTGCATATATGTAGCTCTTAGGAGTTATTTCATGGAATCTGATGAAATGTGATTTTTTTTAACACTTTTGGTGATATGTTTTTCTTAGGATAAATTACAAAAGGTATTCAGTACCTACTTATGTGTTATAGGGGCCCCATATTCCACAAGTGCCTACCGGTGTCTTGTTTTTCAACCATATTCAGGAAGGTGAGATAAGGCCCGTATTGTCAAATGCCATGCATCGGTATTCAACAAGTGATTGGATGGAGACTGATAGTGTATTATGGTGGTATTTTGGAACTTTTCAAGGTGAATTACGTAATTTTATCATGGTTTTTGTTACGTACGATTTTATCACTTATGTTTATAGTGTTTTAAATGTATTGTGCTGTGTCTAGGTATTTTTGTAATATTATTACTTTTATTTATAAACAATTGTCGTATGGTTGGATATATAGAGTATGAAAATAAATAGGGTATGGCATAGAGTAGGTACGAGTTTTTGAAAAAAATGGTATATAAATTCCAGAATGATATTTGTAAAATAACAGACGTTTAACAAGGCATAGAGTAGGTACTTACGAATTTAAAAAAAATGGTTGATTAATTACAGAATGATTTAAGTAAAATAACAGAGACTTAACAAAATATTTTATATCTTTATATGTT
This sequence comes from Ecliptopera silaceata, assembly GCA_932527185.1. Lineage (NCBI taxonomy): Eukaryota > Metazoa > Arthropoda > Insecta > Lepidoptera > Geometridae > Ecliptopera > Ecliptopera silaceata. The sequence continues at coordinate 5,245,051 of OW052208.1, read as the reverse complement.
ATATTCATCCCAGAACGAAAGGAGACACAGAGAGTCGGTTGGGCGGTTCATAATGCCGCCCGCCCAGACTCGCCGCCCAATCCCAGGGCGCCCCGCCCACAGAACAGCGAGACAAAATAACTAATTGAATGTAATTCAATCATGAGAAAATTCAATTATCAAAAGCCAGTGAAATCAGTGCTATTGTTTGTTAAAGTGACTGGTACTAGTAGCTACGTTTACTCCCTGTCTTATGATATGATTTGTGGTCCTATAGTACGTTTGAAGCTCTGGCATTTCTATTAAACATTATTGCTACGTTATTTCGTCGTAAAGCATAGCTATTTAATATTGTTGCTCATTTAACTTTGTGTAATTAATTACAGAGATTAATAACTAAGGTTTCTACTCCCTATTTTACACAATAATAGAAAAACAAACAAAAAAACATTTTTAAGTTTCAGAGACATAATATATCTCTGAAACTTAATATGTTATATTAACTTTTTTATTTTAACTAAGTATTTTTTTTAAATCATGCCACCTAGTAGTGATACGGAAATGTTCCATAATCTCAGAATTAATCAAACTGCAACCACTCAAAAACAAAAAACTTGAGTGACACAACTGAGTACATACCGACAGGGTAAAAGTCCTCAGAGCCCCCTCTAGCGTCCGGTTGCATGTACAAACATAAATGAACCTTGTGCCTCTTGTTATAGATTCGATTCTCCTGTGATCGAGTTCCCAGAATGTCACATGTCGTGCAGTATATCAGGCTTTTTAAAAATGAATCGTAATGGCGCTGAATCAAGGTACAGTTTGCTTTAAAGTAGTATTCACTAGTGGTAGGAATGTACTATCGCCGGAACTACGAAGCCATACTCACGCACGCGCCGGAAGTTGCGCCCGCGCATCCTCGGTGTCACTTACTACCGGCTGGACTGTACTTAGTATCGATTACTAGTACTTAGGTTTTTTTAATTACACATGAGGTGGAATGACCTGGTATGGTGTCAGCTGGTATGACTCATTTTCATTCACTCAGCTTTTTTGGTGGTGGTCCAAATTTTTTAGGACTCGTTCTGTGTTGTCCAACTGACCCACAATCAAGAATCAACAAAAGTACATACCCACTTTTGGTTACCTTGTCCAAAAAATATTTACAAGCATGTTGTTTGTGAAATAAAATTATAGACAAATAGATTATTTTTGTAAGTCCATTTAAAATCAAGATTTTTTTTATAAACAAGAATTTACGAATAGGGGATATTGTCCCAAATATTTACTTATTTTAATTCAGCTTTCCACTGTTCTGTTTATTCTGAAGAGAGAGTAAAAGATCCGTGTGAATTGTACAGGATAATTACTTCACACCTGGGTGCCAATCAGTCATGCTAATTGACGGATTCGGGAATACATGGAGGATTCCCATCGCATGTCGCACTTGTGTGTTCCCACACTGACGGTGCATCCTCCTGATTGATTATACATTGGGGAATTTAATTATTGTTAGTATGCAACTTGTTTTAAATAGTATAATGTATGGACAAAAAAAAGAATAAATGTGACAAGTGACAATCCTAAATCTAATGTATTTAAGATTCACTGCTCGCTAACGCTGCAACGTTCGACAGTAAAGTCGATGTCGATGCTCAGTGTATCTCAAATACGTCACTGTTTCGATACGTTTACGATTGTCTCATTTATTCAAGAATAAGAATGATTTATTGTGAAACAGTGTATAAGGATCTTATTGACCCATTTCGAAAGAAAGAAAGAAAGAAAGAAAGAAATATTTATTTACACTAAAACACGTTATACATATATGACAAAACATTAAAAAGAAAAGTGTAAAAAGGCCACCACTCAGCATAATTTCGGGCGTTCAATATTTTAAGTTATAGTACTTTTGTAGAAAGTTGTGTTATTTATTTGTGGAATACAAAGATTACATTTGTGCTTATTGCGTAGGGATACAGATCGACTAGATTTTGTGCTAAAGTACGATAATTTTGAGCTCAACCCTCAGACTCCGTGGGAACGGCGGCCGGAAGGATGTCTGTCAACAGGCTCGAGTGTTGCACACCTTTCATAGGTAATTGTTTCCTCCCTTCCATGGGGATCTAATGAGGTTTACCTATGAGAACGGTAAGGGTAGGGTACTTGTAACACAACACGCAATTTGAACAACTTCACACAAAAGTTATACATATGGCCGGTTTCTCGAACGATGATCAACGAAAAAATCAAATAATTATTATGTGTCAAACTCGGATCAATCGTGATTTGGGTTTCCAGAAACCGGCCGTTACTCTTTTTTTTCTTAAATCTGTATAAGTATTCATTTAGTCGTAAGGTGGACAATAAAAAAAAAACATTCATTCATACTCTTGTGGGAAATGTGAAAACATAGTCTCAATGTTTTTACAGAAACAAATCATTTAATTGTAGCGTCTGTGAATCCAGGTATACTTGTTATGTGGGTTTGAAAGATAAAATCTAGATTGCACTAATAACTTTACAAATATTTAAAATTAATTGTGTTCATGAGGAAAATAAAAAAAAATGAATGACATGTGTTATAAATACCTCTTAGTTGACATGTTATAAAGTATGACTTATAATAACATTCAAAATGTTACAATACATGTACATTTAATCACAGAGTTACAGTTATTATACTATCAATATTATTTACAAAACACTCATAAAACAGTTGAGTTATCGATGTCATGTAGACCGTTGCAAATTATCTATAATCCAAAATTTTATCTTGATCCGAAGTATCCCCTAAATACTGTAGGTATAGAATGGCAAGTGAAACTATTATTTAATCTCCATAGTTTGAAATCACATTAGTAAAATAGATAAATACAATGCTGTGAATGCTGTGATACAGTTTCTTTAAATATCATTATTTTTCCAAAAATATTTTTCTTGTTTTTAATTCCAAAATAAACTGAACTTAAACTTATTCATGCTTTTAAGTTCTAAGAGATGAGAGACAGAGCCATTTAATAAATGTGTTTATCCGTCACGAAATTATGTCCTTTGAAAATTATTATTATTCACATCAAATAACCCCTACATTCCGAATCCAACGATAAGTCCACGATAACGCTATTCCATTATCGTCATTATATTTTTACCGTTACTATCGAATTTCGGTATCGATTCGGACAATGCCGTGAAAATCAGTGTAGGGGCGCACGCGTCTCTTGCCGACCAATCAGAGGCCACAGAACGGCAGATGCGCGTGCTTCACTATTGTTGTCCGAACTAGAACTTATTCTGTGTCTTTTATTGTTTGTCGGGATAAAAGCTAGGGTGGCATGCGTGTGAGAGCAAACATATGAACTAAACATTACTTTGGTGACGTTGAAAAAACGGTAAATTATGATACTTGCAACGGCTTTCGATCTGATAACGTGCACTGCTTACAGCGGTTATTTTGGTGCACTCTGTAATTTGCTTAAATATCGTTATTCATTTATTTTCGGATGACAGTGTAATACATTGTACTTCATTGTACATTATCATTGTATCACAAACTAAACAAAGATTAACTTGAGTGAGATTGAGAGACACTTTAGTTAAAATCTTGCAAAACTTTACCACAACTCTGCTACGACAAAATTCAAATCTACGAATTAAGTTTTTTTGCGAAATGTACCTTCTTGGCTTACAATAATTAAACCTACAATTAAAGCGTTAGTAAGAAGGTCTCATCTTTTACTTGAATTTTCTTTTAAATTGTAGCGGTAGGTAAACAATTTCATTTGAACTTTCTTGTCGAACTTTTTAGACATGATTTGTCTTACACAAATCATGACCGTCCGACAAGCTCGTACTTACGTAAGCTGTACGTACGAAGTATTAGTTATTCTATGGTTTAAGTCAAATAACGTAGAGTAAGGTCTGCATAAACCCCTCATCTCATTCGTTAATTTCAAACGTTGTTTATCAGACGTTGCTAAGCAACGGTCCGTGCCGTGCAGGTGTGCAAGGATTTTAATCAACTGATTGCTACTGACATGCACCCTAAACAAATAGGGTAGGTGAATCTACATCTGTATCGATAATGGACTTATTGAAAGCATTATATACGTTAAAAACTTTTTGGAATACCCAAATATTTACTTGAAGTATTGATTACCATACGTAATGATGACATAGAGTCAACGCTAACTTTTTATAAGATAGAGGGTAAGTCTAGAGTAATCTACAAAATATGTGATGGTGTATTGCTAGAGATTAGAAAAAAAATATCGAGTTTTTTTGTGACACAATACCGAGCTAAAAAGGCATTAGTTGTGCCAAATCGTCTGCCCTAGAGGCGAATAAAAATATTTCATGTAAACATGAATGGACTCTTTATGCTAACCCCTCGGCTTATTCTTCATAATAGTGGAGCAATTTACGAAGCATAGTCCGTTGGGTGCGAAAAATAATAGAACTAACGCAAAATTTCACTTAAACTAACCTAAAAAAATTTTTCGCAAGTTAGGGAAAATGCAACTCTATTGCAGTGTGATAAAGCACATATTCAATTCAACAAAAGTAAGTCATTTAGCGTCCATTCGCTAGCAGTATTATCCAATCCAAGCAATTTACGGCTGTATTACGACGCGATAGAGTTTATTCTAGCAAGATAAGATGTAACATGTGATACAAGCTTGGGGAAAAAATATAAAATGCATGGATCGCGAGTCGTGCGCCATGACAGTGCATGCTGCGTACGCGCACGTGTCTGGCACGCGCCGAGCAATGCACCTTGCTAACGTCAGCAAAGAAAATTAGAAAGAAAATTCAGGATATTTTTGTTGTTATTTAAAGTGATACCTCTCGATCTAGCGGGAAATTCTTTTGGGTTTTTTTAATCGGCGGCTGAATTTTACCTTTACCATGAGTTGTCACAGTAAAATCGCCTGACTTTACTACAGTAGTTACGAAAATATTCGTTTTACGAATTTTAGTACCCAACTATTCGCTAGAGGCGCTATACAAATCTTCATACATTTTTTTAACTACAGACGCTAGCGAGTAAGTATAGTATAATTAGTAAGTATAGTAAAAACTCATGGTAGAGCTACTGTTATATCTTTTACTAGTTTAAGCTTAAACTAGTAACAGTAGCGAGAGGACCTTAAGAGTCATGCTATTGTGGGTAGGAGTGGTTAAAGGGGCAAGTCTATCCTGGCGTTCCTTTTAAGTGCAGCCTCCTTGACCTCAAAATATGTAAGTATGTATTGAAAATATTCGGATCGTTAAAAGCAAGTGGTTAACAAAATCCTTCTAGAAATGTAACTTTTGACAGTAGTTTTCTGTTAATCAGATTTTTCATCAATAATGTTTTTTTGTACTTACAATAAATACCATGGACAAATGCTACACTCCAGAGTACATTAATTTATACAGTTCATACAGTAATTTATGTTTTTCTTACTCATGATTATAGATAGAGAGATAAAGTTCAATTATTTTATAATTGATTAAACATGAAACATTAAATCTACAGCACAATGGGCGGCCTTATCGCTAAGAGCGATCTCTTCCAATTATATTTTTTATTAATCATCTATTATGTTAAATCTGCATTATTTGTATAAATCGAGATGTACCCCATTCTTAAGCACACAAAAGACAGACAACAAAACTTTTTTACTAAATAAAAACTCGTTTCATTTCAATGTTTCTGCTGTCTGTACCATGATTTTTCTATAAAGAACCGGATTATTTCATTGTGTTTTCGGTGGGGTAGCACACCTATGTATTCACATTATTTTCGGCAAATCCGTCGTGAGTAATGTGATGTTGAATGAGATTTTATTATTACTTAGAGCTTCACCTTTTGCAAACATTGTATCTGATGGGTCTGCAGAGCTGCGACCTTATTTTGATTGTACATTTACGAAGTCTTGCATGACTCTTGACCAGTGCCGGATTAACCACGTACCAAGAGTAGCAATTTTTTTTACATTTGCTACGGGCCCGAAAGGGGCTATTTAAACTCACAATGATAAATGATAATTTATAGATATATGATATAAATGATAATTTGCTATCGCAAATAAAGAACCGCACCCGGTTCCAGTGATTTCAAGTAGCAAATTCTTTCTATTATATAAAAAGTTGGTTATATTAATTCAATTAGGTGTATTTTAAAGGGCTTCTTGGCTTTCAAGTCTGATCGTCGAAGTTCAAAATAGACTTCGCAACTTTGATCGTATTTTTTACAATATTAGAAATACCCAAATCATTTAAAAACATTAATCGCTCTGTAAACTGAAACCTTTGTTGATTTTGTAAGGATATAACCTTTTATATAAGTTTTTGATGTCCGTAAAATTACAGTTTGTAAGCTTTGTATCGAGTCGAAACATGTCGGCATCGTTGCAAAAAAGAGCAACTACGGGCAAATCTAAAATAAAACCAATTTAACCAGTTCTCATTAATTGGGATAATTTACAACAAATAAGTACCCTCAGGTACTTACATACTGGCTAGTGCATAACAAATGTCGGTACAATCGTAAAGGTGACAGTTGAAAGGTCTAGAGCAGCTGCATGGCCGTGATACGGGCAGGTGTACATGCACCCTTATATCGCTACGATATGATATATGCTCTACTTCGTATCAATTTTGTAACAAGAAAATAAATAAAATAGGCACAATTTATTGCTTTAAGCAATCTGTTGTCACCTTAACGAAACTTAATTGTATTGTAATGGTAAATGTAAAGGTAACAATAAAATTGTTTGGTGCTTTTTTCAAGTAATACGGAGACGTCAATTTTGTAATAACAGCAATTATATCTCCTACTTATTTATCCCATTATTTAAAGCACTATTTTTTTACATACCATTCATTCATATAAGAATTATTAATTATTTACTCTTAAACCATTTTTCTGAAAACTTTTTAAATATTTTATGATTACTAACCATTTTCTACATAATATTAAATAAAAACTTACATCACTTACAGCTTAGCGGCTAGAAATATTTTTTTAATTTAGTTTTAAAATGTATTGCTTTTAACAAAAGTGTTCAATATTATTAGTAGAGCATTATTTTACCCCTTTCTGGTAGCAAACGGGCATATAGACGATATTGTACGCCACCATATCTACGTGGCTAGTGGACCGGGAGAAATGCGGGTTCGCATTCTGTTCGCCACTCATTACACTTGACAACTATTGTGAAGCGCGATTTAATGAACTTTCCAACTGCTCAATTCGGTAACTTGTATACAAAAGGTTTTATAACCGTAGTACAAAATATGTACACTTCAAAATAATTTGTATAAAACTATGTGCGCACATCGACGACAAAACAGAAGAAGCAATAGGACAGTTAACTGAGCTATAATGCTTGTCATTATGTATCTTAAATTTACCTATCGACTATTTTTTAAAGTTCTCAGAACTTTCTAGAAGTATAAAGAGGATTCGTATGAAAATAGAATAAAAAAATATTCACGGACATTTCACACATTACAGTCTATGTAGTAACTACTCTTTAACTAAGCAAAATTTGGTTTGCAAAAAAAAAATGACTGTTGCAGTTTGTAATGATATAGCATATTTTAATCAAATAATCATCTAAATCGGTTTGTGTAAAATAGTTCTGAGGCAACACACTTAAAAATATTTTTCATGTAGGTATCCAACAAATTTTACAAAAATTTACCAGTAAGTAGTTTTTTTTCATAATTCGTCTTTTTTATGATAGTTCCGAAAACCTTGTAGTTCTTATCACAGATACATAAATCCATTAGCCCCATAGTTCACCTGTACTTGATACTCACTCCCCTAATTTCCTTGAACTTGTCTTGAAGGGTGCAACAGGTGCTGCCTTGACCTGTTTCTTGAGGGGGGCCACGTTAATGGTGGTATACCATTTTACAAGACGTAAGGGGAGTTACAATGCAAATATTAGTAATTAATTAATTAGCAAGTGTGCTACATCGTAGACCGCATCGTCACTTAACATCAGGTGAGATCGCGGTCAAACGCTTGCCGATAACGTGAAAAAAAATTTGGTAATTAGCGTATCTAGATTTCCAGATTTTAACAATAAATTTAACCATGATTTTTTGTTGACACATGAGTGTTTTGACTATCCTATGTGTTAGACTATAAATATTTAATTTTTTAGTAACTTTATTCATGTAATTGGTGTAAACCGTAGCGTAGCTTAAGATACTATTACTTCTATTTTATATTTAATATAAAATTTATAAACTGCAAATAAATTTATTAGAGAAACTAATGACCAATTTAGTTTTGAGTTTCAAAAAGTGTAGGTAGGTACTTAAGGTCAGTTATGAAATCACCTAGAATTATGATCAGTTATGATCAGTAATTAAATCACCTAGACTATTCAAATCAAAATCAAATCAAATTGTTTATTTCCAAAAATATTTCTATAATATAATGGTTCATGAATATAATTTTAACAAACTGTACAACATTGTCACATCTAATTAAGTTAAAAACGGCATGTCGAGTGCAGTATTAACAGGAAGCAATGGGAATGAGTCTATTATTGTAATTAGCCACGCAGCTGGGCGGCCGCAGTTATTTCCCTAGCACAAAATGGTTATCTGCATTATGGACACGTGTAAAATTACTAAACACCCCCCATGCCCCTCAGAATTTTGATATAGGTAAAAGTAAGGTTGCTTTAATTATTAAAGAGAAACGAAATCTTATTTCCAAAAACTAGTACCTACCTAGGTGGAATATTGGCATCTTGCCTTAATTTCCAAAGAACCGAAACCTATCTTTAAATTCTAGTAGAGGCATATTGGCTTCTTAAACTAGGCTGTGATGTTACCGTCACTTGTAACTAAATCACTCTGTCGTGATACGAATAAGAAGCTTAGCAAATATTTTCCAAACTCGTCTTTTTAGACTTCGACATCATAAACCTTTATGATGTCGAAGTCTAAAAAGACGAAGACTCTAAAAAGACAGAGTGATTTAGTTACAAGTTGTTAAATATATAAATGAACAAAACCGACATCCATCGTCATCAACAGGTAAGTACATTACACGTAATAGATACATTTACACAATACTAGTCAGATCGTAATGAAATTTTTATGTGACCTTTGAAGTATGATCTATCAAACAAGAAAACCTCCTCCCTTTTTAAGTCAATAAAAAAAACCCTCAGTTAAGTTACATAGGAACTTTGGTGCGAAATGAGTTACCATATGCTTTACCAAGAACCTTAACTGAAACTCTTGATTCTTGATATCAGATTTACTCCATTGGATGGTTCTTAGAAGTTTAAGAGGCTTCAATCTCATGTCCGTTCGATATTCTATCCGACAACTTTACCGGAAGATATTGTTCAAGTTTGCTTGAACTTTTACCTTCGTTAGGGTCAGTGCACACTGCACATTATTAACGGTGCGATTTTATTGTTGAAAGTTTAGTTAGCTACAGTGCCTAAATTTTATAACTGGTACGGATTTATGTATAGAAAAAAAGGAACATTTCTATATCAATAAATTATTTATTTCGTAACATTAATGTATCAAAATAAAAAAATAGCAATGCACAGAGCTATAACGATTACCAAAAAGTATTATAACCCATGCTACCGTTACCAATAAATCAAATTTTATAAAAAAAGTAAACTTTCTGCAAAAACTACTTCCGACCCCATTGAACATCTGACGAGGTGAATGAATTGGGGTGCTCAAGTGATATAAAATGTACTGTAAAGTTACGGCCACACAATTAAATTCCGGCACACATCTGTCGGCGTTTAGACAATCACGATACGTCACGCGATTCTATTCGAGGTCGAATGGTTTTGATCCTCGAAGACAAGTGAAAGTGCTATTTATCAATTTGCACTTGTTTTTAACGTTTTACTGCTGTGATGTTGTTTGAATACGTTTCTATTTAAAAGCGTTAATATATTAAAAGCAATAAATAAATATTGACAAAATGATTAATGAAAAGCAATAATATAATATCATTAAAAAATAACTTTGCTTGTTATGAATAACAAAAATTAATATACACAATTAACATTACTTGTAACTCATCATTATTTACAAGCAGCAATTTTATGTTATTGATATACCTTAGTAGAATAAAAGTTAACAAAAAGTATCAAGAATTTCCGCGCAGAGTATCGCGTCGTGACAGCTGCAGCCACGGCACGCACCCGCCGCATTCATACGCTAATGCGCCGCCTTTTAATTACGCACGCTGATAAATCTGCGCGCGCGTGTCGCTCCGCTCGCGTGGACACTGCCTTATGTTGTAATAATACTAATGTGTGTTGTTTACAGACTTGCTAACATTTAAAAGAAAGCAGAAATTACTCATAATTAGTAAGAAATAGAAGTCATTACTGCGGGCCTCATCACTTCAGGCTGTAATAGAAATAATAAATAAATGTTTTCTTACAGAATTTGTAAGCTTAGATAAGATGATGTATTTTTTTTTAAAACGGTAATATGGCTATTGTGATTTCTTCTAGAGTAGATAATAAAGTCTAGACTAAAAACTATTTAAAAAGAATATATTCAGGTACATTTGACACACTTCATACTAGTCCCAAACTAAACAAAGCATCAACCTATGTCAGCCCACTGCTGGACGTAGGTCTCTCCCAAGACGCGCCACTGAGCCCGGTCTTCGGCTCTTCTCATCCAGTGTTTGCCAGCTACACTCCGTAGATCGTCTCTCCATCTCGCCGGAAGGCGTCCTACACTATGCTTGCCTAAACGCGGTCGCAGTGAAGCTTGTATACTACGGGAACTAAGACTAACTTAGATCGCTTAAGTATATATATTTTTTTGTAAGACATACATAGAGAAAAGTAAAAAATTGCTAAAAACCATACAAATACACGGCCAAAGCTTATGTTTCATTACAATCAGGTCCAGATGTTTGGGGTCGATTAATCGGTATTTTAATCGAATGAGCCTTTCGTGTTGTTATTGTGGCATTTCGACAGCTGGATTATGACTTTCTAAATAAACATAAACATTAGTCACGATGTTATAATACAACTCATACTCAGTTTTTCAAAATTTATCGATTGATTATTGTAACTCTTATACAGGGTGTCATCTGGTTGGTAGTTTGGGTATACTTGGAACATTTAACCTAAAATCTGATTTTGACCAAAATTTTCATAAAAACACGAGTAATTTTTGAACGAATGAAAACCACATTTTGCATATCTTTTGATTTGATGAGAGAGCTTAGTAGAGAGAAAGCTTGTTTTAAAGTCAAATTTTTAATGAATACATATGTTTTTTTTTATAATTAAACTCAAGAAACATCAATGCAAACATTGATCACCAATATGCGATAAGAAGTTTTTTAAGCTATTGCATAGCTTCTATCGCGAGCCTAGAGCGTGGAGACCGAATCCAGAAATTCTGTAACGAAAATAACCTAACACTGCGCATGCGTAATCCAGCAAAAAATGCTATGCAATAGCTTTACCACGGCAGTAGGTACCCGAGTGCCACACGTCTTTTTTTTGTCAAATAACATAAAAAAGTATCTAAACTGCATGGCATATAACAGTAATAAGCAATAATTAGTGGAATGTGGCATATAAATTAGCCCACGTGTGATACTTGCGCCAAAAATGTCGACCAGAATGCCGGCTTTGATTCACCCCTCGACATTTCAGTCAACTATTTTGCGTGATTGGAAACTGCTTAATTGACCCTTTGTTACATTATTTTGTTATTAATTTTCGGTACGGGCAGGGGTTGTGAAATACCGACATTTTGAAATATGCTTGTTAAAAAACTCAGTTTATAAAACTTGTATAAATTTTTACTCAATATTTCTTTTGAGTAAAGTTAAAAGTTTAGGTCTAAAATGCGTTTAGTCAATATATTATAGGTATATTTACTTTACTTTATTTAAAAAATATATTGAAGAAATTGAAAGTGCCTAGATTAAATTTCGAAGTACCTATTTATTCAGGGTATTTAATTAAGACATCAGAAGTAAACTAGTTAGTTAGTTAGAAACCTACTCAGTGTTTTATTTGAAACAGACAATGTGAAATAGCCTAGGAATTTGAAATTTAGTAATCCTACTTAACATCGGAAATATTATTGTTTGTTAAATTCAATACTACTGGTACCTACCTAAATACTATAGATAACGTATAATCGTTATAACTAAATATCTTAGAATAAACTTGAAGTTTTTTCTCCGAGACTATAAAAAATGACTGTACGATGACCATATACAACGATATGTCACGATACATAGACAACGTAGATGTAAAGAATATGACATTTAATTTTAAGCTATTGTATCCGGTCACCCCCCTGTGAATCTAGATCAAAGAGTAAATATTCTCGAGATAAAACGATATGTCAAGAGCAAAATGGACTTGCTTGAGCATGGTTTTATTCTTGTGGAGCCGAGATTGGAAAGTGGTCAATATCTAAAGTAAGTTCGTCCGTAAAAGCTATTAGTTTTCTGTCCCTTGCGACTTGTAAGGGTCACCAAGACTTGTAAATAGTTTATAAAAAAAATTGAAAGTTGGTGATATAAAAAAGTATTTTGTAAATTATGAATGGGCAAAAATGAAAAGAAAAATGGGCATTTAGGACCACGACTAAATTGTCCCTCTGGATGAGAATGACATGATTTACTATATTCACAGAAAAAACCCGCCCATGGGATATCGAGATATTTTTAAAAAGTATAAATTTAAAAACACAGCAAAAATATTAAAGCTCTTTCATTTGATACCCATATCGAGAAAACCGTGAAAAATATGTCATTCGCCATTTTGTAAGTTAAGAAAAACTGCTAAAATACTCGTTTTCATTTAGTCTATGAGTTATGAAACTCACATCGTTCATAATATACTGTATAATCTTTATGTAACGTGTGTAAATGCATGTATTGATGTTTTACGTTGTCTTTTTGTGAATTAACTTTTTATTTAATTAATTATCTTTTTTTTGACTTCGTTCCACACTCACATTATTTTCCTAAAAACCATATTTTTGAATAATAATTTCACATATTTTATAACAAACACCTTTCAGCAAGCAATCATGCGTGCAAACGGTGAAACTAGACCGGTAACGGAACATTCAATCTGCCGACGTCATAGTGACACCCCTAACATTACATTATTTACCATCAGCTAGAGTTTGATATGCTCTATACCGTTCTAATAAGGCTTAAACTCCCTTGCTTTTGTGAGTTGATGGATGTGATAGATAGATAGATACATTTTATTCGCTGTAGTTTGAATACCGGGGGCGGAGGCCACTTTGCAGCTTGCTTAGCTTCCGGCCTCGTGTGACTGTCACCTTGCGGTGCGTTATTGTTTCTATGGAGATCAACGGACTTGCTTTTTAACCGACTTCTAAAAAGTAGGTTCTCAATTCGACTTTATATTGGGTGTAAATATGTGTTTTATGTATATCGATGACGATTTAAAAAAATATAATTATGACGACTCAAAATTCTTTCATAACACTTTTTCTTGAGTGCAAAAAAAAATTGCCGATAAAATTTTTTGACTGTTTTTTGCTATTATGTACCTACTTAGTAAAAGATCTGAATTCAAAAATTCAAAGAGATGAGTGTCTTTGTTAGAGCACGTATAATCCACTGGACAATTTTTTTTTAACAAATTAAAAGCCTGTATTCTGTGTGACAACACAGACTTGATTTTATTGTAAATAAAGTTTTTTTTTAGATAAAGTTGTGTTATCTGGTGACCATTACAGACAGCCCTATAAAGTTGGTTGTTTTATGCTGCAACCCTTGCTAGGGGTGATCTGCCTCCAGCTAACATTATAGTGTTATGTTACAATATTACTTGCACTATACATTTGCCTGCAGGCTAAGTTTGGAAATAATACTAGCTACTTGCAAAATAAAAATACATCAAATGTGAATATGTTATTGATTTTAATTAATAAAATGTGGAAAATTTGTTATTGTGTTGTCGTAATTGTAAAATAAATAAGGAACAACGAACATTTAAAATGCAAAAATATATATTTTCGGAACGGTTTACAGTTCAGCATTTGCGTGTGAATAATGCATGTTTGTTCTGATTCTGGATATTCTTAGTATTTTAAATGTATATTGTTAAATATATACATAATTCAAGCGTATTAAGTTAAATATGTGAAAACTCATAATTGGTCGAAAGTTTTAATTTTAGATTTACGTCTTAAGACTTAAAGACAGACTTTAAGAAATAAAATAATGAAAATAGCTTACACTCTTTTCAAGACTCATACTGTTTTCAATAATCTCTACGGTGCACTGTTATTTTTAGTAAATAATTTGTAATACCACTACCTAGTTATTATTACATTATTAAAGTAGCTATTTTTATCCCATACATGAATATTTTAGGTAAATGGAATCCTATGTATATTCAGTTTTCCTGTGTTCGCAGAATTAGAATTTATTTTTAAATAAGTAAAAACCGGTATTAACAAATACATTTTATTTATTAAATAGAATTTCAAGTCATCAAGTAAAATAAAATATTAAAGCAAGATTTTATCCTAATTGTACAAGAGACCTCTTGATTTCAACTTGTTATTAAAATACCTATCTAATTGTTATTTGTCTGCAAAGGCCGAGTTTATTAAAAGGTGTAGATAATTAAATTAAGCTTGTATCTTTGACGCTGGCTCCGCTAATATTTTTACTAAGGGCTCTTCTGCTGAAGAAACTTAGAGATTGCAACATACCGTACGATACTTTAGTAAAACAAAACTGTTAATAGTTTCAACAATAGTGGTTTTTAAACCTAAATCAATAAAATATTTATAATTCGATAGTTTAGTCAAAGACAATAAAATGATTTGATTTGTCCCTTTTTGTGTGATACATAATAGAGTAAGATCCCAGGGCCGACAGACGTCAAGTACTTTCACGTATAACATTCTCTAAAGTGAGCTAATTTTGATGATTATTTATATACTTGCATATATATGTATATATATTAATATAATATATATAGAAGGGCTGTATTTATTGTGTAAAAATTTTGTATGTCTTTTTGTGAAAGGGTTTGAGGAAGTTCGACGGACTAAGGACGAGCCACAGAAAAGTGGGCCGTCAGAAAATATGGTGGACCGATGATGACCTGCTCAAAGTTGCAAGAAAGAGGTGCGGAAAGCATTAGATGGATTAGAAGAGACCTTTGATCAGCATTAAGGAGGTAACGGGTTTAAGAAGAAAATCTTTTTATCGACAATTTGTATTCTTACCTCCCGTTTCCCATCACTATCTCGCCAAGAAGTGCTAATGTCGAAGTTTAAGGAAGTAATTACACAGCCTTCTCGTCCGAACGGACGCTGACTCCATTTACACTAAAAATAATGTGAATTTATCTTGCTAAAATTATACTTAAAGGTAGATCGTAGTGCGAAAACTAGGATTTTATACAATAAATAAATGTTCATACACATTATACATAATGCCATGGACATTTTATTTATATACTACGTGTAAGGACGTTTCAATTACACAAGTCTAAAACTAAGTTTTATTACAATAACTTGAGTTTTCATAGACATGGCTTGACTAATACTGAAGTAGTATCTATACTGAAATACAATGTTGTTTTTTTTAAGTTTATTTCGTTTTTATCGTTCTGTGTTTAGGTTTTTGAATAAAAGGATTTACCCGAGTCTCATAGAACAAGCAATATTTAAAAAAGTAACATATTTTATGCGGCTTAATTTAATTAGTGAGTTGGAAACTAAAAGTATGTTATGCACAAGAAAACCGTAGCATGAAGAAAGTTTATTAATTACATGAAACCTAGCCAAGTAAAAGTTTTCCAGCTGAAAGCTCTCACGCAACTAACATTTAGTTTAGATATCAGTTTTTATAAAGTATCGTATCGAAAACAGGTATACCTATCCACCTTATAGTTTAAAATTATCAATCTCCTTTTTAAACTACATTAAATTATTTATTTTGTGCTTTTTTCAAACCATAGGTGCTTAAAGTGACGTCAATTTTACAAAAGTTAACAAAACTTGACGTTAATTTTACTATTATTAATAAAAAATAATAATTTATAACACTGTGAATTATAATCAACTAGCTGATGCCCGCGACTTTGTCGTATTATCGTTATATTTTGAATAATTCACACAATATCTTTACAATGTGTTACAAAGTCTCGGAATTTATAAAGATTAATTATAGTCTATGCGTTATTCGGATGTAAAAACTATATTATTGTAAAGTTTCATTAAAATCCATTTAGTAGTTTTTTTGTGAAAGGGTAACAAACATCTATCCATCCATACAAAATTTATATTTGTTTGAACTTATTACGTTTTTTTTTGTTATTTCTGTATATTTTTGATTGTCTTTTTATATATTTTTTGTTTGTTTTATATTGTCTATTTATAACTTTGTGTAAATCTTATGTTTCTGTCCGTTTTAAGTCGCAAATAAATGTATTTTCTTTCTTTCTTTATGGTTTTTATTTCTATCCCTCTCTAACTGTATTTTACAAAAAAAATTACTTGCATGCAAATAATCATAAAGTAAAGTTGCTATAAAATTATATTTAATTACTTTTGTATTGCAATTTAGTTTGTATAGAATGAAGGCTGCTAATAATACATTGTCACGGCATTATAGTGACCCTGGAAATAATTTTGCATACAAAAATTGAGATTCTATTTAGATTTTAATCTTGAATATTTAATAACAATCGGGAGTAGAAACACAATACGAGTTTCTGAACGGTACCTACTTCTTAATTACATTATCTATAAGACCGTGTACCAACCACCATTATTGTTTGAGTTTTTTTTATTAGCGCCCTTGCAGGGTACATGTACTTAATTAATCTAGCTATATTACACCTAAACTGTATAGAATGTAACTGTGATGTGAGCAATGAATATGAATAGGCATATTGAAAACATTAGCCAAACTCTCCACTGTCTTACCGGCGCGCGCCACAAGGCGTTTTTCATCAGCTATCCTCCTAAAATGCATGAAATGAGTAGGATCATACAAATCGTGGTACACTCTCACCTATCAGACTTGGCAATCCGTCAGCTTCCGCCAGCAAAACACACCCAAAATTGGAAGCTAAACGTTGAATAAAGTTATTTGCCATGAATGCCTCCGGGCACAAATTTCAATTATTGACGCATCCGAATAGTTCTGTAAGGGTCGCGATGTACACTCCAGTGCGTGGAAACTGATGTATTCTATTCCTTACCAGTAACTTCGCGCTTTACAGCGGTGTCAACTCCAAGGGATTATATAAATACCTGCTGTTGGTATTTATGGAACTACAAAACACCCGATACCACACGAGACCTTGGTATCCGCCGGAATCTATGACAAGATTTTATCAGATTTATAAAACTAGATTTGATACGGTTTTATTGAACGAATAAGATGAAAACAAATGTATCCTGGTATGAGTAAAAAAATCGTGAATCGTTTGGCTTATATTAGATATGCATTATATTCTCGCGCTAAAACACCCAAGAGTTTGAGTCTCTGCTATCTGTTGGTCAGTTACGTACACTAAGATGCTGTTTATCATGTAGAGATAGATGGCTACAGGTTTGTTTAAAACCACTAGTGCTATTGATTTTATCTAAATATCTCGATTTGGTACGACTTGCTCCTGAGTTTCCTCCTTTTTTTTTCTAAAATTTTATATGCACGTGAGTGTACAGCAAAATGGGCGTATTCATCTCATAAAGGGGTCAAAATATTTTATTAGCCTTGCGATTTTAAACGTAGCGGGGCGACAACTAGATTAGGATGTGCTCGAGGCGGTCACGACGAAATGCGACAAATCGAGTGTTGATTCTAAACTACCCTTTACAATTTCAATAAAACCATAAATTCGACTTTAGGTGCCTGGATATACGGTTC
This sequence comes from Ecliptopera silaceata, assembly GCA_932527185.1. Classification (NCBI taxonomy): domain Eukaryota; kingdom Metazoa; phylum Arthropoda; class Insecta; order Lepidoptera; family Geometridae; genus Ecliptopera; species Ecliptopera silaceata. The sequence continues at coordinate 5,227,149 of OW052208.1, read as the reverse complement.
AAGTTTACTAAATAAATTAGGTGTGGAAAAGTAAGTGAGGGGACGTTTTTCGATTTGCCTCGCAGTGGTCACGAATGAATGCAGCACAGATTGGCGATGTCAATTGCTTGAGATTCGTACTAGCGAATTAAATTATACAGAATAATTGGTACGCCGGCACTTTTTTGTAAGCCCCCTTCTCACAAGACCAGTCAAACGCATCCTGTTTTTAGACCCATGTTTGGAAAAATCATACTTATAAATTATATAATATTTGTACATTGTAGTAATTTTATTTTTCTTTGTGGCTAACAACTTGCAATCTGTGGCTCTACCATGAGATGTCACAGTAAAATCGCCTGACTTTACTACAGTAGTTACGTCAATATTCGTATGACGAATTTTAGTACCCAACTATCCGCTAGAGGCGCTGTACAAATCTTCATACATTTTTTTTACTACAGACGCTAGCGAGTGTAGTAAATATAGTATAGTAAAAACTCATGGTAGAGCTACTGTTGAAATTTCAGTACGCCAGAGACAATAAAATATGTAAGTATTTCATTAGTTCTTTACAGATCTAATGTTATTTTCGAAACTCGAAATGATAAAGTGACAATAATGAGAAGTAAATTGAAAAATAGTAGGTTAAGTACTTATCTATGATTACATTATTGGTGTGCAAAATAAGACGCTTACATCTAGTAAAATATTCATGAGAATAAGACTTCCCCTACGTCTGAAGATCCTCCCCTTTTATATAACTTGCTAAGTAATTCACCAATTTAACCAATTTTTGCACGCTTCAATATTTTTATTAAGTGTCTTGAAATAAGTTATTTTGAAAGGAAATTATAGCCGCGCTTTTCCATTTCTGACTCATGCTTAGTCGTAGGTTCGACTTCCGTCATGCATAGATTTTCAAAAACCCTTTTAAAAAAAATATAATATGAATAATGTACGATATAAAAAAAAAATTTTTTAGACTTTGTCATGAGTCGATTTTCAGAAACCTTTTAAAAAAAATTGCGACAATAGTATGAATAAAATGTGTCCTATATTTGTTTATTTAGGACATGCTCCTAACTTTTCAAGGTATACTCCCAAATCTTGAATCAAAACATCTTTTTAGTTTAGTGCACGGAGACTTTATTTTCAAATCTCCTACTAGTCGTCGTCATATACAATTTTTGCAAACTGACTCACACCCACACTAACAAGATGCCGTTTATGTGAGTCAAACAAACAAACCATATTGGGGTCACCATTTGTACTTACTTTGTTATGTGCATACCTATTATACCGAAAGTAATAATGACATAATGAAAAGCATTAGCTATTCCAAAACCTTTTCTTTATTTATTTACCATTTAAAAAGTTTACATAATTACTTTATCTAAAATAGCATTAAGAAAACCACAAGGTTTGTAGATGTACCTAATGCTAAATTGAGTCTACAACTTAGAACATTACGTGTATCCATGCGTTCGAAGTCGCGGGTTACTAGTAAGTAACGTTAAAAATAGCTGATCAAAATAATATTTAAAATATGGCGAAGATGTCAAAAACAAACGCGTAATTAGAGAGCAGGGTACCAATTCTCGCGCTTTAGAGATTCGACGAAATCGACGTAGGTCGATAAAAGATGGCGGATGTCGAAAAAATGCTAAATAAGCTATTCTCGTGATGTCGCTAACAGACTTATGTCGTAAGAAATCTTTAGACAAGCAACGAGTGGTCCCGAGCGTTAGAGATCGAATGTCGAAGGATAGCAGCCATTTTCTAAAGACAACTCTGCCTGTTTTGACAAGAATAGTGGGTTGGTATCTACTCTCACTCTGTGTGTGATTCAGTTTCTGTTGGTTTCCTATTGTGGTGGGTATATTTTACGATGGTTGATGAATTTATCGTTGAGTTTTTAACGCTTTCCATCTCAAACAATTTTCGCCAATATCAAGTTGATATCAATAATATACTTAACTGAATTAACTAAATAATATCATCATCATCATCATCATCATCAACCTATATCAGTCCACTGCTGAACGTAGGTCTCTCCCAAGACGCGCCACTGAGCCCGGTCTTCGGCTCTTCTCATCCAGTGTTTGCCAGCTACACTCCTCAGATCGTCGCTCCATCTCGCCGGAGGGCGTCCTACACTACGCTTGCCTAAACGCTAAATAATATTCTTATAGATTAAAATAAATTTATTTCCAGAAAAATATGTAACATCGAGTCAGTAAAAAGTTCACTTCACTTCTTCTTTTTGGCTTTTGTGGCTTTAGTTTCATAAACCGTAGAATGGAGATAAAATATGGAGAAATCGTAATATAACTAAAGCCACTAAAATCCGGCTCGTCAGAACGCTTGTGTTTCCCATATTCCTATACGCTGCAGAGACGTGCACTCTTAGGGAAAGTGAGAAAAAGGTAGATGCTCTTGCGATGTGGTGCTGGAGAAGAATGCTAGGAGGATTGTGGACAGAGTTTCACACAAATCAATCCATACTCCAAGAACTTGGCATCAAGCAACGTCTATCGTCCGTTGTGCAGTCGCGTATCCTCACTTTCTTTGGGCATTTGTCTCGTCGTGGGGGAATTTCCATTGAACGCTTGGTGGTGCAGGGCAAGTTCGAAGGCAAAAAAGCGCGCGGTAGATCACCCATGAAATGGACAGACCAAATAAGAGCAGCCATTGATCTTCCCGAAATGTATATTTGTTATGTATATTTTTATTAATATGATGATGTAAAAAGTTAAAAACATGACGTTATTTGACTTGACGTTTGATAGCATGTAAAGGCTGGTTTAGACAGGGTCAGTAACTGACTACAAATTCGAGGCAAGTCAGTGCTGACCCGAAAAAAACCCTGTGTAAACTGATTTGAAGTCCAGTACAGTGGGTTGAAGTCAGCGCTGACTTGAATAATCGGAATCGAATCGGACACGAATATTTTAAAGTCAGTTGAAGCACCCCGCCACCCGCGCACCCTCGCGCCAGCCAAATAAACTCTGTGTAAACAAACAAGTCAGTGCGTGGTTAGTCACTGCCGCTGCGTTGTAGAGTGACCACGTTTTTTTCGCTGGCGATAAAAATGACGCGTAAGCTTAGCGAAAACGAAACCTTAAAATTGGTGCAATTATATTGCGAAAACTAGTGCCTTTGGGATAATAAACCCCTAAATTACCGCAATAAAGAAATGCGGTCAACGGCGTTGCAAAATATGGCTCAACAAATGTCGTTTATTTTTAGTTATCTCATTTACTACCATTTCTATTAACTCATTCAACAGCAAAATTGATAATTTTTTCAACAAATAATTAAATCGTCGTTTCAGTTGTTTTCGCGAATTCATTTTTGCCACTGACTTCACATGTGTGCTCACCTTGAGAAACGCACCACTACTACTTACTTCAGGTAAACAGTTAAAGTCAGTCGCGGCGCCGACATTGGCGCTGCGACTGACTTGTCTACTGACCCTGTATAAACCAACCTTATGACTGAACTGACAGTATAGAGTTTACTTACCTACCACAAAGTTTCGTACTACGCAAGTAAAACATGTAAAGGTAGTCAGACACTGGATATGATAATTTTTGGTTCAAAAACTATTTTTTTCTGTAATTATTTACTATAATTTGATATTCCATATTATAATCATTTCATAATCTATGTTGTGTGAATACTTGAGGCCACAAATGTATATAGATTCAGATTTAACAAGATCTTGTTAAAATAATAGCTGAAACGGAACGTATAATTGGTTTCTCTACAGAAATGTCGTGCCACCATTTGTCGAATCCTAGTGGGAATACGGTTTTTTGAATCGTCAGACATTTTCGTGAGATTTTGCCTAGACATTCAAGCTTCGTCAAGATCTCTATCTCGCCAAAATCGCTACAATCCGAGAATTGGGGGCCAGAGCTGACACGGCTACAATGCTACTGCCAGCACCAGACTCAAGCCGGCTGCCGATAATGATCAGTTTGATATGAATGACATTAATTGTACGTTTATTTTCATAATAAAAAAAATATTTAATTTCAAAGGAAAATAATTAATATCAAAGGAGGCTTTTACCGCTAAGGGGGCGCAACCAAAACTCTAAATTTAACTTTAAATTATGTATAGAAATTTATGATAGGTTAGAATATAACTTTTTTTTTTTCAAACGTAGTTACTTTTTAACAGGCGCCTTACAGAATTTTATAGTCAACTTGGTGCTTATGCATTTTCGTTTGCTCTCTTATAATTACAGGGGCCTATTTGACTCTATGCGGTAACGTATCCATCTAGCTAGAACATTAATATACGATAGTAGTGTAAAGAAAGTAAATTTTAAAAAAATCTCTATTCAATAAAATCACAAGGATCATTTAGAATTGTCTTACATACCTACCAGATGATTCTAGGTGCCTAGAAGAACGGGTAAGAAACTTACGGCCTGGTTCCTACCGTTTTTTTATATGATCTAGTGTAGCTCCATTTAAAAAATTAAAGTTTAATTAAATTAAGTAAACCGGGTGAAAATTAATTAAATCGATTTATTTCAAACCATTATTGGTGAAACAGTTAAATTTAAATAAGTTTATGACATAATAATATGAATATTACTAATATTTTACCTGCATTACTTAAAATGTTAAAAGTTCATTCAACAAATAACGTGGTTTAATTATTTGTGGCTTTGTATTAATTATATTATAAAACACATTTTCCTGTTAAGGCTGCCAATTACGCAATACCTCACAACTGTTTTTTTTTATCAAAAATCAATATTTTGTTGTTAATTAGTTTCTTTTACCCAACAAAAACTTATATTTACTCTGGATTTTTGATAAACATATTATTCGTAAAAAAAATCCTTATACACAACAGCATTAATTAAATAATTACAGGTGATTTATTTTCTTCTGAAATTCGAAATTCAAATCTCCAAAATTATTCATGAAAAAACTAACGGTCTATACTATTTATTGATTCCTTATAAATCAAGGGTATGGTTCCACGACATTTCTCTAACTCTCATGGTTTCATCACCGTCCTTTTCGAAAACCACCCTGTATATAGCCCACATGGATGTATAAACAAAGCCCTAGTGAACTAAGCAAGTAAATTTCAAAGACTCTGAGAATGCCAAGGAACGCTACAGCGACACCGAAGCATCCTCACTTTGCGGACGACGTAGGAACACCCCAGGTTTTTAGTTCGGGTATACGCTTCGGCGGGAGTCCCACATAACCATCGGCCCCCCGCGGGCCGGTGGTACCTATAAAAGGTTTTCATGGGTACCAAAAAAAAATTCCAACATAATGCTCTTAAATGTACAAAAAATATCCAGTTATGTGAAAAGATTGGATTCCAAGATCGTAGGTAATGTGTGCTCTCGTATAGGATTTAAAATCTTTTTCGGAAGTCTCCATGGTGCTGTGTACTTATTCTGCAGAAAAGACATTCAACCTGCGATTCAAGTAAAATATAATTATATTAGAGTCAAAACTCAGTTGGTCTTTTCTTAGTTTTGGCGTAAGAAGATACTTTCTCTAAGGCATTAATAGAGTTGCAAAAAGAAAACAAAATCAACCATTTTAAAATGATGTTATACATACTAATATATCACCCTAAATATATAGGTACTTATATAAATTATATACATAATACATTCTTATTCTTAATAAAGTCTCCAATGACTTTGACCAGTAGTAGACTTTTCGAAGATTTTTATTTTTACTAAAGTTTCCAAAGACAACAATAACGTATTATATCTGCGTTCTTCAATTTAGAACCACCGGTAAGCAGCGGAATGATCACGTGACTTTTTTTAGAAAATTCTGAAAAATATTAGAAATATTAAAGAAAAGTATTAAATATTAAAGAAAAATTTAATTTAAGAAATATTAAAAAAAATTTGAAAAATCAACCAGTTGACAGGCGTTACGGTTATCAGTTCGATTTTTGGTAAATTTTCTTCTGATAGTAAAAGAACTTGTCTAGTAGACAGAGTATTCTTTCCGATGCCGCTACGCGATGCGCCATCCCATCTATTCAATCAGTGTGACCGTACACGGCGCTGAGAGGCTTAACTCCGAAGCGCCGACACATCCTCAGGGATTCCATTCGTTCTCACCTGCTTGAAAAATTCAATGTTTAAAATACCCTGTGAAATGATTTTGTACGAAAAATTCCGCGATTCCTTTGTTTTGCCAAAATAGAATAGAAATAAGCCGTACTGACGTACGCATGCGTTCGTTGGCTTTTTATTTTATGTAGGCTTATAAAAATAAAAGTTGCAAAAGCTACGACAGGTATGACATGGCATCTCAGAATAAATAACAGAAAGTGAGTAGCGGATGGTCATTAAAAAATCATATTGCAAAATCTGAGCGTCACATAAATAGCCTATCTCAACCCTAAATGAAAATGTTGTGATGTAAACGGGAAAGAATGCTCGGCTCCCTTGATAGTTATTTGATATGATTTATTCATACGAACACAGCGTTCGCTTCGCAAAAGTTTACTCCTAACCGGACTGAAACATGTGTCCCCGATTGTAGCCGACTTCGGTCGGTAGGAGTATTATTAGTATATGTGGTAATTGCATTATTCGACATTATTTATTTCGGAAAAATTTCGCACATTTTTTGTTAAGTATATGAAAAGATTGGATTCCGAGATCTAAGGTAATATAGGATTTAAAATCTCTTTCAGAAGTCTCCATGGTATTAAAAAAAAACAGCCTTATGAAGTGTTTTTTCTAGCACTTATTTACTTATTATAAGTGCTAAAAAAACAGCTTTACCTTTTTGATTTGCTTTTGTAAATAAAAAAATATATGCTGTGGGTTGTGGGTTCGATTCCCACCCAGAGCAAATGTTTGTGTGATGAGCATAAATATTTGTTTTATGTCTGGGTGTTATTATCTATTCTATGATTGTATTTACAAAAAAATATATCAGCAATCTAATTCCCATAATACAAGCCATGCTTAGTTTGGGATTAGATTGTGATGTGTGAATTGTCCGTGCATATTTATTTAATGAAAGTACCGTGTTGGTATTACTCAATTATTTATGTGCCAGTATTGAAACGGAACGAAGCGATTTATAATTCCACGCGTGAGGATTTGTCCAGGCCGCGTTAGGAATGAACTCTTTTTCAAATGGAAGTTTATTTAATAGAAAATACTTTCTGAAATGTATTTATAAAGCCATTATGGTGTTTTTATTTTAAAGCTGTTCTTGACGGCCGCTTGTTATGCAAATGCGGGGGTGCAAGTGCGGGCTTTGTACAACAAACTTTAATGTTTACTCATATGTTAGCTGCTTGATTAAGTTTCATGTTTTTTTTACTATTAGGCAAAGTTTTGACCGAAATGTCAGTAGAGATATAAGACCGTACATTGTATTCTACCTAAAAGGTTATGTTACCTTTTAAAATAACCATAAATATTTTTTTTATTCTGAATCAAGTAGGTTTACAGAAACGTACCTTACCTTATAACTTAAATATAATAGCGCTTTGCCAGAATAAATAAAATGTATAATACAAAGCGTAGCTCCGTAGCAGGTGCTACGACAGACGACTTTACTCTCGTAGCTCTAAATACCTACAGCTTAAGCACTCTGAAGATTTCGTAGGCTTACCGCTTTGACAAAATTCATATTCCATGAATTTCTCTCAAACCTTTCCATTAGTTGCACAAAAAGGGACAAAGGACTGCTGATAAAGTATGCACAATACGCCCCCGTAATCTCCGAGTGGAGGATCGTACCAAATCCGCCCCGCCCATTACCACAAGCCGCTTAGCGTACTACTCTATGTAGATATATGTTTGTTGCAAGCTGAAACTTAATTAATAAATTATTAGGAACATTGCTCTGCGTTGTGGCAAAGTTACGCTAGGGAGCGTGTGCGAGACAATATAAGGCGGAAATGGTGTTCAAATGGCAAATAATACTATGTTCTTATGTTGCTAGATACTAAAATACTTACTCGGTTCTTTGAAGGTGTCTTAATATAGTAAAATAAGGAAAACAGCAGCAGCTATTTTTGACTTTATACAAGAGTCTGTAAAAAACGTTCACATTACAAAAAAAAAGAATATCTTTTATTATTACGTATTTTGGTAAACTTTTATATTTAATTAATAAATAAATAGATTTCAGAAAACGGTCAATTTTGTCACATTGCAAAACAATAAAAGACTTTTGGTTTTGTTTTATATTTATTTAAAGAACTTTAAATAAGTTCTAAAGTTCTAATCTCCAAAAAAAATGTAATACTTACATGAATGTTTTGATAAAAAATACAATTTTCAAATCAAATTAAGACCGTTTTATACACACAAAAGATTAGTCAAATCAAATCAATAAGATCTTAACTTGATTCCTACACGCTACCTACACAAAAACATATATAACTCTACCCTGAAAGCTGGGTGTTCCACAGTATAGTATATTCTCATCTGCAGAAGCTGTGCCGTATGTGGCGTTCTGAGTGCCACATGCATATTTGATGTGTACTTAATGTGCGGCCGCAAAGAGGATTGTGGCTGCCGTTAAATGGTGCTACTCCCTTTGTTAGGCTGACGTTGGCCACAAAGCTATGTTAAATACCTGCTATGTATGTTATGAATGAAATATGGATGAAGAGAGATAAAGATTTATTTGGAAAACACACAACACAAAGCTTACATACAAAATTGGTCTTAAAAATAATATAAAATTAAATAAAACTAAGCGCTTATACCCGGCTAAGGGGTAGGTCTGGGTATTCACTAGTCTCGCCATGTGTCGGATGAAGGAAATAGTACTTCAAAAAATGACTCTAATTAATTGATAAAAATAGTTCTTATTGTACTCTACCGTTCATTTTAATGAATTGACTCTAACGAGAGACTTGCAGCCACGGGTCGTGCTGTCGAGTTGGCCAAATATCCGTTTACTCCCACCTGTTCTGTTGAGTAGTTCTGTTGACAGAACTACTGGGATTTTTCCCCCATTAGTTCTATATCTATGTAAGCATATATCGAAACAGTTGTGGCATCGACACGACAAGAAGAAGAAGAATTGACTTTAATAATTTTACTTAAATATCCATTTGTATGTAACACGTTTTTTATAAAGAATAGGACAATAATAGGTCTTTACCTATGAAATTGCCGTTCTGTATGAAGAAATTGAAACGATTTTTTTTTCATGTATTTTTCATTTGTATTAATCGAAGTAATTACCCATGCAATCAATGCATCTTTGCCAACACAGTGGCAGGTTATTGATGCCCTTCTTAAAGAAATCAGCTGGACGGGAGGCAACAAATTCTTCAAAGGCATTTTGTACTGCCTCTCGGGTATTGAAGTTTTTCCCGCCAAGAAGTTATCCAAATTCTGGAAAAAGTAGTAGTCTGTAGGCGCAAAGTCTGGTGAGTAGGGCGGATGACGGAGAGCTTCCAACCCCAGTTCTTGCAACTTGGAGACCGCTTGCTGTGCAGTATGAGGTCACGCGTTGTCGTGCAGGAGCAGCGGAGACGAGCGATTGACCAATTCTGGTTGGAGATGTGCCAGCTTCTCCATCATTGTGATCAGTTCTTCACAGTACACATCTGCAGTAATGCTCACCCCGTTTGGAAAGAGCTGTGAGGAATCACACCGGCGCTAGACCACCAAACAGTGACCATCACTTTTCTAGGGGTAAGTTTTCGTTTAGGGCATTGTTTAGGTGCTGAACCAGGATCCAACCATCTTGCTGAGCGCTTGCGGTTATCAAACAGAATCCATTTTTCATCACGGGTAACATGCGGTTCAAAATTCCTTCATTTGTGTGTCTGTTGAACAGTACAAGGTACGTCTCGACGCGTACTTCGCGCTGGCAATCATTGAGTTCGTGGGACACCCATTCGTAAGGCTTTTTTACCTTGCCAATTTGACGCAAATGTACCAATATTGTTTTGTCGCTAACGTCGAAAGCTGCTGCTAATTCAGCCGTAGATTGTGTATCATCAGCTTCCACAATCGCCTTTAATTCGTCATTGTCGACCAAAGTCTTCGGACGACCGCGAGGTTCATTTTTCAGGTCGAAATTTCCAAAATGGAAGCGAGCAAACCAATAACAGGTGGTGCGTTGGTTTGTAGTGTTAGCTCCGTAAACGTCGTTGATGTTGCGTGCCGCTTGTGCCGCGTTGCTGCCACGACGGTACTCATATTCCATAATTACTCGAATTTTTAACGTATCCATTATGACGAAAAAGATTGAAATGCGATGAAAATGTAACACTAATCAATAAACAAATGACTATTTTTGGAAAAAAAAATCCATGTTTTTAAAATAAAATTAATTAGAAATTATAATTCTTAGCCAAACAAAAATTATTTTGATTTATAATGGCCAGTACTGCAGAACGGCAATTTCATAGGTAAAGACCTAATATTAGCCTGTTAGACCGTCATTCGTGGTTATGATTAGGCTCACCAATAACTCCAACAAGAAGTGTTTTTTAAGAACTCTATAATTTTTAGTTAATGTAGTAAGTATAATATTTTGTCCAATCCTAATAAAAATCACAAAAAGTTTCCACTTTGATCTCGGAAAAGAAATCCTCTTCGATATAAAATTAGTCTCTGCGCTCGCGATTTTCGAAGAATGTCCCACTTTATTAGATTCCATAAGCCTATTCATCACCCCCACGCTTTTGAGGCATTATATATTAGTGAATTGCGATCGAACATCTCGTATTACGAGCCTGTGATCTGCCGATGATAATAGACTGCCAGTACTAAGGCGATTACACACGGTTGTGATGCTCAAACTTTAAAACGCCAGGACTATTAAGAATTGCTAAAACTATAAGTTAGTATTGTAATGTATTTTTTGATATGGGAAATTGTATGTAATAATAATAATATATAAGTTAAGTTTCCTAAGTGTTATAATATTTTTTTTTTATTCTCAGATAAACGTTGAACACAAAACAAACTAAACAAAAATACAATTCATTTGATTTTTAATGCATTTTTTTTACGTTTGTTTATTTGTCTACTACCCAATTAGATGTGTGAAAAAATTAACATTACGTTATTAATTTTTAAATATTATATTGAAGATAAAAAAATGCAAAAATATTGTGATTATTTGTCAACATATATTGCCATCTTGTTGTATCATTATTTTACCTTAAAATACATATTGAGAACCATTGCGTAACAAAATATCAAAAGATGTTTGTGCGACCACCTGTATGATTCCATTAAGAATTACAGAGGATTAGCCCTAAGCTGATGAACAATAAGCTGAATTCGCTCATATCATAGCAAAATATAAAATAATGTGTACGTTATTTGAGAGCAGATAATATAAAAAAAAATTGTGGATTGTCTAACAAATAGGTAATTGTTCAAACTTTGACAGATAATTAGACACCTTCTTCACGAAAATTAATTATAATGTATTTAAATAATTTATATAATTAATATCTATATTATATTAATAATTTATATAATATATAATGAATATATAATATTAATAATTCATATAATTAAATATATTAGTTAGGTTAGGTATGTAATTAAAATGATCAAGAAGCGATGATTATTTGATAGATTTTATTGCCACTTTTTGCATCACGGTAAGGCTACTGTGATGCAAATACTGCCCAAAATACTGCCCAAGCAATTTATCTACGAAGCAAGCTAAATACATAAAATAATTTCCTGTCTTTCCTTCACAATACCTCACATTGACAGCAAAAGTTAAGCCCTAAATACCTTACTGGACAAATCCTACCTTTGTCCAATCTAAGGCTTTCATTCGGTTCGGCTTAGCTGGCTTTGTATGGGCATCTTAATACTTGTATTGTTGGGGTAATTCTAAGGGTGTGTTCGATAGATGGAATTGGTGACTGATAGGTGAAGCGTGGAGATTCACTCGTCAATTTAATTAATTTCACGACAAAAATTATACAAATATTTGCCGCGGTAATTTCTCAAGGTGAGATTTTCACAAAATTCTTATATTAGTATGTAAATAATCCTTATACTGTAAATATAAATATATAAATGTACACGGACATTTCACACATCACTCTCTAGTCCCAAACAAAGCAAAGCTACTTACTATGGGAACTAGACTGCTGATAGAATACTTAAATACCTACACTTTTTATGTAAATACATACATAGAATACATAGTAACACCCAGACACAGAATAAATATTTATGTCACACAAATATTTTCTCTGGGTGGGAATCGAACCCAAGACCCACAGCATGGAAGGCAGAGCTACTACCAACTGAGCTGTGACAGCTGGCAATATGTAATAATATATTTGCAAATAAAAGTTAAGATGAAAAAAACGTTAAAAGCATTGAATCTATAGATAAATAGTATGGGATAGGAAGCAGTCTGTCTAGAAGAGAGGAGGCGACATCGATTTCCATGGAATTTTTCCATTATCTCGGAAAATTGCGCACTCGATCGAACGATTTATTATTTATCAGCACTTATGGAATAAATATTGGTAGAGTCTGACTGAAAGATGAAATGAGATTAAAGATCTTGTATGTACATCAAGGATTGTACTAGTTTTATGAAAGACAACTCCTACAACATAAAAGAATTAATAAAATGATATAAAATTTTTGATTATAATTATTATTGAGAGTTATAAACGACACTATTGAACTGAACACGCGAAGACACTTTCGCTGAGCTATGAAATATGAAAACATACAATTCCTTGTGTTATAGATAGATATTTTTTATTATACATATAAAATACCCAGAACACCCGAAATAAATATTTGCAGATCGTACAAACATTTATCCCAAGGCGGGAATCGAACCCGCAATCTCCGCGTTGCAGGCGGACATTCGCCCCCCGCGCCATATCGGTCGTAGATAATAGTCGTAAGTTTATTTGTGAACAAAATATAGGCCACTACATACACTTTTAAAAATTTAAAAAAATACAATTCAAAAGAAAATAACATTATTATTTATTGTATGAAACAAGACGTTGGTTTCCTAAGTTTCACCTTCAATGCATTTCACGTGTTGACGCTTCTTTAAGCATACCACGTCCAGTTTACCCTCGTTGTTACCCTTTGTGCTGGTCAGTGTGGAACAAAGGGTATATAACGATGTGGTTATCTCAAAGTTTTGCACTTACACGCATGGATATCATCATTTTAATTGTTAGACATTTTGTTGATATTGTTATTGAGCAAAATATTATTATAAAAAGGTTGAAGCAATATCTATGAACAATTATATTATACATAGATAATAAAGTTTAAGATTTAATTGGAATGTGCTTTATAAGCTATTTTAAAATATCTGTTGTAGTTACCTAAAAATTTATTTTACCTGTTGACGTTAAATGAATTTGATTCACTATAAATGAATTACAAAATTACAATTTGTGATCATGAATTATCACAAAATGCCATGCTCATCGTTTAAATTAATTAGGTACTTACATGGGTTTTTCAGGAAAATTGGACCTTGTTATTTGGCTAATATTATTTAATATGAATATAAATTCGGTATTTCCATATGCGTTGGTACCTATAATACCTATCTTGTACCTACTCATAGGAAAACCGCAATTTCAAACGCAAATACTAGAAAACCTTTACTTAGCCTTGTAATTAATAAGTTGTTTTGATGGATGGCTGGAAAATATAATTAAAAAAATATAATGAAATAAGTGGTGTGGCTGTGACACGAAATTTAAGACACTTTTTTACATTATTAAACATGTTGCTTAAAATGTCAAAATACATATATTACTAACCTAGTCTAATGATTTTTGTTTTAATGTTAAAAGAAGCAGATACCGAACCTCATGGTGACTGCATTACTTTGCAAGTCTATTGAAGACATGTTCTCATGTAAATGCAATGCAAGCAGCCCATCTATCTCTGAGAAAAAGAGGAAAAGGGCTCATTTAAAGCATCACCTTTGTTTACTAAACGATATACATATTATAGAGCCACAGTGTTGCTCACTACAACGAACTAAATAATAGTTTATACCATATACAAACTAGTTTTTAGTTTGTTGTAGTGTCAAAGAGAATTCATTTCAAATTCTTCGTCAATTCCCATAACCTCATAGATGCCATGGTCGGTCACCTATCACTGCATGCCCTTTCACATCAAACGACGATCATGTCCATAGTAAACTATACCTTATTCTAAATCAATAAGGTGCAATATCGGAAGCACAGATACGCGCGCCAACATTTGATTAACACACATCGTTGGTCAAGTATTTATCAAATTAATACAAAATTTAATAGAGCAGGCATCTTGTGACGTGCCCGGGAACATTCCTTGTAATCAAGGAACAATTTGAATCTATAGCATTGTTTGACTGGAACTGGTAGTCATCATCATCAAGGTGTTGTTCATATTTTGACTATTGTTATATTTTATTTACCGTTCGTATAGCAATGCTAAAACATGCATGATAATGTTTCTAGCTAAAAAATCTATGTTGACCAGAATCTAGTCAAATATAACAGAAATAATATGTCAAAACCGTTCATACATAAACATTTCAATCCCGAAACGAACGAGCGCCCGCGACCCTTTGTCAGGCTAATCTAGGGGGTCAGATCAATCTGTAGTATGATGAAAATTAGCAGACAAAGGCGTAATAAATATTTTTTTTGTTATATGATCAAAAATATGTGTGGTCCACATAATATGGCAATGATAAGGTTTTGTGGACTAATAAGGACTGCCAAAACTTCATTGTCAATTTAGTCCAGCTTAAGCAGCTTATTTTATATTTCGAGTATCACAGTAGGTTTCTTTTATAAGTGTGTTTAATAAATATAGTTTCAACACCAAGTTACCGAAGACATTTTTAAGTTGCCACAAGGTTTCTTTGTAATGGAAACAAAATTATATTCTCTCGTTTTTTCTTCAAACATCAATAGTAAAATATTCTGCTGTTTTAGTGTATACTACTATTATCAATACATACTCACTAAAATTCTTTTTCATGGTCAATTTAAAATATAATACATTTTGTGAGTGGGTGAATTGACCCTTGCGAATCTAATTTTCGCCTCTGGGACAGCCCTATAGTGAAATCTGAAAGACTACTTAGGGGCAATTCACACGATCAACAATATCACGCAATACGCGGTATCACGATCCAGCTTTTATATACTTAATACAGTATCATGATACCGCGTATTGACGGAATCGTATCGTGTTATTGGTACGGTGTATCTGGATAGTATCTACCTATACCTGGGATCTCAATCACAATATCAGGATCACGATCTAGAATTGACAGTGTATACCGGTTAAATACCGTTCATAAAAATGAAAAAATATGAAAAACATTTAAGGCACGAGTGTTGCCAAATCAATCTAAGTCTCCTCAAATTTTAGATTTAATTAGAATTTAGATCCTAAAGAGAACTCCAATTTTTTTTCGCAAAAAAGGGATCACATGAACAGCAATATCTCTCAAATATATAGATATCTACTTAATAAAAAAATAATCACCAAAATTATTTATTTTACAACAGATAAATTGAAAGCCTTTTTATTACATCGAAAAATGTGGGTTTTTTGATATATTTGGATTTAAAATTTAAGTCACAGTTATTTTAAAATATGATTTACAAATTCTATTTTACCTCAACTTGCGTAGTAGGTACAGTCAGGTTCATATTTTTTTTTTCTCGATCCAATAATGTACCCTAGTATCATAATATTTTACAGTCCATTGTCCATGTTCTGTTTTATGTAATATCATACCCAAGGTTAAAATCTAGATTTACGACTGAATTCTAGACGCGAAACCAATCTTGATTTCGAACCCGCTGAGCGAAAGCAAATGGAAATGGGTATTTGGAGAATATTGCACAATATCTAGAACGATTTCAACTTGATAACTTCGAACTTCTTCTTTTGAATTTAGGTATATCATTATTAAAAACACTAATTAAGATAATCAACAATGTTTAGACATATTTATGTGAATTAAATTCGCAGTAGCCAGCGCAGTGAATCGAGTTTGGTTACGCGTTCAAACGCGAAATAAGATCGCTGGCTCGACACTAATCATTAATTTTTGTCACTGACTGTATATATTTTAACTGTTACGTACATACGGTATTTGTTTTCCTGTAACAACATAAAAATAATGAAAACTTAGCCACAAGTTGAGGTTATATGTACATGACTTGCTCGTATGAACAATCATTTCGTTCATTATAAATAGTTATCGGGTCCAGTACGCTCTCCACTATTATTTCGTCGTAGATCGCAAATACACGTTTATACTATAATTCATAACCGCATAAAAAACTTATCTATTTACAATGTTTATACTTAAGTTTAGTATCTTGTGCCTTTTTATAACGTGTTTTAAATTATGTTCTGCTTCGATTTTAACCAGGGTGAGTTTTTGATTTGATTATATTATTTTACGTGGTGTTAGGTAATACAGATATGTATTATGCTAATTTATTCCACTAGATAACGCTATATAGCAATGTATCATGGTCTACGACGACTTCAAATAAAATTACAATAAAAAACATACTTTTTTTATAAATTAGACTTTTGTTTTGGTCATTTTGTGTTTACCGAAACATTGCTTTCTAATAAAATCGTTATGATTAAATATCAAAACTGCTGATACAACGCCATCTATTAAAAGAACAGGCAAACTGTTGACAATTAAAATCTTATTGTGTCTGCAATCTTTATAAAATAAAAAAATTGCTGCGGAAATGACACTCTGTAATAAAGTAATAACTGATAAGCTAGACAAATAAATCTCGCTTAATTCGTAATTTTTGTTACAGGAAAAACCCTCAAAAAGGGTTTGCGTAATAGGAGCTGGAATATCAGGATTATCTACAGCTAGATATTTAAAAGAAGAAGGAATAAACTTTACAGTATTCGAAGTCACAAAATATATAGGTGGGATATGGCGGTATGATAATAGAACAGGCATTGATGAAAATGGGATGCCTTTACATTCCAGCATTTACAAACATTTGAGGTAAAGAGTCCAATGCAGAAAACCTTTTTTTAATAATCATTCAAACAGATCAATATATGTATGATGATATAAACTTGCTCACTGTGAGGCTGAGTTAAAAAATAACATAATTCTAAATATGTTGGATATATAGGCAAAAGAAGAGTGGGATAAGAGTAATAAAAAATTTAATGAGTAAGACAAAGATAACCCGCTATTATTTAAATATTATTCAGAATGTAGGTTCTGATCTTATATTTTTTCCAGAACTAATCTACCAAAGCCGACAATGGAACTAAAAGGATTTCCTTTACCCGATGACGTACCATCATTTCCGAGTTGGGAGATCTATTATAAATATCTGCAAAATTTCACAAAGCACTTTGATTTGGAAAAACATATTAAAGTGAGTTCAAGAGAGGCTTTGATTTAGGTTTTTTTAATTAATTGGGACTAGCTACAAGTACTTCATAAAAAATATATTTCAGTTCTTACACAACGTGTTACTAGTGCAAAGAGAAGGCGATGTATGGAGAGTAAAGTACGAACATGTGATAACAGGAAAAATCTTTGAGGAAGCTTATGACTTTATTGTCATTGGTACTGGTCATTTCAACCAACCCAACATGCCTGAAACACCTGGAAAAAACATATTTCGAGGTGAGAATAAGTTTATATGATATAAGTCCCCGGTGTAATATTTGATTAAAATGTGAAACTGCGTCTCCTCAATGGCACAGTCTGGAGAAAATATCGATATGGGGTTTTCAATAAGATTACATTTAATTTTAAAATTTCAGGTTCAATTATCCATAGTAAAGACTACCGTGTCCCAGATCCGTACAAAAACCGCCGTGTCCTAATAGTTGGAGCAGGACCTTCCGGCATGGATATTGCGATGGACGTGGTCGTCGAGGCTAAAACAATAATCCACAGTCACCACTCGAAGGTCAACTTTATGAAAACCTGGCCTTCGAATTACATGAAGAAACCAGATATCCTGGAACTTAAAGAGCATGGAGCTGTGTTTGTGGATGGGACGTACGAAGATGTAGATGACATTATTTATTGCACGGGTACGTTTACAACACGTTTTCTTTTTTAACATGTGGAAATCTTGGAAACTACTGCTTGTTATTAACAGTCAGACTTAAACTGACTAAAACTTTACGTTTCGACGGACTCTTTTGCCAGGGGATGCGAGTGCGTCTATGGATTCGTTCGCGATACGTATACCTACAGCCTAAACAAGCAAATGTCAAGCCATGTTTGGTTTAGCTACTGCATTCAATAATGCTTAGCTTTGATATGATATGACGATGCTGTCAGTTAAGTCAGTCACAAACATATCAGTTTCTTAAGTAATCTGTAGAAAACACTATTAGAAACAACCTCAACCTATTATAAATCTGATACTTGAAGTAGTTCAGTGTTAAATACTCTCGAACCATTATTGCGTGGAATGAATTCTATGAACAGCTCTTCATTTCAGGATACAACTACGACTATCCGTTCCTAGATGAGACAAGCGGCCTGATCATAAGCCCTCGCACTGTGGTTCCTCTGCACCAGAATATGGTGAACATCAATCAGCCCAGCATGGTCATCTTAGGGGTCATTACATCTGCGAACTTTGTCATTTGTTTGGATGATCAGGTACTGATATAATTTGTCTAGATTTTTGAAGCAATATTAAGTGCAATGGCGTTTCATACTGTGTTTCACTTCTTAAGTTAGTTCTTCTTCTTTTTGTTCTACTTCTTTTTATTCTTTTTCTGTTGCTTGTAAATTTTACAAAAAATATTATTTTTAGGCTCGTTATACCTCGGCACTGATAAAAGGACATTTTGTTTTACCCTCCCATGACGAAATGATGCAAATATGGCAGAAGAAATCTGTTGCCGCACTATCCACTAGTTTTGCTGGACGTCCGCAGTCACTATCTTCAATTCATGCTTTATTTATGAAAGAGGTAAAGTATAATGTTGAATGTTCATATAATCTTTTTGATTGGTAGGACATACTTTAGTATTATTATTGATTTATATGATATCAATTAGTATTATTAATAATAATTGGAAATAGCGCAATCTAAGAATCGGCAAGTTGTTACAGCGACATCTAGTTTTTGTTTACTTATTTAAAAAAAAATAAAGCAAATTGAAACATTGGAAGGATCTTTCAATTGTTTTTTGATAGCAAACAGTTAGCTCCCAAAAATACCTAAGTTCTACATTAAAACATAAAATTTTCTTTACTTTCAGAATCAGTATTATGCAGATCTATCAGCGGAATCGGGCATAGACAGAGTACCCCCTGTGTTTTTTGATATACGAAAAGATAGCGTAAAATCACTGTTTCGTAACTTTAACACTTATAGAAACTATGCTTACACGGTACTGGATGATAAGACTTTTACTAAAGTGCTTGAACAACCTTTATTAAAAAATAATAGCGTAACACCTTTGATGTTGTAACAGTTCTGTGGTCCTTCTTGCCTAACGGATCTTGTGTTAATTCCCACCAAAATCAAACATTTGTAATGGCACACATTAATATTGGTTCTGTGTATTTTATTTATTAACGATGTATATTCATATCTGCTATTTAGTTCGTATAGTTAACATAGGATAGTTTAGAATTTGGATTGTGTTGTGTGAAATGTCAATATTATTTATTTATTATTTATCAGACGTAGGAGTGAGTAAAAGTAGAAAATATATTGTGCCGATTACATTTCGGTTTTAAAAAATATTTCTCATTAAGACAAATCGTCACTTACTTGAGATATACCTAAGTAGATTTAATGTGGACAAGTGATAGATCAGAACAATATATTTTTTTAAATACTGTGTATTTTTTTACAAAATTACATCATTCCTTCTAGTTATGTACCATGAAATTAAATTTATATTACTTAAATAATGAAAATTAAGTAATTAGTAGCACTTTTATTCGTTCAGTTTTGTATTGAACAACCTTGTCTAGTCTTGTCGACATTGTAGTTAGTTTATTTATGTAAATTAATTTATGAAATAAATATTTAACTTATTTTTTTTGTTTTATTCAAAGCTCTTCTTTCCTTGGTCGTTAGCTTAAATCTCATTAGGAACAAACTTGTGTGATGGTAAATGTGCAAAATAAAGTACAAGTATTCTAGTTCTCATTGTGCAAGTTTTTAAGTTAGAGACTAGATGGCGTTGTGTGAATTGTCCAAAAATATTTGTTTATTTTAATTATTTCTCAGAGATACATTTTATAAGTTATGCGATAAAAAGCCGTGTAATTAAATAAACTTTATAATATGAATTAGCTAGCATTGTAAGTGTATAATCAGTTGTTCCAATTATAATAATATAAGTAGTTATTATATAATATATCCATCCAGTACAATACGTTTTCTACATTATTATTTCGTCACGGAACTCAGTGACACGTTCCTTAGATAATTTATTTATAAATTACGATTATTTAAAATGTTTAATTATAAATTCAAAACTGTGTTTATTTTTGTGCTGTGTTTTAAAATATGTTTGGCATCTGTTATATCAAAAGTGAGTTTTTGCGTTACTTTATACTTGTATTTTTTTGGATACATACTTAAAAAAATGTATATATTTATGAAAAACTTCTCATTATAAATTATTTATGCATACTACCATATATATAAAAACACCTACTAAATAAAATGTCTAGGTAATAAAAATTCCCTGCTTACTAACCTACTTACACGTATTAGCACTAGATTATTATAGTTGTTCATTATTAGAGACAATAATGATTAATACTCACGCAAAAACAATAGGAGATAAGTTACTAATACACAGCTGATAGTGTTAAAATGACAAGGCGGTTAAGACATTTTGGTCCGACCATGCTTTGAAAATAGTCTTTGTAAATGCGTTGAGTAACTCACACGGCAAGTTTTGTTGTTATTTTAGTTATCAGATAAAAAAGTTCAAGGTGTTAAATTACTTGATATGGCTCGTTGAATAATTGTGTGTTAAATTTTAAAAAAATGGTAGGTAAAACGTTTTCTTTAACAAAGTAAAATTGTTATCCTAGAATAACTCGGTTGGTTAAAGTATGTGGTAAAATATTTTTTATCTACCCAGAAAGAAAGTCAAAAAACCTGTATCACAGTTATTATCACCATATATTTTGATAACATTCTTGAACTTGGCACTCACATCGAGCTGTGTCACTTTTTAATACCTTGTGATTGTGACGCATTTGCTTTGCTATTGTTTACATGCTAGTTTGACATTACCAAGGCCGTTTTCGAAGACAGATTGAAAAAAAAAATCTTGTAAATTGTATTGACTTTTTTTAGGAATTTTCATCAAAACGTGTTTGTGTGATTGGGGCTGGAATAGCAGGGTTGTCTACAGCTAGATATTTGAAGGAAGAAGGTATAAACTTCACAGTTTACGAAGTAACAAAATATATAGGGGGAACTTGGCGGTATGATCCGAGAACTGGCAACGATGAGAATGGGATTCCCTTGCATACCAGTATGTACAAGCATTTGAGGTATGTTAGAGAATACATATTTATTATAGGTGCCTACTCAAAAAAAACACAAAATCGTCTTTTATAGATATTTAAAGAAGTCCTATCTACAGATGATAATTAAAAGCCTTGTTGTATATTGTATAGAATTGAACTAATAATGAAATATTGAATTTTCAGAACAAACTTACCAAAGCCGACCATGGAACTGAGAGGATTTCCTTTACCAGATGACATACCTTCATTTCCCAGCTGGGAGATCTATTACAAATACTTGCAAAATTACACAGAACACTTCGATTTAAGAAAACATATAAAAGTGAGTTTCAGAGACGCTTTGATACAAAGTGAGTAGTTTGAGCTCGAAAAACTTATACAGTTCCTAATACTGTATATTTATCACAATAAAATGTTATATTCCAGTTTTTACACAACGTGATACTTGTTAAAAAGGAAGACGATACGTGGAAAGTGAAATACGAACATGTCAAAACAGGGGAAGTATTTGAAGAAGAGTATGACTTTATTGTCGTTGGCAATGGTCATTTTAGCAAAGCTAATATGCCTGATACACCTGGAAAAGATATATTTAAAGGTAAAACAAGTCACAAAGAGGCTTATGGAGGCTCATGGAGAACAATGACTAATCAATCTCGTAAATTTCAGGTTCGATTATCCATAGTCATGACTACCGTGTCCCAGACCCATACAAAAGCCGTCGTGTCCTAGTAGTTGGAGCAGGGCCGTCTGGCATGGACATTGCGATGGACGTAGAGGCTGTGGCCAAAACACTGATCCATAGTCACCACTCAAAGGTTAATTTTGCGACAACTTGGCCTTCACATTACATGCGGAAGCCAGATGTCCTGGAGCTAAAGGAACATGGAGTTGTGTTTGTGGATGGGACGTATGAAGATGTAGATGATATTATTTACTGCACGGGTACGAAATTGTCTCTACCGTAGATATATGCCATACTAATATTATCATCATCCTATTAGCCTGGAACCCTATCCTGCAGTGGGTGTTACCAGGTTAAAATGATGATGATGATAATATTAGTATGTATAGGCCTCCTTAATGCCTTGCCAACGTCTTCGTCCTTGGACTTTTCTCACCCAGGAGTTTCCGCGACTTTTATAATGTAATCAACCCATCGCGCTTATATATTGGTCACTAATTCTTGTAAATCACTACTTTCTTCATCAGACCCTGGGTGTAGTATGACAGTGATGCTTTTCATTGTGCGTGGTAATATGCATTGGACCAAAATAGAGTATGTAGTTGTTTTGATCAGATCCTACTACATCGTTGAAGACTCGAGAGTGTCTAGTATCATTATTACTTGTCTTTATTGCGGATTACGTTCCATGAAGTACTTGCATAATCTACAATAGTCATGTCATGTAATTCCAAAGTCAGTTTTTTTTATCTATTCCAGGATTTAACTACGACTACCCATTTCTCGATGAGACCAGTGGCCTGACGATAAACCCTCGCACTGTGATTCCTCTGTATAAGTATATGGTGAACATCAACCAGCCCAGCATGATAATCATGGGACTTGTTGTCAGAGCTTGCTTGGTCGTCTCTTTGGATGCTCAGGTACCTTCCTTCTTATGATATATTTCCAAGGTGGTTTGAAAACTGGCCGACACCCACACTATACTGATTGAAGGAGGCACTAAGGAACCTTCTACTAAGTCTTCTTCGTTTCCATGATACTCTCAAACATAATTTTCCCAAAACACGACCACTTTTACTTAGTATTTATCCTTTATTGATATTACATAAGAAAAAAATGGTATCAGCATCAAAACGTTGCGAAAGTTCTTATTCCTATCTATTTAAAAAGTTGAATATTCTGCAGGCTCGTTACGCTACGTCATTGATAAAAGGAAACTTCACTCTGCCGTCCCGAGATGAAATGATGCAAGATTGGCAGAAGCAAGCTGATGCAGTCAGGTCCAAGGGGCTTCCATTGTCGTTCATTCATGTCTTAGCTGAGAAAGAGGTACCTAAACAATCATAAAACCTGTTTTCCTCATATAGTTATGACATTTTTTGGAATAATTATGATCCAATTTTTTTAGATAATGTTGAGGATATATTTAAAAGTAGATAATTACCTATAATTTGTGATCTCAATATCTGGCGAACGAAGAAAATAACTTTCTATTCAATCTAGAACATAACAACAGAAATAAAATGAAATTAAATTTATTGGAGATCTGAATAATCGTTACAACCTTTTTTTAACGAACACTTGGAAACTGCCTATATCAAAAATACCTATATCAATGGTCAAAATACTTTTAAGTAAGTATTTTTTTTATTTCAGGACCAGTATTACGCAGAGTTATCAGCAGAATCTGGTATAGACCGGGTACCTCCAGTCATGTTCAAAATCCGAGCAGAAGACACAAAAGCGAAGCTTGATAATTTGTACACTTACAGAAACTATGAGTACACGGTGAAAGATGATGAGACTTTCACCAGAGCGCTTGAAGAACCTCTAAAAAATAACAGCCTAGCACCGTAGAGCTAGGAATCGGGGAAACTCAAGTCAAGTTAATAACATAGATGGCGCTGTATTGGTAGAATGATTGACCAGTTTCCCGCGCTTTTTTTTCTATAACAGCAAACAAGCCAGTGTATTGGAAGAAGTTTTGAATAATTTCCCGTGCTTTTTTGAATTGTAGGTACTTATCGTAGCGACGTATGACGTAGGTATGTACCTAATAAAAAGAAAGTAACATTTTACTTTTTAATTTTATACCGAGCTAGACGAACCAACTCGCAAATTGTGTATGAAAAATTATAATTTTCGACTAAGAAGTAAGTACTTACCTAACAAAAACATTAAACTCCATACAACTTTTTTGGATTGATCGAGAATTAAACGAAAATTTCCGAAATTGAAACGAAAATACAGACTACGGGCTCAGAGAAAGTAAAAAAAAGCTTCCCCCTTGACTGCTGAGAGGTTTCCGTAGAGTAAGTACCTACTTATTAACATACTTATTAACAGATACCTTTCTAAACAGTACTTACGTCTAGCAAATAATATTTATTGTCTTAGCTTGTTTATTCGTCGTGATAATGTACTTAGTAAAGTAAAGCTACATTATAATATTGTGTATTTACAGCCAGTAACTAGGTCGAGATTATTGTTTTGATTTACGAATGGTACAGTTTTTGTATAGAAAAATAGTCTTTGTATGCAAAAATTGTTTTTCATACCAACAAAATAAAACTTAAACTTAGTCCGAGTTCCGTTGAATTCCGAATAATATTTATGTGAAACTATTAATAGTTACCTACTACGTAAATACTTTTTGTAATAGAGTTATAAGTATTAAATAATAGTAAAACTTGTGGTTATACATTTATACATTATACTTACAGATATTTTAATACATAATAATATTTTACATCACGTATCTATATTATTATTTAAATAAATCATTGTAAAAATTACTGGTAACAGTCAGTTATTATAAACATAAAAAATGTAACTAAGTATTTAATTGCCGCTTTAATCACAAAGATGTTTTTTTTTGTGACAGTTACAAAATTTTGTCACTACAAATTTATAAATATTATTACATTTATTACTAACGAATTTGTTACTCTAATCAAGAATCGATATTTATCAACCTACTTACTGGTTTTGACTGTAAATAGAATAAAATCTATCATTTTTTAAAATCAATGCAATTTTACTATGCATTGCTTTGCACTGCGTCGATCACGACACTACAAAAGTTACCATATCCCCCGAGTCCCCCAGGGGGGACACACAAGAACATTTCTAGCGAACAGGGGAGCCAAGCCCTTTAAATGTACAGGTTATTTAAAATCGGAACTTAGCCGAGCATCCAATAGGACAGAGTATTACTTCACTGGATGAGCGTTTCGCCTTACTACACTTGTAATAATACGTTACTTTACTATAGTACTATAATAATAATAGATATGTTAAATAGAATCATAATATTAAACTTTTGCAGTTAAAATACTTTGCGTCAAAAAATATTACGTGCTCTGTCAAAAAACATACAATAAAAAACCACAGATACAAATAACAACAAAAGTAATGTCAGAAAGGCCAAATCTTGCTCAAAAATAAGTCCTTATCCAAACAATTTTTTTTTCTTCTACAAATACTAGATACATTATAATATATTAAAGTATGAATTCTACTAAACTTCAATAGGACAACTTTCTCCCAATCCTGGCATATACTTCCTCTCATACTTATTATCGTCAATAACAGTCCACTCATAGTCTCTGAAGTTCAAAAAGTCTTCTAGACGGTTCTTGGCGTTGAAATCCCTCATGGTTATGTAAACTGGAGGGACTCGGGGAATACCCGCTTCTTGGGTCAGATTTCCAAAGTATCGGTCCTGGAAAATAGTAATATAATAATGAAATTCTTTATAGAGGACTAATAAATTGAATAACAACCACTCTTAATATTAGCCCTACAAAAGGCGGTCTTATCGCACGAAGCTATTTCTTCAAGACAACTTTTTTTTTTTTTTTTTTTTTTTTTTTTTTTATGCCATAGCTGGCAGACGAGCTTGCGGGCCACCTGATGGGAAGTGGTCACCGCCGCCCATGGACACCTGCAACACCAGAGGCGCTGTCGGTGCGCTGCCGGCCTTTTAAGTGAAGGTAAACCCCTCTCTTGAAGGCCCCCATGTCGAAGCTCCGAGGGAAAACCATGGGGGGTAGCTCGTTCCACAACTTACACGTTCGAGGCAAAAACGATCTCGTAAACCGTGAAGTTGTGGAGAACCACCCATCCAGGTGGTGAGGATGAAATTTGGTTTTCCGGCGTGTCGTGCGGTGGTGAAAGTCAGCCGCAGGCACCAAATTAAACAATTCGTTAGAACACTCCCCATTATAAAGACGGTAGAACACGCATAAGGAGCCAACGTCCCTACGCAAACTTAAGGGGTCCAGACCGTCTGTGAGCTTGGAATCGTCGACAATACGAGCCGCCCGACGTTGTAACCGGTCAAATGGAAGGAGTTGATACTGAGGCGCACCAGCCCAGAGATGAGAGCAGTACTCCACATGGGGTCGGACTTGCGCTTTGTAAAGCAGTAGTTTTTGGTCCGATGTGAAGTAGTCGCTCGCTCTGTTTAGTACGCCTAGTTTTTTGGAGGCCAATTTGGCCTTTCCTTCCAGATGACTGCGGAATTGTACGTCACTCGATATGTCGACACCAAGGATTCCAATGCTCTTGGAGATGTTAAGGGGAGTGTTCTCGAAAATCGGAGCTTTGATGAATGGGGTTTTTTTAGCGGTAAACGCGCAAATTTGTGTCTTTGTGGGGTTGAAGCGGACCAGGTTTTGTCGACCCCAAGCTGAAACTTGATTGAGAGAAGTCTCAACTTCAGACACAATTTTGTTACGGCACTCTTCAACTTGTACCCGAGAAATGTTTGCGCGGCCTGTATATTGGGCGTCACCAGTGCTGTCATCTGCATAGCAATGAATGTTACTAACGCGTAACATATCATTGATATGCAGAATAAACAGAGTGGGTGAAAGTACAGAGCCTTGTGGGACGCCAGCATTTATGGGCTTAATGTCTGAGCAAGACCCGTCTACAACGACTTTAATGCTACGCTCCGATAAAAAGCTGGCTGTCCAATTGCATAATTTCTCAGGTAATCCGTAAGCAGGAAGTTTAGATAAGAGTGCATTGTGCCAGACCCTATCGAAGGCCTTCGCAATATCTAGGCTAACTGCCAGAGCCTCTCCCTTCTTTTCCACGGCTTCAGCCCATCGATGACTTAAGTACACAAGAAGGTCACCAGCTGAACGACCATGGCGGAAGCCATATTGTCGGTCATTTATCAGCTGGTGCTCCTCAAGGTACCCAAGTAGTTGGTCATTGATGATTCTCTCCATCACCTTGGAAAAAAGGGAAGTTATTGCAATGGGCCTGTAATTGGAAGGGTCAGAGCGGTCACCTTTTTTAGGAATTGGGTGAACCAATGCTGTCTTCCATGCAGACGGAACAGTTCCCGTGGCGTAAGAGTGCTTGTAGAGGCGCGTTAGTACCGGTGCCAACTCCGGAGCACAGACTTTAAGCACAATCGCTGGAATTTCATCCGGCCCACTCGACTTACGAATGTCGAGGGAAAAGAGTGCTCGCCGCACTGCGCTTTGCGTAAAGCGAATTTCGGGCATTGAGCTCTCACATCGCGGTATGGTAGGCGGTGTGTTTCCCCCAGCATCTAAAGTCGAGTTGGAAGCAAAGAGTGTGCCTAAGATATCAGCTTTCTCTTTGGCTGTGTGGGCCAGTGAATCATCCATCTTGCGCAGAGCAGGGAGTGACGACTTGCAGAAGTTGCCCTCGACAGCTTTCGCAAGAGACCAAAAAGCACGACTCCCAGATGGGAAGCTAGTCAGTTTCTTGCCAATGCTGCCGATATGAAGAAACTTTGCTCTAGCTATTCGCTTTTTGAAGGATCTAGAAGCAACGTTAAAGAGTTTCTTTAACTCGGGGATATTGTGCTCGCTGTCACTGTCACGTGCTGCAGCCCAAGCACGGTAAGCACTTTGCTTGAGGTCAGAGACCTCAGAACAATCTACACCGTACCAAGGCTGGGTCTTACCACCAAGCGGCACCACAGAGCTAGGAATGAAGCATTCCATGCCCTGAAGGACCACATCGGCGACTGACTCGGCACAGATACAGGAGTCATCCGACAAGAAACATAGTTGCTTCCAGGGGTAGGATGCATAAAACTCTCGCAATCCATCCCAATCAGCTGACTTATAGTGCCAGACCCGACGCTTCCCTAATGGGCGTGGGCGATCGGGACACATAATTGGCACTTCCGAACGAATCAGACAATGGTCCGAGGACCCCAAGGGTGCATCGACTGATATCTGATAGCCGTTCGGGCTTGAAGTCAGCAAGAGATCCAAAAGAGAAGCAGTATGGCCGTCAATATCAGGTAATCTAGTTGGAGAGGATACTAACTGAGTTAGGCCATATGCCAGAGCAAAGTCAAAAACAGCTCTTCCGGCGTGATCGGTGATGCGAGATCCCAGCCACTCAGCATTGTGAGCGTTAAAATCGCCTAGGATTACCACCTCCGCCGAAGGAAGCTGCCGAAGCACTTGGTCAGTCGTGTCTTGCATGTGTTCAAGGAGTCGGTCTGTTTCGGAGTTACCGCTGTGAGACCTATAAAGACACGCATAGAAACGAGTTTGGTTCCCGTAATCAATACGTGTCCAAAGAACTGATAGGCCCCCGCCTTCAAGACTGTTTAACCGACGACAGCAAATATCCTCCCTCACAAACATACAAACACCGGCGCGTGGCACAAAACAATGCTCTAAATTATAGCCAGGATAGTTTAAATAAGAAATGTCTGCCGGGGAGGATATTTGGGTCTCGGTTAGGAATAAAATGGCCGGCTTCGCCGTCTCAAGGTGGAAGTGGACGGCATTGAGGTTGGAATGTAAGCCCCTGATGTTGCAAAAATCCACTTTAAATGTGGAAAGAGGATCCGCTGAGAAACGTTTATTTTTCTTTGAATTTACAGCCATTTATTATTCTTGGGGTTTAGAAAGGGGAAAAAGAAAAATGTTGTATTTCCGGCGATCGAGAGAGCAAAGGTGGGTTAGGAAAAAAAACAAGGCCACGTACCAGGGGAGTGTGAGAAGCTGGCTCGAGGGACGGAAGGGCCCCTGATCCGACCCCGTGAGTAACTACCAGGTTCCACTCCGGTTTCCACGACTCCGGCACGATAGACACTCACAAGGGCTTTTAACATTGGCGGCGGGACAGCCTCCTAGGCCGGGAAAACCCAGGTTCGGGTCCCCTACGGACCAACGGGCGGCCAGCGGACAGCCGTTTCATCAGGTCTCCCTGGCCCCCGAGCCAACCCATCACTCCCTGACACGCGCAACCTTGGTTTCCGAAACCCTAACGGATCCCACACTCGCCGAAAATACGGCATTTATAAGGGGGGGGGGGGGACTGGTACCTGGGCTCAGCAGCCGGAACACACTCAGGAGTGTTTTGCGGCTGATTACGACCCAGGGGTGGTAGCAAGCCAGACGAACCTCATAGGTCCTACCACCAGCAGGCTTCATAGGAATTACACTGGGCGAAGGCAAACCACAGTGACCACGAGGGAATCAGTAAACGCCAGAGCCTCGTTCGCTATTCGGCAGGGAGCACCACGAGCAGGTGAGGTTGACTTTAGCTTTAAGATGTTATCAAGCTACTTGCTCCCCTCAAGCTACTTGCTCCCCACAACTTTTATTCAAACTTAATTATCTAACTAACTTACGGCTAGTCGAACTGTGCAGCCAAAGCGAAAAAAAATAAAAATAAAATATTTACTCAATTAAATAATAGTAGGTAAAACAGTTAATTTAAGTAGCAATAGACTGATAATCACAGAACATGGGTGTCAAGTATTGGTGGTTAATTTTTATCGCGTACTTTAGGTATTAATATTTTTTCCAACGTTTCGGCTATGTTAATAATAATAAGGTAGGCTTATTGCCAACAATAGTCTTGTCCGTGATAATAGAGCGGTCCCAATAGAGCAATGCACTACCATATGGTACGGTATAAAATCCCGTAAGTATAATATCTTTTTACTATAAGTTCGCCACCGATTTTGTATGGTAATAATCCAAGCTTCTCAAGAAATATGCTAGGGGCGCTTCTTGGATTTCCATACAAAATCGGTGGCGCTCGGCGATTGTGTCTCTGCGATCCGTGTGCACAAACTCGTACTTGGGGTACTGATCAAAGTTTAAAAAATCTATTATGTATAAAATTATACATAGTAAAACACAAACTCACCATATCATCACCAATGACGTTGACATTGACAATCTTCATGCCCCTCTTCTGCGAGTCGTAGACATGGTTCAGCCAACTCTTCAACATGACTTCTTGTGGCGGCAACTCCGCCATGCCAGCTGCTACTGCGGCGGCGTAGTGAGCCTGGAAATACATCATTTAGAGAAAAAACTTACCTCTAATTATCGTAGGTTTTGCAATGATACGTGTAAGGTGATACCTCTCGCTCTAGCGGGAAATTTAATTTTTTAGGATTTTCTTTTTTATTGCGGCTGAACTGTTATATCTTTTACTAGTTTAAGCTATTTTGCAAACATAAACAATAATTTTCTGTGGCGTTACCATTAGGCAGAGTACACCAATTTAACTTTTTTTTAAATATCGATGCACTAGTTCTTTTTAGACTCGATCTAGAGTTTTCGGCTCTACTGAAAACTAGCGCTATAAGAACCAATGGTTCTTATGGGTTATGCCGAGTGCCTTACACTTTTTATTTAATTATGTATGTGTTAAGATACATACCTACCTACATACAAAGTGTAAAAGTGATGTAAGTAAATAAATATTTTTATTTATATTATTATTTATAAGTAAATGAGTTTTAAAGCATGCTTCTCTGTTTGAAAGAATAGTCTTAAAAGACAGTTTTTTGTGCCTAGCTTTCTCCGAGATTTTCTAACTTATTTTTTTTTTAAATACGGCATTTTTAAATAACCTTACCTGTGCATCAAGACATTTATTGATGATTCTCTTGGAAACACCCACAAACATCATAGTAGGGTGTTTGATGTTGACCACGTGGTTGTAAAGTGGCAGTACGAATTTACCAGTGGTGGTTACTCCACTGCTCTCGTCAAGGAAAGAATGGTCAAAATTGTAACCTGAAAAAAAATATTTCAAAGACTGATGAATGATTGAAAATGCTTTATTGTACATATATACACATTACGACTAATTAGGTAGTGAGAAGAATTACAACATAAAAATTAAATGGATGAATGAGTTGAGCTAAATAAAGATCGTTTGCAACGGTCTGTAGATAGCTCAACTGTTTCTTATGTATTTTATATGCCTTTGCACTTAATTAAATTTAATGAATGGTTCAAAATATAAATCTTATCTACATATATTGTGGAAAGGTCTAGCAGTGGACTTCTACAAGATAATAATATGATGATGATGATGATTCTAATAGAATATCTAATCAAAATCGTGACACATAAAATTAGATTTTCATTACATCGATATTGTAAATCTGTTATTCAATTTCCGCGTATGACTGCATTCAATTAAACTTATTTGTAGAAATAATTACGAGAAACCTGTTCTGTTGCAGAAGAACAAAGCAATTATTTTAAATTTATAGTTAAAGCCTTCTAGGTAGGTTTGTACCTGTACTACTTGTACATAGATAGATATTCGTAGAAGGTACCATCAGCAACAAAGTTTTAAAAATCAAGTTTTCATATTTAATAGATATTTGATATTATTTCTACTTATTTTTGTATTTGATAGGACGTGATAGTGTTTAAAAGCAGCCATTGATCTTCCCCTAAATGAATGTGCAAGACAAGCAACGGTGCGAGAGGAGTGGCGGAGGGTTGTTAAGCGAGCCACTGCCCCCCCATGACGACCACGACCACTCTGTCAAGAGTGTTACGACCAAGAAGAAGAAGATAGAGTTTAATTAAAAGAAAAAAAAACTTTGGTCAAGTTCGAATCCCGATTCTACGCCTTTTATTTATAATCATTGGTAAGATAAGTATACACTCGCTATTTACCTTTTAAATTAAAAAACTTATTGGTTATCAAAATCCAACTACAAGCAGATTGACAAAAGGTTTAACCTTGTAGCAGTCACGTATATAAATTAAAAACTGGGCATTGTAAACCGGCCCCAGTTTTTTGGCACACTTTTTTAAGGTACCTACTACTCGAGAGCAGAATTCCCCGAAAGTAATTATACTACTATGTGTAAGGATGTACATACTTACTTGATAACAGGTAACATGTATTTAGTTAAGTAATATTTGAATCAGTGGAGATATCTTCACCGATTTAAATCAATATAGTATAAGTATATAAGTTTAGTAAATAAGCTCAACTATTTATATGTTTATTTTGTACATAGTGTAAAAGTAGTTTCTTTTTTTGCGGCTTTGTAGCGTGGTAATGATAAATGAATTTATTTTAAAAAGGCCATTAGAAGATTATTAGTAGTTCATAATATTAGATTTTCAATAAAAATGTTGATAGGTTATAAACTCAGGACAGAGAACTATCTTCTGAAGATATATAATTAACTTTATTGAAGACATACGGTTAACAAAAAATATAGACAGTAGTTTACCTACAGAAGATTTCAATTTTGAGTTTGAATTTTGTAAGAAGTTTGTGTTGAAATAGGTTAAATATTTCGACAAGAAAAATCGATGATGGATCAATAAATCATTTATTTATGTTTTAATTTTATTAAAGTTTTTATATTTTTTATCACCTTCTGAGCATCTTACCTGTAGCAAAAATAACTTCATCAAATTCTTCATAACTACCATCTTCGAACACAGCTCCATTGGGCGTAAACGTCATAATATCCGGCTTCTTGATGTAACTCTCCGGTAAGTTAGGCTGGTTGTACACCAGGTGATGGCTGTGGACTAGTTTAGAAGTCACGTTGGAGAGATGAACAGCGAGGTCTAGACCGGAAGATCCAGCACCAACCAACAAAACCCGACGATTTCGGTATACCTCTGGCTCTTTGTAATCGTGGCTGTGAATCATTTTACCTGGGAAATTTAAAAAGTTGCTTAAAATAGCAGTCAATAAAAAAGCAATAAAGTTTAGGTGACCTTTCTGGTGTTAATGTCATGGCTTCAAAACATCATTTTGTATTTTTTTATTTATTGCACAAGTTGCCAAATAGATTAATATTCAGGTTCCTATACTTAAAATAAAAACTAATACTGGCTCAATACATTTCTGTAAATTAAGTAAAACATATACAATTTTGTAGAACAGTTGATTATGAGTATTTTATGCGGCAATCGTAACTGCTGCTCTACCACAAGTCTATATGTACCGTTTTATAAATACATCCAAGTTGTTCATTATACCTTGAAACATGTCCTGTCCCATAATGTTCGGCCAGTTTACCAATCGGTACTCCCCGCTGGCAATGATAACGTTGTCACAAAACTCGGTCTCACTTTGTTTGGTGTCTGACTTCATATACGTCAGACTCCATCGATCTCCCACCCTTGTGACCAGGGTTACCAGACTTCGGAACTGCAGAAAAAACATAGTCATCAAATTTAAATTAAATATTCAAGGACATTTCTCACATCACATCACGCTCCAGTCCAAACTAATCAAATCTTAATTATGGAAACTAGATTGCTGATATAACATTTTTTGTAAAATTTTTAGTTGACCAAATAAATATTTATGTTTATCACACAAACATTTCCTCTCGATGGAGATCGAACCCACGACGTAGAGCATGGAAGGCAGAGCTATTAACGATTGAGCAGTGACGCCTGTCAAAAAGGTGCTGTTAAAAAAAAAAAGAGAAAATAAATGACCTGCTTTAGCGAAGATAAAATTATATGTTTATGGTAATCAAGCAGACAGCGAATCGGTATTTTTTGTGACAAAATCTTTTTATTAATCGTATTACACTTGTAGGTGTTGTTACAAAAGTCTTATTTAATCTAATACACACCACAAAAATATTAATATTTTTTATGAATACAAATCAAGAATTTAAGATGAACTATACATTCGAGCTAGCTACGTATTTAAGAAATAAAAGACGTTTGCATCAGAGACCACTTTTTGCCAGTATATTAGGCACTTATTATGACTGTTCATTCAGGTAAAATATGTTATATTGTATGATAATAAGTATTACTTCGTATCTGCCTAGCGCTATAAGCCGATTTCACATGCTTTACTCAAATAGAGTGCAAACCAGTTAGATACCTCATGCCTTATAGACAAGAATCCGGAATATATCCACAAAAGTGCGGACAGTGCGGTACTGGAACATGTTTCCATACTAGGTTTTCGTGATTCACGGACAAACTGCTATTTATCTATGGTATTCCTAAGAGCTATTAAGTAGCTTTTTGTATCTCGTTTGGCGATTTAAATATGCAAATGTAGAAGACCTATTTTAAGAATATGTTCGTGATTCATAAAAAAGGTAGTTGAACGGACTTTTCCGTCTCAACTGTACTTAGATACCCTATAAAATCTAGTCTCTTAAATTAATTTCTGTTATTTCTTTTTTCGCCTAATGTAGCTAGTTTCTTGCCAGTTCTTTTAGACTATGGTCGCGAGGAAGTGACGCCTAGAATCATCTACATAGTATGTAAGACGTTCCAAAGTGATAATTGTGATTTTGTTTTACTTTGACTTTTAGCTTTACCTTAGCCACATTGGGGTATGTGCCCCATTATGCCAATTAATTAGCATACGTATTACTACTCTATATTTTTTAAGTTCTTGTGCCCTATAACTCAGTTCCATTATAAAAAGAACACAAATATACCGATTATTAATACCTCAAGTAAAATTAAATACTCACTTATATTAAGTTGAAAGTGAGAAGGATAGTGATAGATACGTAATCGTTTAGAAATCCTATCAGTTCTGGGTGCAAATTGCCTTACACACTAGAATTACTTAGGTAACATGTGCATAGCACGTTCCCACTGCAATCTTGTGACTGTGTGAATGTAATAGGTTTTGGTTGGTGAATACAGAGGAAACTTGATTCAGTATTTGGTAGGTTCTAATAAATATACGGTCGTAAATGGTCTGAACTGCTTCAAGAAAAGGATGGTACGGCCGTGCAGCTTTTTTGCTAGACTGAGCAAGGGTACTGCCATGCCTCCAGGTAATTATTCATCAGAGATAATTACAAACAATAACAAATACTTAATTATCATAAATCATGGCTCCGCTATGAATCTCTTCTTCTTCTTCGTGTTGATAATGCTTTCAAACAAAATTATTTTCCCAAAACATAGCCACTTCTATGTCACATATATTTCAATGTGCGAAATAATGTAATTGATTTTTTTGATGTTTCAAAGTTTAAGGATAATATAAGCAAGTCATGCAATGTGGAAACCAACGGTTTTGCAGATGTATACCAATAAATATATACCTACGCAGAAGGTAAACTAAAACTACAAATTTTTAATGGGACATGTTATATACACTAATCGCTTAGTGGGAATGTAACCCACACTACAATTCAAAACACAAAAGGTAGAGCTATCTGTTAAGTTTTATGTAATAAATATATTAAACTTTCTTAGAAACTTAAAACAAATATAATAGCATCAGATAACTATTAATATACTGTAACAAGAGCAGGATCTGCTAACACAAGTATTTCTTTCTCATAAGGAGATTTCCTGTTAGCGATCTGATTCTTTGGAAACAATACATAGTGTTTTTTTAAATATGAGTTGTTTGTTTCATTCTGACCGCAACCTTCACTTGCCCTCACTTTATCCTTTAACTTTATTATTTGAGCAAATAAACGCAACTCTTATGAATCTTGTTTATAAATAAAACGTTACTTTACTCATAACTTAAGATAGATAGATAACTCTTTATTGTTTACCACACACAAATAAAACAAAGAACTTAAGCCGGTTGTAATAGGCATCACAATGGGCCTTATAGCTGAGAACGATCTCTTCCAGACAACCGAAGCGAGATGATGGAAGGTACAAAGGAAGGCGGTACTTAAGTAGGTACAATAATAACTTACTTTTTGAGTACTATTGTAAACTTACCTGAATGTTATCCAAAAAGCCATATTTCTTAGCAAAAGCCTGCAAATATTTATGCATGCAAGGTCCTGTGGGATACGTAGCTGTTCCTTCTGGAAACGCAAAGTCGTAGTACTCCATAAATTGTTTAGGTGTGTTTGTCCTGGAATACAAAACAGTCTATATATAATTTATAATAGTTAATAACTTATAAAGCAAAGGCCATTCAGTATTTATTGATCAATGTCCTAAAATCTGACGAGGTCAGTATTCTGATCTTTCCTTATCAATACTAAAGACACTAAAATTTCATACAACACAAAAGTCAAAAAAGTCAAAGTCAAAAATTACTTTATTCAGTAAAATCACAAGGATCATTTAGAATCGTCTTACATACTAGGTGATTCTAGGTGCCAGTTCCACGCGACCAGAGCCTAGAAGAACGGGCAAGAAACTTACGGCCTGGTTCCTACCGTTTTTTTATATGATCCTTCTTACAAAGAATTACAATTAAACTAAATTAAGTACTGAAGTTTCAGTGCGGTGTCAATTTAACTTAGTAATGATACACTAATGAGTTTAAAAAAAAGAAGTATAATAAAGCTATACGTAAATCAAAAAGACAGCACACGCTTCGCTTCAGATACAAATATACTACAAAGTACATAAGCAAGGCAAGAGAACATTACTAACATCACAAATCGACAAAGTTGCTGTTGACGGGTGGAGCGACATCAGGCCATGCAGTTTTGTCATTAATATAGCTGTCTAAGGTATAATACGCCTTTTTTATAAGATTATTTTTAATGTATGTTTTAAATTTTCTAACTGAGAGTTTTGTTGCATTTTCGGGGAGTTTATTATAAAAACGCACGGCACCACCCACAAACGACCCACTCACCCTCCAAAGCCGGAACCCAGGGACGCACAATTTATATTTGCCTCTAGTGTTCACACCATGAACCTCACACTTTTTCAAAAAGCTATCTTTATTTTTATGAGTGTACAATAAGACTTCATAAATATATTGTGAAATTACTGTTAGAATACCAATCTCCCCAAACCGCTCCCTAAACGAATCCCGCGGTTTCATTTTATAAATGGCACGTATAGCCCTTTTTTGCAAAACAAATATAGTTTGTATATCAGCTGCTTTACCCCAGAGAAGTATACCATATGACATCACACTATGGAAGTAACTGAAATAAACCAACCTAGCTGTCGTTTCATCAGTGAGCCATCTTATCGTACGAACAGCATAAGCAGCTGAGCTCAGCCTACCAGCAAGCGTTCCAATATGTGGAGCCCATTGCAATTTCGAATCAATATTTAGGCCTAAGAAGACAGTAGAATCAACAAGATTAAGTGACTCTCCATTCAATAAAATATTGGTTGGTCTTTGAACAACATTCGGCAGAGTGAATTTCATGCATTTCGTTTTCTTAGCATTAAGTAACAGATTATTAACAGTAAACCAGTTAAGTACTTGCGAAAGAGATACATTTACGTCATCGTAGTCAGTCTTTTGTCTATCTACTAAAATTAAGGAGGTGTCATCTGCAAACTGTACTATGTTACATAGCTTTTGAACATAAGAGGCAAGGTCATTAACGTAGACTAAGAATAAGAAAGGTCCCAATATCGAGCCTTGTGGCACTCCCATATCAATGATTGACCCAGAAGACCTCTCACCACTAACGTCAACTTTTTGTACTCTATTGGTTAAGTAAGACTGAATAAGATCAATAGCCCGGTTCTGAACTCCGTAATGTTTAAGTTTATAAATGAGAGTTGCATGACTAACACAATCAAAAGCCTTGGATAAATCGCAAAAAATACCGATTGCGTCTTTTGAATTTTCCCAGGCATCATATATGTGCTTTAAGAGCACCGAGCCGGCATCAGTTGTAGATCGACCTTTAGTAAATCCAAACTGATTAACATGTAGCAGCTGGTTGGAGTTAAAATGAGCTAACAGTTGATTAAGAATAACCTTTTCAAATATTTTACTTAGCGTAGGCAATACCGAGATTGGCCTGTAATTGGCAGGATCTTTTTCACTTCCCGACTTGTAAAGAGGAATGAGTTTACTATGTTTCATTAAGTCGGGAAAAACACCTTCGTCAACGCATCTATTAAAAACATAGGCTAAGCACGGTGCGATATCTACTATAATAGAACCTAGCACTTTTGTTGACATTCCCCATAGATCCTCCGTATTTTTTATATTTAA
This sequence comes from Ecliptopera silaceata, assembly GCA_932527185.1. Lineage (NCBI taxonomy): Eukaryota > Metazoa > Arthropoda > Insecta > Lepidoptera > Geometridae > Ecliptopera > Ecliptopera silaceata. Next base: position 5,188,773 of record OW052208.1, on the reverse strand, counting down.
TAACTTAAAAGTTTTAACAATATCAATAGCCTGAACATATGAAAAACTGAATATACTATTACAACTTTCAACACTAGATTTTAATAGCGTCATCGCTCCTAAAGCTGATGCATTTAAGGATTGGGTAACAACTTTAGGTATACTGGAGAAAAAGCTACCGAATGCGTTAGCAACTTCAATGTCTTTTGTTAAAACTTTATTATCTATCTGTAATTGTATCTGCTTATTCCGAGTTTTTGATTTTCCTGTTTCGTTATTTACTACTTTCCAAGTGGCTCTAATTTTATTAGTTGAATTTTCTATTTTATTCCTTATATACAAAGATTTCGCTACATGACAAACTTTTTTGAAAGTTTTGGAATATTTCTGTATGTATATAATAAACTCACTATCATTCAGCATTGACTCCCTGGTAGCGTATAGATCATATAATTTGTTTCTACTTTTGTAAATACCTGGTGTAGCCCAATCAGTAAATTTCACGCCAGTACTGACTTTACATGTTTTTAATGTAAATGTATCTCGACCACAATGTTTACGATTTTCAAAATCGGCTTTTATTTTATTTTACTGGGGACTTTATTTAATTTTTTGTATAGAATTTGAATGATTTAGTCGGGTAGGTCCCGTAAAAACTTATATATCAGAAATAAAATATTTACCAAAATTATCAGATTAATATTAAAAAGTAGATAATCCAAAAAATCAAAGTGATTTTTTATAAAGAAAAATTTTGCTATAAAGAACTTGAACGTTAGAGAACGTATTCTATATGGAAATGCTTACCTTAATCCTTTGTACTGGCTTGTGAAAACAGGTAGGCCATCTTCATCGACGCCAACATGAGGGTCATACCTCCAGGTGCCCCCTACATCTTTAGTAGCCTCAAACACCTTGAAGTCTACACCATATTCCTTCAGGTACCTCGCCACGCCGAGCCCTGAATAGCCTGCACCGATGACACAAGATCGTGGTGATGATTTAGGCTGGAAGAATAACAGTAAAATAAACAATTAAGATGATATCTAAGATGATCCCTCTTGCTCTAGTGGGAAATTAATTAATTAATTTTTTTTATTGGGGCTGAACTGTTATATCTTTTACTAGTTTAAGTTATTTTGCGAACATAAACAATAATTTTCTGTGTAACCCTGTATCAATTTTTGAGATTGGTTCTTTATAATTCTATAACTTACTTAATAATTTAACTGTAATTTAATATTATATTTATTACGCAGTTTGACGGTTAATTCCGTTTAAATTATGCCATGTCATAACCTACTCACCTAGTTCATAAATAATGTCTTTATGATGGGTTTTTTAAATACCTACTTATCAAAGTTTTTAAGAATGTACTTCATTACTGCAGTTAACCGTGTTAATAAGCTAATAAGTGGGTGTATTTAGTTCACATAAAATTGAGATATATTTGAGATTAGCAAATAAACAGGTATTTACTTGGAGTCGAATAGTTTACCTACTACCACAATCTAGGTAAATTAATAGGGAGAATGGTACAGCCTTGGAGATTTGCTATAATACCTTTAGTACATTCTATATCAAAAGTTTTAAAATTACCGCGTTTTCAAAATTATTTCTGGGCGTCTAGTCGAAGCGACGCGTGACCCGAGAGCTGGTGAGTATCTGGCCCAACGTATCAGCATTGCTATTCAGCGCGGCAATACAGCCAGTGTCTTGGGTACGCTTCCGATTGGTACTGATTTGGATCAGTTGAACTATCTATAGATCGTTTGCAACGGTCTGTAGATAGGTCAACTGTTTCTTATGTATTATAAATCACAATGTAAATTTTGTAAATACTGTATAGTCGTAAGTTTGTTTGTGAATAAAGTTAACTTTTTTTTTAGTGTAAAAAATCAAAAGATGTTTGAAATAATGTAAATGAATTAAACTACTAGTACTATTCAAAGAATACACCAACACATTCAGTATACAAATAGCAAGAAAAAAAAAAATAACAGTAAAATATACAAATCCGTTCTATAGTGTTTCAATGACTAAATACTTTTTTATATTATCTTGAAGTGTGTTACCTACATATTTATATGATTAAAATATGGTTCAAAAATAAATAATGTCTTACAGACTTACAGATTTTCATAAATATCTATTTTATTTGAAAATGTTGAATGTTTATACTCTAACAATCTATAATTGACTATTAAACTATCTAAAATTCAAAATATACAATTTATTTTTTTCTTATCATCTAAATACCTACTAAACAATTGGTATTTTAAAAATCTCAAAAAAGTCATCAGCTTCTGATGTTGACTGTACGTGGATTAAGTTGCATTTGCCCATCACAAAACCTGTTGTATTTACATCTGCGTATATTTAGCAAATAAGCTACTAGTAGATCGTATAGGAAATAATTAAGTTTATTGTGTACGGTAAAAGGTAATTCCTGTGAAACTTTTTGTCAAAAAGGTACTGGTACATTTGTATGATATGAAACTTTAGATATGATCGTGACTGTCAATTGTTTTTTATTTAAGTAATTAAAACTAATTTTATAAAGAAGGTTCTCGATTCGAATGTTATTTATAAGTATCTTTGTTTTTATATGTTTAACACGCATTACTCCGCCAATTGTGAACCGATTTTGATTATGCATATTTAGTATGATAGATATCAGATCAGATCAAGGAGTACTAGTCAGATCGGATCAGACTTAGTACTCCTTGAGTAATTTATTGAATTGTATTTTTTAGTTTTTTTTTCTGTATTGTCTAGGGTGAAAGCAGTCGGTTTTATTTATTTTTGTAAAAAATATAGTTATTAAACCTCAATCTCGACCTTTAAAATAGGAAAGTACTTAGAGTAAATCCCACGCTTTTCACATAGCTACTGTCTTGGAAAAACAATGGGATAAGTTAAGCGCTAAGTCGCGTGATCATTAATCTTTTCAACTTAGCTTTCTTAAGCTATTGCGACATTCGCCAGACTGGAAACGCGGTGAGCAGGTTTAAGATACCTTATGTAAGCAGATATTATTTCATAGCGGAGGTAGAACCAGATCAAATAAACCTCAATTTCATATTTACCTACTTGCTCCTAATTATTTGACATTAGATACATCCGCTACTTCACCTGTTTGTCTTATATTAGATTGTCGAGATAGAAGTAAATATAAAGTTTCCACGGTAACGTCTTCACGTCTGAGGACCAGTTGAGGACTTATATGTTGAGGACCGGTGATTTCAACTTTATAGGAAAGTCTCGTACAGCATAGTATAATTAAACACTTGCATAAGTTATATTTAATCGGAATCGTCAATATCTGAACATCGTAATGGTCTATATAGCTCTTATGTATTTTATATATTTTGTACATAATATTGTAAATAATGTAATAGTCTTAAGTTTGTTTATGAATAATGCCATCGATATCTGGATATTTAGATCAAATTTCGCTATGAGAAAATTATTCTCGTAGTTTCGGAGTCATATACCTAAGTAGAGACGATCGCTAGGACGCTAATCTGACATTGTGTATTATCCTCATTGAACTGACCTCAGATCGCGCAGTCTTGGGTGGCTTTACATTTAATTATATGTAAGTTCCAAAGATTCCCACACGTGAACCTTGACCAACAAGTTGGCAACAATACAAATCAGCTGTAATTTTTGTTGCTGTCAAGGATTACCAGTTGTCCAACTTCGTTACGGTGTAGTGGGATGTTCATGGGAAGTATGACGATTTATTAATGCTAGGGAATATTTATGTGGCGATTTTTCGAACACCTATATCTAGGCTAGTGCGTGCCTAAATCTAACTTTGCCATTTTTTGTTATTTTTAGGATAGTGCGTGCTCAAAATTTAGAGTAACTTTGACAGGTTGTTAGGTACACGACGCGTTCTGTTTGTAACTTTTATAACACATATTCAACTAAAAATGGGTTTAAAATATAGAACCAAAACATATTTTGGAAAACCAATTTGTATCATAATAATACAAAAATAAACCTTTCTTGAAACTTTTAAATGTTATTCTCCGAAAATCGTAGATACACAACATGTTTACGATAAAATCATAAAACCAGTTTGTGGTTTTAATAAAATTTTATTCATAGATTTCATATATCAAAAATTTTCAAAATGTGCTAGCTAGTAGTTATTTGACGGTAATCAGCCTCTCAATGACGTATTATCTTCAGAATATTTATTTTCAATTTTCTATCTTGTTGTAAGTATTCATCATCATCATCATCATCAACCTATTGCAGTCCACTGCTGGACGTAGGTCTCTCCCAAGACGCGCCACTGAGCCCGGTCTTCGGCTCTTCTCATCCAGTGTTTGCCGGCTACACTACGCAGATCGTCGATCCATCTCGCCGGAGGGCGTCCACACTTGTTGTAAGTATTAGTAGCTATTAAAGATCTCAATAATTCCAAGCAATATTTTTTTTTAAATTAATTAATATGCTAGGTTCAGACCCGATTTGTAATGAAATTGTTTTATGAATAAAGTATATATGATATGACTTCTGTTTTTTGTTTTTTTTTTAACAGAATGCTGTACCTATTTGCAGCTAAACACTTAACAAGGCAGTCATAACAAAGTTAACATTCAGTTATGGCATGCGACAGTAAAACCATAGAGAGAACATTGATCAGTCACCTACCGTTAAAACATGATAGAGCATGTAACCTATGTAAAAAGGTTCCAGTCAGTCCAGCCTAAGGCTGCAATTAATAGATTACGTTCTATCTCAGTGACTATAACAATGGTGACGTCATTTTGATTCACCAAACAACCAGTAATTATATTGAGTTCGTGACGTGACTATCAGACTACAAAAACATGTACAATCAACATCAGAAAATGATGATAATACACGCTTTTACAAATTATTTATTAATTTAGTTTTATGAACAAATCGAATTCCAGTTGCTGTTTATAAAATATTTATTTTTTCTCTATGTTATAATATTTTATGTGATAAGGAAGTATAGTGGCTAGTAACTTTCTAGAAGAAAATCTGGTTGATGTAATGAAAAAATTGAAATTTTGAATTGAGTGATCTATTTTTGATTCTGACTGTACCATACACAGATTATATAGTAAATCTGAATGACAGCACTCAACACTTTGTATATTCACTGCCTGTTATCGTAAAACACTTATTTTATTACGTCACCAAAATTCCTACAATTAAGGTAACTCTTATTTACACATTGCTCATTTAGTTATTTAAAAATATAATTTCGTTTAATAAGGTAAAAATGTTTTTATTGACAGAATAATTAGGCAAGCGTAGTGTAAGAAGCCCTCCGGCGAGATGGAGCGACGATCTGCGGAGTGTAGCTGGCAAACACTGGGTGAGAAGAGCCGAAGACCGGGCTCAGTGGCGCGTCTTGGGAGAGACCTACAGCAGTGGACTGATATAGGTTGATAATGATGATATAGTTATAAAACTATAAATAGTTACACTTTGTTTTTGACCAATTAGAAAAATTGAGAAATAAATAGGAACGTATATAGCAAAGACGCGTAGTAGCGCGTTGGAATCTTTTATACTGGTTATTAATTCGTATCTACCAAAATCGCATGTTTTTATTTGTTAAAAAACCATACCTAAATAGAAAACCTCAACACTTAACAATTTTAAGTAACTAAACCGCATAACATTAAAACATTCAAGAAAACATTTACGTTCATGAAATATCTTCTCTAAATTTTTTTCATCTAAATATTTACAAAAAAAAAACATATATGTAAGTACGGTAAGTACTTGTAAGTACTATGGTAACTAGATTGCTGATGGATACAGCTATCTAATACAACAATCTACATAGTTCCCATAATACAAGCTTAGTTTGGGACTAGAGCGCAATGTGTAAAATGTCCATTAATATTTATTTATCTTGAGGCATGCCACTCGTAAATACAGTAAATAATTATGGTTTTACTCATTATTTGTCCCGGTGACGGCTATCGTAAAATAACGTTATCTTATGAATGGAACAAGCAATGCAAGTCTCCATACGTACTACTTTATAGTCTGGCCACGCTAAGTCACCAATAAAAAAAAAAGACGTGTGGCACTTGGGGACTGCCGCGGTAAAGCTATTGCATAGCACATTTTGTGTCTGGATTACGCATGCGCAGTGTTAGGCTATTTCCTTACGGAATTTCTGGATTCGGTCTCCACGCTCAAGGCCCGCGATAGAAGCTATGCAACAGCTTAAAAAATTAAAAAGAGGATACTGCATGGTGACTTTACATAGTCATTTTGTAGTAATATGTTATCAAAGGGTCATGTTGTAAACAAGTTTTCAAATTGTGCCATTTAACTGCTAACTTGTTGTAGTCGGACTCTACTATCACAGACATTAGTCGAGTCGGCCGGTTGTGAAACTTCCCGTTTTCATATCTATAGACGACTAGGTACATTTACTTAGTATTTTCCGCACTTCACACACTTGCTCGACTGCACAAAAACAATTAAGTTTGCATAGTCTGTATAACTCTATCATTACACCTCGTCCCTATATACTTACGAGTGTATATTTATTCTATGGAAATATGCTAGTTATTACGATCCGATGTTTTTTGTCTGTAGTTCATTGGGTACCTACCTTTGGTAACATAGAGTGATGAAGTGTTGAAATAATTCTTTTTAATAATAAAGTTTTTTTAAACCTAAATGCGTTGCACAAAATTATTTTGGCATTTTGTGCATTTGGGAAAATAATTATACTAATAGTCGCAATCTGAGTCGTTTAGTCTATTGACATACAAAGACTAATGACGAACTGATACTGGAAAAGTTTTTTTTTATTTTACTGCCTTTCCACGCTACTTTGACTTTTAATTTAAATAATAAAAAAATGTTTATTTCCGAAAATATAATTTATAAATAATAATACTAAAAATCATAGTCATCAGATAGGTAGGTACATAATAGGTATAACAAAAAGAAGCCTATGTTAATTCATGTTACGAACTACATAGTATATATATTCTGAGTTTCATCTCAATTGATTCTTTTGTTGAGGTGTGATTGAAACAAACATCCAAACATCGTAACTTTCAAAAAAAATATAGTAACATAGGTTAACATACAACAAAGGAAACACAAATTGGATTTTATCAGGATAAAGGGAATATAAATTAAATCTAGTTGTCAAAGTACTACGTGATCTATCAGTTATAGGAATGCCACGTGTGTATTCATTAATACTTTTTCATAGAATAATATTAAGGACTATATCTAATAGAGGTGATATCTACGTCACGTTTATTTTTAACCTCTGTGTATGCATTTTTTGTTAGACTTTTCGAAATAGACGTACATATTATTAATCCAATATTAGTAATATTAGGTATAAACACAAAAATTTGTATGTATGGAGATGTATATTTGTTACTCTTCCACGCAAAAACTACCAAATGGATTTTAATGAAACTTTATATTAATTTAGTTCACACATAAGAATAACAAATAGGCTATAATGTATAAAGATATTGTGCGAATTGACAATATAGATAGCAAGACGAAGTCTTGGGCAACAGCTTGTTTTGTTATTAATTAATACAAGACGTCTCTGGGTGCGACAAAAAGGGTAATTTAGTAGGTACATTACTTTTCACCACGCTAGATGCAGTTACCTAAGCTGGATAAGATAGATTGCTGGTTTAGTGTGGTGAAGTGGCATGGTGTGGTGAATATTACCAAACTAAGCCAGAATGCTAATTCATCTAGCGTGACGTAGGTAAATTCATAAAGCAGAATGCGTTTGTACAAAAAAATGCGATTTTGTTGGGGCTAGTAGAAAAAATATCTGACATAAAAGAACTCATAATCTTTAAGTTAGGTGTAATGCAGTATTTAGCTTGGTCAATAAAAAGCATCGATAAAGCTCAAAATCAATTTCTAAAGATGAACGTCTAATCCGGTTTAAAATAAAATCAGTACCCATTTATAAAACATCTTCATACCTACCATAATGAAAAAAATAACATAAATGAGATTGAAAAATCGGGTAATAACAATACCAACTTACTAGGTAATATTTCTCAAGATTGTCTGATTTACTTCACTTTTGAGACATCCTGTATTCAAATATGTTTTAGGTGCCTAGTACCTACCTATCTAATAATTTACAATAAAGGTAGTACCTAAGATATAGATAGAAAATTGGTTATTACCTAGGTTTTGAAATGGCTAGTAGTTTTATTTAGGTAATATTTCAGTGGATGTGTGCATAATACAATACTTTTTTCCATGCATAATTGATTAAAAAATAATTAGTGGCTTAGCCGGTAAACAGAAAATACCTACCAGAGAGAGTCCATCAGTGGCTTCCAAAATTAAATTCACCAAACAAATAATCACCACTCTTGACCACAACCGGTACGCCATTACTATTATTTTATTAATTTTAAAAATAAAAAATTGAATTTTGATTTCCGATAGTAAAACGAAGACGCGTGAACGGCCAGCACCTCAGCGGTGAAGTGGTATCGAAGTAAGATCAAGTTTGTGGAGGGCTGGTCGTGTAGTAGGGATCTACCGGCCTTGGCCGTCTCGAGGCTCACTGACTCATGTCCTGCCTTAAAACTTGCCAATAAATTAATAAGGTGGGTGGACCATGAAAGGCCACCCTAACGATTAAACATTTGTAATTAGTTCATTTACGGGATAAATAAAAGAAACGAATCATTAATAAACGCTTTGTTTCAGTGTGTATCATATAGATAACTTTTTTTTAATCTAGATGTAATCACTACTTCTTGAACTTAACTTTTATAAAGCTGTTCCTAACGGCCTTGTAAGGGAATAGGGCTCTATACAAGGCCAATATTATAAATCAGTCGTTTAACTTAAAATTAGAATTGTAATAATCAAAATATCCGATTTTACTAAAACCACAGAAAAAGCTCTTTCATTTAAATGAATAATTGTGGTCCTTAAACATTATAATCTTCTTTAAAAAAATTCAAAGAACATTTCTTGAAAACCATCGATAACCAAGGATATATTAATGGAAACTATATAAAGAATATAGTAATGATTATTACATCGATAACAAATAAGTTTCCAATAAGTTTTACAATGAAATTATAAATATTTAACTGTCAAATCTTTGATTGGCCTTGTAAGGAACCACCGGCTTTCATAGGAACACTACCTTTATTTTAACTATAATCGAAGCAAAATTATTATATTTTTTCTTTAATATCATAAAAAATCCATAAGTAACAATTCACAGTAAAAAGAATACGGTAATAATAGTTTATTTACATAAAAACTGACTTCTAGCTGCTAGCAACGCTAGCTAGCAAATTACGATTTGAACGTCGCTGACCGAAGTCAACTTAGCGAGGGAAATTACTGACAAACTAGCAACGCGAGCGACTCGCGTCCTTGAGTTCGATGGGGCTTATTGTGAGTGGAAGGAATTTGTCATCACGTGACTATAAATATGATTTTTTTAAAGTTGGCCTTCAAAGGAGCATGGCCTTAAATGGTCCACCCACCTTATATTCATGCCAAGTTATGTGTGACCTATATGTTTTAAGCATCGTAACTGGATATCGGACTGTTAATACCTGTTTAGTCATATTAGTTGGAAGCAGTAGACTAGGTGTTTAAAAAAGTTAACCTACGCACGCGTATCAAATCGTTTTTTAACCACATAAGTACTAGATATTCACTCATTATAGTAACATATGCGCTATAGGTATCTAATAATCACAATAGAAAAATGTAGAGTAGGTATCTAACTTACCTACTGCAAAAACGAACACTTTATATTTTGTGCAACGCGTCTATCGTTCTAAACAACACGGCGAGTTGCCGTGGCGTTTAGAACGCAGACTAGTGCGTCCTTAGCGGACGTGCTCTAAGAAGCATTGCATGAAACGATCATTGGCATTTAAAGCGAGCAGAACTAAATAAACTAATAAAAATAAACTCTTAAGCTACACATTAATTTATTTAGTCCTGCTTCCTTCTTGACAACATCCATTCATTGGCCCGTGGTAGGGCTGTTAAACTACGATTAGTAAAGTAATATCGTCACGAATATCTATTTATATATTTATTCGTAAGTAAATATTTATTTATTTATCTATTGCACACCCAATTGTAATTATTTAGACGTTTATCAACAATGCCACTTATTTATTACTCTGTTTTGTAGTAGTAGAGCTCATCTCCACAAAATATCCAATAATAATAAATTTAAATAAGCGACATCTAGTCCGTGGCCGTAGAAAATATTTTATCAAGCCAATGGTAGCCACGCTGTCAACGTCAAGTCAAAATTAAATTTTTGTATCTGTTGTGTCGTCGCATATTACGTCACGTCACGTTTCTGTCATTGATGTAAACAAAAGCAGCAGGTTGGAAAAGAATATTTTCTCTATTTTTCATTTTAACTGGAAACTGTAGTTATTTGTGAGCGATTTGAAGTAAATATGTCTCAGGATGGTGGAGATATCTCTGAATTTAAGGTATTTATAGTTGTTCAATGTATAAAACAACATTTATTTGTATACTACAAGCTATATTCCATTTCAGATACCACCGGTGCTGGAGGATCTCGGAGAAAGGGTGAAGGACTATATCCTCAAGCCTGAGAAACTGTCCATACACAGCTGGGAAAGGTCACAAGGTCATTGGCACCGTGATAGTAATGTGGATTCATTGTACCGATTCTACGACGACTTTGATCCTGATACTACTTTAGAGGTAATTCCCCGGTCTATAAGCCTTTAAAAGCAGTATTATGCACTTATAAAAAAATATACCTACATTGTATTCTATCAGCAACTTAGCTATACTACTATACTTACTATAATTCAATCTTTACCTAGTGTAATAGATAAAGGTTTGTAAAATTGTCCATGAATGTTAAACACCCAGATGAATGTTTAGGTATGTATATTGCCACATAAGCTAAATATTGTTAACTGACACTTAACATTATGTAGGCCATGGGTTTGTTTTATCATAAAATGCTGTAAATATCTGAACATTTCCAATACCTATTTCAGGGAATCCGAGACTTAGCAACAGGTGAAATTATTTCTTTTGAAGAAGTTCCAATACCTGATGAAGATGAAGAAGATGGTATATCTATGGCCAGACCACCGCTGCCTCCAAGCCAGGCCACTAGAGGCACAGTTATCCAAAGTCCCTTCTTACCAGCTGGGTTTGAGGAAGAAGTTCTGAATAAAGTACTACAAGATGCAGCTTTGGAAGCCAAACTTGATCTGGAAAATGAAGAGATTGGGATGTTTTTAGGAGAAGGTGATATGAACCTTAATGTTCAGCTATAAAAACAATAATAAATAATGCTGGACAATCCACACATCATCTAGCCCCAAGCTAAGCAGAGCTTGTGTTATGGGTACTAGAAGACTGACATACTTAATACAATACATAGATAGTTTTTTTTTTATACATATAAAATACCCAGAACACCTGGAATAAATATTTGTATCATACAAACATTTATCCCAAGGCAGGAATTGAACCCGCAACCTTCCACGTTGAAAAAAGGATACAGAAATATTGATACAACATACATATTTCCAATGCTCTTTCAATTATATGCACTACCATGTTTTACCTTGGTTTTTTATAACCAGAGAAACTTGACCTACACATAACTACAATTTCATTATATATTACAGATCTTCTAACAACAGTTCCCGGCTGCAATGAAAGTGTGCTATTTGCCAAAGATGGGTTCACACTCCTCAATGAAGCAAACCAAGAGACACAAAATATACCAGAGGCTAGAGAGGATATTGAAATCAAAATTAATATTCAACAAAGCAAAGATGCTGTTGATAGTCAAGCTCATTTATTAGGTAAAGAAACTCTTGTGTTAATATAGCCTGTTGTTGGGAAAAGGTTTATCTTAACTCCATTACTCCTCATCATCAACCTATAGCAGTCCACTGCTGGACATAGTTCTCTCCCAAGACGCGTCACGGAACCCGGTCTTCGGCTCTTCTCATACAGTTTTTGCCAGCTACACTCCGTAGATCGTCGCTCCATCTCGCCGGAGGCATCATTACTCCTAATCATTGGCAAAAACAAGAATGGCATATTGAAAATAAAATATTTTGTGCAAGGTGGTTTTTTGACAAAAAAAACTGTATACAGTTACTGTTTTTTTATAAATCGAGGATATGAGATTTTTATGACTTTTCTCTTACTCTCATGGTTTCAGACTTGTCTATCAAAAATTGTCTTGTTTTCTCAAAACACCACTCTGTATAATCAACATGGTCAACATAGTCAGCTCATATGGTCTATTTCAAATTATAGATTTTTGGAAAGCAGATGAAGATATGCAAAGCAAGCCAAACAAAGCAACTAAGGGTACTGAAACAGAGGAATCGGATGACAACTTCCTAGGACAGTCTGTTATTATGCCTAAAATAGAACTACCCGAGTTACCTATACTGAATATAGCTAGTTCAAACATAAAGCTCGGAGCGACTGCTACAGAATGGGCGGAAATGATTGATGTTTCTCTACCTGTACCTGAGTTTAGAAATAAACTTAAAGATATGGCTCATACATATCCATTTGAGTTAGATAACTTTCAAAAACAGGTAGGTACTTTTGTTTTTTACCTAATCTACCTATCTATTGTTTTGTTTTGAATTTCTAATACATTATATGTATTCTATGTATTATATTTACAAAATAAATGTGTATAAGTATTCTATCAGCTATTTACCACAAGTACAAGCTTTGCTTATTTTGAGACTCGAGTGTGATGTGTGAAATGTTCATTATTTATAAATTATCTTATTATTTCAGGCTATTTTAAAACTGGAAGAAGGTCACCACGTATTTGTAGCTGCTCACACATCGGCAGGAAAGACGGTGGTGGCTGAATACGCCATAGCTATGTCTAGGAGGAACTGTACAAGGTAGATCTATAATTAATTGAAATATTACATAAAATATTTAAATTTTTAAAGTCATAAATCCAATTTTTAGAAAAAAGTTTGATATAAGTACTGATATGCTAATTAATTTTATTTGAAATTATGTACATTAATTTAAATCTGTCTAAATTAAGTAAACACCTCAATAACTTTATAATGTAATTAGGTATGTACATATGTATTTAAATATTAAAATAGCTTACGGTAAGTAAAACTGTTTTTATAAGTGAACAATGAATTGCAAATAGAAGATGATAATAATAATAATACACATATAGTTTTTTCACTTACTAATAGAAATGGGAATGAAAGTTGATCAAAAACAACACCCTATCTTCAACATGCTATCTATCTTCAAAAATCAAAAGGACAATGCCCAATGGGCTATGGGAATCTGTACCACCTTGCATCAATTTGAATTTACTCTCAAAGCCCTAATTTTTATTTAGCTTTTCGCTACCAACAATATTTTTTTCAATGTTAAACCGCTTTTCAAAATATTTAAAAATGTATTTTATTTTATATCATGTTTGCCTTCTCAGCTAAAGCTTACTTGGCAAACAAGATTTTTATGCTCAATGTCCACTCACGAAAATAGGTGACAGCTGGGATCGGAACAAAATAGTTGACGTGCGGAAGGCTTAGTCCGAGCTTGCATTTTAAAACTCCCTACTCTCGAGCCGACAGTCGTCTCTCGGATGTCCTTGTATTTTTGTATGGATATCCGAAAAACGACTCTCGACTCGAGAGTAGGGAGTTTTAAAATGCAAGCTCGGACTAAGCACTCGGAAGTAGGAAATTGATAATCATGTTATGTATAATTAATTTTAATTTTCTTAACCCGGTTAAAAAAGACGGTTAAAAATTAACAAAGTACACGTATAAATAAAATATTAATTTTGATGATAATTAACTTTTGATGCAATCTGGTACAGGGTTTGGGCATGATTCTTTGTATGTTGTTTTGTTTAAAAATTGAATTGAAAAATTACAGGGCAATCTACACTTCCCCAATCAAAGCACTCTCCAACCAAAAGTACAATGATTTCAACAAAATGTTTGGTGAAGTTGGTTTACTGACAGGTGACTTACAAATCAACTCGACAGCAACTTGTCTGGTCATGACGACCGAAATCTTGAGATCTATGCTGTACTGTGGTTCTGATGTAACAAGGGATCTTGAATTTGTGGTTTTCGATGAAGTGCATTATATTAATAATGCTGAGGTAAGTTGTATTATTCTACTAGTGGCTTCTATCATAGAAGTTCTATGGAGAGATACATTCTGTTGGGTGGTACTACTTAGATTACCTATTGGTAATAATAAGTATTATATCTACACATATTTTGTTACTTCGAATATGTATACGCACTGTGTATATGCATACTTTGGCTTAAATGAAAATAGTAACACAAAAATTATAAGCTATAAGGATAAATGTCCCTTAAATAGTATAATATTTGTTCAGATATTCTGATTCTTGGGTCAAGTTAAGTATACAAATCTTTTCCTAAATTTTACAATATCTCTTTCGTTATGGTGATTCACTAATTTTTCTTTTTTTCCAGCGTGGTTACGTATGGGAAGAGGTACTTATTCTACTCCCAGCCCACGTGACAATAGTGATGTTAAGTGCGACTGTACCGAACACGCTTCAATTCGCTGACTGGGTGGGACGGACTAAGAAACGCAAGGTTTATGTTGTGTCGACGCCGAAACGTCCGGTGCCTTTGTGCCATTATCTTTATACTGGTAAATTGTTTTATTTATACTAATAGGTAGGTATACTAATAAGTATATTCTGGTAAATTTATTTATACTCATATGTATATAAAATGTGGTAATGGTATAAATAAGTTTACCAGAGTAAAGATGACTTAAATACCTATATATTTGATAGACGTCATTGAAATGACATAATTGAAAAACAATTACTTACACAAATATCAAAACTATTTGTTTTTAATTTATAATTTTGGTATGTAAGTAAATTAAACAAACATCCTCTAAGTACGTAATAATTTTTTTATTCCAGGTTCTGGCGGTAAATCGAAGCATGAAAGATTCAAAGTGATAGATCAAGATGGTAACTTCCAACTGAGAGGGTACAATGAAGCTTTAGCTGCGAAAAAATCCAGAGAGAACGACTTCAAAAAGAACTTTGGACCTAAAGGTAATTGATTAAAGTTGAAAATAGCTTGACTTTTTTAGCTTCTCACTTGTATGCAATTTTGAGCTTTATACAGAAGTTATAAAGTAGTAAATTGTTTGGTTATCCTTTCAAGGCGGAAAACAGTTTATGAATCCAAAAGCAGAGCAAACTATGTGGATCGCGTTCATCGATCACTTGAGACAAAAAGAAAAACTACCCGTGGTCGCATTTACACTATCACGAAATCGGTATGAAAAATTTTTGTCGCACTAAATTGAGCTATATTGGCATGTTAATACAGTTGAGTTTATATTTCAGCTGTGACCAAAATGCTGAAAATCTTATGTCTATTGATTTGACAACTGGAAAAGAGAAAAGTCATATCAAATCTTTCTTTCTAAGATGCGTGCAAAGATTAAAGGAACCTGACCGTAAGCTACCGCAAGTAAGAAAACAAGCAATTATAAGCCTTATGTTTTAAAGTAAAAGGTGCACTTTTACAACACGCGCTCATAGTTTACTATTGAAGTGTAATATATTCTAAATCCAACTTTAACTACCAAAGGTAAGGTACATTTTTGAATGAATTTCTTATAATTTCAGGTAATAAGACTACAACGAGTATTAGAAAACGGTATTGGTATTCATCACAGCGGTATTCTACCAATGCTGAAGGAAATTGTTGAAATGCTCTTCCAATCAGGATTTGTAAGTACTTAGCAATACGCTGGCCTACCTGATGTTTAACAGTCTTTGTAGGTGTCAGTATGTGGGATGTTCATCAGTTCATTCGTAGCACATAAACTTATCGGATTTTGATAAATATAATTTATATGTACTTACTTACACTTTTTTATAGACCGGGTATCTTAGATTAGGATTCAAATGTACCAAAATTTTAAAATAAATGAGTTTTAATAACAAATATTGAATTGAAGTGTACTTTATAAAAATACTAGTCATTAAAGTTGTTTCTCTCCGTAATTTTACTTTTTAAACTTTTCTTAGAAATGTTAATACTTTATTGCACTAAGATATGGAATAACCTATTTATATTGACACACTAGACATACAAATTTAAAAATAACTTAAACAAGTGTATACAATCCTCTTTTCGCTAGCCATCTACAATGCTATAATTAAAAATATTTCAGGTGAAGATCCTATTTGCAACTGAAACGTTTGCAATGGGCGTTAACATGCCCGCGCGAACGGTCGTGTTCGATGAGACAACGAAGTTTGACGGCATCCAGCGACGGACCTTGGCTCCGGCTGAATACATTCAGATGGCTGGTCGCGCCGGAAGAAGAGGTAAACCTAACAAAACATACTGTTGATCAAAAGGAATAACATTTTCTGCTTAGTAACTTAAGATACCCAGTAGAGACGAATTGTTCTATTATTTGTGTAGACCAGCTATACTCAAAGTGTGTTCCGCGGAACCCTGGGGTTCCGCGAGACACCTGTAGGGGTTCCGTAAGAAAAAAAAAATCAGAGGTGTTTTGATTTTTTTTGTTCGACTAGTTAGAGTCTAGTCGAACGTTTCGACTCCTTGTGAGCGATATCAACCAATTTATGAAAAATTAAAAACAGTTTCATACCTCCCTGTACTTTTATCTATCTAACTAGACTGACTAGAGAGAGGTGTTTTGATTTTTTTTGTTCGGCTAGACTCTAGCTAGTCGAATGTTTTGACTCCTTGTGAGCGCCCAATCCCTTTGACAAACGCCGCTTCTGAATTAGACGCTGTAGTTGTGAACAAGCGACTTTCGGCTCTAACGTTAAGACATAAAGTCGAGACTGTTTACAACGTGTTTTTGTATTTTTATTTTTATTACCCCTTTTTGTTTATCAAAGGCGCCGACTCGAGTATTTTTGAGAATGTTCGACATCGCGTCTAGGACTAAGTACCTACTTATAAAAGCGGCGATCGCGAGTCGCGCCTCGTCAGTCAGTTGACGATTAGCGTTCGGAGCGGACGGAGCGTTAAGTTCCTACCTACCTACTTACAAGCTGGCTAGCGAATTGCGGAGTTTAAACGTGGTAGGTGTTATGCCGCCTCTACACATAGGCCATGGCAAGCGCGCTGGCCCAATGTGTAGAATGGGCGTTGGCGCATTGGCGGTAGGTATTTGAACGTTGGCTGGCGCGCTTGCGAGCTTGCCGCGCGGTGTCGGCAACATCAAAGGACACTTGTCGCAAGCTTGGCGCACCATCCACACATTGGCCTTATTTGTATATATATTTTAAATTTTGTATTTTAGTGTTTGCCTGTCTTTTGTAATTTTTGTAATTTATTTTAATGTTTTTTAACCTATGTGTATCTATGGATCTGTCGTGTCTGCAATAAAGAATTATTATTATTATTATTTTTTGCCAATTCTTTTTATCACCCTTTTCTTGTACACATTTACAAAGTAATATAAAGTAAAAAGTAATATAAAGTAAATATAAAGTAATAGCTGTAAGCGACTCAACATCCATTTTGAATCCGCACATTGGCCCAAACCAAACCATACTGAACGACCTGGAACGACCTTCCAATGTGTGGATTACTCACAAGCGCGTTGGCGAATGCGCTGGCCTATGTGTAGAGGCGGCATTAAACTAGTGTTCATTGTTTTACTGTCTGATGCATTTTGACTGTAACAGTTTTGTACATTTCTTCTTTAATTTAAATTAGTCTCTTATATATTAGTAACGATTGTGCATTATTTTGACCCCACCATCCTGACGTGTAACATTATTAATAAAGAAGAATGGAACGTTGGCTTAAAGGCGCTAAACGTGTTGCAACAACATCTTCTAATGACGCTGAATGTTCAAAATTAGTACGCGCGGAGAATACAGCAATTACCGATCCAGACGATGATGCCACGACGTCAAGCTCCACGGTTTCAAAGACGAAAAAAAGGAAGTATGATGAATCATATATCTGTTTCGGATTTGTTGAATCCAACGGCTCTCCGCTCTGCATGCTATGTAATAAACTGCTTCCTAATAGCTCCATGGCACCTGCCAAATTGCGCCGACATTTAGAATCTGTACACCCCGAGTCTAAAGACAAGAATAAAGATTTTTTTGTTCGTAAAAAAGATCAGTTATTGGAAAGTCAAAAAAATATGATTCGTGTGACACAAACTATCAATGAAAAGGCCACGGAGGCATCATATTTAGTTAGCTATCGCATTGCACAAGCAGGTGAAGCGTACACTATCGCTGAGAATTTAATAAAACCATGTGTGTTAGACATAACAAAATGTATGCTCGATGAAAAATCTGCAAAGCATCTTTCTACTGTGCCGCTATCAAACGATACTGTTTCACGGCGAATCCATGATCTGGCAAGCTACGTCAAACAAGAACTAGTTACACGTCTACAAAAAACACAATTCGCCTTGCAAATGGACGAGTCAACTGATGTCGCTGGTCTGGCTATGTTGCTGGTTATCGTCAGATATCCGTATGAAAGTAATTTTGAAGAAGACATGCTTATATGTTCACCGCTGCCCACGAACACTTCTGGGGAAGAAATTTTTAATAAAATAAACATATTTTTTGAAGAATATAATCTCAGTTGGAACGATTGCATTGACATTTGTACAGATGGGGCCAAGGCGATGACAGGTAAAACAGCAGGAGCAGTGTCACGAATAAAAAATAAAGCGCCTAATTGTAGTTCTAGCCATTGTATTCTGCATAGACAAGCACTCGCGATGAAGCAAATGCCCTCAAATCTGAAATTAGTTATGGATGAAGCGGTAAAAATAATTAATTTCATCAAATCACGACCACTACAATCCCGATTGTTCTCATTATTGTGTGAAGATTATGGCAGCAAACATAAAACACTGCTGCTCCATACAGAAGTGCGATGGCTGTCTCGGGGTAAAACTTTAACAAGGCTATTTGAACTTAGAGCCGAGTTACAAATGTTTCTTTCAAATACTTCTTTTAATTTGAAAGACCGTTTGTATGATAAAACTTGGCTGTTCCGATTGTCTTTTATGGCCGATATCTTTGCAAAACTGAACGAATTGAATTTATCATTGCAAGGTAAACAGACAACAGTGTTCCAGGCCTGTAACAAAATAACTGCCTTCAAAAGAAAATTAGATTTTTGGATTATTTGCATTGGTAAGAGAGAATTAGAAAGCTTTACGTCGCTCAGTGAGTTTGTTAGCGATAACGACTCAGAAATGTTTCAAGATGATGTTTTTGAAGAATTAGTCCAATATCTCACTTCGATGCGCGCATCTTTTGAAAAGTATTTTCCCGAAGAACAGAATACAAAAATTAAACTTAATTCATGGATTCATAATCCTTTTTTACCCAACTTGCAAAAGCCCGAAAGTATGTCAAACGAGATATATGAATCTCTTTTAGAAATGTCATCAGACACAAGTATGGAGTCACTGTTCAAAACGACGCCTCTCAACGATTTTTGGTGCAGAATACGTGATGAATATCCAATGCTTGGCAAAATAGCTCTAAATATTCTTCTCCCGTTCCCAACAACATATTTGTGCGAAACTGGATTCTCAACCTATGCAGCCACGAAAACAAAATACCGCAATAGACTGGACGCCGAACCTGATATGCGACTTCAACTGTCTTCTATCAAACCTAATATCACCCAATTGATGAGAAATAAAAAACAGTTGCATACATCCCATTATTTAGTGTTTTCTTTTTCAATATCTTTTATTGTACTTTTATTATTCTAATCTAAAGAATACACTTTTAAAAACTATTGTTTTATTGTAGGGTTCCATCAAGTATTTTGCTTTCTAAAAGGGTTCCGTCACCAAAAAAGTTTGAGAACCGCTGGTGTAGACGAAAATTCCGCCAAATCACTGAAGCGATCGCTGCGCTCTGATTGGCCGAAGAAAGCGAGATTTCACAATTATATGACCCTAACGACTGATCGTCGACAGAATTTGGAAGATCTTATTACGCCTCTACTGGATATGTACTCGACGGTTACTAACAATGAAACAGTTCACACTTTGCTTAGTTTTATTCTAGATGGCGTTGCCTTTATTGGCAAACAATGTCTATCCTAAACCGTGCGTTGAAGAGATTGCTTTAAGCAATCAAGCCGTCGAAATATAAATAAATACCACAGATATTTCACACATCACACTCTAGTCCCAAACTAAGCAAAGCTTGTACCATGGGAACTAGATTGCTATAAAATACATAGTGACACCCGGACACGGAACAAATATTTATGTTCATCACACAAACGTTTGCTCTGGGTGGGAATCGAACCCACGACCACGGAATCAAATCAAATCAAATCAAATATATATTTTTTTTATTTAGTGAAGTAAAATTTGGTAAAATTACAATGGATCATTTAGGATTATCAATTCGATCTATCTACTTTCAGGTTTGGACAAGACCGGCACAGTGATAATAATGTGCAAAGAAGAAGTGCCAGATCTAGTGACACTTAAAGGCATGATGATGGGAATCCCACAGAAGCTCTCCTCTCAGTTCAGACTCACATATGCTATGATCCTGAGTTTATTACGGTACTATTTTCCTACATTAGTAATTAAATTTCTTGTTCCTTGCCTTAAAAGGAAAAAAAAACAGAAACATTTAACGTGTAGCGATTTCTATCTCGCTACATGATGAACTACATCTAAGTCTACGCAACAGACCAACATATGGCACAGACAAATCCTAGATCGCGCAAACGAAGCTATCACTATTTGTTTCACAAATTACACAACTTATTTTTAATTTGTTTTAATGTCTTGAACTCAAAAAAACTCTTTTTTTTTTTCTCAGAGCCGAAACAGTATCAGTAGAAGGAATGATGCAGCGTTCGTTTAGAGAATTCAGTCAGATACTGCAAGCTGATAACTACAGGAAACAGTTAGAGTTGGCTGAGAAAGAGTATTCTGAGAAATGCAGCACTCCCCTAGCATCACATCTCACACCTTTAGCCACCTTCTATGATATAGGTAAAGTATAGTTACTGTTTATATTTCAAAAAAACAACAGAGCTTAGAACTAAACGATAGATAGGTTTTTGTATGTTGTTTTTATAAATGCTTGTAACAAACCAAAGTAAAGAAACTTTGGTATTTAATACGCCGATTTCGTTGTTGCATTTTTATAACCTAAACGAATTTGATGACATTGTCGTTTCTAAATACAAAAAGCGCCAAAACTATTGCCGCTCTTTTCTCATAAAAACAAAAGATGGCAACAAATCTGATACTGTCAAAGTTGAATTATAAAAATAAAACAAAGAAGTGCTATCAAGAATTTGATAAAATGTAAAATTTTCACTTTTTTAAATTAAAATCTAAACTAATTTAAAAAATTGAAGTTTCAAATTTAAAATTTCAAATTAGAACGTGAACAAAATTTTTGTTCACGTTCTAATTTAAAATTTACTTGCAGCTATAACGTACATAGAAGTGTTAAATGACATAATGCCGATACTACTCGGACAAGCAAAAGTGGCAAAGGAAATGGTACCGGGCAAAGTGCTGATTATATCTTCAGGCACTTATATCAATCAACTGGCTGTACTTTTGAATTCAAGTGGTTAGTGAATTTGATTCATAATTATTCACCTTGGAATGCCTGTAGTCGCATTTACTCTACGATAAGTAGGTTTTTAGACGAATTTTTAGGATGGATTTGTAGCGCCATCTATATCGCTACATGATGAACTACATCGTAGTCTACGCAACAGACCAACAGATGGCGACAAATCCTAGATCGCTCAAACTTCGTGATAACTTCGTTTGCGCGATCTAGGATTTAGGATTATTTGGATGCGATGGTCAATGTAGTTTATCATGTAGCGATATAGATGGCACTACATATTATTATACTCCAGGTATATTTGGGGTTTCATCTAAAAATGGGTGATAGTCGGTTGTAAACTTGGTTTTGGCATCCTGAAATTCGTCGTTTCCAAACCGTCATAAATATGTATACATATAGTTATAAGACATAGTCATAAATGCAGGCTTTTCAAATGCAGGTCCTCGCCAAACTCCATACAAAGTTCTAGTTTTAAATACAAATGAGCAAGACACGACAAAATATAACTTTGATATGGAAGATAATTGGTACAGAATGCTCGGATTCTCAGCTATATATGATTATATTGGTACAGACGTCGGTACGTTAGACCATACCATTATAACTATAGCGCCGAAGAATATAATCGCGATCACCAAAATGACTCTGAAAATTGATGAGAAACTTATTATACAGGATGTGGATAAAAGGTCGATGCCAAGGTAAGTTTTTGTATTAATATATCTTTAATAGACTTATAAAATAGACTTATTTCTTTTACCAAAGTATATAATTTATTTATAATAGTACAAATGTGAACCACGTTGCGATTTGGATAATTATATAGCTCATAGGCATGATTAAAATTTTGCGCATAAAGCCAATTTTTATATTCAAATACTTTTTGCCACAGAAAATAGCAATGCTAACATCTCATATTTATGCTGAATATAACACAAAAAACTCAAATTTTGTTGTACGATATATATTGCTGCTTTTACATCCTCAGGTTCAAAGACGCTCCAGTAGGAGCAACATGCGCCAGCGTTGTACAAGAACTGTCGCGATTATCTCACGCCGTTAGAACGGGAGCCACTACGTTAGACAGAGTCAGTCTAACGCAGTCGCTATCTATAACTACAGGGGAAATACTGCAGACTTTGGATAAAATGAACAAATGTGCGGTAAGCATTATAAGTAGAAATTTCACAGAATTAAAGACAATGAAACCTTTTTAAGAGTTCTGTACCCAAAGGGAAAGACGAGACCCTATTACTAAGACTCCGCCGTTTGTGTGTCTGTCTGTCCGTTTGGCGCCAGGCAATCTCTTGAACCGTGACAGTTAAACCGTTGATTTTATCATATTTTATTACATACTTATATAGATCTAACAGATAAAGGAATTTATATAATCGTTCCAGCCGGCTTATACTGAAGTACCTACACACCCATAATTTCTGTGTTTATTTTACAGAGTGAACTAGAAGCTCATAGGAAATCAACCGATATAGCGAATTTCAAATCTGAATTCGCTACGGTATACGAACGGAAACAGACTGAGAGGAAAAGAGACAAATACAAACGTCTTCTTTCGTTCGAGAATCTCGCTCTGTATCCCGACTACCAGAGAAGACTACTGGTTCTAAGGGAGCTGAATTATATCGATGACAAGGACGGCGTTATATTGAAAGGTAACGAGTGAATGAGATAGCTATTAGTTTGATCACTTCGCTCAGTCTTGAATTTAGGAGAATTCTAAATGTATGCTATGCAATCTATAATATAACCTTATTTTATGGGCAGAGAAGCTATTCTCACTTCTCCACGAAATATACGCAACATGATTTTTTAAATATCAATTTAAAATACACCTTGTGTGTTTAGTAATAAAGTTCTTTTTACAATTATAGGCAGAGTAGCATGCGGGATGGCGACAAACGAGCTGATAATAACAGAGCTTGTTTTCCGAAACGTTTTTACGGAAAAAGATCCTGCGGAAATCGCGGCGCTTCTCAGCTGTTTTGTGTTCCAAGCCAAGACAAGGGAAGATGGGACGCAGTTGCCAGATAATTTGGCAGACGGAGTGAGGGCTATCGAGCAAATAGAGGGAGAATTAGCGAATGTTGAAGCTAAGTTTATGGTGAGTTTCAATAAACATTTTACTGATAAAAATCATACATGAAATTACTCTCCATTAGTCTCCATGAGAGGACTTACCTTACCTTAAATCCTTCTCATTTGAAAAAGATGAGTAATATTATTACTGGTAGTGGCTGATAAAGCCAACACATCTTATATTTATATCTATCAAGAATCTTGTTTTAAGATAAATTTTATCATTGATACCTATTTCATTAATTTATATAGGTATTTGGTTTCTGTTTTTTTTTTCTAACCTATCTCGTCCCACTGCTGGGCAAAGGTCACCCCCAAATACTTCCACTCATCCCTGCTCTCTGCTTTCGAGCACCAGTCCCTCTCGAAAGCATCGAGGTCGTCCCGCCATCGCTTTCTTGGTTTCCAAGACCAAGAAGGTTTCTGCGCTTTAAACAAAATCAATAAATAAATATCGTTATGAAATTTCGTGAGTGGTTTATTCATGGGCTTATGGTTTAACAAATTCTTGATATATTTTCCAGGTCAGCCAATTCGAGGGTCAAGCGGTACGGTTAAACTTCGGTCTAGTTCAAGTGGTCTACGAATGGGCGTTAGAAAAACCCTTCGCAGAGATCATGGAGCTAACAGATGTACAAGAAGGAATTATAGTTAGATGCATACAACAGTTGCACGAGGTTCGTAACTTTTACCTTTAAAAAAATGTTTACACAATAGAGCAATTATATAGAGCAATAAAATCACAGAACTCGTAAAACCAAAGCGTTTGTAAAGTGTGTAAAATTATCAAATGAACGAATGAAATGAACGAGAGATGCAGCCATTCTTTAAGATGACGTGTTCTAAGGGTGAATGAACAACCAATGATAAAGACCCGTATTTGGGTGTAAGCGCTGTGGAGGCGCGTGCATTTTTAAAACGTAGAACTGTTTTAAAAATGCACGCGCCTCCACAGCGCTTACACCTACTAGGGTTTCAAAACTCAGCAGACTATTTGAGCTAAATGTTCTGTCAAAATGAAGTGCCCACTAACCCACTGAGACACATTTGATGAACGTGATTGACATGAACGAGCTAAATCGTTCATGTCAAACAATTTTCAAATGACAAAAATGAAAAAAAAATGGTAGAGCAATTGAGAGTTGCGTAAATATAATCGTCTCAAAAGTGATGGACGCAATGTGATATGCAATGTATTTTTACCACGTAAGATATAAGCGGGCTACGTGCTAGTCACTTGTTATTCTCATAAAATATAACGGCATATTAAACGTTTTCACTTCCACAGTTGCTGGTAGACGTCAAAGACGCAGCCATGCTTATTGGCGACCCGAATCTCCAAGAAAAGATGATGCTAGCTTCAACTGCTATCAAACGAGACATCGTTTTCGCGGCAAGTCTCTACACAACTGGAAAAGACTCCGTGATAATCTAAACTACACTGTACTACGTTGTGTTAGAGTTTACAATTGCAGATCTCATTATATATGAGCTTACATGACTAAATAGTCAGCTGTTTTGTTAGATGAGACAATTTTCCGTTACACTCGAAAAGCCTATAACAATTGAGATTTTTTTTAATAGTTTCTTGAAATGATTCATGAGGAACATTGAAAGAATATCCACCTTGTAAAGGGAGATTTGTCACAATCACGACAACAGTTGAAATGAACATTAATGTTACCTAAGATATTACAACGAATATTAAGTGTTTATTAAATGTACTTATTATATGTTTTTTTTTTCATAATTTATACCAATTTTTGTACTGTAATTTAATAGACTACCGAAATAATCAGTTTTATAATTGAACTAAGTACTCTTCTTCCCGCATTTTCTTATTTGCCTCAAACCCAACCACACCCAGCCATATCCGCTGTACTTTCCTTCCAAATTTATAAATGTATCAAACGCAAATAAATCATAATATTCAAGGTAATAGGTATGTAAGTTGTTGTAATTATATATAATTATTTCCAATGCTTTGACCGAGCAGGTTCAGGATTTTTTGTCAGAATGTCTATGTGGCTCATATAACTGAAGAAGAAGCCCTTAGCTGCAGCTGCCATGGAAATTGATTTTTATTTGATTGATTGGTGACTTTTGACAGTGCCACATAAAAGTCAGTGTCGCTAAGTTCAACGTAATCAAGTCACTTGAAACGGAACGGAACGTAAATCAGAATTTTAATTTTGTTGATTTGATTTTTACATTGCGTACATTCGTGACTTGTATAAATTTAATGTTGATTGAAATAATTTGGAACAATAAAATTCAAGTTTTTGTTTGTGTGTAGCTAGTTTAGTTAATTCTAAAGTATTATCTGTTATTTGACTGGCTTTCACTGGTGAGGTAAGCCGTTCTGATGAGGCTGCCAAGTCCGAAAGACTTTGTTAAATAGAAAGCACATAAAAGGCGCAAGATGTTGCAAGACGAGGAGTTTGAGGAGGAGATGATGACCCCGGAGCGCATCGCCGCTCTGGGGTTCAAGCCGCAGGGTGAGATGATCATGAACCATCTCTTGCCATATGCTGCGGATCTAGATGAGGAGTCGAATACATTCCTGAATGAAGTAAAGACTAACCTGGCACATGCTGTGATGTATCGAGAAATGAAACCTGGATGTGGTGTGTGGTCCTCCAGGCTTATGAGGTTAGTGCCTTTCTTGTAACAATGGATTCTACTTAAAACAAGGAGTCTGTTAATAACAGCAATATATAGAAATCATTGTAGTAACTCCTACATAAGTATAGGCAAGTCGTGCGTGGAAGTCATGCTACTTAAAAAACTTTAATATAGTTAACAAATAACTTTATTCACAAACAAACTTACGACTATACAGTATTTACAAAATGTACATTGTCATATAAAATACATAAGAAACAGTTGAGCTATCTGCAGACCGTTGCAAACGATCTATAGATAGTTCAACTGATCCAAATCTAATCTAATATTACAATTAACTATATTAAAGATCATAGTAAGCTAGGTACTTTTGAAATTCCTATAATTTATGAACGAATTGCTGGAATTTCCTCAAGTTTAAACATATTCATAATGGATGTGAAAACTTCCTCATCTAATTATATCTTGGTATTGAATGTAATCTACGGTTTAGTATTAACCTTTGGCAACTGCAGGCACGTTTGAAATATGCTGGCCAATTCCCAGAACTTCCTTAAAACACCTGACCTTAATTCTCACAGTCATTACCAATATGACTTTATTGTTACTACAATACATATAGCATTTATTTCAAAATACTTCGCAATTATTCTTCATACATATTCAAATGTAGATTATTCCAGAATATCAATTAAGTAGGTATGGTGTATAAAATAAAAATAATTATGAGTGAGCAAATTACAACGTAACTAAATAATGTTACTTAGAACTAAAAATTTCTATTGAGATATAGATTAATATATACAGGGTGATTTTTTGAGAAAGGCGATGTCCAAGTCCAAATCCACAAGAGATCTATTTTTTATAAATCAATGACTGCTTAATTCATTTTTTTTTAATTACTATTTATTTTATTTATAGTAAAAAATATAGACACTCTGTATTATCAAATAAGATTTTTTGCTGATAAAGTTCTAAGCTAAGTAATATGTAGCAAAAATGGTGAGACACCCGGACGTCAGTGTAGATCTTATTCGCCCATGGTGGGACATTGGTAAAAGTATTTTTGTTACAAAAAGGTACTTGTAAAATTTTGATTTTATAAGAGCTGTATATAATTTGAATTGATATCAAATCAAATCAAAAATGTCTTTATTCGATAATATCACAAGGATCATTTAGAATCGTCTTACCCAGAGCCTAGAAGAACAGGCAAGAAACTTATACAAATGAGATAGCACATAAATGTGACAATCGTAAACCCATTGAAACAGGGACATATTTAAGATACTGCTCTCTAAGGCTGCAAAGATCAACAGTAAAGCTGATCTTGACACACTGTCGGCCGGTTTCTCGAACGATGATCAACGAAAAAATCAACAAATTACTATGTGTAAAACTCGGATCAATCGTGATTTGGGTTTCCAGAAACCGGTCGTAAGTATCTTTACATTATATAATTGTCACATATTCATGCTCAGCCATCAGGATTGTGTATTTTTTTTCTTTTTCTTTCAGATATATTAGACTATATGGCCTAAAGTTTAGCAAAGAAGACCATATAACATTTATAAAGCTGACCTATGAACTCCTGCTAATACCAGATCTAGAACCAAACAAGATACACAAATTCGCCACCATGTTTATCATGCTTACTAAGTAAGTAGTATCCTAAGATTAGAGGACTTATTTACTTAAATAAATAAATAAATAATGCTGGACAATCCACACAACATCATCTAGCCCCAAGCTAAGCAGAGCTTGTCTTATGGGTACTAGAACACTGACATACAATACAGTACATAGATAGATATTTTTTATTATACATATAAAATACCCAGAACACCTTAAATATTTGATATTGCATATTGATTGTCATTTAGTTTTATGTCCATATCCTTGATTTAGATTCAAAAATATGCATTCACTTTTTTTTCTCTCTTTGATAACTATATATATATATATATTGTATATATGTATAGATCAGAAGAATATCTGATTTTATCCATTGATATTCGTCCTCAAAATAAAGAGATAGCTGCTCAAAGAAAACTGTTTTTAGTGTGAAACAGCTATTCCAAGGAAACTCCTTTTTGACTGAAACAGCCAATGTTTGATTGTCATTATATTATTCAGTTATGACACTGCAGGATAAGTAGACCATCTTAAATAGTACTTTAGTTGAAAATAAGGACTTTATATCAGATCAGTAAAATGTGATAATGATATGTTTTCTCAGGCTGTGAGTCAATATTTTTCGATTTATTGCAGAAAGCGAAGCCTTATTTCGCCTGAGGAACTGACATTGCCTTGGCGCCCCCTCTTTGATTTGGGAAAAAAGTTGTTCAAAAACAATGCCACAGATATCGGGATGTACCATTATTCATCGTAAGTACTATATGTTTAATATTATATGTGACTAAATTTAAAAATATAATATGAATATCCGGTCGCGATACGCGACGTCTCGTTTTTACAGCATAGACGTTCGTCAAACTAAACACAGATGACGCATTGTAGTGGAGATTAATAAATAGCCGCCAGACACAACCAATTTTAATTTGCTTACATCAATAAAACTTGTAGTCAGATCATGATCATAATTTATAAGACCACAAATATATAAATTACTAGCTGACCCGTGCCCACTTCGTTGGGCATGATTCGACCGTTTTTTCTCTGATTCACTTTGCAAAACGGACTACCACGTAAAATCCTTTGTATTCTTCGGTTTTTTTATATAACCTATGACACTCAGCAATAATATGGCTTTCTATTGGTGAAAGAATTTTTAAAATCGGTTCAGTAGGTAGATCCCAAGATTACCCCTTACACAAATATACAAACACACAAACTTTACTTCTTTATAATATTAGTAGGTATAGATATAAATTCATCAGACATAAATTATGATTTCACCTTAGTATGTGTAGCCAAAACTCCACCTAGTTTTAATTTAGTCAGAGTATTCAAGAAATAAAATTAAAATGTCAACAATATTGTGTGTTTAGGGAGAAACAAACTGGTAAACAAGAGGTCGATATTCTCCAAATGATTCGCAAATTCTTGTCGGGATCAGGGCTTGATGACGCTCTGAACTATTTTGGCTTCGCGAAGGAAGATAAAGAATCCACGTAATGACTTGAATTCTGTGAAATTTTTCGGGTTTGGCTTTTATTGGCACCGGTGGCAGATGGATTGGGCTCATTCATCGACAAACAGTTTACGAATTACATTTTTATTATTAGTTTACTCATTGGTTACAATTAGGGTTCCTTTATCAGTAGACAAAGATTCTATTAACTTAGGCCTATTTCATTTGATATGAAATTGTATATTACAACAGTTATTTATAAGGTACGAAGTTTTAAAAAAGAAACAAATCAATGGTAGCTATTTTGTTATACCTATTGTATATTCTTAAACTAACTTACAGAGAGGGCAAAAATTTATTAATCTTTGTTTTTTTTAATAAAGATTTTTTTTTCTATTAGATTTTGTATATTTGTGAAAATAAAACACTTTTTCAGTTTTCTAACAGTAGATAGATACACTCTGTCTATCTTATAAAAAGTTAGCGCAGGCAGATAATATGTAGATTACCATACGTAATGGTGACATAATGTCAACGCCAACATTTTTATAAGATAGGGGGACTATCTTTTGTTTATTTTATGTACAGGAATTCCATTTACGCTTCACACTCATAATGGTGTCTAAAAATGTCAATGGGTAACAGGTGCATGACATGATATTTGTATTTAAATATAAGTTTAATTAATCTTATTTTTTCAGTTCCTTGGAATTTTCTTTCATTTCATTGGTGAAGTTTGCAAGACCGTAAGTGAAACCTTTGTTTTTATAAACTAGAATGATAAACTTGCATATGTTACTTGGTAGAGACTTTCTAATGGAGAAAAAATTTCAAAAATTGGTCGAGAAGTTTATGCCTTAAATCTTAATAAACAAACAAGTCTTTATAATATCGGGCTTAGCGGCGTTCATAAACGAATGCTAGAAATGCTTTTAAATTTCCTATCAATATTTACATACAGTATACTATACTTTTTATATCTCTTACAAGCCTTAGTTTGGGACTAAAATCTAATGTGTGAAATATCCTTAAATATTTATTTCTTATTTTTAGATACTTCCCATTATCCGCAACCAAAGAGATACTAGACGAAATAATGCCCCATATAAATCCTTGGTCTACTGAAGTCTACATGATTGGCCAGCTTACTATATTCCTGCCTTTGGCTTTGGCTCCCCAGTACGCTGAATATGGTCACAAGTTATGGTTCGATGAGCTGATGGATCTATGGGATACATGTTATAACGCCCCTTGTGGTGCGAGTGTAAGTTAATTATTTCTAGCTTCTATATTAAGAGTTTCTTGAAGATGATTTTGAATCAATTACGAACCGCTAAGGAATAGAACGTATGGCCGTTTTGATTTTCCGATTACTGTAATATGGAAAGGCAAGAGTAGGAATAAGAATAATTTATTGTAAAAATGTGTAGAAATTGTATATTTATTGTCTAGACTAGACCATCATGCTTTATTTTTTCAAGTTAAAGGACGACATTTCAAAAATAAAAAACAAAGTATCCCATGTTTTACCTTCATCAAATCTCAAGGTTCATCCCATTTAAATAAATATAAACGAATTAGTTATTTTGCTACGATAGCGTGATGGATTTACAAACCCAAACATTAATAATAAAGTTTTCATTATAAACGGGATATATCCCGTAATATCCCGTTTATAATGAAAACTATGTTCAAAACCGTGATAGTTTCAAATATTATATTAATAATAAACTTTATTATTTATTGTATCGTTTTTATAAAGTTTTCCCTGAAGTTTTCTACTAAAGAAGTATCATATTTGTGCCTCAAACTTAATCTATTAAGAGACTCATCTAAACATCAAAAACCTCTGTGTGTAGCATTTGAATTATACAAGTAAATTATAAAATTCTTTGTGTAATTTTCAGGATCTAATAGTGCTATTCTCTGGCTTAGCAAAGCGAAACCCAGGTGCGATGGACTGGAGTCCGTACGCTCCAAAGATGTTTTCCAGGTTTTTAAACTCTCTGCATCTTCCTGTCAGTTATAAGGATATGCATATCACATCTAAACAAGGCGGCCTTGGTAAGCTTATTTAACAAAGCAGTGATCTTATATTACTAGCTATTATCTCGCTTTCTAAAGTTACAAACCATTTTACATGCACATGAAATTTATACTACAGCTCTTTCAGACGTTAAATGCTTAGCATCATGGATAGTGTGGTGCATAAACCCGGATGGCGTTATTCTGCAGCATTTACAGTGTTTCCTCGAAGCTATTGAAAGTTACCTGCACAGTGCCAACTCAGGCCGGTGGTCGTATCGTCTGCGAGACTTTATTAGGAGGATCACCAAGGAGTTTCTTAATAGGTAAGCCACTTTTTGTTGAGTTTTGTTTTAAATAATTCCTTAACTAACGCCAGTTGATAAGATATTTAGAGAAATGCCTTACGCGATGATCAGCGACAAGCAAAACATTATATTCTATGTACATATTTCAAATAAAGTTTTGTTACAGGGTACGTCGCGAACGTAAAACTAAAGGCAAGGTTAATTGGGAGAACAAAATCCCAGAAGCATACAAACTACGTGACGAAGACATCACTAAGTTCGTCGAAATGCTACTAAACCCTACTCTCCAGGCTGTGTACAACCGATCAGGGTCGGACATTTCTATTGCATTGCAGAATCTAGCTATATTGAGGCCAGCTATCGTCATTCCCCCTTTAATAGACCGTTTGAGGGACTCTTTGACATCCCTGACGGAACCACATAAAGTTACCGTGGGAATGACTGCGGTTGCGTCCATAGCTCGTCCACTACTCAGAGGCGAAGACGCTGGCTACCCTGAAGGTCCAACCCACGTGGTCCCCTTACTCTTAGCTATCCTGCCAGGGCTCGATCCTAACGACATCAAAAAAACTTTAGTGAGCCTCCATTATATAGTGATCTTCGCCTGGATGGTACCTATTATAGACTGCAGCTCGGCTCACGAGTATTGGAATGATCTAACCGAGCAAGAACTACTGATTTGCGAATCGACCGCTCAACTAGAAGACTTTGTTCTAGTTTTTCTCGACAGGCTCTTCGTAATCATTGAGTCTAGCGTGTTGGAAAACGTCAGATTGGACACTAAAGATCTTGAAGTATTTAGAAGCAAGACTGACGCTATTATGGAAACTGCTATATCATCAGCTGCAACGGCTATTCTTATGCAATCCTCGTTTAAGATTTTCAAAGAGGCTTTGCGTAAGTTCAAGACTTTCGCTACCGAGTCTACGTTCGAAACAAACGTTTCTGGTAATATGGTTGGAGTTTTACTCAGAGTCTTCGCTAGGGTCAATCCGGAAGCTACATTAGCTGCGTTCGTACCGCTACTTTGCGAAGAACTGTTGGATCTTCTATCCGACGAAGCTTTGCACGATGACAACCCGTCGAGGGACATTCTGTACCGTCTAGTTCTGCTCGGCTATGTTGTTGAATGTGATGGAGTAGTTTTGCTCAAATATCCTCAAATCCTACCCGTTTTAGACAGAGCTCTGAAACTTAGCAATAAAACTGCGCAAAAGCGAGCATGCCAGGTTCTCTCTAATATGCTCCAGTTTGTCTCTGTAATAGACGTGAAAGAATGGAGAAGCTCTTCTAAAAACTATGACGAAGCGCCTGAGAAATGGTTGCCGGTTCGAGAATGGGGCAAGGGGTGTTCCTTGAAGGAAGCGAACTTACAATGGCATATACCCTCCGCAGATGAAGCTCAATACGCACAATTGTTGCTTGATAGGTATCTTAAGCCAGCAACAGAGAAACTAACGCAATGGTCAGCGGGAGAAATAAGTTTAGACCATCAAGAAATGATTCGTACTTTGAGCATTGTAAATGCCTGCTTGTCTTGCACTCTCTTCTTCCCTGTGCCTAATGAAAAACCTAAGTCGCTGTAAGTATTATATAATTTGATTAATTCAAGTCTTTTACGCAGTTTTCGGAACATAGCGACCATCTATTTGTCATGTTGTTTAATTGTAGGCTGTATTTTACACACCGCAAGTCTTTTACAGTTTTTGTCAAAGTAAAAGTCAAAAAATTCTTTATTCAATAAAATCACAAGGATCATTTAGAATCGTCTTACATACTAGGTGATTCTAGGTGCCAGTTCCACGCGACCAGAGCCTAGAAAAACGGGCAAGAAACTTACAGCCTGGTTGCTACCGTTTTATTGTATGATCCTTCTTACAAAGAATTAACAATTAAACTAAATTAAATACTACCAGCTAATCTAAGTTTGGCACATAGTGACCATTTATCTGTATGCCATGTTGTTTAATTTTAGGCTATATTTACAGGGAACAGTGTTTAAAATACATGGTTTATTTCAGCATAGATTCGCTTGTCCCAGCGACCATATTACCGTTTTCTACTGGAGTGAATCACGTTGTGACAATGGACGGTGAGAACGTTAGATGTGCACTGGTTCGTTTGATGACCGCTGTTCAAGCGCGGATGTTGGCTGTCAAATCGGATGACACCAAATGCTTTGAAGCTCTTATACAGGTACTTAGACCAAATTTAATTGATGCTGAAACAGTCCATAATTTTAATGATTTCATAATAAAATTAAAAAATCACACTAGGTTTCTATTATTATTTATTTTATTTCTTCTACTTAATTTTTTCAGCACATTTTCGAAGCGTAGGCTGTAGTTTTTGTGTTTATTTAATATAATTTGAAAAAAAAAATTAAGTATGCCAATGACATTATGTGCATTGTCATACAGCTGAATAGCTTGCAATAAAATTTCAACGTTAACCGTTTTGAATTTTTGTTTTCAGATATGGGATCGCATTCTAATTGGCAGAGGGTCTAGGGTGGCCGCCTTCGAAGCAAGGCTCCGTACATTTAGCGCTCTTGAGCGTGCGATGGACGGCAAAGGCAGTGACCCTAAGCAGGGTTATACCAACGCGTGCGTCAGGATATTAATCGTTGATGCTGTTAGGATTGCCGATGAGACACGAGCGGAAATGCCCTGTGAATCTGGAATCACGGATACAGCGCTAGCTGTGCTCAATGCTTTGTTTGAATTGAGTATAAATACTTATACTTCGGTGAGTTTCTTTTGTTTTACAAAAACTTTTATGCTATACATTATGCACCATATCTATACCATATGCAATAAAGCTGATCTTATGAGGGCATCCGATATGGCCATTGAAGTTGCCACTCACTGGAGTAGAATAGTTTGAGGATGGACCATTGATACGTCGAATGAATGAATGCTATACATTTTTGTGAACATTTAATCCTGATTATAAATAGAACCTAGAAGGTCACGAATATATTGACAATCACAAGATTGTAACGTAACGGAGGCATTTTTAAGACACTGCAATAACGCTGCACTGTTTGGCAGTCGAACTAGCGTCAACGTGTAATGTCACTCGATAGCGCTACCATTTCGATACGTTAGTGATTGTCACATTTATTCATACTAGGTTCAGTTTTCGTACAGTCTACTAATATTTTTATATATATTCATAAAAAAAATGTCTTGTCTGACAATATTAATCAAAAGTTCGCATTCTAGGTACGTATATCTGCTCAGAACCGTCTTACCTGGATGTTTACCTGGGTATCTTTCTCATACCGATTGTTGACGCCTAAACTGAAAGCCATTCTTGAAGGCAAAGAGGCTGAGGAAACGCATGAGAAACATAAAGGAGCTTTATTCATACTAATGGCACCCAGAAACTGTCCTCTAGTAAACAAGCCGGATTGGGAAGCGTTGAGGATACTTTGGCCTGCGATTTTGAAATCACCGCTTAGTGAGAAACAAAGTATACATAGGTAAGTGCGAATTCGTGGGTTTTAGAAGATTTTTGTGGACAATTGTGTATGAATTCAATGTGTAAGATATTTGAAAAGAATATTTCATTTATTTGACAGGCGTCACAGCTCAGTTGGTAGTAGCTCTGCCTTCCATGCTGTGGATCGTGGGTTCGATTCCAACCCAGAGCAACCCAATTTTTGTGTGTTGAACTATATATTAATAATAATAAATATCATTTTTTTGGTTGGGTGTTACTATATATTCTATGTATGTACAATATAAAATATGTAAGTATTTACAAAAAAATGTATAAAAGTATTCTATCAGCAAACTAGTTCCCATAGTACAAGCTTTCCCTAGTTTGTTACTAGAGTGTGACGTGTGAAATGAATATACTTAAGTACATATTTTTTTATTTCAACGTTTGGTTAAATTGGCTTTACACAAAATTATTCATAGCAACATGTAATGTGTTTGCAAAATAAAAGAAAACCAAATTGCGATATTTTGCTGATTTCTGTCTCGAGTTTTATTATTTCATCACCACGAAAGGATGTAAACGAGAGCTATATGTTACTATAAAATCAATCTCCTTGAATTCTCTAAAATTCAAACTTTATTTACAGAATAGAACAATTATTAGGAGATCAGATACACCGTCAACTGCCTACCATCAACACTCGTCTTGTTATAACCGACGCTGCAATAGAAGCGTGCAAGCCTCTACTCAGCCAATCACAGCTAAACGATCCTAATTTCATCTCTCTTTTCAATTCTGCTGTGGAAAGAGAGACGGCGCATTGGGATGAGGTTGAAAAGCAATATAAGGATTTGTTGCAAGAATTGGTTGATGTGGCGCATCAAAGCAATATGTGAGTAGAAAGGAATAGAATCTTAATTCTTTTTTAAAGAATGGAATTCGTTGCCGGTGTCGGTGTATCCAGATTCATATAATTTGGACGTTTTCAAGAGGAGAGTGAATAGGTTCTATCTAGGCAAACGCGTTACACCGTAGGCCGTATCATCATTTAACATCAGATGTGATTGCGGCCAAGCGTTAGCCTATAATGCATAAAATAAAAAAAAAAAAAAAATTATTTTAAACACCAGAAACAGATAAACATAGAAACAATAGGTTTGATCGATATAAGCGATCACTTCCAGACAACCTTTGAGTATGTTCGTTTATATTGGAATTAATCTAGCCGCTTAGTTTTTTGTAGTAAACTATAAAGTATTTTTTACAGCTATGAAAACCATAAATATTGAATCATATTACATATAGCTATTATACTATATATCTTTTTATACAACTGGCCTATCTAGTGTTGAGTATTGTCTATATTGATGCATTGATATAAAATATTAGAATTTAACCATAAGAAACAATTTTATGTCTAATATAACCTATTTTCCAGACAATGGCGTCGTTTAGAATTAACGATGCAGATGATCACTTCCTGCTCATCCCTCCAAACCGACTATCCAATCGAAGTGGTGAAACTCTGCCTAGATCTGTTACTTCACGAGGATATCACAGTACGAAGAACTGCGCTCAGACTAATGCACTTTATACTGAAACAGAGCAAGCCGAAGCTCAAGAAAGTTACTGTTGATCCGTACGAGATCGCGGGCTGCGAACGGCCGAAGAAACGGACGCCTGGTATGTATTTTATAGTAATCGGTTCTATTAATTTGTTCAAACTCCGTCTTTTTCTTCTGTCGTGTCGATGCTACAACTGTATTTTGTTGTAGCATCGTGTTGGAAAGATTAGCCAGACTAGACACTGCTTCAAACTCCGTGATAAGTTCGTTTGCGCGATCTAGGATTTTTTTCTGCCATCTGTTGGTCTGTTGCGTAGACTACGATGTAGTTCATCATGTGCGATATAGATGGCGCTACACAGATATATTAGACTAGAGATATATATTATACGGGATTTACTACTACCAATTGAGCTGTGTCTCCTGTCGAATTAATGAGGCATGGCCCTAGTTTTAGTGGTACGGTTACGTAATGCATAGCCTTACCAAGCACGTGCATTAAAGACGTACTTTATGAGTATAGAATAACAATGCACAGATTGTAACAGCACTTCTTAATCATTCTAATGTTGTCACTCTTTAGTCCTTCGTTATTATATCACTACTAAAAATATGAGGAAAAATCGCAGAAAATTGAAATTCTAATGTTCGTACTCTGTATTGCGCTACTTCGCTAGTTTATCACTCTTAAAAGTATGTAAAAAAATCGTAGAAAATATCAACCATGTATTTAATCTTCCAGGATATCGGAAAGACTTGGAATGGGCTATTTGGTCGCAAGACAAACTCCCCTTAGATGATTCCGAATGGGACAAACCAATTCTAAGAAATTCTGAATTCGGATTCTACGCCTGGCCTCAGAAATTAGAGGTAAGTCCTATTAAAGCATTTTATTTAGGAGTTCAGTGAAATGATCAAAAATATCTAGGCAAACGCGTTACACCGTGGGCCGCATCATCCTTTAACATCAGATGTGATTGCGGCCAAGCGTTTGCCTATATACAAAAAAAAAATCTGCTAGTCTTTGTGATACTTAACTTACAAACTAAACAACATGTATGTAGTGATACAAAATTGAGTAGATAACAGTTATATCAGATAATTATTTTATTCAGCATTTTAGTATCACTTTATTTTATTTATAAGTACATGTATTTTATCAATAGATGGCGGCACCAGCGGCCGAGCAAGTATGGCATTCAGATGATCCGGTTATAGCTGAAATAGAAAAGCATATTCTGAAATTCTTCACAGATGAGGAAAAAGTTACCAAATTGGTTGGATTCTTATCTGCTGAAGAGAAAAAGGGGAAGGATAAGTTTAATGGACTTCGGTTTTCTGTGATGAGGGTAAGTTTTACATAATTTTCTATGTCTTATACATACTAAGTGATCCTAGGTGCCAGTTCCACGCGACCAGAGGCTAGAAGAACGGGCAAGAAACTTACGGCCTGGTTCCTACCTTTTTTTATATGATCCTTCTCACAAAGAATTACAATTAAATTAAATATTGAAGTTCTAGTGCGGTGTCAATTTAACTTAGTAACGTTTAAATGCAACATAATGATGATACAGCCATGTCATTGTGGAGATAGGTGTAGTATCTCCAACGAAAAGGGAAGATCTTCCACACCGAGCGACCTTTGGCTCGGGGTCCGAGGACCGATGTATAGTCATCGGTTCTATTACTTATGTTCAAACTCCGTGATAACTTCGTAAGCGCGATCTAGGATTTTGTCGCCATCTGTTTGTCTGTTGCGTAGACTACGATGTAGTTCATCATGTAGCGATATAGATGGCGCTACATCATATATTTTTGTACCTCTTCAGTTGTTATTCTCACACTTCGGCGATCCAGTATTGCAGCCGTTTTTATCGCACGCGCGGAAACACGTCGCGACAACGTTAGAGCCGTCCCAGCGTTTTGCGGCGGAAGTTACTTCGGCGGCTCTTCGCGCACCGAGGTATTGGACGCGGCCGAGGCAATCTCAACTCTATCGGGACGCATTACAGCTCATTAAAGCTGGTAAGTTATTAATTATCTAGATGATAAATGTATAGTGAATGGGGCTTTAGATTAGCGGTTTTTTACTCATGCTGCAATGAACGGGATGCTACTGTAGTGCCAAATAGTGGCAATTCTCCATGATTTTGATATGAATTTATTGACGGTCAAATCAAATTTTTATAGTAATTGAAATATTTATTTTTCAACCCAAGATTAAGAATATAAATAGTAAATCTGTGAATTCATATACCTCATTATTACTAGGTTTATTCCAAACTATATGGAATCTATGCTAAATCATTAATCTATAAAATTCTCTAGGTTCATCCTCGATAACTAATAATCTTAAAAAATCATTAACCTATATAGTTTTCTAGGTATATGATGAATCAATAATTATTATTTTCTAGGTAACTAGTAAACCAAAAAAAAACTGTGTTTAATCATCAATCTAAGCGTATTACTTTCTTGGTTACCTGGCTAAATCTGTGCTAAATCTAATGATTTATGCACACCTATTTACCTATATAATTTTCTAGGTTTATCTACAATAACTCCAGAGACATTGGACGATTGGGGCACATGCATGGCTACAGGAGTTGACAAGTTGGATCCGATGCGAGGCGCCGAGTTATTGGAGGGATTAGTCGAGTTATGTGTGCCGCCAGCCAGTAATAATGACGAGCTTGACACTAACACGTCGTTTATTATCTGCGCTCGGCTCTTTGCATTACAGGTAACATTTAATTAAATAAATATTCACGCCAATTCGTCTTTTTTGTAAATACATACATATAATACATGGTAACACCCAGACACAGAACAAACATTTATGTCCATCACACAAACATTTGCTCTGAGTTCGAATTGAACCCGCGACCCACAGTATGGAAAATGCTACCAACCGAATTGCAAAAAACATCGAACAAAAACTTGTTCATTGAAATAAACGTGTTTAATATTTATTATCATTTTATAATCTGTTAAGGCACTGCAAAACGAAAAATAAATATAATTTGCTATTATTTTTTTTTTACTACAGGGGACCCTAGGAACTTTAAAATGGCGCACGGCGAAGCTAGCCAAGTTGATTCTGCAACGACTAGACGCTGCTAACTTCATACAACATCCGTTCCAAATCGTACGAGAATCTGTTGGCGGGTAAGTTATGTTACTAAATAAATAATCATAAATATTCATGGACATTTACAACTAAGCAAAGTTGGTACTATGGGAACTAGATAGCTGATAGTCCTTTTGGTAAATATATACATAGAATACATGGTAACACCCAGATATAGAACAAATATTGATGTCCATCACACACACATTTGCTCTCAGTGGAGATCAAATCCACAATCCACATGATAATATTTAATAAATAAATATTCATATTTTTAGTAAACACATCTAAAAGTTTTTTTTGCATTTCTCGTTGCAGTTTGCTGGTGACGATATTCGACACGGAACTTATTTTCCCCGGCCTGGAGCCCAATTCGCCGGATTTGCCGAGCATTTCAGAGTTTCTTGATAGTGTGATGCCGCGACTAGCCGCGCTTTATGACGAAAACGGCGACATTGGTAAGTGACGGCAATAAGGATTAGGGGCCGTTCAAGTATTACGTAAGCACTATGGGGGGGTGGGGGGTCTTTGTTTTGCTTATTTTGGATGACATGGGGGGTAGGGGAGTCTAGATGATGATTACGTCATCGGTAGTTATTAACATTTTTAAACAAATGGCAACCCTCATAAAAAAAATATTAAATTAATAAAAAAAAAAATAACATTAGATATAATTACAATATAAAAAAAATACATTTATAATTGAAAAATGATTACGTAAGCATGGGAGGAGGGGGTAAGAGCTTTGCTTACTTTTGCTGACAAGGGGGATGGGGGGGTAAATGATTGTAATAAATCTGCTTACGTAATATTTGAACGGCCCCTTAGTCATCGCTAAAAAAAAACTGCTCCTCCTATTACGTTGACTATTATGTTTTTTAAAATTTTCAATATCTTTTTTTTAGCCTATTTTTGGCTAATAGGTGTCTTTTTTGAATATTTATGGACATTTTACACATCACACTCTAGTCCCAAAAAGTCAGTAAAGCTTCTATGGGAGCTAGATTGCTTATCAGCAATATATAAGTATAAGTATAAAAATATGTAAGTATAAAAAAATGTATCGTATACTTATATACATTTTTTTTAAGTCTTACATATCTTCTATATTCATTTATTAATTTATAGTGAAAAATTCAATTCAGCTGAATTTATATATTTAATAGTAGAATATAGAATTTATATAGTAACTTTGTAAATTTAATTTGGTCTCTTATCTACAGTAATAAAGCTAGCCACGTCCATGGCCGTGGAAGGCACCAGTCGAGAGGTAACCAAAGCGTCGAGCCCTGAGCTCGTGTCAGCTAAGATTGGTCAAGTCAGCGGCATTGCAGTTGAAGTAGCAAGGATCTCTCCAGACGAACCAGTTGCTGATGACACCTCACAGGTTACCTAACATATTGTTAACTATACCCTCTATCTATAAAAAGTTAGCATTGATAATAAATAAATAAATAATGCTGGACAATCCGCACAACGTCATCTAGCCCCAAGCTAAGCAGGGGCTTGTGTTATGGGTATTAGAAGACTGACATTCTTAATACAATACATTACATATTATGTCACCATTACGTATGGTAATCAAGCCATCAAAACTACGCTAATAAATAAATAAAATGAAGTTTCCTAGAGAATTTCAAGCATAAATTCAACTTAATATTATAATTTCAAGGACAGTTTATTACTGATGCGCAGACCAGTGACAGATGCAGACTATAAATATGTACTTGCAGTTCGAAATAGCACAGATAAGCTAGGCCTACATTCATACATATCAGTAACCTATCATGAATGAATGAATGAAAAATACTTTATTGTACACTTAACTAAACATTATAAAGTAAAATAACAAAAGAAAGACAAATATATAAATAAAATGTACAATTGGCGGTCTTATCGCTGAAAGCGATCTCTTCCAGACAACCTTCGGATGGAGAGGTATCAGACATATGAAGATTGGTCGGGGGTGCACGAATATAATAAAAAATTTAAATTACGTAAAAAATAAAAATACAGAATTCAAATAACACACATTATCATACATTTAATAAAAATTACATAAATTAGACAATAAAAACTATACAAATATCCTATCATGTTTGTAATAACAATAATTATCATCATATTCCAGACAGCAGATCGCGAAGGTAACGACTCGTCATCGGACACAGAGAGCAGCACGCTGCTCAACCCGCTGCGGCCGCCGCACAAGATGGTGATGGAGCTGCGGCTGGGCGGCGACGCGCCGGCGCCCACCGCCGGAGAACACGCTAAAGCCGCTAATTTACTCACCACAGGTATATTTAAGTTGTTATTATTTCTGGGCTTCTTAGTCTTGTCGACGCGTGACCATGAGTTTTTACTATACTACCTATATATACTATACTCGCTAGCGTCAGTAGTTAAAAAAA
The DNA here is from genome assembly GCA_932527185.1 of Ecliptopera silaceata. Lineage (NCBI taxonomy): Eukaryota > Metazoa > Arthropoda > Insecta > Lepidoptera > Geometridae > Ecliptopera > Ecliptopera silaceata. Next base: position 5,146,392 of record OW052208.1, on the reverse strand, counting down.
TGTATGAAGATTTGTACAGCGCCTCTAGCGGATAGTTGGGTACTAAAATTCGTAATACTAATATTTACGTAACTACTGTAGTAAAGTCAGGCGATTTTACTGTGACAACTCATGGTAGAGGTACTGAAGAGGGCTGGTGAGTGTCTGACCCATTGCTATTCAGCGCGGCATGCAGACAGGCGTCACAGCTCAGTTGGAAGTAGCTCTGCCTTCCATGCTGTGGGTCGTGGGTTCGATTCTCACCCTGAGCAAATGTTTGTGTGGCTTATTGAAAAGTTAAACTACTCTACTGACTATTCTAACTCTACCGGTGTAACATAAATAAATATTTGTTTTGCGCAAGATTGCCGCCCAGTATTGTGACCCTACCTTTTACGATTAATAGTAAGGCTTAGTTCATATGGCCGAGCGGTACAAGATCAATATAAACGGTAATGATCGTCTACATTATCGCGATTCGCGCGGTACCGCACGCCAACGCGCGGCGCGCTCGCATACATATTATACCGTCATGTGAATGCTCCAACCGGAGCTCATCTGTACCTCTATCATGAGCTGTCACAGTAAAATCGCCTGACTTTACTACAGTAGTTACGTCAATATTCGTATGACGAATTTTTGTACCCAACTATCCGCTAGAGGCGCTGTACAAATCTTCATACATTTTTTTAACTACAGACGCTAGCGAGTGTAGCAAATATAGTATAGTAAAAACTCATGGTAGAGCCACGGAACTTAGCCTAAATGTCATGTTATAAACATAATTTTCAGTGCTCCGAACGTGCATGGGTATAACAGTCCGCGCGATGAACTCTAACATCAGCGCGCAGTACGTGGTGTGCGGCGCGGCGTGCAGCGCGGCGGGGCGCGGCGCCGCGGCCGAGGAGCTGCCGCGCGCCGCCGCCGGGTACCTCGCCGCGCATGCGCTGCAGCACCACGCGCCGCGCGCCTTCGACGCCGCGCTCGCGCTCGCACACACGCGCGCACAGGGTAACTATACTATGACCAACGGCGGATCCAGGGGGGCCGTCATGGGGATCATGACCCCCCCCTGAGCTGGTTCCAGGACTTAGGTGGACCACTAATTGAACATAATTATTTTATTTATATAAGTTCTTGACTTGACCACGACTATGTGACCCCCCCTGGCGCCAAAGCTTGATCGTGACCCCCCCACCTGGCGCCAAAGCTTGATCGTGACCCCCCCCCTGGCGCCAAAGCTTGATCGTGACCCCCCCCACCTGGCGCCAAAGCTTGATCGTGACCCCCCCCCTGGCGCCAAAGCTTGATCGTGACCCCCCCTGGCGCCAAGGCAACTAACAACTTACTCTAATTTCGCGCAATTGTAAGGGGGTCACAAGTAACTTAATACAACTGTGCAGTCCGAAAATTTCAATAGTCAGATACTCTGAAAAACTTTTATTACTAACTAGAACTACATACCAAACCTGCCAGCCCGCCGGCATTGCCTTTGGGCTTTTTTTTGCGATTATCATGCCGGCGGGTTCTGTCTATTATATGGTTGTTATATTATTATGGGTTATATGGTTGTAGAACTGCTTGTGCAAGAGATTCTTAGGGACATTACTAACTGTTGTTTGTTTTGTAGATCGGTCATGGTGGGCTCGCCTGTCATGCCTAGACTTAGCTCAGCCGCTGTTATTCTACGGCCTGCCTTATCTGTGCGCGAACAAGGAACGCGCGGTCATCGCAGAAAATCTGGCCTTACAGCTTATGAGAGATCCGAGAATAGAGGTAACTAGATCATCATTTTTTTGAAATCATTTAAAATCTCATAAAGCAATCCTTGTCAAAAATGTTTTATTTTGATTCAAAGGCAAATAAATGGATTTTCGGTAATTTATCACAATACTGTAGATACCAGATTGCAAACGGAACAAACATGTTTGCCATCTCAAATGTTTTTTTTTTGTGATTATTGAACTGAACTCCATGTTAACAAGACATCAAACAGAGATAATTTAAATTATTGCTTACAGGTAAGACAATCCGCAGCGAAACTCCTGACAGGCCTTATGCATTGCCGCGCTCTGCCGGACGAAGACAAAACTCTCAAAGCTCTCACCCGCAGTTGCCGTTCCAAACAATTAGTCGAGAGGCACTACGGAGTTCTAGGTCTGTGCTCCTACCTCAGTTCCCGGCCCTACTCCATCGGTCCTAAACTAGGAGATGTGTTAGCGGAGCTAGCGAGGCACACCAACGCACCGGACCCCATTCCCGCTACCATTCGAACCACGCTATCAGATTTCCGACGAACCCACCAAGACGACTGGCAAAAGCATCGAGACCAACTCACTGAAGAAGAATTAGATTTACTAGCAGATCTTACATCACCGCCTTCTTACTGCGCGTAGAAGAACATAGGTAGGGAAATGGAATCACGCTTGTTCCTTTAAGGTTCATAAGACACGGGTGTAGACTTTCAAAGTTTCTTTAGATTTAGTTGTAGGCACTTACGGGAAATAACCTAATGTTACACTAAAAACACTAACAATTTAAAGCTAAAGTCTTAATTCAAATCAATTATTTTGTTTGCATTGTATTTCTTTAAAATCACAGACATTCTATGTCTTTGGAGGCCTATGTATTTACATCAAGATTGTTTGAGTATGTAACGATGCCTAAGTCAAGATCAGACCGCAAAAATCTTCAGATTGTCTGTATATTTTTTATCCGAGTACTTTTTTATACATATCAGGAATTTCAGTTATTCATACTTCTACATCTAAAAGCATGGTGAAGGATAATCTCTCTGATATTTTCACCTTAGGTGGTGGTTCTGTCATGTTCAATTAGCCAGAATTACTGAAATAACTTGACATGTATCACAATCATTTTTTTTTTGTGATTGTGATATATTTAGCATGCATAAATGAAGTTGTGAAAAACTTAATTTGGCAACTGTTATTTAAAAACCAAAAAAAATTATGTAACTCTGACGAATCATTGACGATATTTCGTTATTTTATATATTTTAGTCTCCATAGTTGGGATTCTAGGCAAAATATAAAATATTTATTTTTATTGAAATCTGTGTTCCACCTAAACCAGTTGATATTCAAATTGAAGAATCGTGTTGTGAAAAAATAGACTCTTAATAAGTTTGACAGTAATTTCGATGAATGTGTATTGTTTTTTATATATTGTCATTTATAATTTCCATTTAATTTAGATCTGTTATTGGGGCAAGGTAGGTGTTTGTAAATACTATGAATATAATATACATAAAACTTTTAAATCTAGGTTCTTATTAAAATTGAGTAAATATACGAATGTGTATGGTTAGACTTGTTTTATTGTTCATCTCCTCTTTATAATATTAGTGTATATTAGGTTTGGATTGTTAGATGCTCTATCTAGATTAAAAAAAGATGTAATCTTAAATGACAAGCATTCATTTAAAATCTGAAGGATCTAGGTCAATTAAAATACATTATTATGTCTAGATAAAAACTTAATGTTCAAAAGAAATAAAACAAATCATATATCATTAACATAAATATGTTTTTAATTTTTAAATACATTACAAAATTTTGAGGCAATTGCATTCTGAGGGGTCAACACGAATAAATGTCATAATCGTAAACATTAAAACAGTACCTACATATTTAACCGTTTCCGTGCGGGTGGCACCACAGTGGTGCCATGGATTATCCTTTGCGTATGGCGGGTGGCACCCGAGAGGTGCCAAATTTGAAACCCGTAAAAATCGAATAAATTGACGTTTTTCAAAAACTTTCCGTAAACAAAAGAGTCTTTATTTGTCACACAGATCCTCCCTACAGTGTCAGTTTCAGGAAATCACGTGATTTCACACACTTCAGGGATTCTCAACCTTTTCCATAAAGAAATTATATGAAATGTAATTCGTTAGATACAAATTGCCCAAAATATTAATGCCATGAATATCTAAGGCTGTTCTTCATCTTCTACTATTCTACTAGTCTTTTCAGCGGACATTGAAATATCTTTGGTTATTATTTCTGTGTTGCACAACCCTTCGTAGTTTTTTTTTGGATCGTTTTTCATACATTTTTTTTCATCCTCATTTTCTTATGTTCTCAGACGTCATAAGTCTGGGAATTTTGTTCGAAATAGGGATCTTCCCCAAACTCATTCTGGAATATAATTTTTTTTTACGTAATTCTAAATCAAAACAATATATTATTGTATAATATTAAATACCTGCCATAAACAAAAGCCAAATATCTAATTATTATAGTTGTATTACTATAATAGAACATTACGTTACTAGTAAGCCAGTAGAATATTCTATTAAAAACTTATCATGAATTTGAATTCCCAACAAAACACTAGAAAAGACTCATAGCGCTCTGCATGTCTCGAATGTTCATATTTCACTCTACAGTAACATTAAATCAATCGATCCATCAAAAAACTACAAAAATGTTTACAACCTCTGATAGAAATAAGGGATTTACCTTCTATTTCCGTTAATACATGTAGATAGTTACTTTTATACACGCCAATCGAAAAGTTAAACAATTTACGTTCGGTTTTGGGTGGCGACTAAACTTTCAGCACGTGAAAACAGGAAAAAAAGCGATAAGTTACAACTCCTGGCGGAGGACACCATAGTGGTGTCATCAAAGTCCCTGGCGTAAGGCACCTCTGTGGTGCCACGAAATATTTGTTCGCCGCCAGGCGTTAAAGTTTGTCCAAGAGACTCCCGCATCGAAATGGTTAAAACGCAGCACAGTGATGAAACAATGCAGCAAATGCTAGCACAGAAATCTGTGCGGTGTGAATGAAATAATCTACCGTTTTACAGTCTATCTTATAAAAAGTTAGCGCGGACTTGAAGTATTGATTACCATATGTAATGATGACTTAAAGTCAATGCTAACTTTTTATATGATAGGGGGTTAATGTTTAACATTATCACTTTTATTAGTGATCAGTCTCTGAATGCAATTCACATTGGTAATAAATTAGCCTAAACAGCTTCATCAGCAGTTATCTACGTTCTTCAACATCTGAAACAGAAATATGGAATATAAGTACATGTTGCTTAAAATTAGACTCTCTTGAGATAAGAATAAAGAAGTTTTAATGAGATAAGACAGGCAGTATTGTTGGTGACTTATTACTGTGAAATCAAAGTAAATTTTTTAACATATTTCACATTTATCTATCAAAACTGCAAGCAACTTATTGTATTGATTACTACTACTTATCATCATAAACATGTAATCAGACATTAGAAAAGGAATGAAATACTCACTTTTACCATCACATGCCACTATTTTAACTTTATCTACTTTGGCTACCTCTTGGACCTCACGGAATTCAACATCATTTAACATAAATGTCCAAACATTATCACAAAATCTGAAACAACAAAAAGTTTATAAATTTAATACAAATAATTACCTGATGAATGGTTATCTACCTCAAACTTTTGATTGAATGACTAGGATAGGAACTATGACATACATCCTACACTTAGATGATAAGATAGATAGATATATTTATTGTATCATGTTGTTTACAATTATTATGAATAACTGACCTGTAGGTGTTCAGTTTCCCCGCTTTGAATGTTAGCCTTGACTTCACTTTATTTGATAATGCCTGGTTGATAGATTTATCGAATTGTAACAAAACTTTCACTGCTAGTGCTGGAGTTATTTGACCATACTGCAAGGAAAATTATGTACTTATTACTTTCACATGTTCGTAATAAATACAAAAAAATAATAGCACTGATGTAAACAAACCCTACCTGAATAAGTTCGTCGAGGCTCTCCTGCAACGTATTTCCAACTGTGGTATTTCTATACAGTTGATAAGACATTTTGAGTAGTTTTCTGTATCAAAACTGTGAAAATTTCAATTAAAAATAACGCGACACGATTACACAAAACAAAACAAAACACAACCAAGGCCCGACACTCATCAGAAACGAAACAAAAATAGGCAGGACAAACAAGCGGGTCCGGTTAATGTACAACCATGGAAAGCACGACCCGGAATGTACGACCACGGAAAGCACAGCCAAGAATACGCAACCAGGAATTCGCAGCCAATTTGTACATGAAATCCGGGCTGCGCATTCCCGACATGTGTTGGGAATGTCCAACCACGGAATGTACAGCCCCGTGGAAAACACGACCATGGAATTGGCGACCATTGCTCTGATTGGTCGAAAGCCTAGCCTATTCTTCGTTTAGATGAAACCAAAGATTAAAATGTTACTATCCCATTTTGATAAAGATAAACTGCACAGATTATAGTATGAAAAGAAAACAATCCAATTCAATAATTGTTGTCTGGCAAATGGTTAAACGCATGTAGGTTCTGGCGCGGTTTTCTATATCAAACTAACGCTCGTCGCTTCGCTCCTCGCACCTACTGTGACGCATCACACGTGAAAAAAAATAAGTTTAAAAATAATATTTTGACAGTGGCATAGTTAGCTACTTGTACATGATCGGCTAAACGAAAAAAAAAGGTAGCACTCCGGGAGTGCCGGCAGAAGTGAAAACTTCAATATTAACGTTGTGTTTAATTATAAGTATAAAAGTACTAGTTCCTCTCCCTTCCCCTCGATCTTACGCTTTTTCGATCAGCATCACGTGACCCTGACGCGAGTTTGAAAGTTTTTACCCACCCAGCGCCGCTAAAGAAGTTTTCACTTCAATTCGAGTAAGTGCAAACGAAGCATATGCTATGACGTCATTTGACATCAAATTCCCAACACGTGTCGGGAATGTACAACCATGGAAAACACAGACACGGAATGCACAGCCCGGAATTGGATGCCAAAATGGTCACCGATTTCGGGCTGTACATTCCGTGGCTGTGTTTTCCTTGGTTGTGTAATCACGACACCCCAAATAAGCAAGCACAGTGTTGCTAGCTGAAATCTGTTTCCCCCCCCAATCTTTAGAATACGCTAAACCGCTAAACTATTTATAAAAGCTTAGATATTTTTGTAATAAAATCTCGTGCGAAATTTGATCATTATATGAAATTTTGTTTTACTACACAAATTATAAAATGCATCTCATTTAATAGCGACGCCCGATCCTTTCGTTATGTAGGTGTTCACTGCGTAGTGCACTCTGTGCACTTGGAGCAGCATCAATTAAAATGTAAAAAGCTCTTTGATGAAAACCTAAGAAGACTCACAAGTTTTCATACTATTTTCAACATACAAGTTTTTCGGCCAATTTCCTTAATTTGACGGAACTTGCTTTAGTTCTTAAATGATCTTATAAATAGATTCCAGGAAATCAGACTTTTATAGACGGTTTTATTGTAACTTAGGAGACCGACAATTTTCTTTTAACTTATTAGTTTAGTCCGTAAGTCCGTACTAACCAATTTTTTTTATGGCTTTTAGGTAGAGATAACCTGAATAAATTAGGTATTGTAGGTACCTACCTAATTTTGTAGGTACATATTATAAGATATTGCTCAAATCTTTCTCTTCCGCAGTTTTCTGTAGCCAGAAACATAAGCAACATACCTACTCAGCTTACTCATTGAATTTATCTTGTAACTCTGAAATTACTGGGTCTAGAAAACTGAATGTTTTGGTACCTCAGGCACCAAATATGCATTGAATCTAGAGTTACAATAAATGCTATACAAGTTGGCATAACCTGATGGGTATGCTGAGGACCTATGTGCTTACAGTCTTAGGCCTATAACTTCGGTGTTTTTTTGATAAGTACCTACATTTGGATCTAGATTTTCAGAATACCTATTCTGCACTACATGACTGTATACTCAAAAAATGTGTTTGCTGGGGATATGCACATCTGCCATTGCCTAAGTAGTAGGTACCTACATAAACCTATTATAGTGTTAAGCATTATTTTCAATGTAAGTATTTTGTCATCTAAAAGAGCAATGAAGTTAGCTATGCATACATAATTTATTCTCATCAGCCTATTTTCTTAGGTAGGTATAGGCTCTATACATATTGTGAGAAGACAAAACAACAAAGTTGGGTTGTAAAGTTTATTTAGAAAAAAGACACAAATTTAAACAAATATACAGCAGTTGCAAATTAATGTTTGTTTATTATGTATAACTAAGGTAATGAACAGACTTAACTAGATAAGTTAATTGGTTAAATAACTAAAAGCTTCCAAGTTCACTGCTCCTGTGCGGTGTAGATCTGGTAAAAAGGCGGCAATCTGAAAAAAAGAAATATTTATTATGTTTTATAGGCATTAGCAATTTTCTAAATAATAAGTGTATAATTTAGATAGTACTCAATTATAAAGACCATTTTTTTGACCGAAAAGACGTTATGTTAGTTCTCCAAAGCCATAAGAAGAATTTATAGGATTTCGTGAAAGAAAAAAAATTATATGAATAGTAATTAGGCCACACAAAAGACTGTAGTCGTACACTACAAGTCTAAACAATAGGTTAATTAAAAAAAAAGTTATACAAATAGGACTGAGAAAACACAGATACCGAAGAGAGATAACTTACAGTATTCATGTTGATTCTCTTATTCTTCATTCTCCATTATAATTTTCATTCTTCATTATAATTTTCTTTCTTCATCGTAATCTTCATGCCCCTTCGTACTGTTTTATTTCGTAGAGTCGCCGAAGTGGAAGGTCTGAAAATAATGAAAATTATGAGTCCTTATTTTACATTAAGGCTAATCGTAATTACTTTTGGAAAATCAATATCGATTACGTAAATATATTTGATATATGACAAGGAAATTATTTAATTAATTTGATATTATCAGTTTATTAGCTACTTTAAAAATAAAATATTAATTAGTATAATAACTGAAATGTTAAATTAACTTACAGTATATTATTCCTGCTTGATTTCTTCTTTATTTTCGCAATAATTTTCTCCTTCCATATTAATCTTTTCTTCATAATTATCTTCTATTTCATAATAATCTTCTTTCTTCATAATAATCTTCTTTCTTCATATTAATCTTTTTTCTTCATAATTATCTTCTTTCTTCATAATTATCTTCTTTCTTCATAATTATCTTCTTTCTTCATAATAATCTCCTTCTTCATAATAATCTTCATTCTTCATAATGTTCTTCTTTTTTCATAATAATCTTCATTCTTCATAATAATCTACTGTTTTCATAATGATCTTATTTCCTCATAATGATCTTCTTTCTTCATAATAATCTTCATTCTTCATAATAATCTTCTTTTTTCATAATGATCTTCTTTTTTCATAATGATCTTCTTTCTTCATAATAATCTTCTTTCTTCATACTGATCTTCTTTCTTCATAATAATCTTCATTCTTCATAATAATCTTCTTTCTTCATAATGATCTTCTTTCTTCATAATAATCTTCGTCTTTCATAATAATCTTCTTTTTTCATAATGATATTTTTTTCTCATAATGATCTTCTTTCTTCATAATAGTCTTCTTTTTTCATACTGATCTTCTTTCTTCATAATAATCTTCTTTCTTCATGATAATCTTATTTCTTCTTACTGATCTTCTTTCTTCATAATAATCTTCTTTCTTCGTAATAATCTTCTTTCTTCATAATCATCTTCTTACTTTACATAAATTTTCAGCTTCATCAGGAAAGGTGGTGGTGTTTCGGTTGTTTTAGATTAACGAATCTAAAATAACCTTATATTACCTACTTATATTACTTATTTGGGTTTATTTTCATACCATGTATTCTTTTATGATACATTAATTACTTTTCAGAGTTGGTTTTCTTTTCTTAAAATCTTTGATCTGCGATCTATTTTCTTGGTAATGTCTTCCTTCTTTTTATGTCTTCGCTCCACGGTGTATTCTTTTTTAATTTCTTCATCCTTCAATGCCCTCTTTCTTTATATTCCTCGCTTTGCAATGTATTTTTGTTCAATGTCTTCATTCCTTTAAATGTCATCATTCTTCGATGTCTTTTTTCTCCAAATCTTCTATCTTTTTCTTCGGTGTCATTTTTTACGACGTTTCATTTATTAAGTAGATTTATTTTTAGTAGTTGTTTTGTTTCTTGAATATCTTCTTTTTTTGTAGTCTTATTTCTTCGATGTCTTCATGCTTCAATGTCTTATTTCTTCTTTCTTGTTCCTTCGTAGTCTTTTTTTCAATGTCTTCATTCATCCATGTCTTCTTTCTTCAGAGTCTTCTTTCTTCGGAGTCTTCTTTCTTCAGTGTCTTTTTTTTCAGTGTCTTCTTTCTTCGGAGTATTCTTTCTTCGGAATCTTCAATCTTCGGAGTCTTCTTTCTTCGATGTCTTCATTCTTCGATGTCTTCGTTCTTCGAAGTCTTCATTCTTAGGAGTCTTCTTTCTTCGAAGTCTTCTTTCTTCAGAGTCTTCTTTCTTCAGAGTCTTCTTTCTTCGGAGTCTTCTTTCTTCAGAGCCTTCTTTCCTCGAAGTCTTCTTTCTTCAGAGTCTTCTTTCTTCAGAGTCTTCTTTCTTCGGAGTCTTCTTTCTTCAGTCTTTTTACTTCAGTCTTCTTTCTTCAGAGTATTTTTACTTCGGAGTCTTTTTTCTTCGGAGTCTTCTTTCTTCGAAGTCTTCTTTCTTCGGAGTCTTCTTTCTTCAGAGTCTTCTTTCTTCGATGTCTTCTTTCTTCGAAGTCTTCTTTCTTCGGAGTCTTCTTTCTTCAGAGTCTTCTTTCTTCGATGTCTTCTTTCTTCGAAGTCTTCTTTCTTCGGAGTCTTCTTTCTTCAGAGTCTTCTTTCTTCGATGTCTTCTTTCTTCGATGTCTTCTTTCTTCGGAGTCTTCTTTCCTCGATGTCACGAAAGGTGTTGTTTGTTGATTTCTTTCTTCGATGTTTTCTTTTACATTCTTTAATGTTTTTTTTGGTAATTATTGGCTAGACTTTTTTGCCATTTCGCTTTTTTATTTTTCTATGTTATTTTTTTTTTTTTTAGACTTTATTATTTTCTTTTTTATACTAATTGCTTTTAACTGTTTTTTTTCTTTTTTAGATAAAGTTTTTTTTTTTTTTTTTGTATTTTCATAGTAAACTGAAAAATCCTTTTAATTTATATACATACCTGTTTAGCTACAGTATTTTGCGCATGTTAACGTATGTAAAAATGGCGGTCTCGATCATTAATTAAATAATTCCTTGATATTTTATCTATGTATAATCACTTTTTCTTCCATTAGTGTCTTTATTTGCCTCGAAAAAAATCTGTAGAAATCTAGTCAGTACAGCACTGCTTTTTTTAAATTTATTATTGAAGATAACATTTTCAAGACTATTCATCATTTATTAAGCCTGTGTGTAAATCTGTGGACAATTTTTATTAAAACATACCTCCTCTGAAGTCCTTAATCAAATTCACATTTTTTTTCAAAACAAATGGTTTCTTTTGCATTTTATTACTATTGATTGCTCTTTTAGAGACAGTGTCAGTTATATCTTTCTTATCTTTACTTATACCACTATAAAAACGGGAGTTATCATATAATCAATATAAAATCTTTTGATTTGTGTCACAGTTGATGGCGAGTCTTTAAACGGCGATTCCATTTCCTTTTTTTTTGTTCTGATCTGTGGACAAGATTTGTTAAAGCTTCGTCTAGGGTCTGCTTTTATGTGCTTGGGGTACTTGTTGCTGCTTCAGTGATCTTTGTATCTATACCTTTGACTATCTTTGCCACGGTATTTTTCTGCATCTGCGGACAGAACAACATGTGGATGTTGTCTTACCTTCCAAAGGCGTTCGACGTCGTTGCTTTCTTCGCCCTTCTGATATCCTTGATTCTTATTGGTCTTCCCTTCAACAGGGAACGTTGTGTTCTGGACTGTAAAACCTGAGGACAACTTTTGGTAAACAAATACCAATCCTACCTATCCTTTCTCATGCAGCCTCAATACGTAAATTCATTAATTCCTTGTTTAACACTTTCTTCTTTTAAAGTTGTTTGGTTTTGTTTTAATTTCTTACTTCTTTTATTATTGATTCTATTAAAGGATGGTAAGTTACTCTATAATACTTTATTCTCTGTTACCTTTATTAACTTCAAAAGGGTCTGTGGACAAGAATAGTTCAATCTTCGTCTTATCGACCAGGGTCTATTTTTCTGGAGTTTGTTGCTTATTCGTTGATACTTTCATCTCAGCCTTGACTATCCTTTGTATAGGGTTACCACGATGGTTTGTTTTGATGCTTGGTTTGGACATCTGAGGGCAAATCATGTTCGTTGTCTTACCTTCGGTAAAGTGCTTGAGGACGAGCTGTTTGCTTTCAGTTGCCGGTATCTTGACTACACTTATCTTTGGTAGGATTGCTCGATGTCTTAATTGGAATTTGTAGAATCTGAGGACAACTTTTGTTACGTAAACTCCTAGCGACGCTCCTTTTCTCCATTTTTTTCAGAATTTTCCTGTTATATATTGATAGCTTATGTACCTTTTCTCAGTCATATTGGTGACTCAGTCTTATAAAAAACTCCGCTGTTGACAATTTATTGTATTGTTTCTTACCTCCATTTCTCAGGAGTTACGACTAGGGACTAAATAAATAATTATATTTGAGGGGATACTTGCAATCTTCGGAATGCGTGTTGAATCTGAGAACAACTTTCGTTAAAGTTTACCTTGTGGCGAAGACGATTTCTAATACAGCTGTAGACAGGTGTAGACAAGCTGTAGTTCATTTAATTAGCCCATTTGTATCGAAACGTTTTAATTACTTAATGTGTTCTTTTTGTTTCGTCTTTTCTATTAACTTTCCGTTTGGTTTCGTAACGTACGTTTCTTCTTGTATAAAAGTAGGTATAAAACCTGGGAACAATAGGTTATCTTACCTTCCATATCGATGGAATTCCCGGAACTATTGTAAATATATATAAACACTAACATTGATTGGGTAAAGCTTACTTGATTCTCTTGTTTCGGGTTATCTGGGAACAACTTTAATTAAATAACCCATACCTTAAATACGTCTTTCTTTTGTTTTTTATATCCTTCACTATTCTCTTCGGTAGGAAGTTTATGTATTTATTTTCACGACCTTAAGCCTTTTTTCACTTAATTATTATAACAACCAGATTTTCCTTCGTTTTGATGTTTGTATTAAATATAATATAAAGTCATAAATTGCTAAGATTGTAAATCATTTTTGATCAGCATACTTTTTCGTAGACTTTCTATACTTTCTTTAGTTCCTGAAATGACTGTAATATATCTAAGGACAACGTGCAATTGCACTTACCGTTTGCTGTCAAATTATATATCCTTTTTATATGCTACGTTACAAATCATGACTTACAATTGATATTGCTTTGCCTCGTAATAAGCGGTCAATCTGGGAACAATGCTATTATTTGTTCTTACCACTTCTGTATCCTGTTTTTGGAACTGTTATTTAGTTATTTTTTCTTTGGCATATGAAAGTATTTCATTTAGGTAAGATTTTTTGATCACTGCATCTGAGAACAACACTTTTAGTTTTCCTTACCTACGCGAATCTATACACGTAGGATATACCTACCGAAGACTGCTTTCATCAATAAATTTTGAATTATCACTGGTATCGAATTTTTCAAGATTTTTTTATTCATAAGGTCCTTTCAGACTTTTGTCAGATCTAAATCACTGCATCTGGGAACAACACTTTAACGATTCTTTACCTTCACGAATTTGTACACGTAGGTTACTCCGCTTTTCTTAATAATTTGAATTTTCATTGGTATTCCGTTCACATTTTCTATATATTTTTTAAATAATTTCTATATATTCATATTTTTTTTAAGATCTTTAATTATTTTATATGGTCTCATTTTTATTTTCGACACATGTAGGTAGATCACTGCACCTGAGAATAACACTTTTAGTTCTTCTTACCTACGCGACTTTGTACATTTAGGGTACAGAGGGTACTCAGTAGACCGCTTTTCTCAATCGATTTTGAATTTCCACTATTTTTCAAGATTTTTTTAAATTTATAAGGTGTCATCGGTATTTTTTGACAGATCTAAACCACTGCATCTGGGAACAACACTTTAACTTTGCTTTACCTCTGCGAATTTGTACTCGTAGGATACTCCGTAGATCACTTTTATTAATATTTTTTTTAATTTTCACTGGTCTTCGCATTTCTTTTGATGATCTTTTATATTTTAATAAATACGGTCCCCATTGGTATTTTGTCAGATCTCACTGCATCTGGGAACAACAGTTTAGTTTTTCTTACCTACGCGAATTTGAACACGTAGATACACCGTAGAGTATTTTAACATTCGATTTTGAATTTTCATTGGTATCGCATTGGTTTATTTTTACTTTTAATTTTACAGATCTGAAAGGAAACTTTTTTGTCAACTGAAATAGGTACCTGAAAATTTTTGTCACTCACGTTTCTCTCATCATTGATTGTATTGCAGATTATTCCAATAAATATAATATATATTTGTGATATAGATGAATATATAATTGTGATATATCTTCTTTCATATGCGATGTTCACGTTCGACTTAAATCTAATGAAATTTATCACGTTGCATTCACACGGAGCCCGTCGACTCTTCAAATTAATGAACTTGCAGATTTTTGTAGACTTATAAAATATATTGCAGGAGGCACTTTTTTGATGGACCAAGCCTGGCATATGGATTATTCCTGGAAAAGAATTCGCCGATCATTCCGTAGCGGATACATAGTTCCGTAGCGGAGTCGACGGGGAAATATCCCTGATTTGAAGAACAACTTTTTACATATTCTTTCCGCGCGGAGACCTGTAAATATTAGTCTTCTGGATGCTTCTTATACGCTAAAAGTTGAAATTATAAAGGCTCTTGTTGGCTTTTTCTTTAAAGGCTTTGATTTTCTGTTTGTTCATATTTATGGTTGAGGTTTCTTACAGGTTTCAATAATAATTTAGTTTTTCTCTACGTAAAATTACTTGGTTCATATTCTTTGAGTTTTTTGATCTCGTTGTCTAACCGCATTTATAATTTTGTGGTAATTGCATAAAGATAACATGCGTGTTATAAGGCCATGGTGCAGTTACTAGTTGCAGTGTAGGTATTGCATACAAACATAGTTCATGTATCTAATCGTACCTCTTGGTTTGAAGGATTACCTGAAATGCGTACAAGGAACAAGTGCCAAACTAGGGCATAATATTAAAAAAACCTACAATTAGAATTCATTAAGATTAGAATCCTGTGAAAAAATAATTACCTAGTACATAGTTACAATTAATAATGAAAAATATTTTTAAGCATTGTTAATTCCTGAAATAAATTGTTATTAAGTAGGTATACCTGTATTTAAACCTGTATCTGAAAATGGCCTTTGTTATATATAACGAAACACATAAATTATATCAAAAGTTCAATATAAATTATGATTATCCAATATATGTACAAAAACACGTTAAAAATTATGAGTTATATCTAAATAGGTGTAACCTGTGACATCACACATGCTTTGTTATTAGATGTTATTTTAAAATTAGGCACATAGGTAAGACCAAGTCACGACAGTATAAGTGAAGATTAAATCAAACATACCGACACAAGAAACTCCCAGGTGTTATGTTACCACTTCTAACGTCTACATAGTTGCTTCTGTACAAAAGCGCTATAATATTCCAAGCAAGGTGCTTACATGCACAATACAGTAATTGACAAATAACTATTTGTACGCATTCCTGTGATTCCTTCACCGTGCTATCATGGCAGCATCTATGAAATAACATGACACAAAACACAATACAAAATTAACGGCAAATAATCACGAAAAAAACTAATCAATTGCGACAGTGGCATAACCATAACGTAAAAAAACCTTAGTCTAATGAAGCGTGTAATATTCGACAATGCTTCAATGTGCTTACATTCACCCTCCAACGGTCCAAGCTAGCATTAGTCTCGCTCGCGTAGTAAGCACGTGATAGGAGAATTCGGCGGAATGATGCATGACCTGGACATACAATACAGTTATGTTGCTCACCACGCGAAAAGGTTCTCTGTCTTCTTGCCGGTTTTGCCAATCAGTAGACTTGAATATCTGAGGGCAAATTATTATAATACCGTTCGTCATCCAGACTAGCGTCGGTAGAGTTGAAGCGCTGCGTAGACGAGACTCAGACTGGCAGACCGCGCTACTCAGGACTGGCACGCAGCGTTGGCTTGGCATCAGGCAGGCTGCCCGAACACCCAGGGCTGCGACTCAGGGCTGGCTGCAGCGGCGAAGGCTAGTAGACCACGAGACTCGGAGCTGGCTTGCTGGCTTGCAGCTAGCAGACCACGCGACTTAAGGTACTTAAGTATGCATGCAGCGGCGCAGACTGGCAAACCACGGG
This sequence comes from Ecliptopera silaceata, assembly GCA_932527185.1. Classification (NCBI taxonomy): domain Eukaryota; kingdom Metazoa; phylum Arthropoda; class Insecta; order Lepidoptera; family Geometridae; genus Ecliptopera; species Ecliptopera silaceata. The sequence goes on along the minus strand of OW052208.1, from coordinate 5,130,101 downwards.
ACTCAGTGCTGGCCCGTAGAGATGCAGGCTGGCAGACCACGGGACTCAGTGCTGGCCCGTAGAGATGCAGGCTGGCAGACCACGGGACTCAGGGCTGGCCTGTAGAGATGCAGGCTGGCAGACCACTGGACTCAGAGCTGGCCAGTAGAGATGCAGGCTGGCAGACCACGGGACTCTGGGTTGGCCCGTAGAGATGCAGGCTGGCAGACCACGGGACTCAGGTCTGGCCTGTAGAGATGCAGGCTAGCAGATCACGGGACTCAGGGCTGGCCCGTAGAGATGCAGGCTGGCAGACCGCGGGACTCAGGGCTGGCCTGTAGAGATGCAGGCTGGCAGACCACGGGACTCAGGACTGGCCCGTAGAGATGCAGGCTGGCAGACCACGGGACTCAGGGCTGGCCTGTAGAGATGCAGGCTGGCAGACCACGGGACTCAGAGCTGGCCTGTAGAGATGCAGGCTGGCAGACCACGGGACTCAGGTCTGGCCTGTAGAGATGCAGGCTAGCAGATCACGGGACTCAGGGCTGGCCCGTAGAGATGCAGGCTGGCAGACCACGGGACTCAGGGCTGGCCCGTAGAGATGCAGGCTGGCAGACCACGGGACTCAGGACTGGCCCGTAGAGATGCAGGCTGGCATAACACGGGACTCTGGGTTGGCCCGTAGAGATGCAGGCTGGCAGAACACGGGACTCAGAGCTGGCCCGTAGAGATGCAGGCTGGCAGACCACGGGACTCAGGGATGGCCTGTAGAGATCCAGGCCGGCAGAACACGGGACTCGGAGCTGACCCGTAGAGCTGCAGGCTGGCAGACCACGGGAATCAGGGCTGGCTGCAGAGGCGTAGGCTCGCAGACCACGGGGATGACTCAGGGCTGGTTTGACATCGTGCAGGCTGGCGTACCTCGTGACGTAGTGCTGTCATGGCTTGCAGTGACATAGGCTGGCAGACCACGCCACTTAGGGCTGGCTTGCAGCGCCACAGATTGGCAGACCACTGGACTCAGGGCTGGACTATGGAGATGCAGGCTCGCAGACCACTGGACTCAGGGCTGGACTATGGCGATGAAGGCTGGTAGACCGCGGGACTACTCAAGACTGGCCTGCAGAGATGCAGGCTGGCAGACCACGGAACTCAGGGCTGGCCCGTAGAGATGCAGGCTGGCAGACCACGGGACTCAGTGTTGGCCCGTAAAGATGCAGGCTGGCAGACCACGGAACTCAGGGCTGGCCCGTAGAGATGCAGGCTGGCAGGCCACGAGACTCAGTGTTGGCCCGTAAAGATGCAGGCTGGCAGACCACGGGCCTCAAGGATGGCCTGTAGAGATGCAGGTTGGCAGAACACGGGACTCGGAGCTGGCCTGTGGAGATGCAGGTTGGCAGATCACGGGACTCGAAGCTGGCCCGTAGAGCTGCAGGCTGGCAGAACACAGGACTTAGTGCTGGCCCGTAGAGATGCAGGCTGGCAGACCACGGGCCTCAAGGCTGGCCTGTAGAGATGCAGGTTGGCAGACCACGGGACTCAGGGCTGGCCTGTAGAGACGCAGGTTGGCAGACCATGTGACTCAGGGCTGACTGCAGCGGCGCAGGCTCGCAGATCACGGGACAGACTCAGGGCTGGTTTGACATCGTGCAGGCTGGCATAGCACGCGACGTAGGGCTGTCATGGCCTGCAGCAACATAGGCTAGCAGACCACGCCGCTAGGCTGGCCTGCAGCGGTGCAGGCTCGCAGACCTCTGGACTCAGGGCTGGACTATGGAGATGCAGGCTCGCAGACCACGGTACTCAGGGCTGGCTTAATATCGTGCAGGCTGGCATACCACGCGACGCAGGGCTGTCATGGCCTGCAGTGGCACAGGCTGGCAGATCATATGCCTGCAGGCAGGTTAGCAGGATACGGGACTCAAAACTGGCTTTACATCGTGTAGGCTGGCATACCACAGGCGAAGGGCTGACATAACCTGCAGCGGCACAGGATGGCAGACCACGGGACTCAGGGCTGGCTTGACATCATGCAGGCTGGCAGATCATGAGACGCAGCAGACGCTCAGGGCTGGCTTACTCAGGTGCTGGCTTAGGTGCTGGCTAGTAGATCATGAGACTCAAGCACTGGCCTTCAGAGGTGCAGAATGGTAGACCACAGGACTCGAAGACTGGTCTGCGGCGGCTTAGGCGACGACACGCAGCAGACTGACAGATCACGGAACTTTGGACTGGCCTGAAGACACTGGTTGGTTGACATCACGCAGGCAGATCAAGGCTCGCAAACTCGGCTCGAATAGACTCAGGGTCCAGTCCGTAGACGCAGGCTGGCAGACAGACTATGGTATGCAGCAGGCTGCATGATTAACTCATGCTTGGCTCCTTTACCGGCACATTATGAAGCACTCTAGCAGTCCATGGGGCTAGAGGCTGGACTACGCAGGTCATTGACTCAAAGGCTTCGATGCATAGGCACAGGTTGGCAGAACACGATTGCAGGGCTTAACTGGGTAGACCGCGTAACGCAGAGTTGTGTACCCCTCGAAAAAGATGAAGCTTGCTCGCTTATGGGCCTAAAAAATACATTTTCGAAATAGCGGGCTTTACACGCATTACATCGCTAGCATTAGAAAATGGTAAGTAAACGCAAGCTTTACCATGTCTTCACATTTTGCATCTCAGACTTGATTGGACAAGATTGCATGTTCCGACATCGGCCGACAACACGAACACCAGTTGCGTTTGCTGCAGACAGAACCATACCTATAAAAAAAAAAAGAGGTTTGGAAATAGCAGGCAACTATATTTTTAGTTTCAATAGGCTTAAGACGCGCAAGCTTATACCTTTTCATTATAGCTGTTGCGCTCTCTGGAACTATTCCAAGGACTTTAAGATGTCTGTTGATCCAAACGGAGAACCAGCTTGATTCAAGGATGAATCATAAGACAAAGTGCTCCAACAGATACCAGAGTTCTGATTTAGTTGACATTTTCGACGATTCGGTGTCTGTAAAGACAATAGGTTACGGCGAAGTTTGTCCTGACCCAAGACAATTTCTCATGGTGCAGATGTACTCGTAGCTTGCAATAGGATGATCATTTACTGTTTTGCAGATGCAGACTGCAGGTTAGAAGGTTAGTAGCGCAATTTATATTAAATTGATTTTCAGGAACTTCAGCTCGCAAATACAATTAGATATCACACGTTGAGTGGTTGCTCCGGAACACATAATAGCAGGTGCAGATGGCTGTATGAATTCTTGCAACATGCTTAGATTATAATACTGGCTTTTTGTAGATGCTACAGTGGTTGCTGATGTAAAATATTAATTCTTGTAGGTATTAGATGGACTTGGTGCCAGGCGCCAGTAGTGATTGTGGTGCAGTTTGTAGCAGTAGTTTGTCAATAGCACATGCTAGAGAGACGTCTCGCTGAAGGTACCGGTCCGTAAGAAAGGACTGTAAAATAATAGATTATGCTAGTTGCGGCAGCTACCGCGTTCAACATGAGAGGTGACAACGTCAGATTTACAGTGATAAACAGTAGGTATATCTACGGTGTACATCAGCAGGCGTAATATATTTAGCAGGATCGGGTGCCCATGGGTGAAGATATAATTATAGTGATCGCTGTTAAGGCTCTTGACAAAAATCGTAACTCAGAACTTATATCTAGTAAATAAACAATGCAGTTAGCTCAACGTTATAAACATCTATTTGCTCAGGTAGCGAACCTGATTCACAATTTTGGCAGGCAAAACTCAGCGTATCAAATCGTGCCTATTTAAGAACCTTAAACTATATAAGTATATTAAATTATGTTGAGATGTTGAACAATGTTTTCATTACCTAAATACTTACGCTCTTACCTCTCTTATTTAGTTTTATAGTAGCAGGTGTCGGTTAATCACGAAGTTTACTGGCGACATAGATGACACGATGAACTTGTTGAACCGTGTTCAGGCACCAGTAGCGATGGCAGTGGCAGATTCAGCAGTCAGCAGCGGTAATAAGTAGGTACGGTGACCCCTGGCGAGGCAGTAGAAAAACCTACTGTGTAGGGCAGCAAAGGTTAAGATCATACACGCTGAGCTCTGGTGAGGCAGCAGCGACTAGTAAACCCCACTGTGGAAGGCAGCAGAGATAAAGGTAAAGAACATACACGCTGAGCTCTGACGAGGCAGCAGCGACTAGTAGAACCTACTGTGGAAGGCAGCAGAGGAAAATATTAAGTTCATACCCGCCGAGCTCTGGTGAGGCAGCAGCGAATAGTCGAACCCACTGTGCAGGGCAGCAGGGGCGAAGGTCGTACACGCTGAGCTCTGGGGAGGCAGCAGCGAATAGTCGAACCCACTGTGCAGGGCAGCAGGGGCGAAGGTCGTACACGCTGAGCTCTGGTGAGGCAGCAGCGAATAGTCGAACCCACTGTGCAGGGCAGCAGGGGCGAAGGCCGTACACGCTGAGCTCTGGTGAGGCAGCAGCGAATAGTCGAACCCACTGTGCAGGGCAGCAGGGGCGAAGGTCGTACACGCTGAGCTCTGGTGAGACAGCAGCGAATAGTCGAACCCACAGTGCAGGGCAGCAGAGGCGAAGGCCGTACACGCTGAGCTCTGGGGAGGCAGCAGCGAATAGTCTAACCCACTGTGCAGGGCAGCAGGGGCGAAGGCCGTACACGCTGAGCTCTGGTGAGGCAGCAGCGAATAGTCGAACCCACTGTGCAGGGCAGCAGGGGCGAAGGCCGTACACGCTGAGCTCTGGTGAGGCAGCAGCGAATAGTCGAACCCACTGTGCAGGGCAGCAGGGGCGAAGGTCGTACACGCTGAGCTCTGGTGAGACAGCAGCGAATAGTCGAACCCACAGTGCAGGGCAGCAGAGGCGAAGGCCGTACACGCTGAGCTCTGGGGAGGCAGCAGCGAATAGTCTAACCCACTGTGCAGGGCAGCAGGGGCGAAGGCCGTACACGCTGAGCTCTGGTGAGGCAGCAGCGAATAGTCGAACCCACTGTGCAGGGCAGCAGGGGCGAAGGTCGTACACGCTGAGGCAGCGGCGTATATTCGAACCTAAGTTTTAGAGAGTTCTAAGAGAAAGGAAAAAGTAAGTTAACCACGCTGAGCTTTGAGATTGCGGCAGTTTTTGGTGGACCCACAAGATAGCAGTTATTTGGTTGTAAAGTTTGGCAGCGTCTATTTTAATGGATGTTTGTTCCATTTCGCTCATTACTTGTCATTCAAATCTAGCTAAACAGACAGAAAAAAGAAACCACGTTATCAAAAAACTAACCTACATCAAACGAAAATCTAAACTAATAGGTGAAACATTCAAAGTTGTATTTGATCAGAGTTTATAAAAGTTAATAATGAAAGAACTCATTACCAGCCAGCTGATAGTCATCCATTGACTGCGCATTGTCATGACCGTTGATTTATTATAGCAGATTATTTCCATGTAGTTTATTCTGTATATTTATGAATAGCTAATTTAGCAGCGTTTTTCCAAATAATATCCTTTTTCATTCATGTTTCCTAAATAAATACTGCAGGCAACAATGCGAAAACATGTTATGATTTTAGGAAGAAAAGAAACTATGCAAATGTACCAACTTGCATTTACATTTTATCACAAGCATTCGACCAATTCTATAATTTTTTCGAAGCAGTAGGTAGTCTAGTTACTAAAGGTGTGCTCTTTCCGGACAATGTCTAGATCTTCATGCATATTAATACACATACTTTCTACTTTATGCCTTAGAAAACTGAATACTTAGGTAGGTATGTTGTAAGTTTAGATTACCAATGCACCTAAAGAAACAAAAGCCAAAAGAGTGTTACATATAAAAGGACTGTTAAGCAGCCACGTTAGTCTTAATTACACAGTTAGAATACAAAATGTTACCTCCAGATTCTGAAATTTTACTTCTTACTCCTTTAAATTTTATTACTTTCATTGGATTAATTAGATTCTTCAGTTTTCATATGGTGAAATAGCTAATCGACAGATGTCTGACGTCAGTCTGACAAGTTGAAATTGAACTTCTTTGCGATATAGTTTCAGCTTCAAAGTTTTAAAACAGTAGTATCAGACACGCAGTTCGTAGAACGTTGAGCAAAAGCAGCAATGCAGTTCAGAGCTCCAAACTATGTGACAGGGCTACCAACGAGCTGAGCAAACAGAACACGCAAGACCAAAAAACAATAATGCATAAAAGACAGTTATCTAACTTTACTTTCTAACAAAAGAATATTTACATCAATAATGAAAATATATACCTACAACAGCAACAAGATATGTGCGGCGTTTCAGGCTCCTTTGATAGAAACAATTATAGCCAGATCATACATACTTGATACATTCGACGCTCGACATGTCGATGGAGTTAAATTTGTGAATGCCTTTCCTGACTACTTAAGCCATGGTAAATTAATTATATAGGTTTCTTGACAAATCTTTCATATAAAACTCAGTATATCTTTACTGATCAATGTTGGGTAATGTTTCGTTATAGTAGTTTAGAAATAGGTTCATCTTTTTGAGTATCTTGAAATGTGCCAACTTTACTTTCAGTATTGAGATGGACTTATCTTGTAAATACACGATGGTTGGAGTTGCCTCGGTGTCATTAATAACAGTATCTCCTGATTTGATTAGAATATTGTACAAAATGATTAATCATTCACCTTGCCCCATGTTCAAGCTAGACACAATAGAGCATGCAATAATAGTTTAAAAAACCAGTTTCCGAAACTCCATACCTCATTGCTTGGTTGTTATATTCACGCTCAATATTCATGCTGTCAAATCACCTACATTCCTTTTAGTCAGTTCCTTTGTGCATAAGGTTGGGTGCTATTGATTCTTGGAATACTTTCTCCGGGTAGTTAAGAAGTTCCATTCTACCTGAATAGATAATGGTTTAAAGCAAAAAGGGGCAGAGACCCCGTGCATAATGTTAGGATATTCAAATACCACAATTGATGATATAGCCTGCGTGTATTCAAGGGCGTTTCATTGAGTTAGTCGACAAAGGCCAGCTGCAAGGTTGGTGAAGATGCCACCGCGACCTCAAAACACCTGCCGAGCAAAAGCTAAACAAGGAATATATAGGTTTCCCTGACAGGAAACCTTTTTATGTCATCCGCACCGCGGTTGTATTATGTACAGGTTTTATAGTGTGTTTATCACATACCTTTTTCATATTATAGTTTGTAAACAGCATTATTTCAAATTAATATTATTATATATCCGCTGGGTTTATATATCAAGATATAGTGAGGGCAGCGATTCGTCATTGCATTTGCAGGCATTGTTTCAAATAATGAAATATTTATTGATGATTTTGTTACGATGCTTCGTCAGAATAAACTTCAAGATCATTGTGCAAAATTTAAAGATGTTTATGGATTAACGTTGTATTCTCTTCATCACTGTAATATTATTACTCGGCGTGGGTGTAAAATAGTTTAATTTGGTTGACTTAATTTTTGATAGAATTAACTGCGCGCGTTTATTATTTATGTGAATAATCGAACATAAATCTGGAATCAAAAGAATGTTTAGCGGTCCCTAGCCGTCTCACGACGGGTAATAATGTTTAGATAAAATATGTTTAAGTTTATATATATGCAAGATGTAATATTAATCTGAAAGCTCTGTGAGACCAAACATCTGCCTAATTCAGTGTATAAACTTTTATATCGAGTCACTTACCTAACAGTTATTTATACTATCCCTTAAAATAAATTCAGTAACACAGGCAATCAGCTTCATAATACATCCAGCGAGAGTTTATAGTCAGCTTTATAATATAGGTTGTATAATAGTTTGGTTGTAGATCATTTCCATCAGTCATAGTTCAGTACCGAGGAACTTATCTGAGCTTAGGATGTGTGACGTTCCATTTGGTAAGCCTTCACCGCAGGGAAGAGCCACCTTGTTCTCATAGTTCAAGCATGAAGCTTGCTCACGAAACCTCGTTCCGCTCCAAGTAACTGGAAGATTTTCAGAATAATCAAAATATGCCGAACCAATAATTTGCTAAAATGCTTAGCTTACTCCACCACTCAACTGTTTAGCTTCTTTAAGAATAGTAGGTATAAGGTATTATAATAGATATATTTCAGAATTTTCTATAAATAGAGCCCACATTCATGTGCGAAAGTTAGCGTAAGCCCGTGCTTTATCCTAACATTCGCATTTGAATGCAAGTTTAAGGTCCGTATTTAGAAACAATGTTCAAATTCAAATCGAGATTATAAGCACTTCATCTTGACACTTCTTAATAAAATAAAATGTCAAAAATATGTGCTAAAACTAGATTCAATCTAAAAGTAGTTTCTAAAAACAGTCCACTAGATTTTCAAAAAATTATGATCACATGTCAACTCACCGTAACTTCTATCCGTTACACGTCAGTCCCTATAATCTTTCAGTTTATATTCCTAGTATGTATCTTCAAAGTGTTATCAGGTTCAATTTATTTGAGTTCATTTATCTGTGAGTCCCGGAAATTTCATCAGCCCACGTTCAAAGGAAGTATTGTTGATATCCAGTTCCGATATGATCGCTTCAAGGATTTCAATTGTTTGCCTACGTGTTATATTCAATGCGCTTCTCCGTTTGAGTGTTTCCTTCGTGTTCGTAGCCTTTATAACGTTCTCAGTGGATTGTGAAATATAAATTACAACGACCTGGCCGTTACCTAAAAGTGAAAGTGTCGGCGGCGCGCAGCTGGCCGAGTCGGGCGACCGACAGCGCGACGTCACTCGCCTCACTCCCTCGCTCTCGGCTAACCAGATCTCCATCGATATACACTTGCCTGTCTGAATTAAATGTTAATGACAAAAGTCCCTACCGATCAAATGTTATGCCGAAATATGTATGTTTACATTTGGAATGTTATGAGCGTCATTTGACGTTCGTTATCGCGCAAACATATGACTCACCGAGAACGATTTGGGCTAACTTCTTAGATCGAGAACATTTCGGCCCTGCAGGGCGGCAGGGTTTGGCAGGGTTTGGCCGGGGAGTGGTGAGATCTGGCAGCCGACAGCGCACGGCCTCGGCCCGAGTGCCGAGTACGTCAGTGTGCGTCCTGGCTAGAGTGTGGCACAGCAGAACTCTGGGCTAAAGGTATTGTTACACGACAGGGCCCCCGGAGGAGCCAAACAACAGCACATACTAGATTGATCTATCTAATTATTGTAATGTCGACGCAAACACCTAACGGTTACCTAGTGGGCTGACGATCGGAACCTCTGTCACGTGAGTTAGCTTGTAGAGGCAGGGCTGTGCCCCGCGCATGCGCAGAGCATGACGTAGCTCCAACATGACGCATATTCCGCAACGCTCCGACCAACTGCGCAGTAGAACTCCGCCTTCGTCCTCCGTGTCGATGATGCGATGACTCATGGAATAATACATTTAGGTTTGTGGTAAAGATCCAGAAAAGTAAATCAGGGGCAGACAACATTTTTTTTACATAATATTCTTTTATTTTCATACTTAAACATATGTTACAATTTTCTTATTCAATATGAATAAAACCGAAATTCCAATTTAACTATAACGAGATAGAATAAATCGAAACATTTACATTACTTTATGCTAAAATTGAACTAAAAAATGAACTTAAATACACGATACCGTTACAAACCCATGTGTAGCTCCACGAAGCCCCGCGGCGACCAAGATGGCGGCCGTCGGATGCAGACCCACGCGAAACGCAATGGGACTGTAATTTAAAAACATCCTACATATATCACAGATACAAAAACAGTTAACTGTCCTAACTCTCTAGGTCCTAGTGAACTACTTGCATTGGCTTTACACTGTCTAATTCTTTAAAAAAACTATCTAAACCGCTGAGATCATTCTTCCATATATCATCGATTTTTTCCCGTTGTTGCCTGCAGAGTTCTTCTTCTTTATTGTTTAATCCGAGATCAGCTTGCATTTGCGCCCACCTTCTAGCGCGTTCTCTTTGTTTCGATATAAGTTCACTCTCAGCGCGGGTCAGAGAGTTGCTCAAAATGGCGATTATTCTCAAATCGCGTTTTCTCTTTGTCTTGACGGTTATTGATTTACTTTTGACTTGACGAACCCAGTTAGAGAGGGATTCGGTTTTACTTTCGCAAAAATCCGCGATGGATTTATCCTTATTACTGTAGCCCATGGTTAAAATATTAGGGCAGAACAGAAAAAATGCGGTGAGGTTACACACCTGTATCCAACCAGGCACAAAAGCACTTTGTAGATTGCTGTAGCACTTCACACACAGTCACGTCCACGCTTACACCATGTCGAGCGGTTAATGAGGGCGCATGACGTCATGGCCTCCTATTTATACCCGACGCTATCGAGGGCCGCGGGGCGCGCGCAGCTGCGTAGTTTTCTACAAAATGGCGGCCACCCAGATGCAGCCCATTGGTCCAACGGACCCGAAGCGCTCCGAAAATAAACGAACAAAATGGATCAATACGTTGTTCCGCATGCTGTACTATCGCCACCAAAAGTACTTAGCTGAATTATCGTGGAATAATGAACCTGAAAGTTATCGTTGTACTTCGCATAAGTACTTAATAACCAGATAGGTTTATTAGAAAGAAGAGTAGTAACTTAAAAGTAATACGAATCTTAATATTTCAAACTTATTTTTAGTTCAATGAAATATACATTAATAACAATGTCACTATATCATTTATTGCGCGTTGAAGTCTTTGTTTAATGGATCAATTCGTTTTAATACTTAAGGAAAGTAAATTACGTACTTACTTAAGTAAGTACTTTTTTTTATTTCAAAATTATGTTGTACCACAATTACCTACTTAAGTGTTACTGACAACGAACAAACCAAAGCACATTATACTTCTTCAAAAAAATCATCCTAAAATACCGTACGTATTTTTGCTCAAGCACTTTTGACGACGATTGTAGGAGTCCATGTTTTCTTGGCATGGTATGGATGGCACAAAATTACCAAAGACGGCATGTTTTTAAATATTATGATAGTATTTATAAACCTAGACAATATGCTTGAGTACAGACTTGAGACTCTTGGTACCTATAACAAAACTATTCGTTATACCAAGAGAAGCATATTTATCAATATGTTTTAGAATGATGAATTGTATGCGTAATTTTCATCACTTTGAACTAATACCTCTAACAGTACATGACAATTCAACTAAAGTTATGTGGTATTAATTAATTTTAAACTTAGTTCCATTGGAATAATGACCATAATACAAAAATCTGGCGGAAAGTTATCATTGCGGATTTTAGGACGAGGGGTGAGGTATGAACCGAGCGGGGTAGAGGAGAGGGGGACAAATGCGGGTGAAGGGGGGTCATGCGGCAGGGTATTGATCGTAGGAAGGCCCCGGACCGAAGTAAATTCCATCTACGTAGGTAGTCGTACCGAATAAATGATAGTTAGTACAGTACTTATCGTGGTATTTTCCTCCAATGATCCGAATATATACAACAATAAAAAATTGGCACAATTCACTAGCCACACACAAAAACAATATTATTTGATCTACAATAAATGATCACATTAAAGAATGGGAAAGCATAAACTAATTGAAATCAAGATTAAGATAATAAATAAATAAGTAGACTTCCAACTAAACACCTAATAATTTTTTTTAAACTTACGCATCTGGTATTCACAAATACTACACGTCATAATTATTATAAACCAATTGTGTACTTATCAGTTCAAGTATTATTTTTTATTTCATTGTAAGTAAACAAATTATTACTTTTGTGAGAATACTTCAAACTTTTTTTTTACTTAAGTACTTATATAATTTAAAATAATTAGACTATTCGTCTAATTTGATATTATTTCGTTTTAATAGCAATTTATAAAGTACCTACTAAGTAAACACATCGTAGTGGACAAAGCTGCTATCTTATCAAATTAATTGAAACGCATTTACGCAAATGACACATTTCGCTGTCTTTTGCAATGAGTTCTTACAACATAACAACACTTTCAAATTGTTATATTCTTATTCTAGAAGAATCCATGTCTGTGCAGACAACGAGCAGGTAAAATAACGGTCGGGTGCAGGGTGGGGCATGCAATAGCTACTAGAACGTTCCAAGAACGGCAGGGCATTCAAAGACGTGGGAATTTAGGGTTGTTATTATTAGACATGAAGCTTTGAAAGGATGAAGGGGACTTAGCTTTGATAGTCGAAGGGTCGATTCTTTACAACGGTCTTTTTTTAATAGCACTCTTTTGTTTTTACATTGAGACTTTACTTTTGAATCAAAAATTGTCGTTCGATGTTTCCTAAACATTACAATAAGTATAAGTAATTAAGTACAACATATTATACTACATAATATGAATCTACCTACATTTAAATATACACGCAAAGTTTATTACAAATAGAAAATGGTACGAAAGACAAAAGATATCAGTTGAAAATAAAACTTGAAAAATATTTCTAAGTGCTGATAAGAGGGTTTCATAGGATTCTAATGCTATCAAAATAGGTTCCCAACAGTTTTTGTACACGATATTCATCTTGTAAAAGCCTAATTAATTTACTCTCTCTGAAGTCAATCATGCTAAAATAAGTACCTATTTCGAAGATGCAAGAAAATAATATTTATGCCATACCGGATAAAGCTGAAAAAAATAAAACTAATTTGCTAGTGATCATTGTTCGGCGGCACTGCCTAGGTTGTCATCAGTCGACCAGCATTTGTTCCTAAAGAATATTCTGCATTACTATCTTCAAAATACGAGTAAGCATTTCTCCAGAGATTCAAAGACCGCAGTCTACACTGCATAGGATTACAATAATCGATAGCGAGAAGAGAGAGAAGATAGTACCTACCATTCCTAAAAATAGCAAATCTAAGTAAAATAAAGGCTAGTTTGAGTATAAAGACGTAGAATTGGACTATTTTGTGTCGTAAAATTTAGACACAAATTGGAACACAACAATTCGAGCGTCCTTCACTGCTGTGCACCTTTTAACTCTTTCACCAATGGCCGTGTTGATAATAATATGTTTTATCAAGTAATACCATGATTGTACCTAGTTTCTACAAATAATAAATAGTTCATCATCATTCATGATTTTGTACTGTTCATTTTGACTTTCCCAAGTGTAGGTAGTAGGTAGATACATAATATTAGTACTTACGTAATAAAATCATTATAAATTTTATTGAGTATTTCATTATTTTGTTCAATTTATTTTAAGTTTTCTGTCCACTAACCTTGGACCTTGGAGGTTCTATGGCATAACGGTACAGTATAGGTACCACTTACCAATTGACAACCCGATTTGAGTCTTAGTAGTTAGTCATCAGAAAAAACGCAAGTTATTATTACTTACTTATTTACATTTATTGAACAAAAATCTCTCGAGTTGAGTACTATATTTGTAGTTGTGTTGAGTATGGAATATATGATTCGAATATTGCTCATCAGAAAAGGCACAAACCGAGCTATTAATAGACTAACAACGGATCACTGATTTTGTCAGAAATCATTACATACATACAAAATTCAATGATAGATCTTTTGAATCGTATTGTCGCTCAGAACTAGAATATAGAAGTTCAAAACATAGAACTATGGACAAACATCCTATACTCCTCAGAAACTTGGTGCCCGTACCGCAGACACATAAAAACCCTTGATCGGTTTCATCTGACATGCCTCCGCGATATTATGGGAATACATTGGTCGGATCATATTCGGAACACAGATGTATTACGTCGAGCAAATGTCTGTGGAATGGAAGCATACCTTATGCGCCGTCAGCTTCGATGGTGCGGGCACCTATCACGTATGTCCAATGAAAGGGTTGCAAAGCGTACTTTCTTCTCTGAGCTACAGGAGGGCAAACGGAAAAGTGGCGGCCAACTCCTTCGCTATAAAGACGCTCAGAAAAGAAACATGAAAAAATGCTTGATTAACCCTTCAAGTTGGGAATCATTGGCAGAAAAACGGCCCGAGTGGAGAAGTCTAGTGAGGCGTAGTGTCCACACTTTCGAGAATGACCGAAGGCGTGATTTGGATTTTAAGCGTGACCAACTAAAGAGCAAACCACCTGCGAATATTATTTATAATATTGTCAACGGCGTTTTAACATGCACGATATGTGCAAGAACATTTAAAAACAAAGGTGGCTACTCAAGCCATCTAAGAATGCATCGAGCAGTAATGGTGTCGCCGTAGCCGAATTCGGTCAGGAGGAGTATTAAAGAAGTTCAAAACATATTTTTATCGTTAAACCCTTTTAATACCCAATTAACTAAGTAGATAATTAAGTCATACTAAATTCACTCTAATTAGGGTAGGATTTATTTAAGTACTTCAAAAATGGGTTAGTTCCCAAAAATACCTCTTATTATTATTAGGTACCTTACCTACTTATGCTCATTAAAGCTATGAGATTCTAGTCATATATGGTAAGTACATAATTAAAAACAAATTAGCTAACAATAAATGCGCTTTTTAATCCAGATTAACTAAATAGGAACTTTAAGTAAGTATCTGCAGTGCCTATAATATTACGATGATGCACAAAATACCTGAACAAAAGGCTTTGTTTATAAACTAGCAATGAGAACATTATTGACGAACAAACAGAAAAATACTTCGAATTAATAATATGAGTTCATAAAGCATTGAGACGAAACGTGACTAACATCGACCATGCAACTGAGTCAACGTGTTTATCAAGCTCCCCGTTATGTGATAATATGCTTTAATACTCAACAATAAAGCTGTATTTCGTTTGATAGGTCACAGTGTAAATTCAAAATGGCGTCATGTCGGCCATTGCGTGACGTCACTCGTCTGAAACAGGTCGCAAAGTCGCGACCAAGGGCAAGAGGCCCGAGTACGAATAATTGTGACAAACGCAAACGTATCGAAACGGAGGCATATTTGAGTTCCACTGGGCGTCGACACTAGCTCTACTGTCAAACGTTGCAGCTTTAGTACGCAATGTATCTTAAATACGTTAAATTTCCGATTGTCACATTTATGAGACATCAGGACAGATGTGTGAATAGATATGTTTACTAGCAGCTGTTATAAACATTAACAACGTACTTTTAACTTTTTTGTCGCTTTAACGTAAATGTTATTGAACTTTTGCTATGCGAATTAAACATCAGCTGTTTTGAAATACTTTAATAAAATTTTCTAAGTGTATTTAAAAAATAATACATTACAGGTTTAATCGCAATATTTCGAAGACTTATTAATCTAAGACTAGTTTTGAAATATCTTTCTTACTTAAGACAATTATGGATAGAAGCAAAAACATACCTCAGTTTTTGATATTGGTTTTCATACTGCCGCGTGAGACATAATTAGTTTCTGAAACAAAATAAAACGGTCAAACAAAAGGTACTTACTGAATATCAAAGATTTCAACGTAAGTATATTAAATAGCGGTGCACATAACAAATAATTTCTTTTCAAAAACATGACCACCTTGGTCCTATCCTAGCCCCGCTGCCAGCAGCAATAGTTTAAAGTTTTTTATAATAAATGTTTGAATTATTTTTTATAAGTAACTAACATTTTAAATTTTACAATAACAGTTTAAGTGTAATAATAACTGCAAAGTTGAATATGCAAAGCCAGAAATAAACTTTCTTGATTAAATCATTTTGAAAAAAAAACGTCTACATTCGCGTACCTGTAGCATTATCTCCTTGACTTGAATTCTATAAAGGCTCACAGAGTAAGCCGACCTATTGTGTTTTTTTATAATGTGTACTAAGAAACAGCCAGGTAATTACTAATACTGGTAGACAATGGTTGAATTTTTTCGAAGGAAAAACACGAGAGTTGTTAAAATGGCATTTTTACAACAACGCGAAAAGTACTTATCTAAAGTAGGTAACCTATTTCTTTCTTTTTGCCCTGTCTTTCTTCTTGTATGTACTAGTTTTGACGAATCTCTTTTCAATGGCTCAGTCTAAAAATCAGCGCTGTTCTGCCGTTTGCAGGGCAGCAAATAAGCTGAGACTGAGCTTTTTTGACATATGTTACGGTTTCTTCTGTTGTTCTATGTAATATCTTACTAAATGTTGCTTTTTCTATGTTTTGTACCCGTCTGTGTGTTGTCAGAATAAATGCATTTCATTTCATTTCAAAAGCCATAAAAACATAAAATAAATCAGAATGCCTACTTCCAAAGATGGAACGAATGGCATAATGATTGTGTATTCACTTGTGTTTTATGTGTATGTATTTACAAACAAAAATGTATATAGATAAGTATTCTACGAGCAATCTAGTTCCCTTATTACAAGCTCTGCTTAGTTTGGGTCTACAGCGTGATGTGTGAATTGTCTCTATATGTTTATATTTTTTATATACCATACAAATGAATCCAAATTAAATCTTATCATCGGTGATTAATTTCTTTAATTATTCTAAATAATTGATACATTGTTCGTTCCCCGAATAAAATAATTTAATTTCAAAGATCGCTAAACTTTAATTACGTTTCGGAAATAACGTTTTTGAAAACGTGAAAATGTGATATGCCACGTTTCACATTTTAACGTTTGTAAAAACGTGACAGACAATGTTACACATTTTTCATTTGTATAAACGTGATTGTGCACGTTACACGGTTTTTCGTTTGTATAAACGTGATTGTGCACGTTACACGGTTTTTCGTTTGTATAAACGTGATTGTGCACGTTACACGGTTTTTCGTTTGTATAAACGTGACTGACCACGTTACACGGTTTTTCGTTTGTATAAACGTGACAGAGCACGTTACACGTTTTATGTTTGTAAAAACGTGAAAGCCACGTTTTCAACGAAGTTTCTGCGTAATTTTCAATAACATATAATAATTACCGAAATCAGTAAACCTTTCATGCCTCGACGACGTAACAAAGCGAAAAGGGAAATGCATATATTTTAATTACTACACACTTTAGAAGTTTAGGCGCCCAGAATCATCTAGTATGTAAGACGTTTCAAAGTGATTCTTGTGATTTTATTGAATATAAATTTTTAATTGAGTTTATTTTCATTATTCTTTATTTCCTTTATTGACATAATTACCTTGATAGGATGAAGTGCGTTAGTGAGCTGCAATCCTAAGCTTCTGATTAGGACGACGGGAGGTAGATCGATGGTGTACAACCGATGTAAGGCCTCTATAGCCATCTGTGTCGGCACGTTGTGGCGTTGACGTGCTGTTTCATACTTTTTCATCCAGGACGAGTGATCTATTAAATAAATTAATAAGATAAATGTAGATAAAAACTAAAACCCGATTACAAACAAATAACAAAGAAATGTTCCCATGTAATATATATCTCTTATCTACAATCCTAATAGTTCATTTATAATTAAGGTATTTATACTAGGCAAATACAGTGGGTATTTGCCTAGTATAAATAAGTGAGAGAAATAAATAAAATAATAAATAATATTGGCTTGAAGTGTACATTTTTAGAATGTACACTTCAAGCCAATTCATTTGATATGAAACACAATATTATTAGCCTAGCATATTTTAATTATTTATCAGCTCAAAACTATGCCATTATTTTGCAGTTAATCGATGACGTCACATGTGTCACCCGGACTGTCAAAATCGTTTCATTCACAAAATCTGATAGTGATAAACATTAAACATTTCAGTGATTTCAAAAGCGAAGTTGCGATATCTAATAGATTGCGCAAATTTTGGCAACGGCGGAGAAACTTGACTGTTTCATATAATGTATTATAAATTACTTGTATGTCTTATCACTGGCAATATTTAATACACTTACTGATATATTGGTACTGATTTGGATCAGTTGAGATATCTACAGATCGTTTGCAACGTTTTGTAAATAGCTCATCTGTTTCTTATGTATTTTATATATTCCTATGTACAATTTATATACTGTAATAGTAGTACTTAAGTTTGTTTGTGAATACACTTACTTATATCTAATCCATCGTAAATTGCCTTAGATAGCAGTTCTGTGAGATCTTTGACGTCACCAAAACCTAGGTTGA
This sequence comes from Ecliptopera silaceata, assembly GCA_932527185.1. NCBI lineage: Eukaryota > Metazoa > Arthropoda > Insecta > Lepidoptera > Geometridae > Ecliptopera > Ecliptopera silaceata. Next base: position 5,112,100 of record OW052208.1, on the reverse strand, counting down.
CTCCTTGACCTGCCAATGGATGGACACGGTGGGCTGCATCACTAAAAAATTTTTTTTTTTTACATTAAATGAACAACGTTTTCATCCTAAACATTGACAAATAATACAATAATTAGATTACTTACAAAATATAAGTATGTACTTGATCAAACTTAATTAAATCTATTTACGACCTCTAAATCTACGAAATAAAATAAGAATCATCAAAATGTGTTTATAATTGGCAGAGTGATCGCATAGTCGAATTGAGAACCTTCTTTTTTGAAGTTGGTTTTAAAAAAACACGGTGTTTTTATGAGTTACATGCAATTGTAGCGCCATCTCTGGTCAACTATGTATTAGTATGCTGTGAACCTCCTTTAAGCTTTTATGAGGTCGTCGTGCTTTTCGAAGTTGCCAATAGATGGCGCACTTTTTTTCTTAAGCGTATTTCCGTCCAATAACTGAGCATAAAGTGTCGAATCCAAATAATAAGCTTAAGCTTACCTAGCTTTAAGATCCTAGCCTATCTATACTAGTCTATACTTCTATACTAATATTATAAAGATTATTTTGTTAAATTGTAAGGGGTAATCTCTAGCGAGATCTACTGAACCGATTTTAAAAATTCTTTCACCAATCGTAAGCCACATTATTGCTGAGCGTCATAGGATATATAAAAACCGAAAAATCATCATAAATAACTTTAATCTTACTTACCCAATCAGAACCACCCCAGGCGCGATATATTTTGTGCTGTGTCCGAATCCTAATGGAAAAGCTGCTCTAGAAGCTGGAGCTATAGATCGAACAGATGGCGGCAGTTGTCTAGTGGCGCCATCTGGTACGCCAACGCGACGAAGTACGTTTGATACCCAGGACGTTGCAGTGTCTACGGTACTACTGCGTGGGTATTCTTTCCACTGAAAAAAATAATAAAATAGGCAGGGGCATGATGATAAAAAATAATAGTAATGAGATTTAATATACTGTGAACCTTTGTAAGTTATTATTTATTTAGGCTATGATATTTTGCATTGGACCTCTGAAAATGGAACGGTATAATTGTGCTCAAGGAAGACAGCTGTTTTTTTATATGCCAAATTATTTGTGTGGCGTGTTTCATAATGAAATAACTTTTTTTGTAGTTAAACAAGGTTGCTTCATTTCATTTTCCGCTGAGCGAAGCGTAATTTTTAGAACTGTCGACTAAGTACTGAGCCCTTAGTCCGAAGGTGCATTTTAGAACTCTTCGTCTTCGGACTAAGGGCTCTGGTTCCCACTTGTTGGGTGTCGGATCCGAACATTAATCGGAGGTTCTACTAGCAGAGCATTTCAGAAAAATCGGTTTCCGATAAGTTTGAATAGCTTCATATAAAATGCTCTGCTACTAGAACCTCCCATTAATATTCGGAGCCGACACCCAACAAGTGGGAACCAGCTCTTATATTGGTCGTCTAACGTATGCCTACGGCCAAAAATCTTCAACTTCGAGAAGACCACATTCTTACCAAAGCATCATTCAAGGCATCAACGAACTGATCTTCGGGGTACTGCAAGAGTTCCTTCGCGTTGTCCTTCCACGTAGACCAGACGAGGGAGCTTCGCTTGGAGTCTAGAGGGAGAAGAGCGACTGGTCCCGTGGGTAGAAGTCGCTGCCATGCTGTCGTGTTATTACATTCCTGGAAAGATATCCAAAATATAAATATTCATGAACGTATCACACTAGACTCAAAAGAAGCAAAGCTTGTATAATAGAAACTAGTTTGTTGAATGATTGCTGATAGGATTGACAGACGTCACGTTCAATTGATATTAGATCTGTCTTCCATGCTGTGGGTTTAAACCCACCACCAAGGACGATAATTGTGTAATTCCCCCCATCCCCCCATTTGTATGGTGTTAAACATTTCTACTGTTATTCAAGATACAGTAAAGAGGAGATATTTCTAAAGAGAAGTTGGTGGGAGGACATTTCAAGGGGAAACTTTTGCTTTATCAGGCGTCAAAGCTTAGTTAATATTAGTTCTGCCTTCCGTGTTATATTATTTTGCGATCACACAAATGGTAATTCTTAAAGGGGATCGAACTCACTACCCAAAACACGAACTGTTCAATACAGGAGAGAAGTAAAGAGGATTTGGAAAAGATTGAACATTAAATGATCTTTCATCTGAGTTCTTGATTAGGTACTATAATTTTGTAAGTAGTCGACTTTGTGAAAGGCAAATTAAGTGTACTACTACGGATACTGGAGTGGAGACCGCGTTTAGGCAAGCGTAGTGTAGGACGCCCTCCGGCGAGATGGAGCGACGATCTGCGTAGTGTAGCTGGCAACACTGGATGAGAAGAGCCGAAGGCCGGGCTCAGTGGCGCGTCTTGGGAGAGACCTACGTCCAGCAGTGGACTGATATAGGTTGATGATGATGATGATGATGAAATTAAGTGTTTGTAAATATGTCTAAAGAAGACAGTCTAAATACTAGTAATATCCAGTACAGATAATCTTCAAATGTAAACGTTAGCGGTGCGTGTGTTTCTTAGCAAAAAACACACCAATGTATGTACTACTAATACTACCGACACTTGGTAGAATTAATGTATCAGGTACAAAGAAATTATTACTACTTAATAATTTAAATAAATAATGCTGGACAATCCACACAACATCATCAAGCCCCAAGCTAAGCAGAGCTTGTGTTATGGGTACTAGAAGACGGACATACTTAAAACAATACATTACATAGATAGATATTTTTATTATACATATCAAACACCCAGAACACCCGGAATAAATATTTGCAGATCGTACAAACATTTATCCCAAGGCGGGAATCGAACCCGCAACCTCCGCGTCGCAGGCTGACTTTCGCCCGCCGCGTCACATCGGTCGTCAAATTTGTATATTTTTAATTAATCTTACAAACGCAGCAGCATATCTGAGATATATCACTCAACGTTTAACCTCAAGGTAAACAAGATATCTAAGTAGCATGTTTTAAATGGTGTAGTTACTGTGAAACAAATTACTGTTATGTATTGTGACTTCCTGACAAGTAGATACTGTAGTTGATATTGTAAAACAGTGTTACGGGTTTTTGTTTGGACAAATTGACTAGTATGATTGGTTCGGCGGCAGACCAGTTATCTGAAGACATTAATATGAGGGCATCTAGAAAAGGGGTGAGTCCTAAATATACGACTCTAACGAAGTTTTTTTTTAAGTGTCTTGTTTCTCAGATTTTCTAAATTACTTTTCAGGACATCTGGTAATTAGGATATGGTTTTACAATTTTTGAATAAAATATCCAGGTTTGGTTCCTATAACGGTGTTAAAAGTCCAACTATTACCACCGTTATAGTACTCAAAAAAGATATGATTATCACTTGTGTACCTAATATATGAAGATTTTTGATCCTATTTTTTTATTTATGAAGTCAGTACCAGTACAGTTATCTAGGAGTTTTTTTTAGTAGCTAGTTGTCAAGTCAACTGTCAATTCGGTCAATAAATAAGTAATCTTACCTCTGATAAGTAAACAGTAGCGACGACTCCCATCTGATCATAGTTCCATGATAGGTATTGTACACCCATTGCGTTACGAACAGCCGAATTGGCTCCGTCTGCGCCGATCTGAAAATTATTGCAAACAATGAAGATCTAAAGCTACATACATACCGTATTGATTAGTCAATTGAGTTTGAAATCGCTTATTTTTATTGGCTTGTTATTAAGTTCAAGCAACATCATTAGTAAAGGATAAAAAAGTAATGTGTCGAAATTTTTTTACATAAAAATAATCAGTAACGATTAAATTAAATGTTAAAATTCTGTCTTAGAAGTTCAGAAACGTCAAAATATTAAACTCTCTATTGTAAGCTTAGAAGTAGTAAAAAGTGATTTACTTCGGATGCTGACTGTACCCAAGGGCGGATCCAGCTTTGGCGCCAGGGGGGGGGGTCACAGTCGTGGTCAAGTCAAGAACTTATAATTTAATTTTGATAATGTAATTCCCAAACGTTTGCCATCATACAAAGTTATTAGGTACCTACATATATTAAATTAACTAAATATTGAAGGTATGTACATAGTTACATTAAATCTGTATGGTGACAAAATATATAAATAAAATAATTATGTTTAATTAGTGGTCCACCTAAGTCCTGGTACCAGCTCAGGAGGGGGTCATGACCCCCATGACCCCCCCTCCCCCTGCATCCGCCGTTGACTGTACCAACGAATTTGAAAGGACCAAGAGACCGCAGTCGCGAGTCATAACAAATTATAATAATAGTAAAAGTTTGTCAACATTTTAGTTTGTGAGTCTTAGTCTAGTACCGTTTCGATAGCAAGCTTATAATAGAAATCGTGCTTTGCGTGAACTATTTGTGTACGTTTTATGTCACGGAACAATGCTAATGGACATTTCGGAAAGTTCCGCGAACCACACTTTGGACATTTCAGCAGAAGCACATTTGCATCATCAGATGTACTTATCACCCACATTATCTTAGGGTGTGCTGTGCGCACACCGACGACAGAGTGAGCTGGGGGATGAGCACGAATAAATGTGAAAATCGTAAACGTATGTACGAAGGTACATAATGGTACATATTCTTAAATTTACGTTTACGATTGTTACATTAATTCGTGCTTAGCCTAGTAAGCTTAGCTTAGTAAGACAGTTTTTTTAACGTCACTCTAATAAATGTCAAGTCACGCGACTTTAAAACACGTTTGGTCGTCGGTGTGTGCTTTCACTCTTAGTTTATGCTAAGACGAAAGGGCCTGATCATCTGATTCCCTGAATGTTCACGCATGGAATACAAGCAAACAAATCAAACACTTGTCAAGTAAAATTACTACTTCGCTTATGCGCTGTAGTGTTCAGATAATTTTTGTATGTACTAGTTTTACCCAGCACTCATACATTCAGCCTAGTCAGCCTAATCCACAGGAAAGATAAGTTCAATACGTGCGGAGATGACTAAGCCGCGGGTTTCCACATTGTGTTTACTTTTATCAAACTATCATTTATACTGTTAGACGATAATGTAAATATTCGCAATCTTCTGTAGGTAACTAAATATATAGATGATTGTTACGTACATTGTATAACTGGATCTACCACATAATACGTATACTTATAGTTGTTTATACATGGTGTTGTGTGTACCCGATGAGGTATACATATATTATATGTAAACTTTTTATCAATATTTTGTTTATATTGTATGTATATTCTTGAAGTTGAGGACATATCTTGTGAGCTTCTCGTCTTTTATTGCGTATGGCTTTGTTCATTACCCTCTTATTGTCCGTCTGGATTAACATAAAAATCTTTTATGTACAGTCACGAGCTTTAATTTGGGACCCTTTTCCATTAAATGTTGTTAGAACATTCATAATGCAATAAGGTCGAAACTTCAGTATGACGTATGACATACGTTAGAATATTAGCACTAAATAACGTCAGTTTGCCACACGATATTCAACCTTAGGTGGGTCCCAAATTAAAACTCGTGACTTTACTTACAACAGTTAAACAATAAAATATTTCTGATTTAAGAACTTGAGTAAGCCTTCAAATGAACACATTCATGGACTTCCAATAATCTTCATCATCTTAAACCCGTTTATATATAGAAAATTATAACAAAGCAAGCCGCACGTTAAGATTTCGGTACAAAATTACGAGTTTATTAGTGAGTGTTCTTCAATAGGTACAGTTGTGTACGCGGTACCGTACGATATTTCACTCGCTATTGCTAATTTAACACGCGTACTTTTGAGTTTAAATAAATATTTTCATGTTTATATATCTCCATTATCGCAAGTTTAAAATAAATTGGATACGTGTGAGCTTAGTTAAGATATACTTAAATATTGGCAATTACAACTTTCAGCAAGGTTTAAGAGATTTGATTGTGTCATGACTGAAAAAGTTGATGTGTACACATTTGAAGCCGATTAAAGTTTATTTGAAGATATGATACGTTTCCGAAATTCGATGAAAGATAATAAACAGACAGTAAGTCCAATTCACTATATTTTTTGTACTTATAATTATCTATTATATATATTTGTGAGTATACTGGTTTTCAGTATTATTTTACTTATTTATAATTGTTTTGTTCAACTTAAAAATGTTATAGATAAGAAATTATTTAGCATACACACCCTACCAAAACAGTGATACAAAAACATCACGGCTTAGCGTTTGAAGTTGGTTTAAGATCGACCCCAACATGTCAACTTAACTTACTACCTACTAACATTAGTACGGATAATCGTCCATTAGTGTATACATTTAATTAGCCTTAATAATGTATCACATCTTTAATTTACAGTCAGAATTCTATGATTCATATCCCACTATGTTTTTATAAAAAAACCATAGATTAGTTCATAGTAAGATTTATATGAAGAAAAACAAAGAGCCGCGATGAATATGTTAGGAAAGATTCGCGCGAAGCCCGTCAGCTGAACGTATGTCTAAACAAGAGTTAAAATAGAATAACTAATGTAAACTACACAGTTAGAAACTTTTATTTATACAGCAAATATCTTTAAGTATTGAGGTGGTGCGAAGTATCCGAAAGCATGTGTTTTTAGAGTGCGGAACAACGAATGAGCTGTCTAAAAGACTAATGGTATATTCAAGGTTCAAGAGCTAAGTTGTTACAAGACAAAATTAGGTATATTTAAGGAACTGTTTCATAGGCTCGCGGTCTATCTTATAAAAAGTTAGCGCAGACTTGAAGTACGGTACCATACGTAATGATGACTTGAAGTCAACGTTAACTTTTTATAAGATAGGGAGTTTAAATAAAGCAGTTCCTTAAATATACCTAAGTAATTATAAAAATGTCAGACGTTTTTTTCGTATACAACAATAAATAATAAGTAAACAACGAAAATCATAAATAGCTGATAGGCTACCGGTAAGGCAATACATTTTTAGAGGCTATCCCTCTATCTTATAAAAAGTTAGCGTTGACATTATGTCACCATTACGTGTGGTAATCAAGACATCAAGTCTGCGCTAACTTTTTATAAAATAGACCGACAGAATATTATGTATTGCTAATAATCTGCTTGTTAATTCAAATCGCAGAAATTGGTCCGGTGGTAGTAAGAAAGAAGTAGGGAACTAACATTAAGTAAGAACCTAGGCCGTACTACTGTTGTAGTTCAAATTAGGTAATAGCGGTTTCCTACTTCTATTGTAGTAGTTTCAATTTTACAAGCATGTTCCTATTGTTTGCTTGAGTTCTCGCACAGCATATGGTTTCAGTCATTTTATGGCATGTAAGATAAATAGCCCTACCTATAGCTTTAAGATATTCTCGAAATATCTTGTCTTGTTATTGGAAGCTGTTCAATATCGCTCCTACAAATTGCAAACCTCTTTTTGGTGTAGTTTTTTTTGATGTCTCATTTCAGTATGAAGTGAGTACCTTTAATTTTTTTTGGATAGTACCTATGAATACAAATTTGTTGCAAACCCGTAAAACTAACTGGAAATATAGTGTCACTGGACTGAAAATTGGGGCAATTTAGATATTTGCGTAGGAGAACGCGTTGTCGCCACATCAAAGATGTAAATTAATATGCGAGATTATAGTGAAAACATTTTAAATTTATTATAACTAGCTAGAGAAACACGAAGCACGTGTAGATCACATAATTTTCAAATAAAATATCTCACGTTAAATGAAGAAATAGGCACAATCTGCGCCGGTAACATACATAAAAATTTGTATGTGTGCACGTGTTTTAGTTTCCCGAATTTTGATTAAATAAATAGGCGGGGATGACACAGTCCAGAGAATTTTTCTGCTCAGTTCAGTAGATCGCTAACGCAGCGTCGATATGATCCGCACATACGCGCAACGGTCTCGAAACAGTCGGAACGCATCACTTCGAAGTGAAAATTCCCAGAAAAATGTCAAAAAGAAAAAGGTTAATAAAATAAACCGATCTCATCTCTTTGAAGTGGTAATGCGCAAGTGGAGTGAAAAATAAATAATGATAAACTAACAGCCGCGTTTTTTTTTCATTTGACGTGATGGAGGAGTACAGAAGTGTTACGAAAAGTTCCAAATTAATTAAATTAAATTCTTAAAACAAGTCAGCTCCTTAAAACGAATAAAAAATATACTTATTTTGTGTATTTTATTACAATGATGGGAGAATACTATAATCTTATTGGCTGTAATTTTTTAGTGTAAAAACAGGCTCCGTGTTGTCCAACGGAGCTATATAATCTTGAGCAAATTAGTTTTTTATGTGAATAATGAGTTTTACGTGTAGGTTTTCCGCGAAGGCAGTTCGCGATGGTACGTCGGCATGAGCGAGGTACCGGAAGCTGCGGAGGAGGATTTAGAAGCGGGTTACATATCCAGCGACGAGTCCGGCCATGGGGCAGACCTCGCCGAGAGACTCCGAGTGAAGCCTTCCAGAGATATTTGGGAGCTGGGTAAGATTTTAAACCAACCAATGTACTGGCATGTAGCTAGAATGAATTAAAACCAAATTTTTTACAGACCGTTGAACAAAAACGCACCTTTCGAAGGTCAAAAAAGATTACGTCTGACATTACATACAACAATGGTATAGTTTGAGAGAATGCCTTTGCTAAGAAAAGTAATAAGAAATGGTCTACGGCCTTAAATATGTTTTTCAGACGAAATTCAATACATGCTAAGTCATTTACCGCAAGCAGAAGAGATATCTTTGCTTGTCGAAGCTGGACAGTACAACGACACTATCATAATGGCAACACAATCACAGGAAAGTTTGAGGACATCAGTCCTCTGGGCTTGCTGGCTCGGAAAGAGTCAACTTTTAGCTCACCTGTTGAAGGTGAATGGATTTAATCCCAACACTTGTGATGACGCTGGCAGGTGAGATCATGAAAACTAGAAAATGTATTCTTTTGATCATTTGACCATAAATTTGAGAATAAATTATTCTTTTCCAGGACAGGTTTGCATTTAAGCTGCTTAGTGGGCAGCCAAGAATGTGCAAAGTTATTACTGGAACATGGAGCATGTCCCAACAGTTGGGACACATCCAGTGAGACCAAAGCGACACCCCTCCATTGCGCCGCAAGCGCTAAGAGTTTAGCTTGCGTCAAGGTAAACAGGATACCGACTTGAAAGGTGACCCAATTCGAGTAATTGGGGATTGAGGGTAATGTTAATTTTATTATTGCAGGTGTTGATCAGCCACGGGGCAGATGTGAATGCGGGGCTTGCGGAGCGGTCGCCGCTACACTATGCAGTGCTCAGTGACGCACCGGAAGTGGTCAGTGAGTTGCTGGATGCCGGCGCTTGCCCGGACACTCCACAGGTGTGTTGTTTATATTCCATTCAAACTATGTTAGAAAAACATTGCTTTGCTCTTTCCGATTCAAATAACTGTATTAATAAACACTCCAGTTTTTGAATGGCGTCAGGTGATATTTAAGGCCACACGAATTTATAGCTGGACCTTCGTGATTAACGAAATATAAATTCATTGTTAGAATTTTAAATGTACAGCTAAGAGGTGAATGATTTCAGGTATTTACAGAGACGCCCCTCCACGTAGCAGCGTCTCTCGGTTCAGCAGCATGCACCAAGCTACTCCTCGACGCCGGTGCTGACGTCAGAGCTGCGCTGGGCTCAGGGAAGGCAACTGCTTTGCATCTCGCCGCTGAGGACGGCCATGCGGAATGTGCTAGAATGCTGTTGGAGCATGGAGCTCATATCGATTGGCCTAACTTCAGAGGTCAGACGCCATTGCATCTTGGTAAATAAACAACAAACGCGGTATTTTTATGATTGAAATTACAACAAAATAATAATGACACATTCCTCATTCCTTTTTAAAGCAACTCTCGCTCAATCCGTGGAGGTGGTAGAGCTTTTGGTTGGCAAACGAGCTGACGTCAGAGCAAGAGACAACGATGGAAGGACTCCTCTTCATGGATCTATTGTCAGAGGAGCGCGGGCATGCGATGTGGCGAGACTACTCCTCATATCAGGAGCTGATCCAAATGCGCCGGACCACTTCGGCTATACACCATTACACATCGCGGCATTGAATGAGTTCTCTGCCTGCGTGTTATTACTGCTTGGTATGTGTAAATAAAATGGCCATTCATCGGAACACCCACATGTTTTCCATCCTGTATTCAATGATGCTAAAATTGGATAACAACATTGTGGTACTCGTAATATTTTACGATGTGCTTTATATTCACATTAAGCTATTTTGATTCTTGATAGTCATATCCCTAATTTCACTATAGTGATCATCATCAACAACTTATGTATCAATACACTACGCTAAATTTATCTTATTGATCACAATTTTCAGAATAATTTATTTATCATTTTTCAGATTACGGGGGAGATGTGACCCTCAGAACGAATGGTGGAGTTTCAGCGTTATCTTTCATAGTCCGTCGAGTGCCTGATGTGGTACCACGGTATCTTTGCAAGTTCGATGACGCTGTGCATGTCAGTGAGCATGAATTGGGAGATGTAGACTGTGAGCTGACGATAGACTTCAGGCCTTTAGTGCCTTCATTGCAGAGAGGCGAAGCCGAGTTGTTATTGGCTTTTGTTGAGGTAGGGACGTTGTTGATGATTATATAACTGTCTATACATAGTAATTAAAATATTTATACACTACGGACAATGTATGTGGTGATTCCAGGTTGGCCGAAAAGATATCCTTAAGCATCCAGTAGCGGAAACGTTTCTTTTTCTAAAATGGAGGAGGATACGAAAGTTCTTCGTCCTGAGTTTCATCTACCACGCGTTATTCATATCATTGTACAGCCTCTACATTCTTCGTAAGTCGGTTAGCTATAGAGTTCTTAAATTAGGGATGTTATTAATTTGTTTAATTGTTGGAAATTTTTCAGAGATTTTCTTATGCGAAGAGTCCACATGCAAAGTGCCTACATACCTCAGACCAGTGCAATATTTGATTATTCTACTAAACTTGTGCTTCTTGCTAAAAGAGATTTTTCAGGCGTGCCTTGATTGGTCCGCTTACATACGACAATGGGAAAACTGGCTCCAAATTCTAATAATTTTCGGAGTATTTTTATGTACCGTAAGTTATTTTTTTTTAAGTTGAAAATTGGTTTATTACATGGATGTTGGTTTATTGAGTACCAAAACGATTTTCAATATAAATGTGTTTAACGTTCATCATATCATTTACAGATTCCAAACTGGGATATAGACAAGAACACTTCAGATTGGCAACACGATATCGCTGCCATAACAATCTTCTTCTGCTGGTTAGAGCTGATGATGATCATTGGACGGTTTCCGACGTTCGGGTTATACGTTCAGATGTTTACTACCGGTAATGTATTGACGATTGAAACAGAGATGTCAGGAGAACACAATTATGATGATGGATCTGTGGGATTATTGTGATAATTTTGTTCCAGTGACCGTCAACTTTGCAACATTCCTACTAGCGTACAGCTGTATCCTCATTGCCTTCGGGCTAGCCTTCAGTGTTTTATTCAGTAACTATCCAGCGTTCCACCTACCAGCTGGCCTCGTAAAAACCGTCATGATGATGTCAGGAGAACTGGAGTATGAGGATATCTTCTATAACAACTGCACGGCTTCGCAGACTCACTATCCATTAACGGCGCATGCCATGTTTCTGACTTTCGTGCTGTTGGTCACGGTAATACTAACGAACTTGCTAGTTGGGTTGGCTGTTAGTGATATTCAGGTATGTATGTCCACAATATTGTAAGACTGCTAAGTTGAATTCCATATTTTGTCTTAATAAAGTTCACGAATTTCTTTAGGCTTTACAAGAAAGTGCTGGTTTGGACCGCCTAGTTCGGCAAACGCAGTTGGTCGCACATCTTGAGAGCATGCTTTTTAGCTCTCTGTTGACGTGTGCACCGAAACAATTGATGGCGGTTTTAAGATGGGGAGCTTTGTTGACCGCTTCACACATGCGCACTTTGAATGTACGACCAAACGATCCCAGGGAGAATCGGGTACAGTTTACTAATTTATTAATATATTTTAAACCATCGAATAAAATAGGTACACAATTTTCTATCGGACACTATAAGAGATGAGTGTAGGTATAAACAAGAATTCTGGAACACTTCTCTATTTTGTTAATATCATGTTAAATCGTTTTCAGATACCAAAAGAACTAATAACGTCCATCTATAGAATGGTCGCCAGCAAAAAGGATACCAAGAGAAGTATACGTAAAAACAACAACTACGAGTTCCGTCTTCGAAGAAGCAAGGACGAGGAAGACAGAAATCGACAGGTTAAACGAAAGAGCAACCTATACGATCGGTACTCATTCGAAAGTCAACAGGTGGAAAAGAGAAAGCGAACCACCTCAGGTTCAACGACAGATCCTTTAAACTACACGAATTCCTTCTCGATCAATGCTATACAGGAGATTTGCATGGTAGATATAAAGAACCAGCTGTTAGAATTGAATAAGAAACTCAGCAAGCTTTTAGAAGCTGGAGCAAATGAGCTTAAATCTAGTGATGTCCAACCGCCGTGATTGAATGACAGTGACATTTGAAGTGAGGATTATTTAAATAGTAAGTTGAAAGTGGACTGATGCATAAAATTATTTAAATTTATCATAATTAAAGTACAATCTTATTAGAATTGTTTGAATATTATAAGTACATTCAAAGTATTGGTCTAGGTTATAATTGTATTCTTTTTATATCTACCATACTATGCCTAGTTTTTTAATGGAAAAATGTATTTGATTTGATTTGAAAAATGTAGTTAGGTAAATTATAATCATATTGCATATTTAGTGTATACATAATGCATATTTGGTTTGTTTTTTTTATAATAATAAGTTATTATTTATCCTAGTCATATTAAATGAAATAAATAAATAAATTATAAAACAAATAATATTGTTTAACTCACCAAAAGTTGGCAAGTGTAAGTATCTCCATTACTCATCTTTACAATACTCTTTTGATTTTCTTCCCCTTGTGGCAAAGTGTATCCAGATATCTTGGACCCGTAGTTTATATTTAGGTTCTTATTGTTAGTAGCGGAGAGTTCTGTATTGATTGCATGTAGAAGGACATCATTTTCTACTATATATGCTACATCATCATCCAACATTTCTGCACTGCTGAATGAAATCATGGCTTGAGAACATGCATCCCATACCTGGAAATTTATGATAGTATGGTTAAAATAAATAATGGTGGACAATCCACACAACATCATCCCCAAGCTAAGCAGAGCTTGTGTTTTGGGTACTAGAAGACTGACATACTTAATACAATACATTACATAGGCTTGAAGTTTTAAAATTTCATTAATCTAATAACAGTCTTATGTTAGTATGAAATAAGGCACAAAATTATGTAAAAAAGACCTTTCGTTAGACACAATTTTATATTGGATACTTACTTGCATATACCGTACAGGCTGAAGTCTTGTGTCTTCTACATGGTCCCAAACGTTGAGTGAGGTCATCAAAGATTTAGTAGATTGGTTTAATGCAACCACCCGATTACTGTACTCCGGTTTTAAATCAAACTTGTTCTGAGAACCACTTTCTAGGAGAAGGACTTTTAAGTTTGACAGGAGGGAATCTTTAGCTGAAAACAAAAATCTTTAATAAAAATAATTTATTTGTTCAAATATTTTTTTAAATTAAATAGTACATATTTGCTTTTGAAAGTTGGAATGTATGTGGGTGTGGAGGAATTCTATCAGTTGATTGTTTTTTACAGTATGATACTTACAAGTTTCTGTTGAGATGGCTAAATTTATTTTTAAAATAATGAAATATACTTACCACTGCTGTATTCATTATTTTATACTGAACCTTAGTGACAGAAACATAAAAGAAATATGTATCTACAAACTATACTCTACTTTTAAACCTCCATAGACTAGCTAACCGACTAGCCCCTAAGCTCAGTCTTTAGACCATGTTTCAGAGGCAATTTCATTAAAGTTATATTAAAAATAAAAAAAACTATCAAAGCAAGATGACGACCGATGTGGCGCGGCGGGCGAAGTTCCGCCTGCCATGAGAAGGTTTGATTCCCGCCTTGGGATAAATGTTTGTACGATCTGCAAATATTTATTCTGGGTGTCCTGGGTATTTTATATGTTTAATAAAAAATATCTATATAAGTAATGTATTGTATTAAGTATGTCAGTCTTTTAGTACCCATAACACAAGCTCTGCTTAGATTGGAGGTAAGATGATGTTGTGTAAAAAAAAAAGATGTAAACTGCACATACCCAAAGCACAAGCAAGAGTACATCCAACCATTCCTCCACCAGCAATAATAACATCATAGTTCCCTTGAAACTTGTCTTTGTCCACAGTGCTTATTCGTCGAATACCTTTGATGGCCTTAGCATTGCTAGATATATTTATTTTTACAAATCTCGAAATGTTTTTGCTCAAAAACATTGTGATGAGGTTATCTGTCGAAAATACATAATTATGAAAATAAATCAAGTTATCTAGATATCACGAATGTTAGGGGTTGAAAGATACATACTTAATTTTACTTTAAATGCTGAACATTTAATGTATCTGCTTGAAAACCTGATTAGATGCAATTTTTAATTGTTTTCACAGGTAGCTTGTTTTTGTTTTGCCTTCGACGAAATATAAATTTCTCGCAGTGCTGCCAACTTTGTAATCCAATTTTCCATAGTCTTACTGAAAACACCCGAGAGCAAACGGATTCGAACATTGCTTTCCAAAAAAGAAGTTTTCTTTATATTTTAATTTTCCGTTATGACTATTACAAATTATCTTTTATATTCCAATTTTTTGTATTTGGTTCAGGTAATTGTAAAATATGTTTCATGTATGTATCGGTATCAAAAACTATTATTCAAAAAAATATACGCACCAAAAATGCCCTATAAATCTGAAATATTATAAATTACGGGGAAAATACCCTAAGTTTTTTATGTGACGTGCCTAAACGAAAGGACTTGCCAAACCCAAACCCCTCGTGACAGTGACAGTGATTTCCGATGTTAAAGGTGCGGGTAAGAATCAAACTTGCGTTCTTTACGCAAGTTTGATTCTTACCCGCACCTCTTGTCTAGGTGTCGAGAGAGGAGAAAATTAGTCTCGAAAACTCATCAAGACTTTATCATTTTGAGATTATCATTTGTTGTATCAATGTTAAGAAATGTATGTAATATAAGAGCGCAAAATATCAAAAGATCGTACTGAACGCCGCAATTAGCTATAGTACGTGGCTAGTGCTATCTCCGTCACTGACTGGAGCATTGAAAGAAGAAGGAGAAAAAGGTAAGTACCTACCTACTTAACTCTAAACAAGTTTGTTTCCATGACAATGAACTGCACAACACAACCCGACGTTAACCTTCCTTAATTAATCAACCTGCAAATATGTAGTTATCTAACGGAATGAGTCATTTCAGTAGCGTTTTTAAAAATTCGTGTTTGAGGGTTCCCGTGGATCCAGTTAGCAAAATGCCAAAGACAGTTTACGAACGCAGAACCAAAAACACAGTGCGGCCGCAGAGTTCCATCGATACGACATCGTCATGTTCAATAACTGCTGAAGATATCGATGCCGATAAACTGAAGAATTTTTACAAAAGTATACCAGATTATAACGATATAAACCACCTTCCGGAAGATGAATTTTACTCCACGCTGAAGTCTCTACGCGATAAAAAGAAATTGATGCTAGGCATCGCTATAGAGCACATTGATGATCGCGATGGTGATATTGATAAAACTTTGCACTTGTACACGAAGTCTCCAGATTTACCGAGCGCGATACCAAATAAAATTAAAACTAAAATGAACTCTACACAGAGAAGAAAGTCTTCCGCTGAAACAATCGGAAATATTATGAAAAACGATTTGAATAAAACCTCGAATCGTGGTGAATATTTGGGAACAAAAACCACAGCGACATGTTTAAAGCAGCCCAGAACAAGTGCTATCGATCATGATACGAATAAAAATCCCAAGGGTGAACTGAAGGTTACGCCATTGAAGAGTAATCTAGAGAAGTCTAGAGTTGAAAGACCAAAAAGAAATCATTCAGCTTGCTCTATAACTTGGAACGATAAAATAGAGCCGAAGACTGAAGTTGACGAGAAATTCGAGGAGTTTTTTATTCAAAAGAGAAACTCGTGTGTCAGTGGCCTGGATGATGATGATTTCAAAACAAGGAGTATGCCGACCAGTCCTTTAAGGATTAGACGCAGTCGGTCACCAGCTCGAAATAAAAGTATCACGATTCCTAAGCCTTTTAAAATGACTGAGAGGTAATCATACCTTTAGGTATTTAATTACGTACGTACCTACCAATCATCTACCTATTACCTAATCGATTTTAATGAATATTATTAACTTGTAGGGACGAAGAAGACCGAATGGTCAATGAACTCCGAAGTCTCCAGAAATCGTTTTCCGACGACATGCTTTACCAGAAATGCAATAGAAAAAAGTTTCGAGTCAAGCCCATTCCAATCGAGTCAAGAATTCCGCTCTACGATAAGATCCTGGAAGATCAGGCCATGAGGTTTTTGGGAAAATAAATTCGGAACACCCTGTATGCTTCTTTTTAGTACACTTTTTGTTCTCAATTTTAGTGCAAAAGTTTTACTGTAGATCAAATACCAACGTGCTTTTTTAAATGTTTTGCCTTCACAAAAAAAAAGTTTTGGTACCAGTTACGTTTAGGATACGTTGCGTTAAGTTCTTGTAGGTACTTAACGCAGTTATATACGTTTTTTAGCTAATCTTGACATGCACATAAGTACTTATCTACATAACGGCCTTCATATTATGTAGCTTGACCTTTGACTCACAATAGCAATATTATTCGCATCTAAAATCATAAACAACTCGTCTTGATTTGCATAATATAAATAATAGAATTTCGTAACAGCTTTCAATGATCTTATTTTAAATGTAAATAAATATTCATGGACATTTCACACATCACAGTCCCAAACTAAGCAGAGCTTGTACTATGGGAACTAGATTGTTGATAGAATACTTCAAATTTATATTAAAAATTACTTTATATTAAATTGCCATCGCATATATTATAAGATATTCTGAAGTCTGAGGCCGTACCGTATCCTAGCCTCTCAAAACCTGCCATTATTTGGTTTTAAATCACGCCTCTGAACACGAAAAATGTTGATGTATACTTTTGATTTAATTTTTTTTATTTCAAAATAATTTACGTCAATGCTTTAACCCACCTAACCACTAAATACGTTTTATTTGATTCTTGATCCAGCATTGTGATTATAGACATAATTTGACATAACATCTCGATAAAACAAGCTCTGCTTAGCTTGGGGCTAGATGATGTTGTGTGGATTGTCCAGTATTATTTATTTATTTATTTATAAAACGGAAGTCATATACATCAGATGCGTGTGTAGTCATAGTATTGTATCTGACCTTCTACGTCAAGTAATGCATTCTTTCAGGCGGGCCATCACTAAAATAAACAGTGAAGCTGAATTAAGAGCTCAAATGAAACCTTTCAGTTTTACCAAACGTGAAGAGAAAAGCACTGGTATCTGTGAACGAGCTACCCACGTGCTCCCTAAATGTAAGAAGAAGAAGCGATTCAGAGCCCGTCCTGTACCTAAGAACCTCTTTTCCAATTATTTCTACAATAGGGTGAAAGAGGATGAATTCTTCCGGTGAGTACTTAGACCTGGAAACTAGGTCTTGGGTGCGGTGAGCTTTATTCACAAGACAAGCTGGCTAAACAAACAGATAAATTGTTTGGGAGTTCAATATGGATTCGCATACTTGCCTACTTATAATAAATTATTGTCGATTTCTGCACTATTTCAATTGAATTACTTCTTTGTGTTTAAATGTAGTATCAGGATGACCCTTGCTCAGTTACTTTCCCCATAAAACATCAATCTTTCAGCTCTATGAACAAGCGCATCAGAGCCGAAGAGATGCTCCGAACAGCCAACTACCCCGGTTCTATGGCAGCTCGCGACCGAAGCCGGCTCTCAACGCCAGCGGCTCACAGCGACCTGCCTATAGACCCTTCACCTGCTGTTCCCTCTTCCACCTCCTCTGGGAGATGCGCGAGTCCAGTCAAGAAGAGACGGGATAAAGGGAAGGAGACATTTATCACAACTAGCCCTCAGCCGTTCAGGTTCAACACTGCTGATAGAGCTGAGAAGAAGGTGAAACTTTACACGTTTAGTCAAACAAAATAAACATTATTTGGATATAATGATTTTTGCAAGGGACTGGTGGACGAAAGCGGAAGGCAGGGATGAGTGGAGAGATTTGGGGTAGACCTTTGCCCAGTAGTGGGACGTGTAGCGCCATCTATATCGCTACATGATGAACTACATCGTAGTCTACGAAACCGACCAACAGATGGCGACAAAATCCTAGATCGCGCAAACGAAGTTTAAATTAGGATAATAAAAAAAAAAAAAAAAAAAATTTTTGTAGAAATTATTTTTTCCTTGTAAAGATTTCAACGTGCTCGCAAACTTTGGTATAATTAAGATATAAAAAAATCTGGGAATGTCATCAACGGTTTTTACGCATAATCGCGCTTCCGAATACCTATAGGCAAAAACTTAAATACCTAAAGCCAATTAAATGTTCACCACAATTTATCTCGCGTGGCACCCAGAAAAGTCCCCTAGGTCAGGTTTTAAATTATTTTTATTCGTGGTTTTATAGCCATAAAGTCGACTAAGTACTTAAACTTAAATACCGAACTTTGAATTTATAAAAATAAGTATGAAACATAAACATATAAACCTAGAGACGAGTATACTTTTTATGTTTCTACAGATGCAAGAAGTAACAAAGAAAATCTATCAAGACAGTAAAAGTACCGAAAGCATTGGAGGCAGCGTGGATGGGCCCAGAGCTAGAGCTTATTCAGCGCTTGAGCTCCGCGCTTCAGCAGCTGGAAGGTCAAACCTCGCTGCGCTGCTCAGAGCTGAAGCGGTGCGAAGGAGGTTTGAAATGGAATCAGCAAGGAGGTTAGCGGAGCAAAGACGGAGGAATGAAATGAAGCATAGAGATCGAGTTTTACGATCGAAACCAGCGTGGCACATGGTTAAAAACAAGTTAGTTTTTTTTTCAGAGCGTCTTTTTTTTAGAACCATGACCCGAAGGCAGTATTAACTTATTTAGCCCTGTGTATCATTGCACCCAGTACTTTAGAAAAGCTTCCGATAGGTAGGTACTCATTTTTTTAAAAAATTGCATCTGATAGCTCATCTGTTTTATCTCATTATTATGATTATCTACCAATGTAAGTTAAAAAAAGAGCTTTTTATAAAAAACAATCATGCGCATGCCCAGTTTTGCCCCCAAACTTTAGGTAACCATGAAAGGCTTAGAGAACTCACCCAAAAAAGTAGGTACCTAGGTGCGTTGTACCACAGATGAGCAATTAACATGCTCTATAAAACAACATTACCTAGTATACCTACTTAGGTAAGAAATATTAAACCGGCTGGGTAAACAGGTTCTCAGACTTTTGCACTTGAGGTCTCATTTTGAATTCGAATCAAGATATCAAGAACAACCGTTTTTTTAGTTCAAATAGGGTCGGCATCATGATTTATAGCCATGACATTGGATTTATTATTTGAATTTCCAATAGATAAATAAATATGATTGATTGGTTTGTTTTTTTGGGTTATTTAAAACAACATTTTATTATTCTATAAGTAACTCTATACTACCTATATTGTCAATAAAAATCGTAAGCCACGTCTCGGTAAATAACACGCGCTATAAACAGTTTACAACTTTGTAAAACTAGTTAAAATTTTCCACTTTTTGTTCATGTTTACTCAATTCGACAAAATAATAGTTGACCTACTAAATGAGTGGCTAACCGCAGCTCCGCAATCGACAATGTTATCTCAGCGGTTCCGTTCTTTAGTACCTACTTACCTACCACCTACCAACATGACAACAAAATAATGTTTATACTCATGAGATTTTTAATTATAATGTTAACTTAGTAGGAACTTTAGACCTGTATTAGAAGAGGTCTTCACTGTGGTGACATCAAAGCTTACGTTATAAAGTGCTTATAGGATATATTTTTGGGAAAATTTAAATTTAATTTCTTAGGCTATAAGAACGTTTTCTTATATTCATTATTATATTCGTTTTTATTCACAGGCCTGTGAACGCTAAACCTTCCTTATTTTTGAATATGAAACTATAGATGGACATAAAAAAAATCTCATATCTAAATTTATCTGAAATAAAAATAAAAAATAGTTCATGTTTCTTTCTTCCTCGTCTTTCATATAATTCCGTAAACAAAAGAGTAACTTTCCTTTCCAGCTGTGAAGAAGACATAGCAATGCGACTCCAAACCCGTCGTGATGAAGAGAGGATGAGACATGAAGAGTTCATGCACGAAATGGAACTGATGTACGGAAGGGTACAAGAACAACCGATGCTCTTTGAAAGATACTACGCACCACGCTCATTTTCAGCCTTAGATGCTATAGAGAGCATCGAAAAATCTCCAAGAAAACCTAGAAAAAAATCCTCTAAGAAGTACTACAACAGTCCTTCAAGATCTAGAAAAGTGTCAATAAATGATAATGCCGAGTACCACGGAGATATGGCGGAGTACCTGAATGGTATAAATATTGATGACAAAATCTCTGATTCAGAGGTCAGTCTTGAAAGAGTCAAGTTTTGAAACAAACAGGAAAATGATCTGATTCGCGTGGAAGTAAACCTTGCGGTTTGTAGGTTCAAGCTTTTTATTTTTGACTGTTGGGATAGATATAGCTAAAGAAAAAAACTTAAAACTAGAAAAAAAACCAGTACTTATTGAAACTGCAAGGGCGTAGTCTTTATTACTTAAATAAAATAAAAGAGTAAAGTAGAATTTGTTCAATAGTTTATTTTTTTATTATTTCAAAGCTTTTTCACTTATGTAGCAAAATACTATGATATTCTCGATATAATATCGACAAAAATTCTCTGCTCTGACTTTGTATCTAAGTAACACATATTCCTAGTAAAATATATACACTCGTGAGCAAAAAAATCGACTCAGGACGCACGCTCGCAGATAAAAGTCTCTAGCAAAAAATCTGAAGCCTTTATTCTATTTCTGATTTCAACATCTCAAAGCTGTTAGTTTTAGCTTCAAAATGATATAAATAAATAAATAAATAATGCTGGACAATCCACACAACATCATCTAGCCCCAAGCTAAGCGGAGCTTGTGTTATGGGTACTAGAAGACTGACATACTTAATATAATACATTACATAGATAGATATTTTTTATTATACATATAATACCCAGAACACCCGGAATAAATATTTGCAGAACATACAAACATTTATCCCGAGGCGGGAATCGAACCCGCAACCTTCCGCGTCGCAGACGGACCATCGCCCACCGTGCCACATCGGTCGTATATAAAATATTGTAATGTTTCTTGCTCACACAACCCAACAATATGTTTTGATTGGTAACCACCCGTTTTAGGCTTGTTATCATTAGTGCTAATTAGGGGTTGCTGACCCATATAAAAGGCTATCCACCTGACCCACCCTTATCAGTTAGCCGTCAAACAATAACAGATACACATATCCTTTATCAACAAACAAGAATTCTATCAGAAAATGGATACAACTAGTGATCAAGCTGCTCGAGCCGTCACCCTATTGCGACAAGGCCAGAATCAGCGTGAAGTGGCAGTTGCGCTGAACATGAGCCAGTCTGCTATTTCCAGAGTTTACCGTCGTTACCAAGAGACTGGTAGCTTTAGTCGAAGACGCGGTTCCGGAAGAAAAAGGTGCACATCGGAGAGAGATGACCGATTCATTGTCAGCACCTCGCTGAGAAATCGAGCCCTAACCGGCGTTCAAGTCCAACAAAATCTCAGAGAAACGCGAGGAGTAGCTGTGAGTGGCTGGACAGTCAGAAGACGACTTAAGGCAGCTAACCTGATGCCAAAAAGGCCAGCTACTGGCCCCAAATTAACCCCAGCCCACCGAGCTGCCCGCCTACGGTTTGCCAGAGAACACGTTGATTGGACTAACGAAAAATGGAGCTCCGTTCTCTTCTCAGACGAAAGCAGAGTGTGCTTGCATGGTAGCGATAGAAGAGGACGAGTGTACAGAAGACCTGGAGAAAGATTTGCGCAGTGCTGCATCACAGAAACTGTGGCTTTTGGAGGAGGTTCCTGGATGGTGTGGGCAGGCATTTCAATGGAGGCAAAAACCGAGTTGGTTTTTGTTGAAACTGGCGGTCGAGTGGGAGGATTGACGGCGAATCGATACATCGAAGAGATTGTAGGGGTTCACGTCGTTCCCTACGCCGGTTTCATCGGTGAAAACTTCATCTTAATGCACGACAATGCCCGTCCACATACTGCAGGTTCCGTCCGCCAGTATTTACAGGAGGTCGAAATTACCGCTATGGCCTGCACGTAGCCCGGACTTAAATCCTATCGAGCATCTGTGGGATGAACTTAAAAGAAAAGTTCGGGGTAGAAATCCTGCGTCTACCAACGTAGACCACTCATTTTAAAGCTAAAACTAACAGCTTTGAGATATTGAAATCAGAAATAGAATAATGGCTTCAGATTTTTTGCCAGAGACTTTTGTCTGCGAGCATGCGTCTTGAGTCGATTTTTTTGCTCACGAGTGTATTTTTGTGTTCGTACCGAGGCATTTTTTGTAAAACCTCTCTTTCTGATATGATACATATAAGTATTACCTAGTTTATAGAAACAAAACGTTATTTTATGAAGCGTTGTTACCTATCTAGTTACCACCATATTGGAATGTTTATTTTGACTGGCGATAAAAAAACTATTTATTTTTAATTGTTATAAGATTTTTTGAAGGGTCCTTTATAACAACAGGATCAATAATAAGGAATATTTTGAGGGCATCCTTTGTATCAAATAATGGTGTCGAGAATCCACATGACAAACTTCGGAACAGACACATAGACCCCAGGTTTGTTGATGCCGCATTGAGTAGGACCGAAGGAAACCACACCAATGAGATATGTTTTCGGTCCATCTAAGGTGTCCTTAACCTGAAAAGAAACAGATTTGTAGCTTCAACTAAATCTCACAGAGCGGGTTGCAGACCAAGAGCTAAGCTAAGTTAGTTTAGCTTAGCTCGCATAGCTGACGCAGTTTTCCATACTTGTGTGCAGACCGCAAACTATGTGAGCTAAGCTATGTGAGCTAACTAAAATATGCGAAGCTATGTTAGTTGTGTATGCCGATGCGCAGCTACGCGAGCTAAGCTATGTCCCTCCCGCCTTCCCCGCACGCCCTTCGCACATCCTTCGCCAGTGCTGTCCAGTGTCCTTTGTCGTACGCACGGTCGTTTCGTAGCGAATATGGAGCAATTTATCGAAGTTGTTAAACAATTTCCTGTGTTATGGAACACACAGTTAAAGGACTATCACAATTTAATTAAAAAGGATGTTGTATGGAAACAAATAGTGGAGGAAATAAGTAATCCAGACATTCAATGTGTTGACATATCCTAGGTCTAGAATGTCGTTTTCTTATATAATAATAATAAGTCAGTATTAATCTTCTTTTTCTATGTGTAACGTATTCATCATCGGAACTTTCTTCATCGATTATATTCATAGCAAGCGCCTGACGTCCGTCTAATTGAACTCCGCAACACTAACTGAGCTTTGGCTTAGCTCTTTGTGTGCACGCTATTTATTTCTATCTTAGCTTAGTTTGGCTTAGCCTAGCTTCCCTAGCTTAGCTTTGGAATAGCTTAGTTTTCGGTCTGCAACCGGCATAGTCTAAAATGTATAAACCTCAGACTTAAAGAGCTTTTTAGCTTTTTCTGCTTATTCTTAGGAGAAAAAAGCTACAGAATAAAGCTAACACCTTAAAAATAACATACCAATTTAACACGAGCTTCCTACGGTTTTAAAGCTCAATAACTATCTAAAAAAATTGTCTATCGATTACTTTTTAGGTAACTTACCTACTATAGTTAAGTAATTAAATCGTAGTATGTAAATCGAAAGTGTTTTTTTACTTGATATACGATACGTATAGAAATGCGAAGGGATTTATGGCAGGGGGGTTTGGGAATGAGCCTAAAAAATCACATTTCAAGAACAATACTTTACCGCCATCAACACAAAGTCCTTCTCGGTTACTTTAAGGAGTTGGGCTGGCTGGGGTGAGCTTAGCAGGTTGACAATGCACAATACATCCCATTGTGGGACGTCAGTGCAGATTTTATTCCACCAACCAGAATAAGCTTAGAAGAAAAAAAAACTTCAGTTGGTCGACGGAGAAAGCTCAAAGCCGTTCTATAATTATAGAAAACATTAGAGGCAGATTTACAGACTAATTATAATGTAGGTACCTAATGATAGATGAATGCTGATTAGAGAAGATTGTTTGACCTTCTTGGGGAAACCTGTATTGGTAAAACTGACATTTCGAAAGCTTACTGATATGCGGATAATGAAACTAAATGTTCAATAGGTACACACAGAACCGGCTGGTATGAAGGAAAATGATAAGTAGGTATCTAAACCACACACAAAGTAAAGTTGTCCGCAAATTATTACGAAGTACCTACGATCAATGTGCTTCTGTTTCATTACTTTTGTAATTTTAATTGTTTTTGGAACGAAGTTCCTTATCGCGCGTTGCGTAAAGGGTCTAGTCTAGACGGAAAAAAATAAGACCAAAAGTGGTAACGGCACTTTTTACTATCATCGTTTTTTGTAATGTATTTTTATGATTTATTGACGACAAATTTAATTATAAAACATTGTAACGTGTAGCACCACTGTCTCTTCAATTAATGTAATTGGTTTATCCGTGTAAATTAAAGTAAATAAATAAATCATTTTTGATCCAAACCTCTTTTCAATCTACATACCTAGTCGTTCTTCTCACTTTCAAAATTCAATAGTAGGTACCTGCATTGCCGGACCTCCAGAATCTCCACCGCAGGCATCTTTGTCTTTCTGTGCGCCTGCGCACAACTCAGTTTCGGCTACATGGAACTGCGCGCCAAATGTGTTACAATGATCTGGAGGCACCACAGGAATCTAGAAAAATATTGAGCACTGCTGTAAACATGAACAACATCGAGATACATTTATATTAAAAACATGTAAAGTCAGTACTGGTGTGAAATTTACTGATTGGGCTACATCAGGTATTTACAAAAGTAGAAACAAATTATACGCTACCAGGGAGTCAATTGCTGAATGATATGTATTTAAGATACACTGCGGGCTAACGCTGCAACGTTCGACAGTATAGCGTTGACGTATTATATAATGTTGACGCGCAGTGTATCTCAAATACGTCACTGTTTCGATACGTTTACGATTGTCACATTTATTTACCCCCTGAACAATCAAATCAGAATCAGATGGTTACGTTTGCACCATTAAGTTGCCCCATTTAAAGGGCAAATTTAACTGATTAGTTATGTCATTGGGAATTAATATAATATATTTTGTAACAGTGACGTATTTGAGATACACTGCGCGTCAACATCAGCTTTACTGTCGAACGTTGCGGCGTTAGCGCGCAGTGTATTAATTATGTGGCAAAGTTCTACATGAACTCTCTTTGAAATTCATGTTGTGTTCAATTGACACGCAAGAAGAAGAAGAATTATTAATGTCAGTCAAAAGATATATTTTTGAGAAGAGTCTTACAGAAAGTACTTGTAAGGTCTGCGCTCGTTCGTCTGTGGTGACGTTGGTTTTGCCCCAGCCAGCGACAGTTATGAGATCGCCTTCCACCAGATTTGCTCGATGCTCTGCCTCTCGAGGAAGACATATAGGAACCACGTAATCTGGAATCAGTAAGTTTTAGATATGAATGTGGATGGATGTAGAAGTAGAGGTAAGCTAAAGAAAAGATGGATGGACTGTGTGAATGAGGACATTAGTAAGAAAGGTGTGAGCACCGAGATGAGGTCTGCTGATAGAAGAGAGTGGAAGACATATTGTACCGACCCCACATAGCGTAGGACAAAGGTAGGAAGATGATGATCTAATCTAGAACCAGAAATATTATTGAGTATTTTAAAGAGTATTTACTTAGTCATTGCTCATAGCGGCGGTTCGGAACAAGTCTATGGTTTTGTTTACAACGTGAAGAATACCTATGCAATAAGAGAATAAGTTTGAGTACAGAGAAATTCGTTGACTAAGTTACGGTTTCTTCAGAAGCCTCTTAAATTATGTTATGTGAGCGTTTTTCAATAGGTACTAAATAATTTTAATTATCACAAATGCTTTTACCATTTAAATCAACAGGCTCGTTCAACTCAATAACAGCGATATCGTTATGAAAAGGTGGATCTTGGAAACTTGGATGAACCGTGATGTTCTTCGGCTCCCGATCCTGGACCGGCGGTGCGCAGGTGTTATCATCGCAGTCAGGGTCTTGGCGGGAATCGTATTCTCCCATACGGACTTTGACACTGAGGATTTTAACTTTGGTTATAATTTACCTCAAAATTATCGAATAAAGTATCAAATAGTATTCTTTGAATTTAGTTTTATATATTTTTTTTAAAATGGCACCAGCTTATTTTGCTGCAGTAGCAAACAAAATAATGCCAAAATATATGTACGTTGGTGAACCTTAGCTGCTGCTTAGACTAACCGTTTACGTTATAATTTAGCACGATCGGGCCTGCATCGTTCGGCTGGAACGATGCTGCGTTTTCGCGTGTGATACGAACACGCTGCGTTACGTTAACTTTACGATTGTCACATTAATTCGTGCTCACCCGTCTGTCGACTTACAGCTCGATATCGTAGTCACCGAAGTCCACACAGTGCGCTGCGGTAACCACATGCCGATCTGAGATAAGTACACCTCCGCACATCCAGTCTAATCCATCATCCACTGAAATAAACTTACAATAACTATCATCTATTCTATGCCTTACAATTAAATTATATAAGTACACTTTTCATTAAAACAAGGAAAACATTGACTCAATCGCCTACAGTGGGGTCTCCAGTAATCCTACAAACGTTTTGCAAACGGCGTTCTGAGAGGCTAGGATAGGCGTACAGGGCAGTGTTGAACCATCGAATTAGCTCATAGAAAAGAAAAGTCCGCACTATAAAACTATAGCCTGGATTTTCTCGTAAAAAAAACTTATGATCAGATAAATTAATACAAAATAACATTAGAAACAATGAAAGGCATGTCAGATTGCAAAGGGCGCCGGCTCCTAAAGCAAAGCTGACCGAAGGTAGTAAATCGAAATACTTCTATTAATAAAATATTAAGTACCTAATATAAATATATTAATAAACGAATTGAATTTGTTTAACCACAGCGTTAGCAATCAAAAATAGTTGACCTTGTAATTGACATAAGTGATTTAAATATATCTACTAATTGTAGGAAAAATCGTTTTAAACATGGAGCTTCCTTTTCGTAAATAACGACCACAAAACCATTCCAGATCATTGTTGGATTCGATTCCGGGCTAAATACCGGTCACTTACCGGTATTAGCCTGGAATCGTAAGTATAAGTACAATCTTTGTGGGATCAGTACAACATGACCTCTTTCTCCAGTCACGAAACTACTTACAACTTCCATACTTCTTTACTTGAACCGTTTAGAGCCATTCAGCTAGGTACTTATATATTTAGGTTTTTGCCTACAACTTTTACGATAAATACCTTGGTATCCTAGTCGTGTGATCCAAGGGAACTGGCCAAGAGCTGCATTTTTCCCTCCAATGATTCTATCCGCGACGCTTTCTCCACAGTCGAATTCATCTAGTATAGCCCAAGCTGGATGATCTTCTATTTTGTCTGCAACAAGAGTCGTCAAGTTGCAGTGACTTTTACGGCCGGTTTTACCCATTAACGGTGACTAAAAAAGTTAGCCATTTACAGCGATACGAAGTGGCACACGCTACGTACTTACACGACGTTGGTGAACCTTAGCTGCTGCTTATACGAACCGTTTACGATACAATTTAGTACGATTGGGGCCCTGGATGACCCCAAACTAGTGCATCAAATTCATTTTATTTCATAAAAAACATTACTTAGATACTTAGGACCTTGTATACTTTACCACAGAGGGCTCTCGAGCCGAGAGTCGTCTCTCGGATATCCTTATATTTTTGTATGGATATCCGAGAGGCGACTCTCGGCTCGAGTGTAGGGAGTTTTAAAATGCAACCTCGGACTAAGCCCTCAGAACGCGAAAGCCATGTCACGGACATACGGAATTATTAAAGACTTCATACAATCATATCCATTTTGCCACGGTATAATATAAAACAGTCATTACACCTACACATTGACCTACAGTTTTGTAGCGAGTAAAAACCACTTTCTGAGATTGAGGAAAACGAACAAAAGACTGTAGAAAAGGTCAGTCACCGCACCGTGAATAACCTAAACTTTTTTTCAGTAAATAAAAATGAACAGAGGAAATTACAAACGGGAAATATTTTACAAACATATTCACACTCTGCAAAATTGACCTGAAGAAAAACCTTGGAATTTTGTAGATGCAAAAAAGTTTTAAACCTAGTACGTATAAAGTTACTATAGCAGTGTAGGTCATTGTAACTACATTTACAAAGAAGCATACATACATCGGAAACTATTATTTATTTTACGTATTTTTATCTGAAGAAAAAACCCATTTCAATCATACACTTATATAAATTGTTTTCTACTTAAATCATGCTACAACTCACCCGTTTGGCCATATTGAAAAAAAACTGATATCATCACAATATAACATTGATTTCCGAGAAACATTTTACTAACCTAAATTTTCTTGGAAGCATTGCCTTCCGTCTGTCTAGGTAATAAGAAACTAAATTTATTTTCTTGTCATTCAAGTCAGGCATTCTAAAATGCGTACAAATAATGTTAGTTACGGTGTGTATTGGTTTAACACTTTAGAAATAATTAAAAACCTACATGCAGTAAACATTTCTATAGCCAGTACCTAATATATATAAAAAGGTTTGTTTAGCTTAGTTTAGTCAAATTATTATTACGCGCGGAATGGAAAGAGCAAAGAGGCCCCAGCTGTGGGTCAAGCCGGGCTGTGGATGATGATGATGTCAAATTATTTAGCATGAACCTTAAAAAAAACTTAAATGAATATATACCTATATGACGAGGTTTAAAAATATTTGTGACTCACATCACAACACAATAATTCTAAGCTAATAGCAGTAGCATAGGTATCAAATTAATTTGCCTTCTAAGTGGGTCTACTAGTCGGCCTGGAATTACCTCCGTGCAACTTACATAAGTCATCTAAATTTATTGGTAGGTGGGTTAAACTTATTGCATGCCTGCATAATCTGAATAAAGATGAAGATTTCAAGTTTTTAGGATTCCGTAGGTAACACACAGTTTACGGGTAAAATTATCTGAAGCTGCTATAAATTCCGAATTTCCTTTCCGAACTTAGTAGAATAGGATAGCGTTTGTATGTATGGAGTAATGTAAAAATAATAGTATTTATTTCAATTACCTACTAAGTAGAACAAATTGTGTTGTAGGTACAGACAGATCTAAGCAATAAAATTCAGATTTCGGAAGTCTTAGAAAATAAAGTTAATATTACATAAAGAAGTCTTAAAAAACTAAATCTTATCGCGCTTGTCCGGGATTACATAAGTAATTAAATAAATAAATAATTAATAATGAAATAAAACCTGCTCTGTGACATTGGACACTATCTGATGCAGATTATAAAGGACTCGTTCGTCTATTAGATTTTTAAACTAAGTATACTGTGACTGCGATGTGGTTTCTTTTGTTTTATAACCAACTCATATAATAATATACTGTAAAGATCAATAAACATCATGCTGCTTATTATCATACCCATAACGTTCTTCATAGCGCCAGTTCTAACTGGTAACGGTAAGTAAAACATACCACAGAAACAGACAAAGGTAGATTGGTAGTTGGTACTGACTTGAATCAGTTGAACTATCTATAGATAGATAGATAGATTTGCAACGGTCTGCAGATATATGATGACCGATGTGGCGAAGGTCCGTCTGCCACGCGGAAGTTGCGGGTTCGATTCCCGCCTTGGGATAAATGTTTGTAGGATCTGCAAATATTAATTACGGGTGTTTTGGGTATTTTATATGTATAATAAAATATATCTAAGTATCTATGTAATGTATTGTATTAAGTATGTCAGTCTTCTAGTACCCATAACACAAGCTCTGCTTAGCTTGGGGCTAGATGATGTTGTGTGGATTGTCCAGCATTATTTATTTATTTATATGCTATTGTAACGTATAACTTGATAGGTATAAAAAATTGCGCACCTAGAGTGCAAAAACGTTTTATTTTCTTCTAAGTTGTTCTTCGAGTTGTAAGCTGGTGTAAGGTTTTGGATATTTTATCAATATATTTTCGCCAGCGGCAAAATGCACAGAAAGATCAAGTTTGTGATACCTACGTTCCTTATAACTCGTTTCTCGTGCATTCCATGTATTTTTGAGTCCTTAATTTGCAATCTTTTCCTCAACTTGCAAAGTACATTTTTGTATAATTCCAAACATTTATATCAGTAAATTAATGCTTGAGTCTTTAGTTAATTCTAAATGTAAGTTAATTTTAAGTAATGTAGGTAAAAAAATCACTATTTCATTCCAGAAACTACCACCACAGAGCAAATAACTTCTATCACTCCTGATAACGACCAATCATCAGAGAATAATGAACAGCCCCTGGATGCTGAGAACCATCCTAACTTAGAGCTGTTGCCTAAAGATTGTGGTTTTATTACTTCACAAGAGAACAATGAAACCAAAACACTGCCGAGTGAAATGCCTTGGATGGTGCTCCTGTCATACAATACCGGTAACTGTTATAAGTTAATGAACTTTGCTTTCAGAAGCATGGGCACTGCATCTACACCTACACGATAACGTGTCAGGCAGGTGTATTGCCCTCCCTGGCAGAAGTGTCCGACGGACCGTGAGGTTTTTGTCTGTATAAGTGTTATTTATGTTTTTAGTCAGGCCTACTGCTTGATTGCATACTGATTGCCTGAAAACTTACAACAGGTGGTCACGAACTTTTTCTTCAACATAAGTTAGCGACATTTTGGTATCGTGCCACTGTCCTTACTTCAAATACCCTTATATAATTCACTGCATACTGACTAAAAATCGCTTTTCCTCAAAGGAGATCTGTCAGTCTTAAACCTTCTTAAAATTTTAGTGCAAGGACGCAGACTGGGCTGCGTAGGAACCCTCATTAATGAAAGGCACGTTCTGACCGCGGCGCAATGTGTGACATTCCTTGGAAACAGTACTTTGGAGAGCGTTATCCTGGGCGAGTATGATGTGAGAACAGACCCTGATTGCAGTGATGCTGATGAACCAATATGCAACTCCAAAGTTCAGGTAAGCTTAGCAATATTTGAGGATGTGATCAATTAAAAAAAAAAAGAATTTATTATTTTGTAGATTGTCACAGTAGAAGAAGTAATACCACATCCAGGATACAGCCTTGGAGGCTCAAGGCAGGCGTTTGCTGACGATATTGCTATTGTGAGGCTGGCTACACCTGCAAACTTTAGCAATGGTAAGACTAGCTTTGTCTCTGCTCCTTGCTATTTCACTTAATTACAACCAGCTCTGTGCTTTCCATTTTTTTAGAATACTCACAGACTGGACTTTTGGTAATTTTCTAGGATCTGTGGGCCCTCTGTGCTTGCCCGTCACTGCAGCGCTACGCAACCAGTCTATAGAAGATTCTCTTGAGGGAATGGTGGCTGGATGGAATCTCAACGGTTTCAAGCTTCTATCTCCAGTGCTCGAGAAAACATCAGTGTCAATTATAACAAACGAGAAGTGCCAGTTGGCTTATAATAATGGGTGTGTACAGCTGTTTTATTTTCATCTTATGAGGTAGACAGTTCATTGATTGATTTGATTTGATATCTTTCACAATCTTCAAGAGCTACAAAGACCTGCGTTGTGACTACGATTAGGACTACATTACCTTCTAACAGTTCTTTTATATCTCCTTTCATATCTCTCTTACTCCACTCATCGGTGTCAAGCTTATCTAACATAAAATATATATTTCAGAACAAGCTCCAACCCTCCCCTTATATCCAGCAAGCACATTTGTCTCAAAAACCACGCAGGTGGGGATGATCCAGGCGGTCCATTGATGTTCCCTGGAGCTGTTGAGTCAGCACAACGCTACATTCAGCATGGAATCGTCTCATTCGGACCTACGAGGAGGGGCAGCCAACTGCCTGAAGTGTATACGAGAGTTGCTCATTATATAACATGGATTTTAGATAACTTAAAATAATAAATTATTTATAAAAAAAAACACTGTTTGGTACTATCAGCGAAATAATTACACGTACGGTAGATAAGTCCTATATTAAATAAACAATGACAAATGAGGCGTTTGCGACAACTACACGATAAAGATATTTTAAAGATATAGACATATTTTAATCATAGATTGTCGATGGCAGTCTGAAAGCGTCTAGTATATTCGAAATGTATGTAATTAACTCCATAAGATATCGTGTGGGTGTCGTATCGTCAGTCAAAAAAGGCCCACTGTTTGAATTAAGAGCGCCCAGAGTGACAAAAGTTACCAGTCTCAAACTGGCATAGCAGAGAAAATGTCACGAATCTTACTAATTACTTTTTCCTCTAAAACTTACACTAAGAAGAATTACGTACCTACCAATTTGTACCTTGCGGTTGGACCAACGTTGCACCCCAGGTACTTGTAAGAGTTTTTTTTATAACCATCTTGCCTTCATTAATAATGTTTTTCTAACCTGGCAATAGGCTGGCTATATTTATATTCTACGAGTAATTAAGCAGATTAATAGTGAGTACATATGCGTAGTTTAGTGTTTCCCCGCGGAACGGGTTTGCTAATAACAGTCTATATACTAAATATACTAAAAAACTAAAAAACTGTAGTATAGTGTCCTATGCGGATGACACTGCATTAATTATTGATGGTTCAACTTGGGAAGAAGCTCAAGAAAACGCCGAGCATGCCTTGTCTGTAGTTATGGCATGGCTATCTTCTAATTTCTTAACCCTAAATCTAAATAAAACCATGTACATCACTTTTGCAGCCAATAAAATTTCAATACCACCAAATAACTACACAATCAAAGCCCATACTTGTCCCATAAACCATAATATCTGCACTTGTCTCAACATCCACAGAGCTTCTGAGATAAAATATTTAGGAGTTTATGTCGATGATACTCTATCATATCGCGGGCTTAGACATCAACTTGGCAGTTGATCCAAAAAAAAAAAAAAAAAAAAAAAAAACTCTATCATGGCACACCCACATAAACAAAACCGCGTCCAACGTTAGAAAGTTGATGTACATATTTGAATCCTTAAGATCCGCTGCTAGTCCAGATGTCTTAAAAACCGTCTACTATGCCCTGGCCCAATCTGTGTTATCTTACTGTATTTAAGCTTGGGGCTCTACTCACAAAACGACGATCTTAAAACTAGAAAGAGCGCAGAGATCAGTTCTAAAGGTGATGACAAAAAAACCCTTTAGGTATCCCACTATCTCCCTTTATACCGAATGTAAGGTCCTCACAGTTAGACAACTCTATGTGCTCCACGCTGTTCTTAAAACCCACGATACTATACCACATAATAGAACCCTGGAGCTAAATAGTAAACGGAGACAGGATCGCGTATTCAAAATCATAACTTACAGAACGACTCTAGCTGGTAGACATATTTATAATACTGGTAAACAACTATATACACTCGAGAGCAATGAATCCGGATTTGATAGAGGATTCTTTAAGTGACCCTTAAAGAATCCTAAAAATCTCGGAAACTAAAAATGCTAGGTTAATGCAATAAATTGTATTTAATAGACAATGTAATACTCCTTAAATGAAGGTATTAAAACTTCTTAGTTATTGTAAAGTTATATCATAAAAAAATCAAATTTGAAAAAGGGCCACTTTCGAAGATGGAACTACGAAATTACAGCATTTGGTTTTGCTTTTGTTTGTAATCTGTCATTTATGTGGGTACATAAACCATGTTGATAGTGCTCTATATTCATTATTCAAGCTGAAATTATGTCGCTTACGCCTGAAGAATGCACCAGAATACTTACGATGCTGGAAACCGGCCGGAGTCAGCGCGATACAGCCAGGACTGTCGGTGTGTCGCTGTCAACAGTACAAAGAGTTCTCCAACGTTACGAAGAAACTGGTTCTAACCTACGCAGACCAGGAACGGGCAGAACCAGGTGTACCACAGCACGAGAAGACCGATACTTGGTGAACACCATGCTTCGAAATCGCTTTCTCACAGGAACTGAACTCACCAATCAGTTTCGACGCCTCGGAGGAAGTAACCCAAGTGCATGGACAGTAAGACGTCGGCTTGCTGAATCTAACTTAAAACCCTTTAGACCTGCAAACGGCCCTAAACTGGAGCGTGGGCATCGTATTTCGAGACTAAGATATGCCCAGAGCCACGTAAATTGGAGTATTGAAGATTGATCAAAAGTTATGTTCTCCGACGAATCAAAATTTATGCTCTACAAGCACGATGGAAGACACAGAGTGTATCGAAGACCAGGGGAAAGATTCAAGCAAGCATGCATCGAAGAAAAAGTAGCCTACGGTGGTGGGTCTGTACTTGTGTGGGCCGGAATTTCTTCTGAAAGTCGCACAGAGCTGGTGATCATAGAAAACGGCTCTTTAACTAGCGTAAGATATGTGGAAGAAATCCTCAATGATCACGTTGGTCCATTTATGGTCAATTTAGGTGAGGATGCTATATTTATGCATGACAATGCCCGACCTCATACAGGTAGGATTGTGAATGACTACCTTCAAGAGATGAACATTACTCGTATGGAGTGGCCAGCGCGCAGCCCGGATATCAACCCGATCGAGCATGCTTGGGACGAGCTAGGCAGATGCGTAAAACAACGAAACCCTCCCCCAATCACGCTTCGTGAGCTCAAAATTGCTCTCACAGAGGAATGGGAGAATATTCCCCAAAATCGTATAAGGAACTTGGTGTACAGCATGCCAAACCGCGTAAACGCAGTAATGGAAGCACGAGGAGGCAATACGAAGTATTAAAATTCAAGAAAATCGTAATAAAGTTCAAAAATTTCATGTTTCCTATTTTTGTTTTAAGGAGAGATCAGCAGTTTTTTTCTTTATGTAATTTTGTGTTAATAAAATGTATGGTGACTCATATTTTTTTTACTTTCATTTAAGGAGTATTACATTGTCTATTAAATACAATTTATTGCATTAACCTATCATTTTTAGTTTCCGAGATTTTTAACATTCTTTAAGTGACCCGGATTCATTGCTCTCGAGTGTAATAGAATTTGCCGTAGTTTTGATCTGCCAAAATTGACGAAATTTAAATGTAAGCTGTTAATAAGGGATTGGCTACTCTCTAAAACTTATGATGAAACAGAGACGTTGATGATTGGCTGCTGAGCGAATATTAAACTACTATTCTACACAAACCAACATTCGATACACACCTAAAACACCCTTTCACAACACACTCTTTTACACATACACACCCACCCTTTGAGGGTTCTCCTCTATAACCAGACTCTTAAGAGTCTGGCGTACCAGGAGAACCCTCCATACACCAAATCATTACACTCTCACATACTCATCATCACACACTCACATACTCATCATCACACTCACTAGGAATCTATTTCATTAACATTACACAAACATTAATTTTCCTCTAATCAACAACTGTTTTAATTAGTTATCTAAACTAATATTATAAAGAGGAAAGATTTGATTGTTTGTTTGTTTGTTTGTTTGTTTGTTTGTTTGTTTGTTTGCATCGAATAGGCTCCGAAACTACTGGACCGATTTCAAAAATTCTTTCACTGATGTGAAGCTACATTATCTGTGCTGAACATAGGCTATATTATATTTTCAAAAAAATTAGGGATCCTTACTAAAACTTCAATTATGTAACCCAAGGTGTATAAGAAATTCCTTACATCGCGTGCGCTGCGGAAACTATTGATGATAGAAAGAAATCATGTACTACAATTTTGTAGAACACATTATCATCCACAAAAAAGTCAGCGACAGCATATGTCTAACTATTATAGATATGTCATAATAAGTGTTTTAATATCAAAAAAATATAATTAAAATGACGACGCCAGAAAACGTTCTATATTTGTACTTAGGTATTAATCCTTATCTAAATAAATTACTTTAAAATTAAGACTGCTTCAATACCTTTCTATTACTTTTTAAATTATTGAATTCGGACATACCATTCGAAAGATATCACGAGTTCAAAAATGTAAGTACTTATTAGAAAAAAGTCAGCGGGCGCCGCGCCGGTCACGGGAGTATATGCGGGGGGTTACATACTATAGGGTCTATATTTTTTATCATTTGGAAAATACATTTATACTGAGTAACATATTAGCTATATTATAATGATATTTTTTTATATAGGCTACCCGTGCGAAGCCGGGGCGTACTACTAGTTATTTATATATTTTTTGAATTTTTATTCTGCATGCACTAGTATTTATAATTAACACGTTACAATGATCTCTCCTAACTATGCAATAGCTGTAAAGGAAGGGCGCTGACTTCTGAGACACAGGTTCAATCCTACTTCAGAGGTTAGAGGTTTTCCTCCATAATAGGTTCATTTGTGAGATACTATAACATTGATTGTATTTAACATTGATTGATTGTATTCAACAAAGGCCTTATGTTACATGTTTTTTCTGAAATAAATAAAATAGTAATATATCTCGATAACCTGGTTTTTCAAATGCCTCGGTTATTTCACTCATGTCATTCAGGCAGACATGTTAAGAAAACTTGTATTTAAACGTTGTTCTTTATCTGTGCCGGTTGCTTGTGTCCGCACGCAAATAACTGTTTATTATACTATAAACGGCAGAACAGATAACATAATATAACTTACACTTCTAATTATAATTACAAGAATGACGATGAACACAGTTTCTTTACATTTTGGTCGTTAGTGAATTCCCGATGATGTCAATTTGCCTTGCATAGTATCTGCGGCTGGTTCTTCGCCCGTGATATAAAATAATTATCAATATATAAACTGAATCATTTTAAAAACGACTGTGATGAGAACATAGTGGCAACAATGTTGCGCTTTATTACTACCGTGACGTGCTTAATAGTGCCTGTGATTAGTAGTAAGTATAATTTATTTATAAAGAACCTTTTTCCGAGATAACTGTACGGAAACAAATATGACACACGTAATGAATGACGGATACATAGCCGCTAACGTTTTTTTTTCGCGGGTTGCTGGTTCGATCCCCGCCTGGAGATAAATGTTTGTACGATCTGCAAATATTTATCCCGGGTGTTCTGAGTATTTTATAGCTATAATAAAAAATATCCATCTATGTAGATAATGTATTCAGTCTTCTAGTATAACACAAGCTCTGCTTAGCTTGGGGCTAGATGATGTTGTGTGAATTGTCCAGCATTATTTATTTATTTAATTAATATGTTGCCATTTTAGGGTACCACGGTGACAGTTGCGGTGACCGTCTCAGTCCTGGGACCTGTACCCCTTTGTCACAATGCCAACCTTTGATGGAAGAAATCTTATCTGCTGGCAATCCTATGCCTAAGTATCTGGCCAAGAAACTTATTGGCTTGGGGTGTGGGTATACAAGAACACAAAAACCTTTGGTAAGAATAAATTAGGAATCAGAATTACTTATATAAAACAAAGAAAGATCATTTGGTATAGCTGAAGTGAGTTCGAGTTCTTTTGTTTGCATTCACTCAAAATCAAACGATCCTTCATTTAGATGCAAGCACCTACTTATATCTAGTCAAAAATATAGCATTGTTAATGCTAATATTTTTGTATTAAACATTTACAGGTTTGCTGTTCAAGCCGAAGCTCAGAAACTACCAAACCCACTACAAATAAACCAACAATTGATGTAAATCCGTACGCTAATTGGGACACTAACGGAAATTCTGTAGGACCGGACACAAACTCCGGACCTAGTGAACCGCAGTTTGGCAACGAGCCGGAAGACGTCTCAAACCATCCCAACTTAAGATTATTGCCTACAAAATGTGGGTCTATAGAAGGCGATAAAATTATAGGCGGGGGCCGAACCCAGTTGTACGAAATGCCCTGGATGGTTCTCCTGTCATATGACGAAGGTATGTTTATTTTACCTACACTGACAGAGTGATTATATAATGCAGCTTATCGCTGCAATGATCATAGGTTCTAAGGGTTACTCAGTATGGACTCTATCTATGTTCATGCAAACATAGACATTTGGAAGCGCGAAGGTTACATTACAGCACAACAAGGCGCTGCCTTACCACCACTTTAGATGCGCAACTAAGCACTTGCTTCTTTACGCAGTTCGGATCAGGCTTCATTTGTAGAGAAAGCATTCTTGAGCTTTTGGGTTTAGTTCCAAAATGGACCTTAAAGTCGGAAATACGGATAAACATCATACCACAATTTTAGATGCGCAGCTTCTTCTTATGATCTATATTCTATATGATCATAGCAGCAAACCCTTAGAACCTATGATCATTAATAAACTTTATTCACAAACAAACTTACGACTATACAGTATTTACAAAATGTACATTGTCATGAAAATACATAGGAAAAAGTTGAGCTATCTACAGACCGTTGCAAACGATCTATAGATAGTTCAACTGATCCAAATTAGTACCAATCGGAAGCGTACCCAAGACACTGGCTGCATTGCCGCGCTGAATAGCAAAGATTATCTTTATGATCTTTTAGAACATAAATATAAGTTATGACTAAATAATAGTCATAAGTACCTAGTAAAATTAACGAACATTAAAACGCTGCACCCAAAAAAAAAATCATCAATGAATTTGAATTTATAAAGCTATGTATTTTGTTTGGAGTTCGAGTGTTCTTTTTTCAGTGAAGAGTTACGCTAAAGAACAAATCCTTTGCCATCAAGCATTTCCATTGAATTACTAATATCCTGCTACGTGCGCTTATCCAAATTCCAGGTGGTGTAAACAAGCTAGGATGTGGTGGAACTCTCATTAATCAGTGGTATGTGCTGACGGCAGCTCATTGCGTTGAAGTCGAGAAGCGAACGACGCTCTCGAGCGTCATCCTCGGCGAGTACGACTTGAGGACTGACTCTGATTGCGAGGTGCTGGCGGGAAGAAAAAGCTGCGCCCCTAAAATTGTGGTATGATATTTATCCGTATTTCCGACTTTAAGGTCCATTTTGGGACTAAACCCAAAGGCTCAAGAATGCTTTCTCTACAGATGAAGCCAGATCCGAACTGCGTAAAGAAGCAAGTGCTTAGTTGCGCATCTAAAGTTGTGGTAAGGCAGCGCCTTGTTGTGCTGTATGTAATGTACCTTTGCACTTCCAAATGTCTATGTTTGCATCAACATAGATAGAGTCCATACTGAGAAAAAATGTTAATTAAATCTACTCAGTACAGGCTGGACTGGTATTCAATAGAGTTGAATTTTATGAACTTGATTGAACTTGTTTAGAAACCTGTGCATGACTTGGAATGAACTTTACAAACGACTGTGTGGATAATGTATTAGCTCTTAGCTCACTCACTACACTAGGTGGAAAAGAATGGAAAAAATATTTTCGAGTACTTTCCAGCATGGCAATTTACCAAAATTTACAAGTGTAGTTAATGTTATACCAGATGGGCGGTGGTTCTAGTGTTTGTATGTAGGTAGATCCGCTTTTTATGTGTAATTTAGGAAGAAACTATATATGTATTGTACAATTTGTTTTAAGCGACGCGTGACCCGAGGGCTGGTGAGTATCTGGCCCAACGTATCAGCATTGCTATTCAGCGCGGCAATGCAGCCAGTGTCTTGGGTACGCTTCCGATTGGTACTGATTTGGATCAGTTGAACTATCTATAGATCGTTTGCAACGGTCTGTAGATAGTTCAACTGTTTCTTATGTATTTTATATGACTATGTACATTTTGTAAATACTGTTTAGTCGTAAGTTTGTTTGTAAATAAAGATTGTATGAATTTATTTCAATATTTGTTTTTCAGAATGCTAATGTTGGGGAAGTGATAGCTCATCCCGGATACAAAAATAATACATTATTTGACGATATTGCACTTATAAGGCTTGCTGAGCCAGCTAATTTCGATTCAGGTACGATACCTCCCTCCAAACGAAATTCAAGACAGAAAAATAAATGCTTATAGAAAGAAAAATCATAATACATTAATAAATAATGCTTAACAATCCACACATCATCATCTCGCCCCATCTAGATATAATATAAGTATATAAGAGAGACTTATGTACTTCTCTTAAATTTCGTGCATAAACAAATCACTTCTATCAAAAGACTAGATACAAAATATACAAGTGTTTCCTGCCGAGTCAAAGAAGCACATTTACAGAATACCATTAGTATTTTACAAAAATGGGTAAATTTATGCGTAATGTAGACACCTACCATCAATGTATTGTGAAACTGATCCTGTCCATCCAAAGGTTGCCTGGAAGAGATTGTTTTTAGCAATAAGGCCGCCCATTGTACCTACCTACTAATAATTGTTTATATTACCTTAAGGTATATTCATATTATGTGGTGTGCAATAAATAATATTTTATTCTATTCTATTCTACCTAGTCTATTCACATAAACTTACAAGGAAAATACAAGCTCTTGATCGTTTCATCTGAGACGCGACATAATACATACCTAGATAGATAGGTACCTACTAATTCAGTGTTTACCAAGACTAGTTTATTTGCAAAATAACTATATTTATGCAAATTCATTGTCATATCTTGAATATATTTTTTGTAAAAATATAACACTTAGCTACTATTTATTTGTGTTATTTATTGCGTATGTGAAAGGAAAGACACGGTGATTATTATATTTATATTTTGGACGGTAAAACTATGACGATACAAGAAATCCCATCAAGGAAAAGGTCTTTATGGATATTTATATAGATAGAAAATACCTAGCCTAAGACAATACACCACTATTTTTTAATTACCAAAAAAAAATTAATGATAGCTGCAGCAGAGGCTACTAATGATAATGGCACTGTCAAAAGTATTAATTATTGCACTAGCACAAAGTTATCGTACTTTCTTTTTAACCGAAAACTGGCACAAATTTATGGTCACAATACTAGAAACTACTCGTAGTATTTACACGAGCCTATCTCATACGCACTTCATTCAAGATCTCATTCCATCTCCTTCCTACCTAACTACGTCATCGCCCTGTCTCACTCTATTCTCGCTCGTCTAACTAATTCAAGGGGTTATGTAGGTACCTACAGAAAAAAAAGACATTTTGTTTTTAAAATAATTTTATTTGTAATCAATTGCAACTTCCCCTTCATACTTTTACGGGCTTAGGACCGGCAAAATTACGTCTTGTCGTTTAACTTTATCAAATGCGTCTATTATGCACTGTTTTAATTCCTGCGCACTGGTAGGCTCACTCACATACACTAGTCTTTTTATTTCGCTCCACAAAAAGAAGTCCATGGGTGTTAGGTCAGGTGAGCGGGAGCCATGGAACAGGGCCGCTGCGGCCGATCCAATGGTTGTCAAACTCCTCAGTACTCGCGCACAGCGCGAGAATAGTGCGGCGGCGCGCCGTAGGGTTTAGGTACGATTCACCTGTGAGGCGTCCTTCGATGAAAAATGGTCTGATCAATTTATCATTGAGTATTCCTGCCCACACATTTACACTAAACTTATGTTGGAACGAATGCTGCTTTGTAAGTTTCGGGTTCCGAGTTGACCACCAATGTTCATTGTGTTGACAAAAAGTACGCGCGTAACATGTGCACATACTCTCTCGACGTGTATTGATATGCCATCGCAACACGATTACACGATTAACGATAAATAACACGAGTGATAATGATATTACGTGCGCGCAGCGCAGTGTCTTGTATTTAATTTGATTTTATTGTCTTTTATTAATGTTTTGACTTTTGTTTTATTTTATTTCTTTTTTGTGTGATATGGGTGTATGTGTAGATCGTATTCACCATTTATACCTGAAATAAAACAATTTTATTTATTTATTATTTAGTGTCATCTCACAAACTACCCGCCGCCGCCGCGCCGGGTAGTTTGTATAGTCGGGCGGCGGGCGAGAAGGCTTTAGCGAAGAGTGAGACGGAAGCTATTTATGAATGGATTTTTATCGTGAAAACTTAAGTAGCTATGTAGTAGGACGGTACGAATAAAAGGTAACTCAATATTATGTTTTTGTAAGGATATTTTTTTTAATTAATTATTTTAAGTTTTAACGGTCGAAATGTGATTAGTAACAGACACTGAGTGTAGGGGTTTTTTTTTTTTGGTAGTTATAAAATATTGGTGTATAACTACCTATATTGGAAAATTAATAACTTAACTCTACAATACAATGGGCGGCCTTATCGCTAAACTATACAATACCTACAAAGAGCGATCTCTACCGGATAACTTTTTATGTAAAGTCTGGTTAGAGTGAGATTAGCTAGGGGACAATGCACAATACACCCCAATGTGGGACATCAATGCAGAGATTGTACTCTCTAAAATAGGATGAGAATTAGATATTTCTTTTTCTTAAAGATGGATAGATTCATTTATTCCATCAAGCTGGTTATAATAATAGGTCTTAAATTAAGATTAGAGTCGAAAGTCGAACTTATGACCCCGCTGGGTCACTACAATTATAATAATACATAATAATAATTACGGCTTGATACATAATACAAAATAATAATTACGCTTAACTTGCTAATGAATCATTGCATTAGCAAATTAAGCGTAATGATTAGTTTATGTACATCATTTCAAATACATAATAGGAATACCTACTAACTCTTATTTTTCTTACATTTTTCAAAATATTCCTGTTAAATATAAAAGCTATTTTTAATCTATGCTATTTCTAGTGTACGTGTCTATATAATGTTTTTTTTCAGATTCAATAAGTCCGATTTGTCTGCCATATACCAAGGATAGGCAGCGGGATAATTTGGACGGCTTGTATGGATTGGTGGCTGGTTGGGGCCTAACTGAACAAAGGGTACAAGCTGATGTACTTATGAGTGTGTCATTGCCAATCATACCGAACGATGAATGTCAGACTACTTTTAAAGGGTATGTCAGCTATTTATTTATTTTAAAAAATGAGCGCGTTGAAATCATTTGTATGATGATTATGATATTAATTTGCTTACATCGTAGTGCACAACAGATTTAAATAGATAGAAAATTATTTATAGCACTTTAAAATAGTGTACGCCTGTACACTATTTTAAGTTCGCCTGAACTTAGTGCTAAAATAGCATTATCTACCAGCTAATCTTTGGGTAATGGGAATAACTATTTATATTGTTATAAGTCCCAAAAAACAAAGATTGAACTAAATTGTTGATAAAATATTTTTACATGGAATTTACAGTAAACACCTTTAGTTACATATTATACATCAATACAATAAGTTAATTGAGCTATATATAATAACACTTAATTTAATTTTAAACACTTTTATATTTTTTTTATTTGTACTTTGTAGAAAACCTCAGATCTACAAATCACAGCTGTGTGCGGGTGGCGTTAAAAACAAAGATTCCTGCTTAGGAGATTCTGGGGGTCCCATTATGTACCCAGGCGTGTTCGGGTCTGGAGGTGTACGGTACATCCAGCGAGGAATCGTCTCGTTTGGACCCAAGAGATGCGGCAGCGGGAGTCGACCTGGAGTCTACACAAAAGTCGCTTACTACATGAAGTGGATTTTAGATAATATGCGTAGTTAGCTCTTAGTTTCATGAAAGTATTCTTTATCCTGGTCGTTACCTAACGAACAAATGATTAATTATTAACAGTTGCATCTTAAGTTATACCTGCTAATTGTGCCGTTGTAACACTGTGCCGCCTTCGCCAGTGGATGTATGGCTGTAACTATAACCAACTTAGGCACTAATTTAGAAAATATAATTAAATCAAATTGTATCGCAGTTGACTCATTTCCGTGTCTTCCCATAGAATTAAATCAAAGAAATATGTTACAGCTATTAAGAATTATATAAATATCCTTTTATATGCT
The DNA here is from genome assembly GCA_932527185.1 of Ecliptopera silaceata. Classification (NCBI taxonomy): domain Eukaryota; kingdom Metazoa; phylum Arthropoda; class Insecta; order Lepidoptera; family Geometridae; genus Ecliptopera; species Ecliptopera silaceata. The sequence continues at coordinate 5,067,879 of OW052208.1, read as the reverse complement.
ATTGTAACATATAACATGACAGGTATATGACTTAACATTCCATAAAGATAACGGTTATATTTCTAGTTATAAAATTTTGCGCACCTATAGTTCAAAAACGTTTTATTTTCTTCTAAGTTGTTCTTCGAGTTGTAAGCTGGTGTAAGGTTTTGTATATTTTATCAATATATTTTCGCCAGCAGCAAAATGCACAGAAAGTTCCTTATAACTGTTTTCTCGTGCATACCATGTATTTTTGAGTCCATATTTTGCAATCTTTTCCTCAACTTGCAAAGTACATTTTTGTATAATTCCAAGCCATATTGTCAAATATGTCTGTAAATCAATGCTTGAGTCTTTAGTTAAATCTAAGTGTAAGTTAATTTCAAGTAAAGTATACCCAGCGTATCAGCATTGCTATTCAGCACGGCAATGCAGCCAGTATATGGGGTATGTACGCTTCCGATTGGTACTGATTTGGACTAGTTGAACTATCTATAGATCGTTTGCAACGGTCTGTAGATAGCTCAACTGTTTCTTATGTATTTTATATGCCTATTTACATTTTCTAAATACTGTAAGTTGTATTTACAAAATGTACATAACATTGTGTGTAAGTTTGTTTGTGAATAAATATACATAAAGTAAAGTAGGTATAAAAACACTATTTTATTTCAGAAACTATCACCACAGAGCAGATAACTTCTATCACTCCTGATAACAGCGATGTTCATTATTCTCTGATGACTGCATCAGAGAATAATAAACAGCCCCTGGATGTTGAGAAGATTGTGGTTTTATTACTTCACAAGAGAACAATGAAACCAAAACACTGCCGAGTGAAATGCCTTGGATGGTGCTCCTGTCATACAATACCGGTAACTGTTACGAGTTAATGAACTTTGCTTTCAGAAACTTGGGCACTGCATTACACCTACGCTATAACGTATCAGGTGTATTGCCCTCCCAAGCAGAAGTGTCCGACGGACCGTGAGGTTTTTGTCAGTTTAAGTGTTAATTATGTTTTTAGTCAGTTTAAGTCTAGCCTACTGCTCTTACAAGCTGTAGGTGATCCATAATGGATTGCCAAAACTAGGTGGTAACAACTTTTTCTTCAACATAAGTGAGCGACATTTTGGTATCGTGCCACTGTCCTTACTTCAAATACCCTTATATAATTCACTGCATACCGACTAAAAATCGCTTTCCCTCAAAAGAGATCTGTCAGTCTTAAACCTTCTTAAAATTTTAGTGCACGGACGCAGACTGGGCTGCGTAGGAACCCTCATTAATGAAAGGCACGTTCTGACCGCGGCGCAATGTGTGACATTCCTTGGAAACAGTACTTTAGAGAGCGTTGACCTGGGCGAGTATGATGTGAGAACAGACCCTGATTGCAGTGATGATAATGAACCAATATGCAACTCCAAAGTTCAGGTAAGCTTAGCAATATTTGAGAACGTGATCAAAGAGCTACAAAGACCTGCGTTGTGACTAAGATTAGGTACATTACCTTCTAACACTTCTTTTATTTTTCCTTTCATATCTATCTTATTCCACTCAACGGTTTTAAGACATTATGATTATCTAACATTAAATATATATTTCAGAACAAGCTCCAACCCTCCCTAAGGGGATCCAGCAAGCACATTTGTCTCAAAACCCACGCAGGTGGGGATGATCCAGGTGGTCCATTGATGTTCCCTGGAGCTGTTGAGTCAGCACAACGCTACATTCAGCATGGAATCGTCTCATTCGGACCTACGAGGAGGGGCAGCCAACTGCCTGAAGTGTACACGAGAGTTGCTCATTATATGAAATGGATTTTAGATAACTTAATAAGTATAATAAATTATTTATAAAAAAAACACTTTTTGGTACTATCAGCGAAATAATTACCTACACGTTCGGTAGATAAGTCTTATTTTTAATAAACAATGACAAATGAAGCGTTTGCGACAACTACACGATAAAAATGTTTTGAAGATATAGACATATTTTAATCATAAATTGTCAGTGGCAGTCTGAAAGCGTCTAGTTTAATCGAAATGTATGTAATTAACTCCATACGATATCGTGTGGGTGTCGTGTCGTCAGTCTAAAAAGGCCCACTGATTGAATTAAGAGCGCTTCGAGTGATAAAAGTTACCAGTTTCAAACTGGCATAGCAGAGAAAATGTTACGAATCTTACTAATTACTTTTTCCTCTAAAACTTACACTAAGAAGAATTACGTACCTACCCATTTGTACCTTGCGGTTGGACCAACATTACCTACACCCTAGGTACTTGTAAGAGTTTTTTTTATAACCATCTTGCCTTCATTAATAATGTTTTTCTAACCTGGCAATAGGCTGGCTATATTTATATTCTACGAGTAATTAAGCAGATTAATAGTGAGTACATAATTATGCGTAGTTTAGTGTTTCCCCGCAGAACGGGTTTGCTAATAACAGTCTATATCTCGATAACCTGGTTTTTCAAATGCCTCGGTTATTTCACTCATGTCATTCAGGCAGACATGTTAAGAAAACTTGTATTTAAACGTTGTTCTTTATCTGTGCCGGTTGCTTGTGTCCGCACGCAAATAACTGTTTATTATACTATAAACGGCAGAACAGATAACACAATATAACTTACACTTATAATTACAAGAATGACGATGAACACAGTTTCTTTACATTTTGGTCGTTAGTGAATTCCCGAAGATGTCAATTTGCCGTGCATCGTATCTGCGGCTGGTTCTTCGCCCGTGATATAAAATAATTAATATATAAACTGAATCATTTTAAAAACGACTGTGATGAAAACATAGTGGCTACAATGTTGCTCTTTATTACTACCGTGACGTGCTTAATAGTGCCTGTGATTAGTAGTAAGTATAATTTATTTATATAGAACCTTTTTCCGAGATAACTGTACGGAAACAAATATGACACACGTAATGAATGACGGATACATAGCCGCTAACGTTATTTTAAAGTCACTTAATAACATAATATGATGTATTGAATTATAATTAAATAGCTGGTGTTTAAACTCAATCCATCAATTTGTATTGAAATTATCAAGGAAAATGTAAACAAAGAGTTATGAGAAAAAACAACCAATAAAGAACGTAGTTTCTGACATAGTAGTTCTACGGAAGTATTTAACAAAGACTGGTTCGGTTGATAAAGGTAAATGTGATATTAATGACGTTAATTAAAAGTTAATTAATAATTTGTCATTTTTAGGGTACCACGGTGACAGTTGCGGTGACCGACTCAGTCCTGGGACCTGTACCCCTTTATCACAATGCCAACCTCTGATGGAAGAAATCAGATCTGCTGGCAGTCCTATGCCTATGTATCTAAGCAAGAAACTTAATGACTTGGGGTGTGGGTATACAACACAAGAACCTTTGGTAAGAATAAATTAGGAATCAGAATTATATAAAACAAAGAAAGATCATTTGATAAAGCTGAAGTGAGTTCGAGTTCTTTTGTTTGCATTCACTCAAAATCAAACGAGAGCCTTCATTATTTTAGATGCAAGTTAACCTATATCTAGTCAAAAATATACAAGTTAGTATATTTTTTTATGAAACATTTACAGGTTTGCTGTTCAAGTCGAAGCTCAGAAACTACAAAACCCACTACAAATAAACCAACTATTGATGTCAATCCGTACGCTAATTGGGACACAGGAAATTCTGTAGGACCGGACACAAACTCCAGTCCTAGTGAACCGCAGTTTGGCAACGAGCCGGAAGACGTGTCGAACCATCCTAACTTAAGATTATTGCCAACAAGTTGTGGGTCTATAGACAGCAATAGGATCATAGGCGGGAACCGAACCCAGTTGTATGAAATGCCCTGGATGGTTCTCCTGTCATATGACGAAGGTATGTTTATTTTACCTAGCAGCTATTTACTCTTATAACCTATGATCTTTTAGAACATAAATAATAAGTTATGACTAAATAATAGTCATAAGTAGTAAAATTCACGAACATTGCAACGCGTCGCTCAAAAAAAAATCATCAAAGAATTTGTATAGTAGCTATGTACATATTTTGTTTGGAGTTCGAGTGTTCTTTTTTCAGTGAAGAATTCAAAAAGATTTCGAAGAACTAATCCTTCCAAGCATTTCCATTTATCCTGCTAACGTGCGCTTATCCAAATTCCAGATGGTGTAAGCAAGCTAGGATGTGGTGGAACTCTCATTAATCAGTGGTATGTGCTGACGGCAGCTCATTGCGTTGAAGTCGGGAAGCGAACGACGCTCTCTAGCGTCATCCTCGGCGAGTACGACTTGAGGACTGACCCTGATTGCGAGGTGCTGGCGGGAAAAAAAAGCTGCGCACCTAAAATTGTGGTATGATGTTTATCCGTGTTTCCGACTAAGGTCCATTTGGGGACTAAACCCAAAGGCTCAAGAATGCTTTCTCAACAGATGAAGCCTGATCCGAACTGCGTAAAGAAGCAAGTGCTTAGTTGCGCATTTAGAGTTGTGGTAAGGCAGCGCCTTGTGCTGTAATGTACATTTGCGCTTCCGAATGTTTGCATGAACATACATGATAGTAGTTCGTACTAAGAAAAAAGGATAATTAAATCTACTCAGTACAGGCTGGACTGGTATTCAGTAGAGTTCAATTTAATGAACTTGATTGAACTTGTTTAGAAACCTGTGCATGACTTGGAATGAACTATACAAACAACTGTGTGGATATATTAGCTCTCTTATTAGGTCGAAAAGTGTGGAAAAAAATATTTTCGAGTACTTTCCAGCATGGCAATTTACCAAAATTCGCAAGTGTAGTAAATGCTATACTAGATGGGCGGTGATTCTAGTGTTTGTATATAGGTAGATCCGCTTTTTAAGAGTCATTTAGGAAGAAACTATATATTGTACAATTTGTTTTTCAGAATGCGGAAATTGGAGAAGTAATAGCTCATCCCGGATACAAAAGGAAGACTTTATTTGACGATATTGCACTTATAAGGCTTGCTAAGCCAGCTAATTTTGATTCAGGTACGATACCAATGATCTATGTCTATACCTCCCTCCGAACGAAATTTAAGACAAAAAATATAAATACATATAGAAAGATAAATAAATAAATAATGCTGGACAATCCACACATCATCTAGCCCCATCTAGATATAATTGATGTATAGAAAGAGAGACTTATGTACTTCTCTCTTAAATTTAAGATATCTAATGATATGTTATATTCATTATTATAAATGAATAAATTTCGTGCATAAACAAATCACTTCCTTCAAAAGACAAGATACAAACTATAAGTACAAGTGTTTCCTTTCCGAGTCAAAGAAGCTTGTTTACAGAAAACCATTAGTATTTTACAAAAAAGGGTGAATTGATTTGATGCGTAATGTCTATTTACCTAAACTTACAAGGATATATACATACCTACCTAGTCTATTTACCTAAACCTACAAGGAAAATACAACCTCTTGATCGTCTCATCTGAGACGCGACATATACATAGATAGGTATTTAAATCACTATATTTATGCAAATTCATTGTGAAATCTTGAATATAATTTTTGGAAGTTTTGTAAAGATATAATACTTACTTATTATTTGTGTTATTACGTATGTAAAAGAAAGACACAGTGACATACTCTGGTAGGTAAAACTAGGATCTTTTCTTTGATGGGATTTCTTGTATCGACAAGAAATCCATGCACATGACTACCTATGTTGGAAAATGAATAACTAAACTCTACAATATACAATGGGCGGCCTTATTGCTAAACCTTATACAATACCTACAAAGAGCGATCTCTACTGGATAACTGGATTTGCTAATGAAATGAATCAATTCATTAGCAAATTAAATATAAATCATTTCATTAGCAAATTAAGCCTGATGATTAGGGATTCTAGGGATTTTTCTTACACATTTCAAAATATTCCTGTAAAATATAAAAGCAATTTTTAATATGTACTATTTCTAGTGTGCTTGTCTTAATTTATCATGTTTTTTTTCAGATTCAATAAGTCCGATTTGTCTGCCTTATACCAAGGATAGGCAGCGGGATAATTTGGACGGCTTATATGGATTGGTGGCTGGTTGGGGCCTCACTGAACAAAGGGTACAAGCTGATGTACTTATGAGTGTACCATTGCCAATCATACCCAACGATGAATGTCAGGCTACTTTCAAAGGGTATGTCAGCTATTTATTTATTATTTAAAATTAGTTTAAACAGACGTACGCGCGTTGAAATCATTTGTATGACGATTATGATATTAATTTGCATATATAATAGTGTACAACAGATATAGATAGATAGAAAATTATTTATAGCACTTTAAAATAGTGTACAGGTGAACTTAATGCTAAAATAGCATTATCTACCAGCTAACCTTTGGGTAATGGGAATAACAATTTATATTGTTATAGTCCAAAAAAACAAAGATTTAACTAAATTGCTGATAAAATATTTTTACGTGGAATTCACAGTGGAACACCTTTAGTGAAATGTTAAAGATCAATACCATTAGTTAATTGAGCTTGATATATTAACACTTACTTAATTTAATTTTTTTAACACTTTTTTAATTTTTTATTTGGTCTTTGTAGAAAACCTCAGATCTACAAATCACAGCTGTGCGCGGGTGGCGTTAAAAACAAAGATTCCTGTGGAGGAGATTCTGGGGGTCCCATTATGTACCCCGGCGTGTTCGGGTCTGGAGGTGCACGGTACATCCAGCGAGGAATCGTCTCGTTTGGACCCAAGAGATGCGGCAGCGGAGGCCTACCTGGGGTCTACACAAGGGTCGCTTACTACATGAAGTGGATTTTAGATAATATGCGTAGTTAGCTCTTAGTTTCATAAAAGTATTCTTTATCCTAGTCGTTACATAACGAACAAATAATTAATTATTAACAGTTACATTTTAAGTTATACCTGCTAATTGTGTTATAGGATGTGGACTCGAAAGATCACAACATCACGAAAATACTGTTCTGTAACCTTTGTCTGTGGCTGTATGGCTGTAACAACTAAGCACTAATTTATAAAAAATAAATCAATCAAATAGTATCGCAGTTGACTCATTTCCGTGTACCCGAGTCTTCCCATAGAAATAAATCAATGAAACGTGTTACAGCTAAGTATAGAGCTTTCATGAAATAGTTAAAAACTCTTTAGAAAACGTAGCAAAAACGTCAAACGAAGTCCAACAATCAAAATCGTCAAGCCCGTCATAAAAATGACTTTCAAATGCATTATATAAATAAAAAAGAAATTGTGTAACAAAATGTAGAAATTATACAAAACTAGTAGGCTTCGGAGAGAATGTGATGCCATGTGCGCCTGCAACACAACGCCATGTGGCGGGGAGTTCCAGGATATTGGCGAAGCATCACAGAAGGGAGGGAAGGGAGGAAAGGGGGGGAAGGGCAAGAAAGAAGATGATGCTCCTCCACCCACGGTAAATACCCAACTCCTTGTTCAAGGCATCGTAACCTGAAAGAGCATTAGATAGACTCCTGTTCTTTCTTCAGAAAAGTCTTTTGAAAATCTAAATTGAATAATTAGACTTGCACAAACTAGGCATTCTACCCAGCACTGTGTGAAGACTAACGGCCGGTTTCTGGAAACTAGGGATTGCAATCCGGCGTCATTTTCAGTCCGGCCGGATTCTACCGGATTCCCGTCAATCCGGCCGGATCCGGTCGGATCCGGCCGGATTGATTAAATCAAGATGATTTTCGCTTTTTAGTACAAAATAAGTGAGTTAATAAAGTGTCACTGCACTTATATGTAGGTAGTTCATAAAAAATAAATCACAAATATATAAAATCGACTTTGTTTTCATTATAAACGGGATATTTACCATGATTTGTGAGTTTGATTATTTCCCAATATTTCGGTTCCGTTTATAATGAAAACTATGTTCAAAACCATGATAGTTTCAAATATTATAAAATCGACTTTATTTTCTAACCAATGTTAAGACTAATAAACAACTAATGACAACAAGAAAACAATTAAAATTTAATAGTGTAGGTAACTAGTAATAATTTTACGACGTAACGAGTAGCTCAGTCTTTCTAGATTTCACTTTCATAGATGGATCAATTTTTAAGTATAGTCCAGTCAAAATAGACTAAAATGATGACTCCAGTTTGCATTAATTCCCAACAAGCTGAATTTTTTGTGCAGGCCTTGAATACGGCATTAGATTACAAATGATATGTCAAAAGTCCCTATCGATCCCGCTTGTGCGTTGTATTTTATTCGAGGTCACAAATTTGCGTTAAATGTGTATATCTCTGAAGCAACGAGAACTATCGAAAAACCATTTATCGATAGGTCTCGTTGTATGACGTATTCAAGGCCTGCACAAAAATCCAGCTTGTTGGGAATTAATGCAAACTGGAATGTCTATTTTGACTGGACTAGTAACAATATTAATTATCAAGTAACTATAATATCTAATAGATACAATTAACCTGGCGTAGTGGGGCGACTCGGCGACGAACGACTCGCACGCATGAACACTACGCACAACGCATTTAAAGTACCTACTCATGCAACAGCTATATTATTTTCCCACAAACTGCTTGCACCGGATCCGGTCTCCGGATCCGGTATATTGGTACCGGATCCGGTAACCATTAAATGATGCCGGATCCGCCGGATTACCGGATCCGGTTTTCCGGATTGCAATCCCTACTGGAAACCCAAATCACGATTGATCCGAGTTTGACACCTAGTTAATAGTTGATTTTTTCGTTGATCATCGTTCGAGAAACCGGCCGTCAGACTGCTAGTTAAATGCTTATCTAAGAGTAAAATAGAATTGAAAATATTTATTGACATAAGCCATAGGGACTGGTGGTAGTATAGTATAACCTAACTCTAGGATCAGTCAGTAGGACGAACTAAGGAGATCTCTAAATTCTCTAATCAGCAAATGTTTGCAGTTAGACTGACTGATGTCCTTACTACTCCAAAATATTCACCTTACCCGATAGAACAACTCAAAACAACTAATTAGAGAACAGACAATAGTGTTTAGGTCGATATAAAATCGTATCGTAATAAGATTTGATTACTTCAAAATTTTATAGACTTTTAGTAAAAATATGAAGAAGGAAGAATAAACATTATTATCTATGCGTACAAGAATGCATTCCCTAATTTTTTTTTCACACAATTAATAATTGAAGGAATGTCTCATATCAGCAAAATATCTTAGATGGAAGTAGGTACGTACGTAGGTACAGTACGTTTGATATGAATTTTAACTTTTTGTAATGCTTAGCTATTTCCTACTGTAGGTACATAATAATATGTTGTAGTTATCAGCACAGAAGCTTGACTATCATATAATCGATTGTTGAAATGCACCAATCATTTCTAGATATTTTATAGAAAAAAATAATATTAAATGGTGCATTAAATAGCTATTGTTCGTAATAACTTTAGTTTTCTCGCCTCATTTGTTTCTACTTAATGTTTAAGGATATGATAAAAGATTTGTACTTACATAAAAAAATAAGTAACGTTGTTGTGTCTATTTTTTTATTTCAGTGGCAGGAGAGGATTGAGCTCTTCCAGAAGTTAGCCCTGAAGTTACTCTCCGATGCCCACAAGTTTTGTTTAAAAATACAGAAGGACCCGTTCCAACGTCAGGTTGTCAAGAGTACCGTGTACTTCAGCTTGGGTCTGAAACTCTTCAAAGACCTGGCGAGGCACCTGGCGCCTAAGCCTTGTGGAAGTCAAATGTGACTGTTCTGTCTGATCTGCTGTTGAAATAAACTTAAATTGAAAGTACTCTTGTTGTTTTTTGTATCTATTTAGTTAGCACGACTTACGGCCTGTTTCTGAAACGTTGATCAACCAAAAAATCTAATTACAATGTGTCAAAACTCGGATCAATCGTGATTTGGGTTGCTGAAACGCTTGTCATCTGATTTTTGTTAAATATTTTGCAGATGACAAGCGTTTAAGCAACCCAAATCACGATTAAACCTAGTTTTGACACATTGTAATTAGATTTTTTGGTTGATCAACGTTTCAGAAACCGGCCGTTAGTGTAGGTACGATAGTATGTAAACAAAAACTATGTACAAAAAACTTACATATCCAAGTTTTTATTAAACTTTAAAGTTGATTTATGGTTATCCTCATGAGATGTCAAGGCTCATGTCTACAGTGTTATGTAAGAATAGTATACATCTATGTATAATACTGGTTCTTATGCTTATTAAGTACCTACATGTCGCTAGTCAACACACAGTAGATTTTGTAATTCGTTAGAATTTATATCTTCTTATCAATTATGTATGTAAGTACATATGTATGCTTTTACCGCCATCTAACAGGATTAAGAATCTGAAATTAAATCAATAAATAAAATAAATAATCACGGAAATTTCACACATCACGCTCTAGTCCCAAACTAAGCAAAGCTTGTACTATGAGAACTAGACTGCTGATATAATACTTAAATACATTTCGTTTTTGTAAATACATACATTGAATACATAGTAACACCCAGAACAAATATTAATGTTCATCACACAAAAATTTGCCCTGGGTGGGAATCGAACCCTAACCTCCTTCCACAGCATGGAAGGCAGAGCTATTAGGCAGACCAACTGAGCTGAGACGCCTGTCTGTTTAATTATTTTTTTTACAAAACCTTAATGCTAGTTTTATGTAAATGATAAAGATATAGAAAAGCGTTAAGCAATTATTAAAAAAAAATTGATAAACGCCCTATATCGTTAAAAAGTTTTAAATGGAAAGCGACCGCTAAATACGAACTCAAGTAGTCACAGCAGTCGACAAAACAAGGAAAAACCAACAAGACGACCGGTGTCTATTATAATTAAAGCTAGCGTCACATCACACAGAAGTTTATGCGGCATTCGTGTTTTTAAAAATATTATTGTTGATAACCTTATAAGTTTGTGGTCGGAGGCAAAGTCAGGGCCGGTTAACGAGAATCAGTCGTGTTGTGTCCGTCCTGAGAACCACATAGTGTCAGTTAGTACATGTGTCTGACCAGACAATCAGTGGCATTTTTATAATGATTGTTTTAAAAAGGACTATTCTCCTTTGCTGTTTGTTGCTTGTGTCTGTGTCAAGCATCCTCGGACGTAAGTAAACCTGTTTTGACATTGGAAACCCGTGTTAAAACCATAATGACCTTACTGCAATCTAACCAGTATTCACTTATATTTATTTGCAAATGCTACCAGTTTTGATAGGTACTACTAAGTTGACATCATATTCATAAGTTGATGGCATTTTATCTAGTCGTCTGTTTCTTATTAACGAATAATAGGAGCTAGTTTGGCTATATGTTTTCATAACCCGATGATTGATTTAAAATAACTAAGGTATATAGTTTGCATAGAGCTAGTTTGGCTATGTTTTCTTAACCCGATGATTGATTTAAAATCACCTATATAGTATCCATATTATGGAGTATGTACAGATACGCTTGTTTTTGAAAAAAACTCCCATAAATTCAAAATGAAATAGGTAACTTGTTTTGGACAATTAATGTATTAATTAGCACGTCAGTGCACATAAATCGCAATGGTTATTATAAATTATCATTACTTAGCCCGGTTGGTCCACTTTGTGTTTGCAACAAAACCACACAGTCATATAATCTCAAAAAAATATGAATATAGTTAAGTACCTAATCTAGAAATCTAGTTCCCATTACCTGCATACAAGCTTTGCTTAGTTTGGGACTAGAGTGTGATGTGTGAAATGTCCGTGAATATTTATTTTTATTAGCTCAACTATATCTTATTCTTGTGTATTTTATTTACAAATATATGTAATACCTACTGTAAATACCCTACCTAAGTATCTACCTAAGTTGTTATTTTATATGTGAATAAATGTTATTTAATATTGTATACCTACCTAGTTAATTAATTTCCGTAGGCGTTAATGACTCAATTATCCAGTTTTAACCACAATAACTCGTTAGAAAAGGGACAATAGCACGCCATTTGAGCATCATAATACAATTAAATGGTTTTATTTGTTGAATATTTCCTAGAATCTTTAAAATGAAACAGAAATTACATTTACAGATGGCGCTGTGTTATTTATGGTATACGAGTAACGAGATTTATCGTTAACGAGATAAATCTAGAAGAATTGATAATTTTATAAAATACTTTTCAAACTTTCTTGAAAAATAACGTAGCTTTAGCTAGTCTATGTGTGGGTGTGACAGGTTGTGATAATGTTTGTAGAGTCTGTCAAGCGAAAGATGGCCCTGATAAATCGCGGCAAATTCAAAAACTATTAGTATGGCAATAGTATATCATCTACTTATTCATAATCATCATCAAAAATTATGTAAGTATATTTATTTAGAATAATATCAAAGTATCAAATTATGTAATTCCAAGTTATCCTATTATTTAATGTATTGCCATACTAATAGTTTTTGAATTTGCCGCGATTTATTAGGGCCATCTTTCGCTTGACAGACTCTACTACTTACACCAAATAATCACTTCGCAAAGAATAAGAGTCATTTGTTTGCATAATACATGTCATTGAAAATTACAATGATCTTAAGATGTAATTTAACCTTTATTCACAAACAAACTTACGTCTATACAGTATTTACAAAATGTACATTGTCATATAAAATACATAAGAAACAGTTGAGCTATCTACAGACCGTTGCAAACGATCTATAGATAGTTCAACTGATCCAAATCAGTACCAATCGGAAGCGTACCCAAGACACTGGCTGCATTGCCGCGCTGAATAGCAATGCTGATACGCTGGGCCAGATACTCACCAGCCCTCGGGTCACGCGTATTTGAAGTATATATTTAATTTAGATCATAAATATATCATATATTAAAAATATATCACGCGTATATATTTAATTTATATCACGAAAACAAGTGTATCAATATATTATAGGTACCAGGCTACATTCTGGTGTGCAAATATTGTACAAAGTAAACAAACATTTTGGGATTGTCATTATTTTTTCTATTCTAAGCCCCTTTTTGGTTTAAAGAACATTATGTGTAGGAAAACGAGGGTGATATAATAAAAAAAAAATGTTTAATTGGTAATGTAGTATTTGGTCTATAGGAAACGCCAGTCGGTAGAAAAGTACCTCAAGGGTTTATTTTTGTTAAAATAAGAAGCTTATTCGGTTGCCTGGAAAAGATCGCTCTTAGTGATAAGACCATAGTGATGCCTATTATTACCTGTTTAAGTTCTTTGTTTTATTTGTGTGTATAATAAATAAATAATTAGCTTATTGGATTGATTAGAAACTCGTTGCAAAATATAAAGACAAAACCAGTTATCACTGTACCATATATATGTTAATTAATTGAATGATGTAAGCATGTTTAAATAGCGGGGAAATCCTTTTCTTTGATGTGAATAAATACACTTAAGTAAGAGGAATGATTATTTATTCTGCACTTCGTCTATGGACCTAACTATTTAAGTACTAGGTATAGGTACTTTAAACTGTGTACCTTGTAAAAGGCATGCACAACACTCGCCAGAAATAAAACAGACAAGTAGCATAGATACCTAATAATATTTATGAAATAAATATTCACGGACAGTTCACACATCAAGCTCTAGTCTAGTCCCAAACTAAGCAAAGCTTGTACCATGGAAACTAGATTGCTGATAATATAAAAATACCTATATTTTTTTTTTGTAAATACATATTTCGATTACGTAGTACAGAACAAAAAATTATGTTCACCACACAAATATTTGTTCTGGGTGAAAATCGAACCCACGACCCACAGCATGGAAGGCAAAACTACTACCAACTGAGCTGGTCTGTCAAACAAAAAGGTGTTTTGTGAGATATCCATGAAATATTCCATGTTTTGTTTTTTATTACGAAATATTGTTTCTTATTTTGCAGAGCAATGTAATGGCGGTGCTAACTGCATTCTGCTGGAGCAGTGCAGAGGTCTGTACAGCCAGCTGCAGCAGGGCAACTCTGTTCAACTAACTTTGCTGCTGAGAAGCCTCCACTGCGGATTTGAGGATACGAATAAGCCTAAGGTAACCTCAAAGGGATTTTGAAAGCCCAAGCTAGCAAGAGACTTTTTGTTTCATAAAATTTCCGTTAAAAAAAAAGCTAAACATCTTGTTTGAATAAAAATAAACAAGTTTTAGTCGGTTTTTTTTTAAAAGTGCCTCCGACTCAATTCACAGAGTTCGATCCAGTTTACGTAGAAAATTTAAGTTTTTATTTTGTAAAAGATACTTACCTATAAGCAGTAGTCAGTCTACATAGGTCTGATTTAAGTAGGTAGGTAATTGAGACCAATAAAAATAATACTTAATTATAAATTAGATTATGAAGTACTTAAATTATAGGCTAGCTTGGTATTAAGTTTGTTAAAATCTACAGTAGGTGTACCATGTTTATTGATTTCTGTTGCTTTTCTCAGATTTGCTGCCCGCCCGAGTTTATGAACCGAATCAATAGGGTGGATACGACATCACTGCTGCCTTCCAACAAAGTGTGCGGTATCCAAAACAACGACAGAATCACAGGAGGAGTGCAGACTGAAATCGACGAACACCCTTGGATGGCACTACTCAAATATAATAAACGTAAGATCGTAAAGAATAATACAAAAACTAGACTGCAGAATTTGTTTTCAATAAACGCTCTACTGTCGCTATGAACAGCGACATAACGTGCACAATAGCGAAACGAGTAGCGAAACCTACGCGTTTAGCTACGCTACGATTCATCATGAGTACCTATAGTACCTAGGTACCGATTTTTTTTAAACCTCTTGGTTTCTAGGAAATAACTGCGATTTTCAAACCAATAATAAAAAATAGATATCGCCATCCTTCAGTTTCATTTTTAATCGGACGGATCAAAAAAAACTATTATCTTATCGCAAAAAAAATTAAGACAATCAGTTTCTCACACTTTTAATACAGGAAATCGAGATTTTCTTGTTCTGGATCTGAAATCTTGATATGGTGCGTAGCGCGCTATGCAAATGGAACTAAAACAGTACTTCGTTTCATGCGTTCTGTTTGCATTATGGTTAAATTTACTAATTTCGACCCTTTGATACAAGTCTTCGGTAGTATAGTGGTAAGTATCCCCGCCTGTCACGCGGGAGACCGGGGTTCGATTCCCCGCCGGAGAGATCTTTTTGCTTTATTTTTTTTTATAATTAATCATTATGTTATTAGATAAAGTTTAATTTAATAGATAATTTTGATATTTCAGCTGTTGGCACTGGCTTCTACTGTGGTGGTGTTCTCATATCTCCAAGATACGTTCTTACGGCTGCGCATTGTGTTGGTAGCGATTTGCCTGCAGGATGGAAATTGTAAGTCTATCCACACTTATTTTTATCTTATACATAGGCCTAACCTTTCATATCAATGTAGGTACCAGTAGATAAAGACCTATTATTTGATAAGCAAGTTAACTTATTTGTTTGAGAAATTGATAGTCTAGTCTATCTAACCTAGTGTGTTACTAGGTTCGATAGACTAACAAATACCTAATGTACTAATACGTCTAGAAGGTACAAAGTTTAGTTAGTCGTTCAAATCAGTCAAATATACAGAGTGATCTCAAATTTGTTCGATTTCTAAGTATATGTTGAATAAATGATTTCATATCATACCATAGTTAGTTAGAATAGACCTGCGAACAACAAGACTCCATGGAATAAATAAAACAAAGGCGTAATCAGTGCAGCCTCTGCTTCGACGTGGGATAGGTACCTACTATTTTTTATGACTGAAATTTTTCAACTAGCACAACTGCAAAATGCACTGAAAAAGTTATCAACATGGCATCGAAATAAGTAGGTACGTTTATCACTCAACAAAACGTTACAATTTTAGATCCCAAGTCCGTCTCGGCGAGTGGGACATCGCATCTCCCATAGACTGCGTGGAAGATGACTGCAGCCCCACCCCCCAAGACATCCCGGTCGAAGAGATCATCCAGCATGAGCAGTACGACACGGAGGACGTCAATCAACTGCATGATATAGCACTTTTGAGGCTTTCAAGGAATGCGCAGTACAATGGTGCGTATCTCACTTTACCTTACAATCGTCTGACGTGCGGGGTGATTACAAATTGAATGGGACAATCATAAACCGAGGGCTTACTACTTACTCGTTATCGAAACGAGTAGGTAGTAAGCAATGCATTTGTAAAACTCCCTACTCTCGAGCCGAGACGAGAGTCGTCTCTCGGATATCCATACAAAAATATAAGGACATCCGAGTATCCGAGAGACGACTGTCGGCTCGAGACTAGGGAGTTTTACAAATGCATTGCTTACTAGGTAGTAACTCGTTTCGATACCTACTCGTTTCGATAACGAGTAGGTAGGTACGTCAGCTCGACTCTCAAACCGTCCCGAACGCACACTGCGCAGTGTATCTTGGATTTGCTACCAATACGTAATCATCATCATCATCTTCCTACCCTTGTCCCACATTATGTGGGGTCGGTACAACACGTCCTCTTCTTCCACTCTCCTCTATCAGACGTCATCTCAATGCTCACACCTTTCTTACACATGTCATCATTCACACAGTCCATCCATCTTTTCTTTTCTACCATTACGTAATAGGTATAATAAAAACATATGAAGTTCCAACAAACGGTTATTTACATCAAATTGAAAATTTAAGATCGAATTCGCAATTTTTTATGGAGAAAACTGGTTCTTAATCGAGTTGCTAAACGCGTTTATCGTGACTTCATACAAAACGTCCTCGATCGAGATGAATTAAACTAAATAAATTAAAATTCAACGCTTGGTAGGTACTTCATAATTTGATCACATTTTAAATCAAATTGATATGAAATGACACACCTGTTATTTAGAGCATTTTGATTTAGAACATATTGTTAATTAGAGTTAACAATGAAGAAAATTAAAATTACCTTATGACGTTAAATGATTATTAAGTAATATTACAAATTAAATAGGTACCTACTCTTTATCAGAAAGTAGGCACCGATATACCTTTTTGTCTAATTTAGATGATTTATTTAGCGACAGAGGTCACTTATACAGTTAGTAGAAGCTCTGCCTTCCACGCTGTGGGTCGTGGGTTCGATTCCTACCCAGAGCATAAATATTAATATAACATAAATATTTGTCCTGTGTCTGGATGTTACTATGTATGTACCTACTTACAAAAAAATAAGATATAAAGTAAAGTATTCTATCACGAATCTAGTTCTCATGGTACCTACAAGTTTTGCTTAGTTTGGGACTAGAGCGTGATGTGTGAAATGTCCGTGATTTTGATTGTTACTGTTTCAGATTTCGTAAAGCCAATTTGCTTGCCTCTAACTGAAGAACTGAAGCACGAGACCTTCATCGGCCAAGATATGGAAGTAGCGGGATGGGGAAAGACAGAAAATAGTAAGTTTCTTTTTATACAAATATTGTAAATTCATCAAAATATTGCAAGACAAAATCACAATCAACGCAGATCAAATTAGGTATTTTTGTGTTATACGGATAGGATACACTCTAAAATATCTTTAGGTAATTAAAATAGCACATTTATGGGGTATTGTCATGGTAATTAATACAAAGGTTGATTGTGATTTGTTTTTTTTTTGTAATGGCCCCTATAGACGTAATACCAAGATCACATTTGGGATCATTTCTGGCATATTTCTACTAAGTAATATTTGTATACTCGATTAGTACAGAAAGAGGTAGTGATCTAAGGTCGGAGAGCATTGATATATTTATTGTTTACTATATTTGAAACTATCATGGTTATGAACATAGTTTTCATTATAAATATCGGGAAATAATCAAACTCACAAATCATGGTAAATATCCCGTTTATAATGAAAACTATTATTGTTTACTGTTAAATTATGTTTGACAGAATCAGACTGCAGTTATGGTTATGAGAATTGCCCCTCCGTGTGGTCAGGTGTGCAGAATCCCCCCTAACCGACATAAGATTTAAGCTGCTAACATAACGAACAGTCCTAACTTGTTATGGGGATGCCCCTCGCTGTTGCATGTGTATTTAGCAAGGAATGCGAAGCTTGCGTCATGTATACCTGATATATACCTGACATAGGTACATGGGTACAATACTTATTTATTTATATAGGGGGTATCAATTAATTACGAAAGTTTTTCTAGGTGGGGAAGGGGGTCTTGGCAAATATCAAGTAATAATTTTTCATGTAGAAAACGGTGTAAAATTGCGTGAAAAATTAAAAAGAAAACTTTTTTAATTTTTATTTGATTTCAATAATTTATGATTATGATTTTATATTTCAGTAATATTCACAAATATATTCTTTGCTAGTCTTCATTAAAAGTAATAGAAAAAATGATAGTTTATGTTTTTCTCAAAAATGCCAGAACACGCCCTACCTAACCCTTGTAGAAAAATGCCGCAAAACAACAGACAATAAACCAGCTAGTAGTGTGCTCCGTTATTGCCTATCCCGGTAGCTTACGAATATTATTGCTTATTTATACTTGCGATTTCTCTTAGAAAATTGTTATATATGACGACCGATGTGGCGCGACGGGCGAAGGTCCGCCTGCAACGCAGTAGGTTGCTTAAATATGGGTTCGATTCCCGCCTTGGGATAAATGTTTGTACGATCTGCAAATATTTATTCCAGGTGTTCTGGGTATTTGATATGTATAATAAAATATATATATATCTATGTAATGTATTTTAGTATGTCAGTCTTCTAGTAGGTACCCATAACACAAGTTCTGCTTAGCTTGGGGCTAGATGATGTTGTGTGGATTGTCCAGTATTATTTATATTTCAACCTGTATATTGAATATTCCAGCGAGCGAATCGGAAGTGAAGCTCAAGGCGCGTGTACCGATCGTGTCGATCAGTCAGTGCGCCAATGTCTTCCAAAGAGTGAACCGAGCCGTGAAGAACAGCCAGATTTGCGCTGGCGGGGTCGCTGGAAGGGATTCCTGTCGTGGAGACTCAGGAGGTCCACTAATGGGCCATTCATCAACAGCTAATAACTGGATAGCAGTCGGAGTAGTCTCCTATGGACCCTCGCCTTGCGGCACGGAAGGATGGCCAGGAGTCTACACTAGGGTCGGAGCGTACGTTGATTGGATACTCTCCAAGTTGCGACCTTGAAACGACTGAGATTGAACTGTGCTTTGAGTTATGATTTTTTTCTTTGCTAAATTGACTGTAAACATCTGATATCGAAGTTCAGATTTTTTTTTTGTATCTCTATGTTCATGTACTTATCCGAACAAGTTGTATGAACTACCGTTTAGAGTAAAATCTATACTTAGTTATAGGTGAACTAATATATATTTTGTGATGAAAAATCACTGAAAATGTGCCATTATATCAATATTTTCTTGCCCCTATGAAATATACTCAATATCTAACTCAAATATTTCATTCAGAATAAAATTATGATCAAATAAAAGTTTTGTTTTATTTAATGATTTATTATAGTGTACCTATGTACTTTATAATAATTTAATATTAGGTATAACTATAATACATATTATGGCCTGTCTCATTCAATACATTCTAATTACATAACTAATTTCAATGGCTAAAAAAACCTTTGATAAACGACTTTTTCCATCTACATACACTAAGTAGGTACGATACATAATAGGTAAGTGGACATTGAATTCAATCATCATCATTATCAACCTATATCAGTCCACTGCTGGACGTAGGTTGATAATGATGATGATTGAATTCAAGGCGCGCCACTGAGCCCGGTCTTCGGCTCTTCTCATCCAGTGTTTCCCAGCTAAACTCCGCAGATCGTCGCTCCATCTCGCCGGAGGGCGTCCTACACTACGCTTGCCTAAACGCGGTCTCCACTCCACTCCAGTATCCGTTTGCTCCAACGGTTGTTGGTTCTTCGGCAAACATGTTTGCGGGAATTAAAGGATAATCAAGTTTAACTAAGTTAAATTGTATTGAAACGGGCTAGCCATTGAAATAGTGTAATTAGTAAGACAATTCCTGCCAGCACCTTTCGATATAAACTACAAGCATTTACCAATATTTTAGTGATAACTATATTTTATTTACTTTTGAAAGTTCATATAAATCATACATTTATTTTATTGAACGAATAATAATTCGAATATATTTTAAACTATGCTTGTGGCTTATGCAACATATCGATCTATAAATATTCACTTTCAAACTTCAAGATTTTACATATAAATGTTTTTGTGACATCACACTCATAACATTCTTTTTTGAATAGGTTCCAGCCAGACAGACATATTTGTTTTTTTTTTTAAATAGGTAATATTTTATTTCCAATTAAAAATACTTAATTGGAAATAAAATATTACAAAATATAAATAATAAAATATTATTAGTAAAGAAGAAAATTAATTTCTTATTCTGAATGTTTTTTTTAAGGCAACTAAACTTATACTAGTAAATACTTTTTAATAAATACATGTGGAATGTTTTCTTTAACACAGCAGAAATACTTGAGATTCATTGTTAATTTAGGGAAATTATCAAATCAGTCACAATTTTATCAAGAATAAACAAAGTAATAATATAAATTAGATTGCTAATCTATTTATAAATAATATAATCTGCATTCCATATAGGAATGACTAATTATCTAATCAGTGGGTTTTCGACATACATTTTCTTAGCCACGAAATTAATTGATTTTTTTTCACCAATTCAAGAAAATTTTTAGGCTTAATACATCTTAAAAAAAATTATATATTTTATGGAACAAAAATTACTAAAGTTAGTGCCTATTATGGCATAATTCAAACTAGTAGCTAAATACTATGTAGAATATTATAAAAAGTATATAACTTATACCTATGTTTAAATACACAAACAATAAAATGTTCCGAGCTTGGCACTGATATCTTTCAAATTCTTAATCTATGAGATAAATATTAAAAACTTAATACAGGCTTGTATTATCTTTTCACATTTAAAGACATTTTTAAGCCTTTGATTAAATATATAAAGCCTTGAAACTTACTTAAGACGCTGCTGCAATTTCTATCGGTGCTGCTTCCTGTATGATAGCTGGTTCTTCATCGTTAACCTCATTATTTTCCACATCACCATTTAACGGTTCATCGGTAGGAGAATGAGTCTCTCCGGTTCCGTTCTGAAGTTCCTCATGTTGGAACTGAGGACCGTTCTCTACCAGCTGCGGACCGTTTTCCATCAGGTCTTGAAGTTTACTACCAAAGTCTGGATCTGTTTCGGAAATACCTTTCACAAGGCGGTCTTGGTGATCCTCAGTCCATGTTGGATACCACTCATTGAAGAGCTTTAGCTGGAAAACAGAACCGCGGAAAAATTACAGATGTGACATAACAGCTTGTAGAAATCTAAATTTGACGACGATGTGGTCCGCTTGCGACGCGGAAGATTGCGGGTTCGATTCCCGTCTTGGGATAAATATTTGTATGATCTGTAAATATTAATTCCGGTTATTCTGGGTATATTTAATATGTATAATAAAAAATATCTATCCATGTAATGTATTGTACTAAGTATGTCAGTCTTCTTGTACCCATAACACAAGCTCTGCTTAGCTTGGGGCTAGATGATGTTGTGTGGATTCATCATCATCATCATCAACCTACGTCAGTCCACTGCTGGATGTAGGTCTCTCCCAAGACGTGTTGTGGATGGTGATAGTGAATAAATATTCACAGTAAATTCACACAGCACAATCGAGTCCCAAAGGAACTAGATTCCTGATAGATAGTGATTTAAGTATTTAAGGAATACTTACACGGCACTGAAACAAGCTGACCGGCTTATCATCACAAGTCAAGCCGGCCAGTGAAGCTGCCAACAGCTCGGGCTGGTCCCCTTTAGCCGCAGCCAACACAGGCATGAAATCCTCCTTCTGAAGTTCACTGAACTCTCCAAACCATTTCAGTAAGTACCGCAGCTGAGCTTCCGATGTTAGGCCTTGAGCTGACATTGTGCGGGTGAATGGGCGGTAATCACCTGGAATGATGTTATTCATTTATTTATAGTGGGTCTGAGTGTTACTATATATATGTTAATTACATGACATATACAGGGTTACATGGAAAGTCGTGCTAGATCCGTTAAGGGCGTGGAGTACCCATCATTTCTGACTTATTTTACTATGAAACACCCCACCCTAAACCTAACCCATTTCGAGATATTCGACTTTTAAATTTTTATTGAAAATTGCAGATTTTTCGGCTACTAAATTTATTTTTATTTTTTCTGTGTATCTTATTATTATTATAATTGCATTTTTACATGGGTAATAAGATGCTTTAGGACGTCAATTATTAAAATAGTGCATAAGTTAATTGAATAGATCGTAGTAGACAAGTGAAACTTATGAAATAAAAAAATATTTTCGAAGGTTTATTTTTCTCTAAGGGATATCTAAAAAAAATATTATGGCACTTGATCGGCGGATGTTATAATAAATATCTACGTTTCAACAGCTATCTAACGACGTATAATAATCTAGGGTATGTATTACACTTCGTGGAAAAAAAGTAGTTGGGACGCTCCAGGTTGCAGTTCTAACGGTCCCGCGCGAGCAAGACAAGTGAAGATTTAGGTAGATGCGAATGAAAGAAAAAATGTGTAGAGACCGGCTAGAGCTGGGAATACAACAGGGGAAATTGTTTTGGTTGTCAGTCTGCTTTTGTGCTTCGTACATAGTGAATGTGATATCGTTTTGCTCTTTTTCTCAACTTGGACTCTGATTTGTACCTGTGATACGGAAGTGTTGAAAATGACTTCCTACACATCTGAAGAATATGCTGATATGCTTATTTGTTACCGATACTGCGATTGTGTGTCTGAAAATAAAGCAAAGCAAGACAAATAAGCATATCAGCATATTCTCTCTCGGTCTCTACACATTTTTTCTTTCATTCGCATCTACCTAAATCTTCACTTGTCTTGCTCGCGCGGGACCGTTAAAACTGCAACCTGGAGCGTCCCAACTACTTTTTTTCCACGAAGTGTAATACATACCCTAGATTATTATACGTCGTTAGATAGCTGTTGAAACGTAGATATTTATTATAACATCTGCCGATCAAGTGCCATAATATTTTTTTTAGATATCCCTTAGAGAAAAAAAAACCTTCGAAAATATTTTTTTATATCATAAGTTTCACTTGTCTACTACGATCTATTCAATTAACTTATGCACTATTTTAATGATCGACGTCCTAAAGCATCTTATTACCCATATAAAAATGCAATTATAATAATAATAAGATGCACAGAACAAACAAAAATAAATTTAGTAGCCGAAAAATCTGCAATTTTCAATAAAAATTTAAAAGTCGAATATCTCGAAATGGGTTAGGTTTAGGGTGGGATGTTTTATAGTAAAATAAGTCAGAAATGATGGGTACTCCACGCCCTTAACAGATCTAGCACGACTTTCCATGTAACCCTGTATATTTATTAACATAATGACAAATTAATTGCATGCTAAGTGAAATGTGTAGAACCTGCTTTCTGATATTATACATCTGTAAATTGATCACATTTATTAAGCAATAAATAAATTTCATTTCATTTCTATCGGTCTATCTTATAAAATGTAAGCGCAGACTCCTTGTAATGATTATTACCATAACATAATAATGATGTTAAGTTTTTTTTTTTTTTGGTGGTTTTATCTGCGATCAGCCTGATGGCTATAAGCAGATTTTTTGGGAGATCCAAGTGGCGTGCGGGGCTGTACTCCAGTGAGTGTAGCGCCAATGTGTTTTTTTATTCTCTGGGTTCTAATATCTTTCGGCGCTTTAGCCTTTTTTGGTTGTCAGTCTCCAGTAGCTTTGCAGCCAGCGGGTTAGGGTGTTTTGATAGTCTGGTTTTGTATGAGTTTTCCATGAGTCGGATTTCTTCCTTGATTGTGGTAACTCCTAAGTTTTCGTGAAGTTCTTCAGTCGTAATGAACCATGGTGCATTTGACATTGCTTTAAGGATAGAGTTCTGTAGTTGTTGGATGATGCTCAAATTAGAGCTAGCTGCAGTGCCCCAGAGTTGGATTCCATAAGTCCATATGGACTTTATTTTTTTTTACAATCAAAATGGTCTCTGTTTTATAAATTAAAAAAATATATTTAGGATTTTGTTAACTGAAAAATTGAAAAATATGTAAGATTTGCCACACCTTTAGTATTTTATTTCTATTATTTGAGTTGTTGAAGTTGAAACTGGTGTCAATTTGGCCTTGGTTGAGTCACTCTATTAAGATAACAACTTGTTTCACTCTTTAGGTATAATTAGTAATGAACAATTCATTGTATTTTAAAATTACTGTGGCATTGGGCTAAACCTATTTATTTCAAATTTTTACTTTAGAATTTAAATAGAACCTTTGTAGAAACTTTGAAATGCCATATTTAGTACTGCTTTGTCTTCAATAATGTTACGGCCGGTTTCTGGAAACCCAAATCACGATTGATTCAAGTTTGACACATAGTAATTATTTGATTTTTTCATTGATCATCGTTCCAGAAACCGGCCGTGAAGATGATAAAGTGAAGTTGAGTTAAGGTGATGGAATAGTATTCCTTCTGATCGGAACAAAGTGCAAAGTCTATACTAGGTTTTAGTTACTAGACAGTAAACATGTAGGGACTAAGCCTTGTTAGCTAATCTTGTTCAATTACTAAACAGCAAGTTACTTTACCTAATATGCCATTGAGGCCACAGTGAAACGAAAGCTGCAAAAATAATAATACCTTTACCTACTTATATTGTATAGTACCCACCAGTACTGTGTACTTATGTGTCACATTAAACAGGGTTTATATGTGACACATTATTAACATATATGTAATACCATATACCAACAATAAATTAATTGAGTATGAATTAAATGAATAAATAAATAAATAATGCTGGACAATCCACACAACATCATCTAGCCCCAAGCTAAGCAAAGCTTGTTATAGGTACTAGAAGACTGACATACCTAATACAATACATTACATACATACTTGAGTACCTACATAAATATCATAAACTAGTAAAGAAATAGTAGAAAAGGTATCTTACACTCAGTAACTGATAAACAAACAGCAGTTTCCAATAACAAGCTCATGTTTACTCGAATAATAAAACTTAGCGGAACACTAGACTCTCTGCGCTAACACAAAAGCAACTGCGAACTGAAAATACGCTCACGCAAAACTACTTCTATGTTTTCACCTTTCAACTTGTTAGATCATAAGTTTCACTTTCTCGGCAGCCATCGATTAGCATTTCTAATCATTTATTACGTAAATAAGTGGGGCTAGAATACTTGATAGCAAATGTTATGTGTGTGAGATTATTTTTGTATGTAATGCGTATTGTAGAACACAAAACGACATATATAACGAAAACAAAAGAGAATACCAACTTACTGCTATTTAATTTTAAGTTAGTTTTTAGCACACTTCAGCTAGATCTTCATAAAATAACACACAACAACAATACAATACAAATAGAAAAGAAAGCGTCGTCGCGTCGTGACAAGACGAGCGAGATAAGACTAAATATCACTGACAGTAACATAAACGTTGACATGACAGTGACTGACTTTTGACTATGTCATCAGAGCCTATAGACTTAAAATTCGAGTTGTTAGGCGAAATGTGATGTGGTTCTTTATTTAGAAGCCTTATTTATTATAGCTAAGTAATGTATACTACTACGTTCTCACGCTATGAACAGAGTCGTCTTCAACACGACAGAAAATTGCGGTTGTATCACCACTTTGTAAAGCTCCTTCCAAACACTTGTCAAGCACACTCAACATACCAGTCATCTAAATACAATAATACTTTGGAATCATGTTTGTTGGCATCTAGGCTGAATAATAAAAGAAAACTATTAAGTAGGTATATTATAAAAGAAACGGGACCTATTATTTACCTAATTTAAAAGTACATTGTATTGTATGTATTATTTCGTTCAAAGAACAGCCCAAATATGTAAATAAAAATACTGTTAACTGTTTATATTAAACTTTATTATCATAAAAAGTCAAAATATTACAACTCTTTAGCATTTAAGTTGTATGTAAACTTACTAGATACTAAATTTAGTAGCATAAAACGAATAAGTAAAGTTTTACTTTTACATATACCTACCTAGACAATTAGTTGTACAATCAGTGAATACCTAGGTGTAGGTACCTAGGTTAATTTTATAGAAGACCTTTTTCTACTTTTAGTCAAAGTGTAGTTATGGCCAACCAAGCTATCATTACGTTTCACATTTAAAAATTAAGTACATAAGTGCACAAACTTGGTAAATGTTTACGAATAAAAGTAACTAAAGCTGCCTTAGTAAGTATTAAAAATTGCATTCACTTATAGGTAAACATTTTTTTTATTTAATTTCTTCTTCTTGGTTGTAGGTATTTTATTTCACTGATGACTAGACACAATCATTATATAAAAGTTCCTACTTACATAAGTCATTAATAAATACTACCTATTTATATTTTTATAGGGTCTGTAAGACATGATTTCTCATATAAATAAATATTCACGGACATTTCACACAGCGCGCTCTAGTCCCGAACTAAGCAAGGCTTGTATGGAAACTAGATTGCTGATAGAGTACCACCGCATAATTATATACTTACTTACATTTTTTTTGTTTTAACTAAGTTACATAGAATACATAGTAACACCCAGACACAGAACAAATATTTAAGTTCATAACACAAACATTTGCCCTGGGTGGGAATCGAACCCACGACCCACAGCATGGAAGGCAGAGCTACTATCAACTGAGCTGACACGCCTGTCATACATGCCTGTTAAACATGCACTATATTATATTATGCACTACATCAAATGGCACAAAAACATTAAGCATATTGTTTTTTTATAATAATTATACCACCGAAGAGGCATATACAATTATATGGAAATAACATCAAAATTCTTGTAAAAATCATTGACAAGCTACTTTCATTTTACTTTCTTTCAATCATTTGATATATATTTTGATAATCTATAAAAACTTTTTTTATCACAAAAAACTATGTCAATCATCCCCTATATCTTAACAGCAAGAATACACAATATTTAAGGTACTCTTCTTCAACTTGCATTCCTGATTTTGTTTAACAAAATATGTGCAAGAATTAAAATATCACTATGCATTTTTGCACAATCACTTAAGTTTCAAACAGTCGGCGTACGCCGTTGTACTGTGGCTACGAAGTGTAGATACTGCCTTATTTCCCGTGGGAGTGACCGTGATCGCCGTCTTCGCCGTGACTGTGCGAATGAGGAGCTGAAAAAAAAAGAAGTAAATTGATTGAAAGGTTGAATCCCCTATCACTGTATAAACTGCTACAGACTAAAATGACGATAGAAACACTGTGTAAACTGATAAAGACTAAACAATGATATTGACAGATATTAAGTGAGTGATGTGACGTATCGTCCAAAATTGCATATCCACGGACGGATACGGATACGGATATCTAGTGCCAAGCAAGATCCGCGGATACGGATACCCGGAATATCACATTTATATACGCGCATTAACACATTTTATGTGTGTTTGAAGTAAAAGATGATAGAAGTAAGAATGCTTACTGAGTAGCTGTAGCCCAAACATAAGGAAGAATCCAACAAGCGACGCAATGTATTGCAGGATGCCGGTCCGGTCGCCCTTCCAGATCTCGAAGAAGATGACGTACAGAAGAGTCCCCGAAGCAAGACCTTGGAGGATCACTGATGGTACGCCAGCAGCTGCAGCCCCAGCTCCTCCAACGAGAAGGATCCCGATTCCAATACCGAGGGGAGAGACGATAGCAAATGTTGTGATGTAAACTACGGAGAGCCAAGTCTTGGTGCGGGTTGCAATCAGTTCGACGCCGATGCAGAAAGCGATGACTAGCTTGTGGGCTGAAATTGCTCCCAGCATGTACCTGAAATAATAAAAATTCAATGTTACCGACATACTTAATTTATTAATAGAGATGTACAAATGAATTAAACTGACTATATATTTTTAAAGCTATTGCATAGCTTTTATCGCGGGCCTTGAGCGTGGAGACCGAATCCAGAAATTCCGTAACGAAATAACCTAACACTGCACATGCGTAATCCAGCAAAAATGCTATGCAATAGCTTTACCGCGGCAGTCCCCGAGTGCCACACGTCCTTTTGTATTTACTAAATATAATAACAATATATAACCACTAACTCAGCCCAGTGGTACTCGAACTCGAGAGAACATAAACCGTTTGTATTGGATTATAAGAAAACTTTCACTTTCTCAAATAAATTAAGTAAAAACACATGTCATAACACTTGACAAGATTTCAGACTTTGACGTCTTACTAATTGTTAACGACATGAGTCTATACGGAGCCTGAGTGTGGCCTACGTAACTGATAGAGTCTAAAACATAAGGGCTCGATAGTGTTTCTCCAATATAATATTTACCTACTAATATTTACACTTATTTAAAATAATTTCTCCAAAATCTTTATATTTTATCATTTTGGCGCGTAACATTTCTACGGCAGGGCGGTCGTGTCGTTTCAAATACGTGGAGGGGGTTGAGATGTCAATGTCAGATTGTTTAGCGCCACCTATGGCTGAATAGCTAAAGCTAAATTAAGCGAGGTTCAAACATGGTTATAATATTTTGGTTCTCATAGCATACTATTAGTATGTCTACTCACCAACAGATGGCGTTGTTAGTTCATAAAATACATTACTTTAACTTACCAAACATGCTGTGTACTAGACTCCAAACCGACGGCGAGACCTTCGAATAGCTCATGGATGGACAGCGCTAAAACGATGAGCAAGCCTCTTAGAGCGGATGTGACGTCATCACCGACATTTACGGGCATATGGCTGTGGCCTCCGGGGCCGTGGGAGTGGCCATGCCCGTTGGATTGGCCTTCGGGATCCTGAAATACAGGAATATAGCCTAATTATGGACTAGGATTTTTGTTGGAACTAATGCTAATGATATATGACATGCGACTGTACTACGACACTAACGAGTAAGTAGGTAGGTAGGTGGTATATCTACTATGTTTATAAAAAAAATACACAAGATCTTTTTAAATCTGCGCTTTCACATGTAGATCTCATGGTAAAGCACATGCATTCTAATCCCAACAGTTTTTTTGTTTTTAATTTAATAAAAATTTAACTCAACTTATAGGAAATTGTTCAGTAATCCAGAAATCCAACTAATTTTCTATTTTTATTTATTCAGTTGAACTATCTATAGATCGTTTGCAACGGCCTGTAGATAGCTCAACTGTTTCTAAGTACATATTTTATATGCGTACATTTTGTAAATAATGTACCTAATATTCGTATGTTTGTGAATAAAAATTTCTTTGATTTAAAAAAAATCCTAGCATTGTACCTTTTTCTTAGTGAATTTATATACATTGTAAATACTGTAATAGTCGTAAGTTTGTGAATAAAAATTTCATTGATTTAAAAAAAAATACCTATCGAAGTTCATTACCTTTCCCTTAGTGATAGAATAAGGTTCGATAAGATCAGCGGTAGAATTAGTGACACTCTCGCCGTTGCTAGAGTCTCCTCGATTGCTCTTTCTCACGCTCAAGTTCCTGACCAGAGGAGCAGTTTGACCTCTCTTCTCTCTGCTGTGGATGTACATATGGACCAACTCTTCTACTAGGTACATGATGAAGAAGCCGCAGCATGTCAGTAGGGGAGTTAGGGAGAAGTCGAAAGCGCGAAGAGTTCCGATATCTGTGGAAGACAAAAAGGATCGTAAGTATTTTTGTAAGTTTTTTTTTATTTTTTACAATTTAAAAAGTTTACTACATTACGTAATATGAAATAGCTTTAGAGCGATTTCACATTATACGATCCGATATCGGTGTCGGACGCCGATCCGATATCGGGGTACTTATGTAAATGTATGAAATATGTACCTGTCTATTTCATATTAGTCCGGCCCGATATCGGATATCGGAGGTACATATTTCATACATTTTACTTACCCCGATATCGGATCGGCGTCCGACACCGATATCGGATCGGATAGTGTGAAAACGCTCTTAGAGTTTAAATAGATAGTTTTAGTTATTTGGCAATGACATAACTAATTAGCAAATGAGTTTAGCCACTTAAAATACTCATCGAAGAACATATTAAACCCGTATAAAAATTTGTTTAGGGACCATTATATATAGATACATAAATATATATACACTCTGTAATGCTGGGGCCACATTAGCGGGCGAATATTCGTATCGTGTTGGCGCGATAAAATCATCGTGTTCGGGTATAGGCGATGTTCTTGTCTACATTAGACGGGCGAAGATTCGTGTCGAGTTGACGCGATGTATCGTGCCGGATAGGGTGACCAGATGTCAGGAATTTTCCTGACATTTCAGGAATTTTAGACATATGTCAGGAATGCGGCCGGAAAAGGGAAATGTCAGGAATTTCTCGGCAAATAAATGGAACAATTTTTTTTTTACACTATAATTTTATTTTTGGTCACAATAACAAAAAGGAAATTGTCATTAATAGTAATTAGCTTTTTACGATTTTGACATCAAACAATCAACATTGACATATAATATTAAACGTACTAGATTCAAAAAATATTTTTTATTTTGAAATAACTTTTGAATTATTACGGAAAAATAGAATAAAATTAGTTGTGTTATAAAACTTATCCATTTATCACAAAAAATATATATACATATTCAAAAACCCAATTGAGCTCATGTCTGGAATTTTGTCAGGACTTTTGAAATTTGCATCTGGTAACCCTGTGCCGGATGGTGTTGTTCTAGGCATGGGCGTTTTTGTATTTTTTTTTACAAACCGATACGAAACCGATTTCAGATTTTGAAACCGATTTCAAAAACCGTTTTTTGAAATCGATTTCAGTAGCGAATATCGGAGCGTATTTACTAGTTATTACGACAAACGCAAAATCGAATTCTTTCGGTTTTTCGTTTTCAATGTGCAATTGGGTATTTGAATTAAAAAAATATTGTATATTTTTATGTATTTTAAGTTTGGTTTTCGATGCAAAACTAAACTCACGGTTCGGTTTCATTCGGATTAGGTTGTTAGGTTGTATTGTTAATGCGTTTTCTAAAAACAGTTTTCTCATATTGGAATGGAATATCGGATTGCAGTCAGAAATCATAAAACCGGACAATTCATAAAACCGTCAAAAACTCAAAATCCATAACGATTCGCTTCATTTCTCTTGCTCTTACGACGGTTCACTGAGTTAGAAAAAAAAGGAAATGAAATTAGCTCTGTCTTATTCTAACTAAAGTAGTCGTACGGTGGAGTGATAGAGAACGAATGCGTATCAAAACTATAGAAAACTAAAACTTTAGGTAGATTTAGATTTCGTTCGTTTGCAGTTTGAGTTTGGTTTTCGTTTTCGGTGCAAAACTAAACTCACGTCGGTTCGGTTTGGTTTCGTTCGGATAAGATAGTTTGCAGTTTGCGTTATCATCGTGCGTTTCCTAAAAACGGTTTTCTCATATTGGAATATCGATGCGATACGATTTCTGACTGCAAACGGATTTCAGTTTCGTTTTGATATATCTGTCTCATGCCTAGAACTTAGCCTAAGGCTAAGTTCATATGGCCGCGCGGTACCGCGTGGAACTACGAACCGCGCGGTATAAGATCAATATAACCCGTAATTAGCGTCTACATTATCGCGCGGTACCGCACGCCGCGGATCATCTGAACTTAGCCTAGGGCTAAGTTCATATGGCCGCGCGGTAACGCGCGGAACTACCAACCGCGCGGTACAAGATCAATATAAACGGTAATTATCGTCTACATTACCGCGCGGTACCGCGCGCCAACGTGCGTCGCGCTCCCATACAAATATCGTCATGTGAATGCTCAAACCGCGCGGCGACGCGCGGCGACGCGCGGTTACGCGCGGTCATCTGAACTTAGCCTAAATAAATTGACGTAGATGTAGCCACCTAAGCGAATATTGGCGCGACAAATTGATTCGCGTCTTCGCCCGAATACTACGCGATGACACGATGTACCCGGCCACATACATCGCGTTAACACGAATATTCGCCGTAGCCCGCTAATGTGGCCCCAGCATAATAAATAGTGAAATAATTTCAACGAGGAAATCCCTTAGCCCGCGATACCCGATGTAGGGTGTTGCCAACTTATAAACGCACGCATTACGCGGGAAAAAATAAATTACTTTTTTACTCTTTTTTTACGCCCCTGATTACAAAGTTTAGTTTTTGGCACTATCAACGCTATGTTATGTTATAATATGCATATTATGTTATTTTGAATGTTATTTAGTTATTACAAAGATGATTTTAAAACATCCCGCTGTTTCATTAAGAAAACGTTGAGCAAAAGAGTACATATCTACTTATACGAGTAAGTAGGTACATACTATGTACTAAGGTAAATAGGTGTCTAGTTTTTAATCGCACTTATGAAAAAACCTGTTATTATAGAGCTGATAAAATCTTAAAAACAACTATAATACGGTATATAGGATTCTTTTATCTGCATGTTGCAAACAATCACATTCCATTTGAAAACAAACGTGTAGCTAGTATCTTAATTACGCTTCCGATTGGTACTGATTTGGATCAGTTGAGCTATCTATAGATCGTTAGTGTGTAGATAGCTCAACTGTTCATCATTGTGCAATTATACAAAATCTCGTGATTTCTTAAAATAATATCTGGAAACTAATAGTTTAGATTGTGTTTATCAGTTTTTAAGCGAATATCATATCAAATCTTTCTGGGGGAGGTTCACGTGCCCCTCCCCTAAATCCGGCTATGTAGGTATACCTATGTGGGTAGTTCTCAGCAAATATCAAAATTCCATTCCTTTGAGTTTACCAAAAAAGTTACACAAATGTACATGTACATTTTGTAATACTTACGTAAAAGAAAGTCTTATTCTTTTTCTATCTATATAAATAATTAGAAGTGTAAAATAATTACAAGTAGAATAACTATCTTATCTACAAAGGCAATCGTTGTTAGATTGTATCTACTATAGTTTTTGGAAAAAACCTAGATATTCTTAAGTGCCACTTGCAATATGACAAGTATCACAGCTCTACCGGCTTAAAATGTCAGTTACATCATCATCATCAACATATATCAGTCCACTGCTGGACGTAGGTCTCTCCCAAGACGCGCGACTGAGCCCAGTCTTCGGCACTTCTCATCCATTGTTTGTCAGTTACTTATTTACTATTTATTATTAAATCGATAACGAAAACCACAACTGGATCAATGACAAAGAAAGTAGGACTGCGGTAATCTACACAAGTGCTCGAGGTCGGCCATATCTTTGGTGTCCTTTTATTTTATTACGACTTGGAAACTGGCTAGTGTTTATTTGTATTTTTTGCAATACAGCTCAACTTATACAGAACTATATTTAGGGCCTTACATTTTAATAATATTGTCCTCCTTTTCCAATGGGTTTCATCCTACTATTATTTTATTTTGGTTTCAAAAATGATCTACTTTGATATAATTATGTATTTCGGTGCTTTGTTTTAATAGGCTCACAGAATTCACACATACAAAAATTAATACTTAAATAAATATTTTGGTAAATGCTGGAAAACAACGATTTTTCCACATTTTGTAGATTATTGATTGGCACAATAGCTCTACAAAATATTAGACAAAATCGCTCAGGGGGGCCAACGCCACAAAAAAGTTTACATGTCTCGAGGTGCCAACAGACCCCCTTAGCAGACAAAGTTCCACCTTACCAAAAACTTTGTTTTATATTTTAACTATTCAATTTTAATCATCTTACTGTAATTATGCGAGCGCTTGATATTTGAATAGTATCTAAGTACTTCATATATCTGTGACATTATCTTATCAAACATTTAAATATATAACGTAACGCGCGTTTATCATAACGAATTTATTTTCGTTAGATTACGAGCTTGTGTTATATTATAGCAGATATAGATATAGTCATATAGTTGAAGTTTGAAACGTCTAAAACCCGACAATGAAATATTGTGATAATTTTGTCATATTTCATATTGCTATGCAAACAGGACAATGACGGAATTATTCAAATTTTATTTTGTGGTTCTTCTAGACTGGTCGCGTGGAACTGGCATCTAGACTAGAATCACCTAGTATGTAAGACGATTTTAAATGATCCCTGTGATTTTATTGAATAAAGATTTTTTTTACTTTTACTTTTATTTTCTATTGACTCTTTTCAAACATTCGAATAGTCTTATTTACAGGAAAACCTCAAACGTTCCGATCAGGCCAAGCAGATCAACCTCATCAGGCTAAATCGCTTGACAGCTGATAACAGTTCGGCCATCATGAATTTAGCTCAGAAAAGTTCAGTTGGTTATGAAAAAACGATATAGGACGTAAGACAAAATGGCGGATTAGCATAAAAAGGTTTTCTGAAAATTAATTGTTTTTTGAAGATAACGTAAGACTAAGCGATATGGTTCTAAACTACTTAGCCTGCTCCGAGGAGCAAATAAATAAATAATCAGAAAAGTTCAACGTTAGCCGGTTTCCTATCGAACAATGACAATCACGGGGATTGGAGGCGCTAGACGTTGAGTGCATTATTCATGTTTTCAAAGCCCGCCAACCACAGATATTATGCATCAAGCTAGACTCAAACTCAAACTGGTTGCAATACCTGCGTCAGTCAGCAACGTATGAGGAAAATATAAGGTTACGATATGATTCGACGATCGTGGGAAGCTTTTACCAGGAATAAGGATGTTAGGAACGTGACTGTACTAAGTGGCAATGATGCTACCACTTAGTACTGACACGATAAATAAAAAGGGCGGGAAAATACGGATCTCGAATTCTCAAATTAAAATATTAATATTTACATACTTTGATGTGGGTAAAATTGCTGGAATGGCAAAAATGTATGTTCTAGTTCAATTCGTCACTTTTACTCTTATTAAATTATGTTCACAGAAATATAGGTACCTAACCTACAAAGCTTTTAGCTTAGTTACTTGTCGTAGTAGTGCTTGATGAGGACATACTATCCAAGCGATAATTTTATTTTATACCTACATCATTTCAATAAAAAAAATTAAGTACATTAATAAAGTCGATTCATTAGAGACTAGTAGGTATGTATTATAATTATAAATACTTACTTAGAACTATAGAGTTGTAAAGATCATATAATTACATGGTGGCTTTACCGCAAAAACGTAATAAAACCGATTCATTTTCAATTTTATTTGTTTGGATTAATCATAGCGTGGTTGAAACGTACAATAAATGTCGTAAGTTCCCGTTGAAAACTTTTTGTCGATGCTTTGCGTCGAGATTCGAGATCTTTGATCGCCGCTAAGTACGCCATCTTGGCAACCTTGACGTCAAGGTTGCAATCTACACCATAACCTTGAAAATAAAGGCGGTGTTGTGATATTGTCTTAGCTAATATACGCTAGCGAGGTAGTTGAACTTTTTTGGGTAAATATGTAATCGGTAGTACTTACCTTGATAACGGAATTACTATGTGTAATGTGTAGTAAAATTTGTATTCTTCCGACAAGCGCTAGTCTGTGCAATGTGTGAAATCTTATGCCATTGATTTGGCACATTATGTGTAAAAATCAATGATGTAAGATTATTGTTTTGAGCAATGAGCGTAACAAAATGTGCGAGCCAGAAAATAAAATAAAAAAATGAACGTAATTCATTTTTTTTTACTTTGTTCAAAATTCTGTTACAATTTAAAATCATTCTATTATAAAATCATTGTTGATTGTAAGTACTAAATAACTCGGTCATCAAATCGTGAGAAGTGAGAGGAAGTGGGCCAATCGATTATCTAATCGGAAATTGAGAAACAAAATAAACAAATAGCGATATAAAATGATGCCATTAAACTAAAAGTCGGTACGCCGATGTGAATTACCGGCTTGGTAAGATTTACCTAACTAAAAGTATATTTTTTTTAAGAATTCTGTATATTTTTATAAAGGGGTTGGATGCTGTAATTACTTTGGTTTACCACACGTAATATTAAAACTCTCATAATTTTAAAAGACTTCATACATAATTTTTCAAATAAATTACAACAAACACTTGTTTTTTTCTGATCCCTAGATGGTAGTAGAATAGAATAGAATAGAATAGAATAACTTTATTTCAGTACTAAAAATTAGAACATATAAAAATAACATAGTAAGGTTGCGTATGTTTAGCTTTAAGCTTAAAACATTTTTTTTAAAATTTCAAAAGTGTCTAGACTGTCTTATTTACCTAAATTGATTTCCTACAGTCAATTCGATAAGCCACCGATGACTAATCTATTTCAACATAACAATGGTATTTTTGGTAGAATACATATGTTATCTATTAAGTCAAGTAATGCAATACTTATAATATGTATTTTCTCATAAGTATTATTTAAATGACTCAGTAACGTTTGTGGCTTATAACCACTTCCAAACAAAGCAAATATTGTGCAATGTTAATCAAATTTCTGTAATACTTATATTATTAATATTATATTATTACCTTATAACCTTTTTATTTCCCTAATAAAAATCTAACACATACAATACTTACTTATTTATAGCCATGAAAAATAGTTTAATTATTAAATTAAGGATCTCTCAACGAGTAAAGGTCTCCATTTTACTCCAACTGTCTCTACCTTTTGCCTTATAATATATGTTTATTTATATACATTATAAAATGTACATAGGCATATTACATACATAAGAAACAGTTGAGCTATCTACAGACCGTTGCAAACGATCTATAGATAGTTCAATTAAATCAGTACCAATTGGAAGCGTACCCAAGATACTGGCTGTATTGCCGCCATATATTATTTATTTTATATATAAACTACTATAGGTATATTCGACATTTAAATGTAGAATATATATAGTAGCACCCAGGCATAAACATATCAATGTCTGTTTTTGGTGGTAATGAACCCATGACCCAGAGCCCTGCAGACTTACCAATAGAGCTGTGACGCCTGTCGAATATAGAGACAAACTATTTTTTTTAATTTACGGCACAATTAATTAATTATTTAATAGATTCAGATCACGTACTACATTTGCATATAAATATACGGTGTTGCATACTAATGATTTAGGTACACAAATAGTTTTAGCACTGAGGTACTTGAGTTTTTTTTTTGGACGACCGATGTGGCGCGGCGGGCGAAGGTCCGCCTGCATGTATTACCACTTGCATATATTTTTGGTCATATAACAAGAAGAGTGTTAGATATGAATATGGATGGATGTAGAAGTAGAGGGAGGCCAAAGAAAAGATGGATGGACTGTGTGAATGATGACATGTGTAAGAAAGGTGTGAGCATTGACATGACGTCTGATAGAGGAGAGTGTAAGAAGAGGACGTGTTGTACCGACCCCACATAATGTGGGAAAGGGTAGGAAGATGATGATGATGATATATTTTTGGAATAAAATAGTTAAGAGCTTGTGTTATGGTATGGGTAGGTACTAGAAGACGACATACTTAATACAAATGTAGATATAATTTTTTTATTATAAGTGCATATAAAATACCCAGCACACCCTGAATAAATATTTGCAGATCAAACATTTATCCCAAGGCGGGAATCGAACCCGCAACCTCCGCGTCGCAGGCGAACCTTCGTCCGCCGCGCCACATCGGTCGTCAACTAAGAATTAATCTCGTAAAGATTTAGATATTTTTTTTATAATCCTTATTCGTTTTATTATTTTGCGTGATAACAAGTCGTACTAACGGCCGGTTTCTCGAACGATGATCAACGAAAAAATCAAATAATTACTATGTGTCAAACTCGGATCAATCGTGATTTGGGTTTCCAGAAACCGGCCGTAAGTATATCGCTATCGTGCAACGGTCGTAAGTAACGGCCGTTATCTTAAAGTGTTTGACAATATACCTAAAGATTTGTGTGTAGATAAGATAATCATTTCGCAAACGAAAAAACACTAGATAGATTTTTTTATGTTTACTGTAAAAAATACTAACGGTCTATCTTATAAAAAGTTAGAGCAGACTTGATGTCATGATTACTGTAATGGTGACATAATGTAAACGTTAACTTTTTATAAGATAGGGCTTCATTTGAAATAGGCTTCATATTTTTTAATTATACTGAACGTGATTTTAATAATAATATGATAGATGAAGATTATATATAAATTATATAATATGATAGATTATAAATAAATAGGTTTTATATTTTTATTAATTATACTGAACGTGATTATTGTTAGAGTCCGACCGAAAGTGGTTTTCCGGCCGAAACCGAAACCGAAACCGAATTTCGGCCGTGACTTCACTTTCGGCCGAAACCGAAACCGAAACTCACGTGGTCAAGTAAAAAATTAAATACAAAGGAGAATGGTTCCCCAACAAAAAAAGTCCTTCAGAGTTGCTATTAAATGTAGTACGTTTAGTTTAGTAGTAGTTCAAAAGGGCTTTTATTGGCCTACATTTTACAATAATTACGAAAAAAATCCGTCCCACAGAAATCCATGTATTCTGAAAAAATATTTTTAATTTAACATCATATTTCTTAAAATTCTGAAGGCCCACAAAAATGGATTTGGTAGGCATTTAAAGAGCTTAATTCGGTTTTTACATTGTTTAAAAATCCAACCTGTAGGAATCAAGATATTTCTGAAAAATTGTATTTTTTTACAATACTACATGATTTTCAGCAATAACTCAACTTCTTCAGATTGAATTTTTAATTAATTTAATCGCAATCAATCACATGCATTTTTGTGGGACATCAGAATTCGGAGCAAAACGATGTTAAATAAAAAACAGTTTTTTAAAACATCTCGACTTCCATGGGATGGATTTTCAATAAAAAAATATCAAAGGTAGGCCTGTAAAATCTCTTTTAATCTAATTATGTGGCAATCCTGAGAGACGATTTTTTTAGTCGTGGCCCACGCTCCGTAGAGAATTGCAGATTCTCATTTATTATATTTGACCAACTATGTATTCTGAATTTTACCTCAAGTCTCAAACTAAGCAAAGCTTGTACTATGGGAACTAGGTTGCTGGTAGAATACTTATATACATATTTTTTTTGTAAATACATACATATTAACACCCAGTGATAAACATAAATATGTATTCTATGTTCGTATTTAGATTTATTGTAGAGAACGGCTCGTTATCTGGTTCCTCGGATAATAAACAAACTACCTGCCGAGTTAGTAAACAGCTTAACACATAAAAACATTAAATTTAAATTAAAAGCATACTTTTTAGCAAACATGAAAGATTATCAATTGATTAACTTTTGAACCTAGTTTTTTATTTTTTCTAAATAACTAATGCACTTAACTAAATCCTAGATACCTACTTTTATCTTGTACCATCTTATAGGAGTAGTTATGTACATAACTAATTTAAATTCTAAGTTGAAGACTCACTTTAGCATTAAATCTACAAACCTTGTGGTTTTCTTAATGCTATTTAGATTACGTACTTATGTTAACTTTTTAAATGGTAAATAAATAAAAAAAAAAAAAAAAAAAAAAAATGTATATAAGTATTCTATCAGCAATCTAGTTCCCATAGTACAAGCTTAGCTTAGTTTGGGACTAGAGTGTTATGTGTGAATTGTCCATAAACATTTATTTAAATATTGAAATAAGTTTACCTATACAACGTAATTTAGCAAATTAAACACTTTACATTTTTCAATTACTATCTGTTATGTGACTTGATTTGTTTATAATAACAAAACAAAGGTACTGTTACTCAATATTTAAATTAACTATATAAATCATTCAAGTAGGTACAGAAACGAAACAAAATCTTACATGAAATCATTTCCATCTAAACAAAACCTCTAAAGAATGTTTGCGTCGGGCGATAAGTACGATAACGCACTAAGTTTTGATGCTACAGAGGCGAGCTATCCGAAATAAGTTTCGGTTTCGGCCAAAGTTTCGGCCAATTTTGGCCGAAACCGAAACTACAGCCGAAACTTGAATTTTGGCCGAAATTCGGCCGAAACCGAAACCGAAACCGAAATTTCGGTCGGACACTAATTATTGTCCCTTAGTGGAAATATCTAATCAAGTAGCGTTTTTTTTTTTTTTTTATTCTAATTTTTAAGGAACTTTAGTCAAGTAGCGTTAAAAGTTATGTTTACATTATTAAGGAAGACTACAAAGATTACTTGATTTACTAAACTGGAAAACCCAAACGCAAATTACCGTTAATAAAATTTTCGACGAATTCTGCGATCTCAGTCATAAAACCGGACTCATTAATTAGTTATAAAATAATATTTGCTGAGATTGGATTATTTTTGTGATGGTAAATCATTTGAATTTGTATGATTTACAAGTTATTATTTCGGCTTCGTTTTGCTATCGTTATATTTACGTCAATTCGCACTATATCATCGCATCTTTATATATTTAGATTATGTGTTATTCTGATGTATAAACTACATTGTTGTAAAGTTTCATTGAAGTCTATTCTGCAGATTTTGCGTGAAAGAGTAACAAGCATAGGTACACTTTGACATAGGACATATGTTTTATTGACACACATTTTTGTACAGATTAATTTAATACATAGGCTCCCGAGCTAGTTGAAAAAACATCCATACAACCGGTTTTGTTTATAATATAAGGATTGTGACTATGTACGTACATAATGTACTTTAATGTTACTTGTATACGGTAAGTAGGTACCA
This sequence comes from Ecliptopera silaceata, assembly GCA_932527185.1. Taxonomy (NCBI): domain Eukaryota; kingdom Metazoa; phylum Arthropoda; class Insecta; order Lepidoptera; family Geometridae; genus Ecliptopera; species Ecliptopera silaceata. The sequence goes on along the minus strand of OW052208.1, from coordinate 5,027,116 downwards.
AATTACGTTTTTTGTGTTACCTTTATTTGTCAGAATTATCATAAAGTACAATAACATACATAAAGAAGTTTATGAATGGAGGTATATTTCAATAAGCCTTTGTTTGTATAATCAGTGATGCATGTCGACCAGTGTTTTAACTAGTTAATTACCCTCACATGTCAGTAAGGTACTTTAGTTTGTAAACAATGTACATTTATATCATCATCATTCCCCTGCCCTTATCCCACGTTAAGTGGGGTCGGCACAACATGTCTTTTTCTTCCACTCACTCCTATCATTCGTCAAATCCGAGTCCACTCCTTTCACATTCATATCCTCTTTCACACAATCCAACCACTTTTTTTTCGGCCTTCCTCTATTCGTGTACCCAGCCACGCTCACATTCATAACCTTCTTCGTAATATGATTTTCATCCCTCCTCATAACATGTCCATACAAACAATGTACATTTATAATAAGTAAGTTTATAATAAGGTAAAGAGTTAATTAAACTATAGGTACTTAATAAGTATATAATTTAAGGAGCCTGGTGGGAAGCGGCGGCTGATAGAAAAGAATGGAGGAAAAAGGGGGAGATCTTTGCCCAGCAGTGGGAAAGTACAGGTTAATTAAAAAAAAAGTATCTCTTCCTAAGATGTGATTTGTTCATATAAAAATCTGGTTGGAACCAGGCCGTAAATTTTCTATAATTTAGTAGCATAAAAAATTTGATAGTAAAAAAAAGTAGGTACATGACTAGACTACTTATTTCTGTGGATTTCATCAACGGAATAAGAAATATATAAATCAATAAGGTTTATTTTTTTGAAAAGCCTATCATAAATAATATTTAAAATTACGCGATAACAGAGTATTTACTTAGATATAATATATTAGATAATACATAATTTAGTTAATGATTATAATTATATCTAGGTAGGAAGAAATAACGTAAACCGTTACTGTGATAGGTTGATGATGATGATTGGTGACTGATGTGATGACTGATAGTGTTATGTTGAATGATTGACTTTCTTTTGCACTAGCAGGTAGAACGTGAGGTGAATAAATTCAAATCAAACAAAGCCGTTATCATTTGCAGTCAAATCACACTTTAGATATCTTACCTGCAAATCCAAATCCTGTCTTTAAGCTGAAATAAACTGATGCTTAGGATTTTAACAAGCCTTTGACCATGAGAACATCATTACAGTCACAATAAGCCGTAAGTTTCTTGCCCGTTCTTCAAGGCTCTGGTCGCGTTGAACTGGCACCTAGAATCACCTAGTATGTAAGATTCTAAATGATTCTTATGATTTTATTGGATAAAGTGGTTTTTTACTTTGACTTTGATATGGTTGCTTCAAGCACAATACCGGGCAGTCGTCAGTTCAATTTTTTTTACGAACTCTCCCTGCTTTGTAATAAATTGTTTTTTTTTTGTAAAAGTGAATGCGGATCTACTTGGTCCGATGGACAATTTAAATAACAAAAGAAACGATAAACTCCTTTCGAACCGGTCAGTTAAATTAACGATTGTTTTACGACAGTATATAAAGCCAAAACTGCGCAGTGCAATTCCGATGTTCCAATAATGTGCGAGGTTATAAACAGTCATTGCTATTATGTAAAAGTCGAGAGATTTCTAAAGGACGAGAGCATTGACCTTTCCACATGACTCTGATTTATAGCTATCAAACTATCTCTTCTAGCCATGATGTCTGTAGTTCTACGAATACGATAGATTCGCTATTTTAAAGGTTGATGAAAACAGTAGCATATAATATTATCGATATTAAAACAAAGTTGTTCAAAGAGGTAACTTAAATAAGTACTTATTATTATCGACGATTTTAAGCTTTTTAATGTATATCAATAATACAGTTGGAGTATGTATTAAGTATCACGAATTCACGAGTGTAACAGTTTTGTTCCTTTGTTTAGATATGGTTGGGTCGCGAATACGGTCGCGCGTCTACGCGTATCCAATACAGAGCGATATTAGTTTACCATAACATACATTCATACAACCTATATAAAAAAACATATTAATTGACCGACCGAGCGAAGCGTCGTAGTTTCGAGATCGGCCGAAAATGCACTTATCCTTCCGTCTGTTTAGGTGCTGTTCTTGCATTTTTAATCGATTTTACCGAAAATTAATACACAAGTATTCAAAACGATTTAGTCGAGCGTGATTTTCGATTGGGACAAGAAAATGGGAGGGAAAACGGGCAAGTTTGCTGTAGCGTTATGTATCGACGGAATTACCTAAATTCAATTTGAGAAACACAGTAAATACTTCATTCTTTATAAGATTATCGCGAGATTTGTTTTCACAGAACGTAGATTTGTATAAGATGATTAATTAAAAAAAAAAGGTAGCACTCCGGGAGTGCCGGCAGAAGTGAAAACTTCAATATTAACGTTGTGTTTAATTATAAGTATAAAAGTACTATCATTTATGAGGTAGAATACAATGTTTATGTTTTTATTTTTTATTATTTTTCGCCCTGTGCCGCCTAAACAGAGCAGCACACTCAGGCACGGTAGAAAGAGTGGGAGATACTAGTTCCTCTCCCTTCCCCTCGATCTTACGCTTTTTCGATCAACGTCACGTGACCCTGACGCGAGTTTGAAAGTTTTTACCCACCCAGCGCCGCTAAAGAAGTTTTCACTTCAAAAAGTTATTTACATTGTACAAATTTTTATTGAGGAATTGACTACATGATTCAGGTCTTGCCTATTGACTAACTACTGCCTAGCTTACCTAATACGGTCCGAATTCGCATTCTATTCAAGCAAAGTACAGACTGAGTACGAATTCTTTGCGTGCGACATTAGCATTGGACATTAGGAAGTACGCAAGGTTTATACAAATATAATTATTATTGTAATGTGATTATTGCACAATTTAAAAATAAAAATGTATGATTGGACGTTCAATAGTACAAGCTTAGTTTGAGACTAGAGCGTTATGTGAAATGTCCGTGAAATTTATTGTATCACTATTCATTATATTACTTTTCGCATACATTAAAGGGTTTTTGGTAGAGTCATGTATAAGAATACTTACACAGCATAGACTAATATTTTAATATATCAAAAGATTTTGGTTTTTGCATCCCTGTATCAAGGGAAAGTCGTGGGTTTAAACAACTAAGCAAAGCTCGTACTATGAAAACTAGATTTCTGATAGAATACTTCAAAATAAACAAATTCAACCATTCAGAAACTGTCGAAACCACGATCATTTTTCAAGGTCTCTGATTGGCTATATGGGAATTAATATAAATTATCTGTCAGATACATAAAAATACTGAATTACCTACAAAGGTTACAAATAGGTGGTAAATCCTATTCAGTTTTCCGATTTATCTACATCACGTTTTTGCAAAGCAGAAACAATATACCTACGTGTCAAGTTGAGTCATCCATTAATTTCCAAGTTCCTTTGAACAGAATACCTACTAGGTATTATGTAAGTAGGTAGGTATATATTTATTGGTATAGTGTACCTACTTAAGTATTATATACTATGGTATTGTCTTTGGTCTTACTTTGCAAACACGATTCCTGGTGCCTCAATGTATATATATTCATTTATTCTGATGTATAGAAATTAGATGATACCTATGTTTGAAATATATTTCGATATAGGTAATTTGATTTAATTTTCTATGGGTTGACAAATACCCTTACCCATGTAAGTTGAGCTTTTTTAGTATAATTTAATAATAATTAATAAAATATATGTAAACATTTTAAATTGAAACAGCTATTTTAATTATTAATACATTTTACGCTTTAAGGATAATAAAGAGCATTAGTTTTTATATTTAAAGTACAATTTTATTTTGATCGCAGTTTTAATTTTTTATTAGATTAGAATCAATTGATGAAAGTCTGGTTGATTTTTAATATTATGTTCCTAGAATACTATATATTTTTTTTTTTCGCTCCTCGGAGCAGGCTATAGTTTAGAACCATACCGCCTAGTCTTACGTTATGTTTTTCTCATAGGTTAGAATACTATAATGTGATACAAATCATTTTGCTCAAAATTATGAACCTCTTTGGATAACACATTGTATCTTCCAAAGAGTTTTAAACATAACATTGTATCTTCCAAAGAGGTTTAAACATAATGTAGAGCCTCCGATATGTTAGAACTTTCTTTACATTAAATCAATACAGAAAACAGAAAAGTCAGGTTTTAATTTTATCTAAACCTGAGATAGATAAGCGGTGATTTCCCGACACCAACGAGTTTCCTCGTTATAATTAGATTTGACGACGTCGTTGGAACAGATTCAATATTTGGAATCTCAAAGTTATTGAGGATAATGTGAGAATACGATAGCAATTAATATGATATTAAGAAAAGGTACATGACTTATATTAGTACTAAACAAAAATAAAAATAGAACAAAATGAAATAAACATACTTTATAAAATATAGGACACACAACTTTAATCCCAAACTACTGATTGATATATTGATATCCTACTTTTTTATCCTGTCAAAATTCTCGTCGTGAATTTCAGCATAAAAACATTCAACAGTAGGTTTATTCTGTGGTAGTTCTATTCAATAATAGGATAGGTACCTTATTTTATCAAACTTTGCTACCACAGAATAAACCTACTGTTGAATGTTTTTATGCTGAAATTCACGACGAGAATTTTGACAGAACTTTTGACAGAAGTTTAGACAGCTGTTAGGCTTGACTATCGCTTTGGAGTGGCATGTTAGGGTAAGAATCTAGATAAAGTCGGAGCTTTAAACTACCAAATACTTTAGTACTGAACAAAATACATTCCAGTTTTCAAAGTTGACTACTTGACAATAGGACATTGGTCATAATATATATATATATAAATACCTATGTACCAACCTAATATTAATGCACTATGGAATAATCGAACAATCGTATTACTATCTGTTTGCATAAATAAATGCCAATTTCATGAGTACAAGTCCAAACAATAGACCAGTAAAATAAATAATTCAAAAAATAATCATGAATCAGTGTTATCGTTACGACAATCGACAATGTGGTTTATATTTAGCACCTAGGTATAATACATTTACATATGAAGTAAGTAAAATAATTGTTATTTATACTTAGCCTTACAGAAATGTCTAACAGAAACTATTAATTTTAATTTACTGCTTCTTTAATTTGTTTTTAAATATGTTCTATGTGTAAAAATAAACGTTTTCTATTCTATTTTTATAATAAGTACCTAGGTAAAAAATAACCAAAACACATTTAAGAATGCTCTTAGATTTTTTTTATACACTTTTAATGGGATTTTAAAATACTTATAGGGATTAAAATATTTTTAGCATTTTCTAACCTAGACCATTGAGACTGAGTTTATATAGGCTTTTCATACGTAAGAAAGTAAAAATATGTGGAAAATAATATGATGGAAAATAATATGTTTTCCATCACAAATAAGTTTCACTGCTATAGTTCTGGGCGTTTCCCTTTATTGAATTGGTAATTTATTGATTTGACATAATAATATGTCAATGTCAAATGCAGTCTTGCAGCTAGAGCATAGATTATACAATCACTTCTAGGAAAGCTTAACTTCATGTTTTATGTTAGGGTTTTCCTATCATTTAGCTAGGCGGAAATACCTCAGGATATCAATACTGAGCTTTTTCTTGTAACTTTTTCCGTTTACGACTTTCATTTTGTAGAATGCCAAAAATGATTTGAAATAGAACTTTTAGGGTTAAGGTTAGTTTTCCTAATATTAACTTACTTAATTAAATTACTGTACAAAACAGTTAAATAATTAAGTAAGTTAATTTATAGAATCAATCTCAAAAATTGATACAGGGTTACACAGAAAATTATTGTTTATGTTCGCAAAACTAAAACCTTAAAAAAATTGAATTTCCCGCTAGAGCGAGAGGTATCACCATAAGTTCGTCTCTTCACATCTTTTTTTTTCTTTTGTATTTACCGTGGACAACAAAGAATGATGATTAAAAAAATGCAAGTAAGTAAATAATTTTGTCAAAGACTCGAAAATGTAAGTTATCTGCCAAATATGGTGATTTTTATCAAGATGAGTTCAGCAACCGGTTGACCGTGAAAAGCAACTTTCCAAGTTAATAATTATTATATTATACCAATTCTTTGGTAGGGTTTTCTGAATTAGGACATATTATTTTCATTTAGTGAAGTAATTTAAAATTTTAATCTTCTTCTTCTTATCGTGTCGATGCTACAACTATATATTACTATGTATTCTGTTGTAAAATTTTAATTAAAAATGTAGAATAGCATAGCGTACCATAATCAGTGTATTATGCTTTGTATCGCAAATATGTATAATAAATAAATAATTATTAAATATAAATACATCATTTTCTTTGTTCTTACTTATCTTGAATTGGTTGTAGGTATTATCTAAAACTTCGTCTTCACTTCTACGTGACTTGACAAACACGCTTATACTTACGTATTTTAAAGTACTTAGTAATAAATAATAAACAGCCTTTGTATATACACACTTTCAACATCAAACCTATTTCCAATTTTCATCACACCTACAAATTGTTGAATTCTTTGTCCAATATCATTAATGGTAGTCAAAATCTTAGCAAAAAGAGCTCGGTCGTACACTCATTTAAAATGACTCTACGACAAAATTATTCAATATTTAGTACACGAGGATCAGATTATTAATATTCTTACATTTTCTACAAACTCGACATTTTTATGCAAATTACTTTATACTCTTCGCTTAAAACAAGATTCCGTTTCGATTCTTGCATGTAAGTGTTTTGTTTTTAATTAACTTAGACGTAGATAAATCAGAGACTAAATCACCGGAAATAGATGGTAGGTATAGGTAGTTCATCCGACTTAAATTAAGCCATGAAGGTGAACAAGATACATAGAACGCTAGTTTTTTATTAAGATGATCATATTATCTCATTTATTGTTTATTTCGTTACTTTATTTCTTTGAATAATGCTTGGATACACTTTTCGAAAGCTTAATCTTTAACCTGTTCTCTGTTCTACAGAAATGGTTAGCAGTAGGTACAGTACTTAGCAGTAGGTACTGAGCTGACAGTGTACTTTACCACACAATTGTGGAGGCAATGCGCTGGTAACAAGTGTCACTTAAAATTTTGTAAAAGCTTATTACCTACATGCCGTATGGGTTGGGTACTTTACATAAACTACCGACCAACGCAACTGATAGATTTAAACCTGTCTTAAACTTGCTTCGCGAATACTTGCTATTTTAAACTAAGGTCTTCCGAAGTTTATACTGTGATATAAAATAAAAATACTCACGCTGCAGGTAGAGCACGTTGTGATCCACTTCTGGCATTAAGTGCATAAATGTGGTTGACAGTAGGACGCCTCCTCCGAACGAAAGCAAGGTCATCACCAGCCGGTTGGTCGACTTGAGACTCCCCGCCTCTTCAGCAGACACCCATTGGAATTTCTTAGCCAAAAACAAGGGTGTAAGACCGCAGATCATGGAAGCACAGAAAAGGACTGCCATCGAGACGCCCTTCGCCATAATGACTCCCTCCGTGTCATCGTGATCATGGTCGTGGAACAGTACAACGTCTTCGGTCGACATTTTAACTATTGGCAGTTTTCGGAACCGTTTGGTTTTGAGCGGGGAACTAAAGTGGAGCTCGTTTCCTCGTGGTTGGTTTATATACGCGGACTGATGAGTTTATCTGTTTGCGCGTGCGCCGTCTGGGACCGACGTGCGTTTACTATGGTCGCCGGCCGGCGGCGGCGCGGTGCAATCCACTTCCGCGCAAGCCTCCGTAGCGTAGGGAGGGTCTATGAGCTCTTCTGTGGCGTCAAAGCCTTACCGCGCTCGCTAATTTGCTGTGCAATTATTTTCTTGCATTACCTGCTATTGTAGACGATGCGTTTATTGGTTTAGTTGCTATCAACATTTGTGTTTTTCTTAAAATGTTAATTGCTTTTTCACTATGCTTATTTAGGTATGTTACAAATCACAATAGTAATAGGTAACTATGTTTTATTTTGTGAGAGGTGGGTATTTTGCAACATTGCAATTACATTTAAATCCGTATAATATCCTTAAACCTTGCATCGGTCCAAAAAAATAAAGGCTAAACGTGCAGAGACAATGTTTGACTACAAAATTTGGGATTAACATTTTACTGTTTAAAATACTTGCCTTGTCTTGCCAACTTGGGTTTAATACGTTCGCAAGGAAAAATAATGATTTTTTCAGACCTACTAACCCACTTCTGTTACCAACTGTCATTATGTGATAGGAGTCTCACCGTGCATAAGTAGCACCTACAAGTATTATGCTATATTCAACATATTCAATGAATAATTCTTCGGTTGGATAATACTCAAGGTCTTGCGCAAGACAGATCATTTTTCAACTTGTCTTGTAAAGATATAAGCTAAATATCAAAATGCTAATTCTATTTGATAAACTGCTAAGATAATATGCCTATTTCTATTACTGTATACCTATTGAAGGACATTACTGATAAACTACATTCTTCTTTTTATCGTGACGATGTGTTCTCTAACAATGTTCTCCCAAAACTTGGCCACCTCTATGGCGTTTTCAGTGGCCTATACAATTAATTGTATAGGCCAATATGTGGTACAATTGTAGTACCACTTTATCTATAAACTATATATATATATAGTAATATATATAGTAGATATATATATATATGTATATATAATAGATAAACTACATTAAAATCATCCGTTTAGCCGTATAAAGGAGAAAAGGATGAAATAAACTGGTACAATTGCGGTGGTTTATTTTGACAATAATTTACATTGAAGAGTTACCCCGATCGTGCATCGGGAAAATTATAAAAAAATAAGTAAGTGCTTGTCTGTGACTAAGTAAACTAACTTGCATCTTGACACACTTTCACAGTTTGTTTTACTGATGCATTGTGGACTGTAGAGTGCTAAGAAGTGTAGAGTGTAATATAGGAGTAATATTTATGAGTAGATACAAGTAAAATAGTTCATAGTTCATTTATTCGTAAAAACAAGTATACGTCTTTAAACACAAGAAAAGAAAACAGTACAAGTACACTCAATCAATAATATTAAATTTAATATAATAAGTATGCTTCATGAAGTATGAACAAAACAAAGTACAAGTTTTTTCGATTTTAAGTTAATTTAAGTAAATATTCATGGAAATTAATAACGCCATTAAATCCTCAAACTAATTATGGGAACTGCAGATGTTTTTTTTAAATACATAAGTAAGTACTTAGTTAAAACTAAAAATACAAACTTCTTAGTGGGGATTGAACACGCAATGCAAAATATACAGGGTGTATTTTTAACAAGGGAAAATGAGTTCCTCTCTCCTCTCCCTATCTGGCCCTTGCTTTATAAAAAAGAATTAGACAAGTACTGCATATAAAAAAGTATATAAGTATTCTATCAGCAATCTAGTTCCCATAGTACAAGCTTTGCTTACTTTGGGACGAGAGTGTGATGTGTGAAATGTCCATGAATATTTATTTAATATTTTATACATACTTAATTGAATTCAATCATATTTTGTTTGACATAAGATGATTAATATAAATAGCCCCACTAAATATTTTTACTCCTATTTATATGACAATACGTACTTACAGCAACATATTACCGTATTTGTTTAATTTATGATTGTAAGTTACGTAAATAATACCTAGAAGTACCTAAATGTCCACTTGTACCTAAGTACATAGTTTATGACATAAGTTAAAAGATATGTAGAAGAGAATGCGACAAACACATAAAGTAGTTACTTATGTTCAACATTGTTACGTTTGTAGAACGCCAGGTGACCAAATATCTGCAAAGAGTTTTTATTTATATTCATGGCGAGAGTCTTGCAAACTTTTTGGTATTTATTAGAACAAGGAAGTTATGTGATTAAACAAAAAGTGCCAATCCCGGGAGACTCGATTTTTGAATAAAGATTTATTTGATAAGACACTACAGTTTAGTTTCCATTTTCGGAAACCAAGGATAAGATGATTGACATGGCAAATGTACCTACAAAATGAGCAAACCAGAAAGAAAAAAAAAAGGTAGCACTCCGGGAGTGCCGGCAGAAGTGAAAACTTCAATATTAACGTTGTGTTTAATTATAAGTATAAAAGTACTATCATTTATGAGGTAGAATACAATGTTTATGTTTTTAGTTTTTATTATTTTTCGCCCTGTGCCGCCTAAACAGAGCAGCACACTCAGGCACGGTAGAAAGAGTGGGAGATACTAGTTCCTCTCCCTTCCCCTCGATCTTACGCTTTTTCGATCAACGTCACTTGACCCTGACGCGAGTTTGAAAGTTTTTACCCACCCAGCGCCGCTAAAGAAGTTTTCACTTCAAAAAAAGAAAAGATGATTGAGATCTAATGTCTTGGCTAATAACATTTCGCATTATTTTTACATACCTACTTAAAGACTCCACTAGGCACTTACATAATATATAAAACAATAACGGTCTATCTTATAAAAAGTTAGCGCAGACTTGAAGTATTGATTACCATACGTAATGATGAAACGCTAAATTTTTATCAGATCCCCTATCAAATTTAGCGTTGTGAGCTAGTAGGTAAAGTAAAATACATAATTTCTCTGAATGACATTGGTGTTCCAACTCTCGTATTTAGGCGACAAGAACCAAACGATTACTCAAGAAACACGCAATGAAGGTCGATCTTAGAGAGCTGTCTTGGAACATACCCAATCACTAAAAATAAAGTTTAGTTACGATGTGAAGGCATCTACTTAGATGATGATGATAAAAAAATACTAAAATAATTGATAAGAATTTTGTATCCTACAACTTTACTGTTCTACCGAATAATAATGTTTAGGAATCATTGTAAACGGACAATTTTTTTTGAAGTGAAAACTTCTTTAGCGGCGCTGGGTGGGTAAAAACTTTCAAACTCGCGTCAGGGTCACGTGACGTTGATAAAAAGCGTAAGATCGAGGGAAAGGGAGAGGAACTAGTATCTCCCACTCTTTCTACCGTGCCTGAGTGTGCTCTGTTTAGGCGGCACACAGACACATTCGCGCTTGCGCGAATGTGTCTGTGTCATTGTGATTGTCATTGTCATTATGACGTCTGTGGTTATATTTTTGAAGTGAAAACTTAAAAGTGAAAACACAACGTTAATATTGAAGTTTTCACTTCTGCCGGCACTCCCGGAGTGCTACCTTTTTTTAATTACCTTACTTTTTGTGGATGAACCGATTGATAAAGATAGTTTATTGGAAAGCTAGTGCTTCTCATGTAGTCCCATCAAAATCGATATCTGTCCACTATATATTTAATTGTCATAAAAAATATATTATATAAGTACTTTTAGTGTAGTTTTTTTGCCTTATTAGCTACATTGGCTTAAACACAAACAAAACACTACAACTGTGTAGAGAATACATTAAGTAGGTAGGTACTTTGTTTTTCCCACTTTTTTCACATCATCAGCATTGCACAACTTGATGTTTTGTAAGAGTTTCTGAGAAAATATGCCAATTTGTTGCAACCGGTTATCGCATTCGGGAAATTTTCGTCCGTAAGTATTATACGAGTAGCGCAGCCTGGGACTTCTAAAATGCTGCATGTTCTAGCAGTAGCTGTTTTTTTATAATAAAAACAGATAAATAGTTTTGACTAATCATTTTTTTTTCATATATTGTCCTACTGCTGAGCAAAGGTCTAATGTCCATTGCTTTAAATTATTTTTTTATATTTTTTATTCCCTAACCTATCACGTTCCACTGCTGGGCAAAGGTCTCTCCCAAATCCTCGAACGGCATTATTTTAAAGCATAGCAATTTATGTCGTATTTCTGTGACTATACGGTTGAATGTCCATTAGTAAAAATTAAATCCCTTGCCATGCCGTCCCGGTCTGCGCAGGCCCTTATACGAATTCTGAACGCGTTGACCCGGACGTAGCTCGAGAAATGTGGGTTTATTTTGATGTAGCATAATTGTTTTTAGTTTTTTTTTAGTAAGTAAGTAAGTGTTACGCGTGCGCATTACATACAGAAGACATCAACGCGCGAGCTTAGCATATAAGAAACATTAACCTAGGTAAGTGTTAAAATTATATAAAAAACAAAAAAAGACGTGTGGCACTCGGGGGCTGCCGCGGTAAAGCTATTTATTGCATAGCATTTTTTGCTGGATTACCTACGCATGCGCAGTGTTAGGTTATTTCGTTATGGAATTTCTGGATTCGGTCTCCACGCTCAAGACCCGCGATAGAAGCTATGCAATAGCTTAAAAGTGAACCTCTAACTGAGATATCGCGATGTTTGCCAAATGACATAGAATCGTTTCTCATCCGCGTCAACATTAATTTCAAGCGCGTGAAAATGCATTGTATATATGTACTGGTATTCTTGTTGGAACGAAGTTCCTTAAAGCGCGTTGCGAAAGGGGCTAGACGGAAAAAATAAGACCAAAAGTTGTAACGACACTTTTTCCTATAATTGTAAACTTGAATGCCAGCCAGTTTCGCATTGAACCGTGTGGTGCCTAGCGTGGAAAACTACAGAGATGCCTTGGATGGTCAGCCTGTCAACGCAAATCTTGTTAAAACGGCAAACGACCAGAAAGTAGAGTAAATGCATTTGTCTTGTCGATATTTTATGTGGAAGCTGAGGTTAACGAGTATCATGCTACACCCAAGTTGATGAACTGCTAGAATAAATAAATAAATAATGCTGGACAATCCACACAACATCATCTAGTCCCAAGCTAAGCAGAGCTTGTGTTGTGGAGACTAAAAGACTGACAGACTTAATACATACAATACATTACATAGATTTTTTTTATTATACATATATAATGTATCCCAAGGCGGGAATCGAACCCGCAACCTCCGCGTCGTAGGCAGACCTTCGCCCGCCGCGCGTCATCGGTCGTCAAATGACCGTCAATAGAGTATACATATTGAGTATGTTTTATATAAGCAATCTTTTATTTTACATAATATATTTTAATATTTGAAATAGGTACCGTATTTTATATCTGCTCACAGTTACATCAATGTATACATCTTCTCCTGACCCCCTCGTCAATCCAATAATTCGACGCGACTTTCTGAGCCCGTAGTCTGAAGGTGCATTTTAGAACTCCCTACTCTCGAGACGAGAGTCGTCTCTCGGATGTCCTTATATTTTTGTAAGAAGTAGAAAGAGAGATCCGAGAGACGACTGTCGGCTCGAGAGTAGGGAGTTTTAAAATGCGTCTTCGGACTAAGGGCTCTGGTTTGTTCGGGAAGTGCGGGTAAGAGCCTAAATTAAATTCAAAGTTCGCTATATAGTCGTAGATATACATTACCTTCTAAACATCACTTAATAAATACGTATAACCTAGCAAGGTTGGTATAGAATTGTTTTCGCATAAACGGTAATTAGGTACCTACGTAAAAACGTGATTGGATAATAAAATGATCAAAATCCAACGTACTTAGGTATTACAACGTCAAATAAATAGCTAAGTACTTAATATAATAATCTTAATAAATCGATTATTGCAGACTAATCATCTAACGAAAGTGATAAACGAAATTAGCCTTCAAATTTTGCGATAAATTTCTGCTTATGCACGTAATTACGCGGTATATTATGTAGGTAGTAGGTAATAACTTGATAAGCAAAACGGGAATTACATGTAAGGAATCAATTTTTAAAAGTGCTTATATTTTTTTTTTTACTGTATTTTTAGCACTAGAAGTGGTTTTAGAATAAAATAAACAGTAACCTCATTACTGACAAACATTTAATTTATCAATTAAGATCAAATAACAATCAAATCAGGAAACATAACAAACAACCTTTAGTTTAACAGGGAATAACACCCTTGCAACAATTACTATGCACAATTACGACAAAATAACAGACTTACTGCAAATTACACCGATCACCTGTTCAACCATTCCCTTCCAAAAGCCTTCTATCAAAGAAGAAGACCTTTTTCTTCGAATGTCAGCCGAGCAAAGAGATCTATGCTCGCCGTGGCTCTCTATTCATACTTTTTGAACAAGTGACGTCTCAAATTGCAATAAATCCTTCTTAGTATCCTAATACGGCCTATCCTGCTATGCGCCGACCTCGGCCGCATCGTTGAGGAGGTGTTCTTGTCGGAGACACCTTTGATATGGCTGTCAGGAACAGCCAAAGGACCTGCCTCGGAACCATCGTTTATCAGGGTCTGTTGATGCAAAAACAAGGGTTAGGTCACAACATCACAGGCATTTGCCTATTCATTCATTCATCATCACTCAAGGCCCTCTTTCAAAGTTTCAATCACATATACAGCTAAGTAATTCCTTCACAAACACTCGTCAAGTTAGCAAACATCATCTGACAAGTGTCTTGAGACACATTCATTCTCATACCTGTACGTACGCACCGATCAATTTAACTACACACGTGTCTGCCAGACATAAGTCTGCACGCATAAATGCGTCTGCCAGGACAACACCTGATATGCATTGAGAAATGCATCTGCCAGGACAACACCTGTTATGCACTGAGAAATGCATCTGCCAGACATGAGTCTGTACGCGCATCATCTTCGGTAACCGTATCCAACCCTCTTGCTCAACCCGACACATACAACAATGTGGATCGCTATCCATTGACAGGAGGATTGTTTTTATTGAGATAAAGTAAGGGACTATTACGATTTTTACCTACCTATGCTAGGGACGACGACAGTTAAGTTTGTAGTCAGTTGAGTTTGTAAAAGAGTTTAGGTTTGATTATTGTGAAAATGGATAACAACCAACAAAGGCATAAATGACGGAATGAAACAAAAAGTGTGGTACGCGCCGTGCAGCCGCCGGTGAAGGGCTGCACGACCCCAGCGCAGTGCAGCCGCCGGTGAGGCGCTGCACGAGCAGAGCGCCGTGCAGCAGCAGGAGAGGTGCTGCACGTCCAGCGCACCGTGCAGCAGCAGGAGAGGTGCTGCACGCCCACAGCGCAGTGCAGCCGCCGGTGAGGCGCTGCACGAGCAGAGCGCCGTGCAGCAGCAGGAGAGGTGCTGCACGTCCAGCGCACCGTGCAGCAGCAGGAGAGGTGCTGCACGCCCACAGCGCAGTGCAGCCGCCGGTGAGGCGCTGCACGAGCAGAGCGCCGTGCAGCAGCAGGAGAGGTGCTGCACGTCCAGCGCACCGTGCAGCAGCAGGAGAGGTGCTGCACGCCCACAGCGCAGTGCAGCCGCCGGTGAGGCGCTGCACGAGCAGAGCGCCGTGCAGCAGCAGGAGAGGTGCTGCACGTCCAGCGCACCGTGCAGCAGCAGGAGAGGTGCTGCACGCCCACAGCGCAGTGCAGCCGCCGGTAAGGCGCTGCACGAGCAGAGCGCCGTGCAGCAGCAGGAGAGGTGCTGCACGCCCACAGCGCAGTGCAGCCGCCGGTGAGGCGCTGCACGAGCAGAGCGCCGTGCAGCAGCAGGAGAGGTGCTGCACGCCCACAGCGCAGTGCAGCCGCCGGTGAGGCGCTGCACGAGCAGAGCGCCGTGCAGCAGCAGGAGAGGTGCTGCACGTCTACAGCGCAGTGCAACCGCCGGTGAGGCGCTGCACGAGCAGAGCGCCGTGCAGCAGCAGGAGAGGTGCTGCACGTCCAGCGCACCGTGCAGCAGCAGGAGAGGTGCTGCACGCCCACAGCGCAGTGCAGCCGCCGGTGAGGCGCTGCACGAGCAGAGCGCCGTGCAGCAGCAGGAGAGGTGCTGCACGTCCAGCGCACCGTGCAGCAGCAGGAGAGGTGCTGCACGTCCAGAGCGCAGTGCAGCCGCCAGTGAGGCGCTACACGAGCAGAGCGCCGTGCAGCAGCAGGAGAGGTGCTGCACGTCCAGAGCAGAGCGCCGTTAACCAATTGCTCTGCGCTCTAGCACACGCACGAACTCGTACATTCATGCCACACGTACATATGATATGACATAGTCAACCAGGATAGTGCCTGTAACATTAAAATAAGTAAAAGCCTTTTGGTATGTAACGCAGCAAATGTTACACTTCTTATACACATTAATAACACAGTCTTTTAGCACATATTATGGTTATACAAAAGACCTACAACACTTGTCGTTATATCAAATCAAACCATGAGAAGTATCATCAGTCCGTTACGCCATATGCGCCATGTCAAATCAATGTGGTTGATCTGCAAAACTCATGGATTCCGCTCAATAAAACCGCACCACAAAATATTGTTTCTGTTCTGTAAATAATTTTAAAATTAAAATAATAAGACAACGTTCGGCCATCACTAGCCAATAAAATGGTGACTACAATGCTGCAACAATGCTTCCAATGACCACCAATTACAAGCTCGCGTATTCATGCGATTCAGCTGTCTTCATTCAGCTCTTGCATAAGCTCCAGCCAAAGGTTACTATCAGGCTGTTCAGTCCTATTTTATTAACGACAAAGTACTCTGCAAAGCATAAACATTAAAAGAGAAGATAGAAGGTCTTATTTTCCAACAGCTCGGCCCAACCTGATCATGACTTATTTACTACATAAGTAGGTAGAGTAGAATGCACTTTTAATCAATGAAATCAAAACATCGTTCAAGTATACTAGAACGTTTTCCAACTTGATTAACTTCCAAAGAGTGCCCAGGAGCATAGATAAACCGTAGAAAATAGGATATGGGATCACGTTGCAGTGCGCTTGCACTATTTGAGGGCATTTGTCTTTTCAAAACGCTCATGATTTTTAAAGTTTATTGACCTCAGTTTAGTTAGACTATGTCCGTCATGACCTACTAGATGTCATGTCACCCAAAACGGCGGGATCACGAAGGAGGTTTAGAACGGTGTCGGTGCAATTTGCTACGAACTACGAAACTCCTTTGCCTTACGGCACAACGAGTTCAATTAATTTTGAACAAGATAATGTGACATCACAATGTCAAACCAAAAGCTGTTTGTTTCAAAAAGAAAATATAAAAGCAAAACTATTGTGGGCACAGATTTACTAATCCCTATTCTGATTTTAGCACTAAAAGTGGTTTTAGAATAAAATAAACAGTAACCTCATTACTGACAAACATTTAATTTATCAATTAAGATCAAATAACAATCAAATCAGGAAACATAACAAACAACCTTTAGTTTAACAGGGAATAACACCCTTGCAACAATTACTATGCACAATTACGACAAAATAACAGACTTACTGCAAATTACACCGATCACCTGTTCAACCATTCCCTTCCAAAAGCCTTCTATCAAAGAAGAAGACCTTTTTCTTCGAATGTCAGCCGAGCAAAGAGATCTATGCTCGCCGTGGCTCTCTATTCATACTTTTTGAACAAGTGACGTCTCAAATTGCAATAAATCCTTCTTAGTATCCTAATAGTATATATTAATTAAATAAATGTATTTAAATCTCACCAAATTACACAACTAAGTTACATGAATATTTTTAGACTCGATAAAACGATACAATAACATTTTATAACATTTAATATTAGCAATGAAACGTGACATCAAAGTTGCAAATATATCTCTCTACGTGACAGCCATGCTGATTCAAACACGTAGATACGTCACAACCGCTTAGAAGGAGACTGGGTATTCCCTACTTGAGCGTGTGAACTCAGTCCCCACGCTTTGCACCTGTATGACTCAGTGCGCAAGCCAAGTGCGATTTCTATTATACCTTAATAATAAAATAAATAATGCTTGACAATCCACACAACATCATCTAGCCCCAAGCTAAGCAGAGCGTTATGGGTACTAGAAGACTGACATACTTAGTTTAATACATTACATACTTAGATAGATTTTTTTTATTATCTATACATACAAAATTACCCAGAACACCCGGAATAAATATTTGCAGATCGTACAAACATTTATTGTGCTTTGTGTCCAGCATTATTTATTTATTATCTATCCCAAGGCGGGAATCGAACCTGCAACCTCCGCTTTCCAGGCAGACCTTCGCCCGCCGCGCCACATCGGTCGTTCAAGTATTGTGTCACTATTAGACGTTTTCCTCCTTGCTTAGTAGAATGTAGAAGTGCTTCATTCATTCATGCTTCATTCATGCTTCATCAAGGCTTGTTTCTGTAACTTAGTACATTTGAGGCCGTATCTTTTTCTTGACCATTCAATAATCAGGGACCATTATCATAAAATCATAATCAGGGAACCTCTTCAGGAGAAAATATAGACGTATATATAAATCCTATCTATATATATTATGTCGGTTTGTAATAGTAATTTGTTTACATATTATATTTATTTCAAATAAAAGAAAATTATTGATTCATCATGTTTTTTTGCTAAATGTAGAGTCTGTGCTGTGACGTCTGTCGATTATTATAGCTTTATTATTTGGAATTTCAAAGTACTTAAGACATAATCATAAAAAGATATAGGACTGTTTGATATGCCTATATCGAATATTGTAAGCACTATGCATAAATTACTTAGATTTTTTAGATATAAAATAGCTAGTCAGTTTTATTGCTTTTGACGACCGATGTGGCGCGGTGGGAAGGTCCGCCTGCGATGCGGAAGTTTGCGGGTTCGATTCCCGCCTTGGTATAAATGTTTGTACGATCTGCAAATATTTATTCCCGGTGTTCTGGGTATTATATATGTATAATAAAAAAATATCTATCTATGTAATGTATTGTATTAAGTATGTCAGTCTTCTAGTACCCATAACACAAGCTCTGCTTATCAAGCTAAGCAGAGCTTGTACCTACTAGAATGCTTGGTGATGTTGCGTGGATTGTCCAGCATTATTTATTTATTATATTGCTAGGTAAGTACCTACTATAATCTATGTTTCTTTTAAAGGTTGGATTGGCAATGTAATGCCGGTATGAACGATCTTATCGCTTAAATATAGCATCGATAACAACGGAATTACGATTAACGACCGATAAAAACTTTTTGATACTTAACGACCGTTATCATAGCGGCCGTTACATTCAAACCGGATTATATGATACGTGCTAATGATACGCCTAAGTATTATATTATAAATAAATAAATATTCTGGGACATTTCACACATCACAATCTAATCCCAAACTAAGCAGAGGGTTTATTTATTTATTTATTTATTGGTGAGTATCTGGCCCAGCGTATCAGCCTTGCTATTCAGCGCGGCAATGCAGCCAGTGTCTTGGGTACGCTTCCGATTGGTACTGATTTGGATCAGTTGAACTATCTATAGATCGTTTGCAACGGTCTGTAGATAGTTCAACTGTTTCTTATGTATTTTATATGACAATGTACATATTGTAAATACTGTATAGTCGTAAGTTTGTTTGTGAATAAAGTATTATATTATTATATTTGTTATGTGCCTGGATGTTACTATGTATTCTATGTAGGTATTTACAAAAAAATGTAAGTATAAGTATTGTATCAGCAATCTAATTCCCATAGTACAAGCTCTGCTTAGTTTGGAGTGTGATGTTTGAAATGTCCCAGAATATTTATTTATTTATTAAATAGATAAATGTATCCAATGTTGATGATGAAAATTATGTTTTCTTCTTCTTGCGTCTCAATTAAACACAACCTAAATAACGTTCGAAAAGTTTTTTTTATGTTAGATGCCGCAAACTTCACCGTTATTGATATTAAATGCGCCCTACGGTGTAGCTCGTTTTCTGATTATTTTATTTTATTTTAATCTAGTAATACATAACTAGCTGACCCGTGCCCACTTCGTTGGGCATAATTCGACCGTTTTTTCTCCGATTCATTTTGCAAAATGGACTACCACGTAAAAGCCTTTTTATTTTTCGGTTTTTGATATAACCTATGACACTCAGCAATAATGTGGCTTTCTATTGGTGAAATAGTTTTTAAAATCGGCTCACTAAATCCCGAGATTACCCCTTACAATTTAACAAACACACAAACTTTACTTCTTTGTAATATTATAGTATAGATGAAGTCAGGCAGGCTCTTATTCATGTTCGTTATGTAAATAATTTGTAACGCAGTTATGTATTCCGCGTATCTCGTTATTGACCTTGAACAAAATCGCGGAAAAGAACGGTATAAATAGGTGCTACCTACGTGACATTCTCGCCAGACCAATAAGTAGTAAATGATGTATCTACAAAACGAATAAAAATGTGAATTCAAGGGCGTTGCGGCGTTACGTTGTCGCTATAACGATTCGTTATAAAGTCAAATGAGTTCCGCGTTATTCGTTAGCTCGTATTTATTGTTTTCATCAAATATGCGTATTTCCTACTTTGATTAAGGTTTCAAAACATCCGAAACCTTGCTATACGCATAATGTATTTATTGCATCATGTATACCTACCTAAAGGCATATAGCTATACCTACGCATAATGTATTTATTTTTATCCATAAAGGTTTAAAACATAGTAATTTTTTATGATTTATCACTATGGCATTTATGCTACTCACACAATTACCATAGTAGCATAGTAGTAGTAAAAGCAACTAAAATCTTCCTCTTTTTCTACTAATCTAGGAGGCGGTAGGTAGGTACAAATTAATAGTATGTGAATTCATAATCACAATTAGCCATCTATCGGAGAGTAGCCAGCACTTAGAACACCAGGACTTATTCATTTGTAATGCTATCTAGTAGTAAGTAGTGAAACCTCGTACCCCTCGTACCTAAATAATAACCACATAGTTATAGATGGCGCTAATGTAAATTAAATTAATGTCAAACAAAAACAAATAAGTAGGTAGATAAACAAATAATTAATTCGTTGCATGGCGATAATTTTAGATTTTAGGACTAGAATTGCATTACTTGGAATTAACTGAACAGTAAAACTTACATTGCGCATGACTATATACCGAAGGTCAATGCGCATAGTCAAAGGATTGCGCATTTCGTCATTTCGCAGCTAACCTCATCGACCAGCGACTAGACTACACTCGGGAGGAGGCAGCTGTCAAGAGCAAAAAGCCTTTTGATCTCGTCATTGTGCTGTATTTTGGTGCTTTGTGGGGTGTGCTGAGTGACTTCAACTGTTTTTGTTATAACTAAGTGCTAGAAACAATCTAGATCTATCAGGTGAGTGGCTTTTGTTATTTTTTACCCGGGTCATAGCTATCAACTCTAAAAAGGATGCACCTTTCTACGCCCACATAATTATGAGTAATTCTAGATATTACTTTCTTCAATTTGTTCTCCAAAATACAAAATCTTATTGGTTATCCCACCTGTATTTCGACATTTATTCCTTTAGCCATATAATATAGCATATAGGAACATATTGTAAAGATATGTAAATAGAATTGTTTTATCTTAGCAGCTAATAACTGAATGGAATTCCTACATGTGACTTTCTAAACTTCACTTTCTATCTGTGGTGTGGTGTTCTGGGAATATATACTACTCACTTCTTCCAGTAAGAATTGGGTTGCTAAAAACACTGGACCATAGTCTATAAATTCAGTAAAATCACATGGATCATTTTGAATCATACATGCTGATGTATCTTACCAGTGCTCTTGTAAGCATTATGAAAAGGTTTCCTTACTATTTTATACTATTTTTATATAATACCTTGTTGGTATAAATAGAAGTGTGCAACATATACCAAATACATTACCACAATTTTAGTACCTTAATAAATTTTTGTGACAATTGATTTTCCTTAATATCACTGGGATAAAAATAGATTTATTGTTCTAGTTTTTATACATTAAGAAGCAACCTGAATCATTAATCAAAAGTATAATTTATTTCATGACCAAGGAGTCCAAGAGCTTTTAAACAAATTTTAAAAAAGAGGTTTTCTTTCTGACTTTTTTCTATGAGAACCGAATTGATGATTTTTGCATTATTTGAAAGTTTCATGTTGACCCATTTAAGTTTAACTGGACCGGAGTAGTTTTAAATTACACTTAATTATGTGTTTTTTATAACTAATTGCAGTAGTTTTTTTATTATTTTAACTTATAATTTTCGTCTTATCGGGTGACAGCTCACATTATTAATTGGTGCTAATAGATCTGCTATCCTCCTGCTAAATTGTAACTGTAATATACATCATCATCATCAACCTATATCAGTCCACTGCTGGACATAGGTCTCTCCCAAGACACACCACTGAGTCCGGTCTTCGGCTCTAATTGGGGGAATAAGATCTGCACTGACGTCCCGCAATGGGGTGTATTGTGCATTGTCCCCCGGCTAACCTCACCCCAGCCAGCCCAACTCCTTAAAGCAACGGAGAAGGACTTTGGGTTGATGGCAGCAGTGTTCTAGCATCCCCAATGGTGTGGTAGATGGCGATAGAGATGAACAGGACCCGATCAGTTTCTGCAGTCCTGTTTTGGACCTCGCCCGGTCTTCAGCTCTTCTCATCCAGTTATATGCATATATACAATAAATAGTATAGTTCACAATAAGCATAATATAATGTTCTTAACAAATAAATAAAATTAAGAAAGTATGTAATAAAATATTATGTATCTGGGAACACGGACCAGTAAAGTCAAAACATATCTAAAATACAGTGTTAAGTTTTTATGTATCTTACAAAATTGAAAGGAGATGAAACAAAAAATCTTCAATGAATGTTACAAATATTCTGAGCAAACAATAAAACTCTTAAACCATGCAATTTAGATTGTATCACCTGCACAGTCATACATTTCTGAGTCATAGTCATGTAATCAACAGTTTAAGAAGTCATTAGTTTCAGAAATGAATAAATAAATAATGCTGAACAATCCACACAACATCATCTAGTCCCAAGCTAAGCAGAGCTTGTGTTATGGGTACTAGAAGATTGACATAAGTACTTAATACAATACATTACATAGATAGATATTTTTTATGATACTTACATGTAAAATACCCAGAACACCGGGAATAAATATTTGCAGATCGTACAAACATTTATCACAAGGCGGGAATCGAAACCACAACCTCCGCGTCGCAGGCGGACCTTCGCCCGCCGCGCCACATCGGTCGTCGATAAATAATACTTACCTCATAGCCGCCAAATTCAAAGTTATGATCTTCTTCTTTGTGTCGATGATGGTCTCAAATATTATTTTTGTCTAAGTTTAAAAATAGAGTGGATTTAACCCTAAGTACCCAATATAATAATAGATAAAACCTACCATTCACCTATTATCTGTCTGGCAGTAGTCTGTGTAGAACAATTAACGCTATTCACAGCTCCATAGCGGATAAGTGTAATAAATATGGACCAAGTAGGTCACATATTAAATGTAGACTGACCCAATGAAAGTGGGAATGCGAAAAACCAGAAAGTGGAACGACTCCTGAGAGTCACTGCACGCTATCACTGCAACATTCGACAGTAAAGCTGGTGTAGACGCGCAGTGTATCTCAAATACGTCATTGTTTCGATACGTTGTCACACTAATTCGTGCGCTCCCCCTGTTTGACTGAAACTATGTATTTATTGGGACACCCTGTATGCATGTGCAAAGTACACAGTACTAAAGTGCACCTAATCTCTTGCGTGGTTACGTGACGTCATCGTTCTTCCAATATTGTTTTGTGAAAATCATATCAACATGCTTACGTCATCGTGTGAAACCTCGAATATCCTTTTCATCTGCAGGAAATTGTAGGTCAAGGCTACGACTCTTAGCCATGTGAGAGTAATGATTCTACGATAGAATCAACTTCTGGACAATGCAAGGTCTCCTCTGTTCTTGACTGGTTCAAACTGTATAGTTATGTATAAACTGTGTAGTTAAGCATCCATGAACGAGCAGGCGAGCACAAAAAATATGACAATCGTCAATATATCGAAATAGTGACGTATTTGAAATACACTGCGCGTCGACATCAACTTTACTGTCGAACGTTGCAGCGTTAGCGCGCAGTGTATAAAATACATTACGTTTACGATTGTCACATTTATTCCTGCTCAGCCCAGCGGACAATCTCAGCGTCCATTGGGATATTGTCATATTTTTTTCTGATTTATCATCAGAACAGTCGTTTAAGTATGCACAATATTACAAAAAATAGGTAATTTTATTTCTCTACTCTAATTTTAGAAAAAACCACAAAAACTAACAATAGCGATGGAAATACTATTACTTAACAATAGGTAGGTAAACGAGAATATAGAACTTCAATACAAAAGGTGAATAAACTATTACGTATTCCAATAAAATACAAAGAAGTATGATAAAAAGAGTTCTTCAATACTAAGTAAACCGACACGCTCCATTTGCTGTAAAATGACTCAGTTTTTTTAATGGATTTTCTTGCAAGAGAAAGTGTTTCATGAAAGTAAAACAATAAACGAATTCTGGTTTTATTTATAACTATGTACTTTTTATTACTGGATTTCTGTACTTACAAATAAATATATTTAAACTAGCTGGGGCCCGTGACTTCGTCTTGCTATCTTTATATTTCTGACGATTCGCACAATATCATTATAAATTATAGCCTATGTATTAATCTAAAGTATAAACTAAATTGTTATTAAGTTTCATTAAAATCCATTCAGTAGTATTAACGTGAAAGAGTTACAAACATACATCCATCCATCCATACAAACTTTCGCGTTATAATAACACTCGGATAGGATAAGTATTATTTCGTTTAATACTAAAATACCTAATACAAGTCAAATAGACACAGCACAGGAACTTCAGTATTTAATTTAATTGTAATTCTTTGTAAGAAGGATCGTATAATAAACGGTAGGAAACATACGGCCTGGTCCGTATGTTTCTTGCCCGTTCTTCTGGGCTCTGGTCGCGTGGAACTGACACTTTAAATCACCTAGTATTAAGACGATTCTAAATTATCCTTGTGATTTTACTGAATAAAGAATTTTTGATTTTGACTTGTAAAATGAAGTCAGGAAATCAGAAATCAACTTTATCTAATCACCCATCACAACTCTGTTCAATCATATTACGAAAAGAAAAACATCTACCACGTAGAACTTAGTATTCCGTGCTACTATCCCAACTAACTACAAACTAGAATCTGATACGTGTTCGGCATCAATATCCACCTCTGTAATTAGCACGCATCGCCTGTTAACTCCGCTCCTACCTTTTTGAACAATTACTTTTGTATAAAAGCCTTTTATTAATGGAATTAAAAGCCTTTGTGAACGTCACTTCAAAGCCAGCCACAAAGATTGTTTTGCTGAATTTGTTCTCAACTCGACTTTTTGTTTTGTACATTTAATTGTGGCATGGGGTAAATTGTCCTCATTGTATAATTGCTGTCATTTGTTTGTAGTTTACAAAGTTTTACTCATATAGGTACCATTTGGAAAAGTATATAATTTAAAAAAAATCCTTGAATGCGTAGCGCAAAATTCCTTCATAAGTCGAACGCTATCTCACGGTCAAAATACAAAGTTACTACTTTAACTTTTTATAAACTTATTCATGTTTCATAATGTGACATTTATCAAATCATGTACTTATGTAGATGTAAAAAGAATACAAGAGACAAGGTCTTGCATTGTAGTTGAAATTTGAAACAAATACCTTGTGTCTTTTCTTGCACATTCGTCTCAAATTAGTGCAATAAAAAAATTCTTTGGCTTTGCATATAATTAAAACAAACGACATTACAAAAAAAAATATGTCATTGTGATAAGCTCTAATTGACTGCAATTGTGTAGTATTTAGAGAATACTTTTTATCTTTATTAACTGAATTCATGAGACTATTCATAAATTCAATTTGTATGGTTTTTTAAAGCGTGTCTCCCTTCTTAGTGTTCAATTTGTAAAGTTCGTCGCCTTTTGTCGAGTGACGTATTCTAGAGTTCGACGCTCGGTATGCAAAGACGTCGCATCGCTTGATTAGATGGTTGTAATATATTTTCATGTTATCGAGGCTGGTCTAGACTATATTTTCTCGAGAGCTTCGTAAATGACGTCATAAGTACATAGTACCCTATCTGTTATCTCGATTTCGAGATCAGTTTGCACAGCGCTAGAGATTCGACTCTTTATGTACAACTAAAATATTAGTTGTTTTTATTAGAAATTTATTAGAAACTCTTTAATTTCACAAACAAACTTACGACTATAACAGTATTTCATTGTGTCTGCTTGCAATCAATTATTGAATTTTTTGACCCACTTCCGATTGAGTTGTCATTTCTATTGAGCCGATAGATTGTCATAGGAACTTTGTTATATAACAAAAATAAAGAAGGCATTATCGAAACAACACAACCTTGTCTTATTCGGGCTCATTTTATTCGTCTCGACAATAACTCTTCGCCATATTGTCCTTATTATTTTTTGCTTAATTACGACCTTTATAGAATAGAATAGAAATCATTTATTTCAGTATATTAAACGATATAATTATATTACATTTAACGTAAATCCTGTAGGCGGAAAGTGAGCTTATTGCTTACCATAGCCGATAAGGGACCCAAACCGACTTAAAAGTGAATGAAAATATATTCGCCAATATATTAACATGAATCATATAAGATGAGTTTAATTAAAACACTCGCAAACACTGAAGTTGCAAACAGTGGGGGTGGTAGAATGGAACTTGGGGGATGCGCGCGTCTATCGATTTTCCCCAACAGCCTCGAGGAGTGCTCGTAGCCTCTCGCTGGTCCCCAGAACATTACCAACGTAATATGCACTAAGTATAAATAATGTTACTGATGAAATCTTTCGCATTTTATCAGCATTGGTTTTTGTTTTTAGCTAACAGGTCGCTGTTGCTCTGCTTTCTTCGCCATTTTGGACAGGCGTCACAGCTCTGCCTTCCATGCGGTCGTGGGTTCGATCTCCACAGAGAGCAAATGTTTGTGTGATGAACATAAATATTTGTTCTGGTCTGGGTGTTACTATGTAATCTATGTATTTATTTACAAAAAAATATATACAAGTATTCTATCAGCAATCTAGTTCCTATAGCTTTGCTTAGTTTGGGACTACGTGATGTGTAAATCGTCTATGAATATTTATTATTTATTTATTTTGCTTGAGGTACATATTAAATTTCTTGCTGAAATATTATTTGAGGATGAACCATTGACACGACGAATGAATGAATGAATGCTGAAATATACCCCAAATTTTACAATACACATTTGTTTCCAACTAAATTTTCCAAACCGCATCGTCTGAATCTTGGGTCATAAATCAGTTTAGTAAAACCGTAAAGCTACTTTCGCCGCTGTAACTTTTCATCATAATAAAAGTCTCCTACGTATTTCTTATTCAGGACGTAAACTTTAGCATCCGATCCGAACAAAATTATGCGTTGACCCGAGCAATCCCGTCCCACCACACTACATATAAGAAATATGATACCCAGTTACAAAAAAAGCTTATAAAAGATGAGATATAAAAGCTTAGCGAAAATATGAATTTATTTTAAGGCTGTGTTCTGAGTATATACTGAAAAGGTCGTCTGGGTACGTGTGATAGTGGCCACAGACGATCCTTCCTATCGTCCAATCGGCATGACACTGCAGGCTGGATCCAATCTGCAGTACGTCCATATACACCACACACGATTCAATCTATCGTCCAATCTATCGTCCAATCGGCATGACACTGCAGGCTTGACGACGATTATGGCTTTTTGCTTTTGACAGCGTGATTCATGTCGGATTTTGAAAAATTTTTCGACGGATTCGAATAGAAAATTGCACAAATAACAATGCTTTTTAATTTGAGCTCAATCGGACTGCTGGAAAAAAAGTTGGAAGCAGTTACCCAAAGAGGGGGGACGAAAAGGGGGGATTTCGGATTTTTCTGGTACTAACCCCCCTTGTTTAGTCGATCTGCATTTTTACTTTTTTCAATTTCAAAGCCCTTCTTACGAACTGAACTGCCAATCGCCCACAGCCACACACGGTCCAATCGGCAGTATCCAATCGATGTGATCAAGCCAAAAGAATTGAACTGCCAATTGCTATCCATTCTAACTGTCATGCCAATCCACTCCCACACACGGTCAATTCTAACTGATCCAATCAGTAGCGTCATGCCGATTGGACGATAGGAAGGATGGTGTGTGGCCAGCATGACATTAAGTGAGTGTAGTATTACGAGTCCTCTGTGGCGGTTAGGGATGTTATTTGTCTAGAATACTGGAAGACTCTCGACTTATATTTTTTATGTTTTTTCTTTTGAGATTCTAACCATTTTCTGTTTCCATTCCTGGGGTCTGTGCCGATGGATAATGTTATTTCTTTTGAAAACTTCCGAGAGGGGGGAAAGATCAATGTAGCTTTCGTACCAGGACTGAACTTTATCCGCTACTCGGGTGGAAAGCTCGATAAAGCTTAGTGCTCGTAAATACACTTGCTGTAAAATTTTACCTTCAAATTTAAGATTTGTTTTAGCTACTGGTTATTCGATTTAGAAACTTTTTGAACAACACTCTAATCTAGCCCAAACTAAGCAAAGCTTGTGCTTTGGGGACTAGATAGCTAATAGAATACTTATGTAAGTACATTTTTTGTAATACATACATAGAATACATAGAAACAGAACAAATATTTAAGTTTATCACACAAACATTTGCTCTGGGTGGTACAGCATGGTAGGCAGAGCTGTGACGCCTGTCCTTTTTGGTTTTTGATATTGATTTGGCATTTATATGAAAAGATACAAGTAAAATACACATAATGATATGATTATGAGTCTCGACTGAATAATATTATCATAATAAGTTAGGCAAGCGAACAGTCCCTCGGGCTATATTGTTACGATCTCGGGAATTTTCAAGATATCTGATAAGTAACAAGAATTTGGAGTCAAAAACTTTTGCCTCTATTTTAGGCATATCAAATCAAATCAAATCAAATATTTCTTTATTCAATAAAATCACAAGGATCATTTAGAATCGTCTTACATACTAGGTGATTCTAGGTGCCAGTTCCACGCGACCAGAGCCTAGAAGAACGGGCAAGAAACTTAAAACATAAATAATAAAGATTAAGAAAATGAAGCTTGTATTATTACTTACTAGGTTGTGTGCGACTACGTCTCTATTTTGGACAATTCGCACAGAAACTAAAATTATATATAACCTTTCTGTTATTCTGATGTATAAACTGCATTATTGTAAAGTTTTATTAAAATTAGTTCAGTAATTTTGCGTGAAAGAGTAACAAACACACATCCAGCCATCCATCAATACAATAGTACATTGTTCACCGAGAGGAGAAAGTGACCGATTACCGTCGAGGGTGTCGTTTGAAGCCCGAGCCGCAGGCGAGGGCTTTAAAACACCCGAGATCGGGAATCGCACTTTCTCTTGAGTGATACATAGTGCTTTACTACACCTACGAGGAAAATAAAAAACTAAAATTTTCACATGTTCTTTTTTCAAATTGTTTGACACCATCCAACACACAGCTAGTGGCCAGTGTCATTTTGCGAACTTGGAGATAAAAACTCACTGTAAAAACTTTTTGGCTTTTGATATTTAGGTTACCAGCGCATAGTCTTACCCAAAATTAAAAAAGAAAAACCACGTAAGAAATGGATTTTCATACACTTTTCTCCCCCGCTCAGATGCGTTTTCTCGCCGCATATTTGTTCGATATGCAATGACGTACTTTCTACCGTAAATTTGATAAAGCATCAAGGTAATTTCCGAGCAGGTGTAGTATAAACAAACTTTCTCGTATATAATATTAGTAGGATTTCGAATTTCATAACTTATGTTGTTAAGTTCAAGCCAAATTCAATTTCGATAAATTGGTACTGGAATGTGACATTTGTTCCGAAGCGGAAATTGTGATAAAACTAATCTGTGCGCAATATTGTACACGCACGTTTGAAGGAAATGTCAAATTTGAATGTATGTAGTTCCATTCCAATACCGATATTTGAATTCAACTCAAGTGTTCGAAAAATATTCCAAAATCTTTTTTTTAATTTCGAACGAATAAAAACTCTTTGAATTTGAACCTTTGCAATGTCAAGAGTTCGGCTGATATCATCGCTTCTTAAATTTGGAACGAGCAATTACTCTAATGTAAAAAAAAACTCCAGGGGCGTTCAAGGCGAAAAGTTTGAGGCCGTACGTATTCTGCAGAGAACATTACCGTAACTCAGAGCTGGGACGTGCTTATAGCGCCCGCAACGTCAGTGTTTGGTATATTCTAGTTGTAAAAGGAAAGGAAGCCGGTTGAGAACTTAGGATTGGGAAAACTCTTCGTGAGAAAAATATCCATTGTTGTTTCACTATGGATAAAGATTACAGAGCAAAGCCTCAATGAAATCAACAATACCAACAATTTGTTTCATATTGTTCATTTGATCAAGTTGAAAGTGAAAAGTATTTCTATTGAAATGCTTGTTGACCTGTGTCAATTTTCTGATTGTGGTATTATTAGTTTGAAATGGTATTGCGGAAATGCGGGTTTCGGCTTTGTCGCTAGGATCGATACAATGTTCGAACTACCCTCTTATTTGATTATTTTCCGTTTCGTATGATTATTAACATCTACTGTAGTGGTGCCAGGCAGAGACATGTTGAATACTACTAATATTCCTAGCAACCTCCACCAAGGCATTATTTAAATTCTAAGGTCAACCTACAACATGGAATCCTATTTCATGTTCACGTGAATTTACAGCGTTCTTAAGTTCCTGAAACGTGCTTTGAATACTAAACAGAAGCTTTATATTCTTTATTTTTTTTAACAGGTAGATAACTAACATGATTAAACTTGGACTTAAATTATTTTAAAGTTCGCTAAATACGTAAGTACCTACTTAAAACGTTTTTAAACAATTATTAGAATCAAATTACTATCCTTGTTAATATTTTCAGACCTATTTCATGTAGAGTTGAAATGACACGACAATAGCCGCTGTTTTATCACGCGACCAAATCGGAAAATCGTACAGTAATTAATTGAATTCTTTGATATGAAACATTTCAAAAACCGTTTAATTGAAAAACAGATTCGCTAAAAACTTAAAATAAACTACGTTCCAACTAACACGAAGTTGTACAATTTGTACAAAATTGAGCAAACCCGACTTGAATTCTTATCGACAAGTAATCCTAAAAACACTTTAAACAATACTTACTTAATAATTAGTCACTTCGTAATGAAAATATGAGAAGGATGGCTTATCCGACAACTGGTAAAGAAATCGCGTAAAAACATTCTGTCACATTGACATGTTTGAAGTCCTTTGAAAATGATGCCAAGTTAATCTAGCTGGAGACTATGTATTCTATCGAGTCTAGTTTCTAGTTATAAACTATCTACCCGCTCCGCTCAAGCTAGCATGTGAAATCGAAGTCTGATTTCTGTCGACTGCAGATTCTATTCATGCGAAGTCATCCGCAGCGACAGACACTCGAATGGGTGAGTTCCCAACCAGTCACACCAAATCCAGTCACACTGTGACTCGTTGGGAAAAAAATTCCCAACGAGTCACACTGTTACGAAAGTGTGACTGGTTGGGAAATCTTCTTCAAAAAAAAGTTGCAACGAGTTCTTCCAAAGAATCCATTAATTATCTAATACAGTTACTTACTTTAGTTTTAATACAGTTTAGTTTTTTCTTCAAGTCCATATTTTTCAAAACTTTTTTATATTTTCGTAAATAAAAAAATAAATAAACATATTTAATTTAACGAAATATTTTTTTTTGGTTCATTACACGATATTTACCATTTGTGATACTTACTGTATCACAAATGGTACTTACTGTATGCTTTTAAAAAAGCATACAGTACGTGAAAAAATCATTTTCATTTATAAAAATATAAATAGGTGTGACTCGTTGGGATTTTTTTTCCCAACGAGTCACACTGTTACAAAGGTGTAACTGGTTGGGAACTTTTTTTAAAAATAAAGTTGCAACGAGTTACAGTGTGACTCGTTGGGAAAAAAAATCCCAACGAGTCACAGTGTGACTGGATTTGGTGTGACTGGTTGGGAACTCACCCTCGAATGTAATGAAACTGCTATTAGAAGTGGGTCAGACAGTCTGTTATGGGAATATTGCCAACTTAAGCATTGCCAAAGTTACCAAGTCATTTTTGATGCTATATATGGAAGTATGAATTAGATTTGAATGCTGAAGACGAAGTAAGTATCATATGAACTAGGATAAGTACGTGTTTCCAAATATGATGTCATTGATTTGGCATGAAGCTGGGTATCGTATCTGTTTTTATTTAGTTATGAAAACACGTACGGAATACTAATTAAATAGTCGTGTACCAAGTAATTGTACCTGCGCGCTTGGCTCAGTGTTTTACTATATATGCAAGATCTTCATGAGAGTTTATAAAGGGTATACCTACAGTCATAAGTCCAGCCTATATGGATGGTCCAAACTCTTACTTTGAAGCAGTATCGTTTTATTCTCCTTATTTGTCCACTGCAAAACTGTTATGGATCCCCCCCGTAATAAATTCCTCCATTAGGAGAGAACAAACAAGGACATGGCGTTATATTGCTGATCCGGTCACGTCATAACTGAGCTCATTAACCGCAATCGCGGATGACAAACAGTCCTGGTTGTAAAGAGGTGGTGAAAACGAGGTCCCCCTTCCTTTGTTCCGCAGCGTTCAAGGTCGGACCACCCAAAGCGCCCACTGGGGGCTCTCGATGCGTATTTACGGTGCTCCGTAAGTTCATGGCTCAACGGAATTAGACGCTGTAAATATAATAATGATCTTGATGTTTGCTGCTGTCTGCTTGACGAGTTACATCATTCGAACAAAATTATGCTGTATTAAATGTGCGAGTATAAGATTCTAAGATTTTTTCATAACTTGAAAAAGTTGTATGTAGACTTTTGTAAAAGCTCTTTGTGGAAACCACGGCTGGAAATTCGTGGGCGCGTGTCCAACTGCCGATTGAGAAAACAAAAGAGCAACGTTTGCGTTTCCGTAGGCACAGCTCGAGCTTACATTTCAATTTACCTACCTCTTGTTATTCTCGCTGTGCCGGAGAAACTGGGCTAGGTTTAAAATATTCAGCAAGCCGGCCTGTTTGTGCATAGTAGATTAAACTGTCCCGCAACGATGAAACTCTTAATATTGCTTTGTTGATAGCACTTTTTGTTTGGTAATCTTTTTATCGTCGACTTGAAAAGATCTCGAGTACCCATCCCACTTAGGAAAAAGAACCTCAAGTAGATAAAGGTATTTCGAGATGAAAATGGCCTTTTACACAAATTCAAATAGAACTTTTTTACACGGACCTTGACACGATTCCACCTACAAGGAAATCGAATCTGTGTGAGCTGGAAAAGATCGTCCTCATTTTCTCGGCCCCGCCCTTCTAACCTTCTCATTCCATAGAATTTCCTGAACAAATTCCATTCAGTTATATTACTTCATTCGTATCTTTCTATCCTATTTCTAATAATTTCATAACCATAATTGTCTTGCCAATACAATTTACATATTCTGAATATTTAATGGAATTTTCGCTAATTTCGTTTGAAATTTACAACGTTTCAAATGGGTCAAAGCTTGTTTCAACATTATCTGAAATTTAGCATTCCCTCAGGCCAAATCTTATTATTTTAGATGTTCTTTATCAATTTCTGAAAATAGGTATGTCTCGTAATTTTCGCGTAAATTGCTTTTGTAATATTTCTAGCGTGTGATTAAAAAGAAAATAAAAAAAAAGAATTATCAACTGAGCTCGCCCTGAATATTATTCAATAGGTTTATTAATGTTATAACTTTTTAATAGTAAGCCGTAATAGGTTATCATCTGGAATGATACAGATTAGTTTAGTTTTTATATCTTTCGACACTAGGTAGCTTAAACTTATTTTATTTCTTTCTGTTTTTATTTCAGTGTGAACATTGCAGAGCCCTATTATCTGAGGTATATAAGATCTATTGTCTAAGGAGGTGAGCACGAATAAATGCGACAATCGTAAACGTAACGTATTTAAGACACACTGCGCGCTAACGCTGCAACTTTTGATAGTAAAGCTGATGTCAACGCTCAATGTATCTTAAATACGTCACTGTTTCGATATGTTTACGATTGTTATATTTATTCGTGCTTGATGATTTTCGTGGCGAAGGTATCTCTCCGCCCTGAACCCATGTCCGTTTGAATGCCACTTATTTCCGAACATTTATCTTTAAAACTTTCGCTTTGGGTTTCTAGGTATTTTTATTGCCTGGCTCCTTTCAGTTGTTCTTTAGATACCTGTCTAGTATACTAACGTTTGTGTTCCTAAGGAATTGTTTTTAGTTTTAACTACAAATGAAAATGGTTTGGTAATGCGTAACCACTATATCTATTTTTGTCGTGAAGTTTTTAAACCTATAATACGTACTACTGTTTTCACTCTAGTTTCTTGTGTAATGAAAATGCAAGGTCATGTTCATGCGTGATGTTGATACAAGGTCAGCGATCACTACACATAAGGTTACGTAACCAGTAGAAGAAAAATGTAGTTGTGGAATATCAGCTTCCTAAGTTTGGCGAGCAAATTAAATAACTTTGGCGGTAATATGAGATGGGTAGACAAGTGATGACTTTAGGTGTCATTTTATACTGTACTAGCTGACCCGTGCCCACTTCTTTAGGCATAATTCGACCGTTTTTTCTCCGATTCACTTTGCAAAACGGACTACCACATAAAAGCCTTTTTAATTTTTCGGTTTTTTTATATAACCTATGACACTCAGCAATAATGTGGCTTTCTATTGGTGAAATAATTTTTAAAATCGGTTCTGTATTCAGTAGATTCCGAGATTAGCCCTTTACAATTTAACAAACACATAAACTTTACTTCTTTATAATATGTATAGATACATTAGGTGAGGAGTGATTACCTATACTGTATTTTTTTTTTACCCCTTACAATTTAACAAACACCCAAACTTTACTTCTTTATAATATGTATAGATACATTAATTAGGTGAGGAGTGATTATACTGTAAATTGTTTTCTCATCTGACTCTCGTCACTGGTCAAAAATGAAGGATGATAAAGATATTTACTGTTATTTTTGTTGTTTCAGGATGCCGGCTGCAGCCCCGCCCCCCGCTGAGAATGGAGCAGCTCCGAGGAGTGAGCTGGAACAGCTACAGATGCGTGCCGGACAAGTCACGGATGATGTTAGTTGTAGTTTGTATACCTCTAATTCTAAGTGGGGGAATGAGATCTGCACTGACGTCCCGCAATGGGGGGTATTGTGCATTGTCCCCCTGCTAACCTCACCCCAGCCAGCCCAACTCCTTAAAGTAACGGAGAAGGACCCTGAGTTGGTGGCAGCATTGTTCTAGCATCCCCGGTGTTGTGGTGGATGGCGATGTATACCTCTCTATCTTAAGTAAATAAATAAATAATGCTGGACAATCCACACAACATCATCTAGCCCCAAGCTAAGCAGAGCTTGTGTTATGGGTACTAGAATACTGACATACTAAATACAATACATTACATAGATATTTTTTATTATACATATCAAATTCCCAGAACACCTGGAATAAATATTTGCAGATCGTACAAACATTTATACCAAGGCGGGAATCGAACCCGCAACCTCCGCGACGCAGGCGGACCTACGCCCGCCGCGCCACATCGGTCGTCAAAAAGTGACAGTAGACGCGTGTTGTGTGTTGTAGGTGTCACAGTTCAGTTGGTAGTAGCTCTGCCTTCCATGCCGTGG
The DNA here is from genome assembly GCA_932527185.1 of Ecliptopera silaceata. Lineage (NCBI taxonomy): Eukaryota > Metazoa > Arthropoda > Insecta > Lepidoptera > Geometridae > Ecliptopera > Ecliptopera silaceata. Next base: position 4,991,482 of record OW052208.1, on the reverse strand, counting down.
ATCGTTTGATCGATTTCCACCCAGAGCAAATGTTTGTGTGATGAATATAAATATTTGTTCTGTGTTTGGGTGTTGCTATGATGGTCGATCTGGTTCCCATAGTACAAGCTTTGCATAGTTTAGGACTAGGGAGTAAAAAAAAATTTTAGGCCAAAGGTAGTCCTTCTGTTCAATCGTCATTGTAGGTAACTGTTGGCCAGTTCTAGTAGATAGTAAAACTAAATTGTTTCAATATTGTATCTTATATAAAAAAAAATTGAACTATTCCCAAAACAAGACAGACTTACAAACAGACATTATTAAAATGTACTGTGAGATGATTAGACATAAATGATGTATACGAGATACACTAGCGTAGACGCGCTGTAACTCGAAGATGATGTTTCTTCACTTATTAAAATTATAGAGCCTCTGCAATACATGTTACAAATTAGAATCAAGATTGTAGAACGTCCTTGATCTGAAAAGCTTTTTTGAAGTTTGACCATTGTAGTTGTAATCTTTCTTGAGATTTAAGATGATTTCAGTGTTCTGATGTTCAAAACTTACTCATTTCAGTCATTGGAATCTACCCGGCGCATGATGCAACTATGTGAAGAGGTATGTGTGATAGCTTCATATTTTGCAATATTCTAAGATAATAATCTAATTATGATTACTGAAATGAATCCATCTAACATGGATTATATGGGGTCTCGATTTAATTCCACAAACTAATTTGGGATTTATGTGTACGCTGACAACATAATTCGTATGATCTTGTGGATTACTAATTAATTCAGTACCAACAAAATTTATTGGGAGAGGAATAATATTATGGAAAGTTGGTGCCCTCGAGCTAAAAATAATATTGTGCCTGAATTTGATATAGAAACAACGGATATTAAGTAAAATTGAGAATTAGTATTAGAAAAAATCCTATATTCTATATCAATTTCAAGTTATCTATACTTTTTGTAAACTAAAATGTGTGCTATAATTTAAAACTCTGTATTGATTTTCCAAGCGTGCGAGATCTCTGGAACTCTCCCATCAATAAAATGCATAATCTCTTAAAAATGTTAAAACTGTGCGGTCGCATCCTAGAGGGTTTCAGTTGAATTGAGAATTGGTTTCCCCCATAGTTTTAATTATATTTAGTTGTTCTGTTGTTTGTGATTATTTGTGATCATCTGTGAGAGAGGTGTTCTCGATGCGAGGGAGTGAGGGGTATAGCGGAAGTGTCCTGGATAGCCCCAAGCTCGGTTGCTCTCCGAAGCCACCCCCGACCCCGTAGGGCGCAGCCTCTGCTAACCCTGGCTGTTGTGTTTCGATGTCGCTACTTATCATTTTGTTTTATCTATTTCTAAATGTGTATGTATCTATTGTAGCTATCCGTTCATTTGTTCCTTTTTGGTTTTCATATCCCTCATTGGGTTTTTATATGTAACCATTATGTTGATATAATCATACATAAATATATGGGTGTTGCATGATCCGTGCCTTTGTGTCCGACAATGTTAGACCTCTATATAGCCCTTTGTGTTGTTCGTAGTGAACTGTATATTTTGTGAGTAAACCTTTCGGGCGGACCGGCCCTTGGAACTGACAGTTAATTAATTAAACGTAATTAAAAGCTACTTCGTGATTTAAGTGTACATTTCAAAGAACTCGAGCATGATTTTAAATTTAACCGTCAGCTCCCAAATTTGGCCTGATTGCTGTTTTAACTTCCAAAGCATGAGCCCATCATTGACCACTATAGACTCCCAAGCCCTATAGTATGAATACTTCTCAGAGATTAGTATCCCCTAGTGTAATTTGACCCAAATGTGCGCTTGTCTGTCTGAAATAGTCAATCCATTGTGCTTGGGCTTGCTTCGAAATGAAAATTCTATATCCTGATTTAATGGTTCCGCCTGGCGAGACCACTTCTGTCAAACGCACTTTCTACTTTCTCCTTCTTTTCTGTTAACATTCTGTTAAATCTTTATTACCGTTTTTCTAAGACTTCTTCAGCATCAATATAGCTATTCCGGCACTTACTGATCCGTATGTCAATGGCCGTGGAAAGCGATCAGTGTTTTGTTGATGTTCTATCCTGTTTTAGTTTTGTATCTTAGGTCTCTGTGTAGTGGCTGCTCTCTGTTGTTGACTGTATCTATTTGTTGTATGATTTCATGCCTTGAACATTCACAATACTGTCAATATATGGGCGTGTACACACCCCCATACCTGCCACTTTACTCCAACAAATAGATCGAGCTACACCTATGCAAACTCTCACACAATATACAAACAAATGTTTACATTATTATTTGTATTTATACTTACTGAGTTATATATTTTATCCTATAGGAACTAGATCAACATTTGGTTTCACAGTTATTTACGCCCTAGTATCCTTTAACTTTAAGTTATATATTTATTTGAACCGCGAAATATGTCTATGTCTAAAATGTCATTCAAGATTGAACACAGTACCTACAGACATTACTCATACAACAGTTGCTACTTGAAGGATGATGACTAACAGATAATTCTATCGTAGGTTACTCTTAACCAATTATAGTATTTTTGGAAGTTATTTGAATGAGAGTGTAGTCATCATCTCTAGAGGTACCTTCTGTTGTGAAACATGTGTCTGTCCAAAACTTACTGCAACATGAACGCAACCAACACGAACTCACACCAGCTGCCCGCCAGCTGAGCAATGAGACTCCTCTTCCAGTCCACTGTACCCCTCACAACTAACATACTCTCTGACTTTTTGTTTCTGCGGCGTAGAGCAAGGAGGCCGGCATTCGAACTCTGGTCGCGCTAGATGACCAGGGAGGTGAGTGATCTGCAAAATTTGCAACACTACATTATTTACATTTTTATCTATTTTACCTTTTCGCTAACTTTGTTGAGCATCGTAGGGTTTTCAGCCGACCCGAAGAGGGCCCGCCGATGTAGAGGATAAGGGGGTAACGCGTCGGCTACGTTTTCCAACGTCACTGCTAATCTAATGCAAAGGTGCGGGCATCCTCAGTAATAATCGTCGACATTTACGATTCACACACGGATGATAACACCCATGCAGGAAAACCCACATCTTTGTATAATTGATCGTATAATGTAGATAATATACACCACTTGCACAACTTACAACGAGCTATCTTCCCCTACTTCAGGCAGGAGTAGACATTATACAAACTGTAAATCCGGTTTTACCGCTACTTATACATTCTGCATTTCAGATGTTCGTACTCGACTCTTATTCGACTACTTACTTTACCTAAATCACAAAACGAATCTAAATGAACGAGCAAAGTAAATTCGAAACGCTTCTCCTCAACGCACGACTCTTAACATCACACAGATAAATTCATAAATCATATTAAACAGAGCACAGATGAAACTGAATCTGGTTTTACTTGCAAGCTTTACTGCATGCATGTCGTTGTGGATGCGTATTGCGTAGTGTGTGTTAGAGGCGGCGCGCGGCCGGCGCGTGCGAGCGAGGTCGCGACGCCGCGCCGCACGGTCGCACGGCTCGCTCGCGTCGCACGCGGCGACCGACGCGCCGCAGCACGTGAGCACGCCGCCACGCCACGCCACGCCCGCGCCTCGCCCGCGCCACGCCGCCGTCACGCCGCGCCGTGCGCGCTCCCTTGCCGGCGCACCGCACCCGACCACCCACACACCCCTACCGATATATCTCTCTCCTACCGATATATTATTTTGATTTGTATTTTATGTATAGAGCGAGGACGCCGGGGGGCAAGCGCTTCATATGTTGAGTCACCAGGGCGGTAAGAGTTAAACTTGACACGTGGGTAGTCGTTGAGAACGTCTGTGTTTGAATGTGCAGTAACAAATTAATCTCTTTGTTTTTCTTTGACGTTTCTCTTGAATAACGACTTATCTGATTCGATGTTGCGTGTGTATTCTATGTTTCGATGGGGATGACTTGAGTATAGTGTATATAGATACGCCCGATGGCCGTTCGTTGCTAATTGTCGCAAAAGACTGTTTCTATCTTTTGCTAAAGATTTAATTTGAATGAGCTGCGCAATCTGTTTAGTTCTTCCGTTGGTAAAATTTATCAACTGGAACGCTTTTTATAGGTATATTTATTTATCTTTCCGAATCTCTCTCTTCTAATGACTCTGCGGTACTGAATTGAATGCGCGTTGACCGATGTCTGTTGGACGTATAGTTTAAATGGTGTACGCCTTCATTTCCATGCAATAGCAGCGTACTGTTAATGTTAGAAGTAGGTCTGTAACTGTTAGCTCGATGCGATCTATGTCTGTCTGCGAGGCCGCCCCTCGCCACTACATATTAGTTTGTTCATTTATCTTCTTCAACTAATCAATACTTTGCTATTTTCACGTTTCATTTAGGAATGGCTTTATGGAAACGCTCATTTGCTAAGTTGTTTTTGTTTGATCCATAACCACCGCGGAGGGCTCGCGTCGGTTCGCGTCGACTCTCGTCGACACCGACGCCCGCCCTCGGCACATGACCATGTATTGTTTTGTTTTGTTTGATTAGTTTGAGTTGTGTTGAGTTCCGAGTTGTCCCGGCGCGGCGTCAGCGCGTCGCGTGCGTTGCGCCGACGCCGACGCCGCGGCCCGGCTGCCGACTCCTCACGCATTCGTTTGGCGAGCTATAGTGACATCATTATTGTGTTGTAGAGTCACGAGGTGGGCATGAAAACCCTGGTCATGCTGGATGAACAGGGCGGTAAGCATCCAGTAGTACCTAATATTTTGCATCACTCATAATTTAGTACAGCTTGTGTCTGAAATGCCAGTTCAGATAATTTAATACAGTTCGGTGAATGGCGATGAATTTTGAAACTAAACGTTACTGTTTGAAAATGTGCTAACAGTTTATTAGTAATGGATAAAACTGAAGGTAAAACACTTTGTCATGATCACTAGGTTAAATGAAACATGATAAACTGCATCAATTGATCTCTGCCTCCACAGTAGAATGCCACTCTGTGACTTGGACGAGGTTTTCTGATAGAGTTAAACAGCGTTCTTTTGTTTAGTTTATTCTCACGCATCTAGCTATGCACGACTATTTCAATCTTGCTATTGGTTGCATGTCTATTAGTATTTTATGAAGTTTGAATTACTTACAAAATCTAAATGTTAGTTATTTAAATTAAAGTAATTTAAATATCACATAGTATCAGCACATACATCATTTTATATCAAGTTTAATGAATTTTATTAGTTTTAACCCGATGAAGTGTAAGACACCCATCTAAACACAACCCGATAAAACCCAAAGTCCTGTTGATGCTTTGAGATTAGTTTACTAATCCTCGTTTTCACCAACCAACTTACTCTATGCGCTAATTGTCTTATTGTCGCCCGTCAGTTTGACAGTTCTTTTGTGACATATAATATTGTGACCATAAGGCATGCATTAGCGTGTCGTAGAATAATATGGCTGGTTAAAATAAGCATGATGGGATTGGGGAGATCTAGAATTGCTTTGGTGATGAACAGAGCTTGCATGAGCTTACCTAGTCGTTGTAAAACTCAGCTGAATTACACGAAATGTGTCTTACACTTAGCTCGGGTTATTGTCGAGAGCGTTGAGAATTTACAATTTCAATTTTAAAGTAAAGTCAAAAAGTATTAACATTAAATCGAAATCGCTAGGTGCTTTCAACACATTGTCGATTTTGATGACAAGGGCGGTCCTAAAGGTTGTGTTTGTGTGTGACAGAGCAATTGGACAGGATTGAGGAGGGAATGGATCAGATCAATGCCGACATGCGAGAGGCGGAGAAGAACCTCTCGGGCATGGAGAAATGTTGCGGGATCTGCGTTTTGCCATGCAACAAGTATGTCTACTAACTTTGCATACCACTTACTTTCGTTAGGGGACACCTGTGGGTATCTAAATATTAAACCCTATTACAGACAAAATGATACGAAATGATATCAACCGCGTCAGTTATAACATGGCGGTCGAGGCAAGCGGAAGTTTTGTTTAGCTAAAATTATACTCAATATGGTAATGAATCTACGTGAAAAACGTCATAACCATAAAATTTGTTAAAATTTGACTATTAAAGTAACAGTTGGAAATGACTTTTTCACAGTTGAGATATCAATTTTTCGGCATCTAAGCCTCTTTATTAAAAAAGCGTTTATTTGCGTAGCTTGTTTTGTAATTGTTATGCCGATTCCAATGTCCTAAAACAAACTATAAATGACTTTACTAATGCCACAAACGAAGTGGTGAAAAAAGTTGTATTTCCCCGAACTTAGACTCAACTCACACTTAAAAAATATAAACGAAAATAATACCCCTTACGTTATACCTCACAGCACCAGCGTAAAAACATAAAAAGTCATAATTCCTTTAACGTGCATTTTCCAGGGGAGCGTCATTCAAGGAAGACGATGGCACGTGGAAGGGGAATGACGACGGTAAAGTGGTGAACAACCAACCTCAGCGCGTCATGGACGAACGCAACGGAATTGGCCCGCAAGCTGGATACATCGGCAGGTCTGTACAATATAGCTCTCTTTTATTATATTTGTGTTGCAAAAAAAACTTTTACATATTTATATATACGATCATATCGAACGAGAGCCCCGCAGACATCAGGACGTCTATGTGTATGATGAGTAAGCTGAGTTTTATTTGGTTTGATATACGAAAAGCTCGCAAGTTCTGTATAAAGAAAAAAAATACTAGTTAATTGAAAGTGACTCTAAATATTACTCCATACATTTCCTTGTTATTATCAGAGTTCAGTAGCCCAATAAATAAATAAGACCATTTTTTTCCGAAATTTTCCTTCGTATATAAAATTACTAGACATTTTTTACCGGCCCTATTTCATAACTCTAACGAATATAAAACACTCGCACCAATTGCACGCTATTATTAAAAATTACAAATATAAACTTAAAATACTATATAAACATATCTCAAAAACTTTTACTTGTGATCGGGTAATAATAATTATAATGTCTACATTATATCTATTCAGGACGAATGTATTCTATGATTCTCGCTTCTATTTTCCCTCCGTAAATACGCTTTCTAATGGTGTCTAATAATTTAATATATGACCTTGACACGCTTACTATTGCTACTTCGATTCTATGTAGTACGGATGAATGTGTTTCAAACATTGGTGACATAAGAAACAGTCTTAAAACCATAACATTAAACATTCGAAGTATTCATAAAAATATAACAGCCTTTCAAATTCTACTATCTAGATTAAAATTCAAACTCGATTTAATTATATTGACTGAATGCTGGCTTCATCCTGATCGGAATGTGCCTTCTTTGAGTGGATATATCACGGTGTTTACAAAACACTACCGTAACCAAAACGGCGGAGTGGTTGTATATATTTCGGAAGAAATAACCCATTCTGTTGAAGAAACACTTTCGTCAAGTGCAGATTTCCTCGTCATTAAATTAAAAACAGATACTGCAGTTGTGTGCATATATAGATCACCCTCGATGCAACTAATAGACGAGTTCCTAGCTTCTTTTGAAAATATTGTATCATCGCTGCACCTATTCCCTAACATTATTGTCACAGGAGATATAAACTTGGACATTAAAAATAACACAATGGACTCCAATGTTAATACTTACCTTAATCTAACAGCTGAGCTAGGTCTGCTTCCTGCGCACACTCTTCCCACGAGAGAAGGCAACTGTCTGGATCACGTTTTCTTAAAAACCAAACATCCATCGTTTGTTGCTGTTTTAAACACGCAAATTACAGATCATTTACCGGTTATCTTATCTATTAATAAACAAAAACATCCTAAAAAACCAAACAAATATCGAACTAAAACGGACTGGCAAACAGTTTTAACACTAACAGAAAACACAGATTTTGACAGATTGTTTGAAAGCAGGGATCCAGACATTGTCACTAATCTATTTCTCACGACTATCTCAAACTTAATTAAAGAATGTACGGAGCAAATCTTAATCCCTAGAAGGAAGAGAACTATCCAACCGTGGATCACGCAGGGCATTCTTCGCTGCATTAGAAATAAAGATAAACTTCACACTCAATATAAACTCAATCCTAAAAATACAACATATAAAACTACTTACCTAAGATACCATACAAAATGCTCGCAAATTATAACTGCAGCTAAACATAACTATGATAGGTCATACATTGAAAAGAATCTTCACTCTCCCAAAGCCACATGGAAAGCAATTAAAGAAATAACATACACACCTAAAAAATCTAATCAACCTAGCGAACTTCTTCTAATAAAAAACTCTCCACAGGAATCAGTTGATCATGTAAATAATTTTTTCGCTTCCGTGGGGAGTGAACTTGCAAATAAAATACTTAATACCACCTCTAATCAATACTCCTCACAGTCTCTGCCAGACACACTCCTCTCTAATGCAACCCCAAATTCACTCGTATTATTACCAACCGACAAACTTGAGATTGAGATTTTAATCAGAAGCCTTAAAACAGATTCAGCTGCTGGATGGGATGGAATACCTTCGAGGTTTCTCAAAGATGCTAGTCATATTTTATCTTCTCCATTAGCAAAATTATTAAACCTATGTATTGAAAAAGCAACCTTCCCTCTATCCTTTAAAAAATCTATTATCCTCCCCATACATAAATCTGGAGATAAAGATGTTGTCAGTAACTACAGGCCCATTTCAATTCTACCAGCCTTATCTAAGATCTTTGAAAAATTATTAAACTCAAGACTCATGTCATTTCTAAACAAATATAATCTTTTGGCCAACGAACAATATGGTTTTCGGGCAGCCATATCAACTGAAGATGCAGTGATGAATCTTTGCCATGAGGTGTCGGAGGCTTTGGACAAGAAGAGTAAATGCATTGGCGTTTTCCTCGACTTGGCCAAGGCCTTCGACACAGTTTCTATTCCGAGGCTCGTGGAGAAACTGGAGGTGATAGGAATAAGAGGGAACTGTCTTACTTTATTCGCTGACTTTTTAAAACGTAGAACTCAAATGGTTAAAATTGAAGGATATCAAAGCTCAGAAGCAAATATCACCTACGGAGTTCCGCAGGGAAGCATTCTGGGTCCGAGTCTTTTCCTGATTTACATCAATGACCTCTGCAATATGAAAATACCAAATGCTAAAATATTTGCTTATGCAGATGACACAGCAATAATTTTTCGGGAAGAGACTTGGAATTCCGTCTTCCACACTGCGGAATCTAGCTTAACTAGAATCCTTCATTGGCTTAATACAAATTTACTAACTTTAAATATTGAAAAAACACAATACATAACGTTTACTATTAGATCTAATCACGCTCCTCCGCAGTCACTTAATCTTAAAGCTCACTCTTGCCATAACACTCCCTGTAACTCCTGCAATTGCCCACTATTAATGAAAACTTCTGCGCTTAAATATCTAGGGGTCATGTTGGATGAACATCTTACTTGGGTTCCTCATATTTCACTTCTATCGGCACGAATTCGAAAGCTCACGTGGGTGTTCAAAAATCTAAGACGGTCCCTGAACCCCGATCTACTAAACTCGGTTTATATAGCAATATGCCAATCCATACAAACGTATTGCATCACTGCATGGGGTGGCACATACAAAAGCCATATGATAGCTGTTGAAAGGGCTCAACGATCAGTGATCAAAACTATGAACTTTATGAATTACAGACATCCGACAAGGGACTTGTACCAGACGTGCAATCTACTTACTATCAGACAATTATACATTCTCCGTGCTGTTCTAAGAACTCATACGAAAATACCCTTACATCCCACTCACATACGCAAAAGAAGAAGACACACTATTATTAACATAACTCACAGAACAACATTTATGCAACACCAGTTTGACTTCTTATCGATACACCTTTACAAAAAATTAAATAAAATCCTGAACATCACAACACTAAACCTAAAATCATGCAAACGCACCGTGAAGGACTGGCTTCAAAAGCTATCCTATGATGACACCGAGAAGTTGCTTGACATACAAATATAATATAAGTATTACACCGTATTTACAATCCTACCTACACTCAAACTATCGACTTTTACTAATCTTAATACTTTTATTAATTGTAATCTAATAACAATACAAACAAACTTATACAATAAACACGACTATACAGTATTTACAAAATGTACATTGTCATATAAAATACATAAGAAACAGTTGAGCTATCTACAGACCGTTTCAAACGATCTATAGATAGTTCAACTGATCCAAATCAATAATAATAATACTAATACCAGCTAGCGCCCTTGTATTATACAATTTGAACAACTTTTTTTTTTTTTTTTTTTACAAATATAGCCTATGAGTCATTCTGATGTATTAAACACAGTTCATTTAAATCCATACAGGCTTCTGCTGTTATGATATCAGTAGGATATCTTACTAGTAAGTAACCCATGTAACGCTGTAAGAATGTAGCTATCAAATGTTCAAAAAGGTTTTAAATATGTATAAACTATTGTTTGTCTAATCGATGTTTAATAAATAAAACAAATCAGTCCTACCAATATTATAAATGAGATAATATAATTTAAGTTCAAACTCGATATCTACCACTACTCATTTCGATTAAAAAAAAAAACAAAAGAATTTCATTTCATTTCACATTAATTTTATATATGTATTCACACTTTCATTCTCATTAAGTACCTACTGTCGCTCGTTTCAATAGGTTAGAACTAACTCACTCAGCTTCTCTCACACTCACCTTGAACGCACAAACACATCGCACTCCTATTACACTCATTTTTTATACACAATATCTTACAACCTTTCCAATCTACCTACACTACACCATCAATAATATGTTTATAAACCACTTTCTATAGCAAATAATTAGCTCCTGCTCAAGTGAACATTCAATACCATTGCCTTGCACCTACATACTTACTTATTTTGCATTTGTAGACCTTTTTTGTCCGACGAAAAGACGCAAAGGACCGAAATACAGTTAATTTAGTTCGGTTCTTGACGCACCTATAATCTGTCATGCACATATTTATCTGTCTAAACTTACAAACTACCTACCTACTTAGCTAAACTGTAATTAGGCATGATAATGTAAGTACATTAGCTTGTAAGTTTTTGGTCAATAAACGTTTTTATTATTATTATTATTATTATTATTATTTAGGCAGCTTTTGTGTCATACATATTCCCATTTTGGTTTGATATGAGCCTTTTTTTCTGATAGCAGTCTATCATATACTTATACTATTCTTTACCATGTTTTATAGAATAACAAACGACGCGCGCGAAGATGAGATGGAAGATAATATGGGACAAGTGAACACCATGATCGGAAATCTTCGCAACATGGCTCTGGACATGGGCTCTGAGCTTGAGAACCAGAATCGCCAGGTCGACCGCATCAACCGCAAGGTAACACTGCATAGACTGCACGGTTAGACCGCGTTGACTGCATAGGATTCCGTACATAGACTGCACAATCAGTTTGATAGGCCGTACCTGAAATATAATGCCATGCATTCACAAATCGGTTTGAACGCCTTGGTTACATAATTGGCTTGATACGATAGAGTTGAAACCAATGCCAATACGAATTCAAATTCAATACAGTTCTGGGAAACAAGCTCTTAAACTGTAAGATAGTAGTACCACTTTTGAGTGATTAAAAATGATATAACGATGACTGAAATGTCTGAAAAGAAGAAAGATAAAGAATTTCATACTAAATGGAAATTTGAAATTGTATTCAATAACAAAATTAAAATTTTGTGCAAACCACAGTTTTTGATGTCTCTGACACTGGTTTGCCTTGCTCAACTTTCTTACCTTTCTTAACGAAATATTATAAAACGTAACAACGCTTTCTTTCAAATTGTTGTTTTGATGACTATTTAACTTTATCTCGATATTTCTATCCTGTGATTTTCTTACTTTTTTATTTCTGATGTTGTGTGAGACCATGAATATTTATTCTGAATAAATATTGATGTGTCTCTTTTATTATTTCATTGACATTCTCACCATCTATGTGTTTGCCTGTCACCTAGTCGTGGTGGTGTTGACTTTCCAAGCTTATCGGCATTCAAAATTCTATCTCGCTTACCTCTCAAGCATGTCCTATCGCCGTCCCTTTCACTCCTTGTAGTCTAGACTCGATTGGCTGTTTTGAAATTATGTGTTGTACAGTCTACAGACTACAAAACACGTACCTAGACTGCCCAGGGAGGTAAGCACAAAGAAGTATAACAACTCCGTTACGTAAACCGTATTCGAGTGACATTGCGCGTCAACGCCAGCTCGACTGACGAACGTTGCAGCGTCACCGTGCAATGTAACTTGAACGTTTACGATGCTCATATTTCTTAGTGCTAACTCCTCAGTACTAAACATTGTACCAACCATAACCACACTACCGAACAGTGTTGACCAATTTTCACTCATACTAATTCCAAACCTACCTACCATGTCACTAACACTGTCATTCACCTCAGTTTACATTACATGTGTTGAAAACAGCGACTGTGTGAAACTGCAAAATCAACTCTATCAATAAACACATAAGGTTGATTAAATACATAGACTTGCTAACAGTTTTAATATATAACTAGAGTTGTAACCCAGTCGCTGTATACTTTACTGAACAGAAATAGAAGGAAACATGTTTATACCATAGGGCGAATCGAACGAAACGAGGATAGCGGTTGCGAACCAGCGAGCCCACGAGTTGCTGAAGTAAACAACGTCACACACACACACTCACACAGTCTCGTGGTTACTTGCATTCGTTCCAAATTAGAGTAGGACAGCATGTTTTCTATCTCTCTCTAACTACACTGCGATCTTTAGTCTATAATATAGATAGACTATGTATGAAACAAGTAATATAGACTCTATATTACTTGTTTCATACAGTAAGCAAAGATCACTCACATTCTAAGCTAAATAAAGAGGGATATAAAAAGTCTGTCCTTTTCTTATTTGAAACAATCTAGTTTGTTTTGCAATTGAAATATACCTATCTTTATAACAATACTAAGAGCTTTTGTTTTGCAAATAAAATAGGTATTTTACTGTTGCTAACAAAAAGCAGTTATTTAAATTATTCTTGAACGTTAAGTACACAGTGTTATAAACAATATTATGTAGAAGCGGCAGAACTTAAATCCATAAAGTTCTAGTTAAATTAAGATTTCTTATTTAATCGGAATACCAATACAGTATAAACTTCTGAGTTGACACAGAAATGGCCTGAGACTTTATATTTTGCAAAGAAATTATTATAATAAATGTGCCATTTCTATTTTGACTTCGTTCTATGTTTAAGTTATGTTCGCTGGTTGCAGATTTTTTTGAAGATTATTTTTTTTAAATATTTTCATTGTATACATTTTTTTAAGCTTAAAGAACGGATAGTTCTAGTAGTTTATACGTAAGTTTTTTTTTTACTGCGACCAGCCTTTATGTCTCAATAAAAAACGTTGAATCCTAGCTAGCTTCTATGTACTTTTAAACATAGCCGTATTACACTGTACATTGCCGTACAGCTTTTCAATTCGATTGGATATTTGTTAACCTAACAAATTAAAAGATACATTTGCTAAACAAAAATGTGTCAAATTAATTACTTGTTTTCAATTTATAAATGAGATTAATTTAGGAACATTTAGGTTTTCGTAAACTTAATTATTTAATATGTATTCAAATACACTTATTACATTGCTTATAATTTATTATAATTTTGGTACTAACGTCAAATAAGTTGGTGCTCACGTGCAATATCATTTAGTATGTCACAATAATTTTGATTTATTAATAATTTTCACCTCCCAATAATATTGTCAATAAGAAATATCTACCTAAACGGTTAATTATTTTGAGAATATGCATTTACCCCTTGTTATAATGTAGTGTTATTGTTATGAAAATAGGTTTTAAATGTAGCTTATTGCAAAATATTAAATTATTGAAATCCTATTTAACCTAGCTAAAGTTATAATTTAAATCGCTTATATTAAAACTTTTGAGTGTTACATTACATTGGACCGAACTATATTATATTATATTATATTATATTATATTATATTATATTATATTATATTATATTATATTATATTATATTATATTATATTATATTATATTATATTATATTATATTATATTATATTATATTATATTATATTATATTATATTATATTATATTATAATTATAAAAGCAAGCCCATTAATAGCACAGGTTATGAATATAAACACATTTAATGATTCTTAGTACATTTAAAACAATTATTTATCTTGTTTAATCTAGCCTAATCCAGTTTTCTTGTGTACAAGTGAAGTCTAAATGGTTATGAATGTATCGATAGAGTATGAGTTGATATGTGATAATAGAATGAAAATAAGAGGAAATAGTGTTTAGCTCAGTGTATGATACTTCGCTATGGACATTTAGCTCAGCGGAATACGCTGTAAGCAGGATTGTTTGATTATCTTGTTACTTTTTTCATAGGAGCATTTATGTATATTACCTACATCTGGCATTGTTGAAAAATACATAGAAAGAAAATTTCAGAAATTGCAAGTATTTTTGCCGTCAGTGAAGTATTATATAAAGTAAAGTTGTAGTCAACCTTATTAAGTTCATGAAGAGGGGGCAATATTTTTAGTTTTGTCAAATAAGAATATGTAGTTATGAAAATGGTGCATAACATTTCTAGAAAAAACTGACTTAATTAATTCACATATCTAAAACAGCAAACATATCTGCTTCTATGAAATAATATATTAGCTGAAATTGTATTTAAAATAACATTAGTTATAAAACTTTAATTTGTACTTTATTATTAGTAATTTTTATTTATTTTTGTCTATGGAATAAATTGTCATTCATAATATTTTATGTTTTTTTTTATTTCCGTTACTTTTTTTGTTGATGTTTTGTTTTTTTTTTCATTAAGGAAAGCAATAAAGTCGGTTTTAACAGCTAGGGAATGTAAGTAGCTAGGACAATATACTTTAAGTAATTATACAAAGTTACTAAGATTTGCTGAAGCAAACATATTATCTATTAGTCGTGATGTGTTATGTATAAATTCCATTATATTATAAAAGAAACTTAAATTAATTTAAGATGTCCGTGGTCAGAGAGACCACTTCGCCATTATCTTAAATTTTATCAATATTAGGAGAATTGAATATATTAAGAATAGACAAAGAAGTGGATTGTGGGTCATATTGATGTATAATCACGGTATAATACATCCAAACTCATATTAAAAAGGTTTCAATAGTAGTACAAATGCAGTATGAGCACAACATAAATAAAAAAAAACAAATTACAATTTAGACTTCTAATGATACAAAATCAAAGTCAAAATTGCTTTATTTAGTAAAATCGCAAGGATCGTTTAGAATCGTCTTACATACTAGGTGATTCTAGGTGCCGGTTATACAATCAATATAACTATGTCAATATAATTCCCGTTTAAAAAGAAAATAATAAGGTGCGTTCGGCAACTATGTTCAGTTGACATTAGAAAAAAGGCGGGAAACATATTGATACTTTATTTGTATTGCTCGAATTTGTCTTTTTTTTTTAATTTATGTTGTGCTCATAGGAACTGCAATTGTACTATTATTAAAACCTTTGTAACTTTATGAGATTTGATGTAAGTATTCTAAATCTAAACCGTGATAGTTTCAAATATTATATAAATAGTATAGTCCACCCAAATTGAGTAGTCACTCAAATGTATCCACTATCCATTTCCCAGTAGTTCTACCAAAAGTTGTAGGTTACAGTGCATATACCACGAGACTACCTCACAATCACACAAACAAACACGTCGGTGATAACCGTGAGTATATTTTTACTGCATTTAATGTTAACATGGCTTATTACAGTCCCGCCATCTTATCTGTTCAGTTGACGTCGTAGACGTTTTTTTTTTTTTCATATAAAAAAGACGTGTGGCACCCGGGGACTGCCGCGGTAAAGCTATTGCATAGCATTTTTTGCCGCTGGTCGGAGTGTTAGGTTATATTACGGAATTTCTGGATTCGGTCTCCACGCTCAAGGCCCGTGATAGAAGTTATGCAATAGCTTTATAAAACTTATAGAATAACTTCCTGCGCATCACTTTTGAGAGATTTTAGCATTTTTATTCGCACTTTTTATAAAATCGAACAATAAGCAATAAGCACTCGACCTAGACAGAAACTGACAGCGGAATGTAGTTCCAATTTTGTCCACCTGAACAGTTAAGTTGGTGGCGCTGTAGGTAGCATTTTATGTCACGATGGTTAAAAAGTCTTGAGATGAAGTCTACCTCATTTTATAAGTTTATTTAATGATTCTTTCACACAAGTTACCAAAACATTCTGATAAAGGTAAGTAGTGCGATATGTGTGTGAGAAGCATTAGCTTTAAAGGTCTATCATACTTGATAAAGCATTGTTCAGAGATATAAATTTGAATATAATTTCTTTAAGTAACTAATTATCAAGTTTTTTTACAATATGTAATTCATATTAAGTTATAAATAATTTTGTTAATTTATAACTAAGCTTTTTATAGCATTGAAAAATATAATAAGATTTATTGAGCATATAATGCTGAAGAAAGAAAATATGTACTTACGAGATTTATACCTCAAAAATATATTTTTAAGTAAATTCATTCAAATTTATGTCTTTGAAAATGCTGTAAATAAAATTTAGGTTTAACATAGAATCGCTCCTCAACTTGTCATATTAAAAATAGTCATACGTAAAGTGACAAGGGGTGACACAGTCTCTGTATAACAAAATCTGTTTAAAAAAAAAAGTGGGTATGATTTTATACATGTTGAGAGGTGATTCTAGAACTATAAAGTATAGGTGTAAATCGTCAAGTTAGATACGACCTAAAATAATGTATTTGGTGTACATTTGGCTTTTGTGATCTCAAACAGTGAGTGTTGCCTGTTGCAAGCTAAAATTGCTTCAGAAATTTTTCGGAATCATTATGTCAAATCATGAAAAAAATTATTATCATCAATTATAGTCAAATATAAATACCAAGTAATGACGGTGACGCAGGTTTTTTTTAAATTAGTAAGTTTAATTGTTAAAACATAAATTCCACTGAAACTTTACAATGATACTAACATTTAATTGGATTTTCTAGAACACAGAATTTTATTTTTAATTTGAGACCATTATCCGATCTATTAGAATTTCTGAATTCTGTCTTTCAAATCTAGGCTTTTAATACTTAATTCTAACTTTTATTTTGCCATTTTCAAAAGTAAAATCTATCTTTAGTACCTACCTGCTACTTTAATTCGCTTAGAACTACCTAAAATTTACAAAAAACCTGGTCTTTTCTACTATCATAACATTGAGCACTTTAATATACTTAGGTACATAGTTAATATTAATAATAATAAAGTAAAAGTAAACAATACGCAAGCATCTACTTATTATCTACGTTGCAATTATGTCCAAAAACAATAAAGTATTGAACTACCAACTTTGAGAAGTAACGGTAGTTTTAATAACTACCCTCAACTTGCTTAAAATTTATAACGCACTGCGACACAAAACGTTCCGTATCGACGCACTACAAGAGACATCACGATGAATATGTTCTAATATTTTTGTATGTTTTTAGGGTGAAAGTAACGAGACGCGCATAGCCGTCGCCAATCAACGAGCCGGAAAGCTTCTCAAATCCTAAAAAGCATCAAAATCATAATAAAAAAAAACCCAACTGTCACCTTCAGAGGACTGTAGCTCTACCATGAGTTTTTACTATACTTTATATACTATACTCGCTAGCGTCTGTAGTTAAAAAATGTATGAAGATTTGTACAGCGCCTCTAGCGGATAGTTGGGTACTAAAATTCGTAATCAGTAGGTCTACCATGAGTTTTTACTATACTATATTTACTATACTCGCTAGCGTCTGTAGTTAAAAAAATGTATGAAGATTTGTACAGCGCCTCTGGCGGATAGTTGGGTACTAAAATTCGTCATACTAATATTGACGTAACTACTGTAGTAAAGTCAGGCGATTTTACTGTGACAGCTCATGGTAGAGGCAATGTACTAATATTGACGTAACTACTGTAGTAAAGTCAGGCAATTTTACTGTGACAACTCATGGTAGAGGTACGGAGCAGGAATAAATGTGACAATCGAAAACGTAACTTATTTAAGATATACTGCTCGCTACTGCTGCAGCGTTCGACAGTAAAGCTGAAGTCGACGCGCAGTGAATGTAAAATACGTCTCTATTTCGATACGTTTACGATTGTCAAATCATTCGTGCATATCCCCCCATTCAATTTAAATCTTTAACTCCAACGAACACGGTTCAATTCAAATCTATCACAAAGATAATCTTTGGTCTTCTTTCTTCGATGTGACAATAAACTACGTTGTGACGAGATATTTATATGGGAATTGGATGAAGGTTGGGTTTTTTTTTAATCTAAAAAAGTAAGTGCAGTAAAGGCGAGTTGTTACTAAAGTTGACTGGATTTTCACCAACACACAGATTGTTGTTTTGTTGACGATAGTAGGAACAGATTAAAAAAATATGATCAAAATCAATGTGTAATCAGCGACTCTAAATTATTTTTATCATAAAAAAAGAAGTAGGTATAATCTTAATGACTTGCAACCAACTGTCTCGTAGTAAATAATGACAGTTGGACGATTTACACTGCGCGGTAACGCGACAGCGCTACGCAGTCGGACCGTGGTTGCCGCGCATTGGCAACACTAAACGATAGTCATATTAAAATCACAAGGATCATTTAGAATCGTCTTTTACTAATAGAAGGATCATTTAGAATCTTCTTATATACTGATAGAATTGCAATGGGGTTTTGCTTAACTTGAACTAATCAAATGATTTCGGTTAAGCAAAACCGTTCATTTTTGTGTTGATGAAATTAACTAATCCTGAGTTAAACAAAGATGTGAAGGTTTGTGAATAGTTCATGCATTGCACAAGAACGTGTTACGGTATTCTAAAAAGTTAACGCAGATTTGATGTATTGATTACCATACGTAAATGATGACAAAGTCAACGCTAACTTTTTATGATAGGGGGTTAGTCTTCATGTCGTTGGTATAAGAAACAAAATCGTTACGCGTCTGTGAATTTTTTGAACTGTAAAAATGATGCTGTACTTACTCCATTTAACACACCAACTATTATA
This sequence comes from Ecliptopera silaceata, assembly GCA_932527185.1. Taxonomy (NCBI): domain Eukaryota; kingdom Metazoa; phylum Arthropoda; class Insecta; order Lepidoptera; family Geometridae; genus Ecliptopera; species Ecliptopera silaceata. The sequence continues at coordinate 4,972,299 of OW052208.1, read as the reverse complement.
ACTTGGATGTTAAATTAATCTTGCCTATAATAAGTCATATCGTGCTTTAAACTCATTACATTCATTTATGTCTAGGTAGGTTATGTAATGTTCGGTATTGATCTCTACAATATGTTTTTAGTACAACTTATTTAATGTTATAATGAAAAGTTATGCTATGAGTTAATTTTGATGTGCCAAAATTATTATAACTAATTTGCAAAATTTTTAGCACGCTATTATTTTAAGTGTATTTAATTAATATTGTTCTAATGTAATAAAATGTGTTTTAATCATCAGAATCAAGTGATAGGAAAGGAGAATGGGAAATATTGGGCCACGACAAAAAAAATAGTTCCTCAGGTTTGCCAGATAATACGATTCAAAAAGCTTTTACAGGATTTACGAAAAAAACCTCCCCATGGACGATATTCTGAAAAAACTGGTTTTTTACTAAACATCATATTACTTACAATTCTGAAGGGCCACAAAATGTATGTGATTACGACGTAAAAAAAAAACAGTTTTTCAAAATATCTGAATTACCATGGGACGGATTTTTATAATAAAAATTGTGAAACGTAGGCTTGTAAAATTCCTTTCAGACGTATTACGTGGCAATCCTGAGTGACGATTTTTTTAGTCGTGGCCCACGCTCCGTAGGAAATGCCCATTCTCCTTTCTGATTTTAAAAACTATTGCGACGTTATTATTAAAGTTTTGCACGTAACGCACAGGGATGTTATCGTTCGCACTACAATTCAATATTTATAAGTGCAAATGCTCAACTATATTATTTTGCACGTAATTTGCACGTAGTTTGCAAATAAACGTGACGAAAAATTCAGCTTAGTAAAAAACACTAAACCTACAATGGAATTTGAAAATGCTAATATTTCATTTAAAATATTTGTTGAGACTTACATGTCACACGTTTCCGTTACTTATAATTTTTATTTGTTAGATTAAGATAATGGTGCCTGAATTTGTGTAGTTTGCTTTTCGATGTGATTTTATTCACAAACAAATAGTTCGTGTTTAGTTCTTATATAAACCGTAGTTCTAAATATTTATAAGCGTTGTTACACGGAGAATATAAAAAGGCTAGTGGGACACTGCCTTAGTCCTTAAACTTAAAATCAAACCGTATTACAACGCTTATTTTTGTTTATTGTAATGTAATTACAAAATAAAATGCAATAGTATATTAAAAATATATCAATAGTTGAATGTTTAAAACTTTATGACATTACTTAAAGTGTATTGTAAGTATGATAATGTGTACCGGCCTTAGGAGTAAAGTTTAGTGAATACATGTTGAAACGCAAAAAGGTTTTGGCTTGACAAATATACTCGTGTACCAGTTAGCGTTAAGAATTTTCGAAAATTTCTCTATGTCTTTTCCTCTCAATATTAGTTTAAGAGTTGATAATATTCACTAAATATTTTAATAAAAAAAATAACATATTTTAATGGTGTTCTCTTGTACGCTGTGGACACATTGTTTGCGTCGTTTTTTGATGGAACTTTGAAAAACAGATTGCAATACAATGTGTTCACAATTTGTAGGATGGTTTTATATCTGCTATTCAAAATATTAAATAGTTCTATAAATAACCGCCTGCATAATCTACGTCAGTTATATCAGCCTAAATAACTACCTATATAGAAAATAAATTAATCTATTTTCTTTAAAAAATAGTTAACGATAGTAATATTAATTTCCAATTACAATATTTATTTGTTAAATTATACTTTTGTTTTATTTAAGAACCACCGTTAATTAAAACATAGATAGTTAAGTATTTAAGCTTTTATTTGGTAACAAAATACTAGGTAGGTACTATGTACAACGTTATTCACATAACTTTATAAATAAAACAATAAAAATTGTCATTTAAATATGGACTGGCTCAATTTGACTTATAATTAAAACCGGCATGGTTGTGAAAACTATGCCAAAAAACAGCAAAATAACATCATATATCTACATAATAACATCTTATATATTTACGTAGCTTATTACCTACTAATATACAAAAACACTGAAAGTTTTATTTAATTAGTCCACATTATCTCTTTGACTTCTAGGATGCACACAGCCATATTCTACAATTGTTAATTAATTTAATACAAAATACTGCAAAATCTGGGCACGTGTCAAATGAAATGTCAAACGTCTGCCTTTCTTACCTTTAGATTAGGCACAAAGAGAAGATTTGAGATCTTCTGCGTCAGATAAAAAGTCTCATTTTCATTTCTATGTGTTCAAACGCAGCCAAGGGCGGATCCAGCTTTGGCGCTAGGGGGGGTCACATAGTCGTGGTCAAGTCAAGAACTTATACTTTTTTGATAATGTAATTCCCAAACGTTTGCCATCATACAAAGTTATTATATTAAATTAACTAAATATTGAAGGTATGTAGCTACATTAAACCTGTATAATGACAAAATATATAAATAAAATAATTGTGTTCAATTAGTGGTCCACCTAAGTCCTGGAACCAGCTCAGGGGGGGTCATGACCCCCATGATGGATCCGCCGTTGAACGCAGCGACCATTTTTATCCTGTTTATCTTCAAACTCTAACTTCAGTCAGACTCCAACACGTCTTGTTCACAACACTGTAAAAGATAAACCAATTAGGGATATTAAACCTGAACTGTACCTTATTAGAAACATAATTATGAGAGTAGCTTATTTGATTCATACGTAGTGCAGTCGATAAATCGTTCCATCCGCTGTTTCCGCTTGTCGCCACTATCGTTTTAATTCCCCCACCATCGACCACCGGCAGCTCAGAGCGCAGAGCTCGGCTTTCAATCATTGGCGTTTTGATTTTCGACCGAAAAGGTCTAGCTAGTGCAACCGAGCCTGGACTCTCAGACCAAGCTCATTTATTGTCGTGAAGTGACATTATATTGCAAAAAGTTTTGCAAAGTACCTACATGTAAGTAGAACTTATCGTTCTCTAAAAATTGGTTTGAAATCGTTTAAAACTAAATTCGTTTACCTATTCTTTAGAAAGCAATAAAGTATTTTTATTGTATTTTTATAACGGTTTGTACCGTTCGCATTGATCTATGATAATCTTCTGCAAAGGTTTGTCATGCGGGTAGGTGTCTATCGCCACCCAATTTTATTATATTTTACTCAAATTTAATGTTTGGTTTTTAGTAAAATGGAAAATAAAATCGTTCCGTCGACTAGAGAGGACGAGGAACCAGTCTACGAGGATATGCGACGAGCTAAAACAAAGAAACGAAAGGCAGCGCGATCTTCAAGCTCCGACTCCGACTCCAGTTCGAGTTCTAGCTCTTCAAGTTCTGAAAGCGATCGCAGACGGAGACCTAAAAATAAGCGGCGGAAGCGAAATCGTAAGTTGGACCAACTAATTTCTAAGATCTCTGATCTTGAAAATAAATTAAAAAGGCAGGCTTCGTGTGGGTCTGTGGCACCCGATGACTGCAGTAGCTGCGGTGTAGACCCAAACATCAGTGGGGATTTATACGACGAAGAACCCGGGACACAACTACCCGCCAGCACTGGTCCGTCAAGTACCACGGCCGCCATTCCACCTGCTGATCCACTGTTTGATTTTTCAGTTGGTACGAAAGTTAAAGAACCTGTCGTACCACATGCTTCCTCAGCTTATTTAGAACATTTAAAAATACTTAACCGTTTTGATCAACAAGATTGGAACAGTGTTCGCTACACAGAGGCCCAAAAACAATATGTTCATGCACCTGGTTTCACCAGTCTTGAACCTAATGCAGAAATTAGCAATTATGATAACTCTAAATTTACAGCGCACATGGAGACTGCTTTTTCAGGGTTAACATTCGCCTTACTGAAACAAAGTGAGATTATACGGAATGATATGCGTGAATTCCTGAACTGGGTACAGCACGAGGATGACCTTAGCCATGCTAAGATATTCGAAAAGTTGAACAATATATTCACAAACGGTGAGTACCCCAAAATTACAAGTGATTTATTCCAAATAACATGTGGCCACCGTGCCGAACTGATTCAATACCGCAGAGATGCAATATTGGCTTCTGTAAAAGACCCAGTTCAGAAACAGGCGCTAAAGAAGATACCCCCCTCATGCGCTGCATTATTTGGTGAGGAAAAATTCTCTGCCGTGTTAGAGAAAGCGGGAGGAGTACGAAATACTTTCTGGCCCAAACATAAAGGACAGATGACTTCTCAAACGCAAAATGTTGCTGGCCCATCTAAAAATCGAGCTACTGCGCCGCACGCGCATAGCCAGAAGCCATTTCGAAAGTTCAACCGAAATGAGTCTAAAAACTACGGTTCACACCAACAAGGCTCGAGTCATCACTCGCACAAAGGTAAAGCTGGCAAAGACCAAGGCAAAGGCCGCCAAGCACAATACAAAGGTCGCAAGACCGGCTCTCCCTCATCCCACCGGGAAAGGAGTAGCCAATACAAAAGAAAATATTGACAGGATGACGCCTTTTCGTGCCGGGCAATTAATCAGCTGTCTCCGCCCTATATCTTAAAAATGATAACCGGTTACCGCATACCATTTGTAACAAAACCACCTTTACAAATGCCAAGCCTCAGCTACACACAAACGACATACTCGCCAGAGATGTCCAAAATAATTCTGGAAATGGAATCCATCGGTGTCATACAAGCGGTAGCCGAATCACCAAGCTTCATATCCACAATTTTTCTGAGGCCGAAACCGGACGGCACGTCAAGGCCAATATTCAATTTAAAAAATCTGAACCGCTATGTTCGCATCGACAAGTTCAGTCTGATAAATACTCGAAAAGTGATTCAATTCCTCCAACCACAAGATTGGATGGCAAAAATAGATTTGCATCAAGCTTACTTTCACCTGAATATAGCGTCGAGCCATCGACGCTATTTACGGCTAATATACAACAACAAACTTTATCAAATGACTTGTTTACCCTTTGGCCTGGCTACGGCCCCCAAAGCTTTTGCCTCTGTAACGAACTGGGTGGCCCAGGTACTTCGGCAAAAAGGAATTCGTGTAATCGTCTATCTCGACGACTTTTTGTTGGCCCATCAAAACAAAATGACCCTACAAAATCAGATAGTAACTGCAGTACAGCTACTAGAGAACCTTGGTTGGATGCTAAACAAGAAAAAATCTGTGTTGAGGCCACAAAAATCAATAGAGTTTCTAGGCATTGTTTGGAACACGCGACGGAATGTCAAATATCTGCCAGAGCGTCTAAAATCCAGGTTAAAGAATCAGGTCCAAGACACGTTGAACACAAAGACAATAAATCTGAAAAATCTTCAAAAACTTATCGGCACATTGAATTTTGCTTGTTTTGCGATCACAAGAGGAAGATTAAATTATCGAGCCTTACAACTGCAAGCAAATGCCTTACTGAAAGCACCTCCGCAAACTATCGCTTGTCTCAGTCAGAAAGCGAAACACCAGCTTCGTTGGTGGATGAACAATTACAGCTCCGAATCGACCATACACCACCCTCAGCCTTCGCATTATTTGACGACGGACGCCAGCGACGTCGGATGGGGTGCGACACTGAACAACACACGATTGCAGGGCAATTGGTGTGCGGCAGAACAAAACCTCCATTGCAATCAAAAGGAAATGACTGCTATTTTGAAGGTTCTGAACAGTCACGGACACTACCTGAAGTTCAGTGCTCTGTTGATCCAATGCGACAACAGGACAGTGGTATCATACCTGCGCAACGAAGGCGGAACTCGATCGCAAGCATTGGTCAACCTGACAGCGAAGATTTTTCAAATTCTGGATCGGTTCAAAATTCACATGACCATATATTACCTACCGGGAAAATACAATACCGAAGCAGATCGCCTATCACGGCAACGGGATCAGTCGGAATGGCATCTCCTTCCAGCAGTAACCGAGGTCGTGTTCAGAAAATGGGGCATACCCGAAATAGATCTGTTCGCATCTCATCGAGCCCACGTTGTACAAAAGTACTGCACACTAGACGTGACCGACTCACAGGCACAGCATCACAATGCCTTGGGGATGACCTGGAACTTCCGATTAGCGTGGATTTTTCCCCCGCCACACCTTATACCGAAAGTATTAGCTCATCTAAACAAAGCCACAGGAATCTACCTTCTGGTCGTTCCTCGATGGGAAAAAGTGTTTTGGAGACCGGACCTGAAAAGCAGAGCACTAGGTCCTCCATTCACTGTGAGGAACCTGTCGAAAGTTCTTGTAGACTTGTCAACCAATCTCCCACCACCCAAAGTGTCAGAATTGACCATAGAGATTTGGAGATGTGGGGCTGGGATGCGTACCTAAATGATTGGTCAGATGAACAGAAAACACTGCTGTCATCAAGCTGGCGCAAATCTACTCTGAAAACATATCGACCGGCATGGAAGAGATGGCTGGCCTGGACTACTCTTAACCAAATTAACGCAGTTAGTCCCAGCGGATCCCAACTTGCGCGTTACTTAGTTGACCTTCATCAAAAAGAAAACCTGTCACTAAAAACCATAATGGTACACAAATCTGCAATTTCTACCCTCTGTGATCCTAATAACCACTTGAAGCTGAGTTCTCACACACTTGTTAAGCAAGTTTTAAAGTCTATATCCATAGCAAACCCGAAACAGACTAATGTACCAATCTGGGACATAGATGTACTGACATCTCATTTACGTCAAAGAGACGCAGATACCACAAGTTTTTATGAAGCATCAAGACATGCGGCGGCATTACTTCTTCTTTGTTCGGGGCGTCGGGTGCACGACCTAACTCTCCTAAAAATTTCTCCGGAACATTTATTTCGATCAGATGAGGATATCATTCTGTGGCCAGCATATGGTTCCAAAACCGACACACCTAACCAAAGACAGTCAGGTTGGAAGCTTATACACAACAAAGAGAACAGAAACCTTGACCCAGTCCATTGGATTAACCACCTCATTCTGCTAGGCGAATCAAGAAGAAAAGAAACTACATCAGATAACTTGTTTCTTAGTACTTATGGTAATCCAAAATCAGCTACGCGTACAATAATTTCGGGATGGATCAAAAAGCTTTTACAAGAGGCAGGAATAGACGCAACACCTGGAAGTGTCAGAGCCGCTGTAGCATCAAAAAATTGGACAGAAAATTTTCAATTAGATGATATACTCGCAAGAGGAAATTGGAAGTCAGCTGATACTTTTAGAAAGTTTTATTGTAAAGAGATCAAAAATGTTGCTAAAAAGTCAACTCTAATCACTTCTTGCTTTGAACCTACAAATTAATAGTGTTTCAAATGATGATTTTGCAAATATATTTTTATTATTATCTCTAATAGTGGTGGACTCAGAATTGTTGCTAAGTTATAGGTATCTTACCTAAGTACATTATTTTTCAGGCAGCAGAGTGCCTTAAAATTAATAATTATTTTTTATAAAGTAAATCATATACTTACATTGTTAATTTAATTGTGGGTTTTTTCGAATAATAGACTGCTCACGTTTATCTAAACTGTATTATTTATAGAATATGCTGAATATACAATGTTGAATCCCAGATTTACAAGGCCACGCAATAAAGATAATTATGTACATAATCCAAAAATATGTTTTTTGTAATACCAACCCTTTTCTCCTGCGTAGATAAGGTACCTAGATAACTATGAAATCACATTGGCGCCACCATCACCACCAGGCGATAACAGACATGTCTCTCATAATTATGTTTCTAATAAGGTACAGTTCAGGTTTAATAGCAACGTTTTACCTGTAAATAAAACGTTTATTAAACATGTACTTACCTTATTAGAAACATAACATTTTAAATCCCTGCCTGGTGGCCTAGGGCATACAAATTATGAGAAACTCAATGATTGAAAGCCGAGCTCTGCGCTCTGAGCTGCCGGTGGTCGATGGTGGGGGAATTAAAACGATAGTGGCGACAAGCGGAAACAGCGGATGGAACGATTTATCGACTGCACTACGTATGAATCAAATAAGCTACTCTCATAATTATGTTTCTAATAAGGTAAGTACATGTTTAATAAACGTTTTATTTACAGGTAAAACGTTGCTATTAATATTACTAATAAGTGTATTACTTATTAATAAAATTACTTTATTGCTAGTTTTAACGTTTTAATAGGGTTGACATAGGTAGTCGCTCAGCGAGACAAAGTCCTTTTTTTAAATGTAAGAAATAAATAAACAATATGTTCATTAAATAAAAAGTTTGCTCTTTCGGTTTGGCGAAACGAAAAGATTGCACGTGTCTATAGAGAGAGGGGTTTTTGTTAATGCAATAGGTAGACAGACTGCAAACTTTATAATACTTATACAATGTCAATAGGTAGGTAGATACCTACATAAACATAAAAAAAAATGTTTTTTTCATAAATTTGTTTTTCCTTTATGAAAATGACCTTGCCTTATTTCAGTAAGTATTTATTATCTCGCGTGACTGTATTTGAATTACAATTGTTTAGATTTATTGTGGAATCTGATTGCAAATAAAATATACCGAGGCAAATTACATAATTTTTTGTAAGATAGCGTGCGAAATACCTACAGATTACTATTCAAATGACAAGATTCATCTAAATTAGTTCAGTCGTTATCTTTTGCCACTTTATCAATAAATCTTGAGTAACCTTGTTACATAGCTATGTAGGAATAACAGTGTCATCTATTTCGATCGAAATTTTCTTATTTTTTTGATGAAACAATGAGCTGAATGTTTATTTACACGACACGACTACACAGATCAAATAGAAGGTCAATTAAATTCTTAATAGGGATATTTTTAGAACCTATTCTATATAATTTTTGGGTTTAAACTTACAAAGCTCTACAGCAACCTCCAATGATAGCATGACAGAGAAACCAAGCAAAGAGCAGACGAACTGCAGTAAGCCGCTGCTTCTTCGCCAAACTTCGAAGAACACCACGTACACCAGGGTTCCACACGCAAGACCCTGGAAAACGGAAGTTAAATAAATAAGATACAGAAGATAAATATGCGAGAAATAAGTGAAATAGAACTCTATACAATTAAATAAGTCTTTGTAAAAAGAAATCTGAAAAATATATGAAAAACTTTAGCTAATCCAAAGACTTGAATAGTCTTAGTCATTTATTCCAAAACACAATAAGTATTACATTGTCTGTGGAAATTGTACAAAAATTCCCAAAAAATATAATAACCAATAAGTCGATCAGAATTCGAACCCGCAACCTTCCTCAACTACGCCACTCTTAGCAAACTGTTTCCTTCATCTTTCCGTTTCCAAGCATAACTTTGAAACGTAAATACCTACATGTTTTAACTGATATATTTATTAATTCTTAACACTTAAGTACACAATCCGGGCAACCTTAGAGACTGATAATGATAAATTATTAGGCAATTTGTAATACCTTGAACTTCGGGAGTATTTTACTAGTAGATATAACCACGGAAGTGATGTTCGGACGTTAATCTGATCAATCGAGGCCGGACTGTACTTTCGAAATATTAAATTGAGTTTAGCCCTTAAATGTGTCATTAATCCAGACGGAATCTGTATACCTATCAGTACCTAAACATACCTATCTGTAGTATAATTCTGAACATAATAAAGATATTATGAGCATTTGTGGCCAATATCTTCATCATCCATCATCAACTTATCAGTCCACTGGTGGACGTAGGTCTCTCCCAAGACGCGCCACTGAGCCCGGTCTTCGGCTCTTCTCATGCTGTCTTCTAGTTTAAAGGGGTAATGAGTCTGTGTTTACGAACATATAAAACCTTACTCTTCAAGTGATGGGCGCGGTGCAACGCATCTTAGGTCACGAAAGTAGTAAGTAAATATACCTACTCATAATATGTGACGTTGAAATCGCTTGAGTGATCAAGCGATTTCAACGTCTTATTTATCGTCACGTAGGAAATCTCGCTCTTAATCGCTTGGTCACATAGTATGGGCTTCGGGCTTGTTTATTTAGTTTTATAAATAACTCACCTGTAAAACAACTGAGTACAACCCAGCTTCAGCCGCCCCTGCTCCCCCTACCAACAGGATACCAATTCCAATACCCAACGCCGACATAAAGGAGAAGGTGAATATGTAGACCAGAGAGAGCCATCGCTTGGTACCAGCTGCTAGCAGTTCCACACCGATGCAAAACGCAATTATATATTTGTGCGCTGATACTGCTGCGAACATGTACCTGTAGCATAAAAAAACTTGTCTTTATTTAGAGTCTTATGAGCAGTGAAGTGACCAGAGTTCACACGAGGATTGTGTAATAGGCGGATCCTCCACAATGTAGCCGTTTATATGTATTGTATTCTAGCTTGATAGAACTTAAAATTACAGATAGAAAGATACAATAATTTATTAATTATATTTATTTTTATTATAAAATTACCAAAAATGAATACCTACAATAGGCGGCTATATCGCTAGAGTGATCTCTTCCAAACAAGAGAACCTACCTACCTAACGGTCTATCTTATAAAAAGTTAGCGCAGACTTGAAGTATTGATACGTAATGATGCCTTAAATTCAACGCTAACTTTTTATAAGATAGGGGATAAGACTACTTACGTAAAGACAGAGTAGGCAAAAAAAACAAGAAACAGGCCATGTACCTAAGTTTACTTAGTGATGTAACTACCTAGTAGCCATAATAAAAATAATCATTTAACGACCCCGATATTTGATATTACCTAATCATGATTATGTTTAAACCTCTTATCATAAAGTCAATTGCCTGATCGAGGATTAAAATTCGAAGAAAGGACGATAAAAACCAGTATTAAGTGCATACCTACTAATCATGCTTACCTCAAGTCTTGTTTATTACACAAAACAAAATTCGAACCTCCATGTTATATAGATAGCATATCTATTAAAAAATATTTATTAGCTGAGTTATGCGAACATGATTTGCGATTTATTATTTGCATAAAATATGTGATGATTTTAAAAGCTATACCTACCTACAAAAAAAATATTAAAAGAGTGCACTTCTTATAGTGTCGATGCTAAAGTCTTATGTAATTAATTTAAATATATATTTCGCAGAACCACCTATGAGTGGAGTGCAAAATAAATTAATAGCAGTGTACCACAAATCACTAAAGATAAAAATAAATAGATTATTGCGCAACGGAAAATTCAAAAAAATTTAGAACTAACTTAATTTAGTACAATGGGCTATCGCTATCGCTGATAGCGATTTCTTCCAGGCATCTTTCAGGAAAGCACAGTTCTAAATTAGCTTTTAGGTCAATACAATTTTCGTGAAAAAGCGACCAAACTTTGAATCAGATTATTTGTTGGAGTTTGTATATAATATATTGACCACTCGGATTATATAACTAAGCTCTGATAATCTAGATTGACCAGTAAATAAATATAGGAAAATAGCTATAAATCAATTCTTACTCGATTCGATATGTATACCGATTGCGGGTCAATATTTGATTAGATACTTTTATGGCGTAATACATTACATGTTATTATACCTACTTAACCTACATAGATACTTGAAGATTCCATATTCCACCGAATTATAGGAAAATTTTATACGTGCATTCTCTACAACTAGTATCGATATAAATGTGACAATCGTAAACGTAACGTATTTAAGACACACTGTACGATAACACCGCAACGTCCGACAGTAAGGCTAATGTTGACGCGCAATGTATCACAAATACGTCACTGATATGTTTACGCAAGTCACATTTATTCGTGTTACCTGAAAAAAATTCAGAATCATGTCGAAAGGAGGAAAAAGTTTTACCATACATAGTACCACCCAGATACAGAACAAATATTTATGTTCACACTAACAATAGCTCTGGGTGGGAATCGAACTCACAACCCCCAGCATGGAAGGCAGGCCTACTACCAACTGAGCTGTGACGCTTGTCTGTCAAAATTGTATATTTGTTTTCCAAATATACTTACATTACCTACATACATGTAAGCGATTTGATGGAAGTAGGTACTATAGCTTTCACTCAGATTAAGAATTAATTAAAAAAATATAAACATACCAAACGTTACCGACCGATGACTCCAAGCCGACAGCCAGTCCTTCAAACAGCTCATGCACCGACAGGGCCAGCACAATAAGTAATCCTCTCAGAGCTGACACCACAGAATCATCATCAATCACAAGATGGCTGTGCCCATTCTTACTATCCATCTGCTTCGTTGACTGCGCTTCCGATTCTTCGTTTATGCTCTTCCGCAAGCTAAAAGGTCCCGTCGGATCCGTGTCTTTGGGCTTAGTTCCTCGGCTGTTTATGTATAGGTGCACCAACTCCTCTATTAAGTACATCATGAAGAAACCGCCGCACATTATAAGCCCGGCCAGAAATATCGGCATTTCTATAATATCTCCCGCATCTGAATACAAGAGATTAGTTTTTCACACACACCAAAGTTATCAAGTGATTTCAAGTGACAGGCGTCACAGTTCAGTTGGTAGTAGGCTACTACCAACTGAACCACTACTTGGTAGAGCCACTACTTGGTAGTAGCTCTGCCTTTCATGCTGTGGGTCGTGGGTTCGATTCCCATCCAGAGCAAATGTTTGTGTGATGATCATAAATATTTATACTGTCTGGGTGTTTTTATGTATTCGACTGAGCTGTGCCGCCTGTCATGGAAAAGGATAGTAATTTTTTTTATAGAAAAGTGTATGGGCACTTCTCAGGCACTACAGCAGCGTCCCGTAGACACCGACGATGTAACATCTTGACATCAAAGAGATTGGATGATATCCAACCTCTTTTTAAAAGGTATCATGGAACATACAAGACGAGGAGTATGTTTCAGTAAAAGAAACATTCGTACTACTAAACCTTGATGAATTTATGAAAGACTTCAACATTTTATAGAACAATCCCATCAAATCTGTAAATAAATCCTTGTAATAATAGATCAATCAAGAGATTTATACTTACAGGAAATATAACAATCATAGTTTACAATGAATCTACAATATAATATGAATTATATAAACTAAAACTGCTGTGAGAGCTAGAGCAATGTATTTTTTCCTTTTCACATCATTGTTAGTTTCAATTATCTTTATTCACGAAATATACGTTAGTGTTATGATACTTTCATTACACTAAAGTAGGTAGTAGCAGGTAATAATATAGGTACTAGGGCGAGCACGAATAAATGTGACAATCGTAAACGTATTGAAACAATTACGTATTTGTGATTATTGAGATACACTGCGCGTCAACATCAGCTTTACTGTCGAACTTTGCTGCGTTAGCGCGCAGTGTAATTTAAATACGTTACGTTTGCGTTGAATAATATGTGCTTACATAACAAACATGCCTAAAAGAAATACTTGCAGGCAATTTAGTAGTCGTACAAGCTTTAAGAGAATTAATATTTTGAGATTAAAATACATATTGCATATTAAACCAACCGAAAACAATAATTAAATTAAAGCAAAATGTACAATGGGCGGTCTTATCGATGAAAGCGATCTTTTCCAGAATATTTTCCTATTTTGGTTGCATTTTGTGTATATTCTTCATAAACTTTTACCATACACAGGTTTTTTTTTTTTTTCAAATAAAAAAAAACCTTCGGTTCCGGAACTAGAGTTGAGTCAACAACTCAATCACCAGCCTAAACAAATATCGTCCGATCGTCTAATCTAGAAGAGCTGCCACACTCAAAAACATTACTTAGTCAATCATGTCTAAAATAATTTCTGACGACCGATGTGGCGCGGTGGGCGATGGTCCACCTGCGACACGGAAGGTTGCGGGTTCGAATCCCGCCTTGGGATAAATGTTTGTACGATCTGCAAATATTTATTCCGGGTGTTCTGGGTATTTAATGTATTGTATTACGTATGTCAGTCTTCTAGTACCCATAACACAAGCTCTGCTTAGCTTGGGGCTAGATGATGTTGTGTGGATTGTCCAGCATAATTTAATTTACTCCAATTTCCTTCTGCCGATCTATTTTTTATGAGTAGATATGTTAGTACCTAAGCACTACGATAGTGTTCTAACAAACATACAACGAATTTATACATCAGAATAGCACCTATGCAATAATTTAAAAAGTTATAACGATAGCAACACGAAGTCGCGGATGCCAGCTAGTCAGAAATAATGTCGTTATTACATGTTGTGTTGTATTTCGTGATGCAATTAAGTGATGCAAACACAAGCGCATTACGTCGATGCCAGATCTTATTCCCAATTTGAATGACTTTTAATCATTGATTATCTTGGATATACGTCTCTCAGTGCGGCTGTAAAATACATACATTAACGGAGGTGAATAAAACCGGTAAAGTGCTAGTCAGACACGCGCACGAAGGGTCCCGTAGAAAAAAAACAAAATTTGTTTATGTAACAAAAAAAACATGTATGAGAGCCTCCTTAAATATTCCGTTTATTTGGTATTTGTAACAGAAATACATCGTCTGTAAAAATGAGAACTCTACTAAGTATAAAGATTCATGAGATACTGCCTGATGGCAGACGGACTGACAGACAGACAGACAGACAGACAACGGAGTATGAGTAGTAGAGCTGGGCCCTACTACTCCAGACAAGACTCCGTTGTCCCCTGTACCCTTGCGGTACGGAACCCTAAAAATCTTAAATGTACCAACTGTTCTGTGGTAAAAGTCAACAGTAAACATGCATACATTAGCACGTTGTTGTAAAAATGAGACAAACTAAGTATGACTTTTGTGTCCATACAAATACAGGGTGGCGCAAAAGAAAAGGCCCTATTTGGTTCAGCTATAACTTTTTTTCTAAATTAGAAAACTAGATTTGGGTTTTTTTAAATGTATATATGTGTCATTAAGTTTCGTACCATTAGGATTTAAAGATGATATCTTTTAAATGGTGACCTCCAGAGTTGATGCACGTTTGAGCCCTATTTATGACATTTTGCATAACTTGCCGTAACACTTCATGCGATATGTTCCTTATTTCTTGATGAATGATTGCTTTTAGAGCTGCGAGAGTCTGTGGCTTGTTCACATACACGCGAGATTTCAAAAAACCCCAAAGAAAGAAGTCTGCACTGGTCAGATCGGGTGATCTTGCAGGCCAAGGCAAATCGCCAAAACGAGAGATAACTCGGCCTGGAAAAGCGTCCCTCACTAAGTCTTTATTGTTTTATAAAATAAGTGTTTTTACGAAATTCACGTTGTGTTTTTATCACTGATGAATTATTTCGTAAGGACATTAACTCGATTATTCCACGTTCTTGGGGAGTAAAACGTCCCATGTTTATTTTCAGTGTATTTTACATTTGTTCACTACACAATTTTCAACAATAGAATGACAGGAGATGTCATATAAAAAAAAAAACAGTGTTTTCTTTAGTGCCATTACTTTTGCGCCACCCGTTACAATATAAGTACATCTACAAATTTTCCATCAGTAGGTATATGTAGTTTGGCAATAACTAAACCAGTACCTAACTTATAAACAGGCGTCACAGCTCATTGGTAGTAGAGTAGCTATGCCTTCCATGTTGTGGATCGTGGGTTCGATTCCCACCCAGAGCAAATGTTTGTGTGATGCACATAAATATTTGTTCTGTGACCTGGTATTTCTTTTTATGTATGTAGATATTTACAATATATGTATGTAAGTATATATAAGTATTCTATCAGCAGTCTAGATTCCATAGTAGGTACAAGCTTAGCTTAGTTTGGGAGTGTGAAAATATTTTAAAATATATTTTTATTAATTATTGTGTTATTTGCAACGTGGGGTACCTAGTGTACCTACCTACAAATAGCATCATTAACTACTATCATATTAAATATGAACATTGACGATGCACAGTTAAAATATTAGTAGGTAACTATATATAAGTACCTAGTTTGGTTTGAATTCCTTTTTTTATCAATAAACTAAGGTATTCCATTATACCTACTGTTAAATATGTAGTTAAATACATAGAATTGTTTTTATTTACCGTTTACCTTGCGAGCATAGCGCTAGTAAAATACAATCATGGTAGTTTAATTAAACTCAATACAAGGAAAGAAAACCTGTATTTTACTCCTTGACGCATTTAATTATATTGATTAGCGTTGTGTCGGTTTAGTTATATAAAGATTAAATTTTAAGCTACACAAAATGTCCCTAAGTGTCCTAAACCTTCTGTGTAGGTTAAAATTGAGAATTGAAAAAATTTAGATTGTTCATGACATGATTGGTCTTGAACTTTATATAGGGTATGGTAACTGCTCATTACTCAATTAAGCAACTCTTTCTTTTCCCCTGCCCACATAGCACCCACGAAGACATCGTAGATCAAAGGAAGAATATAACGATGAACGTAGGTTTATAGTGGGAAGTAACAAATAAATAATACCTCACCTTGCAACAATTGGATGTTCTCATCCACTTCAGGAAGGAGATGCATGAATGTTGTCGCGAAGAGAACTCCCCCTCCGAACGCCAAGAGTCCCATCACCATTTTATTAGAAGAGCGCAGGTTTGGGTCAGCGGATTTAGTGAACCAGTCGTACTTGAGAGACAGGAGCAGTGGTATACACCCCACTATCATGGATATGGCGAAAAGGCACACCATAGTGATGATTTTAGCCATCAAAGCATCACCGGTCGTCGCTGCCGGGTCGGTGGTAAAATTTAAATTCATTTTCGATGTTTTTTGTTCAACTGCGCACGCGACGATGCCTCTCAAGAGTCAGTGATCGCACTGAACGCTCGGCTGAGCTACAGCGTGCGTAGGCGGACTCTTGATAACAACTCATTATAAATGATAAAAATGGCATGCTTATAAAAATGCATCAAGAAACCGGCGCTTTGTGTTACCGTCAAATAAACTTGCTTTCTAAATTGGTTATTTTGACCTTTAAACATATCCCATTCACAAATGCTTTTGGCTCTGTCTAAGGTCATCTTGCAGTACCCTAGTATCGCTCTTATCCTATCACAAACAGCACTGTCATTATTAATTAACTGTAGTTAACAAATAGGTGTGTACAATAGAGCATCTGTTTCTTTTGTAATATTCGTCCTACCTATTATACAACGAAGATAAATGGCATTTAACAAGAGAAATAACGTTTAAAACGTGCCATATCTCTTCTTTTACAAAGTTTATTTACAAAATAGTTTAACACATAATAGTAATAAGATAAATAAAGACCATTATGTAACTACTTATAGGGCAAAGTCTCATGGTAAAGTAAATAAGGTAAAGTTCAAAATTTAGTAAACTTTTAAAGAGGTAGAATTTAATTTACGCTAGCAACACCGCATTCCAATGTTACATCTCTCACTGAGTAGTTCTTGGAGATATTAGTGTTGTGATGTAGGTCTGTAGTTAACCGTCAGTTAACGTAACTGTGTTGTTTACATAACTCAGAATTAATCAAAAACTTTATTTTATCAAAACATTATAATGTGAAATAACAATGAAGAAAACATATTTGTACTTAGGAGTATTTACCGTTGCTCTAGTTAGTTGGATATATTGGAGCTCTAGTACTGAATACAACGAAACAGTCAAAATTATTAAGTACAATAACTTGATCAATGATATACTGTTTTATCCTTCTAATAAAACATTTCTAGGTAAGTGCTTATAGTTCTTTATCGTAATCTTATTTTACGGTTCATTAAAAACACCTTTAAACTTTTACTAATAATAACATAAGAGTTTGATTAATTACATGAAAACTTAAATTAGGTTGTCAAGCATAATAGATTTTAAAGTTACTCACCTCTTTGCTTTTAATTATACTTACTTTTATTTAACTTTAAGAAGGTAGGTATTTGTTTCTTTAATTAATTGAATTGATATGTACCTATTTGCTCTTTTGGTGTATTTAATGAAATCTTGTAAATCGAATTTGAACAATGATCCAAGAAAATATGAGATCTTGTATTTACGTAAACAGATAGGTCTCTAAGAACTGTAATTCATTCAAAAATAACTGAAAATATTGCCAGAACGTTACTAATAATAATATGAATAAATGATACAAAATGTATTCATAGATAAAGTTTAAAATATATTTCTAGATCGGCAATTCCTGGTGATACTGGTGACATCCTATGTGGGACATGTGGAACTGAGGAGTGCTCATAGAAGGGCTATGTCTCCTGAACTACTGAGGTCTATGAATGCCAGTAGGGTATTCCTTTTGGCTGGAATACCAGATAGTGAAAAGTATGACTTCGTTACGTTACGACTTAGCATAAAATAGCATGGCGATGACAGGCGTAGTACCGTTACGGAATGGAGACCAAGGACAGGAAATAGGAGTGTTTGCTGTCCAGCTGCGAAGTGGGATGAGAACATAAACAGACGTCGCGGCAGTACATCACATGGCTGAAACTAGCACAGTAAAGAAGATAGGATTAGACTAGGAGAGGCCTATGTTCAGCAGTAGGGAAAAATCGGGATGCGGATAAAATAATTAATAAAAGCTTAGAAGAATGCACAAGATAGGCTAGCATAAAGAGGCCATTTAACGATAATCAAAAATATAAGCGTAAAATATCTTTCCATGTTTTAAAATGTTACAGATACATAACACAAAAGGCGATACAAGACGAAAGCGAAGCATTCGGCGACATACTTCAGGGCTCCTTCATAGAAAACTACAGGAACCTGACATACAAACATCTAATGGGTCTTGGATGGGCTTCAACAGTATGCAGTCAAGCATCCTTCATTTTAAAAGTCGACGACGATACTGTATTTAATTTAGAAAGAACTTACAATTTACTTTTAAAAGAAAATCTAGATAACACTATGTTGGGTTACATGCTGAACAACACAAAGCCTAGAAGAAGCAAACAGAACAAGTGGTATGTTACATTCAGGGAATATGCTAGAAGTCAATACCCTCCATATTTATCTGGATGGTATTATGCAACTACTCCAAGCGTTGCACGAAAAATTATCAATGAAGCTGTATACCATCCTAAGTTCTGGATAGATGATATTTTAATCACTGGGATTCTAACAGAAGCACTTGATATTAAACTAAGACAACTGCCTACAAATTATTGGCTAGAATACTATGAGTTACTAGAATGTTGCCTAAATGAAATGCTAAAAAGTCATATAATGTGTGAATATGTTGTCGGACCAAATGGAAATAGAAATAATTTGATATATGAATTTAATAGTGCTGTAAGAAATTGTGATAATTGTACAAAAAGGTTGGAAGATCAACCTTTAAAGAAATCTTGTGTTGCCTTTAAGGAAAGAAATATTTTCAGTGATGGAGCTGCTGAAATACGCCATATTAGATTATAAAAAAAAAAATGATATAAAATCAACTGATCTGATTGATTTGATATTAATATTTATACGAATACCTCCGTAATTATAACTATTTTTATTTGATTAGATACTCAACTGTGATGTTTACCGTCCAAAACAATGATATACTTAATCTTTTAAATATGAAGTTTGATAGATTTATTGAATGTTATCAGTCAATATTGAAATTAAATAAGAATTATTACTGTACATAACAATTTTATGATACTACTAAAATTTACAATATATGGCAATTGTACTAAATGGCACTTATTTATACTTTAGAAACTTTACTAATAAATCAGCTTATACTTAAATTGATTAAAGTTAAAAAATAAATGAAAAGTGTAATTATCAATTAATTAACACAACAAAAGTAAAAATATGATATTAACATCAGTCTTATTTCTGAAGAATATAAGAAATAAAAATTATCTAAGTATAATTGTTCTATAATGGTTTCATTTTAATCCTAAACATGAAACCTATTTGTAGCTAGGCCAAGCTTTTGACCTATCAAAGCTTCGCACCATCTCCTCCTAGGCCAAGATAGAGATATATCGTCGTAATCGTAGAACAGAGACGGATGTGCAAAACTGCAGGTTTACATTTTATGTCTAACTTTAAAACGGTTACGCCTATCAACGTAAAATTTAGACAAGTTGCTATATGTGTATAGACCTTTACAATTTAATACAAATTTAAGTTGCATACAAAATAAATAATAGGTTAATTAACTAAATAAAAAATGGCTAAAAATCACATCCGTCTTTGTTCTACGATCATGACGATATAATTAAGAGCTTAGCCAATCATTAATGATTGAACTACCATTAACAATGGCATCTTTAAAGCCCTTCATAACATAACAAGATTCATACCAAGTAGCGGAATCTGTTGATTCTATTTCATGAAACTTATCATCCGATTCTGTTTCTGTTATGTCTGGAGTTTTGGTTACAGCATCACCAAATATCTTCATGTCATTACAACATGCAAGATTTTCTACATTCTTAGTCCGTAAGTCAATGACAACAATTTTTGAGTTTCTTGGTATCATACAACCACTTGTCACCTGGAATGTGTCACAGTTTGTGACAGTGTCATGACAGCCTTTCTTCTTCTTTAAGAAAATGTACATATTTGTTGCCGGCATAGGCTTGAAGAAGACTTGGCTTAGATTTTCCGAAGTTACAAGAGATCTGAAACAATGAAACAAAATCATTTAATTATACATCTGTACATGACTTTGGCTACATCTTTTAGCCAGTTCTATTATATAGCCTAATATTTAAGTTACAAACTATATATAATCCAAGTTTCATCCAAAACGGGTCATTAACTTTGAGATTGAGGTCCAAATGTCTAAACTTTCACATTTATAAGATACCAAAAACTTTCTCTAACTAAATAAATTTAATATTCATTTGACACTATTGCATACATATTAGGTATAAAATAAATTACATAATTACCATAGAATTTACAGCCTTTTTCCATTGTACATATTATTTTTCACATAATCCATCCATCTTGTCTTACACCATCCTCTCACAAAGTAATATGACATACACAAAACTAAAAGCTATGTATTACTAATCTCTAACATCATTACTGGCATAAATATCTACTTAATCTAATAATATTAGAAGAAATGATTTTCTTGCATTAAATAGGATCAGAAAGTACTGGATGATTTGAAAAAAAGATTTTATCATTGAGAAACTACACTATCCCAGGTGATAATTTTTATGGTTATAAAAAGATACTTCGGAAGTAATCTAGGAAGATATAACCATAATCATCATCATCAGCCTATATTGTCTACCGCCGAATATAGGTTATAATGCAATCATTCTTTCAGCTATTTTTTTTTTTGTTATTGTTTTCTGCATACATAAAATAATAAAAAGTTCTTACTTGAAAACATTTCTCTGGATCTTCTGGTCAGTAGCAATGAGAGATGAATGACATTGTGGTTTGTGGCATGTTGTGGGAAGAAGGAGTCTGTATACCTCTCGTAATGTCACCGAACAGCTTCCTAATGCTATACACACCTCCTCGGGGATTGATGACCCGTTAATTTCTTGCAGGAGACTCTGGAAATGAAAATATTCAATACCTACAATTTTACTTATTTGTTCTGTTGTTTTGCCTGCATTGTGCATTACCAAACATACAAATAAGACTTCCTATCTGTAATTTTTTTTGGTTTTGTGAGCTGGTGAATGAATTTATCACACAAAACAATTTAAAATAGTTATTGATATTGTATATTAAAGGTGCATTGTTAGAAAAAGGTACCTTGATATTAAAGTCTAAATTTTGTAGAGCAGTCGACGCAACACGAAACTGTCTTTCTGAATTATAGCTTTCCATTGCATCATTTTCGCTATCCTGACTCAGTTTCTTCTTATTTATTGCTTGCTTTAACCAAGGATATGTGTATGGAATCTGCTGTCTTTGGTATGCGATGAATTTTACCAACTCTACTACTATGTGCCCGCAAGATATTGATGTTATTTGATCACCTATGCTCATATCGATCATAATTGGCTTCGAAACATTGGAAGAGTTCATAGTAATTGAAATATATATTTAGTAAATTCACAACAAATTATTTTTGAAAATAACGTTTGAGACAGTTTTTTTTTGGGCCTTGTTTTTTTTATGTCAATGTCGTTTATGTAAAGCAGTCAAAATCATTTAGATGATCAGTCAGTGGCTACCACAGAACTTGACTGAAGCCGACTACACACAACCAAAGAAAAATACGACAACGGGGTTACATGATCTTGAAATTTTATAAAGTCTACAAATAATTATTTGCAACAAACTAATATGTATCTACTTTAATTTATCATATTTTATACAGTCCGACCACGCTGTGTTTACATCACTTACAATATTTTAAAATTCAGCGTACACTTACAAATATAGTATCACTACAACCCAAAAATTGGGAACCTTGTGTGATTACTTGAATATATTACTTTCTTTTTTCCGACATAAACGAAACTCTAATAAAATATTCTGAGAACAATTCTAAATTCAAATTCAGATTGGCGCAGTTTGACTATTTTGATTGAAGTTCATCTATTTCAACGTCTTGTCAAAGTTTCAAAGAGAAGTGATAATTTTAAAATAATTTAAAATGTTTCGCATGCCGTGCATTTCACAATTTCTTGTAAAGAACAAAAGGTATTTTAGCTGTTCTGCTAATAATTATGCAAAAGACATAAGATTTGGTCCAGACGTTAGGTCATTGATGCTCCAAGGAGTTGATGTCCTTGCTGATGCTGTTGCGGTTACTATGGGTCCTAAAGGCCGAAACGTTATTCTTGAGCAATCTTTCGGACCTCCTAAAATAACTAAAGATGGAGTGACTGTGGCAAAAGGGATTGAACTAAAAGATAAATTTCAAAATATAGGTGCTAAGTTAGTTCAAGACGTTGCAAATAAAACAAATGAAGAAGCTGGTGATGGTACTACCACAGCTACCGTTTTAGCTAGAGCAATTGCAAAAGAGGGCTTCGAAAATATTTCAAAAGGAGCCAATCCTATTGAAATACGAAAAGGAGTAATGTTGGCAGTAGATGCAGTTAAAGAAAATCTAAAGAAAATGTCAAAACCAGTCAGTACGTCAGAAGAAATAGAGCAAGTAGCCACAATATCTGCAAATGGAGATAAAGCTATTGGGAAGTTGATCGCTGCAGCAATGAATAGAGTTGGTAAAAATGGTGTTATTACCGTGAAAGACGGGAAAACGCTAGAAGATGAATTAGAAATAATCGAAGGAATGAAGTTTGAACGTGGTTTTATATCACCATATTTCATTAACTCCACCAAAGGACCAAAAGTAGAGTACACCAACGCATTGATTCTTTTCTGTGAAAAGAAAATATTTAACGCTGCCCAAATTCTACCAGCACTTGAAATTGCTAACGCACAAAAGAAACCGTTAATTATAATTGCTGAGGAGCTTGATGGTGAACCTTTGTCAGTTCTGGTAGTAAACAAATTGAAAATAGGACTTCAAGTAGCGGCAGTTAAAGCTCCCGCGTTCGGAGACTTACGAAAGAATATCTTAATGGATATGGCGACTGCAACTGGAGGCGTGATCTTTGAAGACGACAACAACTTAATAAGACTTGAAGATTGTCAACCTGAAAGTTTTGGGAAAGTAGCTGAAGTTATTATTACAAAGGACTCGACGATTTTGCTGAAAGGTCAAGGTAACAAAGATGAAATTCGCCAGCGAATTGAACAAATTAGAGATGAGTTGGAAGAAACCACCAGTGAATATGACAAAGAAAGACTTTCTGAGCGACTAGCTAGTTTACAATCTGGAGTGGCTGTTTTGCGGATTGGAGGTTGTAGTGAAGTTGAAGTAAATGAAAAAAAAGATCGTGTAAATGATGCTCTGAATGCTACTCGAGCTGCCGTTGCTGAGGGCATTGTACCTGGAGGTGGGTCAGCGTTACTACGGTGTATTCCTGTGCTTGCAAAGTTAAAACCAGTTAATTCAGACCAGAAAATTGGAATTGATATTATCAAAAAAGCTTTACGCACACCATGCTTAACAATTGCAAGCAATGCTGGGTTCGATGGATCGGTAGTGGTTTCAAAGGTGGAAAATATGAGTCATGATTTTGGGTACGATGCTTTGAACAATGAATATGTGAACATGATAGAGAAGGGTATTATCGATCCTACCAAAGTAGTTAGAAGAGCAATAACAGATGCTAGTGGAGTAGCTTCTCTTCTTACTACAGCTGAAGCTGTTATTTGTGATGCCATTAAACAAAAGGAAAAACCTTCCCCAGATCTTGGACTAGGTGAATATTAAAATATATTGTTTCATTAAATTATGCTATAGAATAACCCTAATGTATTTTCATTTTAGTCCATAAATGTTAATCCGTAGAAAAAAATATGCTTGTTAACTATAGTTTTTGGCAAATGGCAACTAATGCTATACGAAATAAAAAAATGTGTGAAACTTTTAATGACATTTGTTTGGCGTTGACGGATGTATTATTTTTGGCGGGAAATAAACAGTGCGGGCCACCCAGCAGCTGTTTTGTTAATTATTTACATAATAATAAAATAAAATACGAATTGTACATGAGAAGAATTAGTTGTATAACTGAAAGCCAGCTGAACAGTCAATCAAAAAGTAGTAAATACAATGTGAAACTAGATTATATCTAAGGTAGTCAAGTTATCAGACCAGAATCGAGCAAAAATTAATAGTTCTGAAACTCGCAAACATGACTGAAATATCTGAAAATATACGGCTACAGAGTAATACAAGTGTAATGTCCAGTACTTCTGTCTGTAACTCTGACGATGAGCTCCCTGTGAACGGTGTCAGCGATAGTGAAGATGCGCCTAAACGAGTAAAAAGACGTGTCCGCAAGTTTTCTGATTCTGATGATAACGAGAAAAGTTTAGAATTGAGTGCTTCAGAAGAATCCAAAGATGACAAAAACAGCTACAACGTTGTCACAGCGTCATTTAAGAGTATTGTTAAAAAATCACGGATTCGAAAAGCTAGTAAAGGCAGTTCTTCAGATTCTGATACTGATCAACCAGTAACTGATCAGCAAGACAAAAGCAAACCTCGCATTGGTAGCGACAGTGAAAGCGATACTCATATTTTCACAACTATCTCTCACAAATCTAGAATGCAGAAACTCCACAATGCTAGTTCTTCTGATTCTGAACAAGCCACAGATCAAGCATTTAAATATGAAGCACAACAGATGAGAATGAAAAACAAAAGAAATAAAATTAAAGATAAGTTTAAGAGTTTAATTAGTTCTCGAGACAAAGAAAACTCGTTAACTGAACATCAAAACGAGTCTGTGAAAAGTGATACATCAGGAGAGTCTGATGAAAATGAAGGTTCATCTATTGAAAAAATTAAACAGGTTAGTTTTAGATGAATTTAATTTAAAAAGTTTATGAACTAAGAGTTAGAAAAAACTGTTTATTTCTACTTGTAGATTTTACCTACTCATGATTTGTTGTGGATTTTTACAAAGTTACAAGCACATAATATATTTGTTATTTCTATTTAATTATTTAAATCATTCCTCAAGATTTTTTATTTAATCATCACTAAAATTACATTATTTCAGAACATTAAAGAGAGAATGTCCTACAAGCCGTCCATATGTGATCCTGACACATCTGAAGATGAAAGTGAAAGCAAAAACAAAAAGTCCATTCCGAGGCAGCGTAAAGACAGGAAAACTATACTAACATCGCCAAAACCAAAGCCTCAAAGGGTGAGTAAACTTTTTTATATGTGTTAAGAAGCATATAGCCTAGCTGATGATAAGTAGTAATCTCTACCTTTAACTATAATATATCTTCTCTTCCTGCTCTTATCCCACTAGGTGGGGTCGGCACAACATGTTCTTTTCATCCATTCTCCTATCATCCGTCATCTCAGTATTCACTCCTTTCACATCCATATCATTTTTCAATAATTTTATTTAAATTTATTAATTTACGATTTTGTTTTCAACTTTTCAATTCATTTAAACTAAAAATATTTACATTGCTATTCTATTTGTGTTTGGCAAGCACATTGAATTGGTATATTGAACTCCACAGATGTCCGCCAAACAAGCAATGGAAAACATGCAAAAAATAAAAAGTGAGTCAAACAGAATGCTAAGAGAAAAAGAAGTATCACTACCCTACCATAGACCGAAAGCTTTATCTCTAAAAGATATCATGAGCAGGAGAAAGACAGCAGTATCATCTGACGGCAAATGTTTGCCGATAAAGATGAATGGGGAACAATTAAAACAATATGCGTGAGTATAAGTATACATATAAAAATACATCAGATAAAATAAATATAAATTGAGTTAAAAGGAAAAGTTCTCACTGGAGCACTTATCCTACAAGCCAGACTGCTATCACCAAACCTGCTTATAGTCTGAAAACTGATAGCAGATATAAAAACAAAAAAAAAATGTTCTAAAAAATGGTACTGATTCATATTTACATACTTATTATTTCAGACAAATGCTAGAAGATAGACAAAAACAAATGATGGAACTATGGCAGAGTGATACTGATGATGAAAATGATGATAAGAAATCTGGTGATGAGAAACCTGAAAGAATAGTTCCTGATAATACAGAAAATGCAGAAACAAAAGTGGAATCTGTTAATGAACTGAAAGAAATTGAACCAGTTAGCGAAATTGCTAAAGATATAAATGCAGATATCTCAGCTGAGGAAAACGATAAATTATTTGATGATATACTAAGCAATAGTAAAATTGACGAAGAAAATGATAATATATCTAAAAATGAAAGTGTACAAGAAACAAGTGATAAAGTTAGTGAAGAACAAGATTCAGAAACAAATATGAAACTGGTTTTCAATGAATCTGAAACATCTTTCACTGAAGATAAAGATAATACTAATAATGTTATTGAAGATAATGATTTTAAAATTAACGATGATAAAGATTCTAGCGAAATTCCAGTAGAAAATAAAGCTTTAGAAAGCGCTGAGGAATATACCGAAACAGATAGTCATCTCGTATCATTACGTTATGATTCTGAAACATTAAAAGACACTGAAATTGCACAAACAGATGGCAAAATTAATACACTACCTACCGCAGTACCTACAGAAAAAATTGACGATATAATTGAAAATAATGACAAAGAAATTGAAAACATTGATAAAGAAATTGAAAGTATGGATGTTGATAATGGTTTTTCAGATGACGATGATGATATGAATATTCATGATATTGATAATATCATCGAAAATGCTGAAATTATTAGAGGTGAGTTTTTTAATATTATAAATTTTTTACGTAACATTTTATTTATAATTTATTTTTATTATATTAAAAATATATTACTCTTCTGTCGAAAATATTCGATTTATTGCTAGGTGTTCGCGCCCCACGTCTCTCATTTCGTCTCTCGTTTTTTCTCGCTTTTTCTCTCTTTCGTCCTGTAAGTCTATTGGTTTTGATAAAACATATCCATCGTATTAGTTCTCAATTCTTCAAATTGTGCAATTTATTTTGCTATTGAAAAACAACCACAAACTGAAATGCAAAACATCCAAAATAAAAAAAATCATATTTTTAGGATTGTATGATTATTCCTTTAACATTCCAGATTTTGAAGATAAAGTGAATTCCCAAGTACTAATCAGGGATAGGCCGTTGAACCTCAATCCAAAGTTGACAGGCTCTCCGGGCATGGTGATTGACTTGGATGATAATGATACTGCACCAAAGAAATCTGGAGTAGAGTTGTTGAAAGAACGCTTCACGTTTTTCGCCAAACTCAAGACCCCTGAAGAGATGGAGCGGGCTAAAGAAAGACGGTAAGATTATTCTTAATTTAACGTTTCATATGTAAGATTTGGGTAATTTAACTAAGACATAAGATCATTATTCAATATCATATTCAATATCATATTATCATATCAACCCTTGATCACTATTATAACATTTACTTGCATGCATATGATAATTAACTTCGTAAGAATGATACATCTATGTATTAGTATAGGTTTTTACAACTAAAGGTAACTACTTAACATTAGATGGGCCATTTCTCACTTGATGTTATGTTTATGGAACAAGATAAAGAACATCCATAATTTGGTTGAAAAGGTCACATTTAACTAATTTATTTTTAAATTTGTTAAATGTGACCTTTTTACGAATTTATGAGTAATTCATCAGTTACAATACTCTTGGTAGACTATAGCTATTATGCATAATATATATGTACTGTAATTGAATGATTCATAAACTATTTTACAGAATAAAACCAGGTAATCAACATTTAAAACTAAAGCAAGATCTTGAAGAACAAATGGCTGAGCAGAGATCACTTGAGTGGACAAAACGATTAGAACTCGAGAGACAGCAGCAAAAAGAGTTGAAAGAATTACGAGGAGAGAATTCGGACGATGAGAATGATATTGACAAACTAGACGCTAAGTTAGAAGGTTAGTGATTTGAATTGATGAACAAAACTATGTATGTAGTACAAAAAGCAACTGAATTTAGTATTAAGTTATTAACACCAGTGTAGAAAACTCAATACCAATATACATTTGACACATAATCATAATCGTGTCGTATTTTAGACAAATGACGTAACGCCTGTACAAGTAATACAGTATTTAAATCCCTCTAGTACCCACCCGCTAATTTAGTAATCTAGTTCCCATTATATGAGCTTTACTCAATTTGATACTAGATGGCGTTGTGTGAAATGTCCAAGAATATTATATTTTACACAGCTCAAAAGTCCACTCATTTTTGTGTGCACATACAAAATTATGTTCTATCTTTTTTTAGAAAACAAAGCTGATGTAGTAGACGAGTCAGCAGATGAAAGTGAAGAAGAAGAGTTACTTGAAGATGACGTTGATATGAAAGACAAGCCGCGAGTAAACAACCCTTTGCTTGAAAATGAAGCTGAGGAATCCGAATGCGATGAACATGGAAATATAGGAGAAGATAACGGAGAGGGAAATGACATAGGAGATGATGGTAAATATTTCTTTCTCTCTTAAATTCTCAATAAAAACAAATTCGGGTCAATTCGACAGACTGTCTTAGTGAATTTCATAATTCACGAAAATCATTAGATTCCCATGATGTCCTAATTTAATTCTTCTGTGTAGGTGATGATGAAAATGAAAATGAATCAAGTGACGAAAGTGAATCGTCTGAATCAGAAGATGAACAGCCTTCTGCAAAGAAAGGACGGATACTAAAGGCATTTGAGGACTCTGATGATGAAGAAATGAAGGTTGAAACGAAGGAAGCTAAATCAGGAAGTGATGATTTGGGAAGTCAAGCGGTGTCTCAAGGTAAATTTTGATGTATTAATATTTGAAGTCACAAGTGAAAAAATGAGTGTTATATATTGTGATAAAAGATCAAACTAGGAATTTTAGTTTAAGCAGAGAATATTTGTTCTAGATCTTGTAACCTTGTCTACCTTACCTAAGTTACCCTGGACAATATTATGATTTTTTGTGATGTCATTTTTCAAATTTCAAATTTTCTTGACTATCATCATTTGATTATTTCATAGTCTCTGAATACAGGAATTAAATAGAATTACTTATAATTTTGTTTATCTACAAAAATAAACAGGAATTTGCTTTTCTAGATGGTCATAGTACATTTATTATCCATACCCTGATTAACGAGACTTTGTAATACCTAGAATTTAAATGGAGTGGGCTTCCCTAGCACCTAAACTAAATCACCCCTCTGCTCTTTCATAACTGAGTTAAAAAGGCGTCAAACATTTTGTTGACTTTCAGATGACGTCCTTACATTAGCACAAAGACACAAATCAGTATCAGAAGACCTTTTCGCAAGTCAAGGAAGCAGTTTGCTTGCATCCCAAAAGGCGAAAACACAGCCATCCGAAGTATTAGAAAATGATGAAGATTTGGGAACGCAAACTTTTTCTATTCTTGATTCTACTAATAATACTGAGATACCAAATGTTGCGGGTATAAGCAGTTCGGACAAGTTTAATGAGCTTAGTGAAACACAGACTTCTGTAAGTATGATAATAGTTCATTTTAAAATAAAATGTTTGGTAACTGTGACTTATAAATATATATTCAAGGACATTTCACACACAAGTATATACATATATAACACTAGTGGCGATATTGGTAGCCATGTTAAATTATTAGTTGATTTATTGGCGTATATTAAATAAATTAATCATCAGATTTGATCTCATATCTCTATTTTTCGCACCTTCGACGATTCTGCATATTGTCTGCCTTTTTAACCAAACATGAATATTTTTAAATTAGTATTTTAATAATAAAGTATATTAAAATTGGCAAGAGTTACATTTTAGTTTATTTTCCAGGATAATCTAGATTCAGTCGCATTATGTTCCTTCTCACAAAGCTTACCTCCACTACCTATAACTCAAATATCGCAGTCTCAAACCATCGGTGAAAATATCTTACAACTTTGCACTGGAAACTTCTACGAAAACGAATTTATATCTCAAGTCGAAGATAACAACCAAACGCCACTTGGAGCTTCACAGGCTTATGATAGTCAAAGTTTAGATGGTAATAGTCAAAACTTAGATGATAGTAGACAAAGTTTAGACAATAATAGCCAAGTTATTGATAACTGTCAAGAAACAAACATTAATCTTGATAATGATGAAGATAATCAACTAAATAAACATAACGAATTAATCAATACAGACATGGTTATTGAAAATTTAAATAATGGAGTTATTGATATGAATAAAAAAGAGGTCCGAACGGAAAAAATAGATGACAACCTCAAATCTATTCTAGAAGAATTAGATGATCCTGAATTCGATAATCCGAAACCGAACAGGTTTTTCTGTGGAGCTACACAGAAGCAGACAGAGGCGAAAGAGCAAGAAGTTGGCAAAAAGAAGTTTACAATTGATTCTGATGATGATAATAACGATGCGAACGTGAGTGATATCAAAAAACAGAAAAAGTTTAAGAAAAAAAAGGCAGAGAAAAGAGCTTTGCAGATTTCAGGTAAGCACGCACATATAACGCAAAAAAAGCTTATTTTCAAACCTAATAAAAAACTTTTTTAAATTCATAATCTTCTATAATGTATGTTATAGTAGTACTTATATGAATTAAAAAAAATAAAATTAAAGAATAAAAATTTAAATAACAATTTAATGCATTATAGAAGATTATGACTGTAGCCTGAGACTTGCTAAAGTGTAATACTATTTCTCAAAGTCTAAATTTGTATTTTCAGATGACGAAGAAGCTTCTGAACAAGAAGAAGTAGAAGACGAGTATGAATCAGAAATCGAAGAAGAAAATGAAGAAAGAATTGTAGAGTATGACTCTGAAGAGAATGAGGTAACTAAAGTTCCAATATCATAGTTGTAGTATTTCACTAAACTGTACTACTCACATGCTCTACCTATAAGTCTAATTAACTATAAGTATGGACTTAGACCTACGTCCAGCAGTGGACTGCTATAAGTTGATGATGACGATGATATGGACTTTGTACCAGCCACATCTTTTGCCGTAAATAAGACTTTTAAAATAGTAATTTTTTGTTGAAATCTTCAAAGTAAATAGATGAAAGAATGCTAAAATTTTACGTTTACAAAATATAACCTTTTTTGTCATCGCGTCTCAGTCCAGTACTATTCATACATCAAGATCACATGACTCTCATAACAGAATATTAATTTTCTTTACTGATTTTCAATTCCAGATAGAAATAAAACCACAAGCCGAGAAATCTTCAAAAAAGAAACGCAAAGGCACAGAATTCTTTGAGCAAGAGGCAGAGCTGACTTCTGAAGACGAATGGGCAGGTTCTGGGGACGAAGATGAGGCGGGGTTAGACCGGATGGAGCGCGAGGCTGGTGATGATGAGAGCTTTCATCAAGGTCGACTGCAAAGAGAGCTCGGACAGATACACATGTAAGATATGATACGATTCTAAATGATCCTTGAGATTTAATTGAATAAAAAAATGTTTGACTTTGACATGTATTAGCACTTATTGAAGCGTCCCAGTTACGAGATTGGCTGTAATAACAGCCAAAATATCAAAATCAGTAGATTTTAACGAAAATTATCTACGATTTTCGGTCAAATGATATGTAGTCTTAGAACTTCTACAAATACAAATATAAAATGATTTTATTATTCACAAAGAATCATATCGGTAACAGTTTTGGGGATCTCCTTTTAAGTATGTAAACAAGATGATGCAAAAGGGTCGGTTATTGCATCTGATGCTCTCAGAACCACTAGTAGTAATTTGCTATGTCAGATTGGATTCATTCCTATCTTCTTAGGTGATAGACTTTGTGCGGGCAAAGTCGTGAGTGAAAGCTAGTAAGGTTATAAAAAAGTTTGTGAGCTCACGGCGTCGCCTTTTCTTTAAGTTTCTCAAGCGATTCTTATAGTAATTAAAATAAAGTTTAAAATGATATGTTACAAAAACTACTCCATCCGGCCACTGCCATCAAGTGATTTATCCTAATCCTATGTAAATTAGTGACACAGACTAGTTGTTTTATAGATGAGTGAGACAAATAATAATACCATTTTAGATATTTAAAATTATTATTTTATATATAATATTTTTAATTATACTTATTAATTAATTATTTAAATAAATTATTTATATTACAGGCGTGATGTCCTCGACCAGGATAAAAGAGAAGTCAGAATAATCCAAGAGCTTCTTTTCGAAGATGGGGATTTAGGCGCTGGTGGTCGGCAGCGCAAGTTTAAATGGAAAAACCTCGGTAAGATATGTACCTATAATTATTCTGGGCTTAATTTAAGACGAATTACTTATCAAAGCTGAGAATGTAAACACAAAGTAAAGCAGATCATAATCAGTTTTACTGTTTTAATAATACTTATCAAAATGAATTACCAAAAAACAGTAAGTGAATATTATTGGATGATTGATCTTAGTACCATGTATCGTTATTTCTTCGAACAAAAACGATATTAAAGGTACTTATATTTTTTTGTATTCTTAGATAAATATTCCTTTCTATTCCTTTGATGGGCGTTATTATCACACAGCGTGATTTCTAATAAAAAAAACATATATTATTAAAAAAAAATAATAGAAGATAGAACTTCATAAGACATAAAAAAGAGTAGTATACAAACATTGGAAGTGGTAAATAATGTATTATTTTGGACCATTTTAGATGGCGATGAAGAAAATGGCACAGGGACCGATGAGTTCGGAGACACGCAGGAAGAAGAATTTGAATCTGAAGAGCAATGGAGGAAGCAACGTCATGAACGTGAAACATTCCTTAGACAATTTGTAAGTTTCATAAACATTAATTGTATAAACTATCACGTTTTAGAACATAGAATATAAACGGGATAAGTGCTATGGTTTGTGAGTTTGATTATTTCTCATTTCGACGCGATATATGCATGATGATCACAAGTCGAACTGAAGTATTTTTGGCTGACATACTGGCCATGTGCACTTTATTCTGTGCCGAAATATCGAGAAATAATTAAACCCACAAATCATAGCAATATTCATGGTGGAAAACTCCATGTACTTACATTTGTTTAGCTCTTATAATTAACCTAGCCAGTAAAATGTCTGTTTCGGGATTGGTCAAAAATGCTTTTGTCCTTTCTGTCTGATAGTGTAAGCACAATATGTATTACACTTCTTTATTAAACTATTATATATTTTATAAGGATCATATAAAAAAACGCTAGTATCCAGGTCTAGTTTTTTTCCCAGTTCTTCTATTTATTTATTTAATTAGAACAGCATTAGCCAATTACACTAATTAATTCTAGACTTTGACTAATTAATTCGAGATTCTGGACTCTGGTCGGCGCCTAGAATCATCTAGCTAGTATGTAAGACGTTTCAGAGTGATCCTTGTGATTTTATTGAATAAACTTTCTTTGAGTCTTTGACTTTGATTATTTTAAAAAATAATCTCTCTATTTTGCTATTTTCTAACTGAATATTTTATTGTTACAGCAAAATAACGATTCTCTCGACGAAAGCCTAAACATTAGCATCGACAGAACTTCGATTATCAAGGCCAACTTGATGTCTAACACCATGTCTGTGTTAGAAGAAAATCAGAAACAGACAGCAGCAAATTATAGTCTGGTTGTGTCTGAAAAGAAGAAAGACCACAGTCCTAAGAAATCTTTTCCTATACTACAGGTAAACATTTCATAAACCACTGTAAATATACTAAACTGAGATTTTTTAAAATTAAAATCTATAGTCAGGAGTCAGGAGCAAATAATATTGTCATGATCAAAAATTAATAAATAAATTAATATTGTTAAAAAATTACAATGAATATTAGTAATATGCTTATGCCAAAAATTTGATTATTCAAACTCATCCCTTGATCTTTACAACTGTGTAGAATCTTTGCCTAATCAAATCACTTATGTATAACCCGCCTTTTACTCCTAAATCGGGTAAAAATATTACCGTTACATTCTCATAAATATAAACGACGACAACAATAAATAAAAAATACAACTATGTATGTAATATTCTTGTTTAATATTTTACAGCAAAGCTACCAAGGTTCCATTCTAAACCGTGGAAAGGGAGCTCTAGCAAGATTAGCCGCTTTGGCGACTCCCCTTGCAGTAGACGACGACGCTCCTAAAGGAAAATCAGCGGCCACTAGCAGTAGAAGAAACTTCGTCTTCGCTACTTTGACACCGGAAGCGCCTAAGGTGAGTCAAAACTGCCCACTGTTTGCTCAGACAAGGCCAATATATAAATCTTATAAAATTTGCGAATAGAGCACGCCATTACGATTATTGCCTGCTCAGGTAAGTAACAATGCAAGACAAAGATACACGATGTAACATGCCGTGGGGGTCCGAGTCCGGCAGGAGTAGGAACAAGGCTGCTCAGGTCGTCATCCTGCGAAACCCTTGTAAGATAGGAACTTGGAACGTACGGACAATGCTCACTCCGGGTAAATTAGAAGAGACGAAAGAAGAAATGACGCGGCTGTGTATAGATATATTAGGACTTAGCGAAGTAAGATGGGAAGGAAGCGGTGATTATTGGAGTGACGAATATAGAATAATATTTACAGGAGAAAAACAGGGAAGTAATGGAACCGCTATAATTTTAAATAAGAAATGGGGCAACTTAGTAGAAAATACTATTCACCACAGCGATAGAATCACAGCAATAAAAATAAAATCTAAGCCTCTTGACACATTCATAATTCAAGTATACATGCCGACAGGAAGCCACCCAGATGAAGAAATAGAAGAAATATATGAACAATTAGATACATTACTAGATTTAGTTGGTGAAAAGGACAACCTGTTTGTTATGGGAGACTTCAATGCAGTAGTAGGTGAAGGCCTAGAAGGGAATATGGTTGGTAAATTTGGGTTAGGAAAAAGAAATAAAAGAGGAGACCGGTTAGTACAATTTTGTAAAGAAAACAGCTTGACTATAACAAACACCAACTTCGAACAACCAAAAAGACGCAGATACACCTGGAAAATGCCCGGAGACCTAGGAAGATATCAACTTGATTACATATTGATGAAAGAAAAATACAAAAACATGATGACAAACTGTAAAACATACCCGGGAGCAGATCTTAATACCGACCATAACCTAGTAGCTGGTATAGTAGATATAAAAATTAAGAAAGTTAAAAGAAAACAAAAGCCCAAAGATATTGATCTCAATAAGTTAAAAAATAGTAATAGTATTAGAGTGCAATATAGTAATATAATAGACGATAAATTAAAAGAATATAATAAGCTTAAAAATATAGATTTAGATAAAAAATGGTGCAATATTAGAGATATAATAAGAACAAGTGCAGAAACCAGCCTTAAAAGAGAAAAATTAAAACCTAGGAAAAAATGGCTAAACACGGATATAGGTAATCTAATAATTGAAAGAAGAAAATATCGGAATAAAAACGATGAAACTAGTATTAAAGAGTATCGTAAAATAACGAATAAAATAACACTTAAATGCAGAGAACAAAAAGAAAAAGATATTAAACAAGATTGTGAAAACATAGAGCATTATATGAAAGTAGGTAAAATAGATGTAGCGTATAACATTATACGAAATCTTGACAGAAAGAAGAAAACTAAATCTACGGCAATAGTTGACGAAAACAATAAAATACTTATAAATGAAAAAGAAATAGTGGACAGATGGAAAAGATATATAGAAGATTTATACAAGGGAGAGGAACTAACAGATAATGACTTTGAAAAAGAAACAGTAATAGAACAAGACAGCATGGGACCTGATTTGCTTAGAAGCGAGTTCGATGAAGCCCTTAGAAATATTAAAAATGGCAAGGCAGCTGGATTTGATGGAATACATATAGAATTAATTAAATACGCAGATAATGACCATTTGCTAGAAGAAATATTCCAATTAACTAAAACAATGTATGATACAGGAGAAATACCAAAAGATTTTCAACTAACTAAAACAGTAACATTACCAAAAAAAGCTAATACATTAAAATGCGAAGAACACAGAACTATAAGTCTAATATCACAAGCATCAAAAATTATCTTAAAAATTGTACAAAATAGAATAAGATCAACAGTCGAAGGTAACTTAAGTGAAGACCAGTATGGGTTTAGGAGGAATAAAGGAACAAGAGAAGCAATACTAGCTTTAAGACTGATAATAGATAGAAGAATGGACATAGGACTAGACACACACATAGCGTTTATAGATTTGGAAAAGGCCTTCGACAAAGTCAACTGGAAAAAGATGATGCAATTACTAAAGGATATTGGATTGGATTTTAGAGATAGGAGAATAATCTACCAACTATATAAAAATCAAGAAACCATTATAGAAGTAGGAAATGTACAGGAAAAAGCTAAAATAAGACAAGGGGTAAGACAAGGATGTTCTCTTTCACCACTGATTTTTAATATTTTCATTGAAGCAGCCATAAAGATAATTAATGATAAAACCACTGTAGGAGTTAAATTTAACGGTCAAATTATAAGATACATAAGATTTGCAGATGACATAGCAGCTGTCGCAAATTCGCAGACAGACTTACAAACATTGCTGAACACCATGGATAATATTTTTAAAGACTATTCGCTCAAAATTAACATAAACAAAACTAAAACATTAATTACATCCAAAAAGGAAAACACCACAAGAAAGACAATAACATTAGATAACATAAAAATAGAAAGAGTCAATACCTTCAGATACTTAGGAAGCCTTATAACAGCAGATTCAAGATGCACACCAGATATCAAGTCACGAATAGCCATAGCAAAACAAGCATTTCAGAACAAAAAACATATTTTTACTTCCAAAATATCAAAAGCAGTTAAGAAAAAAATTATAAAAGCATAGGTTTGGAGCATCGCACTGTATGGATGTGAGACGTGGACAATGACGCAAAAGGATAGAGAGTTTCTAGAAGCATTTGAAATGTGGTGTTGGAGAAGGATGGAAAGAATAAGCTGGACAGAGAAAGTAACGAACGTAGAAGTATTGAGAAGAGTAGGCGAGCAAAGAGCCCTCATGAAAATGGTTGAGAACAGAAGGGGGAAGATGATTGGCCATCTTATACGACACGACAACCTCATCAGCAACATCATAGAAGGAAAGATAGAAGGAAGAAGAGGAAGAGGAAGGCCGAGGATAAACTACATGAGCCAAGTAAAGATGAAGGTTGCCCTCATGTCGTATAAGGAAGTCAAGGAGGCGGCCCTGCAAAGGAAACAATGGCGTGGATTGCATTGATTACGCAGACAAGAGCGTAGCTCTTTAATAAGAAGAGAGATATTCAA
Organism: Ecliptopera silaceata; assembly: GCA_932527185.1. Lineage (NCBI taxonomy): Eukaryota > Metazoa > Arthropoda > Insecta > Lepidoptera > Geometridae > Ecliptopera > Ecliptopera silaceata. The sequence goes on along the minus strand of OW052208.1, from coordinate 4,934,625 downwards.
AGCTTAGATCATGATATTTCACAGAAAATAGTATACCTACATATATACTATTTTCTGTGAAATTGTGTAGGTAAGTATAACAGATGTACCTGACATAATGTAAAATAAAATATTTCTTTAATGTGATTTCAGGTCACAAAAAGAAAAGCGGTTACAAATCCTGGCACTCCAGCACTGGTGAAGAAAATGAAGACTGAAGAAAAACAGAATACGTCTAAAAGTCGTTTATTAGATCATATGAAAGTGTAGTGTAAATAATTTTATAATTTGATAGTAAATTTTTTTTTTTCTTATGTTACGACAATAAACTGTTAGTTAATAAGCATTTGAAAGATAATGTATATATAATTATTTTAAAAACTGTTTAATAGTTTTGATTAATATAAAGAATATCCCTATCCCTTGTACCAAACCATATTCTTCAGCAGTAAGGCTAGGTTCAGATGATCGCGCGGGTCCGCGCGTCGCCGCGCGGTTGGAGCATTCACATGACGGAATTTGTATGGGAGCGCGCCGCGCGTTGCCGCGCGGTACCGCGCGATCATGTAGACGATAGTTACCGTTTCTATTGATCTTGTACCGCGCGGTTCGTCGACCCGCGCGGTACCGCGCGATCATCTGAACCTAGCCTTATGCGATTAAAAGCTTGGCAGCATAAGGCCAGGAACAGATGACCGCGCGTAGCCGCGCGTCGCCGCGCGGTTGGAGCATTCACATGACGGTATTTGTATGGGAGCGCTCCGCGCGTTGCCGCGCGGTACCGCGCGATCATGTAGACGATAGTTACCGTTTATATTGATCTTGTACCGCGCGGTTCGATGACCCGCGCGGTACCGCGCGATCATCTGAACCTAGCCTTAATAGGTACGGTCTTGATACCTCTACAGTTTTTTCTCAAAAAGCCATACTACTAATAAAATGGTTATTCTAGTTGTCTATCGAACGAACTAGCTCCATTTGATCAGTTTGGTTTTACCCCTAAACATACAAGGCAAGGCAGCTGACTGACCCCGCCCAGTCCGAGACCGGCCGGCCCCCTGAATTAATTAAAAATTCCCGCCATAATTTTCTTTACGTTGGTCAACCTATTTGAACGTGTGCTGCCAGTTTTACTTATATTTAAAGAGCTTTAATTTTTTTTTAAATGTCACTGCCTGGCTCTCGGTGATATGACATATGACAGCACGAATATCATTTTAGAGTGCATGCGACGCTCTATCATACGTTGATATTTATTTATCTCATTTCATACTTTTAATTCGGTGCGTGTTTTCATATTTCAATGATAGCAAACATAAATAAGTTGTATTAACAAATGTTTATGTCTTTATTTTTGTGTCTGTAAAAATATATACCCGTAACAAATAACCTAAACAATTATTTACTCTAAAAATCTCCTAAATTTCGGGGCAATGTTAACAACGTCAAGTTGTTAACATTGTGTTCATATTTTGATCTCAAGGTCAAATACAGTATGCTCCTTGTCCGTAAGTGATAATGTTATGATTTATTACTTTGACTACATGTATTGTATTTAGTCAACTCAATAATCATCAACAATAATTATGGCAATATTTTATTTCTATGTTGGTGTCATTGTGGATTGAATACATCCGTCCGGTTTCAGAGATTCTCATCCCCTTGCTCTTTTGTTTCGTATTTCTGTCCCTGTCAAACTTACATACAAACCAGCTGTTTTAATCCGCATCCATCTCTGTCGTTTACTCCCTTGTGCCGTACAGCGTGCAATCGCGGCTGGCGTTCCCCGTCGCGTCGTCGGTATTTCAATCAATGCTTATTTCTTGTGGCTTTGAAGGTTCGCGAAATATTCTAGTCAATTAAAAATCGGTAAATAAACGCGATAGTACTCCTGCCAAAGGACGTACATAATAAAATATCGAAATGGCGAAGGAAAACAATGAAATCGGCGATTTAGTCAAGAAGTGCAAAATTCTTCTGTTGGATATTGAAGGGACAACAACATCGATCAGCTTTGTTAAGGTAGGTCTTATGAATTACCGGCCGGTGTTTCGTTTTAATGCATGTTTACAGGCAATCTAGAGTGATTAAGGTACGTCTTCCACATTTTTTGTGTTTCGATGTAGTTTTACGTTAATTTGGGCATGCAAAATGTTCGCGTTTTCGGATGCGCAACATGGAGGACGAAAATCAAAATGGTACCCCGGCACTTGCGGCTTTTAATTTATTGGCGTTCTTTCCACGTGTTATCACATAGAGTTGGACTAAATTCGCTTCCAAATTATTCTGTGGCTATCTGGCTAGAATGTTACACTGCTACGAGCATGATTTTTCAATTTAAAACTACATCCGTTGCTCGTACGAAATTGTGTCTCCTTTGTAACTAGCTCGATTTATTCCTTCCTACCCGATTATTTAATGGTAATTAGTATTTTTATCAAAGTTCAAAACTAGCTCACTCTCAGTAAATTCATCGAATTACGTTATCACGTAGAAAAGCGGTGTGCCGGCTTGAACAGCTGTTCGAAGCAGCTGGCTCTTAAAAAATGTGGAACAGTTAGCTGTCCAGTGTCTTCTTTCAATAGGCCTCAAGAAACTATAGCTGTCCTTGTCATACTCACTAAATGATTTACTAGTTTGTTAGAGACAAAAACATGTATGTGGAAATGAGATTGCTGGAATAATTTTGTGCTTGGAATTTAAGTATGTACCTACCTACACTTACCTATCTTGGTCCTACCAAATTTTATTTATTAGTCACTTGATAAGTGGCATCATCAAGTAGATTTTTATCTCAAATAAAATTTTTATTCACTCGGGAGTGTTTTTTAGTACCTACCTAGGTATAATAAATTGAACTTCTGTAAAAACTGGTGACATTTAACCTGCTTATGAAAAGCTTAGTACTTAATTGATGATACACTAATAAAAATAGATGTTTTCAGTTTATATTACTACTTAAGTTAAGAAAGTTGGTACACAAGTTTTCAGCAACTTGAACTTTCTTTGAATATTATAGCCATTTCAAGTTATAAATGAAATAAATAAATATTCACGGACATTTCATCAACATCACACTCTAGTTCTAAACTAAGCTTGTACTATGGGAACTAGATTGCTGATAAAATACTTATTTATATACATAATTATATTCATTTTATTTGTACTATTATAATAATTGATAATATCACGCTATTATTTTCTTTTGGTGTTTTTGAGGAGAACCTGTTATTTAAAAAAAAAAAATGGGATTATTGTATTCGGAGCAGAAGAACAACATGACTAATTAGTCTAACCTAACCTAAACAGACTTTCATATGACAGAAAGATCATGTTTCTTCAACACTTTTCTGTCACTTAGTCTGAATACTAGTATAGGTTGCAAGTAGCACATAGAACTATGCAATTTCAAAGTAATGAACATAAAAGAGTGCCAGAACCTATGTGAAGGTGCATTATGGCATATGATGGGTGCATGTCACCTTTTTTGTGGACATTTTCATACAATTTAGGTCAAAGGCCTATGGTGTTAGCTATTTGTAATGGTTTGCAGATTTCTCTATTGTTTTTAATACATGTATTTGATAAATATATACAATTTGTAAATACATGTAGGATCTTCAAGGTCAATGACCATTAAAAAAATATTTATCATCCCAATTCCAATATGCACCTACATAATGGTCATCTAGGTAATACCTAGATGACATTTCTTTTATACTCAAAATCATTTCAAAAATTCAACAGTTTTGTCTCCTTTTGATATTTCAGAATAAAAATTATCTCTTTTTTTTTATTGTAAACCCTGCACCAAAATCTTGTGTTGCTGGAACTTATACAATAATAATATGTAACCTATTTGTCATCCAAATTAAAAAAAAATAAACACAAATACCTACATAGGTACATCGTGTTTCTATTACTAGTTTTATTTAAAAAACAGTACAAGCAAAGTATTTGACAATGCACTTGACGATCGCAGACTAACGACATATCTACAATAGCCACATGGTCTCCAACCCTTTGCGACTGGACCCTTTTAATTAAACTCTCGTATGCTATTGACGGATGGGGTGTATAGTATAGTCGAAAGCTGAGATCAAAGGGAGTCTGCTAATCACCTGTCTATGCCTATGTCCCTCGGTTTGATAAATCAATCGATGTTTTGGTGTACGTAATGTAAATTTATTAATATGACTAACGCACAAGGTATTTTCATAGCTTAACGAATTCTATAGGGTGGGTCTAAGATGTTGAGGAGTAAGATGAAATCGACTGCCGCCCGCTGTGTACGCAAAACGACTTTGATTTTTAATTAATTCATGACTGGTCAGACCTGGTGGTTTCTATATTTAGATCATGTATTCGGTCTACATTGTGGCTACATCGGCGCACCCTGGAGCGTATTGACATAGAATAGTATTCATGTGCAGAAGTTTCATTTCGCTGATTGCTAAAAGTACCTACATTTGGTACGTGGTAATTTAAAGTCAACGAAGTTGTACTTATGTATATCATTTGAGCCCATTGATCTCGTGGAACTGAACCAAAGCCACCTTTAAATTAGAATAATACCAGTTATTTCATATGGAAAGCTTATTTAGAGTGGCAGAGGGCCTGGTGGTAGGTCGTTCGGCTAGGTAGGCTCGCTATCCGGTTTGGACACCGCGGCTGGCGCGCGAAGTTCGTTCACCCAACGACTTGCCGCATCGTAGACGATGCAGTTTCACCAGGATATCACGTTATGATAAAGAACCTATTTCTTGGTTTAATTCTACCTTGGAGTTTTGCCTATTGCCGTTGCTAGCCACGCCCTTCAATAGATGAGACCTAGCCACCAGAGTCCTACCTGAAATGTTTGATATTATATCGCTAAAATGATATCTGAATTGTGATTGGTCGCGGGCCATCCATCCATCCCGTTTCACATCTCCCTATCTCGCACAGGTCAGACTGCGTATCGATTTTACCCCTCCAGCAGCCGCCCGATTGAATTAAAATGCAGGCTTTTGTTGACAATGCATTAGCTACGAGTAGGTGGCAATTATTGGTTGATTATGAGATGTGACATGGTTTTATAGAGTTTATACCCTGTAAAAGATTCTGTATTGTTCGCGTAAAATTTCCAATGATAAGGTGATTGTGACAAAGATGCAACCGCATCCTAAGACATCTATGATGCACTGAATCTGTAGCACTAATATTTGCATGATATGTATCCTGGATTTGTTTTAGAGTTACTGTGTTAGAGCCTGCTGCGATTTTATTTATTGGTAACATATTGCTAGTTCCTGAAAGGTAACTTAAATTAGATCGATTGCTAAAAATTGCGAATATTTGTTATACATTTTAACAGCTTTCACATTAACAGACATAAATTTACTCGAAACCTGTTGTAGTGAATATGCCCAGACAAGGTACCTATGAAAGTTCCCGACATCCTTGCAACCTACCTACACAGAAATCGATAAAACGTTGGCGTTCCTACTGGCTGAGAGCGGCGCTCCCTAGTCCCGGCTTGTTAGAGCGAGGTTTTCCCAGAATCTGCTATGTTGTTACATACTTATATTTATACCCGTAGATTGCTACAAGTTGTCCTTACATTCAAATAATAATATCGACATTTTGATCTTTCGAAGACTGTAAAAAAAAACGACGAGTAACCTTGAGATATTGAAAAGTACTCGTACCTGAGACATTATACGACCCTAACTATTGTTACACGTTTTTAGAAACACAAAGAAATATAAAGGAATGTAGCTAACAAAGGTTTCATAGTTCGATGTGCTAGAATAGGTTAGTTTCATTCTTTCGAACAGACGGTTCAAAACCTTACTTATCACCAAAATGCAGTTGAAATAAAATACATGCTGTGGCTCATAATACAATTTTAACTCTGTAGCTACATTAGGTATATCGACATCTCTTCATGTCATAAATAAAAGCCCTTAGGCACGACTGGATTTGCACCAAAACGACATTAAGATCGGAAGCCGGAGTTGCAATCGCTAGACAATTGTCACTTTGATAAGCTTCTAAAATATCCCTTAAACGTATCTTTGTATTGTTACAGGATAAGTTATTCCCTTACGCAGAGGAGAATGCTAAAGGATTTCTGGAAAGCCTATGGGAGAACGAAGATGTGAAAGAAGCGGTGGCTGGTCTGCGCAAGCAGGCGGTTGAAGACAAAGAAAAAAGCGTCGAGGGCCTGGTCGCTATTCCTGGAGAGGTATACCTTTCTTTATTGTACACACAAGTTACACAGGAAACTTTAAAATAGGGTGTTCAAATGTGATCTTAATAATAAGAGTTCTCTACCACCAAACCTTCCGAGAAGGAGAGGGACTTCTTTTGTTCAGATATATTTAATTAACACCTAGAATATGCTAGAGTAAATTAAGCTGTAACTAAATAAAACAAAGCTATTCTAGTTGTTGCAAAAAGTGTTAAATAGGACCAGAGTCCTTGTCAAAACTAATCAAACGTGTCGTTTTTTATACTGAGGTCTCATACATACAACATTTTAGCCGGAAAGTGAACAAACTTTCAAGATTTGATTATAAACTGATAGACAGGCCCCGGGACAGGTGAATTTAAATAAAAGCATGTAACAACAAAAGAGAAAATGATAAGAGGTTTTTATTCAACAATCTATTTAGTTACGGAACCTTTGCTCAATTATTTTTACGGATATTTTCCTTATTTTTCCATGCCTACGCGTTTCTATTTTAGTCTATTACCATGTAGCATTTCGGGAAGTATTATGATTCCTTCCTGAATCACGGTATTTGTATATTATAATGATAGCTTGCTTACAGACAAAATGAAAAAAAAAGACATGTGGCACTCGGAGACTGCCGCGGTAAAACTATTGCTTAGCATATTTTGCTGGATTACGCATGCGCAGTGTTAGGTTATTTCGTTACAGAATTTATGGATTCGGTGTCCACGCTCAAGGCCCGCGATAGAAGCTATGCATTAGCTTAAAAAAGGTTATTTTTTTTAATTGTCATGAAAAGACCGGCATTGTCTGTTGGTTGTACAGTTCTTTATTAGAAGATTGTAAGAAAGAACTTCTAGGAAGGACACTTTCCTTTTCCTCTGACTACCTGCGATATACACAAAGCGTTCAATGACGTCTATGTACGTGTTCCGGTCTTATCTTAATTATCAAATAATAGCAGCAGGTAAAATGTCTTAGTTTACTGCATATCACCTTCGCCAATTAGTTTTTGTGGCATTTAGGATCTCCAGATTTTTCTGTACATCTCTTGCTAATCAATTCAAAATTATTTTTTCAGTTTCACAAGGATCATTTAGAATCGTCTTTTATACTAGGTGATACTAGGTACCAGCTCCACGCGACCAGTTAATACACTTACCTACTGAATTTGGCTGCTGTGTTTATAATTAGTAGAAATACATAGTAGTATTTAAATAGGCGCTGTTCTCTTGTATACTTAGCTCCTATGATTTTGGCTCGGTTATTTAAAAATACTATCTTATTTCTAGTATTGAAGAATCAGTAGAAAGAAAACTAGACCCTAGAAAACAAGGTTTACGATGGTACCGAGAAAGTATCGGTTAGATACTTTTCAGCCTGCATTATGAAATCTGACGGAACTGAATTTAAATGATTAATGACAAAATAAAACTTGATCTAATTGGGAATGAAACAATTTATTTACGAAGGCTATCTACGGGGTCAAATATCGACACACACATATCTACATATAAGCCGCACGAATTTTTTGTAGTCTACGTTTTTAATTGTTTACTTAGAATCAGTATTCGTAATCTGTCTACAGTCGAAGTATTAAATCTTCGGAATTTGTCACTTACGACTATAGAATTTCACATACACAAATAAAACAAAAAACTTGAACAAGTAGTAATAGGCATCAGAAAGGCCTTATCGCTGAGAGCGATCTCTTCCAGGCAACCGAATGAGAATTATCATTGCAGTCGTCTCTCGGTCCCATTTAATTATTACTTTATAGAGGATAAAAGTATGGCATTGTAGATAACACCAACACTGTTAAAACAACAGTTAAAGATTTTTATTTCCTTTACTCTTGTCGCGTCTCTAGAACTAGACTCACTGAACCTCAAACAGAATAATTGGTAACGCACCCGGATATAAGGTCATTCACCTCGATCAATTTGTACAAATTGTTCCATGAATTTCAGGTTCGGATGGCTTTCAATCAATAAAAACGAAAATAATTGGATGTATAATAAAATAAATATAGTAACTCTATGACCAGCTTAGTATGGAGACAGTCAATATGGTAGTGTTTGACGTAAGTCTACTGCGTTACAAAGAAAATGCGATGTGACTTAAAAATAATCGTCCAAGTGCGAGTCAAACTCGCACATGATGAGGTCCGTACTAGCATTCGTGTGCGAGTGTATTTGCACTGGGATGGTTTTTTAGTGTTAATTGATATAGCGGTATAACGAAAAAATCATCATCTGTGACAATGTAAACTATCAAGGTTCATAACACACAACTACATACAACGTACATATAACGTACATACAACGTACATACTACATACAAACGGAAAGACAACGTGGTGACTAACGGACAGACATACCGACAGTCGGACACAGAGAAGTCTAAGTGCTAGTAACAGTAGTAGTAATAAAGTGCTTCACACTTCGGGTACGGAACTCTAAATAAAAAAAATACATATCTTACAGTATATGATTTTTTAAATTATTTGTTTGTAATTTCAGGATGCGACTAAAGATGAGCAGATCGAAGGACTGGTGAACAACATAAAGTGGCAAATGGCGGCTGATCGTAAAGTAGGTCCGTTGAAGCAGCTTCAGGGACTTATCTGGAAGTTGGGATACGACAAGGGAGATATCAAGGGCCAGTAAGTTATAAATATCTTTTTGTAACTTCAAACAAAAAAAATATTAACATAACAGTTATTTTTGTATTGAAAATGTGGTATTATATTTAGCTGTGGTACCTTACCTATATGATCGGCAGAATCGGTAAAGAAAAAAAAATACGGAACTCGGTTAGATTTTCGTGACAACTGTCTTGGCATGAATAAGACAACTAATAATGAGTAGAAACAAGACTATTTCATTAATATTTTTAATACGATAAACGGCTTGTGACTAAATGCATAACAAACATGTGTCCGGATCGCCGAATCGTATCAATCGTAAAATGAACTGCTTTTGGCAGTTCAGAAGAGATTTGAGTTTCCTAAAAAATGTTGTGTATTGTGAAATTTTAAATAACACGTTATTATTTTTAATTTATTAAAATCAAACAACATCTTTTAAGTAACTCAGAATTCTTTTTTAATCACAACACGTTTATCTGTCACTTACCTTAAGTTTTTCTTACGCGAATTTGAGCCAACTACTATACAATTATTTAATTGCATACTCATCATAGTCTAATTAGTGATAAATTATCACAATAAGACTACATATTGACTGATCCGAAGCTTAATCAATTCCAGTGTCTACGATGACGTTTCCCCGGCGCTCGAACTCTGGCGTTCCACCGAAGGTCAGAAAGTCTACATCTACTCTTCGGGCTCCGTCCAGGCTCAGAAGCTTCTCTTCAACAAATCCCTAGTCGGTGACATGTTACCTCTGATCGACGGGCACTTCGACACAGCTGTCGGGGCGAAACAGGATGCGGCTAGCTACGCTGCCATTGTCGAGAAGATTGGATGCAAGGCTGGCGAAATATTGTTCCTTACTGATATTGTTAAAGGTTAGTTTTGATTTGAATAACTCCTTTTATGTGTATTTTAATATGCAGATAGGTTGTTCCAGCAATTTAGTTCTGATCGCCTACCTGTTCTGATAGTTATTTGGGAACGAGATATGTGTTGCTGATTAGCTGATTGAAATCTTACGGTCTGTCTTATAAAAAGTTAGCGCAGACTTGAAGTGTATTGATTATCATTTTTAATGATGACATAAGTCAACGCTAACTTTTTTTAAGATAGGGGGTTATAGAAGGGTTATTCTTGAGAAGTCAAAAAAGCTCCAACTTGTTTAAATGATTGTAAAAATGTGTCATACAAAATAATATAATGATGATTTTTAAAGTGATCTATGAGATTTTAGAGAATAAACACATTTCTGTTTATGTATTTATAAATTAACACTTATTTATTTCAAAAATTCTTAAAAAAAATGCAAATTGTTATTTTACAAAAAAAATGGTTATTAATGTGCTACACTAAAATACATTTCAACGATAACCATCAGATTCTCTTTTAGAATCTGATAAGTTAACTTAGAGACAGACTCGTTTACTTGGAGTTTTAATTCGAAACCTGTCTTTAAATTCCCAGAGGCTGAAGCGGCTCGTTCGTCAGGGCTCCACGCCGCCCTGGTGAGCCGCGAGGGTAACGCGCCGCTGACCACCGAAGCATCTACCTTCCCCGTTCTGCATTCCTTCGAGCAACTCACTCTCACCAACAAGCGCAAGCCGGACCCACAGGTGCTAACACCATGATTACTACACGCTTTGCATGTTATTACTTACTAGTAGTACGCCCCGGCTTCGCACGGGTAGCCTATATAAAAAATATCATTATAATATAGCCTATGCTCAGCGCAGATAATGTAGCTTCACAACAGTGAAATAATTTTTGAAATCGGTCCAGTAGTTTCTGAGCCTATTCGATGCAAACAAACAAACAAACAATCAAATCTTTCCTCTTTATAATATTAGTTTAGATACAGGCTTGCAAGTACTTAACCTGAAACTGGACGACTGCGGTTTAGTCTTGAAAGTTTAATGGATAATTGTGATAGAAGATGTGTTTAAATAGCAAAAAAACTAATAATTTCTTTGATAAGTATATATTTTCTGATTTTAAAAATCAATAAAACATTTTGATTGCTATTAAGCAAACACAATAAAAGCAGAGTCAATATAAAATTATTTAATATTTTGATTATAATATTCTCACTCCATACAATGTATGTTCCGTTGAAGCATACATTTATAAATTGATTCAACATTCTGAAATAAATCTTGTACTATAATTTCTTGTTCTTTTTATTTTTCCTCAGTTTTATTGAGCGCTCCCATTTTCATATCTAAAATCTCAACAAAATCTTAGACTTCCGTAGCAGTAGCAAATTAATGTGTAAAGTTGTAGCTTAGTATTTTTATTAATATGCCAAAGATACAAGGTGAGTGTAGGTTGTGGATTGATGTAGTTTGATAACTTTTCTGGTAAATGGCTTGTATGCAGTAAAAAGGTTATGGTGGCTGGTTAACTGTATGTAGAGTGGTAGAAAAAAGATCTATAACAACTCAATTTGATATTACAATATACATATACAATATACATATGTACATAATACGCTGTATGCGTATTTCAGAAGTTACCTTGTTTCCAAGAGACCTTATGTGAACTTGGAATTGTAATTTAATTAGACGACAGATGTGGCGCGGCGGGCGAAAGTCCGTCTGCGACGCGGAGGTTGCGGGTTCGATTCCCGCCCTGGGACTGTTTGTACGATCTGCAAATATTTATTCAGGGTGTTCAGGGTATTTTATATGTATAATTAAAAATATCTATCTATGTAATGTAATGTACATATTAAGTACGTCAGTCTTCTAGTACCCATAACACAAGCTCTGCTTGGGGCTAGATATTGTTGTGTGGATTGTCCAGCATTATTTATTTATAACTGCTTGCAAGAAATACAAGATTGTAACTATTCCAAGTTCACGCAGGGCTATTGGTTTTACATAGGATACCTCAAACATGTTTGTTGTACCTATATAGTCTATACAGACGAGTTCAGGCCTGAACTTCTAGGCTTCGTTTAGAAAATCTAAATCAGACATAATATTTATGTTATTGCATTTAATACTGTGACTAATAAAATCTAACTTAGGAGAAAGTAATAAAAGAGGAAGTTTATTTTGTGTATCTGCAACCTTTTTTGATAGTTGTATGATATGGCTTTTATTGTATGTAATATTATTTGTATCTATGTAACATGGGGTACATGGTGATTACACTAAATACTCAAATATTATGTGATATAAGAGACTTGAAAATAAGTACCTAAATGTGTACATCAGATTTTATATTATTGTATGTACCTTTTGGTATACTAAAATAATAAATAAACATTTTGAAAGACCAATTTCGTTTTATTTACTCCCACTATTTTGTTATGTATTGTTAAGTAAGGTTAGTAACAGGTTTAAACTTTTGTAGCGACACTAGCTACTCATTTTTGATTAGTCAGGCATTTTCAATATTATTTAAAATATTTTGTTTTACTGATCCTTTTGAGAGTCATAATACTGCTCAAATACAAAGGAAACTTTTTAACTATTTAGGGAGTACATAGATCTAATCAATGTATATTTAAAACAGAACAGTCAAATCTAAAATCCTTAATAAAGCCTCTGTTGAAATTTATTCACTTACACATACTTACTGTTTGCTCTCGTTAATTTGGTAGGCGTTAGGAATGTTTCCGAGTTATGAGTTGTTGAATCTCTATTAATTGACGCGACTTCAAGAATATAATTCAAGTAAAATATTAATAAATATATTTCTCAATTTCAGGTTGAGGAAGTCCCTGCCAAAGTACCTAAGACTGATGCTTCAAATCATGTGAAGGCTTCTGAACCTGAGGCAGAAACTTCCAAAGCTAATGGTAGCACAGAGACTGCTGATGCAATGGAAACAGCACCTGTCGCCGAGAAAGCTGAAGAACCAGAAACAATGGAGGTGGAAGAAACTCCTGACGTAGTGCCAGAAACTAAAGAAACTCCCGAAGCGATTGAATCAGCAGGAGAAAGTAAGGCAGTCGCTGAAGATGTTGCAGAAATTAACGATAAAGATGTCCAGATGGATGAGGCAGTAGCAGATGCCCCTGTTGTTAGGATAATTCCTATCGAGATAATGGCTGACTCTACAGATAATGCACAGACTGTCGCCAATGAAGAAGTCTCTGAAAGAGTTAGCGCTAACATTCCCCCCGCTGAAAAAGCGGCAGGATGCTCCACTGCTAAAGCTGAAATAGTGCACGCGATAGACACGCAAACCGACGATGAGATGATTCGCGGAATGCAGGAAGCAAAACCGAGAGTTATGATGGTCGATGCTGCTACCATAACCGAAGATGTTAAAGTAACCGGTGCTTCTTCTAAATCTATCGGAGTTTCAACCAAGGTAGATCCTGTTGAACTAAAGCCTGCAGATGCGGTCACAGAACCCATTATCATTGAAAAAGCTGCAGAGAGTTCGCCTGTTGAAGCTTCCGTTGAAGAAACAAAAGTTGAGGAAAACACTGCTGCTGTGGTTACGACTGAAGCAGCTCCTGCTGTAGCATCAACGACTAAGGAAATCGTTGCCAAAGAAATTATAGACGCGCCTGTTTCCTCAATTCCCGATGTGATTGAGTCCAACAATACTGAAGCTGTCATGACTGATACAAAAACAAAAATGCCTCCCACAGCTGATTTAAAGTCTAAGGAAGCTGTTGCTATTGAACCCAAAGCTGTGGAACCTGGTGCAGATACTGCCGAAGTAGCCGATACTAAAGAAACCAGTGGTACTGCTGCTGAAGTCGGAGAAACTCCAAAACCAGAATCTTCGATTGTATCAGAATCCATGGAAGCTGCAGGCTCCGTTGATGTTACCGAAACAGAGCCTGTACAAAACGGAGAAGCAAAATCAGCAGTTAAAACTGAAGAAATTACTGTTGAGGAAGTAGTAGAAAAAGTTCCTGATCAGAAAGACCCAGATACCGCACCAGCTTCCGTGATTGAGTCCGTGGTAGAGAAAATAGAGGAAAAGACTGAGCCAAGTGAGACTGAAGCTATGGAAACAGATGCTGCAGTACCGACTGTAGAAGAAGTTGAGACTGTTCCGGAGCCAAATCATTCTGCCGAAAAAGGCCAAGGAGATGCTGCCCAAGAGGCCATTATGTCTACTGTTGAAGTCAAAGACATAACAGACGACAAAGAAAGCCTCAGCGAAGTAGCTGATATCATCGACGACGTGGTCCCCATCGTGGAGGAACCTTCCCAACTCGAGGAAATGGACGAACTGCAGAATGCAGGAGATGTACTCGAGAAGGAGTGCGACGAGATCTTATCCAAGGTACAAGACGTCACCAGCTTGGACTACATGCCGGTTAAACCCTTACATACGATCACCGAAGAAATGGAAACTGAAAACATGGATACGAATGATATCGTCGAAAGAATTCTAGATACTGAAATGGAACTTAGCATGAAGGGTGACGATATTGATCTCAATACGGTTCAAGAAATCATCGAACCGAAAACCGATACTGACGAACGAATTGGTAAAATTGAGCCGGGCACCGATAAACCAAGCGAGACACCGAAACCTAATGATACCGAGTTAAAAATGGAAGTCAGTTCCGTTGTGGAAATGGCTGTAGAGAAACCCATCGAAAGCATTGTCGAACCTGAAATCGTTAGCGCAGATAAAGCCACACTCGAACCTACAGTGGAGATAATGGAAACAGAAGAAACTAAAGTAGCATCAGTTGCCACTAAGCCGATTGAGGCAGAAAAAAATTCTGTGCCAGAAAGCAAAGCAGATTTAGAAATACCAGTCGTCGTTGAACCGGCGGCTAGTTCAGATGAAACTGAAGCTGCATCTGGCAAAGCTTCAGTAGCCGTAGCCAAAGAAAACGGCGGTTCACAAGGTGCCAAAACTGATGCAACTGATACGAAACTGAACGGAAAGTCTAACGGAAACGAGATCGTAAAACTGAACGGAGATGCTCGCAAAAACGACGATCTAAAGTCCCGACTCACAGCAGAGGCTGTCAAGGAAAAAGTGAACGGATCCAATGGTAGTTCTTCCGAGGACAAAAGTACCGAGGCTAATGATAATATTGAAGTTGGAACACCTGACATCAAACTTAAGACAGTGGCTACGGAAGACACACACACCCCGTTAGAGCAACCTGTGGAAGCATAAATTGAGTCGGTGAGTTCTTTTTATACAATTAGGTTTTATAACTATCCTTAGTTCAGAAATAAACAAGTAAAATAAGTAATTGAATGATTGAAGAAGATACACTGAAATATAAATATTCGTCACAGCTCAGTTGGTTTGGTTTTTTGCCTTCAATGCTGTGGTTCGTGGGTTCGATACCCACGCAGCATTTTTGTGTGATGTTTATTGTGTCTGGGTAATACTACGCAGACTGTGTATGTATTTATAAAACTATTTTACCAGCAATCTCCTATAAAAAAAGCTTTGCTTAGTTTGGGACTAGAGTATGATGCGAGAAATATACGTGAATATTTATTTATAAAAAAAAACTACATCTTGAAATCTTTTTTCGGTAAGCACTTCAATATAATATTGATGCCAGGAAGAGATCGCTATTGAGCGATAAGGCCACCCATTGTGCATTTATATTCAAAGTATTGTTCTTGTATTTTGCTGGTGTAATTTGTGTGTACAATAACGCGTTATTCATTCATTCATTCATTCTTTTCAGTGTTGGAAGGGCGCAAACGCCGGGAGTTGCAGCATTGTTGGTTTCTATCTGGAGAATGAAAGACCTGAGGTTGCCATGTTGCTACATTGCAACGCTCACTGTAATTTGTGTACACTGCTGAAGAAAATTCCGTATGTATGTAATGACCAGTGATTAATACGTGTTTCATGTTGTGAAGTTTAATCTGTTGACAACAAAACAGAATGTAATCAATCACTATTAGTCTCTCTTTTTTAAGCTAAACTAGTTGATTTTTTTAATCAGCAGATTGACTCCACATACGTACTATAATAATGTAGATACCGTAAGAATGACTATCTGTATCTGACTGTATCACGATAATGAACTTTTGATATCGCACTGAAATTAATAAACTTCGTTCTAATGGGTACTTAAAAAGTCACAAGTTTGTTAATTTTTATTGAACTATACAATTTACCAAAGTGTCAATTCGAATATCTTTGCGAAAAATATGTGCCATGAACAATTTTTAATCTGTATATTTTCGTTTCGTAAATTGCTATACTTTTGATAAAGTTAGATATTGGTAGACATGTAATTTTAAACCTTGACGTAAGTAAAATTAACTGTAGCTAGTAAGATTTTGGCATTCCTGAATTTTATTTATAAGTATAATTGCATTTTTCTTACTTTTTATAATATTTAATGATCTTCTGATTTGGTGCTTTAGACCGCGAGTCTACGCTCTGGGAAATTTTTACTATTGACCAAATGTTTGGTG
This sequence comes from Ecliptopera silaceata, assembly GCA_932527185.1. Lineage (NCBI taxonomy): Eukaryota > Metazoa > Arthropoda > Insecta > Lepidoptera > Geometridae > Ecliptopera > Ecliptopera silaceata. Next base: position 4,918,388 of record OW052208.1, on the reverse strand, counting down.
ATGAACTAAAAAGCTTGCTCATACAAGGGCGTTTTGCCTCTTCAAATAAACTTAAACTGTATTGGATACCGCAAATTATCCACTAAAAGTCTACAAAAGCTTCGATTCTCATTTTACTAATACAAAATGATCATAAAACAAAATTGTAAACTGATCTTATCAATTTGAAACGTGTAAAGATGTTTGAGCAAACTTTTGTGGTTGCTATGCATATATAATAAGGAGTCTTATTGATGTACAATTATTCCTATCGAGTTTGCATAAAGAGCGAAAGGTGTTTATATTTTCCTACTCGTGGAATCGCGGACTACAGATCGTTGTATACGTACTTTTATTATATTTAAAATGTATTATTGCAATCCAATAAACCAGCAGTGTACACAAACATAACCATTTGTCATATTAGTTTAATAATAAGTATTAATTGTAATGTGATTTTTAATTTTATTATAATGTGTATACCATAATATAAAATACTCGATTTTTGATTTGTTTACCTACTGCCAAACTCTGCCCTGTTTGAAGTTGGTTTCGGTAAATGGTATTGATAGCCCAGTCATATTAGGTAAAAAAAGGGGTCAACCTCGGAATGAAAGATAATAAGCTGCAAATTGGTATGAACCTTCATTTTGTCATTCTAAATGTTGTCTCAAAAGTCACAATCGTTATCGTGTCCGCGTCTCAAGATATTCAAGGTCAAAGGTCACAAAAATCGGTTTTTCGCGAATATCTGGCTTCCTATCGGTTAAATGAGATTTGCATATTATAAAAGTTGTAGGCTATAAAATTCCCTACAACTTTTGTTTAAACTTTTTTTTCATACGACCAACCGTTTTGAAGGTAGAGCGAAAAAACTTACAAACAAAAAAAATGTGGGTAGTTGGTAAAATGAACGCCTTAAAGCAAATGCTGGTCTAAGACAAGCAGATACTGGTCCCGGACATGTGCTTAACTCATTTTGAACAAGTGTGGGTACTTGTAAAGTCAACTAAAAACATCGCCCTTCAAGAATCGAACTGTCCGGGACCAGTATCTGCTTGTCTTAGACCAGCATTTGCTTTAAGGCGTTCATTTTACCAACTACCCACATTTTTTTTGTTTGTAAGTTTTTTCGCTCTACCTTCAAAACGGTTGGTCGTATGAAAAAAAAGTTTAAACAAAAGTTGTAGGGAATTTTATAGCCTACAACTTTTATAATATGCAAATCTCATTTAACCGATAGGAAGCCAGATATTCGCGAAAAACCGATTTTTGTGACCTTTGACCTTGAATATCTTGAGACGCGGACACGATAACGATTGTGACTTTTGAGACAACATTTAGAATGACAAAATGAAGGTTCATACCAATTTGCAGCTTATTATCTTTCATTCCGAGGTGAAAGCCCTAATATGACTGGGCTATGAATGTGATATTCAACATGACAAGACTGTTAGTGATCGTTTAGTGAGGGGGGGCTGTGCTATTTATTTGCGCAACTGAACAACAAATGCGCACAAAACTGCATTTATGTATGCGTTTGGTTTTATTTATTGACAAAATATTAAGCGCTTTAATTGTATTATGATGTATGTAAAAAGCGCTGAGCTTTCGATAAGGGTATCGTAGTGTTGCTTCGTATTTAATTTGATAATTTGTGCTATGAAAAATGTGACGTTTTGCTGAGGCGAGCTACGATGTGCTTCGATTGCATAATCGAACAATGTCTGCTATTGGATCTAGTCGAACCTATTCGAATCTCGTGTTCCCATTTTTGACTGACTTGTATTTAATTATTGGTATTTTATTTTTTAAGCTATAACTTTGGTTCCTGTGCTACTTAGTTTTAAGGTTAGGGGAATGAAAAAGGTTTTTTTCGGAAACCAACTTCAAAGTAAGCATGAGCATTCGTCGTCTTGACAGATTTTTTGACTTCTTATGGTTGTATTTATCCACAAACTGGAATGAACTAGATTGTAATCAAAACTCCATTTTATGTTCGATACAATGATACTATTCTGTATAAAATTCTTAATTATTAATTTTAATTGTCACTAACTAATGACGTTAAAATATAATGGATGTAGAATATATAGTGTTTTTTTATTTATCTCATAAGTTCATAGTGCAGTATACCTACCACAAACAGTAGCATTTTATGTCTCAGAATCGTATTCAATTCTAACGTTGTAAAACTTGCTCCTTGAGTCCATTTGGTGGATCTACCGCGAGGGATTCCCTTCGACGGTGCCAGCGATGACCAATTTTTCTAGGTCTATACAAACTATGTAGGAAAGGATACTGTAGTGATACATTTCGTATTACCTGTAACTTTCAGTTGAAAAAACTATCTAGCGATTTTAGCAAACTGACTTTTCGATAGGCAATGTAGGCGTGATAAGTGGATATACTTATTAGTTAGAATCTTATAATCAAACTTTAAGGATCAATCGAGGTAGGTTTTTTGAAAATTTGATAAGATTCAAATCTAAATAGCACTCTCTAGCCTGGTTAAATCCAACTGAGGCCTTCGTCCTACTAAACTCAAAACGCTAGGTAACGGGAGGTCATCGACTTCGGCGGACTTTTAATAACCTACCTATGATTTTAGTTTAGGTGAATTAGCCGGGTTAAAAGGGTAAGGGAATACTCCAGAACTAGTCCTTTGACATATTTTTTAGGTTAATTTACAGGTAGGTAACACTGATATGGCTGTGATCAACAACCGGTAGTAGGCACATGTCTGCTGAAAAAGGTAAAAACTCAGCTGTTAGAAAGAACTTTTGACTGAACAAATCTCATCATCATCATCAACAACCTATAACCAGTCCACTGCTGGGCGTAGGTCTCTCCCGAGGCTCGCCACTGAGCCCGGTCTGCAGTTCTTCTCATGTTGTGTTTGCCAGCTACACTCCTTGTATCGTCGCTCCATCTCGCCGGAGGGCGTCCTACACTACGCTTGCCTAGACGATTTAAATCTAGTCGTCCGCACTCGAAAATCCCAGTAACGGTAGGTCTGTGAGTGATGTAGAGGTGGACGGGTGGACATGAGGCTCGTAGTGTTCAATTTGAAAGATAAATAAACAGTGGAGTTATATTTTACTATCAGTTCAGAGGACCGGACATAGCCGGTTCAAGTAGATATTCGTTTGTCTGAATTAATAAACTTTTAATGAATAAACCATAGAAAATGCTTCAGCATTAAGTCCTGTTGTTAACAATAAGATGTGCTCATACCTACGTTCACAAAATATGGAACAATCTGAATTTTCATATTGTAGGTACATTGTATTGTTGTACATTCGCCAGAAGTTGGTCAAACATATAAGTAGGTAATCAAGTAGTTCATTTTCTAAAAAATAAAAATATCGTTCTAATTTATAGCGAATATAAAAATTTGGTTCATTATTTCACACAAATTTGTAGTGCTAGGACTAGGACTAAATGCTAAGAGCATTGTCTACCAGTCGTCCTGGGCGTGCAAAAAGATAGTTCATCCTTTCAACTATAGTAAATCATTTGGGACATAGTAAATCATAGGTCGCCATAATTTTCTAGTAATATTTCCTTTATTTTTATTTAGTATCCGGCTTTTAGTTAGGCCCGCAGACGTAGAGAACCGAAATGCCCTAAATGAGGCGGGCTATTCTCAAAGCGCTCTCTGTCGAGTCGAGTGCCGACCGCAGTGGACATTGTGGTGGTCAGAAGTCACGTAGAGCTGAGCTGAGTGAATATACACAGAACGAAATTTCGGTATTTCAATCATTTCTCCGTACAGCATCGAAACAAAGGATAAAGAAATGTAAATAGTGTAAATACATTCATATAATATAGGTATATAGCAACACACAGCATGGAAGGCAGAGCTACTACCGACTAAGCTGTGACGCCTGTTAATATCGCACATACCGCTATAAAAGTCATGATTACACTTTTCTGTGGACTACTACGTTTGCCTTCCCTCCATGAATCAAAGTGGCCGGTAGTAGGTAAATACCAAATGTCACGTCTAGAGGGTGTCTCAGCTTGTCTTGATCACTCACTATTATCGTTAGACTGCAAATTAATCAAATCTGCGTCATTCACTCATAAATACTATTTTTGGGATAGACAGCAAAAAGTAACGGTGAAACTTTTGAAAAACTAACAATGTGCGAAATCCCGACCTTAAATTTGATAAGTAGGTAATATTAAATGAGCATTATGATACCTCAAAAACTACTGTTCAGATATTTATTAAATTCATGTGGAAACTTGTGACAAGTACTAATACATTCAAGAAGGGCTTATTCTGGTAAAAAACCTAGCACATTTTTTCTTAATCTATTTGTCTTTTTTTGAAGTGAAAACTTCTTTAGCGGCGCTGGGTGGGTAAAAACTTTCAAACTCGCGTCAGGGTCACGTGACGTCGAAAAAGCGTAAGATCTTATTTAATTTTTATACATTGCTCGTAAAACAAGAGACGACAAAAGAACACACTTGCGGTCACGCGACGTATGACTCAAACAATTAAATAGTGTTGTGGCGACATGACGTGACGATGACGTGGCGACATGACGTGACGTGACGATGACGACGAAGCCAACGAAGACACAGACACATTCGCGCTTGCGCGATGACGTGACGATGACGTGGCGACATGACGTGACGTGACACATTCGCGCTTGCGCGAATGTGTCTGTGTCTTCGTTGGCTTCGTCGTCATCGTCACGTCACGTCATGTCGCCACGTCATCGTCACGTCATGTCGCCACGTCATCGTCACGTGACGATGACGTGGCGACATGACGTGACGTGACGATGACGACGAAGCCAACAAAGACACAGACACATTCGCGCTTGCGCGAATGTGTCTGTGTCGTTGGCTTCGTCGTGTGTCACATTCGCGCAAGCGCGAATGTGACACAATGACATGACACAATCACGACTGTGGTTATATTTTTGAAGTGAAAACTTAAAAGTGAAAACACAACGTTAATATTGAAGTTTTCACTTCTGCCGGCACTCCCGGAGTGCTAGCTTTTTTATTTATTTTTGTAGAATGGAACGACTCTCATTGTCAATACCGCTAACGCCAACGTTTCGAAGATTAATTGAGATAGCTGTAAGTCGATCGATATTGATTCAATAATAGAATAGCCGCCGGATGTGAGCTGACGTCACAGATTCTTGTGCACACGCACTTGCCTGACTCACTCAGTGATGTGTCACCGATGTCTTAAAGATCCTTTAGATTTGACGACTGGCAATTCTGGCATACCACCTTTTTAGATCCGGTTAATAAAGGTTGAATGTGTCCGAGGCGTACGCTGGCAACCTTTTATTTGAAAAAAAAAAAGTGTTATGACTATTCCTACTTACGTTACTAAAGACGCGCTTTGTGAGGCATTGTCACTCTTGAGACTATATAGTGTTATCTTTTAGCCATAATATGTGACTGTGTCTAATAAAATCAATAAATAAATTTTTACACATCACACTCTAGTCTCAAACTAAGCAAAGCTTGTACTATGGGAACTAGATTGCTGATAGAATTCTTATAATAATAAATAATGCTGGACAATCCACATAACATCATCTAGCCCCAAGCTAAGCAGAGCTTTTGTTGAGACATTTTTTATTATACCATATCAAATACCCAAAACACCCGGAATAAATATTTGCAGATCGTACCTACAAACATTTATTCCGAAGCGGGAATCGAACCCGCAACCTCCGCGTCGCAGATGGACCTTCGCCCGCCACATCGATCGTCAAATTCAATCAAAGTCGATTCTTGATTCAACTGTAGGTATTTTTTATGCGATATAGGTGAACCGATTTTAATCTTTCGTTTTTATTTGATAACCGATGCTTTTTACTTTGACTAAGATCTGACCAGTACTTACCTATATGTATCTATTTAATACGTCGATGTCAAAAAATTAAACTTTTTATCCTCATCTACATACTATCCAAATAAAAGTAAGGATAGGTGCAGGATGTGGGTTCATAAACAAACCTACGGATGCATAATTTCACAGTGCAAGATAGCCAAGATAAAAATAACTGCTAGGTAAAAATAACTAAGCTAAAATAAGTAGTCTCGATGTAAAAACGAGCGGATGGCTTCGAGAATGGGCCAACCGGTATGGCCCCACAGTCTCGGCGGCGGCGGCCACAGCTCAGCAAACAGTCACTACACTGGACAAGAATCTTTGATAGTGTTGCACTAAGTATTCCGTATCCGTACTTGTTACGGAATTGTTCTTGATTCCCCTTCTATTGTTCGCGTCCTTGAAATATACAGCAGATAGATGAAAAGAGTCGAAGAAAGCAACGCAGAGAACAAGCAATTTGAAATTTATTAAAAGTCAAAACTATAAACTATAACAAAATTAAAAATCAAAACTATCTTGGTTCTTACGGAATAAGTGTTCAAGCAGGTGATTTGTGTAGTCAGTAATAAAAAAAAGATTGGAGCTCTAGAATTACGTACCTACATCATAGTTTCATAAAATACCTAAACCTACGAAAATCGCTATTTACAGTCAAATAATATTGATTTTATATTCTGATATGTATTATGATTTGTAGAGCCCCAAATATTTGATCAGGTATTTAATCCACTTCTTCTTCTTTGTGTCGTTGATGCTTTTAAACATTATGTTCCCAAAACTTGGTCAACTCTATGGTGTTTTCTGTTTTCAGTCGTGAGTTGATCCACTGTTGAGTTACGGAATATCGAACCGTATCCGTAACCACCGATATATTATGACTTGACTTTTGTAAGTAAGTACATCACTATTTATATGTTGGCGTGGACTTGTACCAGCGAGGCTTGTTGCGCCACGTTGGCTCCATCCATTCCAACGCTAGTGGATGAGGAAAACGGAGTCAAAGAGACCAGATTCGACACCACAGTGGATACCTACTTAGATACATATGCTTTAAAGTTTTGGTATAAACACGGGCAAATCAGCGTTACGTGTTTGTAGTATAAGTGACATATAAGGAAGGTTGTCTGGTAGATATCGATTTTAGCGATTAAATAAATAAATAATACTGGACAATCCACACAACATCATCTAGCACCAAGCTAAGGAGAGCTTGTGGTACTAGAAGACTGACATACTTAATACAATACATTACATAGATAGATATTTTTTATAATACATATAAAATACCCAGAACACCCAGATCGTACAAACAGTTATCCCAAGGCGGGAATCGAACCCGCAAACTCCTCGGCGCAGTCCGCCCATTGTAGGTATATCATAGAGTTTAGTTGTTAAGTTCCTATAATTCTCATGGTAGAGGTACTGAGGGCTTAGTCCGAGCTTGCATTTTAAAACTCCCTTCTCTCGAGCCGAGAATCGTCTCTCGGATATCCTCATATTTTTGTATGAATATCCGAGAGACGACTCTCGGCTCGAGAGTAGGGAGTTTTAAAATGTGTTGTGGTCGATGTGCGCACACCCTTATAAATATAAACAAAACGATAATATCTCTCGAATACTCGTAGCAAACGTAGCAGTGCTACGGTCGTCACCAAAGCTTATCATCACATTAAATAATTATACAGACTAGCTAATTAGCAAAAAATAAACAAAAGCCGTCCAGCGCGTAAACTTTCAACGAATCGCATCACAACGTTGGCAAAAGAATTTCTTTACTTATAGAATTGCTGTTATTTTATTTACAACTTACAACTCAAAGTCTCGTCTCGCACTCAACGGGGGGTAGGTAAGGTACTTCGAGAAACGATGGGCAGGTGGGTTGGACTATTTGATTTCATTGGTTCAGTACAACGGAACTGTGGAACTTGCTGGTGTTGGAATTCTTTGATTATTATTTGATTACTTGCGAGATATATATATTATTGCAACTCGTAAATTATACTTATGACTACAAGTACTGCAACACAACTTTACTTCCCATAGTACAATAATAATGATAGTTTGGGACTAGAGAGTGATGTGTGAATTGTCTATGAATATTTATTTATTTATAGTCTGTTTTTGCGACTAGATAAATAAAAATAGAGTATATTAAAATATAACGTTAAATACTCCTGTAATTTCTTATAACAATAGACTATGTATCTAGCTACCATATTAAGTAATTTGCAGTGTCAAAAGAAGACCCGTCCTTATTTATTTCAAATAAATTTCCCGCCAACAAACTGACATAGTTTTATATACGCAAGTACTAGGATTCAACCAAAACATCGAAAATACTTTCTCTAAAATATCGAAAGCATGATACCTAAGCGTAAAATGCAGTGCTTCTGAACAGCTTAGGACGAACTTCGTAGAGCATCGTCAGACTATTTTAAGGCGCTCGTAGAGACGCCGAAGGTTGATGTTTTTTTTATCTAACCTATCTCGGCCCACTGCAGGGCAAAGATCTCCAAGTTCTTCTACTCATCCCTATCTTTAATAAGTAGCATTTTTTAAAGCTAATTTGTAATCCAGCGCTTGCTTATTGGTAAAAGATGCATTAGACTAAGCGTTGATTATCTTTTAACGTATATAGGTACTTATCTGAGTGTAGCAGTTTAAAACAATGTCACGATTGTCTTCCTGTTAAACCTCCGTAGTATAGAAGTGGTCAGAATAAACTCGAAAGATTCGTTTAATATACACTCCTGCGTTGTTAGTTCCTTTTTCGCACTCAATGTAGCTAACTATTGGTCAGGGGTGGTCTAACCTTAGTGATTTTTTACAAAATGGTTTATTTCAACGACTCGAAGAATAAGAAGTTCCTTTTTCTTGGCTGCCGCTGCCGCGTGTCTAATGATCTAGATTTATCATGAGTTTCAAAACAAAATGTTCACAGGCAAATCTATGTTGTCAATGTACGTAGATCGTTTCTTTCATACGTCGCACCCCAGTACCCTTGGCGGCTCCAACGGGTGCGTGCCCCTACGCCCTTAGTCCGACCCCACGCCCGCTGCCCCTGCGTCCTTGCACACCCTTGCAGAGATATTGTACCCTGGATCACTTCGCTTGCACGCTGAATTTTCAAGAATATCGGCTGTCTGGTTACGTTTGTTTGGGAATTACTTATGTAAGCTATGCAGCTTTTATTTAAGTTAGGAAAGTAGGTACAAGATCAAGGTTAAGTAGGTAAGGATATGGACCTTTTGATAATTTATGCAGTTCAGTACCATCTCAACTTCTCCACAGGAAAAAAGAAGTCAGTATCGTGTTGCACATACCGAGTCCCGTGTTTCCTTTCGATGTTTTCGTTCACCGTTTGAAAGCTTGCATTTCGCATATTCCTACATTTGACGACCGATGTGGAGCGGCGGACTAAGGTCCGCCTGCGACGCGGAGGTTGCGGGTTCGATTCCCGCCTCGGGATAAATGTTTGTACGATGTGCAAATATTTATTCCGGGTTATCTGGGTATTTTATATGTATAATAAAAATTATCTATCTATGTAATGTATTGCATTAAGTATGTCAGTCTTCTAGTACCCATAACACAAGATCAGCTTAGCTTGGGGCTAGATGATGTTGTGTGAATTGTCCAGCATTATTTATTTATTATTATTATTTGCAACAAGTATAGGCTCTGGCTTTTTAACCTGACTTCAAAAGAGGAGGTATAAGATACCTAACCAAGTACTTTTACTACTACACTACCTTAAAAATATCAAATTGAAGTAAATTTTCTTCCCTCTTAAAAAATAATTTATTTGTAAGAACTTACACTTAAAAAAACTTATTCGCAAACACTTTCGCTTCTATTTCATTCAAAGGCAATACTTGGAATAGAACAAACTGTCGTGCTAGTTTAGTACAGTCAGCATTAAAAGTTGATAACGCACTTCATGTTACGTTCATAAAGTGTAAATATTTCACCTTGTCTGCCGGCTTATTATTTGTAACTTTGTAACTTAGCAAGATCACATAAACTTTTTTTATTATTAAATCTCAAGTTACAGAAACCAAACTATAAGAAAAAATAAGTTTTTTTTTCAGTATCTATGTTGCCCTACTTTACCGAAACTAAAGTAGAGATGCTTTATTTTGAGAACTCTTGAAAAGTTTACCTACAAGCACCTTTCATAAGACTTTATTTTGAGTTAAATTATTTTTAATCCTATTAAAGGAATTTCTTAACCTGAAAGCTGAAAATTATGTAGTTCGGTGCTTAGTTGAAGATGTTATAAAAAATTTTAAAAAAATCTTTTTTCTTCGTATTGTGCATCAAAATCAACCATCATTAATGACGTACCTACATCTTTGATATTCTGAGTTTTATTTGGTTGAAGTTTTTGACTAACAATTATGAGGATCTACTGACGATATTTGCCTAAAAACGACCGTTGAAGCAAACGGATACTGGAGTGGATACCGAGTTCAGGTAAGTGTAGTGTAGGACGCCCTCCGGCGAGATGGAGCGACGATATGCGGAGTGTAGCTGCCAAACACTGGATGAGAGGAGCCGACGACCGGGCTCAGTGGCGCATCTTGGGAGAGACCTACGTCCAGCAGTGGACTGATGTTGATGATGATCTACTGGCGCTGACTGTACTGTAGCTCTACCATGAGTTTGTACTATACTATATATACTATAAACGTCTGTAGTTAAAAAAATGTATGAAGATTTGTACAGCGCCTCTAGCGGGTAGTTGGGTACTAAAATTCGTAATACTAATATTGACGTAACTACTGTAGTAAAGTCAGGCGATTTCACTGTGACAACTCATGGTAGAGGTACTGAGCATGTTTTCATAGCGGCACGCGACGTTTCCTGGGATTTCTCAGTGGCCGTCAGCGAACAACCGTGGACTACCTTGAACGTGCAGTCGGCGTGGCTTCCATTTGTTTCATATTATGACTTCATTTAATAAATAAGGACTATTTTTATGACCATAAATAGTTTTATTTAACCATACTTTTATATTTTTTTGAAGCTTAATTCGGGAGAAATCCGAACGCGTACTGGTTTGATTAATGTTATTTTTTTTTTATTCTATGATAAAATTCTCACTAGTATTATAGAAATAAAATAATATAATACTTAAATATTTTCTTACTAATTTATATAATTACTAGCTGACCCGTGCCCACTTCGTTGGGCATAATTCGACCGTTTTTTCTCCGATTCACTTTGCAAAACGGACTTCCACGTAAAAGCCTTTTTATTTTTCGTTTTTTTATATAACCTATGACACTTAGCAATAATGTGGCTTTATATTGGTAAAAGAATTTTTAAAATCGGTTCAGTATATCCCGAGATTACCCCTTACCCAACACACAAACTTTACCTTTTATAATATTAGTATAGATGTATTCTAAGCTACAGCTAGGCTACAGTGCGTTGCTTAAAATACGGCGGGCCTTTCTCCTCATCTAACAATTCGGTGGGTCGGCGGCGGGTTCCGCCTATTCCCACGCAGCTTTCTAATTTTCGATCATCTGACCTGATTTTATTTCCGTAACACTCTTTCCTTACAGCTACAGTTTCTTATTAAGCGGTTGCTTTTACTAACTGGGAAAATCTTGGATAAAATATGTATAGGTCAATAAATGTATTTATTAGATAAATATAGAAAATCTTTAGATTATGGTAGGGTATAACTTTAGATTTATTTATTGGAACGAAGTTCCTTATCGTGCGTTGCGAAAGGGGGCTAGACGGAAAAAGTTAAGACCAAAAGTGGTATTGTCGTTACCACTTTTGGTCTTTTGTTATTAGATAAATAATAAATCTAACTTTAGTAAAATAAAAATTAAACAAGTATTTAGTGGCTCGATCTGGGATTTCGAATGTAGGAGATAATATAAGCAGGTGAATCTATAAATTAATACCTAAATATATGTATACTCTCACAGCGCCATCTTGTCATTTAAAGTAAGGTAAAGCTTGCACTCTGGACACTATAGTTGTATTTTCATAAATATACATTTTAAAAGCGACACTGAAAATGAACAAAACATCAATTCATTCATGTTTGTTAGTAGTGGGACTCGAACCCGCGACGCACAGCACCGATGGCAGTAATAGTTGAGCTCTGACGTCTATAAAATGTATGTATAAATAAAATCCAGTATTCATAGGAATATACCCACGTTAGTGATAATGGCGAAGAGTGGGAGCATTTCGAGTAACTCTATTCATAGAAAGGCTAAATGCTATAAATACGTTTGTGGGTATATATTAATCGATTACGGATTAATAATCAATTTTAGATTGTAAAATTCAATATTTAGGAGAGTTGTGTCGAATAAATAGATCAAGTAATCTCGAGGCGTGTTACTACTACCATTTCAATTATTTACCCCCTATCTTATAAAAAGTTAGCGTTGACATTATGTCACCATGACGTATGGTAATCAAGACATCAAGTCTGCGCTAACTTTTATAAGATAGACCATTAATAAATTAATACTCATTTTGCAGCGAGAATCGAACCGCAAACCCTTTGCGTGTCCACCACGTTACAAAGATTGTCCGACGACAAACTGTTCAACCTTTTCCATTCAACGTGTGAACTCAGGGTCCTGCATTCGTGTTGTCAGCTCTCCAATTTAACGAAATACTTTTATTCGCAGTTACATAAAATTTTGACACCGAATTTGTGGCGCTCTACCATCGGGCATATCGGCCACCCCTCACCAAGGGATCCAAGCGATACCACTGCATCTCCTTTCTCCGTACTGAGAGTACCAGTTAGCGATCAACATCGTGGTTGAAACGAGTCTCATGGTACAGAGGTGGCTGTTTTTGTGATGTGATCACAAACCGGTTGACCATCGGCGTAATGACGGCGCGGCCGTGGCGGAGACTTGCCAGTATAAATGTCGAATACCTACTTTGCATTTGTTGAAATAGGTATCACTATTGTAATTTGACTGAAGAAAATTTGCATTGAGTAGAATTTGCGGGATATGGATATTGAAGGCAAGGTCTTGTGTTACTAGACACCTTATTGCGTAGGAGTAACATGTATATTTTTATCTGACATAGCATCAAATAATAAGTAGAATGATATTCTTTAACATTTTTTTAACGATCAAATCCAGTTCTATATTTATAATACAAAAACATAGTTCAAATGTTTTAACTTAGGTACATTTTATTAGTCATATAGCGGGTTCGATTCTTGAATAGTGGTTATATTGGGTGAATCTTCCGCACGACATACGTTGGCTGCATGTAGGGTCACTCAGCACAACGCTAAACCAGTGCGTTGACCCCAGGGTCAGACAAACAAACAGAACTTTTGAGTTGATGCCGTATACATACTATCATATATGCGTAATTAGATATGTACCTATACCATTCCGATATATTATTTCTAGTCTTACCTAGGTAAGGTGGTAACCTAGGTTATGAGAAATAATATAAAAAATAATAGGCTTGGGGTAGACAGCGTTCCTTCAACACAGTGGATCGTGGGTTTGATACCTCCGAGAGCAAAATATTTGCGTGTGATAGGTAAATATAGACAATTGTTGTATGTGAAAAATGTATCTTATGTATTATGCATCTTATCAGCAGATTTATTTAAAAAAATATTTATTTATTTATCAGCAATCTAGTTAGCACAAGTTTTGCTCAGTTTGGAGCTAGTTGGCGTTATCCATGAATATCATGATTATAAGTTATGGATAACTAATTCACAAAGAAAAATACTCCTTTGGTATTAAGTTTTCCGAATTTCCTTAAGGGATTTTGAGGCATTAAGACGGGCTCGAGATCCAAACTCCTAATTACATAGGCTTCAAAAACCACCCCAGTTCCAAAAGTTGTTTAATTCAAGAGTTTATAACTTGGACCATACACTCTTTAGGAGGTTTGAAACTAACTTCAAACTTGGAGCGTATTTTATGAAATTTTTGATGTCAATCAACAGTTTTTTAGAATAAACACACATTTTTAAAGAATATTCAAACCTATCGATAATAACATTTATTCTTTACAATTGAATAAGTACCTATAGGTATTTCAAGATTCTTCTTTTGTAGAGCATGTTTCTCAAACACGCAACATTCTTAGTTAGGACTAACTTAAAATACTACCATAGTTCATACTCTTCTTTATTCTAAGCATTGATTTTGAACTAAATAATATGAGATACATATACATACTTATTTGTTTATAGGTTAAGACTGCTAAAAAGCTTATAAATATGTGAGATACCTACCTTTGGTTAAGATTCAAAACAAAAGTCAGCTGTGGGTACTTTCGCATAAAATCAGAAGAACAGAAAAGTTTCCTTTCCGTCGAACAACCACAAAAGAATTAAAAAAAACAAATCAGAACCCAATCCCAATCCAAAATGGCGTCTCATTTTGGATTGGGATTGGGTTCTATTGTGAACGGATCCACAGACTATATTATAATTAGTACGGCGAATGGTCGCCAGATTCTGGCACGTGTCGCACAGCACACAGCACACATCTGCCGAACATTACCCCGGAGCACCCTTCGTAAACTTCTCGCAAATACATTCATCGGGGGACAACCGCTGTTCTTATTTTAAAATCAACCGGGAAGGCGGGAAACCAAGGTTATCTTAAAAAGTATCGATAGAGTCTTGCAATAGAACTTTTTTAAGGTGAATGAAAAAAAACGGTATCGTTCGTTTAATTTAATTAATTTGAAAATGAAACAAACTTTGTTTGGTATTTCAAGATGTTGAAAATATAATATGAAATTCATCCTTCCCTCCAGGAATGCATCACCAATCCAGCTAAGTGACGGAATACCTGAAACTAATAAATAATTAAGTTGGAATTTAATAAATTAAACGCGAGAAAACAGGACCGTTTGTAATAAAACCGATATAGGCAAGCGCGGCAACACGCATGCGCAGAGGGTCCCGGCCTCCCCTTCCTATTACGCACTCTATTTAGGGGCTGATACAAAGAACGAGTCGGCCTGACTCGCTCGGCCCTATCTATTTTGGTCTCACTCCGGAATATTGTCATAGACAAAGTTATTAGATTCTGAACGCTCGTTCCCGGACCAAATAAATAATGGAGGTGAGGCAGGAAAAATGAAATTGGCGGGATAATGCATGAGGACGCGGTCAGGAGGTTACTGGGGGTAAATGGAAAATTAAAACTTGTGAAAACATGAGTCAAGAAGCTACATACAACGTGTATTAGATAAACTCTGCGATTGCAGTAATGCGACAATACTCGTAGACCATACAATATGTCCATTGTCTAGACTCGAACTTAGACCAGAGTTTTGAACAAAAAACTTACAAAAAAGTACCTATATAATCAGAAAAGGTAAAATAAATAAATACAAAAAGGAAAATAAACACGAATTCCTATAAGCTTTGGAAAATATAATTTTCCAAAGAGAAAAAAAATTTTTCAAGTCTTGTTTCATATGTATATGTTTCTATGGATGCAACAGGGCTTGGTTGCTATCCGCTGACTAATTGCTGTTGAAACTATGTTATATTAAGGATGCAATGATGAACCACGGTTGCAATCACACAATACAATACAATACATTGCATTAGTGAGAATAAATATTTTTTTCTTAACAAAAATTAACAAAACTGACTTCATAATTAACAAGTAATACTAGAAACTAATTTTTTTAATTGACTCAAGATGTAGGTACGTACTATTAATATCATGGGACCGCCTCTAAAGTATGTATCAAACGAATTAAGAATCATCAAAATCGGTTTACTATTAACTTACTATTAACATAAATGTATATTGTAGTGTAAATAGGTGATAGATACATAGATACTTAATTATTTATTTGGTAATCACACAAGTGTAGGATGCACCCGGTGAGATGTAGCGACGATCCGCGGAATGTAGCGCAAACACTGGCCCAGAAGAGCCGAAGACCGGGCTCAGTGGCGCGTCTTGGGAGATACCTACGTCCAGCTGTGGACTGATATAGGTTGATTATGATGCTGCAAAAAACAAAGGGTAACCGTGAAAAAAGGGTAAAGTCGGTTAAAAAGGGATTTCAGTTACTAGACGAGCAACAATAGCATTACCCCCTATCATATTAATTAATTGTTAATTTTTTTGTGATTAGTTGTTAAGAGAGAAATAAATAAACATACAAAGTTAGCGTCGACATTATGTCACCATTACGTATGATAATCAAGACATCAAGTCTGCGCTAACTTTTAAAAGATAAACCGTTAATATATAACTATCTGAGTAACAACAGTAGCAGAAATCAATTAGCGTGCCATAACCATTAATAGAGCCATCATCGCGCTAGTAAACAATTAATTTGTCAGCATTATCTCGGCGTGACCTTAGCCGGGGGCGGCTTCCTGCGGCCGGCACTTCCGGCCTTCGACCAGAATCTCGATAATGACTGATACAGGCAGGCTGGACTCTTGTTCTAAGGCTCTACTCAACATAGCCTTCATCTACAGGACATAAACAATCACGGACAGTCTGGTAGATACGCAAAAGAGTTAGTTGATTTCTGAGGAATATAGATTTATTTTTCGAATGGAGTTAAATTACATTTTTTTTTTGACACAGCTGTCTTAAACCGCAATATTGACGATGCTCAAAAAAAATCTACTCTTTCTGTATTTCTGGCAATTAGTCATCTATTGCACCACAGGGATCATCAACCTTAAACCTCTGGTCAGGGTTGCAAAACAATCGCAAAAATTGATTATCGCATTGAAGATACATTGCACGGTGACGCTGCAACGTCCTGAAGACGTCCTGAAGACGTCCAGAAGAGTAGTGTCTGCGCAGTGTACCTTCACGCCATTACAATGCGATCGCCAATATTCGTGCATCTAGTTCCATTCTGCCGCGTCAGAAAATTACCTGTTGTCGTTTTGTTTTCATGTTTTTAATTAAGCGGCGCTTTCAGCAACTTCACAGAGTTCCACGAACTGGCTTTCCGCGCTGCCTCGGGCACTTAATGTCACTGCACCGGACTCAAACAGAAAGATAGGTGGAGTTTTAGATAGGATATAAAAAGAAACTTGCGTCCATGGCTTTGCAGTTGATTAGTAATCCATGTTGAAAAAAAAATTGCAGCGGTAGAGCCCGGTCTAGAGTTGATTAGTAAAAACTGTAGAAAATGTGTTTAGAATTGGTAGAGCCCGGTTTAGAAGGTGGGAGTGACACTGTCTTCTGATCCTTGTAGATTCGAATCTGGCAGAGCAATAATTATTTTCCCAATCAATCTAAGAATGAATGCTTTGAAACGATGAAAAAATACATCGCTATATGACCATTTTAGTATTTTACCAATATTTTTGCGTGAAAGAGTAACAAACATACATCCATCCATCCAAACTTTCGCGTTTATAATAATTAGTAGGTTCAATAAGAACGGTCTCTACAGACCGTATCATAGAATCAGTTGAGCTATCTACCTACACAGCTCAACTGTTTCTTATGTATTTTATATGCCAATGTACATTTTGTAAATACTGTATAGTCGCAAGTTTGTTTGTTAATAAAGTCTCTTTCATAAGAACCCAGATAAGGCAGATTTATTTTCAATATCTATCAGGAATGAACTAAACAGCCTAGGAATTCAACAAACTCTGCCCTCTAATGAAACCTGAAAAAGCTTTCATCTATTTCGAGTGGCCGCCATTGTGCTTTTCAGTTTATCGGCGGATTAATTCAATTAACTAGCGAGCATACGAAAAACAGAATTTATTAAAATTAGCCGCTAATTTTAATTCAATTTTGCTGGCGGCCAGTTGACCATCACTAGTGGGAAATTCGAATTCATATGAACAATGTGATAATTGTAAAGTACCTAAACTAGGCGTAAATAATATGATTATATTGTATATTATTGCACCACTATTGGTGCAAAATATTATGTACTAAATATGAGGGCGTCGCGTCGGTGTCACCGCTCAGTCAGTTTAGGTCTGCCGTGCGTATGAGGGTTGTGGGTTCGATCCCACCAAGAACAAATATTTGTGTTTTTTGTCAAAGTTACAAATTTATTTATTCAATAAAATCACAAGGATCATTTAGAATCGTTTTACATACTAGGTGATTCTAGGTGCCAGTTCCACGCGTCCAGAGCCTAGAAGCCTGTCATTGGTCACAGTCATCGTCTGGACACTACTATTTATAAATCATATCTAGATGACAGGCGTCACAGCTCTGTTGGTAGAAGCTCTGCCTTCCATGCTCTGGGTCGTTGATTCGATTCCCATCGCGAGCACATGTTTGTGTGATGAACATAAATATTTCTTCTGAATTTGGGTGTTACTATGTTCCTATTTTATGTATTTACGAAAAATATGTAAATAAGTGTTCTATCAGCATTATCTTCTATAACTCGATAGAGTGCAAGCTAGCATTCTCTTCTCCTTCTTCTAAGTCTAGAACTGGCGGGAATCCGTGCTGGAAAGTTCTCTGTCCAGCACGGATTCCCGCCAGTTCTAGAAGAAAAGTGGCGTGTTCTCGTGTCGGAGACCCAGACTCACTTTGGGTCACTAGCCCATAGAAGTAAGTAAGTTCTATCAGCATTCTAGTTCCCATAGTACAAGCTCTGCTTAGTTTGGGACTAGAGCGCGATATGTGAAATGTCCATGAATATTGATTTGTTTTATCAATCAGTCAACTAGTGCATTAGTAAGACGAACACGCTCATTTTCAAAATGGTAGATCTTTTTACGCTATTGCATAGCTTCTATCGCGGGCCTTGAGCGTGGAGACCAAATCCAGAAATTTCGTAATCCAGCAAAAAATGCTATGCAATAGCTTTACCGCGGCAGTTCCCGAGTGCCACACGTTTTTTTTATTAATATAGTATGGCTACGATTTCGCAAAGTGACGTTTACTAATGTCTACCGTGCCTCCGCTAAATCATTGCCGTATTATAACCTTTGAGACAAACCCCAACTGTATTAGCCCAAAGTGGAAAGAGCAAACCCAGGGAATACCTAATGTGGTAGCTGAGGGTCAGCCCTAACTATTATGTATCCAATCACGGTTAATAGCATTACCATTTAACCTCAGTGCGCTCAGTAGCTCTACCATGAGTTTTTACAATCTATACTCGCTAGCATGTATGAAGATATGTACAGAGCCTCTAGCGGATATTTGGGTACTAAAATTCATAATACTAATATTGACGTACTGTAGTAAAGTCAGGCGATTTTACTGTGACAACTCATGGTAGAGGTACAGGTGAGATTTCGGTCTAGCGTTTCTTATAATGCATAATTGCCTAGTTTTGTGAGCCTGTAACTGAATTCTTTACTATCTAGAACCTAAATTCTGATCTAAACTGGCCATCTCAGATTTAAGTTTTAATATCTAAGTAGGATATTAATGCTAGAAGTCTAAAAAAATAATGTCTGCATATTCCACTTAGTTCAGTAAAATGTATTTACTTATTTTGCAAAATCCACAGATCTTAGTATGTAGCTAGAATAACACATTTATGGTGCGCCTTAAATCCAATAACGGATTTACTTAATAAAAAAATCATATTAAAAAATATATAAAAAAATATCAAAATAAGCTAACAATTACAATTACGTGGCCATCCTACTGTAATTTTTAATGTAACAAAAATCCTATTTCAAATATTTCAATAATTATTTACCTATTTTAAAATACTTCTTGGAGGCTAGAATAAGTACAGATTAATAACGGTATGTTCTGAAAAACTCTAGTTTTTCTAAAGAATTTTTGATATCAAGTACTATCTCGGAATAAATTGCTTCTAACTATATTAAAACTAAACTATGAGTGGAAGGGTTTGGGGGAGACCTTTGCCCAGCAGTGGGACGAGATAGGTTAGAAAAAATAAACTAAAAACGATTGTGTCTGTGTATATGGTGTCGAACCTTAAAGCTGCAGTGGCCTTAGCCGTCCGCAGTTTAACCTTCATCGGACTTTTTGACGCGTCATTATATTCACTGAAAAAAAATAACAGATTTTTTTATATTATTATTTAGATTTTAAGATTAGAAAAAGCTTTGTTGTTGTTGATTCACCCACTAAATGGAACGAAACATTTAAACGTAATTTAGAAACTAAGTTATATTTAAAATTTAAAGTCTTCTAGTAGGTACCCATAACACAAGCTCTGCTTAGCTTGGGGCTAGATGATGTGTGGATTGTCCAGCATTATTTATTTATATTATTTAATTATCTACTGTGGAAATTAGAACCATCTCTTTATGAAATCGGTAAAAATCTGACACGGGAATCGAGCCCGTGCTTGCGTTTCAGTCGGCCTCCAAGCCACTACGCCACGGTTGCGTGAGCTTCATAAGACATACCTAATCTACAGTGGAAATGAGAAACACTTTTTTATGAAATCGGTAAAAACCTGACGCGGGAATCGAGCCCGTGCTTGCGTTTCAGTCGGCCGCCACGCCACTACGCCACGGTTGCGTGAGCTTCATAAGCCCGTTTTACAGGGTTTCCCTCCTGGGACAGTCGACCGGTAACCTTTCAGGGTATTTTGCAGGCTCTTTGCAAACGTTTTGGTATTCTAAGTATTCTAAGTACTTATTTACATTGCTGAGCTTTACCGCGATTTTTGGGGTCTATTTCGAAAAGCGAGATGATAAATAAATATGCGCGGACATTTCACACATCACACTCTAGACCCAAACTAAGCAAAGCTTTAACTATGGGAACTAGATTGTTGATATAAAACTCATTTTTTTTGTAAATAATTTATAGAATACGTGTACATAGTAGGTAGCTCTGTCTTCCATGCTGTGGGTCGTGGGTTCGATTCCCACCCAGAGCAAATGTTTGTGTGATGAACATAAATATTTGTTCTGGGTCTGGGTGTTTCTATGTATTGTACTGTACATGTATTTACAAAAAAAAAGGAAATAGGTATAAGTTTTCGATTAGCAGTACAGTAGCTTTGCTTAGTTTGGGACTAACTTTGGTGTGAAATGTCCGTGAATATTTATTATTATCTAATACTTACATAAAAAATGTTTGTAAATGTAATATTAGTGAATTAATTTTCCTCTATATAATAACCTACTATACTACTAGTAACTAAGCATATTTGTAAATTAAGTCTTAAGTCTCGTGTACATCTTTACCTAAAATGCCTGAAGGATTATCAGAATTTAACCGACATATAATGGATAGATGTAAGTATTCTATCAGTAGTCTAGTTCCCATAGTAGGTACAAGCTTTGCTTAGTTTGGGACTAGAGTGCGATGTGTTAAATGTCCATAAATATATAACAAACTGCAAAAAATAATTAACATAAAAAAGCTTAAAAGCAATGTTAATCAAAAATATAAATTTCAATAGATTTTAGAAGCATCCTCATTAAATATTAGAGTCGCGTAGCAGACAATACGAGCGCTACGAAGCTGCTACGAACTAACTAAATAGTTTCAAAATATTATGTGAAAGTTGCCAGTTTCCGCGCATTGTATTTTGGCGGGAACTTATTATAAAGGTGGTCACACACGGACTTTATGTATGAGTATGAGTATAACGCTCCGACGGGTTGGCGCCACCTAGTGGCTGGCGTAAGACAGAATTGGCTCTTTGTTCGTAGAAAATTCTTCTCAGATTCTTTAGCGCGCTAGACTGTATTTCCTAGATACTAATTGATTGAAAAAATAAATACTTACTTAAAGAATTTTCCTATAATAAAAGTAATTATTATTGTCGTGTGTAGATGTTTAACAGCTCAGTCGGCATATCCACTTGGTATATTTTTTATGAATTTTTTGTAATAATTTAATTTAATTTAATTTAATAATTTTTTGGGTTTGATTTTCATCAAGTATAATTATTTTTGTTGTGGCGAAAATAGATCTTTGTTTTGTGTTTGCAAATAAATGTGAATAGAAAAAACTGAATTTGCTTAAACGATACATGAGTAATCATCATCATCATCATTTTGAAGTCCAAACACTAACTTCGAATAATTGTTTTTTGTCGCATTTGACAATAAGTATTTGTAAGATTAATCTACTTAAACACCGGTCTGTTCTAATGTTCTCGAATATTCTCTAGAACTAGGGATGGGGTAACTCGCATGCATAGTCCGGACATTCTTGATTAAACTTTGACTTATCTACTTTTGTTTGAGCATATTAGTAGGTACTCACTTAGCATCAACATCAATGTAAAAAAATATTGTAAAAAATAATGTATTTAGTACCTACCTACCCAAGTCCTGATTAAAATGCAGGCTATAGCGACGTAGCGAAGTATAAAGGCGGGTTACATTTCACTCATCGGAGCTTCATTGTGTCGACATTACGGTCACGTGTATAGTGGCACCCGGAAAAACTACATTCGAAATCACAAACAGAACGCATCGCATCGCAACGCGAGCGACATCTCTTAACCGCGAGACAAACTTCAGTCTGAAATGCGTTTACGATCTTTATTATCGGCAGCCGTGCCCGTAGCCCGTAATGCTACAAATTTAGTTCTTGCCCTACAAAAAGCGTTTCTCCTTTCATAATAATAAGAATACGTCGACAGTAGTCGGGTCGGTTGGCGCGCTCGGCTGGTTCGATACACACGGACGCGGCGTGTGTGTGTGTGCGTGGGCGTGCGCTTGTGTGGGTGTCCCCCCCCCCGCCGTCTCCCCTGCCCCCATCCGGGCCGCGAACGTAGCTTTCTGTTCACTTATATAACGGCATAAATGGTAAATAATATAGGTACGCTGTGAATAGCGTTCTATGTGCTGCCACCTAGCGGAGCGCTTCGGTTCCAAGCGAGAATAGCTCACGGACTATTATTGCACTGTTTTTCAGCTTTTCCTTACTAAACATGTTCTTGTACCATTTTCGAAACTTGATTTGTTTTAGTAGGTAAGTACGTAATAAAGTACATTGCGTATGGTAACATTTATATTTTTATTAAACTAAGTAGGTACATAGTTATTCGTTTGTATAAAGAAAGACATGGTATGTAAATGAGCGAGTTTAATAATAAAATACGTACTGAAGTAAATGTAAGTCATTATAGTTATATTCCTATGTGCATTCATCTAAAAATCATAACATTTTTTTTTATTTAAGTAATTTTAATAAAAAAATATCCATATTTATGTTTAAATACTTTTTGTTAGCGCACAAAGACACGTTAGTTAGTTAGTGTGCTTACTTGTATCTACTCATTGAAGTATTTTTCTCAAAATAAGAGTAAGATAGATTTTGGAGTACTTAAGTATTACTGTTTCACAAATAAGACGAAAATATTTATTTATTTATTGCGCAACTTCAATATTTTCAAAATGATACTAATTTGGTCAATGTTTATAATACTTATGTACTTACTTACTTAATTAATGATTTTTTTATTTCTGTATTCTGCAAACACTCGTATGCAAATTTAGCATATTAAATGATCTAAGTATGTCATATTTCCCCACTTTTTACTTGTTTCGTAAGAATCGAACCCGCAATCATCTATTCACGCTACCGCAGTGCCGCAGGAACCCGCTATCAGTCGACTTAAAATACAACTTCCATAATACACCAACAGATGGCGCTTCTCGCTTTATAAATCTTAAACGCGGCAAGAGTTTCAAAATTCAGTGTTTTAAACCATTTTTGTTTTATAAAACTATCATTTTCTATTATTTATTGGTACTTATTAGTGTTGAGTACATGGTGATGGGAAAAAATGATATCTTTTTTCATCTCTTTGAAATATTATCGCTGGTATGTTTACAAGTGGCGTTCTTAGAATAATGAAACGTGAATCACCGTTCCCGATACATTAGGGTCAAAGGTATTTATTGTACTTAACTAATTTATTCTATAGTGTGAAAAAACTTCGTAGACTGAATTTTAGTTTTCTTTTATAAGTAAAGGGTTGATTACAAAATGCATGTTTAATCAATAGCAATGATTAAACATTATAGCAAAAAAAAACTGCGTAGCACTCTGGGACTGCCGCGGTAGAGCTATTGCATATCATTTTTGGCAGGATTACGCATGCGCAGTGTTAGGTTATTTTCGTTACGGAATTTCTCCACGCTCAAAGCCCGCGATAGAAGCTAAAATAGCTTAAAAAAAACCATTGTAGGTACTTCTCCAAGCAAATACATTTACAGGTCAATACAGGTATACAGATGTATATAATTTTTTTAAATCAATTCAATAAAATACCAAATCAAAACTATATAATTAGACAAATAAAAATAAAACCATTACCTATTATATATTAGTAGGCTACGAAATAATGTAACACAGATTTCCTTTGCTCTGCCAAGCACTCGCTGCTAAACATGTTTTGCTGCGTTACAGAGCAGTCTGCAGTAACGTAACGCAGTCTCAATAAGCAACGTTCATTTGCGTCAAACTTCACAGATTTAATACTAAATAATAATAAAAATTCTTGGACATTTTACACATCGCGCTCTAGTCCCAGACTAAGCAAAGCTTGTAATATGGCAACTAGATTGCTGATACAATACTCATATACATTTGTTTGTAAATAAATACATATTATACATAGAAACACCCAGACACAGAACAAATATTTATGTTGATCACACAAACATTTGCTCTGGGTGGGATTTCGAACCCACGACTCACAGCATGGAAGACAAAGCTATTATAGTCATAGTCATAAACTTTTTCAGAAAAGTCACGAGAATCATTTAGTATCGTCTGTTTACTTGATTCTAAGAACCAGTTTTTAGAAAAACGGGCAAGAAACTTACGGCCTGATTCGTAGTTTTTCTGAAGAATATGATATTGAAGGTTGCCTGGAAGAGATCACTTTCAGCGATAAGGCCGCCCATTGTACCATACTGTTTACCGCATAGTTTCTAGTTTTTAAGTTTTTGTTTCATAGTGTACAATATAGTAATAATAATACCTATAATATATCTATTATAATCATTTATTCATTAATCAAATTAGTATATAGGTTACATACATCAAAGTTATAATATATACAAAACTAAACTAAACTTAATTCTAAGCTAAGTATGTAATACAAAATTAAATGAAAATTAGTTTTTAAGAACCTACACAACAAGTGGTGTAATATGTTGGAGTCGGACGAGAAATTCTGTAAAGTATTATCATACATTCATTCATTCATATTTTTTTCATGTTGGCAATATCAGCAAAGGGCGAAAACTAGAGTTGGGCTACACAGCACAGCGAGGCGAAACGCACGCAGCGGAGCATGACTGCCATGCCAGCCGTCTGCCGGCACGAGCACCACACGCGGCGCCTCTGTCTGTCGCGTAACTCTATGCTATTTTATACTCATTTTACGTTGCACTGGTAGAATGGACGCGACTTCATTCGCTTAGATTAGACTCTTTTTTGAAAAGAGTAAATCTAGAATCTGAAGATGGAAGAAGGCGTCGAGGCCGACCAAGGAGACGATGGCGGGACGACCTAGACACTTTCGAGAGGAATAGGGGAGACCTTAGCCCAGCAGTGGGATGAGGTAGGTAAGAGAAAATAAAATGCACGTGGCTTCTTATCTATTTAATTTAGGAAATACTTGGATAATAGGTACAAAAGACATTAATAAAGAAGCGTTAGACGAATTGACCTGATTTCAGCAAGTCCTCGAGCGTTGGTCAAGGCGAATGACCTGACAGCTGTCAAAAGTTAAGGTTTTTGACGTAGAGAGTTTACTACTTTGAAAACATTCAACACCAGCCGATCTACCAAAACTAGTACAACAACAATAGTAGAGCAACACGGGAAAGGTATAAATTGTGAAAATCGAATGCAGAAATTCCGTAACGAAAATAACCTAACACTGCGCATGCGTACTCCAGCAAAAAATGCTATGCAATAGCTTTACCGCGGCAGTCCCCGAGTGCCACACGTCTTTTTTTTAAACTAATGGTATGTTTAAAAATGCGTTTTAAGAGGCAAGATTGACGCGTACAAATAGACAAACCCGACATAGAGTAACTCTACGTAGTGAAATTTCTTTTTGATTGTGCCCAAGGTCGATGTACTGGATCGGAGTGGAGGTAAGGTACGATCATCTTAGGAATATCTACAATAGACCATATGTAATCTAAAATTATATGTAAAATAATATTTTAATCATAACACAATTTAGGAAATTAACTGTCCTGATTAAAACTTTTTCTGTATAAAACTTTTTTTCGATTGGAACGTCTAAAACTTGCTAAGTCTACGCGCCTGCGCCATTTTAGTTTTCGCGACAGCGGCGTATTTTAGTAAATGGTAATTGGACATAAGAACCTCTGTGACGCGGCGAATGGCGATTCTAGTGAGGCGCAGGTTCGATTTCCGTGATGAAACTTAAATTGACATTTGAAAATTGCACAAATTAAAACATAAATAATTGTACAGAGGCGAGCTTAATGCTAACAAGCATTTTCTTCCGACTAGCAATATTGCTTTTTTGTATTTATTTTTATTTATATGCAATTTTATTTAGTATAATTTGATTAAACAAAATGTTTAGAAGACTTAACGGGGTTTTTGGGGTATATGCTATCTCTTTATCAGTTTATATTATATTGAACCAGATTTTAAGTAAGTATTTTTTTCTATGATAATCGATCAAGTTTCCACATTAACATTAAGTTTGTCATGGGGAATTCCACATAAGTCACCTCTATTAAAGATATAACTCTTTACTTGCCCGCCATTTTGAAATATCATCATCATCATCATCAACCTGTATCAGTCCACTGCTGGACGTAGATCTCTGAAGACGCGCCACTGAGCCCGGTCTTCGGTTCTTCTCGTCCAATGTTTATCAGCTTCATTCCGCAGATCATCGCTCCATCTTGCATATAATGCATATAAATCAGCAATCTAGTTTTCATAGTTTGCAAGCTTTGCAGAGTTTTGAACTAGATGGCGTTGTGTCAACTATTCATGATAAGTAATTATAAAAAAACAGTATAGTTTATATATTGACAAGCGTCACAGCTCAGTTGGTAGCAGCTCTGCCTTCCATGCTGCGGGCCGTGGGTTCGATTCCCACCCAGAGCAAATGTTTCGTGATGAACATACATAATATACATACTTACTTATATTTTTTTACATACTTTTTTGAAGAAATAAGAGTTATTATTATTATTTAAAAAAGTTTGGTAAAATGTCTTACATTAATAAAAAAATCATATGCAGTGGTAGTAGAGCCTTTTGAAAAAGTATTTATGCTGACAAGCATGCGCGCATTGGTTTCTAGTTTGAAAAGTATGGGTGCCGGTGCAATGTACAGTACACCCCGTCCGTCTTAACTGCGGGCTCCACTGACGTTATGTCTGCTGTGACGTCATCGTGTAATGACGAGCGGGCGAGCGAGCGGGGACGCATTCCGAAGTACGCAGTTAACTCGCACGTGTTGTACATCTTTACACATAGAACAATGCTTCACAGTGCGTGTCTGCAGTGGACATAGGTTAAAAATGTAGACTGATGTATCCACTTAACATCAGGTGGGCCACTAGCTTGCTCTCTGTGATTTGTGATATTTTTCAGCAAAATACAATATTTTAAAAATGAAGAATATTTTTGTGATCAGCTGTTTTTGTATTTTGCTGCGTACTTGAATACCAACTACTGAAACTCGATGCATTCTCGCTCGTGAAAATAAAACTCGATCATGAGTGAATGAGTTGTTGAATATTATTTTTATTAAGTAATAGATAAAACACAGGGTAGTTTTTAACAATTATGATAAGTGTCTCGTATAATTTTGATAATAAATTTGTATAAATTATGAGTTAACTTTTATTTATGTTTCGTAGCGCTTCCGTAGCAATCACGTAGCATATACGTAGACTAAAATTTATAAATTATTAATATTTGTAAGTAGGTATACTTAGTTTAGCATTGGTGCCATTTGTTTCCATTTTAGAAAATATCTGTTCTTTTCGTCAGTTGATGAGAAAGGGCAACATTTTTACATTTTCGTTTACTTACATAATGAAGTTGTATACTTTCTTATATTGTATATACAGTATTAAGAATAAATTCAGCTCTAGGATCTTCTAGCAACATCAGCAAAAACTCGAACTACGAGTTAGATGCGAGTTAACATCGAATGCAAACGTTAGTACAGTGTTGTTTTGTTGAATCGCGGGAACAGAGGTCGTACTAACTATTAGTTATTCTGCGTCGTGTGTCGACTTGAATGATAGAAGGGGAATGACACCTTTTTCGAGCATACTGTAGCCAGATGGCCGGTACATTGAACGCTATGTCGGGAACATGGCACGGCAGGTGGTGTGAAACCAGAAATGTACAAGCAACAGATACGAATAGTGGCAATGTTGAAAGTTATATGAAAATTTAAATTGTTGCGCAAACTTTTTTTTTGGAAATATGCCGCAGCTTACTTTACTGTTTTATTACTAACTGCAGAGTAATGATATAAATATTCTTAATCAAAATTGTAAAGATCAAACTAGAGGATTCAAAATAATTGCTGTCGGATTGAATGTGAAAACAATCAAAACTGTGTTAAGGCTCACAAAGATTGAAGGTCAAAAGAAAAGGGAATACTGAAGAGGGCATGTAAACAGCCAAGACAGCACCATCACCCTGACCCGAAGACCCTGCGGTCACTTCGAATCGCCATGGACTTGTTTCGCTATTGGCAAAGATACTATTTGCCACATAAATCCAAACTCTATTCTCAGAACTGACGGCGCAATTTCAATTGTTATCACTCACTCTGATAACGTGCAAACGCCAGCCAGTGAAGAGCCGTAAACGAAAACATATGTTTATCGTGCGTCCCGGACGAGAACGATTTGAGATGATGACGTTTCGAAACGACCACTCGCTCACTCAAATAGGTTAATGAATTTTGAACGAAGATAGAGACGAGCCGAGAGGAGAGGTTGTTAGAACAAATAGCGAAATAATGCTAAATACGCGATGACAAAAAGAGGCGTTATTTCAAAATACCTATTTCGGAATTTCAGGACCGAAATCAACTTCATAACAATTAACGATACGACCCCCGCCTCTAAATTCCTCGCCCCGAGCGTGCCCGCTATACATGGCGATACGACGCCTTCGCATAGATAGAATAGAGAGCGGTTTCGGAACGCACCAGCACAGGCGAGAGACGCACACACCCGCTCTTCTGTGTGCCTGTGTCCGTACAACCGCGCACACTTGCGCAGCCCTCTCGTACGTACACGCGCACACAGGCACGCTGCCGGTGAGCGCTGTTCACCGCACTCTGTGAGCGCAAACAACCATCTATAAGGCCACGCTATAGCTGACGGAGGAGTGGGCCGCGCCTCAGTCCGGTTACTTGATACTGTTTTCTTTGTTTAATATTTTCATTAGAAAAATGAACAAAACCCCTTAAATAAAATCGAACAGTGAATTTTCAGGCTACAGGTGTATTTGATAACAATGCCAAGCTGATCGTTAAGTAAAACATATGATTTGTAACATATATTTCTACAAATTTGCTCAAAAAAACCAACCTGTTAATTTGAATATTGTCAACATCGTTGACGCGATTTTATTCAGTGAACGGCGTTTCTTTCCTTAGTCGGATACTAAGGAAAGAAACGCCGTTCACTGATCTCATCATCATCTGGACCCAAGTTATTTTTTTTTATATTTGATATTACAAGAGATGTTTAGATGATTCTACTTTTAGAACTATGAAACTATGCATATTCCAAGTTTTAATTAAATCAGTCCATTCATCCGTTTTTTACAAAATTATCCAAATGCATAAAAAGCTTAGTCCCGATTCATTACTTAGTAAAAAAAAAAGAAACGAACAGAACAAACAGGCTTCAAACTTATAAATTCCTTTTTTTGGTACTTCTAGAGAAACTTACAACTTTATTATATTTTAGTCCATCTCCCTTCGGATAAATAAGTAAGTAAAGAAAAATGTAATTGAAAGTGATTCATTAACAAATACAAATAAACTGCATAATTAAAAAAAAATGTGCATTTTGACGAAATGTTTTACTTGTTTATTTTCTTGAAACAATAATATATAAAAATAAAATGTTTATTTATGTCTAAAAACTTAATTATTTATAAAGTGAGCAACTGAAATAATCTTATTCTTCTATACTCTTCATGAAATCAGGCATGATATATTTTTATAAGAAGCTATTTAAAAAAAAGTATGACATTGGTAACTATCGTCTTTTTAATTATGTATTTTACTTTTATAAATATACAGTAAAACCCGCTTAAGACGATTTCTCAGGGACCTTACCAAAAACGCGTCTTAAGCGTGAAAGCGTATTATGCGGGATAGAAAAAATAAAACGTTTTACATAGACTACATACATATTGTTCTGTATTGTGTTATAATGTAATATGTAGGTATTAAATTACACATTTATAAATAACATTGAATACGTAGTGTGATTATAATTACGTCATTTAAAATAATCGCTTATTTTAGTTTGACAGAAAGATTTTGTTTTGATGCATTAGTAATTAAAACATTTTCAACAAAATTCAACATTTGCAGTGCGTCTTTGCTTTGATCCAAAGACGCTACATAGCATCTTAAAACATTAACAGCTAATAATGCCTGGGTGTTTCACAAAACCGGAGTTGACTCATCTTCATCATCATCATTATCACTCATTTTATGCCTCATTTTGTGTGTTATTCACATTCTCAATAAGATCACCATATGAAAATGATAGAATTTCATACGGTGCCAAAATATCCAGGAAAATCCTACAGTATCTCGGGTTCCCGAGGCTTTCTGAGGCTCGCGTTAGAGCGCTCTACTAGTGACCGACGACGGCTCGGCTCGGGCGTATTAAACGGGATGACGAATCGTATTAAGCGTTAAGAAATGTATGAAAATATGTCTCAAGTTGCAGGGACTGGCGTAAAGTGGCGTATTATGCGAGAAATCGTATTAAACGTGATCGTCTTAACGAGGTTCTACTGTACTTTGTTCGGAATTACTAATATTATTTTGAATTTTGTAATTTGTAATTTTTTAATGCTTTACATAACTCAATATAGGTTCAATGACAGCTTACCTTGTACTCTATATTTTAGCAAATGAACGAATTCATTATCTCTTTCTACCACTTTAAAAAATCAAAATTAAACTTCCCATACAAACTAAATAGTAAAACGGTGAATCGGCTTGAGGCGCGGCCCGGCCGGTATATTTCCGACATAATACCGCTGCGTCGAGCGATTACTACTATATATTCTATATACATTTAATAGCTATACAGGCGCGCATAGAACTGGCCGTACTTATGTGAGCGCTGTGCCGCGCACACAGCCAGCGCTGGAGCGCTTCTTAGCGCAGCACCGTCTAGTCATACTAGAGTCTTCAGCGCTTGAGCGAGACGCTTTCTAGGTAGTCGGCTTATTATTATCGTAGATTGGCGTCGGCGCAACTACACGGCGTTAGAAGGACGTTCCGTTTTAAATATCAGGTTTTATTATTATGAAGAGCGGCGCAGCGGAGTGCGGACGGCGGCGACGGCGTGCGGTGGACGGTTGCGTGCGATAACATTTGACATTCGTAATTAGTCGAGCGCGGACGGCGCGGCGGCGGCGGCGGTGCAGGCGAGGCCGGCTCGCGGACATTCCGTGGTCCGCGGGGCCGGTCGCACAAGGAGGTCGCGCGTTGCGTCAGCTCCGCCGCCGCGCTCGCTGCGCCGCCGACTCCTCGCCGCCGTCGCCGCCGCCGCCGTCGTCGCCCGTGGCGTCGTGCGCCCGCATTTCGCATACACTGCCGAAATACACTAGCCTTGGCTAACATTGACTATTTCTACATGACTCTACATTTCCGTATTCGACATTGCAGAAAAGAAACCGCGCGACTCTGCCTTATAGCTCTACACTACACCTCTCATCATAATTTTTCAAAACAACGCATGCATTATACTTTCAAATTGTCTTCTAGTAATTTACTATTAATTATCAATTCAGTAAATATTCAGCATAAACTAGTAAAAAATAAACAAAGAGAAAATTCGGTCTCTAAATTCTGTTTACTTCGAATTTTCCGAATGACGGTAATGAGTCCAAAATTCGGTCGAATTTAGGTATTTGAGTTGGTGCTTTATGCCGGGGGAGTAAGGTCGACTCTAGGTCGAGGACGTCAGCCGGTGTCAAAGAGCAGAGAATAGAGATACCGCGGGAGGAAAACATTGAGAGCACGCCGTGTTGTTTAATCTGTGGCGATACAGTCGCCTCGACTCGACTCGATAACACGCGAAACTTGGCTTACTTTACAATCGAGAATACTTTGGTAATGCGTATACAAAAAGTTGTCTCGTCGTAGGGGTTTCTCGCTGTAGCTTGCTCGCTCGTCGCATAGCAATCAACGCATTGAGTATTCAAATTAAGTAATGAATTCGTACAAAAATGACGCATTCTTACTCTACTGTTGTTATGACTGCTATGTTGTTTACATACCTAAGTTTAGAGTTTTGGCGGCTTTTGTTAATGCTCCAAAACTTTGAGAGCATCAAATAATTATAAATCACTTTTTACCTGTAAAAAAAATACTCTACAATATTTCACTAACTGCTGTCTTGTCTACCAATAGTGGTACTAACGGCCGGTTTCTGGAAACCCAAAGCACGATTGATCCGAATTTGACACATAGTAATTATTTGATTTTTTCGTTGATCATCGTTCGAGAAACCGGCCGTAATTCACGTTTTTAACGTTATATAGGTATATGTTACCTACTAGTTACTTGTACTATCATACGGGCTGCGGGTTGCCTAATTTCTTGCGTTTCACGTAACGTCACGCGTCTTTGATTGTATGACTACTTTATCTGTGGTAAAAATGAGTGAAGCGGCAATTTTTCAAACTTCTTGGGCAGAGAAATTTTCGAAGCGTTGTAATAAAAAGAAAAAACACCATTATTATAATTAATCCTTACTTATTAACAAAAAAAAATACATACTTACCATAAAATATAAAAATTTGAAGTTACAACAGAAAAAAGTGACTTTAGAAGTTTGGTGTGAGTAGAGTCTCTTGTAACTCGAGTTACGTCGTCGAGTCGAAACTATTGATATCACAACTCGAGTTATCTCAACTCGTTGTAGAAACGCGATGAGTTGTAGAGATATTTTAAGTTTATTTTCCTTGGTATGTTTAGTGACGCGATAAGTTGATTGTTCAAGATGGCTGACTTGAATCAACTATAGTTGACTTGAGTGAAAAAACGCGCGCACGCAATAATATTTCATTATAATCATTATACAACAAACGTCACTGCTTAGTTGGCCTTCAGAGCTGTGGGTCGTGGGTTCGATACTTAATATCTATTTATTTTCAAAAAAAAATATGTACTTACTTACCTACTTAAGTAAGTATATAAGTATTCTACCAGCAGTCTAGTTCCCATAGTACAAGCTTTGCTTAGTTTGGGACTAGAGTGTAATGAGTGAAATTTGCGTGAATAAAAAAAAAACTTCGTTAAATATACCTATCACATGGTTTGTTCTGTTTTTAGGTTATGTTACTGTGATATCAGCGTATCAAAAAGAAAAAAATAATAGTTCAATAAAAAAAAATTAGTAAGTATCAGTAACTTGGTTACCATATAAGCTTTTTTGGTTATTTCGAATAGATGTCGTTGTAATGAATTAAAGTTTTCATGGACAAAACGAGTACTTAGCGCAAGCGCAGACTAACGGCCGGTTTCTGGAAACCCAAATCACGATTGATCCGAGTTTGACACATAGTAATTATTAGATTTTTTGGTTGATCATCGTTCGAGAAACCGGCCGTAAGTACTTTCTCGACAGAAAACTTAACTAGGAGAATCCAGCTAAAACAAATTTAGTTGAAAATATGCACTAAGTAATAAAAGATAAGTTAGCTGAGAATTTATATTAGATTTGATTATATTTATAGTATAAATACATTTCTTCGTCTTCTTCTTCAACCGCTGTTAGGTTTATTATTGTAAATTTTTAGCCTTCTTTTAGGTCCTAAACTAAAAAGCTTTACCTTTTAGGCACCTGCAGGTAAAGTCTACGCTGCAGTAGACAATAAGGCAAGTATTTTTTGAATAGATCAAAATCAAAATAATTAAGAAAAAACAATCTTCATAATGTTTATTTCTTACAAACCAGGTTTCATACGAATCCATTTCAAAACTAGTTAGCTCTGTCGAAGCCGCAGTGATTGTATTAGGTACCTATACTTATAATATTTACAGTCTTACGCCGTTGAGATATGGTTGATAATTGCGTGGCAAAATTGTTATTAGAATTCTCAAAATTATATAACTAAGTACGCCCAAACTGGCTTCGTGCATCGTAGTTTTATATAATTAGGCTCATGAGATTTTGGGAAGTCTGACTACCCTACAAACAGTCTAAAAGATCTAGAATAAATACTAGGCTATGTACAGTCAAAAGCATATATGTGCTGGTAAGTTTTAAAATATATCTCGATGTTGGAAATTGTAAGTTTTATTATAAAATCTACAGAAAAAAATTACTAAATTATTGTTCTTGGGTGTAAGAATTATAATTACCTATCTAATTTTACATTAATTTAATTACTCAAATGAATTTTAAATTTTTGCGATGAGAATAATTCCCATAACTTATTAGCATCGCAATTATTACCTTAGTTTTAGAGATTTCCCATAAAAACTCACCCTGTACTGTCGCTGGTTAACATCGCCTTGTATAAAGCACGGCCCCCGACCAAGACTACTTCGCTATGTAGAGAGATTTCCCATAAACCTTAAAACTCATCCAGCACTACACACTGTTTAACATCACCCTGTAGCCAGCACGGTACACGCTATTTAACATCACCCTGTAGCAAGCACGGCCCCCGACCAAGACTACTTCGCTATGTAGAGAGATTTCCCATAAACCTTAAAACTCATCCAGCACTACACACTGTTTAACATCACCCTGTAGCAAGCACGGCTACACGCTGTTTAACATCACCCTGTAGCAAGCACGGCCCCCGACCAAGACTACTTCGCTATGTAGAGAGATTTCCCATAAACCTTAAAACTCATCCAGCACTACACACTGTTTAACATCACCCTGTAGCCAGCACGGTACACGCTATTTAACATCACCCTGTAGCAAGCACGGCCCCCGACCAAGACTACTTCGCTATGTAGAGAGATTTCCCATAAACCTTAAAACTCATCCAGCACTACACACTGTTTAACATCACCCTGTAGCCAGCACGGTACACGCTATTTAACATCACCCTGTAGCAAGCACGGCCCCCGACCAAGACTACTTCGCTATGTAGAGAGATTTCCCATAAACCTTAAAACTCATCCAGCACTACACACTGTTTAACATCACCCTGTAGCTAGCACGGTACACGCTATTTAACATCACCCTGTAGCAAGCACGGCCCCCGACCAAGACTACTTCGCTATGTAGAGAGATTTCCCATAAACCTTAAAACTCATCCAGCACTACACACTGTTTAACATCACCCTGTAGCAAGCACGGCTACACGCTGTTTTACATCACCCTGTAGCAAGCACGGCCCCCGACCGAACTACTTCGCTATGTAGAGAGATTTCCCATAAACCTTAAAACTCATCCAGCACTACACACTGTTTAACATCACCCTGTAGCTAGCACGGTACACGCTATTTAACATCACCCTGTAGCAAGCACGGCCCCCGACCAAGACTACTTCGCTATGTAGAGAGATTTCCCATAAACCTTAAAACTCATCCAGCACTACACACTGTTAAACATCATCCTGTAGCCAGCACGGTACACGCTATTTAACATCACCCTGTAGCAAGCACGGCCCCCGACCAAGACTACTTCGCTATGTAGAGAGATTTCCCATAAACCTTAAAACTCATCCAGCACTACACACTGTTAAACATCATCCTGTAGCCAGCACGGTACACGCTATTTAACATCACCCTGTAGCAAGCACGGCCCCCGACCAAGGCTACGCCGCTCTGCAGAAGTCGTTGTCGCAACCATTTGGTCGGCGTTCTTGAACGACCAACTTGCACATAGAAAGCTAAGGGCGGCAATTTTTTTTTTAAACTTAAATATAATAAAATGTATAGTAAAATTTGGACAGAGAACAAACATTAATGTTTGCCACCACACACATGTTTGTTCTTGGAGATCGAACCCACGACCCAGCGTGGACTAAATGGACTAAACATTCACTATCCAGGGCCTCGATCGTGCTAAATTGTAAGAGTTGAGCTAGTTCTGGATGCAAAAAGCCCATGTGAGAAAAGGGCTGCCTATGATGATGATGATAAGATTGCTCACACTTATTAAGTGACACTCACGCTGTACATACAACACGTGCGCCTTAACTGCGTACCTCGCTGGAATGCGTGCCCGCTCGCTCGCTTTCGTCATCATCGCACGAGGGCGAGCGGGTCGTCACACGATGACGTCACAGCGTAGAGTGGAGTCTGCAGTTAAGTCGCACGGTACCCCTCTCTTGTAGGTACCTCGTTCTTGTGCACTCCATGTTTTTAAAACATTTTTGAAAATTCTCGATGTTTGTGTTTGTAATTTTGATACTTAGAGAGTTAAGAAAGATACGTAGGATGTTACTATGTATTCCATGAATGTATTTACAAAAAAAAGAAAATGTATATAGGTATTCTATCAGCAATTTAGTTTGCATAGTACAAGCTTTGCTTAGTTTGGGACTAGAGTGTGATGTGTGATATGTCCAAGAATATTTAATTATCTCTCTGATAATAAATAAAAACTTTTAACTTTTTCGTAGAATTGAAGAATGGAGAATCTTTACAAAGAGGTCTTTCAAGAAACGTATGAATAAAATACCAAAAAACTTTTTGGTTCCAAGAAAGTTAAACCTATCTAAAAGAAAGTGGAGAGCCTTATGTTTAGTGGTAGACTTCTGCTGACTGATGATAACTATGACTTTCAATGCGGAATGTTTGATGCATGAAATATGTTTTAGGGCGGTAAGTCTTGGGTTCGATTCCCGCAATGTCACAGTAAGTATATAGCTGTAAGTATATTAAGTCTAATAGGCTGCAGGGTTATTTTAGCAGCAATCGATATTTTCAATTGACAAAACAACGATTTTTTTGATAATTGCTATTTATTATTATATTAATTCATATGTATACTAATAAAGTGGTGATTGACTAGATTTAATTCAAATTCACCAGAAAATAACTACTAGTCGACCTTACTCGCAAAAAACACAGGAAGCTTGTCAAACTTCTATTTCTAATAAAAAAGTACTGGCCACTGATTTCGTGATTAAACAAGCTGAGCTTTTTCTGAGCCACAGAACTTTCCTGGCACGCAACAACTTACACTTAAGGAAAAAATTTTTGTACTCTAACTCTATACAAATACGGCTCAATTTTGATCACAAAAAAATCTAACATCCATTGAATGCTTATAAGAAATGTGTCAAGTGAGGTCTAGTCCTCGTGAGGCTTTCTTGAAGACTGAAGCTTAGATTTGTTTTCATAATACAAATTCTTTGCATTATAAAAAAGTTCAGAGATCAGACTAAACTAGTTTCCATAGAATATACTACACCATCCAATATAGTCTGAGCTTCGTTGAGGAAAGGAAAGAATGACATTGAATTATGGACGTTAAATAGATGGTGGCAAGACACAAAATGCGAGTAATAACGTAGTGCTCGTTGCTAGAAGTTTTTCAGGAAAAAAGTACTGGAGTTGGTACGGACTTAATTACTATCCAGTGCAGTACAAAGAAATGTGAAAAGGACAACATCAAATTGATAATTTGTAGTCAGACAAGAGGTGGGAATACTTAGTTTAAATTTTTACAAGGATTTATAACAATAATATAATTTATAAAGTACCTAACGATTGATTTAGATACCGAATTAGTGGGAATCGAACCCAGGACCCACAGCATAGAAGGCAGAGCTACTACCAACTGAGCTGTTTCGCCTGAAAAGAAATGAATTAAACTTTAATAGCTCACCAGGTGATTCGCTATATAGGGTTAGAAATACTATTATAGGTACTACAATCGTCATATAACAAGCTACTCAAGATACCTAGATAGCAGCCACACCAAGCTAATCAACAGTAATCAAGCGACGACAGCCGGAATTAGCGCGAAGAACGAGCAATAATAAACTATAGTCTGTGCAAACTTTGACAGTTCACTGTGTAATCAAATGATGAAATTAAAAAAAAAACTCTTGTTAAAAAACACATAAAAGAAATAGAAGCCTTGGTTAGGGAATAAGTAATAATAAACTGTAGTCTTACTGATAAATTTGTGCGAACTTAGACGGTTCAAACTCTACTCAAATTATCAATTTAAAAAAAAAACATTGGGTTAAAAAAAACGCAAATCAAAGTAGAACTCTTGATTAGCAAATTACAAGATATCGAGTCTGGTATAAACCGTTGAAATTCAAAAATATATAAGTCTATAAGCAATCTATATATGTAGTTCCCATAGTAAAAACTTTTCTTTTGAGACAAGTGCGTGATGTGTGAAATATCGATGTTTTTTTACGATTTGAAAGTGTTTTAAGCACTAACAAACTACATAGTTATAGAGTCCAGTATGAACGCAACAGTGTCAACACAATATATTTGAAACTATGAACTCTTAATACATTTTAACAAAAGTTGAAAAATGAAAAATAAACAAGTCAGTTTTTTCAACTATTTTCCTTTCTTTCTGACATACTTCAATTTACTAAAATCCTTTATAATTAACACCTAACTAAACCTTCTAGCCACTTAGATGAAAACTGCATAAAAAATCTTTTAGCAGTTTTTGTGCTTATCGCATACAGATACGCAGACGCGGCGTGCGACATTTTTTTTATAATAATGTAGTGATGAAAAAAAAAAGGTAGCACTCCGGGAGTGCCGGCAGAAGTGAAAACTTCAATATTAACGTTGTGTTTTCACTTTTAAGTTTTCACTTCAAAAATATAACCACAGACGTCATAATGACAATGACAATCACAATGACACAGACACATTCGCGCAAGCGCGAATGTGTCTGTGTGCCGCCTAAACAGAGCACACTCAGGCACGGTAGAAAGAGTGGGAGATACTAGTCCTCTCCCTTTCCCTCGATCTTACGCTTTTTATCAACGTCACGTGACCCTGACGCGAGTTTGAAAGTTTTTACCCACCCAGCGCCGCTAAAGAAGTTTTCACTTCAAAAATTATAGGAATTTTAAGAACTAACCCTACTAAACCTTAAAATTAGGTTAAATTTATAAGATTTTATTTTATTATTATATTTTTGGGTGTATGTCTGTAATAAGCTTTGCTTAGTTTGAAACTAGAGTGTGATGTGTGAATTGTCCGCGAATATTTGTTTAAGTATTTATATTTAAAAAAAACCCTTTTTCTTATATATTTAGAATAAATCATCGTTGGTGTATCGAATTGTTACTCTGCGAGAGTGTATAACACACTCGACGTAAGGATGTGGGATCAATTGCCAAGTCCTGGGCCTACCTCTTCATAAAGCTTATGAACCTTGTAAGTGGTGTAAGGTGGTTATAGAAAAAATATAGGGTTTTAAAACTATTTGCTGTAAATCAACTCAAGTACAACGCTACTTTCACATTCAAGTGTTCTGTGAGATATTTTTAAATAAATTTTGAAGATTTTGATTTTGAAGAATTTGTAAGATGGTTAAGATAATTTAGGTATTGTAATGTTTTTAAAAAGGACAATATTAAGTAATGATTTATTCATGATTTATTTTTAAATTGGGCGGCAAAATTACTAAGAAAATTACTTACTAACGTCATTTAGAAGTATAAAATAAGCAGTATGTGAACCTCTGGTGATGATGACTGAAGAGACTGATCTTTTGACTGATCTTGGGCCCAAGTTATTTGGAATTCCCACCATTATGTTTCCAAAAAGGTTTTGAAAAGGAGTTACAATCCTTGATGAAAAGAAAAAAAAACGATAAAACCCGCCAAGTGCAAGTCAGACTTGCGCACGAAGGATTCTTTACAAAAAAATCACGTTTTTGTATTAATGTCCCCTGAAATATTTATTAAATTTTATTTTTTAGTAGTTGTTACAGCGACAAAATAAATATCTGTAATTTTTAAAATTTTTAACTACCACTATTCGTGAGGCCTGGTGATAGACCGACAGAAAGACAGAAAAACAGACAGACAGACAGATTGAAATGGAAATGGAGACAGCGAAGTCTCTAGTAATAGAGTTTTTAGGATCCTAGTTTACTCCTAGAGTGGGATTAGTCAAGTATATTTTATTTCATTTTTAAAAATAAGGACCACTGTATATAAATTATGTTTGAGTACGGAACCCCTAAAAAGAAACTAACCATAGCGGATAGCGTAAAGCTTGAAAAGTTCATACAAATCACTAAATTCGAAGAATACTCTTTATTCTTTATTGTACACAAAACATAACAAGAGAAAAACTTAAACATAAAACATCTCTG
This sequence comes from Ecliptopera silaceata, assembly GCA_932527185.1. NCBI lineage: Eukaryota > Metazoa > Arthropoda > Insecta > Lepidoptera > Geometridae > Ecliptopera > Ecliptopera silaceata. The sequence continues at coordinate 4,878,090 of OW052208.1, read as the reverse complement.
TATGCTTGCTAAAAAAACCTTTAATGACGTAGGAATAGCTATTTCGAACCTTACGAGTTATTAATATAATGGTGACGCATTTTACCGTGCGCACTTCAGGAAAACCTTTGGTCTTGAAATCATATAACACCACGTGATACAACCATCATCATCTTCCTACCCTTGTCTCACATTACGTGGAGTCGGTATAAAACGTCTTCTTCCACTCTCCTCATCAGACGTCAAAGCTCACACCTTTCTTACACATGTCATCATTCACACAGTCCATCCATCTTTTCTTGGGCCTCTTGTAAATAATTTGAATACATAGAAACACCCAGACACAGAACAAATATTTATGTTCATCACACAAATGTGTGCTGTTTCGGTGGGAATCGAACCCACGAACGACCCACAGCATGGAAGGCAAAGCTACTACCAACTGAGCTGTGACGCCTGTCACACTGTGTATTGTTTGTTTCTTTAATTGGGGAACAATAAAGATACTATTATTCTATTCTATTCTTTCTCACTAAGTTTTTTGAATATTGATTTATGTTTATTGAATTATTGTTATTTTATACATTTTATATTATTTTCAAACCACAAAAATCATAAAGTTACATAATTATCAGCAATATTTAAATCCCAGTTATAATGAAAATGATGCTGCAAAAGTAAATAGAGTTTATAAATAACAAATATTTTCGATAGCAGTTTCATGATACAAAAGCCTTTTGAAACAAATTTGTCAGCTTTTATTTAGTGGAAATTTAATACTGCTACTATCGTTTTTGATTAGAACCGCTATTAATGAATTAATTAGAAGTTTTAGATTAGTTAGATACATTTTGCAAATAATATTTTTACAAGTTTAAAAAAACGATCTTTTGATCATGACGGGCATCACAGCTCAGTTGGTAGTAGCTCTTCCTTCCACGCTGTGGGTCGTGGGTTCAATTCCCATACAGACAGAGCACATGTTTATATGATAAACATAAATATCGATAAGAAAGCAGGAGGTTCTCAATTCAACTGCATTTTACTTATCGATGTCAAATCGTTTTCTTTCTTGGATAAAACTTGTTTATATTATTCTTGTCTTTTATATAGAATTATGCCTACTATATCCGCAAAATATAAACCTTTATAAGAATGTAACATAAAGTCAAAGTCAAAGTTTATTTATTTGCATTATTACAAGTATTCTAGGATGTTATAAATAAAGCATTGACCATTGTAATATTACCCTGTTAGGGTGTGCAAAAAGTTGAAATTACCTACAATTACTTACATTATTAAAATAATAGAAAGAAACAAAAATATGTAAAAAATTAAAAACAACATTGTATAAAAAAAAAAGAATATAAAATAATAGAACAAAATCATTAAAATTAAACACGAGATTAAAATAGCTAATTAAATTATGACAATATGTTAAATTATGTATATTATGTCAATAGGTTATCACACATAAATTGATTGATGCTATAATAATATTTATTAAGTAAAATAGTTCTCAGCTTTCTTTGAAACAACGACGTTGGAAGTTCTCTCCGGTATAAAAACGGTATAGGCATCTAAAAAATATGGCCTCATTTGACATCATGCAGTAAAACAACACCACGAAGTCAGCATTTGACAGGACTGTGCCTCAAACTGCTAATGCAGCGAAATGTGGCTCTTGCGCAGACGCAGCCAACCTTATATTTTTAGAATTTTAAGTCTTATAGCGCACGAAATAAGGTTGAGATTCCCACCAGTGCTAAGGACATATGTTTTAAGTATTGCAGCTTTGGACTCGCGCACCTTGCGCATAAAATAATCGTATCTTGCTGTAGTGTAAGTTTTTACGGCGAAATTTTGATGTTTTAGAAGTAATTTATAGCTTATGTAGTTCGTATTTGTGAACGTTTTATAACCTTAAAATATTATAAATAGACTTTTATTTTGGAAAATATTATGTTTGTTATAGCATAAATTTCGGACTATCTTCAAAGATTTTTTTTTCTTAACCTATCTTGTCCCACTGCTGGGCAAATGTCTTCCCTAACTCTCTCCACTTTCGTCCACAAATCCCCTCGAAAGCTAAATTTCGAAGAATTAAGTGTTACAAAATTACTAGGGAGAATTAAGATTAAGTAATTTTAATCTGTCAAAGGGCTAATAAGCAAAAAAGTGTGATTCTAAATGAAAAGGCTATTCTGATATTCAACAGTTTTCGATTCTGTATTCGGATATATAGATTTTGAGCTATAATGAGATTTGTAAAGTTGCCAAAACCAGTCTAAGATGAGCCTCTATTTCTTAGCATTTCAATGGTTGGTTGTTCTAGTTAGACTGGTGATCAGATAGATCTCGGTATTAATGCGATTTTCTAAGTTTATCTATCTCAGCCAAAACTGAAAAGAATGTTTTGCGTTTTTTTGGGAACATCACGAGATCTTTCAGGACGAACTACAGGCTATATTTATAGTGCTTTTGATAAAAATATTAAAATATTTGAATAAGTATTATTTTGCAAGATAAATTATAATGGTGGATTATGCTTTCATTTTAGATTTTTAAAGAAATCTTGATTAACGATATACAATTAGGTAACATAACCAAAATCAATTTAATATAAATTTTAAGTAAGCTCGAGTTAAAAAAATAAAAATATTGACATGTTTGTAAGTTGATACAAGGAAGATGCCTCTCATGGTAGCGGGTTTGATTCTCACCTTAGTAAAAAATACGTGAGTGTCAACAATCTCCCATAAAACAAACTTTGCTTATTTAGTACTATACAGCATTGTGGAAATATGTATTCATATATATTTTTTATATAATAACGGCCAGAAGTAAAATAGGCTTCATATAGCACCAATTTTATTTATAGTCTCCCAAAATACTTACATTTGTACGTCAGAGTTTAATATCAGGTACTTACTCTACTTTTTATTTATAAATATTATGCATCATTAATATGACTGTTACCATCACACATGACAAGCACATGTAACATTTTTGACTATTTTATATTAAATAGATGAATTTTTGCTATGCACTCAGCTTCAGTCAGTAAATTAAAGCTCTCAGTTCAAAATTGGCGCCTAATGCATTTTCCCAACGCGAGTAGGTAATGTCGGCAGCAATGATATCGATCGGCGCACTCCCCATTGCTGTGATGCAACCATCGCCTCATCGCACCGCATGAACAATACCAGGAATGTACTGCAAGAAACCAAGCATCAAGCTTTTCTCAAGACATGATTCGCAAAACGAACATCCAAACACAGTAAGGGCGTAGTCAGAAGGCAGCCAAGTGGCGCACTCTCGCGAGAGATGAACGTACAGATAAATTTGAGAACTATGTTATTTTGTGTGAATTTCTGTAAAAGTTAATACATTGCTGGGTTTGAATTACTGCGTTGGCTGGGCATCGAAGACTCGCAGCAATGTGTGTCGTACAATCTCCGCGCTCGTGATATGCTCGCGCGTGGTGAGGAGGGCAGGGTCGCGCAGCTAGTGCGGCCTCCGGCCCTCTCTTCGCCGCAACGCAAATCGTTGAAATCAAAACTTTCACGCTACGAGAGCGCTACGAAGTTTTACTGCTACGAACTTCCTGCTACGCCAGTCGTAGCGCGCCGTACTCAAAACTTTGTTCAGAAAGCTTTTTTATTTGTCACTTTATGTTATCAGCAGCCAGCTGAATACACGAAGTCTTTCTATGCGAACGATAGCATTCGTATTTTAATATCTTATAGTGTGAGTGTTGTGTTATCTAGTGAGAACCGACACCGGAGTCTTGGACGGTCGTGTGTCTACTTATGTAACCTACTCAATTGACAAAGTAATGAGGCAAAATCAATATTTGTTAGTTGCTATGTACAACTAAAATAGTCAAATCCCATAACATGCCACACCATCGCCATCTATGCATAGCGGCACTAAAACAAAACTTCGAACCAAACTTATCTTTAGCTGCCAGCTGAAGTAGGTATGCAAGTTAATAAAGTGAAAAACATGGGTATTTCCAGCGCGCGGATAGATAGGGCTGGCGCGGCGCGGCGGCGCGATGGCGGGCTCTCGTTTTGTTGTTCGTGGAAGCAAGTCGCAGGTGGGCCTAGGGCTGCCGAGCGCGGCCGAGAGTTGCCGAGCGCGGCTCCGAGCCCGAAAGCCGTAACCGCCAACCGCCGCACCGCTCCGCTCCCGCTCGCCTCAGTCTGCGCTCGGCCTCCACCCTGCTCGCTAGTCACTGTGACGCCGGTGCTGTGAACCATTTTGACAGTTGTCGTGATCGTGTTATGTTTTCGTATCGGAACTATGGTGTATCCCAATGAAAATGTGGAGTGATTTTAACGTGAGTACATTACATATTAAGGATTAGTTGTTTAATAATATTTTACAACCTTTCTGTTTAAAAAGATCACAGAAACTTTTGTAAGTTTCATTATTTTAATACAAAAATTAATTGTTTGGAACTAGGATCTAAACGAACGTTTAGCATCCTTAAGACTTTGATAGTATCAAAGTCTTGATTAGTTTTTCAGAACATTGATAGGTACTTTCATTTTCCTTTAAAAGTCTCAGTAGACTGTCGCTTTGTTCGCTTTGTCACTCTGTACAGATTTATATAACGAAAAAGCTAGGCTCTTGCTAGTTATTTATGTATAAAAACATTGAAGGAAAAAAAATATTTACTCGTCTAACTAAAACTTTTAATACAAATGCTATTGAAATGGAAACGTTGTAAAATACGTTTTTGTAACTTTTGTTCATATTAAACACAATTTGGTGGATTTAATTCGCGTTCATAATTGTTTCACCATACGCAGACTTTTGTAAAATTGGGCAACATAGAAAGGTAGGCTACGTGATCCGAAACCTGTTTTCTAAGCTTTTATGCAATTATAATTTGGGAGTTCTCTGTAAAATATTATTGAAAGATGTTCGCGCCTTTTTGAATGTGACAGCTCGGCGCGTTTCCGGCGACCTGTCAAACGCCATGTGATAGATAGAAGGGCGCATTCTGTGGAGTTTTAAATCAAAGCGCGGTATGCTACTCGAATCTCGATAACTGCGCGACGCTGCCCGAGGCAAGCGAGACTCGTCACAGAAATACGTACCTGCAGTTGTCTCGTTCTCGCGCGTAGGTCGGTCTCGCTCTAGCACCGGGTGTTTTTGTGTCGAAGCGGGTTTTTTGTCGGCTATGCGAGGCTGACGAGGCCCCGCTCGCTCGACTCGACTGACTCCACAGTCCACATTAATTATCGCCGAGTTGGCTAGCCAGCACGAACGCACTTTACTTTCTATACTGCTGCCTTGTTGTTGAGTATGATGAGTTTCTGTAAACTATGCCTAAGTATTGGTTAAACATTCAACCGTCCCTGTAATTTTCTCAAATACTTTCGTATCAATAAGAAAACTTTATTATATGTTATGGAAAATGTTACCGTGGGATTTAAACCCGTAAAAACCCACCATAAACCATTCATTCCTAAACCTTCAACCAACACATGCTTTTGTGTGTACCGTTTCGTTAGACCGTATTCTACACCATGACGTCATCGGCCGTGCCGATTTCACAAGTTGTGCTTGTAATTTTTTGCAAAAGTTTTGAAAAATTTAAAGTTGTGTAGAAGAGAGATCACGTCGCGAGTGTTGGGCTTCGGGCGAGGCGAGGGCGCGTTGCCATGGCAACCGCTAGGGCGCCCCGCCCAGTACCGACCCGCCTCTTTCTAGAAACATTTGAGCTACTACTCGGTTGGCAACCCTGGTGAATGCTACACCAGCAAATCTGCGGAGTTTTAGCGGTGGTAGATAAATGTTTGAAAACAATGAACAAGTTATGAGTTTGGCTATGAATCTTAAATGTTTTACAATTAGAGATTAGATTATTAATGTTAGGCCACCTGATTAAAAAAAAAGTTTATTTCGAACAGGGTATTTATTTAGTTAAGATTACTCAATATTTTTTTAAAATTATACAATCATAGTTTTAGATTGTTATTTTTATAACTCCTACTATATATAAATCATAGTATTATTCCGCAATATATTTAAGAAACTACAAATTTATCGATAATCATAATTTTAAATTACATACATATTTGATTAGAAAAAGCGTAGCACTTTTAACCGTTACATAGGACTTGCTACGCAGGACCTTCTACGATACGCTACGATACCCAAAAGATTTAAACGCATGACCTGCAATTTAAACTTTTTTTTTACGTAAGATTATTGTATAAACACTTGTTTAAAAATATGATATTCTTATATCTAATACGCAGAATAAACAAAATAAATGAGATAAATAGAACAATATTATGCATTTAAAATTTTATTTAGCAACTAATATAGAAAAAGTATATTTTAAGCTTTAAAATATATTCTTAATTTTATTTTATAAATAAATATACAAATCTTACGGTTCTTTTCGACTTGATCAAGGGACTTAACATCTTAAATATGAAATAAAAAATTTAACTTTCTGATAGTAGTGATTAAGGAACTTGAAAATCTTTTGTTTTAACAAATAAAGTCAAAGTCAAAATTACTTTATTCAGTTAAATTACAAGAATCATTTAGAATCGTCTTACATACTAGGTGATTCTAGGTGCCAGTTCCACGTGACCAGAGCCTAGAAGAACGGGCAAGAAACTTACGGCCTGGTTCCTACCGTTTTTTTATATGATCCTTCTTACAAAGAATTACTATTAAACTAAATTAAGTAAGTACTGAAGTTCCAGTGCGGTGTAAATAAAAACTTTCTTAACAGTTTGATTAGTTTGTTAGACTTTTTTTTAGCTTTTATCACTGCGTTCTAGATGGCCTATTGTTGGTAGGCCTAGGGGATGAGAGTGGAAGGAATGCGACTTGTTGCAGTCACGTGCATCCAATAAGAAACTATTTACAAACTATCCTTATGTACACCACATTGGTAAGGCACTGGCCTGGCTCTCGAATATCTCACCTTTACTAACTTCGCTCAACCTTATTGTAAAGCCATAGTGTTCATTTTAGATCGCACTTTAGTTCACAGAACTCGGCACATTGCCGACGGCAATGACATATCCAGATAATTCGTATTTATAAGTTTAGAAAAGTTTTTCTTTGATACATTATTTTTTTATTAGTAATACATATTTGCTAACCCCTCATCTTATAAAAAGTTAGCGTTGACTTTAAGTCATCATTACGTATGGTAATCAATACATCAAGTTTGCGCTAACTTTTTATAAGATAGGGGGTAAATCTTGAATAATCATCATCATCATCATAATCCGCAGCTAGATTTCGCCCACTGGTGGGCATAGGCCTCCTTTTTCTTGTGATTTGTGAATTGTCCATGAGTATATTCATTTATATTTATACCTATATTTAATATGCCTAAATAAATCGGATTATATACTTCTTAATTGCATTAATTACGTCAATCATACAATAACCTTTCGAATGATCGAAGTGTTAAATTTTTCAAAGCAGAATCAATAAGTCAGTCTGTAAGCAAGTCACGCTGACTCTGCGTTTTTCTTTGATAAAATGAACTAAGCATGACTTACCTACCATTGTTCTCTCCTGTCGCTTGTAAACAAAGTCAACATAAGTATCTAAAGATAAGAGTAGATGAGAATTGATTCCAGAATAAGTTAATCGTGCGATTTTAACATTATCTTATCAGATAACAGAAATATATATTTTTATTTTGTAGCTTTAAAACTGCGTGAATTTCATCCGTTTTGATAAGAAAACACGTTATCAGACAAATGCAACCTTCCGCGTCGGAGAATGTTATAATACATTGCCGGTAAAATCACGACCGCTTTGTAAACAATAGACCACGCTGAGTAAAAGTAATAGTGTAAACTCATAAACAGATGAATGAATTAGCCATAGACTACGTCATCGACGAAGACACGCATAATAATCGTTTATGCAAACGACCCTAATTATGTAAAGCATTATGAACCGTGCCGACGTGTTTTGACATACACTAACGATCAATTATTTGCCCATTGTGTGACTCAGTGAACTTGAAATACACCATAATATAGGGCATCGACATTCGATTGAGCGACGGAGTCATAACACCTGTTAGAAAAAAATATAATAGGTATGCGGATGAATGTCAGGTGCACAGAATGGAGCACGCGATATACCCTAACATTTTATTGTGAATCGTGCCGGACGATTGGAGCATCTTTTTGTTGCTTTTAGATATTTAAATAGCTATCAATGCTATTCGTTTTAACACTCATTTGTTCTGTAGTATTTTTTGTTGATACAACTGTTTTGAATTGAGTAATTTGTTCATTCATATTTTTTTACGCGCTTGTGTTGATATTATCATATAATTCCGTTAAACTAAACATAATATAAGCCTAACAGTTTATCAGAATATTCGACTAGGATTGACAAAGCCAAACTTTTCTCTGAAAATACAGGAGACAGTATAAATCAGCCGCCTACACGAATTGTAGAGAATCGAGAGCATTAGGGATAATAATAATCTTTGGCATTTGCGGAGCGTCTCCCGGTTTCACGCACTAAATATATTTCCCATGGCCTCAATGTCGCAGCTCGACCCAATTACGTTTGGCAATAAAACAATTTATATGTGTCGTTGAACCCTCCATTTTCGTGTACCGATACCTATGTAAACATTGCATCTGACGGGCGCGGCGGCCGGCGAGACGCTTCGACGCCAATAATTTATGTTAATTCACGTCATTGTACAAGAATGATGTTTTTATTATTGCAATCTTCTTTTGAGGGTCAAGTTCGACCGTGGAAAGTTATCTGCAAGTGCTGTAATCATTCAAAAAGTTTCATATAATTTCGCTCACGGATCGTTTGTCATAAAGTTTTGTTGTGCTTTGTAGTGCAATGTAAACAGATAGATTATGAGAGATGCTGGTAAATATGAATATTTATAAATGAAATCGAATGTAGCACATGCATTTGTTTAGATATATATGATTTAGTTTGCGTAGTGACTTGACTGCTTGAACTATCAGTAGTATAAAGTATGGCATTAATAAATTAAAATAGCACACGTGGGCGATGCAAAACAATGTAAAACTTATTATGTACGTTATTTGAAATAGCAATGTTAGTTAATAGTTTTACTACACACGAGCGGATCGTAGCGTAAAATCTTGTTTATAATTCTGATAATAGCCTCATTAAATACCTACAACAGCAAATCTATTTCGTAGGTAGTAACCATTAATCACTTATGAATGAATGGTAGTATTATACGGCGTCGGTCAACAATATCGGGGCGTTGTTAACGTCATTTTATAATCATAAGCTCATAAATAAACATGGTGACGTATCGCGATCACGGGTGATCAGCGATCGGAAGCGCGGCGCGTGCGCAGCGCAGACGGTATGTAAACGCGGATAATTATGTAACAAATTACGTTTTGACATTCAACAACAACGACACATTTAGCGCGGACATTAAGTAGATCAATGAACTTAAGTCGTTTGTTGTGTTGTCGTTACGCAACGATCGGCGTTTGAGTGAGATTAATGCGCGCGGATTATGGCACGCGGTACATTTCAATTTACGTTCCGTTTCATTCATGCCCCGAGATAATGACGATGTTCTTCAAACGCTGTTGTTTGCTTTTACTTGTCGCTCCCGATCGGGTTCCCCCGTTCTGCCTGTTAACAGCGGCGTTCAAGTATGTCTACTTAAGTGTCACATGTTGCGACCGCAAAACATCACCGGCCTTAAGAGAATCATCTCCTAATAAAAAGTTTATACGCATGCTATCTATCTGTTACTATATCGAGAAGTGAGCACAAGTGCAAGTGAAATATTCCGAGAAAATCATGTTTCTTTGCCGATAGCTACATATGCGGAGCGGATGGCTCGGAAGATTGTACTATTAGCTTCAAGTTTGAGCACAAGACGGAGGGGTGAAGGGTGTACGTCTTCACCCATTGACGGTTGAAGCTCCGCGACACTTTCACTGCTCCGTTATTGCAGTTACTACGCGCCTACTGTGCAGCGGGGAGCGCTGCCACCCCACTGCATTCACCCCTCGCCACCCCGCGTAGGGCACTTACACAAGGGAGCGCCTTTCAAATCTCCCAATACATTCCATCTTCTAGTTTCAAAGATACTCTCTGAGATTACCAATTACGGTCCAAGAATAGCGGCACCCGTAAACCAAGACAAAGCCTTGGCCTTATCGGTGACTGTATCTGTACTGTAAACGGGTTAAAGTGGGACAATGTCACCCGTGAGGGCTCGCCATTATTTGCGTAGACACGTGTGAGCGGGTAGCGGGTGAGTGACAAGTGGCCGAGTCGAGTCGAGTCGTGACGGAAGTTTGTAAACAGTCGGCCGTCCTTGGTCCCGGACGCGGGCCGCTGCACCCGCGGCTGCCAGCCACCGCCAGTCACGCACAATCTACCTCCGCGTGTTCCGATATCGAATTTCTCCGTTCTATCAATCATGAATGAAAACGATAATGCTCCCCGATCGACCGTGACAATCGATTCGATTCATATCTGCGCGCTAAGCACAGGTGTGTAATTAATGGTGCACAATAACAAACTATTATGTCACGCGCGATTATTGCGAGAGTTATGCTACGTTAGAGTGATGTTTTTGCATTGTTGTGGGTGTAAAAGTAATCTAGTAGCGGTGGTGAGTGGTGGCGAGGAGGCGCGGCGCGGCGGCGGTGCGTCGCGTCGCGCGTCGACTCGAGGCGGGATATCGGCGCTGATTGATGGGCGATAGATAGTCGCGGCTCGACATTGAACCCGTCCGACAGCCGGTGCACCGCACAGTAAATATATCTAGTGCGGACTTCCGCCCGTGACGTCGACCCACTGACGACACGACGGGTTCCCTCGCTGACGTAGCATCTACGTAACACATTTATTATTCTTTCTGTTTACACTATAAAACATCCATTTACATTGTTATTGTTTCGTGGGGTCGTCGCCTTATCTCTTTATTGCTTTATGGCTCGTTTGCGTTTATGGCGTACCTAGTACCTACCTGTCTCGTGAGACATTATGAATGAAATCGTCACTGATTGTGCATTCATTTGCTTATGATTATGACGTGTAGGTATGCGTTACTTCTTATGACCGCGTAATGAGTAAAGCCGCAGTTGCTATGAAAATAGGCGCCATATGACGAGAATAATGCGATTGAACTCTAATTGACCGATAATTGTATTCATAAGTGTAAATCAAAACATAAGGACGTAAACTGAGACAAGTATTCTAACAGATTACAGAAGGAATGCCTAATTCTAAATTAAATAACTTGTAGAAAAAATAAATAAATACATACTTGTGCTTTAAAGTTTCTTTCTTTTAGTCAAAAATGATTTTATTAAAATTGTCGCACTATACAATTGTAACCCAAAACACAATCTAAAATTCTGACATTAAATGTGTATGTGTTATGTAGGCATTAGGTAGTTGTGTAGTAGGGAATTGATAATGCTCGTTGTTAGTAAACCTTGCTCCCGGGACTAATCTTCTAAGTGCGTAGCGGAGTCGAGGGTACATCACCCCTACTGGGGGGTTCATTAAAAATTCATTCTTATTTCGTAGCTCGCACCGTAATCAGCCACAAGGGGGAGGGCGTACAGTATCTACTGATTTATTACTTTGAAATCAAACCTAGCTTACGTGTAAATTGCAAATATAACACCTTACGCTTCCGATTGGTACTGATTTGGATCAGTTGAACTATCTATAGATCGTTTGCAACGGTCTGTAGATAGCTCAACTGTTTTTTATGTATTTTATATGCCAATGTACATTTTGTAAATGTATGGTCGTAAGTTTGTTTGTGAATAAATGGACATTATATACCTACACCTTAGGTTGACAAAACGCTTCAGATACTACGATACACATGATACTTATTTAAAAATGCGAAATTTTAAGTACAAAACAAAAACAAATGTGTAGAATATTTGAAGAAAGTTGGCAAATAAGCGGTTCTTTACAATGGCATGTGTTCTTTTTGTTTCTGACCATATAAAAACGTATCATTTACATATGCAAAACATGTACTAACAGTCTAGTCATACACTGTACACCATACACTCCTATATTGTTTCGCAAAAAGTATTTTAATGTCATCAACCTCTGTTGCTTTTCCTCATAAACGAAATGCTATGTCATAGTTTTTTTCTTTTCTATAAATGGATAATTACAGTAATGTAGATGAGAGTGTGTGTGTCTCGACATATTTACCACCCAGTGGTGGTGGGTGAATGCCTCATTCCAACCCCCACCCGTCTCTATCATAACCACTACCACGGGTAAATACCTACTCGAATTTGTAGAATCTATTTCACCAAATAATCTCGAATATTGGTAGAATGTATTCCACAATATGTTTGAATTAAATACTTTTTTTAAGATTGATTTTGATATTCATTTTATAATGAATGAGAAGGCCGAAAACAGGGCTCAATGGTCTTGGGAGAGACCTAAGTCCAGCAGTGGACTGATATAGGTTAATGATGATAATTTTATAAGTTGGTAATATGAATTCAAATACAAACTCCTAGAAGTAATGATAAAGACTCTTCTAGATCAAGATTTTTTATTTTATTTATCTTATTTATGTGAAAGTTCTGTAACTGTAAAAAATTCTTGAGTGTTTATATACGAGTAGACTTTTCAAAAGGGTGGGGAATTTAGGGGTAAGACTTATAGACTAAAACACTCATTAGGTACCTACCTAAATGCCTAGTTACATTGCAATCAAAAATACATATATATATATTAATGAAAAAAGGTATCTAGTAAAAGTATTTTTTTTAAATTGGTCTTGTCTATTGGGTTCCAGTTCTCATAGTAATTTTAGACGCCATAGGTACTATGAATCATCAAAGTGTGATATTACTAAACTTACAAAAACAAATTGTATAACTTTATGCTTAGTAAATACGAGAAAATTGCTTGAACCAGTGAGTTCGAGTTTGTTTCGAATGAGAAATGGTAGGGGAGTTGTTGGAGGGGTCGCCTGCCACCCTCGCACACAGACCTCCCGAACATCCCCCTTCACTCCTAATCTCCTTTAGCCCCCCGGCCAACTCGAGTCGGTGACGTCACAACTTATAGGTTTCTTTTTGATAATGAAAAAATGTTTTAGATTTATTATTATTGCATTTTTCGCCGCTCAGTTTTTGTGTTACAAGGTCACTGTATATCATTATTTAAACAAAAAAGCGATGGGGACCCAATTTTCATGCCATAAAAGGGTATTGAAAGATAAATGTAAATAAACACCGGCACGTTTCATGTGAACTTCATTGGACAGCTCCAAAATACGGAACGACTTATAGGTCGAGCACCCAAACCCTAATTGATACGATAATAATCTTTATTTAAGCAAAACGGCATTTTTTATAACAGCTGTCCTAAACCGGTTGTTGAATGAGATGCGGTGCGGCTCGCAGGCTGGCACACGCATCAATCACAAATCAGCTGATAGGCGCCGGCTATTTTCCTTTTCATCTGGCACTTTATTTAATTAATCGGTCGCCGCTCGCCGCGGGCGGCTACGGTACGACCGGAGCGCGTGCTCACACTCAATCGCAGACTACCGTTAAATACTAAACGCTATAAACTCACTACATTTACCGGCGTCGTCGTTGTCGTGATCGGATTATGAATGAGCCACGTTTGATCTCACTTTAATCTAGTTCCGAGTCTCGTACAGAAGGCAACGCCCGCCTTCTTATACATATTTTTATTTATCTCTGCGTCTGCAATGAGTCTATCTTTATTAGTTTTTAAACATTTTTTTATTCGGCTGGATGGTTGCAATCGCGTGATCTAGCGCCATGTTATGTCGTGTACAACAATGGTGATTTTCACTAGTGATCGTCAATGACAGAAAACTGCAATGGACCGCAATAAAGAATCGTGTTTACGGCTCACCAACCGATCCTTTGTTCGTTTATCCACGCGCTACTGAAACAGGTGCCGATTTTTATGGCCATTATTTCGCAGTCGATGGAATTCGGCTTTAGAAAGAACATAAATGAGCAAGTCCTACAACAAGTGATTGTAACCCGCATTCAGTAACGAGTACCCCTATGTAAGTCAATTAATACGAGTTCGGGAACGCCTATAATCCTTCGTTTCATCGCTTACCTAACTACTCTTTAACTTCTAAACTTCTGTTCGGATGGTGTATTTTTTCTATAGCTTGTCCGTCCGTATTGGGTAAGAAAACGTGTCGAGCGGGGCCACCGCGTATCGCAGCAATGCGAGGCACTGTATTTCTCATACAGAGTATGATGTCGCAACCGCCGCCGCCACCGTCATGTAGCAAGACATCGAGTCAGGTATCGAGTAGGTACAGAGAGCGGCACTGGCTCCGCTGTCGACTTCGCTGGTTGAGCGTAAGGCACGCATGCTGGTTGCGCGTGTGTGAGTGACGTCAACGCACCACTTTCTCCATACTTTCGTCGCTGCTGGTGCGCTAAAAAACCGAGCTCGCTCAGTAGACGACGACTATTAATATACGATGCGACGTCTTATGCTCTGTCGCGTGAAACGATACGGAATTATTGTTTTCTACACCAGCACGATGTGCGTGTCGCACAGTGTCCTCTGTCCAGTAAGTGATGCCCGACTCTCCCTCGCAGCTAAGAGACAACTTAGGTACATGAAATTTACTTTTCGAATCTATTTCCACTAACTGTATGAGCATAAGTGGTAGTAGCGGTGCGCAGACGCTAATACGTCCCGCAAATATTCACAGTCAATTCTGGGCTCACGCGCCGTTGTATTTTCAGTTCTGCCCGGCACTATTTCAGGCTTTTCGCTGCCAATTTGCACTTAATTCGTGGGTAAGCATCGAACAAGTAAAATCCATTCGTAACCATCGCGCGCCTGTCTAATTAAGCTCCGTCATACTCTTCGAAGTCTCTATTACGAGCCGCCTCCAAACTTAGAGCAGACTATAACGCATTTGGTATTCAATCAGAAATTTTTGCTGAAGGAGAATGGTTTTTGTGCTAGAGTAGTAAGGTTGATAACGCGAGGGTGGAATGAAATTCAGCTCGCTCGGTGTGACAATTACGGCGATGCGGCCCGCCCCGCGCGCCGCAATCGATAGGCCTACGGGTGCGAGCCCGGGGCAGGCGGGGGCGCGCGGGCGCGGGAGATGGTCATTACTTATGCAAAGCAGCACTGCTACTACTGGTACTGCTGCGACCAGCTCTGCTCTATTGCTGGCGGCGACGACCAAAACCATCTTTTCGTAAGAAGCAATTATTCGTTAGTGCCAAATTCCAAGGAAGTGAACCTTTTTGTGAACACCAAAAAAAACCATAAAAGATAATTCCTGAATTGAAACCCTCACAAAGTTAAAAATCATCCATGACTATAAAGACGAAACACTGTTTTATCTTCGCTACGGTCCCCACAATGCCGAGCTATTCAATGCATGGGGATCGGTGGGTTTGTGTGCTCCCTTCGTTGGTTCCCATCATGCTGTTCTATGGGAAGGGACACCCCTGGTTTTCTTTTTATGCACTACATACGCATTGCTGTTTGAAGTTACGAATACAGTATAACCGTTAATAGTATGAATAGGAAAAGAAAGATATTTTTCTAGGACATAACATTTCAGTGATCTGAAGCGATGATGTCGTCTTAAGCTGAGCTCATGAAAAGCCGGCGTCCTTACTCAGCGAGAGCTTTTGCGATAAAGTTTGCGCGGGAAAACTCATTCCCGCGCTTTATAACCTGCGAGTTTTCAGGCTGAGTGGGGGGTTTATGTAACCGCCCTTCCCCGCAACCTTCGCTTCGACTTGTACATAATGTAATAGGCAGCTTGTGTTCAAGTTTCAACATTGAGAGCTCGCGCGTTGTGCTGGATACACGTGCAACGCTTATTTCACAACTTTATATAACGATAGTTTGATAAATAAACAAAACAACTTGTTGACACACTAACAAAATATAAGTATTATTAGTATGTAATACCTAATATATACAGTCTATAAACTATGAAAATGTATATAACAGATCTCCCAATCAATCATTACATATTTATCACAATAGTTTTATTTATTTACTAAGCAATATAGATGAAGAAAAATGATAATTCGCTATCATAATTGTGTCGTAAAATTGAAATAACAAGACAGTTTTCATAATAAGGTAAACAACGCGAATCAATCACGACATAACAGCTCAATTTTTCTTTAAATAACAATAATTGCCTAGCAGGTACCTAACTAGCTAATAAGCAAGCACGTTCGTTACTTGCAAGTGCTTGGTATCGCCTCTTATCATTCGTTATCAGACTTCAAGGTGACGCTTGATGTAACGCAGTCGATTGCACGCCACCAGATACAATTATGTGATTTGATTCAAATGTTTTCATAATATACGAGTTAATTATTTATTAATATATTTATTATTTATTTAATTTTTTTATATGGGGATAATTAAATTATAAAATAATAATTATTATAATAATAATAATAATTTATTTGGGCACACATAAAATGACAAAATATACAGTGATTGCTTAAGATGTTAAATTTAAATGTAGTAAGTATGTTGTATATAAACAAATGAAGCCTCAAATGCCTAAACTAGACTAAAAAGCCTGTACGATAGGCATCTGCGCTCCCCCCTAAAATGCACAAATAAAGTTTACATTTAATATTTAATTCGAATAGTATTTAATTTTTAACATCATATTATAAACACGACTATACAGTATTTACAAAATGTACATTTACATATAAAATACATAAGAAACAGCTGAGCTATCTACAGACCGTTGCAAACGATCTATAGATAGTTCAACTGATCCAAATCAGTACCAATCGGAAGCGTACCCAAGACACTGGCTGCATTGCCGCGCTGAATAGCAATGCTGATACGTTGGGCCAGATACTCACCAGCCCTCGGGTCACGCGTCACGCGTTAACAATATTTTTAATATTTTTAACAATATTTATGAGTATTGTTAAAAATTATGGTTGTTATCCTTAAGTCCATTGGTGTCTTGTGAGGAATCATCCTACGTCCTTCCCTTTAAGATAGTTTCCTAGTAGTTAGTAAGTAGTAAGGTGTCTGCAATTACACTAGCACTTGATATTTTTAAACAAATCTAAATAATGCATGGTAGGAATAGGTAGGTACAGTTTTAATATGTCCCCTGACGATATCCTTCAGAAAAAGACCTTCATAAGTACTTTAAAGTTTTATAACTTGAATCAACTGTTAAAAGTTACATCTTCATAAAGAAATATTGTATGAAGATAATTAGAACCCAACAAATCTTGTGGATTATTTACTCGAAAAGTATGCAAAAGAAACGAAAGAGCAAAAAGTTTTCACATGTTGAACGTTTCTTGTGCAATTATGTACCGTAATGTCGGCAAGGCCACGTGCTCGGTTGACGTTAACAAAGTTTCCCGATGCGGGGAAAACTTTGTGACATGTGAGTGGTAGATACTTACAATATGTGCTCCTACCCTCCCGCCGACCCCGGCGACGCCGGCTCCGACGTCGTGACTCAGCGGCGCCCTCGCGCGACGTCGCCCCGTCTGCCCCCATGGAAAATTTATACCCACCCTCTATATAAGATCATTACAATCTACCCGGTCAAAATTGAACCTTACCGCGTCGTCGTAAAGCCCCTTTTCCTTTGTACTCTTCGAACAAGACAAAGGAGATCACCAATTTTGCCGAAAACAAACTCTAACTCTAGGGGGATATAGTTGGTAATTTATGTAGCGATACGGCTCACGTGCTTTGAAAACGCAACAGTGACGTCACAGGGTGGCAAGGCAGCTCATCAACATGTACTAGATAATTACTTCTACTCTGAATTTAATTATTGGAGTGCTGTTTTTGCATCCTACACATTGTCTATTAAAAGTATGCAGTGCACTTAGGCTAGCACTGAAAATAGAGCTTATTTTGTTGCCCTGTTTTATTAAAAACTGGATCCGAAACTCTTTGCCTTTCTGAAATTCTTTTTTAAAGTTCTTTTTGAATCAACATGAAATGAAAAATAGAAGATCGCGCAGAACTGACAACGGCGGAGCTCTCCAGCTCTCCCTTAATTCCCCGGCTGGCGCGAGGTGGCGCGTCTAGAGAGCGTGTGCTTTCTCATCTCCTTAATTCGTCCTTCGCCGCAGCCCCCTTAATTCTCCCTGTAGCAATGCGGGGAGGACGCTCCTGCTAACCCGAGTTCGCCCCCCTTATTTATGCTCGATGGAGGCGGGTGGCTGAGGGCGGCTGGGGGGTATCGACGTCCGCACACGCCACGTCGATGTACGGGTGAATTAAGAGCGAGTCGGCTTTCATTTTGCTAAAGCTTCCACGCTCGTGTGCTCGCCTTTCAGGCCGATGCGGTGGTGTGCGTCTCTTACGCGAGCGGCTCTCGACTCTAAGACGGGCGGGTAAGGTCACAAGCCCCAGAGCCACCCGACCCGCCGCCCAGCGGTTTATAACTTCAGAGGGCGAGGAGGCGGCACTTTTTGTGGAAGGACTTTTTTGACGTACGTTTTTTATGTTTTACTCCGTTAGGGTTCGCTAAGATAACGACATCTCTCAGAGGGTGGGATGCGCTCTGGCAGAAGATACATAGAGAGATGCAGAGCTCGACTATAATTAAATAGTTGACAGAGTAGAATACCTTTCTAATACTATTAGATTTCTAGAAAATATATTTTGAAATATTCTTTCTTCAACTACACTGGTGTAACGATTAAAGGTTTAAGCATTAGACTTAAATAGTGTCTGCCTTAAGGCATAGTCTGTCAAAACTATTTTGTCAAGTTTGAAAGGGGATGGAGGTGACTATGAGGGTGGCTAAGTCTACGCACAACGTCTTCGGAGAAAGTGAAATTTAGTACAAGTTTGGAGAAATACAACTGCTCGCCTCCCTCGTCCTCTGAGGAACGGCTCGAGGGTGGCAAAGGCGGCTTTTAACAATTAAGTTTATTCGCTTGAAAATATATATGCGGCTGGATGAAAACAACTTAGAACAAAAACATTACGGCTTATGCTTCGGCTAGTAAACATTGTATCGTAAGGTTTGATCTCTTCCCGTCAATATCTGTCTGCAGATGGTCACTCAGTCAGCGTATATCTTTGATAATGTTTCTTGTGCTGGATGCGCTTGTCCACTGTCTCCTCCAGACACCTCCGTCGCGCTCATGAGGCAGGTTAAAAAACGAGTGCGAGGGCCTTCGTGACGGTTGAACGACCTTTGTTAAGGTGTCGGTTTCGGGCAGGTTATTTAGTGCGGAGCGGGTGGCTAGGTGGTGCTGTGGGTTGAGCAGGTGGCGCCCCCGGCCCGGGTCGCCGAGCAACGGCAACTGGGTCACTCCGGGCCTGCCAGCCGCCCACCAATTATGTACACGCTCGTTACTGGACACGCGTTTTTCAATCACATCCATATTTAATTGGGCATCACGAAGCTGGAAAATGTGTTTGAACCGCCATGTTTTACCAGAACTTTATTTGAATTGCGTTACGTATTACCAGGCAATCAATACATGCAAATGTTTTAATACACAAGCGGGAAAACGTTATCTATTTTAGTAAGTTTCCACAATTCTTCTCATTCACGCGAATGTATCTGATGGAAAATCTATCTACTTAACCTCATCAGTAGCATAGACGATCTTAGTAAGTATTGGCAAACTATAAAGATCTTAAACTTGTTCTTCATTTAACGCAAACTTTTGCACAAACTTTTATATCGAAAGTAGTTTTACCGAGCGCAGTTTGCAAGTTCCGCGCTCGCGGGCTTACTTAAATCTTCAGGAGCTCCTTACAAGACAGAGCTGTGCCCTAACTTGTTGCATGGATGCACTGAGGGTGAGGGGTGGGAACGGGGGTGTCTTCATAGTGAATGGGCGCGAGATGTCGTGGCCGGCCACCACGTGCTCGTATGGAGATGTCTCCATTGATAACCGTGACCTCGCCCTTATCGTCTGCCTGCCGATGACGCGAAGATTCTTGTCGAGCCTCTTAGCTGCACGCCTATGAATATTGTCATACAAGCCCCAGGCGTAGTATCTCCGGTATCGTTATTGATTCAATTTTTTGGGCGTATCAAAAGCTTTATAAACGTAAGTACTGAAATACGAGAGCATACCAACTCAACGAGACCAAACCTTATTAACTGTTTTTACAACCGTGTAAAGCCAAGAGAAGTTTTGCTAATACTGGAATAGTTATAAGTCACAGTTATACATGTATATGCATGCAGACTGTTGGTGGAACTGGTATCATCTTTCACAGTTTAAACACGACTCAAGCTCACTATTCAAATGACCCACTTTAACACCACCACAGTACACCTTTAAACAACAAGATACGGCCACTTCCTTAGCAAAGTAATAACGGGGTCGTTTGTATTCGTGGGCAATTAGCATTTAGCGGAGAGCGCGGGCGGCGCATAGCAAGTGCAGCCTTGACATTGACCGTCTCGTTGCCCTAATGTCGTCGCATCGATTGTCCCGACGAACAAAACCATCTCCGACCGGCACATAATAGTGTCGAAGCGATGAATGAGCACATTAGCGAGCGAACAGTGGCGATGGCGACTGGCGGCGCGAGCGGCGGACCCGGCGCCGCGCCGAGTCATTACGCGCCCCCATTAATCACTGCAACAATCGGCCGATATCTCGCTATTTACAAACGCGGGAGCACGTGTTCACCGCTCGTACTACGCGGAGTGTATTGACCCATTTAGATAGCTCGACCTTCGCGCGGCCATTGTGAGCGAAAAACATAAAAATAAGTTTTATTGCGGCGTCGTTATGCGTATCGCTGCGCGGGCCACCCGTCACGCCCGCGCCGCCAACAGCTGATCGCTACGTGACATTTTTATTTTATACGCTCTCTTCCGGGGATTCTCCGAGATACGTGCCAGTGACGTCATTATCAGCCCGTGTACGCCCGCGGCCACTGATTTATTATCTTAAACGCGCGATGTAAACTCCACCCTGCGGACGGGTGTAATTTATGTGGAAAACGGCGCACTAGTCTACCAATGTCAGTGTTAAGCGAGCAGCACTCGGCTCGACATCTTCTAGGTTCCTGTTATACATTGGTGGCACACTGTCTCTTGCTCGTGTCTAGAACGCGTAAGAATCTGCGTCAGTTGCACTTAATTCGATGAGATAATGAATATGACGGCAGACTCGCGATGGTGAAGTCTGTAAAAATGTTCACGATGACTTTTGAATAACCTATGCCGGCGGAGTGTTGCGAGTTCATTCGCCTCTACGAAAATATAATAAAGACGATATTTTTGTGCGAGGACATGGTTTCATAAAGTAAGATTGGTTTGGTTTTTTGTCTGAAAGAATATAAAAACCATACACGATCCAAACTTAACAAACAACGAACCCAAAATTAAAACTTCCTTATCCGTCCAACTAATATGGAGCATATAATTGTTCTACTTAACGCCCTATATGCATACTTAACAAAAATTTAAACAAGACTACACAAAATTTATCCCAATTTTCTGTTAATATTGTATAATCTGTATTTGTTCAGTAAACAGTTAGATACAGGCTCAATATAGCTATTATTATGCACACGCCTGCTACGGAGGAAATCTCGCCTCTAAGTCGACATTCCGATCATTCAGAGCCCGCCGGCTTCGAAGAAGCGAGTGCGTCACGGGCTCTACTACAAAAACTCACTGTACACATTTTCCCTTTCAACAGTTTAAACTCACCTAAAAGTTGTATATAAAAGTTATAACGACAACCGCACGCGTACATCGTAAACAATGCAATTCGGGGATTCCCTCACTTTTTATTCGGGATCACATTCCTGAGGGATTCCTTTTGTTTGCTTAAACAACAGACTTTTTCACTCGTCACCTTGACTATTGACATTGCATAACGGTACATAATACATATAGATTAGAGCCTTCAACAATAACTGTTCAAACAGATGAACGGGAAAAGGGACTGGGTTAGTATTCGTTAAGCTGGGTTCATGTAAATTAAGCTCGTATTTTGAACAACTTCATAGTTATAAAGTTTTTATGAAGTGTTCCTAAAATACTTATGTATTAATATATTATTTTAAAGTAGCTAAATACTGTAGACTATCAAATCTACTTTACGTACCTATGTAAACATCTAACTAGGTACGTTTGTTTTAAGTTTTTGTTTATCTAAGTACATACATACATATATGTTTTGAATCAAAGATAATGCTACACCAGCCTACAACAGCCAACAACAAAAATGAATTCGTGATGTCGTGGCGTCAAAATGCCAAAAAGGCAAAATCCGAAAAGAATTCAGCACAGCATAGCAGTAGCCAAAGGCGTGAAATAAAAAGCTCACAGAAGCACGGCACGGAGCTGGTCGCGACGCGACGGGCCACCAAACAGGATGTGGGACTGGTTGCGCGCACACACCCACACGCTGCGTGTGCGCACACGGACGCACACATGCGCGCGCGGCCTCGCCGCCACTCGCCGCTCGCTCGCCGCTCACGGAAATTAAATGTGCGTGCCAGCCAGCCAGCACAAGCTAGCAGGGTTGCCAAACATATCCATTATTCAGCTACGCGTTACGATATTCAATTATATAAACGTGTATGCCGGCAGGCACCGCTTTCAACCGACGTAGTCTTCTCTATGATGAACGATTTTCAAAATAAGCTTGTGATGCAATCGTTGCAGTTGCTTGGATGAAATATTTGTTTACCTTTCAATCCAATTTCGCTTGACTTTTTAAAACATTACCTATGAGAGCTTTCATTAGAACTTTGTTTTCAATCTCAGTAGGTACAACATAAGTTTATTTGTCATTAGTTTTTATCAATTTCACCAAAAAGTGGGTGAGTTGCTTGTTAATAAAAGAAGGTACTTAGACTTACCAACACAGTAACGTATTGCATTGTTATTGTTATAGACTATAGACTAAAAACAGCGGTTATCATAAGCTGGGTTTCATTATTTTTTGGATCACAAAATAATGACGTTAATATTTAAAGCACTTAAACTAAGTCCCATTAAGTAGGTAAGTGTCAAGTGTGGCAACCCTCGATCAAGGCTCCGTCTCGATGCTTGCTTTGCTCGCTTTGCAAACCCAACTTTTTTTAATTCTCCGCAAGTTTGGTCACTGGCAAATAAATGAGTACCAACTTCTACCTACCATTTTGATCTAGGTGTTGTTATATAGATTCGTTATGTTATTTTATTCGTTAGTTCATAATAATTGGAATTTTAACAAGTAGGTACAAATTTTTAGTTTACATGATCAAGATTTTGCGACAACGTTTTTCTTGTTTTAAAACTGTTGTTACATTTCACTGCATATGACAAAAAAAACGTTGTATTACGTCAACAGTCGTTCCCCTCGCAAATCTAAAACATCTCTATTACAACATGTCTCAAAAGACAGGTGATTCAAAGGACATTCTTAAAAAATAAAATGGGCCCAATTCACAGGTGCTTCGACACGCGTCTCAATGAATGAATTACTGAATTACTTCAATGTAGTGTGGTCACGTGCACTATTGTACAGAAAAGGAGGTAAGTAATGGCCTAATCGGTCATTCGATCGCTCGCCGCCGCCGATACTGCAAAGTTTGCAAACACAGCCTCAAACCTTCACGGCTTAGTTTCATGAATGGAAAGAAAAAAGAAATAAAACTTTTACTACGGTGTTATAGTCGTAAACAATACGCGTTATTTGCACAGAACCTTAACCGGAGCATTAAGTATCTACGAAAAGTGGGAAGCTCAACATGTTTAATTTAATAAAGTTTAAGTACTTACTACAAAACATAAAAAAAGTTTTAGGTAGCATATGTATTTTTTTCATATAATAGCATGAACTAGAAGAGTATTATTTGAGAATTTTTGAAACTAAATGAAACGGATTATATTATCATCTGGTGCAGAAGCTCAGTTCCATAATGCAGAACCGTACCACGGCCACACTTCACCCCACGCTATCAACCCCGCTTTAAAGAGTGCTATAATATTATAACGTTCGCCGAGCTCGCTCCGTCCGATGTAGGTAGCTGTAGCGTTAGATAGAAGCGATGTTATTATGGTGTGCCTGTGTGCGCGTGCACGTGCACTGAGCGCACACAGACACAGCGAGCCGGTCCCCTCGCCCGCCGCCCCCCGCGCCGCGCCCCACCGACCCGCGCATGTTACCTCGACAAGGCTTTAGCGCGCTGTGAGGCAATGCCGTTGCCGCGCCACCATCTATTCGGTCTCCACAATGCCATAGAAAGTCTCCGTACGACTTGCCTCGTCGACCAAACTTTTCCTACCTACCTTCTCGAGCGAGAGGGGCTATTATTGCACCGCTCGGCTCCACCTCGACTTATACGACTTCTCGGCGCATAGAGTAGGATTCTTTATGGTTGTTATTTTGAATAAGCACTAACTTCTCGACGCTATAGTGAACGGTACGGTTATAAAACGCCGCATATCCAAGACCGGCGATAAAATAAACGTCGGACGATTCCAAGTTTCGAGCGGAGAGAAGCAGAGACGAGTTGCGCATCAGAAAAAGAACTTTACGACGAGATTAGAAAGAGCGCGCGGAGCGGCAACGTCGCATTAAGCCGCGTTCCAGAGGCACGGAGCGGCAACGCCGAGCGCCAACGTCATTTACTAAATTTATTTTCATGAGCGCCAGCGCTGGCGACGACGATGTACATACATACGACTCCGGCTCTCAGGCGCCGCGTGATACCGATATATACGCTACGCCTTGTGGATGTTATCTATTTTTGCCTATTGAAACTAGTTGCGCGCGTTTAATAATTTTTCTACTTTATTTAAACGTTCAGAACTTTTGCCATCATGTAGCAATCGTCTGTACAATGGAACGGCACGTTTTCCGCAGAGCGATAAAGGGGTGACGCAAAGTGATTATTTGCAGCGTTGCTATGAGTGGCCGCTGAGTCAACGCAACGGCATGGCATGGAGCTAGCCAGTACCTACTTATATCGAGCGCTGACTTCACTTCACTGGACTATTTACTTATTTCAATATTTGATTGAGTACGCTTTAAAATTTAAGGCCAAGTTTTTTTCATTTTCGTTATAATAAGAAAACTTTGATTCAACTAGGGTAGAAAAGAATATAATGCTTTAGGTAAAACCAACTTTTGTTTTATAAATATTTGGCCTCGTACTGAGAAACATAAAAAAGGACACATAATATTTTAACTAGGTACGGCTGAAGAGATATTAGATCGTATTGCTCGATTAACAAGTAAACCTACCTACGCTTTTGTAAAAATAAAAAGTTTAATGTATTATAATACAGTGTGCATTAATACTGGTCACATAGCAGATACCTAGGCAGTAGGCAGTTCGACGAAGACGCGTGTGCAAGCCACCTAATTGTAGAGGCAGGTGCAGGGGCATCTGCCGGCTGTTGGACTTGGCCTTTACTATTTCATTTTTTATTGCGCGTTTGCATCGGCTCGTTACACGTACACCGAGTTCCATCCACATAAACGTCCGTCTAGTTTTAAACTAAAGTGCCTATGTAACTGCAATATAATAAACAAACCCCGATGTAAAAGCCAACCCGCCTCACTGCAGCTGGCGGCACGATAGCTACCCATTCTAGTTGTGACAGGATTGACCAATGACTGAGTCCTTGCGAGCTTACCTAGTAGTAGCGATGTATTCTACCTGAGCGGACCCCAAAGCATGGGTACCGCCCGGGAGTGCATTGTATTCCGAAAAAACTGAGAAGGGTCGGATCGAGGATAATAGCGCATAGAACTCGGGAGGCACCCCACCAGGTATACGCCGTATGTCACTATCGATGTGAACTTTTTGTTACATACTGGTAGACTTGGATTCTAAGACGAAAACGGTACAGGTAGACTAAATTACCAGTTAGTGTACTAGTGAAGAGAAAAGATAGTCTTGCAGCATCCTGTAATGAAATACTATTGACTATTTTCAAAGTCATGAATTGAACAAATAAAGCTTACGGATTGAAAAGGTGACCTACAATTTCTAGTTGCTTTTCCCATCGTTTTCCGACGACCACTCGCAGTGGTGCGCCTTACGGTACTTTCGCCAGACGACCGGCGACCGCCCAATCGAACGACACTGGCGCTGCGTTCAACTACTCACCTTTACGACATTATTTTGACCTCAGATTATTGCATTTAGAACTTGACTAATATAAGTATTACATATTTAGATATGTAATACTTTGGGCACGTTATTTCAGAGGACTTTTATTAGAACAGAATCTCAATTTTTCTTGCTTTTTGTAAAAAAAACTTCTTGGCGGGAATATCGTGAGGGCATGATTTCACTGACATATTTATGACGAAAGAAAGAAAAAAGTGGAGAAATAAATAGGTTAAAATCTCCGGTATATAGGTATTTAGGTTTTATTTGGGTTGGTTACTTATAATGAACTTTTTTTCTGAATAACAAATGCATAAGTGAACATTACTGTTCCTTAGAACTTTAAATAAAAGCTTACGCTAAAAAGTTTTAAAAAGTATTTGAGTAGAAAAAGGTTTGACCGTTGAAATGCTCATATTTCAAAGTCATCATACTTCTGCCTGTTTCACTGTCAATCAAAACCTTGTCGTCTGAAAAAAAATATACCTACCTATATATAAAAAATTACACGACTAGCTGACTATTAATCATTGGTGTCACGCACGTCACAGTCACACCTCCTGATAATGTGGTACATCAAACTAATTCAAAATTTTACAAATTATGTATTTGTATGCGATAATAATGTCTACGACTTCCAAATTGTTTATTAACGATTAGTATCGTTAATTAGCTGGATAATCTAAGAATGCGGCCGCGAGCGTTCACTAGTATAATATCTATTTATCTATGGCCTCCGTGTCAGAATATTGAACTTCGAGTCAGTGTATGGTGGAAAATTGGCGAAATTTTAATGGTTAATTGTATCGTTCGTGTTATGTGTAGTACCTAACCCGCGCTCTTGAAATAGTTACTAAAGTCGTATATAATTTGTTATTGCAGGGTTCGGGCGGTGGGTGCGGCGGCAAGAGACGCGCCGGCTCGCCGTGCGAGGGCGGCGGCAAGGTAGCGCGCTGGGAGGACTCCATCGCGCGCCTCGAGGCGGTGGCGGCCGGCGCCGGCGGCGGCGAGTGCTGGCGCGGCGACGACGACGAGCGGCGCGCCTGTCGCCGGCGCTGGTGCGGCGGCTGGTGCGGCCAGCACGACACCATCCGCGCCGAGAACGGCAAGTCCTACCTGGAGCTGGGCGGCGCCGCCACGCGCGCGTGCTGCGACGGCCGCGCCGCCGGCCGCTGCGCCTCGCGCCGCTGCTACCGCGAGCGGCGGTTCAAGATGATGAACCTGTGCGCGCTGAAGCTGGCGCGGCTGCGGCAGACGGCGGACCCGTCGCTGCGGCGCTCCGTGCTGGTGTGCAACACGCTGCGCGGCATCGAGCGCGAGATGGAGCGCGAGAGCGTGGAGGAGGCGCCGGCGGAGAGCGGCGCGTGCGCGGCGCGCTGCGAGCTGCTGAGCGCGCGCGACCCCGCCGCCGCCGGCCGCGCCACGCCCTTCCCCGCGCCGCCGCCGCCGGACCGCGACTCCGGCTACGGCGACGAGGAGACGCGCACCATCGACTGGGGCTCGGTGCTGAGCCTGTCCTCCCGGTCGGCGCTCGACCCCCCCGAGGACGCGTGGCCCGACGACTGGGGCTGGAGCGAGGACAGCTTCGTGCGGCTGCTGGTGCCGACGAGTTAGTGCTTGGCGCGCGGGCAGGACGCGCCCGCGCCCCTGTGAGCCTGTGATACGCCGGCCGGCACATCTAGTCGAGACGCGCCGCCCGCGCCGCCCCGACGCCGCCCCGACGCCGCCCCGACGCCGCCCCGACGCCGCGACGCACGCAGTCAGTAGTTAGTATTATGTAATTGCTAAAGGGAAGGTGCTAGCTTCGGACGTGACGCAGGACTTGAACGCGAGCCGAGTTATTTTTGATAGTTTTTATTTCTTTAAGTGAATTCCAAACCGAAACTGAAAAGTGACTTAGCTAATGACGTTATCATCGTATAATTGAACATGGGTGTTTGAAATTTTGTTGAAATTATTATGTAAAATATTAGGTAAATGCTATATTTATTATTATTTCGTTAAAGCAGAAAAGTGATAGTTTGAAATTATTTCTGTCTTGATATATTTTGTCCCAATGTATTGAACAACGAGAATGAGTTTGGTTTCGTTGAGTCACTGTAAGTTGCAATACTGATTCTAGTCTGTGGCGCGACGTCTCCGCCGCTGAGACTAAGCAGCCCGTCCGTCTCTCGACGCAGTCTCCGGAGACGCGCGCCTCATTGACCAGTTTCATAATGAATGTACTGTACGTACATATTTAAAGTGTAGACATGTGCCGAAAAGGTAAACGCATGGGTCTCTACTGCCGAATACTTGCATTATCCAACTCTGCGAGTTATTGAGAGTGACAAGCTCGACATAGTACATAGGAATGTACTTAGATTAATGAACTTTCTATAGTTACACATCCAAAAGCAGCAACGAGTAACGGGATGTCAATTAAAAAGAGCCTTAACAACTGTGACTATGAAAGTTTCATCTGTTAGAATCGTGCATTTAAAAAAAGCTGAAATTTAGAAACAAACTCGACTGACTGCGGCTGTAGGTACTTATTTCATCCTTAAACCGGAATTGAAAGTCTGTCCAGTAGCTCGGATGCCTCCCAACGAAGTCTCGCCTAACAGATAGTTTTAAGAATATTTAATGGAGTACCTAACCAAAAATTGTCTCATTGAATAATTTATTTACGAATACTAACAGTGAATTACAGTTCCTATAAGCAGTAAACTATTGTAAAAGTGGTAATTTATTTGGGATTTTTTATTCTAGTTTTTGTACCGTTTGTTGGGAGGCATTCGATAGCGTAAAAGTTTGACACGCGGAATGATATAGCGGACAAAACTTGGAATGCAATGAGATTTGAAATGTTAAATATAAGGATTGAAACAAATGATATTGCCGGATTTAAGCCACAACCCGCTATTTCTAGTGAAGGAGTGATAATTAATTCGAAGTCGACCTGTCGAAATAGTCATAGATATTGTAATAAACTCATTCATTAGCGACATCGGGTTGTGCGCGTCACCTAATAGTATGCCTTAATTGAATTTGTATCATCAGAATAAGTGGTCAGAAGACACTTCCATTCTTAATAATATTTTCATTTACAAACAAAAGAGTTGGATTAACCAACTTTTTTAAATTTGATTAATCCAATTCATTTTGAGTAATACAATTTTGAAAGTACTTAAATGATAATCCTGCATAATATGGCTGACAATGATTCTGATGATACTCGGCAACCATTACGGTGTGTGCCTCGGGATCGGAACTGCATGGACCAAACACACCTAGCACGAAGTTTAAATAGAGCAAAGTACAAATTTCCATAAGATGCATAAGTGCTCCGGCGCATGTTTGTCCACCGTTGTCAATTACTCAAATATTTGAATTGTGATTCGGTAGCTAATGAGAGAAACTATGTTCTTAAATGTAGTGTACATAAGGAGATGGGCATTATGGCGTGACGTTCGCGCCCTCTGTAAATATAATTGTAAAGTAATTTTATTGATGTCGACGTGGATTGTCGGGTAGCTCAGTGTCGGCCGCTACCGACATTTCGCACACTTACAATCTTATTCTGTCCAATTCACTCACCAAGTACAGATTTACAAGTTACATACGCATTCTATTGTAATATATTATGTCACAAAATTGTATTGCCAGTACAGACCAATAAATTAACTTTTAGTTTAAAATGATTTTGGGTTCTGAACTCATAAGTGATGCACTGAGTTAAATGTACGAACAGCTCAATATTTTTTTTGTTTTATTTCGCGTGGATATTTCGTTGAAGATGTCCGTATGGTTGGTTGTGATGGTTTACTTAGTAAGTTACGACTCTTCGGCAAATAGTTCTGTTTCGCGTAGGTATACCTACATAATTATATTTTACTATGTATGTACTAACAGTTTTGAGTCTACCGTTTTTTAGGTCTGTCGCATTGGTTTACACGTTTGACTTATCAAGTACTTAATTTATGTTCATACCCCACTCCGGACTGATGCTTCCAGCCAGATGCGACAGAATCTGAGAAACTGTGATTGCTTGCAGTAAGCTAATGTACGATCACAGAAAGTATTTGTTGATTCAATATTTTGAACTTGCTCTTTGAGGATCTAACCAAAGGAGCGAATTAGCTTTTGATAGTCAAGATGAAATTTACCTTAGTTTGAATAGATTTTGATATACCTAAATATAGTGTAACATTTGACAGTACATTTCTTGGATCGTACTTTTAAAACCCCGTTTATCCTGTCATTTTCATAAAGCCAAATAGTAGACATTTTTGTACTTTGTGTAATTTTCCTAAACCATTGGACTAAAAATAAATTGATGCTTCTTCCTTGTATAAGTGTATATTATGTGGTGAGCACTTTGTATTGTATGTAATACTCTCTGGGTTATAAGTTTGTGTTGTCATGTTCACGGTGTGTGTACCCCATCCTCGTGGGAGCCGTCGGGAGTCCCATGGAATGTGTTGTGACCTTCAGCAATAAAATTGTTATCTCAGTAGACTCTTCGTTCAATCCGTCTTCGCGTTGCGGTCTTTTCAAAGAAACGTCCGCAATTGTAACATACGTAATTTTATCTGTGTAAGTGTATCCTTAGTTTTCAATGCCATTGGTTACCAAAAAATGACAGGATTTTTAATTAAAACGATTGTGAATATATTTTAGAAAGAAAATACTCTCGTTAGAAAATTTTGAGAACAATTTTGAGACTCCATTTTGCACATCGAATTGTTAATACGTTCCTCAAGTTTTAGAGTTTTTCAAAATTGTTTCTCTAATTGTCTAATGATAAATTATAATTGTAATATATTATTGTTTAAGCCGTTGTATCGAAAATACAAGAACAGGAATAATTTTGTGAAACAATGGCACAAAGAATAAACATAAATATTATTATATATAGAAACAGAAATGTGGCTATAAGAGCAATTTTTATAATAAATATTTACTGTTGAAGAACTTCTGACTTATTATTTTTAATTTCTTCCTACCACGCCAGGTGGAACCCGTATCCTCAAGTTTACCTTTAGCGCTAATTAGGTGTACCACCAAAACACCAATTAAAGAAGATGAATTCGACTTGACAAAGCTACAATATACCTAACGTCTCTCAAGTAACAGTAAGCAGTCTAAAGAAAGAATTCCAATAATAGGCAAACCTAAAAAATCTTAGCAAAATATCTGCTGAAGATATGAACGTGGGCGATTACCGATAGTAGGCGGTGCGTGAGCGGTACAAAATATACCTGTAAGCTTTTTGACATTTCCCATATAAAAGGGCATACAATACTTTATCAAATCAAGAAGAACGACTACTTTTACTATTATTTTACAATTTAACATGAAATAATATTAATTCTTCGTAAGAATCATACATTAAAGGTAGGAACCAGACCGTAAGTTTCTTGGCCGTTCTTCTAAGCTCTGGTCGTTAGGACGATTCTAAATGATCCTTGTGATTTTAATGAATAAAGAATTTATGTGTATGACATTGGATATAGCGGCGGCTGAACACACTAGCTGAACTACACAGAAATTACGCGATATGTAAGTATTAATTTGTTGTTTTTGAGATATTCAGACGAACTAGTGAGTATTTAAACAAAATAAGTGATCTTTTATAAAAATCAATACAGTGAATCTAATAATAATATTTACAAGAAAATGTAAATTTTGATGCAACAACCAGACTTATACTTACGACCGGTTTCTGGAAACCCAAATCACGATTGATCCGAGTTTGACACATAGTAATTACTTATTTGATTTTTTCGTTGATGATCGTTCGAGAAACCGGCCGTAGACAGATAAATAAGATTCAATATGGTGTGAATTTTGTTTTACTATCTGATGTTAGTTTTAGCGTTTTACGTAATTTACGTAGCATTGACTAGGTAGTCGCGTAGAGGGTCTACGGTCTAAGATATAATGTCACGTCTTTTATCTAGAAATCGTGCAAAATTTTCTGATGAAATAATGTATTAAAAATTATGTTGAGTCTACGTCGTATTCAGTACTTTACTTATTTATAAGATGGAAGCAAACTTACAACTATTACAGTATTACCAAAACGTAGGTATATAAAATACATAAGAAACAGTTGAGCTATCTACAGACCGTTGCATTGCAAACGATCTATAGATGGTTCAACTGGTCTAAATCAGTACCAGTTAGAAGCTACCATAAAATATATTCTTCGTATAGAAAGTTCTATAAAATAGATAATCATAAAACCATTTTGTATAGAATTTTAAATGATGAAACTGCAGTTTTTTTTCTAAAATAGTTTTTATTAATATGCGTTTCAACTTATAAAATAAAATAACTAATATTATTAATTATTAAACATTTGTACTGAAATCAAGCTCCATGCAAAGTTCTTTTGTGCTTCCACATATCGCCTGAACGTCTGAAATTAAGCAAAAATACACTCTCTAGTTATCATGCAGAGAGTTCAAAATCTACTGTAAATGCAGTTGCATGATAGAACCGAAGATTATTTTTTATCGGTTCGTGTGAGACGAACTAAGCATTGTTTAAAAAAAAAACTTAGTTATGTATTTCAGGTATGTTAATAATTATTGTAAAATACTAATCTACCTTGATAATTAAAACTAATAAAAAAATAATAATAAAATAAATTAAGTAGATATATTTATTTTATACTCACGATCGATCCGCACAATGATTCCAAGAAAAATTTTCGGCAACCAAAAAAAAAACACAAAAAGTTTACTAGTGAGATTTGTGATATTTTTAGTATAAGTGAGATTGTTTTTGTCAAGAGGTCCACACAAATATTCATAAGGAAAGTCGTCAATAAAAAAAAAAAACAAAAAAAATACTATTGAGATTTGTTAAAGATATTATTAGTATAAGTGAGATTGTTTTTGTCAAATATTCATAAGAAAAGTCGTCGGTAATAAAAAAAAACAAAATAATTACAAGTGAGATTTGTGATATTGTTAGTATAAGTGAGATTGTTTTTGACAAGAGGTTCACACGAAGATTCAAAAGTCGTCGGTAATGCAAAAAAACAAAAAAAATACTAGTGAAATAATGTGATATTGTAAGTATAAGTGAGATTTTTATTGACAAGAGTATAGGAGAAGATTCATAAGAAAAGTCGTCCGTAAAAAAAAACATTAAGTGAGATTGTTATTGACAAGATGTTAAAAAGTGAGATTTTACCTGAAAGCTGTCCCGCATACATCACACTCGTGGGGTTTTTCTCCGGTGTGTATCAAAGTATGGACGGTCCTTGCGTATGGTCTCCGGAATGCAGCGCCACAAATATCGCAAATGTATGGCCTGAAACAAAATACAATGGAAAACACAGAAAACAAAACCGTGCTCGACCAAATTAACCCTTGTATCGTATAAGTAAGGCTTAAATTGATTTGTGCTAAACGCTCGGGCTTAACCCATAGGAGGAAAGAGATTAACTAGAAGTAGGAAGAACTGCGGTTTATAAACTTATCAATTACACGTTAAGTTACTGAAATATATTGGTATTCACTAAAATATATGTAGTTTGAAAAACCTAAATAAAACTTTGCCGCATACAGCGTATATAATCCGTAGTACAAGTTATCGAAGCAAGCGTTATCAGCCGTTTCAAACATTCAACTACGAGCCGACTAGCGGCATCTATCTAAAGTAACACTCAACTGAACTTCACATGTTTCCCGGTAGAGGCGCTGGTGAGGTTATATCTAAAATTGAATTCTCATTGGAACACAAATGTGTTCCAATGCCAAATTTTGGCACAAAAGAGAATTTAAGTCGAAGTTTGATAGTGTGCTCTATAAAACCTCTTTTCTGGTCTCAAAGGTTTGTTGGAAGAAAACTCTTAAGATTAAACTAGCCTTTGTTTGTGTAATTTATTTCTGTCTTGTGCTTGTTTCAATTGGTGTAAAATAAAAATCCTACTAATATTATAAAGGCAAAAGTTTGTATCGATGGATGGATGTATGTATGTATGTTTATACTACACCTGCTCGGAAAGTACCTTGATACTTTATCAAATTTACGGTAGAAAGTACGTCATTGCATATCGAACAAATATGCGGGGAGAAAACGCATCTGAGCGGGAGAGAAAAGTGTATGAAAATCCATTTCTTACGTGGTTTTTCTTTTTTAATTTTGGGTAAGACTATGCGCTGGTAACCTAAATATCAAAAGCCAAAAAGTTTTTACAGTGAGTTTTACTAGCTGTGTGTTGGATGGTGTCAAACAATTTGAAAAAAGAACATGTGAAAATTGCAGACGCCATTGGCGCCATTTTCAATTTGTGTGTTGTTTGAGGATTCAGTTTTCGTAGAAATTTATTTTCCTCGTAGGTGTAGTATAAAGCACTATGTATCACTCAAGAGAAAGTGCGATTCCCGATCTCGGGTGTTTTAAAGCCCTCGCCTTCGGCTCGGGCTTCAAACGACACCCTCGACGGTAATCGGTCACTTTCTCCTCTCGGTGAACAATGTACTATTGTTACTCTTTCACGCAAAAACTACTGAGTGGATTTTAATGAAACTTTTCAATAATGTAGTTTATTTATCAGAATCACACATATCTAGGCTATAATTTACAAAAATATTGTGAGAGTCCACAATTTTTTTTTAATAATTAGTTTCTAGTTTGAATGCTTGTAAAGAGGTTGCATTGCAAGTTAAAAAAAGGAGTTTGGATGCGCTCGTAAAAGTACTAACCAAATTTTGAAACAACTCAAAAAATACTAGTCCGATCATAATCAAAGAGGTTGCACCACAGTTCTTAGGTTAGCTGCTGCAAAGAGGTTGCAAGTTAAAAAAAAGAGTCTAGATACGCTCGTATAAGTGTTAACCAAATTTTAAAACAACTCAAAAACTACTAGTCAGATCATAATCAAAGAGGTTGCACCGATAAGTTTTTAGGTTAGCTGCTGTAAAGAGGTTAAAAAAAGAGTATGGATACGCTCGTAAAAGTGTTAACCTTTGGTCCGTGTGAATGCGTGCGTGTTCGCGCAAGCGTGCAGCGGCAGTGAACGTCTTCGGGCAAGCGGTGCACGCGAAGGGACGCTCCCCTGTGTGAGTTCTTCGATGGTCGTCGCGCTCCACCTACCACCGACACCATTTTCACATGCATTATCGTACAGGGGCGTATGCAGGGTCCAAGCTTGGGGACAACTAGGATTATGGGGGCATTTTTGGCCAGCTTGAGGGTTCATGCATCGTAGTGGCGTACGCAGGGTCCAAGCTTGGTGTAGCTTTGGGGCAAATAGGGGGATTTTGGGGGCAACTAGGGGGATTTTGGAGGCATTTTTGGCCAGATTGGGGGTTAATGCATTATCATTATGCAGGGTCCAAGCTTGGTGTAGCTTGGGGCAACTAAGAGGATTTTGGGGGCTCTTTGGCCAGCTTGGAGGTTCATGCAATATTGCACAGCGTCGTATGCAGGGTCCAAGCTTGGTGTAGGTTGGGGGAAACTAGGGGGGTTTTGGGGGCATTTTTGGTCAGCTTGGAGGTTTATGCAATGCGCAGGGTCCAAGCTTGGTGTAGCTTGGGGCAACTAGGAGGATTTTGGGGACTCTTTGGCCAGCTTGGAGGTTCATGCAATATTGCACAGCGTCGAATGCAGGGTCCAAGCTTGGTGTAGCTTGGGAGCAACTAGGGGGGTTTTGGGGGCTTTTTGCCAGCTTGGGGGTCAATGCATTATCGTATAACGGCGTACGCAGAGTCCAAGCTTGGTGTAGCGTGGGGACGACTAGTGGGGATTTTGTAGGCAACTAGGGAGAACTTGGAGGCAACTTGCAAAGCGCTTTCTACCACCAATTAACATCAGACTACAGTTTTAGACTATTAGGATATAGGTATTCAGCAAAATGTGACTCAAGCAGTGTACTCAGGGTCCAAGCTAGGGGTAGGAAGGAGCTTTCTGCTACCAATAGCGTCAGACTGACTTTAAATAAAAGCCAATAGCTAGTAAAACAGCTTTAGAAAACAAGAACATAATTATAATGCTTAAAAAGACTCCTAGTAGTTTTTTAGAGCAACCGTTCAGAACGGCTCTTAAAATTATATTGAGTTGATCTAGTATTAGTGACTTAGATGTATGTAAATAACCGTAAATCGTTGATAAGAATTTTTTTATTCAGATTAGTTACTAAACCTTTGATAGACCTTTTTAAGGAATTCAGGCTATGGCAAGTAATATATTGTGTTGATTAATCAGAAAATGTATAAATTTAGATAATTACACGTACCTAATAGATATGTTTAGAAAGATCAATTTAAAAATAATAATAGTTTAAAAAGTGAACTAGAAACCTGAGCTTCAAATCAAATTGAAGTTTGTCCTCAACTTTTGTATTGAGGCTGAATTAATTATGCCCATACTAGCTATCCCTAAGTCCGTCCATGTTGTGAAACGGAAAAAATAGGCTCTGGGAACTATAAGGAACTTAGCAGTGCCAATGATCTTACAATTGACTATAAAATAACTTACACGTTCTGCTGTTGCCGCAAAAGTTTTCTTGTGTAAATAACTGAAAGCTGTATGAGTCTTAAGTACTTGGAATACGGGGTGTTGTTTTTAAAAGGGTGGTGATGGCCAAGTCCGAAACCACGAGAGTAAGAGAAATATCGTGAAAAAAACCATGTCCACTGCAAATAAAACTGCATACTTCCCTTTTTTAAAACCAAGCAATCTAGTTTTCAACGCTTTGCTAGACAATATAAGACGATAAGTCCAAAAAAAGTCTGGGTTGGCACTTCTAATTAGTAACACTAGTAAACGGATAGGCAGAATTTTGTCAATTATGACAAAAGCCACAAAAACAAACGATAAACGCTCACAATTCTAACGTCTACTGTCAGATATCAAAGTGCAAAGATTTATTTTACCTTATAGAGTTAAGTTATTAAGTTAGGGGGGGAGCCTGTGAATGCCAGACCTTCGTTATTAAAAATCACATCTTTCAATGCCACTTACATAGTGGAAACTGTGTGCCAGACACTTTTTATGGTTTTGCGCCTACTAATTAATAAGAGCGACGACAAACTTTCACCTCCTATCTTATAAAAAGTTAGCGTTGACTTTATGTCATCATTACACGTATGGTAATCAATACATCAAGTCTGCGGTATCTTTTTGTAAGCCTTTATAAAATAACGAAGGTCTGGCGTTCACAGGCTCTTAGACTATTATCAGAAGTGTAAGCTAGAGTCTGTCAAGCGAAAGATGGCCCTGATAAATCGCGGCAAATTCAAAAACTATTAGTATGGCAATAGTATATCATCTACTTATTCATTATCATCATCAAAAATTATGTAAGTATATTTATTTAGAATAATATCAAAGTATCAAATT
The DNA here is from genome assembly GCA_932527185.1 of Ecliptopera silaceata. Lineage (NCBI taxonomy): Eukaryota > Metazoa > Arthropoda > Insecta > Lepidoptera > Geometridae > Ecliptopera > Ecliptopera silaceata. Next base: position 4,840,635 of record OW052208.1, on the reverse strand, counting down.
CTAATAGTTTTTGAATTTGCCGCGATTTATCAGGGCCATCTTTCGCTTGACAGACTCTACTATTATCTTCTGATAATAGTCTAAGAGCCTGTGAACGCCAGACCTTCGTAAGAGAGATAATTACAGTAGAAACTGACATTATCAAATTCGTGGCAAACGTCAAAAAGCCCCAAAATAAAAAGAGCCTTACCTTGACTTTAAAAGCTTTAGGGCAGAGGTCACAAGGATATGGTCGTTCTCCTGTGTGCATTCTCATATGGATCGCCAGGTGCCCGGACTGGTTGAAACGACGACCACAAATACGGCAAGGGTAACCCTGAAGAAGTGTTAATATTATTTTATTAGAACAAACTTTTTTAAGCTATCGCATAGCTTTTACCGCGGGCCTTGAGCGTGGAGACCGAATCCAGATAATCCGTAATGAAAAAAACCTGACGAAAATAACCTAACGCTGCGCATGCGTTATCCAGCAAAAAATGCTATGCAATAGCTTTACCGCGGCAGTCCCCGAGTGCCACACGTCTTTTTTTATCGTAGTCTGACTGAATCTTCCCACGGCTGGGCAAAGGCCACCCCCAATATCTTCTACTTATATCGGTCCTCGGCAGTGTCCTACCAATCTATCTCAAACACTAAAGACCGGGATGAGTGAAAAGCTTTGGGGGAGAACTTTACCCAGCAATTATACACCATAGATTAAATACAAAAATAAAAATAAACTTTTATAAGTTAACAAACATAAAAAACCGAAAAAAAAGTGGCTGGATTGTGTGCAAGAGGATATGAATGTGAAAGGAGTAGACTCAGAGTTGACGAAAGATAGGAGGGAGTGGAAGAAAAAAACATGTTGTGCCGACCCCACTTAACGTGGGATAGGGCAGGGGAATGATGATAAGTTAACAAACATATACGTTTTTTAACTTACCGGTTTCAATACCTTGTGCATTTTCTTATGTGTATGTAGAGCACACATGCTGCCTAGAACCTTGTCACACTCCTCACAGACGTAGGCAGTCAGTGGCGCCCCCTCTGGTCTATCTTCACCTCTTTTATGCTTGTAAAGTTCCCTGTAGAACAGATATTAGAGTTTTATTTTGTTTTTATATAACAGTAGTTGACATTGTCACCTGGGCTCGGACACGGGTGTGAGCGTGGATGCGTGCGTGGGCGTGGGCGTGGGCGTGGGCGTGGACGTGGGAATTAATTCAATATTGAATTAATTCATTTGGCGTTTAATTTAAATCTTCGAAACTACTGAACCGATTCAAATATTTTTGGCTTTTATTTTATCTCTTTATTACTCCTTATTATCGCAAAAACTAACGTAAGTAATCATTTATTACCTACCTACTTTATTTTTTGAATTTATTTAGACATAATAATCAAGATCTGATATCTATCTATGTAATGTATTGTATTAGGTAAGTAAGTATATCAGTCTTCTAGTACCCATAACACAAGCTCTGCTTAGCTTGGGGCTAGATGATGTTGTGTGGATTGTCCCGCATTATTTATTTATATATGGAATAATCCGTAGTATTGCGTAGATCAAGAGGCGCGTTTAAGTCTTTTGTATGAAGTATAAAAATACTAAGCAAAAGTAACCCGTTAAAATCAGACTTTTTCCTTCGTTTATACACAAAAAAACAGGCCAAGTGTGAGTCTGACTCGTGCACGAAGGGTTCCGTAGACAAAAATCACGTTTTTACATGAAAACATATTTATTTTATTATGTTTATTCGTATTTACTCTCTAACTGGTGATAACGGACAAGCAGACAGACATACAGATAGATAGAACAGACAACCAGACAGACGGACGGCCAGAAGAGTCTCAGTAATAGTGTCCTCTTTTGCCATTTTGAATAGGGGTGCCTAAAACATGTAGCGATGGGGGTAGCGATGACGTCTGTCAATGTCGTTTAAATATTACTAACTAGCTGACCCGGCGAACTCTGTTCCGCCCTATAGGCAATAAATAAGCAGATTTTTGAATTTATTAAGTTTTTTTTATCAGAAGATACATGCATACGTACATATTATATATTATCCTATGTGACGGACATAGGATCCTGGCTCTAAGTTACCTACCCATCAATTTTCAGCCATATCTGTATAGCCGTTCTTGAGTTATAAATAGTGTAACTAACACGACTTTCTTTTATATCAGGGGTTCCCAACGTTTTTGGTCAGGGACCACTTTTACATTATTTTTCTTAGCAGGGACCACTATCTAGGTGTAATAAAAATAAACGGTCGCCAAAGACCGGGATAAGTGGAAGGCTTTGCGGACCATATTTTGGCTTCTGCGGACCACTGGTTGGGAACCATTGTTTTATATACGTAGATTACCTGGCAGTAGCAAACAGCTGATTGCAAGATCCACAGTTCCACATCTTAGTGCTGCTAGAAGTGGCGTAGGTTCTGCTTCTTCGAGTATTTTTAGGTCTTTGGCATGCTGATACATGCTGCTTCAGGTCTTCAGCAGAAGGGAACAGCTTCCCGCAAGTATCGCAAGTGAAAAATACTTCGGAGCGTAGAGGAACGCAGAGAGATACATCTTCATTTAATGTGGTGGAAGTCTAGATAAAAAAACGTATTTATATAAGAATAAGAATCATTCATTGGAAAACTGTGTACAAAGTTTCAACAGCCTACCCATTTCGGACGTACTTAATATATATTTATAATTTTTTTGTATTTTAATTTAGTTAATTTTTTTTTATAATTTAAGTAGATAATATTTATTTGCAATCATGTGTATGCAAACATGATAAAAATTACAGCAACAACACCTAAATTTACCTAAATTAAGCTCAACCGTACAACATTTGCGTTTTAGTTTTCAAAATATGCACCTCGTATATTCCATCTTCGCCATAACACGTAAGTCGGTGCTGGTCAAGAGATTCTCCATCAGCAAAGAGACCGCTGCAGATGTCACAGACGAACATGGTGTGCAGTGTTCTGGTCGTGACGCAGCATTTCCCATTGATGTCTATGCAGCATAGCTGTTCTAAAAAAAGTCTGAAAATTTGCAACTGCGAGCGCCATCTGTACCCCAAGTACGAGTTTATGCACACGCGGATCGCAGAGACGCAATCGCCGAGCGTCACCGATTTTGTATGGAAATCCAAGCCTCTCAATAAATCCGCTAGGGGCGCTGCTTCGATCTCCATACAAAATTGGTACCGCTCGGCGATTGCGTCGCTGTGATCCGTGTGTGCACAAACTCGTACTTGGGGTACTGTTGCATGCCTTTAGCCCGAGTTTATGACGCAAAAAAAAACATGTTTGTATGTGTGTGCTTTTTATTTGATTTTCATTTATTTACCTCATGAGTTATATCATGTTTTGTTAATTAGCGAAGAAGCAAAACAATATTTGAAAAAGAGAGTAAAAGAATTAAATGTTCGTAAAACGTAGCTAAATGTACACTGGTAGCTATTGGAACCTAGTAAGTAAGTAAGTACCAGTGTTTGATTCATTCAAAATAAGTAAGTTTACCAGTGGGTTCAACTTCTACAGCAGTAGATAACACGCGCTGGCACACACGACAGCAAAGCCAGTCAGATTCGAAATCAGCGCTGGTGTTGCCATTGTTTATTTCTGAAAAAATAATATAGGTACCTACACATAACAACCTTCATATTACTAACGTACAGTAAAAAATAAAAGTAGTGTTCTTGATTACCACTCGACGCTAAAGTAGGCTGTAATGTTTCCGTTGGCGGTTCTGGCGGAACAGTAGCAGCAGAAGCTAGATCAGCTTCCGTGATGTTTGCAGAGGCGTGGAAAGCTATAGTGTGGTCAAGAAGATCCGCCTCCGTAGCGAATATGTAGTGACAAATCACACACGAATTTAGTGCGAGTAAATCTGGCCCACAGTTACCAGTATCCTGAAAATGATAACCCTTTTTATAGAAATTACGAACGTTCTCCATCATCAGTACGAAAACTTTTGGTAAGTAGACGAACCGAAATGTGAAAACTACCGCTACCATGAAACACCGTTTAATTTTTAAATTCAGAATCAGTAGAGTTGTCTCTAAAATTTTGACGATAAGACTTATAGTAGTTTTCAAGGTTGTGATCCGTGTGAAAATCGAATTACCTTTTAGTAGATATTTGATATTTTCATAGGGTTTAAATATCAAACCTATATAGTATTAACTTAACTACTTATGAAGGTTTTTTTACTCTTACATTATTATTGTTTGCAGAATCTTGGAGTGGTATTAAAAACTGATTGACTGTATTTTCATCTAACAGTGTCGGTTCATAGTTAAACGAGTTTTCTGATGGAACTACGTATAAGTTTGAGTTATTCGATTCTATAATCGAGTTATTTTCTTGAAGAAAAGTGCCATCTGCGTTGAAATATCTTCCCGAGTCATTTGAGTGAAATGACAACGGATTGGATACATTGTTGAGAACGGTTTCATGTGCAGTATTTGTGACATCTGAACCGGTGTTTTTACTGAGGAGAAGTTCGTCAAACGTTTCCGATAACTCCTTGTATGGATAGTCAGGTGGATCGAACATCATTTTCACTTTCTGAAATTGTTAGACAGATTAATTTCTTTCTATTTAGGGACAATAGGTCTCATAAAAATTATCTGTAATCTAAACAGGACCCCTACAAAATCATGGAATTACATTTATGTGAAGTCCTGCATAATCGAATCAGCCGCAAAAATCGCACAATCGATATGAAAATCCCATCTCTACAAAATGTCATAACGTCAGACCAAGGAACATAATATCCTAAACGTCAGACACAGTCATTGTCAAAGACAACCTCTCTGCGCTCTGTTTACAATTTTGTTTATTTTTGTATTTTAACTTGTGCTTGTGAAAAATAGTTATTATCAAAACTGCAAAATGAAGGTTGATAATGCATCAACGCCGTCAGACAAACCAAAAATACCATTACCTACACTTTCACAAATTAACTCCGACCGAATAACCCAGGTAAATTCAGATGAAAATAATACTGAATTTCATAATATCACGTAATACAAGTTCAAATTTGTATGAATACTAGCCTGTTACTTCAAATATATCATTCTTTGGCTATTTTTTAGTCTTTTGTATGTATTTAGTACTTTGTTATTATTTTAATAACCTCAAATCCCAGTGGAAAATGTTCTGAAATATCCTATCTTCATCTTGCTGATAGTAGGGGCTTATTTATATTACACTAATAACTTTGAAGTTACTGGAGTACTACACAAATCAATTTAGAAGTAACTATGATTAATTAATATATCTCCTAAAGTAATTAATATTAATTAATCCAATCCTAATCAGTCGGTTTTAAATCCCAATATCTCATTGATCTATGTAATGTATTGTAATAAATATGTCACTATTCTAGTACCCATAACACAAATTCTGCTTGGCTTGGGGCTAGATGATGTTGTGCGGAATGTCCAGCATTATTTATTTGTGTATTAAAAATATCCAAAGATAAAATTTCACTTGAATAATGCAACAAAATCAATTGGCTAATCTGTAGCTGAATGCCTGTGCAGATCAAAAGTTGTATCAAAAGAATCTAAGATTAAAAAAAATGCACTTAACTGTCATCATAGTAAAATTCAGAAGATAGAAAAGGCATCAACATTCTTGCTTTGTTCCTTACGGGCTATCTTATAAAAAGTTAGCGCACACTTGAAGTATTGATTACCGTATATAATGATGACATAAAGTCTATGCTAACTTTTTATAAGATAGGGGGTTAGTATATTATCTCCTTCACACATCACACTCTAGTCCCAAACAAAGCAAAGCTTTTACTATGGGAACTAGATTGTTCATAAAATACTTATATGCATTTTTTTTTTGTAAATACGTAGTTACTCTCAGACACAGAACAAATATTCATGTTCATCACACAAATATTTTCTCTGCGGTGGTGGGAATCAAACCCACGACCCACAGCATGGAAGGCAGAGCTACTACCAACTGAGCTGTGACGCCTGTCGATAATAAAATTTAATTCAAATATAAAATATACTTGAGCATTGTATTTCAATAGAGATAAAAAAGCCATTCTAATAAAACATTTTGTGTATAAAAGAGTCTAATAAGCTGATTTAAAACTTTACTACCTACTACTTGAAAACCTATCTACTATATGTAGGTACATAAAATCTATTACTATGCATTTTATTTAATAAATTAGGGCCTACTAGTGTTTTATACCACAAATCTATGTAACACAGCTCATTGAATTGAGGTAAATCAATATGGTTGCATTTATTTCCAGTTAGCTAACCAATACTGGTCACCATCTACAAAAGATCATCACTTACCTTATGATGCAGCAATTGTGGAATCTATATACCAAGCTGAAATACTTGGATCTAAGTAAGTATCTTTAATTTAAAAAATAATGTCTAGATATATTTTTCAAAATCACTTTTACTCTCACTGGTCAGAGCCTCACTGATTCAAACAAATGAAACATGCTGAGTCAATGAACTTATGGGGTGCATTGACCTGTTTTATTCCTCTAATTTTTGAAATTTACTGGCCAATGACAGAAGATATGTTTTTGAAAAAAAAACTGTGTACTAACATATAATTTATAAAAAAAAATATATAAATATGCATATTAGAGAAATTCATAATTTAGTTATCATTGAAAAAATATTCATCATAAACAAGTCTATTGCATTTTGTTTATGTTTAAATTGCAGTTTGATTTTTATTGTAATAAAAAAATACATACAGATAATCTAACTGTTTTTATAAAGAGAATCAGTAATACAACATTTAACTATTTCCAATATTTAATCTAATTTTGGGTACCTAAAAATTATATTAATTGAGAATGGCTTCTTTCCAGTTTTTCAGTTCGTCGTATCATGATGCTGGAGTTTTCCCAGTACTTGGAGAACTATCTGTGGCCTTATTACGAAGCGGGGAAGGCGACGCATGCACACATGATGTCTATAATTGCTATGATCACTGAGAAGTTCCGGGAACGAGTACCGGCTTGGCAGGTTGGTTTTAAACACTTTCGGTCTATCTTATAAAAAGTTAGCGCAGACTTGAAGAACTGATTATGTAATGATGACTTAAAGTCAACACTAACTTTTTATAAGATAGGCTTGTGTTGAATCTCTTTAGCTATATCTGGAATAACTCTCCACTCTTAGTGAATGTATTTTAAAAATAAAAAGAATTGTGCTCTGTTTTTGTATGTTATGCGATTACTCCGCCAATTTTGAATCGATAATGTTTTTTTCTAGATTTTCTTTTGCTTTGTATAAAAAATATATTATTAAAAATCTACTTGTTAGTTTATTAAAAGCTCTTTTTCCATTACAGGCTTTCCTGAAAAAACCGGATTATTTCCCAGCATTTTTCGAGCAAGTGCTCCAAGCGAGTGTGGCTGAAGACAACATGTCTCGGAACATGCGAGAACAGACCGGTCTGCTGCTGTTCCTCAACCATTGCTTCGGCAGTATGGAGGTGCAATTGTGCAGAGATCAAGTGAAGCGACTTGTATCGCTTAGTATGTGGGTCAGCTTGCAAGAAGGTAAGATACATACTGCTTAGATGGGATTAGCTTTGCTTGCTATGTTGTATGGGTACCTAGTTGGTTGACCATCAAGACCAAATATGTGTTTAAAGATGATGATGTTGCTTTTTGACGACCAATGTGACGCGGCGGGCGAAGGTCCGCATGCGACGCGGAGGTTGCGGGTTCGATTCCCGCCTTGGGATAAAGTTTGTACGATCTGCAAATATTTATTCCGGGTGTTCTGGGTATTTTATATGTATGATAAAAAATATCTATCTATGTAATGTATTGTATTAAGTATGTCAGTCTTCTAGTACCTATAACACAAGCTCTGCTTAGCTTGGGACTAGATGATGTTGTGTGGATTGTCCAGCATTATTTATTTATTTTATTTCTAGGAAGGAGTGGATTGTCCAGCAATATTTTTTTGTTATAAGTTTGTGTGTTTGGGGACAAATAAATAATTATCTTATCTTAATTATCTCTAGGAAGGAGAAACCAAGAGTTCAAAGCAGTGCCGAAATGGAGGAAGTATTGGCGCGCGATCCAAAAGAAGGACAAACCTGAACTGATGGATAAACTGAACTGGGAGCGACGCTACCTCCAGAGACTGATGATCAAGTTTATGAGGATACTTGAAAACATTCCCGAAAGTGGGGATTTGGATACTCATGCTGTTAGGTTAGTTTGTTAGACAATGCCTCATCAGTTATCTTGCCCAGAGTGCACCAACACCTGCACTATAAGGGAGCTCTGCGAAGGCACGAAGAGTGCTATTGACGTGGATCGTTTTTGGGCCAGACAAATATAACGGGAAATATATAAATAAATAAATAAATAAATGTCGACACGAAGAAGAAGAAGTTTGTGACTAAATAATTCAGCTTATCTTATGTATTTTTTATACAACTAAAGAGACAGTCCGATGGCTACGTGATGTTAAGTTATAATAAATGCAATACCTCCGTTGCCTATCTTGCATGACAGTTCAGTCGGTATTAGTTCTTCCTTTCATGTCGAGGATATTGGGTTGGATTCTCACCGAATATTACATACTTACCCCCTATCTTATAAAAAGTTTTCGTTGACTTTATGTCATCATTACGTATGGTAATCAATACTTCAAGTCTGCGCTAACTTTTTATAAGATAGACCGTTATACTTTTGTTTTTTACAACTACAGATACTGCGAGCGTTTCCTGGAGCTGATGATAGACCTGGAAGCTTTGCTGCCGACGCGGCGGTTCTTCAACACGGTGATGGATGACTGTCACCTCGTGGTGCGATGTCAACTGGCGCCGCTCGTGCACCGGCCAGAGGGACAGTTGTTTACGCAGGTCAGTCACAATAACCAGATTAAGTATTAGCGTCCTTTTTTCAGGGTCTACATCCTACATTGATTTTATATATTACACACACATTAAAAAACAAAAAAACTTATATTGTGTTTCCTTAATGAATTAAGGATGGTTATTGAATTTCAGATAAAAAATGCCTTGTATTCTTCAAAATAAGTTTTTTTTTTCAAAATGCGTTTTTATATTATTTTTCATTGATAATAATTGACGCGATTCTTGCTAAAGTATCTTAGCATCTGCCACATATTTATACTATTTAGTACTTAACAATTCGAGTAAATATTATGTCTGGATTACCTTGTTTACTTCATTAAAGATTTTAATTTAATGTTTTACATGGTACACGCTAATAATAGCTTGGTGTTCCATCAAAAAAGTTACGTTGCATAAAATGATGCTCTACCGAGCATGTCCAATAAATAAGTATGTACGTGCAAAGTGTGACCGTGTGACAAAACGCGACTGCAAAAACCCTTATCCTAACCCCCTATCTTATAAAAAGTTAGCGTTGACTTTATGTCATCATTACAATACTTCAAGTCTGCACTAACTTTTTATAAGATAGACCGTAAGTTTCTAAGGTAGATTTTTGTACATAAAAATACGCAAGTTCTGTTACAATACTTTTATTAAAATAAACATTAAAAAATAAATGCCGTAAGTAAAGACGTAGTGACATTGAACTCATTAGTAAAGAAATATAAAATCGATACAAAAAATAATAAGTTTTTAATTATACAGCTTAAAACATAATCTTAAACACTGGCTTCTTATACTTAAATGGCTATTTTATTTTTTGAGGCCTAAAAGAGAGCACACTTTCTAAAAATCTAATCTCTGTGCATTCATAAGTACTGGACGGATAACTCGTCATTTTTGAGCTTTGTGCAATACAAAAATGTTGACAAACATATTACTTACACTTAAATCACAATATATTAACATGGCAATAAATGCGTATTATAAGTGCGTTTTTATAATGTGTAACCTAAATATTTTATTAGTCGAAAAAAAATATCGCATATAATATTATAAATTATTTTGAACAATATTTTGTTATGAGATTTTGTTACACTCTAAATGTATTTTACATACTTAATACATTTTCGCTTTAAATCGCACGTAAAGTCCGTATGAAAAGTTGAGTAAATTCTTACAAATAGTTAAGTATCTTTGTGAGCTGCTGATATGAACTTATTGTAATTAAAGCTAAAAATGTCTAGTGTATATACCATTTTTTTTTAATATTACTTCCGATTCAGAACACATTTCAAGGCACAATAAATTTCCAATCGCCAAGTGCTTTAAAAGCGTTGGTATTTTTCACAATAATTATTTTAAACTACGATTTTAGTAAATTGCATCCCGTATTTTTCGAGATTCAATAATATTCGTGCAAACTGATTAGATGCCCATTTTTTGCGTATTAAGATTAACACGGACTCTTTTTTTTTTTTATAATTGAACATCCTTTGTCTTCAATCTGGCCTGATAGAAAGCGCCGATCAAGCAGACGATGGAGCATTTCATTCATTATCTTTAGTATTTGCTTCACAACACGTACATCCTTGCTACCAATAAATTAGGCGACCGCTATTCTAATTCCGTGTTTTGATATCAAATTTAAAACATGCCAACACAGGACTAAATAGTCCACTTAGTACTACTAGAATAGTACGCCTAGATATTACGTATTGATACCAAGGTACAATACCACCTTTAGTAGTAATTGCCTCCGTTCATATGTGTCATCTCGTCACCCCATTCGCCGGTAGGCACCGGTTGCGCATAACAACAACTCTTGCGCAGTAAGAAAGTCACGTGGTTCTGACGCAGTATGCATACATAGAATATCAGTATAGCTTGCAGTAAATTCACAAACACGTGTGCGTAAATCAACTCGTCGAAATTGAGCCATGAGAGGAGAAGAAAGAGCCAAGCCGTTGTCATTATTAGGAACATTTGGAGAAAGAGGTCGAAACTGAAAAAAAAATACTTAGATTACATCTCTGCTTAGCTTGGGGCGAGATGATGTTGTGTGGATTGTCCAGCATTATTATTTATTTAGCATTATTATTATTTAATAGATTAAGGAAATAAATTTAGTTTGGGGGAGACCTTTGCCATGCAGTGGGACACAATAGGTTAAATAAAAAAAAAAAATCAAGGTTTTTATGATTTTAACTCTAAATTATAGGTACAAGTCGAAGCAACTTAGTGTGCATACTATTTATAAAAGATTTAAGAGAAATCTTTGTTATAAAACTCACCATCCTTTTAATTTGTGATGAATTCTTCCATAAATGTTTATTCTCTTTATTATTTTCAAAGTTGTCACGTAAAAAAATATGTTGAATATTATCGTGAATGCTACTGGAGTGAAGAATATTGCGATACCGAGCAATCCTGAAACAATAAAACAGTATAAGTAAACAATACAAAACACTTTTTTGGTAAGTACTTAGAAAAAAAATTGGGTGTCAATTTTGTAGTTTCAATAGGCGTCCTTCGATTAATCAAAATGCCAACTAAATTGCGCCTTAATTGGAAAAAAAATATTCATTCACATGCATGGTCAGAGAAAATTATCCCCTTTCGCCATTTCATCCCACTTTTAGAGGCAACTTTCTACTTAGTACATATTTTCATTTAAACACTAAATTTAGTTCAGAACTCAAAATATTTTACCAATAGTCTCCTGTTCAACATCATCAACAAGAATAGATGATGAGAACTGAGTCTTCGTTTTCCTGTTAGGATGAGTTCCCATATCAAGTAGGAAATGTGCACAAATAGCCAAGGCAGCCATGCCAGCTACACACGTCCATACAACACTGGAATAGTAACAGTATTTTCGAACATCTGTCACACGTAGGAACACGTTTCTAGACCTGAAAAATGATATGAAATTTATTTAAGATATGAAAAACATTACAGGTACATTAATAATAAAAATATAAGATGTGACTAACATTTTAGTTTTTCCCGGTTGGACAACATTGATACCCAAACTAGGATAAGCCTGTGGTATGGCGTATCAATGCCCTCCGCCAAAAAAAAACAGAATAAGAAGATTCCTATGCCTGTAATAATGGATTAACACACAGGGCAAATCCACTACTTTGGTAAATTAAACCAGAACACAGCAATGTGATCATTAATTTTTGATGACAGAAAAAAATAACAAAATATGTACAATGATAGTGCTTCTCTATCACAAATAGATTGAACTTCTACCCCTTCTCTTATAAACAGTTATGAGTTTACTTTATGTCATCAGTATGTATGGTAATCAAGACATCATCAAGTCTGCGGGAACTTTTTGTAAGATAAACCCCAAAGTATAGAAATTTGTGCTAATGAAGATTGTTTTTGTGGTTATCAATTTTATAAACTCACTTGAATGTTTTCCATATGTAAAAACCAAAACTGTTCAACCAGAAAAAGGCACTTATTAGGCTGATGTACAAAATAATATCTGAAAAAAATAAATGAGGATTAATCCATGAAATATTCATACATAAAACCAATGATTAGAGATGTAAAATAATTGAATTAATTACCTGTGATCATAAAACTGACATGGTTACTTAACTCCGTGAATATCCTGACCAAATCAGCTGCTTGGCTGACAATCAAACATAGCATTATTGTTGTGATTATATTCCCAGCCAAGTCTCGTAATGTTGGCAGAATAAAGTATATTATCGCAACTAATAGGTATAAAATCATGGCTATTGCATGAAATGTTGGGTTTATTACTTTCTTTAATACAAAACCCGTTAAGTTAATTTTTACTTCGGGAATACATATCAACGCACACAGCCCGGTTATGTTAGTGTTTGTAATAAATACCTGAAAGGAATTAGTGTATCATTAGTTAAGTTTTAAAGATTACTTTTGTTTGTGTAAGTGTCAATGAACTTACACAAACAAAAGTAATCTTTAAAACTTCTAGTTGTGTAGAAATCATTAAAAATGTAATGATGCTTTTAATGTTTTTGTATATGGCGGTGACCACTTCCCATCAGGTGGCCTGCAAGATCGTCTGCCAATTTGGCACAAAAAAAAAATCTTTTCAAAACCAGTTAGACAACAGTGTACATAAGCAATAGATCCTATTCTTTGAAGCATCCAATAATATTTTATGTGTTTTGTGACCCACCTTATCCATACAGTATTTGTTCTGTTCATGAATATAAGATAATGGTTCCTTCACCACAGGAATGGCTATACTTTCATGTAAATTAAATGTATTGCTTGCTGGGTCTTCTTTAATACTATCTGAACTATGTTCATGGTGAATTACATGTTGTAGTCTCCCATCGGCAAGTAAATTCAACCTGATAACATATTAAATATTGTTGTGTCAATAAAAATCTATTTAGTTAACATCCTGCGCAGACCGGGACGGCATGGCAAGGGATTTTAATTTTTTACTAATGGACATTCAACCGTACTGTTACAGAAATACGACATAAATAGCTATGCTTTAAAATGATGCCGTTCCGTTCACATTCAATGCCACAGCATCATTTTAAAGCATAGCAATTTATGTCGTATTTCTGTAACAGTATGGTTGAATGTCCATTAATAAAAATTAAAATCCCTTGCCATGCCGTCCCGGTCTGCGCAGGCCTTAATAGATCTGCTTGGCAGATAACAATACATACTCATCCTCAGATTTTGATATTCTCAATACAATGATAGGTTTCCGTTCAGTAGTCTCACAGTCCGGGAGACCGAGTACAAACTGATAATACTTTACTTTTGTATCTTTGCCATCTTCTGTCTGGAAGTTTGGTTTCCATAAACCTGAAATATTTACACACACATTTGTTATGTCATGTGTAACTAAATGCCTCTATGATAAGTACATATGTATTTGGAATCTAATATGCATGCCTGGTTACTCTAGACCAGGGATAACCAAACCTACCTCAGAACCCCAGGGCCAAATTACCTACTTTTAAGATCAACCCCCTTATTCATAATGGTATTCATCTTGTATGAACTTGAGACTTTACATTACTACAACAAAGCTATTTCTTACAAAAACATTAATTATTCTTAGTACATGTAACACAACATAAACAAGGGGTCCTATTTAAAAATAAGGAAACCTATCTTGAAAGTTTTAAATAAGAACTTGTGTTAATTTAATAGGGGTCGATTTTTAAACCTTCTCAACCCCCACAATCAGTTTTCGTTTGTGTCGACCTATAGGAAACCGATATTGACCACTTTGGGACCTCCCTGCTCTAGACAGAAGGTAATATCTACTATGTTAGTTCTCAAGTTACAGCTTGGCTACACATCTGTAGGTATAAAATGCAGCACTCACAAGAATTGAATACCGTTTGATGGATAGACATGCACTTACTTTGATTGTATTGGTCAGCTAATCGGCAAACTGAGTCGACCATGATCTCATTGTTTTCACAACATTTATTTATTTTCACGGAGTTCTGTTGCTCTGATAGATCGTTTAGGTCCGTGTCTATCACTTCGGCATTTGTATTGTGCGATAATATTAGTAAATACACCAATCCTAATGAAAGATACATGATTCTTCGTCTCACAGACCGCGTTTCTTTCTGCATACAATACAATAGCATTAGGAATGTATGACTCACAACTTGTCGCAGTACATAACTAACTGTTAATTCTTCAGCACTTTAGCATAATCAGGACGGTTTTGTATAAACATTTTCGTGCGATCAAACCATTTACAAAAATAATTTCACAAACCTACGCAAGAAAAGCGTTTGTTTTGCATTGGTTTCTCGTTTCGTTTGATAATTTCTTCTTCTTCTTTTAATTGCTTGATTTAGCTGTCAATGTCACTTTGACAGTGACTAATACGGCAACGTTGAGGTCGAGCATTCTACTTATGCAGAAAATTATTCAATTTTTTAACAAACACTTTACTTTTATAATAATGCGATTTTAGTGGGCCTGTGAAGTTCATCGGCAGATTTAAATTATTAATTTAGTTGGTAGCTGAATCATTAAAAGACAGAATTACCATATTAAAATAATATTTAATATTAAATTAGGTATTCATGCATTATTTTATAAGTATAAAATATTACAGAGAATTAAATCAATCAATCGTAACTTCTGTTACGTATGGTGTAGATATCTATATTATGTACTTATATAACCTTATATCAATGACTAAAGGTTTTATTAAAATAGTGCTTAGTGCATTATAATGAAAACTGAAATACATTATTAAATAATAGACAGACAGGACGCTAGTGCAGCCTCAAAATATAAACGAATTAATTAACTATTATAAATGTTCTATGATAATGTTTATAACTTAAACAATTGATAAAATTACGAATTACATATTTTTATTAGGTAGACAAATCATTTTTCTAGTCATGCGGTACTCTCACATGCTGACTATTAAAACGAAGTATGGTTCCTATGCATTTTATTCTTTCTATTTCACTGGTATAACTGTATTACACCATGAAGGTTACATATTACCCTATTTATTTTGTGTTAATTTTCCCTATAATTCATTAAAATTATGCATCAAAACAAGGACTATAATGCAGGTACTTGGATTACACTATTCTTATGCACAGCAGAGTACTACAGACGATAATAAAAAAAAAACAATAAATTTACTGATAACTTTTGAACTCTGTGCTACTTGTTATGTGAGCATCTGCTGAATGCAACCTTTCTTTCAATGAACTCTTATTGTTTTTGTTTTAGCATTAAATTAGTATAGATATTTATTTATGAACTAAATTTACGAGTTACACTCACACTTAGTTGATTTAATTTAGCGAATATGACGATTAATATATCACTGTAATTGAAATATAATAAAAATAACAATGAGATTCTTTTGATTGAATTCAAAACATCTCACAAATATATTCTCCTACCTACTTAATTACGTAAACTAGACGTTCTATGAACATAGCATTTAACATACGAACATAATATGTATGCCCATATAATCAGTAATTTAGGCAAAATAATAAGAATTAATCATGCATGAGCATGGCAAGATTTTTAATCTAACTAAGAAATGGCATCAAGCTAAAAACTTGCGGTATAACTAAATCAGGTATATAGTATATAGGTTGCTTTGGTATTGAACAAGAACCGTATATTCCACGACTCTGTACCATGACTCGTACAGAATAGGGATTAGTTCAGCCTGACCTCAGCTGTATCGTCGGCCAGGATCTGCTGGTCGTCAGAGTCGTCGTGGGGACTAAGCTTCTCCGCCAGCGGACGAGTGACTAGCAAGCAACAGTTCTGCTCAGCCAATCCTCGCATTGCGCGTCTTCTCAGGACAACAAGAAGGAAGAATATCACTACTCCTTGCAGAGAGTTGAACGTGTCCATTACTTTCCTGAAAATTAAAATATTTGGGTTAGAAAATAGGAATTTCTAGATTTCCTGAACTTTGAGTGCGCCATACAGTACGTCTATAAGGTACTTACGATTATTTTGAAATATTAGGTAAGTATAGGTATTTTTTTAAAGATCAATGACAAAAAATTACAGCAGACTACAGCTTAAAGTAATAAAAAATACTTATCCACAACTTACCAAATAATATGAGATTCCCCATGAGCAAAGCTAGCGATTTCAAATATCCACGATATCCCCATAACCAGGAACAGTTTTAAAGATAGGAGGAATCTGAAAATAGAAAAACGTCATGAGAAAAGTTGTTCATATTGACACGTAACCTCCCAAAGTATTTGGTAATATTTACACTTATTGCACATGTGCGTTATTTAGTAAGCTACATTTTACTTCTACATCTAGGTATTTAGTTGTTTTTAATATTGTTCTTAAATTTGATGATTTCATAGGTAACTTACTTGCAAGGGACCGAAAAGAATGGCATAATAAAGTGGAGGCCTACACTCAGCAGTGAGTGCCAACGGGCTGAAATGATGATGATGATGATAACTTACTTGTGCTTTAAGATATTTAGCTTGTTAACATCATATTTAATAGTTTGCCTCCATAAGTTGTACGACGACAGCGCGAATAAAAATATGTTGGCTGTGATGAGTATCGCAATCGGTCCGTAGAAGAAAAACCAGGTTTCCGCCCTTCCTGAAATAAAAATACTATGATTTGACATTCTTAAAGAATATTTTGGCAAGATTTGGTGATGGCAGGTGGAGTAAGGCCTTGACAGAATGGTGACCTAGAGGACATACAAAAGGCCTTGGCAGACCAACAGCCAGATGGATGGACGATATCGTTGCCGTACAGGGTAGCACCTGGATGCAAAAGGCCCATTTAAGGAAAGAGTGGCGTTTGAGGGAGGATGTTTTACGCAGCAGAGGGCTAGTACATACCTATATGATGATGACGATGAAGGAATATTTTAAAATATTCATAGGTAATGAGATCTAACGTGAAATAAAGTTTTTGTAAAAATGTATTGCGTAAAAGAACTCGTTGTTGTTTAAATGATTTTTTTTATTAGTACGTACTAAGAAATCCTCGACTTCTAATTTGGCTATTACGAACACGAATTTTAATATCGATCACTGATACAAAAAATATAAAGAAAAATTCTTCGCTCACGTTTGTCAAAAAAATGACTGATTTCTGTCGTATCTCTTAATTTAAAAGTGACTTACCACTAAACCAGCAGCTGCCTTTTCCGAAATTAGGCTTCCAATGGCCGCCCTCAACGAAATTAGCAATTAGTGATATTATTAGCAGCAGAATAGTGCTGCCCCACGCGTAACACATGTACCAGAAGTACTGCTTCATTTCTGTCTTCTTCATGTAGCTAGCATCACTATAATATAAACAAAATAATACAATTCACAATATTTGAAACTATCACGGGTTTGAACATAGTTTTAAACGGGATATTTACCATGATTTGTGATGAACTGAACAGAAGGCTTAGTCCGAGCTTGCATTTTAAAACTCCCTACTCTCGAGCCGAGAGTCGTCTCTCGGGTATTCATAAAAAATATAAGGACATCCGAGAGACGACTGTCGGCTCGAGAGTAAGGAGTTTTAAAATGCAACCTCGGACTAAGCCCTCCATGACGTATGCAACTGTGCATGCTGTCCCGAAATAATCTCAAAAATCATGGTAAATATCCCGTTTATGAAAAAAACTAATTATATTCATCATAAGTACAGCGGACCCCATCTATTAAATTATACTTTGAATATTTAAGCAATTATAGAAATATCACCGTGAACAAATAGTTTGAATAAACAGATTTGTCATTGACAGTGAAAAGGAGACAACGGATAGAAAAACAATATTAACATTGCGTCACACGCGTAATGCGTGCTTCGCTATCAATGTTATATGAAATAGGTAAATAGATACGGATGACGCAAGTGCTTTTTCTAAAAGCTGTACTTAAAAACCCCGTTTTTTACTTAAAATTATGTTCTAAGAAATGTATAATGGGGGCTGTAATTATTCATAACTAGCTGACACGTGCCCACTTCGTTGGGGATAATTTTTATTAAATAAAAAAGTAAGACATATGCTGTCGTTGACTTGTGGCTTTTTTGTAGGCATTATCAAGCTCCATATCTTTTCTTTAGAATACTTCTTTTATAGTTAAGGCAGCGTTCGTAAGAAACGCTTTCATTCGACCGTTTTTTCTCCGATTCATTTTGCAAAACGGACTACCACGTAAAAGCCTTTTTTTTTCAGCAATAATGTAACTTTATATTGGTGAAAGAATTTTTAAAATCGGTTCAGTAGATCCCGAGATTACCCCTTACAATTTAACAAATACACAAACTTTACCTCTGTATAATATTAGTTTGTATTAAGTAAGTATATTATATATATATTTTTTTCCTAACCTATCTCGTCCCACTGCTGGGCAAAGGTCTCCCCCAAATCCTTCTCTCTGCTTTCCGCTTTCGTCCACCAATCCCTCTCGAAAGCATCGAGGTCGTACCGCCATCGCCTCTTTGGTCGGCCTCTACGTCTTCCGTCTTCAGGCAGCCACGGTGTCACGATTTTGGACCATTTCTTTGGGTCCATCCGGCTAATATGACCTGCCCAGTCCCACTTAAGCCTCGCGGTTTTATTGCCTACATTTGCAATACCAGTGAGCGAACGCAGCGTAGTGTTTCGCACTCGATCGATGCGCTTGAAACCAAAGATGCTACGTTCCATTGCTCTTTGGCAAATCTTGGGTCTGGATTTCTGTGCTTCAGTCAGTGACCATGTCTGCTCACCGTAGGTTAGGACGGGCAGGATGCACATGTCGATGAGTTGGCGTTTAAGCGTAAGTGGAAGGTCGCCTTTCATGTGTTCCTTCATGGACCAGTAGCTCTTCCAGGCGTTCTCGATGCGGCGATCGATCTCCTTATCCTGCCTGTTTTCAAAGCTCGCTAATTGGCCCAAGTAAATGTACTCATCAACAACAATATATTTTTTATAAAATATTATATAATTATAAAAAAAAACAAACCATCTAAGTAAATTATGTTTTTGTATGAGATTATGAGCACCCCCTTAAATATTTCATAATATTTAGTTTTTAAATATTTATTATTCGTCATTTAAGCGGTAATCGGATACGCAACCCTAAATAACTTATCAAGATAACTCAATATTATATATCGGAACTATTGAACGCCAAATACCCACCGACTTATAACACATTGCCAAAACGCACCGATAGCGCGATCTAGGATTTGTGCACAGTAACGCCATCTAGTGGTAAACACAACAAATTTCAAACTTTACTCGATTTGAGTATTCAACTGCGACGCGACGGCGCGATGGCTTATTTCATGTATAAGTTTGGTGTTTCTATACAGATTTCTATGATTCTTTTTTTATTGAATAGGTAATAATGTTAAGTTTTTTAAATTTGGGATGACTGAGAGTCTTATAAACGTAAGAGTAAACAAATATAATCAGAATGCTCCGAACTGCTAAGCTATCAGGAGTTACACGTGTTATTGCGAGTCAACCATAAAAGATAGACATATGCTGTCCCGGGATATTTTTTAGACAATTTAATGTAGATTATTTCCGTCATACATGATTTCTATGTAACTTTAACCATGAAGGCTGCAAACGCGACGGAAGCTTAAAAAACGGAGTACTTTCCCGACATTTCCCTTCACTACTCAGCTCCTATTGATTGTAGCGTGATGAAAAGTATCCTATAACCTGCCCAGAAGTATGAAGAATAATTGTACCAAGTTTCGTTGAAATCCGTCGAGTAGTTTTTGTTTCTATAAGGAACATACAGACAGACAGACAGACAGACAGACAGACAGACAGACAAAAATTTTACTGATTGCATTTTTGGCATCAGTATCGATCACTGATCACCCCCTGAGAGTTTTTTTTGTAATATATCTCATGTACAGAATTGACCTCTCTACAGTTTTATTATAAGTATAGATCATAACATTAATTCTAATCCAAAATATTTGCTTAGAACGACGTATCAATTCTTCGAAAGATATCGGACGATATCTTGTCATCAACCTGTCGTGGGAAGAACCGTCAGTTAATTAAGTGATGCTTACTTGACTGATCTGTACATGTTTATGCATATCACGTTCATCCAGAAGAATGTAGCCATCATCCAGGTGTAAACGAGGAAACCTGGAAGTAAGATGTAACTTATAGCAGAGACTAGTATAAACAACCTTATTATTAAAGAGCTGTGGATTTTGTTACACAATAAATAAAAGTGGAAAACTTTGATTAGATTTTAGTCCACAGCTGGACAAAGGACCCCTTGCCCAGCTGTGGACTAAAAACAATTAGTAAAATCATGGATTCCTATATCATTATACCATAAGTAGGTGAAAGTACCTACCTGTCACAGTGCAAACTTCTCCTCTAAAACCGGGACTAAGTTGTAGTATACCGAGAGATAAATATCCTAATGCCATGCTGATACACATACACATGTAACACAGGCCTTGAAGATCTCTGAAACAAAAGGAAACTTAGTTTAGACCTACAAGAAACAGGCATACATGTTTTAAAGATTAGGGAAATCCCAGAAGGGGGTAAGAAATTAGTGAAAACTAAGATGACGGTGAATTAAAAACGTAAAAGTATTGCAGAAGATCGAAGACGTTGTATTAGTACACGTGCTACTATTTATTTTTTACTACTAATACAACATGAGTAATGGGCCAACTTTTTCGTCACGCCAATTATATTATTAATCTATTTTCTATTTATATTACATTATTTTTATGTTTTGTTTGTGACGCTATATAAACTTTATTTCTATAAGAATATAGCATATTCTGCCGACCCCACACAATATCGCTTTAAAGCAGAAAAATAAGTCAGTACAGATTGAACATATAAATTTGTCCATACCTCAACTGCGGTAAATACATATACACTGCTAACGTAGCCAACAAGAACACCACCGATACAAGTGTTAGAATTCCGCTGGTCTCTATATCATTGGTGCGTCCTCGATCTATTTGTTCGAAACAGACCAAAGCCACAGGTATGAGTGAGCCCGTAGCATTGTTGTACATTTTCCCGATGCAATATCTGAAATGGGAATATATTAATGGTTACTATGTAAAATAAATAAAATTAATATATTTTGTCTATAGCTGTGATTTGAGATCCGAAAAGTAAGCATAACTTTGCGTAAAAGCTATTTCTGCGGCCGAGCAGTGATCCTTGCATTGTTCTTCTTGCTGTGTTCCGATTTTAGAGACATGAGACATCTGAACGGCTAATAATAATTAAGTAGTTCATTGCCTCAAAGGACATTTTCTTAATGTCCTTGCTCTGTAAGACATACCTAGGTGATCATTATTCATTATACTCACTGCGAAGTGTCTTCAACAAAAGTGTATCCAGGAGAGTCCTGCGTAGAAACTTTATCACCATTTAAGACGATGTCTCTCAAGAGCATGCGGCCATGTGTGCAGTTCATGCTGGTAAGCCTCTGGTCCCCACATCTTCTCTGCATGTTTATTACCTCGTCGTTGTCACAACATTTTTGTTTAGGGCTTGTCTCAACTGCTAAAAATGCTGAACAACTCAACACTAAAAGAAATATGAACTCCTGAAACAAGAAAAACATAATTTAAGTATATAGTAAGAGTAAGCTAATGGTAAAATCACAGGTTCCCGACAAATTTACCTATGCAATGAGAAACACATCAACGTAGGTAGAAGTATTTATTCGATTACTGAACTAGGTCGGTCACCAATAAATAATCGGTTGATGATATGTAAGGAGGCTAATGTGATTTAAGATTTGATGCCACGGTCATCGGTGCGAAATGTATGGAAATTAAATGATGCTTTAGCCAAACTTTGCAGTTCACGAGTTCTCATTAGAACGACTGTATGTACTAGCTGTCTATCTTATCTTGTTTTAACATGTTTTTGTAAGATAAACGTAATTATATGTAAAGTTGTAAGTTTATGGATGTACAAATTGATCTCGGTGACTGCAGGTCACAGAATTTGTTATCGATAGCATTGGACGAAACAGAGCATACTTACTCGGCTTTGTGAGATAAGCGTTGAAAGTACGTGCTATATATATCATCACACTTGGGTAGGTCTTTATTAATGAAGTATTTTCAATTTAGTAATTAAAAATTTAAAAAGGAGCTTATGATATTTTTGATTGATTTATTTGTGATTTGTCAGACAGACGAGACGATGACTTGAGCTACTTTTTACCCAGTCTAGAATAAGAATTTATTTATTTGATATACTTACACAATACATATTATTTACAGATGGAAAACTACTTAAAAATAAATAAATAAGCGCCTTTAGGTATTATTCTAGGTAGTACATTTCGGATTATTGTTTTACGTACATCTGTTGAATCAGTTAGATACGCAAAAGAAACCTAATAGGTAAGTAATATACATATGTATAAAATAGTTATTCGACGTATGTTTGCATATTTCAAAAATGAATGTACCTGGTATCGTTGTGCCCAATACAGGGCAGTACAAAATCAAAACTATGTAGTATTTCTTGATAATAAAAGACAAAAGTTTACTTATTTTGCGCTTTGAATTATTATCACGATTGTTTGTTATAAATTAAATAATTTCAAAAACTAATATGATTTTTTATCTTGAAACATAATAATAGTGTTCTCTAATTTGTGAAGAATAGTCTTATCTTCTCATAAGCATTAATTAGTAAATGTAATCTCTATGGGCTGTTTATGTTTAAGCAAAGTTGTAATACACCTTGTGTGGCTTTTTAACTGTAGGTATTTATATTTCTCCTTACATTAGTATAGAATTTAAAAGCCTATTTTCTGGACTCAAACATTGGCTATGTTGTATTGCTATCAAGTACTTGAAGTCTGAGATATAGCTTGACCTCTCTTAACTAAAAGCAGACATACGCTACAAAGACCATCGAACGGTGGTGATATTCTGGTGATAAAAATAATGCTAAGTCTACAATGAAGATTTTTCAGATAAGGGCAGCAGGACCTGTCTTTTTGAATTAGTGTAGTTTCTGCTTAATTGCTATTTCCATTAATTTTTAGTAATACGTTTCTCTGTGAAATATGATCCTTATCAGAAACAGAATTCATTGGTTCATTAATACAGGGTGTCTTTTTATCAAATCATTCGAATCGATTTTCTTTTAAAACTAAAATAAATAAATATAGGACATGGTTCCTCTCACGATATTGCTCTGACTCTTGTTTCGGACTTTGCCATTACTCTGTATATGTATCGGTATATGTGCCTAGATTGGAAATATATTTTTTCCGTGAGCTTTTAGAAGAATAAAAAAGAGTAGATTAATAATTTATTTGCGACACAAAATTAAAGTTAACAGATCTGTATAGTAGACACGCGTTTTCAAAACGCGCGTACGTAGTCGCAAGCAACAGCTAGCTATTAATATCTATGCATTGGTATCTCTGCAGCTAGCACTGTTGTGTTTGTGGACGGAACACTCATGATAACGCTATCGTATCTTATTCCATACAATAATGTGTATTGAATAGGCATTATTACAAATAAGTTCATTATAATTATCTACCGTACCGTCCGTACCCAAAGGGTAAAACGGGGCCCTAATACAAAAACGCTGTCTTTCTGTCTGAGACGTGATAGAGTTGAAAAAAAAGCAACAAACACTAAAAAATACAATGAAATAAATGTTAAAGGGGGCTTTCACCAAAATAAGATTTTTTGGGACCTTTCGTGCGCGAGCGCGACTCGAACTTTTTTGGTTTAGTTTTTACTAATAAGGTAATATTGGCATCTAAATCATCACATAATTTTAACTTAATAATATGTTCATCATATTACACAAATATAAAGTCCAATAAAGCTAAGCACACAACAATTATGACGACCGATGTGGCGCGGTGGGCGATGGTCCGCTTGCGACGCGGAAGGTTGCGGGTTCGATTCCCGCCTCGGGATAAATGTTTGTATGTTCTGCAAATATTTATTCCGGGTGTTCTGGGTATTATATGTATAATAAAAAATATCTATCTATGTATTATATTGTATTAAGTATGTCAGTCTTCTAGTACCCATAACACAAGCTCTGCTTAGCTTGGGGCTAGATGATGTTGTGTGGATTGTCCAGCATTATTTATTTATTTATTTATTTATTTTATTATACTTACTACTTATTTAGTCATACTTACTAATAGATATTTTGTGGATGATGTGATTATTAAAGTCGGGTTTTTCATTTTTCTTTAAAAAATATTAGTACTTACCTACTTATATTATACTAGCTTCCGTCCGCTTTTTCGTTCGCATTCAGTTCAACGGTTGATTTTGTTTTAGACAAAGTATACCAATTAAAATCATGGCATGCCTGTGTTTGAGTTCAGCTAATGTTTAACGCAAATCGGTACACTGGTTCATGATTAATAAATAAATTAAAATAAACGCTTATTGAATGATTGAATTCTAAATATGCAAACTGATGCCCGGATGTTTGGCAATTAACTTTATATTTATAATTTTTTTTTATTCAACCTATGCTGTCCCACTGCTGGGCAAAGGTCTCCTCCCTCTATTTCCATCTCATATTTATAATATTAGGAGGATTTAGCACTTAAAGTAAAACAAACAGTATAGGCTATAAGCGTTCCATTATATTTATTTCGTACTTATGACAAAAACCGGAAAGTGCGATCGGCCTCGCGAATGAAGGTTCCATACCCTATCTACCGGTTACCATTATCGATATCGAATCAAAAAAATATTTGATGTTGTTTTTAGTAAGTACATACAACGGCGGATCCAGGGGGGGGTCATGGGGGTCATGGGGGTCATGACCCCCCCCTGAGCTGGTTCCAGGACCAGTAATTGAACATAATTATTTTATTTATATATTTTGTCACCATACAGATTAATTGTAACTACCTACAAACCTTCAATATTTAGTTAATTTAATATAATAAATTTGTATGATGGCAAACGTTTGGACTTGACCACGACTATGTGACCCTCCCCCCTGGCGCCAAAGCTTGATCGTGACCCCCCCCTGGCGCCAACGCTGGATCCGCCCTTGAGTACATATTTGTTAATATAGCAGCTACAGAAATAAATTTTAAGCTCTCTATCTATCACCATTCATGAAATACAGCCTGGGCACAGACGGACAGACAAATAGACGACAGACAGACAGATAGACAGAAAGACAGACATACGGACAGTGGAGTCTTTTTATTTCTAATATTTCCCTTGGGTACGGAACCCAAATGATAAAATAATTCGTATCAGAGTGTAAAATAACTCTGATTGTATTTATACCTACAATTCATCGTGGTATCACCTGACCAAGTTTAAATCTTCCACATTAGATGCTAAAGCCGGTTTTATAATGTTTCCATCATACGATTTTATGTGAAATTCTAATGATAATGTACAAAATACGCAAAATGTAGAAATAAAATGTTCGCCAGTAACATTTGAATTCTGGTTCAATAAACTTTTACCCGAAAAGTATTTTGTTTTTAAAAACTGATTGTCATTATACGACCCCGTTGGTTTAAAGTACTTTGCTCTCGAGATAAACACTTATACCGGTCATAGCAAGGGTTCTGCAATTTTCTAGATTTAAATATTTATATTTAGATCTTATTACAGACTCGTCGCACTGTGGTGCGAGTTTCTGAACTTGTATTTTATTGGATGAATGCAAAATATAATTTCTTTGTTATACTACCGTAGTTAGTATGATGCACCAAAGATTTTTAATGTTATTGCTATCTTAGTATCACAAATTAATATTGGTAAATGTTTATAAATAAATATAATGAAAGTAGTTGGAAAGCCTGAAAATACTTTAATCTAATGATTTAAAAGCGTTTTTGTAATAATCTACCCTCCGCGGAAAGTTTCAATGGAATCCCATTAAATATTTTTTATTTGAAATAATTATCACTGTTTTAATAAAGTAATCATTTATGTACTCACCTTCATTATCACTGTAATTGAAAATCAATTTTGAAGTGAGCACTGATAATGTTTACCGCACACGCGTCCTGTTTGCGACTGACCGAAAAAGTGTGCTCGTGCATGAAGTAAGAACCGGTGTGTGCGCAGTAGTGTAGGTTCATTCGATCAACAAAAAAATGTTTAATGACGTTAATAGGGTAGATATTAAAATAACAACTCTTCATTTTATTTTATTTTTATGATTAGGATACCCAACACGGGTTTACATTTTGCATTTTTAAGTACTAAGCATGGCATTTTGACAGAGTGTTCCCGTTATTACAGGGTACCACAGCGAGCACAATAGAACAGACAACAAATTAATTATTAGAAGAAGACCTAGTAACGAACGTCATTAATTTCGTTAATAAACGTCATGCGTGAATCCCAAACGAGTTGTTGTGCTCAAGTCTGAGATCTGGCAAAATAAATAAATAAATATATAAAAATTATACACAATTCAATTCAATTTTTATTTAATGGCGTCTGGGGGTTAGCCAATTTCGCCAATGTCACGTTGCAAGGCTTGTTTATGTTTGTGGGCAACGTTGGACGGTAAATTGTTATTTTTTTTTCTTTTTTTTCGTATTTTAAGTTTATGGGCAACGTTGGACGGTATTTTTGTTATTTTTTTTCTTTCGTATTTTATTTACAACGACCTTCCGCCATCTTGGTGATGGCGAAAGGCCAAAATTATACACAATCTGAGCGGCCGGTCTTATGGAGAGGCTTTCAAAGTATCTTCATAAAAAAACTGACGTACGGCTGTGTCAGTTATCTATCTTTCATATTGACAGTATCAATTCGTTTTCAGTTCAGTACCAATCATGTTTCAAGTACCTACATATTACTTAGATAAGTATTATTCGTTCTGATTCTAGTTTTTTTGAAAATTAGATAAATTATAGATATTATATTCCTATTCGTTTTTATAGGCAAACGCTTGGCGGCAATCACATCTGATGTTAAATGATAATGCGGCCTACGGTATAATGTTTTCAACACTAACATTGTAAAAAATATGTTTATTTAAAATCGTTAACCTTTTTATGTTTCGTGCTTTAGCCTTTTTTTAACATCCACTATACTATTTTAGGCACCCACTAAAAACTATCTTAAGTTCAAAAGGATTGTATAAGCACTGAAAATCTTTGTCTAAGATTTTTCATATTTAGGTAGGTACTTTTCCACGGAAACAAAAGTGTACTGCTAGCATTTTGCCTTATCGAATGAACTTTAGTATAATAGCCAGTTGCTCTTCAAACCTTGCAGGTGCATACAAAAAACATTTTATGTATAAAATATATTGAAGAATAAACAAATTATTAATTTATAATGAACAAATGCATCAAAAAACTATAATATACAGTTAATATTAATTAAATGTATCTTATTTCCATATGTATCTATTTACGAAAAAATGTATTAAGTATTTTATCAGCAATCTATCCCATAAACTTTATTTTCTATTCGTTTTATTTGATTTAACAGTTTATAACTAAAACGATTATAAAAACCAATTAAGTACACGAATTCAAAATCACAATTATGTAGTAGGTACAATTAGCTTAAAATATTTTTTTTTACAGTTAAACATATTACGTATAAGTGCTTTTTGTAAAATTATTGTCATAAGTTTATTTGTGAATAAGTACATTTGTCAGTGGGGTTAAATTATGTTAATAACAACAATAACTTGAGTGAGGTAATTTATGTACATACCTCATAGTCATTAAATTAGTTCGTAAAAATGATACTGTCTAGCGCTATAATAAAAAATTACAAATTAGACGTTTTCAATAAAATATCTAAGGCACATTTCCAGTCAAATTGGATGGTCATAGTCTATTCCTTATTCATTACAACCAAAAGATAAATTAGCATTATGTTATATATTAGGAGATTCAAGGTGCCCGTTTTACGAGACTTCAGCGAGCCTAGAGGAGAAATAAACGAAAAAAAAACCTAGCTGTTTTCAGTCGTTATTCGTCTACTGTTTTTTTTTATTATTTAACGCTCGGATTCAGAGCTGTCTCATTCTGTAGAAAACGTCAGTTATCTACTGTTTTTTTTAATTTAGCACTCGGTTTCTCTAACTTAACGCTCGGTCATTGACACGGCCGTGTGTTGTATTATATCATCATCGTCTTCATCGTGTACTGCTAGGTGCTTCTCAACTGGTCCCGATATGCAAGCGAGCCAGCCTCGGTCGTACATGGCCTTTATCACACGCTTGCGGAAGACAACCCAAGCCAGGAAAATCCACACGCCTTGCAGGCATGTCACTACGTTCACAATATTCCTGAAAATATGAATTAGTTTGTAAACATTTTATATGTTTTTTCACAAACAAACTTACGGCTATTACAGTATTTACAAAATGTAAATACATAAAAAATAGTATAGATATCTACAGACCGTTACAAACGATCTATGGATAGTTCAACTGGTCCAAATCAGTAACTATCGAAAGCGTACCCAAGATACTGGCTGCATTGCCGCGCTGAGTAGCAATGCTGATACGCTGGGCCAGATACTCACCAGCCCTCGGGTTTGTAGCTTTAACTGTGTACCATTAACCTAAATAATTCTTCCTTGGCGCAACACACCCAAATCTAATATTTCACTTAAAATTAGTATAGTATTCAGTAATTAATAAAACGTATTTGTCTAAATATGAAATATGGACTTACCAAAAAATATTAGGTTGATAATCAAGTACTGTGACTAGTAATTCAATAATCAGATATAATCCCATCACGACAAAAAGTTTGAACGCCAGGCCGAATCTGGAATTAAACGAATGTCCAGCATTATTTATTTATTTATTGTATAAGGGTAAGAAAATCATAATGATGAAATAAAATTACCTATACTTGATCGTCGTCACTCGACCAGACGCAAATTTGTTACGCCAAAAGAAATGAGATATATAAATAAATATCAATACGTTGATAGACATTAAACCCGCTAGCACGCTGTATAACCAGTACCAAATGTGTATCTTTTCGTATGGATCTGAAAGAAATACATAAGTACATATTATGTCTATTTCTATTCACTGTAGTCTATCACAAAAATCTACAAACACTTAAAAATCCTACGATTTTAACAGATATAGTCTAGATATAGTCAGATATAGTCAAGGCTGCAAGCCTTACAAGCTAGTCTGTTGTAAGCAAAACTTAAGTCTTGACTCCTCGCGTTCGTTCTATGATATGGATGTTTTTTTTTTGTTGTATGATTTAATTTAGTATTCCAAGAAGTACCAAAGTATCCAAACTGATTATTATTTTACACTACATAGTTAAATCACTTTTAGACTGGTACAGGTCAGTTTACTAAAACTGGCACGTTCACTACTCACATTAATACCATTTCAATTTTTTTTTGTTAAACTGTGACGACTCAGAACTTCAACTAAATTATAAGAATGAAACACATGTAGGTACTCACTGAACCAACAGGTATGGACTCCAATGGCAGGTTTAGCATGATCTCCTGGAAGAAAGTTGACTATCGCCATGCATATCGTGATAATAGTAGGAAAACCCCAAGCGGCTAAAGCATACCAAGCAAAGGTCTTCCAACCCTTGGTTTCAATTGATGGTGATCTGAAAAGAAAGAATTATTCCATTATCAACCGGCTTCAAAAAAGGAGGCTCTCAATTCGACTGTAAGATTTTTATAAACCGATTTTGATGTGTCTTTTTAGTTCAAATTTTTACTAAGATTTGACAAGAACTCTTATCGGCTTTGTTTATTTTTGCATAAATATTATTATTATTATTTATCAAAAGTCAGTTATTGGTACCTTCATGAACAAAAATATATATACATATCTACATATTATCAAATTTATTTATTTAACTAATTTTTAGTTTAACATACATATATTTGTTAAACTAGTGCCTTTAAGCCTATGTTAAGTTTGTCTAGGCACTAGGTTTTCATACAAAGATATTGCAATAAACAATGATGTTGACTGATAAAGTATTACCTTATACTTAGCAGCAGTTGTGTAGATATTGCAGTTGTCCAAAAGAAAGAAACCATCAAAAAGAAATATGCAAACAAACCTGAAAGAAAAGATGAATAAACGTTAGCTAGACGGAAATACTTTTCTATTTAATTGTTCTGTAACATAAATTAATTTTATATCAACAATAACGCATGTGCTAAATAAAACGTCAGTAACAAACATTTAGAATTCTTGTATCAGAATTCTAAATGTTTGTTACATGTGTTATTTTAGTAGTCAATAAAAAAATGCTATGTTCTGTTTCAAGATTACAATACTTAAGTAGGTAACACAATGTATAAGCTCTATATAAGAACTCTCGAACATTTTGCTCGAACCCAGAAATGGCCTCCATCTTATAGAACCAGTTTGTAACACTTATATTGGCAAAATAAATATCTTGTATCCTGTGATTTAATTAACGCTTGCAAACGCGAATAGACTTCATATTATTTTGTGCCTAAATCATGATGAAATCACTTCGAGACTTGCTCACGTTAGTTTTTAAGGCGCATTCCCATCCTCCTTTTGTCATTCTACATCCGTCATTTGAACCAACTACATTGAAATCGGTTTACTTTTACGGTACATATTTAAAGTAAATTAGTTACTTACCCCTTGTTGCACATAGAGCTAAATCCATTCTAGTAACATCTGCACCCATTAAACGTATAATAGCTAATAGACATAAACCCACAGCTAAGCTGCCACAAAGGTTTATAAAACATTTGCTGAAAAGATCCCTGGAAACAAAGTTAGTGATATATAATACGAGTTTTTGGAAAGAAGTTCCTTATTGCCTGTACACTTTAATTTAAATATAATTTTATTAATGTGCCTTCATCTGTGACAATAAAGATTTTCAATTCTATTCTATTGTATCGAGCGTTGCGAAAGAGGACGGAAAAAATTAAGGGCAATAGTTGTAACGTGGCGTTACCACTTTTGGTCTAGTTTTTTGCTATACCTATGTAGTTGCAAGCCGTGCGGGGCGGGCGCGTCTTTCTCTATCTGTATCTCTCTCTCTCATAGAAAGCAAGCCAGTTATTAAAAAAACAACTTCGTTATATCCGGGTGTCCATTGACACTCAAGTTTTTTTGAAGTGAAAACTTCTTTAGCGGCGCTGGGTGGGTAAAAACTTTCAAACTCGCGTCAGGGTCACGTGACGTTGATAAAAAGCGTAAGATCGAGGGAAAGGGAGAGGAACTAGTATCTCCCACTCTTTCTACCGTGCCTGAGTGTGCTCTGTTTAGGCGGCACACAGACACATTCGCGCTTGCGTGAATGTGTCTGTGTCATTGTGATTGTCATTGTCATTATGACGTCTGTGGTTATATTTTTGAAGTGAAAACTTAAAAGTGAAAACACAACGTTAATATTGAAGTTTTCACTTCTGCCGGCACTCCCGGAGTGCTACCTTTTTTTTTCTAACGACTATGTTCCGCTGCTGGGCAAGACCTTCCTCCCCTCTCCTTCCATGATTATTGACTTCAGAATCGTTTACATTGTGGATCTGCATATTTATTTTTAGGTACGAGTGCTTATCCTATATATTTGACACGATGATGAATGAACACGAATACTCTTTTAGATAGACTAACGTCCGGTTTCTCGAACGATGATCAACGAAAAAATCAAACAATTACTATGTGTCAAGCTCGGATCAATCGTGATCTGGGTTTCCAGAAACCGGCCGTATATACTTATTTGATAAGTGTTACATTACCTTTTTACAGATCTGACCATTGTTAATATAATATATGTACCTCTTAATGATATTATGTCTCGATATTATAAAGACAAAATATCATATTTTCATCTACCTAATCTAGATTTAAGGTTTGTTTTTTAAAGTTTATCTTAAAAATTAGCTTACCTTATTTCACTTAAAGTCCAATATATAATAGCTGTGAGTATGAGAAATACAACAGATACTATCATAGCATATGCGTTTATTTCTGCCTCTGCTTCATCAATGCATACTATGCCAACTTTTACGGTTGAGTTACTCCGTAGATGTATTATATCATTAACGCAGTATCTGAAAAAAGTACTATGTATATAATATTAACGACTAGTGCGACTTCATCTTATAATGTATATAAGTATCCTTTCAGCAATCTAGTTCCCATAGTACAAGCTTTGCTTTGTTTGGGACTAGAGTGTGTTTTATTTTATTTTATTCGGAAAACAAACAGTGTACAAACTATATTAAAAAACAACTTAAAAAACTAAACACCAATTATATGCTTTCACATTTCACATGTGTTGTGTGAAATGTCCATGAATATGTTTCTATTTATTATTATTTTATTTATTACAAATCTTTCCTCTTTATAATATTAGTTTAGATCTTGTGCTGCAGATTTTAGCACAAGCATCAAAAATCCCCTGACCGAAGCATTTAAACTGATATCATTTACAATATAATAAATAAAATAAATCTTTTACAATGACAAATGTCAAAAACCGCCCAACTGTCTACTGCACGCACGCCGGTAAGACTATGCTATCATTACAATAGAAATATAAATAAAAAATACATATCAGCATTCTTGTTTTTAAAGCTTTTTGCTTTATTTGGAACAAGACGGTGTGAGAAAATATTCATGAATATTTATTTATTAGTATCTTACGGTGTTGTTGTGAGATACGACCTCAGAACAAAAAATACAGTAGAAGTAGTATGGGGGCGGGGTGCGCGTACCCCGAGTTTAGCGTAGATTCGCAAACTGTCTCCGCCACGCCTATTTCACGCACGTCAGTCTAGATCGAACCGTCACAGTGATAATGGCTTTAGAAAAATTACAAAAATGCCTTATTGCGCTGTTCTAGAGTGTAAAAACGACAGCAGAACTAAAAATGTTTCAAATGGTGGTATATCATATCATCGGTTAGTCTTGATTTACTTAATTTCGATGAAAATTGTAAAAACATTATTTTATTGTACAAGACAAGTACAAATAGACTTTATTGTTTATTCTATAGGGTCTACTTTCTTTTAAAGTCAACCATTTATTCTCGAAGATTCCAACTACTGACATGTCACAGTCCGCTACTCAATTAGGTATTGACGTTATCGATAATGAGTTATCGATATTTATAAATATAAATTTATATAAATTTTCATCAAATTGGAGAATTCCCCACATCAAACCATGTAACTGACTTGATAAAAGCCATAACAGAACGCTACATTAATGTGCGGATACATCATTTACTTAAAATTAATATAAAACTATCAAAAAGGAAAATATAAAACTAATTTTATTTACTATAAACTATTATTTGTATTAATTACTTCCATTATTATATACATTTTTATATTAGTATACATTTATAAACACAATGATTTCAAACATAAAAATGAGTAAGGTACTTAATTCATTTTGAAATGTAAAATATTTTATCGACTTTAATTTTAGTTGAAAATAAAACGCATTGTCGATATATAAAGTAATGGCAGCAGTACAACCCTAGAAATGGACGAATAGTACAAAAATAGTAAAGAGCTCGTTACGGAAATATGAATCTTATCTCAAAAGTAATAAAGGTTTATTAAATGCATTTGGTGTAGTGACATCTAGCGGCGAGTAGCAGAACTTGGTAGTGAAAGTATTCCGTATGACGTAATACGTAAATAGATTAGATAATAAACCACTCTATCGTCATATGATTATTGTTAATTTTCAAATGAACGAAGACTAATGTATTACTTACTTTCATTCAACCAATCACACGACGCTTTTCTTAGTGTGACGAAATACAATTAACCTGTGTCAGTGTAAGTTAGGGTACGGTGGTTCCGGCGCTAAAAAAGGACCATGCTCCTTCTACTGTATTTTTTGTTCAGTGGATACGACGACCGATGTGGCGCGGCGGGCGAAGGTCCGCCTGCGACGCGGAAGGTTGCGGGTTCGATTCCCGCCTTGGAATAAATGTTTGTATGATCTGCAAATATTTATTCTGGGTGTTCTGGGTATTTATATGTATATAATAAAAAATATCTATCTATGCAATGTTATTGTATTAAGTATGTCAGTCTTCTAGTACCCATAATACAAGCTCTGCTTAGCTTGGGACTAGATGATGTTGTGTGGATTGTCCAGCATTATTTATTTATTTATTATATTTATGCAAAATAATGAATGAAACTTACTTTGAGATATCTGTTAACTCCGTTCCGTTGATGTCGACCAATCCATCTTTAAATTTAAATAAATTGTATCTAAACATGTCAAAACCATTTCTGCAATCGGGATTCGTTGCTCTCGTATCGTTACTTCCCGGTGTATAACATACTGCTTGCCCTTTCACTTTCTTGAATGATAATAAATCGCCGGGTGGACAACACACCGCTTCATTTTGTGCTAAAGTTCGAGTTATCGTAGCTAGTAAACAGAACCACGTTATTTTCACCATATTTTAAAACACAACACTTTTCTAGTTATCGTATCGTTTTATAGAATAAATAAAACAAGTTCGGGGCACCCGACTTATGCGTTTGCCGCTGGCTATGTATTCTACGCAACTGTATTCAATGCCACTACAGTTCAATGTATCACGAACGTTACTATTTTGAGAGTTTGCGTCGTCACTGTTAGCACCACCATCAATGTGATCATGATAAGATCAACATAATACGTAATTGATGAAATAATAGAACAATCATTATCATCATATAGTCTAATTACATTTTGGCCGTAGCTATAATCATGCGAAAATTTGAACTCATTATTAACTTCGGTTTATATAATAGTTCTGAATGGCTGGATAGATGGCGCTGGCTGTATATTTTATGTGTATCTAAAAAGAAAATTTTAATTCAAGGCTAGATTGAAAAGGTGATCCTGCTCCATAAATAGGCTACAACATCACTTATCAACAGATGAGCTTGTAATCAAATGATTAAGAAAGATAAAGATTAAAGAGACTATTAATTATAAAAAAAAGACGTGTGGCACTCGAGGACTGCCGCGGTAAAGCATTTTTTGCCGCCGGTCGGAG
The DNA here is from genome assembly GCA_932527185.1 of Ecliptopera silaceata. Taxonomy (NCBI): domain Eukaryota; kingdom Metazoa; phylum Arthropoda; class Insecta; order Lepidoptera; family Geometridae; genus Ecliptopera; species Ecliptopera silaceata. The sequence continues at coordinate 4,805,252 of OW052208.1, read as the reverse complement.
TGTTAGATTATTTCGTTACGATATTTCCGGATACGGTCTCAAGGCCCGCGATAGAAGCTATGCAATAGCTTAAAAACTTTAGTACTAAGAATGAGCTCTTAATACGCTATCAAATACTGATATAGATGCAACAAGTATAAACATTTTTGAACTAAAAATAAAACCCTACGTAAAAAAATAACTGAATAGATACCTGCAAAATTACAGTTGAAGCCCTTTCACATTATAAGCAAAGCACGAAGAAAATGAAAGTAAATCTTGAGCATCTCTTTATTGCTGTAAAAAAATTAAAATACCTAAATCTTTGTTATACCTTTAACTCAAAAAACCAAAGCTAATTTTAGGACATTTATTACTACTGACACAATCCACGGGATTATAATGATTTTTTATAGCTTTCTATTTTTAGTTTTATTATTTGTTTCTCCCAGAAAAAAAGTGTCAAGTTCTTGTGTTTCTCACGGTATTTTTATTAAACTGATTCATAACACAAACATTTGCTCTGTGTGGGGATAGAACTCACATTCCACAGCATGAAAGGCAGAGTTACTACCAACTGAGCTGTGACGCCTGTCACCATAACGAGACGACTCCAAAATACACCAAGAGCAGTGTTGAGTTTGTTGAGGCCAACTACATTTTTCTATACCACACAACGACACTTGCTAAAAGTTGAACCGTTTTAGGAAAACAAAAGAATTTATTCTTATCAGCCCGACTGAATGACGCATTATGTACACTGCTAGGTTAGGCTAAAAAGGTTACTACTAATTAGTTACTTTTTTAATATTACGTTATTTCAACTTTACAATGTCGACTTAGTAATGGGTGGGATCTCTTTTTTTTAAGTCGTAAGACCTGTATTAAAAGAGTCCCCTCTCACTGTGGTCCAACTTTTATGCAGGTAATGTACATGTAAAACTTTTTTTTTGTTTTTTAAGACAACCAAACAGACAAACAAAATAATAAGAGTGAATAGAAGTGGCAAAGTTCTATTCGAACTTAGTCTGAAGTTGTTTTATTATTACGCCATTGATACGTTACATGAAGAAGTTACTTTTTGCCTTGGTGCAGTCAAAGCATGCGACGAACACGTTATCCCACTCACATGATAACAATCAAGTACTTACATAACTGACGGATATTTAGTCAAAAATACTAATTAATTTTAAAAAAGATACGGAAACAGATTATTTTATATATATATACAGGGTGGAATTTTGTAATGCCACCTGAAGGGGAAGTACTCTTAATACTTTAGATAGAAGATTTTACTCAAAGAAAACATTCCTTTATTTTTGAAAAGAAAGGAAACTGCATTCAAAGATTTTTAAAAATTTGCTTGCCGCACACGGTAATCGAACCGACTAAAATTTGTAAGTTGCACTGTGTACTTTTATTGCATCGATCGTTAGTATTTAGAAATACTGGATTTATTAAGAAATGAGTTAAATGGTTTTTAAACCATTAAAACCATTTTAAACCATGTAAACCATTTTTGTAAATAATTAAATTAATTTAAGATTTCATTGTTTTCACTTCATTCAGTTTATGAAGTTTGTCAAAGAGATTTCATCCTTATGGTCAATAAGGATCAAATTTCATAAATGTTATAAATCGTATTTTGAACATCAACTCTCAAGATTTAATGTAAATTAGATTTTTACATATCCCCACAAAAAAAAATCTAAAGTGGTGAGATCTGGTGATCTCGCAGATCATGTAAACCATTTTTGTAAATAATTAAATTAATTTAAGATTTCATTGTTTTCACTTCATTCAGTTTATGAAGTTTGTCAAAGAGATTTCATCCTTATGGTCAATAAGGATCAAATTTCATAAATGTTATAAATCGTATTTTGAACATCAACTCTCAAGATTTAATGTAAATTAGATTTTTACATATCCCCACAAAAAAAAATCTAAAGTGGTGAGATCTGGTGATCTCGCAGATCATTAAAGATTGTGCCGTTTGTACCAATCCCGGTATTAAAATGGTTATTAATGTAGGCAGTAGTGATTTTGCTGTTATGGGCTGGAGCACCATCTTGCTGTAGAATTATTTGGTTTCGCTCTTCCTCGGGGAAACCATTTAACTCATTTCTTAATAAATCCAGTATTTCTAAATACTTGAGAGTGTTTAAGTGACCTTCGTACACATGGACTAACACAACCATATTTCTCATAATTCCGAACCAAACGTTGAAAGAAAATCTTACTTGACTGTTAGTTTCATGAACACGAAGAGGATTCACTCGGGACCAATAGTGATTTTTATTGCGAAAAAAAAAAATTAAGAATTTTTTAAAATCTTTGAATGCAGTTTTTTTTCTTTTCAAAAATAAAGGAATGTTTTCTTTGAGTAAAATTTTCTATCTAAAGTATTAAGAGTACTTCCCCTTCAGGTGGCATTTACTTGGGGTCGGCCTTCCTTGTCCGTTTTCTCCACTGCGCACGATGATGGAAACAGATTATTTTAGATTTAATAAAAACTACATTAATTAAAATAATTTATTCTTAAATAATAATATTTTAATATTTAGATACATTCGTGATTATACTAAAGTGAAAACATTATAAAAAGAAAGTACATATTGGGTTCTTTTTATTTTTTACTACAAACATTGTAAAAGTGGGTACATACACATTGGTTTTATTATGTTTACTTACACTACGGAAACGACCATTTTTTTAAGTTTAGTCAGAGTGAAATTCTTCCTACTAAATATGGTGGGACCATATTTAGTTACCGGGATTTGACCAGTTGGACGGATAAAATATACGCGTCCTTGTCTTTGAGAAGTTTAAAATTCAGACAGATATATTTTATCTAATAGCGTATCATGACTTGATAAAAGAACCATATAATAATAATCACATAGTCAAACAGAACTTAATGAAAATTTAATGAAATCTTAAATATTTTTTTTATATGGCAACGACTAGAAGCATTAATTAAGTACATTTTAAAGCATACATCAATTTTAAAGCATCAGATACATTTAAAAAGAGAATATTTTATTTAATACTATAATACAAACAAAAAATGTAAAAAAAGTACAAAGTAGGTACATTAATAATTTAATTTTTATAAAATAATGTGCAATAAGGCTACATTGAAATGTTTCCTTTAATAAATACATAGATGTAATAATAAGTATATTCAGAACAAGGTACACAGGGCATCAATTTATAAGTTAGAACGATGAAACTACAAAAGTAAATAAAAAGACGTGTGGCACTCGGGGACTGCCTATTGCAAAGTATTTTTTGCTGGATTACGCATGCGCAGTGTTAGGTTATTTCGTTACGAAATTTCTGGATTCGGTCTCCACGCTCAATGCCAACGATAGAAGCTATGCAATAACTTAAAAACTGGATAGTAGTTTCAACGCCCACCTCTTTAACGAAAACTAACCGCATTCTCACAAACTGCCATCTAACCCTAAAAAACCGGATTGCTAATTAAATACATAATATAAGTAGTTTCAATATGGTAAACGTAATACCTAACGCAAAACAAACATTCATATCCATCACAAAATTGTCATTAAAATTCTGAATAAAGTTATTTCAAACAATGACTCAATTTTCGTCTTCTGACGCAGTTTTCTCGTGTTATCTGATAACGGGCTGAGTCCTTAGTCAGAGCTTGCATTTTAAAACTCCCTACTCTCGAGCCGACAGTCGTCTCTCGGATGTCCTTATATTTTTGTATGGATTTCCAAGCGACGACTCTCGGCTCGAGAGTTGGGAGTTTTAAAATGCAACCTTGGATTAAGCCCTCCGGTAGTCTATTAATGGTCGTTCATAGGAACATCTGTATGCTGGATGACATTGTCTTCAGCATCGCTTCCAGCGGCCAGATACTTCTCTACTGGGCCAGAGATACAATCCAACCATCCATGTTGAAGCATTGCCTTTACTGCTCGTTTTCGGAACACGACCAAGACTAAAAATATCATCGGTCCTTGCAACGTGTTCACGACATCTAGACAAGCCCTGTTAAAAAATATTTAGTTAAGTAAAGAAATTAATATTTTAAAAAGATAAGCCCTGTAAGACTGGTGGGAGGCGGCGGCTGACCGGAAGTACTGGAAGAGTAGGGGGGAGATCTTTGCCCAGCAGTGGGAAAGTATAGGTTTATAGAAAGAAAAGAAATAAAAGCCCTGTTAAATAATATTTAGATATTCAAAAGCATAATGTATTAACTAGCTGTACCCGTAGCTTCGTTCGTTTCGTATTCAATTTGTTTCATCAAAATCAGTTTAACCGGATAATTAAAAGATTTATAAAAATACGTACCAAACTATATGCTTTTCCATCAATGAACCGATCATTTCAAATATCCATAGTAGTCCCATCACGATTATTAATCGAATTGTCATTGTAAGCCTGGAATATAAATATGTTTTAAAATCCAGGTATGAATTTGCTGTGTGCTAAAACTACGTTGGTTCTATACCTTTTAATACAACTACTTAAACCGTAATACGAACATAAAACTCATAGCTTTCAAACTCGTCGATAAATAACGCTACAGCAAGTTTTCTCTCTATTTCCTTACAATCGAAATTTGCGATCTTCAGAAATAAATTAGTCTAGGCAATTGTGCGCCAATTCTAGTTAAAATCGGTTGAAAAATGCGATCTATAGGCGAGAACAGACAGACAGAAAGCTATGAGCATTTTTGGCTAGTCTTGTAACGGAGTGGGTTCACTCGCTCGCTCGGTCAATAATTAAATAAATAAATAATAAATAATGCTGGTTGATCCACACAACATCATCTAGCCCCAAGCGAAGCAGAGCTTGTGTTATGGGTAGATACTAGACTGACATACTTAATAAAATACATCACATAGATAGATATGGTTTTATTATAAGTACATATAAAATACCCAGAACATCCGGAATAAATATTTGCAGATCGTACACACATTTATCCCAAGGCGGGAATCGAAACCGCAACCTCCGCGTCGCAGGCGAACCTTCGCCCGCCGCGCCACATCGGTTGTCAATTAATTCTGGTTCATGATCATATGACCTCAAAACAAACAGTCTTACGGCCGGTTTCTCGAACGATGATCAACGAAAAGATCTAATACATAATTACTATGTGTCAAACTCGGATCAATCGTGATTTGGGTTTCCAGAAACCGGCCGTTAAAAGTAGAACCAGTTAATTGCACCTCACTCACCTATAACGTAGTGCCCGTATGTGACCTGATGAAAACGAATGCCGCCATACTATTGACGAGGTGTAAATAAATATAAAAATATTCATTATTATGAGAATGGACATAACGCTGTACATGTAGTACCATTGTTGTTCTTTATCTGTAAAAAAGTGTTTAAGTCATATTAAAATCATGTGCCAATAGAATCATTCGCATAAAAAACGCAGACGTAAATATGTATTTGATGATGTAATTTATCTAAATGTATTTGCACTAGCTGATACTCGCGACTTCGTCTTATAATCGCTAATTTTGGATAATTAACACAATATTTTTGTGTTATTTTGATGTATAAGCTTTATTGTAAAGTTTCATTAAACACCAATCAGTAGTTTTTGCATGAAGGAGTAAAAAACATACATACATCCATACAAACTTTCGTATTTATATTATTAAGTAGGATAGTATAAGCTACACTTAGGACAAGATATTACTTCCGGTACATTAACCGGAACATTACTTACAGCAACGAAGGTAGTACCTACGTTGCTGTAAGTAATGTTTATAGTTTTTTTACATAATTACCTAAAAACCAGCAGTGATTGAGGCCAATACCGGCTTTGGGATGTGTACCCGGGTGAAAGTTAATAACTGCCATTACCACAGTAAGGATAGTTGGACAACCCCAAGCATATAAAGCGTAACAGCTGAACTCTTTCCAGCCGTGTGTCACTATCGATGGATGTCTGTTGAAAGAAAATAATTATTAAGTTCATCTTAACCTCCGACCTACTCAAACAAAGAAATACTACACTTGAGACGCTAATTTTCATGCAAAGTTCCCAGCTAATCTTGGATATATCTCGGATAATATCTTGTTTTAGCTCTTTTCGTATTATATTACCTTGTGCTCCTCAAGACTTGAATGGATATTGCATTTGTCCAAAAAAATGCGGCGATTACAAAGAAATACGCCAAAAATCCTGCAACAAAAATTGGTCTTTAATATATTATGGTTTTCAAAGTATAATCCTATTGCTATATAAATAGTAAATCATTATCCTATTATTATAAATTCCAATTCCTATCCAGTAGATCCTTGAACTTGACCGAATCGGAACCGAACTTAGTTTAAATATCAGGTGGTTATTTACACAACATCTAGAAGAATTTTAAAAACATTAAAACTTGCAATACCTTGAAATCACCAATGTCATATTAAAATTGTAACTTTGGTAGTGCAACAATTTAAATAAAAAATATATTTATTTAAGGAAAACCAACAACGGTGCTATCTGGTAACAATATTAGTGAAAGAACATCGAGCAAAAAAATTTAAATCTGTTAAATTTTTTCATGGTCGTTGTAGCCAACGCATTACATTTCGTTCAGTTTCTAAAGTCCAGGGTTAAGGCCCTTGATTGGATCGGTCTACCTTTCACAGACTAATGGTCTAGAACTGAACTAAAGATACGGCTATGTCGTACAGCTTGTATGAGACCTTTATAGATTATAAAAAATTGTATATTTATGTGTATTGTGGTTGCAAATGAAAATGTGTCTATGTTTTACAAAGAGTTTTTACTATGTTTTGAGCTATTACAGATAAAAATAATTATGTATTCCTAACAACCGTAGTTTGATATATTTAGGTAAGTATATTAATTTTTGTATTATCTCGCGTTTACCTCTTGTTGCGCAGAGTGCCATATCAGAATAAGACATAAGCTTCATTATTGATAAGATCCCAAGGCCTATGGCTAAACTTCCACATAGATTTATAATACTCTTCCCTTGCAAATCTCTGTAACAAATATTAAAACATAGATTTTTTGGCATTATCCTTTCGTCTGCAAATCGTCTGCGCGCGAAAACGGCGGATGTGCGACATGCGTTTTTTTGTGGTCGGCGCGCGCACGCCGCTTGGTAAATGATGGATGATTGTACTTTATTTTACTACTGTTAATATGTATTATTATACCTTTTTGAAATCAGCTTGAAATACTCTAACTACTTGAACAATCATTATTACTTATTTACAAACGTACATTTTGCTACTCGAAGTCAAAGATTTAGTAAAGGGAAAAATTACAAGTTCATGTACGAAAACCTCTAAATAATTCAAATAAGAAGTTTTTTAAATCTAATAAGAATTTGATTTAAAAGTTTATGCACCATTATATGATATAAATTCAACAGAAACAACATTTCAATACATTTTTGACAAAAAAAAACAATCACAAAAAAGGTTCGTTATCGGCAATCTTAGCGCACAGCTGTAAAGAGTTCCACTTTCAAAGATTGTTTATAAATTCCACGAACTTCAAGTGGCCCTTTTAATGGCTTAAGCCACTAGAGTGGTTCATAAACTCTGTTTTAAACAAAGAATCTCACATCTCAAGCATATTATTTACGATCTGTGAAATAAATACCAGACCTATTAAAAATCACCATCAAATACACACTTTCAATTTGCGCGATGTAGTACAAAGTAGGTTCAATAAGTTAGACAAAATCATTAGTATCCAAAAACTGTAATATATTTACAATAGATTCGTGATAAAATAATCACCTGTTACCATACAAAAACATTTAGAAATAAAACAATCAAATCTTTAAAAAACTTGCCATTTTTTATGATTACAGTGCCAAGGATCAACCAATGAAACTGGATGTGGCATTTTAGTATGTATCGTCAATTCGTTTTCGTTCATACTGTACGAGTTTGGCTATTGAACAAAAAAAAGTACTTAACAAGAAATCAATAATAATTAAGAAAAACATTAAGAAAAACATTAAGAAAAAATAATAAACATTAAAATCGGAATGATGATGATGATTATCCGAAGGAATAGGTAATAACGTAGTACATACCTACTCAGTTACTTATTTATCTAATAATAAAACATTAAAATCGAAATTATGATGATGGATGACATACTGAAATGCCACTTCCATTCCTATTTAGATCCGGCAAAATGGTCGGTACGTTGACCTTTGAGCGCGTGTATCGGGCTGTCCGTCGGTCAGCTCCTGATTCATGCGTGGAGTGCTTGTATTTATTTCCCTATTTTGAAGAAATACAATTACATTCTAACAATATAACACCGAAATAACATAAAAATATGTATTGTTGACCTATTTCATTCGTTTTTTTAGTAAAAACAGTTAGATATTAGGTTAAAACAAAGGGATTTTGTTAGAGTACTTCGCAAAAAAAAATTGGGTGTCTGTAGAAATTAGCAAGATTTTATATCTAAAAGTTATCAAAACCGAAACCAATGAATGAAAAAACATTAAAAACTTATCTGTTCATCGTTATTTATGCGCCAACAACAATAACATTCACTTTTCACACTGAAATACCACAACAAAACACACACTTGACACACGACAACCGGCCGCGACAGCGCGCGCATTTCGACTGGCCATGTGAACTTTTTCTCCTTTGGTCGTAACTGTTTATACTAATGTTACCTGTCTCTGTTTCACTACGAAGCTAGGGAATAAGTTAGAGAAGTGCAGCTATCTGTTTCTACCCTTAATTTTGTACTTAAAACTGAGACTGCGGGATCGGTCAGGAGCTGATCACGCGACAGATTTGCGAGTTTTGATCGTGATCAGGACCTGTGTTTTCGACAGTCGAAGGGTTACATAAAAAAAACTTTTACTTTTCGTACAAGAAATGTGTAAACACACAATATTATTTTGTAATTTTTCATCTAAGATATTATTAAATAAGATTTAAATAAGATGACATCGAATGATGTTTTAATAAGTAACCTTCTAATGGCCCAAACCATTATCATTCATATTTGATAGCCTTCGAGCGTATTATCACAAACATGTCATAATAGTGTAAATAAACCTACCTGAGTTCGCTCAGTGCTAAATAGATACCGGCAGTCAACGTGAGAAACAGTACGGAAACTATCATACAGTATCCCAAAATGACATCTGGTATGATATTCGATTCCTCGTCATCGTAACATAGAATTGCTATTCTTCTGTTAGCTGTTCGATTTTTGTTTGTTTCATTGCCAATGCATGACCTGTAAAAAAGGTAATTAAGAACTAAAAGTCTAGCGCAGTGTAGCTGGCAAACACTGGATGAGAAGATCCAAAGACCGAGCTCAGTGGCGCGTCATGGGAGAGACCTACGTCCAGCACTAGACTGATATTGGTTGATGATGATGATGAAGAACGAAAAGCGTGGCCTTGAACTGCACTTGGACAGAAATAACGGGCTGTATTCTCTATTCTGTGTAACACACCATTCATCTGAATGTTTGACACTTCTTATAAATTAGTAGGTATAATTTTGGCGGGAGCAATAAACTTTTCGACACATATATTCAGCCGCTGCTAGCGCATGTAAAAAATGTAAAAAGTAAACAAAACATTTTTTTACATTATGATGTTGTTGAATGAATTAAATAAACGATTCTGATTTTAATCTTCGTTTAATTGCAATCAAAATGAACCCCGATTGAATCATACTACCATAAAACCCTGATCGTTAAACTTAAAGGTACCTAATTAGGAATGGCAACAACTTGCACACCGGCGTTCATAATTTACCCAACAGCCTACAAGTTTTACACTAAATAACTTACAAGTCTGAATTGATTATACTCGGTCGCAGATTAGGTATCTCAATTACTACACTTCCCTCCGAATTTACTGTAAACTTAGATGCTCTCATTATGTTCTTGCAAGTCAGCCGAATGCTAGCAGTATCGTTGTTGCTTGGCATCCAACATTTACGCATTTTATATGAAACAAATAGTCCCGGAGGGCAACAGGCATTATTTTGATTTTCAGCTGACGATCGAACTACGATCATCATAGCTAAAACACTCAGGCACTTGAACATTTTGATTGTGATCACTACTTCAGAATCATCCAAGTCTGTATTTGAGCACTGAGCTGAATTTATTGTTTAATCTTTATGCACACTTGTAATGAAATATCGTTACAGTTTTTCACGAACTATGGATCCATTATAATTACACTGTTTACAATGTTCAATCAAAGGTTGCGGATAACGAATTGTGAAATTCATTATTTTTAAGTTAAATTTTCATAGAAGATTGTCGATGAAAATTTGTGAAACACGTAATTTTAAAAAGAGCAATCTTTTCTGCTAGCGCGTCAGACGCTCTTGCAAAACCAAAAGCGACTGCAGTTCGCTGTAGAGGCAGAAGATATCCTCCGATCGCCGCACCGCTACGCTACACATTTTGCATTTTTAACATGCCGATCACCACAGCTAACCATCTTTTGATTAGTTTTGAATCGATTATAATTTTAACATTAAAACACGTCATTTATCTAGTATCAGATATTTCACCACACTAGTACAACAAGGGTATTTATTCCAAGATGTATTTGTATACCCAAGATATCGATGTCTTAGATATTTAAACATTACGAGTTGATCGCTGGACGCAATAAAATAACATGTCAAATCTCAGTTATTGAATCTCCGCAAAAAGGAGCTGGCGCGACAAATAGCGATTCTGGTTTTTGATAAACTGTCGTGGTGTTAAGCTTATTTATTCTTTGTTGCAGCTCCTAAATATGCTGAAATTCTACGCTCGATTCGAAATCAGTGATGAAACGGGAGATCCAATGACAGACCGGGATATGACACTACTACATTACTCAAGAATAACATCTCTCCAGGTACGATTATATGAACAGCATAAATATTTTTTATGCTATTGCATAGCTTCTATCGCGGGCCTTGAGCGTGGAGACTGAATTCAGACATTCCGTAACGAAAGACCTAACGAAAATAACATAACTGCGTAATCCAGCAAAAAATGCTATGCAATAGCTTTACTGCGGCAGTCCCCGAGTGCCACACGTCTTTTTTATCTACCAGAAACTTATTCTCTTTTGTATGTCTGTGCAGAAAGCGGCATTTTCAAAGTTTCCAGATCTGAGGCTATTTTCTCTGGCCAATGTGGCGAGCGTCGATACACGGGAGTCTCTGCAGAAACACTTTGGAAATTTAAGGTAACTACAACACTGCAAAATATCCTCCTGACTTGTGACTTGTGCCGATTAGGTACGCCGAGATGTCTGGGCATATTTCAGCAGTTCGACTTCCAACTGTCACTTATGTTCTTGTTTCAGTTTATAATTTCAATACGTATGACATATTGCTCCAGTTTTATAGAGTTTATTCAGCTGTTAAGTATATAACAATATCGCGCTGTTTCTATTTATTTTGACTCACAAAGTTTAAAAAAATACTTTACCTACAAGTCAAATAATATAATGTTCAGAAGGGCTAATAACAGTTATATTGAATGAAAGTTAAATAATAAGGGTAAAAGTAGGTAAAAAAAAACTTAAACGTTACTTTTTGAAGTATCTATTGTATCATAAGGGTGTGTGTAGATTTACCATTTATACCTGAAATAAAACAATTTTATTTATTTTAATATGCGATGAATCACATGTTTTCTTAATAGTTTCCACAAATGGACTGATACTGTAACCAGTACAGTATGTGCGGTCAGAGTATTGAGTTGCGTGCCTGCATTCTTGTAGAAATTTTTATAATTGTATAATTTCTTGTTTAATAACTATAAATTAATTAATATTCATGAACGCTTTACACATGTTCAAATAAGATCTAATTTATTAACCGACGAAAAAAACGGAGGAGTTTCTCAAGTCCACGTGTATATATTTTTTTCTTGTGTGTTCAAGCACAACTTTTGACAGAGTAGTCAGATTTTGATGATTCTTTTTACATAAGATTTTAGTTTTTCAGTTTTTAAAAAGTTTTATAATAAAAAAGACAATTGAGAGGAGACAGTTGCAAATGATCTATAGATAGCTCAACTGATTCCAGAGATTAATGTAAGTTTTTTTTCCAGTGATAAAGCTCTTCGAGCGATAGCAACTTACCTAAACCTTGTTCCACAAGAAGGAGAAGAAGAAGAAGCTTCTTGGCATAGATTAGACAAAACATTTCTTAAGGAGTTACTGGTACGTAAGAAAAATGACGTTATATAAAGTCAAGTATATAAATATATTGGAACGTTTAAAACATTTAAACATATTAACAGCCTTTGATACGATAATATTAAAACTGATAACGGATTGTTAGAAAATAATAATAAAAATACCAATATTATTTATATTTAAAATATAATAATTAACACTAAGATATAATAACAAACGAAGATACATTTATCTATACAGTTCACAGTGTATATCTAGTACAATGTAATATCAATCTACAATTTAACATTAATAAATATTATTTTAAGATATCCCGCCATGAACGTCGTATATCACAATTAGAAGAACTGAACTCAATGCCTCTATATCCCACTGAAGATGTTATCTGGGATGAGAATGTGGTTCCTACAGAGATATACAGCGGTGAAAACTGTCTTGCTCTACCCAAACTGAACCTTCAATTTCTTACACTGCACGATTATTTACTGAGGAACTTCAATTTGTTTCGGTTGGAGAGCACATGTAAGTGATTCAATATTTATCTTGTCTGTATTTATCTACTGGTGTTAAACGGTTTTAAGGTCAACATTCTCAACGGCCAACACTTAAGCTTTGGGACCATTCATCTTCTTCTTTTATATCCTCGATCCCCTGCCGGTCATTACAACAGGGCCTCGATCGTGCTAAATTGTAACGAAAACGGTTGAAACGAACCGTTGACGTTACAATTTAGCACAATTGGAGCCCAGGTAATTTTGTCAGTATCAAGTTTTTATTTTGAAATGTATCTCATTATGAAGAACTTTATTTTTGCCTAAAATCAAGCTAATTAGACTATTCATCACTCATCGTCGTGAATATATTTCATTTTTGTCATATTATCGAGATTCAACCTTCACATGGCTCGTTACTACACGATGGTGCCATTATATCTTAATTTATGTGCAAACATATTCATATATAACACTGGAACCTTGTGCTATATAAATTTTTAACTGTTTAAAACTTCACATATATAAGTATTTTAAATCATGTAAATTAACTATTGTTACGATTAGTCACGAATAAAATGTTATTCGCAGATGAAATTCGTCAAGACATAGAAGATGCTGTATACAGACTAGCTCCATGGTAAGTAGAATTTATTTCACAATCGGAATTATGAAGAACTAAATAAATTTTTATCGCGTACTTTAACCTAATATTTGTTCTGTGTCAGGGTGTGAGAGGAAAGAACATTAATAAATAATAAATTAATTAATATTCTTGGACATTTCACACATCACACTCTAGTCCCAATCTAACGAAAAAATCAAATAATTACTATGTGTCAAACTCGGATCAATCGTGATTTGGGTTTCCAGAAACCGGCCGTTAGATTAATAAATGAATATGAACAAGAGATATTCAATTATGTACTACTTTCAGGCGTGCAGAAGATGACAGTGTGATGTTTGGTGGTTGGGCGAGAATGGCTCATCCGATAAAGAGTTTTGCTGTTGTAGAAGTCGCTAAACCAAATATTGGAGAAAAAGCACCGTCTCGAGTCAGAGCTGATGTATCAGTGACTCTGAGCGTGCGTAATGAAATCAAACACGAGTGGGAGAGCTTAAGAAAGCACGATGTTTGCTTTCTTGTCACTGTTAGGCCCACCAAAGGAATCGGTAAGTGCTTTAGTACTATTAGGTTTTATAATGATTATTTCGTTTCCCGCTCTGTTACTATGCTTTTTCGGGATAAAAAGTATTAGACCAGGTTTCAAAATAAGTTACATTAAAATCTTTTCATAATTACGACGTGATCCAGGATCAAACATCTTAGTATACACATTTATAATATTAGTTGGATTCACCAGTTCCTTAACTTTCTTACGGAAAATCTTAGCTCCGATATATAGCCTAGTATTGATATCGATGTAACTATGAAAAGATTTTAATACAACTTATTTTGAAACCTGGTCTAATACTTTTTATCTCCCAAATAATTCTTGAATTTTTCAAGTTCGTGTTATATCTGATATATATATGATAATTCGAATATACAAATATAAAACATTTGTACTGTAGGCACAAAATACGACTACAGAAAAAGCATGACAGATCAAGCTGGTATAGTATACGTAAGGGGTTGCGAAGTCGAAGGTATGCTGGACGCTTCAGGGAGAGTTATCGAAGAAGGCCCAGAACCAAAACCAGAGCTAGATGGTGATACTAGAACATTCCGGTTATTACTGGATCCTAATCAGTATAGACATGATTTAGATCGCGCCAGTAGAGGCACTGAGGTAAGATTCATTTGTTCTTCACTTGATATTCTGTACAATTTGCATTCTTTATACGCAGTTTAAGAGTCCATGTTTAAGGGAAAGAAGAAAAAACTAAACAAAAGAATAAAGAATCAGGCACGAAGGGCTACGCACCATAAACACGTTTTATATGAGAATCCCTTAAATATGTATTAATGTCTGTTAGTATTTGTAGTAATAGCAGCGACATATACATCATCTGTGAAAATTGCAGAGATGATGAATTTGATAGACAGACAGACAGACAGACAGACAGACATTGGAGCCTCAGATTATTTGTATACCCTTAGGTTACAGAAAGCGCAGTAGATAACTTTGCTAAACCCTACAAAAGAACATGAAATAAATATACCTCTTCTTCTTTTAGGATGTATACGAAACATTCAACATAGTGATGCGTCGCAAACCAAAGGAGAATAACTTCAAAGCAGTTCTGGAAACCATCAGAGAACTGATGAATACAGAATGCGTTGTGCCGGAATGGTTGCATGATATAGTGCTTGGTTACGGAGACCCTGGTCAGGCGCATTACACCAGGTACTAAATAATTATAAATCTTCATGGACAATTATAGAATAGAAAACTTTATATCAGCACTTAACTTAATGCTAGAACATTTTTTCTTCTGTACATAGTTTAGTTGAGTTCTTATTATTATTTGCATGTTGTGGTGTCCTTTAATTGGGAAAACACTTCGATTTAAGTCTTTTGTTTGTATTATTGTATTTTTATGTGTTTATTCCGTTGGATACCCTTAATAAATAAATAAACATATAAAAAGATACAATTACTTAATGCTAAAATACTGAAAATGGTCATCACTCAGCTTGTGCTGGTGTAGAACCATTGGGCTCTACACCAGCGCTGGTTAACAGTGATGCCAAGAGAGGATGAAGAAGGCGGGTGAGTTGCAATCGCAGACATTGCAGACATCAATTCACACATCACGCTCTAGTCCCAAACTTATCAAAGCTTGTACTATGTGAACTAGATTGCTGACAGAATACTTACATTTTTTTTTGTAAATACACGTCTTGCAATTATTTTGCACATTTTTGTCAATCGTTAATTATAACACCTTTAAATAGGATGCCAAATGAAATAGCAACATTGGATTTCAACGATACATTTTTGGATATGGAGCATCTTCGCAACAGCTTTCCAGGCTACGAGATCAAGGTCCAGACAGACGATCCACGGAAATTAGTACGACCTTTTAAGTAAGTTCTTAATATAATAATTAAATAGCTAAGAGAGCTCGTGCAACACGTGTTTACCGTTGTGTGGTTAGTTCAAGACTGATCGTATCGTGACGACGCGGTTAGCCAACGAGTCCCGAACGCTGACGAAGTGAAAAAACTACTACTACACTATGATATCCTGAGGGCTTAGTCCGAGCCTGCATTTTAAAACTCCCTACTCTCGAGCCGAGAGTCGTCTCTCGGATGTCCTTATATTTTTGTAAGAAATAGAGAGAGAGATCCGAGAGACGACTCTCGGCTCGAGAGTAGGGAGTTTTAAAATGCAAGCTCGGACTAAGCCCTCTGGTCGTTTAATAGTTACGAGTTCATGTTAGGAAGTCAAAAAGAGTCTTATAGAGCTGACTGCCTTCTAAGGTCACGAGTTTGATTCTCAATTCTGTATTGAAATTTTTTAATGAAATACAATGATTAAATAGAATATATTTTATTTATTTGTAGTTTGCCCGCTTTGACTGTGCCCCACCTCATCAATTATCAACATTATCAATTGCACATGCTATAAATTGTACAATTTGTGCGTATGACTGAGCACATATTAAATTAATCAAAGTAATATGAGTATTATAAAGTATATAAAAATATTAGTTCACCTTGTTTATTAAGTATTTTAAAATATAACGTTTACACTAGCTGAAATTTTAGTAACTATGCGATGATTATCGAATGTTGTGTTAAGACATCTGGTCAGTATATGTTGGATATTGTATTAGTTTACAATACTGTAGCACACGGTATATGACGTAAAACATACGCCCACAAATTCAATATGATTAAGAATGATAGTCATGTTTATTTTTGAATATTTCTCAAATATATTTAATAAAAAGTGGCCTTGGAATAACTTACTAAACAGATAATTTCCAAAAGCATACGTGTGACTTTTATAACACTCGTGACTAGATACAATGACGTGTGTTTAACTAAAATACACGAAAAAAAGCACGTGTTGTTGACTCGGTCAGATGTAAGTACTTTCTGAAAAATTTTTGCGTCTATAAAAAGTTTTACAATGCTTTCACATAGATAAACTTAAATCTTGATCTTTTTTGGATTTCTAAATCAAATCAAATCGTTTTATTTGTAAACACAGGTAAAAAATAGTGATGGTAAATAACAGGTATGTGCACTGTGATTTGCGCTAAGGCGTACAAAGTTCCTACAAATTAATACAATAAAAATAAAATAAATAAATAAACGCTACATAAAGACGTTATTTCTTACACGCTACATAAAGGGCCGCGAGAAATATGTCGTCGTCAGTAACTGGTTATCGTATCCCGACCTACGCTTTCTTTTACAGAAATGAGTGCGTTACCTAAGCCTTATTTTTCTGCTGCATTTTCGCAACCTGTATTTTGTTAATAAATGAGACTAAAATATATGTAATAAATAAAAATAATAATATAATTCAAGGTTATCCCTTGAATTATATTATTATTTTTATTATATATGTATATATACATATATATGTGGAAGGCTATGGAGGAGACCTTTGCCCAGTATAGGTTAAGAAAAAAATATATTCAAGGACTATTCACACACACACTCTCAGTCTCAAACTAAGCGCAAACTCTTTTTTTGTACTCGAGAAGACCTTAAAAACGTTATATTTGAATAGTTTGAAGTAACACAATTAACGGATAACTCTGTTTTAGATTAACGTTCGAGAATGTGATAAGAAAACAGCAGATTGGAGATAACGCTATGGACGAAGACGATCCTAAGAAAGTAATCACAGTGGAACCTCACGTACAGCCGAAAAGAGGACCATATCTCTATAATGAACCGAAAAAGTAAGTTTTTACACCACCTGCATACAATACGGCACTTAAACCGGTGCTGGGTTAAACGGGTTGAAACCCGTTCAACCCAACCTAAGTTATACAGAAATAACTCATAAAAATATAAATAACTAGTAGTACGCCCCGGCTTCGCACGGGTAGCCTATATAAAAAATATCATTATAATATAGCCTATGTTCAGCGCAGATAATGTAGCTTCACAACAGTGAAAGAATTTTTGAAATCGGTCCAGTAGTTTCGGAGCCTATTCGATGCAAACAAACAAACAAACAATCAAATCTTTCCTCTTTATAATATTAGTTTAGATAGACTATGATTTTGCCTATTCTTTGTTTCCCTAACTATACGACACACTTATGATGATAATTAAAGATGAGCTTAGCATAAAAGAAGCTTTGTTCAGTATAGATTTTTTGTGATTAGGCCTTTAATTTAATAATTTATAAGTGGTTTGCGCTTAAACGGTTACAATAAAAAACACACCTTTTTTATAATATCGATGATCAAAACACCTCCTAAAACCGGATACTTATTGTATGAAAACTGTCCACAGCAAACTTTATAGGCGAAATAAATCATTCAAAAAAACAATAAAGAGCATCGTTAAGTATCAAGGATTTTTTTATATTGTCTTTTTGATTGATACATCACAGTATGTTTAATTTATGATTGTTCAAATTCACGTAGTTGATTTGTCATCTGAGTAAATATCAAACACTATTCTACTTCTAATATTTTACAGGGTGTAACAGGAGGGGTGAACCCAAAGCGGCAGGGCGATGGGGGAGCTCAATGCGTATCGATATTATATGTATAACCATGTATGTTACAGATTATAATTACTTGGGACATCTAACCTAAAATCTGATTTTCACCAAAATTTCATAAAAGAGCGAGTAACTTTTCAACGACAGAATATCGCTAAACATAGGTGTTATATCGATAGGTATTGAGCTCCCCCATCGCCCTGTTGCTTTTGGTCCACCCCTCCTGTTACACCCTGTATATCGATCAAGAGTAAGAAAAGTCGCGGGCACCAGCTAGTATAAAGAGTAAATTAATGAGCACTAATAAATTTAACAATCGTAAACGTAACATATTTAAGATACACTGCGCGCTAACGCTGCAACGTTCGACAGTAAAGCTGATGACGATGCGCAATGTATCAAATACGTCACTGTTTCGTGATATATTTTTCTGTTTTTAGGAACAATATTCTGTTTACGCCGACTCAAGTGGAAGCCATTCGTTCTGGAATGCAGCCTGGACTTACACTAGTTGTTGGTCCACCAGGAACAGGTAAAGAAAAAACTCTTTCAGAGACCAGTACCTCTAGTACCCATGAGCTGTCACAGTAAAATCGCCTGACTTTACTACAGTAGTTACGTCAATATTAGTATTACGAATTTTAGTACCCAACTATCCGCTAGAGGCGTTGTACAAATCTTCATACATTTTTGAAGTGAAAACTTCTTTAGCGGCGCTGGGTGGGTAAAAACTTTCAAACTCGCGTCAGGGTCACGTGACGTTGATAAAAAGCGTAAGATCGAGGGAAAGGGAGAGGAACTAGTATCTCCCACTCTTTCTACCGTGCCTGAGTGTGCTCTGTTTAGGCGGCACACAGACACATTCGCGCTTGCGCGAATGTGTCTGTGTCATTGTGATTGTCATTGTCATTATGACGTCTGTGGTTATATTTTTGAAGTGAAAACTTAAAAGTGAAAACACAACGTTAATATTGAAGTTTTCACTTCTGCCGGCACTCCCGGAGTGCTACCTTTTTTTTAACTACAGACGCTAGCGAGTATAGTATATATAGTATAGTA
Organism: Ecliptopera silaceata; assembly: GCA_932527185.1. Classification (NCBI taxonomy): domain Eukaryota; kingdom Metazoa; phylum Arthropoda; class Insecta; order Lepidoptera; family Geometridae; genus Ecliptopera; species Ecliptopera silaceata. Next base: position 4,785,896 of record OW052208.1, on the reverse strand, counting down.
AAAACTCATGGTAGAGCTACCGAGCACGAATAGATGTGTGTGACAATCGCAAAAGTATCGAAATGGTGACGTATTCGAGTGACACTACGCGTTGACGCTAACTCGACTGCCGAACGTTGCCGCGTCATCGCGCAATGTGTCTTGAATATGCTAACGTTACGATACGTTTACGATAGTCACATCTATTCGCGCTCACCCCTCAGAAAGCATTTTAATAATAGCAAAAATTGTGCTCAAGAAAAATCTAAACTTGTCATGACAATTTATAATAATGAGTCACACCATTTATTTACGCATAACTTCACGTTTTCTTCGTAAGCTTCATAATAATACAAAATGTTTATTTAAAATAAACTTTTCTAAAATTATCCATGACCGTGTTTGATCAAAACAAGGTTGAACATTGTAATTTGTTTTTATTAATGACTAACTGACCCGTGCCCACTTCGTTGGGCATAATTCGACCGTTTTTTCTCCGATTCGCTTTGCAAAACGGATTACCACGTAAAAGCCTTTTTATTTTTCGGTTTTGTATATAGCATATGACACTCAGCAATAATGTGGCTTTCTATTGGTGAAAGAGTTTTTAGAATCGGTTCAGTAGATCCCGAAATTACGTACCCCTTACAATTGAACAAATATACAAACATTCAAACTTTACCTCTTTATAATATTAGTAGGTATAGATGTTGCTTATACAATCTGTTAAAAGTCACTGCTCAAATTAAATGCTTTGTCATATCACTGAAAAACCACTAAAAAACTTTTGTTTACAATGTCATGATCAAAGACTAACGGCCGGTTTCTCGAACGATGATCAACGAAAAAATCAAATAATTACTATGTGTCAAACTCTGATCAATCGTGATTTGGGTTTCCAGAAACCGGCCGTTAATATAAAATTTCGGTCAAATTCTTCTTGAATTCCGAAGTTTTTCAAAAGTTTATAAGTTGGAAAGTTTGGGGCAAAATTTTCGGGAATCCAGGTTTTTTTGTGTTTAAATCTTACCATAATAGTACATCATTATTCCCACTGCAAACTTGATAAAACCACCAAATACTAATACAAATATGTACTATAAATACTACAAAAAATAATATAAGATGTCTCCTTGTTGGTATTCGAAATGCCCTAACATTTTTAGGGTTCCATACCCAAATGGTAAAACGGGACCCAATATCTGAGATTCCGTTATCCGTACCTATGTCTGTTCGTCTGTCTATCTGTTTTTTTAGTACTAAACCTTTCGTGTGCGAGTCCGACTCGCACTTGACCGTGTTTTAAGCATTATTGTGTACTTCTGATCTTGAATGCAAGCTTATTTTTCTAAAGGTAAAACCGACGTGGCTGTCCAGATAATATCCAACTTGTACCACAATTTCCCGTGGCAGCGAACCCTGGTTGTAACCCACAGCAACCAGGCGCTGAACCAGCTGTTTGAAAAGGTGGCTGAACTGGATGTGGATGAACGGCATCTGCTCCGTCTAGGTCATGGCGAGGAAGCTCTGCAGACTGACAAGGACTTCTCCAGGTAAAGTTGAAGATAATGCTATACTATGTACCCTTTTTACATACATTTTATTTAGGTTAGAGAGATCTTGATCATTTAGAGAATCAAGATCTGTAATGATACTGATGATGCTTAGACAGCAGTGTTCGTTGTAGTACTTTGATCTGCTAAGTTCTTTGTAATATGAATTCAAAATCTGCTCAAGGACCCCTCCGTGAAGATTAATCTCAGAGTCCGTAATAACATGTAGATGTCTTCTCCTAACATCGGGGTCGCAAACGGCGTTCATTCCATAAATTTCTGATTTCCCAGGTTTTTTATATGACAATTCCATATCTGCTCCTCCATAAGCTCATATCCATAACAATCATATCTTTTCTTCATACAACATAGTTAAAATGTGCAAATAAATAAAGGCTTTCATATGACTTTGTCAAGAGCCGTTCCATTGAGGCACCACTAAGATTCTAGCTGTTAGATCCGCGGAAACATATCAATATAACTTTTGGTATCCGCAGATACGGACGTGTAAACTACGTGTTAGCAAAGCGTATGGAACTGCTTAGTCAAGTGGACAGACTGCAGCAGGGTTTAGGGGCTGGTGGTGATGCAGGCGCGACCTGTGAACTGGCTCATCACTTCCACGTCTACCACGTGAGGCCTCGATGGATGGCTTTCTGTGATACTGTTGCTGCTGATAAGGTGAGTTTCTTTATTTTACTTACTTCTGGTTTTCTAGCATTAAAATGACTGGTTGTCTGCTCCATAGTCAAGAAAATATCTGTCTACTGGCGCATTTCTTGGTGACTTCCAGTCATATTCAGGGTATAATGAGATCTGTCTACTGTCTACTAGTGAAATGGCTGAAGGAAATTAAATAATGCAGACTTGACCTGTAAATTAGCGCTTTTCTTGTGTCAATGGGTACATGATAACAACTTTAATCCAAGTTAGAAAAATTTAAATTAGCGCGCTTATAGTTTATACTTAGTGTAATTGTCCAAAATATATCGGTAATAAGACGAAGTCGCGAGCACCAGTTAGTATGTAATATATAATAATAATAATAAATAATAATAAACTTTATTGAAGTGTTAGACTTGGTACATGGCATGTTTAAATAAACTAATATTTCTTCAAAAGGCGGTCTTATCGCATTTGGCGATTTCTTCCAGACAAACCGTAGCTTAAATCTAGACTAAGAACTAAGAGAATACCTAATATGGTATAAGGAAAATCCAAGAGCAGTCAAAGAGACTTGACTGTTTACGAGGACTGAGCGAGGTTGGGCAATTACTAGCCCCCGAACTAGTTAAGAAACTGTATCTCAAGGGCTAGCTCACACCCACCCACCCAGGCCATCGCCATCAAAGATTGAGTGCTCTTGAATCCTTCAGGTAGCATAGATACTATAAAAAACGGTCAGTATACGAAGAGTGCATGTTAATTTTGTGTGAATTAATAACAGGATCTGAGTATTGAAGTGTAAGGGTGTGGGATTGGTCTACCTGTTACTCAGCCTCGTGGGAGCCTAGCTGCACAGGTCAGCCCTATGAAAAATTGGCATGTGTATGGGTATGTTGGTACTGAGTCAGATTTAGAGGGAGCTGCTTATTTTGGAATAATAGTTCAACTGTTGATTTCAGAACCTAAGCAATTCTTCAGTGCTATTATAATTTAAGCTTAAGAGCCAGTTTGTTAGTGACGATTTCAGTTCATACCTGTTTAAGCCATAAATGTTAATTAACTTGTTGGCACGATTGTACAATTGAGGTCCTACTATGGGAAGGAATCGGCTGTAGGTTGAGGTTCTGTGTTTGATAATTTGGCAGACACGGTCTGCCCTACGTTTTTTTTCTTTTAGCTTAGGGTCAAAAGGTACAGAAGGGTGCATGCGTATTATAATTTGCAACACAAAAAGCTGTCTCACTGAGAGTACTTTTGCTTCGCCAAATAAAGACTCAGTAGGGTAGCGGTAGGGTTTTTTTAGCATTACCTTGAGCACTGCTCTTTGTGCCCTTTCCAGCTGAAGCATTTTGGTTTTTGCAGAGCCACCCCATGCGGAGATACAATATCTCAGTATTGATTCACTAAGCGAAGAGTAAACAAGGTTTAGAGTTTTGATGTTAGCACCGGATCTAAGATTTTTGAATATGTAGATTAACTTTCGAATTCGCGATGTCAGACACTCGATGTGCATATCCCAGTTTAATAGCTGATCAATGTACACTCCGAGGTACTTTACATTATCAGTTCTAGCAAGGTATGGACAGGTGCAATTAGGTGTCGGTATTGAGCATTTATGACTTTTGATATTGAAAGACTCTTTTGGAGGTTGACTGTCCAGCGTAAGTGAAAAAGTAATGTATTTTGTTTTGTCCACGTTCAGTGTGAGTAAATTCCGGTCTAGCCAAGTCATTACAGTGGTCAGTGCGTTTTCAGTGGTATGTTTAACGTCTTCCCAACTGTTTCCGTGTATCAGTATGGCAGTATCGTCAGCATAGCAAAACAATTGACAGTTGGGGAGAGAGAGGTCACAGAGCTCGTTGACATATATTTGAAACAGTGTTGGGCCTAGAATACTCCCCTGCGGAACTCCAAATTCAAGAGAAATCTCCTTGCTGCAGAAGTCGCCGAGTTTAACAAATTGTTTCCGATTCGTCAGGTAGCTTTTGAACATATCAAGAGCCACTCCCCTGATGCCCATGTTAGACATTTTATTTAGCAGCAGTGGGACCGAAACTGTATCAAAAGCCTTAGATATATCTAAGAATATAACTAGGCATTTATTTTTAACGTCTAGATTTCGGGCAATCTCACTTGTCAGTCCGACTACCGCGTCTTCTGTCGACCTACCTCTTCTGAAACCAAATTGATTTTTGGACAAGATACAATTTTTTTCTAAAAAGCTAGTCAGCCTTATGTTGAGTAGTTTCTCTAAAATTTTTGAAAGGGAAGTGAGAATCGATATGGGCCGATAGTTGTTGACACTGTGTTTGTCTCCAGATTTAAAAATTGGGTGCACTAAGGCTTTTTTAAATACTTCAGGAAATTCCCCATTTGAAATTGCAGTATTACACAGGTGAGCAATCACGGGCACCAACACTAGGCTATTGAGTTTGAGTATTTTTGATGATATGCCATCCCATCCCACTGCGCAATCGCTTCGTAAACCAAGAATAAGGTTGTCTACTTCTGAGTAATCTGTCGGGTAAATAACAAAAGAGTTTTTAGGTGATGAAATTAATGGAGGAGGAGATGCGTTTACTGGGGTTGTTATTCTGTTCGCATAAGAGCGGCCAATGCTAGAAAAGAAACTATTAATTTTATTTACTGATGTGTCTGGTTTTGAATCGAGTTTTAAAAGTTCTTGAGGAGGAGGAGTAGCGGTTTGAGTATGGACAATGCTTTTGATGAGTTTCCATGTTTGTTTGGGGTTTTTTGCAGCTTTACTGAATTCGTCTTGTTCATGTTCGCGCTTCAGCTTTTTTAAAAGATTATTGAGAAAGTTGCGGTAACGGGTGTAGATTAGTTTTTTAGTACTGTTTTTAGGGTCTTTGCGTAAATGGTTATGTAGTTTATCGCGGTGGCGAATGCAACGAAGGAGTCCGTGGGTAATCCAGGGTTTAAGAATTCTATTCTTTTTTGCGATTACCATCCTGGAGTGTTTTTCAATGATTGAACTCACGAGCACTATAAGTTCAGAAGCTACTTCGTTCGTGGTTGCTATGAACATAATACGAGAGAAATCGATCATGCATATTTCTTTAGTGATAGCTTCGTAATTTAGTCTCAGTATTGTAGGTGAGTATTTGTTTTTGTCCAACGACTTATACAGGCAAAAAAGGATGGGACAATGATCAGTAAGATAAAATTGTAGAACCATGGTCATTGAATCACGGTTACTTTTTAGAAATAGATGATCTATGCATTTGTTACTATAGTGTCTTGTTGGTATTAAATGAGTAGGTAGCAGACCATAAAGAGCCGACATGTTAAGAAGTTCATCTCGCTTATGTGGCTCGTTTGTATCAGCTTTAATATCAATGTTTAAGTCACCAGTTAAGATAATATCTCGGTAATTAGTCAGAGACAGTAAGACGTCACTCAGACTCGTGACGAAACTGTCTATATTTTTAAAGGAAGGAGACCGATAAATAGATACCACCGCTGTAAATTGACCTATGCGACAAATAAGGCATGATCCTCCATGAAACTCTGGTTCAGTGACACTACAGATGATATTATCTCTTACGTACAATACTACTCCATCATTCTGGTTAATGTTATTTTTGGTGGCATGAGAAACATAACCTGGAATAATAGGGATATGTATAACTTTTTGTAGCCAGCACTCAGTCAGGATAATTATTTCACATTCGGTTTTTATCAATGTAAGTAAGGGAAGAAAGGCAGAGAAATTGGAATTTAAGCTACGAATGTTTAGGTGCAAAATCTTTACAGACTTTTTATTTTTATCTATATGGCCAGGACATTCTTCAGGTAAGCAACTGCGTGAGGGTGACATTCCAACTACGTCAAGTTCATTGCTTATTTCTATTAGATTCGACATTTCGTAGTTGGTGATAAACTATATCGTTTCTGGTAATTTTATTTTATGTGTTTATTTAAAGTTGTTATTTTTATCTATCTTAAAGTTATAAGCAGGAAAGATTTGTAAGTGTAAGTATGTTTATAATTGTGTTGTGTGTGTGTGTGAAAGTTAGTTTAGAATACACTCTACGATAACTGCAACGTTTTCAATAACCTGCTTCACCACTAGAAAGCTACATTCACAGTGAGTAACATAGACTATTTTTATAAAGCTAGAGTATTATGAGTTAACGTGAGCTGACAAAGAATTGAGATAATTATTTAAGGTAATGAACAACAAAACGACAATAGGTATCAACGTAAAAATAGTATAAACACACTAAACAATTCCAAAAGCCACCTTAACTATTAATTAATGTAGTTTTACTAAACGATACAGGATCCCAACTACTGTATTTTTAGGTTATCAATATCTTTTTCCGAGTTAATGCGAATAATCGGAGCACCCTCCGTTTTGCGTATAAAGATGCGGCCGAAAGATGTCCAGCAGAAGGAATAATCGGTATTTTTTATGAACTCTCGAGCAAGAAAATATAACCTCTTATCTCGCTGTGTCAGGGTCTCGGAGATGTAGACAGGCTTACTAAGCCCAGTGATCCCAAGGCAACCGGTATTGAACTTATTTTCTCGATTTTCCTTGTTGAATTTTTTGACAGCGGTTATGAATTCGTCTCTCTTGAAGACCGTAGTAAAATTGGCAATTACTGGTTTATTGATTGATTTCGTATTAATACGATAGACGTCTTTGACATCAGAATTGTAGAGTAGGACGTCAAGGGAGTCAGCAGTTTTTTTCAGGATGTTTCGGAGATCCTCCTTGTTCTCATTAGTATTCTGTGGTATATTTCTTATTTCAATACTTGTTCCTATTGTTTGCCTTTCCAGAAACTCTACCTTGCTCTCCAAGTAGGCTATCCTACTGTCTGAAACTTTCTTCTCTTCTTCTAGAATGTTTATTCGGTTCAAAGATTTCTCGTAGTTCTGAGACATAACATCCATAGCCGTTTTGACATCCTTGATTGAGTTTAGGATAGCGGTAAATTTAGCGTCCTGATCCTCTTTAAGGGAGGAAAATAATTCTATTATTTCTCCTTTGCCAATATCATCAGCTTCGCCGCGCTTGCGTCTTTTCGTGTTGCGCAATGGGGCGTTGAATAAGGAGAAGGGTGTATTAGCTCCGACTTCCAGCAAGGGAGAGTCTGTAATATTAGGTTCTGAGGCGTAGTGGTGCAAAGGTGAGACAAATACCGTAGGCGAATCCGTAGGTGGTGTCCTGTTTAGTGGCATCACAATAAAAATATATATATCGTCACCGAAAAGCTATTAGCAAAGCAAGCGTAGACTTTGTGTGAGTGAGTAGATAGCTCGCGGCCAGGCGACGTTACAATACTCGACAGCGGTACCAGGCGAGCAGCAAGCACAAAGCAGTCCAAGTTCGCGCGAGGAATAAGCAGTACAGCGATAGTGTTCTGTATTCGTCGATGCCGCGCTGGGCGTGTCCGTCCGAAGCACGCTGTGTTACGCTGTGTGAGTGTTGTTGACTGAGCGCGTGTGCGTGTGTAAGCTGCAAATCCGTTGGGTGTGTGAGTCGACGCGTAGAGCCCGAAAACTCGTTTGCCGGCTCCCGTGTGTGTGAGGATTAGTACAGATAATGTTGATTCTTACTCGTTGTAGATGATGACGACAAGTGCAACAGCAGTGTGTGGGTGACTCGATGCGGGGTGCTGCGTATCTCTTACTTGTTTCTGCTCTCCTATTTTTCAGTTTGATTTTTGACGTGAGAAAGTATGAATTAAATTTAAATCAGACGTAGAAAATATCTCTGCTCACGTCTACTCGGTATCGAGGTCCGGGGGGAAGAGCATGAATATATGAAGCTTTACTGGCTGGCTTTATGATGCTATTGCTATACACAAAATGAGCTTATAGTGCCTCAATCTATTGAGATTTGAGCTTATTTCGTGCTGCTAACCTCAAGATTTTAGCCAGCTGCAGTTAGATCAGCTGTAGAACATAGCTCATCTAGCTATTTTTTCGCAGAGCAAATCCATCGAGACGATCGGCAAAGAATTTCCGTTTCACGATTTCTTCGAGGATGCTCCAAAACCGCTGTTCCCTGGCAAGTGTTATGACGAGGATATGGGAATAGCTAAAAGCTGTTACAGGTGAGAGTTACATGAAACAAACTTTCTCAGATCTTTAATGTAAACAGTTCAAGTGGTAATGTTTTCTGTCTAGACTTTAGGCTTGTAGAATTTCTATATAGAAATATAGAGAGCTATTTTGACGTGACAACGTCTTATAATTCGATAGAGCCGGCTGCACGCACGAAAAAACATGACTCATGAGGCGTTCTGAGGCGTTCCATGAAGTGACGTTGTCACGTTCAACTATCGTCAGTAAACGGACTTTACAGACAAGCATTTTTTTTTCTGGTATTAAATCACCCGAGGACTTAAACTATGAATATTATACTGGAATTTAGGATGATGCCATAATATTTTGTGCTTCTTACCTCAGTAATAAATATTCGATAGTCTGCCAAGATCGTAAACATTCCAAATCATAAATAATTTTAATTTTATGTATATTTTACAACGCTTAGATATATCGTGCATATATTTGAAGAGCTGGAAGAATTTAGAGCGTTTGAACTGCTGAGATCTGGACTGGATCGTTCCAAGTATCTTCTTGTGAAAGAAGCTAAGATTATAGCCATGACTTGTACTCATGCTGCATTGAAGAGATCTGAATTGGTGCAAATGGGTAAGTTTATATGCAACTAATGTTTATTTGTGGTTAATTCTATTGAATTTGTTTTTATTATCTATCGTTGGTGCAATAAATAAATAAATAATCATGAACATTTCACACATCGTGCTCTAGTCCCAAACTAAGCAAAGTTTGTACTATAGAAGCTAGATTGCTGATACAATACTTATAATATACACTTTGGTTATAAACAATTTATTACATACATAGAATACATAGTAACACTCAGACCAGAATAAACATGTTCATCGCGCTCGGTGGGGATCGAACCCACGACCCGCAACAAGGAAGGCAGAGTTACTACCAACTGAGCTGTGACGCTTGTCAATAACTGAGTTAGCGCCCAAATATCTCCTTTAAATCTTTGCTACGAATTATTGCCCATCTATCCAATAAAAACAACGCATGAGAATCCGTTTGAGTCAGTCCATTACTCGAAATGGGAGCAAAATGATTTTGATTGTACTCTTCCGCTTCTTCCGTAGTTTTAGGTAATGTATATTAGTCACTAGTTTTTGTCTGCGACGTCTTTGCAACGTCAGTTTTTTTTGTGAAAGGAGGAACAAGGAAAATCCGTTGAAATCTGTGACGAAAGTCACGTACACGCCAATTTGTGTTTGCTGTATGATGCTGTCTGATAAGCTAAAATAGATATTAGTGAAGCGAGCATTACACTATATCATCATCATAGGCAGCCCGTACTAGCCCACTGCTGGGTATAAGCCTCCTCCCTCAAACGCCACTCTTTCCTAAAATTGGGTCATTTGCATCCAGGTCCTACCCTGTACGGCAACGATATCGTCCATCGTTACACTATATAAAATGTGATAATTAGATTGCTATTAGACCCAAACGCAGAAAAAACATAAATATTTTACCATGACACAATCGTTTGTTCTCACAAAAACGTTTGGTGGACGGATATGACGGGATATTAGCGATTTTACTACTCTGGTAAACGTGCATTTTCTTGGAAATCCATAATATGCTCACCGATAAGCTCAATTATTTACCCAGGTGGGTTAAGTAGGTCAAAGCTATAAGTTCCTATTCACGCAATAACGTCATTTTTACGATAAGAATGTTTTAATGACAGCCGTCACAGTTTAGATCATACATCTCGCTACTCTCTCGTGCGAGTCGCAGGAAGATGAACCCTTCACGAGACTGATAGCGGAGTCTTAGGACCTTTCTACGGAACCCTAAAAATATGAGTATTTCATCAGCAATCTAGTTTCCAGTACAAGTTTTGCTTAGTCTAAGACTAGAACGAAATGTGTAAAATGTCCGTAAATATTAATTTATTTCACTATTGGTGCACTACTATTTGGGGTAGACCTATGGGAGATAGATTAATAAAATATATACTACTGTCTATTGAACCTATGTGAACCGAAATCTACTCATGACTTGTTTCATAATTTAAGAATTTTCGTTCATTATATTTACTATCTTATCTTATCGGGCATATTGTTTCTAGAGTAACTATATCAAACCTTCAACTTTTGCTTCACAAATTATGAACACAACTAACCCTATCCCAGGATTCAAATACGACAACATACTGATGGAAGAATCAGCGCAAATCCTCGAAATCGAAACTTTCATCCCACTTCTACTCCAAAACCCTCAAGACGGGCGCTCACGGCTCAAGCGATGGATCATGATCGGTGATCATCATCAACTGCCGCCGGTAGTGAAAAACATGGCTTTCCAGAAGTATTGTAATATGGAGCAGAGTTTGTTCACGAGGATGGTCCGTCTTGGGGTTCCGTATGTGGAGTTAGATGCACAAGGCCGTGCTAGACCAACGTAAGTAATTCTAATAATAGTTTTATATATACTTTTGTTTGCTTGTTTGCTCTTATACCTAGTAGTGCTCTTGTACCTATATAAAATAAATAAATAAATAGAGGAGAGTTAAGAAGAAGACGTGTTGTACCGACTCCTCATAGCGTGGGACAGGGGTAGGAAGATGATGATGATTATTTTTTTCTAGATCTTTGATCTTACTAATAGTAAAAACAGGTATCAGCTTCAAAAATACTCCATTATTTATTCATACTAATTAAATTATAACCAAGTTTAACGTAAGCCACATGGAATATATACATACAAATGAGCCGACAGTTATTATTTCTTAATAGTATATTGATTTGTATAACATAACTGTTAGGCTAGTTTAGCCAAGACAATGGCTACTCAAAAGCCATTCAATTAGTTGTTTTATGTACATGGCAGATGGTTTGCCATGACCGGACTACCCGTGGTTATTCAGCCTTGACTTGTGTTTAATCGAGCGTTGAGCGGTTGGACAATGAATAGTAAAGTTATCATCAAAATTGCCCAGCTGTGGGCAAAAATGCTCGCGGATTTCCAGAGCTTATGCGAGTAAATTGGTGCTAATGAAATTTAAAAGGGATTATGGGTATAGGAAGTAAAGTAACTAGAGCGGTTTGCATTAACAAGTCTGAAAATTATGTTTTTTAAACCGACGAAAGAAACTGCGCGGGGTGTTATAATTTTAGGGTGGGGGGGGTATCTGGGGGGGTGTGAGTGTGTGTGTTTGTGTCTGTATGTGGCATCCTAGATGGTCACCGCTACAAAATGGCGATTGTCATAATTATTCACAAATTCCTCAATATGGGTATCAAATGAAAGGACTTGTCGAACTTGTAGAATACACAACGATAAATTTCAAAGTCGTGGGTGTTTTTTATTTTTTTATACTATACAAGTATAAGAAGTATGTAATTAAAAAAAAAATTATTGCACTGAAATTATCTATCTTGTGGTAATGCGTCAACATCTAGGACTGCGGCTTGAGTCTGGATGTATATAGGTCTAAAGAATTTCCTTTTAAAAACTTTGATCTACTTACATATCTATCTATATGCCTCACGGTAAAGCAAAACAGTTAGAATCGTTTATAATTTAGTAAGTTCGTTAGAATTTTAGGCAGAACCGCAGGCATCTAGATATAGGCGGAGTGGTCCAATTTATGGGGGTAAAAAATGGTTCCAGACTTTATAAATCATCAAGATGATTTATAGACGATGCAAAGGCATATAATTATTGCATGGTTATATTTCTTTCTATAATAGATATACTTAATAAAAAAAAAAATATGCTGGACAATCCACACAACATCATCTAGCCCTAAGCTAAGCAGAACTTGTGTTATGGGTACTAGAAGACTGACATACTTGATATACATGATTTATATATATTGACTTTATGATAAACCCATCCAAACCATAATAGGCCAAGCTGATCAGTACCCCAAGTACGAGTTTGTGCACATGGAGATCCAAGCAGTGTCCCTAGCACATTTCTTGAGAAGCTTGGATCTCCATACAAAATCGGTCGCGCTCGGCAATTGCGTCTCTGCGATCTCAAACTCGTACTTGGGGTACAGACTACAGTATAGACTACAGTACAGACTACACTACAGTATACATTATATAATATTGTATATACTAACAAAATCTTATAAAAATGACTAATATAATGACATAGACTTGATGTTAGACGCACATAATGCACTTTGTCCCGATGATACATACAATGTACTAACATAATATTTTAATTATGGTAATGATAGTTACTCATACATTACGAATAAAGCTTTTGTCTGTATTTCCGTCAACACAATGAAACATCTAGACATATATGCGACTATAAATGTACATTTTAACGCTATATAGCAAGGTAAATTATATATGTCATGCGGAGGGAAGAAAGTCATATAACAAGAAGAGTGTTAGATATGAATGTGGATGGATGTAGAAGTAGAGGGAGGCCAAAGAAAAGATGGATGGACTGTGTGAATGACGAAATGTGTAAGAAAAGTGAGCATTGAGATGACGTCTGATAGAGGAGAGTGGAAGTAGAGGACGTGTTTGTACCGACCCCACATAATGTGGGACAAGGGTAGGAAGATGATGATGATAGCTAGCTAAATTCAATTATATCATTACATAGATACATACGCTTATGAGAACATTAATTTACATTAACAAAATAACATTAGCGGTCCAAAACGTTGTCTGATTTAAAAGTACAGCAAGAATAGAATTATAGGCAACGTTTACAAACGAATGAGTAATATATATTTTACAAAATATTAAAAATCTAAGTACATCAATTTATCATTGACAAGTAACACAAATACATTATTAATAATAACTTAAAAAATACTGGTCAGAATTTAATATTTTTATGAAACTATGAAGTATGATCTAGCAAATAAAAAAAAACATCTTAGTCGATTCGTAATCGTCGGAAGTTATCGCGTAACATGCAAAAAACAAATACAGGGTGGCGCAAAAGAAATGACCCTATTTGGTTCAGCTATAACTTTTTTTCTAAATTAGAAAAATAGATTTAGGTTTTTTTAAATGTATATTTGGTTCATTAAATTTTGTACCATTAGGATTTAAAAATTATGTCTTTTAAATAGTGACCTCCAGAGTTGATGCAAGCTTAAGCCCTTTTTATGACATTTTGCATAACTTGCCGTAACACTTCCTGCGATATGTTCCTTTTTTCTTGATGAATGATTTCTTTTAGAGTTGCGATATTCTGTGGCTTGTTCACATACACCCGAGATTTCAAAAAACCCCAAAGAAAGAAGTCTGGACTGGTCAGATCGGGTGATCTTGCAGGCCAAGGCAAATCGCCAAAACGAGAGATAACTCGGCCTAGAAAAGCGTCCCTAACTAAGTCCATAGTGTCACGCGCTGTGTGTGCCGTAGCGCCGTCTTGTTGAAACCAGATGTGCTCCAGCCTCAATTCGTACAAACTGGGTATCAAAAACTCACGTAACATGGTTCTGTGGCGTTCTCCAGTGACGCAATTGCGTGGCACGTTGCCTCGTTGATGTTTCTGGACACTCTTTCACATATTCGCGCACAGCATCGATATTTTCAGCTGAACGGCCTGTTCTTGGTCTCCCAGACTTAGGTCTATCCAATGTTGAATCCGAATTGAGCGACCAATCGGTGCTGGACGGTGGGGAAATCGTTGACGAAATTCACGTTGTGTTTTTATCACTGATGAATTATTCCGTAAGAACATTGACACGATTATTCCACGTTCTTGAGGAGTAAACCGGTCCATGTTTATTTTCAGTGTATTTTACATTTGTTGACTACACAATTTTCAATAATAGAATGACAGGAAATGTCATATAAAAAAATAAACAGTGTTTTCTGTAGTGCCCTTACTTTTGCGCCACCCGTTATAACCGAGTCCCTGCATCGAAAAACAAAAAAATCTTAATTCCGATACCCTTACTCAGTTTGACCCAAATCAAAGGTTCAATGACCGCAATCCTTTCTCCAAGAGTTATGAATGAAGTGCTCAGCCTGAGCACAATAAATGTGACGATCGTAAACGTAACGGATTAACGTTACACTGCTCGCTAACGCTGCAACAATCGACAGTTAAGCTGATGTCGACGCGCAATGTATTTCAAATACGTCACTGTTTCGATATGTTCACGATTGTCACATTTATTCGAGCTCAGCTGTTACTTTTGCAGCTGGCTTATGGGGCCAGATTTCGCATAAACGGTCCATTGTCTGCAAATACTGCAATGCATAGCAATCACTCAAGCTTTATGTACTTAACTCTTTAGGGTCACCTAGTGATCCTAGGTGACCCTATTTTAGGATTTCTAGGCGTAACTATGTATGTATTTTTAAAAAAAATATATAGTATTCTATCAGCAATCAATATTACAAGCTTGCTTTATTTTGGACTACAGTGCGTGAATTGTCCATGAGTATTTATATCGATCATTGATCTTAAAACTTAAATTCTTTATAAATACATGATAGATAGTAACACCCCAGACACAGAACAAATATTTTATGTTCATCACGGAAACATTTTTTGTGGGAATCGAACCCATGACCCGCAGTATGGAAGGCAGAGCTACTACCAACTGAGCTGTGACGCCTGTCGAGGTATGCAATTATTAGGAAACTAAGCAAAATCTAATGGAACTTTTCTATACAGGATCTGCAATCTATACCGATGGAGGTATCGTGCGCTTGGTGACCTGAATCACGTGACCCGCCAGCCAGAATATCGCGCGGCCAATGCAGGTCTAAGGCACGACTTCCAGCTGGTCAACGTTGACGACTTCAATGGAGCTGGAGAAACTGAACCAAGCCCTTATTTCTATCAGGTTAGTGTATACTAAGAATTGTCATTTTGATTAGTCAAAGTCAACATTCTATTTAAGTATGTCAGTCTTCTAGTACCCATAACACAAGCTCGGCTTAGCTTGGGGCTAGATGATGTTGTGTGGATTGTCCTGCATTATATATTTTTTTTATTCTTATTCCAATTGTGTCGGTAAAATTGTAACATAAACAAACTGCTTAAGTCTTAATCATATTGAAATACTTGGAATCACAAGAAGTTTACAAAAGGGACCTTATAAGGAGTCCTTTTTGTATAAGTTTCTGAAAATAACCATTGAAATTCCTTATACACACCATTCTGAAGCTTACCGAGCTGTGACTCAGGTTACTTCGTCTTGTTCAATGAAGCGGTTTGTTCTATTTTTGGCAGACAGAGTGGTATGCCCTTCATCCATTATTCTTTAGATCTTTGAGGCTCCGCATCTTGGCCTATTTAAGATCTTTAAAGGGAATGCTATTTCTTACCGAGTATTAAGTCTTATATATGAATACGCGCAGACATCACACAGTAGTCTCAAACTAAGCAAAGCTTGTACTATGGGAACTGGATTGCTGATATACTAACTTACTATATTTTTATAAATACATATGTACTTAGAAAACATAGTAAGTAACACCCACACAGAACAAATATTTATGTTCATCACACATACATTAGCTATGGATGGGAATCGAAACCACGACCCACAGCATAGAAGGCCGAGCTACTATCAACTGAGCTGTGACGCCTGTTAAGATATCTTCTATCTATGAGTACTTCAGGTACCTACTAGTACATTAGTAGTGATTATAAACAACATGATGGCGCTATGCGTCAGCTAAGTGGCTTTTAAGGTTACCTAATGGATCGAATCCAGAGTAATTAGATAGAATTAGAATTATTTCCTTAATAATCTCGACCGATAAAAGGTTTGGCATATAACTATACATTTTTGATATCTATTTATATTTTCTACAAAAATGAACAAAACTGACATCAATCGTCATCGTCATACTAATAATCTATCTTGCCCATAGTGCACCAACATCTGCACTATAAAATATCTTAGCGAAGGCACAGAGAGTGCCATTGACGTAGCCCGTTTTTGGGCAAGACACATTTGACAAGGGGAATTGTCGTCACGAAGAAGAAGAAGATATATAAAACACATTAAAGATTACTCACAAATACACCTTAAAACTCCAAGTACTTGTCAGATCTTAAAATAAAATAAAATTAACAAGTCGATATCGAATTACAGAACTTACACGTTAAACTTGAAACAACTGTATTTCCTAGCAAGTTTTATTGAAATATAACATCTTATTAGTTCCGTGTTTCGTTATATTTATTTAAAATTTAAAAGTACTTTTCAAAGCAGCTTTGAAACGCTTCATAATAATTATTATTATTTGTGCATTGTACCTTTCAATTTCGTTATTATAATTATTGTAATAACGTAATTGAAAGGCACAATGCACAAACCGTTACTGACCTACCTTACCTTGAAGACCGGTAAAATAAAGGGCCGATGAGAATACTTAAGAGATATAGAAGAGGAAATATTTTTTATAATTTTGAACTTTACAGCGGTGACGAAAGTACCATTAATATTACCCTAAATGTTATGCTGGTTTTTTATACTACAATATTGAAATACTTACCGACCGACCGACGACCGATGTGGCGTGGTGGGCAATGGTCCGCCTGCGACGCGGAAGGTTGTGGGTTCGATTCTCGCCTTGGGATAAATGATACGATGTAACGTACGATGAAATTTGATAAATGTTTGTACGATCTGCAAATATTTATTCCGGGTGTTCTGGGTATTTTATATGTATAATAACTCGAAGCGTTCGATGGAAAGTAAAGCCTAGGATTTTACTTAGTAGCTTGTCAACATCTAGATTAAGTTGTATTAATTTACAAACAAAACTAGTACTCTAAAAGCGTTTATTCAATAAAAATCTCACAAATCTCTCATTTCGTATATAAATTTTTGTTTTATTTTTGAAGTGAAAACTTCTTTAGCGGCGCTGGGTGGGTAAAAACTTTCAAACTCGCGTCAGGGTCACGTGACGTCGAAAAAGCGTAAGATCTTATTTAATTTTTATACATTGCTCGTAAAACAAGAGACGACAAAAGAACACACTTGCGGTCACGCGACGTATGACTCAAACAATTAAATAGTGTTGTGGCGACCGGCGCGGCGCCCGGCTCGAGTACAAGGCGCTGCCAACACGCGGTGCGGTGAGGAGCGCGGGGGCGGAGGACCGAGGAGCGGCGCGCGCCGGCATTAGGTTGCCAATCTGAGAGTTATATTGCCATATCTAGGACGTCTAGGACTCCCATAAACGAAATGTAAAAATACAGTATTGCTTATATTACATAACTAGGACGAAATAGTATTATTACACTTCGTGTGATAATGGTGCATATAATACGATATATTTTAAATACAAGCTTATCTTGTATATATATGTGTGTTCCCTTGGGGGATGGATAAATGTATAAACTGGATCGTTTTACTTTGTTTTATTTTAACATTAATAATTACAATGTTTAGGGGGCCGTGGCCAGTATGCGAAGAATGTTATTTTTGAAGTGAAAACTTCTTTAGCGGCGCTGGGTGGGTAAAAACTTTCAAACTCGCGTCAGGGTCACGTGACGTCGAAAAAGCGTAAGATCTTATTTAATTTTTATACATTGCTCGTAAAACAAGAGACGACAAAAGAACACACTTGCGGTCACGCGACGTATGACTCAAACAATTAAATAGTGTTGTGGCGACATGACGTGACGATGACGTGGCGACATGACGTGACGTGACGATGACGACGAAGCCAACGAAGACACAGACACATTCGCGCTTGCGCGATGACGTGACGATGACGTGGCGACATGACTTGACGTGACGATGACGTCACAAGACACAGACACATTCGCGCTTGCGCGAATGTGTCTGTGTCTTCGTTGGCTTCGTCGTTGTGTCACATTCGCGCTTGCGCGAATGTGACACAACGACATGACACAATCACAATGACACAGACACATTCGCGCTTGCGCGAATGTGTCTGTGTCAGTGTGTCTTCGTTGTCTTCGTCGTTGTGTCACATTCGCGCTTGCGCGAATGTGACACAATGACATGACACAATCACGACTGTGGTTATATTTAGTCATGTCGCCACGTCATCGTCACGTCATGTCGCCACGTCATCGTCACGTGACGATGACGTGGCGACATGACGTGACGTGACGATGACGACGAAGCCAACGAAGACACAGACACATTCGCGCTTGCGCGAATGTGTCTGTGTCTTCGTTGGCTTCGTCGTTGGCTTCGTCGTAACGACATGACACAATCACAATGACACAGACACATTCGCGCTTGCGCGAATGTGTCTGTGTCAGTGTGTCTTCGTTGTCTTCGTCGTTGTGTCACATTCGCGCTTGCGTGTGTCACATTCGCGCTTGCGCGAATGTGACACAATGACATGACACAATCACGACTGTGGTTATATTTTTGAAGTGAAAACTTAAAAGTGAAAACACAACGTTAATATTGAAGTTTTCACTTCTGCCGGCACTCCCGGAGTGCTAGCTTTTTTTTTTTTACATCGTTTGCTGAATATTGGTAGTGGTTTGTTTTATAAATAAACAAATAATTTCATAAAAATATATCAAATACATACCCGAAACAATAATCCTAATGTTACGTTAATTTTCGTATTTATAAGCCTCTTTCTTTGCATACACTGTTGAGATTAATTAACAAATACGATGTTCTTGATTACGTAGTAATGCGATTACATCATACTATACAAATATTATATCAGAGGCGCCAGTTAGGCATGAATGAACACACTATGCTAACTAAACTAAGCTGTCCTTGAAAAGTTCAATACTCGCTTAATTAATTTTTATTTAAATTATTGACAGATGGCATAATTCATCAGTTGAATGCCTTCCGCTCTCCTTGTAGGTCGGACCTCCACCATGTTTTGTTTATGGTCGTAGTGTTTCTATACACCGACGACCGATGTGGCGCGGCGGGCGAAGGTCCGCCTGCGACGTGGAGATTGCGGGTTCGATTCCCGCCTTGGGATAAATGTTTGTACGATCTGCAAATATTTATTCCGGGTGTTCTGGGTATTTTATATGTAAAAAAATATCTATCTATGTATTGTATTAAGTATGTCAGTATTCTAGTACCCATAACACAAGCTCTGCTTAGCTTGGGGCTAGATGTTGTTGTGTTGGCTGGTTAACGCCGGTCTGTCCATTAATATTTATTATTTAAACATCGACCACTTTTGGTTGAATTTATTTGCATAAAAATTTGGTTTGCTATCGGAATAATAAATATCCTAACATTGTTATGTCAACTTCTCTCTCGTTAATCAATCTTGTTAAACATTTCGTTACATTTAATCTACTACATACTTAATTATTGAATAATATGAACACATGCTAAACATGGTGACTGTCCTCGAGAATCATCATCATCATCATCAATCTATATCGGTGACGTCACTGAGCTTGGTCCTCGTAGGCCCGAGCACGAATAAATGTTACAATCGCAAACGTATCGAAACGGTGTCGATTCGACACTACACGTTGCCGCGTCACCGCGCAGTGTGTCTTGCACATATAAACAATTTTTTACACATATAAACAAAATTGACAATAGTTTTCGAGAAAAATTACTTAATTTAATTTTGAATAGTTTTGTTTTAAATCAAATTCTACACAACTGTTACAGCTGTTACTGTACAACATGCTGAACTGACATCATCATCATCATCATCATCTTCCTACCCTTGTCCCACATTATGTGGGGTCGGTACATCATGACTATGACATCATGTAACTAAAAATAAATATTATCGCAAACCTTTTTTTATTTAAAAATGTATGAGTCTTAAAATAAAATAAAGTAAGGAAACTAAATTTAAATATAAACTATGCCTTTATCATAAACGTGCTTATTTTATCAGTTCATTAAACAAACTACGGCCCCTTCAAAGTAAACAAAGATCGATTTATTATTCAAAAACTCATTAGTATACGATTATTCATAATTGCATGCACCTAATCTATAGTACAATTCGCAATACGTAATGAGTTATTTTACAATATGTTTTAGGTAACAAAATGTTCCGAACTCGTAGAATAATCTTTTGGTATCTATGAAGGAATAAGAGAGGGGTACAATAAAATGTAGTTTCTACATCGGAATAACGTTACATTAGTAAGGCTATAATTTGCAAAAATATAGTGCGAATTATCAAAAATATAGCAAGACGAGATCTTGGGCACCAGATAGTTATTTATATGTCAATTTTTATTGAAATGTGAAAAGTTTATTGAAATGTATAATGTTTATCGAAATGTGAAAAGTTTATTGAAATGTATTATGTATGTTTATTGAAATGTGAAAAGTTTATTGAAATGTTTCGTTTATTGAAATGTGAAAAGTTTATTGAAATGTTTTGTTTATTCAAATTTTTATTAATATGGCACAGAATCTAGCAGAGGCGGAGTACGTAGTGGCTGTATTCATGTACATGAGACTGGTGGGATGGCCTGCAGAACGCATCTCCATCCTCACCACTTACAACGGACAAAAACATCTCATCCGGGATGTTATCGACAAGAGATGTGCTGACAACCCTCTTATTGGAAGACCACATAAGGTAACTAAGTTTTGAGTAAAACAGCTTATATTAAACTGCTTATAAAGGCCATTGTTTTAATCTAGATGACTAAGAAATACTTATTTTATTCACAAACAAACTTACGACTACTACAATATTTACAAAATGTACATTGTCATATAAAATACATAAGAAACAGTTGAGCTATCTACAGACCGTTGCAAACGATCTATAGATAGTTCAACTGATCCAAATCAGTACCAATCGGAAGCGTACCCAAGACACTGGCTGCATTGCCGCGCTGAATAGCAATGCTGATACGCTGGGCCAGATACTCACCAGACCTCGGGTCACGCGTCGCCGAGACTAGACGCCCAGAAATAATTTTGAAAATTTGAGGGCCTCGGTTTTATTAGTCATATTTATTCGGGGCACGAATTAATATGCCAATCCTTCTGAATAGTAATAAATAAACGGTAGCGCTCATTACATGACCACAAATAGTGTTGAGAGATGATGTTCGATTATTTTTTTATTCGCTTCAATTTATTACCAATCAATTTTAATAAATCTATAAATTAGTCTTTTTCTGGTTTATTGACCTTTTTTTACTGTGGTGTTTAATTTAATTTGATGAGATAATTTAGTTTGACGTCAGAGAAAATAGTTTCAAGTCCCTTTTCTTTCGATATTTTCTTCGAAGTCTGTGTCTGAATTTATTTACGGAATTACCGAAAGTACCACTGAGCCAGTCATACTAGGATATCTTAAGTAAAAAACTTACGGCCGGTTTCCCGAACGATGATCAACGAAAAAAATCTAATAATTACTATGTGTCAAACTCGGATCAATCGTGATTTGGGTTTCCAGAAACCGGCCGTTAATATATTATTCTAGCACTCATATAATTCTAGTTTTGTTTATTTTGAGAGTTGGCGTTATGTCGTCTATTTAGGTATCTATTATATTTAATTATATCATATATTTTTGTTTGCATCTTCGTGATAAGGCAATCGACATTGAATATGTAAAAGTCACAATCACGCTATGCTAATATCTAAATATTATTTTTGTGCATTGTGTATGTATGTAGCATTTTGTATGTTTCTGATTAATGTATTACTGTGCATACCATTTGCCTTATAAGATCTAGACAAAGACTTGAGATAAATATTTAACTAGTCATATACCATTACTAATAAACTAAAAAATAACAAAGCTTTTTGTGTTTCGAGCAATACTCACTCAGACTATGACTAAAATATTCTTAGTATTTGTTTCATATAAGGCTTCACTGCTTAAAAAAACATACAAAAACTAAATGTAGCTCCGTTTCATTGTTTAAGATTAGTTTTTGGAACGAAGTTCGTTACCGCGCGTTGCGAAAGGGAAAAAATTAAGACCAAAAGTTGTAACCTGTCGTTACCATTTTTGGTCTTAATTTTTGCTGTAAGTAGTTGTAAGCCGTGCATAGAAAGCAAGCCAGTTATTAAATTAAGAACTTCGTTCCATTCGGGTGTCCAAAATTCCGGGTTTTCAAAATTATTTCTGGGCGTCTAGTCGCAGCGACGCGTGACCTTGATGACTATCTGGCCCAGCGTATCAACATTGCTTTTCAGCGCGGCAATGCAGCCAGTATCTTGGGTACACTTCTCAAGTTTTTGTAAGATCTTTGACTTTTTTTTGTCCCAGACAATAAATGTCATTGTAAGCGAAGAACTTTACCTTAATCCACTGCATTTCTATATTTGGAGATTGCAGTCATGCAAATTAAAGTCGATATCCATATTTATAGTTTCCGTAAAGGCACCAGTCCTTAATGGGTCACCGGTCAATGCTATAGAGACCCTATTAACTCAGCCTCAACATTGTGCTGTTCGTCTGCCTTTTATAAAAAAACTGTGTAATTTACCTCCCTTGAATTTTATTGAAAAGTCAAACTAAAAAACTAAAACGAAATCTTTGTTATTTATTTCTTTATTCAGATTTTAAAAGATGAGTTTATATAATGTAATATATAAGTTTATTTAGCTGACATCTGAAACTTTTGTTTTTTTTTTTGACGGCGCGCGGCGTGATTTAATTTATTATTTATTTAACTATTTACATAAAAAAACATATATGCATTATGTATTCTATCAGCAATCTAGTTCCCATAATGCAAGCTTTGCTTAGTTTGGCATTAGAGTGTGTTTTGTGAAATGTCCAAGAATATTTATTTACTTATTATTTATTTATTGCTATGTATTGTGTCAGGTGACGACAGTAGACAAATACCAAGGGCAACAGAACGACATAGCGTTGGTTTCGCTAGTCCGCAGCAAGGCGGTAGGACACGTCAGAGATCTGAGGCGTCTTATCGTAGCGGCGTCGAGGGCGCGGCTAGGCCTCTACGTGTTCGCGAGAGCCAATCTCTTCAAGAACTGCTTTGAACTTCAACCGACTTTTAACCAGGTAATGTGTGCTTTTTTAGGGTACCTAAAGTGTTAAACAGTACTCCAAGTACGAGTTTGTGCACACACTGATCGCAGAGACGCGATCGCCGAGCGCCATCGATTTTGTATGGAAATCCAAGCTTCTCAAGAAATCTGCTAGGGACGCTGCTTGGATCTCCATACAAAATCGGTGGCGCTCGGCGATCGCGTCTCTACGATTCGTGTGTGCACAAACTCGTACTTGGGGTACTGGACCCTATTGCTGAGACTTCGCTGTCTGTCCGTCTGTTATCAGGCTATATTAACATCATGAACCGTTTTTGTACAAGCATTTTTGTGTTGGCCAAACTCTGGTAGTATAGTCATCGCTTAAATTTTTTTCATTGGTTTGGAATCGAACCCGGCACCCACGGTTCATAGCATGATAGGCAAAAGTGTTTTTAGTATCATCATCTGACTAGTAATTTTTGAGTTATCCTTATTAATGCATATAGGTAATATTAGATGTCATTATTTTTGTAACTCATTTGTATTTTAGTAAGTTTCAGTAGTTTTTGAGTTATATGTAGGTACTTTCACATTTCAATGTGCAAAGTTAATTTGTCTTTGATCTATAATAACTAGTTGTAACATTATTATTATATCCAGCTGGTGGAAAGGCCACTCCAGCTGGAACTAGTCCCAGGAGAACGTTATCCAGCTCAGCGAGGAATAGCGGCTCCAGTACCCCCCGAGATGGTTCTCAGCGCACGCGACATGCCTCACATGGCGCGTCTCGTATACGACATGTATCTCGAACGGGTCCAACACGCCACACATCAATATAAGGTAACATTTATCATATTCTTCATGCATTAAAATCACAAAATATCATTTAAAATTTCGTAAATGAAAGTAATAATTGTACCTACCTACTATTCACCCAGAGCAAATGATTGTGTGATGAACATAAATATTTGTTCTGTATGCGTGTTACTATGCATTCTACGTATGTACATATTAATAAAAATAAATTCTATCAGCAATCTAGCTCCCATAGTACATACACGCTTTGCTTAATTTGGGACTAGAGTGTGGTGTGTGTACTATCCATAAATATTTATTTATATTTATTTTATTAATTTCAGGAGAGTCGTTCAACGTGGTCAGCTCCGGGAACCGAACGCGCGGCTCGCTCCCAACAAGCGGAACACTTCGTGCCATCGCACCCCGGAGCCGTGGCAGCCGACAGTGATGATGAAGACACGCCAAATAAGGCGACCTTCACCCCTACTGAGATTGTCAATGAGGTTGAAGCTCCCGATCATTGAGTGAAAGTGAATTAAATTTAGGATTTTTTCTTAATGTTAACATTAGAATCTACTGCTAAAAGTTTAAGAAAATAAAGTCTTTTTCATAGTAATTAACAGCTTTTAATTGACTTGTCCCATGATAGTGTAATAAAAGGATTTAAGATCCGTAGAATATAAGACACAGGTAAAGGCGAGTAGTTGTCCAAGATAAAAGTATCAAAGAAATTAAAGTAAGCTGGGTAGGTATATGGTAAGTTAATTACCTACTTTGATTATAAAATATATGAAAAAAGATTCTAATGGAATATGTACTGGAAAACAGAGCTAGTAACCTCAATAAAGATTTGAGCCGGATTATGCTCTCGAAATTGTTTTTTTATCTATTTAGAGCAGGGGTTCCCAACGTTTTCTTGGTCAGGGACTACTTTTACATTATTTTTCTAAGCAGGGACCACTATCTAGGTGTAATAAAAATAAACGGTAATAATCAAGTGGAGTGTCGCCAAAGACCGGGATAAGTGGAAGGCTTTGCGGACCATATTTTGGCCACATCACTGGTTGGGAACCATTGATTTAGAGGATTTACTGAAGTCGGCGACCTGTGAACTACTTTCAAGCTATTAAAAACATAGTTTTTTTTAAAATGCTCAAATTTATCTAGTGGTTTACAACATGTGCAATAATGTGCATGTCCCCAGCAAACACATTAAAGATTCTTGATTTTTGAGTATGCAGTAATTTAGGGCCTATAACTTCGGTGTTTTTTGGTACCTAAATATTAACCAAGATTTTCAGACTGCACTTATTCTGCACTAAATTACTGTATATTATTATTCAAAAATCAAGAATCTTTAATGTGTTTGCTAGAGACATGCACATGTTTACAACAACCTGATTTAAACCTCGAGGGCGTTGAGAATGGAATCGTAGTTTAAATAAAACCAAAAACTTTCAATAATAACATGTCAATTTAATAAAATCCATAAAAAAACTTAACTAGAAAAGTCCCTCTATTTCACCCGTCTTAGTATTCAGATCAATATCGTAAATGCTAGGTCTTGTGGGAAGTCCGGGCATTTTAGATATTTCTCCCACCATAGGGACCACGAAACGAGCGCCGACTGATGCAAATATGCCGTTAATTTTGAGGGTGAAACCAGTTGGTGCACCTTTGATAGCCGCATCACCGGTAAGGGAATTCGATGTTTTTGCCATGCAGATCGGAAAACTGTCGTAGCCCTGAGAACAAAGAACGAAGTTTGAGTTTACAATTCTATCAATGGAAATATAGGTACATCTCAGATTTACTCTAATTTAAGTTAAACTTTAGCTGGATTTAATAAAAAAAGCCTTCAATGACTCTAGTCCCAAACTAAGCAAAGCTTGTTTATGGAAGCTAGATTGCTGATAGAATTATTATATATTTTTTTTTTACTACGGCAGATAATATAGGGACATTTGGAGGAATAAAAGTCAAATCTACATTAGTAATCATATTTTCTAGAGTTTGTGTCCGCTACGCGTTCGCTGTGTCTAAATTTTCGTAAGATCTGCCCAGTTTTAATTTAACTCACAACTAGCAACTTTTAAAATAATCATTATTTCTAGTAATTATATTTACCTTCTCCGTAAACACCTTGATCTTTTCCAATACATCATCTGTATACTCAATCTGTCCAGCGCCGTACATTTCCGTGGCAATGAGTTTCACCTTGTCTTGGATGGAGAGAGTGAGAGGGTAGAGGTAGTTGAATGTTGTCTCTTTCTCGCATGCAGCGATGACAGCGTCTGCTAGTTCTATGGCCCCAGCGCCGCCTAGCGCCCAATGGTTGCAAAGCACCGCTTTGAACGCTCCGTTTTCGATTGCGTATTGACGTACAAGATTTAATTCGGCTAGAGTGTCGTTTCTAGAAAATAAAGGCTGGTTAGTCACTTGAGTCTAGCCATATGGCTTATATTGTTTAGTCATGGTTTATCAAGATTTGTGGCAACATCTGAATAAACATCTTCTGAAATAGCGAGTAGTAACTTTTTAATATGTTTGGATAAATTTTTCAAGACAAGATCAAATAGGTTTAATTCATCTGTTTGATCTTGAAAAATTCATACACGTAAAAAAATACTACCATATAATATCTTATACTATATACAATTTACTGGTGGACCCCGCACTAGGCCAAGCCTGTATCGCGGATTACAAAACAATGTTTTACCTACTACTACAAATATTGATATCACAGGCAAATTAAAATAAAAACTTATAACACTTATTAAAGGATACTAATCACTATCTACTTTATAGATGTTTAATTTAACTGATGTTTTTGTATTTTATCTATTTTGCTTATTCATTTGACTTATTTTTTTGTACTTAATTGACTTGTGACTTGAAACTTAATCATTAGTGTAATTGGTTTTGCAAACCGTTCTTATCTATACTTCTATACTAATTACTAATATTACTAATTTACTAATAATATTATAAAGAGATAAAGTTTGTGTGTTTGTATATTTGTTAAATTGTAAGGGGTAATCTCGGGATCTACTGAACCGATTTTAGAAATTCTTTCACTAATAGAAAGCCACATTGTTGCTGAGTGTCATAGGCTATTTATAAAGCCGAAAAATAAAAAGGCTTTTACGTGGTAGTCCGTTTTGCAGAATCAGACAAAAACGGTCGAAGTCAAAGTAGTCCGGGGTAGATAGCTTGAAAAATGACAAAAAGATAAAGAAATTAATAGCAGGATGAAACCCATTAGAAAAGGAAGAGAATATTATAAAAACATAAGGAAAAATAATTTAGAGGCGATCTGAGTTCGGGAAGGGGGTGGGGGTGAGCTTTTAAGGGTAAAAAACGCTTTTTCTCGATTTCCGGCAAAACTAAAAGTCCTATGCAAAAAAGTTAAATGGCAAAGTTGTAGGTAATTAAAAGATCTAAAACTTTTCTATACACACTTTTTTCACATAACCTCAAGATGTATGTGAAAAATTCAAAAAACCAAGTTTTTGGTTTTTTATTAATATCTTTTACAAACAATTATATTTTTTCACTAAATTTGGTGAAAACTTACCTCTTTATGTCCCAAATACGCTGTAATTTATTCGATTAGAAATATATATTCTTTTCACCTTATTTTGATTAAATATCGAAAAAATATCCTTATTTTCAATCGAAAATTCATCCGTCAAAATATCAGCTTTCTTAAAAAAATTGGTATGTTTTCTGTTCGTTGAAATCTCTTCTTTCCGATAGTGAAAAAAAAATTATATGTTACCATAGAAAATCTTCTCAGAAAATGCAAAAAAAAAGTAAGTGAAAAAAAAAAATTGTGGAATGAAACCCATTAGAAAAGGAGGAGAATATTATAAAAATATAAGGAAAAATAATTTACGGGCGATCTGAGGTCGGGAAGGGGATGTGGGTGAGCTTTAAAGGGTAAAAAACGCTTTTTCTCGATTTCCGGCAAAACTAAAAGTCCTATGGAAAAAAGTCAAATGGCAATGTTGTAGGTAATTAAAAGATCTAAAACTTTTGTATACACACTTTTTTCACATATCTCAAAATTTATGTGAAAAATTTAAAAAACCAGGGTTTTCTATTAATATCTTTTAAAAATCTGATTTTATATAAATAAAAATGTAAATCGTTCTATTAAATGTAGATACTTTATTCGAATTATGTTATTCATTACAATATTTTATAATTTTTTTATTTTATTCATTAAAATAAGGGGAAAAAATATATATTTCTAATCAAACAAATTATAGCGTATTTGGGACGTAATGAGGTAAGTATTCACCAAATTTCTTGAAAAAAACCCAAAACTTGGTTTTTTGAATTTTTCACATAAATTTTGAGATATGTGAAAAAACTGTTTATACAAAAGTTTTAGATTTTTTAATTACCTACAACATTGCTATTTGTCTTTCTTCCATAGGACTTTTAGTTTTGCCGGAAATCGAGAAAAAGCGTTTTTTACCCTTAAAAGCTTACTCACATCCCCTTCCCGACCTCAGATCGCCCGTAAATTATTTTTCCTTATATTTTTATAATATTCTCCTCCTTTTCTAATGGGTTTCATCCTACAATTTTTTTTTTCACTAACTTTTTTTTTGCATTTTCTGAGAAGATTTTCTATGGTAACATATACATTTTTTTTCACTATCGGAAAGAAGAGATTTCAACGAACAGAAAACATACCAATTTTTTTAAGAAAACTGATATTTTGACGGATGAATTTTCGATTGAAAATAAGGATATTTTTTCGATATTTAATCAAAATAAGGTGAAAAGAATATATATTTCTAATCGAATAAATTACAGCGTATTTGGGACATAAAGAGGTAAGTTTTCACCAAATTTAGTGAAAAAATATAATTGTTTGTAAAAGATATTAATAAAAAACTAAAATCTTGGTTTTTTGAATTTTTCACATACATCTTGAGGTTATGTGAAAAAAGTGTGTATAGAAAAGTTTTAGATCTTTTAATTACCTACAACTTTGCCATTTGACTTTTTTGCATAGGACTTTTAGTTTTGCCGGAAATCGAGAAAAAGCGTTTTTTACCCTTAAAAGCTCACCCCCACCCCCTTCCCGAACTCAGATCGCCTCTAAATTATTTTTCCTTATGTTTTTATAATATTCTCTTCCTTTTCTAATGGGTTTCATCCTGCTATTAATTTCTTTGGTTTTAAAACCTATCGAGCCTGGTCTAAAGAGCAAGATTTATGTTTCTTTTGTCATTTTCAAAAGGAAAATCTAAAATGATTGCGCGTAGTTGAAAATAGTTGAGCAGTAAACATACCCGTGTTTGTTGATGGCTACTACGACCGGCACACCGAATTTATTTCCGTTGCTGATGTGTTTGCCCAAGTTGCAGAGACCCTTCTTCAGCAACTCGAGATTCTCCTAAAATAAAATAAAACATTTATACTTGAACTTTTTATACTTTACAGTAATAATAATAAAATCTTTTTTATTTCCTTACAAATACTAACAGCATTAAATAGTACATAATATTGAATAAAGATTACTTAAGAAATGAAGGTTTGAATAATTAAAAATAAATTAATATAATATCACAAATTATAAAATAATTAACTTCTTCTGTCTGTTATTCGTTAAGTAAGTACCTCTCAACAAGTAAAGGCCTCCTCCATTTTCCTCCAAGCATATTTATTTTTAAACCCTCCACTCCAACCTATACAGTACAGTTCAAAATTCTCTCTCATTAATTACAGTAGATTTTTTATGTCATACATAGCTTTAAACATTTTAGCTTAGAAGGCGAGCGCGCAGTTGTTTCTTTCTTTTCTCTTATTTTGTATTAAACTCCTATTACACCTATTACATTTTTGTCTACACCCAAATTTATTTTATTTCCCAAATAAACTTGTCCTCTCTTGTCTTCCAAATAGTCTTGAAAATAATAATTATTTTCAAGACTAGAATTATTCTATGAAGAAAATATAAGTAATTTCTTCGCTGACTGTACAACACAATCCAATGTAATGTATATTCTTTAAAATTAAGTGGATATAGTTTATTCCCTTCTAAACAAAAAATATGTTTTCTTGAAAGTTTAAAGCCATTGGGGTATTTTTATTTTGGTCATAAAAAATAGCAATAACAAACATTTATGTTAATGGCTTCGGAAATTTCTGGATTTCAAATCATTTTGGCAAACGGCCACAGTGCTACGTGGTTTTTGCTCGTTTTTTGGGTTCCGTAACTCAAAACGGATAGTGTAATCTATACTACTAATATTATAAACGGGAAAGTTTGTATGGTTGGATGGATGTGTGGATATGTTGATGTATGGGTTTGAGGGTATGTGGATGGATGGATCGATGTATTTTTGTAACTCTTTCACGCAAAAACTACTGAATGGATTTTAATGAAACTTTACTCTACTAAAGTTTTACATCAGAATAACATGTAGGCTAAAATTTATAAAGATATCGCGCGAATTATCAAAAATAAAACGATAGTAAGACGAAGTGCGGTACAGAGACGAGCTTAATGCTAATTAAAGTAAGAGCAAAAGTTAGAACTTCTTTTTTTATTTTTTTATGATTGTATGATTTGATCAAATCAAATACATATTAAAATCGTTCATTTAAATTTACTAATAATTAATATTTCACTGAACACACACTTGCCCAAAATCTAATATTATGTTAATTGCTGGAAAACCGGACAGTTTTCAACAAGCCTAACAGATGTATTTTGGACAAGCGCCATTCGTTTTTTATATACTTTTTTTTCTGGGAAACCCCTTGGCACTTGAAGTCCATTAGATACATTTATTTTATTTAAAATACTCAATTACTATTCACTGTATTAGATTTCAGCAAAACAAACTACAGAGATAGATTGTTCAATCTGAATCTGGACGCCGAGATCTTCCACAGGATCTTTCTTTGACAGGCGTCACAGCAGTAGTAGTAGCTCTGCCTTCCATGCTGTGGGTCGTGGGTTCGATTCCCATCCAGAGCAAATGTTTGTGTGATGAACATACTTGTTCTGTGTCTGGGTGTTACTATGTATTCTATGTATCTATGTATTTAAAAAAATATATAATATAAGTATTCTATCAGCAATCTAGTTTCCATAGCACAGCTTTGCTTAGTTTGGGACTATTTATTTCAGTCATACATAAGAAACATTTTTATTTTCAATCTCCACTACATATTCTTAAATACATTATGAATACATTGATTACAGCAATTCGAGTTCTTTGACTCATTGTTTTGCTGGATTACCTAGTATTTCAATAAACCAAGTGACAGGCGCATCAAATCAGAAATTGATAGATTCTAGACCTTGGTTGTACACCAATGCTTTAAAATTACAGACCACACAGCATCTACATGAGTCTACATCCTATTTGTTATGTATTGAGAAGTACTCGCTCTTATGTTCATACACTTAAGGTTGAAGTTTCAATCCACTAGGTGCACAAAGTACCCCAGATTTCAAGAATCCTGAGCATTTACGCACATCGAATGGCAAACAGATAGCTGGCGTCAACGCAGAACCAATCACAAATTACAATGTGTTTTATGGGTGCTTTTATAGGCGCCAGGGATATTAAGTAAATTATACGTCTACAACGTATTCAAATCAAATGATTTACACAGCGTCAGGAACCTATGTACTTAAAACGGTATTTAAGAGGCGCTTTTAAATATTCATAGACGTTTGAAATAACGCCATCCAGTACCAAAGGAAACTAAAGGGGTGTAGATTGCTGATAGAATACTTTAGATCGTTTTCAAGCTATTGCATAGCTTCTATCGCGGACCTTGAGCGTAGAGACCGAATCCAGAAATTCCGTAACGAAATAACCTAAAACACCGACAGCGGCAAAAAATGCTATGCAATAGCTTTACCGCGGCAGTCTCCGAGTGCCAACGCCTTTTTTATTTATTTTACAGAGTGTAACAACGATAAAACCCCAGTGTTAGCCATCACACAATAGTAATGTTCTTGGTGGGGATCAAACCTACGACTTACAGCATAGAAAGAGCTTCTATCGGCTGAGCTGTGACGCCTTAGATTTAGTATCTACCAGGATAACAACACAAATCACTATATCGGTTCCTTTGTATTATTTGTCCTAACCTAACTTTACCAATCAAACTCTTTCTGCACTCGCTATTGCTAGATAGTGGCCAGAAGAACAAAATTCCATTCAAAAGTAAAATGATAGATCTAGCTAGAGCAACGGCGGATCCAGGGGGGGGTCATGGGGGTCATGACCCTCCCCTGAGCTGGTTCCAGGACTTAGGTGGACCACTAATTGAACATAACATTATAAGCTCTTGACTTGGCCACGACTATGTGACCCCCCTGGCGCCAACTCTGGATCCGCCCTTGAGCTAGAGTATATTTGTGTAGCTATATCATCATCATTACATTTAAAAAAATATTTATTACAGATTTGTATGCGCAGACTAAACTAAGCTGTTTTATGAAACTAAATTACATCATTGAATTTGAATATTATCTTCTGGAATTAAGACTGGTTCTATGATTCATGTATGAGCGCATTATCCATTATAAATCTGACGATCTTTCGATAGAGTGCGTGCAAAACTTTATGGCCGGTCTGGTCATCTCTATTACGTAATCTTTCAACTGTGAGAAACTAATAATCAATTTAAAACTTGCCATTATAGAATACGATTTGACTTAAGTACCTAATTTATTGGAGCGTATACAATTTTATCGTTCTACAAGTTTCTACAAGTTTTCTACTATTATAACATCGATTCGATCTGTCTTTGTGTTGCTATTACTACATTTTATAAATTATATCCATGCTAGGCATGGGCGTTTTTGGATTTTTTCACAAACCGATACAAAACCGATTTCAGATTTTGAAATCGATTTCAAAAACCGTTTTTAAAAAACGGTTTTTAGTTTTCGGTGCAAAACTAAAATCACGGATGCGTATCAAAACTATAAAAAACTAAAACTTTAGGTAGATTTAGATTTTGTTCGTTTGCAGTTTGTGTTTGGTTTTCGTTTTCGGTGCAAAACTAAACTCACGTCGGTTCGGTTTGGTTTCGTTCGGATAAGATTGTTTGCAGTTTGCGTTTTCTAAAAACGGTTTTCTCATATTGGAATATCGATGCGATACGATTTCTGACTGCAAACGGATTTCAGTTTCGTTTTGATATATCTGTCTCATGCCTAATCCATGCGATACCTACTTTCGCCTAAAATCTTTAGCAGGTATATAAAACGAGTCTTGAGACACAAGGGACACCCGGATGGAACGAAGATCTTAATATAATAACTGGCTTGCTTTCTATGAGTGAGATAGAGAGACAGACAGAGAAACACGCGCACTATATGCGTATGTATAGCAAATAAATAAATAAATAATGCTGGACAATCCACACAACATCATCTAGCTCCAAGCTATGCAGAGCTTGCATTACATATATAGATATATTTTTTTACTATACATATAAAATACCCAGAACACCCGGAATGAATATTTGCAGATCGTACAAACATTTATCCCAAGGCGGGAATCGAACCCGCAACCTCCGCGTCGCAGGCAGACCTTCGCCCGCCGCGCCACATCGGTCGTCAAAAAACAACTTTAGGTTTTTTCCATTCCGTCTAGTCCACTATCGTAACGCGCGATAAGGAACTTCGTTCCAAAACGATTTTGCACAAAGACGTGGAACATCGTTCCAAAACGAACCTGCACATAGGCGTGGAACATCGTTCCAAAACGAACCTGCACATAGACGTCGTGTAGCGGCAGGCCGGGGGACACGGGAGGCCCGCCGCCGTGCATCTTCAGCGCGCGGACTGTCGCCACGATCACTGCGCAGTGCGGACGGTCGCCACTGGCACGGCATTTGATGTCGAAGAACTTCTCCATACCTTTTGAAAAAAAAATATTCGTGGACATATCAATATCACACACCACACTCTAGTCCCAAACTAAGCGAAGCTTGTAATATGAGAAGTAGATTGCTGATAGAATACTTTATTAGATATACTTACATTTTTAAAATGCATATATCAGCAATCTAGATTTTTTTTACGACATGTATTAGGTACATACTAGGTATGCATTAACATAGTACCACCAAGACACAGAACAAATATTTATGTTCATCACACAAAAATTTGCTCTAGGTAGGAATCAAACCAACAACTCACAGCATGGAAGACTGAGCTACCAACTCGGAGTGACGGTCAATATAATACTAACCAATATCAGAGCCAAAGCCAGCCTCGGTAGCGACATATCCTTTCTCCTTAGCCAGTTTCATGGCGATCTTATCAGCCAAGATAGAGGAGCAACCGTGGGCGATGTTCGCGAAAGGACCAGTGTGGACCAACACTGGGGTTCCTTCTAAAGACTGCATCAGCGTCGGCTCGAAGGCATCTTTTAGTAACACTAAAAGAGCGCCTGTCATTCCCTATAAAGGTAAAGTAAAAAAATATTATTTATTTAACTAAAATCTGTGGCTGGTACAAAACGCATATTATATGTAAAATAATAATAATATTTTTTTTAAACTTGGGCGTTTCCCACATTAAGATAGCAACCAAAACCTGCGTCTGCAAACCATCTGCATAAGTTTATTTTAGGAAATTCATTACATCTACTTGTAAACTCAAGTGGAGATGAATCAAGCGAACAAATTGATTTAAAATAAACAAGTTAATTTCAGTTTTCCAAACGAGAGGCCTATATTTGTTTGTAAGCATTTATTAAAGATGTATTATAAGGTTATTGAAGTGTTTTAGTGAAGTTTTTTTTGTGTTTTGTAACCTAGAACATTATTTTTTTTTATTCTAATTTTTAAGGAATTAGTCTGTGGCCGACTATGCCAGTTCCATCGTACCCTCACGGTATTAAACCTTATTTAACTTAAACATTATTTCTAAAAAGCCCATATATGGAGCGGTAGATCATGTTAGCCGCATCCGAAACTTAGAACATTAAATTATTATATAATTTTTAGAATCTTTCATTAGAATCCTACTAATATAAAAACTTTAACGAAAAGTAAACGAAAGTGAGTATGTGTATGTTTGTTAGGTACTCTTACACGCAAAAATTACTGAAAGGATTTTAATGAAACTTTACAATAATGCAGTTTATACATCAGAATAAGACAGAAGAAGATAGGGTATAATTTATAAAGGCATTGTGTGTATTGTCCAAAATATAACGATCATAAGACGAAGTCCTATCCGAAAAGTGAGATTAATATAGCATAAAAATGGTTACCAAATCATCAGCAGTGACTGGGAAGCCATTTTTGTCAAGTGCAACCACCATATTAGCCAGTCTTGTCTTGATGTCGTCCACATCGTTACCCAGGGCTAGGATAGCCATGATTTCTGATGCGACTGCTATATCGAAGCTGGTCTCACGGGTAAAGCCTTTCTCAGTTGGAGACTGGCCCACGGTGATCTTACGAAGGTATCTGTCGTTTAAGTCCACCACTGGAAGGAAATTAGGAGACTTAATTATAATTAAATAATTATAAAAAATTTAAATAATTATTCAATTTTTTTACACTACAGTGTTTAAATTGAAATTTACCGTATGTAAGTTGAGTAGCCTTTACACAAATCAATAATTTAAATGATTAAATATAATAAATATTTACGGACATCGTCATGTGAATTGTCCGTTAATATTTATTATTTAATTAACACGCTATAGTCTCAAACTAAGAAGAGCTTGTACTATAGGAACTAGATTGTTGATATACTTATATACATTTTTATTTGTACATATTAACATAGTAACACCCATAAACAAAAAACATGTATGTTTATTCCATAAACTTTAGCTCTCGGTGGGAATCGAACCCACGACTCACAGAGCAGAGCTACTACCAACTCAACGCCTGCTTTGATTGTTTGTAAAGTAATAAGTCTAGACAGTATATCAAAAGCACTAAAGTCTGCTAAATATTGACTAGAAACTTCAAAATTCCAGCGTAGTTACCCGTATTCAGGCCATATTGTTAATGTGCCGAATTCCAGTACAAACATTGGTATTCCAACCAATTTAGAACATAGCGAACTAGTGAACTACTTATCTAGCAAATCAGAGTCATTTAGCATGTAATTGCTTCATTAAGAATTCTCGGAGATATGATATGAGAATTGCATGCCATTAATTAGCATAGTTCTAATCAAAGTCCATAGACTTATATACATCGTGTAACATAAGCCGAAATAGTTTATTTCGAAGCTCATGAATATTTTTACGTGTTCAAAAGTTGAATAAGCATGACATATTTGACAGACGTCACAGCTTAGTTGGTAGCAGCTCTGCCTTCTATGATGTGAGTCGTGGGTTCGATCCCCACTGAGAGCAATGTTTATGTGATGAACATAAATAGTTGTGGTCTGTGTGTCACTGTGTATGAATTTACAAAAAAAAGTATATTCTATCAATAATCTAGTTCCTATATTACAAGCTTTGCTTAGTACGGGACTAGATGTGGTCTGTAATGTACATGAATATTTTTTCGTAAATACATACTAAGAATACATAGTAACATCCAGACCCAGAAAAAATATTTATGTTAATCACACAAACATCAATAAAAGTACCTTGTGTTTTAAAAGTACCTACCTTTTATGGAAAAATTTTGCGAAACTATAAGGACTAAGGTCTGAAATAAATAAATATTATTATTATGATTATAATAAATTTGTTCTTACCTCTATTCCACATAATCTTGTTAGTATCTATGTTCAATCTCGCGAATTTAGTTTTTTCTTCCTCCGTCAGTGAATCAGGATCTGTCTTGTTGATTCCCAACCTCACCAGCCTTCGCAGTTGGATTGGAGAGAACTTCCTCACGCCCTAACAATATTCATTATTTACTTATTAACATTACAGAATTGTATATACTCATTGTCAAAACTGGTGGAGGCCTCTACCCGAGAGGATCCTAATAAGAAAATACCGTAATTTAATAATGATAATTTTAAAAAATCAAGCTGAAAATAATAATGATAAATCTAGCTGCCGAGAGCATTATTCATATTGAAATGGAACGATACATATGACTTCTAGGGAAAAGTCACTAGCTTCCAAAACATGGAATTAATCTTAGAAAAAAGGTATTTGTAGAATTACTTTATTTATCATACTATCTAATTATTATGTTTCTAAAAACTGCGTTGCAGACAGATATATTGATTAAAGTAGTTTACTTGTTTGATAAAGCCCCTTACAGCTTTACCCCAAATCGATTACAAGATCTTTTTATCTTATAAAAGGCAATTTTTATTTTGTCTTATTGTCGATTCCTCAATAACAGTTCACCAAATTAAGAGCAGTCTTAAATTAAACAAAACTTACCTTGATTTTAGGCACCAAACGGTCATACAGGGGTCCGTCTTTTTGTGTCAGTTCGTGGAAGATTCTAGCATCCATCTGAGCGGCTAAGAGGTTGTTAGCAGCAGTTACGGCATGAATATCACCGGTTAGATGTAAATTGAACTCTTCCATGGGAATGACCTGATGGCAAACGAAACTTAGCAGCTTTAATCTGAATTCTGATGTGATAAAATTATCTTGATGTTGTGTAATAAGTTCGCCAAATCTTCGTGTTTTTTTTTCAGTTTAAAAAAATCTTACATATCCGGGGAAGAAAGAATCAAAAATTAATTTTATATTTTCATTATCACAGTACTTCGCATCATAATTTTCTACCAATACAGTTTACCAAATAATTCTCATATAAAATTTGCATACTAACGCGCATCCCACATGAAAATGGGTGCGACGAAACCAAAAATGAGAAAAACATCGTGAGGAAACATGAATTTGTTTCGTCAAACCTTATTCAGAATTGAAGTAGGCACCATAACCGACCAAAACGCAATGATAGCGCGTTCTAATCAACTAGTGGCGACATCTAGTTCTAAATTTAGAACTAAAATTATCTACATTGAAACCAGATCACGCAAACATCTATATTATTATTATAAAGAAGTAAAGTTTGTGTGTTTGTTAAATTGTAAGGGTAATGTGGCTTTCTATCGGTGAAAGAATTTTTTAAATCGTTTCAGTTGATCCCGAGATTACCCCTTACAATTTAACAAATATACAAACACACAAACTTTACTTCTTTATAATATTAGTATAGATTACGTGTTATTGTTTTTTATATGTACTTTTTTGTAATACCTGTGAATAACCACCTCCAGCGGCGCCGCCCTTGACCCCGAAGGTCGGACCCTGGCTCGGCTGTCTCATGCAAGCAAAAGCGTTCTTGCCTCGATGCGCCCCTAACGCTTGAACCAAACCTAAGAGTGTCGTACTCTTTCCTTCACCGAGCGGAGTTGGAGTTATTCTAAAAGAGAAAAAAAACAAAAATGTAGTTTTATCAAAAAAAAGATCAGGAAAAAATTAGGACAGGTTTTTGGGAGAGATATCTATCTCTGATCTATTTTTGATTAGCGATTAGGTCGCTAATTGTTATTTATATGTAATGTTTATTTTCTATGTTCAATTTCTATATTTTGTGTGAATAATCAAGTTTTAATCGATCTATCTAAAAACCAGAGGCGCTATAGAAAGTTACTTATCGTACAAGACACATACTTTGGAATTAAATAAAAATTGTAAAAATAGAATCTATATTTTGACACTAAACATGCAGGCGCGAGAGATTAATACTTCGGATGTTACAATACGAAATATTTTTTGTTTCGATGTAACTCAAAATCTACTAAACCGATTTTAAAAATTCTTACACCATTAGAAAGCTGCATCTTTACCGACTAACATAGGCTACATTCATTTCATATTTTTTATCAAGGCCACTCGTGCGAAGCCGGGGTTTGTCACTAGTTCAATTATCCTTACCCAGCAACTACAATGTACTTCCCGCCTCGTTGGTCCTTCAATCTATCGAGCACTGATAGTGATATCTTGGCCTTGGTCCGTCCGTACTGTGACACTTCGTTCGGGAACAGACCGATCTCTGAAGCTAGCTCGCTGATGTCCTTCGGCTTTTGTGATCGAGCTATGACTATGTCACTGTGGAATATAAGGATTAACAGGTATTTGTAACACTAAACGGGTACTAGCAGAATTATGATATTAAGTTGCAAATGCCAAAAAGAAAACGAAATGACCATATTAAGTCAATCGATCGTCTTTCGACTCTCTAAGAGACAGAAAAAAGACTGGATTACCAAACTGTGGGTAAGTCTAATACCTAGGTGGGGGTGGATCGATAGTCTTTCTTCTAAGACTCAGAAAGAAGATAGGATTACGAAACTGTACGTATCTTAGTATTCTTGTAGGAAAGAAAAAATCGCTGCCTGTGATAAGACCGCCGATTGTAGGACAGTTCCTTAATAATAAATTAGTTTTATTAGTTTTGTAGGCCTCTGTAAAGTCTGTCCTCAATAAAGTTTATTTTTTTTATCTTCTTTCTGTCTCTAAGTAGATTCGAAAGACGACTGATTCGATTCCCACAGGTTATTTGTAACCTGGGGTTACCAAACTGTGGGTAGGTGTAATACCTGGGTGGGGGTGAGACGGGGGTGAGCCGCAGTGGGCGCAGCGGCCAGGCGGGCGCGCGCAGTCGGTCGAGCTGCCGCCTGGCCGCCAGCACCGTGTTCTTCATGAGCATGGCGACCGTCATGGGCCCCACGCCGCCCGGCACCGGCGTCACGTGAGACGCCACTCCCAACGCTTCTTCGTATGCTACGTCGCCGACTAAACGCTGGCCGGAGATTTTGCTCGAATCTATTATTATATTTACTTACATTACACATTTATTTAAAATCTAAGAAAACATTTTTTACAGTAATATAATGTAGATGACAAATACTTACACATCTTTTAAAATACAAATCAAAATCAATTAAACCTTATTCAAAGTCACAAAGATCATTTAGAATTCTCTTATATTCTAGGACCTAGAATATACCACTTAGAATCACCTAGAATCTAGGTGATTCTAGGTGCCAGTTTCATCCAGAAGACCCAGAGTCCCATATCGAGGAACACTGCCTTCTTCATTTTATTTTTATTATTTGTAAATATCTAATGTTACTCTACTAGATAATAAGATAACATTTAGAATGTCTTATTTTAAGTAACAGTTTCCCGATCTGCAAAGTGACAAAGGAAAGATAGCTTTACTGATCCTTAAGTTACTTTATGTTACCAATAATGTATGTTATGTAGATATAGATATTAGGATTTATGTTAAAATACAATTTAGGTATAATAAAGCCAGCAAATCACTTTTACCTGCATATATGGGTGAAATAAAAACTAAGATATTTAAATGCAATATTTTGTTTAGATGTTTCTTCGATTACTGCAGTTACAAAATGAAAGCACACAAAGCAACAATCGTAAACCAGTTTTTGTTATTTTAAGTAGAATTTAAAAACAAACCAATTAGTCAATACTTAGATAAACTCGTATGTAAATGAGTACCTCATGTAGATAAAAGATAATGATATTTTTGCACTTACATATAGCTTCTGTCAGAAAGGTTTTCTTATTATCCACGTACCACATGCCTTGTTATAATAACATTTTGATATAATACTAATTATTACTAATTTATTTAGATAGGATACCATTTGTTAGCGACACGGTGTTTTTATTTCAGCAAGATTCATCGTTTTCATATGTTTTAGGTTTATAATATTTCAGTTTTAAATATAGTTTGATTTGATTTGATTTCTATTGACTAAAACGATAAAGATTCAAAAAAATCATGATTAAAAAATGTTTTTTTGGTTCTAGTTAAGTCAGGGTATATTTTTCAACTGCTTGGTTTTTTTGCTGTAGCCATAGTGTTGTTGTAATGTTGTTGTAACGTTGTTGAATCAATATTTGGAATCAATATCTGTCTGTTCCGTCCTTTGTTGCTTACTTCTGCTGTTTACAAACTTGTTATCGTAAACAGGTAGATATGTACGCATTTGTTTGAATTTTTAAAACATTACTTTTATTTCTCCAAAAAACCAACACGAATGTAAGCAAAACTTTTTGGGGTTACTGAACTTTAAAACATTCTGTGTAAATGCTCTTTCGGGGAAGTACTATTACGTATTTGTATGCACAAAATAGTAATATTCCTAACTCTCAAACATAGTTGCTTCGGTTTAAAAGGTATTTTTGGGTGTTATGAACACCCAATTACTTGCAATTCGTAATGTCTCAGAATGATGGACGCAGCGACATTTTTACAAGGCACGTCCTCAGTGTACTTACTATGTACTCACTAACATAGAGATATTTGCATATTTTTTTGTATTTAATTTCTCTCTTAAAAATGTTACCTGGGATGGAATTGATCCCGCAGTCAATCACGATCGCACCCGGCTTGATCCATGAACCGCGAACCATTTCTGCTCTTCCGATCGCCACTACTAGAATATCAGCTGTTTTTGTCTGAAAATTCGTGATAATATATTTGAACGTATAAAATAATAGTATTCAATCACAATAAGGGCTGGGCGCGGGAGGGGGAGCCGTGATCGCACGCGTCGTGATTTGCTCCGCTAAATTTTAATCGAAAAATATGTTTATAGTTTTATTTATGTACTGTGAGTTATAAAAAAGTGGTCTGTAGAACGTTTAAAGTGTTTTCATACATTGTTACATTCTGTAAACATCCAAAATAGTGATTTATCTTCAAAATTAAACTTTGTCGCTGGACAACGCGCGTGCCCATTTTTACCGGTCAGCGCTTTCGTCGCTGCATCATAACGGCTCGCGCGCATTGCCTGCCACCGCCGCGCCGTTGCAAAAAAACCGCAAGCGCTTTTGAGCTACATAACGCATCGCTTATTTGACGAAACGACGCAGCTAATTTTATAAAAATGTTGCCGCTTATTTCTAACCAGGCTTGTGGTAAATGCAAGAGACATGTGAATGGTAGAACGTATTTGCATTGCGTGGACTGCAAATCGTACTATCACATCGAATGCAAGGGGTATGAGAAAAGATTTATCCCTCTTGATGCCGATCGGAAGTCGAAATGGAAATGCGATTTGTGTGCACGAAGAAGCGCAAGAATAAATAGTCACAAGACACCACCAAGACCTATGCCAACCGCTATACCAACTCGCACTACAAGCCACATAACGCCTACTTCAAATAGCTTCGAGGGTTTGATAAGTGATGACGAGGTCACTGACCCTTTCCAAAACGTAACCATCAGAAACAAATCCCGGAAAGAAAACGCTGATTTATCCGCTAAGGATATGTGCTACGACTCGCCCCTGGAAATAACGTCGGCTCTGAAAGAATACATAGCCGTTCAAATGGCTACTTTTACAAATCAGCTGCTCTCGAAAATAGACGAACTATCAATCTCTATGCAAGGCTTTGATATTCGATGTAGCAAAATTGAGCAGAGGATCTCTTTAATTGAAAAACGCCTAGATTCCCCAATAGATGAGAAAGTCGATGTTAGGTTCAATGACCTAGTGCAAACAGTCGATCGTTTGAAAAAAGACCTTAACGACAGGGACCAAGAGCTGTTGGCCAACGAGATAGAACTATCGGGAATACCTGAGTCGAACGGCGAGAACTCTATCCATGTAGTAACCCTTGTCGGTAGTAAACTTGGTGTAAAAATAAATGAATGCGATGTGGTTAGCGCTGCAAGAGTTGGAGGTGCCCGCCACGAGCCCGTGTCCTCGGCTTCTCATGTTGGTGCCGGAGGTGTCCGCACATCGACACCGCGTCCCACTACCCCCGGCCAAAATGCTGCTTCTGCTGGGCACACGAGTGTTGCCGCTAATGTCGGAGAGGAAACCGGCCCACGCCTGCTAGTGGTGCGCTTGCTGCGCTTCGCTCAACGCGACGAACTTCTGCGGGCCGCCCGGGTGCGCCGTAACGTCGACACCGCAGGCCTCGGCCTGCCAGGCACCGCGCGTCGCTTCTATGTCAACGAGCGACTCACTCACGCGAACCGCCTACTGTTTCGCTGTGTACGTGACGAAAGCCGACGGCTAGGGTGGAGGTTTGCGTGGACCCGGAACGGAGCTATTCTTGTGCGACGTGAGAACGGAGAACCAGCGAGACGTATTCGCACTGAAGAAGATCTTGTGAAGGTTTTTGGTGCAAAATCGGTTAGTGCGCAATAGTAACCATGTAGTAAAGTGCAAATACTTTAACGAGAATGACTATTTATGTTGTGGTAATAATAATAATTATTATCACTATCATGACTCTGATCTCATAGTGTATCGATCTCTTAAACTTAGTACATTCGTTCTATCGTACAATTATAATATTAATATAAATTATTTATCGTTTTGGTGTTCTAGAGTGATAATTTTATATAAAACTTTATATTATTTTTTA
Source organism: Ecliptopera silaceata (assembly GCA_932527185.1). NCBI lineage: Eukaryota > Metazoa > Arthropoda > Insecta > Lepidoptera > Geometridae > Ecliptopera > Ecliptopera silaceata. The sequence goes on along the minus strand of OW052208.1, from coordinate 4,742,553 downwards.
GTACATAATGTGATTTTTCTCAGTAGTGCCGTTGCTAGACATAATTATTATTTCTATAAGAGTTTTTTAGTCTCATTATTGGTATTATTATTACAGCTTGGTGCATATGCTATTGGGCACTGGTATGATTTATTGTGTGATACATTAGAAATTTTTAAATGGAAATATTCTAAAAACCGTTGTTATTATTATTACAATAATGCCAAACTCCATTGTCAAATATTTGTGCTTAAATTATTGTCAGAAACCATCGATGATCGCCACGTTTCATATTTGAAACTTTTTTTACACAACTGCAAGTATCTTGAAATCGTATACTCTTTTATTATTCAATTTATTAATAACAAGTTTTTGTCGCTTGGCTTGTTAAACATGGGATCGTTGGGCTCGAGGCACGATGAATTGGTGGCAGCCATGTTGCGACATCCAGTCGACATTCTGGCGGTGAACGAGACGTGGCTCCGGGTAGGAGAGGGGGCGCGCGCGCCCGCCGTGCCCGGCTACCGACTCAGGCACGTGCCCCGCGCGTACGGCACCGCCGCCGTCGGCTTCCGTCAGCGCGGAGGCGGCGTCGGCTTCTACATAAAGCGCGGCGTGAGCGCTCGCCTGCTCACTCACCCGGATACCCCTGGCGTTGAGCAAATGTGGCTCCGACTCACTGTTAACGGTATCAAATTGGCTGTAGGTACTGCCTACCGTCCCCCCTGGCAAAATATTGAATTATTTCTGGATGCACTAACAGATTCTATTGCATCTTTCTCTGGGTTCGATCATGTAATACTTACGGGAGATTTCAACATAGATTTTGCGTCATCTGACTCGAACAAAGGAAAATTTTTGGACTTTTTGAATTGCTTTAGACTTGACCAATATGTAACTGTTCCTACACATTTTACCGATCATAGCGCGACATTGATTGACTTGCTTTGCTCTACCCTAAAACTAATCGATATTGATGTTGACCATATAGCTGACCTAAGTGGACATTCTTTCATCTCGTACAGAGTTCGTATTCATAAGGAAAAACCTTCTCCTGAATGGATTTCATATCGCCCACTAAAGGATATTGACCTGAATCAATTTAACCATGATTTAGATGCTATTGACTGGCATGATATTGCGTCCGGTGATGTTAACGATATGGTAAAAAAATTTGATTCATGCGTTCTTAATTTATTTGATAGACATGCACCTGTTAAAAGATCTTTGGTAAGGACCCAGTCATATCCTTGGATAACGTATAATGTTAGAGAGATGATGAAAACTCGTGATCAAGCACAAGCACGTAGTCGTCTCTCTGGTATTGATGATCATAAGACGTTTTATAAGGAAATGAAAGGTGCGGTAAGTAGGGCCCTGTTTACAGAAAAACAGGCCTATTTCAATTACAATATTAATCGTAACGCCAATAATCCCCGAACATTGTGGAAAAATATCAAGAAAAATGTGGCCAATTTTAAACAAAAATCACTTGACCTTCCAGCTCATCTAGCTAACCCAGATATTTTGAATAACCATTTTCTATCACTTCCTGACAGTTCTGCGATTAGTATTTCAGATTTGACTTACTTTGAATTCAACAGACATGGACCTCATATTTTCAAACTGGAAACAGTAAACGAATTTGAAGTTGGTAAAATCATAACATCCTTTTCTTCTAACGCAATGGGCGTCGATGGTATGTCCAGGGATATGGTTTTATTGACACTTCCCCAGACGCTTCATACAATAACAGCTATAGTCAACACATCCATTACTACTTCCACATTTCCTTCATCCTGGAAGACAGCTCTAGTAAAACCGATCCCAAAAATGGAAAATCCAACTCATTTGAAAGATTTGCGACCAATTAGTTTACTACCATTTTTATCAAAGATAGCAGAAAAAGCCATTTGCTTACAAATGACTAAGTACCTAGAAGTGAATAACATCTTGCCGCAGAAACAATCTGGCTTTAGAAGAAATCACAGTACAGCAACGGCTCTTCTGGATGTTGTTGATGAAGTGCTAGCTGCCCAGGATTCAGGTGAGGGTACTGTGTTGACGTTACTGGATTTCTCACGCGCATTTGATACTATAGACACGTCGCTCCTGCTCTCCAAACTTTCTTACTATGGTTTTGATCCTTCGGTAACAAAATGGTTTGCTAGTTATCTTACTGCACGTTCTCAATTAGTTGAAATTCGAAAAGAAAATGGCTCAAATTTAACCTCAAATACCCTACCCGTAACTCGTGGAGTCCCCCAAGGGTCAATATTAGGCCCCATTCTATTTATTTTATACTGTACTGATGTTGTAACTGTAGTCAAAAACTGTAAGTATCACATGTACGCGGACGATCTGCAACTGTTTATTTCCTCCAAGCCATCTCATATTGACGCCGCCGTAGACCGATTGAACGAAGACCTAAATCGTGTATTTACTTGGTGCAAAGCAAATAATCTGCTACTAAACCCATCTAAATCTAAATGTATGATACTTGGCTCCAAGCATCAAACAGCAGCTATAATTTCCCAAAATCTAAAAGTTAGAGTGGACGAAGTACCTATCGATCGAGTCGACGAGGCACGTAATCTTGGTCTTCTTATCGATGGCTCACTGCATTTCGAAAAGTACATCATACAAACTGTTAATAGCTGTTTTTACAGATTATCTGTATTATATCGAATGCGTGAATATCTTAGCACTGAGATAAGAATACAATTATGTGATTCACTAGTTCTATCTAAACTCAATTACGCGGATGCTGTGTTTGGAGAGTGTTTGTTAGCAAGATCGAAAAAGCTTATCCAGCGCATCCAGAATGCCTGCGTACGTTTTTGTTTTCCAATACCGCACCGAGCACACATTTCTCCTTACATAAATAAATATAATTTCATGAATATGTCATCACGAAGAGTCTTTCACTTTGCCACCTTGCTCTTCGGTGTTATTAAAACCCAACATCCACCTTATTTATACAATAAACTAAATTTCTCCAACCGATCCCAACGATATGCGTCTTTATTAATATGCCCTCAGTACAAAACGGCTGCTTTTCGTGGCAGCTTTCGTTATGCTGCCACGAAATGTTGGAATAACTTGCCCCCGCCAATAAAACAAATCAAGTCTATTTATTCTTTTAAAATTAATCTTAAAAAACAATTGTTAGATTCACAAAAAACTTCATCAAAAAGCAGCCGTTCTGTGCCCCTTTCTTGTTAGTGTTTTATGTTTTACTTTGTCTGTAGTATTTGTTTTATGTACGTATCTAATTTTAATTGAATTTCACAAATTGTTGTTTATATATATAGCCTTAAGTAATTGATTAAGTTAAGATTCTAAAGTTAGTTTCTAGTTAAGTAGTTAAGTTAGTTAATTTTTTCTAAAGTTAGTTATCAGGTATCACTGAAAACCAGCGCTGGTGTAGAGCCCAATGGTTCTACACCAGCACAAGCTGAGTGATTACCTTTTTCAGTATTTTAGCATTAAGTATCTTTTTATATGTTGTATCTTTTTATATGTTCTAGCTTTAAGTACTGAAATAAAGTTTTTCTATTCTATTCTATTCTATTCTATAAGAGAAATAAACTACGAACGAAACCAAGTTTAAAAGAAAATAAAACAAACAAGTAGCCAAAGATCAAATATTGTTTTGGCTATTGACTTGACTCTGATAAGTATAAAAAATATTTAAAAAGAATGACTAAACAAGTACTTACTTATACTTATTTCTTATAAAAACAATATACATCACAACTTTGCACGCACAAGAAGACAAGACTGGAAGACAATACTCTTTACATTAAATTCCTAGCACTACCTACTAGCATTAGGTACTACGTATTTGTGTGAAATTTTGAAATAATAAAAAAACAAATTTTGATTTGATTTTTGTTAAATACTTACAATCTCAGAAAGGTTCTTCGTTTTCGAATGACAGACGGTAACCGTCCCATGCTCCCATTTCAGCAGTTCAGCCACGGGTGTACCAACGATGCGGCTTCGTCCCAACACCACCACATTCTTGCCGGCTATCTCCGCGCCAGTTCTCTTGATGAGTTCAACACAACCGGCCGGAGTGCAGGGGATGAAGCCGGAAAAATCACCGCACGCTACGCGACCTTCGTTTATAGTGTTTAAACTGTCAAAAGGACAAATTTTTACTAATATAAGAGCTTAACTTTGTGAGACTAAAGGGGGTTATGGATATACAGAACCGATTTCAAAAATTCAATGTTATTTGTAACATTTATAGGCTGTATAACCCGATATGATAAAAAAGCTAGTATACAGTAATGGTTCGGCGGGTAAATCGTGGTTGGAAACTAATACAAAAATCTTAACACGATGTCGTACCTAGATCATATTTCGTGGGAGAATGCAACTTCTTTTGCCGTGGAATGTTTGCGATATTATCATTATCATAGAACTTAAACGTGTAGGACATAAGCTTATTTATAAGCTTAGTCAATAGGCACCAGACTCTGTAATACCTATTAAATCACTCAATATGAATGAGACATGACATTACGAAAAAAATAGAAAAGTGTAAAGGATTTTTAAGGATTTACCCATCAACATCCTTGTCAGGAGACACGGCGTCGGTGATGCGGTGATTGTCGATGGAATGAGTTGAATCTAACGGCATCTGGACGATGATGCCATGGACTGATGGAGACTCGTTCAGGGCAGTCACTTTCGCCAATAGCTAGAGAAACATTTACACATTGCAGCCTCAAACGTAACATTTGTATTTCTTTAATGTTGTAGCGAAGCATGTAAATAATCCACGGTTTCTATGACATAGTAGATAATCAAACGATTTTGCGAAAAACATAATTTCACGCATCGCGCTCTAGTCTCAAACAAAGCAAAGCTTGTGGCTTGGAAACTAGATTGCTAATTATAATAAACTAGCTGACCCGTGCCCACTCGTTGGGCTAATTGAAGTTTTAGTAAGGATCCCAATTTTTTTTTTAAATATAATATAGCCTATGACACTCAGCAATAATGTGGCTTTCTATTGGTGAAAGAATTTTTAAAATCGGTTCAGGAGATCCCGAGATTACCCCTTACAATTGAACAAATATACAAACTTTACCTCTTTATAATATTAGTATACTTAGATAAATATTCATGGACATTTCACACATCACACTCTAGATCCAAACTAAGCAAAGCTTGTACTATGGGAACTACATTGCTGATAGAATACTTTTGTACATTTTTTATATTTTTATTGCAAATTCAAACAGAATATAGAGTAACGCCCAGACACAGAACAAATTATGTTTATCACAAACATTTGCTCTCGGTGAGGATTGAACCCACGACCCACAGAAGGCTACTACCTACTGAGCTGTGAGACGCCTATATAAAAAGTCTCAGACACACACAATACATATCTACTCGTTTTGTGCAGAATCTAAAAATTATTTTTTCTAAGGTCTATGTGCTAGTGCTAGATGATTATAATGCTGTGGGGTCAAATATTTATGTCTTTTTAGGTTGATAAAGGTTGTGTTCATATGCGTTAAATCAGTAAAGTCATGGTTTATAATAAAAGATAACATGAAATAAAGCTATTATCATGTCATAAGTACTTATATCATGTGTTATGTAGTGTGTGCGTAAACAATTTTATAGATTGATACGTCTCCATAAAAGTTATCGTAGAAGCCAAGAGATCAAGGTACTTGCTTTTGTTTTGCCCAATGTTTTTACATAATCACAAGTAAATTTATTTATTTATTTTATTTATTTATTTATAATGTTGTGCCAATACGATGAGATACTGTAAAGCTAGACTAGAAATATTGGTGAATTCCATACAATTTGTAAATGTTCTAGATTCTTCTTCCACTTTTGTTTGACCTGCAGGTATCGATTTTAGAAAGACCGTATGGTGTCGTATGTTTTTAGGTGGTAGGTAATATTTCTATCGACAACATTTGAACTATTGACAGCTTTAGGGCAGAGTACAGTCGTCAAGGGTTTCTTGAAATCAATCAATCATATTGATAGGTAATTGGGCTATTAAACGCAACTTTGGCGTCACAGCTCAGTTGTAGTCCAGTCAAATTACGAAATAAATAAACATGAGCGAATACAGTTTGGGGACTTTGAGGATCGATAGGGCGGTGTATTCTGAGCATACATTCCAATTTGAGGGGTTGTACTGAGGTCAGCTCAAGGTCATTTCGATGGAAACGCGTTTCATTCGATATCTCGAGAATGGTTAAAGTTAGGCGAAAAATTGTTGAGACCTTTTCTTTTCCAAACAAAATTTACAAACTTTTTTATTTGAAACTTTTTTTTATAACATTAATATTTTTCAACTTATTACTCCCGCAAGGCAAAAATTTTACTTTTTTTTCCATTTTTCGTCGTTTTCTCCCCAACCATTCAATTTTATTAAATTTTACCGATCATCAAAGTGTAGATCTTTTAATTATGAACAGTTTTGTCCTTAAACTTTTTTCCGTAGTGCCAATACCTTCGGAGTTATATATTACTTTACCGATATATTATTATTTTTATACATTATTTTTCTATCAATAAATGTGTAAAACAGTTTTAATTGTTAATTTACTTCTTACCAAAATTAACCCAAAAATTTACCCAAATTAAATACTTAATTTTTAAATAGTTTAATCGATTGACCTTTTTATATTGCGACAGTGGCGCGGATTTCGCTCGGTAAAGTAATATATAACTCCGAAGGTATTGGCACTACGGAAAAAAGTTTAAGGACAAAACTGTTCATAATTAAAAGATCTACACTTTGATGATCGGTAAAATTTAATCAAATTGAATGGTTGGGGAGAAAACGACGAAAAATGGAAAAAAAAGTAAAATTTTTGACTTGCGGGAGTAATAAGTTGAAAAATATTAATGTTATAAAAAAAAGTTTCAAATAAAAAAGTTTGTAAATTTTGTTTGGAAAAGAAAAGGTCTCAACAATTTTTCACCTAAATCTAACCATTCTCGAGATATCGAATGAAACGCGTTTCCATCGAAATGACCTTGAGCTGACCTCAGTACAACCCCTCAAATTGGAATTTATGCTCAGAATACACCGCCCTATCGATCCTCAAAGTCCCCAAACTGTGTTCGCTCATGTTTATTTAACTCGTTTTTAGCCATAATTTGACTGGACTATTGGTAGTAGCAAATGTTTGTGTGATGAACATAAATATTTGTTGTGTCTGGGTGATACTACGTATTCTATGTATGTATTTACAAAAAAATATGTATATAAGTATTCTATCTCTCTAGCAATCTAGTTCCCATAGTACAAGTTTTGCTTAGTTTGGGACTAGAGTGTGAAGTGTGAATTGTCCATGAATGTTATTTTATTTTTATTTTACTATAAGGGCTATATTTCACCGAGACGCCATGGCGGCGCAACCAGTCGCCGCCACCAAGAAAATGTATACAGCTCTATAGAGAGTTACTCACCTGGTGTCCGTTTGGTCGCGCAACCAAACGTACATTTTGTCGGTAGCGGCGACTGGTTGCGCCGCCATGGCGTCTCGGTGAAATATAGCCCTAAGACTAACCTCGGTTTCTGTGATATCCCGTGGCAGCGCGATCAGTTCCGCTGCGATTCCTATTTTCTCAGCAGCTTTCAGCTTCATGCGGATGTAGACGTTAGAATCCTCTCGTCCGCCCACTTGCACGATGGCAAGCTTTGGCTGGAAGGCAGGCCAATCCGCCTTTGCATTTGACACTTCTTGACGGAGCTCATTCTCTATGGAACTGGAGAAGACATGTGTATATGGTAAGTCCAATGAATGGTGATCAAATAACATTTATAGAAGACGCTTCACAGATATAAGACAAATAGGATTAGTGCGAGTTACGAGTACTTTGTAATGATGAGGTAGAGTTCTTAGAGGTTCTAATCTAAGTTCTGGATAAATGCAAAAGCTTTAACTACCTGGTTTAAGTAACTCGCAGGTAAGTAATTGAAAAGGTGAGTAAGAACAATGGGCAGAACAAATATAACCGTTTTAGAAGAGATCACTTTTTTTTTTAATCTAAGTTTTAGGAACTTTGGTCATTCACTATGAATTGACATTACTATAATATCTCCAGATATTTTTATGCTACATTTATTCTTGAATATTGCTACTACTAAAGATGGTTCGCTATAAAACAATGAAATGAACACAATATAACACTGGTTTGATAACTACCCTGCAACCTGAAGTCCTGAAATTGGTTTTGCCACCATTTTGGAAGTGTTGCTTCACCGTCGGTTAGACCACGACTGGTAGATCACAAAAGGTACAATAATCTATAGTGGTGCAGGTGACCCATGATAACCCTAGAAGATACGCGAGGTTACTCTGGTTGTAATAGGTTCGATCCAAACCATGATCATCTGTTACAATAATATTACATCAGAATACTTTAAACATGAATGGAAATTTTGTAAAACAACTAAAAATTGATTTTTGGGACATTTTTTATTTCATTGAACATTTTTTTGGGATCAAATTAGGATGAATTTTTGAGAAATAGATACCAAGGTCAAGTTTATTGTAAAGCTCTTATATAAATTATTCAATTTCTTAAAAAGTTTAAATTACTTTTAGTTTAAAACCGCGTATTAACTTGGCATTTTGTTTTCAGAGTATACAGGACGCTTGATAATTCTTTTGTTTACTTTTGAATATTTATTGTTTTTGAAAATTATTTTGGTAAATATAGTTAATATATTTCAAAAATAGCAAAAAAACAGTATCATACCACAAAACACTATCACAAAACTTTCTCATGGCAGATGAACTTAATTTTCTTACAAAAGTGAACATTTTAAATTAGTCTGTGTTGTTGACGCCACAACTTAATTGGGATAAACATTTAATTATTTTGTTATTGAACTCTTAAGGTCATTATTGGCTTATCATTAGTGATAAGAGGTTAAAGACGTAGAAAGAGCCATCGTTTTGGAGGAAAGAGACTTTGATGGTTTAAACTTAAACGAAAGAGAGTGAGATACTATTTTTAACTATAGGTATATTAATAAATACATCTTAATATATTAAGGCCTCGGAGTGTCTAAGTAGAGACACTCTTTCCTTTTATGATAATTCATAATAGAGCATGATAGAGCAAAAGGATTTATTTATAAATATGTATTTGAGTCTGAAAACTCTAAGGAGCTCTGAATCTATAGAACTCAGGTATTGAAATAATTATAGTTCAATATTTCAATATCTTAAAAGATAGGTTAAGTTTCAGATAGCTAAATGAAACTCACTTCCACAGACTTATAACTAAAATTAAAACTAAACAACAAAAATAAAATGTATATGTACTTACATTAAAACGGCATCACATTTTTCGTCCGACGTCCTCATGTTTTATATCTACGTCACGTCTTATCAGTATCCAAATAAAAATACAACAAATTTAAGTATAGTAGGTACGCTGTTAATGGCACAGACCATAATGTATAAGTTATGCTAAACTAGTCAGCTCAACTAGTTGACAATAAGTGCCATTTTTCGTGGTGTAGTATGTTTACCGCAGCGTGCCGCTAACTTGAAGCGCCCAAACAGGTTTTTAACTAGCCAGGATACCACAATGAATGGGTGATACTCGTCACAGCTCAGTTGGTATTAGTTCTGTATTCGATGTGGTTCGATATCGTCTTAAAACAAATATTTGTGTACAAAACATGTTTGTTCGGTGTCTGAATGTTGCAATGTATTCTGTATAAATGTTTTTTAATACTACATAAATATGAAGATATCAATTATTAACTTCTCTGATTTATATTTTACATAATCATGTGATCATTATTATGACTATCATTTATAGTCCAGTCAAAATAGACTAAAATGATGACTTCAGTTTGCATTAATTCCAAACAAGCTGGATTTTTGTGCAGGCCTTGAATATGTCATTATAAATGATATGTCAAAAGTCCCCATCGATCCCGCTTGTGCGTTGTTTTTTATTCCAGGAATGTCTATTTTGACTGGACTATTAGGCTAACCTAGCTTGTGAAGCTAGATTAGGTAACAAAAAATATTGCATTTCATTTCAAGTATTCTATTAGCTATCTGGTTTCTAGCTTTGCAAAATGTCCTTGAATATTTATTATTTTGAACATCTCTCTATCCAACTGAACCGGTGCGCTAAAACGTATTGCGGAACAACAGTTATTTGTTTTGGATATGTAAGATTAATGATCTGTTCTGTCACCTCTATGTTTACAAAATAAATTGATTTATCATTTATATTCGTAAATAGCTAAGCCTAAGCACTAATTATAATTAAGCGTTCTGCAAAACTAGAACAGATGGCTCGGATTTTATTTAAAAAAATATTTTTTTACAAAGGTATTTTTTTTAAAGTTCGAAAGAATATGTATTGTTGTGCAAAATGTATGTAAAGAATGTTAGGATACTGTTAAATTTAAAATACAAATCTGTGTTATTTTATAATTTTTATTTTTGTACTAGATATTTCAACGAAAATCAACTTAAAATTAAAACAGTATAACGTGAAAATACCTTTTAGACAATAGCAGCTTTAATTTCGATAATTTCTTACGCTAGTGTATTTTTTTTTCTTCAAAAAATATATTTACTTAATCACATTTTATAACTACGACATTTGGCTCAATATTATAATAATATGGCTTACTTTTTTATAGCTAGAGCGTTAAACATAGTCAAATATTGAGTAAACTTTAAAAAACTCAAAGAAATTATAACAAAAAACTATACTTAACGATAGTAACTAAATTAATGTTTTCAGTCTTATAAAGAGCATTGAAAACTAAGTAACTAGGAAAAATCACAATCGCTTACAATAGTAGCTTAGAACAAAATAATTGCTCGATGCAAACAGAAGAATTCTAGGCCGCACAAATAAATATGACAATCGTAAACGTAACACAGCGTATTTGATTCACATTGCTGCAAACGCCAGCTCGACAGCCGAACGATGCTGCGTTATCACGCAATGTAAAACGAATAAGCTAAGTTAATTTTACGATTTAACGTGATCATCGTAAATCTAGTTTCACGAATAAATGTGATTATTTATCACATTTATTCGCGAAACTGGATACTGGTTGAAAATCGTCACTATGTCAGAGTAGCACTTAATTATAAAAAAAAATGGAATACCTTCAGATCCAATTTCAACTTTTGTATGAAAATTACAAACAGTGCACAGACACACATCCTATAAAAATTAAAGTAAATATTACATAATATGTATGTATTTATTTATAATATCAATCACAAGTTCTAGTTAGGTTACGTTAGTAAATTCATACTAACGTAACCTAACGTATAAAAGAAATGCGATAAATACCAGTGTAATTCACCACTATCATTAATTAAGGGTTCATCCATAAAAAAGTAATACGCTAAGAGGGAGGGAGGTTGTCGAATAAAGTGTGATATTATGTGACAAGGGGTACCAAATTTTGCGACACATTATATTAAAAATATAATATTTATAAATGAGTATTACAACACTAAACTTAAATTGCAATTATGTTCCTAGGTAGGAAGGGGCAAAATAAGGGCATTGCAGTAGGGGGGGGGGGGGGGGGGAGATAAAAAAAAATTTACTATCGTGTTTCATGGTTTTTTCACTCCAACATATAATTACCACTCTCTTCTATAATTGTATTAAATAAAATGGACTGTATCGTTAGATTTACTTTATGGACGAACCCTAAACTATCTATCAATAATCGTATATAAATAGCACATACTTTAAGACTGGAACATGTGGAAATCTTCTTCTTTCTCCATATGCGCATTGCTGTAGAGATGGATGCGCATCGCGTGAGTCGGCATTGGAGCGGTACCGCACAGTTTGCAGCTCAGTTCAGCCGCTGACGATATTGGTGTCCTGATAAACGTTATTTTATATTATTTATAATATAAAAATTAATAGCTGAATGTGTTGCTAAATCTCTTGAGCAGCAGAACTGATTTCGCAAATGTATTTTTCTAGAATATTCCTTGAAGTACGAGGATGGTTGACGGAGAGAAAAAATACCTAAAAAAAGTCTAAGAACAACACTTTTCTATACTCCCATACAAAAAAATCGTAATAATACTTAAAAGTTAATTTAATTAAGTACATCATGCTGGACAATCACACAACATCATCTAGCCCCCAGTTAAGCAGAGCTTGTGTTATGGTATGGGTACTAGAAGACTGACATACTTACTTAATACAATACATTACATAGATAGATATTTTTGAAGTGAAAACTTCTTTAGCGGCGCTGGGTGGGTAAAAACTTTCAAACTCGCGTCAGGGTCACGTGATGCTGATCGAAAAAGCGTAAGATCGAGGGGAAGGGAGAGGAACTAGTATCTCCCACTCTTTCTACCGTGCCTGAGTGTGCTGCTCTGTTTAGGCGGCACAGGGCGAAAAATAAATAATAATAAATAAATGATAGTACTTTTATACTTATAATTAAACACAACGTTAATATTGAAGTTTTCACTTCTGCCGGCACTCCCGGAGTGCTACCTTTTTTTTATTATAAGTACATATAAAACACCCAGAACACCCGGAATAAATATTTGCAGATCATACAAACATTTATCCCAAGGCGGGAATCGAACCCGCAACCTCTGCGTCGCAGGCGGACCTTCGCCCGCCGCGCCACATCGGTCGTCATCTTTACATGTAACGTACCTGCCAACGATCATTTTCAGATTATCATTCTCCCGCTTCAGCGCCATTAGGTGGTCTCTAGAGACAGGATGTAATTCTTGCGGAGAATGCAGCGGGTACACTATAGCTCGTTCAACCATCTCCGGCACAGTTATCTCTAGTAACTCGTCTTCGGGAACTGAACGCCATTCCCAGGCGTTGGCAACTGTCTGGGGCTCGCGGTGTTTGCGACGTTTCGTTAATAGCCTGTAAAAAAAGTACAACAAGTTTACATGCACATGAATCTAAATATGTCATTCTGTATACTACTTAATAACAACACTATTTTGTTTTGTTCTCTTATGTATGAAAAATGTGCTTTATACCTAATGCCTAATGACAGACAGACAGAAGGACAACGAAGTTTTAGTACTGAGGTCCCGTTTTACCCTTCTTCTTTCGTATCAACATTCTTTCAAATCGTATCCGCCCAGAAGACTGCAACCGCTATGGCAGATGCCGTAGCGGTGACACCGTTTTACCCTATGGGTATGCAGCCTTAAAAAACTAACGGTCTATCTTATAAAAAGTTGGCGCAGACTTAAAGTATTGATTATCATACGTAATGATGACTTAAAGTCAACGCTAACTTTTTATAAGATAGGGTCACACATAGAGGATTCGATCCCGGTCTATTTTTTCTAATCCCGGGATTCGGGATTTTCAACAGTTAATACCGGGATCCCGGGATAATCCCGGGATTGTATTGGTAATAGACAGTGGTAGCAAAATAAAAGTAAAACATATCACAATCAAACTTTTATTTTATATCTTTACTTAAATCTTCAAAACAAAATTATAATTTCACAAAGTAGGCTCTTATAAAATAGTTTAGTGAATTATTGCATATTTAGTTTATTTTATTTTACAATAAACTTAAAAAAAAAAAACAACTTCTTAAAATTTGTCTAAAGAGATCAATGTTAATAGGACTCATATTTTAAATAAAAAAGACTACAAACTATTATTCACTTATGTAAGCCACGAAAATAAAATCTACTAGCTGACTCGCGCCCACTTCGTTGGGCATAATTCGACCGTTTTTTCTCCGATTCACTTTTCAAAACGGATTAAGCCTAAAGCCTTTTTATTTTTCGTTTTTTATATAACCTACGACACTTAGCAATGATGTCACTTTCTATTGGTGTAAGAATTTTTAAAATCAGTTTAGTAGATCCCGAGATTACCCCTTACAATTTAACAAATAAGTACACAAACTTTACCTCTTTATAATATTAGTATAGATTTTATTATAGATGAAATAATAACGCATCTAACGTCTCATCCGAAAGCAAACTTCTTAATGTATTGCACAAATATGACTTTTAACGTCAAATGAAAGTATGTAAGTGCGTTTTGTTTCACGCACATGTTGATTTATTTTAAAAATATATAAATCCCGAAAATCCCGGGATTCATTGAATTAAATCCCGGGATTTTCGGGACTAAAATATGACCGGGATCCCGGGATCCCGGTTTTCGGGATCCCGGGATCGCACCCTCTAGTCACACAGCACTTGCTTTGTTTGGTTAATTGTTGGTGTAGGACCTACACGGTATGTAAATAATAAGTACCTACACTGTAGGTACTTATTATTTACATACCTACTATCTAGTTTAAGGGGGTAATAATATAAACTTACTTAATGAGATCTTCGCGAATAAACTTGGGTATGCGCGGGCGCATTTCATCATCAGCTGCCGGCATTTCCTGGCCGTCTTTGCAGTACATCATGTAGTCCATCAGATGTCGGATGTGGTTTATCTATAAATACATTATGTTCGTTATTTTACTCATTATTTATTTATTTTAACTTTTAAGTTCAGTTACAATTTACAATGAATGTTTCAATTTAGTCGTATTATGTTATAAGTTATAACATCTAATGACTAAATTGATACATACTTATAACCATTATCTGCTATATAAATAAAATATCTTGAATCCGACGGCGCATGGGTTTTTTTGTTATTTTTTTATTTGCTTTTTTACTGCGGCCTTGATGGCATATTGTGATCGCCACTTATACTCGGGCGCACGGGTTACTGAATGGTACTTACCGCGCCGATATCGTCGATAGACATGTCAGCATCGATGTTGAGCAGTAGATCGTGTTCCGGGAAGAATGGTGTGCCTTCTTCTGTGCTGCCGAGGCCGCAGAGAGCGCTTACATAGCGAGTGCCGCCAGTGTCACGCCGTAATTCTGCACTGTTGGTATTAAATGTAGCTTTAGACTGATGTACTTTAAATGTCATCATCATCATCATCAACCGATATCAGTCCACTGCTGGACGTAGGTCTCTCCCAAGACGCGCTAGTGTTTGCCAGCTACATTCCGCAGATCGTCACTCTATCTCGCCGGAGAGCTTTTAATGTTATAATAAGGGAACTTTTCTATGTCATGGTTGACAATGCCCATACCTTCAAGTAAAAAGTAAAAACGATTTTATCGATTTATGTAAAAAATATGTCTATGGACATAATTATCTATAACATTTCATGTTCATTTTACACTCATAAGTTTAAGCACTGCCGTACTGTGGGTCGTAACAATAGATTTTTTTTTTTATTTGCTTAAAGTTTTTTTACCGGTTCTGTCGGTAGGGCTCAAAATATATCGTATATAATCAAACAGTAGAAATCTAGTTTACACCAGATACCTAGTTACATCGTCACTTAACATCAGGTGAGATCGCGGTCAAACGCTTGCCTATAACTTGTAAAAAAAAAATGTATAATAATAGATCATACATAGGACAGAATAGCAGTGCCATAAGCGCCGGCAGACCAGGTATATCCGGCATTAAAGTTGTGTGACGAAGCGTTAGTTTGCTGCTATGCTCGTTTTGACCCACATTCGCTGCGACCACCAATCTGTGAAGAAGGAAATAGGTTTAATTTAGTTAAAATATAGATTAAAGTATTTGAATCATGCATTGCATGTTTTTTTTTCAAAATGGTTTATTCAATGACTCGAAGAAGTAGCAAACATGATTTGCAGACGAAAGTTTAAACTAATATTTTGTTTGGATGTTTGTACTCAGCATATGGCAAATCATACAAATTTATTGTTTGGTATTTACAAAAACTCGTCATTCTATCGTCAATCTGGTTAGCGTTGTATAAGCTGTGGTGTGGGTGTCTGGGTATTTAATATGTTTCATAAAAAAATATTTATCTATGTAATGTATTGTATTAAGTGGGTATTTAATATGTTTCATAAAAAATATTTATCTACGTAATGTATTGTATTAAGGTGACGGGTATAGCCAAATGCGTGTTTTTGGGAGTGTTTTCTGAAGAAGTCATAGCATGTGGAGTTGTGAAACTTATTATTTCCTATAACACATATATTGAACTAGTCAGGTAGGGAACAAAATGTGTGCTTTTGGTTATAGTTTACTTTAAAATGTAAGTTTAGTACCAACACCTTTTGCAAAAGTGTGATTTTTGATCCCATTTTTTATGGGTTTGGCAGATTTGTTTGGTACCAAACTCAGCACAGCTATTCTTATGGTTGATATCTATACATCCAAGGAAAAACAAATTCTACATTAAGGTGTTTAAAGAAGAAGAAGAGTAGCGCCTTAGGAACTATAAGTGTTCCATTGCTGTGTGCTCGCAAATATTCATAAGGCGCTGCTTAAGAGTTTGACAATCCAAACTGTGCGCGGCTCATTATGTGTTTTGCGTCGTTTTCAGCATTCTTACTGAAGTTGAAAATGCGACGTTACCACGCTGACTATCTAGAGTTTAAACACTGCGGCAAAAACTATGCCGTGTTACAAGTTTAACGTGTGTGTAGATACAATAAATAAATAATAAAGTTGGAAGTTATTGTCATTTTTATTTATTATGAAAAATTTCACCCTACCCGTCACCTTAAGTATGTCAGTCTTCTAGTACCCATAACACAAGCTCTGCTAAGCTTCGGGCTAGATGATGTTGTGTGGATTGTCCAGCACTATTTATTAATCCTGTTTTTTTTTCTTAGCTCAGTTAAATATCTATAATGGATAATTGTTACCTTTCGTGAGTTTCTTGCGGTGCAGTGTCGAGTAGCACTGCATTGACAGAGTTCCATTCGATGATCACTTGTTTCTCGCGGCTTGCGTACATAAGCGTGTACAGCTTCGATTCTAAGGGGCTAAAGTGATAAAAAAAAAAAATTAAACCGCCGAAAAACTGAACAGCGAAAATTTTATTATTTTACCCAAAATAGTCAGTTCTGGCCCAACGTATCAGCATTGCTATTCAGCACGGCAATGCAGCCAGTGTCTTGGGTACGCTTCCGATTGGTACTGATTTGGATCAGTTGAACTATCTATAGATCGTTTGCAACGGTCTGTAGA
The DNA here is from genome assembly GCA_932527185.1 of Ecliptopera silaceata. Classification (NCBI taxonomy): domain Eukaryota; kingdom Metazoa; phylum Arthropoda; class Insecta; order Lepidoptera; family Geometridae; genus Ecliptopera; species Ecliptopera silaceata. The sequence continues at coordinate 4,725,507 of OW052208.1, read as the reverse complement.
TAGCTCAGCTGTTTCTTATGTATTTTATATGTAAATGTACATTTTGTCAGTTCTTAAACGAAAAGAAATAACCTAACAAATACCCCATTTTTAACTAAAACTATGTTCACGGCCATGATAAACTATCATGGAAAAGATATTTTTAATTACATATATTATTATTTTATTAATTTATTTAAACAACTTAGTTACATAATATTGTTTCCAAACACACAAGTTGTGATTTTTAATGCTTATTATTTATAAAAGGTACAGAGCAAGTATCATAGATACTTCTAAATAGTCTCTGGCAGTTTAAACTAGGCAGAAGCCTGGGTATATTTACCTAACCTAAAGCAAATATCAGAGATACTTCTAAATAGTCTCTGGCGGTTTAAACTAGGGGTTTTCTTACCTAAAAGGTCCTTTAAGACAGACGTCAGAGATGCATTCCTTAGGCGAAGGAGGTTGAATCTCCCACAGTTGGTCATACGCTAGTTTAGTCTGTTCTTTGTTGTGAGCTCGCTTCTGAGCTAAGTTCAACTCGTTTGCTGTTTGGCGGAGATCATGGTTCATCTGTATAAAATGAAATATTTATTTGCCTGAAACATGGTAGGTATATGGCCTTATTCTAAATAGTGTCTCACATTTCACCAATTATAGGTATGAAGATTGTATATCACAATATTTTTGTACAAGCTTTGCTTGTTTGCTTTTGTTGTTTTGTAAGCAAAACAAGTCTAACGAGTGTAATGCATAAAATGTACGTTAATACAAATGAAGGAATAAGTTAGTAAAGAGCAATTTCAATACAAGTGCACTTTTATGTCTTGGAGTGATGACCTTATATGAAATAATATAAAAATAAAATGACTGAAGTATCAGTGAATCGGGTAATAATATAGGGTAATAATAAAATACCTTAGATTCGTAGCTCTCTTCACAAGGAATAGCGAATCCGTCTCTCAGCAGGATACTGTTGATATTGAGCTGACCACCATCTCCTAGCAGCTTTATGGCCACCACGCCATGGACGACTGAATAAACCTAAACAAATATCAAAAATCTTTTTAAACACAAACTTAGCGTAACATTTCAGACTAAAATTTTATTTAATTTCAACTAACTGCTATGTTAGTAAGTGGGTATAAGAGATACACAGATAAAGTAAATTATTCAAGATTTTGATTAAGGAAATTGGTCTGTATTGTTAATTCCATTATGCTTAATGGAATTAACATTAACATTGATTGTTAATGGTTTACGTTAGTATTTAGCAAAATACTAACGTAAACCATTGACTTGGTAGATTATAGAGTAAATGTAATGAAACCTGGCGGGAAAGCTTATCTGTTTTGGCGTGCAAAAATTATTTTTTTGCTTATCTTTGGTCTACTGAGCAGTGATTGTGTTTTGTTTTTACTTCTATTTGTCTGCAATGAGTATTATATACATAGCTAGAGTATGAGACACAAAACAAAAGACAATAGACTGAATTCAAAGGTTTTAAATCTTGCGTAGATTTCGTGTTTTGTTTTTGTCTCTTAAATGTTACCACACATTACCACAGTCAGTAAATTACCTCTAGACCTATTACCTAAAATACGTAATACCTAAATAAGTAATGTCAGTAATTACCTCGCCCAATAAAGGTGCTCTAGCACTGAGCTCTCTGAAGTAATGGATAGCCTGTTGCGTCCAGTGTCCGTGGGGGTCTTGTAACGGCGGCGGTGCGAGCGCGGCCAGGCGACAACGCATAGCTAGCGGCGGCGCCACTTGACACAGGCCTGGCGGTAGGACGCGAAGCTTGGTTGTTGATATGCGAGATGATACTAAACCGGTGTCGATGAATAGCACCTGATAAATAGTTATTGTAATTATTGGTCTTTTCCAACCTGTTTCAATACCCTAATTGCGGTACATTATGTAATTGTACATCAAACTTAGTCCTAAGATCAGACAATATTTAACGTACATAATGATGATAATGAATAAATAAATGAGTTTAAATTAAATATCAGTGAAAGGCGTGACAGATCAGTGATTAATTTGACTTTCCTGAAAAGTTTAAATTGAAATAAATAAGTGACAGTCGTCAAAGATTTGTTGGTATAAGCTTTGCTTTCCGTGTTGGTTGAAAGTTCCAATTCCACCAAGAACCAACATTGTTGTTTGTATTGTCTCTGGGTGTTATGTATCAACAAAAAGAACGAGCCAAGCGCGAGTTGGACTCGCGCACAAAGTTCGAAAGTTCTGTACCAAACAATTCTAGTATGAGAACCCCTTCATTATTAATTTTATTCCGATTTTTAGTATTTATTGTTATAGCGGCCACATACATCATCTGTTAAAATTTAAACTCTCTTAATATCACGGTTCATGAGATACAGCCTGGTCACAGACGAACAGACAGACAGACGGACAGCGGAGTCTTAGTATTAGGGTCCTATTTTACCAGGTACGGAACTCTAGGTTCCTCTCAATTTCTTTCATACCTGAACCATGCCTCTCGGTAGAATCTTCAGTACTTTAGCGCGTCCCAATCCCTCGTCATGCGGGGCCGCGAATATATCTCCGCATTCGACGGCACCGGTGTAAGCTATCAGCGGAGCCTTGTTTAAGGTGCTGTGAATCTTGTAAAGGTCGCTCGTAGTTGAATCGTCGTCGTGTTGCACCCAGAATTCACTCATACTGCTTAGCTGTGGGTAAAGTGAAGATTTTAAAGTTAAAACTAACTTTATATTAATAATTTTCGAAAAAATTATACATTTGTGATTATACCCATTGCATGTTAATCTGAGATCTAAAGCGTTAATTTGAATGAAGTTGAAGAAAAAAGCAAATATTATCAGTTTTTTCCAGCTTCAGTTTACTTACAAATAATAGATAATTATCGTAATTTATACATTATTAATATTTTAAACAGAACATTTATGTATTATAAAGTACTAATATTATAAAGAGGAAAGATTTGATTGTTTGTTTGTTTGTTTGTTTGCATCGAATAGGCTCCGAAACTAAAGACCGATTTCAAAAATTCTTTCACTGTTGTGAAGCTACATTATCTGTGCTGAACATAGGCTATATTATATTTTCAAAAAAATTAGGGATCCTTACTAAAACTTCAATTATGTAACCCAAGGTGTATAAGAAATTCCTTACATCGCGTGCGCTGCGGAAACTATTGATGATAGAAAGAAATTATGTACTACAATTTTGTAGAACACATCATCATCCACAAAAAAGTCAGCGACAGCATATGTCTAACTATTATAGATATGTCATAATAAGTGTTTTAATATCAAAAAAATATAATTAAAATGACGACGCTAGAAAACGTTCTATATTTGTACTTAGGTATTAATCCTTATCTAAATAAATTACTTTAAAATTAAGACTGCTTCAATACCTTTCTATTACTTTTAAAATTATTGAATTCGGACATTCCATTCGAAAGATATCACGAGTTCAAAAATGTAAGTACTTATTAGAAAAAAGTCAGCGGGCGCCGCGCCGCTGCCGGTCACGGGAGTAGGTATATGCGGGGGGGGTTACATACTATAGGGTCTATATTTTTTATCATTTGGAAAATACATTTATACTGAGTAACATATTAGCTATATTATAATGATATTTTTTATATAGGCTACCCGTGCGAAGCCGGGGCGTACTACTAGTAAAGTATAAACTAGCTGATGACTGACTTCGTCTTGCTATCGTTATATTCTTGACAATTCGCACAATATTTTTATAAATTATACTATGCCTATGTGTTATAATGATTTATAAACTACATTATTGTGAAATTTCATTAAAATCCGAGTAGTATACTATACTATACATCCATCTAGTACCCATAACACAAGTTCTGCTTAGCTTGGGGCTAGATAATGTTGTGTGGATTGGCCAGCATTATTTATTTATTTATCTATACAAACATTCGCGTTTATAATATAGGAATTAGGCACCTCACCTGACATATTTTCAAAGGGAAGTGAGTTTCGTCAATGTCGGGTAGACGTGGCACCATCCTCTCCAAATCGAGGTTAACCTCTCGCATTTTCATTTCAAGAGCTAGCGCCTTCGCTTTCTCTGGTCTAAAGAAAAAAAAAATCTTAAGAATGTTCTTAATATTTTCAAATCTGTTATAAAATTATTCCTGTCTATCTTTCTTTATCTCACTTCGGTTGCCTGGAAGAGATCGCTGTTATAAACTAACGGGTCAGTGTGTTTGTCTGTATCAACGTAGCTTCTACATCAAAACTTATTTGTAGGTAATATTAAGGGTTTTTAATATTATTAGTTGGTCATGTGAAATAATAAAATACGCAATTAATAATATGATGAGCTACTTACGGTAGTAATGGAATTCTAACATCCATTTTGAGGTGTCTTGCCTTTATGGACTTGTAAACTGGAAGTACCACTTGACCAGGAATAGTCGGATCCTGAAATAAAAAGACCATTATTATAATTTAAATTAAAAATATAATTTAAAAAATGGTAATTACTTATAGCTTACACATAACATTACGTTTTAGATAGGCAAATGTTATGCTACAAGTTTGTCTCTTCCAGTTTACCTTTAATACCAGAATAATATGCCAATTCACTTTTGTGTAACTCACTGTGTACTTTGTGTAACTCACTGTGTACTTTTACGTAACTCACTGTGTACTTTTGTGTAACTCACTGTGTACTTCTGAGTTATTAATTTAAGTGTACTCACACCACTATCTCTATCGCGCCGTGCACCGCCAAAGCCATCGTCAAATGTCAAAAACACTTTTCTGTAAACAAAATAAGTTTAATTCTTAACAAATAATCGTGAATAATAATAAAATTAAGCAAAGCATGTACTAGACCTAGTTTGCCTAGACCTAGTAGATTTATACTTTCTTCGTAACCAAAAAGAACATCCAAGGTATATAACTATTATATGACGAAGCTTGTCATGCGAGGCTAGTCTGAAATGCTAAGCAAAGCTTGTACTAATGCGTTATTGATTGCTAATATAATCGTTATAGAAAGGTAGCTTACTGGCTGTTTGAGTCAAAGATAACGCGAGGCTCGTCTGAAATCTGTTGTCGGATGACATTTTTTATCGCCGCTGCGTACACCTCGCCTGGTTGATTATCAGGGAAATTCTTCAAGTATACCTAAAATCATTATATAAATTGTTATTTTATTTGTTCGTATTTGATATAATACTGTATTGATAACAGAGTTTCTTTAAAAATACATATATGTACATATATGGAAACAAGGTATCTTGAGTAAGTAGTCTAAAGTCCGGTCGCGAAGCAGGAAGAAATTCGTACATTAACCTGTTATTACCTGTCTCCGTCACTCTCGCGTAAATATGATGCGTCTCGCTCGCACAGATCCAATGACCGCGGCACTCAGCGAGCAGGTTAATGTAATAATTTATTTCTGCTCCGCGACCGGACTTTAGTACTAAATATCAAGAGATCTTAGAATATTGCTACTAAGGCTTGGAACAAATCCCTATTCTTGTTACATAATATTCATGATTATAAACTTTTGTCTCTACTTGGGAGTTTTCTAATAAGTTTGTTGTAACTTTACCGTGTTTCTTGGATCCAATCCCCCGAGCACTTTCACTGCATCCCGCTCTCTGTCTTCGTCCAACGATACTTGAATGAAATATTGAGGGTAGAACGCACCCGCTAGTATCACCTAGAAAACAACAAAATCTTGTGACAGTATAAGGTACTTTTCACTTTGTTTCGATTTAAACAACACTGGGGCAGAAATAAATATGTTTGGACATCTTCATCGGACAAGATTAACAAAAAGCTGTATGTATGTATTTACAAAAAAAATATCTAATTCAAGTGGAATTAGAAGCCGGTAGCGTAGTTAGTTATCGCATCCCCATATCAAGGGGAAGTTCGCGGATTCAAAACCTGCTCGATTCGATAATTTTCGGGATTTTCTAATAAGCTTTTAGTGAGTAAGTTACCTTCAAAACCATAGATATTTCATTCTTTGCCCAGGGTGAGTTGCCCTTGGCCGGTTCAATGCCCTCTCTAGACAGCCTTAGCTTGAGCTCTCGCACCATATCGTCAGTTTCTCGTAGCGAACGAATCTGCACGTAGAATCTATTCGCCCATTGCAACTCGCTGTTGCCTTGCTGTTTGAAATAGTTTTGAGTGCGGAGATGGGTCCATACCTGGTTACAAATTAATATTAAAAAACGTCATCTTTGTTAGAGACCTACGTCCAGCAGTAGACTAATATAGGTCGATGATGATGATGATCTTTGTTAGAAAGATCATACAACGGTAGGAACCAGGCCGTAGTTTCTAGCCCGTTTTTGTAAGTTCTGGTCGCATGGAACAGGCATCAAACTCAATTTATTTCATCTCATTAAAGATTAATTTGACGACCGATGTGGTGCGGCGGGCGAAGGTCCGCCTGCGACGCGGAGGTTGGGGGTTCGATTCCCGCCTTGGGATAAATGTTTGTACGATCTGCAAATAATTATTCCGGGTGCTCTGGGTATTTCATATGTATAATCAAAAAAATATCTATCTATGTAATGCATTGTATTAAGTATGTCAGTCTTCTAGTAGCCATAACACAAGCTCTGCTTAGCTTGGGACTAGATGATGTGTGGGTTGTCCAGCATTATTTATTTATTTATTAATGCTATGTGGGGTCGGTACAGCGAAATAGAGCATGACTCTTGAGCAACAAGGCAACTTACCCTGTAAACATTCATGAACGCGATACAATCACTGGTAGAGCCGTCAGCCCACGTCAGTTTAGAGTTGAACGCGTTCAATCTCTCACGGAAAGGACTACTGAATACATTCTTTGCAGACATTGCCGCCGCTGAAATTATATACACAATTAAATAACTATTATACATTTTTCTATAAAATAATATACTTACTGGTGACGTATATGGTCATCATTTGATCATATTTTTTATTAGATTAGGTTTACTATTTTTATTTTGTACACATTTTGATATGGAATGATAAATGATCAAATTCAAATAAAATACACAGTACTGATATAAACATACTAGTATTACACAGATGAGCATTTTTACAAATATGTAGTCTAAAAATAACGATTTAAGGGCTGGTGCATTTACAAGAATGAGACTAAACAAAAAGACGTGAGGCACTCGAGGACTGCCGCGGTAAAGCTATTGCATAGCATTTTTTGCTGGATTACGCATGAGCAGAGTTAGGTTATTTTCATTACGGAATTTCTGGATTCGGTCTCCACGCTCAAGGCCCGCGATAAAAGCTATGCAATAGCTTAAAAAACTCTCTTGGAGCACTCTATCGGGCTTAGTATAACATTACAGTGCACATTTTCAGTGACTTGCTAGTTCAAATATAACATTATACCAAGAATGTAAAGTCAGTTGTTAACACTAGTTAGACTGTATATTCTGTTACGGTTTTAAAAGAACTTACCCATAATAATACTTTCTTCCAGACACCCATAGATATACCCTAGCATGATCAGCTTGGAGATTTTCACGTCCAGCGGCAGTTTTGCCATCACACGACCTAGGTACGTGATCTCACCGTCATTTGGAATCCATTCGTCGTCAAGAGTTTTCTTTAGAGCTCCGATCTGTCATAGAATTATTGCGTGATTACAAATAGTAAGGTATGTTCAGAGACGGGGTATTATTATTCTATGTAAGTATGTACTCTATTTATTTAAGTATGTACCACAAAACAAATATTAAGTATTCTATCAGTACTCAAGTTCCCATAGTAAAGATGTTCTTAGTTTTGTTCCCCGCCATACAGGCTCTTTAGAGACCTAGTGCGGGGAACAAAACTCCTCTAGGTACCTTGTAGTAGGTATTACATTTTCTAGAATGTACAAATACTTACTGAAATTATTTTTGTAACCTACCATAGTACCTACCAGAACACTGTTTTTATAAATAAATAAAATGTTTATGTTTATGTTTTTACGTATGAACAGTTTGGGACTTGAACGTGAGGTGTGAAATATTCGTGACTACTTATTTATGTTATATAAGATTGATTCTAAATACATATTTATAAATACAAAAACAAATACATTTTATAAGTTATATATCAGTTCTTATAATGCAAGTTGCTGAAATTGTACGTAATATTTTTCAGTATTTAATAAAAAAAACATACATATAACTGTATATAGAATCTCATACCTCTTTCAAGACAAGCAAAGTGCGATGTATGTTAGATATATCTGGCGGGTCCAACGCCAAAGCTAGGATTTCGCTCGGAGGTCCCATTTCTAACATCTTAGCCAGTAGCACTAATCTCTCCAATGGACACCGCTTGATTTCTGGTGTTCCTTCCTCTGATAAGTTATGCTGTAACATTATAATGAAATAAATAAATAAATAATGCTGGACAATCCACACAACATCATCTAGCCCCAAGCTAAGCAGAGCTTGTGTTAATAATTAAAATGTTGTTTTAAAAATAATCTAGCTGAGGAAAAAACCTCCATTATGGAGATGTAAATAATCTCGATTTCAAATAAGCTGGCTTCGGTGTTAGTAAAATGGGAAACAATTAAATATTTTGTACCTAGTAATTTCGCAACACCTACTACTTTATGACATTAAAACTGTTTAAGTTATAAAGAATTTGAATAACGATTATAAGTAATATCATTTATGTTTCGTCCTTTTTTCTTCTTGAATATAATTTATCAGCAATCTGGTTTCCTTAGTACACGCTTTGCTTAGTTTGTGAGTAGATGGCGTGTGAAATGTTTATTTACACTAACAATAACGATAATTCTTTTACCAATAGTTAGCTATATTCATCGTGAGTTGTTTACAGTATAACCTACTTAATGAGTTAATATATAACTCAATATGATAAAAAAGTGCCCGTGCGAAGCATGCATGGGCCGCTAGTTAATTTATTTAATTATTTTATTTAAAAATTTCACACATAGCGTTAGTGCTAGGAGGACTTAATGCTAAGAGCATTGTCTGCCAGTCTTCCTTGATGTGCAGAATGATGGTGTGGCGTGTTATAAAGAGAAAAACATGTTGTAAATATAATACCTAATCTTACTACAATAATATAGTAGGACTACACTTACATAGAACTTGTCGTTAACAAGTCTGTAAACGCGTCCGTCCCTCACTCGGCCCGCGCGGCCGGCGCGTTGTTCGCAGTTCGCTTTAGCGGCCCACGACAGTTGAAGAGTTGTGAAATTCGTCTGGTCGTCTGCTACTAGCGTTTTCATGAGGCAGTAATCTATCACTGTAGGAAAAATTAGCTCGCTTAACTAAGCTAGTAATAAACTGGCTTAGCACGAATAAATGTGACAATCGTAAACGTAACGTATTTAAAATACGTCACCGTTTCGATATTATGTTCTGGGTATTATATGTATAATAAAAAATATCTATCTATGTAATGTATTATATTAAGTATGTCAGTCTTCTAGTACCCATAACACAGCTCTGCTTAGCTTGGGGCTAGATGATGTTGTGTGGATTGTCCAGCATTATTTATATTTATTACGTTTACGATAGTCATACTTATTCGTGTTTAGCTTAGTTTTTTGTGTAGGTCAAGGGTTCGATTCCAACTAAGAACAAATATTTATTATATCAGTAAAATGGTATCCAAAACTTTAAATTAGCTTTGCTTTTTTGGTACATTCAATCCCAAACTAATCACATTTCAGCTCGTGAAACATATAGGCTAATTTTATTTTGTAATTCGCTGAAAATCTTACAATCTTACCATATTTAATATCAGGTACAGTGATGGAACTCTCAGCGATATTAGTTGCCAGTATAATCTTCCTGCTGCCTTGTGGTGCCCTTTGGAATACCCTCACTTGCTCGTCGGCCGTGATCGTGGAATGCAGAGGCAATACCCACCATTTATGGCGCGCGTGTTCGGGCCCAGATAATTTCTCGCTAGAATGTAACAAGGAAGGTTGATCATCGTATGAATCGACGAAGAGATCTTATTTTTATTACTATTTGACTAACGGTCTAACTAATAAAAAGTTAGCGCAGACTTGATGTCTTGTTTACCATACGTAATGGTGACATAATGATGACATAAACCTTGTGATTTCTAGAAATAAAGAGTATTTGACTTTCGACTTAAAAATAGTGAAAAAAGTGCACAAGGATGGACCTCAATGGGGATCGTGAGACTTTAAGTCCCATGGAGATTGTTCAATGGGGATTATGAAACCAACCCGATTTTAAGGTATAAACGAAGTTTTCACATTTTTTTTAGTAATAACATGTGTTCAGTAATTTAAGTATTAAAAGTCTTACGGCCGGTTTCTGGAAACCCAAATCACGATTGATCCGAGTTTGACACATAGTAATTATTAGATTTTCTTCATCGTTCGAGAAACCGGCCGTTAGAATTTAAAAGGCTGTAATATATATTACTCAAATATGTTCACGAAAGTGTTTACAGCAGTAAAAAAGTTTTCAAAATGGAATCTGAGGCTACTTACCGTAGTTTCTCATCAGTCAAGCACATGAAAAGCTCTTCAATCTCATAGATTCCAGGCAGGAATACAAGAACTGAAGGTAAATCAGCTTCCGAGCGATCTGTATACCCATCTTCCTTCTGATCGATAATTTCAAACGCGTTCAGGAGTTTCACTACTAAGTGATTCATTTCCGGCAATATACAGGGCTCCCCGGATTTAGGTGTGCATTGTTGAAGTATCTGAAATGTATATATCAATATTTATTTTATCACTATCTTGCATGTATTGCTCACAAGTAAATTTTTGGCTTGTTTTTAGATCAAATGTTTTTTTAAATAAAAATAACGAAAACTATCGCAAACACAAGAAGAATTTTACATTTTAATTGTATAAAATAAATAGACCTAGATTCCTATTACACTATTTAGCAGCGCAAGATTTTTTTAAATCAGACTGCAGTCCGAAGGCCTAAAAACATTATACATATTACTATGACCATGGTCGAGTGCTAGGATGTGTTAATAGTTATTACTTATTTAATTAATTCTTACATTAAGTTTCTACTATGTCAGCATAATGGGCGAAAACCACGACAGAGTGGGTTCCGTTTTACGGCGACCACGTGGAAGACCTAGACGGCGATGGCGAGACGAGCTCGATTCTTACGACAAGGGTTTGTCATTAACAGCCCAAGACCGAGATCAGTGGAGAAATCAGAAAAACAGACAAACAATCAGGAGGAGGAAAGGGACGTTTTTGCCCTGCAGTATGAAAACTCTGGTTTATAAATAATTATGTCAGCAGGTCAATACTTACACCGCCAAATTGTTTCAAATCATTCAAGTAAAATGTCTTAACATTGAACATCTGATTGGTCTTCTCAATCTTAATGCATTCCGAGTTTTGCAATCCCTGTGGTGTCGGTATCATGAAGTATTCCGTGAAGATGCTAGATCTGATTGTAGCTGACATGAGCACAACTTTTACGTTTGGTGAAACAGTGAACAAAAGTCGTTTTACAACCAACAACAGAAAGTCCATATCCTGGCCACGCTCATGTACTTCGTCAAGGATTATGTGAGAGTATTCGTTCATTGTTTTTGATCCCACTGGAATCAACATATGTGATAAATGAATGGTATAGTATATTGTTACGTTTCTAAGGTAGTCTTGAAGCCACAAATAAATGGAGCAACGGCAAACGTATCGAAACGGCAACGAATCGAATGCCGAATGTACGAGCACATCGTGTCACAGATACCGTTACTGTTGCGATATGTTATGCAAGATAAATAAGTTGTTAGATTATATTGTATTGTAGCAGTAAAGGTATTTATGACCATTCCATATGCTTTGCCCCTTGTGCCCTACCACCTGCACTAGGGAAGACCTTATCGACGCTACTGATAAGTGTAGCAGAGTTTTACTCAAATTGAGTGTAAAGTTCTTAAGGCGGCGGGTAGGGTGAAATTTTTCATAATAAATAAAAATGTCAATAACTTCCAACTTTATTATTTATTTATTATATCTACACACACGTTAAACTTGTAACACGGCATAGTTTTTGCCGCAGTGGTTAAACTCTAGATAGTCAGCGTGGCAACGTCGCATTTTCAACTTCAGTAAGAATGCTGAAAACGACGCAAAACACATAGTGAGCCGCGCACAGTTCGGATTGTCAAACTCTTAAGCAGCGCCTTATGAATATTTGCGAAGACACAGCAATGAAACACTTATAGTTCCTAAGGCGCTACTCTTCTTCTTCTTTAAACACCTTAATGTAGATTTTTTTTAACTTGCATGTATAGATATCAACCATAAGAATAGCTGTGCTGAGTTTGGTACCAAACAAATCTGCCAAACCCATAAAAAATGGGATCAAAAACCACACTTTTGCAAAAGGTGTTGGTACTAAACTTACATTTTAAAGTAAACTATAACCAAGAGCACACATTTTGTTTCCTACCTGACTAGTTCAATATATGTGTTATAGGAAATAATAAGTTTCACAACACCACATGCTATGACTTCTTCAGAAAACATTCCCAAAAACACGCATTTGGCTATACCCGTCACCTTAAGTTTTTGACACGCAAGAAAAAGTAAAGGTATATTAAAGGGACATGAACAGTAGCAGTACATAACTTTTGTGCTAGAATTCAATTAAAATCAAAATTATAAGGTTGACTTACCTAGTTTCTGCAGCAGAACGCCTGTGGTCACATAACTAATCCTTGTATCGGTAGATGTGTTGTTTTCAAGTCCAACCTGTTGATTTATTATACTGCTATTAAATTAAATAAATACTTGATTGGTTTATTTTCCTGCCTGAATATAGTTAAGCTTGTTGTCGCGCTGCGCACGAGGTTACAGATAAAACAGTAAGTGTATTGAGTACATTTTAGTTCCGTCGTGGCGCACGAAGTGACAGATTAAACAGTAAGTGTATTGAGTACATTTTAGTTCCGTGGTGGCAGCACCGGTATATTTTATGGTCAGTATTCTATAATCTGTGTGCTACTTTCAAACAGAGGGTGGATATAAATACCGGCGCGCGATCTGAGACAAGGCTTTTTGCTTCTGGCTCTTGGAGAGGCGAGACGGGAGTGCTGAGCCAGAGGAACTCGGAACTACGAAGGAATAGTGAGTGTCTTGGATAACCATGTAAGTGCTAGCTAATAATTCATTACTATTCTTGAAAGGGTAATGAGATTATGAGAAGATACTTTCGCGATAAACTCAATTGTCCGCGTTATTAATATCCAGTTTATAATTGTCGTAATGGATCAGTTCGGTCGATCTGGGAGAAAAAAGCCGAGCAGACAGTGCGAGGCTAGGGGGTCTCTGAATGCGTTCAGAGACCCACTCAAGCATAGCTTGCTTGAATGTGGGCTCCGGACTCGAGAGTGAGTCCCGGTGCTAGCTGGCCGGGATAGGAATGATCTCTCGAGTGCCCAAGGGTCCAGGCAAGGCCGAAGGGGGGTGTATCTCTGAGCCCTCGAATGGGACCGATCAGAGATACAGAAAGATCGACCCTATGAGCGGTAGCGGACTGGTTGCTTAAGGGGATGGAGGTGTAGCACTTGGGTTAGCTTTCCCAAGCTCGTTCCGGTTGTCCGAGAAGGCTGTACAGTCCAGGATAGTCGCGTAGACTGTCCTGATGATGGCTGGAATCCGGGCACTATCTGAGCGTCGTCAGATAGTGTAGAGACCAGGGTCGATCGGTGCTTAGGGCAGTCAAATCGTGTGCGAAGCAGTTACATTACATTAGTAGATATCGACTCATAATCTCATCCTCACGTATATATATATATATTTGTCGTGCAATATAAAGGCGCGACAAAATGGTGGAGATGCAGGGATATGAAATCCTTGGAGATTGAACAACGAAAAGTTTTTTCGTGTTGTTCCCAGAAAGTGGTTAGTCCGTGGCTGACATGAACCAACCGTTTGGTGGTTGAATTGGGTTTTTCATTTACTGAATTATATCCAGAAGAAAAAAAAAAAATATAATAAAGAAAAATAAAACTATGGTTTTATTTGATTGTCCTTGAATTTCCCCCAACATGATAAAAACAAAATGGCATCCTTTGAAAATATGTGTTGTTTTATTACTTACATCCTACTTTTTTATTTTTTACGTAATCGTGAACTTTTTTAACGTGTTTTATTAATTTCGTCATTTATTAGTTTATATTTTAAACTAGAATAACGAGATATTGATATATGCCTCTTTTGCATATGTTATTTGAATATCTCAATCCATTGACATACGTGCGCGCACTCCTTTTAAAAATTATTAGACGGAACGTTCCGGGTTTAAAGTTGTTAATCCTGACATTTATGGTTTTTGTTATAATTAATTACCTATTGAGATAATCAATTTGTGACTGTTATCTTTTTTTTAAGGTTAATTGATAGAAACCGCTTAATTCAGAAGTTGGATTGAATTCAATCGTTCCAGCCTAGCTCTGGCCTAAAGCAAAGATCAGTTTTCATTATTTAATTGTACCGTCAGATTGTGATCTTTCGCTATTTGTGTGATTTAATCATGGCAACGTTCGTACTTTCCTAGTGAGGTAGAACTAAGCCTGATTTAAACAAAAATGCTAATGATTTTTGTAAGTTTTCAGAGAATGGTGTATTTAGAGTGCTAGTGCTGCGACCTTGGTGCCGATGACGACAGATGAGTGTGCTACCAGCTCGTTTGTCACGTCTGCGCCGCAGTCTCGCCAGCACGGGTTCTAGCAATGCCCTGGCAGTCCCAGTTGCAGAGTGCGCGACTACCCCCAGCAGCGTCGACTACGCGAGTACGTGTGTGGGCCCCCTTGAGTGTGCTTACTGTTTGGACAACCACCACTGAACGCCCCATTGTAGTGATGAGCGCGTTATGCAAGGTCAGATTCAACCATTTACTTTGATTTTGTACATCGATTCTAGTTTGCAAGATATCGATTTTTAATGTGGGTAGTAGGTAAACGAACGCCTTAAGCAAATGCTGGTCTAAGACAAGCAGATACTGGTCCCGGACAGTTCGTTTCTTGAAGGGCGATGCTTGTAGTTGACTTTACGAGTTTAGTTTACCCACACTTGTTCAAAACGAGTTAAGCACATGTTACACAGTAGTAACATAATCGATTTCGTAAACTTTCAGTAAAATATGCGTTGATAGCTATACCACATAATGTAGATTGCGCTAGGTGTTTTATTTTGCGCCTTTGGTGAGTTTGGGAAACTATTGGTGTAGTTCAGCGTGATAAAAATAACTCATTAGTATGAGCCCCTGATGTGATATTTGCCGCTGTCATTTACAGCATAATTGATTTGTTGAGTTTTTGTTAGTAAAATACAAAAAGAAATAACGACTATCGCTTCAAGTCGTTTCTATGAGATCTTTTTAGATTATTTTGTCCGATAGAAAACTACCCGTTATTCCGTTAGGTAGAATAAAGTTTTGTCCTAAAGGCTAATCTAAGTGTAGTTCTTTTGTTCATTTCTAGCAATTGTGCAATGAAACAAATTTAGGTGTCGTTAGTTAGTACTAATTAGTACATGTAGCTAAGTGTTTTGCTTGCGATAACATCGAAAGAACACCTTTCTGTCGAAAACAAGTGACGTCATTTTCGTTAAGAGATAAGATTGTTGCAGCGATAAGATTGCGTCGAATCGCTCATTCTTTTTGATGAGGGTATTTTGGAAATAGTGAAACTTGCAATATTCTTGTAGAAAAATGTCGTAAATAGATTTGATGGCGAAGTAATCGTTTTATCTGTAAAGAGCATACTTCAAATCTATCCGGTAGGGTAGACAGTGGACGAGATTAGTTATTCTGAGTCTAGTAAATATTTCGTTTACTAGGCATGGGCATTTTTGGATTTTTTCACAAACCGATACAAGACCGATTTCGGATTTTGAAATCGATTTCAAAAACCGTTTTTAAAAAATCGATTTCGGTAGCGAATATCGGAGCGTATTTATTACGACAAACGCAAAATAGAATTCTTTCGGTTTTTGGTTTTCGGTGCAAAACTAAAATCACGAATGCGTGTCAAAACTATAGAAAACTAGAACTTTAGATTTTGATTGTTTGCAGTTTGCGTTATCATCGTGCGTTTTCTAAAAACTGTTTTCTCATATTGGAATATCGATGCGATACGATTTCTGCAAGCGGATTTCAGTTTCGTTTTGATATATCTGTCTCATGCCTATAGTTACAGTTTTTTGTAGGTGTTGAAATATTTGTCTTCCGTCAAAAAGTGTTTAAGTGTCAATGAGGTTTGCAATCCGGATATTCGTCGTACCCGGATAATTGTTAGTTGGTTTAGTCCAGATATCCGTTTGTTTTTTGATCAGAAATTCTAGATCCGGATACATAAGGTAGACTAGCTGGTACATACATACAGTTGTGTGTTTATAACATAGACGTTCCTTTATTTTTCTACGGTGATAGGTCGTCGACGATTTATTTAAATAAATTAACATAACTTAGAAGTTACTGGAAGCAATATTATTTCAGTTACATAACGAATTTACTGGTACGAAGAATTATATACCTGCTAGGTTTTGAGATTTTAATTAATTAACGCATTCAAGTTAATAGAAGCAATATTATTTCAGTTACATAAAGTATTTACTAGCCTTCAATTTTACATTAATTAATTTTACTAAGGAACTAGCTACCTATATGTTTAACTACGAATTACATAAGCTACTACGAATAACATAAGCTACCACGAATTACATAAACCACCACGAATTACATAAACCACCACGAATTACATAAGCTGCTACGAATTACATAAGCTATTACTAAGTACCTATGATCATGTACCTAACTACTTACATGCAGATAGATACTTTTCTTTTGATTTGAGCTCTTACATTGTTTGAGTAATCGTTTCCTTTAGGACCTTTACTTACTACCTAGTTAAAGTTGACTTTATTTTATAATTTGAGCGAATCTTTACTCTTAAATCAGTTCAGCATTGGTTTGGATTTATACGTTATGATACAAGTTACGTAGGTACAATTAAGTCGTATCTATTCGAACGGGACCAAACTAGTACCTACCTATTTATAAATACTAATACAGAGTGATACAAATTAAAAATAAACTACAATTTAATGCAAACAGTGAGCAATAAATAACTTCTAGATAACGGTAGGATCAACAGCGTGTTGTGGTACTGGTCAACCCAATCATATCTCTTAGAAATCTAGACTTGTAATTTTCGTTTTAGTTTTTGTTGGTACTTTGCAAAAATTCATATTGTGTTGACGAGTTGTACACTTGTTTGTGCACAGTTGAAGTTATACAAAATAGTTTGAGAAAAGTGTAAATTTGTGTAAAGTCTGAAGTTTGATCATTCGTCCATAGAATGTAGCGAGGTCTTAATCTACTATGAAATGCTGAACGATGCGTTAGTAGTCCGTTAGTAGTCTGGTTGAACATATTTACAGTACTTTCATACCTGGTTTTCTTCTTTCATCTTTGATTTTTATACAATGGAGGCAATACTAGTACGTTCGTAAAAAAATATTTCATGTTAGCCAGTGTTGGTTACGAGTCTGAAGTTGTGTGTGAAGAGTCTGAAGTAGCTTTGATCTATTGTTAATGTGTTGGCGTTAGCGTTTTTATTTTAGACAAAGCTGTAGTAAACGTGTGTGACGTTTTACTTGGGTTTACAATACCAGGTTGCAGATAAGAGCGACTTCACAACTAATTGACATTGAAACCAAATGTTTTTGTTTTGGTTTGGATTTTGATGTTTTTGTCTGTATAAGACGAACGTAATCGTGGCAATCGTGGAAATTGTTTACTTTGAATGTGTAAATGTACCTGTTAAGGTCTCATAGTAAGCTGGTCGAATAATGTTTTTTCCATGAGATATGAGAGACTAAAGCGTTAATTTAATTTTCTACTACACGAGTTTCGAGTTTTATAAGTTGAAAGGAGAAAGAATGGTTTAATGATTTGCCCGCTGTTAGTAATTTGATTTTATGTATCTGTCATACATAGGAGTTCTATGACAATGTACTGATGCACATGGCATCGTCTTATTGAAATAATTATCAAGTCACATCAGTCAATCGTCAAGTCTACTGTTTGTTTTGAAGTTAAAGATGTTTGTGAGGATTCACTTAAAACAATTCAAAGTTGTTTTCTTTATGTCCGATTTTTGTTGTAAGAAAAGGTGACATCACGATGTTCCAACTCTCTTTGTATTCGAGTTTTTACGGTTTACTAAAGTTTTGTTTTTAACTTCAACGTCGTTTAGTAGTGTGTAGTGCTTGCAGTGAAGCAGTCGTGCATTGCAGTGAGACACTCCTACTCTGCTAGTATTTTCATAAAGTTTTATGATCGAACAGTTGTAGGTACAACTAAAAGTCATGTGGTGTTTACCTGTAATGGGTTTGTACACATAGAATAAGAACCTTTATGTTTAAGTTTTTTGGATGTGTTGTGTATAAACTGTTGGTGAACCTAAATAAAATAAATAAAATAAATAAATAAAAGGTGTGATGAGTTTTGCCGTTCCCGTTTCGAAATGTGGAAGAAAGTTCTTTCGTGTCAAATGTAGTTGAGTTTGACGATTGTTTTTCAAAAAAGTATTTATGTATGTACATGTAAAATATTTGAAATGTTGACGAGATTTTTAATGTTTTGTAGGTTAGACTAAGCGAGAGTTGTCGAAGATTTTACCGACTTCTTTGTGTCAACAATCGTAAATAGATCCGACAGTGGTTTTGTCGAATACTTATGTTAACGGAATTTTTATTTTTATTTGAACAAACTACATAGTTTGTGTGTAGTCAAATACTTACGAGCCAGTTCTTGTTATTTTGACGCTCTGTTACTAGCGGACTACTAAACTACTCCGGTATGATGAAATTAATGAAAATAATAAATGAAACTAATCGTTATTACAATTTTGTACAGGTTTTCATTGGAGATGTAAGATGTAAAAGAAGATCGGACGTGGCAAAAAGAGGTACACAATGGTAGGTAATTGGCTTTACTGTCTTTGCGACTGAGCAATGGTTGCTCGGTGCGGAGACTGGTCATTCACTTGTACTGTGTGTGTCATGTGTTCGAATGTAAGTACATCATGTTACATCGTATAAGCTTGAAAACTACTTGAACTATGAAAACGATTCTAATGTACTGGGTCGAGTCCCTTCTCATTGTGTTGTTGGGCATTTTTGTAATAAAGTTTTCAGGTAGACCTGGTATGACATGCTAACAAGGCGCCTACAATCGCATTCTGTCTTCAGGTGTCTGTAAGGATTTAAGGGTGAACCGTAAGATTTTGTAAAAATGAGTGTAAAGTACGATTCAATCTCATGAGAGATTTGTGTGTTGAATGCTGAATCAAAACGTAAAGTAGACTCGAACATGAGTTTTGGACACGTTTTCTTGATGAAAGTCTGTAAGAAACTATGTGTTCGTATGGGTTTTGATTTAGACTTAACTTCGGAGCGCGACATGCAACTCGGTGCCTCTGTCTGTTGTTAGAAGATATGCAGGTTGTCTGTATATCTTGGTTAGGTAGGATAATGGAATAGTCCTAACTGTGTATTTTCTGTTTCATTTGAGGAACATCCTGTTGGTTAATCCCAGTTTGTTCCAGGCACCCTTCATGAAAGGTGCCCCAGTCAACCGCGTGATGGAGCCATCTCTGCAGTTCGTGCCTGCAGCTCAAGCCTTCAGTTCGTACCTGCAGTTCGTGCCTGTTGCGAGACGTCGAGGTGGTAACACCTCTCTAGTATTGTCTAATTAGTAAAATAGGCTGTTACTATGCCCACATTTCTCCAAATGGATGAATCACAGTGGCTATCGAACCGTCATTATTGCTTGAACAGAACCTTTTTTTCTTTTCGGGAGGTTCTCCTGGACTCCTGTCCAGGAGAGTTTGAACTTCATGAATGGTCAGAGCTGGCTAAGTCTCATAATGACTTTATAGAGATAGAAGATAAACAAGAAGAAGAAACAACTGCTAATAATAACAGTTTATATGACTATAACGTAACCAGTGGTTACACAAATGGGATACAACTTGAACATTTCCTGGATGAGCTGGCGAGTGGGAAGATTCCTCCTGTAAGGGAGTCTTGATTTGTTTATAGACTTTAGGTCTACTTTGATGTAGTGGTTGAATGGTAACTATTCAACCACGCAATTCAGCATGGAATTATGACACTATTTTGATACAGTCTATTGGACATCTATATCCACGGGAAGATGGTTCAGAACAGAGTCTCCAACACGTATAGACTGTTATAAAGGAACTAGGAGTATAGTGAATGTATAGCTCAAGAAATACATCCAGATTTAGAGTCAATTCAGGTACCAGATACTGAATTGCTCCTCAGCAAGAAACAACAAGTACTCGGAGATGATTGGCAAGGCAGACAATCTAAGTGATAGTGACAACGCCAATGGAGATAACCTACATGTGGATTCAGTAGTTTTCAGCCCTGTTCAGACAGCAGATAATTCGCCTCAACGAACTACCGACGTTAGAGGAAGAGGCGAGAGAAGCGCCGCCATACGTGCGAGGAAAAAAAAATTTCTGGAATGGACACTTCTTCTATTTGCCCTGCTGAAGTAACACCTTTTTTGTTGTTGGGAGTGTCGCGCTGCGCACGAGGTTACAGATAAAACAGTAAGTGTATTGAGTACATTTTAGTTCCGTCGTGGCGCACGAAGTGACAGATTAAACAGTAAGTGTATTGAGTACATTTTAGTTCCGTGGTGGCAGCACCGGTATATTTTATGGTCAGTATTCTATAATCTGTGTGCTACTTTCAAACAGAGGGTGGATATAAATACCGGCGCGCGATCTGAGACAAGGCTTTTTGCTTCTGGCTCTTGGAGAGGCGAGACGGGAGTGCTGAGCCAGAGGAACTCGGAACTACGAAGGAATAGTGAGTGTCTTGGATAACCATGTAAGTGCTAGCTAATAATTCATTACTATTCTTGAAAGGGTAATGAGATTATGAGAAGATACTTTCGCGATAAACTCAATTGTCCGCGTTATTAATATCCAGTTTATAATTGTCGTAATGGATCAGTTCGGTCGATCTGGGAGAAAAAAGCCGAGCAGACAGTGCGAGGCTAGGGGGTCTCTGAATGCGTTCAGAGACCCACTCAAGCATAGCTTGCTTGAATGTGGGCTCCGGACTCGAGAGTGAGTCCCGGTGCTAGCTGGCCGGGATAGGAATGATCTCTCGAGTGCCCAAGGGTCCAGGCAAGGCCGAAGGGGGGTGTATCTCTGAGCCCTCGAATGGGACCGATCAGAGATACAGAAAGATCGACCCTATGAGCGGTAGCGGACTGGTTGCTTAAGGGGATGGAGGTGTAGCACTTGGGTTAGCTTTCCCAAGCTCGTTCCGGTTGTCCGAGAAGGCTGTACAGTCCAGGATAGTCGCGTAGACTGTCCTGATGATGGCTGGAATCCGGGCACTATCTGAGCGTCGTCAGATAGTGTAGAGACCAGGGTCGATCGGTGCTTAGGGCAGTCAAATCGTGTGCGAAGCAGTTACATTACATTAGTAGATATCGACTCATAATCTCATCCTCACGTATATATATATATATTTGTCGTGCAATATAAAGGCGCGACACTTGTAATACACAGTGACAAGATCACATCGCCATTTTATTTAGAATACATATGAATTGAGTAGTCTTTAGCTTTAGAATTACATAGTAACTTATGCACTGTTTAAATATTGCTTTAGTTCTTCGGTTTGTGACTTATAAACGAAACAAATCTTATGCAGTGATTAGCTGTTGACAGAAGATGAGAGACAATTGTACATAAATACTAAGATAAGAACACAAGAAGTGCGAGCCAGAAAAATAAATAACAGATGTTTGAGTTGGACTTTTTAGATCAAAAGGTTAATAAAGAAGTACACACCTGATATCCAACAAGGCCTCCTAAGTCCCACCCTCTCTCCTGTGCCACTCTTTTAGCAATTGAAATAGCTGCAATCCTTCTCGGCTGAGTGACTATGATTTTACAAGCCCGATGATTTTGTACACAATCATCTAATATCCATTGTGGAACTTGTGTGGTTTTGCCACACCCTGTAGGTCCTTCAATAACCAGGACTTCAGAACTTTTAATGCTGTTCAAGATCTGTAATTGAAAAATTCAGTACTTAATTTAGTTTAATTGAAATTCTTTGTAAGAATGATCTTATAAAAAAAATGGTAGGAACCAGGCCGTAAGTTTCTTGCCTGTTCTTCTAGGCTCTGGTCGCATGGTATGGCACCTAGAATCACCTAGATATAAGACGATTCTAAATGATCCTTGTGATTTTATATAATAAAGAACTTTTTACTTTACTTTTTTAATCAATATTTGAAGCTCTGATTTGTTAATTTGAGATTAAAATGTGTCTAAAAAGAAATGTTTGAGTCCTACCCAAGACCTTTTGAGAATTTATTGAGCTAACTTAAATCAAACAATAATTTATAACACAAATAGTTAACCTTTTCCTTATAATTATTGATGGCAAGTCTGTTGGTAGTTTCCTCTTTTTTTTTAAAGGAGTACTTGCTGTAAACCTCGTTCATAGCTTCTTCATTTAATTCACCGATGTTCACTGATGATCCTATGGAGGTTAGTTGTTCAAGGGACTCCAATCCACCAGACATGCTGTCAAACTCCTTGCGTTCATGATGGCGCTAGTAAAAGAACAACAATTTAATTATAAATCAAGATTGTTATTAAATATATTAATAGTGATATTAATTGTCATGATTAATGAATAATTGGACATGCTGTACTGACACATCTATAAACTGTGACACTTCACTCGCTTGCTCAATTACAGATATTGTTTCTTGTAAAAATGGTAAAACTGTATGTAGTTGTTTCTGCTGATTCTGTAGAGCCAAAAAGCCACATCAATAACCAGCAGCTAAATAAACAACTAAAGGTGCTCAAGCCACAAAAAGCTCAGTAACTTTATTAAATGACTGTTTTATATCACACTTTGATGTAGGTATATCACTGGAAACTGCTAGTCTATAATGAAATATGTATAGCTTTACCCTATGGCTATCGACTAGCTTTCGCCCCATTACTATAGTCTATTTTCTATCTGGAACTTCAAGGAAGAAAGTCTACTTACCCTTTGGTACATATCAGTTTCCCTTTCTCGAATCTCCCTGGCGTAATCTGTTCCACTTGGCACAACTGAATGGCGATGTTCCACCTTCCTGTTCAGTTCATCCAACACATCATGCTTGGAAATGGTAACGCCGCCAGTCAGAGGACCCCGAAGTTTTATCATCTGGGACCTCGATGGACAAGGGTTGTTCAGAAAGGCGCGAACCTCGTCCATATTTGCAATACAAGTCGATTGGCAAAATCCAGAACTTCATAGACGAACTAGGCAGAAAACTCCTCCTGTGCAACTTTCAGATTGTGCAATGCAAGCAGATTTTATCAGAGGTACAATGAAAATTGAAAATCAAACCAAACAATCGGCGAAGCGGCGCTCAGCTTTTTTTTATCGTGTTGCCATAGGTAGGTACTTCAAATTCTATTCTTCAAAAATTCTAAAAATTCAAAATTCTTTATTTTTAATTGTAAGCGTTTGCATTTGTGACCAGTAAATATTTTATAAATAAGTTTGTATAACAGAAGATATTCGTACTTTTTATGTAGGTTTCTGTTTAATACTGGCAACTAGCTGTGAATTTAAGAAAATAGGCAAAGATCAAAAGAAAAGGTTGCTACACATTTGAACTATATCGAATATCGCTCATCACCTCCTTTCCATACATTTTGTATGAAAACTCTATGGTCGACCGCACACGCGTACTCTCAATTTACAAATATATGACGTCACGGGCCGATTTTTGTATAGTTGACTCGGTCCTGCCAACTTTGAAATCAGAATTTTCCCTAACTTCAGTGAAATATAAGTATAATATATTTAACTATATATAACTATAAGTGCTCGTCGGAGATCACCTCCCAAAACTGAAAAAGAAAGAACAGTTACAATTGACTCGAAATGGCGTCCACTGTCACAAAATGCAAAACTCTTATTGCTCTACAAACAAAATAAACGGACTATGGTTGCTCTGTTAAAATATGTTACCTTGGCTCCGATCTGATTTCCGATTTTACTTTGTAAAACTAGACAGGAGCCTATTTTCCCATTCCGCACATCAATCTTAGCTCTTGGTAGTAGCTCTACCATGTTGTGGGTCGAAGGTTCGATTCCCACCCAGAGCAAAAGCTTGTGTTGATGAACATAAATATTTGTTCTGTGTCTGGGTGTAGGTACGCATTCGATGTATGTATTTCCAAAAAAAAAAATGTTAAGTATCAGTAGGTCTACCATGAGTTTTTACTATACTATATTTACTATACTCGCTAGCGTCTGTAGTTAAAAAAATGTATGAAGATTTGTACAGCGCCTCTAGGGGATAGTTGGGTACTAAAATTCGTCATACTAATATTGACGTAACTACTGTAGTAAAGTCAGGCGATTTTACTGTGACAACTCATGGTAGATACACTGCTATCTACATAGTTCCCATAGTACCTACAAGCTTTGCTTAGTTTGGTACTAGTGTTATGTGTGATTTGTCCGTAAACATGTATATATTTACTCTTTAAAATTAATTAATAAGAATTTTACTCTTTTCCCCTTGCATACTGCTGCGATCAAAATCTACAGAGTCACTGCCCCTGTAGCAGCCAACGCCGGTGCAGGCACTCACAATAAGGTGAGGTTTTATTTCAAAAAGGCCTGGCAATAATACACCATAGATGCTAAATCATTCAATTTCAAAATTTGAACGTGCATTCATCACACTTTTGACAAAAGAAAGCGGGCCGGTCACTATTCATGAAAATTTCGTGTGCGATGCACCAGCAATAGTTTTTGTTATTATTTTTTTAACAGCCACATACATTCGCCTACACACGTTCTGGCTGCCGTGCAAACAGGCGCACAGCCAGGAGTTCCCGCGCACTAGGCAGCCTGGCTGCGCAGCCAGTTATAACAGCCAACGACTAGTCTAGATCCTTCCGTCGAGCAATATGGAAGTGGAAGAACTTTTTATTATTGCTTACCTATCTAGTAAAATACGCAAAACAAAGAAAAGACGAAGATACTGGATTCATCCTCTTTTTCGAGAAAGACACTCAAAAGGCATATTCCACACCTATTTCAAAGGTATTCGCGCATTCCCAGACCGGTTTTTTAACTACACGAGGATGTCAGTGCAATCGTTTGATAACCTTTTGGAAAAAATACGAAATTCAATCAATGGCATTGATACTCCTATGCGAGCTTGTATAAAACCTGAAGAAAAACTGGTGGTAACTTTGAGGTGAGTACGAAAATGAAAGATATTGTTAATTAGTCTTAACATTTATTATTTATTTTTTACATGTATGGTAATGAATTACCTAGTTCAAGTTGTCCTGTGTAGTAAATAATTCTAGTAATTCAGAACCCTGAGACACATCTGTTGCATTTGTGTCAGTTGGTGATAACACATCAGTATAAACAAAATTGTCTTGCCTGTCTGGAACAGCCGTAGAATATCCACGGCGGTCTTCAGTGGTCGAGGCTTCTGGTCTATAATTCGAGTGTGTCGAGTATCCATAGCGATGCTGGCCACTGTTTGTGGTTGGTTTCCGGTCCATATTCAGTCGAGTATCCTTGACCTTGGCGATATTGTCCACTGAACGATGTTTGTCGTCTACATGATCTGGCGGCCGATGTCCCTGGTTCATAATCAACATAACGTTGGCGAAACGGACTAAATTCTGAATCGTGAGTTTCCATTTGAGCTCTTTTTATAACTTCAATTAACTCCATTTTTGTAGAAAGCTTACGATGTCTCGGGATGTTTTTAAAGTCACCTAGAAGTGAAAGTATAAACAGTCTATCTGAATCAGACTCTTGCTGTCTTTCACGCTCTTCTCTCATTACAATACTTTCCCTTAATACCTGCACCAAATTATCGTCGTCACTTGTCTTCTTCTTTTTGGAAACAGATCGTTCACCTTGAGTAATACCGCTTTAAGGTTTGGTTTCGGCAGTGCGTGTTTCTTCCATGCTATTTTGAGTTTCATTAATTACCACGGTAGGCCGAAGAAAATGAAGTTGTTCGAAATATACGTATGGACTCTTACGCGAAGCTGCTGATCCACTTTTAATACCATCTCTGCGTTTTACTTCCCTGCTGTAACTAGTCCTGATGTTCTTCCACTTGCTCTGTAGAGATTTACCTGAAAATTATATTTTTTCTTTGTTACAGATATCTTGCTACAGGCTGTTCTTTAATGGAATTGAGTCATAATTATCGGATTGGACATACAACTGTCCGAAATATCATACATGAAGTTTGCATGGCGATTTGGGAGAATATGAGACAGTCCTCGTTTCCAGAATTAAATGAAGAGAGGTGGCTTGAAATAGCAAAAGGTTTCAATGAAAATGCAAACTATCCCAATTGCGTTGGTGCCATCGATGGCAAGCATATAAGAGTGATAAAACCCAATTATTTTTCCATCGTTTTACTTGCTGTATGCGATGCAGATTACAAGTTCACATATATAGATGTTGGGGCTTTTGGAAAATGTAGTGACTCATCGATTTATAAAAAATCCATTTTGTATCAAAAACTTGTCAACAAAGATATACAAATTCCGGAGAAGCGCCCCATATCAAATAATGGAGTACCGATGCCATACGTCATAGTGGGGGATGAGGCATTTGGCTTATGTGAAAATTTAATGAGACCTTATGGAGGTAGGCGTTTAACAGCGGAGAAAAGAATCTTCAACTATAGACTGTCTCGGGCCAGGCGGTACATAGAATGCACGTTTGGGATTTTAGCCAACAAATGGAGAATCTTTCACCGCCCACTAGATGTCCGACAGGAACTTGCAATAGCCATAGTACAAACTTGCTGTGTCTTACATAACTACGTGCGCGAAAGAGACGGGTATAGCTTTCAAGACACACTGTACGTTCCACCAGAACTGGAAATAACCAGTGGACCCACAAATAGAGGAAGCCGATCATCAGCATTCTATAGGGATTTATTTGCGGATTATTTTATTAGTGTAAATCCGTTAGAATGGCAAAACAGACATGCATTAGAGTAGTGCCTACCTATCTATACTTATAATAAAACTTTGAAGTGAAAATACCTAGTTTAGTTTAGTACCAAAAAAGAACAATCATAGTTATTCTGCGATACTTTACAAATGCTTAAACTTTACAAATAGGGGGATGTAAGGGAGCTACACAAGACCTCTAGCTCCAACTGTCAACCTCACCTGCACGCGGTACATCCTGCAGTAACCGACGAGGCTCTGGCGACCGGTCGACGGCGGTATAACCCTTCTCATCCAGACACAGTCAAATCCCTGACCGCTGAGGGGCAGCAGCCTCAGCGGTGCGACAGACTGTGTCCCTGCGATCGCCAACCCGCATGCCCAGCGTGGCGATTAGGGCAAAACCTCCCATATGATTGGCACACAAAAAGGACGGCCCCCAGTTCCCGGCAGCTCCGCTAGTCCTGGCCAAGGCGGCGGTCATGGAAATGGCGGAGCAGGGGGTGCGAAGAATCTCCGGGCTATGGAAGGCTGCCCATCCCAACTGACCCTGGCTACGTACAACGGACGCACTCTACGGCTAGACGAACACCTGGCGCAACTCGAGGTAGAACTTGAAAAGGTTAAATGGCATATTCTGGGGTTATGTGAAGTCCGAAGAGAGGGAGAGGACACCATAACCCTAGAATCCGGACATGTCATGTACTACCGCGAGGGCGACCATGCCTCCCAAGGTGGCATTGGGTTCCTGATCCACAAGTCCCTCGCCGACAACGTCACTGAAGTATCCAGTGTGTCGAACAGGGTAGCATACCTGGTACTTAAACTCACCGAGAGGTATTCCCTCAAGGTGGTTCAAGTGTATGCACCGACCTCGTCACACTCGGATGATGAAGTGGAGTTTGTCCTGGATGACATTGCTAAAGCCTTACACACCACCACTAAGGCACACTTTAACATTGTCATGGGGGACTTCAACGCCAAAGTAGGATTACAGACTTGCAGCGAATCATCGGTAGGGCCACACGGATTTGGTAGTAGGAATCACAGGGGGCAAATGCTGGTCAACTTCCTAGAGCGGGAAGGACTATTTTTGATGAATTCTTTCTTCAAAAAGAGTCCCCAGCGAAAGTGGACTTGGCGAAGCCCCGACGCTGTGACGAAAAACGAGATAGACTTCATTATAGCGGATAAGAAGCATATATTCAGAGATGTTTCAGTGATCAATAGGTTTAATACCGGCAGCGATCACCGAATGGTACGAGGCACTCTGAATATCAATTTTAAGCTTGAACGCGTCCGCTTGATGAAGTCTAAGCTCCGACCAAACTTACTCCAAACCGCTGTGAACTCAGAGAAGTTCCAACTTCAGCTCGAAAATCGATTCGCTGCCTTGGAAACTACCGATGACGTAGATCAGGACCTACACAATGTGGTAAACATCCTCAGGGAAGAGGGCACGAAATTTTGCTCGGTAAGGCGTACGGGCAAAAAGTCTAAGTACTCGGACGAGACTCTCCGGCTAATGGAAAAGCGACGCCAGACACCACTCACCCCTACTACGCTGTCAGAACACACGGCTCTTAACAAGTGCATTGCTAAGCGCATACGCTACGACCTCCGTCGCTCCAATACGCTTCGTATTGAACGAGCAATTGAGCAAAATCGGGGGTCCAAAGTGTTTGTGCAGCAACTTGGTAGGAGCCATCTGACGCAGCTCACGACATCTAGGGGTGATACCGTCGTTTCCAAGCCGGAAGTTCTGGCTGAGATCGAAGACTTTTATGGCCGATTGTACGCCTCGCAAGTTTCGTGTCCGGGATCCAGTAATGAGGATGTTAGAGCCACATTAACCCGCCACTACACCGAAGATCTCCCAGAGATCAGCCTAGACGAAATCGAAGTGGCTCTGAGACAGTTAAAAAATGGAAAAGCCCCAGGGGAAGACGGAATCACGTCGGAACTCCTAAAGGCAGGTAGTTCACCAGTCCTGAGGGAGGTCCAACGTGTTTTTCAATCCGTCCTGGACCATGGGAGAACTCCAAAGGCATGGAGCAAGAGTGTGGTTATCATGTTTTTCAAGAAGGGCAATAAAGCTTTATTGAAAAACTACAGACCGATTTCACTCTTGAGCCATGTCTACAAACTGTTTTCCAGAGTTATTTCGAACCGTCTTGCGCGAAGACTTGATGAGTTCCAAACCCCAGAGCAGGCTGGGTTTCGCAGAGGATTTGGCACCATAGACCACATTCACACAATGCGACAGATTATACAGAAGTCCGAAGAGTATAATCAGCCATTGTGCCTAGCGTTTGTGGACTATGAGAAAGCCTTTGACTCTGTTGAAACCTGGGCTGTTCTGCAATCTCTGCAGCGATGCCAGGTTGAT
This sequence comes from Ecliptopera silaceata, assembly GCA_932527185.1. Classification (NCBI taxonomy): domain Eukaryota; kingdom Metazoa; phylum Arthropoda; class Insecta; order Lepidoptera; family Geometridae; genus Ecliptopera; species Ecliptopera silaceata. The sequence continues at coordinate 4,696,047 of OW052208.1, read as the reverse complement.
TGGCGATACATCGAAGTGTTGAGATGCCTATACGATGATGCCACTATGTCTGTCCAAGTCCAGAACCAGCAGTCTAAACCTATCCAGCTGCGCCGCGGAGTAAGACAAGGAGATGTCATATCTCCCAAATTGTTTACGAGTGCGCTGGAAGATCTGTTTAAGACGCTGAGTTGGAATGGAATGGGCATTAACATCAATGGCGAGTATAGGCGGAAACATACTATTAACACGCTACGCGACCCAACGTGTCGACACCCGATGTGCACCGTGTACATTAACAACACGCGACGCCATGACACGTTAGCAATTTAAGAATTCATTTAGCCGACAATAGTGAAGGTGTATGGTCGTGTGCTAATCGTATTATGGATTTAATAAACAACGAATCAGATGAAGATTTCGAAGAAGATTTGATGCAAATTTTGGGTACATATCTGATACTTAAACGACTCAAGAAAAAAAGAGTGACAAGGCGTTACTGGGTACATGAAATAAATGAAAAGAGAAGTACATGTGGTGAATATCATACTCTATATCCAAACTTACTTCAAGATAATGAAAGATTTCATATGTACTTTCGAGTTACTAAAACACAATTTGAAGAAATACACGAGTTTATTAAAAAGGAGATATACAAGAAAAAAACTACATTTCGCGAAGCCATTAGCACTAAAGAAAGACTTGCTATTTGTTTGAGGTAAGTATGTAGTTGTCATAAAATGCTTTCAAATTGTAATTTTCATTCTGCGACTGCTCAGCTTCAACTTCTGAAGCTTCATTTTGATACGGATACGGCATTGTTTGATTTACATCTTCTGATGTACTTTGTCTGTGATGTACTATTTGAATCATTTTGTTACCAGTAATATTTATCGGAGTGTTCCGAATTCGTTCACGGTTATTTAGCATATTCATTTCCGAGTCGTGTATAAGCTTGTGTAATTGAAATTTAATTTCAGCTTGGTCCGTTTTAGGTAACTTTTTTAGTTGCTTACTCATTGATAGGAAAAATAAGTCAGTGTCGTCCATATCTGGTGCTGCTCTCTTCTGTCTCATTTCTTGTGTGGTTTTCATTACATTAACTATTTCTTTTAATACATGATTCTCATTATTATTTTTGTTGGAACCTCTCGGAGTAAAACTTGCAGTAGAATTGGGCGTTGATGCTCTTGCAAGAGATGGTCGGGAAGAAGAGGTCCCTGGAGTAGGCGAACGAGGAGGAGGTGAAAGTACAAATTCTTCAGAAATTACTGAATCTAGTGTCGAATCGTCATCATTTGTGTCACCCACGTTTGTAACTGTAGATCTCCCTTCAACAATATGTGGTAGCAGAAACTCCATTTGCTTTTCAAACTTCCAAGGAACTATTTTAGTTGCTGCTTGTCCACTCTTCTTGCGGCGTCTTTTTATTGCATTGGTGAAGCAGTTTCTTAGTTTGCTCCACTTATTTTTTACTTCTTCAACTGTAAAAAAGATGATAATATGAATTTTATTGTTGCAGGTATTTAGCTACAGGTAGTTCATTCAGAACATTGGGATTCAGTTATCGCATGGGATTCAGTACCGTACGAGAAATAATACAAGACGTTTGTGGTGCAATCTGGAAGAAAATGGGTCCAGTTTATATGCCAAAACCTACAACTGCAATGTGGGAAGAATCAGAAACTGGTTTTAGAAATTATTGGAATTTCCCCAATTGCTGTGGGGCACTGGATGGAAAACATGTGACCATTACATGCCCTATAAATAGTGGTTCAAATTATTGGAACTACAAGGGGACAAATTCAATCGTACTACTGGCATTAGTAGATCCAAAATATAGATTCTTAGTCATAGACGTCGGATCGTATGGTAAAAACAGTGATGGTGGAATATTTGAAAAATCCGTCTTTGGCAAATTAATACAAGATGGAAAGTTAGAATTACCCGTTCCTAAACCTTTAATTCCAAATTCAGAACCATTGCCCAATGTCATTGTTGCAGATGAAGCTTTTCCCTTGAAGCCATTTTTAATGCGACCCTACAGCAAGAATGATGTTCGCAACAATGAATCAAATAAAATTTTCAATTATCGGCTCAGTCGTGCCCGACGTATAGTCGAGAATGCTTTTGGAATTTTAAGATCAAGATGGCGTGTTTTTGCTGGTCCTATGGCAGTTCAACCCGACATGGTCGACAAAATAATACTGGCTACATGTTGTTTACATAATTATTTAGGCACGGATAGTTTGCCTTCGGATTGTGATTTACAACAGATAACTCTGACAGAATCTACAGCCTTTCAAGAATTAAATCCAATTCGTAGAAATTCCACACAGTATGCATTTTCAGTAAGAAACAAATTTAAGGAATATTTTAGTGGTGAAGGCGCCGTTCCGTGGCAGCTTGATATTGTGAGAAGAGGTAGACAAAATTGAAAACTTGCTACTCTTCCAAAAATAAGTTTGTTTTGTAATAAATAATATTTTAATAAAACTTACCGCTGGTATTAATTTGTTCGGCTACTTCTTCCCATGCATTATTTCTCACAGTATGATCCCTGTATTGAACTAAACTCATATCATATAGAACAGAATATCGTTTCACCAACTCAATTAATTTTTCGTCGTTCATTTTGCCAAATAAATCCAAAAATATATTAGTTAATTGGCATTCATGCGAAAGTTCTCGAACGACTGACGCGTGGCGTCGCGTATTGTCTAGAAACACACTGCGCGCGACGCGTCGGATGGCGTGTTTACCCCCACCATCGACAACACATCGATCTGGAACGTCTGGATCGGGTGGCGTGTTCGCGCATGGAGACACGTCGGATGTTCATAGTATGATTCTAGTCATAGAAAATAGTACAATTTGATTCGAGTCGCCACGCGTCGCATTTCATCGGGTCGCGTAGCGTGTTAATAGTATGTTTCCGCCTTATATCTCACACTTGCGATTTGCTGACGATATCGTCATATTGGCAGAATCGTTGCAGGATTTACAGCAGATGCTGAACAGTCTTGCTGATTCCTCACGACGGATTGGCCTGGGCATGAACTTAGATAAAACAAAGATCATGATTAATGATCGTATTACCCCAGAGCCAATCACCGTTGCCGGAATGCCTCTCGAAGTTGTGCAGGAGTATGTCTACCTCGGGCAGACGCTGCGGTTAGGTAGACACAACTTCGAGAGAGAGCTAAACCGGAGAATACAGCTAGGCTGGGCTGCGTTTGGGAAACTTCGTCAAGTCTTCTCGTCATCCATCCCTCAATGTCTGAAAACGAAAGTTTTCAACCAGTGTGTCCTACCTGTTATGACCTATGCTGCTGAAACGTGGACGCTGACAGTGGGGCTGGTCCACACGCTGAAAGTCGCTCAGCGCGCTATGGAGAGAGCTATGCTCGGAATTTCCTTAAGAGATCGAATCCGGAATGATGTTATTCGTCAGAAAACTAAGGTGTTCGACATAGCTCAAAGGATTAGCAAACTGAAGTGGCAGTGGGCCGGCCATGTTTGCCGAAGAACCGACAACCGTTGGAGCAAACGGATACTGGAGTGGAGACCGCGTTTAGGCAAGCGTAGTGTAGGACGCCCTCCGGCGAGATGGAGCGACGATCTACGGAGTGTAGCTGGCAAAAACTGGATGAGAAGAGCCGAAGACCGGGCTCAGTGGCGCGTCTTGGGAGAGACCTACGTCCAGCAGTGGACTGATATAGGTTGATGATGATGATGATGATGATGACTTTACAAAAATATTGATTGGTGTTGCAGAATATACTGAGAGCTTAGTCGCGAGCTTGCATTTTAAAACTCGATTACACGAGACGAATGGTCGTCTTTCGGATGTCGACTTATTATATGTGTTTCTAAACACACAGCATTGTTAATATATATGAAGAAGCAATTTTCAAGATCTTACCTTATATCAAGCGTTTAGTATGGCATTTCTTATCAAACCTGTCAATTCTTCAATCTTTCATCTGTCGGCGAAGCTGAGGAGTCTCCGCTGCTGAGTTATCTGTGGTCTCATAGCATTTTCGAATTTTACTGAACAAGCGCGTAAAATTTTTCAAAAATAACTTTATTGTGTTTTATTTTCAGTTTTTTAGTGAGTGAAAAGTGATAATTAGTTACGACTAAAAGCTTAGATAAGAATAAGTGCCAATCAAGACCAGAGCTATGGTCAAATAAACGAATTTCAGTTGTTTGTGTGATTGTGTGTGACCCTGTTTCGTAAGAGCGTTCTGTTAGCTCTAGAAGAATCACGCAGTGCCTCCTTCTTCAGAAAGATGAAGTAGGGTACGTTGCACCGCCGCCAATAATCACCGTAAGTACACAGGGCACACTAGACGTGATCAGTAGATTGGTTCCATGTTTGATACATTAACTGTATCTATCCAGATACCATGATCAGGTATCCATCTGACATAATTAATATCGGAACAGACACAGCCGTCTTGACCCTAGTAGTCTAGAACGAGCTTATTTCTAATAACATATTTTAAAACACAAAATTCAATAAAAAACATGATAGTATATGTAAGGAAGGCTTAAAAAGGTTGATAAGTTTTAAAAGTAAATAGCATTCCTTTGTAAAATTTGGAAGGCGTTGCATAACATGCATTACCTACTCCAAGGACATTTAGTTTTGTCCAATAATAAAGAATATAAAATTATAACAGGACTATTTGGCATAGAATATGATAACCAGTTTAATGAAAGTTATATAAATATTTTAGGAGAGTTACCCTCTTGTATTGAGCTTCTATTTAGTTGGCAAACTTTACAGCCGGGCAGTTATTCAATAACTGGAAAAACCAAGTATACCTATATACATAGAAGTTTATGAACGATAAGGAGCCAAAAGATCAGGTCTAGTTCAGGTTACAAACAAAATAAAAGTATAGTCCATATGCTTTTAACTTGAATGAGTGCATTTGCAAATGTACAAAAGCTAATAATTGCATTTTCAGCTGATACACAGCAATACTTAGTACAGATAAACTAAATTGACTGTTTGCAGCGAAGCAGATTTAGTTTGGTAAAAAATATTTTATTTGTAATGAAGTAAGTAGGAAACACATTCCATTCTGAATGATATATCTTCTATACCTTCACCAAATTTGTTAAAGAATTTTGAAACAAAAATTTCATCCGAGATGAAAGCTGTAATTCAGTACTTATAAAATAGAGATAATAGTAAAACATACAATCTTGGACTCCAGTTTTCTTTCCCAAAGGTTCTTAAAAAAGAGTTTCATAGAAAGGTACATCCTATTTTGGATGGTATTTATAAACATTTTCAATTGATGTCTTTGACAGATGTAGCTACTAGATAGTGATTGGATGACTAAGATAGACATCAAACAAGCTTACTTTTTTATTGTCTCATTCAACAACCAAGCCATCTTCTTATTGGCCTCTCATTGGCCAACAAAACCTTTCCGCCATTGCAGAGGTTCTATGAGCCAGGGTAGTGCAACCCTTAGTACATATACTCATATCTAGATTATTGTATCATTACAAGTCCAGGCAAGAATATTAATTCATGAAAACCGCAACCACTCTGTCAATAGTGACACGAATAAGAAGAAGAGACAAGTCAAGAAGTATCAAATAACAAGACAACGCAGCGCCATATGGCCAGGCAAAGCATAGACTAAGAGTCAAGGCAGCGTTAAATCGCAACTCTGGTCTTTGAGACTGTAGGAACTTTGTAGTACTTGGACTGGTCCACCAATTATCTTAATTAGTCAGCACCGACTCAAACTCAACCTATTCACATAAAGAGGCGTATTTTCCGAAGTTTTTATACTCTAAGAGAAATACAGAGCTTATAAGGGCCACCTAACATGTCAAACCTTACCACTCAAATGAGAAGACATCAAACAACAAGGTTTTTAAGCAAGTTTAATTAATACAAGACAAGATTAAAACTATTTTTGCCCTGCCCAGTACAACAGTGCAACGCAGTGGACCACAACATACAAAGCTACATAAAGAGTGGTTTGGCACAATAAGCAAGACCTCAGCGCAGCGGATGCTGGCTGGGGCGCTTACCCTCGCGAGAGGTACCTTACAGGCGGGTTGTACGCCATTGATTTTGACACTCAGATGCAAGGAGTTGTATACAGTGCATAGAGCCATAAGTTGCCACAGTAGTTCTCTGCGGAAGAGACACAGTCAGGTATAATCTGATAACAGAACACTCGTAGCAAGGAAAAGAAACGATAAGTGGATCTAGATCGTTAACCCTACTCGAACTGATGACAATACTGGAGCTAAGCGAATGATTGAATATCACTCTTCCGGCGGCCTATCTCCCGGGGAGGTATAGCCAACCGCCTGTTCAACAATTATCCAGTACCGGAATGGTACTTGTTGCCCCCGGCCTCGGAGGCTGTGTTCAGAATTTGGGGCGCTCCACCTAATATGACTGATTTACTCCAAGAAAGAAAAGCTGTTGTCGTTACCTGTTCAGTAGTCAACCAGTACTGTAAAAGTACTTGCTCCCCCGGCCTCACTGGCCATATTCAGAATGGGGTACTCCAAACATAGAGAAAGGTTGCTGGCTTGACCGTTTCAGAAATCATCCATTGCTACCCCCGGCCTCGGAGGCCTATATTCAAAATCTGGGGTACTCTATATAGAGAATAGCTGCTGTCGTAGCCCGTTTCAGCAATCATCTGGTACCGGTATGGTACTTGCTGCCCCCGGCTTTGGAGGCCGTATTCAGAATCTGAGGCGCTCCATATATAGACTGGTTCGCGTCGAGAAAACTGCTGTTGTAACCTCTACGTGACATGGGGCTCGAGAGACAGATCAGTCAAAATTTTGAACGCATTCAGTCATCCTTGGAATTTCAAACTGGCTTGGGTGTTCCCACCAGTAAACCTGATTCAGCAGCTTCTACATTATCTAGATTCGTCAAGGTATATAGCCATAGTGATAAAAGTCATGTCAGTGGACAGAACGTTTCTAGCTAGCAGACTTGAAGGCGCGGGTCTAGCCCACCACTGCCAATAAAAAGCCTGAACAACAACCTAACAGACCTCACCTCTGCCCAAGTGATAAAGCTAGAGCTTGTAGCATAGAAAAACAAGGGGGGGGGGGGGGGGTGATCAGGCATTGATTTTTTATTTTAATAAAAAAATATCTCTTGGGGTTGACAAAATCAACGCTCTCAACACATACCTACAGCCCCAATTGGGAGCTATATTATACAGTGTGAGAATACAAGTTTGAAACTTAGAACTATGCAGAGTCAAAGTCAAAGTCAAAATTACTTTATTCAGTAAAATCACAAGAATCGTTTGGAATCGTCTTGCATGCTGGGTGATTCTAGGTGCCAGTTCCACGCGACCAGAGTAATAATGTAGCTAGATTCCTGGCCTAGCTGTAACAACCTTAGGGACAAACTTGCGAGTAGAGACAACATTTATTTCCATTATACTATTTGGAACTCTTACATAAGTTTGCACATACTCAAGTATTTAAACTGCAAAGATATCAAAGAATTTCTTTGTTGCTATTATGTATATTTTCTAAAAACATATTATTATACATGTGTTCTCTAAGGGCACTAACTATACCTACTGTCTTACTTTTCAACTGGCCCAAAAAATACTCCATTTCCAAATACATATTTGATGCAGCTAGAAGAATAACAATTCTTTTAGTATTATTTGTTGAGTCTGGTCTGGTTATATTCAATAACACTCTTGTATCAATCTGCAGATAAATTAAAAATTAATGAGATACAGAATGAAATATTGCTGTGGCTTTAAGTTGACTCAAAACAAGACAGTGTCTGGTTGAACAGGTAATAATAAAGACATTATTATGAATCACTGATAAATAGGTTCTGATGTAGTTGAGATAACTAAATTATTAATATTAGTCTCTTTAAAGTCCAGACCAGTTACCTGTACAATGATAGCTAATTGGATAAATTCAATTTGCATATGGATCTAAATAAACGACTTAGTACCTAGCTAGGGCAGTATAAAATCAGAATTTGCCTTACAATGTTTTATATAAAATGAAAAATAATATATATACATATATATGTAGGAATATATAGAGGTCTATATTGAGATATTTCAGGTAGAGATCATTGGAGAAGTACCCACATACCCAAACATTTTTTCTGTCATTTAGCAGAAATTAACTTACTTAAATGTTAATCATTTACCATTTGTAAGAATCAGACACAGAATAAATTCTCATTTCAATAATTAGTTGATCACATTTGATTGTATGTATTCAAAGAAGTCTGACATGAGTTAATACATAAAGTTGGAGTTTGACTAAGCTGAAAGCTTAATTATTTATTTATTCTTGGGACTGATTTTTATTGAGGGCCCTTTTTAAAGGATAAGTTTTCTGTTTAATTTAAGGCCTTTTTAGTTCAATATAGTTTTTGGATCCCAAAGAATTTTAAATTTTATTTTACAAATTTATTGTACTGGATTATAGCAGCAGAATTTAATTTAATTTTAAAAATACCTACAGTTATGTTATTTTTAAAGGTATTTCACATAGCATTTTCTAACTAAATCTTTCACCAGCAGATAACAAACAGGTCTTCATATATATTAACAATGCTGTGTGTTTAGAAACACATATAATAATACTGTTTTGCACTCCAACAAAACAGTTATTATGTGTGTGAGAAACACACAGCATTGGAGCAAGCTTCTTGCTGGTGTTATGAAGAATACTATGAGACCACAGATAACTCAGCAGCGGAGACTCCTCAGCTTCGCCGACAGATGAAAGATTGAAGAATTGACAGGTTTGATAAGAAATGCCATACTAAACGCTTGATATAAGGTAAGATCTTGAAAATTGCTTCTTCATATATATTAACAATGCTGTGTGTTTCTCACACACATAATAACTGTTTTGTTGGAGTGCAAAACAGTATTATTATATGTGTTTCTAAACACACAGCATTGTTAATATATATGAACATTATTATATATTAATATTTAATATATATTAACAATGCTGTGTGTTTCTCACACACATAATAACTGTTTTGTTGGAGTGCAAAACAGTATTATTATATGTGTTTCTAAACACACAGCATTGTTAATATATATGAAGAAGCAATTTTCAAGATCTTACCTTATATCAAGCGTTTAGTATGGCATTTCTTATCAAACCTGTCAATTCTTCAATCTTTCATCTGTCGGCGAAGCTGAGGAATGTCCGCTGCTGAGTTATCTGTGGTCTCATAGCATTTTCGAATTTTACTGAACAAGCGCGTAAAATTTTTCAAAAATAACTTTATTGTGTTTTATTTTCAGTTTTTAGTGAGTGAAAAGTGATAATTAGTTACGACTAAAAGCTTAGATAAGAATAAGTGCCAATTAAGACCAGAGCTATGGTCAAATAAACGAATTTCAGTTGTTTGTGTGATTGTGTGTGACGCTGTTTCGTAAGAGCTTTCTGTTAGCTCTAGAAGAATCACGCAGTGCCTCCTTCTTCAGAAAGATGAAGTAGGGTACGTTGCACCGCCGCCAATAATCACCGTAAGTACACAGGGCACACTAGACGTGATCAGTAGATTGGTTCCATGTTTGATACATTAACTGTATCTATCCAGATACCATGATCAGGTATCCATCTGACATAATTAATATCGGAACAGACACAGCCGTCTTGACCCTAGTAGTCTAGAACGAGCTTATTTCTAATAACATATTTTAAAACACAAAATTCAATAAAAAACATGATAGTTGTAAGGAAGGCTTAAAAAGGTTGATAAGTTTTAAAAGTAAATAGCATTCCTTTGTAAAATTTGGAAGGCGTTGCATAACATGCATTACCTACTCCAAGGACATTTAGTTTTGTCCAATAATAAAGAATATAAAATTATAACAGGACTATTTGGCATAGAATTTGATAACCAGTTTAATGAAAGTTATATAAATATTTTAGGAGAGTTACCCTCTTGTATTGAGCTTCTATTTATTTGGCAAACTTTACAGCCGGGCAGTTATTCAATAACTAGAAAAATCAAGTATACCTATATACATAGAAGTTTATGAACGATAAGGAGCCAAAAGCTCAGGTCTAGTTCAGGTTACAAACAAAATAAAAGTATAGTCCATATGCTTTTAACTTGAATGAGTGCATTTGCAAATGTACAAAAGCTAATAATTGCATTTTCAGCTGATACACAGCAATACTTAGTACAGATAAACTAAATTGACTGTTTGCAGCGAAGCAGATTTAGTTTGGTAAAAAATATTTTATTTGTAATGAAGTAAGTAGGAAACACATTCCATTCTGAATGATATATCTTCTATACCTTCACCAAATTTGTTAAAGAATTTTGAAACAAAAATTTCATCCGAGATGAAAGCTGTAATTCAGTACTTATAAAATAGAGATAATAGTAAAACATACAATCTTGGACTCCAGTTTTCTTTCCCAAAGGTTCTTAAAAAAGAGTTTCATAGAAAGGTACATCCTATTTTGGATGGTATTTATAAACATTTTCAATTGATGTCTTTGACAGATGTAGCTACTAGATAGTGATTGGATGACTAAGATAGACATCAAACAAGCTTACTTTTTTATTGTCTCATTCAACAACCAAGCCATCTTCTTATTGGCCTCTCATTGGCCAACAAAACCTTTCCGCCATTGCAGAGGTTCTATGAGCCAGGGTAGTGCAACCCTTAGTACATATACTCATATCTAGATTATTGTATCATTACAAGTCCAGGCAAGAATATTAATTCATGAAAACCGCAACCACTCTGTCAATAGTGACACGAATAAGAAGAAGAGACAAGTCAAGAAGTATCAAATAACAAGACAACGCAGCGCCATATGGCCAGGCAAAGCATAGACTAAGAGTCAAGGCAGCGTTAAATCGCAACTCTGGTCTTTGAGACTGTAGGAACTTTGTAGTACTTGGACTGGTCCACCAATTATCTTAATTAGTCAGCACCGACTCAAACTCAACCTATTTACATAAAGAGGCGTATTTTCCGAAGTTTTTATACTCTAAGAGAAATACAGAGCTTATAAGGGACACCTAACATGTCAAACCACTCAAATGAGAAGACATCAAACAACAAGGTTTTTAAGCAAGTTTAATTAATACAAGACAAGATTAAAACTATTTTTGCCCTGCCCAGTACAACAGTGCAACGCAGTGGACCACAACATACAAAGCTACATAAAGAGTGGTTTGGCACAATAAGCAAGACCTCAGCGCAGCGGATGCTGGCTGGGGCGCTTACCCTCGCGAGAGGTACCTTACAGGCGGGTTGTACGCCATTGATTTTGACACTCAGATGCAAGGAGTTGTATACAGTGCATAGAGCCATAAGTTGCCACAGTAGTTCTCTGCGGAAGAGACACAGTCAGGTATAATCTGATAACAGAACACTCGTAGCAAGGAAAAGAAACGATAAGTGGATCTAGATCGTTAACCCTACTCGAACTGATGACAATACTGGAGCTAAGCGAATGATTGAATATCACTCTTCCGGCGGCCTATCTCCCGGGGAGGTATAGCCAACCGCCTGTTCAACAATTATCCAGTACCGGAATGGTACTTGTTGCCCCCGGCCTCGGAGGCTGTGTTCAGAATTTGGGGCGCTCCACCTAATATGACTGATTTACTCCAAGAAAGAAAAGCTGTTGTCGTTACCTGTTCAGTAGTCAACCAGTACTGTAAAAGTACTTGCTCCCCCGGCCTCACTGGCCATATTCAGAATGGGGTACTCCAAACATAGAGACAGGTTGCTGGCTTGACCGTTTCAGAAATCATCCATTGCTACCCCCGGCCTCGGAGGCCTATATTCAAAATCTGGGGTACTCTATATAGAGAATAGCTGCTGTCGTAGCCCGTTTCAGCAATCATCTGGTACCGGTATGGTACTTGCTGCCCCCGGCTTTGGAGGCCGTATTCAGAATCTGAGGCGCTCCATATATAGACTGGTTCGCGTCGAGAAAACTGCTGTTGTAACCTCTACGTGACATGGGGCTCGAGAGACAGATCAGTCAAAATTTTGAACGCATTCAGTCATCCTTGGAATTTCAAACTGGCTTGGGTGTTCCCACCAGTAAACCTGATTCAGCAGCTTCTACATTATCTAGATTCGTCAAGGTATATAGCCATAGTGATAAAAGTCATGTCAGTGGACAGAACGTTTCTAGCTAGCAGACTTGAAGGCGCGGGTCTAGCCCACCACTGCCAATAAAAAGCCTGAACAACAACCTAACAGACCTCACCTCTGCCCAAGTGATAAAGCTAGAGCTTGTAGCATAGAAAAACAAGGGGTGGGGGGGGGGGGTGATCAGGCATTGATTTTTTATTTTAATAGAAAAATATCTCTTGGGGTTGACAAAATCAACGCTCTCAACACATACCTACAGCCCCAATTGGGAGCTATATTATACAGTGTGAGAATACAAGTTTGAAACTTAGAACTATGCAGAGTCAAAGTCAAAGTCAAAATTACTTTATTCAGTAAAATCACAAGAATCATTTGGAATCGTCTTGCATGCTAGGTGATTCTAGGTGCCAGTTCCACGCGACCAGAGTAATAATGTAGCTAGATTCCTGGCCTAGCTGTAACAACCTTAGGGACAAACTTGTGAGTAGAGACAACATTTATTTCCATTATACTATTTGGAACTCTTACATAAGTTTGCACATACTCAAGTATTTAAACTGCAAAGATATCAAAGAATTTCTTTGTTGCTATTATGTATATTTTCTAAAAACATATTATTATACATGTGTTCTCTAAGGGCACTAACTATACCTACTGTCTTACTTTTCAACTGGCCCAAAAAATACTCCATTTCCAAATACATATTTGATGCAGCTAGAAGAATAACAATTCTTTTAGTATTATTTGTTGAGTCTGGTCTGGTTATATTCAATAACACTCTTGTATCAATCTGCAGATAAATTAAAAATTAATGAGATACAGAATGAAATATTGCTGTGGCTTTAAGTTGACTCAAAACAAGACAGTGTCTGGTTGAACAGGTAATAATAAAGACATTATTATGAATCACTGATAAATAGGTTCTGATGTAGTTGAGATAACTAAATTATTAATATTAGTCTCTTGAAAGTCCAGACCAGTTACCTGTACAATGATAGCTAATTGGATAAATTCAATTTGCATATGGATCTAAATAAACGACTTAGTACCTAGCTAGGGCAGTATAAAATCAGAATTTGCCTTAAAATGTTTTATATAAAATGAAAAATAATATATATACATATATATGTAGGAATATATAGAGGTCTATATTGAGATATTTCAGGTAGAGATCATTGGAGAAGTACCCACATACCCAAACATTCTTTCTGTCATTTAGCAGAAATTAACTTACTTAAATGTTAATCATTTACCATTTGTAAGAATCAGACACAGAATAAATTCTCATTTCAATAATTAGTTGATCACATTTGATTGTATGTATTCAAAGAAGTCTGACATGAGTTAATACATAAAGTTGGAGTTTGACTAAGCTGAAAGCTTAATTATTTATTTATTCTTGGGACTGATTTTTATTGAGGGCCCTTTTTAAAGGATAAGTTTTCTGTTTAATTTAAGGCCTTTTTAGTTCAATATAGTTTTTGGATCCCAAAGAATTTTAAATTTTATTTTACAAATTTATTGTACTGTAATATAGCAGCAGAATTTAATTTAATTTTAAAAATACCTACAGTTATGTTATTTTTAAAGGTATTTCACATAGCATTTTCTAACTAAATCTTTCACCAGCAGATAACAAACAGGTCTTCATATATATTAACAATGCTGTGTGTTTAGAAACACATATAATAATACTGTTTTGCACTCCAACAAAACAGTTATTATGTGTGTGAGAAACACACAGCATTGGAGCAAGCTTCTTGCTGGTGTTATGAAGAATACTATGAGACCACAGATAACTCAGCAGCGGACATTCCTCAGCTTCGCCGACAGATGAAAGATTGAAGAATTGACAGGTTTGATAAGAAATGCCATACTAAACGCTTGATATAAGGTAAGATCTTGAAAATTGCTTCTTCATATATATTAACAATGCTGTGTGTTTCTCACACACATAATAACTGTTTTGTTGGAGTGCAAAACAGTATTATTTTGTATGGATCCGGGAGTAAGCGCCCCTAGCGAGTGATTCGGGAACTATAAACGAGAGTCTGAGTTCTATCGAGACATCCGTAAGACGAAAATTTTTGCTATCGACTCGTCTCGTATCGACTCGTCTCGATATTTTAACGATTTGGCTGCAAAACGCGAGTCCGGAGCATCAATTTGACAGTTGTCACTCACACCTTTTCTGTCGAGCCGAGATACGATACGTCTCTCACCTTGATTCTAGGTGGCGAGATGCGAGTCGAGTCGAGACGAATGAAATATTCGGCCATTTTGTTTGGAGTGCGTAGAAGAATTTGTGTCAATTTTATTTCCTATTAGTGAAGTTATCACGTCTGGAAGATATTTCCTTACCTGAATAGTCATGGAAGAGGAACGGAGACACAATTCGAGACAAAGACAAGCTAATCTCCGGGCATTATATGATGCTGTGCATGACCTTTCTATTTTTACGACAAAGCTTGTTGTACTTATTTACCCATGAAGATATCCAAGTTGATTTAGAAAGGAGCCCTTCCTTAATAATGAAGGTAAGATTATTTGCTACTCCGCTCTAATTATATAACTACCAATACTCCATTTGTTCTTATCTATATGCATCTACATAGTACAAGACACTTATGTAAGTAAATACAACAAAAAACCCATAAAAAAATGTTTTAATTACATGTTTATATTCCTATATCTCTACCTACATATATATGGGTGAAAAGTCAAATTACTAACAATAGTCTTATCTTGTGATTTACAGGATACTAATTAATACAATATGGAGATTAAAATACTGGCTATGCTTACCTACGCAACCACATGCATTGCCTTTGATCAGATGAAACTTGAGTGAACTGAATAGCAACCAAGGTAAACACACTTTCCATATAAACACTAATCTGCTTTTACTAATAAAGGTAAAATCATTTGCTAGTCAGCTCTAATAATACCAATACTCTATTTGTTTCTATCTATAAGCATCTACATAGTACAAGACATACTTATGTAAGTATATACAAAACATAACCCATAAAATAATGCTTTAATTACATGTTTAATGTTTATATACCTATACCTCTACCTGCGTATACTGATAAATTATATGAGTGAAAAGTCAAATTACTAACAATAGTCTTATCTTGTGATTTACAGGATAGAAGTCCTAACAATAACACCTGCAATATGGCGCTAAAATACTGGCTATGCTTACCTACGCAACCACATGCATTGCCTTTGATCAGATGAAACTTGAGCGAACTGAATAGCTTCAAAGGTAAACACATTATCCATATAAACACTAAGCTGCTTTGATAGTTTAGTATCTACTGGTGCCTTTTGAGCCAGAAGATAAGCGCAAGGGTTCACACCAAAGATGGAGTAACGGCATTGTAAAGATAGCGGTAAAATGTAGCCAAGAAAAGCTAAAGATAGAGGAAAGTGGAAACAGTTGGAGGATGCTGTTACCGCTCTAGGCGGTCCTTCGTAGAATAATAATATAAATATTCACAAATATACAAATTAAACTTTAAACTAGGCTAACTATAATTTTGTTTCATATTTTTTAGCTATTTTCTTACATGAAAACAGCTATTTTTTTTTTATTTCATTTGGAATAGTACAAGAAAGATAAAAAGGTTTTTACAATAATTATTTATAAAGTATTATATATGTACCTAATGTTAAAATTAGATCCTGTGTGATCTAAACACCTGTATAGATTTTAATTTTACTAGATATAAGGCTGTATACTGTTTATATTTGACTTTGAATTTTGTTTCACAGGTCACATCAACCACAGCAAAATGATAATAATAAACAAACATGTTTTCACTCATATGAAGCCATGAAGTTGGACAAAGTATTCATATCTATTATTACCTAAGCTTAGCGACAAGTATACTTACCTACATTTTAAGAAGAACAAACTTGGTGTTTCGTTGTAATGTAACATTAGATTATCTAATCTAATTAATTTAATTATCTAATTAGGATCTATTTTTACTGTGTTTATTTGTAAGTATAATTAATTTAAAATAGTTCTCTTTCAGAAATAAATGTTTTAATAAAAAAAGTATTTTTAATTGATTGTTCTACAGGATTTGAAATAGGTTTCTGTGGTCTGTGTAGTTAGAAAAGAAGAGGGACTATTTCGAATTGAGCTTTGATGTACATTCTTGAAATGTACACATAGTCTCACTAACTTATAATTAATTTAATATTGTAAAATTTCTTATATAAATTTATTATGAAGTAAGGTCTATAAAAGAGTGGAAATACAATGAAAGAGTTACAAACAGTAAATTGTGCTTATATTGAATAAAATAAATAAAAAAGCATTGCTAAAATTATGGTGTTTACTTCAAAAAATATGAATAATAAAACCAGTTGAAAATACAATCATTTATTAGTAAATAAACAAATACATATTTTGTAAATTTATGCTTCCGTTTGGTACTGATTTGGATTAGTTGAACTATCTATAGATTGTTTGCAACGGTCTGTAGATAGCTCAACTGTTTCTTATGTATTTTATATGCTAATGTACATTTTGTAATTACATAAGTTGATTCGTTGCTAAACAACATTCCAACAGCGACTTTTTCATATGTATGGATGTATGAAATAACGGTAACGGTATTGTGAAGTTTTTCCATTTGTTTTCTTGCACAATAATTACCTAAAACAAAATAATAATGTTATTAGGTAGGTTAGTACAGTAATAATATAGTGATAATTCAATAAAAAAGTAGACATACAATAAATATTTTATTTTCTAATTATAAACAGAGTACAATCGTACATATTTCAAAAGTAAGATAATAAATATAAGCACATCAGTGATGGTTGTTTAATTCTCTAGCCATGTAAGTAGAAACTTTACTTTAGTACCTAGATATAGGCACAGAAACATACCTAATATCAAAATTACATTTTTTAAGACATTCTCAGGTATAGAACCAATATATACCTAAAAGTAATAACAAACCCCAAATAGGTCTAGCCTCTATCCGCAGTTTAAAAACACTGAATACTTACATATGCGGCAAGAATAGGTGGTCTTGATATTCATGGCAGAAAATACTTTTATTTCTCAACAATTTCCCATTGTTTTTATTCATCAGTGCACCTGAACAATTATGAAGTGCCTATAACAAAACGATAATGTTATTGCAATATTAATATAAAAAGCGCAAATAGGACTAAGATCTAAATATATATGAACAATTTTGTAGATAAGTGTAGGTACACGCTGGTATAAAAAACACTGAATAATATTAGCACACACACAGGTATAAAACTTTAACTTACCAGATTGGCTCGACATCAGATGATGATTAGGTTATGTACATCTTTCTTCATATTTAAGGATCAATACTGGTATGTTGTTATACTAGATACACAGGACAACTCGAGAAATATTATTACGTATTTGCAATGATCCATTTCATTATTTAGTAGCATTTATTGCATAAAAAACATGACAAAAGTATTGTTGATTGAATGCATTATTTCCACAGAACATATATACCCTAAAGGGAAGAACGACAAGTTCATACTTTAGAAATGCTTACACACACTAGCGCTGCCGTTTATGCCATCGGCAACTTTTGATAACGCGGGAGATTTGAATAGTGTTTCAATCTTAATAGATTGAAAAACTATTTTAATAGATTTTTATTTATATTTCGATACCAAAACTTCAAAAGGCGTAACAGACGATCAATTAAATAAGACATTTAATTAATTGTCACTTACGCCTATTAAAATTTCGGTATCGAAATATAAACAAAAACCGTTTATTCTTAGTGTACCTACCTATCTAGGGAAATATCAGAGCGATGCCAAATAATACAAGCTTTCTATACATGTTTTAATATATTTATTTTTCTTAATACCGATTTTTTTGAGGCTTCCTCTACAAATCCTCGATTTTTAATCGTACAAAACCGTTTTAGGCATATTGCGACTGTGCTTTCCATTATGATTTTAAAATTGTTTTCCAAATGTTCTTTACACCAACAAATGTTCCAACCATGGTGGAAAACAACACAAAAGCGTCAGTATCGCACAGGAGTCTCTATCTCGTAATTATTGAATTCACAACACAAAAAGCGTCAATTTCGCACAGGAGTCTCTGTCTCGTAATTATTGAATTCACAACACAAGCGTCAATTTCGCACAATTTCGTAGTCTCTATTTCGCTAATCAAAAAAAAACCAAACTGGAAAAACACAAACTCAACAGTTGTTGGATTTTAAACTTGAAAGCAGAGAAGAGATAAAAATACAAAGTGAACTGAAAACCCGACAGACAACAAGCAAGACTAGTAAAAGTTGCCATCACGTAAAAATATAATTTCGACCATAATTTTGTTATGATAATTTATGGCTCATTTGTCTGCAATTGAAATTTTAAACAAAAACATTAATGTAAAATCAGGGTATTTAAATTAAATAAAACACCGTGATTCCGATCATTCAAATTACTTAAAAAATAAAGTCATCTATATTCTTCCAATAATAACAAAATCTACCAAATTGGTAGGTAAGTATTGACTCGGGCATGTGAATCCGTCTATCTCTATTTCATTCTATCGTAGTGCTCTCCTTGTTTTGCAAATCGTGCCAGTGTAGGCATTGGCTACTTCGAAAGCTGACGACCCCTGATTATTTCACAACAACAAACTAGGGATGTATGATCGATTTCGAAAATCTAAAAGTGTCGATGATTTCTACTCACACTGTTAGTACCTACTGCAAAATGTTCACGAGTACTTTATTTAAATAACTAAGTGATAAAACATGCTGATTGATCTGATGTTTAGTACTAACCAATGCCTATAATAATGAATTACTTTTCTAGGCCCAACCACTGAATATGCTTTGCTTTCCATTCATTAATGTGAGAAATACTAATTGGCGATAGTTTTTATACACATGTACGGTTGTAGTACTGCTTCCGACAAGTTTCGTAGCAAAAGCTTATCTTCTACATTGCACCGTAATAATATGTACTTTTATTACAAAATTCTTTATAGTTATAAGAATGTAACGTAAGTATACAACTATAACTGCTATTACAACTATTTTCTTTTAAGTTGTTTAATATAGCAAAAAAAAACATCGATAATTTCTCATTAATGCTGTTTAATCGAAAACTGACCTCGTCTCTATGCAAAAAAGTACAATCTGAAGGTTGTTTCATTATAAATCAATCAGAGGGTTGACATAACGATTTAACTGGCACTGACATTCAATATCAGTTAAGTCAGATCATTCCACAGATTTTTCACAGAGTATATAACTTTATTATAAATAGGTAGGCACTACTCTAATGCATGTCTGTTTTGCCATTCTAACGGATTTGCATTAATAAAATAATCCGCAAATAAATCCCTATAGAATGCTGATGATCGGCTTCCTCTATTTGTGGGTCCACTGGTTATTTCCAGTTCTGGTGGAACGTACAGTGTGTCTTGAACACAGAACAAAAAATACAGTAGAAGGAGCAAAGTCCTTTTTTAGCTCCGGAACCACCGTACCCTAACTTACACTGACACAGGTTAATTGTATTTCGTCACACTAAGAAAAGCGTCGTGTGATTGGTTGTATGAAAGTAAGTAATACATTAGTCTTCGTTCATTTGAAAATTAACAATAATCATATGACGATAGAGTGGTTTATTATCTAATCTATTTACGTATTACGTCATACGGAATACTTTCACTACCAAGTTCTGCTACTCGCCGCTAGATGTCACTACACCAAATGCATTTAATAATCCTTTATTACTTTTGAGATAAGATTCATATTTCCGTAACGAGCTCTTTACTATTTTTGTACTATTGGTCCATTTCTAGGGTTGTGCTGCTGCCATTACTTTATATATCGACAATGCGTTTTATTTTCAACTAAAATTAAAGTCGATAAATATATTTTACATTTCAAAATGAATTAAGTACCTTACTCATTTTTATGTTTGAAATCATTGTGTTTATAAATGTATACTAATATAAAAATGTATATAATAATGGAAGTAATTAATAAAAATAAAATTAAAACACTGGTTTTATTAATGAACTACTTACATTAATAAAACATCTACATACTAAAAAATATACATTATTGGCCTTGAAAGATAACATAGGTACTTGTTAAGAAGTTGCCTTTTTGATAGTTTTATATTAATTTTAAGTAAATGATGTATCCGCACATTAATGTAGCGTTCTGTTATGGCTTTTATCAAGTCAGTTACATGGTTTGATGTGGGGAATTCTCCAATTTGATGAAAATTTATATTTTCGAACAACCTTTCTCCGATAAACTTTCTTAATATTTTGGCCATTACTTCTTCTTTTTTAAATAATTTTCCATCCATTGTCCGAATGACAACTTCAGCCACTTTACAAATTTTTATCATATCGCTTGATGGATATACAAGCCCACCTTTATCTTTGGCTATTATAAATTTATGTAAAGAAATACATTTATATGAGATGAGAGTTTAAAATATCGATAACTCATTATCGATAACGTCAATACCTAATTGAGTAGCGGACTGTGACATGTCAGTAGTTGGAATCTTCGAGAATAAATGGTTGACTTTAAAAGAAAGTAGACCCTATAGAATAAACAATAAAGTCTATTTGTACTTGTCTTGTACAATAAAATAATGTTTTTACAATTTTCATCGAAATTAAGTAAATCAAGACTAACCGATGATATGATATACCACCATTTGAAACATTTTTAGTTCTGCTGTCGTTTTTACACTCTAGAACAGCGCAATAAGGCATTTTTGTAATTTTTCTAAAGCTATTATCACTGTGACGGTTCGATCTAGACTGACGTGCGTGAAATAGGCGTGGCGGAGACAGCTTGCGAATCTACGCTAAACTCGGGGTACGCGCACCCCGCCCCCATACTACTTCTACTGTATTTTTTGTTCTGAGGTCTTGAAACCTATACCCGTCTCTTTCGCGCACGTAGTTATGTAAGACACAGCAAGTTTGTACTATGGCTATTGCAAGTTGTTGGGGGATGCCACGTTGTGCTTGCTTTGCGTTGTGATTGTGAAAGTGAAAAAATGCTTTTTGGATGTTATTAGTGCTTCCTTTTTAGCTGCTCCTACTCCAAATTGTGTTTAGGGCCACTACCTGCTATTTTATAATAAAATGGGCAGCGTAGTGGCAAACTTGTGACGACTAACCGCTTTCCAAACGCTGCTACTAGACGGTCTTGAAAATCCAGCTGCTGGCGGTCCCACCCAGATCCTATCTGGCTGGACAACTGCGCAAGGAGGACAATTGACGTCAACAGGCAAGAGCTCGCCTCGACCACAATACAGGAGCAATATTTATGCTTAATATCAAGAATGTCTGAGAACGAACATCACCCTCAAAAGACTTCTCCCCTGCCCCAGTACCGGGTGAACACACCTGAAACAGGGCAAGTACCAACTTCAGCGACTGTACCCCCGCCGGAGGACGTATTAGGGCTCGGCACAGGCGGAACTGATGCTCCGTCTTACGCCGAAACCGACCGCCGTCCGTGCGAGCGCGCCGTGCAGCCAAGACGCCGTGGCTCCTCCGATGAAGATCACGGTGACGAGAAACGGCTTAAAGTTAAGCACCCGACTCCGCCTACACCCAACACGCCCTCACCACCTCCGCCATCAAGGATCCCCCTAGTGGTGCGCTCGGTGCGTTCTGGGCCCCCTAGACCATGTACTGGACAACCTGAGACGATCCGGTTCTCACAACCACCACAATCCCCTCCTGCGTCCTCTTTACAGCCGTTCCCCGATGGAGGAGAAGCTCATGCCACGACTAGTCTGTACGGCATGGGCGCCGCTACCACCGAAGAGAATAGTGATACATCTGAGTACTCTGACTGCGAGCGCACAGAATCCGTCTCACTCCCAACCTCCCCCAGCCACGATTCTACATCATACGTGGGTATTGAATCGATCGCATCTGAGCACGCACCAACCACCTCACATGCTTCACTAACTGCCTCAAATACTACCTACGCCGGGGCACTCACGAGCCTTCAAAACCAGCGCAAACTATCACATGAAGCTAAAGAAATGTTTGCCTCCAAACCTCTCACACAGCACGCCGCCCGCCCAAACACCGGCGAGCAAACCCCCGCCGCCCGCCCAGATGATGGGGGCCCTGCCCCTAACCACCAACCTACGGCACGACCATCTCCTAGGCAGCCAACCTATCCAGCCTCCCCACAGCAACCCACCCAGCAGTCAAGGGCCTACCCGCCGTTCGTGGTAGAGCGCCTACCCAACTGGACGATGCACTTTGCGACTCTAGCGAAAGAGTTAGGCCACGCTCCAAATGCGCGCCCGCTTGGTAAAGGAGTGCGATTTATACCGAGATCCCCCGAAGAATACAGAGCAATACAGCGCTACCTTATGAAAGCTATGGAATCCGAACCAGAGTTATCTTGGTTCTGCTATAGCATGGCTACCGAGATACCCACGAAAGTGGCTATTCGCGGACTCCCGGTTGACACCCCACCAGAAGACATTAAGACTGCATTAGAAGAGTATGGCTTTCGAGTACGATTTATTCGGCCTATACCACCCATCAGAGGCCGTCCCGGATGCCTTTTTCACGCCCAAATGGACCACTTAAACAAGGTAGAGCTTGCTCAATTGTACAGCATAAGAGAACTGCTCTACATGCCAGGTATAACAATAGAGGCATGGAGGGGTGCTGCTGGTGGGGTGGCACAGTGCCACAGATGCCAGGCATATGGCCATTCCTCAAGCAACTGCCACCGACCACTGCGTTGCGTGCGCTGCGGCGACAATCACATTGCGGCTGACTGCAGACGACCCCTCGACGAAAAACCTACGTGCGCAAACTGCGGAAAACCACACACTGCAAACGACCGCCGTTGTGCAATATTCCGAAGAGAAGCGCGCAAACGAGGAGCCAAAAACGCGGGGCCGCTGCCCCCTCTCCCCATTGCACCGAAGCAACGTGAAGTCTCACCCCCACCTCGGTCGGGTGGTTGCCCTAGAGCCCCCGACCGGGCCTACGCAACTGAGCCACCAAGCTGTGGGATAATTCAGCAGACAGCCGCCAACCCCCCGACAGACCGCGGGGTTCCACTGAGAACGAAAAGAAGAGGAGGAGGGAGAAGAGCGAGGAAACCCGTTGCCTCTTCTACCCCGCAACAGCCGCCAGCTATCCCAGCACCGGAGCCAATAAATCAAACCAAACTGCAGCCAACAAACCAAACCAGACAGGAACCGACAATCATTCCCCAACAGAAGCCGCCCTCCGCTCCTGAGAAACACTTAACATTCCCCGAGATAGAGAAAAATGTAAGCTCTGCCTCACCACGTCTTCCCGAGATATCCGCTCCAAGGCGTCCCATAGATTACCCCACTGCCCCTTTTACTGATCTTACGACACAGCAGGGCTCATATTTGCAACCACTAGATGCTGCAGGAAGAGATATAGAGCCTCGACTGCAGAACCAATCTCATTTCCCCAATCTCAGAACAAAAAATACAGTAGAAGTAGTATGGGGGCGGGGTGCGCGTACCCCGAGTTTAGCGTAGATTCGCAAACTGTCTCCGCCACGCCTATTTCACGCACGTCAGTCTAGATCGAACCGTCACAGTGATAATAGCTTTAGAAAAATTACAAAAATGCCTTATTGCGCTGTTCTAGAGTGTAAAAACGACAGCAGAACTAAAAATGTTTCAAATGGTGGTATATCATATCATCGGTTAGTCTTGATTTACTTAATTTCGATGAAAATTGTAAAAACATTATTTTATTGTACAAGACAAGTACAAATAGACTTTATTGTTTATTCTATAGGGTCTACTTTCTTTTAAAGTCAACCATTTATTCTCGAAGATTCCAACTACTGACATGTCACAGTCCGCTACTCAATTAGGTATTGACGTTATCGATAATGAGTTATCGATATTTATAAATATAAATTTATATAAATTTTCATCAAATTGGAGAATTCCCCACATCAAACCATGTAACTGACTTGATAAAAGCCATAACAGAACGCTACATTAATGTGCGGATACATCATTTACTTAAAATTAATATAAAACTATCAAAAAGGCAACTTCTTAACAAGTATGTTATCTTTCAAGGCCAATAATGTATATTTTTTAGTATGTTGATGTTTTATTAATGTAAGTAGTTCATTAATAATTTAATTAATAATTATTTATATTTTTTATTTTTTTTATTTTTAATTTTATTTGTATTAATTACTTCCATTATTAGATACATTTTTATATTAGTATACATTTATAAACACAATGATTTCAAACATAAAAATGAGTAAGGTACTTAATTCATTTTGAAATGTAAAATATATTTATCGACTTTAATTTTAGGTGAAAATAAAACGCATTGTCGATATATAAAGTAATGGCAGCAGTACAACCCTAGAAATGGACGAATAGTACAAAAATAGTAAAGAGCTCGTTACGGAAATATGAATCTTATCTCAAAAGTAATAAAGGTTTATTAAATGCATTTGGTGTAGTGACATCTAGCGGCGAGTAGCAGAACTTGGTAGTGAAAGTATTCCGTATGACGTAATACGTAAATAGATTAGATAATAAACCACTCTATCGTCATATGATTATTGTTAATTTTCAAATGAACGAAGACTAATGTATTACTTACTTTCATTCAACCAATCACACGACGCTTTTCTTAGTGTGACGAAATACAATTAACCTGTGTCAGTGTAAGTTAGGGTACGGTGGTTCCGGAGCTAAAAAAGGACTTTGCTCCTTCTACTGTATTTTTTGTTCTGTGTCCCCAATACACGCAGCGCCGCCGTGGACCCGATGCGGATCATGCTGGAGATTCTGGCGGATCTGCTTAACACCATTGTCGCCGGGGGAGACCTTAAAGATGCGGCAATACGCGGATTGACCACCATAAACAGAAGCCAGCATGGGTAGTCGTAACCACCATCGGCTCCTATACTGGAATCCCGGGGGGGTTAGGGATAAAATCTCGCCACTCCGCCTACTCGCCCAAACACAAAACGTGCAAGAGATCATACTGGGATACTACGTATCTTACTTACGTACTTCTTGTATATACAGGGTGGCGCAAAAGAAAAGGCCCTATTTGGTTCAGCTATAACTTTTTTTCTAAATTAGAAAACTAGATTTGGGTTTTTTTAAATGTATATATATGTCATTAAGTTTCGTACCATTCGGATTTAAAGATGATATCTTTTAAATGGTGACCTCCAGAGTTGATGCACGTTTGAGCCCTATTTATGACATTTTGCATAACTTGCCGTAACACTTCATGCGATATGTTCCTTATTTCTTGATGAATGATTGCTTTTAGAGCTGCGAGAGTCTGTGGCTTGTTCACATACACCCGAGATTTCAAAAAACCCCAAAGAAAGAAGTCTGCACTGGTCAGATCGGGTGATCTTGCAGGCCAAGGCAAATCGCCAAAACGAGAGATAACTCGGCCTGGAAAAGCGTCCCTCACTAAGTCTTTATTGTTTTATAAAATAAGTGTTTTTACGAAATTCACGTTGTGTTTTTATCACTGATGAATTATTTCGTAAGGACATTAACTCGATTATTCCACGTTCTTGGGGAGTAAAACGTCCCATGTTTATTTTCAGTGTATTTTACATTTGTTCACTACACAATTTTCAACAATAGAATGACAGGAGATGTCATATAAAAAAAAAAACAGTGTTTTCTTTAGTGCCATTACTTTTGCGCCACCCGTTACTTGTACCAACAGACTCCGAGGCCCACAAAGGCCACAACGCCACTGATAGGCTGCAAAACAGCGAATCAGCGCAATACCTCTTGACTCGGAGACAGTGCTCTCCGAAGTGGAAGCCAGATAAATGAACGATTAGTTCGAATCTTACCCTCATCTCTATAAAACCAAGAAGTAGGTAGAGCAAGTAGAGATGTAGATGACCCTCATTCATTCATTCATTCATTATTGCAAGTTGTAGGGTGACCAGATGCAAATTTTAAAAGTCCTGACAAAATTCCTGATTTTCGGCCAAAATTCCTGACATGATGCTTAAGTTTTTTTTTTTTTTCTTAACCTATATTGTCCCACTGCTGGGCAAAGGTCTCCCCCAAAGTCTTCCACTCATCCCGGTACTTGGCGACATTCCACCAATCTTTTTCGTGCGCGTCCAGGTCATCCTTCCAACGACTTTTCGGCCGACCCCGCCGTCGCCTTCCAACCTCCGGCACCCATGGGGTGACGATGTTTGCCCACTTCTCGGCTGGCATCCGGCTAACATGACCCGCCCACTCCCATTTTAGCTTTGCTGTTTTGCTCCCTACATCGGCAATGCCTGTCATTGAGCGCAGCATTGTGTTCCGCACCCGGTCGATGCGTTTGAGGCCGAGAATGCTGCGCTCCATTGCTCTTTGGCAAATCGAGTTTAGACTTCTGTGACTCAGTCAATGACCAAGTCTGAGCACCGTAGGTTAGGACGGGCAAGATACACATGTCGAAAAGTTGGCGTTTAAGTGATATAGGGAGGTCACCCTTCATGTGTTCTTTCATGGACCAGTAGCTCTTCCAGGCGTTCTCGATACGACGGTGGATCTCTTTGTCCTGCTTGTTTTCGAAGCTCGCTAACTGGCCCAAGAAAATATACTCATCGACATACTGTATTACTTGTCCATCTACCTCGACCCTACGTTTCGTGCTGTTGGTCATTATTTGAGTCTTTGAACGGTTAATTCGAAGTCCAACCTCAAGACTTGCCGTGCATATATCCTGAAGCATTTGTTGCAGTTCTTGTGGTGTTGGGGCGAAAAGTATGATGTCATCAGCAAAACGTAGGTTAGTTAAGCGTTTGCCCTCGACGATTATACCTTTCGTACCCCACGAATCTGACAGCGCTTTGAAAACTTCTTCCAAAGCGCTTGTAAATAGAATAGGAGAGAGCGGATCGCCTGCTTTACGCCTTTTTGTATTTTAAATGATGGACCATTTGTGTGAAGTTTAATATTTGCGGTACTATTGTTATATATTAAATTTATCGGCGACCGATGCGGCGCGGTGAGCGATGGTCCGCCTGCGACGCGGAAGGTTGCGGGTTCGATTCCCGCTGTAGGGGATCGAATTAAAAACACAGCTTTTATGTATGACAGAAGTAAGTTGGGGGTGCAAACGGGGTTCAAAAAGGGCTGCTATATACGAAATCTGAATTTAAAGCTACGGTGTCACGCTGTGACACTCGCGAAGATTTTCTACTGAAGAAAACCGAATCCACCCACAAAATGCTATATTTTATTTATTTCTTTAAAGTTGCCAAGAGATGGCGTTACAGGTATTGATTTCTTAAATAAAACATGACTTTGCTAAAGAAAACGAAAGTAAATACTCTAATAGATAACATCCTTTTACCTGTAAGTCGGTGATATAACAAATACGTTTAACATGAAAAATAATGATAAAAAATAACTAATTTTAATGTGTGTCGCCTACAATCCACCCTCTTAGTGATGAACCTGAGCTGCTAAACTAAATACAAAACACAAATAAAGCTCAGATCAGCACTAACACTTCGAAGGTTCAAGTAGTGCGACACGCGTCACTGGACGGCGCACCAAACCAGTTCGGGTGCGGACGTCCACCACTCGCACACGACCATCGTCGGCAGCATGGGTCGCACTCACTACTCCGTGCCGCCAGCAACCACGTTCGACATTAGGTTCTATTATAATTACATAATCTCCATCTCGCAACGCTCTATGGTCCCTACACCACTTCTGCCTTGGGATCAAAGTAGGTAGATATTCTTTCACCCATCGCGTCCAAAACATATCGGTGAGCCGTTGCGCTACGCGCCATTGTTTGCGCAGACATAGATCGTCATTATCATACCTGCCGAATATGGGGCTGTTAGAAGAGGTACCTAACAAAAAATGATTAGGTGTTAAAGCTTCAGGGTAGTTAGGGTCACATGAAACGTGTGTAATAGGGCGACTATTAACTAGCGCTTCCACTTCCGCAAACAAAGTGAAAAGCGTCTCAGGGTGTGGAGCGCGTTCCTTAAGTACGACTTTTAAGGCCGTTTTCACCGTGCGTATCATACGTTCCCAGGCACCACCTTTCTCAGGAGCCCCGGGGGGTATAAACCTCCACTCGATACCTCTTACGGTACCGTCCTCACGGAGTTTACTCTCATCGAGTTCCAACAGACTCCGCTTGAGTTCGTTATCCGCTCCGCGCAGGTTCGTCCCGTTATCTGAATAGATAATGCTGGGCGTACCGCGGCGGGAAATCATGCGTCGGAGTGCCATTATGGTGGAGTCTGTACTCAGACTCTCACTGATCTCCAGATGAATGGCACGTACCGTCAGGCACGTAAACATCACACCGTATCTTTTGAGTCTTTTTCGAGCGACGGTGACCTCCATCGGTCCGAAAAAGTCCACCCCCGTATAGGTGAATGGTCTTCGATTGTGATGCAAGCGTGCAGCGGGCAGGTCCGCCATGCGCTGCGGCTGCGGCGCGGCGCGGCGGTGCCGGCAGAACGGGCAGCGCGCGGCGACTGCGCGAACAGTCGGCCGCAGCTTCAAGATCCAGTAACGTTGCCGTAACTCATTTACGACGAGCTCGTTAGCACCGTGCATAGCTTTTCTATGGTGGTACTCGACTATCAAACGAGCTATTTGGTGACGACCATCGAGTATGGCGGGTCGCTTTGTCGAGTGGGTGACACCTTCGACTTTATCGATACGACCGGCAACTCGAAGCACATTATCATTGTCAATGTAGGGCGTCAAAGTAATCAAACGACTATTTGACAACAAAGGCTTATTTTCCTTGATAAGCTCGATATCTTGCTCGAACGAGTCTTGCTGAGATTTTCTAAGAAGAAGAAGCTCGGCTTCGTTCATGAGCTCGACATTCATGCTAGCTTCTATTCGTCGACATCGTCGTACGAATAAAATAATACGAGCGGTCACTCGTACGAGTCGTAGCCACGACGAGTACTTGTCTTCGTTTGGTAAGGAATATTCAGTGGTTGTAGATACCACTACGTTTAAGCTCCTTTCCTCACAGACAACGTCGGGCGATGGCTTTTTAGTAGACACACAATCCTTAGGCCAAGTATCTTCAGGCTGCCGTAAGAAATGAGGCCCGTGAAACCATATACTATCATATGTGAGCGGAGGCGTTTCGTCTTTAGTAGCTAAGTCGGCTACGTTTAGCTTAGTAGGAACGTATCGCCACTCCGACACATTCGTGAGCTCATCAATTTCGCCTAAGCGATGAGCTACGTACGGCTTATAGCTTCTAGGATCGCTACGAATCCATTGTAGGACCGTTTGCGAATCGGTCCAGAAGTACCGCTTATCGCACTTCATATTTTTATGTTCTCGTTGAAGCGAATCAGCGAGACGGGAAGCTGTAAGCGCGCCTTGCAGTTCCAGTCGGGGGACTGACACCGGGCGGAGCGGAGTCACTCTGCTTTTACTAGCTGCGAAACTAATTAAAACCTTTCCATCGACTCGAGTAAAACGCCAGTAAATAACGGCTGCGTACGCTTTTATAGAAGCGTCACAAAATATGTGCAACTCTTTATTTACGATCGACTCGGCCTCCCTACCTATACATATCGATGTTAGGTAACATTCAGTCCAACTACCAGCGTTGTGATACCACCTAGGTATACGTAAGGATTCTAAAAGTTTTAATTCATCGAGCCATAACATCCACTTAGTGTGCTCACTTGAGTGGATGCGGCATTTCCAATCAACCTTCGATCTGTGTACATCTTGAAAAATAATTTTACTTTTTATAACAAATGGCGATAAAAAACCGTGTATATCGTAAACAGACATAATAATACTGAGCATTTTTGCTTTCGTTGGAGGCGTAGAACCATCTAAAATATCACTAGGTATTTTATCAAGCGATATCTGAAACCCGAATGAATCATCCGCAGGATGCCATATCAATCCTAACGTGCGCTCACTTGTATTCATAGCTCCGTGTTTGAACTGCACAGCTGATTGTGCGAGCGCCTCTGCAGGGATCGAATCTAAAACTTGTTTACTATTACTCGACCAGCCTCTAATTTCAAAGCCACCTTTTGCGTGAATAGACGTTATATCGTGAACTAATTTAATAGCCGAGTTTTCATCGCAAGTTGAATGACAACAATCGTCCATATAATGATCATTAATAATGACATCTACAGCCTCAGGATTTAATTCCTGATATTTAAGTGCATTTTTATTTTTAATGTATTGTGCGACGAAAGGCGAGCATGTTGCACCGAAAATTAAACTTTGCATTGAAAAAATACGAATCGGTTTATCGAAAGATTCCTGCCACAAAAATCTAAGTACATGCTGATCGCTGGGTTTTATTATTATTCTTAGAAACATGTCGCGAATATCTCCAAGTATAACTATTCTATGTTCGCGAAATCTGAGCATAATTCCATACAGTGAATTATATAAGTCCGGTCCTGTTAATAAATAATCATTAAGGCACACACCGTCTACTTTAGCGGCGGCGTCAAAAACTAACCGTAACTTGCCCGGCTTGTTCGGGTTCTGAACACCGAAATGCGGTAAATACCAAACATGATCAGCTGAGAGGTCGTTATCAGTTAGTTCTCGAGCGTAACCATTGTCTAACAATTTAGATATTTCTTTTTTATAGCGATTAGCGTAATCGTCGTTTTTGCGGAATTTGCGCAACAATAACTGCTGACGTGAGTAGGCATTATTGTATGACTCAGGCATCATAAAATCGTCCTTTTTAAAAGGTAAACCTACTTCCCATTGATTACCTACCTGACGTGCTGTTTTGTCTAATATTTCGACAGCTCGAATATGATCCGTATTCTCTCGTGATACGGGTGAAATTCCTATTAAATCAAAATTAAAGGAATCTTTAACTAGGTCATTTAGTTCGCTAATTTCCTGTACATTATTATCGTGAGAGTGAGCGAGATGGAAGACATTTTGTTTACATACCCGAGGCTTCGAGGAGTGAGTGCGCCCGCGGTGGAAACCATGGACTGTCCATCCCAATCGACAGCGTGATGCGTACAGCGAGTCCCTGTCTCCGTGGACTACCTCCAGCGGCGCTATTAGGAAATAATTATCCTCACCAATTAGTAGCCGCGGTTTTACACTAGAATCGGTGCAAATCATATCTTTGATATGCGATAAGTGCGTATTATTTACGCCGTTCAAAAGAGACAAGTTTTGAGAACACAATTTTAACTGAGTACACTTACGTAACTTACAGTCATAACTAACGTTATCGTGTCCCGTTATTTCTACCTTAACACTAGGCACTTCCGATTGGTACACTGATAAACCGAACGCATCTGTGAACCTAATAGGGCGCGCACTAACACACTCTAATCCTAAGGTATCTGCCAGCTCGGCATCGATCACTGACACTTCGGCACCATCGTCCAGGAGCGCGTAGGTGTTCACGACACCTTTAGGGCCGCGTAATCGAACCGCGATCACTTTCAGCAGCGCGAACTCATCCGGGGCGGTGCTCGCGTCGTCGCTATCCCGCGCGAAGTGCATCATGGGCGCGTCGGGTGCAGCAGCAGGTACTACGGGTTCCGGGGTCACGGTCATCTTATCAGGTGACGATGACGTCATCTCGGGTTTCGTCCAGTGCAGCAGGCGATGATGTGCCATGCCGCAGTTATCGACGTCACACATAGGTGCGGGGCACGTATCTTTATTGTGTCGAGTCAAAAGACAACAATAACATAGTCCGCGCATTTTGACGAATCTCCATCTATCTCTGCGCATCGCACGTTTGAATATGCGACACTCTGGCAATGTATGACTGCCTTTCTGACAGAATCTACACGTTGTGTTATCAGCTGCGGCGACAGAAGAAGTGTAGACCGTACGATGACGGTACTTATCATCAGTGCGCTTTGTAGGAGCGCTAATCGGCTTCTTGTCCTGGGGCTGAATACATCCAACGACTGATAACATTTCAGCTTCTAGCTTTAAAAATGTAGCTAATAGTTCTAGTCTTGATTTGCCTTCGCTGAGGTGTTTGTAGGCAAACTCTGTCCATCTTCCGATCAGGGTGCTCGGCAATTTAGTTACAATAGCTGCGGCGAGCTCTGGGCTTCGAAGATAGTCGCTCTGATCTAGTGCGCGTATTGTAGCTACGCAATTATTCACCTTTACAGATAAATTAATCAAATCTTGTTGATAATTAGTAGGTAACGAAGGGAGCTTTTTCAATTGCATCGTTATGTTGCTAATAATAATATCAGCTCGACCAAACCTGAGTTCCAGTGCTTCCATGACCGCTGACGGCGGAGTGTTGCCGATCAGCAAGTCAGTCACTGCTTCCTTGGCCTCACCTCGTAGAGATTTACGAAGTCTCCACAGGTTCTCACTGTCACTGAATTTACACACACGTGACGAATCATCATAAGCACTTTTAAAATGTAGCCACTCAATACTGTCACCACTGAAAATAGGTAGCTCTCGTGGCGTGGCAAGGCGACTCAGAAGCTTATCTTCATGCTTCGATGTTGATGATTGAGTTAAAAGATCCTTCAACGTATCAGCAAGTTGTTGGATGCTAGTGTCGTGCTGGACGGGTGCAGCACAGTTCGTGTCCAGCCACTTCTCCACATTCTCGTGGACCTTCTTCTCGCTGCGAAGAGACGAATGATAGGAGCCATCAGCATTTTCATTAGGATCGACATCGGTGCCGACGTTATGAGCTTTCTCACTTTCCTGGTCGACCTTGGCAAGCTGAGCTTGTAACTTCTTGTCGATTAACTCCATCTGAATCATGGCTTTTGCTTCCGCCGCTTCCAGCTCAAGTTGTTTACGTCGTGCAACTGACGACGCGGTAGATTTCTTCGTACACATAGTTGATTTCGAAGCACATGTTGATTGCTGCGCAGTACCGTACGGCGACATTTTGCGCTGTGGTACCGGCGTTGACACGTATCCTTCCCGCGACGATGTAGGACAATCGGGGCCGCGAGGAAGAATCAATTTCTTGAACTCCGACTTCATAGGTGCACCATCCAGCTTATTAGATTCCATAAGTTCCTGTCGTTGACGGCGCGTGAGAATTTTCGACGGCGTGTCGGACATGGCGACCGACGTAAGTTCGCCGATTTACGATCCGGCTCGAAGGACCACTTTGTAGGGGATCGAATTAAAAACACAGCTTTTATGTATGACAGAAGTAAGTTGGGGGTGCAAACGGGGTTCAAAAAGGGCTGCTATATACGAAATCTGAATTTAAAGCTACGGTGTCACGCTGTGACACTCGCGAAGATTTTCTACTGAAGAAAACCGAATCCACCCACAAAATGCTATATTTTATTTATTTCTTTAAAGTTGCCAAGAGATGGCGTTACAGGTATTGATTTCTTAAATAAAACATGACTTTGCTAAAGAAAACGAAAGTAAATACTCTAATAGATAACATCCTTTTACCTGTAAGTCGGTGATATAACAAATACGTTTAACATGAAAAATAATGATAAAAAATAACTAATTTTAATGTGTGTCGCCTACACCCGCCTTGGGATAAATGTTCGTATGTTCTGCAAATATTTATTCCGGGTGTTCTGGGTATTATATGTATAATAAAAAATATCTGTCTATGTAATGTATTATATTAAGTATGTCAGTCTTCTAGTACCCATAACACAAGCTCTGCTTAGCTTGGGGCTAGATGATGTTGTGTGGATTGTCCAGTATTATTTATTTATTTATCAAATCTATGTAAGTTTTTTCAATTTCTTGATTTTCGAGGGCTTGAAGTATAGCAGAATGCTTTAGACTATCAAACGCTTTTGCGTAATCCACAAAGGCGATGTATAGAGGTTTATGAAATTCGGAATATTTTTCTATGATTTGGTTTAAAGTATGGTGGTCTGTGGTAGAGAAGTTTTATAACAAAACTAATTTTATTCTACATTTCCGCAATAATTCAAAAGTTATTTCAAAATAAAAATTAATTATTGAATCCAGTACGTTTAATATTATATATCAATGTTGATTGTTTGATGTCAAAATCGTAAAGAAAGTGACAATTTCCTTTTTGTTATTGTGACTACAGATAATAGTTTAAGTGTAAAAAAAAAATACTTATTGTTTCATTTATTTGCCGAGAAATTCCTGACATTTCCCTTTTCCGGCCGCATTCCTGACATATGACTAAAATTCCTGACATGTCAGGAAAATTCCTGTCATCTGGTCACCCTAATTGCAAGTTCCTGTCGGACATCTAGTGGGCGGTGAAAGATTCTCCATTTGTTGGCTAAAATCCCAAACGTGCATTCTATGTACCGCCTGGCCCGAGACAGTCTATAGTTGAAGATTCTTTTCTCCGCTGTTAAACGCCTACCTCCATAAGGTCTCATTAAATTTTCACATAAGCCAAATGCCTCATCCCCCACTATGACGTATGGCATCGGTACTCCATTATTTGATATGGGGCGCTTCTCCGGAATTTGTATATCTTTGTTGACAAGTTTTTGATACAAAATGGATTTTTTATATATCGATGAGTCACTACATTTTCCAAAAGCCCCAACATCTATAGGTATAATATGTGAACTTGTAATCTGCATCGCATACAGCAAGTAAAACGATGGAAAAATAATTTTTATAATTATAGTACAGTGACCCTGAATCGCTGGGTTTTATCACTCTTACGATGGCAAGCATATTATGCTTGCCATCGATGGCACCAACGCAATTGGGATAGTTTGCATTTTCATTGAAACCTTTTGCTATTTCAAGCCACCCCTCTTCATTTAATTCTGGAAACGATGACTGTCTCATATTCTCCCAAATCGCCATGCAAACTTCATGTATGATATTTCGGACAGTTGTATGTCCAATCCGATAATTATGACTCAATTCCATTAAAGAACAGCCTGTAGCAAGATATCTGTAACAAAGAAAAAATATAATTTTCAGGTAAATCTCTACAGAGCAAGTGGAAGAACATCAGGACTAGTTACAGCAGGGAAGTAAAACGCAGAGATGGTATTAAAAGTGGATCAGCAGCTTCGCGTAAGAGTCCATACGTATATTTCGAACAACTTCATTTTCTTCGGCCTACCGGCGCAGCCAGAACGTGTGTAGGCAAATGTATGTGGCTGCAGTCAGTCTCCGCGCACTAGTTGTAGCAGCCAGACGTATTTTGCGTTCCGAACTTTGACAAGATGACTTTCGATACAGAGAAATTTATTCGGGATCTAGACTAGTGGTTGATTGGCTGTTATAACTGGCTGCGCAAATATTCTGGCTGCCGCAGCCATTATAGGAGCCCGCGCACTAGGCAGCCACGAAATCTCGGCTGCAGCAGCCAATGAAACGCGCCTGTTTGCACGGCAGCCAGCTGGCTGCGCGCAGCCAGAACGTGTGTAGGCAAATGTATGTGGCTGCAGTCAGTCTCCGCGCACTAGTTGTAGCAGCCAGACGTATTTTGCGTTCCCTAAATAGGTAAATACTATCGCTACTTTACTAAACATATCAGCAAGATGCGGGAAGGCTAATGTTTGCTTGCTGTTGTGTTGCCTAGTAAATGGTGAGATTCGTCGGCCCGGTGCATGAATAAAAAAAATGTATAAATGTATTGTATTCATATAATAATTATATTATGAATTTGGATTCACGCAATCATCTTTTTAATTCCAATAATCGTTTAACACAATAACAATCATATGCATTACAAATGAGTATGTGGAAATAGGTGAAAAGAGATCTCCTTCGAAAAGAGATCTTCCACGCCGAGCGACCCTTGTCTTGGGGTCCGAAGACCGATGGATAGTAATCGGTCGGTTCTATTACCTATGTTCAAACTCCGAGATAACTTCGTTTGCGTCATCTAGGATTTGTCTCTGCCATCCGGTGGTCCTGTTGCGTAGACTATGATGTAGTTCCTCATGTAGCGATATAGATGGCGCTACAAGTATACTCTTTGAATCAACATTTTTAATGAGTTATAAGATGTAAGTACATAAGATACTTAATCATTGTACACTCAATCAATTAAAAGTTACACAATACCATAATAAGTAATATTAGTTCACAATAATACTAACAACAATAATAGCTGCAATCAATTTTATTTAGGTACCTATTGTTGAAGTGATTAGAATTGAAAATCCACTTTGAATAAATTAACTTATTTCCTGCTTATATGTTAAGATTTTAGGTAGGTATGAAAATACATACACAAACCCAAATGTTTGTTTCTACATTTTACAGTGACAATAACTTATAAAGACATTCATAAAAATCATAGAAACTACGAGGCCCATCTTAAAATAGATTCACAACATCATAAATAGCTGAGTGCTAAAAAGTTTAAAATGGTAACATGTAACAAGCAGGTATAGCAAACATCACCATTTTCAATTTATTTAAAAAACGTCACAGCGGAGAAGTGTGTCATCCATGGAGTTGAATGTACAACCCAATAATATTCGATATCTGTTTCATCAACATCAGAAAAGTAATCTTCATGCTGAGAATTGTGATACTCATTCTCTGAATTCTGAGACTCATCCTCTGAATTTTGATACTCATTCTCTGCATTTTGATACTCATCCTCTGAATTTTGCTCTTCATCCTCGTTCTCCACCTCCTCTTCCAGTTCTTCATCTTCTTCATCAATGGTTTCAAAGTTATACTCTACAATATAATATTCAAGCACATCCTCATCAGCAGATGAGTCATCACTCTCATCACTGTCAGGAACATGCAGTTGCTCTAGCTCATGCAGAAGAAGTTCATCAGTTATTATAGGATTTTGATAATTTCCAAATACGTCTGAAGAATTGTATTTATTTTGCATTACATCAATAAAGCCCCTTGTAGCGAACCATGCTTTTTCCTCACTTAAGCAGAGTCTTTTCAAAAAGTTCCCAACCAGTCACACTTTTGTAACAGTGTGACTCGTTGGGAAAAAAAATTCCCAACGAGTCACACCGATTTATATTTGCGAAAATGAAAATGACTTTTCACTTAAAACTAGGTGTATGTTATTTTATTTATTTTTATCAAAAATGGCAGATATAGTGTATTGGTAGAAAAAAAGGTGAGTTCCCAACCAGTCACACCAAATCCAGTCACACTGTGACTCGTTGGGAAAAAAATTCCCAACGAGTCACACTGTAACTCGTTGCAACTTTATTTTTAAAAAAAGTTCCCAACCAGTCACACTTTTGTAACAGTGTGACTCGTTGGGAAAAAAAATTCCCAACGAGTCACACTAGATTTCAGCACTTTTACAACACTTGAGTTCACATTTCAACATGATGCTTTCGTACTAGCCTTATGAAATTTTCAGGGTAACTTCTCCTTAGATGGAGGAAGTTTTTAAGATAGGTTGTAGAAAAAAATATTCAGCAAGTTTTTTTTTTTAAATTGCTTCGAAAGTTTTTCGCGGAAGTTCAGTTTTCGGATTTTTGTGCAAAGATTATTTTTTATTTGGAAATCAATCAAATAATGACTCAAACCGGTATTGCAGTACGAAAGGTCTACTATTAAGCTACAAGGTGTAAAAAAATTACGGTTGTAGCCTTGATTGTTTGGGTATACTTGGGAAATCTAACCTAAAATATGTTAATGAAAAAAAAAACATAAAAGTGGGAATAATTTTTGAACCACTGAATATCGCTGAACATACATGGGGGTTATATGGATAGCCATTGAGCTCCCCTATCGCCCTTTTGCTTTTGGACCACTTCATTTGTTACACCCTGTATAATTATTTTTTTTGTTAAACTCAAACAAGGATGGGTATATTTCAGTTAGTTTAAAAAATATAACAACATAATAAAGACCATTACCCAATGAAATAAGACCTATTTTCATTTTTCATATAGTTTGTGCAGAATTATTTCGCTTTATAACTTACAATTTACAAATTACTTATACATCTTTTTTTTACAAACGCTAATTTTAAAATAGTTTATTATAAAAGAAGAATAAATAATACGAATATAAAAAAATAGTAGAATTAATAACAATTTTGTAATGATATTATTTTTTTATAATTCTATTGATCACAATTAGTAACAATACACAAACATTAACTTTTTAACTAAAAAGTTCACTTATTCTTTTTAATACATACCATTAACCGTTTACTCCCACCTGTTCTGTTTAGTTGTTTTGTGGACAGAACTAATGGGAATTTTTCCCCCATTAGTTCTGTCCACAAAACAAATGGGAATGCAATGGTCACCTGTTCTGTTGAGTAGTTCTGTTGACAGAACTACTGGGATTTTGTCCCCCATTAGTTCTGTGACTTAAAAGACTATGCTTTACACCTGACTTTTATCTCTACTAATCCACCTGTTCTGTTGACAGAACTACTGGGATTTTTTTCCCCCATTAGTTCTGTGATTTAAAAACTTAAATGTCCTTAGTCTTTTTAAATGATCCTTGTGGTTTTATTGAATAAATATATTTTTTACTCTTACTTTGATAAGGATTACTACTAAAGTACAAATAAAGGACGTTTTCTAGCGGCGTCATTTTAATTAGGTATATTTTATTTAATACTAAAACACTTATTGTGACATTCGCAATTGGGTAAGTATTTAAATTTAAAAAAATATTGGTTTTTTTTATGTACTTATTTTAAACTTATCTTATCACTAATATTAATACATAATGCAAAAAACTTAAAAAATACTTTTTTTTCAATTAATTAAATAAATAAAAGCTTTATTTCCTAAATCTAACATACATTTTTTGATACATATTTAAAAAAATTAAATTTTAAGTTTTGGTTGGGCCGCCTTAGCGGTAAAATCCTCCTCCAAAAATTTTCAGTTAATTATAAACAATTAAAAATTGTTTTCAATTAATTATAAACAATTAAAAATTGTTTTCAATTAATTATAAACAATTAAAAATTGTTTTCAACAATTATAAACAATTAAAAATTGATGAAATGTAATTAAAAATCACGTGACTATAAACCCGCCATGATTGGTTGTGATAGTTTTGACGTCAAAATGTAATAGCTATTGAATATTAGTCAAGGAACTAGTAGCCCTAAAAGATTATTTAAAGTAAAACGACCGAATTATCCATTGTATAGCAAAAGCCACCCATATTAAAAGTCACAAAGGAGGCCAACAAACACCATGCGTTTTCGTCAGCGCGATCTAGGAATGAGCGATTTTCCAGGGAGTGTTCTTATAATACACGACAGATGGCGCTCAACGTCAAATGCATTTCAATGTCAATTGTCAACACAAAAAGTTTTCATATTTTATCTGTGGTGTGAAATTTTTGTCCTAGAAAAAATTCAAAACTGTTTGACAAAAGCTAAAAGTCTTCAATCGTGGCAGAAATCAGAAACCAGTATACAGTCTGTTGTCGTCAAAAGTAAAATCCACAAGAAGGTACACGAATGCTAAAATAAAAGCAAACAAAATTTATCAAAACGCTGAATACACCGAAACGGACGTGACAGGATGATAATGACAGCTACACGACAGAGCTACCAATAGATTATACAGAAAAAAAAGAGAGGGATTTTGATACACTATTTGTCTACTGCCATCTATCGACTATTTTTGAACTATTTTTTTTTTTAAAAGCCATTTGGAAAATCGCTCATTGGACAAATTGAACAGCGCCATCTAGTTATAAACTCAGTGACTTAACTAATATACGTCACACGCGGGTCGGGTTTGTTCAGGAGTTGTCGGCGTGTTTTCGGTACTGGGTTTAAAGATGAATTTTTATTTTGAAATAACTTTTGAATTAAAAAAAAAAGTTTTGTTAAAAACTTTTATCACAAAAAAAAAATTCAAACACTCAATTCGCGAGTTTTACCTATACTACTTTACTTTAGTTTCTCTAAAAACAAAGGCGTGTCGATATTACCGTTAGCCAATTGCATTTGGTACAATTTTATCATAGTATCGTTTTCTATCTGCTTATTGGCCCTTCGTTTAACTGATTGGCAGGCTTTCACAGAAGAAAACGCTGCATCTTCTTCTATGTTTTTCAGGAATTGGAAAATTGTTGCTGGCCTGGTTTTGAATGTTCCGTTAATGGCGCGATGCCAGCCTTCAACAACATTAGTGGTTCGATGGCGCCGATCAAAGGCAGTCCATGATTTGATGCGCTCTGGGTTCATCCAGAAACTCATATACGTAATAAATTTATCTAAGTCGGACCTTTCGTTAAATTCCAGCACTTGGGATTTTATATACTCCCATCCTTCCAAAATACGATTTTCGGGCAGTAGTGGAAGAACGCTGCACAAACCAACTATTCTTTTTTTGCGTTTGTTTTTAATGCTCAATTTCTTGAATTTTCTCCACAGTGCGTTTGAATAATGATAGTAGCAGCCATGATGCTCGGCATTAGGGAAAACCTCTGCAATGGCTTGAATGGCGGCTTCCTCGAAATCGGTTATGAAAATGGAGGGATTCCAATCAGGAATTTGTGATTTTATTAAACTGAAAAGAGTGGTATAGGTGGTTTTTTTTTTGTGACTGAGAAGTGCGTAATTAGGGGGATCACATTGATAGTATCCTCAGTGCTACCAAGATCCGCATGAATGGTGTAAACCTCTGTGAATGGTACTGGGCAAATTTTGAAAGTGCCGTCTGAAAAGAAGATTTTCTTTTCACGTAAAAGAGCTCTTGCTTCTTGACTACAAAATATTAAAATACGGACGCCTTCGGACTCATCGTTATAGTCAGCCAACATGAATTTTGAAAAAGTGGTTGGTATTTCAACTGCATTTACCGGCTCATTTAGGTAACTCATTTTTTTTACTTTATTAAATTTATTTCTCCTCCTGTATATAGACGATTTAATTTGACTGAAGGTGGGTAACTCTTTTATGAGATTTATACCAGAGTCTTTTAGGGAAGTCACTGTTTTTTTATACACTGTCGGTACGGTTTCATTACTAAGCATCATTTCTCTAACACTATTGTGCATTTTATCGGACAAGACTTCTTTATTTGCATCAGGAATGCAGGTGGAGGCATGGTCGACACGTTTAATGATTTCCTTTTCATCCTAAAACACAAAATTAAAATAAAGTAATAATAAAAAAAACCGTCGTGTGAATTCAGGTTCATACCATGACTTGTAAAAACAAAGTAATTAGGTACCTCGGAAATGGTAACAGTTCCACTGCATTTGGTTTTCTTGTACGTTGCACATCTCCATAACGTTTGACAATTTTTATATTTAGAGAGTTGGTTTTATTCGAATCCATTTTTGAGTAACACGCGACCGCGACCGCGTGTTATTATATTAAATTCACTCATTAAAATAACAATAATCCTCTTGAATATACTATTTATTTCGTCAAGGCACTCTTGAAAAGGTTGAAATAAAAATTTGCAATCGTGACGTTGTCACCAAAAATCGTAACTGAAAAATAAATTACCTCAAGTGCTAGTACTTGACAATTGATTGCAAAAGTTTGAATTACCACAACAGGACAAGTGAGCATTGTATTCCCATTAGTTTTGTGGACAGAACTAATTGAGTCACAACAGAACAAGTGAGCATTGCATTCCCATTTGTTTTGTGGACAGAACTAATGGGTCAAAAAAATCCCAGTAGTTCTGTCAACAGAACTGTTAACAGAACAAGTCAGGCGTAAAGCATAGTCTTTTAAGTCACAGAACTAATGGGGGAAAAATTCCCATTAGTTCTGTCAACAGAACAACTCAACAGAACAGGTGGGAGTAAACGCCATTAACCCCCTTCCAAACACATATTTTAATAGTACAGACAATACACAAATAGATAATGTTATAAATTAACTATGAATATGACTAATAATTTAACAACAACAAGGTTTTAGTTTTAAGTTTTAGTTTATAATATTACTTAAAATATATGAATTTACAATTTAATAAGTTTAAGTTTCCTTAACCCTTAGCGCTACTTAAAATAGTCTAAACTAATATTATAAAGAGGAAAGATTTGATTGTTTGTTTGCATCGAATAGGCTCCGAAACTACTGGACCGATTTCAAAAATTCTTTCACTGTTGTGAAGCTACATTATCTGTGCTGAACATAGGCTATATTTATTTTCAAAAAAATTAGGGATCCTTACTAAAACTTCAATTATGTAACCCAAGGTGTAAAAGAAATTCCTTACATCGCGTGCGCTGCGGAAACTATTGATGATAGAAAGAAATTATGTACTACAATTTTGTAGAACACATCATCATCCACAAAAAAGTCAGCGACAGCATATGTCTAACTATTATAGTTATGTCATAATAGATAAGTGTTTTAATATCAAAAAAATATAATTAAAATGACGACGCCAGAAAACGTTCTATATTTGTACTTAGGTATTAATCCTTATCTAAATAAATTACTTTAAAATTAAGACTGCTTCAATACCTTTCTATTACTTTTTAAGTTATTGAATTCGGACATTCCATTCGAAAGATATCACGAGTTCAAAAATGTAAGTACTTATTAGAAAAAAGTCAGCGGGCGCCGCGCCGCTGCCGGTCACGGGAGTATATGCGGGGGGTTACATACTATAGGGTCTATATTTTTTATTATTTCGAAAATACATTTATACTGAGTAATATAATTAGCTATATTATAATGATATTTATTTATATAGGCTACCCGTGCGAAGCCGGGGCGTACTACTAGTTATAAAATAAATAAATATTCATGGACATTTGCATAACGCCATCTAGTCGTAAAGCAAAGCAAGATCGAATTGTGTTTATCGAAAACAAATTAAAATTACACCATAACAATATTAAAAGTATGACTATTAAACAGATTTGTGCTATTATTCAAGAAAAGCGAATGAATGGAAAATTTATATTTTTTTTAATGTTACTTATTATTCAAAATTGTTCCTATTAGGTATACTCACCTGTTTGTCATTCCAGTTTATTATTTTTTAAATTTACCAACGTTTACGAACTAGGATTGCAACATTTTCTGTGCTGTCAAATTAGGTTACAACGTTAAAAAAAAATAACAACAGAAAAGATACCATTATACATTAACAAAGCAAAAAAAATATTTTCATATTCCTATTTCATACCAATGGCCTGATTGAAAGAATTAATAGATTTCAAGCAAGAAAGGATATGAAATACCTTTTTTTGAATACATCAATCACATCTAAGTTTTTAAAATCACATTTATACATTACTCTATTATTCGAAAACTAGAGTAAATACACAGAACTAAATCGTTAAATATTTAGTAGAGAAATAAAATATTTAGTGGAGAATGTAAAAGTAGTAATATGAAAAAAGTAAGTAAGATTGATTACTGAATGTACTCATATACAACAGCTTAAATAGCAAATAAAACAGAACACAAGCCATAGTATCTACAACAGTTTTTTAACTATAGTTACTACGTATTGGGGCGGTAAGTCCATAATCACTTTGTTCTACAGAATTATCTAGTCAGATATAATGTCGTGTTAGTTTTCCTTAGAAGGCTGGATGGACCAGCCAAGGATTCGTCTGTCGAAGCCGCAACTAAAGAAGTTGATAGTCGGTGATATGTCTTCGGCCCAAGCGACTGAAGTAACCATACGACGGTGACCCTGAAACAAAAAATAGTCAATGATTTACTCTAAAAGTAACTACCAAGTTTTGTCAGTCATGATCAGACTAGCGTCTGTGTAGTACGTGCTACGTGTGTTATTCATTTTAATTGTTTTGCAAATGCAAATGCAGCAAAATCGCCTTCGGGTGTATTTACAAAATTAACTTATAGTTCGAAAACAAAAAATAAGCTCCACGGCATCACTTTTCACAAGTTAGTACATGAAACCATACATTTTCTATAGAAATGTTGTGTTTGAAGTGTCACTTTTTTTGCTTTCGGGGGCACTAGGTTCATTTCGTTTCAGAATATCGCCTCAGTTGAAACAAATATAAATTCTAGCAAGAGATGAAAGATAGTTGCTACCACTTTGTTGCCTACCAGTTTGTCCTTGTAAAATATTATCGTGCGACAGCACTCACTCTTACGTAAGCTTGTCCTTGTATTTTGTACAGCCGGCAGTTGTCATGACGCAGTACTCACTCTTAAGTAAGCTATGACGAAGTTTTCTAGTTAGAGAGAGACAGAGATATAACATACCTGTCTGCTAGAGCGAGGCAGACGTGCCAGCCTTTGTCCTTGCAAATCAAACAGCCTCACTTGGCGGTTATCGTGCGGGATTGCGATTATTCCAGCACTGCTAACCGCTACTCTATTCACGGAGGAATCGGATCTGATGGTGGCTAAGGCTGAACGCATATTCCGTACATCCCATACCTTAAAAAATAAAATTAAGATTTATGAATCATTCCAAGCTGG
Organism: Ecliptopera silaceata; assembly: GCA_932527185.1. Classification (NCBI taxonomy): domain Eukaryota; kingdom Metazoa; phylum Arthropoda; class Insecta; order Lepidoptera; family Geometridae; genus Ecliptopera; species Ecliptopera silaceata. Next base: position 4,651,539 of record OW052208.1, on the reverse strand, counting down.
ATTAAATACCTTGAAGTACAAAATGTATATAAATGTTATAAGGAATTTTATATTTTAGTTAAAGGTATTTTCACTGTGCTGTCTTAATATTGTTTTTAGAAATGATATATTGCTAAGAGCATTTCTAAAAAAAATATTTAGACAGAAAGAGACGGGAAGAATTTAGTGCAGTATTCAAGTTTCATTCCAAAAGGCCAAAATTACCTGGATAGTTAGATGTAAGCTAAAATTGAAAACCCACCTTAACTGATCGATCATCGGATCCTGAGACAACTTTATCTTCGCGAGTGAAAACCGCTGATGTGACACTCCTGTAAAAAATAATTATATCTTCATTACTTATATTTGACAGGCATTACAGCTCAGTTGGTAGTGGCTCTGCCTTCCATGCAAATGTTTGTGTGATGAACATAAATAAATATTTGTTGTCTGGGTGTTACTATTTACTCTACGTATGTTTTTACAAAAAAATATATTATATAAGTATTCTATCAGCAATCTAGTTCCCATATAGTTTGAGGCTAGAGTGTGATGTGTGAAAAATCCGTGAATATTTATTTATTTAAAATAGACAAACTTGTAACATATAAAGTTGTTAGCATATAGAGGAGAACCTCAAATCATAAGTAAAACATTTAGAAAGAAGTATTTTGAGCATTCATTCGAATATTTACTCTAAATAGTAAATTTGATAAGCACGATAAAATCAGAAAATATTTAATTTTAGTGATTGGAACTCATGCTAATCGCAATACTTGGGTAATTTATTTTTGAGGCATGTTAATTATGTATTTTCAACAAATAACATTTACACATAACTTTGCATTTATGTGGTTGTAAGTAGTAGCTAAACCATTTTTTCTCAACTTAACCCTGTCGTCCCACTGCTGGACTACTACTGGTATGGGTAACTTTTGATGATGACATCAAAAGTTACCCATACATCTAGGAATTATAATGATCTAAGTATAATTTTTGACACTTACTCAGTGTGTCCTTGGAATACAGATACAGAGTGGATGGGTTCACGGAAATCCCACAACCGGAATGTAGTGTCTCTGGAAGCCGTGACCACTAGGCGCGAGCTGTGATGAGCGGATGCGTGCGTCAATTCATGGTCGTGACCTGCCAATTCATTAATTTGACTGTCAATTATTTAATTATATTATTACTTAAGATGAGAATCAGACCTGTAGTCTAAAAAGGCCTGTAACCTAAACAGGCCTGTAGTCTAAACAGGCCCGTAGTCTAAATCGACTACAAGCCTGTTTCTCAGTAGTTTATCTTACAGTTTTTTTTACCGAGAAATAATAAGAAACTATTATTTTTTTAGGTTTAGATTACAGGCTTTGTTAGCATTTTTACTAGTACTACATAAAAGAACCTTAACTATGACTGAAATTAATAATTTTAATCATGAAGCATTAAAATTACCCGATAAATAATTACAATACATGTATTTAAAAGTTAGCATCGATTATCGGGATTTGTAATGATACCTATAACAAGCTAGTTTCAACATACAAATCGACTGCCTCATCCGGGGATGCAGTGATAACATGTTACACATATGAGCCAATCAGCAATCACCATGCCGTAATCCTTACCAGTGAGAATTTGCAAGCAGTCGCCAGTCTCTACATCGTATAAATTAGCCGTCCTATCCCAAGACGCGGTTATGACGTGATCTCCGCCCGTCAGCCAATCAGCGGCGACCACTACGCCTTGATGGCCGAGCAACTCGGTGAGCGGTGTTCGTAAAACTTCGGGACGGTCACCACCTTCACCTAAACTTTCTTCGCCACCACCTTCTAATTCTTCTTCTGATGATTGGCCGCGCTAGAATGTAAATAGAATAATATAAATACAAAATTATTTATTGACATAAAACGGGGCATACAACATGTTCAATCCCCTTTCTTTGTTTATAATATTTATTTACTATTAAGAATTAACAAACTCACAGAGAGAAAGAAGGAAATATGTACTTTATTTGGGTCTCAAACATAAATCTCCCAATATTATGTGACGACCAAAACTGGCTATCACTCCGAAAGATCACCCAGATTAATGAATATCTTAAAATTAGATTTGTGCTATGAAGTTTAGCTCACAATACAAAATTAATAATTATCAAATGACATATAAATTGACATAGTAAAGCAACGTATGACGTTTCTTACCGGTAAATCCCAGTTAACTGCCGCCTGCCAAACATGTGCTGTATTATCACCACTGCTAGTAAGAGCTATGTCTCGACTGGGATGGAACTTTATTGAGTTAACTGATCCAACATGCCCCGTATACTGAAGCAGGCATTTTGCCCACTCAACACTCCATACACATGCTGTGTGATCTGTGATACAAAAAGAAGATATAAAACAATCCTATCCTATTAGACGACCGATGTGGCGCGGCGGGCGAAGGTCCGCCGATTCCCGCCTTGGCATAAATGTTTGTACAATCTAAATATTTATTCCAGGAGTTCTGGGTATTTTATTTTATAATAAAAAATATTTATCTATGTAATGTATTGTATTAAGTATGTCAGTGTCCTAGTATCCATAACACAGCACGCTCTGCTTAGCTTGGGGCTAGATGATGTTGTGTGGATTGTCCAGCATGCATGGATGGATGTGTGGACGTATGTTTGTTACTCTTATGCACAAAAACAACTGAATGGATTTTAATACATCAGAATAACAAATACCTAAGGTGGTTAATATTTTGTAATGTTTGCAATTTCCTGTTACATGTTTAGCATGTTTAATTAAAAACCATGAAATTATAATTATATGTTATGTTACTATAGCAATATCAGACAAGGTAGTAATTAGATTGTTAGAGGACATAATAGTGTATTGCAAGGTCTTTACATACATTGTTGATATCAAATAAGATCACGGAAACTTCATACATTATTGATGACCTTTGCATGACTCAAAATTATTGGTACACATGAGTGTCACATTGTAAAATATATGTTGAAAAACATACTTTGAGAGGTACATTTTAATAGGTCATGGTCACAAATGTGTCAATTGTAATTGTATTGACATGCAAGATATGTTAAACAGTGACAATGCAACACCTGGAGTTGAGTTGTTTACGCACAGTACTTGAGTGACTTGAGTGTGTTAAGTTTACATATTACAATGATTGCCCAATTTAGTCAAAATGGCCTAAATAGATGGAATAGTAGAATATATTGAAAACTTGTAATTGGTCTTATGTATCTATTATTTAGTATTTATTATGTGTAGTACTGTATGTTTTCCAAGAAATAAATAAATAAAAAAAATATATTTGGAAAAGCGAAAAATTCTTACCAGCTGATGCAGTTCCAATAAGGGCCTGTCCAGGTCTTGCAGAAGTCACATCCCAGATGCCATCCTTATGGCCGGTGAATTCTCTAACTAACTGACAGCTGTATGAAGGAGCTTTAAAGCTGGAAACTATTTTGCTGGTTTGCACTCTCAATTTGTGACTTGCTTTGACCTTCTGTGAGTTGCTTTGTGATACTGAAAATATTATTTTAAAGCTTAAATAAATAATTTTTTTTTGTTGGTCTTTTAATCTGCAATCAGTTGGTGTACTATGGGCAGATGGGTTGAAATTTATTTGGCTTTTGGGATTCAGACCGATGTGGCTCCTTTTCAACCATACTGTAATCGTAGGGTTTACTAGGAGTGTTCTGCCCAATGGGTTGAAGTAATAGATAAGGTGTATATAAGTTTGTTGTAATAAGGTTCTTTAATGTAATCTTAAATAAAATTTTTATGCAGCTTAGGGCTGTTTTTATAATTGATAGGTCACTTTTATTTGTATGTATTTGTAGTGGACTCCCGTTTCCGCATTTAGACTCTAGAGTGGTCCATTTTGGTGGGGGAGTGATCTGACTATAATAATAATAATAAATTCTTTATTGAGGACTAATAAATTGAGTTATAATTATTAAAATTAGCCCTACAATAGGCGGTCTTATCGCATGAAGCAATCTCTTCCAGACGACCTTTAATCTAACTTAATACTACTACTATGTATGTAACCAGCCTAACTCGTCCCAAAAGCACAGAAGCTTCCTGAGAGATTCGCAGGCTTGGAGGACTGAGATAGGTCACTTTAAAAATACACCAAGATAAAAGTTATAAGCTTATTTTCCCAGGTACACAAGCTGCAAGTAGAATAAGATTTATTACTTACATTTGACTTTAGAGTTTTTTCCCGTGGAGTCAAATTCAATGCAGTCCAAATTAGGCTTATCTCCAATATAGCTTTCCCGTTCTAGTTTCTCACTCAGTATATCTATTTTTTCTTGCACTAAAACAACAGTATAAATTTAAATTCTCACTGCTAGTTTGTCAGTAATTATTTATATTAGTAGCTAAATACAAGAAGTAAATATTGAGATTATTAAAAAGAGGAAAAATTAACGAATTTTTATTTTTATTTATTTATTATTTATTGCTTGCAATAACTATGATGACTTGTATCATACTTTTTATTTTCGTAGGTTTATTTGCAATCAGTTTTGAACTATAAGCAGATGAAGGTTGCCTGATGTTTGTATCATACTTAGAAAATAATAATAAATATTACCAAGCTTCAAAGACTTTAATGGGATTGTGATAATGATTACTTCATTATAAAGATTGGAATGTAGATAGATGGCATTGTCTAGGAGAGGCAACAGAATGTTACAACCCATTGTTCATTGTATAATTTAATTGATAAAGTAAACAATACAGTCACTTTTATAGCTAGAAATATAAGAAAATATGGATCTAGTAATTCTTACTCACGGTTAATATTTTCATTGTAGAGAAGGTCAAATTCCTTTTCAATCTGCGAAAACAGTTCGTGAAGACGTAGCCTGAAAACTGGTGGGATAGAGGTCTCAGAATCGTCCATTTTGAGGTAATTAGGCATTCCATCAGAACCTTCTGTGAGGGCCTGGAGCCTACGTTTGCTGGACTTCATGGTCGAGAGAAGATGAACTGTACTGCACTGTTGTTTTCACATTACGTTATAGTCTTGCCGTTCTTAGCAAAGAAGTAAATAAAGAGTAAAGCTAGTAGATATTACTCAATAAAATCGAATGTCTCGGAATCATGTAATATTATTGCAATAGAATAAAATAAACAAAGTACACAATCTCGCTGTGCCAACCTTTTTTTTATTCGATTCACTTTACCATAAATATAGAGTATAGTATTGCTAGTCTATCTAAATTTCCCGAGACTCGGTGAAAAATAAGTTAATATGGTAAAGATTTAATTAAACCATATTACATAATCACGTAGGTAATTTCTGCATTTTACTATACTTTTAATTTTAACTTATGTATTATACGAAAGCAATTAATTTTAGGTTTCGTCGGTTTCTTCGTTTTTATTTTTAGAACTTTGGTTGGTTCAGTTCAGTCAGTTCATGTTTGGCCATGCTCATAGTTGGTCAGTTGACTGGTGGACCTTGAAATTGACAGAAAATCGAAATCGTTATCTTTTGTCTATGGTAAACAATAAATAAAAATGGCTGGTGTGTAGATTTATTTTGTCAACGTAAAACTTTATTTTATCGCAAAAAACTTATTTTGACCATTGTTATGTCTTTTACAGATCTTTACGCCAAATATAATTGTACTTATTGTCAGGAAGAAATTAGTGGAGTGCGAGTAAAATGTGCCGAATGCACGGATTTCGATATTTGTTTGCAGGTAAAGTAGCTTGGCCGCCATTTCTATGTATTTGTTTTGGCGCAAAATTCAAATTTGTCAAAGAACATACAAGGTTTTTCATGATTTTTTATTAATTTTCAGTGTTTTTCTCTTGGAGCTGAAATCGGACAACATAAAAACGACCATTCCTATCAGTTTGTTGTAAGTTCACATAGTTTAACTTCAAACTTTATCTCATTAATTCAGAATTTATTATTTACAAAATAATTTATTTTCAGGACTCAGGGGCTTTTGGTATATTTTTAGGACGTAGTAGTTGGTCAGCTAATGAAGAAGTTAGATTATTAGATGCCATAGAACAGTTTGGGTTTGGAAATTGGGAGGATATAGCAAAACATGTCGAAACCCGGACTCCGGAAGGTATGTGATCAAATTTCTGTATGTTATCATGTCTCTATAAACACCACAAGGCTTAAATATAAATGAATATGCTCTTAAATAAATTTCAGAGGCAAAAGATGAATATATCACAAGATACTTGGATGGTAGTATTGGTCGAGCGACCTGGGGGAATGTGGAAGGAACGACCCGGCCCTCGCTTCACTGCGCAGATCGAGACGAAGGCCCGCTCGGTCCTAGCGCCGTATCCCGACTCCCTCACCTTGCAGTCACAGTGGATGAGGCCTCACAGCTCGGTTATATGCCTAATAGAGATGACTTTGAAAGAGTAAGTTGAGAAAAATTATGAAGATGCAATAAAAAATTCAACAAAATCATTCACTTACCGGTTAGAGAATAGTGGTCTATCTTATAAAAAGTTAGCGCAAACTTAAAGTATTGATTACCATATGTAATGATGACATAAAGTAAGTAACATAAATAAGATAGGGGGTAAATATTTATATGTATTAGGTATTCATTTTTGATAGCAAGTCTATAGTTTAATCATTTATCCTATTAGACTGAGTAGATGCTTTTTGTTCTATACCAGCCTACTCCATGTAATTCATGTCTCAAGTACTATAGTATATGGTATATAAAATGCATATAAAATTAACCCAATATTTTATTCAAATGAATACAGTAGCTATATATTCATTTGAATACATAACTACTGTAAAAAGACTAGACATTTTGTTCTTTTCATATTTTTTTGACATACTAACCTACTTAGGTAAAATGTTTAACATAAGCATATTTTAATATTGCTGTCATGCATTAAATCTAGTTAGAGCATGTTGATAAATAATTTGTGCTAAATATTAAGCAAAATGAATAATACGGTCATTCTAATAATATTCACACTTATTTTTAATACATATATTTCATAAACAAAGATAGCTCATTGTGTTAATACAAGTACATACCTACCATAAAGTAATGAACAAATTAAATATCTAAGTCTAAATCATTAGTAAATGATGACGAGAAAAAGTAAAAAAAATGTGTTAAATTTAACCAAAAACTATTACTGAAAGTACAAACCTTTTGTATTAAGTAATAATTAAATAAGTAAAGAAACTAATACCTGTTCCAAGTTATGCTGTGAACATGACTCAATAGACATTGTCATGTTGTCATGTTTACCAAATCTTGTCCTTCTCGAGTGTTAGTGGGACAAACAACCAGCTATTGATTAAGTGTTTATAGGCCGAAACTAAAAGAGACTTACATATTATATAATATGCCTAAATAAATGTATTTTTTACAGGAGCATGATCATGAAGCTGAACAGCTGATCTCAACACTATCCCTTAACTCAGAAGATGATGAATTAGATATAGGTAAAACTAATTATTTTAAAAATTGTTTTAGCAATGTTATTTTGATCCTAATCAGAACCTGTATGCAAGCTTCTTGAATACATGTTAAAAAATCAACTTAATTCATTAAGATCATTCCGTTTATATTCTTTCACACACGGTGTGTAGTGGGTATTCGTCTCACCTCACCACGGGTTTAATAGAGAACTGTAGACAGACAGAACGAGGATTTTCGGCCAACCTCAAAACTGAGATACTTCGCTCGCTTTGCTTGCTCGGTCAATTAAATTTGTTATAACAAGTTGTCAACATTTTACTACTGTAACAGTTTTACTTCTAACAATAAATATTTTATTTTTGTTTCAGCTCTAAAACTGTCCCAAGTGGATATTTACACTCGGCGGCTTCGTGAACGAACGCGGAGAAAGCGTCTTGTACGCGACTACCAACTAGTTACCCTATTCTTCAATAACCATCGAAATAAACTTAAAGCGCTTGGAAAACTTGCCAAAGAGAAAAAGTATGTATATTATGATGTTAAATGTATATTCTTATTAATAAATCCAAAATAGAAAACGTTTACCGTAAACGTTAAACGTAAACCTTTTTCAACCAATATTTAATACAAATTGACTGTAGTAATAAGCCACTGCTTATCTTTGTAATTCTGTATCCAATCAAGTAGATAGCTATAGCCCATATGTATCTCTGCAATTCTGTATTAAATCAACTATTATTGATTGTTTTTTGCGGCTATAATGTCACTACAGCCTAGATGCATATTGTGATCATTCAATCAAGTACCAAAAAGATCATCCTGCCTCATCGTCGGGTTCATCGGCGCTTTCAATCAGGCGAGATTGAAGCCAAAGGATAGTCTATTGATTATAAAAAAAATGGTTGTCTGTAAAGTCGGTTTACTGATGATAATTGAACGTGACAACGAACTCAAAGGCCGATTGTGCTTCTTTGTCGCTCGTTCCGCGCTCTCGCTTGCACTTCAAGCCTTACATGGAACGCCTCAGAGCGAGGTAACGCCACATGAGTCATGTTTTTTCGTGTCACATCAAAAAAAGAAGTAGCACGAACTATAGCTCATGCATTGTAATATTTCAGAGAATTCACCGAACGCCTCCGTTGGACATCACAATTCTACGGTCGCGCGGAACAATCCGGCGTCATAGCCGGTCTATGGAGGGAAAGGGAGCTAAGAGTGCGCCTTGCGGAGCTCCACAGATACCGGCTCGCAGGAGTCACAAGATTAGAGGAATGCGCACATTATGAACAGCACGCAGCGCATCGAAAGCATCCGAACGGACCTCAAGTGGACGTGAGACCTCGCTACTTGGTACTTGCTTTTAGCAATGCGACGCGCGTTCGATGCCCAACTTTTAATTTCTTAAATCTTTGTATAAGTTTGAGAGAACTATAAAAATTAAGCTTTCCAAAAGCTCTATAAATGTTGTCAGAGATCACTATAAAAAATTTCATACACTTATTTGTGTTTAATAATCTTAAAAGAAAGTGTGAAGTACTCTCAAATAAACTCCTCTTTTCTAGATGTTATAAAATCAAATGAAGAGATTTTTACTTAGAATACCAATTTAGTTGTTGAAATACTTTATAACTAAAAAGCTAAAGTTTGGCGTTGGACGTAGTGTTTACATTAGCATATTCATTATTATTTTATATTTATTTATCAAAGAACAGTCTAATTATTTTTAGCCTTGAAAAAAATATATCATATTGTTTATTCGCCTCCATATACATCAAATGCATGTCATTTAAAGAAAAAAAATCTACTGAATAGTTCTTTACAAGTACATGCTTCATAAAATCATGCTTACGCTTCGTGCGGTGTTTAAAACCTAGAAATGCATGATTGTGACGTTATCTATTGTATTTTTATAAAAAGTAATGGAATAGATCATCCACATTTACAGTCTCATGAAATCCGTTAAGGACGTGTCATGTAAGCTTACATACTCAGAGACGTAAAATAGTTTTATGTTCCTGTAATTGCACAAGCGTTTTCGTACGATTGTACATTTATTCGTGCTCAGTCCTAATTAATATTAATAATGTAATTAGAAATAAGATTGTCCAGTTGAATATAGGTGTTATAATCCAGTGTACATGGTAGGGTTTGATCCCGTATAACTGTTGTCTTCGCCAGGGCAGCAGTGGGTGCCCGGACATCAACCAGATAAGAGACCAAACGCTGAGCAACTCGCAGCTGCTAAGAAAAAGGTACATACAGTTTCATAATAATCCTACTAATGTTATAAACGCGAAAGTTTGTAGGTATTAATTAAATGATGAAATCGACAGACGTCACCGGTTCACCTCAGGTCCACCTCAGTTACCCTAAACTGAACCAAAAAACTAAAATCTAAAATTTGGTAATAATATTTTTTGAAAAAGTGAGGAGTGCAAGATTACTTTATACTTTATTGAACATGTAAAATCTGTATTGACATGAGGAATGCTAATTCTCATTACAAATTAATAAATTATAAAGATTAGCGTGGTATGGACATGTAATGAGGAGGGATGAAAATCATATTACAAAAAAAGTTATGAATGTGAGCGTGGCTGGATATGCAAGTAGAGGAAGGCCGAAAAAGAAGTAGCTGTATTGTGTGAAAGGAGTAGACTCAGAGTTGACGAATAATAGGAGTGAATGGAAGGGAACAACATGTTGTGCCGACGCCACTTAACGTGGGATAAGGGCAGGAGAATGATAATGATGATGAATATTTTTTAGAGAGCTTATTATCTGAGACGAGTGTTCTGTGCAATCTAAGGGAGGTTTGTGAAGATAATGTTATATGTACAGAGACGGCGAAAGCGGCTTAAGTTCCACCAGCCCAAAGTGCACACGGGACGGAAGTACCGTATGTGGATGCTCCAAAAAGAGCTCATGCAGCGCCGCCTGCTCGAGGCATCTGCTGACCAATAACGAAATACAGGTAAATATACTTATCTTTGGAGATAAGATTAGATATGCAATCTGTTTTTTTATTGTACACAGAGAAAATACAGAAATAAAACTTAAATAGAGAGGCGAGCTTAATTCTGAAATGAGTTCTCTTCCAGTAAAGCTTTAGCGAAAGTGAGATGTACATAGAAAAAGTAGTGAGGATCTAGTATAGGTTTCATCTCTATTCAATCTCATCAAACTGCGTTATGTATTAGATATGCAATCTAATCTCATTAAGTCATTTAATTGCCTGATGAGATTAGATATGCATTCTAGCATAGGTTGCATCTCTAATCTCATCAGGCAGTTTGATGAGATTAGAGATGCAACCTATGCTACATACGTTTTGATCGAATATGTCAAATATATTGAATATGTTCGACAAGCATGTATGTAGTATGAATAACATGAAGGATGCAACCTATGCTAGATTTCATTGCATCTTTAATCTAATTTTCAATCTTCAAAAAACATTTTTAAGATTAAGTCCCTAATACTTGGATAAAGACTAAATTGAAGACGATATTTAAGTAGATAATTGTGCAAAAACATACAGATGATACCTCGTATTGACTTTAGTGTGCAGTCACCTTATTTACCCCCCCCTCGCTATAATAACCTTTGCAAATAACATATGACCGATATAACTCATTTTGCGTCACCATTACATAAATTATCGTGTATTGTGTGGCTGTTTGAGCAGCTGTCACATTACCCTACTTTTTTACCTTTCAATATATTATGGGAGATCGTAAACTGCGCTATCTTAAATTATCTTCGCAATATATGTTATGAAATACTGATTTAAATGAAAAATTTATTGATATTTCAGTTTATTAAAAGAACTGGTTTCGTGTTAATTAAAAAGATGTTGATGTGAAGTTTTTTTTCTTTGCTACATTATTTAGATAAGATATTATTTAAATTTTGTGCAAATGTATTATTTTATCTACTAATATCACTAAATTAAAAAAAAATATAATGTTTAATTCTATATCAATACGAAATGAGTATCAGTTCCAGTCAGACGAACTAGTGAAACAAGCGTTTGTTCTAACCCTACCTTATTCTGTATACCAATATAATAAACAATACACTGAGAAAAATGTCATTTTGGCATAATCATAAAATATCGTGACGTTGGTTTAAAATAGATGCGTTGTCTTATAATATGTTGATAATAAGTAAATATTACGCTAGAACTGAAATGTGTTAAGATGGAATCGAATGTTTTGGGTAAATAATGCAATATTATGATACTTGTCATCGTAAAAATTTGTAATTATGAAATAACATTATCTTCTTCAAATAATAACACAATGTAATAGAAAATGGTCCACTGTCCCATAAATTAGTATGATAATTATAAATAAGATTCTAATTAAAAAACACAATGGCAGTCACCGTAATATAAATAGATTTCATAGTTTAATATGAGGAAGTATCTCTAAAAATACGATGACCTCCCCCTAATGTACTATATTAAATTATAATGCTTTAAACTTATATTTTTAAAGTAAGCATCATTTTTTAATATTACAGTCATATTATTTTATGTGAATCCTATGATAATACGATTAAATAATCTCATATTTTTAGAGTAAGCATCAAAGTTCAATATTATAGTCATATCATTTTATGAGTATCCTACTAAATTATTATTACAGAGACCCATTTATGAGTAGCATCTAGCATTTGAATGATGTCCTACAAATTTATGGTGACGGCATTATATAGGTCTCCCTCTCTCACTTCATTCCGCCGCCGCGCCATTTCGGTCATTTGTATTTCACCGCTACAGCCGTGACGACTCACGCACGACTCGTTTAATAAATAGCAAAAACAATTCCATTAGTGCCAGTGAATGTGTTTGATCAGTGCAAAAATGGATATGGCTAAGCGCAAATCTCTGGCTGGTTAGTCACCGCCAGAAGGGCTCGACGGCAGCATTTAGTTTCGTTGGGCCTTATTGAAAAGCCCAAGTCACGTTCTCGCTCCAAGTCCAGTCCTAGGCTAGACACCCCTCGTCGCGCTGGAATCGACCTAACCGGACTTAAAGAAGGTAACTCCTTTTCAAGAAATTTTATGTTTTCAGATTGAATTAAATTATCAAGAACAGAAATAGAGAAAAATATCTGAATTACTTAGTATAAATTTTCGTTACAAATTACAAAATATCTGAATCTAAGACCGTTATTGTTATTGTACTAATTATTAATCGTTTTAATTTTTGTGTGCAGGTGAAGTGGAGGACGTAGCGTCAGCATTAGAGCAGCTGTCATGTCCTTCAGCTGGTCCGTGGCAGGAGGTCAGTGCCCTGTGGCTGGAGACGATGCGAGCTCGCCTCCGGTACTTGTACTACGAGGAAGGGACATTACAGGAGTACTTCAATAAGTATCCTATCCTGAAGTCAAGTGATGGATGGCGACTCTTGACGTATGACTACGAAGCACTGTTCCCTGATAAATCCGGGGGCCTCGACGCCTTGGATGCTTCATCGGAAAACATACTAAAAGCTGCTCAGCAGAAGCATAACACCACAAATGACTCGTTTCTTCGTCGAAAAATAACTGATACATTGGCAATTTGTGACGGTAAGGAAAATATTCTGTTATATAGTTCTAGGTGCTCGACCTTCCTGGGTTGGTGAACCCGTTATAAAATATATCGACAAAAAAGAATTTAAAAATTATCTAACATGGTGCAGTCGTTCAGAAGTAACGGGCGGGCGGATAAACATTTCGGCAGTTCATTTTTACATATATAGATAGATGTATATAGTATTAATTTTATTTTGTTCTGATACTTTTCCCTATTTGCTCAGTTAATGATGATGTGTTGTGTCAAATATACCTACTAAGTATTATTATTTTCTTTCCAGATGAACAACCGGAGTCAAAATTAATAGCAGCGATATTGCTACTCGGCTGTCTCTTTAATATTCCTCCTGCCCGTCGATCTAGAAAAGACTGTCAAGCTTCACGAGCGGAGATATTGGATGGATTTGTGACCATCGTGGATGATGACGTGCAAGTGGTAATTGAGGAGCGTCGCCAAAAGCTTCAAAACCTAGGTATTAACCTCCAACCATTTATAATTTGGTGCCGCCAGTCAGGTGGTTCCTTCACAGTATGTGACAATACGTTTTACAAGTTCACAACACTAACTGAGGCTGTTGATGTGACTTTTAAAATATTTCATGCTACTGCGGCTAAATATCCTACTGAAAGCTATAAAATTTGTAAATTAAATTTCTACTCGTCTCAACCTTTATTTTGTATACAACAACCTATATATATATATATATAAAAACTAGAATTATTGAACATAATGTATATAATGATTTTTTATAATGACCGACAAATAGATACTGTAATCATTAAGGCGATGATGTTTCTAAACAAAACAGTCTTCTTTTATACTGTTATTCAGTAGTGTTTAGAGTATATAATAATTATTCTTTCATACTATGGAAATAAAAATACCATTTAATTTTCTGTTTAATTTATACATACATCCCTTCTTACCTTCTTACCATTCTTGCCAAGGTACTTTTTCCTATTTTTTACTTGCTCCTCATTTTTTTAAGGTTCAAGTTTAGGGTTCTTCAGTTTTTTTTAATATTGAGCTCACACCTAATAATATTTAAATGAAAAGAACCAATATTGGATACTTAAAAATAAGGGGATCATGTAAGTCCAGTGGCGCCCTCAATTATAGGATTGTGTTTTCTAATAATCCAAACAATGTCTGTGTAATCCACCAGTATTTAGTTGTAGTCCTACTGATGGAGAATGAGTAGAACTACAAGTACTAAGTATCACTGGTGTATTAAAGAGATATTAATTGGTTTATTAAAAAACACAATCCTCCTATTGAAGGCGACCTCCGTAAGGGGCTCCGTAATAGGCTATAACCAGAGATATGAGGAAATAGTAGGAAAAGTAAGAGGACCTAACCTAAAATACGAGGAGGTTACCGAAAAATAGTAGGATATAACTGGATATATGAGAAAGGCACCGAAAAATAGTAGGAAAAATTGTATTACATAACTGAATATGTGAGGAAGTCACCGAAAAATAGTAGGAAAAATTGTATGACATAACTGAATATGTGAGGAAGTCACCGAAAAATAGTAGGAAAAATTGTATGACATAACTGAATATGTGAGGAAGTCACCGAAAAATTGTAGGAAAACTAATAGGATATAACTGGATATATGAGGAAGGCATCGAAAAATAGTAGGAAACTAAAACTAAATCCATGGTGACACATCATCTTAAATACTGTTATCATCAACTTCAGTATTATCATCGTTCTTTTTGGTGAATCACTATGCTCCGTCCTTTGAGTGAATTCATCATACTTTAAGCTGAATTCACCTCTTTTATGATTGTCAGTTTTCTCAGTGTACGATTACATACCAACCTACATATTCTATGTACTACCAACATATAAAAACCCTATAATATCCACAGCTATGTACCGCGCTGAGTCTACAACCAGCGCAATACATCACCATGAAAGGCGTGCTTCTTCGCCGGCCGGCTAACGACAGCGATTTGGACCACACCATCCGTCACTACCTACACACATCAGGCTGGATACGTAACTAGAACAGCCGTACTATCGACGACATAAGCGCATTTCCGATTCTCGCGAGTATATTACAACAATAGGTTGCGATACTCACAAGATGATGAAAGCGGATTATGTTACCGATAGTACGAATACAGAATACAAAGTGTACATGTGAACATTGATTATGGACAATGATTTTAATTTGTGTAGGTGTTATTAGTAACTCGATACTATTAAGATTTTTCTGATTCTAATCCTAATCAAATAGTTGGCGCTGTATTGGTAGTGTTTGATTGATATGAAGTGACGGCATTATGTTTTGTTAGCTAGATATCAGTGGGCAAGATTTAAACCAATATCAATAAGTAAGCAATAGTATGCTCGAAAAAAAAATCTTTTTGTTTATTTATTGATATTATGAAGTTTAGCTCTACCAAACTACTGGTGCCACCTAACGGAATAAATAAGAAATGTGTCTGAATTATATGATGGAGTATGGTTCGATCAACGAGATATCCTTTGCTTAAACCTCGCTCAGTTATACCTTTCAGAATTTTCAGGTGTTATCTCACTTACGGCCGGTTTCTCGAACGATGATCAACGAAAAAAACAAATAATTACTATGTGTCAAATTCGGATCAATCGTGATTTGGGTTTCCAGAAACCGACCGTTACATTTTTAATTATTTGGCGTTGAAAATTACTGAATAGTAGCATAGAGCGTAATAAAATTGAATTCTATACTAAAAAAAGTTTTTTAAAATCGAGTAGGTAACTAAAATCAAATGAGCATAATTCGAGTTGAAGAAGAAAATATAATTGGGATCTTTGTAAATAGTTTAGATCAATAAAATGTATTTTAAAATAAAATATTAATTGTTACTTAGTTGTAAATAGTCACAATCATTATGTAGCTTTGTTTCATACATTGTAAGTGTATTTTGATAACATGCTCAACTGTATGCAATCTTATCTCAAAGCAATAAGGTTTGTTATAAGCTGTTTTGAAAATGCAACTTAATTCGTACAGCATCCAAATTAGGCGTAGGTATGCACGTATAAATGTGACAATCTTAAACGTAATATATTCGAAATACAATGCGTGGTGATACTGCAAAGTTCGCCAATACAGCTACAGTACAGTCGACGCGCACTGTAACTGAATTACGTTAGATTTACGTAATGCAATTGCTGTTAGATTTGTTCGTTTTTCTCGGAAATGAAGGTTGATTTTACCTCATCTGTTAAGTTTAATTCGGCTCTTATTGAGCAAATGTACATAGTATGCTATAGCTAATAATAGTTAACTTATAAATTAGAAAAGGTATCTTATTTGACCAATCCTATAGCAATATTTTTGTGGGTACTTTGCATGTCTTTGGAAATTAGTTGAGTACCTTCTCATTACTTTTTTTTTCATAATCCGTAGCATTGGATGGCACATATTTTGACATAGGCTGGAAAAAAGCCCTATTTATCGGATATAATTTGGCACATTATAATACCTCCTATAGCTAATGTCTGACACAGTCTGCAATAAATGGGGTAAGCAAAAAAATATTGTGAATCTTACAGGGCCCCGATCGTGCTAAATTGTAATGTAAACGGTTTGTCTAAGCAGCAGCTAAGGTTCATCAACATAGGTTCAACATTTGAACGTTAGTGAGCCGAAGATTGTGACATAATGTCACACGAAGGGAAAAAAGACGAGCGGTTACCCGTTTACAGCGATACGAAGTTGCATAAGCTACGTACGTTAGTGAACATTAGCTGCTGCTTAGCGTTTACGTTGCAATTTAGCACAATCGGGGTCTTGTTATTCTTGTGGTTGGTTGGAAAATTAGTTGCACACAAAGACACACTATAGCTAATTACAGATTTTCAAATTATGCTATATTTTAAGTTTAGCAAACTTGACGTGGTCAGGCTATTTGAAAAGTATGTGAAAGATGTGATTAAATAAATTAGAGCACTGGTAATTTTGTTAATACATATTCCATCTAATGTTTTTCGTCATCACAAAGAGCATATTGGTATAAAAAGACAGCATAAGCCCTAAAAAAACCTTTCTAATCAACTAGGATATTATTATTTAACTATTTAATCCATTATCTTTATAAAGGCATTTTGGATCCAAATGCTAAATTATTTAGTTGTATTTAGATGAATTTATCAAAGGCTTAGGTAGGTTATGGCTTATATCGATGGATCTTTGCATGGTATTAACGATTAGGAACTTTATTGTTCATGAATTAATGACAACAATGCTGAAAAATCCATATTTATGTTTAAAACTTGATGTGTACAACAACTTTATTGATTTGGTTGTCTGATTTTTAGAGGTATAGGAAATCAACAAATGTTACTTACACTAATATCTAAGGTCTAACGCACACCAACAAAAACACCAGATAAGTAATTGACAAGGACCGGGACGAGTGGAAGACTTTGGGGGAGACCTTTGCCCAGCAGTGGGACAATATAGGTTAAGAAAAAAATAAGTAATTGACGTATTGGTTTTTGACGACCGATGTGGCGCGGTGGGCGATGGTCCACCTGCGACGCGGAAGGTTGCGGGTTCGATTCCCGCCTTGGGATAAATGTTTGTATGTTCTGCAAATATTTATTCCGGGTGTTCTGGGTATTATATGTATAATAAAAAAATATCTATCTATGTAATGTATTATATTAAGTATGTCAGTCTTCTAGTACCCATAACACAAGCTCTGCTTAGCTTGGGGCTAGATGATGTTGTGTGGATTGTCCAGCATTATTTATTTATTTATTTTTATTTATTGGTGAGAATGACGAAGAGTTAAACGAAATTTCGGGTTATGGTCCTCAAAATATCGTTTTGCTCTATGCAACATTATCGTGAAAGCTTTCGAAAAGCAATTTGAATGAAACTCAGACTTACGGGCTAGGTATGTACATAATCTCTCAGTTAGGTTTTTAATATTGTTCAGATGGATTCATTAATAAGAAGATTTTTTCTTCCGTTTTTAACCATACATTTTTGAGTGACCATATTTCACTCATGTGAAATTCATGTATCATGTTTCAAATTAACGCTGCAATAAAAATCAAGAAAACCCCCTATCTTATGGGGCGTCTAAACGGGCAATATTTTACGGCAATTTGTGGCTGCAATACTGTGGCCGGCAACATTGCTACCAATACCAGCCACACTATGCAATATTTTAAGGATGGCCCGGCATTATAACCACATATTTTTTGATATGTCAAAATGTTTTTTATGTGTAGCCACGACTAAAATGATTTATTGATGGCTGGGCATTGTTTGCCCAGCCATCAGTAAAACATTTTAGTACATTTTATGGCTGAGCAATCAATTGCAGGCAACATGTTGCAATATGGCTGCAATAGTATGGCCTTTGATTCAGAACCCTTTAATGAGCCACACAATCCAGCCACAATTAATGAATGACAATAATAATATAAGCCATCAATATACAATTAACAGTAAGTATTAACACAAGTCAGCGATGTTCGGCCACATGCTGGCTACACATAAAAACATTTTGACATATCAAAAAATATGTGACTATAATGCCGGGCCATCCTTAATAATAAAATATTGCATAGTGTGGCTGGTATTGGTAGCAATGTTGCCGGCCACAGTATTGCAGCCACAAATTGCCGTAAAATATAGCCCGTTTAGACGCCCCATTATAAAAAGTTAGCGTTGACATCAACATAACGTATGGTAATCAATAATCAAATCAAATCAAATAAAATATTTCTTTATTCAATAAAATCACAAGGATCATTTAGAAACGTCTTACATACTAGGTAATTCTAGGTGCCAGTTCCACGCGACCATACATCAAGTCTGCGCTAACTTTTTATAAGATAGACCGTAAATTATTATTGGATCTTTCAAGCTATTTCAAGTATTTCTGGTTATATCACATTCTGTACAAAAAAACACCACATAGTATTAAGCGGGATCTTTTGACCTTTTAAAGAAAGTTTTTTCATATTAGATAATTGCAAGTTTCTTTCTGAGGTCAAACTAAGTCCAATGTTACATTGTAACAGGTGGCTGTGTTTAGATATTGTATTAAATAATTTAAATATAGCGTTTTATTATATTAATCATACATAAATAATAGGTACCAAGAACTTTCCTCATAGTTGTAGTATCGCACGTGGAAAAACAATAGTCCAGTCATTTTAGGTTTAATCTGCGGAATAATTCCTAGTGGGCTGAATTTTTGTATACATCTTTATTGCGGCATTGTAATGAAGATGTGAAAAATCGACATTGATATCTTACCGGCTAAAAAAGCAAGATATCAATGTCGATTTTTCACATCTTCATTAAAATGCCGCAATAAAGGTGTACCTATACAAAAATTCAGCCCACTAGGAATTATTCCGCAGATTGGGGTTTAAAATAGCTAAAATGACTGCACTACAAGGATGTGTGAATGTTTCTTTTTTATCTTATCTTATCTCTTTATAAGATGAGACGTTTTTAATTTGATCTCTTATAAAGCCTTATGTAAAATACGAAAAAATATTTAAGAATAAAAATGGATTATAAGAAAACGTATCTTTGGCTTGGCAATTCCTTTTTTGTATTTTGCATTGGGCTATAATGAAAATGTGCCTGCATTTCATATAATATTTTTTCTTTTTAGGTGTCTCTATAGAAAACTATGTAGGTTCGATTGTACTACTTTTAATTTAGAGTTACCTACGTGATGGTATTTCTAAGCAACTTTCGGAGTTTCGGAGGTTAGGAAGAGGGTTATTATTGTAACTTACTATTCGCTATTGTGAGTTTTCATAATACACTCGTGCGACTTAACTGCGGACTCCACTGCTTTGACGTGATGGTGTCACGACTTGCCCTCGTGCGACTAGGACGAAATGATCGGGCGAGCGAGCTGGGACGCAGTTAAGTTGCACGTGTTGTACATATTTATTAAATTTCATTCATATTCACATTATTCACCTTTAAATGAATATAGTATACGCTCGTATTAGTTATAAATATGTTTGTTTATGAAAATCGACTCATTAACTTGAATTGGTCCTAGTTCTATAAATTATTTTAAATGATTTCCTTTGTTACCAAATATCTTTTTAACAGACTTAAAACAAAAGTTATTTTCAATTTTACATGAACTTGTAGATATTTATTGTAGGTATTTAAACGCTATACTATGCTCATTTGTCATCATTCTCATATTATGTATATAATTTTTGACAGCGGTTTTTTTGAGAATTCATGTGATTATTTTTTAATTTGATGCAGTTTACTTTATGTAAGCCGATTCGAAGTCGGTCTACGAATTTTAATCTTAATTATTACCCTCTCAATATTTCTCTATAATGGCTCAAATTATAAAAGTACAACTCTTTGTAATAATTGCTGGCGTTATCTTTAGACACAAAAATAAAAAATATTAATATTTTAGAAATGGTTTTATTTGGTTACTTTTGGAACTGTTGGTTTCGGCATATCTTCTAACGAGGCTGGAGATGGCCTGTTTTTGAACCATGGGTGTTTAAGAGCCTGAAATACAATAGAAAATTGAAAGAGAGAAAGCGTCTATGATTGCTCTCTAGACATGTAGGTAATTGCCTATCGAAGATTGACAATCACGACTATCAGAGGGCCTAGTACGAGTTTTGCACATGAATACGAACGTATCGCCTTCGTATCGCAAGCCACCAATTATGTATGGAAATCCAAGCTTCTCAAGAAATCAGCTGGGGACGCTGCTTGGATCTTCATACAAAATCAGTGGCCCTCGGCGATTGCGTCTCTACGATCCGTGTGTGCACAAAATAGTACTTGGGGTACTGTTCTCAATAGAAATTAGCAAAGCACATAACAAATTAAATAAGCACCTCTTTAGCCGATATCCTCCTATCAGCATCATACATAATGAATGACTTGACAAGACTAAGCGCGTCAGGTTCCACTCCTGGCAGCAGTTCTGTCCAAGGAGTCGGCGTGGAGTCAGGGAATGTGATCTTATGGAAGTCAGGCAAGTCCGCGTGTCCTGGCCACGACTCATTTGTCGGTGTTCCAAGGTGCTGGAGTACTATTGCTAGCTGCTCTATGTCGGATTCACCCTGAAGAATACATTCTGATCAGTTGTCGTCAATGTCAACAGGCGGGCAAGATCGAGTTGCATGGTAAGAATCTAAAATTACAACATTACATACCTAGTAATAAGTCGAATTGACCGAAGATGTGTGAAAAGGAAACTTACCGAAAATAATGGTTGTTTTGTTATCATTTCAGCAATAATACACCCAACTGCCCAGAGATCAACCTTCTCGGAATAAAATCTCGCGCCATACAGAAGTTCTGGTGCCCGATACCATCTGGAAGACATCGAAATTAGTGGATATACGGAGTTTTCAAAGTTAAGTAATAATTTTTCCGACCTTTCTCCCCATTTAAGCTGATTGAACCCCTACCTTGTTGCAACTTGATGTGAATAAGGTCTTCCCCCGTCAGGCCAATAGAGCCGAGCAAGACCCATGTCTGCTATCTTGAGTATACCTTCGTGATTTATCAGCAAGTTTGCTGGTTTTAAGTCCTGTCACAAAAACTGTTTCTGATATACTGGTAACGAATAATATATAATAAGGATTCTAAGGTTAGTTTTGTGTTGTTAAGAGTAGGCAAATATGTGTTTCGGAAAGCTTTCGCAGCAATCGAGATATTCACTACGCAAGTTAGATGTCTCAGACTTTTAAACTTTTAACGCTAACTGCTTTAGCATCTGATCTAGCGTATATAGTTATGTATATATTTCTAGGAGTCTAAATATGTACAGAATCATCATAATAGATGTAGGTCATCTTACCCTGTGCATCACATAGTGTGCGTGCATATACCGCGTGCCTTTTAGCATCATCATTGCATACGTCTTCACACGTGGAAGGGTCAGTTCCATCTGCTTGTGATGCAGCATCTCCCATAGCCCTGAGCACATGTACTCCAGAACTAACACCAGACTGGTGCCTCGGGGAAACATGTCGTAGAGTTTTATTATCTAGAAATTAATAAAGCATAAGTCCTTCCGATTGTTTATTGAGTGGTTCTATGCTTTGTGTTATTTACACTCGTAGCTAAGCTACTAACAAATCAGTAAACATAATAATAATACTAACATATTTACACCTCAGCAGTTGCAAAGATTTGATTTCTCTCATTACATTGACGGGAATTCCATCCTCTAGGTTTTTAATTAGAATTTTCTTCAATGCAACTTCACGACCGCTCTGTATATGCGTCGCTCTAAATACTAAACCATGGGCTCCTTCGCCAATTCTGCCAGTCACTGAATAATTACTGATTTCGCTATCCATTTTATTTATATTTTAGGATTAGAAATAGTAAAATGCGTGTTTGTTTTGCGCGAAACGTTGACAGCGAAAGTCTTTCAGATATTATGTTGTTGAAAAACATGGTTGCTATGGTGACTGAATGTGGAGTTGGTAGGTATATCACAAGGGTCGATTCTTGGTTCGATATTATTTATATTCTATAACATAGAACACGTAGGTACGTACTAGATATAGAATCTATATCTACCGGATAATATAGAACGCTGGTAGGTAAATTAAAAATATGGTAGACATTGTGTGTTCTATTTGTTCAAGTGTTCCAAAACGTACCTATTATTCTACGTCTATCGTGTAAGTATCGTGTAGGTGGCAGTATTTTACTGTAGTATTTCATGAAAGTAGAACGTGTTTCGTATAATATAGATTGTTGTGTAAAATTTTAAGATGGTTCCGCGGTTAATGAGTGCTTTGTTGTTGGTTTTCTATTTCTTGAAAGTGGCTGAAGGAGCACATATTCTTGCTCTGTTCTCATCCTTATCATATTCAGACCATTTAGTGTTCAGAGGGTATATATCTATGCTGGCTCAAAGGAGTCATTCCGTCGTATTAATGACTCCTTACCCTGGACACTTCCAACATCCAGATGTTGAAAAAATCGTGGAGCTGGACGTTGGCAAAGAATCGGCTGAGTTCTGGGATGAATTTAAGAAACTGGTCTCCAATACTGATGATTACTACCCGAAAATTAAAGCAATGAACGAATATTCTCTAAAACTAGCGATAGCGCAATTGAAATCCAAGCAAATGACGGCACTATTCATCAATCCGACTATTAAATTCGATTTGGTGATTACAGAAGCCGATGTCCCCGTTTTGTATGCGGTCGCTGATAAATACCAGGCTCCTCACATTGCCATAACCACGGGCAGTGGTAAATTACATCAGTACGAAGCTAAAGGAGTCCCTGTTAACCCGATTCTATATCCAGATGTTAATAGTCTCTACTACGCGAACTTGAGCAGTTGGCAGAAGTTGGTTGAATTTCGTCGCTTTTATTATACGAAGAGCGAGTACAATACTCATCTCTCTCTATCTGAATTAGCGGCAAAGAAGATACTTGGTTTGAAAAGGGATCTCCAGGAAGTTGAGAAGGATATTGATATTCTCTTTATAGCCAATAGTCCTTTGTTAACTGGCAATAGGCCGGTGGTTCCAGCTGTGGCTTATGTTGATCGTATGCACATCAATGCTGGATTTAATCTGCCCAAGGTACTTATTCTGCATAGCAACCCTGCATTTACTAATATGGAGTATCAGCGCGTTTACCACTTAAAATCACTGGTCGATAACAACTCTGTTACTGTCTTTAGGATCTTCAAGCTATACTCGACCAAGCAACCAAAGGTGTAGTATACTTCAGCGTGGGTGCCATCCAGGAGTCGGAGCAACTTTCTCCACACATTCTTCAAGCCCTGACGGAGGCCTTCAGAGAACTACCCTTCACAGTACTTTGGAAGATCGCGAACACCACTATGATAAACAAACCGGATAACGTTATTGTCTCTGCTTGGTTTCCACAGCAGCAGGTGCTAGGTGAGATCTAATTATTTGCCTGAAATTTTAATATTGCTTCATCTATACCTATGTCAGTATTTACACGAGCTTTCTTTCACTTCTTAGATCACCCCAACGTAAAAGCCTTTATAACTCATGGAGGCGCCCGTTCTTTAGAAGAAGCAGTGTTCTATCAAGTGCCTATTGTAGGGCTACCCTTAGTCCAGTGCAGGAAATTGTTCATAAGAGAAATAACGAAGCATGGAGCTGGTAAAATTTTGGACACTTATTACTTGGACAAGGAGACTGTTAAAGAAGTTATAACAAATGTAGCGACGAATGAAAAGTAAGCTATTCATATGTTATTTAAATTATCTAAGCTTGATATCTGAGTATTATACATTTTGTTTTGTATTATTTATAGTTACAAGAATTCTATGAAGAAGCTGAACGACGCAGTAGTCAGCGCAATAACATCAGGGCCTGAAAACGCCCTACTCTGGACTGATTATGTTTTGAAGAACAGAGGCGCCCGTCATCTTCGCTCATCAACAGTCTCCACGAACTTCATCACTAATTATATGTTGGATGTTGTAATAGTCTTAATTGTGCTTACTTTAGTATTGCTTTACTTCGTTTTTATGTTGTTACGATTAATTGTAAGGCGTCTTCGTGGTTTATTTTTTAGAAGTCGTGACAATGACTCATCGAGAAAATTCAAAGCCTTGTAATACCTACGTACTACTAAATTAAGTCATGTACTTAGGTAGATGTATCTTATTATGTACCTAAAGTCATTAAGGCCCAAGCGCTCAGTCAGGACGGTAGCCCAACATCAAAAGATGTCGCTAGTTTAAAAAACTGCGGTTTTTCTTCTGATTTGTTAATGGTTTTTTGCGTTTAGTTATCAAAATTCACCTTTGCGAAAACTTATTAATAGATACCAATTAATCAATACAAAATACTATAATTTTAGTAGGAAAAACGTGCAGAGGCTGGCGAGGAATTTCAAGCTTGCTATCTACTTTGACACGCAAAAATGTTTCCGATATTTGAAACGCGCTAGCGTTTCATAATTTCGACGTCAGGTAATAAGAACGAATAGCGCAGTTCAAGGTACTGTGGACTGACAATCAGAGTATTCGAGTTCAAATCTCCGCCAGAAATGTAACTTTTTGTTGCTTCCTTTTTTTGATATTTATCTGTGTCTTTCTGCAGAGCAGAGGCTCTGCAGAATTTTAAATGCAATAAAATGCAGTAGATACCTATTACATAGGTTACCTTCTAATAAAACTGCTAATATCTTCAGGAATATGTTTATATGTATTTAATATTTCAATAGTAAGACTCTCTACAGCTCTATAAATTAAACAAATAAAACACATGAATATGTTTTGCCCAAAAACGGGCTACGGGCTATTTATGTCGTTTTCTGTGGCGTCGCTAAGATTCTTCAATTGCAGTTGTTGGTGCATTGTCTTGCCTGCGTACAAAGGATATAGATTGTTTGTGGGGCAGTTACATCATAATGCTTGATCGGAGTGATCGCAAAGCGTGAATGTTTCTTCGGATCCTTTCTGTTACCACAATGAGTTTCTAATTGGCACAATTGATTACTATACTTACAAGATAAAATTTCATCAAAAACAACTATGTACGACTAAATTGACAGACAGCTAGCAATGACAATTATGTCAGCGAGGTTGCCTTACTACAGGTTTTATTTACTTTGACAACAAAAAAAAAGGTTTTATTTAAGTACCTATATTTCAATGCATTATTTGGAAGTTTGTAATTTTTCTTACAAATAAACGTTTTTTTTAATGAACTAATTTTTCATTATATTTATAATTACAGAACATTAAAAAACGAACAGTTTGATAAAAATGTTTGCAAGGAAATACATTTATGGCCACACTTTTATAACCAAACTTTATGAACAGTGACATTTATCAGTTATTTATTATTAGCAGTAGTGAGACTGACTACTAGTGACCCGTGACACGGCACGCGTTGTATATTTCGGCTCGGCAACGTTTTTGGCGTTCACTTTATTTTACATTGAAACGTTTTTTTCATATTGCAATTTGTACATAAAATAGTCTATGTTACTCGGTAAAGATATTACATCCTTATGTAGAAATAGTTTTAAAATAGGACGTGTACTTTTGAATTAAATAGTGACCAACAAACAGACAAATCTTATCCTTTCTAGAATTTTAGTTTAGATAATAGATTGGCAACGTAGCATTTTCAAGAAGAAAAGGGATAGATTTAGTTTTGTTGTCTTGTTTCTTTTCCTACGACTGGAGAGCTGACAACAAACCTTAGAATTTTGTATTTGATAGAAATTGTAAGTATTCGAGCGAATGACGTAGTCGTATACTTACTAGATACCTAAACATTGACGACCGATGTGGCGCGGTGGCATTGACGACGTGGAGGTTGCCGGTTCGATTCCCGCCTTGGGATAAATGTTTGTACTATCTGCAAATATTTATTCCGGGTGTTCTGGGTGTTTATATATATAATAAAAAATATCTATCTATGTAATGTATTGTCGAGAAATTACAACACAGGTGGTTCATATATTACGTGTACAGTACATATTTAATAACTGCTAGTTTTGTTTCATACTAAGTACATACACTTTTTGATTTTATTATGGTGTAGAATTATGCGAACTTTATTTTCATACTATACAGTTAATAATGCTACAATATCCAGCTACAATAGCCGCTGTTCCGAACAGGGTAAAAGAGGTTTATTATACAGGGTGTAACAGAAGGGGTGGACCAAAAGCAAAAGGGCGATGGAAGAGCTCAATACCCATCGAAATAACCCCCATGTATGCTCAGCGATATTCAGTCGTTCAAAAGTTACTCGCACTTTTATGTTTTTTTTTCATTAACATATTTTAGGTTAGATTTCCCAAGTGTTTAATATTTAATTTGCGGAACACACAGACCACACATAGTATTTTTTATATATAATTTTATTATTGAACCCTCTTGTGATCTTGATGTGGGTATGGGAATAGCCGTAAAAGTCACTGTCAGAAATGACAGTCCGGAGCGCGCTTAGCGCGGCTGCTGCCGCCAGCGGAGAAAAGCGACACTACTAGAACAAGAAGATTGCTTGCGAACGGACCTTCATGGCGGAAAGCATGAACCTCAAAAAATCAAGAAAATAAGAAGCTACTGTGCAGTGCGCAATCAATGAACCGGATCGTGGCGGCTGGGGTGAGCCTAGGATAATAATATTTTATTTTAGTATTCCATTTCATATAGGCACACCATAGCACGAGGAACCCGGCTGAATCCGGGCCTTTGGAAACCAGCGGCGAATGCGGGTGTAATCCCAAACATTCTGGTCCAATCGAGCGCGGATATCTAATCCAAAAGCCCACCGGTGCGGTTCTGCTGGCTCCCCGTGCTATCACACAACACACGCGGTCGGTTCTTTGTCGAAGTATTCTGGCGGTCTATGAATATCTTCGGCTGAGAAACCTCCCCATCTCTTGTTTATGCGGTATCATAAACGCGGCGACTAAAATACTTGGCGGTTTATAGTATTTTAGTCAAAACTCTCACTGTGTTAGGCTACCGAGCGGGAAGGTCCCTAACAAGTGTACACTGCACAGACAAGCTTCATTTTATTATATTGCGGTAGGGCTTCACATAGTATATTCAGTGTCCCCTAAAATCAAACATAATACACACACATATCCGGACACATTTTGGTGTCATAGGTTTTAGACATATTCTAGGTAGGTTTAAGTTTAGTAAGATAGGCAACTTACTATCTAGCGGATCTAGATAGGAAAGTTATTCTGTGTACATTTATATAGAAAATAGATTCGTAGTATTGTGCCTATGAAAGCGGTATTTACTAGCCTACCTAGATACCAGTAATCTAAGCGGTCTAGATCTGGTTTAGGTCCCACGGGGGAAATATAATTTCAATTTGTTTATTTTTATTTTGTGTGTTTATTTGGTTTTGTGTATATTTTTTAAATTTTGTTGACTGAAGGAGTCTTCTATTTGTATTATATTTTGTGTTAGTTTGTAAATTAATAAATAAGATGCCTCCTAAAACTCAGTCAGGTAAACTTCTCAAGGTACGGTATGATATGGCCATAGTAAATCTAGATCTTCTATATGACATCTCACAATCAAGTTCAACATCGGAAAAGGATAGGAGTGAGTTCAAGCTAAGGTATGGAGACTTAGAATCTTCCTATTCTGAGTTCAGCTCAACTCATTTAGAAATACTGGCCGGCCTTGAGGAAAGTGATGAGTTAGATAATTTTAAAATTAAATATTTAGGGTATAATAAGAAATACTATGAGATTAAACAGAAGTATTTAGAATTATTCCCTGGGGTCAGTAGTCAATCTTCAGAGTATAGTACTGCATGTTCCTCGGAAGGAATAAGTAAAAGCAAGCGGGTGTTTTTACCACGGGTGCAGTTACCTACTTTTTCAGGCAAGTTAGAGGAGTTTGTGTCTTTCATGGACTTATTTGAGTCCCTGGTAGGGCAAGACTCAACGCTGACCAATACAGAAAGGCTGTATTACCTTGTAGGTTCTTTGACTGGGGAGCCTAAAGTACTCACCCAACACTTGTCTGTCACCGGAGACAACTACTCAATAGCTTTAGAGTTATTAAAAAATAGGTATAATAATAAAAGATTATTAGCGGATAAATTATTACATAACTTGTTAGGAATATCCCATGTGAACAGGAATATAAGCTCACTTAAGCCGTTTCTTAACACATTGTTAGAAAGTACCAAGGCACTTGAAAAAATGGAATTTTCTGTGGCACAGTGGTCATACCTGCTGTTCTTCATAAACTTTCAAAAGTTAGAGGTCAGTTTGAAGAAACAGTTTGAGGACAAGATGACAGATAGGGAGTTGCCTAGCTTTGCGGACCTCATTAAATTTTTAGAAAATGAGGTAAGAATATTAGAATCAAGCGGAGAAGTTCACAGTGGTAGAGGTGGTTCTTCCACATCTAGGACACACCATGCTACTGATCAGGGTGCCACACATGGGTGCAAATTATGTAAGCGGGGAAATCATAGTTTAGCAAAATGTGAACAATTTTTGTCCTTGAAGCCGCGCCAGCGGAAGGAGCGCGTCAAGGAGTTTAGACTCTGCTTTAGGTGTTTAGGTGAGCACAATTTCTCTCAGTGCACATCAGGTTGGTCATGCTATAAATGTAAATCAACTAAGCATCACAACCTCATACATTTTGATTTACCACAGTCGGCGGCGGCTAGTGCGGGGGCGGGGGGGACACCAGCGGGGGGTGTACCTCGTACTCATAATGCGGATACAAGTCGGGTTCAGTTACCCGGACCGGATAGGGTAACTGACACAAATAATGTACATAGTTCCAATAATTTACCGAATAGGGGAAGTTCGGCCACGTTGGACCAAGGGGCAGTTTTAACATCTCAAAATAGGGCGGTGAGGCGGAATGTTGGTCAACGGACAACAGTGTTGCTGGCTACGGCCGTAGTGCGCGTGCTTGATGTTTGCGGTGAATATCAAGAAGTGCGCGCGCTACTGGACGGAGGGAGTCAGAGCACTTTTGTCACCGAGGCTTGCGCTAGTAGGCTAGGCTTAAGGCGGTTTAGATCTGAGATTGTTACGCTCACAGGATTAGGCGGAGTGCCGGTTAGTGACTGCAGGGGGGGGATCAATCTGACGATTAGCCCTAGGTACGCGGACCATCCTCGACTCGTCACTGCGGCCACGATCTTGGGTAACATTACTCACAACCTACCTAGCGCAAACATGTCACCGAATATAGCGGCTTGGTACAGGGGAATTTACTTGGCAGATGAACAATTTTATGCTAGCCGATCAATAGACCTTCTGATAGGGGCAGATTTAATGGGGGATATAATGATAGGCGGAGTCATTAAAGTAAATGATTATTTACCATGTGCGATGAACACGGTGTTCGGGCACGTGCTTATGGGTCCAGTGACCTATGCGGTTCCACAAAGTGAAAATGCGGTTCATTATTCACATTCGGTTTTTGCGGCGCATGTTACAACCGATCAGATCCTGGAGAGGTTCTGGGAGGTAGAGGACATACCGGATGCGGTTATTGTTAACCCTAAAGATGTAGAGTGCGAAACATTTTTTAGGGACACTCATCAGCGGGATGAGTCCGGTAGGTTTATTATTAGGTTACCTTTTTTAGATGATAGGCCAGAGTTAGGTGACTCGGTCTCATTAGCCAAAAGGCGGTTTTTGGCAATGGAAAGGCGGCTTTCGTCAAATGACGCACTCCGTGAAAAATATCTTAAGTTCATGCGGGAATATGAACAGATGGGGCATATGTCGGTCTGTGACCGGGACCCGGCCGACTATGCCAGCGGTAAGGGGTACGTCATACCACACCATGGAATTTTCAAAGCGGGTTCAGAGAAAATTCGTGTGGTTTTCGATGCCAGTTGCGGGACGACCACGGGGTTGTCATTAAATGATACTTTGCATGCGGGGCCAAAGTTACAGCGGGATGTAATGGAAATCATTAATCGGTTTCGGATGTCGGCTTATGTCTTTACAACTGACATAAAAATGATGTTTCGTCAAATAGTTACCCATGAAGATGACAGGCGGTATCAGCTCATCTTCTGGCGAGAGGCTGCGGATCAGCCTTTGCGTTTGTATACGTTAAACACGGTGACTTACGGTATGAAGTCAAGTCCATACCTCGCGATTAGAACGTTGCGACAGCTGGCTGATGATGGTGAAGCTGAGTTTCCGACTGCTGCTAACCTGTTGAGGTCCTCGGTATTTATGGACGATATCTTGGGTGGCGCGGATTCGGAAGCGGAAGCTATGATGCTGAAGTCAGAACTTTCGAACTTGCTTCGCTCTGGCGGTTTTGAGTTGAGCAAGTGGGTGTCCAACAGCGAGCGTTTATTAGAAGATATTCCTGCGGAGGATCTCGAAAAACCTAGGACCTTTGACAAAATAGACGGACCTGGGTTCTTTAAAATCTTAGGGGTAGAATGGGACCCTAATAGGGATGCCTTTTCATACCATTGTAAATTAGAAAACAGTAATAGTTGTACAAAGCGGATTATATTGTCAACTTTAGCGAGGACTTTTGACCCACTAGGCTGGATAGCACCGGTGCTTTTCCAGGGTAAGGTTCTCATGCAGCGGCTTTGGAGGTTGAATTTGTCGTGGGACGAGACTCCACCACCGGACGTGGTTGCGGAATGGGGTCAAATAATCGCAGATATTCCTCAAATTGAAAATATTTATATGGAACGATTTGCTTTAGGCGGTATTAATAAAATTTGCACCTTGCATGGTTTCTCGGATGCGTCTGAAAGCGGGTACAGCGCAGTGGTTTATCTGAGAACCATAGACAAGAGCGGTGAAATAAAGATCTCTCTTATGATGGGAAAGTCACGTGTAGCGCCATCTAAGATAAAAGTCACGATTCCTAAACTGGAATTGTTAGGTGCGGCTTTGTTAACACGACTCATTAGGTATGTTGTAGAGTCAATTAAGGATAAAGTGGAAATTGAAGAGATTGTCTGTTGGTCGGATAGCACAATTGTTTTGTCATGGTTGCGGGTGCCTCCTCATACTCTACAAACATTTGAGGGGAACCGGGTCTCCCAAATTGTTAATTGCGGATTAGAGTTGAAATGGCGACATGTACCATCAGAATTGAACCCTGCGGATGTTGCTAGTCGAGGCTGTCGAGCAACGGAATTGCTCACACACAACCTATGGTGGGAACCACAGTGGCTTCTAGGCGATGCAAGGACTTGGCCTGCGGATAAAGTTAGGCAGGAGAAAGATCTACCAGGCATGCGGAAGACCTCTGTACAGGTTCAAGTCCATGTGGGTACTGCGGAACCAGACCCTATTTTCACCAAGTTCAGCTCGCTAGTAATGCTACAGTCGGTCGTAGCTTATTGCATTAGGTTCGCGCATAATGCTAGGAATCCGTCCAACAAAAGGCTAGGTGTTCTGACGGTTCAGGAACGGAAGTTGGCGATGGATCGCCTTGTAAAATTGGTTCAGCAAACGGAATTTGCTGTAGATATAGAGTGCTTGAAGCGGGACAAGCAGTGTTCCACGCGGTTACGACGTTTATTCCCTTTTATAGACAACGCGGGTCTATTGCGGGTGGGAGGACGCCTGGAACATTCGAGTTTGCCATATCAGGTAAAACATGCGGTCGTTTTACCCAAGGATCATCCTCTAACTATATTAATCATCGACAATGCGCATCGGGCTCATTGTCATGTCGGTCCAACAGCCCTTCAGGCTATTTTACAAAAGGATTATTGGATCCTGTCGGCTCGGCAAGCCATTAAAGGTCGCGTTTTTAAATGCATTGCGTGCTTTAAGACTAAGGCAAGGCCTATAGAGCCTTTGATGTCTGCGTTACCAAAAGACAGAGTCAACGCAACGGGGGTGTTTCATACGGTGCAAACAGATTTTGCAGGACCGTTTTCTATCAAAGCCTCGCGGCTTAGGAACGCGAAGGTGTTAAAGGCATATTTGTGTGTATTTATTTGCTCGTCGTCAAAAGCGGTTCATTTGGAGGTCGTTAGCGATCTATCGGCAGAGGCTTTTACAGCAGCATTATCGCGATTCGTAGCTCGGCGCGGTCTCCCGAGTGCGATACGATCGGATAATGGTACCAATTATGTAGGGACGAACAAGCATTTAAACGAGGTGCACAAATATCTACTAAGTAAGGATGTAGAGAAGAACCTGGGGGACGTTGCAGCTAAGAGCGGTATAAATTGGCTGTTTAACGTACCAGGGGCTCCTCACTTCGGTGGTCTTTTTGAAGCGGCTGTCAAATCTGCAAAGACTCTTCTAAAGCGGATGATAGGAGAGCAGGTTTTGACATATGAGGAACTGTCCACGGTATTTGCCAGAGTTGAAGCGGTTCTCAACTCTCGGCCACTATGCCCGTTGTCACAGGATCCTCAAGACCTCGAAGTGTTAACACCAGCACATTTTCTTGTAGGCAAAGCTTTACTTTCGGTGCCAGAGTATAACTTGTCTGATGTTCCCGACACGCGGTTTGGTCGGTTTAAATTAGTACAGGCTATATCTCAACGGTTTTGGAAACAATGGAGTGACCGGTACCTACATTGTCTCCAGAACCGAAATAAGTGGACAACACCGACAGATCCACCTAAAGTAGGAGATCTGGTTTTAATTAAAGAGGAGAATGTGCCATGTCTCAAATGGAAACGCGGTAGAGTAGTAGAGCTTCTTCCGGGTAAAGACGGGGTAGTTAGGTCCGTTAGGTTGAAGACTCTTTCAGGCTCTTTTTTGCGGCCAGTGGTAAAGATTTGTAGGTTACCCCTAGATTAGGTACGGCTACTACGAATCTATTTTAATTTAGTTTAGATCGGAGTTTTTTATATTAGTTTTACGGTTTTATTTTCGCGGTTTATTATTTTTACGGTTATTATTTTGCGGTTTATTGGTTTTACGGTTTTATTTAATTTCGGGTTTTTATTACTTGATAAAGGCTTTTCAGCCTTTCTCGGGCGGGGGGATGTTTAATATTTAATTTGCGGAACACACAGACCACACATAGTATTTTTTATATATAATTTTATTATTGAACCCTCTTGTGATCTTGATGTGGGTATGGGAATAGCCGTAAAAGTCACTGTCAGAAATGACAGTCCGGAGCGCGCTTAGCGCGGCTGCTGCCGCCAGCGGAGAAAAGCGACACTACTAGAACAAGAAGATTGCTTGCGAACGGACCTTCATGGCGGAAAGCATGAACCTCAAAAAATCAAGAAAATAAGAAGCTACTGTGCAGTGCGCAATCAATGAACCGGATCGTGGCGGCTGGGGTGAGCCTAGGATAATAATATTTTATTTTAGTATTCCATTTCATATAGGCACACCATAGCACGAGGAACCCGGCTGAATCCGGGCCTTTGGAAACCAGCGGCGAATGCGGGTGTAATCCCAAACACCAAGTTTTCCCAAACTATCAAGTACGAAAGGTCTACTATGAAGCTACAAGGTGTAAAAAAATACGGTTGTAGCTCTAATAGTTTGGGTATACAAGAGAAATCTAACCTAAAATAAAATTATGAAAAAAAAAACATAAAAAGCGAGTAACTTTTGAACGACTGAATATCGCTGAACATACATGGGGGTAATATCGATAGGCTAAGAGCTCCTGCATCGGCCCTGTTGCTTTTGGTCCACCCCTTCTGTTAGACCCTGTATATATTTTTTTTTAAATATTTAATTCTGCACAAAATGATGCAAAAAAACAGCGCACAGTATATCTCCCATATACGTTACATTTACGATTGAGCTACGAAATATGAGTAGGTAAACAAAACTATACTCATACAATGTGTAGCAAACTTTTTGTTGTTACGTGGTACATTTAACTTTTTTCTTGGTTGTCATGACAACTAGTAGTAAGTAAATAAATATGTCAGTCATAAACACCCAACATTTTGTTGTTAAAAAAATCTCAGTTTGTAATATATCTCAAATAGTGCCTATTTTTAATGCAATGTAAGCTAGATTTCATGGAAGCTGTCTGGGCAGTCTAGCCCAGATCCTGGCATTCAGTTACTCGCAGGCAGAAATCCTTGACGCGAAGAAAGTACTACAAGAACCATAGGCTGAGACCACCGTGACCAACATTCACCTTGTGATAAGAAAACATCTTCGTGAAGAGACCGTTGCCGTATCATGAAGGATTGAAGTAGGAAGAAGGCGACCAACTTCAATTCATACATCCTTACCATGGTGACCCAGTACAATGACAGTTCTTGGCTCTAGTATTCTGGACGTCTGGATTAGTCTAGCGGTAAAATAGGGGACCATTGCCGCAGATGAAAGATCAATATGTATTACTTTTGTGTACTAGTGTTATTTTCATTTTATATAAGAAAAGTGTATGCTAGCATCTAAAGTATACTTTACTATTGTTGTAAAGTGTATTAGTCAGTAAGGTTTATCTATGAGCCGTTTTTAAATAAGTATTTTAGTACTTAAATTTTTACAACTATATTATGGTAAAAAATATATTTACTTTTCTTACAATAAATTGATTTTTTTCCACAGCTGTGGAAAAAAATCCAAAACTATTTTTTTCTGTACGTTATTATCCACCTATGCTATGTAGAATGCATTAAAATTATAAGAAAGAAACCTTTTTGGTTCAACCAAACTTCTTTGCACGGGAGACGGGTGCAAGATATTACAATCTTTACGCTGACAAGTCCGCTTCGAATGTAAATATGACAAAGTACGATACATAAAAGAATAACTAAAAGAAAAAGAGAAAAAAGATTTCCTATTTCTTTCTACACAAGTATTTAGTTCAAGTAACTAGATGGCGCTCTAGATACTTTTGCTATAACTTAATACCTAGTGCTTCGCACAGATGGTGCCCTTTTTTTACAGTTAGTTCATTTTTTGAACACGCGTCACGAACAACCTTAAATCATAATCTAGGTAGGTAGTTAAATAAATAAATAAATCGATGATCCCTGCCTATTTATAGGTATTTAATATTCTTCAAGAATGCAGCTTTCAGAATTTCTTAGAAGATTTACCTATTTTATTTTTTAATGAAAATAAGAATAATAATAAGTCAGTAGTGGCATACCAAAAAGTCAGTCAATACATATACACCTTTGCAGAAAATAGAACCCGCGACTTCACCCAATCCTAGAAGAAAACCTAGACTGACATAGTCTATGGACCGACGGTCGTTGAAGTCGAGTTCTTTCTTTACTTGCCATATAAGTAGATACTTCCTATGTTAATCTTTACGATGAGCATGATTACTAACTCCATAAGTAAGTACTACTTTTATCTGGCTCTAGTAATATTTCTAAAAAATGATCCAATGAGATAATCTAATTTTTTAACATGATTATGCTCATATGTAGGTAAATGTCATATCATATGTCATTGTCACACATAACATATCAAGCAAAATTGTCTGTCGTGATGACGGAAAAACAAAATTTCAGCGATAGCAGCTGATTTTGTATTTGTTTGGATTATTTATTTGTAAATTACTTCAAGCAGCAGAAAACTTGTACTGTCGAGTATAAATCTTGGAGTGTTCGACAGAATGTCTGATATCAGGACATGTCCAGGGTTGTACTGTGGCCGAACGTTTGAAGACGGAGCCTGGAGTGACTGCGGCGCATGTCCTCGTGGTTACCGCACAAATGCATCCAGCTACTGTCAGCCCTGCTTCGATGTTCCCTCCCTATACGACTGGCAGTATTTAGGCTTTATGGTGCTACTGCCTATGGTGCTCAACTGGTTTTTCATCGACTTAGGCACTATTGGAAAAGGGTGTGTACTATGTACTGTTAGTTTTGCGCTAAATTATAACCCTGATGAACGATTTCCGCGTAAATTATACCCTTTATAACTAGCAGCTAAAGAAATATCCTTGACAAGAATAATCTTCCATTGGATCAGTTTTAGCCCAACAGTCTCTTGGTCTG
Source organism: Ecliptopera silaceata (assembly GCA_932527185.1). Lineage (NCBI taxonomy): Eukaryota > Metazoa > Arthropoda > Insecta > Lepidoptera > Geometridae > Ecliptopera > Ecliptopera silaceata. Next base: position 4,615,115 of record OW052208.1, on the reverse strand, counting down.
TACTGGTCACCTCCGTTAGGTATAGGCCTGCTCTTCATCACATAATTATCTTAAAAAAATTAGGTCTAAAATGATCGATCATTATACTATAATCAAAATGGTAATATGAATCAGTAATACATTGAATTTTAATAAGATGTTTATAGTAGTAATTTATATTTATCTCTATTGAGTGTACAATGTATTTTTTACTATTTTATTAATTAAATATGCAAAAACACTGCTCTTTCCAGGAGAGATAATGTGATCCTTCAACACATCTGTGCTTTCGTCGAGGTAGTGACGGGCACATTGACTGCAGTCCTCATATTGGCACCGACAGGTCACTTGGACTTATTTGTGTGCACACCCAAGCATCTCTCAGATTGGTACACATTGCTACATAACCCACAACCTGATTATAAGGAGACATTGCATTGTACTCAGGAGGCTGTTTATCCTTTGTAAGTATTATCTACCTAATGACGTTTACAAAATAAAAAAGACGTGTGGCACTCGAGGACTGCCGCGGTAAAGCTATGCAATAGCTTAATAAATATTCTTGGGCATTTTGCATATTACACTCTAGTCCCAAACTAAGCAAAGCTTGTGGGTACTATGGGAACTAGACTGCTGATATACTTAAATACATTTTTTTTGTAAATACACAATAACACCCAGCCACAGAAAAAATATTTAACAAATAATGTTCCTGCCAATACTATGTTTAGCAAATAGGACTTAAGATAATATGTATATAAAGACATGAATAATTTTTAATTAGTATATAATTTATGTAAAAAACTCACCACTACAACCACAAGATAAGTGTTAAGGAATCATCTGTTTCGTGGTGGTGGCCTTTCTACACTTCTTTTTGTTAAATGTTAAATTGTGTCTCAGTGTAAATAAATATTTTCTATTTCTGCTCTATTTCAGATACACAATAGTACTACTTATCTATGTATTCAGTTTGCTGATGACACTTACATTAAGGCCATGGCTAGTGGCTTTGAACCCAACTCGATGTGGACAGCGAGCCATTTACTATGCAATGTACTTCTATCCTATTCTTGTTTTGATCCACACTATAGCTGCTGGTTTGATATGTAAGTATATGACCTTATTATTACATATTTTACCCAAATAGTATTTTTTTTTCAAGAAAAAAGAAAGTTTTATCTTGAGCACCTCCTTCATTGATTGATAAAGTGATAAGAAGATAATGTGATTATAGATAATCACATTATCTTCTAAACTTGTCCTAATCATCTCCTAATCCGTAATAAATAATCTCCTAAAGGGGAATAAGATCTGCACTGACGTCCCGCAATGGGGTGTATTGTGCATTGTCCCCCTGCTAACATCCCCCAGCCAGCCCAACTCCTTAACATAACGGAGAAGGACTTTGGGTTGGTGGCAGCAGTGTTCTGATTATCGATCTGATTAAGATTTCTCAAGATATTTGTAGCATTAGTGCATATTTTGGTCATTTCTTGCCAATCATTTTTAATTTGGCTGTGCTGTGGCCGCATATAATAACAGTACAAGTCAAACCCTCAAGGTATCTCTTGAAATTTTTTTTTCAAAATCTAGTAATTATCATCTAGTTTTTAGTAAAAGTCTTCAACATTGTTCTTATTTTTTCCAGATGCCTCCTTCCCTTACATCTTCATTATAATATCAATGATGACGTCAGCATCACACTTCTCAAGGCGCATCGAGCAATCAGCGCCAGCCCTTCTCATCTCATCCGTCACTGATATGCGAAACCTTATCATCATTATAGGACATTGGATAGTCCACGCTTACGGGATCATCTCTCTAACGGGGTTCAAAGAACTCTGGTACCTATCTTTAGTGCCTGCTCCAGCTATGTTTTATATCCTTACCGCTCAGTTCACTGACCCTGTGAAGATTCATAGTGATTGACAGACGCGCCGTTCTTTTGTCAAGATGTTGAATTGACGTTTGCCTCGGACTGGCGCGGCCAGTTCGAGAATGACAGGGCTGAGTGTGAGGCCCAACACTATTGAAGTGTTACAAGCGATCGCGCCCTCTGATGAGCCTTTGAATCCCCATCCGATATTCTACTACTAGCTTACATACTTGTTTAGACTACTAGCTCTAGTCTGTCTGGAAGAGATCGCTCAAAGCGATAAGGCCGCCCATTGTATTCACTTACTGCAAACACTGTTTTTTTTGTATTTTCTGTTATTTCCTTGTTTGTACAATAAAGCGTTTTCTATCTATGTATCTCTAATATGGGGAAAAATACTCTAGTATGGGGCATAGGTTAGTGAAAGTGTTGAATAATCTTATTGTATAAAATAAATGGACTTACTGTAATATAATTTTAGATCTCTATAGTAATAAGACTTATAATATAAGTGTAATATATATATTTAAATGCGGGAAGATCGATTATAAATTGTAGTATGGATGTGAAACACCCATAGTAAACTAAAGGAGAATGGGCGATTTTGTATGGAGCGTGGGCCACGACTAAAAAACTCGTCCCTCAGGGTTGCCACATAATATGTTTAAAAGGGCTTTTAAAGGCCTACCTTTTATTATTTTTATTTAAAAAATCCATCCCATGGAAATCGATATATTTTGAAAAACAGTTTTTTATTTTAACGTCGTATTACTCCGAATCCTGAAAGCCCACAAAAATGTCTGCAGTTGCGTTGAAAAGGGCATGAAACGGGCTTTATTTGTTTTTAGATTGTTTGAAAATCCAATCTGAGGGAATCGAGATATTTCCGAAAAACTGTATTTATTTTTTGCAATACTACAGTTTTTCAGGAATAACTCAATTTCCACAGGTTGGATTTTTAAACAATCTGAGGAATAATTAAAGCCCTTTTAATGTTCTTTTAAACGCCATCACAGTTATTCTTGTGGGCCTTCAGAATTGTAAGTTATATGAGGTTAAATGAAAAACAATTTCATCGAAATATCTCGATTTCCATGGGATGGATTTTTTCCGTAATTATATTAAAATATTGGCTTATAAAAGCCCTTTTAAACGTACTATGTGGCAACCTTGATGGACAATTTTTTTAGTCGTGGCCCAAAGTGCCCATTCTCCTTTGTAGTAAGTTAATTCTGCTATTTAATTTAAAACTATGATTTGATGAATGAATCCAGTTGGTGAGAGCTTTTGATGAAGTTATTGAAGATCGTTGGTGAAGTTATTTTTTTTAAGCTATTGCATAGCTACGTAGGGCGCCCAGCGGCACGGTGGACTGACGATATCGTCAATACCGTGGGCCGCAGATGGTTGAGAACAGCTCAGAACCGTGCGGAATGGAAAGAGCAAAGAGAGGCCTATACCCAGCAGTGGGTCAAGTCAGGCTGCGGATGATGATGATGATGATGATTGCATAGCTTCTGTCGCGGGCCTTGAGCGTGGAGACCGAATCCAGAAATTCCGTAACGAAATAACCTAACACTGCGCATGCGTAATCCAGCAAAAAATGCTATGCAATAGCTATACCGCTACAGTCCCCGACTGCCACACACGCTTTTTTTAATACCTACTAACAACATCTACGTGATTGTATGACTTAAGATGTTTGAATGTTTCTCTCAATTACGCTACAATTACTATTCCGATTAAGATAAAACTTGGAATAAATTAGTTCGTATTTTGTTTTATCCCAAAATAAGACAAATGGAACGCAGAAGACGGCACAGACGGAAATGTTTTACAAAAAATCGACAGCTGAAAGTTGGCGAAGACAAGAGACTGCAGTTAGAAACTGCTTTGTTGCCAAGTTACTGTCGCGGTACATTGAATAGACAAATATGGTAGGTGGATAGATATTATTTACGATTATATGTAGCATAATAATTAGTCGTACTTAGTCATAAACAATTTATTCAGTAAAATGACAAGGATCACTTAAAAAAAAAGATATCAAAAAATCCATTGTACGACTAATCACTGTATGACTTAAGATTTAAGTACAAGCATATTATTATCACGTAAGTACTTATAGTTAACTAGATGTAATTTTACCATTGTATTGTATGAAATTAAATTTTTAATATCGTTACGTGACTTACCGTCCCTGACGCGCAATGTAATTCGAACACATTACGAAAGTCGAATTTATTCGTGCTCCTGCAGTTATGTAAATCGCTAGAACCGTTTACAAAATCCAATTACCTACAAAGAAACGAATATGGCGCTTAGTGCGCCGAGCGCAGCTTTCTATGTCACCCCATATGGATCGCACAATGGGGTGCGAGTTTAACTTAGAAAATGAAAAAGTGCCGACAGCCATTTCAGTAACTGTTTTTCAACTAAGCTAAAAAAAAGAAATCTCAATTCGACTGTAAGTTTTGGTTACGTAACATTTGTCTTGTGGGCTGAATTTAATGATTCTTTTTTTTTAAAAACTTTGGAAGTAAAAAATAAAGGAATTGTTGTCTATGGCTCCATTAAAATTTAATCAATTGACCAGTTATTCTTAATAAGGTGTATTTAATATTATTATTCTTTACCCAATAATATGAAAATGTAGCTATATTTATAATAGCGTTCCTAAGATATAAACAAATAATTACCTCAAAACACCGTTATCGTCCTGGCCGAGGTGGCAAAGCTAAAAGAAGCGAGATAAAAAAAAACTGCTTTTTTCATTGGAGGTCTCGTAACAAGCATTTATTGTTCGACTGAAAAGGAAATGAGATCTCAAGATTCGTTTATTTGTCCGTTCATATTTTGCATATCTCGTTATGATCTCACTCGGCTATGATTAGGCTCATTTCCGCTCATCTAAGTACCCTCTGATATTCCTATTTTGTGAACATCTTTTTTTTCTTAAAACTTTCGTACAAAGAATACGATACAACGAATGAAATGACCCTTCGTACTTGAAGGTAAGGTTGAAAGTTGCTTGTTTTTTATAGCAAAGTAACAATATGTATTTGATTGATCCTTCGTGATCGGGCTACAAATCGGAATAATTCGTGAGTGCTCCACATAAATCCTTCTATCCTTTTGGGTAGAGACATAATTTATTTATGTATTGGATCACAAATACGTAGCTCGGCCAGTGCTACTTTAATATCAAAAGTACCTATCTACGTATCTAAATATTCAATAAATAATTCTGGACAATCCACACAACATCATCTAGCCCCAAGCTAAGCAGAGTTTGTGATATGGGTACTAGTAAGACTGTCATACTTGCCCAAGGCGGGAATCGAACCCGCAACCTCCGTGTCGCAGGCGGACCTTCGCCCGCCGCGCCAAATTGCCATCGGTCGTCAAATTATTACAAAATAGTTTTGTAAATATGATCGATTAAGCTCATAAAATAAATCATCCTGTGAACCAAGAACTCTATATAAGTACGTCTACGGAGTTCTCACAAAAAGTTTTATCTGGAATTATTATTTAATATTATTAATTGTACACATGCTCTGTGAAGTAATGCACTGTCCACTCTGAGCCTTCCCATGTGGCAATATCACCGCCCTTAAAATCATAGCAATGCGATTTTCTGCCACCAAGGATCACTCCTTAGTGGCAGAAAAGAAGCGCGGACATAAAAGTACCTAAATAAACCTAGTGTTGTTACTCTATAAGTATAGACAGCAGCTTTTAGTGACATTGCGTAACTGCCAGTACAGCTTACCATGTAGAAAATATATTTTTCATCAGAAATTATGAGTAGCATCAAAAAGGATGCATAAAATATAGGTAACCTGTAAGGTAAGTGCAAAGGAGATTGTAAGCGGCCGACTACTCGTCGCCCCGCTCAGCGCACGCCACTGTTGCCATCTCGCCTCCACCACTGCGCCCGCGCTCCGTGTGAGTCAACTCCTACTTCACTTCACTTTTACTTTCAACCATTGAACTGGTTTCACCGCTTCGCGCTGCTGCTCGCCTGGTACTCCGTGGTAGTATTTTGTATTGCTGCTACAAATGACTAGCTTCCTGCATTAATATATTCTATCGCTTTACAATTTCTGCGCGCTTGGTATATTGGAGCTGTACTTGTGAATATTTTGTACATTTGTTTGCTACGTCAGTGTTGGAAGTGTTTTTAGCCAACCACAGAATACTTGCTAGTTAGTACTGACCCACGAGTTCGGGCAGAATGCCACTAAATCGCACACCCCCACCTATGGAGACGGCACCTACAGGGCCCCCGCTACAACACAGCACGTCGGAACCGAGTCTTAGCACGGAACTCATTCCGGAATTCGGTACCCCCAGAGGCAGCACGCCAGTACAGAATTTTAGGAGTATTAAACGTAAGCGTGATTCGCCTGGCGACGATACTACTCTTTGCACATTTATGAGCGATATGAAAAAAATGATGTCAGACTTTCAGAGCCAGCAAGACTCTAAATACGATAAGTTGTTTGCTGCCGTTGAGGACTTCCGCGTTGCTGTGGATTTTTTGGTCCAAAAAAATGAGTCTTTGCAGGCTCAAGTTAATAAGCTTGAAACGGAAAGGACAGAGAACAAGGAGTATATTGCCTCATTAGAGCACAAAGTCGATGCATTTGAGCGGAGCGCCAGGGCTACGTGTGTAGAGATAAGGAATCTCCCCTCCTTCCCGCCCGAAACTAAATCCACTTTAGTGGATAGAGTCATCCAGATCGGCGGTGTGTTGAATGTTCCAATCCTATCAACGGAAGTTAAGGATGTTTTTAGGATTAACTCCAAGGATCCAGCCCATAGAACGGTGATCGTGGATTTCACCAGCGTACTCATGAAGGAGAAATTTATCTCCAAGTACAAGAAGTGCAACAAGGAGAGTAGCCGACTCACCACTGAAAAACTTAGAATCGTGGGAACGCCTAAGCCGATTTTTATCTCAGAAAACTTGTCGGCGAAGCTAAAGAAATTATATTTTTTGGCTCGGGAATACGCTAAGGCTAAGGATTTCAAGTTTTGCTGGACAGCAAATGGCAAAATCTTTCTTCGAAGACGTGAAGGTGGGCCTCTTGTAAGAGTCAACTCAGAGGCGGACCTCACAATTGAGTCTCATAACAAGTGACTAGAGCGCGACTATCGATCTATATATAATACGTTGTTTTATTTTATTTTGTTCATTTTTTGTAGTCTAGTTTATTACAATTTGTCAACATTCATTTACACTAATACATCACACTTTACACAAACATCTACACTAACACATCAACTACTCAGTACACAACTAAGTAACTATTTTACTCTCAAGATATCGCCATTGATATTTCCACGGTTATACAAGGCAGTATTCTTCGACAATGGGACTAATCGCAGTAATCTAATTTATGTTCCTCTGCACCTAATACCCCTGCTAAAACTTAAATCAAATCATGGATGCACTTGATAATGTTGCAAGTGATATTGAGAATATCACTATTTCCGATTCATTCGTTTGCACCCCCGAAGAGACTGGCCAGTACCTCACACAAAATAATAATCCTATCGCAATCTTACATCTTAATATCCGAAGTCTTAATTGCAATTTTGATAATTTGGTTTTACTTATGCATAGAATTAAATCACCCATAGACATTGTAATACTGTCGGAATGCTGGCTAAGTAAGTGCCCAAAACTGCCTTTTTTGGATGGTTTTCACTCATATGCCTCTGATTATAAGACCCAAAATGAAGGCGTGGTCGCGTACGTTCGAGTAGGTCTTAACTGTAGCGTTGTCCCGTTAACTTTTGAGGATGCCAACTGTCTGCTTTTGACTCTAGATGAAAAAATTGCAGCCCTAGCAATGTACCGACCCCCCTCTGTCAAAAATATTAGCGGGTTTCTTAATAGCCTTGATGAAACTCTATCTCAGTTAAAAAATTACACTACTATTGCCATAGTTGGTGATATGAATATAAATATTATCCCCAGATCGAACGACACCAACTCTGAAGAATATTTAAATTTACTGGCCTCTCACGGTATGTTACCAACTCACGTATTACCTACTCGACTTTCTAACTGTTTAGATCATTTCATTCTAAAATCACCTCACTCTGCCACAAGCTTAATTCTGGACTGCGCTATCACTGATCATGCCCCAATTTATTGTAGTATTGACTCGTCATCTAAGAATAAGCCCGCTAAAAGTTCAATTCATAAGTTAAACCACCCTGAAATCATTAAAGAAATAGAAAATACCGACTTTTCGGCAATCCTATTATCTACCTGTGCTGTGAACGCTGCCCAGTCTCTGGTGGATATTCTTTCGTCGATTGTAAAAAAACATATGAACACTGTAATTATCCCAAGTAAATCACGCATCATCAAACCGTGGATTACTCCTGGCCTTCTGAAATGCATTCGTCACCGAGACAAGCTATACAAAAAACACAAAAAAGACATAAACAATGAAATTTTAAAAATAACATTTACTCGTTATCGCAACTTCTGTAATAATTTGTTGAAAAAGTTAAAACGAGATTATGAGCGTGACCAGCTTCGGGCGGCCAGGAATAATCCAAGGGCAACCTGGAATCTAATCAAAAAAATTACTAACATGGATCGTAAAAAAACATCTTCTGAGGAGCTTCTCAAGCTTGCTGCTACCCCCAAACTTTCTGTTGACTCTGCTAATAGGTATTTTGCCAATGTTGGAAAAGATTTGGCGTTGAAAATCAACGACTCTACTAACGCATCCAGCACATCACAGCTTCAGCATACTATTTTCCCTACCAACACCCAGTTTCATTCCCATCCAATAAATTCTATGGCGCTTTTGGCAACTGATAATCAGGAAGTGGAAAGCGTAGTTCTCAACCTTAAGGACAGATGTGCCATGGGTTGGGATGGCATTCCTGCGTCGGTTATCAAGAGTGGGAGATACACATTAATCCCAATTTTAACTCATGTATACAACCTCTGCCTCTCCAGTGGCATATTTCCCACGGTTTTCAAGAAGGCACTAGTGCATCCAATATACAAAAGCGGTAATAAACAGCACATAAATAATTATAGACCAATCTCGGTATTAAGCACCCTTTCTAAAATCCTTGAGAAAATTATAAATAAAAGACTTGTTAGTTTTCTAAATGAAAATCACATCTTATCCAACAATCAGTTTGGTTTCAGAAGCGCTAGATCCACCGAGGACGCAGTGATTGAGCTAACGACTACAATTATAAAAAACTTTGATAAAGGGCGTAAAACTGCTGGTATTTTTCTTGATCTTTCTAAGGCTTTTGACACTGTTTCCGTTCCAATCTTACTTAATAAATTAGATATGGTTGGGATACGGGGCAGTGTCAATGGCCTATTTCAAAGTTATCTGTCTAATCGAACTCAAGTAGTAGTCATTAATGACATAGCAAGTGACGAAGAGCAACTTCTCTTCGGCGTTCCTCAGGGGAGTGTGCTTGGCCCCACTCTTTTCCTTATCTTCATTAATGAGCTGTGCGAATTATCTTTAACCAATTGTCAGATATTTACTTACGCGGACGATACAGCGCTTCTTATTGACGGCAAGGATTGGGATGAAGTACAGCTCCTTGCTAATACAGCCTTGGGGATAGTTCTAAACTGGCTCTCTCATAATCTGTTAACCCTAAATGTCTCTAAGACCAAATTTATTACTTTTTCACCTTCCAATCGCACGTATCCACCCTCATTTTCTCTCCATGCCCATTCATGTTTTGCACCTACAACTTATCCTTGTGGTTGTTTACTGTTGGAACGTACCCAAACAATCAAATACCTTGGCGTTTACCTAGACAGTGCCCTATCTTGGACACCACATATTGATAGTACAGTGGCTAGAGTGCGCAAGCTAATGTACGTCTTTAAAAATTTGAGAAGTGTAGCTGATCTAAAATGCCTCAAAACAGTCTACTTTTCTTTAGCCCAATCCATCCTCAACTACTCCATTACTGCATGGGGAGGTTCCATCAAAACCCAGATGCTTAGAGTAGAGCGTGCTCAAAGGGCTGTTTTAAAGGTTATGTTGTCCGTACCTAGGCGCTATTCTACGAGCATATTATACTCACGTTGTGAAGTGCTTACCGTAAGACAACTCTTTATTTTATCTACTGTTCTCCGTAAGCACTCTCTCCTATTCTTCGACCCTCATCTCACTACCAGGAAACGTCGTTCTGATAAAGTCTGCAAAATTGAATCGCGCAGGACAGCCGTGGCAGGCCGTCACTTCTATTATTTAAGTTCTCCTCTGTACAATAGAATAAACAAGGAACTGAACATCTATCCCTGCCCACTCTATAAATGCAAAGCCAAATGCGTTACGTGGCTCCTTTCCCTATCTTACGATCAAACCGAAAATCTCCTTACTCCTATCATATAATCTTTACTGTTACTTAGTTAACCCAACACAAAATATACACACACACACTTACATAATACACTACCTCACTTAATTCTTACCCTGTTAGGTTTCAGTATATACTCTAGAGCTACCCTTATGAAACCTAGACTCTTATGAGACTAGTGTAATTAAGAGTACACACCATCGTACTGCACCTAAAACCTAAACATTATTCACAACACACCCTACACACTACATTCTCTCACCCTTTCACATACATACACAACACACCCTACACACTACATTCTCTCACCCATTCACATACTGTGTAATACTAAACATATATGTACTTTAGAACTTTCATAAAACAACCATCAATCTCCTACTTTTGCACCTTTTGCTACTGTTTAATTTCAATAATCTATAGTTTATCTTATTTGTTAATTTTTTGTGCCTACCTACTTTTGTCAGAACTAATTTCCATTGGTTAAGGAGGTGGGCGATGTGACTACTACTCAGTTTTGTTACTTTTGTAGTTTCATCGTTTAACTTGTAAATTTTGTAACACTGTACCTTGTTCTGAATAAACTTATTATTATTATTATTATTATTATATTATAACCTAGCAATAAAGCTTATCCCGTAGCGCTACGTTTATAACATCTACGCCGTAGCTAAGTAGCGTTATTTGTAGATGCTAACTATTTCGCTGTACTTTTTTGTTTTTAATATGTAGTTGCAGCTTGTGTAGCGGTTACAAACTTTAAACAAAGTGTACAAAACATTCGGGGCGGTGGTATGTGGTCGTAGAAATGAGCGTTTCGTTTGCGGTGCGAAAGTGCACAATGTCCGGTCTTTGTGTCTGCATCTGTTATTAAAACTCCCTCCATAAGCGAGCTCGGCGGGATGCATGATACACATGCTTTGCATGCACCTTGCTATGGGTATTCGGTTCGGTGAATTTTAATATAACACCTTTGTTTAATTACGGACTTAATTACACTGAAATTTTTAATAATAATATTTTTTAACGTTACGTAGCATGGTGTTTTTGAGTTATTTGTACGAGTTACTTGAAATTATTTTTGACTTAAACCTTTTAGGACTATGTTAAATTTAGATCTACCAATAATGAAAATACGATTTTTCTCAGTCTCATTAGGTAATTTTAGGTTGTTAAACAGTTTTGAGTTTGTGATTTGATATTTCAAAATTGGCAAAATAGTAATCTGAGACTCGGTAGGTATAAGAATTAAGCGTATGTAGTATATTCAGTAAAAATCCAATACTTTTTCCTCAGTTCATTTTGTATCGTAATATGTTTTCGAGGGCCAAAGCAATGACGAATATGTACAGAATCAAAAAGGCTTTGTGTGTTGTGAATATTAAAGAGACCGCACTCGAGTCGTGATGTTGGGACATGGACGAAAGTAATAGAAATCTTTTGTGCTGAGGATCAGAGGTTTCAGATGTAGACTTCACTATCTTCTCTAATATCTACTCTCGTTTCTATTATATTTAAAAAAAATATGTATATCTATATAACTCTATAAAACTAATAGTATATAAATATACCCACAACAAACTATTAAAAACAATAAATATCTTTAGCATAAATATGTAAATAGAGACACTACTTTTTTGTCTCTATAAGGCTACTAATAAGGTTCCAATAAAATATAACATTTATACATAAAATGCAACGCGTTTATCTATTGAGCACAAAACAAATGTACATTTCAGCACTGTTTTTTCTCTGAAGTGAATAACACCAAAGTAAAAAAAATAGGTGAAAAGCTCATTTTTTTTCAAAAACAAAAGAAGGATGTTACTGGTCAACCTTCTTTGTACATAAGTAGTACATTTTATTGCTTGGTTAGTATACAATAAAGTATTTTTCATTCATTCTTGTGCTCTTCAGTCGTTATATCTAACCTTGAAGGCATGTATTTTATTCCTCTATACATAAAACCAACGGAACTAAAAAAGTTGATAGATAGCAAATAAAACAGGATACGAAAACATATTGGATAGGGTGAGTTATGGGTTACTCACAAACTACGAATTCGCTTCAATACCATGAATAGGGCTGATGAGAGCTTCGCGTGTATTCAAACCCAAACAGTTATTTAAATTCTGCATTCGTTTTATTGGAGAATACGTTCGTTAGAATACGTCAAAATACTGAACTTTTTTGTATGCAGATAGTGCAGTTGACTATGTTATGCACCACTTCGATATACTTAGTTGTTTTTCCATAGCTAATTATCTATTACCTACATGTATAAAAATGTGTTTAAACACTGTGTTTAAAAAATAAACATAATTATTGCAAGTCCGTTAAATAGGTATTATGATTATTTTTAAAAAAAGTTTATGAAGCTAAAATTATGTTGAATAAAGTAGATATGTAAATATTTATGTACTTAGATAGGATTGAATTAAACAAGATATGACTGAAATATCATTTCAGAATCTAAGTTATTTGCGATATTGCATGTTTCACGTGTCACCGTTTATATCTAGGATAGTGCACATTTATCACAAAAATGGTAAATTCAATGCTGAAAAATATATAAAATGAGACGACGCGGCGCATTGAAAGCAAAATTGCAAACTGGAAACCTGTGAACATTCTGGAACATTGAATACGAGAATATAACGAGGTCCTGTTGTTGACCAGCCAAGCCTGGCTCTAAATAAATATATCTATCCAGCCAGACCTGAGATACTTCATTATGAATGGCTCGTGTTTTTATTTACGTTGGGTTTACTTGAAAAGCTCCTGAAGGAAATAAAATTACGAGAGTCGGCCCGACGGCTATTTGCGTAGATGCTGGAAGGTTCTTGTAATTTTATTTGAAAACTTTGCGGTTGCTCTTAACTTATTAACTAAAGCTAAGCACATTTCGCGTGGCCACCTTTTGGATGATTGGCGAACATATGGTGTAACAATTAGTTAGTAGGTTTTTTTAATTAAATACTTACTATCCCGGCGCATAAACCCCAAAGTTTTTGTAAAATAATGTTTGAGAGCAACATCGACACGAAGAAGAAAAGCCCCAAAGTGGATCTTGGCCTCCGACACCATAGAACGCCACCGCATCTGTCGGTCTCTGTCTTGCTCCGCTTCTAACCAGTCTGGCACTTGGAGACTATAAAGTAATAAAAAATACACAACAATTTAATTGTTTGCTAGTTTGGCTGCCCGTAAGAAAGAAAAGAAAGAAAGAAAAATAATTTATTAACCCTATGATATAAGTAAAATAACAGTTAAGATAAATAAATAAATAAACAAAAATTGGGTTAACTAGACTCTGACTCAGCATAGGGGTAAACAGTACAGTGATTGGCACTCTAAGATGACCTTCAACATATAAGTAGTAAATTCTTTGTTATAATAATATTTTTATGTGTCTAATGTATATCAGATAACAGGTATACCTATAAGCATAGATAATAAATCTACAAAATGGTTCTTTAAAAAAAATTGCTTTATTGCTTATTAAGTAACATAAAACTTAGTGTTATTGCACAATCATTGGCACTGAAGTATAATTATTGGCACAGTGAATTTGGTATAACGATTGGCAGTAAGCGATAATAAAATAGTATAACGATTCTTGAAGTTGAGGACATATCGTGTGAGCTTCTCGTCTTTTATTGGGTATGGCATCTTAAAGCCGGGGTGAGTTCCCAACCAGTCACACCAAATCCAGTCACACTGTGACTCGTTGGGAAAAAAATTCCCAACGAGTCACACTGTTACTCGTTGCAACTTTATTTTTAAAAAAAGTTCCCAACCAGTTACACTTTTGTAACAGTGTGACTCGTTGGGAAAAAAAATTCCCAACGAGTCACACCAATTAATATTTCCAAAAATGAAAATTACTTTTCACTTAAAACGACGTGTATGTTATTTTATTTTATTTATTTTTATCAAAAATAGCAGATATAGTGTATTGGTAGAAAAAAAGTGCTTTGCAGAAAAAGATAACATCTGATATTTAATACTACTCACTGCTTCTATAGTAAAAAAAAAGACGTGTGGCACTCGGGGACTGCCGCGGTAAAGCTATTGCATAGCATTTTTTTTTCCCAACGAGTCACAGTGTGACTGGATTTGGTGTGACTGGTTGGGAACTCACCAAAGCCGGGCACCTACCTGAAAAAGATGCAGAAGAAGAGGAGGAAGCCTTAGCGTAATACTTACTGTTCTTCAGGGTGTATTCATTGGCACCCAAAAAATGTATAATGATTGGCAGTGCCAAGAATTCTAATATAAGCAAAAACAGCCTTATTTAGCAACCGAATACGGTCTATATTGATGGAAATGTAATTTAAGTATGAAATTTAACACATGCCACCAGAAAATTTAATGTACAATCATTGGCATCCAAGCCAATCACTGTACCACTATACAAGAAAAAATACAGTGATTGGCACCAAAGAAATTACCGGTACGCTTATTTTTCAACTCTGAAAACGATAAAAATAGCAACATATACACTAATTTAACATAATCAAATATAAATTGGTGTAGAAACTTACCCAAAAATCAACTTTTCACGTGCACTTCTATCCTCCAGTACTAAACTTTTTGATAAAAAAACAACACGATCGCGACGACTTGATTTCCATCTAAACTATTCTAAACTCACAAACTGGTGTGAAAGAAAGTTGGCTAACAACAGTTTTGCCTCTTAAAGATTATTAAATATTCTACCAAATAAAGTATTGCAACAGTAAATAAACAGGATGTCTCTCTTATTATCTGAATTTTTAAATCAGAGTGCCAATCACTGGGGGGGTGCCAACAATAGTATGGTTTACCCTACGTGCACTGTTACCTAGGCAACAGTGCAACACTGGTATTCTGTCAGAGCCTATGGATTACGACACGGAGAAGCCTAAAAATAACAATAATAATAACAAAATAAACGTAAGTACTTAAATTAAAAATTAAACAATAAGACAAAATATCATTACTATAAAATAAACTAAACATGGTAGCTAAAATAAACTAAAAAATACCTAACATTATATAATAAAAGAGCAGAAAAGTTTGAGGTGGCAATAATAATCAAAACAAAAATACATACTAGTAACGCCATCTAACAGTACAGCACTAAAAACATTTGTCGTGTGTCGATAAAGAGGTCAGGGTTGCTTATTGGCTTTCTGGACGAAAGCTAAGAATTCTGACCAGTCAGACGCCTGAAGCTACGCGGGTTAATTCAAAAGTACAATGGTTTGCTTGATTGTTTGTTATTCAGTGATTGTTTTGTTCGCTAGCTTGCAAGAAAAAATATCGAAAGGAATAAATAAAATAAAACGTGTAATAAAATGGAATTGTATGTTAAATGGATGTGTCTAAATTGTGTGAAGTGTTTAAGTACAGTACATAAATGGGTAAGTTTTATACATGATTTTGTTTTGTAATCTGTTGCTCAAAAAGGTGTTTTTTGAGCGTCACCCTAAAAACACTCACTGTTTTCAGCATACGTATCGGCGGAGGTATAACGTTCCAACACTTGGAAGCCGAGAACCTAAATGACCCACGGAAAGCCATTGATCTGTGTTTCGGAGTGACAAAAACAAAAGTACAAGCTCTGGAAGGAAACCTTGAGTGCGCTTGCGCCCACTCTAATTTCTCGAAAAGGTATTGTGGTTTTCCAGTTTTGATTAAGCCAAAAAGAAGCAGAGAAAGGTGTAGATTTCTGCGAGCACCCATTTTAAGCAGATTTTTAGAGTTTAAATAAGGAGTAACGTGAGAGCGTGGTGGGATATGAAAGCAAAACCTTGCACAGGCATTTTGTACTCGCTGTATTATTTTTTGTGTTCTGCTAAGCAGGCAAGGTCCATACACAATATCACAATAATTTAGTCTGGACAATACGAGGGACTCACATAGACTTATCCTGACTGCTTCACTGATATAAGGGCGGATTTTATACAACAGCTTTATCCGATAAAGGCAGTTTCTCACACTATCAGCCACATGCCTCTCAAAGTGAAGGTGGTTATCCATCAAGAGACCCAGATTCCTTGCCTCTGATACTTCCTGGACTATCTCACCGCCAACCAAAATATTAAGAGGCACTCCTTGGAGTCTTTGAGTGTTATGTTTGCTGCCAACCAACATCCACTTTGATTTTTTGGGATTAATGGTTAATGAGTTCGATCCAGACCATTCAGATACCCTCAGCAAGTCATCATTTATTCTTTCAACAGCACCAAGCAAATCTGGAGGATGAAATGAATAGTACAGCTGTAGATCATCAGCATAAAGATGGTGATTACAATGAGAGATGCCCTGAACTATGTCTGCACTCATCAAGACAAAAAGTATTGGTCCCAGGATTGAACCTTGAGGCACACCACGTGGGACAAGCTGTACAGAGGATTTAACCCTTGTTCCATTCGACAAAGATAGCTCCACATACTGTTTTCTATCTTTTAGGTAACTGTGAAACCAGCTTACCGTCCTGGCATCAAAACCGTAGTAAGTTAGTTTAGACAAAAGAAGAGCAATATTTATAGAATCAAAAGCACGGGAAAAGTCAAGGAGCACCAGAATACTTATCATCCCCTGGTCCTGGGCCTTCAGTAAACCATCTACTACGTCTAAAAGTGCTGTAGATGTGCTATGCCCCTTACGAAAACCAGACTGAGTTTGCGGAAGAATACTGTTAACTTCAAGGTACTTGGTAAGTTGAATACACACCACCTTTTCCAACACCTTTGACAGGCAAGGCAGCAGACTAATTGGCCTTAAATCCTGAAGGGAAGAAGGATTACTATTTTTTGGTAGCGGTTTCACTACTGCTACCTTCCACTGTTCCGGAAAGACGCCACTTTGGATAGACTTGTTTATTATGGTAGTTATTGAATTTAAGGATTTAGGCAATGTCATAAGTATCATGTCTAGAGATATTCCATCAATACCTTGGGCGTTTGATTTTAAGCTGTGAATGATTGATAAGACCATGTCTTCACTTACAGGATTCAAGGAGAAAGTACCAGACCCAAACCTGCTGAACTCGAAGAAAGTAAGCTGTGAGATAGATACGAACTCATCTCCGGGAATATTAAGAAAGTGAGAATTAATCATATCTGGGTTATCAAATTGGGGTGGAAGATCTGCAATCTGTTTTTTATCAGGTAATACTGTGTCTTTTAAGTTTTTCCAGAGCCTTTTAGAATCTTTAATATTATTATTAATGTGTTGCGTGAAATAGGCTCTTTTTTCACTTTCCAAAGCCACAATCACAAGATGTTTCATATCTTTATAGCAGGTTTTAAGTGCTGAAGTTTTCTGTAATTTACATCGGTCATGGTAGTCATCTCTGATACTCATCATTGTTCTGAGTGTGTCAGTAATCCAAGGGTGTGGCGGGTCCTTAAACTTTCGGGTCTTAATAGGTGCGTGCAGGTCAAATAATACTGTGATAAAAGTTGTTAGTGCCAGTACCAAGCCATTGACATCGGTTGATCCCTTAAAGTAATCCCAATCAAGGTTACTGAGATCTTTACAAAATATATCCATTTGAATGCTTTTAAGCGGTCGGTATGTAACCAGGCGTGGAGGTGCTTTGATCTGTCGAATACTAAACTCAACAAGTACTAACGCATGAGCTCCCAGGTCAGGGACATGCTTGACCTGAACTTTTCGAACTTGGGCATCTGTGCAGACAACATCCAGAAGTGTTTGGCTGTGCTCAGTGTAGTGGGTGGGTTCAGACACAGCCTGCAAGAGTTTCAAACAATGCAGGAACTCATTAAACATTTTTAATTTATTACTATTAGTGTCGAAACAGTCTATGTTGAAATCACCCACCAATATCAGCTTATCACATTTAGTAAATGAAGTTATCGATTCAGTGATAGCATCGAAAAACAAATTTGTATCCTGCCAAGGAGGGCGGTAGGCTGTTCCAATAATAAGATTTATGCCATTAACCTTCAACTGCAACCACATCTGCTCAACGGACGACACAGTAGGGTGTGGACAAGTGCGCACACTTAAACCCTTTCGTATGTAAAATCCAACACCCCCGCCGCGCCCCCGGCGCACATGATCCGGTCTCGGAGAATGGCACAAACGAAAACCCGAAAGTTTCGGAGCCTTCTCTTCCTGTCCCGCCCTTAGCCAGGTCTCGTTGATGGCCATAATATCTGGCATGGCATTCTCTACGGCGACTATAAACTCTTCATGGCCTGTATTAAGCGAGCCCGCATTGAATAAACCAACTTTAAGGTGGCGTGTGTTAATCATTTAGTTTAGAAAATAATCTGCGCTGGTTGACAGAGATGAAACATAATATACATGTTGTGGATGTATAGTGTCTCTGATACATATTAAGTATGAGTATAAAAAGTATATTATTAAATAATAATAGGTGCATCTGATGAAAGCAATTGTATGCCAGTGTGTAACTAGATGACTCTAAAGTGAAATGTGTACATAAAAATAAGAAATAAATAAATAGTATAGTAATAATAGTGTTTGCTCTTCCAATACAGCACTTACATTGAATGGTTTCTTGCAAGGTAGTAACATACATCAAAAAGAGATAAAATAACCTGCAGGTATATAGTAGAATAATATGCCACGACTTCCTTACTGTCACTGCATAACTAATTATTTTACAGAAGTGAGACTTAAACCGGATCTGGCCCAAAAACCCGCAGACAATCGGCGTCAGAGCGTATCTGGTGGACCGGTTTGCTCTCAGCTTGTCGCACGAAAATGCGGCCACGCCTCGTCCAGCAATACCTCCACTGACGCCTACGAGATTCCTCCCGGACGCGATGGAACAGCTGGCTGTTTGCGCGGGTCAGCCTCTCGTTGATAAAAAT
This sequence comes from Ecliptopera silaceata, assembly GCA_932527185.1. Classification (NCBI taxonomy): domain Eukaryota; kingdom Metazoa; phylum Arthropoda; class Insecta; order Lepidoptera; family Geometridae; genus Ecliptopera; species Ecliptopera silaceata. The sequence goes on along the minus strand of OW052208.1, from coordinate 4,596,020 downwards.
CCGCCTGTTCGGCGCGGCGGCGCCGTCGTGACCCGCGTCGGCCGTGAAAAGCGTGCGGCGCACGCGGGCGGCGCGGATCAGCTCGTCGCGCAGCGAGCGGCGCGCCAGGCGCACCACGACGCGCCGAGCGCGCGGCCCCGCGCCTCCGCTGGAGACTCGGCCCGGCGCGGGGGGGGCGCCCATGCGCTCCGCAAACACGATATCACGCTCGTCCAACGCGACGCCTAGCTTCGCCGCCAGCACCGTGACGGCGTGCACGGGGTTATCGCCTGGCTCCTCCGGCAGCTGTCCTATTTCCAAATCAGAGAGCAGAGCCTCCTGGTCTCGGTCGGCGAGCTCCTGCCGCAACTGCGCCACCGTGCGCTCGAGCTCGGTGACCTCGGGTGCTGATGCGGGGGCGGGAGGAGGCGCGGTCTCTAACGTGACTAGTCTCTGTTCGATGCCGTCCATGCGAGCCAAGGCACCCGCGATGACGATGCGGTGGTCCTCCATGTCGCGTCGGAGTGCACGCATGTCGGCCGCGTACTCGGCGAGCTCGCGGCGCAGCAGCTGCACTCCTTCAGCGGCGGTGGATGCGTCGGCAGCCACGGATGCAAGGGACACCGCGGGCCCCTCCGAGACCGCAGCGACGGCGGCAACAGTCTTGAAGTTTTCCCGGGAAGACGCAGCGTCCTGTGTCAGACTTCCACTGACATTCCTGACGGGAGTGGAGCTGTTGTCTCCTCTGCGCGTCTTCTTCTTGCACTCCGGACATGCCCACTCCTTGCTGATTGCCGTGGTTTCAGAGAGAGAAACGCATCCACGATGGTACAATGCTGGACAGACACTACAGGTGGCGGCCCCTGGCGTCGAAAGGAATTTTCCACACGCTGCGCATTTTACCTTTTTGAGTGGGTTCTCCATCGGCCTTACTATGCACTTAGTTTGCCAATTTTGCGATAGATGGCGCCCTCAACTTATGCCTACGTTATAATTTAGTAAGCAGATAGATGGCTCTTTCAAGGATCGATGAGACGACAGCTGATCTCCTACCCACCGCTATTTAAAAAAAAGACGGAGGATCACTTATCTTTTAATCCCTTTTACTCAATAGAAACCGCGCACTAGTTCTTCACGACACTTCCACTGCTTTATTGAAAATTTGCCAATCGACAGATATTAACTACGCGGCACTTTGAAACAGTTATGTATTTTTGCGACCAATAAATCTGTACTCGTACACTTGACGTGACGGCGTCCGTGACGTAAGGTAGGTAGGGGAACCTGTTGTACCTAGGACAGTTTTTTGAATTTTGTTTTTTAATTAAATAATGGTGCTAGCTATATCTGTCCAGTGTATGTGTATGTAAAGACCATGAAATTACCTACATAATTCATTCATAAAACTATGTATTTTCCCAAAAACCTGTGACCACTAGCTATTTGAAAAAAAAAGTCAAAACTGTCCAAGGTACAACATACCAGATGTACCTTGGACAGTGTATGTTGTACCTTGGCCAGAGTAGGTTCAAATCGAGCTAAAAAAATATTTTTAGCCGTAATATATTTAGTTTTTGTTGAAATAATAATTATTCAATCATATTTGCATTAGCAATTAACAAAAGTTCCAGGTATTAACAACTATATATAGGTAAAAGGTTGTTTTTGAAAAAGCTTCGCCAATTGATTTATAGCAACTTTTTACATTATTTTGGTCTCTAATCACGTAATTTTAACTTGCAACCTAATTATTTCATTATTTTCTTATCATTTAACATAAGTTTTACCATTTCTGCAATTAAATAGCACTCAAAAAAAATATGCATATAAATGCCGATCAAATGATGGTGGCCAAGGTACAACGTAACTTGGATGGCCAAGGTACAACATCGCGACTACTTTACTTCACAAGCTTTGTACACCCACTTGTAATTGGAGGTAGGATCTGAGACTTATGTTGTCCAATAGCTATATATACTAAGATTAGTTTTTAAATAAAACCGTTTTTTAAACATGCATCATTTTGAAAAAAATAGCAAAAACAAAAGTCTAAAAAACTGACTTTTTAATTGAAAAAACGAAATTATTTTTTTTCACTGTAACCATCAGCGCTGGCAAACCACAACTGATTTGACGTTATTGTTGACCAATGATGTCTCAAATACTATAGACAACGCTTCCTAAAACCAACGCATTTTTTTTTAAAACACGATTGTCCTAGGTACAACTATGTCCAAGGTACAACAGGTTCCCCTACTATGTTGGTTCTATTTTCTATTAGGATTTTACACAGCAAATTGGATTCCTTTGCGAACACCGACGGTATCAGGCACTCTTTTTATTGCGCGAAATACCTACGTAGACGGCCAATAACAAAATGCAATTTCCTATTTACAGCACCAAATAAACTTCTTAGTCTTGATCTCGGAGTGATAGCAAACAATCTAGTAACAAGCTGCTTAAAGTATGAATGAGTGGGATCACATTAATTGCATTTATAGAGCCTCTACGAATGGCAGTGTCACCAAATGTCTAAGAACAGCTATGCAAATGACTCACAAATTATTTTTGATGTACGCGTGGCCTGAAATGAAAATCCGTTTTTTTTCTTCTATTGGTTTGACTAGTTGGACAATACCATTCTTAAATTCCTTATTGTACACAGAAAACTTAAAGACTATGTATTACCCTAAAAAGAGTTTTCTTCCAGAAAACCTTTGATGTTAAGGAAACAATTATAAATACCTACATTTACATAATTTCGCAACTTATAGAGCAACTATGAATATTAATAGTTGATTGTTAACTTCTTTTAAGTATGTGATAACTGCTATTTCAAAACAGCTGGGATGAATATTCGTATAAAGCTCGTAGAACACTTTATTAAGATTTTCCTTAGCGTCGCGAGTCTGTAATGTAACTATTATTACATCTCTAAGGTCGTATTAAACAATAAAAACTTTGTAGCTCCTGCCGACTCAAGGGTTCTCGTGTAAATGTTTTGAAAAAGCTCTAGAGAGCCAGATATCTAAGAATTTTTATCGTCTGGTGGGATCATTAAGATTTTTATTTTGTTGCGATATAAAAGTACTTCAGATAATAGTTGCTTAAATATTATGTGAAAAGGAAATTTATCGCTATAAAAGTATTTTTCCCGTCCAATCGAAACTAGCCTGTTATTTATCTACCAGAAATGTAAATTGACTTAGTAAAACGTCCATCCATATTGATACAACTATATACCCAAAATGTATCTATTATTTTACATACATAAATAACAAATAAGTACGTTGCTAAAATTCTAAAAAAATCTAATAATAAAAACAAATTTAGTTTCTGTGGTCACAAAATGAACCAAGATGACTCGGCATCTCCTGCCAAAGAAATAATTTATACCTCTAATGGAAGAGCTATATTGTTTACCAAAACTGATACAAAAAAGGCTGCACAAACTTTCAAAAATTCAAATTTATCAAAAATTAGTTACAGCTTTTCTTGTCAGTAAAAGCTTTATTAAAAACATCAAACTGATACAAAATCTTGATTCCTTCTTAATTAATGATCTATGGTACATTCTTTGTAGTATTCATTTTATTCTTAAGTATATAACATTAGTGTATACGGATTTCTGCATTCGCTATACTTTTTACAACGCTTGTAAAGTAGATATAATTCACAGTTCAGTACCTCTACCATAAGTTGTCACAGTAAAATCGCTTGACTTTACTACAGTGGTTACGTAAATATTAGTAGGTATTACGAATTTTAGTACCCAACTATCCGCTAGAGGCGCTGTACAAATCTTCATACAATTTTTTAAACTACAGACGCCAGCGAGTGTAATATATATAGTATAGTAAAACCTCATGGTAGAGCTACAGGAATGAAGTCTAGAATATACGGGCGGGTGTCGCCAACGCATCGTTAACCTCCCAAGTCTGAACTTCGACCGGAATACTTTAAAAGTTGCATTTTTATTTGTGGAAGTCGAAAAGCTTTGAAAGCCGAAGTTTTAGTTCACTTTTGGAATATAAATTTTAATACCTGTAAATAGGGCTAAGTAATCTCTTGCTTTCGCTTCATTTGAATAAATTGATTCAATATGTTTTATTCTTAAATTGTAAATCCGTTTTTGGCTACTAGCGTATTGTAATTAAGTTTATTTCATTTTAATTTAAGAGCTGTGGATTTGTTACACAATAAATAAATAAACACAGAGTTGGATATGATAAAGTTCACATCTTGCCAAATCTTTAAATATAATTGACTATGTTTTAAACATTATAGAAAACTATTTTATTCGCATTAAATAATACAAATATATCTATTTACAACGAGCTATTGGAAAAAGGATTTCATCAAGGCTCCATCTAAACCTATTTGAAGAATAATGTTGAGTCGAGTCTCTTTGAGAGAGTATAAATGCAGGTTTTCCTATCTCGTGCTTCGTACAGAATTTATTTCAAACGAAATAAGCTGTTTCTAGAATACCTTATGTACCTAAGCTCGTAAGCAGAGGCGGCGTTAAGCGTGGGCGACGTGGGCCACCGCCTACGGCCTCGCGGTACAAGGGGCCTCGCGATTCAAAAATGTTTAAAGCGAGAATAAAACAAAAAAAATATAAATCAATTTTGTTGTGAAACATGTTTTCTTAGTCTGGCAACATTTGCCGCCGACCAGAGTGCGGGGAATCCCCGGTTTATTTGTTTACTTTCTTTACTAGGAAGTCAACCAATCAAATCAAAGTACGCAACGCAGTCGCTAGGCGCATAACAATAGAAACGTATAATTGTGTTATTCAATATTGTTTATTTTTATGACTGTACGTACCTATTTTGATAAGAATAGTGTGTTCAATGTTTTAATAATATTTAGTGAATAAATAGATAGTGTTTAGGTATATTGATTGCTCCTGTAAACTGACCCAAAATTTTAAAACAGTGACTTTTTAATTGTTTTTTTGTTTTCTTTGTGATTTGTAACACACCGGTACCTGTACTCGTCTATTTTACATAAGGTAAGAAATATTTAATTGGTAATAAGTATATAACGCAGTAATTACTTGTATATAAAATACGCTTTATAATATCTCTTGAAGGAAACCAAAAAAGCTTTAAGGTAAAAAACGTATCGACTTTTTAAGTTTTTAAAACTAGCAGGTAGTAAAAGCTATCTTAAAGATTTTTATTTGAAAACTAATTTAAATTTAGGTTTTACAATATTATGTAGATAAAACTGCAAAAAAATGTTAACTATTGCTTTTGTTTACAGTTTATAGATACGACGTTATCGAGATGTCCGGCCGAGATAGAGATATTGGAAGAAAATGGGAGTCTGGATCAGCAAAAAGAAAAAGAAAAGCTGAAAGAACTGCAACCAACCAAGTTTTGAGTTTAAATTTGATGAAGTTCCTCAACCAAACTGCATCTGGTAGTACAGAACCTTCTGAATCGATAGCTTCCACTTCTACACAACAAACGTCCGAGATACCGTTGGAAAATGCTCTAGATGCACTGAATACCGAGAGCGAACGTCAGTTAGACGTAGAGCTTGGATCATCTTCTAGCCAATCAAAAATTGACGCTGAAACTCTTGTGCTGTCATCAAGCAATCAAGAAGAACAGATTGACATAGATTCTCCAATTCGCAGCGACGACGCCAGCGCCATAGTTCAGCAAGTACTTGTTAATTCGGATCCGGGATTGTGGACGTTTCCCATAACGGATACACAGCGTCGTGACATAGTTCGAAGCGGCCCCACACAGCAATTAAATAGCGGTGATGAATATTATCCCAAAGGTGATGATAACAGACACTTTTCCAATTTCTATTTCTCGAGAAAACTAAATAATGGTGAAACTCAACATCGTCGCTGGTTAGTTTATTCCAATTCCCAAAATAAAGTTTACTGTTTTCCATGCAGACTATTTAGCAATTCACAAACTCAGGTGGTGCAAGGAGGGTGTTGTGACTGGAAACATTTAAGTAGCATTTTACATAGACATGAGAATACCAAAGAACATATGGCACATATGTTCCAATGGTTAACTTTAGAGAAAGGAATAAATCAAGGCAAAACAATAGACCAAGAAAACGAAAGGCTAATACGTGAATCACAAAAACATTGGCACAACTTGTTAGAGAGAATAATTGACATAATAAACTTTTTGGCCTCTCATAATCTTGCATTTAGAGGTCACAGAGAATCTCTCAAGACAGGTGACGGTATTAAGAATTCCGGTAATTTCATAGATTTATTTAAACTGATATCAAAATTTGATCCTACTTTACGTGAACACATGAAACGCATTAGTGACAAACAACTTTCACACCATTATTTAAGTCACGATATTCAAAATGAATTGATCATATTGATGTCAAAAACAGTTGTCAATGAAATTATTCGTAAGGTTAAAGAAGCAAAGTATTATTCTTTTTTGCTCGATTGCACTAGAGATTGTAGTAGAGTTGAACAAATGTCGGTTATCTTAAGATTTTGTAATACGTCAACTGGTACAATAGTCGAACATTTTATGGGATTTCTAGCTGTTACTCAGACAACTGGAGAATATTTAGCCAATGCTATACTGGAACACCTAGAAAAATATGACTTAAATATTCAAGACTGCCGTGGCCAGGGATACGACAATGGTGCAAATATGGTAGGTGTAAATAGTGGAGTTAAAACTCGAATATTGAATATTAACCCTAGGGCATTTTTCACACCTTGTGGCTGTCATAGTTGGAATCTACTGTTGGTAGATGCAGCGAACTCATCTATGGTAGCAAAAACTTTTTTTGGTTTCATACAAAAAATTTATTTGCTATTTTCAAGTTCAAGCAAGCGCTGGGATTTTATAAAAGGAAAATTAAAACTTACTATAAAACCTTTATCAGACACAAGATGGGAAAGTAGAGTTGAAGCAGTAAAGGCCGTATTATTGCAATTTGATGAAGTGATTGAATGCATAAACAACTTAAAAAATCAAACGGAGGAATCAGACACTCTCAGTGATTGCGATTCAATACTAAATGAAATGTTGAGTTTAGAATTTATCGTATCTTTACATGTGTGGTATGAGATATTATTGCGTGTTAATATAATAAGTAAATTATGGCAATCAGTACAAATTCATTTAAGCATTGCTCTTGAACATTTACACACATTTTGTGAATGGATAAAAGAGTATCGGGAAACTGGATTTGAGAAATCCCTGTCTGATGTTCGGAAATTTACTGAGCAAAGCTGTTATGACCTGCCAAAAGAGTTTAAGAATAAAAGAGTAGCCAAAAAGAAAAGGATGTTCGATTATGAAAGCAGCGATGAACCTATACAGTCTCCCAAAATCCGGTATCAAACAGATTTTTTTTACGCCATGATTGATTCTATAATAACCAATATGGAATTAAGATTTACGTCTTTAAATCAACATTTTGAAGACTTTGGTTTTCTCTATGATTTAAGCGCGCTAAAAAATATGCCACAGGAGCAAATATTAAAACACTGTAACGATTTACATAACGTCCTGCGTGTGGGTGAGAGCAGTGACTTCCAACCATTTGAATTATATGAAGAATTATATACAATGATCCCGAATTTACCCAACTTCATTAAAGACGTGAAACAGCTGCTGTCATACATAACAGAAAATAGCTTGAAAGAAATTTACCCAAATATTTACATTGTCATCCGAATTTTATTAACAATTCCGGTAAGTACAGCCTCTGCTGAAAGAAGTTTTTCAAAATTAAAATTAATAAAAAATTATTTGAGAAACACAATGAGCCAAGAAAGACTTTCAGCTTTGGCTGTTTTATCAATTGAATCAGATTTGGCATCTAGGCTGAATTACGATACCATAATTAAGGAATTTAGTAACGTTAAAAGCAGGAAATTTCTGTTCCTTTAATAAAGAAATCTAATGTTTTTTAAGATACACTTTAAGAAATGTATATCTCCACTCCACCTTTATATTAACGATTTGTAATTTTTCATTTAATACTTATTAATCTAATTTGTATTTTTATGAATAAAAACTTGGCAGTGTTAATTGTTTTGTTTGTTTTTATTATTTTATAAAATCCGTTTTTATTTCGCCATAGAACAGGGCCTCGCGAAATCTGTCTTGCCCACATCAAATTTAGTTGTTGCCCCGCCACTGCTCGTAAGTAAGTAAAATCCTCTACATAATCTGATTTAACTTTAACGTGATAATTTTTTAAAGCGTTTATCTTCTTTAAGTAATTTATACTTTTTAATAATTTTCTTGATAATATGACTTTTTTTAAGTCATTGAATTTGTTTATCCGTATTACGTATTTAATTAAAGAATCACTAAAACTGAGAGAGAAAATTATAAAGAGAGATTTTTGCTGATTCTACCAAAACACATACATACGGTCTATCTTATAAAAAGTTAGCGCAGACTTGATGTATTGATTACCATACGTAATTATATAAAGTCAATGCTAACTTGTTATAGAATAGGGGGTTTGCCTATAAAATACCAACTAGAGTCGTATAAAGTTTTTCAAGCCAAATCTTGTTAATAAAAATCCGTGGAATTCCTTATGTAAAACCTACTGGCTTACTTTAGTAGGTATGTTGTCAAAGGCAAGTAAAAGAGCGAGTGTTGAACTGGTAGTCACTAACATATTATCTGAACCTTGCTAGCTGCTTTCCACATTGCCAATTACAACCCTAATGGCTAGCAATATTGCAGCCTACGCAGCGTATCGCATGCAATTTTGTTTCAACGTTGCTTTAAAATTTACTGCCGTATAAACAATTTCCTTTATCCATTTTCATTTAAGTTGCAGCATCTACTTATATTTTGGTTAAGTAAAATAGATTTAATTTGTTTGCAGCATTCAGCGCGGCAATGCAGCCAATATCTTGGGTACGCTTCCGAGTGGTACTGATTTGGATCAGTTGAAAAATCTATAGATAGTTTGCAACGGTCTGTAGATAGCTATCTACAGACCGTTGAGCTCAACTGTTTCTTAGGTATTTTATATGCCTTTATACATTTTGTAAATACTGTAATAGTCGTAAGTTTGTTTATTTGTTTGTACTTAGTTTAATATCAGAGTTAACAAGGCAACAACGTCTACAGGGTAAAGAAGACGATTGCGTAAAACGTCTTATATGTTAATGGATGAATTTAAAACAGAAAAGTTAGTACTGGACGTAATGTATTTTATAAAATAGCTAAAGAAATAAATAGTTTACATAATTCAACTTTCGCCAACATATTCGCTGACTTGCAGGCAACTTCTGTTATGTTTCACGTTTAGCATCGCTTAGCATAAACGATTACAAAGTATGATACGAGGCATCCTATTTCCACGGTGTTCAAGTAACTGAAAATACTTTTAGCTATTTTCGCGACTGGATTTAGATCAACAGTGTCGACATACTGAACATGAATTAAATTAAAATCAATAACAGGAGCTTGACCCACTACACTGGTGTTAACATGCCCATTGTTCCAAACGAGCATCTATTTCAGGCATAAGCTAAAGCGCATTTTTTGCTTTGGGGTTTCTACCCATAGATTTATGGAACCACTGTACGCTTTATTGCATGCACTTAAGACTCTCGATCGCTAAGAAAAAAACGTAACAATGATTAATAGTAATGTAGCTAACGTGGAAGAAGAGGGTTGATTCGATATGCAAGGAGCAGAACATAGATTCTACCAGAAATGTATCTACTGAAAATATTTATGACTTATTTTTGAATATAAGTAGACGTTTTATCTAGACTCAGAGTCTAGATAAAAAGTTTCATTGGGCTGGTGCCTGCTGATGACAAAATACTATTTATTTTTGGGTAAGTCAAATACTTGAAACCGTTTATATAAAGCGGTATTAACCTACGTTTTTTCCATAAGTTTATCTGGAAATATTTATTTATGAAGGGTACTAGTTTATATTATGATTTGTGCTAAGCCTTGAAGTTAATGGTGGTGGAAAGCCGCTGCACATCACGGACCACTGATTAGTGGTTAGCTCACAGGCAGGATCTAGGCTCTGTTCGCAGCAAAAATATTCAATATTCGCAGCCAATACAGTGAACAGAGTGGGGACGGGAGTAACCCCACCTCCACACGGCTGGTCCATTAAACCCCCTCGCCGCGTTTATTCGCCGGAATAGTGTGCAATAAAACGCGAGCACCGACCGGCCACTGGCTGCAGCAAAAAATACAACCTCAAAATTATTATTCTACTGGATAGATACTGGGATGGACTGCGTTTTTAGGTACGCAGATAAAAAAACAGTTGAATGAACTGTAGAGATCGACGAGGCATGGGGGTTTTTGAATTTCGAACATTTTACTGAATGGACTGATGAGTGGGAATGGTATGCTGGCTGCGCTTTCAGCATTCAACCTCCTCGCGTTGGATTTGAATACCTCGCCGCAGAGCTAGCAAACATACTTAGTTCTCAGCACAGTCAACACACCGATAGTTTTTCTACTTAAATAAAAACGTGGATTTTTCGAGCTTGATAAAGATAAATTGGTACTCTGTTATTTTCCGCACATGCAGTTGTTAAAAGCAAATGCGCCCGCAAAAGGCCTAGGCACGAACGTATGTCGTTACGTTTGCAAAAAATACAATTTTGTTCAAAACGAACAGTTGCGTCAGTTCGTTTCAGTGTTTTTTGTTTTGTGAAAAAATTACTAGAATTTGATGCCTACTGGTATATATGCTTTTGTATGTTTGTATTGAATTCTATATTATACTATTTATTTATTAAAAAATCAACAGAAATTTACAAAGTTAATATCAACTAGACCTCTCTAAATTTAAGAAATTTATACCTCTGAATATTATATTTATTTATTTACTTAGTTGATAGCGAGCGAGATATTTTAGTAGTAGTAGCACAGCTTTTTATGCTCGTCCAGGAAATTACCTACTCCCACCGATTTCCGCCATCAATCAGTGATAAACATAAGCAGACAGAAAAAAAAACACCTGTTCATACACAAACAAAATAAATGAATTTGAAAATGATTTATTAAAGGGTTACGAGAAGCATTGTTTCTTTACACCAACCCGTGTGTCTAACCAACCCATTAACAACCAAACAATTTGAAAGCATTCATTTTGAATTACGCCAGTAATTTCAAGTCAAATTAAAACAGTGAGAATTTAATTAAATGTGGTAATGGGTGCTTGGAAAAATCGCGGTCCAAGAGCACTGCGGCCGACTTTAATCGTTATAGACTGAATTAATAAAATGGTGAAATAAAAATAAGGTGTTTTATACCTACTTATAACCGTTAATTTCTTACGATGCTATGTTTTGACGTGACAACGTCTTATTATTCGATAGAGCCGGCTGCACGCACGAAAAAACATGACTCATGCGGCGTTACATCGCTCTGAGGCTTTCCATGTAAGGCTTGAAGTGCAAGCGAGAGCGCGGAACGAGCGACAAAGAAGCACAATCGGCCTTTGCGTTCGTTGTCACGTTCCACTATCGTCAGTAAACCGACTTTACAGACAACCATTTTTTTTCAACTAATTCAAAACAAAATTTGGAATTCCTTATGAAGGAACGAATTTAAATTATTTTACCTTCAAAACAAATGACATCCTACTAGTATTTACGCACCATTAAAAAAGTATGACATTAACTTTGTTTATTTTGTTTAAAACATAATATATTATTTGTAGTACTTATAGTAATAATAATACACGGTAACAGTGTCTAGTCTGTCTAATCTTTCCAACACGATGCTACAACAACATATCAGAAAACAGCATCGACACGATAAGAAGAAGAAGTATAGTAATGGAATAGTATTTGTACAACACATTATTTATCCAACCACAACGTATCGTGCATCTACCGCAAATAGTTTCCTAACCTTAATGTAGTGCCTAAAAAGGTCGGTATTTTTCCGTTTCAGTTGTCCTCACAAAACGTAATTTATTTGAAACATCTTTATAGCTTTGCTCGGACAGGTCGAAGATTACACAGCAGAAATATTAAACATCCCAAAGAATAAGGTGTCGCATAGTGTCTGTGTCTGTCCCTGGGGAAATGAAATTGCAAAATATGCCCTCGATGCCGCATTTATACAGAAAGAAGGCGGCTATTGCCGACTAACCGGTTTCAAGTAAGCAAGTAAGTAAGCTTCAAGTTTTCGGCCAACGTTACTTTGAAGCATGGGAAATTCAAAAATGCAGTGGGACGTCTATAGTTTTTATTGGACTAGTAGGTACCTACTAATAAGTATATATACTAATAGTAATTGTGGATGTTTAAAAGGGTAATCAGAGGCACATCCAATACATGCTCTTATTTTACAGTATTGATTCGCGACAGATGAAAAATTACGTTTCATTTAGGTAAGTTCAAAGCTTTCATTCATTTTTCGACGAACTGCATTTATTATTATGTTTTAAATTGCCCTTGGCATCCAAGCAGTGCCTACCTACCCCAAGTAAGTGTTTATGCACACGCGGATCGCAACGACGCAATCGCCGAGCGCCACCGATTTTGTATGGAGATCCAAGCAGCGCCCTTAGCAGATTGTTTGAGAAGCTTGGATCTTGGTACCGATGAAAATAGATACGATTATCGCGTAGTGACGCAGACAAAAGTTCTAACAAGGTTTCTGTGTTAAGATGGACGGAGGTGATGAGAACGTGTCTCTGACAGACTCCATCCACACCTCTGTTATTAGATTCTATTACGAGATAGGATTGCTTTCTACTCATTCTATTTGCACGTACTAAGGTACCAATCATATAGTTTACGGCACACACTTAATGTATGAAATATATGAAAATATATGAAACTCATTTTGTCAACGAAAAATTGTGCCGAATAAATAGAGCAAATAAAACCTTTTTTCTCATGATCCTATATACCCATCTAGGCATGATCCATTGCGTCGGATCACGTTCGGAATTTATTGGCCTCTAATAAAACAGAACACATTTTCTGCATTCCCGTGTAACGACCTACTGGGGTGAGCACGAATAGATATAGCAATCGTAATCGTATCGAAATAATGACTTATTCGAGATACACTTCGCGTCGATATCAGCTTTACTGTCGAACATTGCAGCGTTAGCGAGCAATGGATTTTATATACGTTACGTTTACGATTGTCACATTTCTTCGTGCTTCTTATAGATTTACACGCGGGATTCGACCTTCTTTCGCCACGTACAAATCACGGATAGTTTTTTTCTTTTTATTATCTTTGAACATAGTGATCTAATTATGTTGATTACTTTTGCTGAAGTTTTACGAGATTCATGAAAAATACAATCACCTTAAAAAAGTAAAGTTTTGTTTGGAATTTTATTATCTTAGTCTCCTGTTCGAACTTGTCATAAGTAAGCAAATGAAACAACAGTAAATGTTGAATAAAAAACTGCATTACCGACAATACCCCTGTGAAAAGTAAGAGGGGGGTTTTCTCGAATACTTATAAATATTCGATGAATTCGGCAAAACGATGTGGTGAGGACTGGGTTTTCTGCATCAATTTACACAGCACACGAGAATGGGGATTTATCTGAATTTTCCTCACACAACCGCTTTCTGTTAAGGAAATTCGGTTTGGAGCGTTTGGCAAACAATTTATCTCAATAAGTCATTTCAGTAGCTCTACCATGAGTTTTTACTATACTATATATACCTACTATACTCACTAGCGTCTGTAGTTAAAAAAATGTATGAAGATTTGTATAGCGCCTCTAGCGGATAGTTGGGTACTAAAATTCGTAATACTAATATTTACGTAACTACTGTAGTCGGGCGATTTTACTGTGACAACTCATGGTAGAGGTACAGTTACTCATTGCTCCGAGAGTACGGTGTCACACTCGCCGCGACCGCGCCACAACACCAATTTACACTTATTTTTTAGCTTCCTGTTTCAATAGAATTCAATTAAATAATTATATATTTGTTTATTCATACGTTTTTAATATAGTTTTGCATATAAAATTGTGTTTTTTTGTTTGTTTTGATGATGTATTCCATTATAAAATTATCATAGACATTATGTAGCATGCGACATCAAGCAAATTAAGCGATTGACATCTAATTAGTATACTTACCTTGTTGTAATCAAAATAATGTTTTTTTTTTCTTATCTAAAGATGGTTTTTTCTGTCCTTCAAACATCTTGAATTATTCAGATAAGGAAGCCACAAAGTAATGTAATACAAAAGTCTGGGAGTTTACCCAAAAAATGAGCTAAAATGTGTTATTCGTAGACATTATCAAAGTACCCGTCATCATATAGGTATATTATGGTTGATATAGGTTTACAAGAGTCTGATGTGGGTACTTGGAGGGTTTCCAAACAATATGGCGTATTTCAAAAAACCCGCGATGCCTTTACAACCCTCATTTAACGATAAATATGGCTGTTACGTAATTACATCTGAACTTGGACCAAAACTGTGTTTCAGTTAACTTTAGCTTCATATTTTACCAAGTTACCCAACCGTGTGATGTAGGTATCTAGCTCAGTAATAATTCTGCTCGTGTAGAAATAAAGCTAGTAGATACCTTTGATCTTAGTTTCTTTTTATTTTCTAGAATTATCATATTCTATTTACCCGCACCGTTTCTCTCGTATATTGCTTTATGTTGAGCAGCTTAACAAAAAATGCGGTAAAATGCGAATACATTTATTCAGCGTCGCAAAATTGAAATCTCAGGTGGTCGACTTGCCCGCTTGGTGGTACAACCAGCTTTCCTAGAACTCTCTCACCCCCTACATCCTTTAAACAGAAGAATAGCGTTGGAGTATTTTAAAAAGTACTGGAGTTCTCATTGCGTTGGTCAGGTATCATCTTGGATTTGTATTCTGCAGGCATCCTTCTACCGGGCCAGTGATCCGGTGTGATTTTGTAAAAATATCCACTGTATTTTAGATTTTATAGAATACCTGTTTTGATTTTCACAGCATCGGGTGCTAGTTGTTATATAACATTTAAGGTGTCTATATGCAGTTGATGTAGGTAGTAGGTAGTAGGTACGACAATATAAGTATAAACGTACTTACTTCTATATAGCTACATACATGTAAGTACATGCATGTTTCCATGTTAGTTTAATGTTTTGTATTTTTTAAGGTCTATTTTCTGTAATGAGCTTTGTGTTTCCCAAAAAAAATATCAATTTACATATTCAAGTTGTATTGTAAAGGTGATCTTAAAGCTTTTGTAGGATATATTATTATCGATTTATTTCAGATTTAAAATCCATACATCTTACATATTAACAATTATTATTCTTACAATTAAATTAAAATTAAATGTCACAAAATCAAATGTCAATTCACACTATAAGTCGCCAGGCTCATCGTGACTTTCATCCATTTCTGTTGGATTGGACAGTCTGGTCGGGAGACAATCATCTGCAAGATGCCGTTGCAGCTGTCTCGAGTACGCTGGCGCAAGGAGGCCACTTTCTTTCGCATGATCGCATGGAACCCATCAACCCGTGCCTCCGCAAACATCCCCGACGCGCTACAAAATCGAGGCAGCCGCATCAGCATCCTGAAGATATTGTTGTATTGTACTCGTAGAGCACTAGCAGCCCTGCAGGTGTGATTTACCCATAAGCTACTCGAGTAAAACGACTGACAGTAAGCCTTGAAATAACAGATCAAATATTGGTTATTTTCTTTTAACGTCGACAAACCTTCATACAGAACATCTTTTGAAACGTAGTGTTTCATGTTTTTACGGCAACATGTCGTATGTAAAAAGAAGGCGTGAGCTTGTGTCGGTAATAAAACTTGGATAGGGTCATATCACACTAAACGACACCTACATAATACCGACATTTCAGCTACTCTTAACATAAACTAAAACGAACGGTCTTATAATAACTAAATGGAAGATTTTTTTATCCGCTGAGAGGATAAAAAATCTTACCTACTACATACTTAAATTACTGGATCTCTAAGCGAGGTAGTTAAACGCACGTCTAGAATTATGGTTAGGAACATGTTAATATTTGGCAGTTTATATTCAATACCAGTTGTAAAAAAACACAGCAAAAACACTAACGGTCGGTTTCTGAAACGTTGATCAATCAAAAGTGTTTCAGCACGATGTTCTGCAGGCAAATATAGTATATAGTATATGCGATCATAGTATACTTCTAATGCATTAAAGACATTTGAATTCATAGTCTAGAACGTTTGACAGTTTTTCGTTAATGTCGTGCAGGTGTCGTATCGGGAATTTAGTACCCCCCATACAGGGGTGCGAGACGAATTCCACCCTGCAAATACGATTTGTAAGCGCGTGTAAGCCGGTACCTACGGAGGTGCCATTGCATAGGATCTACGAAAGATTCTATTACTGAAGAAATCGAATAGTTTGGGTATATTCGTGTTCGATTTGGCAAAGCTGAAATTGGTTTGGAATCGTTTGATATTGATCCATGTTCCATGATTTTCTTTAGCTATGCTGATTGCAGTATTTTTATGTATGCAAGGATTGTACTATGTTTTAGATAGTAGGTAGTGATAATAGAAAAAAACATCATTGAGGAACATTGTTTTAAGAATACAATGATCTATTTAATTTGTTTATTTTTTATCATTTTAGTTTCATAACTCTACGTATGCCAAAGTATATTTTATTACTAGCACATGCTGGTGTTTATACAGGGTGTAACAAGACGATACAAAACTAAATGCTGCTGTTCGATGCAAAATATATCATTTCTTGGCGAACATGGATAAAACTATTTAGTTCCATATAATAATATGTAGATTATGTTAAGTTCCAGCAAATGTTGGTATTAGCTCTGCCATCTATACTGTTTGATTACCAAAAAGAACAAGTGTCAAATACCAAAACAATAGAATAGAATATTATTTATTGCACACCACATATGAAAAGAACATATGAAATATCTTAAGGTAATACAATAAGTAGTTAGTAGGTAACAATGGGCGGCCTTGTTGCTAAAAGCAATCTCTTCCAGGCAACAATAAAAACTTCCAGAAAACAATGTAAACATATTTGTTTATTCTGTGTCCGTGTATTTATTGCGTACCTAAAAATGTATTCAATCAGCAATCTCATTCTTGCAAGCTTTGCTTAGTTTAGGAATAAATTGCGATATAAAATGTCTATGAATATTTCTAGACTGTTGTGTACGTACACCCAGTAGTAGGTACAGCAGCCTCGTCTCGCCGGAAATTGGGATATTGGGAATAACTTGTGGAATTGACGTACACAATCGAGGCGATTGGAAAGATGTTTACCTCTTCGGTGTCTGGTCGATTTCGAGTTTAACTTTTGGTCAAGATTTTCTTGCGATAGCTATAAAAATGCTGATATGAATCTGTGCTAAACTTTAGGAAACTTCTCGGATCGCAGATTTCAGTCAAGACCGTTTTTCTAAGAAGCTGGAAGTGCCCGTTATAATATGAGTCGTCGGCTGAGATTTTGCGTTGCAATTTCTTCCATTATTTATTTAATTGATTGCATGGGTTAAACTAGAACCTACTGAATAAATAATTCCAAAACTTTAAAAACAAATAATTATTTATAGGTGAATTATACCAACGTAAAAACTTTATTTCGAAGTTATAGGTCAATGGTGTTTAGCCCGAAGCGGTTAATTTTGTTCAATCAATTAATTTATTGATTTCACGTGGTTATTAAGCAATCACTAATAACCAAAACCACAAAATTAAGTTAATTAAGGCGCTCTTTTATAGGTCAAGTAGGTACCTACAATAACTTGTGGTCTACATTTTTAAATTCTGAGCTGACACCATCGTAAACTAAGTAATAAAGTGGCAAAAAATAATAAAGTGAATCCGTAAATACCGCGGGCAGCAAAAGATTTATTTACGTTCAAAAACTCATTTGCCGACGACGAAGGCCGAAATAAAAAGTAACTCAACAGCTTGAAAAATATTATTTCAGTGAACGTGGGTGAAGGGGCCGAGTAATGTCCCTTAATGTGCCAGGAACACTCGTATTCTCAGTTAAAATATAGTTTTAAGCTATTGCATAGCTTCTATCGCGGGCTTTGAGCGTGGAGACCGAATCCAGAAATTCCGTAACGAAATAACCTAACACTGCGCATGCGTAATCCAAAAAAACGTCTTTTTTAATCTTTTATTATTGTTAAAAGAAATAAATAAACAAACAAAAGAATATCGATAAAATTCTGAATTCAATTATGACTTTTGAGCGACGAATGTCTTTTTGAAGGGTTTTATGTCTTATGATTGTTAGTATAGTAACAAATATTGTTGTTTGTTCTGTCTTCAGTAGTTCTACCATGAGTTTTTACAATCTATACTCGCTAGCGTCTGTAGTTCAAAAAATGTATGAAGATTTGTACAGCGCCTCTAGCGGATAGTTGGGTACTAAAATTCGTAATACTAATATTTACGTAACTACTGTAGTAAAGTCAGGCGATTTTACTGTGACAACTCATGGTAGAGGTACAGGGTATTACGTCTAGCCCCCTTTCGCAACGCGCGATAAGGAACTTCGTTCCAAAAGTAGTATGAAACAATTGAGAGTGAGTGACAAAAATACGAATGCTACAACACCCGCCAGCCGCGGATTCTCCTCGAATAGACTGAATTTTATGTAAATTTCCTTTATGACCTTTCGGCATTTGACGCAGATTAGCGGAGTTCGACAGTTTTATCGTCTGTTGACTTGTTTTATTACATTTCTATTTGCTACATTTGAGCTTTTTCAACCGTTTCAATACGTTTATACAAAACGAACGAATTCAGCGATTGATTCGTAGAATTGGAAGTTGATTGCTTTTTTCAACTGATTCTTAAAAAACTAATTTACTGATAAAACGATTTCACGATTTTTTATCGTAATTCGTATATTTAAGGCAGCGTTTTACTAAGTTTTTATACCTGTTTTAACGATTTTTTTTAATGAGATCTATGTAGGTAGTTGGAACAAAACAAAACTTTCCGAAACAGATAAGAAAAAATAATTCCCTATCATCATCAATTAATTACACAAGATATTGATGTGCAGTTGCTTTTTGATACAAAGGGTCATTTTTAATCAATTTTATGTATATACGAAGTACTTACTATATTTTTAAAGCAGTTACAGTAAAGCAAAATAAAGATAGACGAGCCATCGCTATCGAACGCGGATGGAATCCATTTAAAAACTCATTTCTCACAGTCACGTAGGTAATGTTATAAGCTGTCGATCGCAGAATCCTGCAGCAGCTTCTTCCTATAGTTTTGCTTTTTGTTCTTCTTTTTTCTAAGATGATCATTTCGCTGATAGCTATTCTATTTCAGGTATCAACCTGAAATAGAATATCATTACTTTGATAAAAGATATCAATCTATTATCAAAGTAACGAAAAGAGTCTTGGAGACGTGAAACGACGCGACGTCAAATACCTACCTATGACAAAAGTCATACAATTAAAAAAATTAAATATCGATAATAAAGTATCGGCCGGTTTCTGGAAACCCAAATCACTATTGATCCGAGTTTGACACATAGTAATTATTTCATTTTTTCGTTGATCATCGTTCGAGAAACCGGCCGTATATCTGTGTTTATTTTGAAGGGTATGATATGATATCAAACCAATCGTATGCTTCAGTGCTTTGCGCGAAGCAATACATCACAGAGCACGTCCTTAGTAGGTAATCTGCTTTATAAAATGGTGAATATTGTGAATGAAGTTGCGAGAAAAATACTCGCTAGTCCTCGTGTGAAATAAAATAAACAGGACCATAGACAACTGGAGGTTATAGAACAAAGATGAAAACAAAGCTCTCGATGCACTCCGTTTACGTGATACGAATTGAATTACAGTGCATTTAAGTAAGATTGTGAGGTATAAAAAGAAAATAAAGTGCAAAACGGATATTTCAACGCAAGATTTAATTTTGCTCCATACAAAATATTGTAGTACTATATTTATTTATTGCTTACATGTACATTTTGCTATAACATACTATATATAACATCTTAGGTCATAACTTAGTATATGCACCCTGCAAGGGCACTGCAATATAGGTTTGTTTTACTTTTACACAATTGAATAACTAGATGTCAAATAGATTTCGTTTTAGTCTTCGAGACTCGTTTGAGTAATACTAACGGCCGGTTTCTCGAACGATGATCAACGAAAAAATCAAATAATTACTATGTGTCAAACTCGGATCAATCGTGATTTGGGTTTCCAGAAACCGGCCGTTAGACTACTGATTCAAATATCAAATGATCGGCTGTCTAATATAAACGTCAACATCCGACACTGTCCGAATAAAACTTTCTGTAACTTTCTGAATCTGTTTTGTTCGCAGCCGGCGCAAACTTGTGGTCATATTATACCCACTTCACTTATATTTTATACAAGCTCCTCTTATAAAGCTTGTTTGCTACTTTATAAACAACAGAAAGTTAGTCCGGGGAACAATAAAGATTGTATAATCAATCGTTTATAAATTTGTTGTTTTTGTTAGACTGGGAAGTTCTTTTATTAGTGGAAGTGCTTTGAGTTAAACTATGCAATATGTTTATATCTACATATAATATTTGAAACTATCACGATTTTGAACATAGGGAAATAATCAAACTTACAAATCATGGTAAATATCCTGTTTATAAAGAAAACTAACATCACAAATAAATAAAAAAAAAAAACGTTTTTAAAGTATACGTATTCTATCAGCAATCCCATAGTTTTGCTTAGTAGAACTAGAGCGCGATGTGTGAAATGTTTACTTATAGAATATTTATTTATAGCATTTATAATTATGTGTCGTAGCACCATTAGCGAAATGTGCCTTCTGCCAGTAACTAATAAAATTCTAAGTCCATATACCTACAGCCTTTGTCATTTTCTCCTTTTGAAAGAACATAATCTCGCTGTAAACTCCGACTATAATCTACCGAAGTGCATTGATACCGCCATACAGACCAACATGGACATGCCATGCCAGCCGGCACGCGTGTACAACACAATCGTGCAAAAGGACATGCATTCACCGGCTTCCTGATAAACGCTGTTCCAGACTTCAATAGACCATTGTCATAGCTCAGTTCTAGCAAACGAGCAACAAACTACTATTTAAAAGTATCCAAGTTCAATAAAATCGTCGCAAAGTCAGTTCTATTCAAACTAAATAATTTTTAAATAAAATAAATATTCACGGACAATTCACACATCACACTTTATTCCCAAACTTAGAAAAATAATAGTTTTCATTATAAACGGGATTATACCATAACACCATTATACCATGATTTGAAGTTTGATTATTTTATAATGAAAACTATGTTCAAAACGATGATAGTTTCAAATACTTATTATGATTTATTATATTAAAAAATAATGTTTGAAAGTTTAGTTGCTGGCCGTAGGGAATTTTACCATCACAAAAATTAACAAGAATGTCTTTCCGAAAAATTACAAAATGTCTGTAAATGCACCAAATTTATTTGTGTGATAACCAGACACAAGGCCTTAGCTTCGGCACGCCGTTTAGCACGCCGTTCGCGAAGCCATCCGTTGCGCGTGTCTACTCTTTATATATTAATCTATTGTGTTATTATGTATAAGGGAGGTCTAGGCTCAGTTTATTACTTAATTATGTAATATCAAACATTTGCTAATATTATTTAAATTGCCTAAAACAATGTAATGTTAGAGGCTAGCATACCTCGTTTGTAGCTCACACCGCGTGTAGTGAACCATTCTGTAAACGTACTTGTAACTGGCATGTTAGCGTTTCAGCTGATAAATAAGCTAATTACCCCGCTCAAGCTTATTTATATTGTGTTTAAAGCTTGTTGCAAGAGGCTAGTGGAATAGCGGTCTAACTTATAAAAAGTTAGCGCAGACTTGAAGTATTTATTACTATACGTAATGATGACATAAATTTAACGTTATTTTTATATAAGATTTAGCTAGGCTATTGTTCTTTTGAATAGGGGATAATCTTACGCTTACTATCTTGTTACTTAAATATATTCAAACCTTGGTGGCTGCTAAAATAAACAAGTATAAGGGAAACGATCCAAAGATTTCACACAAAATAATTCAGTAGATACACATACACGCATACTGCCGCTGCTCCATAGCCGTGGGCAATATATTATTACATTTTTGGGTACAGTGACTTTCCATCACAAAAAATCCAATAAAGGAATATTGTTTCAGTATGAACCAATTCATTTTTTAATTGAAAATTGCTAATTTCAATTACCTGAATTGTTTTATAAAAAAGCTGAAACTTTAGACTCAAGAGCAGTTCTATAAGTTACAGACTCTTGAATCGGATAAAAATAGCTGAAAGACTGAACTAGGTAGAGTTTTAATTAAACTGGTGAAGGGGTGTATTATAAAGTGAGTCGGCTATACCGGTTTCCTAAGAAACGGTGGTCATGATATTATGGAAACCGCTCTATGTCGGTGAGTCTCAGAACACTCTGGAATCTCAGAAGAATTGTCCCACGTGACATTCTAAATCCAAGATGGCGGACTAGTTATGCTGTGTGCACATAACGGGTAGAAACAAATGCTTGCTGTATATAAATGTTGGTTTTAACTTTACATTATTTATTTATTTTTTAGCCACTATCTTCCCACTGCAAGGCAAAGGCCTCCCCTCCTTCCACTCTTGTCGAATATTTATTGATAAACTTGATAAGTGTTGATACTAAATAAAACGGTATTGGAATGTTAAAATCCACGTGTTAAGAAGCGGGCAGGTTCCGCCAGTTTCTTTAGCTGCCTCTTTTCATTGCACTCAATGGTAGAGTAAGTAGTAATGGGTAGTTGGGTATAACTATATATTTTCATGCAACTCTGTTGGGCTCCACTGAATCTGCGTAATTAACGCTGCAAGTTCGCTTGATTGACAGACAGTTCCGATGTCTGGACTTTTTGAGACTTTTTGTTTTTGAGGCTAAATTTCGCGTCGGATGTTCTTCTGACACGTGACGTTTTTGGGCAGAGATTTTAAAAGTGCTATAAACTGGAAACCAAACTGCTAAATAAGTTTTTAATTGACTAACGTAACGAAGACTGTATTTTTATAACATTTTTGTAGATCGTTCTCGTATTCAAGCGTGCAAACCACGCACAAAAAACTGCGTTTTTTTTATGTACTTACAAGATTGTATTTTTTTTTTGCTTATCATCGTAAAATTGAAATAATAGACTTTAGATACGGGTGCAATTCTACAATATATTTTACAGCGGCGTTCATTGTATTGAGTTAACGACAAAAGAATTTTCTGTAAAAGCGTGTTTTTCGAGTTTCATTGTTTCATGAAATTAAAAGCTACAGAATTGTAGGTAACAATGGGTGTTGTTTGGATCAAGAATGTTGCAGTTGAGAGAAAAATCAGGGTTTGTACAGTCAGTGAGAAATTATGTTGAAAGTGTTTGTTAGTACTTTTCTTTGCTATTATATTTAGAAAAAGTATTTTTTTCGGATTTACGAGTATTATATTAAGAGACTTTTCTAAGATGCAAATACCACTTATATAATCATCAACCTATAGCAGTCCACAGCTGGACGTAGGTTTCTCCCAAGACGCGCCACTGAGCCCGGTTTTCGGCTCTTCTCATCCAGTTTTTGCCGGCTACACTCCGTAGATCGTCGCTCCATCTCGCAAGAGGGCGTCCTACACTACGCTTACCTAAACGCGGTCTCCACTCCAGTATCACTTATATATCCGCCGCAAAATATTTGGTGAAACATGTTTCAAAACGAAAAACCACAATCACATGATAATATTGAATTTGAAACGTAAAATATAGCTTACTACTAGATTACAAATCTATACTTAATTTCCTTTGGTCCTACCTTTCTCTCGGCCTTTTTTGACCCACCCAATCCATAATAATGGTTATATTGAAAGCAATATCTACGCAAAGCGTTGGTAAAGTAGCATCTCCAAAAGGAACTTCCCAAGTTATGTAAGGGAATATTACTGAGCTGTAAAGTGGACTGAAGTAGCTCTCAAGATCATTACTTTCTTAAGTGGGCGAGGGCACATAGTTATAGTACGAGATCCGGCTGCGGGATTACTGCGCTCATCTGTTTTTTGCTGGAAACCGATTTTTTATGTATATTTATAATTAGGAGAATATATATTTATCAGGTTGCCTAGCAAAATTTGGCCGCCAGTATGTTTAATTAAATTATTTTTTTTTGTTTTTTGGGAAAAAATATCGTTCACTTGTTTTTTAAATAACATAACGTCTACATCATGGCAATTTATATGAAGATTCAAAAAAATTTTGCTAGGCAACCTGATAAATATATATTCTCCTAATTATAAATATACATAAAAAATTGGTTTTCAGCAAAAAACAGATGAGCGCAGTAATCCTGCAGCCGGATCTTAGACTATTACGTTTTTATTGCGGGACTAGGGATGTACCACAGTGTTTTATTGCCAAGCTAAGGTACTCACAAGAGGAATTTGAAACGCGGATGCAGGAAGTATGAGAAAACTTTGAGCTCTGAATGTGAGTAGTTTTAAATGTACGACTAATGCAATACTTTATTATAAGTAGGGCAAAGTGATTGATGCAGTGCGTGCGATGTAATAAGCTATGTGATGCCATGCAGTGTTTGATATCAATAGAGGTAAGATCAGTTTAAGTGTTTATTTAATAAAACTGTAGGCTGTTGAAACTTTTATATAATAACCTGGTACTCTGTATAAGAACTTGACATTAGACTTATGTCTAATGTCAATTTTCTAACTTACTGCCTTATGGCAGTAAGTTAGAAAATTGCCATAATTTGTCTGCTTCTAACTGTGAACCGTACTTTTCATTATCAGGACCATCAGGACCGTGGAGTCAGCTAATTATTCAGAGCAGTAAAGCGAGTGAAGAAATTAATTTTGTGGGTTTATGCTCGAAAATTAACTTCCTACTCTCCGTTCTCTCTTTGTGCATTCACGTGGAATAAGAATGGTTTAAGATACTCAATAAACACTGAAATATTCTTTACGACACCTTACATACCTCTGCATCTCATCTAGATGATTTAAACAGAAGAGAAAGAAAATACTTTTATATAATCAAATACAGCGTTATTCCTCGATTTTATTTTATAAGTACGGTTTTATGGAAGAAATCGCTGTTGCGATAAGACCGCCGATTGTAGGACAGTTCCTTAATAAAATTAGTTTTATTAGTTTTGTAAAGCCAGTCCTCCAAGAAGTTTTTTTTATTTTTATTTACGGGACGCTGTAGTGCCTGGTTCCGCTTATTTTAGATGGAGTAGACTTGACACCTTACAATTACCGTAAAAAAAACTTAAATATTTAGGTAAGTTTATTGCAGGATCAGAAAATTAAAAGCCATCAAGGATCTCTGTTGAGGAGTCTGTTGGTTTAATATACCAATGCGTTAACTAGAAAAACTACCTGAAGTTTTTACGGTGTAGAATGAATATAAATACACGTAGAACCTTCTTTAGTCGTAATTCCTCCGCGTCGCAAACCTCAGTCCCTGTCGTGGACCGGAAATTACGAAAAATGCGGCCCCGGTAATGGACACGCAAAGATGTGTGCTTCCGGGAAGTAACCGAGAAAAATGTTGCCAACTTAATAAAACTATTTGCAAGCTTTCGGACAAACATTTTTTAGAACAAAATAAAAAGTAGGTACTTATATATTTTATAAGTTTTTGAATGGAAATCGGTAATTTGTAAATTTTGACTAGACTTGTTACTCGATAACAAGAAAGTCAATACTTACTGACAGCATCGAAGTACTACATATTTTGTGAAACCCCAATCCAAGGATCAAGTGTTATTTTATTACTAATAACTTCTTCAGAATTGATATTTTATTTCTATATCCCTTTGTAAGCTATGTGTGTAATATTTTCGACCCGGTTTCGCAAAAATAAATAAATAAGTATTCACGGACATTTCACACATCACACTCTAGTCCCAAACTAAGCAAAGCATGTACTATGGGAACTAGGTTGCTGATAAAATACTTATTACTTTTTTTTTGGAAATACATACATAAAATACATAGCAACACCCAGACACAGAACAATTATTTATATTAATCACACAAACATTTACTCTGGGTGGGAATCGAACCCACAACCCGCAGCTCGGAAGGCAGAGCTACTACCAACTGAGCTGTGACGTTTGTCTATGCTCAAATACTTGCGTTTTTGGCGCTCTTTTTGTATTAAATATTACCATTAAAACACTGCACTTACAGTAAAACTTGACATCGTCTAGGTAACTGAAACTGCTAATTTTCTCGTGAAAACAGAAGCACAAGTCAAGGCAATACTTCTAGACGGAGCAGTCATCCAATTTGCGGAGTTACGCTTGTTGTAAGCGCGAGAAACTTTCGCACTTGTTGTTTCAGAACTTCCTGATTTTATACGAAAACATTCAGAGTTGTTTCAAAGTTTATCGATTATTTTTATGTTTGGAGAGCTTTTAAAGTGTAGTTTTAGATATTATAAGTAAGTTCAGTATTTATAAAGCGTAGAGACGGTAATTGGCTTAGAGATACATGTTTGAAAACAGGTTTATTTTTCACTGCTAATCTATACGATTTATGAAGAATAAGTTTTTTCTGTTAGCTTAATGATATTGCCGTTTTACTATCTCGCCAACCACATAAAAAGGTAGGTATAATATTTAAAACTATCACGGGTTTGAACAACAAAACCATAAAGAGATTCCAATGAATGAAAAAATGTCAAGGCAATAAATGCCTATCTAAAATTATGTGTAGCTTTAACTGGAATGTAATAAACATTGTTTTTGTCTGCCAAATGTTACTGTGTTTTTTCTTACTTATAATTTACATTATCTTAGTGTACAGAACAATGTTTGTGTGGTGAACATAAACATTTGTTCTGTATCTGGGTGTGTTTATGTTTTATATGTATGCACAAAATAAATAATAAAATAATCTAGTTCCCATACAAACAAGTATGTACAAGCTTTGCTTAGTTTTGGGACTAAAGTGTGATACCCGTCAATATTTGACGACCGATGTGGCGCGGTGGGCGAAGGTCCGCCTGCGATGCGGAGGTTGCGGGTTCGATTCCCGCCTTGGGATAAATGTTTGTACGATCTGCAAATATTTATTCCGGGTGTTCTGGGTATTTTATATGTATAATAAAAAATATCTATCTATGTATGTATTGTATTAAATATATGTCAGTCTTCTAGTATACCCATAACACAAGCTCTGCTTGGCTTGATGATGTTGTGTTGATTGTCCAACATTATTTATTTATTTTGTTATTTTATTTATTTATAGTAGTTTTAAACGCAGAATAGCTGTTGTTTCCTGTCGAAAAGTTTTTAAGTATACTATTCCTAGCTATTATTCTATATTACTCTACCGTAGTTCTATCCACGGTTGGCTGGTCTAATAAATTTCAACTGTGCCCGCCGCCGAGGTTTATCTTATTTCTAAGGTAAAAGACTATTATTTATAATAAAAACTTTGAACGTAAGCTTAGAAGTTGAACCTGTTGTCTTGACTTTTAAGTTTTACTAAAACTGTGAATTGTCCGTCCATATTTATAAATGTGCAAGCCTTAATTCCAAAACGAGCTTTAATTCCAAAACAGTTAATATTTATGTTTTTAGTTTTTGAGATTTAGTGTAACAATAAAAAACTAGAACTACGTGAGCTACGATTTCTTAGAATTTTAATGATTTTGTAGAAAATAGGGACGAGTGGAAGGACTTGGGGACCTTTGCCCAGCAGTGGGACGAGATAGGTTAGAAAAGAAAAAGAACCAAAAAGGTCGATTGTACAAACGTGTTTTGAAACAAGAAACTCTATTGATAAAAACAAAATAATAAGCCTCGCAGTGTCAATACAGTGACCTCTCGAAGCTCTTCGATTCCGCGGCTCTGAACCACTTTGTGCCGAATTGGGACCATTAGGAGCAAAACGTGTTATTTGGAAAAGGATAACTGAGTGCTCTTCAGATTCGAGACTCTTATGCGCAAATTGTGTATTTTCTTTCGGTTTTTTTTACACGACACGAAGCAAAGAAAGGGTTATGAGATTAGTGTATACATATGTATGTAGATAAGAAAAAAAAAAAAAAGATAAGTAGGTATGTACCTACTTATCTTTTATTTTTTTTTCTTATCTCATAACCTTTTCCTTGCTTCACGTGATAAATATCTCACACATATGATAGAGAAAGAGAGAGACATTTATTTGACAAACACACATAAAAACAAAACAAAACATATGTGAGTTTTTTTTTTTTTTTTTTTTTTTTTTTTTCATATGTGAGTTTTTTTTACCACTTTTATAAGTCTAAATAATAGAATTTCATGCAATATATTGCTATCAGGTTGTTGTTGTGTCATCTGATTTATTTATATCTTCATTATTGCATTTCAAGTATTTTTTTGTGTAAATTAAAACGTGTATTTAAGTTTTTTATACAAAATGTCACCTCAGATATTCTTAGTAATATTGCAATTAAAAAATTGCTATCAAAATCATTTATTAGTTTTTTATGTAAGGTCATGTAGATTTTTTAAGTAGTTTTTAAATACTACGACTAGCCAGAACCATCTAATACGCTAGTGTTTAACTTACTTACGGCCGGTTTCTCGAACGATGATCAACCAAAAAATCAAATAATTACTATGTGTCAAACTCGTATCAATCGTGATTTGGGTTTCCAGAAACCGGCCGTTAGTGTTTAACTTACGCTAGTGTAACGGTTCCTTGCTTATAGTGGCATATGTTATTTGTGCAATTTTCTATCCGAATCCATCGAAAAAATGTTCAAAATCCGACATGAATCACGCTGTCAAAAGCAAAAAGCCAAATAATCGTCGTCAAGCCTGCAGTGTCATGCCGATTGGACGATAGATTGGACGATAGATTGGATCGTGTGTGGTGTATATGGACGTACTGCAGATTGTATCCAGCCTGCAGTGTCATGCCGATTGGACGATAGGAAGGATCGTCTGTGGCCACCATAAGTGCTATACACTGGTTGGGTGTTGAGAACGTTAGCCTCAAGTTGTCATTCTATAATAGACCCTATCTGAGATATTAATAAAGCACTACATCGTCGTCGCTAGTTTAGATTTCAAATTCTGGAAATATACAAACACAAATGTTTACATTCTTTAGAAACAACGGTATTGTACATAAATATTTTTATTAAAGCAGTATCTACGTTTCATAAACAATATTAAATTTTTGAACATATTGTGGCGGTAAAATATGTAGACCTCGAATCGGTTTATTTACCCAAGAAATATGTTTTCCGTTATATCGGATCGTATAAATTAAAAGCAAATATTTACTGCCATTAATGGTTTCCTTAAAAATACAGAAGAACGTATTAAATACCATTTTATGCTCAAGAGTTTCATGTAGTCTGCTTTTTCGTAGCTTCGTAGCTGAGTCGTAGTATCTCGTAGCTATTGCGTAGCACCATTGTGTAGTAGTATTAGCCGTTGGTAAAGTAAATCACCTAGTATGTAAGACGATTCTAAATGATCCTTTTGATTTTATTGAATAAAGAACTTTACTTACTTACTAGTAGTAGTTTCATTTTGTAGTAGAGCCCGTTTGAGAAAGTACTACCTATTTCTATTTCAACCTTTCACGTAGTATTGTGTATCAAATTTTTGAGCCAAATGTAATAAATAAATAAATATTCTGGGCCATTTCACATATCACACTCTAGACCCAAACTAAGCAGAGCTTGTACTATGGAAACTAGATCGCTGATAGAATACTTACTTATATACTATTTTTTTGTAAATACATACATATAATACATAGTAACACCCAGACACAGAACAAATATTTATTTTCATCACACAAACATTTGCTCCGAAGATTTCTTTCCACTGCCTTCCATGCTTGGAAGGCAGAAACTACTACCAACTGAGCTGTGACGCCTGTCAATAGAACAAAATGAAGCATGTGATGAGTCACACCTTTGACTGAACTATATCCGTACAGTACCTCAATAACTCCAATAAGGAAGGATCCTCTAATACTCTGCATCCATAGTTCTTAGAATCTTCAATCAACAGTGCTTGGCTGTACCTACCACCGACGTCATAGTTGTACTTCAACAAAATTATTATTAGCAATTCAACCTGAGGGCTGAGTCGAAATAAATGCGACAATCGTAAACGTAACGTATTTAAAACACACTGCGCGCTAACGCTGCAAAATTCCATAGTAAAGCTGATGTTGACGCGCAGTGTATCTCAAATACGTCACTGTTTCAATACGTTTACGATGATTCGTGCTCATTCCCCTGATCTCAGATCGCTTGAAGTTCTGTTTATACAGTTAATGAGTCGGAAACCGTTTTCATAGATATAGTCGGAACTACAGCTATGTGCTTTAAGTGAATAGCAGATATATTTAGGATAAAGTTAAATTAAGTGGTGACTTACACAAACTTGAAATTCAGTTACAGTTTAGCTAAGACTAATGTAATAATAACAATGATTTAGTTTATTATAAAGAATCAGATTCTACTCTTTCTTGTAAACATTTGAGTTTTTTTTAATTTTGTTTTATGAACAAGTTTAATACCTTTTCCTTTGCCACAAAAAAAATCTATTTTATTATACTAAATTAATATACACTACTTTGAGTAGGATTTAAACCCGCGACTTTCCCCTTATTACAAGACTGCGAAAACCAACTACGCCACCGACTCTCAATTCCACTCTAGTTACCTTCTCAAAAAATATTTTTGACTGGTAACTAACAATACAAATATACTAACAACTATTGTAGATTCAAGTCATAAACAATTTAAAAGCACACCAAACCACCGGTTAATAAAATAAAATCATCATCATCATCATCATTCCCCTGCCCTTATCTCACATTAAGCGCGGTCGGAACAACATGTTCTCTATCTCCACTCACTCCTATCATTCGCTTTAATAAAATAAAATCTTAAGTAATAGTCCGGAAGAATAGTCCTTTTATTTCAATTGTCTGATTCTTACGCTACTCTTAGCGCAATATCAGGGAAACAGTGGGTCTTCGAGAAAAATCATTGGGACCATTTTTATAGAAAATTATAAGATCTACAACATTGCTCTATAGTACTTTGTCTATAAAACTTATCGTTTTCGAGAAAAATCCAAAAAACCTAAAATTTTGACGTAGGGCCCCGAATAAGTCTCTAAGCTCACATGGGATTGATGGGGACTTTTGACACTTTATTTCTTGTGGTAAACCTAAGGTTTCTACGAAAATTTGGCTCTGTCGGAATTTTCTTTATTTGATCACTATTTTTATGTCTAAATTGACCGGACTATAAAAATACCGTTAATATTTAAATTAAATATTTTCTCTGCTTTTTATATTTTTGTCAAAATTTTCCAATATCGAATGCAAACGTGAGCTAATAAATTGTGCATAAGTATCGGCAGCTGGCAGGTCCAGTACCCCAAGTACGAGTTTGTGCACACACGGATCGCAGAGACGCAATCGCCGAGCGCCACTGATTTTGTATGGAAATCCAAGCTTCTGAAAAAATCTGCTAGGGGCGCTGCTTGGATTTCCATACAAAATCGGTGGCGCTCGGCAATTGCGTCTCTGCAATCCGTGTGTGCACAAACTCGTACGTGGGGTACAGAAAGCTGACAACGAATAAATGTGACAATCGTAAACGTAACGTTTTGAAGATACACTGCGCGCTAATACTCCAACGTTCGATAGTAAAGCTGATGTCGACGCGCAGTGTATCTCAAAAACTCTTTCGATACTTTTTCGATAGTCACAATTATTCGTGCTTACCTCCAGTAGAAGGTAACTTTCTGTGTTGGAAGTGTCGCGTTCGAGTAATAAATAGTGATAGATGCGGTGTCGTGGCCAATGTGGATGTGCACTGTACTTGGTCTAGACCAAGTTCCTAGGAACTCGTAAGTATTCTGAAATGTTATGTACTATGTGTTTGTGTGTACATAGGTATCTATATTATAATAATATTCATGGACATTTCACACATCAGACTCTAGTCCCAAACTAAGCAAAGCTTGTATAAGAATTAGATTGCTGGTAGAATATTTATATACTTTCATTTTTTTTTGGAAATTCATACTTAGAGTAGGTACATAGAAAATCCAGACACAGAACAAATATTTATGTTCATCACACAAACATGTTCTGTGGATGAGAATCGAACCCACAACCCACAGCATGGAAGGCAGAGCTATTTATTTATTTACTTTCTAGTATTCTTAGACAAAATGACCACCTAGAATCACCTAGTATGTAAGAGGATCCTAAAAGATCCTTGTAATTTTATTGAATAAAGTAATTTTGACTTTGACCACGATCTATGTCGCTACAGTAACGTCGTTCCTACTGCGGCGTATATTGTGTTAGTTTTAAAACAAATATGAAATGAGTTTGAGGTATAAAAATGTCCGGCTCCAACCACTTCTTCATAACGTGCCGCATCAAAACTCATAAATTTGACATGACGTCAACACACAACACTTTGTACACTACAGCCGACACGACATTTATACGATTTCTTACAATGCTGCCGAATGTAAAGGACATACGGCTCTCAATGTCTCGAATAAATGTGACAATCGTAAACTTAAAGTATTTAAAAGCAAATGCTGCAACGTTTGAGAGTAAAGCTGATGTTGACGCGCAGTATATCTCAATACGTCACTGTTTCGATACGTTTACAATTGTCACATTTGTTCGTGCTCACCCCCAGCACAGGGGTCTTATTCGACCTCTTTCACATTTCACTATTATTACACTCCGACACAACGATCGATCACACGATAACGACATATCAGACGTCTAGCGCCTGATATGTCGTTATCGTGTGTCGTATCGGCTGGTACGAGAATGCCTATTGGCGCGGCAATGCGATGCACTCTCGAACATTCACCACATTATCTGACCCTACATCGGCTGTTTACTGCTGAACGCACAAATAATGGGAGCGAAACGACCCATAGATTTGCGAGCCTGTAATCCCGCCAAGTTTGGTTGTCCTCAAAGCATAATACACTTTTGTGTAATATCTAGGCTAAAATTCCGGTTTAAACCAGTTGTTTATTTTCCAAATAGTTCCTAGCTACGAAGCTATCAGTCAGCGCTCAAAGCGTTTCATTACAGCGGTAGGTATTTGACTGAGCTAGTTTGGATGGAATCTGGTCGTTACGTCAATGCAACAATAGTATTTATGGTCAACAGAATGGTACAAACTCAACAAAATTAATCCTTATGAAATAAGTTTTTACGTGTTACTTTACAAACACAGAAGTCAGGTAATGCTAGAGTTTCAAAGTATCACATTGTACTAGATATGTAACTAATACAACGCGAAAATTGACAACACAATAGTGTACATTCACGCCAAAAATATATGACACATAAATCGAAAGAAAAATATTGTATATAGCATCCGAGGCATTGCTCAACTACAGAGCGGAATTGCAGAAAGGAGAGGTAAAAAGCTTTACCCTTTCTAAAGCACGTAAATAGAAACGCTCGTTTGGTTCGGATCGCACACACGCACACTGCCCGCGAGAATAAACGACCAAGTGAAATGGGAAAAAAGTTAAATATGTATGTGAGTGTGGGTAAATACATAAATCGGTATATATTCGTTTATATAAAAAAGGTATGGAAGCGGGTGGCTGGCTGCGCTGGTCTCAGTCGCGTTCCATCCTCCACGACCGTAGCCGGTCGGTGGCTGCCTCCGACCACTTTACTTTCGGCGCGAGTTCGAGTTCTACTCGTGATATCTTTGTAATAAACTTGAAAAGTGTAAGTGGTGACGAGTGATGAACAGTGTTGGTGGGACTTGTTGTTTTAGAACTTTATCAAGACTTTGAGAATGCACGTCCAAGTAAGTGAAAAAAAATTGATAGTTGCTTAAAGTACCTATATGTTTTTAAATAGGTATTTCAAGTAAAAACTGCCTATATTTTTTTTATTAAGTAGCTTGTTAGTACGGATTAAATAATGGACAAAGTATAGGTTATTGAAACAATTACTTATTTATAAGTTATAATATATCTCATGTACACAGTTTAACAATAAATTATTCTTATTCTTATCTTACTTGCACATATATTAGACAAATTCATTTATTTTTTATTTGTGTCATCGTAATGCAAAAAAAAACAACAGCATGCGACCTATTATTAGTATAAAATATTTAGTAGCATTCTACTACTACTTTAAATTTATTTTTAATTACTTCCAAGGAAGGAAAACTGACAAATATCAAAATAATCAATTTTTCAAAATAAAACTCAGACGAAAAATTGTTTTATTCTGAACCACTTTATATTAAGTCGGTTAAAAAAGCTTAATTTTCAAAACAATATACAAGCAAATATTACAAACGAAATAATTACCTACTCAATTATTCGAAATGTTATTACAAACGAAATATGACCCGCGTTAATCGAACCCAAACCCTTTTCGGGATACCGTATCATTAATAAGATATTCACAATAATTCCCAAAATCCTTTTAACTCGTTAAAACCTGAAAGAACTTAACTTTAATGAAATTCGTTCAAAAACGTTTAAAAGCGTACGATTTTATTTTCGTTTCAGGAACGGTGACATAAGAGGATTTAAATTTATAATGACGAGACTGCTATTTGCATTTTAATTGAAAGTTTTCATTTCAATGAAGAGCTTATGATAACTGAAATAAAGTTAATGGCAGAACAGCAAACTAACGGTCTATCTTATAAAAAGTTAGCGCACTCTTGATGTCTTGATTACTATAATGGTGACATAATGTCAACGTTAACTTTTTACAAGATAGGGGGTTAAAATAAATTTTTAACATATTGTTATATTACTACTCCCTATCTTATGAAAAGTTAGCGTTGACATTATGTCACTATTACGAATGGTAATCAAGTCTGCGCTAACTTTTTATAAGATAGACCGCTAGTATTTAGGTTTAGGTAGTCTACACAGAAAGTTTTTTTAACTACAGTTTAGTAATTCAATTCGCATTGGTTTTGATGGATTATCTAGCAATTATTACTTAAACTACAACAGCAATGAAGCTTTAAGATATGGAGGTTTTTTTTTATTCAATACACAATAGCTCTGAATGTGAAAGCCATTTTATAATGCTCTCAATTTATTTTGCTCTAACATACATATTGCACGCCAAACATGAAATTCACCCCAATATACTATTAAAACACAAGTTTGTTCATAAGAATGATTCTAATAAGCTTTTGGTCTAAAATACTAAATTCATGTAAGTATTTTTGACAATGAAAATGGAACTTTATCAATGGATTTAATTATCAAATAAGTCTTTAGAAAAATACTTGCACAAGTATATCGTAAATAGCGACCGTAAGATATCAAAACCAATATTATAAGAAATCCGAGTACAACCTTCATTAAAATTTTACACCTCAATAATTCGAGAAACATTCCTCTTTCATTACACAAGGGGGATGTTTTGGTGAAAATACGATAACAAATAAGAACGAAAACGCGATATCAATTTCGTTGGATGATTTCAATTTTGTACGTTATTTTCTTTGCCGGGAGTTATAATTTCGCTCTGCAGATTGGGAATGATCTTGATACTTTTAAAATAAATCATATTTAGAAGGTTATACGTAACTTCATCTGGCTCACGAGGGAAAAATATTGCGGAGTCTTGTGTTAAAAAAATCGAACAGGATTTCGATAAAACTTACATAATATTTTATTTGATATCAATACTTAGATTGTATGTTAAAGCACTTATACAAATTCACACCAAATTTTTACTACGGATTTTTTACTGGTAAATATCGGAGCATTTATTTTTCTATACCTCGATGCGACTAGCTTATTATGGGCCTAAATTTTGTTGAAGGATTTCACGGCTCGGGCACAACAAGTATTCACGCCCTCAGCATCAATTATTTGGAAGAAAAATAAGTATAACTAAGTACCTATATTTTTTCAATTGGCAAATAGACTTTATTCACAAACAAACTTACGGCTATTACAGTATTTACAAAATGTACATAGGCATATAAAATACATAAGAAAAAGTTGAGCTATCTACAGACTGTTGCTAAGTATATTACCTACAACTCTCATCACGAACTATCTATTCCACGCTATAAACAAAAAGCTAAGAAAGTAAATTACGATTGAGAAAATTAGATAGTAAAAGTTGTAAGTACATATTACTCGGGCACCGCAAACTAACACATAGCATCTTCGAGAGTTGAATGAAAGTTAATTTAATATAAACTTTGGCATTTCGTGTTCGGTTGCGGGTTTAGTTTGAATTCTGTTTTTGTTTCAGGTATAATGAAGACAATGAACATATTGTTCGTCGTTATATTCGGTAAGTACGGGTAACATTTCAGAAAGTTGAACCATTTTGTTTGTCTAATTGGGTCTCGATTTTAACGCATGCCGTGGCACCCTATAGTTGAAGAAACACGT
Source organism: Ecliptopera silaceata (assembly GCA_932527185.1). Lineage (NCBI taxonomy): Eukaryota > Metazoa > Arthropoda > Insecta > Lepidoptera > Geometridae > Ecliptopera > Ecliptopera silaceata. Next base: position 4,559,556 of record OW052208.1, on the reverse strand, counting down.
AGCAATAAGCCCATTTACTTTAATTTTTAATTCTCATGTGATTTCTTTGTTGGTTGTCCTAAATAAATAAATAAACATAACGTAGAAGATATTTCGTGGGTAATGATAGCGAACAACGGGCTGAGCTGAGCGAAGTAATAAGAAGAGGGTAAAACTACTTAGGTACAGATAGTCCGCTCTTAGAATTATATTTCACTATCGGGTATAATTTATCAGATAGATATTTAATAAGTAGGTATAAGTTTGTTTATGTAACATTTTAAATAAATCAGTAGGTATATAATAAGTAAAGTTAAAGTAAAAGAACTTTAATTTTAATAACCCACGACCATGGAAGGCAGAGCTACTACCAACTGAGCTGTCAACAATGCTCTTACGTAGATATTCACTACTTTGTTATTTTTTATTTATTTATTTCTAAATTCAGTGTAAGTAAACATAATAATATGTATAATGTCAAATTACCCTGTGGTTTTCATGACGATTTGCCATTATACAGATTTAATAAGTTAGTTCATTTTAAATAAAACATCAAGTAGGCATGCAACGCAGTAAAACCTCCAGGAAATACAGAAAAAAAAATGAAACTCCTGTCAGTTCCATATGAAATATCCATACTTTTTGTGTCGTTTTTAAGCCCGGCCTGTGGTACCTGTCACAATTAATCATGTCAAATGGGACGAAATGCTAAAATAATTACTCCTGTGTTATTCTTTTTGGACAGACTTTGTGGTTAGCCCACGATTTAGGAGCTCTCCAAAAATAATAACACTTTAGATTTGAGGGTATAAATCCTAAAAACAAAAAAAATAGATCCTAACTCCTTGAAAGAGTTAAAATTGTTTTTTTTTATAAAAAAGCAATTAAATGTTAATGCGATTTACATTGAACAATTCAAGAAATTAATTAAAACGTTTATATTACTACTTGGTCAACACATCTCCGTATTATGGGAAGGTGAATTCGTATTTCATTCAACTTTTACTCGACAAATATTATTGTAATAATGAGACTAATTAGTCTTCTCGTATCTCGATAACTTATTAGATTTCTTTTAATAACCTTTGATTTTGTAATATTTTAGCTAGTTATACATATGCGTCATTATCTATTTATACTTATAAAAATCAATGCCACATTTCGTTGTTATTTTATATCTCAAGAACGGGCTCACCTATCCAAACCAAATTTTTAGTCTTTATTTGGACTATATAGCAGGTGGTTTATGTGAAGTTTGCTTGTAATCTGTCGAGTGGTTCTTCATTTATCACATTTTTGGTATATATTAAGCTTTAAAATAAAAATAATTATAGCAGCAGCAGGTGAAATCGGAGCATACATCACTTTGTCGCGCGAACTCATAATAAATAACAGTAATTTCATACAGTTAAGTGCAATTATGTAATTAATTGAACGGCACACGCCGAGTCGAGTGGAGTGCGATCGCTGACGACAAATTGCCTCTCGACACTCAGCCGTAGCCAGGGAGAACAGTCCTTACAATCATACGTTTTATTTTTAAATTAAATTAAAAAAAAACATCAATAACCTGAAAGGAGAAACTTCCAATCTTGTGTTCCAATTTTAAATTCAAATAATTTTCGTTCGTACGTTGACTGTACGAACTGTTTTAAAGTCAAATAAAAAAAAACATTCAGTAATTTTAAAGGAGAAACTTCCAATCTGTGTTCCAATTTTAAATTCAAATAAAAAAAAACCGATAGACTAAAGCGATAACAAACCTTATAATACGTTATACGTTCTATTTTTATATTCAACTAAAAAATCATCCAATTATCTAAAGGTACATTTCAAACAGTATGTTCCATTTTTAAATTCAAATTAAAAAAAAACATCTAATAATCTTAGGGGAGAAACGTGTAATCTTCTGTTTTATTTATAAATTCAAATAAAAAAAACATCCAATAATGTAAAGGGAGTTTATATTTTAAATTACGAGTTCGATTAAATAATTAACTTTACAAAAATTATCCTTGCAAAAAATAAAAAAAGAAAAATAATTATATTAATAATAAATACTAACCAAAAGTTATTTCAACGAAAGTTAAATGGTATAAAAATGTATCTTATGATAGTTATTATATTTGTATACTTATTTATTATTAATTATTTACAAAATGTACATAATAGTCATATAAAATAAATAAGAAACAGCTGAGCTATCTACAGACCGTTGCAAACGATCTATAGATAGTTCAACTGATCCAAATCAGTACCAATCGGAAGCGTACCCAAGACACTGGCTGCATTGCCGCGCTGAATAGCAATGCTGATACGTTGGGCCAGATACTCACCAGCCCTCGGGTCACGCGTATAAAAATTTTGTATACTTTCCGTAATAATCTCAATAATGTGTTAGTGTGCTAGCTATCACCAAAGTGCTGTGTACAAGCCGTTTTATATTTCCGAACAAGAAAACAATTTAGCCGCAAAACGTTTCATAGTCGACTTTGCTCTAAAACGGTTTTATTAAATAAATTTCAAAACTATTAAAAATTTTGAGATTTAAAACACTTAAATATGTAGAAACATATAATGATAGGCGTATGAATGGTTATATTGTTAAAAGCAATATCTTCCAGACGTTCTTTGTAAGTTCAAAAAATTGTAGTTTTAACGTGATTTTATGCAATCATATTTTACGAGTTTTTGTTTTTTATACTTACACATATTTATTGAATCTACAAAATTGTATTCACATAGAATTTTTTTTGATGATTACGTAATATGGATTAACAAGGCTTTTTTTTTTCCTTACATGATTTTGAGGGATGAAAATTAGCCGATCAATTGTAAAACAGACGAAGCCACGGGCAAAAGCTAGTCATAAATAATATTAAAGAATGTATCTTAATCAAATTATTTGGAAAGCGTTGCTCCCTCATTTCATTTAGGTTGAGAAATTCAAATTAAACACTTGATTAGATTCTCGTATACTTACAACATGGTAGTGAACTCGAGTGAAAATTCATCGATAATTGTCGATGAGTTTTCACTTGATTATAATCGAGAATTTATCGAATGCGAGAAATCCGCTCGCTTTAATTGGCTTACCCTTAAGGTACGAGCAAATATCGAAACTCAAAACAATGTGGAGCATAACCTTCAGCACGCGTAAAAAGCTAATAAGTAGCCGCCAAAAGTTATACTTGCGATAGGTGCTGGTTCAAAGGTTTAAATAGGGAATCTAGACTTGCGATAACTTTAGACGTTGCAGAGCTAAAATAACCTAGGTATTATAGGAAGGTTCACTCACCAGCAACGCCAGCAATCCAGTCCAGGGGGGTCTATACAGGTTCACAAGCATCCAAGACCACGTCACGACACAGAAGTTTGTATTGTCAATGTAAATTGTTATTCCTTGCGAAATGAAGCGATGATGTATCGCTCCGCGATGCGATTTGATCTCAACAACAGTAACTTAGTTGGAGAACGCGAAAGCCGAGGTTCTGACAGGACCTCGAGGCTATCGGAGACACGGCAGCTGCACGACCAGAGATGTCGGCGCCAGAACCATGAATCGAATGAACGCCGGCGCGAAGATTGAATGCCGGCGCGCGATGCGATGAGTGAATGAACGGGTAGCGATATACGTTCGCATGTTCACTAGTTCACTCTGATAGGTGGGCGCGAAATACAAATTCGCGCGTATTACCCCGATTATAAGATTGCATAACATTACAAGCGAGATAAACCAACCTTTTTCTACCTATAAGTATTTTTAACCATACAACGTCAAAAATATTGAAATATATATAAATTACACACAAACGTGCTGTTGGCGTAACCATTTTCCCCGGCTTGAAAGTTCCTACTTTCAAAACACAAGAAAAGCGAAATATTATAATTGCATATCGTCGCGAAACTCTACCATATAAGCGATGTAACAAGCAAATAAATTATACTAAAGTTATCCTAAAGAAAATTATACTAATATGTTTAAATTACTAACCCTAACCTAATCAACTGAATGCAATTTAGTTTATTGAGTTGGAAGAGGGCACAATTTTACAATCGGTCTGCTCTGAAGCATTCCACCTTGTACTTTAACAGAAGCTACTCGACAGATGCCTTTCTTGTCCGGAAAGATTTCAGTAATTAAACCTAACGGCCAATGCAAGGGCATGACGTTATCCTGCATGGAGACTACAACCATACCAACACGTACTGGGTTGGAAGGAGTATTCCATTTTTGTCTTGACTGAAGGGTGTGCAGATACTCGTTGCGCCACCGCTTCCAGAATGACTGGACAAGTTGGTCAGTTAACTCATGTCGTGAAATAAGGTGTAAACGCGTTTCAGTAATTTCGCGAGCAGGTAAAAACACCAGCGGTTTCGTATGAAGAAAATGCGCAGGTGTAAGAGCGGTAGGTTCTGACGGATCCGAGCTAAGTGCATAAAGAGGCCGGGAGTTCAACAAGGCTTCTACTTGAACTAACATAGTGTTGAGCTCATCAAAGGTCAGAATTTGTTGGCCGACGACCTTCAAAAGATGCGTTTTAACACTCTTTACCTCACTTTCCCAACATCCTCCGAAATGCGGAGCTCTGCAGGGGATCGTTTTGAGAATAATTTTATGATCCGCCAATTCCTGTTCCCAATAGGGGCGATATTCATGTGATAGAAAATGGTAAAGATCGCGAAGATATGACCTAGCACCAACAAAGTTGGTGGCGTTGTCTGAGTACAGACACTCGATTGGACCACGGCGAGAAATGAAGCGTTTTAATGCTGACAAGAAGCTCGCGGTGCTGAGATCTGAGGCAACTTCCAGATGCAAAGCCCGCGTTGTCAAGCACGTAAACAGACAAATGTAAGCTTTACGACTCTTTTGACCTCTGCCGCGAACAGTACCTCTACCATGAGATGTCACAGTAAAATCGCCTGACTTTACTACAGTAGTTACGTAAATATTAGTATGACAAATTTTAGTACCCAACTATCCGCTAGAGGCGCTGTACAAATCTTCATACATTTTTTTAACTACAGACGCTAGCGAGTATAGTAAATATAGTATAGTAAAAACTCATGGTAGAGCTACAGAAGTGATCATAAGCGGCCCGGCATAATCACACCCAGTGTGTGAAAATGCTTTAGGAGCAACTTCGACACGCGATTGCGGCAGATCAGCCATGATTGGGAAAACCGGTCGTGGCTTAGCGCGAAAGCAAATATTGCAATTGAATGTTATATGACGAACAATACGTCGAGCGGACAGAATCCAATACCTCTGCCTCAAAAGAGATAGCAGAAGGTTCGGACCGGTGTGAAAGTTTTTTATATGACAGTGGGAAACCAGAAGTTCCACTACGTGGTCCTGTCGAGGAAGCAAAATTTGGTGACGAGAGTCAAAGTCTAACGCAGAATTGGCTAAGCGTCCACCAACGCGAATAAGTCCATCATGCAGAAATGGACTAAGTTTCTGTAATGGCTTAGAACATAATTGTTTGCGTTTTAATCGATCAAGATCTGATTCGAAATATATTCGTTGAACAGAGCGCCACACTTTTAGTTCAGCAAATTCCAAGTCCGATGCGGTGATGGGCCCCTTAGGGAGGCGCCTAAGGAATTTATAAACAAAACAAATTGTCTTTAAATATTTCATCCAAGACGAAAATCTTTTGGCGCGGTCGTACAAAATGTCTTCCGTTGAAGAACCCTCTGAACAAGAACTATCCTGTGTTACCGCAGGAAGGGCAACAGGCTTCATTTCTGGCATCTCTTGCGCTTCACCAGAGACATATGGCTTGACAGGCCATTCGTGTCGAGGTGTTGCAAGCCACGGTGGTCCAGCCAACCACAATGGATGGTGAACCAGTTGAACCGGTGTCAAGCCGCGAGAGAGACAGTCACTCGGATTCTCAGATCCTTTGACATGAAAGAAGTGTTCGGCCGATAGATTTTCATGAATTTTAGCGATGCGATTGGCCACATAAGTGTGCCAGCGATGTGGCGATGAATGAATCCAACTCAAAGTTACAGTTGAATCTGAAAAAGCTACGACAGCCTCAATGGCGCATCGAGCGGAGTAAAGATCAAAAACTCGTTTTATCAAAATTGATAAAAGGAGTGCGGCGCATAGCTCCAGGCGAGCTAGCGATACAACCTTTAGAGGTGCGACTTTGGATTTGGCGCATATTAGTGAGACAACAATTTTACCATCTGGCTTAACCACATGAGCGTAGACTACGCCACCGTAAGCTTTCTCACTAGCATCCGCGAATCCAACTATTACAAGTTGACATTTTTCAATAACGCCAATATGACGTGCGAATTTAAGCTGCGAAATTTGGGGTAACTCAGCTTGAAATTGTTCCCAGAGGCGAACAATGCGATGCGGTGGGACATCATCCCAATCGATTTTGACTAGCCAGAGATCCTTGATCATAAGCTTAGCGAACAAAATCATAGGTGCGACTAAACCCAAAACATCAAAAAGGCGAGCGATAGACGACAGGATATTCCTTTTTGTGCAAGGGCGATCATCAGGGTTGACCTGAAATGCGAAATAGTCTTCGTCGGGAAACCAACGGAGACCGAGAATTTTCAGCGTCGGATCCTTACTTAGATCGACACTGTGCGAGAGTCGCAATGACTCGGGAATAGCTTGAAGAACTTCAGAGCTATTGCTTGACCACTTGGTCAATTCAAAATCACCAAGAGAAAATATCTTAATCAATTGATGAGAAGACTCTATTGCTTTCTCTACACTAGTAGTAGAGCTGGCGATATCGTCCATGTATATATCTCGGCTCAGTATCTCACTGGCGAGAGGAAAGCGATGACCTTCATCCTTACACAATTGTTGAATTGTGCGGATAGCGATAAAGGGAGAACATTTAAGTCCAAAAGGGACAACTGAAAACTGAAAAACCTGTATTTCCTCGGTTTCGTGAAACCGGTATAGAATGCGTTGCAGCGGGCGATCTGAAGATCGCACTGCGATTTTAAGGTACATAGCTTTCACGTCAGAGGTGATAGCCACAGCGAAAAGTCTCAAGTTCAATAAAATATTGAGAAGATCCGCTTGAAGAACGGGACCTGCGTAAAGAATGTCATTAAGTGACGTTCCATTATCTGTCTTCGCGCTTGCATCAAGCACCACGCGTAACTTGGTGGTAGTCTTGTCCTCGCGAATGACAGCATGGTGCGGGATATAAAACGAGACCTCACAGGGTAAAACTCCTTCAACGAGAGAAATGTAGTTGTTTTTCAGATAATCTTTAATGACATCATCATAAAGAATTTTGACATTAGGATGCGATTTAAATTTACGTTCGAGGCTAAGAAACCTACGACGTGCGATTTCGAAAGAATTGCCTAAAGCCGAAACGTCCATCTTGAGTGGCAAAGCAGTCACATACTTGCCAGTAGGGGTGCGAGTAGTTGTGGAACAATAAAATTGTTCACAGTGCTTATCATCTACGCTAGTTATAGAAGAAGCCTGAACTTCTTCTATCTCCCAGAATTTGCGCAAATCACAATTTTCTAAAGACGACGTAGCGCAGAAAGACATCGTAGCGGTAGGAGGCTCTAAGATAGGTGCGTCTTCCATTAATATATAACCTAACAAAGTCTCTAATGCGTCTGGACATCCAGCTGTAGAAGTAACCTCGCTGGGTTGCAATAACTTAGCAAACAGCTTTACTCCAAGCAAGATGTCAATATTCCCTGGCACACTCCAAGTATCATCAGCCAGTAAGCGTGAATCGATATGACCGAGATCAGCGACATCTATCGAACACAACGGAAGCTGTCCTGTTATCTCATCGAGTATCAAGGCATCAATGGTGTACTTAGGTTGAGCACGAAGGCGCGAGCTAAATGTGAAGTCTACGGAACCACGAACAGACTGAGAAGTACCACCGATACCTTTCACAGTGACAACATAATCATCACGAATAGGTAGCCCTAACATACGGCAACATCGGGTAGTAATATAATTCTTCTGAGAACCCGGGTCCAAAAGACAGCGAACAACAACATCCTTTCCTTTTCTACCTACCACTAACACTTTCGCAGTAGCTAAAACTTCCGTGGTGCGAGTATTATTTTGAGCCAAAGCCGAATGAGTACACAAAGAAACACGTTTCTCATCCGGGGTCTGATCTTCAGCACTAACCGACGGCGCGGCGCTAGCTGCCTGCAGTTGTTTCTTTTGTTGTGGCGGCGATTGATCAAAATGTAACAAGGTGTGATGTTTACTATTACATTTCTTGCATGTAATCGATGATTGACATTTAGATACAGTGTGTTGGTCACTAAGACAATTACCGCATATGCGATTGTCTTTAATGTGTTTAAATTTATCAGTCGTGTTTAATTTTAAAAAGGCGCCACACTTATATAAGTTAGCGTGCTTCGACTGACAAAGCGAACATGTAGGTGACGTAGCTACGTACACCTGCGAAACCCTAGCGGACGTGACGGACGGCGCACCAGCGCCGGAGCCAGCAGTCGAGCGCTCTGGCCGCTGCGGCGCAGTGCGATATAATATTTTAACTTGTTCTCGTACAAATTTAACGAAATAATCGTAATCTACGCTTTGAGGATCTTTCAATGTGCGAAGCGACATTTCATAATGTTTTGCGATGTCGGAATCTATTAACTTAAGACCCGCGTACATAAATATAAAATCAGACATATTGTCTATTTTTAACTGCTTGAGTCCGGCAACAATAGCGGTATATTTATCAAACACTTTTTCAACATTAGCGGGCGAAGAACCAGCTGATTTTAGCGAGAACAGCTGATTCAAATAGTTTACAGCGAGAGCGCGCGTGTCCCGGTATTTAGCGATAAGCGCATCCCAGATAACACGATAGTTTTCTGCAGCGGGCACAATGCCGACTGCCACGCCCTTCGCCTTGCCTTTGAGGTGACTCAACAAGTAATGGATGCGATCCGAATCCGAAAGATCGGGATTGGTGTGAATGACACGTTTGAATGTTTCATAAAAGAAAGGGAAGTTCTGAATATCACCATCAAAGGTAGGTAGCTCAATGCGAGGTATTTTGATATGCGAAGTACCTGACCTACTTGTCGAGGTAGTTGAATCATTCGTTGTGTTAAATGAACTCAAAACATTTTTAATTTCGCACGAAAGATCGTCAAAGGCGGTAAGCGAATTATAATTAACCTCGTACTTGGGGTCAAGTTTCATTGAAATGAGATTTATACTGTCAATCGTATTCATATACTCATTACGAATGGTACCTATTGTTTTAGCTTGAGCAATAAAAGTGTTCCGCGATTTTTCGTCATCAAGATTGCCGATCGAATCATATAATGTTTGTATGCGAGCGAAATAAGCGGCACGTTTGCCTTCATAAAGTTTTAATTTATTTTGTAAATCTTCCATTTTAAATAAACAATAGAATCAACAAACAAAATTTTTTATAAGTACAAAAATTATTGACTCGGAACCTTAATTATCCGACGACGGAACCCTTAACAAGCTAATTGCGAAAATGCGAATCAAACAAATCAAAAAACAAATGTTTGAAAATAAAAATATGTTTTAATATGTAGATACGGAACCAATTTTCCCTACTAAAATGCGGAACCCTAGCGGAACGCGCAACAAAAATAACAACAAAATGTTATTAACAACAGGTACGGGAGTATTTCCCGCCCGGTACCTATCACAACAACTTAGTGAAGGCAGCGTAAACAAAAGACTATTCAGTAGGTATAACTTGTAAGTACGGAGACACTTTTCATAGGTAAATAACTTATACCAAACAAAAACTTCTATAGTTACTTACAATACAACTAACCAAATGTGTATTTATACAAAATACATGCGATGCGATGCGATACGAATTACAACTCAGTATGGTACGGATAAGACGCAGCAGTAACTTAGCCGATAGCTTTCCGTAGACCATATGATCCTAAATAACTTATAGGTGTAACTCGCAGAAACTTAAACAAAAACACAATGTTTTTTAGGTATAGAAATAATATCCAACCTAGCGAAAACCTAACTTGAACGTAGGTGTAAATACGGAATTAACTTATCCGATATCACAACCGTAGCATAAGTAGGTATAGTGGTAAACAAAAACTTTATCTACCAAAAAACAAAACAATAACAAAATTATTATTTGCGATTAATTTGAATAAATTGCACTAATTTAATCAAATGCGATGTGGACTGTATTGCAATTAATTTCTCGTACAATACGAGGCGATTAAATAGAATAACAATTATCATACAAAACTTCTTATAAATCAAGATAACGAAAGTTCAATGACTTGTCATAAAAGTTCTAGAAGTATCTACGATCTCCATGCACTCTACGCACGAACCGATCACGACCATGTACCGTGCGAAATTAAAATGCGATGGAAAGTTTTATGCGTATTTTGCGAAAACACTTATTTTACGACACAAATCACTGTACATATTAATAACTTAAATATTTTCGTTACGATTTTTATGTTTATAATGCAAATTAATAACTTAAATTCACAAAAAGTGACGGGACTGCTATAAAGAACGCAGGCCAATATAGACCTTACGTACAACGCAATAAGGACGAGTTTCCTATAACGATATGCAATTATACGTAATTAAAATTTTAGATTTTTATAGATTTTAGGCTAAAAGTATCTAAGCTCACTAGGATCAAATGATAAAGTATCCAGGCTCGCTAGGACCAAAATGGAGCATAACCTTCAGCACGCGTAAAAAGCTAATAAGTAGCCGCCAAAAGTTATACTTGCGATAGGTGCTGGTTCAAAGGTTTAAATAGGGAATCTAGACTTGCGATAACTTTAGACGTTGCAGAGCTAAAATAACCTAGGTATTATAGGAAGGTTCACTCACCAGCAACGCCAGCAATCCAGTCCAGGGGGGTCTATACAGGTTCACAAGCATCCAAGACCACGTCACGACACAGAAGTTTGTATTGTCAATGTAAATTGTTATTCCTTGCGAAATGAAGCGATGATGTATCGCTCCGCGATGCGATTTGATCTCAACAACAGTAACTTAGTTGGAGAACGCGAAAGCCGAGGTTCTGACAGGACCTCGAGGCTATCGGAGACACGGCAGCTGCACGACCAGAGATGTCGGCGCCAGAACCATGAATCGAATGAACGCCGGCGCGAAGATTGAATGCCGGCGCGCGATGCGATGAGTGAATGAACGGGTAGCGATATACGTTCGCATGTTCACTAGTTCACTCTGATAGGTGGGCGCGAAATACAAATTCGCGCGTATTACCCCGATTATAAGATTGCATAACATTACAAGCGAGATAAACCAACCTTTTTCTACCTATAAGTATTTTTAACCATACAACGTCAAAAATATTGAAATATATATAAATTACACACAAACGTGCTGTTGGCGTAACCACAATGTTTTATTTTTATAACGGAAATTAAAATAAGTATACTCTTACTTCAGGGAAATTAAATATTTCTGTTATTGCTTTTGTTCAAACATTGTATCAAGTTACTGATGGCAAAATGGCAAGAAAATATAATATTTTGTCATGTCTCATTTATCTGCAATATTTTTATGAAGTAAGTAAATATTTATTTGCTGAGAGGATCATAATGTTAATTTGGTAACGTAATTATTTTAGAAAAGAAACAAAAATAACAATTCTATAGCTACAGAATATACAAAAAAATAAAAAACAAATCACTTACTTATGTGAATTGTATTCTCACAAGTCCCGGACTACATTATTTGATGGAAAAAGAAAAAAAAATGCAAAAGTGTAAATAAAATGTTCACATAACACCATTTAGACCTCAACGTAACAACCGAAAAATTTATAACTGGTGGAATGATGGCGTAATATGAAAACAAAGACGCGTGGCACTCGGGGACTGCCACGGTAAAGCTATTGCATTAAGCATGCGCAGTGTTAGGTTATTTTCGTTAGGTTATTTCGTTACGGAATTTCTGCATTCGGTCTCTCTCCACGCTCAAGGCCCGCGATAGAAGCTATGCAATAGCTTAAAAATACGGTCGGATTGAGAACCTCCCCCTTTGTTGTAGTTTGTAAAACAGTGTTAGGTTAGTAGGTTTATATATCACTCCTACTGGAATGGCAGGTCTTCAAAAGCTAGAGAATCATTTATTAGGCTTAGTCAACGTGACTAACCTGGAGTACAGGTTTATGTATTACTAGCGATACTACGATAATCGTACCCGTGGGCCAAATAAATATCTGTCACCAACATTTGATGGACCTTGAAGCATTGTATGGCTTGTGGTTTATAGAGGTCAAGCTGTATCTAAGAATCAAAGTTCAAATCTTTAATTGCAAAAAGACCTAGCCCATGTTGTGAGAAAACAGGCTTCTAAATATTAGTTTCATCTTATATAAAATATAAATATTTATTATTTATCTAAATTGGTAAAGTGGTGCTCTAACAAATAGATAAATTTGATTTTTAGATTCAGAATCGTTTTCTTAGTTAATCAAAATTATTACTTTTTCATAAGTATCTTCATTTTTAATTATTTTTTTTAATTTATTGCCATATTTATCCTTGTTTTTAAGACATTTCACTTACCAGCTTTTTATCTTATATCAAAAAACGAATTTTCCAACTTGTAATAAATGAATAAGGATTATCGAATCTATTCTAAAGAGATTATGGACTAATGTACCGAAAACAGGATAGCTTAGCGATCGGGATTTCTTTAAACATCCGACCCAATAGAATGGTACAATAGCAGTACACACTTTATTAAAATGGATCAAAGAGACAGCCGAAGGTTGAATCCCCACTCAATCGACTTCATTCTACCCTCCTAATATTAAACGCGAAAGTTTGTATGGATGGATGGATGTATGTTTGTTACTCGTTCAGGCATAAACTAAACTAAACTAAAACTAATTCTTATGTAACCTATAGGCTATAATTTATATGTGACAGGCGTCACAGCTCATTTGGTAGCTTTGCCTTCCATGCTGTGTGTCGTGGGTTCGATTCCCACCCAGAGGAAATGATTGTGTGATAAACATAAATATTTGTTCTGTGTCTGGGGTTCTATAAGTATTTACAAAAAAAGTACTTAAGCATATAAAAGTATTCTATTAGTGAATATTTATTTATTTATTAAAATATAACGATAAGTGTATAATGATAAGTTCCGCAACGAAGTCATTCGTCAGAAAACCAAGGTGTACGACATAGCTCAGAGAATTAGCAAGCTGAAGTGGCAGTGGGCCGGCCATGTTTGCCGCAGAACCGACAACCGTTGGAGCAAACGGATACTGGAGTGGAGACCGCGTTTAGGCAAGCGTAGTGTAGGACGCCCTCCGGCGAGATGGAGCGACGATCTGAGGAGTGTAGCTGGCAAACACTGGATGAGAAGAGCCGAAGACCGGGCTCAGTGGCGCGTCTTGGGAGAGACCTACGTCCAGCAGTGGACTGATATAGGTTGATGATGATGATGATGATGATAAGTGTAGGGCATCAGCTAGGTGTATAAAATCTTTATATCACGTAGAGCAAAAAGGCTCGAACAAAGTACCTTTAATGGAGAAATAATAACTGTTTAGCCGCTACCCTCGTACTTGTTCTTAGCTGTCATCCTATAGAAATATAATCCAGGTGGCCCTCGACGGTAGCATTATACTTTGCCTAATGGAGGCTCTTACTTTCTTTGTTCTCTATATTTACGAAGACATCTCAATAGAGATACATCTCAATTAAATTTTATCATTATATTCTTTTCAGAGATTACAAGAACAGGAAAGATAAGCTACATTAAAATGCAGCTTATTATTCGGCAGTTGATTTTGATACATGAAAATTATTAAATTAGTATCTACTTGAGACTGACTGACAGGCAATTGCTCGAAATAGAAACGACTGGAGAGAAAGAAAGGAGGCCTTAGCCCTGCAGTGGGACACTACTGGCTATTAATAATAATAAATAGTACTTAAGATGGATTACCGTACGTTTACCAAAATGAAGTTAAAATACATTCGGCTAAGCAGGTAATCCAATATGCTCAGTTCAAACGTGCGCGAACGCTCAGGTAAACGAGAAATTATGTGGTAAAAATTACATTACGTTTCAGCTGAACTAAATTGCACAACATATGAAACTCTGACGCGGAAAATGTATGGCTTCGGGAAATCCAATTTGGGCTTGCAATAAAAGAAGATGTAAAATTTTGCATCGTTTATACCGGCTGCCGCGGCATCATTCCCGACGTTATTTTTTGATGTCAGCCTTCATTAGTTCACTCCTTATGTGATGTCAAATGATATTATTTTTGTGTCTAATTTATTCGGTAAGCTGATATAGCGGTTGTTTTTTTCGTTTACTCCCACCTGTTCTGTTGATTAGTTCTGTTGACAAAACTACTGGGATTTTTTCCCCCATTAGTTCTGTGACTTAAAAGACTACGCTTTACACCTGACTTTTATCTGTACTAATAATAACACTACTGGGTTTTTTTTTGTGATAAGTTCTGTCCACAAAGCAAATGGAAATACAATGCTCTGAAAAAAATATTTTGTCTTCGCGTAAAAGAGCTCTTGCGAAAAATCAAAATACATGCCTTCGGACTCATCATTATTACTACATTTTAGGGAGCCAAGTACCAGGAAAGCAGAATTATATAAGAGGTTCGTAAAGGCTATACGATCCATACTTATAATTTTTTGGAATTCATGAAGATATTTGAATAAAAGAGTATTTGAATCAAAAGTACCAGGTGAGCAGAACTTAGTAAGCGGTGGTTATAAATATATTTTAATGAATTGAATTGATAAACCACCTTATGCTTCTGCTAGCCTGGTAGGTACTTTTGGTTTTAAAGGTAAAATCCAGAAACATTGATTTACCAACAGAACAAGTGAGCATTGTATTCCCATTTGTTTTGTGGACAGAACTAATGGGGGAAAAAATCCCAGTAGTTCTGTCAACAGAACTACTCAACAGAACAGGTGGGAGTAAACGTCATGAGTGAGGGAGGGCTAGTACTTTGAAACCTGGGCTCGGCGGCTCTTGAGTTAGAATTTTTGTTGCGTCAAACGACTGCATACGTAGATACTTCCTGAATTGTATTTTTTTGTTGCAAACTTGTAATCTACCAAATGTACTTCAAAAGTCACATTAAAGTTATTTGTCATTAATGATTCACATATTAGTGATTACTGATTAGCTTCAGTGGCAAAATATTTTATCTAAATCGCGTAAGATTTAGGTGAGAGGAGTAGAATATTTCAAATTCATAATGCATAAATAATATTTCTAAGACGACTACAGCCACACTTTTGTATCCATATTTTTCGCAGAATTCTTCATAAGTAGGTAGGTATGCCAAGTAAGAATTTGATATTATTCGTCTCAGTAGTATTTTATGATACCTTAGGTACTTAAAGATTTAATACGAAACTGTAAAAGAAACATCTCGCCTTTTATATCATTTGCATTTCTAAGAAGCTCTTTCTTACGATTCTTATTGAAATGGCTTGGTACCTAACAATAAAAGAAACCTAAACAAACAAAAGACATGAAATGAATATAAAGTCTGTTCGGTTTAAGCAAACGAATATATCGTAATCATACAGCCGAGAAAGTCCCTAATGACACATGAAACCCGAATGAGCTTAGCCGAAATGGAGTTGCCAAACAAAATCTAAATCCGGGCCACATCACACTACATACGTAGGTAAGGATGAAATAACCTCAATTTCACCAACAAGATCCTCAGTAATGTGTTGCGAATGGTACGGGTTGATAAGGAAAAACGGGTAAATAAGGAGTCGTGGGAGCCAAGCGGAAAGGGACAGGCGGGGCGCGGGACGGGGCGTCCGGCGGAAACACTACTGCCGGCCGCGGCCGGGCGGCGCCGACCCCTGTCCGGATTGCCCCGCACTGCCCCGGACTGCCCCGCACTGCCCCGGACACACCGGCAGCCAGGGGAGGACGCCCGACACTTTTATAAAACATAAACTCTACAATCACCAATAAACAACTTTGTTTACCGCAATAAGTTTTTAATAAAAGCTCCGAGAAAAACTTTTCGTTGCAAACAAAAAATGCTGCTTTGAATCTGACAGGTTTCGTACGATACAAAGCCGCAAAGATAAATAACAACAAACAACAACATCTCGCAAGATAGTGCTTTCAAAACAACTTTGATTTCCTCCCGGCGCAGTCAAAGGAGCTTACCGAGAAAAGCGGTGAAAAAAAGAAAGAAATAAAAAAATACTCAGAAACACGGAGGTCGGAGTTTTTCCTGTCACCGGGCACAAACAATGCCTCTATTGTAGGGCTGCGGCACGGCGGGGCCTGCAGCCCCCGAGCCCGCCGCGGCCGCCGAGGAAACGAGCATCTTTTGTTTTCAACCCCCTCGCCTGCGCGGAAACGAGAGATTTGAACCCGCGGTCATCTGTTTACAACACGCCAACTAGAAAATAAGCAAAACGCATGATACTACGCTTCTGAACTCGATACAACTCCAAACAAAACAAGATCCTCATTTTTTATGCCATTGGTCGCACTAACTAAGTAGTCAAACTCTCATTGAGTACCTATGCACTTATATGTGTTTTGTTTGG
Source organism: Ecliptopera silaceata (assembly GCA_932527185.1). Taxonomy (NCBI): domain Eukaryota; kingdom Metazoa; phylum Arthropoda; class Insecta; order Lepidoptera; family Geometridae; genus Ecliptopera; species Ecliptopera silaceata. The sequence goes on along the minus strand of OW052208.1, from coordinate 4,542,978 downwards.
CAGTGTTTCACATAATATAATTGAGTTCTCTATGGTCAATTTACATAAACTGGATTAAAACTGAAAACCATCAACAATTTACGAATGGTCATTTACCTTAGAAATTGTACTTTTCGTACCAAAACTTTTTTAACAAACAGACGAAACGAGACTATGATTTTAAACTGACAAACAAACTTTGCGAGATCTGGGTTCTTTGTTGTCGTTTGGAACCCTAAAAAGACTTCCGATTACTTTCTCCCCATTTCCAGACGGCATTACGCTCCGCTCAGGCACAGAGAGATAGGAGATACTCTCGACATCAATAGATTTCAATGAATGCTTCAAACAATCTGCCGTATCTTATAAATAGCTATTTTCTGCCCCCAAGCAGCGATGCGAACTGCTGTGTTCCGGAATCTATAGACACCACTGTCATTTCAGGCATACCTTCAAGACTCAGATTGATGGGAAGAGGAAGATTCACATGTGTAATTGAAACAGTACATCGTTATATCATTACCTTTTTCTGAAACGTTGATCAACCAAAAAATTACAATGTGTCAAAACTCGGATCAATCGTTATTTGGGTTGCTTAAACGCTTGTCATCTGCAAAATATCTAAACAACAGATCAGATGACAAGCGTTTGAGCAACCCAAATCACGATGGATCCGAGTTTTGACACATTGTAAATTGATTTTTTGGTTGATCAACGTTTCAGAAACCGGCCGTCAGTTGTTTAAAAATAAATGACAATTGAAGAATCACCTTGTTTGTACACACAGTCTTACAGAATAAATACAACTAAGAAAAACACAGCGGAATGGAATAAAGAAAACGCAAGACCTTAGGAACATTAGTATCATGTAACAAATGAATGAAGGTCCATTTCTATTGTGGCAGGTTGGTGTACTCTCCGCGAGACACAGTAATAAATTATATCTTCTCGCAGTCCGTTTTATACGAATAAAGATAGGTATGTGATAACAAAAAATATCTTTTTAGCTTTCTTCTTATTCAGAAATAACGAGCGACTCGGTTTGAAGAGCACATGTGCAAAAAGGTCCATATTTATTTAGGAAGTAGGTTAGATAAACATTCCTTTACTTTCTGATTTTTATGTAGGCTTTGACCTGTTTTCTTTTAAATATGAATACATCATTTAAATACATAAAACTGGTTTCATAGTATGAAAATAACCTACTTATTGGAAAGTATAAAAAATATCCACAAAATGATATCATAGCCTCATTTATACAAATCTTCACACTGGCATTATTATTAAGTACTTACTAAATAAGTAACATAAGCCAGAAATATTAATATAACTACAAACCTTCATATAATAATTTAAAAGACAAAAAGACAATCCTAACAATTAAGCTTTGACAACGTTCCACAAAAAAACCGTTTACTCCCACCTGTTCTGTTGAGTAGTTCTGTTGACAGAACTACTGGGATTTTTTCCCCCATTAGTTCTGTCCACAAAACAAATGGGAATACAATGCTCACTTGTTCTGTTGGTAAATCAATGTTTCTGGATTTTACCTTTAAAACCAAAAGTACCTACCAGGCTAGCAGAAGCATAAGGTGGTTTATCAATTCAATTCATTAAAATATATTTATAACCACCGCTTACTAAGTTCTGCTCACCTGGTACTTTTGATTCAAATACTCTTTTATTCAAATATCTTCATGAATTCCAAAAAATTATAAGTATGGATCGTATAGCCTTTACGAACCTCTTATATAATTCTGCTTTCCTGGTACTTGGCTCCCTAAAATGTAGTAATAATGATGAGTCCGAAGGCATGTATTTTGATTTTTCGCAAGAGCTCTTTTACGCGAAGACAAAATATTTTTTTCAGAGCATTGTATTTCCATTTGCTTTGTGGACAGAACTTATCACAAAAAAAAACCCAGTAGTGTTATTATTAGTACAGATAAAAGTCAGGTGTAAAGCGTAGTCTTTTAAGTCACAGAACTAATGGGGGAAAAAATCCCAGTAGTTTTGTCAACAGAACTAATCAACAGAACAGGTGGGAGTAAACGACTCATGAAGGTACAAGTCACTCTTATTCTGTTTTCAATGAAACATGAGCTTTATTCCATTCACTTTAGGATCAATATTTTAATTTGGAAATGTGGTTTGAATGTTTACCATTACGTTGACAAATGGAATTGAGCTTTGTTTTGTACACCTTAAGTGTCATTACAGCTCAAGTGTACTTTTGTCAAAAATGTAGGTGTTTATACATTTTCAACCGACTTCAAAAAAAGGGGTTCTTTAGGTATTTTTTTTGTAAGACGCGATTTCTGTGCTTGTTTTTTTTTATTAATTGATACATACTCTGTGGTCCCATATGAAAAAGCTTGGCTTAGTTTGAGACGAGTGTGATGTGTGAAATGTTCCTGAATATTTATTTATATAAGTTTAATTAAGATTTGACTAATCATATTTGAGTAATCTTTAAAAATGTGTTTTTGATGTCGATTTGAAGTCGGGATTTGATAATTTTTGTAAAAATAACAATTACAAAAAATATTAAGATAAGAATATAATACTTAAATAAATATTCATGGACATATCACACATCACTCTCTAGTCCCAAACTAAGCAAAGCTTGTACTATGGGAACTAGATTGCTGATAAAATACTTACATACAGACATTTATTTTGTTAATACAAAAAAGTTTACAAATACAATGTGAATGCTTATAATACTAGTGAAGAACAGTTCGAAAGATTGTAAGTTTGTAGATTGTATTCTGTGGTAGGTACTAGTCGGAGCGACCTATTGTTTCACAAGTTCCGCTGCATCCTTGTCGTCATTCCGGCTTGTCGATTGGTTTGATCTTGTTTTTTGTGCGTATCGGATTTATTTACTGGCGAAAGTACTCGAATACAATTTCGTTTCAGCCTACCCTCCAAAATAAATAAAATTTACAGGTAAATGCGTCATCATATACCTAAAACATTAAAAAAAAAACGCTTTGACTTGAGAACCTTCGTTTTTCGTCAGTAATAAAAAAAAGGAATTCTTCTCACATGATTTTTCATAGAATATCATTGTTTGCTTCTCATGCTTTAGTTAGGTTGTGGGTTTGATGTTCAAAAGGAGTGAATATTTAATGATTCTAAATCTTTGTATTCTTAATATTATTACCTATGCATTATCTACAAAAACTATGTAAGTATTTTATTGGCAACCTTTTTCTCATACAAGTTTCGCCTAGTTCGGGACTTGATGGCGTTGTGAAATATGCATGAATATTTATTTGTTTATTCAGAACTGTGTCGTGTAAATGCTTTTACCAAACTTCGTGAAACAATTTCTTTAGCGTGTCCTTCAACATATCTGGGCCCATCTCGAGAAGGGTGCAGTCTTGGCAGTTTGTTGGGCGGATTAGCCTGACCCGTCTCCCGATCTCACCACCTTCCACTTAAGACATTTCAATTTGTTTCTTTTAACTTTTGATGGGCGCCTTGAAAGGGGTTGAATTTGGAAAGTTATTTTATATCTGCAGAAAAGAACTCAAAGATTTTAAACTTCGATAAATTAAATGTTCATTTTTGTTTTAAGATGTTTCTGATGAATTATACACCTACTTGTTTAATTAGATTTGTAAAGTTTTACCCCATATCGTATAAAAAGTTAGCGTTGACATTATGTCACCATTACGTATGGTAATCAATACATCAAGTTTGCGCTAACTTTTTATAAGATAGACCGTTATTATATAAGATTATGAAAAAATATGCGTCCCGTAATGTTGTGAATTAATCTGCGTTTAATATTCACTGTAATTGTAAAATCCAGGAAGTGAAATAGACGTTCATTCAAACGAATTTTATTACAGAAATATCTTATATATAGGTAATATCTGTAGAGCCTTTGCATTTCCGACGGAAATCGATTTCTTGGCTCCTTCTTCATATTATTAGATACCTTATCTATCTATTATGGGAGGTTACCGGCGAATCGGCTTCCGATAAAGAATTGAATGTACGGCAAATCCGATCAGATATTACCTGATAGATTATTTATTATCCTCACATGATTTCTTGGCAAAGTGACATTGCTATAATTTAGTATAATATAATTTTTCTGTAAATGATTTCCTGAATAACTAACAAAATCTTGAATTTTAGTAGGCACCAATCCTTTTCACGAGACCGTAGTTCCAGTCAAGTATAATTCCTTTTTATTTGCACGTTTTCACATGAAAACCTACTGTGTTTGGTATTCGCCCTTATAGCTACAACATAAAGTTCATAATAGAATGCAGCGTATCTTAGGAGTGCTAACAAAGAGCGTTGCGCAAAAGTTAGACATACACGAGTGTAACTCGGGACTTTTTCATCTCATGCCCACGTCAATAATTGGAGCGGTTGTTCATGTGTATTTTTTTTATTTGTGCAGCAGTGCTCTCGCCGGGGCAGCATTGTTCGCGCCCGTCCACCGCGCCCGCCCCCCCACCGCCCGACGTAAAACGGTTCGTATTTTTCATTGTTGCTTTAAAGCCTTATAGGTTTTGCTTTATTTATGCCCTTTATAACTCTTCGTGGAAGATAAATGCCAGCGGGCGATGTTCTGTTTTTGTCGCTGCCTAATGGCACTGCCATAACCGAGATATGTATTGCAGAAATGTTGTTCACCTCTGATAATTATGTTTATGTTCATTACTGTTATTGCTATATTATTTTGCTCTTAATTTTTATAAATCTATGCCTGATACGATTACGTAAGTTTAAATATAAAAGTTTATGATTCATCTTTAATTCAGTAGCATTACATTACCAAATTTTAATATTATCTTTACAAATGCGCAAATTTTTGCTGAATACCTGCATTTATTTAAGAGATATTTGCCAAATTGTAGTGCTTCGTAGTCAATGCATGAATTTTAAACTTAAATTATTGAACAATTTCTTTGCTAATTTAAAAATCTAAGCTTGATTCGTCCTAATTCTTTTCGGCTTGTAATCGTGACCTAAAAGTAGTTTCAATATACTTTTTGTAATACGTGTGTAGTTAACTGCTTTTTCCAATTGAAACTCAAATAAAAGAGCACTTATTAAAACAATGTATCGGTCACCAAGTGTTTTATATTTAAATAAATTAACACCTTTCCTGCAGTAATAGCACAAACTGCCCCTTAAACTAAATTAGCGCGTATAAAATGGATTACGTAAAACCGCCACTGAGTCTGGCAGACGCACGTGTTAACGAATTTGCACACTCACCGATTGTGACACTTATTCGACACCGACACGTCATATCAGGCAAATATTACTGACAGCGGCGACACTTTTTTTTAATATCATATTGATAGCCAAGTACCTGTCATACGGCACGTTCGATGGAAAGTAGACCTGAAACCCTAGCTTTTAAGTGGCATAAAAATAAATGTTTTAAATTCGGAAAGGCTGAAAACTGAAACTAGCATTCCGTTTTTGTTTGCACATCAATTAAATTATTTTAATTATGTTGATAAAACAATAATATTTGAAATAAAATGAACAAATTTCATTAAAACAACAATCAAACAAAAGAGTTTGTTTTTGTTTTTTCCGAAATAGTACAAACTTAGCTGTAATTAAGGTAAGGGCTATAGCTAGGTAAATTTCAATTTCAATTAGACATTTATAACAACATAAATAATAATACAAATTTCTAAGACAAATTACTGAAACCTATGCTTCCTATGTGCTTTGTAATGTTAGATGTGTAATAATTTAGAATTTCGTGATATAATATGAAATGGTTTATTTGTCATGTTCTGTCGATGTCGTGTCGTTGGTGTAAAAAGCCTTACATGAGCTTATCTTGTTTCCGCACTACCAGGATCTACTGTTATGGACTTACATTGGCTTATCGCTGCATGGATGAGATTTCAGATAGACTAGTTTTTAAGTGTTATTTACGATTGACCTTTTTGATGTGGTAACGTTTTAGTACAGTTTTTAATAAGAATTTAGTAGAGAACATAATACATATAAATAAAAAAATACAGGTTTTTTTTTCAATCATACATTTTTTTTCAAAATACTCGTAAAACATTTGTTTTAAAATATAACCCACGAATTTTCATAAATTTATACTTACTTTTTGTTTATTTATGAAAACAATTTTTATATGCTTTTTCAAAGTACAAGTAGAGATATTTTTTATTTCACTGTTATATTAAATATGACTTTAAATATTATAGGTACTTACTAACCCCATAAAAAGTTAGCGTTGCCATCATTACGTATGGTAGGTAATATAATCAATACATCAAGTCTGCGCTAACTTTTTATAAGATAGACCGTTACTGCCTATCTTATAAACATTTAGCGTAGACTTTTACATAACTTTTTAAAAGATAGGGGGTTAGAATATAGGTATTCTTAATATATTCAAATGATAATGAAAATCCTTTGATAAATTCACGTATCCTCAGAATCAATCCAAAAACCATTTGGCAATGTAAACATGTGTTAAATAAACACAACGCTGTCGGACCCTACAGGCAGCACAGTAAATAACTAACAGTAATAAAGCTTAAGTAGTACTCAGGAGGTGGGTTTAGGGAATGGTTTAAATCCGGGTAAAAACATTCCTCGTTTTCACACTGCCACTGGGACCAATGTACGTATAAATGCGATAATCGTAAACGTATCGGAACAGTTCCGTATTCGTGGTACACTGCGCGGTGATATTGCAACGTTGAGATGTAAGGCTGGTGTTGACGCGCAGTGAGGATGGTGACTAAAATTAAATCTGTTTTAAAATTAGTTTCGAAGATAACCTATAAAAACCATAATTTCTTCGTAATTTTATTATGAGTTTAAAAAAAATATGCTTATTACATTCTAAGCGTCTTAAGAATTTAAATGTTTGATCATGTCACTGATCCTGATTATGCTAAATAATCTAATTTTGAAATCTTAATTTACATCTGTTAAGCAAATAAACTGAGTCCCGCAGCAGCGAAAGCCTACTCATAAATCCCGTTACTTTAGAGAGAAAAGCTAACGATTGTTATGTATGTTTATTATTTTTTTGTGCAAAAATCAGATGTCTAATGATATAAAATTCTTGTTTCATTATTACGTAACTACCTCTTATGTCTAGACATAGACATAGTTAAGTAAAAAACTTGATTTAACACTAGCATAAATCTACTCAAGTTATATTAATTACTCATTTTAAATGAACTGTATTTGTTCAAGATAAATAATTTTTTTAAACCGATAAAAAACTTGAAGTTACGACATGGCTTCCTAACTAAATAGAGATAATAAATTGACATTATGATAACTTATTCAAATTCTAGCTCCACAAAGCGAATACAAAAAAAAGTAAATAAAACGCTGTATTCTAGGAAAATGTAGATTATAAAGAAAACATTTTCGAAGTTGGATAGGAACATAAATATGTATGTTGTGGGCGCTGTGCAGAATATGGTGGCCATTATTCTTTTGCGCCCATCTATCATCACTGGGCCGCAAGACGTCTGTGCTGGTGGAGTTTTATGAAATAAAAGCGCGCTTATATGCATCAAGACGTGTGTTACTGGCGTGTGCTCATAAATAAATGTTTTTTAAATAATTTTATTGTTTCTTAAAACAAAAATGTTCACTTCACACTACACAACCCAGTCTATACATACCCCCTATCTTATAAAAAGTTAGTGTTGACTTTACGTCATCGTTACGTATGGTATTCAATACATCAAATCTGCGCTAACTGTTTAAAAGTTAGATTAGACCGTATGAATATACATACTCGTATAGAAACTCGTATAGTAACCCTGACACAGAACAAACATCATGCAATCAAAATAAAAGTTTATGTTTGGTGGGAATCGAACCTACATTCCACAACACGGAAAGCAGAGATCACAACCAACTGAGCTTCGGCGCATGTTATAAACATCAGCAGCCGTTTTCAAGTTTGTGTTTTTTCATCATTATTGACTTTTTACTTGTAAAGAACATTGCCCAAACCTTGTACCAGATTGCGTCACAAGCTAATTATCATCAAAATTAATATTTTATTTATACGTGTACTTTGTTAATTTTTAACCCTCTTATTTAACCGGGTTTAGAAAATTAAAATTAATTATACATAACATGATTATCAATTTCCTACTTCCGAGTGCTTAGTCCGAGCTTGCATTTTAAAACTCCCGACTCTCGAGTCGAGAGTCGTCTTTCGGATATCCATACAAAAATACAAGGACATCCGAGAGACGACTGTCGACTCGAGAGTCGGGAGTTAAAATGCAAGTTCGGACTAAGCCTTCCGCACGTCAACTATTTTGTTCCGATCCCAGCTGTCACCTATTTTCGTGAGTGGACATTGAGCATAAAAATCTTGTTTGTCAAGTAAGCTTTAGCTGAGAAGGCAAATATGATATAAAATAAAATACATTTTTAAATATTTTGAAATCCGGTTAAACATTGAAAAAAATATTGTTGGTAGCGAAAAGGTAAATAAAAATTAGGGCTTTGAGAGTAAGTTCAAATTGATGCAAGTTGGTACAGATTCCCATAGCCCATTGGGCATTGTCCTTTATTTTGCCGACTGCATTTAATTACATATCCTACTAATATTATAAAATGCGAAAGTTTGTATGGATGTGTGGATGGATAGATGGATGGATGTAGGTAATCGCGGGCATCAACTAGCTAGCTAGTTTGCCCTATGTTGTTTTTATGTAATTGTGGTGTTCATTTGGTATTTTTATTTACGTAAGTACTTTCATTTTATTTTCATTCATTCATTACCAATAAGAAATCTAAGTTTTTCCAAAAAAATCCAATACAAAATACGCAATTTTCGTTTATAAACCGAGTATGATCGGCGTGATGAATTGACGCGTCGAGGTATTAGAATATTCCGATGTAGCCTCATCTGGCTCATCCATCATAGGTGCCGTTCTGACGCACGCCTTATGAACAATTCGGTATGAGTAAATCACATTGGACGTGAATTGTGTTCTACCTTTGAAGTCAAAGTCAAATATTTCTTTATTAAATAAAATCACCAGGATCAATTAGAATCGTCATACATACTTAGGTGATTCTAGGTGCCAGTTTCATGCGACCAGAGCCTAGAAGAACGGGCAAGAAACTTACGGCCTGGTTCCATATTAATTAATTAATAATTACATATTAAATTCTAAACAAAATACCAAAAAATGTGTATTCCTTAATTTCGTTAAATTTACAATTTGTTAAATAATATTTTTTTGGTAAAATATAACCCTACTGGGTTATTTGAGTCAATTAGCATCCATTTTCAAGTATTATTTTCATCCATAAAACTGAATCCAACAATATAATATAAAAATATCACAATATTTATTTCGGAGAAGGCTTGGGATCTTTCATTATTTTCTGTCCACGTAATGCGCTGAATATGATTGTGTACCTTATCTTCCAAAGTAAATAAAAGTATCCCAGAAATGTACATTTTTCCAACATGTCGATAAACATCGTGAAAGCTCTAATGTAACTCGAGAGGCATGTAGGATGGCGCTTACTCCGAAGTGCTTAAGACAATGTCTTTTTATGGTGTGAGTGGTAACATACACCACCAGCCCTCGAGTGGTGTATAGGCAGAAGTGGCGTGTGATAAGTAGGTCTGCCTTATTGTGTGAGGACAACGTATTGTGTAGTAAGAGCCCTTCGGTTTGGGTACCGACTCCTCGGGTTTAAGCTGTCTCTGTGTGTGACAAAGTTCAAGTTTGGATACGCGTCACAGCTCTATACCTCATCACAGCTATGTAACTCATGGTAGAGGTACAGTACCTCTACCATCAGATGTCACAGTAAAATCGCCTGACTTTACTACAGTAGTTACGCCAATATTAGTATTACGAATTTTAGTACCCAACTACCCGCTAGAGGCGCTGAACAAATCTTCATACTTTTTTTAACTACAGACGCTAGCGAGTATAGTCTATTATAGTATAGTAAAAACTCATGGTAGAGCTACTGGTATATCTGTCTTCCGCGTCGAGCCTTACCATCGGTATTTTGTACTATTGACCACCATAAGATCAGCGTAAGTTTTACAACTTGCATATGCTGAGTTGGGGCCATTTTGAAACCACGCTAACTTTTTATAAGATAGGGATCTTATAAAAAGTTAGCGTTGACTTTATGTCATCATTACGTATGGTAATCAATACATCAAATCTGCCCTAACTTTTTATAAGATAGACCGATAGTCTTTAATATATATATATATATATATATATATATATATATATATATATATATATATATATATATATTTATTTCTTTACTTTATATTCTAAACATGTTAATTTTAAGTTTTCCTTTATTTGTACCTACCTAAGAGTTTTTAAAAAAATAATTTGATTTGTTTTGATTTTGATTTATTGAGGAAATACGAACCTTAATTTTTACAAGATACCTTTGCCCAGTGATTTTTGAAGCAATAAAACCTTGTATTTCCACAGATGTCGGCAGGCGGGTGTATATGGGGTGAAACTGTACGAATTCGCGGGAGGGGGTGAGTACCAACTTGTGATTTATCCACGCCTTTGTATCACCGAAATACATAAAATGCCATTCCTGTGAAAAATGCTTTCCACATTGTCGATACTTCACATGGAATGTGGTAATAATTTTTAGGGTAACAGTAGTAGAATGATTTTGTTTGTGCGATTTACTGAAATTCAGAAAAGGAGAAGAAACTGCTATTTTGATATCTAACCAAATCGAGGCCAAATCTTTGCTGAACAAAATATCGATCAAATACTCATGGATATTTCATACAACGCCATCTAGATCCATCTAACCACAATTGTGTGACTAAATTATAGGATAACATTGTGTTCCCAATCGCTTTAGGTCAACACCAACGAGGAAAATACTTAAAAAGCAATTTCTTCTACAACGCATAGCGATTTTCGTGAAAAACGTTGGAGTAGCCACTAGAAAGCTGTTACTTCACAACATGAAAATTAAATAGCGTATTCGTCGAAACGTATCTCATTATGGGAGCTAGAGAGGTGCGTTACATTCGGCTTTTACTTTTTGATATAAATTTTAAACTTTTGGTTCTATTTGTGCCTTTAAGACTGAAAATCAAAGAACATTACCCAAACCTTGTACCAGATTGCGTCACAAGCTAATTATCATCAAAATTAATATTTTATTTATACGTGTACTTTGTTAATTTTTAACCCTCTTATTTAACCGGGTTTAGAAAATTAAAATTAATTATACATAACATGATTATCAATTTCCTACTTCCGAGTGCTTAGTCCGAGCTTGCATTTTAAAACTCCCGACTCTCGAGTCGAGAGTCGTCTTTCGGATATCCATACAAAAATACAAGGACATCCGAGAGACGACTGTCGACTCGAGAGTCGGGAGTTAAAATGCAAGTTCGGACTAAGCCTTCCGCACGTCAACTATTTTGTTCCGATCCCAGCTGTCACCTATTTTCGTGAGTGGACATTGAGCATAAAAATCTTGTTTGTCAAGTAAGCTTTAGCTGAGAAGGCAAATATGATATAAAATAAAATACATTTTTAAATATTTTGAAATCCGGTTAAACATTGAAAAAAATATTGTTGGTAGCGAAAAGGTAAATAAAAATTAGGGCTTTGAGAGTAAGTTCAAATTGATGCAAGTTGGTACAGATTCCCATAGCCCATTGGGCATTGTCCTTTAATATTTCTTTATTCAATAAAATCAATAGGATCATTTAGAATCGTCTTACATACTAGGTGATTCTAGGTGCCAGTTCCACGCGACCAGAGCCTAGAAGAACGGACAAGAAACTTACGGCCTGGTTCCTACCGTTTTTTTATTATGATCCTTTTTGATTTGATCCTTCTTACAAATAATTTATACTATTAAACTAAATTAAGTACTGAAATTCCAGTGCGGTGTCAATTTTACTCAGTAGAAAAGGGTTTTGACAACAGAGTCTAAAATATTTAATGGAAATATTTGTTGTTAAGTTTGGGGTATAAAATAGGTACATAGGCAAAATGTGTATAATAAAGGATCTTATTATATCTAAGAAATCCTATCCCATGGGTCGCTTGATTGATAGATAAGGAGTGTTGTCAATAAGGTTTTGTGATGGAACCCTCTTCAAAACATCAGATTTGACCGGCTTTCTGATGAACAGCTCTACGCGGACGGAATAAATTGGAGCGGCTGTTTGTTAAGCACTTGGTAGAGGCTGCCGATTCGTTCCATTCAATTCCAAACCAATATAATTGCAACTGAAACGTATTAAATTAAACCGATTACGTTGATTATACGGTGTCATTGGACTTTAAAATTAGTCGTTTAAACTGTTATAATTATACAAATTTATAGCTTTGCTTCAGATATTTACAAAAGGTTTTAAATTACAGTAGGTACGTTTCTTTCAATATCTACAGACTTTCTGGAAGTAAGAAGGTTATCTGTTTAGCTCTGTCTACTGAAGTAATATTCCTTATCACAGGGAAGGTTTACTAAGTTAGCTACCCACATATTAATTCTCTAAAAGTCAGTATATTATTAAATTCTGACTTTTTAGTTTCTAAACGTTACTGTCACGTCACTGTGACGCTTGTTATTTGAATAGGCTATTTCCTGAGGAAAGCGTCACAGATTTGTTGGCACAGCTTTTCCTTCCGCGCTGTGTGCCTGGATTTGATTCCAACCTCAGATTTCCTAAATTAACATTTGTTTCGTGGCATAACGAAGAATTTTGTTAAATCTTCTTCTTCTTCTTCTTATCGTGTCGATGCTACAACTGTATTTTGTTGTAGCATCGTGTTGGAAAGATTAGCCAGACTAGACACTGCTTTACCGTGCCTAGCTGTTACCGGTGTAACAGATGGGCACCTAGTTATTAAATCTGGTATCTACCTACCCATAGCTTTGCGCAGTTGGAGACAAGATGGCGCTGTTTGAACTGTCCATGAATATTTATGTACAAATAATAAAAAAAACATCTCATAAAAGCGCTCCGTTCGATGAAAATGTTTTGACGGCAGCTGTCAAACCATGATGAGGGTGCAACGAAAACGTCAAATGTCAAAACCGAAGAATAATGTTTATTTATACCCCAATACTTTAATCGTATTTCAATACTTAGGAATTTTATTCAGATATAAGTCGTCAAAGGCTCTTTTTATGACTTAATTAAGATTTTTATATTACCTATTACGCCTACACCCTACACCTACATTCATTCAAAAAATCTTTAAAGTGCAGATAGAAAACTAAATAAAAATAGGAATTTCTGATCAATTTATTAATGAACGCTTATAATAATTAACGATGCTAGCATACATTTCAATTAATAATAAATATAATAATTAATAATTAAATATAATTCATAATTTAATTAGTCATAAAAATACATTATAAAACAATATCTAGTCAAATAAGTAGGTATTATGATCATGATAAGTTTATTATTAGCTATTATTTGATCTTGGAATACAGAATACCTAAGACTACGCATTTGCACTTAGCCTCCGGACTTGTAAGAAGAAAATCCGATAAGCCGGCGACCGCGACCACTTATTACAGTTATTTTAGTCAGGCTAAGAAAGAATACTTACGAAAACCCTGAGTTCTGAATTATTTTAGCATAATATAGGTTTAACTTATTTATGAATAAGAATGACTAGGGAGAATGATAATTATAGGTACTGAACAATCTTATTATATCTAAAAATATTGTTCTAGGTTCCAGCGCCCGTACATCGAGGCATTAAAATATTAATTATCAAGTATAGCTAAAAGTCTTTATTATTACCACTGATGTGACACCAAAGACATTAATTAACTTTTGTTTATATATTAATTAGGTCATGTTTTTAAAACGAAGTGTCATTTTAATTTAAATTATACTGAAAAAGCTTCTTTGCTTTTTCAGATCGTATTTTTATTTCAAGTATGTGGTCTGAGTATCACATGTAAGCCGGTTTTTATCTACTTAGGCTTATGACTTCGACGACTTCGCCTGCCTACCGTTATATCTGTTGATTTTTCAGTATAAAAATTAGCTTAGTTATGTGTAAGTTCTGATTACAAACAATTTAAAGTAAGGGTTTCATTTTCTCAGTCACATAGATGCGGTTTTTATTACAAGTTATAGGCAAGGGTTTGACCGCGATCTCACCTGTTATGTTATGGGACGATGCGGTCGACGATTTAGCACGCTTGCCTAGAAGATACCCATTCACTCGTCTCTTATTTTGCTAAGTTCAAAAAGCAAACGAAAAAACCAACAGTCCCAAGCTAGCCGCTCCTACTTTCAATCGAATTTCGTTTTACATTTTCTGGTTTCATTAGGAACACCGCGAATTTAGACTTGCAAAAACAGGTATATACCTCCAAATGATATTCAAATTGCCTTCTATTCAAGGACGGTTGACTTCTACCACATATCTACGTCTTGTATTATAATAATGTATTCTGTTCAGGTTCTGTCAACAAAGAAGTTTTCGGCATTTGGCCCATGCTTCGCGAGCACAGAAAAGTTTACACGCACTGCTTATATTACGAGAAAATACGACTGAATATCTCAGAAAATAATCTGTAAGTACCTTGAGACGTATAAGCTCGAAGACTAACATACAGTATTTCGATGTAATATAAAAAGTAGAAAAATACTAACGTAAACTTTATTTACAGAAATAACACGACCGCCATTAAGGACTTATTATATCAAAGAAACTTCCAACACACAGGTAAGCAATGTTTGTAAGTAGGAACACAACTTTGCTAAAATATCGTTAAATCATAATCTCGCCTGCCAGACTGCGAAACTTATAACATTGTTTCTCAACTTTAATTTCAGAGAAAAGTTCTTTAAGTAAGACTGAAAACATTGTACTCAGCCGCTTATGTCTAAGAGTGTAGTTTGGTAGAGTATTTAGTGTAACCTGAAGCACAATTCCCTTAAAAATATCATTATAAAGTAGAACTGAGTCTAGCAATTGCCAGTCGCAACATAAGACTGAACAGCGGTAACTTTTGTACTTAAATTAATCATAGTAGGTATACCTATATCAAGGTTTGTTTTTACTTGACCAAAAAATCCGATCTTTTCCATTCTGTACATTCATGTATAGAATGATATCGGCAAGAATAATCCGCCTTCTATCTTCACAAACATAGTCCTACTAAAAGTGAAATAACGAGCCTAATTCAATCCATTGCTTCCTAATGTGGCTTCATAAAACATCTTGTTTGTACGACATTAAGTACAATGGAACCTCGAGCTGGCCAAGTCCGTGGCATTGTCGACATGCTCGCAATTTCGCCCTACTTTGTCTCCATTGCTTACAGCCTCGGTCACAGAACAAATGAGAAAACAGAGAGCGGTTTCGTTTTTCATTGTTTTTGTCGCGACGCTGCCGTTATCATTAGTTACTCGACACGATACAACTGGCACGAAGAATTAGTGGTGAAAAGGCAGTGATTAATATAGATGGCACTGTTTGTTGACTATTGGCCGACCATTTATCTCAGTGGACGCGGAACTTTGGAAAAACAAGAGCATCATGTTTTTTAATTGTTCTGATAAGAGGTATAACCTAACTGGTACATTTTTCTAAATGAAATATTACTAGCGAAGTAGCTTGCTATTTTTACCGCAAGGTAATTTATTTCTGTACAGGAACTAATTAACAAAACGTACCTAAGTACACACAATTTTAACACGTAACACACCGTAAGCATACAAATGTAAGCATTCCTGTTTAGTTTGTTTATGAGTTTGCTAGTTTTCAAAGGGAGAGATATTGCAGTGCGCGGCTCGTATTTGAGGAACAAGAGTGTAATTCCCGGAGGTTTTGTCTTGCGGCAATGCATCCTACAAATGAAAAGATGCCGACATTCAAAGCGTGAGCTATGCATTTTTAATTTTTTTCAGCTGTGGCCTGTCCATTTCCAACGAAAACTTTCCAGGGTTTACTGGCTAATGGACTTTTAAGCAGGTTTCGTGGTCGAGTATTCTATCAGCTTTTATAGCCAAAATTTGGCAAGTATCCGATCACTCGGAACTACTTAAAGTGTGTCGTAGACTTATGTAGAGCTACAATAGGTTAGGCTACAATTAGCTTTAATTTTGCTCTAGAGACTAGATCGGTTCACCATATAAAATCGTATATATGTATACTGCCAACGTGAATGCACAATCGTCTGCTTCACTTTAATATTCAAATTAAATAAAGTTCCAGAATTTTTATAACACAAAAGCTACTTGAAACGCTTGAAATATCTAAAAGAAAACTAAATTGTTGTCTGACGGTCACTGAAACTGCAACATATTAATGTTTCGAAACAGATGCGGGCAGCCGCTTTATGTATTCAAGAACAACACTGCCGCTCCGCAATGGGCTCGCAAAGCTTTGAGGGGATGAGACATTGCGATTCATTCTCGCATTTAAAAGCAAGACTGTAATTTCACAGGCCTTTGTCTCGCCCGGGACGGCGGCGGTAGCTTGCAGGAAAATATGCGCATTCAAAATGGATTTTTATCGCTTTTCAAGTGGTAGGCTTTCGCAGAGTCTGCTCGCGTTATTTAAGAGCCTATTTATGCTGTGTTGTGGGCATACGCTTTGAATGTGACTCTACAGACTCTTAGCGCGTTTTATGTCGATCCAATTACATGTTTAAGCTCACACGGTAAGCGGAATACATCAAATAAATTGGTTATGGGCGCGTTATTTTAGTTAAATTGTTTTTCACTTTCTTTCACACGATTTTTATACTTAAAGCCATTTTTCTAGTACCTACGTTTTTTAAGTGACTTTCTGCGTACAGTTGGGTATGTTTTACTTCATGACCCGAAAACCGTAATTACGCCAAAGCTCAAGGGTCTCAAGACGGCGTGGTAACGAGACTGTCTCCATACATTACATTCTTGTTTGTGGAACTATCTAGGTTTTAGTGCTACAAAAGTAATTGCACACCACAATTAACTTCTTGTGTAGTCGCGCCCTCGTAAAATATATAAATTATTTCCACATACAAACGCTATTCACAAACTTACGACTATTACAGTATTTACAAAATGCACATAGGTACATTTAAAATACATAAGAAGTAGTTGAGCTATCTACAGACCGTTGCAAACGATCTATAGCTCAACTGATCCAAATCAGTACCAATCGGTAGCGTACCTATGATACTGGATCTTTGCCGCGCTGAATAGCAATGCTGATTCACTGGGCTAGATCTACCAGGCTTCGGGCCACGCGTCGCGGCGACTAGAAGCCCAGAAATATTTTTTATTAAATTTGTAACAAAGTGATAATAAACATTTTTTTATTTGAGTACCTAATGGTACTAGTAATCATACTACCGTTAGCGGAATATTGCTAAAAACACAGTACATTAAAATCGCACGCTATGTAACTAAGTATTGTTAAATATCACTAGATTTTATCAGAGAAATACCATTTGAAACCGTGTTAACTAGTGCTAAAGTACAGTGCAAATTATCGATGCATTTTTTTATGCAATGTGTGGCCTCCGGATCGGATGTAGCGCTTCACTGGGTCACTGTACTCCTGGAAAGTTCACTGTATTGATTTTAATGCGCGCGCCCGAAAATATAAATCTACACTTTTGCACGGAAGTGTCCATCGACTTATTTTAATAGCTAGGTACTCTACAAGCTAAAATGTAGAATACATTCAAAATCAGTAGTTATTTCGATGAATCACAAGCATCACTTAATATTGTTTATGCCCAATTTTAGTAGGTAAATATATTAGTTTATGAAACCTCTTTGTGAAACCACAATACCTTATGAAAATGGAGAAATAAATAATGTATAAGTATAAAGAAAAAAAAAAAATGACTTAACGCTTTTTGTTTCTTTTACCTTAAAACATTTATCCCCATAATGTCGAGACGTATTTTCTCTCTAGAATCAAAGGTAACAAAAGACTACATAAAATGAAACATTGACAGCAAAAAATGAAACATAAATTACAAATCATCCGGTTGAGAAATTAAAATTAAGCTAATTGAAAGTCCATCATGTATCAAATTGAAATGAATTGAACGGCTGACGGAACCCATGATTGGTTTACAATCCAATCTACGCACGGGATGTATGCCATTAATCTTATTAGCAATGCAACGACAACTACTTCAATTGAAAATAATTATTAATTTATGTTGATTTTTAAAATTATTTTTCTATCTAGTAAAAAACACTTTTAAATTTAATGATGTGAGCGTTAGAATGTTAAATATATATTTTTTACAGAACCAACTCGTCTTACGAGGCGAAAACTCGACTGCAAAACCTTCGTGAAATGCGACCTCATCCATTCAAACGAAAAGTAAGTTAATCTCGACTGAAATACTTACAGAAAATGAATATAATATTTTACTCTTTCCAGTACATAAAGCCAGACCGACTGACATTTGTAATGTTTGCGACAGGATAAACTTTATCCTTCCGCTCCAACTTTGCTTGCGTTTTCTCGGAAAAACTCCAGACAGTTATAACCCTACCTTTTTATACCCTACCTTTTTATACCCTTTGTATGGGACATTCATATATGCCCAAAGAAATGTTAAAAACTGTTGTGGTCCCGGTAGTGAAAAATAAAACTGGTGACCTATGTGATAGCTCTAATTACAGACCCATTTCATTAGCCACTGTTATTGGTAAAGTATTTGACAGCTTGCTTAATGCTCAACTAGATGAATATATTAGTTTACATGATAATCAATTTGGTTTTAGAGCGGGATTATCTACAGAAATGGCAATCTTAAGCTTAAAGCAAACTGTCAGATATTATACCAATAGAAAAACACCCATCTTTGCCTGTTTCCTTGACCTATCCAAGGCATTTGATTTGGTTTGCTATGACATCTTATGGCTAAAGTTGGAAACAATGAAAATACCAAAGGAAGTTATAAATATCTTTAAATTCTGGTATCAGCACCAAATCAATGTCGTGAGATGGTCGGGGGCACACTCTGATCCGTACAGGCTGGAGTGCGGGGTGAGGCAGGGGGGGTTGACCTCTCCCAAGCTCTTCAACCTGTACATCAATGCACTCATAGAGGAACTGAGTGCTGCTCGTGTTGGATGTCACATTGACGGAGTGGCGGTTAACAATATCAGTTATGCAGATGACATGGCATTGCTGAGTGCATCTGTATGTGGGCTGTCTAAGTTGCTAGGTATTTGTGAAAGATATGCTCTCAGTCATGGATTGAAATATAATGTCAAAAAAAGTGAATGTATGGTCTTTCAGGCCAGGAGTCGCCATTGTCCATCTATACCATCTGTAAAACTAAATGGAGTACCACTGAAACAAGTAGAACAGTTTAAATACCTGGGGCATTGGTTGACTGCTGACCTGAAGGATGATACAGATATTGAGAGAGAGCGTAGGGCGTTGTCTGTGAGAGCGAATATGATGGCCCGTAGGTTTGCTCGTTGTTCCATCGAGGTAAAAATCAGCCTCTTCAGAGCATTTTGTACTAGCTTTTACACAAGTAGCCTGTGGGTCACCTTTACGCAAAAGCAATATAGCGCCCTACGTGTACAATATAATAATGCGTTCAGAGTGCTGGTGGGGCTGCCTCGGTTCTGTAGCGCGTCGGGGATGTTTGCTGAAGCATGTGTAGACTGTTTCTACACTACTATGCGAAAACGGTGCTCATCCTTGATGTGCAGAGTCAGGGCCAGCTCAAACGGTATTCTGAGCTTGTTTCGAAATCGTTTTGACTGTGAATATCTTAACTATTGCTGTATGATTCATAGGCAGTACTTAAAGTAGCTGACTATTTTAAGTACTGCATGTGAAAATAGATGTTAATTTTTGTGTTGTAATTATAATAGTAAGATAATGGTATAATTTAATTTAATTTTAATATAAATATGTAATGTAATATGATCCTAAGTTGGTTGACATAAATAAATAAATAAATAAATAACGTCATATTTATCAAGTTTCTTGCGATGCTGGATGATTTTGAGTCTTCTTATCGTAGCTTAGGGTTTATAATGTGGTGCAGCAGGTTGTATCGTCGCGACATTCTAGTTACGTAATTATTTGACGCCCGAGGTTGCGACGGCCGACGACCCCGCTCGACTTTGACCCACTTCTTACTCTAATTTTCGCGTCTCGCCCCATTTATCTATACCTACTGCTGAAACTTTAGCAGGTGTTGCAAATTACTGTAGTTTGCAAGCTTTTGAACTGTTGGTACATTCATTTGCCGAGTAGACTTTTCAAGTCTTATTCGAAAACTTCTAACTAAAGTTTGGGGAATGCTGTAGTGCCTACATTGCGATGTTTTGTTGTAAGCCTCACCTTAAATTTTATGTTTACCGTGTCTGTTTTCTTTCCATTACACATGGTTTGAAACCTTTCTGTTTTCAAGTTATGTTGAGTAAAACAATATATAATGCGCTTACGGTTGCGGTATGGGGTATATTTTCATATTAGAATATTCACATGCGTCTTATTAATGTTTTATGTGTGTTAAATGAAAAAGAGCAATCAGTTATTAGAATTTATCTTTGGTTCTTCATCTTCGTGTCGATAGTTTCAATAGTACACTATTGAAAAAAAATAGCAGCTATGTTAATAATCAGTTTGTAAACATTTTTTGTTTACAACACACTACGGTAGAAAAAACACAAAAAAAAAAGAAAAAATAAGACACGCTGTGTAGGTACGCGATGTAATTGTGTCAGGATACGTTCCGAAACTATTTTACTATTTTCTCTTGTATCGCCCGATGGAATTGGAATTTAATTTCGCAGCGTCCCTAGCGAAATCGATTACAGGTCAGTGACGATATAAATTGTATTTGGTTCATTCGGCCATTTTGTACCGTACGAAATATTCCAGTTTTATGTAATATCAATTCGAGCGTGAATATTGCTTGAGGTAGCGGAATATTTTTGCAAAATTAAATAACATAAGCGTATCGTACCAATAAATTATATTTGCTAACCGTATAAATATTTCTATAGTAATAACTTATTGCACTTCCTAAATTATTTATGGAATATTTATGTTTGTTTTACATAAAATCATATATGATAACAAAAACATTTTATATCATATATAAAAATGTTCATCCCAATAATATAGAAGCAAAGTTGTGAATTAGTTAACAAGGGTATCCAGGCGCCGCGTAGGTACACGTATGTAAGCAATTAGCGAAGGCTCCAAATAAAAGAAGAGTTTGAGGAAAATAATTCCAGTTCGTTATTCAGTCCCTACGGAACGTAATTGGTAGCTCTTGTCCCGTTGTGAGGCTTTACATCAAACAGAACGCCCAAATTACGACCTTTTCATTCAAGGCAATTAATAAACTGAACGATTTTTTTTCTCTCTCGCAATCACGTAGAAAATGTGCCAATTTGTACACGTGACACAGCATAATCAATGTAGCAGTAATAAATACCTACACCAATTTATTCATGAACTAGTGAAGCATGTACTGTTAAAATTGTAATTTTCATTTTTATAATTTGGTTCATTTTTACAGGTCGAATCACACGAAGAAACAAAATAGGGGTGCTCCAAAATTAGTATGCGTCATGTCAAAAGACGTTCGCGTTGAATTATATCGAAAAAACGGTGGTAAGTTTCAAAATATTATGTTATACGTTTATATGTATTATCTTACCTCTATAACGCTGCGTAGAGAGACATACTATACGTAGGCAAAATAATGATTTCAATATTATATTACAAGCACGTTCATCACTCTATCTTCTTCAAACTGAATAGTAGAAATAGCTACATAAATTCAGGGTATAAACCAAATTGCTGCAATTCCATTGCTTTTCGAATACCAAATAAGAAAACGAAAACCAAACAAAGCACGAATTGAGAATTCCGTAAAGTCTTTAGATGAACTGATTCAGCCCAATACATTTTGTCGCGTGTGTGGAATGCTTGCCAAGAACTTGCACATACGAATTGGTCCCACTCTGAAAGCGAGCCAACGTGAAACAGCCTTCATTTACTGAAGTTTACAGTACCTCTGAAATATTATGCAACTATGTAGTTAACCAAAATATACTAGTCCCTTTCTATCGCGTAGCTCTTATTCTTTCTAGCGCGACAGAGTACGCCGCCTGACAGACTCTTTTGATGTACTTTCAGATACTTATAGATTAAATACCTATCGAGCAAAGTGCGACTGGCCTGCTATATTGATTTATACAATGAATTAATAGGTATAATAAATTTAAATAAATATCATCAAGGATGAACAGAAGGTACTTAATAGAACTCGTATTTTAAAACCGATTTTTTGAAAACACACCTGGATTAAAAAAAAACTTTTTAAGCTCGAGTTCTGAACGATTTTAACTACGATATTACTTTACCAACCTATTAAGCAGAGTATTACAGATAACAGCGTCTTGCTTACACACCCATATTCAATTGAGACATAGAAAGATGATAGAAGAAGATAGAAAGTAAGGTTCAAAATATATTATAGTCTTTTCCAGAAAAGCTATATCAGCAAATAAATAATAAACACAAAACAATAACGTTGCGGCAACATGAGCACTTACGGTACTGTACAACATAGCCATAAGTGCCCTCACAAAAGATCGTATTTACTTTATTATTATAGGAGTTTTCCCATGTTATTTTATTCTGTATCATTGTTTATTAGTACTGAAGCCAAGTATAATGTTCTGCTATAATGATTATTTCTGGGGCGAAATATCTATGCTGATAAATTTCTCGAATAATTTATGTTTGAAGGTTCAATGACTTTTATGCGCGACTTTTAAGCAATTGCATAGCTTTTATCGCGAGCCTTGACCGTGGAGACCGAATCCACAAATTCCGTAACGAAATAACCTAACATCGCGCATGCGTAATCCAGCAAATAATGCTATGCAATAGCTTTACTGCGGCGGCAGTCCCCGAGTGCCACACGTCTTTGCTTTTGCCCTTATGGACAGGCTGAAGTCGTAAGATCATACTGCCACTTTTTTTATAAACAATACAAAGCACGATCGAATAAGATTCCAATATAAACCTTGACTATACGACAAGGTAAATTAAAAATGAATATACGTTTATCCTAATTTGTTTCGTCTGTGTTTGAAAGAGTTTATTTATTTACGAATGAAACTTGCTTTAGATAATATGACTCAAAACAGTAGGTAAGGCACACGAATAAACAAACAGGTGGAAGCTTACTGAAAGTAAATAATTTATCATTTCTAGGAGGAAAAACAGCATCATCCTCATTCATCACTGGCGATAAAATATTCATTGTACAAAGCTTAAGTATTACTCTCACAGAATCGCGTGACTTGTTGCGTGAAATATTTGTAATCAAAAAATATCGAAGTTCAATAAATTACAGAAAATATACAGCGTTGTCATAGAAAAAGCCAATACCTACAGGTTGGGTAAATATCATATGGATGTAACGAAAAAGCTAAGAAGCTTTCGATATTCAAATAGCTTCCGCGGAAGAGGAAAAGTAAAAAACAGAACAGCCATTTTCCATTCCATAAAATAATGAATGGATTTCATAAGACTTAGTACATTCCCATAAAGTACATTTCCACCCGCAGATGGCTAAAATGGTTTCCCTCCAGCCACCAAGAAACAAATATATTGCGATTTGCTCCTTCATTTTCTCGGAAGGTATTTTATTGCTTTGGGGTCTCTCATAAATTCCGCACTCACTCAGAGAGAAAAATAAGGTCTAACCGGGGCTCACGAGAAATTGGTGCGAAAATTTCGTATTAGTTTATTCTTATCACATAAGCTCGACAGTCGTTTACCTTTGTACGAAGAACTTGGAGAAGCTATACAATCGTTTATTATGAGGATTGTGTTGTGCACCCCCACATTGTTACGTACCTAGTTGTATCTTATAGCTGACGAAGGTAATCGCATTTCAAATATTTAAGAGTTGCAAAAGCTTTGATTTATTGAGTGGAGGCAAATTTTTACTTTTTTAAATAAAAACATTAAATTTAAACCCAGGTTTAAGTGTAATACAGAGGTTCAAACTTCGAGTTTAAGCGTCATCGGACTTGATACGAGAAACATTTCAAATGACAGGCGTTGGCCCAAGTTTTCTAATTAAAAAATTAAATAATCCCAAAGAAAATATTATAGCACTACTAACTTGTTTGTAGTAGAGTTATTAAAAGTATCAACAAATGCACATGCACAAGACAACGTCCGCATATTAAGAATCATTAATTTTAATACCTTGTTTTGATATAATTACTTTTTAGGGCTTAAATTCTATTACATCATAACAACAGATGAATGACAACAATCAAAACTTACATTTAATAACGCAATTGGATGGGACCAAAAATACCCAACCACCTTTTAATAGCTCAGTCCAGTTAGCTCAGCCCGGTTAGCTCAGTTTAGAACAACCCGAATAGTGGAACGTCACTACCAGTCAGCGTAAACTTTCAGACCGAAACGGCATTTCTAATTAAAGCCTTCGTCTACGTCCACTAATAAAAGAAAGAGCAAAGCTTGAAATAAACTAAAAAGCTGGTTAAAAACACATTTCTTTTCGGTTTAATTTTTATTCTTTCGCCTCTAATATTTAACTAATTATTTGTTGAAGTCTGAAAAATCTTAAAGACATAATTAACATTGAATAAGATCATTTTAGATCAATCAAATCAAGCTATAATAATAATTGTAAAAAACGTTTCTTTATGACTAAAAACTCATTTTATAAACTTTGTAACAATAGTAATTTATATCAAGTCACAAAAAGATGATCGCAATATTATATTATTTATGATGTGAAAATGTGACTAGTGGTTGTAATGTGAGCTAATTGAGCTGATTGATAACCATACGTCGATTTGATTGACGATGCACGATTGTTTTTAAACTAGACAGAGCGGTTGTGTAAAGATTAGTGGATCTTTCTATGCCTCATTCACACTGTAAACTGCTTAATTTGGCGTGATTGCGCTTGTGTGCCCAATCGCACCATTTAGTTGTCAGTTAACACATGAGCTGATATTCACAGTCTGCTGAACTATATGCGATAATGTTTGAACAGTAGAAACAGGGAAGGGCAAGTTCGATTTGAAGATATTTGGTTTGGGAGTACAAGTGATGATTGATTTAGGATCAAAAATTCCCTGATTTTTTTTAACGATTATGGAAGACATTATGGAAACCAGACAAACCACTGCCTGCATACATTGTTACTCTGAATTTTGATTCTATGAAGTTATGAGTGATTCTCAAAAACTCGATAATTTTCTTGCTTCTCTTCAGCAAAGCTTATAGCGCAGCATCGCGTTTCTGAGTATCTATGTATACCGAAAATCAGCAATACCTTGATACCCTTGCCGCAATACTTATCTATGCGTAATGAATACTTTCCAATACCTTTTATTTGGCGTCCTAAAAGCGGCTATTGGACCGTAGGTTTTTATGCAGAGACAGGATGCCGCATAGTAATGTTAGTTTGCAGCCGGATGGTTTCGGGACAGAATTCTTAGCGCTTTATTATACAGTGTGATCGTTTTCATGGTGATATTTCAGCTTTGAAAGTAAATTGAAAATGGAAATTTAACAGCCGTCATTTTGATAAAATAATAACTTTGGAATCTCATAATTTAGATCTGTTTGGGTATTTATAAATACCTAGAACTATTTCGAATGTTGGAGTTCATCGAACTTTTTAAATGTCTGTATTTACCTACAGCAGAAACTTTTGTTGACCATTTTTTAGGGTTCCTTACCTAAAGGGACTATTACTGAGACTCCGCTGTCCGTTTGTCTGTCTATCTGTCAGTCTGTCACCAGGCTGTATCTCATGATCCGTGATAGGTAGACAGTATAATGGCGAAGTTGGCTAACCCCCATATGCCATTAAATAAAAATTGAATTGAATTGACAGTATAATGTATTTCTGTTGCCACTATAATACTGAAAAACAGAATACAATAAAGGGGACCAAAAATTTACGTTTTTTATGAGTCTCATACAAAAACGTGTTTTTTGTATGGAATCGGCTGATTTTTATTCTGTACGAAAAACAATGTCAAACACTTGTCAATGCAAACAATGACAAGTTGCCGGAAATATTTATCAGTTAAACAAACCATATTTTTACTCGTTTTGAAAGCTTGTATCTGATTCTCCAGCTGATAACTCATCGCATCCAAGCTCAGAACATTTTTGGACTTCATTTTGGTTCCAAGTGTGGTTGCTTTACCAAATGGAAACTTTTCAAATTGGAATAGTTCGCCGGATATTCGCGCGTTGGCATCCATCTTTGCTAGGGTGGCTTCGGGGAGTGGGGAGGTAGAAATGGGGTAGTTAGTTTTTTCGTATGCCAATACTAGCTCGCTTTGTGAATAACCTATTTGTGTTGGAGCTTTGATGAAAAGCTGCAGTTGAAAAGTTCTTGAGTATGTTCAGCTGTGACCGGTAATTTGCATATTTTTGAAATACAAGGATTACAGGGAAGTCGTAATTCCGTTTTTCATGCAGGGTTGTCGGTTCGATTCCCAAAAACAAACATTTGTGTGACGGCAAACGCAGAGTGTTTCTTACAAAACAATAAATATTATAACAGCAATCACCAATGGTTCGCTTAGCAAGCTTTGATTTTTAATGTCCATGAATATTTATTAACTAAATTCAGATATTATTGTAGAAAGAAACCAAAGTAAAGTACAAAACAAAGATTTTTTATAAAATGTAATAGATAAAGATAACATTTGTTACCACTGCTTACTTATTCTGATAACTAGATACTAAGTACTTAATATTTCTGAAATTAAGAAATGAATTTGTTTTAAAAATTATAATTGTAATAATAATGTCAAATGAACAAACATGAGGCTAAACGACTTGGTTTATTTGCTTTCATCTGAAAGGGAAACCGAAACATCATTTTATTATAAAGATATTATCATTGTTAATTTGTAATTAAAACAATTAAATATAAAAGTATGACCAACAGCTTATCTCTTGAGAATGATAATTATTTGCAAAAACCGATCCTAGAGTTTTAATATGAAAGTATCTTTAGCAATTTCCTCAACATATTAATTATACTGGAAATTAATTTCACAGCGGGAAATGCAAAAAAACAGATGCCTATCATTTTTATTTTATGATTATTTTATTTTATCATTTTTAGTACTGAATATCAAAATAAAAAAAAGTATCTGTACGACACACAATCAAAAGTACCTTATATGGACTGTCTTATTGCTAAAAACAATATTTCCGGACAACCTTTGGATGTGTCCATCTGAAAGAGTCACGAAATCTTATGACGGTAGTGTACAAATAAAGTAATAATTAGAAAAATATGAGAAGGTCGAATCCCCAGGTCTATACCCACATTAAATCAACTCGCCTGTGCTGTATTCCTTTGTTTATGAGTAAAGATAATCCGGATCTATCGGTACTTCGGTTTATCCCGGCAATTCAGCTCTACATAGCTGTAAACTTTTTTCTCGGTTTTACGATGTTATAAATTTCTGAACGAATGAAGATAGTAAAACGAAGCTGAGTGAATTTTTTAACAAGAATCCAATCCCGGCCATGTCTCATTTTATTTGTTTGTTAGGTGACAAGAAGAATGTCGAGATCTGTGGTCGAGATTATTGTTGAATTATTTGCATTTTATTCAATGAAGATTTCATTATACGTTAGTATATTTACTATTCTACTCGTGCTATCCGGAAAGGATGAATAAGTTTTAAAATGTCTTTTACTTTAAGACCACCTAAATTAGAAAAAAGAATATCTCGTATCTACTGAGTTCAAAAAGTTTGTAATCCTAGAATATGTATTTTTTACAACCAACCTCTTTACTTTTTGAAATAGGAACACAGTATTGTTTCGAAGTAAAGTATGACCTCTTTTTATAGTTTCATCCTTTTTTCGACTAATGAAACCAGAAAAAATAAAAAAAACGACGCGTTTATTACATTTTACTTTAAAAAACTGTGCTTTTCGGTAAAAAAAAAGAATCATAGCGCCAGAACTTTACACAATTTTATTTTGGAAATGTTAAATTGTAACCTACTATTGACTTTTTTGCGCAACTAAGCTGCAGGTAATGAGATGCAATTAATTATAAAAGTAATGGAGTTTTATATTCAAGTATTTATTTAACAACATAATTAATCTCCAAATAAGCTGTCCATATCTTTTATTGTTTCTGAAGTCTGGGCTTGTTCAAAATCCTACCTAGACTTACCTAATAGTGCCTACACCTATATCTAAGACCAACCATGTAACTAGGGAACAATCTCATTAAACAGACCGTAGTCAACCCCGCCAAAGGCGAGCTACATGGTACTAGGTAAGCTATATTTTCCCATTTATGTTTTTTCAGTAACACGGTGCTCGTTAGTGAGGGAAACGAGCACAGAGCGCCCGTTCAAACGAAAACGTTTAAAACGCTCGTCTGGTGAGTATACTTTGTTGTTTTTATTTGCGAAGCTTTTTATTTATTATCAATGCATTACGTGGGATATATGAAGCATATTGTACGAAATGATCCTAAGAACAGTTACAAATAACGCATTTGTAATTGTTAAGCATTGTGGATCACACATAAAACAAAGTCATTTTCTTGTGTTTTCTACATCATTTTCTCGTTAAAGTTTGAAAAACCGCGCGTAAAAGATTGTTGTGCATATCTTTGCACTTTTTTGTGCCGACCCCACCTAGTGGGATAAGGGCAGGAAGAAGAAGAAGAAGAATTTATTATGTAAAACTAATATATAAAAATGTACAGATTCTCGTCCAGAGTTGGTGTACACGTTTATAGAACAAGCGGTCCAGCCCGGAGCACAAGTCGCTCTGAAGTGTTCAGCGGTGGGCGAGCCGCCGCCTCGGTTCAGATGGAGCCTGGACGGACAGACTATACCGTCGCACCATGGGTATTTATTGCAATATAAAATACTCTTCTCGGTAAAAGACTAAATATCACAAGAGGGCTGTACCCACTTAGTAAGTTATTTTTTTATTCTTACAATTTTTTAAATGTTAATAAATTATAAACATCCTGCAACCATTCTGTTCAGATATTTTTATCATGGTCCTTAATAGAATAAAATTAGATAATGCTTTATTGTCTTTACTTGTATTTACAGATAAAATATTCTAAAAAAATTTAGATTCTTTGTAAGTACTATTTAAGAAAAATATTGAGAGGAATTCCTAGTTCAAGTTCTAATTAATCCTCACTGGTAAAAAAATGGTAAAAACATCAAGTGATGATAAATGGACGGCCACTATAGATGAGTAGACTCAAGAGTACTGGATAAATTAAAATTCTGTTAGCATTTGCAATAAATTATCAAATACTCAAATAGCCATTCAGGCAAATATACGTTTTTATGTAGTGAGCACTCAGAACTGGCAGATGGCCAGGGTTGATGGTTAACGGTCCACTGTCCGACACAGCGATACTGCCTAGGGCATAATTATAATGTAGGCTCATTATCACGGTACGCAATGTATTTAAAAATGGTAAAAATTACCTAAATTGTTATTTAAAATTGTATTACTTTGTATTCATTAATTTGCTTTAGCTTTGTATTAATTAACAGTCACAAGCAAACATTCTCTTAATCGTGAAACATCAGAAAAATGACAAGGGTAGGCGATAAATATCCGTGTAATAGATCTCCTTTCTAATTATTTATTGGAAATTGTATTTTAATGAATGTATAAATAACGAAGACGTATTTTCGATAAAATTATGAGATAATTTGGTTTTTAAATTGTGAATTCAACCCACAAATCGCCTGCAATCGAGACTAGCTATAAAGTTTAAGCATTTGCGTGGTTGCCAACTAACTAAATGGCTTCAAACTTATAACCATTTAAGCCTATCTTTAGCTTAACTTAATGTAACTGAGCTTAACTTGGTTTTAAAAGTAGATCATATAAACAACTCAATAGACTGAATATGGTTCTCATATTGAAGTCTCTTGCTTCAGAAAATAAGAAACTAAATATTTATGTGGATGTGCATTCGAGTTCTCAGAGAAACGAATAAGTCAACAGCTTCTGCAACTTTCATGGGCTTAGAAGATACCAGATATTTATCTTCACTTTCTCATTACAAAAGAAAAAATAAAGCTAAGTAAGTAGGTACTAATGGTATATCTCATGTTCTACGGCGTAATATTTAAAATTCACGATTCGTTTTTTAGATTTATACCGTTGGATAAACACATAAGTATATTTTTTGTTATGTCATAGTGGTAGGGTGTTTTCCGTGGCTTCACTCTACGGCTTTGATAGAAGACCATCAGAGAAAGCGTCAGTCGCTAGTCGTCTGACATACTTACGCTGAGGCAGAGTTCGTTTTTAATATATTTAGCACACTTTAGATAATGGCATTCTAAGCGTGAAATTATTTTTGTAATTGGTCCAACCACCATGTAACTCATATATGGTGCGTGTATTTATTTATTATCTAGACATTTCTAAAATACCTTCAAAGTAATCTCAAGTTGTATTCATACGGTCTATCTTATAAAAAGTTAGCACATACTTGATTTATTGATTACCATACGTAATTAATACAAATACAAAACGTTTATTGGCATAATGTTGTTTACAAGGTTATTGAATCCATAGGCTCCCGAACTAGTGTACACTGTGTTTCAGGAGCCAGTGGCTTCTCCATAATACATATAATGAAATGTAATGATATAAAGTCAACGCTAACTTTTTACAAGATAGTGGGCTAGGGTATAAACAAATCAACTAGTGATGTTTAAGGTGATACGTCTCGCTCTAGAGGGAAATTCAAATTATTTAGGGTTTTTTTTTATTGTGGCTTAA
This sequence comes from Ecliptopera silaceata, assembly GCA_932527185.1. Classification (NCBI taxonomy): domain Eukaryota; kingdom Metazoa; phylum Arthropoda; class Insecta; order Lepidoptera; family Geometridae; genus Ecliptopera; species Ecliptopera silaceata. The sequence goes on along the minus strand of OW052208.1, from coordinate 4,512,148 downwards.
CTTTGAATTTCCCGCTAGAGCGAGACGTATCACCTTAAGTCAAACTTTTTACGAGTGTGAGTACTCACACAAACCTTACGTGGTTTATAGGGTTTACGTTATCTAATAAGTAGTGTTTTGTTTTTAAGTATGAAAACATTTCTTCAGGGCAATGATAACAGAAGGCCGTGAGAACGGTCCATCAGGCATAACGTCCAGTGGGAACTACGTGCTATCAACACTTTCCATCAGCAGCGCGCGAGTGGAGCACGGGGGACGGTACGAGTGCAGGGCCACCAACCCCCACGGGAGCGTCGCACATGCGGCCAGGCTCAATGTTTACGGTAACATTTTTATTATACTTACTTCAACTGTATAACTTAATACTTATTTTTATTATACTTCAGCTGTGTATTGATAAGGGGATTTGTGGCAAAGTTTTACATGAAATTTGTTTGTAGTTAAATTGACACGCAAGAAGAAGAAGCCGCTTGGTTGCTTGTTTCCGAGCATTGGTTTGTAGAGGAAAAGTTACGAGCCTGATTTTTAATTATTAAAATTAATAAAATAGCGATAAAAATTTTAAGAATTATTTTAAATTCACTAGCATATTACGATAAACAGTAGGTACCTAATCTTTATTTTAATAAGCAATAGAAAATCATTTAGATTTTCTTAATATACTTTTTTTTAAGATTTTCATAATTAAATTATCGTTATCTAGACATCATATTAGATTATTTTCCGTGAGTTCTAATCCAGGATTTAACCTATACTCATTCCATCATATAACATATATCAACAATTTATACAATTTACACCCACAAAGTGCAGTTCGTTTGACCATCCAAAGAATAATTTATTAGATCTTGAAATAGAGCCGACGGACGCGACCGACGTGGCATGGTACGGAGAAGTGTTTCTACTAAATTATGAAAAGCAAGGCAGACCTTACACTACGGCTGAATACTACAGTATTGTAGTTAAACCTAATTAAAATTTTACTTGGTTTGCGGGGGCAATGTTACTTTTATGTCTCGGGACGCATGCAAGTTTTAACTTAGACCCGTGATTTAAAAAGAATATATAAAACATACGATGGACTATACTTTAAGGTGTTTGCTGTTGAAGGGCGCTGCTAAAAGTCTGAGTTTTTAAAATAATTCATGATAAAATATCAAAAACTCAGCTTAATATTATAGTTTCAATTTCCTGTTTTCTGCAAAGCCTAGATCATTTCGAAAATAGTAAACCAATTCTAATAAATAAATAAAACGTCTTTATTTCACAATTTTGTTACATACAGAAAAATACATCATCATCATGAACCTATAGTCCACTGCTGGACGTAAGTCACTGGGAGAAAACTCCCAAGAGTCTTGGGAGTCTACATAATAATGAAAAGTATAACAAAAATAGTTAAATATTTGTATTAGCACGCAAATATTTAACCAAAACTCAACAAAAAATGTTAATTAATTTAGATTAAAAAACGTTAAGTTTTTTAAGTTGTTTTTATAAAAAGCATTCTGTACAAAATATGTTTTAGCACAATTTTTCGAAATCTCAGTGAGAGAATCAAATTGCCAATTACGTAGGATCAATCGGCGAACGAAATAGCGTTCATTGAAATTACGGCCTATTTGCTCTATAATTGTTAATTTTACATCGAACTTATTCAGCGATAAGACCGCCCATTGTACATTTTATATGATATTTGTCTTTCTTTTGTTATTTTACTTTATAATGTTTGGTTAAGTGTACAATAAAGTATTTTTCATTCATTCATTCATTCATTCATGCCAAACACATCATATGTTAAAATACACAGTCTATAGGCTATTTAATATGTACTCATTATATATTCAACAGCAATTTTGAGCTATTGAAATATACATAGTACATAGTACGGCTTTTGACATGTTTTTTATGCGAAATTAATTAATTTTTACGACAAATTGATGGCCACTGAATAGGTAGTTCAGTGGTAACCTCTGTATAATATTAACGATACATTGCTTCGTGTCAATTCAGAAAGTCTCTGTAAAGCACTTGCTTCCATCAATCTGAGACATAAGGATGTTCATTCTCATTCAATAAATATGACTGTCTGAAATTAATTAATAAGAATAATTACTTATGTATTAAATTGCTTTAAGATGTTAGTGTAAAGAGTTTAGTTTTTAACTTAGGAATCTCACCTTTGTATTATTGCAATGCTTTGTATTTTTACAAGCTGTTTAAAATTAATTTTGATGAGCAGACAGTAGATAATTTTACTCAAGTTTACTCAGCGAAGAACAACAAGCAGGGCTAATTATATATTTTTTAATGTTCTTGCATACTGAGCACGCGTTTAGTGGTCCTAACAAAATAATATTTTTACCTGAGCATAATTTTTGCATACTTAACAATGATAATTTGTCGAGTAAATATTATGGTGTGATTTGCATATGCCCACCCGCGCCGAGACTAGAGATGCCTTGTTTTAAAACGATTATTTTTAACACTTTTTTTTATTTTTAATCATAATTAATTTTTGAGCTGACTATATGCATCTTTTTATACGAGGGGCTAAGTTCATTATGAATTAAACAAAGTACAACAAGGAAGAAGAACACTGCATTATCTTACCATTATTAATCGTAGCATAACTTTTCTTATAAGTAATGGATGATGGCAAATATTAAAAGAGCAGAAAGAAGACGTTCTCAATTCAACTCAACATATTTTTGTAGGTATGCTGTGTACCTCATAACTATTGTCAGAGTAAACCAATTATGATGTTACTGGGGCTGCTGTTGTTATATGAAAGCTGGTTCTTTTCTGTTTCATGTAGTCCCATTTCAATTGATGTATATAAACGTATTTATTATATCAATATTCTTATAATTTAATATTCGTAGGTACATACTCGTATTTTTCCATCAACAGGTCCACCTTACATTCGTGCCATGAACTTAGTGAAGGCCGTCGCCGGCTCAGAAGTAACAATTTGGTGCCCTTACTACGGATTCCCTATTGAGTTAGTATTCATCTCTATTTCTAAAGCCTTTGATGAATTTGTCTTTCATTATAGTATAGGACTAATTGCCGTTACCTTACCAAAATAGCAAAATTTGTCCTTAAACATTGCCAGTGGAATTGTTCACGTATAAAGCATTTTACGATGTCATATTTAAAGCAACCTTGACAAGCAAGAATATAAAAATTCACTTACAACATTGCCCTGCTTCAATATGTATGACGCGGCATTCCCAGTCTGAGCACGGAGATCGGACCAAGTCGGTTATTATCATTACCTCCCCACAGAATGCGGGATCTTCTAATGTTCTGTTTGTCTTATAATATTTACGTTGCGGTATAGAAAACCAACGTTTCGCTCCGGAAATTTCGCAGGCTAGAGCTATTTTGTTAATTATTTTTTTAATGAGCTTGACGTTTATTACAACCAAATTGTGTGTAGTATCATTAAACGATATAATTTTGAAACTTTCGCTATTAAAACTCATACGGCCGGTTTCTCGAACGATGATCAACGAAAATATCAAATAATTACTATGTGTCAAACTCGGATCAATCGTGATTTGGGTTTCCAGAAACCGGCCGTTAGTAAATTAACTCATACACGATAAAATCCGTATAATTTATCTCTTTACTATCAATAAACGTTGTATTTATTGAACTAAATGAGGATTTATTTATTAATCTTTAGTTCAGTAAAATGGGAAGGAGGAGCAGGTAGTGATCCAAGATATCATCAAGTTGACGGACAGTTAACGATATCAAACGTAGACCGAAATCGCGACAAGGGAGGTTGGACCTGTTCTGTCGTCACGCCCGGGGGAGAACTGGCTAAACGTGAGGTAATTTCACAACCTGTTTATATTTTGCCTACTTTTATAGTTTTTTTCAAACACAGCACTTTTTAGAAATGCTCGTTACAAATTCACCCCATTCTTCCCTTTGTATTGGACCGGATAGTCGGAAGTTTTTTACCTTGGGAATAAAAGTGCTTATTTATATTTAAATCATTCAAAAAACCGCGAAGAAACCGTGCACGACCATCAAGTTATGAATTTTGCAAAATGCCAAATAGTCACAAGAGACTTAATAGAAGAAAACTGAATAAAATAAGTCTTTCTTTTTTATTTTACAGGTGCAAGTATCTGTAGTATCGCCACCAGTTTTATCGCCGATCTCATTTCCACCTGGATTGAAGGCTGGTGATAGATCACAGATAACCTGCACTGTGACTTCTGGAGATATGCCCGTGTACTTCTCCTGGTTGAAGGATCAAATGCCGATATCGAGTGTACTTCAAGTTGATGAACGAGGAGCAGAATTCTTCAGTATGCTTCTTTTTAAGAGTCTTACAGCATCCCATAGCGGAGTTTACACCTGTGTTGTCACTAATACTGCTGGAAAAGCTAATACTTCTACGGAACTGGCTATCAAAGGTAACCTTTTTTTTTATTTGTTTCTTTTATATTGAAGTGAGATTAGATAATGTTTATTAATTTGTTTTTATAGTTCCTCCGTACTGGCAAATGGAACCTTCCGATGCAGCTGTATTATTGAACGGGTCTTTGACAATCAGCTGTGAAGCTCGGGGTCATCCAACTCCTACGATTTATTGGACTAAATTTTCTGGTAAACTTTTTAAATATTTAAGATACAAAATATACTTTCTTTAAATTACTATTTATATTAGTAGTGAACAATGTCAAAACAGAGAGATAATTTTTTAATTAATTTTAGTAAATGAGTATGATATTGTTGTCAAAACTTTGTGATTATCACATCCCAACAAGGTCCTTATTATATTTTAAATAATTATTTTGAATGTTTTTATAACTAAGGTAATTTAATTTTGTTGATTTTTATAGGTAGTACAGAAACAACACTAGGTGGAGTTTTAGAACCTGTAGTTCTTGGCAATGGTTCTCTCAGATTAGAATCAGCTCGCGCAGAACATTCTGGAAAGTATAGATGTAGAGCTGATAACGGAGTTCAACCTCCACTATCAAAAACCCTCAACATCCATGTCAATGGTAAGGCTATAATATATTTTTGAATTTAAATGAATAAAATCGATTTCAATCGCCATCGACGAGTACCTGATATTCAATAAACATTTATTTAAAGATAAAAAAAATCTGATCATATCTTAGTCAAAATATTGGAGCACTTCAAAGTCATATAAAAAATATATATTTTTTAACCAAACCAATAATAACAATCAAACTTTTCTCTTGGATGGAGTAACCGCGTAAAATACATACATAGATACAGTCAAAAAATAAACATGTAGTCGAATTCAGCAGTTCATTATTTTTATCTCGTTTAAAAAGACTGCAGATTAAAAATAACTTTTTAATATCGTATTAATTGATAAAGACAATTTATTTGCTAATTAAGATGACAAACATAATTTGATTGACTTTTCAGAACCGGCCAGATTTGAGACACAATCAGCGAATGTAACGGCAAAACTAGGAGATACTATCAGACTTATTTGTGTAGCTCGCGGTGATACTCCACTGTCCACTTCTTGGAGTCATTCGGGACGGGGATTACCTAACTCAGATTATAGGTAAGTAAATAAAGTTAACTTGAACGTAAGTAACATTAACTTAAACTATGTTTTCTTGAAATGAAATCCTAGTTCAAGATGTAAATCATGTCTACTGAAATGTGAAATAATTTCGAATTGTTCTTCTATTCCTTCCCTTAGCTTTGTATTTTTTCGTCTTGTGTCTTCTATGTAGATACAAATAATAGTTTAATATATGAATTATTTGTTTACTCCACAAAACATTGATATTCGTTTTGATGAGATGTTTAAAAATACATTTGTTTCCAAAAATATGTAAGTAGTTAGCAGTTTCTAAACATACAATCAAAGAAACAAAGTAAAAAATAGGGCTACAAAATTTTTAAGGATTTTGCTTCAACACAAAATGGTTTAATTACAAAATTGATTACAGAATGAGTATATCAGAAACAAGAAGTGCAGAAGGATTAAGAAGTGAACTGGTTATTGAAAGAGCAGACAGAAGAGACTCTGGTGTTTACAGATGTCAGGCGACCAATCCTTATGGAAGATCAGATCATTTCGTTCATTTGGCTGTTCAAGGTATCTAACATTTATCTACTACATCATTTTCAATCTCAAACTCAAAGATTATTTATTCAATTAAACCACAAGGATCATTTTGAAACGTCTAACATACTAGGTGATTCTAGGTGCCAGTTAGTCGCAACCAGAGCCTATATGAACGTGCAAAAAAGCCTGGATTCTGCTGGCTTTTTTATTTAATCCTAATCACAAATTGAGGCCAATGTACTTTAACCAAGTTCTTCATTTATTTTTTTGTAGAACCGCCTGAACCACCAGCCAACTTCCGAGTTTTAGAAGCTTCTTCAAGATCTGTAAGGTTACAATGGAGAAGACCTTACGATGGAAACTCCCCGGTATTGGGATATGTAGTGCAATATCGCAAGCATGATTCAACTAGTCCTGACTCTTGGAGGGATGCTGATACTCATAATGTGTCAGTTACTGCTCATCCAGTTGACAGCTATGCAGAGTGAGTACCCACTTTATATTGTCATTTCAACATCAATTTAATGTAACTAGTGTTGTGTCACCAGTTTCATGAAAGTAATCACTACTTTCATGAAACTGGTAACGCAACAAGTTTAATGAAATTGATATTCAATACATGATCACCATTTGAGATGGCTAAATACGCTGAGAGTTATCTCATGGTAATTTTTTTTCGAGATCCATAAATCCTCTTTAATTAATCGGCGAGAGTTTAGATGTATTCCTGTCAGGTACCTACTGGGTCAACTTATATAATAAATATTGCTAATCACAAATATGTCTCATAGATTTTCATCTAGAATGGAAGAAGCGACTATATCCGGATTAGAACCAGCTACTGCATACCTAGTCCGAGCACGGACAGTAACGGCTCAATTCGCATCATCTCACACTCGGGCGCTACTTGCCTTAACATTGCACGAGCCGCCTTCAAGGGCTCCTATCAACCTTCGGGCCTCTGCCCCTAGAGCCACTACTATTGAACTAACTTGGCAAGTAAGTACAAGTGAATTTTTTTTTTGAATATGGCTTTTGTTGTCATTGTCACAAACTGCCAGAGTCCGTTTACTCTAGCGTAATCAATATTGGAAAACCTGACCATGTGATTGAAACAAATTCCTGACAATTTAATTGTTTACGATGATAAAGAATTGAATTGACAGGTAAGTATTTGTTTTTCCAACTTGTAGGCATACCAATTTTTTTTTAACTAACCTATACCTACTGTCCCACTGCTGGGCAAAGGTCTCCCCCCTTTTCTTCCATTCCTTTCTATCAGCCGCCGCTTCCCACCAGGCTCTGTCATAAGTATCCAAGTCGTCATGCCATACCTATATTGTACTAAATTGGTTTTATATATTGAACTAAATTGGCAAATATACAATTCTATTTACATTCCGACCTGGATATAGGAGGGCATTGTGCAGTTTCCATCTGGGCACACTACACACAGAGAATACTGCTATCGAACAAACTTGGCAGCTGAATAATTTTATTCGAGATTAAACCCAACAATTTGGAGTGTTGTGTGCCAAGAATTTGGGTCATGTTAAATGTTATTAAATTCAGTTTTCGTATGGACAGGTTTTTTCGTTGTTTATTTAAAAGTTTTGAGTTTCAAAGAGAAAATAAGCTAGATATATTGTTATTGTTTATTCATTTAAAGCAAAGCGTTTTTTTTCTACTTCATACTGTTATTTATTTTTTTAAATGTTAGATCTCTTGCTGTGTGATTTCCATACATTAGTGGATACTTTTGAACCGACTACAAAAAAAGAGTATCACAATTCGATTGTATGTTTTTCAATAAATTTTTCTAAGGCTCCACCGCCGTTATCTTGGAACGGAGAACTCCTCGGCTACACTGTGTGGTGGTGGGCGTCTGCTGACGGTTCTTTGAGTGGAGGCGCCAACGTCGGCATGGAGTTTGCGACAGTGCGAGGACAAATCAACAAGTACACTATCGAAGGGCTAGAACATTACACACGGTGAGTATTACAAAAGGGTAATTGAATAGATATATTGGCAGGAAACTCTCAGGCGTTGATCATCCCAAACGGCCCAACAGCTTCCAAGAATTTAGGTGCTAGTCGTTGAGAACTTTAGCTCGAAATCGTTCAAGATCAACCGATTTTCTACCTATAATAGGATTAAGGATGGACTGAACTTGATATAAACGCTAACTATGATTATAATCAGATGTCAATTACATAGTGTACAAGACATAATTTTCTTTGGTGAACATTTTCCTCCTACATGTATAGTATATAATATAGATGGAAATGGAACCCTTGATCTAAGACGTGAGGTGAAAAATACATTCCCGCTACGGGGCTATGTCAACATGATCTTCTAATATTTATTCCGGGTCTACGTCCAGATTATAGAAAAGTCTAGTTTGGGATCTTGAACACTTTTTTGTTGACAGTTTCGGGGTAGCTAAAATCAATTTAAAGTAATGGAATAGTAAAAGATAAAATAAATCAGGTTTACGACTGTAATACTTAAGGTTGCTAGATACAGTCTTATTTTTTTATAAATACCATTAGGTACATGTAAATACTGTAGGTAAGTCGAACGTTTGTTTGTGCCTATTTCCTCTGACATGTTAACATACCATTATTTTGTGGAGGGACGAGTATTTTTAATAATGAATGTGCTATCTTCTTGAATTTGGTTACAGATACTCCATAAGTGTACGAGCGTTTAATAGTGCTGGCGCTGGACCCGCTTCTGGTCCCGTTAATACTCTTACAAAAGAAAATGGTACGTAATATTTTTTTATTTAAATTTTTGATTTATTAGTAAAGTAGGTAGAAGTGGATGGTAAAAAGCAGTTTCGATGTGAATCACAGAAATGGGAGCGACATAACATAGTCGCGTGGAACTGGCACTTAGAATCACCTAGCATATAAGACGATTCTAAATGATCTGTGTGATTTTAGTAGTATAAATAAGGAAATAAGGAATCTACTTACTACTTTTCAGTGCAAAAACCTATCAAAATTATCAAAATAGCTTAACAGTGGTCTATAAGACAGCTGTCACAGTTCAGTTGCTGCTCTGCCTTCCATGCTATGGGTCGTGGGTTCGATCCATAGCGAGAACAATTATTTGTGTGTTGAACAAAAACATTTGTTTGTGATGTGTTATTACAAAAAAATGACTGATATAAAAAAACGGTAGGAACCAGGCCGTAAGTTTCTTGCCCGTTCTTCTAGGCTCTGGTCGCGTGGAACTGGCACCTAGAATCACCTAGTATGTAAGACGATTCTAAATGATCCTTGTGATTTTACTGAATAAAGCAGTTTTGACTTTGTTGTATGCAGTGCCTTCAGAAGGTCCAAGAGGCGTGAGATGCCGCGCGGTGTCCCCTCAGAGCCTGAAGGTGGAATGGTCGCCGCCGCCCGCCCACGCGCACCACGGAGCCTTGTTAGGATACAAACTGCTTTACCGACCGGAACATAGTGAGTACATTGGCTAAATATAGTAGTAATCAATAGATACTTAATTGCTTAAAAAAATGCCTTAGTGTTGAGATTTTGGTTCCAATAAATATTTATAGATTACTCAGAAACTTACTTTTACCATGTTTTTAACACTATTTGACGTTTATGGTAAAAAACTAATTACTCTTTGATTTATTTGATCGCAAATTTAATGCATAATGTGTCATGTAAGTAAGTTAAATTATAAAAATTCCAGCTTTACAAACTCAAAAGTATAAAAAAAAGAGTGGTTTTAATTAAAAATTGTATGCAGAAATTGAAACATCGCAAGTTTCCCAAGAATGTTTTTCCGATAGCTCAACAAATTGTGTTGTAACTTGTTACCTATACAAGCCGAAGTAAAGTATTGTTTGCTTGTAAGCTGAGTGATGGCAGTTGTTTGTCGGCAGCGACGGACTGGCTCGAATGGGAGGTACGAGGCAGCGGTCTAAACGCAGGAGCGGGAGCGGAAGTTAAACGAGTAGCGGGTGTTGAAACGCTACTTCTTGCACTTGTACCACACACTAATTATACGATACAAGCGCTGGCGTACACGTCATCTGGTGACGGAGTGCCCGCTCATCCTATACATTGTACCACGCAACAAGATGGTAAGCTATGTTTTTAAAAGGGCATATAAAGCCCAAACCTCAAATGGACAGGATAAAAATAAAACAAAAGAAACTCATGCACATAGTTTTAGGATGTTGATGATGAAAACTCAAAATTTTTACATAAGTACAATATTTGAAGTAAATCTCAATTTTCTTTTTAGCTCCGGGATCACCAGCGGCGGTAAAAGTAGTGGCAACATCGGTTACTTCTTTGGCTGTCAGCTGGTTACCACCCAGTAGACCGAACGGACCAATTTTATACTATACTGTATTTTATCGTGAACTTGGCAGGTGGGAATCAAATGTTAAATTATTATGTTTTGATGTAATCATTAATTCATTTATCTTTGTTTTCTCTGTTTTGCAAGTGCTGCCAGTTACCAGCAGAGTTATTCTGATGCATTAAGAAAGCCTGCAGTCCAACACCAGAAGTGTTTTAACAGTGAATTCGAATCTGTAAAGACTTTTTCAAATAAGCACAAAAGCGCTAAAAGACTTACGAGACTCTTTTTCTAAAACTATTAATTTTTAAAATTTTTCAGAGATAGACCTCCTCAAACAACAACAGTACAAGCAGAGAACGGTGAACCTTCAGTGGGTTTGGGGGGGTCGACGGAACTGAGATCTTTGTCTGAAGGATCCACCTACGAGGCTTGGGTAGCTGCGCATTCTGTGGTGGGGGAAGGTGAACCTTCAGCTCCTCAACCAGCCACTACCACATCTAGAGGTATAGCAGCGACAAATTGTCTATAAAGTCCTCAGTGACCATGCTCAAAAACCGTACATTGTTATAGGCAAAAATTACTTATTATATCTGTTTATTTAAATAAAATACTTGTACTATAACTAACCAATACAATCAGAAACCATAGTGAAGAGATTTATTATACGGGATTTGAAAACCAGGCATATTTCAGTTTCGTTATAGTCCTGTTACTTCATGTCAAGTTCTTTCAGTGGGTGCAAAAATAGTGTCGTTTGGCGTGTGGGCACGGGTTTGCTGTGGACGTGGTCTCAGACTAGCCTGTACTGCGCGAGGCGACCCTCCTCCTCGCGCTCGTTGGCTGCGAGCCGACCGACCGGTTACGCATGATCCACGAACACATCTTACTCCACACGGACATCTTGCGATACATGGTATGTTAGCTATGGTTACGTTTATATGTATGTGGCTTTTTATCTTTTGAAATCAGTATCAATTACACTGTGTTGTGCCAATATTTTTATTATTCAGATAATCTCGCCGTATCGTTGTTTTACATAAAATTGCTGAGGTAATAGTTTTGAATTTTGAGTAATCTAACTTGTAATTGTTTTTTGTATTTCCACCATTTTGCATCTCGTGTGATCTTGGGTTACATAGTATACAAATTCCTAATTTCCTGACGCTTCATACCATGTTACCAAATTAAAAGCACTGTGTTGAACACTAGCCCCCCATCTTAGAAAAAGTTAGCGTTGACTTTATGTCACCATTACGTATGGTAATCAATACTTCAAGTCTGCCCTAACTTTTTATAAGATAAACCGTAGCTAACTAATCTTCTTAACAGAAGTGGATGCATCCACAAGCGGAAACTACACGTGCTCCGCTCGTAACACGTTCGGTTCGGAAGAAGTGACGTATAGAGTGGAATGCGCCGCACCACCATCCGCTCCCGCTTTGAGTTTGGACCACGCAGCGCATAGAGAAGCAAGGCTCACTTGGAGGACTACGCATCATCCAGCAGCTCCACCTCATGGTAAGAAAATGAACACATAAGTTAAAACCTAAAATCACATTTCCTAGAGTTGCTTTTCAACTACACAGGTTCCACTCAAAACACGTTTAGTTTGTAAGTGATGAAGTTAGAAGCCGAGTAGGTACGCTGCGCATAACATCCTATTTTTTCTTTAAACGATTTTGTTAGTTCAATAATAATGAGAGATTATACAAAAACTTGTTGCATAATCTTTTTGAATCACCTTGTACATACATTATGAAACTTGTAATTAAAAGTACTGTCACCGAATCGCTTGATACTCGCGCCACGCACCAAGCCAAGAAAGAAAGCACCAACTCACCTCCTCACTGTACTTTCTCATGTTCACAAGAAGTTTTTATACTATCAATATGTTTTAAATAACATTTCTTATTTATTAAAAACAAAATATTGTGATTTCAAGCAACGAATGCTTCAAGTTATTTTTCCTTAAAAAATAACTGACATGTAAAATGTTTGCCTGTAAAAGAATTATATAAAAAATCATGAAAAGATTCTTTTTAAAAGCATGTTAAATATAATAAACGACATTTTTTATCAAGGACGAACAAGCTTAACGTTTTTCCTCTACAAAAACATGGGACCAGTTCTTAGAATATATTTTCCATATCACATTCTATCAATCTTTCCATCCGACCCGCACTTAATAGCTCAATTTATAAAACACGAGGACGTAACGCATCTTGTGATCGATTTGTGAAACAAATACCTTTAGTTCAGGATAAAGGTAGTTGGTAAACGTTTCGGGGTTTTATGTAAATAGGAGTAATGGCATATGGGACAAAAGGGGTGTTTACATTCGCGTCCCGTGCAAGTTTTGATTGTTTTTGGGACGTGCTCTTATTTCCTGTTATTTGTACTTATCTACTTCATATTACTTCCCATTCTAATAACTCGGTATTATGGCTAGTTCGTTCCATAGGTACTCACTTATAATAATAGGCTTCATTTGCCTGGAATTACTAACAGGGATGAACTTACCTTACTATGTTATCATGAACTTTGATGAGCATTTCGTTATTTTTATCCTGATGTTATGGTGTACATAACAATGGTTTATATGTGTTCTTCCGGGATTATAATTGTTATTACTATTGTTTCTGTTATTGAGGATACATATAATATAGCTTGTTCAAAGATAACAAGTTGTAGAGCATAGAATATTTACAAGATTCTTCATCAGGTTTTACAATTTGGTGGGTCCGGGTACGGGATGACACTGCCGATATTATGGAACCAGCTTCCTTCCGTGAAGAGGAAAGACGGTTAGAAACTGGGGGCGAAGCTTCTAGTGTGGTGATTCGGGCTTTAGCCTGTGGAGCCACTTACTCTGTTAGGGCTGTGGCGCATTCAAGAGCTGGACCGTCACCTTCGTCCGTTCCACTGGTAGTCAAGACGAAACCACCAGGTACTTTTCATATGAGTATTACTTTTCATACATTATTGTTTTATTCTAAAGGCATTGGGTTTCTGTACTGTTTTGGATCACTTATCTTAATCTTACTCGGGCTGCTTTTAGACGACTTCTTTGATATGATGACTATTCTTCAATATAAAAAGGTCTGCCTTTGCATTTACAATGATCTTTTTACATACAATACAATGAATATGTTTAAAATCCAGTGATTTTCCTTAGTGCTAGTTTGGGAAGGGGGAGGAGATCAAACAGACAAAGAGGAGGTTGCAGAAGCAGCTGTTTGGAGTAACAGCAGTTCCTTAGCATTGGATGCTAGGAGGGCAGTCCGCTGCGGAGCAAGACTGGTGCGGCTGCAGTGGAGACGAGCTGATGCTGTCAGTGTGGTAGCTTGGAGAGACGCGGATCTTACTTCCCTGCATCATCATCGTGAGGTTTGTTTTTTTATTACAATTATAAATAATAATAAATAATGCTGGACAATCCACACAACATCATCTAGCCCCAAGCTAAGCAGAGCTTGTGTTATGGGTATTAGAAGACTGACATACTTAATACAATACATTACATAGATAGATATTTTATTGTACATATAAAATACCCACGCCCGGAATAAATATTTGCAGAACGTACAAACATTTGTCCCAAGGCGGGAATCGAACCCGCAACCTCCGCGTCCCAGGCGGACCTTCGCCCGCCGCGCCACATCGGTCGTCAATTGATTATTAGAGACAAAATGCCCGTGACAATTTTGAGAAGCAATTTGAATTTCGTGTAAAAAAAATATACTCTTAGTTCTAGTATAAAAGTACCCCAATCGAAGCTGTGAAGTACTTAAATTGAACTCACGAACAATCTTCTTAAATACAAGGCGTACGCGTGTAGAGTTACCTTTGTTTTGATTTGTTTATATACGAGTTAATTAGATCCTCTCGTTGAGGAATGTAAACTGAAGCAAACTCTCTGAGTAAACTTTACACATTCGTACAAACTCGTTAGCAATTACCTAATTTAATGATAGGCTGATTAGGCTGCTGATTCTTACAATGAAAGAGTTATTTGACTATGAATATTACTTTCTAGAATGAAAACAGAAGAAACACTTGATTTTCTCTTAAAATAAAAGTATCTATACTAGGCGAGAACAGATTTGCTTAAATCTTGACAACTAAACATATTTTTAATTGTCAAGCGTCAAAAGTCATCCAATTACAGATTCAAATTTTGATATTTGATTTTTTTCGTTGATCATCGATCGGGAAACCGGCCTATTAGTTTAATGCTGGGGCCACACTAGCGGGCTACGGCGAATATTCGTGTTAACGCGATGTATAGCTTGGCAAAAAAGAGTAGAAAATCCGGAGGCCGCCACTGTGCTGATCATATGGCAACCCGCTGTGACCGTATAGCGTACCAACCTAGTCTTGATACTTTTGTTACATATAGTTTATTTATTAAAATCAGTATCATTTAATTCAAAAATAATTTATTACCTAAAAATAAATATATTATGCACTAGCATAATATATTTATTTTTATATAATATATTTTTATTTTTTGTAGGCAATACTTTGTTTTTAAAATTTTCTCTCTATTTTTTTCTGGGATTAAAATAAGACGCAGATACAATGTTATTGTAATTAATCTAGTATATTTTCCTCCAAATATTCCACCCCCTCCATTTAATCCGAGTCTTGGCTAGAGTTAGCCGCATATTCGTCTGAATCGTTCTCCGATTCAGAGGAACTACTATCGTCTTCGAAGTTTATTATAATTCGCTCCATGTCTTCGTACATAGTTAGTTCCCGCTCGTAATAATCTTTTTCTATTTTGATTATATGCTGGCATGAATTCTTCCAATCTTCCTCCGTAATTGATTGGGTGTAGAAAATACGCCTTTGTTTCGATCTCCTTCCAGCACGACTCTTCTTACAGTGCTTACTGATTTACCTGAAGTGAATAAATAAATATAAAAACAAAATATTAATAATAATACATTTTTGGTAAATTTCTAATTGTAATGATTTTCATTCAACAATAAAGTTATGTAGAAAACGAATTTAAAACATACTTATTGCAAAGTACGCCACTCAAGTATCAACACTGATCTCTCGCACTATACCAACAAAGTAATGTTAGACAAAATGTAAACATAACCTATGTGCTCGATGATTATTGTTCAAAATTCCACTTATTTCGTATGCAAGCTATTCAAAACAATAGGATTCATCAATTTACACGTAATTCATCTAAAAACAACAATACAAACAGTTACATACCTGTCATATCAGCGGTTCTTTGGTAAACATAGTTGAGATCGGTAAGAACGGTTTTGACCTGTTTTTCTGCCAAACATCGCCTATAAACCTCATAAATAATTTGTCTGCCAGCACTTCGGATAGTTTTATTCATTTTTAAGTTAGTTTTATCACGTTTTTATGGCACAAATTATAAATATTATAAACTTGCGAACTTTGTTTACATCAAACAATTTAAACGTCATAATTTTCTAAATGTTGCCAGCCAACAAAAAAATTAGTTCCGTTTCTACACTTTTTTGCCAAGCTATATGTGGCCGGGTACATCGTGTCATCGCGTAGTATATCGCCTTTATCCGAACACGATGTTTTTGTCGCGCCAACACGATACGAATATTCGCCCGCTAATGTAGCCGAAGCATAATAAACTATTTATTTATATTTTTCATTAATACAAAAAAGGTTCAAAATGCTTGCGACTATCAGTTATAATATCTATAACACCACAACATCTGATATTGGAAATTGGGCGTTTCCCGACGACCGTACGATTCACCTCTGGGTCAAATAAAATACAATTTTGCAAACTCCAAACAACCCTTGAGATTTTCTGCAGGTACAAAATAGAAATATGTTGATTAAGATGGGAAAGGAAGGGGCAAACGTGCTTCATACTTGTATCACTTGTGCTTCGGTGAATTCAGAGATTACTAAGAGGGTTCGGAAAAGGTCGTCCTATACAAATTGAATTTGTTATTTCCTCATCGACAAGTGTTTGGATGAAACTGTACTTACCTGTATCCCATTTCAACACTTATTTGATTCATTCTTTTATACCGTATCAATATATTATTACACTAGTGGTTTGAGAGGTTTCTGATTTGATCTCGATGATTGTTTTCGGTAGGTACTTTAGATACAACCTACTTTACGAAATAAATCCACTTCGACTATTTTATTCAAGTTTTCTTTATAAACGGAATATTTACCATGATTTTTAAGTTTGATTATTTAAATATATTTTTCAACTTGATTCGATCGTGTTTATATCGATATTTTTATGTTTTTTATGTTTAGGTACATGTAATATTTCAGAGCAGTTAAGGGATGGTTAATAAAATAATTCTAAGCATTCAAATCGAATAATATTTTAAAATATATTTAGTAAATCTAAAAATAAAGTATTCTATCAGGAATCTAGTTCCCCATAGCACCTAAAAGCTTAGCTTAGTTTGGGACCAGAGTGTGAAAGTCCGTAATTTTTTTTTAAATTGATATGGTATTTTGGCTTTTCATAATTAGTCAATGTGGTCCCTCTAGGTTGTAATAGGAGGCCTTTCTGCCGGAGCCTGGTACAGCCTCCGTTTGTGGACTGCCACCGAGTCTGCGCGACATCAAGCCGTCATCTACGCTGCTACCACCACACATACTGGGGGTAGGTTTTGTTATTTTACAATTTATATGATAATTAACTTTAAAACCTGTAAATACTTGTAAAAAAGTGTAAATAGTGTTTGTGACGCACTTTTGTTTAGGTTTTCCTAAATATATCGCCTAAATATATACGCCGTATCCACCACTAAAGTTGTAGGAAAAATCTAAAATAACACTACTTATATTTTTTTATGATTATGATACCCAACACGGGTTTACACTTTGCATTTTTAAATACCAAGCATGGAATTTTGACATATTGTTTCCGTAATTACAGAGTAGGTACCACAGCAAGCACATTTGTTAGTATAAACTTTTGTTTTGTTCAGAACGTCTTCGAAGACCAGTAGCGTTTCAATCGGAAGGTGTGCCGATGGTAACAGCGAATGGCAATGCTGAAACAGAACGGGTGCTAGGAGCAGTATCTTTGGCCTTTGCTGGTCTCGCAGCTTTGGCTGTAACTGCTCTGTTGTTGGTGCTGGTCGCTAAACGAAGGTATGTTATTTGAAAAACCTTGTCTATAAATAAATTCAATTTCAATTCATTTCTCGGTTGTACTTTTGTAAATTTTTAAGGATGTTTGGTTCGGGGCACATAATCGAGTATTATTTATTTTTTATCGAAAAAAGGTGTCGTTAATTCTATTTTAGTGTTACCATATCGTAGTTTTTTAAATTTGGTTTCCAAAATTTAAATGTGTTTTAGAATGGCGGGGTAACTAAATTTTTTAACAGTTTAATGCAAAAAATAATTGTCATTTTTCATAATCAAATCGAATAAAATTCAGCCTACGTGTCGTTATCTTTTAGTATGTCATCGCTGGGTTTTCCATTATGCTGATTAAAAAATAATATCACTACAGCTACGTGCTCCGAATCATGTAATTGAAATTAAAATCATGCACGAAATACAGGTAATAAATAACGTCCATCATTTCTCTCCCCGTCAGAATATTGTAAAACCTCCACTGGGAAATAGGGCGTTGCGGACCAGTACATGTGATGCACTGGTCGATACCAAACCAATCAAATTGCACTCGGTAGCATCTGCTATTCAGTGCAAATGTTTTTTTACGACAAACTGGATTGCTTGATTCAGAAAAGCTCGTTTGAATTTGTTATTGAGCGTTGAATTTTGTAATTAGAGCCGTTCGTTAGCCATTTGCTGGTAACGTGGAAAATTTCATACAAATACTTAAAGGAAATTTTCTATTTAGCCAGTAGATAAAGTTTACTTGAAACTCTTGTAAGCTATCTATAGGTGCACAAAAACAACCCATTAATACTTTGTGAAAAAGTACATTGGAGACACATTTTTTGTTGTTAATAAGTTGTTTACCTCGTGACGTATAAGGAAGTCAAGGAAGGCCCTGGAAAGAAATAAATGACGTGACTTGCACTCATTAAGCAGACAAGAGCGTAGCTCTTAAATAACAAGACGAAGAAGCTGTTTACATACGCTATGTTCATAATGTGTTGAAAACGAATATTTTCGTAGAAAAGGTAGATATTGGAGAAGTAAATAATCGAATGTTATTCGAGCTTTCACGAGCCGCGCCGGTAGCATCTTGTAGGATTTAGCTGTCAACCGAATTTATAGGAGCCTCATATTGAAAAGCGTGAATAAGAAGAACTATTTTAATATAAACGATTTTTACATTGTTTTCTGACCATCTCGGAATCAATTTAGATTCTTATTCAAGACAAATAATAGATTACAACATAACATATTAGGAGACAAATCACTCGCGTGTATTTATTAATTCGAAGATAATTGGTGTAGATAACAAAGAATAAATAAATATTTTACGAACATATCACACTTCTAGTCCCAAACTAAGCCCAAAGCTAGGGAACTTGATTGCTGATAGAATACTTATATACTTTTTATAAATAGATACATTTGTGATGTGTGAATTGTCCGTGAATATATTTATAAATATACTTATCTAACACTTCTTCTTTTTCTTCGTGTCGACATTCCCCGTTGTTAAATGTGTCTGGCCCAAAAACGGGCCACGTCAATGGCACAATCCGTCTCTAATCTAACACTACATATATACCTACTACCCATCGATTACTTTATAGTAATGTATCCACTGTCAAACTTTTCGTGAAAATCTGAAAGCCGTAAAAATCCGTACATATTGGGATATCGAGCGCCTCTATTCGCGCGACCTATTTCCAACACAATCGTCTGAATTTCAGATTTTCACATGCCGCAGTGTGATTTATACTAAGAAAAATATTCAATAACGCCAGTTTTATGAAACGAACGATTGTTATTGAAAACATTTGAGTGAAAAATGGTTTTATTTATATACGGACTGAAAATGGAAATGTTCTACTTTCATAGAATTGACAAAAAACGACTAGTAAAAGATTTTTACATATATTTCACTAGTTCGAGACTTGGTTTTACTTAGAATGAAATGTAACTACATAATAAGCTTTCTGTTGTGATATTTCATGTGAATCTATTTATTTTTAGCTCTTACCCATATACTGCATGGAAAGAGCCTCCTCGTGGCGCACACAGCTAGGCACGGCAAAGCAGTGTCTAGTCTGGCTAATCTTTCCAACACGATGTTACAATAAAATACAGTTGTAGCATCGACACGATAAGAAGAAGAAGACCCATATACTTTGTTCCCCGTCTCTCTATATTTTTTATATTTAGCAAAAAAAAATCATTTCAATATAATCCAGATAAAACCATATAAATATTCCAAGTTTAATCCAAACGAATGCTATTTTATTACATTCTTTAAAATTACTTACATAATCTTGGTATTTGCCAAAACGTTATACGTTATTGTATAAACATTTATATCGTTGTACCTTTTTTATACTCCGAAATAAAAAATCTATCAACCACAAATGAGTTACACCATTCAACAGTACGCTATGGGCTTGCACCGTGACTGCTGATGAAGAAACCCGTCGCTGCAGCCATTCTGTCGCCAGCACCGACAAGTCTGTCTGTCCGGAGCAGCAGAACATCAGGAACTGCCAGCACGACTACAAACATGATAAACTCTCACCTGCTTCTGGTACGTATCTTATAGCCTGTGAACGCCAGACCTTCGTTATTTTCGCCTGCGACGGTTGCTGGTTCGATTTCCGCCTTGGGATAAATGTTTGTACGATCTGCAAATATTTATTCCGGGTATTCTGGTTATAAATTGCATCAGCTAACAACCAACATCTATTTAAAAGGTGTTTTTAATGAAACTTTTACAAGTGAATAATTTGTTAGATAATTTAGCTGCCTATGAGATCAATAAATAACACGAAATAGAAATACGGATTCGTTTTGGTTTAATTGATTTACTGGAATTGATAAAAAAACACGTATACAACCCGCCTATATATATTACGATTAAGATAATAAAATTTATTTTAAAAATAAATGCTAAAATATTACCAATAATGCAAAAATTTGACCCCGACGTGATTTGAACACGCAACCTTCTGATCTGGAGTCAGACGCGCTACCGTTGCGCCACGGAGTCGATATGTGAGCGCTTCAAATTTACAATCCTATCAAGTTTATATCAATCCTCCCGTAAAAACCGGAAATACGAAACCGCAGTAAACTGAACGTCAGTCAGCGCTGAATCCCAACTTAGCAGCATGTTAAACATTTCATCTAAAACTATAAAAATTACTTCGGTATTATATATTTCGGCTTAATTTAATAATAACAAATTTATTGATAGAAATAATTTGCCAATAAAGTATGAAGTGAACGTCTAATTATTACCTGTAACGTAATATTTCTCTAAGCCCGAAAGAGTTATTGTATTAGTAAATTAAAAGACTTTATTTATACAATGACGCTTTATTACATAACAGCATAACACGGGAGAAACATTGATAAAGATTATTATAATAATTAATCGAGTCAAGAAAATATTTATTTTTGTAAGTATATCTAATAAATACATTTAATACATCTTTAGTAGGTATGCTTCTAAACAAACTTGGTCTGCATAAGATTATTTTACATAATGTATAGAATAAAAGATTTCTGATTCAGTGATCTGTCTCTAACTTTGATGTATTACATAAAAAGAGTGATATTACATTTCTTGTGACTTACCTTTCTTGTGCCGCAATATTTTCTTTCTGATATTCTTTTAGTATTCTGTAGGCCATTACGCGAGTGAAATCTTGTAGGTTATATTTATAGAGGTTTTAGTCTGATACATTGAAGACTGCTAGATTGATGCGTAGAGCTCTCCAGGCAAGATATACAATTATAGATAGATAGATTTATTTATTGTTTATTGTTTCACGTAGGTTACAATTTATAGGTCTTAAATTAAGATTAGAGCCGAACATGACCCCACTTGGGCACTATTATTGCCTTTAAAGCAACTTATCTGTAATGGATGCAGCAAAACGAGCCAACTGTTTTTATTCTACGGCAAATTTTGCAGCATTATTTGAATTTGAGTTGTTTTATTCCGTGTTTGGTACCACAAAACTCGAATACACAGGAAGCAATCTCTTATTTTAATTTCTTAAACGATCACACTTGAAAAACATAATAGTTTTTGATATTCCTTGCAAACAGAAACGACGAAGACATTTGATTTAGTGGTATTTATTTTATTAAATTACGTTAGAAAAATACAATATCTAAGTACTACAGAATTAGGATTCCAAATCAAGCACACGTAACATTTGGCTCTGAATATGAAATCAATGCTATGTAAATACATAGCATTGATTTCATATTAATTTCTAATTATTATTATTATTAATTTCGTATTGATTTCATATTTAGATAAATATCTAAATTGATTTTCCTGAGGCTTCGTTTATTTTACATAGAAACTCCGTTTTATTAATTTGTGGAAATATTTATCAAGATTAAGCCAAGGATAAACTAGGGAACAATTTGTCCCGCAACATGACGCGCAACGCTTAATTTACGTGACGCTGCAACGTTGCATATTGTCCCGCAACATCGTACGTGACGCGGAGCATGTTGCTTGCTCCCGCCTCGAGAGCGAGCGCACACACAATGTTCCGCGACAATCACTTCGGCATGTTCTACGTAGTTGTTGAGCAACATGTTCCGCAACATGTTGCTCCATTTGCCCCTTAGTGTATCCTTGGCTTAACTTTTCGCATTTTACATATATTTTACATCAATGTATCTAATGGATCCATTATTGTTGACAAACAGACGTGTACGAAATAAGTCCGTACGCAACATTCGCTGTGGGCGGCGAAGCGGCTGCTGCAACTCTGGACCACACGCTGCAGTTCCGCACATTCGGACACCGCGACAATGATGCATTGCCGCACCGACCCGGACCTTGCAGGAAACACCCGCAACGACATAGGGATAGAGAACGAGCTGATGGTACGTAAACCAAACAATTTTTTTTAAATCTTATTTAATTTATTTTTTAGTAATTGAACTGTGCCATGTCTTTATAGGGAGACCCAGTGTGTCAAATCAGGATGATGTTGATGATGTATTTATGTTTTAATTTTGTTTTATTTCTACACACACTAAAGGCCGGTTTCTGGAAACCCAAATCACGATTGATCCGAGTTTGACACATAGTAATTATTTGATTTTTTCGTTGATCAACGTTCGAGAAACCGGCCGTAAGTATAATGAATGTAACACACAAAATGTAACTCAAACATATAACACATACACACTACAAAAGATTTACTTAATAATCTCACATATTATGTCTTCGTCGTAGTTTATATATGATTCCACAAAAATCAGATAGTTCATACCACTGACCGGATTCACCTCGGCAACACTCAATAGCAATTCATTCTCATCATCAATATTGACAAGATTTTCTTGATATCCAGTAGAGAAACACCATTCAGACTGCGAGTTACAACAACTAAGTCGCTACGAGAAAGTTCGACCGAGGCATTGCGCGGCCACTTCGTATTGCGTACCTTTGGCACATCATGGTAAGCATTTAGGAAGTTACAGTTTCGAATTTAGATTAATTTTACAGCTTTAAGAGTCCCCGCAGACTGCCGATATTGTGGTCGGCTTCTTAATCAGTATGAAGACTGAATCACTGTAATGTGTGCATCTGCATACATCTTCATACTGATTAAGAAGCCGACCAAACTATCGGCCGATAAAGTCTGCAGTTTACGGGGCCCTAAGGTTACTATTTTTATAAATTTATTTTTGTTATAAAATACTGTTCTTTGTGTCTAATTAAATTTGTCCAATTGTGTAATTAACGTTATTCAGTGGTATTTTCGACCTTAAGCTCATTGTATTACGGCCTATAGGTGCCGGTCCCGGCAGTGCAGGCGGCGGCGGTAGCGGCGGCGGATTCTCCGAAGTGTACGCGGGAGATTCCAGCGCTGAATCCGGACCCGGCTCTCTTTCACCTAGAACTCATCACGAGCACAGCTAACGCAAATAATATAACCAAAATCTGTGAACTATGTGACTTTTTGTACCCAATAAAACGTAAACATTTTTAATCTATACTAAGTATAAATAAATAGGGATCAAAGGTCGAGCCTTGCGGCACACCCCAATTTCACCGGTTCAACAAGACGTTTATTTTTCTGATGATTTAAATGTTCGAAATAAAAACAAATGGGTGTTGTAGCATTTCACATACATACTTAGTTGTCAATACTTATTTAGACTTATAAGGCAATTAATAACTGTTGTGTTAATGCTATTCGTGAAATCCAAAATGTTTGTATTATTAATAGTTTGAATCAATATTGACTAGTAGGTATCTGCTAAATCTGATACTTACTGCCATACTCGATGACTTTAGCTCAAAAAAATCAACATTAGTTTAGGTACTGAGATCTCTTTACCAATGCGTAATTTCGCTAATCTTAAATTATGTATACGTGTTTGATTGCAGTAAAGCTTAATCTTAGTTCAAATCTGTTAAACAAAGTAACCAACATTTCATTGATAAGCGTCACCTTGACCGGTCAACCTCAAACCAGTCCTGTTTCCCTCAAATCGCGTGACTTTGGTCAAGTCGTAAACTCACTTTTTGTCTTAACTGCGTCGCGTCGTTTTTGTTTGTAAACAAATAAACCAACAGCTACAGGCAAAGAGAAATAAAACTGACAAGATCTTAAATAACTATATTGACCACCTAGTCTAATTACCTACCTATCCTTTATTGATCTAGTCATACCTCCTTTGCAGTCAAGGTGAATCTGATTTGGAATTTAACGTCCATTTTTTGTCTAGTGGCGCCCTCATCACAGTTTTTTTATATGATTTTAAAACAATCACCGTGATCATTTATGCGTCACATATTTTGTAATTGATCTGTGTTGTTTTTTATTAACATGAATTATGTTAAAACTCAAACAGTACTCGATTATTTATTTTTTATTATAGTTATAACTTTTATTTCTTTGTTTATTAACAAAATTGTTTATTGATGTCCACTGGACGAGCAAATGGCTTCACTGTACCAAAGACAAATAGAAAATAAGAATAGATTTTGTTTACTGAATCATTCAACGAGATAACTTATATATTTAGTGTTTCCAGATTCATATAATTTGGAAGTTTTCAAGAGGAGAGTGAATAGGTTCTATCTAGGCAAACGCCTATAATGCATAAAAAAGAAATATTGTAAGTTAAACGGACTTGTATGTCTACTACTACTGCCATTTTAGTTAGTTATTTCTTAGCAAGTTTATATTTACAATAGGATTAGCAAATAAGATTCCCAAATCAATATTATCTGGTCGTTAAAAGTTACATAGTTAATAATTACAATACATACAATAACCCTATAGATAGTTACAATTACAATATACCTAAGTAATTCACATTTCACACCTAATAATTTCTCTAAAAGTGAAATTTTAATATATATTTACTAATTATCTACATAACCACTTAAACCTACGTCTTGCTGATTTAATGTGAACGATTATATTATTGATCTCTATGTCTATATATATATTAATAATAGTGTTAATAATACGTACCTAAGTTCTGTCGTTACCTACAAGATGTTAGCTGTCCGTCATGATCATTGCATTAGCAAGTTACATGTGTTAAAATAATTAGCAAATACATTCTGATAATAATAGTCTGAACGTATTATCTCGTCTGCTAACTGATAAATATATAGAACGTCATTTACTGTACAAGGAAAATGTTTGTCCTATCTCGAACGAACAAAAAAATTGTTTTTTTCTTTGCTCCTTTATTCACAAACAAACTTACAACTATTACAGTACAAAATGTACATAGGAATATATAAAATACATAAGAAACAGTTGAGCTATCTACAGACCATGCAAACGATCTATAGATAGCTAATTGAATTTTTATGTGATTAGTTAATTGATTTCAGCCTGATTAATAACTCAATTTAACATGGATAATTTATAATATTGTCTCAAACTGTAAATATTTAATTCTAGTCAGACTGATATGAAATATCTACGTTAATTCAGAGCTTATTTGTAAATACATTTTGTAGATAAATCTTACGAACTCTAGTCAATTTTTATTGATGTTTTAATGACAATATAATTGTATATGTACATAACGAATAATAAACTACTCGATGTGAAAATATTGGTTGATGTAAAATATATCTTAACGCAGTAAAATGGTTTTTATTTCAGCGACAAATCTCTTTATCATTATTATATTTTTGCATCTGAAGAAGAATTTTATGAAACTAACTACTAGAATACTAGAATACTGTAGTACCATATGGAACCCGCAGTACATGATATACACTCAGAGTCTAGAGAGTATCCAGCATAAATTTGTTAAGCATTTGAACTACCGCTCTTATCAAAATTTTGAAGCCTACGAGGCCTCGTGTAGCTATCACCAACTCGAGACACTTGAAAGTCGTCGTTCTGTGAGTGATATGATGTTTTTACATGGCTTATGTAACGGATATATTGACTGTTCAGAACTCATATCTAAAACCTTGTGCTTTTGTTGCCCCAAAACTAGAACACGCCATACAAAATTGTTTTCAATTTCACACTCGAAGACAAATTATGCACAGAACTGCCTTGTAAGTAGAATGCATAGAAATTATAATAAAAAGTTCGGAACTGTCGATATTTTCTGCAGCAGCAAGGGAGTTTTCAGGAGTGAATGTCGAAGGCTGTCTGAGGAGGTGGTATCTGCATCAAAATGAAAAATTCAAAAAAGAAAAAGAAAAAAAAAAAAAAAAAAAAAACCGTTTTTATTTCTTATATTTATATTTTTACACTCAAATACTTACCGTTACACTCACACTAACACAAACTCACCCTTACTCCTCATACCTAGTGGACAATTCTGAAGTGACCACTAGCAATCTAAATATGAGTCATCACACCACACACACGCACACACACACACACACACACTCCCTCTCTCACCACACCCCCACACACCCTTACACACCCTTTCTCACTTACTCAATACAAATTATAGTACCTACTACTACTTTATTTACAACTAACTACTTTTTATTGTTATTACTATAAATAGTGACTGTCGGTCGATTTTTTAGTTAAGTGCATGTTAAATTCTAAAAATGTAAATCCGTTTTTGGCTGTCTGTATTGTAAATTAGTTTATTTCTTTTTAATCTAAGAGCTGTGGATTTTGTTACACAATAAATAAATAAATAAATAAAATAAACTAATATTTTTGGGGACGATTTTGAAATCGAACCTACCATAAATAATAGTTCATCTAAACTATCTTTATAGTTTTAATTTACTTTGTAAATAATTAAATCGGTCACTGTCAATGGTAGGTAAATTATAAATTATGCTTATAATATTAATAGGTCAGATATATAGATTTACCAAATCGAAGTGTAGAAGGGTCAGGATTGGTTCAAAGGTAAGTAAACAAAAAATGAAAAATACCTTCATTTCACGACAACCCACCCCAATGGAAATACACAACATTGTGTCACCGGGATGCCCGACCGGTAGATTCCAATACAAAGCATTCCGGAGACGCAACCTGAAATGAAAAGCCGGACGAACCCCCCTATATAAAACGCTATTTCTGTGCGAAATTGGATTTAAAATTAAAAAAAAGAAATATGACTGTGCCAACAAATTGGGTCAGAAGTCATCAAATAGTTGACCTAGTTTTTCTGGTAGTCGTTGGTTGGACATTTTTAGAGCGCACCAATTTTAAATATTTGACACCAAACTAGGGTTGTGCAAAAAGCTTTCTGTTACATATGTACTTACATTGAAGTCAGAAAACTGGAGCTTTTTTACTATAAGATATTACTGAAAGCTTATTAAATGAAATTATTTTATAAAAAAAGCCTTATTCGTACTAATAACAGTGCGTTAGTAGGTACATCTATTGTAATAAATCTATAGAAACTTCAGAGAGATCTTAACCTAACCTAACAATATTCCTCCATCGCTCATTATTTTCAGTTAGTATTCAACAACGTTTGAAGCTATGTCTAACTACCTCCCTCTAGAAAAACCTCAATAGTAGTCGTTAATATTTTTTATACTTTTTCCGATAAAATATTTCATAATCCGTTCGTCCAGTGGTCAGTGAAAGGGGGAAAAGGGGGGTAAGCCTGACTCTTTCGTGCACAGAGTCCATTTAACTAGTCCCCCGAGTGGAAAGAGGGAGGGGGGTGGCGTCCACGTTTGTACAGGGAAAAACGGAAAAATGCTTTCAAACAAAAACACGAATTGAGCGTTCAGCGCGAATCGAAAATTAATTACAGCTTTGAAAGGTTTTGTTTTCATTATTTCCATGTTAAAATTGGCGTGCACTGCCTTTGCAGTGTCCGACATTGGTGTAAAAAAAAATGCGATATAATACCTTTGTATGGAGTATCTACATTAAATTTTTTGCCTTACCTAAAAAAACTACTTACTTGTTTAATCATTCAGCAGCTCTTTTGAAAACACTCACTTGACGTGGATAGAGACACAGATAGAGCCACCATGGTTGCTGCTATACTCTAACCTTTCAAGGATATGGACATTTCATACATCACACAACAGTCACAAACTAAGCAAAGCTTGTACTATAGGAGCTAGACTGCTGATAGAACACTATGCATTTTATTTGTAATTAGAAACACCGAGAACACAGAACAGATATTTATGTTCATCACACAAACATTTGCTCTAGCTGGGAATCGAACCCACAGCATGGAAGCCCTTTACGAATTTCAAGAAATTTGATTGAACTTGACATGCGTTACAGCTCAGTTTGTAGTAGCTGTGCCTTCTATGCTGTGAGTCGTGGGTTCGATCCCCACCTGGAATTAACGTATGTGTGATAAATATGATGTTCGTTAGCAAAAAAATATGTTGATAAATAAACAAATAGGGTAATCTAACAGCAATCTAGTTCCCATATAACAAGCTATGCTTAGTTTGGGGCTAGAGCGTGATGTGTGAAATGTCTGAGAATACTTATAGGAATATTCAATTGACATTGCTTTTAAGTCTAATATAATCATTTTTTGACGACATACCTAATCTAATTTAATCAATAATAATAAACAAACCTCGGTCTGCCTACCATCCTGTATATTGTAGTGCCCACAAACAGGGTTCATATGTTGTAACCAAATAATATGTACTGTAAAAACCTAGTCTTAACATATGAAACAATAAATAAATTGAGTATTGAGGATATTAATTTAAACTCAAACTACCGCCAAATGACGGTCACCGCTACCTTTAAAGCCTTTTTCATCCGTCTTTACGCTTCCCTAAATCCACAAAAAATTGCTCGGTATTTTAAGGTATCCTATTCAATTTACATTAGCAGCCTCTGTTTTGATTTAATTGATTATGAAAGCAACCCTTTTCTGCTAAAAAGTACCAAATAATTATGTTACAGCAATTTGTAGCAGTTAAATTACAATCTGCCTGATTAAAGATTTGAACGCCGCGTTCTAAGTAATGACATCATTCATTGAAACCGTCCGTTTTTTTCGTGAGGACATTGTGATTTTATTATTTACATTGCATTAGATGTAAAATAATACTTAGTGCTTTATTTAACAAGTATAGGAGGTGTTAGAAGACTGAAAAAGCCAGATAAGCCATAAATAATTTATTTCGTAAACATCTAAAACAAGGTAAAACGTTTCGTCTACATTTGCAACGTGTCTACAACAGTTTTAAAGCTCGCGTGTTTGTAAGCAACGTGTGCATCTACTGAGTAACGCAGCGTTCTGTTCTGTTCTGCTGGTAGTGCGACTACCTGCAGTAACCCTCGCCCTGCAGAAACAGGCGGAACGCTTCCGCTATCTTGTTTGGCTGCTCCTCCAGCACCATACCGCTATCCGATATATTCAACCATGAAGTCTTTGAAGGCTCCAAACGCCCGTTGAATGTCACGGTATCATCCACGTGCGGAGACAATGAGCCTGTTATATTAAGGACGGGAACTTTTATTGTTTTTGTTTCGCGTGCTATATCCAAATCTGTGCGTCGTAAGTACGAGTCGATAAACATCGATAGGTTGACAGAGTTCACATGAGAGAAGCACTCCTTGTAAACATGTGACAGGTCGTGATTACGGTCCTCGGTGCTTCGTCCAAAATGGTGCCACATGAGATAGTCCAATGCGCCTTGAGTCATACCGCTTGAACGGAGTTGTCTCGTATTTATTTTCTGATAAAGCCATTCGGTCCATCCAGCTTGAGTGGATGTGCAGTTGATCAAAGCCAGAGCGTCGACTTTCTGCGGGTTATTTATTGCATAGCGCGCTAGTATGTTGGCACCTGCTCCCACCCCAAAGCCTATGAAAGACCTTACGCCAAAATGTCCGAGAACGAAATCGATTTGCGAAGCAAGGGCATCCATAGAAGGGTAGGTGAAATCTTCCGGAAGCGTAGCTGCGCCTTCCTCCTGCCCTGGTGCATTGACATGGTAGATGCAGAATTTATCTAATATGGCCCGCATGTCAACGAAGTTGAAGAAAGCTTGAAAGTTGGCGGCATAGTTGAGGCCAAGGTCGTGGTAGGTAAGTATGGCGCGCTTATTGCGGTCCCCTCGCACGGCCACCAAGATGTCCCCGCGGGACGTCCTCACCCGCTCCTCCACGCATGCGCCGTCGCTCTGGAGCCGTCTCTCCGACGGATAATGCAGCTGGACACTTTTCAGGTCATCTTCGAAATTATCTGAAGACATCATGTTAAGCAGAGCTATATTTTCGTGAACTGTTGTTGGCATTTTTCTTACAATGCTTCCAAATGGAGATCTCATCAAATCCGTACCTTACTCTCGCAACAGCTGACGACTTTTAGTCAATTATTTTACTTTTTATTGCGGCTATACGTTTTCTTCTGGTTATGTTAATAATATTAACGTCCAATTTCATTCGTTGCTAGCGATGCTACACTACACTAATATAATATCCTCTTACACAATAGGTGCTGGGTATATAATTTACTGTATCATTATTTGTCACTTTATCACTATATAATCACTTAGTTCGTGTTTTGCTGGCAGTTTTTAGAGGCAGACTGTGTTTTAGGTGGAATTATCGCAGGAAACGGTCAATAATTCCGCGACCGAGCGAGCGTGAATCCCTCCAAGTGGCCGGTTCGGTACTGCTCGGGCGTTTCCGTAATTGCTCGGCGACGGCAAGTCTAGGCACTCGTACGAACTTCACTTGGAACCTTGAACGGCACATGCGTGAAGCTCTACTTCGATTTTTCTATGAATCGAACCCATATTATTTCTGCGATGCCGCCTTGCTCAGCACTTATTGAAGAACACACTTATTGAACTTATTTAGTAGATATAAAACTTTAGTAGTCAAAATGTATGTTCTTTATAAGCGACCACAAACAATAGAGCCAGTTCTTCTGTTTGTGAAACGTAAAACAAAAGATTGCAAAATGCTTTTGGTAGCTATTAGGTACCTACTGCATCTGAAGTTTATCAACTACTTTGTTATACATTACGTACCTATTTGTGTACCTACGTTTATGTTACGAATCAAAGGTGGTTTCACCATTAGGTAGATTTGTATTCTTATTTGATTAATATGTATTTAGAAGTTGCGTTTATGACTATTTTTAATCAAAAATTTATTGTTTATTATGGAACTCTTTAACTGTCATTAGCATTTTTTTTTATTAATTACCCAATTATTATTATAACTTTTTAATTAATTATCTGCATATCGAAAGAAATAACGACTATGTAATTACTTTGAAAATATAATGTACCACAAAACACATTGAAACAATTATAGTAATTGCACTCATATTATCTAGGTTAATAAAGTGCTATAACAAACATGCAATAGGTAATATGGACATGAAACCAACATTCTCAGCGACGGCTTTTGTATTGTCGAGGGCGCGGAGGGCGAGTCAAAGCTTTTTGTGTGCGAACTATAAAACAATGGCTAACAATATTAAATAGGAGGGATTACAGAAAAATGGTGCTCGTAAACTATACGCGGTTCATTGTTCTCCTCTGCGTTTTTAAGAAAGCGGTAAGGCTTTATTGTTTTTACTTTTTATAACCGCAATTAACGTATAACGTATAACTTTGGAAACTTTATCAATAAGTACTTGTTTTTCTCTAACCTATCACGTCCCACTGCTGGGCAAAGGCCTCCCTCAAGTCCTTCAACTCGTCTGTATACTCCGCTTTTTTCAATAAATAAATACTTAGTAGTGAAAAAATACCTAAGAATGATCATCAGATGTGCTCCCTTTTTTCATAATTGTTATGATGCTAATTATAAATAATTATAACATTCCTTTATAGCTACTTAAAGTATAAGTACTCAGTTTGAAAAACTAAATCAAATAGGACTAATATTCATTAATTAATATTTTTTTTAATCTTGCCTCATTTTCATTTACTAACTACGCTGACTGTACTGGTTGTATGAATAACGAATTTCTCATCAATTCCGAAATTCATTAAAATTTCGTATTTAATCTATCGCAAAGGAAAATAAATGGAGAGATGAAAAGCTGATCCATCGAATGCATCTATAGATCGATATCCAATTTAACGTAATCCGATTCCACTTAGGTCGAACTTTAAAATCCAAATTAGTTTTTCAGTTTCTGGTAAAAGGTAGAGAATATTAAGCTTATCTGTACTATAAACAAAATGTACAACAGGCTTGTACTATTATCACCATCATCATTAAAGTATATCGGTCCACTGTTGGACATATATTTTACGCGCCATTTAAATACTTACATGTTGTCGGAAGGCGTCCTACGCTTGCTTTAAACGTGGTTTTTACACCAAGGTAGATTTTGATACTAGGTACAACAGTTTTAGGTTTTATAACATATTTATATACTAACCTAAGTAGGTAAGTATATTATTATAGCTTATTATATTACAGACGGGAGAAACAGCAAATTTTCGTATCCTTGCACCAGAAATTGTATGCCCCAAAGATGAAAATGCTGTCATCCAAAAACCTGATCACATTGTCATCACGTAAGTTTTATTAAAGTTACAGAAATGTAAAAGACAATTTGCGTTTAAAAAACCTTCTATGAATTATTTGAGCGCGAACAACAATAATTATATATCTACTTAAGATTTTGTTGCTAATATACAGCTAGTTGTTGGTAGCCTTTGTAAGTAAAACTAAAGTTATTTTGCTTCTTCTTCTTCTCGTGTTGACGCTACAACTGTGTTATATATATCTACATAAATATTTGGCCAACTCTACAGCACGACCTGTGGCTGCATTTAAGTCTTCTCTCGTGCAGGTGATAGGGCACGAGAGGCACACTATTAGTTATTTTGCAGCTAAGTAAACCGCTGAAACCGATTTCTCCCAACAGTCGTAACGTGGAATTCAGAAGGGAAGCTTTTAATTCCCCAGGAAGCTTCGTGAGGGCCGAGGCGAGGCATGTTCCATGTCAATCATGTGACGTGTAGGTAAATGGAGAAAAAAATTACTGGTAAACGTAGACAGAAAATCAATATGTATTGGTATTCAAACGTTATAACTCCGTTTTAACTCCATATATTTTGCAATATTTGGCATTTGAAGCTTGTTTTTGTATCTTTTATAAAATAAAGGTTGTAGAAAATGTAATAGAATAAAATTAAATGAAACGGAATAAAACAGAACGAGAAACAATAAAAACAAGACGTACAATGGACGTTCTTACCGCTATAAGCAATCTTTTCCAGACAACCTTTGGTTGAACAGAAACAAAGCATACTTAACATTTGTAGATTTATCAACTGACAAACGCTAAAAATAAATAAGAATTTAAATATATAAGAATTTTAGTTTATCATTGAAATTCTTAATTTTCTTTAAAACAAACGAATAAAATTAAGAATTGTATCTCGTTTCGAATCAGTCACGTTAACTATAGTTAACGTTTTAGTAGCTAATTAGAACTTTACATGAAAACCTCTTAGCATAGGTATATCCAGGTTTAACATATATCCACGTGTTTGCCAGGCTTGAAACTGGTGGCAATGATCTGGAGCTCACTTGGACCGTGCGCTGGCAGTTGCTAGATGCGCCCTCGCAGCGGTTCACACTACTGGTTTGGCGCACCGTACGGGCATTGGAAGCACAACTGAATGCACCACAACCTGACCCGTTTACTTATATCATCAATAATACACAAGTACTTTACTTATTAAATTATAATAAAAGTTATTTTTAATAAATGTGAATAAAATAATATAATGGATGGATGGATGGATTTGTGGACGTTTGTTAGGTACCTTTTCATTCACTAGTAGGTAACTTTCTTTCTTAACTTTACAATAATGTAGTTCATGAATCAGATTAAAACATACTATCTATACCATTATAAAACTGAAAAAGCCAAAAATAAAAATTTAAACATAGAAAAAGTAAATATGCAGATCCACCAAATTTACAATTCTGAGTTCTTAGTTTAAGCTTTGCTTAGTTTGAGACTAAATTGTGATGTGTTAAATGACCGTAAATATCTATTTTATTATAAAGCATTTAATTTTTACAGCTGCTTGCTGGCGTCGACTACATTTTTAACATCACGAGCGCTTCGGAAGGCTCTAATGGAACAACCAAGTCATTCCACATAGATAATATCAAAGGAGACCAAAAGTTGATTGTTGATGGTCAATCTGATAAGCTCTCAGTTTACCTCGTCGGTGGTGTCATGGTATTTACTGATATGGAGTATGTCTTAGTAGCTGAAGTCACCACGTGCAGTCCTACACAAGATTACTATGTATGTTTTACTTTACATATTTTTATAACATAAACTCCAAATAATAAATATTATTATTCAAGCAAAATAAAGAATTCAGTATCTTCACTTTGCAGTTTTCATGGAGCGTCGAGATGTCTAGCAAAGGCGACGTAATAGATGTATCTGATACATCAGGCTGGAAGTTGGTGTTACCGCCGTATAGCCTGCGAGCTGGAGAGACCTACTATGTCATGTGTCGAGTGTACAGGAATACCAGCCTAGTTACACAGGTATCAGGAATATTTGCAGCCGAAAATGGAATTAACATAACAGATTAGACTAACCGATCGCTTGTAATTAAATAAATATAAATACTACCATATATTTTGCGGATGGTACCTAAACAAGACATCAAGTCTGCGCTAACTTTTTATAAGATAGAACGTAAAACTTTTGCATTGATTTCAGACTGAGCTGCCATTCCAAGTTTTGCACAGGGGGCTGAAGATTACCCTTAATGTGGATGTATTATTAGTGACTATAAAAACCGCGTTCACAGTTGAAGCAGTTGTTGAAAATCATGATTATTATAAAGACGCTCCCAAGGTAGGAACCTTCTGTAATAAAAAATGATAAAAATATTCACGGACATTTCACACAGCACACTTTAGTCCCAAACTAAACAACGCTTGTACTATGAGAACTATGTAGATTTAGTTTCGATTTTCTTTTGCCTAGGCACCAGATCTTTTTCATAGCATTGTCTCTATCTAGATAGGGATTCGAAATATTTACATAATCAGCTTGTAAAAAAATATTGCTGAGCAAGGACGAAAAATTGTAGCTTTTGACAATTTTTTTCAAATATTAAACTTTTTACAACATGGGTGGATAACATACTTTGAATTTGTTTATTTCATTTTAGTTTGAATGGAGCTGCTCTTGCGAAGGTGAGCCGTGCGAAGATTTCCAAAGTTCCGAAAGTGAGATATTGTTATTTCCTACAGGACTAACTCAGCTTGGAAAGTGAGTATGTTTTACAACAAGTTTTAGAATAAATAAATTTAAACATTCACGGACATTTTACACATCACTCTCTAGTCGCAAAATAAGCAAAGCTTGTAGTGTAAGTAGTATCTAGATTGCTGACAGATTTTGTTTTTGTAAATACATACATAGTTTACTTAGTGACATAAATATTTGTTCTGTGTCTTGATATATAATATTTATTATTGAAATATTTGTAATTTGTCTTGTTCTTCTGGGACACAAAACAAAATATTTATGTTCATCACACAAACATTTGCTCTAAAAAGAAATTCGTAGTAAGATGAATAGGTACTTAAATTTAATTTGTTAATAGGTACGAAATTACTCTACTTGTAAATGTACTTGATCAACAACACTCGGCTAGCACCACTGTTATCGTCGTGGAGCCTATACTACCAGTAATTCAGGTAAGTACTGGTCAGGTAGTTACAATAACAAAACAATAGATTTTTTCAATAGTAACACCCCTAATTGGAATTCCAAGTAGGTAAGTATAAAAGATAATTAGTTAACTTCACACCTGTTTTGTTGGCTTATCGTATTAACTTATCTTATTAATCTTTTTCTAAGTATATTACCTACATTTAAACTACTTTGTCAATATTAGTGCGCTAATAAAAAAAAAATATTATAGTAGGGGAGCCCACGATGCTAAATGGGGATTTACTCGAGCGTCATAGAGATCTATTGGTCCGCTCGAGAATTTCAGATGATCAATTTTTTTTACTAATCTAATCCTTTAGCCTTCACCGACGGCCTTATATATGAGGCTCATATTTGGTGGAGGTACTTAACCGGGTACAAGGTATCCCCTGCATATGAATCTGCCGCGCTTGAGTAAACCCCGAATACCCTCTTGAGCTCCCCTACCATTATCATCATGGTCTTCTTCTTATCGTGTCGATGCTACAACTGTATTTTGTTGGAAATTTGTGTTGGAAAGATTAGCCAGACTGGACACTGCTTTGCCGTGCCTAGCTGTTACCGGTGTGCGCCACGAGGAGGCTCTTTCCATGCACCCCATCATCATTGTGAGAAAAGCTGACTATCGGGCTCAGTGGCGCGTCTTGGGAGAGACCTACGTCCAGCAGTGGATATAGGATGATGATAACATAATATGAAAATGTTACAGATAGAACCACTTCCAAGACTTTTGACCGAAGGGAGTAATATATCGTTAATAGCTAATGCAACCAACGTGACTCCTTCTTGTACTCTTTCTTGGTACTTTGACTACGCTCTCGATTCTTTGGATTCTATAAATGATGTAAGTATGCAATGAATGCAAGATCATTTGTCTATGGTAGAGCACTTACCAATTGATAAAATTGAAAGCGAAGGAAAGGGAAAAAATTGAAGGCTTTAGATATGTGTGAACGAAAATATAACATAAGCTACCAAGGTACATTATACCAAGTTTTATATTTTCTATTTTATATGTACCTACTGAACAAAAGTAAACTATTTAGCTTAGAGCTCTAAACTTTAGCTTAAGTTTTCTTCATGTATTTACAATACTAAAAAATAATTTGTAATTATTTTTTTAAGTAATTAGCATGTTTTTTTATTTATTAAGCTAAAGCACGGTGAACCTCTATCAGACTCTCTCACAATATTTTCACTTGAAGAGAACTTTCTCAATGAAATCGCAGACTTCTCAAACAAGACAGAATGGAAACAAGTCACTGTAGAGCTGGAAGCAGCTGAAGGAAGAGCCAGATTCGTGGTAGAGTGTGGATGTTCCCTTACTTTTAGCTGCAGAACTGAAGGCATGGTGTATGCTGATATTAACTTTAAATTAAATGCAGCACCAATAGTTGATGATATCAAGGTTCGTCTACCTTTTCTTTACAATGCGATAGGAAGCAATTATATCCTAGATTTCAAGATTTTCGTAAGATTTAAACAATTCTGACAAAAAAGACAAGAATATTTAAGAGTAACTTGAAATGATTGTTTTTTATACAATAAGAAAATTTATTTAATAGACCAGCAACTCATGCAAAATTATTTATTTAACACTTTACTTACAAACTACGACTATTACAGTATTTACAAATGTACATAGGCATATAAAATACACAACAAACGATCTATAGATAGTTCAACTGATCCAAATCAGTACCAATCAGAAGCGTATCCAAGATACTGGCTCCATTGCCGTGCTGAATAGCAAAATAATTAGTCCTTGAAACTAGATGAATATTGTTTTTCAGATATCACCAGACCTTGGAACAGCGATGGAGACAGTTTTCAGAATCAGTAGACTTTCAGCTTCGGACCCTGACAAACCTTTAACGTACACGTTATTATGCAGTCTTGGAAATAGAGAAAGTCTTATTTTGGGGTCTAATTTAGAACATTTGGCTGTGGATACCTTTTTACCTTACGTTGGTAATTTGAAATATTTTTTAAACGAGTACCTACTTCTGCAAATAGTCAATTGTCGCTAATCAAGAACATTTAACGCCCAGAGCAAATTTTTGTGTGATGAACATACATATTTATAATGTGTCTGGTTAAAAAAAAGTTTAAGTATTTTATCAGCCATCCAGTTCCAATAGTACAAGCTTTGCTTATTTTGGGACTAGAGTGTGATGTGTGCATTGTCCGTAAAAATATTTTAGAATGCAAAACTATTAGAGTATTTTGAAAAAAAATATGACGATACAAAATTGTCTCTACTCTGTTTTCTTAAATCAGATTCAACTGGAACTGAGATTTGGGCAGAAGTATGCGACTCATTTGGAGCCTGTTCTAAAAGCAATATAACAGTTATTTCATTATCTGCTGGGGAAGCTCGCTCAAAGGAACTGCTGGTTGAAGACATGAAGGGTTACGTCTTACGATGTGAGATAATGCTGCTGAATAAGGTCGTACAATCTACTTTTGTTACATATACAGTAAGTACCTACGTATACACGTATGCGCCAAAAAAGATAGGTAGTAGAATGCTGTAGGTAGGGGAGGGATGGGCACTTTTTCACAATTTTATGCATAAAAAAATCTTTATTTTTATCAACTCACTGAAATTACAGATAGTCTATCGATGAACAGTGTTGCCAGTCGGTAAAGTAAACTACAAAATTAGAAAACAAAAAACTATGACCGGATCAGAATAAAAGGGGGTTGTCTCCCTACTGCTCGTCCCTCCCCTACCTCCCCTATGTCTTAATTTATAGGTGTAAACAAGACTCGCTTTTAATTTAATATTTTATGCCTTAGAATGCTGGTCATCATGATGCTTTAGCTGCCTTTACAAGAGAATTACTAGAAACTCTTCCGTCTGATGATCACTGTCTCAAGAAGCATCAGGCGTACTGGACACTGCTGCATTGGTTATCTAGTCGCGGAGTCGATGTCGTTTTGGACTAAAGCAGTTTACGGGTAAGTATTTATGGATTTAATCTTTTCGCATCTAATGGTTATGATCTAGATCAGTTGAATTATGTCTAAGTCGCTTACAATGGTCTGCAGATAGCTTAAGGTTTCATAGCTACTTAATCTGTCTAGGCAAACGTGCTACATCGTCACTAAACATCAAGTGAGTTCGGTCAACTTGTAAAAACAATGTTTTTTTTTTACTTTGTGAAACAATAAATTCAATAAATCTTTATAAAAAGATATAACCCCACAAGAATGATAGCATAATATTTGTATAATGTATTATTATAAAAAGCTAGATCGTCTCGCGTAGACAACTGCGAAATCCTAGCTACAACACTAACTTCGCCAATTCACGAGTCTTTCCGTTCCAATAAAGTACAAATGAATTTGTGAGCAAACTTCGAACAAAGAATGCACATAAGTTAACGTAGCACTAACCTAACAAGTAACTTGAGTACCTTACTAAAATAAATACGAAATACAGTCGACAAAATAAATATGTTCTTATTCTTAAAGCTCTCATAGGAACGCTTGTTAGCGATAGAACTGCACAACGATACGACAGACAATACCAACCGAGGTAGGTATATCATGATTTTACTTGGACTAAGTGACAAGACGATAGCAGATAAATAAACTGTTTTTACTATCGTTTTATTATCCTTTGCAGGTAACGACTTCGTTACGGATTATCCCTAAGCTGAAATATTCCAAGGTTAATTATCGGACTCCAAGAACTTTTACTAATGATCTTTATACCTGCGCAAAATAGGGGCGTCATTGCATTGTTCTAGTAATCCGCATTGGATGTTTAAATAATTTCTATTTAGCAATAAAATTGGAACTAACTTTCAGGCAGTAAACATAAGCCGTTTATGGCCTTAGCGACAGTCCTATATCAGTCCACTGCTGGACGTAGGTCTCTCCCAAGAACAGTCGTCACAGCTATTTTGTTTTCTTTCAAAATCAAAATAGTCTTTATTATACCCAGAGCAAGTGTTTGTGGGATGAACATAATTATTTGTGTATTAGGTGTATGTAAGTATGTAGGTATTTACAAATAAAAATAATAAAAGTATTCTATCAGCAATCTAGTTCCCATAGTACAAGCTTTACTTAGTTTGGGACTAGTGTGTGATGTGTGAATTGTCCGAGAATATTTATATGTATTTTGTGTTATATCTATACTTGGACCACAAGTATTGCGCTACCTACTGTAAGTACTAGGTGAGCAGAAATAAGCAGAGTTCCTCGTTAACGAACCGTCGCGATCGAGAAAACTTTCAGTTATTATTTCTAGTTGATATCAGAATTTATATTAAAAATTATAGTATAAAAATATACTATAATTTTTAATAATTACTCCATTAGTTTAACTGTAAGGTTAGGCTTATTGTAATATTCACACATATGTGTTTGAAGATGTTTACCGATCTGTTTATTGTATTTTACATATGTATCTACCTAAATTGTCGTGTGAGATAATTATTTATTTATTGATTGTTTAGCGTACTTAAAAAGTACGCCAAATTAGATTATGATCTAGGTAAAGGCTTATGAGTAATTTTAATCTAACTTGATGTGATGTAATTAATATAAATAAAGGTAATTAATTTATAAATAATATTTGTCTTTAATTTATTTTTCTAATAGAAACTATCAAAACTATTGAAAATGGAGCATCTCAAACACCCGAATTTGCAATTTTTTCTAATTTTGTAAAGTTTAGGCTAAATCCAATAACCTACCTGATGTAAAGCGGCAAATCCTGCCTAAACCATGGTTACACACTTGTTTATTATTATAGATTCTAAAAACAAAACGTTACTTTTATTTAATAATCCTACAACTATTAAGTATGTATAGCAACAACCGAATGCTGAGAACAAAAGAACTTCTTAAAAAACTAACAGCCTTTAAGCTGAGCAATAAACCATCCCTATTCAGTTTATTTTATTTTTAGCTAACTTCTACCTGTGACTTCAGCCGCGTAACAAACGAACAGTTCAACGTACCTCGTAAAGAACGAACCCGCATCTCTAGCAACAAACCACTAAGTCACATCGAGCCCAATTACAATAATGAACAATAATTTAAAAAAATGATTATTTTAAAGTCGAATTAAAGCTTTTATTGAGGTAATATAAAATATCTCAATATGGAATTATTTTATTTAGAAATGATTTTTTTGTACTTTACGATTTCCCCAAAACTACTAATATTCTACCAATAAAAACAATACCTAACGTTACCGTAAATGAATACTACTTGCAGCAAATTATCCTTTTATCGCATCTACAATAAATTTATCACATCAAGATTGGCTACGATTCGTAGACGTTCGTAGCACTCGCTACGCGCGTTTGTGAGATTATACCTATTTGTTTCATCAGCCCCCTATCCTACGCTAGTTGGGGTCGGCATATATTTTCTTCATCATTTTATTTGTTAAATATAATTAAATGTAAAAGCAGAGTTTGCTTACAAACGAAGCTTAATACGGCTGTTAAACATATTTGACAAGAAATTTTCAATTATTGTATCACCGGCCAATATAATTGATAAAACTCGGCTTAAATAAGCCGCAAAGACTAGGCAGGTCGAAATATTTTTTTAAAGTAATACAATAACAATACACCAAATAGTTATTTTCCAGACAAGACAATAGGGCAGCCCCCCACCCTTATTTCGGGGTACATTCGGCGTACGCGCAGGTAGCAAGCGCATAAAAGGCATATTCCCGTGCATTATTTGTCATTTCAGTTATTGCACTAGTCCTGTTACTTGTTATCGTTTGTGGACTGATTGCAATATTTTGACCAATTTTATTAGTTTATCGTGATAGTGAAGATGATGAGAACGAAGGTACGTCCCGCGAATTTTTGTTAGTGAAAAAATTGTGTTGTGAATGTGATTAAGTGATTGATAAATAATCTTGTGATGTGTTTACAGAAAAATTCGGCACCGTCTACTGACAAAAATGACAGGAGACGGGGAAGACCCGCCGGAAGGAACCGTACACCACTTTCTTTGGTAAGTTATTTAATTTAATAAGTGTACTCTATTTATTTAGTGAGTAGGTATCTAACATTTCTCAGTTTGCATACCATCTAAGCTTGGCTTTTTCCGGCTATGGCCAGTTTCTTTTTATGTTTGTAGATTATGAAAATACATTCAGTTTTAAATATACTTTGACTATTAAATAGTGGTGACATAGCGATAATGCCCTAAGAACTATGTAGATATTATATTGTGGTGCCCTAGTACTTATGTTTTATTATGTAAGAATTATGTAAGATAGAATAGTAGCCCAGATCAACATAGGTGCTTACCTACCCACTTACCCAAATAGTTAATAACAAAAAATAAATATAATTGCACCTAAGGAATTCAAATAACTTTCCTTAAAAGTAAAAATAGCATCTAAAACATGTCTCAACCAAAACTTGAAAGTATGAGCTTATTTTCAAGAGCTGTCAATGTTTGTTTGTAGGAAGAGAGACGCGCGCGCAACGCTCAGTACGAAAGAGAGAGACGGAACGAAACAGCTGATGCGATGGCGGATTTAGCCGTAGCTGCGGGCTGCGATCCTCAAGTAAGTTCGATTAAATTATAATTTCTAATTTTACGACATACCTAATCTAATTTAATCAATAATATTTTATAAACAAGCCTCGGTCTGCATACCATCCTGTAGTGCCCTCAAATAGGGTTCATGTTGTAATCAAATCTTATCAACCTAGTCTTTACATACGAGAACAATAAATGAATTGAGTATTAATTAATCATTTTCAATTAAAAGCTCATCGAACTGTTAGGTATATCAGTCCGACACCACATTTTAGCTTGCTTTATTTTATTTTAGTTGTGGGTTCGATTCCCACCGAGAATAAACATTTGTTATTTGGCAAAGCACAGATGTTGTATTGTTCTATATTGTCTGGTTGTTACTATGCAGATTTTTCAAGAAAACGTGTTTTTAAGAATTTTTAAATTAATCCCTAATACGAACTACGCTAAATAAATTATTTTTATGTAAAATTAGGCTCATTTATAAATACGTGTTTGTGCGTCTGTCTGTGCCATCATAGCTCCTAAGGTTCTCCTAAAGTTATTGACGCGAGTTGATTTACTATATTTTATTTTGTTATATAAAGTAGATAAATAAATATTAGATAAAAATATTTTTTCTTTTTTTCAGATAGCTAATGCAGAATTACTGGCTACGGTAATAACTAAACTTCAGAGAAGCGCTACGAGGAAACTGCCTCATGATATCGACGATCTGAAACGCATCAATCAAAACTTGGAATCGCAAAGTAAGTTTAATTTTCCGTTTGTTTTAAAAATAAATGGTCTTATCTTAATTTTAGGAATATCCAAGCGCTATGGCGTTTATCGATGTTTTAAGTAGGTATGGGAAGTACGTCCAAAATGACACAGTGTTTTTTTAATAATCAATAACTTTTTTATTATTCGTATTAGGAACATATTTTTTTTATAAAACTTAGCTTATATTCATTGGTTACCCATACCTTAAAGGATTTGTCACAAAAATCAACACTTACAAAAATATTTAGTCTTAAATGGAGATTAAGAAAAATCCGTTTTGTCCAAACCGTATGGACAAAACGGATTGCTGCTGAAAACTTTTATTTTAACAGTTTGTTTTGCTGCTGGTGGAATTATTTTATTTTGTTTTAAAGCATGACGCGTGACAGTGTAGCTTGTGATACTTTGAAAGTCTTAGAAGCCAGAAACCAGAAGCCAACCCATTTTTTTCTCCTGTACTGTGTACTAGCCTTTTGCATCGCTTGCGGACTCCATAATTGCCGATTACTTGTAC
The DNA here is from genome assembly GCA_932527185.1 of Ecliptopera silaceata. Lineage (NCBI taxonomy): Eukaryota > Metazoa > Arthropoda > Insecta > Lepidoptera > Geometridae > Ecliptopera > Ecliptopera silaceata. The sequence goes on along the minus strand of OW052208.1, from coordinate 4,468,631 downwards.
TCTTATAATTCCGTGGCATATTGCAATCCTATGAATTAAAGAGATTTATATATAATGTTTACTATTCATCATCTCTACGGACAAAACACTATGTTGTTTTGTCCGTATTGGTTGTATGTCATTTTGTACATAACCGCAAAAAAATAACGATCTGAAAAATAATCTAATTGCAGCTATAATCATGTAGTACAATCTACACGATCACTTCAAGCACAAGATGCTTGAATATAAAAAACTATTACACAGTAAAATAACAAAAGAAAACTCACCGAATAACAAAAAACTGACGACCACTTACAAACTTTTCTCCAAGCGCGAAACACAAATGTCAACATGGCGTCCGTGACGTATTTTAAATGACTCTGAGAAATCCAATGGTATATTTCCGGTGGGGGCGCTTCCTAATTGTCTTATTTTTGACTATCTAAACCGCGCTAATTTTGAAATATCGCCAATGTGTCGTTTTGTCCATATGTGTCATTTTGGACGTACTTCCCCTACCTATTTAAGTAATTAGTAGAGATAACCCAACTATGTTTAGTAAGAACCTCTGCCTATATCTATCAATTAATTGGTTCATCATTTCATTATCATCACCTTTTGATTGTAGTAGATGTGTAGGTCTCACCCAAGACGCGCACTGAGCCTGGTTTTAAAACTCAAAAAATCTTTAAGTATTTAATATATCACAAGGATCACTTTGAAACGTCTATGTAGTTCATTGAGCGAGATTCATGTTTTTAACGCGTATCTTCTTGTCCATAGTTGCTGCTCTGCAAAGTAGATTAGGACAACACTTTAACATTGAAGATTTAGAAAGCGTAAGTAATTCAACCACACTCTTCTTTCGTTTTAACTTCGTTTTTAAATCTCCCATTTCCAGTTCTAACAACTTTGTATTTCAGGATTCGGAAGAACAGACTAACACCGCTGAATCAGATATTCAAACAGAAGTAACACACGTACAGGAAACTAAAACTCACACAAAGCGACGTAAACCGAGTGGAAAGTCCATCAGCCACACTGGAAAAGGAAAAGCCATAAAATCCCATAAAATTGTAAGTACCTGTAATTTTACTAAATTGTTTAGGTATGTCCCGTATTAGGAACTAAATTTAATCGATCGAGATTCAATACTCTTGTTTTTATAATTTTTGATCAAGAATCGCAGATAAAAATATGAAGGTACATTTCATAGTAGGATACATTCTAGTCGAAAACAAAGATATTTTTAACTTAGATACTAAAACCATGTTAATTTGACTAATTTCATTTTAGCGTAAAACATCTATAACGAGTACAGTGCACCGTAAGATCGATTCCGATACCGAATCACAGTCCGATTCTTCCGAATCGGACTGGTCACACGCCGTGCAAGTCCAAAGACAATACCAGCTGCGGAAGAGATCTCAGCAAGTATCCGAGCAGTCAGAATGCTCTACTTCAACATACCCGTATAGTACTCGATCAGAATCATCGCAAGGTGGAAAATTACGAGCGCAACCAACTCCCACCGATTCTAACGATTCCAACCAGTCCGACGCTTCGGACCAACCAGAAAATGCGCCCGACGAAAATGATTTAACTCTGTCAGCACTTCCAGACTTGGAAGAATTCATAGAACAGTTTAACGCTCACCCAGACGATTTTCTGCAAACATTGAGTAAGTTTATATAATTGATGTATTTGATTGATTTACATGTTTAGAACCGTTGTACAAATATAATATAATAATAATCGTTTTTTTTAATGTGTTGTAATTATTTTTTTTCGTTTATCTATCATTCATTGTATTTTTTAAGGCACTTCTTTTCCCAACAGTGGAAGGAGAGAAGAGTATGTTCAACGATTGGCTTGAAGAGAGTGAACCTGTTCAAGTCACACAGCAACCAACTGATGTAAGTTTTCATATTTAACATAAAATACATAGGTACTAACCGTATCCCGTTTTATATATAGGTAGGTACTATTCAGTCCTACCCACATGATTTTGACCAACTTTGTAGCCAGTTCATACCACTCAATGTGAACGAAAAAAAGCAATACGGAACTACGATTTTCCTTTGTCTGAAAACCAAGCAGTTTGAGATTTTTCATTACCACTTTGCCTAACATCATCTTTGTTTTGTTTCAGGACAGAGGCTTGCACTTTTGGGAATACGATGATTTCATGCTGAAAGGCAACGCTTAAATATTTCTGTAACTTTTCAAGATTTGGTTCTAGTCTATATATAGTCTATGGTCATAGTGCAATGAAATATGCTAATACAAAATAAAATGTAAACAAATCTAGTGATATTATTAAACAAAATTTAATTTTTTTTAATAGGTAATTTGTACAATTTAAATGTTTTGGAAAAATGTGTGCTAACTAATATCTTAGCGAAAAAACCTAGTTAATTATTAAACAAAATTGAATTTTATTAATAAAACTAGCTGTTCCCGCCGCGACTTCGTCCGCGTGCCGTTTTAAAGACCGATTTACACATCAACAAGTACATTAGCGAGTTAACTTGCATCATTGGCAAGTTAAGTCGCTTTTTGCGTATGAACGGCAAAAGCGAGTTAAGTAGTAAGTTGTTGATTAAGTTGATTTGAATAGATCTCAATCCTATTTTTTGGCGAGTCAAGTACGAAGTAGCCCCCTCCCTCGCGTCTCCCGCACTCCGCCAACTTAACTGGCTGGCTCGGCGCGCCCCGTGTAGACGGGCGAGCTTAGTATAGTTCACAAGGCTAGTCTTCGTCTCCCATCGGCAACTTATGACTTGTACTACTACTGGTACTTATTAATAAAACCGGGCAAGTGCGCACGAAGAGTTTCGTACCGTGGGTATCTATGTCCCGTTGCCCTTATCAATATCGAATGAATAAAAATCACGTTTAATGTATAAGCCCCCTTTAATATTAATTATTCGTGATAGTTAGAGAATTTAAATTAGACAGAAATCAAACAATCTAATACGGCCTAGTTTTACCCTTTGGTTACCGAACCCTAAAAACCCAATAACGTAAACTACTAAAACATAAGTACAAAATCAAAACTCACTAAATTACCGTTACCGTAAGTAAATAAATCAGGCCAAGTGCGACTCGGACTCGCCCGCGATAAGTTCCTTACCATACCTATGTAAACGATCAAGAAAAAAAACATTTTTTTATGCGAACCCTCTAAGCATGTTCTGTTTTTAAGTATTTGATAACTATGCTATAGCCGATCATTTTGCAACATCTTGTGTAAAATGAAGTTCTTAGGGCCCCCGCAAACTGCAGACTTTTTATCGGCCGATAGTTTGGTCGGCTTCTTAATCAGTATGGAGAGGAATGCATATGCGCACACTACAGCGATTCAGTATCAGCTGATAAAAAAGTTTGATGGGCTACCCGATTACATTCAAACTAATCTGTCGGCCAACTATCGGCCGACTGTTAATCAGTATTGGCGCATACACGCCTGCGCATACTTGACGATTGTTTAGTCGGCCGATAGTTCAGTTCGCTCTGTGATTTGGCGTCGTGTGCGTGTATTTTGAAACAGTCAGTTCGAGAATAGTCGGCCGGCTGTTGATAGTTGGCGCCCTGTTCACCAACCGAACTGTTCAGTTGGCTCGGTGTGTGCACTTTCAGCCCAACCCGAGTAAATTATCGGCCGATAAAAAGTCTTGCAGTTTGCGGGGGCCGGGGGCCCTTAGTTAGAGTGACTCTCAAACTTGATTGAAATCGTCGATAAATAACGCTACTACAAACTTCCTTTTTTTTCCCCACACTCTCTTATTGGTTTTAATTGCAATATTTGGTGTAAAATCAAGTCTTTAATGTGTGTCTCAATTTTCATTGAATTTCGTCGATAAATAACGTTACAGAAAACTTCCCTCTTTTTATTGCGTTCATTAGAGTAAAATTAAGTCATAGCGCCTCTTAATAATTTCATTAAAATTCGTCGATTAATAACGTTACAAAACACTTGCCCCCTTTCCCACGGAAGAATTTTATAATATTATTAAGTAAGTATTTATATATGTATTTTTTCGGCCGATGACCTCAAGAGACGCAAATATGCAGGTCTCGACAGGACATTACGTATTTGCTCCTCTTGGGGTCGAGACTCTAGGTCGGTGGGGTACCGAGGCCCACCGGGTTTTTTTTCTGGGCGTCTAGTCCAAGCGACGCGTGACCCGAGGGCTGGTGAGTATCTGGCCCAGCGTATCAGCATTGCTATTCAGCGCGGCAATGCAGCCAGTATCTTGGGCACGCTTCCGATTGGTACTGATTTGGATCAGTTGAACTATCTATAGATCGTTTGCAACGGTCTGTAGATAGCTCAACTGTTTCTTATGTATTTTATATGACAATGTACATTTTGTAAATACTGTATAGTCGTAAGTTTTTTTTTTATAAAATATTATTTATATTAAAAACAAACCATCTAAGTAAATTATGTTTTTGTATGAGCCCCTTGATTATTTAACATTTTGTTTATAAATATTTATTCGTCATCAAAGCGGTAATCGGGTACGCAACCCTAAATAACTTATCAAAATAACTCAATTTTAGGATTCTAATGCTAAATACCGACCGACTTATAACGCATTGCCAAAACGCACCGATAGCGCGTTCTAGGATTACGCAAGTGAGACAGCGCCATCTATTGGTATACTCGAAATTTCAAACTTTACTCAATTTTAGGGAAATGGGGATGATTTTGCAAAATCTAAAAATGCAGATCCATTTTATTTCGCGTCAACATTATGCGTACCAAGTTTCAAGTCAATCGGTTCACGGGATAAGATTCTGCATACAAACTTCAAAGCCTTATTTTAGGGCTCCGGAGCGTTATTTCCAAAATTCCTGCCTTAGTACGCCACACAGTCACTCCAGGAACACGCCTTCCAAATTTCAAGTCTCTAGGACCAGCGGTTTGGGCTGTGGCTCGTACGTCAGCCGTCAGTCAGTCAGGACTTTGATTCTTATTAATGAGATGTGCAATTAATAGACTTTATATAAAATATGATATGTTTAAGAAATAAACAATAATATGTTTGTTACGTTCTTACCTATACTTGACTGTGCAATAAAATGTGCCTTTTAGATGTAAAAATGACTTAAAAGTGTACCTAACTGTAAGGAATTATGTTAACTTGGCTTAATAAATTGGTACTTTTGTAAAGATTGTTTAATTATATCCACCCATATAAAAAGTTTTTTTTTGTAAAAAGTAGTTGACCTTGGTATTCTAAATAATACTACAACATGGACATCTATAGAACAATCGGATTAGAAAACAATAGACAACACGTCTCTAGCTTAAGTCAGGTAGGTAGCAAAAAAGTAACCCTCAAAATCATGAACAAAGTCCCCAAACCTGTTTAAGCTGCATTTGCGTATCGCCTGAATTTACCTCCAAAGCCTTTTCTGAGAACAGAATTTTTTCCTTAGAGTAATTTCTAATAAATGCTGCTTTTCATACTTAATAGAAACATAGATTGGTTAAGCACTATAACAGGCCTTTAAGTATTTAAAAGTCAACGGTTTATTTATGAATTCGTTTGAACTTATTAGGTAAATTTGAGATCAAGTGATTTGTAAGTTTCGCTATTTCCTTTTATTTGTAGTCTACGTTTATTTGCTATGAAAGAGGCATCAGCGACAGAACTCATTTTATACAGTGTTTAATATTTTTCGATCTTAACTTTCAATAAACCAGAGCTAAGCGATACTGTTTGGCGAAATTGAAAACTGCGAACCCAGGAGAAACGAAATATTCAAACAATCCGATTGGCGTTTAAACAAAGAATGCAGCGTTCGCGACGGTATCTAGGCCAATCGGCTTGATGTACAGCAGAATCGCAAATTGGTTTAAACTTACGTAAGTTTTATTTATTACCTACCGCTGCAGCCAAGCTGGCACCTTTGCTTGTCGGGTTAGCATGCAATAATTCGAGTCAGCAGTTTTTTTGCTGGAACCTTTAGGGGTCACAGATAGTATAGGTTCACAATGGCGACCAAATTTAGCCGCGTTAGACGCCATCTTGAATTTAAGTTTGCTCAGTATCTCGACTATTTTCAGCTTCTCAACTAAAATGGTTAGGACTAAAATTGTTTTAATCTGTACGATTTGTTTCTAGCATACGTCAAGAATATATTCTATACAGTGTGGTGTACACTTTTCTTCAGACTTTCATTTTTTTTCTATATATCTACATACATATTAATATAACGCTATCTAATATCTAATTATGATTCTTAATTTTCATAGTTAAAAGATGTAGTTTTGATTGATTAATGAAAGTTATGCCTAAACAGCAAAACAATTGATTTAGCGTTTTTGGACTTTGAAACTAAGAGCCTATTAAAATAAATATTAGAACTCTCGCTCTATCACAAATCGAGCAAAACCCATAAATCTATTTTGACAGTTTAGCAATTTTTCGAGTGTATATTATATAATTGTGTAAAAGGCTCCTCAATGAAACTCTCAAATAAACGAGTATTTATATAATATTCGATTAAATCTATTTTAGTCTTCCAAAACCAATTCAGTAACATAATACGTGTCAAAATGAACAATAGATGGTAATGAACAAAAATAAGATACTTCCAAAACACATACCATGATAGTGAAATAAATGGTATTTTCATTAAATTTACACATAAGGATATTAAACAAATAATTACAAACACCGCAGGTTATAGAAGACTAACTTATATCTATTGTTTGAATTTAATTTCATTTTTTATAAGACTTTACTGGTTTTGAATTAAAACCAGAATATTTTTTATGAATTATAAAACAAATGGTATTTCTACATAATTTTTCTGATATTAAAACAAAATTAAATTCAAATAAACTGTCACTTAAAGTTGAATTATAGTATTAAGAAATATAAAACTAGCTTTTTGATAAAGTTGAAATTATAAGAAATTCTTTTATTTATGTTCACAAAATACAACCACAGTCACAAACTCGTAAATTGTTGTGTTATTCATGTATTATATAAAAATATCTTATTCAAAGATCTAACATCAAATCCTAAACATAGTAACACATAGCTCAAGTAACTAGGCAACAAGCCCCGCTACTATCCCACAAATAAAATATTCATCGATTGAATTTTATATTTATTTTATTATTGATTTTAATTATGTTATCCATTGCCAATTAGTTATAGTTTATTTTCGGTGAGTAAATCACGTAACGATCAATTTATTATGAATTCAATCGTCTACTAAAATCATGTTTTAGATAAATACAATGTGAAATAAAAATAATGCGCGATAGGAAATAGTTTTGTGTAAAAAAATTAGGTATACATGATAATTATTGGAAAATAAGGCGTTGTTTACTAATTACTTTAAAAATATATTTTGTTTTTTTATTAATTTTTTGTTAATTATTCAGAACAACTAATAAGAGTTATAAATGTTAATAAAATTCGTTATTGTGGAAAATTATCATGGATTTTGCTATCCTATTATACATACTAGCAATGCACAAAATATACATTTTATACCTATAAGTTAAAAAGTAGTTTGCATTATTTTATGGGAACCTCCATTCACAGTCTAGTGACGCCCTCATCGAAGTCATATTTAAAAAGTACTAAAGATCTACGGTCTATCTAATAAAAAGTTAGCGCAGACTTGAAGTACTGATTATCATACGTAATGATGACTTAAAGTCAACGCTATTTTTATAAGATAGGGGCTAATATTCTATCCAGCACTTTATTTATGAAGGCGACGCTAGACTGGGAATCGTCCTTTATGTATCTTGTCTTAAAGTAATGCCAGACCAGCCATATCGAAATCACGTGATGTTTTATCTCTTTCGCTCTTATTACAATAGAAGTCTGTCTCGCTCGATGTTTGGTCCGGTCAGCAGCATAGACAGATAGAAACATGATTCAATATGATTTCAACGGCGGATCCAGGGGGGGGGGGTCATGGGGGTCATGACCCCCCCTGAGCTAGTTCCAGGACTTAGGGTGGACCACTAATTGAACATAATTATTTTATTTAAGTATATATTTTGTCACCATACAGAATTAATGTAACTACATATGTAATAACTTTTTATAATGGCAAACGTTTGGGAATTACATTATCAAAATTAAATTATAAGTTCTTGACTTGACCACGACTATGTGACCCCCCCCTGGGCAAGCTGGATTGTGACCCCCCCTGGCGCCAAAGCTGGATCGTGACCCCCCCTGGCGCCAAAGCTGGATCCGCCCTTGTATGATTTCAATATCATAACATTTGATCCGATCATCTTGATCTGTTACGAGCAATCATAAATGAGGACAAATAGATCAGCTTTGGATACATTTTTATATCAAGGTTAATGTTTTGAATATTTCTTAATACACCTTGAGAAATGCTGTCTTATCTAGTCAACTTTTAATGTATGCAGAAGTTTCGCAAGTATTTGTTGCTGAGCGGAGGATCCATGTAACAAGTACATATTAAACCGATAGTCAGTAGGTATATTGGTAACTAAGGTGAAGTTAGTTACGTATTTGAATGAGCGTTTATCGGAACCATATAAAATAGTGAAGCTGTGGTTTTTGTTTATAGATGTATAGTGGAGATATTTTCCTAAATTAAAAATAGCATAAAGGACGGTCACATTTTATAGCTCAAAACAGTTAAAGTAATCAACATTATTATTGGAACAGTTACTAAGACTAGCCAACCCAGATCACAACTCAATAAGACAGCATTGCCTCAGCGTGGACGTTTAAACCACGTTTTATACATTGACGCCATTGATTTTGAGTTTTTTGACACGACGCGTGGTGCCTTCTCCGTCGGAGCTGTCAGTGTCATGTGAGCTGCCTTCGGACTTGATGCCGAGGCCTAGCTCGTGTGCGTCGACGTAACTGCCCGTTTGTTTCGCCTTTTCAAGGGCGCGAACTTGAACAAAAGAAAACGAGACTACAATAAAACCTTCTTAGAGAACGCTATTATGTTGGTATCTGATTTAGTTGTTGTAGAGTTAATTGACTTTTTATCTATTTATGCAATTCTGAAATCAATATACCAGGATTCAAGACACCGTATTCTAGATGATGTGAGACATTGGTACAGGAACCCCTTATCTATAATATGTTTATTTTTTATAGGGTATGATGTACTTATGAAATTGAAATAAAACTCAAGAATCATTTGCCGGGTAGAATAAGGAGTTGGTGGCACAGTTAATTATCACACTTTGATACAGCGTCAAGGTGAGGTAGCAACTTCAAATCCTGCTCACCTAAATAATTTTTAGGATATCAAAATCAGAGTTAAAGAGAGAGGGGGGGAGACCTTTGCCCAGCAGTGGGACAGCGTAGGTTGATAAAAATAATAAAAAAATACATACTTTGATTTTCCAACTGGTTGTTTTGCCTCTTCAGGTCCTCAATATCTTGCATGTGGGAATTATTTTTCCTTCTCATGAATTGAATGTATTCAGCTGCCTTTTTCAGGATCTGAGCCCTGCTTGCCTGGAAATTTTTTGACTACAATATGTATTGATTTAGTTCTTGGTCGCAATAATTACATTATACTAATTCTAAGGACTGTTCAGTGGCAAACATTCATTGATTACAACAATTTTGATGAAACATATCTTGTAGAAGTCTGAGTAGTGAACGGAAAGATGAGTAGAAGTCACAATTGAAAAATTCTTTAAAACCATTTAGAATCCCACTAATATCATATTAATATTAAATTAAAAATATTATAAATGTGAATTGTATGGATGGAAGCATGTGTCTCTTTCAGAGAAAAACTATGGAATAGAATTTAATTAAAATTTACAATAATTTAGTTATACTTACATTATAATAACACATGAGTTATAGTTTATTAAGATATTGTGTAAATTATTCAAATAAGGATAATATGTAATATGAAGTCGAGAATACGATAAACTAGGCGTTCAGTTAAATAGGTTTCTTAATATTGATATTCACAACATTAGTTTTGACTAAATAGAAGCATGCATTTGATTTTGGTACTAAATTATTATAATAATAAAAACTGAAGAATTCAACACTTCACCATAGAAAAGCATTCAAATGCATTGCAGTTGGAAACACGGGATGCTTTTGCTGAAAACTTAAAACAGGTTTATTGGCAATGTAAGTGTTTATGTTTATGTTAATATGTAGTTTATTATACAAAGATGATAGTAAATCTATGATTTATGAAAGGTTCGGTTTGTCAAATATTATATTTAATATTGCAAATCGCAATTTTTTTTGGAACATGAGGGTAACATTAAAAAAGATTGATGGTTTATGCACAATTTAAGTATTTTGGACATCATTGTCAAGTCTACCTTTTAGGGTATTATAAAAAAATTGATTTTTTGTAAATTTTGCGGGTACACAAAACTTTCATACTAAAATTTGAAATTGGAATGTTTGCCATTTTAAATGGAGTTAGGGAAACCAACATACCACTTTTTCATTCTGCAGTGCCGGGACAGCCTCCCTCAATGAAGTGAAGCTGTATTTGATGTGATCTCTCCGTTTTCTTTCCAACGCATTGTGGTGGGCACGTTTTTCTGCCTAAAAATACATCAGAATTCAAAATCCACAGAATTTAGCTACAGAAATGACAAACACCATGGAGATGAGGACGAATAAATGTAACAATCGTAAGAGTATCGAAACAGTGACGTATTTGAGATACATTGCGCGTCAACATCAGCTTTACTGTGCGCGCTAACGTCGCAGCGTAAGCGCGCAGTGTGCGCAGTGTTAAATATTTACGATTGACACATTTATTCGTGCACAGCCTTCCGATGGTATAATCAGATATCGACAAGCTGAGGGGTTATGGATGTACACAAATACAGATTGTTGTTACCTGAGAGTAATATCCACTCCCAAGTATGTTTCTGGAATGAGCTCGGGAATCAGAGTCGTTTTCTGCCTGAAATGTTAATACCTTAATCAGTATCAAAATAAACAGCAATTATTGTAAAAATATCAGTGTCAACAGAGGAAAACACCCACATCACTTTCGATATCAATGTCTCGATCATCGTCGCTCATCATTTTGAATTGTCCGGAAACTAAGCACTAGAACACTATCATGAGTAAACCCGTGAGTTAATCACGAGTAGGAAAAACATTCAAAGAAGCGAAATCCACAATATTTTAATAGCAATCGTCTTAGCACACAGCACAAGCACAAAAGAAAAAAGAATGTTCAATCACATCAACTTCTTGTTTTCTGGCTTTCATAAAAAATGACAGCAGCTGTCACAACTTATTTACACTTCGGTTCGGTTAGATAGTGCGGGTAAGAACCTAATAATTGTATATTTTCGATCACTAACACTCTTTTAGATAAATTAAATTAATACTGTTTTGCACTCCAACAAAACAGTTATTATGTGTGTGAGAAACACACAGCATTGTTAATATATATGAAGAAGCAATTTTCAAGATCTTACCTTATATCAAGCGTTTAGTATGGCATTTCTTATCAAACCTGTCAATTCTTCAATCTTTCATCTGTCGGCGAAGCTGAGGAATCTCCGCTGCTGAGTTATCTGTGGTCTCATAGTATTCTTCATAACACCAGCAAGAAGCTTGCTCCAATGCTGTGTGTTTCTCACACACATAATAACTGTTTTGTTGGAGTGCAAAACAGTATTATTATATGTGTTTCTAAACACACAGCATTGTTAATATATATGAAGACCTGTTTGTTATCTGCTGGTGAAAGATTTAGTTAGAAAATGCTATGTGAAATACCTTTAAAAATAACATAACTGTAGGTATTTTTAAAATTAAATTAAATTCTGCTGCTATATTACAGTACAATAAATTTGTAAAATAAAATTTAAAATTCTTTGGGATCCAAAAACTATATTGAACTAAAAAGGCCTTAAATTAAACAGAAAACTTATCCTTTAAAAAGGGCCCTCAATAAAAATCAGTCCCAAGAATAAATAAATAATTAAGCTTTCAGCTTAGTCAAACTCCAACTTTATGTATTAACTCATGTCAGACTTCTTTGAATACATACAATCAAATGTGATGAACTAATTATTGAAATGAGAATTTATTCTGTGTCTGATTCTTACAAATGGTAAATGATTAACATTTAGGTAAGTTAATTTCTGCTAAATGACAGAAAAAATGTTTGGGTATGTGGGTACTTCTCCAATGATCTCTACCTGAAATATCTCAATATAGACCTCTATATATTCCTACATATATATGTATATATATTATTTTTCATTTTATATAAAACATTGTAAGGCAAATTCTGATTTTATACTGCCCTAGCTAGGTACTAAGTCGTATATTTAGATCCATATGCAAATTGAATTTATCCAATTAGCTATCATTGTACAGGTAACTGGTCTGGACTTTCAAGAGACTAATATTAATAATTTAGCTATCTCAACTACATCAGAACCTATTTATCAGTGATTCATAATAATGTCTTTATTATTACCTGTTCAACCAGACACTGTCTTGTTTTGAGTCAACTTAAAGCCACAGCAATATTTCATTCTGTATCTCATTAATTTTTAATTTATCTGCAGATTGATACAAGAGTGTTATTGAATATAACCAGACCAGACTCAACAAATAATACTAAAAGAATTGTTATTCTTCTAGCTGCATCAAATATGTATTTGGAAATGGAGTATTTTTTGGGCCAGTTGAAAAGTAAGACAGTAGGTATAGTTAGTGCCCTTAGAGAACACATGTATAATAATATGTTTTTAGAAAATATACATAATAGCAACAAAGAAATTCTTTGATATCTTTGCAGTTTAAATACTTGAGTATGTGCAAACTTATGTAAGAGTTCCAAATAGTATAATGGAAATAAATGTTGTCTCTACTCGCAAGTTTGTCCCTAAGGTTGTTACAGCTAGGCCAGGAATCTAGCTACATTATTACTCTGGTCGCGTGGAACTGGCACCTAGAATCACCTAGCATGCAAGACGATTCCAAATGATTCTTGTGATTTTACTGAATAAAGTAATTTTGACTTTGACTTTGACTCTGCATACCTAGTTCTAAGTTTCAAACTTGTATTCTCACACTGTATAATATAGCTCCCAATTGGGGCTGTAGGTATGTGTTGAGAGCGTTGATTTTGTCAACCCCAAGAGATATTTTTCTATTAAAATAAAAAATCAATGCCTGATCACCCCCCCCCCCCTTGTTTTTCTATGCTACAAGCTCTAGCTTTATCACTTGGGCAGAGGTGAGGTCTGTTAGGTTGTTGTTCAGGCTTTTTATTGGCAGTGGTGGGCTAGACCCGCGCCTTCAAGTCTGCTAGCTAGAAACGTTCTGTCCACTGACATGACTTTTATCACTATGGCTATATACCTTGACGAATCTAGATAATGTAGAAGCTGCTGAATCAGGTTTACTGGTGGGAACACCCAAGCCAGTTTGAAATTCCAAGGATGACTGAATGCGTTCAAAATTTTGACTGATCTGTCTCTCGAGCCCCATGTCACGTAGAGGTTACAACAGCAGTTTTCTCGACGCGAACCAGTCTATATATGGAGCGCCTCAGATTCTGAATACGGCCTCCAAAGCCGGGGGCAGCAAGTACCATACCGGTACCAGATGATTGCTGAAACGGGCTACGACAGCAGCTATTCTCTATACAGGGTGTAACAAATGAGGTGGACCAAAAGCAAAAGAGCGATAGGGGAGCTCAATGGCTATCCATATAACCCCCATGTATGTTCAGCGATATTCAGTCGTTCAAAAGTTATTCCCACTTTAATGTTTTTTTTTTTCATTAACAAATTTTAGGTTAGATTTCCCAAGTACACCCAAACTATTAGGGCTACAAGTGTAATTTTTTTACACCTTGTAGCTTAATAGTAGACCTTTCGTATTACAATACCAGTTGGAGTCGTTATTTGATTGATTTCCAAATAAAAAATAATCTTTACAGAAAAATCCGAAATCTGAACTTCCGCGAGAAACTTTAGGAGCAATTAAAAAAAAAAACTTGCTGAATATTTTTTTCTACAACCTATCTTAAAAACTTCCTCCATTTATGGAGCAGTTACCCTGAAAATTTCATAAGGCTAGTACAGAAGCATCATGTTAAAAGGTGAACTCAAGTGTTGTAAAAGTGCTGAAATCAACGGTTCAATCGACCAACACGATGGTCCGGGCAAGTCTCAGATTGTATGCCACTCCTTCTAATCAATTGCTCTTGGTATATTCTAGCAGCCTTTCGAGCGTTTCTTTGAGCTACACCATGACAATAATACATTTCTGCATATGTACGAGGAGAATATGGCATGATACACTAATCGCAAAGTCCGTAAGCGCGCCGTTTTCGTTAAAGTACAGATAATCCAAATTCAGACTCCTGAGTGGCCGTACTTTTTTAACCTCCGACTCCAAAATAAGATTTAAAAAGTAAAACCCGACTACGAAAATCTAGGAAAGAACTTTAAATTTTTTTTTTTTAAACTTTTCTTCTTTAAAAACAGAATTTGTTTTTTTTACCTAAAACAGATATTTTTAATTAACATGGTTGTAGTCGGAGGCTAGTAACTAGCCTCCGACTACAACCATGTTAATAACTGTTATGTAAAAGTACATAATACTAAGCATCCGACTAAACCCGTGATGAAGTAAAAGAAACCAACAGTAGATTAGGTGTGATATTTAAAAAGTTAAACTTGTTATCTAGCTTTTCGTAGTCGGGTTTCAGTTTATAATCATAATTTTTGTATCAGGGGTTAAAAGAAGCGCGGCCACTCAGGGGTCTTAATTAGGATGATTTTTACTTTAACGAAAACGGCGCGCTTACGGACTATACGAACTTTGCGATTAGTGTATCATGCCATATTCTCCTCGTAGATATGCAGAAATGTGTTATTGTCATGGTGTAGCTCAAAGAAACGCTCGAGAGGCTGCTAGAATATACCAAGAGCAATTGATTAGAAGGAGTGGCATACAATCTGAGACTTGCCCGGACCATCGTGTTGGTCGATTGAACCGTTGATTTCAGCACTTTTACAACACTTGAGTTCACCTTTTAACATGATGCTTCTGTACTAGCCTTATGAAATTTTCAGGGTAACTGCTCCATAAATGGAGGAAGTTTTTAAGATAGGTTGTAGAAAAAAATATTCAGCAAGTTTTTTTTTTAAATTGCTCCTAAAGTTTCTCGCGGAAGTTCAGATTTCGGATTTTTCTGTAAAGATTATTTTTTATTTGGAAATCAATCAAATAACGACTCCAACTGGTATTGTAATACGAAAGGTCTACTATTAAGCTACAAGGTGTAAAAAAATTACGCTTGTAGCCCTAATAGTTTGGGTGTACTTGGGAAATCTAACCTAAAATTTGTTAATGAAAAAAAAAATCATAAAAGTGGGAATAACTTTTGAACGACTGAATATCGCTGAACATACATGGGGGTTATATGGATAGCCATTGAGCTCCCCTATCGCTCTTTTGCTTTTGGTCCACCTCATTTGTTACACCCTGTATAGAGTACCCCAGATTTTGAATATAGGCCTCCGAGGCCGGGGGTAGCAATGGATGATTTCTGAAACGGTCAAGCCAGCAACCTTTCTCTATGTTTGGAGTACCCCATTCTGAATATGGCCAGTGAGGCCGGGGGAGCAAGTACTTTTACAGTACTGGTTGACTACTGAACAGGTAACGACAACAGCTTTTCTTTCTTGGAGTAAATCAGTCATATTAGGTGGAGCGCCCCAAATTCTGAACACAGCCTCCGAGGCCGGGGGCAACAAGTACCATTCCGGTACTGGATAATTGTTGAACAGGCGGTTGGCTATACCTCCCCGGGAGATAGGCCGCCGGAAGAGTGATATTCAATCATTCGCTTAGCTCCAGTATTGTCATCAGTTCGAGTAGGGTTAACGATCTAGATCCACTTATCGTTTCTTTTCCTTGCTACGAGTGTTCTGTTATCAGATTATACCTGACTGTGTCTCTTCCGCAGAGAACTACTGTGGCAACTTATGGCTCTATGCACTGTATACAACTCCTTGCATCTGAGTGTCAAAATCAATGGCGTACAACCCGCCTGTAAAGTACCTCTCGCGAGGGTAAGCGCCCCAGCCAGCATCCGCTGCACTGAGGTCTTGCTTATTGTGCCAAACCACTCTTTATGTAGCTTTGTATGTTGTGGTCCACTGCGTTGCACTGTTGTACTGGGCAGGGCAAAAATAGTTTTAATCTTGTCTTGTATTAATTAAACTTGCTTAAAAACCTTGTTGTTTGATGTCTTCTCATTTGAGTGGTAAGGTTTGACATGTTAGGTGGCCCTTATAAGCTCTGTATTTCTCTTAGAGTATAAAAACTTCGGAAAATACGCCTCTTTATGTAAATAGGTTGAGTTTGAGTCGGTGCTGACTAATTAAGATAATTGGTGGACCAGTCCAAGTACTACAAAGTTCCTACAGTCTCAAAGACCAGAGTTGCGATTTAACGCTGCCTTGACTCTTAGTCTATGCTTTGCCTGGCCATATGGCGCTGCGTTGTCCTGTTATTTGATACTTCTTGACTTGTCTCTTCTTCTTATTCGTGTCACTATTGACAGAGTGGTTGCGGTTTTCATGAATTAATATTCTTGCCCGGACTTGTAATGATACAATAATCTAGATATGAGTATATGTACTAAGGGTTGCACTACCCTGGCTCATAGAACCTCTGCAATGGCGGAAAGGTTTTGTTGGCCAATGAGAGGCCAATAAGAAGATGGTTTGGTTGTTGAATGAGACAATAAAAAAGTAAGCTTGTTTGATGTCTATCTTAGTCATCCAATCACTATCTAGTAGCTACATCTGTCAAAGACATCAATTGAAAATGTTTATAAATACCATCCAAAATAGGATGTACCTTTCTATGAAACTCTTTTTTAAGAACCTTTGGGAAAGAAAACTGGAGTCCAAGATTGTATGTTTTACTATTATCTCTATTTTATAAGTACTGAATTACAGCTTTCATCTCGGATGAAATTTTTGTTTCAAAATTCTTTAACAAATTTGGTGAAGGTATAGAAGATATATCATTCAGAATGGAATGTGTTTCCTACTTACTTCATTACAAATAAAATATTTTTTACCAAACTAAATCTGCTTCGCTGCAAACAGTCAATTTAGTTTATCCGTACTAAGTATTGCTGTGTATCAGCTGAAAATGCAATTATTAGCTTTTGTACATTTGCAAATGCACTCATTCAAGTTAAAAGCATATGGACTATACTTTTATTTTGTTTGTAACCTGAACTAGACCTGATCTTTTGACTCCTTATCGTTCATAAACTTCTATGTATATAGGTATACTTGATTTTTCCAGTTATTGAATAACTGCCCGGCTGTAAAGTTTGCCAACTAAATAGAAGCTCAATACAAGAGGGTAACTCTCCTAAAATATTTATATAACTTTCATTAAACTGGTTATCATATTCTATGCCAAATAGTCCTGTTATAATTTTATATTCTTTATTATTGGACAAAACTAACGGCCGGTTTCTGGAAACCCAAATCACGATTGATCCGAGTTTGACACATAGTAATTATTTGATTTTTTCGTTGATCATCGTTCGAGAAACCGGCCTTAAATGTCCTTGGAGTAGGTAATGCATGTTATGCAACGCCTTCCAAATTTTACAAAGGAATGCTATTTACTTTTAAAACTTATCAACCTTTTTAAGCCTTCCTTACATATACTATCATGTTTTTTATTGAATTTTGTGTTTTAAAATATGTTATTAGAAATAAGCTCGTTCTAGACTACTAGGGTAAAGACGGCTGTGTCTGTTCCGATATTAATTATGTCAGATGGATACCTGATCATGGTATCTGGATAGATACAGTTAATGTATCAAACATGGAACCAATCTACTGATCACGTCTAGTGTGCCCTGTGTACTTACGGTGATTATTGGCGGCGGTGCAACGTACCCTACTTCATCTTTCTGAAGAAGGAGGCACTGCGTGATTCTTCTAGAGCTAACAGAACGCTCTTACGAAACAGCGTCACACACACACAACTGAAATTCGTTGATTTGACCATAGCTCTGGTCTTGATTGGCACTTATTCTTATCTAAGCTTTTTTTCTTAACTTTAAAACACTTTTCACTCACTAAAAACTGAAAATAAAACACATTATAGTTAATTTTCAGAAATTTTACGCGCTTGAACAGTAAAATTCGAAAATGCTATGAGACCACAGATAACTCAGCAGCGGAGATTCCTCAGCTTCGCCGACAGATGAAAGATTGAAGAATTGACAGGTTTGATAAGAAATGCCATACTAAACGCTTGATATAAGGTAAGATCTTGAAAATTGCTTCTTCATATATATTAACAATGCTGTGTGTTTAGAAACACATATAATATGTAGTTATACTAGTTATAAAAGATTTACGGCCGGTTTCTGGAAACCCAAATTACGATTGATCCGAGTTTGACACATAGTAATTATTTGATTTTTTCGTTGATCATCGTTCGAGAAACCGGCCGTTAAGGTTATAAGACATTTAGGCAGTTAATGATAACTAACCCTGACAACAATTCGCTACGAGTGATAACGTAAACCATACATTAGATTTTAACTTCGTTGTTATCGCGCTCAGTAGGTGGTTACCAACTTCGCATATATATTTGTTTGGTATTACTCAACCTTTGGCCTCCATTATTATTTTAAGTAGGTATGATGTTGGCTCACCATTGCTATCAAACAAATTACTTATCAATGTAGTTCGCTCACTCGCGGGAACATCCTGTGTCCTATTCCAATATGGCAAATTCAATACTTTTTATTTTTTATTTTGCAGTGTTTGTGATATGTACTGATGCGAGTTTGAAAAAAAGCGTTTCTCCTCCTCATTGCACCCAAGTGACCAAAGGTACCTAATTACTTACTGCTCGTACCTACATACTGAAGTAGTTAAGTAAATAGGTTACACCAGGTGGGGTAATTAACCCACTAAATAGATAAGTACTAGAGAACCATCATCTCAAATTTTTTAATCAGTCTTGCTCAAGAGCAGGATCTAGGTATACAAGTAGTATAGGTACCTACTAATAAAGAGTAGGTAATTGTGTGATGAACTAAGCCGTCGCACATGCAGTTTCAAAATTAATGTTGTCTGTTTATATAATTTGTATTATTCTTTACAGATACAGATTATGTTTCGTATTACAAATTGGACTATCCTGTAGCATACATACTACCTGGACAACATGAAGCTTACCAAAAGGTACTAAGTTTGAGGGACTCGACGACTTAGACAAGTTATACAACTAACTGAATACTACTTAGGCATCTACCTATTTACCTACTTCAATAAAAACTAGCGTATTTTTCTAGATGTACTGCGTAAACCCTCCATCAGTGAACAAAGCAGTCACAACAGTTTGCGACTGGGCTGCTCCGCCGCAAGTACAGTTCACATTGACAGATGACTTTGTGCATGTGGTGCGCCAGGATCCAACAGGACGGTTCCTTGGTAACGCTGTAATGAACACGTACCAACTTTGCGGTCACAACATCTCGCATGTGAAGCGAAATGCCAACGATGTTTTTGTAGTAGAGAATTGATAGACAACCTTAATCAAATAGTTAGCTACCTGCTAGGTACTTAACCCTTGAATATAACAAAATGTGCTCAAATTAAAATCTACAAAGCGATGATTGTAATGCTCACATAAGATAGGTTACATAGTAATTATTGACTACTACCTAGGTACCTACCTACTATGTCAATCATAAATCGATCACTTATTATTATTAGTACATAGCTAAGTATTATGTAAAAGTAGATGTAACTTACCTACCACTTTAAGATAATGAACACTTATTATAAGTATGAGTAGGTTAAATACCTAAAATATGTTACTTAATTAGGTAAGTATGCATGTTTTTTGTTATTTTTAAGTACGGTGGTGATTCTGAAATATATACATGATTAGGTATAATATACTATATCTACATACCGATCACAATAGTTTTATTTTCAAACAAAGATAACGTCGTTCGTTGCTCGTAAAGTGTTGCGCTTGCGCAAGTGCATACTGCATACCAATAGCTCAATTGGTTAGGTATAAATAAAAGTAAAAAAGAGTGGACATATATTATCCCATGAACAATCAGATTCGCTGTGCAGACAAAGATCAATATTTTTATGACTATCGATCATGAATGATGATACTCCTAGATAGAAGACATTTAATAATGAAAAAAACCTACAACACAGCAATGTACAAATTATTGCAGTCAATTTGTGTTATTATTGTAATATTTTACAATTGCGACGGACAACTCTCACCTTTTGATATAAAATTCTACGAATACGGTAAGTTTATTATTTACTTACTTACTTTTTTTTACTAAAAAGACCCCATACATCTAGCAATAGTTTTAAATATAATATATACATAGGTAAGTACATAATTCTCTAGGTGTTAATTTTTTTCCTACAAAAATAATATATATAATATATTTTTTCAGGTGAACACGTTCCAGGAGAACAGATATCTTATATTTACAATGGGATCGTACCAGGATTTAAACCAATTTTTATATTAAATGTCACGGTTAGTACAAGCAAACCTATCTAGTTCAAATACTATTAATTAATAAAAAAAAAAGTGAATCAATACATGTGATAAAACGAGTTTCATCTCAGTGGTTACATTATGTTGGTTGTTATAGAATAGAAAATAATACAAATAGGTAGGTAGTGGTTGTACGTAATCTCTGCCAGAGTCTGATAAATTTAGCTCATTTCAAAGCGTTTTGGCTTTTATTAATGTTTATACACATGCACTACCACTAACTTTTTTATATTTCAGCCAGTTAAAGAAGATCTTGAGCCAGTGTTCACATATCTACGAGTAGAATATTACAATTTGATGTCAAATGTTGACATTTCCTACGATCAGAATTCATCTGCGTTAAATTTTCACGTTAAGTTTCCTTTCGTCGATATACCTATTGGAATACTAGGGTATTCTCTGCCTATTCAAGTAAACGAATAAACCTAATGAAACACAAAAACTGTGATTTCTACAAATTTTTTATTCACTATTGCCGACTAACAAAAGTTATGTCGTCAATTGTAAAAAAATATAAATAATAAAGTAAATTTCCTATTGTAGATGACCTAAAAAGATTGTCTAAATGTTACATTTTTGCGTTAATATTATAGAGTTTGTTGTCAGTCTCGGGAGCGCATGTTGATGTCATCGTGTCGTTCCCTCTCCATCTCGCGATGGTCGCCGGAAACGCGAGCTCCGGCCGACGTTCCAGCCTCGTCATGTTCGCGCTTGCCTGGCGAATGCGGCGCTGATGGGGCAGACTGTACTAGTCGTCCCATCAAACTAGCGCTCTTGTCCTTGCGTGGCCTTGTCCATTCGTGTGACAGCACTCGATCTAAAGTCAAACGGAGCGTAATGTCGGGCTCTAGGATATGACGTACAATAGACTTCGCTGCTGGTGAAACCGTATCTCTGATCCTGCTTCTGAATACCCAATTGCGCGACATCTGGTCTTTAAGCAGCTTACGCAAATTAGAATCATCAAACGGCATTGACGCATTGAGCATAATGAATAATATAATACCCAGAGACCAAACATCAGCAAGTTTTGGATTGTAGGGCGTTCCACTGACCACCTCGGGCGCTGCGTAAGCGGCAGATCCGCAGTAGGTTTGGCTGAGCACGCGTCTGTTTTCACCATCAGTACAGAATCTCGCAAATCCGAAATCTGCCAATTTCACATTGTAACGCCTCGAAAGTAGTATATTCTCGCATTTCAGATCTCTATGTGCTATATTCTTGCTATGAAGATACTGCAGTCCGCTGGCCATTTGCCTAAACCAAAGTTTGGCTTGATTCTCTGGCACTACACCATTCCGTTTGATGAAATCTAATAGGTCTCCATTATCAGCATATCTCATGAATATAAAAACTCTTGGACCTCTCTGTAATATACTGTGCACTTGGATGATGTGAGGATTTTCTATCTTTGTCAAGATATCAAGTTCACGAGGGAAGAACTTTTCTAAGAAATCTCGGGGTGCTTTTTCTTTGTCAAATATTTTGCACGCAAGGTGCATGCGCTTCGGGCTGGAGGCATCGCAGTACTCCGCGAGATGGACTGTGGCGTACGATCCTTGCCCGATCTTTTTGCCGATGAGATAGCCTCGTTGTTCCAAGGCGTTGACCTCGGAGCTTCGAGGGCTGAGGCGCTCAGCCATTGAGCTCTATCGACTTTATCCTAACCCGTTTAGGATACATTGGACATCTCACTTCTCGCGTATGTAAAATGTTTCAGTGTTACACCTGTCAAAATGCTTCTCGATTATAATAACTTTTCCACGCAACTCTCTTATACGAGAGTAAAATTACTAAACTACAATTGTTAATAGCACGCACACAATTTTGGATAAATATTACGACATCACAAGAATTTGGATATAAAAAACGCTTTCTCTAGTAGGAAATCTTCCGAAAAGACGTATCTGCTACATCGATGACTTTTTCTTTTGTTTCTAAAATTGAAATGTTTGTTTTTCGGACTAGCCAGAAACAACTTTGCTGCTATTAAACTTTTTGTTCAATCAATCAACGAGGTCTTAATGTGGGTAATTCGTCTAAAAACCTCCTAACGCCTTTATTTAAATAGGTAGGTACTTACCTAGAAAGGCCTCCGTTGTGAATACAAGTAAGATTTCAAATCTGTGGGAAATTAATCTAATAATCCTCGTAGGAAAGAGGGTAAGTAAAACTGTTACCTACCTACGTACTTTATTTTCATAAAATAGACAACATAATATTATGTCATCATTTTGACGTTGACTTAACTGTTGGCTTGACATTTGAGGTGGGCGGTACGCTATGTCTGCGGGGGTGAGGTGTATTTTGTCAATTTCTCATTCGGAATCGGTGTTAACTTAAAATACGAAAAAAAAGAAAAAAAATTAACAATTTACCGTCCAACGTTGCCCACAAACATAAACAAGCCTTGCAACGTGACATTGGCGAAATTGGCTAACCCCCAGACGCCATTAAATAAAAATTGAAATTGAAATTGAATTTGTTTATTTTGTTTCTCCTGAAACTTTTTACTACATTTGTTGTTTAACATTAAGTATTTTTTACGTAACTCATCCATCAAGATGATGAACCAATATATGAAAGAACTGGAACAGGCAAGTAGTCAAATCTCAGAACAATTTGTAAAGAAACTGTTAATCATATTTATTTAATTCTTTATTGCACAAATATTATACAAAGGGCAAACTTAATGCTAAAGCATTTTCTACCAGCCAACCCAAGTGGTATTTGTAAATGTAACTAACATTTTTGGGCTCTTTTCTAGGATCCATTTGATCCTGATGAGTTTGTAGAAAGAATGGTTAGGCGGAGTATGCAGGAGTCACAACTAGAAAATGATCAGTTCGACCCAGAAACTATTCATGATATATTCACTCAAGCGATACAAGATCTAAAGGTAAGTAGGTACACTACTTTATTAAGATATTTCAAAGTGATCCTTGTGATTAAATTGAATAAAAACATATATATTAAGTAGTACATGTAATAAAGAGTGTGATAAAAATAACAAATTTAATAATAAATATTTAAGGTCTTACAAGAACGACAAGAAAGAAAATGTGCCAGACTACAACAGTCTGTACAAGAAGAAGAGAAATTGTATGGTGCTAAATTATCTGAAATTATGGAACTGCATACTGTAAGTAAACTCATCTCCGATCCATTTTGTTGTTAAAATAACAAAATAGATTTTTACAATATAGATAAAAAACACATTTGTTTGCACAAATGTTATAGAACATTTTAACACCTTACACTAAAAACTACGGGTAATTATAGGTTTGGGGTGTCTGTGTGTGTGTCTGCCTGTGGCATCATAGCTCCTAAATGGATGAACTATCAATTTTGTTGTCAATTTTGTTTTGAAAGGTGAAATTGTGGAGTAAAAATTGGTTTAAGATATTTGTCGGTACAAAAATGGCAATTGCATATTTTTTCACAATTTCCTTAATATGGGTATCAAATGAAAGGGCTTCACTTGTAGAATAACATTAGGTATGATACATTTAAGTGTGGGGAGTTTTTAAAATTATTTATTTATTCTTGTTTATTCCAGCAATGTGTGAATGTGTTTAGCTCACTTGACGAGCGGATGTCCCGTTGCGGAGGCAGGGCTCTGGATGTCGGAGAAAAGCTCGGAGCAACTCGGGCACCTCGGGCTAGAGCTGCGGCTGCAAGAGACTTGCTGTCTCATCTAGCATCCTTCCTAAATCCTGGACCAGTGCTCAGTGAACTGTTCAGTGATCCTAATAAGGTAGAGTTTTATAACATATTTTTATTTTTTTACATAACTATGCACCTAGGTGCTTTTGCACACAGCTTTAGGGCCGGATTACCACGTAGCAACTTTTGGAACTAGTTAGGCTGGCTACGTACGTAGCCTGATCACCCCCTCACGCATAATGGACCACCCTAGCGTCTAAATGCGGGAACGGAAGTCCGCTACAAATACAAATACCACGTAGCAAGAGTAGCAATTGCTACGGGTCCGCATATTTAAACCCACTACGATAGCCTGTAGATAGCAAATAAACGTAACCCATAACAAAAAGTAATCAAAAAGTAAAATAATCTTTGTATTAATTTGCTACGAAGCCCCGCGCTTGCTTAATCTGGCACTGCACAGCTCTATTAGCTGCACTATCGAAACTGTCAGAAACTAGACTGGAATGCCTTGGGAAAGATCTATATCCAGACTTCTTCTTCTTCTTCAAGTTTTTGAAAAAAACCATTCTGTGAAAAATCACCAAGATTAGACCATCCAGACTGATATAGGTTGATGATGATAAACATCGTTTTTTATCAGCCTGGGTGTTTTGTCACCCTCTTGGGTGAAAATAACATAATATTATTTATTACCATTTATTAGTTTCTACTTAGGTACTCCTACCATTAAAAAAAACTCACAGATTATAATATATTTTATTTCACAGCTGTTTGAAGCGGCAGATGTGATACAAAAACTACACACCATAGCTCAGGAGCTGCCTCCAGACAAGTTTGAAGTTGCCAAGAAGAAAATAGAGTCCAAATATGACGAGATAGAAAAAAGTTTGATTGAAGAGTTTGTTAAAGCACAGAATCAGAGTAACCTGACTCGGATGAAGGAGATTGCTAATATTATGACTAATTTTAAAGGCTACTCGCAATGTGTTGATGCTTTTATTGAGACTAGTCAATTGGTAAGCCATTTTATAAATAAATAAATAATGCTGGACAATCCACACAACATCATCTAGCCCCAGTTAGCAGTTTAGCTTGTGTTATGTGTACTAGAAGACTGACATACATAATACAATACATTACATAGATAGATATTTATATTATACACTTGTTGTCCCGGCGAACTTCGCCTTAAAGAGATTTTCCGTAATTATATTTATTATATTATTATTTATTTATTATTATATATATTATATTTATATTATATATAAATTTTTTCCGTAAGAACCTTGTACAGAGTATTAGACAACTACAAAAAATAAATCAGCCAAATCGGTCAAGCCGTTTTCATGCTATGTCGTGACAACGGAAAACCGGTTTCATTTTTATATATATGTAAAATGTTTCAGAACTCTTTACACGGCAAGGATATATTCGCGGCAGTGTTGCCACTCTGTAAAAAAAATTACACAATTATCAGCAATGTATTCCCGAACCCTGAACAAGTCATGAGCAAGTTTGTTCTGAACATCTTTCTACTGAAACTGCAAAAGTACATACAAACCAAACTCGCTGATAAAAATGATGTGGAGAAATATTTGAAGAATCTTTACGAAATGTATACCAGGTATTTATCACAAGAAGCGGATACAGCTCATTTGCTATTAGCTCTGTCTTCAAATATAAGATCTCATGTACACAGTTTTACAATAAATTATTCTTATTCTTATTCAATGCTGTGTGCGTCTGGTTCCGACTTACATCTGTGTCATAGATAACATTGATGTCTGGAAAAGATCGCTTTTAGCGAAAATACTGAAGTGATTTAACGTGCAATCATTTATTATTATTTATAAATGGTCATGAAAAAAACTCTAATTCAATAATGGGAATAAAATGTATAATTTTCCAGCACAGAACGAGTATGTGACGAATTAGTTGGCGCCGGACTAGTTTCGGCTGATGGTAATACTTCGACCGGAGATTTGAGACGCGAGGCGCTCGTCAACGGAGCAATGGCGGGCGCTAACGAAGGATACGTGACTTTG
The DNA here is from genome assembly GCA_932527185.1 of Ecliptopera silaceata. Lineage (NCBI taxonomy): Eukaryota > Metazoa > Arthropoda > Insecta > Lepidoptera > Geometridae > Ecliptopera > Ecliptopera silaceata. Next base: position 4,442,317 of record OW052208.1, on the reverse strand, counting down.
GAGATCAGACGACTGAAGGCGGTGCTGGCCAATGCACTACATAGATACTATGCCGAGAAAGTGCATGTTAAGAAACAGATACAAGGAGGCGGGTAAGATTACTTCAAGGGCGGATCCAGCTTTGGCGCCAGGGGGGGGTCACATAGTCGTGGTCAAGTCAAGAACTTATAATTTCATTTTGATAATGTAATTCCCAAACGTTTGCCATCATACAAAGTTATTATATTAAATTAACTAAATATTGAAGGTATGTAGTGTAGTGACATTAAATCTGTATAGTGACAAAATATATATAAATACTTAGAATAATTATGTTCAATTAGTGGTCCACCTAAGTCCTGGAACCAGCTCAGGGGGGGGTCATGACCCCCATGACCCCCCCCTGGATCCGCCGTTGGATTACTTACACTTACTTACTATATAAAGGGTGAGCGTGAATAAATGTGACAATCGTAAACGTATCGTAACGTTAGCACATTCAAGACACACTGCGCGGTGACGTTCAACGTTCGACAGTCGAGCTAGCGTCAACGCGTAGTCACTCGAATACGACACCGTTTCGATACGTTTGCGATTGTCACATTTAGTCGTGCTGGGGTCTTTGTTGTGATTGGGAAGTTTTAGGTTATTGATAAAGATATGCAGTTTCGGAGATTAAGAACGGACCGCAGTTGCTTGTAATAATAGGTACACCTAATAAAAACCAGATATTATGCCCAGAAAATGTAGATAAGAAGTTACATAAAAATAGGAGTAAGAAAATGTAACGAGTTTCGAGTTTTATAGCTGGCATTGTAATTAAAAATAAGATGTCTTATCAAAGTCAAAGTCAAAGTCAAAAATTACTTTATTCAGTAAAATCACAAGGATCATTTAGAATCGTCTTACATACTAGGTGATTCTAGGTGCCAGTTCCACGCGACCAGAGCCTAGAAGAACGGGCAAGAAACTTACGGCCTGGTTCCTACCGTTTTTTTATATGATCCTTCTTACAAAGAATTACAATTAAACTAAATTAAGTACTGAAGTTTCAGTGCGGTGTCAATTTAACTTAGTAATGATACACTAATGAGTTTAAAAAAAAGAAGTATAATAAAGCTATACGTAAATCAAAAAGACAGCACACGCTTCGCTTCAGATACAAATATACTACAAAGTACATAAGCAAGGCAAGAGAACATTACTAACATCACAAATCGACAAAGTTGCTGTTGACGGGTGGAGCGACATCAGGCCATGCAGTTTTGTCATTAATATAGCTGTCTTAGGTATAATACGCCTTTTTTATAAGATTATTTTTAATGTATGTTTTAAATTTTCTAACTGAGAGTTTTGTTGCATTTTCGGGGAGTTTATTATAAAAACGCACGGCACCCCCCACAAACGACCCACTCACCCTCCAAAGCCGGAACCCAGGGACGCACAATTTATATTTGCCTCTAGTGTTCACACCATGAACCTCACACTTTTTCAAAAAGCTATCTTTATTTTTATGAGTGTACAATAAGACTTCATAAATATATTGTGAAATTACTGTTAGAATACCAATCTCCCCAAACCGCTCCCTCAACGAATCCCGCGGTTTCATTTTATAAATGGCACGTATAGCCCTTTTTTGCAAAACAAATATAGTTTGTATATCAGCTGCTTTACCCCAGAGAAGTATACCATATGACATCACACTATGGAAGTAACTGAAATAAACCAACCTAGCTGTCGTTTCATCAGTGAGCCATCTTATCGTACGAACAGCATAAGCAGCTGAGCTCAGCCTACCAGCAAGCGTTCCAATATGTGGAGCCCATTGCAATTTCGAATCAATATTTAGGCCTAAGAAGACAGTAGAATCAACAAGATTAAGTGACTCTCCATTCAATAAAATATTGGTTGGTCTTTGAACAACATTCGGCAGAGTGAATTTCATGCATTTCGTTTTCTTAGCATTAAGTAACAGATTATTAACAGTAAACCAGTTAAGTACTTGCGAAAGAGATACATTTACGTCATCGTAGTCAGTCTTGTCTATCTACTTTAAAAATTAAGGAGGTGTCATCTGCAAACTGTACTATGTTACATAGCTTTTGAACATAAGAGGCAAGGTCATTAACGTAGACTAAGAATAAGAAAGGTCCCAATATCGAGCCTTGTGGCACTCCCATATCAATGATTGACCCAGAAGACCTCTCACCACTAACGTCAACTTTTTGTACTCTATTGGTTAAGTAAGACTGAATAAGATCAATAGCCCGGTTCTGAACTCCGTAATGTTTAAGTTTATAAATGAGAGTTGCATGACTAACACAATCAAAAGCCTTGGATAAATCGCAAAAAATACCGATTGCGTCTTTTGAATTTTCCCAGGCATCATATATGTGCTTTAAGAGCACCGAGCCGGCATCAGTTGTAGATCGACCTTTAGTAAATCCAAACTGATTAACATGTAGCAGCTGGTTGGAGTTAAAATGAGCTAACAGTTGATTAAGAATAACCTTTTCAAATATTTTACTTAGCGTAGGCAATACCGAGATTGGCCTGTAATTGGCAGGATCTTTTTCACTTCCCGACTTGTAAAGAGGAATGAGTTTACTATGTTTCATTAAGTCGGGAAAAACACCTTCGTCAACGCATCTATTAAAAACATAGGCTAAGCACGGTGCGATATCTAATATAATAGAACCTAGCACTTTTGTTGACATTCCCCATAGATCCTCCGTATTTTTTATATTTAATAACTTAAAAGTTTTAACAATATCAATAGCCTGAACATATGAAAAACTGAATATACTATTACAACTTTCAACACTAGATTTTAATAGCGTCATCGCTCCTAAAGCTGATGCATTTAAGGATTGGGTAACAACTTTAGGTATACTGGAGAAAAAGCTACCGAATGCGTTAGCAACTTCAATGTCTTTTGTTAAAACTTTATTATCTATCTGTAATTGTATCTGCTTATTCCGAGTTTTTGATTTTCCTGTTTCGTTATTTACTACTTTCCAAGTGGCTCTAATTTTATTAGTTGAATTTTCTATTTTATTCCTTATATACAAAGATTTCGCTACATGACAAACTTTTTTGAAAGTTTTGGAATATTTCTGTATGTATATAATAAACTCACTATCATTCAGCATTGACTCCCTGGTAGCGTATAGATCATATAATTTGTTTCTACTTTTGTAAATACCTGGTGTAGCCCAATCAGTAAATTTCACGCCAGTACTGACTTTACATGTTTTTAATGTAAATGTATCTCGATGTTGTTCATTTATTAAGTTAAATAATTTTGTAAAAACCACATTAGGGTCAGCCATGCATGGTATAAGTGGTACTTTGAGTCCAATATTATTTTGAAATCTACTGACACGACTTTCTGTTATGGGACGATAGGTAAATACTTCAGATTTATCTACTAAGTTGTAAGGAAACTTTACGCTATGCCCGTAATCTCTTTTGTAATTCTTATCACAACAACGCCCTTGCAAATGCACTTCAATGATAAGTTTATAATTTTTTACGCATTATTAAAAAACCTATACCGAGAACACAACATTATAAAGAATTTGAATAACATCTATACCAACGTCACTTAACAAACAACACATATTTCATTTACTTTAAATGATTCTAATTTAATATGTTTTAATGTGATTTTTTTTTAACCTGTTCTGTCCCACTGCTGGGCAAAGGTCTCCCCCCTTTTCCTCCATTCCTTTCTAACAGTCGCCGCTTCCCACCAGGCTCCGTCATAAGTATCCAAGTCGTCACGCCAACGTTTTCTTGGTTTGCCTCGGTTTCGTCGTCCATCCGCAGGCACCTATTGTGTGACGACTGTGGCCTATCTATATCATCTATATCACCTATATCACTTATAGTTTATAAGTAATATATTTTCTTACTCAATTTCAGTTTCCAAGAGCTACGGCGAGATTTGCAAGCCGTTATCGGCACTCGTGCGAATATCAACATAGCGCAGATCGAGAATTATGGCGGCGAGACGTTCCTTAGTGAATCTCTCGTACAGAAAATGTTGCAGGACGTCAAAACATCCTTTACTAGGTCGAAAACTGTAAGTTGTATCAGTATGTTGCAAGCTAAGTAGCTCTAAAATGGGTTACGGAGGGTAATTTTGCGATTATGAAATAATTTTTAATTTCTTATCCAAAGAAGATCCGACGCGATACTTCAACAGATTGCTTATTTCTAGATAGTGGCTAGATGATGTTGTGCGGACTGTCCAGCATTATTTATTTTAATTATTTATTTCTTGGTATATCGTACTTGAACTTTGTAAATAAATATAAACTAGGTAGGTATAGCATTCATAGATTCAGTATTCTACTAATAAGTCTCTAACTCAAGTTGCAACTACAGATCATAAAAAAATAGTTAGTATCATGATGAACAAAATACGCTTTTACACTTTTACTTTTACGGAATATTAAAAACGGCGAAGGACCAAAGTAGTGGATATTGGAGACCGTATAGCAAAACTCTAATGGAGCTGGGCAGGACACTACGCAAGATTTGGTGATGGCAGGTGGAGTAAGGCCTTGATAGAATGGTGGAAAATGCCCATATAAAAAAGGGTGGCGTTTGAGGGAGGAGGCTTATATCCAGCAGTGGGCTGATACTAGTTGCCCATGATGATGATGATAATGAACTAAAAACGAGACTGCATAACAACGCCTAGTTTTATTAAACATTTATTACATTAAAGTTTATTAAGAACATAATACTTTTATGCACATTATCAGTTATCACGAAACGCAAGGTTAGTGAAGTGACCCTGTCGAGTCTAATTATCACTTTGATAGTTGCCGCGTTTTATGTTCAGAGAAATTAACATGAAATGTGATATCATGTTAAGATTAGAATACTGTTAGCTTCCACACGCGACTTCATCCGCGTTCCACTTATCTCGAGTAAGTTTTTTTTATAAAATGACAAAACTTTCGAAAATATAAACATTGACGTTTATTAATAATAAACGTCAAAGTTTATATTTTATAATAAATTATTATATTAGAAAGAATAAGGAATTCTTTAGTAAAAAAAATATAGTCGACATAGATTTCTCAGTCATTTCATTGCAAGATGCAAGATGTTGCTTCAAACGGCTCCCTTCCGGTCATATTTTCAATTAAGTAAAGATATGGTACTATATTTTTCGATAAATCATTCCTACTCTTACATATCTACAAACTATGGGTAGGTAATGGAAAAAATGGGGTAGAAGGGATCAGGGTTTGTGGTCATCTAACCAACAAACGTCAGAAACATCCGCGTAAAAAGTGAAAAACTTCCTAATACTGCCATTTTGTTTATAAAAAAAACCTTTTGTTTCAGCTCTGTACTGCTAACGAGCTGCCAGGCACGACTCTAGCATTACTAGAGGTTGTTATACAGCATCTGCTGATTGAACATGTCGACTACGCGTTGGACCTGGGTCTGCAATCTATCCCCATCGCTGAGAGCAAATCTCCACCACAGGTAAGAATACTTTACAACAAAATGCGACCAGACAATAAAAAAATGACATGTTCAATAATAAATAAATAAAATATTCATAAACATTTCACACATCGCACTGTAGTCCCAAACTAAGCTCCCATAGTACACTATGGGAGCGTTTAGGCAAGCGTAGTGTAGGACGCCTTCTGGCGAGATGGAGCGACGATACAAGGAATGTAGCTGGCAAACACTCGTAATTTCTCGAACAATTTATCCTTCTCTATATTCCTTAAAGATATCTGCACCTTCTTTTATTTCAATCATTAATTCCAGATCTACTTCTTCGACATAGTAAAACAAGCGAACCAAATAATAAGAATGTTTGAAGAGTCCATTCTCCCTTGCATCAATGCATCACCAAAACAAAACGAGTGTATGCAGAAGAAGAATGTTATAATGGAACAGTTGGAAAGCAAGTTAGATGCGGGATTAGAACGAGCTATAGTTGCTATCGTAAGCTGGGTGAAGTTGCATCTACAGACTGAACAAAAGAAGACTGATTTCAAGCCTGAAGGGGATATTGACACTTTAGCATCATCGGTAATGCCACTATAATATGTATATACCTACATAACTAAATGCTTTCGTAGTGGTATCTTCACGTTTGTCAGTTGTGGGTCAATAGCGCCATCTATCTCGTTACGTAATGAACTACATCGAAGTCTACGTAACAGACCAACAGATGGCAGAGACAAATCCTAGAACGCGCAGACGAAGTTATGACGGAGTTTGAACATAAGTAATATCCATTGGTCGTCGGACCCCGAGCCAAAGGTCTCTCGGCGTGGAAGATCTTCCCTTTTCGATACCACACCTATCTCCTAGCTATTTCATATTGAATGTCTTAAAAAGCTTATCAAGATACAAGATTTTTAGTTTGCCAATAAATTATATTATTGTAGTAACTAAATTGGCAACTAAAAAATATTGGTTTGTTTATTTTACTAATTACATAATTTTAATTCAGGCATGCCTCGCGGTCGTATCATACTTGAACAACGTAATGGATAAGATCCACAACGGTTTAGAAGGAGACAATCTACAAGCGGTGACTTTAGAACTTGCTGTGAGGCTGCATCGAGTTGTCTATGAGCATTTGCAGAATTTCCAATTTAACTCAGCTGGTAAGTATTATTTAGCCTCATTATGAAATGATGACTGTTGCTCAATGTAGAAAATATATTTATATGTTAAATTAACATTAACTGCTATGTTTTGAAGAATAATTAAATAAATATTCACGGCCATTTAATTACAACGCCATCTAATTCGAAACTATGCAAAGTACAAGTACTATGGGAATTTATATAATCTTTGAAAACTATGTATACTATTTTTTTATGGAGTGAACCTTGCCTTGTAGTCTTCGTCTTTTGTGACAAAAGTTTTTAAATTTTGCTTGAGAATTAGAAAAAAAAAATGTTATACTAAATATAAAGAAAAAAGAAAGTAGGTACAGGAGCAGTACTGGCAAAGGCTCTATTTTTTCCCGAGTATGTAGGTTTCTAATGAGCATTTTCTAGCTTAAAACCTATTATCCAGGTGCAATGATAGCGATATGTGACGTCAAAGAGTTCCGTTCAGCGGCGTGTGGGCGTGGCCAGAGAGCGGCGCCGCCCCCCGCGCATGCGCTGTTCGACGCATTGCATGCACTTTGCAATCTACTGCTGGTGAAACCTGAGAATCTGCCGCAAGTCTGCGAGGGAGAAACTCTGGTCAGTACAATTTTTGAATGGCATCTATGATTTTTAGGGTATAATCTACTAAATACTACATGCTCTGAAGCTCATTAATCGTGAGGGTCATAAAAATAAGCTTCGATTTTAGAACCTCCTCTGCTTTTCGTCGGTTAAAAAAGCAAAATTTAGTTCTTTATAACACCAGAACAACATATTTTTTTTGCCACCAGCTAGTTAAAAATATTTTTCAGATAAGTCAGTCAGTCTGCTATTTGCTTTGCTTTGCTTGCGCCTAAATGACGTTGTGTGTATTTATTAATTTATTTTCTCCTTGTCAACAGGCGGAGTTGGACCACTCAATTCTCCTCAATTTCATCCAACTACGGGCGGATTACAAGAGTCACAAACTTTCAACCTTTTTAAAAGGATTAGCTTCATAACTCATTGACTAAAAGTATTTATTTTTATTTATTGCGTATCTCGATGATAGCTTGTATGATAAGATTATCACAGTATTTTAGAAAATATAAATTATGTTATTTATATTATTTGATTTTTATATGATTACAATGACAAGCCATAATTTTTAAAGTATTATTTTGATCTATCATCATTTTGTCACACGTACATCAAACATGTCTATGTGAATGGTAAACAAAGCTGATGTTTATGTTTATCTAGGTTACTGTCACCGGACGACCTTATTCATATTTCGTAATGCTCTCAAAACTATAGAGCATAGGTAATCTACGCTGATTAATTTAGCTGGAAGTTGTTTCGGCCGCTGGTATCGCGTTGTATAATGCAGAGCGTTATCATCGTATCTATACGGCTTCACTACGTCCATTCATAAGTCCGCCCCTCCACCGCGGAACGTTATTTGAATGAAGCGTCTGTGTGCGTGAGTCGCGGGCGCACCTACGCTTGTGTTCGAGAGTTGAGCCAACTCGAGTGTCAGTGTCAATCCAACCGGCCGGCAGTAACGACCTGCCGCTCGGCGCGTCGCGAATACCACCGTCTCAGTGATATGCCCACTAGTTCTATTACACATTTATAAACACACTTTACTCCAGTGCAATCCTACCGCTAATCTGGATAATATAAAAATCGAAAGGTAAGCGCACGAAATATGTTTATTTTCATTCAAGCCCGCCACCTACGCTCCGAAGCCGTGTCGCGATTTGTGAGCGACGAATTTACATGTTATAAGTTCATTCATTGGACGTTGGGGTCTATTTATATTATTATCGTACGTGTGATGTGAATGGGTGATTAGGAGTCTCATTGTCGCGAGTGAAAGATACGGTGTTGATTCATATCGATATGTTAGGTTGAGTCGGCTTTCTGGGTAATCGATGTAGTTATTTCTCGGTCGATCGCGTCGTTATCTAGGTGAGTTGGAGCCGGTCGTTCCTTTTCGAGTGGGGTTTTGATCCCGAGCGCTACCTGCGCCGTCGAGTGGCTGGCGGCTGCTAATGGCACCGCATCACCATGCAACACCACACCTCGAACACTCGCCATTCTGAGAGAAGCTCCTAGTCTGCGGTCGCCGCACCTTCCCTATTTATAGCTAGGAAGATTGTCTCAATCGCACGCATCCAGCGTAATTTCACAATAATTCATACGATATTGTAATTGAAATGCGAAAGATAAGAATAAATCAAACTTTACGATGCTATTTGTTGGATGGGCAAAGGATCTTCATTTGTACCTTTGTAGCAAACTACTTTGTATAACTATTGAATAACGCTTTTCAACGTTATTTTAAAAGCAAAATGACGTAATTTATTAAAATTATCATGTCACCTCACAGTTGTGTACACCTACAAATCATGATAAGAATACCTAAGTCCGAAAGCATACATCAGTGGTAGGTTTTTGATAAGATAGTAGGATAATGTTTTTCGAAGATTCATACAAGAAACAAGGGTCATCTTAACCATCTGTCAAATGAGATGGAATGGAACACAATGAATAGATAGATGTACTTATCTGATCATGTTTCTTGTAATTTTTAATCTTATTGTTTTCTACAGTTCCTAAACAGGTTCATGAACATTTATGCTAATGTATTAAAACTATAATAGTTTTACTCCAAAGGATCCTACGTATTTCTTCTTTATTTATGTTTTCAATAACTTTTTTTGTAAAATACTGATATAGAAGCTTAGTCGTAGTAGAAGTACCTAGTAAAAGGTAAGTATTTAAGGTTCCTATAGCTATACATCTGATTGAAGTTATATGCAAAGACTTGTGTAGGTACATAAGTATACTTTCTTTGTATTCAATCTTTCTGTGTGATGTTTTGAATACCTGTAGCCAAATGTTGATCTTATATAGCTTGGAAAACTATATCTTTCTGACTAGAAATTAGTTTAAATTCGAATCTGGCCCATACTGTTTATTTTCTGGTTAAATTGCCAACAAAATAACTTTTCAAGTCAAGCGCTCTATCGATCGTCAGTCGCCATTATCATAAATATCATAAACCATTCAACGGAACAGAAATAAAAATCTTGATGTTGTTTTACACGTGTAGTCGTCGCAACAGGAGCATTGATACGTCCATTATAAATAAATAAATAAATAATGCTGGACAATCCACACAACATTTTTTTTTTTAAGTTATAGGCAAGCGTTTGACCGCAATCTCACCTTATGTTAAGTGACGATGCGGTCTACGATGTAGCACACTTGCCTAGAAGATACCCATTCACTCGTCTCTTAAAAATATCCAAATTATAGGACTCTGGTACATCATCTAGCCCCAAGCTAAGCAGAGCTTGTGTTATGGGTACTAGAAGACTGACATACTTTATACAATACATCACATAGATAGATATTTTTTATTATACATATCAAATACCCAGAACACCTGGAATAAATATTTGCAGATCGTACAAACATTTATCCCAAAGCGGGAATCGAACCCGCAACCTCCGCGTCGCAGGCGGACCTTCGCCCGCCGCGCCACATCATCGGTCGTCATTAAAATTAAATTGAAAGTTTCCCACAATTATTGTTAAAAAATATAACATCTTCGAGACAGTACCGTTACAATGTTCTGATAAAGTCACATAACATGATTTGATTCGTCCATTTGGATCTGCATATTTAGACCGGTTTATCCATAAAACATCGAATTTTAAATCCTGTAAAGTTGACTCTACCTGAATCGTGCCTACTGTTTTAGTTCAAAAAAATCAAGCTCCTTGATCTCTTCTCTTAGGGGAATGCAATTCAACGCCTTATTATTGTAGATATTATTCAAGGGATTATCATTTCTAAAATAGCTAATTAATTAATTAAATATAGAGATGTGTTATCAATTCAAAACTTAATAAAGTTATCATATAACTTATTAATTCGCAACAACAGTCAACAACAGTCGTATGCTTATTCGGCATAACATAGGTACATGGTTCTCATCAAATCGTTCGCAGCTCTAATATATAGGCGTGGGCTAGTATTGTAGTAAGTACCTATTATATTATGCTGTATTTATTACGTCTCATGAAAGTATAAACTTATTAACTCCTCGTATATTCAACTAAAAGCCCTGGCGGTTACTTCTGGAGACAAGACATTAAATAAATTATCACTGAAGTGTAAAAGTCTAAAATATACCCAATATTCCTCACATTTACAACAAGCATGTGGTCCAGCATATCAGCTTTGTTATTCAGCGTGACATAGCAGCCAATGATTTGGATTAGTTGATCAATATACCTATAGATCGTTTTCAACGGTCTGCAGATAGCTCAACTGTTTCTTATGTATTTTATACACATGCTTATTTAGTTAAAATATAGTAATATAGTCCTGAGTTTGTTAGTGAATAAATTACGAACATCAACCTAAAACACCTTGAAACGATACCATGTGTAAAATTATAAAAGCTAAGGTAACCAGACTTGTCGGAACCCGCTGCTATAAATACTGCTGAAGATCCGATTGAAGTAAACACTCGAGTAAGACTACCGTTGTTTTTTCTACTGTTCTGTTTTTTTATTAAATTCCGTTTGCATCGTAGGCAGTTTGCAATTATTGCTGAACACATATAACATCGTGTTAATTGACAAAATATAAAAAATAACATAATACTCGGAAATAAATCATACCAGTCTATTTGCCTAACTTCCAAAACAGGCCATAGTTTTTATTCTGCTAGCTACAAAATTACCCATTGAAAACGAAGGTTCTTGAAATGGCGACTATAAGCAAGGCGTTGCGTAGGATGTTTACTTACTCTACTGGACACACCACATTGTTAAAATCGCAGGAAATTAGTACAGAGAATGACCAAAATTTGTAATTTTTGGAACCTAAAGCAGTTTTTAGCTAGTGCAAATTCCCCAGGTTACAAGGACTGTTAAAATTGACACTATAGGCCGATGTGATGATCGTGTTGATGCTAACCTACTAGAGCTTTGGTAGAGCTGATAGTATCTGAGACCTGTCGTGTACTAACTAGTCATACTACTAAATCTTGCAAAGATATTTACAAATTCCGAAAGGTATAACAATCGTCCCCTTAAACTTCTGTAAAGTGTTCCGATTTTGTATCGCACCTTGTATAGATCGACACAAACAATAGATGCACCGCCCTTAATTCTGCGACTATAGATTTGAACACTTATAAATAGCGGATAAAAGAGCATCGCGTTTATGCAACTACGTATATTACAAGCTTGTATCATAAGAATCTTAGAGATTGATTTTCTGAGGGAGGAATGTATGTCGTTTATTTAATTCGATTCGTGATGGAACCGCCTTGTCTTATGGTTTCCGCTTGAAGGCGTTGTGCAGTATTCCTGACCTGCTATTTTTGTCTGTTCCCTTATCTATTGTTTTAATATTCTTATTTCGTTACTCCCGAATAGGCCTCGGTTGTAGTTTTCCATTGAAGTTTTTATTCCTCGTCATGTCAAATTCACTCTCTAGTTAGGTGATTTGACAACGACGCATTACCGCATTATCATGTAATTTTATCAGATACTTATAGGTAGCCGCCGACGGTTATCTATCCTGAAGGTCACCATGTGTGCTCACAACATCTCTGCCAATTGTAATTTCGACAACGGTTTTTGCGTTTTAAAGGCCTCTTGAAATAAATCAGCAGCAGTTATAACCGAAAACATATGCGGTTAAAGTAAAAAGACCTTAAAAAGATAAAGTTTTACCCATAATCTGAGACAGCAGTAACATTCGCTCCCAATTAAATTAAAAAAGTATCCTTTAATTTTTATCATTGGACCCTATCGCAATTTAAAATGAAGATCTGGAAACTGGATCGCCGCTAGCCACAATTATTGGCAACTTAAATACTCGTCGGACCGGTGTAGCAGAAATGATCGGCGAGTTAATTCTACCCCTACGGAATACAGGATTACTCCTTCGCGTCTCGTCTGACAAAAAAATCTGAAGATCGACATCTGACGAGCAACTAGTCACAGCCACAGCTGAGGTTCGGTCGGTGCACTGTGGGCGCGGGGGCGGGGGCGCGGGCGGGGGAAGGGGCGCCATCTGCGCTCGCCGTGCCTGTGTGCGTGCGTCTCATTAGGTTAGGTCTGAGGAGTGTGCGTGTAGGGTGTACTAATACACCTTGCACGCAACGGGACCCTGCCCGAAGCAGGTAGAAGCATCGCTCGCCCGCTGACATGATTTGGGACGGATCTCACTTTCTCGATGCGAATATGGGTTTTGAACACGCCATGCTTAGACGATGCAAAATATGCTGGCAGCAAACGTTTAACTATTTCTCGAATGCCTCGAAGCTACCACGCACGCTTGTTTTACATTTCTGATTTGAGATGCCATCTTATAACGATTTTGTAATTGAAACAGCTCATGACACAGATATGATTATTCTTTGTTACTTTGAACACATCATAAACGAATGACTAATCTACGGAATCAAGTAGGTATTGCCTAAGTAGATCAACATTTGTATATCACTTCATACAAGTGCCTACATCCCAAAATTCTAACTAATGTAGTAATTATGAAAATGCTGACAACTCTGTAAAACCGACACCAACCGATATTATTATTTCTACTATATTTTGCAACCCACTTTTAGGTGAATAGGTATTGTAACGAAACGTATATAAACTAAACTTTATTTAAAATAAGTAGACTAATTTTATTTAAAACGATTTATCATATTCAAGCATGCCAATCACCAACGCTCCATACAGAGCGGCACAGTAACAATTCAGTCAAAGTACTAAATATAGTACAAAATAAAACAACTGTCTCTGCCCTTCATATACTCAACCCTTATAGCGTATTTGAACCCTATCTTTACGGATACAGTGCTCATTTTTATTTGAACCCTGTGCATGCTATTAAATTGGTTGACTCGGTCGCTGCGCGGGCGCACCAGAATTTTTAATTATGAATTAATTAGTGACGATCAACAACATAAGCTTGCTTAATCCTGATTACTCATTGGACCTATTTTGACTTATGATAGGACGATAATATGTTTTTTTATCTTGATGGAAGTCAAAGTAAATATGTAGGTATGTACCTACTTTATTTACAATACTTAAATGAGTATTGGACTGAACATCATACAGCGTTCGTCTCGTCGCCTCGCCTATGTGCTGAGGTCGACGACTTTGATAAATATTATTAAAATACACTACGAACAGTACCAACGCAGTAGGTATCTATTAACATCGCAGCCCACACATAAATTATGTGATTAATTCCTAGCCAAATAAAGCGACAAAAGTAGCACAATTAGGTATGTTGATGCCAGTTGAACTTTTAATTGTGGAAAGTAATAAAAAACACACTCATGAATAAATGCGCTTATCTTAGCTGATCATATCAAGACAAATAGCTGATTATAATAATTAAAGTCCGAGCACTATCTATCACTTATAATGCGGCATTTAAAAAAAATACAAAAAATATTCCGCGGTAAAAACTAATAGCATAAAATAATTTGATTTATTATTTAGCTACTGTCGTCCCACTGCAGGGCAAAGGCCTCCCTTCCCTCCTTCCACTCTTTGAGATTTAACGCAGTGTCTGTTAACATACAATAATAAACCTTTTTCATTTTACTTACCTTATTTACTATGTATGTATATACCTAAGTGATTTCTGAGTTGTCTATACGGAACCCCTCTGGCGCTAGTCCCGCTCGCACTTGGCCACTTTTGATCGTTTATAACATTTTGATTTAAGCAACGAAATTTATTATGGACCAAGGCATTTTATTCAATGGACATTGCATTGCTCTTCTCAAATGAAACCTTCATCGTCAAATATTGGATGATTTGAAGGACTAGACTCTAGTCCTTCACACACGTCCTTTTAGTCCAGTCAAAATAGACATTCCAGTTTGCATTAATTCCCAACAAGCTGGATTTTTGTACAGGCCTTGAATACGTCATTACAAATGATATGTCAAAAGTCCCCATCGATCCCGCTTGTGCGTTGTTTTTTATTCCAGGTTAAAAGTCATAAATTTGCGTTTTTTGCGTATATCTCTGAAACAACGAGAGCTATCGAAAAATGGTTCAGGCAAAGTTTGTAGATCGTAAAATTGTCTACAAAAATATCTCAACACTTTTCTTCTACAAAGCATCGCTTTCGAGATATAGTGACTTAAGACCGCAGGAAAATCTACTAAAATGTTGCGTTTTTTTCATTTCAGCCGTTTTATCTGCTTCATAGCCACAGAACAAACAGTATTTCTTGAGACAAAAAGACGATTCATTACCTCGGAGGAGGACTAACCCATCGAACCCATCACCCCTTTCAGTAAATTTCAAGAAATACTGTTTATTCTGTGGCAATGAAGCAGATAAAACGGCTGAAATGAAAAAAACGCAGCATCTTCGACGATTTTCCTGCGGTCTAAAGTCACTTTATCTCAAAAGCGATGTTTTGTAGAAGAAAAGTGTTGAGGTATTTTTGTAGACAATTTTACGATGTACAAACTTTGCCTGAACCACTTTTCAATAGCTTTCGTTGTTCCAGAGATATACGCAAAAAATGCAAATTTATGACCTTTGACCTCGAATAAAAAACAACGCACAAGCGGGATCGATGGGGACTTTTGACATATCATTTATAATGACGTATTCAAGGCCTGCACAAAAATCCAGCTTGTTGGGAATTAATGCAAACTGAAGTCATAATTTTAGTCTATTTTGACTGGACTATTTTCCCAGTGCTTTATTGGTAGACACTCTAGTCACTATTGTCAACCAATAAAGCACTGGAAAACGCATAAACACAAAACGATAGCTCCTTTGTTTTTGTACTCAATGGCATAAATAGTGCCTTATTAACAAAGTAGGTATGTTATACGGTAGAATACGGTAAATGGATGCTTGAAGTTTTCCAGTGCTTTATTGGTAGACACTGTAGTGACTAGAGTGTCAACCAATAAAGCACTGGAAAACGCATAAACACAAAACGATAGCTCCTTTGTTTTTGTACTCAATCGCATAAATAGTGCCTTATTAACAAAGTAGGTATGTTATACGGTAAATGGATGATTGAAATTTTGTTTACATTCATATCAATCATTTCACAATTGCCTCGGCTGTCGGCAAATGCCTAAATACGAATGTTTATACTGCATTCCTTTCTACGCGTGTTGCGTTGCAAGTGGGTGTCGCGCATGGCTTCGGCCAAGGTTTCTTATTTGAATGTATTCGAGAAGATACGAACGTCGATAGAATGCGTAAAATAAGCAACGCACGAAGAATTCAGCACGAACTATTTAGGCTTAGCTGTAGTTTTTAAATGTGATAATCCCTCTGAGTACGTTTTTTTTTTTCATAAAGTTCTTTATTCTTTATTGAGCACAAAGTAAATACAAAAATAAAACTTAAATAAATAAGATGTAGAGTGCCATGATATACCTACCTACAGATGCGAGCTTAACCCTGAAAAGAGTTATCTTACAGCAAACCAGTTCAAAGCTCCAATGCTTTGAACTTTATACAAAATGTTTGCTTACTCATTTGCACTTTTACACATCGAATAAGTATTATTGGTAAGGTACTTAACCTACAAATAAAACAAAAAACGATCAAGAGCGAGTCAGACTTTCGCGAACTTCCCCCATTTATTCTGAAATATAATGGATTCAAATACATATAATTACTTACTCAGATGATATTTAACAAAACTTCTTACTAAACAATCATCGAGGTAAACTTGATGTTTCATATTTGCCGTGATAGGGGTCAAAGTAACATACATAAATCAAACGTTCCGGCGTAATGAGGTCCCAATGAGTTCGGAGCACTAAAATACATAGGTATAGGCAAGCACTTCGTGCAATGTCTACCTTCTAAGATTTTGTTACAGCACACCAAGATATACCTCTACTTGACCGGTTACTAAAGCATTATGTACAAGTACCAACATCCTTACTTTAATTTCACACATTAGTCACAGAGTTATGAATGGCTAGCGGGTAGAGACGCGAAGGGGCCCGTGCTAAATATAGAGCGTTCAACAGGTGCAGAATGCCTACCCTCTCGCCCGCGCAAAACATTGCGAGTAAGCTCTGATTACTGAGGGCTGAGCATGAATAAATGTGACAATCGCAAACGTAACATATTTGAGATAGACTGCGCGCTGACGCTGCAACGTTCAATAGTAAAGCTGTTGTTGACGCGCAATGTATCTCAAATACGTCACTGTGTCGCATTTACGATTTTTGTATATTGTGATTACGTAGCTATTAAGTTTTTTACAGTAGGTATATTTAGAAACTACTTATTTAGCTTTATTTTCAATCGGTACTGAAAATAAAGCTAAAGAACTTGTTAAATTGTTATTCCCACTACCCAAAGGTTAGCTGGTAGAGAATGCTTTTTTTACCATAAAGTTTGCCTGTACACTAATTTTAAAGTGCAATTAAGAACAAGAACGAAGCACGATGAAGAACATAAGCTGTGATCGTGCGTAAAAGCAAAGCTAGTTTTTGTTAATATTTATAAGCTAGATAGAGAATGTGAAAAGGGATGTAATCAAGCGGGATACGAAAAGTGAAACTTTAATGCTTTCCCGACGTTGTATACCAAATGACTGTATTTGCATAAATAGGTGAGTAGATAATTAATGATGTTCGATTAGAATTTTCTTAGGAACACAACTTAGGTACTAAGTGGATAGTAAGCAGAGAAAAGTGTCAGTCAAACAACTAGTTATTGAATAATCGGTCAAGAACGCCAACATGAACATGAATGGAATTAAAATATTTCGACAGAACTTATCATGTCACAGGGTCTTATCTATACCGCAAACGAGCCTGCTAAAAATAGCATTTTATTTATTAACAATTTACACAATAAATATTTATGGACAATTCACAAATCGCACTCTAGTCCCAAACTAAGCAAAGCTTGTACTATAGGAACCTGATTGCTGGTAGCATACTTAAATACATACATAGTAACAGACACAGACAAATACTTATGTTCATCACACAAACATTTGCTCGCTGGGAATCGAACCCACGACCCACAGCATGGAAGGCACATCTCTTTTAAAAGTATTCATAGCAAGAGAAATACTTTTGTTATAAGTTGTCTTTAGGTTACGATGGGGCTGGCATACCATGTTTGGCAAAAGCCCCAAATTAAAATTGAATAAAAAAAAAAGAGAGAAATACACTTAATTTTACAGAATTTGATCTTTTGACCACTGGGAATACTAAAGATCTTTGCTCGACAGACAACATAGTTTATTTTCTTCAGATCATAGGATATCCTTCTAAGTGGCGATTCATCCACAACTATCCGTGTCGCCGCACCACGGAAGCGGAAAGGGATGTTACTCTTTTATTTTTAAATCCATAGTCGAGATACTTTTTAAACGATCCTTATGATACACTCCAAAATGTTTGTTATTTTAGGGGAAAGGAACTTGAATCATGTTTGAAGATTTCTGTTAATGTGCCGAGTGAGGAAGATCTATGGATATCTATCAAGAACACAATGGATTGTTAAAATAATCTGTATCAACTCTAAGGTTTTATAGTTGCTTGATTCTTGGGACGCCTCCGTTTCGTTTTAGTTTTATTACATTTGAGCTTTAAAAAAGCCTATTGATAATACATTTAGCTGTTGCAATGTATTCAACTCGCAAACCAATATCTAAAGAAATGAATCAACGAGCTCCTTAGCGAAATAATTGGAGTTACAGGGCATCGGGTTTCTCGGAACACGGCGCGGCGTCTGGCATCGACAGTTAGCTGCACTGCGCCAAATGTGGCAACAGCGCCTGCGCATCACACAACCTCACACTACATAGACAGTTCACCGATTACTGGCACTTGCTTAAAGATAGGAAAAAAATCCCAAAACTTTCTTATTATACGATTTTAGCTTTTGGAACTTTGAAACTGATTGGGTATTTATGTGCTTGAAAAACTATTGCGTGGGCGTATTTTGAGTCCTACGCAGGCTACGTTAAAGATGTCTTAACACAATGGAGTCTCTCTTTATTATGATTTATATACCTACTGATAATGATTACCTACACAAAGTTTTTTCCACATTATATCGGAATAACATTCCTACATATAATTCTTTTGAAAATTACCTGCCCCACGTTTGGTTATTTATAATTAACTGAACTTGGGACAAGTAATATATTTATTAGATAATTATCTAGTTTAAAAAATATACATTAAATATAGACACTGAGATTTATTCCAATGATCAATCATAATTTGCCGCGCGCGTTTCTTGGCGGATGTCCCCTCGACCCTGAAGATGGTCTAAATTTAGATGCACTGCAGCCCTTCGGCATGGCACTGCACTCGAGACAATAACTCACGCGATGTTTGGACTTGCCCTGCGGCGACTCATGCTCGCCAATTTGATCAACATGTCAAACAAAAGTAATTTGTGTAAAATTGATAATTTACCAAAATTCCTGGGTTCCAGCTTCAGGAATTTCGGTTAATTATATACACACTATATTCTTGGTAACTATATTGGCTTGAAGGCTGTTTCTTTTAGAAATCTGCTTACTATTATCTCATATTAAATAACTGAGTAAAGTTTCAGCAAATACCGTATTAGAAATTACTGTTTGAATTTGAAAAGAATAAGAATGATTGAAACAAACATCAGACAAATTTACTAGTAAAAAAAGAGTGACAGGAATTATAGAACGGCTTTCTTTTCAATGACCCTTGCCTGCCACTGGCTGTGGAGGAACATAGCCTTCCTGCTCATCGGGAGTGTGCGGCCAAAACGTAGGCTTCTTTACTGGATCCAGAGCTTCATCAGGATACATATCATAGACCATTTCCATAGTCATCTCTTCAAGCTTTGGGAGCGCATTTACTCTTTCAAGTTCCTGTGTTGTACTGTTGATAAGTTTTTGTTGTTCATCACAGAATGCTTTTATTTGTGGCTGCAGAGCCACCCATTGTTCATCCACTTTAGCTGTCATAGAATCAGCAGGGAATGGTACTTTGTAGGTTTCGTATGCGGACTTCAATTTGTCCACTAGACCCTGTACTGGTACGGACTTCTGATATTCTTCCCAGTTGATTTTTGGAGGCTGCGGTGGGTTAGCCTGTACTCTGAAAGAAAATTTAAATATTATACAAGATGTTTGGGATCTCTTTGCTTGAATTACACAACTACTTCTCTTCTTTTGAAGTCAATCTTAATTTTTTGAAGCCGTGAAATTTGTGCAACAGTTTCTTTTTCCCAAATGCAAGCCTAATAATATTGAATTAACAAAACCTATTTTAATTTAATTCTTTCTAAGAGAATATGTTTAACTAAAATGTAGGTGAGGAGGTGTTGTAAATAGTAAAGGAAAGTTGAACGGGCATACCTTCGGAAGTAAACGTCAGCTTTTCCCTTGAATGCGAGGAAGTTTGCTTTCTGTTCAGGCGGTACTCGTTTTTCCAGCTCTGCCCAGTTAACCACTGGTTTTGTGAATCTTTTAGCCATTTCTGTACTTTTAGTACAAGATTATAGACACGGGACAAGGTGAAATTACCTGACTTTGATTGATCACTGACAAAAGACGTCAATAAGAGCAATTTTTTGTAGTCCGTGAAAATAAGACGTGTTGATAGATTTTAATCCGTAATAAAGGATTTAATTCGAGTACAAATTGAGCTCCGGGTTTCAAACTCAGTACAGACGAAAAGTAAAATCTTAAAATATTAATAGATTAGAAAAATGCAAAACGTTTGCTTTACAAAAGAATTAAGTATTATTAGCATAAAAGTTATTGTCAAAATTACTTAGTTCATAATTATGATTGTGAATATTGTCGTAGTAGTTGTGTAACATAGGTTGCTACTTACATAAAAAAAACAGTCGAATTGAGAACCTTCTTTTGGGAAGTCGGTAGAAGAAAACAGAGCATAATTATTTTAAGCAAGTAAGTTATTATGTAAAATAAATAATAACTTGGGATACATGTTTATATCTGCAAATATTTATTCCGCGTGTTCTGGGTATTTTATATGTAAGTATAATAAAAATATCTATCTATGTAATGTATTGTATTAAAAATGTCAGTCTTCTAGTACCCATAACACAAGCTCTGCTTAGCTTGGGGCTAGTTGATGTTGTGTGGATTGTCCAGCATTATTTATTTATTTACCTATAATATTTTTTTATCAATGCAACATAATTGCAGTTACCTATTTTTATTTATCTCAGATAGTATCTGGGTAGGTATTCGAGGTAATATGCATTCAGATTGTTCTAGATGGTACCTATATCTTTTGCGTAGGTATCTATAGATATGTTATGATAACAGTTTTATCAGCAATGATTAGATATAAGAGATAAAAGAGTACCTATTGTTTTATAATTTTGGAGAAATTCGCGATAATATAGACATAACACATCGTGAATGAAATATATTAATTTAATTTTAGATCCGTCAATGTATATCTTCGTCGTAATCAGAGCTAAGATTGATTTGGTATTTTATTACCTTGTTTTTGTTTTATAATCTAGATAATTATTTATTATTGTGCAATTTATTTTAATTCTTGTCTGCTGTTTGCCTGATTATTAGCACAGCCTAATCCACTGGCCTTGAAGTGTTATTATTTCAAGGGTGTATCTTACACGTATGAAAGTTATTAAAATAGATTTTAAGGAGTTTTTTAGCGTTTAGAAGGAATCAGAGTATTGCTTCGTAAAATAATTAGATTTATAAAATATCAAATAATGTGTGAGATTGTTATTTTCAAAAAAATCGTTAAAGCATCTTCGATAAAGCAGATTCTGAAATCGTAAGGAAATAAATGCTACCATGTGTAAGGAAGTTATTAAATGGACTAGCTTCCAGCTGAAGTAACCTACAAAAGGCGAACCTTCAAAAGCTTTTACCCTTCGATATAGTACAAATGAGCAATAAACTGACACACCGATTCAATTACAAGACAATAATGTGTATGGCGTTGGAATAAACGCCTCGTATCCGGCGGATATCAGCCGTGACGACACGATACCGGCCCGACTTCAGACGCGCCGAAATTCTGCCGAAGACACTTTTACCGCGCCGCGACGTTCCTGGCTATTCATAAATTCTCTTACTCACCGAACCTGCTGAAACATTTATCACTGAAAACTCACCTTTATCCCTCTAAAAATAAGAATTGGTCATTGATTCCGAAAGCTTGCCACGTGGCAGCAAGGATCGCTTCCGGCGGATCAACTCGTTACGTCTGAAGTGTTAACTAATTCCGATCACTTTGATGGGATATTAGTTGGGAGGGTGTCAAGGGATTTGTGGTTAATGATAAGTTCCTAATTGTCATTTCAAAAGAAGGGTTGAATTCAGTTAAACTCGTTTTTAATTAAAGTCAACTACTCAAACTTTAAGCTTTGCATTGTCCTGGTCTTACAGTCTTGAAGTAAAATTTACAACGCTGCTATCGATCTAAAGTTGCAACAAAACTCGATCTCATGAAAGCCATACAATTCCAAAATAAATGACGAGTTTGTAGGCAAGAAACCGCTTCTCAATAAAAAACAAAAGGTGCATTAAGAATTGAGGAACAGGTTCAAAACCCTATTCATGTTCGCGGGAGCGTTTTTATTTAGTCATTCTGTCTCTATCGGCGTTATTGTGTAAGAGGAAGATGAAAAATTATAAGTAGCTGTAGATTGATCTCGACTAGATGCGATCCTTTGTTGCGGTTAGCTAAGAAGCCTTATTTCTGAAATGGTTCCTATGAAAGTAGATATGTAAAGACAAATTACATTCATTATTTTTATCTTATCTCCAAACCTAGCTGAACCAAACTTATTCTCCGATATGATTACTAATTTTATTAGGTTTTAACATACGAAATCTTATTTATAATAACAGGTGTGGTGTGGCATAATGTTATGTAATTCACGTACCTATAGATACTGATAAAATTATTCTTTGTTTATCCTTAATCGTATGTGTAGGTACCAGATATCACCAGTAGAGCTATTACGGTTCCATGTTTGCAACAGATTTTTGATGCTTGCTGGTTAGCCGTTAGGTGAACTTGATTATTTAGTACGGCTCGAGACACTTATGTATTTTTCCTATTTTTACAGCCCCAGCATGAAGCTGGAGTGGGCGGAGAACGAGTCCGATTATGGACTCGACGAGACTGCGTTCTACGAGGGTCCTCCAAGCATTCCGCCGCCGCCGCGCAAACATGTCTCCTTCAGTCTTAGGCTGGACTTGGTAAGTCATACTTCGAACTATAACATTTTCTTTATTAACCTGTGCTTTCCCACAGCTGGGCAAAGGGGTTAAAAAGTTTTGTACCTACCACGTTTTATGTTTTATTTACCAACTACATTTGAGAATGACGATCTGAGAGGACGGATGAATATGACGACCTAAAACCTTCTTCTATGAAATCTGCCCGTCAATAGGACACCCTATCGAAAGATAGTATTCGAGACAAGCTGCGCGTCAAGTGTCAGCTCGGCTGTCAAACGTTGCAGCGACAACGCGTAGTGTGTTTCGATTTTATCGATACGTTTGTGATTGTCTTATTGCTTCATGCTATCACTCACCACAAGGCAGCATAATCTTTTGGGGTATAATACTGCTAAATGTAGGTGAACACTTCAATAACTGACCGTGGTTGTCAACTCCCTACACTAGAAAATAACTGGTTTATAATTGCGAAGCTCCGATGGTAGTTCCATTTCCAATAGAAACAGTAGCCCGTGAGTGTTAATAGCTGTATTTATATGGCAACTAGTAAAACCGGGTTAGGTACTGCTCTACAAGGTAGGTAATCCTACTCAATAATAATGCAAAAGTTTATACTCTGTACTTACATAGTTTCACTGGAATTTTAAGTAATATAGGTAGAGTTCTTGCCGAAACATCGTCTAGTCATAGTCATACTTTATTCAGTAATATCACTTAGAATCGTCTTAAAACTAGTTGATCCTAGGTGCCATTCCCTCGCGATTAGAGCCTAGCCGTTATTTTATTTAAACCTGTGGAGAATGATTTATAATCATTGGTCAAGATTCTATTTGCATAAGCGTCGAATAAAAATAAACTAAGATTAAATATCAAGCAAGTAAAACAAAAGTTGACAAAGACAGTACGGTCGACTGCGCACGCGCACATCCGGAGGGTGCCTCTACATAACAAGGCATACACCACGCACTACGCACCCTGACCACAGTAAACTTGAAACCTTAAGGTTAAACTACAGAAATATCATACAAAAAAAAGGTAGAAACCAAGCAATTTTTGACCATTTATCTAGGCTCTAATCGCGAGGAAATGGCACCTAGAATAAACTAGTTTTAAGACGATTCTAAACAGCGCCACCAAGCAGTTTTGCTTATTTTATAATTTCACACTTGTCATTAGTGCTAGGAGACCTTAATGCTAAGAGCATTGTTTGCTAGTCTTTCTGGGCGTGCAGAAAGATGGTGTGGCGTGTTACTATAAAAAAAACAAAAACAACAAGATTTAAATATCATTAAAATAAATAATTAATTATGTAGGTGTATGTATTTCTGACACACAATTAGTCAATTATACACAAGCGAAAAGCATCAGTATCATACGAACTTGAGTTCTTAAATATCCCGCATCGTTTTTTACTTTTTAATATTTTATTTTTAGACTTGTTCGTGACACTGACATTTAAGCTGCACTAATGAGTTTAGACATTAGCTTAAATTGGGAATGAAAAAGCGTTATTAAGAACGGGTTGAGTGGCATTTCAAATGGAAACCTAGAACTAAGTCTTACCATAAAGTTATCTTCAAAAAGAATCTTCATAAAATAATAAATATCGAAGACCGGGCTCAGTGGCGCGTCTTGGGAGAGACCTACGGCCCAGCAGTGGATTGATATAGGATGATGATGATGATGAATCAATATTCGAGTGAGTCAAGTGAGTTTTTCATTCAAAAGATTTGATATACTTATTGATTTAACCAAAAACCAACAGGAAAATATCGTTCTTATCCCTAACAGGATTTTCTAACATCAAACAATGAGGGATTTCTTGACTTCAAACGGACTCCTTGAATTATGAATCAAATCCTCAAGAGGGCTGTTAATATAATACAAGGGTAAAATAAGGAGTCTGTCGAAAGTAATGACGTTAACACCTTCATCGGCCAAGTGTCATCGTAAAGAACTTTGTGACATGATTTATTTGATGATATGATTATTATTATTATTTATTTCTTAAATATGAAGGACTTTAAGATATGATGCTGGATGAATATTTATAATAGATGGGTAATTGTTTAAATATTATTTGGTTTTGAATTGTGTAAGTAATTGTTTATTTTAATGTGACATGATATATATAATTTGTCAGCACATTACTATAACTAGCATGCATGCATCTTTAAAATAACGACAACCGTTTAACCACATTATGCAAATAAATAATTTGATTTGATTTGAACTCATTGCATTGCATTTAGGGGTTAAGGAGTAATCTGTATTTGGAATATCGAAGGTGCACTTTTTATTTCAGACAAAACAATAAATATTCATGGTCATTTCACACATTCTAGTCCCAAACTAAGCAAGGCTTGTACTATGGGAACTAGATTGCTTACAATTATGAAAATCTATAGATGAGTTCCAAGAATAATTATATAGGATGATATAGTGATTTTTAGTATATAAGATCAAATATAACATAGGTGTTTCTCTTCCTAATCTAGACGTATTTTTTGGGTACAAGATCCTTAAAAGCCTTAATCTTTTTTTTGGTGTAGGTACTTAAGTTATTTTGGTTATAAAATGTTTTTACGCATTTTATCCAAAGAATATTATAGTAAGTACATTACATAGTTGGTAGTTTTATCACCTTCAGCTTGTTATGGAAGTAAAATTAGCTGGTTTATCCGTGCGTATCTCATTAGGGCTACGATATCCGGTTTGTAATTAAAGGGACTATCTACCGGGTATATCCGGTACAGAAAATATCACAAATTTAATGTGATTTTTCTTTATTATAGTATATGTGCCTCGATTTGGGTGGTCAGGTACAAAATCAAATAAAAAGAAAAATAAATAAAAACCTAAATAATATTGCTAAAGATTTTGGTTTTTATTTCTTAAACTATTTCGATCTGAAGTTATAATAAAGAGATTATATTGTACGGGATTTTAGAGAGTTATTTTACCCAACTTTGTTTAAGTTTCTTACAATTTTTAAAATAATTTTGAATTAGCAATTTCACGTTCTTTACAAATAGAATGGTAGTAAATCCTACAAAATAACTAAACCATCTGTCTCACAAAGAGCAAAATGAACATAACCTATACCTAAGTTATTCGAAATGTGTATAATGTCGATAACAGCTTAACGACTTGTTGAGCGTTATTTTGTAAATATCAACTCCACGAGGCAAAATCCGAGTTCAATTGCATAAGTTGGAATTTTTAAACGTAAACCATACACTACTTTCGAAATATTTGCACAGGTACTGAACAACGATAGGACTGACTATACGATTATGATATATAAGTATCTATTAATTTTAATATTATGTAGAAACTATCACGGTTTTGAACATAGTTTTCTTTATAAACGGGATATTTACCATGATTTGTACTACACTACTTGCAAAGACATCAGTTCGACCCGTGATCATAGCGCATGCAACTGTGCCGAAATATCAGGAAATAATCAAAATCACAAATCATGGTAAATATCCCGTTTATAAAGAAAATTACATATATCTATTAATTTTGACAACACAAACGTAGGTACAGAACATAAGAAAAATAACATGAGATAATTATAAACATCGGAACAAAACATAAGGAATAACAAAAAAATACGAAAAACTTCTCAGCTTATTTGCTGCCATTATTTTTCAAAATATACCATAGAACATACTAAGTAAAATACGCTACAAAATCTAACAAAAACCTTGTACCTTTTTCAGTTATACGGACATAAATAACAAAAGATTCTATTTTGAATTAGAAGCATGAAGTCAGGCCTGCGTCCTTTTTTAAAAATACAGTGGTTTAAAAGAATATATTTATTACAACATCGGGTTTTACATGGTTGTATAAATCAAAGCGTTTAAAAGAGCTGACACTTGAAATATTGTGACAAGTTCAAGCCATCGCGCACATCACGACGAAACTAGCGACAAATCGACTATTAACCTTGCTCATATATTATTTTCATCCTTCAGAAGAATTGGGGGAAAACCAAATACTCACGAACTACCCGCTGGCGTCTATTTTTTGTTTATTTCTCTAGATTTTTCCAATGCGTCACTACCGTAATTTAGTGGATCCAGATCTAACTAATAAAACAGTAAATCTGAGAAGCTAAGCTTAAATTCAATAAATTCAAAGATTCACGTTTTCAAACATCTTACTTTAATATACAGATCTTGATTAAGTTTGCGTATGACGTTTCCAATTAAAAAATATTGTCCATTTTTGAGTTTTATTGACACGCAATTACTAATAGCAAAACTGCGAATACTAATATTAACTATGTGTGTCCTTAATTAGATTAAATGAGAGCGAACACCGGAGAACATCTTTTAAAGTTACGTGACTTAACGTTAAACTAAGAGTGACGTGAAATAAATTGTCTTACGTTTTTATTGTCGGTGTGCGCACACCCTAAGTCTTGTTGATATGGTTAATAAGGATAAAAAATATACTAGCTATATTAAAAATATAATGTCAAACCAATTTATTGTTTTTTTCTTTTGTATTAGTCATTAGTATATGCATGTCAGCCAAGAATGTATTGTTTACTTACTTTCAAACTAGATGGCGCTCTCAAAATGGACAAAAGCTAGAACGCGCTATCGTTGCGTTTTCAAGATCGGCATAATATGAACCGTAGTTCGTTCTCGGTATAACAAACAGGTCTCGCTTATTCCACTTTGGAATTAATCATTTTTGAACAATGTCATGTTTTAGATGACATTTTAGAGTTAACTAATTTTATTATTATACTAAAATAATAAAAATATTTAGTAAATTGCTGAAATAATTTTGTTTCACTTGCAGTAGGCATGGGCGTTTTTGGGTTTTTTCACAAACCGATTTCAGATTTTGAAATCGATTTCAAAAACCGTTTTTAGAAATCGATTTCAGTAGCGAATATCGGAGCGTATTTACTAGTTTTACGACAAACGCAAAATCGAATTCTTTCGGTTTTTAGTTTTCGGTGCAAAACTAAAATCACGAATGCGTATCAAAACTATAGAAAACTAAAACTTTAGGTAGATTTAGATTTTGTTCGTTTGCAGTTTGAGTTTGGTTTTCGTTTTCGGTGCAAAACTAAACTCACGTCGGTTCGGTTTGGTTTCGTTCGGATAAGATTGTTTGCAGTTTGCGTTATCATCGTGCGTTTTCTAAAAACGGTTTTCTCATATTGGAATATCGATGCGATACGATTTCTGACTGCAAACGGATTTCAGTTTCGTTTTTATATATCTGTCTCATGCCTAACTTGCAGTCATTTCATTTAATTCTCTTCTAGATCATTTTAATTACCTCACTTTGTAATAAAACCTTGTCATCTAACCCGTCGCAGATTCTATGCCTATG
This sequence comes from Ecliptopera silaceata, assembly GCA_932527185.1. Taxonomy (NCBI): domain Eukaryota; kingdom Metazoa; phylum Arthropoda; class Insecta; order Lepidoptera; family Geometridae; genus Ecliptopera; species Ecliptopera silaceata. The sequence goes on along the minus strand of OW052208.1, from coordinate 4,414,070 downwards.
GGCGTCTTTCCCTGGGGCGGTCATGTCATCCAAGCGGTGGAACAGCAATCACGCCACTTGAAAACTTTATTGTCATACATTCCCCTCTTTACGGTCTAGTGGCTAACCGCTCACACTATCCCCTTTCATGGAAGTTAACTTAGGAAAGCAATTTGTGTCGCCTTACCTATACATAGTGTAATTTTGGAGCTTCGTGGTCAAAGCAACATGGTCGATTTGACATTTACTTTATCGAGTTTCAATTTGAATGACCTTAAGATGCAATTTTGCCATGCCTGCGGGCGTTGATATCTTCTTTCAAGTGTCTATAATATTTGATTAATTTAGTCAGCAAATTGTAGTACGTCTCCAGACGCTTCATAAGAAACTACCCTGTACTGTAACACGCGTCACTACAACACCAAATAGTTTTAATGAACACATTTTTCAAGTTTACCTTCACCGATAACACAGAACATTTATCAATCGTCAGCTACTGTAATAAGAGGTGTAACTGAATTGGGTTCGTGCCCCTAATATCGATAATAACGTGCCAAGACAAAACATCAGTTAGGGGTGCGACCCCACACACGGTCGAAAATACCCTCGTGGATGTTTACGGGTTAATCAGTGCACACGCCTGACTGCACGACAAATTCATTACACTGCCATCTGTATTACGTTACAGTATTTGTCAAAGGATAGATAATTTTAGACGAATCAGAGATTGGTAGAGTAATCATGTATTATTAACTTAATTGTGGAACTGGCACCTAAAATCGTCTAGTATGTAAAACGATTCTAAATGATCCTTGTGATTTTACTGAATAAACAAATATTTGATTTTTTGATTGATTGACGTCAGGTTCAAATTAACGGGACGCTTAGGGTTTTTGTAAATAGAAATTGCCTAGTATACCTTCTCAACCTAATCGGTTTCTGCTTGCTAGTTTATTTTCTTTAGATGCTGTTAAGTGTAACATAGTGACTAATTCATAACCTTTTTTGTAATCCGTTAATTGTTAAAAAGAAGCCTTTACACAATTTTTTATTGTTTATAATTTAAGCTTTTAGGAACAGATCACTATAGTCTAGTCTAGAGGTATATTAGAGGTTTTGCCCGCAACTATACAATTGCTAAGTACGTAGTTAATAAAAGCAATTAAATCATATTAATCAGATCTTTTGGTAGAGGTTCTCAGACCTGCTATCAAAAGTCCCATGTTTATTAGATATTGTTACCTTTATTTATCTAAAAATTGTCTATTACGTTGTTGTAGGGTGATGGGGTCCCATAGTTCAGAAGTTATTTAGACAGATTGCGCTTGATTGGACCGGGAGGGGAGCGTTGATTCGATTTTGACATTTTTATTGGGTAATATTGATATACTTTGTGATTAGGAGCCGTGTCATGGGCTACAAGATTCAATTGAGAAGGGTCACGTCTACAAACAGCTTATCTTTCCTACCAAATTCAATCAATCGGGGACATGGTAGTTAGTATGTAGGGCTTCTTGATAGAGCTTGTCCAAGGGAGAACTACTAACATGATTATTTCATCGTGTTCGGGTTTGAAGGGTGTGAATGTCACATCAGTCTTCAACAGCTATATAATACTTATCTGAGTGATAAAATAAGTGCATTGCTTTACAGGTTATGTTCGTTACGTCCTTCATGGACTTACTCTACTACATACTTTGAAGGCAATGCATTACTATAGGCAGAGTTTACCGCTTAGTTATCCATCAGCCTATCGGTTTGTTTCATCACTATTGTTATAAAAAAATCAAGCGAGGTCTCTTTCAGATTTTGGTATTCGAAGTTTTGTCTTGAATTTACAATTTGATTCCTCGAAATAGAATTGAAGATCAAAAGTTCCTTACATTATGAGCATTGTGTTCATACAGTGAATATTTTAAGCGATGCATGTCCGAACAGCGAACGGAAGCGGGGGTGTGTGGACAGAATACTGACGTATCCACTTATCCTCGCTGATGCCGAAGCTGATGAAAACAGGTGCTTTAAGGAATTAAATTAACTAGATACTTATTTCAACAATCTACTATTTTATACAATTAAACTGTGCAAAATATTAAAATGTACATAGAGCTTGTAGTGTATATCAATACTTTTTGAGTAAGCTCTATTACCTTTTTTTAGCTACATGTCGTGTTGAATAAGATGGTCTTTTTATAGTTTATTAAGGTCTCGCTATGATAGCTCAATGTGCTCTACATTTTGAGCGTATAACGTAGCATGGGTCCTAAAACACTTATGTGTTTGGAAAAGTGTACACTAGTAATATAGCATGATATAACTCTGGCCATGGTCTGTGGGAATAACAGAATCATCTTTGTTTCCAGTGCGATGAAGGTGGCGGCATCACAGACGGCATCAAGAGCGAGCCTCAAGATACGGAGGAACCACGAGCGATGCAGAAGGTGCCATCTCTCTCCGACCTGTCGGACCCGGAGGCTTCATTAGGTATGTCATTTTGAAGTTACACTTGCCTTTGCGATATATCCACATGCTATGACTTCTTCAGAAATCATCCCCAAAAATACGCATTTGGATACACACCTTAAGATAACCCACACACACAATTTTACATAGTTAAGATCAATATATTGTTAAAACCTGTTTTAACAAGCAACTTATAGTGACTGACAGTCGGCCATAAAAAAACAAAACACGTCCGACAGCGTGTTGGGTAAACGATACTATCAAATGCAATTGATAGTAAAATAGTGGGAATAGCATAGAATCAAGCGCTCAAGCCAAAATAAGCCTTTACTTAAGATAGTAAGGGATGAAATCAGGTTATGATCATCATAAATTAGCAAGCTGAAGTGGCAATGAGCTGGTCATGTTTGCCAAAAAACCGACAATCGTTGGAGCAAACGGATACTGGAGTGGAGACCGCGTTTAGGCAAACGTAGTGTAGGACGCCTTCCGGCAAGACGGGGTGACGATCTGCGGAGTGTAGCTGGCAATACTGGATGAGAAGAGCCGAAAACCGGGCTCAGTAACGCGTCTTTGGAGAGACCTACAGCAGTGGACTGATATAGGTTGGGTTGATGATGATAATCACCATAAAAATAAGCTGTAGACAATAATAACCGATATAAAGTCACCCGGGCCTTGAATGAAAGAACTGAACTAGTTTTAGGCTGTACTCGATGAGGGGGAACGATGTGGAGCAGCAATCAAGCACGAGGTCTCAATCCATAGAACGATTTGGATTTTATAACGTAGACCTGAGCAATTTATTAAATATCTAAGTTTTTATCTGCTTCAAACTGAATGTATAAAAAAATGGAACTACTATTTTTTTAAAGGATTTTCAAATGTTATTGTGTTTGTATGTAGGTATTCGAAGCTAACGAGTCGCATTGAGAATTGAAGCCACATGCAAAGAACTTGTAATTAGTATTCAATGCCAGTTTTAGATATTATGACCCTCGCTTTAGTTTCTTGTAGATAGATAAATATATAAAAACCTGGTAAAAAACAATGAATTGACAAAATTCGACTCGTATTAGATACATGGCTCTTGGTCTCATGGCATAGTGAGGACACAAATTCATATAGTTAACTTACGGCCGGTTTCTCGAACGATGATCAACGAAAAAATCAAATAATTACTATGTGTCAAACTCGGATCAATCGTGATTTGGGTTTCCAGAAACCGGCCGTAAGTGTTTGAGGAGACATTCAAGGTCATATAATTTACTTAGTATTCATTAAATATCTAGAGATTTCGTAACTGGTTTGATGCTACGTCAGACTTCCATAAGATGCACGTTTGAGCTGCATGCCTAATGCAGGATAGCTCCTATCGGAATATCCGGACATCGCTTCCTCTCAAGGGGAGACTGATCACATAAGAGTCATTACAACTGAACTATTCGACTTTCAAGTCTATTGAGGAAAGACAGTGTGATCCGAAGTACTTGGCAAATGCTAAATTGCCTGTTTTCAAAGAATTTTTTTTTTGGTTTACAAACCGAGATGGCACGCTACTAATCTAAATTATAGAATATAAAAATCTTGAATTATAATATACTGTTTTATTGCAATATCAATTAGGTCATGTATTTTAAAAATAACACTTTATTGTACACCATTAACGGCCGGTTTCTCGAACGATGATCAACGAAAAAATCAAATAATTACTATGTGTCAAACTCGGATCAATCGTGATTTGGGTTTCTAGAAACCGGCCGTAGGTATTACCAATTAAACAAACAGAAGGTATTGGGATATACAATGGGCGAATTTATCACAGCATAACGGTCTAGGGATATAAAACAGACAGTTTTATCACTAAAAGCGATCTCTTCCAGACAGCCTTAGGATAGTCTGGCCTACGCAAAAAACGCTAGAGGATTGTGGCATAGAAGTTAATAGCCTAGTCGCTGAAAGCCCTATAATATCCGCTAGTGATTAGCAAATAGGTGAACCTACGAATAGGATAATACGACACATCCTTGTTACTCCGTGTGCTGTTTCAACCCGGCTCTTTCATAACCCAATAAAAATATCAATGACACTATAGTATGACTATCGTATCTAACTTCAATCATAAGTTCGGAAGAAACTAGAATAAACAATCGTAAAAACAATTACACATTTGTTTCACAAAGGATTTTTAAGCTATTGCATAGCTTCTATCGAGGGCCTTGAGCGTGGAGACCGAATCCATTCCGTAACGAAAATAACCTAACACTGCGCATAATCTCACTGTGCGTAATCAAACAAAAAATTCTATGCAATAGCTTTAACGCGGCAGTCCCCGAGTGCCACACGTCTTTTTTTGTATTCTTTCTTATTTTGTAACATGGTTTTTAAAAGATTTAGTACAAAACTTGACTGAAATAGTTCTTTCGTCACTTTCATTACAAACATATCGGCTGCCAGCTGGTGAATCGGCTAATTTTAATTGTCTTTAGCCGTAACCAAAATAGAGTTCGAATGTTTTTCTGCTATTTTAATTTTATTGCTAAGCTTCGTGCCCTATTATCTCATGTAGCATTTTCTATGTTTTATACCTGTCTGTGTGTTGTCAAAATAAATACATTTCGTTTAATTTTTTTTATAAAAGTAATACTGCTTGATCGGCGCTTTTCATCAGGCGAGATTGAAGCCAAAGGATGGTCTATTGATTATAAAAAAAAAATGTTATTACCGCCGATTCCGATCTAGGGTTTAACACCATTTCTGCCAGATATTGCTAATAAATATTAGGTTAATGAACCGATGTAAACATGCAATATGGCTATGGATATCGCTTCAGGGTGGCCTGAACATACGGGCCCATTGTCTTTCTCTCTGTATGTATAAGTTAGTCGTGGGAACATATCGTCAAACACTTTCTTTGTTTTTATTTAAATTGAATTAAAAAAACTAATTGTCACGAACTAATTTGAACACATGAGTGTTTAAATAAGTTCGCGACAAATTATTATAAATATATATATTTTTTTATTAACCTATATTGTCCCACTGCTGGGCAAAGGTCTGCCCCAAAATAGATATATAAATTAAATAAATAATAAATAATGTTGGACAATCCACACAACATCATCTAGCCCAAAGCTAAGCAGAGCTTGTGTTATGGGTATTAAAAGACTGACATAATACAATACATTACATAGATAGATATTTATATTATACTTACATATAAAATACCCAGAACACCCGAAATAAATATTTGCAGATCGTACAAACATTTATCCCAATGCGGGAATCGAACCCGCAACCTCCGCGTCGCAGGATCTACACCCGCCGCGCCACATCGGTCGTCAAAATTATTTTGTTTATATTGTTTTTTAATTAACTATCTATATCCGTCGGAACTAAGCATTTCCGTAGATACGCCGCCTGTAATTAGTCCACACATCCATACTAATTATAAGTAGGTACATATATTTATAAGTGTGTATTCAAAAAGGGGACAAAAATAGCATTTATTATTGCAATCAACCAAATCAACCGGATTTTCCTATTACAATTCATATACAATTTGTTAAGTGCTTTGTAGCTACAAACGAATGCTCTTATGTAAATGAAAACAAAAATCATTTTAAAAGCCAATACAACATCTTATCACAATTTTGTGTGATGATCACTTATGTTTTTTTGTGTCACTATAATATAATATGTACTTAAGCATGTATTGACAAAAAAAAACCTTTTATTTTTGTAAGTATTTTTTTAGTTATTGTTTTTTAAAGCTGGAACAGTACTACTCATAGTTACATCTTGTGTTTTCTTAACGTTTTAAAAATATTCCCAAATTATGTGTACAATCAAATACTTATACCTACCAATTCTTTATTATCTTAAAAATATGCTCGATAATAGGGTAGGTCGTGATTTCTGTTTCAATTTAAGTCTAACGGCCGGTTTCTGGAAACCCAAACCCAGATCCGAGTTTGACACATGCTAATTATTTGATTTTTTCGTTGATGATCGTTCGAGAAACCGGCCGTTACAGATGTATCTAATTTTGACTCTTACAAATTCTCTCTAGCATGTACATATTATAAATTACTTATCTTCACATAAGTACATTTAGTTACATACGAGTATTATGAAAGCTCAAAGCGAAGTTATGAATGAATATCGTATTACAAGTTCTGATCGGGCTGACCTCGTCGCGGCACATTGCCCATGATAATTACTTTGCTTATGCTAGCACAGTTCTGCCACCCTGGTAGACAGCATCAGTCAGTACAATCAGTCCCAGGTTGACAGGCGTCACAGCTCAGTTGGTAGTAGCTCTGCCTTCCATACTGTGGGTCGTGGGTTCCATTCCCACCCAGGGAAAATGTTTGTGTGATGAACATAACTATTTATTCTGTGTCTGCGTGTTACTATGTATTCTACGTATGTATTTACAAAAAAATAATGTATGTATGTATTGTATCTGCAATCTAGTTTCCATAGTAGGTACATAATATGTTATATGATTGAAAAAAAACAATGGGATGTGAAATATTAGATTTGTGGATTAAATGGAAACTTATTTATTTATTAAAAGTCGTTTTTTTGGCAGCCATGATGCCACAATCAAATGACTAGCGCCATCTATTGACATAAATAAACACTTTTCGTAAGGGCCGTTTAGCGTTTATTTAGTGCCCTTGCTAAGAAATGAACTTGAAACTAGGTACTTTGCTTTGAACTACTTTGAACTTTTAGTGGGGATGTCCCACTAAAAGTTCAAAGTAGTTCAAAGCTATTTGGCATAAGTTTTTTTTAAATTTTGTAGAAACAATTCCAGGATCTGATTGCCGAATATTAAAAAATACAATATTCCATTGATAAACAATGTGTGATAGTGTATTCGACAAAGTTATCGTACATTTACCAACTAAATGCGGTTCTTATCATACCGCGAATGAGAACAATGCTAGATGTAAAGCGCTATCTGACTGACTCACACTTGACGCAAGTTTATTCGCCATCATTCAATTTTATGAAAGGGTCATTCTCATAAAACTAGTAGAGATGAAGTGAAATTATGATATAATGAATTAAATTATGATATAATTAGAAGTTATTAATGTGAGAGAAGTAGATACATAGCTGACGAATAATAGGAGTGAGTGGAGAAGGACATGTTGTGCCGACCCTACATAACATGGGAGAAGGGCAGAGGAATGATGATTGTGTAAATTCTGATTAACTATTAAGTAAAACTAAGTAAATTCTGATTAACTACTAAGTAAGACTAAGTAAATTCTGATTAACTATTAAGTAAGACTAACGGCCGGTTTCTCGAACGATGATCAACGAAAAAATCAAATAATTACTATGTGTCAAACTCGGATCAATCGTGATTTGGGTTTCCAGAAACCGGCCGTTAGTGAAGCACCCTTACAGCCGTCAAAATGACAAAAAAATAAGTGGTCAGTCTGTCCATACGATACCTCAAGAGGATGTTGCGGTGTCCACTTCCCCTGCACTGTTGATCGCTCTACAGGATGTTGCCAAAACTATACTTCTCAAACTTGTGTATTTTCGCTCACGTTACCCACATTACACAATTCTTCGAAAGTGTAATAGGTTTACAAACATAGCATTTTAGGCTATGACAGCCGTTCATTCATGATGTCAATATTAGCCTATCAACATAAACCTTCGTTACGATATTGAATGAAAATACTTGAATGAATAGGTATGTATTGTACCTATTACTAAGCGAATTCAGGATAAGGGTTATTTCTATTATAAAAAAAAAACAGTTCTATATTTAGAATTTAAAGAAATAAAGCTCTGCGTTCCTAGTAAAACTGAGTAACGTTACACCTACTTTACTAGGAATGTATAAGATTCAAAGAGTTACCTACCGGCTAGTTCCTAATTTTATTATATTTATTTTTCAGAAAATAATGACCGTACAATATTGATGTAACGCAATAGCATAGCGTGGTGAGCAGTTTTTTATGCTCGATCAAGTTGAAACCTTGTCTCGTATGTCACCTGGTTTTGTTTTATGGAGTAATCACATTTTGAACTCAATTTTAAAGACATTATGGCTGTATGAGATTTTTTCAGTTTGCTGTCGCGACACATGGGAATTGAAGACCAAATACGATACACTTGTGTGTCATATGGTAAAATGTAATCAATTATGACAGTTAAAGTTTTATGAGAACCCTTATTAAAATAATAAAAAAAAAGAAATGATTTAGGTTCTAGCAGGCTCAGGCCTAAAAGACCTTTTTTTTTAAGTTAATAAGATTTGTTTTAAAGGTTTTAGATGGGTCATATCATATCGTAATGGATGTCAAAGCATGATGCGGGCATAGCGTGTATTTACCACACATACAACTTTCCTGAAAATTTCATCCCACCGAGTCCGTTCAAATTCTAAACGCATTTGAAACAGAATAGGTACTAAGCTTTGTAATTTTAGCTCGCAATATCGCTAATGAATGGCCAACGCTCTTAGCGCAGGATCTAATGTTAGCTTAGTTCGCAACTTTGCCAACAAAGCAACAGACTATTCCTGGCCAAGCCAGTTTCTGTTGACACAAGTAAAATTCACATGAATGCCTACCGCGTTGCCTCAAATAAACACGTGTTCGGTCATGCACACAAGTACTCGTGGTTCATCGCTACGGCATTTTCAACGCACACATAGACTGGTTCATTCATAAATGCTGCACCGATTGGCGGGGGCGAGAAATCGAAAGCTCCGAAGAGTTATGCTCGCCTGGTACTGAGCACGGACTAGTCTGCGGACACGTTCAATGTTTCTCGATGTATCCGACCACAGGTTGTACAACAAATGCCCTTTCCATGACCTCTTGAACGGAGTCAAACGTTCTGAATACTAAGAAATGCTTTTACAAAGCTAAAGAAAATGCGACAGCGCACAAACACAGTAGTTTCTGTGTCTTGCTTGGTTTGCTTGATGATGTTCGTAAAACTAAGAAACATTTTTAAATTACGTAATTAACATAAACTATAATTTATCTGAAGCTTTAGCTTTCGGAAGGCTTAAATACTTGAAACATACTTAGTTACTTTTATAATAGCCATACTTTATAAACATAATTTGGTTAATTTGACTATCACTTCAACGTGTTGCAGTTGTCTTTCTCAGCACGTATTTCGCTGCTTATACGCATTTAAAGTGACTCCTTGCCACCTCGCTACTACTCCTCTTTGCATACTAATCTCAAGTCTTGTGCCTCACGTCTATAAATTTAATATTTTTATTCGAGTGAGAAATAAAACTACCTGTCTATGTGCCTTTGTTTGAGGTTTATCAACCCTACGGTTGTTTTATTGTACGACTATTTTATGGAACGATTTTTATGTAGAATTGCAACTTTAAAAATACATTCGCATTTTATTGGGTTATTCAAAGAGATTTATGAACTGATTGATAAACTGCTGTATCTTCCATACTTCTTCTTATCGTGTCGATGCTACAACTATATTCTGTTGTAGCATCGTGTTGGAAAGATTAGCCAGACTAGACACTGACAACAATATACATTTGTTTAATTTACCTACTTACATTTTTTTTATTTTGGAGTTATTCTGTGTGATTCACGCTCCCGGCTTCCAAGCACTCATATTTTTACGCGATAACTTTTTTGTTACACTTCATCCAGCATTTTCATGTTAAAATCTCTCACACGGTTATTCTAAAGTTTGTTCCTTAAAGTATGATTTACAGCTGCAATAAATCTATTGCTGACTCGTTAAGATTCACCAGGAACGTTTGAAATCTTGCCAACTTGCCCAATTACAACGTAGGACTACATAACCTGCATTACCACTGAGTAACTTTGCAAATTATAATATTAGTGTTAATAAATTATGTGTAATAATAAGAAACAGCGTGTTGGCAAGTCTTTGAAGATTCTCTATGAATTTAACTATTATCGTAGTAGTAACTTAATTTTTAATTCCATTTCATATACATACTAATTAATCTCATACTTTTAACATGTACATCGTGCATGATTTATTTCAAATAAGTTTTTAGTTTAAAACATTTACTAAAGCATTGGTTCGATTCACTATAACTATCTAAGTATAAATCCATACAAACGCTAAACTGAGAAGAAACACAAGCAGAATGAAATAATAATTATGTAAACAAAACAACGAGCACGCGCTCTCTTCTAAAAGCTCTTTCATCAAGTCTGCATAATATAAAATGCTCTACCTACAACATAAACGTTAGAGCATTGCGCCCACGCAAACTTGAATGCTTGGCTTGCTAGCGCCATCTGTTCGTGACCGTATGAAACGCGTTGTAACACAGCTGCACAGTGGCGAGCTTTTAACGTGATACCTGCAAACTTCACTAGGTGGCGCTGAGTGTATCGATCGAATTAGTTGCAGCAACGAGTGATAGAGGGCGCAGTCTTACTTTTCAAAGAAATGTTTGTTCCTACAAATTTGGTCTTCAGTTTTGAAAGTATCGAGCTGTAGCAATTATTTTTGGTAGTTGCATCGCATTCTTATGTCTCAAATCTATCATGAGAAAGGTCATGGTTCGAATCCTGCTCGACTCATGCTATGGTATTTTAAAAATCTTTTCATTACGTGTCTTTCATAACAGTCTGAATAATATAATTATTTTATATTAAATTCGAGCCAACAGACTTATAAGTATTTGTCTTTGTTTAAAGCTTCACGGATATAGTAGGTAATCCAACTTATTTTGGCATTCACGCAGGAAATGTTTATCAATTAATGAATCGGCTATTTAAATTAATTGTGGCATAAAATATCGAAACTAGAAGAGACAAAAACAAGCTCCGGTGTTTGGACCGTTGTTTGTGTGGATGTGACGTCACGGAACTTACGGAGCGGGGGGGGGGTGGTGGGGGCGGCGAGGCGTGGGAACCGCGCGGCAGGTGCGCGCGCGCCGGCCACTGATCCTGAACACGCACACAGACGCACATGCACCTCTGTGCTACACGGCTATCGGCACACATCGACACAATCACCCTGTTGGGAGTTGTCCGTTATGTTCCGCTTTTCCAATAGTTGGAGTTCGATCGACATATCTGTCCAGCTGACTTTATCGTAGAAAAATAGTTGTAGGTACCTAGATTTTTTTAAATTACTATCATCCGACAAATAATAAATACTTATAGGTCAAGTTATTAATCAACCTAAACTAGGCATCATATTTTTGTACAGTAATACTAAAAGGTTTACGTAAATAATAACCAAAAATACGCACAGAAAAGATGGACAACTGAAGGAACTTTTAAAAGCTTCGCAATAACATTACCTCTCGAATACCTGCGAACTAAAATTCAATAACTGAAAAATTACTACTAAAAGCTGCAGCAGACTTTACGGCGTAGACGAGTTTGAAAAACATCAGATAATTAACAGTAACTCGGTTATGGAGTGGCCGAGTCGGGGGCGATGGTATATCGCCTTCGTTCACCCTACAAAAGTGTATAAATTGATGACTGTCTGTATTCGAAACTTCGATTCTTTCTAATAAAAATTACTTACATAACCCTAAGTTATCAGCCTGGAAGATATCTCTATTAAGACTCGTTGTTTTCGAAAAGTAGTCTCAAACTCAGTTTTTGTATAAGTACAATGTGTAATTTTAATGACACTAGAGAGAATGATTTCAATAACGAGCGAGAGCTTGGTTTGATACCTAAGTAGAAAAATAAGTGGGAGTAGTAGATTCGTGGTTGACAAATGACAGAAGTGAATGAAAGAAGAAATAATGTTGTGCCGACATCGCAAAGTCAAGCAGTGAGAAGTAAAAAAATAAGTGGTTATGAAAAAATGAATTTAGGAGTAGTAGATTCGTTGTTGACAAATGATCGAATGAATGACTGAACTGAACGAATTAAGAAATAATATTGTGCAGTGTGAGTGAAAGAACTTCGCCAAGTCAAGCAAAGTGTGATGTAAAAAATAAGTGGTAATTGGAAAAAATGAATTAAGGAGTAGTAGATTCGCTGTTGACAAATGATCGAATGAATGAACTGAATGAATGAAGAAATAATGTTGTGCAGTGTGAGTGAAAGAACTTCGCAAAGTCAAGCAAAGTGTGATGTAAAAAAATAAGTAGTAATTGGAAAAAATGAATTTAGGAGTAGTAGATTCGCTGTTGACAAATTATCGAATGAATGAACTGAATGAATGAAGAAATAATGTTGTGCAGTGTGAGTGAAAGAACTTCGCAAAGTCAAGCAAATTGTGATGTAAAAAAATAAGTAGTAATTGGAAAAAATGAATTTAGGAGTAGTAGATTCGCTGTTGACAAATTATCGAATGAATGAACTGAATGAATGAAGAAATAATGTTGTGCAGTGTCAGTGAAAGAACTTCGCAAAGTCAAGCAAAGTTTGGTCGCATCGCAGGCGTACGCTTGCCTCAACAAAAGAGGAGCAAAAATTAGATTTCTGCCGGAGGGAATAGGGAGGTTTCCCAAAAGGGATACTTTCTTTGATATCGTGTAATGAAGTTCACTGAATTCACGTTTCGATAGGTACCTACAGGTCACCTTTTAGTTTGTAGTAAAAGCCTATAAAGCTTGCTAAAGGCTATTATGGTGAAACAGTAATAGACTCTTTATTGCACAACGGAAAATCTTAGAAGTGACATAATTTAGTACAATGGGCGGACTTATCTCTGATTGCGATGTCTGTCAGGCAACCGTAGAGTAATGTATAACTGTTTGAGCACAATTGTATAGCTTTTTATACTGCAAAAAAAACAGTCTTTAAAAGTAATTCTCAAGTGCATTCTATGAGATATATTTGTGGTAACAAATGTAGGTAATGTAACCGACTAAAAATGTAAAAAAAAATGTTTTTCCCTATTTTTTCCTATAGGTAGATATTTATTAAAGTTCTGTTTTTTTGTTTGTATTTAGTTTATGGTTCTTTCATCGGAATAACTAAGTTCTTAGGCTGCCTCATTAGGTAATGACCTAACAAAGTTAGCGATGAAGGAACAAACTAAGTTTTCTACCAATCAATAGGAGAAATCGTATCGAATCATCAATAAGTTATTGTCTTGGTGGATTTGGTCTGCATTGTTCCAGTAACCTAGGATAATTTCCGGCTTTTGTTGATTCGCAAACTATGAAATTAGGAGATCTGATTTCAGTAGGTATATTGTAGTAGGTGTAGGTACTAGACTTAATTAAGCTAAGCCGTTAAGGAAAAATGTAAATTTACGAGTTGTGCTTTTTTTCAAGTACTAAGTATACACTTTAAAACGTCAATTAATTAAAAATTTGGCAAAAAGGTTTTTTTTTAATTTTGTCTCTATATTGGTTAAAGGGACACTATTACATTCAGTTTATTTATGCTCTGTTATATATCAGTAAAAATTATGTTCAAATAAAAATTCACGTTATGATTGAAGTTTAAATAAATATTCACGGACAATTCACACATCACACTCTAGTCCCAAACTAAGCAAAATTTGTACTGTGGGAACTAGATTGCTGGTAGAATACTTATTATATATATATATATATATTTAAAGTTCGTGAGATATGTCGACATATAGGTACGAACATTTAATAAATTTATATAAATTAATAAATATTAAACTCTCGTGAGAAAAAAAATAGCAATTAAACATAGTTAACGGTTGTTTATAATAACTAACAGAGAAACGCGTGCATTTAACACTATGCGCTCATTAACAATATATTAATCAACTTGAGATCTTACAGTACACGCCTCCTCCGCCCCAGGCCTTAGATGATTCTAATTACTTCTGAAGATTCTACTTACACACTGTTGGTCAAGGTACATGCGAAACTAGACCTGTTTTATGACAAAGTACAACTATTTGAAACTATCATGGTTTTGAACATAGTTTTCATTATAAACGGGATATTTACCATGATTTGTGAGTTTGATTATTTCCCGATATTTCGGCACAGTTGCATGCGCCATGATCACGGTTCGACCCGTGATCATGGCGCATGCAACTGTGCCGAATTTGAATGATGAATTTCTGTGGATGAATTTCTAATTCTTAATTGTATTGATGTCAAAGTCAAACACCTTAATCTTTGTATTATAACAATATGATTAACAAAATATCAAAATAACTTCATTCATGCGCCATGATCACGGGTCGAACCGTGATCATGGCGCATGCAACTGTGCCGAAATATCGGGAAATAATCAAACTCACAAATCATGGTAAATATCCCGTTTATAATGAAAACTAAAGTACAACTAATTCGATAGCCCATCTAAATTGTGGACGATCTTCAAGATTTTTATTTTTTGGAAGACTTTAAACTACAACCATTCAAACATTGTTTAATGTTACTTCATGTTGCAATTAAACAGTTTGAGAAAGTTATTTTGATATTTTGTTAATCATTTTGTTATAATACAAAGATTAAGGTGTTTGACTTTGACATCAATACAATTAAGAATTAGAAATTCATCCACACCTTACATCTATACAATTTTATAGTTATATCCTTGATTGCATTCAATACACTTATTTATGTCTAAGTTATCCATGTCGGCCTATCCTAGCCTCTCAAAACCTGAGAAGTTTTAGATCACGTACAGTTTCTATAGTAACTCATCGGTATTCTGTGGCATTTCTATAGTAACTCATTAATATTTTGTGGATAAATACATCCAAAAATGCCATAGAATACCGATGAGTTACTATAGAAACTAACTTAGCCACAGAGAGACTGTATTAGGTTAATACTATCAATCTTCTTCTTCTTGCGTGTCAATGGGTAACACGATAACAACCTAACCAAGTTCGAATAGAATTTAGCAACGTAAAAACGTCAGTAACAACAGTCTACAAGACATGCCACAGAATACCAATGAGTTACAATAGAAACTGAGCCTGATTTAAAACCTGGCAGGTTTTGAGAGACTAGGACGACCTCTGTAGTCCCTTTATAAGCAAAATATGCTTCGGAAGCCTCGGGCGCAGTTCAGATCGGATTGTCTGCAGTCAAGCTGACCGGATTTCCCATACAATTATTGCTTGCAATTATATATTGCTATTGTAATAAGTATTTATATTTTATTGTCGTATTTATATCTTCCAATCGATACTCACTTATACAGGGTTACATGGAAAGTCGTGCTAGATCCGTTAAGGGCGTGGAGTACCTATCATTTCTGACTTATTTTACTAAGAAACACCTTACCCTAAACTTAACCCATTTCGAGATATTCGACTTTTAAATTTTTATTGAAAATTGCAGACTTTTAGGCTACTAAATTTATTATTGTTTTTTCTGTGCATCTTATTATTATTATTATTGCATTTTTACATGGGCAATAAGATGCTTTAGGACATCAATCATTAAAATAGTGCATAAAGTTAATTGAATAGATCGTAGTAGACAAGTGAAACTTATGAAATAAAAAAATGTTTTAGAAGGTTTATTTTTCTCTAAGGGATATCTAAAAAAAATATTATGGCACTCGTTCGGCGGATGTTATAATAAATATCTACGTTTCAACAGCTATCTAACGACGTATAATAATCTAGGGTTTGTATTACATTTCGTGGAAAAAAAGTAGTTGGGACGCTCCAGGTTGCAGTT
Organism: Ecliptopera silaceata; assembly: GCA_932527185.1. Lineage (NCBI taxonomy): Eukaryota > Metazoa > Arthropoda > Insecta > Lepidoptera > Geometridae > Ecliptopera > Ecliptopera silaceata. The sequence goes on along the minus strand of OW052208.1, from coordinate 4,398,016 downwards.
CTAACGGTCCCGCGCGAGCAAGACAAGTGAAGATTTATGTAGATGCGAATGAAAGAAAAAATGTGTAGAGACCGGCTAGGGCTGGGAATACAACAGGGGAAATTGTTTTGGTTGTCAGTCTGCTTTTGTGCTTCGTACATAGTGAATGTGATATCGTTTTGCTCTTTTCTCAACTTGGCTGTGATTCTGAACTATTTCTTCTGATTTTTACTACTGTGCTCGTTAACCGAACTCTGATTTGTACCTGTGATACGGAAATGTTGAAAATGACGTCCTAAACATCTGAAGAATATGCTGATGCTTATTTGTTACGGATACTGCGATTGTGTGTCGACAAATAAAGCAAAGCAAGTCAAATAAAGCAGAGTTCGGTTAACGAGCACAGTAGTAAAAATCAGAAGAAATAGTTCAGAATCACAGCCAAGTTGAGAAAAGAGCAAAACGATATCACATTCACTATGTACGAAGCACAAAAGCAGACTGACAACCAAAACAATTTCCCCTGTTGTATTCCCAGCCCTAGCCGATCTCTACACATTTTTTCTATCATTCGCATCTACATAAATCTTCACTTGTCTTGCTCGCGCGGGACCGTTAGAACTGCAACCTGGAGCGTCCCAACTACTTTTTTTCCACGAAATGTAATACAAACCCTAGATTATTATACGTCGTTAGATAGCTGTTGAAACGTAGATATTTATTATAACATCCGCCGAACGAGTGCCATAATATTTTTTTTAGATATCCCTTAGAGAAAAATAAACCTTCTAAAACATTTTTTTATTTCATAAGTTTCACTTGTCTACTACGATCTATTCAATTAACTTATGCACTATTTTAATGATTGATGTCCTAAAGCATCTTATTACCCATGTTAAAATGCAATAATAATAATAATAAGATGCACAGAAAAAACAATAATAAATTTAGTAGCCTAAAAGTCTGCAATTTTCAATAAAAATTTAAAAGTCGAATATCTCGAAATGGGTTAAGTTTAGGGTAAGGTGTTTCTTAGTAAAATAAGTCAGAAATGATGGGTACTCCACGCTCTTAACGGATCTAGCACGACTTTCCATGTAACCCTGTATAATAGAATTACAATATATTACATAACATAAAAAATATTACATAACATAGTTGTTTTATAGTTAAAACTTAATTCTAACGGCCGGTTTCCCGAACGATGATCAACGAAAAAAACAAATAATTACCTTGTATCAAACTCGGATTAATCGTGATTTGAGTTTCCAGAAACCGGCCGTTAGACATATAACTTGGTGTTATGAATAAATGGTTGCTTTGTATTGAACATCACAACTCTAACAGACAGGCCAGACAGTAATGGGATTGCTTGTTCGCGTGCATCTAAACTAACCGCTAACTAAAAGGCAGCTAAAAGCTTTCATAATTGATAGAATACCTACTTTGTAACAATAGCGATCGCCGCCGATAACGCCGAGGGTCTAATTAGACTTGAATCTGCATAATGATTGTTCTTATTTCATTTATGAAATCACCGCGATAATCGCTGTTCTTAGTCAACTTGTAGTTAGTTACGTAGTTTAAAAAAATGTTTTGTTATAAGCATAGTGTAGAGGATTTATTTTAATTCGCTTTTTGAATATTTGTATATGTTTTGACAACTAAAAGAGTTTTCGCTTTTTTATTAAACGTTTCTCGTACAAAAACATTAAATATTATATTAATGTTCTCAGTTTCATGAAATGGCAAAAGCAAAAGGTGTGCCAGCCAGAAAAAAAAGTTACATTCGCAATTTTTTTTCTGGTATTGTTATAAATAAATAATGCTGGACAATCCACACAACATCATCTAGCTCCAAACTAAGCAGAGCTTGTGTTATGGGTAAAGTATGGTTGTATCTGTAAAAATGACGTCACATTCATTGCGATATTGTAATGTTCTTGACCAACTTGTTTTCAGTCTAAAGACACTCATTTTCTGATAATATTCGACTGAGCATTATCATTATGTTTTGGTTATAATCGGCAAGTGACAAGTCTAAGTCAAAGATTGCGTGCTCACGGGCTGTTTGCGTCTCATCTGCGACCGATGTCGAAACAAGAAGATTCGTGGAACTACAAACCAAATTACAATTTGAATTATCGCGTGTTTACGAAACAATAAATAAATTATTGAACTTTATAATATAATAAAATAACGTGTACGGGCTCGTGGAGTGTATAGAAAATCTAAAAAAAAATACATACTTACTTAAATAAAAATATATTTATTGCTTTCGGTCTTAAAATTACATTACTCTAATTACAGTCAAATTTTAAATAAGGCAGAAATTAAAAAACTAGTAAATAATATTTCTAACAAAAAACTTTAACATGAAAATGGCAATCAAAAAATAAAATAATAATATTTTGAAGAAGATAAATAGTTGTCCCAAAAAGATACAATATGGTTTCCATCTGCCCTTCCAGAACCAAAATAATAATCATTTTGTCCCCTATAATACTCTTATTTATTAGTAACAAAATTGACCAATAAGCTTTTTGGTTTAGTTAAAAAAAATCTGGTAACCCTTCAAAGTATACCCAAACAGTAAAATTACACAATTATTCCACCCCTTTTTAATGCAGCACTTTGTCATGTCACCCCTTTATGCAAAATGATAGAGATTCTCTCAGTACTGTTCATTTCAAAGAAATAACTGTACATACAAGACTACAAAGAGTTTATTAATTTGTATAAAAGTATCATGTTGCAAATTATAGGTTATACTGGTCGGCCTTTGAGATAGCGAAAATCTGCCCAATACGTATATTCTAACTAACTTCCTCAGTGTTACCAACTCTACAGTTTTAACATTAGATTTGCTGTTTTTACATTGAAGGCCAATTTTTTCTGTTTCATTGCTATTTTTTTTTGTTTTTCAACTAGCGGTCAGCGCTACCTATTACATTTTTTTTATAACGCAATGACACTAGATGGCAATATCTCTTCTTGTCGAAATTCTAAATTTTTATACACGGGGAAATCCCAGATTATGAATGACAGGTACGTATGTTTGTTTGTTTTTTGGGGTTGGGAACACTGTTCCTCGTTAAAAACTCCTGATAAAAAATGTTATGTTTACTATCTTTGAGTCGTAATAACCCGATGTAATCACGCCGTATGTGAGCAATCTTCTCTCCCAATTAATAAATCTCGCGGTTATTGTCAAGTGACCATTTATTTTCTGGATTGCTAAATTGTCTTTAATTAATTCTAATTGAGAGTCCTTTGCAAAGAATTCTACTTATTGCGAACGTCCGCATCGATGCGCGCAGCGGGCAAGTTCGACCCTCATAAACTCAAAGTACTTTTAATTCTCACGAAAACTCAGTAAAACTAAATAAAAATAATCCAAAGAACAGTTAAATTATAGAGGAAAGAATAAAAAGCCCACTGTCCCAGCTTCCTGCTTCCAAACATTAAGAAACACGTTACGAAGAAATCGCTTCATTTCCCCGATCACAGGTACAGATTACATTTTGAGAACGGCCACAAATTAAAAAGTTAAAACGTTCGGCTACATTTACTTCCGAAGAAAAACGTCGGTGTCGAAGCCGCAAACGATACGATACTCGGGCTACTGCTCGTCGCGGTTGCCGTCTAAGATTTCACTAGCTAGAAATCCGGTGGCTGTTTTTCCGGGCTTCCCGCGCATCCACAATGGCGTCCCTTCCGGCCAGGTTCCCGCCAAAACAGAAATAGCGTGACCCAGTTGCGCGGGAGCACGTCCGGCGCGCGCGCACTCTGTCTACGATCTGCATTTCCGGTCCGCTTGTCATTTTTTATGGATTATGATTTTTCTGATCCGAAACACATAATGAGCCGCGGAGAAAGTAATTATAGCTAACTGTATTTTTCGGGATGTAAAAGCGATTTAGTTATGGCTGTCCACATCCCGTCTCTCACACAGTTTTAAGCATTTTGGGCCTAACTGTGCATCGTGCCAATAGCTTCCTTACTAGCTCTGTATCCTTATTTGATATTTACAACTACTAATTTGGTTTCCTTATAAGTGCATTACCTGCATTTCCTGCATCTTATCAAGTACTTAAATTATTCGTATACTATTTTGCACCTATTTGGAGTTAATAATAATGACAGTATTGCTTTCAAATAATTTCATACAGCAATATTGATTTATAAATTTTAATAATACCGCCGTAGTAAGAATGAGTAATTCAATTGTAAAAACTATTAAAGGATACACAATTAATATCAGTAGGTAGACATCAGAAGGGCATTACGCAGCGGTTTGCATAAGCGAAGTTTTTGGAGCGTAAAGGGACACGGTGAGTTGCCTCACGAGCGGTGACCTTGCTTCGTAAGTATGTATTCAAATGGAATAGCTGGATAAGGATTGGTAACCTAATTTTGAGTCATAAATTAAATAGTCGTACTTACCTTTGACGACCGATGTGGCGCGGCGGGTGAAGGTCCGCCTGTGATGCGGAAGGTTGCGGGTTCGATTCCCGCCTTGGAATAAATGTTTGTACGATCTGCAAATATTTTATTCCGGGTGCTCTGAGTATTTTATATGTATAATAAAAATATCTATCTATGTAATGTATTGCGTATATATTAAGTAGGTATGTCAGTCTTCTAGTACCCATAACACAAGCTCTGCTTAGCTTGTACTTAGCTAGATGATGTTTTGTGGATTGTCCAGCATTATTTATTTAATTTATTTATTATTAACACCTATACGCATTAATACCATTAAAAAAAAGATTGCCAGTGACGTCGTTGATATGCCTTATTTTTTTTTAATGTTTCGAATATGACTTGTGTCGTCTAGTCGCGCTCTCACCAGCGGAAGTAGCCTTTACGAAATGAATGCAGCTCTAATTAAATAACAAGCCACCGCTGGCCGGCCGCCATTTTGTCCTGTCAAAATAGAACTCCTCTGTCAACAGTAGACCACTTTGTGTAAATAATAGTACAGGAGAATAAGGAAATCTAGACCAACTTTATGGTTACTGTCCCACAGTTTAGATCAAGGTAATAGGAACCCTCATGGCGGCACTTCACTGAATGATTAAGAAAAACATCTTCCTGCTTGGGTGAATAGAAACACCTCAAGTTTTCAGGAAGTCTAAAATCTATATTTATCAACCACAAAGACCATTATTGTCACTTTGTGCGACCAAAAATCAACCCGTAACCAGATAAGAACGCGGTACCTTTGTCGGCTTAGATCAAAGCTTGCGCACGCTCCAAGACAGGTTCAAAGAAAGAAAGGTCTGGGGTTCGAGTCCGGCTAATCAAGAACTGATACGTCGCATTTGGCTACAATTCCTGGAACACCACTTTAAATAGTTAAGTTACAATTTAACACGGCAATGTGCATTTTTTCTGCTTAATATTGTGCAGTAAGAAATATCTGAAATGTCGCAAAGCTGTCCAAAATAAGCATGTTAGTAAATCGTGACACATTTTTATGTAAAAAAGAATTTCCTGTGTATTAGTAGTTTGCTCTCTCTCCTAATACAGGCAAGCACGACATGTGGGGCATACGATTCTGAATCGCGCCCTGTAGCGACAACGCCAATTAGAACCGCTAGGTGTGAACTACTTCAATAGACACTTAAAAAATAGGTGTAACACGATCGGAAGCTTTAATTAAATGAAAACATGTTTGATTCTGTAAATATGTACGTAATAAATATTTATAAACAGTACTTTGGTTATTGCTCTAGGCATCTAAATACATAATGATGAGCTCGAAGTAAGAGAAATAAAAAGATAAATGTATGGTCCTGACGAGTACAGAGTGAACAGACGCCGTATAGTAGCGATTCTCTTCGGATTTAGAGTTAGTCGATGGTCATTATGTACGTTATCAAAGCTTTCGATCGCCACGACCGACGACGGCCGCTACTCGACAAATTGGTATGTATTCATTTGTACCATTCCTCGGTCGTGTTCCTTTTGGATTTCTAAATTACTCTCGTTTTATTAGTTTTGAAGATCAAATGTTTGATGATAGTTTTTGAAATACCAAATACGTTCTCTATACGGTGCTGATGGAATTGATTAGAAAGATGAACAATTAAGATTATTTTAATTTATTTTGTTGATGGTGAAACTTTTCATGCTACTTTATGAGCTACTGTTGGAGATAGTAGGCTCTTTGTTAAATACTTCAGCCGAAGAAGTAATACAATCAATTTTATTATTAAAATACTAAGCAGTGATATTCGCATTTTTTGAGTACAAGTTCTGGTTTAATAGAGACATTTTTGGGCTCTTATTTATTTTTAAAAAATTTCACATAAATTAGAAGTGCTAGGAGGGCTTATTGCTAATAACATTGTCTACGAGTCTTGGGCGTGCAAAAAGGTAGTGTGGCGTGTTTAGAGGTACCTAACACAAGGAACAATATAAAAATAAAATAAATACGTACTTCTTACACCAACATGCTGCAGAGTAGTGCCTCATGCTACATGTCCTAGCAGCTTGCATCGTTAAGTAGTTTCAACACATCTTTATCTAAATAAATATTAATTTAAATATTATAAAGGTTTTCATTAATATCTGTCATAGACAAGTAGGTAACATCTATTTTGACTGTTTCCATTGATACGACAACTACATGGTATATTATATTGTCATATATTAGCTAGACGTATTCGATTTTTGTTTGACTTTATCGTGTTATCGGAATCCTCTACTGTGCAAATCTCTTTTGAATTAAAAAAAAATTGCTGATAAAAAATAAATAAATATATAAGACATTTCACACATCACTCTAGTCCCAAACTAAGCAAAGCTTGATCTACATAATATGAAAATATCAACACCTTATACTAGATTTGGTTATTAAAGCTATCAGTAGCGACCAGTTGGTCAATTGGCACCTCCTGCCACTATATGATAGGTACATGTATGGAGTATTTAATTTATGTTGTAAAAAAAGGAATGTTCGATTGCATTTATCTGTTTTTGTTCATGAGTCACCAGACGAGACACACCTGAGCTTGAGCAATGAATTTATAATTATATTCAGTAATAATAACTCTATTTATCTGCTGTTATTAGCAAACCAACTTGTTTTAACGTTTATTTGCATTTGCTCACTAAAAGTTACTGGTAGTTTATTATTAAAATACGTTATTGCGTGACTCATTCTTGGAATACCTTTAGGCGTTAAGTCTAGTGTAGATTTTGAACTTGTTTTTATCAATGTGATAACATTTAGATTTTCTCTGTAGTCCAATGAATAAGAATAAGTTCTTACTTATTCTTATTCATTTGACTCTGAATTATTCATAAACAAACTTACTATTACAGTATTCACAAAATGTACATAGGAATATATAAAATACATAAGAAACAGGATTTTCTCTGTAGTCAAATGAATAAGAATAAGTAAGAAATTATTCATAAACAAACTTACTATTACAGTATTCACAAAATGTACATAGGAATATATAAAATACATAAGAAACAGTTAAGCTATCTACAGACCGTTGCAAACGTTTTATAGATAGTTCAACTGATCCAAATCAGTACCAATCGGAAGCGTACCCAAGCTACTGGCTGCATTGCCCCGCTGAATTTGATGTAAAACTGTGTAGAGATCTTATCTTACAGATACAAGCTGAATCAACAGTATCAATTTCGGGTGTATGCTTAAACTGAGGTTTACAATCTAGTTTAATAAAATTAAACTTTGCAAATTTTAATGTTTTTCACAAATCACCGTGACCTTATCGTAGATTTGTTTATTGCTAAATAATGGAATGCCTTCCGCTCGGTAATTACACCAAACATCCGATTGACTAACAAATAGGTTTCATTTTGTATGACTAACTGCTAATTTAGATATTTTAGTATCCATTCTAAATGAAAATAGTACAATGTTTTTTAAATATTATTTTTATTTTTTAATTAGAAAAAAATTGGATAATCATATGAATAACCAGTGCATTTATTTATTGATTAATAAATTTGTGGGTTTAAATCAATATGCAAGTATTATATATTATTACATTAATGAAAATAGTATAGTTTTTTTGGTATATTTCAATTACAATTACATATTATTATTTCTGGGCGTCTAGTCGAAGCGACGCGTGACCCGAGGGCTGGTGAGTATCTGGCCCAACGTATCAGCATTGCTATTCAGCGCGGCAATGCAGCCAGTGTCTTGGGTACGCTTCCGATTGGTACTGATTTGGATCAGTTGAACTATCTATAGATCGTTTGCAACGGTCTGTAGATAGCTCAGCTGTTTCTTATGTATTTTATATGTAAATGTACATTTTGTAAATACTGTATAGACCTTAAATTAGTTTTATCTTCTTGTAAATTAAATGGTTGATTACATACTAAATAATTCAAGAATAATCTATTAAAAAAACAAACATTACGGTAACTAAGAAAAAAGGTATAAAATAGATCCTAGATCGCTTGCTTCATTTCCATCCCTTACAAGCCTCATACAGCTCTTTCGATAGAGTTTTTAACAAGCTGATTAGAATTTCCATAGCATGATGGCATTGTACAGTTTACCTAACTAAGCGGGTTAGCTCCGAGCTCGCAGTAAAAGCTGCCTCAGATTATCTAAGAGATTTGTGCCCTGACTAGGTTGGCTATAAGTACCAATCTAGACCCGAAACGTTGGATAAGCCTTAGATTTATTTGCGAAACTGAACTCTACATAGACTGGTTTATAGCCTAATTTTACTTGATCATTTGGTTGTGATTGAATTTCTTCGGTTTGTAGTAGAACCGGACACTGGTCCATAGTACTTGGGCGGCAGGTGTTTCGAAGCAGCCTCCTCCCACAGTCGGCGCCGGCGCAGCTCTCGAGAGATCAATGATCTAGTCGAGATTTACTTAGGTAATCCACCTGGCTTAGTGCTCAGGTACTTCAGACTATGTGATTTTAAGGTCCTGATTGTGAGGTAGGTACCGGTTATACGATTATTATGAAAGCAGGTGGACTTTGATTTTACTGATACAATTCTTAGGAGAATATTCAGAGCAAATCTATAGGTATTTATTTAGTTTGTAGAAAAGTATTTCGAGACTTATATAACTTAGAAAGGTTCTATCTTTTTTGTATTAATTTTAGTATACAATGCTAAGTACTTGCACATCACGTTTTGCTCCTAGCTAATGATTGGCACAACTCAATTGATCGCATCTTAAAACCAATCAAGTCAGCATCACGTTCTCGACTAGTTCTGTGATTACTACAGCAAATGATATCGATAACTTTTATCGATTATAATCGTAATTAAATTGCGCGCAATAATTCGTTAAGAGGCGTTACTAAATCCCGTGAATACTACCGGATAAAAGCCTACCATTTATTTTATCTTCAAGCATCTTCAAGTACCTACGTATCGTAGAAAAATGAATTAAAATTCAATTCGGAAGCCCCTATCGATTTTATGGATTTAGAGAGGAAGTGTGTAATAATTCAAATAGATGATTCGATTCACCACAAGTTTTTTTCATCATATCTGAAATTGATTGAATAATAAATTAGCTAAGTGTGTTTTTGCGACCGACGTTTTAAATAAAATTTATTATCCTTTGAACGGTAATCCGGAAAAATAACGTAGTCAAATATCATATTTTATAACGAAAACGTACCATATTTTTATAAGTCTTTCTTATGTGATAAATAACTATTTATGAATGAAGTATTAACGCCATCTCGTCCCCAACATTGCTATGTTGAAATTGATAGTTTCTGGTCTAGTTGTACTAGACTAGATGAATATTTTACACACAACTGAGCTATGAAGCCGTGTCAAAGCTCACAAAAGTATCACAATTCGTAGTTATTTTTTAAAAGCGCTATCTGAACTCATAGTAAGGACGCAAAAAAAATCCCGTATAATATCTTCTTTACTATGAATTCTTTAGTTGTAACCTTAAAAGTTAATTCCTTCTAAGATTACAACCAGAAACTACAAATCCTCAACTCCTCGGTCCAGCTCCTACACGTCCTGCATTGACTTCACTTGTTCAATCTCAATGCGATAACATGTTATTATGTGTGATTACCGATGCCGTTGACCGCTCGACCAATATGTCTCGGATTATTCTTATAGAGAACAAATTGGACGGAATCTTGGTTAAGTTTTGAGTGGAGTGTACCGTTCTACGTCAACAGACAAGTAACTCTAGATTTGTTTTTGTTTCTTTTCTCTAGCTCTAGTGTTGGCAGTCAAAATAGAATATAACTACTTTTGTACTGTTAACATCATTGCTAGTATGTTCATGGGACAATGTTTCAAACAATGTTTTAGAGTGAAAACTTTTTGGTTTTATCTACATAGTTACAAATATAATAATCAAAACTCAATATTAAAAGATAAAAAAAAATATTAAATAAAGGGGTATAAATAACCGAATTGATAATTTTAAATCGACAATCGATAACCCTCTTCTCTCTGCTTCGCGTAGGTCAAAATATTTCTGAATAATGTAAAAAGTAGAAGGCTCATAAACTCAAAGAATTTTAAAGAGGGTAGTTTAAAGCTCTTTAATCTTACCAAATACGGTATAAATACACTACTGAAGGTATATTTAATCAATCTTCTGTAGGAAGTCACTGAAAGGGTTAAAAGGGGTGCAGGGCGGACGTTATTTATCACAAAGTATATGTAATGCGTTTTAATTTATTAGTGTTTTACTTCGACACCGCTCCACTTAAAGAAATGTAAGAGCAATTTTATTAAATTTATTAAATACTAGGTACTAATATTTGTTAGTTTAAAGTTTATGTTTGTTTGTTTGTTCACCGTTCGTCACTAAAACAAATTAGTATAAAACTTTGAATATATTATGTAGTTCGTACCCCAGATTATCATAATAATTTTTAATTCTAAGTAAAATTGTCTGAGATGAATAAATGAACGTAACGCGAAGGTAAAAAAATCACGTATTTTAAACAAAATTGAACATGATTTTTATAACTAACTCAACTTCAAGGATTCACTGAATTAGTGATAACTGAAAACTATATCTACCTATTAAAGCATGGTTTTTATTAATTATTTTTATTTCTGTTTGGTTGGTATTGCTCTATAAGCAGTCGTAATACAATATCGTGCAAACCGTAATTTAGAAGAATTTGTGATCCCTGGCCTATACAGTAACGGTAGCTGGAAACGTGCGTCTGTGTGAGTACGTGATATAAAAATAATCACAACCTACACTCACACAAACATACTTAAATGAATGGGATGCTGCCACTGATGATTACAAACAGGGTTACCAACTTTTTTCCGACCAAATTAAGATGGTAATGATCTATGACGAAGAAAGTTTAACTATAATAAATAGTACTTTAAAGGGAAATAGTTGTTTATGCTCCAATCAGAATGTGAAAGCTTCGATTTATACGTAAGTGGGACCTCGGGTTACGTACAGCCCTATAAATAAACAACGTTGATTATTGCGCATGGAAGTGTCTTTCCCACGGCATGCGAAACAGGTTCTAGTCCGGAGATAAACTGAAACTTAACAGCGGTGTTGCCAACGCAGCAATTTTACCCTACACAAATTTTACCGATTTTTTTTTATTAAAAATTTACCCAATATTACATTAAACAGCGTTAAGTTTTTACGCTACATTATATTTTTTGTTATACACTTAAGTGATGGAACAAGTACGTTGTACCATCCTATAACGATGCGTTGCATGTCTACCGAGAATCTTGTTAGTAAAAAGATTCTTAGTAGACGAAAAAACTTTTTACTATGAAGCATATCTTGATATCTTCTTTATTTAAAGTTCTATTGATCGGACTTACAGTTTTTTTAGATTTACAGCTGAAAGTATATTTCAAAACTTAATCAACATTTGAACGCTATTGACTGTTTTGGATGCGTTTTGTAAATATTCGTATTATTGTTTTTTTTACATTAGAAACTTAGGAAAAAAATCCTAAAAATACCTATTACGATATATACACTTATTATTGAAAATATCATCAAGTTTAGAAAAACAGCATCAAATTCAAAAGAAGCTGGCAACACTGACCACGAGGCCGGCTAAATTAATACCTTGGCGACAGTTTCCTGTCTCCTTTCAACTCCTTCTGTTCTCCTGCTAGACTGTATTTATGGTCGGATGTTTTGAAAGCTCTACATGAATGAAATGAAAATAATGAATTATGTTATGTAACTTGCTTTCATGACCGACTTACACAGTAATAAGTGCAGTGTAAAGTCGTTGTTAGATAAATATACATATTTTTGACACTTTATTGACACATATATAACAACTTAAGGTGGTCTAGACGAGATCGTTTTTAGTGATAAGACCGCCTAATATACTGATTGTTATTATTTTATATGACATTACTAAATTGTAAGACACTGCATACTTCTATCATGTAGTCTATGCACGAGTAGTATGTACACTGCAATTTGCAATACCTATGGTACACCATGTTTTTGTTGGTGTGCAAAGCAAGTAGCTGCCTATTTTCATAATTTACTAGGCAATCTATTTGAGAACAGCTCAAAATGTATTCGCGAACGTGTTTTGAGCCAATACGAACCTGTTACCGATATTCACACTGCACGTATACCATATTATTATGAATTCTTTATGTGAATGAAAATAAATTAAGCTTACGATTACTAAGTACTAGTTACAGCAATTAACTTAATTCAGTGTCTAGTCTGGCTAATTTTTCCAACACGATGCTACAACAGAATACCTGCAGTTGTAGCATCGACACGATAAGAAGAAGAATTCAGATATAAAGGCTAGTCTAGGGCTCAATAAATAAAAGAATATTGTTTATAAATAATTTAAAAACATCTTTTAAATTATTTGTTCATTTCAACAGTTCAGCATTTTGTTTTGGGCGTATTTTCACAAACTTTTCATTAAGCTTTTTAATCTAAAGTTTACTAATAGGCTCCAATTTAAAAGTTTAGCGTCATCTTTCACAAAAAAAGCGCAGTGTTTACGGTTGTCACATTCATTTGTGATTAGGCCTCTGATTTTGTATGAAAATTTGGAAAATTTGAATAAAAATGTAAAGAAGTAGTCATTCATAACTTAACTCCAGATCACCAAACACTCCGACTATTTGCCGAGTATTGGTAACCGACATGGACTGTTAGCCTCCGTCATCGCAACCAATGGAGCTTATCACGGCATACGTGAACCGATCATCCGAGTAACGTGAACGCTCCACTTACTGGGGGGTAACCACGAGAAATGTGACAATCGTGAACGTATCGAAACAGTGACGTATTTGACATACACTGCGCATCAAGACTAACTTTACTGTTGAACGATGCAAAGTTACCGCGCAATGTATTTGAAATATTTTACGTTTACGATTGTCACATTTATTCGTGCTTGCCCCTTGGGTCATTCAAGAAACACACACACAAAAACACTCGAGTCCATATCGACATACTTTGTTTACAATGAGGGCTTTTCAATTAAAAGTTAAATTACTTTGATTGATACCAATAATCTGGTGTTTAGATATACTGATACATAGATATACTTTGTAAAATATTTTTGACATTTCTATATATAAGTACCAAAGTATTTTTGACAGATAGTTCGATTCAACTTGTTGAAATTCATAACCTAGCCACTTGGCAACAACTTGCATAACATGGCCCCGAAAAGCCCTCATTCTAGTAACAAAATGTTTTATTTTTTAATCTAAAATCAGTTGAACTCAAAATAACCCGTAGCGACATCTCATTAAGGCCGTCAGCGGTCGTGGCCGCTTTGAAAAATGTCTCATTTAACCCCAACAGTCCTTTAATAGCTGGTGAAGGGTTAAACGCCACAAATAACCGAATACGGAAGTGGGCGAATGCATCATCAACTCTGTTTTTTAATAGTTTTTAATTAGGAAATAGTTTAATTTTTATGTTGTGTGAATGCAACTTTAGTTGTTAACGCCTTCACCGATGGCAAATTGGCGTGAGAAATGGATACTAATATTGGTGTTGAAACGGTTAGCCGGAAGGTCTCATAAAATAATAGGATTTAACGAAAGCACAGTTTAATTTATTACTTTACACATAAATCATTTTATACTGGTACGTTTTGGACTATAAATATAAAGTATATTTCAACTATGTAATGGAATAGAAAACGTTTATTTACACCATATAACCATACATTAACAAACAACTTATACCTAAAACAGATGAGTAAAAGGGTCACCACTCAGAATATAATAAATTAATAAATTATATTCCTGAACATTTCACATATCACACTCTAACCCCAAACTAAGCAAAGCTTAATAAGAACTATGATATCAAGATGTCTAAGATAAGTCTGTACCTGAAAATAAAATCCTTCCTTATACTACATTTTTAAACTCAATAAATATCCACGTAGTACTTAACTACAACTACATTTATTTATCCTTGTACAATTACATAACAGGACTCATAAACCCATATTATTTATAACATAACAGTTGACTGGGGTGTACCGTACCCATTTAGAACTCAATTTAATTGAAACGGTGTTCAATTTCAGTCACACAAGAGATATCTCGATTCCCTTTTGGAAGTTGTCAGGTAACCACGCCTCTTCCTCTGCAAAAAAGATGACAGTTACTCATTATAATATCATCACCCCTTATGTGAAACCTATTATGTTGCTATATTAGGGGGATTTAGAAACATCGTGTTATATACTCGTTACTTTTTACTACAACTTCATAGTGTATTGTAACAAACATTATGTACCTTTTATGTACTTAACTAAGTTGTTAAAATAAATGATTATCTTATTTTATCTTATCTTACTTTGATAAATATCAGATGCCACCTAATATTTATCATAGTAATATTATCATAAAATTTAATGAACAATGTTGCTTGATTAAATTAGCTAGGTACTAATAAATAATTATACAAATCAATAGTTTTTTATGTAGATGTCACTCACAAAACAGCCACATTATTTTTTAAACATATATGTTTCTAGACACTTACTAAATTATCTCTTTCGTTGAGATACAAATCAATATCTATCACGTAGACAATGTTCTCTAATTAAACTCTAGTCTCATGTCTTTTTGTGGTTTGTTACAGGTAACGTATTATATAAAAAAATCCCTGATAATGTTGGTAATAACCAGCAGATTTCTCGACGTGATCAACGAGAAATAAAAGGTAAGTGCCTGTACGAGTATTAACTTTCAACTACAACGGATATGTTATAAGGAAAAATAGTTTTACTAGAACATCATTTGTACTATTTTTTGTAACTATGTACTTAGTTCAAACACAATTCGAACTCATCACAGCCTGCGAATTAGTAAATCAGAAATATTTTATTGTTTAACTGTAGTACATAAAAGATCTTAATGTCAAGTATAAAGTTTATACAATGGTTCCAGTCCGGACGTACAATAAAAGGGTAATGAACAGAGCGTTACCCAATAAAAAACGAAGCACACAAAATAGGTACACCATGAAGCGCGCCAAACTTATTTCACAAAAAAAATTCACTTAAAAAGTATATCACTCTTTTTAATATTCAAAGTCTAACCTTTATGCAACCCTTCACATAATTATCGAATCTCGACCAAGACCTTACAATGCAGTCTACAACCGGTCCATCCATTCACTGGACAAGACGAGTTCCGCCTCACTGATGCTTATTACCTGCTCGTCTAAATTAACCAGCAACGAAATTGATTCTATGGATTGTAATAATATGGTATGAATCAATAAGAAATGAGCTTTGATGGAAGCAAAATAACCTGAGAGTATAAGTAGATAGGTAAGAGTTACCTAAAACTTAATCACAGCGCAGGGTTTCTAGCAAGAGTAATGAGATTAGAATCTTATTTGGTTCTTACAGTTACCGTTATATGTAAGAATATCTTAAAACATTCAGAAGTAATAATTTTTAATTAAATCAGCAATATACTAGGTGTTTTTACTAGCATAATTGCTTCGTTGGGATAAAGCTGTACATAAATAAAGTAGTTTTTGTTGAAAATCCAATGAGTGCACTAATTAGTAAAACCAATAAAAACATTGAATCAGCTAGTACACGATTCTAAATGATCTTTCTGATTTACTGAATAAACTTTTATTAATCTTGATTTAGTAGTAGCCTCCGATAAGAATTTGACTTCTGAAAACTGTAACAAGAATTAAAACGAGTTTAATATACCACAAGATAAATCAGCGAACCCGCGAACAGGTGAGAGAGAAACGCTTTCAACACTTGAGATATTTTCGCCTTTAAACTATATTTAACCAGTCATTTGGTTTATTTTGTGTTTTGGGAAAACAAAACGGGCTTCGGACGTCTCTTGAAAAATCACCGCTCTCATATGATTGATCATTTCTTGAAACTGGAGAGCGTTAAACGATCACTGTCTCGCTGATACATATATATTTTTAAAATGAAATATGTTGATTTGGCAAAAATTATGATTCAATTAATTAGCACGGTAAAGCAGTGTCTAGTCTGGCTAATCTTTCCAACACGATGCTACAACAAAATACAGTTTTAGCATCGACACGACAAGAAGAAGAAGAATTAATTGAATCATGTGTATTTGCATGCATTACATGCATATTATGTGTAATTGAATCATAATAAGTATAATTATTATTATATTATGATTCAATTAACACATTTCTACAATTATATTACATGACATATTGCAGACATGACATATTTTTCGAATCAATTTATTTTTAATGAAGTATTTTTCAGTTTCTACCGAATAACAACTTTAAAATGTATGAACATTTTTACCAAGTAGGTATACTTGGTAAAAATGTTCATACATTTTCACATAACACATGAGTCGAACAAAAAGTATTCTTAACTTTTAATATTTTATGTTTGATATTTTGTTTTGCGTCAACTGTCACTGTCAAAACATTTCGACAGGCGCGTGACATTTATAAATGAGATAGATGACAAACTTGTGAAACTTGCATTTAAATACGCGCAATTGACAGGTGTACGAATGTTGTTTACAATGTTATTAATGCGAGAGAGAATATTAACATTTATAAGTACTTGCTTGTCAAGGGTTAAGTCGAGTTTTCACATAAATACACTTTATCTATATAACAATCGTACACCTTCCTTTTATAGAAATGTATAGATATTTCTTGTTTAGTCAAGTATTTCCCTATATAACACAAGACTACGAGTCTACTTTCCAACGGAAATTGAGAGGGATAAAATCGAATGAGGCTTCTTTATGTTTCATTGAAATCGATTTATATTCTAACAATAATTAGATATGTAAACAAACTATATAAATACAAAAAGTTATTGTATTTTATTTCATTATACTTTACATATTTTATACTAACACTAACGGCCGGTTTCTCGAACGATGATCAACGAAAAAATCTAATAATTACTATGTGTCAAACTCGGATCAATCGTGATTTGGGTTTCCAGAAACCGGCCGTAAGGATTACCTGTTCATATAATATAAATTAATTAATGATCAGACACATTTCACACCACACTATTCAGTCTCAAACTAAGTAAAGCTATGTAAACTATGTAGATGGCATGATAAGATGATTTTATGAATTTTTTTGAACTTACATAGAATACATGCTCACATGTAGACACAGATATGTTTATCCTATGAAAAAAATCGTGTGTCAAAATTACCTACTAAAAGCTACTGTAAAAAATATGCGAAATAAAATAAAGATATGTATTCGTATGTCTGATGTCTTCAGGATCTCCTTTCAACGAATTAAAAATCACCATTTTCTATCTTTACCTCTACAAATTATGGTATTATTAGTAGACAGACATAAAATTCCCATGAATAATAAAATAGTTAAAAACACCCTCGCCACCATCTTCTGCGAAACACGATACACTAATAGCACCCGGCTTCTCTTGCGAATCGTATCGAGTGACGCGAACAAATCGCTCGTGTAAATCGTAAATATGCTTTTTTATCCCGAGCTATTCACGGGACCGTCTATATCCGGCGAGCACCATATTGTGAGGCAGGTAACCCAAAAAAAATGGCTCATTACGACGATTATAAAATAACAAAACAGTTTTAACTTTATGTCTAAGTTAGGAGAGTTTAGTATTGAATGATTCTGATGCAGGTTGCATTTCTAAGGTATACCGAATTTGTAAAAAGGACGCTCTTTTGTGGCTGCAGACAGTGTGGCACCGAAGCCTTTTTGTTCGTGCAAAATGCTCGAGTTTGTGAATGGAATGATTGGTTCCGAGAAACTCGGATGCGTTGACCGACTGCGGCACAAGTGCCGGTAATGAGTTGCTCCTTGATTGCCATTTACATGCGATGAGCTGCCGTCTGTTTGGCTTCTTTGAGTGGGTCGTTGCGTGAATGTAAATTCGTAATACGATAACTTACAATTCTGTATGAACTTTACTGCTATTGTTTTCTTTCATCATTTCCTATCTAATATAAATATATTAGGTACTTATGTTATCAAATCATCCAAGTGAAAAACTATTTTATGTTCAGAATTTTACATAAAACGGACGAGTAGTTGCGATCCAAATGAGGACCAAACATATCATTATCATTCGTATTACTAACTTGACTTACAGGAATATTATTTTTTAATAATTAATATTTTACCTTATCTTGCATTGCTTTTGCTAATATTGAAATTCTTGTTTATCGAATGGTATGTTAAAATACATAGGTGTTTTAAAGAACCCGTTTGTAAAAGTCTAATTTTGTATCTAACGATCTAATAAAATAGGTAGGTACGCATTGAAAGTTTGACTTGGAACTTTCACTGTGTAGTTAAAAGTGGTCTAACTAACCATGTGGTCTTGTGACTACATCAGTTTCACAACTAGGTTTCCACTGCAAGTACTTATTAAGTCAAATACATTTACATACACAAGAAAAGTAGGTTACTAATGCCATTTACCATATATTTGTATGTAGTATATGCATAGATATGTTACATATACTTATCAATTTTTTAACAGTAGGTAGGTAGGTACTTTACCAATGTTATTTATTTACTATATATTTTTATATGGATATACATACATATTTGCTACTTATATCATATTTTTATACTTACAGCTTTGATGGAATAAAGTGTCCCATCTGATGTTAAGTACTATTGCCTATAACAATGCCTCACTGAGCACTTTTTGATGAATTGAGGATGTGCCTTGTGGCGCATTAAAAAGGTACACTTTGTAAAATAGCGTCTAATATACAAACAATCTTATCTAATTTATCACATGGTGTATAATTTAACACGAAATATAGCTTTCAAAACAACCATGGAATGAAGTCAAAGACTCGACATTTACTAAAATAGTTTTATTTCTTGAAATGTTTTAATCTGATAAGATATAATGTGCAAGTAAATGTAACGCAAAAATTCAATCAGTTCGTGACCACAGTCGCAGAGCTCATGAATGAAATAAGAACACGAATCGTAATGCTGTACGCTCAAGTTGAAGTCATCAATCGAAGTGTAAATTGATGTCGGCGAACCACACTTTTCCATAGAATCGTGATGTTACGATTCATAGGGACAGACTCCATTCACCTATTACTAGATCTTCGCACCTCACCGGCCACAGAACGCATCCCATTCACGACAAGCGAGTAAATCAACCGAGAACACTCACGCCTTGTAAGGTCTGATCGAGGGCGTTTCCTCAAACGGAAAACAACTTTCTGCGATCGATGGTAAAACCACTCTCGTACGCGCTGACTTTGAGTTACGACTTTTTTCCATATCTATTTTTGTGCAAACACCGCTTTGTTTATAAAAGGCACTGTGTGATTTCTCGCAGGCTAGAATCGAACTTTTTTGTGGTAGCGTAGAGTTTAATATCGAATGTATTTGTAGGTAAGTTACAACGTTGTACTTGTGAGGCTCAGTTTTATGAATGAAGCGCAGCGTTGCGAGCGGAAGCAGAGCCGGCCGTGGCGCGGCTTTCCCGCGGCAGCCAGTTTCATTAATAATTAAAATGCAGCAACTGGCGGAATGACCGGACGCGGAGATGATTTCTACTAGTTCTCGATGCAGGCGCAGCTTCTAGTCGGCCGCATCGGTCGGTTTGCGCGCACTCGACGGATCAACACATGCAATCTAGCTTCGAACAACTAGTCCCAAAACTGACAATCACACAAAAAACTTTGATGCAATCAAATGTGATGCGTAATATGTATCATTAAACGGTAGCCTATTCGAAAGTGGCTCGCCCTGGGTAGATGACGGCGCAATAATTTAAAGGTAACGGTCAAAGTAATTTTTGACTGCCTCATTTTATGATTGCGCAACGAGAGGTCTGGACTAACCGAACAAGACGAGCGGGCACGATTACAAGGTTGAAAGAGGATAGATTGTTTTAGAGTGAGAGAACGGAGTATGACGAAGCTATAAAGAGAATGAGATAGATACGGTAGCTAGATACGCGCGTCCGGCGGCCCACTTCCTGCCGCGGGATAGTGAGCTAATGTCCTGCGAAATTACAACAGGCCATCGATTCGGTAATGTTTATAATATTACGCAGCACCTAATCACAACCAAGCAACATTATCTGAAAACTAATTTCAAATCATTTTTTCCTTATCATCAAAACAAAGTAATTAGACATGTCATGTTCCACATCCGTTGCCCACATCGAGGCTAATTGTTGGCGTCTTTCCTTCTATCACTCGGCCTGCTCTTAACTTGATTAACCTAATCAAGAGACTAGGCATTTGAATCGTTGGTACAATATCAACTTGATTGCTTACATCCTTCGGCTTTGTCATAGCTTGCTCTAAGAAATGTAGGTGTATTTTTCAAGATTCATATTATCTGGCTAGAAAATGGTTTAAAAAGTCAGTGTTGGTATTAAGCAAAAGATAATTGTAAAAATAGCCATAGCAACGAAATCATCATTCAATTCTCATCCTCAAATCATTAACATAATCATTATCATTTAACATAGAGAATTCCGACTGGCCAAAGTACGCAGTAAATTATATCTAATCCCAAACGTGTACTTTTTTTAATCTTTAATTCTTAAGCCGACTTACTTACTTGTTTGTGTTTTTCTTACACACAAAATATTACTATATTTTTGTATTCATTTATTTGATCTACCTTTGAACTAGGAACCACATAGTAGTATAATGTTGAGAAGAGCAAAGTGAGACGACAGCATCCTTACAGCGGAAGCATCCGGCGCCCACGCACGCATTAATTGCGCTACTCTTTTTGTTTAGTCGCGCACTCGGCTAACTCGATTACCGCAATCAGAGCGAGCCCTT
Organism: Ecliptopera silaceata; assembly: GCA_932527185.1. Lineage (NCBI taxonomy): Eukaryota > Metazoa > Arthropoda > Insecta > Lepidoptera > Geometridae > Ecliptopera > Ecliptopera silaceata. The sequence continues at coordinate 4,376,741 of OW052208.1, read as the reverse complement.
TGCCCTGACGCCCCTCTGTCTGGGACCACTAATTACTGACGTTCCATTGTTTATACCTACTTCATCTTCTTGGGTTTTAGCCAAGTTGACAATCGACGATCGGTAGATGATGGGCCTTTTCTTTGTTACAAATGTTTTCTGAAAATTGACATCTTGATGTAAAAAAGTAGATAAATATTTTATTGTCTAGATTAGTTCGAGACAGATCAAAAGTGTATTTAAAAAAAAAAGATATTTTGATTCTACTCATTCTTTAATCAGTTTTAGAGTTAAATAACAATTTGCCCAACGAGCATCCAAGGTATTCGCACTGAAAAGATTTATGCCTAAATAAAATTCTTATTGCTATTTTTACCCATGACTGTTTTCATTCATGCTTAATTACGTGTTCGTTCCGTTGCTATAGCAAAACAAACTTTATGCGTGATATAAATAAAAGTTGTTGTAGTACACGTCGAGTCCGTCAACCTGTCATACCACATTGTCGCATCGAGTCTCGTTTATGAATGAACTTACAGATCGAGCGACTTCCGGCTAACTGTTGAGATAGTACGACACTCTTCCTGGTTCCTGCTATGGTATCTTTAATTACGACGCCAGCATAACCAGACCGGTGGTAATCGATACCCGTCAAAGTAGATTTCACTTCTAATGCCTAAGAAACAGAGCAGAGATCTCACCGGAGACTTCGATCGATCGGAGACCATTACAACTTTATCGCGATCGTTCGAAATATGAATAAAGATATTCTAAAAGTGACCAAGTCGTACGTCCGGCCATGGGATATTAGACCTTACTATAACATTGATTATGGTAAAATCTAGATCAGCTTAATCTCGTATGCTGGTGGTTCACATCCTGCAGAACACGTTTCTTTCTTGCCTCCTTCCCGGCGTTTCACCGTTACGCAATATATCGTAAATAATTAGCGGAAGGCCAGATTCCCGTGTCTTATGGAGATGACAACTATTGAGTTTTTTCACCGGACGTTTCCAGTCGGCCTAACAGTACCTTCTTTATATGTCCGATCACCGAGACGCAGAGGCGAGCTAAAACTTGAGACTGGGTATGGGCTCCAGTCCTTGCAAGAGAAACTCGTTAAAGAGAACCGATGTTTACCTTAAAAATAGACAACGTTGGTTTCTTTTCAAAACTTTATTTTGATTCTGTAAATATTTTTTTACTTGAAAATACAGAAATAGGCAAATTCATCAAATCTCACTAATCTTGAGGAAAAAAAAATATGCGGTGCTTATTGCAATTGAGCAACAAAAAAAATACGATTTGCAAAATGGACACATTTTCACGTCTGAGGTTTTTAGTGTATCACCTTGTGTGCCAAACCATACAGCTTAGTTCTCAGTACCCGTATCGATGTGGAGCCATTATCACCCATTAACAAGTTTTGAACACCCGATTACAGAATCGGATCGCTCGTAACCGAGCCGACGATCGCGCTCGAAACTTTCTCGTTTCTATCTCCGACAGAGGTTCTCACGCGACAAAATTAAAACAAGATTCGGTCATTTCGGTTTACCAAAACCGCGCCTACATATACAACACAAATGAGCGTTTTTACACGTGGTTTTGGATAGGTGCGCCGAAACTCGACCGCGTCTCTACCAGATAATGAGGGTCTGTAGCACCTTCGTGGTCGGTCGACGCTTCTGCGGCGTGGTACAACGCTGCACCAGCTAGCGGAGGACAAGTTACGATGGTTGCTTTACATATTCTCACGGCGGCGCTTGCGCCCGACAGATATATAATGTTGCAATGAAGACCGGTCGGCCGCGTTTCTGACCTCCGCTCAGACCTCGATTAGAAAAGAATAACGAACGAATTAAATAGAAGAGTGAATATGTTAATCACGGCGGTCGCTCGTCCGCTGATAGTCATCGAGACCACGTCTCATCGATTATGATGCCTGTTTATATCGATGGTTAGTGGCTACTCTAAAACATAATTACCATTAGATGAGGCCAATAACCTATACTCGAATAGCAATTTCACAAGATTCACCAAAATGTTTCGTGGTTTTAGTTCAACATTGGAGAGAAAAAGTTACTAACAGAATCCGTAAGGACAAACGAGTTTTGGCAATTATGTATGTTTGAGTTCAAAATTAAATGTTGCCTTTGCTTTTGATTAATGTTTCACGTTGATCACTGATAAATATTTCATCAACATACAAATTGGTTATCGATTCTAATGAATTGATTGATTGAGTTTGGAAAATTCTATTAATTTATTTCAAGTATATGAAAAAATATGTAAGTAACTTGTGGGCTAATTAATATCCGATTAAATGAGTGTCAACCCTTCGACATGAAATGTCGGCGATTTTATCGAGGTATCTCAAGATAGTATCATCTGCAGTGCCTCGGTCCTGCCAGCCTCCACTATCCACTTCATCTAAACTCACTACTTTAACGTGACTGAAACACTGTCTACATTAAAACACATTCAGAAATACAATCGAATACGCTATATTCTATAATTATATACATATAAATAATCACGGACAATTCACACATCACACACTAAGCAAAGCTTGTGCTAGTGGAACTAGATTGCTGATTGGATACTTAGATAGACACCCAGACACAGAACAAATGTTAATATTCATCACACAAACATGAGCTCCGAGTGGGTATCGAACCCACGTCTCAGCATGGAAGGCAGAGCTACTACCTTCAGAGCTGTGACGCCTTAATTAATTATTATTAATTAAGAAACGAAAGACTAAAACTTTATGGTAATAAGGATAGTCACGTAAAATACTCATCATGGAATAATTATAATTAATATTATTTATATTAATGGTTAGTAAATAACACTCACATTCGTTTTGGTGCGAGATTTCAATCAGACGATAATCTGAGAAACTGTGAGAATAGAATATTGAAAATTAATCCAATATAGTTAATAAATTGATGCATAATAAATTAATTTACAAGCTTTTATAATTTGATATCTCAAAAAAGAAAAACAGTTATGTTCATAATAAATTAATTAAAACCCGGAATGAATGTTACATTTGTAATTCTACCACGTTTTCCATTTATTATTTTTAATATGATTCGTAACTATTTCAGGTTGACAAAATAGTATTTAAAGTCAAAAAATAGTTTTATGCGACGAAACATACGCATCGTATTTTTTGCCGTTAATATTGATAACAACGATTACGATAGTAATAACAATTTTATCTTTTCTATTCAAACAAGCTATTTTAGAGAGATAACATTCAAAATGCCATTGACAGGCGTCACAGCTCAGTTGGTAGTAACTCTGCCTTCGATGCTGTAGGTCGTGGGTTTGATTCCCATCCAGAGCAAATGTTTGTATAATGAACATAAATATGTGTTTTGTGTCTGGGTGCTTCTATGTATTCTATGTATGTATTTACAAAAAAAATGTATATATTTATTGTATTCTATCAGCAATCTAATTTTCATAGTACAAGCTTTGCTTAGTTTGGGACTAGAGTGTGATGTATGAAATGTCCATGAATATTTATTTATTTTAAATACAAAACCTCAGGTTGTCGGTAAAAAATCGGGGTGACTCAAAGTTTGTTGTTTAAGGCTTTGTGGTGACTGGTTGTTAGTTCAGCAAATAGTATTAACGTTATGTTCGAAACAAAATCCTTCATCTTCATCCATTGTCTTACTTTTATGTACTTAAACATAAATACAAACATGTTAGTAATACATTATTAATACATATTCACAAGAAGAGATCGAATTAAAGAAGCTTAAAGAGCAGTAAAGTTGATTTATTGATTTTAAGGATATACAAGTTTCTGACATAGTGGTTTCAGCTCTTTAAAAAGTACTTGTATTTGCTACAAATTTTCAAAAACGATATTAGTGGGAAGTAGGATAGGATAAATTGATAAGTCACCTATACACGGGAGAAGAGGACAGTGTTATTCATTCACGTAGAGGCTGAGCTTAGAAGGCAAATAGCCGCACCCAACAGAAACCCAATGAGCGTATCATCTACGCTTAAGTGTAATGAGCCGAGGAGTTACCACATTGTGTGCTCGTAGCCTTAGAACATTTATATCGGAGTATTGAATGTCAAATTAAAAAAAAAGCTTTATGCGTAATTACGGAAGCTTGTCCCGTGGTATTAAAACCAACGAGCTTTGTTATTGCGGTTGGCATACAGGTATTCAGCATTCATAGGTGCTGTACATAACTCAGGTCATATTGAAGACAGGCGTCACAGCTCAGTTGGTAGTAGCTCTGCGTTCGTGGGTCGTAGGTTCGATTTTCACCCGGAGCAAATTTTTGTGTGATGAACATAAATATTATTATGTCCCGTGGTAAGACCAACGAGCTTTGTTATTGCGGTTGGCATACAGGTATTCAGCATTCATAGGTGCTGTACATAACTCAGGTCATATTGAAGACAGGCGTCACAGCTTAGTTGGTAGTAGCTCTGTCTTCGTGGGTCGTGGGTTCGATTGTCGCCTGGAGCAAATTTTTGTGTGATGAACATAAATATTACTATACAGAGGTTATACTGAGCTGTGTTAATGTCAATAACTAAATTACTCTCTAATCTATACGTAGAAATACAAAACCTTTTTGTTCGTTTCGCTCTTTTTGTTTTCACACTTACGAAGGGCAATTTAAAAATAGATTTAGTAAAAAATGTACAAATAAAGGCGTTGAACAAGTTCCGTTGACTAAGGCCGTGTTGACACTATCGAAAGCAAGCTCAAACAGATCGGACCTCGACTTGCGTGTTTACAACTTGTATATTTCGAAAAGCAAATTACCTTTTGCAAGATTCTTCGAACAGTTTAAATAATAAAGAATTAAACTGCTGAGTATATTGACACTATCAGTCAAACCACGCATCAATTATCTTTGAACAATTTCATTAGGTACTTACCTACCCATATTTGTGTATTACATTTTATTTATTAAACCTTTTATTACACTTGTAATTAAATAGTGATAAAAATAAATTTTATTTAAGCGCTCTAAATAGGTAAGTAAACTAAATGAAATTACATAATAGGAAAATTATTTTCATCAAAGCCTACTTATAGACATATGTCCATATTCTAAATAGGTAGGTATTCTGATGGTATCTTATGATTGAATTTAGGTTCCAGCCAACGACTAATATTTTTTGATTTTCATTTTAATATCCATTTTTAACATTGCATAAATGTCATCACGTCTTATTACTGTGTTGTTTGAACTGTTCAAAATTGTTCAAGAGCAAGGCTGTAATACTACGTAACATGCAATAAACTTCGCAAAATTCGACACTCATTAATTGAGTCAATATCATGGAGAACTGTCCGATCACATGAACGTGAGCTGTTATATTTGGAGCTCTGTTCGATTCATCGGTTGTATAAGTTTTTGTGTTGCGCGAGGCTCAGGTTATGGTGGTGCAGAGGTAGGTAGCGGCGGCGGCGCAGGCGTCAAGCGATGATCGCGCGATATGAGCAGTCGCGCCGTGTCGCCGCGACATCGGCGAGGCTTCCGTTCCCGCGACCAACTCCGTGGGAACCGCTTTATTTTCGTATTTAAATTCGACCCTCATTAAACTGGTTTGGCTCAAAATTTGCTGCCTTCTTTCGACGCCTTTTACTCAACTTTTTATGGTTCCGTTCGACATTTACTGTTTGTGATTTTTTTTTCCAGAGCGCGAGTCGGAGCACAATGAATCTTGTCTCTGTACTCCACATAATGAGATCGTGAATTTCTTTATTTCTAAATGCACAATAAATCAATGAGACGATCGAGGTTCTCATGATTCATGGCAGACCTTATTAGGAGAGAGACGGAGAGTTTGTTACGTCATACGGCGAGTACTACACGTAATTTTATTACAAACTTATCACTAACACCATAACTTTAATATATGGTGGTAGATAGTGTTTTGAGCTAAACTTAATTTAATTTGGGCAATATAAATTAATGGATAGAGAAAGAACCAGTTTCCAATCGGTGGCTGTTGGGAAAATCGGATCGTATCATCTCGAACCATTATATTTAATTAATACAGGACGATTTATGTGGTAGATATGGTTGCGTGTAATTTTTCCTATAATAATGCATGGTAGGTACGTCGGGTATTTAATGTACTTAATTATTCATGTTTGATTTATGATTATAGATGTTCTCGTTATGTATACAAAGTTTTGTAATATTCATACCAATTCATTTGCATATTTTATTTTAGTGGGAAACTAAAAGATTGAAGTAACATTTTGTAGACAATTGTTGTATTAAGTAGAGAAGACATAAACGCTCACCCTCTTCGAGTCACTTTTATATTGTAATCGAGCTTCGTATAGTTTCATAGAAACTGTTATTTTTACTGTTAATTTTATTATCGTATGATAATAAAAAATATTACCAATAGGGTTATTCCAGGTCTTAAAAAGATTTTCGTTTCCCCACGGTGTCACCTTACACCGGATGATGGGTAACCCTGCATTACAGTCTAAACATTACGACAAACATATTTATACGATGTTCAACCTTAATGTATGCACGTAACATTCAAACTCATTTAAAACTTTACTAACTTCAATATTCATCGTTTAACTTTTGGATACCACACGCAAAGGACTGTAAGCTTTATTATAATCGTTGTTAGAGTGGATTTTGAGTTTACGGTGATATCGGATACCGGAAGGACGCATTGTACAGGCCTTCGCTACCTGTTGATAATTTTCATTGTGAGTGGAGAACATGCACAATACTCTGTTGCTAGCGTTAGAACCTTTTAAAAGCATTCCAACGATGAGTAACACTTAGATAATTTCTTTATCTTTCGCAATAGATAGTATAGAAAACGTATGCAACTATGTATCGAAATTCCAAGTTTTTATAACTACACCAAAATAAAGGTAGCAAAGGGAACGAAGTAATGAAAAATCATTGGATATAAATCATATCAAATTAAGAACCTGCTTTCATGTTACTGAAACAAGAAACAGCTAAAAAGGACCGTTAATCATACAGAAACGCCCGAACACTGCCTAAGTTGTCTAAAGCTCTTATGGCGGCACCTTTCAGGCGTCAACGAACAACATTTAATACGCTTTTAAATGACTATACTTTTGAATTAGCATCCACTCATTTCATATTTATATCCGCCATTTTTCATGCGCAACGAACGGCGCATACGCAAATGCAAGCCATTAATAAATTACAGAAACACACATGTACATTGATGTTTACGTCACCACGTACGATGTAGATTGTGTGTATGTGTGAGTACTTCCTCTTGTGATATCTGTGTGGGCGTGTGAAGATGCCGAAAGGGGGTTGCGGGAGGGAGGGTGACTTCCCGCGTAGCACCTGGCGCTCAGGGTAACATCGACTGAATCCCATTGATTTGTGGCAAGATGCTTGGTGCTCCGATTTATCCTTTGTTTATGCGTTGTGATTTATCAAGTGTTTCTATAATACACTCAACCTATTTAATAATTCAACTTCATTTATTCATTATCATCATTATGTATGTTAAATATTGTCCGATCTTAGGACTTCAATGTTTGGTGTACAATTACATAATGTACCCCAATTAGGGTATTACAACAGGTTGGAAAAGAGCGGGCCGGTTCAAAAGCATGCAGAATTTAATAGATATATGTATCTACTTACTGAATAAAAAAAAATGACACTATTTGTGCTTAAAATACTCGTCCAGTGGATAGTAAACTTTTGAAATGAGCATTCTTTTTTATATAGGTACCTACCTGTATTTTTTAATACACTGTACGCTTCTTGTATGTCTTGCTTTGTTATGTTATAAATAACATAACAAATAAGTAGGTACCGTGTAAAAACGAGAGATTTTTATGAAACTATGTCGAAGTCAAGATAATTGATTCAAGTGAAGCTTATTTAATGAAAACACTAGGACAATGTAAAGTGTTTGAATCAGGCGAGGCATTCAAGCACCGTGATGACAATACCGACCACATCCTCTGTTTGTGCAAGTGAAAGGCAATTGTTGCGTTTTATTTGTTTTAACCAAACTTTTGAAATCATGTCGCGTTGCTTATTACCGAATGTTATTTCGACTAGGTCAAACTATCTGTTACAAATATTTTTGGGTATATTTCTGGGACTGATTGGTTTTAAACTGACGTCACATAGCAATTTTTGCTTTGTGATAAAAGATACTTAGCACTTTTAAAAAAAAAACTAACTAATCTGATATAAGTTCTTTTGAAATAAGTTTCTAGATCGCAATGCTCTTTGCTGTAATCTGGTTTATGAGTGAGTTGATGGCAGGCAAAGAACAAATATAAACATAAGACGGTCTGTCAATGATTCGTCTCGATTTCGATATTCCATAAGTCCGGAAACGACCAGTCAAAATGTTTGCTCGTGACAAAGGAACTCGTCCACGTGTCGTCGTCCAAACATTGACTCGGCGCACCCACAGATAACAATACCGCGAACGTATCGCCATCGCCGCACCATGCCCTACGATCTCGTGCCGCACCTAGACCGTACCTTACAGTTCTTTAAGTACGTGCATGGCTTCTGAAAGAACAAAGACTACGATATGACACCTATGAGCAAATAGCGTAACTCTTACTTGATTTGACATGCTCACTCTTTTGTTCTATTGATCTAGTTATAGTTTTAGTTAAAGTTTTATAATGCTCACAGTGATGAGATCAGCAAAGTCCTGCTTGTTACAAAATTTCGCCTTAAAATTGGTGCTTCATGATGCTCTCAGAAATAATCATTAACAATACTCTCGTAGATCTCTAAGAAAATCTGTGAATGAATAGTTTTTTTCTTTGTGGTAGAGCACAAAAAACTAAGGCCCTTTACTCCGGATGGTTCTACGCAGCGCAATATTTACTACGCGTCCCGTCCCTTTCACTTCCTCTGCGGCGACAACCTGAGCCCGAGAGAGACTGCATTATACGAACCTGTTCGCGAGACAAGGACAGTAGATTCATTCATAACCGAGTCCGCCATCCGGTCCACGTTCTGATCAATCATTTCATCTCCTTCTTACGTGCAGTCTCCTCTCGAGTGCGAGCAGGTGCCACCGGATGCATAGCGACACACCGGAGCTTCAATCGGAAGCTCTTAAAAATCTCGTAACATTTCACTTCCAGTGAAGTCGAGTTTCGCGGTGGAGCAATAGCTTTTGGTGATAAAGTGTTAGTGCAAAATTGAATGGTCTTTTGTTTCGGATAATAAATTGGTTGGGTTGATGAGAAGACTGTCGCAATTGGTGATTTTGGTAAGCTCGCTGGGAGTGCGACGTAGCGAGCTTCGCCCCTCCGCCGGGCGCCCATTCAGCCGCGAGTAGTCGCGCGCCGGCCGCAGCGAAGCACGCGCGCCCTCACAGCCCGACTCTCAAAACTCTGGATAAACAACTAGTATTTTGAAATGACCGGTTCGAAACAAGACCGCTCGCGTACAACCTGTGTTCCGAGAGTGCTTGCTCACTAGTGATTTCTCTAATTGGTGCATTTGAGTGAGTGACGCCGGGGATGTACGAGGACGCGGTATGGACTATACGATGCCCCGAATTGCATTAAATGGGTAATTGGTGCACGTCATTGGATAATGGATTCGGCTCATCTACCTATCATAATATATTATGTCCTTCTGACGAGCGTGGGTCGTCTGAGTTTTGCACTCGACTCCAGAGATTCTTTGTTTGTCTGCCGTTCCATTATAAATATTTAATGCAACAATACTATTTTAGTTTCCATGAGATGAATACAAAGCTTATATTAAATAGTACACTTTGGTACATATTGATATTCAATATCATTGAGTGGCTCGAACATGCCTAAAAGTGTCCATGATAAGAATGTATTAATACGCCTACTTAAGCTTCAGTTTAAGACATTCATGCAGAAATGTTTATGCTTTCATGTTGCCTCGACTTACTGACTTAGTTTTATACTGAAGTCTACTAATTAACCCTTTAACTGTAGTCTACTAGGTAATCTAGTAGCGGCATAAACATTACTTAAAGCGGTTAACGGCCAATTAAAATAAACTGAAATGCGAAATGACGATACCTATTCATTAGTGGTTAAATTAATTACGATTAGTCAACTCACTCGTGCCGATGCCTGGAGGCACATATGCCTACTGTTTATTTGAAAACAAAGAACAGTAAAGTGCACTTATTTTTTTCATAATAACTGACAGGAAATATAATCCTAAATATAAGTTTGTGGGTAATGTGTAATGCAGAAGCAGCTCAGATAAACTTATTATAAATAGCCATATACATAACATGTTTTAAAAAAAAAAATCGCACTATTGTTTTGTTCGACTGATGACATAGGTAGACAGAATACAGTAATAAGTGTCTATGATAAATAATAAGTAACATAATCGATTGAGGATACTCTATAAAGTCTAAAAAAACTGAATCAACTTTAGCCGACGATTTTTCTGCTTCAACACCTCGTATGCTCGTTCCCAATACATGGAAGTATGCGAGCAGCAGTCAAGCTATTCCAATTACTCAGATTTTCGCCTTTTTGCAGCTAATTCTCCTCGAAGAATTCCTTCGCTTCTTGGCTCAGGCAGGTACGCGTTATCAGCCGAGCCACAGTTTACTACATTGTTAGTATAAAAAGCCACAGCCAACCGTGGGAATGAAAAGACGTGTTAAACAATAGCACACAGATAAGAACATCGTCAGACCCCATTTGGGGTATGTGCCTTTAAGTAATTAAAGGCAAGTTTCCATTTACGCGGTCCGCTTGACTTCTGCAGTGATGACTATGCCTTAATATGATTTAAGGATCACTTCTATATAATATTTTTTCTAAATTTAGGGTTCATTTCGATGGAGAATAGTTCGTTTTGATTTTAGTCATCTTTAGTGCTCTCAGATTTAATAAAAACCTGTATACATGAAACCTAATATAGATATTATGTTTATTACATTGATATTATTGGAAGAAACTTCACTGGTTTGCGTGTAATTTAAATTGTTTTCAGTAAATAATATCTAACTGTTGCTTTACCAAACAAAAAAAAAAATAACGCCATTGACTGACGTAAGGCTTATAATATACTAACCTGTGAACAAAACTTAAAGCATTTAGATTATAATTGATTAAATTCACAAAGAAAGGAGGTTTGTTCAATAAAACACTTTCAGACTCTCAAACCATTAAAACGTGAATAAACCCAAGGGCAGAAAAGCACGCTGCAACGGATACAGGTGTAAGTTAGTCGTTTTTATACTTTTTAACTATATTCCATAGACACTAAGGGCCCCCGCAAACTGCAGACTTTATATCGGCCGATAGTTTGATCCGCTTCGTCATCAGTATGAAGATGTATGCAGATGCACATTACAGTGATTCAGTCTTCATACTGATTAAGAAGCCGACCAAACTATCGGCCGATAAAAAGTCTGCAGTCTGCAAGGACTATAAAGAAACCTTTCAAATTAGAATGAGGGCATTTCATTGCCATATTTTGCAAGTATTTACCAGATGGCGCTAGTATTTCTAAGGATTTATTTTTAATTCTATCAGTCACAAATATCCGGACCATTCAGTTTGGTCAGTAGGACGATCTATAATTGTATATGGGTTAAGTGTAATTTTGTAAATTAATTAAACTTTTTTGACTTTACTTACTATACTATATTACTTTATTATTTCATTTACAGTATTAACAAAATGTACATAGGCATATAAAATACATAATAAACAGAGAATTTTATAAATAAATAATAAATTCAGCAAAACACAAGAGCGCTCTGTTTCAATTCAGTTCAGAATATTTATTTTATGCTATTTGAAACTAAGCTCTATTTATCAAGCCATTTAGAACTCTTTTGTCAAGTTATAAAGAGTCGACATCGCAAATTTATCTGTAAGGTTTTTTTTCGTTAGGTAAATGGTAAATCCCACTTGTTACAAAAAAAGCTGAGCCTCATAATAGTGTCAGAGTGAGAGTAACGTTAACAACTCTATTCCAAACAATGCTGTCGTTGGTGATTCACAAACTTTATGTTATTTTAACGTATTTTCGTAGAAATATGATTTGTTGCTGAAAGTAAATATTTCGTGTGGTTGCAGTCACGCCCGCTTGCCTGTTGCCAATTCTATCTAACAATAACATGCGTGCGCGCAGACTATCATAGCTGTGTGCATTCAATATACATATTAGAGCTGCATATTAAGTAAGGCATTCGTGTGCCATATAATGCCATGATAATAAAATTAAAGAACTTTATTTGTAACTAGCTGACCCGTGCCCACTTCGTTGGGCATAATTCGACCGCTTTTTCACCGAATCACCGATTCACTTTGCAAAACGGACTAGCACGTAAAAGCCTTTTTATTTTTCGTTTTTTTTTTGTATAACCAATGACACTCAGCAATAATATGGCTTTCTATTGGTGAATTTTTTTTTAAATCGGTTCAGTAGATCCTGAGATTACCCCTTTACAATAGACATATTTAATTTTATTTTGCTTATTTCGCAAAGTATTTTCCAAAGTGGTTGGTATGCCACTTAGCTCGTTGATTGATTGGTATTTGCATTTTGCTTATATTCCAAAAGCATTTGGTATAGAGCCAGTGCTCTGTTCAGTCAGAAACAAACGTCAAATTTTCGCAGCCAGCGAACCGTAGCGCCCCTGACTCACAAAGAGCGTTAAACTGTACGCTTACATTCAAATTCAAATATCCCCATTTACAATACTGTCCACCATACCTACTGCGAGCAAAGATATACGAGATTAAAAAAACACTAGTGTTAAAAGTTTACGGAATAATTATGTAATTAGTATTTTTTTAATTCTCGTGAATCTAAAAAATATTCCTTAAAATATTCTATTCTGTGAATGTTTGAGTCTAGACTTAGGTTATTTAATAAAAAATACAAGGTTTAACAGAGTATTTCGATTATTTTACTTTTAAGAAATTATAAAAAAAAGTGATAATAAAACATAAACTTATTATCTTATTTTAGATTTTTCGTTCCCATTTTTTATAGAATTTTGGTTTATTTTTTGATAAAGATTATGTATAGATAAAGACTTTAACTACCAGACTTATTTAAAAGTTCCTTAGTTTGGGGTGATTTACAACCATAGTGATACGGATATATACTTTTCAGTAGGTATTCATCAATATAAAACTGCGATATTTTATTTCGCAACAAAACGCTAGTCTGAGTTCCACCAAACTATGTAGGTACGATGCGTAATAACACTAATAACAGTCATGTTACTTGTACGTTGCCAAACGTTTATGAAAATGTTGCACATTATTTTACAATATTATTTGTTACATTGTATTCATGCCTATAATCTAGGATTTACATCGGAGTTTAGAAACTTGGAACGTTCCAATTTATTTTGTTTTTGCATATTCAAACATATTTTCGATCATTTTCTGGGAACCAATACATAAAACCTCTCAAAACCTGCCAATGCCATAGAATACCGAGGATTAGAAACTGAACGTTATTTAAAATTTGGCAGGTTTTGTGAGGCTAGGATAATTACAAGTTAGTTAGTCATATTGTTAAGTACAGCAGAAAAAAAACCAGTATACCATTTGATACAACACATAGAATCAGTTAGAATGATCTGGAGTCATGGTGGTGATATTTTTAAGATCGTTAACATGATGCTAATAGGCGTTAATGCTGGTGTCGCCGCACTGACCCGATTCTGAGTGATGAAATCTTGAAGTCATATTATACTATAGAGCAAACGTGTATGAACATCCAATAATATCTGAAGGATGCATTGATCTATCACTTGCTTATTATAACAAAGATTTTTGACGTGACAACGTCTTATAATTCGATAGAGCCGGCTGCACGCACGAAAAAACATGACTCATGAGGCGTTCTTAGGCGTTCTGAGGCGTTCCATGAAGTGACGTTGTCATGTTCAACTACCGTCAGTAAACCGACTTTACAGACTACCATTTTTTTTTATATTTGCACTGTTTCAAACTAGTAGTAGTGGTTTTTTTTCGCAATATACCATACACATCACCTACGTCTATGATCTAGCACTTATAAATCGCTCACTATATAGTTTGTTATTATAACTCTGTTGATAAAGTGGGGTTCGGAACGAGGAGCACAGGTTGGGTATTTAAACTTAAATTAATTCTTCCGGATATTTCTACTGTTTGTGACAGATTGGTTTACGAGGATCGTAAATTTTTGGTTAAAACAGAATTAAATGTGCTTTTAAAACCACTCACGTATCAGCTCGAGATTAGCTCTTTTTGAGCTGTTACACGATTTCTATGATTTGACGGAAAAACGTGTATTTAGGCGTTAGTGAGTTCAGAGTTAGCCTTAATAAAATCGAATTTATTATTTATTTATTGAATTATTTATTAAACGTAAGACAAATATATACATTTATTGTACAAACAATCCAAACATAATTTAATTGTAGCGTAGTAGGTCTAAAACACAGTTTTTTTTAGAAAACTACATACTTACATAAAAAAAAAACAGAACTTTATTGAGGAAACATTAAGGCTTACAAAAATAATAAAAAATTTCCTACATCGGCGGTCTTATAGCAGACAGCGATTTCTTCCAGACAACCGTACTTATAAAATAAAATATCTCACATATACGACTAATTTCCTTTCGTTTATTTAATTAAACTTTTAATGGGTAAGGTGACTTATAAAACTATATAAAAAAGACGTAACAGTGTAAACACCTGAGTAGTGATATGTGACGCTAAATGGCGACTACGACACTGAACTTAACCTTAAACCACCTAAATTAACATACAAATGTACTTAAAGTGCATGAATTTGAATGTCTAATTAGTATCTACTTACCATTAATACCATTTATTTTACTAAACGAAGTCTGCCAGTTCAAATTGAGTTTTTATTTAGATAGTAACCTTCTTGAATAACCTGTTAAAAATAACAAAGTATCATAAAATACGATGATAATGTATGTTTCTAGCAGTGCTACAATGTCAGTATATTACAAGAGAATTTCATGAAAATCCATACAAAAAGCTCATGAAAATGATACAACATAATAATCTCTTCATAAAACCGCGAACGCCATTTTGTTGAGTCACCCAGCTATTATGCCGCCCACATGTAAACAGAATAAAACTTTTTAATTTTCCGATGGTCGAGGACGTCGCGGTGAGTTTTCTCGCGAAGATTTTTCTCGCGGGAGGTAGGTGCGTGCTCGGCGCATGCGCGTAGGCGTTGGGAGGCGTTCGCCAATGACTGGCTGGGCCGCCCCATGCTTTTTTCACGCCTCGTGTGTATACGCCTAGCTGCTGCATTCTAGATTCTCCGATATCTCTAAATTTATCCTACCTACTCGTCTGAGCACGCAACATTACTCTAATTAATTGGTGGCTCAAAAACTCTTGTGTCATGCATCTGAAATGTTTGGCACTGGCATGACTGAACAGAACAACAGACTTCGCTATAGATAATTTGTGACATGTTTTAGGATATTTTTAATGTCTTTAGTGTTTGAGGAATCTTATTTATGCAGGAATAGTATGCATGATGATTGATGAGAGTGGAAAAAAAACTGAAACTGTGACTTGAAAAACCTAGTTGTTTTGTCGTAAATCTTCTAAATTCCTACTACTAACTTGCTTACAAAATCAAGTTTTAATATTTCTAGCTACGAACAAATTGTGTGTAAATAAAATGTATTTCAATTAACTAGGTGCAAATATTGGTTTAATAATTAGCTGTAACGAACACCTAAGTGTTGTAATTTATTATTGGTAGCGCTATCATACTAATGGAACTCACTAGACATTTATATGCTTGGGGCTAGATGATGTTGTGTGGATTGTCCAGCATTATTTATTTATTATTATTGAAGTTTAATTAGAAATATGGTAAAACATTATTAGGTATTGACAGGTGGACTGCATAATATCTATTTGTGAAACTTACTGTTTTCTAATCAAACACCTTGAAGGTGCGTGTAGCTCTGACCCGAGCACCTGGCTCTGCAAACCATGTATACCTAACTCGTTTTGATAATACTGCTATAAATTACCTGTCACAAATGGAATTCAAACTACTGCAAAATGGCACGCTTTAATGAAATGTTCGAGCATGGTTCTGACTAACCTAAGCCATCCTTAAAGTATTTTTCGGCTGCCTGGAAGATATCGCTTTCAGCAATATGATCGCCCATTGTGTACCCATTGTTTTGTGTAAATTCTTTGTGTGGTGTACCACAAATATGATTTTACTGCAAAATGGCATGTGCTAATGCAATGTTTGGACGTGGTTCTGACTGCCCTAAAACATCCACAAGATACAAGTACCATTATATATGCATATATACCAGTGTATATGCGTTACACCGTAGGCCGCATCATCATTTAACATCAGATGTGATTGCGGCCAAGTGTTTAAAATGCCTATAATGCATTAAAAAAAACCGCGCTTGGGGATATGTGACCTTATTTCATTTTTAATATATGTAGATTGTATGTAGGTAGGTATTCATATCAAGTGACTATATGGTGCAATAACAGTGATAAAAACGAGATGCGATACGCCCGCCAGTAATAACGTTTTAATTAAATGGTCGGAGGTCAAATCACTTGTGCCGTGTCCCGCTGCTCATCTCGTGGCTAGTTCTACAAATTGAATCGTGGGCCTCTCACGACTGGGGAAGATATACCTACTGAATCTAGACTAGCTGTTATAGAACTGGTTTATATGTGCCTTGGTGAATCAAGCCATTAGAAATATATTTAATTTTATTGATTTAAAAAATAAATGAATATAATAATAATAATAAAATAATAATAAAATTTATTGTTCCAAAAACATTACATAATAGATCTTATTTACAAATAGGTGGTACATTAATATATTAATTATGTAATGGCATAACATTAGTTTTGTGATGTAAAGCAGAATCTACACTAAGCCACAATAGGCTTGTGTTGTAGGGTCTGCGTACCTTCCAGGTGGTTGCGCCATTATAACATTAAATTTTGTAGCAGGAAACAACAATTTTCTGGTTATAAAATCGAGAGTATATAATAAGAAAAACATTAACAATACAATTAAATGCATGCACATAAATAAAAACTACAACCACATAATGATATTCATGTTTTTTAAGTTTACTAAGTAGCAAATTATGTATTAAGTCTCTCGTGTATTTGGTGACTATTTGCGAATTCTCGTTTAATTTTCAAATAGCAACAAAATTTTCAAACATGCGACAATTCAAACGCAACAACGCAACAGCTTACAAATATGCAACATGCAAACAATGTTCGTGAATTCAAACATCTATTTACGAAAGCTGCTCGTTCTAAGGCATTGTTCACACAGCCGAATTGTTAGCTCTTGTTATGCCACATTGTTCCACATATGAACGTGCCTCCGTCACTATTCGGAGAAGCATCCATTGTGGCCATGTTTGTTGATGCGCAATCGACAGAGCCGCGTGAATCTCCGAATCCAAAACACGCATTGACGCAGCGCGGAAACAATCTTTGTGTAAATGTCGCGGAAAACAAACATAAATTCCTTCACACAACTGATGTTAAATCGATTGCATATGGATCACATCGAACAGATAACTTTCCTAGGAGTCTCGGTTCAATAGAATCTGTCCACTTTAGGTCACTTCGTCAGAAATGAATGTGAATTATCACGTTACTTCGAACATATCATGTCTATAGTTTGATAAATTATTCTCGTAGATATATTAGAATAACATCTAACTAAGCCTTCTCTATAAAGATGCAGTATCATTTTGTCTTTACCAAGCTGACAAATTATACTTTTACTCACAAACCAACTTAAAAAAAAAGGTAGCACTCCGGGAGTGCCGGCAGAAGTGAAAACTTCAATATTAACGTTGTGTTTTCACTTCTAAGTTTTCACATAAAAATATAACCACAGACGTCATAATGACAATGACACAGACACATTCGCGCAAGCGCCCTGTGCCGCCTAAACAGAGTCAGCACACTCAGGCACGGTAGAAAGAGTGGGAGATACTAGTTCCTCTCCCTTTCCCTCGATCTTACGCTTTCGATCAACGTCACGTGACCCTGACGCGAGTTTGAAAGTTTTTACCCACCCAGCGCCGCTAAAGAAGTTTTCACTTCAAAAATTAAAGGTATATGAAAAGATTAAAAAAAAACAAAACGCGATCATATGTCACAGCTTCCAAAAGTAATATTCATTGATTATCTCATTATACTACAGCCCCCGTTAAGCAAATCTACTCAATTTAAAATATTGAATTTACTGTTCATCTTTAGTTATGCGGGTGTCCACTATCCCATCGAGGGGTCGAGGAGGCTGACCCCAGTTGATCTTGCTCTAGAGTGATCTCTACAATTGACTCGACACCCAACAATTGGGTAGTAGCTTCAGAGATTCCGCTGTAGACGTTAATTGCTGTCTTAAGATTTAGAACTTGCAATTATTTTTTACCTAAGTCATATTATAATAAATAACCATTCTATTATATTTCATAGTTTAATAATAGGGGTATATTAAAAAGAAAATATTTTTGATCAATTAAAAACAATATAACAATTTTTGAAAGAATATACACTTTTTTATACATATTTTATACTCTAAATCTATTTTCGGTCTTCAATATTTTTGATCAGTTTAAATCAGGATAACAATTATAAAGAGAATAAAAATTGTAAACTCAATTCATTTCAATCTGATGAACGTGTAACAGAATCCCAGTATCAATGGGACATCATCAGACAAAACAAGACAAACGCGTTGATCTCATCGAGACGTGGGGTGACAAATTGGGCGCGACAATCGAGTTAGTTGACCCGGGGCCAGCCAATCTCGACTACTTGTATGATTAACCACACAGACATCAGCTAGATATTTATCTTCTGGGGTTACTTCTATCTATTTCGATTTGTATCCATTTAAGGAAATACGTTAGTTTTTTACTTCAAAGTTCTTTGAATGATTTACATGTAAAAAAATAAAAAATGAATGAATATTATTACATTTAATTCAGTCAAACCGACCAAAACCTTTACATTAAATAAATTCTTTGAGTTTACATATTTTTATATAAAAGAGTTTTCTTTTTTAATTTTTATCAGATCAAAAATTTCGAGAACCAAAAATGAAACCATTTTTATTTAGTTTTTGATAATGATTTTATATTCGAACCACTTTGTTGTCAAGGAAAAGCAATACCTACTTAGCATTATACATTTATACCTATTAACAATATAGATACCTATAATAAAATAAACAGTCGTAGACCAATCCTGTATCAGCAGCTAATCTATACTGTCCATTTGATTAATATTAAGATAATTATGTGCACAGTAGCAAACATACTGGTTTTATAGAGGTATACTAAAAATGTAAAGGTGTACAACTTTTTGTTCTGTTTGACTGTGAATTAAATGTACTACATGTAAAAAAACAAACATGTATGAGTGTTTGTTTTTTTACATGTAAAAGATGTAAAAAATAATGAAAGTAAATGTGAGAGTAGATTCAGAGTTGAATAATGACAGGAGTGAGTTAAGTGAGTAGAAGAAGAAGACATATGCGCCGACCCCAGATAAAAAGATATGATGATGATGATGAAAACATGATATCTTGAATATACTTTCAGTGATAATTTCTCTTTGTTCTAAATCTGGTACAGATCAAGTAGTCATTTTATTTATGACATCACTTACTCAATTTACAAATCCGTAACACGCAACACCGCTGCGGTAAATTAAGCACAGTTCAAGTTTCATGACCTCTGCAATACCTACTAAAATACATTAAATGAACCGCAAGTTTAATAAAAGAGGGAGTTTCTCAAAGACCTACAACCTGGGTTTTTTCTCAAAGATCTCTTCAACTGTTTTATCATCAATGGTAATTGCAGTCCAGAAAAAAGTAAAAAAAAGTACCAATTAATAAGTACATCTAGTTGTGCATGCTATGCTAGTCTATAGCCCAACTTGTGCTTTATATTATAAAATTGCATTACTACTACTATTTTTACTACTATTACATTACTCATTATTACTACTAGCATTTTTATATTATAAAACCAAAGAAGAGAGTACAGGTACCTACATCACTTAGAACTAAATATGTATTACAATCCTTAAATAGAATATGTCTATTACGTTCGTGACCAAAACATTGAATTTCACAGAAGGAAATACGACAAACGAAAAATGCACTCGAATTTTCAATCAATGTTACTGAAGCCAACTCGATATTATTTGACTATTGTCCTCCAATATCGGAACAACTTTACAATTGAATAAGAGTACTTTGATACAATTGAGATCGACTGATACCATTCTTGCTTCGACTGAATAATGATTGAATTTATCCTCATACAACCAACTCTTGAATTATTTCTTATAAATTTCTAAAAGTAGCTAAGTTTTCGTGATTTTTATTATTTTTCGCGACAATTTGCAGTAACAAACATCTCCATTATTTAATTGAAGTAAAAAAACAGACATTTTAAAAGCCCTTTGATAGATTATATTATGATTCATTTATTATAGTTGAGTTATAATTCATTGATTCAATTTAACCTCTATTATTTATGTATTTTTGTTCTAAATATTTCTGTATTATAGTATCATCATCATCTCCCTGCCCTTATCCCACGTAAGGTGAGATTGGCCTACATGTTTTCTTCTTCCACTCACTCCATTCTTCATCTCTTGCGTCTATTCCCTTCTCTCTCTCTCCGTATCTTTATTATTATTAAAATTCAAAATGCATATGGATTACAAATATAAATGGATATACATGGTAATTTTGACTGATGTTGCATCTATGACCAAATGTGATTTTGATTAGGGGCAATTCGTCGCCCCCATCACGGCTAAGTAAGTTTGATTGAGTAGGAGGTTACAATCCTGTTGCGTTACCCAAGTATTGTTACTATTAGTTATTTAGATACCTATAATACAAATACACATACACATACAAATATATTTATTTGGACCAAAAACTAATAAAAAAGTACATGTGTAAAACGATGCTGACCGCAAAAGTCTAAAACTGTGTCGCAGCCAGTAACGCCCTCCTCTTAGCTGGGGGTTTCCAAATTTAGGTACATAAATGGTTTACATATATATAATGCAGTTGCTTTCATTTACTTATCATATTTTCTAGATTGAAGTCATAAAAATGTAAGTCTGACACAGCACTATATCAAAAAATATTGTTAAAACAATTGTCTAGTCTTTATATTACTATGTAATATTACAGATTATCATAACTTAAGGAATTAAAATTTAAAGATCTTAAATAGATAACAATCAATAATCCTTCCACGAAGAGCGTTAACATTCGTGAGAACGAAAGTATTAAATGTTTCAATGGAATTCATTAAAAAGCATTATATCAGATCAATAAGTATGTACTCAATATATCTACAAACTAATTTCGACCCCTTCTGATCAGTTATTAAAATGAAATGAAGATGTTTACTGGCACTTAACCCTTGGACCCCTGTCGTGGTATTGTAATGTAACCGTTTTATTATTTACGCTTGTGGGATGAAAACATGAATAAATTAGTAAAGTAAACATGGTTTATCATAAACTGTTGATCAGCACTTTAGGTTTATTAAAAACCGTCGATCCCACATCCTTTTGATAGATCCTTGTAACTAAAAATATGAATATTTAGTGTGAATTTAGACTAAAAATGAACGAATAGTAAGTATTTCCAAATATGTACATTTTTAAGAAATAAATTATCTAAGTATCAAATTTCTACACGTTTTCTATTTTAGTGTAAACAATGCCGTTAGTTTAGACAGAATGTCTGAAAACTTTACAAATTTATTCATAAGCGAGCAACGTACATTAATGGAAAAGGTAGTAAACTGTATGCAAATAATGCACTTCGACACAAACCACTTAAACTAGCGAAATTGCTCGTCACGGGCCAGCGGTGTCTGTGGGAACAACGGCCGTGAGGGACAGATAGGGTGAGAATAGGGGTGTGCGGGGGAGGGTAGCTTTCGGGGTGAGTGGGGTAGCAGGCCGGAAGCGAGTGTGTCGGATCGTTCTACGCACCTGTGGGAAATGTTTGCCGCAATTTGAATATGGGACCGTTTTTGTCGGTTGCGCATTTCGCTGAACGTCATTAAAAATAACTAGGATAGAAGAAAAATATTATTCTTTTTACTCTTCAGTGTATAATATCTTAAGTACTAAAAGCTGACGTATTCATCTCATGAGGACAAAACAATTGGAGCATATTTCACAATCCAGCGTTTTGAAGTTATCTGTGTTTCCAACAGGTGCCGAAAGATTAGCCAAACATGAACAATAAAACAATCATAAACTTTTCCACCGTGACGTGATAAAAACTTTGACAAAATGAAGAACAGTGAAGAGTGTTTAGACTGATCAGACTACGAAACTCAAAACAGTGTGATATTTATTGATCTTATTAAAATTAAGAGTATAGTTTATGCTTGTAAATAAATATTAAAGTAATATAATTAAAAGAACGCTTAGTGTCAGCCTGTCGGGCGTAATTTCGGACTTGTCAAGCCCGCGGCAGACCTACGGCGACGGCGGTCATCGCAGGCATGGGAATCAAAGTCATGATGAAAGCTTTCAGTAAGCCAAAGGGTAAGTCACCTAGATTTAAGACCAAACTTTACTTTAAGTGCTGAAAAGCTGTAAAAAAAAAACAAAAAATATATTTGATCCCCGTGATAGCCCTAGTCCCCCAACAATCATAGGCCGACATGTAACACAAAGAAACAGATAAACTAAAAAAAAATATCTCACGCAGAAATGGTTTCCCTACAAATCCGATATCACAAGGGTGTGATATCGGATTTGATGGATACCATACAAGAGCTTATACACGACCGCAGTCTAAATCAGCTTCATCATCTTGGAAAAAGATCATTCTATACTTAAAAGGTCTATTAGATATGGATTTGTCGGCCAACTAGAGCTTTAACGATCAAACTAGGGTTGATTTACAATGATTTATCTATCTACTTTTTAAGCTATTGCATAGCTCCTATCGCGGGCCTTAAGCGTGGAGACCGAATCCAGAAATTCTATAACGAAATAACCTAACACTGCACATGCGTAATCCAGCAAAAAAGGCTATGCAGAAATTCCATAACGAAATAACCTAACACTGCGCATGCGTAATCCAGCAAAAAAGACTATGAAATATCTTTACCGCGGCAGTCCCCGAGTGCCACACTTCTTTTTTATTTTAGGATACACTAACATGAGTAGCATCCATTATAAAGATCCTTCAAAGTTGTGCAAAGAGATGACGCAAACCACAACGCTCTCGGTTTCACGTGCACTTGTCCCGAATGTGAAGCCGCCGGAACCGATAGAAAAATAATGAAAATACTCGCCTACTCTATAATTGGGTATCGTGTAACGTTTGCTAGAAGTGTTTATATTCCTGCAAAACTGAATCGCTATGAACACGTTTTTTGTTCGACCTTTGAACGTTTTTTTTATTTGGAGGGTAGTAGTTATGTCATCCGCTTTGAGGTTATCATTTATTGAGTTTTTATATCAAAAATAATATTATTTACAACATTTTTGATTATTTAATTTGTGACCACACTCTCAAAATCAATGTTTTATATGATTTTAACTCGTTGAACCAGTACTTAATAATTAATAATTTAAAAATAATTAACAATAAACAAAGCTAAAGAGCGCTCTCGCAATATTAATATCCTTCGATATAGAGTAGGTACATATGTATTTGGAAACATCGCGTGTCCGGTGGCAGGGTGCCTTGTGCAACCACCGGCCACATTACGGTAATTACCCGCTCCTCGTATGCTCCGATGATCTTGAAAGTAAAGACCTTGAATGCGTGCTCATAACCTGAGAACTAAAACAATGTTTGTATACAAACGCTATTCATAGACGGGGTCAGGCCAATTGCATTTGGATTTTACGAGGCTGTGAAAGATGTAATTTTGCGAGAGAATAGAATAGGAATGCAATGTTAAGGTCTGCCCGTTTCCATTACATCAAAACAATTATCGCATAACTCACAAAACTGTGGAATGAGCAGATCGTGTATGAAAAACAAAACTGAATGAAATACAGGAGAGCAAAGTTCTTGAAGAATCATCACTTGCGGAGAGAAACTATTAACCAACATTAGCGTCAATTGAATCAGATTGCCTTAACTTGACTGAGTCAGAAACCTTCAGGCAGGTCGGTGGACAGAACAGGCTATATCAGCGGTATCTGCAGGAGGTATCACCTCAAAGCTAACGAGATAAACAATACAACCGGTCAACAGTAGCCGAGAATCCTTTCTCACACAGGACGAACAATGGCTATCAATGAGGCAACAAACAGCGGATTTACGACTCAACACATTCCATATGCCATAAAAAGTCATAACAATTTACGGATATAACAAAGAAACAGTGGCATCTAGTACGGGAGCTAATAACGCACATAGCTAAGGCGCGGGGGCGTCCATTCATGCCGCTGATTGGTCCATCCGGTGCGCGCTCAATGAGATGATGCGTCCGCGCAGCGCTCGCTACCACCGCGCACCGCGCCGCTGCCACCGCCGCCGCCGCCGCGCCTATTCAGCTAAGGTCTCTCGCCTACATACATGTCCAATTCTGCCAGTCGATAACTACAGCTACTTTTATTGGTTTTGCTAATAACGAGGCAATCTTTTTTCAACAACTGTACCTAGATTACTGCAGGATACTTATGCATATCTTTCAAAACATGATTCCTTCCATAAAGAAATGGTACTGATGTGTGCCCATTGATACGTACCTGTAGCAATGCAAAACGTTCATTTTCCGCGTCAACGAGTAGGGGACCGTTTTAACAATTTTACCGCATTATGCAAGAACCCTTCGATATGGTCGAGCGATTTGAAGGGCGTGATACCTATGACTTCAGTAGATAAATGATCAACAATTTTATTTATTTTTTAACACGAATGCAGCCGTGGGATTAGAACAAAATCATACTATGTATCCATATATCAGCAGTCTAGTTCCCATAGTACAAGCTTTGCTTAGTTTGGGACTAGAGTATGATGTGTGAAATGTCCATGAATATTTACTATTTATTTATTTTTTATTATACTTACCTTTCTGTCTTTGGCCGCTGTTAAATCATAGTATAATAAACATTGCATTTAGAGCAAATTATAAGCAGTAAAAGAAGCGATTTGAATGCGAAACAGGGCACGCGCCGCACACGTCACGCGACGCGACGTACCAAGTTCAAACGAACAATAGACCCGGTAAAAATGGCGTGAGCTTTTGTTCTCGATCGCATTGTGTCAATCAAGAATCCAATTATATCTATTAAAACACCTATTTCAAATACCCAAACGGTATATAACAATAAAATAAATAATCAAAGGGATTCTAACTCACGCACTGGAAAGCAATAAGTTTTAGAGGCCGGCGTTGATAATGGTAATACTTAACATAATGAAGCTATTGAATTTACATTAGCACCGATGTGGAGTACTGGTTGCAACAAGTGTCTGTAGCATTCCCCTTTCGAGGCACCCTTGTTAACCACCTGTTACCTGTAACCACTGAGCATTAACATTCGAGTCGATTCTATAGAAATGTGGAACGCCTGTTGCGTGCATTCTTTTCCTTTTAAGTTCTAGATATAATGATAAGAGAACAATGTAGAGCCTACACGTTATAATAACGAAACTTTTGTATTGATACGTATCTCATAATATTTTACTGTTCTAGAAATGAATAATAAATGACGATTAAAATATATTTTTTTATGTGGATGTATAACAATTATATGTTGATGATTTTTAAATACTGGTATAAAATCGCCAAATATCAAGTAGGTACCTAAATCACTTATGTTCGTAGTTTATTTCTCAAAACCCAACAGTACCGTTTTGCAAAACACAATATAACAGTGCCATCTAGTTGTAAATCACGTAAACATCCCATTCTTCAGCTGAAATATGAAGCTTTGAACTGCTTAAGATTTGAAGGTCCCACCAGTTATTTGGCCGCGAGCCACGGCGCGCATCTCCGGTCCTTTGTGCTGTTATCTTCGCCATTCACAATTCGGTCCACTTCAATGGTACTAATAGGACCATTACCTAACTTATGTTCAGCCTCGGAGCGCCCCAAGACCTCGATTGAAGATTGTGAGGCGATTGTCTTACTTCAACAATGCCTGGTTCTTAGTATCACCATAGAATAGATAGGATACGATATTGTTACAATGACCTCCACTTTATACTTGCATACCTTTATTTTAACTTACTTAGTTTCAGATTATGAAAGTTATCGAGTAAGACGATTCTAAATGATCCTTGTGATTTTACTGAATAAAGTAATTTTTGACTTTTGACTTTTTGACTTTGACTTATCCGCAATGATTTTTAGCAAAAATTGGTTACAACAATTTTTAATCTGAGTTCACTCGTAGATAAAAAGTTTGTATGAGAAAATACCACCACCACTTTCTGTCACCAAACAGTAGGTAATGCTACTGCTGTTTCTGTGTAAAGAGGTGCAGATATAATTGCAGACATCCTGAGGTCTCAGACTTATGGACGTTAATGTGCAACAGAGTAAGTCCTTAATGAACTTGCTTTTTAAGGCATTTTTATAGGCAAAAGTACCCGCTTAACATTATGAGTGTTATCTGCTTGTTCCATCATATTTTTTATAAATAAAATAAAAAGTAGCATAACTGTACTTATAGGTAGGTAAGTATTTAGCAGGTGTCTTTAAAAAGGAGATTAATATTAAAATAGCGGTCTAGAGCGGATGGCAGCCATCGGAAACTTACGGCACAATTAAACCGAAATCACTTGGATTCATTACTTTAATTACGGAAACGGAAGTCTCAGCTTGTAGTTTTTGTACTGAATCTTAAAAAATGCCATTCCAGAGCTTAATGTCAACCAGCATGTTATTTACGAACATTCGTCACAGCGTAATCTCTCCGCTGCACTAATTGCACGGACTTGCTCAAACAATTTAAATATTTCATAGGATATAGGCGACTTATTTATTAAACATTTATCAGCAAATAAAGCTTATTTCTTATAGAAGTCGATTGCACTCAGGTTTTCTGGAGTCTGAATAAAATATATCTCGTGATGTAATATTTTGACGTAACATGAATAAAAATAATAACATGATAGATGCCACCTTCTGTGTCTTTTCATCTGTTCATAAAACAAGCCCTGACCTAAACACTTATATGAAGTTAACGAGCACGGGGGCGGCTGCATATTTCTAAAGCTATGAAAGCATGTTGACGACATTTTTTAAATAATTTTAAAATAAATAAAACATTACATTTTATTATGTGCGGTGACTTTGATCCTACAAGATTTATTGACGCTTATAAACCAAATTACAATTTAATATCCAAAGTCTGTTTGATCCTCTTCAACTCCACTTTACAGATTAATTAAGTTTTAGTTTTATTTCGTCTATGAAATGAATTCGGACGCGAACATTCACTAAATACCTTATCTACTTTTATATGGATACTGAAATTATTTGCGAGAATCGTTTGTTGATGAATATATGCAACTGAGACTCAAATTCGTTCTTGAAATGATCTTGCTTCATGGTTTTATGTTTTATATATTTATGAAATTATATGATAGAAATAAATGAGTACTCACTAATGTACCTATTATTAATATGCCATATCATGAGCTTAAGCCTTCTAATTAAATAAAAGAGCTATTATTTTTTTAAACATCCGTGTAATAAGGTGACAAAATTAACTATACTTTATAAACGCGAATGTTTGTATGTTTGTTACTCATTCACGCGAAAACTACCAAATGTATTTGATTTAATGAAAATGATTTATAAAGATATTGTTCGAATCGTCCAAAATATAACGGTTATCAATTCTCAATAAGCGAAAACATATTAGTGGTGAAAAAAGACTGATTTCCTTCGAAATAAAATAATAATAAAACGAAGTCGCGGACACAAGCTAGTCTTACTAAGTAGATACTTAATAATGATATACTTTTATTTTAGATTAAAAAAAAAATTATAACAAAAGTTCAATAACCGATCATTCTTACTAAGTAAATACTTAATAATGTTACACTTTTATTACAATTTCTAAACAGATTTATATTAAAAGTTCAATATATCACTTTTATTTGCACTTATCAAGTAAGTACCTACTCGTGCTATAACCATGAGTCAAATGCAGCTGCAAAATAATATTCTCGATAATAAAATACAAACTGAGTAAATCACAATGCGAGAGATGATCGCAATTAATGAGCTCGTGATTCTCGGCAACACCTTGACTTGATACACTATAACAAAGCTTAACTACATATGTGAGGGTAACAGGTGCTTATAAAATCTGCGATTTCGTTTACTAACGACCTGTTAAAGAATCAAATGAAGGTTAATAAAGTCGGATTGTGCAAGCTTTTTATTTCCATTACTGTGCAATAAATAGTGAATCTTGGAGTGAGATGTAAAAGCTAATTTAATGCTAGTTTAATGAAGAGATAATTTAAAGAAAATCGGATCTTACAGGTCCTACTAATATTATAGAGGCGAAAGTTTTTATGGATGTATGTTTGTTACTCTTGCAAAAACTACTGTGTGGATTTTAATGAAACTTTACAATAATGTATTATTTACATCATAATAACACATAGGCTATAATTTATAAAGATATTGTGCGAATTGTCAAAAATGTAACGATAGCAAGGCGAAGTCGCGAGCATCATTTTTGAAATAACTGTACCAAGTAGTTCAGCTATTCTAATTTGCTAGGTTAGATAAAACGCTAAGGTATAAGAAAGGGAAAAGAAACTAAAAATGTAAATGATATCGAAGGTTTAGCTAGAGCTATCAGGCAGGAGGCAGGGCAGCGACCGTGGGAGAGATGCACAAATCTCCGCATCTCAGAACTGGTCGGCAGGTGCAAGCCGCCACGCACACAGCCATGCACACCCACACACGCACAGAGAACCAGACGCACTTATGAATGAAGCTACGTCACACACACATGCAACATTAAATCTGGCTTGTTTATCTCTGATTTATTTTATTCGAGACCATCAAGTATCAAAAAGTCGGCTATTAATTTGTTCTTCGGTGCTCGGCTTAAACGCTGTAGATAAAGCAATTAATCCAACAGATAAAGATCTTGATTGTGTAACTTCATAATCAAAACCGAAGCACTTTTCACTTGAACTTCTAATGAAGTTCGAAAGTACCTTCTATTGTGTGTACTATGGCAAGTCATGGTTACTCTCGCTAGTTTCTTTGGAGACTGCAAAAGAGTGACTGCCGTATGGAATATGATTGTAGTAGGTATTCCTTATCACGTGTTCTGTATGCGTAAATATCACGTACCCAGTGTAATCAATGAAACATGCGGATGTGATCACACATTACTGTTCGTTCATTCATCGCAATGGAAACCAAATTGAAATGCACTCTGATACGTTGGATCCAATTTCTCGGTGTATAATGTTTTATTTACTTTACTCGTAAAACGTTCTTTTCTAAAAACAGCGAATTATTTTTACTACTAATACTTTTTTTAAAATTTTTTAGTTCTTGGATCACTATTATAGATCGACAATATACTTACTTTTGTATTTTACAGAATTATCAGAATGGACGCGAAAGGAAACAACTTTTTTATACACGTTTTTTAGGAATTGCAATTTATATAGAACAACAGGTTTTGTTTTGAGTACAACTAGCAATAATGATTTTTTTTATAATAAAGTATATACTGAAACTGTGTGTACTAAATCTGCAAATAAATGATTGTGTATATGTCCGTACAATACAATATATTACTAAATTCTAAAAGGTATTATTTTTATTAAAAAAATTTTGGAGCTTGTAATCATTGATTTGGTTAAGTGACTATCCTCCGTACTAGTTTTCACTGTATGACGGACGGGCGCCATTGCTCTTCCAAATTGAGCTTTGTACCATCGTGTTACGGTATACTGTCAAATATCATAATTGTATTGTTTGTTTGTTACAGACATCCCATCACAGGTGCCGCCGCTGACGCCCGGCACCAATAAGAAGATGGCCGAGGCGCTGAAGGCTACCTTCGCCTCTTGGGAGAAGGAGCAACTGCGTCTCGGCGTGCCGAAAGGTAAGATCATGAATGAATGAATGAATGAATGAATGAATGAAAATGCTTTATTGTACGAACACCTTAGAACTATTCAGAAACAACACATAAAAACATTAACTAAATACAGTACAATGGGCGGTCTTATCGCTAGGGAGCGATTTCTTCCAGACAACCTATTTCTTCCCGACAACCTCATGTTTTTTAAACTGACAAACACACCACACCGATTTACATACGATGAAATAGTAATTTTATAAATAAACTAAGATCTTCGCTCCCTGCTCGTTCTTTAACGAATGCTTGTACCCAGTGCTTAGCTGAGATAAATCTAGTTATCATATTTTATGTTACTATCATTTCTGATGGCACATAAAACGCGTCAAGTACCACTCAGAACCTCGGAAATGCTGGAAATCATTTCACACTGAAGTTTCGTCATTAACCATAATTGCGTGGAGAGGTAGTAGCGGTTCTTTCATGGGCATGTAAATATACTATTTTTATTAAAACCTTTATGTTCAGGAAGAAAATGCAATAAAATTTTAGACATAATTCGCTCAAGATCTGAGAAATGAATACACTCTTCTGTTATATATTATTATAAGCTTTGTTTATACGATCTTCTTATTCGTTTTCGATCCCTTTGATACAATCCTATAGCAATCATTAAAGTAACGCAACAGTAATATTAAGAAAAGTAAAAAGTCACGACTCATTCGAAGAAAAATTGAAATTCACTGTTTCGCGATGTCTTATTTTTATTTCTCATTCAATTTACTGGTTACAAGCAAAAACTGTTAGTGGGTAGTGTGCACAAGGCGTACGATACAAGGTAAGATTTGCATATGCTAATATGCGTTTGCATACTGCTACCGATACGACACTTTCACGATACCAAGAGCTACTGTCATTTGTTACGATAATTATGATCACGCTATCGTGACTTATACAGTGCACAAAAGGGTTATTAATAAATGTGGCACCGTAACCGAGTCGAACGCTGCAGCGTCAACACGCAGTGAGAATCGAATACGCTGCGTTACGTTTGCGATTGTCACATTTATTCGTGCTCACCCCTCTGTACTGTCTCACATGTCGTTATCGTATCGGCTATTGTGCACACACTTGTTATATGCGACACGTTATTGTCTCGAGCGCCTGCGCCACACACTCGGCCTTTGTTGGTGGCACTGACGATGTTGCGCGATATTTGTGTTGGAACTTGGGCAGATGATGCCAATTTCTTGGCTAGACTGCAAGCCCACCAAAGATGTTTCGAATTGCATTTATGCGCATCTATTAGGATTATTCACTCAGAAAAACTAATTTAATCTTTTATTTATACACTAGTTTACTTACTAAACTAGTTCACATTTTCTCTTCAACGAAGATTTCTAGATCTACGAGTAAATTATATGGAATACCACCACTGTTAGTACAAAATTGTTTTGGTAAAGTTATCATTTGATCTATGTCGGGACTAGGACCTCTCATGACAAGTGGAGGGTCGACGGCCGATCGCGGCGGAAGTGCGTGCGTCTGTGCCGTGTCTATTCGCGCTTCCGGTGCGCCCGCGCATCTAATGAAATGCGGATTCGCATACTAATTATGCAAAATTATCTCAACAATAAGGTTTTTTTTACGAATTATGTGTATGTTTCAGTTTTGAACGCCCAAAATACATAAAATAAAACTTGCGCGAGGTAAAACCCAGTACAACAAATTGTAGTCATTAAATGTACATGTAGTCTTATCAATAAGCCTTTTATCGTGAATTATAAATAAAGTGTAGTCGAAATTGACTTGATTCGTTAATTGTTCAACGTCATAAACTTAGTAATAAACCCGAATTTGATAATGCTTGACAAACATGCGACTCAAATGGAAAACATCAATAAAGTCTATGCCCTTCTTAATTTATTTATGCTTTTACAACTTTTGCATGAAGTTGTGCAAGTATTTTAGAAGAATCCAGTTTTTTCCATAGGTGGCCGTTCCCAAAATCGTACACGTACAAATCTAGCACACAAGTTTAATTGGTGTGATAGCAGTCAAAATAATTAACAAGGTGGTTTTATAGTTAGCCGTAAAACTAGCAATTTAGTTTCACTATGCCCTTCAGTACCTCTACCATGAGTTGTCACAGTAAAATCGCCTGACTTTACTACAGTAGTTACGTAAATATTACGAATTTTAGTTCCCAACTATCCGCTAGAGGCGCTGTACAAATCGTCATATATTTTTTTAACTACAGACGCTAGCGAGTATAGTAAATATAGTATAGTAAAAACTCATGGTAGAGCTACAGAGCGGATTAGGTAATAAGTTCTTGAGTAAACTTTTTGACAGGCGTCACAGCTCAGGTAGTAACTCTGCCTTCCATGCCATATCACGGATGGCAGAGCTTCTATCAACTCGTGGGTTCGATCCCACTAAGAGATGCTTGTGTGATTTATTAATATTTGTTCAAAAGATAAGTTTGTTAAAAAGATAAGTATTCTATCAATATATTTTCCCATAGCTTTGCTTAGTTTGAGACTAGAGCGCGTTGTGTGAAATTTCCATGAATATTTACGTAATTATATTTAACTAAAGAAATAATCTCAGCTTAAGTATGGAGGTATTGAAATGAGTAAAGCGATTAACATAAACTGAATACTACTTGACGTTTGTCAGATCGTATCGATCGGTAACAAACGTGTCCCGATCACAATCGTTCTCGATAACCAAAGGTTCCCGAAGGTTTTTAACGATATTACTCTTTTCATGTACCTAGTAAACCTTTATTAGGTACCAGATCAAGTTGTATCTGGCTGATTTAAAATTACAAAAACATGTCTCATAGTTCAATGTCATTTATAGTTTCAGTAAGATGTTTTTTAAACTTCTAAGCACATACTAGCTTGAAGTAACAAAATAAAAAAGCAGAAACAGTTGAATACAAAAAACAAAGAAACAGACTAATATAGGGTGTTAAGGTTGTTCGTGACGCGTGTTCAAAAAATGAACTAACTGTGAAAAAAAGGCACCATCTGTGCGAAGCACTAGGTATTAAGTTATAGCAAAAGTATCTAGAGCGCCATCTAGTTACTTGAACTAAATACTTGTGTAGAAAGAAATAGGAAATCTTTTTTCTCTTTTTCTTTTATTTATTCTTTTATTTATCGTACTTTGTCATATTTACATTCGAAGCGGACTTGTCAGCGTAAAGATTGTAATATCTTGCACCCGTCTCCCGTGCAAAGAAGTTTGGTTGAACCAAAAAGGTTTCTTTCTTATAATTTTAATGCATTCTACATAGCATAGGTGGATAATAACGTACAAAAAAAAATAGCTTTGGATTTTTTTCCACAGCTGTGGAAAAAAATCAATTTATTGTAAGAAAAGTAAATATATTTTTTACCATAATATAGTTGTAAAAATTTAAGTACTAAAATACTTAAGTATTTAAAAACGGCTCATAGATAAACCTTACTGACTAACACACTTTACAACAATAGTAAAGTATACTTTAGATGCTAGCATACACTTTTCTTATATAAAATGAAAATAACACTAGTACACAAAAGTAATACATATTGATCTTTTATCTGCGGCAATGGTCCCCTATTTTACCGCTAGACTAATCCAGACGTCCAGAATACTAGAGCCAAGAACTGTCATTGTACTGGGTCACCATGGTAAGGATGTATGACTTGAAGTTGGTCGCCTTCTTCCTACTTCAATCCTTCATGATACGGCAACGGTCTCTTCACGAAGATGTTTTCTTATCACAAGGTGAATGTTGGTCACGGTGGTCTCAGCCTATGGTTCTTGTAGTACTTTCTTCGCGTCAAGGATTTCTGCCTGCGAGTAACTGAATGCCAGGATCTGGGCTAGACTGCCCAGACAGCTTCCATGAAATCAGCTTACATTGCATTAAAAATAGGCACTATTTGAGATATATTACAAACTACTTGAGATTTTTTTAACAACAAAATGTTGGGTGTTTATGACTGACATATTTATTTACTTACTACTAGTTGTCATGACAACCAAGAAAAAAGTTAAATGTACCACGTAACAAAAAAAGTTTGCTACACATTGTATGAGTATAGTTTTGTTTACCTACTCATATTTCGTAGCTCAATCGTAAATGTAACGTATATGGGAGATATACTGTGCGCTGTTTTTTTGCATCATTTTGTGCAGAATTAAATATTTAAAAAAAAATATATACAGGGTCTAACAGAAGGGGTGGACCAAAAGCAACAGGGCCGATGCAGGAGCTCTTAGCCTATCGATATTACCCCCATGTATGTTCAGCGATATTCAGTCGTTCAAAAGTTACTCGCTTTTTATGTTTTTTTTTTCATAATTTTATTTTAGGTTAGATTTCTCTTGTATACCCAAACTATTAGAGCTACAACCGTATTTTTTTACACCTTGTAGCTTCATAGTAGACCTTTCGTACTTGATAGTTTGGGAAAACTTGGGAAATCTAACCTAAAATATGTTAATGAAAAAAAAACATAAAAGTGCGAGTAACTTTTGAACGACTGAATATCGCTGAGCATACATGGGGGTTATTTCGATGGGTATTGAGCTCTTCCATCGCCCTTTTGCTTTTGGTCCACCCCTTTCTGTTACACCCTGTATAATAAACCTCTTTTACCCTGTTCGGAACAGCGGCTATTGTAGCTGGATATTGTAGCATTATTAACTGTATAGTATGAAAATAAAGTTCGCATAATTCTACACCATAATAAAATCAAAAAGTGTATGTACTTAGTATGAAACAAAACTAGCGGTAATTAAATATGTACTGTACACGTAATATATGAACCACCTGTGTTGTAATTTCTCGACAATACATTACATAGATAGATATTTTTTATTATATATATAAACACCCAGAACACCCGGAATAAATATTTGCAGATAGTACAAACATTTATCCCAAGGCGGGAATCGAACCGGCAACCTCCACGTCGTCAATGCCACCGCGCCACATCGGTCGTCAATGTTTAGGTATCTAGTAAGTATACGACTACGTCATTCGCTCGAATACTTACAATTATCTATCAAATACAAAATTCTAAGGTTTGTTGTCAGCTCTCCAGTCGTAGGAAAAGAAACAAGACAACAAAACTAAATCTATCCCTTTTCTTCTTGAAAATGCTACGTTGCCAATCTATTATCTAAACTAAAATTCTAGAAAGGATAAGATTTGTCTGTTTGTTGGTCACTATTTAATTCAAAAGTACACGTCCTATTTTAAAACTATTTCTACATAAGGATGTAATATCTTTACCGAGTAACATAGACTATTTTATGTACAAATTGCAATATGAAAAAAACAAAGTGAACGCCAAAAACGTTGCCGAGCCGAAATATACAACGCGTGCCGTGTCACGGGTCACTAGTAGTCAGTCTCACTACTGCTAATAATAAATAACTGATAAATGTCACTGTTCATAAAGTTTGGTTATAAAAGTGTGGCCATAAATGTATTTCCTTGCAAACATTATTATCAAACTGTTCGTTTTTTAATGTTCTGTAATTATAAATATAAAGAAAATTTTTTTCATTAAAAAAAACGTTTATTTGTAAGAAAAATTACAAACTTCCAAATAATGCATTGAAATATAGGTAAATAAAACCTTTTTTTTTGTTGTCAAAGTAAATAAAACCTGTAGTAAGGCAACCTCGCTGACATAATTGTCATTGCTAGCTGTCTGTCAATTTAGTCGTACATAGTTGTTTTTGATGAAATTTTATCTTGTAAGTATAGTAATCAATTGTGCCAATTAGAAACTCATTGTGGTAACAGAAAGGATCCGAAGAAACATTCACGCTTTGCGATCACTCCGATCAAGCATTATGATGTAACTGCCCCACAAACAATCTATATCCTTTGTACGCAGGCAAGACAATGCACCAACAACTGCAATTGAAGAATCTTAGCGACGCCACAGAAAACGACATAAATAGCCCATAGCCCGTTTTTGGGCAAAACATATTCATGTGTTTTATTTGTTTAATTTATAGAGCTGTAGAGAGTCTTACTATTGAAATATTAAATACATATAAACATATTCCTGAAGATATTAGCAGTTTTATTAGAAGGTAACCTATGTAATAGGTATCTACTGCATTTTATTGCATTTAAGTTCAAAAAAAATTCCAATAAAGTAGGTTTTATAGTAGTCTGTAAAAATTCTGCAGAGCCTCTGCTCTGCAGAAAGACACAGATAAATATCAAAAAAAGGAAGCAACGAAAAGTTACATTTCTGGCGGAGATTTGAACTCGAATACTCTGATTGTCAGTCCACAGTACCTTGAACTGCGCTATTCGTTCTTATTACCTGACGTCGAAATTATGAAACGCTAGCGCGTTTCAAATATCGGAAACATTTTTGCGTGTCAAAGTAGATAGCAAGCTTGAAATTCCTCGCCAGCCTCTGCACGTTTTTCCTACTAAAATTATAGTATTTTGTATTGATTAATTGGTATCTATTAATAAGTTTTCGCAAAGGTGAATTTTGATAACTAAACGCAAAAAACCATTAACAAATCAGAAGAAAAACCGCAGTTTTTTAAACTAGCGACATCTTTTGTTGTTGGGCTACCGTCCTGACTGAGCGCTTGGGCCTTAATATGTATTTTATGTATGTATTTACAAAAAAATATTTTATCAGCAATCTAGTTCCAAGCTCTGCTTAGTTTGGGACTAGAGTGTGATGTGAAATGTCCGTGAATAGTACATATTTATTTATTTAATATTAATTTGCACATACACAGTAATAAATCATTAACTTACAAACATAGTTCTGTACTAAAATAAAATACGCTAGATAGATAGTATATAGTAGCCATTCATTAAAGAAAATAAAAGCCTCTAGGTACAAATATTTCTACTAGAAAATTCAAAGCATCGCTGTTTTTCTCGTCCACTTAAGTTAAGTGAAGGTACATTTTCCCAGTCATCGGTCTCCGCAGTATAAACATCGAACCGCCGGTCGCCCGGCCACCACTAAAAGCCATAATTAAACTAATTATTCATTATTAACCAGCTCTCGCCTGGCAAGGGAAAAACTCAAGTTCTCGGCATAGTTTAAAGATAACAGCTCATTCACTTTACCAACCCACTGTAGTTAGTTTTTGAAGTGAAAACTTCTTTAGCGGCGCTGGGTGGGTAAAAACTTTCAAACTCGCGTCAGGGTCACGTGACGTTGATAAAAAGCGTAAGATCGAGGGAAAGGGAGAGGAACTAGTATCTCCCACTCTTTCTACCGTGCCTGAGTGTGCTCTGTTTAGGCGGCACACAGACACATTCGCGCTTGCGCGAATGTGTCAAAAACTTTACGAACTGAATCACGACCGCACGGCACTGTCTTTGCTTGACTAATCAACAAAACCTAACAAGCTTCAAACATGTCTTCATTGATACTGTTATCCTTAACCTGCATAAAAGTACCCAGTGTTTCACATTAGAAATCTTTTATCTGTAGTAAAAAAGAGGAGCGATTTGTAGGCGCATTTGGGCCTCAAGGTCGGGCTGCTTCCGGCGAGCGCATGTGGCAAGTTCCGTTGTTGTTGGGCAAGCGGTCGACTAATTGTTGATGTTGCAGACCTATTATTGTGTGCTTTACTAATGTTTTATAGGGAATTCTAATTAGGACTGCTAATACTTTGATCTTACCATCATTAAACATCGAACAGATCATTGAGTGATGTACGAGGTCTTTGAATCAAGTCAATAAGATTTATTAACGGGTCAGAACCTAAAAAACTGAAATAATCTAACTGAGTAATCTATTGTTAATTTGGCTCATACAAACGTGTACAAGATTTAACCCTAAACTAAACAAAAATCTCGGCCTTTTCTAACATTTTAATGGTTATTTATATTGTATTGGTTATTTTCCAATACACATGCGCATTAGCATATTAACATCAATATGTATCTTCAACATTATTTTATGGGCTATTATTTATTTGCAAAAGCTGACGAAGTACGGTGTTAATAAAATAAAATAAATAAAAATAATGCTGGACAATTCACACAACATCATCTAGCTCCAAGCTAAGCAAATCTTGTGTTATGGGTACTAGAAGACTGACATACTTAATACAATACATATAAAATACCCAGAACACCCGGAATAAATATTTGCAGATCGTACGAACATTTATCCCAAAGCGGGAATCGAACCCGCAACCTTCCGCGTTGCAAGCGGACCTTCGCCCACCGCGCCACATCGGTCGTCAGGAATTAAGAGTATTTTGTTTATGTATACTTATGATTAATTTAGTTGTTCATCCATCAGATCCTCGACAATGGAGCGAAGCAGCTGTAGCGGCGTGGCTCCGTTGGGCTGCGCGCGAGTTCTCCCTCGAAGGGGTAGCACTCCAGCAGTTCGCGCGCTCACAGGGCAAGGACATCTGCGCGATGGGTCGCGACGAGTTCGTGGCGAGAGCACCTGCATTCATGGGCGACATACTTTGGGAGCATCTGGAAATACTACAAAAAGGTAAAAATACATTAGGTACTAGTATTACTAATATTACTAGAATCACCTAGTATGTAAGACGATTCTAAATGATCCTTGTAATTTTCTAAACTAATATTATAAAGAGGAAAGATTTGATTGTTTGTTTGTTTGTTTGCATCGAATAGGCTCCGAAACTACTGGACCGATTTCAAAAATTCTTTCACTGTTGTGAAGCTACATTATCTGCGCTGAACATAGGCTCTATTATAATGATATTTTTTATATAGGCTACCCGTGCGAAGCCGGGGCGTACTACTAGTATTGAATAAAGAAATATATGACTTTGACTTTGATTATTTAGTAAAACCAGGTAGATAATGAACACTCATGTCTTTTTACGCTAATTTGTTCATTTCGCAATAGCCTGGTTCCGCTTGTTTTTAAAAAATGTCTTTTGATGCATCTCTTTTTGTAGTAGGCTGATAGTAGTTCCTCAAAGATTTTACTTTATTTTATCAAATTGAAGTGTAGCCAAATTATCAAATTTAAATTATATTTTCATACACGCTTGTAACTTGAGATAGAACTCAGGTTCCATAATCAATAAGCACATAAGTATTTGAAACTACACCGCGATGACTGGGTCTTCCAATACTAAGGGGGGAGGGGGGGGATTAGATAGAACTTATAGCTAGGTCATCAGCGACAACGGTTGCTAGGATCCCCTTGAGTCTTACAGCTTGAAATCATATAAAAAAACAGTAGGACCAGGCTGTAAGTTTCTTGCCCGTTTTTCTAGGCTCTGGTCGCGTGGAACTGGCACTAAAATCACCTAGTATGTAAGACGATTCTAAATGATCCTTGTGATTTGATTGAATAAAGATATATTTCATTCATTCATTCAAATGATTGTGTTTAAACAGATGTAGAAAAGGAGCGTTCCTTGCTCGCCAACGTGCCTCCCAACATGTACGAGAGCAATGTCTGCCTGCCCGAACTGCCCGACTACATCCCCCCGGCACACCACTACAATAATAACAACAATACTGGTAAGTACACTGACTACTGTTACTTTACACCAAGTTTTGTAGGTCTTTGGAGGACAAACGAATTTTAGTGAAAGACTTTCAGGTCTTCTTCTTCTTCTTCTTGCGTGTCAACAACACAACAGCCTTACACTCGACCTGAGTAGAACTCGGCTACTCTTATCCCCCTATTACTTTTAGGTAAAGCTTTCAGATAAAGCTTTTTTGACCGATAAGTGCAATAATCAGCTTACTTTAAACCAACGTTCTGTAGGTCTTTGGAGGACATACAACTTAAAGTAAGACTTTAAAGAAATAGCAGGTTCGACCAATAAGTGCATTCTTGTCAAATGAATATGTTAAGCAAGCTATATTACTCTTTATCACTTAACAATGTTGTCTGAGGATATGACAGACAGTAGTGATAAGTTCAAAAAATATATACCTGATATATATGCAAAAAGACAATATGTCATGTGACCTTTTGGATGCTGAAGTGTTTGCTCCTGAATATTCCAGGTAAGTTAAAATGAAGTCTGTAATTTTTTTTTGTCTTGTGTACCTACTGAGACTAAAGTAAGCTATTACAAACATTTGAAAACTACATACGTGAAACTTATCTAAAAATTAGTGTAACCTCATCGTATGCTAGTTATACCACGCGATGACACTACGACTTTCTGCAGTCAAACTGACTTTGACGCGAAAAGTGACTTAAATATGTTAGAGTTCCATTGTATAAAAGCCATTAAAAAAACAATTTGGATTGCACATTTCATCGTGCTTACCAAGTTAAACGCGTTATTTGTAGTGCGAGAAAATGTAATAAAAATATGTAAAAATACAACTCTGTAAAACAGCTTCAGTGAATTATTGTTTATACCTTATTTATTCAATGAGTTTACGACCACAAAACAATAAAACGGTAAAACTACTTATAACGCATATATCATACAAAACTACATCATATTGACTACCTACCATCTTTTTTATTTTTATGCGTATTGTAATGAGTCCTATACATGGCTGGCTCATAAACTAGTAAGCACTTTAAAAAGAAAGCGCTTCTACATTTCCTCCAAACTTTATAGCCTTAACGGTCATAATGTTGGTTTTACATTGTTGTAGAAGAACAATATCATAATAATTTATCATCTAATAAAATAATTAACAGTTTACTGTAAAGTTTTATATCGATGAAGGGACGTGATGTATATTTTACAAATAAAATCTTGTGTTTATATTATATCCTCTTTTGTTTTATATTTATCTATTTACCGCTTTTTTATCTCGCTTTTCGATTCATCATGTTCACTGTAGTATATTATTTTATAGAAAAACGTAGTTACTTACATATTTCAAGTAGCTACGCGTGGCTATTTAAAAACATCAATCTTATACTTATTTCTAACAAGAGAACTTCACGTAGGTACGTGAAGTTCTCTTGTTAGACGTATGTGTCGTAATTATACAAATACAAGTAGGTACTTGTATTTGTATAATTACGACTAATAGTCGGTTGATATCGTATCCAAAAAGTTGCAAATATTCAACAAGTAACTCGTTCCAGCCCCATTCAGCCCTGTATTGAGTCGTAAAGATAAGTGAATCGGCTTCTTATCAGCTTTGTTAAGAGAATGTTCACGATAACCCACAATTATTAGTATACGAGCTTGAAACCAACCCTGCAGTCGATACCATAAACAAGAATAATTAGCTTTTTACTGCATTTCGTTTAATTATTCTAATAGCTCAGTTTATAATGATTCCAACTGTTAGATAGCATATAATAGCATATACTTTATATTCAGGTTAATTCTAAGAAAACCTTTTAAACTCTCCCACAAAACGACTTGAAATAGTAGATTAAACATCATCTTCTAGATTGCCATCATCATTTATTCCCGTTGATATGACAGCAGTAATCCCTATTATTTGAACAGTTAATCTCTTCGCATCAGCGGTTAATTGGCGCATAAATTTCTGAGGAAGCACATATTACTCAATGACATACGGGAAGTCTAGCCGTGAGATAGGTCTCCAGTATCTATCATTAAAATCCAGAAACCTAGATCTAATGAATCAAACTTTACAATCAGGGGTGGCTGCATAATCTCACAGATAAAGACCCATTTCCATTTGATATAAAACTGCGTGTTTATTGCGTTGTAAATCATATAAGCGGAATGTTTTGACTGGATGCCGCGGCTGCTCGCTACTGAAATAATAAATTAACCAAGGAGACATGTCCTCTACGAAGTCGTTAGCACGGGTGGTCTCACGGCTTTCAGACGTTTGGACAAGCAATTTACAAGTCCACTTGCTTTTCCGGAGAGCGTGCTTAAACGCATGTAGGTACACGTTTATTTGAATAACTTCATAAACGGTTGAACGAAGTTGGTTACTTAAATTTTATCGTTGCATTCGACGATAAACATAATTTGCATTAAAAACAAACATGTGAGCTCATTTAGAACGATACCAAAGTGTAATAAGATACCTTTACTGCTGCATTCTTGTTTTCTCTACCTAATCCAAATAATGAACTGCTCACTAGTAGCGTAGATTGACTGAAAAGTATCAAAATTGATGCAATTCTGTTAATAATTTGATGAGTAGTGGTTTTTTTAGCTATTTTGTGGTCCAAGTCGTTGAATTATGAAGGCCTGACCCGTCATAAGAGTTTCCTCTTGTTCATATAAACGCTACCACTTGCTCGCAAATCGCGAATGTATTAATGCCATTAATTATATTATCCATAGACCTTTACGAACTTCATTCAAAAATCCTTCATGATAATCCTACATGCTGTACCTACTTATCGAAACAATTATATTTCTCACTGAAGCATCAAAGTGTTCACATATCGCACTGCACATCGTTTCCAGTCGGGTGCGCGATTGTGGCGCAACTTGGCCGACCTTGGCGTAGTTTTTCCGCTCTCTTTCAGCCGCCCCGAGGCTGGCTCTTCTGCCACTGTGTCATCTTTGCAATTTTTGACACACCAACCGTGACATGACCAAGAACTTGCAAAAACCATAAACTAGCAATTTGCTAAAATGTTGGATGAATTATAGTTGAGAGTAATTTACATACAATTACGTAATTTTTGTTGGTATACTTGTCTACTTGAGTAACATTGTTTTTGTTTTGTACTATTATATATGTACTTACTTCTATAGTCAATTTGAAACGCTGGTTATTATAATACATCTTTATTACACAATTAAAAATAGCACAAGGGTAAGTAACCTTTTTTTAAAGTTCATTTAATACTACAAAACTTGGTTAACCACCATCAGAAACCAAAAAACTGAATAAATTATTAATTTTTATGGGTACAATTAATAATTGAAACGTAAACTTTTTCTGTAGGCTTTCTTGTGAAAGAGCTCGTCTGGTGTTACTTCCATCGATCAACATTTTGTCTGCATTGATGCTTGCATTAATGGGGTTCGGTGAAGCTAAGATTTCGGAGCAACTTTAGCTGGTAAAAGTTATGATTCTATCATAAACAGAACACATCATCAGTTTGGCGATACTTAATATCCGTTCAGGATTTTTCGTGGTACGGACTGCCGCCCCTACCATTTGTTTCTTCACCTCCGCGAGTAGAATGTGCGCGTGACCTCAGTGTCCAGTCTACGCGCACGCTAGCTACTCATCTTTGCCATTGTTCTACTACTTCGGCAGCAACTTGAAAGTTCTGTGTCGTGTTTATTTTTCTCTTATGGTTTTTGAATCTGAAATAATAATTTTATTTTTAATTTTAATAGGAAACCCTTTTTCC
The DNA here is from genome assembly GCA_932527185.1 of Ecliptopera silaceata. NCBI lineage: Eukaryota > Metazoa > Arthropoda > Insecta > Lepidoptera > Geometridae > Ecliptopera > Ecliptopera silaceata. The sequence goes on along the minus strand of OW052208.1, from coordinate 4,333,314 downwards.
CAGCGGATGAAAGCGGTCTCGTACAGTGAAGTGTTTTTGTGAATGAACCAATATGGCGGATTGGGATTCCGGATAAGAATTATGTTCTTACACCCCAGTTCGCGGTCTAATGACCCTGCAGACCTGGAACCGCTGTATATTTGGCGCGGTGAGTGTAGCTCATAATATGCATTTGCACTGCAAATTATGTTTACAACTTCAAAATAATTACTACCATAAGGACTCTTTTGATAACGGTTATCGGTGAAAGCCTCCAAAGTGTCAACCACACATGTCATCGGCAAAATTAGATACGTAAGTACGAATGAATTTCTAGAGTCGTCCTTGTGTCAACTCGAGCGTTACAAACGAATGCAACTGGGCCGACGTATCTGAAGGTTAACGCACAAAAACACAGTATATATTCAATATTTTGCAATGCACTTGTATTAATAAAGCGTGTAGTTATATGGTTAATGTTCTGTTGGTGCAATTCGCGGCATCCGCGCTGTCGCAAGGGGCAGCGATCGTAGCACATCCTCGCGCTTGCGCACTCGCCGCTAATCGCCGGACGTACTCGTGTGCCGAGGAACAACGTTGCTAAATCTACAACAATCATGTCTCTTGCTGAAAATTTTCATGGTCATACGATGGTGCTACGCCGTAGTACCCTTATGCGTAGGCGGCATCTTCGTAGCACTATCTCATAACAGATCATGTATTTCCTGTTATAGATTCGTCCTTTCGTAGAAAAGTTCCCTTATCAATAGTGATTCTTATAATATCGAATTTGAAAGTAATATTGTGGTGAAAGAATTAGCCAGCCTAGGACACTGCGTTACCGTGCCCTATCTGTTTCCGGGATGCGCCACGAGGAGGCTTCTTTCGTGCACCCCGCACCGTGATTCTTATGAATCGAATGAAATATGATTATAACTTTTTCTTCAGATTCGGAAGACAGGCTTTGAGTAGTACCCATTCAATTATTACGAATACATATTATTTCCTAAAAATACTTTTGGGAACTGAACTGTTATAACAATCCAAAATATTTATAGGTTGTTTATATTTTGTTTTGCTAATTTAATTCGATACTTCTAATTCTCACTGATCGTAAATCATTATTCCGTTTGCTGACGATTATTCAAGCTATAATTAAAACTCGAAGCTCTAGAATCATTTAGCGGTCCGACTCGGCATTAAACTGCATCACGTCCTTATTGGCCCATTAGCGAGTATTTACGAGTTTTGCTATCGCACGGATTACGCGCCAGCCAATCATATGAATTTATTTAGTGATGTGGTCAAAACATAAAAGGCACCTGTAGACAGCTGCTACAATCTGTTTTGTTATTGTCTTTTCTTTTTCAATAAAAGTAAGCTTGCGTCCGCGACTCGTCTTTCACGATCTTTAACGTAGTTTTTGATGATTATCTTAGTTACGAACTATCTTTATTCGATGTTTCGTCTAAATCGATATCACATGTAAAGACGTGTTTTGCACACATATGGAAACATTATCATATAAAATTTCTAAATTATCCTTGTGTTTTAATTGAATAAAAAAATATTTGTTTTGTTTTATATTTATTAAATAATAGCAGTAGTATTCGTATGTGATACTCAAAATGAAAACACAGTCAAAAGCAACTTTATTTTTCTGCATCCAATAAGGCCAAAAATAATTATATGAAGGCCTATTTCACTATAATTTAGTATGACAGGTTACCCTGACAGGATGCATAGCTAACGATCTAGTTGTTTCATAGCTCGCTCAATGCACTAGGTCTAGCGGCTATGACGACGCAGACATCCTGGCAGTGATTTATCAGTAAGGCCCCGCCCCTTGACACCTGATATCCTCACCCTTCCACTCACCACCAGTTTTTGTCCTTCGTCATTGGACAATCGCCGCATTCAAATACAGTGATTGTCCACCAATGTAAATTAACTTATATATATGCCATTAAGATTTAACATCAAAAAATTAGATACGGCAAATTACCATCTTTAAGGATACGCGGTTCAATTATCAAGATATAACTCCAAAACTGGTTTAATTCCGCATGTTTGACTTAAAATAATCTTTAAGTCAAATAAAACATTTATCGTGCTTAATATTTTAACAGCATCCTTAAATGCATTTTTATGGACGCTTAGACATATAAAAGCTGGATGTCGATAATCAGTTCTTTATAATCAACGGAAGGTTTACTGACTTCACCTTCTTTATAATCTACGGAAGTTTTACTGACTTTACCTTTTCCATTGAATCTCAAGACAGATCATAACTGTCAATAGAACCCAATGTTAACATGAAATATATTGAGTTATTGAGCTTTCTACAACGTCAATAAAAAGATACGTGTCACTTCATTTCGAGCGGCCACTTCCGGCGTCCATTGTGCTTCAGCCAGGGAGCTTCCGGTGCAACCCGATCCACACTCCTGCGCACGTGCGCAACCATTTTAAATTTCGATCTACGAATTTTCTTAAAGGATGTTAGAATAGGATAAGTTTAATAATGATGACGTGTTAGAATAGGATAAGTTTAATAATGATGACGTGGAGTATTTTATTTATCACTTCAAAAAAACTTGATCTTATATAGGTATAAATAAATTTGATTTTGTATATATTTTGGTATTCCAAGCGGTTTTCCGTTAAAATTATAAAATGCACCTCTCATAGCAAATCTATGAAGTCTAGGATCAATTGAGCTTCTTAAAGTTTACTAACAGTATGTAGGAATACAAATAAAACGTAGATAACATGTCCCATAACGTTATATTACACGACAATGTCAAAAAGAACATAAAGGGTATACAAGAAAAAGCGTAAAAACGTCCAAAAAATATTTCAAGGGTTGGCACACGAAAAGAGCAAAGGGTGTTTCTTTGATATGCGCATTTGTAGGGTCCTCGCGAGCCCTGCCCTGAGGGGCTCTTGCCCCAATAAGCTTGTAATAAGGACCCTTGCAAAGTACCCATTCAATCAAACCTTTTCTTCAGGTGTCCTTGATACCAAATCGGATTCGTAGTCAATGTTATTGTACTCAAATAAAGGATAAGGGGTCAGATACTAAAAAAGTTTTCAACTCCCCTTTCAAAAGCTTATCGAAGTTATTTTACAGCTATTTTAATATCGACCTCATCAAAAACCATTGATAAAAATTCATGGTTGAACATTTCTGTTGTTTTTTTTTAATAAATTCAAATCTTTTTGGAGAATCTTAAAAACGTGAGTCATTTTTGTAAACTACAATAGAACAAGGGTATTTATACGCGGTTTTTGTGGTGGTCATAATGGAAATCTTTTTTTATGTATAAAATATTTACGTTTTATTTTATCTACTTCGTATCAGCAAAACATTAACGTGGGCGCTTCGTGGAACAAAACAGTAATTATAATAAATTATAATGGAACTTTGTAAATTAAATGATGATCATGTTATATTTCTATTATTTATGAAATATATTTGTGCGCCGTGTGAAAATCGTGTAATTTGATAATTTTTGCAGGTGTGCACATAGTTTTTTTATCTTTTGTCTATGGTTGTGAGAACGAAGGAGTTTGGTAAAGTCTACCTGTGTCTATGCGAATTCGCACTTTTGTACTGCGCCGATTAACACGTAGAACATTAAAGATCAATACAAGTGTCGGATTGCAGAGCCGACAAAGCCCGTTGGCGGCGCTTTTGAAGTGCCGAATTCAATTAATTGCCTTATTTGCAGCACTCCAGTTGTAGGAATCTCCGACAAAAACAAATACTTGCACAGTCTTCATTATCCGTTATTAGTTGGCGCGCATTTTAATTGTTCTCTCTTAGTAATCTTGTCTTCTAAGTGCTTGGTTCATTTCGACTTGTCTACTAAATCTATTTTTGAAAACGGAGAATTATATTTTTTGTCACCCCAGCAGTCTTAAACGAAAATGAAGTAATATTTTAATTATGAATACTGCAAGATATTTTATTTAGTTTATTTATTTAAAATTGCTTCTGAAATCCCATTCAAAGCTTATTTTTCACAGTTTAACTTGTAATTGATAAATGAATGCCTGATACGTTATCAGCGCGAGGGCGGGCGGACGGCGTGGGAGTATGTCCTTCGTTATACTGCCCCTGACTATACTAACTATCACTAATTCTGTGTTGATTTATCACAACAGCAACAATGTCGCAGGTCTTTTAAAACAAACATTCAGTTTTTAATGTTTTTATAATACAGTGGCTTGATTGACATTGAAATGGGTATGAAACAAAGCGATAACAATACATAAAATTATCAAAAAACAAATAACTGATTATATTGTAGTTTATTTTTCCTTTTACAGCTTTAAACACCAAAATAACATGTTGTTAAAAATAAAAATAATTAAATACTTACCTGTAGTTTTCAAGTTTAAGCTTCTGCTGCTTGGAGATTAATTAATAAACCAAACTGTAATATTCATAGGAGTATTTCTATATTTAATCGTGGATAAATGTCGTTTCTCGCGCGCCATCCCGACAAATGACGGAGGCCGAGAGTTATAAATTATTGGCACCGGAAGTGACGTCCCAGCACGCTCCAATTTAAAACACACATCGCATTGAGACGCGACGACAGTAGTCTAAAACGCATTAGACAGTGCAATATCGTGTTCAATATTTTTATAAGCCGACTCGTTCTTACCAACTCATATCTCGTCTTCTGTCTCTTTCTGATTGTCTGATTGATGTTCAATCAATCGTAATACAATGTGACGTGGATGGAGCATATTAAGATACTCCGAAAAAATATAAATATATTGGTGTTTTTTTTAGCAAAAACCAAATTAGGGTTAACGAATGTCACAGTATAAATCGTATTCTTTATTCACCGGAAATAATGTAATAGCGTACCGCAGCCTAATAGAATTAAAATTCAAATCAGAATTCAATCAGTAAAATCGACAGCACCGGATGCGCGCCGCTTTTTAATTATTGCAAAGGTTTTTGTGCTGTTCAAGTGTTACCCCAAAAAAAGCTTTTATTTCGTCAATAATCGGATGTGTGTGATTATATTGTGTCGCCGTTAGGTTAGTTGTATAGGCGACCAAGAAATTGGTTTACCACTTTTGATGACATCTCCCAGTAACATAATTATTCGCTAAGGATTACAGATTGACAGATTCTGACGTAACAGTTATTGATCTGTCAAGCAAAAATAGCCCTTGATGTTTTATACGTGCAAATGATATTCAGTCTTAGAGTGGTAAAGCAATTTCTTGGTCGCCTATACTTGTTTATTAAATTGATCTGTGGATTTGACAGCTTCGGATGAAAAGCTACCGATCCGGAGCCGAACAGATTTATGGAGTGTTTTCAGCTTTTTATCTAAAAAAGATTGTTTATCTTGCGCTTCCGTCGCCTGCCGCTGCCGATACGCTCGCTAGCGCTTTATTGTTTACACTTAATGTAATTCAAAGCAGGGAATTCCTCGGTAAATTGTATTTTTAAATATAAACGTGGCCGATGAGAACTGCCGCGGCTTACTCCTTGAATATCGATAGGTTTATTTCAATCTTTTAACGTTTTCGCGATCGATATTACGACACACCGCTGCCATACGTAATTAGGTCTCTTTCAACGCCGTCTCTTTTACATATCTCTAATCTTCATCTGCAATAGAATAAATTCAGCATGAGGGAATAATATTATAGGAAAAAATGAAACTTATATGTCGCGTGTGACTGACAGTGCACCAATTATAGCCCTGTACAGATTACATATTAGGTAAGTTGATGGAAAAAACTAGCTGCGTTCTGGCGTGTTTGATGACCGTGACGACCGACGTCTGGTGGAATACATCATTACGAGTTCTACCTCTAAATGGAATATAAAAATATCTGTACCAGTTGTTGATAATGCTCATCATTTATCTGTCTGGAGGGTGAGCCCGAATAAATCTGACAATCGTAAGCGTATCGAAACAGTGACGTATTTTGAGATACTTACGGCCGGTTTCTGGAAACCCAAATCACGATTGATCCGAGTTTGACACATATAAATTATTTGATTTGTTCGTTGATCATCGTTCGAGAAACCGGCCGATAGCGCGTCAACATTAGCTTTACTGTCGAACGTTACAGCGGTAGCGCACAGTGTGTTTTAAATACGTTACTTTTACGATTGCAGCGGTAACTCGCAGTGTGTCTTAAATACATTACGTTTACGATTGTCACATTTATTCGTGCTCAATCTGTACTAGTGTAATCTCAATGCAGAGTATTTGATCACGCGCACTACATACATATGCTACTTAACTGTTCTCCGTATTCTCATTAGTGGTTTTCATTTCCTTTATTACGTCACGCGGGAGATTGTTCCAGTTTTCTGTCGGTGACAATATCCGCGCGTGTTTATTTCCCCATGCATTTTGCATTTGTTGAATATGGAAAATGATGGAAAACTAATTTCCGCGCCATTTCCCGCCGAGAGGCGCGCCTCTAATTGCATTGCTTTGGTTGCCTCTACCATAGACAAGGGCCTTAGTAAACGGCAATACTGTAATGCAGTGTGTAGTGTAGGTACCTTACATAAATATTCATCTTCTTTTGTTTAGAAACGAATATTTCAATAAATAAACAAATATAGTTTATTATATTGCTTTTAACAAGCTTGAAATTTATATATTATTTTGTCTGTGATCTTTTCTTTTATTTTGAATTAGTGATTCTAGAGACAAAACAATTATCATAATACTGAGTCATACGTTAAGAATCAAAATTATTGTCTTACCACACACAGCACCTTATACCTGGATGGAACACAAAAAAATCAGCGTCTTATTTTTCTGACGACGAAATCGCTTCCTCCAGTAGACAATAGACCCTCTATATCCGGTTGAACACGTGCTCAGGTGGCCATTATGTCCCAGTCGACCCTAGCTTCGATCAATTGTGATTTTCCTACCACCCCCTGTAACTTGACCCGGTTTCAGTGAGTTACGCCCTTAAGCTCGTGCCCTCCCACCGAATCGTATTCCTTATCATCTTTGTATCAGACATTGATATTGCAACATCTGTCTTGATATCTTCAAGAGGTATTGTCAACATCCTGGAATTGGGGGTATCAGCTGGAATCTCATCATCATAGTATTATTTTTTATAAATTATAAATAAAAAAAAGCAGTCTCTATAAATCGCTTATATTTTTTTATACTATACCAGCGTTTCTGCTGTCTGTCGCTCATGACTACTTAGTTGATGTCCGCGACTTCGTCTTATTATCGTTAAACTCATATTTTGGATAATTCACACAGTATATTTATAGCCTAAATGCCTGTGTTATTCTGATGTATAAAAAGTTTCATTAAAATCCATTCAGTAGTTTTTGCGTGAAAAGTAACAAACATACATCCATACATTTATAAAAACTTTCACGTTTATAATATTAGTAGCATTATTTAATGTTGGTTTCAGATTCCTTCATTAATTCCAAACTGTATGCTACATAGTTAATTCGTATTAGCATTCATGATTCATTAAATTATGCAAAGTCTCGAAAAGGTCATTACCGGTATATGTGTATTGTTCGCGCATTAACGATGGCTACTAGCTGTTGTAATATTATAGTGTTTACTTGTTTTTTTGCCGAAGCTGGAATGATTAATTACCAAATAAATGTTATGTTTTTACATTTAGTTTAAATAAATGAAAAAACCTAACATATGTGTAAATTTGGTTTAAATAAATAAAACATACATAGCAACACTTTATATTCACTATCAATTTTAAATAAATACAAATATTCATGGTCAATTCACTCATCATCTTTTAGTCCCAAACTAAGCAAAGCTTGTTATATGGGAACTAGATTGTTGATCGAATACTTACTTATATAATTGTTTACCAAGTATTGATGGATAATGCAATTTTTACAAATAAAATAGCCATAGGCTAGTATGGGTTTTAGCTTGAGTTAGGTACCTAAAAAAAACACGTTTATTTTTATAAATTCCAAATGAGTATCGTTGTCTCGGCCGCCATCAAACAATGGCCAGAGCGTCAAGGTCGCGTGCCCCACACATGTATTAAAATAATAACGTTATTTGTCCATCATCATCAACCTATATCAGTCCACTGCTGGACGTAGGTCTCTCCCAAGACTCTCCACTGAGCCCGGTCTCCGTTTGTTCATCACGGATTTGCAATTTTAATTATTCTGAGAAAAACACTCAGAATTTTCGATTAATGTTTACAAAATAAAATAAAGTCTCCTTTTTTTCAGAAATAAAGAAAAAATTAGATGTTTTCAGCAATAATGTACAAATTCCATAATGTTATGTGTTTTTTTTTTATTATAAATATTATATAAACATATCAGACATAGTCATATTATATCAGTCGATAATAATTTGCAAATGAATGACGCTAATTATATATTATCTTATTTATTTATATGAATGAAATAAAGGTCTTTTCAGTAATCTGATGATCATAGTCATTTAAGTACCAGCACTGGGTCCGCGTCATCGCTTCCATTAACTTAGTTCATTATCTACTCAGCACATCGTTCTTGACAATATAATCATTTTGTTTTTATAACTGTCGGAAACAATGCTAACTATACCTATATATATCTATAGCAAGTATTATAACATGGAGCTCCTACAATACCTACCGTTTTTGCTGGTTTTTAGCAATTAGTATTTAGTAAATTACATCACATTGTTAACCAGTAAAAGGAAAATCTTGTTTGAGCTAAGTGTCCTTAAATATAAAAGTAAATTTTAAAATCGTCGTTGACTCATTTTTAAATGAACTTTATTCGCAACTCATAAGTATTTTGGTCAAATATTACCTACTCACTTACTGACTATTCTTTCCTGTAAGAATCTTTTAGATTATTAAAACGTATATAGAGCATTTTGTAATATAATGGACAACTATCTAGATGCCTCCAAAATCTTCTAAATAATATCTTATTTAACGTAAATACTTTTTTGCTATATGAACAGAAATTCCTGACTACCTTGTACCTACTATCTGCTGTATAGAACAGCTGTTAGTACTAACTATAATGATGTTAAATAATGATAAATATAAGATTTTCCAAACATAAAGTTTGAAGAAATGTGAATGCCATTAATCATAAATGATTTGTGATGTTGTGCTAATTTCTTTACCATCACAATGAGGGGGTTTAGGCAGGTTTGGCGAAAAAAATCAACGGTCGCAACAGTTGGTTGGTCGGGTCACGACAGCAGGTGGCGCGACAGGTCTCGTCGTTCGGGCGAGCTCGGCTCTACTCGGCTAAACTCGGCTGCTTTTCCACTGCCGCCCTCTCGGTCCGCCCGAGGCGCTCGAAAGCTCTCAGTCGTTGATTAGACGCGCCACGACGCGGTGCTACTGTTATCGCTCCGCTGCTTAAAGCTCGCACTCGTCTTTTGTAACGCGATATAATTATTTTTAGTACAAGTATTTTTTTGTTTTAGATACTTGACTTTATTAATATTTTACCGTGACTAGACTTGATACTTATTTTTATAAAGTTTATGAATCAGTGCCGTTTAGTGATGTGGTGTTGAAAATTAGATATTATTTTGGGGGCCGGTCCCGGTCCGCCATGCTGCTGGTAGAGGCGCCGCGAGAAGCCGCCGTGCCAGCGTGCGCGGCGCCCCTTGACATCCCCATGTCTTCTCTTGCGAAACTAAACTTTTCAGACTATAGTGCTAAAGTGAACAAACAATACACGGAGATCCCGGCGGATGTAGACACCCGGCTGAACTATGAGCAGGCGCTCGCGAGTGTAGCGAGGCTAAACTATGAACAATCTGTTACAAGTAACGGCAAATTGCACTATGTTGAACAAAATAGGCTCGCATTCGACCCTTCAATGGATCCTATGTGCGATCCTTCTTACATCCTCCCAAGTAAGTACCCCGTTGGCTGTGAATTACTATTTACTTGGAAACTACTAGAAAATCTTGAGTTTAATTCATACAACGCCAACGTTCAAAATGTAATAATTTTCCAAATTACTTTATTACTTCTGCGTGTTTTATCCAATTGCTATTTCATAATTATTATACCTATCTCAACAGTTGGCAACGTTTTTGTAAAAAGGTGGTTGTATAAGTGGTTTATATTAAAAAATAACGCAATATTTATTTAAACAAAAATCTTAAAATGATCGTTTTAGTAATTTAAAGAAAAAAAACTTATTTTAGATTATATTAATATAATGGAAATGATCGCTTGAAACGACGACCGATGTGGCGCGGTGGGCGATGGTCCGCCTGCGACGCGGAGGTTGCGGGTTCGATTCCCGCCCTGGGATAAATGTTTGTACGATCTGCAAATATTTATTCCGGGTGTTCTGGGTGTTTATATGTATAATAAAAAATATCTATCTATGTAATGTATTGTATTAAATATGTCAGTATTCTAGTACCCATAACACAAGCTCTGCTTAGCTTGGGGCTAGATGATGTTGTGTGGATTGTCCAGCATTATTTATTTACACGGCTCTAGAATAAAATGCATGACTAATGTGCCTCTGCTAATAGAAGTCAAATCTTAAAAATCAAATCCTATTGTAAGACCTCACAAACAATATATGTATTATCACAGTTCAAAGTATACAATATTTTCCAATATCAAGTATAATAGTTATAAGAGCACTGACTCATTGCGCATACATAAATACACTTAAGTACACTGAAATACTTTTTTCCTTATACTTTATATTGTTTTATTCTTTAGTATAAAACTAATCTTGTTCATTAAAAGTTGCGGTTATCGTACTTAGTGCCTACTCAGAGGGTATAATAAACATATTAATTATTTACATAGCTTATTAAATTTAATTAGGCCAAGTTTGTAGAGTTCAGAAAACTTATAATACTTAGTAAACGTTATTTCTTGAACCAAGTAATATACATTCAATAGAAATAGAAAAGAAATGTTATTTTAATTGAATTTATTTTTTCGTGTACTTAATTTACATCTAGGACCGAATATTCTTGCTTGCGTAATAAAATCTTCTCATAAAAATATTATGTACCTTAAAATCCAAGTTGAATTAATATAAATTTTAAATTAAATTTAGAATTTAATAAATAAGTTGAAATGTGATGTGTAATAAATAAATCAAAATAAATTGGTATGAGATACGTATTTTTGCCAAAATAAGTCTACAAAGTTTGTCTTATTAGTGTTATTTTGTATGATTATATTATATTACTATAAATACAAATTAAATCAAAGTTCATTCAAGTTAAAAACAAGCGGCGCTTCATTGAGAACTCTCAAGTTCTCGGGCGGAAGCACTTTCGCCGCCGCCATGTTGGATCCGGCGGTGGGGGCTGCGCGGGCGCACCTCACAGCACTTCCGCCGCGTGACGCACACAAAGAGCTTTGCAGTACTGTCACATAGCTTACATTTGCATACACAGCTTGTTACGTGAATCCAATGCTAACGTTCCTCAAACGATGATACAATAGTACATAATATCAATGACAGGTGAATAAATTAATATAAAATCTTAAATGCTTATAATAAAAATACATTGTGTATTAAAAAGCTTTAATATAATCCATTGTGAGGTCTTCACCTGCCAAGTTAAGCTCTGGCTTTTGTTTCTGCATAATTAGATTGACCTTAATTTTTTAAACACAGCTTTTTAGTAACACACCTGTCCAATTAGTCAGTAAGCTATTTTGTTTGAATAAGTTGTAAATCTAACCAAGAATTTCGCATTTGAAATTACAAGTGCAAGTGTGTCCATAAATGTATGTGTATCATACAATATTATACCGCAAAAGTAATTGGAGCACAATTATTAAAACACGGATTTAGTGTTCCGCTCCAGATTTGGAAAAACGGAAGACTTTTATGGTCTTATTCCATCCGCTTGTCGCTGCTTCTAATAAACTTAAAACTACAGGTTTTTTAGAGAAGCTTTTTAAAATCACACTTTTTTTTACAGTTAAAAAGCTAAAGAGAACCTAGATACATTTTCTTATTGTCACAGTTTGTGCATTTGCTATTATTTATGTTTATATTTCGGTTTAAATTAAGAAAAATAAATATACAATTACTGTGAGATTTAGTTAACAAGAAGAGAAAAGATGAGTAAAGTTAAAAACATTAAAAAATCAAAATGAATATAATTATACAAAAGATACTTACAAATTAGGTCAGTCACAAATAAATAAAAACAAATCGCCGACTTCTTAGCACGGAACGGAACACTATAAACGTACTAATAACTTGGTCAATTGATTTGATTAGACTTTATAAATCAATGCACGTATATATGAATATTCATACAATTCCTCCAGATGTAATCGCTGACCCGTGTCTGTCTGTCATTGCGAACATGGTCACCAGTTCGTAAATGGTGACCATTGTGGTAACGGTGCTCGGTCAATCACCTTTCAGTAATCGCTTCCTTCCTTTTAGATAATCGCGAATCCCATAGTTTACGTGATTGCAATTGCGAGTCGTGATAGGTGTAAAATAGTGTACACTGTTGCACCGGTTCATTGCCTTATGATTTAAATTGTTTGAAAAAAGACGTGTGACACTCGGGCACTGTCGCGGTAAAGCTATTGCGTAGCATTTTTCGCTGGATTACGCATGCGCAGTATTAGGTCATTTCGTTACGGAATTTCTGGATTCGGTCTCCACGCTCAAGGCCCGCGATTGAAGCTATGCAATAGCTTTAAAACATGCCCAGATATTTCTGGCGCTAAGCAATAATGCTCACATCGTCTCTACGTTCTGGTTTGAGCCGTTGCAATTATTTATGAGATTTAACATATTTATAACTCCATCTACATCTCGGATGGATGCAGTGCGATTTTTAAAAGCGTACGTCTTTAATTAAGTTTGGAAAGGCTGACTATTACAGGGAAGGTTGATGGACGACGACCAAGGGGACGAAGCCCTATGCGCTGGTCAGACCAGGTGCGCACCACCCTGGATACCCAACTCTACCAGGCTTTTTATGTCGCTGAGGACAGAAAGAAATGGAGAGACCTGATCAGAGAGAAGGTCACGAGGAGAGGTCGCGACCCTCAGTAATGAGGAATCGACTGAGAGAGAGAGACGTCTTTAATAGATGTGCTAGACCTGATGAAAAAAAATATTCTAGTCACCTCTTAACATCTAAATAATTTTAAATGTATAGTGTAAACCCGTGTTGGGTATCCAATCTGTTAATATTAAATTTAAATCAACGGACCGTGGATTTCATAATTCCAATTATCGTTGTATGTAACGTTGTATGTAAATAAATATGATTTCAATACTAGTTGAGCAGTTATTAATATTAATTATGTTATTAACAAAAACAAGAGATTTTTACTTTGACAAAATAAAAAACTAATTAATTTAGTTCGGAAAGGTGAAAACCCAAAACTAGACACAACAGATAATTAAAAGCCAGCTGATGGCACCAACCGCGAATTAGAATATAAATAGTCAAAGGTATCATGCATATTTCGCTGATTAATAAAATATAGATCCGGTATAAACAAGTGACAAACAAATAAACACGTTAAAGGTTCAAGACACCTGTCTAACAAACCGCAGATGTATCGCAGATGACCAACACATGTGCCACGTTATATCACTATCAGTTAGGTATTCTAATGTACACCATATTTCTACTCATTAGCACATATAAAAAGCGTCGTTATCTTCCCACTTTGTCTTTCAACGTCATAACTTAACATAAAATATGAGATAAGAAGTACTCGATCGATTGTAGAGTCGGCCTGTAATTGTAAGCAAATGTAACATTGACGCGATAAGCTTCTTACTCAATTACGTGGTTCAGTTTTCCTCCATATTAACTAACATAGGTACACAATTATTTTTAAAAAACAATGGTGACCTAATTACATTTTGGTATTAGCATTGTTATACCAAAATCTATTACACAATGCTACCTGTATTATGATAATAATTAAAATAATATTTTTTATAAGGAAAAATCAGCAAAGTTATACAGTTCCCTCAAACGGTAGGTTCGAACAAAGCATTAGATTAGTCGAGCGGTCTGTGACGTCACGACCCCATCACAGAAGACACGTAGCTCGGCTCATTCATAAATGTATATGGACTTCCGGCAACCGCGCCTCGGCGTCGTAATCCAGACGAAATGTTTAATCGCTTCCGTCCAACACCCTCCGAATCCACGTATTAAACTCTTTTACATCGAAACTGCAGTTGTTTCCGATACGAAATCACACGCGAAATCTTATAAGATCACTATTCTCACGGTAAAACGGGTTTTTACATAAGTTATAAAGCACGGGTGTGAAGTAACATGAGACTGTTTAAACCTGTTTGGCGAAAGTAAATATAATATTAAAACTTAATGAGCTACTTTACATACCGCTACACTTTTTAAAGAATTTATTTTTCAGAATGAACCTATTTATCATTAGAATATTAGTTTAGAAGCAGTATTTTAGTTTTTTTAATATAATCATGAAGCTTGAAAGGGGTGAAAGGGGTTTAGAAAAAATCAAGGAGAGATGTTATTGATAAATAAGTTTCTAATTAAGTATATATCATTTTGAATACCAAGAAATACACTTGATGAAGGGGATTAGTGCACTATAGAAGGAGGGATTAAGGTCCCTGAGGTTCTAGCGACTTCTGCAACTACCTGAAGTCGCAACCAGCTTGATCATATAAATGTTGGGTTTCTTTGTAATGTAACGTCATCTGGTTGTGACGTCAGCGGATCACGTCGCAGTGTCATTGATGCGCCCGCGCCGTCGCTTCCGTAGCGCCGACACATCCTGTCTGCAATTTTACGTCTCACAAATTATCAACTTTTTTCAAATACCATTCATATAGCTTCCTTGTTTACGTTTCTGCTATGGTTTAACAAAAGCCGTAAATAGATATTTATTTTTATTTCTGAGGTTTTTTTTCATTCAGGCCTTTCGAAGATTTTTTATAATTATTCTAATGTTTATATTATGTTCCTTATCAGGAACTTCTTCCTCAAAAACACCTAATTTCTTTCACAAACTTTTTATTAGTAAAGTGATACCGATGCTCCAGTATTAATTTAAGTAAACAGTCTTATAATACATTGTCTTACTGGACACGTCCAGAACCTTCCGTGGGGGTTTTATTAAACTTAATCCATCCCCTTCAGTTGTAAGACTATTAAGCCTCATGTGCCTGTAATTTCCTGCTCAAATTAAAACAAATCGCCCTTAAAACCGTCCAAATTTATAATAACAGTGTAGAATGGTTTCCCCCATGGCTGTTGCAAGTGCGATGGTCAGTGTAAACGTTGTGGGTAGCAGGTTGCGTTTGTGCAGGGCTACCAATGTTACCATGCCATGTGGTATGTCTTGCTCCATTGCTACGTTTTTTTCATACTCTGCTGGCTTATTATGTTTTTTGTTTAATTTTTGCAATAGTTTAACGAGAATATCAATTGTTTTTGGTATTATGGTATCTTGAATATTCATAAAATAACGAACCTAATATTTTACCTATATGTAAAGAAAAACAAAATCTGTTTACATAGAACAAAGTAACAAAAAATACAGTTGAAATGACAAACCTTATTTTGATGTCATACAAAAAGTTATCATCCATCGACATATAGGTATAGTTTGAAATAATGCAAGTATGTTCATTAAGACGGTTCATTACACATTAGAAAGAAAAGAAAAAAGAAATATTTATTTACACCATAACATGTTATACATATATGACATAAAACATTTAAAAAAAAAGTGTAAAAAGGCCACCACTCAGCATAAGCTATAGAAACCATTGCGTCGTAATCGTAGAACAAAGACGGATGTGCAAAACTGCAGGTCTACATTTTATGTCATAGCTTTAAAACGGTTACGCCTATCAACGTGAAATTTAGACAAGTTGATATATGTGTATAGGCCTTTACAATTAAATACAAATTTTAGTTGTATACAAAATAAATAATAGACTAATAAATTAAATAAAAAAGTGGTCAAAAATCACATCCGTCTTTGTTCTACGATCATGACGATTGGTTCCTATTGCTTCTAATGAAAACCTTATTAGAAGCTTGCACGCTGCAGATATGACATGACAGCCCTACAGAGCCGCCCCTCAGCATGGTTTTTGTAACGACCGCGCGTGCGCAGGTGGCGACACACCTGCCGCGCATACCGACTAACGCACTAGACACGGCATAGTGCACGCCATTTGACGTGTTATAATGACAAATGTCAAAAAAATCTTTTATAAAAAATATTTCCCGTAATTGCCATGTTTTGATTGGAATCTGTGAATGGGTTTGAGCTGAAATTCTATCGTCTTTAAAGTAAAAGAAAAGTAAAAAAAAAGTAAAAATTGGTTTTATTGACAAATTATTTTTCAGCAGAATAATTTGAATCCATAGGCTGCTAGTTATAAAAACTGTGTTACAGGAGCCAAAAGCCTTTAAATTAGACTCAAATTACTCATTAGTATAAAGACTAGATAATAATCATATATAGCGTAATTTTCTTAAAAAAAGTACGCCATACAATTTTATATAATAATGCCTAAAAAAATTTGATGCTAAACAAAAAATACGTTCTATACACAATACCTAATTTCTGATAAACTGATGTAAAATAAAAACCAAAAAGAATTTCTGTATTTTAGAACTTATTTACCTACATGTAGTTTAAACTGAGATAATGTAGAGTTGAGTCTGACATAGACATTAAAACACCTGTAACTTGTGCAAAAACAACAAAATGTTAATTCTAAATTAGAACTTGTTTTAATATAGGTACTGTTAATTCTATGACCGGAAAACCAATTTTTAATTAATCGGTTCCTGCAACCTACATACATTCGTACCTATAAATAAACCAACTTCAAATAGAGACATTGAATTACGATAAAATAAGGTGTGACATGTCTGATTCTTTGAAGGTCTATGTTTTATAAAGCCTAGACTAGACATTTTTATAGCTAAGCGATTTGTCGAACTATAAGCTTTATTGAGCGATATCTAGGAACTTTACGTAACGACTAGGTTATACACAATTGACACGTGTCATTATTAAATTAATAAGTTTTCTCGCAGTAAATATCAGATCAATCGATCGAATGTATAATAAATGTTGTTTAGAATCCGATCCAACATCTGCCGCGACAGCTTGATTATAAATAAATGCTAGTACGTTATTTTCGACCGGATATTATTGTTAATCGAGAATTCTTAGAAAATCGAATAATTCTAGATGAATTGCGATGTGTGGTGACCATGAAATAAAAATTTGTAGATATCGCACACGATGACTAACTTCATCATAAAATGAATAAATAAATAATGCTGGACAATCCACACAACATCATCTAGCCCCAAGCTAAGCAGAGCTTGTGTTATGGGTACTAGAAGACTGACATACTTAATACAATACATTACACTGATAGATATTTTTTATTATACATATAAAATACCCAGAACATCCGGAATAAATATTTGCAGATCGTACAAAAATGTATCCCAAGGCGGGAATCGAACCCACATCCTTCGCGTCGCAGGCAGACCTTCGCCCGCCGCGCCACATCGGTCATGTCAATATAAAGTCTGTTGATGTGGTGTTTGGTTTCTTTTCGTGTATGCAGAACGTAATATACAATTCTACGATCTAATAAGCAGAGGAAACTACATTTCATAGAAAAAAATGGTTGTCTGTAAAGTCGGTTTACTGACGATAGTTGAACGTGACAACGTCAACGAACGGGATTGTAAGCGGTTCTGCAAAATAATCAGCGCTGTCGCTTGCACTTCATGGAACGCCTCAGAACGCCTCAGAACGCCTCATGAGTCATGTTTTTTCGTGCGTGCAGCCGGCTCTATCGAATTATAAGACGTTGTCACGTCAAAAAGTATTATTTTGATAGGGAGAAGTCTAAGAAAAGGGCATAAAATCATCATTTTATGGGTCAACTTATCAGAAACGCAGAAATACGACAGCACTTATGCAACACATTACTTTTTAAAAGATTAAACACTTCCCGTCGAAAGACGTTCCAATTTTGTATTTGATTTAACATCGTTTGTTGACAGCAATTTCCTTTAAACTTCTCATTTTTAAGCGATTATTTTTCATGTCTGGTAATTTTTATTTGACAAATATGTATTTAATACTAAAATATGATACACCTTTCTTACTAATTATTAAAATAAAGGCATTTTACGTTGCTAAATGAGGACATACAAGAGGCCTTGGCAGACCAACAGGCATATATATGATATTCCACTCATTAGAACTAAGCGCTTTCAAAGTTCTTTTATTATGCGCACTGCAAAAATTTGGAATCAGCTTCCAGCGTCTGTATTTCCGCTTAACTACGACCCCGTTGTTTTCAAAAGGAGAGTTAATAGGCACCTTCTGGGTGGGCTCGCTCCATCGTAGACCTCATCCTTGCACTTGTGTGAGTTTCGAGGTCAAGAGCACACCCATTTTAGCATAAAAAAAAAAAATAAAAAAAAAAATAAAAAAAAAAAAAAAAAAAAAAGGCAGATGGATGGACGATATCGTTGCCGTATAGGGTAGGACCTGGATGCAAAAGGCTTATTTAAGGAAAGAGTGGCGTTGTTTGAGGGAGGGACTTATACCCAGCAGTGGGCTAGTACGGGCCTATGATGATGATGATGAAATGCGCTACCAAATTAAGCAAAACCATTTCAAATCAATTTGAGTTAAAATAAAATATTTGGAAGATAATATATTTTGAGCTTACCATAAAACAGTCAGGTAATTTCTGTCGTAAAAACACATTTCTGGTTTAAGTAGATAATTATGGTGTTATGGGTGATTAATTATTAAGGCGAGAGCGTATTTATGTCAGAATATAGCAGCGTTTTGGATATGCAGTTATAATGATGTCGTCGGGCTGTCAGTCAGCCGAGCTCACCTGACATTGCGTCTAAATATAAAAATTCATATTTTTCGACTTCCGCTCCCGAACGGGGATTGGCGCGAATATGACTGTGTTGTAGTTTTGTAATCTCTGGCTTAGCAATAGGTTTGTGGTTTTCTATTGTCTTTGTCATACCTACCTAATTATACACAAATAAATAGGTAAATATCTCTCTCTCTTAACTACATTTGCTATTAATATAAATATGTATCTAGTTTAGAATGGTGATTCCTTTGTATTGGGAATTATATATCAATAATTGTTTCTTGTTCATAATTGTAAGTTCTAATTCATAATTGTAGTATTTTATGTCATATAAGTACCTATGTATAGCATACTTCCAACAATAATTTTATAAAATAAAATTGTTAATAATTAATATGAGTCACATGTAAAAATGATTAAAGTAAGTAGTATAAAATGTGCACATTTTCTTTCAACTGTTGCAAATAAAATAAAAATATTCTGTCATCATGACGACACGCTACCATATGGCGAGCACAGCGCGTGCTCATCAAAAAAAAAACGTTTGAAACATTTCGCAGTTTCGAAGATTATAAGTAAAAAAGTTGGTGAGTCGCGACGCAGCTGCTACGAGGTCTAAGGTTACTCTGGCATGTGCTCGCTACATTATTCCACCATCACGTGAAGGTAGATTAATCTTAACTTTCGTTTGATGTGACGAGACACCGTTTATTTAATCTACATAAGCACATTGAACGCGACTTCAATTGAATAATGAACGTCGAAGCCGATTGATGTTTAATCTGTATTCGTTCGTTGGATCATATGTAGAGCATACAGTGGCTTATGATATAGCTATCGTTCGAGTTTTGACGTTTAATGCGGAATAAATAAATATTCAAGGACTCACAGTCTAGTCCCAAACTAAGCAAAGCTGGTACTATGGGAATTAGATTGCTGATATAATACATATTTTTTTGTAAATACATATCTACATGCATAGAAACACCCAGACACAGAACAAATACTTATGTTCATCACACTAACATTTGCTCTGGGTGGGAGATGTGGGAATCGAACTCACGACTCACAGCATTGAAGGCAACGCTACAACCAACTGAGCTGTGACGGTTGTCAAATGATTGTGATTCTGCGGTACTGCGCCAATGGTGGAGGAGAGTGGCGACCTTTCGACCTGGCGGCTGGAGCGCGAGGCGTGGCCGCGCTCGATTGGTTCGCCCCGCCCCGCGCGCCCCGCCTCACGCCCCGCCAGACAGACGCTCTCTCGTTGATGAAAATCCGATTCTGTATCGGACCGCGCTTTTGTTCAAACTTATGAAATACTCTTTTGTTTTGGTACTTTTCACATATCGAATTTTTTTTTTCTTCTTTTACAAAAAAAGAACAGATTTACGCAATCTGTCACTGATGAAAATCTGATTCTGTATGGGACCGCGCTTTTGTTTTATCTTTTATGAAATACTCTTTTGTTTTGGTACTTTTCATATTTAGAACGGTATTTTTTTGTTGCTTTTGCAAAACAGAATGACGCGGTCTGTCACTGATGAAAATATGATTCTTTATCGGACCGAACTTTTGTTTTATTTCACATAGAATACTCTTTGGTTTAGCGCGTTTCATATTTATTGCATATTATTTGATTTTCATTAGCGTAAAACAGAAGTAGTGTAAAAACGACCGTTGCTGTTAAAATCCGATTCTATATCGGACCACGGTTTGTATAAATTCATGTAAGTAAATATTATCACATTATTATCTCTTTTGTTTTAGTAGCACGTTTAGTTTACATATTTCGAACGCAATTTTCTGTCTAATTTATTTATGCGTGTTTGTGGGCAAAACGTCTACCTACTTGCCGGCTATCTCACGTTTTTAATTAATTTTAAATAAAATACACATCACATGTAAATAAAAGTTACAACTTTATTTTTTTTTCTTAAAAGGATCCCAGGCATCAAAGTGATTTATTTTAAAAATCTATAGCTATTGTTTTCTGTTTGTCAGTAAGAGTAACGGCAGGTCGTCGGGTCATTCCCGGGAGGGCTTTTTACGTGTTTTAAAGATTCCATTAGTTTTTACAGAAACATTAATGCTATTTCAACAGCTGAGGGAATTGTAATTAGGCACTGTTGCTTCATTAAAATACTTCAATTTGTTTGTTTGACAGTGATTTGTTAACACGCTTTTGTTTTAAAGAGTAATAAGGTATTTATATAGCTGTGTTTGAAAATAAAAGAGCATTCCAGGATACAATTTTAAATAACATTTCGTTCGTTACGCTTTTTATCAGTTTTAAATAGGTTTGTATTCAATCTAACTGGAATGAAACAAGCTTTACATTTTTCATTTTATGTTTCAAAAAGTAAACACTGTTTCGGAGTTTCACAAAGCAAAATGTAAACCTTACTTATAAATAAGACATAACATGATTCTAAAACTGATTTTATTTATTTTACGTAATAAACAAATTATAAACAAAAAAACATACAAGCCTAGCAAAAAACATGCGTGACAAATGATCCGGGTGCAGCCAAGCGATGGATAAAAAAACAAAAACAGTAGGTACATATATCACGCACAATGGACGTGAGAACTTTATCACGGCACGACGGTCAACGGTCACTTTCGACACAACGTGACAGTTATGACCGTTCTGTAGCTCTACCATGAGTTTTTGACGTGACAACGTCTTATAATTCGATAGAGCCGGCTGCACGTACGAAAAAACATGACTCATGAGGCGTTCTGAGGCGTTCTGAGGCGTTCCAAGAAGTGACGTTGTAACGTTCAACTATCGTCAGTAAACCGACTTTACAGACAACCATTTTTTTACTATACTATACTCGCTAGCGTCTGTAGTTAAAAAATGTATGAAGATTTGAACAGCGCCTCTAGCGGATAGTTGGGCACTAAAATTCGTAATGCATACTAATATTTACGTAACTACTGTAGTAAAGTCAGGCGATTTTACTGTGACAACTCATGGTAGAGGAACTGACTATTTTACACGGTTGCAATATACTTGTCCACTTTACAAATACAAATTGTTTTATTCAGTAACGTAAATTATTAACTAGATACAGTGGTTGGATACCTTTTATGTATGTAATACCTGTATTAAGAGACTTTGGTCATATACTCATACACAACCTAATAATGAAATAAGCTGAAAGTCCTCGAAACGTTTTTTTTTATACAATTTCAATTTCTTTTTTACCCTTGGTCCTATCAAGTTATAAAGTATACGCATTCCGAGTTTCATCCAAATCGGTTGACTAAATATCTAAAATTTAATTAAAGACCATTTAAGTTTACGTAAAATTTAATGAACCTATTTATAAATTAATCGAATATTATCACCCAAAACTCTTGCGCATAAAGCATAAAACTTATCAGCGACTAAAATAATAACATCCATCACAGACTGAGCGGCATCGAAATGGTCAAATGCGACACAAAGAGCGTGCGATTACTGACCCCGAGATACGAACTATATGAGTACCTACTAGTGTAGGTTACTACCTAAAGTCATACACGATACTGAACACGAATAAATGCGACAATCGTAAAACTAACGTATTTGCGACACACTGCGCGCTAACATCGCAACGTTTGACAGTAAGCTGATGTTGGTGCGCAGTGTATCTCAAATACGTCTCGATACGTTTACGATTGTCACATTCATACTCGATTTGTAAATTTTTGTATTATTTTTCAATGTCGAACGTATCGATAATCATGATATCAGCGCTACGCCGTAGCTATATGCTACGAAATTAATTTATCAATACTTTTTTAGACCTTTCTAATCGGTTCGATAGTTATTGGTCTGATAGGGGTAATTAAACCATTAACTGAGGAAAATGCATCGTTTATAATGTTACTTGAAAGTTATAAATTATTTAAAATTAACGTTGCTGGATTAAAATTGACTAAAAACTATTGATTCAAGGATTATCATAAGTTTACATAGTTACGAAAATGAAACTGAATAGACGAAACATTTCACATGTTTATGTAGTAGGTACCATTGTTTGTGCCAAGCCAATGTGGTTTGCTTTGGAAAACCACACGATACAAAGTCGTGACCGTGTTGTTATTGACATGTACCTAGTACCTAAGTGAAAGGGTGATCCCGACCATACTTCAGTTAAGGAAATAAAGCTTTATGTTGCTAAAACTCAGAACGTTTTAATAAAATTATGCCGTTTTTAATATCGAGCTGATAAAGATCGATCAAGTTCTGATGCTGAGTGTACCGCTCAAAATACTTACGTAGACAAAATAAGGATCACAATGTTACTAAAAAGGATAATCATGTTCTCCCTATAAGCCAGTCGACAAAGAAATGTAGGCATAATCTTACTTTCATCTTACTTTTCAGTAGGGAAAAAAGGAGTAGGTAGGTACCTAATGTTCGACCTTGTCTAGCAGTTTTAGATGAGGGCAACACTCTGTCCAAAATGTTACCAGAGTTGTCCACTCATACGTAGGGGAAAGGGGGGGTCGAGGTGTGGGTCCGCAGTCCGCATGCGCAGAACAAAGGGCGCGCCGTGAACCGCGACGGTCGCGCTTCGCCGCGGCCGCCGCGCGCCGCTGCGCCGACGCACACGCGTCTACTGATTTTTTCAACAAAAATTGGTTTTGCTGCGATACCATCCAACTTTTTCTCGGAACACGATCGCTGTTAACTTGTTCTTAGAAACAGATCGCGCTGTGCATACAGTCTAGCCGACAATACATTTATTATTCGAGAACTCTGAACTGAAAGCATACTTATTGCTTGCTCTTGGAACTGTGAAACAAAGGTCGTGTCTATTGTATACTTAATTGCTGGTTCCTATAGTTGGAACTCTTTGTTTATGATGACTCACGTCACGGGGTCATGCCTCAGTACTCAAGTATGCAAAACCATAAAAACCGGCAGACCGTCCTCAACTTTACTCAATAGGTGTTCTGAAACATACCATACCATTGTGGGTATTTGACCAATTCACTGCTATTTGTAACTAAAATATGAACATCAGTCGTTAATCATAACATCGAATGCTACATCAAAATCATATCACTGTAGAAACTGCTGGAGGCGATCCTTTACTACCATGCAAAACCATTCCCAATGATAACGGCAATTTATGACAAATCTGACATTCATTTGTTTACTTCCAGGTGGCTACACAACCGGTGGTCCCCGCGACAGCTCGTACGGCTACTCGGAGGCCAACGCGGCGGCCCCAGCGCCCGCGCCCCCCGCCGCGTCCCCCCTCGACGAGTACTACCAGCCGGAGTACCCCCCCGCGCCGCCCGCCGCCGCCGCGCAGCCCTACCTCGAGGAGTACTACCACCACGCACATGCTCACACGCAGCCGCTGCTCACACACGAGCAGAAGTACCAGCCACATCCGTACACCACGAAGCCTTATCCCAGAGGTAAGTTTGCGAACTTAGTCAATAAAAGCCTTTACATCAATAATCTTGTGAATCTTCAATCGGAAACATCATCTATCATATCTTTTATAATCGATTTAGAGAACTTAGTCAAATGCACGACCATTTATTTAGCCATATTATAAATTCAGAAGCAATGGTGTTAACGACCATAAATCTCCACGAACGAAAGAACCAGTAAGAATCCAAGACAAGTATTTTATAACGAGCGCGCCATAAATCTCATCAAAGCTAAGAGAAACAAAAACCACAAGCGTCTTTATTATGAAAGATCAGAAGCCAACAATTAAAAAGACTTGGTCAGTAAATTAATGAAGCTATTCAATTTCAAGATTCGAGACTCGTCAACGAATCCTTGTGGTTCATTAACTCTTGGTTTGTATCACGTTTCTGTGATATTTTTACCATGTGTTAATGGCGTTAATTAGCAACTTCTGAATCGCATCTTTCATGACATTAATTTGACCAAACTTTTTAATGAAGTGCTCACAGTACGTGTTGCGTTTCGACTTTATTTTTAAACATTTCTACGTCTTTAAACAATAATTATAATAAATCTAAATCTATCTGTTCCTTTCCAGGTGGTGGTGGAAGGTACGGCGGCGATGGGTACGGCGAAAGTTACGCGCCAGAGTACGGCGGCGGCTGCGCAGAATGGAGCGAGTGGCCGAGCGAACAGCATACTCTGATCCCTCAGGACAAACTCCCATATCCTGCGTCGGGGCCTTGCTTTACTGGTGCGTAGACACTTGCAAACTGATTTTTTTGCATCATAGCTTTACCACGTAGAATCACGCAAGGGTATACATGTGACATAAATATACACGCGTAGATCAAAAGCAATTAGTTACTGGTCCGGCACGATGCTAAACACTGAATGAGAAGAATCATCCAGCAGTGCACTGATATAAACTAATGATGAATATGACATAATGACCATAGACAGTAAAATATTTCCGTCTTGTTTTATTATTCGCATAAAAGCAAAGTAGCGCGTTCATATCTATTCTACGCAGCAATGTAGTTAAAGCTATTCGATTTTTGTTAATGTATGTATTGCCAATGCAATTTATATTTTTAACGAAAGTTTCTTTAAAATTAGATAGCTGAATTGACATTATTTTTTTAATATTTGCTTTGAGAGAATAACTTGTAATTAAAAAAAATAATGCCTAGCCGTGCTGAACTGAAGGCCTTCTCTCAACGTTGCTCATTTGTTTTAGAAGCTCATAGCTCTTAATATGTATTTGACCACTCTACAAATTAAATTCCACGTGACATTCAAACGCCTGTAAAGGCAGATTTTAGTGAATCATTAATATATGTTAACACCTGTAAGAACCTGAAATTATTGAATAAATGATTATGATTAAATACTAATTAAAAATCGCGCGTCAGATGAAATTCGCTGCCCTGCTTAGTGCCCCAATAGTCTCGTACAATTTAAAGCAAATGTGTACAATGTGTGCAGGTTCAGGGCCCATTCAGCTGTGGCAGTTTCTGTTGGAGTTGCTGACTGACAAGAGCTGTCAGGGCTTCATCTCTTGGACCGGAGACGGGTGGGAGTTCAAGCTTACCGATCCTGATGAGGTGATTATTTTTCTACTAAACTAACTATAATTTTTATCTGTAGTATACTCAATACATTTATTGCTCTCATACGTGTCTGTTATAAATTGTAACTCTTCCACAGAATAAAATCAATAAGTAAATTGAATAATTTTCTAATGAAAACTAGTTTTCAGATTTGATTGTAGATTTTTTTGATATCAGAAAATCCGTTGTTTTCATGTTTTGGCATATTTAGAAACAAATATGTAGATGCTCTTGAAATTGTAATAAAAAAAGATGTGGCTAATCACGTAAAGTAGTAAAGAGTTTTTTTTGGAGATATAATGGGTTTTTATCGCTTACCTTATTATTATTAATGTCTCTTTACTATGAGTTCTAATCGCAAAAGCTTAAAAAGTTCTATTGACTCACAGTTATCAATAAAAAGTAGGTACTCTCATTTTTTTCGATTATGTTTGGAGGATAATAGGTTTATAAATAGTTGTTTTCCCTTCAAGGTCGCAAGGCGTTGGGGAATCCGCAAGAATAAGCCTAAAATGAACTACGAGAAGCTATCTCGCGGCCTGCGCTACTACTACGACAAGAACATTATCCACAAGACCGCCGGCAAACGTTACGTCTACCGCTTCGTCTGCGATCTGCAAAGCTTGCTCGGGTTAGTACCTACTGTTTGTAACCAAAATCAATTAACTTAATACCCTATTAAATAAAATTACCCAAAGGTACAATAAAAATGTTATTTCTAACATACAGTTCTGTGTCTCTAGCACAAGATTTGAGTAGGTAGGTACACTATCAATGTTATTGAGTTGTGAAAAACGTGAAAATTTGTATGGATGGATATTGTGCGAATTGTCAAAAATATAACGATAATAAGACGAACTCGCGGACACCTGCTAGTTCCTTGATATATACAAACCGGATTCATTATAATTAAGAAAAACTTTGATTCCGGGGTAATTACATGATTAAGGAACAAAAATAATTTATATTTATGTATACACAGATTATAAATAAATCTGTGAAAAGAAAATATTAAAATCCTAGTAGGTACTACTACCAATATTGATCATTTTTTTTAAACAAATGTTTTTTTTCAGAATATCACCCGAGCAACTGCATGCCATGTACGAACCTAAAATGGAGAAGAAAGACGACGACTGAACTCGCTCGCCGATCGCTACTCACCGCGCGATCTCACAACAACAAGCTTCCGCAAACCAACAAATTGCGCTCCCTCCAAAAGCATCTAACTCTATCACTTTTACCCCGTTAGGTTTTATTATGACTCTATTTCTTCATAAGCAAATAAATAAAATCTATTTATATAAGATTTTAAAACATTTTTATTATGTTTCGTATCAACGATCACAGGCTGCAAACTTTTTATGCTTAGTATTTTTTTATTCAGATGTCGGTTTTGATCTCATTCAGCCTCCAGTAACGGTTATAAAACATGGTTCTTGACTAACATAATAATTAAAGTACCTACCAAACCAATGGTGCCTTATCTAATCACAATGTTGTTTAATTTGGTTTTTATAATTATTGTTTTCACAACCAGTATTATTCAGGAACGCACTTATGTATTAATTTCTTTGATGACTGTTCTTGGTCAATCATATCTCAAGTCAAATCCTTGATTTATATAAAAAAAAGATTAAAATATCAAAATGATAACTTGTATTGTTAAATAGTAAAATTCTGCTATAATTATAACAATAACTGTAAATATAAGTTAATTTTGTTACTTTATAAAATTAGGTATTATTATTATAGTAGGTGTTAAGTGTTGTATGTTTGATTCGCAAATTGTTGCAATATGCGATTAAATTAAAACATAGTCAGAATGTGAATGGACAAAATGATTTTTTATATGATACAGAAAAATTAGTCCAAAGATTTTTCAGTCTAAATTCCCACCAATTGGTAAAAATATTCATTTTATAGAGATTTCTCGTTTGTCTAGTTACCTACATAGTTATTGAATAAATTCTACATTGCGACACTCTGTCTTATTATTTGTAATATGTTAGCTAGCATTATTTCTATATTATCTAATATTCGTATTGATAACTTGAGCCGCATCTAACTAGACACCTTGAACCTCTCATTGGTAATTATTTTGAAATAGCAACACCTGGGTGACGTCATCAAGTCGCTGATCTCGTGATAAGGGATTGTAATTATGTCTTACTAGTATGAAATTAAATTAGTTGTATTATTTTCAATTTTTATAGCTCCTAGCATACACCGAAGATATTTCGATAAGTTTATTTTGTAAAGTATTTTCCTCCATCAATATCGTACTTTACCTATTGTCTTGCTATTGCAATATGGTAATCTATATTTAGTAAATTTCTGAGGGTACTTGCACGGTGCTGTATTGAATGGAACATGATAATAAAATGATACGTAAATGTCTTCCCCGCCTTATCAATATATAGGTCAAACTTATGTTTTGTGGGTAGTCTGTCAAATTGTAGTAGGTACTATAGGAGTACCTACTCAAGTTTTGTCATTTTAGAATATAAACATATCCGTAAATCATGACATGTCTTGTTAATAACTGTGTTAACATTCTGAGTAGAGAATACCAAGATGTAATTTATTAACAATAGAAGCTGTAAGCGACTGCCATTTAAAGTGAGACCTATTAGTAGTTATGGCCAAATTGAATGTATAATGTCGTTGTATGTAGGTATTGATGGAAGATATAAATTTAAATATATATATTTACGAAAATACTCAGTTTTTCATTTCAAAAGATACATTGCACTTGTACCTAACTTGCAACATATTGAATACCAAATAAATTAGGTAAGTAGCTAATCAGAGTGCTTCTCTGAACTTTAACTCAGAACTTTAAGCGTCATCTTTAAAAAGTAGCGCAAACAGACTGCTTAATAACGCTGTAAGTAAATAACTATGTACTTACAGAGCAAAACTATATTTATTAACTTAATATATAAAGATGACCGATGTGGCGCGGCGGGCGAAGATCCGCCTGCGACGGGGAGGTTGCGGGTTCGATTCCCGCCTTGGAATAAATGTTTGTACGATCTGCAAATATTTATTCCTGGTGCTCTGGGTATTTTATATGTATAATAAAAAATATCTTTCTGTTTTTTTTTTATCGTTGTAGTGGTTCTAGCTTCAACAACTGTACTGGCTAGAAACATGCTTAATCTGAGTTATCATAGGTATCACTAGCCTAAATCCCACTTCCCGTCTGTCTCTACCACTTCTTCCGGAACTAGGAACACAGTAATTATCTAAATATATTGATCTCTTTTTATTATTTTTATGATTGTAAATACTTAATTTTAAATAGAATAACGTATTAGATATAAGTATCTGAGCTCTTAGTCCGAAGACGCATTTTAAAACTCCCTACTCTCGAGCCGACAGTCGTCTCTCGGATGTCCTTGAATAGTGTCTCAGAATTATTCTACCTACGCTGTCCATTTAAATATTGGTCTCATTTGTCTGTCACTGTCAGTGTCAAATAGTTGTCTGTCTAGTCCGCGAATTAGATTGAGGTTATATTTTAGTTTGTTTGCCTTCTTGAAATCCATTTCATAAATAAAAATACTAGAAAAATAAGTAGAGATGAGGCTGACACCAGTTTTAAATAGACAACACATTGGTTTTATGTTTAAAAAACATTGGGCGGTGCAAGGCAAGCGAGTTCCCATCGACGTTCACATTGAAGATTATCTGGTTTCCAAGGGAATTAAAGTAGAAGACGCTCTTGAATTTGTGAATAAAAAACCACAGGAACATGAAAGGTGCGTAAGATACACAGCATGTAATCTAAACCAAGAAATTAATTACTTTTAATTAATGTATTATCGTTACAGAGTAAACATAGTTGGGCCATACGAGCTACCGCTCCCGCTTGACGAAAACCATCCGGAGTACAAACAGCGACCATGTTACACGCTGAGAAACACGAGCGTACTCCTCGAAGGTATTTCTCAAGCACAAGTCCTCACTAAAACAGTCATAGCCGAAGGGAGACTGCCACCAAGGATAGAAGAACTAGCTGAATTGCCAGCTCCAACAGCAATTCATGAAAATATTAAAAAAGCTATACTGTCAGCAAATGTGTTTGATTGTGAACAGAAAAAACTACCTAAGATCAAAGATGAAGCAAGACCAGCTTATAATTTTCCAAGGATATTGGGTATTACTGATAGAAGACGCAAGTAAGACTTCTTTGCTCCTTGTATACCCACTTTTTACATATAAATAAATTACAGATTTTGTGAGACAAGCTTATTTCATGTTAATAAAAAATTGTAAATTAAGACCAATGTTACCTAGTTTCTACAAACAATAAATATCATTTATCATTTTATGTTTTTCAATGTCATAATTTATTTATAACACTTTCAGCCAAATCTTAACCAACAAACTACTGCAGCTTGTAGAAAAAAGTAATGACTCGGAAGTCACTCAATCAAAGTATGTAGTGAATGATGTTGAGAGCCAAACAGTATTTGACAAGGATGAGGACTTGATAAAGTTCCATGAGATATCAAACATCTTGGTGACAAGCAACAAGGCAGTACAACATGAGACAGACAAGGATATACCTTTTGTTGAGATCCCTGATTTGTACCCAGTGAAATATACCATTACCATGCCTCCAGAGCACTTTTATCAGGAATCCAGCAAATATCGTAAGTTATCCTACATCCGATATAGATATTTATTGTGTAATTGTGTTATTACTACTAGTGTCTTGCCCATTCTAGGCTCTCGTCACGTGGAACTAGCACCTAGTATGTAAGACTATTCTAAATGATCCTTGTGAGTCTTTGACTATGTTTATAGTGATAAAAATCAGCAGTGTAAGTTCAGAGTACAAGCTTTACTTTGTTTGGGACTTATGATGTTGTTGGAATTTGCTAGATAAATACTCCACATATTCAGGATATATATTTATAATTGAAATATATCTAGCAAATTGAACTTTCCACTCAATCATCTGTACTAAAGAGACCCACCATGGGTTGGTAATAATTATTAATAATTATTACAGTATGAAAGTTTTTCTCACCAACCCATATTTTTTTCAACTCGTATTTTTTTCTATTCTAGCCTTCCAGCCTACAGTTAGCCTAAGACACCCCCACACAGCTTGGCTTCACTACAACAAAACTGAAGTTACCAACCTCTTTGAGACTCCAGTAACTCCTCAGCAAGTTTTAGGGAGATCTCTGACACATGCCTTCACTGTAGCTTCTGCATATGCGAAGCAATTACACGGAGTAAGTACTTTGTCTACTAATTCAAGTAAATACCAGAATACAAAAAATACAGATAAGTAGTTGATTGATTAAAAAACCTTGGCAAGAATTCTATGTTTTCAAAAGTTATGTGTTTTCAAAAAGATTCTTGTTAGATTTTTATAACAAACCATTTTTTTTTAACTTATTCTTTATGTTAAATCTTAGTGATTATTTTCCTAAGTTTAGGTAAAGTAGCATTTTAGTTAGAAAATTTGAAATATGTGTACTTTGACTCATTCGGAAATAATATTTAATTACAGGAGGATGTAAAAGATCTACCAGAACCCATTTACTTGAACTGCATTCAAACAGATGGACAAAAGTTCCATTTCGGAGTTTTGGAACTGAATACTCTGAACGTGAGTGGATCAGAGGGCACTAAAAATGTGTGGTTCTGTAAAAATGACATGAAGTTATATGACTCAAGCAGGTATTTCAGTGGGAGACCAGTTTTGGAAAACTATAATAACAAAGTGTATGGATATATCAACGCATTTTATAACTCATAAGCTTATATTACTTACTAAATAAATTAGTTTTTAGATTAACTCAATAAAACTTTCACAAAATATTTCTGTATTATTTCTAGTGTGTGATGGAAAGCAAAGAATCATGATATGTATTTATGTGTATATCCCATTATATTTACAAGAACATAAATACATTTATTTTCCATTTAGAATACACAATGCTTACACGTACCGAATCACTTTGTACATTAAATAATAGTAAGTTAGGGAAAGAATAGAACAAATAGTTTAACTCATTTCTCCATCGTAAATTTTTGCAGTCGACGTCTTCTTAGTTCTTCCGCATCCGTATCAGCTTCAGTCTTATCTCTGAAACAAATCAAACCTCAATATTCACTTGGTTCATTTCATTTTAACATTTATCACAAAATCAATCCATCTTTTCTTAAACAACTTATATATTGGGTATATATTACCGCTCCATATATGGGCTTTTTAGCAATAATGTTTAAGTTAAATAAGGTTTAATACCGTGAGGGCACGATGGAACTGGCATAGTCGGACACCGACTAAAGTTCCTTAAAAATTAGAATAAAAAAAAAAAAATAATAATATTGGGTATAATAATTATAAGATTATTTACACCATTAATAAATGCTGGACAGTCCACACAACATCATCTAGCTCCAAGCTTGTGTTATGGGTAGGTACTAGAAGACTGACATACTTAATACAATGCATTACATAGATAGATATTTTTTATTATACATAAAAAATACCCAGAACACACGGAATAAATATTTACAGATCGTATAAACATTTATCCCAAGGCGGGAATCGAACCCACAACCTCCGCGTCGCAGACGGACCTTCGCCTGCCGCGCCACATCGGTCGTCAAATATACAGGGTTACATGGAAAGTCGTGCTAGATCCGTTAAGGGCGTGAAGTACCCATCATTTCTGACTTATTTTACTAAGAAACACCTTACCCTAAACTTAAACCATTTTGAGATATTCGACTTTTAAATTTTTATCGAAAATTGCAGACTTTTACGCTACTAAATTTATTATTGTTTTTTCTGTGCATCTTATTATTATTATAATTGCATTTTTACATGGGTAATAAAATGCTTTAGGACATCAATAATTAAAATAGTGCATAAGTTAATTGAATAGATCGTAGTAGACAAGTGAAACTTATGAAATAAAAAAATATTTTAGAAGGTTTATTTTTCTCTAAGGGATATCTAAAAAAAATATTAAGGCACTCGTTCGGCGGATGTTATAATAAATATCTACGTTTCAACAGCTATCTAACGACGTATAATAATCTAGGGTTTGTATTACATTTCGTGGAAAAAAAGGAGTTGGGACGCTCCAGGTTGCAGTTCTAACGGTCCCGCGCGAGCAATCAAGTGAAGATTTATGTAGATGCGAATGAAAGAAAAAATGTGTAGAGACCGGCTAGGGCTGGGAATACAACAGTGGAAATTGTTTTTCTTGTCAGTCTGCTTTTGTGCTTCGTACATAGTGAATGTGATATCGTTTTGCTCTTTTCTCCACTTGGCTGTGATTCTGAACTATTTCTTCTGATTTTGACTACTGTGCTCGTTAACCGAACTCTGCTTTATTTGACTTGCTTTGCTTTATTTGTCGACACACAATCGCAGTATCCGTAACAAATAAGCATATCAGCATATTCTTCAGATGTTTAGGACGTCATGTTCAACATTTCCGTATCACAGGTACAAATCAGAGTCCGGTTAACGAGCACAGTAGTCAAAATCAGAAGAAATAGTTCAGAATCACAACCAAGTGGAGAAAAGAGCAAAACGATATCACATTCACTATGTACAAATCACAAAAGCAGACTGACAAGAAAAACAATTTCCACTGTTGTATTCCCAGCCCTAGCCGGTCTCTACACATTTTTTCTTTCATTCGCATCTACATAAATCTTCACTTGTCTTGCTCGCGCGGGACCGTTAGAACTGCAACCTGGAGCGTCCCAACTACTTTTTTTCCACGAAATGTAATACAAACCCTAGATTATTATACGTCGTTAGATAGCTGTTGAAACGTAGATATTTATTATAACATCCGCCGAACGAGTGCCATAAAATTTTTTTTAGATATCCCTTAGAGAAAAATAAACCTTCTAAAATATTTTTTTATTTCATAAGTTTCACTTGTCTACTACGATCTATTCAATTAACTTATGCACTATTTTAATTATTGATGTCCTAAATCATCTTATTACCCATGTAAAAATGCAATTATAATAATAATAAGATGCACAGAAAAAACAATAATAAATTTAGTAGCGTAAAAGTCTGCAATTTTCAATAAAAATTTAAAAGTCGAATATCTCAAAATGGTTTAAGTTTAGGGTAAGGTGTTTCTTAGTAAAATAAGTCAGAAATGATGGGTACTTCACGCCCTTAACGGATCTAGCACGACTTTCCATGTAACCCTGTATATAATGCTGGACAATCCACACAATATCATCTAGCCCCAAGCTAAGCAGAGCTTGTGTTATGGGTAATAGAAGAAACATATATGTATACATGATATAAGTAATGTTGTGTTGATATTCTAAACAGTAGTAAAGTAGGCCACCTATTAGTGTGTGAGGTATCATTGGCGCCTTGCGACGTGCCGGGCGTGGCATCGTCGCTGACGCCAGCTTTACTGGTGGAGGGCATCGACTGAGGCATCGAGTTTGAAGTCGTCGGGACTACGTCGGGCTCCGTCTTCGGTAGAGTCGGCGGTGCTTCAGCCGTTCTGTAAAATTATCATTAATGAGCCTTTATTTACTGAACTTATATTTACTTATACTATTACTCATTTTAACAATTCAAAAGATTAATAACTTTTTTTATGCAATAGTTTAAAATGACAATATTATTGGAAATTCACCTGAAAGTATCTTACAACAATAGTGAAATTTATAGTCCAACAAATAATCAGATTCCCTCAAACAAGTTACCCTCAAATAGTAAATGAACACTATTCTTTGTTTTTCTGATCAATGATTAACCATTTATTTTTAATTAACAATAAACGGCATCTGTCACTCACTATAATTATCTGTGCTAGCTAGAATCAGATTATTTATGAATAGCTTACACGAGTTCAGTTTGCGTGGAGACCGTAGCAGAGGTCTGAGGCAGGTTGGCCACTACTGTAGAATACTGCTGCATCAGCAGAACAGACGCGTCCAGCATCGCTTGGATCTCACGAAGCAGCTGGAATGTTTATTGTTTGTTTTATTTGTGTAACTCAAAACTACCACTCAAGGAATGCAATCTCGTTCGGAACCAGGGCTAATTCCAAAAAAATATCTAAGAACTGTTATCCAATTCAAAATATTTTTCAAAAAATTGTTACCAAACAGAGCCATATAAACAACAATAGAACTATGAGCTAATGGATGTACCGTCAAACGCGCTTCAATATGACTCCTTTCATTCCCCTCCATGCGTTGTAGCTCCGCGGTGGTCAGATTCGCGAGCGAAGCGGGCCGCGGCGGCGGCGGGGGCGGCATTCCCCATGCCATCATTGCTGGAAAAGAAAATATAGTTTATGTTATATGCTGATTCCCGCGACTTTTTCATATTATCGTTATTTAAAAATTTACACGATATCTTTATAAATTATAGCCAAATAACAAATAAAAATTGTAACATTATTGTAAAGTTGCATTTAAATCCATTTAGTAGTTTTTACACGAAAGAGTTACATACAAACATACATCTATCCATCCACACATCCATCCATTCGGAATTATAATATGTAGTTGGATTCAGTTGAAAGTTCTAGATCACGGACGATATACAGTCACACAATCGCACAATCGCAAATATATCGAAACGGTGGCGAGTTCTAGTGACATTACGAGTTGACGCTAGGTTGATTAGTCCTGGACATAGCCCGCCCCTAATGAATGCCATAACTCCCTGTATTCAGCTTGCCGCATTCATTATCTGCGTGCAGTCTTTCGAAAATATTGTGCCAAAAAAAAGTTTGCCATCCCTGACATACGCATTTATGTGCAAAGTGACTTACATGTTTCACATTCTGGAACATGCGATGAACTGGGCTTACAGTACTGAATATGTTTTTGCATCCTATAAAAAATTCCTTGCATTTCTTTACTGCAAATCTTGCAGCGAGCCCACAAACCGGTGTTTTTAGAACGAATGCAATCGAAAGACGACCATACAGGATCTCTGTTTCTCGGCATTATTTACAAAATACCCAACAAGCTATACTCAAAATACATCACTAACTGGTCTTAAGAACCGTGTTCTTTTAAACTACGCCTTCACATTCTTATCAACGTGATAACTATGTCACATGAATATCATAATTATCTGTAATTATCGATATATTACGTTTAATTACACTGCTATACAGTCATTTTACGGAAGGCATACTTGAAGTCGATTTTGTATAAGACGAGTGTGCTGATAACGGGAAAAATACCAGAATGGTCAAATTGACTCCAGTTTTTGAGATAAACGCTTCTAACATTTTCCATAAAATGCTTCAATAAATGGGCCAAAAGATGTATTTAAAATTTATTTTTATTGTTTATCTTTATAAAAATACACAATAATAATAGTTTGGGGTACCTCTAACTAGAATAAATAAATGAAGATCATGAAAAACTTTTTCTTTGGGATTTTCTCTTATTTACTTTGTCAGGACAATCTCTATTCAAGGTCCAGCAATAGTCAGCCATCATATGGCTGTCCCATCGACCTTGATATCTTTCTTTCATTATCCTGATATCCTGATGGAACCTTTCTCCTTGTTCCTCACTGTAATCACCCAGGTTCTGCGGGAATCGGTCAGAAATCGGAGTTGTAACCGATTTCACACTCGGGTAAACCCAAGTACGTTTTTTGTACCGGTTCATACCTTTAACATTTACGGCACAAAAGTAACAGTCGTTTAAGTGATTACTTGGCTCATTCCACATCATCGGCACTCCAAATTGTAACCCTTTACGTCCTCCTTGGCTCCAGTAACGCAAAGATTCTACGCACGGCTTGCACACGATGTTTGGCACCCAATATTTATTCCTTTTTACTAGTGGTATCCCGAAATATTCTCGGTAGACTGTTTTTACAAACTCTGTGATCTCTTTCCTTTGCTTTTGTAAACTAAACTTGCCACAAATAAAGCAAAAACTGTTAGGATCGTTTAAACAAGGTTTACGTGGAAAACTCATGTTTTTGAAAGGAAAAATGCACTTTAACACAAAACAACCGATTTATAACTGATAACTACAGGGTCTGATAGCTATAAAGTTAAGTTGTTGCAAATAAATCCGTGAAAAGATAACAAACGTAAGTGAAAACAAATCAATGAACCACAATGTTTGTAGGGTAGTTTGAAATTTTCTATTATTTCTTAGTTCCGTTTATCTCAATAACCAGAGTGAATCAAAAATAAATAAGCATGCAGCGTGAAGGTCTAATATAAGTATTAACAAAAACCATTAACAAAATCCCTGCCGCAGATTTTTTTATTTTTTTTGTATAGCAGTGTTATCAATCATGAAGGCGCCTGAGCATTGCTGTGGTTCGCAGAAGTTTTTAACCCACAAAAAAGAAAAAAACTACTGGTCAGATTTTACTTCAATTTAGATGAGACACAATTTGAATACTAGTTTTCAATTTAAAAAAATAAACAAACATATTTTTCGCTATTGACAAACTTGGAAGGAGAGGAGGAAGATTTTTGCCCAATAATGGGACAGTAAAGGTTAAAAAAAATACAGTACACTAGAAAGAGTTATGAAAAACAATTGAATTAAGATCTTCCTTGCTCCTCTTAAGGGCTATATTTCACCGGGACACCATGGCGGCGCAACCAGTCGCCGCGATCAACAAAATATATAGAGCTCTATAGAGCGTCACTCACCTGTACCCCAAGTGCGAGTTTGTGCACACACGGATCGCAGAGACGTGATCGCCAAGCGTCCGTTTGGTTGCGCAACCAAACGTACATTTTGTTGGTAGCGGCGATTGGTTGCGCCGCCATGGTGTCCCGGCGAAATATAGCCCTAAAAGTAGCTTAAAACAAATGTCTGTTGTGTTACTCACGTGGAGGAGGCATGTTGGGGAAGGGCGGCGGTGCTGTGGGCGGATGGGCCCCTGGGGGCGCGGGGGGCGCGGCGGGGGCCGGGGGCGCGCCGGCGGGGGCCGCGGGAGGCTCCGGCGCGGGCGCGCGCAGCACGTTCAGCCGGCACGTGGGGCACGTCTGCTGACGTTGGAACCACAGCCGCAAGCACGCCGCGTGGAATATATGGTTGCACGGCAGCTTTTTCGCACCTATAATACAAATAAAAATAAACATCATCTAGGTACATCATAGTTACATTTCAGTAAAAAAAAATTGTTGTTGAATCAATACCCTGCCGTAACACAGTTTAATCTACCACGGAGGGTATGGTTTTGTAACCTTATTTTTAGTTATTATGTTTCTCACACTTTGTAATTCAGTGATTATGGTTACAAAGGCCTTATGTTACATGTTTTTTCTGAAAATAAATTTATCTTTATCTTTACTGATACAATCTATACTAATATTCAAAAGAAGTAAAGTTTGTGTGTTTGTATATTTGTTAAATTGTAAGGGGTAATCTCGGGATCTACTGAACCGATTTTTAAAATTCTTTCACCAATAGAAAGCCACATTATTGCTGAGTGTCATAGGTTATATAAAAACCCGAAAAATAAAAAGGTTTTTACGTGGTTGTCCGTTTAACAAAGGTAATCGGAGAAAAAACGGTCGAATTATGCCCAACGAAGTGGGCACGGGTCAGCTAGTAATAATAAAATAAGTACATAATACACCTACTCGTCTAATCAACAGTATCCGTGCGAATTAATTAACCTAAATGAATCCTACTCGAATATAAGTATGAATCAAGTATTAACTGACAATACTTGGCAAAAATATACTGGCGAGAAAAGGACACTCTAGTTACTTCTACTCAGTGGCTCGCACAGATGACGTAAGTAGTAGCCCTTTTTCAATTGAATTTTTACCTTGACAAGGAAATAACATAAGACAACCCGAACCATGTCATGAGGACAGTTGAACTTATAATAAATATGAATTATTGCAAGGAAAAACGGAAACGGGCCCCTAGTAGGAAAACCATGTACCTATAAGATAATGGTTATACTGTAGTCTAGTCTGGTTCATTCAATGAGAGAAGTGACACAATGGCGATGAAATTAGTTTTAACTTTAATATTATTTGCCGTTTTAGAGAGAAGCCAATCAGGTAATTATTTTTATTGATAATGATTTTTCTTAAATAACGTACTAACTACATATTCCAAGTTTCATCTAATTTCGGTCATAAAGTTTATTGTGATTGAGAACTAATATTTCTTATTTCAAACATAAGATGACTAATGAAAAACCCACATCTAGAAATGAGAAGGGTGTTGTTAGTCAGTCTTTTAATATTATAAATGTGAAAGTAACCTTATCTGTGGCTCTACCATGAGTTTTTACTATACTATATTTACTATACTCGCTAGCGTCTGTAGTTAAAAAAATGTATGAAGATTTGTACAGCGCCTCTAGCGGATAGTTGGGTACTAAAATTCTTCATACTAATATTGACGTAACTACTGTAGTAAAGTCAGGCGATTTTACTGTGACAGCTCATGGTAGACGTACTGTTACACATTTACACCTAAACCACAGAACTGATTTTGATTAAACTTAGAATAGAGATAAGCTAAAGCTTGAGAAAGGACCTACCCACCCTTTTTTTGCGCAAATGAGGCATGTAAGGGTTGAAATAGAAATAGAAATATGTTTATTGTCACTTATATGTAGCACAGTTAAATGTGAGGCCCTGTTTCCTGGAAAAGCGCGAGCTGTGGCCCAGGAAGCAGTTCTCTCCCAGATGATATTTATAGTAGGTACAATATTAAAAGTTTAGAATTAATTAGGTTAGTATAAAATAAGTATGCAAAACTTCTTGGTGGTATGTTGTAAGCATGTGAAAGGGTTGTGTGTATGAATGTGGGTATTTCTGATACTGCCAGTCTCATAAAATAGAAGATAAAGAAATAGGATAAAAGTTCGTTATTGTGGAACATAAAACTGTATTTAATTTAGGCACTTGATTAAAAATAATAGAAATATTTCGGGAAAAAACAGTAGGTACGCGCGTACGAAGTCGCGTATAGCAGCTAGTTATGAATAAAATTTATTCTTGCGTTTTACGTAGAAATATATGTGCATTTTGTAATAGCAATGTAGGTTATACTCGTAAGTTTTTTTTCTGACTATAAAAACAAATATTCACTAACATTTCACACTATATGAAGTATGATTACTTACGTTCATTTTATTTTCAGTTAATACCGTCCGGCTAATACATTTGAAGCTGGTCGATGATGGTGTGCGTTTTGCTAACACAAAATTTTCGATCACACTACTACTGAATGAACCTTTCAATTTTGCAATACATTCGAAAAACACATACGACGCAATGGTTTGCGCTAAAGGAGAATATGACCAAATCGTAGGATCTTTATACCGAGTACGAGACGCCCAATTATTAAGGGAAATTTTATATGCTGTTCCCCAAATCGAAGGTACTTGGAATTGCAGTTTCAACTATAACGGTGAAAATAGTCCTATAACTGCCTTCCAACTTCACTTGCACGTTACAGAAAAAATAATCCACAGCAATAATTCGGCTATTAACAAACCATATCAAACGTCTAACGGGGATACATCGAAAGGACGACCTATAAATAATGAATACGAATTTAACAGAACTTTTAATCAAACTACTGAAGTACCATCATCATTCATAGAACCATCAACCACAGAATCATCAACCACAGAACCATCAACCACAGTGCCGTATGATACAAAATATGATGGCGAGATAATCACAAAACAGGAACCTGCAGAAGATATTTCCAATACAATTTACCAACTTGTAACAGAATATATTTCCAAGTTTAACCAAAGCGAACATACTGCTGTAAACAACTATGGAGAGCCAGCAAAGGAAGATACTCAGTATTCCAATGCAAACATATTGCTAATATGTGTAACCATTGCTCTGACTGGAATCATCGTAGGGGCATTCATAAGCATAGTCTGCTGGAAGATTATGAGGAAAAATACATCAACAGAAGAATGCATAGATAGTCCTCGAACCATGGATCCTGTTTATGATGATTTGGACGGTCATCCCGCGATAATACCAAATGAGGAAGAACACGTTTTGAACGTGGCTACCAGGGGACCCTGTCCGTTACCACCGGAGGCAACGGAAGAGAACAAAAAGTACATACATTACGACACACCGTATGGTCACAGATTCGATCGACCTATGCCGCTTAGATCATTCGCTCGCAACGCTCACATGTTACGGAGAGTTTAAAAATATTACTAATCAAGTGAAATTTGATGTAATTTCAGCTAATCCACGCGGTTGCTCTAATGGGAACACAATTTGGGTACTAGACCAAGATAGGTAATGAAATAGGTTTAGCTCTAATTAATTACATAGTAAATAAATTATGAGATGAATATCAATTGTTTCATTAATAGTTCAAGACTTTGCATTCTAGCCGAAGTGCGCTCGTTTGAGTCATGTACTAGGCATGTAATTTTTTTATTAGTACGGACTAATAAAAAAACAATAAAATATATTTCTATGACTATTTTGTGTTTGTCATATCAAAGTGCCAGTTGCGAAGTTCTAGAAGACTGAGCATGAAACTTGATCTCTATGTGTCAGATCTTTACCTCTACCATGAGTTGTCACAGTAAAATCGCCTGACTTTACTACAGTAGTTACGTAAATATTAGTATTACCAGAGACTAGTATAAACAAAAAGACTGCTAACCATGAGGTTAGTAGTTAGTTAGTTTTGTATGAACAAAAAAACGTGACTCGGAAAAAGGTGAAATTCCGAGAGTTATACCAGGCTTATTTCTAGATGGCGCTGTATTCCGATCAAACCTATGGTATAAATCATTGTTTACGATCACATTTTTCACACCTACAAATAAAATAAAAATGTTTGTGTGCACTAACACAGAAATAATACAGATTTCTTGGCTTTTAGTGCTGTTAGGATAATTTTACGGCTATGTGGCAGCGCCATCTAGAAATAAGCTAGGTATAACTCTCGGAATTTCACCTTTTTCCGAGTCACGTTTTTTTGTATGAGATTGGCAGTCTATTGGTAGTCTCTGGTATTACGAATTTTAGTACCCAACTATCCACTAGAGCCGCTGTACAAATCTTCATACATTTTTTTAACTCCAGACGCTAGCGAGTATAGTAGGTATATATTAGTATAGTAAAAACTCATGATAGAGCTACTTATATCTCCTTAAAAATAAATGCCCAGAAACAAAAGTTACCAGTATGCATCTCCTCGCGACAGATAATGCACTCGTTGTCTGCGGCCGCCAGTTCCGAGGCCGTAGCGTCGGGATACAGGGTGTTCATGTTACGGATCGCACGTCGGGATAGCACCACGTCATTGTAAGCTTTCTTGAAACTCCTGTATACAGAGTCAAATATCAAACATGACATCAAGATTCCGAACTCTGGATGAGTACGGAAAGGGTGCCAAGTAATTTTCAGTTATTTATGATAAAAAACAGATTTATAGCATAATTGGACTAGGGGCTAGATTCGCGTTTATATGTGTGAAATTCAATATCAGTACGTGAAAAAATTAATTGTCGTAGGTATAACTATTCTGAATTTATGCCGAGTTTATTGGTTAGTTACATACAAATATGTTTGAATGAATAAATGCATATTAAAATCATGCGAAGTTAACAATACCTACTAATCGCTCAAAATGATAATTACGACTGCAAACTATTAGGTTAAGCACCTAGTTTGAAGGTAACATTTTTGCACTGTTTTAACAAGACATGGACACGTAGATTTAATGAAAAATAGCCTTGATTTTTTTAGTTCCGACGTGAATGGAAATTAAACAACCTAATATTTCACATTTAAAATATTAGTAGGATAGTATTATTTCAATATACTATCAATTTTATATTCTATTGGAATCTATGATTACAGAACACTCACTTCATTCAGACATTAGAATTAGTTTCACAATTTGACGGTAAAGTTGTAAAACTGTGCCGCAATTAGTTCATAGCAAAATATATTTTATTTCTTAATTTAATTGCAAACTAAATAATCGTTTCACAATATTTCAACAGTTAACAATCTAACGCGGCATTTCAATTCAATTCAATACATTTATTTACTCAAAATCTTACAGCCTGGGCCTAAACATCCATTCATTTCATTTCAAAACATGACCCATTTTACACACTTTACAAAATAACGGACAATATGGATCTTGTGACACACGCAATAAAATATTACATTTACCAGTAAAACTCACTTACCTCATAGTTTCATACATCGGCCGGAAAGCAAACAGTGGCAGGGTGTATATCCTGACCATAACTGCTACAAATCCAATGTAAAGCAAAACTTTGAAGAAATTTATAGCCAGTTCCGTGTAAAGGAGAACTGCCGCTTTGCTTTCCCATGGCGCCTCCCAGCGTGAGTCGATAGCATGAAGTGCATACTACAACAGAAAAACAAATACATACATACTATTAATAAATCAATATATTAATAAAT
Organism: Ecliptopera silaceata; assembly: GCA_932527185.1. Classification (NCBI taxonomy): domain Eukaryota; kingdom Metazoa; phylum Arthropoda; class Insecta; order Lepidoptera; family Geometridae; genus Ecliptopera; species Ecliptopera silaceata. The sequence goes on along the minus strand of OW052208.1, from coordinate 4,289,946 downwards.
CTCTCTCTCCAAGACAATAAACCAGAGGATGCCTTCAGCCCGCATCTTGGATCATTGTTCCTAAACAGATTGCCAAGTAGCAGGATATATATAAAAAAAAATCACATAATAAAAAAAAAAAAAATTACAAACATTTCACAAGTCACACTCCGAGCTTTAAGTCCCAAACTAAGCATACCTTGTAGTGTGGGAAGTAGACTGTTGGTAGATTACTTACATACTTTTTTTTTTTTTATTTAGTTAAAACATACAGAGAATACACAGTTACACTCAAACCCAGAGCAAACATCTGTATTCATCTCATAAATACAATAAATGTTTGTGGGAATCAAACCCAAAAGCAGCTGTGCTTTTGAACCTCCAGTAGAGAATTTCACAAAACACCTTACTATGATCACTATTTGTAAACAAACTTATCATTAAAACAGACAATGACCTGTACTAAAATAATAATAAACATAATTTTAAGTTATTATATAAACATAATTTTAAAACTAGTCATGAGTCTCACCTTGATCAAAATGTTGACAATCATGATAATCAATATGCTGTATTCAAAACCAAAGACCAGTTGCACAGATGGTCCTTTAGAGGCTGTGACTTGGTATGCATGGTGAATGAAGTAGAAATCTGCATGCGCTAGCAGCGCCAGCAACGAGAGAATTCTTAAGTGGAACAACCAGCCTATTACTGGACTTCTCTCCATCTAAGACAATAACATTATGGTAACATGAAAAACTTTACTTAAACTTATTAACATTAAAACTTATAAACAATTACATTATTTTTTCATAATATTGCATCATATTGCACAGTTCACTAAGCAAATCTGGTACTATGGAAACTAGATTGCTAATACAATACTGATATACATTTTTTTTGTAAATATTCACATAGTAATAGTAACACCCAGACATAGAACAAATATTTATATTCATCACACAAATATTTGCTCTTAATGGGGGTTGAACCCATGACCCACAGATTGGAAAGCAGAGCTACTACCAACTGAGCTGTGACACCTATCAAGTGACAATATTACAGAAAAAGATATGTGCAGAATCTTTTATTGTATTTTAAATTTGTAAAACATACTCACATAGTCTACTCTGTCTTCTGCCAACCAATGGAATGCTTTGAGGAACAGTAAAACCGTGAACAGAGCTATAAACTTCGGATTGAAATCATCTCTGAACACAGTAAAGGCCAAGCATGTCTCTGTTATGGCATACCAAGACCTTTCTATTAAATGCTGAAAATAGAATATAGAAATAAGAAAAAATATAATAGAAATATAGAATTGCAGATATATTAATGAAATGAAGAAAACACATTAAATTTTTTTGTATAAATTTATGATTTACAGCTTAGAGCAAAATTATTCATTTTTTAGACTCAGGCCCTCAATACCTCAACATTTTCATTTAAGATGATTTATTCTAAAATATTAATTGATGTGTATAAAGGTATTGCATTGTATAAAACAAATCAACATCATACAGCAACAATAGATTTCTAAACTTAAGTTTAATATCTGATTACAGGATGTAGCAGTGTATAAAACAACACTAGCATTATGGTAATTAGTGCTTACCTCAAACTCAGCTGGTCTTAGTTGACCGAAAAATATTTTTCTTAGTAGTTTACCAACCAGTAAAACTAATATAAATCCTTGCAAATACATGACCTGAAAGAATACAACAAAATAAAATTATTTTTATTGATTATCAACAGGTAATTAGATGTAAAATCAAGATAGTATAATGGGTCTTTGCCCTGTAGTTAGACAATAATAGCTCAACATGAGTAACAAAGAAAGTTAAACAGGTTCATAAAGCTATCCATTAGCATACAGGTTTCATAAAGTAATAGGTACAGCTGTTATGGAAAAGACAGAAGCAGTAGGTACACTTTCTTCAACCAGAAGTTTTAATCAGAATTTGTTAGGACAGTATTGTACAGATAAATTAGTACAAGTATTGCAGTTTTTCTATACTTACAGCCATGCTTGGGTTAGAATTTGTTAGATAAACTATTGAGGGATAGAACTGCTTCTTCTGGTAGTAGGCATTGCTAATGACTACAGTAGTAAGGGCTAGACTAATCACAGTGGCTACTATCGCCTTCATTTTGATGTAGATTTATTGACGCCCGCACTAGAACTTTAGTTTGTATTCTGTAGATAAATTTTATGATATCCAAAAATCCATTAACGTCAGTAAATACATTTTCAAAACATCTTTCCGTAAATTTCGCCAGAAAAGTAATTTTGACGTGTTCAATGTTCATTTGTGTCACAAAAATAAACACAGGTAAAAAATGTTATGAAAAGTACAGATGAAAAATCAAATAAGGTCATAACTACACACATTATATAATGAAAACTATGTATGTTATTATATCGGTAACAACAATATTTTGTCTGTGCAGCCTGCCACGTTTCATGACATGATTGACATGACGTTGACATTTTTATAAATTTCTTAAAGCATTCATTCTCATCACAACCATCAGCCAATGAAACATTCATTTCATTCATTCATAAAAGAAAAATGGATGTCGTGTACGATGAGACTGTCTACTTTTCGTTAAAAATAGTGATTTATCATTAAGTTTCTTGTAATGGTACCAGTTCTAGTGTATGATTAGTTCTAACATTATCTGCAGACCTAAAAACTACTATTGACATTAAACACTGTAAGTATCAACAACGTAGACGCCTTTGCCGCGAAATACACATACACTTTCTATTGCTTGTTGTTTCATTTAATGCAGTAAATCTATATTACTTGATATTATTATGATTCTCGCTCTCCATAGTGCTAGATATAATAAATTATCATCTAAGGATAATTGAACACAATGCTTAATGTACGAAAGCTCGATAGCTGGCGATTGTGTACATATTTTTTATATGTAAATAAATATTTAAATACAACATGTAGATCTTTACTATAGATTTACAGAATCATTGATGTTTTCCAACATAAATGTTTGTTTCTATTACACCCACAGTATGAAAGGCAGATCTATGCTCACTGTACTTACCAAATTATGTCTACCAACAAACATTAATATCTCTTCCAAGTTACAAATAAAAACATACTGCAGTTTTTGTTGTGGCTTATGCTGCAGTCACATAGGTGATAGATAAACTAAAATAGTTATTATGTTCCTCACATTATGTAATTTAGTGCCTAAGTGATTATGGTTACAAAGGCCTTATGTAAAATATTTTTCTGAAATAAATTTATCTTTATCTTTAAACTCCTTCTTCCTGCCTCTATCCCACTAGGTAGGGTCAGCACAACATGTTCTCTTCCTCCATGCCATCTCATTATCTCCATCTCAGCATTCACACCTTTCACTTCTCTTCCCTCCTTAAACCAAACTTATTCATTTGTTCTCTTATCTAAAAATTTCTTTGTATTTTTCAGGTTGATTTACACCACCTAAAAACATGGTAAGTCTCCTGCCATTATCATAAATACTTTATTTTGTAAAATTACATGACTAGTTTAGTTTTTTAATCATAGATTACTTGTCAACATTTATTATGATAATCACAAATTTTACATGACATATTGTCCCTTAGCTATCAACACTACATAAGTCATTTTTAACAACTTTACAGGAGAAAAAAAATGTCTATTTTTAAAAGTCTGGATTTTTTTAATATTTTGAGATCGATCACTATTTTTCGACTTAAGCGGTGTTGTAAGCTAAGGGACGATATTAAATAATGATTAATTCTAAATAGTAATAACACCACTAATACACCTTTGTATATAATCTATATACATATATGATAAATGAATACAAACACCCTAATGTATATAAATTTAAAATATATGTTTGGTTTTTAGCAGGGAGATGATCCTCCTTACTTACCCGTGGGCACAGATGTCAGTGCTAAGTACAAAGGTGCATTCTGTGAAGCAAAAGTCAAAAAAGTTGTGAGGAATATCAAATGTAAAGTAAGTAACCTTTATATCCATTTGAGTATATTATATATAATGTAATTAATATTATTAATTACACAAAAAATATGTCAGCCACATGATATTTTCAATGCTTGTTTTTTGTTCTTAATTTTTCTTTTTCTTTATTAGGTTTAAGATTATTTATTTGTTGTCACAAAGTCCACAGTTCATAGTAACTGACAGGCATCACAGGTCAGTAAATAGTAGCTCTGCTTTCCATGCTGTGGGTTCGACTCTCACCCAAAGAAAATGTTTGTGTGAGGAACATAAATATTTGTTCTGTATCTAGGTGTTTCTATGTATTCTACGTACTTATGTATTTCAAATAAAGTATACTTTGCTTAGTTTGGTACTAATTGTGAAATATCACAATAAAACTTAACACATAAGGTGAACATTACATCCAATTTGTGTACTAAATATAAATAAAATAAATAAATTGAGAACACTGCACCAAAATATAGCACACATGTAACACAGGCTAGTGAAGAATAAAACAGATTTGTATCCCACATACAAAATAATATATTTTATTTTACAGGTGACTCTTAAAGCAGGTGGTTCAATCACAGTCAATGATGATGTTATCAAAGGAACTCTTCGAATAGGCAGCAATGTTGAGGTGAAGCAAGATCCTAAGAAAGATGCCATAGAAGCCATCATTACTAAAATACAGGATTGTAGCCAGTATACTGTTGGTAAGTTCTTTTCATTTCATTTATAGATAGATAACTCTTTATTGGTACACCAAAAAATATTACAGATAACAAAACTAAAAACATGAATAATGATTACACTATGGGGCTTTATTGCTGAAAGCGATCTCTTCCAGGCAACCGAAACACTTACGTTGGTACTATTTATGTATTATGTATGATTTGTATCAATTGAGTTGTTGAGTTGACTATAAATCATTTGCAACAGTCTGTCTGTACATTATAAATATGTACATTTTGTAAAAACATTAATGGTTGTCAGTTTGTGAATAAATAACTTAAATATGAAACTTGGAATGCATATCTGTACTTATACTATTTCAAAAAAATATTTGTGAGGTTGTTGGGTAATCTCTGAATCTACTTAATTGATTTTGAAAGAATTCTTAATACAAAAATGCTACTTTAGTCCCAAAAGTGAAAAAAATTTAATGCCATCTAGTTACTTGCTAAAATCAAAAAGTGAAAAGTTACTTTAATTCTAAATACATAGTTCATTTAATTTCTTTGTTTGTTTCACAGTTTTTGATGATGGCGATATAACTACTTTGCGGCGATCAGCGTTATGCCTCAAGAGTGGTCGACATTTCAATGAAAGTGAGACGTTAGATCAACTGCCGCTTACACATCCAGAACATTTCTCCACGCCTGTGATAGCCGGCCGCAGAGGTCGAAGAGGGAGAGCTCAGTAAGTTATCGCTTATGTTCTTGATTTACAAGTATTTATCTTCAATCATTTTAAGCTGGTCACACACGAGCGTTCCAAATGGAGTGGCGCGGCGCGAAGCCGGGCGGTATTGGAGCGACAAAGGAAAGAATCGCCGTTCCATTGGCGCGCTACCAAGCCATTTGTCTTGTTGGAATGCTTGTGTGCACTCAAAGCTGGTTTAAGTGAACATCTATTGGATGAAAATGAAATGGACTGTCAGATTGCTTTAAGGGATAGTAGTATATTCAAAGAATTTTTCCATTTCAAATATCATAATCTTAATAAAATATTAACATATCATGTACTCCTAAGTTCACACTTTGTATAATATGTCTTGGCTAACATAAAATAAAAATATCTTAGCAAAATGTTGTGACTCGTAAAAAGTCACATCACAACAAATGGCAGGTACCTTTTTAGCATTGAATGATGACAGTCAATTGTTTGCTCTCACACAGATCTGATGACAGTGATGGTGATGGACCGTCTCGTCCAATCAAAGCTGATAGTGCAGAACGCGAGCCTCACGTTGGTCGCGTCGTGTTAGTAGAAGCGGCCAGTGGGGCTGAGAGACGTCGGCCTCATCAACCAGCATTCCCAGCATTAGTGGTCGCGCCCACCGCACAGATCAAAGTGAAGGAGGACTATTTAGTACGCTCTTTCAAGGATGGCAGATAGTAAGTTATTACTTAGTTCAAGGATATGGTTTCGATAGCACAAAATAATTTTAGTATGTGCTATTATATCCATTATGGTTCGGGCACCTTCATTTCACAGCTTGCCAGTTAGTCGCATAGTTGCAAATAGTGTGCAAAACGGACTAGCACGTAAAAGCCTTTTTATTTTTCGGTTTTTATATAGCCTATGACACTCAGCAATAATGTGGCTTTCAATTGGTGAAAGAATTTTTTTAATTCGGTTCTGTAGATCCTGAGGTTACCCCTTACAAAAACACAAACTTTACCTCTTTATAATATCAAGTACTATAAGTATGTATTTAATGAACCAATGTATGTCCAGCTACACAGTGCCGAAGAAGGAAGCCCGTGAGTTCCGCAAGGGCAGTGCGCCCCTGGAGTGGGCGGGCGTGGAGGCGGCGCTGCAGTACCTCAACAACGGCGTGCTGCCGCCGCACTGGGACCGCGACTCGCTCTTCAACGAACCACGGAACACTTCCGACGATGTATGTATTAACCCCGCCGCAGATGCTCACACTCGCACTCGTTCACGACACTGCGCCAATGTCTCATGTACGTGCCTGCGTCGACGCGTGAGAGCAAATGCGGAGTTTGGTACTGCGCCATACGTTTTAAATACAGCCACTCGCACGCGGCTCGTGACGGCGAATGTGAGCATCTGCGGCGGGGTTTATTATTATATAAGGGGGCGTCCATAAATTACGTGAGATCTTAAGGAGGGGAGGGGGTCGAGTCAAATCTCATCTAATCTTACGTTGGAGAGGGGGGGTCTCGGTAAATATCACGCACTTTTTTTCTGATTGAAACAAATAATAATTGTACTATTTTGGTCTATTTATTAATTTTTTTGTTCTTTTTACAATAACAATCCAACGCGTTTACGTAAATAACCCACATATAAAAAAATCTCACTTGAATTTGGGGGATGGGGGAGAGGGTTGAATAAAATCTCACAACATCTCACCAGGGGGGGAGGGAGGGTCAGAATATTTTTAAAAACACGTCACGTAATTTATGGACGCCCCCTAATTGACTACATAATATGACAGAAAGAATTGGGTAAAATGCTTTGATAACAAACTTATGGGCAATGATAGCCATGTCATCGAATAAAATTTGCGGTATGGCTATGTGTATGAGATACTTTTTTCTGTGTCAAAGTAAAGTGTTTTTTTTTGTTTTAGAGCTCTGATGACGAACCACGTGAAGAAAAAGATCATTTTGTAGCTCAGCTATACAAATTTATGGATGACCGCGGAACTCCGCTCAATCGTAATCCAACCATTGCTAACCGAGATATTGATTTGTACAGATTATTCAGGGTAAGTCTTTTGCATTCCTAATACTAGAAACAATTAATAATAAAAAAAAACTAATAGTTTATCACATGAATCAATAAATTGTTAATTCATAGTACTAATAATAAAAATAACGTTTCTTTTTAGGTGGTCCAAAAATTAGGCGGCTATAATAGAGTTACAAATCAAAATCAGTGGAAATCAATTGCAGATAAGATGGGTTTTCATCCGGTTACTACAAGTATCACTAATCTTTGCAAGCAAGCTTATAAAAAGTGAGTAGAAACATATTTTTTTACGTTGCAAAGTAGTATCAGCTCTGTATAGTTTGGGACTAGAATGTGATGTGTGAAATGTATACAGTGGACCCGCGGTAATCCGACAAACAGTTTGCAGGACAGTGTCGCATTAGCGAATTTGTCGGATTATAGAGAACTGCCTTAGACCACCTATAGTCCGGATTTTTTTACGAAAGAGTACCTTCTAATCCGACAGATTCAATAATAAGATTATTTATGATATAATAATAGTTATGATTAAGGCGGCCGAAAATATGTGTATGAAATTGCCAGGGGCCGGATTATCGGGAGTCCACTGTATTAATATTTATTACTAGCTGTCCCGGCGAACTTCGTACCGCCTTAGAGATTTTTTTTTTCTGAGAGTTTTTCTTAATTTTTTTCGTAAGAACCTTCTAATGATATCAAATACAACAAAAAGAATTAGTGAAATCGGTCCAACTATTCACGCGTGATGCCGTGACCAAGGAAAACGGGTTTCATTTTTATATAGATCGTTTGCAACGGTCTGTAGATAGCTCAACTGTTTCTTATGTATTTTATATGACAATGTACATTTTGTAAATACTGTATAGTCGTAAGTTTGTTTGTGAATAAAGTACTACTTTTTATATACAGTGTAAAGTACTACTCTTTATAACGAAACTCAAGGGACTCCGCATTTTTTGTCGTTATAGAGAGTTATCGTTATATGGAGTGAACAAAAAAAACAACCAAATTTTCGTCAACACTAATCACTTTGGTAAAACCAACGTTATAGGGAGTTTATCGTTATAAAGGATACCGTTATAAAGATTATATTAACACTGTATATATATATTATATGAATGTATCTCCGTTGTCAGATTCCTGCATAGTTTCGAGGACTTCTACCGTAAGTTGGGCGTGACGCTGGTGGCGCACCCCCGCGGCGCGCGCACGCCCCCCGCGGGCCGCTCGCTCATCCGCGACCGCGACAAGCAGCCCCCGTCCGCCTCGTCCGCCTGCTCCACTCCCACGGGACCTCCCACCTCGGTAACTTTACATAGATAGATAAAAACTTTATTGTACACAGAAAAGGATTTTGCACACAAGAAACATTAAATTAACAGCACAATGGGCGGCCTTATCGCTAAAGGCGATCTCTTCCAGGCAACCTTTGGATGGACAGGAATTTAGAAAATTATAAGACGGCGGTGTACAAAGTTGTATGAAATACTTACGTTATAAAAATAACTACTAAATAATTACTACACAAATACATACAGTTCATTGATTAATATACATACTCATTACTTTACTTTTAAATTCTACTACGACTGCAAACTTATAAGATTTAACCTTTTATAGAGATGCAATAAACTGTAGCACAAAATATAAGTTAAACTTGCACTTTCAGCGTGGGAAAGACAAAGATTCTGACAAGAGTGAGACGGATAGGAGTGAAAAGGACGACAAATCAGAAAAAGGGGAGAAGAAGGAGAAGCCGCAACTGAGTGATGAAGAAGACAGTGCTGACAATCAACCTCTTATCGTTACTGCGCCAAAGTAAGTACAAATAATCAAAAATAACCTGAATCCATATGAGTAGTTTTTTCTTTCGTACATTTTCTCATTTGCAATAAAAAAAATACTCACCTCTGCAACAATTTATATATATACTTATATATTTATTTTTTATTTTCTTGCATAAATATGTATGCTGTTTTAATACAGAATATCAGAGAAAGAGAAAGAAAAGGAAAAGGAGAAAGAAAAAGAGAAAGAACGCGAGAAGGAGAAAGAAAAAGAAGCAGAACGTGAAAAAGAAAAGGAGCGGGAGGAAGAGAAAAAAAAAGAAAAAGAGCGGGAGAAGGAGAAAGAAAAAGAAAAGGAGCGCGAGAAAGAGAAGGATAGACACAAAGAGCGAGAGAAAAGCACGTCGACTACTACTAGCGAAGAGAAAGGAATAGTTATTAAACCGAGGCCGCGATCACAGTCGAAAGCACGCACTATAACTCCAGTAAAAAGTGAACGAACGCCTAAACGAAGGCCTCTGTCGTCGAAAAGTAAGTTTATTCTGTGACAAAACTAAATTAACGTGGGAGATACCTACGTCCAGCAGTAGACTGATATAGGTTAATGAAAATGTGGCAACATTTATCCCAAGGCTGGTATCGAACCCGCAACCTCCGCGTCGCAGCCGGACCTTCGCCCGCCTCGCCACATTGGTTCACCACACTAATACCACAATAAAACATTGCGGCGGGCACGCCAGGCTAAATAGCAATCAGTACAGTACACATAAAGTATAAACAAACAAGTATGACACGACTCTAAGGTTCGTTATTTTCAGGTGAAAGCGTCGGTCCCAATGCGTCACGTGGTTCTCGACGACATCACGTCTCTACGGACAGCGACAGCTCAGTATCGGGCAGAGTTTCAAGGTACTACTTGTACTTGTAGAGCGGGCTATTTTCCGCAACTAGGCCGCAGGCGGGCCCTTTTTGCGTGAGGGATGGCGGTTGCTACTCCAGCCATCCGATGTCCTCCAGGAAGGCCAGCAGCTCGCTGACGCTGGTGCAGGCCTCCCGGGTGGTCCTCGATGTTCCTCGGTGTTGCGCTCTCTGGGACGACACGCTGCTGCACTCCAGGAGCACGTGCGCGGTCGTCTCATCTGTGTTCATACATCCCCTGCATAGGGGGCTGTCAGTGATACCTATATTGAATAAGTGCTTGTTTAGGTGGCAGTGACCTGTGATGATTCCGATGACCTTTGTGTTTGAGTTTCAAGGTATCTTTTATGTCCATTTGTTCTAAATGTGTTAAGTTTGTAGGTATTAAAGCACTTAACATACCTGCCTTAACATAGGCAGCAAGAGCCAAACAGACGTACCTAACGCTAGTTAGAATTTTTATTTGACTTCATTCAAACTTTGCAATCGCATCAATTCAGTGGCTGGAATTTAGAAAAATAATAAAAATTTTAAATTTTAAATCAATGTCAGTTTCGCGTTTATGCATAGTGCAGATTTGAATGTGTTATGTGAATTGTTTAAGAATATTTGATGATATAAAAAAATAATTACCTACCATTGTTCAGATGTGGTCCACTCACAAAGAAATTGCAAAGTCGTCGCAGTCAAAGTGCTAATTCCGCAAGCAGTGGCAACACTATCGCTTCGAACAGCAGCAAACGACCTCGGAAAAGGAAGACGACAGAGTAAGTTGCATTCTAACATCGTTTTTCCATTGTTTTTTTGCCGGTAGCTTGTTTTCATTTTAAAAAAAGGACCACGCCTGATCTGTCATAGTAGAATGATAAACGTGTAAAGAACCCGGGGAAGGAACAGAATATTGCATCACTTGAGAGTATATTCAGTTAGCAAATAGTCTTCCAAAGTACAGCCCTGCACTGAGCCCTAAACAAATAAGTCAAGGTTATAAATAAACCTGATATTAAACCTGAAATATATCATACTTTAAATAATAGATACATGCTTGAAGTCTTTAGTGAATTTGATCACAGATAATAGACAATTAGATAAACAAATATGCGCTGATCCTACCCATTGCAATAAAGGCTGAAGAAAGCTCTCGAAACTTCTGGAAAAAGTACTATTTCAATGTATAACATAGTCATTCTTTAAGTCCATTCAATTGTTTCAGACCTTCCACAAATGAACCAACACCCCCGAGGATAATTTCAGGTGTGAAAGCTCAAGTTGGTGATAAATTGAAAGTTTACTACGGACCCACACAATCCGAGTCAAAGGTAAAGGTACTGATTTCTTTCATGGATTTTTAACCTTTTTTAGCCGCTACATCCATTCCCTATTCCTAACGAAGAGAAATGCCATTCAAAATTGTTCTTTACCTCTTTTGAATTTCTAAACCCAGTTATGTTTTATTCCCATTTGGAATATCTGCTTATTTTTTTATTGAGAATTATTTTTTTATGTGTTTTGCAATGCGAATAACATTGAAGAAATTTTAGTAAAAAAATTATCAACATTTTTTTAAGGTTTTACGAAAGATTGAAAAACCTGGAAGGAAGGTCGCGCGTCCGTTGTCTTCCAGTAGGACATCACAGGTTACAATCATAAACTTATATTGAGGTTTACAATACATAGGGTATTTGACTGTTTTTCGGAAAGTGCCTTTGTTGTTGTACAAAATAAGATGTAATATTATTTTAATTTATTAGATGATAATGCATTTATGTGGCACTGTTTTTTGAATGTCAATTTTCACATTGTAAAATAGTAGAACGCCGTCGTGTTGTAGTTTTGATGAGAACCAAAAGTTTAATACTACTTGTTGCGTTCACTAAGTTGTGACGTCATGCTAGTTAATTATCATCTTGATGTCTGATGCACGCCATTTGTCTCAAGTTCAAATTAGTATCAAGCCCAAATATTGGAATGATTCAGCGATAGAACAATATTTGGGTTTATTGCACAGCCCTTCATGTTACAGATGTTGTCACATTGTCAAATACCCTATAGCCTCACTATCTTTCTAAATGCGAGGTGTTTTATAGGTGACGTATGAAGCGAAGGTGATTGAGATATCTGCAGAAGGCATGCTTCGTGTGCATTATACCGGTTGGAACACTAGGTACGATGAGTGGATCAAACCTCAGCGAATCGCCGTCAATGTTTCACAAAATGAGGCTAGGAACAAAAAAGTGCGTATGTTTTATAATTTCTATACAGATTTTTTTATAAACTAGGTATAAATCACAACTCACACATACATTTACTTACAGGGATCTGGTATGAACAGGCGCGTACGAGCTAAGTTAACTGAAGGTAATATTCAGTATTCAGTATTTTATTGTCATCATTATGTACACAAGGTCTTAATAGTAAGTACATAATGTACCCAAGTTTGGGTGTAGCAATAATTAATAATAATTAAAACGATTACTGATCTAAGAAGAAAACCTGTTTTGTACACGCGCATAAAAAATTTGATTGTAATAATTGTCTATATAGTATCAAAGAACTAGGCATGTTATGTTTTTCAGAATCTTTAGCTATCTCGGACTCTGATACCTCGGACAGTGACGAAGATATGAAGGGACCTCCTAAGAAGTTAGATGATAAATCCAATGCTAGCAGTAAGTGAACTACTTATTGTTATAATTGTCAATTTTCCTTTACAACTAATCGATTATTTTTACTTCTTATAGCTCCCGGATCGAAAGATACCAAGTCAAGCGACAGTAGCAGTTCTAGTAAACCCCGCAAGCGTCCTTTGCGAAATATCGTGACTCCAACTAATGTGTCGCCAGCCAAGAAACTCCGTCCCAACGCAACCTCTCATCAAGGCCGCGACTATGATCTCAACGAAATCAGATCTGAACTAAAAGGTTTCAACACAGTAAAACAAGAACCGGAAGAAATCAAACCAGAGACGGATTCTAAAGAAACTCCCATTAGCCCAACTCAAATTCCCATCCCACCAAATGAACCTCCTCAGCTGGAAAAAGGAAAAGAAGAAGACGTTTACGAGTTCAAGGAACCGGAACCGTTCGAACTAGAACTACACGACGAGAAGAAAAAACGAACGCATCGTATCTTTGACGACATATCCCCCAGCAAATACACGTCAACTCTCTCCAAGTCCCTGAGTGAAGAAATCAATGAGGATCCGATGAAGCTTCGGACGTCGAGTCTCCGATCTCCATCACTATCGCCGTATAGAGACTTCGCCAGCACATCCGGCGTTGGACGGCAAAGCCCCGAAGACGATTCTAAAGACGACTTATTCTCTCTTGATGATGATTCGTTCCACGGTGACGGCAGCTCCGGACCCACTTTTGAAGGTTTTACCCCGGCCAAGAATCAAGAAACATATTCCAAGAAGAGCAAAGTTTCTAAGCTTCGGCAATTGATAGACGATTCACCCGATAGCCCGGCTGATGACGAGCAATCTTCGGATGAATCCGAGGATAGTCCGATGAAAGAGGAAGATGATGACGAAGAGTCGAAATCAGCATCACCGAGCACAGGAACCACTGATGAATCCAAATCCTCTGCATCTTCAGTACATGATGAACCGAAAGCAATGGATGAAGATGAAAACGAAATCAAAGAAGAAGTAGTAACCGAAACACCCGCAATGATAATAGATTTGCAAAATATTCCAAAGCCACCAAACAGCCCGCCTCCATTACAGAATATTGATATTCCCTTGAAAATTGATCTTCCGAAGAAAGTTGAGGCTTCGCCTAAAATAGAACCTCCTAAAAAAACTGAAGTTACCAAAAAGGCGGAGCCCCTTGAAAAAGTTGAAGCCCCGAAGAAGATTGAGCTTCCCAAAAAAGTTGATCTCCCTAAAAAGAATGATACCCCCAAGAAAATAGAACTTCCCAAGAAGGTCGAAACCCCGAAAAAAGTAGAACCTGCCAAAAAGATAGAGCCAACTAAAAAAGCTGAACTTTCCAAAAAGGTTGATGTGCTTCTTCCTAAGAAAGTGGACATGCCAAAGAAAGGAGAACCTGTAAAGAAAATTGAATTTACTAAGAGGATCGAAAATCTCAAGAAAATAGAAATTACAAAAAAGACTGAAGCTCCCAAAAAGATCGAAATACCCGAAAAGATTGAATCAACTAAGAAGATAGATCCAATTGTCAGAAAACTTGAAACCCCATTATCAGCAATTACACTTCCTGCTATAGCCAGCACAAGTATTCTAGCCCAGGCTAAAGAGAAAACAGCCGAAGAAATAAAGAAGGAAAATCAAATAAAACTGCTAGCCATACCTCTTCCTACATCAGAGCCTAAGGAGAGGCCCATTCACGTCACTCCTAAAAAGATGGATCCCGAACCTTTAAAGACTAAACTAGAACCGCCATCGAGTCCTCTAATGGACGCTGAAGAAGATAAATCAGAGCCGGATAGTCCTGCGAGGATTGACGTACTGCCAGAACCTCCGCCGGGCTTCTTACTACAATCCGAAGGGCCGAAAATAGCCGAGAAACTTCTCAAAGCCATCAGCAGTGCGAAGAGACTATCTATGTCTCCGCCGCCAGTTGACAACCGTACTAGTCCTATAACTCCCAAAACGGATTTATTATTACCGACACAACCTGACAGCAAACTGTCGCCTATATCGCCGGAACCCAGAACGAGTATCAATAAAACTGAGCCCATCAAACCGGTCGTGAAGATTATCGAGCCGGTTAAAAAAGAAGATTCCATATTCGGAGAGCCCTCTAACATTGTGGACACTAAAATGGATTCCTTAGACGTGAAGAAAAAAGAAGGATGTTCGACTCCGAGGTTGCAAAGTCCTCTGAATATTCTGGAAAGAAGAAAGAGCGTGGCGACTGATTTGCCGCTTAGCGTGGTTGCCGGCAAGAATAATAAAGTACTGAGCGATACTATTCAAAAGTTGTCAAGTCAGATCAATCAGTCAGCTGCCATCAACCAAACAGCTGCGTCTGTTGCGAACATTCCACTGCCTGCGTCATCAATTCCTTTCCTATCCGAAGATAGAAGTGAATCTAGCGACTCTGACGATTCCAGCAGAAGGTAAGATTTAGTTCTCCAATGTTTTTTTCCATCGTTCCTTTTTATTTTTCTCCATCATCATATCAGACTGAACATTTTAAAACCTCCTAAGCTATAAATATCAGGAAAAACGATTATGAGCCATCTGCAACTGATTTAACAGACTCTTGATAGGTTTGATGTATTTACGGCTCAATCACCAAGACATAAGCGTTTTATTGCTATACATTTAGTCAATATAGATTAACACAGCTAAAATAAATTTTCATCTGTCGATATATTATTGCCAAGCGGAACTTTACATAAATATGGTCGCAGAAACTCTCTAATTGGATGCGTTTTCGGTATTGATGTCGCAGGCTAATCATCGACAAGTTGTCCATGGAAGAGTGGGGTAATGGTGGGGGTTCTGATGCCGCCCGCGCCGCGCCTTCGGTCCCGGCCAATGTGGGCCTGAGGGCGCTTCATCTCGGCAAGTCGCCTGGAGAATGGAGTGCCGGGGAATCGCTCCTCATGTTGGAAGATGCCTGCAAGAACGAGAGGAAACACAGTATGTATGCTTTGAAAAAGTAATAGTTTGAATTCGTGTCCAAAAAAGTATGTTATGAAAGTATGTTTCGTGTAGAAAAAAAAGTATGTTCTAAGAAATTTTTACCATTATTATCACTTCAACCGTTAGATCTCTTGAAAGGTCACTTAAAAAGTAGTAATTCACTGTATCTTGTATTCAAAACCCAGATGACCCAAGAAGAGTTTCAAATCTCCCGAAATTAGGTTCCGCTTTCATGTCGAGGTTTTGAAGTTGCAATAAAATGTTCCTTAGAACTAATACTATCTGGCAAAGACACCCGTATGTTTTGTGAATTCAAGAAACAAAAGACGGTTTTATTTTTGAGCATATCGATAAGCGTTACGTGTTATATCCCAGGTGCGAGTGTAGTGGTAGCAGGAAGCGGTCGCGTCGCCTCGGCGAGTTCATCGACCGCTCCCGTCATTCAGCCGACGCCTGCACCGACGCCCGCGCAAGAGGAGGACAGCAATATATCTCTGTTGCTGTGCGAAGAGACCATCCCCGGGTCTCCTGCGCCGGACGCGGAGCCCGCGCCGCCGCGACGGCCGCACATGCCCTTCGCGTCTGCACCGCCGCATCATCTTGCTAAAGGTAATAGGAGAACCGCAGGAGACCCGTGCAGCAAAATGTGTTGCTTGGATCATTATTTCCAACTTTTCGTGACATACAAAACTTGATGACCTTTGCGCTGTTTTCCAAATACATTGGCCGCAATCATCAGCGATTGTCATATTCAAAACATGAATCAAAACTAAATAGCGTGCGAACGCTCCGCACGACTAATCGTTGCAACTGTAATTTTAACACCAAAGCGTCTTCTACAGGTCGAAGCTATGTCAACGCTTAACAAATATCATATTAGACCTTTTATTTTGTCAGACGATCGCCGTAGCGAGGGTCCATCGCGTCCTCCAGCAGCAGTGGGCGGGGCGACGGAGCGCGGGGCGGGGGCGGAGCGAGGTGCGGGGTGGGGGCGCGGCCGGCTACTCGTGGAACACACGCCGCCCACTACCCCCGACAGCAACCGCAGCAGTATGGACATGTCACCACAAAGGTTACTATTTAAAAATACTCTTGAGCAACTCAGTACCTCAGTACCCTCTACCATGAGTTGTCACAGTAAAATCGCCTGACTTTACTATAGTAGTTACGTAAGAATTAGTATTACGAATTTTAGTACCCAACTATCCGCTAGAGGCGCTGTACATATCTTCATACATTTTTTTAACTACAGACGCTAGCGATTATAGATTGTAAAAACTCATGGTAGAGGGTTTTTTACATTTGATTAGGGGGATTGGCCGTGGTCAACTTACAAATCACAAATTAAAGTTTGTTCCACTCTGGTTCTGGTGACCTTATATCTAACAAGAGTTGTTTTCATAGCTGTGCCTAAAAACAAAACACTATCTTGATAGCTGCTGCACTACTATCAGGATAGTGTTTTGTTTTTTTATGGCAAGAGTAGGCAACGACCGCATTGTTTCTATAGAACTAAAGATCCGAAAGGACTATACCTGAAAATTTGCTTCCTGGCGCGTGCTCGCTTTACCATCTGCTATCAGTGCTATCACTATCAATGAATGTGTGAAGTGTTCGTAAATATGTATTATTTATTTATCTGTAAAACGTCCATCTCAAACATCCGACTCTACCAGGTAGAGTATGACCTGGATATAACCAGGTTCTAGTAAAGTCTACCAGCTGATTTACTTATATTGACAGAGAAGGACGTATGTCGGAACGTGACAGTCCTATGGAGCGGAAAGAGGAGGAAGATGAGAACAGCCGGCCTATTGATACATCTGTTGATATGGACAAACCAGCTCATGGTGAGTACTTTACGTTTGGTTGACTGGAAGAGATCGCTTTCAGCGATAAGGCCGCCCATTGTGAAACCATTGTTCGTGTTATTTTTGTTCTCTGCAATTTCTTTGTGTTAATTACCAATAGAGTCAAGATAAATCTATCTAGTACTTCTCGTTCATGACAGGTTGTGATTTCGATTCCCACCGAGAACAAAATATGTTTCATAAACGCTGATGTTTATTCAATTTCCCATAGTATTGCTTAGTTTGGGATGGAAGTGTGATGTGTGAAAGGTCCTTGATTTATTTATTTATGATTGTTTGTTCGAGCAAATTATTTGTTCGAGCTTCATTGTCTTATTTGCAATTTATTAACTTGCCCAAAGTTAATAAACTACAGAGATTTTTACAGATAAGAGATAATATCACCTATTGATATTTTTTGTATATAGAAATCAATTTTATTATTATTGTAACACTTAGCGAGAAGGGCAGTGATCTTGAAAAATCTTCAAAGTTCATGTATTAGATTAGAGTTTGAAGAATACCGTCCGGTCCCGTTTACTCTATTTATACAACACTTTATTGCACAATTATAGCTAACGTACAAAAGGTGGGCTTAATGCTATACGCATTTTCTGCCTGCCGACCTTAAAGGTCGAGAAAATGGTTGGCGTGCTAACTTAAAACTAATAAAGATAAAAATAAAAAGTTTAAGAAAGAACAAGACTAGATGCGGTCTGTTTTAAGAAGTGTTCATGTACCAAATGAGAAAGAACTAGACCCAATAATGTTTGTAACAGGGAGCAGATCTCGCAAAGCTTCGGAATCGTCAGCGGCGGGCGCGGCGCGCGGGCGGCGGCGCGCGCGCCGCGACACCGACGAGCACGCATCACACAACAACACCGCTATGCTCAAGTACAACTTCTACGTCGAACTGGGTAAGTAAGAAAGAAAGAAAGAAATATTTATTTACACCATAACACGTTATACATATCTATATATGTATATAAAAATGAAACCCGTTTTCCGTTGTCACGACATTGCATGGAAACGGCTTGACCGGTTGACTGGTTTTTTTTTTTATAGTTTTCTAATACTCTGTACAAGGTTCTCATGCTGGGGCCACACTAGCGGGCTACGGCGAATATTCGTGTTAACGCGATGTATGTGGCCGGGTACATAGTGTCATCGCTTAGTATATCGCCTTTATCCGAACACGATGTTTTTGTCGCGCCAACACGATACGAATATTCGCCCGCTAATGCGGCTACATTAGCGGGCGAATATTCGCATCAGCATCAGGGAAAAAAATATGAAGAAAATCTCTCAGAAAAAGTAAATTCCAAGGCGGTACGAAGTTCGCCGGGACAGCTAGTATGACATAAAACATAAAAAAGAAAAGTGTAAAAAGGCCACCACTCCGCATAAGCTATAAAAAGTCATACTCATTGTTACACAACCGGCGTCTCAGCCCAGTTTGACTCCACCTTAAAAATTTGAAGGTGTTGAAACTAATGCACTATGTAATCATCTAAAAAATCATACTTTGTTCTTTAACGTAATTAGGGCGGTTTTTTACACGCCTTTAGTACCGTGTAATTACCAAAGCCACGACAATTATTTGAAATTGATTTTATTAGTAACCGATTGATTTTGTTTTATTATAGATCCTAACTGGGACTGTCAGACACGTATTAACGTATTGACGACGCGTCTCTCGGATCTCCGCAAAACTTACCACTCTGTAAAGGCTGAGTTAGCGGCTATAGACCGCCGACGAAAGAAGTTACGGCGAAAAGAGAGAGAAGGTAAATCAATTAATTATACTTATATTATTCATATCATGTGTTCCTCCTTTACTTTTTATTCGTATTACCGATAAACTAATGTCTTTTATTTTCGTAATATCTTTACTATAACATTATTTAGATGTAAAGTTGGAGTTGGTAGGGGGTTATCTCTGAATCTACTGAACCGATTTTACCGATGGAAAAAGTGTGCTCGTGCGAAGTCGAGCCGAGCCGCTAGTACTCAATAAATACTCAACTGACCTTTATAATACTAACGGCCGGTTTCTCGAACGATGATAAACGAAAAAATCAAACAATTACCATGTGTCAAACTCGGATCAATCGTGATTTGGGTTTCCAGAAACCGGCCGTAACAGGCTCATTTGTGGTCTTTAGACACGATAGACTTTTGATTTTGCTTAATTTGATAATAGCTTGATTAAATCATATTGTTTCTTTTCAGCTGTGAAAGCGGCCAAAGCTGCGTGTGCTTGATGATTCCTGATGATATCCTGAAGCAACTATGTGGTGTGAAAATTTAAGTGTTCATTCGTTTTAGAATGGACTACTTCGTGAATATTGTACAATAGCGGACATTTTATTCGTCCTATTTAACTTTCAGTAGGCACTTTCGGTGTAAATAGAATTTGAATGTTAGCATGTAGTGAAGTAATAAATTGTAATCAACATTCTCTGTTGCTTAGAACTTGTTACCTGTATTTGGTATTAAGTTTCAGTTACATATTTTTTATTTGTCAAAATATTTACATTTTTATTTATATTAAAAGTAGCAATACCTATAGCAAATCAAAGGTGATCTAATTAGTGTGCAAGCTTTTTGTATTTTACTTAGGACTGATGGATCAGAATAAAACCACAGTGTAAGTGTAGACTAATTTATTTCCTGGAAAACATGTGGTTGCATGAATGTTTTGTATGTTTACATAATAAACATTATATTCAATTAAGTTTTTCACTTAAAAACATCCCTTATCTTAAATTATATAAGTAGGTATTATCCTAAATTCATAATCAAGACACATTAATTCGTCAAGATCAAATGTTCAAAAGGTTAGATCTACGCTTTACCGATTGAAGATGTTACATCAAAGTATTTAATTAATTCTATACATAGCGCGTTCGCTATAGGTAAAGCGCAAATCCGTCCCAACCAAGCGGTTTCAATAGAACAAGTCCAATCCAAGCGCGTAACTAATATTACAGTTTTATTCAATTAACAATTCCAAAATACATTGTCATATTCAAGTCAAAATGTGTAGCAAATGCGCTACTTCGAAGACTTATTATACCATTACAATAAACTGTATTCTTACATCATCCATAATAATGCTACTTAGTGAAAAGCTAACGTCTGAACTGGCCATAACGCTAAACATTTGGATATAATATAACTAAAACAATGTCGTACTTACAACGCTATCAACTTGCGTACTTGCCGATAAACATTAGCTGGCAAATAAGTCGAAAAATATGTGAAACCAGTCACATGTGTAACAAATTTTTGAATGTAATGTAAATTTATGTATGACATCGTGATTTCATGGCTCAGTTCAACTCATTTGCCAGCCAATTAAAATATAGATAAGGTGTACCGTACAGACATTCTAATTGTAAATAAGCTACATTCACACATCCCATCAACAAAACTTCTGCAGCGAAACATTTCAATCAGGCAGCATGTAAAGAGGTCAATGGTTCGCCGCGACCGTACGCGACCGGCAAGTCGAAAGCGAATGGAACCAACATATTTACAAATGAACTCCGCACGGATCAGTAGTAGTTGGGGTACTGCGGCCACGGCGCGTGCGGGTGGTGCTGGTAGGGCGCCGGGGGCTGCTGGTAGCCCCACGGCGGCTGGTAGGGCTGCGCGTACTGCTGGTCGTAGCCCTGCGCGGCCGCCGGCGGCGTCTGGTAGTACGAGTTGCTGGACGCGGCCGAAGGGTTGCTGGCGGTCGCGTTGCTCTCCTTCTTTTTCAACTCGGCGGCCGAACTGCAACTAAGATTTCGGATCGTGAGTATCGTTGAAAATACTTCCTAACAATGACGAATCAACAGAATATTACGTCATGTTATTTAGATACTTTAGGGCTAGATTCAACTCTTACCCACATCTCAAATTAAACCAAGATTGTAGATCAAGGTAGAGGCTAGATCGCATTGTGTGTAATGTCGTTGTATAATTTTGTGTTAGGGCTCCAACACAAAACCGCGAATTCGCATCGCATAGCATCGCGGTTTTGTGTGGGAGCCCTTATTAGGATAACGAAGTCTCCGAGTGTGTGTACTCACGGCGGCGGGGGGGGCTCGTGCTTGTCCTTGCGCGCGCGCTTGCGCAGATGTTTGGCGAGCGTGCGCGCGTGCGTGTGCGCGCGGCGCGCCTGCGCGGCCGAGCCGAGCTCCTCGGCGAGCTCGCGGCGGCGCCACGCCATGCCGGCGCACGTCTCCGGGTCCGCGCCTTCCTGCTTCTCGTACGATTGCACCAGTTCTGTACAACATAACATCAATGTTTATTGTATATTCAGAATATTAATGTGCTTTTTAATTAAATATAATAAATTATCTTATCTATTTTATTTTATTTGGATGTCCCCAAACACAACAATAATATACTTAGTCATTTAAAATACAACGTACACGCTAGGTAGACAGAATCAAAAGGAAAACTCAAAAATCAATGAATGAAAACCCATTTTTGGACATTAAAAATATGCTACAATTAAAAATAATGAGTATTTTGAATATACTGAAATATCTTTGTAGTGTACAATAAAGAGTTTTCTATTTGTCTATCTACAGTTAGTTTTTATTCTTCTCTAGAATGGGTACTTTTACATTTGAATGTTTAATGTAGTGTAAAAATATGAAAAGCAACAAACCATCCAACTCATCGTAAGGTATCCCGGGCGTGTGTAGCGCGAGGTCCAATCTCTGCATATGCAGTCTATGATTAAGCGGGTCCTTAACGATAGCTTCGTCTAGCACCGTCCGTGCCGCGGCGGGTTGCTGTCGCACGTGGAATAGAAACCGCGCGTACTTGATGGCGAGCGAAGAGGAAACCGTCTTGTTTTTAGATGCGGCGATGTAACCTTCGTATAGCTGCGAGCATTTCTCATAGTCGCCGCGACGGCGCTCCAAGTTCACGCGTCTGAAAATTATAGTATGATTGATGTAGATAAGATGTTATATTTAAAATATGTCATGGAATAAGTAGCGCGCAACAGATTATATAATGAATGACAAAAATTAAACTTGTTGACATTTTTTTGTCCAGAACAGAAGGCTAGGCGATCAGCTCTCACATGACTATCATATGAGGGCAGTAGTTACTACCTGACAATCTGAAGAAAACAATATTTTTATTTGTATCTGTACAACATTTGAGCGTGCGAGTGTAACCGCGTTTTATTTCTAACAATAATTAATGTTAGCGTTGAAACTTACTCTTTTCCAATAGTTACGAGATATAATTTACCTGTACTGAATCTGCACCAAGTTCGGGCAAGTTTTCTCAATGCGGTCGAGTATCTCGGCCGCTTTGGTTGGGTTTCCTTGCGCCTCTTCGAAATGTGCCCAATGGAGGTGCAACTCTGGCTTGTCCAGGTGATGCACGGTGCAGGCTCGCTCCAGCACTTCGCGTTCGATGGGAATCAGTTCCGGATTCGTTTCTGAACGCTCTTCCAGGAACTTTATCAGCTGTTTGTAAGGTGTAAGGGTTATTTTTTTATCAAATTTGTTATGTACTAATTAATGTGATTTATTAATGATGGAAATATTTTTGAGATTAGTATAAAATTTACAGTGATTATTAACCATACCAAAAAGTTTTTAATTTCGGAACATAATTTTATATAAATTAAGTTATAAAATTAATAAAGATGATAGCTACTATAATATTTTCTACTATGTTGCCTGTCACCTCATAAACTAAGGCATGCAAACTTAGAGACTCTGTTTATACCAAATCCCTAAAGATCTCATTGCAGGGGAGGTATTCTCAATAGTAGTTTGTTTGGTATTCTATACAAAGTTGGAAATCAAGAAATAACTCAGGACAGGCGTCACAGCTCACTTGGCAGTAGCTCTGCCTTCCGTGCTGTGGGTCTTGCGTTCTATTTGCACCGAGAGCAAATGTTGGTGTGATAAACTGTGTGATAAACGTTGAATATTGTTGTGAAAATAAATAAAAAAATCTCCTTACCCTAATCCAAAACTCTTCATAAAGCGCGCAGGCGATTAGACACCGCTCGTGCAAAATAAGGGCTCGTTTCAAGGTACCATTCTGTTTCTCCCACTCGAGGTAAGCTTTCCAGTTCTTCAACTGACATCGCTCTAAGGGCTTCACGTGGAAGTACGGTCGTTTTATCTGTAATTAAAAAAACATGTATAATCTTCAGATAATGTAATTTAGCTGTTTGTTATTACAAGTTGCATATGCTGAGTAGCCATTTTGTAATGTAACTTATCTTTTAAGTAATTTCATTTTGGATAATTCAGCTGAAATATTGTGTACACATCACTATGGATGAAAATGACGTCATAATAAATCCAACATGGCGGACTATCCAAAATGGCGGACAATTTATTTTTAAAGTACTATGACAGTATGGGTTCTTTTTAGAGCATTTAAATAAAATCTTCAATAGTTTTTTTTACCTAAAAATATTTGTAATTAAAAAGCTTTATCGTAAGAACTTACGCCTTCCTCGAATGTCCATCGAGCAGCGACCTGTTCTCCGGTCGTCTTGTGCACTTTCCGACGAGCCGCGATAATGCGCTCCTTGATCGCTTGACCTTCCTCTTCAGATGCCTGCCAAATCAGTAGTCAGTATTAGTTATCGATATAATTTATCTTAAAACTATTCTCAAATTAAAATGTTTTTTATTAAAATTCTTATTCATTCACTATTCAATTTTCGTGAAAACAAAATATGTATAATTAAAATAATATGTATCTGTCAAAGTTTGCACAAGACTATTATTCGTTAATTTACTAGTCTTACGCACTAGCAAACTTCTTCAAACTATATAAATACTCTACAACTATTTATTTTACTATGTTTTTTAGTATTTGTTGTTGCAACAGAAACTCATAATCGTACGGAACCCGGTTAGCTCCCGGCTAGAGCGTACCAGACCAATAGTGTATGTATGAGTATGAGTGACTAACGATATGGTCCTGCGGCTCGTCCTCGTCGACCAATAGTGTATGTATGAGTATGAGTGACTAACGATATGGTCCTGCGGCTCGTCCTCGTCGACCAATAGTGTATGTATGAGTATGAGTGACTAACGATATGGTCCTGCGGCTCGTCCTCGTCGACCAATAGTGTATGTATGAGTATGAGTGACTAACGATATGGTCCTGCGGCTCGTCCTCGTCGACCAATAGTGTATGTATGAGTATGAGTGACTAACGATATGGTCCTGCGGCTCGTCCTCGTCGACCAATAGTGTATGTATGAGTATGAGTGACTAACGATATGGTCCTGCGGCTCGTCCTCGTCGACCAATAGTGTATGTATGAGTATGAGTGACTAACGATATGGTCCTGCGGCTCGTCCTCGTCGACCAATAGTGTATGTATGAGTATGAGTGACTAACGATATGGTCCTGCGGCTCGTCCTCGCCGGGCGGCAGGTCGAGTTGCGGCGCGGCGCCGGCCGACTCGCGCACTTCGCCGCGGAACCGCACCAGCTCCGCCTTCTCCACCACGCCGGCCGCCGGCTCCGACATCACGTGCTCTTGGAAACTGCCAAACAAAACATACAATCTTTTTAGAACTTTTGTACACCGCCGTCTTTCTGTTTTTGTCTATCCTCTCCATCCAAAGGTTGTCTGGAAGAGATCGCTATTAGCGATAAGACCGCCCATTGTACAAATCTATTGTAATGTTTTCTGTTTTGTATTGTTCTTTGTATACAATAAAGAGTTTATCTATCTATCTATCTATCAATCATCCTACTAGTATTATAAGCGCGAAAGTTTAGATGGATGTATGTTAAATGTGTGTAACTTGTGTAACTTTTTCATGTAATTCTTATGTAGTTTATATGCCAATGTACATTTTGTAAATACTGTATAGTCGTAAGTTTGTTTGTAAATAAATGGTAGTTTTTAGTTAAATTCTTTTTATAAAAATAATTATCTTAAACCAGATGTTACTCTTTCACGCAAAAACTACTGAATTGTTTTTCAGAATGTAGTCTATACATCAAATAACACACACACAGGCTATAGTTTATATTGTACTAATTGACAAAAATATAACGATAGCAAGACTAAGTCGCGGGCACCAGCTAGTCCTTTATAAATAATAATAAATAAATAATGTTGGACAATCCACACAACATCATCTAGCCCCAAGCTAAGCAGAGCTCGTGTTATGGGTACTAGAAGACTGACATACTTATATCAGTCGGAATATAATTTTTCCAGACATTACTCCCTACAAACTTTACCTCGTAATGTACGTGTTAAGATTACACGGGTAGTTATCGATATAAACCCGTGCAAAATATCTTAATCATTACTGCTGTATTCCCGATTAATAACTAAATGTAGCTAACTTTGCTAATAAAAATATTAGATTTTATTTAATGACAAACGTTTATTATAAATAGAATTACACTTTATGTATTTACTAGTTGGTACACTTAATACATTAATTTATTTCAAGGTCCCTATTGCTACCATTCTAAAACTCTGAAAGGAAGAGCCAAGCAAAGCATTTTAGTTTATGTACGAACTTGTCAAAATGCGAAGTGTATCCAAGCGTAGGTGTGGCGAGCAAGCGATCGTAAATGGTGGTCACGTTCAATGCCGACCCATTTTCTGCCTCCCACTTGATGTAAGACTCCCACAGGCGATCCGAACGGAATTCAAGACCACACGCATCTGTAAAAAACCGAAGCAATATAAATACCGGGCAAGGAAAATGTTTCTACAATCATAACGATTTAAAAGGATGACTCACCAATGGCCCTCTCGTATTGCGATCTGATATAAGCGTCATCCTCGGCCCTTGTAGTTTTAACGTGATTCAGATAGTGAATCCACAGATCCACAGACAAGGGTATGGCTTTCAATCCTCTTTCCAACACCTGAAACATGTGCGAGGTCAGAGCGTCGCCGAGTGCGGGCGGGCGCCGCCGCGCTATGAAGCAAGGGAATAATGAATAGCATTGTATGTTCATTAAAGTTCTTAGTAAGTTCATTGTAAGGGCCTGCGCAGACCGGGACGGCATGGCAAGGGATTTTAAATTTTTACTAATGGGTTTACTGTCCGTACTGTTAAAATCCGTTGGCATGCCGTCCCGGTGTGCGCGCCCTAAGTGAATAGGTTGCGGACAGAGGCAGCGAGCGGGCGGCGGCTGGAGGAGCGCGCCGCTGGCTGCGCCTGTCCGCACAAAGTGTCTGCGCATATTACACCTGTTCGTTGGTCCGCGCCGCGCCGTCCCCCGCCGCTCCACACTATGGCCGTGCTATGCCTTTATACGAAGACGCCAGGCGCTCCATGCTATCATGGATTCGGTTAATAACTTAACATATTATTCCACCATTCAATTTCATTCAATGCGACTTACTTATTAAATATGTACAAACGGTATTACGATACATCATGCGCGTACAGAGTATAATAATTATATGTACTATAATATAAAAAATACACCACAATAAATGTATCACTAGAATAGAATGTATGTGACTTATAAATAAATCTCCGGTGGGATCTGATGCGTTTGCCTTACGAGCATCGAGGGCCTCGTTGCACTGTTGGGAAAAAAAACATTTTGCAAAATACCAGTTATGTCTAAAACATCACATTCCAATATAGAAACTAATATAATTGTAAAAATTAAATATTTTTGAGGTACAAATTGTTTTTGTAAAAATATGATAGCGTTCTAACTACGCAGGGTGCACTAACCTCGAGGCATTTCTTTTTACTTCCTTTGCGTTTCTCGTAGTCGGCGTACTTGCGCCAATAGCCGTAGCAGTAGGGATAGTGCGACAGGAACGCATCGTACGCCTCGCGCGCCGCCTCCACGTCACTCTGTCGAACGAATACTCACACTCACATATACTATGTAATTACTAGACGTCGGATTATATGCATTTGCATGTTTGCATGTGCAAATGCATGAAAATTCAGTTGGCCCTTGCAACTCAACATACATGTTCAGTTCTCGGCGCTTCATAAAGCAATGAGATTAGCAATGGTTTTCATCATTTGGAACGGCAACAGTAGAAACTATCGATATTCAATATTGTTTGCAACACTAACTTCTGTATTTGATATATAAATAAATAAATATTCATGGAAATTTTACAGATCATGCTCTGGTCTCAAACAAAGAAGTTTGTTAGTACTATGAGAACTAGATTGCTGATAAAATACTTATATAATTTTTTTATGTAAAAACATACATAGTAACACCCAGACACAGAACAAATATTTACATTTATCACACAAACATTTACTCTGAGTGGGAATCGAACCCACAACAAGGAAGGCACAGCTACTACCAACGGAGCTATGACGCCTGTCTATTTTGTAATACTGTAATGTAATAGTCGTTGATGGAAACGTATTTAACCTTTGACTGGTGACATGGTTTTTGTGTAAAGTAACTGGTGACGCGCGGCCTGAGAAGCCGCTGCTTTTAAATGGTCTATACTATAGACCATTTCAAATTATATACTTTCATTAGCATCGAAAGTATTTATGCTAACTTACCTCAGTTTTTAGAAACAGTTGATTAATGTATAAAAGCCTAAAAGGATGAAATAAAACCACCACAAAAGACTCTGAATGTAATTTTTAATTATTAACATGCTGTTATAATGTAAGTAGGAACAAAAATCGAAAATTTAAAGATGAGATCAATAATCATACAAAAAAAATATTCTTTTAATCACAGGTATCATTTAAAAAAACTGACATTGGTCAAACTTTGGTTATTTTTATTGACAGTCGGGGCATAACTGTTTGGCACATTGCAAGCACACATGTTTTTTACATGTATTACATTGGTAATTGGATTTGCGCTTTAATTTAGGAGGACAACTGCTACAGGTTTTCCGTGTTTTCGGCCTATCCTCCAAGTTTTGTGGTTCAGGTGGCAAATCAGAACCCAAAATACGTGCTAAGTTGACGCGTATATCGCGTGGAATGTGAGTATTATAAACTCTGCGCTGCATGTGTGATAATACCGCGGTTCTAGCCAAAATTTTAATGAATTGACCTCGATCAATAGCATTGACACCATCAGCTTGATATAAAACATGTGCGTTCACCGTACTTATGTCCAACATTCGATAAAATATCGCCATGGGCCACCTTCGCGTTCGGCGACTGCAGGTGTAGATGGAGCATTTTTTATCGATCTCGTCAACCCCTCCTTTTGTTGAATTGTAATAGGCGATAATTTCAGGTTCGCCTGTATTTTCATCAATAGACGCACAATGATGCATTGAAGAAACTAAACACACACCTTTATTTTTCTTAGGCACGTGAGAAATCAAAGTCATTTGATTGGTAAATCCATAGAGTGTCGATCCTACATCTTTTGATTTAGATGGCAAGAACTCTTTGGGAATTTCTCTTTTGTTTTTTTTTAGAGTACCTACACATGTCAGACCTCGTTTTTTTAGAGCGTCAACTAATTCAATCGATGTGAACCAATTGTCGAACGTTACATTGCGGTTACTACCGTGTATAGGTTTAGTCAAACGTATCACTGCTTGTGATGGAACTAAAAACTTCTTTTCTTCGTTTGTCAACGTTTCACCATCAGACCCCTTACCACAGTAAATATAGCCATTATAAAAATAATTAGTCTTGGCATCGCACATACACATCATCTTCAAACCGTACTTCGATGGTTTATTTGGCATATACATAACAAAATATGAGCGACCTCTGAAAGCTATCAACATTTCATCGATAGTTGCACACTCTCCGATGTTGTATAGGGATTGGCAGTTATGCACAAATATTCGGAATATGTTGGAAATTGGTGCTAGCTTATCATACTTTTTTCTTTCTTGTCGGTCTACTCCATTATCAAACCGCAAGCATAACAACAAATTGAGAAACCTTTTTTTTGACATTACAGATCTAAAAATGTCTCTCCCTGTCCCATCAGTTGCAAATAAGTATTCACAACTTTCGTGATTTGATTTGAGCACAGCTGTATACATAAGAAGACCAAGGAATGCATGCAATTCGATCATATCTAGATCTTGTAATTCAGGACGATTGTCTCTGCCGTACTTCAATTTGAGTTCACGAATTTTCTCATTTGTCCACTTCAATATTTCTTCTAAGATATCCAGACTCATTATTTTCTGCCATAGAGAAAAAGGATTTCTTTCGTCATGTACATCTAACCTTGTCTCTGGCATTCGAGCTATAATATTATGATGGCTTGTTCGCACAGCTCTGTTTGGCGGATCCTTTGCCCACTTGAACTTATTTTTGCCAACGAAACATCTAACTAACCTTGTTAAAGGTTGATGATCACTGTCGCTTTCTGATTGCTGATTTTCTTGAATTGGTTCTTCATCTTCAGAAGCACTTTCTTCGCTATTCGAGTCGTGATCACTTTGCTCCGGGGTGAAATTTTCGGGAACATTTTCTGCTTCCGACCCACTTGAATCTTCCTGTGTCAGACACGCTTCAATTTGAGTATTTGACGGTACATTTCCAACTCCAGACTCCCTACGCTTCTTTATTGGAGGTGCAGAATTACTTTTACTTAATTTACTACTACTTTTACAAAATTTTTAGTTATTACCGCAAAAACACGAAAAAACAATAAAGCAAAGTGATGACGTACGGTCTGAGAGACCGCTGCCGAATTTATGTTGTTGTAATTTACCAATATAGGACAATACGATGCAACTGTCACTATCTGCGGCGTGGACGCAACTAAACTTGCAGCTACCTACTCAGACATTGAAACAAAGGAAGCGCGTGGAAGGGGGTGAAATGACGTTTCACTGACACCGCTCGCCCTGTGAGACCGCTTGTCACCAGTTAAAGGTTAAAGTTAAAGGGTAAATATTTAAAACTTGAAACATACCTCTTGGTCAACGTATTGCAGTAGATAAGTCCACCCTGTAAAGTCGGCTGGATCATCGTTGACCACTTTCCAATACTTGTCCAACTCTGGTAGTACTTTCTTCTTCGGTTTCTCATCCACTGACGATCTTTTCTCAGACGGCACAGGTTTACTTTCGCCATTCTGTTAGAAATTAAATGGAATATTTGAATACACACTTAGGGAAATAAAATTCATAATGTAAAATCTATATTCACTTTTTAACGATTTTGCAGTTATAAGTTAGTCTAAAACTATTACTGTATCTTTTATCGCGAACCAAAAGAAAAAGATGATAAGATTTATTTGTTTACATTTTAGTACAAAGACACGCTTTTGCCGCTCACGCTCTAATGAAGAATCAATTTAAATTACCAAGCAAAGATGATTAAATCAAAGATTTCATAAAATAAGAGTAATAATTTATGTACTAAATTTAATATTTTACTTAATTTTAATTTAAATTATTTTAAGATTGCCTGAAAGAGATCGTTCGTAGCGATAAGGCCGCTCATTCTTCTTCACTTAACAAATATTGATATTTTTTTACAATTTGAATATATTTATGGTGTAATATTTAAAACTATCATGCTTTTGAACATAGTTTTCTTTATAAACGGGATATTTACCATGTTATAATATGTTGTATATTATGAGGATATTTATCAGTTCGACCCGTGATCATGGCGCATGCAACTGTGGATGCAACGAAATATCGAGAAATAATCAAACTCACAAATCATCCCGTTTATAATGAAACCTATTTGTGGTGTACCATATTTACCTTAGCAACAGCTAGTTTTTTGTTGCTAAGTTCAGATTCCGAGGTGGGTGAACCGGGATCATAGCCATCGCCTTCTCCGTCAGGCTTTCTCTTCCGAGACTCTTTAGGCTCCTTCTTTGCAGTCGGCAGTTCATCCTCTGATACCACCTGAAAATAAACAATATACATAATACACAAAATTATCTCAAAAGATGTTTTCCTTCATTGATGCATCCCTTTGGCCAACTACTTTGTTCATCCTATTTCCTATCTCTTCTCAATCTCACTGCTGGGCAAAGGTCTTCCCCACCTCCTTCCACTCATTTTATATAAAAAATAATAATAATAAAATAATGCTGGACAATCCACACAACATCATCTAGCCCCAAGCTAAGCAGAGCTTGTGTTATGGGTACTAGAAGACTGACATACTTAATACAATATAATACATAGATAGATATTTTTTATTATACATATAATACCCAGAACACCCGAAATAAATATTTGCAGAACATACAAACATTTATCCCGAGGCGGGAATCGAACCCGCAACCTTCCGCGTCGCAGGCGGACCATCGCCCACCGCGCCACATCGGTCGTCTCATCATATGTATGTAAAATAAAAAATAAATTATCTATGTAATGTATTGTATTATGTATAGTACTTCTAGTACCCATAACACAAGCTCTGCTTAGCTTGGGGCTAGATTATGTTGTGTGGATTGTAATCTAGATTGTAAGCTTATAGTCAAAGTTCCACTCAGCAGGACAAGTTAAAATGTAAGTAAGGGACATTAAAACTTTTACTTTGATATTTTAGTTTTGAACTTCAGTGATCCTGACATATTTCGTATAATGATAGCAATAGGCTTGCAAACCTCAGTATCTGCTGGCAGCTCAGCCGGCTTAGGTCCAGGTAGTTCATCATCAGACACATTCTCGGCATCTTTAACACTGGGCTTCTGAACCTCTGGGAGTTCATCCTCTGACACATTCTCTGTTTCTTCTGCACCTCCCAGCTGTTAACAAACGAAATTTTATTCTATATCTAATTTCCTCAACCATGCTCTACCATATATTTTATTTATATTGTATTAATTTGTAGGAACTTTGTACACCTTAGCGCAAATCACAGTGCACATAACTGTTATTGACTATCACTATTTCAACTCTTTACAAATAAATCAAACAAATAAAATGATTTGATTGATTGATTGACTTACCTTGCTCTTTTTACTAGCTTCAGTACATTCAGTCTTAATTTCTTTTTTTATGGTCACAGGAGTATCTTGTACCGGTTCAGTCACTTGTTCCTCTAGTTCACTCTTAAATTCTTTCTTAACCTAGAGAATTATAAAAAAAAATCACATATTAAAATGGTCTGAAGAATAAGATGCAATTGTGCTTCTAATATTGTAAATGTATATTTTAAGCTTTTTCTTTACTAAAATGTTAGATATAGATAAAATTAGAATAATTTTGATTTAAATAAAATTAGGATCTTGCCAAAATGTTCAATAAAAAACATTTTGTAAAATAATAGATAAGTAAAGTAATTGCTTAATGTAGAATTTATTAACCCCAATATAAAGCAAACTTTAAACAAGTGTCTCACACTCATTTAAAGTAATAAATTGTAAAAATAAAAAGTGTAAAAATAAATTAAAGATGATGGTGTTATTTAACTATTACAAAATATTTTTGTTAACTACCATGAAAGGAGCCACATCCTACACAACTTGATATGTGAAAAAAAGATGACAAAGTACAGAGTCTAGCCCTAATGCCAAATAACTGTCTACCCATCTGCCCATAGCATAACTATTAATTGATTAAAAAAAACATATGTACATACCTTGATTTTATGTACTGATGCATCTTCACTTAATGAGGTATGTTCTTCTGTATCTTGCATTTCGATCTTAGGTACATGTTTTTTTAAGACCGGGGACTTCTTTGGTACTTCCTCTTCCATTAACTCCTCTTCAGCTTCCGGTGATTCCTATGATATAATGAAATGAACATTGAAATGGTTAAAATTCTAACCATTTAATTATTTTTTTTAATCTTCATTATTTGTAAAATACCATCTTAATCACCTCAGTTTATCTTATAAGTTAGTGTTATCTTTTTCAGTCTTTGACTTTGTCTAGCTCTATGCATAATAAATTCATATCATAATAAATTATGAGCAAGACAAAGTCAAAGGCTTTCAAAACCACAAAGATCATTGATAAACAACTTGTATACTAGCCCCCTATCATAAAAAAAGTTAGTGTATACATGAATTCTTGATTACCACAGGTAATGGTGAAATAATCTTTACGCTAACTTATAAGAAAAAGATGACACTAACTTATAAGGGGGTTTATGATTCGAGGTACTGCAACCAGAACTTAGAATCCCTCTTTTGTATTACATTAACCTTTACTAAACATCACAACATTAACTTTTTTATCATATTACAATCAAGAATAAGTAAGCTACAATAAATAGGTAACCATGATAAATACCTTTTTAACAGAAGTTTCAACAGCACTTTGTGAATTTTCATTGGATGCATTTATGTGATCGTTGATATCGTTCAATGTGTTATCATCGTCAAATTTATTTTGTGTGTCGTCAGCGTCGCCCGGCAACTGGCAACTGGCTTCAGACTCACTGATGTCAAAATCATTTTCCATCTTCTGATTGTCAGCGGCATCGGCGTCGGATGTAGGCTTACTCAACTGAGAGTCGCCATCAGTAAGCGCATTGTTAAGAGAATCACTCGGAAATGTAACAGCATTATCTCCCACGTCGAAGGAGTCCGCGTTGAAACCGCCCGTGTTATTTTCCAGGTAATCTCCTACGCTGCCGGTCGACAGCTCCACAGCATTCAGAAAACCTTGATTCGAAGTCGATGACTCGTCTACTACGCCGGCATCCACACTGTTGAACTCTCCTTCCGTTAGCAGATGCGAGAGACCGTTCGAGTTTTCATTAATCAAAGGCCCTTCGTCGGTCTCCATTGCATCGTCGGTCAGGCACTTCTGTAAATCAGAATGCTATATTGATGGACATAGTGTGTAGAACAATAAATTTATATAAAATAACCTCAACTAACTTGATTGTCGGAACTAGCTTCATCTTCCATTTTGAACCGCACCAGCACACAATCCTCCCTTGCAAACAAAGGCGATGTAAATATCACGTTACGTATGTAACGTATATATTTGCACGAGTCAGAAGATTTACTTTAACGAAATCAAAGATGGATGAATGCAATTATTTATTTATCCATTATTTTATATGAAATATTTTTTCTGTCTGAGGTCTGACACCAAGTCAAGTCACACACATTATTTTAGTATGGATGGGGTCCGGTTAATGTACAACCATGGAAAGCACTACCCGGAAAGCACGACCACGGAAAACACAGCCAGGAATACGCAACCAGGAATTCGCAGCCAAAATGTACGTGAAATCCGGGCTGCGCATTCCCGACACGTGTTGGGAATGTCCAACCACGGAATGTACAGCCTTGGAAAACACGACTATGGAATTGGCGACCATTGCTCTGATTGGTCGAAAGCCTAGCCTATGCTTCGTTTAGATGAAACCACAGATTAAAATGTTACTATCCCATTTTGATAAAGATGAACTGCACAGAATATAATATAAAAAGAAAACAATCCAATTCAATAATTGTTGTCTAGCAAATGGTTCAACACATGTAGGTTCTGTCTGGCGCGGTTTTCTATATCAAACTAACGCTCGTTGCTTCGCTCCTCGCACCTACTGTCACACCACACATCACAAGTAAAACAAAATAAGTTTAAAAATTATATTTTGACAGTGGCATAGTTAGCTACTTGTACAAGAGTAAGTGCAAACGAAGCATATGTTATGACGTCATTTGGCATCATATTCTCAACGCGTGTCGGGAATGTACAACCATGGAAAACACATGCCAAAATGGTCACCAATTCCGTGGCTGTGTTTTCCATGGTTGTGTAATCACGGCACCCTTAGTATGCATAGTAATGTGCTGCCATACTCGAAATAAGAGTTTCCCTGCATAAGTGATAAAAAAAATCCCTGAAATCAACCGCATGCACGGTTTTCCTCTAAACTGTTTTATTTTTTTCAAAAAAAATTGTGACCCGATCTTCTGTCGCCAGACACGCCTATCTCTTTTAACTCGTATCTTTAATTTTATAGTTAATCAAAAAAACTTGATAGTGGCAAGTAAACATAGAAACTGGACAGAAAAAAAAAAGCTAAATAGTGAGAAAAAAAAATCACGAATACAAAGCGTGATGTTAAAAATATTTAAATAATGAAATTGCTTGCAAATTAAAATATTTTTGTGTAATTGTGTACTTTTGCCGCTTTGCGTCTTCTATTTTAAGAATACGCGTTATATTGTTCATTTATTGATAACTTCATATATTCTAACCACCATGCTTGGAATAAGTTCATTTATAAATAAAGCTGCTGCATTAGGACCAAGTTTATTAACTCAACAAACAAGGGTATGTCTGCATAACAATTATTCCTACGCTGTAATTCTCTGGCCATACTCTCACTTAACACAAAGGTTTTAAGGACAGCGGAAACACAATCCAAACATTTATTTAGAACATACTTTCTTGAATTTAGTTACAAAATCCTAACAAACCAAATCTACTTGCTAACCATTTTTATAATTTGAATTTCAGAATACTTTTATTCTAAGACGGAAATACCCTTTCCCGCTACACAAAAAAGGAGGGAGGCCCAAGAAAATGAAGGCCAGGCATTTTATATACGACTTAGTGGAAGATACAAATGTTGCAAAGAAAACAGATATGCAAGTTTTATTGAAAGAATATGTTGCAGGTAGATACTTCTTAGCAAAAAATATTTAACTAATCTCCTAAAAAATATTTTTTTTTTGGTCTAAAATAAAAACATTC
Organism: Ecliptopera silaceata; assembly: GCA_932527185.1. NCBI lineage: Eukaryota > Metazoa > Arthropoda > Insecta > Lepidoptera > Geometridae > Ecliptopera > Ecliptopera silaceata. The sequence goes on along the minus strand of OW052208.1, from coordinate 4,253,761 downwards.
TTATGGATCTTTCATACAGAAAATAAGTATATCTAAACATGGACAAAGCAGAATAAAAAGAATTATATTTTATAAATATAATAAAATCAGCAAAAAAATTATGTAAATTAATTTGCTGAAACACATATTTTAAAAGTCAAAGTTATTTTATTTGCTAGAATTAAATGTACTTAGATGGTAAAAGATAACCATTCGTAAATTTTTCTCTAGGTATCGGTACTGCAGGAGAAGTAGTAACCATGGCCCCAATAAAAGCTTATCGTGACCTTCTACTACCCGGCTATGCAGTATATGCTACTCCTGAAAACTTGCAGAAGTATAAAACAGATGATAATATACAAAAAACTGATGAAACATTTAGCTCTCCTTATGTGAATAGGGTAAGTTATATAAGTAATATTTATCAAGCTGGTGCCCACAACTTTGTCCTGCTATCATTATATTTTTAAATTTTAATTTGCACAATATCTTTATAAATTATAGCCTCTGTGCTAATCTGATGTATAAACTACATTAGTGCAAAGTTTCATTAAAATCTATTCAGTTGTTTTTGTATTGGGGTGTCTAAACGGGCAATATTTTACGGCAATTTGTGGCTGCAATTATTGGCAAACATTGCCCAGCCATCAATAAAACATTTTAGTACATTTTATGGCTGAGCAATCAATTGCAGGCAACATGTTGCAATATGTTGTATTTTGTCGTGGCTACACATAAAAAACATTTTGACATATTAAAAAATATGTGGCTATAATGCCGGGACATCCTTAAAATATTGCATAGTGTGGCTGGTATTGGTAGCAATGTTGCCGGCCACAGTATTGCAGCCACAAATTGCCGTAAAATATAGCCCGTTTAGACGCCCCATTTGAAAAAGTAACAAACATACATCCACATCTATTTATCCACACATACATCTATCCATACATATTTTTTGTTAATAAAAATAGCTTTTTCAACGTGTCTAAGTAATGATTATATTTATTACAGACAATGAGGAGTCTGTCTAATTTGGTGCTGCAAATAACAATGAGCAAACTGGAACCTTGGGTCCTAGAGCCCTGGCATATCAGGACCTCATTCCGTAAAGCTGGGTTTGTGGTGCCTGAACATGCATTTAAAATGCCACCAGTGGAAATAAGAGGACCTGATCTATCTCTCCAAGAAAAAGAATTCTATATCACTGTGACAGTAAGTTTTATATTTACATTCATGATAATACTGCAAGAGCAATAACATCAATAACCTCTTGTATTAATTTATTAAAACAATAAACTGTAAAAAACTGAATGATATCAAAATCCATCATTTATCAGATTAATGAAATAGGTTTTTTTATTTCACAGATAAATAATACTGAGAAAGTAAATGTAAGGTGTCGTATCCATCATTGGGCTACCGGTCTGGACAGGATTCAATGGACGGAAAAACACTGGAGCATACCTTTAGAACCTCTCATACCTGAACAAGCAGCAGTATTAGCAGAAATACCTCTTCGTAATTGATTTTTAAATTTTCTGTTGTAGGTATGTAATAATCATGGATAGTAAATAATAATTAGTTTTTTTTCTACAACATAAAAAAAGTTTCAATGCATGCATAATGTCCCTCCTTAGGGATCTAATAGGGTAGCTAACTTCCCTAAGCCATTTGTCACTCTGTAGCAATCGCGCGCAATTTATTTATTTATTAGTGAAATTTTCCTGATTCATAGAACAGGCTATGGGTTGCTCATAGAGTGCGTATATTGATGATAATTATTTGTGGCAATCAATAGGTACTAGTAATAAAAAACGTCAAAGTTAGAAAAAGTTAAAAAAGCAAAATAAATTAAATTTTTCAGTACATGCACCTACCTACCACAAATGACTATTAACTAGTTAAGATACCTACTACTACCTATATTTTATGTATCAAATTTTAATCAGATAAGATAGAAAACGAGAATCAGAGTTTAAAACTAGAATTTATTAATAATATTCTGAACCTTGAAAGAAGAGACGCCTACTTAATAGCGATAGTAACTAATACAACTAATACTCCTAGTGGGTCTTACTACTAGTGGGTCGTGGTGACTGAAATTGAATGAAATTAGTTAGGCAAGTTTTTAAGAGATTGTAAGTTCAGCAGTTTGCTTATTTTCTTGAGCCGTAGGGTCTTCCACGCGTTTTTCAATGTAACCATCCTCACGATCTAAAGCTCTTTCCACTTGCTCCTGTGTTTCCGCCGGTTGGTCATCCTTATACTGCTCTAGTTCCTGCTGAGCTTGATCATAGAGAGCAGGCTGCTCGAACTGCGGTTGATTCGGATCTTGCTCCATATAAACGGCTTGCTGTTCATAGCCTTGTTCGTAGTTGGTCGTGTATTGTTGCTCGTAGTGCTGGTCGTAGAGCTGCTGCGTTTCTTCATGCTCGTTGATTTCCACAGGATAAGTCCCTTCTTCCTGTTCGGCTCCTTCGTAATACGCGTATTCTTGGCCCTGTGGATAGTTTTGGTTTTGAGCGTATTCTGCATTGTACGCATCTCCGGCTGCTCCATGTTCGTCGTACGTGTAATTTTCACCGGCTTGCTCGGAGTAAAACATCTCCCTCTGCTCTGCGTCAAATTCTTCGATCCCTGAGTTGTCTGTAGGGTCTTCAGTCAACATTTGTGGCACTGGGTTTCCTTGAACAATAGTCCCATCATCGGTCATGTAATTTTCCGGATTTATTCCTTGCCCATCTTGTAGAGCAGCCGTTGTCTCTACTGGAGCAAATTCTTGAGTATTAACTGTTTCAGCGGAATATTCATTTTCTATTTCAGTGACTTCTTGCACATTAATGTCTTTGTTAAGTTCATCTACTAATTCATTCGGATTTAATACTTCTATAGGACTGTAGTCGTTTTCTTCTTGGTTTATTACCTTCTCAGGTTCCAAGTTGTTGGTATCCGTTTCTGTGTTTGGCATAAATTGCTCATACTCTATAGGGTACTCTTGTTCTGGCTGGAGCTCTTGTTCAGGATAGTTTTCCTGGTACTGACTGTTATCGATTTGAGGGATAGCTTCAACTAAATCTTCTGCAGGAGTAACATATTGTTCTTGTTGCATGTAGTTATTAGTATTTTCATAGATTTCAGACGCGTGTGCCTCAACCCCTTCATTTTGTGTTTGGTCATAAAAAGATGAGGAATTTTCAGTACTCAATGAAACAACACCAGGAGTACGCGCAACTTCGGTGCTTGGTATTTGATCTGTTTCGTCATGGAATGAAATTTTCTCTAAGCTCTTTAATTCGTTTTCTACTAACATCTGATCAGAAACATCCTTCTCTGGGATTTCTTCTTCATACCTTGTTGGTAATTCTTCTCTTGCATAGTTTTGCATAACGTGATCATTTGTTTTATCTTGATTATTTTTATCGCTGTATGCGTATTTGCTGGTTTCTTCATCGTTTTCTTTTTTTTTCAGTTCCTCTAATATATCGTATTTACTTTTCCAATCATTATTATCAATATCACTGGCCTTATCTGAAGAAACTGGGAGTGGACCTGAAGGCGGAACGACCTCGGCGTCATTATTCTGAAAAGTTGATCTCAATTTTGGGATGAGAATATATTTTTTGCTAATTTCTTTTAAGATTGACGTTTCTTCTATGAAATTTCTGGGGACATCCAGCTGTAGGTTGTGATAATTGGGTCGGGTCATTTGCTGATTCATTTGAACCAATTGCATGTTGTTGCGTTCAGAATTCTCTGGTCTATTGGCATGGTGGTTGTGTGACGATGCGAGGTAGTCGCTGTAAGTGTGGGGCTGTAAGAGTAAATAATCCTTTTATTAGGTATGTATACATAGGTACTTAACTTACTGCAATCCCATTTACACATCCACCACCTACCGCATGTCGAACCTGAACTGCTGTCGAGCTGTACCGCATGTTGTCGAGTCTTCCCAAAATGTATTCATTCCTGTCCTTGCGCTTCTTATCTTCTTCAAGAAACGCGTCATATTGCTTCCTCAAGATATTGATGCGATCTGATTTGATCCTGTAACAAAATATATTCATGAGATTTGTTCAAAAAGGCGCCAGATTTTTCTTTATTAAGTTAGTACTTTTTATCTGTTTTTTTCCCCATAAGTGTATCGAAGTCGATCAATGCAAGCCAAATGAAAATAATAGCCAGGCGACTGGCATGGTATCGATGTAAACATAGCAATGCCGTGTCGACCTTTGCTAAGGTTTGCGGCTTCAGAACTCGGCGCATGTTGATACCGATGCCGTAACATCGCGAAGTCAACGTTCACGCTAAGAATACTCTTATATTTCTTTGAGAGTTATTTTTCTTTTGAGGTATAAAACCCTGTCCGATTATTACCAGTTATTAAACACAGATAACTGTTTTAGTTAGTTCAAAAACATTTTAGAATTTAAATTAGGTTCTGTGATATATAGAAACAGCCGAGGTACATTCACTTAACAAAATTTTAATTTAACTAGAAATGAGTTTAAAGTTTAATACCATACCTATAGAATTATGTTGCGGGTGTCTAAACCTGTATAATTATTGGTGAAATGTCACCTAGTCTGTAAAAGTACCATGGTATCAGTCATCGTTTGGTACCAGTCGCCGCCAGCGCCGAGTAGCATCATAGAACGCTAACTTAAATGACCTTCGACCTTGGGGATGGTTGGCAATGTTTGTATCACGAACCCTTATTATGAGATGTTACGACCAGAATAAAAACTAATGTTTACATTGCTAGATAACCATTGAAACTGTTATCTTATAAGCTGTGCCTGTGGCTCACAAACTATTATCGAAAGTTATTGGTTGCATTTATTTAAAAAACAGCATCTACTTACTCTGCATGATATTTTGTCAGTTTCGAAAATAAATAAATGTCCTCTTTATTATGCTAGACTAGAGTTACCCTTTAATATTAAGTAGGTAGGTACTAAATCTATTTTGAGAGTCCGCTTCAATCCAAGTTTTGGTTTTACAGTAATTAGCTATCCATTTGCTTCACAAAGAACTAAAATTGTATTATGTATGTATGACTCAGAAATTCAAAACCTTTCTACGACCTCTATATTGTCGGAAGTTTCTTGTCGTTATATCGTGAGTATCGTGACTGCTGTTCGAACCGCCTAGCTACTTGAGTGGCTACATCGAGTAAATACTCAGTAAGTACGCGATGACTGGCTATCTGTAATTCAACTTACTTAGTTTGAGGTAAGTAAGCTAGTAAGTACCAACTTTCTTTCCGTCCATCAACAGTAAAGAAATTGACCCTGCCTACGTCGTCGTTTTTACAAGCAAATCTTGATAGTATTATATTACCTGACGACTTACCTAATTTTATTTATACGCAACGGTTAAAAAATCTCATAATAACAAGAACATTCTTCTATTCTATTAGTAATAGAGCACCATACTATTAGTTATGTTCGCTAGCTTAATCGATAAAAACCTTCGTTGTACATACCTACGTAATACAGGGGTCTTGAGTCTAAGCATGATCGATGCTTTACCAGCTTTTATTTATTTGTGTTAAATGTTATATAATGTTAAAATATAATTTGAAACCTGTAGGCTTCTTGTAGGGTATTATTGTCGTATTATTTCTTGCTTGTCAATTGTCAATCTGATGTGGTCTTTCAACAGAAGAATATAAAATACAAGACCAAAAAGGAAAGAAACCGAAAAGAAATCTCTTTAAAACAGAAGAGTGTAAACAAGTAGGTCTAAAGGTATTATCTTGCACCTTAGTCATATTTATACAAAGAACGAAATGCTTAGTATCAGTTTGTTAATCGACGTATGTTTCTCAAGACATCATCAGTGGATGTGCTCTGTGAGGCAATGTTTTGCTATAGGTACCTAATGGTTACCACTCAACATTAGATGGGCCATCGTCTTATTCTATTTAGAACCTGAACCTACTTGTAAAACTTTCCCAAGTATATGCATTGTTCTAGGTAGGTACCTAACGTAGATAAAAGTATCTTTTGTACCCATGCACCTACCCCTGCCTGATGCCGCCGACGACGCTGTCGAAAGCGTTCAATGTTCAATTTTTATTCTGTTCTGGGCTGCCAGATTGGATAATTTGATTAAAAAATTGTAGAAATTTTTACCCTCTAGCCCTACGCTAAACTTGTTCTATGTTGACTAGGATTGCCAATTAGTGGATAATTTAAGCATAAATTACCTCTGTTTATATTTTATTAAAATAAAATCAATCGTTTTACCATCAAAAATATTATTTTAAGGTCTTTGTGGTAAATTTTAGAGATTTTGCTGGCAGCCCTGTTCAGATTCCGTTCCGTTCCAGTTTCCTTTCCACAGAGTTTCCATTTTACTAGTCTGTGATTACTACCTGTCAGCTGTTTGGCCTGTTTGTGAATACGACCCACAGAACATAATATCGTAAAGACCAAAACAATTTTTAGGCCAAGATTGTTGATTTATTTTAGTAATGATATATCCATTACTTTACCTAGTTGAAAATAATTAAGATTTCGTAAGTACTACCTCTTTTCATACAATCTTACGTAGAGCTTTGAATCAAATTATTAGATTCCTAACCTAATGCAGTGTGTAGTGAGTGCATAATACGTAATGTTCTATTGTATTTTCAAACTTTACAGCCTTCGTAAAATCGGCGAAGTGGAGTTTACTGAATTACAATTTCATTGTAGAAGTCTGATAACATACATCAATGCTTAGCTTACTTTTAAGAGTATTGTATCCCTCTTCTAAGGCCTACTCTCAAAAACACAGTACTACATACCACTAATAGAAGTGTTATTTCGTGTTGTTATTATTTATTGAATCTGTCTAAGAATCAGCCATAGTATCAATTATCTAATTGGTGTAAATTGTTTCAACTATATAAATAAAATGTAATCTTCCAAAAGTAATTTCAAATATTTTAGTATAGATTGATTCTTAATTTTCTAGATAATGATACACAAATGGTGGTATAGGTTTGTACGAAAAAGGACGAAACCTATCCATGAAGATGTAGCACTCCTATGGAAGCAGCGTCTCAGTGTGGCTTATGGTCTGCTGGCATGGAATGCATTTGGTTTAGTTGCCTATGCTGCCTACAAGGGCAAGGCTGATTGGGCTCACTACTATGGTATTAAAACTGATGATGAAGCAACTCAAAAACCAGGTTTGTATCTATTAGCTACCAGAAATTATTTAAAATATTGAGATGTTGAGAGATGCATAAAAACTGAACAAAATCCATGTTAGTAAAATGTGCACTGAATCACAATATTTACTGTTATTATGAAAGGTTGATTAAAAAACTGTTTGGGATTGTTTACAATTATTGTATATTTATTTCAATTTTGTTCCAGCTCTTGCATGGGCCAATACCTTAGGCATAAAGAATGCAAAAGTTGTGAAATTATCTGGATTTCAAAAAGTGGGTGAATATGAAATTATTGAAGGTGAATTCAAAGATACTGAAACAGCCGAGCCCACAGTTAGTGAACATTTAACAGAATAGTATGAACTATGCAACAAAGATATTTATAGACTGTATAAAAACTTGTAAATAAATAAAATAGGAAAGTTCAATGTGTTTTTTTCCAGAGAAAATCTTTTACATATAAATATTTTTTATTAAGGCACTTAAATTCTCAAATTACTCTTAGTAAAAATATAAGTCTTTAAAAATATTAAAATAGCTGATTCCATTACGTCCTAATAAGGCATACCTATATTTAGATCACAGCTCAATAAGGCAAATCACAATAGTTTTAGCAATTTGAATGACCCTGGTATGTAATGCCGCGCCGCCTCCGACGTCGCTCCATTTCTTGTAATAATGCAGATCTGAAAGAAATCAAATAATAGTTTTTGTTTCGAAACATATAAACAACTCGAACCAATGTCATTGATCTTTCGCCGATATTGGATATGAACACTGTACCCGAATAGCATCGACACATATTTTGGTGATCAAACTAATACATCTAGGTCATAGGTAAAAACAACGACAAATAGGTATACGCATTTACACCCAGTTACGACGTTATTTATTATGAATGGGCTAATAAATAGAACAATGTAATCTCACCAATATTATAAATGATAATATATTTGTTTGAATTTTTCGTGAGTAACATATGAGCGTCGATCTCGTGGTCGGCCTAAGAAGCGTTGGCGAGATGATCTGGACAGCTTTGAAAAGAGATGGTGGGAAGTAGCAAAAGAAAGAGAGGAATGGAGGAATTTGGGGGAGACCTTTGCCCAGCAGTGGGACGAAATAGGTTAGAAAAAAAAAAAAAAAAACATATTGGAACGTAGCTAATGTGCTATAAAAGGAAGAGAAGTTACCTATACTGTTCGTATTTCATGACGATAAGCTGCAGTTCCTGCTTGTAGAGACGAGTTAGCATATCAGAGAAGCAGTCTAGCTCGCTCAGTCGGAACATGTTCCATCTTAGCTTGTGGTCCAGCTCTTGATCAGCTGAAACACATTTTATTAACTTTACATTATGAAAAAAATTTCACACAAAACAGTAGTCTCAAACTAAGTCCCAACTAAATAGCCCAATCGGGTGTCAGATATTTAGTAGGTACTTTTGAAGGAATTTTTTTATTATAGATTGTCATCTTATGATCTCGTGGTTGACTGGCTGACCATTTTGTAATCTGGGGTATACTTTTCTACCTCACCTTTGGAGTACACAATGAGCCAGTGCGGTATCTCCTCTAGTAAATAGGGCGGCACGAGTGTGGGTACATACGGGCTGACCAGATAGCATCCGCCGACCAAACACGGGTGCGCGTATGTTGTCTGATGAGTTATTTCACTGCAATCATTTAATACATGTTTTTAAGGAATGTAATAAGTAAAGGTTGAATTCAAATCAGCTTGTATGTGAAGTATATGGTCATGTTACAAGAGCCACTATGGTAGCGCACATATCGTCTTAAGGGTGGCCAAGTTTTGGAAAAACATTATTTAAAGGCATAAATAGAAGCTAGCAGCACACACATCTTAGCGCATGTACAAACTGTTAAAATGTAAATCAAATAAAATAAATGTAGTATGTTTTTAGTTTGTTTACATTTCATTTCAAGTGTTTCATTCTTAAGGGATAAATGTAGCAAAGTTGATTATGGAACTATGATGGAAATTTAAGTTGTGTTCAATTGACACGCAAGAAGAAGAAATGTTTAATTTTTGCTTATCCTTTGTTGTGTTTAAACGGAAACTGTTACTTGAATTTCCCCAGTCAGTTTGTCCTGTTCTTGCCTACTTTAAATATGCCTGTGGTGAAGCTATCACTCACTTGAAATAGTAGACTCCGTGGTGCGGCGTCGAGACTCGTTGCCAGGGTTGAGGCACGCTCTCGAGTGGATGCGTCCAATGCGTGGTCTGCGTGTTGTGGTCCATGTAGTAACGGCGGCCGCGCAGAGTGCGGTCTGCAGACCAACCCGGCGGGAGCGGCAGTTCGCATTCTTCTGAACCCGCGAACTCTACAAACTCCAATCAATTAATATATATTTCAGATATTCATTTGAAATGAAATTTTATTGGTAATCTAACTAAACAATGTTACAAAATGTTAACGAACACTGTAAACTGCTATGGTATAAAGCAGGGGTCACCAAATGGCGGACCGCCCACCCATTGTATGCGGACCGAAAAAATATATCCCACGCAGTATATTTGTTGACGTTAATTTGAAAATTTCCGGGCGAAGTAAGGAGTAATGTCAATAGTTTGCACCAATTCCACTCCAAACTTCAGACAGATAAATCAACAATAAAAAATGACACTTTTCTCATTGATATGTAAATAATAATACCGTTGTAATATACGTAATTACCTTTGTTCAATATTTTTTTTTATGAAATGTGCGGACTGCGTTGGTAATTTCATTTCTTATGAATGGACCCCAAGCGAAACTAATTGGTGATCCCTGGTATAAACTGTGTTGTTTAGGTACTAAGGTATTGGTAAACAAACAGTCCTGTTATATCTATAGAAGAAATAGTTTGAAAAAATTACCTTGATTATTTGAGATGATGCTACTTCCATGAGTTTTGTTGTGGTAAGGCAAGACAGATGTGTTCACATAGTTGGAATAGATTGGCGAAGACTGGCTCGGTGTTGTATAGGCTGTAAATAAATATACAAATGAATGGGGATTGTTCAAACAAAATTACAGGCAAACTAAATCCCTACTAAATTATAAATGCCAAAGTAACTCCGTCTGTCTGTCTGTCTGTGTTTACGCTTTCACGCGAAACCCACTGAAGTGATTTTGATCAAATTTGGCACAAAGAGAGATTAAGAGTTCGAGAAAAAGGATATTTTTTGGAAGTACATATTTTGAGAGTCCCTCCAGTTTCGAATTAACGAGAGTCTAGGTATATTAGTATTTTATTTCGAAAATAAAGTACGAAGCCGCAAATAACAACTAGTATTGCATGAAAAATATTGTAATAGGGCTTAACTTAACTTACATTCTGTACAATTGTGAAGTCGGATAGAGTGAGGAGATGGAGGATGAAGTCTCGGAGTAAGGCTCATGTTGGAAGACAGTCTTTGCATGCTGGACTCACGAGAACCATATTGTTGACGTTTTTGCTGTTGAACCTGCCAATAATTAACCTTGTATATTAATAACTTTATTCCAGGTAACTTAAGAAAAGTACAAGATGTTAGATTGTTACTTACGGTCTATCTTATAAAAAGTTAGCGTTAACATTATGTCACCAATACATACAGTAAACAAGACATTAAGTCTGCGCTAACTTTTTATAAGATAGACCGTTAATATTCGACCCATATTGATATAAACCTTAGACTAACATCCTTAAAAACATTTTTACAATAAATTATTCTTATTCTTATTCTATATTATTTATTTATAATAAAAACCATCGTACGAAAGTTCAATGCAATTTAAATTGTCTCGTGACCTTGTACTCTAATATATTTATGTTTGAAATATTTGTATAGTTTATTTACAACAAACCTGTTGTTGGTTTTGATAAATAGGATCTTCTTGTTGTTGTCTATAGTATCTGTAGCTTGTTTGTCTACTAAATGAATCATCAATTTCATTCAGAGTGGAATGTGATGCCTGGGAACCAATCAGTATGCATTAGTTACAAAATATTAAAGTTTCCACAATAATCAGATATTATTAAATATTTAATTACCACATTAGTGTCCAAATGATACTGTGAATTGGTGCTGTTAGATGTGCTGGCTGCATCAGAACTTGTTGACAAACTAGCAAACCTACAACATAAAACATGATTATTATCATTGAGTAATAATGAAATTAAACAAACCGCCTTGACCCATTTTGTACTGAATTCGCGGGGAAGGTTTATAGAAGTATTTAGTGCTAAAATCACTTTAGATTTATCAAAATTTGATTACCTGTGAGCTAAATTGGGTACTGACTCACTAGGAGTGTATTTTCCAGCATGACCGCTCATAGTCTGTGCTTTGCCAAATTTATTCTCATGGCTACTGGGCACTGCATCGCTCGCTCCGAACGGCTGACTTCGAGGCCTTTTGTTATTCTCAGTGGTCCAAACATTTATAACTGAAGTGGGATAAGAGAAAGGTAATGATGAGAACAACAGCAACCACTCTACAAGCTTGAACTAAAATAAATCCTGTAGTGTCTTATAGATCACCGTAATGTATATAATTCACTTAGGTCTGTAATTATTTACTCACTTGGTAGATCTGGTGGAGTGTCCTTTTTTATATATTTTCCAACCACCCCTTCTTTTATAGCCTTTTGGCCCTTCCGTGATATCATACTCGTGATATTTAATTTCGTTAAATAATCTTACAAGAACTTATTTATGTCCGTCCATATCAAGAAACTAATAACATGAAACGAAAAATACGAACACGAAATAAATAAAATAAAAATAGTCCTTAGATAAGAAGAAGAGGCATAGATGACCAAGAAACTTTCTATAAAAAAAATTGTATGACACTGACATTGGCAAATTTGACAAAGAAAAAGCCAAGTTGCCGTGTCCATAACTAAAAGTAATTGCCCCAAAATTAGGGTACATATATTTTTTCAATCCGAATGAAGAACATTGACGAATTCGCTCAAATACCAATACAAAGTTATAATTTTTTAAGTAAAATAGGAATATAATTAAGCGTAAAATAGAGGTGCACTTGACATTTGTACAATAATAAAACAATAATTTTTGATTGGGGATTTTTCACATAAACTGGGGGAAAATCTGATTTAAGTATTGACCATACTGCCACATAAAATTTGCAGTGTGACTATTTGTACGGGTACCGTACGAATAAATTATAATTATTAATACGGGTATTGGACAAACAATTTATTATTCGTACATTTATTCAATTTTTTTTTTAATTAAGAATGAATTTGATGATTAGCTTGTTTTCTTTTATATTATTATAAATCTTTTTTCTGTTAATATGTTAGGTTAGGTTATTGTACAAAAAAAAAGTTAGGTTAGGTTAGGTTTTTTTTTTCTGTTATAAGGTTAGAGTCTGTCAAGCGAAAGATGGCCCTGATAAATCGCGGCAAATTCAAAAACTATTAGTATGGCAATAGTATATCATCTACTTATTCATAATCATCATCAAAAATTATGTAAGTATATTTATTTAGAATAATATCAAAGTATCAAATTATGTAATTCCAAGTTATCCTATTATTTAATGTATTGCCATACTAATAGTTTTTGAATTTGCCGCGATTTATCAGGGCCATCTTTCGCTTGACAGACTCTAGGTTAGCTTAGGTTATTGTACAAAAAAAAGTTATAATTTTCGATAAATTTTATTTAATTTTTTAATATTAGTTGCGGCTCGCTGCGCTCTATTCATAAAGTGCACCTATCATCGAATAAATTTAGAGAAACTTCGATATTCAGTATATTTTGATCGTTTTTCAATTTAAAAAACACAAAAAAATATTTAAATAGTACCCGTATTAATAATTATTAATTGTTCTTACGGTAACCGTAATAATAATTATTAATTGTTCGTACAGTACCCGTATGAATAGACTCAGTCTATTTGCATGTGGTTGTAGTACATTGTAGTAGTGTCACTGTCGAAATAGAATTCACCGACTGCTACAAACGAGGAGTTTATAGGAATATTAGAATACAGCAGTACATTGTACACTGCCCAGTGAGAAGTTTAGTGAATTCACTAGAGAAGAGTTGGGCTTACTATCAGTTTACTCCCAACATGTTTTACCTGGTTGGCCTTGGACTTGGTGATGCCGAAGACATTACAATAAAAGGGCTAGAGATTGTAAAAAGATGTGATAAAGTTTATTTGGAAGCATATACTTCTATTCTCACAGTCGGCAAGGATGAGTTGGTAATGTTATCAATCTATTATAAATTTTACTATTATTTAATGAAACTTCAGTACATCTCCTGAGATACTTAATACAACATAAACCGTAACAGTATTTAAGACAATAGTACATTTAAATTAAACTTGTCCTTCTTTAAATTCAAGAACCTTTAAAATATATAAATAATGCTGGACAATCCACACAACATCATCTAGCCCCAAGCTAAGCAGAGCTTGTGTTATGGGTAGGTACTAGAAGACTGACATACATAACACAATACATTACATAGATAGATATTTTTAATATACTTACATATAAAATACCCAGAACACCCCGAATAAATAATAAATAAATAATGCTGGACAACCCCACCGCGCCACATTGGTCATCAAAGTCTTTAGGGATATATTATGATTTATTGTACATAATAAGCCAATATTCTTGATTTTAAATATTGAATCTGTGCTATGTTATAACATGTATATTTTCCATTTTACAGGAGAAGTTTTATGGCAGACCTTTGGAAATAGCAGACAGAGAACTGTGTGAGAGCAATATAGATGAAATAATCAAGGAAGCTAAAACTCAGGAAATAGCTCTCTTGGTAGTTGGTGATCCTCTCAGTGCCACTACACACACTGACATGCTTTTGAGAGCTAAGAATTTGGATGTTAAAGTGGAGGTATTGGGTCTACTTAAAATCTTTTAGCAAATAATTAAGTACAAAAATATATTTTATTTGGCTATACAGCACCATTTAAAGCCCAAACTTAGTATCCGCTCTAATGATTATTTGCTATCTCTTTTGTCAATTAATTATTTTTTGAATAACTTAACAATGATTTATTTTCAGATAGTACATAACACATCAATAATGAACGCAGTGAGTAGTTGTGGTTTGCAACTATACAATTTTGGAGAAACAGTTTCAATTCCATATTGGACTGAAAATTGGAAACCTGACAGCTTTTTTCAGAAGATTGTTAGAAACTTTTCAAGAAACCTTCACACTCTTTGTCTTTTGGGTAAGGACATGACTTTATCAAAATTTTATTCTATATTTTGATATCATAGGTATTATTGTTATTTTTCTTTTTAGATATAAAAGTAAAAGAGCCTACTGAGGAATCATTGACAAAGAAAGTGCGTCAGTACATGGATCCAAAGTTTATGTCGGTCAAAGAAGCAGCAACACAGCTGGTGCAAATTATTGAAAATAATCCAAATACAGGTAAGCACAAACAGCCTTAATTGTCAAAACAATTACAGAACAGTAATAATAAATACTGATAAATCTTAAAATCTCAACCTAAAGGGATAAATCTTCTATCAAATATAGTTTTGAACTGTCTTGAATGATGTTGTATTCTATGGTACTGTCAAAATATCTTCCAATTTGTATTTGAAATACCATGACACAAATGAGATACCTTGTTTAACCCCCTACGCAAAAACGACATGATGCTATAAGTTTAGGGTGACTCAAGGGCGGATCCAGCTTTGGCGCCAGGGGGGGGGTCGCGATTCAGCTTTGGCGCCAGGGTTGAGTCACATAATCGTGGTCAAATCAAGAACTTATAATTTAATTTTGATAGTGTGATTCCTAAACGTATGCCATCATACAAAGTTATTATATTTTAGTGGTCCACTTAAGTCCTGGAACCAGCTCAGGGTCATGGGGGTCATGACCCCCCCTAGATCCGCCGTTGGGGTGACTATGGTATCTTAGCACCAGAACGCATGAATTATGTTTCATGAAAATTGGTCCAAGATGGCCGCCGCTACAATATGGCGGATGACATATTTTTTCACGATCCCCTCAATGTGTATCAAATGAAACGGCTTGACTAGTAGAATGCTAAAATGTTTAGTGTATTTGGTGTTCGTAGTAGGTATTCTTCTAATTATGGCATTTGATACCTATCAAATGCCATAATTAGAAGAATACCTACTACGAAAAATATGAAAATACTATGTTGGGTGTTGTTTTAATTATTTATACTGGTTTTTGCAGCTATCCAGAAAGACACCACAGTTGTTGGTCTGTCAAGGGTTGGATCTGCAGATCAGAAAATTGCAGTAATGTCCTTGGAAGCAATGCAGCACTGTGATCTCGGAGCTCCTCTGCACAGCCTAGCAATTCCTGCGCCAGAACTACATCCTGTGGAATCAGACTTCTTAGCCCTTTTCAGATAATTAATATTATACTACTATTTTGTAACATAAAAACGCAATAAATCGAGAATTATAATATTTTTATTATTTACAATCCATAATACATTATTTAAAAAATGGGATATTAACAAAATTCGAGCCGACATGATTGTAAAAAAAACAATAACATTCAAATTAATGTTGGTCCACAAAGCTACCACAAAATACATGCTAAGACATAAAATTATCAAAAAAACATTTTGTGTGTCAATCATAAAAGGTACATTAATTTATTATTTGGTCTAGGTTTCATCATCATAATTATTATAAATAGTAAATGAAATCTACATTGATTAATATACAAATAACGGAATGTAGAGATACCAATGTCCAGATACACTTATACATACCTATATAATTGGTATAATTACATACCTACATCAAACATTTCTAGATAAAACTGGAAAATGGTGGGTCAAATTATTATAATTAAAAATAGTAAGACTTAATAGCTTATAGTAATGGAATTTTACATTATGTAACACTAGGATCGATTCTTAATATAACAATAATATACAGTCTTTAGACTTATGTTAGGGGTACATAATAGTTTTAATATAATCATATTTTAACTATGAGACAAAATGATGTAACATGTGCTCTATATTCATCAAGTGAGATTACAAATCGGTGAACTATATTAAATAGATATCGATTTAGAGAATCGAAAACAATTCAAACGGCGGAGACTTGTTGTTCATCGTCCTCGTCATCGGGCGCGTCCTGGTAGTAGTCGAAGGGTCGCGTGACGCCCTCGTGCGAGTGCGCGCGGCTCAGGCGCTCCATGCGCGCCACCTGCGCCGCCAGCGTGTACGGCATGCGCGGCGGCGGCACGGGCCGCGCGCCCGCCGACCCGTGCCCGCTGTCCGACGACGTCGCCGAGCCCGTCTTGCGCAGCGGCGGCATGTTCACCAGCGACGTCACGCTGCTGCTCTCCGCCGACAGGTCCACCGGCAGCGGCGTGGGCGTGTCCGAGTGCGAGCGCTCGTGCGCCGCGCGCGGGCAGCACGCGCCCGCCGCGGGCCCGGGCCCGTCGCGCCGGTGCGCGCACGGCGACGGGCCCGATGGCGGCGGCCGCGGCTGGTGCGGCCGAGTCTTGGCCGGCTCCGACAGCGCCAGCAGCTTGCGGACCGCCTGCGGCGAGGCGGTGCCGAACTTGTTCCCGGCGAAGCTCTTCTTGCTCTCGCTGGCGGAGGAGGCGCTGCTGGTGGTGGACAGCGACGGCGAGGGATGGCGGCGGCGCGGCATGGCGGGCGCCGGGCCCGCGCTCTCGCACTCCAGCGACAGCGCGTGGAGCCGCTCCTCGTCCGTCTCCACGTGCATGCGATTTAGATACGCTTTCACGCGCCGCACCATTTGTGCTTCTTCAAACATTTTCTTAGGGTTGGGCACATTGGTTGACTTTTTTCGTCTTTTGACTGTCACTTGCCCTTGTTGCGAGCCACCAGGAGTGCACATGTTGGTTAGGGTGCGCACTTCCTTCGCGATCATCCGCAGCTTTTCGAAGTTGACCATTCCTTCCACTCTGGTGTCGTTGCCGAGATGGATGAAAGTTAGATCTTTTTTTACTACAGGGTAGAAAGGTACTACTGGTGCTCTACCCTGCTCTCCTGATACTAATTGTCTATATTTGGACATATTTCTTGAAGGATCCATGAAAGTTTGTAAATCTGTAAACAGTTTGTAATATTTAGTTGGCAATTTTTCCCACGTCATTCTCATTCTAGAAACGGCGCCGTGTCCCAAGCCCGAAATAATGGCGAACATTGAATTAAAGTTTCTGTATTCTTTGCACTGGCGCGCTACTTTAATGAACTGCTTGATGATTTTCGACCTTCTAACAATATTTTGCTCATTGACTACTTCAGTCACCACCCAAAACATTTCTTTGTTGACAAGTTCAGCAAACTGTGCCAACATGGGTGTACCATATCTGCTTTTTAATTCAAACAGATCATCAACATATTCAGTGCTTTCAATCTGACAAAAAATGCAGAAGTCTTGTAGGGTCAATTGTGTAGCTACTTCAACAGCATTGAGCTGCAGGAAATGAACAACGCTATCTCTAAGGAGCTCTGGCGCCATTTCATCAGGTACTAAAGTTTCACTAATTCCATTTGTTTTCAAATAATATCTAGAGCTTAGTCCAATACGATCGGCAAGGTTTTGCAGTTGGTCAGGTAAGCGATGTTGTTTGATAATACCTCCATGGGCCACAGACACTTCACATAAAGAAAAGTTTGAACTTGAGTCAGTGATGCCAAACTCCTGTAATGTTAGCATAACAACTTCTCTGGAAGTTGTTTCTTTGTGCACTAACAGATACTTGCAAGTCTGATCAGCTCTGTACACCTTCAGGACATGTTCAGGGTAATCAGATGACTGGTATTCATCATAGCAGATGGATATTAGATCTGGGTTGCTGTGTGAATTGTAGAAGGAGGAGCTAGCATTCTTATTCATAGATTCAGAGTTGGACAGGATGCTGTCATCACTGTGCAACACATCTGTGATAGTATTTTTAGGCAGGATATTCATTTTCATTAAAGCTTTCTGGAGCCTTCTTTTAGGTCCAAGTGTCATGAATCCTTTTTGTGGTTCTTTCTTGATATTCATAGGTTGTGGTTTCTTAGTGGGTGATTGAAATACTGGATTTAATGTGATGGGATTTTCACTCAGCAATTCTGCAGTGGAAAGTCTGGCCCTGGGGTCAGTTTGCCAACGCACCATGTTGGCACAGCCTCCTCTCTGTCTTGGAGAGTTCTCAGGTTTCTTCAGCATATCTTTAAAATCAAACAGATTGCTTTTCACAGTAATGCTTAAATGTGTAGAACCTGTTATTATTTCCATTGCTTTTGCATGACTGACATGTTGAAATGATTGCCCGTTTACTTCTAATACTTGATCTCCTCTCTTTAAACCAACATCCTCAGCTTTAGAGTGCTTCTCCACTTTTTGTATAAATATTCCATAGCCCCGCTCATATCCTCCAATTATTGTAAAATTAAGTTGTTCATCCCTGGTTGGCCTTGATAAAGTGATGCTTCTCACTCTAGCCTTGGCTGAACAAGCTAAATTGAGAAGCCTAGATTGGCTCTCCATTTTTTCTCTTTCAAGAGACATGTCAAAACATTCAAGAAAGTCCATCATGCTTGGATCAGTTTCAAAATCTGAGAAATGATTACTTGCCCAAAGTGATACTACTCTTGTAACTTTGTCTCTAACAGTAGGGTCAGAAAACCAGGCAAGAAGTTGTTTTGCAACTACCAAAGGGCTTTCAATAAAAGTCCTATGAGTGAGTAGAAAGTCTTCTACATAATTAGTATCTCGTGAATTGTCTGCTATTAGTTGCAGCATAAGCTCATCTGGTGTGCCTCTAATGACTACATGTCCTTGTAATCGACTAGATTCCCCTGGCTGCCCTCTGAGCTCTGTCACCAAAACCACAACACCATTTTCATTTTCATGTCGTCTTATATTTTCTTCCCCTTGGTGCAATATGCGATAAAAATCATCCTGTGTGACACATACAAATTGGCAGTCATCACATCTGGTGGTCATCACTCCTCTATGATACAATTTCTCTAAAGTAGCTTCAGCCATCCCAAAACTATCACCAACATTAAGATATTCAATTTCACCATTGGGATGTTCAATACCAACATGACCATTGATGAGAACCGACCAGGAGTCATGCTCTTCTCCATCATTCATCACTACAGTAGCAGCTTTTTCAACAACTGCAAAAACCATCTTTATGCAGAGAGCTCTTCTTACATTCAAAGTCATGTTGGTGAATGCCTTTAAGTGTTGAGTGAATTCTAACAGTATATCAATGTCCTCATCAGTCCTTTCAGTAGGGTCTTTCTCAAGGCATTCCCGGACAGCATCTCTGACAGTTAAGCTATCCATGCTTTCTTCCAAGTCTTCTTCTTCATCAGAGTCCACAATGGATTCTAATAGACCCGAGAGGTCCACCTCCATGTCCATGTCTAGTGAACTGTGTACGGAAGTCATCGTGTCACTACCACTATATGCTGAGCTGGTGTCACTTGCGTTAGAACACTTCAGTGTGTGAGGGTACAGCTCTGGACTGTGACGGCCTCCACGCCCACCTCTCAACATCGTGAAGTTTCTAGCCAGTGTGACTGATTTACCAGCTACTGAAAAACAATTTGATTATATTATTAGTCATGTTAAGATGTAGGTATATGTGACACTGAAACTACATTCATTAATACCTAACATTCAAGGGTAGATATTTATTTCGTTCGACAAAACCACAGTACAATGTACTGTGGTTGGATAACTAGCCACATTACCACGGTATTTTTCTACTTAATATGTTTTAGACTTCATAGTGTATTGGCTGTTTGAGTCAGAATTATGAATAAGTAAATACTAAAGAGTAACAGTAGGAACTAAAAGAGAAACGTACACCGAAGACTGTAATCAATCAATGGAATAGCGATGCAGGGGACTTTCTTTTCGATTGACAACATAAGATCAACATACGTACCTACATCATCTCAAATGTTATTGTTTTAAAGTTTGATATTTCAATACACTAAAACAATAGTATTACGTGATTGTAGCAATGATTAGATACTTACGTTTCAAAACTACAATTTCTATTTATTTTGCATTCATGGCGGAACTGTCAGCGCTTCCATGTTGCTTTCTAATAATTATTCCTGTTCTTTTATTTCAAATGGCCGTTTGCTACCGTACGTTACACTTTCAGCTGTAGATATGTGGTTGCGAATTTCGTTAGATCAATAATTTATACACACATTTGCAGCAGAATCGAAACACAAAACTAGAAAAAAATCTAGAAAGCTACTTTCTTCCAAATCCAACCAAAGCTAACTACTGTACCATAAAGCACACAACTTTTTATGGCCCTGCTTGCTAGCTTGCTTGCTAAGTATAGTCAGTCTTTACTCTATGGACTTTAGAGCGAAGCAAGAGAAGTCCATTGAGCCAACCAAGGTATATTTATTTGTGTAGTAAAGCCTAAACCAGTTCAATTTAAGTAAGGTGAGCATTACACTATCCAATGGACTCACAGGGCCTAATTAAGAAACCGGAACTAAACTATGGTTTAAACCTAGTCTAGCAAAACCGTGGACTAAAGTTAGACCACACTTAAATCTCGCCGGACCAAAACTCGGCTCTTAACTCCAGTGTTAAGCTAAATCTCGGTTTTTTCATATTATGAATGATAGTTCGGCCCAACGATAAACCACCGCCGTGGTCTAACCCTACATTTTAGTTAAACCTAGCTGACCCCTAGTTTAAGGTAGGTTTAAGTCAACATTTGATATGAAAATCGATTTCGTCACTCATGTTCTGATTGAATTACCTATTTTATTAGATATTTTTCTGAACTTCCAAATATAATTTTTGTGGAATTGGTCATTGTTTTTCAATCATTTTCTAAAAATTTTAACTCGCTGTGTGCAAGCACATTTTGTGATCTTATCGTCTTTGTTTTGTAGTTTTATTCGTTTTTATTGCTTGCAATATTACTTTATATATATATATAGGTACCTAATGGATTTTCTGAACATCGTGCTGCTCGATTTGGAGGACCGAGAAGGCATGGAGTTGCTTGGGAGTCGGGAGTCG
This sequence comes from Ecliptopera silaceata, assembly GCA_932527185.1. Taxonomy (NCBI): domain Eukaryota; kingdom Metazoa; phylum Arthropoda; class Insecta; order Lepidoptera; family Geometridae; genus Ecliptopera; species Ecliptopera silaceata. The sequence continues at coordinate 4,232,570 of OW052208.1, read as the reverse complement.
AACTGGCACCGCTAAAGAATTTAGTAAAGTTTTTGGAATAAAATGTTGGTGTTTTTTTTTGTATACTTTTCTTTGTTTCGTAGGGCTTTAGTGCTCACATGGTATTAGCTCTGCCTTCCATGCTGTGGGTCGTGTGTTCGATTCCCACCCAGAGCAAATGTGATAAACATAAATATTTGTTCTGTGTCTGAATGTTACTATGTATCCTATGTAAGTACCTACGTATTTACAAAAAAAATATATAAGTATTCTATCAGAAATCTAGTTCCCATAGTATAAGCTGTTCTTTGTTTGTGACTAGAGTGTGATGTGTGAAATGTCGTTAATTTTTATTTGAATTGAAATGTGCAATTATGGAGCACATAATTTTACATAATTACCTCTATGTGGATATGAAATTAAGGGCTTGACTAGTAAAATACGATGCGGCGATGTGGCGCGGTGGGCGATGGTCCGCCTGCGACGCGGAAGGTTGCGGGTTCGATTCCCGCCTCGGAATAAATGTTTGTATGTTCTGCAAATATTTATTCCGGGTGTTCTGGGTATTATATGTATAATAAAAAATATCTATCTATGTAATGTATAATATTAAGTATGTCAGTCTTCTAGTACTCATAACACAAGCTCTGCTTAGCTTGGGGCTAGATGATGTTGTGTGGATTGTCCAGCATTATTTATTTATTTTATTTATTTAGGTTTTATAAAGGTACCGTGTACACAAGGTAAATAGGTATATGTATAAATTAGTAGGTACTTTGTACTTACTTTTACGTCCATTATCACTTCTTTTTTATTATTTTCCATTCTGTAGTAGGTACGTATCTTTATTACAAAATGTAAAACATTTTTATTTAAGACCAACTTTTGTGTTTGCTTTGCCACTAAAATCAGAATGACTTTGTTTTCAGACAAACTACTGTTACTCGCTGCTGTTATAAAACGTGTTCTAGGCAAGGTTTCAGTAGATCATGGTTCACAATTGTCAGTAAAATGACCCTCGAAAGAATTTGTATTTTAATGTCCCTAATATTATATGCTATCAAAACATTTTAAATGTAGGTATCTTTGAAAGTTTTAGGCGTCATTTATGATTATTAAATAAAGATCTCACCTACCTATCAAGGAAACTAAATAAGTAAAAATACAAGAAAATTAAGTCGAACACTCGTTTTATTTATTTTCTGATTTTTCTCTGCATCGGTACCCGTAGGTATTTATTGGAAGTTGTTTTCAGGAAAGTATGTACACGTACCTTTTAGATACAAACATTAAATCAGGAATAAGCACAGTTCAAGCCGTGTGTTCAAATATTAAGCCGTGCGATATGATGTCCATTGCGAAAAAAAAGCACAACAATGAGAATCTCCGGCCGCTAGCACATTATCACTAATTTTGATGTTTAGATATTTCCTTCTTTTCTCATCACTTGTTTTAATTTGTAATGCAACATTGCTACACGAATAAATCATTTCTACACATGATTTACATTCGTTTTGTACATTTTTTTCTGCTTTAGGTAGTGCGAGTTTGCCGCGCTTTTCACTTTTCTTCAGTCATTTTAGGCAAAGGTCAGGTTACTATTCTACCAAAATAGAAATATTTTTATGAAAATAATTGCAAAACAATTACAAATAATGATATTTGGGAGTTCAGACACATTATATGAATGAACACAAGTAACTTAATCGATTTTCATACCGTTTGATAGATTTAACGAAAAATAAAGTTGAATTGGAGCATGGTCTACCTGCTTTAAACACGGTAACGGCTTCAATCAAGTAGGCCATGCTCGGATCTGATTGGTCGTATCAAAACAGGTAGGCCATGCTCGGATCTGATTGGCCGTATCAAATCAGGTAGGCCATGGACTTAGACCGTGTTTGATAATATCAAAAAACCGAGTTTTATCGTTAAAGTGGACTTTAACTGCAGCGTTAAGAAGGGTTTTTCGATAACACTGAGATAGATCTGGAAAGATAATAACACGGACAAGGTTGCATGAGTGCAATAGCTAGCAGCTAAATGTAGACCTTAACGCAGCTAAGGTCTACATTTATTGACAGGCGTCACAGTTCAGATAATAGTCGTAGGTCTGCCTACCAAACTGAGGGTCGTGGGCTTGATTCTTATCGAGAACAAACGTTTGTGCGATGAACATGAACACTGAAGTTTTATCTGTGTCTGGGTTACTATGTATCCTTGTATGTGTTTATTTTACAATAAATATGTATAAATAAGTTCTTCATTGCAACGATCACTAGGATATAATATTCCTTGACCAACACGCAGTCATTAAATAAATATAGGTACTTACATTATTAGCTTGTAGTTAGGTACCTGGTGCGAACTCGTTTTCAAACGACTTAAAAAAGGAACTTCTTCATTCGACTGTATGTTTTCTCGTGTTTCTTTCTTGTAAGTATGTATGATAGATGGTATATACATAATGCTTTATTTATGGTAGATAATGCTTTAGCATTCAATTCGCCTATTGTATAGGTAAATGTATTTTATTGTGCAATAAAGAATTTAATAAATAAAATGTATTTATGTTACGTGATTTCTCCACCAATTATAACGATTGTCTTATCTCTATAAGTACTATTATTAAAGTGGCAGTCAATAATTGAAAATAAAGATTTGGAAAAAGTAGAAATGCAGATCTACTGAGTAAACATTTTGGAATTCAAAAATCAAGTTTGTCGGTTTCTTTGTAAGAACATCAAGCCTAAACCATTAAACAGATTTCAAGAATTTCAATTCTTAGATACAGCTTGCCCTCTCTTAACTGAAAGCCATACACTATAAAGATCATCATAATGTGGTGACAAATATTATGGCCCTTGTATAGGAACGTCGCTCGGGTTCGAACGGGTTTAGCAAGTAACATATAAAAATGATTTTTATATTACATGTTGATGTCTATTAAGATAAATAAGTAATGCTCCTTTTTGAAAAAGATAATATTATAACGAACTGCAGCTATAATTTGGGAGTGAGAGTTTTAGTAATTTGGATTGTTTAAAGTTTACTTTAGTTGGTCATGATCTCATTGAATGAACCATGCGAACTACAGAGTAAAAAACACATCAGCGGCATTTATGACAAAAAAAACATGGACGCATCATTGGTGTAGCTGTAGACGCACACTAAACAAAACTTGTCTAGCCACTTAATAAAACCATTAAATCAATCGTAAAAATTCGTTTATCCATAGCAAAATATTACAAAGATTAAAAATAGAAATGGTTTAGAAAACACGCTTTTACACGAATAAAAATAGCGTGTAGAGTATGCAAAAATATGTATCCAGTCAATATTTTTATACTCTGTAGGCGGAACTTAGCTTCGTGTTGGAAGACTTTTTTCGTATAATTATTTTATATCTCACAAAATTTACTCCGATTTCTACCTGAGTATACAATTAAATAATTAAACATATTATTTTATAATCTAAGTACATGTATATTAACTCATTAGCAAATTTTAAATTATAAGTAAATCAGTTGTTCCGCTGAACATTTTCTATCTCCATCTATTTTCAGATGTAGGTACTTTTCTATGAGTGTAGCGTTTTCGCAGCAATCCGTGATGATAATCTTTTAGATCAAATTAGTAAATTGATCGCTTCGTTTTAACTGCAGAAACATTTATACTATCTTGTGAAAGTGTGTAATCTAAAATATCCCTGCGTGGAGCGTTGTAAAATGCGTCCTGTTTCTCAGACGAAACGGATGGTGAGCGATGGCGAGATGATAGATTTTTGGTGTTAAAAATTTTACTCCGTGTCATCACCGCCTAAGTTTCCGATTACGTCTAAACTGGACGATAACTGTTTCGCATCGTTGTCTTAGTGATTTTCGATTAAAACTGTGAAATTTCTCGAGTGAACAGTGTAAAAAAAATTATTGTCATTGACTGACCGGCTGATATTACACGAGGCTTGTATGTGTGACTTCTGCCTTCAGCTATTCGTGACACGCCTCAGAAAATAAAACTAAATTTGTGAATCAAATCTTTTCTTTCCGTATTTGTGTAATTTTATCGATAGAGACGTCTCAAAATTACGTAACTGTTGTGGAATCTTGAAGTGTGTAAGAATGGCCTGAGTGTGACCACTCCATTACCGTCATGTGTGACGAAGGAATGTTTGTTTAGGCTCTAATATTGTGCTCCAACCTTACGGGAAGTGCGCGTTCGTCTTGTGGATTGAGCCAGATCATGACACTATACGAATCAAAACAATTGTCGCATTGAAAAGAATCTACCTATCGTCATTTGGGACACTTTTTTATTACCAAAATGTCTTCGGGAACGTTTGTGGACAGGATTGATCCTTTCGCCAAACGCTCAATGAAGAAAAAAACTAAGAAGTCTCAGGGCTCCTCTCGGTACCGCAACACGCAAGACGTGGAGCTGCAGGCTTTGCCCCTGCTCAAAGGTGAGTCGGGATCAGCAGCCGCGCGTCATCGCCCTCCTCATACACAATCACATCTCTTACAAACATTAGCGTCACACTTAACTATAGTACCTACCCATAAACTATTTGCGAAATTTTCTTGAATATTTATCTATTTATTCTTACTAAATTCTCTGAAGACACTACTGTTTACTTCTGTTTTATAGGTCATCAATGCTTATAATGATAATAAGTTAACTAAATAAAACAGGACACATGATCTAATGTACACTTTGATAGGTGCCTTACCTACACAGCAATATAGTGAACCCTATTCAGTGTATTATTTAATAAAAATTAAACAAGTAGAATTACTAATAAGAAAAGGTGATATATTTTTTAACATTGCATTCCATACATTATAGATATTTAAGAAGCTATAAAATGCAATGCAAGATAATTTTATGACTTAAAAATATCATATTACCTAGGTACATACTTTGTTAAACATTTTGTAATAATATTAGGATATTTAGTGATACCATGTTGATACTCCTAAAGAATGTGAAGGCTATCTATGTATAAAGATAAGCTTACTTAGCTTCTTGCACACATATTACCTAGGTATGTACTTTTAAATTATCAATATCATTGTGAGTAGGGTTGTTGACCACAAGATAATATTTAAATTTAGGTACAAATACAGCATTTAAAAAGTAGGTTAAATTTTATTTAAAACTACATCACTCGTTACATACAACACAGTTACCTTTTTGTACATTTATCACAAAACATTAAAAAATACAGCTCTTCTATAGATATATATAGACATGCTTAAACCACATATTTTTAGAATAATATAATGGATTTATATATCTCAGTACTACATATTTACTCAGTACAAGTTTCATTCTTATGCAAACACAAAAAGTGAAAAAAAGAAATGGTTGTCTGTAAAGTCGGTTTACTGACAATAGTTGAACGTGACAACGTCACTTCATGGAACGCCTCAGAACGCCTCATGAGTCATGTTTTTTCGTGTGTGCAGCCGGCTCTATCGAATTATAAGACGTTGTCACGTCAAAAAATTAAAAATTTATTAAATTATAATCTGAAACCTGTATGGAACATACAGATGATGCCCAACATCAAAATTTTACCTATCCTGGTGGTAAAGGGATCTTTGATGTTCAGCTGTTGGTACTAAGTACATATGACATCAAAGCAAACAGATATATGTTTTCTAGCGAGTAGCTTTGACAAAACTTTATACTTCCCCCTTTCATCTAGGCAAGGGAAGCAAGTATTGTCAACGGGTTAAGAATATCCTTATCATAGGCTCTCATTTTATTTACAATCAGGATTATCATCTCACATCAACAACTACAGCCTTAATAATTCCAGATGTAGACTGCAGTTCTAATTCTACTTATTTTGTTGCTATCTGCGCTATAAGGAAAATCACAAAGATTTAATAACATCTCTAACAGCTCAAATGTTTTGAGCCAAGTGAAATTCGAACCTGTGACATTCATATAACTTAATGTTTAGACATATATATTGTACATGTCACTTTTGGTATGTTATAATGGCATATAATGGAAAATATTGGCAAGACTGCATTAAAACTAAATGAAAATGATTTATTGTATTAATCAAAACGGTATACTAATTTTCAGATGTACCGAGTAGTGATCAAGAGGAGCTCTTCATCCGTAAACTGCGCCAATGCTGTGTTGCCTTTGACTTCATGGATCCTGTGGCGGATCTCAAGGGCAAGGAGATAAAGCGTGCTACACTAAATGAGCTTGTTGAATACATCACCGGCGGCCGTGGCGTGCTCACGGAACCTGTGTATCCAGAGATCATCAAAATGGTAAGACTTATTCCTTATTGAAACTTCTTGCTGCGGTTTTGTTTGCTCACAAAGGATGAGCCCATAAAAATTTGAAAGAACATTTTAAACGCTTCTTGTGTTGCTGGCATGTAAACGCTAAGGTAATAACTTACAATAAAATATTAACTTCTCCATATCCTATGTTGTTTAGAAGACTACAATCTGTTACATAGTTTAACTAGAAAAACATAACATTACAATAAAAATACTGATTAAAAAATGGGGCTAATCTAGCACAAGATAGTTCTTCTATCATCTGGGTTGGATCTTCAGGATATTTTTACTAGTGCCGGCCAGACTTGTAAAAATGACTTACTGACTTCACTTGGCTGAAACTTCTAAGCTATATTAATAATTTTTCATATATTTATGTTGAATAGGTAACAAATTCCATTTATCATCATTTAGCAGTCAGCTAAAAAATATATTCTGCAAAATTTTAGCATTTATGTCATCAATATTTTGTAAATTGAGCAACTATTTTACATGCTTCAAAATAATTAATTTTGTCTGAATAAGCTAGATATAATTATAATAATTGGTTGAATGGTTTGTTCACTTTAACAGGTATTAAGGAATTATAAATAAATTAACAATGGATTATATCTTCATAAAATCATATATTTTCTAAGCTCATTGGATATCTTGTTGATATTATTCAGTTCCAGAATAAAGTTCAGTTTCCATTCCACATTTATTAGGAATTATTTCAACAAGTCACCAATCCATTCATTTTATCTGAATTTGAATCAGTGTATATGAAAATAGTCACAGATAATGGATATCAGATTATCAAGCTAATAAGTTTGGTCTATTGATTAGAATTCTAACTAACCAGCTACTGTGTATCATTGCATATCTTTTTAGCATTATATCTTACAAGCTTTGTGTAATTTCCATAGCCTTTAAAGCAACGGCTCACATACGCCCATTTAACGGACGTGTGTATAGCAAAGTCCACTCTGAACTATTCATTTACGTGTTCACTTTGCGGCCGCTTTAGTAGACCGCCGTCTCCTAGGAAACCTTGACTTTAGGTATCGAATAACAATGTTACTTTATGTATTGTGTTGGATGATATCACCACATGGTTCATTATTTAACTCCGTAGATATCGGCCAACTTGTTCCGTACTCTGCCTCCAAGTGAAAATCCTGATTTCGATCCTGAGGAAGACGACCCGACTCTGGAAGCCTCTTGGCCGCATCTTCAACTAGTCTACGAGTTCTTTTTGCGCTTCCTGGAGTCTACTGATTTTCAGCCGACCATCGGCAAGAAAGTTATCGACCAAAAGTTTGTTCTGCAAGTAAGTTCTTAGGGTCGTATTTTTGAATAGCCCAGTCGAATGATGCGTTCGTATTGATCGTTCAAATGAATACTTGCGTTGGTTATGAACTTCAATTTATTTGACTAGGCTGTTTGAAATTATGGCCCTAAATTTAAATGTCCCTGGTTCGGGTACACCAACAGTTAATACGTATTTTTGAATTAATCACTATTTCACAAGAACAAATATTAGCTTCATACAACTTTAGGACTTCTTGCTACTTACATATAAGTTATGGGTATCATTACAGGTTGTAGCAATAAAAGGCAACTATAGTCACAATGTGGACGAATTCAAATTTATTTTTACTAAATATAAATTAAATAGGTACTTATTAGCCAGTATTAGCTAAATTGTAGTCTAATTAAAGCAGCGGAACTATACACAACTTTACAATCAGTTCTTGGCCTTATTTCACTATTAAATAAATAAATATAAATAAATAATGCTGGACAATCCACACAACATCATCTAGCCCCAAGCTAAGCAGAGCTTGTGTTATGGGTACTAGAAGACTGACATACTTAATATAATACATTACATAGATAGATATTTTTTATTATACATATAATACCCAGAACACCCGGAATAAATATTTGCAGAACATACAAACATTTATCCCGAGGCGGGAATCGAACCCGCAACCTTCCGCGTCGCAGGCGGACCATCGCCCACCACGCCACATCGGTCGTCGTGTATTATATACATAGTATGTATATTGAATACACAGATATAGAGTCGTTTAGTCGATAGGTTTATTTATTACTATATTCAAAACAGTCTTAAATACTAATGTAAAACATACCAGACTGTATTGTTTGTAACATCTATTTCGTGTTCTTTCAAATGTTTTATTGGCAAGGCAACTAGGTACTTTTCACTGTTGCATTGTAACAATAAATCACTCGTGATTATTCGTGATACGCGGCTATCTGCCAGCAGTCAGTACCGATTTACACTCCCTTGTACGGTACAGTAGTGAGCGAGTACATTTACACTGCGCATCAACGCAGTATTACTTTATTGTATTGGCTACATAACTGGCCACTGGAGTTTATGATGTGGCTATAGTTTATTGTGAAGTGGGACAAAAACAAAATATATAGTATGTGTTTCTGATATATTGAAATGAATTCGATGTTGAAGTTACTTAGGATGTTAGGTAGGCTTGACGACAAAATATAAGAGTTACTGTGTAAAAGATGACATTAGTAAGAAAGGAGTGAACGCCCAGACTACGGCTGATAAAACGAGTGAAAGAGAAAGATGTATTATGCTGAGGACCCTACATTGTGTGGGTAGTATGATGATAAAGATGACAGTGTATCTTGTGCGTAGTTTTATAAATTCATAAGCTTCAGGAACAGCTTAAGCAGCAGATTTGTACAATCCTTTTGTTGTCAGTTGTAAGTTACTTAGGATGTTAGGTAGGCTTGACGACAAAATATAGAGTTACTGTGTAAAAGATGACATTAGTAAGAAAGAAGTGAACACCCAGACTATGGCTGATAAAACGAGTGAAAGAGAAAGATGTATTATGCTGAGGACCCTACATTGTGTGGGTAGTATGATGATAAAGATGACAGTGTATCTTGTGCGTAATTTTATAAATTCATAAGCTTCAAGAACAGCTTAAGCAGCAGATTTGTCCAATCCTTTTGTTGTCGGTGGGTATTTGCTAGTGTGTAGACACAAAGAATGATCATGACGACCACGACCACTCTGGCAAGAGTGTTACGACTAAGAAGAAGAAGACACAAATGCACAGTTGACGGCAAGTGAGAGCCCTATGTAGGTTTTGATAAGACAAACTGTTTCCTTCTCTCATCTTTATAATGGTATAGTTTATAGTTGATTTATTTGTATTATTATGTATAAGTCGTGCTCTTTTATATTTTCCACGAGTGTTTTAGTGTTAGCGTTATTGTCGAAAAAATATCTGCACGAATATAGTTCTAATTTTGTACTCTTGTTAGGATGTCATTTTAAATGTTATTGTTACCTCAAAAGTATGATCTGATTAATAGCTGAAGACCGAAGCCTCTAAAAAGGAGTGTCTAAACGAAAGCACACAAAAATACTTTCAATTCGGCATAAAACGCAACCGATCGAAAGTTTCTACAAACAGTAATGAGCCAAACCCACCGGTCAAGATCATAATGTGGAAATGTCCTTTTTAGATACAAATCAGGTTGTAGTGAATGTACAAACAAGCAGTTGCAATCGTTTAGAATCATCATGTAAATACATTTCAATACACAACAGTACTATTCTATAGTAGTCAAATACTTAACATTTTGAAAAGGGAACCTGAAAGACCTATATAAAATTTTTTGCTTCACAATCATTTATATTATGCTAGTTTTGACTATTTTTAACTTATCATGTAGTTAATTAAGCGTGTTGAGTGATGTAAACCTTCTAGGCTTCGTAGGCTTTGAAGCAAGTCTACGAAGTGTCTGGGGTTTGCCTAAAACTATGTATACATTACTCTTGCCGGCTACGCCCAGGTATTGATCACTCTTCCACTCACGACTTAGACTCCCGTATATCTTTATTTCCTGTCAATTCGGGTTACGATCTATGTTATGCCAGTTTGATCCTAATCGGTTTGGGAACAAATATCTAAATTTTTAATATAAGTATATGAAACTGGGTTATGCAATCCAGAAATCGGTGCAACTGCAAGTAAATACAGATGCGATTACAGTTCTGATGTATTTGTCAGCAAAGTAAACGCATTAAGTTATTTTAGTTTTGGTGTTATATAACTTTCCAGTTTGTCTTAAATTATCAATAGGTAAGCCAAGTAAAATTATCTATAAGTATTACAAAATAATATTTAATTACTGATGGTGCTCCACGCTTAGGATAATTATTTTATCGGCAATTACGAGCTGACGTCTAATCTGACAATGTAGGTAATTAAAGATTGCTTGCGCTTGATTGTTTTAAATTTAAAGTCTGATGTAAAGTGTGGTTAACAGTTACTTGATATTTCATGAAATCAAAGTGCTAGTTGCAGTGCCATTATTTTGACTTAAAAACTAATTGCATGTTTTATTGTTTCAACCACCATCCAAGCGAATATGACCCAATATATTTTCATGCATTTTCATTGACGACAGAATGATAAATTAATTATCTATTGTTTTTTTTATGAGCCGTGGAGAACTGTAGGTATTCTTAGCTCGCAAATTGCTCACGAATTAATGAATTTCAATTGTTCTAATGTTTTGGTTTGTGCAAAGCTTTTAGATTTGTTTGACTCGGAAGACCCGCGCGAGCGCGACTTCTTGAAAACTGTGCTGCACCGCATCTACGGCAAGTTTTTGGGATTGCGAGCCTTCATACGGAAACAGATCAACAACATATTCTTGCGATTTGTTTACGAAACTGAACACTTCAACGGCGTCGGTGAACTGCTAGAGATACTCGGAAGGTTAGTGCTGCTTATTCACTAATTGTAATTTTCAATTTTATAAGCGTGTCCACTTTATTAGAGAAGATTTCAAAAATAGCAGTCTCTCCTTCTCATTCAAAAAAGTCTTCTGATCGACCAAGAATTACAATATTTAACTGTAGACAAGCAAATATAAAAAAATAATGACTTCACAATGTATAAGGATTCAAAAAGGTATGAGTATAAAAAAAGGATTCTTGATATTGTGTTTTTAATGAATATGTTTAGCGGATAATGTATGTTGTAAGTAAAATAACATCAATCCAGAGACATCGAAGATTGAATTGAAGCTGAATAATCTCATAAAAACGGTGGTTATGTTGACTAGATTAACAGAACGGGCAAACATAATCTTTCACTGTCCTTTTAGGTATTGCTGTGTGCCATATATTTATAGTCAGTCTGGCAGAAACACTTAGTTTACATGGGGCATTTAAACCTGTTTATTGATCAATCATACAGACACTGTTTTATGATTGATCAATAAACTATTCGTACTACATGTATTTGAATATTATATCTACTTGTACGGTGTCAGTGTCCAGCAGTAGATTTAACAGGCTTATATAATAAATTCTAAGTGTCCAAAGATCGGTCGAATATTGTGAATATAGGCCCAACGTAGTCTGAATTGTACTGAAACGAGTCTCGAAAAGTACCAAATTTTGTATGGAGCAAAACAATCTTTCTATTTTTCCAGACAAATATCGTTCCATACAAAATTTGCGCAGTTTTCAAGACTATCGACTACAACTCAGACTCGGCTGTTAGAGTTACTATAACCGTTGTCCCTTTCAGTATAATAAACGGATTCGCGCTGCCTCTGAAGAGTGAGCACAAGCAGTTCCTTGTGAAAGTGCTACTGCCGCTGCACAAGGTGAAATGTCTGTCGTTGTACCACGCACAGCTTGCGTACTGTATCGTGCAATTCCTCGAGAAGGACGCTACACTTACTGAGCCGGTGGTTCGCGGCCTGCTCAAGTTCTGGCCCAAGACTTGTTCGCAGAAAGAGGTATTTCTATTGAATTAGTAACAGTCCTTAAAGTAGCTTGAAGATACTATATGCGTCCCTCAGATAAAAGAGCTTCAGTTTATACGACTGCGATGTGATGTGATGTTTTTGTTATTTAGAATCTTTGTACCAAATAAAAATGAAATTAAATGATTGATCATGCTGCTTTTGTTCCTAGGTAGGAAATTATTGAGAAACTAAACAGAGGCACATCCATACGTTACATTTAAACGTTTATTCGTGTGTTTTCAGGTAATGTTCTTAGGCGAGATTGAAGAAATATTAGACGTGATTGAACCGGCTCAGTTTGCGAAAATACAAGAGCCACTCTTCCGACAAATAGCTAAATGTGTTTCAAGCCCACATTTTCAGGTAAACTTAATTATTTGTAACCCAACTTACTACGAGAACACATTTTTTTTTCTAAGTTCTAGAAATTATCCTTGGGATCTTACAGATTAAATGAATATAAATTCTCAAAAAGTATACATAAACCCTACCTTTTGATCTGAAAAACACCGATATACATTTTTACGACTGCATTCCTAGCAGTTTTAAAAGTCAACAAACAGTCTTGAAATATCTAAAAAGATCTCGATCTTAAAAACAACATTGTTGATTTCAGGTAGCAGAAAGGGCCCTCTATTTTTGGAACAACGAATATATTATGTCGCTAATGGAAGAGAACAACCATGTAATAATGCCTATAATGTTTCCCGCATTGTATCGAATCAGCAAGGAGCACTGGAACCAGACTATTGTGGCCCTCGTTTACAATGTGCTCAAAACATTCATGGAGATGAACTCTAAGCTCTTTGATGAGCTCACTGCTAGCTACAAAGCGGAAAGGCAGAAGTAAGTTACTTTTTAAATCTTTTTGTATTTATTTTTATTTTATTAAACACAATCAATTATCTCTTAGGGTATACATATATGTATCATCTATGCTATTATATTAAGTAAAGCCAATATCGAATTTACATTTTATATAAACATCATATTGTAAGGAATCCCGCAATTCAGTCAGCTTGTTTTATTTCTTATGCTAGACTGAAAAGAGTCTATAGACGTCTGTCAGATTTTAAAAATATCTCTCCCTTTTTTTCTTTTATGTCCGAAATATAAGATGAAATCGGCTACCAGATAAAAGTATAAATCGTCTTATTCGGAACATTTTAAAAATGTAAATTACAGTTATTAAAGATGCGGAAGTTATAGCCTATACGTTATTGTAATGTATAACCTAAACTAGATTATTATAAAGTTTCATTAATATCCATTCAGTTTTTGCGTGAAAGAGTAACAAACATCCACCCATACAAACTTTGGCATTTATAATAGATATTAGTTGTATGTAGAGTGCTCAGTGGTGTTGTTGGTTGTTACAGAGAGAAGAAGCGCGAGAAGGAGCGCGACGAGCTGTGGAAGCGGCTGGGCGAGCTGGAGATCAGCCACAAGCGGCAGCAGCCGGCCAACTGATGGCGCGTGCGATCAGACCGTTTCTTTAACACTTATATATTAATATTTTCTATTCGATTACACTTTTGTTAATGACGTTATTAGTTTGGATTCCTCTGGAGATCCGTTAGCGAGCCGGTAGCGAGCCCGCCCGCCGCCCGCCGCCTGCTGTGTCTGAGCGACGACTGCTGCGTCCCGACTGCACGATCTTTACTATACTTACTTACGTTACGTTACATAGGTCACTAGTTTACTTTAGGATTTCTTAATGTCGTTAAATTGTTTAAATAAGTTCGAGTTGTATGTATTATTATTGCGAGACGATTGTGCTGCATTTCGGATCACCGATATTTGTATTAATCGGGCACCCAGCTTTTCGGCTGAATATGATTGTACAAAAAAACTAATAATAAAAAAAATATATGATGTAATAATGTTAGTGAGGGCCGCCCGCTCTGTCCGTAGATCGTTGTATGGATTTTAATTTAAATTAGATGCTCGTATTAAATATGTAATTTCGTCGTACTATCATTTTGTATAGTTACATAGTGTAAATAGGCATTTATTTATTATAAATTTATAGCAGTGTGATTTTTATACCTTCATAACTGCGGGAGTGGTGGGAAGCTATAATTGGACAAAATCGGTCAGAGCGAACTGGAGACTATTCATGTATCGTGCGTACAGGAATGCCAATCATTTTAATTTGGTCATAGTGTAGAAGGATGCTATTATATGAGATAATGTTAAGGGAATAGTCATTAATTTGTATGATATTACTTGTAGCCATTAATTTTTCTATCATCCGTAAAGTTTAGCGAGGCGGGCGCGGCCCCGCCGCTCTGTGCGCTACACTGTGGAGGTGTTTGTTATTGTAAAATGTATTAACATTGCAACAAATTATATATGATCTTATATACAAATTACTATTATAGAACACGGTATGAAAATAAAAAAGTTGACTCACAAGAATTGAATTTTAAGTAATCGTAGTGTAAGAGTAGGCGACCCGCCGTCAGCTAGCGCCGGCTTGCAGCTCCGGAGGCGTCCCTTAGTTCGCGAGCGAGGAAGGAAGGAAGGAAGCGAGCCTCGAAGAACATACGACTATATTGGTGTTCGTCGCGAGAAGCGCTACGCACGGCGACATAGTCGCACCCTGTGTAGATATTTTAATTATAATTGCACGCTATAGTATAGCCCTTCTCTAGATCTAAAGAACACCAATACTTATTTTCTTCGAGGATGAAATACCTCTAAAAAGGTCGGGGTTAGATCATCAACCCATTTAGTGAGATATATTTGTACACTGTTCTTTTGAGCTAACGTCCCCTTAGTGATTACCTACTCAGTTGCGTAAACTGCATTGGAAATACACAAAACATTTGCACGTTACTCAGTTTTTCATTTCAATAATTAGGCTGAATGTAAGTTATAATTAGTGTAAACTTCACCATGAGCTTTGACCTAGACATTGGCTGGTTCAATAGCAATGTCTTCATAGCGTAACCCCCAAATAGTGATCAGCATTACTGTTAGAACATTGAACTCCAGCATGAGATCGATACATCGCCAACTTACTTTGGCGAATCGCCATGACTACCGGCGCACAACATGCCGGCTCCACCAGGTGCCACTATAGTGCCACAGCGTCACTGCGAGTGTAGCGAGGGTGCGGCATACGGAGGGTTACTTAGTTAAGTGAAGCCATTTGCTTGCCTTTCATAATAGCATTCATCTTACTTGCCAATTAATCTTAATTGATCTCATTATGAGATTGACGGGTTCTCGCGCTTACACGCGAGCCGCCCCGGTGCCCAAAATGCCCCCTGGCCTGGTGGAGCTAATGGAGGGTCTGACAAAAGACTTACTTAGGAGCAGCCCGACTAATGTCTATGAGTTCTGTGCTAACCATTTGGAGAAGTTACTCGAGATAAGGGATGGGCCGTGTAAGTTAATACAATAGTTAATCGGATAATAGCTTATTCAAACCCCTTTAAATATTCTACGAAAATTTTAGTACTTTTTTTCATTTAAATAATATGATTACAGCTTCTAAGAAATCTATGACCCTCGAAGAGAAAATTTCCAAAGCACAAGAAAAAGTTAGGCAAAGGGCTAAAGAACGACAAGAACTCTTTGATAATGATTTGCGAAGTTCTGCAGATCATGCTCCGGCAAGCGTTGATTGTGAAAACAAACAGGACACCCAAGAAACCGAATCTAATCTTAGAGCGCCTGTTCATCACGATCAAGAGTTATCACTGTCTGAAGTAGAAATATCACAAGAGCATTCGGATAACTCGCTTACATCTAAAGATTCAATGTATGATGAATCTGACGAAATCCCAATGAGTAAATCTTCAACTGTAAGTTCTGTCAGTAAGAGTACTGTTATCGATCTAATTACTGGTAACAATCATGAAACTAAAGAAAATACAGATAGTGGAGTCAATATTGTTGACGTACCTAAACTTGAGACACACAAAGATGAACTAATTAAAGAGAATGAAGTTAACATTAATAACCGAATTGACAAGACAAATATAGATTTACCTGATATTGAACAAATTAAAGAGGAGGAAGAAAATGAAAAAAAAAATATAGGTTTACCTGATATTAAAATAAGCAATGAAAACACAGGAAGTGAAAAAGTTGATGATCTAAAAGATGAAATGGCTATGGGAAAGAACGTTCAATCTTGTGACAGTATTGACAAAATACAAGAGAGTACCGAATCATTAATAACCGATAATAATGATGAACAAGTTGTCGAAGAAGAATCAGCATCTGTTATAATTTCTGATAAAGAAAATCTAACATCTAAAGGACTCGATGATTCCGCTGAAGATCAATCAAGTACAACAGTCAAAAATAACATCGAAAATGACCAAACCAATTTACAAACACTTGAAATAGGTGGAGTTGTGGAAGGGGCTGAAAATATTATTACTGAAATTGACACCAGTAACGATTTAGCTTCCAAAACTGAAACAAACTTAATCGTTGAAGTGGATGTTGATGACAAAAATATTTTAGTAATCGAAGACGAACAGCCGACTTGTGATATTCCAAAAGGGCTGGTTCCGTCTGAGCATCAAGTTAGTGAAACTGACACTGCCATAGTTGATACCGCCGAATCTATAAAAGAAACCTCGAAACCAGAGCCAGTATTGTACATAGCGAACAATGATATTGATGCGGAAACATTAATTGATATTGGCAGAGATTCTGAGACTAAAGTAATATCTGATAGTGATGAAGTTTTGGACGAAGTTAAAATACCACTTCATCCAGATCCAATGGAAAAAGATACCGTAGTTCAAGAATCTAAAGACATGGTCTCTGCAGTGGGAACTTTAAAAGCACCTGAAGATAGTGCCTCTGCTGAAGAAATAAGTGAACTAGCCAAAGATAATGAGAAAGAAAATATTATTGACCAAATAGAAAACCAGATATCAACTATTGAAATACCAGCATTGAACGAGGAAGACAATGTCAACTCAAATTCTTCACCTATTCAAGAACCAGGCAGTGCTGAGAATACCGATGACAGCGGTGTTATGGAGTCAGATTTGTTGAAAGCTGAAGAGATTATACCTCGAAGTGATAATGAAGATGGACAAAATAACATGGATTTGGAAACAGCAGCAGTAACAATACAAAAAGTATTTCGTTCATTTCTCTTCAAAAGTGGGAATTCAACTTTTGAAGATATAACTAACGATGAGGCATTGGAAGAAGATAATGATAAAAATAAGGTATGTATAAATAAAAAAAGTAATATTATATTCGAAACTATTAACGGTTATAAACTAAGTTTTCTTTATAAACTCGCATAGAATGTTAAATATTCCGTTTATATGGAAAACTAAAGGAAGTAGACAAGTTCTTGTTTCTCGATCTATTATTTACCTACCTATTGTGCTGGAACTTGTTTTAGGAAGAGTACTACGCTGCTGCAAATCTAAACAAAGAAAGAAGACCATTAGGTATTACCAGAATGGATACCGTTTTGCAGACTGTAAACGAGGAAAAGTCACTTTCTTTATCCACAGATGACTCGTCCACGTTATCTAGCGCGGCTACTACTATACAAGCACATGTTAGAGGGTTTTTGGTAAGGAATAGATTAAACTCTAAAACTGTTTCTACAAATTCATTAGTAAATTCCAATGAAATGCTAGACACAGACCCGGACCTACAAAAAAATAAAACTGTTTTGAATATTCATATTGTTCCCGAAGAAGGCAATTACCTCAGCAGAGATGAAAGTTTATTAACTTCCATGGATTTATCGCTAGATGGAAGTCCGCCTTCGTCACTCAATTTACATCCTTTAAGCTATGACTTAGTAAGCGAGCGTAGAAAACTACTGAAACGGGAGGATGCTATACAATCCGTGTCTCCGCCGAGTAATAACAGCGGCAAGCTGAGTGAAGATTCTGTGAAAGAAGTATTAATGAATGAAGATATTTCAAAAACTGAAAACGTTACAAACGAAACAAATAGCCAACTTAACCCAGAAAATAATTCGCCAGAAACTTTGGTTATCTCAGTACCTGATGTAACAGTTCCTAACACTTTGAACAAACAGGAAGACACTGGAATAGATGCTGAAAAGCGTAAGAGGTCTCTAAGTTCTGACGAATCTGATGTTATAACTCCTTTTACCGCGAGCCCACGTAGTTTAGTCGGTGATTTTGAGAATTCTTCAAAACTTTTACACTCTGGAGAGTTTCACGACGTTGTCCTACCGACCAAAGTGTCGCGCAGTGACACAACAGTCGTCCGTGGTGAGTGAAGACATCTATTATAATCAGGTGATAAATTATTTCTGTTCTATCAATTCCATAGCATGAAGTGCTTAACGCTTCAAGACCCGTATTGCTTTAAAAGTAACTATTCAGTTATTGTTTTGTAGTTATCAGTATTGTAGGAGTGGCGTTCTTCTAGAACGTATTCATAAAAACTTTGCAGTAGAAGTATGTAGTACCCGTTTGTAGGTTTCTTGTATATTTAGCTGAAGTTTCAATATCGAAAACGAATGGTCATAGTTGTAATCTAGCTGTTGTGTTCAGTGATTATATAAGTTAGATATGATAAGATAAACTGACACAGGGTAAAGCGCAGTAGTAAGTAGTAGGTAACATAAACTTAATTATAGTAAGTAGCAAATTACCTAGTAGCATTGAACAACAGTAGGAAAAGATAGCATGTAGGTACTTCTAGTAGTCAAGTAGCAACCATCTGCAAATGGTGCGCAACCTAGTTGTATACGCGTAGTCAGTACAGAATGTAATATTGCGCTGCTATTTTATTATTGTCTGATGATTTGTCCCTATGTTCTATTTATAAACATTTTTCTGTTACAGAATTCAAAAATGTGCTGGCGTATATTCTGCTTTGGAACCATTAGTAAATTAAGTAATAATTTACTTGCATAGACATCTTTGCGCATTGCATCTATGCATGAATTACACATGTTTTTACAATACATGAAAAAAGTTCACCATTACAAGTTATTAATAAAAATCAGCGATACCACATGCACTGCACGTCATATTATGGTATTTTAATCTATTTGTGCTATATATTTATTAAGCACAATATGGGTATGTTAGGTATAGTACCCCTACCTAATCCTTAATACATCATTATAAAGCATTCTTTGAAACAAGGAGATCTATTTTTGCACTTTATATAGGTATTGTAGTTGTTTTTTTTTATAGTTATTAAGTGTTTCTAGATAATGCTTTAAAAAAGGGTAATCGGAGGCACATCCCAAAATGTCTCCTTATGTTTAATAGCGCCACCTCTTTTCCTTCCATTCCTTCTCTCGATTGTAATTAGCGCCATCTCGTGATACAACTGCTCATACATTTTTTTTTGTGTTTCCCTGTCAATGTCAAGTAAAGTTTTTAAAGTAGTGTTCAACTATGTACTTTCCCCTAAATTTTGGGAATTTTAAGAAGTCTAGGGTATTGTTAGAATTAGGTAGCAAGGTATTTAATTTAATTCGGGGAGATATAATAACGAAAACAGCTTTCACTGCTATTTTACAAAGCAAATTACTGGTGTATTTCTCGGTTTCAGATTATTTATTTCTCTTAAGTCACTAAAAACAATTTAGAAAATAAGATCGCTGTAATATCTCCAATTATCTATAATTAAAAAATATGAATAAATAGTTTCAAAACATAAACCGAGATGTTATATGTACGTGCATTATGGTTTTTAGGTATTTTTTACAGGGACTAGGGTATAATCTGATTGCTAAGTTGGTAACACTTCATGAACATAACACAAGTCAAGCAAATCACAATGTTTTGGTCTAGGTGAATAGAATATATTAATTTTCGTTCATCAGCTTGCTTCTTACTTGTGTGGCACATAATTCGATCAATTGACCAACTAACCTGCGACGTGAAAATGCCTTTGCCCCCGGCGCTAGCCGCACGTTTAGCTAAGCGAGGTATTCTTAAGCCGAACTCAGATATCAACGGTAGCGACCAAGCTCCTACACAAGCTAATGAAGAAATTATAGCTGAAGACTATGACTCTAAACCTGACGAAAATAAGGAACAATTCTGGGAAGGAATAGAAGGTGTTAACGTTGACCCAATAAAAGGCCATAGAGGATGTCCTAATAAGAGCAACATTTATCATGAATGTTCTACGTTTTGCGTTAAAAAGTGGAAGCAAGGAAAGCGTGTACCCTCTGAAGCTTACCTAGAATGTAAACGCAAAGCTTTGGAATTATGGCCAATACCACATGGGTGGGAAGAAGTTTATGATGAAGGGTATGGACAGCATTACTTTTGGAATGTTCACAACAATTTGGTGTCATGGTTTCCACCCGCGAACCCCTCTGCAGTGTTCAGTGAAAGTGCAGCTCATCTGCGAGAAGAGAGGTTGCTGAGAGAGGGAGATGAAAGTGATGACAGCAGTGAAGCTTCTGACCAAGAAGTTCCAGTGCAACCCAAACATGAGAAAAAGAAAGAACGGCGCGAAAGGGACAAAGAAATGGTTCACCATAGAGACAAGAAACGCCCAAGAGTCAAGGATAATGATTTAGATCCCATGGATCCTGCTTCATATTCGGATATTCCACGCGGAAAATGGACATCTGGCTTGGACACTCATCTGAAGACAGGAGTAGACAGCACAGCGTCTGGTTCATTATACCAGATGAGACCATATCCTGCCCCAGGGGCCATTCTTGCTGCTAATGCCAAAAAATCATCTCCGCCACCATCACCTTAATTTTAAATTTACTGATTATAACTAAATACTTTGTTAAAATACTTGTGATTTTGTTTTGTTGCTTCAACCTCAAATAGAATACCTATTCAATGCAACTTACTGTAACAATTATTGTAATGTATTTGCTAATTAATAACTTAAAAATAAAACATTTTTAAATTTTCTATGAACACTTTATTTCAAATCATGTTATTTAGTAATAGCTTAATATAAAGGTCAAAAAATGCATTTAATTTTCTTAAAATATATAATTCATAATTCTATGAAATGCATTTTTAGTTCAAAATGCGTTTTTTGTAAAAAAAAAGCTAGTACATTCTCTTTTAAATTCTAGAGATAACAATCTTTATAGGTTACTTTGTCATTGCAACATAAATACATGCAATAAGAGTATATCAGATTTCCATTTTTGAGTATATGTAAAACATTACTGGGATAAGTTTGTATATTATTGCAACATAAATAATCACACAATAAGAGTATATAGTTCAATTTCAACTAATTTTGATTACATTCTAAGTAAAAAACTTACTGGGATACATATTTTACAATATAAAAATATAACATTTTGTGACTAACGAATTAGTTAGTTAGTTTTTAATTGTCGTATAAGTAAAAGCTACTTTGCTTTTTGTCTTTTTTAATCAGTTTCCATTAATGTGCTTAGTTTCTTGCGTAATGTGATGCAAAAGGTCATCAGATGTGATCACTCCTACTGGGCTCTGGATACTTGTTGATGCATCTATAAAATCAAAGAAACAATCTATACATTCATTTGTTGTGTTATCTAAAACTACAGTAGAACCTCTATTACTCAAACCTCGGTAACTTACAAACCTCTATAACATCAAAAAAATTTTTTTTCTCTTCCCATCAAAGCCCAAAACCTCTACCTTTGATAACTTAAAATATTTTGTGTTTCCCTTAGACTTTAAGTTATCGAGGTTCTACTGTATTTCATTCCAGTGAGTTGACTATACAAAAACCTTTAGTTATTTTTTAATATTTCATCATTTAGTTGACATTCATGTTAACCATATAAGAGTTAGGAACACTATGTGGCTAATCAGTCTGCTGCTGCTAAAATACCAGGCAGTGGGTTTAGTGATAAAGATTGGTATTTATGTATTTGCTAGGTAAGCGTGCTACATCGTCATTTAACATCAGGTAAAATCGCAGCCAATCGCGTGCCTATAACTTGTTAAAAAAAGGTGTATTTACCAGTATTGACAACAAGTACGAAAGGCGCGATGTCGAGCATTCGTGAAACGAGCCCAAGTGTGGGTTGTGTTGCCAGGTCTGCTTTGTACATCTTCTTCACAATGAAATTTTCGAGCGGCTCGGCGGTGGAGCCCGCCAAATGCGCCAGCCGCCGCCGCGCATTGTCCGCCGTGAACACGCCTCGGACACTCCTGCAAACATACTCACTGTTATATTATTTTATTCATTATTCAATTCGAATGTTTTGATTGCTACACATATGAAGAAAGAAAAAGTATTTTGGAACAATTCAATGAGAAAACAGATAGGAACAGTCAGTAAGTAGGTCCTTATAAACAAATACAAAAAAACATCTTTTTGTATTTGTTTATTTACCTACTATCTGTATCTGTTTTCTCATTGAATTGTATAAGTGTGCCAAAATACTTTTTCTTTCTTTATTGTGTAGCAATCAAGACATTTGAATTGAAATAGTGAAATTCATTGAAACGAAAATCGTATTTTAAAAGAAAAAAATAAATCTATACTAATATTATAAAGAGGTAAAGTTTGTATATTTGTTCAATAGTAAGGGGTAATCTCGGGATCTACTGAACCGATTTTAAAAATTCTTTCACCAATAGAAAGCCACATTATTGCTGAGTGTCATAGGCTATATTATATTTTCAAAAAAAATAGGGATTCTTACTAAAACTTTAATTATGCCCAACGAAGTGGGAACGGGTCAGCTAGTTAGTAATAAAGAGTATGTAGTTTATTTTGCAGTGTAGGTACTTAGTTTATTTTAAATTTCTTGTATAGACCATCTATAAAATAAATACTAATTACTTTAAAATACATAATAATATTTATCTTTAGCTGAATTTGGCACAGGAACCAAGCAAACCACTACTTGGGGACTTTATCTAGTTGGTACTCAAATTGAACAGCTGCACAGCTGTAATATAGTACAAATACTGTTATGAATTTAACTGACATTAAATCGATTATCATATTGGGTTTGTCTGGAGGCTATAAATTGGTTAAATTTGAGGTACTTGCAAATATATTTCGGGTGGACTTGCACTAACCAATCATGTGGAGGTTACACTTGTATACCCTTTCAATTTTGATGTTGTATGTAGTCCAGAAAAAATACAACTAGGTACACATATATTATGAGGCATACAACCAGGAGGATCATTAGACTTCATTTAATTTATGGTAAAACAGGAAATATTAGCATTACTAATTTTGACATGTTTAGGTTTGTGATTAGTGTTTATTGAAATAAGTCATTGTTGATTTTCTTCTTGAAAGATGCATGAAGTTTCTATCAAAACTTTTTTGTAGACTACTTCTTGCATAGACAATTTCATAAAAACGCACAACCTCCTCTGACTTTATTACAAAAGTGACTACACATCTTATAAAAACATAAACAATAAGGAAGAAAAAAAAAACAACATTATACATGTGCTTCTAAATCTCCTTCGCAATATTTTAAAGTTATTTTCAAAATTTTGTTTGCTAATATTTTATCACAGCTCAAGAAAATAAAACAGATAACTGGTTCTCAGCTCATACATACCCCGTGTCATCAAGTACTGTGAGCAATGTGTCACGTGATAACCTCAACGTATCGAGCGCCTCTCGCGGTGAACTGGATAAGGGAATGCTGGAAACCACGTGCGCCATGTCAGCTGTCAACGGACGGTTCCACCATCTGGAATTTAAGATTTATTTATTAGCCCCAAGCTCGTATTGCTGAGCTTGTGTTATGGGTACTAGAAGACTGACATACTTAATACAATACATAGATAGATATTACATATAAAATACCCAGAACACCCGGAATAAATATTTGCAGATCATACAAACATTTATCCCAAGGCGGAAATCGAACCCTCGTCGCAGGCGGACCGTCGCCCACCGCGCCACATCGGTCGTCGAATGGAGTACCTAGTTATACAATTACAGATTAATGAGGTTAATATTTTTTTTGGTCAGAACTGATGCGAATCGAATCTGTCCTTATCACGAAACAATGTGCCAATCCGTATGCCCATTTCCAATATTCAATATTTTGGGTAGGTATATATTTTAGTTATGATATCATATTAAATATTTTTAATTAAAAAATTTAATTAAAAAAAATATTTTTATTAGTCTATAAGTATCGTCTTTTAAACTAGGTGCCAGTTCCTCACGGCCGAAGCCTTGAAGAACGGACAAGACACAACGGCCTGGTTCCTACCGTTTTTTTTTTATGATCTTCCTTACAAAGAATCATAATTAAAAGTAAACCATTTAATGCTTATTTTGTGCTTTACCTTGTGTCTGGTTGGTAATAATTCTGATATCACAGAAATTTACTTCAACAATTTTATACTTACTTAATTATACATTCAATATTATTTACATTATGTTTGAACTAGCATCTTTGCGTTTCAATAATTAATCATAACATAAGTATTTAGTCAATAGTCAATTACGTAAACAACATCCTATGTGCATTATGAGGGCATCTAAGTGCATGAGATAAATACTCCAAGTTGAGTAAGCATTATAAAAAACTTGAACTTGATGATAACTTTTTCTAGATAGACTTTTGCACCTCGAAATAAGGTAAGTTACACATAGTCTACAATCTTTATCATTATCGTTTTTAAAAGATAATTAAAGAGATTAACAAAAAAAGTCGCGTCGTAATTCGTTTATAATACAATACGGATGACAGATTTAAATAGCGGTTTGGTGAACACGAAAAAATAAGTAATTAATATTAATCTAATTTCACAGTTTAATTTGATTGAAATTATTTTATTTGTTTATTCTCATTCAGTCGCCCCTGTGTCACACCGCTACTCATTTAATCACGTTCAGTTAACTTCCCGTTGAGTTAAACCTGTTACACATTGCATGCAACTTTTACGGCCGGTTTCTCAAACGATGATCAACGAAAAAATCAAACAATTACTATGTGTCAAACTCGGATCAATCGTGATTTGGGTTTCCAGAAACTGGCAGTATATATTTTTACATTGCATTTTTATTTTCCCAATTAAATTAGATTAATATTGTTTACTTATTTTTTCGTGAAACGAATTATTTTATTTGTAAAGAAAACTTTGTTGTGTTCACGGCCTTCTGTTTTGATCTGTAATGTTATCAGTAAGTCAATAGGGTCACTCAATTACATTATTCTTAGGAGGAAGCATTTAGTATGGTAAATGATAAACATTATAATACCTAGTCTAGTTTCATTTAGCGATTATGTAAAACGATATTGTAATCAGGACAAACAGAATAAAAACAACTGAGTTGAGGCCAATAGTTATCAAGTACTTACATATTTATAAAATCACAATCACACTCCCAAACTAAGCAAAGCTTGTACTATTGGTAACTAGATTGGTGATAGAATACTTAATTTTTTTTGAAAATAAATAGATAGAATACAAAGAAACACCCAGACACAGAACAAATATTAATGTTCATCACACAAACATTTTGTTCATAGTTGTTTATTCATCATTTGGAACACAATATAATATGTGACACTTGGCTTTGTTGTTGTTTTCTGGGTGGGAATCGAACCCACGATCCGCAGTATGGAAAGCAGAGCTACTAGCTGAGCTGTGACGTCTATAACTAAATGTTATCAGATAACTTACGAGAGCTTTTCATTTTTAACGAGTGGCTTAAAGCTTCGGGCCTCCATCCACTGGTCAGATATGAACTTTGTCATATAGTTTCTCATTCCGTCCGGTAGTAGCACCACGCATTTCTGACCTTCCTTCAGTGATCGCGCAGCCTCGATAGCACCCCACATAGCGGCGCCACTACTACCGCCTGAAACATTTGTACATACATAAATAAATAAATAATGCTGGACAATCCACACAACATCATCTAGCCCCAAGCTAAGCAGAGCTTGTGTTATGGGTACTAGAAGACTGACATACTTAATACATTACATAACATATGTAGATAGATATTTTTTATTATACATATAAAATACCCAGAACACCCAGAATAAATATTTGCAGATCGTACAAACATTTATCATTTATCCCAAGGCGGGAATCGAACCCGCAACCTTCCGCGTCGCAGACGGACCTTCGTCCGCCTCACCACATCGTTCGTCTGAGATACTGAGGTTCCTAATGAACTACAATTAGTGTGAACCAGGCCGTAGTATCTTGCCAGTTCTTCTAGGCTCTTGTCGAGCGGAACTGGTACCTAGAATCATCTAGTATGTGAATAGGAATTTTGGTGCAAACCAATCTACCTAAGTTCAAGAAGTTTTTCTGTTTGATGCCCAAACAGATTAACCACGATAGAATAGTTTATCAAGCATTCGATTACTTGGTTTTTTTCCTGTTGAGAATATGTACAATCATGGTTTGCATTTTCCTTATCGGTTTAGCATTATGAAGCGTGCACGTGAGGTAGGAATGTATGAGTTATTTCAACCGACGTAAACAATAATTTTTCAATAAACAGTGTATGTTATGAGCAGTACGTATGTATAGGTAGGGGAGACCAAGGAGGGTTGTTACAATTTTTACTTAAAACCACATATCTCAATAAAGAAACATAGCACAGTTATCAACTTTATGTCTAAATATAGAGCAATCTTTCCTTTATCAAAAACAGTCATGACAATAAATGAAAGTTGTAAGGTTTCTGAGAAAATCCACCAAAACAGAAACAACTCAAACTGTAACAACTCTCCTAACACCGAGGTAAGTTGTTACAGCTGTTTATCAATACTATATTTGATAGGTAAGATGACTTTTATAAGAATTATAAAACACACACCCTTTAATAATACTTCAATTATCATTTGGCATAATTGTTGATACTACAGACATTAAGATTAAAAGAAATAAATATTTTTTAAGTAACTATAGCATCATGACAATATCAGCAGCTATAAAATATGTCTGTAATCCAATATATTATGACAGACGTACAGCAGCTCACTCCTAGTGCCATTCTCGACCAGCCTTTCCACTCCTGAACTGAAACCTTTTGATTGGATTGCTAATGACATAAAATTCAAAGCAAACAAACTAAAATAGGAGAGTTGTTACAGCGTGTCACAACTCTCCTAGGTGTCGAAAATTACGACCTGGTCAGAATAAACATTCATAATTTCACAACAACTTAGAGGATCATCAAAACAACGCCACTATTTGACACTTCAAAAACCCTACAGTATACAAAAAAATAACATAACCACCTAAATTTAATGTGTCACGATATAAATATAACCAAAATTTTGACAAAAAAATTACTTTTCGGCTTTTTTTTCATGCAGACGTCGTACTCGGGCAACCCTTTCCCTGGTGCCTGAGGCACTTGTTTCATCAAGAAGCGCATCTAAAAAGAATCAATTGAGTGGCATTGCCAGCTCACTAACGATCATAGGTTCCGAGAAATCGGCTTTGTAACAACTCTCCTCTGTAACAACTATCCTAGGTCTCCCCTACTATAATTCTGTGATTGATAAAATGAATGGTTTTATTAATTGTGATCAGTTAGTCTTGTCATAATGTATTGTATCCATACATTGAACCGGACAAGTGCAAGCCAGACTCTCGCACTAAGAGTTCCGCACTAATAAAACACTTTTTGTATGAGAGCTAACTTAAATATTTTTTTTAGTACATATTTATTGTTACAGCGGCAAACGGAATACATCTGTGAAACTTTTAACTCTATATCATAGTTCATGAGATACAGCCTGGTGACAGTTTGATAGACTTACGGCGGAGACTTACGGCCGGTTTCTCGAACGATGATCAACGAAAAAATAAAATAATTTATCAACCTGGTAATAATGTGTCAAACTAGGATCAATCGTGATTTGGGTTTCCAGAAACCGGCCGTTAGTTGTTTGAGTAATAGGGTCCCGTCTGACCTTCGGGTGCGGAACCCTAAAAACGATCAGTGATGTCAACTTGAACTTACCGCAGAGTAATCCTTCCTTCTCGATGAGCCTTCGCGCCATGGGCAAAGACTTTTGGTCGTCTGTCTTCAGCCATTTGTCTACCACAGTTCTGTCTAGCGTATTTGGAAGAAAATCGTAGCCAATGCCTTCTACCTAGGAATAGAAAACATTGGAATTAATAGGATCAATTTGAGATTAAAAATGAGAAGTTTTCATGTAGTTAGTTTTGCCATTATAGTGTTTTTTTTGTATTATAAACACGATTTGACATATCGTAATCAATTAATAAACTAACGATAAAGTCTGTTTACATTGAATTTAACCGAGTTCAGTAAATATTATGATGTCACGATACACGCAAAATAATATTTTCATTACAATATCAACATTCTGTACAGCTATTTCGCATTACAATTTTATGATTATCAGAAAATCTGAAATTATTGATTAGTCATACTGATATGTAACTTACATATGCGTAAGACGCTGTGAGCAATGAGTATGTTATGTTATGCATGGTTAAACAGGCGACATTCAAGTCTATAATTTTTATAACAAGAATGTCATTGAATTTTTCTTTTTAGATTTGGACAGTTAATCGCGCGCTATCTTGTAATACATATTAGTATTTTAGGGTCACTGGAACTTTAGTATTTAACTTTAATTCTTTATAAGGATCATACTTAAAACGGTAGGAACCAGGCCGTTGGTTCTTGCCGATTCTTTTAGGCTCTGGTCACGTGGAACTAACATCTATATAAGACGATTCTCGTATAATAGCTAAATAGATAAGATCTTTATTAACCCACATTATAAACAACCTCAAACAGCTATATAAAACTTAAAAATAATATTTGAGTTTGTATTTTAAGATATTCTATGATAACTTCGGAATGTACCTCATATATTTGAACATCAGTTTCGTTCAATTTTTCCGGCTGCGCTAGAATTGAGCCGTACGGATCGACGCCCACTATCACGCAGTCGGGGCATCGTTCCTTTATCTTGTGTCCAACACCGGACACGGTGCCGCTGGTGCCGGCGCCGATCACCACCATGTCCACGGCGTCGTCGAGAGACCACAGAATCTCTTCCGCGGTGCCATCGTAATGCGCCAACGGATTGCAAGGGTTGTTGTACTGTTCACAAAAACCATGATGACATACACTAACACCTTATTAGTCGCAACACTCGCAACACTAACGGCCGGTTTCTCGAACGATGATCAACGAAAAAATCAAATAATTACTATGTGTCAAACTCGGATCAATCGTGATTTGGGTTTCCAGAAACCGGCCGCAACGGCCGGTTTCTGAAACGTTGATCAACCATAAAATCAAATTATAGTGAGTCAAAATTCGGATCAATCGTGATTTGGGTTGCTCAAACGCTTGTCATCTGATCTGTTGTTAAATATTTCGCAGATGACAAGCGTTTAAGCAACCCAAATCACGGTTGATCCGAGTTTTGACACATTGTAATTTGATTTTTTGGTTGATGTACGTTTTAGAAACCGGCCTTAACTGTTTGTGTATGACGTACTTATGTCATAAACAACGCCTACTAGATTTTAAATTAGCAGGGAAAAAAACTGTTTTCTTCAAAGTGACAAATATACTATCTTAATTGCATAGTAAAATAGTGCACTAGATTAATTAGCGTGACAAATCACACACGATCGCACTGGATTGGATCACTAACTGCCTTTACACAATACAATTTTTTGCATGATAGCATTGATAGCTCACTGATTGCTATGCAATTCGGACAATATAATACTGTGCAATTAGTGGTCTCAAAATATAGTTTGACAGGCAACAGAATTTGCTGTATAAAATTTTACGACTTTACATGCCTATATGATTATGTTATCAGTCATTTATCAATTAATGATATGACAACACATCATTTTATAAATATAAACACAATTTTATAAATATTTCAGAATAAATAACAAGAGATAAGTGTTTTAACTAAGTCCATTTATTTTTAATGTATTCAAGGATTTAATCAGTTTTATATTTTTATGTAACACTGATGAAATAAAGCAAAAATATTGCAATATAATATTAATTATTTTTTTTACTTATGTAACTCATTGTGCCAATACTAGAAGACAATGAAACATGCTTGTACTTACTACTTATTAAATGAAATCGAAATAATGTAGGTATTGTTTGTTATTTATCATACTGGATAATATATTATGTCTACAATAAATTAAATACCTGGGAGTACCAAGGTATTTATACTATTTATTTAACTGTAGTTTAAGTAAAGTATTTTATTAGCATTTTCTGTTTCTTTTCCTTGTTTTAGTTATCACTGCTAAACATGCCACACTATCATTTTGCACATCCAGGACTGGTAGGCAATGATCTAAGCAATGTGTTTTCCTAGTACTACTATATTATAAAATATGAAAATATATGTATGTTGATTCTTTCACAAACCTGATCTAACACCACTGCATCTGGTATCTCAGTAGCTAGTCTCCGTGCAACCATGATATTGCTCTCGGGGGAGTCCCAGGCTGCCTCTGTCGGAGTCCTAACAATCTCCGCACCCAGTGCCAACAGTGTGTTCACCTTCTCATCGGACATTTTTTCTGGTAATACTATTATGCATCTGTATCCTAAAATCAAGGTGAAATAATGAAAATAATATCTAAAAACATTCAGATATAAAAAAATATTATCAAAAAAAAATTTATGTTATTTACAAAAGTGCCCATGATTGGTTTAGTTGGCACATGTTGATATTAATATTAATTTATAGTTCTTTATATCAAGGTGTAAAAACATTGTATGTGTATTAATAATTTTTCATAGCAGGATAAGCTGTATGAATAAAAAAAAAGATTATACATATTATACTGACAATTATGTGCAACTACCTTAAATTGATTTCCAGTTAATCTCATTTTTCTAGATAAGGAGCTTATGTGCTAGTCCTGATTACTATTTTATTTATAAATACAAAATTTCATCCTTCATTACAATTTAAACTTTATTCACAGTGTTTTGAGCTATACCATGTTAATGGATGCAGTTGGTGTTCATACCTTTAACGGCAGCAGCTAGGGCCAGTCCTATGCCCGTGTTGCCAGACGTGGGCTCAATAATGACAGACTTTCCAGGCTGTAGCACCCCTCTCTCCTCTGCGTCTGATACCATTCGGTAAGCAATTCGATCCTTCACAGAACCTCCAGGGTTCAGGTATTCGCATTTTGCATCTGAAAATGTACATTTTCATTAATTTTGTAAAATTATCTCAAATAAAAAGGACTAGTTTTATTTTTTAATATTAATATTTTATGGGGATGCTAGAACACTGCTGCCCCTAATCCATTACTTTAAGAAGTTGGACTTTCTGGCATGAGGTTAGCAAGGGGACAATGCACAATACACCCTATTGCGGGAAGTCAGTGCAGATTTAGAAATGATTCAGAATTAGAAAGGTCTAATTCTAATAGTCCAGGTTTTGTATTATTATAAAAACTAGGACCTCATTAAGCATTCATAAGCCTTATTAATAAAAAAAATGGGCCTACTGCAACTACTTACTATAAAACCTCTAAATTTAATGTCAGGGGAAGTAAATGTTGGTGTTCAAATAGAGGTACAGTTATTTGGTTATGAGCAAGCCTCTACTTACACATGTCACATTTTATTCCTTCTTCTTTTGGTATATTAGTAAGCTTTACCAAAGGAGTATTTCCAATTACATGAAGAATGTCTGGGTGGACTTTTTGGTTCCTGTCTCTGAAATAAATATTTAATTGATTTGCTAGCTTTTAGAATAAGTTTAAGCTAAAAAAATTTATACTTACAGAGGCTGGACAATATGCGGCAGGCTGCTTAAGTTAAAAAACTTCCTTTCTTTGTTTTCGGTACCATTCTGCACATGGTTAGACATTTTCCTGCCGCACAACTAACTTTTTACAAGTTTTGCAAGTTCTTGAGCGACAGAACTAAATTTCAATTTTGTGAGTTATGTACAAGCGCAACGAGAATTCGTTCAGTTGGCAATTAAGTAACTAATTCACGGTTGGCTATCAATTTAGTTAAAAAATTCAAATACTTATTGTAAGTTTAATTCACAAAAAACACGTTTTTCTTAGAACGAATTTTCTTCCCCACTGTCGGACTGATTTGATTGATTGGTTATCTCGTAGCTTTGATTGTAGTTTGACTTGATAGAAACTATAATTTGAAAACGTCAGTGCTGCAAATTAATGGAGTGTGTAAACATTCTGCTGTTCTACTTTAGAGTAATCCAGAAAATCATAGTTAAGGTGATACGTGAAATTTTTTAGGGTTGATTTTATTGTGGCTGAACTGTTATGTCTTTTATTATACAGGGTTACACATAAAATTATTGTTTATGTTCGCAAAGTAGCTTAAACTAGTAAAAGATAGCAGTTCAGCCGCAATAAAATAAAAACCCTAAAAAATTTGAATTTCCCGCTAGAGCGAGACGTATCACCTTAAATCTAGCCTAACAGTAGAAGTGCTGAAGTGACCTAATAAATAACGCAGCGACACACGAACCCTCCCAACAAGCCTGTGCATTCAAACTGGAGATTATAAAAATGAATAGGTAATGTATGAAAAAGATGAACATGTATAATGCATTTCATTCAAAATGGTTTTCAGTTGAATATAAATTAAATAACTTCCTAGTCCTACCTACCAAGCTAATGTAGTCCTGCCTGATAGTACCTAATAATTATATAACATTATTTTTTAAGTAAATGACCTAGTAGTGGATTAAGTAGTGTTAAATAAAATAAGGTAGGTATAAGTAATTGAAAACTTTTATTTTTTTAAAGTAAATATCGGTCTCGGCCTTTTTTATCGGCGCATATAAGTAATAATTTAATAACATTATGTAATGCCTAAAGTACTTACCATCTTATTAAACCTTGGCCAGAAAACCAAAAAGTAACTTAAATTAATTTAATATCAAATATTTTTTATTGTATCTAAGTAAATAACAACATAGCTCAAACAATTAGCAAGCTGAAGTGGCAGTGGGCCGGCCATGTTTGCCGCAGAACCGACAACCGTTGGAGCGAACGGATACTGGAGTGGAGACCGCGTTTAGGCAAGCGTAACTAGTGTAGGACGCCCTCCGGCGAGATGGAGCGACGATCTGAGGAGTGTAGCTGGCAAACACTGGATGAGAAGAGCCGAAGACCGGGCTCAGTGGCGCGTCTTGGGAGAGACCTACGTCCAGCAGTGGACTGATATAGGTTG
Organism: Ecliptopera silaceata; assembly: GCA_932527185.1. Lineage (NCBI taxonomy): Eukaryota > Metazoa > Arthropoda > Insecta > Lepidoptera > Geometridae > Ecliptopera > Ecliptopera silaceata. Next base: position 4,199,328 of record OW052208.1, on the reverse strand, counting down.
ATGATGATGATTAAATAACAACAACAAACACAAATAATATTTTTCTTAAATATAAACTGGTTATAAATTATTCTGATGTTTGATGATGAAATCCAGCATTATGTCATCCGTGACGACGCCTTTAGGTATGAGGCCTGAAAAAAATAACAGTAAATAATAGTATAATAAATAGTAAGTAGGTAATTAGTAGCTAAATAAAAGCTTAGTGCGTAAATAACGGGAATTTTGTAGTCTGTAACGCCACTCAAGTTGAACACTGTTTATAGTATTTTACCAGCTAAGATTTAATGCTAAGATTCTTCCTGCCACTATCTCAACAAAAATAAATGTCAAAAATGACATTTAGTTTAAAAAAAAACTGCGATAATCTTTTGTCAAAAGTTGAGAGACGATTTTAAGTATGATCTACATAAGCGTGGCCTTATCTCACGCTAGATGGGGTCGGCTTTCTTCTTCCAGTCACTTACCTATTATTATTCGTCAATAAATAAATTAACTAAGTAGGTACATAAGATACGTTGAGCTTTTAAAGTTACCTGTCATACTGTTATCTCGCTTGATCTCTTCTACGATAACAACAAAAGGGGTTATGTCTAGTATTCTTGACGCAAGGCCGACGGTAGGCAAGCCCTTGTTCTCGACAATCTGGTAGTAAGTCTTCATGAGATGTCTGCTTACAGATTTGTTCAGATCTAGCGCCTCGTTCTTTTGTTTTGGGTTTGTCGCATCAGCTCTGATGCTTTTTTTCGAGATGACTCCTTTTAAAAACCTGAAGGAAAAATATACGGCGTAGTTACGTACCTGCCTACCTAGGTAGGTACAGGTGCATTGTTAGTGGTCCAATATGTTTTATACTCACTTATTATATCCTAAAACAATAGCAATATTATGTTCAGATCCCATTACATCCAAAGCTTCATTTAACGAAGCATCTTCTAAAATGTGTGGAACATTACGATTTATTTTTAAATTCGATATTGAGCGGTTCCACCACCTGAAAAGAGAAAACCAAATTATAAATTAAATACATAACTTTAAGGCAAGGCTGTTTAATTATATGTTCTATCTAGCTAAAATTTAATTAATTATTTTTATAAAATTTATTTAATAAATTCGAAAATACTTATAAAGGTACTAACTCATCGTAGGTACTCTCTATAAAGGGTGTAATAGGAGGGGTGGACTAAAAGTGACATCTAACCTAAACTCCGATTTTGACCATCATAACGACTGAATATCGCTGAACATACATGGGTGGATATATCGATAGACATTGAGGTTCACCATCGCCCTGCCACTTTTGGTCCACCTCTCCTGTTACACCCTGTATAATACGAAAAACTATGGTATAGCCGTGCCATTTTTTGGTCGACTTGGCGGGGGCACTGCCTTGCATGTGCATGTGTGCGGCATGCCTTATGATGCCTATTAACTTAATTTGAATGCAAAATAATTTTCTTACATAAAATCTCGTTCAGGCGGTTCTTTGAAGAGTTGCGCTTCCATCCACTGGTCACAGACGAACTTGGTCATGTAGTTGCGGATGCCATCGGGCAATATCACCACCACTCGACTGCCGGGGCCCAGCTTCAGTTCCTTGATGGCTTGGATGGCGGAGTACATGGCGGCGCCACTGCTGCCACCTGACAGATTTATTAAATCAGTTTTAATAATTAAAATCTATTTATAAATGAAACCCGTTTTCCGTTGTCACAACATAGCATGAAAACGGCTTGACCGATTTGGCTGATTTTTTTTTGTAGTTTTCTAATACTGTATACAAGGTTCTTACGGAAAAAAAATTAAGAAAATCTCTCAGAAAAAAAAATCTCTCTAAGGCGGTACGAAGTTCGTCGGGACAGCTAGTAAATAAATATAATAGATAATTGGTAAGTGCTATGAAATGGATAGAAGCTTGTGTTATGGATAAATGTTTAGCCATAATGACTCATAAATGTGATAAATTGTTCTTCTAATTATCGTTTTGTTGACAAAACGTTATTTCTAGGCTCTCTACGGAAACATGTAGAGAGTCTACGAAAAAATGGAATCGAAATAATGTAACAATAGATAAGTATATTCGTTGTTTTAGTAAAACATATAAGCCGTGTGTATATTTTAAGGCTTATTCATGCGTTGTCTTGATTTTCTGAAAATTATAATATAATATTATTTTATCAGTTCTTTTCTTACCGCATAGCAATCCTTCTTTTTTTATAATTTCGCGGCTCATGTTAAATGATTCAAGGTCATTTGGCTTCATCACCTTGTCCACCAGAGATTTGTCGAGAACTCTCGGCACGAAGTCGCCACCAATTCCTTCAACCTAAAATAAATTTCATATTTTTCACGGTCGAAATGAGAACGATGTAATTAGCAGGGTAATAAGGTGCGATTGTGCATTGTGCTTCAAAATCAAACGCCTTAATTAATTACATAAAGTTTAATTTTCTCGTATGTAAACATTTCATACCAATAAAATTATATAAAATACTAGCGGCCCGTCCCGGCTTCGCACGGTGGACATTGAGTTACGTTACTAAAGTTTATTTTTTTGAAAACTGCGCAGTAGTTTTGAGTTTAATTCATTACAAACATACCTGCACACACCCTACACACAAAATACAAATCATTCCCCTTTATAATATTAGTGTAAATTAGCAGAATTATTCCTATAGAATTCAGTTGTATGAAAAAAACCTTGGGGTATCTAAGTGGACCTAACTGAATTATTACACGTTCAAAGGTTTCGTGAGTTAATCAATCGTGAGTCACGAAATATACCTCAGACATAAATAAAAATAAAAAATACAGGTTCCTCCATATAGGCGAAAGTTGCCTTTTTAATATTAGTAGGATAGTAGAATTATGAGAATTGTCCAAAATATAACGATAGTAAGACGAAGTTGCGTTCACCAGATAGTATTGTATAGCACTTACGAAAAAGGGTTTAGGCTGTCCCCTCCCAAACATGATGGAGCCATGCGGGTCGACAGCCACGACGACGCACCGAGGACACCTCTCCTTGATCTTGCGAGCGACGCCCGCCACCGTGCCCCCGGTGCCGGCGCCCATCACCACCATGTCCACCTCACCCACGGCCGAGAGGATCTCTTCGGCGGTATGCTCATAGTGCGTCCATGGGTTCACTTCGTTGTTGTACTGAAATTTACTTTACACTTTCAGAATAACAAGGTTTGAAAAGGTTTTATTTTATGGGGTGTTTCTATGTATGTATTTATTAGCAGTCTAGTTCCCATCTTCCTACCCTTGTCCCACATTATTTGGGGTCGGTACAACACGTCCTCTTCTTCCACTCTCCTCTATCAGACGTAATCTCAATGCTCACACCTTTCTTACACATACTTAGTACTTATATATCTAGCAGTCTAGTTCCCATAGTACTAACAAGCTTTGCTTAGTTTGGGACTAGAATGTGATGTGTGAAATGTCCGTGAATATTTTATGTAGGTACCTTTATATTTAATAACATTTATTAACGGTACATTTGGTAAATATAATCGCCTGACAAATGATTGGATGATGCACAACTACGATGAACAACAATGACAAAAAAATTGGCTAATTGTGCTTATAATATATGAAAACAATGAAGCATAATTAAAACATAAGTGCATTTCTTAATAAGTCAATAACTAAGTCATATGAGTTGGCACGTTATGCCATACATTTGTAAGCTATCTTAATTCAAACTCATTCATTGATTGAGTTTCATTCAGATTCATTAATTGTTTTGTTACCTGATCCAAACTAATTGCATTAGGGTTTTCATCCAATAGTTTCTCAGCGACTGAGACGAAGTTTAGGGGGTCTCCGTATGGGGCCATCGCTGGGGTCTGGACAACTTCAGCCCCAAGAAGGCTGATTGTCGACATTTTCTCATCAGAATTCTTGTCTGGTGTGACGATTGTACATCCATATCCTGTAATCGAAAATATAATGATCATGATCACTCCGCATATTAGACAAAGTTTAAGTTTCATATTTGCTGTCAGTATTTCTTCTTAGTACCTAGTATTCTCGCAAGCACAAAAATGCATGGTATTAGGTATTACGGTACTGTAATAATAAGAGCGTCAGTAATAAGTAGATACTGTAATAAATAAGTACCTACTAATGCTTATATAATACTACACACTGTAAACTGAAAATAAGGTACCTACTTTCATAAAATTATTGAAAACATGCTTGATTTTTTAATTTACTTACCACGAACAGCAGCAGTCAAAGATACACCAATGCCGGTGTTTCCAGAAGTGGGCTCAATGAATCGCATGTCTTTCTTCACCAGGCCCTGCTTCTCGGCTTCGAGCACCATGCTGTATGAGATGCGGTCCTTGATAGAGCCACCCGGGTTCAGAAACTCGCATTTTGCAACTGGGTTCGCGAATCACGAAAGGAAAAAATAATCATTAGATTAAAGTAGTAAGTAGGTAATAATAATAATTCCGGTCTACTCCATGATCAGACCGGAACAGACATTGGTTAAACAAAAAAATCTAAACTAAATAATAGTGATTTCTCTGTTGGACTTTGTCTGCTGTTAAACGTAAGTAAAAAATATAAACAAACGTTAGTTTTGATACAAAAGAAGAATAAATCAATGAATAATGAAATATATATTTTTCTATCTAGACTCTAGGTCTAGATAAATAAAATTATTAGAGTACCTATCAGAAACAAAGTTTGCAAGAAAAACATTTTCACTAATGATTCATTTGCAAATTATAGTTACCGAAAATGTATAAAATACACTTACATAATTTATCAGCGTGTATATAAAGTCGTTTATCTTTGTTGCATTGACTGCTGTGATAAGTAAGTGTAATATATATATACAAAATATGTATACTTACACATTTCACATTCAATGCCATGGTCCTTAGGTATCCTGTTCAGTCGCACCATGGGCGTGTTGCCGATCACTTCCAAGATATTGTCGTAGATCTTGGCACTGTGCAAAAACTATTTTGAGATTTACTGTACCTACTCACCATAAAGTACTGAAAAGTACTGAAAACTCTACTACTTATTGGCCTAGATCCTAGGCAAATAGTAGAGTTTCTTCGACTAACTTTCTTCAAATAAAATCGGAATCATGCATGAGCAAAAACCATGACCTAGGCCCTAGGTCATGGTTTTTGGTCATGTATGATTCCGAACTTATTCTAATTTCAAGGTCGTACTTTGGTTAGTGGTGAGTTTTATAAACTAACGATAAACCGATATTTTTATTTAGTTATTTTAACCAACAAAAATTTATTTGTTTTCTCGTTCGTTCATTTTCATAAATTTTCACACTTACAAAATTGTAACCTTAAAAAAAGTTTAAAGTTCGTTTCAATTACAATAGAAACTTCACAAACTGCTTTTAAAGTTAAAGTTATTCCTTGAATGGTGTTATATGACGTACCTTGTGTGGTTATCCATTATCGCAGTATAATCGTTTTATTGAGTACTCGCGAACAGTGTCTGGGGACTGGAAAGCATAACTTTTCATTTTCCTATTTATACTACGCGGCTTCTAAATGGAAAGATGGACAAGTCGTAAAAATATTTTTTTAATTTACATTCACTAAAGGTAAACTAACTAACATTCAAATATTTTGTTGATGTTCTTATGTTTTTTAATTATTTGCTTTAAAAAGAAAATGAATCGCGGAACATATACTTGAGAAAACTTGAGAGAGTTTTCGAGTTCAGACGTAGAAGCGATAAAATTTAGAAATGTACTTAAGTATATTTATTTATCGTGTTTTAATTGGATTTTTAGTTAATTTTATAATTGAATTGATTTAAACATGGAATTGAATTTATTTTTATTTAAACCTTTGTTTTTTTTTTAATGCAGTAACTTTTTTAATTATCATTTTTCATACAATATCTATCTTTTGTTCATGGAAATAAATAAACTAAAGTATAAAAACTAACTTGAACATAATTAGGTACTTACTAATAATTAAAATTTCTGGTAAGTACACTTTGTTAGATATTTACACTCACTAAAATTGGGTAATTCAATAGTTTAATTTTAAAATACGACTTATACAACTTTGATCAACTGCTGACGATATCCACTCATCATCTCATTCATCAAATAATGGTTCAGTAATCAGAACATATCACAATGTAGATCGATACGATAGTAGATATTACCTACTAAACTCATTAATATCGATAATGAGGTTTTTTATTTCGCTATAAGTATCTGGTTAATGTTTTATGCACTAGGTTTTAATAAAGCGAACACTCGCGCAAGCACGGATGCAGGACTGAATCACTGGGACATTTACTGACCCTGTAATGTAGGTAGGTATGTATCACACTTTACATACTCCGATAATTTATAACATTGCCTTCAGCATTCGTTACACAAATTACTCTTGGTGCGATTCACAAGCCAATGCAAGAAGTAGAAGAACAATATTACTGATTTACTATAGATACGTAGTACCTAAGTCCACATTTCAAAAAGACTGTTCTATGAGAACATTATCTGTGTCTGTATAATAGTACATTGTTCACCGAGAGGAGACTTTAAAACACCCGAGATCGGGAATCGCACTTTCTCTTGAGTGATACATAGTGCTTTATACTACACCTACGAGGAAAATAAAAAACTAAAATTTTCACATGTTCTTTTTTCAAATTGTTTGACACCATCCAACACACAGCTAGTGGCCAGTGTCATTTTGCGAACTTGGAGATAAAAACTCACTGTAAAAACTTTTTGGCTTTTGATATTTAGGTTACCAGCGCATAGTCTTACCCAAAATTATAAAAGAAAAACCACGTAAGAAATGGATTTTCATACACTTTTCTCTCCCGCTCAGATGCGTTTTCTCGCCGCATATTTGTTCGATATGCAATGACGTACTTTCTACCGTAAATTTGATAAAGTATCAAGGTACTTTCCGAGCAGGTGTAGTATAAAAGTATATACCTACTATTAACTATACATCCTATTATTATGCCATAGTAACTATTATTGTAATGTAACTAACATGATACAATAAATAAATCTATATCTATATTCAAAACAAATATTATAAATGTGTAACAGGCGGGATATTAATAAAACTAGTAGTCTCGTATAACCAATTTAATATAGTGCAAAATAAACTATTATATTAGAAAAAGCACATGGAATTAATTTATTTGCCTTGACAAAGTAATTGAGTTGTGGTCAACATTGGTAAGACATCGTATCAGACAGACAATACAGTCTTGTAAATTATTTAGCAATATCTCTATCACATGTATTATGATTAATTAATCATGTATGTGAGAGAGATATGTCATAGTAGCAGGTGAAATCCCAGATAGATCTATTGCTCTGCTAGGTACCTACTTTGCTTCCTATAAATTACCTAAGCGCTAAGCAACAACACGCTTATAAATTCTGAAGGTTAGCGTGGGTAGGTAATATAATCAATAGTGTCCTTTAATTACTGTTTTGTCTCTTCCTATATTCCTAGATATTAATGAGATCATCATTATTGGATCTATCTTGTTCTACGAAATACAAAAAATATTTTTTTTATATTTTTAAGGTTTTTAGGGTTTCACCTCAAAGAAATAAATAGGTAATTGTGATTATACAGTTGCCATTAGAAAACAATAGAGGATTGCTTCTTCTTCTGTTATTAATTTCAGAATTTAAGAAAATAAATCGATAAGTAAAATAATAAATAAAATAAATTGTTCTGCTTAGTGTAACCGATGAGGCTACTAGAAATACATTATGAACGATAGTCACTAATTATATGATAACCGGTAAATAGCGGTTTCACATCCACTTCATTATAATTTATACTTAGTTAACTAATTCCATAGCATTTGCTACAGAAATTGACAGCTTGAACAAGGTAAACTGAATACATACTTAACCCTGAGAGTGGATAGTGCAAGTCAGTCTTAATTACTAGATATGCTATATTTATAACTGCGCTTGTGCGTGTATCTTTTGTTTTTCACAACAAGTGCTTATGTCTATATGTGCTTCGTTTTTATCAAAATAAAATAAACTCAAACAAAATATAAATCCCGTCAAGTAGTGAGATCGAACGCCGTGGGTTTAAGTTAGAAGTGTCCATTCTGAGATCCAGCAAAGATGTAATCCAAAACATCATCCGCCGTGATCACGCAGTCCGCTGTAAAGTGCTCTAGAAGAAAATAATTTTACTTGAATAGATTGTGTGATAGGTTTTCAGGCAAATAAGTATATAAAAAAACCCTTCAAGTTCATGGCAGAACACTTATTAATGATCATTGTCATCGTGAAATAAATGTTTATTTTTATCTTTACGTCGCACTTTCACACTATTCAATATTGATTTGAATCCTAAGAAATACGGAAAGCTACTCACTTCCATCGTTACAATCTTTTCCTATCACAACGAATGGCGCAATATCCAGGACTCTTGCTAGGCGACCTATTGTCGGTACACCTTTTTTGCCGTTCATCGCCAGTGTGAAACAATGTTTAACCAAGTGATCTACTACTGGCGAGCTGAAGTCCAAATCTTCGGAATTCTGTTTGGGAAATTTAGTAGGATTGGTTGCATAGTTGCGTAAAGCGTCTTTGGAAACTGCTCCAATAAAGAAACTGAAAAGAGTAAACGACATACAATGCCTCTGCCTCTATATAAGTAGCTCAATATTTTAGGTATTTATTTAAGTATTCTTGCTACATACTCTTTACAATCGTTCACGATGGCTATGTCCAGGCTTTTCATCGCACGCACAGCTTGTGCGCACGTGGATTTTTCATCTAGTATTGGATATCTCATAGTAAGGTTTAGGTTTGTAATAGGTTGGTCCCACCATCTGCAATATACAACTTGAAGTTAAGCAACAAAACGTAATCAGGAAGTTTTGTTGAGAAAGTATTTATTAAAATTAAAACTCTGCCCTCGGGCGAGATGGAGCGACGATCTACGGAGTGTAGCTGGCAAAAACTGGATGAGAAGAGCCGAAGACCGGGCTCAGTGGCGCGTCTTGGGAGAGACCTACGTCCAGCAGTGGACTGATATAGGTTGATGATGATGATTAAAACTAACTTCATGGTGTGCTGTGGCGGATCTAAGAACAAGAGAGCCTCCATCCATTGGTTGCTCACGAACTTGTCCATGTAATTACGGATGCCATCAGGTAAGATGACTACGATGCGTTGTTGAGCTCGGAACTTGTATTGTTTAGCAGCTTTGATTGCTGCGACCATTATTGCACCGCTACTGCCACCTACGATTTCAAGATGACAAAAAAACAATTAGATCAAAACATTTAAGTAGTTTTACATAGGTGAATCCGTCAGTGACTTAGTCCCAGTATTAGTAAATTCAATAGTTTAGTGTTATCCATTCATATCGATAGAAGTAACTTACCGTTTTCAGATAAATGATAAAATTAAATATTTACCGCACAATAATCCTTCTTTTATAGCCATTTCTCTGGCCATCAAAAATGCATCCTCATCAGTAACTACTTCAAAATTATCAACAACTGTTTTATCCAAGGTCTCTGGTATTTCTTGGCCTCCAATACCCTCAATCTATTAAAATAATATATATATTATTAGTATGATGCTTCAGTCCTGTGCCATGTGATGCATTTATTTCATCATGTAATTTAAAGTTTATTTTTTCTCTAACCTATCTTGTCCCACTGCTTGGCAAAGGGATTCCATCAATTCCTATCAAAAGTTTATTAAAGACAATAAAATATATAAAATAGAAAATAACACAAAATTTTACCAAAAATGGATGGGCTTTGCCTCGCGTGTTGATCATTGTCGATCCGTCTGGTTCGGCAGCAATAACCAAGCAGTTGGCACAATCCTGTTTTACCCTTTTACCGATGCCGGAAATGGTACCCCCGGTACCTGCTCCCATCACTACCATGTCGATGTCATTATCCAAAGCTGTCGTTAGTTCCAAACCAGTAGTCTCGAAGTGGGTTTCAGGATTTACAGGATTTTCAAACTGTTCCACAGAAATTTATTGAAAATCATTATTGATAGAATAAAAATAGGTATTATTTTTTGCTTTTCAGTTTTTACGGGGTTTTTTTTGTTATACATTATTATGTTAGTAGTAAAGTAAATGCTATATTATAATGAAAACATATTTTCTAGATTACTTAATTTTTTTTACCTGCGCTAAAGTCATTCTATTCTTTGGATCGTCAGCAATTATTTTTGCTGCAGTTTCTTCTTCGTTCATGTTATCTTTGATTTGTATAACTTCTGCTCCAAGTAGAGTAATAGTGCTCACTTTTTCAGCGGAATTCTTTTCTTTTGTCACTACGATGCATCCGTTTCCTGATACAAAGTAATATAACCATGATTATAGAATTAAAGTTGAAGCACCTGTAACTTCGCTATACTTTTACATTATGCATAATTTTAATATTGTTAATTTAATTGTTCTCCATCCAAGGGTTGTCTGGAATAAATCGCTCATCATCATCATCATCATCCGCAGCCAGATTTCGCCCACTGCTGGGCATAGGCCTCCCTTTTCTTGTGCCACTCTCCACGGTCCTGTGCTAGTCTCATCCATAATAAATCGCTCATTTAGCGATAAAGCTTTAATAACGCTAATTGTACACTTTATTCCTTTTTGCCTCGATATTCTTGGTTTTTAAGGTGGCACCAAAGAGTTTTTCATCAAATGTTTCATTGTTGTGAGCCTACTTTGTCTATCTGTCGTTTTCTAATTAATGACAACAAATATTACAAACAATCAAAGCGCGTTGTTGCTATTTTAAAAGTTACGTTGATAACTTAGGCTTCTAAATACGGGAATTAATAATTAATATACATTATATGTACCATGCAGGGTAGCGTTGAGCGCAATAGCGATGCCTGTATTACCAGAACTAGGCTCCACAAACATGGTGTTAGGGTGTACTTCACCCTTTTTAATCGCATCCTCCATCATCGACTTCCCGATCCTGTCCTTGTTACTTCCACTTGGGTTCAAAAACTCGCATTTAGCATCTAGAAAAGTTATTTCTTTTAAGCATGCGTCTCAACCGTGTCAAAAATAGAGCACTTTAAATATTATTTTAAATACATGTAATTTAGGTAAGATTTAATAGAATTAAACACTCTTGTTTACTGGAAAACATTAGAAGATAGCTAAAACTATGTAGGTAAGTCGCGGGCATAATCATAATCATCAATATAATATAACATCCAAAATATAACGATAATTCTTATTTTAGATAATTCACACAATATCTTTATAAATTATCGCCTGTGTTTTATTCTGATGTATAAGTTACATTTTTGTAAAGTTTTATTAAAATCCATTCAGTATCTAGTAATTGCGTAAAAGTAGCGAAGTAGCGAAGCGCGTGTCGCGAACGCGAAGCTTTACTTAGTTGCTATATCGATGAGTAGACTAAATAGAATACTAGAACGTTCCTTTGTGACGACACAAAATGCTGAGACAGCGAGTCGTAGGCTCCGGCGAAGGGGGCGAGCGGGTGCGTGCACGCCGCTGCTCCTGGCAGTCAGGTTCGGGACGCGCAGACAGATAGATTAGAGAGTGAGCTTGACAGAAGGCTCCGGGAGAAGTATCAGTGAGTGAGTTTCAATGGACGTTCAGTCAGAGGCATTGGTGAGTGGGCTTGAGTGTACGTTCCGAGAGATGCGAGCGAGTGAGCTTGAGGTAACGTTTCAAGACATACATTGGTGAGTGACCTTAATTTATAACTGCACGAGTTATCAGATGTTGACCAATGCATTCAGGATAGTAAATGAAGCATTATTCGCACAGGCGATTAGTTGAACCAACGCAGACAATGCAGCGCTGATCGTGCAGACGATCAGCTGAACAGTGTACACTGGTGCAGCGCAGACTAATTCAGAATTGATTGTACAGACGATCGGTTAAACAGGCACACAGAATCCTGCACAGAAAGAGCGAGGCTCGGGGTGGCTTAAGGGGAGGTTGGAGGCCACACGGGGGGAAACCCCCATGACAGACAGAAACGGGAGCAGTTCCCACGTACTGAAACGGGAGGAGTCCCCAGACTCAAGGGAAACAGTTCCCAATAACAAACCAGACACATTTTATATAGTCAGACAACAGCATCATTACAATTTATAACTTCAGACTTTCGTCTTACCTTTCAGTTTAGGTAATTTGGCGACATGGTGGAGATGCAGGGATAATAATCTCGATAATATTTTAGTAGAAAACATAATACGCAGAAAAATAATTCAGTTCTTATTTTTCAGCCGATATTAATGTCGTATCGTATCCGTACGTTATAAAAATATAAGCGAAGCATAGATGAAAAAATAAATAAAATAATGTTACTTGTGTACAATGGCACTAAGTATAGCCCAACATTTAAGCCTTAAACACAAACAGAAATACATTGTATTGACCTATTTAATGTCACAGGAACCTAACAAGGGTTACATTGTCTGCAGAGATTAATTGTTACTAAACGAGACAGATATTTTGCAAGGGGTAGTCAGAGGCAAGTCCAAACATTACAGAAGTGATACAGTCTACACTACAGAAAGTTTTATCGAAAAGTCAGCACAAGTTTCCATTTGTTAAAATGATTTATAATTCAACACTTTTAAGTTCGCATTATAGGTACCTACCACCTACCTACTTATTTTAGTGAAAAACAAAATAGAGAAAACAAATCAAAACAGTGAATAGAGAAGAGGAAAAGGTCAGGAATCAGTGGTAATTACAATATTTTATATACACTATACAGACATAGTAACATGGTCAAATACAGCCCTAAAAGAACGAAAGATAGAAAAATATATACAGTAATATTCAGTAATTTAGACAGTATAAAATATATACAGAAAACCAGATCAAACACAATCAATCTATTAGAAGAAAAGAGAAAAACTAATGAATTATAATAAATTACAGAACAAAATGTATAAACAAAATTTTAATGAAGGCAAGACATATAAAAGTACATAACTACAATGTGGCCTAAAACATAACATTTTTTTTGTGATACGCTCTCATGGGGCCTCTCTTTGTTTACATTTGGTTTAAGGTATCACATAATAGTTCATTTGTCCAAATGCTGATAAAGTAAACATTACTTTGAGCTAACGAAAAACATATTCGTTATGGTGTCGGATTATTTTACGCACTAAATGATGATGGTACAGTCAGCTTAACAGATCAGTTTTATTGATGAAAATGTATATAGTTACAGAGATTTAATTAACGAAGTGTTTTGTTTATCGTTTTGAACAGAGTACAAACAAATCTAAATATTACAACGATAACTTGAGTAAACTTACTCTTGGGTCCATGAGTAAGTACTGTATCAAAAATGAAAGAGGTCCTCCGAACCCGTTTTTTAAAAGTTGATTTTAGTGTCCGTGCGTTCTGTACAGATTAAAAGTCAGTGTGCATGTCAGAAATTTACAGCGAGTTACAACAACAGAATAAGCAAATTCAAAGCTAGAGGGTGTCGATCAAAGATTTAACTCAGAAATACAAAACTACTGTTAATCAGATAGAGAGCCCAATTAGAAAGTTAATCAGTCGGTAAACTTTAGTACAAATTCAGGCCGAACATTTAATATCAGACACAAGTAGATGTCAGTCTCAAACGCTATGACAGAATGAAGCATTCAACATCCTAAATAAAGTAAACTACCAAGAATGGAGTTATTCTAAGTTTATGGTGACGTACCCAGATGTTATCAGTTTTGGGATCAGAAAAAATTGCTATAACCAACTCTTGATGGATTATTGACGCTCACTATGTATAGAGCTCTTTGGAATACTTACAGATGGCAACAATTAATCAAGTGAAAGAGTTTTAAGAGCTGATGAGAGTGATGTTTTATTTTGACAGAAATTATGAGCCAACTAAAAGGGGAATTAAATTAATATTATTTATTCAGAAAAGATTTATTTCAAGTGTGATTGCATTACCTACCAAACTAAGCAAGATAGCAAGCCACAAATACATAGCCTCTGCTACATTTGTTTCAAAGAAAAGCATATGAACGGCTAAGCTAGCCGCATCGAACAGACATTGTAATGAGTTGGGTACTCACAATCAAGCATTATGTTTTACAAAGCTATCGCAGCCGAATAAATCAATTCAGATAAAGTATTTTCAAACAAACACTACGTTGTAACAGACTTACATAATTTATGTAAGGAGTGTAAAGTCAGAAAGTAAAAATCTACAATGTCGCGTTTTATTTCACAGCAAAAAAGAACAGAATCGCTCGCTAACATTATGAAGCTCTCTATAGTGGAAAAGTAAATCTGTCGTTATTTACGTTCGGAGAAAAATCACCACGACAAATGAAAAGTCACGAAGTCATTTTGAAAAACCAAGCGAAGAACTAGTGTTACTCAGTGTGTTTATGCGTGTAAATAAAAATATAAAGAAATAAAACGTATCTGATATTTTATGAAAATTTAAAATCTTATAATGGCAGATGATGGTACATGCGTTAATAAAATTTTCATTTTGATAAGTAATGACTACTATAATTCGTTCATATTACATATAAAGAAATCACGGCTCTTTTCTTAGTGAATTCAGATTTTGGCTTGAAAAGATAAGAGACAGTTGATAATTCAGATCAACTTACCGTGTTGACTTATTATCATTCAGATAAAGGATTCAGAAGTAAACCTAATTAAAGTGATCTTCCAGTCAAATTAGTGGAAGTCAAAAGATTACCGAGACCTTGAATCAAAAAGTATTACAGAATCGTCAAAGGCTACTCATGAGAAACAGACGGTAAAACAGTTGAAGTTTATAGAAACAATTAATTACGAAAAGTAATAGAGGCGGAAAAACAGTTTAAAGAGACAATTCATTGAGAAGAAAATGAACGGCATCATATCCAAAAACCGTGGATCGAATACAGCATAATATTAGCTGAAAGTCGTGTACATAGTTACAATCTCATCAGAAAAACGAAAAGATAGCTCTGATAAGAAATCACAATTATGATCAGATCATATAAAAATTGTAACAAAATGGGAATGCAAAAGAGGTACCAGACCTTTCTTAGCACAAATGCACTCAAGTCATTATCTTTCGCATCATTTCGTACACAGCCGCGATAACACTGAAAGTAGAAGAGAAGAAGAAGATATAGTCTATGATACGTGGACAGACAAAACCAGCAGATAATTAAAACCTGAGCCAATGCTAAGGATCTTTTAGTATGAAAAGATCTGAATGTTTTATGCATAAAATTCAAAGAACATATACGATTGGCCGACCTTATAAGGAAAGACCTTTTTTCAGTTAACTCGATAGAGTTGTTACTCAGTTTTGCGACTTAAAAATAAATTAAAGGAAGAAGCTCATTCAGCTAACGTACCGCGTTTCATTTGAAGTGATTTCAAGTGCGTTTTTACACAGAAAGGTTCTACTTAACAAGATCAGATAATGAGATGTAGTATACGTTGAAATTTAGTATGCAGTATTCACATATTTATTTGCAATATATGTAGACAAAGACGACAAGAATTATACAGAGATAAAAACTAAAGAGAATTATATTTTCCGTTGATAATATTGCGAGAAGCGCACAAACAGTTTCTGACGCATTGAAATTATATGCGATTTCTAAAAAGTCAATGAACAGTTTGTTCACAAATTTACGTGACTGAAATGCAAGCTCAGAGATCAGATCTTTAAAAAACCAAACAGATTTCATGCTGAAGATGAAGAGCATATGAAGATCCATGGTTTAGTGTGAAAAAACAATATGATTAACTCAGTTAGAAGTCTAATTCAAAGGCGGTGTAAAAAGAGCTCAGTCAAAATCAAAACGAGACGTTTTTAAGATCAGTGGTTCAATGTATGATCCATGTGGTTTCACAGTGTCAGTAATGCTCCCAGCAAATTACGTTTTTCCAAAAGTTGTGAAATGACAGAGAAAAATGATGTGATAATCAAGAGATAAATACATATTAATCGCTACTACGCTCAAAGTCTAAACTAAATCAACTCAGGTAGTAAAATTGAATAAAAATTGCATTGTTTCACAGAATCTTCTACGACGCATACGCAGCGGTCGTATAGTTGCGCAGTACCAGTATACATTGAAAATATTTCAGTTTTGTTATGGATTAGTCTAATGCCACTAAAGGACCAAATAAATATACAGATTCAGAGATCAGAATTAGTAAGAGTACTCATTGGCTACAGATTGATAATATAAGTTATATTATAAACAGACCAATAGTCAAACAGTTTTAAGTTGATACAACTCTGACAAACTGCTCGCAACGTTTATTTCGCATAGAGTGAATAAGACAAACAGAACATAAACTTACAAATCAGATAAATGCAAACTAATCTCAATCTATCAGATATTGGCACTAGAGCACATAGAATTGATTGTTACGAAAACTGGCTCAAGAGACAAAATTTATTGATTAATGAATCAGAAAAACGGTATACATATCTTAACAGTGAAAATAATGTAGAAACTCAAATTTAATTGATCGGACAACCTTCCGAATTCAGAAACTACTGAGCCTAAACAATTCAGAGAAACAGACAAACAATTTAGACACTACAGAACCTGTAATAACTGAAAACACTCAATACGTTGACACAAATGAGGCAAAAACACTAGACTAAATATTCAGACTCAGTATTACCTCAGAGAAGTTAGCGTGCCACCAACTTGACTAAATTACTTTGATTATTTACGGAACCAAAGGAAATACTCAGATGCAGAGGAAGATTCAAATACAGATTTGACAGAGAATCAGAAAGAACCAGACCGACTTCCTAAAATTCAGAATCACACAAAAATTTATTGCCAAATCACAGAAGCTATAATGTATCACGTAGAAGTTTAACATAGTCTTGCTAAAGATCAATTTTGGGTGTCAGATGGACGATCCACAATTTAAAAAGTTATCAGAAAATGTGCCAAATGTGAGAAATTTAGTAGTAAATTTTTAGTGGTGGCCCATTCAAATTACCAGCAATGCATAATTTATCACAAAAGCGAGTAAAGTTCAGTATACCATTTCATTCATTGGTTTAAATTATTTCAGTTCTCTTCTAATTAGAACGTACAAGATAAATAAATGAACAAATATTGACGGAGGTTCGCAAAACACATTTTAGTCCCAAACTAAGATAAGCTCGGAATATGCTTACTTACTTACCTGACAATCAGAAAGTATAAATTTGGAAGTACCTAGTAAAAGACTTCACACAAGACAAGACTTGACAAAAAGTATTTAGAAAGAATTGAAAGATTTCGTACAGTTGATTGTATCAGACAATACCACACAGTTAAGCTTACAGCAAAAGTGATAATTTTAGATATTGTTTAAAAAACAAAGTACCAACGATGGAAGCTTATTCAAGAGTCAGCCCATTAGTTTTGAAGATTTTACGAGCACCTTAATTGGTTCGGTCAAACATAGTATGAAATAAATTTAATACAAATACATATTTCACAAATTACAATCAGTTATACCTATACAGTAAAAATTAACTTGAGACCATCGTAAATACTAGAACTCAGACCACGGTTTGTGCAAAACTAGAACAAGTTTTAACTTCTCAAGACTTTACACTTTCTTTCGTGTGGGAGGTTCAGTTACAACTGAAATTTTAGATCAATCAAATCATAACAGAACTCAGGACAAAATATCAGGAAATCAGTATTCAACTAGCCTGCGTGAAAGAAATGACCATCAGAGATAACCAATAATATTATTAATTAATAGAACACCAAGGTTAACAGAAACAGTTTAAATAAGATCAGACAGAGCAGACAGTTAAAATAATAACAAAGTTTATAAGGGTTCGGACGGACAGGGTAAAGTAGCCAAAGTAAAACAAAGCCATCAGGGTAAAACAAACTCTTTCCAGTCACAGTTCAAAGCCAGTACAGCCAGATACAGTACCATTACAAAATCAAAATACCTAATCATATTATCAGAAGTCCCAGTCAAAATCCCAATTTTGAATAATTTTCCGTTGAACAAACTTCAGAAAAAATTGATCAGTAACAGTTCTTTAACGAATTCAGAACTCACACAGTTCTTTAACAGATTCAGAATTCACACAGTTCTTTAACGAATTCAGAATTCACACAGTTCTTTAACAGATTCAGAATTCACACAGTTCTTTAACAGATACAGAATTCACACAGTTCTTTAACGGATACAGGCAAAGAAACGTCAAAGAGAACAAAAAGTTAATCAGTTGATAATCACATTGTTCGAGTAGTAGAATCAGACAAATACCATAAATAAACAGTTATTAGTTAATTTCTTATTGAATGTAATCAGCTATAGCAAAATATATTCAGTACCCAGAAGAGTTTTAATTTTTTCTTCGGCTGGCGGGAATGTCGCGAACGCGAAGCTTTACTTAGTTGCTATATCGATGAGTAGACTAAATAGAATACTAGAACGTTCCTTTGTGACGACACAAAATGCTGAGACAGCGAGTCGTAGGCTCCGGCGAAGGGGGCGAGCGGGTGCGTGCACGCCGCTGCTCCTGGCAGTCAGGTTCGGGACGCGCAGACAGATAGATTAGAGAGTGAGCTTGACAGAAGGCTCCGGGAGAAGTATCAGTGAGTGAGTTTCAATGGACGTTCAGTCAGAGGCATTGGTGAGTGGGCTTGAGTGTACGTTCCGAGAGATGCGAGCGAGTGAGCTTGAGGTAACGTTTCAAGACATACATTGGTGAGTGACCTTAATTTATAACTGCACGAGTTATCAGATGTTGACCAATGCATTCAGGATAGTAAATGAAGCATTATTCGCACAGGCGATTAGTTGAACCAACGCAGACAATGCAGCGCTGATCGTGCAGACGATCAGCTGAACAGTGTACACTGGTGCAGCGCAGACTAATTCAGAATTGATTGTACAGACGATCGGTTAAACAGGCACACAGAATCCTGCACAGAAAGAGCGAGGCTCGGGGTGGCTTAAGGGGAGGTTGGAGGCCACACGGGGGGAAACCCCCATGACAGACAGAAACGGGAGCAGTTCCCACGTACTGAAACGGGAGGAGTCCCCAGACTCAAGGGAAACAGTTCCCAATAACAAACCAGACACATTTTATATAGTCAGACAACAGCATCATTACAATTTATAACTTCAGACTTTCGTCTTACCTTTCAGTTTAGGTAATTTGGCGACAGCGCGAGTAACAAACATACATCCATCCATCCACACATCCATCCATACAAATTTTCGCATATATGATAGTAGGATAGATATTTTACATACATATATCACAGAGCAAGCCATGATCTGCAGGTATCTTAGCGAGTTTGATGAGCGGAGTTTCCCCAACTACTTCAAGGATGCTGTTGTAAATTGGATGAACCGGATTACCCCTGCAAAATAATATACATATACATATTTTTAAATATTCACGAACATTTCACACATCACACTCTAGACCCAAACTAAGGAAAGCTTGTACTATGGAAACTAGACTGCTGATATAATACTTATATACATAATTTTTGTAAATGCATACAAAGCATACACAGAACAAATATTTATGTTCATCACACAAACATTTGCTCTGGGTGGGACTCAAACCCACGACCAACAGCATGGAAGGCAGAGCTACTACCAACTGAGGTGTGACGTCTGTCAAAATATATTTTCGTGCAACAATTCATAAAGTATTACCTATGTACATAATAGAAGTAAAAATAAGAAGTACTTACATCATTCTTCGGGATTGAGATGGTCTTCCCGAGTTATGTCTGAACTTGGCTAGGCTGTTCATATTTTTTCAATTTCCACGTCGTCAAAAGTGTTGAAAAGAAGTTTACAATAAAATATTTTGTACATTTTCACCTTTATATACTTATTTAGAAAATGTTTTACGATTTTAATAAAATATTTAAGAGGGCATTCATTATTATTTACATGTATTTGGCTATAACAGTTAATAACGTTGAAATTAAAATAATAAAGATAAGTTAATAATTGAACTATTTAATCTAAACTAAAGTAATACTTTACTTTATGGGTATTTCGAGTCGGTTTTAATAATTTAAGGTTTTCATTGCAGTCTCAACATGCTCTTGAATTTAATTAGTATAAATCTTCAGTGAAGAATCTGGACGAAGCTAAACGCAAGTAAATTCTTCCTTTCTTATCGATTTTTAAGAGATTGAGAAATATGATTACTGAGTGAAGAAAAGTTGTAGAGCGCGTTTATGTCTTTAGCTTAGAAATTTTCAGCTCAGTTCTGCTACGTATATCAAATTCTGTTTATTGACAAATATATTTTTAAGGGACGAGTGAATGGATATCTTCTAGACAAGCGTAATACATCGTAGATCGCATCGTCACTTCGCAGTCGCAGTCAAACGCTTGCCCATAACTTGTAAAAAAAACATCCTTGATCTACAGTAACAGTGCAGTTTTTGTGTTTTGTCTTTGAATGACTTGAAGTAATGTAATGTTTTTAATAACAACAGGCATATTAATTTATTAATATTTATTATTAATTTCTTAAATAGGAAACATTTATTCTTGTACTAGCTGTTCCCGCCGCGACTTCGTCCGCGTGCCGTTTTAAGAGATTTTGCTATAACCCATCTTTTTATGAGAGAAAGAGAAAAAAGAGCAGTCTAAGAAGGAAAACTTAGTATCTATACCTACTTATTAATAAAACCGGGCAAGTGCGCACGAAGAGTTCCGTACCGTATCTATCTCCCGTTGCCCTTATCAATATCGAATAAATAAAAATCACGCTTATGTATAAGCCCCCTTTAATATTAATTATTCGTGATAGTTATAGAATTGATAATAGACAGAAATCAAAAACTCAGTAATAAGGTCTAGTTTTACCCTAAATTTAATAATAATTTCGTTATCAACACTTAGGGATGCTGGACCAATTCACCAATGATATCTTTCATGACCTTTCGAAACCAAATAATTTCTCTAGCAGTTTCACTTGCTGCCACTATTTCTGCCTCGATGGATGAAATCGCTACTGTGCTGTGGCGTTTACTATTCCAGGATATTAGACCTCCAGCATACATGCAAAGAATGCCTGAGGTAGACTTTCCAGTTTCATGATCACCTCCGTGGTCAGCGTCACTGTAACATTCTAAATTATGACTATTTCCTGGCTTGTAAACGATGCCTTCTTCTATAGTCCCTTTCAAGTAACGCATTATCCTCTTGATATTGATGATGTTCTCCCTTGTGGGTTTATCTAAATTCCGAGATACAACACTGACAGCAAAGGCTATGTCAGGCCTCGTGCTTGTCATCAAATAAGCTAGTGATCCAACAGCTTCACGGTACAGGAAGTTCATTGAAACTTCATTAACATGTTGAGCATTATTTGCTTTTAAAATTGATGTTGGCACTGGCTTACATTTCTCCATGCCAATCCTTTGCAATATGCGAGCGATGTATGATTTCTGATGCAGTAAAATAGAACCATCAGGGTACCTTAACCACGCTCTGCTACCATGTTAAAGTCGATATAAGTACTGTAGGATAGGGTAAAACCAGTTACAATAAATAAACGAATATTATTAACTTAAACTGCAAAGAATATATTTTGTCAAGTGAAGACATTGACATTGATGACAATCAACAACGTTTGGTTGCTATGGTAACATTAAGGTTGGTGATAGATATTAAAGGAGTATCTATTCCTAACAGTAACTTCTCCCGTTTTCCCAACATTTCCCTTCACTACTCCGCTCCTATTGATTGTAGCGTGATGAAAAGTATCCTATAAGTTGCTCAGGAGTATGAAGAATAATTATACCAAGTTTCGTTAAAATCCGTCGAGTAGTTTTTGTTTCTATACGGAACATACATACAGACAGACAGACAGACAGACAGACAGACAGACAAAAATTTTACTGATTGCATTTTTGGCATCAGTATCGATCACTAATCACCCCCTGATAGTTTTTTTTTTAATATATTTAATGTACAGAATTGACCTCTCTACAGTTTTATTATAAGTATAGAAGATACTTATAGCTAAGAAACATAACATTTAACAAAACATCCTATAATATACTTAGTTTAATAAAATGTAGATACATTGTTTTTAATTATATAGGAAAGTCTCTAGAGGTTCTAGGTATCTACGATACCTTCCTACTTACATATTATTTTACAAGATCATTTCTAATAAAGTACCTACCATGTCATAAATGTTTAGTTTCAAATAAAATTAAAAATACATTGTATGTCAATATTTTACTAACACGCTATGTTTGAGGTTATTTAATTTATTTAGCGTGTAGTCAAAATATTCCACCTTGGTTTATGTAACCCATTGCATTTTCTTCGTCACATGTTTGTCGAATAATATTGTTTGATCACGATATTGTGTGCCAACAACATTGAGGTCGTATCCTATAATACTTGTTATGCTAGATTAAAGCTGAGGCCGCAATCAAATACCACTATTCACATGAAAAACTCGGAAAGGCATTTCTCGTATCATAGAATCTCACTCTGAGACTATCATCTCATTTTAAAACTCCCTACTCTCGTCTCTCGGATGTCCTTATAGTTTTGTATGGATATCCGAGAGACGACTCTCGGCTCAAGAGTAGGGAGTTTTGCAAATGCAACCTCGGACTAAGCCCTCAGGATCTATCTCAATATAGATTTTGGTAAATTGTCTAAATATCGATGCTATGCTATGCTTGGGAGCAAATTGAGATTATTCATTATAGTAGACGCCTAGATCAACTCAATGGCGCTTTCAAAGTTCTGTGTTGTTCTTTAAACCTGTCAGTTTGGCTAAATCAATCTGAACCTAGCATTTGAGGTAAGCTCTGAGTCTGTGAGTTTGAAAGAAAATCATAGAAGGCACATTCATATTCCACGAGGTGTCTTAGGATTATCGGTTCATCACTAAAAAAATGCCACGATATCAAAGCACACAGCTATCTAGAAAGAAGTGTTCTTCATCTTGGAGCACATCCATAGACACGAAAAAAAGTCAATAAACACATTTCACTAGTTCCCGCCGTTCAAGGCTTGCCAGCGTAGGTTTCGTAGAGCCAGTCCCAGAAACTAATGCGTTTTGTTTCCGGATCTGTCCTTAGGGTGAAGTTTCCCGTGATGTCGAGGTAGTGGACACGTGACGTGTCGTTGACAGGTAACCACTCGAAGTCGACTACTGACTCGTAGTCTACTGGCGGCGTTGGGTTCCTGAACAAAAACAACATTAAAATTAAAAACCTGAAAATAATATTTCTTAAAACTAACGCAATGTCTTTGAGTTAGTTTAAAAAAAAATCCCTTCTTACTGCTTGTTGGCTTGATCCGTTACTAATGAATGTTCAATTTGTAATATACAAATGCGAGTGGTTTTTCATGATTATTCTGAACCGAACCGATTAATTTGGCAGATATTTTTGCAGAGGGCTTAGTCCGAGGTTGCATTTTAACTCCCTACTCTCGAGCCGACAGTCGTCTCTCGAATGTCCCTATATTTTTGTATGGATATCCGAGAGACGACTCTCGGCTCGAGAGTAGGGAGTTTTGCAAATGCAACCTCGGACTAAGCCCTCAGAACAACAGCTCAAGTAGGTACGATTAAAAATACCAAAAAAAACCGTTGTAAAGGTTGGTGACATGTCAATGACTAGCTATTTATAAACTAACCCGTATTTAGCAAAGTTAGTCCACATCTGAACCATGCGTTTCGAGACAGCAAGCTCCGTGGATCCGTCGTCCAGTCTGTAGTTAAGTCGTGAGAAGTAGAAGAGATATCCCATCTCGTCGCCATGACAGGCTCCCGGGTGTGAGATCCCGAGCATTCGTTTGAAGAGGCCTAATGCTCCGTCAAACGCAAAACGGTATAGAAACGTAGGACTGGTTCGATTTGTTGCGGCTTGTAGACGTACTGTCTTCATTATGGGCCTCAAGAACATTACATCTGTGAATAGCTGCAAAATAAGTAAAAATATAATATTAAATTAGACCGCTTTTGACGAATGTCTTCACGTAACAGTAATTTCTAGTTCAATCATTTATGTCGTCCATTCTCTGTCTGTCCATTTCTGTTACAGGTCACAATTTCTGTTACTCCTATTTGAAAAGTTACATTACACTCATGTGATTGATGCAATGCGATAGACATATGCAATAAGGCAATGCATTCTTAATTGTAACAAGCATCGATATCCCATTTGTCGATGATATAAACTTACATCAATAAGGTTGTCGATATGCCTGAGATCTACGTGATGCTGTTGGAAATAGAAGGATCGTATTGCGTCTGCGATCTTGTCAGTAGTGGTCTCGTTGTAGATGAGAAGTTCTGGTGGCACCACGCGACGGAACTCTTGATCGAGTTCGGTCAACAGTTTCGGGTAGCGCTGTATACCTGAAATAGTGAATAGCAGTCAAAAGTTAAAAAAAAAAAAATATTTCACAAATCCTAATTATGGGAACTAGACTGATGATAGAATACTTTTGTACATATTTTTTATACATACATAGAATACATAGAAACACCCAGACACAGAACAAACATTTATGTTCATCACACAAAACTTTTGCTCTGGGTGGCAATCGAACCCACGATTAACAGCATGGAAGGCAGAACTACTATCTATATAGCTGTGCTGAGCTGTCAATGCTCAATGCCTATAATGTTTAAAAAAACCATTTTATTTACATCCATTCTCTGTGGTAAGTAAATGTAAATAAGGCTCGAGCCGCTGCTGTACTATTTTCAAACGGGTTACAAAACATAAACTAGTTCTTCAAGTCTGATATAACGATGAAATTGTGATGATTGCGGTAAGTCGATAGATGAAGACGGAACTTTTTCAGACTTATACCTAAAGATGATTGAAATGTTAGAATTTTCTCGGCATATAGGTTAATTAATTCTTTTTAAGGTCGACTAACTTGGCGGTATTAAAGTGATATGTAAGTACTGCTTCAAAAAAACTCAGTCCTAGACCACTTTTTACCCATCCATGACAGAAGGGATGCTGAAGTCATTCAAATTCAAATTCAATTTAAATTCAAATATTCAAATAAATTTATTGTGTAGGTTAATAGTTGTTAATTTTATTATTAGGTCCATCTATGTTAACCAAAGTCGGTATAAAATATTCATTTTATAATTCCTAGAAAAATAAAATGTTCATAAAAAAATCAGTCATCCCGTTTTTCCAGTCATGAGGGGTAAAAAGTTGCCGTTAATTAGGTAAATAAATCAAATATGAGATATTAATCTAAGGCCTAAGAACTCTATTTTCGATGGTCATTAATTACCTGGCCCCCAATTCTCGGATTGTAGCGATTTTGGCGAGATAGAGATCTTGACGAAGCTTGAATGTCTAGGCAAAATCTCACGAAAATGTCTGACGATTCAAAAAACCGTATTCCCACTAGGATTCGACAAATGGTGGCACGACATTTCTGTAGAGAAACCAATTATACGTTCCGTTTCAGCTATTATTTTAACAAGATCTTGTTAAATCTGAATCTATATACATTTGTGGCCTCAAGTATTCACACAACATAGATTATGAAATGATTATAATATGGAATATCAAATTATAGTAAATAATTACAGAAAAAAATAGTTTTTGAAACAAAAATTATCATATCCAGTGTCTGACTACCTTTACATGTTTTACTTGCGTAGTACGAAACTTTGTGGTAGGTAAGTAAACTCTATACTGTCAGTTCAGTCATAAGGTTGGTTTATACAGGGTCAGTAGACAAGTCAGTCGCAGCGCCAATGTCGGCGCCGCGACTGACTTTAACTGTTTACCTGAAGTAAGTAGTAGTGGTGCGTTTCTCAAGGTGAGCATATACATATTTCGCAATATAATTGCACCAATTTTAAGGTTTCGTTTTCGCTAAGCTTACGCGTCATTTTTATCGCCAGCGAAAAAAACGTGGTCACTCTACAACGCAGCGGCAGTGACTAACCACGCACTGACTTGTTTGTTTACACAGAGTTTATTTGGCTGGCGCGAGGGTGCGCGGGTGGCGGGGTGCTTCAACTGACTTTAAAATATTCGTGTCCGATTCGATTCCGATTATTCAAGTCAGCGCTGACTTCAACCCACTGTACTGGACTTCAAATCAGTTTACACAGGGTTTTTTTCGGGTCAGCACTGACTTGCCTCGAATTTGTAGTCAGTTACTGACCCTGTCTAAACCAGCCTTTACATGCTATCAAACGTCAAGTCAAATAACGTCATGTTTTTAACTTTTTACATCATCATATTAATAAAAATATACATAACAAATATACATTTAGGGAAGATCAATGGCTGCTCTTATTTGGTCTGTCCATTTCATGGGTGATCTACCGCGCGCTTTTTTGCCTTCGAACTTGCCCTGCATCACCAAGCGTTCAATGGAAATTCCCCCACGACGAGACAAATGCCCAAAGAAAGTGAGGATACGCGACTGCACAACGGACGATAGACGTTGCTTGATGCCAAGTTCTTGGAGTATGGATTGATTTGTGTGAAACTCTGTCCACAATCCTCCTAGCATTCTTCTCCAGCACCACATCGCAAGAGCATTTACCTTTTTCTCACTTTCCCTAAGAGTGCACGTCTCTGCAGCGTATAGGAATATGGGAAACACAAGCGTTCTGACGAGCCGGATTTTAGTGGCTTTAGTTATATTACGATTTCTCCATATTTTATCTCCATTCTACGGTTTATGAAACTAAAGCCACAAAAGCCAAAAAGAAGAAGTGAAGTGAACTTTTTACTGACTCGATGTTACATATTTTTCTGGAAATAAATTTATTTTAATCTATAAGTATATTATTTAGCGTTTAGGCAAGCGTAGTGTAGGACGCCCTCCGGCGAGATGGAGCGACGATCTGAGGAGTGTAGCTGGCAAACACTGGATGAGAAGAGCCGAAGACCGGGCTCAGTGGCGCGTCTTGGGAGAGACCTACGGTGGACTGATATAGGTTGATGATGATGATGATGATGATGATATTATTTAGTTAATTCAGTTAAGTATATTATTGATATCAACTTGATATTGGCGAAAATTGTTTGAGATGGAAAGCGTTAAAAACTCAACGATAAATTCATCAACCATCGTAAAATATACCCACCACAATAGGAAACCAACAGAAACTGAATCACACACAGAGTGTGAGTAGATACCAACCCACTATTCTTGTCAAAACAGGCAGAGTTGTCTTTAGAAAATGGCTGCTATCCTTCGACATTCGATCTCTAACGCTCGGGACCACTCGTTGCTTGTCTAAAGATTTCTTACGACATAAGTCTGTTAGCGACATCACGAGAATAGCTTATTTAGCATTTTTTCGACATCCGCCATCTTTTATCGACCTACGTCGATTTCGTCGAATCTCTAAAGCGCGAGAATTGGTACCCTGTAGTTACTTCAAGTCTCTACCCGTTACATTCGTGTTTTGTTATATCTTTTTTTTACTGGTCAAAAGAAATGAGGTTTTTATATTTAAGAAAGTATAAAAACGTAAACTTTTATATTATGCTGTGACATTATCTTACCAGATTTACATATAACGCTTGAACACATTAAAATTAACTGTTCAGAGTGCATTCATGCAATAACATAATGTTATCAGCTGGCTATAAATAAAAGCTGCTCTTGAAAAATACAATAATAATAATGTTATGTAGGGAAGTGGCACATGCAGTGTCGAGCTGATATAATATCCGCGTGGTTTGTTATGTAAAGTACGTAAAGTGCAAGCCGGCGTCTTTGATCAACGTTAGTATAATAGGTATCTTATGTAATGCCCAGCACAAATTTTACACGACAAAACGTAAAAAGTTCGTAAAAATTTCATACATCACGCTCTAGTCCCCAACTAAAAGGTATGTATGACCTAGATTGCTCATATAATATTTTTTTGAAGTGAAAACTTCTTTAGCGGCGCTGGGTGGGTAAAAACTTTCAAACTCGCGTCAGGGTCACGTGACGTTCGAAATTAAGCGTAAGATCGTGGGAAAGGGAGAGGAACTAGTATCTCCCACTCTGACACACATGTGTCTGTGTCAGTGTGTCTGTGTCAGACACATTCGCGCTTGCGCGAATGTGACACAGTGACATGACACAATCACAATGACACAGACACATTCGCGCTTGCGCGAATGTGTCTGTGTCATTGTGATTGTCATTGTCATTATGACGACTGTGGTTATATTTTTGAAGTGAAAACTTAAAAGTGAAAACACAACGTTAATATTGAAGTTTTCACTTCTGCCGGCACTCCCGGAGTGCTAACATTTTTTTTTGTAAACACATAGGTACATTGAAATAAATAAACTTAGTGTTTATCACATATACGTTTGTTCTAGGTGGGAATCTAACCTACGACCCCACAGCACGAGCTGGGTGGGAATCACAAGGATTTAGTATATTTTAGTGTTTATAAAATCCCAAATAGTGTTAAAAAATCCCACTGTTTAGCTTTCAATACAGCAAAGTGTGATTCTCGCAAAATATTGCCTGCCTATTTGATTTACGTAATTTTATATCGTAGCTCTATCATCTACTCAGTGGCTCTACTAAGGCAGAGCTAGAACCACTTTCACTTAGCTATTGTTATAGCCAGCCAAATATAAGTGTAGTATAGTAAGTAAACGTAGGAAAAACACAAGAGTTACAATAAAACTGTATAATTATTGTTCCATTGACGCAAAAAATACAACAAAAATAAAATATTTCTGATTTCTGAATATTATGCGACCTTTTTATTGCCCGGGGGGGGGTAGAAAGGTCTACAGTGTACTACACCTACCTTCATGCATTTTATAAGTATCGATTACGATAATTACGTTTACCTTTCATAAAGATATTTATTATACTGAACGCCATTTTATTATTACGTCGCAATCTTGATTACCGGTAAAGTAGGTATCAAGATATAAAACCAGTGATTGCTTATCTTCTTCTTCTTTTTCGTGTCGATGATCTCAAATAGTGTTTTCCCAAAACTTGGCCACTTCTATGACGTTTTCAGTGGCATTATGAAAACAGTAATATGATGTTTTAAGGCTTCTAAATGATCCCTGTGATTTTATTGAATAAAGAATTTTTTTACTTTACTTACTTTACTTCATCAAATTATGTGGGAAATGGTATCATTGCCCTGTCTATGTTTATCTACTAAGTTATAATTATGCAACTATTGCGTTCTCATTTGCATATATTATGCTTTTCGGAATTCATTCACCTTAGCTTTCGCAAGAAATACTGTCGTGACTCAGAGTCTCCGAGAAGTTCTCGAAGGATACATATATCCGTGTAACCCACTTTCCGAGAGTATTGCAGCCGGGTTTAAAAAATAAACAATGCTAGTTATGTAAAATGTGCGTCATAAAATGATATAGTGATACCCATTAGGTACAATGCAGACATACCTAACACGGAATAGGAAACTAGAGTCTATCTACATACTTATTACGTGATAGAGCAACAGCTAGTTAGGTACCTACTTTGTACGGTCATGGTAAAGGAACATAAATAAGTGCTATTGCATCAGGCACATACAATAAATATATATTAAGTAAATATAAATGTAGGCCCTCCGGGTTTTCAAAATTATTTCTGGGCGTATAGTCGCAGCGACGCGTGACCCGAGGGCTGGTGAGTATCTAGCCCAGCGTATCAGCATTGCCATTCAGCGCGGCAATGCAGCCAGTATCTTGGGTACGCTTCCGATTGGTACTGATTTGGATCAGTTGAACTATCTATAGATCGTTTGCACGGTCTGTAGATAGCTCTTCTTTCTTATGTACCTATGTATTTGATATATACTTATGTACATTTTGTAAATACTGTAATAGTAGTAAGTTTGTTTTTGAATAAACTTTGTTCATAGTAAATATTATTTTCTAGCGCGAATATGATAAAGAACATTGATAGTCATCAAGGTAAGTTTAAGACGGAAGGGCCACCGAGGCAAAGCGGGTTCCGCTCACTTTCAAACCTTGCCAAGGATATCCGCCGCTAATCATCATAGCTAAGTTTTACACAACATGCGATTAGGTTTTTAAAATGCTGGAATATAGAAGGATACTAGTTAGTTAAAAACTACGTGCGTTACCTGCCATACCTACGACCTACTTTCGCGCATACAAATACTTACTTTCAGAAATGAGTAAGGTGAGGACCTTACTCTAATAAATAAATATAATAAACAATAATCTTATAAAAACAAAACTAAAATACACTTTTATCTTCAGTGTGTTGCTCGCATTTTGACCAAAAATGTCTTGCACTCATCTAATTACTTATCTCGTAGTTCTTCTAAGGCTTTCTTCTCTAGTTTCTGCTAATTTACTTTTTCCCAGAAAACCCAATGGAACATTTGCAAATTTTGCAATCACTTATTACACCCGTGTCGTGTAGGTTTTAATTTATCGATTTATGCATAACCATATCAATCATTCTACAACGAATGACATCAGGAATGATAGCGGACTTTCTTTTAAAATCTTATCAATGCAATCGAATTAATACAAACGAATTACGTACCTTCAGATTAACAGGTATACGTCACCGAGGAAGTTATCACTAATTTGATTAGATTAGATGTTTCAAAGTAAAACAATGATTTGATGACATTTGGAATATTAAAGTACTTACGTCGGAATAAGATGATGCCCTCCTGCGCGTTATATCCAGTCATGAAAGGTACATCGGTTCCAGGTAGAGAGTCTATTGGGGCGGTCGTGAGGAACGAGTCCGGTCCTGGAGGCTCCAACACAGGCAGGAATGGGAGGGCGACCGTGCTTTGCAGATCAGCTGTCTGTCCAGTCGCGCCTACCGCTATTCGAGCACCAGCTTTTACTAGCAGCTCACTTGGTGTGGCGCGGAGATAGCCTGGAGCAGACGGAATTTTTTTAAAGACAGAAATTGGTACAGTAGTAAGTTCAACTGTTCGAATTTTCTGATGTTATTGAAGTTGTTGTCATGCGGAAAGACGAACTTTAACAAGAAAAGTGTTAGATATGAATGTGGATGGATGTAGAAGAAGAGGGAGGCCGAAGAAAAGATGTATGGACTGTCTGAATGACATGTGTAAGAAAGGTGTGAGCATTGAGGTGACGTCTGATATAGGACAGTGGAAGAAGAATACGTGTTGTACCGACCCCACATAATGTGTGACAAGGGTAGGAAGATGATGATTGAAGTTGTTAAAGAGGGCTCTTGTTTCAAAGCAATATTATAATCTAAATTGACGACCGATGTGGCGAGGCGGGCGAAGGACCGCCTGCGACGCGGAGGTTGCGGGTTCGATTCCCGCCTTGGGATAAATGTTTGTACGATCTGCAAATATTTATTGCGGGTGTTCTGGGTATTTATGTGTTTAATAAAAATATCTATCTATATAATGTATTGTATTAAGTATGTCAGTCTTCTAGTACCCATAACACAAGCTCTGCTTAGCTTGGGGCTAGATGATGTTGTGTGGATTGTCCAGCATTATTTATTATTTAAATGCCGAAGAGTCTGAGCGGTGAAAAGAATTCTTACCAAGTAGTTCTGCTGTGCTGTTGGTGTCGATTCCCAGTTCCTTGCCGAGCTCGAACGCCCGGGCACTCGGGTTCTGCGCCAAAGCCCACGGTGCAAGCGCCACTCCACTTTCGGCGATTGCTCCGTGGAACAAACCCTGAATATTTCGTCCATCAATATTTTATACATACATTGACATGCCCGAGAATACATCGAGGCGATCGAATGTGAAAACATTCAGACACGATTATCGAATAGGTAAATGATACGAAATATGAAAAATATACATGAAAGTTAGTGAATAGAGAAAAAACGGTTTATTACTGTTATCGAGCAATATACTTCTATAGGGTGCAATGACGATGATATGCCCAGACCAAGACATATTTGGCATAACGAGATCGAATTTCACTTAATAATTTTGTTACGATGACAGTGTTTACACACACTCGATTAACCCTTGAAAGGCTTGAAAATGTTACTAAATATGTACTTAATGTCCTTAATTTACTTTGGTGCATATTTGGTATGTGAGTACTTTGTGTGAGTGTTGCCACCAAGGTTGTGTGTTCTTCAACCTCAGCCGCAATAAATCTCGTGAAGTGTCTCATTGGTCACCCATCTAGAATACGATACTGTTGCTCAACCATTCGATCGACCAATTTGAGAGCGAATGCAACTGGGTTAAGTAAATTGCACTCTCTTATTCGCGAGCTAATCGGAACCTGCGGTTCAATGGATATAGTTTTTTTTGCCTGGAAGAGATCGCTCTTAGCGACAAGGCCGCCCATTGTACTGATTTTATGTTTCTTGGGTGTAAAATTAATCTGTGTTTAAATTTTACGGATAAATAAAGTTTATATTATTAGTTTAAATAAAGCTTCTTATAATTATAATTTGTAATAGATTTATTTATCAATTGTAGTATGTAACTTAAAACATAAGGGTACCTAATTAGGTAACAAATCGTAGGTAATAGTTATTATGTGATTATGAAATACTAGGCTGTGAAACACTATTTACCATAAGTAATAATATCGCTTCATGCAGATTCAGATATAATCGAATGTAATCTCTCAGCCAAGTAATCATTATGTGTTATCATATTTTGTGCATATTGATGTAATCTACAATAATAAAAAATCATAAATACTTACCAATTTCTAAATATTTTTTTAATAAGTATTTTGACAAATTCGATCAGTTTTATATTGTCTCTTTTTTAATAAATACCTTATTATGATAAATTGTTATATCAAGTCAAAATAGAATTAATACACCCATTTCAAACAAGTAGAGAAGATTGTAATAAGAGAAATATGTAGTTAATTAATCAGTACCTCTACCATGAGTTGTCACAGTAAAATCGCCTAACTTTACTACAATAGTTAAGTACGTAAATATTAGTATTACGAATTTTAGTACCCAACTCCGCTAGAGGCGCTATACAAATCTTCATACATTTTTTTGACTACAGACGCTAGCGAGTATAGTATGTACTTATAGTATAGGACGTGAATGCAGCCACGAGTGGTGCTGTAGAGCTTGCAAAACACCTCTTAAAACTTATCTAGCATCGATAAGAAGAAGAAGTATAGTAAAAACTCATGGTAGAGCTACAGAAGGTACCTTGGACGCTGAAGACAGCATGTGAAGATGCACGGAGACTGCGCCCGCTGACTCGCCGAAGATGGTAACCCGGGAGGGGTCACCACCAAACGCATCTATACTGTCGCGGACCCACTTCAGAGCCATCACTTGGTCCTAAATATAAAATTAGGCCTTTATACCAACTCTTTTAATACAATTTGAAACTACGTGATAGTTTGTGATAACTTTGAATAAATAATCAAACTCTTTAATAATGTTGAAGGTTTTCAGTCAATAGAATGGGGAAATCCAGAATTTAAATGTTGTTCCAATGCATGCGTTGTTCGATTAATTTTCTACTCTTGCCTCCAATTATAGAATGACAGAAGACGATTTCAATAAAGAATTGTTTACACACGACACGACAAAACTTGCTTTCTTCTAGCAATTATTTCTGTATTTGATCAACCGATTCTGTCATCGTTTATTTTTTTCGAGTGTTCGCGATTTTCGCAAGCCTTTGCTAGCTTAGCACATACTTATTACCATCTTACCTATTCGTTCTAGTTCACATGGTCAGTACTTACAGAACTAACTTTAACTTACTGGCTCTTCAATAGAATGCCAAATATCCGGTCCCAGTCTATACTACACAACACAACAACATAACACACAACTCCTCGTTAAATACAATTGTTATCTACAAAGGGTCTGTAGTCATGTCTTGCATCAAATGCGTATCAAACTTGACCAACATAGCTAAACCATGACGAAGCTAAGAAATTTATGAGCCCCAAATTGTAAATATCTTGATGACTATTATGTAATTCCGTTTCCTATTTTTAGTCATTTTTACTGTTTGCACCGCATTAATTGAAGTTACAATTTTATGTTACGTTTTATTATTTAAGACTAGTTGTCCCGGCGAACTTCGTACCGCCTTAGAGAGATTTTTTTTCTGAGAGATTTTCTTAATATTTTTTTCCGTAAGAACCTTGTACAGTGTATTAGAAAACTATAAAAAAAAAAACAGCCAAATCGGTCAAGCCGTTTTCATGCTATGTCGTGACAACGGAAAACGGGTTTCATTTTTATAAAAGTAAATATAGATTATAGGTATACCTTCAAGCCCATATTGCCGGACACTTCATCATTTTCCAAGCTTAGGAAACCCAGAGCACCAAGTCTATAGTTCAGAGTGACGAGCACCACGCCTGCGCCTACGAGATGGTCGGGTCCATAGAGGAAAGCATTCCCTGATCCCACAGCAAATGCACCTCCGTGAATCCACACCATTACTGCTAACTTAGGGTTGTACCTGGTCCATAAACAAACACATAAACATACTTACATTTCCATGTTAGGTTTAAATAAACAAAAATATAAGCAATTCTCCTTACCCACTGATCTTATCGGGCAAAGCCGGCGTGTACACATTAAGGTACAGACAGTCTTCGTCACCTTTATATGTGTCAAAGAGTAAGAACCGGTGTGGGCATACGGCACCCTCTTCTAAGGCATCCCTGACACCGGACCAAGGCTCCAGCGGTACAGGCGGCCGAAACCGAAGCGAGCCGCGAGGTGGTTGCGCGTATCTGTAAAATATGAGCATTCTTAGCTTTTTGATATTACTTTTGTTATATTTTCTAGTAATTATTTTAATGTCTTCTAAAATTATATCTATAGATCGATGGCAAGGGTCTGTAGATGGTTTTTTTTATGTATTTTATGTACTTACCTATACCTATGTACATTTTGTAAATACTGTAATAGTCGTAAGTTTCTTCTAAAACAATATAAAAGTGTTATATATCAACAAACCTAATTCCTTTAAAACTGTAATAAGGTGTCTGCTCAGTGGTCCGGGCTACGAGCCTCCTTCCTCGTAAAGCTCCAAGCTTGGTGAAGACAATAGGCCCCCCGCCGACTCGCATGCGGTCTACCAGAGCATGCACCAGGCGAGCTGCGCGAGCTGGCACTGTTTGTAGTCTCCGCAAGGCATGCTTCAGGCCAACTGACTCGCTCACTG
This sequence comes from Ecliptopera silaceata, assembly GCA_932527185.1. NCBI lineage: Eukaryota > Metazoa > Arthropoda > Insecta > Lepidoptera > Geometridae > Ecliptopera > Ecliptopera silaceata. Next base: position 4,164,189 of record OW052208.1, on the reverse strand, counting down.
TGCTGGACAAGCGACGCCATGCCCCAGAGACCTGTAACACAGAGCCTCTTTATTATGCCTCTTTTTATTACTAATTACTTATTATTTTATTACTCATGGTATTGCTTAGGAAGGCGACGGCGGGGTCGGCCGAAAAGGCGTTGGAAGGATGACCTGGACGCCCAAGAAAAAGATTAGCGGAATGTCGCCAAGGACCGGGATGAGTGGAAGACTTTGGGGGAGACCTTTGCTCAGCAGTGGGACATTATAGGTTAAGGAAAAAAAATTGCTTAGGTCGGAAAGTCTTCTGTCCTTTAAACTGTTCCAGAAACGACTATAAGTATTTCTTTCGTAACGTATGCGTAAAAGGTCTTCAAGCAGTTCCAGATCAGAAAAATATTGAAGAAATAATACTGCTTATTGGTGTCCAGAAGTATTATATTTTAAATGTGTAATTTGTGATAATTTAAAAGCTTTGCGTGCGTTTAAACACAGTGTTTTACTCATTAAGTCAATTTGAGTGGGTAAGGTGTTAAGACTGACACGTAGGTAGGTACCTACATCAAAATGACCACACACGTTACCCTAGTAGTTGACATAATAATTGGTGGTTTTAATAAAATGTAACACTACTTTTGGTCCCATTAACCATACGCGTATTTAATCGTATTATGTACTTACAAAAGCATGGATTGGAAAAATGTTACTCGCACAAGATGTCTTCAGAAGTTTTTGAGATAAAATCGTAATTACTCATGTGTACTTAAGTATGTAAAAATGTTTACGTTCACCGGAATTATCAGTAATTTGAACTAAAGATTCAATTTTATTTTACTCATAATTCTCAAAATTTGTAAGAATAGGGTTATGACTTTTCTTACACAAGTTTTGATATAAAATTTTCTACGGTACCATTAAACTTTACCCAACAAACAATTTGGAAACTATATGGTTTTCGATTAAAGTAGTAGTTTTTTTTTGTAAGTTTAGTTTAAAATAAATCAATAAAAAAAAAGCTATTTAGAAAAATTCTACTTTTTTTTCCTGAGATTAGGTTAAATTTTAAAGTGATCATTTTGTAAATAAATACTTCGACACAAAAAACTAAGTGACGTGGAACCAAAAAAGTCACTTAAAAAAATTAGGGCACAACTATCCATCCAGTAATTATTTTTGAGACACGCACATAAAATTTTCAGAATTGTTCTTTTTACACTTAAGTTTACTTTGCGTAAGAATTTAGTATGCGCTTCTTCTTCGTGTCGACATTTCCTTTGTCTTTGTTTGGCCCAAAAACGAGCTACATCAAGGGCATTTCTGTGCCATATCGCAAAGCTTTTTTATCAGATCTTCGGTCAGTGGTTTTAGTACACATACTTACTAAGTAGAGTCGATAGAGCAATTCAACTTTTTGTAAAAAATAATAAGTATTTGAAACGGATTAGTGGAACACTGCCAAGAATAGAGAGAAGTGGAAGCATTTGGGGGAGGCCTTTGCCCAGCTGTGGGACGATATAGGCTCAAGAAAAAAATCCTGAAGTTCACTAGATTATAAAATTTACAGAAGTAGTGGCGAAGCGAAGTTGAAAATAAAGTTTATAAAAATCAAAGTGCTTAATACAGTCTACCTATATGTCACATATCAACATTGACCTAACAGAAAGGTTCATTAAAAAGTAATTTGGGTTAATCCAGCGCATGAGCTTGTTACGAATCAACCTGAATGAAAGTAATTAAGACATACAAGTTACAACTCATTCGTTTGGTCGGTAAAAAGTCATTATTCGTGCAAAAACCAAATTGTTTATTTTTATGGGCAAATAAATTGCAAGTCCGAAAGTGCAGCCTCGTGGTAAGTACTTTGTGAGCTCGTCTGATGAAAAAAGATTTATCGTTATTGTACTTATAATAAATCGATACCGCAGCCATACGGTTATGTCGGTCATGGCCCGTATGTAAAAAAAAAGATTGTATCCCTAAACTTTTTATTGTATAAAAAAAATAATTATGAATAAAATATGTTAACTTATAAGTAGGTACCTACTAAGGAAGCGGTTATCAATACCAGAGTAGGTTATCATGTAATAATTTTAACATTTCGACTGACAAAGTAATTATCTACAATCATCCAAGCACTTAGCAAGTTAATACAAAACTGACAAAACATAACTTGCAACATACGGCATATATCGGCGAAAAAAATACCAGGAAATCATTATGATTTATTGGAACACCAATTCGTGACATTTTGTCGTTAGGTACCTATAGTGAAACTAATTGACACCATAATAAAAACTATGATATTGGATGTATTACGCCAAGTTGCGATTGCTTTCGGAGAATAATTATTATTATTATTGAGGGTAATCTATCGAAATTGCTAAATAACGGAAGAAAACTTGGATTGAGTAACTGTATAAGGTAGGTCACAGAAGCGGGCCAACATAGGTTCTAATAGATTCTATCCTTGATTCATTCTCAGAATCAACTGATTACCTAATTCGGTTTGAATAATCTGAGAATTTTACTCTTCTTTTTACTAATAGTACTTATCTAGTCAAACTTCAATTGCATTTATTCAATTAAATCACAAGGATCACTTTGAAACGTCTTACATACTAGATGATTCTATTCTGTTCGTCGCGACCAAAGTCTAGAAGAACTGGCAAGAACCTAGAAGAATACTAGTGTTTTATTAGTAAAAAACCAGTAAAGTTAAATCTTAGACTATATGCTAGGCATATACTATTGAAAACCTTTATTAGGTACATGAGCCACATGTCGTATTCAGAAACACATAACCAAATGAACTTAAAAAAAATCGGTTTCCAACATATGTAATATTGGAAATCGAATTACTTTAAACCAGTATTTTCCAATGAAATCGATATTGTCTTTGCAAGCCATATTTTATAGAGTAATTTCGACAAAGAATTTCTTATTACTTCATTTGGGCGGTAATGGCAACACACTTTAGCAACAACCAACAAGTAGGCAAGTAAGATACCTACCCTACCCACACATCAAAACCGCGGGAAAACAATTAAGTTTTAACATGAGTCGTAGGTAGATATGTGCTACAAATTGTAGCACTAGTACTAATTGTAGCCTACAATAAACTTAGGATAATAAAAATTACATAGATTTTACCTAAGATGTCAAAACTATTACGTGTTAGTGTTTTATTTAATTTATATTGATGGACTGTGTGAATGATGACATGTGTAAGAAAGGTGTGAGCATTGAGATGACGTCTGATAGAGGAGAGTGGAAGAAGATGTGTTGTACCGACCCCATATAATGTGGGACAAGGGTAGGAAGACGAAGATGATGATGATGTTTTATTTAATTTATATTATATTGGTCAATAAAATATACCAAAAATAGTTGCTTATTGTATTTATGTGGTGAAGATTGACAAGGTCGTCGGTTACACCATAATACATGACGCTAAAGAAGATCGTTCTACGTAGGGAGTTAGCTAGTATAAATGCGGTACACCTTTCGTTACTCAAGATGATAAAAGAATCCCTAGACTATTCTTGCCTAATAATTTGCTTTTACAAATTTTAATGACCACTTTTAAACTGTGGAGCAAGGTTGTTTACGCAAACTATACCACAATTTAAAACCCTTAATTTGTCTTAGGGTTTTAACGTGACTCTCACTCGCGACGTGACTAGAGGTTGAAAGCGATCTCATATCTCGGAAAGAGTATTATTAGTGCATTTATCCTCTAGTCTAGACTCTATATTATGTGAATGACTCTAGAATCTATATAATAAAGTCAATTCGAATTCGAACATCTTGTGCACTAACTTTGTGAATTCAAAACTTCATATTACTTCTATCCCCATGGTGAAATATCATACAACTTTTTTGTTAAAAACAATTTGCTAAAAAATCTGACTCGGAATTTCATTTGTGCACTTTTTATTAATTAATTTGCGCTTGGAAATTTCTTTTAGGAACTATATGGCTATAATGTCATTTCCTCGTAGATGAAAATAATTACGTGCCCTCGAGTGCAAAGATTATTTATCTTGTGCTCTTTTGATTCCCTCGGTAACGTTCAGGATTCTATCATTTAAAATATTTCATCATCGTCGAATTTGAGTATGCTTAACTGTTGTAAAAGAGTGTGTCCGGGGAATTATTACTTAACGACTAACATAGTACAACGTCAGCAACCGTATTCATAATATGTGGGTGTAACGTTCTAGAGACACTAAGTACACTGCTGTTGGTTTTAATACTGGAACATTCATAAAGTCGTATTACAAGGTACGTTTGCTGTGGACATGCTAGATAGACCAAGGTGTAAAAATAACATATTCCGTACCTTCATGGAGTTGAGACTAGTGGCAGCGTTGGCGACAACATCTCCGAGTGTGGCGGGCGGAAGGGCGTGGCTGCGCAGGACGAGTGCGCACGCGCACACGACTGCTGCACGCCACCAGCGCACGCGCATCCTTGCACTTGCTCAGCTATACAGCCAGGCGTACCTTCCACTCTTGTAGATGAAGCCAGTAACGGCTGGCTGGTAAAATTAATTATTATATGCGTAGAATATACAGTATTTACAAATCAAATCAAATCAAATATTGCCTTATTTAATAAAATCACAAGGATCATTTAGAATCGTCTTATATAATAGGTGATTCTAGGTGCCAGTTCCACGCGACCAGAGCCTAGAAGAACGGGCAAGAAACAAAATGTACATTGTCATATAAAATACATAAGAAACAGTTGAGCTATCTACAGACCGTTGCATACGATCTATAGATAGTTCAACTGATAAAAATCCAACAGTACCAATCGGAAGCGTACCCACACACTTATGCGTAGAATTGGTAATCAATATATGGTTAACGCTAGTACCAAGCCATCACAGACTAATTACCCTGCCAAAACTGTTTTACCTAGTTACCAACTAAACCCGTCTAAGATATTTTGAAAGTCATACTTATAAAAGTCTCCAAGTATTTAAAAACAAACTTGCTCAATTTGTAATCGACGGGAACTAGCTACGTTCCCGTCGATTACAAATTGAGGCTAGGTACCTAGGTACCCAAAAAGTAGTTGAGTGAGTGCTGTTGGTTTAATTTTAAGTGTACCTCTCCTTTCCTACTTATTCACTACCTTGTCTACCTATATAACCTCCCGCATAAAACCTACAAATTCGAACGACGAATCCCTACGTTCTTTATTACTTTAAACCTACTACTGTTAAAATAGTTAAAAATAAACAGATACCTATACTATTGTTAAATAACTATTCGCATGTAAGTGATAATATGTCTTTATGTGAATAAAATTCTTTAAACCTAAACCTAAAAGTACATAATAATACGAGAAAAAAAGACGCCTGCCCTGCTGTCGCAGCTTTTTCATACAAAAGACTTCAACGCGTGCGCTCTTCGCAGGACAGCAGAAAGTAAGGTATAATAAGTACATTTCCTCGACTCCGCCGTAGTAGGTACAATCGAATCAAAAAAATCACTCATATTTTTTTTTGTCTAGAGAAAATTGTGCTGGATGAGATCACTGGTCACATAAATATTTAAAAAATATATCTACTGTACCTACTGCTCTTTACCTAGCATCGGAAGAAGACGCTGTCATTATTACCTCCAACCATTTCATTTCGCGCTTAGCAAGTAGGTATACAATGTATAAAAAATAATGTTTATTTAGTAGATAGATGGCTCTTTGCAGCCGTTTATAGAGAGTGAAGTGACACACCATACGAACATTCTAATGATTCTGGGCTATTTAGGGACATTTACTAAACCTAAGTTTTATTGACAAATAGTAAATACTGTAGGTACTCAGTTGTTTAGTGATCCAGTTACTATAAGAGTACCAACAAAATTACATAACAACTGTCTAGCTAACTTCTTATTTGCAATAGTTACTTACCCAAATACGTTTACTGCGCCTTTTGTATGTTTTAATCAAAAACTACACGACCACTAAATAACTGCTCTATTTTATTATTGTTTAAATAAGTAAATATTAATAATAGATCAAATAGAGTGTAAAGAACGCAAAATACGTGTTATAGTGCGTTTGCAAAGTTTTGTTGGTTTCGCGGGTGTTCCGTGGTTCACTATCACTATTCGATGCAGGCTGCGACGACGTCGCGTCTCGGTTGGGTTGGAGGTGGCAGTAGCGGTTACCCAACAGTTCCCTCACCATGTCCACAACAGTCCCTGCCACATTGTTATCCAATAAGTAACCTTAGTATGTAGGAAGGCATTTGCATAACCAACATTGATAGGTAATATTACAAGTTTAATCAATCATAAATTTTGTAGGTTTATGTTAGATTCTATAAAGAGGAGCACTATATAAGTAGGTATATATTTAACTTGTTGCCTACTTTTACCTATGAGAAGAAATACGATTCGAAATGCTGGTTTATTAAACCGATTTTACAAAATTCTGAGTATTACCTAGAATACACCTAACTATGTACATGTACCTATCTAAAACTACATAATATTAATCCCATTAAAATAAGATGTGGGACGTAATAATAATATTTTTGAGATGCCAGGAGATTTAATAAATTGTAAATGACTTCTATTTCAAGATAAGATTACATTTTAATACGTATACGTATTCTGTAATAGAGTCTGTCAAGCGAAAGATGGCCCTGATAAATCGCGGCAAATTCAAAAACTATTAGTATGGCAATAGTATATCATCTACTTATTCATAATCATCATCAAAAATTATGTAAGTATATTTATTTAGAATAATATCAAAGTATCAAATTATGTAATTCCAAGTTATCCTATTATTTAATGTATTGCTATACTAATAGTTTTTGAATTTGCCGCGATTTATCAGGGCCATCTTTCGCTTGACAGACTCTACCTTTCATGTGGTCGATTTCGCGGCTATCACCTCTCCATTGTATCTATGCTCCAAGGTGATACTGTCAAGTAGTATCACATTGTCAATTTGACGTGAGTATGACTCATGGCATATTGACATTGACTTAAAATGTAAAACTATATGAATAGAATGACGTCATTTTATTTTATGTAGTTTTGATTGTCTTCCATTCCACACTTCGATATTTACTTTTTCCTAAAAAAGCGAAACTAAAATCCTTTGTTCGTTCTAAAGAATGTACGACCATTGACGAATATGTATAGTCTGAAGGACAGTGTCTAATATCGTTTGAGGTACAAACCGTGATCTCAAAATAATTAATAACAAGTGACACAGACAAAAAAAACAAATGTCTTCTATTCAAGGGCCTAGTGCGCCAAATGCGTCTGAAGATCTACCACCCCCATATTCCGCTGTAGTTGGGAACCCTCAGTATGGCTTCGTGGCCCCAGGCGGAGATATTCCTTTAGCTGTCCCTTATCCAGCACCGAAACAGTACACGGCACCCGGGGTTTACCCTCACCCTGCCCCCGAGGCTTATCCTCACCCGACTATATCTGTGACCAGTGCCCAGCCTCAATTAGGAGACGGGCCGCCGCCGCCGCCCGGCTTGCCAGTGGGTCTCGTTCTACCGCCGGCTGTGGGCAGCGAACCCACTACAGTCAACTGTTTCAACTGTGGCAAAACAGTCACTACAAGGGTTAACTTTACTACAGGATGGCACACTCACCTTGTTGCTGGCTCTGTTTGTGTGGTCACAATGTAAGTATTTTGTTTCCTATCTATACTTTACCTATGCTCTTGGTTTGAAAATTTAAATAATCTCCATCATTCTATTGTTCATGTTACAGGATTTGTTCTCTGTGCTGTATGGGACTGATACCGTATTGCTTTGACACTTTCAAAGATGCTGAACACTATTGTCCCAACTGCAATGCTTTTATTGGTAAAAACACGAAGTGCTAGACAAATGACAAGCATGCTGCATTCGATATGAAAACTTAGTTTATTTGAGTCCATAACTCAAGTCCATTACTAAGATTTGATTAGAAGTGTTATGCCATAGCCATCATATTTATAGTAAAATATCCCATATTTACTGAATGGCTATAAATTCCATAAATGTAAGCAGACTGGAAATGTTGAAAATGGCCTTTATTTTGTAAATTAGGTAGGAAGCAATTTAGGAAATATTTATGTAGCTGAAAAATTATACTCTTTTACTTATTATGTTGCAGCTAAAATTGAATCTTACCATTCTACTTTAATCTTATTTTTATATAAAATGTTTAATACTATGTAATAAATTATAAATCTATTTGTTTAAATTAAAAGTAAAATGTGTCTGAAATATCAGAATTATGTAATTTATGAAATTGGAATTGTATGTCGATTGGTTTTAAAATAGAGAACAGTACATTATTGTTATGTTACACATGTTTGAAATAAACAAACCTATTTATTTTGTAAATGATAATTCTCTTATCAAAAGTTAAAGCACTATATATTTATCATAAAAGAGTCAACTTTTTTTATTTTATGAATAGATAGGTATATGATAAAACTTGTTTATTTTAATTTAGTCTGAATAATTTGATGAAACTCTTTCCTATAAGTGACAAGTATTTTATGTTTAAATTTTAGTCATTTATCCCTTAGCATTCCATGATAATAATCATCTTATAAAACACTACATGGGCACATCTCCCATAATTTGTATGGAGTGACATTATGCCATGATTTTAATAAAAGTTAGAGTTATGTGGATTATGTTATGATCAAAGTGATGAATTACAAAACATGGTTTAAATTATTGTTTAGATTATAAGTTTAATAAGGCAACTCAAACCTACTTCCTTCCATAAGTCTTATCAAACATGAGTCATAAAAACATGACACAACATGTACAAGTATGTAATTTAAAGCATAGGCTCTATGATGTCTTCTAATGAGTCTCTCGTACCAGCAACTACTTTAAATGTGACAATATAAATATACTTAGTTTATTTTTACAGACTAGTTTACAGACTAGTTTTAGATTTTATACCTGCATCATACTTTAATTATATCATTTTTGTCATGTCTACTTATCATAAAGTAATAATAAAAGGTTCAGTTGAAAATTGCTTATAGCTTTTCTCTTCACCTACTCTACTTTCAGTATAATTCACTTGTATACCCAGTGAATTGAGAAGTAGAAAATGAAAACACTCCTTATCAGATATTTATTTATCAGAATGATAAGATAGCTTCAATAGTTGATAACAGCTACATGTCTAGTGTTAGAAGCATTATTGGTACCTCATACATATTTTTGCATCCAACTAGTACTGTGTCATTATGGATGCTAATAGTGTTAATCCATCAAGAACCTCAAACAGGAGTGAACACAATGCGGACAGTGAAATATTACAACATACAAGAGAGCCTCCACCTCCATATTCTCTAAATGACACTGAAGTTGTAAACCAACCACCAATCATCCGTCAGACTATCATTATCCAAGCACCCCTCAAAGACACTCCTATGTTTTTTAACTGTCCCAAATGTGATGAAAGAGTGTTTACTAAGGTGGAATATGTCAGTTCTAAGAATACACACATGCTTGCTGGTTTTATTTGCGGATTAACATTGTGAGTACATTTTTTAAGCCACATTAATATTTTAAGCTATTTACACCAAGTCACATTGTTTTGTTTCAATTTCAGATGGTGTATGCTTTGCTGTTTAGCTGCTATTCCCTATTATGTATCTGCATTTAAAAAAACTGAACATTACTGTCCAAATTGCAACACATTACTCGGAACCTACTAAGATTATAGAAATAGTGTAAAACACTAAGAAAACTTTACCTACCATTTAGTTTTAGTATTTTTAACCAAAATACATCCAAACAATTTTTCTAACAAAAAATGAATAGGAAAAATTACTAATGATGTTATAAACTTAAGAATAAATTAACTGAATTAGTGTATGTTATTGCCCATCCATTAAAATACACTTAAATGTTTATAAACTTGTTTTTTATTTCAAATAGGCTCACTGCATCCTATCTCATATGCATTAATTACATACAGTAGGTAGGGCGTCGATTATCCGAACTAATTGGGGGACATGTGTGTTCGGAAAACCGGTATTTGCGGATAATCGAACAATAACAAGCATGGGCAATCGGTGGCTGCCAGTAGAATTAGCGCATACTAAGGCAGTGATACAATCCTTGCTTATTTTAGAACCTGCTAATTCACGACATGAAGCAAGAGTTTGTCGCTGCAAAGCTTTTCAATTAAGCCCCATTTCGTCTGCATTGTAGACGTTTTCCAGAGCGTAATTTTCTTTGTTCAGTATATCCCCTTAGTTTGATTTTGAATGAATCAGCAGAAAGTTATCCTTGAATTTGAAGCTCATGAATGCCATGTCTTGACTTAAATATTTTAAACCAGCCTGTGCTTGCTTGAAAATTAGATGTCCCTCCTAGTTTTTCGTTAAACTGAACCGCAGGGAGAGCGTTGACCCGCGCGTTATTACTGTTCGGATAAGCGGTCGTTCGGTTGATCGACGTTCGGATAATCGACGCTCTACTGCACACAAAACTCTTTTCATTAACACCTAGATACCACAGTGCAAAAAGTAGTCTTTCTTAATGAGTCTTCGTCGCAGTCTTAGAGAGCTGCAATTGAATCATCCATACAGAAAATGTTCACGATCACATCATTTCTTAGCTGTTGTATGGAACTTGCAGTCTAAAACAATCAGAGGCAATCTTCCATTTTCCATCAACAGCTACAATTAGAAAGGTTTGCTGGAACGGCTTCTTGACATCATCATTCTGGTAGACTACATCACCACAGGCTTGAATAAGGTATGTTAGCCTATTCGAAACAAGAGCTTCTGATAGAGGTTGAGCATCCAGGGTCTTCAGAGTATGGTTACTAGCTGGCAAATCCATAAGAAATTTCTGGATCTTATCGTTACCTTTGATTCCATTTCCATTCCAAACCAATAAGCCAGTGTCCAAATACAATTTGGAGGTTAGATGCCGTATGTTGTCTACTTGCTTGTAAAATACTCTCGTAAATTCTTCAGCCGTTTCACATGCATTATCAACATTTTTCACTACCACCTCTGACATGTTTGCACTCGGAAGAACAATCGCTGGCTAAAAAGTAGACAAAGCCAAGCCCTCGGTTCTATTATTTTGTTGTCCAGAATTAATAAATTAATAATGTCAAATCAAAGTGAAAGAATGTATACTTCAGTATAGTCTGTGGTTTGGTTTAATAATTAATCGAATATACACAGACTATACTGAAAAATGTTGCCAAAAACATTTCTTAAAGTGATGACAGACTTGTACTCTAATATATCGTACATGTCGTAATGTAACGTTCATGACCACACACTTGCTCTTTTTACCAACAGAGTGCTCCTTTTTTCAAAAAAGAACAGACTATAATTTGTTAAGAACGATGGCATGGTAAGAGTGAATGAATAAGTGTATATCCAAACATTCGTTTTTTATTCAACTACGATACGATAGAATAAGCCGTTGGCCCGCCTACTGTTATTTATCATTGATTACTGCCTAAGGTAACAATGCATTTCCTCATCTAGCAAGTCCACTAAAGACTTGTTCTGTGAAGCAATAAAACACTGCCTTAGGTATATCTTAGGTGTCTATAATAAAATAAAAGTTACTACAGTGGAGCTTGAGTCCTCTGGGCAGCAAATGCCATGCATACCATTTAGTCCAGTACACTGCAAAATACCTTACGGTACTTTTTCGATTGACGTACTTATGTATAAGTTATTATTGATGTTATTAGTAGTTTCAGATAAATGAATTCATTCGTTTAAAAACGAATATATTTTTATTACATTATTCCTTTGCAGCTAGCGCACCTTTAAAATACTAGTTTAAGTATACACTTAGAAGTCGGTCTATGTATTTAGATGAAACTTACTTATATAAGTTTCATAGACATTAACAAACTTATATAGACATTAACAGACACAGACATTAACAAACTTATATAAGTTTCATCTAGATCAAATTTGTTTGTTTGATGTTGCGGCTTAACCACTGGATGGATCTAGATGAAACTTTAATAATATAATTTTATAATGTTTTATAGATGAAACTCATGAAGCAGATCCATCCAGTGACTTAGCCGTGATGTTATAACAAACAAACAGTCAAACTCGATTTTAGGACTCAAAATCGTTTACCTAGTGCATCTGCATATTAACTTTTTCCATATATTCGTTTTTAATTTTCGGCTCTTTTACAGTTTTATAACAGTATAGATAGATGAAAAAAAATATACAAAGACATTCTGTAGTATCAGCATTTGTGCTGCGCGAAGCCAGGGCGGGTCGCTAGTAAATGAAATAAATAATTCACATGGCCCATCCAGACTCTCGCCGAGAACACGCGAGAACACGCGAGAACACCCGAGAAACGAGAGTGTGAAGACCTTCTCGCCTTCTCGTTCTCGGGTTCGCCTGTTCTCCGATTGTTGTCGGTATTTTTGTCCGAGACAAAGGGTTTCTCGGAAGAGAGAAGAGAAGGGTCTCACACTCTCGTTTTCTCTCAGTGCAGATTAGTGAGCGGCGGGTAGTAGACATATTCGGAAAAATGTGGAATAATGGGTTAGAGTTAAAATTCATAGAAGTTCTTCAATCAGAACTTTTTTTTACTTTATTTGTCACAACATTCACAAAGTTAAAGTATGCAATGGCACACATAGCCAAACCGGCTGCAGTTTCAATATCGTCGTCCATACCGGATGAGAAACAGATCATAAGTGAGAAAAATTGAGAGTGTGGATAGTGCGAAAAGTCTCGGCGAACTTCTCGCGGAGTCTCCGCGAACTTCTCGCCGAACCGTCTCGGCGAGAGTCTGGATGGGCTATGAGACATTCATTATTGAGTTATATACACATTACTCATCATTATTTTGTCCCCGTTACACAAGCAAAGCACTTGGTTTCCCCAATGAGATCACAAGGCGTACCCAGTTGACTGAAGAATGACTATCGTGCATGCCTATGCCTTGCCATCATTCACTCATTATCACTCACATACAAGGAGCATACTGTATTTGACCTTGAGATCCGAATGTCCCAACAATGTTTACAACTTAGCGTAGCTTCCCCGAAATTTAGGAATTTTTTCAAGAAAAAAAATTGCTCAGGGTATTTGTTAGGGGTATATATTTAAACAGACACAAAAAAAAAGAGAAATGTAAAACATTTGTTTGTGATGACTTAACGGGAAACCTTTTAACCATTTTTTTAGAAGGAATCTGTGCAAATATGGATAAATTTCGGATATTTTTCACTGAAGTTAGGGAAAATTCTGATTTCAAAGTTGGCAGGACCGAGTCAACTATACAAAAATCGGCCCGTGACGTCATATATTTGTAAATTGAGAGTACGCGTGTGCGGTCGACCATAGAGTTTTCATACAAAATGTATGGAAAGGAGGTGATGAGCGATATTCGATATAGTTCAAATGTGTAGCAACCTTTACGCTTTTAAAAAAAGTTTAATTTTTTTTAATATAATTATTTTTTTATTAGAAATTATGTAGCTAAGCCTCCATTAATTATTTAGTGTCATCAAGTAGAAGCCCGAGGGTCGAATAGACGGAGAGGTATCTTTCTCAATTGTTGGGCAGGTAGTTGACGATCCAAATCACCCCTATGAACGTTCTGCGATTAGTCTAGAAATTATTTGAATTAGTTATTTTTAAAATATTTCTTGTTCATTTTGGTGATGATAAGATAATATGTAATCTTTTGATGATCTATCAATAGCTATATGGAGCCACTTATTCTTACAATTAAAATGTTAATGATAAAAAATAAACATGTTAATTTTATTGTAAATATTTTAATTAAATGTCTTTATCTATTTATCGTACAAAGTTGCTTACGTATTATACATCGATTCGTTTTAGTAGATACGTAACGTGTCAACTCATTTTCTGTATTTGACACGAAGTTTTGGACAAGTTTATAAAACAGGTAATTATTAATAATTTATGTAAAGCAAATTGATTGAACATTTAAAATTTTCAATAAATATTAAAACAAGTCAACTGAAAACTTACAGAGGTTACTATGTATGTTTCAGTTGCAAGATTTTATATTAAATATTCATAAATAATAGTAGTGATTCAAAATCTAAATATTTAAGCAATAATAATGAAACATTCCATAAACTTATAAAAATAGAAAATTATTAATTCGGTAATCATGTATAAGAGGTACTAACGAGGGCGAAAATAAACTTGCTTGTCAACAGTCGTATTCTTAACATCCCAATATCATTTACATTCATATAGGAAATGATTAATATATTTATACCTAAAAGAATAATAATATCAACTACACAATAATATTACATAATTCAATGATTTTTATGATCATTGCCTTTTAGATAAGAATAAAATATAAGTAATTTAAAAGTCGTCAATAATCCTTAGCCCCTTGCTCATATAGGCAATATTCATTAAAAATAAACAAATACAAATTATGTTAAAACTATTTCGCATTTCAGAATAACCGCGCACACTGTTACAATCGACTGCATTAATGCTCGGTCAACATGCAAATGGAATCACATTGAGTCTCCACACTAAATTAATTAAATTTTCTTTCCTAAGCAGTAAATGGACGAAACCCTTTTTTTAAATACACAATCTAAAATCTTTGATAAATTTACCATCGCGGGTTTCAATGTTGAGAACTATAAGTTAATTACAACGAAATTCAATAGAAATTATAAACACTAAAACTGGATTAAACATGGTAAATTTTCAAAGCAAATAAAATGAATTAGACTAACTTATGATAGATTCTCTTAAAAACCTTCATTTTATTGCTAAATTCGAAAGTAAAGAGAGAAAGAAAGATGAAATATAAAATTCGACACAAATTTACAAGTTGATTTTATATTTTAGAAGGTATTCAGATTACGAGATCGGCCGCGATGACTCAATGAAGCACGACAAATTACTTTTGTGCGAGCATACAATACATAATCGAAATGTTTACTGATTTTATTTATACGCACTTAGTCATTTTATTTACAGCTAAATAGTGCTTTTGTATTTTATTAGTATTGATAACATTACCTAAATAAGGCCCGTATTTTTAAACAATGCTCAATGAAACTCTTCTATAGCAGTAATTTTGTCAACATAATTAATCGGATAAAAAATTAGTATTAGTTACGAACTAGATGGCACTCTCCAATGTGTATACAAAGAATAGTAAAGAAAATAATAGAATAAAGAGACAATACAACATTTTAGATTTGATTTATATACTAAATACAAAGGTATTTTCGTATAATATTTTCTTTTATAATGGTTTATGTGAAGATTCATATACATAAATTAACATTAAGCTAGAAAATCATTTTTTATCAAATA
Organism: Ecliptopera silaceata; assembly: GCA_932527185.1. Taxonomy (NCBI): domain Eukaryota; kingdom Metazoa; phylum Arthropoda; class Insecta; order Lepidoptera; family Geometridae; genus Ecliptopera; species Ecliptopera silaceata. The sequence continues at coordinate 4,148,862 of OW052208.1, read as the reverse complement.
GTTGTTATAAAACCATGTTCCAAATGTATCTGTGCTTGAGTCACAATTCAGTTTGAGTTTAGTTCATAAATACGAGCCCAATTATCGTTCAATTCTCTACTGAGTTTAAGATTAACAAGTGCAATTTGTAGTTTTAGAAACAGCATTATGTAATAATCAAGATATTATTTCACTACAGTGTAAGTTTACCAATATGTAATTGTAATGATGATATAACTATGACGTTGCATTGAGGGCTTCTGTGCTGTTACAAACGGCCACGACATCGCACTGTGTGGACACCACAGCTGCTTAAAGTTATCTTATCACTACTTCCTATTTGTTATATTTCTTGTGGTCCAACCTGAAATATAGACACTTAATTACACAACGGAAAACACAAAAAATCTTAGAACTTACTTAATTTAGCAATAGACCGTATCGCTGAGAGCGATTTATTCCAGGCTTGTTCATATATTGCAGAATTTGTTCATATATAACGTATTATGAGTTTAACATTGAAAGAATGTCCTATTTTTAATTTCCTGTATTTCTGAAGTTTTATTTTTCTGTGTTTACAATAAGGAATAAAGTGATTTTAGTAACACATTGGTAGTTATAACAACTACCATTAATGTTTAACATAATTATTACAAACTTATTATTATTGTAAAAGTATGTAAGTACAAAATAAACTGGATATTAATTAAATGTTATATTAAAATACTTACCGGTGAAGGTCCATTGCATTTCTCCGTTACGCCACCCATTAGTCTTTCCTAAAAAGCAAATTAGATATTTATAAAACCATTTTTTTTAATACTTCATTTCTATGAGTGTTTGTATAAAAACTAATTAAATTATTAACATCTATTCCCCAACATCAATGCGAATATTTACATCAAGGAATGGATTTTACAAAACGTACGTTATCGTTTGCCCACATCGGAGTCAATAAAAAAGCTAATCAAATTACATCACTTCTGTACCCAAAGTAAGATCTCTCTTTGTGCACACACGGATCGTAGAGACGCAAGCGCCGAACGCCATCCGTGTGTGCACAAACTCGTACTTGGGGTACTATGTCTCTATGTATCTCTCAGGCTTTCTGATAAAAGATCGGTAAACACGTAAGCCTCTATAAACACTAACATAAGCAAATTCGTAGCAACCCTAGTAATCGAAAAGCTTTTAATTGTGAAAAGATAAAATATCTATATATATAAAAATGAAACCCGTGGTTTTTCCGTTGTCACGACATAGCATGAAAACGGCTTGACCGATTTGGCTGTTCTTTTTTTTGTAGTTTTCTAATACTCTGTACAAGGTTCTTACGGAAAAAAATTAAGGAAAACTCTCAGAAAAAAAAATCTCTCTAAGGCGGTACGAAGTTCACAGCTACAGAGAGTATGTAATAAAATATAATATGGTGTAGATAGTATATAATACCTCAGTGAGTCTTTCTGCGTCCGCAAAAGTGTGGTTGTGATTTGTAGTATTTGCCTGTGACAGCTGAGCTTCTAGTGCATCTATTTTGCTTTGCATCTGTAAAATATTTTATGAAAATTAACAATAATAATATTAAATAATTTCCCATCACCAACAACGAGAATACATTAAAGAAAGAAAGTACGGTACGTAAAGAAAAAAAACATACCGAAATTAATAAAAAATACTTTGATAAGAACATAAAATGTAGAATCATTCAAAAAGTGCAATGTTTCACTTTTATGTACACTGTTTTTAAAGCAAATCGCAAAATATATAAAATGTTAATCTGATAATTTGAAACCGTTTTTTTTACATTTTAATTTATAATAGTCATAATGTTAGTCATGGACTAAGATACTACGTAAACAGCATCGCATTCTATGTGACATGTCCATCAATATAATCATGATGGATCTCGCTAGTAGGTACATGTCTGTGCTTTTTCATGTTAATCGCACTAGATTTGTATTCTATTTTGAATGATCCTCGATGTACAATAAAACTTCATAGCCTCATAGATAAAACGGACAAAATATAGACATCTTGCACAATTTACACGCCACCTGACACAAAGCACACAGTGCCCTATGATGTTGACTTGTAATGAGCAAGTACCTCTTTAATTATTGTAGCCAATGATTTTTCTATGCAGCAATACGCGAACTCCAGAGGTTCCTAGGTAAACAAGTCTTTGAAGCAATCAAAAATAATGAGGATGGCTATATAAATATATTAAGTTAGGAGTCGTTGCATCGCCCGTTCTTAATATTTATATAGAAATTGTGTGTGACATGTACAAAAAAAAACACATTGTTACTTAAAATGCTACTGTCGAGCTTGTAAATGGAAAAGGCAGATTTTTTTGTATGTACTTTTATACAATTATTTTTTAGTCCTATAACTCGATCAACAATGCGCTTTCCGATTATATAACAGATCCAGTGAGAGATAAGAGAGTACGAACCTGTAAGACTGTCCTCTGCCTCAGCTCGTCCAACTCCTGCTGTTTGTCAGATAGCTGCTTCGCCCACCGCTGCTCCTCTGTCGTCACATTTTGTTGCAGTCGACTCAAAACTCCCTCCTTTAGAAAACAAGACAACACATGTGTTAAAAAGTGCACCAATGCAAATGAAAAATAAACAAGTACTCAAGTTACATTTTAATTCATCTTAAGTGACAGACAGATTATTATATAAGTATAAGGTGTCTAATTACAACGTATAGCTTGTGTCAAACTAATAACGTAAATATATTGTTAAACGATATTTACCGTTTCATCAATAACTCTCTTGTACTTGTCTACCAATCCCTGCAAGTATTCCTTTTCGGACTGCAGTTCGTCGAGGCGCGACGAAGGCGGTTCGGCCGCGACCGGTGTCACATGCGACGCCTTCTGCAGTTCTAAAGACTTCACAAGTTGGAGTTTCTCGGCTTCACGTTTCTGGAACTCCTTGTTGAGATTGTCGGCGAACGTTTGAAGCCAGTTGCGGTCTTCGGGGGATTCAGGCGCGGCGAGTGGACAAACCGCGCGCAGGACGCGAGCTGCCTCTTTGTACTGAGCTTCCTCCGCCTTTGATATCGCCTCCTGAACGTGCAAACCATAACATTGAATTACAACTCTAAAATATTGAAAAGGATAGGACAAATGAATGCTATTGAGTATGCAGTTGATTTACACGTGGTTGATTTTTACGTGGCCGCAAGAATTGGACCTTCTTTTATGACTTTGCAGAGTGACCTAGGAAGTGCAATATGGATGAAGGTGCTGTAACATAAATCATGCAAAAACTATTTGTCATGATTACAATAACACAATATCAATATGTTATTCATCATGCACGCTATAAATTTATTTATATTACGCTGTTAAAACACGAGGTTTTACAACGTCGTCGCCTATTCGTACGTCAACTTATTCGTATTTTTCCGATATCAACGATTGTCGGTTTTATACTATTACATGTTATATTATTTATCTGTTTTACAGTAAATGATATGTATTTGCCACTGAGTCCGACTCATTGTTCCATGAAGCAATGTACAACAAAGCGAAGCCGGCCGAAGATAATTGATAACTGTTAATAGAACAGATATTCTACACAGCAAGAGATGGACTTACACGTAGTTCTTGGGCCGACATCGCGCTTGCAGATCGCAACTGAAGAGTCTTTTCGGCAGACTGTAACGCCTCCATGACTTTCCAGTTTTTAGTTCGTAACTCCTAAGCGGGAGGAGCCAAAGTAATAATGTTAGTTAAATACGGTTGAAAATGTTATGAAATATGTGAAACCAAGTTGAATTCGTTAATGAAAGTAAATGGCCAGCTATTGGTTCATTGCATTTGAAACCAATAGAAAGAAAGAAATATTTATATATTGGGCACAAATAATAGAGTAAACTTAGTTTTAAGAATAATGTGACTCCTTTATGGTGGGCATCAGACTAGCATCACTTCTTGGGCTGTGTATCCTAGCTAGAAGACGACGGTGATTACTTTCCATCATTCAGATGTAGGCATGTTAGTCGATTATAAAATAAGAAAAGAAACTAAAAAGCTCTGTAGGTGATAGTGCATACCGTATTCCTTTGATGTATTCAATTTACACAAACGCGACCTAGTTCAATTGGAGTTCAAAATGAGCACACAGCTCATAGAAATCATCATTTAATTCTGCTAAAAGATCGAAATTTAAAAAATGAAATTGTGCATTTTATGGTCGAAAAATAGTTAATCGATATTGGTCTCCCTCGTTGGCTTTACGACGACGATATTTAGGCTATAAGCATAACCTTATTTCGTAGAATCGCTATAAAATAACATGACCATGACCACTCCATCCTTGCATTGTAATAAAATAAATGATGAGATCGCCTAATAAATTTTCCACTACTAAAAACGATCTTTCGTACGTCCTTTGTTTTGGTTTACATCATATTTTTTGTGAGCATCGTTCGGCGCGGCGTATGCTTTATTTCCTATTAGAAGTTGCATCTGGTATCTATCGACATAGATGTAAGATATAATAACGTATTTCTTGTGAATCGACATAGATGTAAGATATAATACTAACGTTGTTTTTGTCCTGGTACGTGTGTAGCTGCGACTGCAAAGCAGCAAGTTGGTCGCGTTGGTCGCGGCTGCAGTGCTGCGCGGCCGCTAGCTCGCCGCGCAACGCTTCCACTACGCTCGAGGCAAGCGCCAGTTCAGCCGCCTACAACCAAAAAGCCAGTAATTTATCAATTGACTTCATAAAAGGATGTTCTCATATTGTGTTTTTACTTCTCGGTGGCGATTGAAGGCCGTAGTTTTTGTAAAAATATAATAATTAAATATGAGAAACGTGAAAGTGACAGATAACATTTTTAATGAAGATTATTGTCAAATTAAACAGTCATTTTAGCTGTCGTATTGACGTGCAGAGCGATATAAAAAGACGAAGAAGAACACTGTCTACTAAATATCACAAGACCATTAAGGATGTACATAGATTATACATAGTACAGAGTCCGTGGAACTGTGGTGTAAAAGGGTTAGATTTCATATGCATTGTGTATGTAATTGCACAAATAAAAGAAAACAACTTGCCTTGTGCGAATCATTTGAAGGTAGTCCATTTTGTGCGGGAACCACTTTCATTTGTTTGAGTTCAGCCAACTCTGACTCGCGTGCCGCCAACTGTTCGCCCAAAGATGCAATTTCATTTGACAACTGCGACAAAAGAAAAATGTGAGATCGAAGTCGTATAACTCAAATAAAAAACAAAAATGGAAACAATATGTTACCAACCTGTTGCTTTTGATTTTGTGCTTCCGTTTTCAGTCTCTCTGCTTCTGCTTGTGATTGTTCAGCATTTGATTTCAATTTCTCAACTTCTGCCTTTGATTTTTCAGCTTCAGACTTCAATTTTTCGGACTCTAATTTTAATTTAGCAGCTTCTTCCTTAGATTTCTCAGCATCAGACTTTACTTTTTCTAGTTCTTCCTTGATTTTTTCACTACCACCCTTCATTTTTTCCGCATTGCTATCGGCAGCTTGGATGCGAGCCGACAATTTTTGAACTTCGTTCTGAAGTTCAGCCATACCTATAAAATACGAGAATTTACAAATTATTCATAGGGTTTATAATAGTGCAATCATGCACAGGCTCTCTTTATATGAAGACACAGAGAAACACAAGTAAGTAGGGAAAGAAGAGTCTTATTTTGTGACTCTTATTTATGAATATTCGTTACAATAACTCAGATACCTAAACAGATAGAAACACAGCCTAAAATGGCAGTAGAATAAAACATTAACTCAAATAGCTAATAAGATAAGGGCACGGCAATTGTAGGTAGTTAAAGGTAAGTAGATATAAAACAATACCCAAAAAGTGAGAGATACAAACCGGCAAGTCTGTCCTGTAGCTGCCTCAAATCCTGCTGCGCGCGCTGCTCTGCCAACATCGCTAGCTGCCGCTGTTGCTCTAACTCGCCAATAGCGCGGTTAGCCTCCTGTCAATAACAATCATATTTTATTACTCGACGTTGTACTAAGGCGAACGCTACACGTCAATAAATATTGTGATAATTATCATGATGTTTACTTATGTAGTTAAGTATTTAGATGAGCTATTTTAAAAAGAAAAACAAGAGAGGCTCGAGCGAAGGTGTCTCATAGATGACGGCCACAACATCAAAATATTTTTTTTTTAAGAGTAGTAGTAATGACCTGTAGTTGCTGCGCCATGGCCTCTGCGTGCTGCTGCGCCATCATCATGGAGTCGCGCGCGGCGCCCGCGTCCAGCGCATGCGCCTGGCACTCCGCCTGCAGCGCCGCCAGCTGCTGCACCAGCGCCGCTTCGGACTACCGACACAAATATTATTAAACAGCTCAGTTGGTAGCCAAACTCAACTCAATAAAGTCACAAGGATCACTTTTAAACGTCTTATATACTAGATTATATTTAGTCTATCAACATCAAGGATCACTTTTAAACGTCTTACATACTAGATTCTAGTATGTAAGACCTACTAGGTCAGGTCTTACATACTAGAATCTAGTCTAGTCATACTAGGTCTGACCTAGTATGTAACCTTTCCTCCATTATCTAGTAACTAGATGATGGAGGGTCCATGGTTACTGCGAGAGCCGTTAGTGGCGGGTAGCCGGTCTGATTACCCGCTATTGATGAGTTTAGTTGATAGACAATAAGTCGTATATAATAATGAGATGATGAAACAAAGAAAAATGATTCTATGCGCCAGTTCGTAGCGACCGATACTAGAAGAACTGGCAAGAAACTAGACCTAGGATCCAAGCGGTCTATGTGTGTGGCTTCTATGCTGTGGGTTATGAGTTCGATCCGTGTCGAGAGCAAAAGTTTGTGTGATGAACATTTGCACGTTTGATTTTTTTATGTATGTTACGCGATTTGGCATATTATTATTTGATTGATGATTTTTACTTTTGTTATCTACAACAATTGTTTAGTTTTTGAGTATAACTTAGATACAATTAGATTTTGACTATTACATATGAGATGTATCATTACATAACAAATGCTTGAAAAATTAGTTTGTGTAGAATAAATACCTCGGACAGTCTCTGGATGTGCATCTCCATTTGAACTCTCTGTGCCTGTACCTCGCCTTCAACACCGAGTTTTGATTGCAACTGCAAACACAAATAAAAAGTGTTTCTTTATTTTTAACCATATTTTTTTTATGATTATTAGTTTAATTTGTAGTCCGGTCAAATTAGACCAAAAAATAACAGTAAAGTTACCTAAATTCCACAACTTCAACAAGCTCGCTTATTACTTTGTGTTGAAGTATACTTACGTGCCGTTCTGTGAAATAAACTAATGCTTAAGCGTATGTGGGCCGGCTGTGGGTAGTACAAAACACCTCAATAACTCAAACCTCGGTAACTTAAAAACCTCTATTATATCAAAAAATAATGTGTTCCCTTCCCATCAGAGCCCAAAACAATACCCTTGATAACTTAAAATATTTTGTGTTTCCCTTGGACTTTAACTTATCGAGGTTCTACTGTATGTACATACAAGTTGGTTGTCCTGGCCGAGCGCGTGGTTCTCGTCGAGCAGGCGCTGCAGACGCGCCTGGTGCGTGTGCAGCTCGGCGCGCGCCGCCGCCGCCGTCTGCTCGGCCGCGCGCGCCGTGCTCGCCGCGCGCGCGCGCTCCGCGTTCAACGTCGCCCTGACAACGCAACACTATTGAAACAACAACAAGTAGACTGGTCCAAACCAGAATCTAGAAGAGTAATAAGAATAACTTTACAACGTTATTTAACGTTTTCAAGAGGAGAGTGAATAGGTTCTATCTAGGCAAACGCGCTACACCGTAGGCCGCATCATCATTGAACATCAGTTGTGATTGCGGCCAAGCGTTTGCCTATAATGCATAAAAAAAAACTTTTTAACTTTTTTGCACACCCTAACAGGGTAACATTACAATGGTCAATGCTATGTTTATAACATCTTATAATACTTGTAATAATGCAAGTAAATAAACTTTGACTTTGACTTTGAAGAGGCTCTAGTATTTTACAGTTTATGTGACTTCTGCCACTCTGGTCAGTTATATCCAAGAGTACTACTCCTGGATTTCAAGTGGAACTTGGCACCTAGAATAACCTAGTATAGAAGACGATTGTAAATGATCCTTGTGATTTTCCTGAATAAACTTTTATAGATTTTAATTTTTTCAAGCTAACCCTTCTAAAGTTTACCAAGCGAGACCATTCCCTCTCCTATTCCTGACCCTATCCTCCTTCGGGGAATAGACAATCACAAAGTCAAAATTCATTATTCATTAAAATCAAAAGAATCAAATGGAATCGTCTTACATACTAGGTGATTTTAGGTTAGTATCAATTCTTAGAAGCCTAGAAGAACGGGCAAGAAACTACGAGCTAGCCTACTGGTTTTTTATATGATACTTTTTACAGTTGTTAATTGAAGAAAAGGAGAGACGATCACACAGATGTCACGATTAATAATACCAAGCTTACATCACGATCGCGCCATATAAAATAGCATATATGACTACCTATCGCTCACACATAAACGGTTGACATTTGAATGACGTATCAAATTAAATTATGCTATATTATTTAGTGCCACGAAGAGGTAGCCTTACATACATCTGTCTGTGTAATACTACAATGCTTTAGCTTTTTGTTCAAATATTGTATGAATTTTCTTTTTAAAATGATCCACAGAAAATCTTCTAAGCGGAATAGAACGCTTTTTGACAAAATATTGCATACATTTTCTTTAAAAATTTATATGCTGAATGGAACAAGTAACTAACCTCAGCTCCTTCAGTTTAGCTTGGAAGCCCTGCGATGCTTCAATCTCATCAGTAAGAGCCTTCTCCTTATCAGCAAGCTGTTTCTTCAGTTTCTGCATGGGGTCGTTGGGGCCCTAAAAATAATAATAAATTACATTTTATAATTATAAACTTACACACAATTCATACGAACTTTATTGTTTAAAATATTACTGGTGACTTTCTTCTGATACCAGTGTAATATTTGTATTATTCGTAATAGTTAACATTATTTTTACTTTTACTTGTTTTGTTTAGTTTTAATGTGATTTTTTTGAGTCTGTTTCTGAAATAAACATTTATTTTTAATTAGTAACAAGTAGGACTAGTAGTACCTCAGTCCACTCGGAGTGTTCTGGCAGCGGGTCGTGATGCTTGTTCAGCAGAGCTTCAGTGAGGATCTGTATCTCGGTGCGAGAAAGAGCCGCCTCTCGCACGACGCGAACCAACTCGTTCACATTAACGCCGCCGCTGTCGCCAGCTGTTACCAAATATTTTATTTCTGTGTTAAAAAGTCATCTCAAAAGAAGTATGTAGATTATATTACAATGTTTCAACAATAGTAATCAATAAACAGTTTGATTACTATTGTTGAAACATTGTATACAATTTTTCTTTCAACTTATATTGTCCCACTGGGCAAGGGTCACCACTTATCCCGGTCTTATTCATATACTATATTGTATACTTATGAACAGATAAAAAAACAACTTGTAATACAATCGACGGCCTAAAAATTATATTCATTTATTAATTGAAGTAGTGATGCTGATGAAGTGATTACCACTTAACATTAGATGGATCATCGTACTGTTCTAGCATATCTTGTGTAATATAATGAACAATTGAAAAAAAAAACGACAGAACTCACCCATAAGCGTGAGAACATTAGGTTCAGCCTTCTTCTTCTTCTTCCCCCCGGGCGGAGTGGAGGTAGCTGCGAGCGGCGCGGGCGGGGCCAGGGCCTGCTTCAGCAGCTTCTCAGTGGTGAGCTCACTGGGCTGAGGCGCGTTCAGTGGAGGAACCACTTCTTCGCGCGGAGTTTCAATCACCTCCTCGACGGGTTTCTCGAGCTTCTTCTCTACCTTTTTACCTGTCAAATGTCATATTGATTGCAATAAGCAAATATGCAGGTATAGATAAAAACGATCTTAAAATTCACGACTCCACAGCGTTTACACAGGCAAAAATGTTGATACAATAATTACACAACAAAATAAATAAATTAGTGTTTGTTCAGTCATCGTCTTGACACGTTTTTTTAGGTATTAAAAACGAATAGCTGCATTTGTCGACCAACCAGAGCATATAAGCGCCGAAGGCGCGTTCATTTTTGAAATTGTTTATCTATAGGTACTGTTCCTTTAATCCAGGTAGGTACCTGGATTAAAGGAACAGTAGTATGTGTTGTATGCATACATATTTTTATTGTAGTGTGGGCGAACAAACGTGGGATATCGACTATCGTGTAATCGAAGAATATGAATGAATTATTAAGAGCTATGATGGCTCTGATGCATATGTAAGTGATTTCGATCGGTTAAAGTCAAGGCTGTTTTCCGGGCAAACCGTGTGTGAAACAAACAGATGGGTTTTATTTGCCTACTTAGAATTGTATTATTTATCCTAAAATTATATTTCTAACGGCTGTAGTCGGTTAGGTTATCAGCAATAGCGCAATCTAGAGAAGAACTCATTACAAATCAAAGGTCAAAGATAACAACAATCTTGCAGTTTTCACGAGTTATATCTCCGATCTATTTACAATTCTAATGACGGAATTTTATCATGTCGGTTATTCAAACAACATAACATTTACATGCGATTTCAGCTCAAGTAGTATATTTGCGGTTTAATCAGCACATACAATACACAATTTCAATACACGTGTTTTAAGAAAAGTCAGCTATGTGATATAGCAACATTGTAGTATTACGGTTCGTACCATAAAAAAATCCCTAGAAGTTATTCGTCGAGTGGAATTAGGTAAGGTGTCCGTGGTGTAGTTGGTTCAAATCCTGCTCTATTTACAAAAAAATAATGTATTCTGTCAGCAATCGAGTTCTCATAGTACAAGCTTTGCTAACTTTGGGACTAGAGCGCGATGTGTGAAATGTCCGTGAATATTTATATTTATTTATTGGCTCGACTCAATAGCTCTAGGCTTAATAGTCCGGTCAATTTAGACAATTGAAATAAAGACATTTCCGAGCCAAATCTTCGTAGAGACCTTAGGTTTACCACAAAGAATAAAGTGTCAAAAGTCCCCATCAGTCCCATGTGAGCTTAAGGACTTATTCGGGGCCCAACGTCAAAATTTTAGGTTTTTTGAAATTTTCTTTATTTGATCACTATTTTTATGTCTAAATTGACCGGACTATAATGACACGGGATCTTTCGTCGGACAGAAAAACAAGTATCGAACCTTTGCGTTGTTCCTTGGGAGCTTGTTCACCGCTGTTGTGCCTAACACGAGCCACTTCTTCTTTAACTGGTTCGGCGACCGGCGCGGGCTTAGCGACCGGCGTCGCCTTGCCCTTAGACTTATTCTTGTTCTCCTTCTTCTCAACCACGTCTTCGGTCTTCTCTTGCGGCTATTAGGATAAAGTTTATTTAGAAGCAAATCATAGCATTTCATCTGACGGGATGTTCTTCTACTTTGAATTATAGAATGATGAATTCATCATTACGTATGTCCGTTTATGATTATTACGTAACTAAATGTGTGAGGGATCAACGTCATCCATGTACAAAATAATTAAATAACACATGTTGGATTTTATAGGCGAGTTAGTAACAATAAAATATTCATGCAGAATCTAATCAGCAGTTTATTGCTTCACTTGATGCGTTTTCGTGATTTTTAAAGGATGTTCAGGACTGACAATCATGACATGGTAACAAAAACCAAAAGATAAGAATATATTTGTGTATAAACTAGCTTGTAATTGCGACCATATCTGTAACAGATTAAAATACCTACCCATTATGATATGCATTGATATCATGCATGGTGTAGGTACCTACCTGTATCACCTACAGGCAAAACATCTATAATACCAACAAAAGCATACATCAAACAAACTTAAAGCCAATTGAAATGAGACCAAACTACACCAATTAGTAACAGAAGCACACACATAAAAAAACGACAAACATACCAAACTACATAGACCACATCTAATTGTCAAATTGACACTGCTGTGCCACTCACTTTTTCAGTTGCAAGTGTGGCTTGTAGCAGTTCAAATTCATCCTTGGGGTGCATCTCCTCGAAATGATTGGTGACATTGGCGGAGGCGGCGGCGGCGAGGGCCGCGGCCGCATCGCTAACGCAGCTCGGATCCTCTTTGTTTACTAGAATCGGCTTTACTTTAGGATCCTTGCCACGTTTGCGAATCTGTATAGATAGTACTCTCTTTTATAGTACACTATTATGAATTAAGATTTTTGTATGGACCAAAGCATCTCCTAGACACGCGCTGCGACACCGGCTTCAAGTAATGTAACGATGTGTGCGTGAGTTCTCACAGGCGGACTTCTCTCTCAATCACGAGAGTAGAGCGGCAGTTTCGGTTGTTTTCGTCAGAGCCCAAAGGCGGAATGTTGGGAATTCGCTGCGCCAAGAGTGTCTTAAATACCATAAATAAACTACGTACCAATATTCCCATAACACAATTGATTAACCCAACACAAAAACCCATATAATAGCAACTTTTCTTAAATAAAAACATGACCTTCATGAACCTTTTCTAACTAGAGAAATACAACTTGTAGGAATCCACTTGCAATCCATTTATAAGTCATAATAGGATTGCAACAAGATTATTCTTTTCTACAATAACATTCTCAAATGATACCAACACATGCTCTGTATCCAGCCAGAGTAAATATAATTATGTATTGTTCATACCTATTGATCTTAATTAATATCAATGAATAATATCAATGACTCATGACCATGATGGTAGAATAAATCTTCACATTTCTAAAGTTGATAAAAAGTTTGATATCAAAAATTAAAATGTAATTAAGTACCTAATTAAATTAATTAAAAATATGGTTTGATGAACAAGCATTCCCAATCAGCGAAACAAGATTATGGGTTAAACCCTCCACCTGAACCAGGATAATCTAAAAAAATGGTGAAAATTATGAAATTTTTAATAATACAAGTACCTTAACATTTGGTGGGGTATCTCGTTGTACATCAACAACAACAGAAGGGCTGAACTCAACATGACTTTTGGTCACCTCAGGTACCGACTCATCTTCCAATCCACTTTCAGCGGGGGCTTCACTTTCTGGTTCACTGTTAGTGGTCACTGTCACACTTTCTCTCTTCTCTCTTTTGGCTTGCTAAGAATAAAAATTGGAAGATATATGTTGATTTATGTATACAAACATAGATTATCTGAGTGAAACTCTAAAATAGGTAGATAAAATTATTTTTCACAGTATATATTAATTTAAATGAATATAATTTAAATAAAGGGTTTGAAGTAGATAGCACACTACTTATGTATTAGTTTGATTGAATAAAATGAAACAAATGGGTATGAAAAAGGAATTTGTTTAAAAAGTTTACAAAAAGTTACTTATACCTTTTTGATAGCTTTTTTGTTGTTTTTCTTAGACTTGTTTTTGCTCTCAGCCAAGGCTAGAAGTTCAGATGTAGCCTTCCGTTGTTGAGCCATAGCTTCCTCATAGCTGGTGCCCGAGTTGGAGAACAAGCCCATGAGCAGGAATATGGCTATCCCAGCCACCGCCAGCCCAACCAGCACTAGCAATGCCTGCAGCTCCATTGGATCAGCTGCACGCGTCTTGCTCTTAACAAAACATATTATCATAAGATTTGGTTCCACAGGATTCAAGTGCGGTTAGCAGACAAGAGAGAATCAGTTAGCTCAATGGATACAAATAAAAAGTTTATGTATCAAATAAAATGATCGCGAATTTTATAGCTATGGTAATACACAAACCGACTGAGGTGGCGTTGAAGTTCAAATTATACCTTTAAGTCTAAAACTTGTAATTTCTCAAAGTAAAAAGCGTAAAAGTGTACTCCACAAAATGAAGGTATCGGCGACACGTAAGCAAGTGACACATGTCAAAGGTTATTGACAGTCCTTTCGCTAGGAAAGTAAAATTCAGAAAAAATACACGTTTTATAGTATATATATCATGAATACTGGTAAAAGGAAGTTAATTACTAGGCAAAACAACTAATTCGACGAGTAACAAGTCTCTCAACTCAGCACAAAGCTATCTCGTACCCGGACAGAATTGCATTTAGAACTACCTGTTTTTGAGTGATTATCACTTACCAAGTACTTTGAATTAAAAGCGGACAAAAGCCTTGTCCTATTAATATTTTTACAAACACAACGAACTACATGTACCTAATAAACAACTTTAACTTCATTAAATTCATGGAAAGGAAAAGCGGAACCAGCGGGCGGGCGGAACGGAATGAACGGAACTGGAAGAAATGCAACGTGAACGGAACGAACAATGACTGCCGGCCATTTGACTGATTTGACTGAGCCAGCCAGCTAAGCCGTCAACATCTGTGGTATGGTCCGTTCAAGTCAGTGTCAGTAACTTTACGTTTTCCCCGTTCATGGTAAAAAAGATTTTGATAAGCAAAGTAGACAACAGTTGACAGTAAACCTACGTGAAACTAAAATTATTATATTCCTAACTAATGATCTATATAAGATAAAATAATGAACTATGTTTTATAAGAGGTAAAAACTAAATGATTGTAAATGTACCTATTTTTATTTCATTTTGTTAGCCATACGTCATGTTAATAACTGTCTGTTTTAATACGTGTATTTGTATTTTAGGACTGCAGATTATACAACTATCCTCATTTTCTTGTTTGGTTTATTACATTAGTCCATAACATAACACTAGATTCGCATTGCTTGGTATCCCATAAGTTTCAATTAATCAATATTGACAACAGGTAACAGTATTTAGTTTTTTTAAATAATCAGTGCTTTGTTTTAAATGGCTAAAAACCATTCTTATTTTATAAAATAGATTACTCTAGTGTAAATTTATACTATGATCAGTCGTGTTCGTGTAATGTTCGTAATTACTTTATAAAGGAAAAATAAAAAATCAGAGTTGGCAGCACTCCGCGAAATTTGTGTAGATAGATTATTAATTTGTTCGTCTCGTCGTGTCGATCGTTTCCTTCTTGTCGTCAATTAAAAACAGCTGTCCTCATTTTACTACGCTAAATGAATATTTCCACTTTAGTATTATGTCGTAGACTACCCAAACTGTGTGGATTTTGTTGTGTATTAAATATAAAGGCGTAAAAAGTGTTTTGAAAAACCTTGATCAGCCAGGCTGTAGAATGTCGATTCCTCCACTCGTTTGTAGCACTCCTCCACCACCAGACCAGTGTGAAGAAGACAAAGATCCTGAAGATTTTGACATATCATATAATCGTAAGTATAATAAGTTTCTACAGGTCAACTAGCTAAAGTTTTTGTCCACAATTATTTAGGAAACATAGTGGTAACTGTTTGAAATACTGTTTGAGAGTAAACAGGTTTACTATACTTAAGTAGTACAGATTCAGATATGATATACCTTTATACCATGGCTGCTTATTGTTACAGTTTCTCAAGAAGATGATGATGATGATTATAACTTTGGGAATTTTTCCTCATACAGCATTCAATCTAATGTTAATATCAAGGACACTTCACCAGAAAAAGTTGAAATTGTGAGTTCATGTGAAGACGAAACACCAAAACAAGATGAAACAATACAACCTTATTATAAAGAAGAACTCCACAGCAGCCTTGACATCTCAACTCCTAGTAAAAAGTGTGAAGATGATATCAACATAGAAGACTTAGAATTGGAAATAAGTGAAGAAAGTATAGAAACTAGTTTAAAAGCTGAAAATGAAGTAATAAATGCTTTAAGTGTTGAATCTTCTATTAGTGAAAGCAATATTATAGATGAGATTACAGAAGACCATCTCCGAACTTTATCACCTAGTCCTGCAACAGAAAACAATTCTGTTGAATCACTAAGCATTGAAGACAAGAATCAGATCTCTAGTGAGGATACTCCGGCAACACCAAACAATGAAGTGGATATATCTACTGAGCCCTATACAAATTCTAAAAGTGATACCAAACAGCTTGTTTGTAGTGAGCAGATTAATAATGAAACAATTAATATTGATGATGATTTTGGTGATTTTGATGACTTCCAATTTGCTAGTTCTGAGCACAAACCATTACCTGTAATTGACACTAATAATCCATGGGATAGTAATGTCCCTGTTGATGATTTTAGTAATTTTACTGCAAATTTTGAAGCAGTTCAAGACGAAAATGTTTTATCTGACTCATTTACAGAACCTATCCAAACGGAAACTCGGACAGAGTTTAACAATTTAACAGAAAATAGTTCAGAAGATGATTTTGGGGAGTTTGATGATTTTAAATCAACAACAGTTGATAGTGATGCAAAAAACATTTCTGAAGACACTTTATCCAGTCAACAAGGACCTGGATTAAACTTCCATTTGTCAGACAATGAGAGTCAGCTTATGGAAAGTATTACAAATGTTCTTAGTTCTATTTTTGAAGAAGAGATTACCGAGCCTGACGTTGAGTTTGAAGGGAAGATTGAGACTATGCTCAGTGAAACTTGGAGGCATTTGAGGGAGATAGATTTGAGACAACCTTACATTGTGAACTGGAACAACTCATTAGGACAAAAAACTTTGCTTAAAGCATTGTGTATAGACTCAAGAAACATAGTAAGTTATTTATTACACATCATACAAATGTTGTTTTTTATTTGGCTGAACTTTTAATCAGGTTTCAAAATGAACCAAAAGACTACACAAAACAATAAGCATTGTCTATAAGTGGGGCTAGTTTCCTTATCTGATAAATATAGCCTGAAAATAAATAAAAAAGATAAAGATATTACATCTTGCACTGCTACTTTAAATGATGAAGAATGTTGTTATTTATGCACCATCTAAATAACCTTATTAACGTAATAAATTTTTACATTTCAGCTGTTTGGCCCGAAATGGAGTTACAACATGCCAAAGTATGCAGTCAACCTCAACAATGCTCCTTTGCAGCCTCAGAAACCACTGACACCTTCAAGTTCATCTCTAAATGAAGCTGTGTCTTCAGATAAAACTGCAACAAAACCTGGTGGATGGGTAGATCCATTTACATCAGATGGTCAAGAATGTAAGCCAACTTCATGATCTATATCTAAAATTAATGTAGACGCCAGATGTAAAATGACTAATGGGCACTTCAAGCTACAAAACACTTCAAGCACAAAGTATTTGACACAAAAAAGTTATGAAAGATTCTTCAAAACTGTGACTAACAATAAGCTTATTAACATTCACACATTTGTAAACTTTTTTTGCATGTCTTGCACATGGATATCACTCCCACCTGTAAATTTTACGCTTGATCCCGATCCTATAGTTACCTATGCCGAAGCCCTACTCCTTGACTTAGAACACCTCATGGCCACCTTAGACCAAATGGCTCAAAACCATTCCACCCTCAAGATCTCTGAATTACTATCACAGGGTAAGTGCTATGTTTAATGCTATTAAAGGATCTATACTCATTTCGATAAAAATGTGCAGCGCCTAAACAATCCTGTCTATAACTAAAAATTGACCTAAATAAATTTGGGAAACAACATAAAAGATAAAATAATGGATTAAGTATATATACCTACTTAGCCGTATATTCCCTCCTCATACTGTCAGTTTCATAAGAAGATTTTATATTTATAGGTTTGTATTAAATAACACCCTAAGTTTTCGGGAGTGATATTGCTTATAAACCTAACAAATAATTTAAATGACTTCAGAGTAAAATTATTATATGCATTGTGCCAGTTTTGCATGAGTGAATGTGACTCCATTCATCATGTAAATCTAACCAATAATATTATGTTCCTAGCATTATTTTTCAATATAATATACCTACTGATAAGACACAGAATATAATTATTTATTTTAACATATTCCAGCTTGCAATACAGAAACTGAAAGTGTTGTAGAAGTGACATCATCTGACCTTGATGTTTTTGAAGCTGCTATTTCAACGAAACCTGACAAGATATACCCAAGCACTCTTAATGTGCAACCACTGAGACAAATCAATCTTCCTGATACACATATCTTCACACCTACTGACTCAGAAACACCAAGATCTAAGACAATTCATTATGATAGTGCACCTTCTATTCTTATACCTCAACCAACTGAAAGTATCAAAGCAGTTGAAAGTATCCCCATGCAAACATCAAATGAAGACAATGATGATGATTGGGAGTTTCAAGATTTCAAATGTAGCGCCGCAAGCAGCAATGCAGGCCCTGAAGTAAAAGAGCAACCCATTGAACTGAAGTCTGAAAATAGTTCTAAACCTATAATCTATGAAACTCAAGTATTACAGCCTATTAAAATGGAACTTCTGACGCCTTCACTGAATTGGCCGAATCCAGGCGAAGTTAAAGAAACGTTTGAAGACTTTTCTGACTTTGTATCTAAAACATCCTGGAAAAATGAACAATCACATATCCCATCACCTCAAGAATGCAGTCCCGTGGTTGAATCTCATACTTCGGAAAATGTCAATGATAGATCAATGGTTGAAAGGAAAGAGAAAGATGTTCCACCGCAACCAGTCTCGATACCTAAATACGACAATTCAGATGATGAATTCGATACATTTAAATGTGCTCTGCCGCCAAAGAATTCAGTAGTAGACTTTGCTATTGAAAGTTCAAGTAGTAACACGTTTAATAACATTCCAAATCAAAGCACAAGTCAAAGTCCATCTTTGATTAAAAACTTCGATTATACATTCCCGAAAAATGTAAAGTCTGACTCCATATCAGTTGAAAATACAAGACTAAACGAAGCTTTAACACAGAATTTAGATTGTATTCCAACACCAGAGCTTACCGCTAACAAAAATACACTTTCTAATCTTTTGCAGTCTGGTAATGTATTGCAGCCCTTGCCGGTGAACTCAAATGCCACACAAAAACATCAAAAGACAGCTCAAATATTGCAGCCCTTGTCTTTAGAGAGTTACTCACAAATAAACTGGCCTAATCCTGGAATAGATTTACAAGATCTGTCTAGGTTTAACCCTGTAGAGACCTTGCAATCATTGAAAACGGAACTCAGCGCAGGCGGTGGCGGCTCCAGCAAAGGGGCATCACCGGTTCACGTCCAAAAAAACACTCCACCAGAAGATGACATCTGGGGAGACTTCGTGTCAAGTAAACCGAAACAAACTACAAAAAAAGCGCCAGTTTTTGTCGATGATGACGAGTGGACTGATTTTGTTTCAAGTCCAAGCGTAAAACCACAGAACGGCCTGAATACAATAAGTTTAAATGTTCACACTAACTCTAATATACAAAAAACAAGCAATCAAAATAAGTTTGCCCCGAAAAGTAATAAGCTACCCTTAGATATTCCTACATTGAATTACATCACACCAAAATCCAGTGGGCACAATTCTTACAATGAGAGACACTTTCAGAATTTATAACAACACTGGTTAAATGACTGTCGCTGTATGTACTTAAGATTGATTACACTTACGTATTTGTAAATATTTAATGGTGGAGGATTAGGTAGTTAGGTACACTGTAGTATTTTATTTTTACACACTAATTTATACATAATCTAAGAAAATCTTTAAAAAATCTACTTGCAATTCTGTTGTGTAGGTAGAGTGTTACACATTTTGACATAAATTGTTAATTAGTAATGGTTTGAAAGTGTTTGCGCATAGTCCTTTGTTATTACTTAAGTGTATGTTGTCATAAGAACCGTCCTTTATTTTAACCATAACTTATTTGATTAATATAATTTCAATACACTGTTTTGTTTGTAAACATAAAAAAATTAACGATGAAAGGATTGAAGTTGATTGTTTAAAAGCAATATTTTAAATTATGTTAATTATTTATATTTAGAACTGTACATTAGAAATTATTATTGAAAATGTGAATTATGTAAATTGTAAAAAATATTAGAAAATAGGTATCTTCCATTGTTTGTGTTACAGAACTTAAAATTAGCTAAATGGCGATAATGGCTTTCAAAATCTTTGATCCTAATTTTCTAAATTTTTAGCATCATCTAAATAATTTGAAACTCAAATAGGGTATAGTATAGCGGCTGGTTTTGAATTATAGCGTTAAAAAACTCGTTGCTGTCACTAACGTATGCCTTCGTTTACAACATAGCATGTTTTAAATCCTAGTATGAATTTTATAATAAAAAAAAATTATAATACTAGTCAGCACTTTGTATCGTCTTATACAAGTGTAAAACTAAACTTTGGGGTAGCATTATTCAATTCACAGTCATCGAAATCAAACTGTATGTAATGTAACAAAGTGCTGTATTGAATAGCAGGTATGAATGTTAATGAAAGGATGTTAGTGCATCAGTTATCCAAAGATTCGGATCGTAACTAGACAACCGATTCGGATGAAACTTGCAATAATACTTTTGTTGTCTGGATTAACATAAAGTAAACTTTTTAGCAAAAACAATGAGATGCCGACAATATCACAGGCAGAAGCTGGTAATTAATAATTTACCTACAATTTTAGCGTAAATTTGATGAGACACTACCTTTAGAGTATTCTCAGCTATGTGATTGTTTAGTATTCATTATTTAGGCTTGTATTATTTATAATAATTATTGAAATTCAATAATATGTTTTTATCACTGTAAGTAGGAATCTTATTTCAAGTTACGTTTGGAATACAAACCCTACCATTACCATATTTGTTTCACTTGCCTTAATATTTGTTAATAATAGTGTAATTCACGAGGAAAACGAATTATATTTATCCTTATAAAAAACAGTTTATTTGTTTGAATCACGTTTCAGTTTCAGAGTCGCTGTCGTCGATATGAGTAATTAAATTATCTTTACGGTCATCGTCTTCCAATGCGGTGACGAATTTAGGTAGGTTGTTCTCCATCGTTAATCTGAATTGACACTGTTCAAATTCAGGCCACGATATGAATCTAAAACAGAAGACATTGTTTAACATAATTATGTGCATACTGTATTTAACATAAGTACAGAAATGATTAGGACCTACTATACAGTGGCATAGGTATCAAGAATACTTATACCAATATTATACATCCTCATAAAACAAGCTTTAGTTAGTTTGAGACTAGAGCGCGATGTATGAAATATCACAGTTTTTTTTTTATTTAATCTACAACACTTAACTGAAATAGAAACCTAGCGATTCAGAATCTAGATCCCTAATAATTATTAAACTTACTTTTTAAACACAGTTATTTTCTGCCTCAGATCCAAATCGCCGAATTCAGTGAAAATTGTCATGTGAGGCAGTTTAGCGTCACCTTCACCCGGAGACAAGTTTTTGTTGGTGTCGGGAGGATCCTGACCAGTTATCAGCCAAACACCACAGCCGGGTATCCATTGCCTAAAACATCAATATTACTTACAAGATTATTATTTAAAGAAATATACAAATAGACAAGACAGCTAGGTTAATGGGATTAGGCGGGGCACGTCAGCCGAATGACTCTCGATAGTCGGGCCGATAATACCACACCTTAGGTCCCTAATAAGCGACGGTCTCGCAGTCGGCCTAAGAAGTGTTGGCGAGATGATCTCGATGGCTTTAAAAAAATGGTTGTCTGTAAAGTCGGTTTAATGACGATAGTTGAGCGTGACAACGTCACTTCATGGAACGCCTCATGTCATGAGTCATGTTTTTTCGTGCGTGCAGCCGGCTCTATCGAATTATAAGACGTTGTCACGTCAAAAAGAGATGATAGAAAGAATAGAATAAAATAAGTACTTTATTTCAGTTATTATAAGCACCTTTTAAGAAAGAAGCACCTTTTAAGCCATAATATTATATTATGTTAAAATATACCTACTGTAACTTATAAAACTATGTATTAAGAAGGTGCAAACAAAAAAAAATATTAGAGGAAAGTAACCAAATATGGAATAGTATCCAAATATGGAATCCCTTCATTTCTCTAAGACTATAAGTATGAAACGCAACACTTGACCATCTTCTGTTTCATTCAGTCTATTAACTATCGCACTGACACCATCGACTCGGTTGCGCGAACGATTCACGTGTGGCATGCGTGTTTTGTTTTGTTGTCGTGCAGAAACTTTTAAAGGTAAGTAATAAATGAGTATTACCAGCTGTAATGTTTGTATACATAAGTGTTATACTATTTAGTATATTGGTATTATGTTTATTTCACCATTTTTTGATTTTGTGTCTTTAAAATATTATGACTTGAAAAAATATTTAAAAAAGTTTGAACTGGTATAAAAATCCAAATATGGACAGTCGTCTGTGTCTAATTATGGGACATTAATAATGGTAGTGAGCATGATGAGTTGATGGACCAAGTTTCTCCTGACTCTGCTGATGCAGAATATATGTTCTGTTCAAGGCTTTTTTCCATGGATAAAAGTGGAGAAAGCTGGATTAAATGCTTGATGTGTGGGCTCTGGGCACATAATGATTATGATGGTCCAGAGTTTGATACTTGGATCTGTGGCTTTCCAAGTAAGTAATTATGTAACTTCTTTCATTTATCACAATATGTTATATTCATTTAATTAATCTAAAATATTTTTATATCCTTTTTTGTTATTGTTATGTTGATTTATGCTTATATTCCATATATGGGTACCTATTCCATATTTGGTTACTCATTTGTGATTTTGATTTTTGTGTTAAATTTTAATTTGACAACTAATATTTTTGATTAAAGGCTGTTAATTACTACATATAAATATATGCTCGATTAGAAAAAACATTAAAATGTTTTAATTTATACGAAGTTTTTCTTTTATATCCCAAAAACAAAATGGTATTCCATATTTGGTGACTTTCCTCTATTATTTATACAAAGAAGCAAATAAAGAGATACAGAGGAATTTGGGGGAGAGCCTCTTTGCCCAGCAATGGGACAAATCATTTTCATCATCAACTTATATCAGTCCACTGCTGGACAAAGGTCTCTCCCAAGACGCGCCACTGAGCCCGGTCTTGTTCGCAGATCGTCGCGCCATCTCATCGGAGGGCGTCCTACACTACGATTGCCTAACACGGTAAACGGGAAAAATCAAGTTAATAAATAAAATGGAAATAATACTTACTCTAGCATTGGAATAACTCTTGTAGTTTTTGAGAACATGTGCGGTTTAAAGAAATACCAAAGCAATGGCAAATATTCTGATGGACATGGTAATTTCTCTCTATGTGTGATATTGACCAAGTAGAGGCTGTGTTCATCCATCTAAAAATAATATTATGTGTTGTGAAATAAAATGAAATGTGTGTTAGGTACCAAGTACCTACCTACATATAATGAGCACTTTCTTTTTTTACTTTCAGATTATATTTTTCTTATCAGTGTTGGTTGCAAAGGTCATAGGTGTAATTAGTATGTACAATATAAGTATGTGGCACCAACAATTTTCAGGGAATAAAATCTCCGTAACTTCTAAACTTTACAAATTTTACTTTCATACAAAGTCAATTTGAAAAAACCCTATAAATTATGTTGTTTTGTGGTTTTATTCAATACTAGTAGTACGCCCGGCTTCGCACGGGTAGCCTATATAAAAAATATCATTATAATATAGCCTATGTTCAGCGCAGATAATGTAGCTTCACAACATTGAAATAATTTTTGAAAACGGTCCAGTGGTTTCGGAGCCTATTCGATGCAAACAAACAAACGATCAAATCTTTCCTCTTTATAATATTAGTTTAGATTATACATACCATTGTAACTCTTCTGTTTGAAGGTAACTGAGTCCACGGTAGAAAATGTACCTTAGGTACAGTTGTGATCACTTTGCAAGTGAAAAGAAGCTGGAACAATGCAGGAATAGACTTGTGCTTGGATTGCTGAATTTCACTATCTGTAAGAAACTAAAATAACATTCAGTTATGTTTATTCTTACCAAAGATATGAAAAATGAACGTGTGGCACTCGTACTGCTGCGGTAAAGCTATTGCATAGCATTTTTTGCTGGATTACGTATGCGCAGTGTTAGGTTATTTCGTTACGGAATTTCTGGATTCAGTCTCCACGCTCAAGGCCCGCAATAGATGCAATAGCATAAAAACTCAAAACTGCACTACAAAACATTATCTTTGTCCATCCAAAGGTTGTCTGGAAGAGATCGCTTATAGTGATAAGACCACCCATTGTACCTCTTGTTTTTAATTGTGTTTCTATTGTTTGTTTCTTTCATTGGTGTACAATAAAGATATATTCTATTTTTCTATTATATGTTCTAATTTTCTGTACTAAAAAATACAATATTAAAAAAGTAAATCTGTCACATGGTAATTAAGACACTTTACTTTTTAAGTGGTTTGTTTTATTTCATATCCCAACTTATTTATAAAAACAATTTACCTCATAGTGATGTGCTGGCATGGTGATAAAAAGATCTGGTTGTCCCAGTTGGTTGGAAGTGTTGTGAAAAACAATATTATATATTAGATGTTTCACAAACGACAGTCCCGGCATAGAACCCACTATATTGACAGTTCTATCTGGAAAAAAAGAATAAGATACTGATTGGGAAATTTAAGTGTTTAATCAAATAATAATAATGTTAGCACCAAATTTTATTAAAGAAGTTACCTTAGAAGGTTTATATTTTTTATAAAAATATTTGTTGTTATTTAAATGAGTTAAATGTGACTGTGTGGAAAATATGAGAACTTATAGAAACTTAAGTCATATAAATATTCACATGCTTTAACACACAGATAAAATAAAAATCATAAATCCTCACACAAATATTTATTTTTCGTGGGGATTGAACCCACAACTCAGTATGGAAAGCAGCTACTCAACTACTGACTGAGTTGATGCTTGTCAATAAAAATAAAACTAAATAAAATACCATTACGCTTGTCAATATAAATAAAATACCATTATTTTGAGTAGCAAGATCACCGAGTAGGTCTTGAACTCTGTTCCCGCCATCCATTTTATCTATAAATGCTAGTTTCCACATTCCAAAGAAGTCTGCTATTCTGAATGTTAGCCGTTGGGGATATTGTGACTGTATGTTCTGAAGTATACAATATTTAATTATTAAGGTGGCCGTTAAGAACAGTCAATATCATTAGTAAATGATGATGGGTTGTTAAAAAATATTTAAAGTAAATGTAACCTGTAAAGTAGGTGTGAATTGATTCAAAGTCTCGTATAAGTAAATGTGATTTTTCTGGCATTGAAGTAGTTCTTCCGTCAATATTCCAAGTCCTGGATTAACTTCTATTAAAGGAGACTCTTCATTTAGGTGATTTTTTATGGCACTTGCAATTACTTTAGCTGTTTTGTTGTTTATCAAATACATGCTTTCAGGACTTTTAAACTTCCTCATTAAACTCTTAGGTAGTTTATCTTTGATTTGTTGATATTCTGGAGAACTATTAATGAATTTTTCCACGTCGGATTCTTTCTCCACAGGTTTGGTCTGCGGGTTCACTTTATGTCGTAACCTTGTGAAAAACATGATGTGATCTTTTCTTCTAGCTGCCATTGTACAAAAACTAAAGCCTGGAGTCATTTTTACTTATATTGACGAATTTTTCAATGTGATGAATTCGTTTCGTTCGGCTCAAAACAATTTTTTTTTTTTTTGCTCCTCGGAGCAGGCTATAGTTTAGAACCATACCGCCTAGTCTTACGTTATGAGACTCAAAACAAAATAAATAAATCTGACTGACAGTGATGTCGGCTGCCCACAGAATAATACGTGATGCCAGCAATGACACCAAATTTTTCCCTATTTTCTTTCAGTAAATAATACCTTACATTTTTAGGAAAGAATACAATATAAAAACGAACTTTCCTCTTATTTTTGGTGTTAGTACGTAATCTATGTTTAAATATTTTCGCCATACCAAAAATTTCAAAAAACTGAATGCATCAAAGAAACCCTGAAATTCGAATTACCAGCATTACAAAAAGTAAAATTGTTGCTTGATGGTCATACCCAAGTCATACCGCCAAATGTAAAAAATGAATTAAAATTCAAAGATGAATGATTATCATTGAAAAAATTACAATGAATAGGTAATGAACATACCACAAATAATATAAGTTTATTATAAGTGCCTACTTTTGGGAACTTTTGCTATTATGTAAGTACTTATCAAAATCTGTGCAGCCTGCATACTTACCTACTTATTGTTACTTACTCTATGTAGGTACCTAAACCTAGACCTATTAGGTACAATACAATTTTCAACATACAAAGACCCAATAATTATGATTGCCATATCGTACGAAATTTGTAACGTTAGTCATCCTAGTCCGTATTCTGAGTGCAAGTATCAGTCGATGCGCTACCTACATAACGAGTACCTACTCTAGCGAGTAAAGGAGTATGGAGGAACATGAACATTACAGTACAGGGCCACCGTCCCGCATGTGTGTGTAATTTCAAATATTTTGCATCACGTATGCAAAATAATACCTAATAAATAACAGATCTTCAAAACAGTTGACCCAGAATGATTTCAAATCCATGTCGATCATACTCGTAGTCCTAAAAAGTTGTGGATGGCCACTCCACCCACTTGGCCCTCATACGTTTTCAACTACCTAGGTACTTTTCACTTACAGCTACCAGTAGGTATTATCTACTATGTTATACGTATGTTTCTGATTATTTATTAATTAGGCATGATGATTAATTACCTACTTTTGTCCGATGCAGCAGAACTACAGTGAAGGTGGCCGTTATCACCCTTGATAATCTTGGGCCTATCCGTTCTACCGATATAGGTACGTATTTTATTTTGGACGTAAGCTGGTAGCTAGCAACGTACCTAGGTACTATAATTTGGTGAGAATTTGTAGATTGTTAATTGCATAGCAATCAATGTTTTATTTAGAATACTTGCATTCAATAATGTTATTGTGTGTGCTCTTGCAGTTAAGTTGGACTATAGTCTTCGCAAACGTCATATTTGAAGACTGTGGTGAGTGCCTGTATCTAACCTACCTAAGTCAATTGTGGTATTATGGTAGCTAATATGTATGGCTATACAGTGCCCGTTTTTCATATTTGCACAGATCTCTCAGCATCACTTTCTGTAACTAGTTTCTATATGTACATTATGTAGATGGGTACCTACTATATCTACCAACCAGATAATGGAATTTCCTAAGATCGGATTATTATTATGTACTGGAAAATAATCGCAGCTATAGTTAGAGTACTTAATTACAATTTAATTTATCATTGATCGAGCGAGCGGAGAAGGCAAATCAATGTCTTTATAATACCAAATAGGATTTATCTTATCTACCTATAAATTATTATAAACTAGTATTTTTCTTACTGACCTCCGTCAGTATCTTAAATACAAAGTTACTGGCTCACATATGACTCAGCTTTATTGCACAAAATAGAGAAATATACTTGTACATAAAGATAAGTGCTAAATAATCTCTGCTTCTGCTGCTTTGGCTAAAGAAGAGAGAATTCTCTCTTCTAATACTTTGACAAACCTAATCAGTTAGGACATAACATTAGATTTTTTAGGCCGATGTACTAAATTCAAGTTTTAAGATTTAGGTACCGAGGTTCTCAAAAGTGGATTTAAACTGATATTTGCTAGGTGCCTAGTTATTATCGGGCTTGATAAAACATTGGGAATTGGGAGTTTCAATTTCGGAGAAAAATGTAGCTTATCAAATCAAAGTTTATTCAATAAAATCACAAGGATCACTTTGAAATGGCTAACATCGGTAACCCCTCTAAACTAGTGTACCCCTAACACTAGGGATCATTGAAACTGCTCTGCTCAGTGAAATCGCTACACTAAGAAGACCGAGCACTAACACCCAAGAATAAAGAAAGATCGAAGGCATCTGATAACTCATCATCATTATCAGCAGCTGCACCTCCCCTTATGTTTTGTCAGGCCATATACCTACATAATTATATAGATACTACCGATAAATTAAACTTTTATCTTTCTTACCGACCTCCGTCAGTACCTATCTAAATAAAGACAAACAAACGGGCTCGCATATATTTATTCTACCGCATCATTATTTAACATCATTCATTTCAAGTGTTTGCCTTTATTGCATAAAAAATAATAAAAACTGTTTCTGTCGTAAAACGCTAATTCCAGGCTCAGCTTATGATTTGTACGCTGTAAACATCGAAGGATGCGGAATGAGACTGCCTTGCTATGTCACATTGGGGGAAGAAGTTCCAGTCAATCTCGAATTTCGTGCAGGTATTCATGACTTTGAGCAGTTAATTAGCTTTATGTATGACAGGCGGCACACACATCTCAGTTGATAGTAGCTCTGCCTTCCATGCTGTGGGTCGGGTTAGGGTTCGATTCCTTCCGATTGTGTTTGGGTGTTAGTATGTATTTACAAAAGTATTCCATCAGCAGTCTAGTTCCCAAAGCTTTGTTTAGTTTGGGACTAATGTCCGTGAATATTTATTTATTTACTTACGAACTTGTAGGTACTAAGTACCTACCTACTCACTATAAAATGTTACTTTCTTCAAGATAAAGTGCCTACCGAATAGGCACAGATTGTAGTAATAGAGTAGATAGTATACATACATAGTTTTATTGTTACAGATTTTGAATCTAGCAAATTGGACCAAAATGTGGTGTTCAATATTAACCACATCGATTTAAAAACTAACGTGACGCCTGGTAGGTAATATGTAGTTTACAAATAAATATTTAATTAGAAGTTATTAGTTACTAACATGGTATTTTTTTTTAATAGTAAGTTTTACTTGAACCACAAAATAATACAAAATATGAAAAATAAGCGCATGATTATGTTAGACTATAATTGTAAAAACTTTGCGGTTGGGCAGCAGACACTCGTAAAGGCCGGGCGGCCGGCTAGGCAGTTCTGCAGTTCAGTGATAACACGGAAATAACGAAATCATATCTATAGGTTCTAATGTTAGGTATAGCTAAATTATGTACCAAATCTTTCAAAGCAGAACATAATACAAACACACGTTTAGAGTACCTATACTTAGCAACATGTGTAATTTAATTACCAAGCGCACATCTTTAGAGCAGTAGGTTACCTACTGTAGGTAGCTTTTAAGTTAGTAACTGCTACTACTTAGGTCTAAAGTGTTACATAATTTACAGAATTGTGCGACAGCGTGGTGTGTCCCGTGAAGATCGATGGACTGACTTTCTTTTACAGTGTAATGAGCGTGCCAGAGAATATGGCTTTGGTAAGATAATTTGGATTTTCTCATCCTATAATAGCCTTGGAATCCTTTGTAGTGCTTTATATGTAGGAATTAAAACCTGAAACTGAATAATAGATTAAATGTTTTAGATTTAGCTAGATTTTGGATACTGCTAAAACTGTACTTAAACACCTAAAAGCTATCGTTGTCATTATTATTTATTCAGCTGCAGTTGATTCAAGGTTGGTTGATTTAAATAATTAAGGCTTCTGTAATGAACTGTTTTATTGGCAGAACCAACGCGGCTACCTGCGCTGGCGCATCTACAACGAGAGCGGGGTTCGCGTGCTGTGCTACTCTGTGCTAGTCCAAACACAGAGCTCCCTACAAAAACTGCTGCGATCACGACATATAAAATAACTGATCGGACATCAAACCATTTTTTAACTATTTATTATTCATACCTGACCTGTTTAATTTTTTTATATAGCGTTTTCATTATTATCAGTCTTTTTTTGGCAAGATGAATTTCATTCACTGACTAAGTACAGGATGCCCCTGAAATACTGTCAAGCGGAAATCTGTAACAGGGACACTTGAAGTGGAATTCGAATCACCCGTGTGTTTTTCCTACTTTTGTTATTCAAAAGATATTTCTATTTTTGATATTATCAAAAATCTCACCTTTCCGAACCAGTTACCAACTTAATTTAACCAAGGTGAGGTCAAGTAAAAGTTACAATCGTCATCGACAATACTAAATAAACATTTTTAAGGATATCTCAAAAAGTGCTGGTCAGATATCCGCATCCGGATGAAGTATGATCTATTAAAAAAATAATCGTCAAAATAGGTTCGGAACTAGCGGAGTAATCACGTACACATCAAATACGCATAGGTACAGTTGAATTGTAAACCTCTTCCTTTTTTGATTTCGGTAGAAAATGTGATTGCATTTGCATTGAAATTCTGGCCAAATCTAGTGTTGCAGCTTATAAGTTAGATTTAAGTAAACAATGGTTTATGCAAAGTTTATCTGAGTCAGAAAGGTTATTGATGAATATTAAATATTTTGAGTAGGTACGTAGCTGCAACAGTCCGAGATGATGATTTATGAAGTGCAAACTTAATACACCTAAGTATCTTCATATGAGAAGTGTTGACTAATTTGTATTCGCGTTATTTTTATTGTAGTGAAACTCAATAGTAACCAAGAATATAGGTAAGTTAGTATTTTTATTTTATTTAATTACCTATATAATTATAATCAATTATTCACAAAGAAAATTACTTAGGTACCTACAACTATTACGTACAGTATGTATAATAAATACATAGGTAAGTAATTTATAACAATTTGTGTTATGATGTCGATTAAAAAGTGACTATAACTTGTAAAAAGGTATACAAATTAGGTAGGGGAGCATTGGGCACTTTTTTACAATTTAATGCATAAAAAATCAGATTTTCTAGATAATCAACATTTATTAGTAATTCTTACTGCACCACATATTTGGCTACATATCTTAGAAAGAACTTTCTCAAAATTATATTCAGTCTCAACATTACGAGATAATTTCGAGATCAAGTCAAAAGTGCCCAATGCTCCCTATGGTAGGGAGGTTTGGACACACCCTGTGGGAGGCTTGGGCATGGCCTATAAAGCACTTTATATGAATATTAGAATCTTTATTTTTTATGGCTACAGCATACTTAAAGGCCAATTTACGAGCATTTATCTTTGACAATCCATAATTATGTTTAGAACAAACTATTATGTAGTTTGATAATTTTTGTTCTTCTTCATCGGTGAAAATTTGTATATATAAATCTGTGCGAAGAAGCGATCCTTAAAAACTCTTGTTTAAGATATGGTTGCAAACTCGACCTCGGAATTTCGTATTTCACAGCTTTTTTTTTAATTTTTATCCTTTTGATACCTCTTCTATAGCATTGGGCATGCCCAAACCTCCCTCACATTAGTATGCCCATTGCTCCTTCTGTATACATTTTGAACATAGGTTATCGGGATTTTTTTATATTGAGGTATTTAAGGGTGACCTTCAGTTTTATTTATAAGTTAATTATTATACAATAGATATAAAATAAAAAATACACATACCTTTCGTTAGTTTTCTCTTTATAACGAACAGAAATCACAACAAAATATTCACTTTTACGTACGCATAACCTTCTAACGTGTCTGTGTTTAACAACTCACGGAAATGACAGATAGTCTATGGATGGACAGTGCAGCCAGTCGGTAAAGTAAACTAGAAAATTAGAAAAAAAAAAAAAACTGTGACCAGATCAGAATAAAAGGGGGGTGCCCAAACCTCCCGACTGCCCAATGGTCCCCTACCTCCCCTACCTATGTTTTAAACAACCAAATCGATCTACCTGGCTGGGTAGGTAATAACACTATTGATTACTAAGATCCATATCATAACAAAGCCCGTGAATTGGTGTCATTGCCGTTGTAAGTAAACTAGTTAGATGTACTTTGCACTTATATTGTGATCAATTAATCAATCACGCAAGTTGCTACTTATTTATACAGTAGACAGTTTCGATCTCGACGCATGAGCGAGCCACCGGTATTAACATCTGTGAAGTAAGACGCGTACCATCCTACCACCTAACTATGTACGGGAGTAATGTTGTCTGTCTTGAGTACAGCAGCTTAGTCCGGTAGTGTAAGTGTAGTGATCAGACGTTACAATGGTATCACAGATCTCAGTCGTGTTCGCCCTTGCATTGTGCGCCTTCGCGGCGGCAACAGACGTGCAGCAATGTCCGGGTAAGCTTTTACATAAGTCCGTTAGGACCGCGACCCTCTTTTGTTTTATTTATCTCGTATGTACGTGACATTATTGCAATACAAAACTTGTGTTGCAAGTTATGCTTGTGTTTATGACAAAAAAAGTGATTGCTGCTGTTTGCGTGCGTGGTATTATTTTCTAAACCAATTCAGTGCACAGACTGACACAGATGAAACTATATTGTGACAACATAGTCTGAGGTTATAAAAACTTTACATTTGAATGGTTAAACTAAACCTCCGCAGAGACGATTCATTGCTCTACCTACATAATGCAACAGAAACCGGAACCTTACGAAATTGTATGTATCTAAGTTATGTAAAGGTAGGTTAAGTACTACATATACAGGGTGCCCTAAATGAATAAATATTATGTTTGTTCCTATACTCCTGCTCGAAAGGCATCTAATTTATTTAGTATGTTCTATGATTGGTGTTCAAAATATAATACTGAGTGCTCATAAGACATAAATAACGTTTAAATAGTACTTTGAAAGTTGAAAGTAGGAAAAAAAATACTACAATATTCTCAAAATGAAAAGTTTAAAAAGTTTTGTGGTTTCGACAAAATGTATTTACACATCAATATGCATTTATATCTTTGTTCTTTTCATTGTGTGAAATATCCCTGAACGTATTGAATTTCAATGATTATTTTTAGCGTTGTTACGTAATAAAAACATATATAATTATTCAATTCAGGTATGTGTGTATATCTATAAATGACAGAAAATAAAATCAAAAAGTTAAAAAAGTGTATAACGGGACTTTCGCTTGCCACTGTTTATTGATACGTACCCTGGACATACCTAGCTGAATATAAGTATAATTTGATTTAGATATTAAATAAAATATTGACAAAACCTAAATGAATGAACTTTACAGCATTAAAAATCCCATTGATATGAAATACCTACATCTCTTTATTTGTAAGAAATAGTGTGAGCGCAAAGTTAAAAAGTTGTGATTTTAATGATGGTCACTTACATTGGCCGTAGTTTCGGTGATTCCAAACCTAGATATATAAATAACTAAAATTTAAATTAAAAAAACACTGCTACTTAATATCAGCACACATGGGGTTTGAATTTTAATATCTTTATTCTGCTCTTTATTTATTTGATAATTTTAGATTCACAGTTTATTTGATATACTTATCTATTTTAAAAACCAATTTGGATCTACATTTTAGAACTCTTCTTCTTTAAATTATCATCGTTCCACATTTGTAATAGTAAGTTTTCGTCATCACTATTTTGTTTTGGAGCAACCTAGTCTGCAACTTATTAGTCTGCAAAAAAGCTGTACCTACACAAAATAAGGAAGTATCATTAAAAACATACGTGTTAGCGCAAAATCACGTCACATTCACATACTACCTATATTTGCCTTTAGAGCTATTTGCTTTATTGACGTTTGCTCATCCGAACAAGTAACCTTGACTATAAGTAAAAGTCAAGCTGATCGCGCATTGTTTAAACTAAATCAATGTGATGGTACAGAGATACAATACAAGTAAGTACTAAACTGCATTAAGAAATTACAAATCCAGTAAGTTTTTCAAAACGAAGAATAAATACTAAGTAATTAAATCGATTAACAATCATAATGCAAAAAAGTCAAATACTAATTTGGCAAGAGCTCTATTTTAGCAAGATCAGTTCTAGTTATAACTGAACAACGATTTTATCAAAACTGTAAGAAACGGAAGCTCGCGTCATACATCACTATAGCCAAAACTATCTGAAAAGTCAGGGATTCTTAACACCTATATTGACTAAATGAAATAACGTGTAAAAACAAAGATTGCAAAACATATTTGTAGTTCACACCACGACCATCAGATTTCCGCTTGACACTATTTATGCGGCACCCTGTATATTTGGGTAGGATATTGAAAATTTCAAAACCATAAGGAATGTTGAGCCAGTACTATGACCACCAGCCACCAACGTCAGGGCTAACCGGAGCGAGTTTTTATGCATGTCGGCAGTTGTCGGGCAGACGGGGTAGGCTTGTTTGTGTTGCCTCAAATGAGTCTTCCTCTGGCGTAACAACGTTCTACTTTCACATTTATCAAAATCTCTGATGACCTGCATACCGATCCTATTCACAACATACGAAATTTCATAAAATGGTAATCTTAATTCTGCAATAGGTACATCTCGCGATCAGATAAGTCAACAAAAATATTATACCTACACATAACGTACTTCGCGTGTGCCGTTTTGCTGAAGCACTTTGAAGAGTGCTTCAGTCAGAGACGCCTACGACACTCTGAAAGTTTAATAGAATATAGTAGGTATAGAATTTATCAAATTGGTTACCTATATGGTAAAACAAATTGTTTCCTACTCTAAGCGATGTGTAGATACTCAGTTTACAAAACTTATTTATTCAGTAATAAACACCTTGATTATCAATTCATCGCACATTTTATAAATACTAGTTTAATTCAGTACACGGCCGGTTTTGTGTTTCATCTCTGTGCATATTTTATGACTTATTTGCATAGTTTGTCAGGTTTAATTTTACGCGATTCAAAATTTTATCGAATTTTAAGTATGTTCTCGTTTTAGTGGAGCACAAAATCGATTTTTTTTTACAATAAATAACAATTTAACAATCATATGGCAAATTTGTAGATAATAAAAAGATCTACAATCTATGTATCGTACGTAATGCAATGCGTGATCTATAACTAAACATTTACCACGAGTCCACGACCCGCCGCGTTGTTGTGGGCTAACCATCACCAATTACAATTATCAAAAAATAATAATAAGTGGACGGGTACTTTGAACTTGTATAGATATTTCTAAAAATAGATAATAAAATATACAATCAACGCATTCGATTAAAACATTCTTCCGGTTGTTTAATTTTAAGCGATTAATACAACAACTGTAAAAGTAACTGCTTCCGCTGTAGCCATTTTTTTAAATATTCCGATTAGAAAATGATTTGGTCTGAACCGCGCCGGTGTTATATTAGAGGTATCCTACCAGTGTAGTGTCAAATATAGACTTTTTAGAAGAAATTTCTTATACTTAGTGCATAAGTTGGAACACCTAGTAGACCTACTTATTACTTTACATTGACTTGAACTAGAACCTTATATCTAGATCAAGTTGCTTGCTTAGTTGAACCAGTTTACGTTATTTGCTTCAAGATTTTCCTATTCGTGTTTAATTAGTGCCGAGTAGTTGTGCACGGCAGGTACTTTACTTACCTAATTGATGTAAAGCGATAAATATTCCGTAGGGGAGAGTGGGTAACAGTGGATCACGGGTCACAGTGGATTATTTGCTATAATTCTTACGTTTGATGCTTCACGCACACAAGCAAACGCGTGGCTACTGCTCGTTGATACCTCCCTCTTATGCGCCAGTCGCCCCTGCGCTCACCGAGCGGAATCAGGTGCTGTCACACGCAGGCCAGTAGGTAAGTACGAAAATATTTTTTTACGTTATTTAGAAATTTGTCGTATTCCCAACCCTTTAATAAATATCAATGGTAGTTGTAAGTTTTGAACTTGTTATTTGTTAAATCCGTTGTGGGTAATGTAATTTTGGCTTGGGTATAAGTAGTTATTTTTTGATTATTTTTTTTCTGTCGTAGTGGCCTATGGGTCACAGTGAATAATTTTCATTTGGGTCACAGTGGACTGTGATCCAACTGGAAACTACATAAATAGCGTGAAATTAAAATGGTTTTCTACTTCTTCGTAGGTACCAATGCCTCGCAATCGGGTACGAGAAACCAGTATCGGTCTTCACACTGAAGAACAGATGAGTAACGCCTTAAAACTTATATCTAATGGCCGAAAAAATTGTCTAATGTTTCTATTAAAGTTAGTATTAATGATTACTCGAGGAGTAATTATATTTATGTTTAATAGTTGAGTTAGCATCAATTAGATTAATGAAGAAGTAAATATGTTTATTTGAATAGAGAAGAGAGCTTTATGGAAATTAAAAGAGAAAAACTGTTGTTTATTTAAACAAAATGTTGGTTAGTTTAGGTCTCTTTATACCAGCATAATTTGTAAGACTTTTGTTATTTTTTTATAAGATTGTGATAGAAGGCTGTCTTAGAATATAAATAAAGAAATAATTATGTAGAAAAGTAGTATTTTATTGAACTTTTTTTTAATAGATCCAGTGTACCCCAAGCGATCCCCTGTCACCCATGAAAAGATCCAAAGTGACCCATCCACGGGTCACAATGAATCATTTCCCATTTTTTGAAAAACTTATTATAACTTGTAAGTTTATGCTGTTTTTGCCAATAATTGCACTTGTTTTTGTAGATTATGGACGTATCTTGTGGTTAATTATAATAGATTAATTATTTAGTCATAAACTTGGGATTTGTGGAGCTTGAAAAAATAAGTGATCCACTGTTACCCACTCTCCCCTACCTACTAAGTATATAATTGTACGTAGTACAATTATATTCTCTATCCAATCTATGTAGGTACTCGAGTGCCTAGATAGGTCAAGTTAGGTTGTAGGTAGGTAATAGGTATAGTATACGAGAGCATAAATCATCCATACCATGACTATCTTGTTCACTTTGAACGCGCAAACAATTTACAATGTTGCAATGCAACTAAGTCGGTATGTTATTGAAATTGTCTATCTTGTCTGTCTATCAAAGTCAAAGTCAAAACTACTTTATTCAGTAAAATCACAAGGATCATTTAGAATCGTCTTACATACTAGGTGATTCTAGGTGCCAGTTCCACGTATCCTTACGACTACAAATGGATTGAAGGTAGTAACTATACTGAGCTATTCCTTAATTTCAGGTATGTCGATAGACGGCCTAAGCGAAGACGTGCAGCTGACTCCTTGCAAAAAATTGCCCTGCAAATTGAAAAAAGGCACAGACCAACACATTTCCATTAATTTCACTCCAAGTAAGTTTACATCTACTACAGCATAAAGTACAATTACCTAAAATGTTGTGTTTTTGTATATGTTTTAAAATTATTTTTTATCTTACAGAAAGAGACTTATCAAATGTGCTAAACCATGTAACGGGTGAGGTATTAGGAGTGCCTCTCCCGTTTGTGGGGGTCGATGGAAACTCTATCTGCGATAAGGTGTTCATGGAATCAGGGGAAAAAGCGAACTGCCCACTCAAAGCTGGCGTCAAGTACATCTACAAAGACTCATTCCCGATCCTTCGCTTTTACCCAAGCATTCCACTCAAAGTGCATTGGGATTTGCAAGATGATACCAAGAACATGGTTACATGCTTCGAAGTTCCTGCAAGAATCAGCTAACGCTACAGCATAGATTGAATTTATATACTTGCCTAGATGAGATGTTATTTTATAATCGTAAATCTAAGTTAGGGAGGACCGTGGTACCGTCATAATGGTAACAATAATTATATAATCTTACGCTAAAATAAATTGCAAGCACGGGTCGAAGGGTCCATAGAGTGTATATGACAATGACAACCGAAAACAAAGAAAAAAACTCCTAGAGCACAATAATCATGACATCATTGTTTTTTACTCTTTCATTTACTTACAGCTTTTTTATACAGTGAACATATATCTAGCTTTCAAAATTAAGCATAGGTATTAAAATAAAATAAATATGTACCTACTTATAAAAAGTTAGCGCAGACTTGTTGTGTTGATTGCTAAATTTTTATAAGTTTTTGTGTTTATGATAGATTAAGTATATAACGTTTTTAATAAAAATGATTTGCATAAAAATGAAATAGTTTTAATATCAAGTAAAATGTTTTAAATAGTATTCTAACTAAAGTAAGTGTTTGCTTCTCACTCGCTCGTGTGTCACATCACAAGCACAACTCACAAGAGTTTGTTTTTTGTTTCGATGCTCGTTCGAGTAAACCTTAGACTACGGGCTCGGAGGATTACTTTTTTAGGATCTCTTTTTTTGTAGGCTCAAATCAATA
The DNA here is from genome assembly GCA_932527185.1 of Ecliptopera silaceata. Lineage (NCBI taxonomy): Eukaryota > Metazoa > Arthropoda > Insecta > Lepidoptera > Geometridae > Ecliptopera > Ecliptopera silaceata. The sequence continues at coordinate 4,110,971 of OW052208.1, read as the reverse complement.
TTTTTATCCTATTACTTACTTCTTCAAAGAAGTTTTTTGTCATTTTTTGTCTACGTAATACACGTTTGTATATTGCCTAGGACTCTGCGCGTCAAGCCCAGACGACCTTGGTAAGTTACATCCGTAAGTAAGTATTTTAAGCTAGACGCAGAAAAAAAATGAATACTTATGGAAAAAAATCTTGTCAAATTTTACTACGAATCAACGTAGACATTTAAAAGGTTAAAAATGTTAAAATAAACTTTATTGTTTTATAAAATATTAACATAAAACACACACAAACTAACTGATTCTAGTTATAGGTAATATAATATAAGTTACTACTTAATACATAATGAGGCAGATATTTTAATTCAAAAGTGTCGTAAATTCACAATTTACGACTTACAATAAACTATAAAACAGATTACTCACTTATCTTTATGTATTGTAGAGAAAAGTGATTGCATAAAATGATCTAATAAGCCTACGAGTATTGCGTACTTATCTATACTAATAATAGAAAGAGGTAAAGTTTGTATATTTGTTCAATTGTAAGGGGTAATCTCGGGATCTACTGAAACGATTTTAAAAATTCTTTCACCAATAGAAAGCCACATTATTGCTGAGTGTCATAGGCTATATTATATTTTCAAAAAAAGTAGGGATCCTTACTAAAACTTCAAATATGCCCAACGAAGTGGGCACGGGTCAGCTAGTGAAGTTATAAAGACTTATGTTTTGCTACCTATCTGATAAGGAATATAGGTATGGTACTAAATACAATCTATTGTAATGTTTTCTGTTTTGTAATGTTCTTTGTGTACAATAAAGAGTTTATCTATCTATCTAAATACATACTTTTTTGCTACCTATCTGGTAAGGAATATAGGTGTCGAAACGTGTTTGTAGGAACTTTAAGGAATCCAGCTTTCAAATTTCCACAGTTGGACGTGGCTGACTCCGATATGTACCTTGATATGCTGGGGAGCAATGTCTTGGAAGGATCAGTGCCAAACTCGTATTCGTCAATGGATCTGTAGATAGCCTGGAAAAAAATAGCTGTGCTTACCTATTTATATTATATTTGCACTTTAGTATTAAAATAATAGGCAGTTTTTTAAGTTAGTACTTTAAAAGGACTGTTCTGAAATCTAACGAAGCTATATTTTGTCGCAAACTAAGCCGAGCTTTTACATTGTATTCACAAAAAAATGTATAAGTAGGTATTCTATGATCAATTTAGTTCCCATAAACTAGATTGTTAAACTAAAAACTAATTGCCTAACATAGGTAGGTAGTAACACCCTAGTAGTTATTGATATAATCATTATTTTTATTTATCACATGTAACTTAGATACCTACGCCATTTTAATAAATAAATATAAAATTATAAACGCAAACATATATTATAAAAATGACAAATATACAATTCAATAGAATTCAATAGAAATAATAATAAATAATCAGTAGGTACTATGTAATTATATATTGTTCTAATCGATTATAACCGATCATAAGCTAACACGGATATGCAATGATTTTGATTACGTCAAGTTTAACGAATGTCCACAAAAAAACATATCTTCAGTTGACGTATGAGGAACAAGACAAGTAGGTAATGACAAGTACCTAATGACGGCATGCTATTGTCAGTGAGTACAAAAACATTGCGGGCCTAATTAAGAAACCGGAACTAAACTATGGTTTAAACCTAGTCTAGCAAAACCGTGGACTAAAGTTACACCACACTTAAATCTCGCCGGACCAAAACTCGGCTCTTAACTCCAGTGTTAAGCTAAATCTCGGTTTTTTCATATTATGAATGATAGTTCGGCCCAACGATAAACCACCGCCGTGGTCTAACCCTACATTTTAGTTAAACCTAGCTGACCCCTAGTTTAAGGTAGGTTTAAGTCAACATTTGATATGAAAATCGATTTCGTCACTCATGTTCTGATTGAATTACCTATTTTATTAGATATTTTTCTGAACTTCCAAATATAATTTTTGTGGAATTGGTCATTGTTTTTCAATCATTTTCTAAAAATTTTAACTCGCTGTGTGCAAGCACATTTTGTGATCTTGTCGTCTTTGTTTTGTAGTTTTATTCGTTTTTATTGCTTGCAATATTACTTTATATATATATAGGTACCTAATGGATTTTCTGAACATCGTGCTGCTCGATTTGGAGGACCGAGAAGGCATGGAGTTGCTTGGGAGTCGGGAGTCGAACTGGCACCGCTAAAGAATTTAGTAAAGTTTTTGGAATAAAATGTTGGTGTTTTTTTTTGTATACTTTTCTTTGTTTCGTAGGGCTTTAGTGCTCAGATGGTATTAGCTCTGCCTTCCATGCTGTGGGTCGTGTGTTCGATTCCCACCCAGAGCAAATGTCTTAAAATGTGATAAACATAAATATTTGTTCTGTGTCTGAATGTTACTATGTATCCTATGTAAGTACCTACGTATTTACAAAAAAAATATATAAGTATTCTATCAGAAATCTAGTTCCCATAGTATAAGCTGTTCTTTGTTTGTGACTAGAGTGTGATGTGTGAAATGTCGTTAATTTTTATTTATTATTTTATAAAAATGTTACCAATTTTTATAAAATAATAAATCTTATGAAATGTGCAATTATGGAGCACATAATTTTACATACTTAATTACCTCTATGTGGATATGAAATTAAGGGCTTGACTAGTAAAATACGATGCGGCGATGTGGCGCGGTGGGCGATGGTCCGCCTGCGACGCGGAAGGTTGCGGGTTCGATTCCCGCCTCGGAATAAATGTTTGTATGTTCTGCAAATATTTATTCCGGGTGTTCTGGGTATTATATGTATAATAAAAAATATCTATCTATGTAATGTATAATATTAAGTATGTCAGTCTTCTAGTACTCATAACACAAGCTCTGCTTAGCTTGGGGCTAGATGATGTTGTGTGGATTGTCCAGCATTATTTATTTATTTTATTTATTTAGGTTTTATAAAGGTACCGTGTACACAAGGTAAATAGGTATATGTATAAATTAGTAGGTACTTTGTACTTACTTTTACTTCCATTATCACTTCTTTTTTATTATTTTCCATTCTGTAGTAGGTACGTATCTTTATTACAAAATGTAAAACTGTAAAACATTTTTATTTAAGACCAACTTTTGTGTTTGCTTTGCCACTAAAATCAGAATGACTTTGTTTTCAGACAAACTACTGTTACTCGCTGCTGTTATAAAACGTGTTCTAGGCAAGGTTTTAGTAGATCATGGTTCACAATTGTCAGTAAAATGACCCTCGAAAGAATTTGTATTTTAATGTCCCTAATATTATATGCTATCAAAACATTTAAAATGTAGGTATCTTTGAAAGTTTTAGGCGTCATTTATGATTATTAAATAAAGATTTCACCTACCTATCAAGGAAACTAAATAAGTAAAAATACAAGAAAATTAAGTCGAACACTCGTTTTATTTATTTTCTGATTTTTCTCTGCATCGGTACCCGTAGGTATTTATTGGAAGTTGTTTTCAGGAAAGTATGTACACGTACCTTTTAGATACAAACATTAAATCAGGAATAAGCACAGTTCAAGCCGTGTGTTCAAATATTAAGCCGTGCGATATGATGTCCATTTCGAAAAAAAAGCACAACAATGAGAATCTCTGGCCGCTAGCACATTATCACTAATTTTGATGTTTAGATATTTCCTTCTTTTCTCATCACTTGTTTTAATTTGTAATGCAACATTGCTACACGAATAAATCATTTCTACACATGATTTACATTCGTTTTGTACATTGGTTGCCGCGCTTTTTGTTTTACTTTTCTTCAGTCATTATAAGCAAAGGTCAGGTTACTATTCTACCAAAATAGAAATATTTTTATGAAAATAATTGCAAAACAATTACAAATAATGATATTTGGGAGTTCAGACACATTATTCGAATGAACACAAGTAACTTAATCGATTTTCATACCGTTTGATAGATTTAACGAAAAATAAAGTTGAATTGGAGCATGGTCTACCTGCTTTAAACACGGTCGGCTTCAATCAAGTAGGCCATGCTCGGATCTGATTGGTCGTATCAAAACAGGTAGGCCATGCTCGGATCTGATTGGCCGTATCAAATCAGGTAGGCCATGGACTTAGACCGTGAAAGATAATAACAAAAAACCGAGTTTTATCGTTAAAGTGGACTTTAACTGCAGCGTTAAGAAGGGTTTTTCGATAACACTGAGATAGATCTGGAAAGATAATAACACGGTGCATGTTCGTAATATTGATTCGCAATAACCAATGGTGGTGCCATGAATAGTAATATGTACCTATATTTAGACATAAACAAAAGATATCAGCAATAAATTATAAAGGTATCACGGTTCAGCTTTACTAATGTAGTTTAAGTATATACCATAAATCAACCAATCAGGGAACTTCATGGAAAATTATCGTAATTTCTACAGTCTCTGATTGTTAAACACGTAGATTATTGCGACTATACTGTAGGGTTATCATATACAAGGTAGTATTTTGAAAGGGGCGGTGATGGTCAAGTAAGAAAACATGAGAGCTAGAGCACCGTCATGAAAGGAGTCATAGTTATGGAAACACTCAAGATTCCTTTCATGAAAGGAGAATGGGTAATATGGGCCACGAGTAAAAAAATATCCCTTAGAGTTGCCACACGCCAGCCTACGTTTTCAAAGCCTTTTACAGGCCTACCTTTAACTATTTTTATGAATAAAATGGAGAAATTCAGCAACCCTGAGGTACGAGTTTTTTAGTCGTGGCCCACGCTCCATAGAGAATTGCCCATTTTCCTTTGTCTAGCTTTGATTCTCAACAGTCGGTCTATCACCGGCCAATGACAAAAGAGGTTAAATTACCTGAAAAGCAGGTTGCTTGTTGTTGTGGAAAGCTTTCCGGCTGCCGTGGAGAAGGAACACACCATTAGAAGTGGCGTCGGCGCAAGCGTCGCCGTACATACACTGATCCGGCCGGTAATTGTACCGACAAGATAGTAGGTACACTGCCCGCTCGTGGTAGTGAAATATTATATTTATTATATCCTGAAACAATAAAGTATATAGAATTAGATAGGTAGTTAAACTCTTTATTGTACATAAACAACAATACGCAAGGCAAAAAATGTACAGTAGTCTGTCTTATGGCAAATAGCGATCTCTTATAGACATCTTTTGAATGGAGAGGATAGACAAAAACAAAAAGTGTACAAAAAGCTTGAAACAATCGATATGAAATACCTACAGCTATTATAAAAAATACATAAGTACACGCATTCAAAGGATATTGTAGCTATTAATAATGGCGTCATCATTAGCCTACCGTTGTAAAACTGGTAACCTTATAATAGATTTTTTATGTAATAGTATAATACTTGTGTTAATAGTGCCGGTGGTCGGAAGGCGACGACACGGCGGCGGCGGCGGGTTCGGCCGAAGAGACGCCTCTTCGGCCGAACCGAAGGATGAACCGAAGGATGATCTGGACGCCCAGGAGAAGGATTGGTGGAGTGTCGCCAAAGACCGGGATAAGTGGAAGGCTTTGGGGGAGACATTTGCCCAGCAGTGGGACAGTATATGTTAAGAAAAAAAAAAATACTTACTTGGTCACCCCATGGAATGTACAATTTCCACTTCAGCATTATGGGCGTGACATAGTCAGTCCATCCAAATTCCCTCATTCTAGTGAGATTCATTAGCATCACTCCAGAGTTCACACCTAAAACCAATATAATAAGATTGTTGATTGGTTTAACATAACTTTTTTAATAATATTAACTTAAATGAGAAGTTAAAAGAGATGGAAAGAGAGGGGGGAGACCTTTGCCCAGCAGTGGGACAGCGTAGGTTGACAAAAAAAAATTAACTTAAATGTTTTGTTTTTGGCTAATTAATAGCTGTTTATAACATTCAAAAATGATTATGCTAAATCAATATTATTATTATTCATGTTTTCAAGATGATATTTAACACAAAAATTAAAACTAATATTAACAAAACACATTAAAACTTTGTTGAATAAATATTTTTATTCATTAATACTTTAAACTACACAGGTCTTTCCTAAGGTGGGAGTTAGTGTTCTTTCAAATTATTTGAGTCAAATTAACATCGCGTAGCATCTATTTTAAAACACGCACTTGTCATAATTTGTTAAAAATCTTGTAATGTTCCTATTTTTTTTTATTAGCCCATACTGTCCCACTGCTGGGCAAAGGTCTCCCCCCTTTTCCTCCATTTATCTATTTACAATAAAAAAATAAAATAAAAATAGATAACTAATTAGTAACAGACTGTTACTGCTATTGCTATTAATGCATAGTTACTAACCATACTTTCCATAAAATGGATGCTTTGCAAATCTTGGATACCAAGAAACATTAGGATTATCATCCTCAAGTGCCATAGCTGATATTTGAGAAGAATTAAACCGGCTGAAATAATTCCACAGTTCTTCAACTGGACCCAGGAATAAGGTATCAGTGTCTACATAGATCATGGAATCTATATGAGGTAATAGTTTCTGTAATAAATATTTAATTCATTGTTATGATATTGTGATATAGGCTAGTATAAAAAAAAATATGATAATAAAATATCATGATCATAAATACTTTTATGTAAGTATTAATTTAATTAAAGGTATTATTGGCACACATTCTGCATAGCTGAGATGTAAACAGCTAATACATGTTTTAAAAATTCTACAAGTTCACAATCAAGTTGCACTAAACTTTAACACATACAGAAATATTTATTGATAAGCTGCACTATTTACACACACCTCTTGGCTTGTTTATCAGATCAGAATCTGGGTGATAGTCTTTTGAAATTTTATTCCTCCTACCACTAAAAAATAATATTGTTTCAGTTCAACTTTTTTACTTTAATGTAACTTAAAACAGTTTTTTTAAATACATACCGGCATAAATAATCTTTGAGCTGCACATTTACTGAATAAGTTCAACCAGTCCTCTCTATTAGGTTCTGGAAAACTAATTTTGTGCAATTCATATCCTAGTCGATTATTAGTTAAACTTTTCATCTTTGTCAGGGTTTCATTAAATGGAATCCAAAGAATATCATCAGTAAATATCACAAAATGCACATGCAGTCTTGTGAAAAGAAGGATAGATTTAACAACATTTATTGATTCATTGAATCTGGAGTCGCAAACCACAAAAGATACCGTTATGGTGTTGTTATCTTGCATTTGATTTGCATTTTTGTGAGTGCTGGTTATCCATTGTTCTCTATAAAAAGAAGTTTGAATAAATAAAAAAAATCCTTAGCAGTAGGTATAATATAGGTACTTACAGTAATATAATACTACAATTTTGACACATGCTAACTTAAACTACCTATATGGATAGAACCAGTAAGGTTGTTTTGGGTTCATTATAATAGTATTGAGCCACAGACTGAAGCAAAAGTACCAATAAAGATGAAACTATAGGGCTCTTACCTTGCTGTTTCAATCTGGTTTCCTAAAGGCTCAATTGAAAAATTGAACAATTTATATGTGTATACAATGATCGTACAGATGAACAATGAAAATAGAACCAGTTTGTATGATATTCTCCTCATACTGTGAGTTTTATGTTATATGTGGTAGTCCAGCTTACATCAAAACAACACAAAACATACAGGTACTTTCAAAGGGGGTACATTTCATGCAATAAGCAAAGTACTTATTTAGATATCCTAGAAATTATAGGAATAAAGTTTATTTATAAAATAAAAGTCCATGAAAAACATAGTCCTGAAAACCCCCGTTATAAAACAAAGTTACACGGCTTAAAAGAAACTCTGACTGAAATGTAAGTCATTCATCGGAACGAATATCTTCAAACAAAACAAAGCCCGCACGATACAAGTAAATTGTATTGTAAATGTAAATAATCAATTACACAATCATTCAAAATCAATTTTTGACAGATTAAGTGTTGCCTGCCGCTACTTCATGAAAAAATAGCGAGGTAATGAGCGATTTTCCAAATAGCTTTTAAAAAAAAAAGTAGTTCAAAAAGAGTCGATAGATGGCGCTGGACACTTAGTGTATATCAAAATCCCTCTCTTTTTTATCTGTATAATCTATTGGTAGCTCTGTCGTGTAGCTGTCATTATCATCCTGTCACGTCCGTTTCGGTGTATTCAGCGTTTTGATAAATTTTGTTTGCTTTTATTTTAGCATTCGTGTACCTTCTTGTGGATTTTACTTTTGACGACAACAGACTGTATACTGGTTTCTGATTTCTGCCACGATTGAAGACTTTTAGCTTTTGTCAGATAGTTTTGAATTTTTTCTAGGACAAAAATTTCACACCACAGATAAAATATAAAAACTTTTTGTGTTGACAATTGACATTGAAATGCATTTGACGTTGAGCGCCATCTATCGTGTATTCTAAGAACACTCCCTGGAAAATCGCTCATTTAAATCATCGAGAAGTTCACTTGAAGTGAACGAAACTTTGATTTCATTCATCTTTTCTTGGAATTAAATCGTTCTTGATTTTCGCAAGGTATATTATCTGTGCTTCCGGGTTATCATCACGGTAAAATAGCCGCTGTCGTTGGTATCTTCCCATATCTACTATTTGTACGCTAATATAATAATTTCTATAATTCGCTTTTGGTACTCACAAGTTATCCAATATTGAAAACTAAATATGAGCTCAATAAAATCAGATGATGTAAAGGAAAAGATATTAGCTGTTGCTAAAAGTAACCCAAAAGGGATATCGCACAATGACATTAAAGCTGCAATGCCCGAAGTATCAGCGTCTGAATTGGTCACAACTATCAATGAACTTCTTCAACAAGAACATTTTGATTTGTTTAATCAAGGAGGGTCATTGATTTACAGGTACATTACTGGTTATTTCAACATTCAACGTTCGTTACATTAGAGACCCAAAGTTTGGTACTTCAGTTTGTAAACGGTAAACACCATGATGTCCTTACCATGTGGTTTGTGGTTTAGTACCTAAATGAAAATGTTTAATTTGCAGATTATTTAATCCTATATTGTTTGACCAACGCTCATTGAATTTCTCCATAACATGAACTCCATAGCACATTGAATTTAGAAGTTGCTAAGATGAAGGAAACATTTTGATAAAACTCGCAGCTATTAGATTTCCTGACCAAGCTAAGAGGCTAGAATAGGTCCTGAAATCAAATGGATGACACTGTAAACTCAACCATTGGCAACAAAATAATTAATTTCTCTATCTAATATCTTATTTCTATTTGTAAAGGCTTAAAACACAAACCAGTAAGCAAGCTGTGAAAGGAGCAGATAATGAAGAAAAAGTGGTTTATAATTTGATTCAAGAGGCTAGTAATAAAGGTATATGGATAAGAGATATCAGAGTTCGCTCGAATTTAGCTAATACACAGCTGATTAAAGTACTTAAAAGTCTTGAAGGGAAAAAAGTCATCAAAGCTGTAAAATGTGTAAATGTAAGTACCATTTTGAAGCAGATATTTTCTGAAATTTTATGTAGGTCAATCAGTCCTATTTCATTCTGTACTTTAAAAGTACTAAATAGTTTAAACATCTTAACTCTGCTGTCTAAAGTGAACTGTTTACTTAAACAATTCTTTATCAGTCTTTTCCATTGATCTCTCCTTATATGATTTCAACTCTTTTCATATATTTTATTTTACAGGCATCAAAAAAAAAAGTCTACATGCTATATAACCTAGAGCCTGATAGATCTATATCTGGTGGGGCATGGTACCAAGATCAGGACTTTGAGTCAGAATTCGTTGACATACTGAATGTACAGTGCCTCAGATTTTTAAATCAGCAAGCAGACAAGATAAGGAATAACCCTAGAGGTCCAATCATAGGCAGGACACAATCCTATGCTACAGCAGCTGAAGTTCAAAAATATATAACCGATTTAGGAATAAGTAAAGTAAGTTTCTGCTAAGTTGAAAGAACTCCAATAAATGTATCCAATAATTGGTCATCATTAGAACCTGGAAGTATGGAATCTTAGTCAAATCATAATAACTTGATGAATACATAAAAATTCACGGACATTTCACACATCACATTCTAGTCCCAAAGCTAAGCAAAGCTTGCACTATGAGAGGTAGATTGCTGATTTTTTTAAAATCTATACATAGAATACACAAATAACATCCAGACCAGAACAAATATTTATGTTCATCACAACAAACATTTGTGCTTGGTGGGAATCAAACCCACAGCATGAAAGGCACTGAGCTACCAAAAAGGGTGTTGCCCCATTGCAGATTTCATTCCCCCAACCAGAATTATAATTGCTGATGGTTTTCTGTTTTTCAGGTTACATTAGATGTAGAAGATGTAATCACCATTCTAAATACATTAGTTTATGATGGCAAAGCAGAAAGCACTGTATATCCGGATGGAAACAAAGTGTTCAGGGCTATAGAACCACTCATTGCTCCTCCGGGATTGGTTCAAGTGCCGTGTGGCGTCTGCCCTCTCATACAAAAATGCAGTTCATCAGGGTTGATCACACCACAAGACTGTACTTATATGAAGGAATGGTTGGATTAATATAATGTTTTCATAATATGTCATGTATTTTTTATACCCTACAAAAAATTCAAAGACACACTATTAGTCATGAGATTCCTTAATGTACCACTATAGTATTATTAGTTATTTGATTTCGTAAACATGATGGTTTCATTACCTGATCATTATAATGTCATGGTTATTTAAATTACATGACATTCTGAGGAATAGAATAAGTTCTTTCAAACTGCTACTGTTATTCATATAGAAATGATATGAATTATATACCTAAGATTTACGGTAGATTTTAGTGGAACTATTGGTATGGTTAGGACACTAATGAAAGTATGTATGCGTAACTTATATATAATAATTTAATCAATACCTAATTATTTTACACATAACTATAAAGCAACAAAAGTAGAAGGTAACCTCTAATTTTACATACAATTCAACACTAAACAGCAGTTAGAATATAATACAGTATAAACAACTTTTACTAAATAACATACTTTCAAATAAGTACTTTGAACATATTCAAAACAAGCTTCTAAAATTATTTTCTATATTATACAATGCCACTGAAAGAATGGCAGGTTCACGATTCTGTGTATTATTTTTCTTTTCAGTATCATCCCTCACTCCGTTATTATTAACACTATTTTTGGGAAATAAAGAACTAAAAGCGTCCATTTGTATGTAATTCAGAGATTGCAGTATAATGCCTTTGTTTGGGTATGGTGTTGGTGCTGTGTAGTCTTTGTTGTATGCTGGTCGGGAAATGTTTTGCGGCACTGAGATGGGAGCAGCAGGGGGAGGCGCAGGGCCTGAGGGTGCTCCACCCTCTGGGGATTGTGGTGTTTGCACAGGTTTTTCACCACCTGTAAGATGAGACAGAAATGAGGAAATGAAATGTATCGTTATATATGAATAGTGCCAACTTGAAAGTGTTTGGCAGCATAATAACTGCTTCCAGTCTTACTAGTAGAACAAATTCAAATTCAAATTATTTTTATTTTTAAAAATGTTACAACTGGGTATATTGTACCCAACAGACTTACCGTCTATCTTATAAAAAGTTAGCGCAAACTTGATGTCTTGATTACCATACACAATGGTGACATAATATCAATGCTAACTTTTTATAACATAGGGGGTTACTTACTTACTCTTTGAACTATTATTTTTTGTTGAATATAGTATTTTTCAATGTAATCTTATCTAGTCATGATATTGATTTCTTACTTATAGAATGAATTATCCTTTCCATCTCTCTAAGCTGGGTTTGCTGCCTTTGGACAGTAAAGTAAAGATCAGTAATGGTGCTAGTAATATGATTCATTTCTTCTTCTCTCTTAGCTTCCTTGGCAGTTTCTTTTTTGCTTTGTCTGAAAACAAATAAATAATTTTTGTCTAAAATCATTATTTAAATAAGTAACTAAGCTATTTTTAAATATACATAAATGTATACAATATCAGACAGTGCCAAAGGCTACTTATGTTCCTATGAAAGAGACACTGTATATTATTATTATTATTATTAATAGCCTGTAGTGTCCCACTGCAGGGCAAAGGCCTCCCTTCCTTCTCTCCAGTCGTCTCTTTTTCGAGCAATGGCCTGCCAGTCCTTGGCAAAGGCGTCTAATTCGTCTCTCCATCTCTGCCGTGGTCTGCCGCGAGGCAGATCACGACCACGACCACCAATTTCCACTGTATATGGAAATTTTAAAAAAAAAAACTAATCACTGTATGAGGAAGACCCAAAATAGTGCTACATGATGACTCATTCTCTATTTTGTATGTATTAAAAGTAAGTACCTGTTATACTCTACAATAAGCAGTCCAGCACCTATCACAAATATTAAAGATTCACCAAGAAGATTGGCACCAAGTTCTATAGCCATTTCTTGACTTAGAACCGGAATATTGACAGGCTTTCCCAAATTGAGAATCCACATTTTCGCCTTTACTTCACACCAGTTGTAAACTGCAAAATAATATAGCTCAAGTTAGTGAACTGCTGTAGTAGTTTTTGAGTCGATTGCATACGTATTAATATTTCATAGCTTTAATCAACGCGGACGAAGTCACATAAGGGTCAGCTAGTTGAGTTGATTAGAAATTTACTCACACTGAGCTGGAGGCATACAAACATAGGTCCTGAAAAATGGACTATTCTTAGCTCTCTCCTTACAAACATTTGCGATAGGTTTACTTATCTGTTTAATTAGCAAAACAGATAGCTTTGCAATAGGAAAAGCTCCTACTACCATTGTTATGTTATTAAACTTAGTTCGTTTTTGCTTAAATCGAGCTAAAATATTTTTTCAAAACAATTATAACCATCACGACCAAAATTTTGCGTGTGTGTGTGTCTCTCTGCTAGTGACAGACTTGTATGACAGTAGTTTTTTTCATTCAGTGTCACAATTAGACGGTTGTCTGTGAAAAAACAAAAACAAATCGCCCCGCTGCATACGCGACCACCCGACAATCCAACTTCCTGGAGGCCACTTCCCCGCGAGCTCCTGGGCTCACCCGACTCTCCGTAAAGAGATTGATGAGCACAAAACACGCGAAAACCACAGCGTGCCATGATGGCACAAAATAAGAACCGCTGAGCAAAAGCGGTCAAACCAGTGACTCGTGAGTTGTAGCTCACGACGAAGAAGCCAGAGAAAGGAACAAACGTTCGACTCTAACCCGCACTTCCCAAAAGGTAGAAGTGTAGACGACTCAATGATGATGATGATGATGAAAAAACACAGATATTTAAAGTCCTAGCAAGTTGGATGAATAGAATAGGTCTTATTTATTTTGGTGGTTAAGGACGGTGAAATAGTCTCTGCTTCATTAGTTTTTGTGATTGAAAATCGTCAAAAAATACGAAAATCTGTTTTTAGTTATTTCGCACTATGTAATTTCAATTCCTGTTTATTTTATTTCATATTAAGTTTCTATTCAAAACAATAAAACATATTCTTTAAAACTTATAAAATACTTTGCTAATCTGTCAACATTTCTGGAGTATGTTTTTTTGACTTAGGTTGTTTAGCTAATCAATTTACTTCTTTAAATCTTTATTTACAGAACTTAAAATCTGCTCAACATGTCAGACATAAAGCCTATGAGTCTAGAACAATACAAAGCCATTGTTGAAGACTTCACAAAAATGAGTTCTTATAATAGAAAAGCAGAAAATGAACTTAAAAAGAAGTATAAAAGGTAACTTGTCTCAATCAGTAATGAAACCAGTCTCTTATGCCTTGATCACACGTACCGAGTAAACCGGCGAGACAGTGACGTATTTGAGATACACTGCGCGTGGACATCAGTTTTACTGTTGAACGTTGCAGCGTTAGCGCGCAGTGTATTTTAAATACGTCACTGTCCAGCAGTAGACTGAAACAGGTTGATGGTGATGATAATGATTAATTTAACAGATGTATTATTTTTCCAGTATAGCACCTTCAACTATGGGTAGTATTTTATCTTTACTCATACAACGAGCGATGAAACAAAGTTACAGAAAATCTCCATCTATATCGAGCAAATATCATGAATTATTCGACCAAATTATGAGAGACAAGAAAAAAAGCAATGTAATTCAAGTGTATGTATCATTACCCTTTATTTACATCTACATAATAATTATGTTAATGTAATCCATGTCAGCAATCTAGGTAGCATAGTACTAGTTTAGTGCAAGATAGCTATGACCATAAATATCAAAATCTTATGGGTACCTAAATGTTCAATTGATTTAAACTAGATTTTAACTTTTATTTTCTATAAAATGCCAGTAATATTCATTAAAAAAAGTATATTTTGTGTTCTATAATCAATCTAGTTCACATAGTACATTGCTTGTGTGAAATGTCCCTAAATCTTTGAATATTTTTATTGTTTTACCTAAAAGATGAAGATGCAGATTTTTCAAAGCTGCCTTACAAATGGCTTTTTCCGTTAGACTTTCAGAAAATCAAGGTATCAGTCCGGCTCTGTTTGCCAGATCATTACTACAAAGTGCATATTCAGACCCTACTATGGCTAAAAAATGTTTCAAAGACACTACACTTATTGAGGATAAGGATCTAGCTTATCAAATTTTTCTGGTAAGTTTTATTTTAAATAGACACTTCAACACAAAATATTAAACCCTAGCTATGTATAGCTGCTGGATTCAAAATTCATTTCATTCATTCTCTTTGAATAGAATAGAAAACGTTTATTTACACCATATAATACACAAACAAATTATACCAAAATAGATTTGTAAAAGGGTCACCACTCCAGCGTATGCCATTTAATCAGAATTTAGTAAAATGATTATTTCATCTACCACATACTTAAGCCTACACAATTATTTCAAGCCTAATATTTCTTTTCCTTTATTCAGGGAATTATGAATGACAACCAATATGGTCCCTATTCAGACATTATCAAACAGTAAGTATTATTGAATTTTCAATATTATAAATACTACTTACTTAACTTACACCTAATATACATTATACATAGGATCTTTATTTATTATTATTGATCTTTTAGGTAGGTATTGTCAAATGTAGCTAATTTTTAATGAAATGGCGTACTGCACGCGTTAATTAACATTAAATGCAGTAAGAAACTAAATAGTATAAGTAAATAAAAAATAGTGTTTTACTACAATTAATTTAAAACAATTGTATTACAAACTTTTTTCTTTGACTTAGCTTATGATAACCATAAACGTGTATTACACCTACGCCCTACCTACGCCGTAAATAGCAAACGCGTGCGTAATGGCGATTGACATTTGACAGGCGTTACACCTCGGTCTGCCATCCATATTGAAAGTCGTGGGTTCGATCCGCATCGAACAAACATTGCTCTATATCTTGGTGCTACAACCAGCCGCAGACATTTCACACATCACTATCTATATATACGAGCAGATCAAAGATTTGCATAAGTTGACAAAAAAATCTTCGCTTCTCTCGACCTACTTTACTATTCTACAAAATCTGCAATGGGCGAAGTAGTTAAGATGAGGACGATCAATGAGGACAGGCAGGGCAATAAGTCCTATTTGGTCATAGATTTGCCTGCGTTTGCTCGCTGACTATTTTTCTTGAATATAATATTTTTTTTGTTTTAGGTCCATAGGACTAGAATATGAACTGAGGCTAGAAAAGGAGCTTCGATTAATGAACATCACCTTTTCGGATGAAAACGTACTAAGAGCTCGAGGATATGACAAAACTCCTGATTTTAAATTGGATGTCCCTATCGCAATAGACGGATTCATTGTAAATTGGATTGAAAGTAAAGCACTATTTGGAGATGAAGAAAACCATTCAGGATATTTAAAAGATCAACTTCTCTGTTACTGGAATAGATTTGGACCTGGATTAGTCATCTATTGGTTTGGATATTTGGAAACTTTAGAATCAACTTCTGAGGTCAACAACATGTTTATATTACGCTGTCGTTTTCCAGAACAAGAAAGCATTACTCAGTATAAAGTGGAATTTTGATTGTTATGATTCCTAAAAAGTACCTTTTTATCCAAAGTTCTCATTAAACTTAATATGTACCAAAATTACTTTTATTTCGCACATATACCTACATTGTTAATGATATTAGGTACCTACCTATTTAGATTCGAATACTATGTCCATCAAATTTTACCTAAAATTAATTAAAGTATGATATTATTAAATTATTTTTACATGCCCTCGTACTCATAGTTTTCAGTTTAACATTCAGTTTGTTTGTTTCATATTACGTTCATGTGGGTACCTACTATTTTCGACACCTCTTAATGAAGAATGTTACTAGGTATACCAAATCGCTTGAAATGTTGTCTCAGTAAAGCCTGTATGTATACAAATACACTAGTTTTTGTTGTAGTCAAAAATATCTAGTAGTTTTGATTTTATCGGCATTCAAAATTTCGAGGCAAATAGTCACTTGATCGATTTTGACGTCATGTCACAACGCGCCGCGCGGCCCTTTATTGCCTTGATCACACGTACCGAGTAAACCGGCGAGACAGTGACGTATTTAAGACACACTGCGCGCTAACGCTGCAACGTTCAACAGTAAAACTGATGTCGACGCGCAGTGTATCTCAAATACGACACTGTCTCGCCGGTTTACTCGGTACGTGTGATCAAGGCATAAGAATCAAGTCGCCAGCAGCGGTTGTATTGTTTTTTATGTAGGTGTAAGTTTGCGAAGTAACTTGTTTTGTTTTCGTCCGCGTAGGTATAAGTAGGTAGTGAATAGTAAATATTAGTCGATTATTAAAATGGATGAAGGATTTGTTAATTGATGATGATATTTGGTGCTGTAACTTATGTGTCACATATTTTTGACGCATGACGTTTTCTCAATAAAAATTGTCTGTTGATCTGACGGACCTCCATTTTATAAAAGAAGAAGAAGAACATTTTTGTGCAAATTGTTTAGTTTCCGAGTTCTATTCGATAAACTTTTCAGTGATTTTCTATCATTTCAACGTAAGAATTTAGTTATTCGTGGAAGGACAATGTTTTACTCTCCTGGACTAAAATAATAAAGCTTTAATGTACATCAAATTCACAGTGGAATAATCTGTTTGCCAGATGTCCCTTTTTGCATAGTACAAATGGAGATTGAAGTACGTGATGAAGGTATTATGAATGATTTGATGGAAAGGTCATACCAGAACCTTTCCAAGTACATATTTATATGTCGGTTGTGTTGAAATAAATTGTAATTCGACACAATGAATGGTTCAAGTAACATCGCTATGCTTAATCTGGAGTCTACAGATTCCGCTAACATACCAAAACAATGTGAAACATCTATCAAGACTGATAAGAGTCATGCAGGCTCAAGTACACGCGAAAACAATGATGAGTTGGTGGACCTCAAGGGGAAGGTTGAGTCAAAGTTATTGTCAATGTGGAATAATGTCAAATTTGGTTGGACAGTGAAATTAAAAACTAGTTTCTCAAAAGAATCGCCTGTGTGGCTTCTGGGCCGATGCTACCACCGTAAGTTGAGCCCTACAGGATCCTTGGAATCATCAACAGAAATTGGAACAGAGGCAACTGCCCATCAACCCATGGAACAGATATATGGTGAAGGAATAGAAGGGTTTAAGTCAGACTTCATCAGCAAGGTTTGGATGACTTATAGAAGGGAATTCCCTACTATGGCCGGTTCCTCATTCACTACTGATTGTGGCTGGGGGTGCATGTTAAGAAGTGGTCAAATGCTGCTTGCTCAAGCTTTAGTATGCCATTTTCTGGGTAGATCATGGAGGTGGTCACCAGAAAAGCCTATTCAGAATGCTAGAGAATTCCAAGAAGATTGTTTACATCGTATGATACTAAAATGGTTTGGTGACAAATCATCAGTTAACAGCCCTTTATCTATTCATCAAATGGTTAGCCTGGGAGAAGCATTAGGAAAGAAACCTGGTGATTGGTATGGTCCTGCTTCAGTTGCCCATTGCTTGAAAGCTGTTATGGCTGCTGCATCTAAAGAAAATTATGAATTTGACAATTTGGAGGTTTATGTGGCCCAGGAATCCACTATCTATATTCAAGATGTATATTCATTGTGTTCATTACCCCATGGAGCATGGAAATCTTTGATACTGCTAGTACCTGTTAAGTTGGGATCTGATAAATTCAATCCTATTTATGGCCCTTGTCTTACATCTCTTCTCACTTTGGACTTTTGTATTGGTATCATTGGAGGAAGACCAAAGCATTCATTGTATTTTGTAGGATATCAAGATGACAGACTTATACATCTTGATCCACATTATTGTCAAGACATGGTAGATGTATGGCAGCCAAATTTTACACTACAATCATTTCACTGTAGATCTCCAAGAAAAATGCCTATAAACAAGATGGACCCATCTTGCTGCATTGGTTTCTATCTTAGTACGCAACAAGAATTTGAAACTTATGTTAATGTCATCAAGACCTTCATAGTTCCACAAGGTCTTTCAGGAAATTGTGATTATCCTATATTTAGTTTGAACAATGGATCTCGTGATACTGTTATGAATGTACCTAATATTAGATATTCAATATTTGAAACTGAGCAAAATTGGGTTATCCCTAATGTTCATGATAGTGATACAGATATTGAATCAGAAGAATTTGTACTAGTTTAATTGGATTACATAGTTAATCAAATGCTTATTATGTAAATGTTAACTTATCATGCTTATAAATAAATATACATACTGAAAAGATTGAATTTGTTTCTCTAATAGTCAGTTGCCATATTTTTTATTGAGTTAGATTATTTTGAATACTTAATAAATCAATTTTTGTCTTTTACTGGTGGTGGATGTCTAATGAAGTAGTGTACAGCATTATAAACAAAATGTGGTGCAACATTGTGCAGAGGATGGACTCTGTTGACTTCATTGCTAGGACTGCCGATAACGAATGGGTCTCTGGCTCCTGTGCCATGCTGTGCTACTGAAAGTCCACTGAGAGTATAGCAAGTGTGGTAAATATCCCTTGGCCTGTAAAACAAAACAACATTACTCGTAATTATTATACTTTGTAATTGTAAGCTAAAGTTCCCTATTCTGTTACTCACTTGCCAGGTTTGTCAATAAGTCCACCTTCTTGACTTTGGCAACAGATAATGATATATTCTTGTAAGGCGCCTTGATCAAAGAAAACTGTCTCTATCAAGTCCTTGTTTTCTGAAATAAACAGAAACAATTTTTTTTTTTTACAAGTTGTAAGTAGGTTATATAAATTATGTAAGTAGGTACTTTTGTGAATAACTAAATAACTAAAAAAATTAAACCACATTCTGTGATAGATAGGTACAGGAAAAGAGGGAGTATTAAATTAGTTTTTAGGCATTTGTAGGTATAGCAGTATTTGTCTATTTGTAGCTGCTGGAGGATAAAGGAAGCTACAAATGTTTTGTTTGATAAATTAGATGATAATGTTACTTTTTTAGAATTTACCTTCTTTAGATAATATTGCACTGATAATTGGAATAGCAGCTCCTTGCCAAAAGGAATAACAGCCATCTACAAGTTTATTAGTTCGTCCTTGGAATCCCCCTTCAAGTCTCATTTGCCTGTTCACAGACCATCTCAGCAAAGCATCCACATCACAGAGCTGTGTTCTGTTCAGTAATGCCAAGGTTGCAATCCCACAGAATGCATAGCCCCCATGAGCTTCCATTCCAGGACATCCAGCAAATCCACCTTCATAAGTTTGACAGCTCACAACCCACTCAGCTGATTTATCAAACAAAGCATCTGTATATATGTTGGTGATTTTGGCTATACTGATTGCACAGTAAATCCCTCTGATATCCTGTTCACCACCTCTGTGTAAGGCAAAGGATCCATCAACATCTCGCAAAGTCCAAAGAAATTTTTGTAAGGAGCTCCTGTCTATGGAGTCATAAGCTTCATCAGTACCAATAATGCTCAGAGCGTTCACAGCTGCATATGTGGTGCCAAGGTGAGGGAATTGTAAATAACCTCCTCCATACCCGCCATCTTCATGTTCACATTTTTTTATAAACTTTATGCAATGAGACAAAGTTTCAGAATCTGGCATGTCATTCAATATCCACAAAGAATGTAGAATCCAGTATATCAGCCATGGTCTGCTAGCATCAAGACATGCATAGTTTGCTGGCAAAGCCTTAAGCCAATTTTTAAGTGCTTTTATATGTAAAGCCTTTTTGAGTTTTGGTAATTCTGGATCAAGAGATGAATCCTTCTCAAATTGCCTGTATATTATTTTTATGGTATCCTCAACATCCATCTGTAAGAATAGTTAGATATTCAGCTTTAGTGACAGTTGAACCAAAATAAAATATGAATGAGAAACAAAATTGTGTGCTATTACAGTAGGTATACCTGGTCTCCAGAAGTATCTGTATGGAGTTTTTCATAATCAAATGTTTCGATATCAATCTCTGCATAGTGGCGAATAGAACTCTCCATTTCTTCGGTCTCGTTCATAAATCACTAGAAGATTGGAACTGCACTTTGCTTCTCAAGTACATAAATAACTAGTAGTTGGCAACATGTGATGCAAATAGCACAGCATCTAAAATAAAACTATCCCAGCTAAACTGGCCCAGGTGGGTTTAGAATAGGTAGGTTACGAGTTTAGTATTTCATTAACACATTATTACAATCAAATCAATATCAAATAGAAATTCTATTGGTAGTTCTAGTGCTAGTGCTAGATAGGTGCCAAAAAAAGTCAACAAAGAGTGAATAATATGTCACTGTCATGTCGTATATAAAGCCAATCGGGAATCGGGTTGAAGTGTGCAAGATAGTATTCACATACCATTTCATTCTATGATCGGTCCCGGTTACAGACTATAGTATCTGTGATTTTGATTAAATCATTCATTTATTAGCGTGAAAATAGTTTGATAGAAATCTATAAAAACTGTGTTGTGCTGTGTTGTTCCATTTGTGCTGTATTTTCAAGCTTTATTTTTCCCAAAATGATGTCGGGTAGAATCGGAAACCTACCTATATCTAATGAAAACCCATTGGGATTATCCTGGCACGATTCTGCTTGGATACCCTTGTTGAGTCCATCGAATATAATGGACTATTTTTCGGAGCGTTCAAATCCTTTTTTTGATCGTACCTGTAATAATGAAGTGGTTAAAATGCAGCGCCTCAGTATGGATCAACTACAGTACGTATTTTAGTAAATTTTTGTTCATGGTCATCATAGTTTACTTTAGGTTTTGGGGTCCCTATGGGTTATCTATGTACGAGGTTCAAATTTTCTTAAATATTACTCCACTGATCCATAATGAACCTATACTTCATCATGTATAATATGCTTGAGCTATCTTTCCTTCTCGAATCTTGATTTGTACCTTTCTTTTACTTTTTTAATTGAATTTTTTTTTTTTCAGAAATATGACTGGTCTTGAATATATACTCCTACATGTTCAAGATCCAATATTGTATGTGATTCGGAAGCAACACAGATCAAGTCCAACTCATGTGATACCCCTTGCTGACTACTACATTATTGCTGGAATAGTTTACCAAGCTCCAGACTTGGCTAGTGTTCTAAACTCTAGATTAGTAAGTAATCTGTTTACACAATATTGTTTTATAGACATTAGTTTTCCAGTATTTGTAAATTCATAATTGTCACATATCTGTCAAAAAAAGATGAAAAAAAAACACATTTGAACATACAGAGCAAAACTTTTGTACTGACCAAAATATCTATCACCATCATTTGATGACCCTTGTGGCATTGCGCTGCTAATGCTTATGCTGTATCTCAAAATTGTTATTCTTAACCACATTAAAACTCTTATTTTTAAATTCATAAAATAAGCTTATAAATTGTATAAGTTTTATTAAAATTGGTTCACTAATTTAGACATGATGTTCTAACAAATGTTGACCCTTTTACAGCTTTATAATAATATATTTATTATATTTGCAGCTATCTGCTGTGCATCATTTGCAATGTTCATTTGAAGAAACTATGTCATACTCAAGATACCATCCTAGTAAAGGATACTGGTGGGATTTCAAAGCAACCAAACCAGGTAAGGTATAGGTAGGTATAGCTGGGATACATATTGATATTTATGTCAAGATACCTTCACTGTGAACATTACTGCTGGTCTACTTAAATTGATAAAGCTACTCTGTAGTATTACTTTCCTGATAAATCTCTTTCATGTAAAGACTTGAACTACTATTGAAATATTGTTCATGGTATTGTTCTGGGTTATAGTGAAATATTTTTTGATGTTAGTTAGTAACTAATTCTTCAAATTGTATTTTATAGGGTTGAGTCCTTTCAACTCTGGGCAGCAAGCACCTAAAGAGGTATCAAGCACTCCAAAAGAAGAGCCTTCCACATTATTCCAACGTCAACGAGTGGACATGTTGCTAGCAGAGCTAGTTAGACAGTTCCCACTACCAGTTACACAAACAGCTGCGCAGGTAACTTATTCCTTTATATATCTTATTTATGTAATGTATTAAGTATATCAGTCTTCTAGTAACACAAGCTCTGCTTAGCTTGGGGCTAGATGATGTTGTGTGAATTGTCAAACATTATTTATTTATTATTATATATCTTATGATAGTAATACAATCATGCAGTATCTGCTGGTATGCCCATCATGTTTTATATGCATGAGGGAATTAATGCAGCCACAAGTAGTGCCGTAGAGTTGACAAAACATAATTATATCAAAATTAATCTGATAGAAACAATACATCAATACAATAAAGAGTGGGGCCTGGTGACATATAATACAGATTCTATGAATCTACATCAGGCATCAGTCTCTCACAAAGTTTGTCTTCAACTTTCTTTTCTTGTATGATATATTATACTTAATCATACCTTGTACACTTTGTGAGAGAAAAATAAACATATATTTTTATTTATTAATATGAATGATAGCAACACATTTTGCAGTGATAATTATGTCATTTTCGTATTTAAAATTACAGATTAATGGTGTTGCTGTAAAAACAGAGAATAATGACAAAAGTGGAGACAAGCCAGCAGATGGCACTGGTAACAATATAACCATCAAACAAGAGCCAGTTGACCCAAGTGGCTCGGAGATGACAAATGGCACAATTCCACACTCCGAAATTAAAACTGAAATTAAGCAGGAGAATATGAAACCACCACCTGAAAAGAAACCAAGAGCCATTTAGAATCTATGTTTAGGATCTTTAAAATAATTATTATATAAGGTAGGTTAAGAAAATGGTTATTATATTTAGTACATTTTTATATTTATAACTATACAATAAAATATATGATAATCTTAAAATTAACCATCACCAGTGTAATGACCATCTTTTATTCAAGATACATATTAATTGGTACTTCTACTGAGAAACTCAATATTTTTTTCCTGCTGCAAATTGTATATATTCCCAACATTTTGTTGTTGTACTGATGAGATGTTCAAGCAGACTTGACAATTTATTTTTCTAGGGTCTGTCAAATCTTGCTCAATGTTATGAACTGGTACTTTCAAGCTGAAATTATAATATTTTATTAAAACCTATAATATAACATGTCTGGTTTAATTGGGTACCTTAAAGTATTGTAAGTTTTATGTTAGTATTCTGCAGTTTTCTTTTTTTCATTATGTATAGTATCTCGTTTTATACCTGCTAAAATGATGAATGTGAAATAGGTACCTCATTCCTTTTTTTTGCTGTAGTTCGAAACCGAAGTTCAGCCCTTGTTTATATCCTAAGTCAAAGCTAGATTGAAACACCGCCTCTTGTCCATCTGATGCACCATCCATGAAGCCTATCTACAAAGTAAGGTAAGAAAATAAAGTATTTTTTATTAAATTGAAATTGCTAAAGTGCATAAGTGAGTTTTTAATGCACTGTACAAGTTGGAAGATATCTATATTAAGTCATTACTAAATTAAAATTCCGCTATGATAAAACTGACTAACTTTGACTAACTTTATTGGCTGTGGCGATACTACGATTCCATGATTTTGAAATTATTTCGTCCATATTTTGATTTGCCTTATCTTCCTCCATATGTTTCTGTGTTTAATGTGTAAAAACACCTCAGATTAACTGATAAAACGTATCTACTTGGTAACTCCTGTTTACATCCTGAAAAATCAACACAGAACAAACTCCTTGAGGTAACAAACAAATGTCAGGATAAGTCACTGTCAAACAAAATATTAGGCGTGTGTGAGTGGGGTGCACCTCTCATTACATGGACTTTTAAATAGGTGTTACGCAAATTAACTTTTATATAAATAGCAATTTTTTTAAAAAACATTACAGAACATTGTCTTAACTTCAATAACTTATTTATTTTGAATGAGCGATTTTCCAAATAGCTTTTAAAAAAAAAAAATAGTTCAAAAATAGTCGATAGATGGCAGTAGACACATAGTGTATCAAAATCCCTCTCTTTTTTATCTGTATAATCTATTGGCAGCTCTGTCGTGTAGCTGTCATTAGCATCCTGTCACGTCCGTTTCGGTGTATTCAGCGTTTTGTTAGATTTTGTTTGCTTTTATTTTAGCATTCGTGTACCTTCTTGTGGATTTTACTTTTGACGACAACAGACTGTATACTGGTTTCTGATTTCTGCCACGATTGAAGACTTTTAGCTTTTGTCAAACAGTTTTGAATTTTTTCTAGAACAAAAATTTCACACCACAGATAAAATATGAAAACTTTTTGTGTTGACAATTGACATTGAAATGCATTTGACGTTGAGCGCCATCTATCGTGTATTCTAAGAACACTCCCTGGAAAATCGCTCATTAGATCTTGGTAATTTTTTTGTAATGTTGTCAGTTTTATTTCAATTAGTTTTCTTTTGCTGGCATCCCTTTTTCTATTTACGTTTACGTGATTCCCGCCATCTTCAAGATGGCGGGAAGACGTTGTAAATAAAATAATAAAGAAAATAAACTAATTTAAGAGAAAAACATTTACTGTAACAAACTAACTTATGAGAAAAACATAACTGTGAAGTGAATGCATGAAATACTGAAGAAAACGGGTTAACATAGGAGAGAAACATAACGTACGAAAAATCTTGAGGATGGCGGGAAAAACATAACTTGTAAAGTGAATGCATAAAATACTGAAGAAAACAAACTAACTCAAGAGAAAAACATAACTGTGAAGTGAATGCATGAAATACTGAGGAAAACAAATTAACATAAGAGAAAAACATAACGTATGAAATATAAGTGGACTTCCCGCCATCTTGGGGATGGCGGGAAAAACATAACTGTAAAGTGAATGCTTTATGATAGAAGTGTAAAGTGAACGGGAAGACGTTGTAAATAAAATAATAAAGAAAATAAACTAATTTAAGAGAAAAACATTTACGTAAGACTAGGCGGCATGGTTCCAAAACTTTAGCCTGCTCCGAAGAGCAAATAAAAAAAAAAAAAAAAAAAAATTACGTTTACGTTCGTGTTCGTACTGTGTGTTTTAGGCCCGCCATCTTCAAGATGGCGGGAAGACGCTGTAAATAAAATAATAAAGAAAATAAACTAATTTAAGAGAAAAACATTTACTGTAACAAACTAACTTATGAGAAAAACATAACTGTGAAGTGAATGCATGAAATACTGAAGAAAACGGGTTAACATAGGAGAGAAACATAACGTACGAAAAATCTTGAGGATGGCGGGAAAAACATAACTGTAAAGTTTGTTGTAAAGTGAATGCATAAAATACTGAAGAAAACAAACTAAGGTTAAACTATAGATATCCGGTACCTGCGCCGGGAGTCGCGACTAGGGGGAAAAGGAAGGGTAGACAACTAGAAGTCTTCCCCTGAAATCAGTTTTTCTAGGAAAGCTATAGTTTTTGAGTTATGACATTTTTGGAGCCAAAATCTTTATTTTTAGGTTAGTTTTTTATGCATTAAACACTAATTCCTGTCACTGGCACTTCATCTTGTGCATGTCGGTTCTGGCACTCGCCGGCCGCTGCCGCGGCACGCTCGCTTTGCTCGCTCGGCTCGTGCGCGGTTTTTTATATCAAACTAACGCTCGTCACTTCGCTCCTCGCACCTATTCTAGTATTCTGTCACAAATCACCTTTCTGAGTTCAAAAGCAATTGAAAAAAATAAATTGAATTAAAATTCAGAAATTTGCCGCGAAAAAAAATTATTTAAATTTAAATTACACTTTTCTTTTTATTATTGTTTACATTTAGGCCTCCTGACACTCCCAAACTGACATACACTAGTTCAGCGTGTCAGCTAGTGCCAGAAATTAGTGTGAAGTTCATCAAAAACTAACCTAAAAATGAAGATTTTGGCACCTAAAAAGTGTTATAACTCAAAAACTATAGCTTTCCTAGAAAAACTGGTTTCAGGGGAAGACTTCTTGTTGTCTACCCTTCCCTTTCCACCTAGTCACGACTCCCGGCGCAGGTACCGGATATCTATAGCCAACCCCAAACTAACTCAAGAGAAAAACTTAACTGTGAAGTGAATGCATGAAATATTGAAGAAAACAAATTAACATAAGAGAAAAACATAACGTACGAAATATAAGTGGACTTCCCGCCATCTTGGGGATGGCGGGAAAAACATAACTGTAAAGTGAATGCTTTATGATAGAAGTGTAAAGTGAACGGGAAGACGTTGTAAATAAAATAATAAAGAAAATAAACTAATTTAAGAGAAAAACATTTACGTAAGACTAGGCGGTATGGTTCTAAAACTTTAGCCTGCTCCGAAGAGCAAATAAAAAAAAAAAAAAAAATGTGTTTTAGGTTAGAAAAGAAACACAAAAATAAACATTCTATTACAAATAGTTTAATTCGTAATTAGATAATTGAAACCAATTTAAACAGGCTTACTTTGTAATCAAAATTTGTAAACTTACCAAGGTACTACAATGAAAAAGTCGAAAAAGTTTTTCAAGAAAGGAAATAAAAATAATTTAAAATCTAACACAAAAAAGAAGAGGAAATCCGCAAAAGACCATGAAGTGGTAAATAAAAAAGCCATTTTCAATCGTTACAAAAATGCACAGAAAATTGAAGAAGTACTGGAGAAGAAGAAGTTGATGGATAAAAAGTTCCAGCAGATGCAAGTTGAGTATTCTGAAAGTGAAGAGGAAGAAGATGCTTATGGTCAGTTGGTGTCGTGTTTCGGCGGGAAGAGTGATCAGCGACCAGTCTCTGAGAGTGAAGAATCTGAGGCCAGCAATGAATCTGATACAGAAGATGTTAAAGTCAGCAACGAGGAACAGGATCCATCAGTGGATGCCATGGACACTAACCCTGACAGTGATAGCGAAGACGGTGATGGAGTTGATGAACAAGTATGTCAACAGTACATATTTACAATGAGATTTTTAACTTGTGTCAAATTCATAAATTTCTTTATTCAATAAAATCATCTAAAATCGTCTAGGTGATTCTAGGTGCCAGTTCCACGTGTTTTCATCAAAAATATTTATATACACCATAACACAATATAACATTAAAACATGTATAAAGTATAAAAAGGCCACCACTCAGCATAAGCCATAGAAACCAATGGTTCCTATCATACTGCGCTGGTTTTCAGTGGGGCCATCAAATTTAATATTCTTCATTTGATAATATGTAAAAAATATAATCAAACTTGTAGGCATTAAGCAGGTTTGGTACTATTCTAAGTTGGTAATTTTTTTTCCAGATGGTTGCTGAAAGTGATGTTGAATTAGACCTTGAAGCAGATGACCCTTTTACTAAACATCTCCACTATGATCTACAAGATGATCTTATAGTTTCTCTGTCAAATACACCTCCTACTGTAGATACTGTAAAGAAAACATGGCCTGTGCTTGGAAACTTGACTATAGCCATACCAAAACCTTTAGAAACAGTTTCGAAGAAAATTAAACCTAAAGTATCAATTTTGGAAGAAATAACATACGCTGCAACTGGCACTGTACCTCATATAATACAAAACACAGATTTCAACCTCTTGAATATTAAATCTCAAATCCAGGGTAACATAGTGTTAGCGAATAAAACAAATCTGATAAAAAGGGACCTTGAACTGTCTGAAGTATTTACACCACTGCAAAAGGAGTTGTTTGCAATCATGAATAACTACCAAGACCTGTATTATCCTGAGAGGACATTCAATAACGCTGATGAGATTAGATATACATACTGTCTTCATATAGTAAATCACATGTTAAAAACTAGAACAAAAATTATACACCACAATGCAAAGTTGGCTAAAAAGACGGACATGTCGGATGAATATCGTGACCAAGGATTAGTACGACCAAAGGTATGTTTATAAAAGAAAGTTTTTAAATACTGTATTATTGATTGTTTTATTGAGGTTAATGACATTGTATGCTTAAATAACCAAGAAATGTAACAACACTTACTAAAAAAATATTTTTCAAGCCGAAGACTGTGCTCACTTTTGGGGAGATATCTATGTCCTGCCTTGGACTGATATACGTAATGATGATGATTGTATAATTTGTAATGTTAAAAACTAATTTGTTCCAGGTTATAATAATGGTACCATTCAAAGATGCAGCTCACAGAGTTGTAAAGACTATCATGGAAATATTAGTGCCAAAAGAGGCCGGTCAAGTTCTAAATAAGAAAAGATTTGAGGATGACTTCACAGGTGGAGAGCTCATTATGCCCAGAAAGAACCCTAAACCTGAGGATTATGAGCTTACATTTAGTGGCAATACTGATGATACTTTTAGACTTGGCATGACTGTTACCAAGAAGACATTGAAGGTAAATTTAAATAATATTATTTATATTTAGTTCCTAATTTAATTTTAAAAGAAAATGCTATTTTTTGTTGCTTTAGTGTGCATATCTAAAAGTAACCAAGCCAGCCTAGTACCATCGAATTCCCAGATGATATTATATAATGCATCTAACTATATTTATCATCTGGGAGACAGAGTGAACTAGGTGTAGTGTTGTCAGTTCTTCAAGTTTGCTTTATTTTTGACCCCAGTTTTTAGTGGCTTTCTTTACACACTTCCCCAGTTTGTATAGATCAGTAATGTTAAGGAAGGTCTATGGGGTTAAGATTTTTTTGTAAAATGAACCTTCTTGTTCCTCAGTGCCAAAGGTCCCCATTTTTTCGAGTTTCAGTACTAGTATATTTGCAATTTTATTATTCTAAAACAAGTCGATTAAATGCTGACGAAATTGCAGATACATAAGCTAATTAACATCTAAATTAAAACTTTAATTACAGCTCTACACAGATTTCTACTCATCTGACATCATAGTAACATCTCCACTTGGCCTCAGAATGATTGTGGGAGCCGAGGGTGAAGAGGAGCGAGATTATGACTTCCTTGCTTCCATAGAGCTGCTTGTGATGGACCAGGCCGACGTATTCTACTTGCAGAACTGGGACCATGTACTGCATGTACTTGACCATTTCCACCTGCAGCCTAAAAAGACACATGGAACAGACTTCTCAAGAGTCAGGTCGTGGGCTGTAAACGGCTGGGCTAAATATTACAGGTACTCATTATTTAACCGCAATCAGTTTCGGACAGAGTGCAATACGCTTTTTGTCTTGTGAGACTACATAAAATTAGGACTTGCAATCCTACTAACATTATAAATGGTGTCAGTATATGCATCCAGGTATGCGGCGTAAGCTCGGACCGTTTGACGAAATAAGCCACGGGTGTAGGTGAATGGAGAAAACTAAAAATAGTTATTTCTATAAATCCTTGGTTAGGTCTATTTTCAGCAGTAGAGTATGATAAAAAATATTTCTATTGTAGTAATACTTATAGGTAAAATGCACCCTGTATTTTGTATTTGCTATTTTTCACATTGATACCTAGCTGATGTAATTTAAATAGTTTTGCTTTTAAGAAAGTAGTTACTATTCCTAATATTTTTACAGACAAACACTGGTTTTCTCTTCAGTGATGCTTCCTGAAATCAAGGCGGTCATAAACAAGAAGTGTCATAACTACGCCGGCAAAGTACTCGTTGAAAACCCAGTAGAAGTGGGAAGCATTCAGCAGGTTTTGTTGCAAGTGCCTCAAGTATTTCACAGGTACTAATTTTCGCCATTCATTTTTATTCTACCAAAAAATACAGAGACATGAAACGGTTCCTAAAAGTTAATCTTATCTGATATCTACGTAACGTCAGAATTATTATTATTTGTTTACCAAAGAACCGACAATCGATGGAGCAAACGGATACTGGAGTAGAAACCGCGTTTAGTCATTGTGTAGTGTATAACGCCCTACGGCGAGATGGAGCGACGATCTGCGGAATGTTGCGGGCAAACACTGAATGAGAAGAGCCGAAAACCGGGCTCAGTGGTGCCTTGAAAGAGACCTATGTCCAGCTGTGGACTGATATAGGTTGATGATGATATCTATTTAATTCATCTTTTAAGTTTTTATTTAATTTTCTTACAGGTTTAATGCACCCAACCCCTTGCAGGCAGTTGATGCCAGATTCGATTACTTCGTGAAGGAAATCCTGCCGAAACAACGGGATACTTTGATGAGCCACACGCTTATTTATGTGCCTAGTTACTTCGACTATGTGCGACTAAGGAATTATTTTAAGAAAGAGGATATAGGATTTGTACAAATATGTGAATATTCTAAGGTACTTTATTTTCCTATACTATAAAGTTAATTGACTATATAATTAAATGGCCAAACTTTGATTCTTGACTGTTTATATTTTTTCAGGATGGAAAAATAGCGAGGGCTAGAGATATGTTCTTCCACTCTGAAGCCCATTTTATGCTGTACTCTGAAAGAGTTCACTTCTTCCGAAGATTTAGAATAAAAGGAATACGCCACATAATATTCTATCAGCCGCCTACATATCCACATTTCTTCTCTGAAATGTGTAATTTGATGCAGGTACTTTATTTCTCTCTTTCAATAAGAGATTATTTGATCTTAGTTTAAATAAGTTAGGAGACCATAGTTAAAATTAAACAAATATGTAGTTACTTCGAGTCTAAAAAAAATTATGAATACGTTTATTAGTGAATTTTCTCTAAAAATGTTAGCTTTTATTATCATTCATAGCTCAAGCTCAGTCAAATGAAGTTTCTAAATTTAGTTCGAGTTTAGCCCTCCTTTCCACGCTAGAGAACTTTGAAACATATTGTAATTTAAACATTCACTCACTTACAACATTGCGCTCACACTTCTTCTGGCTAACAATGACAACTTCAATATATTTAAGAAGGTTAATTGCCAAATAATTGAACAACGCTATTCTTTCCCAGGAGGTGAATCAAAATAAGTACGGTGGCAGCGAGCACAACATGACGGTGACTGTACTATTCTGCAAATACGATTTGCATCGAGTAAGCGCGTTGCTAGGCGCCGCGCGGCTCGCTAGAATAATGGGCTCAGACAAGGCCGTGCATATGTACGTGACAGGAGATAAATAACTGTAATTATACCCATTTTATTTGAAATACTTGTTTTACAACCCTATATCCTAGTTAAAATGTGTGAGAGACGTGTTTACGCGTTCTCGCTCCGTTGAAGATTACGCTAGGTAGTAAGGGGATTTTATAAGATGAAACACTTTGATACTCAAGTAACAAAATAGTATAATCAATACATACGTACACATTACACATTATCGTTAAACACTGCAATGTAAAACCGAATTATCTAGTTACATTCATCACTGCTACTCCTGAATTACCTTCGATTTCTTATTCCTACATAATAATACATCGATATTCCAATAACTCGATTTTACCTCACAGTGTTTCTATAAAGATACGATTTGGTTTTACAATCGGCTACTAAACTAGCGTGAAAAACTATTCACATACATGTTAGATACATTGTATTCGCTTGCCAAAAGACCAAGTGGCGAATGTATACATTTACTTGGTGTTGTAATGAGTACACCTTTTTACACCTAGCTCAGTTACCTTGGACGGACCCGCATGAAAACGAAGTCAGAGCGCTTTGTTTTCATACAGCCGATCGAACACATTTCGTAAATAAAATATTTACTACGTACAATGATAATCTACTTAGTGACTACACGGTCACTAAAATTGAGTAGCCCTATATAAATATAATAATAGTTTTATGGTTAGTAAGTTGAGATCAATGTGATGCATGACGTACTTAACTATTATGAACTTTGTTTCAACGTGAATAGAGTTCTTAATCCCTATCTACATGGAGGTTGCATAAGATGAAACCGCCTATTCGTAGGCAGTTTTACAAACTACCTGTGTGTGTGTATTTATAACATACATAAAATACGTAGCATAATTTAACAAATGTAGTGTTTATTAATAAATAAATATAACGCCTTATTTCGCTGTGACTATTGAGATTACAAATAAGTTTTTAACTAAAAGTATTTATTCAATATTCAATAGGTGGTAATAGTATACTAATCTATAAGTATTCAGAGAGTATATTTCATTGTACTAGTTTAACCCATGACACGCATTTACTTAGTTTTAACACCTATATAGTTTGTTCTCCAGACCTTAGGATAGATTATAATTATAACATTCATGATAAGTATATCTACGAGGACTAGGCTTTGGCATGTTTTAGCGTACAAAATTGCAAAATATTAGTTTTCTATGCCATCGGTGGCGAGGGTCATGTGATGGATGTGGTGCCATTGAAGTCCTCTGCGTTTACGTAACTGGTCGTGTTTTCCGAAGACTCGAACGAAGGTGTTAGGGAGTCTGTAGCAAAGTCGAACTCTGGGTCGGTCGTGGAGCTCGAAGATTCAAAACTATTGGTGATGGGGGTTGGAGTAGGAGCTACGGCGGCCCTCACTGCGCTATCGCCTCCTCCTGTCAATATAAAAACATTGTATAAATATATAACAAACTCAAAATCTAGTTAATCTATACTACGTACGAAGTGGGCACGGGTCAGCTAGTAAAACTATAAAATCAATTTGAATAAAAATAAAATAAAGGTGATTTTTATAAACACGATGGACGAAAAAACGTTTACACATGCGTTTATCAGGGTTAGCAAAAACTCGTGAACATGGACTTTCTTATAGTCATTGTGATTATTTTGTAGTTATGTCTAGGTACAGTATTTTATAATTAACTTCTTTTCACGATTGTATGCCTAAAGACAAAAGCGGTAAGATTCAAAGTGCTGTTTGTGCCGACCTAGCATTATAGTAAGTATATCTTTCTCAAGATCTACGGCGCGGTCACGGAACTGGGTCAACACTCGTTTATATGCGGAAAAAATCATATTCAGCAGTTATTTAAACTTCCAGGTGATACAATAAATATTTATATATTTTTATTACTTTGAATTAAACATAAATACATTTGAGGGAGGAGGCTTATACCCAGCAGTGGGCTA
Organism: Ecliptopera silaceata; assembly: GCA_932527185.1. Classification (NCBI taxonomy): domain Eukaryota; kingdom Metazoa; phylum Arthropoda; class Insecta; order Lepidoptera; family Geometridae; genus Ecliptopera; species Ecliptopera silaceata. The sequence goes on along the minus strand of OW052208.1, from coordinate 4,077,556 downwards.
ATACGGGCTACCGATGATGATGATAATGAAACATACTCGTATCAATACCTAAAAAGCAGCGTAGTTAAATAAATATCAGAATTAAAAAGCAATAAAAGTCAACTAATTATTGACTTTAAAAAATTTGTACCAATCCGCCTCCGACTTCTTCGAGTCCCATTCGTCTTTGATCATGAAAAAATGTAAACTATCTGTAACTTGTGTTGATTTTCCGAGATGATAAGTAATATTTGTGTTGATGATAACGAACTGTTTGACAAAATTGCTTTGATAACACATTAGGAGATTCGAGAGAGAGAGACTTGTGTTAGATTCTAAAATAAACATAAGTACCTAATTACTTAATTCACAAAAAATAAAAATCACATTTTGGTGATTGCTTTAAAATATGGAACAATAAAATAATCGTGGAATTTTATCGAAAAACTCAGAGCAAAATTTAGTATCAAATTAACTTTCGTACATAAAGCAGTTCAATAACATTAACTGTAGCACGTTTTATGGCGCCTTCTGTGATATTGTACGACGATCTTTCATACTTATTTACATTTCGAAATTGTCGAGCAAACAAAAATATAAAAGGAATAATGTGAGTACTTATAGAGTTTAATTTTGTGGCACTTAGGTAATTCTTTTTCGCTCTAAACTTTTACAATTAAATTGTCTTAGTCATTCATATAATACTAGTAGTTAGCCCAGAACTGATATCTCGTGACGTTACATAAATATTAAATGCAAAAAAACATATCGCAATTAAGATTGAGATAAACTTTGCAAACACTTAGCTTCCATTTCACGATCTTGTTGATGACATTCTTACAACAAAATCATAGAATCTCAAAAGAATGGAAGCTCACAATTATTTTTCAGTTTGCTCTGTAAAACTTAAAAGTTTTGTAAAATGTCTTAACTTAGCCTTTTTTTTATATAAGGTGTACTTCTTTGAAACATTTTGAACTCTTTGTCCGATGAATACCTAGTTCACTAAAAGCGAAAAAAAATCACTACAGGCTTTGAATAGCTAGTCGCTGTCTTTTGTTCTGTATTTAGGTCGAGTTAATGTGTATCAAGCACGAACTAAAGCTTAAATCGAATCTGATCACTAACGAAGTTAAGTTCAACGTCATTTACGAGTAGTGGTTTTAGTACTGGGTGAAGCTAGGTATCTAAAGTCTAAATGAATCCGTTTCTGAGTAATGTGTACTCTGCCGCAGCAGTGCATGACTCGTTGCGCATTGCACTGATATAAGTGGTTCGTAAAGATAAACACTATTGAATCGGTTTTGGCTTCGCAAAGGAGAATCTGTTGATCTCGCGAATATTTCAGACATCATTTCAAAGGTATGTTTATATATGTATAGGAGCACGCCACCTGGCTTACAGAATACCATACCATACTATACCATAACATAAATAGGTATAGTAATGGTATGCTGATTTGTGGATAGCTCTTCTGATTATACCGCATAATTACTGCTCAGTACGGAAACCTATAACATGAAATACGGCAAAAATACCAAAACCTCTGACGTTGCAATGTATGGATTGAATATAAGTGATGGTTTTGATCTTAATCGAGAGTGCGCGCTGTCGATGGCTATATTTAGAGACGTGGTTCCGCGTTCTGGAACACTCCATCTTTAATCAAACATGGATTGACTTGAAATTGTGGTGTTACAAGCGATTTTATGAAACCCGTAAATTATTGGTTTGCCAAATTTTATGTTTGATGGATCTCTGCTTCGTGTATTTTATATCTAATTTATGATTCAAACTTTATTAATGTAAACAATCTAATAGTTTTATGATCACGTTCAAGCTTCGTTAGTAACTAGAAATGGCGTATCCAATAAATGAGAGGAATAATTTAAGCAATTCATATAATTTTATGAATTGCCTAAAGAAATTATGCACTTACAACGAAATAAAATAATTAAATGTACACTGTACTAGCAAAACCGTTGTCAATAAGGTGCAGTTATGGTCAATCAAAGCGAAGAAAAGTCCAGGACAGCTTAGAATTGATAATGTGTAAATTACTAGATATAAAAATCAAATGTTGCAATCGATGGCCACATTGGCCATCTGGGTATGCGATTGATTAGTTTAGGTTTGCTCGAGTCGGAACCAATTAGGTAGGATAGGTTAGTTAAGGATAGTTCTTCTGATGAGAGGCATTTCAACCATCTTAACCGTGCATGTTCGGTCAAAGAACTATTCGGTGTTTTGTTATAAAACTATTTGCTTAGTTTAGAGCTTGTTTAATTAATTATGTGATTTTGTATAATAATCGAAAAAGTAGGTTATTTTATTTGTGATATCAATCTATGCGGGATTCTAATGTACTTATCAACAACTGCACGGTCAATGTTTACAGCTGTAAATTAGGTTCTGAGGAGATTTATAAGCGTGTCGGTCTGGTGACCTACCGGTGGGGGGCATAAAGCATGTGGGCATTGGTGTGGTGCCGGTTTGCCTCTCTACATTGTGCAACACCTTGCGCTGCGCGTATTGCGCGTCCTTGGGCTCCCAGAAGAAGACGTAGTAGAGCGAGAGCATGATGGCGGCCAGCGACACGCAGAACACGTAGATGATGACAGTGAGCACGCGGACCGTCTTCTTGTCGCGCTTGCGCTCGTACAGCGCGTCCAGCACCACCTCGTGCCCCGAGGAAGTGTGCGCGCCCGTGCCGAGCCGCACGGAGCCGCCGCCGCCGCACGAGCGCACGCTGCCCGACGCGTACGACTTGCCCGACATCGTCGCCTACCGCCAGTGCCTGTGCCGCCTCGTCTCGGCCCGCAGAATGCACGCCGCGACCTCTGCCGCACCACCCTCCGCGCAGGTAACTGGGACACGCTTATTGATATGCCCCAGTTCTCCGGATGCGCCGCCGCGTGCCAAGCCAGGTCACGCCGCCCGTGTCTGACGCTTTATACCTCCTGGTGCGGACTGCTGTTTCATTATTATGGCGCCCGCTTCCAACTTCATTTGTTTATCCTTTGATTCCTCACTCGGAACGCGATTCTATTCCAGTTAGCGTGACGCGTCCGATGCGATGATCGCGTATCGGCCGTCAGGAACCGGCCTCTGTACTCTCATTGTTCCACTTTACGAGCGATTACACTTTTAATTGAAACTTAATTTAACGATCGAGTTGATTTGGCAAAAAAAGCACCATTACAACCGCTACAGGCCGAAAGTGCCCGGTGATTATACAGAGCTAAAGATATCACTGATCGTTATCGCCGATCGCAGAGCCGTTTGAGACCTCGTTATAACGTCCCTTGAGGTCGAGGGGTTGCAAACAATAAGTAAACGAAGTCAATTCGGTAAAAGTGTATCGCGTTATTATGTTTGCGCAAATCGTCAGGAGAGATAGGGAACTGACGGAGGGCGGGCCGAGCCGGCGCCGCGCCGCCGCGCCGCCGCGCCGCCGCGCCGCCCGCCCCTCTTCGAAGATCAATAATAACATAATGCATTAATCTCTAAAAAATAGTAACGAGTACTAATTGCAGTTACTGTATTTAATTAAACATGGAGGCCAAAACGTGCATTGAAAATTCTGGATAATATCTAAAAAAACTTATAGTTAAAGAGTTTCACCATGACAAAATATAATCTAACAATAAATACCGAAGCATTTGCGAGGAATCGTAGTTTATTCAAAATTTTAAAGGAAGAGCAATCGCAAAGATTGATTTACGTTTATTTCACGCAGCGTGTAGACAGTTGTTTGTGCAATTAAACTTGTTTACAAACCAAAGCTGTATCTACAAATATTTGATAAAAAAAAAATTATGTAGAAACATAATGAATATCAAATATACATTACATCATTTGCAATAACGGTGATGATGCATGATGAAAAATTGTGCTACTTATCATAATCATCACACAAATGGGAGGGATCTCTACCAAAGTATTATACTAGGTATGTACTTACTTAGATTTTTGTGTAAAGGGGATGATTTTTTTATTCTTACACCATCAATGGTTCTTTATTGATGTTCACTTTATGCAGTTTCTTGTACCTTGGCCCATTTATTTGTATTTATTACTCAACACATAGCTATTATGTATGGCCTCATCGTCATTCAACACTTTTACCTAAAAATTAGAGTGCTAGTTTTAAACTCATTTATTATCTTTTTGTTTTACTAACTATTTTCAACAGTTTTATAGTTCGTACGGATGGATTACCTTAGTATGGTTATTTTTATGTTTATTTGTATAAAGACGTAGACGTCCAAGATTTATGTTTTTAAAGACTTTTAATACCAGCTTATCTGTGTTCTTACGATGAAAAAAGACAGAACAGCAAATAATGTAAAGCTGTTACCTCTACAGTGCATTACCTCACAACGCAAGTTAGGTAATAAAGACCTCAAACAATTCAGAAGCGGACTAAACTGGTGACTAAATTGCATTGCCTCGTAACGTAATTTGTCAGCATTCTGAAATGAACAGGTGCCATAAAGCATTAACCGGCATCCATACTCTTCTTAGCAGAAAACAGCAATGAGATCGAAATTTGTAAATTTCCCATTAGCCCATTCTAATAAACATATATATATACCTAGTTTCGGCTGGTTATCTCGTCAATTTACTCGTACAATCTTTTCTTACAAGTATTAGTATTTATTTAAGTTTTTAATGTCTCTTCTTGACATCTCTGGTCGTGGTCATCATATCAAGACAGTGGCTCATTTACAACCCTTCGCCATATCTCTCGTACCTACCGCTGCGTTTCTTGAAAATTCATTTAAAGGTTTATCAATGGTTGGTTTTATCTGGTCCGTTCATCTTATGGGTTACCTACCGCGCGCTTTTTTATGTTTAATTAATTTATAATAATTTTAGAACTATACCACAAAATATTTACAACAGCAGGGTATCTACTTGCTGGTAGTAGATAATTGATGTTTAGTTTTGGACACAATTGGGTTAAGCTAATTGGATTACAGGAAACCCCTCGTTCGAGTCGAACTTAATTTTATGAATGTAGTTCGTGTGTTTACTTTTGGGAATAAACGAGTAAGTAGGTAATATTTAAAAAAACTTTGTGTTATTCGAAGTTACTATACTTTAAATTGCGACGCTTACTTGCTTTTTAATGTATCTCTGTTACTTTGACAAAACGACATAAGGCCCACTGAGTGCGGGCTAGTTAGGACTAGAGTTTTGAAAAGAAAAATAGTTTTTTTATACTTACTCCCTTCTGGTCTTTTTACACTCTTTGAACGACCTAATAATCTTACTTAATTACGAATAAGCTGTTAAAAAAATAAATTCTGTCATCTACTTCTTGGCTCACTTTGCTTGATCGATCAATTAATTATTACAGAAATTCCTTTGTGGCTGGACTTCCTTCATTATTAGAGTAATTACGAAAACAGGTATTTTCAGCCAGTATCCCTTTACGTAATAAGTTTCTCTCTAGAAACAAAACTAGTTTGAAGCAGATTATGTGTACAAACATTTAATTTTGGCTCTCGTAAAACGTGCATTGGATACCTGCAAATGAAATCGTACAGGTTTGAGTAAACTATTTGACCGTAAATCCGTTGTTGAACTGTTTACTTCCACGAAATTGGTGGAAACAGCGCCTGATTCGGATCAAACGCTTTATGAAGTGTAGAGCAACTTCATTCATAATCCATATTGATGAATGAGGACGTTTATTTCTAATTATAACGTGGGTAACTTCATTTCATGCTTTGCACCGTATCAATAATCAATTAATCTTTATTTTAATAAAATCACAAATATCATATAGAATCGTTCTTATATACTAGGTGGTTCTAGGATCCAGTTCCACGCGACCAGAGCCTAGAAGAATCGGCAAGAAACTACGGCCTGTTTCTTACCGTTTTTTTTTGTATGATGCTTCCTTCTTAACAGTATAAAGAAATACATAGAACTCAGTCCTACCCACCAACTAATGATGCATTGGCACAAACTAATACATTTAATTTTATTGCAAGTTATAAAATAGCTGCATTTGGCAACCACCATCTTTGATAGAGTGTAGTTGCAAACTTGTTTTATACAATCTATGTATGTTACTAACAGGATTGTTATTAAAATAAGATTTTGAGTGATACTTTTGGAAAACCTCTCTAAATGTACTCATGAAAGAAAAGCTATACTTAGGCCACTTCTAAATTTTAATTCTTAGAATTAAATACAAACCGCTACTTTGCAGCGATTATTCAGCCTAACCTGAAAACCTGTCGGTAATAAGAACAAGAGATCGTAAAACATCATAGTAGTAGTAGAGTTTACAAAGATTAAATATTGGGAACATACTTTAGGTATTATGTCAAAAAATACGTGGCTAACCAACTAACATATCGCTAGCAAACCTATAACGAGAGTTGAATGTTTGGCCGTTAAACAATTAAATGATGCGATGGTAAGCAAGTAATCAATTAAACATCATGGTAGATTGTTAATTTCATAATGGGCGTGTCTGACTAAAGCCTGCTAGATGGATTCCATAATAGTATTTTAGTGTTGGAAGAGTAGGAACTCTAGCGAATGTTCCTACTGTTAAGTTGCATTTTGTATTTCATTTTAATGAAAACACATTATCATACCGATTTACAGCATCGTTAGTGCAATAAAGCACATAATGCTGTATATTTAATGTATTTTGAGTTACTAAAATGATTTTTTTTGTAATGTTTGCATTTCGAATTTTTTAGTTTCATGCTATCATTTTTAACGGAAGCGATCTGGTTATATTTAATAGGATATAAAGTGGGATCTAGGATTGGAATAAAACGTGTGCTCTATATCGGCACTAGTAGACCTTACCATTGGCGTTATGCGAGCCTGCAGCGGACGCGTAGTCAGCGGGGCTGAGAGGGCGCGCGCTCAGCCGGCTCGCTGCAGGATCGGTGTCGTTGAGCCGCGGCAGCTCGGGAGATTTCCACACGCACACGTAGTACACGGAGAGAAGGATGGCGGCGAGTGACACCGACAGCAAGTAGGCCAGCACGGTCAGCACGCGCACCGCCTTGCTCACCGGCTTCTGCTTGTACAGGTCGCGCACGGCCGACGTCGCCGCTGTCACCTCCTCCGACCCACTGTCCTCCTCCGCCTGTCCATTCTGACCGCACACCGACATACTCTACCGCTACATGTTACCACTTGCAACGGTCTTTAAAAAATAGCGATGTCCGCGTGATGCGTGTAACATCCGCGAATGGATGGAGCGAGTGGCGCTCGCCCGTCCAGTCCCGGTGACGCGGCTCCCGCGTGCTTGCTAAACCGATCAACTACATACGTCACAGATTTACTAATGCTACCAGTCTACCACTGACGAGCACCTATTAAACTATATTCCTTTCGCAAGATGCCCCTTACGCAGTTGGTATACATACTTCGTTTATAAGTATGATGCGAAATCTCATCTCATTGATTGATGTATTTTCACATACTGCTCGAGTACCGACATTTGAAATACCTAAATTGCCTAAGCGTGCCGGACCGCGCACAGGCAAGGCTTCCGAAGTAAAAATGGTGTAGTATCTCCTTCATAATTTCAAGTATGAACTATAGATTACTTAGTAGGTACTTACTACTTAGCTGTTCTTCTATGTATTACCATACAATACCATTTATTATATAACTTAAGTACCTATAGCTTTTATTATTTTATAGTATTTTTATTTCATTATTTAGTTTTATACGTCATAATGTAATGCCTACTTAGTAATCAAGAATTTATTTATTTATTTATTATTTAAGTTATTTAAATAATTATTTGCAGGTCAGGTACAAATGATGTAGGTACCTAGAATTCGTTAATCCGCTGTATCTCAACAAACAGCGAATGCATATGATTACTTATCTGTTTTTTTTGTTCTAATGACAAACATTTTTGCATAGAAAAAAGTTAATGTTGAGCTAGTTAAAAAAACTGTGTTCTAAAGCTAGGATCCATTAGAGATAATTGGATCGGCGAGGCAAAGCATAGGTTCCTATCGCTTGTCCCGGAGTAGGGACAACCATCAATCATGTGGAGTACACAGACAGCGAGCATCGCTCTCACGGGACTTACCAGCAATTTTGTAATAGAAACATGCGATGTGATCATTCATACGTACCTATACACCGCAAAAAATAATTTCTTAAAGTACTTATTACTTGTAAAAAATATAACAATAACAAGTTCTCTGCTTATAACAATTTCACGTAAAAATAATTATTGTCGTAATGCAATGCTGATAAATCTGGAATGAAACTGCCAAAGATGAATTGCCCATACAAATGTAGAAACCAAGGTCACTTCTATTTTGAGATCATTTCTACATTGTTATTATATTATTTAGATTCGAATAGTATTTTTCAATGCTCTATTCAGACAATTTGGTAGAGTATGGTACCTATAATGAAATTAATTTGCGAATTAATAAATAAATAATTACTTATTTGTTTCAAAATAGGTATACCTATCGTATGTATTGTTAACATGCGATGCGAACAGCTTAAATTATTGTAATCAAGTTTCAAAATTACATTACATAGTCAAAAACAATTATCATCGTCAAGTAGGTGACCTTATTATTGTAGGTAAGTATATCCAGTCTTCATCGATGGATTCTAGTTCTTCAGCTCATTTGCGGAACCGCAAATATACTTACCTTGAGCTACCAACATATAAATGTGACAAGACAATAAGTATTACAAAAACGGGCCAAGTGCGAGTCAAGCTCGCGCACTTCTTCTGTACCATATCTACCCGTGGCCGTTACCAATGTTTTTTCTCAGCGGCAACCCAACATTATACGATCTGTAAAAATTACAATTCTGAAAACAAAGTACCTAAAGTTAGTAAATTAAAAAGCGTCAGGGTAAATAAACATGATCTGTCTGACTTGTATGTGATCTTACTTAAATAACAAAGTAATTATAATACTATTATACCTACTAGGCTATGTTTAACTACTACTAACAGTAAGGGAGCGATCTACTACATACTTTAATAAATTAATTGCTAATATTTTTATTATTTTTAAATATTTTTTCCATTTTCCATAGAGGTAAGAGTACTTTTAATCTGAATCATTTTCCGAAGCTCACGTCGTAATATCTTTCCGGATCCGTTTCTCGGAATCTCTTTTATAAATATAACTCCACCGCGAAGACGGGATGCAGGCGACAACTGAGAATAAAATTTGAAATTATTTAAATGCTATATTTATCTAATGGTATTAGGTATACCTAAGGGTCTGTAATTGTGAATACTCATCAGTCAAGTTATATCATAATTGTTTAGTTTGTGAAAACGATGAAAAAATATTACTTTGGCATCAGTAAAGTCAAGCAGGTCGCTCTCTGTAAGGCCGGACCCTGCCTTGGGGACTACGAAAGCTGTGGGAAGTTCCCCTGCCAATTCATCCGGAGTACCCACGACTCCACACTCCGCCACGCTATTGTGCGTAAGAATCACGGTCTCCACAGCTGCTGGTGCCACCTGAACAATATCACATCTACTTATTGATGTTTTTTTCAAAACTTCTACATATAGGTCTCTATATGTAGTAGTTTTTGGCCCCACTGTAAACCAGCGCTATAGGAACCAATGGTTTCTATAGCTTATGCTGAGTGGTGGTCATTATACACTTATTTTTAAATGTTTTAACGTCATATATGTATAACGTGTCATGGTGTAAATAAGAATTATCTTTATTTCTTTATATTGCTATGGTATACATTTGGAAATCTTTTGAAATAACGTAACAAAACTCAGTGGTATGGATTATACTCGAATCCAAAAACTACGTTCAGTAAAATCAAGGATTCGCTAAACCTGAAAATTAGTTTAACTAAAATCGAATCAGTTCAGTTTATTTCACTGAGAAAAATGTTACATTCATTTTTATTGCTGAAATATTTGAGCTGATTTCTGTTAGTGAAAAAAAAACTATATTTCCCTTAAATAAAGCGCAGTGCCAGCTTACCTGCTGTCCTTTGTATTTGATTATCTCCTTTATGCGATCAACAATATAAAACCAGCCATCCGCGTCGTAGTAGCCAATGTCTCCACTCAAAATGAACCCTTCATCATCGTACATTGCTCTCGTAGCAGCCTCTTGGCCGACGTACCCTTTCATCGCTGTGGAACCTTTTAGGCAGACCTCACCAAGTTGATTTGGACCCAATTTCTCACGAGTTTTTATATCTACCACCTGTTAGTAAAATATTACTTATATAAATATTTAACTGCTAGGTATTCAGCTAGGTATAAAAAGTAGATAAGTTCATTGTTTACCTTTCCTTCGATGCCTGGCAAAGGAATTCCGCAGCTGCCGGATTTACCATGTTCCCCAATGGGTTCTTTTACAACCGTCAAAGAGGTTTCCGTAAGTCCATATGCTTGGAATATTCCTTTACAGCCAGGTAAGCTAGAATATTAATAGTACATATATACTATGATGGTGGGGTTATAGATGTAGGTAAGTATATTTCAAACGAGATGACGTTGGTAAAGCTCAACGCCTGAACTAAGATAGTGCCCTCTCTTATTGATCTAGAGCTTGATAGATCAAAAATAAATGATTATTATGATTATGATAACGGAGTAACAAAAATGTCATACATATGATTTTTATGACATATTTATAACAAAGATTATGTAAGTATGTAGTAGGTACAAGTAAGACTAGCTAATCTCGCGAATGAAAAAATATTGCGTGAATGTTTGATAACTGACTTTTTCATAGCTTGATTTATAATATCGGCGCCCAGTGGAGCAGCAGCACACCATACAAACTGAACGGAAGACAGGTCGTATATCTGAGCCATTGGAGACTTCGCTAGAATAACCACAATAGTTGGAACTGCTAGAATTTCTGTGATCTGTTGAAAACAATGATGTTAGTAACTTTTATACTTGAACAAGCAAGTCCCTAAGTACTTATTTTAGTATCTTACGTACCTTAAACTTTTCTATAGCGTTTAAATAAGTTTCTGCGTTTAATTTTGAGAGATATACCACCACATTGCCGGTGCATATGTACTGAATAGACGTCATTATTCCGTATACGTGATACCAACGTGTCACAGTAAGCATTCGTGACTTGTTTTTATTCTCGTAACTGTAAAATCATAGTCTTATTTACATTCCAACCTTTTTGAAATTTAATGGAAAGAAATAAATAAATAATCTTACTTGTATAAGGCAGATGAATACACAGTACCGCGGTGTGTCAGCGCGACACCTTTTGGCAGGCCGGTGGTGCCCGAGGAATAGAAAATAAAGGCTGTGTCGTTAACTGTGTCCACATCAACTGATTTAAACGTATTCACATTTCCAGTAACTTCTAAACTGGACAAAGTCAGCACATCTTCTGATATCGCCACTGTGCCGTCCATCTGAATGATGTATTCTATGTAAGGAGTGTTTCGGAAGGTTTTCAGTAAATTTTTCAAAGCATCTTCTGAGCAGAATATAAAACGCGGTTTTGAAATATTCATGGTGTGTGCCAGTTCATCTGAAATTATATTAGCTAGAAAATATACCTAAAAAATAAAAAGCTCTACAATATGCGCCAGTCAGACATACCTTGACTATACTTATCATTGAACGCTGTGACCGTAGCCCCAGCACAGCTAGCGGCCACGGTGACTGCAATGAATTCGGAGCAGTTCTCACTGCATAGTGCAACCACATCCCCATGCTTCAGTCCAATATTCTTTAACCCCGTCGCGATATTAACAATCTTTTGCAACAATTCTTTGTACGTGGTGCGTGTATCAGTGTGGCCATTGATCTGCAATAATATCGATTAAGGTAGAGAAACGACAATCAATCATCGAAATTCACCGAGAGGTGTTCATATTTAAACTGTTAAATATTCTGAAGTAGTAGGTGCACCTACCAGTGCAGTTTGGGCTCCGTCGTCACACAACCGCCGTAACCTCTCAATGGCATATTGTCCAAAAGATAAACGTGGAATTTCTATCTCCGGACCTCCACTGACTACTGCGTTCGATATCATTTTATTATTATTTTTTAAATTATTTATAACGTTTGTTTGTATTCACCCGATGTTTCTTACTGAGTTGTTTTGTTATTCTGTTTTAAACGATGTACTTGCGTGGGATTATAATGAAATACCAAACAATTTACATTGTTCTGTTGGTTATATTTTATATCCAGTCATAATACTTAGTATGTAAGTCATGAATTAATTACCTAAATAATAATGAATCGCATGCGAAGCTACTCAACTAAATAAATAAACTAAGCTAGCAGGGAATATAAGTTATTATAACTTAAAAAACATGATTTTAAAATACATATATGAAATATCATCCAAAATTATTATTTTTTCTTTATAAACTTAAAGTTAATAATACATATTATATTCATTGATAATTACTTTAGATAAATACTAATGAGAATAACTATCTTTAATGATTTAATGAAAAGTTTCGAACGGACCTTTGCCCTTCAGTGCCCTACCTACCATAATATGATGAATTAAAATTGTTATTGTAGTAAGTACGTATAATATATCTTTGTGTTTGTTACCAGTTAAAAGCTCAACAAAAATAGTTTACTTCTTATTAGTATTAAAAAACGGGAGCAGATATATCTGTAATGCTATTATATTATTACTCAATCAAGAATTTTGAATTTTGATATGCGGGTTATTTTGCTCGGAACACTAAGTCACTATTCTTTTTCTTACGCCATTGTAAAAGCCAATTTATTTTGTTGCAGAAAGTAGGTTAGGTACTAAGTATTCAAAAGTGTTTCATTTACCTACTTAGTTAACTACGCATGAAGTTGTATTATTTAAACTTCCAAATTCCAAATAACCTTGCGTTGTTCTTCACTGCTGAGTTGTAGATAGTAAGTATCTATTTATATTACTTACATTTTTCGTGTGATGTATATTTCACACGATATGAATCTAGCAAAAATAGTAATTCAATTATAATGTTGATAGAATGTAATAATTTATTAAAACCACGCTTTAGTCCTTGATTGCAATAAAATGACATGTTTTAATCCGGAAAACTGGCTTTAGAGAAATGTTTCTATTGTATACTAAGACATGATTAATTGAATATAATTGTAGATTTAATTGTAGTAAAATGACGTATTTATCATTATTATAATTATGGTTGCTCAGAAACTTTTTTATTATAAATAATAGATTCTATTTTTTGCAATTATGTATTGTCAACTGAAGTATAAATGGACAAGTCTAAGTACTTCGTTGTGCAAGATAATAGGAAATAGGACGTAATAAAAAAACATGCGAGTATTTTTGAAAAAATATATATTTTTATTATATAATAGAATAATATCTTATTATTTTACGAAATAGTGTATGCAGATTATGAAATAAATAGTGTATATTAGTAATTATTGTAAAATACATTTTTAAATAACATCTAGTGTAGAATCATATTAATTGATTTCCATTGATAAATAGCGGTGCATCAACTTCCCCTTTCGCTATTTTTCCCAAAGCAAAAAACTACTAAATAACAATAAAAAAAATCGAGGAACTTGTGTACCAATTTTAGTTGAACACTTTTGAAAAATACGATATTTAGTCGAGAACAAACAGACGATAGATATAAGCATATTTGGCCTTTATTACATTAAGCCTAAAATATTTTTGAATACGCATAGCTTTTTCCGCTCACTCGGTCTAAGAAAATAAATTGTACCTACAGCCCAAAGAAATACATCATTTGTAAATCAAGAAGAAAACAAAATGAACGATGGAACTATAGTATCAAGTCTAATTCATCCTAAAATAAGCCTTAATTTATCATCCTACACCAATATTTTATTTATAAATCATAGTTTGCTTCTCTTTTTGCTCAAGAGCTTCTGTTTTAGCAAACGACGCATTATCTTCCCTGAAGGGTTCTTCGGGATATCATCTACGAAAATGACACCGCCGCGAAGACGTGAAGTAGGTGACAACTGAAATAAAAAAAATATCAAGTTATTAATCATAATTTTTTTAATCATAGGATTAATCATCGACATCGAAAATTACAAAGTCATCTTAGTAATTTTATACCTTGAACATTAAACTTATTAAGATAATGCAAAAAAACCAAAAGATAATCATATCGTCTAATTAAAGATATCAAATTGTATGTGATACTAAACATTTTATTAGGGCTAGTAAGTTAGTTCCGGGCCGATGCTGTAGAACCGTTTTAAAATATAACGCTACAATTTATATCGACACCAAAATAACCAGAGTCGAAGCGATATTCAACTTTAATAGTAGAGGTAAAGGTAGTCATTATCTTCAACAGATTGACATGTAATTTTATATACCTACCGATAAATAGGTATGCGATAATTTTATACACGTTGTTGGGTTAAAAGTGCAAAATTAGCTAAGTGACGTCATTGTAATTTCAATATGGCGGACGGCCCAAGATGGCGGACTTGTAATTTTCACATTTCGTTTAAGAAAAAAGGCCTGTTTTTAAGGATTTTTACTCTAATTTATAATTAATACCTTAGCATCTGTGAAGTCGAGTAGTTCTCGCTCGCTGACAGTGACGTCAGGCTTGGTTACGACAAAGGCGGTGGGTAATTCTCCACACCTCTCATCAGGCGCGCCCACTACTCCACATTCAGCGACACCGCTGTGCTGTAAGATCACACTTTCCACTTCTGCTGGAGCCACCTGAAACAGTACTTTATAATCAGGCGTCACAGGTCTGTTGATAATAGCCCTGCTTATTGGCATGCTATTTGTAGCTACTTTGAGCGACTTGTACGCCACAGAAAACGCCATAGAGGTGGCCAAGTTTTGGGCACATAATGTTTATAAAAATAAGAAGAACTGCTTTCCATGCTTTGGGTGGAGTGTTAGCAATCGTGCCGCAAGGTTGGATTCGATTATTATTACAAATACAAAAGTTCGATTTCCACCATGAACACACATTTTCCTGAAGGCAACTATTAATGTTTGTTCTGTATCAGGGCGTTACTTTTAATATGTGAAAAAATGGCATATATACTCATATACTTAATTCTTATTATAGGTACATACATAAATATTATACATTATTTATGTATGTATAATATTCAAATATATTCAATATGAAAAATAGATAAGTGTGATTGGGCGCAGAGGTCAGCGTGCAAAAACATGTTTTTTATTGTGACGTAATATACAAACACAAAATTCGTTATTTCTTGAATATTTTACATTTTAAGTTAATTTTACTTGATAATAAATGATTTGGATCAGTTGAGCTATCTATAGATCGTTTGCAACGGTCTGTAGATACCTCATCTGTTTCTTACGTATTATATTTTACGTATAATAAAATAAATATTCTACTCGATATCCGAAACACAATATTACAGATATTAGGTAGCACATACAAATAAATGTGTATGGTATGTTATGTATTAATAACCATACCTACTTATAAAAAGTCGAGAAGTTCGTTAATTTATTCCATTGCAGAACTAGTGTGGTAAGACTACTCGTAGTATCAATTATCTACGATACAGGTACTTAAACCTATAAATAATTATTATCTACGATAGATAACACATCGTAAATATTGATAAATCGTACCTGGGAACCTTTGTACTTGATAAGCTCCTTCAGTCGATCTACGATGAAGAATGCGCCGTCCTGGTCGTAGTAACCGATGTCTCCTGTCTTCAGGTACCCTTCTTCGTCTGTCATATCCCGTGTCGCCTTTTGATCTCCGACATAACACTTCATAATGGTCGGGCCTTTGATGCAAATCTCGCCTTGCTGGATCGGACCCAATTTCACACGTTTTTCAATGTCGACTACCTACAAACATTTATTAACTTAGTATGAAAAAAGCAACAAGTTTTATGATTCTTATTTTCCTTGTCCTTAGCGACAGAGACATTGTAGTATTGTAATTCTTTTATATTACGACGAAAACGCATCTTTTAATCCCACTACGCCGTAGATTGTCTCTACGAGACACCTCTACGGCGTAGATCGACCTCTACGAGTGCTTAATAAAAAAAAACATCTTACTGGGTGATTTTTACTCAGGGGCACACATAAAACGATACGCGTAGAAGCTAAGATAGTAATATACAACTAGATGTACGTCGGATCTACGTCGTAGTGGGAACACATAGAGACCTCTACGATGTAGCAGTATACGGACATGCATTCTTTGAGATACATCTACATCGTAGTAAACGGCGTAGCGGGATAAAAGCAGGCATAGAAATGTCTAAGACATGGAGGGGGCTTGTAGAGTCAGGGTTACAGGGAGGAACGTCTACGGATTTCACTACGACCTGTGTGATCTCTGCGCTGTACGCGTACAACACTTCAACTGTGTGCCGATGGCTTGGCTGTCTACGTTGTAGACTTCACGCGTATTCTTTTTTTAGATATGATTTATATGAAAAAAAAAATTGCTGTTTTCTTTATACTTGATTCGAAGCCTCAGTGAAAAAAAAAACAATTCCTAGCGAATATTTTACGTCTACTGTAATATTATTACCTTAATTTTGAGGCCAGGGATGGGGTAGCCCGCGCAGCCGGGTTTGCGCACGGCACCTTCTTCCGATTTGTCTTTGGTAGCAGCCAGCGATGTTTCCGTCATACCGTACGCTTGGAATATTCCTATACAATTTGGCATGCTAAAAAAATACTTATTGATTAGCTACTGAATATTTACTAGCTTCATTTCAGCTTAGAACATGAACAATAGTTTCTAAGATGGTTTAATGGAATACTCGTTTTGTTTGAATGTTATTAATTTTAATTAAAGATAGCAAAGGATTAGACAGGGAAATGATAAGTACATTTAATATATACCCGTGTGTGCTTAGTACCTAATATTTCATAAAAAAATACGTTTAACGGTTCTTGTCATTACTAAGTACTAAGTGGGCGTCTTTTTGAAGTGTTATCGAACTAAATGTTGCGTGGTAACCACTATCTCACTGATCATTGAATCATAATGGTGTGGCCTATAGGTACGCTTACCGTTTCATGGCCGCTGTAATAGTTTCAGCGGTGAGCGGTGCCGCTCCACACCAGACAGTTTCCACTGACGAGAGATCATATTCTTCCACAAATTGAGCTTTTGCCAGAAATACTACTATTGGTGGTACGACGAGCAAACTACGAATCTGTTGATATATCGATTATTGCAAGGGCAGTTTGACAGAATTGTAACAATAAAATCGACTTTATATACCTAATAGTAGAGAAGAGATTCGAAATTGTTTTTGATTATTTTTTTTCTGGTGCATTGAAAAAACCGAAAATATAGGGTAAATAAGCTTAAGTATTACCTAACGCAATTTAGAGGGGGAGAGGGGTCTTGTAAAACGTTACGGTGAGTTACAAAAGGGAGGGGGGGGTCAAAAATCTTCAAAAAATTGCGATACGTAATACTTACCTAAACGCTCCCTAATTGTAAATTCGAATTGGTTTAAAAAATTACCTTGTAGTCTTGAATGGCCTGTAGATACGACATAGGGTTGAACCCTTCGGAAAAATAAACTAACATGCATTTGAGCATGATATTGTTTATAGTCGACATCAACCCATACGCGTGGTACCACGGCATTATTGAGATCATAGACCTGTCAGCACTACCTTCTTCTCTGAAAGAATATTAGTTGGTTGTGACTAAAAGTCAGTAGGTATTTATTTATACGGACATATCACACATCAAACTCTAGTCCCAAATGGGAACTAGATTGCTAATATAATGCTTATACATATATATATTGTATTTTGTAAATACATATCTACATTATAATAAAGAGTAACACCCAGACAGAATAAATATTTATGTTCATCACACAAACATTTGCTCTGGGATCATCGAACCCACGACCATTAAGTTTCATTTTGGCTTTTATTATTGTGACACTCTGTACCAATTAGGTATTGTTCAACCAAATGAACTCGACACGACAACGGTTGATCGCCAGGTTCGCATAATCAACATCTGTCTTCAGTCTGACCAACTTAACGATTGAAAAATACTGATTTAGCAGGAATTATTGGTTGCTATACTTACTCAAAGAAAGATATCGAATATAGAACATTAAGACTCGAGAGCATGACGCCTTTTGGGAGGCCCGTGGTACCGGAGGAGTATAGGATGAAAGCGCCGTCGGAGCCTTCGATCTGCACCGGCTCGAAGGCCTGCACATCGCTGCCAGTCACCGACAAACTGCTCAACAACGTCACACTACGGTGAGCAGATGCACCATCCAACTGAATTATCTTCCTCAGACTCTGAACTGATTTCAGTATAGATAGATGCTCTTGCAACGCTGACGCCGAACAGAATATATACTTCGGCTTTGAAATTTTGAGCACGTGAAGGATTTCCTCTGAAATTTAAAAAGTGGATTAGTGCTGTACTCTGTAACTAGGATGTTATTATCTAATCAGCTGGTAAACAAATTACAAGGCACTTACCCGTTTATTACCTCTTATTGTCCATGCTTTATAGATATACGGTTGCAATTATCTACCTATTTGCGTGTTTTATTATGTTTGTTTCATTTTATAAATAAGTACTTACCTATCTATTTACCTAAACTACAAATATCTTGACTTGAAACTAACAATAAATGTAGAAAACTACCCCTATGCTGTCCTTACAAAAGAGAATTCCCAACAGGACGTGTAATACCGGGGTCACCATTTAATTTCTTAGACGTTGTTACTTACCTCGCGTCAACGTATCCTGCGTCAACGTATCCTTTGTCTTTTCCGCCAATAGAAAAGTTGCAATCAATACATGAAAGTAGGTACTCGCCCGAGGTATCTCACTTTCAATTACGATTGATTATATAGGTACATAGAGCGAACTAATATACAACCGCCGACTTCCTTTTCAAAATGTCGATAGGATAGCTGAGAGTAATTTTGAAAAAAAATCTAATGTTTGGCCACTTGGTTTCTTTGGTCCGCATAACAGGATAAAAACTACTTTAGTTATGATAAGATACAGTTTCCGGTAGGTACTAAGATGGCATATTATAGAGTAAAGATGACTTCACCCAGTACCTTTAGTGTACATGAGATTGAGAGTGGTGATGGTGGCTCCACAGTAGACGGCTGCGATGGCTGCGATCAGATACTCAGGTTTGTTCTCGCCGCAGAGCGCCACTACATCGCCGCGCCTCACGCCGAGCCTCTTCAGACCTATGGCCACATCCACAGTTCCTTGAAAGAGCTGCTTGTATGTTGTTTTCTCTCCGGTGTTTCCGTTTACCTGTATGTTTTTATTTAAACATAATAATATAACGAAAACCTGTTATTGTTTAGAAACTACCCAATTCTCGAAAATTAAACATGCGACTTGGAGCAAAAAAATTTTTTTTCGAGTTTTCATCTTCTTCAATTTTTATTATCCTCCATCCAAAGTGAGTTCGGAGACGTCGCATATAATATATGCGACGTCTCCGAACTCACTTTTCGAAAACAAAATTCATACTACGGCTTCAGTTTGAAGTCTTCGTAGAGCATACGAACAAAATATCGAGTCGATTTAATTAGGTAAGTAGGTAAGAACCTGTATAAAGTCCAAGGACAACGTGTCTCCGAACAACAACAACGCATAAATTGAGCGTACGAGATGTAACATAAAAGGTATATTTGTTTAGTAATTAGATAATAAAATCACTTAGGTACCTACTACCTACAAATGCGGTAATTGTTATATCGTAATTATGAGTTATATACCTACTTAAATGCAACAATATTACGTCAATCACAATTCTACAGGTCAAGTGCTTAGATATAGGTGTCAAAAAATTGAAACTTGCCAGTACTACACTGTCTCCATTTTCACATATTTTCCTCAAACAGTCATATAAATGCTGTCCAAGCGATAAATGTGCTGGTATCCTCAAAGCTGGACCCCCGTCAACCACATTATTAATAATCATTATTGTTAATACTCTACACCGTGTTCTCGTACAATAATGTGCAGACTAGTGAGAGACAAAGCGCTATCCCTACATAGTGACCTCACTGTACCCTCCGGCTGATATGAATTCTTACTGATAGCGATACCTAAAGCCTCTCGATAGAAGTAAGCTACTTTGGTGACGTTTATGTTTCTAGCAAACACAAAAAATAACGTGCACCTATTTAAAAAATATGTTTTGATAAATAGGTAGGTATACATAAAGGTCTACCTATTGCATGGTTTTGCATTGGTATAATTGTTATGAACTAGTTACGTTTAGACTTATCAGTTTATTATTTTGTACCTACATACCTAAATCTGTAGATGTGTTTAAAATTTTTATTTAATTAATTTATTTATTTAGGACAAAGAAATCAAAAGAAAAATTTAAATAAGGGCTAATTATAGCTATGTTATCCTTAAATTATAGGGTGCTACAATAGTACATTGTTCACCGAGAGGAGAAAGTGACCGATTACCGTCGAGGGTGTCGTTTGAAGCCCGAGCCGCAGGCGAGGGCTTTAAAACACCCGAGATCGGGAATCGCACTTTCTCTTGAGTGATACATAGTGCTTTAAACTACACCTACGAGGAAAATAAAAAACTAAAATTTTCACATGTTCTTTTTTCAAATTGTTTGACACCATCCAACACACAGCTAGTGGCCAGTGTCATTTTGCGAACTTGGAGATAAAAACTCACTGTAAAAACTTTTTGGCTTTTGATATTTAGGTTACCAGCGCATAGTCTTACCCAAAATTAAAAAAGGAAAACCACGTAAGAAATGGATTTTCATACACTTTTCTCTCCCGCTCAGATGCGTTTTCTCGCCGCATATTTGTTCGATATGCAATGACGTACTTTCTACCGTAAAGGAGAATGGGCGATTCTGTATGGAGCGTGGGCCACGACTAAAAAACTCGTCCCTCAGGGTTACCACATAATATGTTTAAAAGGGCTTTTAAAGGCCTACCTTTTATCATTTTTATTTAAAAAATCCATCCCATGGAAATCGATATATTTTGAAAAACAGTTTTTTATTTTAACGTCGTATTATTCCGAATTCTGAAGGCCCACAAAAATGCCTGCAGTTGCGTTGAAAAGGGAATGAAACGGGCTTTATTTGTTTTTAGATTGTTTGAAAATCCAACCTGAGGGAATCGAGATATTTCCGAAAAACTGTATTTATTTTTTGCTATACTACAGTTTTTCAGGAATAACTCAATTTCCACAGGTTGGATTTTTAAACAATAATAGAAATAATTAAAGCCCTTTTAATGTTCTTTTAAACGCCATCACAGTTATTCTTGTGGGCCTTCAGAATTCTAAGTTATATGATGGTAAATGAAAAACAATTTCATCGAAATATCTCGATTTCCATGGGACGGATTTTTTTCGTAAGTATTGTAAAATATTGGCTAATAAAAGCCCTTTTAAACGTATTATGTGGCAACCTTGAGGGACAATTTTTTTTGTTGTGGCCCAAAGTGCCCATTCTCCTTTGATAAGGTATCAAGGTACTTTCCGAGCAGGTGTAGTATAAAAATATTTATAAACAGTTGTATTTATTGTGTCATTACATTACTATATTATTGTGTTTGTAGGTGTTTTTCATTGTTACTTAGTTCGATTATTTGTAGCAAAATCGCGAACGATATGGAAGATATGGAAGATCCACCATGCTAACCAAATGTTTTCCCTCTCTGGAATTTTATAAAATTACACTAATGTCACTTTGATAGTGAGTGACTGAGTTAGTGACATAACCCCTCCATGCATGACACATTTTGTTTGTTGGTTCTATTGGTTTGTTTCATTGATCGATATTATGTACGTTTCATTTCAGTTTATTTTGTTTGCATTTAAACATCTATTTACAAGTAATAGACGAACTAAATAATACGGTTTGAATTACATATGATTAAGTATTTAAAAATAAATAAGACCTATCTATCTACTTTTTGTAAAGCCGTTGCCTAGTGTGTTATCTACAGATATTTAAGGATTATTTGTTATCAATTTGACCAAAGATTATCCAAATATTTGCATTGCGTGAATTCCAAGCCTCTGCATTTACGAACTCGTGCGGTAACATCCTGAATTTTAAACTAAACAAAGCAGTATTCAAAACCCATCAGTAGTGTGCCTTCGTTGAATGACTGACGAATATGTCTATTTCAATAAATAATAATGTTGTGTCGGGCCCAGAAGAAAGACCTATTCCAGCCCATCTGTCGTTTGGGCAGTTTATGTTTGACCAGCTAAAAAATGGTGGTGAAAATACTGCCCTTGTAAGTATAATTTAATGTTTCCTATTACTACCATGAGTACTCACTACTCAGCTATACTCTGCTTTATATCTATTATTTCAGATCAGTGCTGAAACAGGAGAGTCTGTCTCATACAGTTATATTCTACAAAATAGTGTCAACTTGGCTGTGAAACTCCAAAAATTAGGAGTCAAGAAGGGTGATGTTGTGACGCTGAGCAGTGAAAATCGGTTTGAATTCATGATTGCTTCTCTGGCTGTCATGTACTGCGGAGCTGTGCTCTCAACTCTCAACATTACCTATTCACCTGGTATGTCAGCTTGCAAAATATTTAAAAATAATAAAATAAATATTCACGGACATTTCACACATCACACTTTAGTCTCAAACTAAGCAAAGCTTGTACTATGAGAACTAGAATGCTGATAGAATACTTATATGTATACATTTTTTTTGTAAATATACATAGTAACACCCAGACACAACAAATATGTGCATCACACAAACATTTGTTCTTGTCACCAATTGATCCCAAAACTATGTACCTAGTTTGATCAAAAATGTCCTTTAAAGACAGAAACTATGTATCAGTAAACTAACAATGTGTTGGCCTTGTACTACACCCACAGCCCGTGTTGCTAATGTCTATAGCTCCTTAACTTAAGTGATGATATCACTGATACATAGGCATCAATTTTTCAACATTATAATAACCTACTTTTTTTGTTATCCTGTTATATCAAAAATACATGTCAAAGATAAGAAATCATTTATGTACTTACTTACTTTGTATTTGTTTCATCTTTTTAATTGTTTCACCTTTTTTTTAATAATTTTATTTAAAATAATTGATAAAACATTTTATAATCACAAATCTAAAATTTACTTATCATCTTTTTCTTTTTGTTTTTTTTATGATAGATTTAGTTTGCCAAGTAAATCTAATCTGAATTCCAGGTGAAATAACCCATGTATTGAATATTACAAAACCGAAATTAATATTCACATCTCCAATAACTGCGCAAAATGTGCATGATTGCAGTAAAGACTTGCCTTTTGTACAGCATGTTATAACTTTTGGAGATTATGAGGTTATCCCAGGATTGATGTTTAATGATTTGATAAAGGAGCATGTTGATGTGGGCGGATTTGTTCTGGAGGATGTGAAAGGAGCCGATGATGCTGTAGCCGTCATGTGTTCGTCGGGCACCACAGGGATGCCCAAAGGAGTTATGCTCACTCATGTCAATTTCTTAACATTGGCTGCACATATGAAGTAAGAATTTTTTCATGAATTCTATCGTTATTTTTTAAAGCATCACTATTTTAGTCATTAAGTAAATTATAATCATATAACGACTTGACTACTAACTATGTATAATAAACTGATTCAATATCTGTATTTATTTTTTAGAGATGACAGACTGCATGCTATAATTATAAGGTCGAAAAATAAAGAAAGATTAACAAGACTTACAATAAAAAATAGTTATTAGCATGCATGTTATTAAAATTATTTTTAATTAAAATTAATCAGGTATTTGTAAATTCCAGATATTATTTCCAGCGGTCACAAGAGACCAAGAGCAATGGTATTGTAACCGGCATGTCTCTTATCCCCTGGTTCCATGCCTATGGATTCATCACCACTTTTGCTGTCATGGCTATGAATGTCAAAATTGTTTTCTTAATTCGGTTTGAAGAGCAGCAATTTTTGGAGACCATACAAAACTATAAGGTAACAAAACAAATAAAAAACTGTGATCATGCTAATATGAGGATTTGCTTCGATCGCGTTATTGTATAAAAGTCCACTGCTGCATGAATTTTATTATAAATATTCACGGACAATTCACAAATCACATTCTAGCCTCGAAACTAAACAAAGCTTGTACTATGGGAACCAGATTGCTGATAGAATACTTATATTCATTTATTTTTTTGTAAATATGTACTTACATAGAATACATAGTAGCACCTAGAACAAATATTTCACCACAAAAACATTTATTCTGGGTGGGAATCGAACCCACGTCCCACAGCGTGAAAGGAGAGCTAGTAAGAGCTACTATCAACAGAGCTGTGACGCCTTTCAAATTATGAAATTATGCACGTGTTGATTGACTGATATTAAATAATATTTAATAATATTATGAGTGCCTAAGCATTATGAACCAATGTAATGTACCTACCTGACCTGTAAATCTATTTTTATTAATAAATTATTGTATTGTATTTATGAAGAATAATATTGTATGTTCAGGTAAACATGACAACCCTAGTGCCTCCACTAGCAGTGTTCTTGGCGAAGCATCCGCTAGTTTCAAAGTATGATCTCACGTCGCTAATCGAAGTTTGGTGCGGCGCTGCACCATTGTCCAGTGAAATACAGAAGGCAGTTTCTAAAAGGTTAACACTGAATTTACAAAGATTTGTGTGCACATAATTGCTGAATAAATTTAATAATCTAAGAAATTTAGCTAGTAATACCACACCTAGCAGAAATAGGCAATTTTATAATGCATGATATATTCTATGGTGAGAAAATATAATAAATTTAATCATCATCCTGTTCTAAAATTTATCATGTATCAAGACATAAAGCTTTGTTTTTAGATATTTGAGTGGGTTTTAAGATTTTATTAGTCTCGCCTGTAACTCGCCTTATTTTTCTAGACCTAACTCAATTACTTTATAACACCTACAATCTACATCCTTTTCATCCTTATGGTCCATTATAAATAAACCAATATGCTTGCAGGACTGGTATAGATTTCATAAAGCAGGGTTATGGCCTTACAGAAGTAACAATGGCTTGTTGTGTGGATCTAACGAGTGGGGAGAAAGTGGGCTCGTGTGGCACCCCTGCACCAGGCATGAAAATAAAGGTACTAGGTATCCTAATCTTATTATTATTACTAGGTATCCTAATATTATAAACGCGAAAGGTTGTTTGGATGAATGTGTGTTTGTTACTCTTTCAAACTTAAACTACTAACTTTATTATAATATAGCTTAAACATCAGAATAACATATAAGCTATAATTTATAAAGATGTGTGTATTGTCCTAAATATAATAATAATAAGATGAGTCCAAGCTAGTACATAATATAAGTAAACGTGACAACCCTAGTGCTTCCACTAGCATGTATATGTACAGTGTCATATATGTATACCTATAATCATTTTATATAAAGATACATAAATATATAGGTATTCATATTGACGGGGATAGGTAGATTCTCTACCTATTCATGAACATGCATGTGCCACGTTTTTTAGCTTATAATTTAATAACAGTTTAAGTATAGTTTTTACTAGTTATAAAAACAAGTCACGTTTAATTTTAGCATGTTATAAACATTTTCGTTATCTCAATGTCGAATTAAGTGGCATAACTTTAAACCGCTTATATTTATATTTTCCATTTAGAATAGAATAGATTTTTATTTCAGTTATCATAAAACTTAATACTAGTTTATAATTATGTAGGTACATATATTATTATAATTTCGGGTTAGGTTTCAGAATTGTTTTATTGTTTGAACAACCATTGAAACTTCGTAAAGGAACTTTCGTCCGCGGCTTAGTTTTTTCCGTCTGAGACCATAAGTAACGCTGTATTTCCTGTAGATAAGGCCGACTAGGCTGAGGGGATTGTATAGGTACCTACTGGACAAGCTAGCAAAATAATAGCTAAAAAATATCATAGGAACGTCTCGTACTATGAGAACATAGGGTAGGTATAAAGTGGGCTTGAAGCTTGCATGCAATCTAGAATCATCTTGATTAGAAGTCAACTGTTAGCACCTAAACGCTGATAAGAAACTAAATCTAAGATTAATTCCTAAATTTTATCATACACAGATAATCCACATAGAAAATGGCCAAAAATTAGGTCCGAACCAGGAAGGCGAGCTGTGGATAAAGTCCCCGCTTCGTATGAAAGGGTACATGGGCGACCAAGCCGCGAGTGACGAACTAATAGACAGAGAGGGCTATGTACGCACCGGAGATATTGGGTACTACGATACGGACGGGTACTTCTACATCGTAGATCGACTGAAAGAGCTCATCAAGTACAAAGGTTTTCAGGTACATATCTAATACCTACCTACATTATTTATAATCAATGTTTTAGGAACATATCTACCAACATCATTTATATCAATTGTTATGTTTTTTATTACTCTTATCAAGAAACAAATAAAAAAAAAATGGTTGTCTGTAAAGTCGGTTTACTGACGATAGTTGAACGTGACAACGAACGCAAAGGCCGATTGTGCTTCTTTGTCGCTCGTTCCGCGCTCTCGCATGCACTTCAAACCTTACATGGAACGCCTCAGAGCGAGGTAACGCCGCATGAGTAATATTTTTTCGTGCGTGCAGCCGGCTCTATCGAATTATAAGACGTTGTCACGTCAAAAAGACAAAACTTTCTATACCAAATTTAGTTAAAAGCATAGATAGATATTGATAATATAAATTTGACATGGTACATAACACTTATCTAAAACTTTGACAAACCTCGGTCTGCCTCCCTTCCTGTTGTAATGCCCTTTCAACAGAGTTCATGACACCTCCATACCCACCCCATACGGTGGGTTCCCAACCAGTCACACTGACTCGTTCGGATTTTTTTTCCCAACGAGTCACACTGTAACTCGTTGCAACTTTATTGTAATAACCTAACTACCATATGACACCAATAAATATATTGTGTGATGTTTTGTCCAGGTGGCCCCCGCTGAGTTAGAAGCGTTATTGCTTCAGCACAGTGGAGTGGCGGAGGCAGGTGTGGTTGGACTTCCCGACGAGATGGCCGGCGAACTGCCCGTCGCCTTCGTAGTCAAACAACCTGACGCTACCGCCACAGAGAAGGAACTAGTAGAGTTCATCGCTTCAAAGGTAAACTTCAAGGAGGTTTAAACCCTATAACTTGGAAAACTTGTTACCCTATAACCTTGTTCCTAAGCTTTTACCCGCCTCATAATCTCATAGGCTATGACTATGAGTCATAGCGCGCTCAATAAAGTCTAGACTGTAGTGAGCAGAATTAAATCTCGTTGCAAAAAGTATTGTTTTAGTTTAGTATAAACTATACTAAACTACAATCACATCTCACATCTTTATTTTCAAGTAATTCAACCTTAGTTCTCATACAGCTTCCGCATTTCAATTATATCGTGCATAAAATGATAATAATAAAATGAAATTGTGTTTCAACCATTTACGGAAATAATAAGATGTTCTGTCTTATTACTTCCGTAAACGGTTTGAAAGCAATTACATTTTGTTTGAGGTCACAAAATTAATTAAACAATGTATGTTTTAGGTATCGCCAGCGAAGCATTTACGTGGTGGAGTCATATTTATCAATGAAATACCTAAAAATGCGTCCGGAAAAATTCTCAGGCGAGAATTGAGAACAATGCTAAAGAGTCATGTGAAAAGTAAGCTTTAACCACCTGAATAGACTATGCCGTATTATAATGGTAATTTGCATAATTGTTTTGTTTTATACAATGTTATTAATTTATTGTTAAATAAAATATGTTTTATAAAACAAATATTAATTTTATTTACATGAATAACAGTCAAATAAAATATAGTAAGAGAACAAATATCACTTATTAGCTAGTGTGTCCTTCAGTTCTTGTGGTAACCTATCAAGTGCGTAACTATGAAGTTTATCATTGACAGCGGCCAGTACTCCTGTCTTGTTAGGCTTGGGTTCGTTTGCTCCGTATTTGTAGAAGTTTCCAATAATATCTGTGAGTTTCCCACCTGCTGCTGCGAGAACTGCCTCTGGTGCGCAAGTATCCCACTTCTTGCACCCAGGGCTCGCGAATAAATATATCGACGCTTTCCCTTCCAAGAGTTGTAGAACCTGCGGAAGAAATAAACTCTTAGTTCAGCACCAATAATTAAGTATTTCAAAATAAAACTTTGTTTTAGTAAATTGGTGACGGATACACTCTTGAGAAGATCTTGTTTAAAAAAAACTAACAATAGTACATTAATAATAATTAATTATAATTTATTGCCAAAAGTGACCACTAATTTTCATTTTCAAGAACCCAGATGAGTCTTTTACTAGGTACTTCATCCAATATGTTGTTTTCAAACAACTTAGATAAAAACCGTATTAGTTCCTATTTAAAAAAATGGGCTCAACTTTACATTTTAATCTTTGTTTAATTTAATAAAATTCATCTGATGAAGCCACATGTTATGTTATGTTTTACAATGAAAGTTTTATAAGCCCAAGACTTTAATTGTAAAACATTTAACTACATAAAACCTTTATCTTCCTAACAGAGTATTATTTACTGCTATCTGATCAACAACAAATTTATATTTATCCATAATACAACTGATAATGTTCCAGCTATTGAAATGATAAAACATGACACTATGATAACATACTTTGTAACCTGCTCCACCGACTCTCATAATTTGAGCAGCATTCATAGCTTGCAGAGCCTGTTCCACCACTGGGTTGGAGTGGCTTCTAGTGGTGGTGATGACCAGGGAGTCCGGAGGGGGGGCTAAGGTGAAGCCCCCAATACCTGCACCTTGCAACCCCCATATAGTTCTTCCCAACTTCTTCTCATCTCCAATCATTGTCTTGAAGTAGGGCTGGTGGATGACTCCAGCTACTGGTTTTTCATTTACAGATATTCCAATCAAAACTGTTACATGTTCAAGGAACCCTAAAACAATGTACTCCATTTTAGTAAAACAAAAGTTATTGAAATTATTCAAACCCAACAGCATGCACAGTGCTAAATGTTTTATAGCAGAAGTGATAAAACATAACAGTGAGGATGGGAAGTAAAGAAAGTAAAAACAGTAGTAATTCTGTGGCTTTAAATTGTCAACTAAAGTAATAACAACCCTTAAAATATCTTTTCCATGCATGCACTGCTCTAGAAGCTCTTCTTATATGAAGTCAAGTTCTTGCTGTCTTTGACAAATTTTTACAATAGGTTGTATGTATTATATTTATATATTATGGTTATATATATTTGCATACATTATTGTGTTACTTTGGTAATGTTTTAAATGAACACATTGATTTTCATTTGCTTTATTTGATAGCCTATTATGTTTTTTAAAATAATATTATTTATCTCTTAGATCCCATAGCCTTGCTTAGTTCTAGGAACTAGAAGGCATTGTGTTAAATGAATGAATATTTATTTATATTACTCCATTGCTGGGCAGAATAATTAATGACTTTGCACTATTATTTTGATTTTAAGTGTAACTAGTTGAGCAGGAAAAATAAACACTTGTTAGTATACCACCAATGCAATGTTATAGTCAGTTGTCTACTATGATCTTACATTAATTTACCATAATTTGATTGGAGCAAGCTTAAATACCACTTCATACTAATAAATGGATGAGTTAAATACATTTTCCATCTTTCCCATGGATCTCTCTTCAACATAAGGGCACCTAAAATTTGACACAGCTCTATATAAATACATTTTACTTTTATACTAGTGTTTCTTATAAGAAAAATACGTAAAAAGCAAGAAATGGAATAATGTGATGATTTTATTTTACCTTGAGTGTATTCAGAAGTGCCATCCAGAGGGTCAACCCAA
Source organism: Ecliptopera silaceata (assembly GCA_932527185.1). Classification (NCBI taxonomy): domain Eukaryota; kingdom Metazoa; phylum Arthropoda; class Insecta; order Lepidoptera; family Geometridae; genus Ecliptopera; species Ecliptopera silaceata. The sequence goes on along the minus strand of OW052208.1, from coordinate 4,047,704 downwards.
ACTACAATGTCTTCTGGCTTCACGCCTTTTAGACTTTGAGGACATTCAAGAGATAATACTTCTTTATCTGCCTCCACAACAATCCAATCACTGGGCACATCTCCCTATAACAGTCAACAAGTAAATGTAATACAGTGTAAACTCTTTATAACGAAACTCAAGGGACTGAGCATTTTTGTCGTTTTAGAGAGTTATCGTTACATGGAGTGAACAAAAAAACAACAAAATTTTCGTCAACACTAATCGCTTTGGGAAAACCAACGTTATAGGGAGTTATATCGTTCTATAGGATACCGTTATAAAGAGTTTACACTGTATTTGGTTAGTAAAGTAATGTTCTAAAATATATATTATTATGGTACATTAAAATTCAGCCAAACCTCATTATCTGGATTGTCTTCTTCGCCGATAATGTTCACATTAGGATACTGAGCAGCAAGTGATGCAATAATACATCTTTGTGCTGACCTATCAGCCTCTGTTTGATAATCATCTTTGCCCTGAATCAAAAATAAAATAATTGGAAATTGTTCAGACTACGACATTACATCATGCCCTACAAAAGTTTATGTGAAAGTATATTCAGTACCTTCTCAACAATGCCGAGTTCTCCTTTGCTCATTACATCACGGACAATTTTACCAGCCCTGTTGGCTACAGAGACGGAGGAAGCTAGGAGTCTTACAATAAGGGGAACGTGAGACATTTTTTATAAAATTCAATTCACGGCTCTAGTTTTTTTATTATACCACAGCAGCACCAGGGTCTATAATCTTCACATCAAATACAGGGGATATCAGTAGTATAGCTCTACAAAATTTAGATGCAGTGAAAAAGTAAAGAAACAGTTGAAGAAATAAAGCTTTCTATCTTGGTAGCATAATTTACAATGTAGTTCTTTCTTAGACATAAAGATAGCGTTAGCTGCGCAGTAAAATATATCAAATAAATAAATATCATCAATGTAATTTATACAATTCTTTTAAATTTACGTTTTCATTAAAAAAAGTGTAAAATAAATTCCTTAGTCAGATTTAAAACTATACTGATTCCCAATATTGATGGCAGCACTGAGTTATGAAAATTCTCATTTTCACAAGATGGCGGTTGACCACAAAACATCTTGACGGTTTCGTTTCGGAATGAGAATTCGGATGGCTTTTTGTGGATATTTGCTGACTTGTTCATGTTGATTGGTGTTATCTATCAGTGCGATTTCTGTGAGTGTTTCTGTTGAGTTGAGTTGAGTGCCTACTCCTCCTCCAGATCATTCTTTGGTGGTGTTGTTTTTGGAGATAGAGACTCATTTCCTAGTTATATGAATCATTTATTGTGAAACTGTGTATAAATATCTTTTATTATAAGTGTTTCTTCTATTTCGGGCGTACAATATTTATATAAGGACAATGATGTCGTCGCTATCTAGCAAAAAGTGTTGTGTTCCTGGGTGTACGGATTCGAGTGGTGAGTTGGTATTCCATAATCTTACAGTTATAACGAATCAAAAACAAAATATTAGGTAAGTAGGATAGGGTACTTTACCTAGCCTAAAGTTCTACCATACCTACCCATGAATGTAGTGGTAGGGAGTTGTCTCATGGTATGAGGTCGGTGGGCACAATTTGTTGTGCTGGCAAGTGTACTGTGCGCACTTACAGTATCTAAAGACTATTGAAATGATAGGACGCATCCATGAAGAATAATGTGTATGTAAACATTATGAGTTACCATGCCCATATGCAATAAAACCACCTCATGCATTTCAATTCCATAAACGATTATTCTTAGCCTTATAAGCTAAATACTAGTACTTTCATTTCTTACAGGTATGCAGATGCCACTACACTTATTTCCCAATCCAGTGAAAGACATAGAGCGCTTTAACGTGTGGCTTACTTCAATTGGCGGTGACATTGTCGGACTAGACAATAATGATATCTACAAGCACCGCCGTGTTTGTCATGTACACTTTGAAACAAGGTTTTGTTGCCGCTACAACCGATTGAGCAATATTGCTATGCCAACATTAAATTTACCAGGTTAGTAAAATCTTTCTAGGTGTAAATTCTATGTGGTGTTAAGTCTATCCAATTAAGAAAGTATGTATGTAGATTGGGCTTGTCATATTTATGACATTAGAGATATTTGTTCTGAGTTTTATTCAAAAAGGCTTCAGCCGTTACAATGTAACTAAGCAACAACAATTAAAATCTTCAAAACTTGGGGTTATTCCCTTTGAGTCACACCTTTCAGTAACACACATTGGGAAAAATAAAATGATAAGTTTCTTAGCAAAATTTGTTTAGCTAAAATGAATAAATTCATATAAAACTAATTTAATTATAATCTTATCTTAATTTGATAGACCATTATTTAAGTGTAGAGTGATTTAACGCAACGTATTCATTTTTATTTATTCCCATTCAGTTACCCATATGACACAATGCTACTTATTTTTCACAGAAACTGTGACAGAAAGGTGTGACTCATCGGGAACAACCCTAAAACTGTATAATTAGTAGGATTATTATTTGAGTATTAAAAAAGAAACATTATTATATTTCAGGACCACTCTCCATGCCCAAATTCACCTTTGCTGAGAGAAAACCACTGCAGCAAATACAAAATGTTCCAGATGAGATGATTCAGAATACTTCGAGCAAAGTAGCTGAACCTACTCTTGGAGGCAGCGCAGAGATGTTAAGCTGTGAAGCAGAAACACATGTAACTCAGAAAATAACAATCAGTAAGTACCTATACTACCTACATACATATTTTAAAGTGTTAAGTACACATTATAGGTATTCTTTGAGTTTAGATTTTATTCAAAAAGGCTTCAGCCGTTACAATGTAACTAAGCAACAACAATTAAAATCTTCAAAACTTGGGGTTATTCCCTTTGAGTCACACCTTTCAGTAACACACATTGGGAAAAATAAAATGATAAGTTTCTTAGCAAAATTTGTTTAGCTAAAATGAATAAATTCATATAAAACTAATTTAATTATAATCATATCTTAATTTGATAGACCATTATTTAAGTGTAGAGTGATTTAACGCAACGTATTCATTTTTATTTTTTCCCATTCAGTTACCCATATGACACAATGCTACTTATTTTTCACAGAAACTGTGACAGAAAGGTGTGACTCATCGGGAACAACCCTAAAACTGTATAATTAGTAGGATTATTATTTGAGTATTAAAAAAGAAACATTATTATATTTCAGGACCACTCTCCATGCCCAAATTCACCTTTGCTGAGAGAAAACCACTGCAGCAAATACAAAATGTTCCAGATGAGATGATTCAGAATACTTCGAGCAAAGTAGCTGAACCTACTCTTGGAGGCAGCGCAGAGATGTTAAGCTGTGAAGCAGAAACACATGTAACTCAGAAAATAACAATCAGTAAGTACCTATACTACCTACATACATATTTTAAAGTGTTAAGTACACATTATAGGTATTCTTTGAGTTTAGATTAGTGAAAATTAATTAACCTCAATAAACATTGTTCTGTTGTATGGCATATCGTTCAACTTGTTACCTCGTAGGTAATAGCTGAAAATCGGCTGAGCCATTACCTTTCTGTCTAATCTAGAAAGTCTTTCTGTCTAACCTACACAATAAAGTAGTATGTCTAATAAAATAGAAAATATCAGTCATTCTGACAGATACTTAGAATTATGGGATGATGTTGTGAATCATCTAATTATATAATAATCATTATCATAATTTACAGATAGAGATGTACCTGCTACGCCGAAAGCAACGAGTCAGTCCAGTCTTCTAAGCAGTAAAAAACCAAATATTGGTAAGTTCAAGAAATATTATGTTTAGTTATAAAAAATCACCGGAATCACTTTAAATCGCATGTTTTACATCCAATCTAAGCTGAACTATAGTGCGCGTCATATAAAGAGAACGCTGGAAATCAGCGGGTGTGTTTGCGCATGGGTACAACCGCGCACGAAAGTACTATCGTGTTGTTTGATTTTTGAACCAGTCTTTCACTAGCGGCTTCGTAAGATGTAGGGCTCCGCCCCGCGCAGCACCTCATGCCACCAAATGCACCCTAAAATCGTATACTGCGCAGCTTTACCGCCAGCGTTCTTTTTATATGACGCGCACTATACGAAGCAATTGAACTCGAACAAAATCGCCCAAGATTTCTATTCTATTCGAAGGTGGCTTAGAGGTCGCTTCACTCTTGATCAACTATTGTTAAAATACGGCATTTTTTATTTTCAGCTCACACTGCAAGGACTGTAGCAAAAAAAAGGGTGACTATACGTACAAAAAAACTCAGGATGACCGACGAAGAAAACTGTCTATTCTCAAAATTAAGAACTTTGAAAATAAAGCTGTCTAAATGTAAAAGTAAATTAAAAAAACAGGCCCAAGAGATCAAAAAAACTAGCAAACTGTGTACCAACCCAGCTTTTGTCAAAATAATGGAAAATATGCCAAAGTCGACGAAGGTTCTAACTCTATTACAGTTCAGAGAACACGGGAAAAAAGAAAAAGGGAGGCGCTTCAACATCAATGAAAAAATTTTGGCCCTCACTATACTGAAGCAAAGCCCTAAGGCCTACCGATTCTTGAGAAAAATAATTACCCTTCCATCCCCACAAATTCTGATGAAGCTATTGACGAAGGCCAATGTGCAACCAGGGGTCAATAAAAAGATTTTTGCTCAATTGAAAGCAAAAGCGACCAAAATGAAGAAAAACGACAAGTTGTGCATTTTATTATACGACGAAATGTCACTACAAACAAATGTAACATATAATGAGAGGAAAGATAGGGTAACTGGCTTTGTGACTGATGGTAAACACACACAACTGGTTTTGGCAAATCACGCTCAGGTTTTTATGATTAGAGGTCTCATAAAAAATTACAAGGAACCAATATCTTATACTTTTTCATCTGGCGCTACTAAAGGGCTGGAGCTGGCAAAACAAATAAAAGAAATTATATTGGAATTACAAGAAGTAGGATTTCAAGTGCTGGCAACCGTGTGTGACCAAGGGTCCAATAATCGTCAAGCTATTAAACTTCTTATGAACGAGTCCAGAGGTACCTATTTAAGGCGAGGAGAAACTCCGAAAGACCACGTATTCTTGGTGAACAACGCAGAAGTAGTGCCATTGTATGATCCTCCTCATTTATTAAAAGGAATAAGAAATAATTTACTGACCAAGCACTTGCAATTTGAAATGGAGGGGAAGAAAAAAATCGCAAAGTGGCAGCATCTGCAATTATTGCATAAGGAAAATCCTGGATACAAAGGCGTGAGGCTCGTTCCCAAATTGACAGATGCCCATGTTATACCCCAAAAAATTGGCAAAATGAAGGTAAAATTTGCCAGTCAGGTGTTCAGCGCAACTGTTGCTTCAAATATGGGCTATCTAGCAGGTGAGTAATTGTAATGTCTTCATTTTCATGGAGCTGCACTTATTGTGTTTAATTAAACATAATACATTGTATTTTCTATATGTCAGTCAGACTATATACGATTACATATATAGATTATTATAGATTTAATTTTACAACAAGTTCTTTTTATTTCCAGATAAAGGCATATTACCGAAAGAATGCCAGGATACAGCTGATTTAATCATGTTCACCGATAAGCTGTTTGACTCTGTCAACGGGAGCCACGCCACAAAAAATCGCTTTGCGAAACCACTTCTGGGTCCTGTGACTCCACAGTCTTGCCATCATGAAACATGGCGTGCAGCTAAAAAAATTCTCAAAACGATGTCATTTATACGAGCAGGCAAAAAAGAATGTGTACCAACAGTGAATAATTGGGTGTGGACACTGGAAGGAATTGAAGTATTAATACATAAATTGGATGCTGATTATAATATCACTTCAGTTTGGATGCGGCACTTAAACCAAGACCCGATTGAAAACTTTTTTGGTGCTATTAGAAGCCACGGGTACCGCAACACAAATCCAACACCTGAGCGGTTTGAATCGGCGTACACCACATTATTAGTAAATAGCCTTACCAGTGTCCACGCTCCTGGTGGAAATTGTGAAAACGATATGGGTGAAACACTAATAGAATTAGTCACAGATGAGAGCTATGGAGCTGACCAAGATGCAGCAAGAGTGACAGAAGTGGACATTTATAAAATATTTAATATTGAACTGGAACCGATCGAAAGTAAAAGAAGGAACCCAAAAATATTTGCTCCACTGCAATATATAAGCGGTTACTTTATCCACAAAGCTAAAAAAATTTTTAGAAATTGTGTTTCCTGTCAGAACAATTTACTGAGCGTTGAGCATTTGGAATATTTAAGATATCGAGAATATGCTGGCCGTCGTTGGCTTTGTAGCCCAAGTGAATCGGTAATTAAACTAATATCAAATCTACAAGATATTACCACGGAGATACTTAAAGAAAATTTAGAAAAAAACAACTTAAAACTGTACATCAAAACTGTGATTAATATCCTAGTTGATTTAAAAGTCATCACTTGTGAAAACCACAGAGACATATTGTTAGAATTTCTTATCAATAAAGTGACTAGATTTTTCATTTTCACTTATTGTAAAAATATTAACAAAATTCTGTACGGGCAAAAAGGCATGGATGATATGGGAGATCAGTTTCAAAACATGGCCACGGATATTTTTAGAAAAAGTTTGAAGAGAAAAATAAACACAATATAATAATTTTGGATTAAAATTCAAGCGGACCAAAATGATAGCAGATTTAAGAAAATCTTTTTTATCACTTCAAATGAGCTAGTTTATTCCTCGTAAACAGGGAGTAAAATAGCTCTTTAATCCCTAGGGACTAAAAGTGATTTGAATTTGGAATGTGGATATTGTTAGTAAATGTTTCAATCAGCAAAGAGGTGAATCACAAACCATGCGGGAACAATGTATTGAATATGTGACTGGGTGAAAAACTGCGAGCGCGCCTATTAAAAAAAGTTGATGAAAAATAAACAACGCGCGAAATTAAATCCATTCTGCTTTCGTTCGTAGTTGATTCATATTCAGATTTTAGAATTATAAAAAATGAGTGTGTCTTCTTCAAGTGAAAGTATTATTATTATTATGTCTTATGGTTCTTAATTGTACGTAAATAAATTCTTGTTCATAAGTTGCACTTGGAACTTATTTTCTCATTGAGGGTGATAAAAACTAGAGTGTCCACCTCGGGAGCAACACTATTTTAAGCTCGAGTGACATACTTTTAAACCCTAAGTTGTTTGCTAAATCTGTATTCACTATGCATAAAAAATGTATTAGAGCTGTATATTGTATGAAAAGTACTGAATCTCTACGGACAGTTTTTAAAGAAAACCACATACATACATTTTGGAAATAATATGTCTTTTTGTTAAAAACAATTGTACATCTTTTAGTAATAAATCTAGTCGTTGAGAAAACTACGAAGGTTTTCTGAACGACTAGATTTATTACTAATTATATACTACTTAGATGTATATGTATATAAGCATAAATATGATATTTTTATTCCTCAAGTTATATATATATTATAGTTACACAATGTTTTACAAAAGCACATATTATACAGCCATAAAAATTTATAATCACTTACCAACAGACTTAAAAGAACTTAATGGAAACTTATTTAAACTTGGACTAAAAAAATACCTTGTGAACAATGTGCACTATAATCTGAATTAATATTATAATTCTGGTTCAGATTTTATTAATTAGAAACTTTAAAAAAGTGGTAATAGTTCCTATAATTATGCATATAAATTTTAATCTTAAGATAGATTTTAATAAATAAATACCAGTTATGTTACCTATATTAAGCAAAAATTGTACACCCGAAATGGGTAAACTGTTGAAAGAATCACATACTTATAAGTTATAATATAAGATCTCATGTACACAGTTTTACAATAAATTATTCTTATTCATATTCTTTTTCTTAATAATATAATAAATAAATAATGCTGGTCAAAAATATATAATATTAAGATAATATTTTTTATATAAGTTACCCGTGCGAAGGTATTATAGCTATACCTCTTTCTATAGCACCTATATATACTAAAATGTCTAACATACCTTTATACATCTTGAAAATAGTTCCATATCAAACATGCAGATGGCAGTCAAGTTGCGCAAGTTGCGCCTGTTTATGGCTTGAAGTTAGGCCTCTATTTCCTATATACAATAGTACTCTGTGAGCAGCACACAACACAACTTCCACAAAAGCAAGAGAACAACAAAAGTACAAAAACAAAACTGACTTGATTTGATTTGGCAATGACATAACAGAACTGTGTGACTCTGTGTTAGGCATGTCGATTTGAAATCGATTAATCGAAAGATCGATTATTTAGAGCACTATGTTCGATTTTTGATACCGATCTTGAACTCTTCATTGATTCAATTAATCGATCCATAAACCTCCTGAATCGGTTTTCAAAAATATTCCAAAACTGCCAGCGTTGTTTATTTATTAATTCAATTTTTGTTTTTTTTTATTATCTCTCTCTTCATCCTATGTGTATGCCAGAGACATGGGTCCTCAGCTTACACAATGATTTTGTTTTATAACTCTGAAACTTCTGGGTCTTGAAGTCTGAACCTCATGCACCAAATATGCATTCAATCAAGAGCAAAATGCAGTACAAAGCCGTTTGGCGTAACCAGATGTGTATGCTGAGGACCCACATGTCTGGCGCACACAAGGCCTATACCGTTGGGTGTTATTTTGGTACCTAAATTTTAATCTAGATTTTCAGATTGCACCTATTCCGCACTAAATGCCAGCATATTCAAAAAAAAAAATATTCTAATACCTAATTATTGTGATTGCGATGAATGATAAAAAAAAATAAGTACTTATTTGATGTACAATAATGTAGGTACACCGTAATTATATATGTAGTAATGAATTATTGAATAATTCGTTCAGATTGAAGTATTCTATAATAGAGTAGGTCACTCATGTGTAAGGTATAATAAAACAAAATTTAACTGATAAAGGAAATTCATTTCTAAAAATGTTAAACATAATATTTTATTACATGCTACATTTTTTAGCAAGTCAAACCAACCCACATAAAATACATCAAAGGTTCGTACTAAATAAAGGTTTAGTATAAACTTACCCAAATCAACAAGTGATACATAATTCAATAATAGAATACTTAGGTCTAGTTATAACAGTTTAGATGGGATATATTATAATGTAATTACTTAGGTCTCTATTTGTGGTAAATAGTACTAACATAAAAAAATATATTTCTTAATTTACTAGGCACTTGATACAGCATTTGCAAGAAGCAATAATATTCTAAAATCTATAGAAAAAAGTTCAAAAAGCTTTTGTTTCACATTACTGCAAAACATATGTTATATTCTCTTAGATACAATAAGGATTTTTATATAATGCAAACAGATAACATGCAAATATGTTATTATCTTGACATAAATAAAGAGCTCTAAAAAGCATTTCTTATGGATATTTACAGAAGTATTTTTAATAATATTTATTTTAACTCTAAATAATAATCTATAATAGTTTAATATAATAAACATTGCAATAAATCGAAATGCAAGAACTTCCCACGAGCTGCCGCTTACATTACGAAGGCACAACAAGTAAATAACAACTAATAAAAAAATATAATTAAATAATAATAATAAAGACCCTGCAGTGAGACACAATTAGAAAAAATAGTACATATTATAGTAAAGGCACTTTCTCATAGATTTTGTTATGTTTGATTGGTTACTAGAGCATTATTTTAGTACAAATATAGATACCTATATAATTTTGCATATATGTGTATAGTTAATAACTATAAACAAAACTAAACATAAAAAATATATAAGTAATGTAACTATTAGTTACTTATTTTTTATGAAATGGAAAGCCTTTATTTTAATATTTTTATGTGCAAACAGTGATTTATAATATTTTATGTATATGATAATATTGTACTACTGATAAAGCAGCAGATTCTTAAAGCTAATAAATTATTACAAATAATGTGTTTATCTATGTCCCTAAGACCCAATATTTCCTTACTAACTACCCCTACAAACTTTCCTACAAGTATATATTTTTTATATAAGGGTGCGTTAATTCGAACTTACACAATACGGATTTTATCAACAACTTATTAATTATAGCGTTATTCTGCGCTTTACGTCAGATAATAATAAATGTCTCTGTTTTTTTAGAAGTTTAATGTCCGGAGTAATATATCCGTGAAATAGCGCTGTAATATAAAGATGGTAAAACTCGTCTTGAGTATATTAAAACCAAAACTTAAAAATAAAAATTCTCAAAAACTTTAACCATAATAATAAACATATTTTTCATATACAGTCATTTGATAAGTGCAATTTGTTCAACCTAGTTTATCCTAAAACTAAGTGTACCTAATGGTAATTGTATACAAACATAAAAAAAATCGTAAGATTATTCCGAATTTTGCGGACAGCGTTCTTTGTTTTGCAAGTTAATATCAGAAAGTGCTTGGAGTTCTATGAATTTGTTATCAAGCAATCAGTCAGTCTCGAGCCCAATTACCCTCCTCTCCTGATCTGATAGGATCAAGCAGTAGTTTTAATCGTCAGGTCTTTTTTTTATGCTTTTATATTATCTTTGTAAAAATAGTGATTTTAGTTAACATTTACAAAAATATATATGTTATCAAAATTTTCTTTAAACGCCTATGATTTCCTCCGAGTTATTTTCTGTATTCTCCGTGAACTGGCCGAGTATATGCTTAACGATTTGATCGATAGTATGCGTATCGAGCATCTTAGCGACGTTTTTGTCGTCGACGACGTGCAGAAACAAATGCTTGGCGTTTTCTCTGAGTCGTTGAACGCGAGCCCACTTGTCGCGATCCGCGGCCTTCGCGCCGCATTGCTCTATTACTTTCTCTAGCACCTGGTAAAAGAAAGACACAAATAATTTTAAAATTAAGTACATGTACTTACATAGAATCACGTTGTGGCGCCTCCACACATTTGCTTTTCTTCATACTATAACAAACCACCAAGGGCGGATCCAGCTTTGGCGCCAGAGGAGGGGAATGTAATTCCCAAACGTTTACCATCATACAAAGTTATTATATTAACATTAAATCTGTATGGTGACAAGATATATAAAGGGTCATGACCCCCCCCCCCCCCCCCCGTTTCTGGATCTGCCGTTGAACACTGATCACAAACTATTTTATTCTGAATGGTTATCACATCAGATTACTTTTACATCTATCGAAAATACAAGTACAAGCGTATTGAGGTGTAGATTAAATAGATGGTGGAAGCCTGATTTTTGAGTAAAACATGTGACATCAAAAATCAGTTAAGTTCATGTAAAGTTTAAACCATAAGACGCGAGATTTTCTTTTTTTGTATACAAATAACAATAGTCTTTACGTTTACGTTATTAAGGCGACGTGTCGGGTGAAATTTATTTGGGAAATGACCTTAACAAGATTGCAATTACTGCCCTCTATACGACTATACTCACCACGTCAACAGTCTCGTGAGGCCAGCCGAGACACTCCAGCGTATCCACGTCGATCAGCTGTTCCAGCAGTTTCATCAGGTAATCAGCCAGCTCCTCCTCCGACATTAAAGGATTGCTCGCCGTCTGAAGTTTTCAAAGAATTTCATTTAATTTTAATTTAATGCATGATCACGAATATGATATCGAATTATATAAAGTAATAAAATGTCAAGATGACATCAACCTCCTTAAAAATGAAACCTTCATGGAACTGTGTGTTAATAAATGCTTTCATGTTCGATTCTAAAAAAAAAAATTCTCAGGTTCCTACATATTCCTTATTAGGTAATCATTTGCAAACAGTGCAAGAGATTCGCGACCTAGGTGTAATCATGGACAATAAATTAAATGTTAACTCTCATTTCGATCATGCTGTAAAAAATCTGCTCAAATGATTGGTTTCGTCAGACGTAACACAAAGGGCTTCAAGCATGCTAAAACAAAAATAGTACTCTTTAAAGCACTAGTCACTAGTTAAAAGCCACCTGAATTTGCATCAGTTGTCTGGAATCCATTTTACACCGTTCACTCTCAAAGGAATGAAATTTGTGTAAAACCGTGTTGGGTGTCCTATTTAATAAAATAAAATTGAAAAACGGGAAATTTATTTACCATGATTTCTGATCTATATAGCTATATATCTATATAGCTACTAAACTAACTAAAACTGACCTTAGTGAATTGTTCTTCCTCGATTTCGTCTTCTGGTAGGTTTTCGTCGTCGACGGAGACCTGCATTCCTCCGTAGAGGACGGGTCCGCCGGCGCTGCACCCCTCCAGAATCCGCTCGGACTCCGCGTCTAACACGTTCAGAATCGACTCCAACTCCGATTTGGAAACGCGCTTGTCGTTTATATTGTCGGTGTCGGTGTGGCTCTGTTTCAAGGATATAATGTATTCATCATAACGAGGAAATTCATTCTAGCGTTGTACAATGCAATGCATAGACGCATCTAGGACGGAATGGAACGATGAAACGTAACATTTCCCTGCGCGCGGCTACTTTATCAGTCATCATCAATGTTTATTGCTCTGTTTATTTGTATGATAACCTAGTGCCTAGAGTTTATAGGGACTAATTAACAAAAATATATAAGTAATACTTATCTATACTAATATTATAAAGAGGTAAAGTTTGTATATTTGTTCAATTGTAAGGGGTAATCTCGGGATCTACTGAACCGATTTAAAAAATTCTTTCGCCAATAGAAAGCCACATTATTGCTGAGTGTCATAGGCTATATTATGCCCAACAAAGTGGGCACGGGTCAGCTAGTGTTCAAATAAATAAATAGGAAACATAGTGCAGTGCAATGAGTAGGAACATAGTGCAGTGTAGTGAGTAGGAACATAGTGCGGTGTAGTGAGTAGGTATATAGTGTAGTGAGTAGGCACATAGTACAGTGTAGTGAGTAGGTACATAGTGCAGTGTAGTGAGTAGGAACATAGTGCGGTGTAGTGAGTAGGTATATAGTGTAGTGAGTAGGCACATAGTACAGTGTAGTGAGTAGGTACATAGTGCAGCGTTGTAAGTAGGTAGTGGTAGTGGTAGTGGTACTGACCAGCACGCTGCGCACGTGCGCGAGATGCGCGCGGAAGACGTCGGCGTGGTAGTGGCGCACGTGGCGCACGAGGTGCATGCCGCGGATGTAGGCGCGCGCCGACACGCAGTACATGCAGCGCCGCGGCCGGTCCAGCGTGTGCGTGCTCATGTGCCGGCGCATGTTCTGCTCGCTCATGAACTGCTTGCGGCACACCTCGCACGTGAACACTGAAACAATTATTACAAGTTCCTTGTCGCACGTTGGGAAACTGTTTTGTACAGTTTCTACACCTTTACAGCAAATATAAAGAACCAATCTCAAAAAATGTACCAGGGTTACACAGAAAATTATTGTTTATATTCGCAAAATACTTAGCTTAAACTAGTAAAATATATATAAGTTCAGCCGCAATAAAAAAGACAACCCTTAAGACCAAAAGTTTTTGCGCCTGTTGTAAGCCGTGAGCGTGTTTCTCTGTCTGACTCTCTCCCTCTCTCTCTCTCTCATAAAGCAAGCCAATTATTTAAGAACTTCGTTCCATCCGGGTGTGCCTTGTCACCTCTCAAGTTTTTATATTTTGACAGGCGTTATAAATTGGCAGTAGCTCTGCCTTCCACGTTGTGGGTCGTGTCGTGGGTTCGATTCCAACCCGGAGCAACATATCCACGAAACACAGCAACTGAGCTGTGACGTATGTCAAAATAGCTATTAAATGGTAAAGGCAAAATGTTTGAGCGGAGTAAGAGCGGATCAAATACTTAGTTTTTTTTTATAAAACCTACAAATAATATAGGACTAACTAGCGTCTACAAAAATAGAGAAGGACTTTAACATCATACACGTGATCGTCAGCCACGCGTATTTATTTAAAATAACATTAGAAATATTGTCAAAAACATACACAATAATAAGGTATTATGTGAACAGAACAGCAATTTGTGGTCTGCTGTCGCGCAAGTCAAATTGCAAACTTACATTTCTCTTCCTCACTGTGCGTTTTTAAATGTTCTTCATAACTGTCTACTGTGTTGAACTCAGTTTTGGCGAATTCGCATGTATTATATGGACAGAAAAGCTTAGTCCCTCCACTGTGCGTCTTGTCGTGCATCAACAAGCTGAAAAACGAAGAAGATTGTCGTCAATAATAAATACAAATCACACAATGTGTATAACGTAAATAAGTACAAGTATATGTGAGTCATTCTTGATTTATTGTCTCGGAATACTCGCAACGGCGGATCCAGGGAAAGGGGTCATGGGGGTCATGACCCCCCTGAGCTGGTTCCAGGACTTAGGTGGACCACTAAAATATAATAACTTTGTATGATGGCAAACATTTGGGAATTACATTATCAAAATTCAATTATAAGTAGACTTGACCACGACTATGTGACCCCCCCCTGGCGCCAAAGCTGGATCGTGACCCCCCCTTGGCGCCAAAGCTGGATCGTGACCCTCCTCTGGCGTTAAAGCTGGATCCGCCCTTGAATACACGAGGATTTCTTACCTGGCTTTGTTCGGGAAGCGCCTTTCACAGTGGTAGCAAACAAACCCAGTGTGTGTTTCAAGATGGCGCAGCAGCTGCGAGCGCTGAATGTATGAGTGCTTGCACAGATTGCACTTGTACGGCTTGTCTTCTACGTGAGTGAGCACGTGACGTCGCATTACTTCCACTGTGTGCGTGTTGTACCCACACTGAAACACATGTCATTGTGTGTAAACAAAACACTAGTCTGGCGAAAACGGGGCTTTCTATCGAAGCCGAATCTTCGGTATCAGTTTCGGCCAAAGCCGGCCACTGTGTGCGTGTTGTACCCACACTGAAACACATGTCATTGTGTGTAAACAAAACACTAGTCCGACAGAAACGGAGCTTTCTATCGAAGCCGAAATCGAATCTTCGGTATCTGTAAAGCCGAAACTTTTCCAGACATTTCATTACAGGACTTTGGTTAATTTTATAAACCTATAGACAGTTAAATGAAATAAAAAAAAATTGCATGTCAAAATAATTATTTATTACTTTTCATGTATCTGCTTTAACACACTGTAGATATACACAGATAATTATAGATGGTAGTAAGAATTATCTTAACCAAGAACAATAACCTAAAACAAATGTAAGTAAAAAAAATATTAGAGAACCAACAAAAACAATTTTCACATAATTTTCATTATTCATAAATTGGAATAACTATACAACGGATAGATTTTCGACAGCTAAGGCAATAAAATATGTTAAAAAGGAGTAATAAATAAAATAATCACTTACCACTATGTGTGACAAATAACACTATAATATAAACTCTCAACACAATCTCCCTAGACAAGTGACAGACAACCACAATATTCTAAATGATCCTTGTGATTTTATTGAATAAAGAGTCGCTTATTCGGCGCTCTACTCCAAAAACCGTTAAATCTACAGAAAAATGCATTAGACATTTTTTGGAGACAATTTTACGACAAACAATTTTTATTATGACCTTTATTGACCTCTGAGCAATAGATCGCGAGATATTTGCGAAAAACTGATTTTCGTGATCTTTTGACGTGTATTACTTTTTTAGCCGGCACGATATCAATAGCGATTTTTCACATCTTCATTACAATGCCGTGTACAAAAATTCAGCTCACTAGGATTTTTGACGCTGATAAAACCTAAAATGACTGGACTAAAGCGCCGCGCGATAATTCACGAACGCAGAGTTTCAGTAAAGATTCGGTAGATTTCGAGACTACATTTTTTTGCCGAAACGGCACCGTACGTTTCACGAAAACCGAAACTGAAAATTCGGTCAGTCATAACAAAATACAAAATTAGGCCCTAAACATTTGTTTTAGTTAAAAACAATGCCAAACAATAGCCGATTGAAGATTAAAATGTTTGAAAAAATAACTACATATTTTGCAAGGAAAGGAGAACCGTAATAATCTATGTAAAAGTCTAATGTAGGGCATCTACCAAAATGCTTTCTACAAAAAATATAAAGTTTCGGTATTAACATTAAGAGAACCTAAGGCTAATTGTATGGCATTGAGACACCACTAATTTAATCTGCATTTGTATTTATGTTAAATAAAGCAATCTTTTAAAGTATCTCTATACATACCATTATAATTATCCTCCATATGAATGCAAGAAAAAAATATTCCATAACTATTTTTGAATACCTTGATATCAAATACATTCATGGTAGAAAATGGTAGAAAAGACATGATAGATATTAAAATATTGAAATGATATTTACCACATCACAGGCATACTTCTTCTCTCCATGTATTTCATTATGCTTGGACATGGCTGCTCGAGATGATGTTGTTTTGCCACACAGGTCGCATTGGAACACATTACGTTTCTCTAAAATTAAAAATACATAGTTAATCCCATAATACTGTGTATTTACATTCACTTTATGTTTGCTGGAATGGAGATTGTAATGATATAACAAAAATTTATGAATAATTTTCTTTTTTCCATCATTTACTGTGTCTGCAGACACATAGTTAAACCGATAGGTTTTCTGGAATGCAGATTGATATAACATAACAATATTAAAAAAATAATTACATTTTCTAACATCATTTACTGTGTCTGCAAACACAGGAGCTAAGTAAAGGACAAGCTGTATATTAAGGTATAGGTAAACATTATGGAGACATGTTGTGAAAAACAACTTACCTGCATGAAACTCATGCCAATGCCGGGTGAGCTTTGTAAAGTTTTTGGTGGAAAACTGACAGTATTTACATGCAAACCTGTTACTTTTTAAGTGGGTCGCGCGAAGATGAACTATCAAGTTGTCTTTTCTAGAAAAACTTGCATGGCATATCTAAAAAATAATGTGGCTTATTATTGGTCATTAGAGTTTGTATAGCATAATAAATCAAGACTCAGACACACTTGAGCATCAAAGTCATTATACCCATGATTGTTCTTTTTTAAACGGTTTTATTTTTTTAACTTTATTTTAATTTACTTACATGATTGATTTTTGGTCTAGTTAAGTCTAGACCAAAAATTACAAATAACATTATATGTGATGTGAGCACACAACCATGGGTTGTCATGTAAACAAATACTATGCAGAATGGTAAAAGAACACTGTTATGTTAATTTTTACTTACTTCACATGGAAACTTTGACATCTTTTTCCCGCATCCTTTCTGTGCCATATGTCGCAAAACATGAGATTGTCTGGTGAACTTCTTGGAGCAATGATCACATTGGATAAAAGGATTTTTGTGTGCTTTCCAAACATGTTTAAGCAATATAGCCGCATTAGGACAGACAACATGACAACTTTTGCATGGAATACAACCTGGAGCTTGCGAATGCTCCTCCAGCACATGTAATTCATAGTTTTCCTTTAACTTAAAGTTTTTATTTTGACAAACTTTGCAATTAAAAACCTGGAAATAAGGAGCAGTCTCTTTATTTACCTTATTCAATTATTTACTGGATTGGATGTGTAGTGTGACTAACCTTGGATTTTTCTTCAGGAATAGTAACAAACTCAATTTGATCATCAGTATCACCTCCATTTGTAAAGTTACCACTATCATCATTGCTAAAACTTTCTTCCTTGATCGAACTGCCATCTACATCATCAGTATCATCAATTTCGTCACCTCCAATCACGATCAGCAACTTTTCCTTTAGAGTTTGTTTTTTATTTTTGTTGTTCACTTTTTTTGATCCTGGAGGGCGTCCTCTTTTTTTTGGTGGCATCGTCTACTGTATGATTAGTTTGTACTTACACAATATAATACAGCATACAAAGATAACTTTTGATCTAACTTTCACCCAGGCGCTAAACAACAACGTTTTATCAAAATTCTCTGGCGAATACTTGCTTCGTCGTTTCACTAGGCGCAACGCTTAAATGTTACCAGCTGCGTTTGTTTGGATAAGGTTACAACTTACAGTTATGTATAAGAAATCTGACAGACAGTACTAGGTAATAGATCTCAAAATGTTAGTTTCTATTTCACTATTTTAGTGAAATTCATGTAATGTATAAAATCTATAATAGTACCGAATGTTACCTGTATTAAATATTAATAGATGCCCACACGTGCATTAAAAGTATTAAAAAGCTTATAAAACTTTGTACTTGCATTCCACTTCCACGTAATTTCACACTTCTGTGTCCACAAAAATGAAAAAAACAAGCTCTATTTCGGCTACATTTGGCTGACAGAAGCGAAATTGGCAGCACTGAAGGCAAATCGTTCTTTCATATTACAACAACACGTCAAATAAACGCCACGTCGTCAATAAAACGTCAATCGAGCGCTAAAATTATAACCTATGGAGTGGCAGAATTTGCTGGAGAATGCGCACATCTGCAATATCGCCAATATCTCAACAATAACCGACCAAAATAGGGATTAGTTAGTTTGTTACATATTATAGTTTATTCAGTAGAATCACCTATGTAAATGCTGTTATTATTAATGTTATTTGACGACCGACGACGTAGCGCGGTGGGCGAAGATCCGCCTGCGACGCGGAGGTTGCGGGATCGAGTCCCACCTTGGGATAAAATATTTGTACCATCTGCAAATATTTATTCCGGGTGTTCTGGGTACTTAGAAAAAAATATCTTATGCCGAGGCCGATTATGGTCTTCCTCAGATTAAATAAATAAATAAAAAGTATAAAAATGGCAGTGTCCTACAACGAAAATACACGAAATACAATGAAACAATATAAAATTATTTTATACTTTTACATTATTTGAAAATGGCAGGTCATACACTTTCACTGATAATTTAATAATACGCAAAAATATTTTCTGTACAGAACGGAACGTATCGTTGGTAATCATCATTGATAGTAACCATGGTAACAATTGTATGTACACAAATAGTGTGTCTAAAAAATTCTACATCGATTTTTTTGTAGAAACAACAGCCGTGTTTTTCTTCTTATAGTATCAGTACTTTAAACGTTTCTTAGTGGTTTAATCTAAAACATGCGTAATGGAAAAAGAATTGGGAGCTGACGTAATACGAGCAACTCAAGCGTCGCTCGGCAAATACGTGAAGCGTCCACCTTTGACTGAAAAACTACTTAGAAAGCCTCCATTTAGGTTCTTACATGATATTGTTTCAGCCGTGAGTATCTCATCTTCTAATTGTCACCCAGCTACTTAAAACTAGCAAAGTGTACCTAGCAGCTATATCAACTCTCGGCAGGTACCTTACTGAAGTTACTTCAGTAAGGTACCTGCCGAGAGTTGGTAGTACTAGGTACTACCTACTTCACTGAAGTAGGTAGTACCTAGTAGGTACCTACTATAGACTAATTAATATAAGGTCAGTGTGGGCAAGTCCGGCATAGTTTTCTTAAATTGAATTTCAATTTAACTTAAAAAATCGAAATAAAATTTATTAGTTACTTTAAGTAGTCGGAAAATATTGGTATTACATTTATCTTTCTATATCTATTTAAAAGTAGAGTTAATTGTAATTGTCTTCAGATTTATAGCATTTTTTTGTAAAGTAGGCATTTAGACGGACTTCCCAACCAGTTTGAGGCAAGTCCGTCTAGTAGCAATAAAATCGTAACTAGTGAGCCAATATGTATGAAAACCTTATCGATAAATGGTGAAAAGCTGCCGTTGAAATAAGTATTTTAAACGTGTGACTATAAGGTATACTTTTAAAGAAAAATAAAATTATTAAAATCAAGGGCAAGTCCGGCATATCTTTGCTGATGATGTACTTTCAGTGGTTGTAAACATTTTCACAAAGTACCCACTTACGATTTTTTTTGTCAATAACATACAAATCAATACACAAGGATCTTTATTTGTAAACAAGTAATCGTTAATAATGTAATGTATGAATTTAGAAATGGTGTGGCAAACTATTGCCGGATCTGTAGCTACATTTGTAACACTTTCTGCCAGTACGAAATAAATGAGTATTGGATAATTTTCTAAACCAGATCTTTGTTAAAACGATAAATGTTCACAAAGTCCGACATGATGTGCCATGCTACATGAGTCAGGTAAGTATAAAAAATCAGAAACTAAAAAAATGGTTGGATAGTTCCATGCTTTCAAAATATGTATTTACAATTTATAAACTTTTAAAGAATACTTATAGGTGATTCCAATTCTTTTTGCAAACATACCAGTGCATCTTTCACTGAATTATTTATTATACACAAAATAAATACAGAAAAATAAACGTAAATAGATTAGATTTACAGAGGCAAGCTTAACCCTGAAAAGAGTTCACTTTCGTAGACAGGCGAATAATACTTACAAGTTGAATAAACAGTATAAAAAAATTATAAAATTTGAACTACTAAAAAGGTTGACAATATCTGGAATTAAGGCAAGACCGGCATATGACGGACTTGCCTTATGTGTAGTAGACGGACTTCCCAACTATAACATTCGAAGCTTGGATTTTTTCTATTTGTTATAATTACGAAACTAATGCGTTATTTTTAAATCGGACACCAGATGTACATTCCCGAATCTGTAAATGGCCTACGTTATCACAGATACTCAGAAAACTCCTTAGATTTCACACCTTTTTTTTCATTTTTCGACGAGACGTCAAACTTCAACTTCAAGTTAAATTCGCGGAAAAAATGGGTTGTCAAATTTTTTCCAACATTAAGATGGACATCATCATTTCGACATCTATTATCACTAGTTCGAACAAACTCAATGATACTGTTTTATCTACCGAGTTATATGGCTCTAGCTATTCAAAAACAGAAGTTATTGCCACTAGACGGACTTAGGGCCTAGACGGACTTACCCACACTGACCTTACCTACGTTTGTTTTGAGATCCTTCACTTTTTTGGGCGTTTGTGATATGTTCATGAATTTATTCATTATCAATTGTTTGGCAACTTATGCGAGAATTATTTTACATAACGTTACAACAAGTGTTGGAGAACCTACTTACCTATTTTGACTCTTATATTGTATCTTATTAATATGTATTGCATACCTACACTTAATTTATTTGTAGATATCACACACAATCTGTGTAAAAGCGTTATAACTACAGGTTGTCCTAAGAATTAGTGTCAAATGGAATCCAGAAGCTAGAAGACCTTACATGCTATATTAATTCTTGGCACACCCTGTATCACAGCATGAATTCAATTTCCAGGTGCACAAGACAACTGGGTTTTTTGAAGGTCTCTTTGAAGAAGATGAATTAATATCTGAAAATGTGAAAGACAGAGAGAGTAAAATACTTTTTCTCAATAAAGTTATAACAGTAATAGGTCAGTTATTTTGTTTAAATAATTAAATTACGCTACGTACCTACCTACCTATCATATAAGCAGTTATGTCATTTATAAAGCGAGTCTTGAACAAATCAATAATGTTTTGCTTATGTTATGTATTTCTAATACTATTTATTTACCTCATAGTAGTAGTAATACATATATGTATTTATCTACTGGAATCAAGTAAAGCTACCAAGATCTTATTTTGAAGCGTACCTACTTCCAGTGTCAGATCAGTAGAAAATGTGAAATACTAAACAAGTAGGTACCTGTCTAGGTACTAATTACCGGTATACTTATTTTCTATTCAGGCACAACCACAGGTAAATCATTAGCAGTAAAATCTTCTAAAATTGTCGCTGGACAAGAACCTGAGAAAACAAACGAATTGCTACAATGTTTGGCATTAGCTTTAGATAAAAAGCTATCATCCGATGAAGCAGTTAAAAAATATAAGGAAGATGTAAAACCAGTAACTTCAGAGATAAAGGATAAAGATACAAGTAAGACTGCAAAAAAAAGTAATGACCCCAAAAAACTAAAATCAAAGAGCAACGAAAAACTAACAACCAACAAAAAGGAACTTGGGGCTGTTAATACAAGCGAAAAAGAAGAAAGAAGTAGTGAAACAAAATCCAAGAGATCAGATAATAATGTAAAAAATGAAGTCAATTCAAAGAAAACACACCAATCGAAAAGTACCAAAAACACAGCAGCTAACGTTACAAATAAAATTAAACCGTTAGTAGATTTAAAAGAAAACCAAGATGCTACTGAGAAAAAAAGACCCCAAAAAGAAGATGATAATAAAAAACACGTCGATCAATCAAATGCGTTATATAGGACTGAAATAACAAAAGGCATTGATGACAAACTGAATAGTTCAATTTTAAAGGACCCTTATTCAAGCACAGAACCTGAAGAGCTTCAAGAGAAATTAAATAGTTCTTATACAATAGGTGAAAATGAACTTAATTCTTCTCTTTCTTCGCAAGATTTAATGGAGGTTCAAAAAAGTAAACAATCAGAAATCTTTGTGGAAAATAAAATAAACGATGACGTCAACGATGAAGAAAACCACAGTCAAAGTACTATTTCCATTAAGGAAACCACGTATTTACCTACTACGAGCATTGAAACAATTACCAAAGATGACAACGCTGATGTCACTGATAAAAATAACGTATTAGATATTAGTAAAACTAATACCGACAAGGTTGATATCATTTCTTCGAACAGAAAAAAAGCAGACGTCGCTAGGCCACTTAGTGTAAGACCATCTTCATCTAGACCTGGAGCTCCGCGGCTTAGAGAAAAAATCGATAATGTTATACCTGAAACTGATAATTTACTTTTAGCTAAAGTAAATATTATAGCCGAAAATACAAATATTGAAGACGTAAGTTTCTACGCAATATTACTAGATGCAGGTATCATTAGTTACTATGAAGGTAAATAATTATGGATGTCTTATCTTATTGCTTTCAGGAAGAGGAGACTAATGTAGTTATAGAATCACATACAAATGATCAGTCCATGCTAAACACTGAACCCGATCAGTTGCAGCTATCATCAACTGAACATGGTCATCTTGTTCAGCAAATTTTAGATTCGCAAAAGGAATTTTCCCAAGCAGGAAAAACCGAAATTGTAAGTCTAATAACTATGTAGGTATTTACACTAATTAAATCAGCAGTATTAGATTAGAATGCGCGTACTGTTATCGTTCTGTTATAGGAATGGCAGTTTGGAGCTCAGAAAGTGAAAGAAGCAGTCAATCAAGAAATAGAACAGTTGCGATTTAACATCCAAGCGCTGTCTCGTGTCGCAAATCCCCTAGGGAAGCTACTAGATCACATACAGGAAGATGCGGAAGTGATGCGTCAGGAACTTCAACAATGGACTAATGTTTATGATGAAGTTTCGAAGGAAATGCAAAAACAAAAAACGTTAGTTCTAATTCAATATAATTCACCTATTATTAGAAACTTAGATTATTAGATACTAGCAGATACTTGCGATTTTTAAATTAACACAAAGATCAAACAAAACAATATGGTTCTCGCTTTATTTTATGTTAAAGGAGAGTGGACAACAACTAAAAACAATATGTCCCTCCGGTTTGTCACATACTAGTATGTTTCAAAAGACTTCTATATTATATTTTTTATCGTATATTATATTTTGATATAAAATTATATTCAAATAATTCACCTTTTATTAGATATACTGGTATGTAAGCATATATCACTATGGATTCACAATGTATCTAGTACTTGGATTTACAATTAGGTACATTGTGTTAGGTACTGTATAAAAACATATCTGCTATGGCCATAACAGTATTCCCCCTAATATTTCATCCCACTACTAACAATGTCATGTCTTTATTTACAGAGCAAATGATGAAACATTGGTGCCGCTTCAAACAAGATTGAAACAGCTTGAAATTGATGTAAAAGAAAAAGGCGATAAAATAGATGATCTTAAAATATTAATTTACAAAAATTCTTCGAGAATTGAAAAATTACTAGTAAATGGGAATGTGCAATAAACAAGTATATAGTTATGTAGATGAATTATGCATTTTCATTTCTTTTTTTATTTTATTTATTAGATCAATTTCACTACATTTTAGGTACCCTATCAATCAAAATATACATCATGGAATCCATAAAATTGTCTTGGCATCAAATCATACAATAATTTCATTTGAGTTAAAAAAAACATGAAAGTTTATGCCTTCCATTGACAGCTCAACACATTACTTTAGGCAAATGGCTATTCCCATATTAGTCCAGTCAAAATAGACTAAAATTATGACTTCAGTTTGCATTAATTCCCAACAAGCTGGATTTTTGTGCAGGCCTTGAATACGTCATTACAAATGATATGTCAAAAGTCCCCATCGATCCCGCTTGTGCGTTGTTTTTTATTCGAGGTCAAAGGTCATAAATTTGCATTTTTTGCGTATATCTCTGAAACAACGAAAGCTATTGGAAAGTGGTTGAGGTAAAGTTTGTACATCGTAAAATTGTCTACAAAAATACCTCAACACTTTTCTTCTACAAAGCATCGTTTTTGAGATAAAGTGACTTTAGACCGCAGGAAAATCGTCGAAGATGCTGCGTTTTTTTCATTTCAGCCGTTTTATCTGCTTCATTGCCACAGAACAAACAGTATTTCTTGAAATTTACTGAAAGGGGTGATGGGTTCGATGGGTTAGTCCTCCTCCAAGGTAATGAATCGTCTTTTTGTTTCAAGTAAGTAGATTGTAGATCGTAAAATTGTCTACAAAAATATCTCAACACTTTTCTTCTACAAAGCATCGCTTTCGAGATAAAGTGACTTTGGACCGCAGGAAAATCCACTAAAATGCTGCGTTTTTTTCATTTCAGCCGTTTTATATGCTTCATTGCCATAGAACGAACAGTATTTCTTGAAACAAAAAGACGATTCATTACCTTGGAGGAGGACTAACCCATCGAACCAATCTCCCCTTTCATTAAATTTCAAGAAATACTGTTTGTTCTGTGGCAATGAAGCAGATAAAACGGCTGAAATGAAAAAAACGCAGTATCTTCGACGACTTTCCTGCGGTCTAAAGTCACTTTATCTCGAAAACGATGCTTTGTAGAAGAAAAGTGTTGAGGTATTTTTGTAGACAATTTTACGATGTACAAACTTTACCTCAACCACTTTCCAATAGCTTTCGTTGTTTCAGAGATATACGCAAAAAATGCAAATTTATGACCTTTGACCTCGAATAAAAAACAACGCACAAGCGGGATCGATGGGGACTTTTGACATATCATTTGTAATGACGTATTCAAGGCCTGTACAAAAATCCAGCTTGTTGGGAATTAATGCAAACTGGAATGTCTATTTTGACTGGACTATATTATTTATGCCTCGGCCAAACTAATAGAATGTGATATAATTATGTAAACATATTGTCTCAGTGGGATTTTATGACTATTGGTAATAATTTTTTTACACTATTACTTATGGATTTTTATCCTTAATACACAATTTTAGATTTCAGAGATCAGGGAAGTTTATTTAGAAATCATTCAATCACAAAAGAACAGGAAAATGTAACTTAATAAATATTATAACATTTAAATTAAATTTTAACATTACCATTTGTTTTGATGGAAATTAATAATATCAATAAGACAAATGGGAATGAACAGAATAAGGTCCTATATAAATCTTGTTATGTTGATTTTAATCTTGTAAAATTAAAGACAGTGTGTGTCTTCAATTTTATAACAAAGAAATATGGTGTGTGCTGGACAGTGCACATCATTTATATACAAATAGGACAATATTATATAACGTTAAAAAGTTGCATGTGTACCACACCTCGGGCTTCCTTGACGGCTTTTTAACATATTTGTAGCTCTTTCCATGACCATCATCAATTTGTGCTGGCTCTCTAAGCGTTCTAAACAGTTACTACAGATTGTCTTTGGAAGTGGATCAGACTGAGAAACCTG
The DNA here is from genome assembly GCA_932527185.1 of Ecliptopera silaceata. Classification (NCBI taxonomy): domain Eukaryota; kingdom Metazoa; phylum Arthropoda; class Insecta; order Lepidoptera; family Geometridae; genus Ecliptopera; species Ecliptopera silaceata. Next base: position 4,021,834 of record OW052208.1, on the reverse strand, counting down.
AAATAATAATATTACAAATAAATATATGATTTAGATAAGATAAAACAAAGATAAAACTGCCAAACTGATTTGGAATCATTCAGTAATCCTTGACCATAATTGTACTTGATAATGTCATAGGTATTTCTGTAAGTTTATTTACATTTATGGAAAGATATCGACTGATTTTCTCCGATATACAAAGTCGTAGGCCTTCGTGTCCGTAGATGTGAAGGACAACCCGATGCATTTCAGAGCACAACCTGCAGATATAGCCACACAAAGTTGCTCTCTCTAAACTTCCCATTTTAGTGTGAATGTATTTTGATAATAGCTTTTATTTATGTACCCTAGCGTCTAATTATTAATTTATGTCACTTTTACTCTGTAAAGTTACGTTTACTGTTGTGCTCTCGAATCAAAATATTTTTATTGCTTTTGTTAGATTTTTGTACAGATATACATGAACACTGCCTGCGTTGACTGCGTTCCACAGACTAATTAGATGATAGGATAGCCAGCCTGCACAGACTAAACAGACATAACCAACATCGTATAATTATCGTACGAATTGGCAACACTATTCAACCTCTCCCCCCGCAACCAGGAAAAAAAGAAGAAACAAATCCCTTGTACATTTTAGGGGGTGCCATGATTACACAACCATGGAAAACACAGCCACGGAATGCACAGCCCGGAATTGGTGACCATATTGGCATCCAATTCCATGGTTGTGCACTCCGTGGCTGTGTTTTCCATGGTATGGTTGTACATTCCCGACACGTGTTGGGAATTTGATGCCATATGACGTCATAGCATATGCTTCGTTTGCACTTACTCTTGTACTAGTAGCTAACTATGCCACTGTCAAAATATTATTTTTAAACTTATCTTGTTTTACGTGTGATGTGTGACAGTAGGTGCGAGGAGCGAAGCGACGAGCGTTAGTTTGATATAGAAAACCGCGCCAGAACCTACATGCGTTGAACCATTTGCTAGACAATAATTATTGAATTGGATTGTTTTCTTTTCATATTATATTCTGTGCAGTTCATCTTTATCGAAATGGGATATTAACATTTTAATCTGTGGTTTCATCTAAACGAAGCATAAGCTAGGCTTTCGACCAATCAGAGCAATGGTCACCAATTCCATGGTCGTGTTTTCCAATTCCAAGGCTGTACATTCTGTGGTTGGACATTCCCACCCAACACGTGTCGGGAATGCGTAGCCCAGATTTCGTGTACATTTTGGCTGCGAATTCCTGGTTGAGTATTCCTGGCTGTGTTTTCCGTGGTCGTGCTTTCCATGGTTGTACATTAACCGGACCCCATTTTAGTTAGGTAATTATGTTCTGTGGTTAGTACCATACAAGTACCATACCATACTAGGCATGGGCGTTTTTGGATTTTTTCACAAACCGATACAAAACCGATTTCAGATTTTGAAATCGATTTCAAAAACCGTTTTTAAAAAACGGTTTTTAGTTTTCGGTGCAAAACTAAAATCACGAATGCGTATCAAAACTATAGAAAACTAAAACTTTAGCTAGATTTAGATTTCGTTCGTTTGCAGTTTGAGTTTGGTTTTCGTTTTCGGTGCAAAACTAAAATCACGAATGCGTATCAAAACTATAGAAAACTAAAACTTTAGGTAGATTAAGATTTTGTTCGTTTGCAGTTTGTGTTTGGTTTTCGTTTTCGGTGCAAAACTAAACTCACGTCGGTTCGGTTTGGTTTCGTTCGGATAAGATTGTTTGCAGTTTGCGTTATCATCGTGCGTTTTCTAAAAACGGTTTTCTCATATTGGAATATCGATGCGATACGATTTCTGACTGCAAACGGATTTCAGTTTCGTTTTGATATATCTGTCTCATGCCTATACCATACACGAGAGCAAAGAGAATATAATACTACACGAGAGTAGCAAAAATCAAAACAGTATTGTTGCTTCTTTTTTCAGGTTATTGCAATAATAATTGTCTTTATTTTACTGGCAAAAAAAAAAGAACGCACTCTTAAGATAATGCCTCAAATAGATGAAAAACCAAGAGTTTATTTAGAAGAGTTTCGCTTGAAGGTACTTCGTTTAGTTTTGTTGATTTATCTTAGGATTTACTGTCAGGGAATCGACTACCAATTTAATTTTTAATTGATTAATAATAATACGTTGCAGTAAATTATCAGATCTGCAGATACTATGTCATGTAAATCCTCGTAAAATTTTGGACGTGATATTTGGAGGTTATGTTTACTACTGTGCTTCTAGAATGCTGCTGAAGACTTTGGAATGGCTGATGAAAAATGGAACTTCAAGAAATTTGTTAAGAAATTCCGTATCGTAATAGTCAGAATGGATTCTTCTGAAATGGAATTTGATTTGATTGGGATTCAGCCTGCCTTTGCTAATGCCTTCCGCAGGCTCATGCTGAGCGAGGTACCTAGTATGGCGATTGAGAAAGTGATGATCAAAAACAATACTTCCATTATTCAAGATGAAGTCTTAGCTCATAGACTTGGACTTATACCATTAAAGGCGGATCCAAGATTGTTTGAATATCGTCCTGAAGGTACGCTAATTCATTATATTCAATTAGTTTTTTGCATTCATCTTGATTGCCATACTACATTAAACTTAAATATACTCAACATGTATAAATATATTGAATAAAGTCAACATTTTTATTATTACTTTTATATACTCTTACATAAAAATAAACCAAAATATTCATCATCAGCATTTCAGCTTGTTGGCACCCACTGCTGAGTATAGGCCCCCTCTTTACTATGAAACAAATATGTATGTAACATGATATAGCTTTTTATATAAAACATAACTATTTCAGATGCAACAGAGGGCAATGAATTCAACACTTTAGAATTTTCTCTAAAAGTAAAATGTACTACAAATAAATCACAAGCTAAAGACTCTTACAGAGCAGAGGACTTGTATGAAAATCATAGTGGTAAGTAGCCACTTTTTGTCAGCTTCTTATTGACCTGTTATGAACTTTATTTAATAGATTATCCTATGACACATAAATCTATATAAAAAGTATTTAGAAATAGTTAGAAATAGATTATGAAAGCACCTAAAACCTAGAAGATTTTTTTTTAATTTGGCCTTTGGGTCCCATTTTAAGATAAAAAAATCTTGTATACAAACCCTACATGTATTGGTTCAAAATTAGAATTCCTTGTGTTAATGACTTAATATAAATCAATGATAATCAAATCTGAACATAGTAGTTTTTCATTTTAGAGTGGTTGAATAATTTTTAACATAATTTTAGTATTTACTTCTCAAATGAAATGGCATCCTGTGGGCAACCAAGCTACAGTCCACAAAGAATCTACTGTGGGTCCAGTGCATGGAGACATACTTATTTCTAAAATGCGGCCCGGCCATGAGCTGGACTTGCACCTTGTCGCAGTAAAGGGGATTGGCAGAGACCATGCCAAGTTTTCTCCTGTTGGTATGTGTGAATCTTCAATTTTATGTACAATTTCTACTCCTCATGGATCTACCCGCTGAGCCTCTAACTAAAGTCTTAAGACTTCCTTTTCAGGACAAATATTTGTGAAGAATGCTTGTACTCTGCTAAAGTTACTAATAAAAATATATGAATATTTCTTTGTGTGTCTTTAAATATGTTATTTATTAATGTATGGTCCGTGGTTAATTATGCTCCTGAATCTGCATATTAACAACCTATTAAAAGATAGTAATTTATTTAATCACACCTATTTATTGATCATAAGACCTTTTGCCTCAAATTAAAAATACTTTGTGCAGTTATTTAGTTACAAATGAACTAATAGCTTTATTTATTGCAGCTACAGCCTCATACAGATTGCTGCCGGATATAACATTAACAAGAGAGGTGAAAGGCAGTGAAGCTTCCTTGCTTCAGAGCTGCTTTTCCCCCGGCGTCATCAACATTAACTCTGAGGGACGAGCTTACGTGAAGGATGCACGATACGACAGCTGCAGTCGCAATGTTTATAGATACGACGATATTAAGGACGCTGTGGTATTGAGTCGCGTTCGAGATCATTTTATATGTAAGTTGCATCATTATTTATCTAAGTCATGTTTTATCTCCCGGTTTTCATCCTAAGGTTGCCTGGAAGAAATAGCGATAAGGCGGCCCATTGTACTTCACTTGAAACATATTGCATTGCAATCTTTTTTCTTTCCTATTAATACTTATTAATGCGAAAGTTTATATTGATGGATGGATGTATGTTTAAAATACTCTTTCATGCAAAAACTACTGAATGGATTATATTCAAACTTTACAATAATGTTGTTGATACATCAGAATAACACACAGACTTTAATTTATAAAGATATTGTGCTAAATGTGCGAAAAATATAACGATAGCAAGACGAAGTCGCGTTGCGAGAGATATTAGATATATTTTTTTGATAAATTCTATCATAATATTATTTTATACAATGATTTTTGTTGCAGTTAACGTGGAATCAGTTGGAGCAATGACGCCGAATGTGATATTTATAGAAGCTGTTAAAATTTTAAGAGATAAATGCAAATCGTTTTTGGATGAATTGAATAGCTTGAAATAAATTTTTAAAGTGAGTAAATGTTTATTTTTTCTTGCAATCATATCATTCAAACAGTTACTGTGAAAGGTGTCTTGGCCAGCAGTTAAACAATATTAAATAAGTAAATAAATAAATTAAATCAAAGTCCCAAACACTGTATAAATCATAAGTAGGTACTGTATAGAATAAGCATAAATAAAGGAATGTTTAGTTTAAGCCGGCATACTAATTAGAAAGTATTTTTGGAAGGTGATTATTTCTGAAACTAGGTCTAGGTCGAATGTATTTAATACATAGATCAAGCTTGGTTTTAGCGTCAAGGGTCATTCACCATCACAAAAAGCAGCACTAATGCGTTCTGGTTTGAAAGTAGATCAAATTATTTATTTTTATTCAATTAAAATAATCCTACTTATGCTGGGTATAAAGTTTAGATGTTAATCTTGTTGCATCTAGTCAATTTGTACGAAACTTGGAATATGTATAAGTTTAAGTTGTGACCTGGATTATCGAAAAATCAACAGGATGCGCTAAAATACCTAACATTGAATCATGTCTTCGAAATAACTTGTGACTAGTCATAGTTAAGTCGTCGCTGAAAACTCAATCGGTGGTCGTGGGTTCGATTCCGACCCTGAGCAAATGTGTGATGAACATAAATATTTGTTCTGGGTGTTTCTATGTGTTCGATGTATGTATTTACAAAAAAAATGTATATAAGTATTCTATCAGCAATTTAGTTCCCATTTGTGTGCGCTAGTCGTACATTCTTATACTCATAGTACAAGCTTTGCTTAGTTTGGGGCTAGAGTGTGTGAAATATCCGTGAATATTTATTTATTTATTAAAGTAATGAGATTATGGTATTGTTATCTATGTATCTATTTATTGAAGTTAGGTGAAATGCGTTAGATGAAGGAGAATTCAGGTTTGCAATTAGGCTGTCTCTGTGCATTTTCTTCAGTTCTAGATGACATCACTCTCACTTTTTTCGGTTTAGTTTAGGTAGCAATACAAGCCGCTCTCGTTTAAATCCAATTCATAGTTTGGATTTCATTCTCGGCTCTACTCTGATATTACTATCATGTTACTGTACATTTCACGGTCCATTAAATACGCAATCGAAACAAATCTAATGTAAACTGTCTCAATGACTACACGTTATTCAATACATGCTATTGAAAAGTAGTTGAAAAGATGGTGTGAATGATGTAGGTAAGTAGAAAGTACCAATGTCCCCCAAATGATAAATCTGTATCAAGTTATAGGTACTACTTATGCAATAGTTACGGGTAGCGGTGGTATGCCGTTCGAATCGCCAGCATCAGTGCCCACCGCGCTCCCAGCTGCTAACCACGCGCAAAGCAAACCGCAGTTAATCAGTAAACTGACTAAAGGAATCGTCGGTACCGAATGGGACAACATTTACGAGAAGGATAACGGAATCGTTGTACAAAATGCAGCTTAGTAAAGTTTTGCAGTTATTTGTTGTGATTGTGATCGGGTTCATAAATTATGGTAAGAACTTTACAATATAGGTACTTAATTAGTATCAACAAACAAAAATAATAGTCTTCTGCAGAGCTTGCTTCAGTCAGTGCCTTAAATCTTTTGAAGATTTATCTCTTACTTAAATTCTCGAAGACACTTATTTAGGTAAAATCAATTCTATATTCATCAATACATCAAATTAAATTTTAACGTAAATAATTAAACGATTTTGGTTATTTTACATAAACTTTCGCATTTATGAAATTTCTAGGATAAGTAGGTAACTTACCTGTGTGCAAGGTATGTATTCAACTTACCAGTGTCTGTATGTCATTCAAAAGACATCAACGCGCAACGTATGGAAAAATAAGTCTCGCCTAGGGTCTAAATGAGATTTTAATTAATGTGTGTAGCTATATTTAGTGATGAGTAGAAAATTAATAGTCCAGACTTTATTCTAGGTATTACCTGTTCACCAGGACAAAGTTTGAAGATCGCGAAATTGAACACCTTGTGCCATCTTCATTAAAACGGATATCATTCATTTAACAGCTATAGAATGTTGGGAAGTTTGTAAATAAATGAAACAGACTAGTGTTTTTAATTAGCAGAGTAATAATGAACGTTAAGAAAATAGCATTTTTGAAAGAATTCCTACATAATGAGTCTACTCATTTTAAATTTATCCGCAAAATATTTTTTATTTATGTTTTGTAAGTTTAAGTTGTTGATTCCGTTTGCTAATTTGTTTCACCGAGGTCACTTTAGATCGTCGCGATTTCGAAGTTATTAAGTCCAAAGATTTGATTAAACGGATTTCTTAATCTTTACAGCGTATTGCTAACGATGCAGCTAAAGTTCATGTTATTTTAAAATGTCGACACTTTGGATATAGGTATTCCATCTGAGATTTCATTGAACAACTACCTACTCGCTTACTTGATCTTACTTGACCCATGTCATCAATGATAAATTTACGTTTCACTGGTAACATCTAGATCTAGAGAAAGCAGTAAAACAAAACCTTTTTCTAACGAGTGCCTTTCAAAAATCAAAACAGCTTTAAAAGCTATGGGGAAGGTTTACGAGCTACTGCTTCTCAACTGTCAAATTGAACTTCTTTTGCCAAGATTCCGTCTTATCGTATTATTTTGTTGTTATAAGAAGCTTGAGTTAGTAGAAACCACCCCGTGTTGGAGGAAAGCGATAAGAAAAGAAACCGATTTAAGCATTGCAGTAAGGTTATCGAGTCAAGTTAGGTGATTTTATTATCTGTAAGTGCTCCGCGTCAAATAGCACGTACTCTACAAGTTCCACCACATCTGCCGGCAGATATGTAGGTTTACTGGTGCAATATTTCAACAAAGTCTGGCACAACGACTTGATCTACCTTTCCAAATTCGGACTGCCAAACTAGTGTTCATCTTGCGACACTCTTTCCTTAATCAGAAAGTCATTAACATCCTTGCGAGGATGCATGCAGAGTTCCAACAAGTGAGGGCTTAGTCCGAGGTTGCATTTTAAAACTCCCTACTCTCGAGCCGACAGTCGTCTTTCGGATGTTCTTATATTTTTCTATGGATATCCGAAAGACGACTCTCGGCTGGAGAGTAGGGAGTTTTGCAAATGCAATTTCGGACTAAGCCCTCTGGCCACAGCGTTAACGAGCCGATCTATCAAACTTGGTAAGCCGTTGAATGTACAACCCTCACTCAAGACCACTTAATACATAACAATAAGGTAAATGTAGAATGTGGGGTGGTACCGATGACCGAGTAAGCATGCGCGATTCAACCAGATGACGTTCTCCGCCGTGCAACAGGTCACTGTATGTAACCGACCGGAGTTTATTACATAACTCGAGTTTAAATATAGTAACCGTAAAAGTCTTGTGGGTTTTTTTGACCAGAAAATAATTTGAGTTTACAACACCTCAAAATGACTCAACTCATGCATGAGCTGAGCCGATTCGAGAGACCCGACCAATCCAACTTGAGAAATTTTGACCGACACGAGCTTGACCTACGAGAACGAACCAGTTCCAGTAAATCTGTAGAATTGTTTAAATTGAATACATAGATGAAACCCTATTAAAAAAAAAAATATTGTTCTTATAAAAAAATGTACCTACTTTAGATATTAATTGTAGCTATAGGAACACAAAGCAACAGTCTCTTCTTTTGTATTTTACTTACAGTTTATTTTTAGTTAAACAGAATTTAAGTTCAAATAATCCACAGCATTGAAAGCGAATCTAATTAAATAATTTAAACTCACGGCTGGTCAAAATTAAGATCTAGATTTTAGTACAAGGCTGTACTTAATAATTATCTACAACCTATCTAAGTTCAACATGGTTGAATATGGTAGAGTTCTTCCCTTACAATTAAATAATACATCAAACAAAAACCTTCAAAGACTATTCAAGACTAGATAGTTGAAAACACTTTATCTAGCTAGATAAATATTTTGGTCAAACCCTCCCGAACCTGCTTAGACATGATGGCGATGCTAGGACACGCGATTTTGGGAGAACTGCGCTGATTTGGTAATCGTCGTAACCTTTTAGTTTGTTTGTGTCATTGATTTTTGGTACGTTCTGCGATAAAACAGCTTATGAAGCTTGATGTTGCGAAAAATAAAAGCCACGATATGAGCCTACCCCAGAATGGAAAATTACATCAAACATTACAGATAAATGAGAATAAAGCATAGCCAGAATCCTCTTTGTAACTAAGTGCAGGCAAATTATAATAATGCACGTGACGCTGTACTGTAGTACCTACAAAGGTTACAACACCCCTAATTGCGAAGATAATGGGTAGATTTGCGAAGATAATGGATAGATATAAGACAGTACAAATAGTATACCTACCTACTGCGGTTAGCCTACTTCACTGGTGCATTTTCGACGACCTTCAACTTTCAAGTAGTAGAGCTGGCGGAATTGCCTGCTCCACTCCGCAGTTTCCGATGTTTGTGAAAACTGTTCCGAGAGGAGATCGGAAAAATGAAACCTTGATTATATGTGATTTGATACTTACCTACATATTGTAATATTTGAATTTTGTTCGCAGCTTATACTGTTGGTATGTTGGTAAACTAATCTAATTAAGGTACTTACATACTTCTGGAATAACTTGTTTCAGTATTTACATACTCAATTAGATCAATGTAAGAAGATCCAGATATTGTTTTTTATTTTACGCGATTTCCCATTTGTAAGTATTACGACTTGATTCATCGATGCACGATGGTTTGTGAGTAGATATTTAATGTAGACGTATTTGTATGGTTATGTGAATGTCTACTCCTTCACAATGAAGATAACTAAGTAAATATGTACCTATATGTATTATTTGTCATATCTCTATTGTTTTAGCCGGGTATAATAATTAGCATAGGTATGAACAAAAATGTCTGAATAGCCTATTGTTTAAAATTAAGCTGACTGGCACAATCAAATAGAAAACTCGAAATAATTACATGTAATGAATCAAAAAAGCTATTCCAGCACCCAGAAGAAGCGGCTCCCAAAGCGTGCTGGCGGACGCTGTTTGCAGTCCGGTAGAGACGGCGTGGCGTCAGGAACCTTCGGATAGCATGGGCAAGGTGGAGGCGGTGGTGGCTTGCTCGTAGTTTTATGGATTCTGCCACGACAAAAGTATCCGAAGTCAGGCCTTTTCACGCACAACTTATCGTCCATGCAGTTATCGAACACAGCCTGGGTCTTCCTGCAATGCCTGTAGCCAAAATCTCCTGAACTTTTATCGATACAGCTGAGGTACTGGTTGAATTCTTCGAGGCAGCTCTTCTTAATGTTCTTAAAGACCTGCATAGCGCAGTATGTGACTTTCTTTCCAAGGTCGACGCAGGCACGCGCATCTTTGGTTTCCTCCCGACAGAGCATGAACTCTGTGTTGACTCCTTCGCACTGCTTTCCGAGAAATGGGGCGGCGGTCATGAGTGCCGACGTCGATAAGTTAACTTCTTCCACAGTCAATGCTTGGAATTGTGGAAGGTCTACCTCTTTAGTCACCACCATCTTTTTTACCTTTTATCAGGTGATTAGGTCAAAAATTACAAAATAAATGGATTTGCGATGTAATCCACTGTTTGAATTAGAAATGACGTTTGACAATTACGGTTATTATTTCAGCACTGAATGTCAATAATATTGTTGAGATCCGAACAGTTTTTTCTTATTTCAGGTGTTGATGGCCAGTCTCTAAGGTGTCCGGCAGTGCGCACGAGCAGCGGCTGGTTGGATTTATTTCCCCTACCTTGCAATAAACACTCAGAATGCAAAGTTATGAGCAAACGTCACCTCTGCTGCAAAGGGTTCTGCACTCAAGGAACCAAATCAGCAGCTATTGTATCGTAAGTTAACAGCTATACAGCGAACACACCACATTATGAAACTACTTACAGCTACTTATGCAATCCAATAAGAATTAAAGTTTCTTTACATTTTATTTGCAAGTAAATGTCATGTTACATTACAGCCTAGTAATCAACTAAGCTTACTTCCTCTGAAGGTAACGCGCGAAGCTGTTTTACCAGTACTACCTACAACAACTCTTATTTAGTTTACCCTCGTTAAGTTACATAGGTAGGTACACGCACGACGTAAAATACCACTTCAAAATGTATTCTACATTGGATCACTCTAAAGTCACTCTCAGCTCTGTTAGGTATGACCTAATTGTGATTACGTACGGCAACTTTCAAATCTTGATAAGCATTATCTCAAGGTCACAGTATTAACTCTTAAATGTAAATACATACTTATGTAGCGATCTATTACTATAGAGGCAATCATATAAAATGGTAAATTACTATATTTAGGTAATATGACAAAATATTTTCATATTATTATTTAACTAATTATTCTTTATGATGCCAAGACAGTTACATAACTTATCGAAATCGAAAACCATTATGATAAAAATTAAGCCTTCTATAAATAATTTACTTAGCGAAAGTACAAAAGATAAAACTACGAAAGATAAATCTCGACATAGCAAATCTATTAGACGAAATGCACATGTTTTAGGAGCTATGTGTGTTACATTAAAGCATGTACCTACCTATATACTAGTAAGTACATAACAAATCTGCTAAAACCACTAGCGTGTTTACAAGCTATTCAATATGAATTTGCAATGTTATGCGAGAATTATTTTACATAACGTTACAACAAGTGTTGGAGAACCTACTTACCTATTTTGACTCTTATATTGTATCTTATTAATATGTATTGCATACCTACACTTAATTTATTTGTAGATATCACACACAATCTGTGTAAAAGCGTTATAACTACAGGTTGTCCTAAGAATTAGTGTCAAATGGAATCCAGAAGCTAGAAGACCTTACATGCTATATTAATTCTTGGCACACCCTGTATCACAGCATGAATTCAATTTCCAGGTGCACAAGACAACTGGGTTTTTTGAAGGTCTCTTTGAAGAAGATGAATTAATATCTGAAAATGTGAAAGACAGAGAGAGTAAAATACTTTTTCTCAATAAAGTTATAACAGTAATAGGTCAGTTATTTTGTTTAAATAATTAAATTACGCTACGTACCTACCTACCTATCATATAAGCAGTTATGTCATTTATAAAGCGAGTCTTGAACAAATCAATAATGTTTTGCTTATGTTATGTATTTCTAATACTATTTATTTACCTCATAGTAGTAGTAATACATATATGTATTTATCTACTGGAATCAAGTAAAGCTACCAAGATCTTATTTTGAAGCGTACCTACTTCCAGTGTCAGATCAGTAGAAAATGTGAAATACTAAACAAGTAGGTACCTGTCTAGGTACTAATTACCGGTATACTTATTTTCTATTCAGGCACAACCACAGGTAAATCATTAGCAGTAAAATCTTCTAAAATTGTCGCTGGACAAGAACCTGAGAAAACAAACGAATTGCTACAATGTTTGGCATTAGCTTTAGATAAAAAGCTATCATCCGATGAAGCAGTTAAAAAATATAAGGAAGATGTAAAACCAGTAACTTCAGAGATAAAGGATAAAGATACAAGTAAGACTGCAAAAAAAAGTAATGACCCCAAAAAACTAAAATCAAAGAGCAACGAAAAACTAACAACCAACAAAAAGGAACTTGGGGCTGTTAATACAAGCGAAAAAGAAGAAAGAAGTAGTGAAACAAAATCCAAGAGATCAGATAATAATGTAAAAAATGAAGTCAATTCAAAGAAAACACACCAATCGAAAAGTACCAAAAACACAGCAGCTAACGTTACAAATAAAATTAAACCGTTAGTAGATTTAAAAGAAAACCAAGATGCTACTGAGAAAAAAAGACCCCAAAAAGAAGATGATAATAAAAAACACGTCGATCAATCAAATGCGTTATATAGGACTGAAATAACAAAAGGCATTGATGACAAACTGAATAGTTCAATTTTAAAGGACCCTTATTCAAGCACAGAACCTGAAGAGCTTCAAGAGAAATTAAATAGTTCTTATACAATAGGTGAAAATGAACTTAATTCTTCTCTTTCTTCGCAAGATTTAATGGAGGTTCAAAAAAGTAAACAATCAGAAATCTTTGTGGAAAATAAAATAAACGATGACGTCAACGATGAAGAAAACCACAGTCAAAGTACTATTTCCATTAAGGAAACCACGTATTTACCTACTACGAGCATTGAAACAATTACCAAAGATGACAACGCTGATGTCACTGATAAAAATAACGTATTAGATATTAGTAAAACTAATACCGACAAGGTTGATATCATTTCTTCGAACAGAAAAAAAGCAGACGTCGCTAGGCCACTTAGTGTAAGACCATCTTCATCTAGACCTGGAGCTCCGCGGCTTAGAGAAAAAATCGATAATGTTATACCTGAAACTGATAATTTACTTTTAGCTAAAGTAAATATTATAGCCGAAAATACAAATATTGAAGACGTAAGTTTCTACGCAATATTACTAGATGCAGGTATCATTAGTTACTATGAAGGTAAATAATTATGGATGTCTTATCTTATTGCTTTCAGGAAGAGGAGACTAATGTAGTTATAGAATCACATACAAATGATCAGTCCATGCTAAACACTGAACCCGATCAGTTGCAGCTATCATCAACTGAACATGGTCATCTTGTTCAGCAAATTTTAGATTCGCAAAAGGAATTTTCCCAAGCAGGAAAAACCGAAATTGTAAGTCTAATAACTATGTAGGTATTTACACTAATTAAATCAGCAGTATTAGATTAGAATGCGCGTACTGTTATCGTTCTGTTATAGGAATGGCAGTTTGGAGCTCAGAAAGTGAAAGAAGCAGTCAATCAAGAAATAGAACAGTTGCGATTTAACATCCAAGCGCTGTCTCGTGTCGCAAATCCCCTAGGGAAGCTACTAGATCACATACAGGAAGATGCGGAAGTGATGCGTCAGGAACTTCAACAATGGACTAATGTTTATGATGAAGTTTCGAAGGAAATGCAAAAACAAAAAACGTTAGTTCTAATTCAATATAATTCACCTATTATTAGAAACTTAGATTATTAGATACTAGCAGATACTTGCGATTTTTAAATTAACACAAAGATCAAACAAAACAATATGGTTCTCGCTTTATTTTATGTTAAAGGAGAGTGGACAACAACTAAAAACAATATGTCCCTCCGGTTTGTCACATACTAGTATGTTTCAAAAGACTTCTATATTATATTTTTTATCGTATATTATATTTTGATATAAAATTATATTCAAATAATTCACCTTTTATTAGATATACTGGTATGTAAGCATATATCACTATGGATTCACAATGTATCTAGTACTTGGATTTACAATTAGGTACATTGTGTTAGGTACTGTATAAAAACATATCTGCTATGGCCATAACAGTATTCCCCCTAATATTTCATCCCACTACTAACAATGTCATGTCTTTATTTACAGAGCAAATGATGAAACATTGGTGCCGCTTCAAACAAGATTGAAACAGCTTGAAATTGATGTAAAAGAAAAAGGCGATAAAATAGATGATCTTAAAATATTAATTTACAAAAATTCTTCGAGAATTGAAAAATTACTAGTAAATGGGAATGTGCAATAAACAAGTATATAGTTATGTAGATGAATTATGCATTTTCATTTCTTTTTTTATTTTATTTATTAGATCAATTTCACTACATTTTAGGTACCCTATCAATCAAAATATACATCATGGAATCCATAAAATTGTCTTGGCATCAAATCATACAATAATTTCATTTGAGTTAAAAAAAACATGAAAGTTTATGCCTTCCATTGACAGCTCAACACATTACTTTAGGCAAATGGCTATTCCCATATTAGTCCAGTCAAAATAGACTAAAATTATGACTTCAGTTTGCATTAATTCCCAACAAGCTGGATTTTTGTGCAGGCCTTGAATACGTCATTACAAATGATATGTCAAAAGTCCCCATCGATCCCGCTTGTGCGTTGTTTTTTATTCGAGGTCAAAGGTCATAAATTTGCATTTTTTGCGTATATCTCTGAAACAACGAAAGCTATTGGAAAGTGGTTGAGGTAAAGTTTGTACATCGTAAAATTGTCTACAAAAATACCTCAACACTTTTCTTCTACAAAGCATCGTTTTTGAGATAAAGTGACTTTAGACCGCAGGAAAATCGTCGAAGATGCTGCGTTTTTTTCATTTCAGCCGTTTTATCTGCTTCATTGCCACAGAACAAACAGTATTTCTTGAAATTTACTGAAAGGGGTGATGGGTTCGATGGGTTAGTCCTCCTCCAAGGTAATGAATCGTCTTTTTGTTTCAAGTAAGTAGATTGTAGATCGTAAAATTGTCTACAAAAATATCTCAACACTTTTCTTCTACAAAGCATCGCTTTCGAGATAAAGTGACTTTGGACCGCAGGAAAATCCACTAAAATGCTGCGTTTTTTTCATTTCAGCCGTTTTATATGCTTCATTGCCATAGAACGAACAGTATTTCTTGAAACAAAAAGACGATTCATTACCTTGGAGGAGGACTAACCCATCGAACCAATCTCCCCTTTCATTAAATTTCAAGAAATACTGTTTGTTCTGTGGCAATGAAGCAGATAAAACGGCTGAAATGAAAAAAACGCAGTATCTTCGACGACTTTCCTGCGGTCTAAAGTCACTTTATCTCGAAAACGATGCTTTGTAGAAGAAAAGTGTTGAGGTATTTTTGTAGACAATTTTACGATGTACAAACTTTACCTCAACCACTTTCCAATAGCTTTCGTTGTTTCAGAGATATACGCAAAAAATGCAAATTTATGACCTTTGACCTCGAATAAAAAACAACGCACAAGCGGGATCGATGGGGACTTTTGACATATCATTTGTAATGACGTATTCAAGGCCTGTACAAAAATCCAGCTTGTTGGGAATTAATGCAAACTGGAATGTCTATTTTGACTGGACTATATTATTTATGCCTCGGCCAAACTAATAGAATGTGATATAATTATGTAAACATATTGTCTCAGTGGGATTTTATGACTATTGGTAATAATTTTTTTACACTATTACTTATGGATTTTTATCCTTAATACACAATTTTAGATTTCAGAGATCAGGGAAGTTTATTTAGAAATCATTCAATCACAAAAGAACAGGAAAATGTAACTTAATAAATATTATAACATTTAAATTAAATTTTAACATTACCATTTGTTTTGATGGAAATTAATAATATCAATAAGACAAATGGGAATGAACAGAATAAGGTCCTATATAAATCTTGTTATGTTGATTTTAATCTTGTAAAATTAAAGACAGTGTGTGTCTTCAATTTTATAACAAAGAAATATGGTGTGTGCTGGACAGTGCACATCATTTATATACAAATAGGACAATATTATATAACGTTAAAAAGTTGCATGTGTACCACACCTCGGGCTTCCTTGACGGCTTTTTAACATATTTGTAGCTCTTTCCATGACCATCATCAATTTGTGCTGGCTCTCTAAGCGTTCTAAACAGTTACTACAGATTGTCTTTGGAAGTGGATCAGACTGAGAAACCTGAAATAATAATATTACAAATAAATATATGATTTAGATAAGATAAAACAAAGATAAAACTGCCAAACTGATTTGGAATCATTCAGTAATCCTTGACCATAATTGTACTTGATAATGTCATAGGTATTTCTGTAAGTTTATTTACATTTATGGAAAGATATCGACTGATTTTCTCCGATATACAAAGTCGTAGGCCTTCGTGTCCGTAGATGTGAAGGACAACCCGATGCATTTCAGAGCACAACCTGCAGATATAGCCACACAAAGTTGCTCTCTCTAAACTTCCCATTTTAGTGTGAATGTATTTTGATAATAGCTTTTATTTATGTACCCTAGCGTCTAATTATTAATTTATGTCACTTTTACTCTGTAAAGTTACGTTTACTGTTGTGCTCTCGAATCAAAATATTTTTATTGCTTTTGTTAGATTTTTGTACAGATATACATGAACACTGCCTGCGTTGACTGCGTTCCACAGACTAATTAGATGATAGGATAGCCAGCCTGCACAGACTAAACAGACATAACCAACATCGTATAATTATCGTACGAATTGGCAACACTATTCAACCTCTCCCCCCGCAACCAGGAAAAAAAGAAGAAACAAATCCCTTGTACATTTTAGGGGGTGCCATGATTACACAACCATGGAAAACACAGCCACGGAATGCACAGCCCGGAATTGGTGACCATATTGGCATCCAATTCCATGGTTGTGCACTCCGTGGCTGTGTTTTCCATGGTATGGTTGTACATTCCCGACACGTGTTGGGAATTTGATGCCATATGACGTCATAGCATATGCTTCGTTTGCACTTACTCTTGTACTAGTAGCTAACTATGCCACTGTCAAAATATTATTTTTAAACTTATCTTGTTTTACGTGTGATGTGTGACAGTAGGTGCGAGGAGCGAAGCGACGAGCGTTAGTTTGATATAGAAAACCGCGCCAGAACCTACATGCGTTGAACCATTTGCTAGACAATAATTATTGAATTGGATTGTTTTCTTTTCATATTATATTCTGTGCAGTTCATCTTTATCGAAATGGGATATTAACATTTTAATCTGTGGTTTCATCTAAACGAAGCATAAGCTAGGCTTTCGACCAATCAGAGCAATGGTCACCAATTCCATGGTCGTGTTTTCCAATTCCAAGGCTGTACATTCTGTGGTTGGACATTCCCACCCAACACGTGTCGGGAATGCGTAGCCCAGATTTCGTGTACATTTTGGCTGCGAATTCCTGGTTGAGTATTCCTGGCTGTGTTTTCCGTGGTCGTGCTTTCCATGGTTGTACATTAACCGGACCCCATTTTAGTTAGGTAATTATGTTCTGTGGTTAGTACCATACAAGTACCATACCATACTAGGCATGGGCGTTTTTGGATTTTTTCACAAACCGATACAAAACCGATTTCAGATTTTGAAATCGATTTCAAAAACCGTTTTTAAAAAACGGTTTTTAGTTTTCGGTGCAAAACTAAAATCACGAATGCGTATCAAAACTATAGAAAACTAAAACTTTAGCTAGATTTAGATTTCGTTCGTTTGCAGTTTGAGTTTGGTTTTCGTTTTCGGTGCAAAACTAAAATCACGAATGCGTATCAAAACTATAGAAAACTAAAACTTTAGGTAGATTAAGATTTTGTTCGTTTGCAGTTTGTGTTTGGTTTTCGTTTTCGGTGCAAAACTAAACTCACGTCGGTTCGGTTTGGTTTCGTTCGGATAAGATTGTTTGCAGTTTGCGTTATCATCGTGCGTTTTCTAAAAACGGTTTTCTCATATTGGAATATCGATGCGATACGATTTCTGACTGCAAACGGATTTCAGTTTCGTTTTGATATATCTGTCTCATGCCTATACCATACACGAGAGCAAAGAGAATATAATACTACACGAGAGTAGCAAAAATCAAAACAGTATTGTTGCTTCTTTTTTCAGGTTATTGCAATAATAATTGTCTTTATTTTACTGGCAAAAAAAAAAGAACGCACTCTTAAGATAATGCCTCAAATAGATGAAAAACCAAGAGTTTATTTAGAAGAGTTTCGCTTGAAGGTACTTCGTTTAGTTTTGTTGATTTATCTTAGGATTTACTGTCAGGGAATCGACTACCAATTTAATTTTTAATTGATTAATAATAATACGTTGCAGTAAATTATCAGATCTGCAGATACTATGTCATGTAAATCCTCGTAAAATTTTGGACGTGATATTTGGAGGTTATGTTTACTACTGTGCTTCTAGAATGCTGCTGAAGACTTTGGAATGGCTGATGAAAAATGGAACTTCAAGAAATTTGTTAAGAAATTCCGTATCGTAATAGTCAGAATGGATTCTTCTGAAATGGAATTTGATTTGATTGGGATTCAGCCTGCCTTTGCTAATGCCTTCCGCAGGCTCATGCTGAGCGAGGTACCTAGTATGGCGATTGAGAAAGTGATGATCAAAAACAATACTTCCATTATTCAAGATGAAGTCTTAGCTCATAGACTTGGACTTATACCATTAAAGGCGGATCCAAGATTGTTTGAATATCGTCCTGAAGGTACGCTAATTCATTATATTCAATTAGTTTTTTGCATTCATCTTGATTGCCATACTACATTAAACTTAAATATACTCAACATGTATAAATATATTGAATAAAGTCAACATTTTTATTATTACTTTTATATACTCTTACATAAAAATAAACCAAAATATTCATCATCAGCATTTCAGCTTGTTGGCACCCACTGCTGAGTATAGGCCCCCTCTTTACTATGAAACAAATATGTATGTAACATGATATAGCTTTTTATATAAAACATAACTATTTCAGATGCAACAGAGGGCAATGAATTCAACACTTTAGAATTTTCTCTAAAAGTAAAATGTACTACAAATAAATCACAAGCTAAAGACTCTTACAGAGCAGAGGACTTGTATGAAAATCATAGTGGTAAGTAGCCACTTTTTGTCAGCTTCTTATTGACCTGTTATGAACTTTATTTAATAGATTATCCTATGACACATAAATCTATATAAAAAGTATTTAGAAATAGTTAGAAATAGATTATGAAAGCACCTAAAACCTAGAAGATTTTTTTTTAATTTGGCCTTTGGGTCCCATTTTAAGATAAAAAAATCTTGTATACAAACCCTACATGTATTGGTTCAAAATTAGAATTCCTTGTGTTAATGACTTAATATAAATCAATGATAATCAAATCTGAACATAGTAGTTTTTCATTTTAGAGTGGTTGAATAATTTTTAACATAATTTTAGTATTTACTTCTCAAATGAAATGGCATCCTGTGGGCAACCAAGCTACAGTCCACAAAGAATCTACTGTGGGTCCAGTGCATGGAGACATACTTATTTCTAAAATGCGGCCCGGCCATGAGCTGGACTTGCACCTTGTCGCAGTAAAGGGGATTGGCAGAGACCATGCCAAGTTTTCTCCTGTTGGTATGTGTGAATCTTCAATTTTATGTACAATTTCTACTCCTCATGGATCTACCCGCTGAGCCTCTAACTAAAGTCTTAAGACTTCCTTTTCAGGACAAATATTTGTGAAGAATGCTTGTACTCTGCTAAAGTTACTAATAAAAATATATGAATATTTCTTTGTGTGTCTTTAAATATGTTATTTATTAATGTATGGTCCGTGGTTAATTATGCTCCTGAATCTGCATATTAACAACCTATTAAAAGATAGTAATTTATTTAATCACACCTATTTATTGATCATAAGACCTTTTGCCTCAAATTAAAAATACTTTGTGCAGTTATTTAGTTACAAATGAACTAATAGCTTTATTTATTGCAGCTACAGCCTCATACAGATTGCTGCCGGATATAACATTAACAAGAGAGGTGAAAGGCAGTGAAGCTTCCTTGCTTCAGAGCTGCTTTTCCCCCGGCGTCATCAACATTAACTCTGAGGGACGAGCTTACGTGAAGGATGCACGATACGACAGCTGCAGTCGCAATGTTTATAGATACGACGATATTAAGGACGCTGTGGTATTGAGTCGCGTTCGAGATCATTTTATATGTAAGTTGCATCATTATTTATCTAAGTCATGTTTTATCTCCCGGTTTTCATCCTAAGGTTGCCTGGAAGAAATAGCGATAAGGCGGCCCATTGTACTTCACTTGAAACATATTGCATTGCAATCTTTTTTCTTTCCTATTAATACTTATTAATGCGAAAGTTTATATTGATGGATGGATGTATGTTTAAAATACTCTTTCATGCAAAAACTACTGAATGGATTATATTCAAACTTTACAATAATGTTGTTGATACATCAGAATAACACACAGACTTTAATTTATAAAGATATTGTGCTAAATGTGCGAAAAATATAACGATAGCAAGACGAAGTCGCGTTGCGAGAGATATTAGATATATTTTTTTGATAAATTCTATCATAATATTATTTTATACAATGATTTTTGTTGCAGTTAACGTGGAATCAGTTGGAGCAATGACGCCGAATGTGATATTTATAGAAGCTGTTAAAATTTTAAGAGATAAATGCAAATCGTTTTTGGATGAATTGAATAGCTTGAAATAAATTTTTAAAGTGAGTAAATGTTTATTTTTTCTTGCAATCATATCATTCAAACAGTTACTGTGAAAGGTGTCTTGGCCAGCAGTTAAACAATATTAAATAAGTAAATAAATAAATTAAATCAAAGTCCCAAACACTGTATAAATCATAAGTAGGTACTGTATAGAATAAGCATAAATAAAGGAATGTTTAGTTTAAGCCGGCATACTAATTAGAAAGTATTTTTGGAAGGTGATTATTTCTGAAACTAGGTCTAGGTCGAATGTATTTAATACATAGATCAAGCTTGGTTTTAGCGTCAAGGGTCATTCACCATCACAAAAAGCAGCACTAATGCGTTCTGGTTTGAAAGTAGATCAAATTATTTATTTTTATTCAATTAAAATAATCCTAC
This sequence comes from Ecliptopera silaceata, assembly GCA_932527185.1. Classification (NCBI taxonomy): domain Eukaryota; kingdom Metazoa; phylum Arthropoda; class Insecta; order Lepidoptera; family Geometridae; genus Ecliptopera; species Ecliptopera silaceata. The sequence goes on along the minus strand of OW052208.1, from coordinate 4,000,776 downwards.
TTATGCTGGGTATAAAGTTTAGATGTTAATCTTGTTGCATCTAGTCAATTTGTACGAAACTTGGAATATGTATAAGTTTAAGTTGTGACCTGGATTATCGAAAAATCAACAGGATGCGCTAAAATACCTAACATTGAATCATGTCTTCGAAATAACTTGTGACTAGTCATAGTTAAGTCGTCGCTGAAAACTCAATCGGTGGTCGTGGGTTCGATTCCGACCCTGAGCAAATGTGTGATGAACATAAATATTTGTTCTGGGTGTTTCTATGTGTTCGATGTATGTATTTACAAAAAAAATGTATATAAGTATTCTATCAGCAATTTAGTTCCCATTTGTGTGCGCTAGTCGTACATTCTTATACTCATAGTACAAGCTTTGCTTAGTTTGGGGCTAGAGTGTGTGAAATATCCGTGAATATTTATTTATTTATTAAAGTAATGAGATTATGGTATTGTTATCTATGTATCTATTTATTGAAGTTAGGTGAAATGCGTTAGATGAAGGAGAATTCAGGTTTGCAATTAGGCTGTCTCTGTGCATTTTCTTCAGTTCTAGATGACATCACTCTCACTTTTTTCGGTTTAGTTTAGGTAGCAATACAAGCCGCTCTCGTTTAAATCCAATTCATAGTTTGGATTTCATTCTCGGCTCTACTCTGATATTACTATCATGTTACTGTACATTTCACGGTCCATTAAATACGCAATCGAAACAAATCTAATGTAAACTGTCTCAATGACTACACGTTATTCAATACATGCTATTGAAAAGTAGTTGAAAAGATGGTGTGAATGATGTAGGTAAGTAGAAAGTACCAATGTCCCCCAAATGATAAATCTGTATCAAGTTATAGGTACTACTTATGCAATAGTTACGGGTAGCGGTGGTATGCCGTTCGAATCGCCAGCATCAGTGCCCACCGCGCTCCCAGCTGCTAACCACGCGCAAAGCAAACCGCAGTTAATCAGTAAACTGACTAAAGGAATCGTCGGTACCGAATGGGACAACATTTACGAGAAGGATAACGGAATCGTTGTACAAAATGCAGCTTAGTAAAGTTTTGCAGTTATTTGTTGTGATTGTGATCGGGTTCATAAATTATGGTAAGAACTTTACAATATAGGTACTTAATTAGTATCAACAAACAAAAATAATAGTCTTCTGCAGAGCTTGCTTCAGTCAGTGCCTTAAATCTTTTGAAGATTTATCTCTTACTTAAATTCTCGAAGACACTTATTTAGGTAAAATCAATTCTATATTCATCAATACATCAAATTAAATTTTAACGTAAATAATTAAACGATTTTGGTTATTTTACATAAACTTTCGCATTTATGAAATTTCTAGGATAAGTAGGTAACTTACCTGTGTGCAAGGTATGTATTCAACTTACCAGTGTCTGTATGTCATTCAAAAGACATCAACGCGCAACGTATGGAAAAATAAGTCTCGCCTAGGGTCTAAATGAGATTTTAATTAATGTGTGTAGCTATATTTAGTGATGAGTAGAAAATTAATAGTCCAGACTTTATTCTAGGTATTACCTGTTCACCAGGACAAAGTTTGAAGATCGCGAAATTGAACACCTTGTGCCATCTTCATTAAAACGGATATCATTCATTTAACAGCTATAGAATGTTGGGAAGTTTGTAAATAAATGAAACAGACTAGTGTTTTTAATTAGCAGAGTAATAATGAACGTTAAGAAAATAGCATTTTTGAAAGAATTCCTACATAATGAGTCTACTCATTTTAAATTTATCCGCAAAATATTTTTTATTTATGTTTTGTAAGTTTAAGTTGTTGATTCCGTTTGCTAATTTGTTTCACCGAGGTCACTTTAGATCGTCGCGATTTCGAAGTTATTAAGTCCAAAGATTTGATTAAACGGATTTCTTAATCTTTACAGCGTATTGCTAACGATGCAGCTAAAGTTCATGTTATTTTAAAATGTCGACACTTTGGATATAGGTATTCCATCTGAGATTTCATTGAACAACTACCTACTCGCTTACTTGATCTTACTTGACCCATGTCATCAATGATAAATTTACGTTTCACTGGTAACATCTAGATCTAGAGAAAGCAGTAAAACAAAACCTTTTTCTAACGAGTGCCTTTCAAAAATCAAAACAGCTTTAAAAGCTATGGGGAAGGTTTACGAGCTACTGCTTCTCAACTGTCAAATTGAACTTCTTTTGCCAAGATTCCGTCTTATCGTATTATTTTGTTGTTATAAGAAGCTTGAGTTAGTAGAAACCACCCCGTGTTGGAGGAAAGCGATAAGAAAAGAAACCGATTTAAGCATTGCAGTAAGGTTATCGAGTCAAGTTAGGTGATTTTATTATCTGTAAGTGCTCCGCGTCAAATAGCACGTACTCTACAAGTTCCACCACATCTGCCGGCAGATATGTAGGTTTACTGGTGCAATATTTCAACAAAGTCTGGCACAACGACTTGATCTACCTTTCCAAATTCGGACTGCCAAACTAGTGTTCATCTTGCGACACTCTTTCCTTAATCAGAAAGTCATTAACATCCTTGCGAGGATGCATGCAGAGTTCCAACAAGTGAGGGCTTAGTCCGAGGTTGCATTTTAAAACTCCCTACTCTCGAGCCGACAGTCGTCTTTCGGATGTTCTTATATTTTTCTATGGATATCCGAAAGACGACTCTCGGCTGGAGAGTAGGGAGTTTTGCAAATGCAATTTCGGACTAAGCCCTCTGGCCACAGCGTTAACGAGCCGATCTATCAAACTTGGTAAGCCGTTGAATGTACAACCCTCACTCAAGACCACTTAATACATAACAATAAGGTAAATGTAGAATGTGGGGTGGTACCGATGACCGAGTAAGCATGCGCGATTCAACCAGATGACGTTCTCCGCCGTGCAACAGGTCACTGTATGTAACCGACCGGAGTTTATTACATAACTCGAGTTTAAATATAGTAACCGTAAAAGTCTTGTGGGTTTTTTTGACCAGAAAATAATTTGAGTTTACAACACCTCAAAATGACTCAACTCATGCATGAGCTGAGCCGATTCGAGAGACCCGACCAATCCAACTTGAGAAATTTTGACCGACACGAGCTTGACCTACGAGAACGAACCAGTTCCAGTAAATCTGTAGAATTGTTTAAATTGAATACATAGATGAAACCCTATTAAAAAAAAAAATATTGTTCTTATAAAAAAATGTACCTACTTTAGATATTAATTGTAGCTATAGGAACACAAAGCAACAGTCTCTTCTTTTGTATTTTACTTACAGTTTATTTTTAGTTAAACAGAATTTAAGTTCAAATAATCCACAGCATTGAAAGCGAATCTAATTAAATAATTTAAACTCACGGCTGGTCAAAATTAAGATCTAGATTTTAGTACAAGGCTGTACTTAATAATTATCTACAACCTATCTAAGTTCAACATGGTTGAATATGGTAGAGTTCTTCCCTTACAATTAAATAATACATCAAACAAAAACCTTCAAAGACTATTCAAGACTAGATAGTTGAAAACACTTTATCTAGCTAGATAAATATTTTGGTCAAACCCTCCCGAACCTGCTTAGACATGATGGCGATGCTAGGACACGCGATTTTGGGAGAACTGCGCTGATTTGGTAATCGTCGTAACCTTTTAGTTTGTTTGTGTCATTGATTTTTGGTACGTTCTGCGATAAAACAGCTTATGAAGCTTGATGTTGCGAAAAATAAAAGCCACGATATGAGCCTACCCCAGAATGGAAAATTACATCAAACATTACAGATAAATGAGAATAAAGCATAGCCAGAATCCTCTTTGTAACTAAGTGCAGGCAAATTATAATAATGCACGTGACGCTGTACTGTAGTACCTACAAAGGTTACAACACCCCTAATTGCGAAGATAATGGGTAGATTTGCGAAGATAATGGATAGATATAAGACAGTACAAATAGTATACCTACCTACTGCGGTTAGCCTACTTCACTGGTGCATTTTCGACGACCTTCAACTTTCAAGTAGTAGAGCTGGCGGAATTGCCTGCTCCACTCCGCAGTTTCCGATGTTTGTGAAAACTGTTCCGAGAGGAGATCGGAAAAATGAAACCTTGATTATATGTGATTTGATACTTACCTACATATTGTAATATTTGAATTTTGTTCGCAGCTTATACTGTTGGTATGTTGGTAAACTAATCTAATTAAGGTACTTACATACTTCTGGAATAACTTGTTTCAGTATTTACATACTCAATTAGATCAATGTAAGAAGATCCAGATATTGTTTTTTATTTTACGCGATTTCCCATTTGTAAGTATTACGACTTGATTCATCGATGCACGATGGTTTGTGAGTAGATATTTAATGTAGACGTATTTGTATGGTTATGTGAATGTCTACTCCTTCACAATGAAGATAACTAAGTAAATATGTACCTATATGTATTATTTGTCATATCTCTATTGTTTTAGCCGGGTATAATAATTAGCATAGGTATGAACAAAAATGTCTGAATAGCCTATTGTTTAAAATTAAGCTGACTGGCACAATCAAATAGAAAACTCGAAATAATTACATGTAATGAATCAAAAAAGCTATTCCAGCACCCAGAAGAAGCGGCTCCCAAAGCGTGCTGGCGGACGCTGTTTGCAGTCCGGTAGAGACGGCGTGGCGTCAGGAACCTTCGGATAGCATGGGCAAGGTGGAGGCGGTGGTGGCTTGCTCGTAGTTTTATGGATTCTGCCACGACAAAAGTATCCGAAGTCAGGCCTTTTCACGCACAACTTATCGTCCATGCAGTTATCGAACACAGCCTGGGTCTTCCTGCAATGCCTGTAGCCAAAATCTCCTGAACTTTTATCGATACAGCTGAGGTACTGGTTGAATTCTTCGAGGCAGCTCTTCTTAATGTTCTTAAAGACCTGCATAGCGCAGTATGTGACTTTCTTTCCAAGGTCGACGCAGGCACGCGCATCTTTGGTTTCCTCCCGACAGAGCATGAACTCTGTGTTGACTCCTTCGCACTGCTTTCCGAGAAATGGGGCGGCGGTCATGAGTGCCGACGTCGATAAGTTAACTTCTTCCACAGTCAATGCTTGGAATTGTGGAAGGTCTACCTCTTTAGTCACCACCATCTTTTTTACCTTTTATCAGGTGATTAGGTCAAAAATTACAAAATAAATGGATTTGCGATGTAATCCACTGTTTGAATTAGAAATGACGTTTGACAATTACGGTTATTATTTCAGCACTGAATGTCAATAATATTGTTGAGATCCGAACAGTTTTTTCTTATTTCAGGTGTTGATGGCCAGTCTCTAAGGTGTCCGGCAGTGCGCACGAGCAGCGGCTGGTTGGATTTATTTCCCCTACCTTGCAATAAACACTCAGAATGCAAAGTTATGAGCAAACGTCACCTCTGCTGCAAAGGGTTCTGCACTCAAGGAACCAAATCAGCAGCTATTGTATCGTAAGTTAACAGCTATACAGCGAACACACCACATTATGAAACTACTTACAGCTACTTATGCAATCCAATAAGAATTAAAGTTTCTTTACATTTTATTTGCAAGTAAATGTCATGTTACATTACAGCCTAGTAATCAACTAAGCTTACTTCCTCTGAAGGTAACGCGCGAAGCTGTTTTACCAGTACTACCTACAACAACTCTTATTTAGTTTACCCTCGTTAAGTTACATAGGTAGGTACACGCACGACGTAAAATACCACTTCAAAATGTATTCTACATTGGATCACTCTAAAGTCACTCTCAGCTCTGTTAGGTATGACCTAATTGTGATTACGTACGGCAACTTTCAAATCTTGATAAGCATTATCTCAAGGTCACAGTATTAACTCTTAAATGTAAATACATACTTATGTAGCGATCTATTACTATAGAGGCAATCATATAAAATGGTAAATTACTATATTTAGGTAATATGACAAAATATTTTCATATTATTATTTAACTAATTATTCTTTATGATGCCAAGACAGTTACATAACTTATCGAAATCGAAAACCATTATGATAAAAATTAAGCCTTCTATAAATAATTTACTTAGCGAAAGTACAAAAGATAAAACTACGAAAGATAAATCTCGACATAGCAAATCTATTAGACGAAATGCACATGTTTTAGGAGCTATGTGTGTTACATTAAAGCATGTACCTACCTATATACTAGTAAGTACATAACAAATCTGCTAAAACCACTAGCGTGTTTACAAGCTATTCAATATGAATTTGCAATATTTTAATTCGTAGAAGAAGCACCTAGCTAGTGTTTGTAAACTTTAAAGTGTAATATGTAGGATTGCTTGTAAGTACCTACAGGCCTTGAAAGTTAGTTTTAACATTATTTATGAATAGTTATACAACCAAACAATGCATCTTATGTAGGAATATGTTAACTATCTGATGTTTCATTTGTAACTAACCACTTAGAATACGCTACCATTAAAAAGCCGTTGACTTAAAACCAATAATATACTTCTCACTACCAACGACACAACTTTATTTTTCAACAAATTATCTTGTTTCTCAATACCTACTGTGCTCACGTAATCCCAATACCTGTCTACTTGGTTCCTTATTAGTAGTAAATGTTCACTTTCTTAACCACAGTCACCATCAGCTTCAGGTTGACATCAATCATTTCCGATATCATGCATAAAGGATTCCTTACTGAGTTTTTTTTATACATTATGATCATAAAATCCATTGCGATTGCGATCCGTTGCAGAAATTCAACGAACGAGTTGTACAAAGACAGCTCTCATAGATTACAAGTAGCGCCTCTCATATTTTTAATTTTATGCTTGTACACAAATCACTTTAGTCAAAATAAACACAACAGCAAATCTATCATTTTAAAAGATTAAGCTTTATACATCTAGCTTTAAATGAGGATTAGAACACGCCATCATGAAATCACGTTTCATTGTAGTACCACCACCGGTCAACCGAGTACCGATAGCACAAGCCCAAGCACATCCTCTAGCACGACGAGCACAACTACCACAACCACTAGTACCACCACAACTACAACTACCACTACAACTCCGACAACTACCACTACAATTCCGACTACTACCACTACAACTCCGAGTACCACTACCACCAGCTCGACAACGACGACGACCCCCAGACCGACAACAAAACCGACGGAGCCGCAGCTGCAGCCATTCCTCCAACTGCTCCCGATACAGAGGACGGAGGCTTCTACTGTGAAAGCTAGCGCTCAGGCTAAGCCAGGTATCTACTTCCGTTTATTCACATCCATCGCAGTGCCCAAAACCTTTGAGGTAGCAAGTGCATAGGATCTCATGGTAAAAAGTACCTATGAACATTCTTATCTAGCAGTCCAGCATCTACGACATTGGACAATAAAATACATTGCATAATTCGCTAATTATTGTCCCCAAGGCTAATGAATGCCCTTCACACGCCGCCACCCAATCCCTTCAATCTAAAACAATGTGGTTTCCGTGACCGTAATTTTATAGATCACATACATACCTACTGCCTACATAACAGCAGTTTGCCGTTGCTACTGCTGACACAACTTTGGAAGGTCAAGTAAAGTAACGTTCACTGCCCTGCTATTGAACTACTTACCGTACCTACTGTTCGTAGGCGACGACGATAGCATAACCACTTACGTTTACGTATAACCTTTCACACGCGAGACTCAGTCCTTTGTTTTTCCTTTACCATTTTATATAACAGCTATAGTACCTTGCATTATTATTTACATCTTAAAATAAGGTTTATTTACGACGGGATTATAGAAACCGCGACCTTACAATCGAAATGCAGGGTCACTGTACTTACCTCTAATGCTCACCATTCACGTGTAGAGCTCTAAAAAGGTTTCTGTCGTTAAACGCAGGAAAATCGAAGAAGCTGGTGTGTCCGAAGCCAGGGCAGAGACAGCTGGTGTTATTCCCAATTCCTTGCGAGAAGAACTCACAGTGCCGATCAAGTAGTGGGATTGACCACGTTTGCTGCGAAGGGCAGTGCACACAAGGAGTACCGGCGCCCAAACCTACTCCACCGCCGAAGCCTCATCAACGTAATCAACATACCATATATTTTATTAATAGTACTTATCATCACTAGTATCGCTGGTTACCGTAATACCTACTAATGTATGATGTATGTAATAAATATAATCGGAAATGTAAAGTTACCATTAGCTAAAGCACTATGTATTTGTGCTTTTACTGCTTCCGGTGTAAAGATCAGGAAGTCGTCTACTATTTTATTTGATGTTTTATGAAGGTATAACGTGATCAACAAAACCTGTCTCAAGAGGCCTGTTATAAATAAATAAATATTCACGGACAATTCACACATCTTGTCCCAAAATAAGCAAAGCTTGTACTATGGGAACTAGAATGCTGATATTTTTTTGGTAAATAAGACCTTACATAAAATACATAGTAACACCCAGACACAGAACAAATATTTAAGTTTATCACATAAACATTTGCTCCGGGTGGGAATCGAACCCACTACCCACAGCATAGAATGCAGAGCTACAACCTAACTGAGCTGTGAAGCCTGTCAAATTTACATGTATTTATATTTCTAGCACTACTGGGTGTGATTCCACGAGAATGTCCAGCGACTCCACTGGGTGAGCTGCTGTTCGAAGTGCAGACTTGTAAGTCAGACGCGGATTGCTGGCCGCGAGTATGCTGTCCTGACGGCACTCGGTCATACTGCCGCACGGCGCGAGCTCGACTCGACCTCGTGCCTATCGCCAACCAGATCGACGGACGTAAGTATCCAGCCCAAGGTAACTACTAAAGAGAGTTCTGTTTCAGTTCTCTCTTCAGAAGAGCATAACAATTAATGTAAGTACTTACATAATATGTATTATCCTTTCGTCTGCAAATCGTCTGCGCGCGAAAACGGCGGATGTGCGACATGCGTTTTTTTGTGGTCGGCGCGCGCACTCCGCTTGGTAAATGATGGATGATTGTACTTTATTTTACTACTGTTAATATGTATTATTATACCTTTTTGAAATCAGCTTGAAATACTCTAACTACTTGAACAATCATTATTACTTATTTACAAACGTACATTTTGCTACTCGAAGTCAAAGATTTAGTAAAGGGAAAAATTACAAGTTCATGTACGAAAACCTCTAAATAATTCAAATAAGAAGTTTTTTAAATCTAATAAGAATTTGATTTAAAAGTTTATGCACCATTATATGATATAAATTCAACAGAAACAACATTTCAATACATTTTTGACAAAAAAAAACAATCACAAAAAAGGTTCGTTATCGGCAATCTTAGCGCACAGCTGTAAAGAGTTCCACTTTCAAAGATTGTTTATAAATTCCACGAACTTCAAGTGGCCCTTTTAATGGCTTAAGCCACTAGAGTGGTTCATAAACTCTGTTTTAAACAAAGAATCTCACATCTCAAGCATATTATTTACGATCTGTGAAATAAATACCAGACCTATTAAAAATCACCATCAAATACACACTTTCAATTTGCGCGATGTAGTACAAAGTAGGTTCAATAAGTTAGACAAAATCATTAGTATCCAAAAACTGTAATATATTTACAATAGATTCGTGATAAAATAATCACCTGTTACCATACAAAAACATTTAGAAATAAAACAATCAAATCTTTAAAAAACTTGCCATTTTTTATGATTACAGTGCCAAGGATCAACCAATGAAACTGGATGTGGCATTTTAGTATGTATCGTCAATTCGTTTTCGTTCATACTGTACGAGTTTGGCTATTGAACAAAAAAAAGTACTTAACAAGAAATCAATAATAATTAAGAAAAACATTAAGAAAAACATTAAGAAAAAATAATAAACATTAAAATCGGAATGATGATGATGATTATCCGAAGGAATAGGTAATAACGTAGTACATACCTACTCAGTTACTTATTTATCTAATAATAAAACATTAAAATCGAAATTATGATGATGGATGACATACTGAAATGCCACTTCCATTCCTATTTAGATCCGGCAAAATGGTCGGTACGTTGACCTTTGAGCGCGTGTATCGGGCTGTCCGTCGGTCAGCTCCTGATTCATGCGTGGAGTGCTTGTATTTATTTCCCTATTTTGAAGAAATACAATTACATTCTAACAATATAACACCGAAATAACATAAAAATATGTATTGTTAACCTATTTCATTCGTTTTTTTAGTAAAAACAGTTAGATATTAGGTTAAAACAAAGGGATTTTGTTAGAGTACTTCGCAAAAAAAAATTGGGTGTCTGTAGAAATTAGCAAGATTTTATATCTAAAAGTTATCAAAACCGAAACCAATGAATGAAAAAACATTAAAAACTTATCTGTTCATCGTTATTTATGCGCCAACAACAATAACATTCACTTTTCACACTGAAATACCACAACAAAACACACACTTGACACACGACAACCGGCCGCGACAGCGCGCGCATTTCGACTGGCCATGTGAACTTTTTCTCCTTTGGTCGTAACTGTTTATACTAATGTTACCTGTCTCTGTTTCACTACGAAGCTAGGGAATAAGTTAGAGAAGTGCAGCTATCTGTTTCTACCCTTAATTTTGTACTTAAAACTGAGACTGCGGGATCGGTCAGGAGCTGATCACGCGACAGATTTGCGAGTTTTGATCGTGATCAGGACCTGTGTTTTCGACAGTCGAAGGGTTATCCCTTCGACTGTCGAAAACACAGGTCCTGATCACGATCAAAACTCGCAAATCTGTCGCGTGATCAGCTCCTGACCGATCCCGCAGTCTCAGTTTTAAGTACAAAATTAAGGGTAGAAACAGATAGCTGCACTTCTCTAACTTATTCCCTAGCTTCGTAGTGAAACAGAGACAGGTAACATTAGTATAAACAGTTACGACCAAAGGAGAAAAAGTTCACATGGCCAGTCGAAATGCGCGCGCTGTCGCGGCCGGTTGTCGTGTGTCAAGTGTGTGTTTTGTTGTGGTATTTCAGTGTGAAAAGTGAATGTTATTGTTGTTGGCGCATAAATAACGATGAACAGATAAGTTTTTAATGTTTTTTCATTCATTGGTTTCGGTTTTGATAACTTTTAGATATAAAATCTTGCTAATTTCTACAGACACCCAATTTTTTTTTGCGAAGTACTCTAACAAAATCCCTTTGTTTTAACCTAATATCTAACTGTTTTTACTAAAAAAACGAATGAAATAGGTTAACAATACATATTTTTATGTTATTTCGGTGTTATATTGTTAGAATGTAATTGTATTTCTTCAAAATAGGGAAATAAATACAAGCACTCCACGCATGAATCAGGAGCTGACCGACGGACAGCCCGATACACGCGCTCAAAGGTCAACGTACCGACCATTTTGCCGGATCTAAATAGGAATGGAAGTGGCATTTCAGTATGTCATCCATCATCATAATTTCGATTTTAATGTTTTATTATTAGATAAATAAGTAACTGAGTAGGTATGTACTACGTTATTACCTATTCCTTCGGATAATCATCATCATCATTCCGATTTTAATGTTTATTATTTTTTCTTAATGTTTTTCTTAATGTTTTTCTTAATTATTATTGATTTCTTGTTAAGTACTTTTTTTTGTTCAATAGCCAAACTCGTACAGTATGAACGAAAACGAATTGACGATACATACTAAAATGCCACATCCAGTTTCATTGGTTGATCCTTGGCACTGTAATCATAAAAAATGGCAAGTTTTTTAAAGATTTGATTGTTTTATTTCTAAATGTTTTTGTATGGTAACAGGTGATTATTTTATCACGAATCTATTGTAAATATATTACAGTTTTTGGATACTAATGATTTTGTCTAACTTATTGAACCTACTTTGTACTACATCGCGCAAATTGAAAGTGTGTATTTGATGGTGATTTTTAATAGGTCTGGTATTTATTTCACAGATCGTAAATAATATGCTTGAGATGTGAGATTCTTTGTTTAAAACAGAGTTTATGAACCACTCTAGTGGCTTAAGCCATTAAAAGGGCCACTTGAAGTTCGTGGAATTTATAAACAATCTTTGAAAGTGGAACTCTTTACAGCTGTGCGCTAAGATTGCCGATAACGAACCTTTTTTGTGATTGTTTTTTTTTGTCAAAAATGTATTGAAATGTTGTTTCTGTTGAATTTATATCATATAATGGTGCATAAACTTTTAAATCAAATTCTTATTAGATTTAAAAAACTTCTTATTTGAATTATTTAGAGGTTTTCGTACATGAACTTGTAATTTTTCCCTTTACTAAATCTTTGACTTCGAGTAGCAAAATGTACGTTTGTAAATAAGTAATAATGATTGTTCAAGTAGTTAGAGTATTTCAAGCTGATTTCAAAAAGGTATAATAATACATATTAACAGTAGTAAAATAAAGTACAATCATCCATCATTTACCAAGCGGAGTGCGCGCGCCGACCACAAAAAAACGCATGTCGCACATCCGCCGTTTTCGCGCGCAGACGATTTGCAGACGAAAGGTTATATGATATTATCATCCTACTTATTATATTTTATGCACACAAACTGATTGACTTGGTCCTGCCTGTCGGGCTGTAGATAATATGTGCCAGATGACGTAGACTAGCGCACAATGGAGGGCAATATCTCTCTAGAAATTGACAAAAAATATTACACCAAATCATATAAACACAATTGTGTTATAAATTTAAAATTGTTATTCATTTTAAATGAAAAATATTACACACAGCAATACAATTAATGTATCAACCTACTTATTATATTTTATGCACACAAACTGATTGACTTGGTTCTGCCTGTCGGGCTGTAGATAATATAACATGTGCCTGATAACGTAGACTAGCGCACAATGGACGGCAAATATATCTAGAAATTGTCAAAAAATATTACACTAAATCATAACACAATTGTGTTATTTAAAATTGTTATTCATATTAAATAAAAATTTTACACACAGTAAATTAATGCGTCAAAAAGCACTTATTTATCAGAGTAATATTTGCATATCAAAAGCACTAGAACATTTCCAGTTCAATCACCGTTAGATATATCAGATTTCTCATTATTTTTTTTATTCCCAGCTGTAAGAATGTTCGAGCAGTATTTGCAATGCACACCGCCGCCACAATACGACGTGTTCCCTCAGAAATGTAGCTCCAGTGTTGACTGCTTCCCCAACCTGTGTTGCGCAGAAGGCGGCAAAAAGCACTGCAGGCCTCCACAGCGAAGTTTGCTGGCTCTACTTGCTGGAGTGACACAGGTAATACTTGTGGAGCAATCTGGTAAAATAGAAGTAACGATCGAAAGGGCGGTCGTCATTTCTTTTATTCCAGTTAATTTCAATTTTTATGTTATTTACATACCATAGGTATAGGTGGTTTTCTGTGCTATTTACTCTGATTCTGACCTCTGCTTGTTACAACGTCTTACCTTTTGCCTCTGCAGTTTTCGGTACATTTTTTTAGTATTGATATTATTTAATACAGAGGCAGATTTATTGATGTTTTATATCTGTAGGTACAGTTGGTTCTATTATTGAAATTATATTCAGTCGTTGTCAAAAGATAAACTAAAAGCACCCAATTCAGTTTCCTTATAAGCTATTTACAGTTTATGTGTAGAATCTGAATCGGCCTATTTATAAGTCCACCTATTAAAAAATAATGTTAGCTATTTCATTGGTATGTATTTTTTTTTACAGAGAGTTGGCTCCACTTTTGGAAACTTTAGACGACCTTCGCCTGATAATGCGTAAATTGGAGATAGACATTCGTAGGAACTATATGTAGAATAGGATTAATTTTCTATTTTTGTACAGATTTTAATAAAGATGTTGTTGATGTAAATGGTTCTTTTATTGCTTAACATGAAAAATATAACCAAATATCATAATTTATTTTTAAATACTTAAATATGTTTATTTTATGAACCTGTATTTTATTCACTAATTGAAAATGTGTAATTAGTTGATATTTCATTGAAAGTTAAATCAGTATTAAAACTGATTACTATTTTAATTAAATTAGGTATGTATTTGTATCACGGAAAAAATAAAACATCAGGATGGTGTACTTACATTAAAGTTTTATTTTTAAAGCAATTAGTTTAGCTGAAACAAAGAAAAAATATTATTAGTACACATAGATCTCAGGTATTTTTAATTAATTTTTATTTTAAATGGTCTAGTCTAGCCAAGACCATTTTAAAAAACAAGATACAGATATTTCGCTCCAGTCCAAAATTAAGTAAAGCTTGTACTATGGGAATAAAATTTTCATAAGAGATTTGATTTGTAAAAACATACATCATACATAGTAACACTCCACAAAACAAACGGCAATTATCACCACAAAAATGTTGGTTCTTGGTGGGAATTGAACCCACAACCCACAGCATAGTAGGCAGAGCTTACAAGATATGTACTTATACCAACTGACCAGCAACACCTGTCAACATCATCTTTTGAAATCTATTATTGAATCCCACATACCCTATTATACTTTTAGCGCAGTGCAAGCAAATATACAATACCTAGAGAACTAATTTCAATTGAGATCTAATGATTAGAAATATATGTAATTTGATTTGGAGCAAACTTTATTGGACTTGATAGCTGGTACACCTCATTAGGAGCATAAAGATGTCACTTCAATACAGAGTCTCAAGAGAGAGATTGATTTATTAGGAGCCAAAGTACGAGGAATTCCACTTATTGAGTAATATATATCCAGTTCGAATACACCCGCCAAATTGATAGTAGATTGAACCGGTGCTTACCTTCTTGAAACCAATGTCGTTAGCGTACTCTCTGAAGCACTGTCTGCAGATGTTCAGGCCATATTTGCGGATAAGTCCATGTTTGTTGGAGCAGGCTCGGCTGAAAGGCGAGATATGAGGAATATACACACGTGTTCTAACCAATCAATCTTGTGCCAGTTAGTTCGGTGCATTAATCAGCAAAGCTCATAAACTTACCATGACCGGGAACCTTGTCCGTATCTACGAGGGTGAGAGTACCAGATATTTGCGTGACCCATTGCGGCAAATCTGTTTTTCGCTGCGTAAAACGCGGAACACGTCCAAAATGGAGATTGCACAAATTGAAAAGAAACAACAGAGTATAACTGGAGTTACATTAGATGAACAAGAACGATTTAAGAGAGGCCACAGACTTACGTTGTAAAAATTTCGAGATATGTCACGTCGGAGTCTGTATTATCTTTTTTGTCAATGTCAAACACAGTGTTGTAATGTAAGCAAAGAATTTAACCAACGTTGCAAGGACTTTGCAAAGTCTACCGAGCTTTACAGACCAAACTTAATCCACAAAAATAAATTTTTCGTATGCTTACGTTATAAACCTACAAATTTGGATTGAGTTTACAATGTTACATAGTCTTACCTAACTACTAAGAACGAAATAAATGAATAAAACTTTAACTTTGGTTTGGGCTGATGTTTAATATCGGTCAAAAGCTGGTGGTTTCTTTCGAGTTTTCGTATTGGCAACACCTGACTTGCTTGACTTGAGAATTCTCTCATTCTCTGGGCCGTGCGGTGCGGGGGTGCGGGCAGTCTTGAGTTTTCTTTTCTTTCTCAAAAAGCAAGGCAAGCAGATAGACTGCAAAAAGAAGATCGCAGTATTTTTTAAATAGAGGAAGGAGCCACGCTAAAGGTAGGCCACGTTCTTCTCGTTTACCTATCTATCATGAACGTCCCGACTGCGGTCGACTTGACCGACAATCTTGAAAAAACTTGTTTAATCGCACTACCATATATATTTTATGTTGCTTTAAATCATTCTTTTGTACAAAATATCTCATTTGGTCTCTTAATAAAATCGTAGCACTTATTTGAGTAATTTTGCTTTTGATTTTTTACATAAGTACCGTACCGACTCGTCTCGTCATGAGCCGAATTATACTTTCACCTTTCACCCATCCTCACAGTTATGTACTTCGTGGCTAAGTAAATGTGGCCGGGTGTCAAAGGTTTAAGCATAATTATTTTTGTAGAAAGTAGGGTAGGTACTGTGTAAATGTAGATAAGTACCTAATCATTTTTATGACCTGTGAATATGTCACCGTTGCCCTTTATTGCATTGTTGTGACTGAAGGTAAGTACAACTGATTAAGTCTATAAATATTTAATAAATAGTCACGGACATTTCACACATCACACTCAAATCCCAATCTAAGCTGTATATTTTATTACCTAAATGTTTCAGGTAGCCGTTATAATGGGGTTGATCTTTGGTCTATTGAAGAAGCTCATTAAATTGGCAATTTATAGTTCTATTATAGTGGGCATAATAGTTTTTATACCAAATTTGCCACCATATACAAAATTCACAAGCATATCGTAAGTATTTACATAATAAAATGTATTGTAAAATAACTTTGTATGTCATATGAGATACCTTACATGTGCATTATGGTTTTAGGCTTGAGCCACCTCAAACTAGGGTAGGCCCACTAGCACCAAATAATGTCTTAAACAAGGCTGAAAAAGTGTATGTCGACAAACTCTTGGGACCAGAAGCGTTTGAAGTGTATAAAGGAGACCTGTACACCAGCTTAGCAACAGGGGAGATTGTCAAAACAACTCCAAAAGGCCATGTTACTTTTGTAACAAAGATAGGACAACCTTGCAGTAAGTTTTTATTTGTTAATATAATAAACAAACAATATAATCTTGGTACAGCTTTGTAAATATGTACTTATCTTGTTGAGTCAGATTCTAGTGTCATTTTCCTTAACCAATAATTTCTGTATTGTGTACAACTATTTTCATACTGGCTTAAATAATGAACTAGTTCCCATAATTCATAATCATTTTATTCAAATTTTCAAAATTCCACATTTGACTTCAATATAATCTAAATTAAACAATATTTCAATTTCAAAATGATTGATAACAGAAACATCTTACTTCTACATATAGTTTTAGTAAGATTGAATAATAAATATGTATAATGATTACAGTATGTATATATAATACATAATTTACAATTCACAGCTGGCTTATCCCAAGAACATATCTGCGGAAGACCTCTTGGTTTTAGAATTGATGAGAAGAAAAATGTTATGTATGTCGCTGATGCTTATCTTGGTATATGGAAGGTTGATCTCAAGACTGATAAGAAACAACTTTTGGTCTCTCCGCGGGTAGCAATTGAAGGGCGCATTCCTAAACTGATAAATTCAGTTGAACTGAGCAAAACTGGTGATTTATACTGGACGGATTCAAGCAGCGATTTCTATTTGAAAGATGGTGCCATGTCTGCACTTTCAGACCCATCAGGAAGGTAATTTAATTTTTAATGTTTTGCTTTATTATTAGTACTAATTAAAGGTATTCTTGAGTTGCATTACAATGATTTGTAATTTGTACAACTGCAGTGCTAAGTTTTCTGATTAAAACAATAGCTCATGGCACTCAAAAATAACATTGCTTCCTATGGGTAAAAGAATTATCAAAAGTAGTTTAGTAAGTCCAGACATTTCTCTTTACAACCCCACAAAATTTAGCTCTTTATATGTGTTTAGGTAATGTCTTTTGCATTTGTGAGTAATAAAACCACTTTTTTCAGGTTATTTCAATATAATTCAGCCAAGAACCAAAGCAAGGTGTTGCTGGATAACTTATGGTTTCCCAATGGTGTTGCCATCTCGCCAGACAACCAGTTTGTGGTTGTTGTTGAAACATTCAGATTTAGACTGTTTAAATATTACATTGATGGGCCAAAGAAAGGAAAATCTGAAGTTTTTGTTGCTGGTCTACCAGGTGAATACTACTATTACTACTACTACTAGAAGAATTATTATTATAGTAATGTTTACTATCAGATAATGACCAACCTGCCACAAAAGACTTAGAGACAATTTTGTAAATTCATAGAAAAGTCTTAAATTTTTTGGTGCTTTGAAATAACTTCTTAATCATATAAACTTGCACTATTCCTGTGACACACATGAAACTAATCTGAATACCGGACCACAAATCCACTATAAATGTGTCTTCACTGGCTATGTATGAGTCTCGGGATTTACTAGCAGCTAACAAATCTAGCATATGGCGCGCCTTCACAACGTGTTTCAACGTTCGGGACATGGCGTTAGCGATGTTTCCCACGGGGATATAGTACGGTTCGTTAGTATCATCAAGACCCGTCCAATGAAGAGCTTCTTGCTTCACCTCGTTTCCATCGCCGTCCAGAACATTAACTTCCACTTCTGCGTCCGAAATTGTCTCGTTATCCTGATCTTCAATCATTATGTAAATGAACACCAATTTAGAGTTCATAACGCTGAAAGTATTGTCCAAACAGACCGAGTAATCTCCATTCATAACTAAATCCATAATAATAGAGTTCTCAGTCTTCTTGTAATCGGAAACGAGTTTGTTCTCAGTTGGATCGATGACGTCCAATGAAATATCTAAATCTCCATGCTGTCCGTTCAGTACTTGATAGTAAACCTCCATCAACTGGCCG
Source organism: Ecliptopera silaceata (assembly GCA_932527185.1). NCBI lineage: Eukaryota > Metazoa > Arthropoda > Insecta > Lepidoptera > Geometridae > Ecliptopera > Ecliptopera silaceata. The sequence continues at coordinate 3,982,278 of OW052208.1, read as the reverse complement.
GCTTTCCCTTTCTCAAAAAAACAAGTCCGACTACCTGGCTCCACGCGGAAATTAAGATCGGTTGTTAACATCACTTCGGCGGCACATTTAGACGAAAATATTAAAAAAATTAAGCCATAATTAAAGAAACACATTTTGTACTAACTCGTTTTGCTCTGCTGCAAATATAGTTAAGAAAGACTACTTCGTCGAACATGTTTGCACAGTTGCTTTTATAACATTATTGTTCTGGGTTAAAATTAACTAGTGTATTGTGTATTCAGGTTCTCCGGACAACGTGCGTGCTCTACCTGATGGGTCTGGCTTGTTGGTCGCGCTGTACGTGACGTATGACGACGAAAATCCGCTACTGACGCGCTCTCTGGCCGAAACTCCGCTCGTCAGGAAACTGTTAGCGAGAGCACAGAGATTAATAGAGATTCCATTCGAATACCTCAATAACCTATACCCACATGTCATCTTTGATGAAATCGTTTATTTCGTAAGTGTATATAAAACTTTAAAAACTGTAGCTGTCTATTGCAAACACTGTTACCTGATCAATTTTAAATCATTTATAGATTGGCCACTTCAAAAGCATCTCGGGCAGCATGCCAAAACAATCCGGATTGGTAGTGGTCGACTGGAATGGAAACATCATTGAGTCCTACTACAACAATGATGGCTCCCTCCCGCACATCAGCGACGCTATCGTCTACAACAATAGGCTTTACACCGGCTGCCCTCATGTGCAAAACTTCATAGGATCGGTCCCGGTACCCCCACTTTTGAAAAAAGCCTTTGAAAGTAAAGTTGAAACAGCAGCGCCAAAACAGCAAACGAAACCTGTAGAAGCAGCGCCAATAAAGCAAGCCAAACCTGTAGAGACCGCACCAAAGCAGCCAGCGAAACCTGTAGCTGCCGCCAAACCAAAGGTCGAAGAAATACCTAAGGTGGAAGTCAAGAGAGAGGCTCCAAAGCCTGTGGTGCAAGAAAAACCGGCGCCGCAGAAACAAACTAAACCTGTAGAGGCCGCGAAGCCGTCGCCACCCCCACCAGCGCAAAAACAACCGTCGCCTAAACCGGTGCAGCCAAAACCAGCGGAACAAAAGCCCATTCCCGCTAAACTCGAACCTCCGTCCAAAAAGGAAGTGCCCACTCTTAAACAGGAAAAGCCTACTCCCAAACCAGAAGTCAAAGCACCTGCAACGCCCAAACAGGAAGCCAAAGCACCTCCCACTCCTAAACCGGAAGCCAGAGTACCTCCCACTCCTAAACCGGAAGCCAAAGCACCTCCTACTCTCAAAGAAACTGCCAAACCTACCGCTCGAACTCCTCCACCCGTAAAGAAAACACCAGAAATCAAAACAACATCTAAACCTCAACCAAAGGCTAAAAAGGCTGAGGTAGAACCTGAATTTGAAATGCCTATTATTACGAGACCTAAAGAAGAAGCCCTTAACGAAATAAAAAACAAACTAGCGCCTGAGAATATTCCTATCTCTGAAGAGATCCAGTCGGATACCGCCAGACCTAGCAAGGACACTTTGAAAGTAATAAAGAAAGATGGACCAGCAGAGATCCCCAACCCACATCCGAAATAGTACTAATTAGTTGTGCAAAGAATGGAAACATCTGTTTCATGGTTGTGGTACAGTTGATAAAGATGTCAAAATTAATAGGTGATGGATTTCTTAAGTCATTCAAAACAGATTCAACTTCTCGATACTTTATCTAAACTAATATTATAAAGAGGAAAGATTTGATTGTTTGTTTGTTTGTTTGTTTGTTTGTTTGTTTGCATCGAATAGGCTCCGAAACTACTGGACCGATTTCAAAAATTCTTTCACTGTTGTGAAGCTACATTATCTGTGCTGAACATAGGCTATATTATATTTTCAAAAAAATTAGGGATCCTTACTAAAACTTCAATTATGTAACCCAAGGTGTAAAAGAAATTCCTTACATCGCGTGCGCTGCGGAAACTATTGATGATAGAAAGAAATTATGTACTACAATTTTGTAGAACACATTATCATCCACAAAAAAGTCAGCGACAGCATATGTCTAACTATTATAGATATGTCATAATAAGTGTTTTAATATCAAAAAAATATAATTAAAATGACGACGCCAGAAAACGTTCTATATTTGTACTTAGGTATTAATCCTTATCTAAATAAATTACTTTAAAATTAAGACTGCTTCAATACCTTTCTATTACTTTTTAAATTATTGAATTCGGACATTCCATTCGAAAGATATCACGAGTTCAAAAATGTAAGTACTTATTAGAAAAAAGTCAGCGGGCGCCGCGCCGCTGCCGGTCACGGGAGTATATGCGGGGGGGTACATACTATAGGGTCTATATTTTTTATCATTTCGAAAATACATTTATACTGAGTAACATAATTAGCTATATTATATTGATATTTATTTATATAGGCTACCCGTGCGAAGCCGGGGCGTACTACTAGTTCTGTATAAAATCTGTTTTGTTATTGACTTACGATGGGAATAAAAAATGAGTAGATTTTAGTAAGTACATAATTTAAGGGCACATAATTGGAATTGAAAAACATGACACAATACTACATTCCAAATCATTCCATGAGTCATTATTTTATTCATTTTTAATAGGTCTTAAAACAAGTGCCTGATGTTAACACAAATCATGTTAAAAATATCAAGATAGGCAATGTTCTGTTTTTGGAAGTTAGCTGATCAAATTATATAATTAAAATCAAAGTAGAGAGTGAAATGAAAGTATTTTATCATGATTTATAGTGGTTAATGACTGTGTTGTTATTTATATTCTTTTTGTAATTTATATTATTAGTGACCCATTTCGGACCAATTTTTATATTTGTAAAACTCACCATACACTTTGCTTAGGATAACATATTTTTATCTGTGTGTGTATTTTTAGTAATCTTTGGGAAAACGTGCGTCATGACATTTTCTTTAAGGATTTTATAGTGTTTCGAAACTTAGAAAGGTGTATGTATATAAAAGGTGTAAAGGTGAAATATGGTATAACACACATTTCTTATTATCAAATCATGTTATTTTTCTATATTTAGGGGAGAATCTCAATCTAGTGTCAATAACTCGAAAATTTAATGAAAATAACCATAGGTACTGCCGCGAAAATTTAAATGATATATTTATTTATTTTAAATTTTGTTACTTACCGATAGTTGTTTGTGTGCAATATTTAAATAAGTATTTACCAACAGTATAGCATCTTTGTTTTAGGATCATTTCAACATTTTAGTGATGTAAAACACATCAAGCTAAAATAAAAAGTAAAATGTTAACAGAAAGCGAGAGTTGTAATCAGAATAAAACTTTAGATATTTATTAGTAACTATGTTGTGAATGATTTTATAAGTTTTATGTCCTGATTAAAAGTTTAATTTTTATTTTATGTTATGTTTCCTTTTACATCAATGTCCATGCACTTATTCCCAGAATCCAACTACTAACCCAGAATTTCGGCTTTGGTTTTGATAATTTATCGGTCGATTTTCACATTTTGACAGAACTTTCCTACATTCTTGAGTGTTCATGCATAACGTTGCGTTTAGGTAAATAATTTACAGGAACTCAATCTATTTACTAGAAAATAAATTGAACCCTACTAATGCTTGGCTTTGATAATTTTCGATCGATTATCACACATTTTGACCGAACATGCCTACATTTTTGAGTGCCCATATATTTTAGGCTATGATAATTTTCGGCCGTTTTTCATATTTTGAAGGAACTCGCTATTTTATTTTGTTAATTTTTTTACATCAATCAATTTAAAACACAGATCTAAACATTCAATTTTATTTGTCAATTAAATAATTTATTTTATAAAACAGTGTATTCAATACTTATGAAGATTAACCATTTTAAAAATGAACACCCCTTCCCAATATTTTAAACAGATCTAGACTGTGACTGAACAACCAGTGTTAAGAACCAATTTTTTTTGCATCCGCGGTGAAGGGGCGTTCATTTTAAGAATGGTTTATCTGTACAGCACGTTAAAGTTGTAGGTACAGAATCCAGATGAATAGATTGATGGGTAAAACTAGATATTTTAATGAGACAATCCAAATAAAAGTGCTAACAAAGAGCAGAAAGCTGCCACTAATATTTTGGACTCATTTGTATACATTTATCTCATAGTCTCACAAAACTCGAGCATTAAATTAATATTTCACTTTCAAATCGCAATATAAGTATGTACATTCAGTGTAAACTGTAATTGAGCACTAACATGAGATTTTGAATGGAATGTAAAAAAAGATAACTACAATATCCTATAAGTAACACTTACACAAATATTAATTTACAAAAACCAATAAATATTACTTATTTACAAAATTATCGGTTTACTAAACTACTTCTTTTATAAGTTTGGTCCACCAGTAAAGTGGTATACCATAACATTATTTTATTCTGGCCAGTTTTCATACCATTTTAATGTGTTAATTTACCATAGCTATCGCATTATGATAACAATTTATTTTGCGTTACAAACATAATTGTAAAATCCACTGCTGGACATTGGCTTTATTACCTCATATAATAAAATTAGTACAACTACATCTTTATGCATCTTTTTTCTGCGATCTTATTAAGTCGTCGGTCCATCGTGTGGGCGACCATACTTTGCTTTCGTTTCGTGGGTGTAAACCTCGCGGTTGTTAGTTTAACCTGCCTACTGCCATTTCAATTTAATTATATATACAAAAAATATTTATTTGCAAAGATTCAGGTACTGTTAGACCGATTCCGTTTTCTTTAACTTTCCTTTACGGTTGCGACTTTGCCAGTCCGTTCACATGTCTCAATGATATTTTTTTAAAAATTTTATTGCGTTAGGTACCCTTGCTCATAGCTTAGCACATATTTACAAGTACCTGTCTCACTACTAGTAGTGAGTAAGTAACTTTTAGAACGAGTAAACTTAGCCAGCAGGTGTTTTAATTCCAACCAAAAACGTTTAACACATTGAAAGTTTCAATAAATAAATATTTACTTAATAAAGAATAACTAAGATGGATAAATAACGAAGATATTCATTTATTTCACACACTAATTTTCGCTCGCGACTTTGTCCATTATTGGGCTGATACCTGCGTCTAATTCGCACCCGTTTTGTAAACAATATATATTTTAATCGAATTGCAACGTGATTGATTTGTTATTAATTTAAAATTCTATACATTCATATTTCATTAAAGGTACACCAACAAAAGTGTATTCTAATAAGTTGAAAGTGACAACACAACATTAAATTATTACTGAATTATCATATTATTATCAGTCGGATGCTGAGTGTCGGTAGTTTGTTAATAAATATAGGAGAAATCGATTTACCTATATAATTATTGGTATTATATTATCGTGGTCCAAGTCGACTTATACGAATATTTGTTCGGCGGCTAACGCGTCTGCAAAAGGTTTGACGATGGATCTCGTGGCGAAGTAGAAGATTAGTCCGAACGTTATCGAGATAGGTAACGCTGGTAACGCTTTCTTGAATATCGCGAGCAGGAGCAGAGTGAGACATAAACCCTGAAAAAGAAAAAGGTTATAGGTATATAAACTATTCAATAAATGAACAATGGTATAATATTATACACAGGTTACTCCTATTTTGGGTATCATTAAAATTTTGGTAGCATCTTATATCTTACCCTCTTATTGTACGTCCGGACTGGACACACGTAAATACGATACAAATATATTCTCAGTGCAAAATATGAATAATGGTAAAACACCCCTTTTTGTTTCGGTAAATAATTTTAATGTATAATAAAAAATATCTATCTAAGTAATGTAGTATCTAAGTATGTATTACGTATGTCAGTCTTCTAGTACCCATAACACAAGCTCTGGTTAGCTTGGCTAGGTGATGTTGTGTGGATTTCCAGGTATTTATTTATTCTAGTAGTAACTAAAATGATAAGAAATACTTAGATCGTTTGCAACGGTCTGTAGATAGCTCAACTGTTTCTTATGTATTTTATATGACACAATGTACATTTTGTAAATACTGTATAGTCGTATGTTTGTTTGTGAATAAAATTGCAACTCAAATAAAAAGAAATACTTACAATAAGAATAGCCACGAAGCAAGCGAGCGTGGTGTTCCAATCGCCGTATGAACTCGCCTTGCCAACCAACACGCTGTAGAATATGAAGTCGCCGAGTCCGAGCTTCACACCCTCTGTCAAACAACAAACCAGGGTGTTGTATGGTTTATCTTTATAGCGGTTATATTGAATCAGATAGAAGAAATATTGACGTTTGTTCTGCATTATAATAACTTCGTATCATCGAAAACTACTCTGGAAGTTTTGCGTTTGCATTACAATCAGTCATCCCCTTTTTTACATTTTTATGGGACCAATCTCAGAATATATACTTTTCCATTAAAAAAATAATTATCAAAATCGGACTAACGGCCGGTTTCTCGAACGATGATCAACGAAAAAATCAAATAATTAATACTGTGCCAAACTCGGATCAATCGTGATTTGGGTTTCCAGAAACCGGCCGTAAGTCTGTAAAAAGTTCTGTGCGAATATGAAAAAAATATACACGTTGACTTTCTCCGTTGCTATCGTCGTTTACTGACGATAGTTGAACGTGACAACGAACGCAAAGGCCGATTGTGCTTCTTTGTCGCTCGTTCCGCGCTCTCGCTTGCACTTCAAGCCTTACATACTCCGAGCGAGGTAACGCCACACGAGTCATGTTTTTTCGTGCGTGCAGCCGGCTCTATCGAATTATAAGACGTTGTCACGCCAAAAAATGGGATACTAACTTTCTTCGTCGTCGATCTGCGGCGCGGCGGGGCGTTCGACGCGCGTGGTGTAGTTGGGCGGTGCGCGCGCGTCGTGTGCGTCGACACGCAGCGCGCGCGCTCCGGCCGAGGCCGCGGGCGCGTCGCGAGCGCGCGCCTGCCACGCCTCGTCGAACCCAGCCGCGTCCCCACCGCCCGCGGCCGGCAGCGGCGCCAACACTCCCGCACCTGCCATCAATAAAATAACATTATCTGTGCGAAACCAGGATATAAAGACAAGGTCAATAAAAACAACGTCGTGACGATTTTGTGTTGCTCGAGTTCGTAATTTTTTGGTTAACCCACTTTTTAAATAGGTAGTTTTTCTAATATTATAGTGAACTATAATATATATAAACAATTTATAATGTCAGGTTTCTATACAAAACGAACAAGTGAGAAAAAATATTCAGACTACTTAGTATTTCTAAAATATTGTAAAATGTAATGAAACATGACAATGATAATAAAACAAACTTGCGTCTAAAGCATGAAATAGCTAGAGGTTAGCGCAGACAGAAGGGTAAACAATGATTCGTGCTTATGTTTTACATGCTATGTTGCTCAATGGTACGGTTGAATATCAGTTGAGCACGTCTGTTTTCACACTAACGGCCGTTTTCTCGAACTATGATCAATGAAAAAATCAAATAATTACTATGTGTCAAACTCGGATCAATCGTGATTTGGGTTTCCAGAAACCGACCGTAAGAACGTAAGTTTGAACAATGTCTATTTCAACTGTATAACGCTTGAAATAAAGTTCAAAGTCTGTACCTCTACCATGAGTTGTCACAGTAAAATCGCCTGACTTTACTACAGTAGTTACGTAAATATTAGTATTACGAATTTTAGTACCTAACTATCCGCTAGAGGCGCTGTACAAATCTTCATACATTTTTTGAACTACAAACGCTAGCGAGTATAGTATACATAGTATAGTAAAAACTCATGGTAGAGCTACAGAACGCTCGGCCTGAATGCGATGCGTCAGGTGTAAGGGAGAGGGAAGATAGAGAACGGACCGTGCGGGTTGAGAGGGCGCAGCTCGCGCTCACCTTCCCGCGGTTCGACTCCGCCCGCCGCCGGCACTGACATACCGACCAGTGTGTACATCACCGTCGCTAGAACAAAACAATTTTTTTTTTATTTGCACATGAAATACAATCATTTTTAAAATTAAGAACGATTTAAAAAGGTTAGAAATAGCCTATAAATAACCTTTTTATATTGGAGAGAACTCTCCAATTTAAAGACGGAACCAATCTCGATTTCAGATTCGACTGGTACCGCGAAAGTAAAATGTATATCGATATAAATTCTTAGATATTGAATAAAAATTGCTATTTAGCAACGAATACGAGTAGTCATTTTTCTTGTATGACATACAAGAAAAATGACTACTTAGTTACAAATTTTCAATGTTATACATTGTATAACATTGAAAATTTTCAATGTTATACATTGTATAACATTGAAAATTTGATAACTTGACACTTATATATACTAACATTTTGTCGAATTTCGTTTATTAGTAGGTAACCAGGGTTTTCAAATCGAGTTTGGTTCCGGTTTTTTAAATCTACACATTCATGAAATAACATATAAGTCGATGCAGACGAACTAGATCCGCAACATGCAACATTAAGAAACAAACATTAAATATGCTAACTATGCTCTTAAAAGCGAAAAATATTTAAATCGTAGAATTAGGTTAAATATAATAATATCTAAAATAATCATAATTTTATGTCATATTAAATCATGCCACAATATTAAAAAGTTACAGTTTTATAAAACATTTATATTTGAATAATATGTACCTCATACAGAAAAAGTACCAATGTTATAGTAACTCAATACTGGAAAAATCACACTGGAATCAGATAAGTTTGGTAGTAATTAGCTATCAATTAACAATCCCAAAATGTAACCTTTTCAATTGTAAATAAACAAATTGATGAATAATATTGGTTAATCTTTTAACAACGTAAACCTCATCATTTTTATTTCAAAATGAGAGATAAATAGAAAACACAATGTAAATAAAGAAAATTCACTTACATGAGTAAATAAGAGCCGGGAATATCGGTTCATTTCGTTCTTGAGCAGTTTCAACTAAAATCCTCAGTGGTCCTTTTGGTGTTAGCACAGCTACCAGATCTAAAATAATTTTATAAATATAATATTATATAAATACAATAATATAGTACAATCTTTGCTTAGTTTGGGGCTAGAGCATAATGTGTGAAATTTCCATGAACAATTATTTCATTTAGATAACATTATCTCAGAAATGAGGTTTTAAAATTATTATTTTTTATTTATTTTATTAATTAATGATAATTAGTTATTTAATTTGGCCTATATTTTTTAATTCCTTTACCATTAAAGTAGGTAATAAAGCCAAGCAATAATCGAAACATAAAATATAAGTGCACATACCCCATATAGATATAACAGCAAGTACTGCCCAAGTTGTCCATTCCGGGAGATACTTTATGAAAACCAGTGCCATGAGAGCCGCAATAAAGATCAGGTAGGCTTGTTGTAGCCGTAGAGGTCCCTTCCAATGTATCACAACCATACCCATAACACCAAAGTTCCATAGTATGAAGCCAAGTGTTATGTAGTCAAAGGGAATGTTGTATGCTCGTAGCGCTTCTCTGTAGGATAAACAAACACATTTCAATAAAGATCTTGACTTTTTGTTGAAACTTCATCAGCTACCTTTTTGAATATGGTATAACTAGGAATAATTTATTGCCAAAAAGAACACAAGGTTAACAATTAACAAACATAATTTTCACTGAAACACAGAGGTACCTTATGTCTAATTTACTATTGGAAAATCGACGAAGTTCAAACTAGGCAAAAAGCTTATATCTTGGGTCTCAAGACTTTTACGAATGTTTGACAGAATTGAATTTTTTTTCTTTTTAGTTTGTATAGGCGACCAAGAAATTGGTTTACCACTTTTGATGACATCTCCCAGTAACATAATTATTCGCTAAGGATTACAGATTGTCAGATTCTGACGTAGCAGTTATTATTCTGTCAAGCGAAAATAGCCCTTGATGTTTTGTATGTGCAAATGATATTCAGCCTTAGAGTGGTGAACCAATTTCTTGGTCGCCTATACATATCAGATTAAACAACATAACTGACAACCGTTTTATGAAACAAATTCCCTCTAGTAGAGTTTAACCAGTCCAACTCATAAAAAGTTGATATCATATTGTTTTGACTTCTCTTTATGTACTTTTCTTCAATAAGTTTTCTGACTGTAAATAATGTAGTATAACATAATGATATGCTAGATACTTACTCAATATACAAATATGAGAATATAAACAGCAGCATAAAAGATGACATAATGAGCCATCCATGAATGACTCTGTAACACCTCTTCTTGTAGAGTACAATCAGCAATATCGTCATGATTACAATCACAACCAGTAGGATCAGCGAGTTAGCAATTGCATTCCATACTTTAGTTGAAACTTGCGGACTTTCCTCATGGAACGGTGTATATGCCCTGAAAATGATCAGTAATTTTTCATATAAAGAAAAAAAAGAATATACAACACGTACGACTTAACTGCGTACCTCGCCACCTCCGCGATCTCGCCCTCGTACGGTACTGACCGCATGAGACGTCACTCAACGTCATAGCGTGGAATCCGCAGTAAGTCGCACGGGTTGATGTTATAAACAAGTACAACACTTAAATGCTCGGCTACACAACAATCAGCTACCATAAAAGGCTGTACATACAACATTAATTGAGCTAGATGATATATGATTCATGATTCGCAAGATAAGGATGAGTGCTCACTGGCACTCTATCCTACAAACCCAACTTTCACCAAACCTACTTATATTATAGACTTGCAGATTAAAATAAAACACCGAAAAGAAAAAGTACAACATGTAAGTATCTACATATTATACGTACATAACGTGTTGACTGCTACCAGGAGGAATAGGCATGTAAGTAAATTTTGTACATAGACCAAACTGACTATGAATTAGCTATACAAATGTATGTTAAAAAAATCTAGCATTATTGTATTAGTTGTTAAAACAGAATACTTACAAATAGATATCTTTCTCAGAGTAGAAGTTTATTGATGACATTGTTGCGACCACAACAAGCATACAAAGTGTGACCGGCACAAAGAGCTTAATGACATGTTGGGCGCCATACTTTAGTTCCAACTCTTCTATTGAAGAATCAGCGGGTACGGGCCCGGCCTGTGGAGGCACATTACTCCCCGAGCCACCCGCCCCACCCACACTCTGCAAAACAAATTTACATGATAATACAGTGTGGGCAGATAATATGACTCTACCAATGACTAAGCTACAACAAAGCAATACATTTACAGAAACACTGACAATGTTATGTTATGGGATAAAGGTCTTTAAGTATTGTGTGGGAGTTCTTTTCCATGTAATCAATGTTCTTAGTTGCAACATAATGTGATCGAAGATATCATACGCAAAGACATTTTAATACCATTAATTGATTTTCAGACCTGATATTAAATCTATATAATGATGCATAAAAATTGTCGCAAATATTATGCGATCAAAGAAATATGTGAGAGGTAAGCATTAGATAAACTAAAAGCGCCATACACCACACCTGTTGCTAGAAAGAGATATACCCACAAACTTTCAGACTGATCGCATTTGCGCGACTGAACGAAGTCAGGCGGTTACCTTACTTTTATCATGCTGTATAAACAAACAGGAACAACGCCTACAAACTTCTTTAGATTGACTAATGATTGAACTATCAAATGTTATCTTGTATTGTAATTGATGTATGATTTTACTCACGCCATAGGACCGCTGGCTCTCATTTCTTGTCTTCCGTTTCCTGGCATTTCTATCGGCGGCCACCCGATCAAGGTGTGATTCAGCTATGTGTCCGTCCATCAGTGCAGTATGCTCAGATGCTTCGAAAGTATCACTATTTTTGTCACTCATTCAGACTTGCTATTTTACTAGCATTTTGGTCAGCACTTAGATGGATATCTACCTGCTTTACTGATGTAAAGCACTTAATTTAAACTCAATTGTGAATTAGCGAAAGTATGATTGATAAGTTTATAATGAAAGTACGTGCAACTTGTGCAGAATTATTTTAGATTTGTTTTTTTATCGATCTTTTTGCTTTGGTTGCCAGCCCTAAAATATAAAATTGAATTTTTTGTTCTAAAAATTTTTTTTTTTTTTTTTTATTTTTTGTGGCTCGCACTTTTTGTGCATTTGCCATTTTCAAGTATAATTTTTTTTTTACATTTTTTTTTTTTTATAAAAAATTAGGGAAACATATAATTTTAATGAATTACGCGGTATCTAATACGAGGAATCTAAAACGAGGATCAGTAGGATTAGGAATAAAGTTATAAATATATACAGGAATAAGGATATATGTACAAACTTAAATTTTAATATCATTCTCATAAATGAAGGATGCCAAACTATGATATATACAAGGATCAAGGGAAGAAAGAAGGGCAGTGATGCTTGTAGGAAGAGGAATACGGTAGGCAATCAAATCTTCAAAAAGTTTTCTGTGGTCGTGCTGAGGGCAGGCAAAAAATATATGATTAATGTCACCAAATTCATCTCCACAGGCACAAGATGGACTTGAAACAATTTTTATACGAGCTAAGTGAGCTGGAGTGCATAAGTGCCCCAAGCGCATTCTAATTAAAACTGTTGTAGCTCGTTTACCGAGTTTTAATTTAAAAAACCAAGGTTTTATTGGTATAGCAGGTTGTATTAATCTGTAGTGTTTTGCTTTTCCAGAATGGTTCCAATCTTCACCCCAAGACTCCTTGAGATGTGATTTCGGAAGCGCAATCAGATCATGAACAAAGTTTTTGTAAGGAAAAAGGTCTCCACATTCTACGGCCTCATTTGCCAATTTGTCTGCTCGGATGTTACCCAAAATACCACAGTGACTGGGTATCCACGCAAAATTAACTATTAGTCCGAGGGATTTGCATTGAAAAACCATAGACCTAGCTTCCATAACTAACGGGTACACATTTTTAGAACGGAAAGGGTACTTTGCAAGCGTTTGTATCGAACTCAACGAGTCACTAAAAATAACAGATTTTTTAAGTTTCATTAATAAAACGTATTCTAGCGCTTTGACTATTCCAAAACACTCGCCTGTAAAAACAGAAGCCTCTGGAGGTAATTTAACCTTTTGTACAATGTTAAATTGTTTGTGAAAAACACCCACACCAACATGGCCTGTCTGTAAATGTTTAGAGGCATCAGTAAATATCTGATGCCAATGTGGCCATCTTTCATCAACAGCTGCTTTAAAATAATCATTAGCATTGTTGCGGTCAATATTTAGATTATAAAATGTATCCAAAGATACTACTAGAGCTTTATAGTTACATTGAAAAATAGGTAAAACAATAGAATTATGTGTTTGCGCTGACAATGTTTGATATTTACGTAAACTGGTAATAAAAAGAGGGGATGATTTATGACTCCAATAGGAAGATGAAACTACAAGTTCCGAAAGATGTAGAATTTTAGAATGAAGCGGGTGGTTCTGAAGTTGCAATGTACGAAAGAAAAATCGACTACACAGATATTTACGTCTGAGCTGTAAGGGTGGTTCTACACATTCTACCTGTAGTGCGTTAATTGGGCTAGACCTCATAGCTCCCATGACTATACGCATAGCACGAGCCTGTATAGAATCCAACTTTTTGAAAAATTGAACTCCACCAGGCTCTAATAAGAAAGTGCCATAGTCTAAGGTACTTCTGATTAGTGCATTGTAAACTAATTTAAGAGAGAAGGGGTGTGCACCCCACCAAACACCTGTTAAACACCTCAGAAGGTTAAGGTGTTTTTCACATTTTTCTACGATATATTCACAGTGTGGACCTCCATTAAGTTTTGAATCTAATATGACACCTAAAAATTTTGCGTGACTTTTTATAGGGATGGATATGCCATCATATTTAATGGTTATAGAAGATATATTAATTTTACGTGTAAAAGGAACAACAATGCTTTTAGAAGGAGACAGTTCTAACCCATGTTTATCCAACCATAACTTTAAAAACTTAAGAGCACTAGTAATATTGTAAGCTGCCATATCAATATTAACGTTAGAAGAATATAGTAACAAATCATCAGCATATTGTAATATATTAACCATATCATTTACAGACGTTTCTAGATCATAAGTGTAAATGTTATAGAGAAGAGGGCTTAGAACAGAACCTTGCGGTAATCCCTTCCATGCCACTCTTGAAAGATCAGAGTTATTCAAGATAATTTTTCTACCAGCTAACATATTCAGAATAAAATTGGACAAAATATGTGGAACACCTAGAGAGTGCAGTTTTTTAATTAATAATTCAATAAGGACATTATCATAGGCTGATTTAATATCTAAGAATGACGCCACAACAGACTCATTTTGTGAAAAGGCTATGCGAATATCCGTTGTAAATACACTCAAGCTATCCATCGAACTTCTGCCTTTTCTAAATCCATATTGACTGGTGGGTAAGATGTTATGATTTTCAATAAACCATTCTATTCTATTTTTAACCAAATGTTCGGCAATTTTTATTATAACTGGAGATAACGCAATAGGTCGATATGAAGTTGAATCAGAAGGATCCTTGGAGGGTTTTATAAATGGTAACACTATTTGTGTTTTCCATGTTGGGGGAATGAGACCTGTCAACATGATAGCATTGATAAGATCTAGTAAATATTGCATGGCGGTATCACCAAGATGTGAATAAAATGAGTATGGAATACCATCTTTACCTGGGGCTGTATCATGAACGTCTGATAACACACCTTTCAGCTCATCTATAGAGAAAGGAGCGTCAAGGCCATAGGGGCAAGTAGGAAGAACAAAGTGAAAGGGTGTAAACAGTTCCCTAGGTGGAACTGTTGGCGGAGCTAACCGATCTAAGAAACTATCACAGAGAGTAGGTGCCATAGTTGTAAAAGTAGTTGCACTGACTCCTGTTCTATATCGTCTAATATTCCTCCAGACTTCTGAAGGTTTTGTGTTTGGGGATATGGTTGAGCAAAAACTTCTCCAACCTTGGAGTTTCTTTTCCTTCAATAGTTTTTTTGTTTTTGTCATTATATCCATTAGATTATTGAAATTGGTCTCAGACATATCAGAATTATAAATCAACTCAGCCTGCTTTCTCTGAGTGACAGCTTCACTACATTCCATATCCCACCACGGTGGGGAAGATAATTTATCAGAAGCGCAATTTTTTAAAGGGAATGTTAAATCAGCAGCATCTTTCAGAACTTTTATAAAATTGTCTGCACAAAAACAAATATTTTGAGAAATATGGGGTAGTGAAGTTACATTATTTTCAACATGACATTTATAATCACTCCATTTCTCATTAATGATTTTATGCCTCATTCTAGGAGGAAGTTTAGGTAATTTATCTATTTTAAACTGAGTGAATTTTATTACAATAGGAAAATGATCACTGCCATGTGTAGAGGGCTGTGTTTGCCACATAACTGAAGAAGCTAAACTAGGTGATACTATGGTTAAGTCTACTGCACTATTATTTTCAGTTGGTTTTGTTCGGCGAGTTTGAGATCCATCATTAAGAATGCAAAGATTTTGATTATCTATTATTTCCAATAAATCTCTACCATGAATATTGGACAAAGAGCTACCCCATGCCCTGTGGTGGGCATTAAAGTCTCCCATGATCACACATGGTTTAGGAATGTTAGTTAAAAGATTATCTATTTCTGCGTTAATTTGAGAGGATGGATGAGGTATATATATTGAAACAAAACATACATTGTTAATAATGCATGCAACAGCTGAAAAATTATTACTGTCATGGGGAGGAAGAGATAAATTAGAAAAAGAAAAAGAATTATTTACAAGAAGAACGGCTCCTCCATACCCATCAGGTCTATCGTCCCTAAGGCAGGAGAAACCACTCAATTTGAACACAGAACCTGGTTTAAGCCAGGATTCTGTGATGGCGATTATAAAAGGGTTGTATACATTAATTAAATAGATAATTTCACATTTTTTGGAGACTACGCTCCTGCAGTTCCATTGAACTGCGGATCTGGTGTGATCCATTGTGGTTGCGAGTGTAATATGCTAATGATGTCAGTAATTTTGGCTGCGTTGGACGGTTCTACGGTATTAGACTGTATTAAAAAATTTAAAAGAGCAATTACATCAGATACATTAAGTTGTCTATCTTTAGATTGGCCCTCTGTAAGAGCGCAACCATTAGATGAGGTTGGGGATGGCCTACTTATTATATTGTTATGAGCTTTTTGATCATAGCCTTTGGTTAAAGTGGGTGTAGAACGTGGTTTTAAAAAGACAGATTTTTTGTAAGATGAAGAAGCGGAGGGGTGGTTGATTTTATGAGAATTGTAATTTGAAGGGCCGGAGGGCTGGTTAAATTTATAAGAATTGGCAGATGGTGTGCTTTGATCCTTGGGAGTGGCTAACATTTCAGCATAAGATCGAGACAGAGAAGGATGTAATCTGGAAGCTTCTGCATAGGAAATACACTTTTCTGACATTGAAAATTTAATCTTTTGTTGCCTTGTATATTCCGGACATGATTTACTGGTAGCAAAGTGAATTCCTCCGCATGAACAGCAAGAAACACACTCCTCATCAATATCACATGAATCACCTGAATGTTCTCTACCGCACTTAAAGCAGCGAGGCTTAGACCTACACTGAAGCTTTGTATGGCCAAAACGACAGCAGTTGTAACATTGGACGGTCGGGTACGTATATAATTGCACAGTTAGAGCTGTATAACACATATAAATACGATCAGGTAATACCTGACCATCAAATGTCACAACCACTGTCTGAGTTGGTTTCCATACTGGAGCTCCATTAACGATTTCTTTGAAGTTCATACGTCTTACTCTTAAAATTTTTCCGCAACCATTAGGCACCGCAGAACACTCCATCATCTCCTCTGGAGAGAGGTCTGTGGGTACTCCACGGATTACGCCCATTCGTGAAACATTGTAGGTTGGTATAAATGCTTTCAAGTTGTTACTACTGAGGCTATCATGGGTAAGGAACGCATTAGCGTCAACATGATTATTAAATGCCATGGAAACTCTATTTCTGCCTATTCTCTTTACACTACCATTAATAATATTGTAAATAGCATTGCGTTTCAAAAATTTACCAAAGATTATGGGATGAAGAGTCGAACCATCGTTGGGGGATTCTGTTATACGTTGGATATGAACTATGTAGGGAGCATTATCAATTGACTCATAATGAGTTCTTGTAACTGGTGGTTGTGGTGGTTGTGTCGGTGGAGAGGAATTTGGTGACTGAGTTTTGGGTATGGAACTTGAATTGGGATCAGAAATAGGAACGTCAGTAATTAGCGGCTCCGCTTAAGGCGGTAGTATAGGCATATTTTCGTCGGTTTTATCAGAAACTAAGGAGGAATTCTCACAGGAACATCCTTTTGATTCATTTGAACCATGTCGCTTCCTCTTGTTACAATGTTTGCACAATTTGTGCAAGCGAGTGCGTTTGCGTTTCTTTCCCACAGAAGTATCTGTATCAATTTCAGATTCATTTGATACTAATTTTTCGAAACTATTTGAAAGTGTGACATAACAACCAACCGGCGGGACTGTACCCCCGCCGGGGTCAGGCGGCTCCTCCATCAAATATATCAATAAAAACTTACCAGATACTTTATATATACACTAAACTACTTTTAATACAATTAATAATGAAATAAATACTAAAATCTAACTCTACTGATCACTATTTCTTATAAAATTTAAATTTTAATAATTGGTGGGAAAAAAAACGCGGCCTCCCTTTTCGCAGTTTCCCGCCTTTTTTCGTTCTAAAAATTGGAAGAATGAAAGTGATGACAGACTTGTACTCTAATGGCTGATTTACACGTATCAAGTTGTCTAGAAATTTACTACATTTTAACTTTATTTTAAGTGACTTATTCCGTGTAAACAGTGAATTTAGTAAGAAGTTGCAAGTTAAAAATTAGTTGCAACTAAACAAGGTAGAATAGAATTTTGTCTATTTTTCGGTTTAGTTGGTGGGTGTGGCTAATCACTTGACACGTTTGGACAGGCAACATTTAGTTAAATTTATGTGAAAAGCATAATGCACTGTTGATGTTGGTCGTCCGCTAGGGGTGTATTTGTTCTGTGGTCGTCCATCTTGAGCGAATAAATGAGTTTAACTAGTTATTTAGTATTTTTACGTGTAAACGGTTACTTAAAATTAAGTCGCTTGAAATTTAGTTACAATTTAGTTAAGACTTGGCAACTTAATACGTGTAAATCAGCCATAATTTGCAGACGAAAGGATATCGTACATGTCGTAATGTAACGTTCATGACCACACACTTGCTCTTTTTTTTTTTTTTTTTTTTTGTGGCTCGCACTTTTTGTGCATTTGCCATTTTCAAGTATAATTTTTTATTTACATTTTTTTTTTTTATAAAAAATTAGGGAAACATATAATTTTAATGAATTACGCGGTATCTAATACGAGGAATCTAAAACGAGGATCAGTAGGATTAGGAATAAAGTTATAAATATATACAGGAATAAGGATATATGTACAAACTTAAATTTTAATATCATTCTCATAAATGAAGGATGCCAAACTATGATATATACAAGGATCAAGGGAAGAAAGAAGGGCAGTGATGCTTGTAGGAAGAGGAATACGGTAGGCAATCAAATCTTCAAAAAGTTTTCTGTGGTCGTGCTGAGGGCAGGCAAAAAATATATGATTAATGTCACCAAATTCATCTCCACAGGCACAAGATGGACTTGAAACAATTTTTATACGAGCTAAGTGAGCTGGAGTGCATAAGTGCCCCAAGCGCATTCTAATTAAAACTGTTGTAGCTCGTTTACCGAGTTTTAATTTAAAAAACCAAGGTTTTATTGGTATAGCAGGTTGTATTAATCTATAGTGTTTTGCTTTTCCAGAATGGTTCCAATCTTCACCCCAAGACTCCTTGAGATGTGATTTCGGAAGCGCAATCAGATCATGAACAAAGTTTTTGTAAGGAAAAAGGTCTCCACATTCTACGGCCTCATTTGCCAATTTGTCTGCTCGGATGTTACCCAAAATACCACAGTGACTGGGTATCCACGCAAAATTAACTATTAGTCCGAGGGATTTGCATTGAAAAACCATAGACCTAGCTTCCATAACTAACGGGTACACATTTTTAGAACGGAAAGGGTACTTTGCAAGCGTTTGTATCGAACTCAACGAGTCACTAAAAATAACAGATTTTTTAAGTTTCATTAATAAAACGTATTCTAGCGCTTTGACTATTCCAAAACACTCGCCTGTAAAAACAGAAGCCTCTGGAGGTAATTTAACCTTTTGTACAATGTTAAATTGTTTGTGAAAAACACCCACACCAACATGGCCTGTCTGTAAATGTTTAGAGGCATCAGTAAATATCTGATGCCAATGTGGCCATCTTTCATCAACAGCTGCTTTAAAATAATCATTAGCATTGTTGCGGTCAATATTTAGATTATAAAATGTATCCAAAGATACTACTAGAGCTTTATAGTTACATTGAAAAATAGGTAAAACAATAGAATTATGTGTTTGCGCTGACAATGTTTGATATTTACGTAAACTGGTAATAAAAAGAGGGGATGATTTATGACTCCAATAGGAAGATGAAACTACAAGTTCCGAAAGATGTAGAATTTTAGAATGAAGCGGGTGGTTCTGAAGTTGCAATGTACGAAAGAAAAATCGACTACACAGATATTTACGTCTGAGCTGTAAGGGTGGTTCTACACATTCTACCTGTAGTGCGTTAATTGGGCTAGACCTCATAGCTCCCATGACTATACGCATAGCACGAGCCTGTATAGAATCCAACTTTTTGAAAAATTGAACTCCACCAGGCTCTAATAAGAAAGTGCCATAGTCTAAGGTACTTCTGATTAGTGCATTGTAAACTAATTTAAGAGAGAAGGGGTGTGCACCCCACCAAACACCTGTTAAACACCTCAGAAGGTTAAGGTGTTTTTCACATTTTTCTACGATATATTCACAGTGTGGACCTCCATTAAGTTTTGAATCTAATATGACACCTAAAAATTTTGCGTGACTTTTTATAGGGATGGATATGCCATCATATTTAATGGTTATAGGAGATATATTAATTTTACGTGTAAAAGGAACAACAATGCTTTTAGAAGGAGACAGTTCTAACCCATGTTTATCCAACCATAACTTTAAAAACTTAAGAGCACTAGTAATATTGTAAGCTGCCATATCAATATTAACGTTAGAAGAATATAGTAACAAATCATCAGCATATTGTAATATATTAACCATATCATTTACAGACGTTTCTAGATCATAAGTGTAAATGTTATAGAGAAGAGGGCTTAGAACAGAACCTTGCGGTAATCCCTTCCATGCCACTCTTGAAAGATCAGAGTTATTCAAGATAATTTTTCTACCAGCTAACATATTCAGAATAAAATTGGACAAAATATGTGGAACACCTAGAGAGTGCAGTTTTTTAATTAATAATTCAATAAGGACATTATCATAGGCTGATTTAATATCTAAGAATGACGCCACAACAGACTCATTTTGTGAAAAGGCTATGCGAATATCCGTTGTAAATACACTCAAGCTATCCATCGAACTTCTGCCTTTTCTAAATCCATATTGACTGGTGGGTAAGATGTTATGATTTTCAATAAACCATTCTATTCTATTTTTAACCAAATGTTCGGCAATTTTTATTATAACTGGAGATAACGCAATAGGTCGATATGAAGTTGAATCAGAAGGATCCTTGGAGGGTTTTATAAATGGTAACACTATTTGTGTTTTCCATGTTGGGGGAATGAGACCTGTCAACATGACAGCATTGATAAGATCTAGTAAATATTGCATGGCGGTATCACCAAGATGTGAATAAAATGAGTATGGAATACCATCTTTACCTGGGGCTGTATCATGAACATCTGATAACACACCTTTCAGCTCATCTATAGAGAAAGGAGCGTCAAGGCCATAGGGGCAGGTAGGAAGAACAAAGTGAAAGGGTGTAAACAGTTCCCTAGGTGGAACTGTTGGCGGAGCTAACCGATCTAAGAAACTATCACAGAGAGTAGGTGCCATAGTTGTAAAAGTAGTTGCACTGACTCCTGTTCTATATCGTCTAATATTCCTCCAGACTTCTGAAGGTTTTGTGTTTGGGGATATGGTTGAGCAAAAACTTCTCCAACCTTGGAGTTTCTTTTCCTTCAATAGTTTTTTTGTTTTTGTCATTATATCCATTAGATTATTGAAATTGGTCTCAGACATATCAGAATTATAAATCAACTCAGCCTGCTTTCTCTGAGTGACAGCTTCACTACATTCCATATCCCACCACAGTGGGGAAGATAATTTATCAGAAGCGCAATTTTTTAAAGGGAATGTTAAATCAGCAGCATCTTTCAGAACTTTTATAAAATTGTCTGCACAAAAACAAATATTTTGAGAAATATGGGGTAGTGAAGTTACATTATTTTCAACATGACATTTATAATCACTCCATTTCTCATTAATGATTTTATGCCTCATTCTAGGAGGAAGTTTAGGTAATTTATCTATTTTAAACTGAGTGAATTTTATTACAATAGGAAAATGATCACTGCCATGTGTAGAGGGCTGTGTTTGCCACATAACTGAAGAAGCTAAACTAGGTGATACTATGGTTAAGTCTACTGCACTATTATTTTCAGTTGGTTTTGTTCGGCGAGTTTGAGATCCATCATTAAGAATGCAAAGATTTTGTTTATCTATTATTTCCAATAAATCTCTACCATGAATATTGGACAAAGAGCTACCCCATGCCCTGTGGTGGGCATTAAAGTCTCCCATGATCACACATGGTTTAGGAATGTTAGTTAAAAGATTATCTATTTCTGCGTTAATTTGAGAGGATGGATGAGGTATATATATTGAAACAAAACATACATTGTTAATAGTGCATGCAACAGCTGAAAAATTATTACTGTCATGGGGAGGAAGAGATAAATTAGAAAAAGAAAAAGAATTATTTACAAGAAGAACGGCTCCTCCATACCCATCAGGTCTATCGTCCCTAAGGCAGGAGAAACCACTCAATTTGAACACAGAACCTGGTTTAAGCCAGGATTCTGTGATGGCGATTATAAAAGGGTTGTATACATTAATTAAATAGATAATTTCACATTTTTTGGAGACTACGCTCCTGCAGTTCCATTGAACTGCGGATCTGGTGTGATCCATTGTGGTTGCGAGTGTAATATGCTAATGATGTCAGTAATTTTGGCTGCGTTGGACGGTTCTACGGTATTAGACTGTATTAAAAAATTTAAAAGAGCAATTACATCAGATACATTAAGTTGCCTATCTTTAGATTGGCCCTCTGTAAGAGCGCAACCATTAGATGAGGTTGAGGATGGCCTACTTATTATATTGTTATGAGCTTTTTGATCATAGCCTTTGGTTAAAGTGGGTGTAGAACGTGGTTTTAAAAAGACAGATTTTTTGTAAGATGAAGAAGTGGAGGGGTGGTTGATTTTATGAGAATTGTAATTTGAAGGGCCGGAGGGCTGGTTAAATTTATGAGAATTGGCAGATGGTGTGCTTTGATCCTTGGGAGTGGCTAACATTTCAGCATAAGATCGAGACAGAGAAGGATGTAATCTGGAAGCTTCTGCATAGGAAATACACTTTTCTGACATTGAAAATTTAATCTTTTGTTGCCTTGTATATTCCGGACATGATTTACTGGTAGCAAAGTGAATTCCTCCGCATGAACAGCAAGAAACACACTCCTCATCAATATCACATGAATCACCTGAATGTTCTCTACCGCACTTAAAGCAGCGAGGCTTAGACCTACACTGAAGCTTTGTATGGCCAAAACGACAGCAGTTGTAACATTGGACGGTCGGGTACGTATATAATTGCACAGTTAGAGCTGTATAACACATATAAATACGATCAGGTAATACCTGACCATCAAATGTTACAACCACTGTCTGAGTTGGTTTCCATACTGGAGCTCCATTAACGATTTCTTTGAAGTTCATACGCCTTACTCTTAAAATTTTTCCGCAACCATTAGGCACCGCAGAACACTCCATCATCTCCTCTGGAGAGAGGTCTGTGGGTACTCCACGGATTACGCCCATTCGTGAAACATTGTAGGTTGGTATAAATGCTTTCAAGTTGTTACTACTGAGGCTATCATGGGTAAGGAACGCATTAGCGTCAACATGATTATTAAATGCCATGGAAACTCTATTTCTGCCTATTCTCTTTACACTACCATTAATAATATTGTAAATAGCATTGCGTTTCAAAAATTTACCAAAGATTATGGGATGAAGAGTCGAACCATCGTTGGGGGATTCTGTTATACGTTGGATATGAACTATGTAGGGAGCATTATCAATTGACTCATAATGAGTTCTTGTAACTGGTGGTTGTGGTGGTTGTGTCGGTGGAGAGCAATTTGGTGACTGAGTTTTGGGTATGGAACTTGAATTGGGATCAGAAATAGGAACGTCAGTAATTAGCGGCTCCGCATAAGGCGGTAGCATAGGCATATTTTCGTCGGTTTTATCAGGAACTAAGGAGGAATTCTCACAGGAACATCCTTTTGATTCATTTGAACCATGTCGCTTCCTCTTGTTACAATGTTTGCACAATTTGTGCAAGCGAGTGCGTTTGCGTTTCTTTCCCACAGAAGTATCTGTATCAATTTCAGATTCATTTGATACTAATTTTTCGAAACTATTTGAAAGTGTGACATAACAACCAACCGGCGGGACTGTACCCCCGCCGGGGTCAGGCGGCTCCTCCATCAAATATATCAATAAAAACTTACCAGATACTTTATATATACACTAAACTACTTTTAATACAATTAATAATGAAATAAATACTAAAATCTAACTCTACTGATCACTATTTCTTATAAAATTTAAATTTTAAAAATTGGTGGGAAAAAAAACGCGGCCTCCCTGTTCGCAGTTTCCCGCCTTTTTCCTACACTTGCTCTTTTTACCAACAGAGTGCTCCTTTTTTCAAAAAAGAACAGACTATAATTTGTTAAGAACGATGGCATGGTAAGAGTGAATGAATAAGTGTATATTCAAACATTCGTTTTTTATTCAACTACGATACGATAGAATAAGCCGTTGCCCCGCCTACTGTTATTTATCATTGATTACTGCCTAAGGTAACAATGCATTTCCTCATCTAGCAAGTCCACTAAAGACTTGTTCTGTGAAGCAATAAAACACTGCCTTAGGTATATCTTAGGTGTCTATAATAAAATAAAAGTTACAACAGTGGAGCTTGAGTCCTCTGGGCAGCAAATGCCATGCATACCATTTAGTCCAGTACACTGCAAAATACCTTACGGTACTTTTTCGATTGACGTACTTATGTATAAGTTATTATTGATGTTATTAGTAGTTTCAGATAAATGAATTCATTCGTTTAAAAACGAATATATTTTTATTACATTATTCCTTTGCAGCTCGCGCACCTTTAAAATACTAGTTTAAGCTGTTTAAGTATACACTTAGAAGTCGGTCTATGTATTTAGATGAAACTTATATAAGTTTCATAGACATTAACAAACTTATATAGACATTAACAGACACAGACATTAACAAACTTATATAAGTTTCATCTAGATCAAATTTGTTTGTTTGATGTTGCGGCTTAACCACTGGATGGATCTAGATGAAACTTTAATAATATAATTTTATAATGTTTTATAGGTGAAACTCATGAAGCAGATCCATCCAGTGACTTAACCGTGATGTTATAACAAACAAACAGTCAAACTCGATTTTAGGACTCAAAATCGTTTACCTAGTACATCTGCATATTAACTTTTTCCATATATTCGTTTTTAATTTTCGGCTCTTTTACAGTTTTATAACAGTATAGATAGATGAAAAAAAATATACAAAGACATTCTGTAGTATCAGCATTTGTGCTGCGCGAAGCCAGGGCGGGTCGCTAGTAAATAAAATAAATAATTCACAGACATTCATTATTGAGTTATATACACATTACTCATCATTATTTTGTCCCCGTTACACAAGCAAAGCACTTGGTTTCCCCAAAGAGATCACAAGGCGTACCCAGTTGACTGAAGAATGACTATCGTGCATGCCTATGCCTTGCCATCATTCACTCATTATCACTCACATACAAGGAGCATACTGTATTTGACCTTGAGATCCGAATGTCCCAACAATGTTAACAACTTAGCGTAGCTTCCCCGAAATTTAGGAATTTTTTCAAGATAAAAAATTGCTCAGGGTATTTGTTAGGGGTATATATTTAAACAGACACAAAAAAAAGAGAAATGTAAAACATTTGTTTGTGATGACTTAACGGGAAACGTTTTAACCATTTTTTTAGAAGGAATCTGTGCAAATATGGATAAATTTCGCATATTTTTCACTGAAGTTAGGGAAAATTCTGATTTCAAAGTTGGCAGGACCGAGTCAACTATACAAAAATCGGCCCGTGACGTCATATATTTGTAAATTGAGAGTACGCGTGTGCGGTCGACCATAGAGTTTTCATACAAAATGTATGGAAAGGAGGTGATGAGCGATATTTGATATAGTTCAAATGTGTTACAACCTTGAGCGATTTTCGAGGGAGTGTTCTTAGAATACACGATAGATGGCGCTCAACGTCAATTGCATTTCAATGTCAATTGTCAACACAAAAAGTTGTTATATTTTATCTGTGGTGTGAAATTTTTGTCCTAGAAAAAATTCAAAACTATTTGACAAAAGTTATAAGTCTTCAATCGTGGCAGAAACCAAAAACCAGTATACAGTCTGTTGTCGTCAAAAGTAAAATCCACAAGAAGGTACACGAATGCTAAAATAAAAGCAAACAAAATTTATCAAAACGCTGAAAACACCGAAACGGACGTGACAGGATGATAATGACAGCTACACGACAGAGCTAATAATAGATTATACAGATAAAAAAGAGAGGGATTTTGATACACTATGTGTCCAGCGCCATCTATCAACTATTTTTGAACTATTTTTTTTTTAAAAAGCTATTTGGAAAATAGCTCATTTGATATTAATTTATGTGTTTATTATCTCAGTATCAATGATACAGGGAGAAGAATGCGATTAAAGTAGAAATCTAAGAATTCCATCACAAACGAACGATTACTTGATTTATTTGTTCTGTAATATATTTTTGCAACGAAATTATTTTACTTCCTAAAGTTTTTTTACCCTAAGTTTCTACTATACTTACTCCTATATGTTGTTAACACTGTATCGATCCTCAAGTTCTTCTTCTTTATTTGTAGCAAAAAAAAATCTAGTTGTCAAATATTTGATGTCTTGCTTGATAATCTTCACAATGGTGTTTCCAACAAATACAGCTGCGCTTTTACACGATTAGAGATAGTACAGAGCGATTAATACGATTATGAAAAATTCGGGCAGTATAATGAAAATGACTACTTGACAAAATAACGAACAGGGTAATTTAAATCAATTAACATGTATTTAGCTGTAGTTAAAACTATCAATTGATTATTACATTATTTTAGGTTTGAGAATGCAATTACATAAAATATTATTTTAACACACATGTTTATAGATAGAGGCCTTCAGGGGTGCCTTCTTTCTTGCGGTAGAGGACACTTTCCTTGGACTTCTTGAAGTCTTCATTTGTTACCTTCATTCGGCGCTCTCTCAAAGCCATAAGACCAGCTTCTGTGCAAATAGCCTGAAATAAATATAATAATTTAGACCCTAATACATTTATTCAATCGCTAATCACTAATAAAAAGAGCTATATTTACCAGATATCTATTTTAGAACGATAATTATAAAGAGATTAATTTTAGTTCAAATAATTTTAAGACATACCTTGATATCAGCACCTGAGAGATCATCTTTAGACATAATAAGTTCAGACAAGTTGACGTCATCAGCCAATGTCATTCGCGAAGTATGGATAGTGAAGATTCTACGCTTGGTCTTCTCATCAGGGAGAGGGAATTCGATCTTCCTGTCGATACGACCCGGACGAATTAGCGCCGGATCTAGAGTTTCAATGCGGTTCGTCGCCATGATAACCTTGAAAATACAATGCAACAGTTTTGTAAAGCGTAATAACTTGCGGTAAATCTGATAGAGATCATCATCATCTTCCTACCCTTGTCCCACATTATGTGGGGTCGGTACAACACGTCTTCTTCCACTCTTCTCTATCAGACGTTATCTGATCTTATAGAGATCAATAGCATTTATTTAAACCGAAAAAGTCTTGCGCTTTAATTTCGCCGCAAAGTTCGATTTCCGTGAACAGAAAAGATGGCACAATATATATCTATTTATATAGAGAAAACTAAGTATAATCTCGTCATTTAATTTTTGTTGTTTTTTTAAGTTTACTTACTTTAACATCACCTCTAGAATCAAATCCATCAAGCTGGTTCAATAGCTCCAACATAGTTCTTTGGATTTCTCTCTCACCACCAGAATTTGAATCATATCTGTAACCATGATAAATAAAGCATTATTATTAAAAAACCTATCTATAAAGCACCATTAAGAATTAATGGTGCTGGGCATAAAGACCATATTCATAGTAGAAAGGTAGAAAGTCAATTGTCTGGTTATGGATTGTCCAGCATTTTTTATTTATTTATACACAGAACAAAAAATACAGTAGAAGTAGTATGGGGGCGGGGTGCGCGTACCCCGAGTTTAGCGTAGATTCGCAAACTGTCTCCGCCACGCCTATTTCACGCACGTCAGTCTAGATCGAACCGTCACAGTGATAAGAGCTTTAGAAAAATTACAAAAATGCCTTATTGCGCTGTTCTAGAGTGCAAAAACGACAGCAGAACTAAAAATGTTTCAAATGGTGGTATATCATATCATCGGTTAGTCTTGATTTACTTAATTTCGATGAAAATTGTAAAAACATTATTTTATTGTACAAGACAAGTACAAATAGACTTTATTGTTTATTCTATAGGGTCTACTTTCTTTTAAAGTCAACCATTTATTCTCGAAGATTCCAACTACTGACATGTCACAGTCCGCTACTCAATTAGGTATTGACGTTATCGATAATGAGTTATCGATATTTTAAACTTACAATGTTCTATGATATATCGGCAAAAAATTAACCCTATAATGCATTTTTTTTATGATTCTGTATAGTAATTGTAGTAGTAGGTAGGTACTTCCATGACTTGTTCAAACCGTTTTTTTAAATCACATTCCCCACATCAAACCATGTGACTCGATAAAAGCCATAACAGAACGCTACATTAATGTGCGGATACATCATTTACTTAAAATTAATATAAAACTATCAAAAAGGCAACTTCTTAACAAGTATGTTATCTTTCAAGGCCAATAATGTATATTTTTTAGTATGTAGATGTTTTATTAATGTAAGTAGTTCATTAATAAAACCAGTGTTTTAATTTTATTTGTATTAATTACTTCCATTTTTATATTAGTATACATATACATTTATAAACACAATGATTTCAAACATAAAAATGAGTAAGGTACTTAATTCATTTTGAAATGTAAAATATATTTATCGACTTTAATTTTCGTTGAAAATAAAACGCATTGTCGATATATAAAGTAATGGCAGCAGTACAACCCTAGAAATGGACGAATAGTACAAAAATAGTAAAGAGCTCGTTACGGAAATATGAATCTTATCTCAAAAGTAATAAAGGATTATTAAATGCATTTGGTGTAGTGACATCTAGCGGCGAGTAGCAGAACTTGGTAGTGAAAGTATTCCGTATGACGTAATACGTAAATAGATTAGATAATAAACCACTCTATCGTCATATGATTATTGTTAATTTTCAAATGAACGAAGACTAATGTATTACTTTCTTTCATTCAACCAATCACACGACGCTTTTCTTAGTGTGACGAAATACAATTAACCTGTGTCAGTGTAAGTTAGGGTACGCTGGTTCCGGTGCGAAAAAAGGACTATGCTCCTTCTACTGTATTTTTTGTTCTGTGTATTTATAATACAGTATAAAAAGGTCAACTAGGGGTTAGTATTAGTCATGCATTTATCTCTCTCGTACACATCACTCTGCAGGTTCGATGTTAGAACTTATTTTTGTATGAGTCTTTTAGGGGACAGTTTATATAAAAAAGTAAATTTTACCGTTTAGTACCAACAGCATCAATTTCATCAATAAATACTATGGAAGGTGCATGTTCTTCAGCCACTCTGAATAATTCGCGTACTAATTTTGGACCATCACCCTGTAACAAAATATATTTTATTGTATTTTTTTCTTGTAAAAAGGTTATTATGATACACAATCTTGACACCAGAATAACCATTCAATAGCAGAATATCCATTATTTGTACTGTGTGAAGTGTAAAAAATCTAAAGAATTGGTCTACTAAGGAAGCAGTGCCAAGCTGTGAGTTAAGCTTGATAGTACATGGCTTTTTATCTTCTAATTACAGCTATTTTTAACAAACATGCTTCAACAACTAAGATATTTCAAAATTTAGATTTCCCATATACATATTAAGATTCTTCAAAATAATTAATTACCTTATTTCACTGACAAGAATTTGTTATAATATTCATAAGCCCTTACCAAGTACTTCTGAATGAGTTCAGATCCGACCACTCTAAGGAAAGTGGCTGAAGTCTGGTTAGCCACTGCCTTAGCCAGCAAAGTCTTGCCCGTACCAGGCTGACCGTAGAGGATCACACCCTTCGGAGGCTTGATGCCCATCTCTTCATAGTACTCCGGATGAGTAAGTGGAAGCTCCACTGATTCCTTTAATTAGAAGAAGTGTTAAAGTAGGTTGTTCAACAGTTTGTTTCCTCCAAGTCTCATAATATATTAGTTTCTTAATTAACTGTATAACTGTACACTCTTTGTTGAAAATATTTTAAATAAAAATGTTTACACTTAATATTACAAATATTGCTTAAATGTACATATAAATTAATAACATTTACTCAATAAACTTTTATCCAGTAATATCACAAGGATCTTTTAAACTAGGAAATTCTTATTGCCTTTTTAAATCAGATGTCTTCAGCCTGCACCTAGGATGATTGTTACTAAACAGATTACTAAGTAGGAGGTAATATAAAAAAAAATCTCTCTCCATTTTGTTATCATCAGATCCTAGAAGAAAAGACCAGAACTTTACAACTTTGGCATAACACCCACCTTTATTTCTTGAATCTGTGTGTCCAATCCTCCAATATCAGCATAGGTCTCTTGGGGTGCCTTCTCTAGTTTCATCACAGAGACCATGGGGTCTGTATCATCTCCGAGCACACCCACCACTGCATGCACCTGCCATAACAAATTATTATAATATAATTATACAATGATATTTAGATGTCATGACTTGGCATCATTTTGTGTGGAATGCACAATAAAATTAACTTCAGAAGTGGTATAGATTTCATTAAGAGCTAACTTCATTAATAATTTTCATAAAATTGGTTTTGATATAACTTGATGATGATGGAGTCTGTTGTGTTAATTTTTGTTAAAATATAATTTATATCTTAGTTTATCTTGTTATAATCATACCAAATACATATTTAGTAAAAATATGTAATTGGTACAATCACATATTTTTTCTAGCATATTTTATTATACTAATAAGCTACTACTGCTATGTTGCTCACCCAAATTTATAGTTTTTCTATATCCATTATGGTGACTGGTTTCAACAACTATCTAATTAACATACCTTATGGTTCAAAAGGACAGAGCAGCCGGGCTCTAGTTGATCCTTGTCAACAAATGACAGTATGCTGACATAATGCTCACTGCCCACCGATGTGGAGACAATGGCATGATTGTCATCAATTATCTCTTCAAGGTTGCCCACCGACATAGGAGTTCCTCTCAAGTCATCAACCTAAAATATAATTCCTGAATTATATCTTATTATAAATAATTGTAAAAGTATTATCATAAGCATTGATATACACACAAAGGAATTATGTTAAGTATTAAGTAATGAAAGGCATTGATAGCCCATCAGATGATGATTTTATTTAATACACTGCATTAGTTCAGAAATTTAGATTTATAGATAGATAGAAAGAAAGATTGCCCTACATTACTCAGTTTGAGACTGACAGAAGTGTTCTCTGGATAATGTTGGTCACCAAGTGTTGTCTGATAGGATAAGGTTGGTCACACAGAAATATTAACCAAAAAGTTACCTTGGATCTTTCTTCCTCAATCTTCTCCTCCTGTGGCTTGAGCCTCTCCTGGTTACGGATGAACTCTTCCTCCATCAGCAAGTAATCTTTTATCCTTTCTAGTTTCAACAACTTCAGCCTACATCTGGTGTGTGGTGTCACTTGGGGCAGTTTCAGCGCAGCATCTGGTCCCTTTGCCTTGCGCTTCTTTTTGCCCACACGAGTAGGAATTGGTGGCTCGTATTTCTTCTTCTTATCCTTGTCATCTTTTTTGTCCCCGCCGCTACCACCGCCAGACTGATTCTGACCCTGTTTGGCACAATGGAAAAATGTTATGTAGCTGGAGAAATTGATTACGCTTTGCTGTCCATATCAAATTGTAGATATATTTGTTTTGTTTCTTACCATTTTATATCCTGTTTTCGTTCGATCTAATTAATATTTTTATGAAATACACTAATTCCACAATGATTACAAGGCGAATTTATTATCTACAGATAAAAAATGTGATGGATCTGCTTTAAAATAAAAAATACATTCACTCAAAATCCAAATAAATGACATGACAAAATAATGAAAAATAATATTCTCGGTACCTACTGTCTTCTTATCTCACATATCTCACCTAATAAAATTGAGTGAGATTGTTGTTTGATGGTTTGGTATTCCCTCGTCTCCACATCCGTCATTGACGCGTGTTCGTATGCTGTCAATAGTGTCAACTTCACATTTCTCAAAAAAAACTCGAGTTGTATGTTTTAGTACGTTTTGTGAATTTGTGTGAAGGAACAATTAAAATATTCGCTGGAACAGTGTTATTCCCACTATAAAGTGTGCTTTTAATAATGTTACACATACATGGCATTGAAAATAGAAATCAAAACACAAGTTTCATCTAAAGCCCTTGTGCATTACCAAAACAGCTGACAACATATTTTGTCTACCAGTTGTAAAAGCTTGTGACAATGGTTTTAGCAGATTTAGGTCGTAAAATTACGACTGCTTTGCAGTCTCTAAGCAGAGCTACTATTATCAATGAAGAGGTAACATATCAATTTGGGAATATAGCCTAATCTTTTCTAATAATTTTATACCTGTGTCCTACATAAAGATATTTTAAAATTATAGGTTCTGAATTCTATGCTGAAACAAATATGTGCTGCTCTATTGGAAGCTGATGTCAACATTCGCCTGGTGAAGAACCTCCGTGAAAATGTCCGAGCAGTCATTGATTTTGATGAGATGGCTGGAGGGCTCAACAAGCGCAGGATGATTCAATCTGCTGTCTTCAAAGAGCTTGTCAAGGTTTGCAAACAATTTTTTTAACTCCAATATCTTTTTTAATTATAGTCATTATGAATTCAATGACCAAATATACATATATGTGCTAACTGTATATACAGGAAATACCAAAACATGTATGTAGGTAACTTATCTACTAGGCTGTGCGATGTTGGTGATCCAAAAACCCTAGAGCGAAAAAGTTGTTAAACTTTGAATAGTTATCTGTATATACATTTTTGTTTCAGTTGGTAGATCCTGCAGTGAAGCCATACCAGCCCATCAAGGGCAAGCCAAATATAATAATGTTTGTAGGACTCCAGGGGTCAGGAAAGACCACAACATGCACAAAACTAGCTTACCATTATCTGAGGAAGAACTGGAAGTCCTGCCTTGTTTGTGCCGATACATTCAGAGCTGGTGCCTACGATCAGGTCAAACAGAATTGTACAAAGGCTAGGATACCCTTCTATGGAAGGTGAGATGATATTTATTTACTGACCAAACTGTAAAGCTGCTGCCTAAACTGTCAGCTTTGTATACAATACAATACAAAACATTTATTCATTCAAAAATATACATGACAGAATACAGATGGAGAAATAACAAGTAAAAAGAAAAAAATCTTAAAATTAAAACAGAAGGTAGGCGTGGATATGCCTATGCATGGATACGGGATGCTGCCATGTACACAATTGCATGAATAGCTTCTTTGTTCGTTTGGGACTTGATAGTGTAGCTATCAAATATCCATTATTATTTATCATCTTCAGCAGTAGGTATAAACATTTAAAAGTCATAGATCCCCACATAAGTAAATAATATCCATGGACATTTCACACATCATACTCTAGTCCCAAACTAAGCAAACCTTGAACTATGGGATTTAGATTGCTGATACAAAACAATACATTTTTAGTAAACACATACATAGAATACATAGTCACAGTATATATATATATACTACTCATAATACTCTTGTCTCATGATTAAAATATGTACAATTCCAGTTACACAGAAGTGGACCCTGTAGTGATAGCTACCACCGGTGTTGAGATGTTCCGGAAGGAAGGCTTTGAGATGATCATTGTAGATACAAGTGGGCGGCACAAGCAGGAAGAGTCTCTTTTTGAAGAGATGTTGGCTGTAGCCAATGCTATAGTGAGTTCTGTTTGAATTTTGTTGCAGTTGAAGTGAATATTGTTATTGATTAACTAATCATGAGAGGCTGGATAAACTGCATTGTTTCATAATTTAATGAATCAAATCAAATCAAATATTTGTTTATTCAATAAAATCACAAGGATCATTTAGAATCGTCTTACATACTAGGTGATTCTAGGTGCCAGTTCCATGCCACCAGAGCCTAGAAGAATGGGCAAGAAACTTACTACTTAAATGTAAGGCATTAGGTGATACATCCTTAAACATAACAATTTCAGGATGTACATAGTACCCCAACTAAGAAGAACTATCAGATGGTGTACCAAATTTTAAAAATGTGTAGGATTCCTGGAGATTTTAACAATGAATAGATAGAAAGAGTTAAAAACTAATTATTTAACTTGTCAAACTGTGCTAAAACTATATTACCTAAAAACTAATTGTGCCTTTTTTTTCTTCAGAAACCAGATAACATTATTTTCGTGATGGATGCCACTATCGGTCAGGCTTGTGAGGCCCAAGCCAAGGCCTTTAAGGAGAAGGTGGACATTGGATCCGTTATCATCACCAAGTTAGATGGCCATGCTAAGGGTGGTGGTGCACTATCAGCGTAAGTTTAAATAACTAAATCATATGTGTGATTTTATAAGGCATTGCTACTTCTACGCCATTCCTTAAATCAAACACTGTTATAATAATTTGCCATATTATAGATAAATAAACTAGAAAGACTTGGTCATGTAATATTTTATCAAACTTTACCTCAAATCTGGGTATCTGAAAACAGAAATAATAATTTATTTTTATTTTAGTGGATATTAACATAATGTAATGTTTTTTAAATTTTTCAGTGTGGCAGCTACACAATCTCCAATTATTTTCATTGGTACAGGTGAACACATTGATGACCTGGAACCCTTTAAGACAAAGCCGTTCATAAATAAACTGTTGGGCATGGGAGACATTGAGGGTCTCCTTGATAAAGTGAATGAGCTCAAGTTAGATGATAACGATGAGTTGCTGGAGAAGCTGAAACATGGCCAGTTCACTCTTAGAGCTATGTATGAACAGTTCCAGAACATAATGAAGATGGGACCATTTTCACAAATTATGGTAAGATATAGGGCTAAACTTAAAAAAAAACAAGTTTAACATATTTTTTCTCCAAATAATATCTTTTTATGATTTCAGGGCATGATCCCAGGGTTCTCTCAAGACCTAATGACAAAAGGCAGTGAGCAAGAGTCTATGGCGAAGCTGAAGCGTCTCATGACAATAATGGACTCAATGAACGAAGGTGAACTTGATCATAGAGATGGAGCGAAACTGTTCTCCAAACAACCCACCAGAATAACGAGAGTAGCGAACGGCGCCGGCGTCACAGAACGCGATGTAAAAGACCTTATAACTCAGTATACTAAGTTTGCTGCAGTTGTCAAAAAAATGGGCGGCATCAAGGGATTATTTAAAGGAGGTGATATGGCAAAGAATGTCAACCAAACACAAATGGTCAAACTTAACCAACAGATGGCCAAGATGATGGACCCAAGGATCCTTCAACAAATGGGTGGTATGTCTGGACTTCACAACATGATGAAGCAACTTCAGCAAGGATCTAGTGGGATGAACAGTTTGATGGGTGGAAAATGATAGTGGATTTATCTGTATGTAATCTGAAAGTGTAATCTAAATAAAGAAGTTTTATTAAAACTATTTTATAGTTTTTATTTCAACCTTACTCCATAATCATTATGCTTATACTAATCATTATACTTCTTACATTTATACACCAATTATAAGTAATGGAACAGTATGGTGGTCACTGCCTATACGAAGCATTACACACTGATCACGTCCACTGAGGACGTGCCGTGTGATGCATTGCGCATAGATGTTATATCTGATATAATTGAACCGGCATTCTTAACTCAACCAAACGATTTTACGTTTAAACCGATAGGGCTAAATAGAAATTAAGCTTATAAATTTTAGGATGATAACATTATTTTCAACTATTGTATTATTCGTGAACCATTTTTCGTTGCTCGAATCTATCGCCATCTGCCAGCAAGTAGTAACATTAAAGTTGGTGCTCGTGCACAGACTGGTGCAAGAACAGTATTAACAGAAAAAGTAAACTTTTGTTATTTTAATCTGTGGTTAGTTAATTTCAAATGGAAACATTGGTCGAATTTCGGACCGACAAGGCGACAAGCAAAAGTCTTTGTTTTGATTTTGACTGACATTTCGTTCGTCTAATCATTTTTCTTCGCGGACTTCGCGTGCTTTTTCTTGCTCGGAATTTCGGAAATCGTGTTTCTGAATAACATTGTGCTATAATTATTTTTGTACAGAATTGTATGCAGTTTTAATGCCGTGGTTTGTAGACTTTATAATTATAGTGATGCTAACCGGATATAATAAAATAATAGACTTCTGTCTCTATTTTCACAGAAAGGTAAGAGTAATATTGAATGGTGCAATATTCTCGGCGAGAAACTAATCTAGGACTTGCTCAGGGTTGACTGTAACAATTCAATATCCTTTTGAAATGTAGCATAAACTTTACTTTTATTTGTAGGTTTTTTATTCCATTTCGAATTCGAGCCGCCGAAGAGTGAGATCTGCTATCGACATGGATCTAAAATGTAGAGAAAATCCAATTGTAACCAAACTTGACACTCCAGAGTTTAAAAGTGTATTCACACCTGAAGTTGATGAACTAAAGAAGCTTTTTGATAAATATCAGTTTGAAATTAGAGTTGCAGGAGGGGCAGTAAGGTACAATTTCCTATTTTATAGCTATAATCTACAAATAATCATGTACAAAGTTTACACATGGCTCAAATTAAAAGATCAAAAAAACTTTCTTAGCAAATTGCATTACAGTAGAGCGTCGATTATCCGAACGTCGATCAACCGAACGACCGCTTATCCGAACAGCAATAACGCGCGGGTCAATGCTCTTTCTGCGGTTCAATTTAACGAAAAACTAGGAGGAACATCTCATTTTCAAGCAAGCACAGGCTGGTTAAAACGATTTAAGTCAAGACATGGCATTCGTGAGCTTCAAATTCAAAGAAAACTAAGCTGAATCATTCAAAATCAAACTAAGGGGATATACTGAACGAAGAAAATTACGCTCTGGAAAACGTTTACAATGCAGACAAAACCGGGCTTTGCCGCGAAAAACTCTTGCTTCACGTCGTGAATTAGCAGCACTTAACAGCAGGTCCTAAAATAAGCAAGGATCGTATCACTGCCTTAGTATGCGCTAATGCTACTGGCAGCCATCAATTGCCCATGCTTGTAAATGTTCGATTATCCGCAATAACCGGTTTTCCGAACACCCATGTCCCCCAATTAGTTCGGATAATCGACGCTATACTGTACTTCATTTCAATCTCATCATGTTTATTTTACTTACCTTACCATCAAATTTTTGTTAAAAAGCCACCACTTCTATCATAGTTTGCTCATTATTTGTTAACCTACAGTTTTGTTATATGTACTAGTATTAATATATAAATGTTCATAGTTAACATCTAAAACTTTTACCTACATAAGTTTAAGAATATTTTTGTTATACCAAAAAGTTGCCTTAATATTTTAGTGCCCCAGGGGGTGTTTGGTTTTTTCCAATCTTAATAAATCTATCTACATACCAGCAAATATGTCATACAATGTTGAATGTTTTATATTTATGAAATATAAAATTAATTTTGTAGAGACCTACTCATGGGAAAGAAACCAACGGACCTTGACTTTGCCACCACAGCAACACCGCAACAAATGAAAGATATGTTTACAGCGGAAACTATTAGAATGATAAACATGAACGGAGAGAAACATGGTACAATAACAGCCCGAATAAATGACAAGGAGAATTTTGAAGTGACTACTCTGAGAATAGATATGGTCACCGATGGCCGCCACGCTGAGGTGGAGTTCACAACAGATTGGAAGCTGGATGCTAATAGAAGAGATCTGACAATTAATTCTATGTTTTTAGGCAAGTTTTTAACATTCAATAAATTATAAATAATGCTGGACAATCCACACAACATCATCTAGCCCCGGAGATTGTGTTATGGGTACTAGAAGACTGACATACTTAATACAATACATAACATAGATAGATATTTTTGTATTATGTATATAAAATACCCATAGCACCCGGAATAAATATATGCAGATCATACAAACATTTGTCCCAAGGCAAGAATCAAACCCGCAACCTCCGCGTCGCAGGCGGACCTTCGCCTGCCGCGCCACATCATCACATGGTCGTCAAATTCTTTAATCTTAATTCAACAAAACATATCAGTACCCCAAGTGCGAGTTTGTGCACACACGGATCGCAGAGACGTGATCGCCAAGCGCCGCCAATTTTGTATGGAAATCCAAGCTTCTCAAGAAATCTGCTAGAGGCGCTGCTCGGATTTCCATACAAAATTGGCGGCGCTTGGCGATCACGTCTCTGCGATCCGTGTGTGCACAAACTCGCACTTGGGGTACAGTCCATGCAGTGGAATACTAATCTATTAAACTTATTCAGGTTTTGATGGATCAATTTATGACTACTTCTATGGATATGAAGATCTGCAAAAGAGAAGAGTTGCTTTTGTAGGTGATGCTGATGTAAGAATCAAGGAAGATTATCTGAGAATAATGAGATACTTTCGTTTTTACGGTAAAATAGCAGAATCTCCTGATAAACATGATGAAGAAACTCTAAAAACTATCAAAAAGAATACAGACGGTCTGCAATATGTATCTGGTGAAAGAATATGGGTGGAATTAAAGAAACTATTGCAAGGAAACTTTGCAGGCAGTCTGTTAAAAGTTATGATTGATGTTGGAGTTGGGACATACATAGGTATTGCAATTTAATAATTAAAATTATTCGTTTTCTACCTGCCTGAAGTATTGTCAAATTGTGTATACATATTTATTTTTCAGGATTGCCATCTACACCAAATATAGAAGAGTTAGATAAATTGCTCAAACGGTCTGAGCATTTAAACCTGCATCCTATGAGCTACTTGGCTGCATTACTCAGAGATATAGATGACGTTACAGTGCTACACAGTCGTTTAAAGTTCTCCACTTTTGACAGAGAGCTTGCTTACTTCTTGGTGGAACATAGAGAAGAAAAAATATCTTCAAAACCTTTGATGTAAGGCAAATTTTTGTTAACTATTTTTTGTTATTAATTACATACCCATACAACTATTTATAATTTAAAAAACATTATTTTACAGGCCTTATGAAAGATTGGTTCTCTTCACAAAAATAAAACAAAAGGACACTGTGGAATATGTGACAGAGGTTCTGAAGTATAAAGGAGATGAAAATCTCTTGGAACAGTTCAGGAATTGGGAAATACCAAAGTTTCCGATAAATGGTAAAATTCTCAAAGACGCTGGAGTGTCTCCAGGTAAGATGTACGGGCCTATTATTTATAAACTAAAAGAGGCCTGGATTGAAAATGAATATAAGCAGACAGCAAATGATTTAGTAAAGTTCATACCAGAAATTGTAGAAGATTTTAAATAAAAAAATGAAATAAAAAAATGATCATTACTCAAGACTGTTTTATTATTTTAGAAATCATTTTGTATACTTACTTTCTAATATTTAGTTTTATAGTCCAGTCAAAATAGACTAAAATTATGACTTCAGTTTGCATTAATTCCCAACAAGCTGGATTTTTGTGCAGGCCTTGAATACGTCATTACAAATGATATGTCAAAAGTCCCCATCGATCCCGCTTGTGCGTTGTTTTTTATTCGAGGTCAAAGGTCATAAATTTGCATTTTTTGCGTATATCTCTGAAACAACGAAAGCTATTGAAAAGTAGTTCAGGCAAAGTTTGTACATCGTAAAATTGTCTACAAAAATATGTCAACACTTTTCTTCTACAAAGCATCGTTTTCGAGATAAAGTGACTTTAGACCGCAGGAAAATCGTCGAAGATGGTGCCTTTTTTTTATTTCAGCCGTTTTATCTGCTTCATTGCCACAGAACAAACAGTATTTCTTGAAATTTACTGAAAGGGGTGATGGGTTCGATGGGTTAGTCCTCCTCCAAGGTAATGAATCGTCGTTTTGTTTCAAGAAATACTGTTCGTTCTATGGCAATGAAGCAGATAAAACGGCTGAAATGAAAAAAACGCAGCATTTTAGTAGATTTTACTGCGGTCTAAAGTCACTATATCTCGAAAGCGATGCTTTGTAGAAGAAAAGTGTTGAGATATTTTTGTAGACAATTTTACGATCTACAAACTTTGTCGGAACTATTTTTCGATAGCTCTCGTTTATGACTTTTAAACGCAAATTTATGACTTTAACCTGGGTATTTGCGTTTTTCGCGTATATCTCTGAAACAACGAGAGCTATCGAAAAATGCTTCAGGCAAAGTTTGTAGATCGTAAAATTGTCTACAAAAATATTTCAACACTTTTCTTCTACAAAGCATCGCTTTCGAGATATAGTGACTTTAGACCGCAGGAAAATCCACTAAAATGCTGCGTTTTTTTCATTTCAGCCGTTTTATCTGCTTCATTGCCATAGAACGAACAGTATTTCTTGAAACAAAAAGACGATTCATTACCTCGGAGGAGGACTAACCCATCGAACCCATCACCCCTTTCAGTAAATTTCAAGAAACACTGTTTGTTCTGTGGCAATGAAGCAGATAAAACGGCTGAAATAAAAAAAAGGCA
Source organism: Ecliptopera silaceata (assembly GCA_932527185.1). Taxonomy (NCBI): domain Eukaryota; kingdom Metazoa; phylum Arthropoda; class Insecta; order Lepidoptera; family Geometridae; genus Ecliptopera; species Ecliptopera silaceata. The sequence goes on along the minus strand of OW052208.1, from coordinate 3,941,933 downwards.
CCATCTTCGACGATTTTCCTGCGGTCTAAAGTCACTTTATCTCGAAAACGATGCTTTGTAGAAGAAAAGTGTTGACATATTTTTGTAGACAATTTTACGATGTACAAACTTTGCCTGAACTACTTTTCAATAGCTTTCGTTGTTTCAGAGATATACGCAAAAAATGCAAATTTATGACCTTTGACCTCGAATAAAAAACAACGCACAAGCGGGATCGATGGGGACTTTTGACATATCATTTGTAATGACGTATTCAAGGCCTGTACAAAAATCCAGCTTGTTGGGAATTAATGCAAACTGGAATGTCTATTTTGACTGGACTATTAGCTTACAAAATAAAATATAAACACAATATAAGGTACAGTATAATATATTTCTTAACATTAGCTCCCAAGGAGGTTCAATTTGACGACCGATGTGGCGCGGTGGGCGATGGTCCGCCTGCGACGCGGAAGGTTGCGGGTTCGATTCCCGCCTCGGAATAAATGTTTGTATGTTCTGCAAATATTTATTCCGGGTGTTCTGGGTATTATATGTATAATAAAAAATATCTATCTATGTAATGTATAATATTAAGTATGTCAGTCTTCTAGTACTCATAACACAAGCTCTGCTTAGCTTGGGGCTAGATGATGTTGTGTGGATTGTCCAGCATTATTTATTTATTTTTATTATTATTTAAATCAAAGTGCTGTTAGCAGATAGTGCAATCACCTAATTAAATCAAAAAAATTAATTGGTGCCCTTTGGTGGTGCATATAGCTCATATTTATCACAGCCATCGTCATCATCTTGATGATCTTTATAGCAGCGTTTGCAGAATAAATATTTACAACCGAGGCACCTCATGATTGCATCTTCATTGCAAATCTCACAGAATGGCAACTCATCGTTAGTTGATGGTGCTATTCCTTCTTCTAGTAAAGCTTCTGCTTTGAGCTGAAAAAGGCAAAAAAATTGTTAAAAATACATTTGTCAACAAATAAAAGTTTTTATGGTAAATTACCTATGGACCAACTAGTGTAATTAAATCATTACTTTATTTAAAAAATTATTGCATTTATAGCGCAAATATTTTATAGATAGATAACTCCTTATTGCATACCGCATAGGAAACAAAAAACTTAAATTAATAACAATGAGCGGCTTTATCGCTGAGAACGATCTCTTCCTGGCAACCGAAGCGAGACGACTGAAGGTAGAATGGAAGGCGGTACTATACCTATATTTATACTGCGAATATAAAAGAACAATATACGCGACAATATCCAACAGTATAGGTACCTTTGCAATAATTTTCTTTACACTTTCCTCTTCATCTTCCGATTCAGCCTCCTGAGCTGGTACATTTGAAGGTGCAGTTCCCTGAGTCCCTGAAGTTTCTCCAGCTGCCTTGGCATCTTTCAGCCGCTGCAACCTTCCTTCCATATCATTTATGACACTGTCAAACTCATCTTTGTACTTGCAATCTATTGCGATGTTCTCAAGATATTGTTTCATCAAATCTTCTACTTGCTCTTGTTCTGTTCTGAGATCTTTTGTCATTAGAACTGGCTGGAAAAAAAAAATTGTATGTATTTTAAATGCTAAAGTTTGTGGATGTATGTTGTTATTATTTCATGCAAAAACTACTGAATTCAATTAATTGTTTTGTTTAATTGGCCGCTATTTCCGCCTAAACGTATTTCTAAAAAGTCCATATTATTATGGATCTGTCGATCATGTTAGTTGCATCGAAGTTATATAGCACTAAATAATTGAAATTTTTGGTGAAATTGTTATAATGATGAAAACATTTTGTACCTTGCTCTCTATTACTGGTATACCTCTTAATTTAGCCAATCGTGCATGTAAATCGGCATTTGACGCCACAGGTATATCTCCTTTGATTTTTTGTAATCTCTCAGCAATTTCTGCATCAGTAGACTTCTTAGTATCTGAATCTTTGTTCTCCTTTAGTTTGTTCAATCTATCTCGCATTTGGTCATCTATTGATGCACTTGCTATTTCATTTTCTGAACTCTCAGGTTTTACTGGCTCAGCCATCCTCCTGAAATTAAAAGAAAATATATCTGAAGACAACAAATGTACTGGAATAAATATATCAAACTGGAATGAATAAATCGCCTGGAAGAAATCTCTATCAGCGATAAGGCCACCCATTGTACTAATTTAAGTTAGTTCTAAGATTTTTTTTGTATTTTCCATTGTGCAATAAAGTGTTATCTATCTATTTTTGAAAAAAAAAATTAATTGATTTTAGGAAAACTTCCAGCTATGTAAAATGTATGTAATATGAATAAAAATGTTGCAAAGTTTTTCTGCTCTGAACTAAAATGTTAGTAAGTGGACTCCATATAATGTCTTGCAGCATTTTATTTTATCATAACTTACTTGTAAAAAGCATCTGGTGGTGTGATTTCATTTTTTTTCTCATCATTGCTAATGGAAGCTTTCTTGCATTTATGGCAGACCTGGAAAGTGATTAATAAATAAATAATGCTGGACAATCCACACAACATCATCTAGGCCCAAGCTAAGCAGAGCTTGTGTTATGGGTACTAGAAGACTGACTACATTACATAGATAGATACTTTTTATTATACATATAAAACACCCAGAGCACCCGGGATAAATATCGGCGGCAGATCGTACAAACATTTATCCCAAGGCGGGAATCAAACCCGCAACCTTCCGCGTCGCAGGCGGACCATCGCCCACCGCGCCACATCGGTCGTCAAAAGATTTGGTATCAAGTTGATTACATATGTTCAAAAAATACTTGAATCATTCAGCTCCATAAAGTACATGATTAAAATAAATGGTAGCATTAATATTTTACCTGCCAGTCTAGTAACTTAATAAGTGGGTACCTTTTTTTCAGCTTTTAACTTTGTTATGTAGAGTGTATGTCCTAAACACTTAGGGCAGTAGCTGAAACCACAGGATGGACATCCTCTCTGAAAAATCGTAAGCATACTTGTCATCTTGCCCCACACATGGATTACCTGCATGTAAACTTAGAAGAAGGTAAATCAAGATACAATACTCTGAGCGATAAACACTTCCAAGTTGATTGATAGGTATCTTAATAAACATGTTAATTTACCAGATACGATGTCTTAAAAATAGGTAGGTAAATTGGTACCAAATAGTAAATAAATTACATACCTCGGGCCTAAGAAGAGAAAATGAATTGAAACAACCATTGCATGCCATTTTGCGACTCTAACAGCCTTGTTTTCGCTATCTTTCTCACTGTAAAGTGTAATATGTTATATTTGTTTATTATTTAAGTATTGGTATAGGTATTCCGCGACTTTTGAGATGCGTGCAATTGTCAAAAACAGCTGCTTGTATCAAATTGTTCACTTCACTTACACACATCAAAATTTATAACTTTCATTCTAAGTTCAACCAATCAAAGACTGTAAAAACACTATCTTTTCCCACTATGCTCCTTGATTGGCTGAAGTATGGATAAGTTTATTTCGTTCAATACCAATACAGTCAAGGTACTCACTCATTTGCCGATCTTGGATTTTCTTATCTGTGGTAGGTGCTTTGATTGTTTGTTTGTTTTGATTTGAAGATATTTTCGGTTCGGTAAGGTCTAATTAAGGTTTAGTAGACAAATAAGTAGACTTATAAATGAGGGTTTAAAATTCTAAACGGGTTGGCTATAGATATCCGGTACCTGCGCCGGGAGTCGTGACTAGGTGGAAAGGGAAGGGTAGACAACAAGAAGTCTTCCCCTGAAACCAGTTTTTCTAGGAAAGCTATAGTTTTTGAGTTATAACACTTTTTAGGTGCCAAAATCTTCATTTTTAGGTTAGTTTTTGATGAACTTCACACTAATTTCTGGCACTAGCTGACACTTGAACTAGTGTATGTCAGTTTGGGAGTGTCAGGAGGCCTAAATGTAAACAATAATAAAAAGAAAAGTGTAATTTAAATTTAAATAATTTTTTTTCGCGGCAAATTTCTGAATTTTAATTCAATTTATTTTTTTCAATTGCTTTTGAACTCAGAAAGGTGATTTGTGACATAATACTAGAATAGGTGCGAGGAGCGAAGCGACGAGCGTTAGTTTGATATAAAAAACCGCGCACGAGCCGAGCGAGCAAAGCGAGCGTGCCGCGGCAGCGGCCGGCGAGTGCCAGAACCGACATGCACAAGATGAAGTTCCAGTGACAGGAATTAGTGTTTAATGCATAAAAAACTAACCTAAAAATGAAGATTTTGGCTCCAAAAATGTCATAACTCAAAAACTATAGCTTTCCTAGAAAAACTGATTTCAGGGGAAGACTTCTAGTTGTCTACTCTTCCTTTTCCCCCTAGTCGCGACTCCCGGCGCAGGTACCGGATATCTATAGTTTAACCTTCTAAACTTTGCTGAGATCAACAAACGCATTACTCAGATTACCCAACTCACATCTTTTCCAGAGAAGAAGTTAGAGTAAAAATATTCTAAAGAAGGAAGAAATAATACAACACGATCCTCACAGAACTGCCACGCCAGATCAACCAGATACAAATATGAATGAACTAGAGAGAGTTCTCCCACCAAGAATATTTGAGGTGGCTGACAGAGCCGGTATAGCAACTTCAAGGCAAATTATTACACTATCCTTGTGGGATATTAAAAAGTTGACAAACCTAAGCAATGAAGACATACAGTTCTTGAAAAGTTTGGTCTGTGAGCAAGTTAGCCCAAAAAGTATTACTTGTGACATGTTGGTTGATGCAAATACAAAAATAAGCATGGGTTGTACTACAATTGATTCAATACTTCATGGTGGTCTTAGGAGAGGAACTATCACAGAGTTATATGGAGAAAGTGGTTCAGGAAAAACTCAGATATGTATCCAAGCCGCAGCACATAATTGGCCACACTGCACTGCTTATGTAAGCACCGAGGATCTGTTCCCAGTCAACAGATTTAAGGAAATAACAAAAAGTATTCCTAATTACAGGAATAACATTGATTATGGGTCTTCAACATTTGTAGAACATATAACAGAGTCAAAAGATCTTTTATCATGTGCGAGAATACAAATGCCCAAATTACTTGCACAGAATAAATTTGCCCTTATAGTGATAGACTCTGTTGCTGCTCCATTTAGAGTAGAAAGCACAAATTATATACATAGGGCTGAGGAAATGAGAGAACTCGCTATGACTCTTCTTAACATAGCCCAAGAATTTAATGTTGCAGTTCTTTGCATAAATCAAGTTAGTGGTGCAGTGGGCAGAGCAGAAGATATACCATCATTAGGCCTTGCTTGGTCCAATATGGTGTCTACTAGATTATACCTGAGAAAAACTTTAGACAAAGTCAAAATAAAAGAGCATGATGCTATATTCAGTTCCCATCTGAGAGAGTTGGCAGTTACATTTGCCCCAGACTTGCCCAACTCTGTGGCTAAATTCATTATTGCACCAGGAGGCTTACAAGCAGATTTGCCAATGAGGAAGAAGATTTAATTGGTGGTTGAATCAGAAATCAAAAACACTCATTTTCTAATAATTGAAGGGTAAGCAGTACCATATATCTTTTATTGTAATATTTTGGTAATTTTGTGTTGTAAATTTAATAGTTGACCATAGAAGAATTGGACCCTACTAGGGTCCGCTTTTGATTGCAAGTACACTGATGAATATATTTATTTCTTATTAAACTTATTGTCAGATATCCCTTGGATCCCTTAGATTTCAAAAGAAGTTACTAATTAGCATTATTAATACAAAGGGATTAAAACTTTTAAAATTACGCGGGCATTAATCATGAATGTAGTCGAGCTAACAACTCACTATCTTCACTCACTTACTTCCTTCATTAGTCCGCTTTCGTTCATTCGCTCCCATTCATTCGTGTTGTCTATGTCTACTAATTTTTTGTTTTGTTTGTGATTTATAAAAAGTAAGCTATATTTACAGAAATAACATTATTTCCTATTATATATTTTAGATACAGACGTTGGACATCAAATATTTCTATTTAAATACTAGATTTTAACTTTCGTTCTCAAAACAGAGTTCAACATTTAAAGAAACAACAACACAGCAGTTATTTACCTCTCAAGGCTCTTATTTTTGTTTTCTTACAGGTTAAACGACGACAACGCTAGTCAAAGTTCTGTAACGCAATAATTGCTTTATTTGATTAGGGAAAATAATTGTTAAAGTTTGACATCTATCAATGATTGTAAGCAAAAGTTTGAGTTGCGCGCGCTCGCTATCAAATCGGGCTGTACACTTTCACCCCTCGAGGCTCACTCGTTCGGAGGCTGCGATCAATGTTATTCGAGCCGTAGTCGGTTACGCCAGCGTGTCGACCTCGCCCATTAAAAGGAAAATGGTATGTAAATACTCCACTAAATAACCAGAATATTATCCTCTCTGTTTTATTTAAAAAAAAATTATTTATTAGGCAGACAAACTTAGTCAAGAAGAACGCGATTCATTGCTGAAGCCACTCATTCAGTCTGGGTGGAAGATTCAAAGCAACAGGGATGCTATAGAAAAAGAATTTCAATTCAAGGACTTCAATGAGGCGTTTGGTTTCATGAGCAGAGTTGCACTACTGGCTGAAAAAATGGATCACCATCCGGAGTGGTTCAATGTATATAATAAATTGCAGGTATGCTTATCTTTTTTTTTTTTTTTATGCCATAGCTGGCAGGCGAGCTTGCGGGCCACCTGATGGGAAGTGGTCACCGCCGCCCATGGACACCTGCAACACCAGAGGCGTTTATAATTATATAATTATATTATATAATTATATTTTATAATTATATTGTAGTATTTGAACTATAAAAATATGAATGAATTCTTATTTTTCTATTTATGCTTTACTTAAATATGTTTCATTATTATTTTTTAATAAGTATATCATAGTTTTATAATTAATTTTAAAATAGGTATCTTGATAATTACTTGTATTTTTAGGTGACCCTTTCTTCCCATGATGTAAACGGACTCAGCAAAAGAGATGTCAGAATGGCCACTTTCATGGACAAAAACTTCAACTAAATAAAAATGCAGAAGGTACTTGACAATAACTCTAGATATATACCTAAATTTATAAACTATTAATATGTATATTATAATTTGTTGAATTTATGTTATAAGTACATAGTATGAGTAATAAAATATATTATAATTGTTTTTGAAGCTATACTTTTTTGTATTTATATCTATCAAGTACCAGTATTGCACCAGTTTAATCTGAAATTATCATAACAAGTTACAAAAACAAGTTCTAGAGGTCATTATTTTTATTAATAGCTTTAAATATTATCAAACAAATACATATTTCGTAAGTAAAAAAATAACAGAGTAACAAGTTTACAAATTATTTGATTGTATAGATTCACTCACATAGATTTTCTGACATAGCATGGACAAGTTCTACGGTCATTGAAGGGCTCAGTTTCAAAAACTGATGTACACGGATAGGCTCTTTCCACTATTCTTTTCAATTCCAATGCATGTTCGAGACCCTTTGTTTCACATACTAACTTCATCTGAAATTATGTAAGACCTTACTTCCAGTTATTTTTGGTTTTTTAAAAGTAAAAAAACAAATATTGACAACATTTTACTACATAACATTTTTAATCCATAGGCTCCTGAGCTAGTTATATGATTGGTTAGTACCCATTAGGTACAATTATTGTGTATGATATTCTATTCTATAATGTATATTTAGGGTGCCTGCCCTCCTACATTAAAAGGTAGGTATTTTCTACCCTATAACATCGTTTTAGCGAAATAACTGTACCAAGATATGTTTGCGTCATTGCCGCTTGAAACTTGATACCTATAAAACCGTTTACATACGAGAAAGCATCAACATACTTCAACAGTGTAAGTTTCGTCGTCCATCCAAACGTGATCTTGAAACTGACTGACCAAGTTGTATCCCCCATTTGCTAGGAGCCGTAGAAGTTGAGCGTTCGCCGTAGAGTTATCTTTTATTCCAACCTGTGAAGATAACCCTCAAATCAATCAAGATTTGTCTAAATACTTATTATGTTCTCACTGTTGAACGATCGACAAACGCGTTATTAGGTATGTAGTAGGTAATAGGTACCCGTTTTCAATGACTGCTATGATTTCTAATATATGATTCGCAAAAGTTTTTCCGTGTTTGACGACATCAAACCAATGTGTCATAGAATTCCTACAAAACACAAGCTAGTGAGTTATTACCAAGTAGTTGGTTTAATATTCTTACACTAAATTTCACTAAACGTCCTTCAGCCGCAAGTCCCCTGTCCAAGCACCGGCCAAGCAACAGGCTGTCGATGTTTCCTCCGCTCAGAATGCACACGACGCTGAAAACGTGGGAATACCATAGTTACGTAAAAACCTAGGTCCTTGTCTAGATGCTATTCACACAAAAACGGCCGTGAACTACATGCCTACGTGGCGGAGAATCGAAGATATTCAAAAACAAAAGTGACCAATCGTGCGATAACCTTATTATTTGTTGAACATGAGCTTTGTTTCTTCTACATTTATTCCTTGTACCTGTGTTTTTATTTCTTCCCATTGTTTGTCTAACTCTAGATCATTCAATCCTGCCGTCTAGTTTTTTTGAAACTAATCGTAATATATTTGGTTTGGAGAAAACGAAAACGTCATACTTTTTGAGTTTCAACTCTGGTACCAGGTTTCCGATGATCGTTGCAAGGGAGGATGCTCCGGCACCTTCCACCACGAATCGTTCTTTTTCCACCAGGTGTAAGATAGAGCGGGCTACCCAATCTTCATTTACTAGTAACTGAAGAAAATATAAGAATGATAGACCTATATAAATTGAAAGTACATCATGATGCTCTGAGCCATAATTTTGAGTATGAACCGGACGAGGTTTCAATCAATGCCTTTAGAGAGAGTAAAAAAAAGCTTTACCATTTTGTCCAACTGCGGCTGTGCATTAGCAAACGAGTTGACGCCAACACCGGTAACAGCAATGGCGTCGGCTAGTGTAGCTTTCATTGGAGTCGTCACTGGATCCTCATTCTCCAGAGATTTGAAAAATACCGGCATGTTTTCTGTTTGGACACCCTGTCCAAAAGCAAAAATCATCGTTATTCCTAGTAACGTAAAACTATTAAAGAACAAGACCATGATCAACCACCTATGTCGTTATCAACATCATTTGACCCTCAAGCCATCCAGCTTATGTGTTACTGCATCACAAAATATAAATTGGCGTAGTGATTAAGATATTGGTTTTCAAGCGTGGAAATACTAACGTAAACCAGGCAGTTTGGCTTTGTATGTTTGATAACTGCGGTTATAGCTGCGACCAGGCCTCCGGTGCCGACTGGCACGATGATAGCGTCAACATTCGGTACTTGATCTAGAATTTCCAGAGCGAGGGTCCCGTAGCCCGCGAGTACGTGTGGATGATCGCGCCTGAATTTTTAAAAAACATTAGTCATACTAAATTTGAAAAAATGTCTTCTAGCACGTATGTCATTTATATTCATGAGTATATTTGATGGAATATTCTTACCATTTCCGGATTCGTAGGTGTAAAGTAACCAAAGGAATCATACCCGTTGATGTACGTAAGACCTTTATCCCTGGCGATAGCTCGAGCGTATCTTTGCGATTCCATCAAATTGCCTCCTTGCACGACCACTTTGGCTCCCAAACTGTGACACTTCTGTAGCTTTAAAAGTGGTACTGTATTTGGCATCACCACGATGACCGGTACATTGGTTTTGGAAGCGTGGTAGCAAAGACCGGCTGCATCGTTGCCGAGCGAAGCTACTACGATGCCGAGCTTCTTTTTATCGATAGGCAGAAGCTGGAGTGCGTTCAATGATCCCCTTTCTTTGAAACTGAAATTAAAAATTCAGTTTTTGAATCAGTTTAAAAAATCGGAATTTTGTTTTGAGGAAGCAGTAACCGTAATGTCTCTGTTACCTGCCAGATTTTTGTAAGAACTCCAGCTTGTAGGAAAGGTGCATTGCAAACTCGCGTTGGTAATGTGATGGCTAGAAAAATAGTCAGTTTAATTTATGTATTATGAACCTAGAGTAAGACCCAGGGTTCTTACCATGCATGGTGTGTTTATAATAAAAGGCCTTAGGCGATCTGCTGCATCCATGACTTGTTCGTATTTTATAGCCCTCGGGTTTTCAGGATCGCAGAACTCATCAAAGTCCTCCTGTCGTGTATCGAAATATAATTCAATCAGTTATTTGTATTGTACAGGTACCTCAGGAGGTTATACGATCAGAACGTTCATTAATGAACCTTAAGTTTGCGACCAACGTATACCTACTAGCTAGAAAAAGGCTGAACAATAATAAACCATTAACATCTTACGTTTTTTCGCGACATTTTGTAGAGTTTCTCGTATCACAAATAATTTTAATTGCAGATGACATAAATGAAAATAAACTGCGCATGTAGCGATGTTTTAGAATTTGACATACAATGATGGTTTGTTGTTTGTTTTGCTTTAGAAGTTAGCAAAAAGTTTTGAATGCTCAACACTATGCAACTTTTACTATGTGCACATCATGCATAGTCAACTTGAGTTTACTATGCTTAGATACCATTAGGATTAGTAAAGTGTAAATCTTACTGTTTCGACCGCTCTTTTTGGAATGCTACTTCGTTTGTAGAGTTTTTCATCGATGCATGATTTCACTTTGCACTTAAAATTTATATTCCAACACTAAGCCTAGAGTCGTCGTTTAGGAAAACAAGCACATATAGGAATAGGACTGAAAGGTTCCTCCAAGAATTCGCAAGCTCCAGGGAATATTTTTTGCAAAACGCGTTTTAAGGTGCAAGCGTGTTCTAAGTTTCGGGTTTCGATTATAAAAGTTACCTGGAAATAAAACAAGTAGTGAAAAGAAATGAATAGGGAAAGAATTTAATTCAAGATGAAATTCGTACGTACATAAATAGTCTCCAGATCATCTTCATAAATCCAGGCGCCATCAGTGTAGCTCTGGCGTATGGTGCACCCCACGTTGGCAATCACGCTCAATATACTTAACCGTCTTTTAGTGTCTTCTGCTGGCATTGTGATCTGGCAGATAAATAAATCAATGATGATAGCTCAAGCACTTTAATATAAAGCAGTTTTGAGCAAAAACATATTTATTCAACTAAATATCTACGTACTTTGGAGTTTGGGAGTACAAAGTAATGAATCCAAAGTAATCCAAAATCATAAATGTAGAAATTTCTCCATCTAAATCCCTAATATTAATTAGTTCGATGCCCAGATATATAAAATACTTAATAGACATACGTACAGTCACTTTAATAATTCGGCCTTCAATTGCTTTCGCTCGCTCCATAGACCGTGGTAGCGTGAAGTAGTCAATGTTACCGCCGGTTATTACGCAAACGACTCTGCAAATAAATATTTTCAAGTTCTAGTTGCCGAAGTATCTACTTTGTTTAGAATTTAAAACTTTTAAAGTGAAAAGACTGAGAGAAGATTACTTTTTTTCTCGCAGCTCTGGTAAAATATTTGGAACTGCTAATAGAGCACCCAAACCTGCCGCCCCAGCGCCTTCGACAGTATACTTTTCTTCTTCAATTAAATGTAACATCCCTCGAGAAATCCAGTCGTCGTCAATTAAAACCTTAAATTATAATTATTTTATTTAGTTCCATTGTAAGGTACATGTTGCTGCTTTAGGACCCAAATTTATTTGAATGAAATCCGGTAGAGACGCAAAAATTTGTAAATTCAGCATAACAGTGTTTACTTACCATTTTATCTATAAGAGATCTAGCTGAGTGAAAAGCGTTGAAACCAGCGGTCGGTGCAGCTAAAGACCCTGCTAGACTTTGAGCTACTTCTGTCTGGTAAGGTAGTTCATTTTCCAATGCCTTGAAGAAGCTGCAACTTTTAACTGGTTCCACGCCCTGAAAATCGTTAGACAGCATCACATTTTCTGTCCCAAACAAAATGCACTCGAATTGTAGCTAGATAGTTACATAGATGAGAACTCCTGGCTTCATTTGTTTGATCGCAGTGGCAATGCCTGCTATAAGCCCGCCTCCTCCGATTGGTATGATAATTGCGTCGATACTAGGTAACTGCTCTAGTATTTCGATACCTATTGAACCCGATGCTGCAATTACATTTGGGTGATCGTATCTGTAAATAAAGTGTATTGAAACCTTCGATTTTGTTTAAAAAACTTCTTTTTTTGGTCGCTTTTCAACTCCCGACTGTTTTTGTAATGTTTGTTATTTCGCATTTAAAATGGAATCTATTTCAATCCTGTTTAGTTGTCTATTTTGTCTCTTACCCATTTATGTATGTGCCTGATCCAGTCTCCGAAATCATTGAAAAGGCTCGTTTTTTTGCTTCATCGAGATTTTTGCCATGCAGAACTACGGAAGCACCAAAATCGCACTGACACTTCTCTACTATTTCTCTACCCGTTGCGATGGGAAACACTAAAGTCATTGGTATTTTCAGCTTTTGTCCATGATATGCAAGAGCCTTAAACACAGTAACACGGTTATACAAATGGACCAATATTGAAGTTTATCTTATATTTCCTTACCATGGCCCAGTTACCAAGGGATGCTGTGTAGACACCACCACGTCGTTGCTCATCGGTCAACATTGATAACGAATAGAAAGCTCCTCTTTCATGAAAACTGAAATATATCGGTAATTGAAGTAACCCAACCCTATGTGTCAATGCCAATAACCCATTTGTAAAGTACCTAAGTATATCTAGGTAAATTCTGAAACTCTGTTATAGCTACCTTCCCGTCTTGTGAAATATCTCGTACTTATAATATAGCTCGATTTCAAACTGCAAACAACATTTGGACTTCTGAAAGAAATATTTTAATATGAGTGCGGAAGATTCTCAGTTTCTATACCTACTATCATGTTATGAAAAGTAAGATCCAAGTAAGTATTTCCTAATTTATATCATAAACATAGTATCTCACAATAAGTGGAGTTTTTGGAATTTCTTGACTGATAAAGTTAGCCGCTCTGCAAACATCTTTTATATGGATAGCTTTAGGGTTATCAGGGTCACACCAGGTATCAAAATCAATATCAGGCTTCTGTAAACAAATTATAATCAGTTTTCAATGTTTCCAAGTAATTAAGAAAGTATATATTTATTAATTGGCAACTGACTGCGTGAATTCTTACATACCGGGCACCATTGAGTAGGTTTAATGAGATCTCGCTTGGCTAGTTTCGCTGGAGTTTCTCCCAATGGGTTATTGGAGTCTGGCGAGGGAATCGCCTCAGCCTGTTGCTTAGGCATTTCAAATGTGAGATATATTGTACTTGGAATAACGTGTGATAATAATATGATACTTTCTTGTTCCTTATGTGACCCTAATCCATATTTGTGCCCAGAAAATGATTTTGTAAACAAAAATAACTCTCAATCACAAGATTCACATGAACATTTTTGACATAGTATGTCAATATGTACCTAAGTACTTACGCATCCTACCAGTCTGTGGTACCTATACTTTTTTTTTTTTTATTTATTTGCTCTTCCGAGCAGGCGTGGTACCTATACCTAAGTAGTTTTTGAAATAAATTATTCTACAGATATCATAATAGTACTAGCGACCCGCCCCGACTTTGCACGGAAAGTGTTTCTCTACTATATTATGTATTCTCCATTAAAAAAACTGCATAAAAATCCGTTGCGTTCTTTTAAAGATACATAGAGTCAGGCAGACGGGAGGATGCGATTATATTTTACACTGTGTAGTTAGTAGGGCAGGTATAATTAAAACTCCGTTAGGATATTATGTTCCATGATTATAATCCAGTAAAAAGAAAAGATGGATAGACTGTGTGAATGATGACATGTGTAAGAAAGGTGTGAGCATGGAGATGACGTCTGATAGAGGAGAGTGGAAGAAGTGTTGCAACGACCCCACATAATGTGAAACAAGGGTAGGAAGATGATGATGATTATAATCCAGTAAAGTAAAATACGCAAAATACGGTAACAGAAGTTTATTCAGAATTTATACTATTGTACAGTTTGTTGTTCTAAGAATTTAACGAGGAAAGACGAAGTAAATCCTTTATTTCTGCATACACACAGGGTTGGGCGCGAGGCACGGTCCACGACGTGTGCCCGCCGTCTTGTCTGGACGCTCACTCATGTCTTGGAAGTAATATTCCTTATAATGTTTCTTGATTTGCTCAATCAGCTCTTTCGTGTGGTCCCATCCTCTGGTTTCGGCTATCACTTTAAGCTGTAAATAAATACAAAAGTTAATTGTATCATGATCTATTGAGCTAAGCGTAGGCCGCATCATCACTTATCATCAGGTGAGATTGCGGTTGTATAAAAAAAAACATATTGCTTAGCTGCTGTTCTGTTGTATGGGATATTTTGTGAGATGTTATTTCGTAGTAGGAACTTTTACCTGAGTAACAAACTTCTTTGAATAATTTACCTCAACACTGAAAACATCGCCTTTGACCCAAGCCCGTTCAGGCACGCAATCTCTCATGGTGACTCCTATTCCGGCCAGTAGAGCACACATTTCTGCCATTCCGCCAGGACGGTCGTACACCGTCACTTTGAACTTCACAAGGCGACCTTCGGCTGCCATACCACGTTCTAGAGCTCGAGCTAAGATTGTTGTATCGATGTTGCCTCCAGCAAGAATGCAGACCACTCTGAAAACCAAAAAAATATTTCGTTACGTGAGGCAGAAGTGTTAGACCTATCAGAAGCATATATATGCGGACTACAGTTTTAGCTCAGGTGTGTCATCAAAGTACTTAGCGATCAAATCCCAACTAACTTTTTTCCCTTAAGATTGGGGAAGAGTCCCGCCATGATAGCTGCTATAGTCACTGCTCCGGCCCCTTCGACCACAAATCTTTCTTCCTCAACAATGTGCATGATAGCACGAGCTACCCAATCCTCCTTGACCACGACCTAAAATAAAGTAAATATTTAATTATGGTAAAATAACTAGATAGCATTATGATTATCGGTGATGAATAATTAACAAAAACGCAAATACCATTTTATCCACAAGGCCTTTAACATTTTGGAAAGTATTGACCCCAACCATATTCACTGCCAAAGCGTCTGCTATAGTAGTATCGATATCAAGATGTATCCGTTCGTTCTTCCTCAGTGCTTCCACCATGCTGCAAGTTTTATCTGTTTCGATGCCCTGAAAAATTTATTCGTGTATAATCAATTAAACCAAAATAAGCATTGATAGTCCATAGAATAGTAGCAAGTTTTGTTATCTATATCACTTACATATACTTCAGTATCAGGCTTAAGATGTTTGGCAGCAATAGCTGTTCCGCACAATAGGCTACCCCCACCGACTGGAATCAGGATAGCATCAACGGCTGGCACTTGTTCTATGATTTCAATTCCTATCGATCCTTGACCTTCTATTATGTTTGGATGATCGTAACTACGGAGAAATATTAGCTTATTACTAAGTTTTCACAATCGTTGGTATAGAAAGCTATTGGTCTAGATCTAGAACTTACCCATTGATGTATGTCATTCGTTTATCTTTTCCAATCGTCATTGCGTGCAACTTGGCTTCGGCCATGTTAATCCCGTTAAGGATCACTTTAGCTCCTAGCTGTTCGCACCTATTGACTTTGGTGATCGCAGTGACTATTGGCATCACGACCACACAGGGGATGCCGAGCTGAGTAGCGTGATAGCTCATTGCTAGTCCATGGTTACCGGTCGAAGCGGTAATTAAGCCGTACTTTTTCTGCTCGTCAGAAAGACTTAACATCACATTTCGTACTCCTCTTTCCTTGAAACTGATAATCTTCGGATTAATAACCTATTTGGTGTATCAAAAATACTGGTCATATATTAATGTTTAAAAGAAGGATAATTATTACCATCCAGTGTATTGTAGGAACTCTTGTTTCAAGTAGATTTCCATACCCAACTTCTCCGACATGTGGGCTTTCTAAAACCATATTAACCAAATATAGAT
Source organism: Ecliptopera silaceata (assembly GCA_932527185.1). NCBI lineage: Eukaryota > Metazoa > Arthropoda > Insecta > Lepidoptera > Geometridae > Ecliptopera > Ecliptopera silaceata. The sequence goes on along the minus strand of OW052208.1, from coordinate 3,925,934 downwards.
TATGTACTTGTACTTACGTATCTCCTCAGACTTATCTAAGGTCTTCTAAGACTATAAGAGTTATAAAGCAAATAAATGTAGTAAGCTAGCTGTAGATAATACCGTGCATGGTGTTCGAATCACTGCCCCAACTATTCTTCTGGATGCAGCAAGAATATCATCATATTTTATTTTACGTGGGTTATTGGGATCGCAAAATTCATCGAATTCAATGTCCTAAAATAAAAGCATGTTAGTAATTTCAGAAGGAACAAATTTACACTAGGATATTACGTATTGTGTACCCACTTCATTCATCTTCTGATCTTTTATTGTAATTTTGTTAGATACAAGAAATTTATTAAAACATTTCAAAAAATATACATAAAGAAAATCTAATTTTAATTATATTGATGGTATGTCAAAAACAATTTGTCATTTTCAGTTTTTTATTTTAATATACATTAATGGCGTAATAAGTTTACATACGCTAAGTTTTTACTAAAAATTGACAATATTAGGCAAGCATCGTATAATCTATGAAATTAGGTACCTTACATTTCACTTATTATTATCACAGACCAAAATGTAAGATATACCTACCTACAGGGGGTTTTTTTGAGAAGGACGATGATGGCCAAGTCTGAAACCATGAGAGTTACAAAATTGTCGTGAAACAAACCATGCCCCATATTTATACAAAATAAGTTTGACAAACGGTAAATAAAAAGGGTTCTAACTATTTAATAGGTATCAAGCATTTTCTGTATGTTTTTCCCAGTATTGATATTATTTATAATCCATTAGGATTAAGTCCCTTCTCTCTCTTTTAATTAGAAACCAAGTCTAATGAATCTTCGCTGCGGCCCGGGCTGAGCCTGTCGAATTCCCGCGAGAACTCCCACTCCCGGTAAGCTGTGGCGATCATACTTCGAAGCTGATCCATGTGATCCGGTCCTCGCGTCTCGCAGACCACTTTTACCTTTGAAAAAACACCGTCTTCAGTACGTTTTAACTCCCTTAATGGTCACAAACATCGTAATTTTTTTCATGAATCCAGAGCAGATGTTACAATAGCGCATGGCTGTTAAAATCATGAGGTTTTGTGAAAAATATTTGCGTCATCTACTTCGTTTTTGTTTTGATCAGGGTTTTTTGGAAAAAATGGTTGTCTGTAAAGTCGGTTTACTGACGATAGTTGAACGTGACAACGTCAATCGTATCTTATCTTATCTTATCTTGGAACGCCTCAGAACGCCGGAACGCCGGAACGCTTCATGAGTCATGTTTTTTCGTGCGTGCAGCCGGCTCTATCGAATTATAAGACGTTGTCACGTCAAAAACGAAGTAACTTAGTAGCCAGATACATTCACCAATTAGATCATGTCATTATACCATAGGCACAAATAGAATAGGTACTGCTAAAAGGTCCAACTAAACTACCAGAGCATGTTTAAAAATTACAAGGGCGTTACCATAACGCTGAAGATGTCTCCATGGACCCAGGCGCGTTCCTGTATAATATCCTTAATCGAGACTCCAATAGACGCAATCAGCTTGCACAACTCAGCGATTCCACCTGGACGATCGCTCACGGTGACTTTGAATTTGACTAGCCGCTGTTCTGCAGCCAAACCCCGTTCTAAGCAGCGGCCTAGGATTGTGGTATCGATGTTGCCTCCTGACAGGATGCAGACCACCCTAAAATTGAGAAAAACGTAGATTTATTGCATAAAATTTGCAATGCACATGTAGGAGATATCTACACGCGATCTGCGTAAACTAACAGTATCATTACTTGTACGAACATATTTTTACGGGAGTCGAAAATTTCAAAGTAATTTGAAACAAGGACAAGCTCAATGATATACGATCATAAAATAATATTACGCATCATAAAATAAAAATAATCTTGAATTGATTGGAAATAAAAAAAAATGCTAATTCATTCGTTCGACGCGTCAAGAAAAACTTACGTCTCAAATAGATTCAAGTTCAATCAATAGGTACTGGTGGATGATCAGATCATCCACCAGTATTGATCATTCAGTGATGAGAGTGCAGAGTTGCTTACTTTTTCCCAGCCAGCTCTGGCACTAATCCAGCCATGATGGCAGCTACTCCAACTGCACCACCACCTTCAACCACATACTTCTCCTGTTCTACGAGTCTCAGAATAGCACGCGCCAACCAGTCTTCATTCACTGTTATCTGTAGAGTGCGTACGAATTAGATAAATATCTATATATCTAAAGAATACGTAATTCCTTATTTTATTATCTGCTATTCCAGAGTTTTTAGACACTTCACGTTTTCATTAACGTTATCTTCTGTCGTTAGTTATCTAAGTTGGTGCTTAACGGGGCTATAGGTCAAAGATAGATAATTCTTAATCACCTATCTCTTTTCTATTCTCTTTGTTCCCTGTAATATAGGTATATCTACATTACATCTGTATGGCGGAATAAAAACATCACGCAATAACCTCTTATCAGCATGTTGTCAGGGTTAACGAAGATGACACCATTATCTATCATGATGGATAAAGGTCAGTCAGTGGCACCACGCCTATTTTTTAGGACGTAATTCTTACCAAGATTAGAAAGTTAGGTAAGTGAGATCTTATCACAGGGCAGAGCTTTGATTATTTCTGGTTAAACATAACCAATGTTTTGATTATGACCAAAAATCTTATTAGTTCCTGAACAAACTTATGAACACTCCACTCAGGTATACATATAATTTACATTAAGGTGGGCCTGGTCTAAGTAACTTGTGAAGTTCTATTGTCTTTAATTTTAAGAGAGATTTATCTATTAAATGAGTATAAGTACATAAATAAAATGTATCTAGGTATCTGCTGTGGAGAAATAATAAGCTGTGCGGATTTAAAATTGTTCACAAACCAGTTTATCGACGTAGGGTTTGACTGTGACAAAAGCGTTGTACCCGACTGTAGGTACAGCAAGCCCGTCGGCGAGCGTGGAGCGGATGTTTACACTCACGGGCTCCTCATGCTTCATAGCCTCTCTCATACTTGGGCATTTCTCAGTTTCTACACCCTGGAATAAAGTAACGTCTGCATAAGTTTCACAAGTTTCACAATAGAAGCTTCTTAAAGTAAAGCTGCAGTCCCGTAGAGCCGATGTAAAGAAGAAAAACAACTAATGAATAGTACCTATTTAATGTATCATCATGGGTGTAAGCAACGGGACAAAGAAGTAGAACTGGCAACACCATTTAAACAGATTTATAACGTTAGATAATCCTGTTCTAATAAAATAATATAGAAAAACTTGGCTGTAAGACCATACCATAATTGATCACATGTTTGTGAAAGATAAAAAGTTATTATTAAAAAGTTATCTTCGGGGGCACAACGTACACAGACACGTGATTAATTATCGTATTTTTACTATAGACTTATAACAAATTCGTCAAATCTAAGCGAGCTTTGACGAATTTGTAATACATACGTACCTACTGATTACCCGATACTCTCAAATATCATAGCACGAGTAGTTTTTGCTATTATATCTTGGTAATCAGTAGGTATACTTACGTATTACAAGAAGGTACTAACTTATAGAAGGTAGTACCTTCTATAGACTCCTTCAGTCAACATCAATATTAATCAATACAAAGAGGTAAATAATATTGACTACAAAATACAATTGCTTTGTGATAATGGTTGATTAAATATACTATTTCCATTGCAATATGATTAACTGGTAAACTCACGTATATAAGAACATGTGGTTTGAGATGTTTGATGGCGGTTGCTACTCCCGCGAGCAGGCCACCTCCACCAACTGGCACCAGTACTGCGTCCACGTCAGGCACTTGCTCTACGATCTCCAAGCCCATGGTCCCTTGCCCGGCCATTATGTGAGGGTGGTCATATCTACAAATTGTAACACCCAGTTCTAATAAACAACTAAATTCAAACATAACCTGGTTAAAATCTAGAGCTGCCCATATATTTGCGATTTCCTTTGCATAATGCTACACAATATTTAGAATAGACTTCTGACTTGAACCTATTTTTGAACCTAGTTGACCAAAATCTACATAGTCAATGAAATTCTTTCAGGAAAAAACCATACCCGTTGATGTAAGTTAGTCCTTTCTCCTTAGCTAGGCTCATCGCATGATACTTCGCTTCCTTCATATCGCTTCCATATACAATCACGTTAGCTCCATACGATCGACATTTTTGGATCTTCATAATAGGGGCTACATTGGGCATCACGACCGTCGTGGGCACGTTCAGCTGATTGGCGTGGTAGCTGAGTCCTTGGGAATGGTTGCCGAGAGAAGCTGATATGACACCGCGAGCTTTGGCCTCGCTAGTTAGAAGAAGTAGAGCGTTTCTGGCACCCCTTTCCTTAAAACTGTATAACATAAAATGTGGTTACTGATCCGGCAGGTACGATGAAAGGCTTTACAGAATTTATTCAGTTATAGTATGATTACCTTCCAGTGTGTTGCAAGAAGTCGTTTTTGAGGTAGATTTCCATGCCGAAGATGGTAGACATGTGGGATTTCTGGAAAATATGAAAGGGTGGTTTAACGTAAAATTGAGACTTGACTATTGTACCTTTCATATAATTATTTTTTACCACGCATGGCGTTTTCACAATCCCACTCTGTATCCTGAAGGCGGCGGCGGATACGTCTTCAAATGTTATCTTTTGTGGTCGCTCTTTATCGCACATAGGATCAAACTCGATTGTCTGAAACACCATGTTTTTGTTACTTTTTCTAACACATAGGCACAAAACTCTCAACCGATCCGCAGCGATACTCGCGCACGAATGAGGTACTAGCTTATTTAATTCATTAAAGTTATCGATGGGCCTAATTAGTTATTTTGAAACTAGTCTTCGTCTCTGGCTTCATTCGCATAGAAGAAAAAGGTGTAGGTAAACTTTAGTTTATACTACACAGGGCAGAAGATGTTAGTCGATTGAAAGTAGGCAGAAGTTACACACAGGTAATATAGGATTATGTTACATAATCGCACGGATATTTTTTAGTAATTGAATGAAAAACTCATATTAAGAAAACTTACTGATGGCACACATATTTTATACTGTTCCATTGTAATCTCACAGAATAATTTATGTACCAAACTAACGTAGTAAAAGCAAACTATAGCTATAGGTAAGAAATTATCTCTGATATTAATTACGGAAGGTAAAACTGCCCAAACACCACCAGGACTAGGTAGGTACTCGTAGCTACTTCTTGGTATCAGTTAAGGTATAGTTTATTTAACCGCGAAATCGACACTGACCAAGCACAATGACGGCAATAATGATACTAAATGTTGACTTTACATAATTAGGTACCTACTATAAAATTTATAAGTATTTCGGCGTCACCGCTCACGATGACGATGGCGCGCCACCCCTAGCTTAGCCTCGGGCAAAGGCAAATAACACCGACTTAATATGTATGTAGAAAACGAAAATAGGGGTTTTTCGTACCATTGAAGAAAAACCGCAGGAACCGTAGAAAACACCAACCTTTTTGCCAAGACCCAGTGATATTGTTTTGTGTAAAAGTTATGGGTGCCGGTACAATTACATATTTAAATTGATCAAGTTCTCAACATATTAAAGATAAAGGTGTCCAGGTGTACACATCTAACAGATATCTAAATGTAGGTAAATTTCTCATACCATACAAATCAGCCAATCTGGGACAGTTTTGTACAGTTTCTGACCTGCAATAGAATCCATTGGTTCTATAATATAGGTTTTTAAATTTATCAATCTGGTCGATTTTCAAAAATAAGAGATAACAAAACTAAGTAGGACTTCTAAAACTGCCATGCCAGTTTTGGGTTTGGCTATCATCGCTCTTCTCAAAAAACCACCCTGTATACTATGCCTGTCCGATGATCGGAAAAAGTCTACCCGTGCGAAGCCGGGTAAGGCATAGGTATAACGAACAGGGACAAAGCTCGTAGTCTGAGTTTTACTCAAATTGACATAAATTTTGAATGGAGCAAAATTATTTCGTCGTAAATATTGTTTCGCTTCTCGTAAAATCGTTTTGCTCCATTCAAAATTTGCGTTTTAGCTATGAGACACCGAGTAAAAGAAAACTCAGACTTCGGGCTATGCTTTCTGGGCCGTGTCAAAAGACAAGGCCCAGATTTAGACCCTGGCCTTCAAGACTTTGTTAAAGAACACTAGAATCTGAATATAATTATCATCTCAGGATTTCGGATTTTTTGATAAATCTAGGTTTTCTGTTATAGTACGAGATCCGGCTGCAGGATTACTACGCTCATCTGTTTTTTGCTGGAAACCGATTTTTTATGTATATTTATAATTAGGAGAATATATATTTATCAGGTTGCCTAGCAAAATTTGGCCGCCAGTATGTCTAATTAAATTATTTTTTTTTGTTTTTTGGGAAAAAATATCGTTCACTTGTTTTTTAAATAAAATAACGTCTACATCATGGCAATTTATATGAAGATTCAAAAAAATCACGGTTGCCGTTGCGTACTTGGCCGCACCTCTTCGCAGCTAGGTGTAAACAGGTATGATTTCGATATATTTATACGTGCATAACGTTTATTTATTAATTGCATATCAAATTAAAGCTATGTTTTTTTCCATTTTTTATCATATTGTTTGCTTAATTAAATCTACCCGCAAATAAGGGTTGCTGATTTTTTCGAGTCTTTATATTAATTGCCATGATGTAGACGTTATTTGATTTAAAAAACAAGTGAACGATATTTTTCCCAAAAAGTAATTAAAAATAATTAAATTAAACATACTGGCGGCCAAATTTTGCTAGGCAACCTGATAAATATATATTCTCCTAATTATAAATATACATAAAAATTTGGTTTTCAGCAAAAAACAGATGAGCGCAGTAATCCTGCAGCCGGATCTTAGACTATTAGCTTGAAGTTAACTGAGCAGGAACATTTAGAAGCTTTGCTCTCTCTGTTTGGGAGTACTGTGGGAGAAAATCAAATTTTAGGGCTGGCAGCACTGCTCAACTGAGAAAAAAAATGCTCTTTCTACCGAATGGGTGCCGTGATTACACAGCCATGGAAAACACAGCCACGGAATGTACAGCCCGGAATTGGCGACCAATTTGGCATCCAATTCCATGGTTGTGTTTTCCATGGTCGTGCTTTCCAGGCCGTACAATACTATGCACACCCTTGGAAAACACAACCATGGAATTCGATGCCAAATTGGTCACCAATTCCGGGCTGTGCATTCCGTGGTTGTGTTTTCCATGGCCGTACATTCCCGACACGTGTTGGGAATTTGAAGCCAAGTGACGTCATAGCATATGCTTCGTTTGCACTTACTCGATTTTTTCTTCAGCCGATCTGTCACTCTTGTACAAGTAGGTAACTATGCCATTGTCACGATATTTTCATCAAACTTATTTTCTCTCACTCTGTGTTTATGATATTATGTTCTGTGCTCTGTGTTGAAGTGATTTTGTTGTTTATTTTCTAGACAACAATAATTGAATTGGATTTTAGATAATGTACTCAGAGTACCTACTTTATAAAAACAACAAGAAATGAAGCTCTAATAGATTTCCTCACACATCTGCTCAGATGCTTTGTATAGACAGTAAAGTTTAAAATAAAGTAGGTAGGTACATAATTGAATAATTGGTTAGCATAATGCTGAGCTCAAGCAAGTTTTATTTTATTGATAATGTCACATAAGAATAGTAATTATTGCCTATGGTCAGTTATAAATTGACTACAGGCCAAAGTAGATACGTACTTTTATAGAAACTGCAGGCTAACAAGGCAGGCATAGTGTTCATAACAATGAAATGACATTCTATTATACTCATTGCTTATACTCACCAGATTTTCATCTCTAATTTTTCAGATATAAAGCAGTTGAACTTGGCCAGAGCCAGCAATATTAACAATCTCAGGAGAGAAAAATCAACAAAGTGCGCAGTGAATCAGACTTAAAACAAAACTTACAGATGCACTTTCGCAAGCCCTAAAGCTAAAATGGAAATAGGCGGGTATATATGTACATCTCACGAAGTAACAACAGCAAATGGACCACACATACCACTAGATGGAAAGGACCAGTAGGCAAAAAGAATGTTGGCAGACCATACATGGTGGGCTGTTGTCCAAATTGCTGGGAAGGATTGTATGACAGCAGGAGCGAATAGACAAATGTAGAAAGGGATGGAGGAGGCCTTTACTCAAAATGGGGTCCTTATCTCACAAACTATCCAATAACAAAATAATAAATTTAGAATACTAAAGCTAGCATCTACTAACACTACTGTAAATATAGGTATAGATAAAAATATTTGGAAGTAAAAGGCTATTTTATTATTTATTACTAAAGTATGAACTTGGGAGCATGCAGACTAAACCTAAAAGAACAACATCTTTAACTAATATATTAAAGAGGAAAGATTTGCAATTTTGTGTTTGTATGTTTGTAATGAGTAAATTCATTAACTACTGTGCCTGTTTCAAAAATTATTTCACTAATGGAAAGCTACATTTATTTATTCAATTTTTGATTGCACAAAGATATTATTATTATTTAATTCTTTATTGCACAAAATTATACAAGGGGTGAACTTAATGCTAAAGCATTTTCTACCAGGCAACCCAATGTGGTAACAGAAAAGAGGTTTGGTGTGTGACAACAAATAAATATACCTATATAATACCTAATAAACTAATAAAATATAATGCAAAAACTATTATCCCTTCGTGTGCCGAGCGACCAGAAGCTGGTCGATAGTTTATTACGCGCGTGTGCCGAGCGACTTGATACTGGTCGGTCGGGGTGGCTCGTATTTCAATGGTAATATGAACTGTGACAATGATTGCTATCCTACTCTTACTTATAGAAAATTGTAGACAAAAGAATAAGACGGCGATACAAACAAACCAAACAAAGCTACTAAAGTAGTTCAATCTATAAACATTTGTAGAGATGTGTGAAGTGGTATCAAGTGTCGACCGTAACGGGTTTTTTACGTTTGTTTTTATTCATTTGTTTGTTTATAAATCGAGTTTATAGTGAAGTTTGGTGTTGTTTTACATGGAAGGGTATGTAACAAATATTTTTAACTGATAACTTAGGGATTTGCAAACTTTTTTCTATTTTTTATTTTTTTTTTAAATAAAATAAAAAAGTTGAAATTTTGAAATAAGATTATTTAAATCTGTTAGGTTGTATTCAACTTGGATATATACTGTGTAATAGCAATTTTAAGACAATTCGAATAACATAAGTTTTGTAAATAGCTCCCAAACAATATTTTATGGCAATTAATAATTTAAGCGAGACACACTGATATCGCGTGAAGGTCCCGGCACATGCGACGTATTCGCAAAATGGCCGCGCGCCGCACGAAGGGTTCTTTTTAAATACTTATAAAGAAAATACAAATGTCATTGTTGTGTGTTAATGATGTGCTGATTGGTGACATGCTAAGAATATAATTGTGCTCTCTTGTAAACTTTTTTAATCACTCCTTTTACTCTACCTTCTTGATTACATAGGGTAGTTTGTTCCATAGCCTGACAGCTTCTACAGAAAAACCTTCAGCAAAAGAAGTGTTATGTACCGAGGTTTCTAAAAGGAATAAATAAATAATGTTGGACAATCCACACAACATCATCTAGCCCAAAGCTAAGCAGAGCTTGTGTTATGGATGGATACTAGAAGACTGACATACTTTATACAATATGTATTTATTACATAGCTAGATATTTTTTATTATTATATTTGAAATACCTAGAACACCCGGAATAAATACTTGCAGATCATACAAACATTTAGCCGAAGGCGGGAATCGAACCCGCAACCTCCGCGTCGCAGGCGGACCTTCGCCACATCGGTCGTCTGGAAAGGAGGTTGTCATCCTCAACGGCCTGCTGTAACACGTTACACGAGCCGTTTAAGGGTCCCTTCATTGTGGCCTGTGAAATTGGCGAGGTTTCGAATAAGGTTTTTATGAACTGAAACGTTTCACGGTTATAAAAAGATATGCATATCAAAGAATGATTTTTCAAAAGTAGAATGTATTAAAAAAAAAATTGATTTATTAATCAACAACTGAGAAATTAATTAATTTGTCGACAAGGTTTTCGAAAATTAGCAAAAATAGCGTACTTTCGATCGTGATTTTAGTCAAAAATAATAATAAGAAAGTAAAATAAAAAATGAAATATGAAAGAACACTTTGCCGTGAGTAGAAGCTACAAAAAAAACTATCATACGTTCATACAATGTCATATTGAAAAGACGGTATGAAAAAAAAAGGTAGCACTCCGGGAGTGCCGGCAGAAGTGAAAACTTCAATATTAACGTTGTGTTTTCACTTTTAAGTTTTCACTTCAAAAATATAACCACAGACGTCATAATGACAATGACAATCACAATGACACAGACACATTCGCGCAAGCGCGAATGTGTCTGTGTGCCGCCTAAACAGAGCACACTCAGGCACGGTAGAAAGAGTGGGAGATACTAGTTCCTCTCCCTTTCCCTCGATCTTACGCTTTTTATCAACGTCACGTGACCCTGACGCGAGTTTGCAAGTTTTTACCCACCCAGCGCCGCTAAAGAAGTTTTCACTTCAAAAAGCATATTATAAAATTTTACCCTTCAATATAACCGTTATTTCGACGAAGATTATAGAGACTACAGCTGAAATATACCAACTATATAAAAATTCAGGCTTTTCTGATAATAATAAAAAAAAATTGGAAGCTTGTAGCTATTACTTATTTTTATACAATTTTTTGAAAACAACCTTTATATCGAGGAGCGCACCGCGTCGTAAATCAGTCCGCCTCGAGCGGTCAGAGAGAGCGGTCATGTCGGTCTTCGTCGCGAGCTTCAAATATTACGTAAATAATTATAAAACCAAAATCGACATCAAATATAGTGGGACCGTGTGGTTTTGATCCTAAGTATAAAAACGTTTTTTTTTATTGATACCACAATGACGTTCCGTATTGAACAAAGTTCATATTATTGTTAGTAACAGACAATTGGGCGGCCTTTTCGCTACGAGCGTTCTCTTCGTAACAACCTTTGAGAGGCAACTTTTATAGATATGAGTCTTTGTGAAATCAAAAATGATTTTAGAATTTTTCTATACTTAGGATCATACGGATATAAATATTCCAATTGGATATCCACTTCGAAATCTAAGATTACTTATCGTCTGACCGTCACTTAGTAAACATATCGTAAAATTTGTCCGTAATAAAACTTTTTCGAAGTGTGTAAAAAGTTGCAATTAGTACAAGTGTGATGCATCGTTTTGAAGCTGCTTGAATTCTTTGTCCAGTGGTGTTTATTTCATACCAATCCATCCAGTAAATAGTGAGTTTTTATAAAAAACATTATTCTACAACTTGTGCCTTCATCGAAAACCTGACCTACGACAACTCGTAGCATACCCGCTGAGCCGTTGCATACTGAATAGTTACTACAACAAGTGCATCTGCACCCTGCACCTGTCTATTATTACTTAGCAAAGCGCATGCGATAACTTTGCACTGCTCTGATCAATTGCTAAGGACTGCAGCTGTGATAAAAATGGATGCGAGAGCTTGTTTCGGTTGCAAGACTACAATTCCAAGTAAGGAATTTATGAGCTGTGATGGCTGCAAGCAAAAGTATGACCTTCAATGCGCTAATCTATCACCAAAGCGTTTTAAAAAGTTATCGCTAGAGCTTAAGCGTAACTGGAGATGTTTCGTGTGCAAGAGTAAAGTACCGAAACGAGACAACAGTAACACGTCTGTCCGTGCATCGTCGTCGTCGTCCACGCCGCAGCAGCTGGAAGTTGAGGCCAGCAGCGAGCCCGCGTCTGACGGCTCCGGCGTTATCACGCGCAAGCAGAAGGCTCGCTCCACTGAGTACGTTACGGAGGATACTCTACGAGATATTTGGAGAAATGAGATGAGGCAGGAAATGGAAACCATGCTCGAGACCACCATCAAGAGAACTGTATCCAGCCACTTGAAGACCATAAATGATCAATGTATGGGATTCCAGGAATCTATCACTTATGTCAGCACTCAGTATGATGACCTCAGAAAAGAAATTACTGACTTAAAGAAACTTCTCGGCAGTACCTCCTCTGAGCTGAAATGCCTCCGAGAGGAAAATAAAAATCTTAAGGAAAATCTAGGTGCATGTGCGACTCGGGTCAAAGTCCTGGAGGAGGAAAACCTGAAACAGCAACAATGGGTTAGGATGCAGAACATTGAAATTACTGGTATTCCGGAAAAAAACAACGAAATTTCGACTGACATAGTGCGACAGGTTGTTGAGTACATTGGGGTCGCGGTTCAGCCTTCCGATGTAGAATTCGCCCACCGAGTGCAGCCGCGGCAGGCAACCAGTGCGGCCCGCGCACGCCCCATCATCGTCCGGCTGCGTCAGCGTTCCATGATGGACCAGATAGTCGCCGCCGCGCGTAAACGTCGCAACCTGACCGCCGGGGAGATGGGCATGGGAGGTGAGACTGATAGGGTTTTCAAAAACGAGCACCTCACAAGGGACAGTAAGATGCTTCTTACTGCATGTAAGGAGAAGGCTAAGGAAGTTAATTATAAATTCATTTGGACAAAAAACTGTCGTGTTTTTGTTCGCAAAAACGAAGGATCGCCTCCGATTCCCATAAACTCGTCGTCAGACCTTTACCTCTACCATGAGATGTCATAGTAAAATCGCCTGACTTTACTACAGTAGTTACGTCAATATTAGTATGACGAATTTTAGTACCCAACTATCCGCTAGAGGCGCTGTACAAATCTTCATACATTTTTTTAACTACAGACGCTAGCGAGTATAGTAAATATTGTATAGTAAAAACTCATGGTAGAGCTACTTGTCAAAATAGTTTAACTTACCTTCTGTCATTTATAGTATGTACCTACTTGCAACTGGAGCTATTCATACAGCAGACTGCACTGTATCGTCTTATTGATTGTAGTACTATAAATACCACAAGCATATCTAATGAAACAAACCAATTTTACATAACATTTAATTGCATAACTACTTATAATACCTATACTGCTAATTACGTAACAATATACAAATATTTTATTTACTTTATGCACACACTTAATATACACCTATCTATATACAATAAAGCCTTTTTAAAAATTAAAATATTTGCTGTCTATACGTTAACTTTGTATTTAAATAATAAAATATGTGTTTTGAATTCTCTTTGCGCTTATACAATGGAAAAACTTTGTCCTGTCCGTCAGTATGGTTGTTATTTGTTGTTTATAATGATTGATACAATGAAAAAACTAAAATTATTTTGGTCATATGTTAAGTCTAAAAGAAAAAATAACTCGAATTACCCACAGCGTATGACTTACAATGATAGAACACTCGATACTCAACATAGTATATGCGATGCTTTTAACCAATTTTTCGAAAAAAATTTTGGTAAACCGGCCCATAGTTACCCTGATACTCATTCATGATCATGATCATGAAATATACATGATTAGATTTCGGAATCAGAATGAAAGACAAGAATTGAATGCTTTCAGAACTTATAAACAACCAGAAATAAGACAGAATATACGTACGAATGTGTTCAATTTTGAGTGCTACAACTGTGGAAAGAAAGGACATAAAAAAATTGATTGCAAATTCAACCAACCACGAGAAAATTACAGAAAGGCTCATAATACAGAAGGCGAAACTGAATTTGAAATTAAAAAAGGTAATATGCACAACAACAATATTAACTGTTTCATGATGAATGATTGCATCGAAGAATGTAGTAAGAAGATTCACTTTTATGTTGATTCTGGAGCATCAGATCATTTGATAAATGATGATTCGTATTTTCACCATTTTATAACTCTGCAGAATCCGATTAAGATTAATATAGCTAAGAAATCAGAAGCATTGTATGCAACTAAACTTGGAATGATAAAAACAGAAAATTGTAATCTGAACAATGTATTGTTTGTACCTGACTTAAGAAATAACTTATTATCTGTCAGAAAGATTGAGAATTATGGACTGGGAGTCAAATTCGAAAATAACAAAGTAATTATTTACAGAAATAAATATGTAATTAAAGAAGGAAGGCCCAAAAATAACTTGTATGAGGTAATTTTCAAAGTCACAGAAGATCATACAGCACAAAAGGCTTACTGTATCCCAGAAAGTGATGAAATTTGGCATAGAAGACTTGGACATGCTTCAACAGATAAGCTAAAAGAACTTAAACAAAGAAATTTAATATTTTGTGATGCCTCACAATCAGATATTCTTTGCGAGCCTTGTATAAAAGGAAGACACTCCAGAACACCTTTTCAAAAGGATTATACACACACTAGAAGAGTATTGGAAGTTATTCATTCAGATTTATGTGGGCCAATAAATCCCGTAACCCACGATAATAAAAAATACATATTGACATTTCTGGATGATTTTACCCATTTTACTGTATTGTATCTTATAGAAAATAAATCAGAAGTTTTGGAATACCTTAAGAAATATGTGGAAATGGTAGAAGCAAGATTCAGTAGTAGAATATCAAGACTGAGATGTGATAATGGAGGAGAATATGTGAATAACCAAATGAGAATCTATTGCGAAACGAAAGGAATCCAAATTGAAAATACAATTCCATACTCACCTCAACAAAATGGAAAAGCGGAAAGGTTGAATAGAACAATAGTAGAAAAGGCAAGAACCTTACTGGTAGATTCAGTTTTTCAGAAAAATATGTGGGGTGAAGCTGTCTATGCGTCGATATACGCAATCAACAGAATACCCACCGTAGAAAAGATAATTCCAGCAGAAATTTGGTTTCAAAGAACACCGGATTATGACAAATTTAGAATATTTGGTTCAGTAGCTTACGCACATATAAATAAAGAGAAAATGGAAGGTAAAATGTCAGAAAAGTCAAGAAAACTGTATTTTATTGGTTACTGCAATAACGGCTATAGATTATGGGATGATCAGAACAAGAAGGTTGTATTATCTAGAGATGTAATTGTTAATGAACAACCATCTCACAAAAATACAATTTATATTGACTCCAAGTTCTTAGAACAAAATTCAGAAATTCAGGATAAAGTTACAACAGATCAAAACACAGAAAGCCCAGAGAATATAACACCAGAACAGAACTCAAAAGATCAGAAGAATGCAACCACAGAACAAGATGCTGAAGTTAAAGAACCAGGAGTGGATAACTTACCAGCTGTTGATAAAAGAAGTAGAAGAAGACCAGTCTATTTACAAGATTACGAATGTGATAATTTTCATGATTGTGAATTTACAGCTTTTAACATAACAGAAAACGTACCAAAAAACATGAAAGAAGCATTAGAATCAAATGAAAAAGAAGAATGGATAAAAGCTGTACAGGCAGAATTAGATTCCCTAGAAAAACATTCAACGTGGACAATAGTCGAGAAACCAAGAGATAAGAAAATTATTCACAGTCGTTGGGTTTTTAGAAAGAAGGATGAGAATATTTACAAGGCAAGATTGGTGGCAAAAGGTTATGAATCTAATGAATGGTCAGACACTTACGCACCTGTAGGTAAGTTAACAACTTTAAGAACATTGCTAATAATTGCCAACAGAGAAGGCATGCATGTTGAACAAATGGATGTGAAGACGGCATTCTTGCATGGTACTCTTAACGAAGAAATTTATATGCATCTTCCAGAACACATGAAAAGTGATAAAAGTGTTTGTAAGCTTAACAAGTCTTTATATGGGCTGAGACAAAGTCCTAGATGCTGGAATAATGCATTTCATGAGTTCATGATTGCAAATGGATTCAGATGTTCAGCTTATGATACCTGCCTCTAAATAAGAAGTGATGAGAAGCTGTATGTATTTCTTTATGTAGATGATATTTTAATTATTAATGCGGACAAGTATAAAATATAAACGTTTAAAACAAAATTAAGTTCTAAATTTGAAATGGTGTCTATTGGACCCATCAAAAGATATTTAGGACTAGAAATAGAAAGAGATTTTGAAAACAAAACAATCAAAATTCATCAAAAATCTTACATCATAGAATTGCTTAAGAGATTTGAAATGGAAAAATGTAAAGGTGCAGCTACACCTGTTGAAAAAGGTCTAAAATTAGAAAAAGAAACCAACCCACAGAATTTTACAAAGAAACCCTATAGAGAGTTGATAGGTTGCCTGATGTATCTTGTGATGGGTACGCGACCAGATTTAAGTTACTCTGTAAATTTATTTAGCCGCTACCAAGATAGTGCAAATGATAACCATTGGAATCATTTAAAACGCGTTTTAAAATATTTGAAATTTACAATGGAATTAGGATTATGTTACAAAAATACGTTTGTTGGAGAATTTAATGTCAAAGGCTATTCTGATTCAGATTGGGCTTCTGATTGTAACGATAGAAAAAGTGTTTCGGGATTTTGTATGACTCTATTCGGTAACATAGTTATATGGGCTTCTCGTAAACAAAAGACTGTTGCTCTATCTACCGCAGAAGCAGAATATGTCGCTCTGAGTTCACTTGTATCAGAAGCGATATGGTATAGAGGTTTAGTAAGTGACCTAAATGTAAGTTGCCCAACAATATTAATTTTAGAAGACAACCAGAGCTGCATTCATATTGCTAAGAATCGAGAATGTAAACGAGTAAAGCATATTGATATAAAGCATTATTTTATCAGAGATACTATTCAAAGGGGAGATGTAGCTATTGAATACATCGGCTCCTCCGATCAACCAGCTGACTTGTTTACAAAAGCACTGGGTAAAGAACTGCTTATACGACACAGGAATAGTATCGGGCTAGATATAATTACATAGTTAGAACTTTATTTTATGTTGTTGTTACAGTGGTAGGTAATTAAGTTATTTTATTATTTAAAATGTATTTGTTTTTTTTTATTATTTTGTTTGTAAAGAAATATGCAGCTTCAGGGGGAGTGTTGAAAATAGAACCTGCATGCTTCTGCAATAGATAATAAAAAAGGTACTCATGTCTTGTGACTGACTCTAGCTGTCTGTCAACACTAGAAAACAAAAATCAGAAAAACAAGATGTAATAGAATTTCTTTATTATTATTATTGTTATTGACATTATTAATTAATACTATTCAAATTGACGTGTATAAAAAAAATATGAATAAAATGATGATTTATGATTTAATTCTTAGTTTTGCGTTCCAATCCAATAACTAAATTGTAGATTAGTTATGTACAGTTTAGCCATAACCATTAAAATATATAAACACATGCAGATAATTGGTTTGTCTAATGACAATAATTAAAAGTTTTCAAATTATTAAGTAGTTGTTTAGTTAGTCAAAATAAAAAAAATAAGTTTTCAGCAGAGAAGTTAGTAACGAGCAAGTAGCAACCAAATTCACCAATTCCACGTTCTTGCACTAGTGGATTAAGTATGGTTAGAGCCACAGAACATAAAAAACTCAGGTTAGAGCGGTGGGTAACACTACGCGCACAACACACACAATGGCACAGATGCGTTACTCCATCAGCAGAGCATACGCTTTATTGTGCAAAAGCAGACAGGGCACTCCAGCGCGTGCTGAAACATTCAGCTATCGGTGCGGGTGCGATGATGTCCGATGTCCGGAGATTGTCTACCGAGAGTAGGACTCCTGCGCAAGCAAGCAAGACATGCCGCTGTCGCTGAGCAAAATGCGACACGTGCTATCTTCTCTCGTCTAGGGTCACCAATGTGGGAGTTTTCTGCTCTCCCACGATTACAAATAATATACGGCTTGTAATGACACTTGTTTATTGTAAGGCAATTATGTTAATACATAAAACTATGCAAATTTCAATTATGAGATGTCTACAAGAAAAGAAAATAGCCGAAAGTTTTTTTTTTTTTTTTATTTATTTGCTCTTCCGAGCAGGCTAAAGTTTTAGAACCATACCGCCTAGTCTTACGTAAATGTTTTTCTCTTAAATTAGTTTATTTTCTTTATTATTTTATTTACAACGTCTTCCCGTTCACTTTACACTTCTATCATAAAGCATTCACTTTACAGTTATGTTTTTCCCGCCCGCCATCCCCAAGATGGCGGGAAGTCCACTTATATTTCGTACGTTATGTTTTTCTCTTATGTTAATTTGTTTTCTTCAATATTTCATGCATTCACTTCACAGTTATGTTTTTCTCTTGAGTTAGTTTGTTTTCTTCAGTATTTTATGCATTCACCTCACAACTTTACAGTTATGTTTTTCCCGCCATCCTCAAGACGGGAAGTCCACTCATTTTTCGTACGTTATGTTTCTCTCCTATGTTAACCCGTTTTCTTCAGTATTTCATGCATTCACTTCACAGTTATGTTTTTCTCATAAGTTAGTTTGTTACAGTAAATGTTTTTCTCTTAAATTAGTTTATTTTCTTTATTATTTTATTTACAGCGTCTTCCCGCCATCTTGAAGATGGCGGGAATCCGGATAGGCTTATGTTGTTACACATTTGAATTGAACTATAATATATCAAATATCGCTCATCACCTCTTTTCCATACATTAATATCTTAAGGATTGCGGAGTTCGTAGAGAGATTGCTTGTGCAGAGCAAAAATCAAAAAGAGAATTTGACAATAGACACCCACTTTTTGGTGCGATACCACCCCGAAAAAGTTACTAGCCGCCACAGCTTTTTGGAATGCACAAACCTCGACATCAACCATATCGAAGCAAGTCGAGAACTGTGGATTCGGAAAAAACCACAGTTCTTTTTATGTACATGGTTTATTTGTTATTCTTTTTCAGGATTATTTTTGTTGATAGTGTTATTGTTTGTTTATACTCTACAATGTGTGTAAAATAGCGCATAAATGTTTTGGCCCAGGCTGTCAGTTTTTGAGAAAATAAATTAATTGCATTGAATATCGAGTTTGACTGTTTGTTTGTTGGAAAATCACGGCTAAACGACTGGATGGATCAATATGAAGCCTATATAAGTTTCATCATAAGTGTATAGTATAAGTGAATTCTAATTAACCCATTAGAGGCCAAATTAAACTCAGGTATATTTTTAGTAAAACAACTTTATTTTTATATTAAGAAGGGTAATTAGAAATAGAATCGACAACGTGAAATTTTTTATTATTATTATTTTTTAAATTAGGGGGCTGTACTCAATTGAGTACAATGGCCATTCATAGGTGGTACATTTCAAAATATGACCTTGCTAAACAAAGCGTCTGCAGATACTTTTTGCACTCCCAACGCACCCTAGAATGGCATATTACGCACCGTAATTGCTTTTCAAGTTTTTTTTGGAAATATTCCTGTCCCATTTTGAAGCAAACCTTGAACCAAAGAGGACGATGGCCGACTTTTTCGCACCTTCTTGTCGTAAATAGTACCTTGCAACACTACGTACAAATAATAATTGATCCATAGGATATTCAAGGCTTATTACATGAAGTCTCCAGGCATTGGCAACGGCCATATCCACCATGGAAGTAAATAAGAACCACCACCACCTTTGACCTCGAATAGCAATTCTGTACAGCGAGATAGACTGATCTAATTCATCTAGGCCTCTCAGTCCTTCATTGTAATTTTGGAACACGTAGGACACCAAGGCTTTACATAACCCATAGGCTCAACTGTGTCATAATTTGTTGCCATCGTGCATACACTATTGTCCTTCCATCTAACTAAAATTTTTCGTTGTTTGTGTCAAATCTGAAATCATATGCAGCTCTTTCTTTCTTGTTCATATCATATCATAGCATGTACTTGTTAGAAGACATGATATCTTGTCATTCGTGACGTAAAAATACTTCGTGACTACTACGTTTTGGTAGGTATGATGGCTATATCATACTGGTTATCATCATCACTGTCTTACAATACGGCAGCAAGGGCTTTTCAAGGCCAATGAGATTGAAAGCCACTGCAAAAGATCTACGATTCATAATGAACAGTCTGAAAAAGAAAGGTATTTTTTGATACCATTAGTTGCCGTTGTACTCAATTGAGTACAGAAGAAAATAACTCACAATATTTACACAAAAACAATTTATTCACTCAATTATTTATTACTTATATCAAAGATAACATTTCACTGTACTAAAATAATATCGAAAACTGGAACTTTTTCAGGATAAACACGACATAAATAAATAAAAACTTCACTTACCCGTACGTCGCCATCACGATGAATTTTCGAACTACCCTCTCTAACAAAAAATAAGTAATCACTCAAAACTTTTATTGGATTAATATAAATAGTTATTTTATGTATCAAAATAGTCAATTGTATTTTCAAAAACGTTATTTATAATCAAACTAAAAATTAATGTTTACCTGTACTCAATCGAGTACAGCGACCTCTAATGGGTTAAGGCTTATTTGCGCTACATTAATTCTATTACTCCCTAATTTTTAAAAGCTGTTTGTATCCCATGTAAAATAAAAATAATCTTATGGGCATAATAATAATGTTCATAACAAATTATAGTCTGTTCGTTTTTAAAAAAAGGAGCACTCTGTTGGTAAAAAGAGCAAGTGTATGAGCAGGTTACAATATGACATGTAAGATATTATATTAGAGTAGCCGTCTGTTATAACCTTATACCGATGCATTCCGAAACAAAATAATATGAATTATTGTCATTATTTGGATAAAAACTGAATCAAGCACACAACTGCGAGACATTACTGGTTGCACTGTTAAATTTCGATTATAAGACGTAATCCATAACGTGATTCATGTCTGATTTCATCCTAGTGTGTTTTGGGGTTTATTATTTTCATATTATAATCTGTGCAGTTCATCTTTATCAAAATGGGATAGTAATATTTTAATCTGTGGTTTCATCTAAACGAAGCATAGGCTTTCGACCAATCAGCAATGGTTGCCAATTCCATGGTCGTGTTTTCCAAGGCTGTACATTCCGTGGTTGGACAATCCCAACACGTGTCGGGAATGCGCAGCCCGGAATTGGTGACCAATTTGGCATCCAATTCCATGGTCGTGTTTTCCACGGCTGTACATTCCGTGGTTGGACATTCCCAACACGTGTCGGGAATGCGCAGCCCGGATTTCATGTACATTTTGGCTGCGTTTTCCTGGTTGCGTATTCCTGGCTGTGTTTTCCGTGGTCGTGCATTCCCGGGTCGTGCTTTCCATGGTTGTACATTAACCGGACCCCTACCGAATGAGAGGTTTGTTTGTTGTTTGTTTTGATAAGAATATCAAAAACCGAATAGTACTTGGTTGTTGTGTAGTCGATCCATTGCAAGGATCATAATAATATCCTAGCGTCTGTCGTCCAGCCACCGAGCGAATCAACAAAATGCCTTACGCTAATCAACCATCCGTTCACATCACAGAGCTCACAGATGACAATGTGAAATTCGTTGTTGAAGATACGGAGCTGAGCGTCGCTAATAGTATGAGGCGTGTTTTCATAGCCGAGACTCCAACGATGGCTATCGACTGGGTTCAACTGGAAGCTAACTCTACCGTGATAAGTGACGAGTTCCTCGCGCATCGCATTGGGCTCATTCCACTCATTTCTGATGACGTAGTGGATAAGATCAGATACTCTCGCGACTGCATGTGCGCCGACTTCTGTTCGGAGTGCAGCGTTGAGTTCACACTAGATGTTAAGTGCTCTGATGAGCAAACCAGGCATGTTACAACCGCTGATCTAAAGTCGAGCGATCCTCGAGTAGTTCCAGTGACCTCGCGCCATCGAGATGAAGACCAAGCTGATTATGGTGAGACCGATGAAATACTTATTATAAAATTGCGAAAAGGACAGGAGCTGAAGCTTCGTGCTTATGCTAAGAAAGGTTTTGGAAAGGAGCATGCAAAATGGAACCCGACGGCAGGTGTGTGTTTTGAATATGATCCTGACAACATTATGAGACATACATTGTTCCCAAAGCCAGATGAATGGCCAAAGAGCGAGCACACAGAACTAGATGAAGACCAATATGAGGCAGATTTCAACTGGGAAGCAAAACCTAACAAATTTTTCTACAATGTAGAGTCTGCCGGTGCTTTAAAACCTGAGAACATTGTACTCATGGGAATTGTGGTGTTAAAAAATAAACTTTTGAACCTACAAGTGCAATTAGCACAGGAAGCTCAAAATGATGCTCTTGCTATTAATTAGATTAGTTTTATTTTAATAAAATATTATTATCAAACCATGTTGTATATAATTCAGATATTTAATGTACAAAATATTATTTTACCTGACATTTTGTATAGCTCTGCATTTCTCCAAATAATAACGGTCTTATCACTATGTATGACTAACCAAGACTGAGTTGCAATACCGGTTGATGTAATGATACTTGATGTATTGAAAGTTGATAGTCTACTATGCAATCTACATTGCTATGCAATTACTACACAATTTAGGACAACCATGGGTATTTTATGGTTTTATTTACATAAATTATGTGAAATAATTCTGTTTTAAAATTACTTAACAAATCTCTAATTAATTTTGCTTTAAGACTGAAGAGATTGAATTGCATTTGGTAAAATTCTCTCATATTATTGTATTCCAATGTGGTTCTATGCTCTAATTTGAATAAAAAGTGCATTGCAGTGGGTTCAAGTTTCACAAATTCAATAAATACCTACATGGTACCCACTATCTATCTATATTGTTTTTATATGAAGTTGTCATTACTTGTCTGTCTGTCATAACTTCATAATCATAGCCATTCATACAAAAACTATTGCAAAATCATTCCAAAACATAATTAACATAAATTCACAGTAACAAATAACTTTTCAAATGAAAGCAGACAATATCCGTAGATACATAATTTTAATATTATTTGTAACACTTAACGTCAACAGGTATATCATAAGACCATGTCTCAAGAGATAAATGAAACTATGTGGAGCATGATCGGGGATTCCTTCCCTTGCTTGAAAGAAGTCAGTCCACAGGTCATTGGTATTTGCTATTTAAATTATTATTTTCCTAAAAAATATTACAAGATTTGAGACTGTTATACCTGTGGTTATACCCAATGTCTGATTTTTAGTTATTTATTATCTAAATAATTAAATATTTACCATAAGTACCTACCAACCTATAAAAGTTATTTTTAAATTAGATTAGCAATGTCTTGTTGTTTAATCATCAACAACAAGACATTGGATTTATTCAAAAAGTATTAATAATAAATATTATAATTTATTTGGATTTAATTAAAGGTTCAAACACAAGTAGGTCATAATTTCTAATTTAAATTAAAGCTAGCTATTTTAATCCTATCAATACTTTAGGATGCAGCACGTCATGCTGAAACTAAATCTAACATAAGTCAGATAAAAATAAAACTGCAAGATATACAGGATGCTCATAGCCGGATCAAAAATGATGTGGTTTTTACTCCAGTAATAGTAAGTATCTGCTTATTTTTTTTTTTTTTTATTTATTTGGGACAAAAAACAGTTAATACATTGTATAAAATCAAATAGTATAAGTTATAAGTACATAATAGTTGTAAATGTATAACCAACATCATTATCCACAGCTTACAACAACAATAGTAAGATCTTGCTACATAGCGCTAACAGAATATCTAGCTTATGAACTTCTATTATTAGATACTCTATAAACGTACCATAAAATACTTACACAAAGTTACAATGAGGCCGTTTTAAAGTACCTAACTGTCGTTTAAAATATTTCAGGAAGCTAAACACATCGGAAAAGGATTTTGCAATGTCCTATTAAAATGTGAAAATTTACAATACACTGGAAGGTAAGGCCCTTGAATTTTATAAATACTAATGCTGGTCTTAAACCTTGCTCGAAACAGCCGCAGATCACGTACGACCCTGTATAAGCACTGCTATAGGAATCGAAAAAACCGTCTCTGCTTAATTTATCAATTGCGGTTGGTAAAGAAGTCGTGAAGTTGCTCAATTGCGGTTGGTAGTCGTGAGTGAAGTTCCTACCTAGTAAGAAATTTCCACATACCTACGTTATTCCCCAGTTTCAAAGCACGTGGAGCATGCAACGTCCTGTCAAGTATGTCTACATCAGACAAAAGCAAAGGCATCACAGTGTCAGGTGGCCGAAACTACCTCCTAGCTATGACGCACTACGGGTTTCGGCAATCTGTACCGACAAATGTTATTGTCCCTAAAGACTGTCCTTTGACAGACAAGCAGCGGTTTAAAGAGAACTTTGCAATCATAAAAGTTCATGGCAACGATTATAATGACGCGAGCTTGCATGCACTCTCTTATTCTGATGAAATCGGCGCCAATTATGTCCACGGGTTTGTACATTTATATTATTTAAATATGAGAATAATGATAGGTACTTACCTAAATAAGTATTTAAGTACCTAGGTATCATCAATATATTAACTCTTTTATTCCCATAAAATCCTTAAATTATTGTAGGTACCTACTCAGTAAAATTTCACGGATCACTTTAAATAGTCATTCATTACATCGTCATGATTCTGAGCTTAGGATTATACCTTATAACAACGGCTGTTTAAAATTAGGTCAGACCGTTTGGACCTAATAGCAGGATACGGAACCCTCGGCTTGGAACTACTGACGCAACTAGACAAGATGGATGCCATCATCTGCCCGGTTGGCAGCGGAGGCCTGGTGGCTGGCCTTATCCTCGCCGTGAAAAGTCTTAAGCCCAATTGTCTTATTTATGTAAGATCCTTCTATACAACCTTGTAAAATTTCAATTCCTTAGTGCCTTATCTTGGAGGCCCAAGGAGCAGACAGACAAGGCACTATTGGACTTCTTTATCTGCTATCGTGCCGTGAGCAGATCGATCCTCTTTTAACTCTTAGATATGTAGAGATCTTTCCCATTTGGTCTAAAAAAACTTATGTGTGATTTCCGTTCGTATTTCAGGGTGTAGAATGCTCAGCATCCCCCACCGTAACGCGAGCCCTTCAAGAGAAGAAGCCAGTGATGATTCAGATGAACCCGACCATTGCGGACAGTGCTGCTAGCCTCATTGCCAGCAATAACGCATATCACATCATCAGGGGATATCTGGATAGAATGGTTCGATTCTTATAAACATTGCTTATTAAGTACATTTTATTTCGATCTTTATGATGCTGTGGGCACGCATTTCACATATTAACTAGTGTTGTAAGTACCTACCCTATTGATTTCAGATAACAGTGGACGAGATTTGGATATCCCGCGCGATGATCAATATCCTGGAGAGGGAGAAGATGGTGGTTGAAGGTGCGGCAGCATGCTCCGTCGCTGCAATCATGGCGGGGAAGGTTCCAGAACTACGCGGGAAAAAGTAAGCATCTAAATAACGAATAAAGGATTTTCAAATAGTGTCTACTTACTCCATGTGCCTTATTTAAAATTTTCCGGTAACTGCATCGCATCGTCTGTTCTATTTAGGTGTTCTAATCTGTGATTGTACCTACCTAGTTGTAATTCAATTGTTTTTTCTTCCAGCGTGGTATGCGTCCTTTCCGGGGGTAATATCAACAGCACTCGCATGTCGCGGGTCATTGACCGCGGGATGGCGGCTGAGGGTCGGCTGGTGAAGTTCCACGCGACATTGCTAGACGTACCTGGAGCTATGGCGAGATTGCTGACCAAAGTGACGGACACCGGCGCTGATGTCAAGAGTTTTGTCCCGGAGCGCGCTTGGATGCGTCGCGATATCTTTACTATTTCCGTAAGTTATCTTTTTCAATAGTGTGAGTGTTGGATCTAGCACCATCATGTCCCGCGGCTTTGCTCACATCGTAGGTAGATAATGCTTTAAATAGCATTATCTACCTCGTATATCGTCTTCTTTTTGTATAGTTTTACTTCTGTGCAATAAAAAATATAGGTAAGCCTAAGTTCAGATGACCGCGCCGGGCTGGTACCGGGTGGCTCTAATGAGCTTTAACCTTAATCAAAGACGTCTGCACCATTGCACACCATACCATGGTGCAAACATAACCGCGGTGTGAAATCTTTAAACTTGGTCTGTCTATGTATAAAGTATAGCTATGCATCGGGACCGATTTTTTTAATGTAAGTTTACAAATTATAGTTTTTTAACTAAATTGCCGTCTAGATGATAATATTTTGGTTGCAGGTAAATATGCTGATTGAAACAAGCGACATGCACCATGCCAAAGAACTAGAAAAGAAGTTAGGGAAAGACTATCCTCATTCGAGTTTTATCATGTTGTGAATGTCAAGTGCAGTGCTGCGTTGTATTTAATTAAATTCCTGTGATAACATTAAGCACCTACCTAACTAATAGAAACAAAGTAAAAGTATTCAAAATATCAAAAACATTTCTTTTCTTTCTAAGTATTTATAAGCATTCTGCTTTTTAAATTTGACTTGCCTATAATGATGAACCATTGGAGAAACGCATTGAATTAAGTATCTACCTATTAAACTTATTTGAAGTCTTTATCTAGGTTCAGCGGATTTTCAAAACTTTAAGCTATGCGTTGTAGTAAGACTTGAAAGTCACAAATCAGGAGTAGGTATTTCTAGAGCTGTCTGTTTTATTTTATAAGTCAACCTCTTATGTAGGTACTAAGTATTCTGTAGTAGAGATCTCAGCAAGTATCATAAAGCAGTGTACGAGAGTATTTTTGTTCTGTGGATTCCATAAATAGATGACTATGTAGTCAAATTGGCCGTGTGATTTCGTTTAAATTGATCAAGTTTAATTTATTTTCTATTTTACTTTTAGATTAGACAATGGTTAGTAAAGAGATGAGAAGTTGTTTGTGTGAGATCAACATATTTGATTAATAAGTACTTATTATTCAGGAGGACGACTCTGAAATGGCGATAGAGCATCCGCATATTTTGTCTTTCAACGAAATCAAACAAGCCGCAGAAAGAATAGAAGGTGGCATCATACACACTCCTCTTTGCGTAGGTACCTACTGGATCTCACGTGCTTAAAAAAACTAAGAGCAAGAACAGAGGCACATTGGTTCTGATTTTTTGAATGTTTCAGGAAGCTAAGCACAGTAAATATATGGATTATGATATTTATCTTAAATGTGAGAATCTACAATACACCGGAAGGTGAGTTTCACTTACTGTTTTAAAAGTTCTGTATTCATAGGTACTTCTTAATTAATTAATTTATGGCCAAGGGATGCTCTTAGACCAAGAGGCAGACCACCAGCCCGATGGTCCAAAGACATTTCAGAACGAGCCGGGAATCAGTGGATGAGTGTCGCAAGGGATCGTAAAGAATAGCATAATAAAGAGGAGGCCTATACTCAGCATGGGTGCCAACGAGCTGAAATGATGATGATGAATTTATTTACTAGGAATATTGTGTTTTAACATTCAGCTGTGCAGAACGTGGAGTAAGGAACGCTTTGATTGCATACGGAGACGAAGGAAGTGAACGGGGCGTGATCGTACCTTCACATGGAAATATGGCGCTTGGAGCGGCATATCATGGTGGTACTTTGGGTATACCGGTAAATTGATGTTTATCTAATGCATTTATAAAAAAATATCATACCATTTGCTAAGTTATGACTACGCCAATGTAGTTGGCGCAACCGGAAGGATTTTCTGAAACCCTCTGATGCGCCAACAACATTGGCGTGGCCTGAGTGACAGTCAGGTTAATTAATAATACTGTCGGGCGGGCGATAGTCTTATAGGGAGAAGGTGAAGGTGAGGACCTCATTACAAATCCACCACTTGGGTTGGCTGGTAGAAAATGCTTTAGCATTAAGTTCGCCCTTTGTATAATTTTGTAAAATTTTGTGCAATAAAGAATTAAATAATAATAATAATAAGGTGAACTTGAAAAAGTGTACCTAGTTGTTCTTCAGGTGACAGTGGTTTTGCCAGAGCGCACTGCCCCAGCACTGGCGCAGCGATGTTCGGAACTCGGCGCTGATGTGGTTCTCTGTGGAGAGTCCATGGACGACGCTGTCATGTATGCCAAAAAGGTGCAGAAGGATACACGACAGATTCTGCTAAGGTAACTTCAACTAACTAAATATCTCATATTATGATGGTACGTAAGTACCTACGTATTGCGGTAGTGAGGTATCTTCACGATACAGGCTTGCCTAGGGTGAAGATCGCAAAAAAAAAGTTATTTCAAGAAAGCACTTGAATATGTCATAAACTTCCCATTGGCCCATCGGCCCATATCTACCAAAATGTAAACTAGTTTTAAGTTTTTTACTAAATAAAATTATTTTTCATTTTAGCTCAGACAATCCACTAGTCATGGCTGGACTTGGTACAGTGGGACTAGAGATAGTGACGCAGCTACCTGAAGTGGACGCAGTGTTAGTGCCCGCAGGTGCCGGCGCCTTACTGGCCGCCGTACTCGTTGCCTGCAAGAAACTTAAGTGTTCCTGTCTGGTGTATGTAAGTACCTAGCTATTCTCCATTAGATACATACCTACTTATTCAACGAACTACCATTTAGGCTTAGTTGCTTTTGCTTTGATGCATACCAAGGGCGGATCCAATATTTTTTTGGCACATGCCCCTGTGCCCACCCCCCTAAATCCGCCATTGTTGCATAATTAACTTACCTAATCAAAATTGCTAACAACTTGGTTTTGACCAGTAAGTAATACATTTACCAAATCTGTCAGGGTGCAGAATGTTCGAAAGTGCCAAAGATGATGAAAGCGTTGCAGTCCGGACGGCCTGTTCCAGTGCCGGTGGTGGCCAATCTTGCGGATGGACTTAACGCGTCTTCCGCCGGGATCAACGCCTTCGAAACATTAAAAGGCAGACTGGATCGAATGGTAATGTAGTAACGTAGATACCGAACTATTTACAATGCACCTCATGTAGGCTAACTAGCTGTACCACACCTTGTATTAGTAGAATCTAACAAATCTCAACATTAATGAATAGATTTACAACACTAGAAGATAGACTTAAACAATTATACTTATTCTTAGAAAGTCACCAACTCTCATTAATTCACAACAATGTATTATACCTATGTGTTTATGTCCTCCCATTGTATACTTTTATTTATGTGCAATAAAGAATTATGTAATTTATAGTGCAGCTATTAAGATATTTTTCAGTTGGTGGTAGATGAAACGTTTATCGCCCGTGCGACGATAGCGGTGTTGGAGCGAGAACGACTGGTAGCGGACGGCGCCGGGGTGTGCGCTGTGGCGGCGGTCATGCAGGGTTTGGTGCCAGA
Source organism: Ecliptopera silaceata (assembly GCA_932527185.1). Lineage (NCBI taxonomy): Eukaryota > Metazoa > Arthropoda > Insecta > Lepidoptera > Geometridae > Ecliptopera > Ecliptopera silaceata. The sequence continues at coordinate 3,896,734 of OW052208.1, read as the reverse complement.
ACTGCGCGGCAAACGGTAGCTACACCTTGCATTTCTCAACCAGTGATTAAACTGCTGGATGCTGACATTATTAGATGTGCATGTCCCCAGCAAACACATTAAAGATTCTTGATGAGTACCTATGTTAGGATCTCTGCAAATATTAGTCGAACTATTTCCTTGAACAAGGTTAACGTATTTCGTGTTCCAGTGCGGTATGTATAATAAGCGGCGGTAACATTGACTCCGGCCGGTTATCTCGTGTCATCCAACGCGGGCTGGGGGCAAGCGGTAGACTCCTTCGGTTCGCAGTGGCTGTGCCAGACCACCGTGGTGGGTTAGAGCAACTAGCCAAAGCAATTGCGGATCAAAGCGCTGTGTTGAAGAGTCTTGTTACCGAGCAGATGTGGGTGCATAGTGATGTTGGGACCACATGGGTAAATATTTAATGAAACAAAGTTTGCTAAATTGATCACCTGAACTATTTTGTAATTTACTTTAAACTCCAGTTCCTGCATCATCACTACCACTGCGAAAATAATTCATGAAGAAAATCTCTAATAGTTACACGTAGTTCGCTGACTATCTCAGGCTCATTGATCGTAGACCTACATGAAATGCTCTTCAGCCTAAATTGGTTACAAATGAAAATAAGTGAACATTGAATGACAGAAAGTTAAATTGACTACCTACCTACATACGTTTTGTAATTTAATTTATATTCCAGGCAAACGTAGTAGTGGAGACAGCCAATGAAGAGCATGCTACTAACTTCAAGGACCATCTACGGGATTTATACCCTTCGGCCAGATTTGCGGTTATTGATCTTGACGATAAACATAAGGTTGCAGTGCGCTAATACCACTATATACCACTTCAACTAATTGTCCTATCTAAATTATTATTAATATTCCTGTTTCTTGATGCTATTTTCAAATGAAGTGTTTTTATATAAAATTTTACTTGCTAAATACCACCTATCTAAAGATATTTATAATGAAGTTGGTTTTCTGCTTTTACAAAATATCAAATGCTTTGTAGTACCTATACCTACCTAATATTCTATTTATTGCTGTTGTTTTTACCTAATTATATTTGGGATAATATCAATAAAACTCATATTTTTGGATTTTTCTTTATTTTATATCCTTAAACATAAATCTAAGCAACGGGGTCATCACCCTTTGTCGCTCGCGTGTAGATCACCTGTCCATGGTGCTGGACGACTTGTTTGATTAATCCTGAAACAACGAGAAGAGTGGTTTAAGCACAAGTAGTGTACAATGTCTATGTTAAAAGTTCAGGGTGAAATCAGACTCAATATATCAGTTTGTAACTGTCACGGTTATTCCAGAATAAGAGTTCATCACATAATGTATATTTTGAATCAAATGGTAATTTACTGGGAAGTAAGATCTGGGTTGGTGTCCCGCATTAGGGTATATTGTTCTATTGCTAACCCTAGCCATCCATTTCTTTTAAGGGTAGTGCTTGTTATGCTGTCATAGCACTGTTATCAGCATCATGAAAAATACCATAATTACTAAAAGTAAAATAGCTCTTCTCTTTATACATAATAGAGTAGTATAGAATAATGCTTGTTGAATTATGTTGATGAAATAACATAATAATAATATGATTCCATATTACATACCCCACTTAACGTGGGATAAGGGCAGGGGAATGATGATGAATAATGATATGAATCCAATACCAGGTATCCGGCTGACTTTCTGACAACGGATTACTATTTAATTATTATTGTCAGATATTGCTAACTGTGGGCAAGAGATTATCAAGTGCAATATACTAACCCTTTTCCCTAAGTTCGATGAGTGCTCGCCTCGCCAGGGATCCTCGAACCTTCAATCTTTCGGAAACAACAGCGGGTGTGATCAGTTTGTACTGGGGCACTTCCTTGTACAGTTTCTCGTATGTAGCTTTGTCAAACAAGACCTGGTTGTTCAACTTGTCACGGACTTTTCCTTTGGACCACTTCTGCAAGTATACATTCAGGTTTAAGATAAAACAAATCACTTAAGTGTAGAGACTAAATGAGCTGTACTGCCATCAGCCTCAATATATCAGTTCACTTGTAACTCTCATGATTTCAAGACAAAAAGGGTATAATCATCTGACAGTAATGGAATGGAATCCATAACAGGGCACGCACACATAACCTCACTTTTACACTGCACAAATTTGTTTACCTTCTTCTTGGCTTTGCCGCCTCCGGACCCCTCCTTCTTCTTCTGGGTCTTTTGTGGCTGCTTAGCCGAAGACTTCGTGTCCTTCTTGGGCGGCTGAAATAATATAATAACATTGTTGAAATTCGCCACATGGTTCCCTTGAAAGTTTCGCTGGTGTTTTTCAGCTAATTTACAGAATTGAACGTTTGTTGCAAAGTATCAGTATATTTATCATATTTTATCACAATATCACAAGAATGCGATGAAAGAAACAATTTGTATCGTGAAAATAAATATTTTTAGCGACACGATCAAGTCACTCACCATCTTGAAACCGGAAAGAAAGCAAGATGAATATTGTCTATGGTTTAGTGCGATTTGAAATGTCAATTTGACAGCTGCGTTCGGAAACTATTAATAAAGGTGATCACAGATACATACAATGTACTTTACATTCCGGAATGTAATAATTACATTTACATGTAGGGTATCTATGAATATGATGATGAATGATTTTATTTTATCTATTTTAATCATCATAATAGACAACTATTCGTAACTGTGATTATTTAAAAGTTCGTGCGTCGAAACGTGGCTTTGTTCAGAGGGCTTAGTCAGAGCCTGCATTTTAAAACTCCCTACTCTCGAGCCGAGAGTCGTCTCTCGGATGTCTTTATATTTTTGTAAGAAGTAGAGAGAGATCCGAGAGACGACTCTCGGCTCGAGAGTAGGGAGTTTTAAAATGCAAGCTCGGACTAAGCCCTCAGAGGGTTAGTCCGATCTTGGCGAGCTTGTATTTTATAAACTCCCTACTCTCGAGCCGAGAGTCGTCTCTCGGATAGCCATACAAAAATGTATGGACATCCAAGAGACGACTGTCGGCTCGAAAGTAGGGAGTTTTAAAATACAAGCTCGGACTACGCCCTCAGAAACCTTTTTTTTAGTTAAATTTAAAGGGAACTTCTTTCGATGTTCCTGGGATGCATTACATATTAGAGGTCAATGCTGGGAATTCCGCAATGTTATCCTTAGGATTAAAAGCATAATACCTATCAGTCTTCGGGTCACGCCTTTTATTGTTTTAGCATAAAAAAAACATCATTTGGAAGCCAAATGCGCTACATATGTAGGCATATTTATATTTTTTGTATTATAAAATCGGTGCAATGTACAAAACGAACCTTACCAATTTATAATAATGATCTAAGATCCCCATGAACAAAAATAACAAGCACAAGACTAGAATAAACCCATTGATTACTATGGAACTACATTTGTGACTTCAAAGATTCGTAATAAGCCAATTCCTCCTCAGTAACAGAGGGCCGGAAGGATTCCACTCCTTGCCAGAGCTCAGTTACGCCGAGAACCACCGAATCTGGACTCAATTCACTTTCCTTCACCAAACCTGAAACAAATAAGACTACACATTATATTAATTCAAATTTTGTCATAAGTTACACTTCATTGACCATGTTACTCGAAAGGAAGACTCTATGGCGCTCCATAGAGTCTTCCTTTCGAGTAACATGGTCAATGAAGTGTAACTTGTGCTTATATACTGTCTGTTTTTTCTTTTATTAATTTGGTGTACAATAAGGTTATGTACTATTGTATACGACCACTCTACTAAGAGTGTCTGAATAAGGAGAGGAGATAAATTGATGAAGGGTAAGTACCTTGATGTAACTTAGCGACTAAATTGCGAACAGCGGCGGCGCGCGCGGTGCCCACAACTTGCATGAGATCGGCGCCGGTACACCGCTCGGGCAATGCTTCCGCTACCGAAGCCAGATTCACTTCTTCACGTAGTTTGTGCCTGAAAATATACATTTTTATAATAAATATATAAATAAATAATGCTGGTCAATATACACATCATCATCTAGCCCCAAACTAAGCAGAGCTTGTGTTATGGGTGCTAGAAGACTGACAGTCAAAGTCAAATATTACTTTATTCAATAAAATCACGCGGATCACTTTGGAAAGTCTTACATACTAGATGATTCTAGGCGTAAGTTCGTTGCGACTAGAGTCTAGAAAAACTGGCAAGAAACTAGACCTGGATTCTAAATTTCCAATCCTCCAAAACAAAATCTCAGAAAAATTAAAATATTCCTGTATAGATCGCGTTATGCTTACTTTCTACAAAGTGCAGTGAGTACGCTAGTTTTTTCTTCGGAGCCGGCGTAAGGGCCCACATAGATGAGCTTATCGAGCCTTCCCGGCCGCAGAAGGGATTGTTCTAACAGGTCAGGCCGGTTTGTCGCACCCATTACAAATACGAAGCTAGATGTCTCAGCGTCTGTAATTAAGCATTTTAATTTTATTGTATTTTTTTTTAATAAATCTAGTGTAATGTAAACTAGCTGGTGCCCGCGACTTTGTCTTGCTATCGTTGAATTTTTATTAATTATTCTGATGTATAAACGACATTATTGTAAAGTTTCATTAAAATCCATGTAGTCGTTTTTGCGTGAAAAAGTAACAAAACAAACATACATCCATACAAACTTTCGCGTTTATTACATCAGTAGAAAGTAAAATATCAGGAATATTTCTAATGTACGCGCAATGAGAATATTTAGTTAAGAGTACTAGAAATGCAATTTTGTAAATGAATATATTTAGTAATAAAAACATTACGTTGATATTTAAATAAATATTCATGGACATTGTTAGGCGTCTCAGCTCAGTTGGTAGTAGCTCTGCCTTCCAGGCTGTGGGTCGTGGGTTCGATTCCCACCCAGAGCAAATGTTTGTGTGATGAACATAAATATTTGTTCTGTGGCATCGCGGCGCTGACACAGTAGCAGTAGTACTGAAAACCAGCGCCGCGTTGCCCTTGGCAAAGCTGCATTAAGCTGAGGCTGGCCCTTTTTGGCTCACGTCGGCACTGGTCAGCACCCACATAGTTCTACCTACCTGCCTTTGTATGTTTTATAGTAATTGTAATTGTATTGTAATCTTATGTGTCTCTGTTTTTGAAGTGAAAACTTCTTTAGCGGCGCTGGGTGGGTAAAAACTTTCAAACTCGCGTCAGGGTCACGTGACGTTGATCGAAGCGTAAGATCGAGGGAAAGGGAGAGGAACTAGTATCTCCCACTCTTTCTACCGTGCCTGAGTGTGCTGACTCTGTTTAGGCGGCACAGGGCGCTTGCGCGAATGTGTCTGTGTCATTGTGATTGTCATTGTCATTATGACGTCTGTGGTTATATTTTTATGTGAAAACTTAGAAGTGAAAACACAACGTTAATATTGAAGTTTTCACTTCTGCCGGCACTCCCGGAGTGCTACCTTTTTTTTTTAAATGTGTTGTACCTGTGTTGTATTGTGTGTCAAATAAATGTATCTCTCTCTCTCTCTACTACCTACTACCAACTGAACTGTGACGCCTGTCATCTATCAATGTACCTTCTCCGGAGGCGACTCCATCTAACTCTGCTAGCAGCTGGCTGACGACGCGGTCGCTGGCGCCGCCCGAGTCGCCGGCGGAGCCCCGCCGCGGCGCCAGCGCGTCCAGCTCGTCTAGAAACACTATGCAAGGGGACGCCGCGCGAGCTGATTGGAACACTGTATAACAAAATATAACAATTCAAATTACCTGCTTATTTTTATATTTGTTTTGTTTGTGTGTAAACTGTATTTATGTAAGTTGCAAATAAAATATGTCTATGTCCATTATATTAAAAAATAATTTGATAAGTAATTAATTAAACAAATAAGCTCCAGTTTTCAAACAAAACAACCAAATTGGTCTACTAAAAATAACGTCAATTTTAGCCATTCAAAAAAGAATTTAAGTATGTACTTGGTAGTAGGATTTACTGACCGTTTCTAACATTCTCTTCAGACTGTCCAATATACATGTTGAGCAGCTCAGGTCCCTTCACACTCAGGAAGCTTACATTCAGTTCAGTGCTCACAGCTTTGGCCACTAAAGTCTTACCACAACCAGGAGGACCATACAATAGAATGCCTGCAAGATTCATTAATTATTTCTAACACATGACAAACTGTGCTTTACTGGTTATAGCAAATCTTGTACTATGGAAACTAGACTACTAATATAATACACATAATTATATATATTCGATTCCCAGAGCGGAGTGGGATGAACATAAATATTTGTTCTGTGTCTGGGTGTTACATTCTATGTACGTATTTATGTCATAAATACATTCAATGTTTATATGACATGTATAAATAAAAAAAATATGTATATATGACATACATACATTTTTTTTAATAAATTCGTACATAGAATGTAACACCCAGACACAGAACAAATACTTATGTTCATCACACTCTGCTCTGGGTGGGAATCGAACCAATGACCCACAGCATGGAAGGCAGAGCTAGTACCAACTGAGCTGTGACGCCTGTCGAAATTTGTATTAGTGTAAAGTAGGGGAGACCAAGGAGAGTTGTTACAATTTTTACTTAAAACCACATATCTCAATAAAGAAACATAGCACAGTTATCTACTTTATGTCTAAATATAGAGCAATCTTTCCTTTATCAAAAACAGTCATGACAATAAATGAAAGTTGTAAGGTTTCTGAGAAAATCCACCAAAACAGAAACAACTCAAACTGTAACAACTCTCCTAACATCGAGGTAAGTTGTGACAGGCACCAAGGTAAGTTGTTACAGCTGTTTATCATTATTATATTTGATAGGTAAGATGACTTTTATAAGAATTATAAAACACACACCCTTTAATAATACTTCAATTATTATTTGGCATAATTGTTGAGACTACAGACATTAAGATTATAATAAATAAATATTTTTTAAGTAACTATGGCATCATGACAATATCAGCCGCTATAAAAAATGTCTGTAAACCAATCTATTATGACAGACGTACAGCAGCTCACTCCTAGTGCCATTCTCGACCAGCCTTTCCACTCCTGAACTGAAACCTTTTGATCGAATTGCTAATGACATAAAATTCAAAGCAAACCAACTAAAATAGGAGAGTTGTTACAGCGTGTCACAACTCTCCTAGGTGTCGAAAATTACGACCTGGTCAGAATAAACATTCATAATTTCACAACAACGTAAAGGATCATCAAAACAACGCCACTATTTGAAACTTCAAGAACCCTACAGTATACAAAAAAATAACATAACCACCTAAATTTAATGTGTCACGATATAAATGTAACCAAAATTTTGACAAAAAAATTACTTTACGGCTTTTTTTTTCATGCAGACGTCGTACTCGGGCAACCGTTTGCCTGGTGCCTGAGGCACTTGTTTCATCAAGAAGCGCATCTAAAAAGAATCAATTGAGTGGCATTGCCAGCTCACTAACGATCATAGGTTCCGAGAAATCGGCTTTGTAACAACTCTCCTCTGTAACAACTATCCTAGGTCTCCCCTACTATGAGCTAGTTTTAGACTAGTCAATTGACTTAAATGGTCTCTGAGAGTTCATATAAGTTTCATACATTTAATATATGTAGTCTGCCGTAGTTAAAAGCTTACCTGATCGTTTTAGACTAGAGTTTTTAAAAAGATGAGGATATTTAATGGGAAATTCGATGGTTTTCATTAGCTCTTTTTTCAGAATGTCCAAGCCCCCAATATCTTTCCAATATACTTTGGGTATTTTGGGCGCATCTAAATGTTGACTTTGCAAACTTCTTATGGATTCTGAAATGTAATACTAATTTATTTTAATGCGTATGAGCAGCCATAAGTTGAGTCTATCCATCAGTCTTGTCCTGTTCATTTTTCAGTATAAAATGTATTTTTATTGCAAATCCTGGTTTCCACACACCACACCACAAAAATTAATGAATGAATTAAATAACTCATACAAATCCATAGGCACTCCATGCGACAAAAATCTTAACTTTAATTTTCAATATTAATAGTAATACTAGCGGCCGGTTTCTCGAACGATGATCAACGAAAAAATCAAATAACAATGTGTCAAAACGTGATTTGGGCTATTCATTGCTTGTCATCTGCGAAATACCTATATAACAACAGTTCAGATGACAAGCAATGAACAGCCCAAATCACGTTTTGACACATTGTTATTTGATTTTTTCGTTGATCATCGTACGAGAAACCGGCCCTAGGTTTACTAGAAACAGGTTAGGTTAGAATGATTTCTAGAGTGACTTACCTAATGCAGAATTAAAGTCCTCTTCCTTTACCAATGATAAGTCAGGGTCGGTCAGCAGCTTATCATAATTGCTTTGCTGTTTCAAGTAGGACTCTCTAAGAGCAAAATGCATCAGTGCATCTAAATCTCCATAAGTAAAAGTCTCTGTTTTTGCTGCAACTTTTTTAAGTATATCAATAGTGGAATTACTTAATTGATCTTTGCTTGTTTCATCAGATTGAGCTTGATCAATCTTTAGCTGCATTGCTTTAGCAAACCATTCTAAAGTATCATACCTCTGTTGTGCACTTAGCCTAGAAATATGAAACTTATCTAAAAATAGCCTCAGAATATTTGGTTTCAAGTCTTGTTTTTCTGTTACAGCTATAAATATGATTTGGTGTTTTGTATAGTTTTGGTACAAATCTGTGATTATGTTCACGAAGTATTCTATCACTCTGCAATCTTCATTGTTCTCTGGATCAACTGCAAAAACCTAAAATATGTTAAAATATTGTCCTTGATCTTAAAAAATAATTCAATATTCCACAGCTCATGGCAAGAAACTAGTATGTACTACTCAAATGGACCAAGTTTACAAACCAACAAATTACATTTAGGGCCTGCGCAGACCGGGACGGCATGACAAGGGATTTTAATTTTTACTAATGGACATTCAACCGTACTGTTACAGAAATACGACATAAATTGCTATGCTTTAAAATGTGCCGTTCCGTTCATGTTCAATGCCACGGCATCATTTTAAAGCATAGCAATTTATGTCTTATTTCTGTAACAGTATGGTTGAATGTCCATTAGTAAAAATTCAAATCCCTTGTCATGCCGTCCCGGTCTACGTAGGCCTTTAACCTGATATTAAACCTAACTTTATAACTGAGTTATATCTTTCTTACCTCAAAATGATTCAGCATAACTATACAAGGAGCTGACCCCTTGGCTTTTTGTATTGTTGCCTCTATTTTGCTCTCTGTCTGTTTGGCTGTAGAGCTCATTATTGTACCACAGTCAATTGGAAGACAGCTCAGTCCTAAAATAACACATTATAATTTCTAAATAATAATATAATATCACAAACAATTATATTACTTTATGTCTACATGAATTTCAATACTCGAGAATGTGCTGAACTCATTTTAAGGCCTGTGTGGTTTTATAATAGCTTGCTTAGGTATAAAATCATTTTGATCAATGTTGCTGGTACTTATATGTATTTTATGTAAGTATGTATTTAAGAAAATAAATGTATACATATAAGTATTCTATCATCAGCAATCTAGTTCCCATAGTACAAGCTTTGCTTAGTTTGGGAGTAGAATGTGATTTGTGAAATGTCCATATCCATGAATATCTAAACTATCTAACTTATACAGGGCATGTTTTTTTTATAATTTCACTCACCATTATATTTGGCTAATGTTCTGACTAACCTATGCCTCCCTGACCCAATAGATCCTGTTAGGAGTAGCATTGGAATGATAGGGCTTGAAAGGGTGGAAGACAAATCATCTGAAATTACAAAAAAAAATCTGTAAAGATTATCAACACAGGATGAGACAATAAATAGAGGGCTCATACCCAAACACCCCTGTTAAAAATCCCCTTATCATTTCTATGTTTCTACTGACTGTCAAGTAAAAAAAACTGTCTCTTGATTACTTGTTTAGTTACTTGACTAGTAGGTATCCAAATGAGTAGCCTGGGAGACGGTAAAACATACTATAAATATGCTCGGGGGATTTTTGGCAGAAACATTTGTTGAGTAGCCAAATAAAGGTGTATTACTTAAATCTCCATTAAGAAATGGCTGAATGGACTCCTGGATTTGATTAAACTTATCTCGCAACCCAGCTGGACATAGATGCAATAGACTATTTTCTGATCCATGGAATTTAAAAAACTCATCTCTTGGTTTCAGCATGTGCAGGGTTTCAGTCATTGACATCTGTGTCTGTCCTTTTGCTACAAAGTATGTTCTAATAACATTTTCTTTGTTTGCATCACTTGAAAGAGTTTTTTTGTTATCACTCTCAATGTTTTCATCAGATTCTTTTTGACTATCTGTCTTCTCTTCAAAAGTCAGATTTCTGCACTTGAAGTACACTTTCCCAGCTTCTGAGATCAAGTCTTGATATTTGTAAAGATGATGGCCAGTTATTTCAGGACTCAGGTCTATGCTAAACACATCATTTATACTTAGTGCTTTTGGCGTTTCAAAATAGTTGCCTAAAATTTCTCTTAGGAATTCTGTAGAGAGCTCATACTCATTCAGAATAAGACTGACTTCAGCTGATGTTGCCATTTTGGGTTGATACTCTAGCGAGGGTACAGGGTGGAATGTTATAAAAATATCTTTGTTTCGCAATCCAAATGTGGAGGAGATATTGTGGAATTCATTTTCAGTTGTTAACACTTCACCTTCTGGGATATTACTTGAGCAGACCACGGGAACTATTCTTATGTTGTCGAGACTATCACAGCTATTATCAGTCCAAAGTAACTTGTAGATCTCTGATGTTAACAAGTTCAAGTTCTTTTTGGTATTTTGCTTGTTACTATTATTTTCTTTATGCTTTCTTTTACACTCAGTAGATAGTTTCATAGCCAGCCACAAAACTCCATTGTCTAGATAATATAGATTTTCACTGCATAGCTGTATGAATGATTCTTTTGAAATAATAACACATTTATCTACAAAAACAGGTAAATAATCTTCTAATGTGTTTTTGAGCAGAGAATTAGCAACATGCTGTGGAATGGTCTTGAAACGATATATATCCATTGTTTTTGAACCGGCTTGTTTTCTTTGCCACCAAATTCTATACTTTATTGCGAGATAAACAAGAAAAACGTAGAGGTTGTACTTTGGATAGACAACTTTTATACAAAACTTTATCACCCATAACTGTCGTGATTGTTGTTCGTTCATAATAATAAATGATTATTATTTATTTTCTCCACGTTTTGCAACTAAATAGCATTAAAAACAATAAAATAACGAAGAAACACTTTTGTTTTTAGCATCAGAAAATATTGTGATTTGTGATCAAATTCGTGCGCGTTTATGTCAAAGTGACAAGTAAGACAGATATGTTATGTGATAACGCTTAGTAAATGTCAAAGGTCAATAAAAAAAAACCACGCATCCGTTTTAGTCCAACCACAGATTCAACATACATTACGTTATCAACATTAAAGTGATGACAGACTTGTACTATAATATATCGTACATGTCGTAATGTAACGTTCATGACCACACACTTGCTCTTTTTACCAACAGAGTGCTCCTTTTTTCAAAAAAGAACAGACTATAATTAGTTAAGAACGATGGCATGGTAAGAGTGAATGAATAAGTGTATATCCAAACATTCGTTTTTTATTCAACTACGATACGATAGAATAAGCCGTTGGCCCGCCTACTGTTATTTATCATTGATTACTGCCTAAGGTAACAATGCATTTCCTCATCTAGCAAGTCCACTAAAGACTTGCTCTGTGAAGCAATAAAACACTGCCTTAGGTATATCTTAGGTGTCTATGATAAAATAAAAGTTACTACAGTGGAGCTTGAGTCCTCTGGGCAGCAAATGCCATGCATACCATTTAGTCCAGTACACTGCAAAATACCTTACGGTACTTTTTCGATTGACGTACTTATGTATAAGTTATTATTGATGTTATTAGTAGTTTCAGATAAATGAATTCATTCGTTTAAAAACGAATATATTTTTATTACATTATTCCTTTGCAGCTCGCGCACCTTTAAAATACTAGTTTAACTATACACTTAGAAGTCGGTCTATGTATTTAGATGAAACTTATATAAGTTTCATAGACATTAACAAACTTATATAGACATTAACAGACACAGACATTAACAAACTTATATAAGTTTCATCTAGATCAAATTTGTTTGTTTGATGTTGCGGCTTAACCACTGGATGGATCTAGATGAAACTTTAATAATATAATTTTATAATGTTTTCTAGATGAAACTCATGAAGCAGATCCATCCAGTGACTTAGCCGTGATGTTATAAGAAACAAACAGTCAAACTCGATTTTAGGACTCAAAATCGTTTACCTAGTGCATCTGCATATTAACTTTTTCCATATATTCGTTTTTAATTTTCGGCTCTTTTACAGTTTTATAACAGTATGTATAGATAGATGAAAAAAAATATACAAAGACATTCTGTAGTATCAGCATTTGTGCTGCGCGAAGCCAGGGCGGGTCGCTAGTAAATAAAATAAATAATTCACAGACATTCATTATTGAGTTATATACACATTACTCATCATTATTTTGTCCCCGTTACACAAGCAAAGCACTTGGTTTCCCCAATGAGATCACAAGGCGTACCCAGTTGACTGAAGAATGACTATCGTGCATGCCTATGCCTTGCCATCATTCACTCATTATCACTCACATACAAGAAGCATACTGTATTTGACCTTGAGATCCGAATGTCCCAACAATGTTAACAGCTTAGCGTAGCTTCCCCGAAATTTAGGAATTTTTTCAAGATAAAAAATTGCTCAGGGTATTTGTTAGAGGTATATATTTAAACAGACACAAAAAAAAAGAGAAATGTAAAACATTTGTTTGTGATGACTTAACGGGAAACCTTTTAACCATTTTTTTAGAAGGAATCTGTGCAAATATGGATAAATTTCGCATATTTTTCACTGAAGTTAGGGAAAATTCTGATTTCAAAGTTGGCAAGACCGAGTCAACTATACAAAAATCGGCCCGTGACGTCATATATTTGTAAATTGAGAGTACGCGTGTGCGGTCGACCATAGAGTTTTCATACAAAATGTATGAAAAGGAGGTGATGAGCGATATTTGATATAGTTCAAATGTGTAGCAACCTTTACGATATCGATATCTATGATGGCATAGAATTATTTTATTTCTATGGTTTCTATTTCTGTTGATTTTTCAAACCAAAAGCTTGAAACGGTTTGGGTAATTAGCAGTATGCGCTATCATCCTATGCTCTAGGTACATAGTAATCAGTGATTTATAGCATTCACCGACACCAAATATAAAATGAATCTAACCTGGGCTACTTTCAATAACATACGCATGCTTCTAATGGCTTGCATGCCTATTGTTATATTTTACCTGATATGGCTGGTCAACACTTCCGAAGGCATACGCAGTGAAGAAGGTACTTTATTGGATCTAGTATGCTGGCCTGATGGTAACGCGATCCCGGTTATTATAGCATGTGGATCAATTATTGCCGTTGTAATAGAGGTAAATAAGAAAATCTCTAGCTTGCTATGATTGTACTGCATGTATGCTCAGAATATATCACTTAAAACAGCTTGGAAATATTAGGTACTTATATTAACTAACCCAAAAATACCTAGGTACCTACTTAATAACCTAACTTACTACCTACTAGTTTTTTCAGCTTTACGGACTCTATCAACTTTTTAAAGCTGGACTATCGAAACGCGAATATGATGTAACAAATGGGCTTTTCTACTATATTTGGGCGCTTATCATTATGATAATAATATTTCTTGCTATCATGTTCTACTCTGGACTTCAGTCGACTATCATAAGAGGTGAACTCTTCAATATTTTATTATCATGACGTATAAATGAGATTCCAAACCATATTATGTAGTTCCATTATATTAGATTAGTTTTTGTAGTCTAAATAATTCTTATGCTATGTGTGGCAAAGTGTATAATGCATTACCTACCACAATAAGAAGCCTTCCTCTGAATAAATTTGCAATTGAACTTAGACTATGGCTACTCAGCAAAAGATTTTACAAATTAAATGAATTTTTGACTTAAATAAGAATGCTAAAATTTGACATGATAACTAATTTAATGATTTATATTTATATTGTTTGACTTTGTTTGTTTGTTAATATCTGTTTTTGACTTAAAATATTATAATTTAAATTCATTGTGCTAAATTATATAGTTGACATTGTAAGTACATAATTATTTTTCAATTCAAGATGTTGCATCCCAGCTATGGGGAATGTGTGCCACTTACCTACTCTAGTTTAAGATCTAAAATGTACCACATTGAGGCAAATAAAGTATTTATGATTTATGATTTTGGTAGTTGGTACTGTAAGCACAATTATTATTTTTTAAAGCTAAAATAAAAGGCGGTATCACAAAAGCCATGCTCCGCTACGCCCATCATCTTCCTTCGAAAGTGGCAATCGATCGGCTACAAACGCGGTTCCATTGTTGTGGACGGGTCAGCTACCAGGTACCTACCTTTTGATTACAGAAGTCATGGATACCTAGGTATCTACTTGCTGCCTAAAATCTTGTTACTACTTAATGCTTACCTATCTATCTCACAGGAATGGTTTTTCATTCCCTGGTTTGCAGTTGGAGAGAACGAAGAATTGAAGACATTGTGAGTTTTCGAATCTTGACTCGTAGTTTAGGTGGTTATGATTAAGGCCGAAGTCACTCCTAGGCATCTTCTTCTTGTACAGTGCAAGTGCAGATCGCAAATTCATTGCAGACAATGTACCCTACAGCTGTTGCTCTATGGACGCGCTTTACCCCTGCATTCATCACGGAGTCACCCAGATGGGTGCTATCTACAAATATAATCCAGCTGTAAGTTTCGCTTATATTTGTATTCTTTATTGCAGTATCTTTTACTTGTGATTTGTGTTACAGAAACAACTAACAATATCAAAGGATGGTTGTGAAGAGAAGTTGATAAACGAAATGATGTTAGTTTCGTGGAGGTTCAATGCCGTGATGGCGTTGATCATTCTTGCTATGGTGAGTACTGAACAACCATCCAACGCACATGTGGCTATGCAAACACCCAACATGTAGCCATCACCTATCAACTTACTTCAGAAGTTGTTGTGCAATGTTGATGGGCCTTTAGGACTTAATATTTTTCTGGTCATTTGAGCACATTTCTTTGGCGTAAGGTTTAGTTGAGATGCAAAGGACTGTTTTAAATCAGTAGATGTCTTCTATTCTCATCACCATACCATCATTTTCTCGTAACAGATATTGCAAATAATAGCAGTCCGCTACCTCCACACTGCCTACAAGAACGGACTTCATGCTGGCAACCAGTTCGCTTGCACAGCGTACTTACTCCGCTCCTTAACCGACACCGAAGCTCCTAAAACGTTTGTAAAAAGGAAAGTGTATCGAAAAAGGAAAGCTCGAGATACTCGCACGCTACAGTGGGTGACCGGGTATAGGGCTGGCAAGAGACGGTTTACGACCTCGTCAGCATCTGACGGATGCAGTTCTGATGACCTACTGATGCCTATCTACGAATAATTACGTTAAGTCTTATTTTGAAAAGAGCTTTCTTAAATGTGTACTAACATAATGACGACCCACTCGACCGTAGAAGCAAAATGAAGAGTCGAATTACACATCAGATAAAACAAGGCAGGATATGACAAAGATACAGTCACTTGTACATAGTATACATCCTACAAAGAGAAGAAGCAAGGATGTTCTTCATTACATTTTACTGTAACACTGTAGAAAATAAAGCTTTTCAAGTTCAGTGATGAAAAGCGTAAGTTGGAATAAATGTGCTTTAAATAAAACATTAACTATATTTACAAGGTTTATTTTAAGCACCCATTCTTACATTAACTAGCTATAGGTTCAAGAAAGATACCTGCATTTTTATCTCTCAATTAAATTAATCATATAAATAATTATACAATGACAAATTATTGATAGGGTACCTACTCATAAATATTTTTTTTGATAATAGAATTGTGTTGTCTGTATTGAAAATTGTAATTTTACTTAAAATTTAAATGTTTATACTCGGAAGAGATACTTCCGAGTGTTTATAATAAGATTACATACAATCTATTTAGTCTTAATGTCCAATCAAATTATAGAAGAATAAATGCCATAAACGAAAGATCAAACGTATCTTAATTATTACAAAAACTAATTATAAGTACTATAATAAAGAAATCAAGAAATACATACATTGTGGACAGTAGAGTTATTTATCGTTTAAAAACTTGTGAATCTTATCTGGTTCAGTAAGATCCTTGAGGCGATGTAAGTTGTCCCACCAGAGTTTGAGGCGGTGTCGGCGTATCATGTTGAACCAAGGTGTGAGCGGCCCTTCCAGGGTCGGAAGATACCTGTAATTCAAATTATCTATAGCTGAAACAATTGGCCAAATCACGGTGTTAAAATCGCCTTATCATGTGATGAGAGTGAATAGTGATCACTGTTTAGTTTAGAGACTATTAATGATTTGAAGGATGCAGATATTGTTCATGGGGCAATAAATAATAATAAACCTGGGTATGCTTCCGATTGGTACTGATTTGGATCTGTTGAGATCGTTTGCAACAGTCTGTCTGTAGATAGATGTTTCTTATATGTTTTATACATATATGTACCTATGTGCATTTTGTAATTATGTAATATAAAACGTGAGAAGTGTCAAGGGACATCCGGATGGAACGAAGTTCCTAGTTTAATAACTGGCTTGCTTTTTATGAGAGAAAGATACAGACGCGGCTCAAAACTATATCAATAAGTGTCATTACAACTTTTGGTCTTAATTATTTCCGTCTAGCTTCCTTTCGCAACGCGCCATAAGGAACTTCGTTCCAATAAATAAACTTACGAGTTGAACTCAGCTTTAGGCACGAAGCAGTACTCTGAGATCTCGTTGGAGTTCGGTTTGACTTTGACGTCGCTCTGGAAAAAGAGCACGTGGTCGATCTCGTGCTCCCCGAACACGCCGTCGCCCGGGTCGTGGTAGTGCACGCGCGTTATGTACGTGAATAGTTCTGGGTCCATCTGGAAACAACATTTCATTTGTTTTTGCATCATCATTATCATCAACCTATATCAGGTCTCCCAAGACGCGCCACTGAGCCCGCCTCAGTCTATTTCTTTGCATACTAATACTTGCTTTATTCTCTGCTTTATTATTTATTTTTTATTATCACCAAACTGTTTTATTATCTTATCTAGGTGATGGATGTCCTCATAATGTTTAATGAAAATAATTGCTAAGAAAATAATCTGAATGGATAAGTTACTTACATCATTAAGATTAATTCCCAATTCATGGTTGAGCCTGCGTCTAGCTGCAGTGATAATGTCTTCTTGCTTATCATCTATGTAAAGCGGATGGCTGCAGCATGCATTTGTATAGTAATCTGGATATGTTACCTGGAAATGTAAATGATTTTTTTTATATTATCAACTTTAAACAAGTTCCAAATTAAGAAAAGTAGAAAAATAAATAATAAATAATGCTGGACAATCCCCACAACATCATCTAGCCCCAAGCTAAGCAGAGCTTGTGTTATGGGTACTAGAAGACTGACTACAAATTATTATACATATAAAATACACAGAGCACTTGGAATATATATTTGCAGATCATACAAACATTTATCCCGAGACGGGAATCGAACCCGCAACCTCCGCGTCGCAGGACTCGCAGGCGGACCCTCGCCCGCCGCGCCACATCGATTGTCAAAAAAAAAATATTCTTACTTTTTGGCTAGCCCGTCTCTGCAGAAACATGTCTCCTCTCTTGTTGAATAAGAATACGCTGAAAGCACGGTGCAACAAGACATTGCCATCGGGCCCCACTTTGTGGCATTCTCTCTTAGTAGCTGTCCCAATGAATTTGTCTTGCTCATCTACTAGTAGACAGATATCTTTGTCTAAAGCTTCTGCCTGTAAATAAATGTATAAATGTGACTGGCAGTTTTTTGAAAAATTGTTTATTAATCAATACTCAAAAAAGGTCAATAAATTTAAATTGCAACCTAGAAGGGAACTGAGTTAATTAGGACTCTTACTCAGCATACATACACTGTTACCTAGTCAATGTACATCAGCAGGAATCATCTCTTTGCTCTTATCCCATGTTTAGGTGGGATCAAGTCTACAACACTCCTATCAAGTCTATTCTTTTCTCATTCATATCAAACATAAAAATTAAATTAAATTTTTTGTATGTAGTGTAACCATGTTAGTGGCCATGAAAACGGAGATCTATGCCCAGCAGTGGGCGAAATCTGGCTGCAGATGATGATGTAGTATAAAAACAAATGAAGCTCAAATGCTTAAATTAGACTAAAAAGCCTGTATGAGAAGCATCTGCACTCCTTTTTTAAAGATGATAATTTTTTAACATGAATTATATCATCTCTCTCTCCTTTTTTCATCCTTGTACTCTCATCATTAAATAAACAATAGATTAATAAATTTACCTGTAAAGGATCTACACCATCATTGATGTCGGGCTGTGGTTTCACCGGTTCCGAAGCTAAAAACCTTGTTTCAAAACGAGTTGATCTCCAAAGATTCCGTGTAAGATTTCTCACAAGCATCTTTTATGGTGTCTGTAATGATAGTGATTGTGAAGTCTAAAGCAACATTGTGATGGAAATGATGGTATAATATTTAACAACTGACCTATGTAAATAAGTCATGAAATCTTATCAGATTGAATTTAAATGACTAGGTATGGTATTATCATCTATTTTAGTTCATATTTCGCTGGTTTCAATGTCTTTTTAATAAGTATGTGACTTTTTTTACAGGGTACACAATTCACGTTCTATACTTCTCTAACTTATAAATTCAAGTTCATAATGTACTCCGAAACATTGCACTCCATGTACTCAATTCCTGCCTACCTTGCTATGTCTATATTTGGAAGAATAAGATTGTGTAAACTATAATCTGCCACTTCCACAAACAATTTCCTTTTTATCAGCAAATTAAAATGAAATAAATTCTAAACTCTTCCTAACTATGTAGCTCGCAATGAGCTATGTAATTTCATGTAATACTGAAAGTAAATTAAAAAATCAACTCACATTTCCCTTTCTGAACTATTTATTTTCTACTGCTCAATTATTTCTTGTTTTCTTAGTTCTTCTTCTTTTTTATTAATGGCCTCTGTCCGTCTGACTGATGACTGCATGCTGTATTATATCTGTCACTGTCACTGTCGGGCTTTCTCCCGAAAATGCCGGGGACTATATGAAATATTCTGAAAAATGTCCTTGGTATGCCCTTCTATCTACAGCGTGCGCGATTTTTAGGATTCACGGTTTACACTGTAACGATTTATGACACATAGGGGGAGAGCCAGCCTCAGCCAGACCTTCGTTATTTTAGTAAGGCTGAAAATTTCTCTGTGTGAGCCTCCAACACAGGTAAGAACGACCCCTGACTATCGAGTTTCGGTTGTGGTTACTTTAGCAGATCTCTCGCGCTCGCACCTACAGCGGGCTTTCAATGTGTCTGGCGAGATGTAATAACCATGACAACTGTCTGGCTTTTGAGGTACCATATTTTTATAAGTCTCTTAGTAACATATATAAAATTCAGCTTTTATACTATGACGAAAGTATGATTAAAATTGATTAAGGTTTAGGGGTGTCTGGCAGGGGGAAGCAACCGTGACAAGTGTCCGGCAATGAACATCGTGATTCCCAAAGGTATTCTGGAGAAAATATAGAAAAAATGAACTTTACACTTTAAGGAAAGTAAGGTACTATTTTATAAGTACACCTTTACCACCGGTTATCTGCTAAAGTAACCACAACCGAAACTCGATAGTCAGGGGTCATTCTTACCTGTGTTGGAGGCTCACACAGAGAAACTTTCAGCCTTACTAAAATAACGAAGGTCTGGCTGAGGTCGGCTCTTAGGCTAACATACATATTATCGCAGAAAGTAGCATAAGAGTTTTTTTTATTATTTAAGAATTATTTTTATTTAAAAATACAGGGTATTTAACTGTTTTTTTAAATTTGATATATTGTATTTTTAATAGTTTTTAGGGTGCAGAAGGATTATTTTAATCCTTCGAGGTGGATAAATAACATTAGGTACAGTAGGCATCGACTATCAAGATATTCAATTAATTTTGCACGTAAAGGTTGTAGGTACTTATATGTATAAATGTCTATGCAGGCGGGCGACTGTACGTATGAACATAAATACCTATGCATTCTTCGAGACAGGAAGGGAAGCATCCGAAAATAGCTTTACCCAAAAGATTCCGATCTGTTTGTAGACCGGTAAGTTAGAAGACATCTGCCGTATGCAAGTATTGGATGGGGTGTTGTTTCTGTGTTGTTCTGTTGCACGCTGTTTTTTCGCAGTAGGTACGAGTTTACACGAATAGTAATAATAATGCCTAAAGTAAAATTAGCAGTACGAGTTAGACCATTTACAGACCGGTAAGTGATATTTTTTAAGTACCTACTTACTTACATAGCCGTTTCATAAAAAGCATTGGATCCAAGAGTCAATCTGCGTAGCCCCCTGCTTCTTTTTACAACTCTCCGCTGCATGAATAATTTTAAGAGTAATTGGTACCTGTTCATTTAATATTATAATACTTTTTTAGGGAGCTGAAATCAGATAAAGATCGTATTCCTGTGGTCAATGTAGCCGATGAACATACAGTGACAATAACCAATACAAAAGTAAGTTTCTAAATTGGACTCCTCACTGCAATAAGTAGGTACCTTAAGTGGACCCTTGACTACTACCCCTCTGTATATAATTTATTTTAACTATCATATAATAAATAAATAATAACAATGCTATATAGGTAAGCTTGTCCGGTGCAGGAGACAGCCGTGAAAGAATCCGGCGCTACTTCGCTGACTATACCTTCGACAGTGCCTGCCCAGTCAACCTGCCATCGTATGCTTCGCAAGAAAAGGTAAATCTAGTTTTGATGCTGACTGTACTAAATTAGGTATATGTGTTTGTAACAACATATAAGAAATGTGGTGCCCAAATTCCGCTGACTAGGCAAGGTTAGCGAACCTCTCGATTTCATGTTTCGTGGTTTGCCCAGAAACAGTCGCACAGGATGCAGGTAACCTAACTGTAATCTACAGTGTAATTTCAGGGGTACCATTTTGTACGATTTTTGCCTGTCTTTGTCTGTTTTCATCTGATAATATCTATCCAAAACAGGTGTGGTAAATAAATAAATAATGCTGGATAATCCACACAACATCATCTAGCCCCAAGCTAAGCAGAGCTTGTGTTATGGGTACTAGAAGACTGACATACTTAATATTAGAAATACATTACATAGATAGATATTTTTTTATTATACATATAATACCCAGAACACCCGGAATAAATATTTGCAGAACATACAAACATTTATCCCAAGGCGGGAATCGAACCCGCAACCTTCCGCGTCGCAGGCGGACCATCGCCCGCCGCGCCACATCGGTCGTCAAATGACCATAGATATCACAAATTTATTTTACAGGTGTTCGATAATATCGGGCGAGAGGTGATCGCGAGTGTGTCGCAAGGATGTTCAGCTTGCGTGATGGCGTACGGGCAAAGCGCTACAGGCAAAACACATACAATGATGGGGACAGACGTCCAGCCAGGAATCGTGCCTCGTCTATGTCTAGCACTTGCTGACCTAGGGCCCCTTGAACTAACTGTCAGGTACGTCTGTCTATGTGTAAGTAAAAGTACCTACCCCAAAATATTTATTAAGAATGTATGACTGAGTCAGTACCATGTTTACACGGTAGGTACATGGACTTTCTCTAGCTATTTTACATAAGTATAAGCTGCCTTAAATGTACCTACTTGTGAGCAATGAATTAAGAATGTGGAAAAATATAGGTATGTAAAAAGCGTTAAAAAACTTTGTGCCAGTGATTCCTATCAGTCTAAAAGTTAGCGACAGTAGTTGTCGTAGTTATTTGCATAGGTTTAAAGTTATGTCATTGAACTTTTATCTACCAACCACCATCACATCACGGCCAAGGTATTGAAATCGCGTGTTATATCTTGCGGTATTGAAATTGCCAGTGTAAATTGTTTGTGTCATTCATGCATTTCGTGTGAAGGAGCCATAGGTGTGAGCGCACGCGATTCTATTCTCAAAACAAAATCAAATGAGTTTCACACCATTATTTTTGTTGTTAGAAAAAAGTTTCAGCTCTATCGAATAAAGAAGCAGACTAACATCGACGAAAGGAACGATAGTTTGAAGCGAACTGTAAAAACTCTCGTTCCTTTTTCGATCATAACGTTTTTGGTACTTATAGGTACCTAAGAAGTTTAAAACATAGAACTGTTTACTTTGTTTGAGTACCTATTAGGTACTGTTTACTTGACTAGGTATTTTAATATCTACTGAAAAAATATAATCAGGTGTTTGTTACGTCCATACAGATTTTTTAATCGAAACTTTTCCACGTTTTTATTATAGTTTCTCACGCTACGCTCGCTTCCAATCACCCTCCCCAAACCAATACTAACATAATTAATTACAGATAACGCTCCAAACTTTTCACATTTTGTTCGAGTTTTTACAATAGTGTTGGAAACACTTGCGTAATATATTGCAGGTTGTATTTGATTAAGTTTGAATGGCATTAAATGATGGTTTTTGCCCCAAGGTCGGGTTGGCACGCGAATTCACACCCTGCTGCTCATGATGGCTTTATCTCTGCTAATATTCCACATGTGTGATATGAAGGGCGTAAGATTGTAATGGTCTGAAGGTTAATGAGGCATAGGTACGCCGCAAATACTTATAACTTCAGCAGTGCGCATTTCTATTGCCTCAATAAAACACAAAGACTTAATTTTAGAAGCGTGATAGAGGAGGCTCTCTTTATCCTAAAGTTCGACGAAGCCTAATAACAAATCTGTGTTTTTCAAAATTATAGAATAGTAGGTACCTACACGAACTTGATTTAAAAAAAATATGATTTCGATTTAATTCTTGCTTTACCAGCTTACTATGAACCTACCTGTCTCGTTTATTTTGTCATTATTAGTTTTGTTAGTGTACTTTGTGTGTTAGTGTTATGTAAATAAAAACCTGTCTGTCTTAGAAAGACATAAATAAAAAAAAAATAGATTTGTAGAAACAGTTTAATTTGTTGTATTATTCTAGAACTGTGTGCTCGTAAACACGATGAAATGGTTCCACGAAGGGGTGAAGGGTGTTAGTCTTCAGTGAGGTTTCACACTCCCTAAGAAGCAGTGCTACGTTCGCGCTCGCCCTCAACTCTGACATTCGCTGTTCTTGTTAGACTTGTTTGAAACCGTGTTTTGTTTTTAGCCAGCTCATTAGGGGAAAAGGGAAAACCAAGGTATGCTTACAAAATGCACAGTGGGAAAAAATAGTTTGTGACTTTTTTAGCAATCCTAAACCTGTAATTCAAGCAATTCTAGAAGTTTTTGAATATGAGTTTTATTTAGCTTATACCTAGGTCTAAATAGCTAAGTAAATATTGGATTAAACATTTTTTTTTGTATAACTAAATGTTATATAAATATGATACATTCCAATATTCTTGACTTCCATTCCAGAATTATTTTGCTAAAATCAATTAAGTATCTACTGTAATATTTTTAGAAGATATGTCGATATGTTACAACTTGTATGTTTTTCTTTGCTTAATCACCTGCTTTGTAGATATAATCATATATTTAGGTTCCGCGAATCTGTTTCATAATGTCTAGGTTTTGACACTAACCACCAACATTTATGGCATGTCGTTACGCTAGGCTTTAGTTAGTTAGACGATCACATTTGCCTGTTAATTCTACTAAATATTTTTTTCCAAAAAAAAAATATTCCTTGTTAGAACTTCACAAAATGTGATAATTATTCGACCGAGATAAATAGTGTTAAGCGAAAGTCTAAAGATAACCCTCAAGATGTTACATCAGGCGTCCACTTCACACTTATTATATGGGCACCCTGTATGTTTTATCTCATCTATCGTTAATTCATCTAATAATTATCATATTTTGTCATATTTTTTATTATTGGCAAAGAAACGAAACAGAAGCTTATCAGAGAAATCGTGACAAACTGTTGTTAACGATGCGTATAAATGAGCACATATTTAGCAGGTTCAAACTATCAAACTACGGACAACAAGTTAATAAATCATTTGTTTTAAACTTTAGAAACTTTCACGCGCAGGTTGATAAACTAATAAAATCTCAGTTCAGAATAAGCTGTAAATGTTTATAAGTTAAATTGCCGAATGCTAATAATGAAAACACACCTTTTTGCTTAATTACAAAAAAATATGTAAGCTTATCTAATGCGTGACATATTTTAGACATTAAATGTACTTAATAATGGCAAATAACACCACCCAAGTCTTATCACTAAGTCTGTGGGGAAGAAAATTCACAGTAGTTCTACTAGCAAGAATACTCTGTAAGAATACTGGGAATAGGCCGACAAAAATGCACTGAGGGACACAGATTCGTTCCGAATGTTTCGACGTCCGATAAACCCAGGCTGATAATAAACATGGAAATTCATAGGAAACAGTCGAGCTATCCACAGACCGTTGCCAAATCAGTACCAATCGGAAGCGTACATATTATATTAATTAAAAAATATACATACATATATACATGACCGCAAAATTATGAATCAATAATGCTTGAATACCATCTGGCGGATAAGAATGTTACATTATTACAGTTTCCTCGAGATTTACAACGAGAAAGTTCACGACTTGCTAGTGGAGGCAATCCCGACCTGTCACTCCTTGCCTCGGCGGAAAGGAAACACGAGGAAAGACCTGCGGGTCAGGGAGCATCCCACTAGAGGACCGTATGTGCAAAGTAAGACATACCAAAATTTTTTTTAAATTGTCACTTTAACTCATTTTAATGCTTAGAATACTGTAATTTGTATTTGTGGTCAATAGGGTTTACTAAATAAGAATTTAAAATATTACAATAAAAGGTGTTTAGTGGCTTTATTTGTTCGGTATATGTATATAGTAGGTACCTTACAAAAAAGCCACTAAACGTCTTTTTTAAGGACGTACCTTTGACACTGAAAACCAGCGCTATATGAACCTATGGTTCTTATGTGTAGTGGTGGACTATTTACACTTCTTTTTATGTTATCGTACGGCTAACTCGATAGGCGAAAATAAAAATGGTGACTCTATTCGTTCATAAATATTAGCAATCTTTGTAAGCGCGGGCTGTTCTAAGACTTGTGGCTCTATCAAGGGCGGATCCAGCTTTGGCGCCAGGGAGGGTCACATAGTGGTGGTCAAGACAAGAATTTATAATTTTATATTCAATTAGTGGTCCACCTAAGTCCTGGAACCAGCTCAGAGGGAGGGGGGGGTCATGGGGGTCATGACCCCCCCCCCCCCCTGGATCCGCCGTTGGCCTCTATATTGTAAAAATATTGTTATAATGATGCTTGATAATTTTTATTTTCTTATATATTTTTTGGCCAGATCTAAGACGAGTAGCGGTGAACGATATAGATAGTCTCCTGTGCCTAGTCGACGAAGGCACTCGGAGACGTCGCACGGCTGCCACGCGTCGCAACTCCACCTCATCACGATCACATGCCCTGCTCGATATAGTACTGCCCCATGGAACACTGCATCTAGCTGATCTTGCAGGAAGGTGATTTTAATAGGCTATTCAACAGCATTGAAAGCAACGAGCAATCTTATTAATTTTTTTTTATGGACTTTTCACACATCACACTCTAGTCCAAAACTAAGCAAAGCTTGTATTATGGGAACTAGACTGCTGATAGGATATGTACTTATATGTATACATATATTTTTTGTAAATACATGCATATTATATACATCAGTAGACACAGAACAAATATTTATGTTAATCACACAATGCTCTGGATGGGGATCGAACCCACGACCTATAGAACTACTAGCAAAGCAACTGAGCTGAGACGCCTGTCCAACATAAAGTAATACAAATCCTGGTTTCTCAAGACGATTCATCCTAAAAAAGATATTAAAATATATTGCGTTTGAAATGACAACATAGATGTCAATACCCACTCATACCTACTTAGGACTGCATTTGTAACACAAGGTTGGGCACAATCTAGGCAAAGATTTAAGTTAACAAGGCTGTGAACTCAGGCATTTGGTTATTGAATTAAACGAGTCCATGAGTAGACTGACCGCGCGAGCCAAGTAGGTTAATCATTGAATCCTTAGCGGTGCATTCCGATAATGCTTGCGCAAACAAACTTGTAGAATACCTGTCAGCGCCGGTACTAGAGCTACGAGTGATGTTATGTCTTATTACAAAACGCTGGAGTTAAGTTAAGAAATGAAGGCTTGACACAACGATATCTTCCTTGGTTTATATGTAGGAATTTACTGTCAGAACGTCACCAACGCTATAAATTCACGATATCTAAATACAGGTCTAAATCAGTATAAGACTGCTTATAAGACAGTCTGTCGATTAAGAGAGACACAAATAATACGTTTAAAGGACTCTACGGTAAAGTCATCAGATATTATTAATTGTCGTTACAGTGAAAAAGCAAGTTGGGAAGGCTGTGGCGGCGGCAGACAGAAAGAAGGAGCTAACATCAACAAGTCTTTGGTTGCACTCAGCAATGTCATTTCGGCACTAGGTAAGTAAACCCAAGGAATTATATAACTACGTAAATTACATTATTTAATACATTAATCATATTAATCATAAAAAACCATTTTATCAACTGAATAAGAATATAAAAAAAAACGACATGGAAAAATGGAAATATTTTTCAGTACATTTTTTAAAATTGATTTAAACTCAAGGAATTCCTTAAAACTATAAAATGTTCGCTCGACAAGCCAGCGTTTCAGTTCATGTTCATGTTTTTATTCTGTTTATATTATAGAAAACAAGCATTATATTGACCTCGTAAACTTATCACCTTTGTGTCGACCATAATAATGATTAATTTGGTTTTAATAATCTGATAGCATGTCTCGTTTTTTTATCACGATGGTGTCACCCAGGGGCTAATGAAAAGTTCAAAGTAAATGCCTGACGCGGAACAAACATTAAACATACAAAACTGGAAGGACGAACGCATTACGTTGTTTACTAAATAAACAGTTTAGTCATGAACTGATTTTGCTAAGCGCTAACATGTAATTCAGTTTAATGCTTACTGACAAAGGTAGATCCGCGAGTATCTAATTTCAACCTAATCTTTTCAAAGTACCAATGTTGTTTCTTACACCTATATTTTGTTGTTCATACTAAAAGAGTAGGTTCAAGAGTAATTCTTAGCATTACGTTTTTTTTTCCTTTTTTTTCATTTTAGTTAACGGTGGCAACGGTCGAAGTCGATTCGTACCGTATCGAGACTCTGCGTTGACCTGGCTGCTCAAAGACTGTTTCACAGGCGGTGCAACCACTTTTATCATAGCAAGTAAGTCTTGGCCGAGTAGTAAAGTTGGAGAAATATATTGCTAAAGGTTGTTTATTTACTCTAGAATGTGATTTAAAGTTTTAATCGGTTTTTCACAGCGGTGTCGCCAAGTATTGCCTGTTACGGCGAGTCGGCATCAACATTACGCTGGGCGGAAAGAGCTCGTCAACTGCCAACGCCGAAGCTTCCCATCGGTGCAGTTAACGTCACGTCCAAAGCGGCTCTGCAAGCGCAGTTCAATCAGCTCATCGCTGAACTCACCAGGAATTTTATCCTATACGTAAGTATTTATTAAATTGTATGTAATTGAAAAATATTGGTTTCTTGTTTTTTAAATGAATTCAAAACTTTAACAGACCCCTGATACTGGAAAAATCTCATACGATGACCATCACTGGGAGCTAAATATAAACAAAGACAAAGTTGATATTGAAAACCCGGAAGCAAATATAGGTTCCATTATGAACAGATTAAATCCCCGACCAGACGCTGAATCGATAGCATCTTCGGACGCCAACGGAAGCTCGGATGTCATAAATGCGATGGATAAAAATATTAAAATCGTAGAAGAAATAAACAAGGAAGTTAATAAATTATTCGTTCCAGCATTGGAAAGAACTAGTAGTAGTACCGATCTGAAGGTAGTCGCACCACTCAGACATAAAAGACGTCAGTATAGATCGCAGGAAATATTGCAACTCGATGAGCTTATCCCTCATCAAAGTAGCTCTAACACTTCACTGCCGAGTCAGATACACAGAAATGAACAAAGCGATAAGCCAAAACTACCTCATGTTCCAATTTTGCATGATAGTCAACGAGCAGAAATCGTAGCATCAGTGACTGAAAGATTGTATTCAAAATTAAAAAAGAAAGAGGAAGCTGCGGTCACTAAAATGGAAACGATGGTCGATAAAAAAATTATGGAACCTCTGAGTGAACTAAGAATATGCACCAATGCTCGGCAAAGGTTGATGGAACTAAGCCAAAAAGCCATGCGAAATAAAAGAAGGATAGGGATTCCCGCGTACACGCAAACTAGAGTTTCAGTTATACGAGTGAAGGATCAAAGTGTTGATGTACAGACTGATTTAGAATCATACATTGCAAAAAGCCAGCGTCCTTTCACATTTTACCGCGATGTAGGAACTGAAACAGTACCTATGACACCACGTTGTAAAGAAATAGCAGTAGGTTCAAAGTATGGCACCCTAGATTTTAGTGATTCATCGACTATTACTGACACCAAAAAAGTTGTTTGCAAGAATTCTTGCATGATGACGGATATTATAGTACAACGTGGACAATGGACGCAAACTCCTATTGTGCCACCACCGAGAAGAAAAAAGCGCGCATCAAATCTAGCAAAATACATCAATTATGATAATGAGCTGAGCCAAGAGGAAAGCATTAGTCCAGTCATCAGTATTAATATATCATCAACTTATTCTATAGGCTCTGAATCCCAAAGCTCTGATGACAATCTTGAACCGATAATTAATGAGACTCCAAAAAAAGTTACACCAACTCCTGACCTATTGACTAATCATTGCGATATTAACATCTCCGAAGACAAAAGTGGGCATAGTGCCATAATAACTAATAACGTTGAATTTTTACAACAAACGCTTATTAATGTAAGTCAACCAGAGGAATTATCAAAATCGGCCCAACAAAGTGAAGAATTTCCGGATTCCGACGATTGCACGCTACCACGAGTCTCTATAGATCCGACGGCACAATCTGATTCTATACAGATGAAAAACATGATTCTAGGTCGTAATGCAAATATTTATCCTTACAACATAGTACTATCTCCTCCAAAAGATAGAGATTCAAAACGGATTGTTACCTTTCAAGACGCATATACAACTCAAGCTATTGATATGGCTTCACAAACTGACTGGGATTCAAATAATGAAAATGTAGAGACTGCAAATGATATTCCCAACTTAAATAATTATCACCAAAGAGAGAACACCATAACTAGTGATAGCATGGTTTCAGACTCAACAGATTCAAGTGAAGTGGTAACTGATTCTTTTATTTGGAGAAAAGGTACTCCAGGGCCTAAAACAATGGGACACTTAAGAAAACATTACACTCCTGTATACAAAAGTAATCCCAGGTACAGAACAACACGAGCGAGGTTTTACAGAGAATTTTTAGGTTTAGAAAATGAAGCAAGTACCGATTTTGCAGCAAATGATAGAGCAAGCGTTAACTATAGCTCTACTGATAACTTAAGTCAGAATTACGAAGATCGACATAAACACGAGTGTAAACATGAGTTTAAGCGTGCTAATCAAAGATCAAGTCTACAGTATGAAAATATACAAAAACATTTATTAGATTCCTGTAACGATTTGGACGGTGCCGCGGCCAAATACGAGGGCTATCTATATAATGATTGCAAGACTCATAGAACTGGGGATCGACATGATATACCATCGAGGACTCCAACAGAGTATTTGAAGCATTTGGTTAAATTACGAAGGGAAGTCGTTAAAGCGGAAGGAATGGATTCTACTGAATAGTTCATTAATTAAGTTAATTAGTTATTTAAGGTTTAATTTAATAGATAAGTTTTTAACAGATTAAACTTAGATTATATAAATGTTTAAGACGTTTTGTTTTTATTGTGTACCTTATTTAGTTTATTTAAAATATTCCTACGGGTAATGTCGTATCTTCCTGCCATTTAGGTAAACAACTCGAACTGAAAAATAGTGCACTTGATTTTGTAATTTAGTACGTATGAACATAATAAAATTAGTCTCGGTTTTGAACGCGTTTTTGAGTTACCACCTGTTGCTATTGTCGAAAACACGTTCGAAGATCTTGAGAGGTCTAGGTCATGGGCAATATTATGAAACTATTAGAGTAAGTGGGTGTGCAGTGAAGCTTTGCACCAAGTTCTTTAGTACGGTCTCTCGTGTCCTTTGGCATGCATACTTTACTGCAAATAAATACGCGTTCAAAAATATATCTAAAAAAATTATAGCAATTTTAATTGCGAGTGAAAATGAATTTATTATTAATAACGTCCTTACTTACTTATGAAAGAATATGCTCGACAATAGCAGTTGCTCTATTTATTTATTTATGGTTCCAACACAAGTTCACATATTGGTCTAGAAGAGGAGTGACAGGACCAACACCTGTGTTTCCGTTTGGAAATATCAAGGATGTTATCAAAAAGAAGGAGCAATTTTTCCAGCCGTACATCGACAGTTACTTCAAATACAAGCATTTGCCGTACGTTGGTATGTACTCATTTCATCGTCCTGTGTTGCTGATCAATGATTTGGATATAGCAAAACAAATT
The DNA here is from genome assembly GCA_932527185.1 of Ecliptopera silaceata. Lineage (NCBI taxonomy): Eukaryota > Metazoa > Arthropoda > Insecta > Lepidoptera > Geometridae > Ecliptopera > Ecliptopera silaceata. Next base: position 3,865,850 of record OW052208.1, on the reverse strand, counting down.
TTAATGAAAGACTTTGAAAATTTTCAATCTCGAGGAACTTATTCTGGAGGTGTTGGAGATAAACTTGCGGCAAATCTATTCAATATTTACGGCAGTAGATGGAAAAGCTTGCGCCTGAAAATGACGCCTACGTTTACTCCGGGTAAACTGAAGACAATATATCCGATAGTAGAAAATATTGCTAACCAAGCTTTGAAGTACGTTTCGATCCTCCAATCTAGTGGGAAAAGTATTGATTTTTCTGATTTTTATTCAAAATACGCCATGGAAATTATTGGAAACATAGGATTCGGTGTTGAATGCAATGGATTCAACAACCCGAAATCAGATTTTTATGTGCTGGGGCATGAATACTTTGATCATAAATCTTTTTACTGGTAAGTAAATTAAAAAAATAATCTATACTAATATTATAAAGAGGTAAAGTTTGTGTGTTTGTATATTTGTTGAATTGTAAGGGGTAATCTCGGAATCTACTGAACCGATTTTAAAAATTCTTTCACCAATAGGAAGCCACATTATTGCTGAGTGTCATATGCTATATTATATTTTCAAAAAAATTAGGTATCCTTACTAAAACTGCAATTATGTAACCCAAGGTGTAAAAAAAATACCTAAGAAATTCCTTACATCGCGTGCGCTGCGAAAACTATTGATGATAGAAAGAAATCATGTACTACAATTTTGTAGAACACATCATCATCCACAAAAAAGTCAGCGACAGCATATGTCTAACTATTACAGATATGTCTCTATAAGTGTTTTAATGACGAAAAAATATAATCAAAATGACGCCGCTAGAAAACGTTCTTTATTTGTGCTTTGGTATTAATACTTATCTAAATAAATTTCTTCATAATTAAGATTGTTTCAATACCTTTATATGACTTTTTAAATTATTCAATTTGGACATTCCATTCAAAAGATATCACGAGTTTAAAAATGTAAGTACATATTAGAAAAATGCCAAGCGGAATAATGCAGGTGCCGGTCACGGGAGTATAATATGCGGGTTCTATTGTTTAGTTACATGGATTCAAAAGGAGAGTTATTATGAGTTTAACAGTATACATATGTTAAACTCATAATTAGTAAAATCTATACTTATAGAAGTAAAGTTTGTGTATTTGTTAAATTGTCAGGGTAATATCGGGATCTACCGAACCGATTTTAAAAATTCTTTCATCATTAGAAAGCCACATTATTGCTGAGTGTCATAGGCATATATACAAAACCGAAAAATAAAAAGGCTTTTACGTGGTAGTCCGTTTTGCAAAGCGAATCGGAGAAAAACGGTCGATTTTGCTCAACGAAGTGGGCACGGGTCAGCTAGTAAATAAATATTCGTGGACATTTTCACACCTCACATACTAGGCTCAAACTAAGCAAAGCTTGTACTATAGGAACTAGATTACTGATAGAATACATGAGTATTCTATCAGCAATCTAGTTCCTAGTGTACTCTAAATAAGTATTAACAAAAAAATGCATATGAATGCATTTTTTTGTTAATACTTATTTAGAGTAAATATACAAGTAATCCAAAAGTTATTTACATCTTTGTTGACCTAGTAGTAGACTCAAGAAATAAATATCTTTTTGCATTTTCAGGAGAACAATAAGAGCGTTTGCATTTTTTGCTCCGGATTTATTTCACTCTTTAAAAATACGTCGAATCAGTTCACAAATAGAAAATTTCTATTTTGGAATAGTGAAAAACACGGTGGAGCATCGCGTGCATCATAACTACAGACGAAATGATTTTCTGCAATCTTTGATTGAGCTAAAGAACGGTGAAATTATTGATGAAAAAGGTATTGAAACGTTTGGAATTTTTCAGCAGTAAGCAAGTAGTATGTTTATGAAATATCTAGCTAATTAGTGTCAGACCGGATACGAAGGGTCCGTGAACTATGAAACACACCTAGTAGTATTTGAAAAGTTTCAAATAATTTGGTGCTTGTTCATAAAACAAATAATTTATAGTAGTAAATCGATGTTCATATTATGTACCTAATTAATTTCATGCTACGATTACCAGGAAGGTAATTAATAAGTAATTGCCTAATTAATTACCTTCTCGTTTTAATATCTTGTCGAACCTTTCCTTTCGTTCTTTGTTTTCATACTTGATTAATAAATGTTATAGGTCAGATAAAACACGTCAAGGATTTCCCATTCTCGATGACAGACGTCGCAGCCAACGCTATGCTATACATGATAGCCGGGTACGAAACTTCAGCCACTACAGGACAATTCGCTGCCTACCAACTTGCCTTGAACCCTCACATACAGACCAGAGCAAGGAAGGAAATACAGAGTGTACTCACTAAATACAAAGGCGAATGCACTTACGAGGCGCAAAACGAAATGGTATACTTAAACATGATACTCGATGGTGAGTAGCAACAGGATGTTGTAAGAAAATGAAAGCAGGATTAAATTAAACTTGTTTGAGTAAACGGTGCAATTACATGCTGTATAAGGAAAGTGCCAAGGACACTTGTATGCGACAGACAGCTGATATCACGGTTCGCGATGGACTGTTTACGTTAAACTGCTCTGAATATTGCATTAAATCTCATTTACATGGAGAGTTTCACGCACGTTTAGTAGCGTGACGTGAATGCACAAGATGGGTATAGGTAGAATTTGCAGGAATTTTGTAAAGATAAACTGTTTTTGAATGAATTCGTTCTCTATGCATCATCGACACAAAAACTTAGTACAAGAAAATAAAAATCATTTAAATTCTACTGGTTTTTCGAACTTCAAACAGGTATTGCTGCGATTCACGTTCTTGTACAAAATGGTCTCAAAAAGCGTGTTATAAAAAGCTTATTAAATTCAAATATTTTCAGAAACCATGAGAATGCATCCCTCAATGCGAGCATTATTCCGACGATGTAACAAGGACTACAAACTACCCAACAACGAGCTGGTCATAGAAAAGGGCACATTGGTGTTTGTTCCCATCCATGCCATACACATGGATCCCGAGATATTTCCAAATCCAGAAAACTTTGATCCGGAAAGGTTTACTCCTAAAAATAAAGCTAAACTACACCCTTGTCATTGGATGCCATTTGGGGAAGGACCTAGAAAATGTTTAGGTAAGGATTCGATATATTCGCTTAGTAAATCACTCGCTAAAATGATTTTGATGTATTTTTACTGTGTCTAAATAATTACCTGTCTACCTAGTTATGTTATGACTACTTCCGGTGTCATCATCGATTGATTTTCCAGTGTAGGAAATAATTTAACACACTACCTAGTAGGCAATCAAATAGTAATAAATTAATTTTGTAATTATATTGCAATAAATGAATACAAAAACTTTAAAGCAACACGATTGTAAATAATAGTTATGCCTACATAAAATAATGCTTTTAGGAATCCGACAAGGCTACATTCAATCAAAGATGGCACTGATAAAAGTACTCCAAGGTTTCGAGATTCATCTGGCTGAGAGAACTCCAGTGCCAATGAAAATCAAGGCATCTTCTCTAGTGTATGCGGCCAATGGAGGAGTGTGGATCAAACTCAAGAAACTGGACAATAAAGATATAAACTTAGACCAAAATAAACCAAATACTTACGCCAAGTTGAAATAAATCATATTACTTCCTATAATCATTATTTTTATTTGTGAGAATCATTGGTCTGATTTTAACCTAATTGTAAATCTAAAATCAAAATAATAAGTTTCACCATTAACCTTGGCCGAGGAACCAATAAACTTGGAGAGAGGCTCAATGACCATGATTTGGACGAACACAGCGGAATTCTATGCATAACGAGACATATAAGTATACACTATTCATATATTTTATGCAATGCTCTCTTCACCTTGGTGAGGGCTAACGAACCGTCCTATTTGGTAGGCCCAAAACCAGCTACTAGCCGGTTATTTGACATTGAATACTTTAAATCAGATTAATAGGTTTGGTTGCTAAATCCGTGTAATGAAAAATAAATGGATAAGTTTGACTGAATGGATGTTATGGATTTTTTTTGTATCGGCTTACGACTTAATCCCGCGCACGTGACTCATAGATAGGCCCTCAAGATACCTAGGACTGGTAATCAAATTCGTCAAGCACTTTAATCTTGTTTTTCTTTAGGATGCGTTTGTGTATCCTTATCTTCTTTATCATTGCTTCCAAGACTTTCAGAAGAAGAGCGTTGAGAATCCATATAAGTACTTTTGGATTCTGATATGGTTACTTTTTGTTTGCTTTTTTTCATTTCTTTTTGGTTTTTATCAGTCTGAGTGCCAATGTTTTTTAAATTGGATTTTTTCTTACTTTTCGATGGATCCTTATCATGATGAGCATTGTCCAAGCCTCGTATTAAATTGTCTTGTAAAGTGCGTTTCATTTCAGCAGTTATATTCATAGACGACTCAAAAGCGATGTGCCCTTTTTTCTTGGACGTAGTAGGCGAAGTTGGATCAGCGCTCATTGGCAATTCAATTAATTGCCGATAGAGTCTCTCCTGTAAATTGCGCTTTATTTCTTTAGCCACATTTTCTGCTTCTTGCACGTTTACAGATTCGAACTGAGTACTGTTTTCATCCGAAATGAGAAATTTGGAAGATATGGTTTCTTGTCCGTATTGCCTAGCAATCGTCATGGCATCGCTTGCAGGCACCGTTAGCGATGAAGACGTTAAACTTCTGGATGGAGTGTCTGCAGGGCTTTCGGGTAGTTCCATACTATCTATTAAATCATATACAATCTTCACAACGAATTGCTTATCTTTAGGCCAAGATTGATAAGCCAGAATTCTAGCTAATTTATTGCGCTCTTCTGGTACTAATGACAGTTCTGAAGTGTGAGGAGAAAATTCGTCGGCAAAATAAAGTATGTCGCTTTGCCTCGTCAGGTTGGCAATGTCGGTGGCTAAAGATTCCCCTACATCATAGGTTTTATTGTCAAATTGCATTTCACTGCCACTGTGTGATGATAAAATAGAAAGATCTGAAGTACCATGAATACGCACTCCATAGTCTGATGCAGATACTGTGTGTAGTTGTTCTTCGTGGCTTTCCTAAAGCAAGATTATGTGATTTGAGTAACGAACTACAATGGTAAATGTACCAACTATATTGTAAAAAAAATATTTTACTCACAAGCATTTTATCCAAATCACCCAGCAAATTCACGCTGACTTTCACCAGTTGGAAGTCCACAGCTAGCAATATCCGAGCCAGTGCGAGTAGAGCTGACAGTAGCCAGCAACATGTGTGCAGCCAGGCAGAGACCACGGTGAGACGAGTCGCCTGGTACACTCCCCGGATACGTCGCTCGTACGCCAGGGTAGCCACATTAACGGTGTATGAACATCTAGGAAGTAAAAATAATTTTATGCACAAGAATCATCAATAAAGTTATACAATGCCGAACGCTATGTTTTTGATAAATTCTTTGTACTGTTTGGGCTGTAGCGTCAGATGATTTTGAATATTGGTTCTGTTGCAAATGTTTAGGACAACAAACCGCTGTAATTATTTTACAAATAGGCATACATCTTACGTGGAGCTTCCAGTAATCTCTCCCAGTTTAATACACAGCTCTTGAAGACCATAATGCGTCATTGTACTTGAGTAGACACATAGGGCACCCATGGCTAAAGAGAAGACAAAAACGGGTGGCACCACCCGCCATGGTCGCTGTAAACTAAATTAGACCATAAAAGTTAATTTACAACACTTAAATTATTATTTTAGCTTTATGATGTTAAACGGAACAGCTGTGACCTGATAGTCTTTAATAAACCTCCGATTAAGCTTACGGTGGACTCTAGAATTTGACACGACAAGGTTTAAAGATCATTCATCATAAACAATCGCAGTGGAATAAGGTCGACCAATAAATGAGATGACTACTAGCCACGTTAACCTTGAAATGAATCACCTGTACACAAACATGTCCAAATTGGCAGTAAAGAGACCAGTCCTTGCGAAACTGCAGCAGGTAATTGTTCTGATATTTGTCAGAAAAGTTATTGCGAAATATATTATGTAGGCTCACATGTGATGCAAGTTTGTAAATTCTTATACTTATTATCTAATCTACAACCTACTGTGCAAGGCAACTTTATATTAGATAATAAAGGCACATAATATCTTAATTTCTGACTATGAATCCAATAAGTAAGTTAGTAGAAATTATCGGCAAAACGGAAATCGAATTGTGTACTGTGAGTTTTGCCAACCCAGTGAGGTTTCGGCTTCCAGTGGAGCACATCAAGAACATGGTCGTCCAGACGAGTCCAAAGATTCCAGACACGAGAGGCACATAGGTCGGTAAGTAGCATGCGCTTTTTTCCATCCATTGCGTACTGAGGAAATCCACTGGAAGCACTGTTGAAAGTTATTAGAATTTACCTAAAATATCAGGCTTTAACATATCACATTTTGGGCTATTCATTTCTTTACTAAAACTTGATAATCCGGCGCAAGTTCCAACATGGTGTATGACTAGGCTAGTTACTATTATGATATTCAATCGGCTATCAAAATGTAAGATGATTCTCACTATCAGTTTTGTCTTTATCTTCAGGAATAAACTCGTAGATGACGTTATGCCGCAGCGACGTAAGAGACAATAGCTTAGGAAAAAGCACACATTTCTCGTCGAACAGATACATTAGCATGTGAAAGCAGAACGTGCAGAATGATCCAAATACAAACGCTAAGAAGAAGAAGAGTATGTGAGCGCCTGTGAAAAACAAACACCATTTATCAGTGTAAAGAAATGTAAAATAGAAGGCGTTGGTAGAAAAAGTTATTCGCATTGTTGTTGCTCGTTTACTCGCAAATACCAGTAGAGTCTATAGTTATTTATCTGGTTGAAGAGCTAGTTACCTACTCACTGAGGGATAATATTTCAAAAGCGCAGTAGAAGATAAGGTTCTTTCCATCAGAGAATAGAGCTGCTTAGATGCTTTAAAACTTGATATAAAATATTATAGATACCTTTCCAAGCTACATTTACTTCATTTTCACTTCGTTCTATCAATCTGAATTCTTCAAAAAGCGTAATCCTGTCCATTCTACCTGATAAGTAATATAAATAAGCGTTACTTTACTGTTAAGGTGTAATGTTTAGAGATAGAAATCAGTGTTTAAAATATAGGTATAACTTGAAATAGTAGCTGATAAACACAAACACAAAGTGAATGAAAGGAATCGTTATTTCTAATTTGACATTTTCTTTATGAAAGAAGTTCGAAAGGTCTGTAAAATGCGAACCTATACAAAGTTTGAATTCTTCTTTTTATAACTAAAATCTCCATCGTAAAAGACATGGCCAAAAGTTGCGACTGTATTCTTGATCTGCAAGGTCTCATGCAATTTATAATTAAAATCCGTGAATTGTTTTGATTGGCGTGCGACTTGCATGTGGTGGATGAAGCAGATTATCTATTCAGTTCGCGCGTTTTGTTGTTGAGTGCACCAATTGTGCCTTTAAGGCTGGTTTCATTTTTGTAAACATCAGTAGCTCTACCATGAGTTTTTACTATACCTACTATATTTACTACACACGCTAGCGTCTGTAGTTAAAAAAATGTATAAAGATTTGTACAGCGCCTCTAGCGGATAGTTGGGTACTAAAATTCGTAATACTAATATTGACGTAACTACTGTAGTAAAGTCAGGCGATTTTACTGTGTCAGTAGCTCTACCATGAGTTTTTACTATACTATATTTACTATACTCGCTAGCGTCTGTAGTTAAAAAAATGTATGAAGATTTGTACAGCGCCTCTAGCGGATAGTTGGGTACTAAAATTCGTAATACTAATATTGACGTAACTACTGTAGTAAAGTCAGGCGATTTTACTGTGACAGCTCATGGTAGAGCCACAGCTATTCTTTACTACAATGGTAATGTGTCAAGATGGTACTGAAAATCTTATGACTAAAAACCTAATTATTTGTAATGTATCTGTACCTACACCACTTTTGCATGTGAGTGTAACTGCAGTGGAAGCGCGTGCATTTTTAGAATGGTTTATAGGTCTCAGCACACATATGGGATCGGAAAGGGATCGTAACCGTAACGCCTTTCGCCTCGCTGTCAACCAGGCGTCAACCTACCGTATGCACGTAACGAAAGCGTATCAGCAGCGCCTGTACGTCAACTCGGCTACGGCTAGGCGACACCGCGCTTACGCCTCGCCGCCCCCTGGCGAATAAAACATACGCGCAACACGAATGAAATACTCCTTGCGAATGGCGGCGTCTTTAGCTAGCAGGCAAGTCGCGGGAGGGGAAAGGGGAAAGGGTGGACGAAGAGATGTGAGCTCGGGTACGGAGAGACGTAAGCGCGGGGACGGAGAAACGTAAGCGCGGGGACGATGAGCCGTAAGCGCGGGAATTCAAGTTCGGAGCCTGTTCCGAGGCGAGGCGATTACGTTATTATTCCGATTAGTGTGCGTTGCAGTAGGGAGTTTAATACAAACCATTCTGAACGGCTCGAGGCGATACGGTGACGATCCCTTTCCGATCCCATATGTGTGCTGAGACCCTATCTCTGCCTTGTTGCTATGTCAAGTCAGTAGGGTATCAAAATTACTCACCATTGAACTGATGGTTAGACGCATACATATCGCACGAAAGCGGAGTAAACAGCCATCACCGCACCGTATCGAATTACCTACAATGGCAACATTTTCTCCATCTCATGTTTCGTTGCTCGATAGGCCATTGTTTATTCGATGTCAATATGTATTACATAATGTAGCTCATGTGTTTTAGGCACATAAAAACTTAATAACCTACCAACTTAACAGTTAATTTTTCATGTTTTATTTTCTGAAATTATTTATTAGTAAGTTTCTACCTAAGGCCAGAGTTTCACCCATTGAGTGCTAGTCATAAGGTAGGTAGAATAAGACTTTTAATTGGCATCTTTGATAATTTGTTAGAGCGCCTCCACTTCTAACATCGAACCCGCATCTCTTCCAATCTAAGCCGCTAAGCTGCACAAGTGAGGTTTCGTAGGCCGTAAGCAATGAACCAGGCACTAAACCTATTATAATATTTAGCGCATTACTAAAACCACAAAATGCGGCACTTCCGCATCGTAGAGACGATAGTCCACATGCGTCGCGCCGCGACACTCGCGACTTATATTAATAAAGAATACGTTTTTGTGTTCGGTAATATATTATTGTAATTTATCTCGTTTTGTTGATATTGATATGGTTGGTAGAGACAGCGGTTAGAGTGTGCGCCGGATCTCCTATCAAATAATCATAGCATTCTGACGCATAATACTCTTGATGGTAGCGCAATGAACACGTTCGCCTCATTCCTGTGTCTTAGTTTTATAGCTTCTTGTACCGCAGAAGGAAGGTTCAGCTTAAACTCGGAGAACAAAAAAGTTACATGGACTTTGGAAAACAACAATGGATGTAAGTAACCTTTTTAATACTTGTTTACCAATTCATGTGGTTAAATTAGCAAAGACTGTTTGTTAATAAACCAACAGTTGAATGTTTAAATTATTGAACTTTGCAGTCAATCATTCACTTAACTGAGTTTGCCATTCATTACCCTATTTACCGCATTTACCTTATGCCCACTTTGTGGGTCGTAAAACACACAAACCAAACAATAGGTAGGTATACCTGCTAATGTAAGTCATTAGCTGCTTAGCTGGTAGTAGGTACCTACCTATTATTGTTTGGGTCGTTTATTCAGATAAAATGTATATGTACATACTTATATACCGTTATTTTCTGCGGTGTTATATTAGTTCCCGCGTTTATCTATTTTTGTAGCTACGGTAATGTGCCACGAGTATGATTAGTTATCTGTTGTTTCATAGTCAGAGAGCCAACAGTAGAGTCAGTTCAAAGTCAAACCAACTAAATGTTTCTTAATTTTAATTGATATCTTTCTTTTTATAGCGATTTCAGTGCCAGCTGTAGTGCCAGGGGGTGTTTACTCCGACCTTTATAATGCCAGCGTTATTGCCCACATTCTGTTGGGATTCAATGATGTACTTTCAAGATGGGTGGCTTACGATACCTGGACTTACACTGCACGATTTACCGGTACTTATTATGCTTTTCAATAAGGTACTCTTTGAACTTGGTTTTAAGACTATTTTCTATTACAGTGTCCAAAGAAGATCTGGCCTACGATGTTGCCCATCTAGTGTTTGAAGGAGTGGATACTGTTGCTTTCGTAGAACTAAACGACAACCCAATAGGAACTACAAACAACATGTTCGTGAGATACACGTTTGATATCAAACGATATCTTAAGGTAAGATACAAGATCTCTAGCACTACAATTTTAGCCAAACCGAGAAAAAAATTACTACTAAACAAACTTGTTTTACAAGCATGCAACCTTAAGACTAATGGGTTTGCATATTATTATATTAATATTATCGAATAATTTGAAATGTTAATGACCATAGGCGTACGATAAAGTATTTTAAGCATAACAAGTTTACCGCGAATAGGCGGTAGCCAAATTATAAATTTATATTTTATAAAAATCTTTAAAAAAATCGACTTGATATTGCATTTATCTTCTCGGGCCCAATTTTGGCTATCTATTGGGCTCAAATTAACACAGATTGCCAGGATAACAGTAGTTATTATATAAATAAAATAATATAAGATTTAGATTCTCTTATCTTTATCTTATCTTATCTTATTTAAAATAATTCCAGAAGGGGAAAAATGAATTGAAAATCCAATTCGCGTCTCCAGTAGATGCTGCAAAGAAACGATCCGACAAACACTTTACGGCGCCCGCGTGCGTTCCTGATGACTTCCACGGCGAGTGTCACGCCAACCAACTCCGCAAGATGCAGGCTTCCTTCAGCTGGGATTGGGGTCCAGCTTTCCCTTCCGTTGGACTTTGGTACGATTTATAAATAACTCAAACTGTTTATTTGCAAATAAGTACCTACATAAAAAAATACATATAGGTATCACGGACATTTCACACATCAAACTCTAGTCCCAAACTAAGCAAAGCTTGTACTATGGGAACTAGACTTCTGATAGAATAAATAGATCTGGGTTGGAATCGCACCCACGACCCACAGCATGGAAGGCAACCAATTGACCAAGCTACAACCAATTGACCTGTGATGCCTGTTTGTTATAAAGAAACAAACTCGCAAAATTTACTAATTATGACTTACTAAATTAGCCTATTATATTTGTCATATTTTATTTATAGCATTCGGTAGACTAGTTCGCCATGGGCTTAAAATGTCTTATGGAAATCAATACGAGACGTGTTCAAAGTTCATCGCAACTCATTAGAACTTTTTCCTACTACTGCTCTTATTAGAGTATATTTAGATTCAAAATCTCTTGTTGCTTACTTGGTTTAAGTTAATTTTATAATTGCTAACCATTGATACGACTATTACGAGTCAAAATTTGCTAAAGAACCCAAGTTACACAGCTAAGAAGCTGTGTAACTTGGGTTACATTGTGAGGACAATGATGATCCGAAATACTGCGGCTGTGACTCAAATACCAGACAACTGAAATTGAGTTTGATTGCAATTGAGCTTAGTATTCGCATCAAGCATTCATTGACATAGAACATTGTTAAAGACGGTACAGGTTCGTTTTTAATTCCGTTTATAAAACGAAATTTTAAGCGGAGTTCGGCGAAGTTTGTTTTGCATACTACGCAATTAAAAATTCAAAAGTTTGCCGAAGTTTGTTTTACATACTACGATAATACAGATTAAAAATTCAAAAAACGTAGGTACGCTCAAAAACGTGACTCATTCATGTTTATTGAGAAGTGTCAATAACCCTATTTGACACTTCTCAATGAAAATCAAAATCTATCAGAAACTAGCTGTCTCGGCGAACTCTGTTCCGAAAATACATACCATACATTATTATATTATCCTATGTCCGTCTCCTGGCTCTAAGCTACCTACCCACCAATTTTCAGCCATATCGGTACAGCCGTTCTTGAGTTCTATATAGTGTAACTAACACGAGTTTCTTTTATATATATAGATTCTTGAGTCTATTTGAACATTGTTTTACAGGAGACCAGCATACATTTCATTTTACAATGGAGCGATAATAAGATCTGTAACCACTCACATAGAAAAAGATGGTCAGTTTTGGGATCTACGGATCAGGGCTCATTTTGAGTCTAGTTTTGGCAAAAAGTCAGTCACGGGGTATTTGAGTGCTACACTGTCGGTGGATGCAAACGAGTCCATTAAAGTTGAGAATGATTTAGAGATTCAGTCCCGGGAAGATGGGACATTTGAAGCTGATCTGAATATGACCATAAGTGAGGTGAGGTCTAGTTTTATTAATGGTACTACATAATAGCCTAAGAGCCAACCTCAGCCAGACCTTCGTTATTTTAGTAAGGCTGAAAGTTTCTCTGTGTGAGCCTCCAACACAGGTAAGAACGACCCCTGACTATCGAGTTTCGGTTGTGGTTACTTTAGCAGATAACCGGTGGTAAAGGTGTACTTATAAAATAGTACCTTACTTTCCTTAAAGTGTAAAGTTCAATTTTGCTATATTTTCTCCAGAATGCCTTTGGGAATCACGATGTTCATTGCCGAACACTTGTCACGGTTGCTTCCCCCTGTCAGACACCTCTAAACCTTAATCAATTTTAATCATACTTTCGTCATAGTATAAAAGCTGAATTTTATATATGTTACTAAGAGACTTATAAAAATATGGTACCTCAAAAACCAGACGGTTGTCATGGTTATTACATCTCGCCAGACACATTGAAAGCCCGCTGTAGGTGCGAGCGCGAGAGATCTGCTAAAGTAACCACAACCGAAACTCGATAGTCAGGGGTCGTTCTTACCTGTGTTGGAGGCTCACACAGAGAAACTTTCAGCCTTACTAAAATAACGAAGGTCTGGCTGAGGGTGGCTCTCCCCCTATAAGTGGCAACCTACTCAGAGTTCAAATAATATATAATCAAATTATTAATTCGCTTTTAGAATGTTGTAAGCTTATGGTGGCCGAATGGATACGGTGAGCAGCCGCTTTACAATTTGGATGTCTACTTTTTATGTTTGTCTCCAAAAGGAAACATCGACCAAGCTTCGTACGAAAACAAGCTGATTGGATTTAGGACAGTTGAAGTTATTGAAGAAAACGCATCTTTGGTTCTAGGTAAGCTGTTTAGTATCTTTCACGTACTTATTCGTAATCCTATAAAAGGGCATTGGTTTGTTGACATTTGTTTTGTCTTTGCAGGTAACACCACAGCAAGCAAAGGATTAACGTTTTATTTCAAAGTAAATGGTTATCCTCTCTTTATGAAAGGTTCTAATTGGATCCCAGCTCAAATTCTACCAGAAAAAGGAGTACAAATACAAACAGGTAAAATACCATTTCCCAATACCCAATGGTTAATTATAAGATTATAGTCTAGCTAACGTTATATGGGCCAGTTATCGATTTTAAATATGTTTCTTTTCAGTGGAAAATCTTCTAAATTCTGCCAAAGATGCTCACATGGGTATGCTTCGCGTCTGGGGAGGCGGAGTCTATGAATCTGACTACTTCTATAAAAGATGTGACGAGCTTGGTTTGCTGATCTGGCAGGACTTTATGTTTGCTTGCTCTATGTATCCAGCTGACCCTGAGTTTTTGGAGTAAGTTTTTGCATTGCCATCGTTGTCATACAATTTTTGTTTGCAAGGCAGTTTTAATACAGCTTGTTTCGATGATTTCAGATCGGTAAAGACAGAGGTAGAACACAACGTGATCCGTCTTCAACACCACCCTTCTATCGCCGTCTGGGCCGGTAACAATGAAAACGAAGTAGCCCTTCGCGGCAACTGGTACAAAACGCAACCACTTTTTGACCGATACAAAGACGAATATATCAAACTCTACGTCAACACTATCAAACCAATCGTAGAGTCTTTAGATCCTGGGAGACGGTACTTAGTTTCTAGCCCGTCAAATGGGATACAATCTGAAAAGGATGGGTATATAGCAGATAATCCATACGACTCGCATTACGGAGACACTCATTACTACAACTACTTGGGTGATAACTGGGATCAGAATATCTATCCTCCAACTAGATTTGCGTCTGAATACGGTTTTCAGTCGATGCCAACGTTGGCTGCTATGAGGACAGCTACGCAGGACAAGAAAGACTTTAGTGTTGATAGCGATTATTCGAAGCATAGACAGCACAGTCCGAATGGCTACACGTTTATGGAGAACCAGCTGTTGATGCACTTTGATTTGGACAGGAACGATTCAAACCATTTTGAGAAGTACGTGTTTTATAGTCAGGTTAGTTTTCAAACATAGAAAGGTATGTTTGTGACGATTTTCTAGTTACTACAGGGATGTGCTACGAGGCTACGACAACTATATTACCCTTTCTCAAGTATTGTTTTAGCAGCAAATGGTGTTTTACATTCAATTTTATGATTGCCACAATAACAAATATTTAATAATAAAATAATCTATCGTGACATTAAATGTATGCAAGTGGGACCTTGAGAATGTCATAATACTTTTTTGTTTCTGGTTCGTAATTCTCATTAGCTAAAGGTTAATAAATTATTCATACTCATATGTAATAATTATAGTGGGACTAAAACACGAACAAGATATTATTACCGAATGCTCGCAAATTGATGATTTAATACAAACTTAATATTCTTTAGATATCACAAGCAATGGCGATGAAAGCCGAGTCAGAGTACTACCGGCAAAGCCAAGCTGATTGGTACACCATGGGATCTTTATACTGGCAGCTGAACGATGTTTGGCAAGCACCTTCTTGGTCTAGCATTGGTATGTAATCCATCTCTCTTGTATCATTTTTGATTTTTGATATTGGTTCTTTATATTAAACTTACTTAATCCTAAAACTGTTTAAAACACTTTTATAATTTAGTAAGTTAATATACTGAACCAATATCAAAAATTGATACAGGGTTAAACAGAAAATTATTGTTTATGTTCGCAAACTTGCTTAAACTAGTAAAAGATATAACAGTTCAGCCACAATAAAAAAAAACCCTAAAAAAATTGTATTTCCCGCTAGAGCGAGACGTATCACCTTAAGTCATTGAAACGCTGATTATACTCATATTTTTTACAGAATACACGGGCAACTGGAAGATGCTACACTACTTCGCAATGAACTTCTTTGCTCCCGTTCTAGTTTCCCCACGTTTGCTACTAAGCGGAGAAATCGAAGTGTACCTTTTAAACGATCGTTTCGTACCAATAATAAACGCAGATATAATCGTAGACGTTTATAACTGGACAAGTCTTATTCCTATAAAAAGTAAAACTTATACAGGGAACGCAAAACCTCTTAGTTCTGTGAAGCAAGATATTGAGGTGGATTTGTGGGAGAATTATGATGAGACTGAAGTGTTTTTGAAGTTTACACTGAAAGCGGAAGGTGTGACATCGTGCCCGTTGAACTTTATATTCCCAAAACCATTTAAACATATTAAGGGGTATAAACAACCTAATGTTCAGGTTAGTTTGACAGTTAATTGTACCTACATAGTCAATGTCTATAATATAAGTGAGTACAATGCTTTACAGAATAGTGTTTAATCACTAAGATTTTAATACACAGAGCTTGCCTAAAAAAAAATCGTGTTGAAATAGCCCATGGTACCTAGACTGTGCATAATTCCACCTTAAGAAGCCCACTGGTTCTAGACCTACCCCTTAGATCTTCAGTAATAATTTTGGCTCTGTTTATCGCCATCGAGGCCGTTACACATCGTTATACATATCTAGAACTAGAATTGATTTTTTCAATTCGTGCTCGCCATTCAAGACCACATATCGACACGACAGAAGAAGACCATTTATAGCATCAACGATTGTCATTTCTGCGCTATGTGCCTACTATCGTTCTTATATGTAAAGTCCATTATCTTTTTCAGTTCACAGTATCGGAATGCCCGCAGCAAGGAAGCGACGGAACTGAATTTTTCATCGACATTAAAACGGACTCCATCGTATTATTTTTGTGGTTCGAGACGACGTATAGTCACGGATACTTTCAAGAAAACGGTCTAATTGTAACTCAGCCTATAACTCGAATAAAATACGTTACGCAAATTGTAATAAATGCTGAGGAACTCCGGAAATCTATAACTATACAATATTATGTTAAGTAGATTAGTAGTTAAATGTTATTATTGTTGATGTAGAAATCATTTGTAAGAGCAAGAAATACCTACTCAAAACTTATTGATAAATAAGTCACTATAATTTATTAACTTACTTAGGTACCTATCTTTTTTTTAATGTTTGTAAGTAAACTATGATTTTAATAAAACATTCAATATAAAAGCAAAATATATTAAATTTTATTTCATTATATCGCGCGTGCATAACTTATTACATACTTGCTAATTGCAATACAATACAAGTAAACTATTTGGACGACAAATTCTGGAACTGTTAAGGGCTTATACAGGGTGTTTGGAAGGGAGCTGTACATACGCCTAGGGTAGAAACTAGGGATAGTCTGCTACCTACCCCCGCCCATTATATTGACCTTGGCCTCAAGGTTTTTTTTTAATTTATTATTATTTTTTATTTGACTTTTTTATGATTTTTTGACTAAAACTACCTGTAGCTCAAAATCTATCCATGGGACCGGTCGGCTAATGGTCTTGTTTTAATCGTTAGAGTCTTAGGGTCCTGCAAAAAATTATTTTACACCAGAAAATTGTGGAGAAGAAAAGTTATGGGGCCTGAAGTACCGTAGTAAGGTAAAGAAATAATTTTAAGGGCAACTTTCTATGGGGTTTAAAAAAAAACTAACAGGGTTGGAGTTCTTCTGATTTTTTTAAAACATCCTCAGTCCATGCCCTTTCTAACGATATGCTAAAAGTGTATTTATCACTTTTAGTTTTAAAGTTATTAATTAATTTCCGCAACTAGGGCACTTCAAGCAAAAATTTCAACTAATGAAAATTAAATGTGTTCGATCGTAAAAGGATGGCAAATGAAACAAAAAATTTGGTAATGACTAATGTCATTAAATTACAAATTTTAATTAATTACTAATTTTAATTAATTACAAATTTTGTTCAAATTGATGACCATTGACCTGTAAACATGCTCGGCACCTCTTCCTCATCTCCACGGTCAAAATTTGTAATTAATTAAAATTAGTAATTAATTAAAATTTGTAATTTAATGACATTAGTCATTACCAAATTTTTTGTTTCATTTGCCATCCTTTTACGATCGAACACATTTAATTTTCATTAGTTGAAATTTTTGCTTGAAGTGCCCTAGTTGCGGAAATTAATTAATAACTTTAAAACTAAAAGTGATAAATACACTTTTAGCATATCGTTAGAAAGGGCATGGACTGAGGATGTTTTAAAAAAATCAGAAGAACTCCAACCCTGTTAGTTTTTTTTTAAACCCCATAGAAAGTTGCCCTTAAAATTATTTCTTTACCTTACTACGGTACTTCAGGCCCCATAACTTTTCTTCTCCACAATTTTCTGGTGTAAAATAATTTTTTGCAGGACCCTAAGACTCTAACGATTAAAACAAGACCATTAGCCGACCGGTCCCATGGATGGATTTTGAGCTACAGGTAGTTTTAGTCAAAAAATCATAAAAAAGTCAAATAAAAAATAATAATAAATTAAAAAAAAACCTTGAGGCCAAGGTCAATATAATGGGCGGGGGTAGGTAGCAGACTATCCCTAGTTTCTACCCTAGGCGTATGTACAGCTCCCTTCCAAACACCCTGTATAATAGAAACTGAATATTTTTCGAGAAATAAATCATTTATGTGAAAATAACACTGCGACCATAAATGCCCATAATTTACTATAACTTATTGATAAACAGTTTTTTTAAAACAACGTGCTATTTACCGTCTCAATCTTTTTTTTGTCTATGATCGCAGTGCATGTAAGGTAAAAAGTATTACGTACAATTTATTTTAATTTATCTAATAAATAACTTTCTCATAACTTAATAACATTCAGATAAACAATCAGTTTTGAGAAAAACAAGTATATTTAAAAGTTAACGCAATAAATATCAACACAGGTGTGTAAACCTAACAATAATGAAATAAATATATAAATAATGTTGGACAATCCACATAACATCATCTAGCCTCAAGCTAAGCAGAGCTGTGTGTTATGGGTACTAGAAGACTGACATACTTAATAAGTACAATACTTACATTACATAGATAGATATTTTTTATTATAAATATAAAATACTCAGAACACCAGGAATACATATTTGCAGATCGTACAAACATTTATCCCAAGGCGGGAATCGATCCCGCAACCTCCGCGTCGCAGGCGGACCTTCGGCCGCCGCGCCACATCGGTCGTCAATTTGCAGCTAAGCTTTTTTAAAAAATCAACAAAAACTAGTTATGTGCAAATTATTGCACTCGCGAATCTTTCAATGACATTATTTGACTTTCAAACAATTCTTTGATTTTATTGAATAAAGTAATTAATACTAAGACATAAATTATGCAATATTTAAAACAGCTATCAAGTTTTGGCAGAAATTGAGAGGCAATTTCCAAGCTATCATATTGTTTATACTACTTTTACATCCAAGATAAACGTTGAGTAATAAACAGTTTATATTTTAATTAATTTTCAAGTAAATTTTACATAATTTTGTATCTAATACAAATAAATAAATATATTACATATTATTTCAGGCAGAAACTGTGTCAACCTAGCTTTCATACATGTATTGAATATTTATAACTATTATAATAATTAAAAAAAACATTGTTTACAATTAAAAAGAAAACATAGCAACAACAATTAAATTTAATAGGTAATAATAAAAAAATGGTACAAAGGCTTATTGTATTTTCTTTTGGAATCTGATCTCGAGATCAGATTACAAAACTTTCTGTGATCTATTTATACGTCAAAAGGATCGCGCGATCAGATGCCAGAAGTCAGATCCAGATTTTTAATAATATAATTTAATGTAAGTATTAGTTTTCATACATGCGCTTAATTAAATCTTATTTAACGCCTTTTTTATAATTGACCTATAAAACGTAAGTAAGTACTAGTAGTACTGCAGTTTTTTTTGTGCAGATATAAATATTTCTTAATTCTACGGAAGCATTATATTTTGGCATTACATTAAAAGCTTTTAAAATTAATTTTCAAAAAAAATGCAAAGCTATCCTAATTATTTGTTTCATTTCAATATGATTTTACGTTTTATGTTACTACACGTCAGTGTTACCAACCCTACTGTTTTAACAGTAGATTTGCTGTTTTCACATTGATGTCCATGTTTTCTGTTTCATTCCTATTTTCTACTGTTTTTCAACTAGTGTTCAGTGCTACCTATCAGACTAACATTTTTATATAACCACTACGGAATAAAACGCAATGACACTAGATGGCAGTACCTTCTTTAGTCGGGATTCGAAGGAATTCCCGACCACATTATATATGTTTGACAATTATATTTTTATGCACGGGGAAATCCAAATCAAAACATACATGTATGATTTTAAAAATAAAAATGAGTGGTAAAATATTGAAGATGAGGCAATTGAAAATGAAACTGAAAAATACTTATGTTTTGATTTTCGTTTTTTGTTGTTTTTATAATAAAATATATCAATGTATGTGAGTTTAAGTAACTAAAAAATTTGATAATTATTTAATTATATGAGCAAAATTTTGTAATCTGCTTTTTTTTCTTTACCTACTGCTTTCTACTGTTTTTTTTCGACGAGTTGATGTTTTTTAAACTTTTGAGGTTGGCAACACTGCTACACGTATAAGTTAGTACCGATCGTTCCAAAAAGATTTTTTATTTCATTGGTGGTAACCACCCTTATTACTTAGCTCTAGAAGGGTAGAATATAGATTCGTTGAGGATGATTAAGAACTGAAATATGCAAACATTTTTAAAACAAATAATTTGTCTATTTGTACCAGGCCGTAAGTTTCTTGCCCGTTCTTCTAAGCTCTGGTCGTGTGGAACTGGCACCTAGAATCACCTAGTATGTAAGACGATCCTTGTGATTTTATTGAATAAAGAAATATTTGATTTGATTTGTCTTTTAAAATTCTAAGAGTTCTTTGTTTGGACATTTCGACATAATTATTATTTTAATTCTAGGTTAGTTTTTCAAACACAAAATGAATAAAAACAGTAGGTATAACATGAGCTTTCAAGCCTGAGAGTGTAAACGATTTTGTAGATCAGGTAAGACAGGTAATTAGAAAGTAGATTTACCATAAAATCGATGAGATTTCTTATATCTTTCAATAGTTTTTAAAACATATTTAGATTTTTTGTCTAGCAGGATAAGTTTGGGGTGAACTTAGTTATATTAATATTTAATAATCAGAATTTAATTACTGTTGTTTACATAAAAAAATTGTAGGACTAGAGTTATAAAAAATATGCTATTTTCATGGTAACTTACTTTAGTAATGGTATTATGTCCTTTTTAATATTTAATGCATTTATTTTGGTATTTTTTTATATACCCGTGTATTCCACATGCTTAATATAAGATATAAGTTTGCAATGAGCACATAGTACAAGCAATTATAAGCTTTGCATGCTTAGTATCAAGAGAGGTTTTATACAAATTAATTAATTTAAAATCTTTTATAAGCTCTTCGATGACATTGAAATAAATATTTATGGACATTTCACATTATCTAGTCCCAAATTAACAAACAAAGCAAAGCAATGGGAACTAGATTTTTTTTGTAAATACATACGTAGAGTTACACCCATTTAAGTTTAAAAAAACATTATAAAATGACAGTTAACTCATTGGGTATTCTGAGGTCAGACAAACGTTTCTTCTAAATAGTCTTACCCCCTATCTTATAAATAGTTAGCATTGACATTATGTCACCATTAAGTATGGTAATCAAGACATCAAGTCTGCGCTAACTTTTATAAGATAGACCGTTAGTGTATGCGCACACCGATGACAAAACTATATTGTTATCCTACGTCACTTTCTATGGCTTTCTGTAACTTTAATAGACGTTTTGTCTTCGGTGTGCGCTCTCACGTAGTATAAAACTATGCTTAATGTATGTTTCGTATTGATGTTTGTTAATTTCCATGCAATGCCATCACAGATAAGCACCGAGCCTGGAAAGAAACGTCCACAGATTATATAGATTCACATGTATTATGGCAACATTGAGAAAAATATTTAAAAAAACACCAAGAAAATGAATCATGCAAATACATATATCCCAAACCAAGCAGTTTAAGAAGGACAGATTCAGGCATACATGCATAACGACAAGTATTATAATAAAATAATAAATGAGTATAAAAATATATCTGAATATAATAATGATAGAAATATCTAATTTTAGACAGTTTTTGTTTACTTACGCGTACTACTTTTTAAACATTACTGAGTAGCAAACTTTAACACAATTTCGTAGCCACAAGACAACCACAATATTCTTTGAAAGTTAATCATGTGCTTTTAAGGCAGTGCGCACACCAATGACAAAACGTCTTTTGAAGTCACATGACTACGTAAAGACATAGACAGAGATTGGTGGACTGACCGATAGCGTTATAAAATCGACCATTTTCTAGTAAGAGACAACGCGTCTGTGCGATCAATACCTGTCTCTTTTTTGTACATCTGTCATAATTATCTAGAAAGAGATAACACACTGGTCGCACGATTATTGTCTTTTGTCTCTCACGCTTTACCGTCCGTATTTTGTTTATCTGTTCTTTATATCTATGGTTTAAGAGCAAAGAAATGTCTGCCAAATCAAAGTGCTATCTTGTCATTGTCATGCGCGTTTTTTACAGACAGCTTAAAATCATTTTCATCCTAATTCACTCCTCCTCATTCAATCCTCATTCCAGTGCAGCTAAATACGGTCTATCTTATAAAAAGTTAGCGCAGACACGTTGTCTTGATTACCATACGTTATGGTAAATAATAAATAAAATAATCGTTTATTTTCTCCCATCAACAGGCATGGTGACATAATGGTGACATAATGTCAACGCTAACTTTTTATAAGATAGGTGGTAGGTAAGTGCTCAAATATAATAGAATTGTGGAAGAAAAAATGCACTTTGTATATAAACACACCTTATCACAAACATCCGAACAACGACCTAAATAAATAAAACATTAGTAAAATATTACTTACATAAATAAATTCACAAGACTGGTATTTACAGAATAATCTCATTTTATATGCGATTGAGGAATTACTTTTTTTTAATACGTTAAACCTATTTTGAAACAGCAATGACTATATGCCAGTTTTAGTTAAAGAAACTGAAAATACTTACATAATATTATGTAAGTACTTACACTTATTTATGAAAATTTACAGAAGACACGGATTTATCCCATGTAATGCAAATCCTCATTCGCAATTTAATAACATAAATAAAATACATTAAGTAAACCACGCAGAACAAACATTTCAAAAAAATATACGCATACAAACACATGTGTTTGACACTTTGGACAACCTATTATTTCCGTATAGAGAAATTTGGTTTTGATACAAACTCAAAACATGATTTTCATGCCACAGATTCATTGCTCCACAAAGACCACAAATCTCACATTAAACAGATAAAAAACTTTAAGATACACGAAATAAGGTTCTAAATCTACTAAGAGCTGTTTCTCACACACACGCGTTCTGAGATGCGTTCAGAAAATACATAGATACAAGGTGTAAAACATCATGTATGAAACCCGAAGGAATAGTTACGTTAGTTACCTCCAAATAGGCCTAAATAATAAAAAGTACAGTAAAGTACAAAAAAATCATTTTAATTTTTATAGTGTTTTTTGATCAATGAAAGCAAGGTGATCTGTAGACATTTTTTTTTTTTTTTTTTTTTTTTTTTTTTTTTTTTTTTTTTTTTTTTTTTTAATGCATTATAGGCTAACGCTTGGCCGCAATCACATCTGATGTTAAATGATGATGCGGCCTACGGTGTAACGCGTTTGTTGCCTAGATAGAACCTATTCACTCTCCTCTTAAAAACGTCCAAATTATATGTGTCTGGAAACACCGACGCCGGCAACGAATTCCACTCTTTAGCGGTTCTCAAAATGAAACTAGAGCCAAAGCGCTTTGTGCGGACAGGTGGTATGTCCACCATGAATGGGTGTCGCGTTTCCGTGCGTCTGGTGGTCCGATGATGAAATGGGGCTGGGGGAATTAACCCATAAAGTTCAATCGCACACTCTCCAAAATGTATCCGGTAGAAAACCGATAGACTAGCGATTTTACGCCGATGCTCAAGACTTAGGAGTCTAGATTGGACTAGCGCGTCATCACCTATTAGCCGCTTGGCCCGCCTCTCAATGGTCTCCAAGGCTTCAAGCTGGTATTTAGCCGAGCCATCCCAAAGATGAGAGCAATACTCCATACACGATCGGACTTGTGCTTGGTATAATATAAGAAGCTGTCCCGGTGTAAAGTATTGTCTCACCTTCGATAATATGCCTAGCTTTTTCGCAGCTGTTTTAGCCCTGGACTCAATAAACGTGCCAAAGTTTAGCTTAGGTGTGAGCGTAAACCCCAAAAGTTCGAGCTTATCGGAAATCGATAGGGATACGTCTTGGAAAGTAGGAGTCAGAATGAATGGACTCTTTTTCGCAGAGAAAAGACACGCCTGGGTTTTCGAAGTATTAAACTTGACTAGGTTAGCGTTACCCCATTCGGCAACACCTTTTAAGGTCAAGTTAATTCGACTAACCATGGCCTCTCTGAGTGACTGGATTTGAGATCCACTGGATCGTGCCTCGGGTATGTATCTTTCTACAACTGTGCTGTCATCTGCGTACCCAATGATGCCTGGCTTAAGGAGATCATCAATGTGCAGCAGGAAAAGTGTTGCAGAAAGAACTGACCCTTGAGGGACTCCGGCATCAATTGCCATGTGATCAAACGAGCAGCCGTCAACGACTACTCGAATTGATCGGTCCCTCAAGAAGTCTGATACCCATACACATAGGTCAGTGGATAACCCAAATCCTGGGAGCTTACTTAACAGGCTATCATGCCAAACCCTGTCAAAGGCCTTCGAGATATCTAAAGAGACCGCGAGAGCCTCTCCATTCTTCTCAATAGACTCACTCCATATGTGAGTGGCATATGCTAGAAGGTCACCCGTTGACCGGTTTCGGCGAAATCCGTATTGTCGGTCGCTGAGGAGATCATTGCTTTCTAGATATGCCAGGAGCCTATTGTTTAGTACTCGTTCCATACTCTTGCAGAGTATGGAAGTTACGGAGATGGGTCTGTAGTTGGCAGGGTTGGCACGACTACCTTTCTTTTACAACCTGTATACCTATTTGAAGGCATCGTAGAACGCTTTACACACAAAGACCCAAGCACGAATAAATGGGACAATCGCAAACGTATCGAAACTGGCGTATTCGAGTGACACTACGCGTTGACGTTAGCTCGACTGCCGAACGTTGGAGCTTCACCGCGCAGTGTATCTTGAATGTGCTAACGTCACGTTTACGATTGTTACGTTTATCGTAACGTTACGTTTACGATTGTTACGTTTATCGTAACGTTACGTTTACGATTGTTACGTTTATCGTAACGTTACGTTTACGATTGTTACGTTTATTCGCGCATCCGTCAGTAATCTGTAGGTTTACCTGACACGTGAATGCAAAGCAGCACGTTCCTCCGAAGGTGTGTCTCGGAGGAAGGTGGATGAGAGATTCAGGACTACCATGATGCAGCAGAGTAGTAGTGGACCGAGGATAGCGCCTTCTGGTCCGAGGTAGAATATACCGCCGGCTATGGCTAGACCTGTCACGTATGGGTGTCCACCACTGGAATGTAGAAACTCTAATTAAAAAAACATAAAACTGGGACATGACTATAATCCTTCGCAATGATTTGTTGCAATACTGTAGTTTTTAGAATTAACAGACCAGCGGGAGTAATTAGTTCTTAAATTTTCAACTTTAATTTTTTGTCACGTCCACAATAAATTACACATAATTTTGTACATTTAAGATGTTACATTTGTACACACAGAACTTATAGTTACATAGGCAGTGAGTACCTTAACATCATTTGGACTATCATCGACCTCTTTCGTCAATTAGTTGTATGAGAAATATATAGGTAGCTTTATTCAGCAAGTAAGGTCTGTGTGTTTTTTAAGACCTTACTTGCTGAATAAAGCTACCTATATATTTCTCATACAACTAATTGACGAAAGAGGTCGATGATAGTCCAAATGATGTTAAGGTACTCACTGCCTATGTAACTATAAGTTCTGTGTGTACAAATCATAAAAAAAAACTGAGCTAAGCTGCTGACCTGTAACTATTACAGATCACTTATTCGTTTAAGAAATAGGCACTTAACAATTATGGTTATGTAACCCTAGGATTCATTTTGTTATTCTATTTATTTTACTAATGAGTACAATTGAAACCCATTTCTTTTATAAGGTACAGTATTTTTTACTTCGGGAAGTATCATCGTTTTATGTTAAGATTTATATTATTTTTTTGTTCCTAAATATATATTCAGCGTATACATGTGTAACTTACTCCTTAATTTCAGCGTAAACCGCTGCGTCCAGGAAAGCGATAGGCGCGGCCTGTGCTATGGGCAGCATTATGGCTGCCATAGGCCTGCCTTGCAGCCACACGTCCAATGCGGCCGGAATACCCGCTAGGTACGGGCCTAGGAACGGAGCCGCGCCTAGCACTGCGGCCAATACTGTAACACAAGCTTTATTGGAGCGGCATACTAGGACTATCTAGTCTCGGATCTAGAATCTCATTGAAGACTTTTAATGATATGAAAATAAACGAAGACTATTATTATATTTATATCTATATTTTCCAGTACTGTTGGATTCATGCTATATTTGTGGCATTGCAAAAGCGAAAATTTTGGACAATATTGGCGGTTTAGAAAAACAATTCAAATTTGAAAACAAAAATTAAAAACCAATTCAAAATAAATAATATTCATGGACAACTCACACTGCAGTCCCAAACTAAGCAAAGCTTGTACTATGGGAACTAGATTGCTGTTATAGAATACTCGGGAAGCAATCAAAGTCAACACAGTTTCACAATAAATCATTCTTATTGTTATTAAAAGAAAAATAATGATCTGAGGTTTCTAATGAAACTGTTTGTTAAATAATAAGGCAAACAAGAAAATTGACAAATGAGTAAAAATTACACACCTAGCAGATAAAAGAAGATAAACAAGTCAATGAAACAATAAAAATAACAAAGAGATAGCATTTTAATAACAGATATATGAGTATGAGTAAACATTCATGTTTTCTTTTTATCGTTTTGCCTCGGAGGTCTCAATTGCGCATACACATATTTGTAAAAATCAAGGGCTTTCTGTCGATCGTAAGCGGCATTGTTGCGACATTTAGGACCCACACAACGGTTAATGTACTCCTCCATAGGTGGAACCTTAGAATCGTCAGGCTTTTTCTTAATACCTCTCAAAGTTTCAACAAAGTCTCTCGACGAATCGAACACGACTTTGATAGCTGTTCTATTCGTCATGTTACTGTCTCGCAGCAAATCGTCTTTATTTACCGCTGTCATTGCGGCCATGCCGTTAGGAGAGTTGGCTGGACGGATTAGATAAAACGTTGAGGCCGGTTCTGTGACGTCTTCGTAAGAGGTAACTTCATTGGCATGTCTATCATGGTAAAGTAAGCACATTAGTTGCAAGTCAATTCCTTGTCTACACATATTGCTCTCGATTATTAGTTTCAACACATCCACAGGAAGTATACACGGTGCTGATAAACAGGTGTTGTTGTTCGCTGTATTCATCACGATATTGTTTGATTCACTCGCGTGATTGAGGAATGCTATGTTCCGACATCTGCAGTCGATTTGATTGCTCGTATACGTGACAGACGCACCGGCAGATTTACAGCTGGCGAAGTCAAAACCGAGCGAGTAGGGTTCAACATTTACGACGCTATTGTAAGAGAAATTGAATTGCTTTTTGCTTGTCCTTTTTCGTGCACATTTGACGTTGTTCAATGCGTTAGTTTTGAGCACATCAAAATGGTTTCTCTGTATGTCAGTGATAACAGATTTTAGTACTAGCCCATTAGAGTTGATCTGTTTGATGCTGTTGTCTGCCACAAGTAAATAATCTGATGTTGTGTTTACGGAATTGCACGCCACATCACCGATCGTATTTTTGGATATGTAAACTGACGTGGCTTGCACTAATAACCCTTTAAATTCAATGTTGGTAATTCTACTATCAATAACTTTAAATACGGTATTCTCACTACTCATCAAAGCTTCTATCGCTTGACTCTGTATATTGATTATAGTAACATTATCAAATTCGATGCTTTTGATTTCAGTAACATTTTGAAAAGCTCTTGCTTTTATTGAGTTGATCTTGCTGTTTACTATTCGTACTTTTCGTAGAGAGTTGGTACCCATACATTTTCTTTCAGTTTCAGATGTTGGAGATTTGAACATGTTTTTTGGTAGTGCTACGATTTCTGTAACATTATATATGGTTACTTCAGGTGGCGTTTGTAGTAAGGAGGAACTTGATAGTGATACGAATTCTAGTCTATCGGAATTTTTGATAGTGAACTTTTGCAATTGTGAATTCCTCTGTAGAATGGGACAATCAAGTACCACTTTCAACTCTTTGCAGTTTTGGACGGTAACACTTGTTATGTGATCCGTGTAGTAATCCTTGAGATGTATTATGTGATCCTAAAACAACACAATATTATTATTTCACGATATAAATATTAATGACTAAATTAATGCACTTTTTCAAGTTAGTATTTAGTAATATGGAACCTACTAAATATATGGATATCTAGCATATTAAGCTGATGCTTACACAGTTGCTTTGCAGTAGCTTGTATTCAAGACAGATTGCCTATTCTGTTTTTTCTCAATACGTTTTCCTTCATCAATTAGTATTCCAATAGAGAAGAAAATAAAGACAGAATAGACATTTTGTTTAAATCTATATTATATAAAGATACATTATTTAAACTACTTACGTTACTTCTGGTAACTGAACAAGTGTAGACGATGTCGTTAGGTACATTATTAGTACAAGACCATTCTGGGTACTGGCAGCTTGTAAAATTGATCCTCACACCAATAGTCGAGCCGAATATCACAATAAAAACAATGCAAAACGCTCCGGACATTTTATCCGCTGCTTTTATCAGTGGCGACCGGTGGAACTGTCACATTGTTCGTGAGTGATCGTATAGAGCAGGGGTCACCAATTAATTTCGCTCGGGGTCCATTTTAAGAAATGAAATGATCACGACAGTCCGCTCATTTCATAAAAAAAAATATTTAACAAAGGTAATTACGGAAATGACAATGGTATTATTATTTACTTACATAAAAATGAGAAAAGTGTCATTTTTTATTATTGATTTATCTGTCTGAAGTTTGGAGTGGAATTGGTGCAAACTATTGACATTACTCGTTACTTCGCCCGGAAATTTTCGAATTAACGTCAACAAAAATACTGCGTGGGATATATTTTTTCGATTCGCATACAATGGGTCGGCGCGGCGGTCCGCCATTTGGTGACCCCTGGTATAGAGTTTTATTAACGTGTTTAGTTATCTTTTAGCTTTTGAAGTTACGAGTACTTACCAATAATTAATTATAGATTGGTGTTTTTTTAAAGTACATATCTCATTTATTTTAGGTTTGTTTATATTGTTTTGTACAACTATGCTTTGCACATTATATTAAAATAAATGACATTTTAAAACTGATGAATTATGTTAAAAGATTAATTTTTATATGTTCGATAAAGTTAGTTATTTTTTGCTATAACTTTTTTTCACTGTCATTTAGATAGTACGAGGACAAAAATCAAGTAATTTGGTACGACTGAGGTCATTTCGCCGATTGCTAAAACTAGCTCGACCTTTTGTAAAGAATCGTATTTACGAGGTTGTCTGTGTTGTTATCAAAGAGTACAAACCTACCTACTATTTTTCGTTAGTTAGTACATAATAAGTTATTACGCCACATTACATTACATACATTGTATTTTGGCGTAATAAATGATTACAAAAATTTAACACATTTAATTCTGAGCCCGCGATTTTGTTTGCATTTATATAGTTTACTTTGTATTTTTCGGACATTTATTGATGATATTGTTTATCATACTAATATTATAAAAGCGAAAGTTTGTATTTCCGGAACACAATTTACTTTCACGCAAAAACTACTGAATGGATTTCAATGAAACATTACAATAATGCAGTTTATACATCAGAATAACACATAGGCTATAGACGATATAATTATAATATTGTTTATAATATAAATTAACCTCTAAAAGGAAGTTATGTCAGTATATTTTATTGTAATATCAATGTCAATGTGTTATTTATTGTAATAAAAGTTGTTATTATATAATATTTTAATATTTATTCCGGGTGTTCTGGATGTTTATATGTAAGTATAATAAAAAATTTCTATCTATGTAATGTATTATATTAAGTATGTCAGTCTTCTAGTACCCATAACACAAGCTCTGCTTAGCTTGGGGCTAGATGATGTTGTGTGGATTGTCCAGCATTATTTATTATTTATTATTTTCTATTTACTTCTTATGAGTGTGTTTTTGTTAGAATTAAAAATAAAGGATATACGGCGACGACCGATGTGGCGCGGCGGGCGAAGGTCCGCCTCCGACGCGGAAGGTTGCGGGTTCGATTCCCGCCTTGGGATAAATGTTTGTATGATCTCCATTATTTATTCCGGGTGCTGTGGGTATTTTATATGTATAATAAAAATATATATCTATGTAATGTTATTGTATTAAGTATGTCAGTCTTCTAGTACCCATAACACAAGCTCTGCTTAGCTTGGGGCTAGATGATGTTGTGTGGATTGTCCAGCTTTATTTATTTATTTATAAAAAAAAAAAGAATTTACTAACCTGAAGGAAGATACACGACTTTGGCGCCAAACAAGTTATGGACGAGCCACGTCCAAAGACCGTAGAATAACGCCATTTTGAATGAAGCTCTAAACACCTGACAAAAAACAATATTATTTTTAATTATAGTTTACATTAGTCGAAAATTAACAAATAGACAGAAAATACAATTAATTTTTTTACGACAATATCCATACACATAAAGCCATTTAAATTAAACCGATATATATTGATAAAATCAAAAAACGATTATGAATAAATTAGAGTAGGTAATGTTTATTTTATTTATTGAAACCGCGAGAATAATACATTAATAATGTGTTGATTTCACAGATTATGTATTTCTGTTGCCGCTATAACAACAAATACTGAAAAACCGATTAAAATAAATATTTAATGGGGCTCATAACAAAAATATGATTTTTTGGTACGGAACCCTTCCCGCGCGAGTTTGACTCCCACTTTTATTATTATTAGCAGTCTGTAGTGTCCCACTGCAGGGCAAAGGCCTCCCTTCCTTCTCTCCAGTCGACTCGCACTTGGCCGGTTTCTGTTTTTTTACCTGATTGATGGCTACTGACAGAGCAATTCCCACTCGAGGTCCAAAATTGGGCTGGATTTGTGTGATCACCTCCACTGGCTTATAGAGTGCGTTGCTTGAAGCCAGCAGATAGAAAAGCGTAGTAAAAAACACCACCTAGTAAAAAAAATAGCATTATTTCCTAACTTACATACATTTTTCATTACGTAGGTATACTATTTTATAAATTTAATTTAAGGTAAGTTTGGGCCGCTTTAGCGGAATAAGCCTCCTTCAAAGATCTCCGACAACCATTGGAGCAAGTCGAGATCGCAATTAGGCAAGCGTAGTGTAAGACGCTCTCCGGCGAGATGGAGCGACGATCTGCGGAGTGTAGCTGGCAAACACTGGATGAGAAGAGCCGAAGACAGGGCTCAGTGGCGCGCCATGGGAGAGACCACGTCCAGCAGTGGACTAGTTTCTTGCCCGTTCTTCTAGGCTCTGGTCGCGTGGAACTGGCACCTAGAATCACCTAGTATGTAAGACGATTCTAAATGATCCTTGTGATTTTACTGAATAAAGTAATTTTTGACTTTGACTTTGACTTTGACTGATATAGGTTGATTATGATGATGAAAGATCTCCATTCATCTCAGTATGTTGTCTTTCTTGGCCATATTTTAAGAAAGAAAATAAAAATATATCAGTATTTATTCCTAAGAAGATATGAAGTCATTATACTAAGACTCAAGTATATTGTAACTGATTCCACAGTGTTTTCCAGGTTCTATGGGCAAATAAACTATAGAACTTACCAAGTTAATAATAAAGTTGATAATCGCGCCGCCGCCGCAAAGCAGCAGCGAAGTGAAAGCACCAAGAGAGCCCGCTAGCAGTGATACATTGCTGGCTAATGGTGCCCAGATACCCGTCGCTATAGCACTCAATGTTCCCAGGTTTTCTTGCACCCAAGCCACTATGCCGGAATAGTCGAATAGACCTACAGTTCAAAATATGAGAATAAGTATTCGTACTTACAAAAACGGCTAGGTATAGGCGACCAAGAAATTGGTTTACCACTCTAAGGCTGAATATCATTTACACGTGCAAAACATCAAGGGCTATTTTCGCTTGACAGATTAATAACTGCTACGTCAGAATCTGTCAATCTGTAATCCTTAGCGAATAATTATGTTACTGGGAGATGTCATCAAAAGTGGTAAACCAATTTCTTTGTCGCCTATACTATCAGCGACAAGAGTGTAAAACATGCAGCTAAGTCTGATTATTGTTTTAATGTATGATATAAAATTGAAGCGCATTACAAATTTAGAGAAAGACTGCTGAAATTCAGTGATATTTAGTGTTGCACTTTTGTCGCTGATAGTACTAGGGAATAAATAATAAAAATAATAAAAACTGCAACCAAATCAACGAGCGTAAACATGGAATGTATCATAAAAGGTGGAGGGGCAAAATGTGAGGCTCAGGTCCCATTTTTAGCTGGTATTTTTGAATAGTACTAATAATGCTTTGAAAACATGGTGTGCCGATCCCATTTAGCATGGGATAAAAACAGTATTTATTCATTGCACTTAAACAAATACCAAGTCTTATAGAATTGGTATTTTCAATGAATGTCGGTAGATTATCCTGTTTACATGTTGATTTGAAAATAGTTACATTATTTGCACGTTTGTGTTTCCCAATACAAAATAGATTTGTATGCTAAAGTTTATAGAATTTTGTTTACATACATAAAATAATTGAAAATCTAAACAAATAAAATAGTCAATCGCGGTACTAAATGTATGTATAAGGAAAAATCGGGATTTGAAATGCCACAACGCCTTTTTCACTCACTATTTTCTACAAAAACCCACTCAAAACACTTGAAATATCTCACTTATCAAACTCTGTTTTATTGTGTAGATGTTATCTCTGAAAGCAGTTGGAAAGTTGTATAACTGTAGAATCTTGAATGGTCCCTCGTATTCTACAAATGCATACAAAATAACTGTTATAAAATTGCCAAAAAAAGTTTGTTTACGATCTAATTTTATACATCTTTTATGAAATATAAAAAAAGGAAAGAATTTACACCAGTTAAATAAAAATAAAGGGATTTTTAGTGTAAGTTATATCATGAAGTTGAAAATTAGCATTATTAATGAAACATTATAGCATTAAAAAGGACGCTCGCCTTTAATTTAGGAACCAACTTTTTGTTTAGTTGCTATGTATTAGATTTATTCATGTCTAAGTTACTAAACAAAAAAGTACCAAATACCAACCCAAGTTCCATTGTATTTATAAGCCTTAGAACTGGTACGGTACTAACTAATAAAGTCTTACCTGGAGTATTAGTGACGTTATCAACAAAGTTTTCCCAAGAGTCTTGCACAGCATTTCCGTCAACTTGAGGCCCGACTTGTGACGTGAAATGACCCGACACCCAACTTTGGTACACACGGTCCCATAACTCTAGGATTTGCTCTTCAACCTTCGCTATCTTTGTTGGATCTCCCTCTTTGAGTATGCTCTTCACCTGTTTATTGGTACCAAGTCAAAATTAGTACTAACAAGTAGTAGTATAACGAAAGTACTTTTTGATGTACTAGTAGTAGCAACAGTTGTGATAAACAAATACATTGATAAACAAACAAATTAGTAATTTGTATGGCTACTTTATCACAACTGTTTACTAAAGTAGATTATAATGTAAATATAACTAACTATATTGTCTCTTACTTTTTCACAGAAAAAAAAGAGACGAAGTATCATTGTTTTATCTTCGTTATAAAAAAATCTATAGGAGGCTCAACAAAACGCGCAGATTAGCAAATAACTGTTATGTTTTTAAAATTGGATATGATTGACGTAATAATATAAATAATGTTGCGAAAAATGAAATCGATTCTAAAACTTACAATATTATCTATCTGGCATATCCACGGAAAGGCAGGAATAGAAAGAAATGTTTGAAATATATATCTTCATACGATAAAAAAATAGTCTTCGAAGCGACGCGTGACCCGAGGGCTGGTGAGTATCTGGCCCAACGTATCAGCATTGCTATTCAGCGCGGCAATGCAGCCAGTGTCTTGGGTACGCTTCCGATTGGTACTGATTTGGATCAGTTGAACTATCTATAGATCGTTTGCAACGGTCTGTAGATAGCTCAGCTGTTTCTTATGTATTTTATAAGTCTATGTACATTTTGTAAATACTGTATAGTCGTAAGTTTGTTTGTGAATAAAGTTTAATTACGATAAAAATACATTATCTCCCCAGAGATATATCTTTCACACAGTAGACATTGTTCGGGCTAATTTTAATAAGCGGCAAAATCTAGTAGAAAAAGTGTCATGGAATTTTTGCAGCAAAATCTCAATGATGGAACCCCAGAGATCACCTTATTTTGTTTGTTTTAATTATGATATTCATATTTGAGGTGTGCAATAACTCTTTATTAGAAACCTATTTCATTCATTCATTCACCAGAGGAATGATATATTCTCTTATTAATTAGCAATGTGCATATTTAGCTCTGATTTATTACACCATTGCTAATTTATTACTTTGTTTACGTAAGACCATTCAAGTTTATAAATATTGCAAACACGCGACTTAAAACAATAATTGCAAAAATTAAGGAAGGAAATAGTAGGAATATACAAAGTATACAATAAATACATTGTATAACAGTCATGCAGTTTTCCTTATTAGTATTTTCTTACCCCTAATTCTAATTCTTGTTGGGGGAATAAGATCTGCACTGACGTCCCGCAATGGGGTGTATTGTGCATTATCCCCCTGCTAACCTCACCCCAGCCAGCCCAACTCCTTAAAGTAGCGGAGAAGGACTTTGGGTTGGTGGCCGCATTGTTCTAGTATCCCCGATGTTGTGGTTGATGGTGATGGTGGTATAAAAGACATGATTAGTTCCTTTTCTTACCCCTGTTGAGATTCCTTCCCGGCCGTATGTATACGCATTGTCGATGAGCGAGTCTAGTTTATCCTCCCATCCTTCGGGCAAGTAAGCGTGCAGTTCGCTGTTTTGTACGTATGTACTGTTCAGCAAACTGCCACTTAGTTGGACCACCACTATGGCTTCAGAGTATATCTGGAATAATAAAAACATTTTTTTAAGCTCATCGTGTTCCCAATAGCTTTTTATAATTAGCCTTCTGAAATAATTATAACTCGTTGTGTTATAGCTTTGTATATCCAGAATAATAATTTCTTATAAATTATAAACAATTCTATATGTTAACAATGATTCTAGATAATTTAAAAGCGTCAGGATCACATTTGGACAATGTTTGATGTTTGTTGGGCCACTTTTTTGAAAGAATAGTCTTGCTCATTATTTGAGCCTGGTCGGCCAAAAAGAACAGGTGTTAACGATGCGAAGCGGCGGATTTTTTATCTTTTCCTTTACTGTTTGAAAATATTCTATAGAAGTGTAAACAAACAACAAAGATACAAATATTCTTAACAAACTATTTTAAATCCCGTACCGGAAATCAAATAGATTTGAATTCAATTTTAAAATATCTATTTATGATCTAGTAAATAAAAATCAAATCTTGTCACGCCTTACTTGTATGCAAATGAATATAGAGGCCACAGTGAGGAAAGTAATCAGACCGATGATGACGAAGCAAGTCGACACGGTATCCACAGACGCATACGCCATTTCCGTAATGCTATTATTGCATATTGATAGAAGCTTTCCAACTCCTCTTATATGGGCGGGCACTAGAGCAGCTTCTCTGAAAACAATAGAAAAAGCATTTAGTTTTAAACCTTAATTCCCTAGCAATGGAGTTGATTATTGATGATGTAATGCAGAAAAAAAATATTGATATTTTATGTCTAGGGTAACAATGATATTATGTAGCTCTGTTATTTACAACATTAATATTTATTTTGTTTGTGTTTATATAAGTAGATCATAAATAGATATTTTAAAATTGAATTCAAATCTATTTGATTTCCGGTACGGGATTTAAAATAGTTTGTTAAGAATATTTATATCTTTGTTGTTTGTTTACAAGTTAGTATTACAAAAATCTAGTTGTACCTTAACTTTATATAACATTTTATGAATAAACAATCGTAATGAAAAATGATGCATACCTATTATTCCACCAGCATTTGACCTTAGACATGACATTATTATATTGATTTTCACAGAACAGCCAAACACCAAAATAGTCCAGCACAATCTTAAGTCCATGGATTGCCAAAAAGAATAGCATTACTGGTAACAACCAAATATGCTTCCAAACCAGCATACAAAGACATCCAAAGAACAAAAGTTTGAAGTATAGCGCTGTTTCTTCATCATTATCAAATGTGTTCTTCATATAGTTTTCATCCAAAGATCTCTGTCTCAAATTAGCTAGGAATCTATTTTCTGGCTTTAATTTTGGATTTCCTATAGGTAATACTGACAATGTTCTGTTCTTGAATAGCATTTTGGCGTGCCTTGGAGAATGCTGGTCATTGGACCAACTGCCCCTTTTCACAGTGTCGGGAGTTACTGGTGAAGGGGTCATGGGCGCTTCTTTCTCTGGCGTGGTTTCTTGCTCTGCATCAGTTGTGTCCGATTGTGAAATCTCCGGTGAGTTCTGGTCTGTTGTTTCATTGTGGGTGCTGTTAACCGCTTTTAACATAGCCAGAGCTAATGTGGCTTCAGGGTCTGAAAAAGTTATGAAGAATTTTTTTCAATTGTATTTATATTATTTGTCAACAATAGGGACTGCCTTACAGGATAATCTTTAGTGGACTAACGGCCGGTGTCTGGAAACCCAAATCACGATTGATCCGAGTTTGACACATAGTAATTATTTGTTTTTTTCGTTGATCATCGTTCGAGAAACCGGCCGTTAGTCTATAAGGTAATGCAGAGGTTATCACTTAAGTATCCTTAGAGCCTACATTTATATCCCAAGTTTTGATATCTATGATGTGGGTCATAGGTTCGATTCTCACCCAGAGCAAATGCTACTATGTATTCTATGTATGTATTTACAAAATATTGTATTTTAAGTATTTTATCAGCAATCTAGTTCCCATAAACAAGCTTTGCTTAGTTTGGGACTAGAATGATGTGTGAATTGTCCAGGAATATTTTTTATCTTTGTCAAAAATATCATGCTGTTTACCTGTTTGCAGTAGTTTTTTATGAACATCCAAAACTTCCAAAGCTAACCCCGTGACGCATATACAGTGTAGTGTCACAAATGTGATCACTTGTAGAGAGCCAGTCAACTGAAAATCAAACAGTATAATTCAAATACTAACAACTAGTGACAACTAGTCATCGTTTCAAATTTTGTTAGTAGACTTAGGTTTTATTGTTCCCAATAAACTATTTCTAATTTTTTTTTGAGTGGTTTGTCAAAAATAAGTAAATGGACAAGGAAACATAAAATTATAATCTCTGAGATTTTTTCTTAATAATAATACATCAGTCCTCAGACTTGGGAGTATGACTGTGTGCGTGTTATCATTCCCCTGTTATGCATGTGAGTGGTAAACTATATATATAGTATATCTAATATTATTGTGCTCTAGCAAGCTCTTGATTTAGTTCAACAATATGTATTTTCATGGTCTGTTAACTGAAGGCAGATACAGCTATAGTCGAAAATGTTTCAACAGCCTACTCATTTTGGGCATACAACATTTAATGCTGAAATTTATTTACACTTGCCTTTGCCAGACAGCTGATGATGACAAGCCACAAGAACTGGGATGTAGCTTTGAAGATACCAGCTCTTTGTGGAGTCCATAATATATACACACTGATTAGGTATGCTAGAACTATAGTCAGAGTCTGAAAAAACAATATAATATTTAGTAAATCAATTAAATTAGATTTTAAATTCAAAATTGAACAAATTAGTTAGTTTAATAAATACTTACAATGTATGAGCTGCATACGCTGATAAGTAGAGTGGTGGAGAGAGCTACAAAATTAGTGAACTGCCAGAACAGACAAGACAGCCCCCTCGGCACAGAGTGGTACAGCCACGGGAACACAAATATAGCTGAGAGCAGGCCTATTACAGTCTGTAAAATAAAAAAAATATGTTGTAACATAGTGATTACATCTTTTTTTTATGTATTTAATAATAATTTAATTAAAGCTACAGGTTTAGGTGTTTTAATTTACTTTGAACAA
Organism: Ecliptopera silaceata; assembly: GCA_932527185.1. Lineage (NCBI taxonomy): Eukaryota > Metazoa > Arthropoda > Insecta > Lepidoptera > Geometridae > Ecliptopera > Ecliptopera silaceata. The sequence goes on along the minus strand of OW052208.1, from coordinate 3,828,128 downwards.
AATTTACCTTATAATGTTCTCTAAATTGATATCCTACTGTATCAGATGCAAAATTGACTGCATTTACTGGCAGTGCCATCAGACCTACTATCACAGACGTATTCGACTTGTTCAAACTCTCGAACCATGACTTCAATTTCTGAGATAACTTGTATTTAAAAGGATGTAGAAGTGAGCCTACAAGAAGAGCCCAAAACAAAGGTTTGAAGAATGGCTCAAGGATAAGAAACAGCACGTAAATAGCCGCTACGCATACGCTCAGTATAAACAGAGCAAAAGCGTTGTAAAAGCCATGTTTCATAGGTTTTTCATTTCCTTCTGATAAACCCCCTATGATGTTGAATATATTCTCAAAGGGAGACTGCTGCATGGTTATAGCCTATTTTGTAGACACACATTTAAAACTGTTCAGTATTCACAACATTTCCCCACTTTTCGAACGTGTAAGACAGGATAAATAGAAAATATTACAAGATGAGATCATAGTTTTATTTCAATTTTTGAAGCTAGAGATATTTGGAGGACTTGACAATCAGAACATCTGCTTTTGACAGTTTACTTACTTTGACAAATGACATCGATGAAGAATGACAGAAGAGTCCATACAAGATTAAAAAAAAGAACGGCCTTTCGCCATCACCAAGATGGCGGAAGGTCGTTGTAAATAAAATACGAAAGAAAAAAAATAACAAAAATACCGTCCAACGTTGCCCATAAACTTAAAATACGAAAAAAAAGAAAAAAAATTAACAATTTACCGTCCAACGTTGCCCACAAACATAAACAAGCCTTGCAACGTGACATTGGCGAAATTGGCTAACCCCCAGACGCCATTAAATAAAAATTGAATTGAATTGAATTGAAAAAAAAGAACCTTTGTCCTCTGTACTGTGAAAAATAGGGTACGAAATTCAAAAACATAAGACAAGTGTTTCTTTTTTGTGAGGTATATCTAACAGTATTTGTCTAAATGCGCGATATGCGTGGCATTATTCTTGTCTGATATTTCCAGAGAAAGAGACACTCAAGTGACGTTACTGTGAGGTACCTTTGTAGGTGGACCCATGGACGGTAATTTACTTTAGGCCGACGTAGTCAAGGCGCTTCGTCATTTTGGTCTTGAGGTCGTGACCAAAATGAATCATACGCTACGTAGGTATTTAGGTAGTTTCCTATACAATACAATTTATCAATAAGACGTTGCACTACTTGTGCGTCGTTTAGAGTTCCAAAACTTCCAAAACCAAAACTTTACAAAAGTAAAGATTTTATGATTTCGAAACATTCCTTGCCATGCAAGATGAGGAAAATAAAAAACCATCGAGCATGCATAAATAAAATACTTACATAAACATAAATGCATTATGTTTGATGTATTTATTATGATGATGGAGAGGTTTGCATGACCATATCTACTAATTGATTTAGTAAAAATCCTGCCTATAGTTATTTATAGTTTAAAATAATATTTGAAAATTATAAGATAAATCCCTAGAGTTGGTAGTATTTTTCAATATAGGTAAATATTATAATTTAATTAGCAAATTAAACCTCATAATTCATTTACTTTTGAAAAATATTTTTACCAAAATGTTATCTATTATTTTAGCTCCTATCTTAATTTAAAATAATTTTAACCAACATCATACAATAAATGATTTTCTATCTATATGTAGGTATATATTTATCTACTTACTTACTCGTATACGCGTAAATATTAAAATGAAAATGGAACATTTGTTTCTTAAGTCCCCAGTACACAATGGCGTATGCTGGGCCACGACAGGCCATCGCCATTGTGTACAGGGGGCAATGGTGTATGATGGCGGACAATTGTCAATCGTGGCGCGCAATCGGAGAGTTGTCGGTTTTTTGAACACACTTCAAAGGAATCGTGGCGTAGCGTGGCCTGTGGTGTTCACACAATGGGCCATTGTTTAGTTTGTCACCTACAACTTTCAAGTTTATTGATTTATAATAATTGTAGTATTTTAGGTACGATGTTTTTAGATGAAAATACCTATTTAATAAAAAGAGACATTTCTTCTACGTCCGTCGCAAGTGGATTGCCAGGCAGCAATGAGACATGCGCCATTGTGTGAACACCAAGTGATCGTGGCCTACAGTGGTGCATTGCAAAGCGTGGCCCAGCATACGCCACTGTGTACTGGAGCCTTTAGAAGGCTGTCTTCGTGGGCGGAGACCGAGTGGCCAAAAATGCTCTTGTCCTGCTGTCTTTCTGTTCTCGTCTAGGTCGCATTTTTCAACCGATTTGGCCCACGATCTCTGAGTTTTTTTATCAATCATGATTTTTGGTTGGGGTCAAAATAGGGGTGAGGCGGGAAATTTGAAAATGGATCGACTATTGCAAGGTAACCTTTAAAATGGCATCGTTAGTAAATTTTATTAAGTAATTAAATAAGATTAAGTATATATATATAGGTAAGTAAGTAATTATTAGTACTTATTAAATTTTCCTTATATGAACTAGTTTTACGCAAATACATCAAATCACATCTAATTTGACATGTTAATAACCACCTTCGATTATAAATAACATTTATTTACATGGACAACTTAATATGTAGGAAGGCTGCACACCGGAGTAGGTAGGTAAGGTACCTATACTAGGTACCTACTACTTGGTTGTTCATATTTTAAATACTTATACTTAATAATATAACAACTTCTAAGATCTTAAATAATAGATATTTAATAGAAAAGATCGATAGCCTACATATTTGCTCAAAAACTTTTTGACAAAAATTATTCCAATTAGGTATCTTATTATCCACAGATTTTACATAGAATAATTAGAGATAGTAGATACGATTAGCTAAGCTTATTCTACTTTAAATTTATTAACGTCAATATACAATCTATTCCGTAATGACGTCCAAAAACATAATTTTGTATGTTTTTATATTTAAGTTAATTGTACTGTTTGTTTTCCAAATAAAATAAAATTAAATCATAAAGGTAGGTAGATAGGTAGGTACATTAAGTAGGTAAACAGCTTTTTATGCGTACATTTTTGTCAATCAACATTTGTGTAGGTACATAATTAATTTCACTACTATGACCGCGAAAGTTATCTAGATACAAGATAGTATCATTCTATTTTCGAAGAAATCATAATTTAAATACATTGATATCTCATTAAGGTTGTTTGACTAGAAATCAAGCATGTATAAGTTGCTATGTTTTAATATTTGAATTTCAATTAGATATTAAATGAGAACTAGGTTTTTCCAACTGTTTCAATATAAATAACATCGTTGAAGACGTAGGCACATTACACACACACATCACACTAGGCTACATTTATAGGCATTTGATTTAAAATAGAAACATATGATTCATGCTGTCCATCATTCCCTGTTCAATGAACATGGACTGGGGTTTATTTAAATTACGCAACTAAAGTACACAAAATAACGCAATAAGCATAATTTACCTCATCAGCTCGATATAAAAGAGCTTTGAATCTTGAAACCGGTCACACTTGTACAAAGCTTCTTTATGTCTGCACACCAGACTTATTTATAACAACACAAAAAAAAAACAAGAATATGTTTCCGAAAACTGTTGTTGTTGTGTTGTGCTTGGCGATATTCGCCTGCGTTGAGGCCAGTGTCATCAAGAATCCAGAGTCGTTTATGGATCAATATGGAGATCTGGAAAGAGAGCTGTCAATGAGGGTTGCAAGGGCAACGCCACCAGTTGCTCCAGCAGTAGTTGCTCACACGCCCAAGCCAAAGGATCCAGTCGTGGAGACCCGTTCATCCATCAACGGAGGAAGTCACAACTGTCCTACAGGATACAAGAAGCAAGGATCATTTTGCTTTCCCGATTCTGACTATTGAAACAGTTAAAGCGCCTGTATTCGTTGGTATCTATTTTCTTGGCTTGTTGTTTTGTTATATGTACTTTAATTTGACTCCGGGTACACTTGTTATTTACAAGAATATGATTGTTAAAATAATAATATAATAAAATTAAATGTTATTATGCAAAATTCAATATTTATATTTAAATCCTGTTGTAGAGTTGAGGGAGTTTTTAGACTGGTACGGTTCGGAACATAGGCTAGGTAGGTACTTACAAAATATTCATGAAGTATAGGTAAACATGTACAGAAATCAATGATGTTTATGTTTATAGACAATTACCATAAGTTTAATGACTTTATTTTGTAATTTTTACTGACACATTTTTGCATGAGTCAACATAACCATTATCCAGTTTTACCTCATCCGGCATTTATAAAAGGCCAAAAATAACAAGGGCACTGGTTACTGTATCCCACACGCTTCGAGGAACGACACGGCAGCTGAAGAAATCAAGATGCTTGTGTCCGTTGTAATACTTACTCTACTTGCGACTACTATCGTCAGTGATCCCATTGGACCATACTACTCGCTTGGATCTAACGTGTTTGGTGCAAAACAATTGAAGACTGAAGTTAACGGAGTGACTAGAATATCAAGAGCAGCAGCCGCTCCAAAGAAAGATCCGCATTCGCCTGTTAAAGTTGAAAACAGATTCGCAGTCAAAGCAGCTGGATGCCCTTTAGGTTATGTCAAAGCTGGAGGATTTTGCTTCCGTGAGTCCGATTTAGATTACAATTGAGACTAGGATGAATACAGTGACATACGATAACTAAATACAGCTTAATATTAATTAACAGTGATCAACGAAGTACCTACTTATTTGCGTGAATATAATCTTAAATAAATAATATTTTATTTGATACAAACACAAATAAAAACGCAGTGGGTTACCTACTAATTATCTCAACCGAAGAAAAGTGAAATATGACACCGCTTAATAAAATATAATCTATTGACTATACTGTCTTTTGTGACTATAAAACCACACCACCTACATACTCGGATCCGATCTTTCGATCTCTTCAAAGTAAAACAAGTGAGGGCTGACCAGAGTGGTGAGGCGACTTCAGCGAGAGCCATTAAAAATAACTTATTGGAGTATGAACAACTAAGACACGATCTATGTTAGATTTTTTTTCAGTGTAGTAACTTTGATTGTCATAAGAAATAAACTGAAAAATAGATTCATTTATTGTTTCATAATATATTTTTATTAATTGGTCGGATCCTGTACATTTCTTTGGTTATAATTAAGAAAATGTGGATTGCTTTTGTAAATCTGTTTTACCAGACTACATATTGCTCCAGGAGCCATTGCTCACTCGCCCTGATAGCCCAAAAATCCGGTTGTGGAACTCGTTCGATCGTCAAAGGATAAAGAAGTCATTGTCCTGCAAAATACATAAAGCGAGGAAGATTCTGCTTTTCAGATAATAACTATTGAAACGGATGAAGTACTTGTGTTCATTGGTATTGATTTCTTTGTTGAATGAAGTTTTTAATATTACCGTGATTGTTAATTTATATTTAAAACCTGTTGTACATCTGTGGGCGTTGTTAAACTGGTAATATTAAGTAGGTAGTACACGTATTATACTCGTACGCAATAGTAATAAAAGTTATAAAAGTGATTTGTAAAAAATAATATTTAACAGTAAGTATTTTAATAATATATTTTTTAAACTTATTGTATATGCGACCAAGAATTGTTTTACCACTTTTGATGACATCTCCCAGTAACATAATTATTCGCTAAGGATTACAGATTGACAGATTCTGACGTAGCAGTTATTAATCTGTCAAGCGAAAATAGCTCTTGATGTTTTGTATGTGCAAATGATATTCATCCTTAGAGTGGTAAACCAATTTCTTGGTCGCCTATACATTCATATAAATAAAATACTTTGTACTAAATTACTTTGTTAGAATGACCTAGTGTATGAGACGTTTCTAAATGATCCTTGTGATGTTACTGAATAAAGTATAATATAAGTTTTGGTTTATAAATCTACCATTATCTATCATATTATGATAGTAATCTACGTATCATATATATATTAGGTAGACTACGAAACAACCAGTCATCGACACAGCCTAAAGCTTACAATATTTTGATGTCTTAGAAGATCGTGTAAAAAATAGTAATTGAACACAGTTTTCATACTGTTTTTCTATGTAGGTATTGCTTACTTATATGCAGAGTAATAATTACAAAAGGTACCCTAGTTTCTTTACGTTAACAAAATATTTTTTGTCATATTAATTGACATCTTTTTGCATGAGTCAACGTTAACAACCTCCATCTTCAAGTTTTACCTCAACTGGATTTATAAAAGGCCGAAAATGGCATAAACACCTGTTACTGTACCTCGGACGCTTCGAGACACCACACACCACACGGCGGGAGGAAAAATCAAGATGTTTGTGCCCGTTGTAATACTCGCTCTGCTAGCGACTACTATCGTCTGTGAACCCATCCAACCACGCTACCTGCTTGGATCTAACGATTTTGGTGCACAATCGAAGACTGATGTTAATGGAATGGCGAGAATAACAAGAGCAGCAGCCGCTCCGAAAAGAAATCCACAATCACCTGTCAAAGTAGAAAACAGGTTCGCAATCACAGCAGCTGGGTGCCCTAAGGGGTTCGTCAAAGCTGGAGGATTTTGTTTCCGTGAGTCCGATCTAGATTACGATTGAGACCAGGATGAAATGCAGTGTGTTTAACAGACAAAGATATATACAGTTTAATATTAAGTAACAGTGATAAACGAAGAACAAAGTACTTATTTACGTATCCAATCTAATATAAATAAAAACATACGTACTGTATAAATAAAGCGTAAATAAAAACGCAATTTTATCTAAATGTGGGATGTATTGAGCCGTGACACCATTTAGTGCACTTCAGAGATTCAAAGAGACGCGTACGTCGGAAGAAATTAAGATGTTCATTTACTCGTACTTTGCGATATGTCTTCTTCTGACCACTATCGCTTGTGACCCTTTAAAGAAACACCTACCTGGATCAGATCTTTTCGACGCAAAAGTGATGGATGAACAGAATGAAGATGCAAGAATCGCGATGGCTGCAGTCTTGCTAAAGAAAGCGAGCAAGATTAGAAATACAGTGAGGTGCCCTTCAGACCACATTATGGTTGGAAGTTCGTGCATAAGTATGTCCGATTTAGCAAAAATACCATAATTATATGACAGTTTACTCATAGATATTAAACTTTTTTAAGGAAATTATATAAAAAAAATGCATTATAAGAATTTCAGGCTAATAGGTCTTACATATTTTATAATACTTAGTTGCTTATTGTTACTCCTTTATTCCAAAGACATATCTAAAAATCAAACCTGTTTGTTGATTTCTTGTTTTTTTAGCAGAATTGGTTCTATGAAATTTATGTATAATAAAGGCTAACTTATACATTTAATTGTTTCATGTTATTCTATGTAAATGTTATAATATATTTGTTTATGTTTAAGCTTGTATTTAGCTCATTGATCAGTAGTGTTACTGATTGTATTATAATTAAGATCTTTTATCAGTATCTGAAGTGTACCCAAGATACAGACTGCTTTGCCGACTTATGAAATAAAATATGTAATACATTTATTAAAGAACTGCTATATTCTCATGCATAATTATTTTCAATATCCAACAATATAACTAACTTAAAATATGAAAGAGATAGTTTATTGTAAAAAAAGTAAGGGTGTGGTTTAGTTACACTAGACGTCTAGGTCTCGTAGGTATGGGGGTAGAGAGTGACGAAGTGTCAATCTGATCTGACACTGTTATAAATGTACAGTCAAACTGTCAAATAGAGCTAACTGCTTCACAGTCTAACTGCAGTCTTTAGTACCTACCTACTATGAATAAATAAATAAATAAATAATGCTGGACAATCCACACAACATCATCTAGCCCCAAGCTAAGCAGAGCTTGTGTTATGGGTACTAGATAACTGACATACTTAATATAATATACATTACATAGATAGATATTTTTTATTATACATATAATACCCAGAACACCCGGAATAAATATTTGCAGAACATACAAACATTTATCCCAAGGCGGGAATCGAACCCGCAACCTTCCGCGCCGCAGGCGGACCATCGCCCACCGCGCCACATCGGTCGTCAAATAAACAGAACGGAACAGAATAAACAGACACAAGGATATGAACATTTTTGGCTACGGAACTGATGATTCAAACTGCTTAGGTTTATTATATATAGGTACATATAGCATATCATTGCTCGTATATTTTTAATTTTATAGATCATTTTGCCTACTCTTAACACTCATATCAATTTGCGATGACTGCACCATGTTTATTTCAAGTAAGTACCTAGTAGGTACCTAGGTACAGAAAACATTAGATATAATTTTATATTTATCTCATGTACCTACGTGTAGGGAGTATCCCGCGCTTGTTTGTAAATCAAAACAATAGGAAAATTAAACAGTATTTTCATTAGCACCTAGATGATACATCAATGTGCACGATGAATAATTTATAGGTATCTATCTAATATCTATTTAAAACGATGTGAGGTTTAACTCTAAGATGAATATCCTGTATTTTCGACGAAAACGGATAGTTTTATGAGAGGCCTTTGATAATAAATTAATAAAAAACACAAATTGGGAAACAATTTGTGTTTTTTATTAATCACTTATTATGAATATGAATGTATGGAAATAAAAGGCATATTTTTGATAAAATTAAAAAATCGTTTTTAGTCATCATCAAGAACTTAGGTACTAAATAAAAATTAATCATCAATCACATCATCGATGCATAATTGGCCGTTTGATCAACAAATGGTATTCAAAATATCAGAAGAAATATGCCTAAAATATGAAAATTAAATATATCTATTGCCGCTCTAGGTATGCTCCCTCCAGATATTTTTTTTGAAGTGACGTGACTTATAAAATATGACATCTCCTTACCTACCTTAAATTAGTCAGAGTACGTCAGTGTATTAAATTCAACTGACTCACCAAGGAGTTACCCTTCGGGTTTCAATGCGTATAGCATCAGTTTACCTGTTTGTATAAAAGGCCTCCGAGATCGAGTCGCAACATCATTACTTGCAAAACTCGCAAAGCACCAACACAGGCTTAAAAATGTTCGCGTACGTTGTACTATGTTGCTTATTAGTCAACTTTATCCACTGTAGCGTTGTGAGGCATCAATCAAAAGTGACACAATATTTGGAAACTAATGACTCGGATTTCGATAACCCACTGGAAAATGGGTATCCAAGACTCGGAAGATCATACCCGAGGTTGGAGAGAGACGTTCTTATGAAGAGGTCCGAAAGGGCTGCTCCAGCACCACCAGCAGTCGTTGGAACAGCGACGGAGAACCCGAAGAAAGTGGCAGTGACAATCGAGAACAGACATGGCATCCGTGTCGGGACGTGCCCTTCAGGTTACGTCAAGAGAGGAGGCTTTTGTTTTCCTGATGTGGATTATTGAAACTTACTCCGTTTGTTAAATGTGGTTTAAATGTAATAATATTTTGGAGACTGCTTGACTGAGAAGACTGCTGCATCTATAAAATGCAGTTTAGTTTAAGTTTATAATCATACTCCGCTATAATATCATTCTTGACATATTCAAAGACATTGTTTTTAGAAGTATCTACTCACAGTTAGTGTAAAGTGGAATATTTTGTATAATAATTTAATGGAACTCTTTGATACGGGGAAGTAATATAAAATCGTGTGGTAGGTTAATATTTTTATAGCTTTTTACAAATTAAGCAGGTATCTACATATTTATGCAGTGTTTTTTTTACCAAAACTGTTACGTAATTTACCGTTATGTACCTACATAGTCCAATACAAAAAGATTAATAAATATACAATCTATATAGAACCATTTAATTTAATCCTATCAGTTGAAAAATTAGGGTCAAAATTATAAGTGATATCGATTAAAAATACTGTCTATTGCAATTTTCTTGTGATGTCATATAAACTCAATTATAATTCTACTAGATTTTGATAGACTTCAAAAAAGGAGGTTCTCAATTCGACTATATATTTCCAAGTTTGATAGACCACATACAAGAATTGTCCCATAATAAATTTGATTAAGATTTGACAAGTACTTTTTAAGTAATATTTTAATATGTGTTTTTAGTATTACTTATCGTTGACATTTTAAGTTGGTTGGAATAAATAAGTTTAAAAAATAAAATAAGAGAATTATTTATGTTGTTGTTAGTTTCAAGGCTTGAACGTCGAACTGGTTTAAAATCGAATAAGTAATCAGTTTGTAGGACAATTTAAAATGATCCTTGTGAAACTCTTGATTAAAGTCTTTTTACGTTAGCTCTGCTTCATTTTAGTATCTTGCCAGCTATTCTTGCAGTCAGTGCCCAGTGGTATTCAGACTTGTTATACGAGTTTGTTTACTAACTCTACCCATATTTTATGTAAGAATATCACATATAAAAACGGCCAAGTGCGAGTCGAACCCACGCACGAAGGGTTCCATCACTTCAATCGTAGTTCATCAAACAATAACATTCTATTATAATAATAATATTTATTTATTTCGGACCTTATTTGTTAGTAACATTAGAGCTTACTGACTAATGTTAGTTAATGATATTTCTATTTATGAGAACCCCTTAATACAATTATTTTATTACAATCAAATTTATTTAAAAACATAGCAAAAAGTTTTTTTAAATAAACATAGATTAAAATATACTTAATTACTTATAATGTTTACTGACAGGTATTTGTTGTAATAGTGGCGAGGGAAACCGAAATACATCTTCTGTGAAAATTTTAACTTTCTCAACATTTCGGTTTATGACAGCCTGGTGATAGACGCACAGACAAGCACACAGATGGACAAAGAATTTTTAGAATTTTAGTCATAGGGCCACGTTTTACTCTTCGTGTACGGAACCCTAAAACATTTAGATATTTTGTTTGGCTTTTTTTATAGGGACTTTTCCTGTATTTGTTAAGGTTGGATTTAATGCCTCGCGTCTTGAATCATTTTTAAATCTTACTAATAATATAAACGCGAAAGTTTGTATGTATGTGTAGATGTATGTTTTTTGCTTTTTCACGCAAAAACTACTGAATAATTAATAATACATTCATATTGATTATACAGATTATATTGCAATACTCTAAATTTAATTTGGTACTCTATATAATTAATTTATTAGCTAACTAGCTGTTCCCGCCGCGACTTCGTCCACGTGCCGTTTTAAGAGATTTTGCTATAACCCATTACTATCTTCTTATGAAGAAAATTGATGGTAAAGAGCAGTCTATGACGGAAAACTGAATAGTTTGGTTTGGTGTTTCTATACCGATTTATTCTGTGATTATTTTTTTATTGAATAGGTAGGTAATAATGTTAACTTTTAAAAATTAACTTTAAAATTAGGGATGAGTGAGAGTAAATGTAAGAGTAAACAAATATAATCAGAATGCTCCGAACTGCTAAGCTATCAGGAGTTACACGTGTTATTGTGAGACAACCACAAAAGATAGACATATGCTGTTGCGGGATATTTTTTAGACAATTTTATGTAGAATATTTCCGTCATACGTGATTTCTATGAAACTTGAACCATTAAGGCTGCCCACGCGACGGAAGCTTAAAAAATGGAGTAACTGTTAAAACTGTTAGATATAAGTACCTACTGTAGGATCGAATAAAACCAGTTACAATAAATAAACGAATATTAGTAAAGAATATATTTAGTCAAGTGAAGATAGTGACATTGATGACAATCAACAACGTTTAGGTTGCTATGGTAACATCTAAGGCTGGTGATAGATATTAAAGGAGTATCTATTCCTAACATCCACCTCTTTTATAATGCCAGCCATCTTCTTGAGACTTTCAATTCTAGGCCCATAAAGTGGTTTGGTGAGCATATCAGCAATCTGCCTGGTTGCTGGCACATGGCAGATGGTAATGCTTCCATCTTGAACACATTCTCGTATAAAGAATGATCGTATCCTTATGTTTTTGGTCATTTGGTGGAATTCTGGAGGATTCTTAGCCATCTTAATTGCTGATATCTTTCATGATCTTTTGAAGCCAAATAATTTCGCTAGCAGTTTAACTTGCTGCCACTATTTCTGCCTCGGTGGATGAAATCGCTACTGTGCTCTGGCGTTTACTATTCCAAGATATTAGACCTCCAGCATACATACAAAGAATGCCTGAGGTAGACCTTCCAGTTTCATGATCACCTCCGTGGTCAGCGTCACATTCTAAACTATGATTATTTCCTGGCTTGTAAACGATGCCTTCTTCTATAGTCCCTTTCAAGTATCGCATTATCCTCTTGATATTGATGATGTTCTTCTCTTCAGGTTTATCTAAATTTCGAGATACAACACTGATAGCAAAGGCTATGTCAGGCCTCGTGCTTGTCATCAAATAAGCTAGTGATCCATCAAATAAGCTAGTGATCCAACAGCTTGACGGTACGGGAAGTTCACAGAAACTTCATTAACATCTTGAGCATTATTTGCTTTTAAAATTGGTGTTGGCACTGGCTTACATTTCTCCATGACAAACCTTTGCAATATGCGAGCGATGTACGATTTCTGATGCAGTAAAGTAGAACCATCAGGGTACCTTAACCACGCTCTGCTACCATGTTAAAGCAGATATAAATACTGTAGAATCGAATAAAACGGTTACAATAAATAAACGAATATTATTAACGTATACTGTAAAGAATATATTTAGTCAAGTGAAGATAGTGACATTGATGACAATCAACAACGTTTGGTTGCTATGGTAACATCTAAGGCTGGTTATAGATATTAAAGGAGTATCTATTCCTAACAGTAACTTCTCCCGTTTTCCCAACATTTCCCTTCACTACTCCGCTCCTATTGATTGTAGCGTGATGAAAAGTATCCTATAAGTTGCTCAGGAGTATGAAGAATAATTGTACTAAGTTTCGTTAAAATCCGTCCAGTAGTTTTTGTTTCTATAAGGAACATACATACAGACAGACAGACAGACAGACAGACAGACAGACAAAAATTTTACTGATTGCATTTTTGGCATCAGTATCGATCACTAATCAACCCCTGATAGTTTTTTTGAAAATATATTTAATGTACAGAATTGACCTCTCTACAGTTTTATTATAAGTATAGATTGAAGATCTAAGCATTTGATGTCACATTATTATACAATAAAAAAAAAACACGGACATTTTACACATCACACTCTAGTTGCAAACTTAGAAAAGCTTGTACGAAAAGAGTAGAGCAAAGGTTTGTGTTCATCACATTTGCTGTGGGTGGGAATCGAACTCACGACTCACAGCATGGAAGGCCGAGCTACTATCAACTAAGTTGTGACGCCTGGCTTTTTATACTCATTATTATCCTCAGTTAACATTATAATATTAATGTCCTTATTAATTTTAACCAGCTTCAAAAAAGAAAGAAAAAGTTTTTCTATACAGAAATGTAAAGAAAGGGTAAAGCAAAGTTACACGGGTTAGGAACTACACATACTAACAACAAAACGTATTTTTAATTTAAGTTACATTACTACGTTATACGTTATATGTTTGAAGTACGTAACAAGAAATATCATGAGTTACTTGAATATAAAGAGTTCTATACCTATACAGTTATGTAACAACATGTAGAAGTAAACACCGATCATTTAAAAGTAACATTAAAACTGATTAAAAAAAATATTTGGAAGGATTTTCCCAAGAAACTTCATGGGCAAATCCTTCCAAATATTTTTTTACATCATTTACTAATGATGTTACCATTGGTTTGAGATTTTCAAAAATGTTACTACCTGTTGTTAATTTTGTTTCATCTGTTTTGTTATGCCATAGGCAACAGACGAGAAAGCGGGCAAAGTAGATAGTTAATCTCCATTTGTGGATACTTTTTTTTTAATTTATTTATTAAGGGTATCCAACGGAATAACACACATAAAAATACAATAATACAAACAAAGGACTTAAATCTAAGTGTTTTCCCAATTTAAGGACACCACAACATGCAAATAATAATAAGAACTCAACTAAACTATGTACAGAAAAAAGTTACTTTAACTTAAAAAACATGAAATTATTAGGCAACTAAAATATGTAAAACTAGATTATATATAAAAGTTAAAAAGAAGTACATTTTTCTATCAGAATATATGAAGATTTAATAATAAACATCAGAATAAAGTAGGTATTTGTAATAAAACTGCATTACAAGGTAAATCTGCTCGTATATTGTAATCATCTGACAAAGTCATGCTAGGTAAAACCTTTAATTTACAAGTCAATGGTAGCACAATATAGCTACTTGTTCTTAACTAGGTACTTATTAAGATATATATTTTCCTGCTAGACTTGTCTGGGTATGTCCATTATGTTGGTATGTTAAGTGAAAAATTGATGTACCTACTTGATTGCATTTGTGTTATGCAACACTATATGGTATTTATAAATGCAAATAAATATATTCCCCAAGCATTAGTTGGCACGTGCTAAAAGTTATGGTTAGATATAGATAGGTACTGCAATTTTTCACTAAAATACTTACTATACTGGGCTCCACTGAAAACTATGGTTCCTATGGCTTATGGTGAATGGCATTTTTACATGTTTTGCTTAGTTTGGAAAGAATGTGATGTGTGAATTGTCCGTGAATATTATATTATTTTTATATTACTTATATTTATTTATAAAAAGATACATTCATTTTATAAATAAATATATTACCGAGGTAAAAAAGTTAAAGTTCTATGAATATTCCATAATAAATTATGTGTTGACATAAATTACAGCACAAGATCTATCTAGATATTATTCAGAGGTTAACAATAGTAGAAGTATTTTATTTTAGAACTGATTTTATTGTCGTGACGTATCCCCACTGTTTGCTACATACAACTCTTGGCGTCGTATCAAATTTTTCCAAGTTTATTTTACTAACAATTAATAGTTTTCTTTTCATTTGGTTTCTAGCTAAATATAAAAACGATTAGTATCTTCATGGATTAGAGCGACAGACAGATGTATCACCTGTTTAAATTTGACATGTAGAATAGATGCTCCGCATTGATGCGACGAAAATATATTAGGCTATTAAATTAATGGCGTTTTCTGGTTCTGGCGAATAATAAAATACAGGATGGTTGCGATCGTGAAATTTAAAAAATCATGAGTAGCGTAGCGACTAGCGACGCGTACGTAAGTAAAATGATGGTCTCACTCTGGTGTTGTTCTGTCTGTTTGTCTTATTTCTATGTAAGTATGTGTGTGTTTATTTGTCATCTCTGCCAGAATTTAATCATAACACAAAGCAAACTGTACTGTTAGCTGTATAAAGCAATTTAGTGTATAAAAAACACTTAAAAGAAAGGATAATTATGAGGGTCAAACAAAATATGAAAATATACTACAGTCAGAGCTACCATGGTACAAAGAAAGCATTCATTTGGAAAATACCTTTGTTAAGTATTTCAAAAAAGTGTGGGATCAATGAGGAGGGTACAGTTACAAATAAAAACACTTTTGTTTTAACATTTTTACGAGGTCTTATTATGTGGTAGTGACTATAGCTCATTATGAAAAATGTATGCTGATATTAAAAGAAGTTTTATGTCAAAAGATCGGCAATATCAGGATTTGGTATATCCTGATAATGGTGTCAAGCACGATCAATACAACTGTTTCACCAAAAAAAATAAAGATTTTTTAAAACTGAAATGATAACTTTTCGATCTAAGTAAGTTGACTTATTATGATACTTATAATCTAGTTGTAACCATGACTACGTGGTAGCAAATGTTACTAAAGTTTTGTTTATGGAATAGTTGAAACACGAATATCAATGGGAGAAAATGGATATGCTACGATATCCCCTATACACAACCCTTTTCAAATAAAACGAACAAATTACACAAAATGGTACTAAAGTAGAAAGAGGGTGCAAAAAAATACAAAAGCTTCTTAAGCTCCATTCCATTGTAACATCAAGGAGACTCAAAAAGCGAGGCCAATTAATTTTGCAGACGCGTTCTTATTTACGGACCAAGATAAAAATGTTTTGTTGGAGTAAACAAAGGTCGCCCTTGGCTCGTCATAGCTGCAGTGTGTTTGTGAGGCCAGTCGGTGCCCATTTGTCAATTGATTCCCGATATAATGAAGGGTACATCGTAACATTGGAGGGAACTGTCAGAGGCGGTCGCCCATTTCGGGATCACCTAGTGGTGTGAGTGGGGAGAGGGAGACGGGTGAAAAGGAGGGATATGCGTGCGCATTTACGTTGCGTGAGTCTCTCTACCGCTCTTTCTCTAACTTCTCCCGCACAGCCTCCAACATCATAGATTAAGTAAGCGTTACTAGGTAAGCTGCGTGTTTGATTATAGAAACTACGCGTCTGTGTGGCCCCTTGTTTATATTGGACTTGATGCTACTTTAAATTGATTAATTCTTACGACACCTTCGAAACAATTCGTACAGCTGTGTACTTTGCGAGATCCATTTTCAAGATCCAGTTTGCAGTTAGTGCTTTGCGGAAAATAAAAGTGGCTCCTTCTAAGAATTAATACAATAGTATCACGAAGTCTTGGACGAAGTTATTATTAAAAGTGTTTCTTAGT
Organism: Ecliptopera silaceata; assembly: GCA_932527185.1. Classification (NCBI taxonomy): domain Eukaryota; kingdom Metazoa; phylum Arthropoda; class Insecta; order Lepidoptera; family Geometridae; genus Ecliptopera; species Ecliptopera silaceata. The sequence continues at coordinate 3,811,571 of OW052208.1, read as the reverse complement.
ATTCACATTTTGAAATGACTTGTTTAATCTTACTTAATTAAATTAATATTTTGATATTCTTTACAGGTTTTCGCCTGTTTTTTTTTGAACGTAGGTATAGATACAAAATATGTATATTTATTAAAGAGACAAACTCTGTGATTTAGTAGCTCGTTCCACGCAACAAATACAAACAGTAAAACAAATGAGATTTTAGGCATGTACCGAGCTCAAGTCGTAAACAAAAGTTCCAAACTTTTTAACGGTATGTATACAAAATTCAATAGATTCTATTAGGGCGCCGAGAGATCATGAAAATTGTCCTTGTGAAGGCGCCCTAACGAGAGTTTTCCACAACCGTGCTTGTAGTTCACGCAACTTTTCACGCACACTCTGACGCGTAGCAAAATAAAGCGGCTGAAAATAGGGGCGGTGCTTTCTAAACCATTCTCGTCTCGCTTGCTCGCGGTCCCCTGTCCCATTTCAACAGGTTTCGCTTTTCAGGAGTTGCAGTAGAACGCGTGCCTCTAGTAACAGAGCACAAACAGTGCCAGGAGCACACGTCGCGTCGGAAGACGAAACAGTTTCACTGACAGTTCCGACATCACCTGACATTCACCGGTGTCCTTTGAACTCCGCCACCGAATATTAGTGAAACGGATATACTTTATCTATTTATAAATGTATGATCTTTAAAGCGATGTGTGTTCAGTATTCGGTCGGTAGTGGACGTGGGAAATTCGCGTTCCCGCGTATCTGACTTCAGCTCGTACTTCACGTGGGGTGAACAACAAACTTTATTGTGCCAAAACTATCAAATAAACTCTGCAACTATGTTTGTTTACCAAGACCGGTGGTTTTCAGTGATATTTCAGTGAATTGATATGAATTAAAAGACATGGAAAGTTGACAAGATGTGAATCTTCAAATAATGTTTACCTCTTTGGTGTTGTGAAAAACAAAGCTAAGTGTAGTTTCTTGGAGCGATGTAGTATCGTCGAGAGATAGTTTTTCGGGACAGGTGAAAAAATGGTTGTGATTTAGAAAAATACGAGATGTAAGAATAAATCGCTCACAAATAGATTCTGGTTGTAAATTTTCTTCTTGTTGTGATTAAAATTAAAATTTACTAGTGAATGTATAGTGTTATTTACAGCTTCGGTTACAAATGTTGATATAAGTGTGTCTCGCATTCGTAACCCGTTTCCTCGATAATTTCCCTGGAGGTTGTGAATTCTACTATGAACAAACTGGATAAAGCAAAAACTGGAAGCTCCATTCGTATTCAGATGTGGCGCAAACGTATATTTACTGTTCAAGTGTGCGTTTTGGATATTTATTGTGTTTGTGCTGCTGAAGGAATCTTTGCTCGGATTATGACCAGGTATGTTTTAGTGTTTGTGAACCTATCTTATAACTTACATACTTATTTTATTTTATACCTATTTTATACCCATATAAATTATTTTAAAACCAGTTTTACTTACATGCAGAATCAAATACTGCAATGCAAAGCCTATTACTTACAATATTTTAAAAAGGACCTACACTTGTCTTTCATTTAATATAATAAAATATTGTATTTAAAATTTATATTAAAAATGTATAGAGAACATATTAACAAAATCATTAAACCCAATGAACGTGCAATACAAAATGTTAATTGTACTGTAAAAGTACATTAATTTTAATTGTAAAATTAGGAGATATATTGGTATACATGTGAACTTATTTTCTTTTGCGCTAGATAGGTGTCATCACAAAAATTTGCAAGCTACAAAAATGCTACGAAAGACCACCATAGCGCCTACGCCGGTCCAGAACACATAAGTTCCTATAAATCTCAGACACTTAAGAAATGTCCCAGTCTGGGAGACAATAGAAGGTCGCTGTTGTATCATACCGATAGAATTCGCCTTGGCAGTTATAGTACATTACTGCGACGAGATTTGGCTCACTGACAACTGTTAAGCCATCGTTCGTTCGACGCGGAACATAACGACTGTTCAGAGCGAGCCGAACTCATTGTGACACAGCTTGTGCGAACAGCTTGTGTGTTCATTAAATACTTACTCGGTGTTTTATTCAGCAAGCTTGAACTGACTTGAGAAGGGAACTATTTTAGGCACCATAGGCCGCATCATCATTCAACATTAAATGAGTTTGCGGTCAAGCGTTAGTCTATGCATACAAAAAATATAACTTCAAATCAAGACAACTTTTAATTGAAAATCTACAATAAGCGGCTTAGGTATTAAAATTAAGCCAGTAAGGTACGAGTAGTTATATTTAATAATAATAATGAATTAATAATAATTACATTAAGTTACATAGTGTGAGGAACAAAAAAAAATTAAATAAATTTACTAAACAATACCCTCCGATGTTGATGATGGTATTATTGTACTTTGGGATAGAACGTTAGACTTTGAAATATGCTTTTAATAGAGTCTAGTCCCCCTCTTTACCCTTTCTTTGTGTTCAGTCCTGTCCATCCAAAGATCGCTGCTAGCAACAAGGTCGCCCATTGTGTTACTTATTATATCTCTCATGTGTGTTACCAATGTAACAGAATTAGTAATCAATTTTTTGACGCCTATGTGGTCAGTATTTGAGCTCGTTTCGTACCACCCAGGGGACACGTGCAGGGTTGTGGAAGGTGACTCCTGCGTAAATCGTCCAAAAAATCAGATCAGATCAGATTTTTTGGGGAGTTTAGTTTTTTTAGAGTTTTGTATCATCTATCTATATATCTGGTATGTAAGATGAGGAGCTGTTCTGTAGTTAAGCTATGAGTGTAGTTTGCATCCGTATCACGAGTATTTTATGCTGACAATAGAGAACGCAAATGGTAATAGCACTGCCAACTGGGTTTTGATGGGAATCAGATTATGTAGGCACCATCATTCGGCAGCCTTTGGAAACTGGGCTAGTTGTTGTGAAACTTGCGCTCTGACTTCGATACTTTATATTCACGGACATTTCACACATCACACACTAGTTCCAAGCTAAGCAAAGCTTGTACTATGGGAATAGACTGCTGATAGAATACTTTAATACACTTTTTTTTGTAAATACATACATAGGATCTAGTAACACCCACTTTGCTGCAATAAAAATTACCCACACTATTTGACCACGTTGAATTTTATCTGAAACTAGTGAAACTTTATTAAGTGTTATTCATTTATTTCTGAGTGAATGGAAACAGTTTTTGAGTATTCAGAGCAATAAATGTTTTTTAAATTGGAAATTCGTAAATGGGAAAAATATTTGTAGGATATATTTCATTGGAAATATGAAAGTTTACTACTTTTACTGTTTGGCGATGAAGAATGAAGCACCCACTCAGCGGTTTCATATTGTATTTCTAAATTGAAAAGAAAATAAAACAAACCTCATAATGCCGCCAGTGTAAATAAGTAAATGTGAGCTATTTCATTGCTCAAGGTTTTGTGACGGAAAGAAAAAACTCGATGGAAATAGACAGTGCGTTCCGCGGATTCGTCACCGCTAACTGTCATTCTTTTGTCGTTGGGATTTTTTCATGATCTTAAATTAGGAACAAAATAATTAGGCTAACTTTAGTAAAGTGTATATTATATGGTTATATCCTCATACTTTTAAAATATGTAGGTATATGCATATAAGTGCAAAGCGTATTTTTATATAAACTGAGAATAAAAGGTTTATTTAGAAAAAAAGTTTTGGAGAACATTTGGAACATTCAATTGCATAATAGTAGATACCTCTGTTAATTACCTTCTATACATAGGTAACCTTAAAAGGTGGATCTTTGAAAACGTACCATTGTGAGGCAATGCACTACGTCCATCCACTTTTTCAGTTTTATGTCACAGGACATGAAACTGACGGTGAAAGTATTATTTAATTCACTTAATACCTCATCGCTGTTTGTCTGTTATTGAATGAATACGAAAATCAATGGGCAAGTGTTAACAAAACCGTGTTCACAAATAAGATTTATCTTTAGATCGTTACACGTGTTACTAGAAAATAAAAATGCTTGTAGCAAATTATTCTACACAAAAAAATAAAAAGAACAGAATTCAAAGAAAATGCGTCTACATACGTGACTATTTTAGACGCATATTTGAAACATGATAAAAATTACGGTTTTGACATTGTGGCTTGTAAAAAGAAAAGAAAATACTGGAAGATGGCCCAAAACGATGATAGCTTAGCTTTGTCATCACCATCAGTTTAGAAACACTATTCACGAGTCAGGAGCATTATTTATTACCTAGAGTAGAAAATATTCAAATTTTTGGCTAAAGTGACAGCCATTGACGATAAATAATGACATTGTCAATGTTAATGACGTTGACATTTGCAATCACTTGTATAAAATGTCAAAAAACGAGACTAGCCATTTGACTTTTCCTTCGGATATGTCAAATCGGTACACTTTGATTTGCTATCTATTGTTTAACATAGCCATCGTAATTTGACAAGGTGTTAGGTACCTAGGACCCTGGCTTCATTCTGCCATTCTGTGTCAGAAGCACTAATTGACATTTTGGAGCTAGTTTGAGCAATAAAATAGGAACGGCAATAACCGTCGAGTTATGAATATGGATGTCATGTTTTATTTGTGCACAGTGTGATTTCGCAGTACATAACCCGTGGGCTAGCTATTTGTCACTTGTCACAGACTTTTATGATAGCTGATTCAGTCCGCATCAAAAAATCTAATAATAATCATTAGGTACTACTAGTTAATTTCATCCGTTATTTCAACATCATTAGGTAATGATCATTATGATGAATAATATTTATTTAAACGGTGATATAAAACTAGTATTTATCGCAAAATTTGATGATAGTCAAATATAACTAGTTAAAAAGAAAATAGTAATCAAATTCTGTAGCTCTACCATGAGTTTTTACTATACTATATTTACTAAACTCGCTAGCGTCTGTAGTTAAAAAAATGTATGAAGATTCGTACAGCGCCTCTAGCGGATAGTTGGGTACTAAAATTCGTAATACTAATATTGACGTAACTACTGTAGTAAAGTCAGGCGATTTTACTGTGACATCTCATGGTAGAGGTACTGATGATGATAGTTATTAAAACTAAATTTTTAAAAGTTTTTTATGTATTGAACTAGCTTGAGCTGAAGCTGTGTTTTCAAACCAATCAACGGCTCTATTCTAGTGCATATAACTTTATATATCCGCCATCTAAAACTGTCTCGTAGTCGTAAAAACTATCGTATTTTTTTTATTATCTTAAGAAGTTATAAAAATATAAAAATTACACACAATTTCTTGACTCGGTTGTTGTTGATGTTAGATTTTCAATACCAGTATTTTCCATAACTCATCACCTACGTTTGATAAATAAGTACTTACTACATCCTTTTGTTTAAAAAAAGCTTTCTGAATCAAAACCTTATTACTGAGACTCATTATAACTTTATTAACCAAAATATCATTAGGTATATTTAATAATGATATATCTTCTACCTGTTACTTAAAGTACTTCCTAAAATGGGATTCTTACGTTATAATAATTGTATTTAGTGCAAAAAAGTTATGAAATAAATATTATGTTATTATTTTGAATTTATTTCATGACGCATTGCGGTCCCACCTGCACGTGTGACACTTTCGCTTCCATCACGTAGAGCAAAGCATTTGTTATTACTAGATTTGGCCCCATAAATCTAGTTTATGACCTAGACTGGAAATTACTTTGCATAAGTTATAAAAATATTTAGAGTTTACGAATGAGGTTGCATTTTTATTTCTTATTGCATTTGAACTCGAGGCTCTGAATATTTCCTCCCTAAAATCCCCTCTGAATATTTCCTACTCGTCTTTATTTATTTTTTGTAAATATAAAAAACTGCCTTTGGTATTACAATTTTTGTATCTCATCATGTGTACTATTGTACAAAAACTTTAAACTTTGTATTACAATTTCATACGACTGTACAAACGTATAGTGTGCTTTAAAAAAATTCCGTAAATAAAATTTTGCGTGACCTTATTTGAACTGGAAATGTTTTTAACAATAAAACGCTTTTTCTGAAACAACATCAAAACTAAACATATTTGATTATTGTAAAATGAGCCGTGCAAATAGTCAACTAATTGTAAACCGCTAAGTTAGCCAATTAAAATTGGCAAATGCCGTGAAAATAAAGCTAATACCTACTGATGCATCAATAAATAACATTGGTTATCGAGCCAAATAGGTGCAATTAGCTAACTGGATGTATTTATGGTATTAACCGTATTTTTCGACGTTGTCTAATATTAAAGTAAAAATTATTCTCTAAGCTTGTAGTTTATTGTTTACTGAGGCTATAAGTGTACGTGTTCGTCCATGGTTAGTAGGTACTACTACCGTACCTATTTTCATCGCACTGTTTCTGTTTGAAGGTTCGTCGGATTACAGTTACCAATTTAAGGCTTTGAATCATCACTATAGGCAGCCCGTATTAGCCCACTGCTGGTTTTAAGTCTTTGAATGATGTAGTCCAATGTGCCAAAGTTCACGTCTTCAGTGAAAGTTTTAGTAAGACAATGAATCATGGGAATGCTTGCCACTTAACATCAGTAGTGTATTGGCTAAGAATAAGAATGTATTTTTGTATAACTGTGTACATGTGAATAAATATATAGGTTAGAACCAACAGTTTATCCGTTTCGGACGTACAATATAAGGTAGGGCCGTTCTAATTGAATAAACAAATAAATCGGGTGGACCATCAGGTTGTTTCATGATAGATCTAGTAAAACTTTGAGGGGAGTCGAATAAAAAAGAAAACTCTTTGTATCCAGATTCCAGATTGGCCACTTATTCAATTCGCATTTGTTTATTTAGCGAATAAATTCGTGACAAAACTTTTTCCATTCCAACATCGAGCAGTCTCGCCACTAGAAATATACTGAAATGAGTCCCACAGTCTAAAAAATAACAACTTAGGTATATAGCAAATATAATATTTGATGGTATAGCCCGTTTATAAAGTAAATTATTAAGCACACACACATTTACTATAATAATGAACTAGAAAATGTCGTGTGTCATCGGAAATGTTTTGATAAATTATCTATAGGACACACAAATCGGTTGTCATTTGTTTTACAATAGAAGCCTTTAAAACAAATGACAGCCGGCTTAATGACTACTGAAAAACTATCTTAATTATATGACTTGACAATGACACAATAGTCTGACAATTTGATGGACAAAGAAGTTCTATTTTTATCAATATATCGAAAATAGAAAGCTTCAATTGTCAAATTGACAAAAGAAGAAATATACTTAAAAAATGATATGCTGTCTTCTAAATTATTTAGTTTTTAAACGGTTTTATTTAGCTCACGCCGTTTGTTTTATTAATAGAATGTACTCCTAAAAAAAGAGATACAATTATCTAGCTTTCTTCTCTAAGCTGTGACGTCAAAAACGAGAGGGCGGAGGCGCGAAGCCCTGAGCCATACCCGTTTTACGAGCCAAACAAGTACTTGTTCATTTTAATATTCCAAGTTCGCGAGCACGCCGTCATTAGCGACGAAAAGAAACGGAGAAACTAGGCCAGTGGGGATTTCCCTTAGAATAGGTACCTGCCCTCTTATTGTTTCGAACCTGTGAGCTTATGCGAAGCTTAGTTTTAATAAGAATAAGAATCATTTATTGCAAAACTGTGTATAACAATCTTATAATATAAATGTTTTAACAGCCTATCCATTTCAGCGTATAATATTTTAACTTAAATTTAGGGACTTATAATCAATGAATTTAGAAATCATCACAACGAAACAATGATTTCTAGACATTATATCTACATAGTTCATTATGTACGCAAGGAGGTATTAAGGAAACAGAGTAATGATTTCAAAAGGAGGTTTTTAGAATGTGTTAAGAATCTTCAATAAATTATTCGTTTGTTATGTTAGTGCACAAGCACAACACACCAGTTTAAAAAAATACAACTACAATCAGTACTGCTTTCAAAATATATTTAATTTAGTTTCTAAGCTTAGAAACTTGGCAATGTTTACCCAAAAAGCTGAGATTGTATCTACCGCAGGGAGCGTCTATCTGTGTACTTTACTTACACGTGCCGAAATGTGCTGGTTTTTTAAATGAAATGAAATATTTATTTGCTCGAATACAGGTACAGGATAGGTACATAAATGATTAAATAAGTTTCACTGTATTCGACTAGTCAGTCGTGCAAATATTAGAATACATTAGTCATATAAATTATTAATTAGAATTTAGTACAATTGAAAAAATAATATTGACATGTCCACAAAATTAAATAAAAACACTTTGATACCTACTTATTATGTAGGTACACGAATTTTTACTTAGGCTTAACGTTTTTCTTCTGTTTTTGACATATGATGCACGGTTGGTCAAAAATACTCCTATTTCGATCGATAGATAATAATCATAAACACAGTCATATTTTCATTAAATATATTAAGTATAGGTAAACCAAAATCATACGTATTTTAACGTATTTTAACCCGCCATAGGATTCACACCTTATTATTAACCGACGTAAAAATCGGAGGAGGTTCTCAAGCCCACGTGTATATTTTTAGAGGCGTGCAAACTATTGTTTTTTTACAAATTAGAAATCCATTACCGTCTACTTGCATGAACATCCATTTCGTAATGGAATGACAGGTGACGGGACTAAGATAAATATGTAGGGGTTTTTTTGGGTCAGTCGTAAAGAACGATAGTAAAATTTACATCGATCTTAGACTGGACCCTCATCAAGACGGATCCAATGTAGGTATGGTATCAACGGTTATTTTATTGTATAGATAATAAAAATAAATATTGTTTATTTTGTGAATGTTTAAAGCGGTATGTGATTTATTTCTATAAATTTTACCTCTCAAAGTATCTCTCACCGTTTCCCGAATTTTAGTTTCTGAAATATAACACTTGACATTGTTTCCAGAACCATATTTCTGCACAATAAAATAACCATCTCTACACATCATTGTCTTATAGGCACGCATGTATTTCCACACCTACTCAGGTAGTTTTTACGATTCTAAAAAGTATGGAACAGATATAAATAAATTTTATCTCTCCTATGTTTCGATTATTCTTTAGCGTGTATAAAATATTTGGCTGAAGGAGCAGTTCAGTTCAAAAACATAAATTTCCACTTATTACCAATCATCGCAAGCCGGAAATATTTGTAAATCGAAACACAATAGCACTGCAGCTAAAGGTCGCGAAGCGGGAGGGCAGCATCTGTCACTGTCATTTGTTTTTATTAATTCGTGTTTTGTTTCAAAATTGGCATCCTCGCTGGCGTCTGGCGATGACCTGATGAATCACTGCACCCCCCGAAAGGGGGAGTGAGGAGGTAAATGATTTATGCTTTACTCTGAGAGACGCTCGTTTCAGTCGCAATGATAAATGTACGTTACGCAAGGAGCACCGATTTGTTGGACGGTGCAATACCTAATTACGGTTGATCACTACATTTCGGGTGAAGCTTTATTATGACTTGTATAATGAGTTGTGTATTGAATATTTCATTATAAAGTAATTAAAATAATTGGCCTATGCATTTATTAAACATGCATGGCGCATGTTATACCGTCATTTTGTCGAACACAAAATCGAATCATTTTCATAAAACGTTTTGTATATTGGTTTAACGTTCACAAAAGCGATTGCAAGCGCCACCGTGACCCAAAAAGTGTGGCATCGACACGAATCGAATGATTTATCAATGCGGATAATACGAGGCATTAGCTTCACCGCGACACGTACGCACTGGATTTGGCAAAAAGAGACCCGCCGCCGCGGCTTGTGAGATTTATTGGTTGCAAAGCGCGCCAGATGTCGCTCATATTCCGCAATTTTTACGCGCTCTGTCAATAAAGCGAGTTGCCTTATAGCGTTCATTTCTAGGGCTGCACATAATCTCAACAGCCAGCGTCACAGTTCATTTGGGATAAAAGTAACGGAGCTAGCAGTAGAACCACTTCATTTTATCTATTTAAATACAATGGCAATAAAAATGTAATTACTCGTACATTCACCGGCATTTGGTATATCGCAGATTTGGAACAGGAATGGATATTTTGTAGAAAAAAGTAAAAGTTTCAATAGTTTGAATGTGTGACAACCCTACCGCGGTAAAGCTCAGGTCACGTGCCCGCGGTTCAGTTTACGGCGGGTTAAGAAACTGGGTCTCTCGTGCCAGCTCTTTAGTTATAGTTCTTTTTATGTCATTTTTAGTTTCACTAATTGCATTTACTTTACTAAAGCTGGTTCTAATCATAACATAAAAGTTAAAATGATGTCGGTTTAAGTTAGATTTAAACCGTAGTAGCGTCTACGCGTAGACCCTGCTACGGATTGCTACGGCTACTGAATAGCATACTTTAAAAAAAAAGTTTGTTTTCCACACTAGAACAAAACTACATTATAAATATAAGCAATTTGACAGGCATCACAGCTTAGCAGTTGGTAGTAGCTCTACCTTCCATGCTGTGGGTTGTGGGTTCGATTCCCACCCAGAGCAAATGTTTGTGATGAACATAAATATTTGTTTTGTGTCTGAGCGTTACTATGTTTTCTATGTATGAACATATTTACAAAAAAAAATATAAGTATTCTTTCAGCAATCTAGTTTACATAGTACAAGCTTTGCTTAGTTTGGGACTAGAGTCATCATCATCAACCTATATCAGTCCACTGCTGGACGTAGGTCTCTCCCAAGACGCGCCACTGAACCGGGTCTTCGGCTCTTCCCATCCAGTGTTATTATGACTAAAGTGTGATGTGTAAATTGTCCGTGAATATTTATTGAATGGTTCCTATAGCGCTGGTTTTCTGTGGGGTCGAAAGAAGTTATTGTTACTAAACGGGATAACTAAGCAATGCGACTCCCATTAGCGCTGCTTACTATTACACGATAACCATCTGAAATTAGTTAAGCAGACTTATTCCATTTTGCAATAATATTTAGAGATTAAACAAACAACAACTATTAAGGTGGCGCCGCTATACAGATACCATAATTGTGTTTCTAATTAATATAGATTTAAGAGTTAAATAAATATTCATGGACATTTTACACATCACACTCTAGTCCCTAAGCAGAGCTTGTACGATGGGACCTAGATTGCTGAGAGAACTTATATAGTTTTTTTTTGTAAATACTTACATAGAATTCGTAATAGTTGTGTTTAGTATATAAGAACGTCGTTTAGAGTCCAAAAATGTATACCAAAACATCATCCATATGCGGATATCGGTATTTCAGTTCAAAAAGCTTTGTTCGACACAAAGGTCAATAAATGATTGCCTCTCTCAAAACAAATAGCCGGTAAAAGAAAATGTTCTGGCCCTTGTGACGTCACCTGAACGAATTAAGTTCTCCGTCTCTGTCACTCGCCATGACACCACGCTTTCTCACTCTGGCAAGGGGCAATTGACCTATTTTAGGCGCGCGTGCAATTATTTTACCGAGAAAGTGGGGTATAGATTTTGCATGGCTGCACATTCTACCTCCGACTTCATCTCATGGTGTCGACTGAACAAAACACTGAATCATCATCATCACTATGTTTTTCTTTGCGATGGACATTCCTACCATACTAGATTAAATAAAAAGACGTGTGGCACTCGGGGACTGCCGCGGTAAAGCTTTTGCATAGCATTTATTGCTGCACAGTGTTACGCATGCGCAGTGTTAGGTTATTTTCGTTACGGAATTTCTGAATTCGGTTTCCACGCTTAAGACCCGCGATAGAAGCTATGCAATAGCTTATTTTTAAGCAAATGTCTATTCTTGTGATAAGAAACATCTTGTAATCATTATTTTAAGTACCACGTTTATCATGGCCTTTATTACTTTGTAACCATCTTGTTTACGAAAATGATTAATTTGTTTTTTCCGATCATTTTGTTTAACCATGTTTTTGTGCCGATCACGGAAGTACAGGAAATGAGACGGATACAACAAGACGCACCCTACTTTGATCACTGTACTCTGAAACAATCACGAGTCTAACGAAAAAGGATTAATTCAGTTTGAAATGATTCGAGGGTGGCATAATATATTTTTTTTTAATATCTAAATATTCACGGCCACACATCACGCTCTAGTCTCAAACTTATATATATGTTTTTGCTTTGTAATTTTTGTGTACAAAAAAGCGTTTTTCGTTCATTAATTCATTAAAAAATATTTATACTGTTAATAAATAACTTGGGATGTACCGTTTGTTAAAAGCCTGAGAGAGTTCACTTCTGGTCTTGATGACGGGATTTTCAGTTCGGAAAACTTCAGTACTTCATGAAATTTAACATGCTAAAGTTTACTAGAATGGATGCTTGCACACTGAGCACTACCGATATTTAGGTGTCCGATACTAACATTATAAAAGCTTACACAAAAAAAAAACAAATATTGCTGTCAATAACGGTCAAGCGCGGGCTCGATCTAAATCGTCGAATAAAATCTGTAGTATTTGTTTTTTTCTGGTCTTATTTTCTCAATTCTTTGTTATATTTTTCCCGATTGTTTTTAATGATATAATAAATTATTTTAATAAATCATGAAAATTTCGGTTATGAGGACAAGGGATTAGTAATAATTTCCATTAATTTTTTCATGATAACAGAAGAGAGAAACTATGAAATAAATATTTGTTGTCAGATTTTTAAACATTTACATTTTTTTAAAATGTATGCAAAAGTCTATATATCTCTGTATACTGTATGGTTGTGCATATGTAAAAGCGCTCCGGTGATATCGTGTGAATATCGTATCGGCTGTGTGAAAGCAGCTAATGTCGTAATAACTAAGAACATTTGAGCTCTTCAAACTGTTGTCGGTCTCATTTTACGACAGGCCTGCTCCAGAGTAATAATTTACTGTAATTAAACATTTGTCAGACGGAGTTTTCTGGTCTCCTTTCACCTCTTTGAGAGTCAACCGAGTGTGTGATTGGGGTGACGAAGGCTTTTCTATCCTTCATATAAGTGTGTTCGTTGGTTTTGGCTTGAATTTTGTTTTACATACCGTTAAATTAGTAACTTTTAATAGATTATCTCACTTGATTGGTATAATGGAAGCAAGCAAATATTCTAAATTTTCAAACCCAGCCGTGCATCTATTGATTTTTCTATCCGGTAAATTTATGAGCGCAATGCCGGAGCTCACGAGCAGTGAAAAAAACATCGTAAGAAAACTCGCTACTTAAACTTCGCTTCACTTGGACGAATCCTAGTCTCTCCTGTTAATAAAACCGACTTAAAAGTGTAAAGATACTGGGTAATCCCACTCTACATAAGTACTCGTACAACGTCCATTCATTGGCGTATAGGTCGAAGTGGTCCCAAAAGCATATAAATCGTATTTATTATATGCCAAAGATGTGTTTATTACTAACAAGTGGTAGTAAAATCATATGCTATAGTCTAGCACAAGTTTCTAGCCGATTGCAACTCGTTTTAAAATAAAACATTAATAACTGAATTCATGAACATCTGAACTTTATTGTTCCAATTTCTGATAGCGAACGGGAAGGAACGAAGTCGTAAAACTGTTATTGGCTGAGATATAAAATGAGCCATAACATACTGCAAGGTGGTAGAAGCATCAATTAAGCGAACCAATTAATCTACTGATATAGTAAATTTTACGATTATAACCAGAGTTAAACCACGGTTCGTGCGGAAAGCCGGTTGCCGGCGTAATTATCCCGGTTTTCTAGTAAATATGCCGCTCAGAGGCCCGTTCACAAATATATGTGACAAACGTAAACGTATCAAAAACTAATCACACTGCGGGATGATGCTGCAACGCTTGGCAGTGAGCTGGCATTGGCGCGCATTATGACTCAAACACCGTTTGGATACGTTTACGATTGTCACTTTTATTTACGATCGAGCCTTATAGTAGAAGCTAGAGAACGCTCTACTAATAAGCTCGTATAAAGTTACGCCTTGCAGTAAAACATATAACACTGACTGATATGCATGTAGGTTTCTGTGAAAGCTCCTGCGCTATGGGATACGCATGAGTATATCGTATCGACGTTGACTTACGAGCCTACTCCACTGAATAGTTTAGCAAATATTGGGTGTATCCCAAGGCCGCCATACCTCAATAACTGACCTAACAGTGACCAAGAAGGGTCAGTGGAACGACGAACGCCAGATGAAGGAAACCTGCTTGATATTATGAATGTAACCCAACCCGCCTTCGGCCGTAACCATGAATATTTATGGGACTGTATGGCGAGGGAAAACTTGCGATAAAATTCAGCTGAGCGTAAAGTTTGGTTTGAGTTTTTGCTGGTAATGTATTAGGTTGCAGAAATAAATCCTAAGCGCGTTTGTAGAGCTTTATTCATTTCAATATACCTATCTATTCACTGTTTGATTTCGAACAATGTAGATACACTGTATGTTATTAAACTCCTTTTTTTGTTGTTGATAAGCCATTATATAATTTCATAAAACTTTATGTTAATTAACCCGGCAATGCAACTAGTTACTTGACTAAATTAACTATTTTATGTGTATTTATTAATAACTGTTAAAACTGTAACTTCTTTGTGAATTATTTTATTTGATATTTTCACGCTATATGAATACTTAATATTCATCAATACAAATAAATGTTGTAGAATATTAACGAGTCGACATTTAGACAATAGATTTTCTAATGATGTTTAAACAAAGCAAACGTCTAAAATATTCGAATCGTGTCGAATATCTTTTTGTTACTATTTGTACTAATTAAAATTCAGAGTACCTAATATCACGGTAAAAGGATTCGAACTCCACGATCTACGAGTACTATCTATTGTTTCTTTCGACTTTGAAGATAAAAAGGGATAAATCTATAATTAAACTTCGGTCTTTAATTAAATACAGCTTGACATTTCAAAGAAAGAGGACATACGTTTAATTATAATCGAACACAAATATCATTGGGGCAGCGTCGAGTGATTGCGGGTCGGTATAGGGCTGACGGTTCCTAAAGCACATTGATTTATAACAAAAAAATAAGTATTTTCTTCAATTACAAGTTGTTATCGTTGTACATTTGTCGTAACTATTATAGGTATAGAAAACTGCAAACTATTTTTAATGTAATATTTCAAGATGTCATTCCAAAGACCGATTTGTATTTAAAAGTCAAGTATATGATTTTATCCTTACAGTACAGTGTACACTGAAAATTATACATAATATTGAAATCGTGAAATATAAGTAATTATATTATCAAAGCGTTCTTAGACAATCAACATAATAATCCAACCTAAATATAATATATACGTATAGGTCTTAATATTCAAAATACTTCCCTCGGCTTAAACCCAAAACGTAATCTATAGCCTGCCTCTAAAACTGTCATGTAACGCTCAAGCCCGTACAGGTGACATAACGGAGATCGACAGCCCTAGTTACAGCGAGAGGGAGACAGCTAAGATTAAAAGCGTGAGTGACAAGGACAGATATCGGGATTGCCCCAGATTAGAAGCTATAGTATGATGCTATCATTGTTTGTCGCGACGCGCGAGTAATGGGAACGCACATAGAATCTGCGTTTCTCAGACTGTCTGGAGACTCATCATTTTATTAATATTTACAGCACAGGTATCGAAAAACATTGATAAAAAAATATAAATAAATAATACTGGACAATTAACACAACATCATCTAGCCCCAAGCTAAGCTGAGCTTGTGTTATGGTTACTAGAAGACTGATATACTTAATACAATACATTACATTGATAGATATTTTTTATTATGCAAATATGAAAATGAAATGACGTTTTTACTTAGTATACTTAAAGTAAGTAAGTGCTCTGGACTGTTTGTTTTATATCTACGAATTCTGACGGCTTAATTTAATTCCGGATATAAAGTTTTTCATAATTAAAGTTAGGCGTAGCTAAAAATCGACGTACAAAGAATAGGCGAGGGGCTTCGAGCAGTACTGCGTTTGACAGCAGAAGTAAAGGTTAATTATTTTCTTAAATGGATTGACCTGGAAAGTGCTAGAGCAAGTAGGCACAAAGTTATTAGCAAAATCGGTTTTATCGTAAAAAGTGTTATGGATTTAGTAATTATTTATCGGGTTGGTTTCTTTTAAATATTTATACGGGTAACTAAGTAGGAAAATCTTTACCTGAAATTTTAACCTATCTATTGCATAGATTGCATTGCATCTATCGCGGGCCTTGAGCGTGGAGACCGAATCCAGAAACTCCGTAACGAAATAACCTAACATTCCGACCGGCGGCAAAAAATGCTATGCAATAGCATTACTGCGGCTGTCCCCGAGTGTCTTTTATTTGTTATCAAACTTGTTAGCAGATTACACACGTGCTATGTAGATTCATATTTAATTAAAAACCTTTGTTCGTTAGAATGTTATAGAACTATCTCATTATTTTCTGTTTAACTTAGAAAGAATAAAATCTGAACTTTAGAGCGTAGCTCATTATTCCTAGTAATGCCTGGAAGTTTCATCCAAAGTCAAATAAAAACTGTGGAACCTTGCAGACTCGAGTTTCATAGATGTATAATTTACAAAACTGTGATACTTGTAGGTACTAAACTGAATAATTATTTTGTGCGATGATTTGGAATCATAAAACCTCAAAACAAACATTTGTGTTCTTGGACCTGGACCTTATGAAACTTAAGACTTGCTCATGCAGAATAATATTACAGAAATAGTTACTTTTTTACATTTATCAGAAAGTTTTTCATACTTATTTATCTGTGTGATTAAAAAAACGTAATAGATGTAAAAATGTCAGTAAACAACTTGCTCCTACTCTAAAACATTTGTGCAAGATCAGAGACTATAGGTATACGGTGTTGTTTGTATTGCCTAGGACGTTTTAGTAAATTGATTAGGTGTATGTACTTAGCACTAAGACTAACGGTCTATCTTATAAAAAGTTAGCGCAGACTTGATGTATTGATTACCATACGTAATGATGACATAAAGTCAACGCTGACTTTTTATAAGATAGGAGGTTAGACAATACAACAACGTAAGAGAATACTACTTAATTGGTAAATCAAATCTTTATTCACAAACAATCAGTTGAGCTATCTACAGACCGTTGCAAACGATCTATAGATAGTTCAACTGATTGTTTGTGTTCTTATGTATTTTATATGACAATGTACATTTTGTAAATACTGTATAGTCGTAAGTTTATTTGTGAAAAGAGAATACTTAAACTAAAATGCTCTGGCAATTTCATATATTTTAATAATCTTGTGAATATTATCACTGAAGTACCTTATACTAGCATCCATAAAATATAAAGACGCGCCACACGCAGAATCCATCATAACCGCCGCTCTGCGAGACAACTTGGGAACTTGCCGAAGAATATATTAAAACTTTATCAAAGCTGAAAGTTCCATTTCCTTTCTGAGTGTCGCGGAAACCCTCAGGAGGAACCTTTGTGCTTAGGGTGGGGATACATGGTGCGAAGACACTACATCATGTTATCGTTGTTGAGGAACCTACAGTTTAACTGCAACCTGGATCTCTTTTTCTTTTTTACAAAGAATATGTCGTCCTTTGGCCACAAACTCTTTTTTTTTATATTATAGGCAAACGCTTGGCCGCAATCACATCTGATGCAAAATGATGATGCAGCCTACGGTGTAACGCGTTTGCCTAGATAAAACCTATTCACCCTTCTCTTAAAAACGTCCAACTCACCTGGTGGAAAGTGATGTTGTGGCCGACGATGCAGCAGGACGATCTAGGAGACCCTATTCACTCGTGCCTTGAAGAGACCAAGATTATAGTGATCGGGAAAGACAGAAGCTGGCAACGAAGATCTCAAGATCTCTCGAAGATCTTTTTAATGGAGAAGAAAAAAGGCTGATAATTTATCTATGAAATGTTATCAAAAGATCAAGAGCAGTTCTTTTAATGCGCGTGTCAGTCGGTCCTGTCAATAGTATTCTAATCTCATAGCGTATTCAGACCCAGATACTAAAACAGCATTTAAATTGTCAACTTTTTTATGAATTCATATGTTAAGCATAAGAATTAAACGGCATCTTGATGTGTATCATCTGTCAGCTTACAAAGTAATTCCATAAAAAAAATGGTAATCTGTAAAGTCGGTTTACTGACGATAGTTGAACGTGACAACGAACGCAAAGGCCGATTGTGCTTCTTTGTCGCTCGTTCCGCACTCTCGCTTGCACTTCATGGAACGCCTCAGAGCGAGGTAACGCCGCATGAGTCTCAGAGCGAGGTAAAGCCGCATTTTTTGTGCGTGCAGCCGGCTCTATCGAATTATAAGACGTTGTCACGTCAAAAGTGTGGTACGGTGTTATATTTGAATTTTGAATATACATTTGTCCCCACTACTTTCCCTCAGAGTTTTATGAAACCGACGCAAAACAAACTCTGCCAAAGCTGTGACAACGCGCCACAGAAGCCATAAAGCCAAGAACAGGTCAAGGACGATATTGTAAAGCTACCCTTAGACACTAAACTGAGAAAAACAAAATTAATTGAAACGAAATAAATTGAATTTACCTAAACTTTATAAAACTTTAGTAAAAATCAAAAAATTGACATCTAATTAGGTCACAGAATAACCAGTTGGTGTATTTCAGGACTCGTTTCGTTTGCTGTCATAACGAAATATTTTTACTTATTTATTTTATTTATGAGCTTTCTATGACCTACTGTTGGGATTTTTCTCATTTCCTCCTCTTTGCACGGCGGTGTTGTGTGATCGTCCATTCATGCTGGGATTTGTAGAGCTTTATAAAACCGTATCGCGAAGTTTGTACGTTATA
This sequence comes from Ecliptopera silaceata, assembly GCA_932527185.1. NCBI lineage: Eukaryota > Metazoa > Arthropoda > Insecta > Lepidoptera > Geometridae > Ecliptopera > Ecliptopera silaceata. The sequence continues at coordinate 3,792,748 of OW052208.1, read as the reverse complement.
TCACTTCGGATTCTTACAGTCAAAGCATATTACACAAGCAAAAAAATCTTTGGATCTGCGTGATTGATATTATATTATGGCTCAGAATTTGTATATTTATGAATTTGCATGGTATGCCAAAGTATACCTTACTTATTCATGTATCAAAAATAGGCAAAATTATTGCAACCCGATTTTATTTCTGTTTTAAGGTTTTTAGGCTAATAACTACTAACGGTCTATCTTATAAAAAGTTAGCACAGACTTGAAGTATTGATTACCATACGTATTGATGACTTAAAGTCAACGCTAACTTTTTATAAGATATGGGGTTAATCTACACGTCCATCTAATAATGATTCTATTAAATTGTATTATTTATTGTAAGCACTTTCTACCGTTGAGGTAAGTTGTTCACGTATTCGAAGCAGGTTCTAGGTAAACTGGTCATTAGTGACCCACAGTAATGATATATCGCACTAACGGTGGGTACGTTACTACAGAATGCTTATGTAAGTTTATTGTTAGTGAACACGCTGTACGTACTACGTTCCTAATGTACTTACAAATGAGCGGTCATATGATTTTATAGCTTCACCAATGCTAAGTAATTTTCGCCACACTGTATTTCTTGGTTTTATTTAAACAAATGAACGTTTAATGCAATGGAGTTGATATTGAGACTGTAGCACACTATTTTTTTAACATTTGGGTCAAAGAAAATATACCTACAGTAATGTTCATATTTTTACTTACCTCCTTGTAAGGATGTGATTGTCGGAAAGGGTCTAAAACACTAAAATATATATACTTACCGAAACTTTTTTATTTTATCCGTCTAACAATATTTTCCCCTCACACTTAACGACTGCTTAACAGTTTCCAAACTTAGCATCCTACACTTTTTTATCGCTATCAGTGAGATAAACAAAATCGGCGCCGACGTTTTCTCGTTAACCCAAAACCAATAGCACCAAAGTGGGTAAGATTCCTACGATCTCCAGCAAACAGCTCGGCGAAAACAACACAATTTATCAAGGGGGTTGAGATATCGGCAACTCTTTTCGGCAAAAGTCGGGCAATAAAAGCCACAACCTACCCCCGTGGGGTAGCAGCTGTGGAAACTCAGCCGGTTCACTTTGTGTTATTGATTCGTTTTCAGTTTTATTAATGAAAACTACGGGTGATAAATTGTAGTTGGCTTACATCTGTAGACTTTCTTAATTTATCAATGAAGTCCTTAAAATAAGACTCATGTCTATAATGCTGATTTCTATCTATCTCTATATATATCTAGATACCTTTCGGTCGTTGAACAATCACTTATTTCAATTACAAATGCTTTGTTAGTCTAGTCTTGTCAGATCTCATGGTCGTGGTATTTACCCGAAGTGAATCAGCTACTTAGACAGTCACGAGATACCCTTGCGGGGATTTCATATTCCAATATGGCGGTTGTGCCAGACGCCAATTCACTTATACTAGTGACTCATTGACCGAGAAATTGGTGAATCCCTAACTCTATCCCATTTTTTTAAACCACAGTATCTTTATTTATTAAAAGAGTTTGCAACTTGTGTCTTCTAATGTTTATTATTTATATCATAGTTTCGAGGTCTAAAATCGATCGATAAGAATAAGTATTGAATTGAAACAGTAAGAAAACTCTAAAACAAATTAAAAATAAAAAAGAAAACGAATGCAACCACTTTATTGAATACGTACGTTGTATAACTTATTAGAGAATAGTTTATACAAAAAGAGGTTTTAATAAATCGAATGTAGGTAACTACAATGACTGAAATTGAATTTAAAAAAAATGTAAGGCGGTATATTTTTTGTGACTTGATATTGAGAACAGCATAAAATATTATTTTATATTTTTCAGCGATTGCCACCTCTCTAGATTGGAGTTAGTACTAAGTAAAATTATTACCTGAATACCACTCAAATAATAGTGAAAGTAATAACCACTTACCATTGAGTTGTAAAACGTAAACAAAGACGTGCTACGTGGTGACTCTATTATTTTAATGGAGATTTAAGCTCCGTTCAGAATACAACACTGTTTGAGAGAATCGCTTCAGGAATATAAAGTGTGCTGCATCAACAGATTAGCTAGTCAAACCAGGTCAAACAATGGACGGTGTTAGCATATAAATATGGACAACAAAACATTGACTATGCATATTTTTACGACCGATGTGGCGCGGGCGAAATCCGCCTGCGATGCGGAGGTTGCGGGTTCGATTCCCGCCTTGGGATAAATTATTGTACGATCTGCAAATATTTATTCCAGGTGTTCTGGGTATTTTGTATGTATAATAAAAAATATCTATCCATGTAATGTATTGTATTAAGTATGTCAGTCTACTAGTACCCATAACACAAGCTCTGCTTAGCTTGAGGCTATATGATGTTGTGTGGATTGTCCAGCATAATTTTTTTATATGACACAAAACTAACCTGCACTGGTAAAAGCAGATAATATTTATGACTTTGATTGCCATTCGGCCTGAAAATCCATTCATTCAGTAAAGTGAATCTCATTCATTCATTCGCATGGTACAGTATCTACTGTCATACATTTTAGGAAATTAAATTTGGCCCTCCGGCGAGATGGAGCGACGATCTGAGGAGTGTAGCTGGCAAACACTGGATGAGAAGAGCCGAAGACCGGGCTCAGTGGCGTGTCTTGGGAGAGACCTACGTCCAGCAGTGAACTGATATAGGTTGATGATGATGATGATGATGATGAAATTTGGAACGTTTTTTAAACTGGCCAATAAATCTATGGTCTTTCCACTAACAAACTAATTTAACGAAATGAAGGCATGTTTGCGAGACAGGAATAAAAAAATGACGGCAATTCCCCCCCCACCGCTCGGATTATAAACAATAACTGACGGAGCTCTTGCTTATAATTTCTATTTTACCTGGAAATTGTAATCCTATTCGTGTAAAAGTTGTGTTGTTCTGAAACTGGCGACTGGAGATACATGGTGACACATGTACAACACCGTTCGGAGATCGCAAACACCTTTTTCTTTCCCGCAAAGGAAAGAAACAGTAGCAGCACAAAGGTCGGTTATCATTTTAAATTCTTAAATAACCGTAGAAGAAGATTATTTACAACTATATTTCGTATTTTCTAAACCCGATGCCGGTGCACGTTTAAACTTTGCGAACAGCTGATTGGGCAAAGTACAGACTGTCATTGAAATGTGCATGACAGACACCGTTGTTGCCAGTGGTGAATCAGTACTATTCGGATACATTTCACAATATAATCGATTACATTTAATCGATCCCGTCGAGTTCAATAAATTATTTATAAACGCACATTAAAAATGGAAACAGACAACATCACATTTAGAGTCCGCCAACAACAAAGAGCTAATTCGTTGGGAAATCTCTCAGACGCCTCCTTATATGATATGACCAGAATTAATCAATTAAATACATTATTTGACCAAAGTATTTCTACAAATATACTTCAACAGAAAATAACCAGCCTTGAACTTAAGTTAACTATCGCTGACAGTGAAACAAATAGACTACTACAAGAAACAGAAAAATATAAGAAAGACTTAGAAAATTGTTATAAAACGATTGAATTACTAGAAAAGAAAAACTTAAATGGGGTTTATGCTTCCCCGTGTTATGGAAGAAAAAGGAAAAGACCTAGACTTTATTTATTGGACGAAGAATTAAATCAGAGATACGCAACACTTACACCTAAAAAAAATACGCAAAGTTGTGAAATTGACGTTGATGTGGAGGAGTTACAAAAACAGGTATGCCAGTTAACAGAATGGTTAAATATTGAAAGAAAAAAGAATAATGAAATCAAAAAATTGTCTACAGCACAAAAAAGCAAAACGAAGCGGAACTTAAGGAAAATAAGGACATCAAAACAGAAAAAATCACGCAAATTGAAGAACAAATGCATAAAACTAAAAAAAGAGCTCGAGAAACTCAATTTTAAAGTTTTTGAACTAGAACAAAAACTGCAACTTAACAACATGTGCTCATCGAGCCCTGACATAACAAAAACGAAAGACCAGATTCCAAATATAAACAAAAACGACCTGCTAAAGGATACTGTAACAACAATAGTGAAAACTACCGAAACTCTAGTGGTTTCAGATGAAATGGGCCAGGATTTGGCAGCAAGATTGATAAATAGCAATACGAAAAATATGAAGATAACCAATTATTGTAAACCAGGCGCATATGCGGAACAAGTACTCGAAAATATAGAAGAGAAGACAAAGAATTTGAAACAGGAAGACACATTAATCATAGTCATATCTCGGTATATAAAGAGATACTCTAACTTTAATAAATATTTGCAAATATTAAGTAAAATAATATCCAGCCCCCATCGTAAATTCAATATTATACTGACAGGTTTCTTATATAATGGTTTTAGGGATAGTGAAATTTATAATCTAAATAATAAGATCATACAACTGGTAAACATGAATGAGAATATGAGATATATAGATCTAAATATTGAATCTAAAAGTATCAAAGCAAATAAATATTATCATAGTACAGAGATTTTAAAAATAATTAGTGAAGTAGTTTTTAAAGGACAATCAACTTTAACTTTTATAAAACCTGTAGAAAACTCCAATACAAACACTCTAAATAAATCTTTTTTTTTAAGGGAAACGACTCTAAACATAAAACGTTAATCATAATGCATGCAAATGTCCGTAGTATTCATAACAAATATTTACTTATCGAATCCATAGTAGATGACATAAACTGTGATGTACTTTGCCTTACCGAAACATGGGCGTATGACCACCACGTCCAAGGAATGAAATTGGATGGGTTTGAACTCTCGTCGTACTTTAATAGAAAAATTTTTGAACACGGTGGAACTGCAATTTTTACTAGGCTAGGCATAGATTATAAGATAAGAAAAGATTTAAATCGCTTGTCTTTTGAAATGAACATAGAAATATCGGCAATTGAACTACGAAAGATAAAACTCGTCATAATCTGTATATACAGAGCTGGTACTGACTTTATTCTATTTTTTGACATTCTTACCAAGCTTTTACATATGCTATGTCGTGAAGGGAAAAAAATGGTTGTTACAGGTGATTTCAATCTAGATATTTTGACAGAAACAAGTAACACGCGTAGGTTAAATCACATATTAGATAATTTTAATTGTAATTTTGTAATAAACGAACCGACAAGAACCATTACCACGACAAAAGGCACTAGTGCGACGTGCATCGACAATTTCATAGTTAATTTTGACAATGTCGTGGGAACCGTCTTAAACTCTAAGTTATCAGACCACAATGTTATACAGTTACAATGTGATATTGGACACAAAAAAACTAACTCAATTTCCATAAATCAAGTGAGAATCTATTCCCAACAGAATCGTGATTACTTTCACTTCCTATTTGACCAAAACTATGACATTTTAAAAAGTGACTTGGCGCATTTGATGGATTCCGATAAAAAGATGACCTTGCTGTTAGAAGCTATCAAATTTTATTTCAATGTTGCTTTTCCGAAAATGACACCCAGGAAACGAATTCCGAAAAAATGGACAACTAAAGGCATTCAAATTTCGAAATTGAAGTTAGAAAAAATGGAACTGTTAGAAGAGTTACAACCTAATGATAATTTAAGAGCAAAGATTAAACAATATAGGAAAATCTTGAGAAAAGTCATGCATAAAGCTAAAAAAATACAGTTCATAACGAGAATCAAATATTCAAATAATAAAATAAAAGAATCGTGGAAAATTATAAAGGAACAATCTAAAACAAATTTATCACAAAACAAAAATAATATTGAAAATATTGTTGATGAACAAAATACAAAAATCACAGACCCCCAAATAATAGCTGATACTTTTAATAACTTCTTTCTAAATATAGCAAGAAGCTTGACCAAAACCGTCAAAATTGACTTACAAAAATCGCTAAAGTATTTGAGTACCATAAAAAGACCTTCAACAAATATAAATTTTAACATAATTGAATATAAAGAATTTAGACGTATAATAAAAAGTATGAAAAACAAAAAGTCTACAGATTGCCATGACTTGAACAGTAAAATTGTCAAAGAATTAATATTAAACAATGATAAGTTACTAATGGTTGTCTGTGATGTAATAAATGAATGCATCTCGGAGGGGGTATTCCCAGATGTTCTCAAAATAGGTAGGATAATTCCATTATTTAAAAAAGGCAGTTGCCAAGAACTTAACAATTATAGACCTATCTGTATTCTGCCTACTATATCAAAGATCTTTGAAATGATTATAAAAGAAAAAATTGTTGATTATTTTGAGAGTTCTAACTTATTTACCACAGCTCAGTACGGTTTCCGTAAAAACAAATCCACTGAGATGGCAATCAGGAATGTAGTATATTATGTGTTACGGGCTTTGGATGAATCGCAAAAATGCGCAAGTATCTTTTGTGATTTGTCCAAGGCTTTCGATTGCATAAGGCATGATATTCTATTGGAAAAGCTAAAGTACTATGGTTTTGATGGCAATGAATTAACATTGATGAATTCATACCTTACAAACAGGTCACAAATGGTAACAGTAAATGGTAAAAATTCGAAATACGGTCTCATTGATATAGGTGTACCGCAGGGATCAATTTTGGGCCCTGTTCTCTTTCTCATTTACGTTAACGACTTAGCGAGCTGTGTTCCAGATTGGGCTTTCATAAATTTATTCGCAGATGATACTCATATAGGTTGCAAAGATAAAACCTATCCTAAGCTAGATATAAAAATTGAACAGTCAATGGAGCTACTAAGAAGTTGGTTCGAAGCAAATGGAATCATTTTAAACACGGAAAAAACTGTAGTTCTTAGATATCAAACAAAAATAACCAAAGACGCGCCGAATACTACGGGACATGCATTCTTAGGATACAGGATTGATCGAACAATTTGTCATATACCTCACATTGAGATGCTATGTAAAAGACTAGCGAGTGCTAATTATGCTTTGTTTAAACTAAAACCATTAATTGATGTAAAATCACTCATGACAGTATATTACGCCTATGTCCACTCTATTATCAACTACGCAATAACTGTTTGGGGAAACAGCTCCTCTGTAAGGAGAATACTTTTGTGTCAAAAAAGATCAATTAGGATTATATTTGGGCTCAAACATAGAGTATCAGTAAGGAAATACTTCGTTCGTAATAAAATAATGACAGTAATATCACTTTTTATATATAAGAGCTTGTTAGAAATACATCAAAACAAAGAGCAGTACATAAAAAAAGAAGACACACACAACTATAATCTGCGAAATAAGCATAAACTTTATAATCCTAGAATAAGACTAGCTAAAATTCAAAAGCAGGGTGATTATAATAAAATAATAATGTATAATAAGTTGCCTATCAAAGTATCTAACCTAGAAAGTGTTTTAGAGTTTAAAATGAAAATCAAAGGCTTTTTTGAAGTGAATGCTTTTTATTGTTTAAATGAATTTATGAATATGAAATTAATGGAATCATCGTTTGACATAAAATGAACTTGACATGTATACTATATTTTAATTTTTTAATTTAACTATATTTCATTGGACTTGATTGAACATTGAACTTTTTTTATAAATTAGGTGCTCATACTTTATATTTATTATACTTAAAATGTCTAGGGCCCTACTATAAATGTAAAATCGATTAAAATTAGTATCCATTGAAATGTATAATATTGTAATTGGACATGCCTTGTATGACTTACACTGTTATAATTATGGCGAAATAAATAAATGAAAAAAAATGAAAAATGAAAAATAGGAAAAATTATATCTTGTATTATTATACAGTCGGAAACAATACGTAAGACATTGTAGATTATTGTGTTACATTACGGTTTTTGTAGCAAAATTCTTAGAACTATGAATTTCCTCATAAACTACGTAAATCTTACAATAACTGTTCATTGACCTTATTGACGACACTGCAAAGGTATCTGGGTGTTGGCCATAACTAGTATGAAGAGTTCAAACCACAACCACTAGGTACATGGTATAGTCTGACCATGTTAAGTCTGCAATCTTATTTAGGTTACAAAAGTATTAATTCTAATTATGCAGCCACTTTTACATCTGATCTCAGACGTATGAAGACCACCATTTCCCTAAAGTTGGGAAATCGTATTTAGTTAATAAAATATTTGAATTTTGTGATAGTTTGCAGCAAACTGAGCATGGTTAGTCTCTAGTGACAAGCACATATACAATACCTTACAAAATATACATCTAACGTCGTCAAGAGAAATAAATACAAATGTGGTTTTTCCTTGTTCTTAACATCTACTTAGCATACTAGTAATATCCAGTTTTATGCATCTTCATCTAAAGTCTAATAAGGATATTAACGGTATATCTTATAAACAGTTAGCGCAGACTTGAAGTATTGATTACCATACGTAGGTAATGATGACATACAGTCAACGCTAAGTTTTTATAAGATAGGGGGAAAACCTTTTTTTATAAGTAAGTACCTACCTTCTTTGTTATATTAAAGAATGAGTTTGATTTTTGACTTCTAATTCAAGTTATACAAACAACACATTGAACAGGCTCTAGGAAACAATAATATTAACTTAAGACGCAAAAAAATCTAGATTTGGTACTAATATATGAATTTAGGTATCTATTTGAAAATTGGTCGTAGATAATAAATATGATATAAAGGTATGGTCGTTAAAAATGTTTAGCGGGGTAAAAATTCAAAATAAAAACTAATAATAACCGTGGTTTTCTATGTTATCATATCAATTTTTTATAACTTCAATTCATGCTAACACGAAAACTCATGCTAAACGAGCAAGTTGTGTTTACCTGTTATTGTTTTCTCATGCAGCACAATAATCTGTATTTAAAACTAGCATGTATCTTGAATAAACTGTTGGTAGACCTAATAAATAAATAAATGACCAACTCCACACAAAAGGCTCATGAAACCCCTAGTTATGACATGTAATTGGACTTTCCCAAGACCAGAAACGTCACATCTGCACCGCAAGTCATGTGCAGGGCAGCTGACGTTTCTACAATGACCGAGTCATTACTCGGAACAAACGTCAATTTACTGGAGTAAAAATTCCGATCACGGTTTGTACCATGAGTTGTCACAGTAAAATCGCCTGACTTAACTACAGTAGTTACGTCAATATTAGTATGACGAATGTAGACTCTGCACGTCACTTGATGTCAATGTGACGTTTTTAGTCTTGGGAACGTCCACGTTTCCTATGTTTAGTATTTAATCTAGGATTATAAAACTCCTCGTTTTAAATTACAATGAACGAGGCGCTGTAGTGCCGATACTATGATTTACAGAAAATATTTTATTCACATTTTTAGATTTTTTTTTGCATTTGCTATATTCAAGGTGCACGTCACATTTTCCACGTGACAATGTACCTAATACGTCATCAGTCTCCACAGAATGTTGTCACTATTGAGTGAAGACAAATCAAACGAGCACCAACGCAAGTACTTGTTTAACATACTGATGCTCTTCAAGAATTGTCGCAACCTCGGCCAGGTGGCTGAAGTGACGTCACGTACGTAAAAGAAATTTCGTGACCTTACTACGAATTCTGCGGGACTACGGCGAAGCGTCGTAGCACGAAGCTTTTTGCTTCGATTGGCCAATGACGTGTTGGAACTACGTGCATATTGGATATAAGATTATTGAACTAAAAAGCATTGAGAGATAGGCACTTGAAAAAGACGTTCGCGGAAACTTGTTCCAAAGATTGAGCACTTTGTAAGACGCTTTTGTAATAAAATATTTCAAATAACGTCTAATTTTGCCAAAACGACATTGCGACATCTTTATAATTAGTTACCGCGATGTAAAACGAAACGAAAGGGAACGTTACTAGTCAAATTACGCCAGACGCCACCCCCACACTTCATCTCTAATTTAGCCCGCGACAAACTTTTCCAAATTATTGTAAGTATTCAATTTGAAATGCGCCGCAAAACAAGCAAAACGAACGGAAGCAAATAAATCCACGTCCACCGATCCTATAGGAATCATAACTTTGTAAGCCACCTGTAATTGATCCGAGCGTCCTGTACCTTATAATTTAATGTAGCTAAATGTTATCTTGCGCTGGCTGAATCCATTTATTTTGTATCACGGTCCATTTGCTGTGAATAGTGTAGCTTTTAAGTTCAGACCCAGTGGGATACAAGTTTCGGTATGATCTTTATAGAGGAATTTTAGATATTATACTACGTTATATTATATTTACTACAGCTTAGGTACGCTAGTTTCAGTATAGTTTTTGAAACTTTTGTGAAATGTAAATTGCTGTTTCTTTTGTAGATGAATAAAGAAATTAGAGTACACTACACTATCTACTTTGACAGCTTTAAAATAATAAAATTATTATAATATTTTAAATATTAATTAATGCTCTCGACAGTTAATACAAAAATATCATCAGATTACGATGTAGCATTAAAAACGTGAACAATTTCAATTTCAAGCAATTTCTGACCTTATTTCAATAACTGTAAAATGCTGTTTGAAATGGCACGCGTGGCACACCAATGGCAATTTGTTCATTCTCTAGGGAAGGTTTTATACAAGTCATGATAGAAAAAAGCATAGTCATGTAATATAAGGTGCGTTCACATATAATAAATCAAATAAAGATCAGGCTCAAGGACGCAGATTAGTGGAGACCTTTTTCATACGATGTGGATTAGTGATGTGGATAAATATTTATAAGTGTTTCGTTTATTGTACATTATTTTGATTGGCAACCATCACAGCTCAGTTGGTAGCTCTGCCTTCCATGGTGTGGGCCGCGGGTTCGATCCCCAAGCTAATGTTTGTGTGATAAACAAAAATATTTGTTTGACTGGGTGTTCCTATGAATTCTATGTATGTATGTACAAATGAATATAAGTATTTTATCAGCAATCTAGTTCCCATAGTACAAGCTTTGCTTAGTTTGCTTAGTTTAGCATAAATATTTATTTATTATGTAATGTGTATACTTATCCAAGTACGTATATGTTGGAACTTTAAGAACTGTAAGAAGGATCATATAAAAAAACGGTAGGAACCAGGCCATAAGTTTCTTGCCCGTTCTTCCAGGCTCTAGTCGCGTGGAACTGGCACCTAGAAACACCTAGTATGTAAGACGATTCTAAATGATCCTTGTGATTTTATTGAATAAAGATTTTTTTTAACTTTATTTTACTTTAGAGCGAATAAGTAAAATGCTATCATGCTGTGGTCCATGTAACTGTTATGAAAGCAAGGCAATTTCGCTTATCGTGCTTTTCAAACGAGTGCGGAATAAAAGTGTAGTAGGAATAAAAGTCTGTACATACTACAATGCAGCAATAGAAAATATGAGTCCATTTTATACTTTGTTTTACTTCTAGCTTCTTCCTCTTTTTGTACCTAATTGCGATCTCCGTTCTTATACTCAGAAACATCATTTAACTCTAAACTACACACATCGTTAGCTAAGCTAGCCTTGTATTTCGTTTTATTGGGTAAACTGCTGTATTTTGTTTCTAGGTTTTATTTTTACTATTGTTTTTTATTTCAATTTGGGCAACACGATAACAAATAAACCGAATAATCAGTCATAGTCATGAAACTCAAACTCAAACTCATTTATTCAATAAAATCACAAGGATCACTTTGAAACGTCTTACATACTAGATGATTCTAGGCGCCAGTTCGTCGCGACCATGTATTTATTTATTCATTTGTATCTAGTAAGATCATGTCTTATATTCGTATTTTAGGTGATTTTAAGTTGTCTGCCTCTTTTGTACCGTTTTTCAACAGTTATTTTTTCTACCGTTATTTTTAAATCTAATGAATCTAGTGTTTCCAACTATTGGTTGTTCTCGTTCTGTTTTATAATATGCTTTGTTTTTCTTAACATGTAAGTAGGACTTATGAAAATAGGAAAGACTGCGGATATACTACAAGAGCTAGGTTAAGATGAAGATTGCCCTCGTGTCGTATAGGGAGGTCAAGGAGGCCGCCCTGGAAAGGAACAAATAGCGTGATTTGCATTCATTACTTTGACAAGAGCGTACCTCTTAAATAAGAAGAAGAAGAATAATATTTTTTGCGTCATTTCACATTTATAAACTTACGACTACTACAGTATTTACAAAATTTACATATTTATAAAATACATAAGAAACAGTTGAGCTATCTGCAGACCGATACAAACTGTAATATCGCTTATTTCATAAATAACTTAAACAAATCTCAGTTTTGTTTGTTCAATAGATAGATTATAAAATTTTCAATAGAACTCTTTATTGGTCGCACCACACAATGAAATACTTAATAGAACACATAAACAATGGTTTTAGAATGGGCGACTTCATCGCTGCTCGAATTCTACTAGGCAAATGAAAAAGCAAAATAGGATGGACTTTAGCGGCGTCAGTCTGCTTCGACGTCTATTACTGATTTACATTTCCAAATGATCATAAATCGGTCAAGTTCATAAGCACTGGTTTACGTGAAATGCGGTTAGCTCCCACGTAGTCTGGTTTACCGCGTGCGCAAACCCACTATTTATATCAGAGCTTTATGACAGGTACATTAATAAAATTATTTTGAGAGCTGTTACAGTTTTAAGATCAATTTGGCTGACTGACTGTCATGTATATGTACCAAAAAGTTCTAAAGCATTTTTTTATGGTTGATTTTTTTTCTAAATATGTTTTCAGACCAGCCGTACAATACGTAGTGGTTTTTTTAAATATTTCCAACACAATACCACATTTTTTTAAAACCTTCTCTCACAAAAGTTTTTGAACTTTTTGACAAAAAAACATATTTTTACCTATCTATCCTTACTTTTTACCTAATTAGATTTTTGTTTAACTGTAGTTTACTGTGTTTATAAAGAATAGTATTACAGTCTACAATATATTTGCCTAGATGGCATATATAATAAGACATGACCAAACGGATATCTCCCAAGTTAATGCGACAAAGATTTGTTATTACGAACAGATACGTAACCTACATAATAACCGTATTTATAGAAAATATCTTCTCCAATTCTCTCTGATTTATTTCTGAAAGGAATAATTCTGCGACACCGTAGTACATTGAAAACGGCTCTGTCAGTTACAAATAATCATAAAATTCTAGGTAAATGTAAGTTAAATAGGCATAATTGGCACTCATTTTCACTATAAGGAATATGTAATCAATCTATTTATCACTTACTTAAAGGTTAAAACCAGAATTGTTTGAAGTCAGCTTGTAAACGATTGCGGACTAAAAGGTTCGTAGATTTATTTTATTTATTTGTTAATTTACTTACGTTACGTTATAATTTTGCATAGATATGTCTTTTTATTTTTAATTACGATTTTATAAATAAATTTAGATTGCTTTTTTTCTGTAACTTTGCAGATATTTTTACGCACTTTGCTTTTTTCTATCTGCAAAGTGCGTAAATATGTGCATAATAATGCTCCGGCGCTTCCCAATAATCTGTGACTTTCGTATTTAATTGCCAACCTTCGGCGGGTTGATTAACCGATACAGGTTATTAAGGGGATTGCTCACGCTCATAGCACCGCATTCGTTCTGGCATTTTTCCAGAAGTATAAGGGGAATACAATAGCTACGCCCACTCGAGACGCTGCGATATATGAGTTCGACTGTCACAGTGCGTTATGGACTGTTTTGCTTTTTTTCTTTTACATTGAGCGATACGATCGGAAATACCGTTATGAGTCCTGACAGTGTTCACGGCTATGCTAATACAACTTACATTCCGAGGTTCAGCCAATCAGAGATTGTAGAAGACACGACAATTTTCCATGAAGGTCCCTTATTGCTTGATGTATGAAATGCAATAGGTACCTACAGATAATCTGTCAGGTGCATGACAAAAGACAGGTAGTAGAAATACAGCGAGTTTTTCTAGTACCAAAACTTTATTATTACATAATATTACTACTATATAAAAAATAACTTTATTAATGAATATTATAATTTAAGTGAAAACTTGTTATTGGTCCTATGTATCTATTGTTTAGTATTTATTATGTTTGTAGTATTGTCAAGAAATATAAATAATTATTTATTGAAAATATCGTTATCGTATCGCATGATTCAAATCGTTCCACATCGCGATCATGCCAGCGACTGTAATTAGGCAGTGCTTTATAACTCAGAAGCGTTTAGCGTTATTTGATGGCTGAAACGGTTTGGCACTTTAATTATACCTACTATCTTAGAAAAGTAGTTTACTACTTCACTTTTAAGTTTGACCTAGTTTTTTTATACCTACTAAAGAAATAAGTATTTTATTAAGAATAAGAAGAATAAGAATAATTTATTGCCAAAAAGAACACAGGTTTACACATACATTTTTACAAAAACATAGAGGTACCTTAGATCTAATTTACAATGGAAAAACTAAATAGTTAAAGTACTTAGCTACTAGTTATTTTATTAGTTTGCTTTTTATGTTGATTTGAGTTTATTTGTCTTAACATGAAAATTATGTTACAAAAACATATGACTTCATTTCGCAACATTCAAGTTCTTCAATTTAATTTTCTCTAATTTAAATTACGCAAATTGCTTTACAGTTCAAATGCGCAAGCTTTTTGTGTATGTACCTAATTATAAAGTTAACGTATTTTAGGTAAAGAAATGATCTCTTAGAAGTTTTTTACACTTTATAATTTTTTACGCATTTTAAAATGAATATTAATGTTTACTTTAGAATTGGTTTAGAATTCATTAAAAGCTTCTTAATATTATTCCAATAGATTCCTATAACAGCTATATGTAGTGTATGTAATAGACGGCTATATGTAGGTAATATCAGTGATAGCCGTCTCAGATTAGTGGGTTTTAGCTCAGCCTTCCATGCATGGTCACGTGTTCGATCACCACCAAGAGCCAATCATCTATGTGAGCAAATTGATGATTGTTTTGTGTCTGGGTATGCATTATGTATCTATTTATGTATTCACAAAAATAAACGTATACATGTTCAATCAGCAATCTGATTCTGATAGCTTTTTTAGCAAGCTTTTCAAGATAGCGCTGTGTGAAATGAATATTCAGCTAGCTAGATGAATATTTATCAATATTCTTATAGGAATAAGGTATAAATCTGCTTAAATAACGTCTATTACTATATATTTTATTAAACCTAGTTATGTAAACCAGACTGTTTTATCAACGGTTAGCGAAGATAAATTTCTTATCATTTAAAGCATCTACCTATTTACGGCAGTCTATCAAAATAGTCTACAACTCAAAGATATTATCTCTTAAGTTACGATATTTGAAAGAGTTGAGTTGAACACTAGAAAAGAGAATAAAACAAACATTTATTAAAAGAAAAATTATTTCAGTTTTTGACAGTTGGTTTGAATAGACTTGTCCACAGTATGCTCAGCGCATGCGCGTCCGCCATGTTAAAAACGCGGTAATATGAAAGTTTCGGGCACTTTTTATAGAAATGGCTGGGCAACAAGCATTATCACCTTTAATAGTGCAATTAAATTAAAAATTAATAGACGGAGCTTCGTTAGTTCATCCTGCCGTAGTAGCCCACAACTTTGTTCAGTTACAACGATGGTTAAAATGGCCTGGTCGTCCTCAAGGAGGAAATAAAGCCGAACTAGTTGAGAGATTATGATAATAATGAGTAAAAGTAAATACAAAAAAAAAAATTCTTATTATAAAATTCTGAATATAAAAGAAATATAAATAATAAATAAATAAATATAATGCTGGACAATCCACACAACATCATCTAGCTAAGCAGAGCTGTGTAATGGGTACTAGAAGACTGACATACTTAATACAATACATTACATAGATAGATATTTTTTATTATAAGTAGGTACATATAAAATACCGAGAACACCTGGAATAAATATTTGCAGATCGTACAAACATTTAGTCCAAGGCGGGAATCGAACCCGCAACCTCCGCGTCGTAGGCCAAGAAACATAGATAATATCTGTCGTAGGCGGACCTTCGCCCGCCGCGCCACATCGGTCGTCAGTCGTCAATACAATAATATAAATTCTCCTGAAAGGATTTACTACGCGTATCACTGCGGCATACTCCATAACAACAACGTTTTTTGCCCCTTTCCTTACAGATAACATTATATATTTTAATTAAAATACTTGTAATATAATTTCATCATGTATGTACAACAATTTGAATTGAACTGGTTATAAAATTATGTTTATTATTACTTGTTTCAATACTATTTTCTTTAAAAAACATGCACTTCTCATACATTTGTAAATAAAGTGCCCGAAAAACATGGCGGAAGTTGGAGCATGCGCACAAAAAATTTTCAACTATTTGAAGGCCTATTAAAAAAATATATATATATAAAAATAAAACCCGTTTTCCGTTGTCACGACATAGCATGAAAACGGCTTGACCGATTTGGCTGATTTTTTTTTGTAGTTTTCTAAAACTCTGTACAAGGTTCTTACGGAAAAAAAAATAGGAATATCACTCAGAAAAAAAAATCTCTCTAAGGCGGTACGAAGTTCGCCGGGACAGCTAGTATTTTATAAAATAAGTACTTACTTTTTAAACTTGTAATAAACTACATACCTGTGTCTTTAGGTAGGTACCTACAAGGCTATAGGTACTCAGCTTGTTTATCTCACTCTCACATCGTAACGTCAGATTTTGTGAAACGAAACCGACATTTGACATTTGCGAATTCAGCATGACGTTAATCTTACAGTCGGCATTTTGTGACACGGTTTATTTGAAGGGGATTGCTTGATTCAATAAATGTGGGAAAATGAAGGTATTATTAAAATTAAAAAGTTATGGTTAAGTACACTTATCTAAATAGTTTTTATTACAGATAGGTAGGTATAAGTCAAAATTTGGATAGTCTTCACTCAGAATTTTATAAAAAAAAGTATTTATCTGCTGGCTTAAAGTGGTTTCTGATAAATCGATCTATAGTGAACTTTTTGAACACTATTTGACTTAGATATGTAATAAAAATATACCCATCGCTGTAAGCAAATATTATTGATATATATTTGCCTTCAGCAATTCTCCAGCAATAACGCACATTGCTAAATAATATCTTCTCATAATATTAGACGATGTCGTCAAATAAAACGAGAATCTGAGATACACATGAATTTCTTTCCCCTATTATCGTACATGTTCTCATTATTAATATACATATATGAGTAAGTAATAAGGTCAGAATATAATTCTGCTGGCGTTATTGGCTGCGGCACACTTTCCGTTATCACTATTAGCACTTAGGTCCCTGTAGCCGGCTCAGGCCTGAATAGAAATGACTTGAAGCGGCTCGCCTTGTGGCTACGAGCCCACCTACATGCATGTCACGAACTAGGGTAGGGATGCTGTATGAAACTGTACAGTAAGCATCATTAAGAAACTAGTTTTAATATTATATAACTAAAAGTTATTTTCTTTTAATATTAATCATTCTCAGATTGGTTTTACCAAGTATCAGCATTAGGTTGTTTATCACTATGATAAGTGACACATCTGAATGATTAGCCAAATTAGACCAGCTTGACTAGACTGGCTTACCTCGTAGGACTGACCCCTTAATATATATCGTAAACAGTGAATTCATTATCAATATTCACACATTTATTTAAAATCTTATAATTATCATTATATTTTATTATTTTTCTGTTTTGTTAGTGTTAAGTGTCAGTCAAATAAATAAATTTCTTATTCTTATTTAAAATCGAGACTGAAACATTGGTTAACGGATTTGATCAAGCGTCAAAGAGTTTGAGCATAGGTACGTGTTAAAAAGAACAATGTTGATGAAAAACCAAAGTAAGTAAAAAGTGTTGTACGTAATAGTATTAGCTTCTTTAAAACAGAGCTAACGATTATAGTGGATAAAAAAAAATTAAGAACTATTTTTGATACTGAGTGTACCATATATTTACCGTTTACTTCTTCTCTAATGAAGGAGTGATAATAATAATCTAATCTACAAATCCAAATCAACGGGACTATTATTATTATTTCTCTAAATTCCTCCACGAATTGTCTAGGGTTAATATTATGAGCAACTAGTGCTTGGGGCATTTTAGTTTAGGTATATGAATCTTCAATAATGGGGATGTAATTGTAGTTAGTAGCCAAGCGTTTACAGTAGAATTTATTACTTACCCTATAGTTACAGCAAACTCTAGCGATCCTCTCGCTTCTTCGAGAAAAGAATATCTAAAAACGAGGTATACATAAGTACCTAATTAAGAGCAGATTTCAGGTCAAGAACGTATTTTGTTTCAAAGTTTCGTGCACGGTCGAGTTTAACCCGTTGTTATGTTACGGCATGGTTTGATAATATTTAGACAAAAGGCACTTAACCAAATATCTGACGGTCTGAAACCGCGTTTAATTTCGAACGATATTATTTTACTTTTTTCATTTGCAAAAATAAGGATACCCCGCTAATCACCATAAAAATAACAAGCTCGTGGCAACCCTAAATCAGATCCATGAGATTATTATTTACCCGTATTTAATTATTTGATTTAATTTTACTTCAGCTCATTAACCATGATTTATCTGATTTAGGAATAAATTGTTGATTAAAATAACTTTGATTTTGAGTCGTATGAAAAGAATTTTGTAAAAGTTCCAAATAAAAAGATTGTTCGAATTTTGCAACGGTCGGCGCTGTTATAAATTATGATACGAATTTGCCCATAAACTTTTCGGCGCAAGGGACGAAATTATGTAACCATTTTATATGATGTTTGTTACCCACAAAATTTTACTAGTCTGACCAGCTTATGGCAATTTGAAAACTGTACCCCAAAAACGATTTGACCGTGTTGTCTACAAAAGATAATAGGTACTTTTACTTATTATATAAAAATTATTTACAAACAAACATACGACTATTACAGTTACCTATGTACATTATGTACATAGGTAAGTATATATAAAATATATAAGAAATCGCATCATCAACGTTATAATTTCACAAACACTAATGTCGGTGGAGCAATCGTTCATCACGTTAGAAAATTACTCGTGCAGTTAGCCCCTATCTGCCGTAGTAGGCCACACAGAGTTAGACGGTGACACACCGAGTCTATTTTAGCTCGTGCGTTTCAAATGTGATCCCATAATATTTTAGTTTCAATGCGTACGCATGTTTATTCAGAGATGACGCGCCGCCGGCTCGAGTGACCGCTGCTCCTCTGTACCTCTACCATGAGTTGTCATAGTAAAATCGCCTGACTTTACTACAGTACATAGTTACGTCAATATTAGTATTACGAATTTTAGTACCCAACTATCCGCTAGAGGCGCTGTACAAATCTTCATACATTTTTTTAACTACAGACGCTAGCGAGTATAGTAAATATAGTATAGTAAAAACTCATGGTAGAGCTACTGTCCGATATTTAGAACGATCTGTGACACGATTCCATTTGTTCCGCGACGTCGCGCGACATTTCCTTGAGAATTATGTTTAGATATTTTGACAGCTAGGTACTTTGCTTTACACCACGCCGCTCGTAACATTGTCCACATGTTCGTCAATAACATAGTGGTAACATTGTCTTCCATTTTACGAGCTGATTTTACTGCTTGGTTTACCTATCTATTGACTTTTTTATTTACGTTCTGTTGTTATCTTGCTACGAATTTAGTTTTATCGTTATTTTAATGGAATATGCAAAAAAGCCTACTAAAATAAACTCATCAAACGGTATCAGATTTTAAAACTTTAATACAGAAAAAAGGTATATGTGTTAGTAATAAATCTAATGTTTTATTCTTTAAAATTGTATAAAAATACGCATTCACATTTAAAGAGTTTTTCATTTATAAGTACTTGTTAAAAGTTGATGGCAGCATCGTGATGATGATTTTTTTTAAACCAGCAGATAGTTGATATTTCTTTACAAAAATCCCTTTCTTTTATTTCCAGCTACAGTTTATTCGAGCATTAACAGGCATTGTACCGATGAAGCAGACGAAAGTTTGAAAATATAAAAGTTTCGCCTATAGATTCAAACAAGAAAACAAAAGTTTATTGGGATTGAAAAGTCTCCGTAATTTTAAAAGAGTCATTGAATGTAACAGCTATCGGGAGGGATTGCAGATCGACTTACGCTCAGTTGAGTGGAAATACAGAGAGGTATCTGTGTCTATTTAAATTAATTCCGTCGGTACACGGAACAATGGTATCGCAGTGTGATACAATTAGGAATGTGGGTCGGAGCTGTGTTATCAGTTACACAATAGACATCACCAGAAACGGCGCTTTGTTCGCAAAAATATATGACGATCACTGAAATATATAAAAAAAGTTATAAAATAAAAAGTAAACAAATATTCACGGACATTTTACACATCACACTCTAGTAACAAACTAAGCAACGCGTGTACTATGGTAACTAGATTACTAAAAGAATACATGTACACATATTTATTTTTTTGTAAATACATACATAGAAACACCCAGACACACAACATATATCTATGTTCATCACACAAACATTTGCTCTAGGTTGGAATTGAACCAACAGCATGGAAGACTGAGCTACTACCAACTGAGCTATGACGCCTGTCAAGTTAAGGCGACGGGTCGGGTGAAATTTTTCATAATAAATAAAAATGTCAATAACTTCCAACTTTATTATTTATTTATTATATCTACACACACGTTAAACTTGTAACACGGCATAGTTTTTGCCGTGGTGGTTAATCTCTAGATAGTCAGCGTGGCAACGTCGCATTTTCAACTTCAGTAAGAATGCTGAAAACGACGCAAAACACATAGTGAGCCGCGCACAGTTTGGATTGTCAAACTCTTAAGCAGCGCCTTATGAATATTTGCGAGCACACAGCAATGGAACACTTATAGTTCCTAAGGCGCTACTCTTCTTCTTCTTTAAACACCTAAATGTAGAATTTTTTTACCTTGGATGTATAGATATCAACCATAAGAATAGCTGTGCTGAGTTTGGTACCAAACAAATCTGCCAAACCCATAAAAAATGGGATCAAAAATCACACTTTTGCAAAAGGTGTTGGTACTAAACTTACATTTTAAAGTAAACTATAACCAAGAGCACACATTTTGTTTCCTACCTGACTAGTTCAATATATGTGTTATAGGAAATAATAAGTTTCACAACTCCACATGCTATGACTTCTTCAGAAAACACTCCCAAAAACACGCATTTGGCTATACCCGTCACCTTAACTCTACAGCTTAGTTTCAGCTTTAAAAAACGTCGCAAACATAAAATATGAGCCATGGAACTCAGAGCTAGAAAACTTAATTTAAAATTAATCAACTAAAACTACATAAAGGTGAAACGGAAATGAAGCGCTGGCGAATTTTCATTTAATTAAAAGTCTGCAAAAAGTTGTAGATAGTTACCACGAAAATAAGTTGTGTCACTAGTCTTAAGTTAAATAATAGTAGCCTAAAGTTAAATCCGGATTCAACCTAGATTTTCTACTCCAAAACTTGTAATTTGACTAATTCGAGATCAAACCCACACGCCCCCGTATAGACAGCGTAGTTTTTATAAAGTACCTATAGTATTTTACATGAAACTAAAAATGTATATACTAAAATCACAATCAGACGTCATATCCGGTGTTTTAACTACTAACGTCACGGTATTCAATCCCATAAAAAATTTACAAAACAAATATTACACTATCGACATTTATTGCAAACTTTGACGCAGACATCTAAAAATCTTGATGACTGATGTGGCGCGGAGGGCGAAGGCCCGCCTGCGACGCGGAGGTTGCGGGTTCGAATCACGCTTTGGGATAAATGTTTGTGCGATCTGCAAATGTTTATTCCGGGTGTTCTGGGTATTTTTTAATTATATATAATAAAAAATATCTATTTATGTAATGTATTGTATTTAGTACGTCAGTCTTCTTGTACCCATAACACAAGCTCTGCTTAGCTTGGGGCTATATGATGTTATGTGGATTGTCCAGCATTATTTTTTTATTTTGTCATAAAAACAAACAAGTTCATGTATATTGAGATTACAATTTTATCTTATAACTATATTATGTTTGTCTCTTGATGGCGCTATCGTAATTATTAATTAATTATTAACATATAAGAATATGTTAGCATATTGGTTGTAACCTAAGTAAGGTTACAACCAATATGCTAACATATTCTTTTAATTTTAATTTATATACGTTTATGAACTCGCATTCTTTAATGCTATTAGGTAATTTATTGTAAAGTTGTACTGTTTCCTTTATTTGTAGGCTTCATAGCCTTTCGTGTTTCGGGTCGGTTTGTCTGTATACTGTAAACGAAACACGACCACATTATAGAGATCGCCATCAAAAGTTAATGGCAACATTACAGGTATCAAGAAAGTTATTTTAAGTACCTAGTGGTACCTTTTAATGAGCCCGTGTAAGGTTTGTTTATCAAATGAGCGATGCTGAGGCCATTACCTACTTTATGATATTTGGTTCAATTCATTAATTTAATTTTGTTTTTCATAAATAAAATCTGACTTCATCTATTAACGTAATTTGATTTTCCATGAATTTTGTAGTAAATGAAAAAAATACTCCAATAATTAAAACTATTGCTCAAAAGTCAGTGGTTTGTCGCTGTAGTCTAGCGACTTTTCGTGAAAAATTCCCCAGCCAAGATGACTAGCTCGCTACAATCGGCACTGCTAAAGTGACTTTGACAGTACGAAACTGGTCACTAAAACGTTAAAACTTCACGCATCCGCCATCATATGAATAACAACAAGCTTTATTTCAAATAAAGCTTTTTTTTTCTTAACCTATCTCGTCCCAAATCCTTCCACTCATCCCGGCTCCCTGTTTTTGACCACTAATCGCTCTCGAAAGCATCGAGGTTGTCCAGCCATCGCCTTTTTGATCGTCCAGCCATCGCCGCCTTCCGTCTTCACGATTTTGGCCCATTTCTCTGGGTCCATCCGGCTTACATGACCTGCCCAGTCCCACGTAGGTAAGCCTCGCGATTTTATTACCTACATCCGCAATACCAGTGAGTGAGTGAACTACTTATACTTGTTTATTATTATTTAGTCTACAAGCTCGTCCATTGAAGCAGCACTTAGCGATTTTCACGTGTTTACACAAAGCATTGTCTGATGTTGGAACAAAGGTCTGTCCTATTGCAAAAACAATTGAATGCTGGTTGGCCTCGCAATAAAGGGAAATAAGCTCATATAATTCAGCTACTAAAATACTTAGTACTTTTTAACCTTAGACTTACATTTATGCAACAGCTAAAATCCTATGTAATATTAGACAGTGGACATGTTAGTACATCGAAGGAGACCGCCGGGTGGCGCGCCCGTATCGCGCCAGTACCTCTACCATGAGTTTTTACTATACTATACATATATACTATACTCGCTAGCGTCTGTAGTTAAAAAAATGTATGAAGATTTGTACAGCCTCTAGCGGATAGTTGGGTACAAAATTCGTAATACTAATATTGACGTAACTACTGTAGTAAAGTCGGGCGATTTCACTGTGACAACTCATGGTAGAGGTACAGAAAGCATAAGACTTACGCGACAGAAAGAGAGGCTAAGTGGGTAAATATGAAAGTTGCAATCCAGTTCTCTGCGAGTTGAAGCATACTTTATAGCATTCTAATTGAACATTTTCACTGAGTCGATTTACTGGTTTGTACACTTCTAAACGTAATATGTAATAAATCAGTTATATTATAAGCGGATAGATATAACGTCGTTCCGAAATTAAAATGATTCGTATTACCAGAAAGTCTATTCCAGTTTGTTGTAAGTTCCAAAGGAATGCGTTAGAATGTTCCGATACAAACATCTGTTGCGCACTAACTCATGCTCGGCGCCGCGACGTATATCCCGACGCCTACAGAAACAAAACAATAAAATTAGAAAATAAACTCACTAAATAAATAAGAGGTCATTTATTTTCCAGCCATAAATAAATTATAAATAATAAAAAAGTGGGTGCTTTAAAACGGGTAAACACAAGTAAAAAGTATGTAAAAGTTTGCGTTTACACGTTCTTGTCTTAGCCATAGATTCATTGCCTATAGTGCCTACCGATAAAACGTACATATTTCAATATTCAAGTCAACTTAATCAGTTTTATTTTATTCTATTATAGGATGTCAACTTAATACGGCTGCTAATGCCCTTGTCCATTTTGACTCGACCTCCTATTTCAGTAATCTGAATCATTTGTTTAACTACCAATAACAGTTGTAGTTTAGTGTTTCACAATATCTAGTGGACAAGACAGCATTATTCCCTGGCACCTCTCCCAAAACTTGATTGACAGAAGCTGGTAGGTACCTGTAGGGCGCATCGCATTCCAAGCACGAATCAAATCGGCTAAAATTTCCAATCAATCTTCGTTAATTGTGACGACTGTGGCGAGTCAGTTACTTAACAGATCCTACTTGACACCCATTGAATACTTGATAGAGGGTTCTGCTTCTTCTTTTATATGTGACTTCTGTTCTGCCCGTCAATACGACACGCAATTCTGCCTATCTCAAGTGTTTGAAAATAATTCTCAGTTAAGTCAATCAAGCTTCGTTTGTTTTATAGAGAAAATGGTGGTGAATTTACTCTTCCATCAAATCCCGATATCATTTATTACACTTTTATTTCAATAATTTATACGATAAGCTACCACCGTATTGTTAGTTATAATTCTACCATAACAGCAAAACTCAACATAACATCACTAAAACAATGAAAATAAAAATGTTATGTTTTATCAAAAAATGACAGAACTCGAATTGACAGAGGGAGACATTTGTTTGCTGGAAGAGAACTCTTTTTAGGGTTAAGCTCGCCTCTGTACATCTAATTTATTTAAGTTTATATTTTCTGTATAAGTTTGTGTGTGTACAATAAAGAATAAAGAGGGCTCAACAAAACTTTTGCAGTTTTTGTTCGCTCCACGTTTGGCGTCAAAAGTCGAAAATATGGAAAAAATATTGGATGATGTACCTTGTTACTTAGGATTTTAAAAATAATTCCTTGAAATGTATTACAGTATATATTTATTAATGAAACATTCGGTTTACAATACTTATAGGGCAAGCAATTTACAATACATAAAGCAATATTAATTTGATTGAATTATTAGACAGTATAGACAGTACATACAAGAGGCCTTGGCAGACTGACAGCCAGATGGATGGACGATATCGTTGCCGTACAGGGTAGGGCCAGGATGCAAAAGCCCCAATTTAGGAAAAACGTTTGAGGGATGTGGCTTGCACCCAACAGTGGGCTAGTACGGGCTGCCTATGATGATGATGAATAGACAGGCTACTGGCTGGTCTACATTTTTGAAAATGTAAATATCCAAATTCTAAAATATCTGAGCACATATAGGAACGAGTTGATAACAGACTAACACCCAATATTCTAATGACTTGACAATCTTTAGATGCGTCTTACATTTGGCATTCAATTGTATTTATGTGTTCTGAAATAGACCAATAGGTATTTGTATCGCAGACTGACTGTGCTAATTAAACGGTCTATCAATAGAATGAAGATATTTCAGACATGAACATAACTATATTCTTGCGGTATTACGTAGCCTGGACTACTGGACTTACGTCAAAGCAAAACGAACCTTTAGGGCTGATAAAACGGTTAAAAAATGAGACATTGCTGTAATACGTCAGTAAAAATATGTAGGTATTTACACTGCTTTATTAAACCGTAGAAATAATATAATTAAATAACATTTTATTTACAATACTGGATTGTATGGTTTTTACAAGCCATTTGCAATTGGCAAGTTTGTAAGTTTAAACAAAAAATATAACAATTTTCTCTTTTTATTTTGCAAAAATGAAGATGTTATATAAACCTCTCAAACCGTTATAAAGCAAAATTCAAATTACACTGCGACAGTATCTAGGTATAGTACGGCTTCATAAATAATTCCATGATAAAGATCTGCACTCTGTACGGAACCCTTTATCCAATCAGAGCTGTTACGCATCACTGGCTGGAGTTACTGGCAACCCGTCGAGCTAAAAATCAACTGTAAAAGCTACACTTGTAAAGGAAAAATAACTATAGGATGTGCTGCAATGTGACATTTTAGAATTCGAGAAGGAAAATCTCATATATTTATTTTGATTCATCATCATCATCATGCGCTGATGTGTTTTACAGTTTATTAAATCGTATCTCGACACCTACTTTCCCTAAATAAAGCGAAAAAGTATCCTAAAAAATTCTAAATTATTAAAAATACTTTCTATGATA
The DNA here is from genome assembly GCA_932527185.1 of Ecliptopera silaceata. Lineage (NCBI taxonomy): Eukaryota > Metazoa > Arthropoda > Insecta > Lepidoptera > Geometridae > Ecliptopera > Ecliptopera silaceata. The sequence goes on along the minus strand of OW052208.1, from coordinate 3,766,413 downwards.
TCTTTATTTAAAGGTACCTATATTTTTCAATTCTATATAAAATGTTCTAAAATATAATACTTGTTGACAACAATTTAGGTTGAGTCTACTTATCCTTCGTACAAGTCTTACGGTGTTGCTGGCAAGACATCGTTTCTAACTACATACAAAGAGAAAATGTATGTCAGAGAGTACAAATATTTTTTATTCTATCCAACCTCGGTTGTTAGCCGTATGTCATCGGTTTTATTCAGTGTTTTAACAAGCGAATCCCATTTCATGCGAAAATGTATTCTCTATATCTTTTCGTGTCTATGTGTGCGTGGGGTACCTATGCCCTCAGGCAAGTTCTGTTATACATTTTCTACGTGGCCCTACCTAATGTGTCTATCGGATCGAATATGTATGTGTGAGTTGATTTAATATATCGTAATGTTGGATTACGGGAGTAACAAGTACACAAACATTACGAGATTTGCGAGAGAGCAACCAGACGAGCGTAATAATGGATCTATTGTGTATTATCCGTAACATGCTGCTTGAACAGATAAAAAATACTTTTTGCAAAAAAATCATTGATAAATAATTCTGGACAACAACCTTAAGCTAAGCAGAGCTTGTGTTATGTGTACTAGAAGACTGACATACTTAATACAATACATTATATAGATATTTTTATTATACGGTACGGATAAAATAAAAAAAAATCCTAACACAAAATGAGGAATTGTATCGGCCTGTAACAGTCAGGTGTAAAAAAATAGTATTGTAAACTATCAAAGTAATCGCCGCCTCGTGTGAGCCAACATAGGTTAACGACCCTACATTTATACGTAATTTCAAGAAAATATAGACACTTATATATAAATATAATAGACTTCTTATTTACTACATCCATTTATACAAAGAAATAAATTTATCGCTACACATGCAGTTCATATATCAAAAGAATGCCCACACTTCTTGGAAATGGTGTGAAAAACTTTTATTTTACAATATATGACCAGCTCATTCATAGAACGGCCCTGACTAAAATTATATGTTTATTGTTTTAAGTTCTACTTTTTTTATAGTTTCATCATAATTAAACTTTTAGTACTTTTTAGTAGTTTTAATTTTACTTGCACACAGTGACGTATCTTTGCATGGAGCGAAGCGTGTCTTTTTGCTTCTAATACAAGACTGAACTGAAATGGATATTTTTATATAACTAGTGCACAAATGCAGTGTGAAAATATATTATTGTTAGAGTTACACTACGCGGCATCACAGCAACACTCCAGATTCATGTCATTTTTATCGCGCAGTGAAATTTAGAACTATCTTTCTTGCCACCTCAGATCTCACGTGATAAACACTTGGTTAAAAGATAGATATTTTATTTATTTATTTAGAATTAAAATAAACTGTAGTAGCTCTACGGTGTTGTAAAATATAATTGATGAGCACATAAAATTTCCGCTGAGTAAATGATCTGTTTGAATTACAATATTTGGTGAGTAGCCAACTGAAGTGACATTGTCACTGGGACTAAAATCAATTATATCTACGATCATACTTATTTATTTACTCTAGTTGTTCCGTGTTACCTTCAGTATATTAACGCGCTTATTAAATACTATCAAAAGTATTCAGTTAAGTTGTTTTTCATCAATAAGGGATCTTTAAAAATGTTTCAGGGTCACAAAAAGTGTGAGTAAGCACCTTAATAATTATTTATTTGACTTAAAATGTTCATTATCAACCATATATGTGTAGCGACAATCTCGTGGGATAAGAGTGATTGATAAAACTCCTCTAACCGAAATACATTTTATAATTAGATTTTTTTTCTCAAGTACTCTAATCAATATGATTTAAAGTATAAAAAACTAACAAAACAAAAAAGCTCCTTGAATTGGTTGTATAGTAAAGATACGGTTGTTACTGTTAGGCTTGATTAGCATTCAACAGAAAATAAAATGTTTCTCAATCCCTAATGGCTTTCCAACGAAATTGCAAAAGCAATTAAAACAAAATATAAATTGGGAAGTTTATGAATAGAACCGTCATTAATTTCAGGTCGGGCCGAAAGGATTTTAATGTAGGTTTGTTTGTTTAGGAGTTGCAAACTAGTTGGGCATAGGCCGAGCTAGCCGGGATCACCTGCGTTTCAACTTCATATTTGTAACTGCTTAGATTACTTAGCGTCTGGGCATTTAATTCATATGTATTATGTGACTTTTTAATTTTATCCTGGTACATTTAAATCCGTATTTTTCTATCACTCAACGTTTTTCAAAAGCTCTACCTAGTTACAAAGCAATGTCAGTAGTTAGTTACCTAGAACTAGGTAGAACTAAGGTATTCTTGGAGCATCTTTAAGGGAATCTTGGAGCGGTGACGTTTTTGAAAAACGTTAAGTTGACAGAAAAATACAGATTTAAATGTACCAGGATAAAATGAAAAAGTCACAAAATACATATGAATTAAATAATGTTAAATAACGATGTCTTTAAACAAGATTCGAGAGGCGCTGTAGCACATCATGTTTTTTTTTAATATGTGCTTTTAATGTCATTCTTGCGTATTCTTTAATAGTCTCCTATTTGTCCTCAAAAAAGACAATACTAGTAGCTGACTAAGCCGTAGATTTCCTTACGTTGCATATCACCGAGAAATTCAAAACATAGTCTAAAGTCATAATTTATAGCGCTGGTATCGAAATATTTCGAAATCTTGTTATAATGGTAGTATTTGTAAGTAAAGCTTTTATGGATGCAAACCTTTGTCAGTCGGTAAAGTAAGTGGAAACTGCGTAGGCCTAAAAAGCTCTCATTAGACGCTTATTTATTCATCACATAGACCTTTGTCAAGCTCAAGTTAGAATGCGTCACGTATTTTAGCTCGTCTTTCTCAAAAAATGTTGATATAAGTTGCTATCACGTTGCTAAATGTCAGTTTTTGACCAATATGACATGACAGCCACTAAGCGTCCACGAATTCAAAGCTTTGTAACACGAAGCTTGTTACAATGTCTTATCATATATAGCGTATTTTCACGTATTTTCACATTGTCGTGACTTTCCGTGTGATTTTTTTTATCTCGCTTCGACTTGAACTGAATTTCGAACATTTCAATTACTTAGTGAACCGTGAAGCTCCAGAAGGTTTTGCCGATTACTTAGCACGATTTTTTTCTTGTTGTAGTATCTCCTTATTTACGTATAGTGACCTACTTATTTACTTCTTGAATGTGTCTCTTTGTATCGACTCATCGAGCGACTTCACGGCGCCATTCTTACCTCAAAACTTCGCTGGCCTCAAAAACTTTCGTATTACAAAAGTGCAGTTAAACTAGAAATAAGCTCAAGCCATTCTAAATAAAATGTTCATCGTTTTATTGCTGTAATATTTTACGAAATACGAAAGCTTTGCGTGTTTACGGATTCGTTTTGTTTTTTAGATAAAAGTAAAAACTATTTATAGGATTTATGATAATCTTAATTTACAAACAAAGTGCTTTGGTCTTAAAATATTATTATCATAACACTTTTATTATTTATGAAATTAGGTATCACATGTTTTCTTAACTACACTTTCAGAATATTTAAAATTCTATGCAATTATAGGTAATTGGCCTTTCAAAAGAAGAGTATAATGTTACTACACGACAGTGAATTCTTTGCTACAGTAGCTCTACCATGAGTTTTTACTATACTATATATACTATACTCGCTAGCGTCTGTAGTTAAAAAAATGTATGAAGATTTGTACAGCGCCTCTAGCGGATAGTTGGGTACTAAAATTCGTCATACTAATATTGACGTAACTACTGTAGTAAAGTCAGGCGATTTTACTGTGACAACCCATGGTAGAGGTACAGATCTACCTAAATAACAAAGTGTAAATCGGCTTAGGTAGGTACTTTAGCCGATCAGCTCGAAAGCTCGATCTCATTATCATCATTTCTAGCGAAGCCATTCGCCGAAGTAGGTTAACCATTATTTCTTCTGTGCAGCATTGCTTCCTAGGGAGTTAAGAGGACAACGTACTTATATAACTAAAGAGCCGCTTAGCCTCCGTAGGTATCTGTCAGTCATGTTTACGTTTAAGCAAGTTGATATCAAATATTGAGTTTGCTCATACAACAATAATATATTTTTATAACTATATTATTTATAATTCAATTGATAACTTAAAGGTAATAATTAAGAATAAGAATCATTTATTGTAAAACTGTGTATAAAGATCATAAAATAGGTATAAATGTTTCAACAGCCTACCCATTTCGGGCGTACAATATTATTTTAACGGACTTATTTTTATTTATAATTATTATTTTGAGTAACATTAAAATATTTTTTTATTATCACTATAATTTAATTACTTAATTCATTGAGATCTTGCAATTACAAATAACATATAAGTACATATATTCATGCGTGCAAAAAGAGTAAATTCTTCAACGGTCAAAAAAAGGAGAATATTAGGTCAATTTTTCCATGTAAAATGGGCATCGAACGTATGCTTTCAAAACAAATGACAACCAACTTGTTGACTGACAGATTTGTCTAAACTATACAAACATTACCTGACACTTGATCTGGCAATATGACAGCCACAGGCTAAAAATAATCTAGGTTTCACTGATGAAATTAGATTTTTTCAGAATCACTAAAGTTTTATATTATGTTGTAGTTATTGCGCTACCTTTCATCTTTGAAATAAGTAGGCGGATATAACATAATACACATTTGGGCGAATAAAACCTCCCCCACACATCAAAATATTGTTTAATAATGCTTCCTTTTGGGAATACTGCCTAGAGATACAACTTTCATGACGTAATTACTGAAATAATTACAATTTGCCTAAATATGAATAATAGTGATGTAAGCCTAGCTCGTGAAATCGAACAAAAAGTTTTACACACATTTATTTATTCAAATGGGTCTGCACACTACAATTTTAAAATGGATTATAATTAATTGCTATTCAGCGCGGCAATGCAGCCAGTATCTTGAGCACGCTTCCGATTGGTACTGATTTGGATCAGTTGAACTATCTATAGATCGTTTGCAACGGTCTGTAGATAGCTCAACTGTTTCTTATGTATTTTATATGACAATGTACATTTTGTAAATACTGTATAGTCGTAAGTTTGTTTGTGAATAAATATATTAGAAATATTAATTGAAAATAAATTATTATAATCCTAAATTACGGAAGAAGTTTTTTCACAATTGAACAATGCATTTAAAATTCAAATTACAACTAGCAATCATTGGTGGTCGTATACGTAAGCGATTTCTTTCAGACAACAAGAACCAAAATCTATCGTATAGTAGTCGTATCGTAAGTGTGAAACAAACAATTAATCAGAACTTTGATGTAGTTTCAGCATCAGTTATAGATAGATTAATTGTCGTACGACAGATATAATGTTCTCAATATCTCAAAGGGAAGCTGGTTGTAACTCATGAAAGGAATATCAAGTATCCAGATGATTAGGATATATTTCAAAATTAAATCATGTTCGTTGTAAATGCCAAAACCATTATTCAAAGAAAAAACTTATAAATATGTATATGTTTAAGATTTATCTCTTTATATGTTTTGTGTACAATAAAAAATATAGAAGATATAATAACTAAAGTATTTTAATTGTAATGTATACGCAAGAAAATTGTGCCATAATCTGTCTACAGACTTCTGTCATACGAGCGATCATCGCAATATTATCTTCTGTAATTTAAATAAAATAAAATATGAAATCTCTGCATTTTTATTTATTCGTAATTAATTGATTTTACTTCTGTAACCAGTATTATTTTTATTGACTGTTTTTGTCCCAAATAATCATAACAATAATAAAAAATATACTTATTGAAATATTCATTATTCATTAAATAATGAATATATTCCAGTGAATAATAAATATCTTGTGAAACAATCTGTATCAAGATTTTTGCGTAATTCGTTTGTAATTGGTTAATCCGTTTTTCCTGCAATATGACAAAGCAATTAAATCCTTTTACGGTTGTAACTTCATATAATGTTTACACTTTGGGGAATGAGCGCTATATAATAAATAAATAAATAATGCTGGACAATCTACAAAACATCATCTAGCCTCAAGCTAAGCAGAGCTTGTGTTATGGGTACGAGAAGACTGACATACTAAATACAATACATTACATAGATAGATATGTTTTATTAAACATATAAAATACCCAGACTACATATATACCCGGAATACATATTTGCAGATCGTACAAACATGCCAAGGCGGGAATCGAACCCGCAAACGGCGCGCGTACCTTCGCCCGCCGCGCCACATCGGTCGTCATTGTAAAATACTTTGGTGATATAATATTTAGTATCTAGGTACAATGTTTTTCTAGAACCTATGCGATTTGGACCATGTACTGAGTAGCTTTCGTAGCGAGCGTAGCGATTTTTTTTTCGTAGAAGGCATTTTTTAAGATCTATTACGTATTAAAGGTAGTCTGTTATTTGCGCTGTACAGTTACTTGACAGTACAGTCTGCGTCAATAGTTATTATCTTGGCTTTTAACATTAAATAATGTTTTCTTTATATTTTTTTCAGTCATAAAAGCATTTTTAAAACTCATTTTTGAAATAATGTTGCATCTGTCCTTGAAGAATTGTTTAGCATATACTGCCATATTCTACACGCTATGAAGTAAACACGGCCGTTGCCACAGCACCAAGTTATTTGCACAAACAAACAAATAAAAGAGAAATCTTCTGTGCGTGTTGATACATCGCTTACGATTCCATTAAATGGATTACATTCTTGGCTCAGCGTGCAGATACGTAGCCGAAAAACAACGTAACTAAAGGAATAACGGGCGATTTATGACGTAAGTGCGTAGAGCGGGAGCTCGCCGCCGATTTAATGCGATCATTCAAATTGAATAATTCAGCGAAATGGCGGCGCAGTACGGTAGATTAAACAAAAAATGTATAAACATTAAGATCAGTTTCATAACATCATACTTTGAGATTTTATTTAACACTTAAACATTTTTTTAAATCTATGAATGCCAAAAGATTGCTAATCAAATAATCGTTATTATCCGCAAAAAGCTTTGTTGCGGATAACACATCGCCATTATTATAGCACTCGCTAGTGTCAATTAAATTAAATAAAACAATTCCAAAGAAGTACATTAAAAAGCTTAAAATTACTTTTTTAGTTGGTCTCCCACACCCTTAACTAAAAAGCCCGAAACCAATGTCTAAATCATTGCGCTTATATCCTAATACTAACACTAACGTTAACCAAGTACATTTCGACCGGCGAACTCTTGGTTCCCAAATATACTTTACAAGCTCCTGCACTATAGGAACTTCATTCTATCCCAAACTAAAAGTGACAGCTCCAATGTCACTAGACCGGTGGGTGTAAGCGGAATTGAAATAAAGTCTGAGTAAAAATCGCAAATAGCGTGCTGCTAATGTGGCGACGGAATGTAGAGCGAGTGACGTCACAAACTAAAATAAACATTTGTCTCTATACAAATTAGCTCTGGGACAATGTAAATAATAGGAATCGAATATAAAAGAATATTTATGTGGTGATTTAAATAAATAAAAGTTTCATCATCATCATCAACCTATATCAGTCCACTGCTGGACGTAGGTCTCTCCCAAGACGCGCCAGTGAGCCCGGTCTTTGGCTCTTCTCATCCAGTGTTTGCCAGCTACACTCCGCAGATCGTTGCTCGATCTCGCCAGAGGGCGTCCTACACTACGCTTGCCTAAACGCGGTCTCCACTCCAGTATCCGTTTGCTCCAACGATTGTCGGTTCTTCGGATAACAGGCCAGCCCACTGCCACTTCAGCTTGCTAATCCTTTGAGCTATGTCGAACACCTTAGTTTTCTGACGAATAACATCATTCCGTCAATAAAAGTTTGGTTACCACAAATATTAATTATTGATAACTACATACGCTTGCCCTTACAAGTACAAGTACTACAAGTACAAGTACTTGTCATGGCTCAGTGAATCCCCACCAGGAACAAATATTTGTGTTATGGCAAACATAGATGTTTGTTCTTTGTTTGGATGTTACTGTATGACTAAGTACATATGTTATCAGCACAAACTGATTTTATTTTAAAGTGTTTGTTTTTTAGTCTCATAACACGATGATGTTAATGAAAACTTATTCCAACATACAAACTAACTTCTTTTTTAAGTAACAGTGGGCCTATCCAGACCGCTGAAATGTTTTTGAGCTTTTATTTGATCAAATAACATTTCAGTTTTCTTCTTCGTCTTTTATTGATATTTTGACTGTAAATTAACTTTGACAGAATTGTGACATGCCGAAGTTTGTTTTGGTTTCATTTTGCAGAATTCATGGATTCATACAAACACGAAAATTATAATGTTTTGTGACAATTTCAAAGTAGTTTTAAAATTAAAACGCAATTAGCTGCGATTTCAATGCTGACCTGTGAATTTTTATAGGTTTTCAGGACTACCATCTACACATTTTCTGAAAAAAACCTAAGTAGGTATGGGCAAGATAACTTCAAAGTAATATCATCGCTTCATCCTTTTAGTTCTTACTTATCACTTGTTTTTAAATAGTCTAGGACAACAAGGAACATAAATGCCTAACTAGTTGTATGTAATCGTAGTTATAAATCCTATTAGTCTCATCATATTTAAAATATTTATGGCAAATTTATAGGTATAGAGACAACATAATTTCAGTAGGTACCTATCCTGAAATAAATTTTTGCTAAGATAAACCATCATTGAGATTAGTAGCATAAAGTTACATCTAAAATGTAGGTACAATAACATAAGATAAGAATATAGTACATCATCATCTTCCTACCCTTGTCCCACATTATGTGGGTCGGTACAACATGTCCTCTTCTTCCACTCACTTCTATCAGACGTCATCTCAATGACAACCTTTCTTACACGTCATCATTCACATTCACATAGTACATACCTACAAAACTTTCTTACCTATTATTTTGTTTCAGAATACTATGCAGATTACCATGAAGTTTCTACTTGTGTAGTAGACAGTATAAGACTATATAAAATTAATCTGCAAGTTCTAATTTGTAAAATGACTAGAATTCAAGGAATAAAACCATTTTGATTCTTAATTATTATTATATCTTATTTATGTGGTAAAGAATGATTACATAGTTTATAATATGATATTAAAATCTGTACATAATCTAATTTTTTTTTCCTTTATTTCATTAGACTTGAACAAGTATTCATGAACATTTGACAGTAAGTATTTGGTAGTAAGCTCTGCCTTCCATGCTGTGGGTCGTGGGTTCGATTCACACCCAGAGCAAATTTTAATGTTTGTGTGATGAATATAAATATTTTTTCTGAATCTGGGTGTTTCTATGTATGTGTTTACAAAAAAAATGTAAGTATGTAAGTATTCTATCAGCAATCTAGTTCCCATACATATAGAGCTTTGCTTAGTTTGGGTATAGAGTGTGAAGTGTGAATTGTCCAAAAATATTTATTTATTTCCCAAGGCATGCACTTGAACCAAACTAAACAAAAATTGTATGGGAAATAGATTGCTTGAATACTTTTTTATGTAAGTATTCTAAAAATTAATACATATTAACACCCAAATGCAGAACACATATTTATGTTCACAAATAGTAATAAATAAATATTTTACCAATGACAACTAATCACATAAATGTTTGTTTGTGGTGGGGATTGAACCCACCATCCTAGCATAGATGCCAGAACTAATGCCAATACTGAGCTGAGATATATATATTATTAAGTATATTATTATTTTGTTTCAGAATATGCAAATTACCATGATGGTACTACTTCACTATCCTAATCTGTTTATGACTATTAAACTAATCTTTGTTTTCATTTGTGAAATAATATAGTAATTCAATAAAACCATGTTTCAGTATTATTTTATTAAAACATTTCTAAATAGATAGATAACTCTTTATTGTTCATCACACATAAATAAAAACAAAGAGCTTAAACAAGTAGTAATAGGCATCAGAATGGGTGGCCTTATCGCTGAGAGAGATCTCTTCCTGGCAACCGAAATTTGCTCGTGTCGCATCCCAGATATACCTGAAATAAAATGAAGTGTATTGTAAATAGAGTTAATAGGCATAGAGTTCAATACTAAAATATTTTACAGTCTTGAAATCTGAACATAAATCATTTTCTTTTATTTCATTACACTTAAACAAGTTAAAAAAATGTTTATGAACATTTCACAGAGCTTGTATGGCAACTAGAATACTCATATACTGTTTTATGAATAAATTCATAGATAGGTAACATGTTGACACCCAAAAGCAGAACATACATTAATATTTACTAATAGTAATAAAACAATGTTTTACCAATAAAGACTTATTGAACTTTTAAAAAAATATTTATTCTTGGTGGGGATCGAACCCACAGAGAAGACAGAACTAGTACCAAATGAGCTGTGATGCCTATTGCAATGATTGATTTAGTTTGTTATAGGTATATTTATGAACCTATCAAGTGAAGTAATCAACTACCTGGACGATTAAATAGAATGATTCATGTCTTAGTCTTAAATTGTTGTGTTCTGATTTCTGATCTGCTAACCCATACTGGGCACCGGCATCTTGTGTGCATCTGAAACATGAATAAGTGGTGACCAAACATGTTAAAAACTCTGCAACAGATGTCCACCTCCGACGCGGAGGTTGTGGGTTCGATTACCGCCTTGAAATAAATGTTTGTACGATCTGCAAATATTTATTCCGGGTGCTCTGGTTATTTTATATGTAGGTAAAATAAAAAATACCTATCTATATAAGTAATGTATTGTATTAAGTATGTCAGTCTCCTAGTATTGAAAAACAGGACAAGCCCGACATACGTTTCATGTTTATGATTAGATTTGTCATTAAAATCTTCCTCTTCAGTAATTACCATCGGCGAGTTTTAGAATTTTATTAATGGTCTGAGTATAACCAACAATCTATCCTAGCCAATTAGGTAGTACACTGATTTATTCACTTTTCAATAACATACTTGTTTGCGAAATGCGCAAATCCGGTGTAGGTTTGCCAAAGCTGAGGTTTTTATTCTCCGTGAAATACCTACAAAGATTTCACCATTTTCTCAATTATGTATTAAAACTTTCACATACTCACATAATTTTTTTTTTTTTTTTTATAATCTATAGACTATCCTTTGGCTTCAATCTCGCCTGATGGAAAGCGCCGATGAAGCCGACGATGGAGCAGGATGGTCTAGAAGACACCTATTTATATTGGCCTTGAATTGATCTAGGTTGTAATGATTGGGAAAAACAGACGCAGGCAGCGTATTCCATTCCTTGGCAGTTCGCACCAAAACGTTTGGTGCGAATGGATGGTAAGTCAACAAGGAATGGGTGATACTGGGCCGTGCGTCTGCTTGTACGGTTATAGAAAGGAGATGGCGGTATCAAGTCGTGCAGTTCCTGGGCACATTCCCCGAAATGTATCCTATAGAAAATGGATAGGCAAGCAACTTTACGACGGTGTTCGAGACTCTGGATCTTAGTCTCCGCCATATGTTGCTCACCTATTATCCTGAAGGCTCTTCGCTCAATCGAGTCCAAGGCAGCCAGCAATATTATGATGGCACATAACAATATTATGATACAACAATCACGAAAGTTACAATGAAAATGCAAAATCTTTAGGTTAACTAAATAATAAATGTAAACAAACTATAGGGACGGAATATTCGATAAACTTCGATGCATCGAAAACATCGATATTTACAATGCGATACCTACATCGAATCGATCCGATGTTTTGAAATGCTTTTGATATACTCGAAATATCGATGTTTTTTCAGTTTTTAGTAGAAAAACATCGAGTCAATAATTATATCCAAATAATTTCATAAAAAATCAAGTTTGAACACTAAAATTTTACTAATTTTTTTCCTATTTGATTATTTAAAAATGAAAAGTTTATTATTGGACTGACAATATAATAAAAATATTGTCTGTAAATATGTAAATATGTGTACTAAAAAAATGGCGGGCTTCAATGTTTACAAACAACGAATTGAATAACATTTGGTTTTGTGGACGAAATAAAATTGAAGTAGATTGTGTATTGTATAATTATATTATATTTATATACCAACTCATTACAATAAAATCTCATCTTTGTGTGAGCTCTTAAACTCAATTGGACGACATCGATGTTAGTTCTGATTTATCGAATCTAAAAAAACAACGATGATTTTTCAAAATGGACACCCCTAAAACGAACAAGTATGAATACATGTTAGAGCGGTACAGAAATATGCGCCCGCGAAGCCCCGTTGCAAGTGCGAGCGAGATGCATGCGCCAGCTCGTTGACGTCATTTTTAACCGTTCAGTCATATTTAAAACATTTCAGTCATTATTTAAAACATTTCAGTCATATTTTGAACAGCTCAGCCACGTCAATCCACAAAAAATGCCTACAAAACTGACCTGCAACTGAAAGGATATTCCGTCACGCAAGTTTCCCCCTTCTGGATAGGGCCCCAGGTGTTTTGTAATGTCCATGAGTTATATTTTTGAAGTGAAAACTTCTTTAGCGGCGCTGGGTGGGTAAAAACTTTCAAACTCGCGTCAGGGTCACGTGACGTCGAAAAAGCGTAAGATCTTATTTAATTTTTATACATTGCTCGTAAAACAAGAGACGACAAAAGAACACACTTGCGGTCACGCGACGTATGACTCAAACAATTAAATAGTGTTGTGGCGACATGACGTGACGATGACGTGGCGACATGACGTGAGTGTCAGTGTGTCTTCGTTGTCTTCGTCGTTGTGTCACATTCGCGCTTGCGCGAATGTGACACAATGACATGACACAATCACGACTGTGGTTATATTTTTGAAGTGAAAACTTAAAAGTGAAAACACAACGTTAATATTGAAGTTTTCACTTCTGCCGGCACTCCCGGAGTGCTAGCTTTTTTTTCTACATAATACAATTATGTTAATGGAGTGAAAACTTATTCCACAAACTTAAAGTCTGCATCAAATAGAAGCCTAGTAATATTTATATTACGTCAAAAAGCCACGTAAAAAGCTTGTAGGTTGTTACCTAGGAGTTCTCCGTTTAACCTCCAGACGTAGCGTTTATCGGGTCAGTCCTCCGTCCTCGGCGCGTCCTTGCACCAATAAACTTTTCGCTATCATCGGTCTCGCGATAACTTACGAGATCTCACGTAAAACATCAGTATCTTTTGTAAATATACGTACATATAAATAAATTTTCACGGACAATTCACACATCACACTCTAGTCCCAAACTAATCGCAAAGCTTGTAGGTACTATAGGAACTAGACTGCTGATATAATAGGTACTATAGGTAATTATTTTTTGTAAATAATGAAAAAAAAAGTTATACTAAAAGCTATTTAATCAAGTGTGTTACTTATTCTGCGTGTATTCCGCGAACAAGAGATTTAGATTTAATATAAAAATAAATCAGAACTCTGCACGAAGCAATCATACAAGTTTAAAACTGCACTATTTGCAGAACATTTTTACTGCTAGATTGAGTCAGCGTGTTGTGGTTAAATCCGTAAAATACGTAAGCATGAAAAAATATTTTTTATTTACTCAAAACCACAAATTATTCGGTTATTTCGTATGCACTGCTGAAAGGGTACCACAGCTTGACTGTTTGCATAATAAATGCTGAAATGTGCTTACTTGTAATGTTGATATTTCGAGGATGCCGAAACGTTGTGTTATAAAACGTTACGACATGACATCTTGCCTCTTGGATTCTTAGTATTCATACTTACAACAAAATTAACATAAAATTTACGACATCCATGTGGCTCTCGTAATAATAATGCATCTTTCCAAGATGGCCACCGAGGAATTCGATAGAGCAGTAAAATGAAACAGAAATAACTGTGCTGTTAATTTTAATGTTCATTGGTCCCTTTTCTGGTATAATCGGCGTAAGTATCGAGTTGTAGTTATTCATTCTCATATATATTTTCACTTCATTAAAATTATTTCAGTAAAATCATAATCATCATTTAGAATCGTCCTATAGTTGATGATTCTAAATGATGTCTACATACAAAGTGATTCTACGTGCCAGTTTCTCGTGATATTCATTAGCCAGTGTTACGTAAAACAAACCTTAATTTTATTACGCTTTAGTTACAAATAATAATTAATTATTTATTAGTGCTAGACTATTTGGACTAGACATTAATATCGGATTTATAAATCTATTAGAAGAACCATTAATTTGACATTAGACATTAGATCTAAAATAGTGAATGTGTGTATATACTTCGGTGTCTCAAGGCCTCTATAAAGTGGTTCAAAATACAAAACAAGGAAATATTATTGTATCGTTGTTTGCATTAATCTGCCAACATATTGCATCTGCATAATAACTTCAATAGGAGTGTGACGCAGGTGTACGTCAATGAGAGATGAGTCAATTCAACAGATTCTATGCTTTTGACGTTGACGTTTGATTGTCAAAATGAAGACAAGTTGACAACTTTATTCTCAGGCATGGTAAACATACAGATCGCCAGGTACCTAATGCTCAGTCAATATGCTTTATGTCTGAGAGGGGTAGTTAAACAACTCATAATTGAAAATTAAGTTATGTAATGTTAAGATTTTATGAATATAGAGAACTATTCAGGCTTAAAAAATCATTGATCGACTTACAGCTATAAAAATATACAAAAATATTTATTTTCAAGGTAAATAAAACCAGCTTTTATCCACCCACATATTAGCCGAACAAATCGTCAAATAAACATGTTTTTGTAATCTTGAGAACCAAAAAACGTAATAGAAGGATATTTTTATTCCATGAGAGAACTGTAGACATGATGCTTCGCGCGGTAAAGCTCAGTGTTTGTCGTAAACTAGTGTTTTATTGTGAGTAAACACGGCATAGACTGCCATTGACGCCGGTCTGACCTTTGTCGGCGACTTTTATAGTGGGAACACTAGTGTAGTGCTCGGGCATATAGGCAGTTATTATCTACACTTAAGAAAAGGTGATTTTACTATGAGACTTTAAGGTTAGGTATTAAAAAAATCTATTAGTCTCTTCAATAACAACAGGTAAAAAACCATGAAAACGAAGCAGGAACTGAAAAAGCTTTACAAATACAAACAGAATCGCAAAATTACCTCTATGGGTAATCCGTTTAAAGACCACAAAATAACGCATCAAACGAATGGTATGAAAATACTTTTTATGGCGGAGGAAAAATGAAATCTAGCGTCCCTTTTACCATCAAAGCCAGATTTTTATAATCCCACATCAAGCCCTGTCTAGTATGTTAGCCTTTGACAAACAAAACATTGCTTTTACTGTATGCGTGCACGTATACTGAACGAATAATCTTTTTAAAGCTTTTGGGGTCCCGTGGAACCCTAAAGTTTGGAGTGTGAGCTTAGTATAAGTTTAAAAACTATGCAGTTGGACCCAAGCATTTCCTTTTTTGATTAATAAATTTATTAACCGATCAACCTTTCTTGATGACACGCCATACAACTATGAACATTACATTAAAAAAAACAAAAGAGTGCATTATAATCTTGCTCCAGAAGAGTCATTTTGTCGTTTTTTTTTCTTTTTAAATTGTGTCGTTTGTAATGAAATCATATCCGGTTCCATAACGTTAAAAACTAACGCCATCATGATAGACGATACTAACATACATAATTAATGACAGTATGCACAGAATAAATAAATCAAAGCAACAGATGCTATTTCAATTCAATTTTTATTTAATGGCGTCTGGGGGTTAGCCAATTTCGCCAATGTCACGTTGCAAGGCTTGTTTATGTTTGTGGGCAACGTTGGACGGTAAATTGTTAATTTTTTTTCTTTTTTTTCGTATTTTAAGTTTATGGGCAACGTTGGACGGTATTTTTGTTATTTTTTTTCTTTCGTATTTTATTTACAACGTCCTTCCGCCATCTTGGTGATGGCGAAAGGCCAGATGCTATTTAAATCAACGTCCATCTTTGTGCTCCAAATTATGATGACAACTGTCATCGTAAAGTGACATGACGATAAATAAAATATTCTTGGACATTTCATACAACTAGCCCCAAACTTTTGATTACAGATGGAATATACATACCCAAATAACATACATCAATGTTTGTTATATCTCAAATGTTTGATAGCCACTTAAGTCTTTCTATAATTATTTATTTATTAAAAGGCAGCGCAAAAAGCTCACAACGCGCCAACATAATTAAATCTCAGCCAAATGAATACTATAAACTAATAATCATTATGTCTTCAAGATCCTAGAATTTTTAATTTAAACGTTAGATTTTTAGTTTATTTTATAAACTAATAATAATTATGTCTTCAAGGTCTTACAATTTTTAATTTTAACGTTAGATTTTTATTTTATTTTATAAACTAATAATAATTATGTCCCCAAGGTCCTAGAAATTTTAATTTAAAAGTGAGTTTTTAAGTTATTTTTAACTACATAATCTAATACGATACTTTTGTATATTTATCAGAACAGAACCCGTTATTGTTTATGAGAGCTTCACTTGACGAAGTCCAGGGATTATGTTGTTGCTTTGTGTCAGTGTACTGAAGAGCTATGGTCATACAATAGGTACAGCCTAACTCAATTTTATTAATGGACCTAGCTTTTTGCTTCGCTGCACGGCTTTTTGTTCGACAACATTCAATTACATACAAAGGTAAAATTGTGCTTTACTAACAGTTGAAAAACTTAATAGGGCTATTCTTCACAGGAACCTTGTGTATCCTCTCTTGGTTATCCATTATTCATCAGTACTATTTTTCTATCAAAAAAGCTTTTGTACGTTCACGGAAAGTTTCCATTATTGAAACTGATGAACATATATATTTTAAGTTCGTATTATGTATAGATAGAGCTAACACTTAATCGTAAATTATACATTGTTTTTGTTATATTTTTTCTAAACTTTCTAGCAATTTTTCTTGTAAATCTCTCCATGTAGGCTTTAAGTTTTTAGAACAGGGCAAAATTAAGAGCGGGCCTCACATAAAAATGTAATAACTTACCTGCCGGGACGCAGTGTCGCTACTTTATTAAAGTTTTCATGCAAAGTGATAAAAATGACGGCGCCTTTATAACAGCTAAGCAGTGTCTTTATTTTGTTGTGATAAATGAAAATTTTCCGTGTAATTACGTACATTATTTATGTAAAAAGCTCGGGGAAAAATGCAGGTAGTCGTGCCCTGTGATACTCCCTAAGATTTTCCTTTTATAAGGAATGTTTCATAACAATTTAAAAAAAATTACGTCAAAGATAAAGCGCGGTGTTGTACAAATATTTCGAGTGCAATAACAGGCAATTACTAAACCGTTTCGGTAAATTAACGCAAAACTAATAATTAACCTTAGTTCGAATTTGAATGCTTCGTGTAAATTACTAATCTTCGTTCTATTCTTAGAAAATTACGCATGCAGTCTAAATAATATCGTAACTCGTAAGCCGAGCCACGACAGTACATCAATCATATCGTCCAGCACTTGGCAGCGGCTTACAAAATGATAATAAATGAATTTTAACCCCCGCCGACGCTCGTTGTTCATCTTCCGCCGATAGAACATTATAATTATGATGAAACTCGCGGAAAATAAAACCATTTTATCAAAAGTATTTTTACACTTTCACGGTCACAATTTATAGTTAAGAGATATAATTAAATTGGTATTTATTGCATACCATAATGTTATTTTCCTAATTTTGGTTACGTTGCAATATCTATAGTCGACCTACGCGATAATCCCCCTATCTTATAAAAAGTTAGCGTTGACTTAAAGTCATCATTACGTATGGTAATCAATACTTCAAGTCTGCGCTAACTTTTTATAAGAGAGATCATCTGTCTTTAAAATTTTATCAAGGTAGCTTTACAAAGAATTCAAGGGTGTTTTTTGTTTTTTTTTTTAATTTCTTTGTATAGGTGCATACACTAATGAGCTATGAAGAAAACACACAAGAGTTATTGTAAGATTAAGCAAAAAAATGTAAATAAGATAAAGTGAAATAGATTTTATCCCTAGATACTGTAGACTCAGATCTCTTTGTACCAAGTATTCTCGTAATAGTTAAGATGCTTAAAGTATTGACATCCTTTCACAAGCACGTCCAAACAGTACATTTGGCGCATACCCACATTTAGTAGCATTCCCTACGTGACAAGCCCTTAGCCCATTAACGGCTTTATTGATATATCAATTATTCACATTCTCGGAGACAAAGGCTTATTAGTTGTTATTAATTAAGTGCAATTCGGGTGTCGTTTTAGAGCTTCTTAGTCCATATCTATCTACGCAGCAGACTGCAAGCCTGCTAATTAACTAGGTACTTTAACTCGATGTATCGATTATTCACATTCTTGGAGACAAAGAAAAACAGAAATAATATAGTTTTGTACAGTTTCTGCACCTATACAGCAAATATAAAGAACCAACCTCAAAAATTGATCCAGGGTTACACAGAAAATTATTGTTTATGTTCGCAAAATAGCTTAAACTAGTAAAATATATAACAGATCAGCCGCAATAAAAATTAAATCTCTAAAAAATTTGTATTTCCCGCAAGAGCGAGAGGTATCACCTTAATTAAGTGCATTTCTGGCCTTCATTTAAGAAGTGGGTGCATGGTAAGAGCTTCCTCGTGGCGCACACCGGTAACAACTAGGCACAGTAACGCAGTGTCTAGTCTGGCTAATCTTTCCAACACGATGAACGATAAGAAGAAGATTTAAGAAGTTCTTAGCTTATCTATACCTAGTGTTAGTAGTGTCATTGTTAAATGAGAAGGGTGGGGTCCACCCAGCCGTTAGACTCTTCGCTTTCCGGTTTGTGGCCGCCAGTGGAGAAACTGGGAAACCTTTGTCCCCCAGTTGTCAGTTCGAGATATATAGCCTGACCATTTCCATTCATCACAACTACTAATAACAACCACTTCTGCTAATGCGAGTTCTGTATGATATGACGACCGATGTGGCGCGGTGGGCGATGGTCCGCCTGCGGCGCGGAAGGTTGCGGGTTCGATTCCCGCCTTGGGATAAATGTTTGTATGTTCTGCAAATATTTATTCCGGGTGTTCTGGGTATTATATGTATAATAAAAAATATGTATTTATGTAATGTATTATATTAAGTATGTCAGTTATCTAGTACCCATAACACAAGATCTGCTTAGCTTGGGGCTAGATGATGTTGTGTGGATTGTCCAGCAATATTTATTTATTTATTTATATTGAATATTATTTATACATCCCAGTATTATCCTATTAATATTATTAATAAACGTGAAAGTTTTATTGACGGATGTGTAGACGTATGTTTGTTACTCCTTCACGCAAAAACTATTTTAATGAAACTTTACAATAATGTAGTTTATACATCAGAATAACACATAGGCTACAATTTATAAATATATTGTGTGTATTATCCAAAATATAACAATAATAAGCCGAAGTTACAGGCATCAGTATACCAATATTATGTAGATAGTTCCTATAA
The DNA here is from genome assembly GCA_932527185.1 of Ecliptopera silaceata. Taxonomy (NCBI): domain Eukaryota; kingdom Metazoa; phylum Arthropoda; class Insecta; order Lepidoptera; family Geometridae; genus Ecliptopera; species Ecliptopera silaceata. Next base: position 3,746,847 of record OW052208.1, on the reverse strand, counting down.
TAAGACCACGATTCGATTTAATTTCCAAAGCGCACGTTCAAAGATTGGTACTCATAAAGGTTGAGTTTAGAAGTTTGAACACGAATCTCACATAGGATAGGAACTTTATCATACACTCGAATCGAAGGTAACTCAAGGAAATCTCAAATTTACTTAATTAATGCCATTGGGGCATTATTGGTCTCAAACATGCACACAGACAAGTTATTTTGATGTAAGTATTTGTTGGTTTTGTAACCTGTTTTGTAGTAGCAACATAAAAAAGTCGAATAATTATTGAATACCGTCTTTTCACTTTGTAAAGAAAATATCTGTCCAAGTTTAATAACTAACTTTAATCTAATAAAGTTTCATCATTTATTTAATTTGATTACATTTTGTCTGTATTAAAAATGGGGAGAAATAAGCTAATGGGTAAACAATAATGGTAACCCATTTTCAAAAATTTACGGTTACTTGTTACCGTTTACTTGAATGATATAAACTAAAAAACTTTTGCGGTGTAACATAAAGTGTAGAACTTTGAGACACGAGACAATTTCTTTTTATTTTGAGATTATTTGACGCAAAACACTTAAAACGTTTTGGTGAAAAAAAAACCGTTTTGTAACGTAATAGTTCTAAAACATCTTCATACAAATCTCGACTTAGATATTAAACATCAATTTCGGGAATTCTACTAAACGTGACTAAATTTCACATTTACTCGTATTTATTGAACGGCTTTAGTTTGGAAATGAGTACCTACTTTCGGAAGTTGCGGGTTTGATGTGCTTTGTTCAATGATCTTTGTATATAAGACTAGCTGAATTGTAAATAGCCTATGTATTATTCTAATGCATTATTGTAAAGCTTAATTAAAATCCGTTCAGAAGTTTATGCGTGAAAAAGAAACATTCATGCGCATCCATATAATAGGATCAAGACTAGGTATACAATTTTTTATTATAAACATACGACTATTACAGTATTTACAAAATGTACAAAGGCATTTACGATATGTACATAAGAAACAGTTGAGCTATCTACAGACCGTTGAAAACGATCTACAGATAGTTCAACTGGTCCAAATTAGTACCAATCGGAAGCGTACCCAAGATACTGGCTGCATTGCCGCGCTGAATAGCAATGCTGATACGCTGGGCCAGGTACTCACCATCCCTGGGGTTCGCGTCGCTTCCACTAGCTTTACAAATTAATTATATCGATACCTACGTATTAATACGCTTTTTATACCGAATAACCAACAGGATCTTTGTGAAAATGAAGATATAAGAGAAAACGTAGGTGGATGCTATGGAGTAGTACTTAGTTAAAACTGAGTCGGCTCCCAACAGGCTACCACACTCGTTCCTCAAGTCTTTATATATTCCCACACGTGCACATATTGTGCTTTGGAATGTCCGTCTGATTCAATTTTATTAATGGACTTGGACGTTTGCCCCACTGACTGTGGACGCCGCAGAGTATTCTATTCGCAATACATGTCGTTTGGCTTTGGATGATGTATATTGTTGCTTACGCTTTAGTATTTAGGTTTATATTCGCTTGCACGAATCTTTGGTTGCCAACGCGTAATGGCATAGACCAAGAGCCGATCGTCAAACATGATATTAATTGTGACTGATCGATGTTGGCGAATTGATGGTTGTTTTATGCGCTTTGTGACTGGGTTTTATTCAACCGGTATTAATATAAAACGCTAAAGTAGAGATAAAATCGAAGTTTTTTATATACCTACTTACCTTGTGTTGCGGCAATTAGGGTCTACTTTAGATTAGATCCTTTCTAAGTCACATCAAATACGTTCTCCACATATGCCTAGTTTACGTGCGACGGGCGTGAATTCAGTTAAACATATCGATATGAAGAAAAAAGTAACATTTGGTTTTGCGTGATGCTACAATACAAAAAAAAAAAATTGGTTGTCTGTAAAGTCGGTTTACTGACGATAGTTGAATGTGACAAAGGCACTTCATGGAACGCCTCAGAACGCCTCAGAACGCCTCATGAGTCATGTTTTTTCGTGCGTGCAGCCGGCTCTATCGAATTATAAGACGTTGTCACGTCAATAAACCTCCAAAACAACCTCCTTACAAAATACTACAGTACACGTAATATTAAAATCAGGACATCTAATTTTTAATGACATTAAACTTAAAATATAATAGTTGAGAGTGTCTCTTGGTCTACAGGCCGACGCAACATCCAGTCGTGAATCTGCACTGAGTCAGAACATAAGCAAGATGTCAACAAGGCCACCCGATTGCATTAACGATATTGCTTTTAGACTAATTTACTACTAAAGCTAAGTGACGGTGGTCTCTCCGACTAATTTTACGGTTGACATTTACGTTCGCTATCGTTTTTACGTTGAATGGGCATGTTTGTTGAACGTTTTTACTGCGTCGCTTTGTTGATACGTAATTAATTGATTTGTGGTTTGTTTCAGAATGTTCGCGTAGCAGATTGGCGACGCTGAGTCGCTATGGCCGCTGTTAATTCGGTAAGAACGTTTTTATTTCGAAACAAACGTTATTTGCTCTGTTTTTACTAAGAGACTATAAAATAGTATTGTTTGGACTGCAGATAATCAGAAAATAGCGCATAACGATATCATTAATGTTAATGTTGAGAACTAGGATTAGATTAGCAATGCGTGGTCGACATCACTACCTACAAGTCGGTTTCATATCTCTGTCTGTTTTGCATTCACGGACACTTTTTTCACAAGAATCTTTACTAAACTAAGTACGACTATTCGGCAAAAATTTTCAAACATTTTTAAACTTTAGCTTCTATAAACTGTTTGCTAACTTCTTATCAACGGTAACTAATCAGTGTTATTTACATTATATGTATTAAAACTAATTAAAGTTATAACCTTAGTATAAAAAGCTAAAAGAAGTATTAAAACTGCAATGACGAACTGTAATTGTTTATATGGAACTTCTGTACCTATATCATACTGAAAATAGCTTGATATTTAGTCTGATATATATTTGGTAGACCATAAGACCTCGTTTCCGGCTTAAGAGCCGCTATTGAGCTACGTTACTACGAGCCGGCTCATCACTGTTCTCTCGCAGGTATAAAGTGCCCAGCCATGCAAGACCCTGCAACATTAAGACCCAGGTTCGTTTTACAGGTATTTTTCGGGGCTGGAAAGAGTCAGGGGTGTCAGGTTAGGTTGGTGAAGGTATAATGGCGTTAGCTCCGAACGGTTGGCGTGGACGCCTTCCAAATCACATCGCATTTGAATAGCGAGTGCAGTTCGGCAATAGCCGGTTAATGACTTTTATCTATTTCTGAATAATCTTTGTGAATGTGTTTTGAATTTTGTGTGCGCGAATATGCTTTTTTATTGCGCTTAGAATTTCAATGCTCGGAAATTAGATTGGCCTTGGCAACAATGAAAATAAAACAAATAATGTTATGAAGGAATGTGTACATGTTTACATGTCATTTGTAATATTCAAAGAACATTTTCAAATTATCCCGTGCCTGATTCTCTAATAAGTGCAACGCCTCACGGTACACGGCCTTAAGGTACAACATGCACGGATAATGCAATATTTTTTTATTAATAGTAATTTGATATTATCTACGTAATAAAAACCATTTTAGAGTTGGTGATATTTAATGGGTAAGAAGCCGGATGGATGATAATATTTCTACAATAAAAATTACCAACTTGCCAACAGGAAACAGTTCTATAGCTATTATGTACATCCATTATTATAGACATTTTTGAGATCTCAGCATAAATGTTTCGGAAGCAAGGCTCGTAAAAGTCAGTTTGAATGCTGATCGTATACTGCTTCTCTAGATAAACTGGAGTCAGCTGTGATAGTTTATTTTCGATTATATTCCGTTATAAGATAACAAATAAAAAAGTACTTTAGTTTCATGGACTACGTCATTCTGTTAGCCTATTTCTATGCATTGCAAAAACCGTGATCAGTGGCCAAAATAAATATTTTTTTATGATTTTACCATCCGATACTGAGACCGGATGTCTGAAATACTTTGTTATTTTCTTTTGAAAAATGATCTCAAGATCACATTACAAAACTTTAATAATCGTTTACGTCACGTTCATCTTAGAATTTGATGCCAGTAAAATGATATATATCTAGCTATAGACTTATTGACAGCTCAATCAGCTCAGACCGTACAGCTCGGCTTTCCGTTTCTTGTTTTGCTGTTACAGTTATAATAACAGCCAAATTAATAAGTATATTTTGTTATTAATACTCTAGTTTTCACAGTAAAATCTTACTTAGTTCGGAACTAGAACGTGTTAAATGACTATATTAATATTTATTTATATTAATATATTAGCTAGGTAAGTAGGTAATCACTATAGTAATCTTGCCTCTAAACGCGATTTCATAATTACGTGTATTTTGTATATCCTGTGTATATGAGCTGATTGCCCAAAGGGAACACCCTCACAAATTCAACTTGACTAACATTAGGGTCACTGGGGACCGAACTAATCGCGGAACCCACATTCTATTGAAAGTGATGTGCCTATAGAAAATAACAACTCCTTTGCCACTTTGCTTTGATCACAGGATGCGTTAAATTTAAATAGCGTCGTTTCCTTTTTTCAATCAACACCTACTGGGTTCTAAGTGTCAATTGAGTCTTGCCAACGTGGTGTTGTTTGAAAGTTGGTCTAATAATTGGAGTTACTTAGACTATTTCTAGACTTTTCTCTCGCTGGACATTCGAACTGAGGTCTGTGATATTAATCCACATTCAATTTTATTTTGTTTTAAATTTCTTACGTACTATTAAGGTGTGAATGATCGTGAGAAGTCAAAAGCAGAAAAACCAAATCTTATGCGCCGGGCATCTTATAAATTACAAAAGTCGCCTTTGACATTGCTACTATAAATAATATGTATAATTATAGATCAGTTCGGGTAGATATCCTATTAAATGTTAGGTAACATACTTTCTTTGAACTAGAAACATCCATCAGAAGTGTAAAATATGTATAAAACAAATACTTACTCAATTTAGCAAACATCCATCCCTACTCCCAACTTCCATGAAAGCTAACCTCACGTAACTTTATCCCAAACCCCACGAATTGGCTTTTCTCTTTTATCGCATTAGTTTTCAGCCGAGACGACTCTGAATCGATGACGGGAACTCCACTCGAATCGTTTGGTTTCACGTCGAATGGAAAACTAAAACGTTATTTGAATCTGTTTGTTTGCATACATAACGTATTCTGTGGTAAAAGCTCAAGTGAAAACTCACTTGAATGCTTTATTCAACAATAACTTACCAAGCAAGCCAAGAAGTTGAGTTCTGGACTCAGGGGCGCGTCTTGGGAGAGACCTACGTCCAGCAGTGGACTGATTTAGGTTGATGATGATGATGGTTAAGCATATGAAAGTATTCCCTTAATTTCACAGAAATTCTATCCTTATTAATAGGTATATTCTTTAACATATTGGAACCAATCAAGGTATTTGACATAGACCCAAAATATAATTTGATAATTCTCGTGAAATGGCTTTCTTTATGATATCCGTAGGTAATATTCGTATTATAAAAAGATAAAATAAGTTTATACAACCTCTGAAGATTTATTAAGTTTATGTTCCATGCCAAAACAACGAATTCCGAATTTCATCCAAAAGACAAAGAGCTCTCCAAATGTTTTACAACTTATCAGCGATCAAACAACGTTTTAAAACATTGGAAAAGCTTCGGGAAGGAAAAATGGAAGTTTCCTCTTAATCTGAGTTTGTTGGAATCCATCGAAGGGGATTAGGATAATGAGGGGCGGATGCTTTGTTTATAAATACTACTAGGGTCTTCCCCGGCTTAGTTTACGTTACCTAATGCCCTGTGTAACGCCGTAATGACATTTATATTACTTTTTGAAGTTTAAACTTTTGGGATAACGTTTACTAAAGGATTAACCCACCGTTTTGACCTACACAGATTATTTTATAAAAGTTTAAATTACTTTTCTTTTGACCAAATATTTCGCAAATCTTTAATTCTTTATTGTACAAATATATAAATTACAAACTAAGATGATGAAAGTAATGTACAAAGGCGAGCTTAACCCTACTAAGAGTTTTCTTCCAGCAAACCTTTGAGGCTAAGGAGAAATTATGATTGCGAAAAGGTAGATTTGTGTACGTTAAAAAGAATAACAATAATTATAATATTAATTGTAACAGTATACTTACATACTAGTTAATAAACTACTTATACATTACATAAACAATACATCTTATACCTACATATTATATATATATAATATATATATATATATATATATATAATAAACTAATAGATATATACTTACAAAATATAAATTTACAAGGACAAATAGTGCTCTTTTACTCTGGATTTGAAAATATTAAGAGAGGGGCTAGTGCGAATGACGTGGGGGATAGAATTCCATAGATTCACAGCGTGGACCGTGAATGATCCACCATAGCGGCTGGAGGAATGAGTAGGTGTTTTTAGAAGAAGAGACAGGGTGGTTCTGCACGGCTCACCACGTGGGACAAGAAAGTTAAAGCGCTCACGGAGGTAGGATGGAGAGAGGGGATTGAAAAGAATGTTATAAAGAAAAGACACAACATGAAAATCAAGACGACGACGAATAGGAAGCCATTTCAGCTTAGATCTACACTCGGAAACATGATCAAACTTGCGCAGACCGAAGATGAAACGGATGCACAGGTTTTGGAGACGCTCGAGCTTACTCAGAAGTTCCTCCGTGGCATCCAAGAAACAGACACTAGCATAGTCGAGAAGCGGCAAGAGAAGTGATTGAGCAAGGAGTATTTTAGTTTCAAAGGGCAAGAACTTTTGGAGGCGTTTAAGAGACTGGAAACTGAAATTGACTCTCCTACTGACATCATTGATATGCGCAGACCAGGACAACTGATTATCAAAAATTAACCCTAGATTTTTTGCATTGCAGGAATATGCAATTGGAATATCACCAAGAACAACTGGAGGAAGTGTATTCTGCGCAGCAACATTCAGCATATAACTACTGCCAACCAGTATTGCCTGAGATTTAGAAGGGTTTACAAGGAGACCAAAGGCTTTTGACCAAGCGTTAATTTGCGCAAGATCTGAATTAATTTGGCTAATTCCCTCAGAAATATCGCTGGCTTTGAAGTGGCAGTATATTTGCAAATCGTCAGCATAAAGATGGTAGGGAGAAGAAATAACTTGTGTGATGGCGTTAATAAACACTGAAAATAGTAAAGGAGAGAGAACACCACCTTGAGGTACACCCGCCGTAATGTGACACCAATCCGAGCAAGACTCTTCAGAGCGTACACACTGCGAGCGTCCTGAAAGATAAGAATTGAACCAGGAGATTGCTGAGGGTGAGATATTAAGAGTGGAAAGGATGGATAAAAGGATGTCAAAGTCGACAGAGTTAAATGCACTGCTGAAATCCAGCAATACTAAGATGGTAAGAAGTTTCTTGTCCATGGCCAAACGTATGTCATCGGTAACTTTAGTAAGAGCACCGACTGTACTGTAACCAGAGCGAAATCCAGATTGAAAAGGGCTCAACAAACTGTTTTGAGAGAGGAAAAGAGATAACTGTTTTTGAACCACATTTTCAAGGATTTTTGAAAGAACTGGTAAAATAGAAATAGGGCGAAAATGGGAAACCGAAGTAGGATTTGGAATTTTAGGAAGAGGTATAACATATGCAGTTTTCCAAGCTGTCGGGAATGAGCCCGACATCAAAGAAAAGTTTATAATGTGGGTAATGATAGGGGCTAGCTCAGGGGAGAGGATAAGTAACATCTGGATATTGATGCCGTCAGTACCCACGGCTTTTGTGGATATGGAATTGAGGATTCTTTTAACTTCAAACTCAGCAACCTCGTTGAAGCAGAAGGGGACACAATCAGGTATATTCTGGTGAGAAAGTTTTAATAAAGTAGAATGCTTGACAGAAGGGTTTAAACTAAGGGGAGACTTTGAAAAGTGTGTGTTGATGGAGTTTAAATCAAAAGAAACAGAGTTTTCTCTCAACTTTTTACCAATACCTAGGGATTTGAGAAATTTCCACATTTGAGCAGGATTGGAATTATCAATGGAAGTATGAATGTGGTGTCTTTTAGAATCCCTACACATCTTGCTGCAACGATTACGTAGTTTTTTGTATATAGCTAGATTTTCATCAGACGGAGACTTTTTATAACAACGTTTTGCCTTATCCCGCTTAGCCATCATCTTCTTAATAGAAGCGGTCAGCCAAGGGGCAGGAGGATGCTTAATTTTGACATGCTTTATAGGTGCGTGAACATCAAAAATACCAGTAATAATGGAGTTAAAATTAGCAACCTTCTCATCCACGCTAACTGCATCCACCACAGGAGACCAATTAATGTCTATGGCATCCAACCTTAAACGCTCCAGATCTATGTCCTTGAAACTACGAAGAAGAAGAAATTTTGGCTTACGTTTAGGTGAACGGATTTTATAAGATAGAAAAATGAGGTCGTGATAAGAAAAAGGGGCAGTTAGTTGACCATGAGTAACCACGCGATCCACGTCAGAAACCAGAATGAGATCCAAAAGCGATGGTGAAGAGTGAGGTGCATGATGAGTAGCAGTTAAAGGAAGTATATGCATGTTGACTGATGTCACCAAAGACTGAAGTTTATTTGCTCGAACATCATTTTTAATGAGGCATGTATTAAAGTCCCCCAAAATAATGGTGTGATCGTAAAGAGAGGTAAGAGATTCTAATTTTGATTCAAGAGAGGAAAAGTAATCTATATTTCTGGAGGGAGGGTAATACACGCCTAACAATACTTGAGCATGGTTTATATGCGCTTCTACAAAGAGGTATTCAGCAGAGTTTGAAAAAAGACTAGGCGTTTGGTCGATTATCTTATAGGGGATGTCTGCACGGAGATATATTGCTACCCCACCACCACCCTTACCAGTTCTATCATTCCTGACTAAAACAAATCCTGGCAAAGGATAATGTGAAGATTGGAGAGGAGGTTTTAAGAAGGATTCAGACACAAGTACAGCGTCTAATAATTTATAGTCGAAAGAAGACAGTAAATCAGCAAAGTGGCAAGGGATACTCTGCGCATTAATGTGAACAATATTGAAATTTTTTATACAACCAGCAAATGATTGATCGAGCAAAACTTTCAGAGGCGGGGGGTCTAAGGAATTGTCACTAACAGCACTATCGTAATCATTATTAGAAGAACCAGAGGAAGAGCATGAAAAAAAGCTATCATCTAAGGCCTGTAAATCCATGCCAATATAATATACAAATACAAAACTATTCAATAAATACTTATATTAAATATACCTTAAATATATATATATATATATATAAAACTAAAATATAGTATATACCCTTATCTAACAAAACAGTATCTACACACACAAATCGTATGTAAATTCCCATTACACTCGCGAGTTTGCTGAAAGATAACACACAAACACAAAACCTAGAAAAGTACATTCAGACGAATGATTGTTCCACTCTGCACATAGATAGACTAAAATATTTTTATAAAATAAAACGAAATTAAAACAATAATAACACAAAAAAAATAAAAAAAAAAGAAATAAAATACTAAAACTTACTAAAGTAGTAACTACTTAATAAAGGTTGATAAGTAACTACATAATTATAAAGCCAGCCTAACTGATTTACAACGAAATGTACTATAAGATGCAGAATGAACGATTATGAGAAATTGTTTCTGAACGGAATTATTTTGTCAGATTACAAACAAGTATGTACAATGTCAGTGTCAAACTTCACTCAGTATAAATGACATGTAAACAATAGCAGAAAATAAATCTATCTATTTTCATTACCGTGTACAAAATGGCATACCCTTACTAAATTAAATTACGTTGAAGGTGTTTTACAAGGCAAAAAGTAAACTACCTCAAAACAATACAGGAAAAAAGTAACCCTGTTAATAAGGTTGCAAATTCCAACGAAAAATAGTCTTTAGTGTTAAGAAAACCACTACTCATAACATCATTTTGGAGCGCGTCTGGAGGACTTTGGCTCGGCAGTCTTGCTGGTCTTTACTGCTGGAATTATGGCAGCCCGGCTCTTATCTTGCGACGTAGTTGGGGCTTTCTTGTCTTGCTCCGACTGGATTGAGGGGAACTCGGCTAAAAGCGGCTTGAGTTCAGGCATCGACTCAATTCTTCGACGCTTGTTATCCGAGGGCAGGATGATAATCTTACCCTCCGAAGTCCAGCACCGCCTGATGCCGAAATGCTTTCGTGCCGCCATAAAAACATCATGTCTAGACTTCGTCAAAAACTCAGAAACTGTAACTGGAGTGCCCTTAAGTGATGTTTTCGCATTCCAAACCTGACTACGAAGCCTGTAGTCAGCAAACCTTACCACGATAGGCCTAGGCTTACTAGTATTAGCACCCAAACGATGGCAAGCATCAAAACGTTCAGGCACTATGTTAGACAATTTGAACTGGTCAGATAGTAATTTGATAATAGTGTCTTCAGTGTTTGTCTCATTGGATTCGGAAATGCCATGAAATAGCAAGATATTTCTACGAGAGGCAGTCTCTTGACGGTCTAGGCCCTGGACGAGAAGCTCCAATTGAGTGCGCATAGTTGCCATACATTTCCATATCAATGTTTTAAAGTCGAAAAACTCACGGGAAAGTGTCTCGAAATCTTTGTGTGGTGCTTCTGTAGTGGACATTTTCTTAATATCACTCTCCAAGTGATGCATCCTTGCGTCAAAAGTTCCAGCCAGCTCTTCCATGTTTGCGGCCAAGCTCAAGTATAGATCCATGTTGAGGTTATAGTGTTCAAGGTTAGTGGAAAGGAGAAATTATATAACTGGCGAGTGTAGGGGGGCTTAGTGATTAAAAATCACACACCAACTGCATGTATATAGGTATATACTAATTATTAATAATAAATATTGTGGAGCACAATGTGTACACAAGCCTACCCACAATATTTTCAAGTTTCAAAATCAAGTTGGAAAGATCATCATTGTGTATTATTTGAATTCACTTTGAAAGCATCAAATTATTTATGTACACATGTAGGTCCGTAAATCGCAAGTATTAATATATTTTATCATTATTGGAAGAATGTAAAAAAATGTTCTTTAATTCAGTGAGCTTAAAATTTCATGAATAACGTCCGTAAGATCCACGCTATAAAACTTTATAGTTATAACTGAGATTTCGTACCTACTAATAATAAAACTAAATCTGCACCATACGTCCCTTTTCCTGTTTAATCTTAAAATGTCTGCAATCATTCTAAATGTGGATGTGGAATGGACCAAATAAAAGAGATTAAAGTCATAAAAAGCTATCCCGCCATAACAAATAATATATGTGCATCATATGATCACGGTTGATTACATAATAATGTCAGTATTATGAGATGTGGCAGTTTCAAAATTAGGTCAGTTTATTTCAACGTTCCCAAAATAAGTTTTGAGGTCTACTAGGCTATAATAAAACTTTTATTTATTTATTTTTTTAATGAAACTTAATATACTTAGTTATAAATTAAGGACCGGATCAGCCAATTATACGTTTTCACGAATAGTAAATTTTATTAGTAGTTTATTCACAAACAAACTTTCGACTATTATAGTATTTACAAAATGTACATAATTACATAAGTAACAGTTGAGCTATCTACAGACCGTTGCAAACGATCTATAGATAGCTCAATCTAATAGACTGTTAAGAGGCACCGGATATTATACTGAGAATAGTACAAGAGTTTGTGATGATATTCTTTCGTAAGATTTTTCGTGTCGTTTTTATGATCCGTAATAAAAACATTAGTTAGAATAGCACAAAACCTATTTAGATATTTTGAACTTTAATTAAAAGCACAAAAAGCATTCAATTTCAAAAATTGCTTTTGTTAAATACATTTCTGATGTATAACGTATAAAATACAGTCAAAAGAATCTCCTGCTCTTTCGGAAGTTGGCTAAAAATAAGCTTTAGACCCCGGACTATGAGTGTTTAGTGGCAGTTAAGGAAGCGCTAGTGGGACCAAATAACACTGTTATGTAACACCCTCGTTCGAAGGATATTGCTTGCACAATAAAAGGGCCGTAGTGAGATAGGCGCAGGAAGGCTGCAGAACATATCGTAACGGTAGCATTTTCAAGATACACTGCGCAGTGACGTTGCAATATTCGGCAGTCGAGCTAGCATCAACGCGTAGTGTAACTCGAATACGCTACCGTTTCGATACGTTTGCGATTGTCATATTTATTCATGCTCGGGCTTCTGTACAATTCAATTGGCGCGAAGCATAAGTCCCGGCTTGCGGGCCGTATCTAATGCGGTGATATTGCTTCATATATTAGTTTGTTGGTGATGATTAGTTTAATTCTAGCGAAGATATTTGGTTAAATGGCGGCTAAATTAATATTATTATTATTACGGAATAAAGATAGTTTATTCGCAGCAAACATAGGTATTAAACTCAAAATCATATAACTTTTTAGTCGCTATGTGTTAAATACGTAAAATGGAATTCAAAACAACCATATTGAATGCCTTTTGATTACCTAATCAGTGTTTCTTTCATAGAAATTAGTAATTTGCTTTGAGCTTTAAAACCTGGTAAAGAAGGCAGAAAAATATGTTTAAAACCTGGTAATTTATGTCCAGGGAATTTTCCTTTAAATTTTATAATGTATCAAAGGTGGACCTTGCCCACTCGGAAACTACGTGTGTTGTTCTTGATGGCGCGGAGACGGTATTTCTGTGAAGTGGAACCTTTTTGCACTCCATCCCTCCATCACGTGGAGAAGGTATCTGCTGTAAATGTCCAAGTGGACAACAAAAGTACTCATCGGGAAAATAAATGAGAGGTATTCTAATATTCTAGGGCTACAACGAATCCTTTTGTAATGGGGTACTAAAGAGCATTTTAGGGCAGAAGTGGACCCCGCCGGAAATTTAATCTGGGGTCCCTTTGTTGCTCGGAATTTTGTCCTCAGATGAATGTCTGAGTACGAACGAATATTTCAATTTAATTAAAAATACGACAAGCGAAATGTTATTGTTTTCGGTCGATTGCCCATTTAGAGGGCCATCTTGTTAATCTGAATGGTTGTCGAGTGTTGTTCTGATTCGGGTAATGAAATCAACTTGCTGAGGTGAGGGCAAAGGGTTCTACCTATTGCTTGATTACTTTTCTTCTAGAGTGGTATCTTTTACTCACTATGTCTCTTCTTCTTCTTTTCGTGTCGATGCTATTTAAATAAATTTTGAGAGGTGTTTTGCCAGCTGTACAGCATCACTTGTGACTGCATTCACATCCTCTTTGGTGCAGGTATTAGGGCACGATGGGCACACCAGCAGATGCTGCATTGATTGTGTTAGAGCGCCACAGTCACACGCAGTAAGGTTGGCATCTCTAAAGCCCCTAGATCACTATGTCTCTAAAACCAGTTTATTCATTCTTCATCAGTTTAATCCCTGCATATAACCATAGATAAATTATCTTTCGACTAAAGATATATTATATACTAAAGACAAAGGCGTTTTTTATCGCCACCACACTCAGGGCTGCTCCTAAATACGAGTCCCTTAAGTATGTTGCAGATAATAAGTGGCTATTGGTCCCCTGAGCATAAAGTACGTTATCTGTTAAATGCCATAAAATACATTATTTGATACAGCAAAATGCTTATTTTGTTGACATTTTGTAAATAGGATATCAAATAATTTAGAAAAGATTTTTTTTGTTTAAGTAAATAAGATTAAATAAATTAAATAGATTTGGCCCAACAATGCTTCGTTGTGTTCAATTTTCTCAGACACGCATAGTTTTTTTATGTAAGTATTCAAACTATTTATTCAAGCACTTTATAATTATTTATAGGTAGTACTTACAGATCATATGTATAAAATAAGTTAAACAAATATTTGTAAGTATAAACGAGAACCTATAATAATGAGAGTTTTAAATTGGTGTGAATTACAAAATTATATTCTAAAAAAACATGTTAGGGTAGTGTATCCCAGGGCGCGGGTATCAGTCGGATAGCCCCAGGGCGCACTGAAACATCTGTTTGACTAACTTTAATTGAGATTGGAATAACTATGCTGAAATAAATTTGAACCAAAACTGTAACTATATATAAATCCCTCTGTATATCGCGGAGACCATTTTATAGTTATAAATAAAATATTCACACATCACACAGGCCCAAACTAAGCAAAGCTTGTTACGGGAACTAGACTGCTGATATAATACTTACGTACTTTTGTAAATACATACATAGAATACATAGAAACACCCAACACTGAACAAATATTTACGTTCATCACACAAATTTTGCTCTGGATGGGAATCGAACCCACTATCTTACCTATACTATCCACGTAGATCTAGTTATAGTTAGTTACTAAAATGTTATTGAATTAGTGGTCGCAATGCTTCGTGCAGTATAGTTTCAATTCCTTTGTTTTATCCAATTTGTAAGAACGGTTGTTCATTTCTTGAAAACTGCATCATCAAAAATACTAAGCTTCAGGATATTTCAGTATAACTATTTTTGTATCATAATTTATAACAATAAATATATATTCCATTGAAAAGCGCAAAAGAAGAGAGACTCCAAAAACTATAAATTACAAAGCTTTATGGTAAGATCTGCACAGCTGATCATGATCGGTAGCCAAAGTAAATATTTATTTTACTGGCATCTGATATCGAAGTCAGGAGTTTCTTTTTCAGAAACTGATCTCGAGAGATCCGATCTAAAAGTTTCTGGAATCTTCTTTTGTTTTACCTAGATTTACAGTCAAAAAAATGATTTGATTTCTTCTTCAGTCTGATCGTAGCGTCAGATGCCAGAAAATCCGATCAACGCATCAAATATATACGTACCTACTAGCTGATGAAAGCTGTGACATCACACATTCATCCTGAATTAGCAGTGAGTTATGAGTGTGCAACTGATTGCAGTTAAAGTTTATTGCTACAAACATTTCGAAAGTGATCTAAATTATTCTGTTAAGGCGACGGGTAGGGTGAAATTTTTCATAATAAATAAAAATGTCAATAACTTCCAAGTTTATTATTTATTTATTATATCTATACACACGTTAAACTTGTAACACGGCATAGTTTTTGCCGTGGTGGTTAAACTCTAGACAGCCAGCGTGGCAACGTCACAATTTCAATTTCAACAAAAATGCTGACAACGGCGCAAAACACATAATGAGCCGCGCACAGTTCGGATAGTCAAACTCTAAAGCAGTGCCTTATGTATATTTGCGAGCACACAGCAATCAAACACTTATAATTCCTAAGGCGCTACTCTTCTTCTTCTTTAAACACCTTAATGTAGAAATGTTTTCTTTAGAGTCACAAGATACGAACCATAAGAATAGCTGTGCTGAGTTTGGTACCAAACAAATCTGCCAAACCCATCAAAAATGGGATCTTAAACCACACTTTTGCAAAAGGTGTTGGTACTAAACTTACATTTAAAAGTAAACTATATCCAAGAGCACAAATTTTGAGTAACAATACACTAGTTCAATATATGTGTTATAGGAAATAATAAGTTTCACAACTCCACATGCTATCACTTTTTCTGAAAACAGTTTTCGGTTTCCCCAAAAACACGCATTTGGCTATACCCGTCACCTTAACCTATATAGGTAATGTAGTGGCTAGATTTTTCTAATGGTTTTGTATTGCGAAAAAGTTGCGCTGAAACAAGGCTAACAACGGTTAGTTAACTATCAATACAATATTTTGTTTGTTGTTTGACAGCAAAACTGAGATTAAAATTAAAAAACAATAAAAATAATATGCTTTGTTTTATTAACTAATGACAGAACTCGAATCATCATCATCATCACTATACTATATTATAATACTAGATGTATAATAAAGTGACAGACGCATATAGAAAAATGATAAGCGACTTTGTACACCTATGTACTCATATACCTATGTGCACATTTAATTTCTGCATATAAAATAACTTTGACTTAGACCAAAATTGACCTTGCATTTTGCAAAATCTTGATTTTTATAGTATACTAGACTCAAATTTAATATTGTATCAAGTACCTACCGAGACCTACTCAGACTTGGCTGACCTTACAGTCTTACAAATAAAAAGATATTTAAGAAGATGTCGTTAAATGGTCCAAAATGCTTTTCATGCAAAGCTGCCACTGATAGGGATTCGTCCAGTGACGGGTCGCGATAACCGAGTCAGGGGGTCTACTCCACGAACCAGTATTTAGCCTAGTTTGATTTGACTGATGTGAACTTATTTTATTTATTTATATTTAGACCACAATTTTTAAGAACGTATTACACAATAAATGCTCGTGTAATATATCTATTTACAATAGGTAGTAAAACTACCGGGTTGATTTTGTAGATATGTGAATAAATGTGTATTTTTTTAATTACAAGCTGAACCAATAGACGTCCTGTCATTCAGTTCAAACTGACAGTTATTTTAAACCTGCTGCTGCTTAGCTTTGAGTTTATAAAGCTAGGGCCAAAGTTACATTAAAAGGTTTATCATAAAGATATTCATATAAGTTTTGCGCAGTTTAATATTTTTTCTATAAGAACCTTGAATAAAAAACAAACAAAAATAAAGGATTAGCGAAATCGATCCAGTTCACGCGTGATGTGACCAAGAGAAATAAAGATTAATTTTTATATACATATTTATAAAATAGAGATATAGATAGCTGATATCATTACTACTACGGTCTTTAAGCCAAGTGATGATTCTAGGGTAAAATGAATGAATATTCGTTTATCGTTTTGCAGAGTAGACCCCAGGGTTGGATAGACGCCAGCAACGTGTCCCGCTGGATAACCGGATATCTAGTGTAACAACTATATTTCGTATTACTCGGTTTTTTTTTAGTCTGTAGTTTTGTTGGCGGATTTCAGCGTTCCGGCTGGCAACACCATCAAGCTTCCTTGTTCATTCATCTGTCAAATCGACATTTTTCATTTCGCCGCTAGCCTAGCGTCGCAAACTTTCATATTTTATTAAAATTGTAAGTTTTACATTAAATAGTGGCTAAATTAGCATCAGTGATCGATGGCGGTATTGTAATTAGAAAGATATTTTCAGATTGGTGAATTTTGGTGTACACGACACTTTTTTTTCAACCCACGCGACGCCGGCTGCATATTTTTATCGTTGTAAATCCAAGCAATCCCTGGACTTAAACACCAGGTAAGCATTTATTCCAGTGGATTAGGGTTCTACACGCAATTTCTGTTAAAAAGTTAAACATTTTAACCTATATTTTTTCTTAGCACAATTTTCAAAATTATAATTTTTATTAGTAAATTCAACTAAATGCCACTTGTAAAACGTTCCCCCATGTGTAGCCTACATGCCTACCAAGTTTCAGAGCTGTCCGACCAGTAAAAGTTCATTTTTTATCCAATTTTAAGTTGTCTTTCATCGTCGTTGAACAAATTCATACTTGATTTTTTACTAGATTTTCTTTCTGTTACAGGGAGTTTGGCTTGGGCCAACCAGTCTGTTTAGGCCCACAAGTTCGGATAAGGCCAGCTATTTGGTTTAGGCCATACAAACATAATTTTACACCATACCAGTGTTTGAGAGCTCGACCATCCCACATCGGAGAGTTTGGAGCTCACCTGGTTTGGAACTATTCTTCTGTCCGCTGTACAAGTAAGATAGTGTCACAGCGTTAGACAGGGTTCTGCTGACGAAGCCAAGGGGGCTTCTGTTTACCGAAGGACAGGCGCTTCTGTGTCCTGTGTTGGTAGACCCTAAGCAGATAGGTAGGGAAAACATTACTCATTTTTTATTTCCACTTTCAAGTGGATGGCGCTCAACTTAATTTTACTTCAACAACTTAACCACATAACTCAAACTTAAATATTGACACCACCGTATGCAATTCATTCCGAGAAACCCAAACTTTAATTATAAGACCTAAGCCCTTAGCCGGAGCATTACTTTTAAATTGCCTTTTAGTTAGTGTAACTTGTGTACCTAGTTTTAAGTAATTAATCTATTTGTTTTCTAAATTTAATACAATACAAATTTAATTATAATATAGGCCTGCTTTTTATTTAAATCCCATGTATAGGTAGGTCTAGATTCTTATAGGTAACAGTAGCGACCCAACGTGTGGGGCTTTTCTCGGAATGGTTGTCATGTCGAATCAGCTGTGATAAAAATTGCATTTTTTTTATAATGTGTCATTTGAGTTATGTGTGTTCTATTTTTAATTTTGTGTTATAGCAAAATAGCTTACGTTAGGTGAGTAAGTACCTTATTGTTACTGTTTATTATTATGAGTAACTGCTCACTGTTTTACTTTTTACAATGTGATGATATTTTTTAAGAACATTAGCAAAATATTTTTATCATGTAAACTTGAGATGATTTGCATAATTGGTGGTATAAATTTATCAATCATATCTAAACAACTATGAATCTTAATCTTAAACATTAATTTCAACTTTTAAAACTAAAAACAAAATTTATAATTTTTAGGTTACCTCCTCGGGTACAAAAAAGTTTCTTCTTGCATTTTTTTTTTGTTCTGTTTCAAATTTGTCTATTCTTTAGCTGCTCATTCATTAACATTCCATTAACCTCAGTCTTCTAGATCTTTAAAATTTTTCAAAACTTATTTTTTTTTTCAAACTTGATTTTTTTTTGACATTTTTTTTTGTTTTTTTTTGACATTTTAGGATACTTTAGACCTTTCTGAATGCTACACAATAACAAACTCGTTCGTAGGATCCAAGCGAGAGATGCTATAGGCGCCGCCGTAATGTCTTCCTATAGAGTATTATTTGAATCTTTAGCCAATGTGACATCTTCTGACTCCTTCGTTTCATTTGAAGAGAATGTGTCAGATGCTTTGATGATACTCGAAGATAAGCTCAAGAAGTTTTCACAACTTTTGAAAGCTTTGGTCAGCCCAAGTTCAGGAAAACTTTAACTCACATTCAGGCAATATTGTATCACTTGTTTTTCTGTCCTCGTTTGTTTCAATTTTCAGATACAGGTTCTACCAGCTGTTCTGTTATGTTCCGGTTACATAACCTTCACCACCGTTTGCACCTCAGGCGAATATTGGAAATAAATAATAGAATGTTCAAGCCATCGAGACAGTTCTTTTACTTTTATTAAAGCCTTTTGGCATTCTTTTAACTTTTATTTTATACTTTTTTTATAGAAATGTCTCGACGGTTCTCAATCATCATGGTTTTTTTTGTTTGTCAAGGTTCATGACCACCCTTTACATGGTCTGGACTTGTCCTTATTCTTGAAGACGGGAGCTACCCTTCGCCGCAGTTCTGCGACGAATTCCCGTGCTTCGATGTTTTTGTTGTTTTGTTCAATTCACCAATAGTTTTATAAACATTTTTAGCTGTGTGTGGTGCCATGCATATTATTTTATTACTTATACAATTTTTATTTTTCGGCACCACGCTACGGTATTTATTTTAAAATTATTTAAACAAGTTTTCTTGTGTAGCTTCTTAGCTGAAGATTAATCGAGCATGGCTGGTTTTGTGAAAGTTTGTTAGACTTGGTCCTCTTATAAGCTCTCGCAGAGCTTGCCATTTCGAGAAATCCAAAGCTTACTTCTAGTTTTGTTGAAATCATTGTTAGGTTTCATTTTTTTGTGTTGTTTGTAGTTGATGTTAGTTGTTTTCTTTTCGGAGAATAATTAGCAAGTTTGTTGTCTGTGTTATTGTTTGTTGTTGACTGTTTTCCTTTTGGAAAATAGTTGGCAAGTTGTTGTTGATGTTGGAGGGAGTGTTTCTGACCCGTGGTGAACCACGTACAGTGGTTGCGGATATTACGCAATTCACTGGTAGTGTGTTCTTTTCCATGTTTCAGAAGCACGTTGTTGTTCGTGTTGGGCCTTTAGTGGGTTCGATCACGAATGAACATGTTACTTTTACCCTCAACCGTGGATCTACCCCCATGGTTGAGATTTTTCTTCACTACGGTCTACCCCGTTGGTGAGTTGAATTATACCGCGTCTACCCCGTGTGTATAATTCACTTTTACCCTTAATCATGGATCTACCCCCATGATTGAGATTTTTTCACTGCGGTCTACCCCGTTGGTGAGCTATGAATTACACCACGTCTACCCCGTGGGTGTAATTCGTTTGTTTTCCCTCAACTATGGATTGAGCCCCATAGTTGAGACTTTTTCACTACGGTTTCACGCCGTCGGTGATATTTTTGTGTGCAGCTTTGCCTTTTTGTACTTTTGTTTAGTTTTTTTTCCTCAACTATGGACTGGTCCCCATGGTTGAGTAAATGTTTGATGTTCCATCGGTCAGAGCGCCCGGACGGGAGAGATAACTTTGTTTGTATTAACGAGTCCTGGCAGAAGGATTAAACATGGAATGATTGCTTACAGAAAAGATTGATTTTACATACTTTGGTATGTAATAACCAGCGCCCGGACGGGAGAGATTACTTTGGTTTGTGTTAACAGGTCCCGGCAGTTGGAAATATTAGGAATGGTTCGCTAGATTGAAAAGATTTTGTCCTCGCATACTTGACATCATGTGTGTGAGATGGTTGCGCCCGGACGGGAGAGATAACTTTGTTTGTATTAACGAGTCCTGGCAGTCGGATTAAACATGGAATGATGCTTACAGAAAAGATTGATTACATACTTCAGGTGTGTAATAACCAACGCCCGGACGGGAGAGATTACTTTGGTTTGTGTTAACAGGTCCCGGCAGTTGGAAATATTAGGAATGATTTGCTAGATTGAAAAGATTTTGTCTTCGCATACTTGACATCATGTGCGTGAGATGGTCAGCGCCCGGACGGGAGAGATAACTTGGATTGTAGTACCAAGTCCTGGCAGAAGGATTAAAACATGGAATGATGCTTACGGAAAAGATTGACCTTTACATACTTTGGTATGTAATAACCAGCGCCCGGACGGGAGAGTTTTACTTTGGTTTGTTTTATCAGGTCCTGGCGGTTGGTTATTGTTTTGGTTTGGTTTGTTTACCTTATTGCAAGAAAGATTTATTTTTAAGTTCTGTAAATTTTGTAAATTTTTGTTTGTTTTCAGTTAATGTCGTCGACAGTACTTTTATGCATGACCAACATAAAGGTGCATGTTGTCATTTCGGTTTTTGTTTTCAAAGCAAAGGGGAGCGGTTGCGGTAACTCCTTCACAAAAATAAGCCTATGCCAGGGCGGTTTTTTGGAAACCCATACAATAAGCCTTATTCCAAATGCTTATCAAAATTTTGTCCTTGTTTTGTTCGTCTTTTCTTTCAGGAGTTTTTGGCAGCAAAGAGGAGCGGTCGAGGTAACTCCTTTACAAAAATAAGCCAATGCCAGGGCGGTTGGAAACCCTTACCAAAAGCCATATTCCGCTTGCTTGCCAAAACGTTGTTTGTGTTTTGTACAGTTTGTTTTTCCAATATTCGAGTGCGACGCGTTGATAGCGGCGTTATCTCAATTATTTTTCTTTCTACCTATAGAGCGGTTCGTTGGAAACTCTTACCAAAAGCCTTATTCCAATTCTTTTCATTTGTACTTGTATAGAGCGGTTCCTTGGAAACTCTTACCAAAAGCCTTATTCCAATAAATTGTAAATTCATTGTTGTTGTTATTTTCAGAGTCGGAGTGCGACGCGCTGATAGCGGAGTATCTCTTTAGAGCTTATGTTCTACTGATAATATTGTGTTGTACCTTTTACATACTTTGTCATGAAGTTTTTTTATTAAACCTTTTGGTTAAATTCTATTCTTATAGGATAAGGATAGGGGCTTAGTTTTCTTTGCAGATGTTAGAATAATCTAACTTATCGTTTTCCTGTTTTCACAGTTTCAATTTTTTTTCAGACTCCGTCGTACTTTAGTGGCTGGGGGACCAGCTCGAATTTCGCGTTTTCGGCGCAAAATTCTTCTGATTGGGGGGGTATTGTAACAACTATATTTCGTATTACTCGGTTTTTTTTTAGTCTGTAGTTTTGTTGGCGGATTTCAGCGTTCCGGCTGGCAACACCATCAAGCTTCCTTGTTCATTCATCTGTCAAATCGACATTTTTCATTTCGCCGCTAGCCTAGCGTCGCAAACTTTCATATTTTATTAAAATTGTAAGTTTTACATTAAATAGTGGCTAAATTAGCATCAGTGATCGATGGCGGTATTGTAATTAGAAAGATATTTTCAGATTGGTGAATTTTGGTGTACACGACACTTTTTTTTCAACCCACGCGACGCCGGCTGCATATTTTTATCGTTGTAAATCCAAGCAATCCCTGGACTTAAACACCAGGTAAGCATTTATTCCAGTGGATTAGGGTTCTACACGCAATTTCTGTTAAAAAGTTAAACATTTTAACCTATATTTTTTCTTAGCACAATTTTCAAAATTATAATTTTTATTAGTAAATTCAACTAAATGCCACTTGTAAAACGTTCCCCCATGTGTAGCCTACATGCCTACCAAGTTTCAGAGCTGTCCGACCAGTAAAAGTTCATTTTTTATCCAATTTTAAGTTGTCTTTCATCGTCGTTGAACAAATTCATACTTGATTTTTTACTAGATTTTCTTTCTGTTACAGGGAGTTTGGCTTGGGCCAACCAGTCTGTTTAGGCCCACAAGTTCGGATAAGGCCAGCTATTTGGTTTAGGCCATACAAACATAATTTTACACCATACCAGTGTTTGAGAGCTCGACCATCCCACATCGGAGAGTTTGGAGCTCACCTGGTTTGGAACTATTCTTCTGTCCGCTGTACAAGTAAGATAGTGTCACAGCGTTAGACAGGGTTCTGCTGACGAAGCCAAGGGGGCTTCTGTTTACCGAAGGACAGGCGCTTCTGTGTCCTGTGTTGGTAGACCCTAAGCAGATAGGTAGGGAAAACATTACTCATTTTTTATTTCCACTTTCAAGTGGATGGCGCTCAACTTAATTTTACTTCAACAACTTAACCACATAACTCAAACTTAAATATTGACACCACCGTATGCAATTCATTCCGAGAAACCCAAACTTTAATTATAAGACCTAAGCCCTTAGCCGGAGCATTACTTTTAAATTGCCTTTTAGTTAGTGTAACTTGTGTACCTAGTTTTAAGTAATTAATCTATTTGTTTTCTAAATTTAATACAATACAAATTTAATTATAATATAGGCCTGCTTTTTATTTAAATCCCATGTATAGGTAGGTCTAGATTCTTATAGGTAACACTAGCTAATGTACGGATTATTCAGACAACTGGCTTGCAATTTCATTTGATTAGCGAATTTTCAATGGATAATATTCGAATCAACTGTTTTTATTGTAGTCCTTTTAGCTTAGTTGTTTAGTCGCTTAAAATATCTGTTGAAAATATGTGATCTTTGGACACATCAATAGATAATACTTAAATAGAAAACATGTATATAAAGACGAGCTTAAATCTAAAGAGAGTTTTTTTAGTAAAAGAGTGATAGTTCTTGCTACACATAGTTTGTCAGGTATTTATTTTCATTTGGCTTAGCTACCTATCTACCTTTTCTACGATTGTGTAAATCTGTTTTTTTCTAGGTAATACAGTATTTACAAAATGTACATAGTCATATAAAATACTTACATAAGAAACAGTTGAACTATCTACAGACCGTTGCAAACGATCTATAGATAGTTCAACTGATCCAAATCAGTACCAATCGGAAGCGTACCCAAGACACTGGCTGCATTGCCGCGCTGAATAGCAATGCTGATACGTTGGGCCAGATACTCACCAGCCCTCGGGTCACGCGTTTTCTAGGTTGTAGATCTTATCTTACATATCTCTCAATAATGAGAGCTAGGCCGCGCAGTAATTACTGAAAGAAAAAAATTTTTTTTCGTCTTTCATTTTATAATTTATAAAAAAAAATGGTAGCACTCCGGGAGTGCCGGCAGAAGTAAAAACTTCAATATTAACGTTGTGTTTTCACTTTTAAGTTTTCACTTCAAAAATATAACCACAGTCGTGATTGTGTCATGTCATTGTGTCACATTCGCGCAAGCGCGAATGTGACACAACGACGAAGCCAACGAAGACACAGACACATTCGCGCTTGAGTCATACGTCGCGTGACCGCAAGTGTGTTCTTTTGTCGTCTCTTGTTTTACGAGCAATGTATAAAAATTAAATAAGATCTTACGCTTTTTCGACGTCACGTGACCCTGACGCGAGTTTGAAAGTTTTTACCCACCCAGCGCCGCTAAAGAAGTTTTCACTTCAAAAAAGCTTAATACTTTTTAAGAATATAATGTTCAAATTTTAGCAAAAGGATAAATCTAAGAACCATGCCGTAGGTAGATCTTAAGTCAAAAAGATCTCTTTTCTTGGATTTCTTTAGAAACATTGGTATTTTAATCTTTAGCGTTTGGAAGCAAAATAATATCAGTTTGTGTTTCAAAAAGGCAAATTGATTTTTCATCGAGATATCCTTTTGATCCTAACTGCAAAAGAAAACCGAGAAAGAAAGAGTTAAATGACTGAGTATATAATAGCTACAGGTTAATCATTTTATTCATTTAATTATAAGTAATTATGGCTCTATACCTACCCGTAGCTATAAAAATACACAATTTTTTTACACGTCATTAGTAACAGAAAAGAAAATTTGAAATTATTCGCTTATTTTTTCGAAAAATTAGAGTAAAGAACATGTTAATTTTTAACAACGAAAATAAATGTATTGTAAATGTAATATCCTCCATAAAAATGTGCGTGTCACTTGTCTAAATTACAAAACAAATTCGGCTTTGTGTAAACGATAACGATTGGTAGGTAGGTACAACTCGTTGGGGTATCCGATTTATTATTCAAATTAATTAAAGCTGGACTTGCTTGTACAACGGAGCTACTTGTTTTGCCAAAAGCCTTGGTTCTTTTACTTTTTGGGGTACCGTGTTCATAAAACCGAAATGTATTTAGAAATAAAATAAATATTCACAGACATTTCACACAACGCGCTCTAGTCCCAAACTAAGCATAGCTTGTACTATGAGAATTAACTAATAATTAATCTGGCCCATCGTATCAGCATTGCTATTCAGCGCGGCAATGCAGCCAGTTTCTTGGGTACGCTTCCGATTGGTACTGATTTGGATCAGTTGAGCTATCTATAGATCGTTTGCAACGGTCTGTGGTTGCTCAACTGTTTCTTATGTATTTTATATGACTATGTACATTTTGTAAAACCTGTATAGTCGTAAGTTTGTTTGTAACTAATAACCTAAGTATCTTTTTGGATATTTTACCATTTGACTTTTTTTAGAGCGCCTACATTCTAGTTAGTGAAAACATCATAATTTTAGTTATATAGATAAAGATACTACTACTTATTGCATACAAAATCAGTAACACGTAACCCATCTCATTGTAAACCGTACTCGGACTTCGCCGTTTTTTATGTAAGACGTTAACGATAAAAGAATCCGACGCTGAGCTATTCCACTAATGGCAGGCTGAGCTTGAGTTTTGTCATTAGTACTTGAAAATTTTACCTTTATCGGAAACGAGGGCAAAGAAATAATGAAAGTTCAAGGAACTTTTCATTGAGGCTGCACTCACGACAGCTCCAATAAACCGTACGAAAATGTCTGAAGGTAGAACATGAGCCCCACTCGCGAAACATGTATGTTCATAGGTGTCTTCAGCATTTTGTCTTGGCAGTTTTACTTGAGTCCTTTTTAACAAAGATCATACAGTACCAACAGTTTAAGATGTCATGTGTACAAAAACAGCGTGAAATCACTGTTGTAAACATAATATCAAAGCATTTTCAAGTGTTCATATCTTGAATACAAGAATTGAATATCTAAGGTAAACCTAACTTTACAATGATTCAAAGTGTTTGTCTTTGTAGAGTTCTACAGAATAATCGTGACAGAAAAAAATCCAGGCAGCAGCGCCATAATTGAAAACTTTTCAGGTCCCACAACATTTTTCTCTATAAAAGAAAAATAAACTAAGAAACGCAAGCTGTCTTAATTTCAATGGCGCTTGACGGAAATTGCGGACAAGCGGAACTTTCAATTGAAACGAACTAACTACCCGTAGACCGTACCAACTTGTTACGGAAACAAAGAATTCCACAGAAATTGCTACACCTTATATATAGGTTTTGTGTACGTTGAGCGGATAAAGAGCGGACATTTTGAAACTGCTCTAACACCTGGATGGAGCACCGAGAAAACTGACATGCGATCGACAAATCGGCTACTATTTTTATATTATTTGTGATATTTAAGTGACAATGATATATTTTATGGCGCTGCTTTATTATAAAAACCTTTTCAGATAAGAATAAGTCAGAAAGTAGATAAATAAATGCAAGTAATGCATATGTGGCGAAAAAAGTAATTAAAATTATGTATAGGTAACTATTATAACTATTTTTCTTATTGGTTAGAAATAATCAGTTAGAGGAAAAGGTTTTCAAATAAGTTAAACAATCCGTTCCTTATGCATAACGGAATGGATATGTTCAAAAGTTGTCTCACCTTTGAAAAAAATATCTCTTATTAAGAGGTTTTGGATTAAGTAGTATTAAGAAAGACATACTTGCTCCTCTTTCATACTCTCACCGTTAGGATATTGAGAGTCCTGAAAATCGGACCTCTAAACTAAAATAATCTAATTTTGACTGTAGATACGTAAAGCGAATTAATGTTATGCATGATTGCAAAAAGATAACTTTGTTATACGATAGCGTTTCTGCTAAATAAATAAACTAGCTTAAAAGGATCAACACCACTTTATGTGTGCTGCAACTTGTTTGCTTTTTTGCTAAACTTGTTTTTATAATAATGTTCAAGTTTAAAAGAAGTTTAATTTTTGAATTGAACATTATCTTGTTATATTATTTAAGCTTTTGGTGCATTTTGGTACATCCATCTTGAGTAAGCTACATTTATCTTAAAGTTTGACTAAAACGTAGTTTCGTAGGTTTGGCACGTCGACGCACCAAATTCTAACATTCTGCATGAGGAATTGATCAATCAAACCAAAACCAAACATTCCTTTATTGCGTTCCCAGATAAAATAGGCGAAAAGTGAATACCTACAGTGTCGATACCCAAAATTCCCTGCGGGAAAAATCCTGCGAGGAAATCCGCATCTCTGCGAGACATGCCTGGATAATTTGGGACGTGCGTACGACGACTTACCTAGGATCTCCTGGCGGTTTCAGCGAGCTTTTGTGTTTTATGGAAATTGATTGTTTGGATCAATGGAGCTTTTGGAGTTAGAGGAAGTCAATATTTTTCGAAACAAGCCACCGTTTTGATGTGGTATTCTGAGACTTGGCGGGCAACCTATTTTTTAGCGTACAACACACTTGCTGTCCACCTCCTTGGATAAGATAGTAATTAATTATCCTTAATAACAAAATTATGTGCTCATAAAAATTAGAAGGTCCTGAAAGCTTCGCATATAGTCGGCATCTCGCAAACTGTACCTATGTTGACCGTTTACGACCAGTTTTATACCTTACAAATTTAACCAATCGAGAACGACTTAGTTTTACGATTTGGCATCGGAAAATCGAATCGAACTTTCTTGGATTTGACACGTTTTTGTTTTATTGCAATCGGGTTGAGGGGTTCCGACTTTCAATTAACAAAAACTTTACTGTTTCGGACCTAAAAGTTCATATTAGATTATTATTACAAAAGAAATAGTTTTACTTATTTGATAGGATCACTCTACTATCTTACTAGTTGGTAGAGTTGTCGGTTACAACAGGATACAACAAATAAGTCAGGATGATAGAATACCGTAGAATACTTAAATGGTGATTCGAGGAAGAACTTTGGACACACAGCAGAGAGAAATATCTACGTCCCAAAAATTAATAGGGTACGAACTCACTGTGACCTTACTGTACAGGCTATTTAGTCCTAGTGCAGGGAACAGTGCCAATTTGTACACACCTATATAGTTATATTAGTACAAAAATAATGTATAACCATATTTTTTATTATCTGTTAAATTGTACATTTATATTACATTGTACCAGATAGACACAGTAAACTGTATAATTAAAAATATCTTATTTATCTTAAAACCATATTTCGCTATTTGCCAACTCCACATATAGAAGCTCGTGATCCTAAATCTGTGTCATTAGACCATAAAGTAGTATTTTGACCTAAATTTAATCTCGCCATGGCACAGATGCTTGCAACTTGCGTCGTTATTGCCCAAGTTTTGTGATAAACATGGCAACTCATTGTCTAAACTTTGCGATGAGTAATGTGAACTTTTACAGCACGCATCCGACGCGATGAGAGATAAAGGGTTGAACGATCAAATGAGTTGTAGGTATCTGTTCAATACCACTGAAGTTGGATCAGTCGAGCTATCTGTAGATCGTTTGCAACGGTCTGTAGATAGCTCTACTGTATAAATTCTTATCTATTTTATATGCCTATGTACATTTTGTAAATTCTGTAATAGTCGTAAGTTTGTATGTGTAAATAAAGTATACTACTGAATGTATCAATTCAAGATCATTCCAACTTGTCATGGCTTTGTGTGAATTATCATCTTTTACTTCGTAGTTTATTAGTTAAGTTTATGACAATAGACCAAAATTAAAACTCAATAAAATAAAAGCTCGACGAAAGGAACGGCCCACGCGGGTACCTTGTTAAAATGAATACGAGTTGAGCCTTCCTGTCAGGTCAAAGGTTGTTTCCTAAAGAGGGCACATCAACTTTTCTAAAACGGCGTCCTTTGTTTAAAGGTCGGATCCCACCTAAAACTCAACGACCACTTAGCCAAACGTTGCCATTATACCTAAAACACTACATCCCTTTACAGAGAAACTTACGCGGTAAATTTAACTTGCCCTATTTCTGTCTGAGACAGGCTAAATAATTCCCGATAGGTACTAAGTACATGGATATTTCATCATCTATAGAATGGGCCGAGATGTCGCCAGAGCAGAAGGGTCCTTTCGGCCTCGCGGGACCATCTTAAAACCAGCCCGCTTTATATTTACCTACCTCCTGTTGTAATTGAAAGGACACTGAGCCTGATTACTCGACTGGAACTGATAGCCAAATGTATTGGGATATATTCTATTCATCTTCGGTAAAAATCATTGATTCTTTTCCGTGGTATTTTTTGTCGTAGAATTTTGTGTTTTTGTAGGAGTAACGGAAACTGGCAGATGTTTGTATTTTGATGAGCTTTAAGATTCTGTAGTTCGGAAAAAACCGTTCAACTCGATATTTTTGTAAGATCTGTTTTCTCAAGCATTTTGAACACATGATGGATTTCTGTATCACACAATGTTTCTGATACACATTATGTGATACAGAAATCCATGTGGTAACTTGTAAACAAAATTATCTTATTTGCACCGAACTGAGATGTTGTGAACAAATAGAATCAATTGCGGTATAGAGTCTTGTAACATTCATTGACGACAAGCTATGCATAGATTATACTGTCTAGCTACGTACCAGTATTACCAGAACTACAAAACCGTCTAAACTCGTAGGAATGGAATCTCAAGTTATACTGGTAAAATTTAGAAGAAAAATTTGCAGCTATAAAACCTACATCGAAAATAATTTGAAATGTCTAAAAGCCCTTTGATATCATCGAACTCAACTATTTGTGAGACTTTTTTGTTTTACTATTTTTTTGTTTCATGTATCTGTTCTACCACTTGCGATAAACTTCATAATCTTACTTATAAAGTTATAGACATACAAACATCAAAACATACAACCATATTAGCTAATTTACTCAAATAATTGAGTCCAATAGCAACGTTCAACATTATTATACAATACACCGCTCTGCGTGTTTTAAAATTCTACGAAGCATAATGAAGTTATAATTACTGAACCCCAAGGAGAAATACGTCTCGACCTTAGTTAAATGGCAGAATGCAAACAAACCGTATAAGAGCCGGAACACACCAGGGACAGACGTCCACAATTTGACAAAGTTGCCCTTAGACATGTGGCATGTGGGCGAGCGGCCTCAAAGACGAGCCCCTTATATAAACACAATTTAGTTAGATGTGTGCTGTTTCGGCTCCCAAAGCTGTCTCATAGAAATCGCTTTTACCGTACCATATTGTGCAATATTTTATTGAGTAACTAGCTGCCCGGCGAACTTCGTACCGCCTTAGAGAGTTTTTTTTTTCTGAGAGATTTTCTTTTTTTGTTTTATTGTTTTCCGTAAGAACCTTGTACAGAGTATTAGAAAACTACAAAAAAAAATCAGCCAAATCGGTCAAGCCGTTTTCATGCTATGTCGTGACAACGGAAAACGGGTTTCGTTTTTATATAGGTATATATAGATAGATGTGACTTCTCTGTTCTACGAATCACTAAATAATAAACATTCAAAAATACTAGACTAACTCATGTTAGTCTAATATAAATTGTGCATAATTATGGAAATGTATTGTGACACTTAGTAAGTAGTTAAAAACCTGTTAAATGCAATATGAATAGCATGTAGAACCTAAAACTGGGTCAAAAGAAACAGAAAACTTAACAGAACTTCAAAGCAGATTACTTATGCCAACAAACCCACTCATATTTCTCGGAAGTTCAATAATATTCCCGTGGATCACAGCTAGCGCCTGATATTATCCGCAAACAAGTTGCGTAGACACCTAGCGATAGTTCGTCATGTTTTCGTATCTTGCTTACAAAACACCACAAGCTCGATAAGCGAATTTACATTCCAGTATTTGTAAAACTTATTTCAATGGAGCACCAACAGTGTAAACACGGCGCTTGTGTGTCAACATGCAAATTCGCTTTAGTTCGGCGCATCGCCTGTTTGCCCCGCGGCTTTAGCAAAGCAAACTCCGCAATGTACTAAGACATTGGAACTCGTCTAATGCGGTTTGCCTTAAGTTAATTGAACTCTCGTAATATATACGAATCTACTAACATTTCTGGATATTTCAAAAACCTAGTCAAAGCGAGGATAAAGTTTGTTCAGGAGTAGAATTACTTACGTTAATGGAGATGTAGTTCTGCATACGATCGCCAACTAAATTAGCTGTCTTCTATGAGACGAGTTCTAAGCGTCTACAAGTCAAGAGTTCTTCGAATCTTTGTTCTGGAAATGGTAAGGGTAAGTTTAGTTTTGAGATTCCATGACTACTAGGTAGTAGTGGTAGTAATAAGCTGTCAAAAAATACGTTTGATAAAGTAACGAATAATATTATTAATATAATACGTATACTTCTTGTTTTGTAATTCTACAATTTATTGCGTTGGATAAAGAAAAGTTGTCAAATGTAAGACGTTTATATATTAGTTTATTTAAAAAACCTTCAAAATCAATTTTTAATTTACAGTTCCATTTAAGTTTATTATTGAAGATAAAATTGAATATGAAACGCAAAAAAAAAATTAAGCGGTTTTCATTTCAGATAAATATTTTTTTGTATTCTGATGTATATCACTCCTTTCATTGCTAAATTTATACATTCAAAAGAAAATATATAAGCAAATCTCTCGTTTCTATCGCAAAACACAAAGAAACAACGAAAATAAACATTTAAGGGTAGTCCATCGATCTTTTAAAGACGTGTTTAATCGCCAGGCAACGTCTTGCGAGCTGAGGCGAGATTAAATACAAAAACAAATTTCTAAAGAACGTCCTTCGTGGAAAGTTAACTGAATTAACTGGAATCGCTTTTTTAAAACGAAAAATAACTAACCTTTGCTATTACTTTTAACAATTAAACAACTTTCGGACTTATTTCTGCCTCTAAACAGGGATGCTCGCATCGTTATGCTCAGGTTTAGTTGTAGAAGAACTGGCTAGAAACTAGTCCTGGATCCTAGCGTTTTTTTATATGATCCTTCTTCCAATCGTTTAATATAGAAGTTAGAGTTAGTTCGCCCCAAGCTTGTTTGTCTTCTAAATAATCAGATATTTTATAATATGCCTTATGATAGGAATTTTCGTTATTATTATCTACGTTTTTGAACTTGCCAATCGGTAATTCACACAATCATACTATCTACCTATTACTTATTGATAATTTTGATTTAAGTTTTTAAGGGAGAAAATAAACGATCATTTTATTTTATTATTTTTTATTCACAAACATCGCTTGGGATTTTGTTATAGAAGCGCACAAATGTCTCAAAACTCTTGGCCGCAGTGTGATGCCTCGCAGAGCTGGACTCATTTACGGACTTGCTCAGTAAAGCATTGCATTGTTATAAGCAGAGGCTACAATCAGATGAAAATAGAAAAAAACTCACGCTTAGTTTATTTCAAAATGAAAAATTATATTTTTGTAGAGTCAGTGTGGTTGCCAAATTATCAATAATTTTGTTTAATCCTAATAAATTGCTCAAACAGAAAACATGCGTACAAAATGATGTTTCACATTCCAACCGTAAATAAATACGCAGGCTAATTAACATCGGTCAACGTTTTTAAATGGGCAACTTCAAAATGAATCATTATTGGTCAAATATTTGTAAACATGCAATCTGCAAATACTGAATTCGTGTATTTCGTTTTTGACGATCGCAATATCACGATATTTTGCTACAGTTTGCATACACGATTGCTTTGACGAGTTTAATTTCAAATATTCTGTATAGTTTTGGTCGCTCGATTGGCAGGTACACAGATAAAAATGTAAAGCTATATTTTTTAGGTTATTTTTGCCAACCACACATGTCGTCGCTAAGCTGTATTGAAACTGACATATTATTTTGTACTTTTAAAAAGTTTTAACAGTTCTAACAAGATATTTTGTAAAAGTCCTCCATGATTTTCTATAGATAAGTAATAAGTAATGCTGGACAATCCACACAACATCATCTATCTCCAAGCTAAGCAGAGCTTGTATTATGGGTACTCGAAGACTGACATACTTAATACAATACATTACGTAGATAGTTTTTTTTTATTATACATATAAAATACCCAGAACACCCAGAATAAATATTTGCAGATCGTACAAGCATTTATCCCAAGGCGGGAATCGAACCCGCAACCATCCGCGTCGCAGGCGGACCTTCGCCCGCCGCGCCACATCGGGCGTCAGATCAAAGAGTAACAGAAATTTAATTGCGAAATTACATACCATTACTAAAATCTTAGCAAATATATCGATACAAATGTATAGCGGTATGTTGTATGATTGAATTGAATCGACCCTCCAAGCTGCCTAATCAAGCGGCATCGATGTTTTGTCAGACGTACGACCCTGCCGCCTCGATAAGCCTCTAAGCCAAGTATTGTTGATTCCACATTTACATACCTACCTATACGTATAAACATATATATATACTGTTATTAACATGTATACATCACGAAATACGCGGTTCGTTTCGCATGAAACGCAAATTAAATGTCTGATTTATTTGGAAATGAAAAGTATTTCTGAATGGATGTTTTGAATAAAAAGTAAATAAACGTAAAATGTTGCAGTATTGGAAACAACAAATTTTTCGTGCAGTATTCAATTATAAACAGAATAATAATTCACGTGTTTTAATAACAGATAGCATGTTTTAAAATTATGAAAATTGAAATTGAATTAACAGAAAGAAAAAGAATTAATGCAAGAGTTTCTTCTTCTTCATTTTACTAATTTGACGTCATATCAAAGTATCTACCTGAATATTATCATGTAGCCATTAAACCGATTATTTTTAAACAAAACATGTCCCCATACAAAATTCTGAGAA
The DNA here is from genome assembly GCA_932527185.1 of Ecliptopera silaceata. Taxonomy (NCBI): domain Eukaryota; kingdom Metazoa; phylum Arthropoda; class Insecta; order Lepidoptera; family Geometridae; genus Ecliptopera; species Ecliptopera silaceata. The sequence goes on along the minus strand of OW052208.1, from coordinate 3,713,080 downwards.
TTCTCTTATTCAATGATTTGTTTCTCACAAAATACAAAAAAAATAATTTAAGTAAACATCGTTGCCAAATAGTTTGAGTTCTATTTTGAAGCCATGTTTAAAACCAACGTTTAAAAGTTATGCTTATTTTTATTTCAGCGCGTAAGTTTCACAAAACCAACGGAATGTTGTTATTGAAATAGTTGTAGGTACAACTACAACACCGGCTGCACAGGTAATTTACGTTCAGGCCACGCATAATAGAAACAAAGAGTTTCGAAGGGAACCCGCAAGTTTAATGGCTCGAAACCGCCATTTTATTAGTGCCGCCAACGGAACACACCAGCGGATTTCTGGGACAAGCTTTGTTCTAGTTCCAATTTCAATAGATCTAAAATAAAAAGATACGCTGATTGGCTCACTAGATAAAGCTAAGCTATCAAACTGACCCCAATTGCATAATTTTACTTGCTTAACTTTTGACGTTCGTGAAGCTTTTGAATAGATATTTTAAAAAAGAATAGTAATAGAATAGATAATGTCTTTATTGTAGGTACACCACAAAAAGAGAATCAGAACAAAAAGACGAAATACGAAAACGTACAATCTTATCGCTATAAGCGATCTCTTCCAGACAAACTTTGTACCTTTCAGCTTTCTTTCCTGGCTTACTCCAAACTCACATAGAAATAGTGATCTAAAAATACCACTGTTAACATTAGTATAGATACATATAAATTATTATATCACGTCTACAAAACAAAACACAATAATAATGAACAATTAAAACAATACATTGAACAACATAAAAATAAATATCAACAGAGGTAACATCATTTCACGTTCGCTCAAATGGTTGTTATTTAATCTGTCTTAGTATGTCCTCTGGAGGTACTCAAGACGACTCGAACTAGTGTGTTCGAGACATCGTTTCTCATTTCCAGCACGTTTATTTTCTTTAAAAATTTCCTCCATTGTGTCTCTAAACGATTGCCGTGTTGATACAATAGAGCACGTTTGCGCAGCGCTTTTAGTGTTGTTACGGATTTGAGTTCGGTGGGAAATTAATCAATACAATCGAAGCCTTTTCACTGAAACTATAGAGATATGGAGGAAATTCTATGCTGAACATGACTTCAGTCGTGGTTCAACATTTTGTTGGTTTTGACAGGTTTTTTGTAACGACTTGTAATAAAAAACTTCTTACAACGCTTTTATATAATTTATTTAATCTTAAATAATAATAAAAATCAAAAATAAAATAATAAAAATAATCTCTTTTTGTGTTTTTTTTTTGTATTACTAAGAAATCTTGAGATATTATATTGTCTATTATTAAGGACATCTTCAGCAGTTTTTTAGGTTTTCGCAAACTGAAGTTGTTTCCCCGCGGCCATTAATACATCATTGTGTCGGACGCCGAAGCTGCTGGACTAAATCGCCTTCTTGCTTCCACATTCCCGAGAATAAGTGGGCAATTTTACTTTAAGCTTTGGGAACAGGTAATGGTGCAAAGCGGTGTAAAACATTTCTGGACAATCCTGTAGCTCTACCATGAGTTTTTACTATACTATATTTACTATACTCGCTAGCGTCTGTAGTTAAAAAAATGTATGAAGATTTGTACAGCGCCTCTAGCGGATAGTTGGGTACTAAAATTCGTAATACTAATATTGACGTAACTACTGTAGTAAAGTCAGGCGATTTTACTGTGACAACTCATGGTAGAGGTACTGTAGTAAACACTTAGAATACGTTGCGCCGTTACAACACTACGAGTTTTTCTTTGTTAATGAAGTCCTTTAATAAGTTACAATTAATATTAACTTGGTTATTAGCCTGAATGCTGGCAACCGTATTTATTCACCATAATTATCAATGTCAGTTTATAACGCTGGTTAGTATAAAATGTGTCAAATATTTGTCTTGTCTGAACGGTATTCTAATCACTCACTTTAACTCATGTGACTTAATAACGTTTTTATTATAAAGAAATCGTACAATAAATGAACATAATAATATCATACATTGATAAGGCACTTTTCATGCAAAACACGCAACACTTGACGGCTATTCATCAATCTGTATTTTTATAACGAAGCATGAATTTTCACTTAACCTAACGTACGTCAATTTGGTTTGTTGGTTTCAGTTCATTCCGTATGCGGTAAGCGTCATGTTACTTGTATAATGTGGAAATTGGAGCCCTTGTTATGTTTAACTGTAGAGTGCGAGCTAACAAGGTCAGAGAATGAGTATGTTTCCATCAAACATTTACATGTCATACTGCTATTAGCAGGCACGGATTTATTTACATTTACAAACCTCGCGCAGAAAACTTAGTGTAGTCAGAAGTCCGTCGGATCTTAAAGCTACGTGTTCAAATCTAGTCAAGCGACCGCAATTTTTACTGTTCTAATAAATTTAATCTACAGTTTTCTGTTTATTAGAGCATTGATAAAATGTAGTGTTGGCAATATATAAATTATCGTGTTTAGATGTGACCAACCTGTATACTTGCAGTAACAATGGACGTATCTTGCACGCTTGATGAACTACTTAGAACTACGTCCTATAAATTGTACTCTAAGTCACTAATTTACATCAATTACATAGACAAGTCTAAGTTAAGGTATAATTAAAACCACTAAATACCTTCCTATGGTCCTTCGATCAAAGCCTACTAAGCGCCAAATGTTGGTGGGCGGTAAATTTCTTTAGAAGAACTTTCAAAGAGGTCACTATTATTTTGTGTCTGTGCCAAATTATACTTGTAAACAGCACATATATAAAAATGCAGTACAAAATAAATATTATTTGTAGTAGGTGCGCCAACTGCCAATGTGACAAAAACAGGTGGAGACTCTAGCATTGGGCACGATCATAAAACATCGCGACCTACTTCCATCGCCTGCAGAATTCGCTTATTCCCAATAAGACTAGGGGACCACCCTTCCGTGTGAATGGCGGCAAAATTTGTCGGCTTTGTAGGTCGAACTCCTTTCAGCTGACTCCGTGGTGCGGCATGGGTAGAATAGTGATGATTTTTTTTATTGGACGTGAAACTGTCATTTCCTAGTTTTTTTGATATTTTAGTAATCTATATTGATAGACATAACTTGTTCTATTCTTCTAGGACTTGCCCCGAATAATTTTGTATAAAATTGTCCGCTCATTGTAGAACAAATACTAAGTTTGAAGCTTCGTTCGAAGAGTTAACAATACTGAGTGAGATCGCGAATATTTCCTGACAAATATTTGCCGAACCAATCAAACGGCATGAAATGAAATATCTGGGTACCGCGACCTAAATAATATAGCAAGCGATGAATATCTGACGCTGTTTAATTATAATGAAGTCTCGAGACACCTCGCGGGGAATTTGCGCTCGGATTCCATGTAATTGGCTCTTATTTATCAAAGAGTAATAGGGCACTAACGAATACTTGACAGACTGAGAATTTGGTATTTGCTAGAGGGCACAGCTATAAAACCCAGATAACGACGTACTGACAACTTATTGAAAGCATCAACATTTAATAGCTATTAAATACGTGAAAGTGTCTTTTAATCTGTTTCATGGCTAAACTGCTTACCAATTAAGTTGAAATAGACTGCAGTTTTTAAATAGTTCGAATTACATGTATCTAACCGGAGTATTTCTACTATACCTACTAACTACTACTATAGAACCGCTTTTAAGCGAGTAAAAGAGCAAAAAACATTTTTTTTTTCAAATTTCTATCTTGATGACTTGTGTGAAACTTTACTGACAGTTAACACTAAATCACTAAAATGATGATTGACAAAACCAAAAAAACAAAAAAAAGCTTATGCCTACTCAACTTGCATTGAAGGAAATTTTGGGTCCTCTAAAAACATATTTTGTATGTTTATTTTTATGTGTATCAAAGACCTCATGCACGCGTTTATACAAATAAAACCACCACCAACGGTAAAATAAGTTCACAAAATGTCCGCCGTATATTCCGCTGTAAATATTGCAGTATAATATTCACTAAACTACTCATATTTTTAGCAAGAGTAAACAGCGCAGTCAAATATTTTGGTAATAAAGTCCTGTAGCCACTATTGGTTTTCCTCCTGATTTAACAGTCAAAGGATTTTACTTCGTGTGTATTGGTTTGGTCTACCTTTGATCGCGTGTTTACTATTTCAATGTTGAAACAAACTGACCGGCATTGTACCTAGTTACAGAAATATACATTTGTTTTATTATTTTATTTTTATGCGACATTTTAATTCACTTTTTTAAAATTAAATACGCACTACACTCATGAGCATAACACATGTTTTTTTTAATAAGAGTGTGTAACGCTAAATACAACAAAATAAACACAACGCATTCAACCTTTGCATAGTAATCGTGAAACTAGCGTTTGAGAAAGTATGTTTGGCTACTTAAAATACCGCGACTAACCTATAAACATCATTGATTAATACAAAATGTTGCCAAGAAACTTCATCTCAAAAAAAAGATAGCTACTTATTGAGCAAACTCCGACTTAATTAAATCTCGAACAGGTGGAAGGCACACCAAATGAATCAAAATTAATCCGAAGCAATTTGACGAGTCCCGTAGCCGGCCTCAGGCTTCATTTTCAAGTTTAATTAAATATTATTTGTCGACACGTAAACACAACACCGAAATAGAAAAACTAATTAGCCGTTTGTTTTGTAAAGCCAAGAATTTTTTTCTAAATTATGAAAATTCTAACTGACCCGTGCCCACTTCATTGGTCATAATTCGACCGTTTTTTCTCAGATTCACTTTGCAAAACGGACTACCACGTAAAAGCCTTTTTATTTTTCGGTTTTATATTATTATACCCGAGATTACCCCTTACAATTTAAGAAATATACAAACACGCAAACTTTACTACTTTGTAATATTAGTATAGAAGTATAGATAACATTTTGATACCAAATAATAATTTATTACATCAAAAAGTCTGATGAAAAAATCCAATGAACAGTTCAAACGGGATTGAACCAAAGATGAGTTATTACCATCATTTATATTTCTAAACCTGTCTCTAGGACCGTGGACGATCGGTTTATTTTGTGAATCTCATATCTAATAAGTATAATTTAATGAGTTTCCGCTTCGTTTGTTTACACAAGACACTCGCTAGGAGAAAAAATGCGAGTTTTCATTCAATAATTACAAACGCGTGGTGTTATCACAGCATTTTTTTGGCAAGAGCTCAACCGTGAACATACAAGAAGGTATTTATGTGTCGAAGGACAAAACTTTGCTTGTTATCGAAGAAATATCAACACATCTATGCCTTTATGCGATAAGTTTCGAGGACTGTCCGCAAAGTACGCATTCATACAGCCACCCTATTCAGCAGAAAGCTTGTTATGTTTGTGTTTCTTGCGTCTGTCGGTGTTTACAAATAACAACCTGACGTGTATTGATCGTTTTAAGTTCTAGTACATTGGAATACTAAAAAATTAAACGAGACTTATGTGGATAAAGAACATAATATGTTCCCATGTTTTTCAAGGCTCTGGTCAAGTGGAACTGGCACCTAGAATCAACTAGAATGTAAGACGATTCTAAATGATCCTTGTGATTTTATTGTATAAAGTAATTTTTAATTTATTTATTTACTTTGACTTTGAAAATACCTAGTCTAGTACCTATTCTATTCTAGTAAGCGTTTAGTGATCACTCATATTCTCAGCAATTAATCAAACGCTTCTTCTTTTTTTATATAAATGGTCTCTGTCTGTCAATACGACAAAAAAAATTGTCAGTGTCAAGTTTGTGAAATATTGTATTTGAAGTAGTCAAGTCATTCGACAAGGCAGCTGTCATTTGTTTTATTTGCAAATGTCAGTAGTAAATAGTTCAGTGACAGTTTTCAGCAATGTCATCAAACACTACCAGTTCTCAACTGTTCTAGAATACATCTTGTTTAAATAAATATTCATGGATATTTCATACATCACATACAAGCTTGTACTATGGAAACTAGATTGTTGATAGAATATATAATTTTTTTGTAAATACATATAGACACATAGAATACTGTAATATTAACTAACTATATACTTACTTATAGTATATGACACCAACATATGCTATAAGTACTAGATTTTAAGCCTGGATTCACACTTTTAGTATAACGACAGCAACAATCGCAGCAGTAAGCCGTTGCTTTGTTTTTACAACCAGTTTAGTGTTATAGCCGGATAACTGGCACTTCAGAACCGGCATGTATTATTAATGTACGCGCGGTACATAAACACAAGGCAATACGACTGTCTAGAAGCGTTATTTTCTTATAAGACAGGCGTCACAGTTCAGTTGGTAGTAGCTTTGCTTTCCATGTTGTGGGTCGTGGGTTCGATTTCCACCCAGAGCAAATGTTTGTGTGATGAATATAAATATTAATTCTGTGGCTGGATTTTGCTATGTATTCTATGAATGTATTTACAAAAAATGTATATAAGTATTCTATTAGCAATCTAGTTCCCATAGTACAATTATTGCTTAGTTTGGTAATACATATGTGTAAAATGTCATACGTTTAATGGAATTAAATTCATGCAATTAACTTTCGAAAATCCAGACCTATATAAGACAAATACAAAAACAAAAAAAAAGGTAGCACTCCGGGAGTGCCGGCAGAAGTGAAAACTTCAATATTAACGTTGTGTTTAATTATAAGTATAAAAGTACTATCATTTATGAGGTAGAATACAATGTTTATGTTTTTATTTTTTTTTCTTTTTTATTTTTCGCCCTGTGCCGCCTAAACAGAGCAGCACACTCAGGCACGGTAGAAAGAGTGGGAGATACTAGTTCCTCTCCCTTCCCCTCGATCTTACGCTTTTTCGATCAGCATCACGTGACCCTGACGCGAGTTTGAAAGTTTTTACCCATACAAAAAAAAGTGCTCAGCGCCGCTAAAAAAGTTTTCACTTCAATAATTCTTAGTAAGTAAACAATAATTATTTTTGTATTGGTCTTTCCTCGAAACCTGTCCGTATATAACTTTATAATTTTGCTTCAGATTTGATAACCGTCAAAATTATCACTGTTCCCTCAGGTGTAAAAAAACAGCTATCTCACTTCTAATAATTAGGTGTTCTGTTGGTAAACCTTTAGCTTACATTGGCGACGTGACGGCGGCTGGCTACCAGTCACGTACAAAACTGGCAATTTATGCGCCATTTCTGTCACTGCGAGATTTCTGTGTAGATGAAGTTATTTGTTATTCTTTTTGCGGAAAAAATGTAGTTGTGGTGTGAAACACTTCATTCGGAGTTCAAAGCATCGCGTGACAGGTTATTGGCTGCATGACCGCATTTTTTAAGCTCTACAGTGAGTGGTTGGGTTACGGCGTAGCGCCTCGTAGCAACGCGTAGCACAAAGGTCTGTCCTAAAAAAATACTACATTTTCTGTATAGCACTTATTTTTTAGAATGGTGTATTGGTTCATAGTATAAACATTATACTATAAACCAATACACCATTTTTGATACAAAGTTGTGGAAAATTTTAATTATGATATATTTTTATTAATTAACAAGTTTTAAGAAGTTATGGAATTAAAAACAAGGCACAATATTTTTGAAAAAACGATAATAATCGCAGTAGTTAAAAAAACTGTGTTGCCTCCTCCTCAAAAACAGGTAAGAGTAATTACGTAAGAAGTTTGTTTTATTTTTATCTCAAAGTTACGTTTCTTTTACATGATAAAATTTGAATTTAAATGTCTAGACGGTTATCATCTCGCACGCGCCTTAATACCTGTCTTGTTTTCGCTAATGAATCTCTTTCGCTTGTGTGCATATGAGCGTGTGCAAAGGTTCATAAGTGCCTTAATAATCTCAATAATAGACACACCTTTATGTCTCAGATTGCAAATGTGGTGCATTACGGGCTTCATTGAAGTAAATTGAGAGAACACTTTGTAAACATTCCACGGCATCACCTACAGCTTTGTAGGCAGCAATAAAATAAAAATTAAGAGCATTGGCCCATCAGTTTCATTAAGAAGGTGCAAATAAATAAATTTTATTATATTATTATCAGTCTGAGTACAGAAAAGCCATAATTTGACTTTTTTTTGTATAATAATAGATTTTTTATAACGCCTATTTAAGTGTCATACGATTAAATAAATAGGCAGTGTTTACCAGTTACAATCAGGTGGGCAATCGGCTTTTTCTGTCACTTTATTGGATTAAAACCACGCCGTTCGTGTCAAGTCAGTCACATAGATTGTATCTATTATTGTATAGCATATGTAGGTATACTTTATTTACAGTCTAATTTACATTATTATCATGTAATTTATTTTAACATTTTCTGCTAATGAGAAAATTTGGTGAGATGGTGGCTTAGGTAACAGCATAAAAGCATACCTGGTCAGAATCGCCATGTCAAAAATTTTCAAATAATATCACTGCAGTTGCGCTGGACTTGCTTCCAAGTCGAGCAGTTCAAGCAGTTAGAATACTCCATCAACTTAGTTCTAAAAATGAACTCGAGATATTCAATAAGCTTGAAAACCAACAAGAGCAATCTAAGTTGAAGGTACCCCATGTTTTTCTAACCTCGATGAAGTTCGCGAGTTGCCGCAACTTGGCCGGTTCATGATTAAATTTCGTGAGTTACGGACACTCGTGCTCGCCCAGTTTCTCGCAACCGTCGTACATTATTTATTGGGCCGATATGAAATATACATTAATCATGATGGAAGCCTTTGTAAACAAGTTTCAACGGCGGGTTGTAAATAGACAAAATCTTAGAAAAAGTTACCGTGAAGTGAGGAAGAAGACTATGTTTAAGTTATTTTATAATTTGTTGGATATCTTATGTTCTTGAGAAATTATTTCTACACAAGTTACAATTTTACAGGTACAAAAATTTTTGTTGTAGGGAAATTTTACCACATGCGGATAAAGTCGCGGGCAGCTGCAAGATATTATTTGTTTTTATTTTCTTACGGTCACATAGCAGTAATTTTACCTTCATAATGACTTTCATATTAACTGTACCATGTCATCATTATAACAATATATTCAAAGATTGAATGGTATCGTATCAAATGCGTGAAAGATCAAAAAACATTCGTATTCAAGATTTCAACGTCTCAAAGAGGCACATCGTTTAGTGATGCCCTAAAATAAATTGTCACGTCGAAGCGCCGACTGGGCTGTACCACATCGTGTAGAAGCACCCTTATGTTAACCTTGTCTCGTAATAATGAGATTCAGGTTAACAACCCTGTTTAGGCATTTGTTTTCTACGCTTCAAGTGACTACTGTGATTTAAAGAAATATTTCACACAGAGCAAACATTCGCGCGATAAACATATTATATCCTTACCCACTATCTTATAAAAAGTTAGCGTTGACTTTATGTCATTATTACGTATGGTAATCAATACATCAAGTCTTCTAACTTTTTATAACATAGACCGTTATTCGATACGTGGTTGTTATTTTAAGTACAAAGTGCTTTAAGTCTTTGAAATCAATTATGGTTCTGTGCGAACTGGCTTTCTGATCCTAACTGGTTTTTCAAATATCTTTCTTACTTATTGATTTTTCTATTTAGAAAATTATAAATGTCAGAGCTAATAGCATAAGTAAGAAAATTGGTGGCTTAGATAATTCCACAGAAACCTTGTAATAATATAGCAAATTCAAGGTGAAGAAAAAATAATAAGATATTTTGTTACTGTACTATACTTGTCACTTTTGAGTCTTCAAGCTCTTTAAACATTTCCTTTCGATAAAATTGGTGAGGTATCCATCGGGAATCGTGATTGACAGATGGCCTGTCCGAGTAATTGAGACGAATGCGAGTTCGATTGTGTACGCGAATAAATCGTAGAATAAAGTACTAGTCAGAAATAAGGCTTTGGTTTGAAAACATGCTTCAGTACCTCTACCATAAGTTGTCACAGTAAAATTGCCTGACTTTACTACAGTAGTTACGTCAATATTAGTATTACGAATTTTAGTACCCAACTATCCGCTAGAGGCGCTGTACAAATCTTCATACATTTTTTTAACTACAGACGCTAGCGAGTATAGTAAATATAGTATAGTAAAAACTCATGGTAGAGCTACAGTTCTTTTATGGTCTTTTTAAAAGATAAGATAACTCTTAACGAAACAAACAGGTTTGGATTATTATCAGGTATATTCAGTTGTTTAGGTATTAATCTGAAAATAGGTACCTACCTACTTGTAAATCAATTGAAAGGGTCCAACATAACGTATTTAAAATACACTAAGCGCTAAAGCTACAACGTTCTACAGTGAAGCTGTTATTGACGCGCAGTGTATCTTCAATATGTCAGTTTCGATATTGACGCTACTTAAAATAAGAGTTAATTTTGCCAGATAAAAAACAAGCAATTATAAATTATCGGTATTTTAATCGTATTCGGTACGGTAATTGGTGCAAGTTATAAAAGCTCTTAATCTGCACCTTGCTCAATAATCAATCCGCTTAACAGTTCGGCATTATATTTAGCTTGATACTTAAATTAGTTTAGTTTAAGACATTTAGCACAGAAACTGAATGCGATATTAGTTCCAGAACTCAAAACTTCGTACTTACGCACGTATCTTTATCACGTAACCAACGACAACTAATTTGAACGAAACGAAACCCGTAAGTGGGTTAGTCTGAGCCGGTAAATTCGAACTCATTCAACTACTCGCATTAAGGCCTTATCGCAATCGGTAGGATGAAAGCCCACGTTGGAGCGAAAGGTGGTCAAATAAGTAGGTACTATCTGATTCGTTTTTATATGAACAAAACAACTGGTCGCGTAGAACTGGCACCTAGAATCACGTTAATGACATAGATAAGATAAATTTATCTTTATCTTTATGAACAAAACAACTGGTAGCGTAGAACTGGCACCTAGAATCACCTAGTATGTAAGACGAAATGATCCTCGTGATTTACTGAATAAAGTATTTTTGATTTTGATTTTTAACGCTCGGTCACAGTCGTTGACAAAAACGTGCTAGAATTCAGTATTCACGATGCTAGGTGGGTATCGTTGTAGATAATAACCTAATTCTAGATTTAGAAGGTTTATTTTTGAACTGGAACTACAATGATTTTAGTCTGTCAATTTTTTTGCGTGATTAGTCCCCTATAAATCCAGCTAAACATTTTATAATTGACCAATTGACATCTAGCTACTCGCTGACGTTTATTTAGAGTCCCCGCAGACTGCAGACTTTTTATCGGTCGATAGTTTGGTCGTCTTCTTAATCAGTATGAAGACTGAATCACTGTAATGTGCGCATTTACATACATCTTCATACTGATTAAGAAGCCGACCAAACTATCGGCCGATAAAAAGTCTGCAGTTTGCGGGGGCCCATATACTGACTGATTCTGACCTCACTGAACTCGCTCCTTATGTCAATTCTCATGAATTCCTTTTTCAAAAGTACTTTACTGGCCAGCTCCTTTTATGCTCTTTGTGAAGTTTTAATTCAAAGAGGTTGGTTCTTTGCTGTTTGCTAACAATTACTGAACGGAATATTACAAGATTATATTTCGGAGAAGAAATGAATTATTAGAAGTAAGCCTAAAGGTCAAGTCGAGGAGCCTATTTTTATAAAGGAATAATAAAAGGAAAGTCAACTCAGTAGCTAAGACAAAAATCATGTTATCTCTACGTTACTTAGAATCCACATTAATATTTTATGAGATAAACAGTCAGTAACAAGTAATATCAAACTTGAGAGTTATTTATTTGTGTCACATTCACAAAATTACTTATACTTATACAAGAAAAATATTGATACAGTGAAGTAATACCAGTATAAAACCGAAACGGTCCTGCATTTTACACGGCATGGCAAATATAATTTGTCCAAAACGTTAAAATGTTTTTAAATACCTTTATCTCCTCCTTAATTATTATTTAAAATAAGATGGAACACACATGTAAAACTGTTTCTGTATAAATGCAATGCGATAGGAGGGTGTGTGTGTATACGAGTGTGTAGAATGAAATATCGAAATTAGATGTATCAAAAACGTTTAGAGTACCTATAATTTTATTTATTTGACAAACACTTAACACAAAATAAACTACCACGATATACTAATAATACTAATAGTTCGTTTTAAACCTCGACAATAGAACGCAATTTCTAATGTCTTATTTATTTATTTTTATTTGACACAACTTTCAGTGCTTAAACTTAGGCTATTACTTATATAGATTTTACGCCATCATTTCATATGGATTTAATGTTTAAAACAAACTATAAAGAATCCAATTTTAAATTTTATTTGTCTCATTTGTAAGGTCTAAAAAAGTGTTGCTCTATGGGTCTAGAACTACATATTACTAGATTCGAACGGAAGAAGCACTTAAGAGCCGCAGCCCGCAAGTCGAAAGACTCGGAGATTGCATTTTGGTGAAATATAACCGGACTGGTCCAAAGTGGGAGCTGGCAACACTTGCTTCTACATATTAACCCTATCTACCGTTTAATAAACTGGGTAAGGATTTTGTTGGGAAATCTGGGAGTTTCATGCGGCTGCAAGTAAACGGCATTAGAAAAGAGCATATAGTAAAGTAAAGTAAAAAATATTTATTTTCAAATAATGGTGGCTGGTACAGATGTTTACAAAATAAAAACAACCTTAAAGGTACAGTAGTTAGAGTAATAGTACCGTTTAGTGACTCTGTTCCCCGCACTAGGAAAAAAGCCTATATAACTTAAAGCACTTGATTTCAAACAAGTAACGATAAGCTTGAAAACTGTAATAAAACTCCTCGTTGTCCACTTACTGTGGATAGACAACGACTGAACTTATTGTTCTAGAACAAAGATACATCAAAGAGATCATAGATAGTTCAACTGGTTACATTTTGTTAATCATTTTACAATGTACAAACCAGGAACCATAATATACTAACTTCAATCAGCTTCGCTTACATTTTGGTCGTTATTTTTTTAAAAGATGTTTATTACAGAATATTATAGCTATTCATTCTTAGTCATTCAAATAGGTTCATTAACTCCAACGTGTAATACAAACGTCCCAATGTTTGATATCATATTTTTATTTATAAAATTTACACTATAGTGTAACTACTTCTCCCCATTGGTTTCTGGATGTTGTTCAATTTAAACATAAATATTAATAATCTGTATCTATACTGTTTATACCAACATATAAAACGATACTACTTAGTGAGTCAGCATTGAGCTGTCAATGACTCCAATTAAATTACAGTCCACAAATAGTGTTTTTAATTATAAAACCAAAACTTCTTCTACTGTCTTGTACAGATGATAGTTAATACATTATGATATCAACTCTCATAACTTGAGCCTCAGTTGTCCAGGACAGCTGAACTTCTCGGCCATTTGCCAGTTTATTATGTTCATCGTAACAGTAGTCCACGATTTCACCCCAGTCAGCGAAGCTTATTGTTTGTGCAAAATTACAAAATGCACCTCTCTATAAAATATTCGTATAGAACTATTTTGTTTATATATTATTTAGACATTATCGTACCACTGCAGGGCTAATGCTGCCTTTCCCGCCTTCCACTCTTCGCAATTTAACACAGTGACAGCCCATGTGCATGTTGAAAATCTAATTCGTAGCAACTTGAAAATTCAGCTCAGATTTTTATTAGTTCACTAGATTTAATGAATTTAGTTTAACATAGCGGTCCTTAGCTTACCTACCATATCTTTAGATAAAACATAAGGTGTTCATCAACATCAACATGACGTGATATATCTACCATTGATGTTTGTGTGCCAGTGGGCGTGGACGACAGAGTCGAACGAAGCCTGGGATTTGCTTTTAATAAAAATTTTACGTCGACACGAAGCTGTTGTGAAGTTGCAAATTAATTTAGGCCGCGTTTGGAAACTCAATTTTCGGATTATTTTATCCGCCAATATTTACTGAATATCAATTATCTGGCCGGTTGTTGTGAAGGACGTCGCCCCATCAATCTAACTGGGCATTTCATCTACAATTTCATATTTTGAATATCAAATTGAATTTTGTTTAGGAGATGCTGCGTAATTCATAAAGTTTTGGTTTCCAAATTGTATTAAATTATCACAAAATCATTAGTTAATTTGCACTGAAATTGGTTTGTTAATTGCACGAATGCTAATTAATTCTCTCTTTTTATTTAAATGCTATCTATTTAACTCTAAGAGTGTTATGTTTTAAAAAAGCTTAAAATTGCGCCAGCTCTACCATGATGTCATGAATATTAAACTATAAACTACTTATTTCAATAAATAATTCCGCGAACCACAAAAGGATCGATACGGCGCTAATGAAATCAATTTTTGCGCTCTAGTTACACGTTGGTTAAAATGTGCCTTTAATTAATTTTTTGAGGTTATTAAAGCTCGGGAGAGGGTGCTTCGTTTTTAATTAAACAGACACGAGTGAAGCCACATGGTTTCGGTCTCAAAGCTCTTAATTACTGGTTTATGTATAAAAGTTATTTTAGTTTTCTTTATAAAATAAAATGTTTTATAAATATTTTGTCGTGTTATTTAATTAATAGCATAGCACAATTACTCGTATGGTTACTCTTTTATCAACTGCTATGCAGGCTCTTTCTAAGTAAACAAAATGCCAATATACCAATATGAGCATAAAACAACGGTATCTAAAACAAGATTAAAAAGACGCTTCGGCTTCGTTCAAAGCGCTCTATCTAATCTCAAGTGAGCTATTCTTTTATGTAAAACTAAGGATATAAAATCTTTTTGATACGAGATACTACAGAATTTAAAAATATTAAATCTAGGAAAAATATCTTGAATATTATAAGAAAAAACTGCCTTGAAAAATTAAAGTTTAATTTTTAATACAAAAATAATAATATCTGTCAAACCTGTTTTAGATAACTCTTAAATCGTGGATATTCAAAGTAATGAAGCCTTCGCGATTTGTTTTTGACGTTTCAAATGAGACAGGAAGCAGCTGACTTAGCCAAGATGAAGAGTTGAAACTGTCAAAATTGAGAGCCATGAATCGTGCTACGGAAATTATGCGAGCTCGCGGTAGGTAGATGGATTTATGTTGAGAAGACCAGGAGTGAGCACGAATAAATGTGACAATCGTAAATGTATCGCAGTAGTAAATGCAACAAGATACACTGCGCGGTGACGCTGCAACGTTCGGCAGTCGAGCTAGCGTCAACACGTAGTGTCACTCGAATATGACATCGCTTCGTCGGAATCTTTGGCGCTGTGCAGTCTAATCCTCATTTTGTTTATGAGCATTAATAAACTATAATTACTTACATAAATAGCTTTTTTTATATATTAATTTTGAAAAGCTTTAAAACCTACAATATTTTTTAGCACAATCAGGTAATTATAAATATAGTATTATTTTCAACCTGCTAACCAACTGTCTTGAAATAAAAATATATAGATACTTATAGCAGTATTAAGCTCCACAAATAGCCAGCTTAAGTACGGAATATGGAATATGAAAACATCAAATGTCTGAAAAACGAGATATAAAGCAAGTTGTAAGCCAAAAGCTGTGTTTAATATTTTACTTAAGTTTGGGAGGAAAGGTTCTGGCATGACCTTCGCCTTCTGCTTTACATTATTCATAGTATTTTGACGGACAAAAGTTAGTAGATTAAATGAAAAGTTTACTTAACCACGGTTTTCCAAAGAATACATAAGTACCCGTAAAATATCTTTTATCACATAAAATATTTGCACAATCATACAACTACTACACAATGTTACAAAAATATCGATGTCGTCAACGACAACGTGAAAGCGTCTAAAACTATATAATATTAAAATCTAGTCTCAAAGCAAAGCTTATGATAAAAGAGTAAGATTTTTTGATAAAATACATTTTTTTTGTAAATACCCAGTCAGAACAACCATCATACAAATTAGACATCGTGTGAGTGTTGTTCTCAATGTGAAAACATCCAATAACACAAATTCTTTGGGTCATAATGTGAAATAAATAGCCCGCGCGTGAAGCATCCAAATTATGCTCATTTCGGTTACATTTAGCCCTTGTTGATTGAAACTAAACCACATAATATTCCGAATAATCTATTAACAATTCAGTGAGCCTCGCATCAGCTTTGTTAATTCTGAACGCAGACCCATTATTTCAATGTTTGCTTTAGTATCTGAACTTTCAAATATGTGGACTTTGAAAAGCGTAACCCTAATGGTCTCGCAAAACTTTTGATATTAGTGGAAACCAACGTTGAACCGAAACAAAGGTGAACCACAAGTCCAACAAAACGCATGTTTTGTTTCATTAGACCACTGATCCTCTGGTAGTGATGACATTCCTTTGAAACTCCATGAGATAATAACGAATTCTTTATGTATCTAGACGTAGCTAGGTTGGTTATACTACAGATCATAAACTATATATCACCTCATCTTCATCCAATCTTTAATTTACATGCTAGAAGAAGATGGTACAATACTGAAAGCCTTATCAGTACACTATCCCGGAGAAAAGCTAATAGGAAAGACAAGGTATATGCAGAGCTAGAGTTTTCACCAAAGTAACTTATTTTATGTATAGTGAATAATAGCTTGATATAAAGTATTGAATAGTATGTCATATTAATTTCAATCTTTGTTATATATTGGGTGCAGATTTTTATAATTTTTTGTTTATTGTAGGATAGATTTTTATAACATATTTTTCGTACATTTACGCGGTAAATTTTTTATGATATTTCTGAAAAATACGCCTACAAAAATCTAGTTTTGTTACCCCAGAAACAGGGCGCTAAGTTTTGTTAGAAAAAACTCCGACAACAATTACGATTTCAACGAAAATACAGAGCGTTTTTCTGTGTTTTCTTTTCACTGTCACTGGAAATAGATCTATTTGTTAAGAAGTTTTCAAACGGCACCAAAAAATACTTTTTATTCTACTATTTTTGCAGACTAAGTGTTGTGTTTAAAAGCAATACTCTTCGTATAAGGTTGGCTAATGACTCATTTCTAAGCCAGCCTCGAGTCTTTTTATCGTCTGTCATTTTATAGCGGCTATAAAATACACTGTCATCCAAACGTCACTTGAAGTAATATGATCCTGCATGCGAATGGATTATTGCAACAGTTGTAAGCTGTAACACACATTTTGTAGACGCGTGTTATTTTTTGTAAAAAATCATTTCTCATTTAGCGACGTTTCTATCACTAGTGGAGTCTTCAGTAACCAATAAGAATAGAAACCAACCTTAAAGCTAAATTAGTTCCAGCATGATAAATATGCACAAACTGGGACAGTATAAATCTGTACATACGGTGTAATAAATAGCTCTCCAACTCAAAGTTGATTTAAGGTAAGCGTTAAATAAAAAAGTTTGTGCCTCTGATGCATTTAATTATTTATAAGGTTTTCCTGTGATCCCGTCTTGTTCTGAAGTTTTGACGGCGGCCTTGTCACGGTCCTAAGTGACAAATTACACGGTAGAATCGAATTATTTTTATGAAAAAAGAATCGTAGCCTACTTTAAGGGGCGGGTGGTGGGGGGATGAGCGGGACCGATCGATGCTCACAGAGTAAAAAACTCTTATCTTAATTTGTACAAATTATATGTACTTAGTTCGGTTATGGTGGAGGTATTAGTCTGACTGACTTTGCTGTATATTAATCAGATAACGAATCCGAGACTAAATTGAAAGTGAAAAGTAATAATTGGCTCGAACTGAACGATTACGTCTGATTATCAAGTTCTATAATTGTTTCATAAAACAATATTTTAATAATGTTTGATTTTGTTGTTTAATTATCGTGAATGCTTGAAGAACAAATACATGAGACCGCATTATATGAACCTTAGGAACAGAGTTGTAATAACTATGTGATATTATGCTTTTAAAAATAATAATAATTGACCATAAATTTTAAGGGTAAAATTTTCATAAAATAAAAACACCTTTAAAACAGCTGACAGTCTACTTGATGCCACTTGACACTGGCATCGTGGACAAAAGCGTCATATATAAGGCAATGGGTTGAACTATATCAGTATATACATTATATATACTGTAAAGAGATTGTAAACCAAAACAATAAAATTGTTGTTTAAAAAAACCACCCGTAAAATGTCACGCTCGCGAATAAAAACGGAATTGCAAATAAAAGGGTTTCTTTGTGTGGGAAGGATTTACAGTGACGTGTAGTGGGATTATCATCATATTGGTACAGGTAGATTGAACATACACGCGTTTGGTTTAGCTTTAAAGCTCGAAAAAGCAGTAAAGCTCGCGTTGCAAGGCATTAAATTCTCGAAGACCTAACACCTATATGCCTCAGTTCGATGGACAAGGTCCAATGCCTCACAGGGCACGTCCTTTCTAGACATGGTCACTGAGATGTTACAAAATATCGAGTGTGTCGCATAGGCACTGCCTACTTAAAACCAGCGCTGTAGAACCTATCGGCTTCTAAGACTTATGGTTTATATAGATTATAGGTACTTACTAAAGTGGTGTGACCATCTTACATAACATTGTTTATAATTTTTTAATGTATGGTGTAAGTCAATGTTTTCTATTCTATTTTATTATAAAACCGCAAAGCGTAGGTATTCTATTTTCGATCAAATGCGTCAAATTAAACTTGAGTGTTAGTTTTGTAATAAAGCAGGAGTTTAAATATATATATATATATATATTAGATAGGTACTCTAGTTTAGTATCTAGGTTAGTAGGTAGGTACCTAGCGAACAATTGTTTTCTACAGTTTTCTTTGTAATAATACCGTGCCGTTTCTTTGTTCTGGAGAAAACTGTTATTGATTTCGGGTTCTCGAGTGAGTGATCCTTGTTTTCGCGAAAGGGCTCTCGTCTCGACAATAACTAATATTTGTTGTATTTTCTGATATGTAGAGCATGAAGCCTTGTATTTATCCATATTATTACTTGGCGTTCATGTGAATACTGGAATTGTAACATATTTGTATATACAAAGTATATGAAAGTACTAACCACGGTAGTTACATCAGCAATTCTGAAACTCCTCAAATAGAGTGAATACATTGTGGCTGACATCTCATCTCAACATTAGTTTTTTTATGAGTGGATTTATGTGAATACTTTATGGTGTACTAAAGCAAATAGTACGTATCACTTATTCTAATCAACACATGTTTTTAAGCAAATTAAAATAAAATAAAACACTAGCTCAACATGAGTAAAAAACTTACAATAAGTACAAATCATAAAAAGTAAATGAAGCTCTGTGGTGTAATTAAAATGAACTTGGAACTGGTATGTCATACAATTCAAACAGAATTTAGACAAATGCAAGAATGCAAGACTAAAAAAATCTAGGAAAGTTGGTTTCAAAGCTGCTTGTTAAATTGCAGAGTATTTATCGTGATATACCTTCCATGTCAGTTTGTCATTCCTTTGTTGTTCACTTTACTGGACTGCAAAGGACGCTTTCATGTTTACGTCCCAAGTTTGTTGGACAACTTCCAGCAAATCAGAAATGTGTAAAAATTTGCTGGATTCCAGCCACAGTGATCAAATAATAAAAATATTGTTGTGATGCAATAGTTTGTGTCTAATGCTCGTTACGAACTTCCGAAAATAGTTTTGGTATAATTAACAGATATTTATTTAAAAATAAGCTTGTTTTGTTTGATTTTTATGTAAATTACTCAAAGGCAAATCTAATTCAATAAATTGTATCATATTATCTAACTAATGACTAATATTCGTAAAGTCTATGCGAGTGTATGGGAATACATAGATATATAAAATATAATCACTTATTACTGAGTATATCAAATAAATAGATATACTTAGTATAAATAAACTCTGCATATCTCTATAGAAATACGTATTTTACCCAATGAATGAACGGGTTAAAATTCGTTTGCTTATTTTCATATATTCATTCTAACAATACGCCTCACTTCACCTGATTATTCACATGCGATGCGAAACTAGGAAATTGGCCTCGGGACGTAGCAGAAATCTCAAATTAAGTTTACGAATGCCTCTATTGTATGTAGCTGAAATGCTAGCGTAATTACGTAAACATGTACCGCGACATTGTCTGGAGGGAAACATGTTTTTGTACGTAATGTTACATTAGGCATTCGTACATTGCGGGGAATACGAGTACTTCAAAGCTACAAGTCCTAAATAAAGCGTCGACCGTTAAAAAACAACTCAATAATTCCACGTGATTTGCTTGTTCCGTTTTTATAAAGCCGTCAGGTCAATTCCTATACGACGCGGTTTAACAGAACATCTATGTTATATTTTCCCACAAAATATTACAGTGTGAGCCCCCGGGAGTACTCAAACATACTCAGACCATGGTATTGACATGTCAATAGTAGGTTATCGAAATACTGAATAGGCAGCCATGAAAATCGATAGATGGAATCCACAAAAATATGGATGTTAGAAACGAACAAAATATTTTAAATGAATCTGTCTACTTTACTAGCAAAGTTATGTTATGCTTTGTCTATGATACGCTTCAATAGTTTTTTAGTATCACGCACTGTTTATCGATAAATGATTGATATTTATTTTAATTTGTAATACATTGGGAAATCCCAATTAAGTACAAAATACTTCAGATAAGAGGTTCTTTGAAAGTACGCGTTAATGGTTTCGAAAGCCGGTCATCAAAAATTCATATTTCTTTGATAAAGCTCTTGTTTGATTTGCGTCAATATTTTTTCGGAAGAAAATGAAGTACCTTAACCTTTTAAAGGGTTTTAAAAGGAAAAGTATTTGTAGGTTCTGATAATCAGACTGTTAAAATACATTTTTTCTTAGAATCTACCTGAAATGTTTCAACCAACTTTTTTAAGAATCTCAATAGGTTTTATCGTAACCTATGTTGTTCTTGTACCTAAAGATATATGAGTTTTTGCACCGAAGCCGTTTGACACGAGCTGACGTTTCAAGCTGCAGTTTGTTAGGATATCTCAGTTACTGCTGTTTCAAAACAAAAGACAAATGAACTATAAAATACTGATAAAAAAAACAAGTGAAAAACGTTTCTCTTTTATTTTACCAGTTCTGTGCTTTTTAGAAGGATTGCCGCCACTCGTGTTTGGATACATTTTGGGCGTTTTAGCGTAAGATGTTTTGGCGTAAGATATGGTCAATATTTGATATCGAAAACTTATCTGTAACTTACTGCATGGAAATGCAAAGGATATCTCAAGTTATGAGAAAATCAACGTCTATTCTGTTCTTACTCTTGGGACATGAAACTACAAAACTACTGCAAATTTCATTGATCAGGTAAAGGCCTTACAATCCACCATGTTATTTAAAAAACCTAATTGTGTTACATATACGTGTTTATGCAACATAATTACAAATTTTCATGGTCGATTGCTATGCACGCAATGTTTTTCGTTGTGAGACTTTACAACCATTTATACAGGTATTTTTAAGGTCATAAGTTAGACAAATAGATAGATACATCAAACACACACTAAATCTTGTAACATGTGATTATCTTCTATCCATCGGCTTCCACTATTGACCCATTACAATCATGAAATCACTCTAATCATCGTATTTACACGCTACACGGTCTAGAGCATTGTAATTTGCTAAGATTGGCAGGGTTCCTATTTACTTTGTTAGTTATAACATACGTCATCAAATAAAGTGATCATCATTTCACAGTCATTTACGGCCGGTTTCTGGAAACCCAACACGATTGATCCGAGTTTGACACATAGTAATTATTTGATTTTATTGTTGATCATCATTCGAGAAACCGGCCGTTAGTTTCTCAGTTTAGATATTTAAGCATTTATAATATTCAATTTAAAAAAAATATATACTGACTTTTGTAACAATTTAAAATCATATTTTTTATGTGTTTTTATCCTACCTATCGATGACTATTAAATTCAGTTTTCTTATTTTTGTAAAAAACATTAATTTGTCAGAAAAAATAGCACACCGAGATCGTCAAGACAAAGTTATTGATTTTTAATACCTACTTGAGAAGTCATAGTCTTGTAAGTTTCGACGGATAGGACCCTGGCGGCTTGCCAGATGAATTGTAATTGACAAGATGATAGACGCATTATTATCTAGTTGAAAGACGAGACGATCTAAGAACTGGTGATAAATAATTATATAAGATATACGACGCGGTTCTAGACAAATTATTACGATTTATGGTCTTTGTTTGCAATCGACCATTATTTTATTTTAGAATAAAAATAAAAACATTCATATTCTACAATGAAATAAAACTTTTTGATAAAACAAAATACAGAATTTGTTTAGTTGTTCTCAACGAATTCTATAACACCATTTTTAAGCTATTGCATAGCTCCTATGAGCCTTGAGCGTGGAGACCGAAGTAAGAAATTCACTAACGAAATAACCAAACGAAAATAACCTTACCCTGCGCATGCGTAATTTATCAAAAAACGGTTTTTATAACAAAAAAGCTAGCACAAAAGTTATTATTACCACAGCATGCGGCTAAAGGTGTGATATAGGAATGGGTAATATGCTCTCAGTCAGGACATAGCTCAATATAACGAGGCTTTACTGCTCTCTCCTGAACCGTAAATTTAGGCACACTATTCTTTTCCCCGATAGGTTTTCCCAAATTTATACCGTCGTTCGGCGAATTTGCCCGCATTTATTTCACTTTGACGTAATAAACCTCTAGAAACGCATTTGGATAAAGAAAACAGAGTGACGAAGATAGAACACTTTTAAATATATTCCTAATTAAAATTGATGCCGTTTCAAGTAAGAATGTATTTAAAAAACACATAAAATGAAAGAAAGGTATATAACAGAATTATGAGTAAACGCTCATAATGAAGTAATCGTGAGAAAATTACGTTTTTCATATAAAAAATAAGGAATGTTTGTTAATAAAAGTGTCGTATAAGGAGGTCAAAGAGGCTGCCCTGAAAAAAAAACAAATGGCGGGACCTGCATCAATTACACTGACCAGAGCGTAGCTCTTTAATAAGTAGAAGAAGTTAATAAAAGGAAGTTCTCATTTCAAACAATTTTTCTGAATGAATTTTACGCGATTCTCCATCAATTATGAACCGATTTTTACGATTTTTCGGTGAATCATACTGTAGAGGTCTTAACTAAGTTTAATTAGGAACTAATTAGTATGTATTGAGTAATCTTTTAAAATGTGTTTTCAGTACAAGAGTCGACGAAACCTTTATAAAAATATAATTATTGTCTATTCAGAATATTTTGCTTGATCGAAGTCATATAGATTTTTTTTTATACATTTTAGTCCCTTGATAAATGGACAAAAAATCTTCGCGACATTTTAAACACACTTCTAAAGAATGAAAAGTCCCTCAAGTTTTACTGTATCAAAGATGTTAATTAAGATGGTGAATAAATTTAATGAGGCCGAAGCTCCGAAACATCGTTAAGTGCTTCATTATCAAAAATCTTGATTTTTCCGCTCGTCGAAAAATACGACTTAATAATTAAACATGCTTTAGAGTTTTTTTGGCTCTTAGACTTTGAAAAACATTTAATTAAAGATAATTAATTAAAAATAGTAACTCAATCTTTAGAAGTACCTACTCGCATAGAATTTTTGATACTTCGTATTAAGGCAATAATAAGTTGATATTTAAGTGGCGTAGCAATACTTTTTGTGTTATTTCTTCGCAGTTTTAGGCAAGAATTTCGATTAATACCTATATATTAGATTATATATACTAGATTCGTCTTTAAAAGTTTTTTCCACAATATTCCATAAAGTAAATTTAGTGTATATAATAAACGTTAGTGTTGCCTGTGTAACCTAAAAAATAATAAATAAAACAAAAATCGTTTTTCGGCAAGTGAATGTGTAATAGTTAACTATGTCTTCAACGCTAAAAGTTTGATTCTCATCAAGAGCAAACATTCATTTGTGTGAAGGAATACATTCACATTTATAAATTATAAGGATCTTACATTAATTAGTAGGACATAGTCGTAATTTTCTTTGTAAATTATTAGTCATTTCCTACCATTTTATGATTCACAAATCCAGCTCGCCGGCTGATTGTATTGTATTGTTGGCACGGTCCGCCCACTCATACAATCAAAACGAAAAATAATTACCAAGACGCTATTAAAGTCAGCAGCTCGTAAAATATAAGCTTATTGAGACGATATTCTTCACAATAGATAGTTATTTTAATTTATTGGCGTGTTTACTGGGTTTTATATTTCTTTTCTCTCGTCACTTTAGTAAAGTATGTTTATAATGCTTCTAGTAGATAAATTCATGTTGGTTACAATTATAGGTCTTAAATTAAGATTAGAGCTCAACAAGACCCCTACATGACCACTAAAATATTTTTTTATTTATTTATAGGAAATCCAACAGCACAAACAACTAGGTAATTAATTTATTCACAAACAAACTTACGACTATTACTTGTAAATACTACAAAGGCATATAAAATACATAAGAAACAAATGAGCTATCTACAGACCGTTGCAAACGATCTATAGATAGCTCAACTGGTCCAAATCAAACAAACAATACAGAATGAGACAGAACAAGATAGAAACATAAGGCCAATAAAAGGTTTTCACGAGTACCTAGTAATATATTAGTTTAATTGAGTAAAGTGAAAACAATTATAAAATGATTGAAATTTCAAGCACCGCGCAGTTACTCAACTCAGGTGGGGTATCTGGGACAATGCAAGACATAAATCGCCCATTATCGTTAAAAGCCCGTCAGGAGAGCCGTTTGATTCAATTCCTGCCAGATTTAGTGCTATCTACCCTACGCCTTACCGTTAGATACGGGCAGGTACCACTGCACATATGAGAAAATATTTAATTCTATAGGGCTGGTCAAAACAGTTTTTTTTTTCTTTTTGCGGCTTTCGTATCACTGCTGCCTTGATTACCTATTGTGATAAAATGTCAAAACGGTTCTAAAAAAATCTACAGATGTATAACACAAATCTCTCGTATTTTATTCAATTAGTGCAGTACTTGAAACAACAAAATTCCCATTTGGTTTAGTGAAAACAAAGGATAAATAACCAAATAGTTTGCAAAGTATATTAAATAGAACAGAGTATGTTTTAACTCAAACACACGTTTACGTTTTACTACTATAGAATATAACAAATTAACTAACATAACCTAAGGTTGAATTATACAACGATGTATACGTTCATTACATTGAGAAATATATAATAAGATGCCTGT
This sequence comes from Ecliptopera silaceata, assembly GCA_932527185.1. Classification (NCBI taxonomy): domain Eukaryota; kingdom Metazoa; phylum Arthropoda; class Insecta; order Lepidoptera; family Geometridae; genus Ecliptopera; species Ecliptopera silaceata. The sequence goes on along the minus strand of OW052208.1, from coordinate 3,687,845 downwards.
CATTTCACAACACCCAAATTCTTCAAACCAATACATCGCCGCAAAAAAATATACTCAACAAAATTTATGGATTTCAGATAAAATGTTTATACCAACCCGAAATAAAATAACCCTAGTTAATTTCATTGGTGTCTTCGGTAAAAAACCTAATGCGTTTTCAAAACGACACCGGCGCTCGCCGATCTTTATAACGGGACCTCGGACATGGGTGATGCTCTAAATTTATTGGGTTAAATGACCCGTGCGAACGGAAATTCGAGCTTAATTGTTCGCTTGTCTAATTTTTGTGGATTTCTCGCTTTATTTGGCCTGTGAAATTGTGAATTCGGTGTAAGTCATTAGGAAATTTCTAGAATAAAACGTTCAATTAAACAACAATAAATTATCAAGTTTTATTTTGGGTTGCCTATAATTTGTAGAGGTTTTTTAGATTGCCAGAAAAAATAATTGGCAATTTTAATCGTGTTTTATATTATAAAGTTGCTAAATATTCAGAACGTGTTGCGGCATCTAAATTACACATTGAAACGATACCTCGGGGGTTAAGCACTTGCGAGCCATAAGGAAAATGGTAAGAAAAATAACGACCGGTAGACATTAAATCACAGTAAATTTGAGTCTGGAACACAATAACTCAGAGGAGCGTAGCCATAACTGTCGCAAACATTGTTCAGATGATTCAGGAATGCCGTAATGTGATGTTTTTCTTGCGCAAAGCTTTGAGCATTCTTATCGGGCAGGTAACAAGCGCTCAATTGACCTTAGATAGATAGATAAATAAAGATTTATTTGGAAAACACAAAAACGTTACAACGTTCTAGCAAAAATGCTCTTTGTCTCAATTTGATTATGGAAAAAAAACGTTGACCAACTCTGAATAAAATCTTCATTTTTAAAAATAGAGTGAAATGGGACCAAACATGACTCTTCCGTACAAAACTACGGATAAACTTTGAACCAGTGAACGTAGCTTACCTACTTTATTTTTACTTACTAACAAAATGTGGGTTCAAACACAGAGTTACTAACAAAGAGTGGGTTCCGAATGGACAGCGACCGCGTGGAAGACCTAGGTGGCGATGGCGAGACGAGCTCGATTCGTATGACAAGGATTGGTCATTAACAGCCCAAGACCGAGATCAATGGAAGGAGGAAGGGGAGGCCTTTGCCCTGCAGTGGGAAACTTCAGGCTTTTAAATAAGAAATAATAATAACAAAATGCTAGGTATATTAGCATTTTGTTACTGTAATAGTCGTAAGTTTGTTTATTTGATAAACTAATTCAATATACCTATTGGTAGCAGCTCTATCGTTTTACTTTTCCAAATCATTTGACAGTACACTTGTGCCTTCTCATTCTTAACTGTTGCTCTCTCTTTCTCATAAAGCATATACAAAGTCAGCTATAAATTGAATGCTGCTAAATTAGGTAGGTTAATGAAAATGAAACAACAGAATACACAGTCGGTTTACGAAGTACCCGCAAACTATATACATTTTGAATAATTGAACAGAATCTGCAGTAATATCGGTAAGTTTTGGAAGCTTACAGTAATACAAAATCAATATGGTAAGCTTCAATTAATCGGTGCCTATTATGTACAGGTAAATACTCAAAGCCCTTAAGAGACTTGGTGCTTACGACACACGCAGCTTTTCTCTTTGATAATGGATTTTAGTTATTCATAAATAACATCCGTAGCCGAGTCTTATCTTCAAATAAGTACAAAACTGTGGTAGAATCAATTACCGTTCTCAAACTTTGGATTGTTATTTTTATGTTATAGAGAAGTATTTTAGTCGAGACAATTAAATAAATAATGCTGGACAATCCATACAACATCATCTAGACCCAAGATAAGCGGAGCTTGTGTTATGAGACTAGAAGTCTGACATACATAATACAATACATTACAATGATAGATATTTTTTATTATTCATATAAAATACCCAGAACACTACCATTTTAGCATTGACATCTTGTAAGATTATCGATTGTGCTTTTAGAATTGGCTAAATTTTTTGTTCTGACGCTCTAAAAAATTTATATCGGTGTTTTGAAGTTATGTACACAAATACAAAAATATCTTGAAAATAAAATAATAAAAACATTCGATAAAATTTCACAAATATTATGCTTTACCGACGTAATACAAAATCGATTAAGCTCCTTTTAATATAATAAAAGGATTTTGTTTTTGGCTGACGGATTAAATATAACGTAAGCTTTATTTAATTGATTTTATAGGCGAATATTTATCAGATATATTTATTTAAACTCCTATATAAAAAGATATAAAAATCCTTACGTTAATGTTCACTACAGCTATTCTTTTCGCATGTATTAAAAAAAAAGTATTTGAAATCATAAAATAACAGTATCTGTAAAGACAGCCTATTTATCTTACGTTCATTTGTTTCACAACAAAATATACCTACTAAGAGCCACAGCCTATTTATAAAGTCATAAATCTATAATTCTCATTCATAGTACCGAAATAAATATTGTACAAAAACGTAGGATGTTTCATTGTGGTGCGATGTAAGGAATCATTTTCGCACAATACCGCCTTAATCACTCACGCGATCGCTAAAATCATGCTTTGGTGTAGTGCTAGTGTACACTAGTACCTATAAAAATAATAATAATAATAAATAAATAATAAATAATGCTGGACAATCCACACAACATCATCTAGCCCCAAGCTAAGCAGAGCTTGTGTTATGGGTACTAGAAGACTGACATACTTAATACAATACATTACATAGATAGATACTTTTTATTATACATATAAAACACCCAGAGCACCCGGGATAAATATTTGCAGATCGTACAAACATTTATCCCAAGGCGGGAATCGAACCCGCAACCTTCCGCGTCGCAGGCGGACCATCGCCCACCGCGCCACATCGGTCGTCAAATGAGCTTTTATTTCTATGTACACTATAGCTTATGTATAAAAAATGTATGTAATCTAAGTAAAATAATAATACAAGGTGAGTGTGGAAAGTTTGCAGACCGCGATCAGCGGTAAAAGCCTCCTCCAGTTTTTTTCAATGGTCTCTATCTTGGGCGGATCTGCCCCAAAAGTTACCTACCACTTTGGTCACTAGAACCTATAATTTAATCAAATTCATTTGTTTCCAACCACCGGCGCGAAAACAAATGACTGATTCCTTTTTTTTATGCTTTATAGGCAATTGCTTGACCACAATCACATCTGATGTTAAATGATGATGCGGCCTAACGCGTAACGCGATTGCCTAGATATAACCTATTCACTCTTCTCTTGATGTGAATGAATGAATGAAAACTTTATTGGACATAAAAATAACACCAAAAGGAATTACATAAAAAATAAACAAGCTAAGTAAGATGTAAAGGCGGCCTTATTATTCTTTCTCTCATTCGTCGTTCTCTTTTATTGTTTAAGTTTCAAAAAAAATTGATTAAAATTTTGCTTGTAAATTGCTACTATTTTTTTCTTTTAGACTTAAACAAAAAAAACAGCAAACGCTATTAAAGTGCAAAACCTTTTTAATTGATATTACTTTCTTGTTCATTACTGCATATATAATTCATATCTTTGTACTACAAAAGAAACGTGTTTCATACATTTACTTGATAAAATATAATTATCTCCAGTGAACACTACTCATTACAACGTTCACGTAACGCGGACAAATGAGGGGGAGCCCGGGGATACAGATAAATCTGACAGTTGCCGCGTAGCGTAAATCCAGCGTATTTGAATCACACTGCGCGTCTGTCACTAACTCGACTTCCAAACGTTACATGTTCACCACGCAGTGTACCTGAAATTCACTACAATTACGATACATTGTCATATAATTTGTGAGCCATCCGGTGTAATAATCAGAGAACGCGAATAATTTGCTTAAAGAGAAATTAGTGTATGCTCTTGACCTGATTCCTTAATAAATTGTATCCTTTCAAGTACGGTTACGGCGCAACTTTGTAGCTTTATTACGAAGCGAGGGTCGAAATATTGATTATCGCTATCAAGTATAAAACATAGTCGCTTCCTGCTGTCTGTCTGTCCCTATGTATATATTTTTAAAACCGCTCAACAGATTTTGACAGTTTTTATAGATATAGTCAGAAGGAAGGTTGTTAAAGTCCAAGGGAAACACAGAATATTTTAAGTTATCGAGGGTAGAGGTTTTGGGCTTTGATCTGAAAGGAACACATTATTTTTTGATGTTATAGAGGTTTTTAAGTTACCGAGGTTTGTGATATCGAGGTTCTACTGTACATGCATCAATATTGCACTCGTCCAAACATGGGGTAGCTCACTAGTAAAATAATAATATATACCTACTTATAGTCCATTGAAAGGACATAGATCGTATTGATCTAGAAAATATGGTTTCAGTTCATCTAAACATGAGTTACACACTAGGTAGTTACACGTACCTCATTAAGCGTTGTGTTTATGTGTCACATTAGTTTTGACGTGACAACGTCTTATAATTCGATAAAGCCGGCTGCACGCACGTAAAAACAGGCGCTCTGAGGCGTTCTGAGGCGTTCCATGAAGTGCAAGCGAGAGCGCGGAACGAGCGACAAAGAAGCACAATCGGCCTTGACGTTGTCACGTTCAACTATCGTCAGTAAACCGACTTTCAGACAACCATTTTTTTTTTTAAATTGACAATTTTTTGTCCTCGTTTAACAAATTGAAAATCCTGATTGAGTGGGGCCGGCATTAACCTCGGTTTTGGCTTTGGTTCCCGTTCGATTGTGAAAGAGGGTTAATATTATTTGCAAAAATAAAATACAAGGTATTCGGAACGCTTTTATGGGCTATAGCTACAGCGCATAAAGCTTTTAATTGCTTAAAAAATAACGTAAGGAATTCGAACACGGCAGTTTTATTTTAGATACAGTCAATAAATAAATATTTACGGTTATTTCACACGTTTTAATCCCAAACTAAGCAAAACTTGTACTATGGGAAGTAAATTGCTGAAAAAATTGCTTTTTATTACAAGTTAAAATTGCCTGTGATGACTACTGTACTTTTTTGGTTCAGTGTCTGTTATTTTTTTTTATTTATTTAAGACAACCAACAAAGAAATCACGAGAAAAATTATATATAATCAAATATAAGTTGGCCCTTAGCTGTGTGTTTCTTCAATGCTGCTGTGTGTGTGCCACGGCAAGAATTAACATTGAACTCAATTCGACAAAATGTATAAAACTCTGTGTATAAAATCTGTTATGTGTAAATATAAATTTAACTAAACAAACTAGAACATATTTAACAAATAAGTACTCGACAGTAACAACGCACACTATAGGGAACAAGCTTAACTTTAATTACAAACTAATAAACAGAGTTTGTGTTGAGTGAAATTATTACGCATAGTTTGATGAAGGATGGATTATTATTTATTACATAATATAGTCTCTGTATTCATTTGAAATCAATTAAACTGGTTAAAATATATTTATATCCAGCTCCACAATCAGATAACTTAATTGAAAATATTTATTATCGGCTACTAAGTTGGTACTTGAACTCAATTAAATTCATTTATTTATGTCAATCAATTTAGGATCATAATACATTATATAATTACATAAAGTAATAAATGTTTAAATATTTTTGTTTATTGATACTTAAAATATACAACTACAAATAATAATTCCATTTTCTTATTTTCATATGCAGTCATAATAATAAACATCTGAGTCAAAATCAAATATGATTTAGTCTGTGAAATCAAAAAGACCATTTAGAATCGTCTTAAACATCTTATAAAACAACAAATGAAAATAGACTAAATGATGTTATTTATTATACTATATTATAATTCACTATATTTAGTATCAAATTAAAGCAAATAGTCAATTCCCAGTGTGTTTATTTACCTGACGGCTGGGGGTGATTGCGCGGTGATCAGCAGTGCCCACGGGACCCGCAGCCATACCTGACCATACATGACGTACATACGTGAAGCTAGGAAGACTTGCTACACGTAAGTTTTATTAAATTATAACTTTGGTTAGGAATTAATTATTTAATCACAAACAAACTGACGACTTAACAACGACAGTATTAACAAAATGTATATAATATAATACATAAGAAACATTTGAGCTATCTACAGACCGTTGCAAACGATCTATAGATAGTTCAACTGGTCCAAATCAGTACCTTTCGGAAGCGCACCCAAGATACTGGCTGCATTGCCGCGCTGAATAGCAATACAGTACACACTTTGGTTTTAATTATATCAAAAAATGATTTTATTTTTAACCGACTTAAAAAAAGACGCAATTCGATTGTATGTTTTTTGTATATATGTGACACGAGCTTCTACTATGGATACTAGATTGCTGGTAGAATACATATATAATATATTTTTTAATTACATAGAATACATAGTAACACTCAGACACAGAACAAATATTTGTGTTCATAGTACAAACATTTGCTCCGGGTGGGAATCGAACCCATAAACAATTATATATAAGTAATAAAAAACATAAATATGGTTTTATGAAACTGTACACACGAATCTTTCTCTTGGGTATAATGAATACGAGAAATTTGATGAAGCTTATTGTTGCTTTTAGTCATAATAATAGAATAATTTACAAAAACATACATTTTGAAACCACGAAAACCAATCTGTGTACAAATAATTTATTTCCAATGATTCATTCAAATTGTCGCTCCAGTCTAGGGATGCCTTTATTCATTAGTGGGTAATAGCGTGCTCGTTACTGGAACAATTCTCGCCAGTAATCATGAAACAACTATTTACTCGCTCCTGCTCCACACATCGGTAATAAACAGTAACTCACTTTAATTTTAATACTGTATCATATTTTTGGGCAAAGCTATCAAATCAACAAGCAGCCTACTTGTCTTCTGTTCTTTAATCCACCGATCCTTCACCTGGACCTATAATGCGCTCTTTTATCTCTTGTTGGATTTTCGTGGACATATTATTATGTTAAACGAAATAATAAGCTTTATACATTTCAAGTTTTACCAGAAGATACAATATCCAAACACCTACTCTCCACAAAGTTTATAATATTTGACGATTGGTATAAAGTAGATACTAGTTTCAAATTTCATTATGTTTTCGTTACGTAAGTTGTATTAATTCTTATAAACGATAAATCACAGTAGGTACATTTGAATAAGTAGAAACAAAAATATGTAGAGTTGCGCTACTGGTATACCATGTACTGTGCCAGTATCCTCGCGAGGCATGCGAGTGACAAGAGATGATGGGTCATAATTACTTCATGCTGTTGATGAGTATTGATATTGTTCTCATAATATGTCATAGGGAAATTGTTTCTTGAGTGTTGACAGTAAATGAAGGTAAAATGTAATCAATCTCCGTGAAAGTACGTCTACCATGTACCATTATCTATGATGTTCTTGTTCAAATTCAAATCTGTATGATGCATACAAAATTGACGATTTGTCCTGTTTCGAATTCGGATTTTTATTTGTATTCAGAATAGACCAGGCTAGACAATTAATTTAGAATATAGTAGGCTTACTACAAATTGTTTGTTTTTTTTTTGTACTGTGTGGACGTTACACGATATTTATAAGTCAGTTGTTTGAACATAACATATCTGTTTCGATAGCACCACTGTTGAAGCGTACATTCATGTTACCACCGAGAAGTAGAATAATGTAAGTGAATTTATAATTCTTACCAGTTTTTGACGTGACAACGTCTTATAATTCGATAGAGCCAGCTGCACGCACGAAAAACCATGACTCATACGGCGTTACCTCGCTCTGAGGCGTTCCATGTAAGGGTTGAAGTGCAAGCGAGAGTGCGGAACGAGCGACAAAGAAGCACAATCGGCCTTTGCGTTCATTGTCACGTTCAACTATCGTCAGTAAATCGACTTTACAGTCAACCATTTTTTTACTTGTTACAGGTGGCATCAACGCGTCTACCGCTGCCAACGTTCTCGCCGCATGCCGTGCTTATGTACAGCGCAGCGGTCGGCGGAGAGGGCGCCGTGGCTTTGCAGCTGCGGGAGGCGAAGCCGGGCGAGTTGGACGATCGGCTCGCTATCACCTGTCACCAGCCCGAGCTTCTGGCTGATCTCCTCCACGCTAGCGTCGATATCGGTAAGCTACAAAACTCATTACTACTATACACACTGTATTTTTTTTTGGACAATCCTCACTACATCATCTATCCCCAAGCTAAGCAGAGCTTGTGTTTTGGGTACTAGAAGAATGACATAATACAATACATTACATAGATAGATATTTTTTATTAATACATATTAAATATCCAGAACACCCGGAATAAATATTTGCAGATCGTACAAACATTTATCCCAAGGCGGGAATCGAACCCGCATTCCGCGTCGCAGGCGGACCATCGCCCACCGCGCCACATCGGTCGTCAATATTTACAAACTAATACATGCCAACGCACGATAGCACAAGATCACGATAGAAAAAACTGGAAAAATATGGAGGAGGCCTTCATCAGACAATAGATAGACTCCATTTTATTAAATTAAATATATATAGGAACAGATACAGATACTCTTTTAAGGGGAAATAGAGGCTATTTTTTTTACGCATGGAGAGAGTGGGATTTATCAAACTTTATCTCACAGTTCTTGTCTAGTTAATGAAAGCTAGCTGAACAGTTTTGATCGACCTGTTTTCGACAAGGTCGCAAGGCCTTTGTTTGGAAGTCTCGTTAAACTAAGTGAGATGAGGTCTAACCTAACAAAGTAACCCCTGATCTATAGACCATTAGTCTATACTAACAAGCGGATGAAATAGACGTTTCCCCAGAATATGTGCTAGTTGTACGCCATTCGCAAAAGTAAGTCATATTTTGACACAAAAACTGGCATCGACATTTCAGTATTTGACACCGAGGCGTGAAGCGAAGGGTACTTTATTAAAATATTCAGTGAAAATGCGACTGATATTCAAGCAGCAAAACCCGTTAAACTACAGTCAACAAAATTGGCATTCAGATGTCGCAAACACATTCAACTTATTTTATTTCACTGTGAAAGAAGAATCATGAGATACCCGCAACTTGCCTTCGCCGTGTTCGCTATTTTGAATTTCAAATATCGAATTTTGCATTTGAGACTGCCTCCGAGCATCGCTTGCGCTGGCCAGGCTGTGGACATAGATAGACTGTCATTTGATTCCAAACTTACGTCGTTCTACATTTTTCAATAAAGTTTTACTACTACGAATCGTTATCAAAATTAAGGTTTACCTAGTGGGGAATGCTCCACAAGTAATGTTGTAATTCCCTAGCACACTCTGGCTCCCAGCAGATCGACTGTTCATTAGCATCTCGAGAGCCGGGAGCGCTGGACGTCAACTTGTCAAAATTCACTCGAAAACGTCTCGATGTTGCTTAAAAATGCAAAGTCATGCAAACGAGCACCACGGCTCGTAATTGAATTAGATGTTCTTAAGCCAACGATGAAAATTTCTCTTACATTTATTATAGAAAACGTAAATTGGAAAGGATCTAACTGCTGCGCATTTCAATTTAGAAGTTTGTTATTTAATTTTAAAATAGGTTGCTTTGACAGTTCATTCGGTGAAGTAGAGCAAAGATTAATATTTCAAGTTTTCAAAGTTATTTTTACAATGTTTATTATTATATCGTTTAATGTAAGTAATGTTTAGTGTAACAGTAATAATAATACATTAATATTATATTTTGGTTAACTTTGGTCTGCTGGATAAGCCCTAGTAACAATCCGTGACAACCTATTTGTGTCCACTAATTAGTGGTCATTGAATCAATAGTCGTCGTATCGGCAGCACTCATTAGGCAGGCGCCTAGTTAGCCACGTTTTGGGTTCAGTGGTTTTGACATTCGAATTAGCATCGGCAGTAAGCTGGTATCAAAACACGCTAGCAAATCACTTGGATTGCTCTGTTTAGCTATTGTTACTGGATTGTATATTATATTTTGAATACATCCGTATGCAAATAAGGGTACGCTGCAATATCGCTATCGCTACTTTTATAAGTAAATAAACATTATATTATGTCATCATAATTTAATGATTATTTATTAAAGAAAATCCGCAGCTTTTAAAATATAAGCGATACACAAAAATTATGAACAAGACAAAGCTTATTATTACAACAAAAATATGATTAATAAGTACATTATTTTAGATGTTTCATATCATAAGATGGAAATAATATATGCACCTTAAGATTTTGTTATAAACCTTTCAATATTTATAAGGCACCTTACTGACTAAAATTAAGAATTTACCTGTCGAATAAGCAGATGTAGAGCATAATAACTAGTTCTTTGTGATACAGTTGGCCCATCACGCTGCATACGTACCGTGGTCAGACTCCACCTGTATTTTTATTAAACCAATCTACGAAGAATAACAAATAGGTACGTTGTTTGCACAATCCCCAGACCTTTCATGGACGTAATCTTTGTCCCGAGCCATATTCATAAAACCAAAGAAGTGATGGCACATCCTCATGGCAAGCCTTACTTTATACCCTAACTTCGAAGGTTATGATTGTCCTTAAACGGCTTAATCCGCTGTCAAAACTTATGTAGGAAACTAACCTAAAAACTTGACGTCAAATTGTGTATGCTTTGTGGTCGTCTGATGCGGGTAGAGCGTTGCATGCTCAATGAATGCCCTTAAACAAATGCCCTTATTTTGCAGGGCTTATTCTTTTAACTCAAACTTACTTATTCACGATGTATTTCATTACCGCTTGAGGTACTACACTGAAACCTATAAGATAGAAAAATATTCCAAACAAATAATACAAAATAATTAATCAAACTAAATACTTCAATTGCATTTATTCAATAAAATTATAAGGATCACTTTGAAACGTCTTACATACTAGATGATTTTTTGGTTGTGCCTTTGCAATAAACGCTCATTTACTTTACATCGTAAATACTACATAGCTTGTATTTACCTACAAAATCGAGGTATTTAATTTGATGAAAAAAATTTGGTTTTTATGGTCCCGATCTCATGCCTGCGTCTCCGGAGCAATCCTCCGAAGTGACAATTCATCTTTCTAAGTGCCGTTTCCACGGCGAGGCGCCCACCGCGCATGAAATATGCAAACCACTTGCGTTTTAGATTGTTTAGTTGCTTTTATTTCCCTTTATTGCTACCTACTAGTTCCAGCAAAGTAAAAATAATGCAGGAAAGATGTAGGAGATAAGGTGATAACTTTTTGGCATTTCAAGATTCGCCACAAACTACTCGTACTAGTTACCTACGCCATCTGTTCCTAAAGCCAAACAAAACATTTACTATGAAAACTATGTTGTTAATACAACGCTTTTTTTTTGTACAAATAAGTACATAGTGACACAGATCCCGCCTCAGGCATATTTGCTAAAACTAGTCCACAAAACTACCAGCTTTTACAGAAATAGCGAATTTATAAAGGTTCTTAAAACAGCCATTGGAAAAACCTGTCATTTTATGAAAAGCTCAGTTTATTCAGCCGTAAACAGAGTAGAAAATCATTTCAAAGAACAATGAATTTCACGTGAAATCTGACCGCCATTGTCCAAACGTACATCGTAATGAAATCATAACTGTTGTTTACAACACGTTTTTGTATAGAATTTGGAAATTCCCGATGAGATTAGCGAGGGCTCGCTACGATTGTTCTTATTATAATATTTCAGTTTCAGCTTTCATGTGTTACTTTATTAATAAAGATTATTAAGAAAATCAGTTTTATCCTTCGACAAACTGTGGTTGTGATCTAAATTAGATCTAGTTAGTTAGCTGTCTAGTAATTCCATCACTAAGACACTAAGATCTCAAACTTTTTTGGAAAACTCTTCTTTTTTTACCCCAAAGTGACTGAAACAAAGGCACGACATAAAAGTAAATATTTTTCTAATATATAATTTTCGTAAAATTAAAAGGTTAAATATATATCGTTTCTAGCTTAAAAATAGATTGTTAATTAACGAATCATGTATATAAGTCGTTACGAATAACGTTTCAGCTGGAATTACTTTCAGCAAAATGATTATTCTATTTAATTTATTCCCTCGTTTTTCATCTTGTTTTGGTAATATTATTTCTGTATTTTCTTCAAACGGTATGAAGGCCATTTATATTTCGAATGGGTCTCAAAGCTGTAAGAGATAAAAGCCTGTCGGATCCGCTGCCCACGACGAAGCTTAGGACACCGTCTCACCTTTACGCCATTTCCATTAGCATACGACTCACGACCTCCGTCAGTAAAAATAAATAAGTATACTTTTATACAATTGTACGTAGGTATACTTCACAAAGACTTTTATTGCATCGCAACGCTTATGTATAACACGTATTGTAATTATAGCATCTCCATTTCGATGTGAAATCGCAAAAAGATATACGGTCTATCTTACAAAAAGCTAAAGCAGACTTGAAGTATTGTTTACGCTAACTCTTTATAAGATGGGGGCTTTACTATATCTCTAACTACTATTCGCTAACTCAACAATAGTTTTACGAACTTTTCCTTTTCGAAAATCAAAAGTATTTTACTAATTTTCATCGAGACGTAGTACAAAATAATTAGTCACATCGCGTCGACACTGTCAGCCAGTACGGCATTTGCACACTGGACGATACCGGCAACTGTGCGAAGCTGTCAATGTCAGACATCACGCTCACTCGTGCTGAGTGTGCGATCCTTACCTTATACATTTCAGTGCTGGCAAACATAGGTATTGGTTCTGTATGTACTTGTATATGGATTTCAAATAAATGTAGGTATATTATTTTATCAGCCAGTATTTCATAGAATTTTGCTTCGTTTTGTATTACATGGCGTTATTTTAAATGTGTATAAATATGAACTATTCAGTTACATGTCAGTGCAGTTATTTAAACAAAAATATCGGTATTACTATCGACATGTATGATTAGCTTTCGAGTGTAGGCCGCGGTCACAGTGTAAATAAATAATGCTGGACAATCCACACAACATCATCTAGCCCCAAGCCATGCAGAGCTTGTGTTATGGGTACTAGAAGACTGACATACTTAATACAATACATTACATAGATAGATATTTTTTATTATACATATAAAATACCCAGAACACACAAATATATATTTGCAGATCGTACAAACATTTATCCCAAGGCGGGAATCGAAACCGCAACCTTCCGCATCGCAGGTGGACCATCGCCCACCGCGCCACATCGGTCGTCAAAACAACTGCTCAAAGCAATCTTGTTAGAGCCTATAAAGTCATTACTGTAATCGCTCACCCACTCGCATTAAACTCTTGTATAAATTCAAAGCGATATCAGATGTCAGAGTTGTCCTTCGGAATCTGAGACGACTTGAAATAAAGGGCGACAAGGGCCCGTGTTTACTTAACCTCCATTTGACTTTGTGTTCATTCTTCTAAGTCAAATGCTTGTTATTAACGACATCTTGAAAGGTTTGGATCCTTGTAATTGTGAAAAATGTTTTGAACAAGATTTCCAGGGATAAAATGGAAACAGTCACGGCTTGAGAAGATTGAATCTCTTTTAAAGAAGTAAGATAAGAGTTAGTTTTACTGTGATATTTTGGGCCATTTTTCAAAAGATGTCAATAAGCAATGACCAACATACAATTTTATATAAAGCTATGTTTTAAGAACATCTTATATTTAATCTACTAAAGTACGAAAGCTTTCATATGAAACACAGCTTCTTTAAGTTTATATAGCTTTCACAAGATTTTGGGTATAAAATGGTAGGCTCTTGTTACGACCTCCTTATCCACCAAACAAAATAATAAAAAAAATACTTCAACAATCAATCAAACTTCGAGAAATACCGTCTGTACTAATAAAAAAGTTTCCACAGAGTTACGTTTTCTGTTATCATCTTGTTTATGCATTGCCAAATATGAGGTAATAAAATATCTATTGCTGTGGGTGGTTGCTATAAACATTCATAAAAACCGAAGGATATTTGACAAGCCGTAGAATATTATATAACAAAACCTTTATGGAAATTCTACACCTTGGGACGTCTGTCTTGATACATATGTTATTTTCATTTTAGTACAATATTTTTATATATGAATACTAAGAAAATCATCATTATGTAGGTATGTTATTAATGAACATGTTCTATTTTGAAAAGTACAAACAGACAATAAATCGTATTAATTGTTTTACGCTGTAGCAAAAATGGCTTCAACGATACATCATACACAAATCCGTTTTTATTCATAAATTATTGAGTTGTAATGCATAACAGAGTTGATACAAGTGCCGGATAGGAGTACAAAACAGTGTTAAAAACCCTGAAATACCAAATAGAAAACCTATATATTAAGAACATATCTACGCGTTATTTGCTTCAGAAGCGTCATAAAGTAAGTATGGTGTTTTTAAATAAAACCTCAAAATGATTTAGGGGTTTCTAATCCAATCCAAATCTTAATACAATTAAAAAAAAACGAAGCAAAGCACGCTCACAGATAGTTTTAACGGTTAGCAAATTTTGGAATCAACATCATTATAGGCAGCCCGTATGAGCCCGCTGCTGAGTATAAGCCTCCTCCCTCAAACGCCACTCTCTTCTCATTTGGTCTTACTCTGTACGGCAACGGGATTTCGGAATGGTCAATATTAATTGCAAACTGGGACAGTAAGTTCCAGCTACTCCCACATTGTTTGGCTTAATTTAATGACGTTAAGTAAACACCAAGTGCAAATCGGCAGCGGTCTATTTTGGTTGAGTGCGACTGAAACTCTTCCGAGAATTCGAGAATTTCGAGTAAGTTTTCGGCGGTAAGTCGAAGCGCGATATTACTTCATTTACAACTTTATGGTACCACGCTTCCTTTTGGCTCGACGTTCCGCGATATTATGAAAGAAAAAACTCTCCAGGCAGTTTTCTTAAAATTATATTTCGTATCTCGAAAACTGCTGGCACTTCTTTGTTCTGCGCCCCCTACTATTGAGTTTTGCCTAATATTGAAACGTACTCTTTGTTTTAAACAGCCAACGGGACTTTTTTTTGTGATTGGATATATATATCCTGGTTTAAGCTTGTTGCTTATATTAAAAGTCATGAAAGTCAAGAACTCGAAGTCTAGTCGCAGAGTCTAACTTAACTCGGGGTTTTTCGTATCGTTATCTCGTGGTATAAGATTTCACTCTATAACAAGTCTTAGACAGGCGTCACAGCGGTCGTGGGTTCGATTCCCCAGAGCAAATGTTTGTGTGATGAACATACATAAATATTTGTTCTGTGTCTGGGTGTTACTATGCATTCTATGTGTGTATTTACAAAAAGTATATAAGTATTCTATCGCAATCTAGTGATAGAATACTTATATATACTTTTTCTCTTGTACTATGGAAATTACCCCATAGTACAAGCCACAGAACATAAAAAACAGTTTTTGTTTTTTTATGTTCTGTGGTACAAGCTCTGCTTTGTTTGGGACTAGAGTGTGATGTGTGAGATGTCCGTGAATATTTATTTATTTCCAGTCTCTTATATCGAGTGATTTACTTTTTATCGATATTTCATACCATCATCGCCTATTACAGAATATTTAAAAACATTTTTAATACTTTTCCTCGAAGTAAAATTAATAATATTAAATTAGATAAAAGAGGCCACTTCAGCAGAAGATAAGTTTGGAAATTCAAGATTAATAAGACTTAATTTAATATTCTCGTTAATAGCCGGTCATGGTTCACGGGACATATTCAGAAACGTTCTTAAATCTTAGAACAAGAAAGGTTGTTTAAATACTATATAATTTACATTTTATGAATAACTAGCTGTTTTTCTGTAATTTATTCATCCTTTACGACTTTTATATATATTGTAGATTTTTTGAGATAAAAAATAATCTTGTGCCAATACGGATCATGAAATAATTCGAAATTAATTCAAATGGGAAGTAAGAGCAAATTAAAATCTGATCCCCCTTTTAATAATTTACGAATATTTTATTACTAGACTTTCTGCCGTTTACAGCCAAAAGTTGTATTCATTCCCACTAACACAAATAAGGAAATTACGCGACTGGTATAAATAATTTATAGGGCTTCGAAGCTGCATAAGTTTTGAGTGCTCTTCGTCGAATAGAATTTCAGCTCTGGAATTATAGTCAACTCAGATTATCTACCGAACAGAGAACATGCTATTGAAGATCTAGGTTGATGAAGTTCTATTAATTAATCTGCTTATAATCGTCTTAATTTTGACAACTGAAATCCTGTAATGTCAATCAATCAAAGGTCGACTTAAATTAGACACCGAGTTATATCTAATACTTAGACGTACCTAATATAAAATTAGATCAAGATCTTATATAATGATATCATCATATACTTCAGACAAGAAAATGTACTTACCTACTTCAAGATATAGACGCTGGCAATATCAGAAATTACTTACAATGTCGTGCTCATACGTGACTTCATCGGGCAATTAACAAGGTCTGAGCGATTCCTATTCAGTAAATAGCGTTGAAATGTTTCCTCATTTTCCCTATTTATCAACCTGTTCCTTGAAAGTGAATACATTTAGATTCTACGTATGAACGTTTTGCGAAATGTTCCACTCAAGAGCTACTAGATCAGGAATATGTTCACTCACATGTCTTAGTCTGTGTGATTTGAGATTGAATGATTTTCAATTCAAACTCGAGTCTGTCGTTTGAGCACTAAGCTTAGACAAATCACTCAGGTAACAGTACCCGTTTGCCAGACAGCCACTCACCGGACCAGAAACCGGTATCGTTAGACCATCACAATTTAATCTTTGTATTTAGAAATATCCGTTTGATAAATTACAAAGTTTCACAACTCGAGTATTTCATCAACTCCAGAGCTTGAGGCATAATTTAATTTAGGCATTTAATATTGTTGATGACGCTAATCTCTTAGAGAGTTCGGGTAATACTTCTGTAAGCTGCTGGATAACATAGTTGAATCAGTAAATCCCGAAGAGCCATGGAAATGTAGCACCATCATGAATCGTGCTTTATTTTTGTTTGCGTTTTAGAAGATACCAGCGTCCAGTATTTATTCAATATAACCTTAATTGAATAAATAGTGGACTGATAATAATTGAGCGTTTCACTTTGTAAACTATAACTTATATATCCATAATATAAGTATATATAGTGATAAAAGTTTCACATTTTAGATAGTTTTTAGAAAGTATTTTACTCATAAAATTGCTCCTTTGATTTGGTTGTCCAATACTAACAAAGCAACTTTCAGATTCAATGACAACATATCATTTCATCGAACTGCAATATTTGCATGGCCAGGCAGATATCATAGAATGTTATTTTTCAGATGGTGACCACGATGGACTCAGTGCGTTGCTGGGTTCTGCCTCCCCGGACTTGGCGCTCGCTTCTGACGCCTCCGACAGCCTGCCATTGCCAGACCACGACAACGGTAAGTGTACAATAAAAGTGGCAAAACAACACACTTCACTCGAGCTAAGTAATTACCAGAGAGTTTGCATACTCTTTTTGAAAACCGCCAGTGCGGACTTTTCCGGAAATTCATTTTACGTGATGCTTTTTTACTGTTTCTTATTACGTTATTTGTTGATGTGTAACAGCTCACATGCGGATTTCTCGCTGCCTTCAGCATAGTACATACGTTTTTTTTCTTCTATTCTCAAACAAGAAATGTATCCTCAACATACTAACACTTTTTCATAATAACGGTTTCACTCATAATGATTTTTAAAAGCAGAACACTGTTCTTCGTGATTTGAATATAATACTTCACAAATACCCACCATATCGTGTAGAATTTTCAGCAGTATTTTCCGCTTTTTATGCCTGAAAATGCGGTAATCCCTCGATTCTCATGCAATCACTACCATGAAGCTGAAATTCGAGTCCCATCTTCAACGGGATAAAGTGCAGTAATTTGCATACAATTCGATATGCTTATTTGCTCTGTAGTCGTAAGTTGCTCTAAGTAAATGTAAATCACATCGAAGCGAGAGAGGCGTTCCAGGAAATGTTATTATAGATATTTAGACAAAGCATACTATGTACACGTTGCAAAAGGACTGAGTAGAGCAAAGTGTACTCAGACTGTTAGAGCGGTTTACGAGTATAATGCTTTGACGTATTTGGTTTATATGAAGTCGAAGCTAATAAAAGACCATTAGCGAGCATAGACGAAGCGCAAAGCAATAAATTATATCTGCATTTCTCCGTAGTGAAGTCCGTTATAACGATGCTTAATATTTAGTAGTTATTTATGATAGGGTAATAAATAGCAATTAATAAACACACACAATATTGCCGATTCCATTGTCGCTGTATTATGTTTTCAGCCATCGACAGTTACATCTTAGCAAATAAAACCCTTGTATTATTTTTAGTACTTTTTGTGTAACAAATTGTCACAAAAAGCAACGCATTTATATTGGTATTTTCGCATACGTTTCAAATAAAATAAATGTGAATACTTGGGTAGGTACCAAAGTTTGTTGAGCCTAATAGCTATAGGTATTATTAATGAGCGGGTTTCGGTTTTGCGTGGATTGATGAATGTGGCTTTAAAATATTAAGATGAATAGGTACGGCGGCGGCGTCGGCTGTTCCACCACTTTCCCCCCTAAGGAACTTTAGGAGATTGATGTGTTTCGTGCAATGACATTTGAAGCAGTCCTCGCACGATATAAGGGTGAGACTTAACAGTTTACGGCTCGAGAGATATGAAATATTATGTGAAGCGTTTATTACCGTAAGGTAAATTTATTTGAGTAGGTTTGTGACTTCTCATTCGAAGATTTTCATAACATGATTCGTGTCAGGAACTTGAAATCTAGAGCAGCTTTCGCAGTGAAAGAACACTTAATTGAAGATTGACATTTCGATGTTTTAATGAGAATTGGCACAAACAAAGTTTATTTTATATCTACTCACCGCAAGCCAAAACCAGATGACATCTACATGAAAGAGTAGACACAATGTAGGTTATCTTAGCTTGAATAAACGTGTCAAAGATGAATGCAGTGTCACAACAAAAACGGCAGATCAAACAGACGTCAATCCTCTTAGTGCTTGAGATCAAGAGAGATATCATTGTTGAATACGTTGTGCTGTGATTGTATAGAACAGTATCCCAACAACGCTGTTGATATACCATACACTATGTATGTGTATGCATTTGGCTAGCTGTCAGTAGGTTGAACAGGACATCTGTGGTCGTGCAAATGTCTCCATCGTGAGTGAGTCTTTATCATGACATATGTAATCTCGAGGGCGGTTCAACCATCGCGAGTGTTTGTCATTTACATCTAGTTTCAAAGGGAGTTTATTTAGAGCACGTTACTACGCTAAAGGATTTCCACTTGCTTTAAGTGGCCTATTTATGCTGTTTACCCGACATAGGATGAATTTAATTTTAGTTGGCAGTACGGAGTTTCATATGCTTGCGACTAAAGTGGGACGAAATCTAAATTTTATAAAAGTTTGCTCAGAGGTTGTTGGTTGGAATTGTTACACAGAACAATTTACTTTTTAAATTATCTCACTTAATTTAAAAATATCTTAAAACTAAATTGTGTACTTAATTACATTTTTTGTACTGCATTTTTATATAAATATGTTATGGTTCAAGAAACTAAAGAAAAACCTTCTATGGCTTTAGCGCACGTGGAATCCGTAAGTTACATCAAAAACAGTCACATCCATGTCACAATGTTCATTTCAAAGCAACGAGATCTCGAATATAACAACAATACAATTTTCATAAAAGCCCGAGGCGTCGCGAGTCCACGTCAACTTCATGCACGCCGTCACTGGCTCCGTGTGCCACCGTCATCGCACACACGATGCCGCAGAGAGCTAACCTTACACGTTATTTATTTTTATTTGCATTGCTATTCAGCGCGACAATGCAGCCAGTAGTCTTGGGTACGCTTCCGATTGGTACTGATTTGGATCAGTTAAACTATCTATAGATCGTTTGCAACGTCTGTAGATAGCTCAACTGTTTCTTACGTATTTTATATGCCTATGTACATTTTGTAAATACTGTAGTACTATACATAATATTATTTAGTTTGCTAGTTAATAAATATATTTAAAAAATAATTTTTTTATTTATAGTATGGGAGTTGGAGATACTAAATCTGTATTTACTAAAACCAAGTTCTTCTATTCGATTTTGAATATTACATGAAATTACTCGAGCGTATCAGGTCAACGAAGAACCAATATAGATTTTTCCGTTATTTATGTAAAACAATTCCTGTTTTAGTTACCTAAATAGTAAGTCTAGTTAACAAATTAAATGTGAACCAAGGACTGAGTTATACAGTCTGATTTCACACAATACCTAAAGGTAGACTTTCGACCAGAGCGGCTCCGGCGTCACTGACGCAGCGATTCGTACAGCGTTCGAAGGTGGCGTCACTGTCGCCGCGACAGTCGAACGCTAGTTCATACGTTTCCGTACTGCATAATACTATCGCTCTATCGCCGCGTTACTATCGCAGCGTCAGTGACGCCTGACGCCGGAGCCGCTCTGGTCGAAAGTCTACCTTTAAGGATCCGCGCAGGCTTTGTCACACCCCCTCCCACCCTCATCCCCCTGCATATTTGTCACCTGTATCTCACACGTTCTCCAGAATTTATGTCCGAAAATGAAACTGTGTGGGAACACTCGAGATATGAAATATATTACATATAGTTTAAGCCAAAGTAGACCACAACGACTGATTATGAAATTATATTAAGTATTTATTCACTAAACATTCATAATTTTACCATCAGCTACAGTAACTACAAATCGTACCATGTTGTTTTAACACTAACAATGCCAACCCTTTTATTTTTAACACTTTTTTGCGAATTTACAAAAAAAAATGTTACCATGGTGCATTTGTTTAACATAGTCGAAGTTATTTTAACAAATACCTACGCAATTCGAAATATATTAATGAATAAAAAATGCCCTATAACTAACATAAAAGAAATCCATTTCCTCCATACTAAGAGTACCTAATTCCTTCTCATTGTGGGCGCAAATTAACCGTCGGAGCCTCCGAGCTGTGATTGACGGTGGAATACCGCCCATCGTGACAATCCATTACAACTAATGGATGTTTCCACCACTCGTTTGACCGTCAAAACTGTGCGAAATTGAGGAGATAAGTACTCAGATAAATAACAGGTAAAACCTGCCCACAATACTACGAAATATATACCTCGTTACTTTGTTGCAAAGCTTTTTCAACAACATCAAAGTAAAGTTTTATTTTTGTGGCTTAATAACAATTAACATTTAAACTACTAGTTAGCAGTTGAGCTATCTATAGATCGTTTGCAACGGTCAGTAGACTCAACTGTTTTTATGTACTTTATATATTCCTATGTACATTTTGTAAATACTGTAAAAGTCGTAAGTTTGTTTGTGAATAAAGTTTATAATTTTAAAACTACTATTCAGATCTTGAGAAGCACCAGCTTTTAAAAAAAAAAGAATCATTAAAATGTTTCACCTAGAAAAATATTACGACAAAAACAAGGTTGTTTTGAGAACCTGCTCCTTTCTCAAGTTCGTTTTACTTAAGTTCTTTGTTAAGAAAGTTGTTTTTTTGAAGACACTATAAACGCAAGGACCTAGATATTATACCTACCATATTCGTTTTGTGCTAATAAAGTAATAAAAATAGTATAAAGAAGCTTGCAGTTTTAGCCCGCATGTTTTATCCGTTCTAGACTAACGGCCGGTTTCTGGAAACCCAAATCACGATTGATCCAAGTTTGACACATAGTAATTATTTGATTTTTTCGTTGATCATCGTTCGAGAAACCGGCCGTAAGAATAGCTGATGCAAGTTTGCGCTTATTTTTTATAAGATGGACCATTAATGTTTACTTGAGTATAAACTACAATAAGTCATTCTTCAACCAAATCATTAAAAATAACTTACTATTCAATTCTAAAATTCACTTTAAAATGTATTTTCCGATACAGTAAGCAAAAGGACTCGGTAAGTCTCAAGATCTAAGAAATATTGTTTGATATATTCTCCGATCCTTCGGGGCCACTCCACATAAGTATCGTACCCCTTTAGAAACCGCTATTGAGACTAACAATCGTTTGAAACTGGCTTAGATTCTGCTAGCATAAATACTTTGAGCATAAATAGTTTTTTGAATACTAGCTTCCAACCTAATCTGAATTTTTCAAATGTGATTTACATTCAAAAATAGGGATTTGATTTATTATTTAAGAAATGTATAATATATATATAGACGTACGGTACTCTAAAATAAATATATGAAGAATACAGAATAGCCAACACGAAAAACAAACGAATATAAAATCACGGACATTTCACTCATGTGTGATGTGTGTCTAGTCCCAAAGTAAGGAAAGCTTGTAATAATGGGAACTAGAGGCAATAACGTGTATTGTAACATCCAGATTCAGAACAAATATCAGTGCTCATCTAACAATCATTTGTTAAAAAATCACACAAATGAATAAATACTATGACACAATCTCATATTTCAGTATAACCGAAACGAAAACTTTGATCTATAATAATCTAGTTTATGTAGGTACTTTCAAAGTCATAAACTATTTCAACCTCACTTATCTCAGAACTTTTACAAATCCGCTAAAACATAGCCGAATAGTTTTTTGGCCATTAAATACACCACATTTATCCACAAAATTGTCCCAAAGCAAGTCCCGAAACGAACAAACTTTACGAAAGCGAAGGCCACGTAATGAATAATGAAGCGAGTTGGGGAAAGCCACCTTAAACAAGTGGCAAGTTAAAACGCTTTGAAACTGTAACACTAAGCAAACGTGGGCACCGATTGTGCTAAATTGTCACGTAAACGGTTCGTAGCAGCTCAGGTTCAGCAACGTAACGTGTACGTAGCGTGTGCACTTTCGTATACCTAGCTGTAAACGGCTAACCACTCTTTCAAATCTTTTTTCCCTTCTTGAGACAGCGGCTATGTCACAATCTTCGACTCAATAACGTTCGAATGTTGAACGTGTTTAGCAACACGCTTATCGCAATCCCAAAATGCTGCTTAGACGAACCGTGTACGTTACAATTTAGCACGATCGGGGCCGTGTGCGCTTTACATGAACTAGCAATTATTTCTTTTGTGACATGTTTATTTGAGCCCATACTCCGTTGCCGCTGTAAAATGGTCAAACGTTTTGTTTTACATTTTCGATAGTCTCTTGTTTACAAAACTGGTGAACTAGGAACAGGAAGACCGCGATCCATCAGCGACTGTCAACAGTCGGGCCCGAGGGCGCTATTGCTGATACAGATACTAGAAAGTACGACTTTGTTGTTCCTCTTTTTGGAATAGCAAATGCGACATTATGAACTTTTCTACTTAAAAAAACAGGATACTGTTTCAAATTAAAAGTAATGCGCAAAAAAATTTTGTAATCAGTATGGTTTGTATTTTTTATACCAGTATTAGACAGCGGTAGACTTTATTAGATATACTCGTAATTAACAAAAACCATTTTTAAATTCATGTAGATTACACACATCACACTCTCGCCCCAAACTAAGCAAATCTTGTTCTATGGGAACAAGGTTGCTGATATAATAGGTACCTATATGCTTTGTTTTGGTAAATAGATATTACATAGTAACACCCAGACATAGAACAAAAGTATGTTCATCACACAACCATTTGCTCTCGTAGGGATCGAACTCACGACCCCATGGAAGGCAAAGCTACTACCAACTGAGCTTTGTGTCTTCCAAACTTAATGAAACGGTTAGGAGGTAGATATTTTCAGATATTTCAAAGTGACTACGTGCCTATGCAACTCAATCAACTACATATATCTCTGTTAAGGGTATTGAAACGCACCCATGTAGCGATTACGCAGTAATTCGTTGCATACGAAACCTTCAGCATCAAAGAATTACTAAGACTACACGTATATTTCCGATAGTTTCACGTTTCAATTACCTCGGCTTGCATGCAAAGCGAACGTTTCGTATTCATTCGCATGCATCTGTTCAGAATGGCTAATTTCTGTTCGGTATCGTTGCGATACTATCTCAACGATTGTACTTTGGCGAATCGCACTCGTGGAATGCCCACTAGCTAATAATGTTAATCGGTGCTAGCAATAATCTTACAAAATATCTGTGGGAATATTTTCTACGCCATAGTAGAAAGTATGGTACAGAGAAAAGTTTTCAAATATCTTGACGTTAGCAGCTTATAATTGATTTTTTTTAGCATTATTTAATCGCATATACACAGCATTTATAGTTTTATTTCACTCGACCCTCAAGACACTCAAGAAGATTTAAAAACTTAACCTAAACAATATATCACAAAACACTCACAACAATAAATTTGCAGTTTCCACAAGGTGTGTAGGTAACATGACAAAATGGCTTTTTTTACGCTCAATTTACGTAATGATGATAAAATGACTACATTTATGGCGTCGAGTTGTAATGTACGTAACGTAGATGTATCTATTCAACCACTTTCACGTTGAGACATTATATTAGATGAAATGTCTCGCAAATCATAATGCAAATAAGGTTGGTAAATGCAGTTCATATTTTCACAAAATAACACACATGTTTGTTTATCTACGAAGCGACTACGGACGGGTAAATATTTAAATTGTGCAATTTTTAACCTAGATTTCCATATTTTACATGACAGTTGTAAACCACTGAAAAATCACGGTAATATCTCAAATCCTTTATTCGAAGAAGTTTGTAAGTGGCGAAGGTGCTCGTAAATTTCTACGGCACCAGATGGTGGAGATAGGTGACGAAAAAGGACACTGCCTCAAATTCTAACTAAATTTTACACTGAATTTTCTTAATTCCTTTTTAACACTATATCAATCTTGCCAGAATAACGAACAATACCTTAACTGCGCAGATTAATTAGTACTTGTTAGCTCTTTGAAATCACAAATCTAGATAGTTGCACGTCGTTTCCGAATTTGCCTGTCGTGTCGAGTCAAGTAAGTTGGAAAACGCGATAAATTCTCTTTATACGTGACAAGCCTGATAAACAACCCAGCAGTCGCGCTGTGACACACTGCATTTAACCAACGCCTGTTAATTAGCAAGTACAAGAATTTCCGTACAGAAGAGAACGAACAAGTTAAGTTTCTTTTTAAAAGTCTGTGGGCTACTCTGGGCGCTGTTCTACCGTTTTAAGCCTCGACTGATATTATATTTACTAACGTTGATTGAAAAATTATTAATAAAGCATTCATTTCAAAACTATATTTGCTTCAGTAACGTAAACAGACACGAGAATTTATTTTTGTTTCAATTTATCACAAAAAAGGTTGGTATACTTTTTTCCTACCTTTGTTAATTATATGGGATGGGAAACTAGACAGATAACTTATTTGTTAGAAACAAGCCGAGACGAACGAACATTCCGAAATTGGAGAAGTTAGGCGTAAGACTTGAAACTTAGATATCTATTTGAAACCTAGATAACTACTAATTTGACTGTAGTGGTTAACTTGTTCATTACTTACTATCAGACTTTAGTTTATTAAAACTAAAGTCTGATAGTAAGTAATGAACAAGTTATTAAACTTTTGATAGTTTCGTCAACAGAACTCATAGTATTAAATTATTACTTTTCCAACGTTTCGGCTAGAGCCATGTTTGAGGACACTCTTTCAGAGTCAGTCACCACTACCACAGGTATTGCAAAAATAACGTAAAACGTGATAAATAATGTAAACCTGAAATTTGTTGCGTATCTTTACGAAATTACTTAGGTAAGTATAAATTTGACGTTGCTCTAAAAATCAAAAATAATGTTTTCCGGATATAGTCGTAACTTTTCGGACAATGAAACCATGCTAACAAATCACAAATGGAGAGAAACATAAGCATATGATACTTCTCGTATATATATTATTACTAGTATTTGTTGTTTGGCCGGTGCTTCAAGATTTCTGTTCTTTCGGAGAGTTATAGATTTATTTAAATACATCGAAATACCGAAGGTGGTAATCTAAGTAAGATAGTTTGTACAATGGGCGACCTTATTGCTAAAAGCAATCTCTTCCAGGCAACCTTATAGTACATTTATGAAAAGTATTTCATACTTATCTAATAACTGTCTCAAGGCAATCAAGTGCCTCGGAGAGTTTTTATCTTTAAGCAAATTACTGCGGAACTTTGCCGGGCTGTTGGCATCTTACACCAAAAACTTAGACCTTTTTAAAAGGTGTAATTAATAGCTAAAGCGGGAGCTGACTTTACTTTTAAAGTTATCCCATTTGGCGTCCACAAGCTCGCTTTAGTTTTTAATGGTATTAAACCCGTCACATTTGCTTATGGCCCATGAAAAAGGAACGGAAAACTGATTTAAAATATGTTAAGGGTTAGTTTAACATATGTTATTCAGCGCGCCATTGCAGCCAGCATCTTGGGTACGCTTCCGATTGGTACTGATTTGGATCAGTCGAACTATCTATTGATCGTTTGCAACGGTCTGTAGATAGCTCAACTGTTTCTTATGCATTTTATATGCCTACATTTTGTAAATACTGTAATAGTCGTAAGTTTTTTTGTGAATATAATAGATACTTTACATATTAAATGGAAATAGAATAGCTAAAATAAAAGAAATAAAAATAAAAGCTGGTTTGCGTGTGTAACCTAAGTCAAATAAGAAAAACTAATTTTCACTCGTGCTTTCGGTGAATATTCTCTCTATTTATCATATAAAATGAAACCTCACAACCACTAAGATAAACAAGCATTATATTCCATGTGACAAAATAACACAATCATCGCGACAGCAACACATTTCTGTTATTAAGATCAGCCTCCACTATGTAGTACTCATTCACAGTTTATTTATTTATTTTACAAAATTGTCCTGCAATTTATTTTGAAATGAAATTTATTTGCGAGAAGCTTGATTGGGCTAGTAACTTTACGTTAGTTTACTTAAGAAGTACTTTATACCTGAGCTTAGTTACTACTTTATAGAAGTAACTACTGCTTACTAGTTAATAGCAAGTTTTTACTGTAAGTTTTACTGGAAAGAGCCTCCTCGTGGCTCAAACCGGTAACAGCTAGGCACGGCAAAGCAGTGTCTAGCCTGGCTAATCTTTCTAACACGATGCTACAACAAAATACAGTTGTAGCATCGACACGATAAGAAGAAGAAGACTGTAAGTTACTTGCTTTGCTGTTTTTGTACGAGTACCATTTGACACGTTTGTTTTCATAAAAACTATTACAAGTTTTCAATAAGTTCAAAATGATGATCTTTGGGTTCACGCAAGGGTTTGTGTACGTCACATTACACATTTTATTTATCAGCACTAAAACAGTACTGGACGAAGATACTAGAAGCGGTCTTATTTGGTACGTGCGCTTAAGAAAAAAAAGAGACAAGAAAGACAGTAAATATAAATAATCACATGAAGACAGTGATTTTTGTAAACGTTAAAAGGTGATTGCATACAGTCTTAGAGATTTGAAGCCTAATTTGCATTCTCTTGTTCGCTGTCGGGTGATTAGCGTACTACGTGTGCCTCGGGTGTCAAAGGTTCACAAGATTTTGGGTGAAACATCAAGAAAACATAATGAATTGCCGACATAATAGCGGCTGAATTGCATTAATTATGTCTAATTGTGCATTAAAATAAATCTTATCTATGTTCCATACGGTATGTATGCGGTATGGACACTTCTTATTTACTTGATTTACATAATCATAACTGCTTTTCTATAAAACTATATTTGTGCAAACGTTATTCATATATCTATAACGTTAAAATAAGTTTTTCTTGAATCGGTGCAGAGCTCCCACTTTGTGTCGGATGCTACGTAATTTGTATAGAGCTTACTCCCGAGATACAGTGTTAGCGTAGTTCAGGATTGGGGAACGTTTAATTCGCTCAACTACGGTGGTATACCTTTGGCTATGCAATTAAGATAATTAATATTAGTACGTTCATTAATTACTGTCTACAAGTCATCGGTTTGTAACAAGACCACCCACGAGAAGCCTTATTTATCTATATTTATTTTATTATATCTATATTTATTATAACATGTACTTACAAAATTAAAACATTTCTCACAAAGAAAATATTTTTTGTAAAGGTTTTATTTTCAAGAAAATTCTTGAAACCTCTAAAAATGTTATCACAAAAAAATCGATGAGTCTCGTCAAAAATGTTTAAAGGTTGCCTATTGTTGAATTATTTTAACATTCTTAGGGCGGTGTTGTCAAGAGAAAAGAAAATTTTATACCGTATCTCTTAAAAGCCTTAAAAGTTCGCAGCGTAGTACAAAAGCTCTTTTTATTGTACATCAAAACTCTAAACACCACCCGAGGACGAACAACTTCAAGACAGTGGACTTAGAGAAGTCGTTTTGTGACGCAAGGAGGGCTCAATTTGCGGACAAGTTTGTTTTATTTTAGCCTTAGGTTGGTTACTTTGAATTGGATAATAGTTTAAAGGGCGCATTTTCCGTCTAGGGACGCCCTCATCAAAAATTAACGAATTAAAAATAATGGAAGCCTAGAAAATATCAAGTCGTACTACTGGCGGTTTATTAAAATGTGCATTACAAACAATAACAGTAGTCTATAAAATTACTAAAACTCCTTACAAACCTCAATTTTTTTGCAAGAATTTTGTACTTTTTTATGAATAGAATAAACAAAATTTTGTTGGACAGAGTTTAGTCAAACTTGTAGTTATTCTCTTGCAACAGGAATACACAATTTCAGTAAATTACTAAAATTAAAATTATGCACGTCACAACTGCATTAATCAGAGTACATTTTGTAACTTACAAACGTGCTCTGTTTTAGGAACTTTTTATGTCATACAAAATTAAACTTTATTACCGTGGCATAATGTACAAGTGTAAACTTGACATTGACCTGATTGAATTAAATAACAATGTCATCCACGCTCTGATTCTTAGAAACTTGTGATAAACGCTCATCAGTTTCATGTTGTTTTATAATCATTGATCCAAGATTTGATTTAAGATAAAAGCATTGTTATTTTATGGTTATTTATTATTAATCATATTCATAGTTAACATAAGTCAATTTTCGTCTATGTAATACATCGGAATACTTAAAGATAAAGATTATTGATTGTTTATGAAACTAGGTACACAATATTTGCCATAAAATAGTTTTAGAAGGCATATAAACATTTTCAACTTCTGTTTACCAATCGTGTATCTGAAAGTATATTTATATAAAGGAGTATAACTATAATTAATGCACAAAATACTCGTTGTTTCAATACCCATACAATGCAGTACCTACTATTCAAATGGTTCGTCTGGCCCCAAATCTGAATGGGCTAGGCTCGGGGTGTTAACACTATGTTTCATTCACACGCAGTATAATTGTATTCTGGGACACAATAACCTTATTGAGTTCACATTCGGATCTACCTACAGGTTTTACATTGAAAAGCTTCCGAACGGAGTAGTTATGTATAATTGAAAGCGTGTCTGTGGGGCTATCCAGCAAGGGGAAACTTGCGTGACCGAATATCCTTTCAGTTGCAGTTTTCGATGATTTTACTTTAGTAACTCATCAGTATTCCGTGGCATTTTTGTGGACAGACGTAACTGAGCTGTTAAAAATGACGTCAATGCCGCGGTTTAGGGCGTGGCCTACCTGATTTGAGCATGACCTACCTGATTTAAGCATGACCAACCAGATTTGAGCATGGCCTACCTGAGTTTTCGTTAATTCCATCAAACGGTATGAAATCGATCATACAAAATATCAATAAAAGACGAAGAAGAAAACTGAACTGCAATTTGATCAAATAACAGATCAAAAACATTTCAGTTGTCAGGATACCACCCCTGTTGTCTGTCTGTAGGTAGAACTATTCAATCATATTTCACGTGCTGGTCTGCTTTTATTGCATTCTTGTTCAATGTTTTCGAATATGCTCATTTGACATGAAATTCTGTAGTACTTATGTAGCTTTATTTACTATTTTATGTTACATTCAATAATATCTATATTTTTAACCTTATATCCTATAAAAAATATATACACGTTGAGTTGAGAACGTCTTCCGGTTTTTTCGTCAGTTAAAAATAGATACGAATGCCATGTTATTTCATGTAAGAAAACATAAGCGTTCCGAAATAATTAAACATTTTGTTTATAAAATGTAATGCCATTAACTTGATATATACTGGTAATGTGGAGAGATACGTGTCTTAACAGATTTAATAATAATATAATAATAAAGAATTCTTATCTCATAAAAAGTTATCGTAGATATTATGTCACAATTACGTATGGTACCTAATCAAGACATCAAGTCTGCGCTTACTTATAAGACCGATGGACCTAGAATCACCTAGTATGTAAAACGATTCTAAATTATCCTTGTGATTTTACTGAATAAAGCAGTTTTGACTTTGACTTTGACCGTTAGATACTATCACTTATTTTAATAATAATTCTCCAAAACGTAAACCAATGATATGCCAATAGTACATACTTTCTTGATAAAGATATTGTAAATCAACGCATCCTTTATTCATATGGGTCTATCTAATCTAGCCCTTTACATAAATCAATTATACGTACAAGGCCGGCTTAGTTAGATTACTAGCAAGGCCAAGTTCGAAATGTATGTGTTGCCATAATTATTAAACAATAATCCATGGATCAAAGTTTGTTTCGTATAATATAATATAGCAAGGCGTGGTTTAGTTAGATTATGTATATAAATAACTTGATATCCCAAATATGCTTATATCAAATATTTAGAGAAAACTAGAAACAGAAGCTACATTTTTGAAATTATATAAAAAGACATACTTGTAACGAATAGGTAGGTCCTACTGTCTGTCTGAACCGAACGACCTACGCTAATCAAGGGCACTTTGATTTATAGCTACAAGTACCTATACCTAGTTTACAAAGTAAAAAAGGTAGACCTTTAAAAAAAATAAGTGATTCACCTTAAAAGCTACTTAACAAATACATTTTATCTGAAGAGAAGAACCAGAGCGTAAACTAGAAGGGTGCTTTAATCCTGAAGAGTCGAAGTCATGAGGGACGCAACCAAGCATCCTAAACGGAGGTCTCAGGCCCTCTTATTAACTCACCCAACTTCAGGCTCATAAAATAACTGAATAGGAAACTTGTCCATGGAACTAAACTGGGCAGTAAAGTATAGGGATACACAAGTGGCTACAAAGTCTTCAGTATTTGGACCAAGTACTTATTGGAGAAGGCATAAAGTTATTCCAAGTTTGTTGCGGTCAGGACTTTCTAGTCGGCAGTATTTAATCAACGACGCTTTACATTGTGATGTCTTATTTAGAATAAATAAATTACTGAAATGACCTTTGTTCTTTACCGTTTTTTGAGGTCTAGCAAAGCGTACATAATATGCTCCTAGAAGAAAAATTCATTGATGCAAGACGACATGAAAACATATGACCTTAGATCGAAGCGGTGTTGTTACCTCTCGATACTCCTAATAAAATAATCATAAAAGCAAGACCTATAATTCTCTTAGATAAGAAACATTGCAGAGTCACTTTACTCGGTAATACAATAAAATAGTATTAGCCCTGAGACTTGGAGAGATTCGCTCCAAACACCGCCCATCGCCTTTCGCATAACAATGAAAAGACCCCTACGATAAAACGAGACGGCTAGACGCTGAAACAAATTCATCGGAAAACTGTGAAATATTTCCTGAATTTTAGGTTAAATTTATTTTTGTGACCCTCAAACTCACTGTTGTTGTACGGCATTTTGTTGTAATTAATGTACAAACCCATAACTAAAAGCAGTAGCTAAAGTATTTGCATAATGTAAGCATTACTAAGCTAATGATAGTTTCAAGGGGCCCATTCGCTCGGCTGATATCCTTCGAGCTGGTTCACTTCGACGACAGATGGTAACAAACTCCCCAGGCATGCTCACGAAGAGTTCATGAATTCGGCATATTAAAGTGTTGTAAATATCAAAAGGTCCGCCTCCAGCTAAAATCAGGACCAGAAAAAGTTAATTTAAATAGAAGGAAAAGAATATTTCGAACACGATTGCGTGGGCATAAAAGCTAACATAATTAAATCGGGCCGACTCGCCCCAGGGACGGACTGCGGACTGCAACATCTTCCAATCATTACCTATTCATCACGTGGAGCGCTGAAAAGCGACTGTTTTCTAACTTCTAATCCGAGAGCCAACTATGTATACTCACAATACTATTGTTTGAGAAGTTTGTTCCAAAATATTTTATTTCTATAGGTACGTAAAGCCCAATTTTACTTTATACATACGTGAAAAAATAGTTTCTAAAAACTATTGCGAATACAGCGACCAAACGCGATGTTTCGTTGTTCGTTGTGTTTGAACTCACACGTAGCTAGCTACAAATTCTCGTAGCATTTTGTAGCGCGTAGACGCGTGTACACTAGACAATCAAACTGTTGATCATAACACTTTGTAAGGTTTCTACCTT
This sequence comes from Ecliptopera silaceata, assembly GCA_932527185.1. Classification (NCBI taxonomy): domain Eukaryota; kingdom Metazoa; phylum Arthropoda; class Insecta; order Lepidoptera; family Geometridae; genus Ecliptopera; species Ecliptopera silaceata. The sequence continues at coordinate 3,655,299 of OW052208.1, read as the reverse complement.
GTGGCTCTCTGACTATAAACGTTTTCGTTCGTTCTCGGCTCAGCCACGAGCGTCATTTTTCTCGGTCTCCGTTAGTGGGCATCGGTCAGAGGAGATGGATACGCAGCCCGCAAACATAAACAAACTAATGGCGTCCATATAATGACAAAGAACGGCCCATCACGATACGGAGACCTCGAATCAATAAAGACCTTTATGGATTTAGATCCGCTCCTTTGATGGTAGGGGAAAGTTGGGTTATTCTCGTAGAGTATTGAGGTAGATTTTTGGGTTGTATGTTTGAAATCAGGTCAACTTATTTATGCTGATTCTATTTATAAATTGGATAATAAATAAATAATGCTGGACAATCAGCACAACATCATCTAGCCCCAAGCTAAGCAGAGCTTGTGTTATGGGTACTAGAAGACTGACATACTTAATAAAATACATTACATCGATAGATATTTCTATTGTACATGTAAAATACCCAGAACACCCGGAATAAATATTTGCAGATCGTACGAACATTTATCCCAAGGCGGGAATCGAACCCGCAACCTCCGCGTCGCAGGCTGACCTTCGCCGGCCGCATATAATGTTTGGATCGAGTAATAATCAAATTCGCTTTGCGATCTCTATCCCTTATCCAATCCGATATCTAGATAAAGATAACCTATCGGTGTTAATCAACACCAACTCGATAATATGGCTATTGTTTGCAATGCACCGTCTCGGCGCCAGCGTGTTGTTGCTAGTAACCAATTTCACTGTTCACTGAACTAACAATTAACACAAGCAATACTCAAGTCAGAAATATGAGAATTCTGAGGATTGGCTTACATTTCAATATGATGTTAATTCTAGAGAAAGAGAGCACAGTTTGATTGCGATGGACATGATTAGTAATCAACCTACTTACGGGCGCGTAACAATTAGACTTCTTAACGAGTCTTACGTACTATTTGTATTTCTAAAATTCTATCTAAAAAAACTAAGCATAAGACTGGTATTCAATTAATAACAAACTAAACGTCCAAACTCCGGCCATATTGGATTGCCGAAAACATCTCAAATTTCCAATTTAACTAAATTGATCCTTTACCGAAAATGTCTTTGCTTTCGCTTATTTCAACAGTTCGCGGCGTTCTTCAAAAAGGAAGAATAACTCTGGGGGGCTATCCCGCAAGGGGAAACTTGCGTGACCGGATATCCTTTCAGTTGCAGTTCAGTTTTCGATGATTTTACTACAATAACTCATCAGTATTCCGTGGCATTTTTGTGGACTGACGTGACTGAGCTTTATAAAATTATGACTAAGTTGTTAAAAATGACGTCAATGCCGCGGTTTAGCACGTGGCCTACCGTATTTGAGCATGGCCTACCTGATTTAAGCATGACCTACCTAAGTAGGTCCGATTTTCATACCGTTTGATAGAATTAACGAAAAATCGTAAAAAGTAAAAACTTTTTACGATTTTTCGTTAATTCTATCAAACGGTATGAAAATCGGTCATTCAAAATATCAATAAAAGACGAAGGAGAAAACTGAACTGCAATTCGATCAAATAACAGTTCAAAAACATTTCAGTTGTCAGGATACCCCCCTGAAATTTAGTCTACGAGTACATTTTAATACTGACTGTTTGCACACGACTCCGTCTAAATTAATATCGAACGCTGGAAATTAGGGACAGCGGAATTATGTTCCGATAATGCTGACTGTATTGTATGGCGGCTGATGAGCTGATTTATTCATGAATTCGCAGCATTTTTGCTTGAAACGAGTGCTCATTCCCCTGAAATTATCGCGGAGTACTTATTGTTATAAAAAGGAATATTTTTCATTCAAATTAAATAATGTCAGTCTAAGAAAAAAAAAACATATTTTTACTTCCAAAATATCAAAAGCAGTTAAGAAAAAATTTATAAAAGCATACGTTTGGAGCATCGCACTGTATGGATGTGAGACGTGGACAATGACGCAAAAGGATAGAGAGTTTCTAGAAGCATTTGAAATGTGGTGTTGGAGAAGGATGGAAAGAATAAGCTGGACAGAGAAAGTAACGAACGTAGAAGTATTGAGAAGAGTAGGCGAGCAAAGAGCCCTCATGAAAATGGTTGAGAACAGAAGGGGGAAGATGATTGGCCATCTTATACGACACGACAACCTCATCAGTAACATCATAGAAGGAAAGATAGAAGGAAGAAGAGGAAGAGGAAGGCCGAGGATAAACTACATGAGCCAAGTAAAGATGAAGGTTGCCCTCATGTCGTATAAGGAAGTCAAGGAGGCGGCCCTGCAAAGGAAACAATGGCGTGGATTGCATTGATTACGCAGACAAGAGCGTAGCTCTTTAATAAGAAGAAGAAGAAGAAAAAAAAATCAAAATGTTTTTTGTTTTTGTTTTTGCAACAGAAACAAATTATGTATAATACTGTTTTTTTAATTATTAAACTATGAATTTTCTTTCCATATAATATTTATCTGTCTGGTGTAGATGTCGGATCAGTTAAACTGCCACCATAACGACATTCAAAAATACATTTAGTACATTTAAAAAATACTCGTGAAAAATACCAGATGCTTAAACTCTGTGATACTTTTGTTCAAGCCACCGACATGACGGTATCGTGAACTTAGGTGTCGGTGTCGGACAATGTGCAAACTCTTACTAAACAGTAACAAGAACTAATAGCGAGAAAGCTCTAGTGATTAAATTGTCTTACTATGTACGATGTTGCGTATAAAATTCTGTTTAACGAGTTGTAGCACTTTGAATAGAGCCTTTGATAAAAGTTTTACAACTATCTTTCATTACGATAATTATTAAATATGTTTTAATTTTTTTCATTACTGAAAGTGTCGTCCCGCCATCGTCTCTTTTGTCGGCCTCGACGCCTTCCTTAGGAAGTTGTCGTCCTCTGAAGACGGATCATGTTAAACATGTTTATTTATAAAAATAGTTCTTTCATAAAAAAATACTCTTAATGCCTACAACGAACCCTTAAGTCACTCTATTGTTGCAGACTGCACCCGTTCGTCCAGCAGCGTGATCCGAGGCATCACCACGGTGTCAGTGGCCGTGCGAGGCATCGAGGCACGTCCCGTGATCACCACCAAGAGGGTCCGTCCGAAGCCAGCCTCACCTAATCGACAGGGGCCGCAGCAGTGTCAAGTAAGTTTTTAACATAACTTAAATCTTTGTGTAGTACATTGTGATTGTGATCCTACTAATATTATAAACGCTAAAGTTTGTATGGATATAAAAGATGTATGATTTTTACTCTTTCACGAAAATGGATTTTCATGAAACTTTACAATAATATCTATCTATACTAATATTATAAAGAGGTAAAGTTTGTATATTTGTTCAATTGTAAGGGGTAATCTCGGGATCTACTGAACCGATTTAAAAAATTCTTTCACCAATAGAAAGCCACATTATTGCTGAGTGTCATAGGCTATATTATATTTCCAAAAAAATAGGGATCCTTACTCAAACTTCAATTATGCCCAACGAAGTGGTCACGGGTCAGCTAGTAGCTTATACACAGGCTATGATTTGTAAAGATATTGTGTGAATTATTCAAAATAAAACAATAATTAGATGAAGTCGCAGGCATCAGTAAGTGTAATACGTATCTCTGTGAAAATTTCGTATCGATTTTTTGTATTCATACTTCGCTTATTTCGTGAGTCATACCTAATAAGCTAATTATATAGTACTTAAGTGTCTAGCTAAACTTTTAGTTGAACTGTTTTAAAACAGCGTTTCATAAAACATACCGAAACAAATAGAAACCTTTTATCGAAGGTCCCATCAATGGGTGAAGTAACAAATCAGAGGTTTTTTGTTAGTATGAAAGGCAGGTCAGTTCCCAATGGACCACCATTGTTCAACCCGTTTCCAAGACGTCTTTATAAATAAGTAAAGGGCACTATCGATCCCACTTCGAAACTAAGATTTATAGTGAAGCAAACAAGTAGCGCTGGGAAGGTCCAAGGACAGGGTTGCTAGTGAACTTAAACACGTCATGGAGTTTCGGTTGTTTCCGCTTCATAACGACCGATGGACCGTGACGATTGCCTCTATTTGTCCTACGGCACAAAGGATCACGCACACATTAGCAGTATTGGAATACACATCGCACACATAAATAGTGAAGGGACTCGTGTACGCATATTGCTCGACGTTTGGTTCCGAGACGTTAGATAATTTGATTGTACTGATTTGGTGGCTATCAATAGATCGTTTGCAACGGTCTGTAGATAGCTCAAATATTTCATATGTATTTTATTATATTCCTATGTACTTGTAAATACTGTAATAGCCGTAAGTTTATTTGTGAATAAAGATTATTTTGTTTGTCAAAAAAAAAGATAATTTAAAGTCTCTGAAATGATGACGTATGAAAATTTACGCAGATCAATAAATAATGAATACACAAATACTTAATACTTATAAGCAACTTTGGAGGTAAGTCAGGTCAAATTAATATGACAATTGTAAACGGCTGCATACCCGAGATACACTGCGCGGTGTCTTTGAAACGTTTGGCAGCTAAGCTGGCGTTGACGCGTAGTGCGACTTGTAATTGGTTACGTTTACATATCGCGATAACTATCAATTGTCGTGGTAAACCCACATTCGTTGTTTATTTTAAATGTAGATATTGCCTTTACCTATGAGTAAAACTTACAGTTTAGTTAGTTTTTCCTGAATCTACTCGTTCGATGTTGTTTGAGCTATAAATAACACCCAGACATTTACACCAAAACACGCTTGAACAATTTTCGCTTCAACAATAAACGATCAACAAAAGTCATAAGTACAGAAAAATCAGTTATACCTACTCGACTTTTCAAATATATTTTGGGAATCCTTATTGACGAAACGTGAATAAGTACTCGTTTAATAAATCAAATTCTTTCGTTTCGATATTCTAGTGAGTTTTGTTATTGAAAAGGGATCGTTTGCACGTAGTTGGGAAACAACTCTCTGAATATTTACCTGCTGTTGAAGGTTCGTAAACACTTCTAATTGGCACTTACAGCTCGGCCGAAACTAATCGGACCAATCGTGAGCTTTCAATTACACTTTTCAACAGTCCAACTTGTAAAAGCACCAACATAATTGTGCGTAATAAATAATGAATAAAACTTTTAGATGTTCACATGTTTTAGCAGGTTCTATAAAAAATCTATTATTTCTTTATTTATTTTTTTTATTTGTGTAAGAAAATCCACAGCTCTTAAATGAAATGAAATAAACTTAATTACAAAACAGATAGCCTAAAACGGATTTACATTTTAAGAATAAAACATGCACTCTAGGTCTAAAGAAACTGGAAAAAAATAGAATAAAGGCAGTTTTACGTAGTGTCGATTTGTTAGGCACGTGCAAACCACTAAAATAAGTACCTAATAAAAAAAGTTACAGCTTCAGTGGCATTTGCGACAGACAATAAATTGCTTTTTAGAAGAAACTACTATGGTTTCGGTATATAGGTAGGCATTTGAAAACCACTGTTATAATCACTACAAGAAATTATTTCAATCTCCAATCAAAAAAAATGCTGCTTAGCAAATATTTTTTGTTGTTTTACTAGTACATTTCTAACTTTGATACCTACTGGTTAAAGTTAAATATTAATACAAAGAACATATTCCATTTACAGACAATGTGACCACGGGGAATCGTAAAAATGTGCGAATACCTATACAAAAAGCTTGTGGTACAAGTCAGTTCTGCTTTGGCACTGCCCACTCAAGGGCTTCATACAAACATTCGTGACATAAACAATTGAATAAGTTAAATTGAAAAAGCTCTACTTACTTTGGGATTAGATAGCGTTGTGTGATATGTCCATAAATATTAATATATGATTTTTTTGTAATTGATTTTTTTTTATGATAGTGAAATTGGTTTTTCGTTCTAGTTATTAATTAATGAACAATAAAAAATGTCTTAGAAGGAATTATATTCTGAATTCGTTATTTATTTTATGAACGTTGATTTTGGTAATACCTAACTAAGTACATGTTAATCACAATCCCTTATTATAGATACAAATTATTTCTAAATCGAAATCTAACTACTCATCATCATCATCATCATCATCATCAACCTATATCAGTCCACTGCTGGACGTAGGTCTCTCCCAAGACGCGCCACTGAGCCCGGTCTTCGGCTCTTCTCATCCAGTTTTTGCCAGCTACACTCCGTAGATCGTCGCTCCATCTCGCCGGAGGGCGTCCTACACTACGCTTTCCTAAACGCGGTCTCCACTCCAGTATCCGTTTGCTCCAACGGTTGTCTGTTCTTCGGCAAACATGGCCGGCCCACTGCCACTTCAGCTTGCTAATTCTTTGAGCTATGTCGAACACTTTGGTTTTTTGACGAATAAATTCGTTGCGGATTCTGTCTCGCAAAGAAATTCCGAGCATAGCTCTCTCCATAGCGCGCTGAGCGACTTTCAGCTTGTGGACCAACCCCACTGTCAGTGTCCACGTTTCAGAAGCATAGGTCATAACGGGTAGGACGCACTGGTTGAAAACTTTCGTTTTCAAACATTGAGGGATGGATGACGAGAAGACTTGACGAAGTTTCCCAAACGCAGCCCAGCCGAGCTGAATTCTCCGGTCTAGCTCTCTCTCGAAGTTGTGTCTACCTAACCGCAGCGTCTGCCCGAGGTAGACATACTCCTGCACAACTTCGAGAGGCATTCCGGCAACGGTGATTGGCTCTGGGGTAATACGATCATTAATCATGATCTTTGTTTTATCCAAGTTCATGCCCAGGCCAATCCGTCGTGAGGAATCAGCAAGACTGTTCAGCATCTGTTGTAAATCCTGCAACGATTCTGCCAATATGACGATATCGTCAGCAAATCGCAAGTGTGAGATATACTCGCCATTGATGTTAATGCCCATTCCATTCCAACTCAGCGTCTTAAACAGATCTTCCAGCGCGCTCGTAAACAATTTGGGAGATATGACATCTCCTTGTCTTACTCCGCGGCGCAGCTGGATAGGTTTAGACTGCTGGTTCTGGACTTGGACAGACATAGTGGCATCATCGTATAGGCATCTCAACACTTCGATGTATCGCCAATCAACCTGGCATCGTTGCAGAGATTGCAGAACAGCCCAGGTTTCAACAGAGTCAAAGGCTTTCTCATAGTCCACAAACGCTAGGCACAATGGCTGATTATACTCTTCGGACTTCTGTATAATCTGTCGCATTGTGTGAATGTGGTCTATGGTGCCAAATCCTCTGCGAAACCCAGCCTGCTCCGGAGTTTGAAATTCATCAAGTCTTCGCGCAAGACGGTTCGAAATAACTCTGGAAAACAGTTTTTAGACATGGCTCAAGAGTGAAATCGGTCTGTAGTTTTTCAATAAAGCTTTATTGCCTTTCTTGAAAAACATGATAACCACACTCTTGCTCCATGCCTTTGGAGTTCTCCCATGGTCCAGGACGGATTGAAAAACACGTTGGACCTCCCTCAGGACTGGTGAACTACCTGCCTTTAGGAGTTCCGACGTGATTCCGTCTTCCCCTGGGGCTTTTCCATTTTTCAACTGTCTCAGAGCCACTTCGATTTCGTCTAGGCTGATCTCTGGGAGATCTTCGGTGTAGTGGCGGGTTAATGTGGCTCTAACATCCTCATTGCTGGATCCCGGACACGAAACTTGCGAGGCGTACAATCGGCCATAAAAGTCTTCGATCTCAGCCAGAACTTCCGGCTTGGACACGGATTGGAATCTAACTACTAAGAAGCATTAAATATACCTAATGTCACGAATAGTCAGAATCTGAATTAAGTTTGTCACTACAACAAACGTAAAGTATAAGCTTTATTTTTCAAATTATTATACACAAAAACACCATCAAATGTCACAATTAATAACCTAGTATGGCAACACTCGCCAGTAGATAAAGCTGTCGCTACTCACAGGGCTGAGTTCGGATCGAAAGTGTGTTTGTAGGTCAGCCGAACATCAACAATGGGGATGTCCTCATGGGGGGTGCCACCCCTAACTTAAGCCCGCCGTTTCTTCGTTCCCCCTTGTAAGCGAGAATGAACTGCAACTTTTCCCACATTAATTGCGCTGATACTTTGAAATGCGATGCCTCGTATACTTTAACTGCCTACAACTTTAGGCAACGATAAAATACCACACGCAAGTCGCACTTTTTTCAATGAACCATTAATCTAGAATATAGTTAAAGTACTTACAATAAAATATAGTTTGCGTTTTGCTTCTTCTTTGATTCTGCCTCAACTAACTTATGTCAATGTGTTTTCTTAGAATCATATTATCAAGTGGTAAATATTAGGTACTTAAATTCAAAAAAACTAAAAGCAATTATAGTTTTTATTGACTTTTGAGCCAGCTCAAAAGCTGTTGAAAGATCTCATACCATAGGGCTTTTGCCCTATGGTATGGTAGATTCTGTCTGATATCACTAATTGGGCCGGCGAGCTAATAGGTCCGATGGCCGTTGCCAATTTAACCTTATTGATGTCGTTCACTGTAGATCTCCGGGTCGACCCTCGTCTGGTTCTAACCCCGTCCTTCTCTACTAATAATTAATCAAGCAATTAAGAAAATCTGCAAAACGGCTGTTATTTGTGTAAGTAATAATTTTATCGGTGCAAATCTTATTAGATGGTAAGGATGAGAGCGGATAGCTGAATATTGCCGAGATTCCCGATGGATGCCGTGTTTAACGAATTATATTACGGTGGTACGGTCCAATAAATAACCGAGCTTTCATTGGTAATTTTGGTTGGTCCCTCGCGCAACGGTTGCCATGTCAGCCAATTTTGTAATCTCTCTGCGTACCTGCTCAAACACGAACAATGAAAGCTGGAGTTTTAATACAGCTGGATTGTAATTGTTGCAACAGACACCACAAATTTGTCGTATATCGTATAACATGCACAAAAAATGCATTACCCGAAATGAAAATAAACAAATAGAACCGAATGATATCGACAGCGCGTCCGCAGAATCACGGGAAATTAATTAGTGAATACTCGCGGGACAGGTTCCATTACAGTCCAATTTTCCAAAAAAAATCAACAGTTTCGTTTGAACAATTGCGATTATCATGTCAAATTTTCATTTTATTTCAGTGTGGGCAACTAATTTAATATACACTGCAAAACACACAAACGACTATACAAAACATTTTTATTATATTGAAATGAAACTTGTGTGACCAACATTTTTATGTTTTTTTACTAGAGAATGTATTATTCAATCAGAAATTAATATTTGAAAATTCAGCTTATTAAAAACTTTAGTCAAAAGTAACTTTTTCAAGTATTGCCGATTTACAAACATAGTGATTGTGTAGGTACTTTTAATTGTTAGCGTTTTGCTCAAAACCTAGTAAGTACTAGTTTTTTTATAGAATTCAACTCTTACGATAGTATGGAATAAAACCTTTGAGAAAACTTTTTGGGATACCTCTTCTACATGTAAAGTAGGGGTTTCTTTTAATATTTGCAAGTGGGATTTAGGATATTTAGGTTAGCTTATTTAAATTCAAATAATATATTTATATATGAAAAATTTTGAGAAACATTATAAAATGAATAAACTACGATCTGCGTTTGAAAGCCTCCAGTGTGATTAAGATGTTTCACATGTTTGATAGTTATTTCAAAGTTTGTTTTCTGTATTCAATCTTAATCGACTTAATCATTATTAGGCTTGGGATCCACGTCCAATTACTTATTTGCGTAGGTTGTATACCGGTAAAAGCTGTTGACGTTGCTCGAGGCTCTCTCCAAAATAATAATTCGAAAGCTTCATTCATACCCCGGAAAGTTCGGCGACGTTTAACATAAATTAAATCTCTACGTGTAATAAAATTGTTATGAAGTAGGAAGTAATAAACAAACTCGTTTCCTTAAAGAGAACAATGTTCAGGGGACGATGTTTTATTGCCTGGATATTTTAGAGGTATTACGCAAGTAGATTATTCTGGAATTATACCAATTCAGATAACAGTTTTATTGTAGAGTCGTTGTGCTCTGCAATAACTTCTAACGGACGTCATCTCCTTTAATTTGAATCCCAGTGCGGATTGTTTTACGACTCATGAGCTCGAGTCCACATCTTAAATGCATTCATTTCATCAATTCAGTGGGTCACACAGCTAGGCTGTCGTGCTCTAGGACATTAGTTAGCGACCCAGACAGAACTGTGGTTAGTCTAAGCCAGGCTTCAGCTCAACCAACCACTGACGTTGGGTGCCTGCCAGACCACGATAAGCGAACTAACAACATTACTACATATTTCTTATTTAATCACGTCTAAGAAATGTGAACAACTAAGCCTTATTTGTTAAGTTGCGTCGTTACCCAAGTTTATATCTGAATGGAACAGGTACGAGTTTCGGTTATTAGTTGTAGATTTCAGATATTTGGCATCTTGAATGTTGATTGTGAATTTCACGTAAATAGTTTCGAATACAGAGAAACATAAAGTTTGATGATAACTTTGAACTTGCGGCGTCAAAGACTTGATTGTGGTATAATCTCTAAAGTTGTATCTTGATATTAATCACGAGGGAACAGTTAAAAGGATGCGCAAACTTAGTAGCGTCCAAAAACTAGGTCCAGATAAAATAACAAAGGAGAAGTAGCTCCCGGAAATGATATCTAAAGTTTAATCTCGCAGATAAACACGCGCCGTTCGGGATCCGATCCTTTTGAGCATAAAGCCGGCGGGTAATGTTTGTCATAAATCCAATATCACTTTGTGAGCATCGCTAGATTGGACAGCAGTAAATCCTGTTGGATCCAGTGTTCATCGCTACATATCGGCAGTTCACGTTAAAGAGCGTCCCGCGGGCTGCTGGATGCCTGCCAAACCACTTCAGGTGAGCACCGCGACCGCAAAATGGTCATGTTCAGGAATTGCAACTCAAATTTTGTGCAACTTACATTTTATACCCGGTCATGTTGTACCACTCACAAAAGCTCAATAATTTAATCCAAGAATAATCTCGAATGATTGAGACGTTCGAAAATCGAAAGAAAAATATGTAAACAACACATCAAATAAGATGGATGGCCGCCGTGGGCAAAAAATATGTAAACCTTCGTCACGTCAAATGCTGTGATACGATTTAACAGTGATGAAATCACCTGTGGGCTTGTTTGGTACAGCTCGTGATTGATGGAGCAGGATACAAATCCGACAAAATAGGAGTAAAAAGACACTTTGGTAAACTTTTGATAATGGATCGGCGTTTTATTGCTAAGCTGCGTGATTTATTCAAGATTTTGAGACCCCGTGAGCACAAATTAAGTAGACATGGGTAATCCGGGCCACCCTGGGGACGAGATTGTTTACTTTAGATAAACCATAATATAAACCCACGAGGTGTTCGTTTTACTAATTTATATAACACGCGAAACTCCCAAGGAAAAAGGTCAATTTTATTACTGACAAGAATGTACCAAGGATGGTTAGTTAAACAAAGAAAATTGTCATTTCGCAATAAAAAATACATCTTCGTGTCGCTCTGTATTAAAAACGAATTTGCCTGTGTAAAAATACAGAAATAATGGCAGTTGGAGGAAGGCGAGAAAAAGGCATTTTACTTGAATAACTTAGTTCAATTGTCACAATTGCTGAGATGTTTTTTTAGAAAGTGCCAAACAGATCATTTATTTCTTTAATTTATTACATAATACTTACATTTTGTTTAACGAAATTGTAAAGCAGATTGCTAATAAAATGGACTCTCAACCGTGATTCAATGAATTGGATATTACGAGCTTAAAGCAGGTTAAACATAAGTATTAAGGTTGCAGTAATTATAACTGTGTTGGGGCAAAACGTACCTTGTAATTTAAGATTGCCTACGTTCTCTCCAATTTTCTGACATAATAGTATAGCGGCCATGCAGCTACGAGTAATTTGTAGACGGAAATAAAAGCCTACCTTTAATCACTTTGGAAGGCCTTGAAAGCGGAAATTAGAAGTCAAAACTCGGATAAGAATAGACGTCATTGAATGAATGCCTCGAGCTTATACAACCTAATGGCAAAAAGGGTAATTCGAATATTTCAGTGTCTCGAATGCAAAAGGTGCTGGTTCGATTCTGACCATTAAAAACTCAACAAAATATATTTATATTCTTAGTACAAACGTCGTGTCGAAGACTTTTGTTATTAGGAAGTCGTGATAGCCAAATCCATATTACGATTTGGTTATCTCGACTTCCAAATAACAAAGGCCTTCGACAATGGAGCTTCCACACGCGACTTCAGTTATTTTGAGCTTTATTGAATATTTCCCGAAATTCAGTTTTATATTTTGTTGTTTTTACACGATACTGACAATGATATTATGTTTTGAAATAAATTACAAAAAAACGTAGGTACAGAGTTTCCATTGAAAATATTCACAAAGAATTGACAATACATATATGGTGTGGCTTCCTAAACAAAACAACAAAAACAAGATACAAAATACAAATCTGCGACGAACCAACAATAGAGCGCTTCACCAGTTTTCCGACGAAATATAAAAGGAAAATTCGTCGAACGGTATCCCAGGATTATTTGGCAACTACTGGCCGATAACAGTGTATTTTTACTACTTTATAAAGAGATTTAGCCAATGTTGATACAGTTCGTACAAACACGCTACGTTAAAAGAGAATCGTGATAAATTGTGGTTAAAAACATATAGTCTCAAAAGAAATTACAATTTCACTTAATGAAAAATTACTAAATTAAACTTACGTGTTATTTATATGTAGGTACAGCAGGTTTACAGAGCATGTTTAATAACAACAACACAACATAATGATCACGCAGTACTCAACCAACATTAAAATCGATTTGTATTGATTAATCAGTACATATGTTATCTTTTGACGTGACAACGTCTTATAATTCGATAGTGCAAGCTGCACGCACGAAAAAACATGACTCATGCGGCGTTACCTCGCTCTGAGGCGTTCCATGAAGTGCAAGCGAGAGCGCGGAACGAGCGACAAAGAAGCACAATCGGCCTTTGCGTTCGTTGTCACGTTCAACTATCGTCAGTAAACCGACTTTACAACCATTTTTTTTTATTGTTTATAACATGATTAAATAAGGCGTGCATTGATGCGTTAATATGGTGACTCCACCGTCAAATCTAAAGATTATAGTTACCTATAGATTGGAGATATGAGCCACGCAAGCCTTTTACCACAACTCGGACTGGCCCCCGAGGCATTTGACTGAAAAAGCTACGCAACCCACATAGTTATGCCTGCCGAATACGAGGAACGTGACTGTTTTACTTTAGCAAAGGCCCCAAAAGGACGAAATCGTGCATTTGTTGAATGAATTACTTTTAATCATTACGTTTGGGTGCGATTGGCATTCAGTTGGCGTATCGTGAACGCCACTCGTCACTGATATGAAGTGTCATTTTTTTCTGATTATTTACTTAATTTATAATAATATCTAACCTAGCTTATTGGGAAAGAAATCTGTCTATGTTTTTATTATAAGAATAAAAATTGCATTGCATAGGTATATTTGAAGATGTATCATCTACATAATCACAGTTAAAACAGGATATAACAGTATCAAACAAACACAGATAATGTGAAATGAAACCTTTAAGGCGATGCCTGATAATTGAGGATGAACCAACTGTGCGTCCAATTGAGCTGTTAAAAGAGCTGACCCTGACACGATCGCTTTTGCAATCAAGCCTCTATGTCAACCACATCGAACGCTGAGATTACAGGCTATCTATCACGGGCCTTGAGCGTGAAGACCGTATCCAGAAATTCCGTAACGAAATAACCTAACACTCCTACCGGCGGCAAAAAATGCAATGCTTTACCGCGGCAGTCCACACGTCTTTTTTTTATTTCTGATCTGATGTCAAATCGAGAGTCTTATATTTTGTTACACATTGCATCAAAAACGTTTGAAAGCTAATCCAGCACTAATGAATTCCTATTGATGCAAATAAAAATACACGATTTTCCGCATGAAATGAAATATAAAACTCACAAAGTGTAATCCCAGTCTCGCAGCTATCCAATATTCTATTCGCAGAAAGTCCGAACAAATAACATTATTTAAACAGTACACGAAAACAAGAGTCTCTTTCAAAATAACACAGAAGTATATAACTTAACATGATGTCAATACTACCTATGGTAACAAACAACAATCACAATAATTTATTGAAGAAGCGACTTGGGGTAGTTTTAAGTTGTTTATGTTCAAACTAACAGGTATACCTAAAGCACCGCCGTGCACGTGGCAAATAAACTTTGTCCATGAAATAAAAAAGCTTAGCGGAGAGCGTGTCGACCCGACTCCTTAGGAACCCACCTCACGCCTCGTGGGGTGAAGCAAATCCAAAAGATTAAGTCATCGAAAAATTTGATGCGTGCGCCCTGCCTACCCCAAAAGCTTAGGCGAGATTCGCCTCACCCCGAATGATGTGTCGAAAAAACAGCTCCCAGGGTTTTTTGGGGAGGCTTAGCAGCTTGTTCCAACAGATTGGGAGGTAGCTTATAATTGACTTGTGAAAGGGAGCTTTGGTAGCCTAATTGATGTAAACTGGAGTTGATTTTAGATTAAAACTTTACTTCATCTGTGTTTTAAGATACCGGTGATTTCATTTTACAGTAAGGTTTCAAAGTTATAAAAATCGAGTGTACAGTAAGTAACATTAAATTCAACGACACAAAAAATGCTGTGTAACTTTTATATAACGCTCTTTCCCTCGTGAAACTTTAATACATTTAAAAGTGTCGTGATTACGCATCTCGACCCGATTTTTCATTCACGTTACAATGTGGGTCACGGGCTCCTAGGAAGTAGGTCGCTGGCACAAAGCGCAGCCATGATGCCACAAAATAGGTACAAGTAATCCACATAATTGCTACTTTTTATCAACAGCTCTTTTACATCGTACTCGAATTAATTATTTTATTAAACACTTATAAAGCAACAATTTAACCTAAAAAGTGAAACATTTTGCATTTATGAATGTTTATTTTCAGGTCGGAAATGATATTTAATTTCATTTCAAAATAAGAGATACTGTGTAAAAATAATTGTTTAGTGCAAACAGATTTGTTCGATTTTATTTATTTCAAACCAAAAACCAATTGCAATTTGCAATAAATTGAATTTCCAACTAGAAATCCCAATATCACAAGAGCTTTTCCGATCGCCGCACAATATCTATTCAAAACCAACTGAGCATAAAGGCGCCATAAAAGAATTCAATAAAATACAGAAAATTATAGCGGAAGGAGGTAGGAAATGAGTAATAATCGATAAGGCTCGGTCGTTATGCCCTACACCAAAGAATTAAATAGGAAACAATAAGTCTTTCGACTTTTACACTGACGGCGTCGCCTTTCCAATTTTATTTTATGAAAAATGTCTACTGTTCGTGGCTTTTCTCGCCTAAAACGGATTCATATTTCAATATACATGATTGAAATACTTTGTTTAGGCCCGACTTTACTCCTCACAATAAAATTGAAAATGTACCAAAAATCCGCACTATCTTCGACTTCAGATAAATATACTTACTTTTAATTAAATGGACTGGTTTTAACTCTAAAAACACATACCTTATGTGTTTTTAGAGTTGTGTGACTAAGGAGCACGAGCTCTATACCCACATTTTAGTTCTGAAAATAGAAACAGTATTTTTTTGTGTTTACAAGCAATGTATCATTATATGTATATCATTGGCTATAGCTATAATAGCCGAACACCCATTTGGGTAAAAGAGAATGTCATCTAAAAATGTGTAATGGCTTCCGTACGGGCCGCAGAGATATCGAGACGAATCGATCGCACCTTTAGAATTATAGTGACTTAACGCAAAAAACGTATTTTTTGGGAAACGTTGAATAAAGTTTGAATTCCTGCTAGTTTTGTATGAAAAGGCAATAAATCTGTAAAAATGTAGTTATAAGGTCTCCTATTTTGATTTAATATCATTTGCAGGTTTATTGTCTACTAATTAAAAAAAATAAAAATGAAATGGGATCATTACTTCTATTTTATTTTTTTTATTTTTTAAATAGGTATCATTTTGAGTCTGTATTAAACTGAAATCGTATTTTTTAAAAAGACTTATTTATATTTAGGTCAATGTATTTCTGAACATTTATTTTAATTTGTTGAACTATTCCGATATAGGGCCCTACTAAAGTAAATTTATACTTTAACACGTTGTACACATTGATGAAATCTCAAACTTTTTAGTATGACATAAAATAAAATATATAGTATATTGTCAAAATACTTTTAATTGAACAATAGAACTATTAAATAATCAATTGCACAGGAAGGTGTAAGCTACAAAAGGCTTTATGAAGGCACAAAAATAATGTTGGAATAATATTATAAGTTGGTAGAAAATTAAAAACACTGGCATTTATAGAACTTACAACTAGGTAGTAGTGTACTATAACTAGACATCTTAATATTAGAAGATGTACATTTATGTATCTAATAAGCTAAGTAGGTAGGTACTCGTAATAACTATATCAATAATACTGAACAATAATCAACTTTATCTTAAAAAAAAACAATATTTTTAGAAAAAAATACTATGCACTTCTATAAACTCTTAATAACGTAATCAACAGGTTTCAAACCTTAACATATCACATACCAATCACAGTATATTGTTAAAAAAGTCTGCGTAATAAGTATTTTTTTCTTATTTTCACTTAGTCCGGTCTTTTGGTTAATGCTTTGATCGTCGTTATTTCTTCTGCAGTCATCATTTTCTTACGTTTGTTTCTTATCGTAAAAAGAAAAACATTTGTCTTTACAAAATTTTAGAACCTTTACGCTGTTCCATATCACAGTGTTTTTTTGTTCATCCTCCTTAAAATTTGTAGGCCCATTTTTCTTGTAAATTCTTTAAATCTATGAAAAAATCATATTATGTCAATTCTTTGACAGTAATCGGTTTTCCATGCTTACGTGAGCTTTTAATAAGGGTTACATATTGGAATGGGGCGTATATTGGCCCAGACTTTTTATTTATCTTGATTTACTTTTCGATAATGCTATGTACATTATCTCCTTCATTTTATTAGGTACTTATGTGTAATTAAGTGTATATTTTCGAAATGGGTCACTCACAGCATAGGAATACAATGATGCTATGTACTTGTTTTTATTTTGCCCGTAGCAATTATCTGAGTAAAAAAAATGGTTGTCTGTAAAGTCGGTTTACTGACGATAGTTGAACGTGACAACGTCAACGAACGGTATTGTAAGCGGTTCTGCAAAATAAATCGTCGTTCGAAACATCTTGGAACGCCTCAGAACGCCGGAACGCTTCATGAGTCATGTTTTTTCGTGCGTGCAGCCGGCTCTATCGAATTATAAGACGTTGTCACGTCAAAAATTATATTCAGAACTTTGTTTGGATTCTGCTCGTTTAAGTAATTGTTATAAATATTCAAGAATACACGAGCCAATCTCGTTAGCGCCTCGTTTTCCTTGAGTTTCCGGAACAGAATTGTTAGCATTATCGATCGTCAAACAAAAGTGTCAAAGCATTCGTGATTCGTCGAGTAGTTCATCGTCTTCTTCGGATAGTTCATCCTCATCTTCCAGCTCGAGCAGTAGGTACTTCTGACGATCATACCGAAAATATCTCTGATACCAAAACAAAAGCGACCGTAGATGAAGCTTCAACATCCAAGTTAAGGAATCAAGTCGCGGACAGATTTAATAAATAATAATATTATTTATTAAAGATGATTTATTAGAAATGATTTAAAGTAGGAAAAAAATACCATCAGTCCCCTATCAATTCTAACGAGAGTGATGTGGATTTGAGTGACTCTGACCCTACTTATAGATATCAGTCTTCTCTTAATCGCCGTCGATTATCACTCTCCAGCCATTCATCGTCGTCTAGCACCCTTTACAACCAGCCAAGACGATCTGGCGGTAGAACACTCTTTCTTTTTTCTATTTCTTCATTATCTTTTGGTTTTTAATTGAGAGTTTGTGCCTAAAAATAAGAGTTTATAGTTAATATTTTACCATTAGGCATTTACGTCAAATAATTGCTGTAAACTTACCTCTTTTGTGATTTGACTATACAGAGGAATCGTGCTCGTATCATATGGGAATTATGGGATGGATCTGTCAGGAGTATTTTCTATTATTGATGGACTACCTGTACGACTAGCTGTTGATGGGCTTGAAAGTATGTTTTCTTTATCGGTTTCATTCTAAAAGCAATTATATATAAATTAGCTCATTCCTGCGGGTTTGCCCACGCGGCACATGGATAAAAAGTAGTACTTATAGGTATTATTAAAAGTCATAAACTATGTATATTCTAAGTTTCAGCCAAATCCGTTCAGCCGTTTCAGCTTGACAGAGTAACAAACATCATACATTAGTAGGATAGGACATTATTTAAAACATTCACTATCAGAATAGTCTACAATTCAATATAAACCTAATAATAAATTAGCTTAGAACTACCTACCTACCGGGAAATCACGATAATTTTTTTGTTTTTACTTATTGGTTCCGTGCGAGCACTAGGTATTGTTTTGATTCTCCTGAAATTAAGCTGTGATTTTAAGTTCAAATGATTAAAAATAACATTATTTGCTTTAATAAATAACACCAAAGTAACCTCTTTATGATTAAGTAAATCTAGTTGTTCCAAAATATGGTCTGCTCTTCTCTTCATTTTTTGGTTTGGTTGTAGCACACCTTAATTTTGAGATGAGAGTAATGTTAAGTAGGTAGGAACTTATTAAGTATCTGAAATTATAATAAAAATCAATAGCGGAACCGTAATAATATTAATTGTTTAAAACAATGCACGAACACAAATAACTAATGTAATAAAAATATATAGCACATTTCATTACTAAACAGACCCATTTCTAAAATAGTCGGAACGAACTTAACCATAATTGTTAAAATAGGGACACAATTATAAGTGAACCTGTTCATTAAACATTACTTTTATTTCGAGAATGACTTAATGATGATTATGTCTTATTGTTTTCAATACGTTCAGTCAAATAGAGACTTAATAAAAAATAAGTCAAATCTGTGAGGAAACATTTCAATTTTGAATAGACCTTAACACTTAAAGTGTCTGTATTGTATTAAACATATTACATTTAACATACCTTTAGATCAGTCCTATAACGACTTCATAAGTTTTAGGTCTATCAATTACCAAACACGCAGCAACTTGTTTAGTACACGGGCGGCACTTTACTGATAGTGTCTTTCTCTGACTAAACAGAGTGCAAGAAAAGGAAAGAACGTGATAGGCTGAATTATGATGTTGTCCTTTTCTATACTAAAAAAGTCTCTGTTCGATTGAACACTCGATGGTGGATGGTTTTTTAAGTCATTTTATGACCCTAACTCAATTTAGTAAAATTTTGAGTTAGGTCTCTATAATTCTAAAGGTGCGCGATGTTTATGGGCCCGAATATGGTTTTATTGAGTTATAAACTTACAGTGATGGCTTCCACGTGAGTTACGCCGATTTTTGGTCTAATGTGATTCGGATTTGATATAAATTGGGGGTTACGATAAGACACATCGTTTGGTATTGCTTGATGGAGATGTAACATTCTTTTGCGTTTTTACTAAAAAAAACAACACCAATTCCGGACAGATTTATAACTTCTAATTAAGATATTAGCGCTTTATAATTGTTAATAACGTTATATTCAAAAGATAAATTAATTACAGTTAGACAAGTATAAGTCAGTCGTGTTAAATTCCTGATGTACTCTTTTGACATTAATTAAATATTTTGCTCCAATCAGTATCAAAGTTATAGTGCCTTAAGAATCGTTTAAAGTTCTTCGGAAAAGTCTTAATTCGGTGTTTTTAGTGACAATAAACTTATGTCTGTAGTAGCTGAGTATAACTAGTGATGATTTGTATGTATATACACTTAGCTACGAAGGATCTGATGGGTCGACCCCGAGGGCACTAGGACAAAAGCAACCTTTGTGTAAGGGACCTTTGTACCTTTCTGTTATACTGCATCTAACTTCTGGCAATGTGATTTACTATTGAAAAAAGGAACAATTGTTAAAAAGAAACAAAGAATCTTTCTCATCGTTAATGGATTTGTAACATAGCGTCCCGCCACCGTGCCTCAGATAAAATTGCGTATAAACGTCAAAGTTTATATGTGTCATACCCACCAGTGGAGTTTGCGAAATACTGCACAACTTCGAAAACAGTCTGCAATAGAGATATCAGGAGGAAACATCCGGAATCTCTGTAATTCCAGTTGGGAGATTGTTTGGTTCAGTTAAACCGAGAACTGTTATCGTCAACAACTTTTTCTCGAAAGGTTCCTTGTTTTGCTAACCCCAGACTCTAATAAAATAGGTATGTGTACACCCGCCCACTTCGAACAATGCGACGACCCACTTTGTACCTTTTTATTCTTACAATAATATTCACGAAGCGCCTGTAAAAGTAAAAAGTGTCCTAACACTTTTGAATTCTAACGCCTGGGAATAAAGGTGTAAATAGGGCAGGCACTTTCTTCAACTGTACGTAAGTCGGCAAAAAACACGTTAGCTGGCGCCCGGGTCAGCCGTAAAATATTCAAATGTTGGGTATTATAACGCAGACAAAGGCTAGGGGTCAGGTACTTACATATTTGGTGTTTAACCCGCATGCTATAAATATTCGAGATGTAGACATCTCATTCTTGTCATGTTTGTGTTCAGTAAATTACTCGATGTCAGATACTGTCATTACGTTGCTTTCAACCGTGTTCATTCTCACAGAAAAACATCTACCTAGTTGATACTATATATTTTCGCAGGCCATATTCATCCATTTTACCTTAAGACGTAAATAGTATAGTTAAGTAAGGCCCAAGAACACTCTGAATAAAAACAGGATAATAAGGAGACGAAAAGACCCCTAATTAGACCAGAAACAAACTTAAGATTAGGGTCAGAGTAGGGACGTTCGACTTCCGCAAGGGCTTTGAAGATATCCGGAAAATGTGCGAGCACAACAGAACACCAGAGTAACGTAGCCATAATATAAAGATTGGAAGCAGTTGCATCTTATCACGCAAAGTCTGAGAAAAGCTTATAACAAATTGAATATATTATACCCTTACTTCCGTAGGCGGAAGTTGAATCAGAATCTGATATCTCGGCGTCGGACTCATCCGAAGTTGGGTTCCGAAAAGATCACATCACTGGCAGGCATTGCCTGGGGAGATTCCCCATTGTCGTGTTATTACAAGCCCACGGAATATTGAGTTGCCTCCGTTTTAATGTAATTTTGCAGTAGGTACTCTTCGTTGGCCATGAGTTTTGTTATGAGTGCCTACAAGAGTTGTTGTGTTCTGTCGTTTTAGGGATAACAAACATACTTGTTTGTATTTTGTTTGTTTAGTGCGTATTGTCGTTGAACTAACTGTATTCTGCCGGATCACAATGTTGATGATTTTGTTATTCATGTTATTATTTACCAACTATATTTACTTATATCTTCTATCATTACAATCCACTCTACTAGGCCCCAATCCTGAATATGTCACCTACAATAATATAATAACATCTAAATTTTATATTTTTTTTATTTCAGGTTTGCAATAAAATATTCGGCAACGCGTCGGCTTTGGCAAAACACAAACTCACTCACAGCGATGAGAGAAAGTACGTGTGCGTAACTTGTGCGAAGGCCTTCAAAAGACAAGACCACCTGTGAGTATAAATATATTTAACAAAACTTGTTTTTCGGAGAATACTTTTAGATAAATCTTAAATGAAAAATAAAAGAAGTTTATTTAGTCTTCGAGTTAATGATAAATATTGAATACATATAGTTACATATAGTTTAATTATTTTTACTAAACTAAGATTATACAGGTGCTCGTATTTTCTTTGACCCCATAGTTTCAACTCCGATTCGACAGTAATATTCCGTACACACGATATTCCGGCGACAAGGTGTCGCCTAATCGCCTCAGCTTACCCTATGAATATTAATGTGAACTAGCCATAATGCTTATGTATTGACTGAGCAGTGAACATGCTGAATCTGACCCAGTTAAGCCGAGAATTATACTTGTTCAACTGGCCTGCAAAGCCTCCAATTCTCGTCAGTTTAATGGGAGAGTGTTGACGAGTTGTCGCGCCGCAAGGTACAATTTGGCGCGGCAGATAGTAGTCATCCGCAATCTAATAAATGTTATTAGCGTTGGTAGCCGTAACGACAGAGTGTGAGATTTTACGAGAGTTTTATGTGACCATCAGATTTTGATGTTAAAAAACAAATTGACGTAATGATAGCGCAATTTACATTTTACCACATCATCATCATTAATATGTCAAGTCAAATGAAATATCTTTCATAAACAAAACCTACCTGAACATAACGAATAAAAAACAATTGGTTGGGCGAGCTTAGTGTTATGCCTTGATCACACGTACCGAGTAAACCGGCGAGACAGTGACGTAAGTATTTAAGATACACTGCGCGCTAACGCTGCAACTTTCAACAGTAAAACTGATGTCAACGCGCAGTGTATCTCAAATACGTCACTGTCTCGCCGGTTTACTCGGTTATGATTAGGCATGTGTAATTAGTAATGTTTGTCTTCTACAGAAACGGCCACATGCTTACGCATCGGAACAAGAAACCGTATGAATGCAAAGCTGATGGATGCGGCAAGTCCTACTGCGACGCGAGATCTTTGCGCCGGCATACGGAAAACCACCACCAATCTAATGGAGATGCTAGTAAGTAGCTTTGTCTCAAACAAAAAACCTTTCCACAAAACTAGAGCATCTAAGAAAAAATGCAATAAAGCACCAACACGCAGCGGGGCTTTTAATGGGAAATATAAGTCTGATTTTGTATTTCATCATTAATATGACCGAAATAACAGCAACGTAGAATGTAGATACATACTAGGTTTGAAGATGATAAAGTGCTATTAAATATCTTCCCTTTAGTAGGACTTAGGCCAAGCTAGAGGGCTTTAGCAAAATATTATAATCTATGATTTATTGCCTAAAGCACTGGCCATGCGACAGCTATCTGTGACTTATGAGTGCTTGAGTACCGTTGCTGCTGTCTTAGAAAGGGTACAATAGAATTTATTGCTATAAATTATGATACCACGCATTCTAATGGTCCCTAGATCCGAAGTTGGAAACACTGAGGACCCATTCGGAGATAAGTGCCTGTTTGGATAAAGAACGTGTTTTGGACACTTTAAGTTACATTGTTGAAGTTTTATGTTGAATCAGGCGTGGTTTTTTGGGACAATATATGATCTTAAAGTTGCTGTCAGTCGTTGCATGCAGGCTACACGAAATGCGTCCTTTTGAAAATCTATAGCGTATTATGGCTAATTAAATGAGAATGGGCAATTCTCTATGGAGTATGGGCCATGACAAACCAACTCCTCCCTCAGGATTGTTACTTAGTACGCTCGGAAGGGTTTTTACAGGCTTACATTATGTGGCAACCCTGAGGGAAGTTTTTGTGTTTTGGCCCAAAATGCCCCTTCTCTTTTTAATGTTTTTTTCATTTCCTATTCAGGCACATTGAATTGAGGTTTAGGCAATTATATGATGCACATAATACAGGTGTACTTATATATGTAGGTACCAATTTCACCTAGGTCTAACATTTCACTTCTAGGCAAGATACACTAATACCGTTCGTCTCACGATCTTAGTAGTAATCCCACACATCGGATATAATATCTCCTAGCAACAGCATGTGCTAATGTATATAAGGTATATGTCTAAGATATTGCCGTGCACAAGGAAGGTACAAAGCAAGTAATCAAGAGGTAATCGACTGTACGATGCTTGCTGACTCTGCCTTTGACAGCAAACAAAGTCATATGGGTGACGATAGGTACTATATCATCCATCGCACAGAAATAGATGATGACTTAATTCAGTAAAAATGTTCTAACCTACGTAGAACATAGTTATTTATTACTTTGTGAAACGGACTGCGCTAAGTAGCCATTAACGTTATTCATTTGTTTTGCGTTTAATTAAACAATAGGCTCTGACATATACACATACTTAGATACATATTATATTATAATATAAACGCAAAAGTTTGTATGAATGTGTGGATGTATGTTTGTTAGTCTTTCACGCAGAAATTACTAAATGGATTTTAATAAAACTTTACAATAATGTGTTTACATACAAGAAACATTAAATCTACCGACCTTATCGCTAAAAATATTGTGTGAATTATCCAGAATATAACCATAATTAAACGAAGTCGCGAGCATCAACTAGTTTTTTATAAATGTGACGAAGAATGGATGCAGTAGAACCTGAGACTTATGATAGAAGTTTATAGAGTTTCAAATGCGGTAGAAACACTATATTGATTCTCATTTTCACATTTTATCATTTTTATTTTATCTCTTCTACATTATAGTAGGTCCCTCTGTAACAAAGACAGTTTTATGAACTTGTCTTAGTTTTCCTGTTATTATTCCATTGTTAATAATAACACCAGCTTCGAGCATAAATATTTCTTTACTTTTGTTTCAGGTTCACCGAGCGCCGGCTCGAGCAGAAGCGGGCATTCAAGCGGAAGCGACCGCGAGAATTCACATCGGGTGTCGTCCCCACCTACCCCGAGGCGAAATCACCCGCCGCATTCAGAAGTAAGCTATTCCTCTTTAACTATTCCCTTTTTTTAAACTATGTTATCATAATATTATGACACATAGCTTAAAAAAAGGGATAAAATACTTGAGTGAAGCTATTTTTTTTTTCGGGCAATGAATAAGTTTAAATTGCTCCCCTAATCATAGCAAATGACAGTTATTTCATTATTATACACGGGATTGTCTCAACAAAGCGACATCACCACTTTGTCGTAAATATTCAGATTAAACTAGCATTTACTATGATAGTCCAGTCATTTTAGGTTTTATCTGCGGAATAATTCCTAGTGGGCTGAATTTTTGTATACACCTTTATTCTAATTTTTATTTTTATTTCTTAATTTTTTTATTATTGTTTTATCATCTGGAACGTAATCTTTTGACTCAGCCAATGTGAATTGACAATCGTCATTATTTTCTATGTTATGAAAAACATTTTCCATGGCAATTCTAATATTTTCATCCAATGGACGGCCTGCGTCTCCCTTTCATTCTACAGAAAAATGCATAAGACATGTTTTGTAGACAATTTTACAACAAACAATTTGTAAAAGACCTTTATTGACCTCTGAGCAATAGATCGCGAGATATTTGCGAAAAACTGATTTTCGTGATCTTTTGACGTTTATAACTTTTTTAGCCGGCACGATATCAATGTCGATTTTTCACATCTTCATTACAATGCCGCAATAAAGGTGTATACAAAAATTTAGCCTACTAGGAATTATTCCGCAGATTGGGGTTTAAAATAGCTAAAATGACTGGACTATGAATAAATACGGATTAGTTACAGCGCGAAGCCCGCGTCGATCTAAATTTTTGTACTAAGTACCTACGTAATTTTGGCACGCTTCCAATTGGCCGCACATGTAAAACTCAACCCCGACAACCCTTTATTAATTAACCAATTAGCCTAAATCCGCGTTGTGTGTGCTTTTTAATTTCGCGCGACCAAAGGTTCCGACGAAAAAAGTTAGGTGACCAGCCACAATGTTTATCTCAATTGATTAGATACTTATTACATTTTTAATTATTTTTTTGCCCCTGTAATGACAGATTGGATCACTTTAAGACCACCAACTGTTTTCTTCCCGAAACGTTTTTATTTCTATTTATTTACGTATACAATTTTTTTTGGTCAGTATTTTAGTATAACCTAGCTTTTTACAATACAAATATGAAAGAAGGTCAATGCAATTAATTATATTGTCAATACAATCTATGTTACTGCGAAAGCAGTTAGCTCTCTCATTGGCGCGATGTATCACGCGATTTCCGTAAACTTCCAAACTTCGATACCGCAATAGAAGCGAGTCTGAGTCGAAAGGAAGTTATTCAATACTATAAATCAAGTTGGCACCTTTGCAGTCCAGCAACTCGAGCTTGGAGAGGCGGAGCGCGGGCACGAGTGCCGGCGGAAGTGGAAGTGGAAGCGGGAGTGGGAGCGGGAGCGGAAGCGGAAGCGGAAGCGGTAGTGGCAGTGATAGCAGTCCTCCAAGAACACCGCCTACTCCGATCACACAGCCTGTCAAACCGGCTAAAAGCAAATCGAGCAGTAGCAGGCCGAAATCTTCTACTGCTAGCACGGTAAGTTATTATTTTAATCCAACCTTTATCATGGAAAGGTGTATATTTCAAATATCGGTACAAATAAATCTAGATATTTTAAATATACACCGCCCTATACAAAGTAAGTAAATAAGTAGTATTCGTATGAATGTATTCAGTTTGGATCCTAAACAGCTCTAATTGTCATTAGTACGTCGCGTCTCAACACCACCCACATTTGAACTGCGGATAACTCGGTGCTACGCTTCGCAGCGTCCCGTACCAAACTCCAACGAAGTTTTATAGCTGACGTAGAAGCGACGCAGCACTAAATCTCCAAATGTTGAACTTTAACTTTTTCGTCTACTATGTGTATTGTTGAGAAAGGATCACTCAAGTTTACTTAAACCGATGAACTCCGCCGTTTGTTCTAAGTAGTTTTGTAACGTCTGCTGTTTAATAATACTTTCTGAGATTGCAACAAAGTCGCTCGAAATTATTATAATAAGCTGCACTGCAAGGTTACACAATACCCACTGGTATAATGGAGCGTGGTATTACGGTTCGCAGCAGTAAATTCATCATATTACCGGAGCTATTACAAAACAAGCGCATCTCGGTTGCAACAATCAACCGTAGACTCGAAAATTCTCGCTGAAAGATAATTGACTATTATTATTAGCCGCAGATTTGTATAGAATCATAGAGATGTGTGCGTGCTAACGGTGAAACAGTACCGTGGGAAAAGGCCGCTCTGGATTCTTATGGTAATGCCGATAGATCGCGGATCGGTGCGAAACGTCCACTGGATTAAATCGGCCATTCATCAGCCTTTGTGCGTGTTTAATAATTTAGCTGCGGTGGACCCTTGGACTGCGACGGCATTTGAATATGGGTCGGGTCGTGTTTGGGTTCAAGTGGCCTGATTTCACATGTTTTGTTTATGTAAGTCATATTTATTCGAGTGGAATTTTCTACTACTTAACTGTCTTTGTAAATTATTTATTCATGCATATGCTATTTTTGTCATTTATGTTTTCGTTGTTCATCATTTACACAAATGCTTTTGAATTATGGTACTAGTAGTCATATCGATTGTATTTTCTAAAAACATCAAAGCAATAATCTAAGCCACAAACCTTTACAGCTTAATAAGGCTACAAGCGTATTTATATGCTCAATATCGCCCTGTAAAATATAGTACGTTCAGTATAATAAAGAATGTAGGTCAATATCGTTTATCAAAAGAGAATTATAGCGAGGGGAGTCGCGAATTGCGGTCCTGCATCGTGGGAGCCGAACTACACCTGTTCTGTGGCACCCTCTTACATTAGAAAAAGCAAGGAAAAATGACCTCTACCACGACTAAGTTAAGGTCTATTAATTGAACTTGACCAAGGGCGATTATTTAACTACACTTGTTTAGCGAGTTCTTTACAAAATAACTGGTTATAGTTCTGCAATAGCATAGTGTTTTTAATTTCGATCTGGTTTAGATGTTGTTCAACGAAGTAAAAATATCTCTTATAAAACTATTATTACAATTACTTATATTAAAATGCTTGGGAAATTGAATATTATACCAAAGTTAACCAGTAATGTCGCCAGAAACTAAATTTAATTTTCGCAAAAATAATGATGAAAAAAAGTCCAAATCTAACGCTATGTACTTAAGTCGTAATAGCGCACTATATTAAAACCAAGCTGTGGATCGGATGGCCAGTCAAAAAAGACCCCTCATTCATATTATGGAGCATTAATTCGCGAAGTGTAACTGTGGAGAGAAAGGGCTACGTTAGTCGGTCGACAATGCGCTGGTGACTTTATTAAAAGCGTTCACTTTGATCGCAGCCGGTGTCACCTGCAGGAAGGCAGGAAGTAATATAGGGTAGCACAAACATAGGCCTATAATTACGCTCTCGTGGACTCTGCTATGTTCGTATTGACATCGGTATGCCTTTGACAAATCGGCTTTGTACCACTTCATTATTTGTATTGCCGCATGCCGTGTTTGTGTACCTCATATTGATTGTTATCGAGTATTCGTCACCGATTTAAACGTTATGTAAGCTTTGAATAAATTCGACGCCTGTTTTAATTACATAGTAGACATGGGCATATTTTGAAAAAAAAAAACAACAAACGATAGAATTTTTTTGTATATGTTTTAATTGCGCACTTGTAAATAAAATTGTTAATTATTCATGTTTTGTCATAGTACGAGTATTTATGAGTTAGTTTTTCAAGGAATATATTAATTATGTAAAATAAAAGTTAAATATTACGTATAAGGTTGTTGTTTGTTGATGATCAAAATAATTAAATACGTAAGTACGCTAAGATTGCGTAATTATACACCACGCCATCAAATTCTAATGAGGTGATTGATTAGTGCGGTGACGTGAATGCCGAAATCGGATCAGTTACCCATAATATCAATGGCATAAAGAGCTTAGTAACAAGCAGGGATAAACTGATTATTTTTTTAAACCACTAAAGTATTTTTTTATAAATACCTAGAACATCGTACCTCTTTTGTTATTGCTCAACTGTAAAACTGTTCCAAAAATATATTTAGAAATTTGTTTTTTTTTTAATTAGTTAATTCATAAGTCTTCGTCTTGCAAGTCTGGGCGTTAACTTTAAACTAGACTCGAATAGACCTTCCGACACTTTTGAGTACAATTATGACCGCCAAAGAGTTGGAAGTTCTTGTTTTTTGCTTGTTGTTTGTATATCCGAATGCACAATTTAGATGTTTGAAGAATCATATTATATGAGGGATATGTGAGGTATCTATATATTACATATTATATGAGGAGTATTTGGATGTGTGGTGTATCTCAACAAAATATTGCCCGCAACAAATAGATCCCCGAAACAGCCACTGACTTGACAGTCTGGTAACCAGATCTTATTAATTAGCTAATTGGCAAGTATGTCTTGGAGTATGATAATGATAATCATATCTCCATAATATGTTTTTGTTCGTTTGATGTTAGATACCTTTTCCGGTTTCGTTTATTTTAAGAGAAACTTCCGCAAATTAAATGATGTAAGTACAATGTGTTTAATGGAGGAGATAATTAATTTTGCTTCAATGTGGCTATAGTCTTATAACCACACGCCATTATTATCATCATTATCGTAAGCCCACTGCTGGGTATAAGCCTCCTCCCTCAAACGATGTTTTCTATTAGGGCTTTTTGCATCCAGGTCTTGCAAACATTGAAATGGATTAAAATCCACCAAAATCAGTTTAACTAAATTTATTACCCAAGTCCTCAGGCATTTCAGGCAAAGTGCACCTAGTTAAGTACATTCACCCGTAAAAGGCCAATCTAAAATTTAAAACCACTTGTGTGCAATTTCTGTGCAATCTCTATGAAAATGTTCAATTTACTTTGCGAGTTGCCAAATACATTGTATAACCAGTCTTGAAGTTCAAACGTTGGTCGTTCAAACATACGTAAATTAAATACTATAAAAAAAACTACTTAATATATTCCCCAGAAAACTTTTTTTAAGTTCTTTAAGTTCTGGAATATTATATGAGTTTACCTTTTCTTTTCTCAAAACCTGTTTAGATATAGTAGGTACTAAGTATATATGTTTAGAGAGACCTGTTATTGGCTGTTCTATTCAAATGCTTAATAATATAAACTTAGCTATATTATCATTGTAGCTGTTGGTCGCTTGCAATAAATAAATAAATAAAAATAGAAAAGCGAATCTAATTTTGAATGGAAACCAATTTTCGCGTGGACAGGTAGGCAATACATGTTTGGAAAGTCCCAGGTGGCTCCCGGTCCCGGTTCGATGTTCACAGTGTTCAATAAGTGAGGATTGGGCAGAGTCAAGATTCGCCACTGCAATTTCTGGTGCGAACCACAAATTGCATTTGCCGCCTCGCACCGCCCGCTGGCTCCACACTCTAGCGAAGGCATAAGGAGGAAATATGGGGAACGAGATCTGATATAGTGGCACAGGGTGCTTCATTATGCTACAAATTGAGTTCGTTCGCCACTAGCTCGCGAACTTTTACTGCTTTCGCATGACATTCATTCTTCCTGGTGCAAAATTTACACTATTATTTTGCACGTTGGCTTTTTTAAAGTGCCTATAAATGCATATAGGTAGATTTTTTTTCTTTAGTTATAACTATCAATTCTACACAACGAAATGGAACACCGTGTTGTTTAAGTTTTAGGTTAGGTTTAATATTCTTTATTTCTCATAAAATTCATAAAATAAATCACTTACTGGGAAACATGATACAATCTTATTAAATATTTATCTTATACAGTGGGTGCTAGAAAGGATTTGTTATTTGGTTTAAATATTATTAAATCACCAACAAAAAACAGTTTAGGGATAAAATACGAGGCTTGTGTTAGATACATATATATATTCGATATATACCGCTATGTAAAAACGCCTGTATTCATGTATTCTTATAAATGAAACGCGAGTAATATTAGCGTAGATAAGTACGTCGAACTCGACGAATTCGATTCTTTCCATCTGTCAGTAATGCGGTGAATATTTCATATTTTCCCCTCTCAAGTCAAAGTTACGAAGATTACATTTACGATACAAAAAATCGAAAATGATGATAGCATGAAGACCCTACGAACTTTGATACTGACAGTTAGTATAAGTAGGTTACTCAAAGTTGTAACAATGTTTAGGGAAAATGTTTAAAAATAAATACCTTCAAAATCATGATGTTATTTACAAACTAAGTTTTACGGCCGGTTTCTCGAACGATGATCAACGAAAAAATCAAAAAATTACTATGTGTCAAACTCGGATCAATCGTGATTTGGGTTTCGAGAAACCGGCCGTTAATCTGCTTGAATATAAATAGTACCTACTATGTAGCACTATGAGTGGGGGCAAATACATTAGATACCCACGTTCTCTACAAAAAAATAATTTACAACTAAAAACAAAGATATCCGCATAAGTTATATGAAACAATAATGCACAATTTTGATAATACTTAATTTAAAAAACTAATATTTAGATAAATAAATTTATAATACAATCGTTAGTTTGTTTATGATTAAATTTATTTATTTTAATAGAAATATATACATATAATATAATACATTATGCTCGTACACATAATGTACAAGTACAAATTATGTAGTATAATTTTTTATTTTTCTATTTTCCTTTCAAACGGAGTTTTATATTAACTGTAAATGTGAGTGACGTTTGTACCCTATGTCTGCTGGCTAAATTCTTAAGGGGTCGTTTATAAAGAGGGCGGCGTCATTGTTTTAGACCGACAGTGACGTCTACGAATCGTCTTCACACGCTCTTGTTTAGGGCTGGCACTTGGCAGTCTATTTCCATTCAAATTATCGGCCTGAATTAGGTAAAAATCATTTAAACTGACATTTTAGAAACTATTTTTATCTCTTTTTAACTAAATGTAGATAAAATATTTTGTTATAAACTATACCGTAATTACTTATATTTATTCAAAAACTTTGTTGTCGGCTATACATCTTAAATTTTTTTTAAATAAACATGTTTATTAAAAAAAAAATATATTTCACACCAATTCCTACCCCTGTTTGTTTCTAAATTACAATCTTAGCGCTAATTAGGTACGTGTCCGTAGCTAAGGTAAGCGAAACACGTATTTACTATCTGGTAATAGATATAAAAGTAGGCGAACGCCCATTTATTTAACACCGACATTCTTCTCGACTCTACAATACATCAGCCCTACGCAATGTCCATTAATAATGCAGGGTGACACCGTAGCAGGTGCGCGCCTCGCCGATAAACGACGATGCATAATTGAAGTCGTGTGCCTACCGTCACGCTCTCACTTGAGCCCAGAGCTCACCAACTCATAACCCAAGCCAACGGCTAACGGAGGTCAAGAACGCATGTAACAACCGTCAGTCGGTATTATCGCGTGACGCCGCCAGAACACACAAAAACGCCATATACAGCAAAACATTCATCCTTTTACTCCCAATCGATGTTGCGTTAGTTGATGTTAGATGATACACGTCGCATTATTCGTCAGATGTAAATCGACCCTAACCAAGTGCAAAACTGAGCCTATAACAGCGCGGCGCGTTATCTACGCCAGTAAAATTAGATCATATTGATTTATCTTCAGGTTTGGTAGGTCATGTTTTTAAATATATTAACGGCTGGTTTCTGGAAACCCAAATCACGATTTATCCGAGTTTGACACATAGTAATTATTTGATTTTTTCGTTGATCATCGTTCGAGAAACCGGCCGTAAGTCTTCAAATTGTGGGTAAGATTTTACTTTACAATTCTGAAATAACGAGATATCACTAAACCACATGTTCTAAGTTGCCTCTGGTGCTAAAACAAAAAACATTCTTAAAATACGCGTTAAATGTGGGTGAACTTAAGCCTGTATCATCTTAAAACGTTCGCCTAATGGATCATTTTCAAATTATCTATCTATGTATGTGTGATGTATGTATACGATAATATGATTTTCAGGTCGAGACGCGAAGAATTAGGGCAAGGTGTGCAATATATTTTAGAGTTACGTGGTTTCTTGAGATAAAATAAAAGCAAGAATTTTAACTTATAAAAATAACAGGTGCAAGTTTATTTTGATGAAGTATTATTACTGAAATTTAGATTAGCTGTCGTTATTAATCTTTCAAAGATAAACGGTCTATCTTATAAAAAGTTAGCGCAATTAATATCTTGATTACCATACGTAATGGTGACGTAATGTCAACGCTAACTTTTTATAAAATATGGGGAAAATATTTACAAGCAAATACATTTTTTATAACTATTTTCCCAAGCACGGTAGACATCTCATATTTTCTATGCGTCTCTGAATCACATCATTTACATTGAATGTGAATTCAAGTTTGTCACCTTTGCTGTTTTTATTAAACACCAGTAAAACACACCTCATCGTTGTTTGTAAGTTTTGTGTATAGTATCACACACAGCGTTGCATGGAAAGAGCCTCCTCGTGGCGCACGCCGGTAACAGCTAGGCACGTTAAAGCAGTGTCTAGTCTGGCTAATCTTTCCAACACGATGCTACAACAAAATACAGTTGTAGCATCGACACGATAAGAAGAAGATCACACACAGCCCTTATCTGAGGATATTGTTTAATAAATAAATAAAAAGTTTTTAAAATAGCATGTTTATAAATTTGAATCACGCTGTGTTTAATTTTAAAGGTAATCTTGACCTTTTGTGTTGGGTTGACCTGTGACCTCGCCACGTGGCCTCGCTCCTACTTCTTGCGTCTAATGTTATATGCGTGACCCTCATTTGTTTGCCGAACAAAATCTACATAGTTTTACATTTTTCACACGAAGTCTGCGATTGTGCCACGCTCCGTCTCGAACTTTCGACCCAACTAAGAATAAATTTAATCACGTCTTGATAAATTCAATAAAGATAAAGCGATCGAAGTGGGATAAAAATAAGCTAGATTTTGCAAATTCACTCTGGATACCTACCTTTACAGACAGGACTCCGAGGACAGAAAGAAATGGAGAGACCTAATCAAAGAGAAGGTCATGAGGAGAGGTCGCGACCGAGTAATGAGGAATCGACTGAGAGAGAGAAATTTTGCAAAAGCTTATAAGATTAGATTTATGACTTATTCTGATCAGGCTTACTGCAAGTTGGCAGGCTGCCTGGGAACTGTAATGCAAACGCTAGGTAAGCTGTGTAGCGGCAATAAATTTAACAAACAAAAAGATTTAACAAAAACAATAGCGTCTAGTGAAACCAGCCCCGAAAATATTACAACCGCGCTATTCTATTAAAATATCACTCAATTAGTGTTGCAAATAATAAAAATTTGAAAGCAAAATTGTATTAAATATTGCTACAGTTTATAGAATAAAAAACAAGTTATACATTCATAGGCTATTCATCTAGTAGTTCTCACAAAACACAAAAGTAGCATTTTTAATAGAAATTAATATTCACATAAGAATCTTTTAGATCGAATAGAGAGCACCTATTAAGTATATGCAAATTATTCTACGTACCGCTATTGCTTTTGTTCGGCGACTGGTCATTTCATCTCGATTCGCGAGGATTTAATCGAGGGGTCATCTTTTCGCTATCTTTCCCACACACGGTGTTCATTCCATGTCGAAATACCGTGAGATGAACACCGACATAAGTGCACTTCAGTGTGGTGCTGGTCTCAAATGGATTGGATATCGGAGCTTTTTCAAGCGCCTGCTGCCAGTAGATTTGAGGTAGGATTTTATATTTGTTACCAAAATGCTTATTAAGTGTATTTTTTTGTTATCATATTTTTTAGAACAAGTTCCTTATCGCGCGTTGCGAAGGAGGGCTAAACGGAAAAATTTAAGACCAAAAGTTGTAACGACACGTTTTGCTATAGTTGTGGCGTGTTTCTCTGTCTGTCTCTCTCTCTTAAACAAGCCAATTTCTCAATGAACCGTAAAAGATTTTTTAAAAATTATTAATCATTTAAAAAGATGCATAGTTACAATAGTAAACACAAGGTTTGTAGAAGTAATGCTAATTGAGTCTTCATCTTAAAAATATAGTTCAATTAGGTACATATGTGGTTGGTGTCTTATAACTTAAGCAAAATATCGTTGTGTGAAGCGTTAGTAAAGAGGAATATTAAATTGCCAAATTTTAGAGCTAGTAAAACTTAAATAAAGAGCGAGAGCAAACCTTTGTACTCAGTTCGACTTTTAATGTGGCATAATTACTTTGTACATGTGTACCATTATTTTACATTACAATCTATGCTTTGTTAGCAAATATTTTCTAGTAGACTTAGTTTAACTATAAATAAGTAAGGTATTGTGCACCAGCTGCAACACAGTAAAATAGTAGCTTGGTTTATACCCCAAAACAACACTAGACACAACAATACACAACAATACTAGAGTTACGTAGATGATGTATTGCAAAAAGCGCGATTCGCTTGCGCCGAGGCTAGGAACATCTGCTCACACCTACCGCGCATTAACCTAACGAGCTGCCCTAATGGCACGCGTTAGGGTTGCCACACAGAAAAAAAAAACATATAAATTACCCCAGTTTTACAACATGTGTCTCTCGTATCAGCCGACTGACAAAACACGGTTATCACGACAAATGAAGACATAATGCAGTGATACGTTTGTTTGTGGAGCCCTGGAGGAGTTAGGGTTGATGGATGAATAACAAACATTTTTATTAAACGTGAATAGGGTAGTTACTCAGCACAATTTTTGTTTCATCTCGATATTAAATAACCGCTACGAGTCTGCTACGCCGCTACGGTGGGTCTACGAATACGCCTACGCCAGACAATTTATCTGAAACGAATGTCAATAATCGGAACTTATACTGGGTTTTATTGCTTTATTTGTTACTTTACAATTACTCTCTTAATAGTTAAATACATTCAGGGTCTCCTTTCACTTTTTTCAGGATATTCCTACATATAAGGAAACAAAAAATGAATATTGAGGATTGTGTACGGATTCGTCATTATAATAAAAGTTAAGCACTAAGTAGAGCCAACCCTTGTTGAGGTCTTTACGTCCAACTATTCGTACTCTAATTTTTATTTCAACCATTCCCGCATAAATGAATTGCTCTGAACAGAGTTATATTTTTCAGAGTTTTTACCGTTGGAAATTTTCATTTACTTTTGATTTTTTTAAAATAAATGTTTAGAAACCGCGCGGCTAATTACAGTAATGTAATTTGTTTATACGAGTATGCTTGAAATAAACATATAAGACAAGAAAACATATTATTTCAGTGTAATCATGAATTAGCAACATTGTTAAAATTGTGGCGCAACTGTTAGTTCCCCGGAAGGTACAAAGAACCTACGATACAAGCTTTTGGCTTAGTGTAGGTTCTGTTATATTATAATAGTAACACAATTAGTTTAATAAAGATTTTTGTTTTTTTTTGAGTGAAAGATACAATAATACAGAGCTTCATGGTTATAAATAACAAAACACTAGAAAAAACCGGAGCCCGTATAAACGATCCAAGTTCTGGGAAGGTACTTGCAGTTTAAATTCATAACACTGCTGAGGCCCTTTTGCTTCATGTCCCACGAAGGGCTTCAAACAAAAACTCAAAACTACACAACAAACAGTTCTCGAGTTCTCGAGCTCAGTAAAGGCATCAAACTGCCTCCCCGTTCACCTGCTCAAACTGTGTCGAGGGCATCATTCAAATAATATTGTTTGCAAGATGACAATGGCAGACATTCCCGCAAAACTTTCGGGTGCCAGCCCTGACCTGGCAGTTACGTTATGCTTATTTGCTGCTGTGCGCCGAAATTGTAGGTGCTTAAATACTTACGAAGGGATTAATTTTCAACGATTGAGCTCACGCTCCTCGTGATGCTTTTGATAATGCAAATGGAAGTAGTGTACTGGCTGGACTTTATATTTTACATATTTTTTTTAATTGGTACGTCTCTCGGCAAAGTTCAAGAGTTCGTATGGTTCGATTTTATAATGGTAACCATAAACAAAGACAAAAATAAGCGTCGATTTGAACGTAAAGCCTAAATTACACACGACCTGAATGTGGCTCGGGTGACAACGCAATTCTGCGGAAATCCGCAACTAATTAAAATTCTACGTGAATGAATAACTGCACTGCGACTCTACGTACATTTTTGTTTAAAATCACTTTTAAAGCCAACCATTCTGTCCAAATTTTTAAAGCTGAATAAACACTGTGCTTTTGACGAGCTACTTAGAACTTGGATTAACCTATAATTACCGATTTATTTTTTAAAAGGGGCGCGGATTACCCCGTCCATCAAAATCCATTAATTAACTTTGAATATTAAAGAGCGGCCGTAAATCGAAAGTTTATACCTTGAAATTACGAAGTACGTAATAGGTTTCCGAGTCTTTTGAACTTTGATAAAGTCATCGTGAATTTCAGACGCAGCAGGGGAGTCTGAAGAATGGGAGTGCTGCGAGTGGAAGCGCGGCCGCGGGCGCCGCCTCGGCAGCGGCCCGCGTCGCAGACCTCAAGCAGGTCGAGTGCAACCTCTGCCATCGCAAGTTCAAGAACATACCAGCTCTCAACGGACACATGAGATTACACGGCGGTTACTTCAAAAAGGTACATTAATACTTTCAATCGCAATATTACCACTTTAAAACCGGTATTTATCAATTTGATATGAAATGAATTTTACAGGATTCGGATAACAAGAAACTGGACAAAAAGGAATCTACTGGACCTCCATTGCAGACCGCTTCAGTATCAGTGAGAGCGTTGATTGAAGAAAAAATCATAAGTCGGAGGGTCGCTACAGCTTCAACGGCTACATCAGGTACTGTAGTAAACCTTTATATTTATTTATTAGTTCAAATGGAAAGTTTTGTTTATTTTTTATATTTGCCAGGTCTACTTACAACGGAATCGGTCGCTCGCTCTGGGTTTGCGACACCTGCTCCGCCGCCGCTGTCATCCATTCGTTCTGCGGCGTCCCCCGCCCCGTCTAGTACTTCGCATTTCGTGCCTCCGCGCGCCCCGTCCGTCGTCACTGTCACCACAAACGTGTCCACAAACATAACCGCTTCGCAGAGAGACTCCGCCCTTATCGAATTATTGAAAAAGGGAAATACGAAGGTAATTTAAAAGCCCAACACAACTAAATAATAAATCGTCACAGCTTTTTTCATGTGTGCGTTGTGTGTGTTCATGAATATCATGTAATTTATTTTATTAACAGGGTACTGTGAAACGATCAGCATCAGATCCAGGTGATTCACCGCAGCAAGACTTTGGTTTCCGTCCGGAACTTTTTGGAGTTTCTTTCAACTCTGACGATGGCTACTTCTCACCTGCGCTAAACGAGGACACCTTTCAATTCACGACCACACCGGAGCAGTTGGACGAACTCGCACTGGAGGATTACGCAACGGTCGCTGCTTCAATAGGAGAGCGGTCACCGGTCAACTTTCCGTCCAACCGACGGCTTGCCGCGGTTTTAAACTCACCGCTCCCAGAATCACTCGCCGACTTCGGGGCTTGTCATGGAGGATCACCGGTTCCGTCACCTGGCATCGGATTTACGGCTAACTCACCGGGGCTATCATACTCAACCGGGGATTCACCAGGTCTTTACGTTGCCGCTTCACCGAGTGGAGGGTATTCGAACCAACCGGAGCCGTCGCCGGGACTGGCCTTTCCGACGCCACCAGCATCTCACGACGCTCATTCACCAGCTCACACCATACCTCGTGCATCATCACCACTGTCCGCTGCCTTCTTTACTGCAACCATGTCAAGCCAGGAAGAGGTACCTACAGTTTAAAACGTAAATTTATTTTAATCCATAGGCACTAGAGTCAGATACTCAACATATTTTGAACATTTTAGGTAGAGGAAGCCTTAGAAGAAGTACTGCCCGAAGAATGTAGATCACTAGATGCCTATGCCTTAGAACCGACTGCCCGTCGTATTATGCTCAATTCGGAAGATCCATTGCTGTCTAGCAGCCCACGTGATTTTTCCCACCAAAGACCAATGCGAAGACAACATCGATTAGGATCTTCTTCTATGGGAAGTCAGCTGCAGTGGCAGAACGATAACTCGTCTCTTCAGGTATTTCGCATAACTTAGCACAGATGTTAGTTGACGCATCCAAAAAATGCACAACGTTGGGAAAGAAATAATATTTTCATAATAACTCGCCTCTCAGAGTTATCAGATCCAAAAGTAAATGGTGATCTCACAATCGGTGACTCTTTTTTTTGTTACCAGGTGTGTGTGGAAGGCAGAGATACCGTGCCAGCAGTGTTCCTCAGTCCGAACAGTGTGCCGGCGTCACCGCGCAGAAAGCGCAGAGCTTCACCCGCTGGACCATTCCGCTCGCGTATGCGTCGACCTAGTCACCACTACACGCCGCAGCCCATTCTACCACCGGATCGAGACGGATCTGGGCTCTTCATAGAACTTACTGCGGGTAATTTACAACTTAAAATCGTTCTTTTTATTAGCTTGAATGAATTCGTACCAGTTAGGTTATCTTGTAATCTACTATAAAGTATTAGTACCAATCCAGACATTCTTTTGTTTTTAATCAGGTTTAGCAGCGACTGAAACCGACATTCTGGCGCAACTAGAAGAGCCTCGACCACCTCGCATGAACATCGGGCGAGACTTCCAGGCGGACTTACCGGAGATCTGCACCAACCGCATCGATCTCCATCGAGCTCCTGAACAGCTGCTTTGGGACCCTGGCATAAACGATAGACTAAAAGATAATGAAGGTCAGAACCTATTTTGTTAAAGCAATATTTTTCGGCGAAAATAGTCTTCATAGACCAGAAGGGTCAGATCACTTACACAAATAAATCTTATATTGTCTTAGAAAAGTAGAGCCACTGAGAGCAAATTACGTCGTTTGATATTGACGAGAATATCTTACATTAATATTATTTAATATCTTGTTAATTACTACTTAATGAATACTCCACTCGTAACAGTTATAAATAAATTAATCCAAATATTGGATAAAACCGATCGGAGAATGAACATTGTGATTGGAAGTAGAAGAAGAATTGGACTGGAAATTCTGTTTATAGCCTCTGAAATCTTGTTACAGTAAAAATGTTCATGGACCTAGCCATGTGTGCAGCGAGATTGTGATTGGAAGTAGAAGAAGAATTGGACTGTGAATTCTGTTTATAGCCACCGCAATCTTGTTACAGTAAAAATGTTCATGGAGCTAGCCATGTGTGCAGCCATGCCGGTGGGTGGCCACACGCGGGAAGGCGCGTTGCAAATCCTCGGCGAGTGTGACGGTGACATCCGCGCGGCCACCATCAAACTCATGTCGCGACCCGCGGCGCCCACGCCCTTCGAGACACGGTGGACCGCCGAAGAAGTCGAGGTCTTTCTAAACGGACTCACCTACTACGATAAAGACTTTTATAAGATTTCCAAACTAGTAAGTCAATTCTTAAATATAATGTTGTCTGTTATTTGAAAAGTCTCATCTAAAAGCCATTGTCTTGTCTCCAGGTACGGACAAAAGATTCGATGCAGTGTGTTCAATTCTACTACTTCTGGAAAAAAGTAACGAAAGACTACAAAACATTGTACTTACGGAGTTGGAGCATGGATCCGCAACCACAAGTAAGCACTATCATCAGTCAAGGGTTGCAGCACTTTATCTTCAAACTGGAGGATTGTTAACTAGTTATTAATGTCTTCATCCAGGGTTCGGTAGGGCAGGCGACGTATGCTGTCACCTTAAATGCGTGTTCGCCGAGTTCGTTTGACAGTGAGGAGTTTCCATGCAGGATATGCGGGAAGTAAGTGCAGATGGGTGCACGCAGTATTGCTGCTTACAAACGTTAAAACTCACACGCGATAACGCGGTTTACATGGAAAATGCTGCTAAATTGTATTCTTATATTGAAGTGGTTGGCTTTCAAGGGTTAAGGTCACTGAAATTGACAACGTGCATGCATCAGATATAGGTAATTTTCGGCTGATAACTAATACTTAGGTGAAGGAATATTATGTGAAAGTATGCACTGATCCAAATTATTTAATTCGAGCTGTCTTAATAGTATATCAAGTTACCTACATAAAATTTTTATGATAGTAATTTGGTGTAGATTTGAATTGACAAACGCTGCCAATACGATATTTTCAAATAAAATAAAATCATCTCGTTAATGATTCAAAATACTTGTATCTACAATTTTAATAAGCAAACCGGCCTTTCAATTTGTGTGTAAAATGTCTATTTTGTAAGATTTCTATTTCTTTCTGCAAATGTTTGAAGAAAGTTTACATTTATATTACATAGACATCGACGCTGTACATACTTTACAATTACTTATTATAATTGGTATTTTTATTGGATATTATGTATGATCGTAATTTGTAACAAAATCATAGAAACATTATTACAAGAATATTTGTTTATAGTATTAGATTAGGGATTATGTAATTAACATGTAAAGTTTTGTGTATTAATTGTGTGTAAATGTTTTCAACGGTACTAACTAGACGGCTTTGCTTTATCGCTGTCTGCTCTTTTATCATTTTGACACATTGGTTTGGTTTTCGCTTTTTCTGTATTTTGTTTTGCCTATTTTAAAAGTGTACCCTGTTATGTTTCAGAGTATTTAACAAAGTAAAAAGTCGTAGCGCGCACATGAAGTCGCACCGGCCACTCGACGCCGAGCCGAAAAGGCCAAAACTCGAAAAGCCTTATGAAAAGGTCGAGAGATCTGACGACAGAACGCACGCGACCGCTGAATACCAAAACAGACTGCCTTCAGCTCAGTAACCCTCGCTCACTCATTCCGCCCGCGCGCACTAATGATCGCGATCACTCGTGCCGTAGTCCCGCGAGACGCGCGCACTGACACCCCACCCGACTCCATCAAATGAGCAATGAGTGTTTGTATTCGCTCGTACTCTGACAGACGCCCCTAAGCATTTACTATTGCAAAATATTTATAGAATTAAAGTAACCTAGAAAAAGCGAAGTATAGAATAGTAGCTAGAAAGGTTTCGTGAAGACCGGAATTAGAAATTTAACGTCGGAAATTTAAAACGCTAAGCTTGAAGAGATTGGCTAAAGATATTTTGTATAACGATTGATACATAAAGTAGTTATTTGTCAGATTTTGATATAAAATAAAACTTCTTGATGTGACTTCCCAGTGTGATGTTGTATATAATGAACATTAGGTGTTGTTAACTTGTTAAAGCTACTATCGGACCGCGAGCTCGCTCAGGCCCTATCGGTGTATTTATGTACTTACCTATATTACGTGTGATACAAAAAAATTGTGTAGTAACTACACTACCTCGTTTCTATTCGATTGTTTTTGTTGATTCTGAGCACAGCTCGATGTTATTATTTTGCTTATTTGCTCATCCATTTATTTAATCATATTTTTGTAGTCTTTTTGACATTTTTGTTGCACGAATTTCAACGTTTGCCAAATAGGTACATAAAATAGTGGAAAACTATAATGTATTTTCAACTAAGCATACCACGACACCCACTAGTCACATACCGATTGAAACCAGTTGAAACAAATTTAATCGTTTTATAAGATTTTGGAACCAAGTGGAAATGCATTCCATCTAATTTTCTGCGTCAATAAAATTTTAATATACTTGATGGAAGAGTTCAAAAATACAGCCAAGCTAAATAAGATAACTCTAAAGCATTAAAATTGAAGCTTTATGGTGAAGCCGTAATACCGAACCAATATTCCACTTGATTCCAGAACACAAGCACAAATAACACGAAATGGAGGGATAATATTTTTATACATGAATATTATATTGAATGCTCAAATGTTATATTTTATGTTGGTAATATTATTGTCTTGTTCCTTGTTGCTCTATTATTTAGTACTAAAATCGTCTTATAGTTTGTAAAGATCTTCTACTTAAATGTTTCTACGTGTACCTTGTTGTGATATAAGTGTATGCATGATTTATTCGATAAACTGTA
This sequence comes from Ecliptopera silaceata, assembly GCA_932527185.1. Lineage (NCBI taxonomy): Eukaryota > Metazoa > Arthropoda > Insecta > Lepidoptera > Geometridae > Ecliptopera > Ecliptopera silaceata. The sequence goes on along the minus strand of OW052208.1, from coordinate 3,612,529 downwards.
TATTTATTTGATGGTACAAAGGGCAGTATGTTGCTCAATGTTTTTAAGAGATACTCTGATGTAGGGAGGACTTCGCTACCCCCATGTGAAAAAACTCGAATAACGATATGTGGTTGTGATGTCTCTAATCATTTTTTGTCTTCCTAAGTATATTTACTAATTTTTGGGCATAATTCCTCGTAAAAGACATATTAACTCTAGGCTTTGTTTCTATCACTAACCGTAGATATCTATTTTAACAAAACTACGTGTAGCGCTCACAGTATTACATGTCAACTTGGAAAATTAGCATAATTTATCTCTGCAACAAATCAACCAAAGAGTACTTACCTAAATAAAAAGACCTTTATATAAACAAATACTCATTCACAAGTTGACTAATTAGTAGGTTTAGTAACTACAAACATGTGGAAACTTAGATAGTTTTTTTTTATTATATAAATGCCAAAGCTAAGCCAAATTTTATAAGTCTTTTAGCTTTAGTAGAGTTGACTAACTGAATTTGTATGTTTTATTACAATACGCTTGCCTATGAAAGTGCCAAATTTTAAATTTAGTATCATCGATGCAGCGAATAATATGTAAGTTTACAAAAAAGATTAATTTCTGGATAGTATAAATACCTACTTAACTACATTATTTTCATAAATATTACGTCTTTAAATTAATTAATGGATATTGTTACGAGCTACGGGTTGGGATTGAATAATAATAGTCGGTTCTACCAATAAACACAACACTATTTAATTAAGTGAAAATAAAGAGTTTAGACAGCTTACAATAACACTAAGAAACAACACTAGTCTCAATTTAAAACACTATAACAGTTCCAAAACACTCGTACGTAATCACTATTTCACTACTCAACACCAATAGTCCAACTTCACTTAGAAATCGTATTCCACACAGGAACTCCGCTTTCGTAATCCACACGTTAACTCCGCTTTCGTAGTACACACAGTAACTCCGCTATCGTAGTACACACAGTAACTCCAAACAGTAACTGCCTTAGTCGCTCACTCCCTCGGCTTATATACGCGCGATAGCGTAATACGCGACGTTTCTGGAACGCTCCAGTAACGTCGCATAGGTTCTAGAACGCGCTCTCACTCTAACGAGTAGTTCTGTCTCTGTCTACACTTATGTTCCGCTCTTAGATAACAGATGGCGCTACTAATCATCGATTAGTGTCCCTTTGTTCCGCTGCTCGGTAATAGATGTCGCTACCGTTAATCGATTGGTGTGGGTCTGTGATCTTGACATGACAGTGACAGTTTATAATGACGTAAACATAAACAGATTATTTTATCTGTTTACAATTCTAAGATGGTAATTGGCGTCGGCGTAACACTGCCCCCTCCTAAGACATGCTCGTCCCGAGCATCGTTAGACCACTCACATCGCGCCAGTCCATCGACATGAACTACCTACTTTCCAATGTCTCTTAGAGTTTGAAAGCTCGTATTCTAGTCACAGATCTTCTTAATCTCCTGACGATCCTTTTACTGCTTCACAATCAGGGCATTTTCTACACCATTCCTTCACATCATCCTTGCAGTGAAGCCAATAAAACCGCTCTTTTACTTTCGCCAGAGTTCTTTTCATTCCCAGATGTTCTCCTGTTCTTGCTTCATGACAGACCTTCAGAACTTCAGGTACCTTGGCTTCCGGCACAACAATTTGTAGGTTTTCCGCATCGTGATCCTGTTTGCGGCACAACATTCCATCGCTCATAACCAAATTGTCCCATTGGGTCCAGTAATCTATCGTCGTTGCACTCATCTCAGCAACATCACACCACTTAGGTCTCGTAGAACTGGATGTCAACCACTCGACAATTGGTTCGATGTCAGCGTCTTCTTGCTGTGCCCTCTGCAAAGATCGCTTCAATACGTCGTCTTGTCCCAACGTCTTGCCAGGTACCACTTCTTCAAGTTCTCGCTTGTCATAAGGTCTCGTGTTTTCCTCGATTACTTGTCTTTTCCATGGCCGATTCTTCATTCCGAAAATCCATTTTTGGCAATCAGCTCCTAGATGCCCATATTCGCCGCATTCATAGCACCTGCGGCCCCTTCCCAGACGATTATCGCAGTCTGTTCTCAGCGTCCTGACAAAAACTTTCTCCTTTGACTCCGGCTCATCATGATGCCTCCAGTTTTCCTGCTTCCGGTGGTTGTGGGTGTCTCTCATCCCTCCTGCCTGGTGATGTAATCGCTTCGGACAGCTGGACCTCAAGTGACCTTGTTCTCCACACCTGTAGCATCTGGGGCTGTATGACGAACGACTGCCGCAGCTACACGTAGAGGGTGTCACTTTTCCAGCCATCTGAAGTTCTCGATTATCCATCCGTAAAGTCTCCACCTCCAAAGCATAGGCCAGAGCATCCTTCAAAGATGTATGCTTCTTGATTCTTACAGTTGCTCTCACATTTGTATCTCGAATTCCATTTGTAAATTCATCTACCAAAATTGCGTCACTTATACCAGGTATAGATCGGTACGCCTTTCGAACCAGTTTCTCAACTTCAATAGACCACTGCTGCAGGCTTTCATTACCACGCTGCGTCCTGGATCTTAATTGAGCGCGGAACGCACGCTCCAGATGTGCGTCCCCGAAACGAGATTCCAGCTCTTCCAGCAATTCCTCCAAAGTTACATCCTTTTCAAGAGCCTCTAAAAGCATAAGACTTTGATCACGAAGACTCAAAATAAGCGCCGTCCTGGCTTGCTCTGTTGTCCATCCATTTGCTTTCACTACAGCCTCAAACTGAATTCTAAAAGCTGCCCACGACGAGGTTCCATCAAAGGGCGGCACCTTAAAACCTCCAAACGCAGACGTGACAGCTACCACCGAGGCTCCATTCCCAGCACCAGACTTCAGCGCATCCAGACACTTCTTCATTTCGGCGAACTGAGCTTCCACTTCCAAAATACGGCTCTCATAATTTTTTATCTGGTCCTTCAATCGTACAAGTTCTTTATCTATCGTTACTTTCAGATCTTTAAAAAGATGAGCCTGTCCTTCCAATAAACGGGCCTGCTGTTCTTGTAATAGATGAGTCTGCTCTTCCTGTCTTAGAGCCTGTTCTTCCGATACACGGGCCTGCTGTTCTTGTAATAGACGTGTCTGCTCTTCCTGTCTACGAGCCTGCTCTTCCAATACACGCGCCTGCTGTTCTTGTACTAGACGTGTCTGCTTTTCCTGTCTTCGAGCCTGTTCTTCCAATACACGGGCCTGCTGTTCTTGAAGCATTGTCATTAATGCTGTAAGATCAAACGCAGGAGCTTGAATTCCAGGTGCAACTCCAGATGTTCCAGCAGTTGGCTCCGTCATTGTCTCAAGAACTCGGCTAGATACTGGTGACGAACGTCTTTCAATCCGTCTAACATCTTCTTCCAGCTGTCGTTGGCTCCTCTTCCTCACTCCTTCAGTATCGTCTTTCGGTAGGACCGGCATCATTCAATCCCACTTCTGACACCAATTGTTACGAGCTACGGGTTGGGATTGAATAATAATAGTCGGTTCTACCAATAAACACAACACTATTTAATTAAGTGAAAATAAAGAGTTTAGACAGCTTACAATAACACTAAGAAACAACACTAGTCTCAATTTAAAACACTATAACAGTTCCAAAACACTCGTACGTAATCACTATTTCACTACTCAACACCAATAGTCCAACTTCACTTAGAAATCGTATTCCACACAGGAACTCCGCTTTCGTAATCCACACGTTAACTCCGCTTTCGTAGTACACACAGTAACTCCGCTATCGTAGTACACACAGTAACTCCAAACAGTAACTGCCTTAGTCGCTCACTCCCTCGGCTTATATACGCGCGATAGCGTAATACGCGACGTTTCTGGAACGCTCCAGTAACGTCGCATAGGTTCTAGAACGCGCTCTCACTCTAACGAGTAGTTCTGTCTCTGTCTACACTTATGTTCCGCTCTTAGATAACAGATGGCGCTACTAATCATCGATTAGTGTCCCTTTGTTCCGCTGCTCGGTAATAGATGTCGCTACCGTTAATCGATTGGTGTGGGTCTGTGATCTTGACATGACAGTGACAGTTTATAATGACGTAAACATAAACAGATTATTTTATCTGTTTACAATTCTAAGATGGTAATTGGCGTCGGCGTAACAATATTTTCATATTAAATTTACGATAATTATCAAAAAATAGTTCGTGAAATAAAATATTTATTGAGTAAAAGTCCCTCCAGAGGTAATTTTAATCAATTCGCTAGCTGTAAGACTGACGGTAAGAATCTGGTTGTAATCTTGCCGATAGGTAATTGAAAAATTGGTTGTTACACATCTAAAACTTGGTTGTCGTAGAATATCTGTAACTAGTTAAATACAATTATAGTTACTGAAAATGGTTGTTTGTAAATTTTAGTAAAAATCTGGTTGTAATCGTACAAATTAAAGTTATACAGGGTGTTCTCGGAACGGGATAGTAAAATAAGTCTGTCTGGCTTTCAACGTTTTACTATTTTCTTTCCTTGAGCACCCTGTACGTTTCATATGTGTACATTAGGTGTTCTTTCATTATATATACCTACATTAAGCGTTAGTTTATCATGCCATCAACCCATTCCATGTGCCAAGCTGTCGTGCTAGTCAGGGTCCCTAGTTATTCACTGTACCCATATTTATTTAACTTACCTAGCTATTTGTAGAAGCTCTGTGTTTAGTGCGTTCATAAAGTCAAAGTCAAAGTCAAAAATTACTTTATTCAGTAAAATCACAAGGATCATTTAGAATCGTCTTACATACTAGGTGATTCTAGGTGCCAGTTCCACGCGACCAAAAATAATCATTAGGAAATTCACAAAATTGCACAATATGCTACGGATAGTATGCGAGTAGAATGAAAAAGGTATAAATTCAAAGTTAAATAGGTATAGAAGTGCCTTACAATTTAATTTTTATACGAAATGTTTTGTTTAATACTTTGTTTCAGTTGAAAATACTGGATATTGCATTTATTAAGATCCGATGAACTCTGCCGGAACAGAGCTAACTGTGGATCAACTATTGTTTTATTTATATTTTTTGATAATGATATCCTTAAGATATTTAGAAAAATTATATATTATTCAAAATAATACTTCACGCACTAAAACATTAAATTAATTTCGTATCTAAATTTATGAATATTTAAATTTATTATGATAACTTTCATTTATAGTGCGTGCGATTTTTATTAGAATATTTATGTGTTATCAAACGTTCATATATTTTTATTAATTCACCAAGAAAATCTACAAATAAATAAAAAGCCTACAAGGTCAATTCTGAAGATACATCACACGAAAAATTAGTTATCTACTTACATAATTAAATTCTACTAAACACAGTGCTATATTTACGAAATAAATATAAAAGTCCTACCCCTTTGTGTTAGCTTACCCAAATAAAAATATTTACAGTAATTATACCTTACGTGTAAGAATATTAGATATATTCTTCGACCGAAATTTGAATGGACGACTGACAAAAAACTGAACTTGTTTTTAATTCCAATAATATATTTAAAAGGCATTCTTGTTGCAAGTTTTAGCTCTATTTGACAACACTAAAACTATATCCATCTCTGTTATTTTTAGTTTAACGAGAAAGAGACAACATGTCTAAAATCGTTACAGCTCTAATGCTGTAAATAAATTCTATTTTCATTCATTCTTTCTTTCGATTCTTAGTTCTTGAACCTTTAAACATTTTATGACGTCAGGATTTATTTATCTGTTGGTTAATAGTCTACTAAGTTACATTAAAATCTGTCTCCAAGTAGTCCATTCTCATTCTTTGGTCGAAGACTTTGTGTATGTTCGTTCAACGGTGGCACTGTGACTCTATGTATTGTGTCAACACGTAAATACTAGTATTAATATTTATAAGTCTAAATGGATATATTCTTCTAATTTTGTATCGAGTACTTATGTAAGTTACATGGCGTTTCGTCCTCTTTCTTTCACTGTACAGTCAAGAACAAAAGTGCAGAGGGCTTAGTCCGAAGAGGCATTTTAAAACTCCCTACTCTCGAGCCGACAGTCGTCTCTCGGATGTCCATACATTTTTGTATGGCTAGGGAGTTCTAAAATGCACCTTCGGACTAAGGGCTCAGGTCATAGTTTGTTCTTTTGTTCTCGAAGGTACACGCAACTAATTGATACGTATTGTAATATTGTAGACGTGTAACCGTGCCAAAACTGCACGATAATTGATATTACACTCTGTGTTGTGATTTTGAATGTTCTGTAAATTACAAAAAAAAATCTTGTAGAATCTTTATAGATTAGCACAATTTTTCGCGTAGACACATTAGGCAAAATTTATTAAGCGTTTAGATTAAAATTGGAGTAGTTAATTGTGGAAAGTATTGCATAGTTGATGTTTGTTCAATGAATGTGATGACGTCATACAACGACTAACTCTGCCCTTTCCCCTCCTGGCCCGTGGGCGCACTTTTAGCATATCCTTCAACAATAAGTCATAAATCTATTAATATGTATATTGATAAATTTATTAGGGTAACTAATTTTTTAAGATGATGACTTTTAAGTGATCTTTTAGATTGTCTTTATTAATAAACATACGGTGAAGGTTTTGTCCATTTGTTTTTATTTTAACCCTATTATAACCTAACAAATAATCACGTGCAAACCTAAACAGTTCGCCCACCTCAAATTATCAAATTTAACAATTCTTGGTCACCAAAATTCTCTTCGATTATTGAAATTTTGGAGAAAAAACGGCCACATTATCTGTCAAAGCACGTGATTTTTTGTTTATAGCTAACTGAATCCTCTAAGGAGAGCCTTTTAGAGAGGAAAAGTTTCTCTGTGTATGCCACAGAGAAACTTTCAGCTTTTATAAAATAACGAAGGTCTGGCCGTTGTGGGCTCTTAGGCTATTACAGATTGATAAAATATAGGACTTTTAAATTAATAGTATTACAAATAAAACGAAAAATTAATTTCCATCCGTTTATTAAGAACATTGCAGACCAATGACTCAACGACAGATCGATAAAACTCTGTTACAAACACGAAAACAATAATTATAGTGCAGACAACAATTAAATTAATAAACCGTAACACAAATTAACCATCAACTGAACTATATATTCGACACATGTAACCTTCTTAAGTCGATTCCACTATATAAGACATGTATTCTGTTGACACTTCATAGAAATTTAATAAATCGATATGAATACATGGGTCAGGGTTCGTGAAGGTTAATAATAATATATAATAAGTTTATACGAATCTACACTGAACGAAGCAAACATAGAATTGTAAATTACAAATATGTAACGCTGCATTAGGATCCCCATTCTACCAAAAATATGTGTGTATTTATTTATTTATTTAAAGTTATTCTTCATACATTGTTAATTTAATAATGTTGAGTGAGTGAGTAAGTGATTGGGTAAGTGAGTGAGTGAGTGAGATGAGTTTTGCCGGGAATATTAGAAGGTTTACAATGAAATTGAACCATGATAGTCAATCGGTTTCTAGAGTTACCCGTAGTATAACACACGATGTATAGAAGAACTACTGGTACTAATGCAAGTGCTTGCATGACCGAGACCCACTGCGCGGTGTCGCTGCAACGTTTGGCAGGTAAGCTGATATCAACGCGCAATGTGATTCGAAGACCCCGTATCTAACAATACGTTTACGATCGACACATTTATTCGTCACTCCTCAGTAGTTCGACAGAGTTATTGACTCGTATTATGGCAGCTACTTGTATAAATGTCACATGGGAACTGACAGGTGCAAACAAGGCTAAACGTTGCTAACTTTGTATAGATATATCAAGTGGAATCAACTTCGAGAAGCTCTATCAAAGTATTCGACGGTGAAGTAACAAAACCGACAAAGAATACGATGAGCTAGACTTTAACACGTTAAGACAAGTTACATTATTGTATTGTAACACCGTGTAATTTCTTTGTTTGGTAGTCACTATAACATACATATACACGGTCTTCTATCAAAATACATCTTATCTTAGACGAGGATCTTTTGATTCTCAAATTAATGTGATAAATTCTGAGAAATACTAGAATTAAAAGTGCGCTAATGACAAATTATATTAGGTACTAAAAGTTAAATTTTTTAATGGACGTAGGATGCGAATATTATTATTCTAAGGACAACATAAATGCAAAATCCCAATATTAATAGGGATGACAGTTTTTGTAATTAGTAATTCATGATAAATTCGAATACCGCTTTTTCCTCTTTCCATATCCGATAATAAAAATTATAATTTGTATAAATAAACATAATTATAGAAAGAAGGAAAGTTGTGCGAAATTTCTTTATTTTGTTTAAACATGTAATATGCCTTTTTAAGGCCGGCGCAGATCAGGACGGCATGGCAAGGGATTTTAATTTTTAATAGACATTCAACCGTACTGTTACAGAAATACGACAAATTGCTATGCTTTCAAATGATGCCGTGGCATTGAACGTGAACGGAACGGCATCATTTTAAAGCATAGCAATTTATGTCGTATTTCTGTAACAGTACGGTTGAATGTCCATTAGTAAAACTTTAAAATCCCTTGCCATGCCGGCCCGGTCTGCGCCGGCCATTAGAGACATTTGCACTATGATAGAGATAATAATAAATAAATAAATAAAATTACAATATTTTCGTCATGAATCCTTATTATTATTACCCAAATAAATTGACATTCTTGAAGCCTGTGATTACTAGCGTTTTCAATACAGTGGTGTTAATTTATTGCCCTTTAATCAGATTATACGGTAAATAAACAATAACTTTTCATTAATATAAGTCAACACTCATGTAAACCGCGCACTCAGTTCTAAAACCGAATATTCAAATACATATTAATATTTATTAAAACCTTTTTAACTAATGGACTAATACGTACAGAATTGATGTCAGTCGTTCTTTTTTAAAATCGCAATATCGAAACAGAAACGTCACAATTGATACAGATAATAAAAATCATAAATGGTTTTTTTTTTTTCGCATGTCATTTCTGTTTCGAACGGACGAAGTATCGATAATAAAACTGCAATATACGTTGTGTTATCGAGATTTCAGAAGAACTAAATATACAAATGTATTGACTGTGTTAAATGAATCGAATATACATACATTGCAGCTTCGTCATAGACACCGGGACATTCTAACTTGACGTATCCGTCAATCTACAAGTCTAACGACGAGTCATCACTCCAACCGGCTGACTTTCTTCCCCTTCACCACTGTTGGTTTGTTCTTAAGCATGCCTTTTCTTCTTCGGGATGTCTGTATATAAAAAAGATAGTATTACAACAAGTAAACATATGATATTATATACATGCTCAATGGATTTTTTAAAGCTTCAAAAAACAAACGTTGTATTCGTAACATTTTGAGTTACGCTGTGTCCGGTATTTTGCAGTATGGTCGCGCAATGTAACATAATGCGCTCTGGCTGCACAGGTCGACTAGCCGTAAGTTAATTAAGTTAGATTAAAGGTCGTCTGGAAGAGATCGCTTCATGCGATAAGACCGCCTATTGTAGGGCTAATTTTAATAATTGTAACTCAATTTATTAGTCCTCAATAAAGAATTTATTTATTTTATTTATTTATAATACACGATGAATTTTTATTAAACGTTTTATGGACACCCAAAACAAAAAACCATAGTATCATTGATTATTAAAATTAATAAACATTCAAACACAACAAAAGCAAAAAACAAACATTCCACCAATACAATACAAGACGATAATGGGAAACACATTGCATATTTATCTCGTTAGATGGCGCTAGATTGGTAGTGTTATGGCCGTCCAATTTCATATAAAAAAATAACAAAAAAACATTATATTTTATTATTTCTGTGTTAATTTGGAGTAAAAATAAAGATGTTTACCTTTATTTTTACCCCAAATTAACACAGAAACATTGTTGTACATTTACATTGTTTGTTTTACAGCTTACAATCATGTGCTTGAGTACTTTGTGTACTTTTTGCACTAGACCAAACGATATACTACCATAACAGCGCCATCTATTGGATAAACGTTGCGTGTCTCCCTAGAGATTTGTATTTACTATTTACTGTACCATCGATCCTTCTCCTAACGCTGTCTGAAAATAATGGGTTGTGTTAGTTTTTACTAGCAATACAAAACCATAACTATTTTAGCTGTATCAATTCGATAGCTTTACTAAACACAATATAAACTATGGTAACATTTTAAAATAAAATGATGTTAGTAGCTTAGCCCATCGGTGTAACGTCAGTGTCGTACGCGCTGCAAATATCTTAAGTAACTTAATACATAATATATTTAAAGTTATCTCGTTAGATCTCTTGTAATCTTTGTTATTTACCCTTAGAGCAGAAATCGCGATAAGGGCAAATCACAAATATTACAGATTTAGATAAATAAATATTCACGGACAATTCTCACATCACACTCTAGTCCCTAACTAAGCAAAGCTTGTACTATGGGAACTAGATTGCTGATAGAATGTACATCACACAAACATTTGCTCTGGGTGGGAATTGAACGACCCTCAGCATGGAAGGCAGAGCTACTACCAACTGAGCTGTGACGCCTGTCAGTTATGCTAGTTCTAGAATACGTTTATGATACTTTCAGAAATGGTACTGACCTTTTTAGACAAAGCATTGCTTGTATGTACTGTGCGTTTCGCGAGTGGTAAGCGCGGACGGTTGAACTCATCTGGTTTTTTCACCCTGAAAATGTAAATTAAATGATTAATTTGTGAACTTATCATATAAAATAAATAAATAAATAATGCTGGACAATCCACACAACATCATCTAGCCCCAAGCTAAGCAGAGCTTGTATTATGGGTACTAGAAGACTGACATACTTAATACAATAACATTACATAGATAGATATTTTTTTATTATATACATATAAATACGCAAGAACACCCAGAATAAATATTTACAGATCATACAAACATTTATTCCAAGGCGGGAATCGAACCCGCAACCTTCCGCGTCGCAGGCGGACCATCGCCCACCGCGCCACATCGGTCGTATATATTTTTTTTTTACTAAGGATAGTTCGTCCTTTGACCACAAACTCACCTGATGGAAAGTGATGTTGTGGCCGACGATATATATCATATGTGTCTCAAATATGATAAACAACGGAATAGATTATTGCAATGAAACTCATCATCATCATCATCATCATCAACCTATATCAGTCCACTGCTGGACGTAGGTCTCTCCCAAGACGCGCCACTGAGCCCGGTCTTCGGCTCTTCTCATCCAGTTTTTGCCAGCTACACTCCGTAGATCGTCGCTCCATCACGCCGGAGGGCGTCCTACACTACAACTAATAATAAATGCAATGAAACTATTAATAACTAATTAGTTTTCTAGCATTCAAGATAAAGGTTACAAAATAGCTCATTAGTTTGACTCTATCCATATTACAGATATTACAACCGTTAAAGTTTAATTAATAAAAATAAAATGAGTGTCTAAGGTGAATTATTAACGGAGGAGCAGCAAGATTTACTGCTCCATGTGGGGATAGAACAACTCACAGCATGGAAGGCAGAGCTACTACCAACTGAACAGTGACGCCTGTCAATTACCTTCTTATTGGTAAAAAATATGGTGTACACGTACATAACATTTCGTACCTACTTGCAAAAAAATTCTGGAACAAGTTAAAGAAAAATAATGAAAAGGCTAAACATTTTTTTTTTTTGCAACATACCTGTATATTCTAACGAGCCAATGCTCGGTAGTGTAGGCCTCTTCTAAGTAAGTGAGTTTGAACCCTCGGTTGCCCGGTAGAGCGCCGCGGGTTCTATCATAGCCCGGCGGACTGCCACCACTGTCATATCTACAAAACAAACATTTTATAATTATAATGATGTATTTACAAACTACATGATAATTATAATCATTATCTATATAACATAAATTTATTTATACAGTTTACAGTGTTTATATGATACAATGTACAATTTAACAGATATTTCGTATAATTTATAGTAACACATTATGATTATTTTAATATAATTAGGTGGTGTATAGGTGTATAGGGTACTGGGTATCAATTGGAACTATGTTCCTCTTACTAGGACTAAATAGCCTGTAATAACGTGTGGTTTATGGTGTGTCTAGGACCTAGACCCACCTAGGCATGATAGACTGACTCTAGGTTCTATGCATGTCTAGGGTTTTGGATGCAGTTTATAAAGGCTAAATCTGCCTTATCTATCTATTGTCAAACTAGTCAAAATAAAATTCGGTCAGATAAACAACACTCGAAATTTGGTTATAATATAGTTTTATAGATGAGTGAAACTTACCGATAATACGAAAGCTTATACATTAGACAGTTCAACATAGTTTTTGAGGCTTCATTGTCTACTCTGTATTCGCCTCTTTCTGTGAAGTAATCGGCTTCCTGAAAAATTCAATAACATTTATAATCATTATCGACCTTTGCCCAGCAGTGAGACGAGATAGGTCAGGAAAAAAAATAAATCAGCTGATGGTAAGAATACAAATGGGCATTCTAAAAAATCAAATATTGGTGTGTTTTCAAATACGTCACCATTTATAAAATACATTTAACCAAAAAAATATATAATAGTAAGTATTTTATGAGAAATTTCGTTCCCATAAATACTAATTGCGATTAATTTGGTACTTACTTACTTAATTTGGCGTTGTAAATTGGATTCAAATTTCATACAAAAGTACTTAGTTAAAACATGCTTGAGGTACAAAAATATAAGTAACACAAGTACAATAAGTAACAGATCCAAAACATCAAAGCTAATTAAAATATAAGACTAAATACTTACATGAATATCTTTAGGATGTTCGCCTTCCGCGATTCTGACCATCCAGATAAACTTGTTGATATCATCTCCCGAATATCCAATAGCGCCTCCGAATATCACAAGTACGTAATCAACGTCGAGCATGGTCATGATATCATACGCCGCTGTCTCGTTACTGGCCATGGCTTTACCGACGAGCGCGATGTGAGAGTTATTCCATGTGTTGTTGTCGACTAATGTTGTTCTATTACCCATTCCTGCTATCTGTTGATATGTTCGAAGTTAGTAAGTATGTGTTTTACATTGAAAGATTGTGCTATTTTTGAAGATAGCTTAAAAGTCGTTTCATGAATGATCTTTGGAATTATTTTAGTTATTAAACAATTGCTGTTCACTATAATTACCATATTTTCTAGTAAAATATGCACAAAATATAAATTTTACATCCCGTATTCGTAGAAAAAAGAAGCTAAATTAAATTTTAGGTTCTTCTCGGACTGTTACTAGAGACTAGAGAGTTCTAAAGATTTGGCATTATTTCTAACTATTTTGTAATTCAATGTCTTGTCCATGTGAAATGTCAAATAATTTTGAGGTGTAGCAACAACTTTTCAGATGTAACTTCTGTTTGTAAAGTTGATAGAAAGGTACCTGATAACCATAATCCCACCAAGACATGACCCTTGCATCTTCAGCCGTATTTTGCGACAACCATCCGTATGCTTCGCGGAAATCATCCAGGATCTTACGGGTTCTGCAACAAATTACCATAATATTGTAAGTAGCTCGCATAATATTTATAAAAACTATAGCTTAGAGAAAACATTCATACTGACATACAGTGAATCTATAGTTATGCAAATGTCATAAAAATACATCTCAGATTACACACATACATCCTTACTACCATACAGTGAATCTTTAGTTATGCAAATGTTAAGGCCTAGATACAAAGCAGCTCTTGTTGCAAGTTCAGTGAACCATCATTTCCATAAATAAACGGCGCGATTTTACGACTTATTTGTCCAAGCGATCATAAATATAAAACAAAAAAATATATATGAAATCATTCGAACATTTCACACTCTAGTCCCAAACTAAGCAAAGCTGTAATATGGGATCCATTCAAATGTAAGTACATATATAAAGATTGCAGAATATTTATATACATTTTTTTTCTTAATGCTTACGTAGTATGCATAGTAACACCCAGACACTGAACAAATATTAATGTTCATCACACAAAAATTTGCTATCAGTGGGAATCGAACCAGCAACCCGCAGTGTAGAAGACAGAGCTATTACCTCCTGAGTTGTATTGTCTGTCGATAATGCTTCTACATGTGAAATGTCCATGAGTATTAATTTACACATAATATATTTAAGTAGCTTAGTAGTTTTACTATTCACGCTGGTTTTTTTTTATTTTATTTTACTCACCCATCATTTCCATAGCTAGCGAGCACAATACTGGGACTTGAGTACGCGTTCGAAGTGGCCCAAGTGCAGTGAACACAGAACAGCATCAATAGAATCATACACGCGATGAGAGTTCCCGAGCGCACGTTCATACCCAAACCGCTTTCAGGGGCGGCGGCGTTCGTTGGCGAGTCGGTTACGGTGGCTGGACGCTTCTTGGGTTTACCGGAAGTCTGTGTAATAAATAATCATTCGTAAATTTAAATTTATCATCATAACTAATATAATTAAGTCGAAAGATTGTATGGATAGATGTATGTTTGTTACTCTCTCACTCAAAAACTTCAGAATGGATTTTAATGAAGCTTTACAATAATGCACTTTATACATTAGAATAATAATAGAATAATAATATTTAACAAATATATTTTGCGAATTGTCGAAAATATAGCAAGACGAAGTCACGGGCACCTAGTATAAGATAATAAGTAATGGACATGTATCAAGAATAAAGGAGAAAGCGCAAATCCTTATGGATTATATATATACCTGGAGCATGACTAAAAAAAATTTCACGCAGAGTTGCCACGTAGTACGTTTGAAATGGCATTTATAACGTTTTATATGCTTTATGTAGGCAGGTAATATTTTGGTCTTGTTCCAAAATGCGCTTTCTCCTTTGACAGTCGCATCTTTAGGAAACCGTATTCGAATGCATGGTGCGTTAACGTCAGCTAGCATTTGTTTTACTAAACAATATTATATGCAAATATAAGCTGAATGACAGAACCATTGAATTACTTAAGCTTATCTTCAAAAAATTGTATGTATTAGTATTCTTTACCTTGTCATATAGATTTTTAGAGTCTTCATCACCAAGAGGCAGTAAATCGTCTTCCCTCAACACCAGTTCCAAAAGGATTGAAAAGGCGATTCCAGCGAGCACGCATACTACTGGGGTCAGAGTCAACATCAGACGAACCATTACTCCCGCGAAGTACACCGCGCTTATTGCGTACAGGGCAACTGTTGAATTCATAAAGCGATCATATATATAAAATGATATAGAATACATATCATTTTATAGCTTAGAAAATCAAATAAATATATTCACGGAAATTTCTCGCTTTTTATCCCAAACTTAAAAAATAAAACAGAAATCCCAAACTGATGACTTTAGGGAGGCTTATACTGAGAACTTTGCTAAAAGTAATTACATATAATCCAAAGATTGACTCTAGAATCTAAGCGTGAGGGACCTTACAGATTAAACGTGGAACCAAACAAGATTTCGGATCTGACACTGCGAACCCGAAATGAGAATCGTTTCTTTTTTTTTACTTATTGTTTAAGAATTTTCTTTTGCAGCATAATTAACCTCCTTAGTGAAGTGTCTTCAGTATTTCAACTGAGCAAACAGTATTTCAAACTTAAGCTGAATAAAACTGCGTAATCGGAGGTTGCACGAAGTATAAGTCTAGGACTTTCCAATTTGCATTAGTTCTCAATGTGAATATTAGACAGTCTCTATCTAGAAGAAAGCATGATAGATAGCTCCTATAACTAGTGCCCTTCCTTTGTGAAGACGAAGAGTTTGACCTATTTGTGATTTCGTTGACGAAATTTACAGAGAGGGCTTATCTACATCTAAACTAAAGTTATTTACATTGTCGATTTAGTTTAATCCTGTAATGGCATTTTAAAATGAAATTAATAAAATAAATACAAGTCAGTCAAACTATATACTTACCAAAAACTCTCTCATCGTTAATGTTTTTGATGCAGTACCAAAGTCCCACAGGGAATGTGCACACTAGGACATGAAGATCGAAGAAAAACGACGTCCAAGTAGTCGGCTGATGTTCGGATACCGACGCGATTATAGGAATGTGGATCTTAGCGTATGCTGTGTCCCAGAGGGAGTAGAACCTGCAAATATTTCGTGATTACTCATTTTAATACTAGTTACTTATTCTGACTGCTTTACACGGTACCAAGTGGTGAGCGATAGTCAGCTCTTTATCGATTTTGTGTAGTTGTCTTGTCGTCGAATGTGAAAACAGCAATCCTTTCAATGTTGACTACGTACATACATTTACAAGTTGTTTTCACATAGTAAGTTTCACGCAGATTATATGTTATTTTTATTTCTAAAATATAATCATCAGTCAGTCACTAAATCGTCTTACATACTAGGTGATTCTAGGTGCCAGTTCCACGCAACCAGAGCCTAGAAGAACGGGCAAGAAACTTACGGCCTGGTTCCTACCGTTTTTTTAAATGATCCTTCTTTGTGTTACTTTTTCAGCTGCATTATCTATTTATATGTGACCTGTGTATAAATCTATGACATCAATTACAACAGACGACGTCGATTTAAGCGCGTGTTGAAGTATGGCACTTGATACGAGGGTCAATAGGTTTTAATTGGTTTTAATCGATAAAATTGCAATGATAATTTTGAATCGATTTATATGACAAGTGGATACATTTTTATGTGATACATTAATGTGATACACGTGAGAGTTTAGGTGGATGTCTGTACGTCAATCACGTCGTAATCAGAGAATCGGTTTGGATGAAACTTGGAATACATGTAGTTAGAAACCTGGATTAAAATAAGGGCTACCCCTAAAAAAACGCCCAGATTGACTAGGCTAGCTAGCTAGCTAGGCTAGATAGCTAACTATGTTCGCAAGCTAGCTAATTAGGCTAACAAGCTAGCTCGACCCAAGCAAACTGTCACGGTGCTATTGAGCCATAAACGTCAAAATTTAGACATTTATATCATCCATTAGAATACTAACCGTCCACTCCAAGGGGCGATGACCCCCATATAAGTGAGTAGTACAACCAATAGAAAGACCACGCCGGCAGCGGCGATACCGCATAGTACCAGCAGCTGCTTCCATTGCCCCTTGGGGTTTAAGCTGTGCATATATTTGAGAGCCCCCACTGCCATTATGAGGGCAAACACACCTGTACATCAAAAGAAACCATTGTTTGTCAAGTATTTAAGTACTTTAGAAGTAGGTTATCGGAAAACTCGTGTGGTGCAAACTTTTTTAGTGCGATAGTAAAAATATTGTAACAAATGCGCTGTAGTTACAGTATTTTGTAAATTACATACTATAGAATGCATCTGTGAAATATAGCACTGTAATTCCTCGGTAACGGTCAAATTAACCGAGACGCGTAAATTCGAAACCAGTGATGCGACGACTATTGTATACGTATCTAGTTAATGTTGAATGAAATCCTCGTATTAATAATAAAACTTACATCGAATTTGTATGATTTATACGTCATAGATATTTTTTTACCTATTCTCGGAAGCGGAAGAGAAGTTTAATATTCCATGAACAGTTATATAGATTACATCAATATATCACGGATTGATATACCTCCCGATGCCATGATACAATACTTAATTGATTATCAACAATAATGATCAATAATAATAATTTTAGTGGCTATGAGTAGGATTCATTCTTATATAATGGATCCAAAATCAGAACATCATCATGACATCAATACGAACATTTTTTATGCGAATTTTGGAAAGTTCTTTCAAGTAATATTACTCTCATGTACCAAGCGAAAAATTGCATTCGCATATACATATAATATAGAAGATATATATTTATGTCTAAAGGAATATTCATATTTATTCTTGCAATAAGTGTAAATGCATATTCAAGGTTAATATGTAAAGTGGAAAATGGATGTTTGTTTTTGGACCACCTTTTGCTTACAGATAGCGGACGCTGGAATTTTAATGTGCGTGATTAGCATGTGCTATGGTTTATTTTCCAGTATGTTACTTTTGTGTGTTAAAATTTTAATTTATTAAGTACTTGAAGACGCCAAAAGAAAATGAGGGTAATAATTCACAAAGGATCTACCTATCTATCCCAACTACCTATCACTGCAGGAAAAATCTATTCTATCTATTTATTTGTTATGATTTAAATCAAAAACAAATAGGTCGATTTTGAAAATTCTTCCACTATTAGAAAGCTACATCTTTACCGAATAACAAGGACTGTATTAAGTTTTCAATTTTTATATAGACTACCGTCTACAAAAATTGAAAATACAATTCTAATCTATAAAAGTTGATAAAAAAATTGTTTAACCCATTTCTAATTAATTCGTATTTAAATTACCATGGTTCGATATTCCTTATCAAACCAATTAAGGTAAATTAGAAACACAGTGTACCTGGTTGTAATCAAAGTGTAGGAAAATGTAATTAATCCTATCAGTTGCCAGTACATAGATGCAATGTGTTAACTGTAAAAGGTCTAACAATGTAAACATAGGGCATGTTTTTTCGATATAGAATTTAAGATTTATAATGTATAAATAAATAATAATAATAATGTATAGAGAATATTTAAAATAACTTTACAAAAAAAAGTTATAGATCTAAGAAAAAATATATGTTGTTATGGTTTTCTTATAAATCAAGAATCATCTTATATTATGATTCCAATCACGACATTTCTTTAACTCTCGTGATTTCCGACTTTGTGACCCTAAATCTCAAAAAACCAGCCTGTTTAAAAAATAGGTAGAAATGTTTTTTTGGTTTCTAGCTTGTTATATAACTTGAGAGAATAAGAAATGATGAAACATGTGAAATATTTTGTTAGCATCTCCAATGCTTTTTCATAATCTTATAAAAAAAAATTTGAATAGTCTTACCCGAAGCAGCCATATGTTCACTGGTTCGGATTGGCTGGAATCCAACAAATGGTATCTGCATGGACATCAGTAGTCCAACTATGTAGAAAACTGAGTAGCTGACAAAGAGGCGTTGGGAGAAACGGCCCATGATTAGCAACGCAAACACGTGGAGAGGAATCAAGTTTATAATGAACACATAACCACCCCATGCTGATACCTGTAACAATCAAGAATATTCTTATAAATAAATAAGTGATAAATAAATATTCATGGACAATTCACACATGACACTATAAGCAAACTCCCAAACTAAGCAAAGCTTGCTATATTTCAAGTTACCATATATTTAAATATTATATTAAAACATAAAGGAGGTTGCCTTACAGTGGATGATACCAGGCTGAATTATGATGATAAGAATCCAAATGAAAGAGGGTAAAAAATGTAAAAATATAGGTTCAAAAAAAACAATAGAAAAACATAGTGTGCATTTATATTGTTGTATTCAACATGCAATAAAATTTCGTATTAAAGTTTTCATTGTTTTATTACTTATTACCTACATTTTTTTTATAGAAAATTTACTATGCAGTAGGAAGCTCCTTTGATGATGAAATAGAGAAAACAAGATTCAACAATAAAGCTTATGTAAATGCAGCATTTGAGAAATCCCACACATTTTATCTTATCTATGTCAATAAATAGGTTTGATCAAAGCCATAAGTAGATATAAATGTTGACAAACATTGGACAAATAAATCATATTTTTTTATTATTTTTGCTGTCTTTAAATGAGTTTTTAACTCAATAAGTAGTAAGTTTTATTATTATTGGTCATTTGAGTTAATCTAATAAGAAAGTTACAAAATCTTACCATATAGAAATAGGACAGGGCTGTGCAAATTGACCAGAAAACAGACCCAGTCTTCACACTTTTTAGCCACAGATAGTATGTGAACTGCAGAGCAAAGATTGCAATGCCTTCATTGTCATAACTGCCGGCCACTGACCGACTGCTGTATCCAGGAATTATTGCTATAAAACATGCAGCAAACAGTCCAGCTCCTCGGGACCATATCTCTGATGTAAGCAAGTATGTGGATATAGCTGTCAGACCACTGAAACATTCAACATATTGCATGAGGTGGCAAACATTAGGTAATCAAATAAAAATATGTACCAGTTTCTGTCTTACCTGAACACTGGAGCAAGAAACACACAGATGTCCCTAATGTGTATAGGAATATGCAGTGAGTGTAGTATCCAGTGAATGGTACCCGATGTGATCATAAGGCCAGGGTAAACAGTGCCTCCAACAATACGACCAAGGGGGTACCAAGCCCGCTCGTCGAACCAGTTCAGGAAATTGTAAAATCCATGCTCGACCATGTAAGCCGTGGAGCGGTAATTGAACCTAAAAATATGGAGAGAGTTAGCTAAATCTAGAGGCATGGTTATAAGAAAATAATCAATCTTCGTTGCTCACCATGGGTCGAACTCGTGAATAATGCTCTCAAAACGAATAACAGCGAAGAGCCGGGACGCGAAACCGGCCAGCCAGGCCAGCGTTAGCACGGTTACTGTGATGAGGGTACTGAAGCCGGCCGTGTTATTGAATATCCCCTTTTTACGAACTTCATTCGGTGCTGCTACCGCGGTGGCGGGCATCTTGGAGCCTGTTTATTAGTCTGACACCCCTAATTATTCACACTATCTCTATTTTCATACATCAGTTCCGATCCAACAAACCAATTTTACGCGAGAGAATTGACTTTTCGATTTCCTATTTGACGGCTAGCCGACGGACGGACACGTCTCTCTCAAAAAACTTAATTGCCAGTGATAATAATTAAAAACAAGTAGGCCAAGTCCGACCACAATTCGAACTTTTGTTTCGGTATTAGCCGGTTTTTTGTTAACAACAATTAGCTCATTTGATGTATCCGGCCGTAGTTTTTCGTCATGTACATGTCCTCTTTATTGACAAAACCAGGATTTTGAATACTTCATTACATGTTCGTAAACTATTATTGTATAGAACTCGGAACAATAACAAATAAACGTAACATGATAAAACTCGTGGGCACTCTACTAACTCATTCGTTCTTTCGAGTATTTTACTCTGTAGATTAGTGATAAAAAAATTGTTGACGTTGACATTTTATCCACAAAATAAATATACCTGCTAAAATAAATAAACAAAATTAGCTATTTTTATATTTTATCAAAATGACTAATTACCAAGAAATCGTAAATTTAAATGTTGGTGGTACCAGGTAAATAGAACCAGCTACATTATTTGTGTGAATGGTGAAAAAGCAGAGACTTGTGTTAATAAAATAATCGTTTGTTAAAGTTGATTCCGATATTGTATTTATTTTGATATATTTCATTAGGTAATGCAGCTTTACTGTGGCATTTAACCACGATTTGACAGCTTATCGAAGTCTCCTACCTGATATTTAATCTCTTATGCCATTAAATAGCAGTTACCTAAGTAAAATTCACCTGCCTACCTCTACTTTTACAGATTCGCTACATCATGGCACACACTTACCTGGGTTCCAGATACCTTTTTCACAGCACTGCTAAGTGGCAGGATTCCCACAGTCAGAGATGAAACTGGAGCTATATTTATAGACAGGGATCCTAAGCTCTTTGGACTGATACTAAACTTTCTTCGCACACGGGATATAGATCTAAATAATGTCAACATAAAAGCACTTAAGCATGAATGTGATTACTTTGGTATCACCCCATTGAGCAGAAGACTGGCTTTGTGTGATGAGATGAACCATTCTTCGTGTGGTGATGTGCTTTTCTATGGATATTTACCACCACCTTGTAAGTATTCAATTTAATGTACTTTTAAGGGTCCTTTGTCCTTATTCTAGGTACTGACACTGTCACATGGGACTTAACAATTTAATGTCTCAGAGATAAATGTAGTCCATTGCCACCTAATACATCTTTGATGAAATATCTATCATTAAGGTGTTATTGTCTTAATGTTGATACCATTCTGCTGTATAAAATATAAGCCATAGTATAACAACTCTCCTAAAGGCATGGATGAAGTGACACCAGGTGCTGTAAAAATTCATAATATTATTGTTGGATTAAATGCAATAGACTTTTTTTTTATTTATTCACCCCATTGTGTCCCAGAGCAAATGCTCCCCCCAAACTCAAAGTTATCTTAAAGGCTATCAAATATTGACCTTAAATTTTCTACAATAGGTTATTGGCAAAATGAACAGTGCTACTTATACATGGAAAGTTTTATGAACGGTGAGATAAAATGGTTGAATTTATTTATATTTCTTTGTTGTAAAATGACATTGGTATTCTGCACAAAGTTATCATTATCTAGTTTAAAAGCAATTGGATATTATTTGATTATCATTATATACTGTAATCAGTTAGAAATAGTGATTTATTATTTTTGTCTTATCTGTGTAAGTACTTAAACTTGTATTCTAAAATTAGTACAATCACAAAATATTTACATATTTGATAGATTATTCACTAAATATTCATATTAAATAAAAATTTAAGTATTCTATAAGCAATCTAGTTCAAGTACAAGCTTAGCTTAGCCAAACTAAGCAATGCTTGTACTATGGAACTGGGATGTGATGTGTGAATTGTCCGTAAATATTTATTTATATATTGTACAAAAGAGCACAACCTAAAACCATTTTTGTGGACAAAACTGTTTTTTTTTTTTTTTCAGTGAGTGTACCAAATGGTAACAATGGAAGAAATGGTAATAGCTGTTCAAGAAAAAGCTCAACAGCATCAAACTCAGATGTTTCATCAAACCGAACACACTCGAGAAACTCATCACTTGATCTCAGGACTGTTGGCAGGATACCTTCGCAAGATCAGCTAAGGTAATAAAAATAATAAATAAAGGTTTAGAATAGCTTAAAACATATTTAAAATCCAATTAGACTAGGATCATAAAAAAAGTACAAAACCTTTTTTTAATCCAGTTTTTTAAAAACATTTTGTAACTTTGCAAACTTTGTACTTAAATAAATAAGTTCAATTATAATTTATTATTTTTCATATAACATACATTTAAAGATTAGAAGTACCTACTGGCCATAACTTTATCCAACTTCTAAAGTATAATAACAAAAAAAGAAAGGATCACACATAATTAAATAGCGAAGTAATCGCGTAACATATATATACAAACAAATCACATTATGTCAAATTGAGTGCCTGTCTTAATAAGTATGTTAAAAACTTATAAAAAAAAACTTTAAAAATTCTAATCTTTTATTTTTTCTGTTTCAGTCGGTGTGGCAGGGGTCATTCAAGGGCAGCTTCTCTTGGCAATGCAGATTGTCACAACAAAGGAGTTAGACCGCCAGAGAGTGCGTATTTCCACCATTACCTGACTGTAATACCCTTTAATATTTAGTAAAAAGTACTCTCTGTTACAGCTACTTCATTTAAAGTACAAATTATAAAAGCTCATCACAACTGGATTGCAGTCGCGTACACACATTTTGTCACTGGATATAGGTAAGATAAATATTTACCCCCTATCTTATAAAAAGTTAGTTGTTAAAAAGTTTGACATTATGTCACCATTACGTATGTAATCATTTCTGGTGATCAATACATCAAGTCTGCGCTAACTTTTTATAAGATAGTCCGTTAAGGTTTTAATGTGTACAAGGCTTTATGTGATTATTTTAATAGGTGCACAGATTTCTTCATATCTTTTTTACACACTGTTTTTTATAGCGCTCGAATCATTTATCTTTTTATAGTTAAATCAAAAATATAAACTAAGTCCTCTCACTAACAAATATAATTAAATTTAAAGCAAATTAAATATTTATGTCAATAAGGAGACTATCGAATTCAGTCCTTATCCATTATTATATTCAGTCCGCTAATGGTCATAATTATTGTATTAAAGTCTATTGAAATACATACCTACTGCTAAATATTTATGTATTAAATGTATTAATCAACTTTTACTTTTTCCCTCACGTAAAAAGGGCCCCGCCTGCGACCTAGTTACACAGTAACTGTTAGTTCTGATCAGTAATCAAATAAACTCATTCCAGATTGACAGACTCATGCGGTTGGTACGTCGTATTTCAATCTCCAGTCCAAGAGGCAGTTATAGAGAGGATAGCACTGAACGCCAAAACTGGCGGTGGCAGCTCTAGCGGCACCAATGCGACCGGCACTGATGTGATGTTAGGAGTCGCGAGCGGCCCCTTAGTCCGACTTTGGGCTTTTTCGACGCATAGCGAACCTGTTAGACGAACTCTCATTGGTAAGAAAATGTTAAAGTACATCAATGCGGTTCAAAAATAAACTCAAAACATGGCATGATCATGTGATCTACAAACTTGGGGATTATTTTATATGAGACCTATTCGTGAAAAATATCTATGTATTTTTCACGATTTGTAGCTACATTCTGTGTAGCTACCTCACCTATAATGTTCCCTGTAACAATATTTTATACTATGACTGTGAGTAAAGTACATTAATTCATGTTACTATGTAGTATGTAGACTATTGAAACCAGATTTGTTTTTGTCTTAAAATAGTTTTCTAAGCTTAAGCTTAAATAAACTTTTTTCTCAAGAAAGAGTTAACAATTCACTTATATGAAACTTATAGTCTAGTTGAATTTCTTCAAGTTAAATCTAAAACTAATTATGATTTTTCAGGAACTTTTAACTTAGGTGTCAGAGTAGAGCATTTATTATTCGTGGGGCCGCAATTAGTAGCGTTATCTGGCGCGGGCAGTCGAAGCAAAGCCGGTGTCTGGCACACGAGTACCCAACACTGGCAAACGCAAGACGTTGCACATCTAACCACATATGATACCGCTGGATCGTTCCTTCTACTGGGCACTGCGACCGGCGCTATTAATTACATTGGTAAGTTACTACCGACTGGCAAACAGTGGTATATGAGTAGCCAATTCTGGCTATCAAGTTGCCGACAATGGCACATGAGTAGCCAAATCTGGCAAACAAGAGCCAACATAGGCGTATAAGTCGTCAACTCTGGCAATACGTACTCAACGCTGACACAACAGATTGATCATACAAAACTGTTTGTTGTAATGTTTAAGAAAAATACTTATTCAATTTCAGATATGCAAAAATTCCCGCTGCGAATGAAAGACAACGATCTGCTAGTTACACAACTTTACAAAGATCCGACGCAAGAACCTATAACCGCTATTTCTGTGTACCTCACTCCGAAAACGAGTAAGTAATACCATGATGTATAAACTATACTAAACTACAACATTTTCCTATGTGTTGGGTCTCTCACCACATCTCCAATGCTTCAATTTTCCTGTCAAAAACACCTTGGTTTAGCTGCGGTTAGCAGTTACCGTTAAATTTTATTTTATTAAAAAAGTATATATATGTGCAAATAATATTATGTGTAAACATATATACAGGGTGTTTGGAAGGGAGCTGTACATACGCCTAGGGTAGAAACTAGGGATAGTCTGCTACCTACCCCCGCCCATTATATTGACCTTGGCCTCAAGGTTTTTTTTTAATTTATTATTATTTTTTATTTGACTTTTTTATGATTTTTTGACTAAAACTACCTGTAGCTCAAAATCTATCCATGGGACCGGTCGGCTAATGGTCTTGTTTTAATCGTTAGAGTCTTAGGGTCCTGCAAAAAATTATTTTACACCAGAAAATTGTGGAGAAGAAAAGTTATGGGGCCTGAAGTACCGTAGTAAGGTAAAGAAATAATTTTAAGGGCAACTTTCTATGGGGTTTAAAAAAAAACTAACAGGGTTGGAGTTCTTCTGATTTTTTTAAAACATCCTCAGTCCATGCCCTTTCTAACGATATGCTAAAAGTGTATTTATCACTTTTAGTTTTAAAGTTATTAATTAATTTCCGCAACTAGGGCACTTCAAGCAAAAATTTCAACTAATGAAAATTAAATGTGTTCGATCGTAAAAGGATGGCAAATGAAACAAAAAATTTGGTAATGACTAATGTCATTAAATTACAAATTTTAATTAATTACTAATTTTAATTAATTACAAATTTTGTTCAAATTGATGACCATTGACCTGTAAACATGCTCGGCACCTCTTCCTCATCTCCACGGTCACCAAGGTCACAAAGAGACATGACATGACATGTTTTGTCTCTTACATGTTGCTCTCGTGTAAGAGTGAGACAACAAATTTGCCAACTGTAGGCCAAACTGGTTTAAATTCTGGAAATTACATTTGTCTTACAAATGTCGACTCGTGGTGGTAAAAGTGCCCTAGTTGCGGAAATTAATTAATAACTTTAAAACTAAAAGTGATAAATACACTTTTAGCATATCGTTAGAAAGGGCATGGACTGAGGATGTTTTAAAAAAATCAGAAGAACTCCAACCCTGTTAGTTTTTTTTTAAACCCCATAGAAAGTTGCCCTTAAAATTATTTCTTTACCTTACTACGGTACTTCAGGCCCCATAACTTTTCTTCTCCACAATTTTCTGGTGTAAAATAATTTTTTGCAGGACCCTAAGACTCTAACGATTAAAACAAGACCATTAGCCGACCGGTCCCATGGATAGATTTTGAGCTACAGGTAGTTTTAGTCAAAAAATCATAAAAAAGTCAAATAAAAAATAATAATAAATTAAAAAAAAACCTTGAGGCCAAGGTCAATATAATGGGCGGGGGTAGGTAGCAGACTATCCCTAGTTTCTACCCTAGGCGTATGTACAGCTCCCTTCCAAACACCCTGTATGTCTTAGTTTTTTTTAATAACACTTATTATTGCAGATCTCTGTGGCAATTGGATTGAGATAGCTTACGGCACTCGAAGCGGCGCGGTGCGCGTTATTGTTCAACATCCAGAAACTGTGGGCCATGGACCGCAGCTGTTCCAGACCTTCACTGTTCATCAGAGCCCTATTTCTAAGGTAATAACTGAAATTGGCTTATTAACGACGTAAATAAACCAAATTTGAGCTAAACCAGGGTCAAAATCTTAATTGATTTGGTATGATAGATATTTCTACTATCCGAACTCTCCGAATACACGCCCAACTTTACGTACAGCACTCAAAATTAAAGTTGATTGATCGTCTCAAAAATAAACCATACAATCAAACATTCCTTTCATACTTTTAGAGATTAGGAAGGACCTTATCGATGCTACGGACAGGAGCATAAGAGTAGCAGAGCTCTAGTCGAATTGAGTTTAAAGTAGTTGGAAGTAATTGACACGCAAGAAGAAGAAGAGTTTAGTTTTAGTTTTTAATCAGCGCTATGCTACTTTCAGGTTTCACTATCAGAAAACTACCTAATATCAGTATGCAGTGAGTACAACCATGTTCGATCGTGGCGAGTCACTCGATTCAGAGGAATGATCTCCACACAACCTGGAACCACTCCGAAGGCAGCTTTCAACGTTTTAGCATTAGAGGCACCTACAGCTCAAGCCCATAATGATTGCGGTTAGTACGAAATTAGTCTTATTTGGCTTGGAATAACGTTCAAAATAGCTTGAGCGAATTAAACTTCATATAACTATGCTCAAATAAAGTTCTCAGACCGTATCCTAGCCTCTCAAAACCTGCCAGGTTTTAAATAGCGTTCAGTTTCTTTGCAAGTATTATATCCTATCAATACTGACGACCTATGTGGCGCGGCGGGCGTAGGTCCGCCTGCGACACAGAGGTTGCGGGTTCGATTCCCGCCTTGGGATAAATGTTTGTACGATCTGCAAATATTTATTCCGGGTGTTCTGTGTATTTTATATGTATAATAAAAAATATCTATCTATGTAATGTATTGTATTAAGTATGTCAGTCTTCTAGTACCCATAACACAAGCTCTGCTTAGCTTGGGGCTAAATGTGTTGTGTGGATTGTCCAGCATTATTTATTTATTTAGTATTGAGCGAATTAAACTTCAGTTATCTATGGTCAAAAGTTCAGAATTAGTTAAGTTATAAAGTATTTGTATCTGCTTGGAATAATAATAATAATAATCATTTATTCATCAATCAAAATAAGTAGGTTACATACATCATAGTTATTATGTATACAAAACTAAACTAAGCTTAATTCTTAGTTAAGAATGTTATACAGCGTTAAAGGAAAATTAGTTTTTAAAAACCTACACAACAAGTGGTGAGATGTGTTGGGGTCGGACGAGAAATTCTGTATCCCGACGACGAATAAGGTTCAAAATAGCATAGCGGATTAAACTTACCTTTTAATCATATATGTTTCAGGTCCATACGGCGAGCAAGATGAAGAGCAAATATTTATTCAGAAAGTAGTTCCTGATACAGATACGTTATATGTGAGGCTAGCTTCTAACGGAAAAAGGTACTTTTTTTTTCCTGGTTCGCATATCAATCAGTTATATTCGCGCATAAACTCCATCTCTTTCAGAAATCAGAAATCAGAAATATTTATTGTATAACTGTTGTACATAAAAGATCTTAATTATAAGTGGTACAAGTTTATACAGTTTGTCCAATCCGGACGTACAATAAGAGGGTAATGGACAAAGCCATACCCAATAAATGATGAGATGCTCACAACATAAGTATGTCCTCAACTTAAGGAATGTAAACTTTAGCATGCAATACACCTATAATCTTTATTAGGTATTTATCTTTCAAAATATTTTTGAATTGAATAAAAGGCGTTACAGATTAACCATTTTCTTAAACGATTTTTGAAAATATTACCTTGAAGAGGTTTAATATTTGTAGGGTCTATATCTTTCCTGTATGTATAGAGTTTTGGTATAAAACAGTGATAAAATTTTATACTGCTGGTATCCTAACCTTGACAGATAGATGTCAAAAGTTTGTCGGCCATGTTGTTTTAACCCATGGAAGCTTTTTTTACAAATTAGTCTCCTTTTGGCCACAAACTCACCTGGTTTCTTGAAATATGTCCTATTGGGTGTCTAACGCTCTTCTATTAGCGTTGACTTTATGTCATCATTACGTATGGTAATCAATACATCAAATCTGCGCTAACTTTTTATAAGATAGACCGTTAATCTATCTAATAGATAATCTAAAATCCACAGAGTATGCACAATCCGGTCAGTGGACGGCTCAGCGGTATCTTGTTTCGTGGTAGCGGAATGCGAGGGCGCGTTACGACCGCGCCGGTTGCTGCTATGCGGCCATCGCTCGGGCGCGGTACAAATGTGGGACCTCACCGCACCTATCGACAAGGCAGCTAAGCCACTTGCGCCCACAGCCACCACAGGTAATAAAAATAAAATAATATATGTATATTTTTTTTTGAAATAAAAAGAAACTCATTGTAAAAAACTTTTTGCTAAGATTTTAAATAAATGTGTACACATTAATAATTATTAATATGTACACATTTATTTAAAACCTGTACAAACGATTATAATCGTTTGTACAGGTATTCATATTCGTAAGATAAAACTACATTTTGTTCGTAATCTGTACGCACTGTAATGAATAATGAGGTATGCAACTACATATAATGAAAAGTAAAACGTAAAGAACCAAATAGTGATCCCTGGTGAACGCCACTCGGAAAAAAACATTCTGATTCAGATTTAGGAAAATTTATAATTTCATGTTAGACAGGTATACCTACAATATGAATGCAATAGTGTATAATTTTCAGTCGTAATATTTTGTGAAATAAATAGAAATTATACAGTGATTGCTTAATGTGTTTTGATTTAAAACACACAACACCCATACCAGGAAATGAACACAGACAGAGTAATGTGCCTCCCAGGGTACTTAGTCAATCGACGAAGAAAAGTGTGTGAATATATTTTTTTTCTAGCCTAGATTGTCCCAGATCTGGGCAAAGGCCTCCCCCAAACATTTCCACTTCTCTATCCTTGCCAGTGTCCCACCAATAAATGTTTTTTTTTTTTGTTTTAACCTATACTGTCCCACTGGCAAAGGTCTACCCCAAAGCCTGGACGCCCAGGAGAGGGATTGGTGGAGTGCCGCCAAAGACCGGGATAAGTGAATTTTAACAATTCAAATTTCTTTCCACAGAAGGTGACGACGCTTCAGCATCAGAAGGCGGGCCGACTCCAGACGAGCTCGTCCGGTTACTGACAGCGTGTGACCTAGACGCGACACCCGCGCCGTCGTCACCGAACCGGCCTATACAACCATGAGGCCAGGCCTTGTGCCGTGCACTGTGCCGCATTTACACATTCATTGTAGAACATTAGTGCGGTAATATGTATCTCATTTGAGGAGTAAGGCTCATATGCGGATTCAGGAGGGCACGGGGGCACGATTTATTCGTAATCACCCCTCTGAAAGCAGTGCCGGATTAATCACGTAGCAAAAGTAGCAATTGCTACGGGCCCCGCGCTAAAGGGGGCCCCGCATATTTAAGCCCACAATGGTAACCTATGGATACATTAGTCTATAGTGGTAAATAGCAAGGGCTCTTTGAAAGAATTTGCTACGGGCCCGCTCTTGCTTAATCCGGCACTGGCTGAACGTTGAAGCTTCACCGCGCAATGTAACTCAGATATATTACGAGTACGCTTTTATGGTGCGTTTTTCAAATTATCGTTTGTTAATTTGACGCGAGACTCTTTTAGAGATGGATTCAGATGCTGCGTTTTGCAGACTCAGACAGATAATTCAGGTGTGATTACACTTTACCTTACTTATGCATCTGTCATTATCGAATTACATTGCGCGATGACACCACAACGTTCTCCCCCCGAGCTGTAGTTGACGCGCAATGTGACTCGGATACATAAAGTTTATATACGTTACGAGATATTCGTCGGATTGGTATGCTTTCAGACTCTTTTGATGAGCTAAAATGGCATGGCAAAGTTGGTCTCAAAAAGCAGGTACTTTAATCAATTTTATTATAAAATTACAGAAATATCGATGTACTAATTATGGTCAAATCATGGGTCATTTATCTTTGATTTATTATCATTTGAATTCATAAAATCGATGTTATTACATAGTTTCAAATGTGACTGTGAGCAAACATTGCCAAGTAATGTAAAGGCGATCGACTGATATTATTTAAAAGCTCAACCTTGAAAAAAATTAGCTAGGTATATAGTATTTTTTGTTAATATTTTATGTATTTGTCGCCCTTACCAACACTATTCACTGAAGATAATAAATATCTTTAAAATTAATGTACTTTGTAGTAGTACTAAATATATTTTTAGACGCAGTAAATTGAACTTCTAATGCTAATAAAAGTAACCATATCAAGTTAGAACTTACATGTCGAATGTTTACCGATTTCATAAAATAACTCAAATCTTATAAATACTAATGTATAATTACTTAAAATAACTAATTCAGTACGTCAGTACGACATTACATGAAGAAACTAACTCTTTCTCTTTTAAATTCCGTATGTTTTTGTATTGAAAATTATGTAAATATAAAATCTAAATTTAAATGTCCAAAATCAAGCATGGATGTGACTTTCATGCAAAAAATTTGCAAATAATAATATATGCTCTTTGTAAAATGAATTTATCATAGAAAATATATGAATTTAGCATTGTTGTTAAATATTATAATTGAACAAAATATTATATTAACAAGCTGTGAATCAAGTTTATGTATGTAGGGATTTAGGGACATACAAGATGAATAAACTTTATTTACTTATAAAAATCGTTTTACTTATGAATGCTAACAATATTTATGGGATAAATAATAATAAATAATGCTGGACAATGCTGGATATACTTAATTACTATTACTCTATGAAGTAAAATATTAACGATTTTGTTTAAAACAAAAGGAAATGAAAAAATACTAGGTACGTAAAACAGGGTAAACCTTGAATTGTCATAAAAATACAAATAAATAATAGATTTTGGAGCTACAAAGAAATCTCTAGTTAGGTACTCTGAAAATAATTATGGGGAAATCTGAGAGAAATAAATAATATCTAAAAATAAAAAAATATTTAATTGTTCAAATGTTTATTCCAAACTGTGATCACATTGAAATTACAATCTACTTATTTACGAATTTAAATAATAATGTACTTACTTAGGTAGGAAGTACCTATAACATTGTTTATCCTTAAACTCTATTTACAACAAGCCCTTGCTCTCTCTAGAAGAGAGTTAGAGAGAATTATTTGAATCGCTCACGAAATGTATGGATTCACATATCCACAGATCACAAGATGATTTGAAGAATATTGTGTAATATATATTTAAGAGATTTCAGATTTCACTTAGATAAATATCTAAGTGAAATCGCCGCGGAATTAGATCAAAAAAGAGACTGAAAGACTATGTAGATATTTGACTAAGCCAGTCAATTGTCAAAACTTAACTAAAAAACAAGAGCTTAAGAAAAAACACTAATTTAATGCTAATGCAGTACTTAAAACTAGTAAACATTCCGTTTTAAAGAATTAAAAGTTAAGCGTTGAATAATAATATCATTTGATATTGACTAGTTAGTTTGCAACCCTGTCTTCATATTTAATACCTAAACATGTATTATTAAAACTAAGTGAGACAATATTTTGTCTGCAAGCTGTGGTATTTTCAATATTAATTAGATATTTCAATTAAGAAGCATTAAAAACCATGGACTTATTACATATACTTAATATGTAGGTACAATGTAGAAGTCTAGTTTGAAAAAATACAACAAAAACATTACTTACCTATGTGCAGCACAAAATAATGCAAATTTGATGTAAAGTTACGTAGGTACTATTACGTGTATTATTTTTTTAAGGATTTTTTTAAACAAAATTAATTAGGTAGTAGATGAAATAATTGTTTTAAAGTAATTTATAAACAGTACGTATTCCAATTTAAGATTGCATGATACTTGTTTTGTAGTATTTATCAGTACTGCTGGGGCCACATTAGCGGGCTACGGCGAATATTCGTGTTAACGCGATGTATGTGGCCGGGTACATCGTGTCATCGCGTAGTATTTAGACAAGAACATCGCCTATACCCGAACACGATGTTTTTGTCGCGCCAACACGATACGAATATTCGCCCGCTAATGTAGCCGAAGCATACTAAACCGGATAACCCAAACATAGGTAGATTCCTTATTAATATGACTTATGGCTTATTACCTAAATTAAGTAGCAAGTCATAATACCTAAAAATAAATTAAATCAAAATAAATTATTATAATTAGATGAACAGCATACAGTAGGATATGTACAGACATACTCTGTAATTATGTAGGAAATTACTTATGAATATGGTTAAGACATAGTAAATTGGACGTAACAGACCGTTTACAAAAACTTCGTGGTCTAAAGAAGTTACCGATCGATATGAACAACTCCATAGTGGTATTTTTATCTGCTAAAGGTACAATATATCACTTTAGGTAATCTTCAACACACTATAACAACAAATTAACTATGCTAGCTCAACTTTACAGCTATTGGTAACTAATTTTGTTACTTAGTTATTAGATGGATAAGTGTAATAAATAATAATGGTATTAAGTAAATCAAATAAATCACATGAAAATAAAATTTATACAGTATTACATTCATGCTGAACAGGACTCGAATCCACAGCCTACCAAAAAACAATACCTCACTACCATGACCAAATAAAAATCTTGTTGATTTGAATACTGTTGTTAGAAAAATCCACTAGCTGTAAATATTGTCAAAACATTTTCAAGTCTCCCAATACAATCTGTTGTCATAAATATGTGGCTTTGTGAGTGGTTCTAGCATAATACACCACAATGCTAAACCAAGGATAAAATTCATGATTATGAGAAACCTTTGTAATGGTTGATACTGGAAGACTTCTCCGAAGTTAGGAAATCCCATATGATTGCAGAACATATGAGCCACTAGGGGCGCAGCAAAGTGACCTGAAATAGATGCAAATAATTATCCTCCATTCTACCTATTATAATGATATGAAAACTTTTTTAGAGGCTATGTCATAAGAACATATCTAAACTAATATTATAAAGAGGAAAGATTTGATTGTTTGTTTGTTTGTTTGTTTGTTTGCATCGAATAGGCTCCGAAACTACTGGACCGATTTCAAAAATTCTTTCACTGTTGTAAAGCTACATTATCTGTGCTGAACATAGGCTATATTATATTTTCAAAAAAATTAGGGATCCTTACTAAAACTTCAATTATGTAACCCAAGGTGTATAAGAAATTCCTTACATCGCGTGCGCTGCGGAAACTATTGACGATAGAAAGAAATCATGTACTACAATTTTGTAGAACACATCATCATCCACAAAAAAGTCAGCGACAGCATATGTCTAACTATTATAGATATGTCATAATAAGTGTTTTAATATCAAAAAAATATAATTAAAATGATGACGCCAGAAAACGTTCTATATTTGTACTTAGGTATTAATCCTTATCTAAATAAATTACTTTAAAATTAAGACTGCTTCAATACCTTTCTATTACTTTTAAAATTATTGAATTCGGACATTCCATTCGAAAGATATCACGAGTTCAAAAATTTAAGTACTTATTAGAAAAAAGTCAGCGGGCGCCGCGCCGCTGCCGGTCACGGGAGTATATGCGGGGGGGTTACATACTATAGGGTCTATATTTTTTATCATTTGGAAAATACATTTATACTGAGTAACATATTAGCTATATTATAATGATATTTTTTTTATATAGGCTACCCGTGCGAAGCCGGGGCGTACTACTAGTAATATATAAATATTAAACCAAACTAAGCTAAGTTTGGCATACTTTATACTATAATATAGTAGATTGTGACTAAAAAATAAACAATTAAATTTAGCTTAGAGATTTTACTGGTTAAATATAAATTATCCAATGTATTCTGTGTTACATGTCCAAATGAATTTTCAAATTTATAGAAAATCTTTCTCACCTGTCCTTAAAAATAAATAAGCAGAGTAGGCCCCAAACATGCTAGTGTATAGAAACTGGAATGCTGAAAAAGAAATTACATTCAAACAGGTCATTTTAATTAGTCTTGGCTAAATTCAAATCCCATCCCATCCCATTCTTGCACAAGAAACACCAGCGTTCAAATAAAAAAATAATTAAGTACTATAAAAAATGACGATCTTCTTTTGTTTACTTTTTTTTTATAAACTGAATGAAACACATATCTTTATCAAAAAGTTTCGAGATAGCTACTCACTTGATATCAACAATGCAGTTAGATAAGGAACACCAGATCGAATTTGTTCCAACATGTGATGAAAGTGAGCTGAAAAATACACCAAAAGATATTGACAGAAGTAGAAAAACTTTAACAAGAAAATAGGTAGTGGTCTAAAATATTACCTACACTAATACATATAAAGATCATTTTTTTTAAAAAGTATGATTGGAATGTTTATATTTAGATGTTTTGTTCAGAGTACACATGACTATCAACCGAAAAGAAACAAACAATCTATTTATCATTCTAGATTAGACAGACTTTGATTTCCTAGTAATTCTAAAAAATGATCTTATATATGAAATGTTATGTTTAAGAATCAAGAATTACCTATGCCAAACAGCAAAGGAGCAACAAAAACTGCAGTCATGGGTGTCAAGCACTGTAAGACTATTGGCAGCATGCAGGCACGGAAAACCCATTCTTCGCTCAGTGGAGCCATTATGTGATTCCTCACCCACAGCAGATCTTGCCAGCTTTGGACCCAGTATAGTGGTTCTGTAAAATCAAAATTGCTTTTAACTTGTTTGTGTTTTCCCCTAGGTCACTCCTCCAAGCCTGCGAAGCCCCCAGGAAGCTTCTGTGCTTTTGGGAGGAGTTAGTGGATAATGGACACGCATAATGGACCACCCTAGCGTCTAAATGCGGAAACGGGAGTCCAACACAATACAATACTTGTTTGTGTTTTTAATTTTCACACCCACATTTTCCTTTATTTTTGCTTTCTTACAGTTCTAATATTTATTCTATTCTTTGATTAATAATTGCAAATAAAATATCTACAATGGTAGATTTGCTTTTAAGAAATACTGGTTAGGCAGAAAAATGGTAGATTTTTTCCATTTGTAGTTTTGCTCAGAATTAGATGTGATTTAAATTGTTGGTGGATACAAAGTCTAATTTAGAATAACAGATAAAAAAAATACCTGCATACAACTTCCATATCCCGGAGACAAATTGCATAGTCAATGGTCCTAGAAACAGTGTAGCAGTCATGAATAGAGGTATTATAATAGCCTGGATTATTCCTGACCAGCGAAGGCCAAGATGTTCGAATATATCGCCTCTTTTAAGTGAACTCTCAGTCAACATATACTGACTGAAGAATGGACTGACCATCATCATACACGATACACTGAAAAATCTACGCTTGATAGTGGATGGGTGATTTCTGAAATAAATATAGGAAAATAAGCATTTTATTGTTTAGGTAACTATAATGAAATTATTGGAAATGATTAGATACCTGCTCAAATTTGTCCTCCATACATACAAACTAGCTACATAGGAAACAGTAAGGAATACACTAGCCAGAACGGAAGAAGTACAGTTATTCTCAGTTATTATTTCTTTGGAATCCATGTTTGAAATATTTGGATTATACTATACTAAACATTTAGATTTTCAAAATAATAAAGTAAGTAAATAAAAATCTTCTTCTTCTTCTTTTCTTTGTGGCTTTTCGCAGGCTAGGGTTGCCGCGATTTTGCCAATGTCGGAGTTTACGGGGATTTCAGTTTACTAATCTTTTAACAAAAAGGCGGAGATCTGAGTGTTCAAAAATGACCGGTAATGGAGGGAGACTCTAAAAGTTGATTTGCCAAGTGAAAAGTTAATTAATGATTAAGAAAATTATACTCTAAGACTAAATAGATAATCAATGTATAAACTTATATTACATATTATTCTATCTAATATTTACAATTTAATTTTATTCATAGTTATAAATTTACATAGTATTCTAATAAAAGGGGAGAACACAAGAGATAACAATTGTTTAGATGTAAAAGGACGTGGGATTTCTGGGGGGGAAACATGATTGCATATCCATGACAGAATTTTTGACATGACATTCTTTCATCCTGCGTTGTCAAGAAACAAAGCAAACTTCAGGTGAATGATAATAAAATCTTACGGTGACTTACATAGGGCAAAACATAAATGGAGTGAAACAGTTAAAAAAAAACCAAACTGCTATAATTTTAATCGAGACCCACACTCCCAAAATGGGTAAAGGAGTTTATATTAAGTGATGATGATGATGTATGGTATATGACTTATATATTAGCTTGAGCATGTATGGTCACTCTCATGTTAAGTAGATTTTGATATAGTAAACTAGCTGGTTTTTTTTAATAATAAGAAGACTTTTTAGTTGTTTATTTTCAAGAAGGAACGGAAACCAATAGAAACTTTTTGTAGTTTTTGTAGATGGCGTGGTGGTAGAACTGCCATGCCGCCGCCATGTTTTAATTTAAATCCGCCATATTTTGCTGAGTGTCGCCCATTGCTTGAGTGTTGTGTGTGAATTTTTATGAAAAAACTTATAAAATCATGAATTTTATCAGTTAACTTCCATAATTCTAGTGTCTGTGATATGTGTTAGATCTTTACGAATATAGAATTGATAATTTGCATTCACTGATGCAGCTTTATCTCTGTTTCCCGTCTCGTCTTCCCAATCTAATCTAAACAGAAAATGGCCGACGGTGTTGGTGCGGGTGTCTCCTTTGTTTAGGACAGTTAAAGTGATCCTAAGTGTTAATAGAAATAATGCCTAGTGCCTCGTTTTCCTCTTCGCGTTCTTACGTCCGTAGATCGCGAAGAAAAGGCGGACACCGAATACCATTACCTTCCAGGACACAATCAAGTAAGTAATCCGGGTCGGCAGAAGTTGTCCCAATCATTTATATTCCTTGTCTTTATTGATTCCCGAAACAGTAGGCAGAATTCAACATTTTACAGAGTTTTATCTAAATGTACTGTATAATCGCCAATCGGTGTACTTGGGAATGGCTGTAAAGTTTTCTTGGCAGAGAAAAAAAAAACGAGTAAGTTCGCAAGGCTGTCGTATCGTTCATCATTGTTCCTTGAGGTTGATTGGCATGCAAATTCTTGTTTCATACATTCCACGTCTCATAGAAATATTGAATAGCGCATTTCGGTGACATTTTGCGCAATAACCAGTATTGATTTACAAGATGAAAACCTATTTTGTATGAGGTGATGAAACAGCTGTTTTAGCACTCTCGAACTTCCGATGGGTGCCTATTTGTATGCAATTACGAAACATTATACATTTCAATTGAGGTTCTTATTGTTACTTATATTCTCACATGATATTATCAGTAATTGTTCTCTAGATGTAAATTAAAATGGAAAAAAACAACTTCATACATAATGACTGTTAAAACATTAATCAATTAAAAAAACTCAATATCAAATCATTGTAATATAAATATTGAACTGAGGATGATAACTATTATCTAGCTGTACCCAGAGCTTTGTAAATGTTTGTTATAATGTATTGATCATGTAAATCGCTTAGAAACAATTCTTTTTATATCTTTACATATAAGAAGGTCCTGTACAAATATATTTTGAATAACCAAACACTTTGCCACATGTAATTTTGTCAGTGAATAGAAACTGTAATTTTATGTTTCTCAGACTTGAGACTCAAAACATTTTCATGAATTCTTATTTACCTAGAAAGTTTATCATCACAATGAAATTAAATTTAAATTATTTGGAGCCTATCAGTGATAAAACTTACAAAATCAGTTTAGAGATACCACCAATACTTAAAATGTTACTTTTCTAATACAAAAATAAATGGATGTAAAATAAAATGCATCATGTTAAGTCTTAACTTTTAAGTCTACGCTGAG
Organism: Ecliptopera silaceata; assembly: GCA_932527185.1. NCBI lineage: Eukaryota > Metazoa > Arthropoda > Insecta > Lepidoptera > Geometridae > Ecliptopera > Ecliptopera silaceata. Next base: position 3,573,699 of record OW052208.1, on the reverse strand, counting down.
GAAATCAGACCTTATAATGTGTTTCCTGATTTGTTACTGTTCTATAAACCTAGTAAACTTTAATCAAAGATACTTAAATTTGATCTTACTGCACAACACAACAGAATGATAGCCTATCAGAATAGGTAATTTCATGTTATGATTGTATATATTATTGTAGGTAGGTACAATTTGCAAGTCAAGGTTGCAGACTTTTATCTTATACATTAAAATCTGGGATTACTTAGAACTCTTTACATACAAGGCGGTTCTAAATGCCGGTCGCTCACGACCAGAGCTTAGAAGAATGGGCAAGAAAGTTAAGGCCTGGTTTCTTCTGTTTTTGTATGATATTTGTTTATAGATACAAACGCATATGATGGTAGAAGAAAAATGAAAAAATATACTTAGTTAAGTTTTATAAATAAACAAATGAACAATACTTGTGGCCATGTCTATGCAAAAAAAATGGTGACAAAGTTAAATCAGCAATTTTTGGAGACGCTACTATATTTGTTTTAAAACAGGTCAGATATTTTGGCAACAAATCAAAAGTACAAACTGTTATTGCTAAGTAGAATCTGAATCTAAATGTCTGATGAAACAATCTTGTCAGTTAAGCAATAAGGTTCAATATTGAGTAGCAGCATCCAGAATCTCCCAAATAAATGGGGGAAAATAATAAGGTAGTGTAGCAATACAACTAAAAATACCAGTGACAAACTGCTCTACTGTAGACACTATAAAAACTATATTGATCAGAGTAGGTATGTTGAATCTAATTTGAGTTTGATGTCATTATTCAATTAAATTGACTGTGATTCAAATGATCAGGTCAATAATCAAAGGAAAAATTAAGTGACAATCATACACCTCTCATTTAACATTAAAAGTTACTTACACCTTGGGAGTTGGTTGACCTTGACCTGAGAAAGAACTAAGTACAAAGTATATTTCCGAATTACTTGCATCCTATTCTAGAATGAGTTTATTTAAATATTTGTGATAATAAGTGGTGGCTTCTTGATCCCAACATTCTTAAAAAGAAGAACCATAAAACTAACACAGAATAGTCAACACTATAGATCTTGTTGCAAGTACATAAAGTTATATTTACATTATGTATAATTTCCAGGTGAGCCATGTGAAGTGCCGTGCCCGAACAACGTGTCCGGTAGCGCTATGGCCGCGACAGCTGCTTGTGCTGGCCCGAGTGGCAGCGGAGGCGGCGGAGGCTCTCCACCAGTACCGGCGGCGGCGCCGGCAACCACCGCGGGACACCACAGCCCTTACGACTTGAGACGGAAGTCACCGCCGGCGTATCATGAACCGGGACCTTCGGGCAGTTGCTCTTTACCTGCTAGGAAGAGGCCTAGGACGTGAGTTAATTTATCCACCTAGTACTAACATAACACATACTTACTATCCTGGCACATCAACCCCAAAGTGGGTCTCAGCCTCCGACACGATAGTATGCCACCAATCTCTGTCTTGCGCTGCTTCACTCCTCCAGTCCGCCACTTGGAGACTGCAGATATTAACTTAACAGCTTAATATGCATTTGCTAAATACACTTGAATAAATTATGGAATAGTTAAATAAAAATATTCATGAACATCACATAACAACTGCTGGCAAACTAAGAAAAACTTGTATCACTTGAACTGCAGTCTGTCAAAGATTTAACTGAGATACAAAGCTTGATTTATAAACAAAGGTCTATTATCATTTCTTTCATTAATTGAGGGCTTCTCTGAAAAAAAGGGCACTCATTTTTGATACAGTTAATTTCAATGTTAGTATTAACTGCAAAGCTATGAGTTCTTGCAAGCCACACCTCATTTGAATCAAAAATACAGGATAATGACTAGTTGAAATTATGAATCATTGTTATTAGAAAATATTTTTAATCATAAAAAGAGTTCATATATCATTAAAACTGCAAAATTTAAATGCCAAGAAACTGTAAATACAGTAGGTATACACAATACCTGTGTGATTCATATTACAGTTCATCAAAAAAATAGTATTAGTGCGTAGCAAATAGTTCAGTCAATTCACTGAAACGCACCTCACAGTTGCATGTTGCATAATTCATTCGAAATCATTTTGTTTCCTTACAGCAGTTTGTATATTCTACTATTAATTAATGCTTTCTTGTGTACAAGTTAACATTTGTAGTCACTTTCACTTTATTTTAATGCTAGATTATCTAAGATCTAACAAGATACTGGATAAAATAAAATACTCTGATTTATGATGTGGAACAGAAGGAAAACCTCCGTTTTTAAAGTTCAATATTCAAATGCATAATTAATTACTAATGTTTATTTACTATGTTATATTATGATAGATGAAGCAATGTCTAGAGGTGAATACAAACTAATGTCTAATTAGTAAACATCTATTGATGACAGACAGGTATAACTACATACTTGTATGTGCTTACTGTAGCAAATATCTAGTTCTCATTGTATGATACTATCTTTTTCGAGTGGGATATTCATTATTGATGACAGTTCAGCATGGATGAATTCATGGATACCACAGTTTTTGCTCTGGATTTTTTAGTTGGCACAACTGAGCTGGTGAAAATTCATAAAAAGATAAAGATTATTTATTTGCTTAACATGTGTTAATTAAGATGACAAACATTAATTTTTGTGACAAACATGCTTTACCATCACTGGTGTGCAAATTGAGAGTTATTATCTAGTATGTCTGGTTGGGTGTTGGATTTCCATACAAAATCGGTGGCGCTCGGCGATCGCATATCTGCGATCCGTGTGTGCACAAACTCGTACTTGGGTTACAGATTAAGCTGACTTAGCTATAATTTTATTACAAAAAATCAGTTACAAAATTACGTTAGTGTCGTGCGGTCGTATAATTTACCCGGTCCGATCCCAGCCTGAAAGTACTGCATATCATCATCATTATCGATCACGTACTACATCGTATGCGTACAGAATCTTTGTTCACACTTGTCTGAATTCCAGATCGCTGTCCCAGGGTGTGGATGTATGCAACGTGTCTCAGTACTTGCAATATGAGCTGCCCGATGAGGTTCTTCTTTGCATCCTCTCTCATCTCGCGGAGCGCGATCTATGCCGAGTATCGCAAGTCTGCAAGCGATTTAACACTATCGCCAACGATACTGAACTATGGTGAGATTGAATAGATTTTATGGATGGAGAGTTGCCGGTGTTGGTAACGTATTACAATCACAGGATAGTTAATTGAAATTTGCTGCGAAACTATCATTTGAGTCATTTCAACCGGATTTGTAAACTGCACTCTGGTGAGATTATTTTAGCTCTTAGAGACAAGGAGCTGAAGGAGCTTTCACTAAGGTTTGACTGCAATAGGACATCAGATTCGAATATTATCAATTTGTCAACAACCTTTTGTGATACTGAACAGGTTTTAGGAAAGAGCAGTTGGAGATAGCTTGTGTCGAAGTTACTTTTATTTAATACGCTTATATCTACATTTCGCTTAGACACCGGCTATGTAAGTGGACTAAATAGGACAAGGCGTGGTTATTCAATACAGTATATTTTTGATTATATTGCATTGGTTTTGAGATGCTGAGATGATTGATTGACTTTGTAATGTGTAAATTAAAAATCAGTTTTTAGGGCCGTTGTAACCGTCAACTACATAACTTTGTATTGATCTTCGGTTATCTATCAATTTGTAATAAGTTTTGGCAACCTCGTCAACAGGAAAAGCCTCTACCAATCAGTATTTGAGTACGACACTCCATTAATGCACCCTGCGCCGTGCCAGTTTGAATTCGTCGCGCCGGACGAATGCGACGCAGATAACCCTTGGAAGGAAAGCTTTCGGCAGCTCTATTACGGCATTCACGTCCGCGCCAATCACCGGGCGAAGAAGGACTCTCGCATCAAACACTTCAACACCATCAGGGTGAGTTTTGTTGTAGCATTTTGGACATTCGTTCTCTAACAGATCATCGTGTGAGTGTGAATAAAGTAATGATAAAAGTTATGCATTATGTACATGTAAACGAAAAAATATATTATCAAGCATTTTTTTAAAACTTTGTAGCCGGTTATAAAAATTGGCAGTGAAAAATAAGAAGTGATTGGGGTCTTACATTCCGTATAAGAATACTTACTCACATGTATACCAAATCACTTATAAAAACCTAATTGCAGCTTATAAACAACAAATAATAAAGCCAATGCAAACAGCAAATCTCATGCTACAATTTTCGATTACATCAGGCGGCTCTCGAATACGTGGAGGAGCGCGGCACAGGCGCGGCAACCACGCCCCCAAGCGGCGCCGCGTCCACGGCCAGTAGCGGCAGCACCGCCAGCGTGACCAGTACCGGAAGCTGCTCTTGTGGCGCCGGGGTTTGCAGCTGTCGTCGCGCCGCCTCGACCCACCAGCCGGCGTTACTGTTTGTGCACGCGGGTCTTTACCAGGAGGAATGCCTCGCTATTGATACGGATGTGCAACTCATTGGTAAGTTCTATCTACAGCAATGGTTAAAACTGTTATAAATATAGGAACACTCGTGGATGATAGAAACACGTCTTCTTCACTTATTTTGTTTTCTTTTTTGTGTCGATGATGATATCAAACAAAATTTGCCACCCTTTGTTTTCGGTAGTAGCATATAAGTCTGTCAAAGTACAGGAACAAAATAAGGGCACAATAGGTGAGACATTTGAACACCACACTGCGACTGATAGACGTCTCTCTTGCTCAGATTGAACCTGCAGTGGCCTACTTAGGTCCATAGTCTCATAAGGGATTGTACTTTATCACACATATATTGCATATATCACACACTTTTCTTAAATCAGCTGACGATTCTCCAAGTCACGCTAGCTAGTCAATACAGTTTGGACAAAAATGTTCTTTCATTCCCCAGGTTGTGCCCCTGGCAACGTAGCAGAATCGGTAGTTCTGGAGCGCGAGGCCGAGTCAACCCTCACGTTCGCTGAAGGCGCCAGTCGCGCGTACGCCGGTCACATGACGCTCAAGTTCTCACCGGACGCTACTAGCACTATGCAGCATCACAAGCACTACTGTCTCGAAGTATCGGACAATTGCTCGCCTACCATCGACCACTGCATTATACGCAGCGCTAGTGTCGGTTAGTAATCACATCATAATTTCCAAAAAAAATCATTGGCTACAGACCAAACACATTTAGACCAAACCGAGCCACACCTTGGTACATTGAAAACTTTGAACAGAAAAATTGCTGTAACAACATCGCTTCTTGAATTTTCTTCAATTCAGTTGCTCGAAACACAAAAAGGTCTCATTGAACGCTTTGGTTGACAGTGGGGGCCGCGGTGTGCGTTAGCGGCGCCGGTGCGAACCCCGTCATCAAACACTGCGACATTAGTGATTGTGAGAATGTCGGTCTGTACGTCACGGATTACGCACAAGGCGCCTACCAGGACAATGAGATCTCCCGTAACGCCCTGGCTGGCATATGGGTGAAGAACTTCGCTAACCCGATCATGCGCCGCAATCATATACACCACGGACGCGATGTCGGTATATTCACATTTGAGAATGGATTGGTGAGTACATGATAAGATGCAGGTTCTTGGAACAAATTGATTAAAAAAACATACAATTACAATAATTATGATTAATTAAATTAAGTGAAATTAATACATACTTATTAATTTGACCTGTGTAAAAATCATAAAAAACACTTTTTATTTCTTTTTCTTTATTTTTCGAGAATGCAAGTGTTTCATTATCAATTTTTACTTTACCTATGGATCTAGTTCTCACATATTCATTGATGGAAATCCGACAGGGTTATTTCGAAGCCAACGACATTCACAACAACAGAATCGCCGGGTTCGAAGTGAAAGCCGGCGCCAACCCCACCGTAGTTCATTGCGAGATTCACCACGGACAAACTGGAGGCATCTATGTTCACGAATCTGGTCTTGGACAATTCATAGACAATAAGATTCACTCCAACAACTTTGCTGGAGTTTGGATCACGTCTAACAGTAACCCAACGATTCGGCGCAATGAAATCTACAACGGCCATCAAGGAGGCGTGTACATATTTGGAGAAGGTCGTGGACTTATCGAGCACAACAATATTTATGGAAATGCTTTGGCTGGGATACAGGTATGTTTCATTTGAAACTTCTGCCTATATTTCGCGTTAGAACAATCCATACAAAACCTATTTTGTTTCACTATTTTATTTTGTTCTACTATGGACGCTATGACTCAATGGGTCTTACTTTTCAAACCTAAACAGTTCTTCAACGCTAAACATTATTGTGATACCGCTCGCTAGCCACAATCGCGCGTAAAACTGAAGATCTATAAAATAGAAATGCTTTTTAACCCAATACATTTTCATTACAGATTCGCACCAATAGCGACCCTATAGTGAGACACAATAAGATCCACCACGGTCAGCACGGCGGTATTTACGTACATGAGAAGGGCCAGGGTCTTATTGAAGAAAACGAGGTGTATGCCAACACCTTGGCTGGTGTGTGGATCACTACTGGATCCACGCCGGTGTTGCGTCGTAACCGTATTCACTCGGGAAAGCAGGTAAGAACAACACATGAAAAACATTACTTCATTTGTCGTAACAAATGTAGAAGTCGGAATTGGTTGCCGCTTTAGCTGGCTGCTTCAAAACCTAATCAAATATTATTCAGTAACATTACCAGATCCATCAAATTATAAATCACATTGTTTTGCACAGTTATTGTTTTCATGAATTATCTGACAAAGCATATACCCACGTCAAATGTATTCAAACTTGCGCATATTTTTGTACATTAGGTCCTCAGCAATGCTGCAGTAAATCGCAAGATGACTAGCGTATTTGCATAATTTATCGTACATTTTGGTTATACTTTTTTTATAAATTATAAATTTATTTTAGGTCGGCGTTTATTTCTACGATAACGGCCATGGTAAACTAGAAGACAACGATATATTCAACCACTTATACTCTGGCGTCCAAATCAGAACAGGCAGCAACCCCGTTATAAGGGGTAACAAGATTTGGGGCGGACAGAACGGCGGTGTACTAGTCTATAATGGAGGCCTAGGGCTTCTTGAACAAAATGAAATATTTGATAATGCCATGGCCGGAGTGTGGATAAAGACTGACTCCAACCCAACGCTCAAGAGAAATAAGATTTTTGACGGGCGTGATGGGGGTATCTGTATTTTTAATGGCGGAAAGGTTAGTAACAGGATTTTTATAACTACTTTTTTCTCTATCATGTATTCCGATAAGTACTTTATTTCACAAAAGTAAAAACCTATCAGCATAACATGTTATGTGAATACATGATATGTAAGTGGAATGTGAATTTATGTTGCCATTCTTCATTTCTCAATTATTATGTCCCGTTTTGTCAAGTACTTTTGATGATGAGCAATCAAGCTTATTTACATACTGTTTGCAGGGAGTATTAGAAGAAAATGACATATTTCGCAACGCGCAAGCGGGCGTGTTGATATCAACTCAAAGCCACCCAGTGCTGCGACGTAACCGCATATTCGACGGACTGGCGGCCGGCGTTGAAATCACCAACAACGCGACCGCTACGTTGGAACACAACCAAATCTTCAACAATAGGTTTGGAGGTGAGTCAAGTTCTCCCGTGAATAATACATCACACATCATCGGTCACATTTTGCTCATTTTTCCTCAAAAAGACTTTTGTACAACAGTACATCGTATGGAAGAGAACTATTTTTGTAGGACAACAGTCCTACAAAAATAGTTCTCTTCCATACGATTAGAATAGATGATGGCTACAAATCATATAAATAAATAAATAATGTTGGACAATCCACACAACATCATCTAGCCCCAAGCTAAGCAGAGCTTGTGTTATGAGTACTAGAAGACTGACATACTTAATATTATACATTACATAGATAGATATTTTTTTTTATTATACATATAATACCCAGAGCACCCGGAATAAATATTTGCAGAACATACAAACATTTATTCCGAGGCGGGAATCGAACCCGCAACCTTCCGCGTCGCAGGCGGACCATCGCCCACCGCGCCACATCGGTCGTCATATGCAGAGAGAATTACTAAACATTGATTTACTATTGTTATCATTTAATAATGAACTATTGCATACCTCAAACAAACATGCAATATACAAACTTACAAGCAAAAGAAGTACATTTTTCCAGCATTATTTATTTATTTTATTTTGTTCTAGGTCTTTGTTTAGCGTCAGGTGTATCTCCTCTAGTGCGAGGAAACAAGATCTTCAGCAACCAGGATGCTGTGGAGAAAGCGGTGGGCGGAGGACAATGCCTCTACAAAATATCTTCCTATACTAGCTTCCCAATGCACGATTTCTACAGGTAATTAACACAAACTTTTGATTTAGTATATATTGTCAATTACTTAAATCTTTGTCATTTATAATTTTATTTTAATGGTGCATTGTTTCTGTATTTTAGTTTTATTTTCCGTATATGTTATTTCTAAAAAAAAACAATCAGCTACGATAGCCATAGCCAATGTAATTGATTGAAGCCAGTGTAAATTAATTGGTATGTGGTGACAATAAATTAGGTAATTTTTTTATTTAATCATTTATAAATCTGGATTGTCAATAAGAATCATTTGCAATTCCAGGTGCCAGACTTGCAATACGACAGACCGCAACGCAATCTGCGTCAATTGCATCAAGACATGCCATTCTGGTCACGATGTGGAATTCATTCGCCATGACAGGTATAGTCTAGGATTAGCAAAAAGTTCGGATAGTGTCTAATCATCATCTTATTAGAACCTTATAATAGCAATGTGTGCGTAAAATTGTCCTGTAAATTAAAATTCAATCGAAATTCCGTGCCTCAGTCAAATGCTGATGCAATGTCGTCAGGCTGACGAATCAAGGAATGATGCACTGGTACTGACGTAAGTAAAGATATCTTGAGATATTGTGGATATGGTTGGATTTTTGTAACATTCGGTGGAATAACACAGTGTTAATAGCCAACTGAGAGTCCATTATCCTCTCAAACTTCACCTAGCATGACTGAGCATCAAACTCTTTGAAGACTAAGAGCTAAGGATGAAAAAACTAGTGAAGGGAACCAGCGCTCGAATCTTACAATGTTCGCCTCATGATGATGAGTAGTAATGCACGAGTTGCACAACAAACAATTGACAAGCGTAACATTTCCAAGGTATTAAATATTCGGCGAATACTGGTCCTTTGTTTTTAATTAATAAAAAATATATAGTTTTCCTTATTTACTATGATTTGTGAGTTTGATTTTATGCCCCAAATATCGGGAAATAATCAACCTCACAAATCATGGTAGATATTCCGTTTATAAAGAAAACTATATTTCCTGAATGTCGGAGAAGAGCATATCTCAACGACATCATCAGTAATGTTTATAGACTTGGTGGGCGTCATGAGGGTAAAGTGCTAGCACAAAACACAATTGTTGTAGTTTCCACAATATTTTATTTAGTTTGAGGGTAATCACTTGATAGAATAACTTAGAAAGAGAAATTATAACTTTTATGACCGAGCAGTGAGTTCAAAGCACCAATCTTTAAACAAACTTCAAGGATCCAACTCGATCCATCTCTATTCCACAACAAGGCCCCGTGACAACTGTGCACTGCCTTATAAATGCCTACCGCATAAAGATGGCGCCTCGACCACACTCAAGCCAAATGCTCTGCTCTGATTGGTCATTACTTAAATTACGATTATAAAGTTATTTAGCCTCTTAAAAACGTAACTAATTAAATAAAATCAATTTAAAAGTTATTAGAACCTTTTACAATTACAGTAAACATTAAATATTGCACACTATGCATAGAACAGCAATTTATTTGACAATGGCTACTTAATAACTTCCTCCATTAGCTATAATTACTTTTATGTTTTCAGAAATATGATTTTAGGATTTATAACAATGTAAAAATTCGTTTTAAATTAAATTAAGATTTACAGAAGAGGTTTTACATTATAATGACAATGTTATGCGTAATCGAACAATCAGCAAGCAACTCCTTCAATGGCTATCTCCGACACGGCCGTCCTGACGTATCACACGCCCCCGTGTGATGTTGAAGGTCGCGCATCATAGTTATCTGAAATAAGAAAATATTTTGGTATAGCTCGGCCACTCCTGGCTAAAAAAAATATCAAAACCTTAATAACCTCAGTGCTACCCATTACTTTAAGTGCGTAGTTTAACCACAGTACTAATTAATAATCACAGTAACATCCATATGGCCACTTCGCCTGTATCTCTACTAATTTAGTGTCAATGGCCAACTCGCCCTTAACTAATTCCACTTTCAATGGCCACCTCGCCCTTAACTAGCTACACTTTCAATGGCCACCTCGCCCTTTGAAAGTTGGCCACCTCGCCCTTAACTAGCTACACTTTCAATGGCCACCTCGCCCTTTGAAAGTTGGCCACCTCGCCCTCAACTAGTTTCACTTTCAATGGCCACCTCGCCCTTTGAAAGTTGGCCACCTCGCCCTTAACTAGTTCCACTTTCAATGGCCACCTCGCCCTTTGAAAGTTGGCCACTAAGAGTGACTCTACACAAGATCTGAGAGTCGCATAATACGCTAGATTTTCCTACACCCGTCAAGGTAACAATTGCACGCTGTAATACACCAACAAGCTCGCGAGAGACGCTCGGAACAATCAGCCCCGGAATCAAAACAAAATGAGAACTGCTCACCAAATTGAGCGATTATTCCGGTGACAGGTCTCACAGACAGGTGAAACATCGCACATGTTCACTTGCTTCACAATGCTGGGTGCTGCCGTGGATTGGGAGCTGCTGCCTGCAGCCATAAATGCCTGCGAGCACCGTGATGCCACGTGGCCCTCAACACCACACTTGAAACAAGTGACAGGGGTCCGCGTAGCAACGGCCGTGTTGGGGCGCTCGGAGAACGAAGCTGTTTGCTGCTTGTCTTGCGGTCGGCTGAAACATTCAAAAGATTTATGGCCAAACTTTCCGCAAGAGTAACATTCAATTGATACGGAACTTAACCTAAGGCGTTTATTATCTGGCGCAGCGCTTGTAACAGTTTTCGTTGCCTCTTGGTAACTTTTTTTGCGATAAGAAAAGGCCATCAGTTCTCTCTGCATTTTAATGCGGGTAGTTATTTCTTCCGAAAATATGCGACGTTGTAATCGCGGCTCGATTTGCCCCATGTGTGCAAGTATTAGTGATACCACTATCTCTTCTTTTTCTAAACTACCCCAACGTGACATAAGCAGAGTAAACAGACGACTTGCATATGCAGCGAGGCTTTCACTTTCAAGCGGTTTGCTATTAAGCGTGTTTAGTATCGTCGCTGCACATGTTTCAAGCGTATCAAAGCGGGAAAGAAAGATTTCCTTGAATTCAATCCATTTCATATTAGGAAAAGTAATTTGGGAAAGCCATGTTGCGGCTGAGCCTCTCATAGCTTTACTAAGTATAAGAACTAATTTACTTCCCTGTATATCGCGGTCCGATAAGCAGATGTCCGCCGTTGCTAGCCAGGCCCGTGCGTCGCTGTCCTTGTCTTCCGGTTCAAATTTAGGCAGCGTAATGGTCTTGTCCTCCGTTCTTGGTTGATTGGATAGCGCCTCCACGAGCAGCCGCATACTGGTTTGCTGCGCCTCGAATAATGCGCGCAATCCGTCATCTGCTGGTGTCCGTGGATCCTCATTTTGTGCCGGCACCGATCCCACTTCTGATGTCGGAGAAGAGCATATCTCAACGACATCATCAGTAATGTTTATAGACTTGGTGGGCGTCATGAGGGTAAAGTGCTAGCACAAAACACAATTGTTGTAGTTTCCACAATATTTTATTTAGTTTGAGGGTAATCACTTGATAGAATAACTTAGAAAGAGAAATTATAACTTTTATGACCGAGCAGTGAGTTCAAAGCACCAATCTTTAAACAAACTTCAAGGATCCAACTCGATCCATCTCTATTCCACAACAAGGCCCCGTGACAACTGTGCACTGCCTTATAAATGCCTACCGCATAAAGATGGCGCCTCGACCACACTCAAGCCAAATGCTCTGCTCTGATTGGTCATTACTTAAATTACGATTATAAAGTTATTTAGCCTCTTAAAAACGTAACTAATTAAATAAAATCAATTTAAAAGTTATTAGAACCTTTTACAATTACAGTAAACATTAAATATTGCACACTATGCATAGAACAGCAATTTATTTGACAATGGCTACTTAATAACTTCCTCCATTAGCTATAATTACTTTTATGTTTTCAGAAATATGATTTTAGGATTTATAACAATGTAAAAATTCGTTTTAAATTAAATTAAGATTTACAGAAGAGGTTTTACATTATAATGACAATGTTATGCGTAATCGAACAATCAGCAAGCAACTCCTTCAATGGCTATCTCCGACATGAATATATTTTTATCCCGAATATTTTTTATTCTTTATAAAGAAAACTTTGTTCAAACCTAGTCTCAAATTTAATATAAAATTGAATGTAAACATGATATTTTTTTAGATTTTTCTGCGACTGCGGCGCCGGGACGCTGTCGAACCAGTGCCAGCTGCAGGGCGAGCCCACGCAGGACACGGACACGCTGTACGACTCGGCCGCGCCCATGGAGTCGCACACGCTCATGGTCAACTGAACCCGCCGCCATCTCTCCAACAAGCCAGCACTGGCTCTAACAGTATTGTACACACTATCCTCCTCGTTATTTATTTTTAGATGTTAACTCGCCGCGACGCGATCAAGTACCCCACCAGAACTGAACGCTTACGATTATGTGATTCGAATATTGTGTGGGGGTCGTGTCCCCGCCGCATCCCACTCGCGTGCGACCCCTGCTTCGGCCCCTTGGCTGCCGTCGTATGCGAGCAGCACCGCCGCTACTAATGATCGAGATGTGGGGTGATAAGATCTTCATCCGTGTGATATCCCACAACGGTGTACTGTGCCTTATCCCCCGTCAATTTGAATGCTGCCAGCTCCATTTTGCAGAGCACAATATTAGGTTAATGATTATAGAGATCCTAAAATGTGAACACTCCTCTTCCGTGCCTTCCAGCTGGAAGGATAGAAACTGATAAAATGTATTGGTTGTGTTAAATTTAGGTATTTTGTATCATAGGCGATCGATAAATGCTTATGTCTAACCCATACATTTATCATTTCTTCCATTGAAATAGCAAATATTTTATACTTTTCGAAGTCCAGTTGTTTTCATCTGCAGACTGCTGTTAATTGTTTTACATGTTTATACATTGTTAAAACTGTCTCAAATAGTCTAATTGATAATGTCGTAATGCGATTATAACGGAGAATGTTGGACCGACGTGGTATTTTGTAAACGCAGCTAATATTCTACGTCATAATTTGCTCAGTACTGTGCTATGTTCTGGTCGGGTACCCACTCATGTATCAAGACTGCCATGTGGGACGGGAGTTGATTACCGCTCGTGAGCCGTCTCTCAAGGATTGGTTGAGAGTTAGCTCGGAGTACTGTGATGAACCGTGTGCAAGGCGACAACGCACCGCTGCGATTAGTAAACATTGCCATATAAACGCGTGTCAGCGGTGCGGAGTCGCTTTGCCCCGATGCCGCATGCCGGTACAATTGGCACAGTACGCGATCGGTGGTGGCCGGTACGCAGCTCCCTGGTCCACGCGCCCCACTCTAGGGTTATCTCTCGGCGAGATGTCGTCTGTCCCGTCAACTCTACGGGCGCGTCTCTCGTCTGTTTCTAGTTCGATTATTTTTATTATCTAAAACTTCGTAATTTGTATTGTAATCGCGAGTCGCTGCCGTTTTTGCGGCCACCTTGTCGCATACACGTAACCTTATTAATTATTATCTATTTTCATCATTGTACATTATAGTTGAAAAAAAAAACGTATTTCGGACATTGTTACGCTATCTGTTAATGTAGGGAATTTTTTAATCATTGGTACTTAATAATTATTGTAATTCGTCGCGTAGTATCATGCATTCCCAAATTGTAATCGTACAGTTAAATCGAGATCACGTTGACATTAGAATAATGTTATTCATTTTGTAAGATGTACTGGTAGGAGCGTATAATGTTATTGTATCTCATAGTTTCATAATCACGAGGAAGTTATATTTTTGTTTCTTCAAAAAAAATATTGGAATAAATAATTATATTTAGTTCTAGTTTTGATCCAGCGACTGTGACGGTCACGATAGCTGTTATTGTAATACTTATACCTAATTAGATCTTTTTAACAATTGACGACAAGATTCATTTTAATTTTGGGGCATTTATTCGTTAGCTCTCCTGACAATAAGGCTTATTGTTGAGACGTTTTAGTTAATAAAGATATTTGTACATGGAAGGTTGATGCGAGGGTCGACGACGGCGACCATCCGTCGAATGTCGGGAGTGAGGGGGAGAGCTGCCGCACGAATACTAATCTCTCGTCTAGGAGTCTGCCTCGCCTAAATATTGTGGCGCTCCTAATGCGCTTTGTAAATATCTATGTCACACAATAATCGAAAACTTAGTTATTAATGTATTTGTATCATTATATTTTTATTATTGATCGCAACGTGTATGTTTAATTTAATGAAGTACGTACGTAATGCAGGAGGGCCTTCAATAGGTGTGAGCTCAGTGAACTTATCGTAACCCTTGCAAAGTCAATGTGATGGTTGCTATCTTTCAACTTCTTTCGAATTCAATACCTTTGTTTCTTGTATGACCAGAAAATGAATCGTGTTTGTTAGCCATGTGCTATATTGAGGAACTCAAATTTTACGACACAGTAAAAAGATTGAGTTTTGCACAGAATTTAGTAGCAGAGTCATAGTTTTGTAACAACCCTATTTGGGATTATTGGTTTTGCATTTCAGATCTTTGAGTTATAAGAAATGAACGTATATAATTCGTAAATAACTTTATAGATAGTATCCATTGCACTGATGATCGGTTCCACTGGAAATGCTTACGCCCGCGGTCGGCTCCGGCTTGCATGCAAGCAAAGCACGTATCGCCTTTGAGCCAGTAGTTAGTCCGAATATATCGACAGTATATTAGGACGGAATGTGCGTATTTACTCGGAACAGATCTTAGGTACAATTGATATTTTATTATATTGTTAATTTAAATTTTGGTATTGATATCGATTGAGAAGCAATGTTAGGAAAGGAAGCGCCGTGCGTACGGCCACAGTGCTGATAGTGTAAGTCTAGCCCATAAGGTATATGAAATCTAAATTACTCAGTAATCACTATTGCAAGTTTAAATCGTCTTTCCATAGCACGGTATGTTCTGAATCTGCTTTTTTATAATCCTCAAATCTGTGATCATCGCTAAATGTGTAAGTGAAAATATTTTAGTTTGAATACCCATGTTCAGAATAATGTGAATTATGTATCATTGTATTTGTTCAACAAAATTATATAGCGCCGATGCTTTTATATTATTATGTACCTATCGAATTGAACGTGGAAATTGTTATTTATTGAATTGTCAGAATGTTCTTAATTTATTGAATTCAAATCTGGATATTTTGTTTATACACGAAAATACCACTGTAAAAGCCGTGATAATACATCATATAATATTATAAATTGGAATTTTATTTACCCATACCTATCCTGTAAATTAGCAAGTTCTGAAATTGATAGGCATCGCATGTTATAAAAGCCTTTATACGTTCTGGCTATGGCTAATAGTAGGTACTACATTTATTTTATAGCTCTACTACCGAACCAGTCTCCGCCGGTGTAACTTCGTATTTGAGAAATAAGTATCTAAGTCGTAAAAATATGAAAGCGTAAGTATGATTAAAAACATTTTTATTATAAATTTAAAATACAATTAACTTATATTTACACAAATGGCCACTTGATAAATAAAGGTTGATTATACCTAATTGAGCAATTGAAATGGTTGATTAAATTCAAGGCACTCTGTAGGTAAGAACTTTAAACATTTATACTGGATTTTAATACTTTAGTTGTACGCCCGTTGGAACTTCTGTCTAGGAGATCGTCTTCTCGGGGAAACATGAACAGCTTTCAATGGCGTGTTTGTTTTTCTCACGTCATTTGATGTAACAGGCCGCGAACTTTTGGGTGTAACCAGTGGTTTTCTCATAACGGGTATCTGAGGTGTCCTCAAGGTGACATTGCTTATTTGAGGTGAAACCACTTTTTTAGGCGGTGGCGTCGTTTTCGTATTTGATCGCCATTCAAACTCGTTTCTGCTCGGACCACTTAATCTACTCGATTTGGGAATATTGCTATTGGTGGCCTCATTCCTGGATCTAACAGGAATACCGCGCGTTGCACTTTCATTCAGATTGTTTTGTTCTTTAGGTTTAATGTAGGTAGTACTTTTCTGCGGTCTAGACAGATATTGGCCGCTGACTCTTGGCTTCCGCGCGAATCCCGTGCTAGCTGTTTTTTCTGCTGTCTCGGAAGATTTGTCGGAGCTCGATTCGAAGAGCTTTGCTTTGGCTAGTACGGCTCCGGCGTTTTTCCTAAGTTTGTTGACGGAGGGTCTGCCAGACTGTCCCGAGCCATCCAGTTCGCCGGTCTTGTCCATGAAGAATGCTGCAGCGCTGCGCCACTTCTGTTGCGTATGCGAGGGACTCGGTTTCGGAAGTTTTGAATTCTTACTGAGAAGATAGTCATTGCGACTCATTTGATTCAATTTATTAGTTTTCCCGGTTGAGTTCAGAGTGTTGTTCATAGAGTTTTCTGACGCTGTGTTATCCCAACTGTTGTTAACGGTTAAGTTTAGAGACCTTCGTGCCGGTAGTCTATTCATTGTTTTCTCTGGGCTGAAGTACGATATGAGACTAGTTCGTTTTCGTGCTTGATATTTTTGATTTATTTCGGAATTGTTTAGAGATTCCGACATCGAATCATCCCAATTATTGGAAGTTTCCATCTTTGGTGGCTCTGGATCGGGCTTCGTGCTGGTTCTATCACGACGCCCCAATCCAATATACGGGTAGAACCTACTCGCGATTTGACTAGCTTGCGATTGCGACACGTTCCATGACTTGTGTCTGACTATTTTGGTGAGGTTCTCTTTAGATCGGCGTCGTATCGAGCCAATTTTCCTCGCACTTGGCGACCTAATGATTTTTGCATCAGTGGTGGGTCTTATTTTCAACTCCTTACTCAGTCGCCTCGCCAAGTTATCTGAATTTGGGCAGTTGTTATACATGGCGACGTCTTCCAACGTTTGTTCGTAGACGTTTTGCACCTGTTGTAGCGGTTGTATTTTGGGGATGACGTCCGTAAATTCTCTCGACAGTCTGTTTTCGATAGCGGACACTCTACTTTTGATCTCTTCATATTCCTGTTTGGAGATTCTGACGTAGTCTTGTTGTTTCATGTCGGGGGAGAGATCTATGGTGTCGTGTGCGCTGAACAAATGTTCAGAGGACGTCAACATGTCTTCGCTGCTGGTTTCCGAGTTCTTGTGCGAGTTGAAATCTTTGTTTATTATTGGGGTGCTTCTTGCATCCATAAGGCTGAGCCGTAATCGTTTTCGTTCGATTCCCCTGGAAAGATCAGAGAACATTCAATCAGAGGAACATATGTTCATTATTTCGATAAATATGCATGCAAAGTAAATTCATACAACGATATTACGCAATCTTACATTTTCATTGGTGTGTACGCGATCTCCTTCTGCGCAAGGTCCTTAGTGATTTCTTTCCTGTAATAAAAACAAACATGCAAATAAGTGTACCTTTCCAGATACTCATACTTTAAAATCATTGGTATCAAAAATAGAATGGGTATTGTATGCTACCCTTCTCTTTGGGAACTCTAGCAATGCATTACTCCATCTTAACTTTAATTAGGTAGCCTTAGGCTATAATTTCGCTTACTTAGTTTTAGCAGAAAGTCCTTCGTATGTGTCGTATTTGCGCTTGGCGGACTTGCTAAGCACTGGAGTCTTGCCGTTTTCGAGAGCCGCAGCCGGCGTATGTGTATTGCCAGAGACCATCTTACGCAGACCGCTCAGCATACCTGTTTGAAATACAAGTTTTATAAATAAATAAAATTGATTTATTTATAAAGTAATGGTATTTATTAGTTTCCACCACATAACTAAAGGCTTATCAAGGATTAGTTAGTTGAGATCTAAACTGGAATGATGCTTCTAAATGATAATACATACTTTTAATTTCAAACAGTCGACGCCTACTTTGATATAGGTACTTAAATAATGAGAAATAGAAGTAAATAATATTATTTAACTAACGGTTTAGTGATCCGCTGCGTCGTTTCTTCCGCCTTGCCCGATGCACATCGGAATCGTCATCTAGTTGATGCATTAGATCTTCGGTTAGCACTCCAATATGTTGTGCATTTTCGATGAATATCTAAAACCACAATAAATTAAAATAAACTACTTATAGTCAATTAAAGTAAATACCTATTTTTTTTATTTATTCTGTTTTTTTAGTAATAACTAGACTAGACATAAGAACTAGTTAATTATCTACAAGTCAAGGCAGTTTTCATAGTTGTTAGGTAGATGTTGGATGATCTAGGTAGCCCATAAATGACAGCTTATTTACAAACTTTCGACTATAATTCTTTATAATAGGATATGATATCAAACCTTGACAAGGGCAACATGGTGCTCCAGGCGTTGTGCGGATGCAGCTGCGGGAAGTGGCATGACACTCGGAGCCAGCACTATTGCCAGGTTGGATGAGTCCATCCGGTTATCTTTGTGTCTCGATGCGATGAAGTTTAACAGCTGAGGAGCATTCACAAAATCTTAAGTCTAACAAATAATATACAAATTTTGTCAGAAAATAAAGTAAAGTACCTAAGTAAAAAAATTCTTTATTCAATAAAGCACAAGGATCATTTGGGTTGTTACATATAGTTGCTATTTCATGAAAATTTAATTCACTATTAAATTTTCATGAAAAACCATTTTCATGAACTAAATTACAGATGAATTTGCTGTGATATTTCTTATCAGAAATACCCTACTTTCACTATCAGACAGGATGCCCAGATAAGTAAAATAGAAGTACAAGAGAGTAAGCTATGTGTTACTGAAAAAATTTAATTAACTGGTCAGTTAGAGCATAGTAATACAAACGTTTTTTTCTTAGCTTGTAAATAATAAGAATTTAAATAGAAAACATGATGATGGCTTACAACATTGACACTACACTCACTATCTTGACAATGGGTTTATTATTACTAGCCCATTTTATCCAACTGGCCTCATTATCACATTTCCATATTTCACAATAAAGTGTGACTGAAATGCTTTTATTTACAGTATAAAATTCTGCAGACATTTTGAAGAGCTTAATACTCTAATAATGTTAGTGTCAAAGTTACCTCCATAATATAATGTAACAAATGAACATGTAATACAGGCAGCAGTAGCAGTGTGTGTAGTATTGGTTTCAGGGCGTCTTCTCCAGCTGTGATCCTACATCGAAGCAGTAGATCCTGGACTTCTGCACTGATTAGGGGTTCGGGTAAACATCGCAAGTACAATTTTAGTACACTGGCCACATCGATAGGGTGATGGCCATCAGATACACAGCCACCAGCATCTAATAGTCGCTGTAAAAAGAGAAAATGCTTACAGCTAGGCATGTGGACTTCCAGCAGTGGGACCGGACAAAGTAGGCTTGGAAAAGACTGAATAATGTTCCATATCAAATGCCAAGTTAGCTCAGTAATATTCATTTAAAAATCTTTTGGTTTATCTTAAACATACATATCGAAAGTTAAGGGTGGGGTTTCACTTTATCATCAAGATCTGATTTCAGAAACAATAATAAATGGTAAATTCCCTACTACTAAGTCTACCATACAAACCTTAATATCTTTTTGGCGGTTCTGTGAGCCGGCTTTGCGGAACAAGCCTTCGATGTGAGCATTACTTCTGAGTACAGAAGACATTTCAGTGACAATCATAGGAACACACAAAGTGCTCCCACAACAAATTACACTGCACGAGGGCACTTTTACTATAGGCGCCCCGAACACTGTTTTGTGGTCCTAAAATAAATTGAAGTTCATAGAAATCAAAAAAGAAAATATTTGACAATGCGAATTAAAAATCTGCGGAACCATATCTCACTTTAACATTTTTCAAGATTATTTTCTTTAGACGATGCTTTAATCCAGCCTTTTTAAGCTCTCCAACTATTATTGATTGCAGTCTGCCATGATTTATTCCATCTGATATTAGCATTTTGTTTATTTCTGCATTAATAAAACAAATTCACACAACTTTTCAAACCAACCATTCGTTATAAATTACGTTTCGTTGCACGTAACGTGACATTTAGTGTCATATATTTTAATACGGTTGAAACATAGGCCTTCAAATAGTTGAAAATTTTTTGTGCGCATGCTCCAACTTCCGCCATGTTTTTCGGGCACTTTTTAGACAAATGTATGAGAAGTGCACGGTTTTATAAGAAAATAGTAATAAAACAAGTAATAATAAACATAATTTTATAACCAGTTCAATTCAAATTATTGTGCATTCATGATGAAATTATATTACAAGTATTTTAATTAAAAATATAATGTTATCCATAAGAAAAGGGGCAATAAAACGTTGTTGTTATGGAGTATGCCGCAGTGATACGCGTTGTAGGGAAATCCTTTCAGGAGAGTTTATATTATTTCATTAGTTTTCCAAAACCTTGTTTTGAATATAGACGGAAACTCTTAAAAAAACACTTAAAAATTTGTCACAAATGTCCTAAATGTGTGGGTATTTGTGGGTAAAGCTGTGTGGACGAGGTGATGGTCGATTTCAAGGAATTGATAATTTAAATAAAGACACAATTATCTATTTGTTCACTTCATTTTGAAGGAGAATCTGGTCCAATAAACGAATATCCAGACCCCATCAGTTGTGCAAGAAAAACAAATAGTGATAATGAAATAATAAATATATTTCATTAATTATTAAATAGAGGCTTCTATTATAATTATTATTTTTTGTATTTAGTTTTACTCATTATTATTTAATTATTAATATCCTAACCTCTCAACTAGTTCGCTTTATTTCCTCCTTGAGGACGACCATGGCATTTTAACCATCGTTGTAACTGAATAAAGTTGTGGGCTTCTACGGTAGGATGCAATAACAAAGCTCCGTCAATTAATTTTTCATTTAATTGCACTATTAAAGGTGTTAATGCTTGTTGCCCAGCCATTTCTATAAAAAGTGCCCGAAACTTTCATATTGCCGCCTTTTTAACATGGCGGCCGCGCATGCGCTGAGCATACTGTGGACAGGTCTATTACCAACGGATGGCAATAATGGAACGTTATTTTCGTTCAGAAATTGTTAAAATTTATATCCTTTCGAATTTTTTTTTCGACTTTATTTTAATTATTTTAGACGTTTGATGTTCTATGCCATTGATTATTAAATTTTGATAGAATGGACTAATCCCATGATCCAAAATTCAATAGTACAAGACCGCCATGGAAAATCATTCGTAGATTTATAAAAAAAAACATTTATGTAGTTGGTTTCCTCTTTTTTTTATGAGAAAGAAGAGCTGCTATGCTATTTATGCTACAACTGTTCATGAACCTGAAACAAACTCAAAAATGTCAACAAAACACACGACATGACACAAAACATGACAGCCATATGGTATTTAATTTAAGTTCTGTGATGACAGCACAGCACGAAACTAATAATTTATTTGTTTTCTTTCGATTAACTTGTAGATTGAGCATTATTTGAGGTCGTGAATTACTCACGTAATTGAGACATAACACACGCAAAATAAAATGATAGAACTTTCAGCAAAACTTTCTACTGGCACGGTGTACCTAGCTGGAGAGGCTTTAGAATGCTGTATTTCCTTCTGCTACACCACTCAGCCTGAGCACAGAAACTCACAAAGTCACTGGTACATACAATAAATCTTTAGCAAATTAATCTTATTTTTTTTTTTTTTGCTTTTTTGCGGCCTTGATGGCCTATACTAAAAATTAATCTTATACCTTCATTACTGTGTAATAGACAGAATGTAACTCTCTAGATATATAGTGAACAATTAAAAAATCATGACTACAAGAAGCCTCTGTTCTCTTTACAGTGATGCACTAGAAAACTTAGCATGGGCCTCTGCACAAATACACTGCTTTTATTCAACATCTGGGAACACGGGTGACAAGACACCCACTGTAGG
Organism: Ecliptopera silaceata; assembly: GCA_932527185.1. Lineage (NCBI taxonomy): Eukaryota > Metazoa > Arthropoda > Insecta > Lepidoptera > Geometridae > Ecliptopera > Ecliptopera silaceata. The sequence continues at coordinate 3,551,476 of OW052208.1, read as the reverse complement.
CCGGACCACTTCACTGGAGGTCAATAACTGTGATATAGGAGATGTAGTCTTCCACACAAAACCCAAGATACTGTTCTGTGATCTAACTATCCCTCTAGGAGAAACTAAAACATGTAAGTAACAGTGTAGAAAAAGTTTACTTATTATATTTCATGTTTTAAAGTTTTCTTATCTGTATTGAAAACAATAAGCTAATCACCAATTAGATGTTTTTACATGTATACATACAGTACAGTGCTCATACCTTAGTTGTAGACCAGGTAGGGTCTGTAATTTTGCCAAAAAATGCAATAAAATAATAATATTTTTTTAATAACTTTCCTGATCTCTATCTACAATGCTTCTTTTTCATCACATCATTAAACATAACAAAAACAATATAATATTTAGCTCATAAACATTAATTGAAATTTCAAAATATTTTCAGTTTGGTATCGAGAATCCTTACCAATAGAAGCCCCACCATCATACAGAGGAACATCAGTAAAATACTCCTACAAAATTACAATTGCCACACAAAAAGTTGGTTCACACATAAAAATGGCACGGATACCATTCAGGGTTCTTCCTATCAGTCCAATTATGAATATGCAGGATTTAGCAGCATTGTGTGGAAATGAAACTACAGAGGAACTGCAACCTACAAATCCATTCTCAGAAGAGAGGAAAGTAGAAACACCTTTGACCATGGCTTTACAAGTTTTACAGGTATTTAAGTGGAAATACTTTTTTTTTATCTGCAATCAGCTTGTAGGGTAAGAGCTCCAATGAGAATTTTACCTAATGTTCTAAAATATACTAATGTACTCAAATATACTATGGATCGAAATTGCCTGGAGTTTTAAAAATTATAATGAGCTGTTATTTGATATTTTTATTTTTTCAGAATCTTACAGCAAGGCGAAGTCCAAATTCATACATGATTACAAATACTAGAGGGAAAGTAGGCAGGTTTTGTTTATTCAAATCTGCTTATAAATTGGGAGAAGATATTGTTGGGACATTTGACTTCTCAGTTGGTACTGTAACATGTATGCAGGTATTTGAAAATACTTATTCTGTCCTAAATTATTTGATGATTCATTATCAACCCTCTATCTCACACTATGTGGTATTGGCATTTGATCTTAAAAGATATATTGATTCAATATCTTTCCTATTTGTGATGATGGATTTTGGAACAACTATTATGAAGTAATACTTTTGTTTAAGTCATGTCTTTGAGCTGACTGCCAACTTCAAAATAGCTTAGGTACTTATATAATAACCGCCGCGCGCCGCGGTAAAGCATTTTTTGCTGGATTAAGCATGCGCAGTGTTAGGTTATTTCGTTACGGAATTTCTGGATTCTCCACGCTCAATGCCCGCGATAGAAACTATGTATGTAACAGCTTAAAAAAATAAAAAAAATTTTACTCATTCTAGGTATCAGTATCACTGCAGCCAGAAGAAATAGTGAAGTCAAAATCTCCCACAAAGAATGTCAGCAAAGACACGAGTAGCAGATCCATGACAGTGGCGCGGTATCATGAAGTTACTCTTGGCCTTACTCATTCCCAGCTCATCCTGCCTATACCATTACATATCACACCTGCTTTTGATGTTGATGAAGGTAATATTTCTTTATAAGCTTTTTAAACAATGTCTGATCTTAGGACTAATACAAGTACATAATGTACCCAAATAAGGGTATTGCAATGGTAGTACAAAAGTGGACAAATTTTCAAAGCATGCAGAAATTAATAGGATGTTGTGTACATGGTTATGTCAATATTTGTTGTCAAAGTACTTGTTTTGTGAATAGTATAGTATACATTTAAAACTTGTCTAGTCTAGTAAGCATACCTTTAAAATGAGCATTTTATGGCAAGTTTACTCCTGGCTAGTTTATCTATTCACAAATTCGTTGAAAATCATAAATTAATGTTGATATGTCAGAGACATTACATCATTTTCTGTCTGGACCACAGCTCACGTTTTTCCAGGAAACAAGGCCCCACATTTAATTGTGCTACATCTATATAAGTGTCAATAAAAAAAAATCTATTTCTATTTTATACTTGAGGAAGTCTGAGAGCCATTGTACACACATTCTTTGGCAGTTTTTGATTTTATTTTGTTTTTGTTTCTAGTGTCACTAAAATGGCGCCTTCACTTTGAATTCGTGACTACAAATGAAAAGATTATCCCCAGCAATGAAGAGGTATGGAATGCTCCTCTCAATGTGCCAATAGAGACCATGGTTTGGAACCTGCCTGTCAAAATCTATTCTACATTACCTAAGCAGATCACTCAACATTCTGTTGGCAATGATGCATACACTATGTATATAAAATAAATTAGGCATCTTTAAATATAAAATTAATATAAATAAGTGTAGCAAGTGTAAAAATCATTGTATAGTGTATTATTTAATTTGTAAGTCAGCTTAAATTTATAGAATAATCTAAGAATTTATTCAAAATAAATCATTCATCTATTGATTCTTTATCCCAGTCCTTCATTTTGGCTCCCATCATGAAATCATCCCTAAAAAGAAAAACAAATAGGGGTTAAGAATAATGAATGAGAAAAGTAACATCACTTGGGGAGGAGCAAAGTTTTCTGTGTAATTATACTTATATATTAAAGTTAGATAGTATAAATCCACATAATATATTTTATAATGAAATAGCAATAAAACAAAGCTAGGTAAGTATATCATATACTTACCTAGCTTTGTTGTATTGCTTTATAAACTGTATATGTAAGAGCTCAGGGAATATGAAAATACATATATGTATAAAACTAGCAGCCTATCTTGACTTCACATAAGTAGACTTTTATACTACAAAGTAAAATATAAATATAAGACCCACTGAAAATAAGGAATGAAAAAAAAAATTCAAAATCAATTCATTAAATCCAGAGATTACTTCATCTTTGGAAAATTTACCTCTTAATAATATTAGTATGTTCATAGTTTGGAGAATATATACATAATTTACCTGAGTGCATTCCATCTTGGTTTTTCCTCATCTTTCACTTCATCTTTCAAGCTTGGTTTGACCTCATCCACTACTATTGACTTGCTCTTGCCCATTAGTGTATCTAAGAAGGTTCTTTTATCAAACTTTTTTAATGTTCTCTCCTTCTTCATTTCAGAAATGTCATTTCTATCAATTTCTTTTTCAATAGTCTTCTGTTGGTTTCTGACTGCATTGAAAAGTTGCACTACACCTTTGGTAGCTATTTTTGATAGTAATCTTTCTCTGTCTTTTTCTAGTATGTTTGGTTTCTGCCGTATTGAAGCTTTTTCATGTTTCTAAAATAATTGAATTAATAAATTTATTTTCCGGGTTCTCAGCCCAATAACTCTAGCACAGGGGGAAAATGCAATGGCAAATACATTAAATATAAAGAATAACATAACTTACAACTTTTTTAGCAGGTGGTTCAGCAGTTTCTTCTATTTTTAATGTTTTTACATCTGGTTTCTTTTCTTTACTCTCCCCAATGACTTCAAAGGAGGGTTTTTCAGATATTTCTACTTTCGCAATCTCTGAATGTTTCTTGGCTCTCGATAACACTAAAGTTTTCTTGTTTTTCGGCTTTTTGGATCCAAGGATTTTATTAACGGAGTCACCCCAGCCTTCATTTGTCATCAAAGCACTTTGTTCGTTTTCGTCATCAGAGGCAACACTTTCAGCGTCAGCTTCAACATCTTCCTCGTCAGATTCCACTTCATTTTCTGAATCTGATTCTTCTAGACTTGAAGAATCAGAATCGGACACTGAAAAAGCCAAAATAGTAAACGATAAACCATATTAACCAAAATAATTATCTAAATCTTTGCCAAACATTTAAGGAAATATTATTACCAGACACTTTCAGCGTAGATTTGCTCATTGTTTCGGCTACTACCATATTTAGTTACTAAGTGAGTAGGAAAGTGAGTATTTTCTTTCAAGTAAAAATTGAAAATTCAAACAAATTCACGTGTTTTTCTCAGTATTCAGTAAACATGTGGAATTCATGCATCGCAAATATTAACATTAAGCTGTCACTGTCAAAATGCTGACAGACGATCCATCAAGTTTAATTCAAGGCGTGGTTTCTATAACTCAACCATTAATTATTTTATAGGCCTTTCGCCATCACCAAGATGGCGGAAGGACGTTGTAAATAAAATACGAAAGAAAAAAAAATAACAAAAATACCGTCCAACGTTGCCCATAAACTTAAAATACGAAAAAAAAGAAAAAAAATTAACAATTTACCGTCCAACGTTGCCCACAAACATAAACAAGCCTTGCAACGTGACATTGGCGAAATTGGCTAACCCCCAGACGCCATTAAATAAAAATTGAATTGAATTGAATTATTTTATATAGTTTCTCTAACAGGAAAATTTTATGTCTATAAAGATAACACATCTCACAGAATGTGCAGTACGATAATCAAAATAAAAATTAAATCAATGGTTACAGACATATACTTAATTACTGATATTGTTTTATGCTTCAAATATAGTCGATTTACTGAAACAAAACTCCGCGATGATGTCCATAGTTCGTACCGTTCCGTACTATTTCGTTATTAACGCAAATAACAATTTACGGAAGCGTTTTGTAATAATAAGTAACTAATTTAAATACCTTTACAAACACTTTTTCAGCTAGCTTTTATCTGGTTTTATTCTAGCACAATCTGTTATGTTGGTCCATACTATAGAATAGAATGACATAGCATAATCATATGCGTAAAATGACACGTGGTCAAGTTGACAAAATAAAAAATATAGACAGCTGATCGGATCGACCGACAGACAGCGAAGCAAAGGCAAAAAAGTGTTGTGAAGTGTAAAGAAAATGGTGGTTTTTTCGTAAATATGGCGAATATAGCGAGCCCTTTGCCATATATAAATAAAAGAGAATTCGGACTCATACCTGCAGTTAGATCACAATTTTTCAACAACCGTCTGCATGCCGCTAGAAATTTGTACAGAAAAGATTTGTCGTGCCATTTTGGCTGTGTAAATGCTATTGAGTTTTCCAACAATGGCGAGTTACTGGTATCAGGTATGTTTTATATTCCATTACTGATATCTACCACTTTTGTAATCTCTGGGACCATTTAGTTCTGAATCAAGCTAGGTACTGAAGAATAGGTCGCTTCAAATTCGGTTTGTTTTGGTAGGTCTAATTATTTATTATTCATTGTTGATCTGCATTGTGTTTTTATTCATAATAAAACAAGTTACTAAAACCAGATCACCAGAAAAGAATATTTATTGAAATAATTCATTTCACCTTGCACTAAAATAATACAAATAAATAAATTAAAGTTAATTCAGGAAGATCATTTAGAATCGTCTTATATACTAGGTGTTTCTCATAGGTTCCACACTAAAAACACCATATTCCTAAGTATAACTATTGATGTTTTATGTGTTCTTTAGAATATAATCAATTATAACTGAACTTTCATTTTACACTGTTCACTGCACTGCTCTTATAAGATCAGCTTGAGTGCATGTGGTTGAGCATAGAGGGCATACACTCTTTTTTATCAAAACTCAGAGAAAAGTGTTATTTTAAGGCTATTTTCCTCTGATTAGGTGGAGATGACAGAAGGGTGATGCTATGGCAGCTTGGTCAGGCCATATTAGACCATGGCAGCCCCGTTGCCATGAGAGCAACACATCAATCAAACATATTCAGTCTTGGTATTACAACTGATAACAAGAAGATTTTTTCTGGTGGAAATGATGATATAGTAAGTGCCATATTTAAAGATTTATTAAAATATATTACTTGTCTAGTATAATTTAAATTCAAACTATGTTAAGTATATATTTTAACAAAACACATTATCTAACACCAAACATTGCTTAGTTTAAAAATCTATTTATTTACTAGCAACCGGTTGTGCCTGGGTAGACCTAAATCTGGTTTAGCCTATGACACTCACAAATAACATATATCTTTATATTAGTGAAAGAATTTGCAAAATCTGTTTAGTAGATTTTAGAGATTACATGCAACAACCTCATAAACATTATTACCTTTTTATAATTAGTAAGTATAGATAATTAAAATGGATAAGATAAATCTATAAACATTTATTTCAACAGGTCATAGCCCATGACATAGAAAGCAAGACTCCCATAGATGTCCTGCAGCATCAAAGAGCAGTTTGCAGCCTCAGCATAGATCCTTTCAATCAGCAAGTCATAGCCACTGCAGGGAATGATGGAAGATTACTTCTCTTTGACACCAGGCAGTCTGTACATGGTAAGAAAATAAGAAAATATGGTTTAATATCTAGCCTAAGGGCCGGCGCAGACCGGGATGTCATGGCAAGGAATTTTAATTTTTTACTAATGGACATTCAACTGTACTGTTACAGAAATACGACATAAATTGCTATGCTTTAAAATGATGCCGTTCTGTTCACGTTCAATGCCACCATTTGGCATCATTTTAAAGCATAGTAAAAATTAAAATCCCTTGCCATGCCGTCCCGGTCTGCGCAGGCCTTAATAGCCGGTTTCTGTTACATCCTCTTATTATTGTTATATTTTAAATAACTATATCCTTATTGATTATAACCTGTATGTTATTATAAACTATCCTACTTATATTATAAACGCGAAAGGTATGAATGGATGGTTGTATGTTTGTTACTCATTCACGCAAAAACTACTGAATGGATTTTTGTGAAACTTACAATAATACTAGCTGATGCCCGCTACTTCGTCTTATTATCGTTATATTTTCGATAACTCACTCAATATCTTTATAAATTATAGCCGTGTTATTCTGATTATAAGACTTTATATTGGTATTTTTTTTTTATCAATAAAGTAGTTTCAAAGACACCCTACCTCTCTAGAATAATGTATTTCTTTGCAGAATCATTGATAATATCGCGTAGTCGTAAGCCATTTCATGGAGTAATGTTCCATCCACAACAAAATGGCTTAGTGATATCGGCAAATGCACGCGACGGTGTCGCCCTTTGGGACTTACGGTCTCCGAAACAGTAAGTTATCAAATACATATTTTTTTTATTTTATGTTAAAGCACAACACAGGTAGAAATACATATTGCATTAGAAATCATGTTACGCGCTTCTGCATATTATATATTCTCCTATATAGTTCCTATTCTTATAATTTTCATTTCGATTGTATAATGTACTCTGGTGAGTATTAAGTTCTCAGACCATTCTGTTTTATTCACTGAGATTTATTATATTTCGGTCCTATATCATTTTTTGAGTGCCAATGGGTTGGGGTGTTGAAAGCCTCATTTTGTACGATAAGAGACAGAGAGAACTGGGTAAGTTAGAACATCAATACATTTTTTATTTTTTTTATTTCCATACCTAAAAAACAAAACACAATTAGAGTATTGTACCTACCCAAAAACCTCGCAAGGGTTGTGTGGGTACTCACACTAGTGAAAGTCCTTAAATTCGTGTAAACCCTCATTAGCAGTAAATAAACACTCGAATATAAAATACAATAACTTAGAGAATCACATACTAAAATGTTATACCTTTACAGCCCATTGATCCGTTACGCGACAGTTAATGGAAACTGTCAGTATCACAGCATGAGCGCTCGGTTCAACGCAGCCGGAACACACATCCTAGCGCTGCGACGTCGGCAGTCCCCTGTACTTTACAACGTTCGAGTACGTATTTTACTATATCACTAGGTTTTTGGGAAATCAAATTATGATTAAGTCCGTTTATCCTAACGGCTGCGCCAATTTTATCGGATCGGAAATCGTGCGCTAATTTAATAAAAATAACTCAACTATTCTTTATTTGAGACTAATAATTTGTGTAATGATGCTCATTTAATAGTTATATAATAACGTAACCTCCTAGTTATTAATCTATTTATTCATAAACAAACTTACGACTATTATAGTATTTACAAAATAGAAACATTTAAGCTATCTATAGAACGTTGCAAACGATCTACAGATAGTTCAACTGGTCCAAATCAGTACTAATCGGAAGCGTACCCAAGATACTGGCTGCATTTCCGCGCTGAATTGCAATGCTTACGTCTTAGCTTGAATAACTTTAACATTTACCTTTTAGTCTCCAGAACCAGTAGTGGAGTTTTACCACCAAGATTACTACAACTCGTGCACTATGAAAAGCTGCTGCTTCGCTGGTGAGGGTGATCAATTCGTGCTGTCGGGATCAGATGACTTCAATCTTTACATGTGGAAAGTAACCAGTTTTGGACCGGAAAAAGGTAAGCAAGGTCTTAAACTACGTTATAAAACATTTACTAATAAACGTTAGTATGCTAGTATTAAACTACTTTTTTCTTGATTAATTATTTATAGGTCCTTGTAGAGTAGTCATGGTACTTGTAGCAACATCTATTTCGCTACATGATGAACTACCTACATCGTGATAACTTCGTTTGTGCGATCTAGGATTTGCCATCTGTTGGTCTATTGCGTAGACTAGATACAATGCAGTTTATCATGTAGCGAGATAGATGGCGCCGCATCATACTTTAATGCTTGTTAATTTGACTTTTATTGTATGTTTATTTTTTGTATTGATATGTAACTTAACATTTAAATAATTCGTGTAATTGGTTTGAAACCGTTCGAATTGTTTGTTTGTAACAAAAAAAAATACTAATTTCATCTTTACTTTTTAGATAAAACTGGTTCGCCTACAGTTTTGCCACACATGGTGCTCTACGGTCACAGGTCGATTGTGAATCAAGTACGGTACAATCCCCAGTACTGTCTCATTGCATCTTCTGGAGTTGAAAAGATCATCAAGGTACTGCTATTCACAGTAGATTGATAGATCACTTGCAGCGTATGTTCAAAATAAACCAGAAAGGTAAATTCTAGATCCTTTACTGTTTTTCAATTATACTTTAATTGACATTTTTACACAGCTCCAATATATAAAAGTTTTTTAAAACACAGTTTTTTTTTTTAATTTAGTATCAGTGGGTATCAAATGCACAATCTTAACTCTATTTCTGAGGTGTATGCAGTCTTTCTGAGGTGGAGACGTTTGCCCAGCAGTGGGACAATATAGATTAAAAAAATATCGTTATTTACACATTTAACTCACCCGGACGACTATATACTTCAGATACATTTTAGATTACTATTACGTAGTATGTATTTGTTGTATGGACCGAGGTTCTGAAATAAAAACATTTTATTTAACTATTTTAGGTGTGGTCAGCAGTGGAATTCCCGCAAATGCGGGGAACGCTGCTTGAGGAAGCTCAAGGCTCTGACAATCCTCGCGAGATATACAGCCACGAAGAATATGTCTCGCTTGTGCATCATAGTGGACAGGTAATTATAATATCGTGACGGCTGCGCCAATTTATCTACACTTTATTTTTTATCCTATTTCGTCCCACTGCTGGGCAAAGGCCTCCCCCAAATTCCTCCAACTCTCTTTCTTTTGCTTCTTCTCACCATCTCGTTTTAAAGCCGTTATCTACACTAATATATTTTTTTTATCACATATTCGAATGTTTGTTTGTATCGAATAGACTCTGAAATGACTGGACTGATTTGAAAAATTCTTTCGCCGTCAGGAAGCTACATTCTTCTGAGTAACATAGGTTAGCCGGGCAAAACCGGGGCGTATTACTAGTTTATTTTATTAATAAGCAAAAATCGAAATGCATTATATCCATAAAACATACAATACTTGATAACTTTCAATGTTTTTAGTACATATCCCATAACTACGCGGAACAATCAACAAGTGAAGACCCTCGCATGATGGCGTTCTTCGATTCGCTCGTCCAGCGCGAGTTGGAATGCCTTGCGGAGGAAACTGATTCTCTGGACGGGTCTAGCACCGGTGGTGGTATGACGGAACAGGCGAATGACTCAGATTCGTCAGACGGCGATCAGATTGTTGCAGACTATCTTAGAATGCCTAAACGAGGTGAGACTTGAAATATTCTATAGTTATAAAACTTCAAATATATGGTTAAATTGTAGATCAGTAGTCACTAAGTTTAAGAAGATTTTTGTCACACCATCATGCATGCAAAGGCTGATAAAGTTCGTGTTTTAGAGTAATTAATCAGTATTTTGTTTGGGATTTTCTTTATTGAATTAAAACAAAAGCTTTAATCCCCGTTGACCAAACATCGACGTCTTACCGGCTACGGCATATTTATTAATGTAATCTAAGTTTTTCTTTTTATAAATAAATAGAAATACGAATGACGACCGATGTGGCGCGGCGGGCGATGGTCCGCCTGCGACGCGGATGGTTGCGGGTTCGATTCCCGCCTTGGGATAAATGTTTGTACGATCTGCAAATATTTATTCCGGGTGTTCTGGGTATTTTATATTATTATGTATTAATTAATTAGCCATGCCTGTCCCACTTCAGGGCAAAGGCCTCCCCTCCTTCTTTCCACTCTTGTATTTTATATGTATATTAAAAAATATCTATCTATATAGTATTGTATTAATAATAATAATAATAATATTTATTTATTTCAGACCTTAGTCCATATTTGTTAGTAACATAAGAGCTTACTGACTAATGTTAGTTATTGATCACAACACTCAAGTCAGGGTTTTTTTTTTTCTTCGGGGGCGCCTCCCTGTAGCGTCGGTACACTACCCCGGCAGGCCAAAAGTCCGGAACGAGGAGAGTATCCTTGTGTTTAGCAGGAACCTGGAGCGCGTAGGACTTAAAATTCGTAGCTCTGCTAGATTCAAGTCGCTTCAAGCTCATACTAAACGGCTCTTCGATGCGACATTGACATCTCTCTCTCACAAATCGAGTGATGTCCTCATCCGACGTGTCCTTATCTAAGCGAGAGATGTAAATCTGTATTGTGGGCTCCACAGCACGCAGCGTCGTCGCCGCGGCTATGGAGGCGGTACCGCGTTGATTGCGGGACGGCTTGGGACGGCGTTTTTTCTCCACGAGGGTGAAGCCGTCCTTGTCAGCTTTCATTCCTGTCAGGTCCTTTTGACGTGACTCGAAGCAAGGCTTCGGCTGCTGCAAATTAGGCTGGCGGGATACTTGCGCATAACTCTTTCTCTGCTGGTTACGACGTGGAGCAGGAGAAGGTTCAATTTTCGCAGGTTGTGTTACTGACGACCCGGGAATCAAGGTCATCGCAACCGGGCAGTCAATCACCTGCGCATCGGTGTCACGAGTCACGTTACTGACGGTCGACGTTGGGCATCGAGTAACGCCACGCTGCATATTCACGTTACGCGCAGACTCAGCTGTATTTAACGATGCTATGTTGTTACTCTTGCGCAATTCTTCAAGTTGGGTTCTCAATTCAGTGATTTTTTCCTCTGAATTGACCAGCTTTGTCCGAAGATCGGTTACGTCGGTCCTTAGTAGCACGATGTCCTTTAGCAACCTTGTGACATCGACATGGTCAAAAGTCACGGGAGGCAACTTATTAAGATCACGTGCTACGTAGGTGGGCACGTCATCCGGGTCGGTTTCTAAGAATACCTTGAAGATATCCTGCAGGTCCTTCTTGCCACGTCCATCCCGCGCTCTAGTTATTAAACGCACGGAAGTTTTGGCAGTTTGGGCAAGTATCTTTTTGGCCTCCTGAATCTCGTCCTCGGTGAAACTGGACACGAGGATTTGTTCCAGAGACAACTGGTCCATTACGTCTAGCTTTTGTTGCACAAAAGCCAGAAACTCATGGACAAAGATGGTGTCGGAGCGGGTTTTCGGTTCCGCCATTGCGAAATATTTATCGCAAACGCGGTATTTATGTAGATCGGCTTACAGGCAACCTCAGCATATTCAATGCGAGTGCACTGCACGGTGTCAGCGACGTGACTGGACTGGGTATTAAATATGTCAGTCTTCTAGTACCCATAACACAAGCTCTACTTAGCTTGGGGCTAGATGATGTTGTGTGCATTGTCCAGCATTATTTATTTATTATTTATTTAAATACGATAAACTTTTTACATTTGTAGGAACTCGCAGTCAGCGCTGTCCAAACAGCAACCGACTGACACATTTAGTGGCGCAGCGCTACGCCAAACAGAAGCGAGGATCCAGCACTAGCAGGTATGTTAATCAAGTATAATATTTTTTCTTATGTCTTGGTGAGGCTATTTTTATGATTATTTTTATTTGAAACCTAGTTCACTTCTCAATATCAATTTGATTAAGTTTTGATCAGTAATATTTTTTAATTTTATTAATAAATTGTCAGCCATTTCCCACATCTCGCCCTTCCTAGTTCCAATCTAAACAAATCTTATTTAGTTTTGTGTATGATACTACATCATTTTTTTTATGAATGAGTTTCTAATATACATAGTATTGCCGTTGAAATCAGTTTTGTTAAAAAACAAAAAACTCATGCCACTTCATTATTATTATTTAGCCACTGTTGTCCCACTGCAGGGCAAAGGCCTCTCTTCCCTACTTCCACTCTGCGATTTAACGCAGTGACAGTCCACGTGCTTAGATGCGAGTCTAGCTCGTCCCACCATTAATCCTGGGTCTTCCACGCCGTCGTCTTGGAAGTCGAGGGATCCACTCTATGGTTTGCTTAGCCCATAAGTCCCACTTCATTACAACTTTTTTTTTCAGCCGTCGCAGCAAACATTCTCGCACGATCCTAGGCAAATCTAAATCCAAAGCTGTGAGTGGTAGCAGCACTAAAGGCAAGCGTACTCCCGCTCGAAGAACCAGAGGCCCCCGCAGGCCGGCCCCGAGAACTATCACTATCACAAACAACTATACCGGCCGATACGCACAAAGTATGGACTTGGACCCACTGGGGGTCGGTCAAAGTCAGTCTCTCGGCGTCAGACGAAGTTACTCGCTGGGGGTCAGGCAAAGCTATTCGTTGATGGGACCGAGTCATTCGAGAATTTCCGCGCCATCAAGTGAACGCACAGATTCTGATGACGCGCAGCTTTTATTCAGGAACTCGGGCAGGGTGAGCTTTTTATTTTAGTAAATGATGAAACAAGTTAATCGTAACCTGATGTTATGTGACCTCAGTCATATTAGACATTTCTAGAATAAAGTCACAGTCAACAAAGTCATGTAATAAATATTGTATAATTGGGTTTTTAACGTTTTTGTAATAATCTTATTCGCTTTCCAGATTATCAGACCTTTACGGAGACGCATAAACATGACACGCACAGCCAACAAAAGAAAAACGAAAGTCACTAGTTATAGGAAAACCATGAGTTTACGGAGTAATGGTAAGTAAAAAACATTTTTAATTGATTCTCTGATAATAAAATTGTCTGTCTAATCTATTCGATTGAATTCATTTAATGTGTGTTACAGGAAACAACATAGCACAAAACAGTAATGAAAACAGTTTTACAAATTTTGATAACAATTTTGAAGACAATGCTCAACCAAGCACTAGCTCAGGTATTTTAACACAATGATTATTTATATTTAGTTTCCTTTTTCAATTTTAGCACTAAATTCATCTTTATCTTGCAGGTTATAGGGGTCAATCTACAGCAGGACTATTCCGGATAGCAGAAGCCGATTCTGACGATGCTGACGACCAATCAGCAAGCAGTCAACCAATTTCACCGCGTAATGCTAACACTAGCAATATTCCCAATAACCTGATAAGTATTATACCTACCCCGATCAATGGCTCACGGGATTCCCTCGGTGACTCTCTAACGGTCGAACCTCCGGAACCGCTACCGGAAAGAAGGAACTTAAGACGTACCCGACGGAACGGAAGGCTCAGTTTCCAACGCTCCGACTCAAGTGAAACTCCTCCCCCTAGACAGCAAACTGAACCAAGCACGTCGACTCATGAACGACTATCACCCGGCTACAGTCAAACCACGGCCAGGTTCATGAACGAAACGAATGAGAGCGAAATAGGAGAGAGCAGTGAGGATAGCTCAGCGCAATGCATATGGGGTGACTCTCGTGACCATAGAACGCCTGAGCATTCTGACAGCGGGGTAGGAACCGTAGCCGGTAGCAGTACCCGAAATAATATCCCTGTAGACGATGTATCGGATGATGCAGCGTACCCCAAAGTAAAACCCACTATGACCACGTGGTCACGGGTTAAGAAAGCTCGCAGGAATTACAGAAATCACATGGGCTCTGACTCTGAATCTGACTCTAATGGAACTGATAATTAAATGAGTTTGAAATAAACTCTTGACTGGATCTTCTACTATTATTTATAAGAATTAGCGAGTGGTGTCATTACACTAGTAATAAGACTATTTGCAGTTGACAATTTTATAAATACTGTGATAAAAATATGTGGTATGTTGAATGTAACATATTACACTGGCCATGGTGTGACATTATCACGAATCGTTACGTTATTCACGCATGGCTGTAAGAATAATGCTATGTAATATATAAATTTAATTATAAGAGTGTACCAGGAGCCAGGAGATATTACTAAATGATTACTATTATATTACTATTATTAATCTCTCTATTGAATATAGCTATCTACTATCCAATCTGTATACACTGCCTTCAGTAAAACAAAATATTCTTGCTAGAATATACCTACTGTGTCAAAATCATATTTTACTCAAAACTAGCTTCAGAGTTCTCATGTGTTCTCATTATAAGATAGGTAAATTGCTAACATATTTTTCCCAATAGTTTTTTTGACGTGAACCTACAGAATCATAAATATTTATTTACGTTTATCTAAAGATTTTTTCTGATACTTGATATACAGTAAAAGGCTAAGAAGGCAAGTTTAACTGAATTCTGGAAACGTAGGTAGCATGTCATTTATAGTAGGTAAAGGGCACGCTCACTAACGGCCGGTTTCTCGAACGATGATCAACGAAAAAATCTAATATGTGTCAAACTCGGATCAATCGTGATTTGAGTTTCCAGAAACCGGCCGTTAGAGTAGAGTCTTCGCTGCGACGTAACAAAAAACAAGCACAAAGTCGTATCACAAGGACTAAGAGGCGTAGACACAGCGTCAAGACACTATATTTGCGCGGTCATTAAGTGTACTGAGAGTGTTAGTCTAACTTAGTTGGAATCTAATATAATAACCATATTGTTATGGAACAAATATATCGATTATAAAATCAATGTTAACTTTTATTTAATAATACCTAGGTACTCCTGCTATTTCATTATAAACAAAATAATGTAGGTATTACCTAGTTTGTTTTGCATTTAAAAAAATATTTATGATTAAGGAGTGATGTCGTCATCTAGATTAAAGAGGGGGCATTCTCATGGGCATAGAGTAGATACCTAACCCGGATATGTACCTACTCGATTTTATTGGGTATGGTATTAGGGATGATAGACAGATAGATTTATAGTTCAATTAGCTTTGCTTTCAGCAAGCAATGGTCACCAAATTAATGATAGCTCTGAGATTCTGTTCCACTACTTCTCTGTGAGTAGTATCTTAAATTATTAATGTAATCAAATAAATCAATTCTCAAGGGGTTCCGGTTTTGGAGACTTTAGATTAGACTTCAGTGTCTCTTCCAGTCTGCGGATCTATGCGTTGATAAAGATCGTGTCATTGCGACCAATCTGTCACTCACTGTCATACATAATCTAGGTAACCTCAATCGAATTTCAGAATTTCGTAAATTATCGGAACTCGCGTGCGGTATTTTTATTGATTTGTTATTTCTTCTAGTAGTTAAGTTAAGTAAACAGTAAAAATGGATGGAATTTCAAGCTACAACAGCTTTTTAGCGCTTCATAAACCACAGCTAGTGTTATCTGGAGTTCCTGAACATTTTTGGCAAGCTATTTGTAAAAAGATACGCGATCAAATTTTCGACTCTGGCCTAACTTTTCAACTTGTAAAAATTGACTACGAAGATGTGGAGAAGTCACCTTACGATCCCGTGTGGACCGTAGTAACTATTCGCGTCATCAATAAATCCAGCCCCACTAATATTTTCCTTGTTGATCATGCCTGGACGTTTAAACCCAACAGTATTAAAGGCAGCTTGAGAAACGTTCCAGGTCTACTAGAAAGAATGTGCAATTTGATGCAAGTAAGTGGGGAAACAGTAGATGAACAGATTGAAAATGTGTCACAAACAGTATGGAAGTATGCTAACTGCTATGCTATTGGAGGGAGCGACTTTTCAGTGGAAGACAGAGTTCCAGTATGGTATGTGCTTGATGAACTAGGCTCCGGTATCAACCACTCGGAAAACCCAAATTTTAGAGCAGTGCCTTTCATTCATGTGCCTGATCAAATGACTTACACACTCCTGTTCCCAATTGAGGACATTGAGGAAGGTGAAATTGTAAGTAGAAACTTTATTGAGGGAAACTACTCAGATAATATGGAGAGGGAAGCTATGCTCATACCATGGAAGTATTATGAGCATTTTGATGAGGATTTTACTCAGATAGAACCAGATACAAAGTATTTTATTGAAGGACACATGGCAGAGACACTTCCTAATTTGGAATTGTTAGTTGGTAAGAAAAATACTAATGACAAACTGAAAGTGTTTTCAGAGTACAGATTCATCAATGAGCATCTCACTGCTCCAGAGTTTCAAATAGTTCATAATGAAAATGATGCTGACATTTTATGGTATACAAAACATTTTTTGAATTTTGAAGAGCTTAGTTTGAACTCGCCTCATAAGTTTGTGAACCAGTTCCCCTTTGAGTATTTAGTTACAATCAAAGACCTCATAGCGGTGGTAGCCCGCAGATGCAAAAAAGAAGATGGTTTAGAGGAACTTGAGTCAAGCCCTCTTTGGCTCCCCATGACATTTAATCTAAAGACTGAATTATCAAAACTTGTAGCATATTACATGCAAAGAAAAAAGTCAGGGTTGGACAACCATTGGATCTGCAAACCATACAATCTTGCCAGAGGGCTGGACACCTACATCACTGACAATTTAGATTTTCTATGCCGTCTGCCTCTAACTGGTCCTAAGATTGCCCAAAAGTATATTGAGAAGCCAGTACTATTTGAAAGACCAGATATTGGATCAGTGAAGTTTGATATACGTTATGTAATCATGCTCAAGTCAGTCAATCCAACCAAAGTTTATATTTATAACAACTTTTTCCTTAGGTTTGCTAATAAGCCATTTGATTTGAACAATTTGGATGATTATGAGAAACATTTTACTGTGATGAACTATGCAGAAGGTGTCACCCTTCATAGAATGCTGTGTGAAGATTTTAAGATAGAATGGGCAAAACAGTATGGTGACCACAACTGGGATGATGTTGAAAAGTCAATATTTAACATGTTTTCTGAACTATTCAGTGCTGCTACATCTAAAGACCCTCCTTGTGGTATTGCCAAAAGTCCCCAGTCCCGAGCTCTGTATGCTGCTGATATTATGCTTTCTTGGAGGAAGGATGGGACTCTAACAGTCATGCAGCCATTACTGCTAGAGGTGAATTGGATGCCGGACTGCCGTCGTGCCTGTGAATACTATCCGGACTTTTACAATGACATATTTTCTGTGATGTTTTTAGATAAAGCAGTAGGAACATGCACAGAAATACTGTAGTGATATTATTTTATATAGAATTTAAGCAATATGCTTTCTTAATCATGGTGCTTACATATGGCCTGTTATTGTTATTTACTTAAGTAGTCAATAAAACTTGTCACAAACTGTTGGTTATATTTTAATTCAGATTAAATTATTTTAACATAAAAAAGCATGTAATTATACATTGATAAATTAATTTACAAATCACTTTAAATTGCTTGATTTTTCCATAAGATAAAATTATCAGTTTTTCTGAAGTATTCTGCTGTCTTCATCTTGTATTTTCCCAAAGGGATCCGCGTCATCTACTCCTCTGTGACTTAAGAGTAGGAAGATAGTCAGCAAAGCTACAATAACGAAAATCAGCATCCAGTACCTTCTGAAAACTCCTCCAGTTCTTCTTACACGGGAAGTAGGGAGCGAGTTCCTGTAATAAATATTTTCAATTAAGAGCCAATACTAAAATTTGGTTATGATCTCTCTTTTAAATTACATTTTATAAGTTTTAGGAAATCTAACAGCTTGGTAGTTACATAGTAAAATAAATACATAGTAAAAAGTAAAGCTAAAGGCCAATTAAAAGTTTCCACATTCAAATTTTTACTCAAGTAAATTATGCCTACACCGCCGAGGCGACTACTGCTATAGTTAAGGAATTAGGCATAAGTTAGACATAAGTAGAGTAAAATAATGTAAATTAACGCTTTTTTATTTTATTTTATAACTTATGTAACAAAGTTGTGAAAGAGTGAGATGAATAGTCTATAGTAGTATTTTTCTGAGGATTAGAAATGAAAGTGAAGATTAATAATTAATAATCATATTAATTACAGCACCATTGTCTGGATTGCTAAATAAAGTGGCTAGTTACTTACTTCCACCATCTGCTTATCCAGGCAAATGTAGACTTCTGCTTATACTTGTTTTCATCATGATCAAATATTGCATTCGATTTGGAATTATCAATTGTTTTACTGGTTTTTCTAGCAGCTTGAGCCCCTGAAATAAAAAAATATACTTATTTAAAAAAATCTATTAGAGTATTCTCTCTTTAGTTGTTAGTGTTTTTGGTTTGACCAGATGGAATATTTACATTATAACACAATTAGTAAGTCTAATGTAATTAGTAAACAGAATAAGCATTCATGTTAATAAGCCTAAATCTTATTATAAGTAATGACCTTGTTTTAAGCTCAAACTATTTTGTATTATTACATAAAAAATGTGTTGGATTAAAAACATACCTTGTAAGTTATCACTTCTCTTCAAATAAGTGTTTTCATTCATAGACATAGAGTCATCGGAGATTTGGACAACGGAATGTGGTGTGCCATTTGAACGGCTGGTGGATTCATCGTCACTGGCACCTACAGGTGTGCCGCGCTGGTTGTCAATAGAATTGAAGTACTGGGAAGGGTCTAACGGTGACTGGCTTCGTCTACCAACTGCTCCTTTCATGTCTTGGTCTTCTGAGAGCTGTGAGGAAGTATTTTGTCATGAGGAATTTCCTTGGTTAGATATGACCACAGGCAGGGACAGCCTTTAATGTTTTATTATACTCCCCTCCCTAAAAGGGATTTGTCTAACAATACAAAAAACTGTTAGACAAAAGACTTCCCTAAACCTTTTCACATATATTGGATCTCAGCAAACATAGCACACTATCTTGAACAAATGAATTTTGTTAATGTATACTCACAAGTGGTAAGCCCAGTCCAGCCCTGGCCCAGTTGACACCAGCCAATTTCTCCCTCAAAACATCAGCTACAGGTGACACCAGGTTAGGTGGTGGGAACACAGGAGTTGCGCAAGAAGGGCATTGATAGCCGGCAGGTGCTGTTGTGCGAGGCAAGGCTCGGTAACGTGATTCCGCACATGACCAGTGAAACACATCTAGAAAGGAAAGTTAACTAGAAAACTTTTGTTCTTTTTTCTTCACCACTAAAAAAGTCTAGCGGCTCTTGTAAATAAGTACTTACGGTAGCAAGTAAGCCTGATACATTCGCCTTCACTCAAACTTTTTGTGCAAATCTCACAGATTGGATTGTAGTCACTGTCTTGCAACCATTGAAGATATGATTGGATGATGCACTGAAATGTAAATACTGACTGTTAGTGTATCTAAAGTTCTGCAGTATCTTTTGATCTTCGAGGATACCGGAGAATTACCTTAGGGTGGTTCATCACCATACAATATTCACAAACATTGACTCTGTGTTCAAAACAAAATTGGTTCGTAACTCGTCGTTTTGGGCATTTGCACAGCCCCATTGTGATGTTTACTTATGGTTGCTTTATCAAATGAATAAAGCAACCCGAGAGTTGAAAATAGCTAGCACTGAAATAAATTTACAGCAGAAAATTGATTGAAGAATCTCGTGAAACAAGAGAGAAAACTGTAGGCCAGCCAGCAGCCAGCCAGCCACGTAAATAGACTGTCATTGTCATGATTGTTTATCTTCTTGACGGTCGTGATAAAATATTCCTTTCGCAAAACATCCGAATAATTTTCACCGGTTTTCATTTCATTTTACTCTCCATTCATTCTAACTCTACATTATTTACTAACTTCAAGTGAATGGTTAATCTGTTTGTTTCAAAATGAATGAACTGTTTGCAAAATAAATTGATCAGACAGACTGAATCAAACAAAACAAATCAGAGAATGACGGGAGGGATGAAGTGTCCAAAATAAATAAAGAAATAAAATTATAACGCAGAGCACTCTGCTAATCTAATAAAATGACTTTTAAACTGTTATCCTTATGCAGAACCTTACAAAAACCGTTAAGTATTCTAATGAAACAAAATAATGCTGCTCCTAACCTCAAAGCCTTCAGCACCTCTTCCATTGCTTGTGTTAATTTCTTCAACAAATGTAAGTAGGTTTTAACAAGGTATTTTACATTTTATTTCAAAATTATTTCTGGGCGTCTAGTCGAAGCGACGCGTGACCCGAGGGCTGGTGAGTATCTGGCCCAACGTATCAGCATTGCTATTCAGCGCGGCAATGCAGCCAGTGTCTTGGGTACGCTTCCGATTGGATATTGTATAGTCGTTTTTTTTATTTTAACTATCGAGTTCTGGTCGTACTTCTCTCACCTTCGTAGTCTAAAAAAAAGAGGTTTTCCTTTCAGTGCCTGCTGAAAAGCTATGGAAATCCGTGACATCAGTCAGTAATGCTGGTGCTAAGAAGGGCCGTGGTAAGGGTGCCGGCCGTATCCGGATAAGAGACTTAAACCGTGGACAAATGATTGGTGTTGGGCGCATCAACATGCTGTGGCCGGGTTTATCAGCACCAGTTATAAGAGGCAGGGAGCTACTGAAGCAACAACGTCTTCCTGATGACCCTGAACGGTAAACCTTAAATCCTTGTAACGGGTGGCGCAAAAGTAAGGGCACTAAAGAAAACACTGTTTATTTTTTTATATGACATTTCCTGTCATTCTATTGTTGAAAATTGTGTAGTGAACAAATGTAAAATACACTGAAAATAAACATGGACCGTTTTACTCCTTAAGAACGTAAAATAATCGCGTCAATGTTCTTACGGAATAATTCATCAGTTATAAAAACACAACGTGAATTTCATCAACGATTTCCCCACCGTCCGGCACCGATTGGTCGCTCAATTCGGATTCAACATTGGATAGACCTAAGTCTGGGAGACCAAGAACAGGCCGTTCAGCTGAAAATATCGATGCTGTGCGCGAATATGTGGAAGAGTGTCCAGAAACATCAACGAGGCAACGTGCCACGTAATTGCGTCACTGGAGAACGCTACAGAACCATGTTAGGTGAGTTTTTGAAACCCAGTTTGTACGAATTGAGGCTGGAGCACATCTGGTTTCAACAAGACGGCGCTACGGCACACACAGCGCGCGACACTATGGACTTAGTTAGGGACGCTTTTCCAGGCCGAGTTATCTCTCGTTTTGGCGATTTGCCTTGGCCTGCAAGATCACCCGATCTGACCAGTCCAGACTTCTTTCTTTGGGGTTTTTTGAAATTTCGGGTGTATGTGAACAAGCCACAGAATATCGCAACTCTAAAAGAAATCATTCATCAAGAAAAAAGGAACATATCGCAGGAAGTGTTACGGCAAGTTATGCAAAATGTCATAAAAAGGGCTCAAGCTTGCATCAACTCTGGAGGTCACTATTTAAAAGACATAATTTTTAAATCCTAATGGTACTAAATTTAATGAACCAAATATACATTTAAAAAAACCTAAATCTATTTTTCTAATTTAGAAAAAAAGTTATAGCTGAACCAAATAGGGTCATTTCTTTTGCGCCACCCTGTACAATATTGACGACCGATGTGGCGCGGTGGGCGATGGTCCGCCTGCGACGCGGAGGTTGCGGGTTCGATTCCCGCCTTGGGATAAATGTTTGTACGATCTGCAAATATTTATTCTGGGTGTTCTGGGTATTTCATATGTATAATAAAAAATATCTGTCTATGTAATGTATTGAATTAAGTATGTCAGTCTTCTAGTACCCATAACACAAGCTCTGCTTAGCTTGGGGCTAGATGATGTTGTGTGGATTGTCCAGCATTAAATATCTATGTTTTTCACACAAGATAATGATAATATTCATACTTTGTAGAATGGAAAAGTTAATCAAAATCAGAGACTCAATGACTAAGTTCCGTAAACTGAAGCTAAGTCCTATTGAGAGAGGATGGTCTGGTGCCCGGATGCCTGGGCGTAGTATAGGCCCCCCTGATCCAATTGGAGAGGGTAAGAAAGATTGTTAATTTTACACAACAATTTATAATTATTAAGTTACTTTAACTAACTGAGTACAGACAAAACTCTCTCTTAATGCCCAAAGGGCAGATAGCAAGAAATGATCAAATTAAAAAAATATATATTCCGCTAGTTTAAACCCAAAACTTCTTATTTGTTTTTTGAGAATAATCGCAATAAGAGTATGAGACCTAATTATATATGTAATTATGTATCTTATATTTCCAGATGAATTTACTGGGTTTGACACCAAGGTACTGCAACTGAGATCTCTTTTAATCATGAAAGGAAGTCTTGGACGCACTAGAAATTATCAAGCTATGGTAAGTTGGGTTAAATCTAGATAGAATGTATCTATATACTTCTTATATAAAACAAAATATAAGAAGAATCAAGTCAACCTCACCTGCACGTGGTACACCCTGCCAATCAACAAACGAGGCTCTGACGAAACCACCCGCCAACACGCAATGGACCAGCGCGGCGGGTTATGGTCCAAACCCCCCCCAAATATGGTAAGAACAACACAAAGATGGCCCCAAGTGCCCGGGGACTCCAGCGGCTGCGCTGACGTTGACGGGCGACATGCCAGCCCTGGAGTCAGGGGTGCGAAGAATCACCGGGTGAGATCCAACCGTCAAACGACCTCGGCTAATATTATAAAGGACACCGAAATGCTTAATGTATTAACGTACAACGTGAGAACGCTCATGAAAGACGAGCGTTTAATCGAACTGGAAAATGCCCTAAAAGAACTAAAGTGGGATATAGTGGGTTTAGCAGAAGTGAGAAGATTGGGAGAAGAAACTGAGGAGCGCGAAGATAGTATATTTTTCCACTTCGGAGAAACCAGTGGACAGCATGGTGTGGGGTTCCTGGTGGCTAAGAAGTGGAAAGATAATATAATCGAATTCGTAGGATATTCTGAACGCATTGCTGCGCTTAGATTCCAATTGACACCAAATACCACCCTCACTGTCATACAAGTATACGCACCAACATCAGCGTATTCTGATGAAGAAATGGAATGTTTTTATGACCTTTTAAACACAGCTTGTGAAGAGAATCGAGGCACTTGGAACATAGTCCTCGGTGATTTTAACGCAAAACTTGGAACTAGACAGTTAAATGACAATGACGCCATACTCGGCCAATTTGGATTCGGAGACCGCAATGAGCGAGGTACCAGATTAATTAATTTTGCTTTTGGGCAGAGTATGAGTGTCGCGAACAGTTTTTTCACCAAAAAGCCACAGAGACGGTGGACTTGGATAGCGCCAAATAGGACCACTAAAAACGAGATAGACTTTGTTCTGTCTTCAGATAAATCTATTATCAAAGATATTAGCGTGATAAACAGAATAAAATACAGCTCCGACCATAGACCAGTTCGTGCTAAAATTAAGTTCAATTTCAAAATTCATAGATATAAACAATTTAAATGCAAAATTATTAAACATTCCAAACATACATTACTCAAAAATTCTGACCAATTTAACATAGAGCTATCGAATCAATTTTCAAACTTAAAACTTAATGAGTCGGAAGATGTTGACGAACAATATCAAGCTATCGTTAAAGGAATAGAAAAAAGCAGCAAAACAATACAAGGTTCCAAGAAGAATAAAACTAAACTTTCTACTAAAACTAAACTATTGATTTCTAAGAGAGCAGAGACTGAAATTTATACTCCAGAGTTTAAAATAATCGACAAAGAAGTAAAACGTAGCATTAGACACGACATTAGACAATTTAATTTACATTTAGTACAAACAGCCATAGAAAAACACACTTCACTAAGAACTGCCAAACAAGGAATAACAAAAGGTAAACTATGGATAAATGGATTGCAAGATAAAAATGGAAACAAGCAAACTAGACGTGATAAGATCATAGATATTTGTACAGACTTTTATAGAACTTTATATTCAGACAACACTAAATCTCACCAAGAAATTCAATATAACCGTCCCGATTCCATTCCATTTTTCACGGGTAAAGAAATTAGCGATGTTCTAAAATCAATGCGATATGAGCGGAGCCCAGGCGAAGACGGGATAACGACAGAGGCACTCAAAATAGGTTCACCTATTTTACTTCCACACATTACAAATTTATTTAACTCTATACTGCAGACAGGCAAGATCCCATCTAACATGTGCCACGCAAATATTGTACTTCTCCACAAAAAAGGCGATAAATCTTCTATAGGCAATTACAGGCCAATTAGTCTTGTATCACATATTTATAAAGCTTTTATTAAAGCAATTCAAAACCGTATAAAAATAAAACTTGACCAACATCAACCACCTGAACAAGCAGGTTTCCGACCCTGCTACTCTACTACAGACCACCTTCATACCCTTAATCAAGTTATAGAAAAATACTCAGAATTCAACATGCCGCTTTACATAGCATTTGTAGACTACACTAAGGCTTTTGATAGTTTAAAACATTCCGCCATATTCCAAGCCCTAGAAAAACAAGAAATAGAAAAAACTTATATAGATTTAATTAAATTAGTATATAGTAACAGTACCGCAAATATAAAATTACACTCAAATGGCCCATCATTCACAGTACAAAAGGGTGTGAAGCAGGGTGACCCACTATCTCCAATACTATTTACAAGCGCTCTACAGGAAGTCTTCATAACGCTAACAGATCTATGGCGTGCAAAAGGAATTGTCATCGGAGACAAACGCCTAACGAATTTGCGTTTTGCAGACGACATTGTGCTTTTTGCTCCAACATCACAGGACCTACAAACAATGCTCCAAGATCTTAGCACGGCAAGTCTTGAGGTTGGGCTTCACATGAACCGGTCTAAAACTCAAGTCATGACCAATAGCACGAAACGTAGGGTCGAGGTAGATGGGCAGGTATTACAGTATGTCGATGAATACATCTATTTGGGCCAGTTAGCGAGCTTCGAAAACAGGCAAGATAAGGAAATCGATCGCCGCATCGAGAACGCCTGGAAGAGCTACTGGTCCATGAAGGCGCACATGAAGGGCAACCTTCCTATATCACTTAAGCGCCAACTCATCGACATGTGTATCCTGCCCGTCCTAACCTACGGTGCTCAGACTTGGTCACTGACTGAGATGCAGAAGTCCAAACTTAAGATTTGCCAAAGGGCAATGGAGCGCAGCATTCTCGGCCTTAAACGCATCGACCGGGTGCGAAATACAATGCTGCGTTCGATGACTGGCATTGCCGACGTAGGCAGCAAATCAGCCAAACTCAAGTGGGAGTGGGCAGGGCACGTTAGTCGGATGCAACCTGAGAAGTGGGCGAGAATAGCCACATCTTGGCTGCCCGAGAATATGAGGCGACGACCGGGCCGGCCGAGAAGACGTTGGAGGGACGATCTCGACTCATACGCGAAGGAGTGGTGGATGGCTGCAGGAGATCGGGATGAATGGAGGAATTTGGGGGAGACCTTTGCCCTGCAGTGGGACACAATAGGTTAAATAAAAAAAAAAAAAAAAAAAAAAAAAAAAAAAAAAAAAAAAAAAAAAAAAAAAAGAAGAATACCATGATGAAGTATGCCACAAATAAATCTCTCAAAATCTCTAGAGATGCTTGGCAATGAACTTCTCCAGGCTGATATGATGATGATTGATTTTCGCGTAACATTGAGATATATATTTTTTACGTCTGATAGAGGAGAGTGGAAGAAGAGGATGTGTTGTACCAACCCAATTTAATGTGGGACAAGTGTAGGAAGATGATGATGATGATTGAGATTTATATATATTTTTTATTTTACATATTAAATACCCAGAACACCTGGAACAAATATTGTCAGTTCGTACAAACATTTATCCCAAAGCGGGAACGGAACCCGCAATCTTCCGCGTCGCAGGCGGACCATCGCCCACCGCGCCACGTCGGTTGTCTACTTGTAAAACAACATTATAAAAAAAACTTTACTCTATCAACTTCCTTATATTTTGTCTTCACTCTTTTTTCATATCATTTTAGGTTGTGACTGGCAATGGACAAGGACTGGCAGGGTTTGGCTTAGGAAAGGCCAAAGAAGCCCCAGCTGCCCTTAGGAAAGCCAAAAACAGAGCCGGGCAGAAGCTGATGAATTTTGAAATCTACAATGGTCAAACAGGTATGTTATGAAAATATCAGTGGTGATTTCCCTCTTAAACTTGTAAAAAAAGTGTCCAAAACGGGTCCATCCTTAATTGACATTTAATAAGTCTTATTAATAAGTCTTAGATAGCTGAATTATCAAATAACATTGTTTATTTCAGTATTCCACGACTTTTACACAGCATTTGGAAAAACTAAAATCTTTGTTCAAATGAAGAATGAAGGTTACGGTCTCCGCTGCCACCGAGCAATCAAGGAGATATGCCAGGCTATCGGGATTAAGGACTTGAGGGCCAAACTGGAAGGGTCAAACAACTTGCAGCATATTGTAAAGGCTTTCTTTATTGGCTTATTGCAGCAGGTATGGTAACATTTGTTAAAATCCTGGTACAAATGTGACTTTGATTTGTTTTATCAAAGTTTAGCTGGGATTTGCGAGTCTTTCCTGAACACGATTTACTGGAACTGCTATCACAAATAATTAATAAATATTCATGGACAATTCACACATAACTCTCTGATCTCAAACTAAGCAAAAGATCTAAATTGTTGCTAGAATAAATAAATGGGTTAAAAGTGTCGTAACGGTAGCTTATGCGAGATGCACTGCGCGATAGTGTTCGGCAGGCGTGTCAATAGTCCACGTTATTGACGCGGACTATAGACATAGAATAGGCAAATGTTAAGATACAATTATCACATTTATTTGTGATCAAGCCTGTGGTCAGTGATATACACTAAAATACAACACTGTGCTGTAAAGACCTTGTTACATTTGACGTCATAAGACAGATATTCAAAGTAATGTTTTCGTTTCAGAAATCACACCAACAACTAGCCGAAGAGAAGAAACTCCACCTTGTAGAATACAGGGCTGAAAACGAGCTGTACCCCAGAGTGATAGCAAGCCCGAGCGAAGTCAGATCCAAGGACGAAATACCTAAAGGAGAGACCCTAGACTTCATAAACTACGTAATGAACGACAGAGTCATATTAAGGAAGAAAAAGTTCCCCAAATTTTACCAAAAAATGCCGCATTATAGAATTTATCTGAGGAAGTATGAGAAGTTCAGAAATCATGAGAAGATTAGACAGGATCTTAAAGTTGAGTATGGGGAGATAAAGAGCTTCCTAACTGATAAGTACCCTGAAACTAAGGTTGAAAGTGAAGCTTAGAGCTGTGTTGTTCTGTACCTTTGCTGTGTATAAAACTCTCAATGCAGAGGGGCTTAATTTTATCTATGTACCGAATACCTATTCATGTCAACAAAAGTGCCCCTAACGCCTTGTGTAAAGTCTGTTTAAAGAACTGTGTCTATAGTGTAATAAATATTGTTAGATGAAACTTGTTGTTTTTTATTTCACGAAGTACATAATATACAAACACCTCTTAAAAATCAAAATTATTTAGAATCGTCCGTATTTAGGACGATTCTAGGTGATTTTAGGTGCCAGTTCTACTCGACCGCAGCCTAGAAGAACGGACATACCTACTGGATACCTATGTTGAAAATAAAACAAATTTTATTTAAAATTATCATTTATTTCGATATGATTGTTGTTAGATTATCAAGAAGCAAAACTAACTTATTTTTGCTGAAATATTAAAAAAAAACTCAAATAGTAACAGTTATTGCTGCACATTTTAAAGCAAGGTAAATTTGTCTAAATAAACTGCCATGGCACCCATTTACAAAAATATATTTACAATTGAAAATAAACATTACGTAACTTTTTATGTGCATTTCCCCAGCAAACTTTCTGATACCTAAATTTTGATCTACATTTTTAAATTGCACCTATTCTGCACTAAATGACTGCATACTCAAAGATCAACAATCTTGTTAGTGCTGGGAACTGCTCATTAACTTTTTGTGTGAAACGTTACTTATGTCTATGTTGGAAGAGAGAACTCTTCTGAGACTCATGCTTACTTGCCGTTTATTTTTTTAAATACGTTTCTGAGGGACTGATTGATAAAACGAAAGCCGTCGTGCCAATATATTCCTTAGAAATGTAATTCGTAGCAAGGTTTGTTGGTCAACACAAAAATATTCATAAATTGTCTTTCACGGTCAACATGATTTTAGTTGTGGTAGTCAAAATAAGGAATATCTATAAATGCTCTAAAATGCTAAGGACATACACAAACGAGCACCACAGCCTAAGGGACAATGCACATTAAATACATATTATTTAGAATTTACCAAATTAATTATTCATATGACTTAGGTAGGTGTAGGAATAGAATATTTGAGTATAAAATTAACTTTTTTAAATTATTTAAATATCTAAAATATGCGGTTACAAACTGTATTGTAATATTCATTGCCAAGTAAAGGCTTGATCATAATTAATATTGCCGAAAATGTTTTAAAATAATTCAAATAATTTTGTCTAATATTACAATCTTTATGCTATACATTTATAATGGCTAAATTATTATTATTTGCTGCACAGAGGCCTAGACATAGACGCAGAGAGAAAAAGAAATCTGTGTCAATCGAGCAATCCTTTTTAGGAATCAAATATTTTTAAGGCAACAAGAAGGTCAAAGTTCAGTAGTTAAAAGGACTATAATGTTCTCTTTATGATAGGATAGGAACGTGATAAAAATATGTATAACATTTAGTTAGATTACTATGCATCATATGTATTTATTTACAAAAAAAAGTATTTAAGTATTCTATCGGCAGTTCTATACAAGCTTTGCGCTTAGTTTGGGACTAGAGTGATGTGTGAATTGCCCGTGAATATTTATTTAGATTTACAATGACCTGTGTTTTTCATGATATGACCTAAGTTTTAAGTGACCGGTTGGGCATCAAAAACCATTATTTTAGCTAAAAATTGTTCAATTGAGACAGATTCTAAAACCGTACAAACTAACACTAAAATTTCGCATCTTCGTATAAAAATACATCACATTTGGTTAATATTTTACTACTAATGTTTTTAGCTTTTATATCACTTGATAAATATCCTGTCAATCACAGGTAATGTAATAATAACTAAGTACCTAAATTATGTTACAATAAGCAGTTGCATACAGACATAAAAAATTAAAAAAAAATGAAAATCAATATTTTTTTGGTAAGAGCAAACCACTCAAAAGTTTCAGAAGCATTAAAAAGATAAACTATTTTATAGTAAGTAATAATCTATAAAGATGCTATACATTGCATCATACATTGAAATTTACATAATGTTCGTTATACAGGGTGTACCTACTGTGTCTTACAGACTTGCAACACAAAACGCGTTATAAGCATACTAAATGAATAAAATAAAGGATAGCCATAAAAAAGACGTCAGATCGACTGTCATATTTTGGAAATAAAAATTAAAAAAACTAATATTGATACAACACCCTGTATGGTACAAAGGTGTCAAGTATGATAAAATGAGCAATATTCGTAAAGTAGAATTAGGATTAAGATCTAGTTTTCGGAACCTAGTTCCGAGTTACGTAGGATCGTTCAGAGATCAAGCAATCGTTGATTGAATACAGCTAATCATAAGCAGGAGAATCTGAAACAAGAGAATACACAGTTAGGATATTTTTTATAGTTGTTAGCTCGACTTCAAATGTTTATTTGTAGTTGTCGTTTAGCCCCGTTGTAATTGACAGAGCGAGCGGAGTGTTTCAGTTTTAAAATTGACCAAAAACGCTCTGTCTGTTCTTGCGAACAGAGCGCATTTTTCAAACGCGATTATTTTTTAATTTAAATTTTAACGAAAGTTGACACACATGATTAATGTATTTTAAATAGTTGCGTTTTTCGATTGGGGGCAAAACAGAGTGCCCCTAGCACTCTGATAGAATACATATGTACATTTTTTTGAAAATATGTACATCACACAAACATTTTGCCCTGGGTGGGAATCGAACCCACAGCATGGAAGGCAGAGCTACTACCCCAGCTGTGACGCCTGTCAAAAAAATAAAATAGTATAGAAAATGTAAGTTAGGAAATAAAGCTATTTTTATTGACCTCCCCCTAGTTCCTTGCGGCGCTCTATTAGAGCTATATTTCACCGGGACGCCATGGCGGCGCGACCAGTCGCCGCCACCAACAAAATGTACGTTTGGTTGCAGGTGAGTAACTCTCTATAGAGCTGTAGCTCTACCATAAGTTTTTACTATACTATATTTACTATACTCGCTAGCGTCTGTAGTTAAAAAAATGTATGAAGATTTGTACAGCGCCTCTAGCGGATAGTTGGGTACTAAAATTCGTAATACTAATATTTACGTAACTACTGTATTAAAGTCAGGCGATTTTACTGTGACAACTCATGGTAGAGGTACTGTATACATTTTGTTGGTGGCGGCGACTGGTTGCGCCGCCATGGCGTCCCGGTGTAATATAGCCCGATGTGTAGTGTGGTCTCCGCATTGAAGTAACATTACCTGTAGTGTTGTGCCGGCGCCACTTGTGCTTGCGATCGCGGCTGGTGTCGGGCGCGAGGTGCGCGCGCACGCCGCCCAGCACGTCGGCCGCGCCCGCCGCCGCCAGCGCGAGCGGCGCCACGGCCGCGCCCGGCAGGTGCCGCAGCACGCCCACGCCGCGAGAGTCGCGCGCCGCCAGCGCCATCGTCGCCGCCGTGTCCGCGAAACCCTACAGTCACATGTTTTGTTAAACGAATAGTGCGCCGCCAGCGCCATCTCGTGGCCGCCGTGTCTGCGTAACCATACAGTCACATAATCTATTAACTGGAATGGAGCGTTGAACGACCAAATTTGGTTTTAGATCGGGATACCCTCAAGCGTTCAAGAAACAAAAATGGTTGTGCAAAATGTAAATTTCAGGAGCCATCAAGAATTTCAGCTCAAAAACGTTCAACACGAGCCGATTTTCTGCTAAAACAGCTCTGACTGAGGAGAGATTAACCAAAAATCAAAATTTTCTAAAAAATGGTGGGCTAAAACCTATAACCCTATCTCTCAGAGTTGTTAACGTTTAATTACACGTTACATACGTTTAAACATAGCGATTTTTAGGGCCTTCAGAATTAATATGATTAGTAGAATATTAATTATGATATAATTAATATTCTACTTTGGTCTACGGATTTTATACTCATTTCGTAAATATATTACCTAACACTAGTCACAGTTACTAGTACGTAAATACCTCTTTAACCGTAGTGTACGCCTGTGCGACTCCTTCGCGGATGTCGGACGGATGGCGCGAGGGGTCGGCGCGGCGACGGCGGCGCCTCTCGCGGCGGTTGTACGCATCTTGCAGTTGTAGTGTGGGCCCGGGGGTTAGCATGTCGAAGGCCGTTTCTGCTGTAGCCTGGTAATATAAGACATAAGAAAGGAGTGTGATAAAATAAAACTTTATATAAATATTTCCCACATCACACTCTAGTCCGAAAGTAAGCAAAATTTGTAATATGGGAAATATATGTGTAATATAATACTTATATGTTAACATTTTATTACATAGGATACATAGTTAACATCTAAACTCAAAATGAATATTAGTGTTCATCAAACAAACATTTGATCTCTGTGGGAATCGAACCCACGACCCTGAGAATGAACGGCAGAGCTACTAAGCTGGGACACCTGTCAAAAATGAAACAAAAATTTTTTTGGCCATCATAACTCCAATAGGTAGGTACTTATGTAATTTTTAACCATCAATTTTCGATTTTACAACGTAGTGACAGGATAAAATATAAAATACATCCTGGTCCTTTGTAATAATAATTTGATGTATTATTTACACGCATTTATTTAAATTTGTTATTATTATTATTATTTATAAAATTCTCTGATTGACATTTATATTATTGTAATTAATTGTTTTAATTATTGCATGCCTAGTTATAAGCAGAATACATTGATACTTTATTTATTATTTGACATCTATTATAACAAATCAATCAAATCAAATATTTTTTTATTCAATAAAATCACAAGGATCGTCTTACATACTAGGTGATTCTAGGTGCCAGTTCCACGCGACCAGAGCCTAGAAGAACGGGCAAGAAACTTACATGTATTGCAAGCAATAAAAATCTTTGACTTTGTAACTGACCTGTATAAGTTGCAGTAATCTAGTAGTGATATCTAAAGCGGCGACGGCTGTTCTTGCGGTGAAAGACGCTGCGCCTCGTCGTAATCCGTGAACCAGCCGGCCGTCGCGACGCCATTGTTCTACCGGTAACCATACTAGGTCGCGGATACCGGTTACTGAAAAAAACCGGTAACTTTATGCTGTATCTTTATGAGTACATAAGTAAGTATTGTAACAGAAATGACCTTATATAGCGTGATGTGTGAATTGTCCATTTGTTAGTAAACATAGTTATTATAGGTGTTTTTTTTTTCATTTCAAGCAATGAGGCCTAACGTTCGATACGTTTATACGGGACCATTTTCAGAGTATACTTTTATTAATGGAAAACTATTTATCAAAATCGGACTTCTCTATAAACAGTTATGCATGATCATACAAAAAAAAAATGGTAGCACTCCGGGAGTGCCGGCAGAAGTGAAAACTTCAATATTAACGTTGTGTTTTCACTTTTAAGTTTTCACTTCAAAAATATAACCACAGTCGTCATAATGACAATGACAATCACAATGACACAGACACACTGACACAGACACATTCGCGCAAGCGCGAATGTGTCTGTGTCAGTGTGTCAGAGTGGGAGATACTAGTTCCTCTCCCTTTCCCACGATCTTACGCTTAATTTCGAACGTCACGTGACCCTGACGCGAGTTTGAAAGTTTTTACCCACCCAGCGCCGCTAAAGAAGTTTTCACTTCAAAAAAAATTATATATACGCGTCGATTTGAGAATATCCGTTTTTTTGTCGGTTGAAAAGTATGATGCAGTCAAAGGCATATCGAAACATTACAAAAGACACCTGTCCACATTTTATAATCTGTATACATATATGGGACATGTAAGGAAGTTAATATACAACTTACTTAGTTGCAATAAAGAATGCATAGGACCAATGCCACTGAGTAATCCGGGTAACTGGTGACGCTTGATATCGGATAACCATTCGTGCAGTGCCCATTGAACCAGCTTCTCAAGACCTAGTAATCCCAATCTGTGAAAAAACATAATATTTATTTATTGTAACTAGTGAATTATACGCAAGTGGAATTCTAAAAGATTAATTAACGAAAAACTTGCATTAGCAATGGCCGACCACGAATAAAGGTGACAATCGCAAAAGTATGGAAATGGTGGTGTATTCGAGTGACACTACGGGTTGACGATAGCTCGACTGCTGAACGAAGCAGCGTCACCGCGCAGTGTGTCTTGAATATACCGTTACGATACGCTTACGATTGTAATATTTAACATAAATATTTGTTCTGTGTTTCTAAGTTAGTATGTACAATTTTTTTTATAAAAGTATTATATCAACAATCTAGTTCCTTTGTTTAGTTTTGGACTAGAGTGTGATGTGTTAATTGTCCATTAATATTTTTTTAAATATGTATATTTGAGCTACATTATTTACCAGCAAACTGAGGGCAGTTTGCTGGTAAATAATGCAGCATTAAGTCCACCTTTTATTTATGCTTAATAAGTAATTAATAAATATGTATAGCTATATGAGTTTAGTGGTGAAACTTACTTGTAATCAAGCCGTTTGAGCGTGAGTTCTGAACAGTTTAGCTGTCCAAGTCCCATCAGTAAGCCGGCCACTGGCCCCGCCGACAAATCCACTCGTTTACCGACGTAGTCCAATCTTATCGGCACTTGTGGTGAAAATACTACACGCCTGTAAAACATAAGATTTGAACATTGTTTTAACACAAAAGCCGGACTATTGATGATTTCATTGTAATAATAAATATACACCGACATTTTACACATTTCTGTAGTCTTAAACTACGTCTATTTAAAAATCAAAATATGTAAGTATTCTATTTCTACAAGCTTAAGACCCAGAATCTTGAGACTTTTTTTGATGGCTTATGTTTATGCATGACAATTTTCGAAACTATCACAGTTATAGGAAAATCATGAAAGGAGTCATGTTCTCTTGGTCATCACCATAATTCTATAAATACAACCCTGTATACAACTGGTAGCTTAATGAATTTCTCTCTCTTATAATGCTGGACAATATTAAGTGTTTTTGTCGTACCTGAAATAAATCGGCGAATCATCTATCGGTTCGCTGTCTACCGGTAATTTAGCTGCCGGTTTTTCTTGACCAATACCGAGCTTATTGAAGTCCTCTTCTAGTTGGATTAGATTTTCCGAGACGAGTCTTTCAGCTTCGTACGTTTCCATCAGAGGCTCGTCGTCGCGTATCACTGGAATATAAGCTCTAAGATGATGTGGTACGGTGTAGATTTGATTGGACTCAGTACATTAGGTAGGGTTTAGGTGGTGCTTAATGCAAGATTGGGTAGTGGGTAAAATATTAATTGAGCGAAGGTTCAATTGGCAAGTGTGATAACAATAAAATCTGAACTTTCTATCGACATTATAAAAAATATTTTATTCAGTTAATATTTGATTTTTAAGTACCGATACGAATATCGGTGTATAATAAGGTGCACAATAAATAGCTGTGTACTCAAAACTTAATTCACTGCGTTACTCTCCATCCATTACCTATAATCAGATGTCAAGTCACGTGACTTCAAACGTCATTCGTGCACGCATACTCTAACTATTCATTACAAATACAGGTATTCTAAAAAAACCTTGCTGCGTTGCCAGCTCGCTCGTTTGTCGCTGAGCAGCGCGCTGTTGCCGATATGTGCATTTTATGTTTTGTTTAAAAGTGTTCTATATACTATTTTGCTGCGTTGCCAGCTCGCGCGTTTATAGCTTAGTGTCGCGCCGTTGCCGATTCGTGCATTTTATCATACCTGTGTCATTGAGGGATAAAGAATCCGCGTCTCCGAGTGAAGTAGGCGTTGGGGGCGGGTCCTTCAAGTGGCTCGCGATGCTCATGACTGGAGGCCTGTGGGTGGGCGTGGTTTGTCGAGAACCACTCGAGTCGGTTGATAGACCGCTCAAGCTTTTTGTGTCGTCATCTGTGGAAAATAATGTCTTTCATGAAAAAAAATTATTTAAGTATATCGTTGATTATTCGTTCTTTATCTATGGATTGTTTTTAACAGTCTGCAGATAGTTAGACTGTCTTTTGTGTATTTTATAAAATATATGTTACTGTAATTATCATAATTTTCTTTGCGAATAAATGATTTTACTTGTAAGAAATTTACTTTTTCAACTAAATTTTATGATCAGTAATTTCTTGAATGACATGGACCAAATGAGGGTCTTTATATTAAAAATGTATAAATCTACTTTTAGTAATTTCAATAATAAAGTTGAAAACATATATTAGTTCCTAGTTTAAAAAAATAGTTGACCAGATATTTCTTTGTACCCTAGTGTACTTTGAACTAGAGTGGAATGCAGGGATATTTTTATATAGCACTCTTGAGCAGAGATAAGTATAAATAAATAAACATTTTTACTATAAAATAGAAAAACATTTTAAATAACTTAAATAACACACTCGTACAATAACACAAAAAAAATTAATAAAACTTATCAGCGGAGGGAAATAAAATTAAACATACCATAGGACTCATCAGTTCCCAGTTTAGAAAAGTAGCTGACAAGGAAAGCCAATGTGTCCTGATCCAGGTTGAACCAGAGTGGAAGGAGGGATATCTTCAAACAGCACTCCTGGGCCGAGAGCGCCGGTTCTGGACGCATATGCACCGCTTTTACTATTAGCTGTGGATAGAACATTGATCAGTGCTGAAACTAAATTTGTACCCCCCTATCTTATAAAAAGTTAGCGTTGACATTATGTCATTACGTACGGTAATCAATACATCAAGTCTGCGCTATCTTTTTATAAGATAGACCGTTCATATTTTAACTTAATCCGAATTAATACCAAGGTATTTATAAAACTGGTTTTATGAAACCTTAGAATTTGCCTTAAATACTTCAAAGCCTATTATAGTGTTTAGTAATATCTTAGCCAATCTCTAATGTAATGTGTCTATGTACTTCAAAACTGTTTTTTTGTTATGTATTCATTTATTGCTATTTAATTTTATAGTCCGTCTTGTAGCAAGCTTAAAATCGAAACAAATGACCAATCTATTTTTTTTTATCATGTTTGTATACTAACGAGCAGAATCTTGACATTCACAAAATCATCTACCATTGTACCAGATACATTCACAATCATTTTTTTAAATTAATTAATACATTTGAAGTGTGACATTAAGGTGATATCTTGCTGATCGCGAGTGTATGACGAGATTTACCTAATTATAGACCTTAGAAGTATGGCATTAAGGTTTAGTTTCAACTCACCATATGTGCGTTTTGCCTCTCTGGTTCGTCCTTCAGTTTGTACTGGCTGAGCAGTTTGTTGATATCACTGCATAAGAGCTGGTCAATGACCTCTATCTTGCTGATCGCGAGTGTTTGACGACTGGCGTGGGTTCCGCCTGGTGCGTACACTTCGTATTGAAACTTCACCTGTCAAAGTATATTTACAGTATAGTCACTTAGATTTGTGATAACTTTACATATTTCGTTATATATCGTTTGGTTCCAGAGGAATTTCCTAAAACCTTTCTCTAAACTACTCTACCGTTGGCTGTTAAGCGGTTTGAAATGCATTTCAATTCAACAAAAGTTGCACAGTTGTAACTATCTAGAGTGGCTTATACCTTGAATACGCTGCTAAGTTCGGGCGGACATCTGTCTCGCTCGCACTCGTATGCTTACGTACCTTGGATAAGCACAGTTTGACCCGTGTATGGTGATCTCTATGCAGTCCACCGCGCGTTCTAAGCTCGCGTCGCGCGGGCGTCTGTCTCGCTCGCACTCGTTCGGCGCCCGACGCCCAGCTAACTCCTCCCGTTCGGTAGGCCGCGGTTAGCGCACGGCCGCTTTCGTATGGCTCATATTCTTTATTCCTGAAATAAATTACGATGTATAGAAATCAATAAATATTGATGACCTGGTCTCCTTCTACCAGGAATGGGCAAGAGTTAGACAGCTTGGGTTATTAAAAAATAAATAAAAATAGTAAATGCGAAAACTAAAGCCTTCGTCTTGACTTCCAAACAAATGAATTAAAATTATTTTTATAAAGTTACGTATTTCAACTATAATTTTCAACTGGGTCAGCTTAAAGTTGCCTAAAACTGTATTTTAACCTAGATTTACTTACTTGACAGCTGTGGGCGGGCTTTGTTTTCTTGTGTCGTCTATTGTAACTGATTTCTTAACCGGCGCAGGATCATTCCCAGACCGGAAGTCATTGCCCCCATACATATTCCAGGTAACGCTCATTTCTTGAAGAGTGTATCTGAATATAATACTCTTTATTTAAATTGATTATAATCAATAAAAAAGAATGGGCATTTTGAGCCACGACTGAAATAAATGTTCCTCAGGGTTGCCATATAGTAAACGTATAAACAGTGGCGTAGCTAGGTAACCAAGGGCCCTGGGGCAAATTAAAAAATGGGGCCCCACTGCTATGTAAACTGATTAAGTTACTTCAAAAATGATAAGCTATAAGCTCATTTTTGTAAACAAAATATTAAACAGTAACAACATAAATTACAATTAATACTAGGTGTAGGTTTGGCTAATAATTATAACGAAATAGAGAAGATTTAAGGGTTTATTGTATAAAGGTAGCTTTAGTTTTTGCAAGAGTCAATAACTTCGTTAAAATCCAGGTTTGATGCGGTTTTGTTTTCAATTGCTATTAGCGATAAATGTCGGAGTCGAGTTTGGCCCATACCATTTCTTAAATGATCTTTTAGCTGCTGCAGAAGTGACATAGTCCAGTCAAAATAGACATTCCAGTTTGCATTAATTCCCAACCAACAAGCTGGATTTTTGTGCAGGCCTTGAATACGTTATTACAAACGATATGCCAAAAATCCCCATCGATCCCGCTTGTGCGTTGTTTTGTATTCGAGATCAAAGGTCATACATTTGCGTTTTTTGCGTATATCTCTGAAACAACGAGAGCTATCGAAAAATGGTTCAGACAAAGCTTGTAGATCGTAAAATTGTCTACAAAAATATAGAAACACTTTTCTTCTACAAAGTATCACTTTTGAGATATCGTGACTTTAGCCCGCAGGAAAATCGTCGAACATGCTGCTTTTTTTTTCATTTCAGCCGTTTTATCTGCTTCATTGCCACTCGAGATAGCTCTCGTTGTTTCAGAGATATACGCAAAAAACGCAAATGTATGACCTTTGATCTCGAATAAAAAACAACGCACAAGCGGGATCGATGGGGATTTTTGGCATATCGTTTGTAATGACGTATTCAAGGCCTGCACAAAAATCCAGCTTGTTGGTTGGGCATTAATGCAAACTGGAATGTCTATTTTGACTGGACTATGTCACTTCTGCAGCAGCTAAAAGATCATTTAAGAAATGGTATGGGCCAAACTCGACTCCGACATTTATCGCTAATAGCAATTGAAAACAAAACCGCATCAAACCTGGATTTTAACGAAGTTATTGACTCTTGCAAAAACTAAGGCTAGGAAAAAATTGTAAATATAATTGTTATTTGGTCAGTTGGTAGGCCCGACCTTTATACAATAAACCCTTAAATCTTTTCTTTTAAACGTACTTACGTTTAAAAGGGCTTTTACAGGCCAATATTTTACTATATTTACGGAAAAAATCCGTCCCATGTAAATCGAGATATTCCGAAAAAATAGTTTTTCAATAAATACATCATATTACTTAGAATTCTAAAGGCCCACAAGGATAACTGTTGTGGCGTTTAAAATAACATTAAACGGGCTTTATTAATTTCTCGGATTGTTAGAAAATCCAACCTGTGGAAAGTGAGTTGTTACTGAAAAGCATGTGGTATTGTACAAAAGAAATACAGTTATTCGGAAGTATCTCGATTCCCACTGGTTGGATTCTCAAACAGTCTGAAAAGCAAATAAAGTAGATACGTTTAATTTTTCACGCGAGAAATTTTTCAAATATTTCGATTTCAATGGGACCGATTTTATTATAAAAATAGTAAGAAATAGGCCTGTAAAAGCCCTTTAATATGTATTATGTGGCAACCTTGAAGGACGAGTTTTTAAGTCGTGGCCCACGCTCCGTAGAGGATTGCCCTATCTCCTTTCCAAAAGTTCAGTTCGATCGAGATTTCTAGTAATAGAGCTCAGGGGCCCCCCCTGAGCTCGAGGGCCCCGGGGCACTGCCCCGCCTAGCCCCTTGGTAGCTACGCCACTGCGTATAAAGGGCTTCTTAGGGCAAACATTCCCTTGCTTGATTTATCGTGACCGAAAGTTGTATAAATAGAGACGTCGAGGTAGCAACACCTCTGCAATATTGTCAAATGAGTAAAAATAAGCTGTAACTATGCCCAAATGATTCTAGAATTGTTAATCCTGACATTTATGATTTTTGTTATAATTTCTTATTGATAAAAACTATTTGTGGCAGTTATTGATTTTTTTAAGGGTTATTTGACGTAACCGCTTACTAATCTATATTGACACACAGAATTGTCTGTCGGTATGACATTCAATTTTGCCACTAGAGGCCAAATAAAATAAATGAAACTAAGATTCTTCTAAAACAAACATAGACTACATACATACATTACAAGTTAAACAAAAGCTTGTACAAAACAAACCTTAGCATAGGCAGCGGGAAGCTCTTAGGAGCTTTCAACACATCGCTCCTAGCAGCCGGCACAGTGAAGTGGTTATCGCACATATAAACGGGTCCGGGTCCTATCCAGTTGACCACCGGCTCATCCATCTCATTGTCTTGTCCAGTATGACGTGATGTTGTCTCTATTATGCAGTACTCGTCATCTGTGTTACTACCGTCTCCAGTAGATTTCACCTAGATAAAAAAAACTCTTTAGAGCATTTTATAAACTCTATATCAATTCTATTTTGTCGTATCAATTAGTAGTTATTTTCATTGTTATTTACATTTTCTTTGTTCTATTCAATCTAGTACCCATAGTAGCTTTGCTTGGGACTAGAGCGTGATGTGTCCGTAATTATTTTTATTATTCATATCAGTACCCCAAGTACGAGTTTGTGCACACACGGATCATAGAGACTCAATCGCCGCCGAGCGCCACTGATTTTGTATGGAAATCCAAGCTTCTCAAGAAATCTGCTAGGGGCGCTGCTTGCGTCTCTACAATCCGTGTGTGGACAACTCGTACTTAGGGTACTGGTCGCGTGGAACTGGCACCTAGAACCAGCTAGTATACAAGACGATTGATCTTTATGATTTTACTGAATAAACTTTTATTGATTTTGATTCACGTTACTCTATTTGAATGAAGATTCTCTTTCTGATTCAATATAGAATCTTATTTATCAAAGACAAACAAAACTGGATACAATGTGTTTTAATCTCGAAGAAATTGATAAGCTATCAATTGTGCTATCAAATTACTATCAAAAACAATACGAACCTTTTTCCGTTTAACTTTTTTCGGTGTTGATTTAGGCGTTGTCGGATCTCCAAGATCCTTAGCAACTTGTATATTCATGGGTTTATTATCTTGACTAGTTTC
Source organism: Ecliptopera silaceata (assembly GCA_932527185.1). Taxonomy (NCBI): domain Eukaryota; kingdom Metazoa; phylum Arthropoda; class Insecta; order Lepidoptera; family Geometridae; genus Ecliptopera; species Ecliptopera silaceata. Next base: position 3,510,512 of record OW052208.1, on the reverse strand, counting down.
CATCACATTATCTTCGGACTCTATGGATTTTGGTTCTTCTAAGTCAGCTGTATCTGTCACTTGACGTTTTATATTTGACTCATCGGGGAAGAAGAATATTTCTACGCCTTCTTTTTCGGTCGAACTGTTAAGTTCGTCTTCGTCTACTGTAAGAGATTGGGAGATAAAGCTAGTAATTAAAAGATAAAAAGTAACAATTACAAAATAAGTATAAGTTACAGTTATGTTTTTAATCAGTGAAACAATGTATAAAATAACTTACGAGTAGTATTTGGGCTTTCTTTCATCGCCTCCGCCATGAGATCGTTTACTTGTTGTATTTCACTTGGCGATAGCTCTCTAATTTCTTCAATAGGTCTATCTTCTAATCCTGAAAAATATATTTGTTTGATCTGTTACGTCTTAAATTAGGTTTGTGGGATAAAATATCAAGTTTACCAAATGGTGTACCACAAGGAAGTATCCTTGAACCATTACTGTTCAGTCTTCACACGATTGACTTTAACGATGTTTCGCGACTAAACTTACCTACTAAAGGTTCCAAAGGATGATCAGAGCATATACTAGTATGTCTTGATGAAGGATCGAAGGGTGCTTGCGAATCGCCATCAGACGCCGCATAAGTTAGAAGACGACAAAGTGCTGACGCTGAATCCCAGCACGTATAGAGATTTACCATACTATTGGATGCGCTTAGATCCACTTGTGGTTGGTCGTTTGTCTGGAATATAATATAGAATTAGTTAGTGGGATGCTCAAGGTGAAATTTGAACATTAAAAATTCTAATTCTCTTTACAAAAAGTCGTGTTTCCTCTAATGTTAAATTCAAAAAATGTTAAATACAAAATTTATTACATACCTAAACATATTTCATTTGAAATTATGTTTTTTGTGTGTCCCATTTGTTACATTGTAAGTTATGTTATAACTTTTGTTGATAAACTAATATATTAATTTGTAACGTACCCCATTAATCTTATCCTCCATACGCAAAGACAGTTCAAACAATCCCAGATCCATCACACAAACGTAGTCTTTATTCAAATCGGGGTTTTTATCATCGTCTTGTGGGACAGCAATGTTCGGCTTTGTTCCTTGGAGATGATAGAGGAATAACATACAGTCCTGAGCGAGGAATCGAAGGCAGGAAGTGTTTGTGGCAGCAATGAGATTGCTTGAGACGCTGAAGTTTCCGAGAGATAGTACTGTTCGTATCGGTAAGTATAGCGGCCTGTGGGGTAAAATAGTCAGTGCTATTGGATTATGTAAAGCTCACAGCTCAAGCAAAATTGTTTTTATCCTATAAAGTTTAAAGAAAGGCAAAATTTATATCCAGCAGTGGATTTCTTCAAGTTGATATCAGACTTACCTATAGTCCACATGTGCATCCAGAACATGAACGTGTAATTCAGAGAGTACAGTAGATGGCGTATACCCTGGCACAGGATAGTCCAATACATCTAGCACGTCCATTAGTTGTGTTAGCCACGCAATGCCTTTGTCGCCTCGGTGACGTAATGTTGCTTGTTCTATCCCCAGTGCTATGCATATCGTCTGTGAAATGTAGCAAAAGAATGAGGTGAACTGCGTAATCCTAACGGCTGCGCCAGATGATAAGTATACCTATTTATCTTGACCATGCGGATTTATTAGAAATCTATTCTGGTAACTACTGATCAATTTGATTCCTAAATGCACTATCTGAAATGATGGGTCCAAAAATCTAAATTACATTTGACATTTATTGCTATTTGTTTTGAGTAAGTAAGTCTTTCGTTGAAAAGCCTTAGAGTAAAGTAAGACACTACGCAATATAAGAACCAAGTAGTATTTTTTACTCACTTTTAAATTCGGTGTCTCAGAATCCGGATCTACTTTCAAAGCCAGTGTGAACATATCCTTTTGCACCAATCGGTCCTTCACCATAACTCCTTTACCAGACGGATAAATGGTGCTTTTCAGGTTTAGCGGTAAAGTTGTTCCGTACATCCGTAAAGGTGGTTTTTCAGTTGGTATCGATTGGAGTGCTATAATGAAAGAATAATAATAAATAATAATAAATTATTATCCATACACTAGCTACTGCCCGCTGCTTTGATCATGGATTAATGTTGCAAAGTTGCTAAGTGGTTGTATTGTGCGTATGTTTTTTAATTAAACATACACACACTCAACGCCCACCAATTTAAATTGAAGAAAAATTGAGAACTTTTATACCTATGCAAGATTTGTACAAAATTATGCAAATGATTGATTGTTATTGATTTTCGAGGGACGGCATTTTTGTGATAACAAAACATCTTTATATGTAAGTTAATGTAAGCATACTTACAGTCATGATAAAGAGTGACTTTCCCAGCTCGTAGGCAAAGTTGAGCTGTTTTGGGCAGTCCGTTCAATCCGCTCACTTCACACATAGATAACTTGTGAGCTTCCAGCACCAACTCGCCCATCTGCCCTGGCACTACACGTTTATTGGTGTCCTGTCATACAAATACATAGTTAAACATTGTTCTTACCATCAGAAATTGGAAAGAATATAAAGATAGAACTCAAGAATTTAAGACATTTCATACTAATACAAAATCATTTATTTAACAATTAACATTTACAAAATGTGGCAATATCTACAATGATCCCTACACTAGGCCAAAGTCTGTATCGTGTTAGAAAAAAACCCGATAGTAACAGATTATAAATAAATAAATAAATAAATAATGCTGGACAATTCACACAACATCATCTAGCCCCAAGCTAAGCAGAGCTTGTGTTATGGGTACTAGAAGACTGACATACTTAATATAATACATTACATAGATAGATATTTTTTATTATACATATAATACCCAGAACACCCGGAATAAATATTTGCAGAACATACAAACATTTATCCCAAGGCGGGAATCGAACCCGCAACCTTCCGCGTCGCAGGTGGACCATCGCCCACCGCGCCACATCGGTCGTCGTTGAAAGTAAAGTATTTTGTGAAAGTAAAGTATTTTAAAGTAAAGTATATTGAAAGTAAAGTATGTATAAAGAATTATAGAAGTTTGCTTTCGAGAAATATCCTTGTCTTGTACCTTCTGGCAAGCAAGTAGAAACCAGAAAACAAGAACATGAGACTCAACTTTTTCGCGGCTAAGAACAACTAACAACTTAACAAAAAAAGTGACAGTCGAGAAATTTTGGTTGGAATTCTTACCCTGACAGGAGAGTAGATAGTAAGCAGTCCTTTTCCAACTTTGAAGGTGAGACAAAAGTTGTGTGTGTCAATCTTTTCTGAAGCGGGTCTGTGTGACGACAATCCTTTCTTGAGTTTGTTATCGTAAGTTGAGTAGTATAGGTTTTCTTCTTCCGATGACGAGCTATCAGAGTCTGAATCTGAAACAGTTATTACAGACAAATATATCATCTATATGAGGTACAGCTCACAGGCGTCACAGCTCAGTTGGTCAGCTCTGCCTTCTATGCTGTGGGTCATGGGGTCGATTCCCATCCAGATGAACATAAATATTTGTTCTGTGTCTGGGTGTTACATATATGTGTGATTTCTCCGTGAATATATATTTTTTTTATTTAGTTACAGATGTGCTTAGATAGTATTCGCTACACCTTCCATGCTGTAAGAAAAAATAAACTATTTTATCAAATTTTTGCTATGTTTCGCCACAAATATCTTAAACCGTACCGCTTTTCGTTTAGAAACTCAAAGGTAGAAAGTAAGCTTTGATAAATGTAGCACTAGGTTAAATAATAACCCCCAATCTTACAAAAAGTTAGCGTTGACATTATGTCACCATTACGTATGGTAATCAAGACATCAAGTCTGCGCTAAGATAACCGTAAGGCTTTTATATTATTAGTTTTAATAGTTTTACCATATCCTTTCGCTTTGCACATGCCGAAAGCAGGGTTGATGGCGCACGCAAGAGGACTTATTTCAAATGGATCCACAATCTGCGGCTCCCACAGCAAAAGATCTGAGTTGATCCTGTTGTATATTATCTCGTAAAGTTGTTTTGATCTGTAAGAAGTCATTTATTATTTAGTTTTTTAATACACAAAAAAACAAATCAGAATCTAGACTAATAAACTCATTTTCAATTGCAATAGTAATGAACTCACTCAAGTTGTAGGCTAAGTATAGGTAGACTGAATTCGAGATGTATGGAAGACAGTTCTATAGAATTGCTTGTGAATTCAGACATTTCTTCGTCACTGCCTGGTACTATAATTTCTTCTTCTTGGCCTGAGAACAAATTAACAATTCATCGTCGCCATCTGAGTTTAGAATCTTGATTAATGTGACTTGATGTAGACGGTACTTGAAAGAACATGTGTAAGTTTGAGTTCACACAGATAGATTTGGGACTGTTTATAAATACTTTTTTATTTTTCTTACTTCTATAATTCTATCTGCTTAATTTCTAAATTCTATAAAGCGTCAGCTACTTCTAGTAGAATATCAACGAAAAAACAACGTTCACAACTGCAGTAGGTCAATACGAATACATGCATATGCCGATGGGACCACAAAACGCACCAAAACTAACTTACTTTGTTGTGGGCTGCTCTCGTGTTTTGTGACACTCTGATGAGCGCATTTCTTCCCACTGAACGGACTAGGCTGTGTACTGCTTAGATTATTCATTATGTACATGGACGTCGTCATAGGATTTACTGAAGCGGGGGCAAAACAAGGCTCGTCATGAAGACTATCGAATGGACCCTTGTTCGGGTTTTTGGGCTTGAATGTTAGTGATATCCTGAAAGAGAATAATAAAATTAGTATTTTCTGATAGTCAATATTAAACGTATGCAATTTTAATCTTATTTTATAGGTTGATTTGGATTCTAAGAATACTACAGGCATAATATTATGAAAAATGGTATACATATAATAATTTTGAGGACAAAAAATGGTTTTATCAACTGGATACATGTGTTTCGCTTTCTAATCTCAATCATGTCTAGTATAGATTGGATTTGATTTTCAAAATACAAGTCTATATCAAATAAGGAATGATAGTTTTTCATATAGATTTGGTTACTTACGTGGGAAGCAATGTAGAAGGTATGTTACCACTCAAAATGTTCCCTTCACTCAAATTGTTGTCCATCATTGTATTGGCTATATGAGTTGGGGCTAATGTATCATTTTCCTGTAACAAAAGACGGTGGCACTGTCATTTGAGTCATATTGTTATGACTAGGGAAAGTCAACTCTATATCTGAAGGCATAAAACACATTATGCAACAGAAATTGTAATGAGTATGTTCGGGAAATTAGTATATTATAAATAGAGTCCGACCGAAACTGGTTTTCCGGCCGAAACCGAAATTCGGCCGTGGCTTCACTTTCGGCCGAAACCGAAACCGAAACTCACGTGGTCAAGTATAAAATTCCCTAAAATACAAAAAATGGTCCCCCAACAAAAAAAAAATCCCTCGGAGTTGCTTAATACGTTTGAAAGGGCTTTTATTGGCCTACATTTTACTATAATTACGAAAAAAATCCATCCCAAAGATATTCAGAAAAAATCTTTTAATTTAACATCGTATTTTTCAGAATTCTGAAGAGGACAAAAATGGATTTAGTTGGCATTAAAAGAGCTTAATTTGATTCTTACATTGATTAAAAAAGAATCGAGATATTTCTGAAAAATTGTATTTTTTTACAATACTACATGATTTTCAGGAATAAATCAACTTCTACAGATTGAATTAGTATTAATTTAAACGCAACAAATCACATGCATTTTTGTGGGACATCGGAGTTCGGGGCAATACGACGTTAAATAAATAATAGTTTCTTAAAACATCTCGACTTCCATGAGATGGATTTTCAATAAAAAAATTGCAAAGATAGGCCTGCATAATCCCTTTCAAACGTATTATGGCAATCGTGAGGGACGATTTTGTTAGTCGTGGCTCCGTAGAAAATTACACATTCTCCTTTAGTATATTTTACCAACTGTGTATTCTGAATTTTACTTTAAAACAATTAAAAAACTAACTGTAATAAAACCACAATATTCATGGACATTTCACACATGACACTCAGGTCCCAAGCTAAGCAGGGCTTGTACTGTGGGAGCAGGGTTGCTGGTTACATACTTATAGTACATATTTTTTTGTAAATAGATACTTACATAGTAACAACCAGTGATAAACAAAAATATTAGTTCTGAGTCGTATTTACAAAAAAAATGTATGGTAGTATTCTGTCAGCAATCTGGTTAGCATGGTACAGGCTTGGCTTGGTTTGGGACTAGGGTGTGGTGTATGAATTGTCCATGAACATTTATTTATTTATTATTTATAATTAATCTTTAAATAAGTTTACCTATACAACGTAATTTAGCAAATTAAACACTATACATTTTTCAATTACTATCTCTTATGTGACTTGATTTGTTTATAACAACAAAACGAAGTTACTGTTACTCAATATTTATATATGTATAAGATATAATGAGCTATAAATCATTCAAGTACAGAAACGAAACAAAATGTGACATGAAATCATTTCCACCTAAACAAAGCCTCTAAAGAATGTTTGCGTCGAATAAGTGCGATAATGCACTAAGTTTTGATGCTACAGAGCTATCTGAACGGCGCACGACAATTCCTGAACAGGGTCACCACCGTCCGCCAAAGCGTTGCCGCAAGAAACGAAGTTAGTCGAGCGTGCACGACAACTTCCGAAATAAGTTTCGGCTTCGGCATAAGTTTCGGCCGATTTTGGCCGAAACCGAAACTAAAGCCGAAACTTGAATTTTGGCCGAAACCGAAACCGAAACCGAAATTTCGGTCGGACACTAATTATAAAGGACTAGCGGTCCATCCCTAATCTTCTCTAGCAATAAAAATAACATATGTTACTCAGGGTGAATGTAGCTTTCTTATGGTAACAGAATTTTGGAAATCGGCGCAGTAGTTTTTGAGTTTATTCATTACAAACATACACAACCATACAAAAAAAGAAATCTTTCCTCTCTATTATATTAGTGTAGGTGAAAGTCAACTTACATGATAATATAGATCCAGAGAAGTAGCTTTTAAAGTGATTGTTGTAGGCATCGGTCGGACACTAGGCGATTGCTGAGAACTGATGGTGGTGTTTGTAAATTTAAAAAGTAAGTAGTCGGGCCGAACTCGACGCGTTTCCCGGCTCAACCCAGGACGAAGATCCGCTATTGGGAATCTAGGAAGGAAATATTGATGAAAATTACTTTACATTAATCTATTACGTATTTTGCTATTTCTATACCTACAAGTATAAAAGTCAAGTACTGTTAAGAGACATTAGGAAATTATGAACATATTACAGTTCACGGAAACTCGATAGCAAACGGTAACATCTCCATTGACTATAACATTCCGCAGTTTAAAAAAATTCTGTTTTTTATACTCATCTATCTGGATATGATAAAAATCTACAAGTATCGTGGCTACAGAACATATTGATTAATTATTCTTTTTGGAATTGAATTATGATTAATTGTATATTTGTCATTTTTTTAAATTTATTGAAAATTGTTATTGACGTATCTAAGTTACATGTGACTTGTCTAAAGATATATATCATCATCTTCTTACCCTTGTCCCACATTATGTGGGGTCGGTACAACACGTCCTCTTCTTCCACTCTCCTCTATCAGACTTCATCTCAATGCTCACACCTTTCTTACACATGTCATCATTCACACAGTCCATCCATCTTTTCATTGGCCTAAGATGTATAATATTATGATTATGATTCATCCTTACCTGAGCACAGCATTAAGATTGGGACATTGCAGTGAGAAGTTAAGATGGTTCTGCGATGTGACAGGAGACGTCGTTGACGGACTATTACTTGAAACCCCACCGAAGAACAATGCTGACATTCGCTCCATTATAGTCAGTTCAACGTCCACGTAGAATGGCGTGCATTTTACTCTGCAAACAGAAAGTTTATGAGATTATCTAAAAGTGATACATGATACAATTTGAATAAAACCGGACAAGTGCGAGTCTGATTCGTGCACGAAAGGTTCCAAAAGTTACGTTTTAGTGAGTCTTTAAAATATTTATTTAATTATGTTTATATAGCGGAAACAGAAATACAATAACTGTGAAAATTCCTAACTCTTAAACTATCACGGTTCATGAGATACAGCCTGATGAAAGATAAACAGACAGACAGACGGAAAGCAAAGTCTTCCATCTTTTTACCTTTTGGCTACGGAACCCTAAAAATGGATATAAACTACACTTGTTCGAGATAAACTGTGTGTCAACATCAGTCCATCCTTCTCATAATTACCTCATTTAACAATGCTCAATATATACTAATATTTAATCTAGAGCATTAACTTATGTACCTACGTAGATAGCGCGTTTTGCTAGGAAATTGATGTAATTGTTAAACTTTCTGTTCTCTTTACTATAATCAACAACGCCGTCATTTGTTTTATGTTTCTTATTACAGTTTTTATTTAAACAATAACATCTGTTTAAATAGTTCAAACATAATAAATAACACTTACACAATATCAGTTGTTGGATAAACGAGTTTCTTCTCTCCGGCGATGCGAACGAATTTAGAAGTTTGTTTGAAATTCACACGGATATTCGCTTTGGAAGCTGTGGTTCCCCTGCGGCTTGAAGTATCGTCTTCATCATCAGCTGATGAAGGAAAATAATAACCGAATAAAAATATGGATAACTTTTATTTTATATATATACTTATATTTTAATAGGAGTTGTAAGGCATTTTATGAAAAAAAAAACGAAATTCAACCATATATCCCGGATATTATGGTTGAATTTAGTTTTTTTTATTGAAGTGTATATATGAAATCATGTATGTACTTACATTTACTCTCGAAACGTATCAAATCGAAGCTTTGGGGTTTTGTTTTCTCATCAGAAAATGTGTAAAGGCATTCTCTCACTAATATATTTCTGACGGCGGCTTCGCAGACGGCTTGGCTGCCATGTGACGTCACTTTCTCACTTCCATCTAATGTTATGTCAGATGTGAGAAGTCTGGAACCAAAATAACATGACAACATTTATTTTAAAGAAATATATTCAAATAAAGACATTCAAAAGAAATAATAGGATCCAATACCAGACTTTTTCAATAAAGAAATCTCATAATTTGGCATTTTTCATGTTTCGTAAGTAAAATACATGTTATACTATACTTATATACATTATACTTTATATATATGTACATATTATACTTTTTTATCAGTATACTGTTGAATAAAACAATAAAAAAATATTCATGGACGCGGTGACGACACAAACCATTTTACTCTGAAACTAAGCCCGCTAATTTTTCAGAAATATTTATTCAAGTCTTGGATAAATATTTAAAACTGAAGTTTGACACGAGAGTTGAGTTGGGTATGAGTGAGCGAGAGAGCTTAAATAGAGTGAGACAGGTATAGTTTTCACAATCTTACCTCAAATGATTCGTTGTCGCAGCGCTATCGATAGCGTTATTGACCGCACTGAAAACATCATTCTCAGTGATATACAGCGAGGTTAATCTTTCAAAGAACTGTGATGCCGCTTCGTGCATTTTGACTGCGCTGTTCGGAGATATGCAATCAGAGCCTATTGACGATCCTATTAGAATATCCTGAAAAATAAATAAATATTTATGGACTTTTCAAACTTGACTGTGTTGGGCCTCTTGCCAGCATAAAGATGTGCTTACCTTATGTAGTAGAACGCAAGATAATGAAGTAATGCGAAGACTGACGTGAGACACTTCAGCCGTTGGGTCACCGTCGATATGAGGTACTGAAATTATTAAATATTATTGATAGCTTAAGCGAATAGCCCAAATCGCCTGATTTCAGGAAACAATCAAGCGTTCATCAGGCCAAATAGCCGACTGACCAATAGACAACTGTCTAAAGTTCATGTGGATCTCATGTTAAACAGTTTTCAATCCAAACGGGACAATTACATACCTTTTTTATTCCGTTTGATTCTTGGCTGCGCAGTCGGTATATTGACACTAGACGTCATGCTGGTACTCATAGAACTGACAGACGAGGTAAAGCTCTCTGTCATCTGGTTGTTTGACGTCATCGGATGAAATCTTTCGCTGTCACTGTCCTCTGTTGGTAGAATACTTATTATATAAAACGTTAGTCTATAACTTGTAAAAAAAAAAAAAATATATATCTGCCTAAAATTACAATAAAGAATATTAAAGGCCCTGAGTAGAGCATAGTAGCCATGGCATAATTAAAGCTAATACAATAGCAAACAATACTAAAGTTTATTGTCAAATTATGACATACCAAAACTAGGTCCAGACCAGCCGTATTTGCCACTCGGTTTGGTGGTCTGTTGCTCCAAATTCCCCAGAAGTTGAGCTTCTATCAGCTGAAAGTCAGCTTGCTTCATAGGTTTGCAGTGGATGTTCATACCACTTGGTCTCATTGGTATATTACTGCAAAAAAAATAAGTTATAAAGCTTTTTGTGACAGCCAGTTCAATATACTGCTACTACATTGCCTTTTGACAGGTATGTACGTACACATAAGATTTATCCATCACTGAGTGCAAGCCATCACAAGGCCCGTGCTCTGTGGACGTGATCAGTGAGGCAAGTTATAGGTAATGATTACCACTAAAGATCAGACAGGCGATAAGCTTGATCAATGTTGTATAAAAAAGGGATTAAGTATTATTATTATTTAACACTTTATAGCACAAATATACAAATAATGTACAAAAGATGGGCTTGATGCTATAAGTATTTTCTGCCTGACGACCTTAAAGGTCGAGAAAACGGTAAGTATTGTAAATTGATATTTAAATTCAAGAAGATTTAGTAATTTCAATGAGAAACTAGGTTAAGATACAGTCAATTAAAACGTAATGAGCTTTACAAACTTTTTTAACATTGATTATGATGGAATTGAATCTATGATGGCAGGTTTTTGTATAGTTTAATCAAAATTGTTTTATTTTTAATGTTAATTTTGTATAGTAAATATAAATAAATCTAAAGTGATATCAATAGGTACACACCACAAATGAGAGCTGATTCCTTTCTTTTTTTTGTGTTTATAATTTTATACTTTACATTCGCTTACCTACAGATGTATTTACATTAAAATTAATTTTATTCTAAATTCAAAATTTTACGTATGTATTTATTTCGTTTAATGAATTTGGTTTTAGATATAAATTAAATTAGAATAGTTTTAGATGGCATTAATTACTCTGTAATATATTCTGGGAGAAGCCATTGGCTCCTGTAACACAGTTTTTTAACTAGCTCAGGAGCCTATGGATTCAACTTTTTCTGTATAAACATTTATTTGTGTCAATAAAACATATTTTTACTTTTTTTTTTTTTTTACAACTTCAAATTTAAAGGATAATTTACCTTGTATCCTCTAGATCAGGCTGGTTTAAGGCGTCAATCAGCTCAATCAGCGTGTGAAGCTGCCTCGGCGATAGAAAAACAATGAACGATCCTAATATAACTGTTATCTCCACCTTAGGACCTTCCACCTCTTCAGTGTGTTTGATTTTCAAAGCCAATTCCTGGTGGCCAACCAACTTAGCGAACAATATCGGATCTGGCTGATTCGATTTCTCATCCGGTGTCATCTCTCTAGATTCTGTGCGGCTTTTCGCTTCGGCAATGATTTCTTTGATCGGGTCAGGTTCTATGGTGGATATGACGCTTCGGGTCTCGTAAAAGACATCAGATATGGTGCTAGTGTAGTTTACATCAGGCGTGTCTGGATTACTACTCTCGGTTCTATCTCCTTGTGTTGATACAGACTTGTCCATAATAAGACTTCGCGCCATCGTTCGCAGTTTTGAAGGGAACTCGTCAGTGTATAATGTGACTCCGTCGAATTTAATCTTTTTGTTTGTGTATGTAGCGACAACGTAGGTTTTCGATTTTTCTGGATCTGTCATGTCTGGAGTTGGTTCGGTGCCTGCTTCGTCGAAGTAATCAATGCTAGAATGTTATAAGTTGTATTAATGACTAGTTTTACTACCTCTTAACTACGAATTTAGCTGAAAGTAGTTTTGATTCTTAACCGAGAATAAAACATTTACGAGAAGAATATAGACCAACGGATTTACTAATCCTAACGTCTTCGTATCCGAACTACACAACGCGGTGACGCTACAACGCGTATTGTAACTCTATTTGAGTTACGTTAGGTTTATTTATGTAATGCGATCGTTATATTTATTTATTTGCGTCAGAGTGTTATTGCGTAATTTTATTACCAATGTACCAATGTATTTACAATTAGAATTGAAATATATACTATGTGATTCCTTTAATAAGACATAGCATGTCTAGTTTAAATATATTTCTGTTGATAAATGTTTAAATTCGAACAACCTATCAAGGTCAATGCGGTTTTTGTTGGTAGAGGCCACACATATACAAGGAAGTAATGTTTTAAGAATAAATAGTAGGCAAAGGCAGACTATATAACGCGTAACATCGTAGGCCGCATCATCATTTAACATCAGATGTGATTGCGGCCAAGCGTTTGCCTATATCTACTTCATAAAAAAAAAAAAATATAGCTTATAGCACTAAAAGTTGAGATCAACCATTCTAAAAACGAACTCGACTCTACCTTATTTACACACACACATGCAAAATGATACAATAAAACAGTACAGATATAATTAATGAATTGGCTTAAATGTATGTGGCTTATTTTACGTATGTATTTATTTCGTTTAATGAATTTGGTTTTAGATTTAAATTAAATTAGAATAGTTTTAGATGGCATTAATTACTCTGTAATATATTCTGGGAGAAGCCATTGGCTCCTGTAACACAGTTTTTTAACTAGCTCAGGAGCCTATGGATTCAACTTTTTCTGTATAAACATTTATTTGTGTCAATAAAACATATTTTTACTTTTACTTTTACTTTACTTTTTATGTCATTGTTCAGTTACTGTCGTTCAAGTAATGCCTGTAATAAAGAATGGCTGGATTTGTCGGCCAACTAGTCTAGCGCATTAAAGAGAACACGCGTAAATTTTTAAAATGAGTTTTCTATACTTCACCGTGCTTTTTTTTAAGTCGTGAAAAAACTAATGAACAGTGTTTTTCCTCTGAACTTGTTGATTTTGTCATAAGGTAGGGAACATGATAGCTAGTAGCTTCATCTCAATTAGCATTATAAAGAACTTACTTTTTTATGTGGATCTCCAGAGCAATGCCTCGGTCACCATTTTTAGGTACATGTTCTATTCGTATTTTTGTGTTTACGAATTTCACCTTTACTCGACTTAATACTGAAATAATTAATAACTGTGATTATTAAAACTTAAAAAAAGTGGCATATGCAAGCTGCCGAAAGCATACTATTTTTGTGTTGAATAGAAAATTACAAAATATAACACAACAAAATAGTTAAAAATACTATAGCAGTTAAATAGGGATATTAATTCTCACATAAATAATTGAAAAGAGTACTTACTTGAATCAATAGCATGTGCAAACATCTCAATTCCCTCAACAGGATGGGATTCTTGAGGTCCATCTTCTTCCCGGAGACATTCTGCAGCCAGCTGCATGGATGAGGACATGGATGACCACATTGACTCCAACATTGAAGATACTGAAATACCATAACATTATTGTTGTTGATGATAATTGAAGTTTTGCTAATTTTACAGTCTGGCACATTGTAATAAGTTCATCACACATTGTTTATTTTCTGCTGCTAAACTTGACCATTTTTTCTTGAGACAATATTCAAAATAAATTTATGTAAACAATGAAACTGTTGAATTATCAAATAAGTTTTTTTTTTATAATATAAATTGTGTGAATAGGATCGGCATTAACAACCCATATCGAGGTATTGTGTATCAAATCATACATTCGAACTTTGGATATAACTTCTTCACAAATAACACTTTTAACATCATTAAAGTTGGAGCATACCTGGCTCTGCCCGCACTTTTGGCTGAACAGTAAGTGAGAGTCCATTGATTTCAACAATCGAGTCATCTTTCAATAATGTTGACCACGGGATGGTCACAGTGATCTCATGCATACGACCATCCACTATCTCCAACGGCCAGTTCTGAGCATCCCCCAGTTCATTGAGAGCCTAAAAGTAAAAATACATAAGATTTTAGTTATTTTTTCCAATATTGTACGGCTATCAGTGGTGTATACAATAAGCAGATGTTTGTGGGTTGTGGCAAGAAAGGCATGCTGCAGTTTTTTTTCTGATGAGAGATTCTAAAAAAAAGCCCTAAAACACAAGTTTATTTAGATGCAGGTAACAGCTTCAGAATAAACCATGTCAAATTTATATTGCATTTTGTTTTTTTTTTATGATTGATAAACTAAGTAGACTACTTTTACAGAAATATGAGTTCAAAAAAACATGTAGTCGGAATGCAAAACAAGCATACATATTGAATAGCCCTTTCATTTATAAAATAATTAATACTGTAGGCATCTAACATGTTGGTATGTTGTTAGCTGTGTACCATTATTCTAGTGACCTTGACCACATTAAGGAATCAGTTTTTAAATAATGTGTACTTAGATTAAATGTGTAATGATAATTTATTACTTGTTTATAAGAAAGGTTTCATTATATCAATCAGAAGCAAAAATGTAAAATGTTATAGATTAATTTAATACATTAGAAAATAAACCTACAAAAATAAAAAATATGCATGTGTTATCCTTTGTTTAAAAACTCATGAATGAGCACGTGCGTCGCCTTATTGCGCATATATCTACTAGTGGCAGGCCAAAGAAGCAACTAACTAAAGAAAGATTTTAGAATATAATGAGCACTTAGAGTAGGAAGTAACATTATTTAATACATACTTCGCAGTCAAGGCTGACATCGCAAACAGTACCAGTTCCATTGTACAGGTCCACACTCAGCTGATCCAAAGTAAGTTTTTCCTTTAGAAAGTTGCCGAGGTATCGCTGGAGCAGGTATCTGCAGGCTCGTTTCTTAATGCTCTCAGACCATGGCAGATACCACAACATTTTCAATACATTTCAATTAACATCACACTTGAAAATTTTCAATTTTGTGCGTAAGTAGCAGTGATTTGTGATTTTCGTGCAATTGTATAGCGAACGTAAATAAACACTGCGCTTCGTTTTACGCAAAACACCATTCATCCAAAAAAACAACACGCACGCTTGATGTACTAGTTGACTTGACAAAAAAAACGTAGTATGACACTGTCACTTCAATGCTTATGTCAAATATTCATGTTATCGTTCATTCATCCATTCAATATCACAATCACAGTGAAAACTTCATTGCAGCCCAACAAGCTACGCAGCAGGCAGACAACACTAAACAAAGGAAAGGATTCTGTCTATTATACGATAATAACGAATTAATCCTTGAGGTGGGATATTGTATGTTTTAGATGAGGTCTAGTCTCACTAAGAAATTTTCATCCGACTTTTTTACACTTAACAGTCATGATTATTATGGGCTTGTCCAAAGAGATTTGATTGTGAACCTATTTATTGACCCATCACTTTATGAACTTAATCGTGTTTTTGTTGTGTTATTTTTTATATAATAAAATTAAACAAAACATATCATATGAACAAACAAAAACAATTCTTTGAATTTTAAATAGAGAATTGAGACTAAAATAATATCTTTTTATTCTTCTGCCCAGTGTTTTCCTACATTAATATTCTTCGCCATCCGTGGATTCACTTTCATCATCAGCAGTACTTTGATTTACAAAGACAGGAACACTGCAAGTGTATATTTTTAAACTATAAAAAACTACAAATGTATTTAGGGGTAGGTAGACAGTAGCCGTAAACGTTGCATGGCCAACTCCATCTCGTGAATACGCCAAGACATCGGAATCGTTGACGATTAATTTAATTTCTACTCTTGAAACTTTGTAATCTTCTGAAAACAAAAACCATCATATTTATATAACATAGGTCTTTCGTCCCTGATATTTACTTAGATTGGGTAAATATTCAAGACTCAATATAAATAGGCATAATGATTACTTAGATAATGTTTTTCAAGTTAAAAGCACCAGTCCTCCTCTAAATCCGTTAATTTTTCTTACCGTTTCCACTTTTGTAGTAAATATCAAAAATTCGATTCATGCGGACCCGTCCCCAGATTTGCTGTTCAGAGAATAATACTTTGTCTGTAAAATATAAGATTCAATGTAGATTATTATGTGCCTACGAAAGGAATTACCTAAATATTAACTTTCGGTTGTTCACCTTTACATGTTCCTATGGTCATTAAAATTTTATAATACCACACTCCTACTCCCTGTATAGTTCTTCTCAGTTTTACTCCAACCCCGATTGTATTATCCACTACTAAAAGCATAATAAGAAATATAAAGTATTTTCGAAACATAGTAGGTAAATGAGCGGAACTGTGTAGACTTGTTGAGATCATACATTGAACTGAAAGGTGACAACGAGACAAGCATGTAATATATAGGGTGTCAATATAATATGTATGTGTACCGATGCTCTCGACTGAATCAAAGTTTGCATTTAGTTTTACAATGACTATCTACTCAAAGTTTGAACATCTTTATTCATATACAATAAAATCAAGTTGTCGAGAGAAAGTAAAACCTATTTAGTATAGATAAATCGTGAGTTTACACCCTGTATACGTTGGTCATCAATCAAGGTAGATGTAGGTGCTGTGCTTTCCTACTTTTGTATAAGTTAGTCAGAACAGAAACAATGCCCTGTTTAGTAAACTAGAGTGGTATCACTTAACCCTATAACGCTAAACACAGAATAGCACTAAAAGAGATGTAGGTATAGGGAATAAGTATAAACATTTACTTGGGACGCTTAGAATTACCTTTCTGTGCCAAAGTCTTCAAGTAAATAAATGAGAATATTTTATTGTATTTATTTATTACGTAACAGATACTCAGAGTATTATTGGTTTGCCAATACGTATCGTGCACCAGCAACTATGCCAGCCCAAGTTTCAGTGACAATCTGCTTTACGTAATCTGCAGGAACTTCAAAGTTATATTCATAGCCAGGCAGCTCCAAAGTGTAGGTAAGGGGGACGCCAACAGCACGGGTCCAGTCTCGTGAGGTTCCTGTGGAGTAGTACAGCACAGCAGCAGCATTACCAACGACATATCGGTCAGCTTTGTCAAGAGCTAACTGATCTATAGCCGTCGCCATTTGAACTCCAGCCAGATGGAGAATCAGTCCATTGAACGGAAGAGAGCCTGTGAGAAAATACAGCATCCATAAATAAAAAAGTCTTAATTAAGAGTTGGCATGACGACTTGGATACTTATCACGGAGCCTGGTAGAAAGCGGCGACTGATAGGAAACAATGAAAGAAAAGGGGAGACACCTTTGCAAAAAATAAATAAAAATAAAGTACGTATGTAAAATACGACGAATGTGTCTCGGCACAAGTCAACAAAATCACGTCATGTTTCTTGCTGAATCATTATATTTACTCTATATGTATACGTACTTAATTTATAGGCCTTGTACATAATGGTTCATGGTCATAATTGATTGCCAACTAGGTACCTCAAAACGTCTAAATTCTATGGTTTTGTTTTTATGTATAAGGAGATATTTAAAATTTGTTTGTAGGTAAGTTACTAACCTAACCTACTTAATTTATTGTTAAACCTTGTTTTTGTCTTTTTTGTATATTTATATTCCTTATTTCCTAATTACCGAATTATTTACTTAACTAGCCATACGCGCCTCATTATTATTTTTGTCACGTATCTACTTACCGTTATTACCCCAAGAATATAGAAACATGTTTCCGTAGCTATGCAAGGAGATGTACATAGCAGCTCTGTCAATTTGTTGCCGGACGACATCTCTAATAACTCTGGTTTCAGGTTCTGAGAATGCGGATGGTCCTTCGTAGATGAGAGAGCAAGGATTACTTGATTCTTCTCGAGTGCCCCAAGAATGGTCAAAGTTACGGTTGCCGTCGACGCCGGGGCATTCAGACGCACCTACATGGGATGTAGAACGGGTCTTACGCCATAAACGATCCTGAAAAAATTGGCCGGTAGGTACAGGAACACAAGCACCAATTATCTGTATACCAATATATAATCAACTTAGGCAAGGTTAAATACTTCCGAAATCTCTGTATGACTGTTGACCCTTGAGACCACAGTCCGCACGTCTCATTGTTGACTTTGAATATAAATTAGCTTCAAAATATTCCTTTTATGGTCTCAATTATAAAAAATAGGTTACAGTTTAAGTAAAGAAGGTCAATCTGTACATCCGAATCTAGTAGGTCAAGAGAGGACTCAAATTATAGTACTACTGTCTTTTTACCTCTTCAAATGAGTATTCGTATCCGTCAGGGTTGGCCACTGGAATAATGACCCAGTCAATGTCATTAGTAAGATCATTTTCTACTACATCGACGACCAATTGGTTTATAATGTATAGAGCTACAGGAGGTGTGACCCATTCTCTGGCGTGAACTGCAGCGTCAATGATTATAACTGGCTTCCTTAGGTTTTCGAAGCGGCTAGTTGAAATCCTAACGTATTTGATTTGGCGACCTTCGTAACTCAATGCTGCATTTATTACTGTTACCAAGTTTGGATATTGTGCTGCGAGATCATCTAGGTGGTCGTTTATCTGAAATAAATAGCACATAATGATACACAAATCATTAATATTTTGTGGTCAAACAAAAAAATTAATTCAAGTAGGGATTACCTCATCGTGTCTGTAGTAAGTGTCCCAGCTGATGTTTTTACCACTCCTTTTAGCCGCTGATTTTGCCACCTGAATTTGTTCCTCTTCTTTTCTAAGAATACTGAAATAGGTGTATGAACGGTTATATGAAAATGTCCTTTTGTCCAACAAATCTTCTACAGATTTTGTAGGACTGTTACAATAATTTATTGATCTTACTCAGCCAGATTTTTAACGATTAACGTGTACGACATGCCGTTGGCTTCAAAGTATCGTAGCCATTGTTCTCTTTCCTCAGGAGCTAGCCTAAGCAAGACTTCTAGCTGTCCAGTAGTTGACTTAGCAGCAGGAGTTGCTGACAGAATATCCAAGCTAGCTTCAAGTTGCGCTAACTTATCATTCTGACCAGCCACACGGTATAACTGATGTCTGGGAATAAATTAGTTAATTAAATAAGTAAAAATTAAAAATAAATCCTAAACTTATAGATATTTTAAGTGAAGTACCTTTTATAAACAATAATTATACTAAATAATATTGAAAAGAAAAGTTCGCAGTATCTAAATTGGTTATTATAAGGTATCTTACCCTTCATATTTTTCATGTCGAGCTTGGGTCAAAACCGCAAGAAGCAGCACACATGCTACTTGTCTAAGCATTTTACCGACTGATAAACCGCTCTTGTTAGGGGATTTGCATTATATCCAAAGATTGTACGTAATCCTTTAGATACCCATTATCACTGTTGCTAAAGATCAAATGGTGCTATTTGAATAAACACTACCTACATATCTGTATTTGAATATAGCTAAATATAAAAAAAACGCTAGTCAAAATTATAAGAAAGTCCTAGAATGTCGACTAATTCGAAATTTGTTAAAATCGATCTCTGAAATCATACGGAACCAGTTTTGTAGTAATCTAATGTAATCTAATCAGTCCAAATGCTCCAAATTGGATTTATAAAATGGGTTCATAAAGTTTTATCTAAATAATTATTATTTAGGTACGAATATCAACTGATAATTTAAAATAATGCAAGTTAACCTTCGTTTGGGTGAGGATTTGTACTTTATAGTTATGTAATCTAAATGGTACCTATAGACGTTTAGCCTTGGTTCTTCTTCAATCTTATTAACAATATTATTACATAGAGCCACCTAATTTGTAAGTTCTAAAAGTTACTAAGGTGTAGGTGAAGGTTTTCTGGCAAAAAAAAAAGGCTGTGGCTAAACACTAGACGAGACCCATGTTTTAAATAACCCAAATAAAACAAAGAAAAATACGAAATGTAAGTTTTATTTTCATTGATTTTAACTGAAAGGGCATAATTAGGTACTTACAGATACATAACATCCTGTATATGAAATGTACTTAGCGATTTGAGACTAGTATACTATAATAAGGTTCTAATGTATTCAACTTACATAAGTCTCGAACTGTCTCTACAAAAATACGTACTAAAATACTTCTTATAATATAATTTTACAGATTTTTTAAAGCCTTTATGCCACCAAGCGTAAATTAATGGATTCACTATACTATTTGTAAATGCTAGAAATGGAAACGGCGCTCCTAGTAAGAATCTGAGTCGGATACATTCTGGATTGGTCATTTTATTTTCACAAAAGACAAAAAATATAACTGCTATGAAAAATGGGATCCATGTGATTATAAATGCACTAGTGGTCAGTAGAACTACTGTTATAGCACGCCATTTGTTTGGCTCTTTGAACTTTCTTTTGGAATATGTCTTCGGCAAAGAAGATCTATTTTCAGAAATATTACAGGAAATCGATAAAATTGAGGCAACAGATTCAACTGTGTATACGCTAAAATCTGAATTAGAGCGATTATTATTATTTTTTAGTTCTTTTTTGTCAACACCAGACAGATTTTCAATACTTTTGGATCTGCAGTTAGTTTTAGCTTCAAGTGTGGTCCCAAATGTTAAAGAAGCGCTTCTTTTTAATTTACTGTTAGACTTTAAATCTACAGGCAAATTTGTTCGTTTTTCGATCATAGTTCCGCGATTCATTCTTAATTTGGGTTTCTCATTAACTGGCGTTACTTCCTTAATTTTTACAGTTCCATTGATAGTTTTAACAGTTTGTAAAGCTTTCACTAAAATTATCGAGTAAAGTACAGCTACAACTACAATTGGTATAAGACTTAAAAATGAATTAAGCAATATTAGAGTTCCAGGAAACAATGACACGTAATAGCACCTTGTCATATTAAGTTCTTCATTAACCCAGCCAGTGGCTGGCATAAATCCTAACGTAATACCTGAAAAAGATAAAGAACAAATAAATAAATAAATCGCAAATGCCAAAACTGTTGGAAACTATAGGACATGGATCATTTACATTTTATTAAATAATCTTTAAATAAGGTTACTTAGGATAAGTATATATTTATTAAACTATGACACAAACATAATTAATGATTTTTAAAGATAACCCCCTAACAAACATACCTATTACGTATTATGCTGAATCGTCTTGGCTTTCTGATCATCCTTGTCAGTGATCTTTGCTCGCTCAATAAACTACGCAACAGTATACAAACTTAACATAATTTTACATATTTCAAAATTTGAGTTAGTGAGCGGATTCACTGCAATTTCTAAACACCTCGATGACACATAGAATGATGACACTGATGATAACCAGATCTTGCAGAACTTTAATTTACCACTGCCCATTTAAAAATTGTGTAAATTGACTAACCAATTATCCATATGAATACTATGCCGATCCTAACTCGCGTTGTGTTAAACCATCTTTTATAGTAGAGCCCGTGGAGTATGTAAATGTACCGGTCTACTGCAATGAGGCCAACGCTGAATATTGACACCATTGCTGGGCACGCCATCATACCTGAAACCATACATTTTCAGAACTTTGAAAACAATATTTACTTATTGGATAATCTAAGATTCTCAGTTTATTTATAATTTATTGTTGGCTATCTATTTTATACTGTACATAAACCAATTTGAATCTAAATTTAATATTTAAGAATTAACATAAATAAATATAACAATGCGGCGGGCACGCCAGACTAATTAGCACTCATGTACGTACACATCAAAAACTAAAACTAACATTAGGAATAATAGAAAAACTATGATATTTAAAGCCATGACTGGTGCTGCTTATAAAATCAAACACACTATCGTGATGAAACCAATATCATCAATCATATTCTTTTGCTGATTTATACCTTCCATCTACATAATTTAATGAAGTCTCTGTGAAATTTTCAATTACATTTTGATTGCATAATTACTTACGTTATATGTACTATTATTTATTTAGACAACTTATGACCTAAACACTTAAATATGACTTGTCACCCTAAAACAAAATTAATACAAGTAATTTTGTACACTGGAAGTCTTTCAAAACCATTTCTGAAATTCATGTTACGGTTGTTGCTTCTGTACCTACATTAAATATTGGAGTTAATAAGCATTTTTGGTAATAAGATAGCAAAACGCCGTTACGTATTTCCTTCGACTAGGCTAAAGCTGGTTTAATGTTTACCAACTTACCTATTTCAATAATACAAAGGCTGCTCGGGCTTTTAGCATTGTCGATCAAACATCCGCAGATAAGTGAAGCTCCAACGATTGTATCAGCCAAAGATACGTTGCCAAGCAACATATACGTGCTTCTCGGTTTCTGACCTGAAATAAAAGAAAATCGATACCTTAGTAAAAACAAAAAAAATGATCTCTATGATATGTAGATCTAGATTATAAGTATCTAGGTATATTATCTTACGATTTTAAATAGTGATAGGCATCTACCTACATATATTTTTATTTGTATTAGTAGTATTGACACTTTAGTTTACTAATTTAATCTATTGTTACCTTTTCTCAAAATCAGTCCACTAGATATTACCACTGGTAAATTACTTAGAATTATAATAGTTCCTAAAATGAATCCCAAATATCTATAGGTACGCAATCTATCCCTTTCGTTATATCTGTACACTTCATATAAATCCGTAACATTGTAATCACTTTGGCTTGAATTCAAATTGACGAATTGTTCACTATCATTCACACTAAAAAGTTTATCCATTGAATTTGAGTATTAGCTACATAAATTAACTCGCGTTTATGTAGGTAACTATAAGCGACAGATTTATTTGATATAAGTAATTTATTTTGGAACACATGTTACTAGCGACAATACGTGTTCAAGAATGAGTATAAATATTAGAGAACATCATCATATTAGTAGGTATACCGGTTATTTACTCTTGTGATGTGGTTTGCATACTAAAACTACACATTCATCTTAACTATTTTGGTACTCGTGATGATTAATTACATATACCATTAAAAAAACTACTGTGTCTATAATTAGATACCCATATATAGAATTAAAAACATAGAAAGTACTTGTGTATTAATGATGATTTTATACTCATTGCCGATATTGTAGGCCCTGCTCTTCATATTGATATTGGGATAGTATGTCATTAACAAATTTTCAAATACCAAATATCTATTCATACCTAAGTAGACTAACATATTTTTTAGTCAATTCTAGTTTATGAGGTCAGTCTAGATTAGTAACTGTCCTTTTTAAGTGTTCTTCGCTGTTTTTAACGCTTCACTTATTTTTTAATACGATAAATTCAACAAAAATCACTGTTAATTTTTGATGTTTTTCAAGTTAAGATTTTTGGTGGCCAGACTAGTGATTATGACATCTCTAACACTGACAATGAGCATGAAGGGGTTAAAATTGTTAAAAATCACGATAAAAGTATTTTCGCACCAATATACACATGGAAGCACAAGGATCATATACCTACATAAGTTTTCTGTGAAAATCTCTGCTCTAATAACTACTTGAAGCTTTGGAAGTTTTTGTGCGTAATATAAGATTTTGAGATTAATTAAAAAAAAATTTATTTTTTATAATTTATTTTTCATATTTGTACCAACAATCAATTCTACCGCATAGATTTTGTTTACCAGCCAGAAAAGAATTTCACTGTGACGCACAGACTAGAAAGATGTAAAAACGTGACACTGGCAACTTATAAAAAAATGAGAGTGAACGACGAAATACAAAATGAATGAACAAATAAAGTTGTAATAGGAAAGTAATTTGTTTACATCTTGGAAATAAAAGTGCAAGATTGATTTTTGTGTTATCTGGGAAATTAAATCTATTTGAAAGTGAAACAACATTTTATAAGATGCTCTCAATGTTAAGGCAGTGTACTAGGTCGGTATATTATATGTAATATCTAAACATAACCTCGCAAAGTATACATTGATTTCTATTTCTATTTATTTTTAGATTAGCACTAAATCCAGCTAAAGTGTTCATAAACTCAAGAACTGTTGCTTCAACAGCGGCTCTACAATTCAGAATCACAGATCAATTATGGTAAGACATTTTCTTAAAATGTAGTTGTTTAAGTTTTTAGACTAGATTTTAAGTTACTAGTTATAATTAAATCAATATTATTCCAGGGCTGAACCAATGAAAAAAAAGAAGAAAATCGATCCACAGATTATCAAAGCTCGTGAAGAACGTAGGCGTAAAAGAATAGAAAAACAGATTCGAAGACTTGAAAAAAATGCCCGGCAATTGAAGCCTATTGATGAGTTAGAAGTGCCATTGGATCTGGTCGACCAGATAGGGTAAGGTGTTATTTAACTGGCTTGCCAAATGCATGTCAGACTCCCTCATGTAGCCTTCTGTAGCAAGGAATTATTATGGTTATCATCTCTTTTACATAAAACTAAACCCACATTATTCAGCAATCCAGTTCCCAGCTTTGCTTAATTTGAGACCAGAGTGTGTGTGATGTGTGCATTGTCTATGAACATTTATTTATCATAAAATCCACAGAAACCGCAGAAGACCATTACCACAATTAACAGCAGAAGAGGTGGAAGCTCGAGCGCTACTCCAAAAGGATTGGACTCGGTATAAGCGGGAAGAGTACATGGCTAATGTAGCTCAGCTCGACCGAATCATGTCAGCGCAGAGACGAGCTTTGGATAGGTTGTATGAGGAATCTGAGGACCTTTACAATGAGGCTATTATGGTAGGTTCATTATGTTTTAAGTTAGTTTTAAACTTCAAAAAAGAGGTTCCCTATTTAACAGTTTTTTTTAAAACAAAAAAAAATCATGTTTTATGTAATACTTGTTACTGACATTTGGTGTTGGTTTCGTTTATTTTTCAAAAAAATATTATTGCTTTTTTTATACAACTCATTCATTTAATTATTTACTTTGTCTTTTGCTGATCTGTATTCAGATCAAAACCAGAGTTTAAAATAAAGCATGTAAAAGTATGCAAAGCCTCTTTTCTGTAGACCTATTAATAATCATTTAGAAAGAGACAACTTCTGGTCGCAATTTTTTTTGTCTCGGTCACGCATTGCCGACAGTATTATATTTACTTCATACTTGGATAGAGAACGCTCAGTCCATTCTCTATGCAAGTATCTGCCAAAGGAAATAAACACATGATACAATTACTTAAGATACATATTCATTTGTTACAGCCTGATCTAGAACTGATACCATACTCAATCAATGGACCTGTAGGGACGCCACCCATAAAGAACTACGAATCACCTGATGGAGAGTACATTGATCAAACCAAGAAATGGGACAATTAGTTTAGGTAAATTATTTCATTATTTAGTTAATTAAAGTGTTACTTGAAATAATAAGTTTGTCTTAATCCGAGAACTTTGTCCCTTTTAATGTTTTTGTTATTTTTATTTTATAGTAGGTACAGTCGAATTGAGTACCTCCTCATTTTTTTAAGGTTTTTTAAAAAGCATGTACAGGTCTATACGAGAATCTGAGAGGCTATATACGTGTATATTTATGAATAATATGGTCAAAATTAAATACAAAAATACAAATACAAAATTCTTTATTTCTCAAAAATACATGTACAAAAAATAGGGTAGGCCCTGACTTCTGTTTTAGTTTTAGGAAAAACTGTGTTACAGAAGAAAGTGCAGATCCCGAAGAATGTTCACACTTTTTAAAAATTAAAGTATTAGTTGTTAGGTAGAAATGAATGACAATTAAAAGATAAGAAACATAAACAGTTAAAAAATAAAAGAACTTATACATAAGGCAGGTTTCCTATTTTATATTAATTACCTAATTTTAGAAATATTAAGCAACCAACTAAAAGCTAAAAGGCTACTAAAGCACTGCTTTAGTGGGTAATGTGCACGTGCGTGAATGTGGTGAGGCGTGGGTGTGTGTGCGTGTCAAGGCATAGATGTGTGTGGTGGGGCGAGAGAGGGAAGGTGTGTGTGTGTGTGTGTGTATGTGAACAGGTGTATTTAATGTGTGAGTATTGCGAAAGCATGCATGAATAATGGTAATATAATAATATAACTAAGAGTACTTTTCAACATGGTATATTAAGCAATCTATACGACTGTTTCAAAAAGCTTTTCAACACTCACATAGTCTTGCATGTTCAACCAGTCATAAACTGCAGACTTTAGTTTATGTGAGTTAAGATTCCTAAATGTCAGTTTAGTTTTAGTTTGCAGCAGATTATACATTTTTGGAGCCGTTACGCTATATTGCCGTCGTGCAAAGGTGCTCTTGAAAATCGGGATGGGGCATTTATTGAGCCGCTTTGCAGGGATTTGCAAGCTCGGAACTGTATATATGTGGTATTTTTTGATACATTGGTAGACATATAATTTTCTGACTGACAGTACTTTACATTTTTTGTAGAGCTCAGAAGTCGGATGCCTATATGGTAAGATCATAGCAACTTTCAGCAGAGCTCGCTGCGCTCGCTCGACTTTCAACATAAAAGTTTGAGCAGCACCTCCCCATGCGCAAATACAGTAACTAAGAATACATTCTGCTAGTGCTTTGTAGGTCTGTATAAGAAGCGTGTGATCCGCCACATAGCGTAATTGTTTGAAAATATAGATAAGTTTTCGTATGCGTTTTGCAACGGTTTCTGTATGCGGTAAATACTCCTAGATAAATAAGTAGGTAAGGGGGCGTCCATAAATTACGTGAGGTGTTGTATAACTCTGTTTTTCCAACGTAAGATTTGACTCGACCCCCTCACCCCCTTAAACATCTCACGTAATTTATAGACTCCCCTAATGCGCGAAAACTGAATTATACGTATACAAATAGACAGTATTTTAAAAAACAAATTTATCTATTGTATCCGTAAGAAGTATAGGGAAAGGAAGGAAACCAATATTGTTGGCTCGTTATGCCTTTTAGCTATAAAAGCAATGAAGGATAAAATCGATATTCATGCATGACAGACTACATAATACCCTTACTGATATCAAATCAATGGAAGTACCTTCTATTCGAACTGCTCTGTTCGTGAAAGCGAAAATGAAATTGAAATAATGCGCAAATTTATAAAGAGGATATACTGAGTTAATGAAATATAAAAATGCGCGAGACAGTAAGTTATTAAACATTATTAAAAGTAGAATTTTCAATATTTGGGTTTCAAGATAATTGTGAGTCTTCAAAAATCACGGGTCAGTTTCAAATAAAGCTAAAGGTACAGGTAATTAAATCCTAATTGAATATTGCCAATTAGAATTAAATTTGACGATCGATGTGGCGCGGCGGGCGAAGGTCCGCCTGCGACGTGGAGTAGTATGTCAGTCTTCTGTTACCCATAAACAAGCTCTTCTTAGCTTGGGGCTAGATGATGTTGTGTAGATTATTTAGCATTATTTATTATTTATTTATTATTTATTTAATTTTCGGCTCAAAGATTGAAACAGTTCTGAAAATAGAAATCTACAATAATTTGTATTCATTACCATACTGAACCCAATATTAAATCTTATTCCACAGTGCGTATAATACCCCTAGTAACCTTTGTAATGGCTTCATGCAGAATCATAAGTGGAAAATGGCCGAATCCCGAAAAAGATAACGTTGTTTATGTAAGCAACCCTATTGAATCAGACTTGCCTAGTCATTGGGTACCAATAAGTGTTTTAAAAAAAGTTATTGAAATGCGAGTGAATAAACGTATGACGACATACCATAGCATACAGAATTGGAAACCAAACAAATACGCAACGCTAGCACCAGTTCTTCATTTGTTTGCTCCTGTAAAGAATACTCAGCATTCTGAATCATACGATTACCAGGATCAAATAAGCCCAAACCACAGTCGTCATCCACATATTATTGTACTTAATCCAACTAAAGCGAATACTATTGAACAAGAAGGCCATAAAAATCATTACAAAATTAACAAAACACGGACTACGTCCCGAAATTCGCTAGCTATAAAGACAAAATCAAATATGCATTTTAATCGACCGACAAAAGAAGCGATTATAAAATTTACACAAAAAACAAAAAGATATATTACGAAAATAAGATCTACTATCGCGACAATAGCTAAAACCATAGCAAAAGATACAGATGTGGCTACAAAAACAAATAACGATAAAAAAATAAATTATGTTCACAAAACAATGGAAGATGTTCACACATTGACAGCAGTGCATCTATCAACAAAACCTTTAGTTACTACATCGCAATATGCGAGTTCTGTAGATATAAATACAATTACGATTGCTACAAAACATACAACAACTATACCGGCTATTGCTACTTCAAAACGGACTTCTGTGTTTACGGAAGCTAATACTGAGGCTACTATTGAGACTACTGTGCTTAATGTAACTAATATATCGTCTATTATAACTACTATGCCGACTACGGTCATTACTAGACTGACTACTGTGGTTGCCATACCGTCTTCAGTTCCGACTATCCCGAATACTGGAACTACTATGCCGACTACTATAACTACTATGCCGACTACTATAACTACTATGCCGACTTATGTGACTACATTACCAACTACAGTCACTACCATCCCAACTACTGTAACTACTATACCGACTACAGTAATTACTATACCGACTACTAAAGCAACTATACCGACGACAGTTACTACAGTACCGACTACTATCACTACTAAGCTTACTACGCCAACTACTATTCCGACTACTATTACAACTACTCTACCGACAACTACTCTACCGACAACTACGACTACAAAACCGACTACCCCTTCAACTACTAAAATGACTACTATGGTACTGACTTCGACTAAAAGAAAAAGGCCGACGAAAACAGTATCTACAACAGAAACTGGTAATCCGTTTTATTGAGTAATTATTAATAAAATAAAAAAAACTTTTTCTATTATGTACCAAATACATAAATGTAAAATTAAATATTATAAACAATGACTTTCATTCTCAACTCATATGATCTGAGGATTCATTTATTGTACTCGTATTGTATCCACCTAAACAGTATGATGCTGCATGATTTATACAGAATATAATATAAAATATTAAACAAATACAGAAAACTGGCAACGAATAAGTATGTACAATTAATTTCTATAGGTATTATTGTTAGCTACCCTTTATTATCCTAATTGGAAACGCAAAAGTTTGTAAGTATGGATCGATGTATTTATGTTTGTTATTCTTTCACGCAAAAACGATTTTAATGAAACTTGACAATAATGTAGTTTACACATAATAATACCTATGTTATAATTTGTTAAGATTATTATGAATTGTCTAAAATATAACGAAAATAATACGACGCGTCGCGGGCACCAGCTAGTGTATACTTTTGTTTTTCTTCCAATTCTCAAATAAAACATTTTATTTAAGTACTTACATAATGTTTTGCAAAATGTTGATACGTAATTTGCAACGATTATATTAAAGCGTTTTTCAACCACCTTTAGAAAAGTTTCTTTTATAATTTTGAAGTTTTAAATAAGGGTGAGCTATTGTTGATTTTGCTTACTCATTCTTAACCAATTATTGTGTTTTTGAGATTTTTTCGTGTGCACTTACAATGAGCACGGGGTAAGGTAGGGGTGAGATCTCATAATATTTCAGAGGGTCTTTTTTATTTGTTCAAACTACAACGAATAAATTTTATAATTAATCAGTCTTTTTATATCCCCTAGCCTTTCATAAATGATCAATTTGCTTTACAAGATGACATGAAGAAGAATTGCTTTACCAAAAATGCTGATACATCTAAGTGTGTATTCTGATGGAAAACACTGCTTGAATATAATTTGGACGCTTTCAAGAGGAGAGTGAATAGGTTATATCTAGGCAGGGCCGAGCCGACCCCCCACAGCGCCTGTGTGCGAAACCTATGAAGCGCCTCTTTTTTTCACGAATCTTCATGTTTCAGCTTTTTTTCTAAATTATTTGTTAATTTTGACCGAAATAAACCAGTTTTATGTACTTAGATAATATGTTCTTAAATAGGTAAATATTGTTTTTAGAGTTAGAACATTTGCGTCATACGTAGAGATACGCGGCGGGTATATACCCAATCTACCCATTTGGGTAAATTAAATACCAAGGTAATCGGGTATATACCCGTATGCACCCATTTGGGTGGGTGCTTTAATTTCAATCTTCAAGATACAAATCATTAAAAACAAAGTATATAAATCTGTACTTACCAGCATTTCCTACGAGAAGTACATACCTTATAACATTTTTTCATTAAATGTATATTTTCAAGGTTTACAGATTTAGTATGTAATGAATCGATAATTAGTATTTAATAATTAGTAAAGTATTTTTGTAAACAATTAACTCGTCGACTAATTGTGACGGAACTTGCCGCAATCTCGGTTGGATTATCAAATGACTAACAAGCTGATATCGTTTTGTAATTAGTCGATGTGTTAATTAGGATTATATTAGTGTGATTATGATTATGAGGTAGCCAATTTGGCTAATGAGTGCGATAAAGAGAGAGTATAAAAGGAGGAGTCGTTCAGTAGAGTGACTCAGTCATTGTTCAGTCGTTATTCAGTCGCATTGAGTGGCACTCGGTCGCATTAAGTCGTGTGTTGAAGAATAAAGTCAAATTAATCTACGACAGTGTTTTATTTTCATTATATCTCAGAAGTGGGATAAACCAAGGTATGTAAAGTGTTCATTTTAAGGCCATTATATTTTTATTTTTTTTTGGAATTCATTAGCGTACAATTTTAAGAACTACCCTCATTTAGTTTTAGTATCAATTGTTGTTTGCATAAACCGGTCGGTATCAAACCGAGACTATCCGGTAGTGCGAACACCTTTCAGTTGGCAATTGCGAGCTACCCTCAATAAAATTCCACGAATCAAAAATGGCTAAATATAAGTACCTATTTTAAAGTACATATTTAGGCTATGTGCGCCTAAAGTGAATTGCAAGAAATATTTTATGCTATGTACCTATGCCTTATTTTCCAAATTACATCTGGACCTTAATTTTATTGAGTCGACAGGATTGAGTTGGCTATGTTTGCTGACTGGATTGAGTTGGCTACGTTTGCTGACTGGATGGAGTTGGCTATGTTTGCTAACTGGATTGAGTGGACTATGTTGGTCTACTGGATTAACTTCGACGTATGTATCAATTTTTTTTTACATATATATATATGACTAGCTTGAACACGCGGCTTCGTCAGCGTGCACTGTATTTGGAGTTCATAAATCATCAACAATAGTGTTAGGAAAATTATGAACAACAATTTTAAAGTTTCTTATTTTACGTCAACCAGACAGTTCTAGACTGAACTGAAGATGAATTTGAACGCTTTGACATTTACAAATTGTTAACATTCTGATCTTATCAACTCTTTAAGTTTTGGTGTTGTGGTAGACGAACATATGGTTCACAAACTACGAACTAATATTTATTTTCTTTTACTTTAGAACTATTGTTTTAATTATGTTATTTCAGTACCTGTAACGCAATCTCTTGACTACTTTAAAGATTTTAGTAAATAAATAGTTGGTAATAGTGTCCTAGTCCACTCAATTGGTGGATGGATACGGCTATCGAATAGTCTTTTCTAGTGAAATGCCTGCGTCGTATGATTTGGTCAGTACGCATCATCTGACACATCTTGAGGCTGGAGTATGATGTTTCGTAAGAAACAGGAGGGTAGAACTGATAATGTTTTCCATTATCTTTCCCTACTTGGAAAGTTTGACAAAATATTCAAGAATAAGTCATTTGTTGTGGAACTGTGTATAAAATCTTTTTTAGCAGCCTGCTCATTTCAGGCGTGTAATAATTTATGCTTGAGTTAAAATACTTTCTATAATTATTATTTTATTTTATGTTTGAATTTAAACCTTTCAATGATTATCAATTATTTATGCTAAAATTTGAAGACTTTCAATAATTATTATTTTATGCTTAAATTTAAGGAGATTTAATCATTATTTTATGATAATTATAATCTCATTACAGCTCAAAGTGAATTAAAGTGCCACAACGATATGTTTTTCTGGATCAGAATTCAGAAATTTGATTCACAATAACTTATTGTATTTTTCACAGTTTTAATTATTTTATTCACAGGAGCGTTGAATTACCAGATTGTAATACCCCAAGCGTTAAACAACCAAGAATGTTTCTGTCAATTTAATGTAAAATGGAACGAAATATTTTAGCACACATCGTTCGGGTATGCAACGAAACTATCCGGTTATGCTAGCTTGTATGGGTTCCTAATTTGTTTCGAAGAGGATGAAAATT
This sequence comes from Ecliptopera silaceata, assembly GCA_932527185.1. Lineage (NCBI taxonomy): Eukaryota > Metazoa > Arthropoda > Insecta > Lepidoptera > Geometridae > Ecliptopera > Ecliptopera silaceata. Next base: position 3,478,146 of record OW052208.1, on the reverse strand, counting down.
TTGTTTCATGGACCAGTCGGATGTACTCCGAGACTATCTGGCTGTGCAAGCATTTTTCTACCTTGGAATTTATTAGCGCCTACCCATATATATTTATTAAACGTTGAGTACTTACTGACAGATTGGTTAGCTTACGCAGTAAATGGTATAGATTTTTAAAATTTTGGTAGCATATAATTTTTCTGGAACTACCTACATTTTATGTTGGTTGGAATGGTGGTTCGCATAAACAGGTTGGTCACCAAGACTATCCGATAGTGCGAATACCCTTCAGTTGATAGTTAATATTTTTATTATTGTGAGATTACCTAATAATATAATAAAGTTTAAGTTACAGAAAATACGTAGGATTGCCAGATAATGACTTATTGAGACTGTCTGCCTCGGTTCAGACATGCGTGACATAAGTGAGCTATGTACGCCTTATTTTTGAGTTACTCCTAGTATATTTTGATAGAATAGAATAGAATCATTTATTTCAGTTATTATGTATTATAAAACTTAATAGCACTATATGGGGAACCTGTCCGTGACTAAGTTAGTCGCAAAATTACATGGAAAGTGTTAAGCCTATACGGGGCAAGGCTAGTCCACGTAATTTACGATGATGACGATAATGACGATGATGATAAAGAAGGCAGAGTGTTCTATGATGATGATGATGAAAGGCCAAGTGTGCCATTACAAGATTATTTTTTTTTTATTATTGCAGGTGTGTTACAGAGTTCTTGGTAATATTAGGCCAAGTGTGCCATTATAAGGCTAAGTCAATCATTATAGGCCAAGTGTGCCATTACAAGATTGAAACTAAATTTTTATTTTTATTCATGCAGTAGACCTGGTGACTAGGTGACTAATTACGTCACAAAATCACACGTACTGCTTAGTAATCTTAGACTAAGTGTGTCATTATAAAAGTGTTTTTTAATTTATTTATTTGGTTTCATGTTGGTACTATGTACATGTACCCACTAATTCGATAACTATTCTTTCATTTAGAGTCCATCGATTCTGATGATGCAATGACTCCTGAGGAGGAACCTCCAGTAGCACAAAACCAAAACCATAGAAGACAAAGGAATTGACTAGTGCACCAAGGTGTATGCACAAGTTCGGTGTCGATGACATCAAATGAGTGTGACATGATCTACAGCTCGTTCGTCAAGTCTACGCAGTAGTGATGAGTGCTATACGCAAGGTCGGATACAAACATTTACTTTGATTTTGTATATTCATTCTAGTTTTCAGGATATAGATATAGATTATAATTATTATTTGGATATAGATTTTTAGTGTCAGTACATAAAAACGAGCGAGACTGTGACAGACTGACGGGTGCTTGTCCCGGATAGTTCGATTCTAGAAGGGCGACGCCTGTAATTGTCTGCCAACAGTTATTTCACATAAGATGGTGCCTCACTTTGCGCCTTGATTTTATCAAAAGTAAGGAACTGACTAATGGTGTTTTTGTGTAAAACTGACTTATTGGCCGCTGCTATGATATGTGCCATTATAAACGGCAAACGTTAACATCTGCTAAAATACATATTATGAGTGGTACACTCGTTAGTGTACAGTTGAAGGTACACAACGAAATGGTTCGATTTGATTTCTTTGGGCTACTGTTAGTGTGTTGACGGTAACATTTTATTGAAACAAAACAGTATCACAGATCGTACGTTAAGTTCTACTTAGGTTTACAACATCAGGATCTCGATGTTTACAAGTATTCACAAGTATTTGACGTTGGAACTGAAAATTATTGGTATCGTTTTAGATTCTGGTATGTTTACCTGTATAGAAGGAGCGAACAAGTTGTGAGTCAATGGTGTAGATTGTTTACTTCAAATGCAGTAGTGTACGTGTTGTGTACGCATAGTAGGCTAGTCAAATAGTGTTTCCGCCATGAGATATGCGAGATGAAGGCATAGATCGGGTTTCCTGCTACATTCGTTTTGAGTTTTAAGGGTTGAAGATATCTGGAAATGTTTGTGATGTACCTGCTGTTAGTTGTTTTATTTATATATTGGTCGTAGCAGTTTTTACAACCTTTTGTCCGTCAACTGACAGACAGATGTGCTAGTGTCAAGTGCTCTATTGAAATAATTCTCAAGTCCATTTCCAAGTCGGACAATTGTCAAGCGAGTCGATTATCAAATCAGTCAATTGAAAAGTCAGTCAATTCTCAAGTCAGACAATTGTCAACCCAGTCAATTGTGAGGTCAGCCAATTGACAAGTCAGCCAATCGTTAAGTTGGTCAATTGTTAAGTCAGTCAATTGTTGGGTCGACTGTAGTTTGTTTTGAACGTGACGAAAATGTTAGGAAATGCTTCACTTCAAGGCCTGGATACAGATTTAAGATTGTTTTGACCGATTTTTGTAGAAACGGGTGATACGACAGTGTCCCACGGAATCGGAACGAGTTTTATTTACAGATTATTCACAGAGTTTGGTTTTGAACTTTTATTTTTCAATGCGAGTAGGCAGTAGCTTGAATTTGAAAAGGGGTGCTTGAGTGGAGTTTTTACCGTTCTGGTTTCCAAAGTAAAGGAAAGTCTTTCGTGTAGTATGTTGTTGAGTTTGACAATTGTTCCTTGCTGAAGAGGAGTGTCTAGGTGACTACAGAAGTATATTGTTCGAGGTTTTGACAACACTTTGCAGGTTTTATAGATTAGACAGTTGACAGACTAGTATACGTGTAATGTGGTTATTTACAATTTAGTTAAAGTTTTCAATGGAGATGTAAGATTTACAGGAATAGACGTGGTAGAAAAAGGTACTCATTGACATCTGTTTTTGCAACTGAGTAATGGTTGCTTGACGCGAGGACCTGTACAGATTCGTACAAACGCACAAACTTAAAGAAATACAAACCTATAAATTAAAACGTAATAAATTAAAACGTAATGTAGACTCAAATAAATATGTTTTGGACCCTTCTCTCGATGAAAACACAGTTTCTCAAGTACTCATATCAAAGTGGTGTTGACAATTCTAAAGGTGGATCTCCTATTTCGTGATAGTTCGTGAGGGACAAGCTAACTCGGTGTTTTTAGCTGTTGTTAAAAGATGCAGGTTCTCTATATATCTTGATTGGGATAATATAGAAGTCATAAGTGTGTGTTTTCTGTTTCAGTTGAAGAACATCCAATTGATTCCAGATCCCAGTTTGTTTAAAATACCCTTGAGTTGAAGAGCCTAAATCAACGATGAAGTAGCAGATGACCATCATGACTGTATTGTCAAAGGGAATCTTCTGGAGCAGTAAAAGAATAATATGGTAGAGGGCTACCATCAGTCAGTATGGCCGAATCAGTAAAATTTTGAACATGCGTCAGGAGATCGCATGATGACGGATGGCCGAATGTAATGAATCGATAATTAGTATTTAATAATTAGTAAAGTATTTTTGTAAACAATTAACTCGTCGACTAATTGTGACGGAACTTGCCGCAATCTCGGTTGGATTATCAAATGACTAACAAGCTGATATCGTTTTGTAATTAGTCGATGTGTTAATTAGGATTATATTAGTGTGATTATGATTATGAGGTAGCCAATTTGGCTAATGAGTGCGATAAAGAGAGAGTATAAAAGGAGGAGTCGTTCAGTAGAGTGACTCAGTCATTGTTCAGTCGTTATTCAGTCGCATTGAGTGGCACTCGGTCGCATTAAGTCGTGTGTTGAAGAATAAAGTCAAATTAATCTACGACAGTGTTTTATTTTCATTATAAGTATTTTTTTTGTATGGATATCAGTGTTTAAGTAGCTTTGTATTCAAATAATGAACTGTTTAAGACTAATGAAATAGTTTTACTTTAAATGATATTTTGAATCATTTAAATATGAGGGGAATTGTTTTTGACCAAGCATCCAACAATCAAAATAAGTTTGCTAATCAACATTTTCGTTTTATCCAATGGGGTAATCCATTCCTACAGCCCATCACTGTTGCTGGAATGCCTCTCGAAGTTGTGTAGGACGGTTTCTACCTCGCGCAGTGTGCTAAATGACCCGAAATCGGACATCGCTTTTTTATTTTCATAATCGAAAGTATAAGCTATATGTATATTACTAGAGTTGAACTCCCAAAGCTCAATTCATTTTAGGATTCGAGTAATATTTTTTTAAGAAAAAAAAAAGGATTTGTCTGTTAAACACTTAAATATAAGATTTGGTTAATATATTTACGCATTTATTAAAAAGGCAAAGTGGCATAATATAAAAGGCATTTTTAAAGCTATATTAATTTGATTACTCAATGATTTATGTTATGATACTAGTAAAAAATATACTCGTAATTTAGTCGTTTTAACATTACTTGTGGACTTTGTTTTGATGATGATGAGGGTTATTTGAAACTGGTGACCATAGGCGGCACTCAGGTATTGTTTCCCGCGTTCCAAACTTCAAACTGCTTTCAAGATTAAAGCTCAAGATCCTCAAATCTGATTTAGGTATTGCGAACTACTATTTCTGATACTTTTGATGCTTGGTCGATAACAATTCTTCTCAAGCTTAAATTATTAAAAGTGACATGTAAAGAAAGACTATTTTACCAGTCATAAAAAGTTCAATGTTTGAATACAACGCTACTTAAACATTGATTTTCATACTAAAAAAAATACTTACTAAATCTGAAATAACTTTGAAAATATAAGTTTAATAAAAAATGGTACTTTTCGTAGGCAATGTTGGTAAGAACAGATTCGCATAAGTACTTTGTTTTTAATAAAAAAAATTCTTGAAAATTTAAATTGAATGCACTCAGCAAATGGCTGCATACGTGTAAATACCGGGTATATAAATCGGTGGTGGATAAATACCCGGGTGCGTGCCCGTCCATAGTCGCACGCATCGCATCGGGTTACGTTCATAATTCATTCAAACAAACTCACGGTGGTTCTTTTGATTTTAACGCTGAACTCGATGTTAACTAACACCCAAAGCGTAAAATAAAACCACACACGTAAATATTATCTTAGAAGACTTGTAGGTACAATAAACGCATAAAAATGATGTATTGTTACTTACAAGGCATATGTTGCGCCTATTGTACCTATTACTTATTGATACACCACTACAAAGAATATGTCGTTGTGTCAGTTTATCAAAAGTTAATTTCTATGGCGGCGCGGCGCCCCTGTTGTCTTGGCGCCTGTGTGCGCCGCACACTTCGCACACAGGGGCGGCTCGGCCCTGTATCTAGGCAAACGCGTTACACCGTAGGCCGCATCATCATTTACCATCAGATGTGATTGCGGCCAAGCGTTTGCCTATAATGCATAAAAAAAAAAAATACACTTACCTAAAGCTTTACTGTAGTTAAAACGATGTAATGTCAGAACCTTGTAAAATTAGCCCGAACAAACAAACTAGACTTTAATCGAATCAATATAATGTGTTAATCAAGTTACGTGCCACCTCACCGTTCCTAATAACGTAGAAATTGTACCTAAAGCTTCAGATATTGAACGCTGGTGTATTCTTTGATTGACAGCGGCTTAGAACCAGTATTTGCATGCTAGTGATCGTGTAACGAGATACAAACAAGGCAAATTATACGCAAACAGAGCCGCAGCAAGTAGGTATAAATTCTACATAGAACAGTCCCAAAGTAATGAGATATTTACCCAGCAAATAGAAGAAATACACAGCTTTTAAAGACTTTACCAGCCGATGTAGCTTCAAAACAAAAAGCAGGAAGGTGTAGAATTCATAATCAGTTAATTCAAGATCTAAAATGTACTATTTAAAATAAAGAAAATACGATTTCATGAAACTCTAGCTGAAACCACCGCACCGTAGAATGTGAAAGCGCATTATAAAATTATCCGGCCGCTAGTTTCGTCCGCAATTATCGCACCGAGAATGACTGCGTCACGATATTCCTCAAAAGACTCGCTTTTGAAACGACAGCAACACTTTCATATTAAACTGAATAATTAAAGTTGAATATCGTTTTATTTTTACGCGGAATTTCTGAAAGCGGAGTCAACGGTACGACGATTCAAAAAAGATGTAGATGCGCCGCAACTGAAAGTCGTTTCATGAAATTTTTATGGAGAAAACCTTTGAAGCCGGCTTGGGTCTAAACGAGAAATGATGTGAATGTTAGTTTAGTGGGTCAAGTGGGTCTATTGATGCACGAGGACACCGCGAGCCCTAGATTCGAGGGTAACGCGTCCTAAAGGAATAGTAGCTCTTTTGGCTGCAATAAAAGAGAATTTTAAATAAGTGGGACAGCTCCTTATTGAGTAGTTGGGCCGTTCAAAGTTCTATAAAACTAGCCGGCACGAAGTTTGCTATAATAAGAAATAAGGTAAGTGCTGCAATCAAATATTCTGAGATATTTTGGTCTATCATATTTTAGCTCTACTATAATAGAGATGGTTTCATTTTCAGATTCTTGTATATCCGCTAGTTTCCAATTGTATTAAAAAATATACAAGCTATCGTAAAATAAGACTAAGACGCTGTCTGCGTAATTGAGAGTTTTTTCTTTAAACGATTTAGCTTCGAAGATTGCATAGAAGTTAGAATCCAGCAAAACCAACCATACGGAAAAGTTTGCGCTATTTTAGTCACGTCCCATAGAGAACAAACTATTTAAACCAGTTTCACGAAAAACGGTATAACTACATAACTTTTAGGTATCCGGATTGTTTAGGCCATTGGGGACCGCAGACTAATTTCTCCCATAAACTTTTAATTAGGTTAGCATTAACCTAATTTAATTGGGAAGTTGATAACTTAATTGTATGATTATTTGGTTCGAGGTTAATTATCATGATCTTTTTATCGGACCTTTTTGGATCTTTATGAATATGAAAAAGAGAATTCACAAACGATGTTCGGTCTTATAATTAAAGTGCGATTATGAAGAGGAGATAAAAGAATAGTTATATTATAATACCTACGTAAAAAATCTTAGAAACAAACATTAAAAAAACAAAGATTTTATACAAACAATCTTTGTTTTTTTTAAATTCATTATTATGTCTTGTTCTTCGGCATCTATACCATCATCAAAGATGATCACCAACTCAAACCCAAAGTATATCGTATTTTAAGGAGTTGGGCTGGCTGGAGAGCTGGTAGTTAAGCAGGGAACAATGCACCCCAATTCGAGAAATCAATGCAAATAAAAAAAAAATCAAAGTTTCTATTTGAATAAGAATTATGTCAAAAAACAGTGCAAAAAAAGACGTGTGGCACTCAGGGACTGCCGCGGTAAAGCTATGGCATAGCATTTTTTTATCATCTTATGCAATTGTTACTTAATTGAACTTTTATCAACTGTTTCTTTATTTTATATATACTTACAGTATTTTTTTTCTGGATTCGTTCTCCACGCTCAAGCCCCGCGATAGAAGCTATGCAATAGCTTAAAAGAACAAAATAACACGCCGTAGAAATTCATCTACTCTATATATTTCATACAAAAATATAAAGCTCCATCAATATAAATCACTCAGTTGCCCTACAAATTTACTTTACGTTGTCTTAGATGAAAAGCTATAAAATTTCCAGTGAAACATGAGAAGTAACACCAAATAAATCCTTAATTTTCCGCTGCCTGTCGGAAAGAAGTGAATTCAATTCGTAGCGGATAAGGCGATATAAATCAGGGGAGGTACCAATCGGCTAGAAATTACTCTTGTATCCAGAATGGACGGAGATATTTTTAGATGGATAAACGCAATTTCTAACTTGATACGTACAAAATCATTTCTACTTATTAGGTTTTTGTCTGTTACATCAATAACAAGTTAAAAGTACTTTCTTGCTTAATAAATATCCATGATCGCTGCATACATCTCGCTCCTGTCTAAACAAAGCTTGAACTATGGGAACTAGAGAGCTGATAGATAGTATACTTTTTGTAATTACATCATAGTTTGCATAGTGATTAACCTGCTTCCACGCCTTTAGATTTGACATGATTCTCAGGCACTCGAAATGTGCTCTTCAAGGTTCAATTCCCGCCAAAGTATCGATATTTTAACCGCCCGCTTTTGCCCTTTCAAATTTTGATGCATCGAACTTACGTGTGCCGGAATTGGCTTTTAGGTTTGGTTGGTATATCACCATTATTTTATTCTCTACCTACTTGCTCTAACTTGCCGTTGTGCTAAGGATTAACCCCCTATCTTATAAAATTTTAGCGTTGACTTTATGTCATCATTACGTATGGTAATCAATACATCAAGTCTGCGCTAACTTATTAGATAGAGCGTAAGACTCTCCCTTTACACACAACGGAAAGTTAGCAACGAAATGCCACGTATTTAGAGAAATTAGACAAACAAAAGCCTGCTACCGAATCGAACTGTGGCTGAATTCGACTGCTTACTTTGATTTTGTCAATAACTGAACCATGAGAAAACGACGCTAGGTAGGTAAGTGTTAGAGCGTTGCAGCAACCAACTTCATTTTGTAGGTTTCTATCTACCTACACAACACAAACTACCTGGCTTTAGTTCTAAAACACCTACTTAGTAACTTGTGAGATGCATGCAACTTGGTAGTATTAAATTACTACCAAGTGTTGAACGTAGAACAGACTAATTCCCACTCAAGCATTTAGAATTTAACTATAACGAATTCCCTCTGCCCGACATGCTAGAATTATTTACGCAGATGTGCCGTACCTACTTGTCTGTGAGAACATGAGAAGTGCTTTTTGAGAGTCTCGCTGCGACAAAGACGTAGTTTTATCATCTACACAAATTGTGTTGTTTGGCATTTACATAAGCTTTTTAGTGCACAAAAACAGACTGAGGACAGATCGGAAGAAGAGTTTAGGTATACCTATAGTAAGTATTTGATTTGAATGACATTTTAGAAGGCAGATCAGATAAATATGTTTGGTTTTTTTTCCGTGTCTGGTTGCAGTGGGTACCATGAGTCTACGTTCGTGATCGTATTATCTTATTTGAAATTCGGTACGAAAACAACGACACGAAAGTTTTTTTTTAAATTGGTTTTAAAGTTGCTCGTTTGCTCTACAAACTGTCTCAAAATGTTGCAAAGCTTTGCTAAGTCATTGAGACAGGCGGAAATTGCCTCTAATCACGCAAGTAAGAAATATACTTCATTCATTACACCCTTTGCGAACATCCCCTTGTTACGTCCTATTGTAAACATGATTTATTAAAAAAACTTAAAAATTAATTTAAAAATTTTGAACTTGTGAAAGAGTTTTGAACAGAAATAAATGCAATATTCTTTGTCCTGGTTTCCGGAACCGAACCTGAATATTCAAACTAGCATCTATCTAAATTATCCGGCTTCCTTTGAAGTGCTCGCCATTTTGTTTTCTATGTATTTTTTTTTCAAAGGAAAAATAACACTCATTCAAATGTTTAAGATTTCTGATTGGTATATATAATTTTTAGAAAAATTATATATAGATACCAATCAGAAATCTTAAACATTTGAATGAGTGTTATTTTTTTGAAAAAAAATACTACCTTTACTAATTTTTTATCTTATTTGTGTCTACGAAAGTACCTACCTAATGTACCGTAGGTATCTAATGTACTATATAAAGTAGATTGATTTATCTTTAGAAAAAGAAAAAATATCCAGCAGATTTTAATTGTTTTTGTCATGTTTCTTGATCTGTGTTAGTTCAAGCGTGTAAGCATTCGTGACTTAAAATTAAACGTGCCAAGAGGAAGTCCATTTACACTACACTAAAGGTTTTTTTTAATTATATCACTATTTGTTTAGAAATAAAATTCACCCTTGATTTGAAAATAAAATATACGAAAATACAATTCATGTTTTTTTATTTTTTTTAAAATTTTATCTGCGATTATTCGTCGGATCAGAGCTCTAGCGAGCCCTTTTTTTAGGAATCATAATCCAGCTCATTGGTTTGTTAAAATAAAACACAAAATCAAAGAGATGCATTTATCAAATATTGATCTAAGTTTGTACAAACAATTAATATTTTCTTTATTCCAAAAAGGTAGTGATAAAACAAGTCTTCGTTTCAAGAGCTAATAAACCAACACTTGTGTTTTATTAGGTGTTAAACAGAATATCGACGGTCAGGTGGGTGGTAATAACGGTCGACATCGACCCACGTCCGCGAGGCGCGTGATCGTAGTCCACAAGCAGACTGGCCCACTTCAGCATCAGAACCGCCTGCTGCCTGAAAATATATTCCACGGACATTTTCAAATAAGCTGAAATAATAGGCTGTCCGTTGGAGTTTATCTGATGAAGTACCGCGTGATTTGAATAATCTCATTACTACTTTAAAAATTCGACCATTTTTTTATGTGGTTATGCCATAGCTTACTCAGTTTCAGGAATAATATTGAACTGCATGACCTGGCATAGAATCTATAAAATTCAATGAAGTACTATCTATACTAACTAACATTTATTTTTAATCTTTATTAAAAAGCTCTCTCTGTATCAGAAAATATGCTATTTACGGTTCATAATATGATATGTTCATAAAATTATAATAAGTCGCTATACTGTTATATAACGTTAAACAATTTATATGACAAACATGTACTTACAGATATTTATCTGTAGGTACACATGTACGTTTAGGTTGATTGATTAACTATTTAAATACTAATAGATGTACTTACGATTCACTGCTGAAGTATGATTACGATTTTATATAAGATTTTAATGTTACGTTCCGGTGTGATTTTGCTCTTTAGCCACGCGTTAGCTCAAGACCAGCCCAATGACTTGCAAAACCATTTCAATGGCTCTGAAATTTTGTACATAATCGTCTTATAAACATAGAATAGTAAGTGATGTGTACTGAAAATTTATGCATAGACTACGGATATTGACTCGTCTTTCCTCTTTACTTTACCATATTCGTTAAATCGCGAAGAGTGGAAGGAGGGAAGGGAAACCTTTGCAGTGGGACGACAATGGCTGAATACTAATAGTAATAAATAATAATTTACCATACTCGGCAATGCATACAATTCACTTGAAATTTGAGTGTTCAACATCTCGCTTTTCCGCAATTTTGGTCTTCACCGGTCCACCTTAAACTAGTCGGGATTATCATATTATTTCTTTTCAAAAGTAATTTATTACCTATGTACCCCTATTTTTCCTGTAAAATAATAAATCCCCTTTAATTTTTGCCGTTCTAAGAAACCATCAGTTTTTATCTGTTTCTGGCTTCTTTACATTGAAGTACTAAGCTTTTGACCTTCGACTTGCGAAGTACCTACGGACGAACTTATTTAAAAAATTAAAAATGAAGAGTCATGGACAGAAGAAGGTCAATAACTCTACGGATTTTTGTAATGTTTCAAGGTTTTAGTAAAAGATTCTTAACCTGAGTACATAAATTGCCCATAAAAAATACCATATTAACGAAATCTCTTTTGTACTTACATATATATTTAACTATAATAATTAAGAATTTAAATTAAATAATAAATAAATAATGCTGGACAATCCACACAACATCATCTAGCCCCAGGCTAAGCAGAGCTTGTGTTATGGGTACTGAAGACTGACATACTTAATACAATACATTACATAGATAGATATTTTTTTATTATACATATAATACCCAGAACACCCGAAATAAATATTTGCAGAACATACAAACATTTATCCCAAGGCGGGAATCGAACCTGCAACCTTCCGCGTCGCAGGCGGACCATCGCCCACCGCGCCACATCGGTCGTCGAAGAATAGGGGAAGGTTGCTATGAATGGACCACTTAACTTTACGACCTCATATCTTAAAAAGTATATGTGATTAAATGAAACCAATCTAGTATTTATATTTGTTAGGACCTTTATTTATTATAATCAAACGCACAAACAATTCGGGCTAACACTTTCCGATATATATGAAGAAAACTAAATCTTTGGCTGTTGCCTTCTTTGGACCATGGGCACCTTCATTGAACCACTAGGTTGCCATCAATGGACTTCGAGAAATTTGTTCTAGAGGTCCAATCATGGCAACTAATTATAATTACCAATATGACTTAGTTATGCCTACTAAGAGAGTCAAACTGTACTCATACACTTTTTTTTATCCGATACACGATTTTAAACGATGTTTAATATTATTTTTCTCTGCTAACTCAAATAACAGTCGTCTCATGTCCGCTCATTTTCTAGTTCTGGAGGAAAGTCACTTTTGGATCCTTTTATTTGGACGTGTTCTTTGGCTTTTTGGTTTACTCCATCTAATCTCCGTTTCAGTGTTGAATTCGGGACTCTGGCAAATATTCTGCTTGCCTCATTTACACCAACGTTTTTATTTTTACTAATTCTATAGCAAAGTTTATACTGGTTTTTCATGTGATTTTTTTCGTTTTTTTGGCGACATTCTGAAATTTTACATAAAAACAATTTAAAAATGTGGTTATCTATAGTTTTTTCTCATAAAAAAGTTACAATAAAAAGTTGCTATGATTGGACCGGTCCAACGGTAGAACTCTCTTATGGTCCATTGATGGCAACAAGGTACTTATTAAGAAAAATAAATCCAAACAATACGTGGACATCACTGGGCAAAATTGAATAACACACATGGAATCACAACTATATTACCGAATATCTCCTAATATAGCACGTAGATAAATATGAATACAATGATACTTACATGAAGTTGTTCAGAGTCAAATTATTAGATTTTGACTGTCGGAAACACACTAACACAGGTAACTCCTCGACGCGTGTCGCAGCGTAACTGAGGTAAGAGGGGGGTGCAACTGAGTCACCAAGGATCTGTTTCGACATGTTTAGTTGTTGCTAGCTTATACAGTTTTGGAAATACGTTAGTGGTCCAATGAAAGCACTGGTCCAATGATCGCAACCTTCCCCTAAGTATATTCATCATACGAGACATAGATACATTTCTAAGAAAATTCAGTTTGCAGTGCTCATAATTATATCACACTAATAGTGATATAACAAAAACGATGTAGGTTTCAAAAATAAGTATTTATATAAAATAATAATAAGTGTTAAAGTTTGGAGTCGAGTTTTCGTCTGGAGTTAGGTGAAGTGAAGTGTAATTTTTGCTCTGTGGCCTACGGTTCCTTGAAACAGAAATTATTTGCAGGAAATATTATTGTTGCCAAAACTTCTTTCGTAAGTATGAGAATGAACTTAAATATGAGTTCCAGGATATGGATAAAGCGAGAGGGGGTAGCTTGTATTTCGTTTCTGAAGACGCCTTGCACTTCTAAGAAACTGTATAAATAAGAAAATTTAATAAATACATTTTTGTACACATATCATGCATAGGCACACATAAAATGGTCATATTTTGCAAAAAGCACTTAAAAAACACCATGAAGAAGACATGGTGTACAGATGAGCAACAAATTTTAATATATTACACCAATAATAAAATTGTAACGCTTTTCTTGGTGGAAATACAATCGATTTGAGAGTGATGGATGAGAGGCTGAGGATTCAGAGCCAGTAGTCTTAATTTTATTGGGTTCAATTCTGTATAGGTAGAGAAAAATGTGTTTCTCCATATTCATTTTACAATCTCACTTTACGAGATAATGGATTAAAGTTAGACTAACGGCCGGTTTCTGGAAACCCAAATCACGATTGATCCGAGTTTGACACATAGTAATTGTTTGATTTTTTCGTTGATCATCGTTCGAGAAACCGGCCGTAAGAACTCTCACGTAACAAGATGTAAATATAATACCTAATCCTACTACAATAAAATAAAATAAAAACGTATGAATACATAGAAATCGATTTAATTGATTTGTGTATAATTAATGTATACCCGTAAAATATCCGAGATACATTGCGCGGTGACGCTGCAACGTTCGTCAGTAAAACAGACAATTCACGCAGTGTGATTCAAAAACATAATATATGGTTTTAGCAACGAGGTTCAGATTTGTTTGTGCTCTCTCTCAAGTCTCAGTAAAAAGTTTGACAAGTTTGGCAACTTAGGAACTTAGGTAAGTACTTTTTACTTAGGGAAAGTATTATTATGACGAAGCTATTAACTTGGCCATGACGTATATATCTACCATCATATACGCCGAAGTCAAATGTCAAAAATTCTAATATACTTTATTCAATACCTATATTACCTACAAGGATCATTTAGAATCGTCTTAAATACTAGGTGATTCTAGGCGCCAGTTCCACGAGCCTAGAAGAACTGTCAGCCAAGGTATCAGGTATTTGGTAGAGATAATGGGACGAATTATCAAAGCAAGACCTCATCTTTCTCAAGAGCTTCGAACTCCTTAATCCGAAAACCGGTGATCGATGGTCAATCAACTCATTAATTATCTAGCACTCCCTGTGGAGTTGACAAATGGATATCGGAAACCACGTGAGATGATTATTGTTAGAAACGAAATACGTTGTGAAGAATGCTGCCTATATTATAATGGAAACAATAAAAAAACTAATAGAATAAAATAATACTTCGAATTGTATAGTGTAAAGGCGTATCGGGTCACGTATTCAAAAAAATATTTGCAGATTAGGATCGTTCTTATTACTTAAGTAAGTTACCTAGGTAATCAGTAATAGGTAGATAGCACTGTACCCCAAGAAGGTACGAGTTACCACGTGCCTCGTGCGTGATGCATTGCTCGCTGAGATATTAATATAATCGCCTCATGCTCCGATACCACATACCTTTCAATATCAAACACAGCAATGCGAGCATCAATACCTACTGTGTTGCAGAAAAGTATCGCGATAGTAGAGTGAGAAGAGTTTAACAGAGAGTTTTATTAAAACAAATCCGATTTTAATACACTAAATGCAGTAATGTAGGTAAAGATGCTAGTTCACCACACTAAATTAGCATGCAGACTCATCAAGCATAGTGTAATGCGCCCTTTAAAGTACTCGACATACAATTGAAATGATTTTGCAATGGTTTTCATTTACGATATCCGCTTGTCTTCAGTACCAGATTAATGGATTCTCGCGCCCCACAGATAAACATCGACAGGAGATTTTTTAAACGAGAGAAGGGCCTAATCGCGATTTTGCGAAATAATAATGACAGAAAAAGGATGAAAGCTTAGAGTCCCCGCAGACTGCAGACTTTTTATCGGCCGATAGTTTGGTCGGCTTCTTAATCAATATGAAGACTGAATCACTGTAATGTGCGCATCTGAATACATTTTCATACTGATTAAGAAGCCGACCAAACTATCGGCCGATAAAAAGTCTGCAGTTTGCGGGGGCCCTTATAGCGGGGATTTAGCTTTGTCAAACTCGTTTGAGAACGTTCATTTTCCGATTGTATTTGAAAAGGAAAACTGGAAGGTCCGCTGTATTACCTACTTATCTTTAATGTTATTTCCATTACTTTTTTTATTTAGGTTAGTTATTAATGAAGTCGTTTTGAGAGGGAACATCGAATATGAACTAAGTAGACTTGACGAGCAATGGATGTATAGTATAAATGGACTCTACATAAAACAAATGGAACGGTATTATTATTATGTTCCGACACAATAATACCTACTATATTAGACTCTAACCCTGAAAAATACACAACTAAAACTACGGAAAAGCTAAAAAAAGTATTCTTAAATATGAAAAAGAAACAATTTTGCAAATTTCAATATATACACTGGTAGTTTCTATTTACTACATTGGTTTCATTCATTATTAAGTTATAATCTTTGGTTTCAGTAGTTCAAGGGGGCTAGTGATGTGAAAAAAATACTAAGTATCATGACGGTTCTAATTTACTATCCCAGTTTTCGGGTTCGACACCAACCTTAACCGTAATACATAGAGAACGCACTGTAATTGTACATAACCACCTCATCTCCAAGAAAACCGTTTTCACAAGTTTGTTGCGTGACTATCGATAAAGTTCGATTTATTAAAATTAGTTTTTGGCATGTTTCCTGGGTTCCGCGACAATGTATGAAACAATTTACTTAGAGCTCGCTGTGTATGGAATCTGATTGCCTGCTATTTATATTTAGAGAAGTAGGTCAGGAATAAGAATATTGGTAATTTCATACGGTAAATAAAACTCAAATCTGTAAATTTAGTACGTAAAGATCGAGTCTACGGTATGACGGATGATAATCACTTAATTACTAGTAGATAAATGTTTTAAGTAGGTAAGGCAATCTAAAGTTCAATATCTTTTTCAGGGCATAATAAGTCATATTTCAAAGTTTTAAATAAATAATATGCTACAATAACCTAGAAGAAAAGTCAAGAAGTACTTTTTTGTTGATATCCTTGCTCCAGTACCATTGCGTCAAGCGATTCCGAGTGGTGGGAACTGTGCGTAGGGGTGGGAAAATTCTCCCTCTCACAGCTTTATCCTCATCGCATAGAGCGGTGGGAAACTGGGAATTTTCTTTTAGTACCCCGGCAATCGCCGACGCGAACGGACGGGTAATCTGTGTCGCAGTTTCTCGTATTTTCTCGCAGTTACACTCGCGAGTGAATGAAATTACGATGTCTAGTGCCGTATCTGATTTTAAGTGTGAAAATTGTGATTTGTGAGTGTTTTGCTGTGTTTTTCGGAGCAAGGATTAGACTTGCTGAGCCGCTGCTAAAATGTAAGTGCTATTTTTATTAACATGAACAACACGACAATAATAATTATAGGGGAAACCACAAGTATAAAAAACTGAGTCTACTAATCATAGGTTGGGCAACTAGATAAGTCTGTCTTCATTCACAGCTTTCATATTAACAAAACCACCTACTTAAAAATAAACGTAGGTACTGTTTATTTTGATACAAAGGAGTGGCTTCGTATTTATTTTTGCTGTACGAACCACTTAATCCCATCTCATTTACAATGCAACAAAAGGCAGATTACGAGAACATGCAGATTTACTCTTCAAAGAAACCGCACCTCTAAACGATGCCAAAGCTTACACAATGGGGCCTGATGCTTTTACAGCTGTAGTTTTATTTCTTTTCGGTTTTTTTAATACAGCTTTCCTAATCGATGTTCAGCTCACGGTTCTTTTAACTGTAAATATTGTATTACTAAGACATTAAACCTTAGTGAGGTTCTGAATTTAATAAATAATGATAAGTCCAATCTCAGTTGTATTACTCAGATAAACCGACTTGTGTATTGCCTTGTGTGAAGTGTTCCTACACTTCACACTTATTGTTCCGCAATCTTACACTTATATCGTTTATAATGTTACTACATTGACTCATTCATTCCAGTTCGGTTAGCTGTTTAACCAGCGGATAAATTCTTGGCTGTACCAAAGCTTGTCATTGAACTTTTCCCAATAAATATAGTAGGATAGACAAGACATAGACAGCGGACCAGTCGAACTTGAACATGTACAAGTAACTGCTGAATCAGTGCCAACAATAGTTTCGAGTTGGCAGCTATACAATGCTGGCTTTGTTGGCTTGTAATGCTATAGTTCAGTACAAACCTTTCAATGTGCGCGTTGCACAACTTGATGGTATACATAAGTTTGATAGTAATAGATCAATGTTGATTTTACGACGCAATTGCATACATTGTTGCTGCAAAAAATAATCAAGGTAAATACTAGTCGTAAAGTTAGGATTCTCTGTATATTATCTTGAAATACTATTAAAATTTAGCACTTACACTTCAGTACTTCGTTATAAGTTATGTTACATTTAATTACCGATTTCTGTTTTTATTGAGACCAACTTTTTTATTCATTACAAAATAAAGGTTGTCTGGAAGAGATCGCTTATAGCGATAAGACCGCCCATTGTAACACTTATTTTTAATTGTTTGTTTCTTTTAATGGTGTACAATAAATATTCTATTCTATTCTACTCTCCTAACATTAAAAAGACATCAACCTAGAGCTTGTTACGAGTAGATATTTATAAATAGGTAGTATTAAGTACAGCCTATTAAGTAACCTTAAGAGCCTAGTAACTATAATGTTACCTGGTTTTTATAATAATTAAAATAATCATACTATTATTATATTATGTACTATACTATAGTACATACTATAGTACATAATATAATGTGGCGCCTAACCCCATTTTGCAATACCCGGAAAGCGTAAATAAGTTTGAAAGTGCCTCCTATATAAGACGAAGTTTGTTACAATTACTTTGGCAAAATTTTCTTGTATCTTGCAAGTACCTATGCAATTAACTTCAGTGTTCTGTCTTCAAGGCTTTGAAAAATAAGACTGTAGGCCAATCCTAGCCTCTGAAAACCTGCCAGGTTTTAAATCACGTTCAGTTTTTATAGTAACTCACTGTATTCTGTGGCATTTCTTGTAGACTGACTGTGACGTTATTAGGTATAGATATGTATGATTAAATACAGCTCAGTCATATCAGTCCACCAGAAATTAATACAGATGAGTTACTATAGAAACTGAACGAGATTTTTAAACTGCCAGGTTTTGAGAGGTTAGGATAGCCCGGCAGAAACTAAGTACCTACACATGATTTGTACCGTACCTTTATTATGCATTTGTTGCGAGTGTTTCTATCACGTAGTCTATATTTATCTGTAGTTGTGTCATGCATTCAATGGAACATCAACCATGATTGATGAGTCATCTAATAGTCTGATTAGAATCATTATGTTGATGTTATGTGTTGTACTTTACAGACAGACAGAAAGTTGCGTTTGAAAATATGTACCATTGATTACCTCTTTTGGGACATGGAGGTGACATGTAGGTACAGTCAGCTATGTCAACATATTGTGTTTTTAACAGATTTATAATAGATTATATATTACATTGAACCAGAAAGCAACTGTATATTGTGGAAATAAATTATCCATATCTTTAATTTTCAAATAAGCACTATTTTTAAATTATTAAATAATTAATTTCAGTCATAAAAATAGAGTAAGTATTTATTTTGTAAATATGTTTTTAAACGAGCTTTTTTTTGGGGGTTTAGGACAAACAGATTTTTATGACTCAGAATTTGAGTTAATCACTAAACAGTTTCATTCAAACAGCATCTGAACCCATTATGAGGTGTCATCTTATCTCATTGTCACCGAAGACTTCATTGACATGCTCTGATAAATCGAACTCTTGAAATTGGGTCCTCAAGATTTGGTTACCGACAGACAACCGGACACCGGAAAAGATGAAACTAAATTAAAGATTGTTAAAACTAGCCTCTTGTATCTCGGGTATCGCTTGTTTTGTGCTATCGATTTGAAATTGCACAAATAAATTCTATTTGGTCATATCAAAGAAGAAAAAACAAGCGTGACTACCATTTTTGCGCTAAATAAATACCAACAGATCTAGCTAGTAAGTAAGTAGATAATTAATACAATCTAATTTTTATTTTGTTCTTACATCCACATTTTATCCAATTATTTTAGTGTGATTATTATTTATTCTACCAGACACGTATTAGTAGGTATATAAAATTAAATAAGAATAGCTTTATTTTCTAACCTAACCTACATTTTCTATACTTACTTGTAGGTACTAATTAAAAAGTGCCTTAGCGGTAAAAGTCTCCTTTAAAGATCTCCATTCGTCTCTGTTTCTGACTTTCTTGGCCATATTTTGCCAGCTACGTGGATAATGTCCTCGTTCCACCTTTTAAATGGCCTTCCTCTTCTTAGATACCCACTATCTATGAATAAAACCCCGCAGAAAAAGACTAAAATGAAATGAAGCATGTCTGAAAAGTTTTGATAGAAGTGCTCTTATTTCACATCAACCAAAACTGCTAATTAGTGCAGCTAGCTGACTAATTAAACAAAATCACCAAGGCATAACCTAAAAACATTTTGAGCGTACCGAGTGCAAGTCAAGTTTGTGTACAAAAATAACGTAGGCGAAGTCACGGCTATTTCACTAGTGATTAAAAACAGAAGTGAATTACCTTAAAGCCTTCCGCATCCATTTAGTAAACTGCCAAGCTTAAATAACCTGGGGGTTAACTGATGGAGTATTAGCACTCGTTTTTGATTCACCAGTCAGTAGTTGAGTCCGTACCAATCTTCAAAAAAAATCTTACTTAGAAAAATGCTTAACTATCTGAACAGATTTTTCAAGCACAATACATTTTTATGTGTTGTTGGCATAAGGTGATGTTTTGAGGTTGATATAATTGAGGTCTATCATCTAAAAAGTTAGCGCAGACTTGATGTATTGATTACCATACGTAATGATGACATAAAGTCAACGCTAACTTATTATAAGAGGAGTTATATCTTTACCGTTTTAAAACGTCCAAACTCCTGCTAGCCCTGTAAACGCAAATTAATCCTGCTTCTAAAATCACCCAGATCCGTATCTAAAGTAAACTTCAGTGTTAACGCTTTTACAAGAGCGATTTGTTTCATAAATGACCTCTTAAACTTGGCAGCGCAAGCCAACGGATGAAAAATCTGAAGGCTGAACAAATCTTCATAATTTCTCAAATTAGCCGGTTATATTTCACCCCGGCAACGGCTGGTTTTCTTCACTCATGAATATTTTAATAGTAATATCAATCAGACAAATACTTTGTTTTTCATTATTTCTTTTAGTACGATAAAACATACAGGTAAATTAAACCAACGTACCTACACATACTGAATCGTATTATGTTAATACAAGCTTATTCATAATTTCAGTGCGAATAACAAAGACTAGAGACAGCATTTATAATAAAATTGAGGTCATTGGAGGCTTAAAATAAAGCCATTTTCCAGTCGAAGCTAGTTTGGCCGGAGTGTTCCTAAATTAGCCTTCACTTCAGGCATCGACTTAACAACGAAAGTCGGAAGATATAAATTCCTTTTTCTTGGGGTTCATAAAAGCTCGAAACTCGTAAAATAATACGACTTTGAAAATTATGTATCAACGTCGCAAATCTTGAGGGGAGATACGAAGAAAAATCGGTTAAGATGCTAATTCGCAAGTGAAGAGTATTCAGGGTGACAAGTTTTTATCTTTATTAATTTATAGGTTGTGAGGTCATCAGAAATCAGAAATCAGAAATCAGAAATCAGAACAATTTATTGTTTAACTGTTGTACATAAAAGATCTTAATTATAAGTGGTACAAGTTTATACAGTTTGTCCAATCCGGACGTACAATATGAGGGCTATGAACAGAGCCATACCCAATGAATGATGAGAATCTCACAACATATGTCCTCAACTTCAGGAATGTAAACTTTAGCATGCTATACACATTTAGTCTTTATTAGGTATTTATCTTTCAAAATATTCTTGAATTGAATAAAAAACATTACAGATTAACCATTTTCTCAAACGATTTTTGAAAATATTACCTTGAAGAGGTTTAATATCTGTAGGTAAGCTATTATATATTTTAATGGCTGAAATGTATGTACTTTTTTTATACATGGTGTTATTAATTTGAGGTAGACATATATTATATTTGTGTTTTATTCTTAAGGAATCGGCCCTGAAAGATTTTGTTTCAAAGAAATATTCAAAATTTTTCTTAACAAATAAACATATTTCCAATATATAAATGCTAGGTAAAGTTAACAAATTCTCATTTTTAAAGATACTACGAAGAGACTCTATGCTCTTCATATTATAGATAGAACGCAGGCATTTTTTTTGCATAATGAAAGTTGATTGGATATCTACAGAGTTACCCCAGAAAATAATTCCATAGCTTAATTGAGGATAAACTGTTTAGGCCAGAAACACAGAGGTTCCTTTCCTTTTCGTTCTAATGCGAATTACCTATTCTTGTCTCTGTCCCACCTACCCCTCACCAATCTGCATCGGTGCATCGCTTCCTGCGACCTTGACCGACCAGTAGCAAATGGACGTCATGAAGTGCGCACACGCGGACACTGAAATTAATTGTTTTTGGTGGTTTTTATAAAATATTCCTGTGATTACGTTCGAGTGTTGTGGACTTCAAAATACACGCTCGACACGCCCATTTTTGGATTCCGAAGAATTTCAGCTTCAGCCTAACCCGATACGTGATCGATCGCAAAACGGTGGTGAGTTCCTTCATTTATTCCTGCATCCTTTCCGTCTCTGTGTTTTTTGGCGAAATAAAGGGATTAATCTTTAAACAAATATATTCTGAATCAGCGCGTAAACATTTGGTCCTTCGAGCCGGATCAATAGTGATTATTAAAGATTATTTTTTGCAAATTAGGTTAGCCATCTTGGTTAAAATGACGGAATCTTCCGAAAGTTCTAAGAAGATTACTAAAAGGGATGAGCGTTGTTTGCAAAAATTGCAAAACAAATTAGAAGCGTTGTTTGGACGAGTACAGGGTATTTACGATTCAATTAGTGAAATAGGACATGATTCTTCGCTAATTGAAAACTTTTTAGCGGACTGTTTTACAATTGATACGTCACGAACGGAATTTATTGCCACGTTAGAGGAAATAAATGATTTTCAATTGTCCTACGTCGATATTCCGGTATCTAATTACAGTTGTTTAATCGCATACGAACAATTGTATACCAAAATTAAATATAAAGTACATCAATATCAATCAAAAAAGTCTGAAAAGGGTTCTCTAGTCAAATGCGAAAAGCCTTCATCAATAAAGCTTCCGCGATTAGAAATATGCTCATTTGATGGTGAAAATGAGACGTGGCCTATTTTTTATGAGACGTTCAAGTCAGCCATTCACAATCATCCCGATCTTACCGACGGAGAAATAATTCAATATTTAGTTGGTAGGTTGAAGGGAAAAGCTTTAAACATATGTAAAGGTATCTTGCCCACGGCAGAAAATTATCCTGTCATATGGAACGCTTTAGTGAATAAATACAATGATAAACGAGTGCTGGCCGCAGCGTATTTTGATAAGTTGATGAATTTACCTACTGTCAATGAAAAGTTTCCTACTCAATTAGAGGAATATATCGATAAATTCTCATCGCTTTATTCTGCGCTTAAACAGCTACAATTAAATAGCTTAGAAGATTTTATGTTTGTGCATATTGCGTGTAAAAAAGTGGGCTTGGAAACTGTAAAAGCATTTGAGTTAAAGGTCAATGAAACTGCCGATAATGCAAGTTGTGCCGAGTTCATTAAGTTGGTTAGAAATCAAGCTCACCTTTTGCAACGCGCACATAATGCGATAACAACCTCTAATACAAAGGTTTACACTAAATCATCATCATCATCATCAGTAGGAACCGGTGTGCGTTCATCAAATAATAATAATAATAACGTCAAAACATTTGTCAATATTCAGGAATCGGCATGTTTGTGTTGCGGGAAGAGTGATCATACTCAATTGCCCGATTGCACTAAATTCTTGTCAATGATCCCGAATGATAGGTATAAATTAGTAAAAACAAAACGTGTTTGCGTGAATTGTTTAAGTGCTTCTCACATGCTTGCAAATTGTACTGAGTCTGTAAGGTGCGCCGAATGCAGTCGTAGTCATCACAGCCTATTACATTTCCCTAATGTAAAAAGGGTTTTGGTCAAGGCAACTCCTGTCTCGACGGTAGCGCCTGGCGGCCGCGGGCCAGAATGCCCCGCCGCCGCCGCCGCCTCGTCGGCAGTGGCATTGTGCGCTGTCGGAAGCGAATGCGCCGCTGCGCCCGCTTTTAGTGGTGCGGGTTCGATTCCCGAGTCTGTCTTACTTGGCACTGCGCTATGTAAGACTTTAGATTCAGATGGGAATATTATCGAACTACGCGCTTTAATAGATAGTGGATCGCAAAAGGATTTAATTACAGCTGAGTGTTGTGAGCGCTTAAAATTAAAATTACATGAACCGCAAAATAAATACGTGTCAGGTGTAGGTGACGTAACTAACCCTATTGTAGGGACGACTTGCCTCACTGTTCAGTCTCGCTTCGATGAATCGGTTAGGTTTACTATTCAGCCGTTGGTCGTAAATCGTATCACGAGTGAATTGCCTACCGCGAAGATAGACATAGCACGCCTCGAATATTTAAATAATATTCCTTTGGCGGACAGTAATTATTACTCCCCCGCGAAAATTGACCTCATATTAGGGACGGACTTATTCGCAAGAATTCTATGTCCGAATTCAATATCTCGCGCCGCCAGTGAACCTGTTGCGATTGAAACCTTATTAGGTTACATAATAATCGGAAAGGCACCGGTCATTAACCCCACTTGTAATATTGTTCGTTCTTATTGTACTTTAGAAGAATCTCTGGAAAATTGCATGAATCGATTTTTTGAGCTGGAAGAGGTACCTAATGTGCCGAATTGCCTAACTAAAGACGAGAAAGATTGCGAAAACTATTATCTAGATACTACTTGTCGTGAAACTAACGGTCGTTATGTTGTTTCCCTTCCGTTTCGAAGCGATTGTTCCGCTTTAGGCGACTCCATGCGCACAGCTGAGCGTAGGTATTTATTGTTGGAGCGTAGGTTGTTATTGAATCCCGCTATTAAAGAGGAATATGACAACGTCTTTAAGGATTATTTACAGCGTAATTATATGCATCCCGTAGGTACTGTTTCGGTGATTGGTAATACGAATAATCAGTACGTGATTCCGCATCACGCTGTAGTCCGTCAAGACAAAAGTACGACGAAGTTTCGAGTAGTTTTAAATGCGAGTAGTAAATCTTCCACCGGTAAATCGTTAAATGATTTATTGCATACCGGTCCGAATTTACAAAATGATTTGTTTCAAATAATATTGAAATTTAGATTGTTACCTGTAGCAGTAAGTGCCGATATTCGACATATGTATTTACGTGTTTTAATGGACGAAAATAGTACAAAATATCTACGATTGTTATATAGGTTCGATATTAATGACCCTATCACTGTTTTCGAGATGTCTCGTGTGGCTTTCGGTTTGTGCTGTAGTACGTACCTAGCTATACGTACTGTACGGCAACTGGCTTCCGATGAACGTGAACGCTTTCCTATTGCTGCTTCGGTGGCTCAAAGCGACATTTTTATGGATGATTTGGCAACCAGCTGTTCGTCAGTAGCTAAAGGTATTGATTTGTCTAGCCAGCTGATCAACATGTTTGCAGCTGGAGGGTTCGAGTTAGTAAAGTTTTCAAGTAACTCGCCAGAAGTTATGGCAAGCATTCCCATTTCACATCGAGTATCCGAAGCCGTAGAATTCAGTCCGGACAGCTACCTAAAAATACTTGGTCTACTGTGGATACCGGCTGAAGACGTTTTTACGTTCAGCGTAAATGTCGAAACTCGCGATTGCACTAAACGGAATATTCTGTCAACGATTGCCCGCTTGTGGGATTTGATGGGATTCGTAGCACCTGTAACTCTTCTGTCTAAATTGATAATTAAATCCCTGTGGGAAAGTAACGTAGGATGGGACGATATTCCCCCTCCCCATATCATGAGCTTGTGGCAAACTATCGAGTCAGAGTTACCGTTGTTTCAGAATATTAAATTGCCGCGTCACACGGGCGTCAATGACAAATGCATTGTCTCAATAATAGGATTCGCGGACGCGTCAGAACGCGCCTATGGCGGCGTGGTATATTTACATGTGCATTTTCCATCCGAAAACCGGTCCGTAATTAACTTGCTTTGTGCTAAGTCAAGAGTCGCGCCGTCAAAAACGGTGATTACTTTAGCTAGAATGGAGTTGTGCGCTAATGTTATTCTCTCGAAGTTGATGCGATTAGTCATCGATGCCTATTCAGCTCGCTGTCAAATAACAAATATTTTCGCTTTCACTGATAGTACTGTAGCGCTGGCGTGGATTCATTCCTGTCCCACTCGATGGCAAACATTTATCGCTAATCGAATATCTAAAATTCACAATGATTTAGATCAGCGATATTTCCATCACATTAGTGGGAAAGATAATCCCGCGGACTGCCTTTCCCGAGGTCTTACTCCCGCTCAGTTACTTGAGCACCCCCTCTGGTTCAATGGGCCCGCGTTTGCTAGGTTGCCAGTCTCTGAATGGCCAGTTCAGAATTTCGACCCCACAGCTGTGTCAGACGAAATACCTGAACAAAAAGTGAAAGTACTAGTTACTACAACTGCGGTTCCTAAGTCGCCTTTAATTTTATATGAGCTTGCTACTAGAGTATCATCATGGTCTAAATTGCTTAGAATAGTAATTTATATATTAAGGTTTCTGAGAAAATTACCACGAAAATTCGAGGTTTCTCATTTAGCTATAGCCGAAGAATATATCATTAAAGAATTGCAAAAAGTTCACTTTGATAGCGAAATAAAGAATGCGGAAGTAGGAATAAAATTGTCTCCCGCTTTTTTAAAACTTAATGCTTTCGTAAAGGACGGTGTGTTTAGAGTAGGCGGACGATTAATTCACTCAGATTTAAATTACGATAGTCAACATCCAATATTACTTCCTCGTAAAGATCATATCGTGAACTTAATCATTGATCATTACCATCAAAAATACCTACATACCGGTCCTCAATTGTTAATGTCATTGCTAAGACAACGGTTCTGGATATTAGCGGCACGTAACATAGTACGTAAACGCGTGCAGCAATGCAACGTTTGTTTCCGGGTCAATCCACGAAACCAGGCGCCATTCATGGGCGACCTACCGGCTTGCAGAGTGCAGGAGGCCAAAGCATTTTGTCACACTGGCATGGACTACGCAGGTCCGCTGCACATAGTGCCTTATCGTCGCCGTGGAGTGCACAGCATTAAAGCGTACTTATGTTTGTTTGTGTGTCTCGTTACAAAGGCCGTACATTTAGAACTAGCATCGGATTTAAGTACAGAATCCTTTCTAAATGCGTTAAAAAGGTTTTTATCACGTCGTGGTCCAGTGGCGGTTCTTTATTCGGACAACGGTACAAATTTTATCGGAGCGAAGTCGTATCTAGATGCTATGTATCAATTGTTAGAATCCGAGGAATATAAAGATAAATTCGCTAACTTATCCCGTGATAATAGAATAGAAATGAAGTTTTACCCGCCTTTGAGTCCTCATTTCAATGGAATGTCAGAGAGTAATGTTAAAAGTGTAAAAAATCATCTCAAGAAAATAGTAGGTAATCAGCTGTTAACGTTCGAGGAAATGATTACTGTTCTGTCTCAAATTGAAGCAATATTGAACTCGCGTCCTCTTTCCGTGCTGAGCAGCGACCCGTCCGAGCCGCTTGCGCTGACGCCCGCTCATTTTCTTGTAATGACACCGTTAAAATCTCTGCCTTCTGAGGATTTGTCTAATACTAAGGCTACTCTTCTCCAACGTAAACGTATTATAGATAATTTAGTTCAGTCATTTTGGAAAAGGTGGAAGATAGAATATCTTAACACTTTACAAGTCCGTAGTAAATGGCTGACTCACTCGGAGCCCATTCGTGAAGGCACTGTTGTTTTGTTAAAATCTGATAACAGCGCTTGTCTCGATTGGCCTCTGGGGGTCATTGAACGTACCTATCCTGGCACCGATAATATTGTTCGCACAGTAGACGTACGCACCAAAAATGGTGTATTCAAGCGACCCTTGGTGAAGGTTTTTCAATTGCCTAGCCAATAAATAACTTTTTAAATAAATAAATAAAAGTAATACAGTCCACTAAGATTATCATATAGAAAATAAATGTATTTTGTTAGGTAAATATCAATAAAATGATAAACTTTAATTTAATATAAAGTCAAATAGTAACTTATAGTTAAATTTGTTAGTGTTAAATCTACTTCGATTGAAATGTGTAGGTATTTATTTAAATAATTGCACTTTGTAGTTAATTACATAGTCGTATATATATTATTTGAAGGATTTTATCCTGTCAAACCCGGGGGGATGTTTAGGCCAGAAACACAGAGGTTCCTTTCCTTTTCGTTCTAATGCGAATTACCTATTCTTGTCTCTGTCCCACCTACCCCTCACCAATCTGCATCGGTGCATCGCTTCCTGCGACCTTGACCGACCAGTAGCAAATGGACGTCATGAAGTGCGCACACGCGGACACTGAAATTAATTGTTTTTGGTGGTTTTTATAAAATATTCCTGTGATTACGTTCGAGTGTTGTGGACTTCAAAATACACGCTCGACACGCCCATTTTTGGATTCCGAAGAATTTCAGCTTCAGCCTAACCCGATACGTGATCGATCGCAAAACGGTGGTGAGTTCCTTCATTTATTCCTGCATCCTTTCCGTCTCTGTGTTTTTTGGCGAAATAAAGGGATTAATCTTTAAACAAATATATTCTGAATCAGCGCGTAAACATAAACAAATCCGTAATAAGCCTGTTTTGCGATGCTTTTAGAAGAAATAGAACTAAGGACAGCCAGTGCATAGCAATATTTTGAGATTTTTGTATTAATTTTACATATATGAGCTTTCCAATTTAAATATGAATCTATTGTTATACCAAGAAAATTTGTGTTGTTTATTTCATTAACTTCATTGTCTCTATTTAGAACTTTAATATTAATTGAAGGAGTTTTATAATTTTGGAAACGTAACATATTTGTTTTATTTATATTTACTTTAAGATTGATATTTTCAAGCCAATTTACAAGAGAACTTAGAGTTAAATTTATTTCCCTTTCGAAGTCTAATATAGATTGTTTTCCTTGGGGGATAAAAATAGTTGCGTCATCAGCGAACATTACACATAAATGTGAAGTGACCTCAGGCAAATCATTGATGTATAATAAAAATAATAAAGGCCCAAGGATACTGCCTTGTGGTACTCCAATGATTACTTTTTCAAATTTTGATTGTATTGTTTCTACTGTTTTTGTATTTTTGTTGTAGCTGTCTATAACTGTAGATTGACTTCTGTCATCTAAGTAGGAGGCAATAAGTGAAAGTGCAACTCCTCTAATACCAATCCCTTCTAATTTACTTAATAAAATCTCATGTTTAACACAGTCAAAGGCTTTTGACATGTCCAAGAAAAGAGCTACTCCATATGATTTATTATTTATTTCTTCCCAGACTTGCTTTAACATTTTAAATATGGCTAATGTTGTATTTTTATCTTTTTGAAACCCGAATTGGTTGGAGCTTAATATTGTATTACAGTTTAAAAATGAAATTATTCTCTTATAAATAACTTTCTCAAATATTTTTGAAATGCTAGGAAGTAGGGCAATGGGCCTATAATTACCCATTTCAGTTTTAGATCCTTTTTTATGAAGTGGTTTAATTAATCCTTTTTTTAAATTGTCTGGAAAACAACCTTCTGCCAAAGATAGATTTATAATATATACAAGAGGATGCACTATATATTCTAAGCTTGCTTTGACAATTTGAATTGGAATTTGGTCATATCCAGAACTCTTTTTGTTTTTAATGTTCTTTATTATTTGTATTATTTCTGCTGCATCTACAGGAGACATAAACATGCTATTACAATTTTTTTGAGGATCTTGTTTTATTAACTCAGTAGTGTCTTTTAAACTTGTATTATTTAAATTTATAAAGTAACTGTTAAATGAATTTGCTATATCTACTGGATTATTTATTTCTTTACTATCTATTTTTAGATTTTTTAATGTTGTTCGTATGTAGTTATTGGGTGTAGTATATTTTTTAATGATACCCCATGTAGCTTTTACTTTATTGGTACTATTTTTAATGTACTTAATATTATTCAGTTTTTTGGATGTTCTAATGACATTTTTCATGGTTTTGCAGTATTTAGTGTATTCATCAAAATGTTCTTTATTTTTTTTGAATATGTAATGTTCATATTTTTTTCTTTTATGTTTACTTGAAATAATTATTCCTTTCGTTTTCCAATTAGTATTCGTTTTGTGTGTTACTATTTTTTTCTCTATTGGAATGCATAGATTAAAAATAAAACAACAACAACATCCTTAAACCATTGATTATTTAAATTATAAACTTTGTTGAGCAATAAAAGAGAGGTGAATTTTTGTTTCGCTGTACCTAAACGTCACAAATCTAACAGTAAGAAAAAGGTTATCAGAACATCAGTCGAATTCGCAGGTTTGCGATTATTTCTGTATTTTTGTAATAAATAATACTAACTATAAAAAATACCTGTACCATATTTTTGTTGTGTATGTTTTCATGAACAAGAAATTCGAGCACCTTTCCCATCCGGGGTTGACCCATGAATTTTCAGGCCCTTTACTAAAGTAGGTTTACTTTACCCTATCATAGGGTTAGGAAGTGCAAGGGTTAAGGTAGGGTTTAACCTTTTTGTTATAATACGCACACCCTGTATCACGCACCTTCTTCGTGACATATCAAAATACTCGATCTATAAGTTTGATATCAAGAAGGTGATGGAACTTTTTTAATTTTCTCGGCGGTATAATATTTGTAAGGGCGCGTTTCAGAAAGTTTTAAAACAAATTTGGAAGAACAGGTTCAAAGAATCTTACTGAAGTTCATTAAAACGCTTACCTCGTAAATAACGTTTGTAGCTTATTTTAACAAATTACCACTGTACTTTAGTTATTGGTTTACTAATTCTATAAGTAGGGATAACTAGCTTCAAATTTTCCTTTTAATGAGTTTTATTGATAGCCCGCTCAATGTCTTAAAAGCCTATCTTTGCAGTAATTTGGCAATTATGAGAGTACAGAGGCGTAAAGAGTTCAAAGTTGTGACGAAATTGGGGAATCTATTACATATATATGCCCGTGGTGATGCCTTCATTTGCGCGGTCATCATCTGGGTGAGCCCTAGACTTAGTGTCAATTTGACCTGAGCCTTGCACCATTTTTATATAATTGATGATTACGACTTGTCCGGCTCTTCGGCTTGGAGCCTATTATTAACTCACAAAGAGACGTGCCCGGTCACACCCTGCTTTTACGTTTGCCTGTAGTTGCACTGGCTTCCAGATCACAGCAATATCATCGCTGTTTTGCGCCAGACACAGATACAGTGGTCTATAACATTTAACGACTACATACTCTGAAGACCCTTCGGCCATGACACTTCATCACGAAAACTGATAACTAGGTCATGTCTTTTATTGCCGTTGAGAGTGGCTATTGATCTGCAAAGTGCTTCATAGGATTATTAATTGCGTAGATAACTTTGGCATTGGCACACAATAGGAACATCTGGCATCGCATTGATATACAATACTACTTTGTTGCGTATAATAGTTGTGTTGCTAAGCAATATTGCTGTTATTAAAAAAGTTAGATTTTGTCACGCTTCTACTTATCCATGTTTTGTAAGTGCTCGTTACATGTGTAGTAGTGTAGGACATCCTGCAGCGAGATGGAGCGATCTGCGAAATGTAGGCGGTAAACACTGGATGAGAAGAGCCGAAGAACGGGCTCAGTGGCGCGGCGCGGGAAAGACCTACGTCCAGCAGTGGACTGATGTAGGTTGATGATGGGTGTTTGTTTCGTAGAAAATTATATTACCTAGTTAGTGAGTTCTGGAACATCTGCATTAGAAAGGCACGTTATCAAATATCTAAGCCCCTTTCAAGATTCTCTCTCCCACTCTCTCGGAAGCTGTAATCGGACTCTGACTACTGATTAAACAATTAGTTCCGAGACCTACATTAGGGTCAAGCTGCACACCATTGCGTGTTTCAGCACGAGCGTACACATTGACTAGGTTTTAAGTCGATTTCATTCCGTACCTGCCTCTCTTCACTCTTTACAGACAACAATAACTTTCAAAAATACCAACTGTTTTGAGATTGAGTACCTATCCCTTGTACATTTTATTAATTTTCGATTCCTTATCAATAGTGTTAGTCAACTTGGTAAACTTATCATAAAATTCTTAGAACTTCCGCCATGGGGTCAGTCCTGCCAAGTTACAGACCATACTTAGCTGTATGGTTTGTAACTTGGAACTAACTTGTAACGCTATGATATATAGTTTTTCCTAGTGTTCACCTTGCGAAGACAAACTTGGAAGTTCTCGTTACGAAGCTATTCATGGTCTTTAGTAATTACTCGTAGTATGGCTGCCTTACCGCCAAGAGAACCTATTGGAGATGCGGGTCGTGGGTTCGATGCCACCAAGAAGGGATAATAATTAGGATAGAAGTTCACAGCCCGTAGGTATGCCATGAAACTACCAATTTATTAGCGATATGAATGATATATTAAAAGCGTCTACAGGGACCTCTAAATCTACCAAACAAAATAAGATATTCAAAATCTGTTCATTATTGGCGGATTAATAGTGTAACAAAAAAAACATAGTCGAATTGAGAATTTTAACAACAAAATGTTACCGTTGGGGGTCCACACTAGGACAAAATGACTAGACCTAAACGATCTTTGTGATTTTATTGAATAATGTTCAATTGATTTTGATTTTGAAATCAGAAATCAGAAATATTTATTGTTTAACTGTTGTACATAAAATATCTTAATTATAAGTGGTACAAGTTTATACAGTTTGTCCAATCCGGACGTACAATAAGAGGGTAATGAACAAAGCCATACCCAATAAATGATGAGATGCTCACAACATATGTCCTCAACTTCAGGAATGTAACATTAGCATGCAATACACCTTTAGTCTTTATTAGGTATTTATCTTTCAAAATATTCTTGAATTGAATAAAATGCGTTACAGATTAAACATTTTCTTAAACGATTTTTGAAAATAATTTGATTTTGGACAAGCCTGTATAGCATATCAAACATTGATATGTAATATTGAATAATTTGGCTCTTGTAGGTTTGTAATACACATTTCCGCAGTTGGCAACTTATGCGCGTCAATTTGTCTAGTCTAGCATCTAGTTTACATAACACGTGTTTGTGTAGGTACATACCTTTCCTATTTACGTTACATTGTAGTACCGAGGCCCGAGAACGAATAAATGTGACAATCAAAAACTTATCGAAACGGTGGCGTATTCGAATGACACTACGCGTTGACGCTAGCTCGATTGTCGAACGTTACAACGTCACCGCGCAGTGTGTCTTGAATATGCTAACGTTACGATACGTTTACGATTGTCACATTTTTTTCGAGTTCACCTCTCTGTGCTATCAAAATATATATGACAGGCGTCACAGCTCAGTTAATAGAAGCTCTGCCTTCCTGTAGGTCGTGGGTTCGATCTCCACCGAGAAGAAATTTTGTTCTGTGTGTAGGTGTTATAAGATATTCTTAGATGTCAATTTATGATGCTAACAGTACAATATTGAGCATAACTCATAAAAGTTGATCTGTGAGGTCTGTACCTTTACAATGTAGATATATTTTCACATTCATAGTACTTTGTTGTTTTAATATGACTCTTTGTAGGCTTAGGTTACGTTGAAATTTCTCACAAAATATAGCAAGAAGGTTACATCTTTAAGTTTTAGAGTGAACGTGCTCAATGAAGATAAAGTCTATAAAGGTTTATGCATTTCATAGTCTGTTATGCTCTAGGGCTCATGTTTGTACCTAACGTTTTTAAGATCTTTTGAAATTAAAGCGTTTATTTGCCAAAAGTATGGTTCGTACAGATGAAAGTGTTTTTGTTAGATAAGTTTCATATATTTCGCCAATTATGTAGGCGTATAAAAATACTTTACGTATATGTAATGACGACTTAAAGTCAACGCTAACTTTTTATAAGATAGAGGGCTATAATTTAAGATCATGACTTCTATCAACTTGGTTTATAATTAACTCTATTATAAGAACTCCCATGAACTAAATGCTTGTTTGCCCCTAGTGCCCTACCTGTATAAACATCCCATAGTTTAAAGCGTTCATAAGGTCATCCACCTTAACGTGAACGCTACACAATGGGATAAAAGTAGCAAAGTACCTACACTTTTAGTTTAAAGTGGTTTTTGTCAATGTCAGAAGATGGATCTGTTCTATCATTTAAACAAAAACTCTGTCCCATATTGTTTGCCCTTGCACCGTACCTGCATAAATATCCCATTGTTAGCCTTCATAAGGTCATTCACCTTTTAAAGGCTATATTCTATAGACGATGCAGTTGAAAGAAGCTTATTTGACAGGCGTCACAGCTCAGTTGGTAGTAGCGTTGCCTTCCATGCTGTGGATCGTGTCTACTTCTGTTCTACTCGTGAATCGTCTATTGGCCTTATGTCTTCTATTTTTTTTGTTCCATTCTTTAATATTTGTGCTGTTGGTTTTTCTATAAGTAAATAAATAAGTACAAGCTTTGCTTAGTTTCAGTCTAGAGTGTGATGTGCAAAATGCCTGTGAGTATTTATTTATCACTTTCTAAACCAAAGCTCTACATTTGGCGAGCCTCGTGAACTTCGTTATCAATCCAAGCCAGATTAATCTCGGCGGGATTCAAACACCTTGTACACACGAACGACTTCACTCAGCACGACTGTCAGATAAATAGATCGGTATATTCATTTATTGCATCATGTTGGTTATTATAGGTCTGAAAATAAGATGACAGGCGTCACAGCTGAGTTGGTAGTAGCTCTGCCTTCCATACTGTAGGTCGTGGGTTCGATTCCCACCGAGAGCAAATGTTTGTGTGATGAACATAAATATTTGTGTCTGGGTGTTATTACGTATTCTACGTATATGTATTTACAAAAAAAATGTAAGTATATAAGTATTCTATCCGCAATCTAGTTCCCAAACCAAGCAAAGCTTGTACTTTGGGACTACAGTGTGATGTGTGAAATGTTTATTTATTTATTTTTATTTCCCAGGAAAACAAACAGTCTTATGTAAGCTATATCAATCTAAAATTATAACTAGGGTGCATGGAAAGAGCCTCCTCGTGGCGCACACCGGTAACAGCTAGGCACGGTAAAGCTGTGTCTAGTCTGGCTAATCTTTCCAACACGATGCTACAACAAACTACAGTTGTAGCATCGACACGATAAGAAGATTATAACTATAGACCACTTATATGTTCTGTGTATAGGTGTAGTTATTCAAACGTAGTTACGTTTGAATAACAAACGTACGGCACATATTTTAGTCTGATTTCTGTACGTGCGTCATGTGTTTGCTTTTCAATAAAACATTGAATGCGATTCTAAGTGGCGTATGACCTTGTCCTGCTTCTAGGCTGACTGTCCATGTATTATATTTTCTAAGTTGTTTGTTTGGAGTTTTCTATAGGTAAGAAGCAACTTTGTACCGTTTGCAAAAATATTAATTTATTTTTTGACTTTTTATACTTCTTCTTATCGTGTCGATGGTACTACTTTACTTTTTATACTAAAAAAACAACTATAATTAACATAGTAACATGCTTGTAGTACCTTAATTATTGAGTAAAAAAGCCAGTAAATAAATATTAAATAAATATAAATATTCATGGACATTTCACATATCACACTCTAGTCCCAAACTAAGCAGAGCTTGTACTATGGGAACTACTTAGATTGCTAAGAGTATTCATAAATAGGTACTTTTTTTTGTAAATGCATACATAATAACACACAGAACAAATATTTATGTTAATCACACAAACATTTGCTCTGGACTGGAATCGAATCCACGACCCAGAGCTACTACCGACTGAGCTGTGACGCCTGTCAATGGAGTTTATCAATTTAGGATATTTGACGCATTGCTCAACAGTTGCGTCTGACATGTATCTGGTCCAGTGCCGACATATTAACGGTAGTCCCTAGAGCACGCTCCATTAGCTGAGGGTTGGTGCGAGATTTGCGGAACCCTTTAACCCCTGTGTTAAGGTCATTGATGTTTGGTATTTATTTGCCTATCTGATAACTTATGTTAATGTTGGTTTAGATAAAACCCTTTGGTATCGCTGTTGGTATATAATGTGTTTGACTAGCTTCTGTCTCCGACTTCGTCTGCACCTTGTCAGTCCAGATAAAAAATCTGGTAGATAAAATATACAACTGCTAATTCTTGTTTCGTATTAAATATTTGTCATCTAAACAACACGAAATTGTAATTATTATTTAAGCAATAATTAACTAAGTATTGATCAAATATTTTAAGTAATTATTATTTTTTTTGTATTTTAATAAGTAGGTATAGATAACACTCCTCTTTCTCACAAAATTTAAGTAGATATAATAGTAAAATAAATATCATTAAAAAATGTGATCATTCCTGATGCTGACTGTACTTAACATAGGTAAATATTAGAAAGGATATCTTTTTGTTTACCTACTCGGGATAATAAAACTGTTTGCGGTTCTGGTGCAGCAAAACACTTTTTATATCCAGAATATTTAACATAACATATATTTATAATAAGCGTCACAGACAGCGCAGGAACTGATCGGGTCTTGTTCATCACTATCGCCATCCACCACAACATCGGGGATGCTAGAACAATGCTGCCACCAACCCAAAGTCCTTCTCCGTTACTTTAAGGAGTTGGGCTGGCTTTGGTGAGGTTAGCAAGGGGCCAATGCACAATACACCCCATAGCGGGACGTCAGTGCAAATCTTATTCCCCCAATTAGAATAAGAATTAGACAGCGCAGTTGGTCATAGCTCTGCCTTCCATGACGGGGACGTGGGCTTGATTCCCAGCCAAAGCAAATATTTGTGTGATGAACATACATAATATTTGTTCTGTGTTATATTAAAAAAAAATGTTTAAAAGTATTATATCAGCATTCTAGTTCCCATAGTACAAGCTTTGCTTAGTTTACGACAAGAGTGTGATGTGTAAAATGTCCGTGTAAAAATGTTTATATATTTTGACACAACACTTCTGTATTTTCAAAATAAACTCATTTAAACTTCCCTTCAAATAACGGCAGGAGATTGAAAATTACCGGATGATCTTAATTTATTAACAAGGGTGTCACCGTTCATTAATTAATAGGTACATGATTAAGGTGTATCATCCTTCCTGAGGGAGACACGTTAATTGGGGATTGAGATTTCCGTGATCACCTTTTAGATTTCCCCTTGTTATTTCCGTCTTACACATTCAGCGGATAGCCTTTGCTATCTCTGGTATTCTATAGACAAAGAACGACATGACGACGAGTGGGACTGTCTTCATCTATTTAGTTTGAATAAAAATATCTATGCTATCGAATAGGATGGAATAATCGAAGAGATAGGAATAAAAATAATGAAAGCAGTGAATACTGAGATGACGGATGATAGAGGAGAATAGAAGAAGAGAACATGTTGTGCCGCCCCACCTAGTGGGATAAGAGCAGGACGAAGAAGAAAAGGAATCGAAGAGATAGGAATAAAAAAAAACTAATCTTGATTAACTAATAATTGGGCCACACAAGAAGCACGGTGTTAAATTAGAATATATAAGATATATAAGACTAATAAAGCCCGTTTATGATGGGGTGATAAAACGAACGTCAGTATAACGGTGGCCGCTTTAAAAAAACAGAGCTTAACCTATAAAACGCAGATATTTTATCCCACCTTGTTTGCCCCGTAGCCAACGACCATAAATTGTGGTTGCAAACAAAACACTTTTGTATTTTTAACCTTTTCATGGAAGCAAAAAAAATCCTCGGTCGTCCTAAGCTAATATTTGTGTGCGTCACAATATAACTGTCCCTTATTTTTCCTTCTTAATCTGTTCGGGGCTTTCCTAGGCCGTTAGCTTTAGTCTGTTGTTGAGAATTACAGTTGATGTGGTTAAATAAGAATAAACATACGAGTCCCTAGAGGTGCGTAATCCAGAAGCCAGATTCCCAATAAATGTGATTTTAAAACTGTCAAAGTGTCAAAAACTCTGGAACATCAAGTACCTACTCGCATTCTGAAATTCAGAATGACCTCAGAATTCAGACTGACCTCAGAATTCAGAATGACCTCTCTTAACCAAGAGCAGGCATAATCTACATGTATCATCTAATGGTGGCGATATACATTTTGGTCAGTTTAGCTTATCAACTAAAAAAAACTTTTTTGTATATGAGGATTTTTCCCGAGCGTTTCCAAAACGTGTAACCCGGGTGGGTTACACGCTACGTACGGGTGTACGAAGTCGCGTGTAACAGCTAGTTATAAATAAATGTGGCAGGCGTAAGCGTACCGAAACGGCTGCATATTCGATTCACAATGCGCGTCAACGACAGCTCGACAGCTATATGTAACAGTGTCACCGCGCAGTGTGCTTCGAATACCTACGCTACCGTTATTTTACGCTTACGATTGTCACATTTTTACGTTCACCCTTCTGAGGGCTGAGCACAAATAAATTATTTATGTATTTCCAAATAAGTGACAATCGTAAACGTAACGTATTTAAGACACACTTCGCGCTACCGCTGTAAATTTCGACAGTTGTTGTTGTTGACAATTTGACGCGCAGTGTATCTAAAATACGTCATTGTTTCGATACGTTTACGATTGTCAAATTTATTTGTATTCACCCTTTTGTGATCACTTGAACTCTGATCTAAAATGTTGCTCTAAAGATCTAGATTTACAAAAAGAAACGACTTGTTTTTTTTCTTCTTTGGTTAATGAAGCAAGTTGGCACAAACTTTATCCATTTAGATAATGTCCTTCGAACCGTTGGATTCAGAACCAATGAGATGAATCCCAATCAAATAATTGGCTATGGTTAATAACTCAGGAATTTTACTGTCTAATGCCAGCTTACAGAAGCATTAGGTACCTAATATCTAGAGTCAATTACTAAAATAAAACAGTAACGGTAAGAACCATAGGGAAATGATGTTCTTCTTCTTCTTCGTGTCGATGATGGTCTCAGACATTGTTTTCCCAAAATTTAAAGATGTAATAAGTTAATAAAATAAATACCTCAAGTTATTTTTTTATAGATTTGCTAATATTGTTGGGTCGGGTTATCTAATGGCTTTCGCAAACACTATTATGGCCTTCATAGTATACAGTGAATTTCAAAATCTTTATATTCAATTAAGTTTCTTCTCAACAATCCACGTCGTTTGATACCCATATCATGAGCTGGCACAAAAAACTAGTTCACCATCTTGGGTCGTCTGTCATACTGGATTAAGAATGACGTCATTTAGCCAATCGTGCATTGTCATTCAAACTTAACCTGTAAGTACAATTTTAATCTCGGTTGTTCTTTACAGCTGCTTTTGAATTTACATTTAAATATTGCATATTAGAATTCATTTTAATTTTAATTAGAAATCGAAAAGACGAGTAAAAACACTTGTATTTTTTGTAGTAGTAAAAATGACACAGATGTACTACCAGTTAAAGTGTGGTCGCGTGGAACTGGCACCTAGAATCACCTAGTATGTAAGACCATTCTAAATGATCCTTGTGATTTTATTGAATAAATAAATTTCTGACTTTGACGAGTGGAACAAGAAAACATGTTGTGCCGACCCCACCTAGCGTGGAATAAGGCAGGATGACACCAGACTGTCAAAATCACTGCAAAGACGTACCTAAATTATACATCAAGAAATTTTCATGAAATAAACATCAAATGAACGGTGTGAGCGCGACTAGTCAAATCAAATATTCACAAATCCTCAAATCCAATTATCTGTCTCCGACACTCGCGTGCCGTGAATCCGGATTTATTAAATCATCTGTTGTAACGGGTCGTGTTTTGATGTAATAATCGTAAGTGACAGGTATTGTATTCACATGTCATTTTGACATAATGTGTGACATACTGACAAACATGGAAATATGCAGATAATAAACATATGCCGATAACCACAAAATCTCTCCCCTTGAAGAGTTTATAAATAAATAAAAATAAAAATCATCTATTTCAGACAGCTCACAACACAACTTAGAACATTAATTTAAAAGAAAACTAATGAACTATTATATACGTTTAGACGTTTCGTTTTAGCTGACTGGATTGAGTAATATTTCAAAATAAACACTTCTGGAAATTTGTCTCAATTGGGAAATTTACTGTCATATTGAAGGACAGGTGCACGATTACAAAAAAAGAAAAATATAGACGTTTCTTTAAAACTATGACATAAATAACGTGTTTTGATGTAGGTCAATTATTGTAAAGTACATATTACAAGGCGACAAATGTGAAAAAATCCTTTTTTTTCCTTTTTTTTTGTCTAGGCCAAATTTGGACTAAAAGTGTAGATTGAACTAGATTTAAAACTGTTGATTAGTCTTTCAGATAATATATGTGCTTAGCTGGCAACACTTTTTTTCAACACTTTTGCACTCAAGCGGTGGTTTTGGCTCCGTTAGGATATTATGTTCTGTAGCTCTACCATGAGTTTTTACTATACATACTATATATACCATACTCGCTAGCGTCTGTAGTTAAAAAAAAATGTATGAAGATTTGTACAGCGCCTCTAGCGGATAGTTGGGTACTAAAATTCGTAATATGTACTAATATTGACGTAACTACTGTAGTAAAGTCAGGCGATTTTACTGTGACAACTCATGGTAGAGGTACTGTTGTTTTGGCTGACTACACAACTTTGTGTAGTATTTATAATTGTTGTTTTTAAAACAGCCCAAACATACTCTACATCTATTTCATTACGTCTTCGCCGTGCTCTACAAGATAGTGTTCCTTTTAGGCATCCAATCTGTAATGGATTTAGTCTATATCATCCGACATGCGGCAGACGCGGCCCGCCCAATCCCATTTCAATCTACCCGCATGTATACGTTGTCATTATCCCACAATAAATAAATAAACACCCAGTCATTGCAGGCTTACAAACTAGAGCATGTTCCATTCGGCTGTGATTTTATTTATTTCCAAGCGGCCCATCCCGACTTCGCACGGGGACATTAGATTTTTTATATTATAGCTTATGTGTTACTCAGAGTGGTTGTAGCTTAGTAAGTAGTAATTTTGACTTGAAGATTCATTGACTTGTAGTCTAGTCAAAATAGACATTCCAGTTTGCAATAATTCCCAACAAGCTGGATTTTTGTACAGGCCTTGAATACGTCATTACAAATGATATGTCAAAAGTCCCCATCGATCCCGCTTGTGCGTTGTTTTTTATTCAAGGTCAAAGGTCATAAATTTGCATTTTTTGCGTATATCTCTGAATATATTCAAAACAAATACATGACACTGTCGTTTTGACGGACAGAAGCCTATAAAAAAAGAGTGTTATATTTCTTTATATGTGGTTTTGAAGAGAAGACTGCTTTACTAAATATTATATTACATTAAATAAAGTTTTGTCTCATAACTAAGACATAGTGTAATGTTTATTATGGTACTGAAATCTATATTAATTAATTTCCAGTATTTTAAGGAAAATAAACTTGTAAACTCATCGTAGCTTCTATAAAATGAAACGTTAAAATCACTCCAATTTCGTCAATTTTAAAAGCTGAACTGAACTACTGAAAAAAACTAAAAAAAATGTCATTGATTGACACACTACTGTTATCGGATCAAATCGGATTCAGCTAGATGAATCGCTATCGCAATACGGAAGCTATTTTTAGATTGTGAACTCAAAACGCAAAAAAAACTGAAGCATCGATATTGCGTTGCTAGTAAGTAAATAAAACACTTCCAACATACGTTAGTAAATAATTAAACTTTTCAAAAATTAATAAAACCGATTTCAATTCTTATCGACAACTAATACACATAATTTTATTTTGGAAATTTATGTGGGACTTTGGGAGGTTTGAAAAATCTACCAAACGAAATAAGTATTTTCAAAAATTCTATTGAGAACCAACTCAATTGACGGAGTAGTCGCGTAACATACACAGGTACAAACAAAACACAGTCGAAATCTTTATAAATATTTTAACTGAACACAAAAGCATGTTTATTATTATCCAGAGAAGTAAGTATTTAGTAATTTAAAACGAAGCTTCCTACTTGTACTTAACTAAGTTTATGCAGGAAAAGCTAAACACCGCCATTTTCGCAAATTAAGTTCTCTTATTGCAAAGTAAATGTAATCTTCTCGTAGCATTTATTACAACGCTTATCTCATTCCACCCTATTACCAGAAAATTAGTATAAATTAATATGAAAATATGAATTAAGTACGTTCGCATACGTAATCCTGGTTACGGTACCACTTTGTAAAATTGAGATCGGTGTAAAATAGACTTTAAGTCAACTGTATAAGGCTTACATTTCTTTGGTACGGTGTTGGTACTGTTGAATTGTGTGCAATTAAATGAAGTGAATGGGACACTCAAGTTACGGTTAAGAACAATGCTTGATATTAGTTTTGATAGCGGAGAGTAAAATACTAGTTGCTCTGCGAAAACGTTAGAAGTGCACTTAGCGCTGAACTGTACTTTGTGAAAGTAGTACAAGTAAATTGTACACTTTATGTGCTTAAAGAGAAGGTTCAGTTTGATGAGCATGGGACATTTCAGGTGTACATATTTTTTTTCGTGATTAATGTAAAATATTTCGAAGTATTTGATAGCCTCACCAAAATCTGTTTTACACTGACACTCTTAAACCGCAGGGTAAACTAATTTTAACGGAAATACGATAATTAATCTTGATAACACAGTGTCTGTCGCAATTTCTAATAACTAATTTATTCTAGTGGCTTTATAAATTTAAATAGGTAACATTTAAAAACTTAAACAAATAAAGTGGAAACTAGTCTCGATACAATTTTACCCTAGATCCTTTTAAGATCAGATTAGCTCCGTTAACTTTCAAGGTTTGCATTTACGATGATTTTGCTGAAACTTTACTGTTTCTCTCGGTATGTCTCTGGGGGGATTGATCAGCAAAGCAAAAAATATTTGGAAGTATCGGATTTTATTTTACCCTTGGAATCTGTAGGTACCCGTTCTTGGAAATTGCCTAAAATAAAACCCAAGTTTTCTTGCGCTAGCATTATTTATATTGAGGCTTAGGCTAGGAACAGATGAACGCGCGGAGCCGCGCGTCGCCGCGCGGTTGGAGCGTTCACATGACGGAAAATGTATGGGAGCGCTCCGCGCGTTGCCGCGCGGTACCGCGCGATCATGTAAACGATACTTACCGTTTATATTGATCTTGTACCGCGCGGTTCGTCGACCCGCGCGGTACCGCGCGATCATCTGAACCTAGCCTTAGAGATACTATGTTTAGAGTTGGTTGGGATCGCCGACACACTGAGGCAGGTAGATTCTTTTTTTACTTTTTTTCATAGTTATTTATTGGTAAAAAATTGGTTAATGCAACCTAAATAACCTAACCAAGTCTAAAAGTTCCTTGCCCTTTTAGACTTTAATCGCGTG
This sequence comes from Ecliptopera silaceata, assembly GCA_932527185.1. Taxonomy (NCBI): domain Eukaryota; kingdom Metazoa; phylum Arthropoda; class Insecta; order Lepidoptera; family Geometridae; genus Ecliptopera; species Ecliptopera silaceata. The sequence continues at coordinate 3,435,214 of OW052208.1, read as the reverse complement.
GAACTGGTACTTAGAATCTCCGAAAATATTCTAAATTATCCTGGGAAAATGACTGAATAAATCAATTATTAATTATAACACCATAGTTGAAGAAATCCACTGCTGAACTAATGACTATTTCGTAGATAATAAAATAACATTATTAAATAAAGTCTTCTCCACACACCAATTTCTCGACTTTAATCATGTCTCAAAGTTGATGACATTGGAATCTCATGGAAGGCTGTTCCTTACTCGGTTATCGGCTTAATCGTATTATGCCAAATCTTTTAACCATATCTAATGAATGACTCGTAGTCACTATTCAAAAACGATTGTTATGACAAATCTTGGTCACATTCGTTAAAAAATCAAACCAATCCAAAATTATATTGTAATTATATTATAGTAACGTGGCTAGGGGCGCAGTCTGTTTACTACAAAATTATTTAAGCTCGTGCGATATGTAAGGTATTCAAATATTAAGGGACATCTGCCTTTTTTTTCATCCATATTTTTTATTTAGGCTCACTGCGACATTATGTATAATTCTACGCTTACATCTCCATGTTTTCGTAAACAGTAGGTAACCCATCTACTGAGTAGTGGCACAGTTTTTGATCAAACAGTTGGTATAATGCAAGATTTTGTTGAGTTTAGGGATTTTTGTAAAATAATAGACTCTAAGGAGCATTGCCTCTTTTTAAAACGAAAAAATCGGAGGAGGTTCTCGAGTCATATCTATTTTTTTTCAAAGAATTTCTCTCTGTCACGTAAACTCTTTGAAAAAACAATAGAAGCCAAGTAATTGTAATTTCAACTTTTTGCACACCCTAACAGGGTAACATTACAATGGTCAATGCTATATTTATAACATCTTATAATACTTGTAATAATGCAAATAAATAAACTTTGACTTTGACTTTGGCCGTATAAAAGAATAAAAGATTTTAATTCCGGAAAGATTCATATTTTCTTTTCAATTACACTGAGGAATGTAATGAGTTAAACTTAGATAAAATGCGTAACAAAATACCCTAAAATATCTTTTAATTTATAATATTTTGAATTAAACATGAAAAACTTGAAAAGATTGTCAAACATGCAGTTTTATCCCACTTATATCCCAGTTTTATCTTCAGAACAGAGATAAAAGGTGTTTTGGCAATATTTAGCACGCTTGACTGTGGGATGACATCGACGTCCCGCGCGCAGATTTCTGATATATTTGTAATCTTCAAAAACTAGTGTACCTATATATAGAGTGAACCAGCATTACTTTCAAAAGCTAAAGTTTTTATTTATTTGGAACAAAAACAGTTAATACATTGTGTTAAATCAGATAGTATAAGTTAGAAGAAATAGTTGTAAATGAACAACAACATTTCCTTCGTTGTTGTAAACGAAGGAAAGATCTTGCTACATAGCGTTAACAGAGCTCAAAAAGCTAGAGTAAAACTAAAGTTCTTTGTGATGACGATGATGATGATTTTATGAAACAGAATCCAAATATTTTTAGTTTTTAAACAAGAGTGAATCAGCTGCATGACTTTTGTCTGTGTTGTTCTGGAGTTGTCTTCATTATTCGGGGAGGTATTAAGTATAACATTGTTGTAAATTACCGTCGCCCGATAAGATAAAAGCTTTCGAACAAGGACTTGTATTATCTGAGTTTTCAGTTGTCTTTTTTGTCTCTAAATTAAGCTTAAATATTTATGCTGATGCGGAATTCAACCACCAAACATTTTCACTGATATTTCAATGTATTAAGTATTTAATGACATTTATAAGATAATATTTATTATTAACCCAAAAAAACATATTTACACGATCGTAGTAATGGTAGCTTAACTATATAAAAATAAAAAAGTAACAAAAAAAACTTAATAACTAATTAAAGTAATTACCTTAATTAAAACCCTAACCCTAAATTTGCTAATTTTTATGCAAAAAAAAATTTTGACGCATGTTTTTTTTTAAAAGTGATAAAGGATGAGTTTTTTTCTGAGCTACCATCCATCAAAAACTATACAACAAACTTCTTTCGAAATTATAAAACTTGTAAGTGTAACATAATTACTTTATATGTCAAAAAAGCTCTTGTTCTGAGCAATCCATTTAGTAAGTCCGTATAAGAATAACATTCCGTATGAACGCAACAGTTTGTGAGTATGAAAGTATTTCTAGTAGTTTATTCCGTATAATGAGTAACAAATATACATCGATCCATACATCCATCCATATACCCATACGTTTATAATTTGAGTACGATATTAAAGTTTCTTGCCCGTTCTTCAAGGCTCTGGTCGCGTGGAACTGGCACCTAGAATCACCTAGTATGTAAGACGATTCTTAAAGATCCTTGTGAATTTATTGAATTTTTTACTTTACTTTAAACAAGATGTAACCACGCCTACAAAACAACCGATTAACAGAGATAAACCCTCTAAAAGGAGAATGGGCGATTCTCTATGGAGCGTGGGCCACGACTAAAAAACACGTCCCTCAGGGTTGCCACATAATATGTTTAAAAGGGCTTTCAAAGGTCTACCTTTTACTATTTTTATTTTAAAAATCCATCCCATGGAAATCGATATATTTTGAAAAACAGTTTTTTATTTTAACGTCGTATTACTCCGAATTCTGAAGGCCCACAAGAATGCCTGCAGTTTCGTCGAAAAGGGCTTTAAACTGACTTTATTTGTTTTTCAGATTGTTTGAAAATCCAACCGGTGGGAATCGAGATATTTCCGAAAAACTGTATTTATTTTTTGCAATACTACAGTTTTTCAGGAATAACTCAATTTCCACAGGTTGGATTTTTTAACAATCTAAGAAATAATTAAAGCCCTTTTAATGTTCTTTTAAACGCCATCACAGTTATTCTTGTGGGCCCTGAGAATTCTAAGTTATATGATGTTAAATGAAAAACAATTTCATCGAAATATCTCGATTTCCATGGGACGAATTTTTTCCGTAATTATAGTAAAATATTGGCCTATAAAAGCCCTTTTAAACGTACTATGTGGCAACGTTGAGGGACAATTTTTTTAGTCGTGGCCCAAAGTGCCCATTCTCCTTTGCTCCATCCTAAGTTGCCGTATGAATCGGCGATGTCGGAATTCTAATGAATACCGACATTACGGTTATTGTGCGTAATGTGATAAGTTTGCCCGTTATTTTGACACATTGCCCGCTGCTACCGAATAGTTGCTGGTTTTACTGCTTTCGTGTTGCTATCAACGTCTGTTGCAGTGTTGTATTCATTAGTACCTACTGCTATTCATTAATTCGACGACCGATATGGCGCGGGCGAAGGTCCGCCTGCGTGGAGGTGGAGGTTGCGAGTTCGATTCCCGCCTTGATAAATGTTTGTACGATCTGCAAATATTTATTCCGGGTGTTCTGGGTGTATTATATGTAAAATAAAAAATATCTATCTATGCCATGTATTGTATTAAGTAGGTATGTCAGTCTTCTAGTACCCATAACACAAGCTCTACTTAGCTTGGGACTAGATGATGCATTGTCCAGCATTATTTATTTTATTTAATATTGTACACGTAGCCGAAACTTCGGGAATAATAATAATGTACGCGATAAAATCCCGTATATCATTACTTACTATGAATATAATAGTCGCATAGAATGCAGACGCAGTGCATTGCGGTCGGCCAAATGCGTGTGTAGAGTTGTTTATTTTTACAAGCCATTGCGCCAGTTCAGATGAACGCATCTCAAGGAAACTTGCAAATAACTCTCCACAATCGCCGTTTGGTGCGATTCACTTGCTTTTGAACATTTGGTTTATGTTTAACGTGCAGCATTGTTGTAGATACGAAACTCTGCCATAGGAACTTATGCAGTGATTGTAATATGGTTTTGTAGAGCTTTGGTAAGATATTATTATTATTCTGCCACTGCAGGGCAAAGGCCTCCCTTCCATCCTTCAACTCTTCGCGACTTGTGTGACTCAGTAACAAGACAAGCCACTTACACAATAAGTTGAAAAATAAAAATAAATAAAATAAGTGTCACGAGTAAGGACTTTGGTTGATATTCCTGTGATATAAATAAAATTAAAAATTGGATGAAACCTCGAGCATCCGTCATTTAAAGTAGACTTCTGTCTATCGTTTCTACATCGTAAAATCGATAAGATCAAGTTTATTTTAGCCATAGCTGAAAAATATTTTCTATTCTTTTTGGCAAGATCCCACTTTGGGCAAAACTAGTTTTACATGTTTTCATAAACATTTATAGAGTTTATGGGGTTTTGTGTACAGCGCATTCTCTTCCATTTAGTAGAGAGAGCAGGTAGCTCACAACACAAATGCGTTTTAAGGAAATACCGCTGTTCTATGTAAATGACTATGTAATGATCAAACAGCGTAGAACATCGCAGTAGGTACGCCGTGGGTACGTACGTGGCATGGCAATCAAACCACAAATGACAACTGACACAGGTTCACAGCATTTCCCACGTCATTACCATATCTAGTAGGTACCTAAACTACCTACATTCAGAGATATCCACAAATACGCTCACGAAATTTCCAACTCTTACGTCCATTTGAATTTCATCCGTAAAACCTTAAGGTTAAAGTCGCTGTTCCGATGGCAGTTTTAGTACAGTCAGACGAAGTAGTGACCCTTAACACCATCAGTTTAGGGTCGTTGTTGGCACCCTATCAGGCCGTATCAAGGTTAATGAAAATGTAATGTAGGAAAGGGTTGGTGATTAGAGCAAGGCATTATCTTTTTCTTCAGGTTAATCTGGCATCGTGTGGAGCGTGTGAAATCAGACGCTATAATAGCAGAGAAGTAATGTATTACGTAGAAATGGGCTAAGGTTTACTAAGGGTTTAGTACAAAAGACTACAATAGAACTGATAATTTTCAGAGATTTACTGGAAACAGCCCAGATAAAATAAACAATTATTGTTATTAGTCAACTTTGTTGAATAGTTTGATGGAAGATTTTGTTTGTGTCAGAATATTCAAAGTAAAGAAACCCATTATTAAGGTAGCTAGGGGATAAACAGGAAGTGAGTGTTTTGACGACGGCAAAAAAGTAACTTGAATGAGTTGTTTTGGTATTCAAATATAATTGTATTGTATTTGACCAATCACAGTCTTTCATTTTTACATCGAATGCTTGCGATTGGTCAAACTAAGCAACTCATTAGAATAAGCAATATTAGCTAATGGTAACCTACGGCAAGTAGGTAATTCCAATTTATTCCAGTTGGCAAAGAGCGAACAGTGCGATGTCACTTCTAAAACAAAGTTTTCATTATTTCCCCGGGTCCAGTGCCAAAGTTCCAAACTATTCCAGCCCAATCAATAATTAAAAGTTCTAGAACTTGTGCTCAGTTTGTTTGGTATATTTGAATTCCCAATAGCACCTTCTGAATTTGCATCGAGTTGTGAAAAAGTCTTTTGAGCAGTAAAAGGAGAGTTGGAACTTGGGTGCGATTGTCAACCATTTGTGAACCCAGAGCTAATTGGCTGGCTGTGGACAAACAAGCTGACGATGTCAATGTTTTGAAGTTTTTGCTTCATGGACCGAGTAATTTAGCATCTCAAATAACTTTTGCTGCTATTTTATTAAAATACAAATAAATTTATTACCTTTATTCACTCTCCCAGCGTATCAGCATTGCTATTCAGCGCGGCAATGCAGCCAGTGTCTTGGGTACGCTTCCGATTGGTACTGATTTGGATCAGTTGAACTATTTATAGATCGTTTGCAACGGTCTGTAAATAACTCAACTGTTTCTTATGTATTTTATATGACAATGTATATTTTGTAAATACTAGTATAGTCGTAAGTTTGTTTATGAATAAAGTACATTATTCCTTTATTCATCAAATGATTACATCAAATTAAACGCCAAAGTAACTAATGGTCCCCGTACTAGGAACTAGCCTGTGTCGCGGACGGCCGTTAAAATACATAACCAATAGTCTTCTTCTTCTTACGTGTCAATAACACAAACAACCCTACATCAAGTTCGAGTAGAATTACGCCAATTTAATAAAGAAACTAAACTAATTTAGTAAACTAGTCATATAAAGAAAAAAAATAAATATAAAGAAAAACTTTATCAGGAATTAAAGATACAATACGCAATGAAAAATATAAACAGGTTAAGAGAAATTGTGTTATTAATTTTAAAATTGAAAATAACCTCACTAGTATTTGCCGGGAAATTGGAAAGAGTAAACTCGGAACCGGATATCACGAAGTCAATATACTGATTGTTGTATTCATTTATCTCATGTTTCGCACATGATCTGTCATGGAAGTTATTCGACCGAAACAGCTTTAATCCATCACTGTCGCTAAGGAACCAAAAGCCTCTGTTTCCGGGGTGCTTCTGTTTTTATAAATAACATAGTGGGTAATGAATTAAACATTAATCTCTTTCATCATCTTCATCAACCTATATCTGTCCACTGCTGGACGTAGGTCTCTCCCAAGACGCGCCACCGAGCCCGGTCTTTGGCTTTTCTCAGTTAATCTCTTTAATAAATAATAAAGGCTTTATCTTGGCCCAATCGCAATGTATTAATTATTTAAAATCAAATTAAGACGTAAATTAAGATTATATCTTTAAAGCGTTGTGTTAATTGCTAGAGTATTTGAAGATTTGTATTTTACGCAATGAATTTGCTCGTGTAATAATCTTTTTTATTAATGTATTTATATTTTATATATAAATACACAGTTAGGGCTGTGTTAATTGGTAAACAACTGAGTAGTCTGAAGAAAATTGCCAAAAAGCTTGGTTTTGTATTTTTGAATTAGATGACGGAACAAATCAATCGTCCATCAGTTGTAAAGTGGACCTAAAAGATAATCAAACAAAAATAAAAATAATAGTAAAAAGATTTATTTTCTCTCAACAATAGGTATAAAATAAAATTTGCATGTACATATTATTTTACATTGCTATTTACGTACGTGTTTACCTGATTTGCGAGAGACTGGTGCCTGAGATAGGTTTGAGAAAACCTGTACCTATCGGTCATCAGGACTCCGCTCCCCGGGTTGAACTTATAACAAAGGACTTAAGTTAGGTTTTACATGTGCTTATGGTTGAGAGGTTGATTTTAATTTATAATACTAATAATAATACTAAGAACATGAATCCCTTGTGGATGGATAACTTTCTGGACTCAGAGTGTATTTATTACAGCCTGTATAACTTGGTTTAGTTATTATCGTGTTGGAGATTATTTCTCACATAAAATAGACGCCAAAAATAGTTGATAACTTGTTAAGAATTTCGTGACAAGGAGACCAGTCGTCTGGGAATTCGATTCCCATAAAAGGAAAATTCGGTATCGTGTGTTGCTCAGTCACTTACTTTGTTTGATATGAGACACGCTAACCAAAGCGTGCTAACTATTGGAAAGATTACTTAGACAATTAGAAAGAAATGTACAGTGATTTTTGGTATTTTTTATGGTTAGAAAATTAAAGATACCTAGTAGAATAATTGTGCATGCTGTGATGCCCTAAAATTATGGGAGCACTAGGCTCAAAACCTTATGTTAAATATTATGTTTGTTTTTGTGTAAACCCGTGTTGGGTGTCCTATTTATTTAATAAAATAGAAAAACAGCGGGCAAGAAAAAACTTGGATGGATTTATTTCGTAATTATAGTAAAATGTAGGCCTGTAAAAGCCCTTTTCAAATGCAATAAGTGGCAACCCTGAGGGATATTTTTTGTCGTGGCAAAAAATTCACATTCTCCTTTGTTTTCTATGGAAGTTAGTCAGTTTATTGTGTGTGTGAACTCATCTTTATTATGTAACTGAGGTCAAAACATGTCAGTAGTGTATTTTCTTAGTCAAGACAGTAAACAGCTGTCTGTGATGCCGAAGTATTTTAGGATTATAAATAAATAAATAATAATAAGTAATGCTGGACAATCCACACAACATCATCTAGCCCCAAGCTAAGCAGAGCTTGTGTTATGGGTACTAGAAGACTGACATACTAAATACAATAACATTACATAGATATATATTTTTTATTATACACATTAAATACCGAGTACACACGGAATAGACCAAACCAAAGGATTAGACCAAACTTTTGAAACCACTCGCTATAAACATGGAAATAATAGTAGAATAAATAGTAATAAATGCAACTAAAATGTAAAATATCCATTATACAGTGGTTTAAATCCTAGCATATGCATGCAACAGTGGCGCTATTGACAACGATATGCATTCGCGCCTCGCATTTTGATGAGCTTCGCGAAATGATTACTGTCATTGCACGCGCGAAACCACTGCACGGAAATTAATATTTAATCTATGTTGTGGGAACCAGGGCTGTCTCACAGAGTATATTCTAATACAGACATACCTTATATACCTCTACAGTGGTATCTAATACCCACAAACACAGATTCTAACACCAGCCGGTTTCTGGAAACCCAAATCACGATTGATCCAAGTTTGACACATAGTAATTGTTTGATTTTTTCGTTGATCATCATTCGAGAAACCGGCAGTTAGACAAACACTGATAAGTGTTCTGTGTCGGGGTATTACTACGTAGTCTATGTTCTTGTATTTGAGTAATGTAAAAATTAAATATTTATTTATAAGTATTGCATGTCTATATGTGTAGTTATTTTTGTTGTATCATCCATCTAGTTTCCCATACTACAAGCTAAGCCTAGTTTTTTACACTATAGGTATTAAATAAATAATAATAATAAATAAATAATGCTGGACAATCCACACAACATCATCTAGCCCCAAGCTAAGCAGAGCTTGTGTTATGGGTACTAGAAGACTGACATACTTAATATAATACATTACATAGATAGATATTTTTTATTATACATATAATACCCAGAACTCCGGAATAAATATTTGCAGAACATACAAACATTTATCCCAAGGCGGGAATCGAACCCGCAACCTTCCGCGTCGCAGGTGGACCATCGCCCACCGCGCCACATCGGTCGTCAAATTATTTTGATACCACATACGAGTAGCATTTTGTGATAATAATATGACTGAATATTTTTATGTAGAAACAGTATTGAAAACAGTATAGACAGTACTGAAAACGCATATGATAACCGTGTTTTTTTTTTTGTTGGTAAAGTCTAAAATTGCTGTATGTAAACATTTTACTCCAGGACTTGGTACATACAGACTTGGCACACACAAAGTATTAGATTAGATTAGATTAGAAAATTCTTTATTACACATAAAATATATTGTACATAGGCGAGCTTAATGCTAAAAAGCATTTTCTTCCAGCTAACCTTTGTGTGGCGTGGAGTTAAAGGTAGTTTAGTAAGAAGAAAAGAAGAAAGTAGAAGTATTAATTAAAAGAAATAAACACGTCAGCTATTTATAAAATTTAGGTCAAACGGATATCACAGTAATTCAACAAACATCCTTCTCAAATGTCCTAATTGCTTTTCTCTGATATCTTAGTTTTATCTCCGGTAATGATTTTCCCGGTCGTAGATTTATTAGGTCAGATAGACATTTAGGCTATATTTCTAGACATGGCTTTACTTTCTATCCAGATAAGATTAGATTATAAGACTTACTAAATTGTAACAAAAACAGTTTCAAACGTAAAAAGGTTTTTTATGCTATCGCGTCTCAGGGCTGGCCAAATATCTACGCCAAAGTTTTAAATAAAATAAATTATAAATGTTTATAGAAATATCCATCTAGTTGTAGACTATTAAATACTAGTATATACTTTAGGAACTAGATTGCTAATTACTAATACAAATATAAGTCATAATAACTTTTTTTTGTACATCATATACCTACTTAGTCACACTCAAAACTAACATCAATATTTGTCATCCACAAATTTATTTGTTCTTAGTTCAATCAGATTTCGTAAAGTTGATTGTACACCCTGTGACAATCAACAAAAATCCGAAATTATACAAAGTATCAACCCCAGGTTTATAAACAGAGTAGGTACAATACTCATCAATAAATTATTAGGGACCGTTTTGTAACCGACCGAGGTTTTAATTAATGTTACCTGGATTTCGTAACAGTTGTTGTTATTCCGCTGTCAAATAATGAATGTATTGCAAGGTTTTTGCTTTGTGGTTCATGATTCAGTGAATGTGCGGTCTTTTGTTATTTTTTTTATTATCTATGTTTTTAATGGCTTCGTATTTGTACGACATTGAAATAAATATCCATGGAAATATCACACATTACACTCTAGTCGCGATAAATGTGATAAATAACATTTGAATACTTATACACATTTATTACATGGCAACTAAAGTCTGTCAAGCGAAAGATGGCCCTGATAAATCGCGGCAAATTCAAAAACTATTAGTATGGCAATACATTAAATAATAGGATAACTTGGAATTACATAATTTGATACTTTGATATTATTCTAAATAAATATACTTACATAATTTTTGATGATGATTATGAATAAGTAGATGATATACTATTGCCATACTAATAGTTTTTGAATTTGCCGCGATTTATCAGGGCCATCTTTCGCTTGACAGACTCTAACAAGTCCGTAGTTGTGTAGGTATTGCCATCCCAAAAACTTTCTAACTTATTGTATGCCGGAAACTCGGCCTGTACCTCTACCATGAGTTGTCACAGTAAAATTGCCCGACTTTACTACAGTAGTTACGTCAATATTAGTATGACGAATTTTAGTATCCAACTATCCGCTAGAGGCGCTGTACAAATCTTCATACATGTTTTTAACTACAGACACTAGCGTGTATAGTAAATATAGTATAGTAAAAACTTATGGTAGACCTACAGAAGAATAAGCACGAATAAATGTGACAATCGTAAAGTAAACGTAAGGCAGCGTATTCGATTTACATTGAGTGTCAAACGCTAGCTCGACAGCCGAACGTTGGTGCGTCATCGCGCAGTGTCCATCGAATACGCAGCGTATTACGTTTACTTTACAATTGTCACAATTACTAGTGTAAACCCTCTGGTGAAGATAAATAAATGTTGTGTCTGGGTAAAGTTTTAATCCTATTTTATTTTCCTATTTTAAGTATGGTTTGTACATGTAGGGTGGACTTGTTTCTACAATTTATTTCAATGCGACGAGTGAACGTTTGGGAAGCACGAAGTTTTACCATAGATCTGAGCACGAATAAATGTGGCAATCGTAAACGTAAGGCTTTTAAAATACATTGCTCGCTAACGTTGGAATGATTGACAGTAAAGCTGATGTCGACGAGCAATGTATCTTTAACACGTCACTGTTCCGATACGTTTACGATTGTCATAATTATTTGTGCCTGAGTGCCTTCTTGGTTCACGATTTCTCGATATCGCTACCACGTTGCTGAGTATCATGCTAAGTTTTTCGCACAGTTCATTATAGCTTTCGTGAATAATAAAATATTTATATCTATCAGCAATCTACTTCCCATAGTACAAGCTTTGCTTACTTTGGGAGTTCAGTGTGATGTCTGAAATGTTCATGAATATTTATTTATTAAGCTATTGCATAGCTACAATCGCGGGCCTTGAGCGTGGGGACTGAATCCAGAAATTCCGTAACAAAAATACCGAACGAAAATAACCTAACATTGCGCATGCGTAAAAAATGCTATGCAATATCTTTACCGCGACCGTCCCCGAGTGCCACACGTCTTTTTTTATTTTATCTCTAATTGATACCACAGTTTAAGGTTTGATATAATACAGCGATTCTTATTTTGCTAGAAAATAGTAAGGTGTGACAAGTGTCAATCTGCGTAAATCAGCTAACTTTTATTATTATAATAAGCTATCAAAGTTTGAACGGTTTTGTTCTGCATTTAGAACATAAAAATATATGATACTGGTATTAATTTTTCAAAGGCATTATTTTTTATGAAAATTACTTTGTATTATCGTACACCTACTTATTTTTAAACAACTCGCCCGCAACATTGTCAAAAACAATATGCTTATAACATATGTTTTACTATTTATATATGTATTATGCTTTTAAATAACTGATGTACTGTCAGCCACGTAGGAACCAGGTCGTAAGTTTCTTGCCCGTTCTTCTAGGCTCTGGTCGCGTGGAACTATAATAAGAAATATATAAGACGATTCTAAATGATCCTTGTGAATTTACTGAATAAACAATTTTTCATATAGTTTTTTTTTCAAGTATTTAGAGTGGACATAAACTCTGTACACATTCTATTTGACATGTAAAAGCACAGATTAAATTTTTTTGAGTACTTTTTTTTTACTCCAGATTGGTTATCAATTTTATTATATGACAACAAATAAGTGTTTACTCTAATATGTATATGTTTAAAAAATATATTTTATAGCAATAATGCCCACAATATTGCTAAGAGAATATATTATTTGACAGGCGTCACAACTCAGTTGATAGTAACTCTGCCTTCCATGCTGTGGGTCGTGGGTTCGATTCCCACCCAGAGAAAATGAAGGTGTGTTGACCATAAATAATTAATCTACCTGGGTGTATTCTACGTATGTGTGTACAAAAAAATTATATAAGTATTCTTACTATCTAGTTCCCATATTACAAGTTTTGCTTAGTTTGGGGCTAGAGATGTGTGAAAAGCCCGTGAATATTTATTTATATTTAACTACCATATTAAAAATAAATAAAAGTAGATATGTAAAAGAGTTGACGTGTCCGTGTATATTTTTTTATTAAAGCAGAATGGACAGAGAGAAGTGGAAATGTTTGGGGGAGGCCTTTGCCCAGCAGTGGGACAATGTAGGCTAGAATAAAAAAAAAATCTGAAAGGGATATTTGTGTTAGTTTTTGTGCTGTCTGTACCAGTCCACATCGCGGTTTGAATCCGTTGAGTATGTCAGCATGTCACGGATTGGCTGAGGGCCAGCCGCCGTATATTTGTGGACTGGCTTTTTACCGCGGCTTCTGTCGCTGTCCATCCTTATAATTTATCGTCCTTTTTGCTGAGCTGTTCACGACTTGGCAGTTTGATTTGGACCATTGTTTAGTTTGGATCCTTTTTTCTCACCAAGGAAAATAATCTACCCTCTGGTTGTAAATCGCGATCTCTGCGACAGCTGAGCCTTGCAATCAAACTATGGAGTTTGATTGCAAGGCTAACTTGGATACTCGGAAAAGTTTTTATTTTAACCAGTTAAAACCATATACTTACCTAATAGGTACTACACTATTTTATAACACAAATGAACTTTATACTTACCTATACTGTTTTTATATTGTGTACTATAAAAACAAATTTAAAAGCCACCACTTGATTAAATAATTAAAACGATCTCAACACACCGCCGTCTTTCTGTTTCTGTCTATCCTCTCCATCGAAAGGTTGTCTGGAAGAGATCGCTATTAGCGATAAGACCGCCCATTATTCAAATCTATTGTAATGTTTTCTGTTTTGTAATGATCTTTGTGTACAATAAAGAGTTTATCTATCAACTGGATTACTAATTAAAATCAAACTACTAACGAATTTTGTTCGGTGTATGAAATAAATAAGGCATCAAAAAGATTAATTTGTATGTCACTCTAACCCATAAATAATACAAAATTGTTGTAAAGTTTGTGTATATTTTTACGCGCACCCCAAGGCCTTTGAGAACTGAGCTAATCTCGTTCATTGTGTGCCGTGTATATGTGAATATATGAATGAGTAAAAAATCATATGTACTAATTATATAACATGTAAAGATATGTCTTGTATATTAATGCAATTATTGTACAATACAGAATCACATTTTTTATTGAAGCCATAATTTTGTGTGACTGTAGATATTCAAGTGTAAAGTGTTGCATAATGTTTTTGTAATCTCGTATTTATTTACTTAAAAATGTTTAATTGTATTTGTTTTGGGTTACCATAATTACTAAACTTTTTATTTATTTTAGTATTTCGTATTTTAGTATCATCAATTCACAAGTATAATAAGAATTTTTCAGAATTTTAGTAATTAGAAGTATAAATTGAAGTGCGCTCATTGGCAAAGCAAAACTCACGGCCGGTTTCCCAAACGATGATCAACGAAAAAATCTAATAATTACTATGTGTCAAACTCGGATCAATCGTGATTTGGGTTTCCAGAAACCGGCCGTCAGGTTTGTACTTTTTTAACTGTGGTTAAATTATGAAACGTCAAAGAGTTCGTTGACGTTTAAATAAAAATAATGAAACTGTTATTTTTTCAAATCCTTTAATATCCGCAGATGAAATATTTGTGATGAAATAAATATTTTGAATCTTTGAAACTATTTTTCTTACGAACTTCCTAGCATCTAAAAATTGCATAATATTAGTAAGATTTTAATATATTTTATATATAAGAACTGTAGAATTTAGCGCGAATTTAAATTCGCTTCACGACCAATAAAACCGGAACACGTGAACATTGTACAATCAGTCCTAACCATATTGTAGCCGCCACATGTGCGTTAAACAAATCATTGAACCTAACATTTTATGCCACTGTAGCGCAAACAAACATCCCACGCGGCTAGAATTGACATTCGTGTTTTTTTAAGCTATTGCATAGCTTCTATCGCGGGCCTGAGCGTGGACACCGAATACAGAAATTCCGTAACGAAATATCCTAACACTGCGCATGCTTGATCCAGCAAAACATGCTATGCAATAGCTTTACCGCGGCAGTTCCCGAGTGACACACGTCTTTTTTTATTTACTTTAAATTCGTTGATGATGGAATGGCTTTGTTTGTCATTAAACCAAGAATCATTGGAGCAAACGACCACTGTGGAGTGGAGACCGTGTTTAAGCAAGTGTAGTGTAAAATGCTTTCCAGCAAGACGATTTTCTTCATGTAGCAGGCAGACACAGGATGTGACGAGCCAATGAATAGGTTCAGCGTCTTGAGAGAAACCTACGTCCAGCAGTGAATGAATGAATGAATTATTTATTTATAACCAGGAAAAATAACATATAAGTAGACAAGCGAATACACAATATGTAGACCAAAGGTTAATGATGATAGTGAGTTTTTTTTTCCAGCATCAGAATGTAAATCAAAACGCGAAATTGTGGACGTTGCTTATTTTAATGCAGTCACGATACTTATGTTCATTTAATTTAATTCGTTTGGTCGAGTCATTAAAATAAACACCATAGAAAACGTACTGACAAGTGCGTTATTACACTCCTGTTTAAATAAAATAAATTTCACGAATGCGTGGTATTTTTAACGATATGTAAATTTTGCGTGGCCATTAGGCAGTAGCCATGCAAATGCCAGACAAGCAGAATAAATGCAGCCTTCGTGTTTACCGCTTTATTGCCAAACGATGCCCATAAAATGTAATGTTGACTGTACTTTTTTCTTTTTTTATTGCTACGTTTTTGTTTGTATTGTGGGTGTAATAGCTAAGCTCGGAGTTTTTAGTACCATTGATTTTGCAGTGATGAATTAAAAGAAGGGTCTGAAGAATTGAAAGAATATTTCGTTCATTGACAGCCCTGCCCACAGAACATAAATAAATAAATAAATAAATAAAGCCCTGCCGAAACAAAAGTGTGTGTGGTTTCGATTTTGACTTTGACAGCACCTAAATAGATTACTCAAATAAACAAAATTTAAAGGTTCTGTGGTTTTTTAGATTAATATTTAATTTAAGACAAAACCTTATTTTTGTATGAAAAGCTGTAATCCAGTATAAAGAAATCTCGGCCATAAAAGTTGCATGCGAGCTGGAAGATTCTTGGCAATAATTTAGATTTACTGCAAGAACTTATTGTGGGTTTTATAATGACGGGATTCGTTTGAAACTTGTGGTTATTTTTTGCTGCTCATGCAGTTCAAGCAATGCTTATATTTTCCAGAAGTTGTATTGTAAGATGTAACTTTTAAAACTTTTGCTTACAATATTTACAAAACAACTATCCCTTGTTTTGGAAAAGAAAAGTAATAGTTGTTTTGATTTTGTTATAAGTATATTCAAAAGTTTCATTTGTCAACCTTTTTTGTGAACAATGGAACAATGGGGAGACACTTGTTTATCCAGTTATTAGGTGCCGCTAGAATCTATGAAATAGAATAAAAAATATAATTGCGTATTTTATTCTATGTTGTTCCAAAAGTTTTATTAGCTCAGTGAAATTCCAAAATATAAGTCTATATTTTGCTAGTCGGCAAAAAAAAATCTAAAAGCAAATTGACTGTTCACGAAATTAGATTTTTGAAGCAATTGTTAAATGGCCCGGTCGTCGCCGCCGACCTCATCTTTAAGGAGGAATTCAAACTAATACCGATACGATAACGACACGATATAGGCTTCAGAGCGAATGCTCATCGTAATTAGATAGTTTTAAAGGTCTTCTGAACCTCACAACTTAATTTTGAATGAATGAATGAATGAATGAAAATGCTTTATTGTACATGTACACCTTAGAACTATTGAGAAACAATACATAAAAACATAAACTAAACTAAATACAGTACAATGGGCGGTCTTATCGCTAGGGAGCGATTTCTTCCAGACAACCTTTGGATGGAAAGAAGCCTACAAAAAGAGGGTCAGCTAGGTGCACTATAGATTAAGAAAAGAAAGTATTTATTACATTTATTATGATATACTTAGTGTAATACTATACATAGATAAATACAAATATATACATACACAAATACAATATATATATATATATAGATATATATAAGTAACTATGACAAGTCAGATGAACAAGCGATGTCATGATTCAGTCAAATAAAAGTTTTTGAGTCTATCTTTAAACACATTTAATGACGAAGATTTTCTTATGGAAACCGGTAATGAATTCCATAAGCGGACAGCTTGGACAGAAAAAGAATTTGCATAGAAGCTAGTACTATGCACAGGAGTTTTAAGGAGAAGGTTATCTGAGGAACGAAGATTACGAGCATTTGTACAATGAAGAAACTCGAACCGTTCCTTCAGATAGAGAGGAGCAGAAGGGCTAAAGAGGATGTTATATAGGAGAGATGTTAATTTTGTATGTTTCGTAAATAAATGATTAATACCTTTGTCTTTCACATCGTACATAATATGTTTTTTCTAACTTTATGATATAGCTAAAGCATATCAATTATTCACTCATATACATACATAATATATATCTACGAACATAAAATATGCTTACATTATCAAAGTTCCTAAATGGCATAGAATTATGCAAATATTATATACCTACTCGAAGTAATAGTAGTAATCTTATCTAGTACCTATTACGTTTCTCCGGGTAAATAACGTTTGTTCGGGTAAAAAGAGACGGCGACAGCTCCGGTATTTTTTCTCAACTTATTGTTGTATCAGAATCGTATCGGTTGTTGTATGAAACCAGCCATCTTTGAAGGGAATTTACAAGCCCGCCCCTGGCATATTGCATTAAATGAAAATCTCACATTAATTAAAATTCTTAAGACTCATCCCAGTTCTAAGTAGACTTGCGATTTGCGCTAAAACGAGGTCATACTTATTTACACAAGACTTTTACTAATTTAAATTATAGCAGCTTAGAATAATAAGATTTACTTCAAGGTTAATTATGGAATTAAAGATTTTTAACCAGTCTTGAGTATGTTTCGAATTGACACTGATAAGGATTAGATGAGATATCTGTAGATCATTTGCATCTGCAGAATAAATAAATAAATAATGCTGGACAATCCACACAACATCATCTAGCCCCGAGCTTGTGTTATGGGTACTAGAAGACTGATGACATACTTTATACAATACATTACATAGATAGATATTTTTTATTATACATATAAAATACCCAGAACACCCGGAATATATATTGCAGATAGTACAAACATTTATCCCAAGGCGGTAATCGAACTCTCAACTTTCCGCGTCGCAGGCGAACCTTCGCCCGCTGCTCCACATCGGTCATCACTATGTATTTTAAGATTATAAATTTCATCAATTTTCACTTAAACAACAAAAGGTAGTTTTTCGAAATGTTTATAAAGGCAGCTACTGTTGAAGTAAACTGATACTCAATGACCTTAATGCGATTCTTATCTTAAACTATGTCAGTGAGTTAAAACAAACAAATTAGCCATGCATCTTATTTCCTTAACATAAGGTTTAAAATCCTTTGACTTTGTGCTGATTGAAAAGGTTAAGATAATTTTAGAGAAACATTCGAAGTACCAGCGCCCATGTGTGCGTACTTAATGCATGCCTCATGATTTATTTTTAACGGATTTTGTGACAGGCATTCGCTTTCCATCCTGTGAGGCAACCGATCCATACTATGTGATATGTATGTGTATATACTTATGTGATATATAAAATTTGGAAGAGGCCGTTGCCCAGCAGTCGTTTAGGCTAGAATAAAAAAAAACCGAACACTTCACACATCGCGCTGAAGTCCCAAGCTAAGCAAAGCTTGTACCTACTATGGAAAGTAGATTGAAACCATCATTTTGTAAGAAAATATAATAGTTATTTAGAAATTATATTTATTTTAACCAGGTTAAAATAAAGTGTGTGAAAAAGCAAGCCGAAATAAATCACCGTTGCCAAGCCGCTGAAAAAACTCAAATTAAATCCATTGCAGTCGTATTGTTTTTTTTTTTTCAACAAATGCGTATCTTTTTCGCGGCACACGTACTCTGTGATCCCGCTCTCATTTCACAGCCTTCTGTTCTAGCTTTTGTGTATACAGCTACTTCACTATCAACATTTTCATCCCATATGCCCGATCCTTACTCGATATGAGACATAACATGCTACACTATTTTTTTCTTCTCTCTTCTCTTCACTAAATTTTCATTGACATCTTCTTAAATAAACTTTTTTCATTTGGCTATCCTAAACCATCAGCTACGAGGATAGTAAAAGAGAATATATTACAGGCCAATGATTATACGATTAAAGTAGGTATACATTGAGCGGCGTCGTAAAATAATATTAAGGCTATTACGTTGTAAATTGGTCTCAATGTAGATTTTGGAACTTTTCGTCTCATGATACCTTTTGGAGTCTAAAATTTGAATATGTACAGGATTTTGACACAAAAACTCTAGACATCCCCATGATAAAGCGATATGCCATCTAGATAAGATGAAAATGTAGGTACGTTTGATTGGTAATCTAGTTCCCATAGTATAAACTTTGCTTGGTTTGGGACTAGAGTGTGATGTGTCAAATGTTTATGAATATATATTTATTTTTCTTCTTCTTCGTGTCGATAGTTTCCCTTTTTTTTCAATTATTATGCCCAAAAGCGAGCTACGCACTCTCTGTGTTATCACTAAGATCGTTTATCGTGCAGGTGCTCGTGCACTATGGGCAAGATAAAAAATATATTTATTTATTGATATAAATAGAAGTGTATAAGCTGATAATCTCAGGCTGTGACCACGGCCCCAAGCCACTATTTGCATTCATAGCGAAGCAAAACTTTTCACCATGCATGCCCCGGATTTGTCTACCATATATAGGAGAGAATAGACTGAGGAATGAGCAACATGAGCTATATCAAACAACTTCATAAAAAAATCTACACAACTACAATTGAATGAAATTTTTTTAATACTATATCTAGGAGGAATACAACCACTGAAAAAAGGGGGTTTATTTCTTGGTGAATAGCTCTGAACAGAAATAATCACGTACAAGGACTAGTCAGTGATGGTGGGACGAGCATAACTCAATCTTGGCCATAAAACATTGTAGGTAGAAAAATAAGGCTTTTGACCTGACTTTAAGTAAATAATATAAAGAATTGTACGAAACAGTATAATAAATAATATTTAATTTGAGAAAAAAATACAGTTTATCGAAAATTAGGACAACACGAGCCCTACACGAACCAGTTATTCTATTTCTTATAAACCAATTCGATGTTGAAAAAGGGTTATAACATAAAAATACACTTCAATTTACTACCATATTGTAGCATACTATAAGACTCAATTTGATTTCCATAGGCACTGTTTTCAGTAAACATACATTTACATACATGTCATTACACGTAGATGTGGTTATATCTACTCTTTTGAGAATAAACACGATTTGTATTATTTTTCCTCAACACCGTACTAAATAACAATACACCGCAAATGAACACCATTTTTATATCAACGTACATATTTTCTATTTAATTTAATTAAGCTTGCACGTAATTTAGTAAACTTGATCACCAGTTTGACCGCTGAGGGAGATTGAGAAAGGGCCGATCTCACAGAAAGACGCTACACTCACATAGATTTGCCTTATAATGAATGAATGAAATAATTAAAGAAAGAAAGTTATGCACGACAGGCGTCACAGCTGAGTTGGTAGTAGCTGCCGTCCGTGCTGTGGGTTTTGGGTTCGATTCCCACTCAGAGTAAATGTTTGTGTGATGAACATAAATATTTCTTGTGTCTGGGTGTTGTATTGTATTTACAAAAAAATGTATGTAAGTATCTGAATTCTAGTAGCTTTCTGAATGAATATTTTATGCATTTTCAATAAAAAAATAGTATTCTATTTGTAAAGTTCCCATACAAGCTTTGCTTAATTTGGGACAAGGTGGTGTTGTTAGAAATGTCCATGAATATTTTACTTAACCAGCACAATATCCTTGAACTACATATATATATAGCTTGGTAAGCAATGCATTGTTTTTATGTATTCATTTCTTCAATAAAAACTAAGTCATGACTTGCGAGAATTTGGAGGACAAATATTTAAAATTCACCATCGTTTCTACTTTTATGTTCACATTAATAAGTAGATACTTATCTCATCGTGATAAGGTCCATATTCCTTATTACTTTGGGTCATTTTATGAATTTTTATTCTCCTTACGACCCAGAAAAGGGGAGAAAAATGGGAAGCTTCATTGAATTAGGGAGGACCTGTGACATTCCCTTCCAACTCGATTAGATTATAAGGGCCTGGAAAGTATTCGAGATATTATTCAATCATAATCCGGTTTTCTTATCAAAGGACGCCGACACACCGAGTTCTATAACTAGAATTCTATGAATTTATTGTTGGACTCGAATAACTACACTTAGATACGTAAGTATGTATTTTACGATTTGATAGCCACATTCGTTGTACATATTTTAAAATTATCGACGATTTTTTTGACTAATGATTAATTAAATGACAGAGACTAGTCTAGAAATTTTGAAAAACCTATTGCGAGCTATATATTTTAAAAGATACATATGACTAAAAATATATGTAGAAATGCCCAAAAATAATTTCAAAGAAAATATATTACAGGAAAATGTCTTCAGAAAGAGGGTAGTCAAAAAATATAGCAGATACCAAAAGTCACGTTAAAGATTCAACGCTAACCTTCAGGGATGGATTATGCAAATTCTACTTAAAATATTCTCCAAAACACAAAGTAGAGTACTGCCAAAGATTCATATTTTAATCTTAAGTAACTGACCTTTGATAAGCTGCCAGCAAAGTACTTAGCCTCTTAAAAATAAAAATTCTGTCAGGTTTAATCTTGCGCTTTATTTGTAACCTATTTATTTTTAATTAGCTAGAATCAATTTAAAAAATTGCACTGCGATCATAGATGTTGCGATATCATTATTTGTCACTAGCGGCCCGTCCCGGATTTGCACGGCTGGATTACGTTACTAATGTTTTAGTAATTCCTAATATTTTCTAGCAAAATATTTAGTTTATGTTACTCGGGATGAATGTAGCTTTATAATGGTGTTTTTTTTAAATTGACAATAATTTTGAGTTATTCATAACAAACACAAAAATAAAAATCTATCCCCTTTACTAATGTAGATGTAGATACGATTTCGAAGTAAAAAATTTTAGAAAATATTATTATGGTGTAGAATTCACAAATATACATATAAGAAATAAAATACTTAAAAGTTTATTGCCAAAAAGTAGAGCGTATACAATGTTATTACAATTGATGATTTAATACTAAGGACATACTGTCTTGTGATTCTTACAACGTTACAAAAATTTAAAAAGAAGGATCAAATTACAAAAGATATTCTCGTAAATATTAAATCATACCAAATAAATCGTTAGTTACATTTTAATGTGTGCTTCAATTCAAGCGCTCCTAACATTCCATCACTGAAAACGAGGTGTACCTTGTTTAAACTATTTTAGCGAAGCTAGTTCGAAATTTCCGGTTCATTACATCGTATCTACCGTATTTACCTCCATTGTAAATATAGTGCGGTAACTAAACCATCTATGTATCACAAAGCATATATTTCACGTTGTTTTTGCAGATTCTATGGATAAAGAGTTTATTTGATTGCATAAATAAATAAATATTCACGGACATTTTACACATCACTATAGTCCCAAACTAAGCAAAGTTTGTTCTATGGAAACTAACTTGCTGATAGAATATATGCATTTTTTTGTAAAAACATACATAGTATACATAGAAACATCCAGTATAACACATGTAAAGCTAGCAATCGTTAATCCGTTCTATTCAAAAGCGACATCATCATCATCATCCGCAGCCTCACTTGACCCCACTGCTGGGTCATCGTGGAGCCTCTCTTTGCTCTTTCCATTCCGCAAACGCGACACACAAGGATAATTCTCATACATCCTTTCAGTGTAAAATCTTAGATAACTACTATTAAATTTTACCGATAGTTGAAAATCTTTGCACCAAGATTTGCTTTTGAAACTAGACTGCATAAGTGCATCTTCCTATCTAAATATTCTTCGGTAAATATCTGCTGTCGAATTCTAGAGTCGACATTTTACATTCTAGAATTAACTGTTTGTTTTACCTCTATTTGTTATACCTATTTAATTGTAATATACCTAATATTAAATCGATTACCGTTTTATAATTGAATGTACTGCAGGTTCGATTCCTATGTCTAGCGACTTATTTCAAAAAGTACGAGTATAAAACGTAAAGACAAAAATCAAAATAGATCTGTGTAGAGCTATTGATTAAAAAATATTAATTAGTGTTAATTTGTTGTGTATGTATGTTGTTGTGCGTGTATGTATGTTTATAATGAATAAACTCATCAAATACTGCGCCGATTTTAAAAATTATCTCACCATTAGTAAGCTACATTATACTACATATACCCTGAGTAACATAGGCTATATTTATTGCTAGAAAAGATTAGGGATCCTTAATAAAAGTTTAGTAACATAATCCAAGGTCCAACCGTTCGAAGCTGGAACGGGCCGTCAGTAATCAATATAATAGTAGTATGTACTTGAATGGAATAAATATATTTATCTCTTAAATTACAAATCACAGCTTATGTTACTTTAAATAATATAACACAATCCGTTTTTATAGTACGGTAAGCAAATTGGGAACACTTACAGTATATATTCAAACACCAATTCTAAAAGCTTTTAATCGAACAGCTTATCTACAAGCCAGTTGAAGCAAATCACTACTAATTGAGGCGTGAGAGCTGAAGACTAAAGGTACTATTTTGCTCCCACCAATTTATACTCTAACTCAGTTGTAATAAAGTTGATTGTTGTCTGGCTTTCGTGGAGTTTAATAGGTGTTTCTGATAGTGGAAAGAATGCAAATGAAAGCTGCTCTCGTTAGTAGAAGTTCAGGATTTTAGTCTCGAGGGTTTCCGAACGGAAATCGAAGGCAATGGAAATTGGACATTGGCAGACAAGAGATTTTATATCTGTGTAGTTTTGGGGTAAAATTGAATGTTTGAATGCATAAACGGTGTATAGATAAATAAATAATGCTGGACAATCCACACAACATCATCTAGCCCCAGGCTAAGCAGAGCTTGTGTTATGGGTAGATACTAGAAGACTGACATACTTAATACAATATAATACATAGATAGATATTTTTTTATTATACATATAATACCAGAACACCCGGAATAAATATTTGCAGAACATACAAACATTTATCCCGAGGCGGGAATCGAACCCGCAACCTTCCGCGGCGCAGGCGGACCATCGCCCACCGCGCCACATCGGTCGTCGAATGTAAATAGAGCTCGATTCATGTGACAATCGTAAACGTATCGAAACGGTAAAGTTCTATTTACACTGCGCGTTAATATCAGCTCGATTGTCGGACGGTGCAGCTTCTTCTTCTTCTTATCGTGTCGATGCTACAACTGTATTTTGTTGTAGCATTGTGTTGGAAAATGACGGTGCAGCAACATCGCGTATCGTTATGACTTCGAAAAAAATGTCTTATCTGTCACATTTTGTTCAGATTCCCCATTGTGGAGATTTAAAGTTAAAAAGTCTCACAATCACCATTGGGGCACATTTACACCGTGGTATTTAATTACAGAAGGGTAGTACCTAGGTTAAGAGTTTTAAAACATTGCGTCTAAATTCTAGCGGTCAAATAATTTCTAAAATAAAAAATGTAGGTACTACATTCTCTACTATAATAGCAGCTAGTAGCCAGGGGCTGTACAACGGTCGTTTCATTTGTTCGTTGTTCTATAGACTGTTTCATATTAGGCTTAAGATACACGAAGCTAGTTTTGATAGTTTTGGCCACAACATCACTTTCCATCAAGTGAGTTTGAAGCCAAAGGACGAACTATACTTTGGAAAAAAAGATTTCTAGAGTTTTGATGATAGTGTTAGCAACAGAGCTACTGGGCTCTGAATTCGTGCGAACGGAAAACCTTAATTTCTGTATGTAGTTACTGTTAATAGGAATTTGAATATAAATATTTTTTAATTGTTTTGGTTTGGTTGTTGCTATGTATTCTAATAAGGTGTGTTCAAAAAAATCTATTACTAATTTAGTTCCAATAGCACAAGCTTTGTTTAGTTTTGAGACTAAATAGCGTTGTGTAAAGAGTCCACGTATATTTATGATGTAATGTAGGTTTTATGTACAAAAGTGTAAATAAAAAATATAAATATGATCCTGATGAGTTCAAAGAGCAGCTCTTAATTTCAGTCTTGAAATAAAAATAAATTAAAAACTCGTGTATTTCGGACATAAAAGAAAAATATGAACACTCCCTGCTATTTATACCTTTATGGGGTCAAAACTTAACCCTAGGTTAATGACCGCTGGGTTGTCCAGGCAATGTGTTTGAGCTATGAAGTTGAAAAACTTAATTAATTAAAGAAACGTGAATCCAACCTTGAAAGAAGTCAGTTAATCTTAAGAAAATTCTAGAGAAATCTCAACTCTTTTGACTGTCCTGAAGAACATTATTTTCTCTACATAAAAAATAGCACAAAGCTTCGTCGGATCATATTTTCAAATCTAATTACAATTTGCGTATCTCATTACGAAAGCACTCCGTCCTAGTTTTGGTTCGCATTCTTTTTGCCAAGTATTTTAATTAGTGAGGCATTTTCTTTCAATAAGACCGCCTCGCGCTTCGCATAATTTTATGAAAATCCTTGGAGAATATGAGAAGTGTGCCTGTAGCTCTTGTAAGAATAGCTAGATCACTTGAAACGTAAAAATAAATAGTTACTTTTACATTTTATTATAATTAGATAATATATTTATTTACCCAAAAAAAACTCAAATTTATAGGTACAATATTAGAAAAAGCTTAATTATATTATAAGTAAGAAAAATAATAATTTAAAAGACTATATACCTATATAATAACTAAGACAAATTACAAATAATTTAAGTAGGTATTTGTATATTATATTTTTATTATCACGGTTTGACTGCTACTACATTATGAGTAGGTAACACAAGTACCTACGGTTCGTATTTCATATAGCTTTGTACACCGCCGTATTATAATTTTCTTAATCCCTGACGAAAGAGACGAATAAAAACGTCAAAACTACACAAAACCAACTAAATAAAAAAAGCAAAACAAAGTTTGATCGAGCTATATAACTCTCGACTGTGAAATGGGGTAAAAGGTCCTCCGTATGTCATTGTCGCATACAAACTGTTATAGTACCGTCGGCATCGTAATTAAAATGCACTTGTAATGAAGCGCGCGGATAATTATGTGGCTGACTGTACCGCTACTGTGACTCCAGCATTGTGGTTAGACAACGTGCTCTAGTTCTTTATTTACAAAAACAAATGTGATATTTTTTTTCCTTAACCTATAGTGTCCCACTGCTGGGCAAAGGTCTCCCCAAAGTCTTCCACTCATCCCGGCCCTTGGCGACATTCCACCAATATTTTTCATTTTTATTTATTTGTCATTTTTATGATCCATTTTTATTTCATAGACTTAGAAGACGAAGAAGACAAGGCACTATTTTTAAAAAGTACTTTTAGAGTAATCTTCAAAAAATTAGTTTTATTTGTCGATGAGGATTAATGTCGGTTGTTTGTTTTTGTAAAAAATAAGTATTTTTTCTGGTAGTAGTCAAGACACATTTTTTCACTTAGGTAATATTGAAAACCAAAATCTGAAACTTTTAAATTTGATTTATATCGGAAAGTCCATTACTTAAGTAGGCTCAAAATTCTAAAGCCATAATTACACTTAAGCCTCCATTAAAGCCTATTAACAAAGCACTAAAAATTGTTTCATTTCGAAAATACGCAGATCCTTCCATTACCATGAAAAACCACATAAATTTTGTAATGAACTTAAATAACCCCTTTGCGAAATAGAACCACATTATTTTACCTTCTCTTCTGTACATTTATAATGATAAATCTAACCTTTTATTTTTTTACGTAATTAGATAAATATTGTATGTTTTAGTAGTCAGTAGGTTCTAAATTTTTAAGGGCCTATATCATTCTACTATCCATCTTTCTGAAGCTTCACTTATGACGAATTTTCGCTAAAGTATAAATAAATAATGCTGGACAATCCACACAACGTCATTTAGTCCCCAGCTAAGCAGAGCTTGTGTTATGGGTACAAGAATACTGACATACCTACATAACAATACATTACATATTTGTATATATTTTTTATTATACATATAAAATGCCTAGGACACCCAGAATAAATATTTGCTGATCGTACGAACATTTATCCCAAGGCGGGAATCGAACCTGCAACTTCCGCGTCGTAGGCGGACCTTCGCCCGCCGCGCCACATCGGTCGTCAAAAGTCATAAGTCATGATGATCACGACCACTCTGTCAAAAGTGATACGGCTAAGAAAAAGTATTCTATCTTAGCAGTGGCTCTATCATGAGTTTTTACTAAGTATACTATATTTACTATACTCGCTAGCGTCAGTAGTTAAAAAAATGTATGAAGATTTGTACAGCGCCTCTAGCGGATAGTTGGGTACTAAAATTCGTAATACTAATATTGACGTAACTACTGTAGTAAAGTCAGGCGATTTTACTGTGACAACTCATGTTAGAGGTACAGTAGCTCTACCATGAGTTTTTACTATACTATATTTACTATAATCGCTAGCGTCTGTAGTTAAAAAAATGTATGAGGATTTGTAAAGCGCCTCTAGCGGATAGTTGGGTACTAAAATTCGTAATACTAATATTGACGTAACTACTGTAGTAAAGTCAGGCGATTTTACTGTGACAACTCATGGTAGAGGTACAGGTTGCGTTGACCGTAGCTTAACTTAGTAGAGTCTGTAGCAAGCACTTTTAAAGGACTCAACGACAGGAATAATGAGAGCAAAGTTCAGAGATGCTGAAGGACTTTCGATACAACTAAAACCGCGTGCTGTACTATTGAGCTTTTGTTCTGTAACAGAAGACCATATACAATTTTTTCAGTCTTTTTTTACGCTGGGACTCTTGCATTATACAAGCTAAACATATAGTCAACAAAATAATTATAAAAAAAAAAAACTGTAAGTGAAATGTTGCCTTCTTTTGTTGCCTTTTGCAAAAGCCAAGATTCTATTACAAGTCATCATCATCATTTTCCGAATACTACTTCTACTTTGCACTCATGAGCATAAACCTCTTTTATTTTGCTGCTTTTCTCGGTGCTTCGCTTGACTCATCAATGTGTCACATTATAATTATAACATTGAAATATTATTTCCCGTCGTATAACCTCATAAGCCTCGTAAAGCACATAAGCAGACGGTTTTAAATACAATATTTTCGAAATATAAAATCGGTCAAATAAATAATTAAAACTCAAATAGAAATATTATTTATTCTGTAAAACAATAATCAAACTTAGATTTATTCAATTCGATACCTAGTCTCGCTTTTTCTCTTCAAAATACAAGTAACAAAATAATAAGTGTAATAAAACGTGTAATGGTTACAGTAACAGCTCGCATCGTGAGAATCCAGTTTAAAGATAACGCTTTCCGATTCACGAGCCCGAGCAAGTTTTAATTATTGTTCGAAATTACTCTTGTTCAGCATTCTTCGAAGAAATATAAGTGGGATTTTTAAGGTTCTTACACATTGCAAGCTAAACAGTAACCCAAGTACGAGTTTGTGCACACACGGATCGTAGAGACGCAATCGCCGAGCGCCACCGCTTTTGTATGGAGATCCAAGCAGCGCCCCTAGCAGATTTCTTGAGATTTCTTGACAAGCTTGGATTTCCATACAAAATCAGTGGCGCTCAGCGATTGCGTCTTTGCGATCCGTGTGTGCATAAACTCGTACTTGGGGTACAGGTGGGGTTATAGTTGCAACTTTATTTACGTAATTACACGTACTACTTAGAACTTGTTATTTTAGTTATGTTTTAGTTTTAGGAGTTTAAGTTTGAGTTGTTTTTTTAGTTTTATTTTAATAGTTTAACCATAGATCTGTCATAAACTTATGTTTCAAAGATCTTTAAATAAATGAAAAAAAAAAAAAAAAAAAAACTTTATTTAGTATATTTTGAATATTGCATCATTCCTGTTATCTTTTGAACTATTTTTTGAACTATTTTTTGTATTTGATGATTATTTACAAAGACAAATGGTAAAACAAGCTGATGGTTAACTTCATGTTAAGCGGTAGCGTCTGCTCATAACAATGGCCTCTCAAAGTATCTCAATGACCTCCCTCTTCTTTGAGGACGTGCCCTCTAGGTAATGACGAGCAGTGCAAAGTTGTTAGTTTCATATATTTATTATGTACCTACCTATGTTACTCTACCGGTATCCATAAACTCCAAGCTATAATACAGCATGTGTGAACTGTGTGGCAGAAATCTGCAAATATTTATTCTGGGTGTTCTGGGTATTTGATATGTAGAATAAAAAATATCTATCTATGTAATGTACCTATTGTATGTCAGTCTTCTAGTACCCAAAACACAAGCTTGGGGCTAGATGATGTTGTGTCCAGCATTATTATAATTATTTGGATTTTTACGCTTTTTCACAAATACTACTACTAAAGTAAACTAAACTAGCTACTAAGGTTTTTATCTGCTTCAGTCGCGGACGATGCTTTCATTCAGAAGTTTTCAAAGCGAATAAAATAAAATTTTCAACGGCAGTTGCCCAACTTTTGAATTAAAAAACATCCATTTTTGCATTTTTTTTAAACAGCTGTACATTTTCATAATTTTGACGATGAGTTCAGCGCACACATGCGCAAATGAAGTAATTAGTTTAAACTCGCTTACTAACTACTTGTTTTGGCAGAAAACGTGTGATCAAATTACGTAGACACACCATTGAAAGAGCTTCTACACGTGATAAAAATGGCATGTGACTTATATCTTGTCACATATCATATTAGGTGGTAACATGACGTCAACGAGACACTCAGGGTCACGACGGAGACTAGAAAGCTATTTCCGAAGTTCCTAGAAAATAACGCAAAGTTTAGATCTTACCCATTTCTTATCTAAACCAATACGAACACATTGCAACTTATGGAAGTAAATACCATAACGAAAAGGGATTTTTTTTGACACTCAGCGCACTCCTGCTTTCAATAGTGGAAAATATCATGTGGAACTGAACGAATGTATTCTAACAGTGGTGATGGGCTACACGGTGGTTTGTGAATACAATTTTCAAGCGAAAATTTGTATTTCCTGTCTGTCAGTATTTTTACGAAATTGTTTTACTATTGTTAATGTACCACATTTATAAAAAAAACATAGTTTTTATAAAAACGCTAAATTACTGGCAAAATTTTGTAGAAAACTATTCTACGTTACAGCGAAGCTTTTCAGATATTTATGAATTAAACCAACAAATAAAGTTATCAAGAAGTTTATCTTTTAAAGTTTGGCGAGTCTGTGATTGCAGTTGCCTGAGGCAGGTACCATCGTGCGCTTAAATATTGAGTAGTTAGTAGTAAAAAGTTTAGCTTAAAATTGTTCTTCGGGGAAGACTTCATCCAATTTTGACTATTAATGTCAAAGAAAAGGTGAATACCAAATATGGTTAAAACTTTCTATTCAACTAAAAGTTCTCAATTTTCAGGTGTCGTCATTTTCAGATTTTCTTGTTCCTTTTATTTTAACACGAACAATTAATAAATAAATTTAAATTGCCACTTAAATAGGCACTTATGCATTTACTTTGCATTACAAGCCTGAATTTGCTATGAATTAAAAAAGCTTCTAGAAAAGCTTGGTCACAATATCACCTGATATTGTGATACGGTCGCTAACCTAATTGTATAAAACCTCTTCTTACAAACATTAAAATTATATGCATTTGGAAACACAGAGCCGGCAAGGAATTCCACTCCTTGGCGGTCCTCAAAATAAATGTTGAGGCAAAGCGATTCTAAAGAGGTATTTTGTTATGAGACTTTATACGTTTTGTAACTTTACAGAAATTGAACTAGTTGCGTAAAAACTTCATAAAAATATTTGTGGAAATCGACGCCAGTTACTGGCGTATGCGGCTGTAAATATATGTATAGTAGTAAAATTGTGGTTTCGTTGGTATTGGCACATGTCAGATTGCACCACATATAAAGCTAGCACTTTGATTATGCTTTCAAAACAAAAATATAATACGTACCATAGATATAATATAATATAGTATCTGGCCCAGCGTATCAGCATTGCTATTCAGCAAGATGCAGTCAATATCTTGGGCACGCGACTATTGGTACTGATTTGGTTCAGTTGAACTATCTATATAACGTTTGCAACGGTCTGTAGATAGATCAACTGTTTATTTTATGTATTTTATATGCCTATGTACATTTTGTAAATACTATAATAGTCGTATATTTGATTGTGAATTAAGTATGTTTAGCAATATAATTTATATATTTAATAGTTTATTATATATTATAGTAAGTTTGTTTAATAGTAGAGCAAGCACATTGTGGTAAGCTCAAGAGTTTAAAACAAATTTTCCGCAGGTCACATTTTCTGATTTTTAGTAGAGTATTTGGATTTTTACAACTGCGTAAAATACTAGCCAATATCAAAGTTGGGCTGTCTGCCAAGACCATATAGTGGGTTCATGAAATTATATTTTATTGCTGCTATGCAAACAGACTGTGGATTTGGTGTACCGCAACAATACGAAAAACTAAACCATTATTGGACCATGTCGGCGTATTCCGCACTTTATTTATAAATAAATAAAAATAATAAATATACTCGGACATTTCACACATCGCGCCCTAGTCCCAAAATAAGCAAAAGTAGGTACTATGAGACTAGTGTATAAGTAACTACTATAAAATGTGTATACTTAAGTAATTTATCAGCAATCATAGTCACTGGATTGCTTATAAATTATACACATTTTTTTGTAAATACATACATAGAATACATATTTACTCCAAAACACAGAATAAATATTTATATTAATCACACATTTGATCTCGGTGGGGATCGAACCCATGACCCACAGCATAGAAGGTAGACCTAATACCAACTGCGATATGACGCCGTGTCTGGCTTGGTATAATTTATAAAGTAACTTGCAAACAATCATCATCATCAATATTACAACACTTACCTTACATAATTAAAGTTTTTACTATTATTACCTTAAATTGCCTATATTCCAACCATTAAAATAATAAAGTATCTTCTTATTAAATTATCAAAAATGATTTTCACTGAAATTCGTCGTAAAAGCACCAAAAGAATTCCAATTTATAAAAATTTAGCTTCGAAATGGACGAACGCCCACAAAATGGAGCTCGGGAATAATTTCACATTTTCCTTTCATTTAAACATCACGTTTATTTTAATTTTCAGACCGTTGCGTTGTTAGGTTCGGGTTAAGGCTAGGTTCAGATGACCGCGCGTAGCCGCGCGTTGCCGCGCGGTTGGAGCATTCACATGACGGTAAATGTATGGGAGCGCGCCGCGCGGTCAAGTAGACGATAATTACCGTTAATATTGATCTTGTACCGCGCGGTTCGTAGACCCGCGCGGTACCGCGCGATGATCTGAACCTAGCCTTAAAGTTATAGATAGGTCTCTAAAAACTGTAAGCTATAAACCTTATTTATTATATCATCCACCTAGTTCCCATAGTAGGTACAAGCTTTGCTTAGTTTGGGACTAGAGTGTGATGTTTGAATTTTTTATAGGAGCCTACTTTGCAAAAGATTTCATTTTGATTAAATAGGCAATCGACAGGCGTCACCACTCAGTTGGTAGTAGTTCTGCCTTCCATGCAGGTCGTGGGTTCGATCCCTACCGAAATCAAATGTTTGTGCGATGAGTACAAGTATTTGTTCTGCGTCTGAATGTTACCATGTATGATGTATTTACAGAAATACAAGTATATAAATATAAGTATATATCTGGGCGTCTAGTCGAAGCGACGCGTGACCCGAGGGCTGGTGAGTATCTGGCCCAGCGTATCAGCATTGCTATTCAGCGCGGCAATGCAGCCAGTGTCTTGGGTACGCTTCCGATTGGTACTGATTTGGATCAGTTGAACTATCTATAGATCGTTTGCAACGGTCTGTAGATAGCTCAACTGTTTCTTATGTATTTTATATGACAATGTACATTTTGTAAATATAGTCGTAAGTTTGTTTGTGAATAAAGTTGTCATCTTCTAGTATATCAATAATCCAGTTCCAATAGTACCAGCTTTGCTTAGTTTGGGACTAGAGTGTGATGTGTGAATTGCCTGTGAATATATATTATTTTAACACCATTTTGGCGACACGACGCGACTACGACATTTTTGTTCGACAAATGACTTGTCTTTATCGTGTCGGTATCGTGCTGGTATGCAAAAGCCTGTCAGCACTACCTACACAATAGGGATAACCCTATCCTAATTTCCCAAAGGATATTATCGCAGAAATGCTTTTTAGACGTCTTGAATTGTTTCTTGAGACGATTGCCTAGAGGCATTGGAAGGAGGCCTTGAAATCAATGTACTCAAAATATTCAAATATTCATGGACATTTGATACCCAAACTAAGCAAAACTAGTAGGTACTATAGGAACTAAACTACTTATGTAATTTTTATTTACGAAAAATCAATAGGAGAGGTAAGCAAGGTAGGAGCGTTTTATCTACTATCTTTGAAAAAAGTCTTACAAAATAAAAATAATAGTAAATAATGTTTTAATCTCAACATTTAAGATGTTTATAGTCTAAGATTTTTTTTTCCTTAACCTATATTGTCCCACTGCTGGGCAAAGGTCTCCCCCAAAGTCTTCCACTCATCCCGGTCCTTGGCGTCATTCCACCAATCTTTTTCGTGGGCGTCCAGGTCATCCTTCCAACGCCTTTTCGGCCGACCCCGCCTTCGCCTTAGTCTAAGATAAGTACATATTTTTGAGAGGTAATGTAATCTATTTGAAGCTATCTATCTCGCTATCTATCTCGTCCAGTGAGCCATTAACATAATCAACAGTATAAAAATAATAAAGCGAAATTGCAAACTGAGTAATGGTTACCGTTATTTTTCTGAAAGTTAACTCAAAATAATTAGTTTAATATAAAAGAGTCAAGGCCCATAATGAAACAAAGTTAATTAGGGATCCGTGCGCTGCGGTTTCCATTGATAATTTCGGTTCCCTCCGCGCGACAGAACTACTGAACTCATTGTAATTTACTGTACTGTCAGCATCAAAAGTATTTTTTTTCATACTGTTTTTATTATAATAAGTAATATCTTTTTTAAGATTTCAAGACTGTTATTTTATGATTTATTAAGCAACTATGGGGGAGACCTTTGCCCAGCAGTGGGAGGAGATAGGTTACTAAAAAAAATAAAGCAACAAATTACAAAATTATTTATCTGCTAAAAATAGCTTCGAGTCAAATATGATTGATAAAAAAATTATATTGGTATATTTTGTAAGGGCAATTCATCTGCCGCCAATCCTCTTAAGTCAAAAGGTTTGAAAGCTTGTAATATACGGGACAACATCGGGATCAGCCCTTACGGGCGTTGTGCCAAATCGTACAGAACGGTAGTGCCGCTGGGACAGACAGGCACAAATCGTTCATTTTTTCAACACTGAAATCCTAAAAGGAGTCATTTACAATGTTCTTTTATTATCTAGAACGATCCGGGACGTCTCGCAGCCATTAATAACAGACAAAGGGACAGAAGGCTTTCTGTCTCTCGACAAATTTTCCTCGACTGTGAACACCTCATTATTCTCAACTAACTTCAGCTGACGACTCCGCGTAGATTTTCGATAGAGTTTCGTGCTGTCATAGATTACGCTTTTCTTTATAAGTTAAGTCTTGTAGAAAGTAGATAAGCAGAAAATGCGAAATTTAAATACTTGCTAACCAAATTTTTAGGAGGTGGAACCGGAGTGGACCATCTCCGCTTAAGTAGTAACCTCATCCTACATCAATGTCACTTACTGAAGACGTGTCTTCCTCCTCGCTTCGTGCTCCTCAATGCTGAGAGACGTGACCCCATCCACGGATCACCTCCTCATTGACAAAATTGCGCCATCCTGCTCTGTAGCTCTACCATGAGTTTTTACTATACCATATTTACTACACTCGCTAGCGTCTGTAGTTAAAAAAATGTATGAAGATTTGTACAGCGCCTCTAGCGGATAGTTGGGTACTAAAATTCGTAATACTAATATTGACGTAACTACTGTAGTAAAGTCAGGCGATTTTACTGTGACTACTCATGGTAGAGGTACTGTTGTCGGCAACCTGTATGGCTTCATGGACTTTGACTTCGAGAGCGGTGCGGATCTGATCGGACCAACGTGTTAGGCTACGGCCACGCAGTCTTTTGCTTTCAACAGTACCAGTAACTATTAGAACTGAAGACCTGTAAGACATAGCATTTAGTAAATGTCGATAGTACTAGATACTAGTGTAGATACCTATGTCTGCCACATAGCAGTCATGCTTGCATTGCTAAGTTTCGGCTCAGAGGGTAAGTATAAAGAGTATGTAAGGGTAGGTGTTAGTGCAATTTTAGTCACATAAAAAAAACTTAACGACTCGAGTAATGGACGCGGTTCAATTTCTCACGGGCTCAGTGAACCAGCTCTTTGTTATAGAGATTGCATATCTTCGTTCCTATGATCAAAAATTCTTAAGTTTTATAGTTTACCAGACAAACAGTTTTATATTTTAGAATATAGCTAGTGAATTTGCGTTTTCTTTTTGCCAATCATCGAATCGCGATCGAGGAATGATGTGACCCTCAAAAACGCCTTTGCCTATCCAACTTCCAGCTGTGGCCGCATTCATCTTCATGTTATATCTGACTCGTCTGTCTATTTGACAAATGACGGACCACTGGGCCTTTTAAATCACAATGAATTTGCGTTTTATTTGACCAATTTTTGTGGAGTGATGAGAATCTCCAGAGAACGGTATTCTTGATGAAGGCTTTTGAGGATTGCCAGGTTTTTACGGTATTAATTATACTAATTTATTAATGGTTAAAAATACCAAGTTTTTATTACTAGTAAATGGATAGAGGCATAAATTTATTTTCCTTTGTATTTCACAATGTTCTACGATATCCAAATGATATTTATACCGTCCTTTCTAATATCTACTAAGTAGCTAATAGCTATTGCAAAAAATATTTTTACATTTACGGCAAGAATAAATTTCCTCAAAGAGCTATTTCGCATCTGACCGCTCCATAATAAATAACAATGTTGACTGAACCTAATCCTCAAGCAAAAAACAAGTTTATATTGGTCGTGAAACAAAGACCCCATGTGAGTAATGAACTGACCGACCGACGTACAAACCTACACATGTAAGCCTATACAAAACTGATATTAAAAAAAAACAAAACTATATTTATTTGACACAAACGTATATAATCTAACTTGAAAATGGCAAATTCTGTGCGAAAAAAAGAGTACCTATAAATCTAAACTAGATGTACAATTCATATAATCATACCTCGTGAAGAAGGGACAGAAGATGTACCTACTTAGGTACTAATGAGGGAAGGATGTAAAAAAGTTATATAAAAAAAATATAGGTATATAAAAAGTAAAAGTTAAATATAATCCAAGTGGGCGAAACAGGCCCTAAACTAATAAATTCTGAGCGATAAAACACAAGTCTACAACAACAAGTCCATGATCGACCACGCGCTGGAGCAAAATTAACATTTAAAAT
The DNA here is from genome assembly GCA_932527185.1 of Ecliptopera silaceata. Classification (NCBI taxonomy): domain Eukaryota; kingdom Metazoa; phylum Arthropoda; class Insecta; order Lepidoptera; family Geometridae; genus Ecliptopera; species Ecliptopera silaceata. The sequence goes on along the minus strand of OW052208.1, from coordinate 3,398,862 downwards.
TTTGTTCCGAATTATTCCAACTTATAATACACATTTGAAAGTCTAATATTTTGATTGATTGAATATTATTTGTCTGCTTAAAATAATAAATGTTAAATTATTCGAATTAGAATTAGGTTTCTTGTTTCAATCTAGCCTTGAAATAACAAGGCTTAACTAAACTTTTGGTCGCGACTTTGATCAATTGGGTATTTGAATATATTTTTTTTTGTGATAAATGGAAAGATCATGTATAAGTTTTGAAACAATACTATTTTTTTTTTTTTTTTCGCAATAATTCAAAAGTTATTTCAAAATAAAAATTCATCTTTAAATCCAGTACCGAAAACACGCCGACAACTCCCGAACAAACCCGACGTAATATACTCATACTCTAAAGAACCTCCTATGGCTACTTGTGCCTTTACTGTTATTATATGTATAGCTATTAGCATTTTGACGTCACAACCATCGCGACGAATCATGGCGCGTTTTATAGTCACTATTAGTGATCATTATTACATTTCATCAATTTTTAATTGTTTATAATTAATTGAAAAAAAATGTTTTTTTTCAGTTTAGTAATAATAAAGTTTAAAAATACATAAAAAAATAAAAAATATTTTTTTTAAATTCAAATACCCAATTGTCGGTTATATCCTTCTATTTTTTTTAACAGGCGTCAGAGTTCAATTGACATTTTCACCGAGAACAATCATCTATGTGATTACAAACTTTGTATATGTTGTTTCTGACTGTTATTATTTTAATAATGTATTTTTAAAAATGTGTACTAAATATTTTATTAGCAATGTAGTTCCTATAATACAATCTTTGCTTATTTTGGGACTAAATGGCGGTTATATATCCAGTTCCATTTGAGAATAGAAAAAAAGAAGTGGTTGGATTGTGTGAAAAAGGATATGAATGTGAAAGGAGTGGACTCGGATTTGACAAATGATAGGAGTGAGTGGAAGAAAAAGAAATGTTGTGCCGATACCATCTAACGTGGAATAAGGGCAAGGGAATGATGATGATGAAATCCAGTTCCATTTGAATTGATCCTATGTACGTTGCAACTCAATTTGATTATGCAATAAATATATAACCACGTATAACTTTGGGGTGAGGTATAACGGATCACAATATGTGCGACATTATGACGTCATCTCTGTCACCAACAAGACAGTGTTGTCACCTTACTTCCCTGATAGATATTTGTCTTTGTCGAAGTCGTGCGATCTACTTCTATTGATACAAGATAATTGAATATAATATGGAGTATTGAATAGAATTCTCACTGACAGTTGTATCAATCGAGCGATTTAAGTTCAAATGCTATAACTTTGTGTCATCATTGTCAAAATTGATATAATTGAGTAAGTAAATAGATTAAATCAAAAGAAAGTTTAGTGAATCCAAATAGAAAGATTTATCCAACTTAAATTAATCCAATAAATTTTGATATCAACGAAACTAGTTAAAACTTTCCGAAATTCAAGAAGAATACGTAAATTCAAAATTTATTGGCTGACTAGATTCACGAGATGGTTGGGATTCTAGAGTACCTAGATTTAAAAAATTCTAGGTATATCGGTCAAAAGAATTAACATTCGGCCTAGTACGAGATGGACTCACGTAGGGCTCCGTAGCATAACTACCTATTGCCGTTATCAATATCCAGACAGACAAAAATCAAAAATACTTTATTCAGTATCACAAGGATCATTTATAATCGTCTTACATACTAGGTGATAGACGAACAGCGGAATCTTAGTGTTAATTATTAAGTTTTGGGCTGTAATTAGATAATAGTGATTATAATATAATTAAATAATAATTGTAAGTCCCTAAATTTAAGTTAAAATATTGTACGCCCGAAATGGGTAGGCTGTTGAAACACTTATATTTTAAGATCTTTATACACAGTTTTACAATAAATGATTCTTATTCTTATTCTTAGTTATTACTAAGATATTTTACCCCTTAGTTACGAAACCCTAAAAATGGTGACGCTCGTCGTTAATATTCTCAAACTTTAGAAACTAGTTTGAAAAGTACGTGTTTGGTTCTAAGATTTTTGCATAGAGATAACAAAACTTTACTTGCATTTAAAATAAAAGTCCGATGACCCGAGAGTAATTGATATGGCTCAGGTGCAATCGTTTTTGAATAAACTTTACATTACTTATCGGGACAAAGAAATGTCAATCTTTATTCGTTTTAGAACTACGATGACTTTGTTAGGACGAAATTTCAAATTCAATAAAAGATAAATTTATATTGATATAAAATTCTTTGGATTTATTAAATATTTTGGGTGTTTATATGTATGTATAATAAAAAATATCCATCTATGTAATGTATTGTATTAAGTATGTCAGTCTTCTAGTAGGTACCCATAACACAAGCTCTGCTTAGCTTGGGGCTAGATGATGTTGTGTGGATTGTCCAGCATTATTTATTATTATTATTATTTTCTCAATATTGAGATGCTTTTTACGCAACAACAGGTACAGAATAAAATAAATACATGAGGAGGGTCTCAAACAAAAACGTGATATTTTAGTACGGAATGCTTCGTGAGAGACCGACTCTCACTTTTTTTTGTAATTGGTTTTTCTGATAGCACAGATAATACAAATTCAGTGAAAATGTATATAAAAAAAACTTATTTAACCTCATGCCAGAATCTCTGAAGAACAGTAGCTCTACCATGAGTTTTTACTATACTATATTTACTATACTCGCTAGCGTCTATAGTTAAAAAAATTTATGAAGATTTGTACAGCGCCTCTAGCGGATAGTTGGGTACTAAAATTCGTCATACTAATATTGACGTAACTACTGTAGTAAAGTCAGGCGATTTTACTGTGACAACTCATGGTAGAGGTACTGTACATTACTTTAATTCAGTAAAAACAAATGAGTGAACGTTACTTTTTACGATGAAATAGAATCGCAACCTTAAATAAATAATGTAGACAACGCAGTAAAAATAACGTTAAATTAGTAAAAATACCTGGATTTTATACAAATATTTCGAGGTGTTTGATGGTACTAGGTACTACATAGTTAATTCCTTGAATATATTTTCTTTTCGGTTAATAGGTACACAATTATTCGGTATATTTAGTGTGTTATATACTTTTGCGCGATTAGAAACATACACCGCGCGTATCGATTATTAATCAAAATAAAGACACACTCAATCTACCAAACAAAAAATTAATCATCAAATCGATTCATAATAGCAGTAAGGAATTTTAGGAACGTACTAAGCTTTTGTAATGTACCTTTGTGTTTGTGCTAGAACTTAGCTTGTGTTGTCTTGTTGCAGGTAAGCAAAGTACATAGAACGCGTGAATCAACTGACGAAGTGGTGTGATTTGCGAACTACTGCGCTAATTGCAAACACTGGTATGATAACTGTGAAATCGGGCTCTCAAACAATGAACGCAAACATCGTGGTAGAATTAGCAGTACGTATGCTCAAACCATTGAGAAATAGACGCAAGAGAACATTAGACGCAAGACGTTAGACATTAGACACTAGACTCTAGTCTCTAATGTCTAACGTCCAGTGTCTAATGTCTAGTGACTAGACATTAGACGCAAATAGGTTGTCTGGAAGAGATCGCTATTGGATATAAGACTGCCCATTGTACATAATTGTTGTAATTTTTTTCCTTGTGTTTTTGCCTTTGTTCTTTATACTTAGAAATTAGTTTATTTATCTATTACTTATACTGAAAATCTCTATAAAGTTTTATTATTAAATCTGATCTTTTTTAAGACAAACAAGTGCAAATAGCTTCAACTTATTTAATAAAGAATTGTAAAAATAATTTTACAAACATTTAAATCGATTCCAAGAGGTCTGTGAGTTTTTATTGAATAAACTACTTTTGAGTTTGAATTGCCATTTTCTTTTCTTTTATAGTAAAGATAGTTCTATAATTATGTAAGTTTGCATATACCATGTATTAAATGTCAAAGACTGCAACATTATTCTGTTCTACACATAATCTTTATTAGTTTTTTAGAGTTCACGTTAAAAATCTATCGTAGTGAAAAAAATATCTCAGCTATATTTCAAAATGTATGTTAGTAAAATTGTAATATATATTTGTCGGTACAATAAACATGTGACGACAGAGACTTTGGACCGTGCTATTACACGCAGGCCTCAAAAGTTGCTACAACTCATTTCAACTTTGCTCTTTATCCCGTTGAGTTAAGAGCGATAAACAATGAGCATTTAGCAACTTTTGCGTTGGACTGTTCCCACGCTCATTAGGCAGCGTACGCAGTGTAATTACAATTACTGACCAGTGCCACAGAATTGTAAATAGTTTGTATAGTACTGGCTTTTATATTATTAAAACGGTTAAAGTAATTTTCAAAAAGGATTTGGTTTGAATTAAAATTACATGGAATTGTTGGAAGCTTTTTAAGCTTTCTTATAAATTCCGTTTTAAAATTAATATTTATGAGCATTACACACAAGTTTGGTTGGACCCGACATAAGCAAAGTTTTTAACATGAAGTTCTTATTTACTTACATGCATATTGACAGGAGTCATAGATCAGTTGGTATTGCTCTGTTTTCCATGCTGTGGGGCGTGGGTTCGATTCCCACCCCGAGCAAATGTGCAAAAGAGCAAATAAGCATTTGTTCTTGTGTTTGGGTGTTACTATGTCTTCTATGTATGTATTTCCAAAAAAACAGTATTAAAGTATTCCATCAGCAACAAGTTACCATAGTACTAGCTTTGCTTAGTTTGGGACTAGAGTGCGATGTGTAAAATGTCCAAAAATATTAATTTATTTATTAAACTTACAAGTGATGGTAAATATTCCGTTTATAAAAAAACGTTGTATATACCTACCTACCTAAATTCAATCACTCGAGATGTAAGCCCTACTGGTCCCTGTTTATAGCAAATAGATAAACAACACAAAGCTCTTATACCGACCATTTATGAGATGTTGCGAACGTAATAACGTTTTCGGACTACTAAAAAGGCAGGCGGTTCTGGTGAGTTTTTTTATCGTTTGAGATCTACGCGATACAGCTACTGGACTACAATATTATTATTATTATTCTTTTTACTTTATTTTACAGTCAAGACAGTAAGTAAGTTAATAGTTTTTAAGTGCCTCCCTACTTTTAGTTCCCATACTACAAGTTATGCTAAGTTTGGGACTAAAGTGTGATGTGTGAAATGTCCGTGAATATTTATTTATTATACACTAGCAGTACGCCCCGGCTTCGCACGGGTAGCCTATATAAAAAATATCATTATAATATAGCCTTTGTTCAGCGCAGATAATGTAGCTTCACAACAGTGAAATAATTTTTGAAATCGGTCCAGTAGTTTCGGAGCCTATTCGATGCAAGCAAACAATCAAATCTTTCCTCTTTATAATATTAGTTTAGATTTATTTAATTTATTCAAAAGTAGTTAAAAATCGTAACAACACAAATGAGCAAAGAAGTGACATGGCTGGTCTATTTAATTTAGTCCGATGGTTGCAAGGTTCGAGACGTCCTCGGGGCGAATAAAATTGAAAGCCTTTGGTCGGTCGGCGGCCGTGCAGGACCGCCGTGAAACCAGACGCGCGATAATTCTTTCAGTAATTTCCATTGTTCAACGAATAAAATTTTATATTTTCGGTGCCCAATGGCGGGTACAATTTATAAAAGCATTTTTTTATGGGTCATAGAGCCAGTCAGTGGAAGGTCAAAGTGATTTGAATAACATTATAATATTATATGTCGAGACTTTCAAAGCGCATTCAAGTATAAATATATAAAATCAACTTTGAAAAACTACAAAAGAATGCTTCGTTCTGATTTAAAAAATAAGAGTTAAAAAGAAAAAGTTCGATTTTTATATCAAATCACCGACATTGATACTACTTACAAGAAAATTATTTGGTCATTTTTCAAATACTAAGTACAGAATTTGAAAAAGAAAGTGTGTAGTTTTCAATTCACCTTGTTTGTCAAACTTGTTTTTTTTTTGGTCTCTCACATTTATTGCATTTGCAAGTTCAAACTTGTTATTTTAAATGCTTTGTTCTTTAAAAAAAAAATAAAAAAAAAACAATCGATAGGGATTATTTTGTTACAATATAAAAGAGTACGTGAGTGTGTTGGACCTACTCCAAGCCATAAACTTTATGAACTGCAAAATATTTGGTAAGTAGCCTTTGTTTGGATCTTCGATGTAGTGTGTACCTATTTAGAAAATATAAAAGAAATATTTTGAGAAAACTTTTACTCCTTGGCGTTACTGACTACGGCTAAATATTAAGTTTAGATTACTTATACGTCTTATTATCGTTATATTTGAGATAATTAACACCATATCTTTATAAGTTAAAGCCTTTGTTTTATTCCGATGTATAAAGTTACATATTGTGAAGTTTCATTTAAATCCATTCAGTAGTTTTTGCGATAAAGATCCCGTAAATATACCGTTTATAATGAAAACTATGCTCAAAACCATTATAGTTTCAAATATTATATATGCGATTAAGAGTTACAAACTTCCATACTTAGAAACTTTCGCATTTATAAATTAAGTAGGATTAACAAAAAATAGGTTAAGTTATACAGCCATATTTTAAAGACTTTCAACGTATCATAAAAAAATCAAACCAAAATTCAATTCTAGAATCTCTTACATCATTAACCCTTCATAACTCAATAACATAAAAACTGAAAAATATTCAATGGTAGGGTAGCAAAAAATAAACAAAGAAACACGTATTTTTTTGTTTTTAAAATATTTAATCAGGGGCCTATTTATTATCAATTTTAGGGAGTGTGACAGAAATGTCACATTGTGTCATAACACTCCTCTAAGACGTATGGAATGCCTTGAAGCAGTTGTTTTGCTTGTCGTACAAGGCGACTCCACATTTCTTACAAATCGTCTGTGATACGCCAGCACAGTTGGGGTATTTGCACCTGATTCTCTTCTCAGCCCATATAGGCCAATGCCCCACCTGGTCCTGCCGTACAGCTGCTGGTGGCACATACTAAGCTGGGCTTATATGTTTTTTGGCTTTTATGTCTTGCTCAATGGTTCGCCGTTTATGATTGGATTTGATCCCCAACTTGCACAGAACCAAGGCAATATCCTGACGAAAATCAGCTGACTGCAGCAGTGGGTCTTCTCCTTTTTTTGGCTTTATGTACACTTTTATATAAGAGCCAGGCATTGGACATAACAAGATCTAAGAAATGGTAGAACATCCGAATCTGCCATCTCTTGCTTCGCAGGCGTATTTTGTACCTGCCCATGATACTGTCGATCAAATCGAAACCACCCATATGGCGGTAGTATTCTTCTACGATATGGGGTCGGTCGATAGACACGTATCTTTTGGTTGGCTTATCGTATCTTGAAACCTGTGTCTTTGGTAGCTCTCCCACGAAACTGGTGACAATTTTGTTGTCTTTCCAGGCTACTGGTGCTAAAGGTGTTCCTATAGAACTGTGCCAATGCTTCGTAACCCTTGGTAGATGTACCAACGACATAATATACACCAGTCCAATGAACTGTTTTATATCGGTATTTGTAACACGGAAACGCACGTTGGGATCTTTCTAAAGATTTGTCTTCAATCAATTCTTTGGGAAATAGTTTCAAGAAGAATTGGATTGGTGTTTCGAGGTCTAAAACCTCAGGTGGCAAGGTTTCATCACCTATAAAACGTAGCTGTTGCTCGTTTAGTTCTTCCTTCAGCGTAATCTCAATTTCTTTTTGGTTTGACGACGTGCTGATGGTCCTGGCAGAGTAGAGGCAACGGGAGAGGGTGATGGAGACGGTTTACTGCTACTGCGCTCCAGATCTTCAATAATACTGTCAATGTTCATAGTCATACCATCAATTTCTTCTGCAGTTTCATCCTCGAAAGGGGGTTCCAAATCCAGCAAATATTCCGGATCTGCAACGCTGTCGTCATCGTCTTCAAACTCATCCTCACTGTCCTCATAGTCAAACTGCAATTGTTCAATTTCATCTTCTCTTATACCTGGGGAAGACATTCTGTAAAGAAACCAACATTAGATCAATGTACTATAAAAAACGACCCTTTTTCTGCATTGTGACAGAAATGTTACAAAGCGAAATTCAACACGGATGCTCACAAATAACTGAAATTACGCGTTACCAACAGTAAACATTGAAAGTCATGAACTTACCTATAAAATAACCAAACAAGCAGCAGCTATTTTGTGTTATTTATATTATTTTCGATTTTTGAAAACTTACGCAACCTCAGGTCCTGTGAATTGACACCAACTAAAGTTTAGACGAATTTGCCAACTACTAACGCCATCTGTGTTTCACGATGTATACTAGAATTGCATAGAACGGTTTGTAACTGTTGAGGTACGTTGATGTAAAACGGAATAAAAATAAGATTATAGATTTTGTGAGGACTTGGACGGTATGTTACAGAATTGTCACATGGTGATATAAAGGGTTAATATTTGTAAAGAATGTAACTTCAGATGTCGTACTCAGTAGCTCTTTGGCTTGAAGCCAAATCTTGGGATCTAGGTAAATAGTATTATAATGCTCTAGAATGACGTGTAGGATCTAGGGCCAAATGGCTGGCTTTGAGACGAGCCTATAGGGAACCGAGTAAGCTGTTTTTGTTTCTTTTTCATGCTGGGTTAAGCTGTGTTCAGTAAAAAGTTATTACACTTACATACATACATACACCCTTACATACATACATATACCCACACGAAGGGTTTCTCCTCTATAACCAGACTCTCAAGAGACTGGCGTACCAGGAGAATCCTTCCCGCACACATTCCACTTGCATCATATGTCCTCACACCGTCATACACTCCCTTACATGCTCATTTAAATAGGTTTAATTTACTTTCACTTTTATCTTGTCTTTTTGCTTTGTCTTAACATATATTGTTGGAACACTATTTATATAGCTTAAGGAGGTGGGCGTTGGTCGCTACGACACAGTTTTCACGAACTACTGTAGCTATCATCGTACCTCATTTGTTCTTGCCACATTGTAATCTGTTCCGAAATAAATGTTTTTGTATTTTTGTATTATATTTTTTATAATACATACATATAAAGTACCCAGAACACCCGGAATAAATATTTGCAGATTGTACAAACATTTATCCCAAGGCGGGAATCGAACCCGCAACCTCCGCATCGCAGGCGGACCTTCGCCCGCCGCGCCACATCGGTCGTCAAAAGTTATTATATGTGTAGTTATACTGCGGCAACAAACACTCAACTGCGGAGCGTTATGTTTATGTATAAAACTTTAGGGTTTTTACTATTTTTATGAAATAATGTAGCAGTGGAACGACTCATGTATTAAATAATAGTTAATTTTGTCTGAATCTGAGTAAAAAAACAATGCTTAACAATATTTTATAATCTATTATATTCGAGGGTGGCATATTCATATTCCCTCTCCATCATAAATATAAAAAAACATATTTTTTATCTGAACGTAAATAATGTGATAATAAATGTTGTTGTTGATAGGGTTATTTAGGTTTCTAATAAGTTACGCCAATTAGGTATATCATCCTTTTAAGGATGACTTTTTGTTTCTTCTCTATAAGAAATCTATTCATGATCCAATGCTCGTAATTACTTAATTCCTCAGCTCACAGACCGGATCGCCTGTATGAGAAATTCCAGGGTTTTTCACGGATCACTAGCGAGAAAAGCGAGGTGCGGCCGCACTATCAGGGATGGTAAACCTTTTTCAATTTTGTGTATTTTTTTCAAATATTTTTGTATGCCACCAAAACTCGACGAATGAACGGTGCAGAAGAGTTATTTTTGTTATTTTTTCATTCTAATATTATTTGTGTGAATCGTGTAGTTTTTCTTTTGTCTTTCTTTTAGCCCGGCAGCCGGCAACCACTGCTGTGTATCCTCCTTTCTATGGGGCTGGCATACCATGTTTGGCAAAAGCCCCAAATTAAAATTGAATTAAAAAAAAATCCTCCTTTCTATATCTTTTGTTGTTTCCGATAATATTCTTTAAAACAAAAACTATTATGTTGATGAACATAAAAACCCATTTTTGACAGAGAACCAGAAATAGGTACCGAGGTTCAAGGGAGGGACAATGACCGGAAATTATTTTCGTCTTCTCTTGATAGTACAAGTACCAAAATAAAAAAAAACTTTATAATGTTTTGTCCTTTTAACATATATTTTCTAACTACATAATATTTAACTAACATATATTTTTGGGAAAAGCGGAGCGGTAAAAGTAAAAAACCTCAATTTTTTCGTTTGCAAATTATTTAGTCGTGTGCCATGAATAGCACGCTTGCGCCATCCCTGCCCTATAACTATAGATTGGGGGTCGCCGGGACGTGAGCCACATTACTGACGTGTTCACTTGATTCTTTTTTTATGACTTCGTTGCGTACAGGATTTATGGAACGCGCCTTTTAGCTGCAGAAATTGACGTTTTTCAGATAAATTGCGTGGGAATTGGCTATGTTTTAAAACTTACTACTAGATGGCGCTAGTAGCTCTAAGGATTTCTAATCAAGTTATCAGTCAATATTCGAAGTACCGATCAGTGGTGTCATTCTGCTTCAAATAATTTCGTCGTTGTTGTTAACTCTTAACTAAAGTATGTAATAACTTAATTATGGGATGTTAACAGTCACAATTTAGTTGCAGTTTTGTTACAATTGACGCATCGCAACAAAGTTTCAATAATTTTTAACGAGATAATTACTCCTCTCGTTAGGTTTTAGACAATGTTTAGACTTTTAAACGTGTCTGTCTACTATATTTTTATTTATTCTCTTTTTTCGTTAAGTTTTGGCATACTTTTTTATCAGGCATCTAACAGTAGCAAAATGGCTATATTTTTGGCGCAAAACTAACTTCATGAAACGACGGTCACTTTATTTACGGTCATAGAAATATAATAGCGCCCTCGCCCTATGGCACCGTCATTCTGGAGCCCTTGAAACTGATTGTTTCCTTATAATATTCAATGAAACCTCTATAAATCGAGTACGGTCTAAATTGCAACTTGTGATAAACTCCAAGTACATTTTTCAAGTGTCGTAGACCGTAGCGCACCCGAAAGATATTTTACGTCTTAATAAAAAAGAAATATGGTGGTCCGAGGTGTTGATAGATGGAAATTACTGTTGCGGTCGTAAAGTGAATCGTATACATTGGCAAATAGAACTGAATTTTCTTTGAGAACATAAAAATGTATTCCAGTAGGTATTCTTCGATTCTATTATATGCTTGTTAATAACACTGTTATTTTTCATACGCGATGCGCGAATATACAATATGTACCGAACCATTTATTTTTAAATTAATTAAATAAATTGTATGTGCTTTTACATGACAAGAGACTACACTTTGAGTACAGCGCCATCTATTGGATTTATTGCTTGTTTGTGCTTACCACGAATAGACCTTGCTCTATAGCTATAAAAGCTATCAGACGACAATAATCATATAAAAAAGCAATATTCAGTTCTATAGCACTAAATATTGTATGTAAGTCTTCGTGTCGGTTATGAGGTGTAAGTTTGAGAATAAATAACAGTGTCGTTGGAACTAAAATATTTCGATACCGATTCTCGCTCCCGCTTCTAAATGCATTCGCGCGGAAGTTTATGGTAGAAAGTTTTTGAAATTTCGTTGCATTGCTTTCTTTATTGGCTGTGTTTAAAATTGGATTCAAGTAAATAACTTTACGTTAGTGTTTGATTTGTTTAAACAGATATTTTTCTTGAATAGACTTTTGGTGTTGCTAGTATCCATATCTTTATCTGAAAACGAATGAATGAACGAATAAATATACTTGTTTGATTAAACCAAACAATGTGTCTAATTTATTGATGTAATATATACTCATTAATCTAATAATCTGCGCAGCTTTATGAATAGAAATGGATATCTGCAATAATAAGCTACAGCAATTAATCTTAGTAAGCCATTTCCGTTCTGGACTACTTAATCATTATTCAACTACTTATCAACAGGTGGGTCGTTTATACCTTTTTTTTGTGATATGAATGAATTAATGGCAATTATTTATTGCACAGTTTTCACACCTTACAAAAAAATAAAAAGTAAGAAATTATTACACGTAAAAAACACAATTTATTTATAGAATACGAGTAATTGTAATTTCAACAACACGGTACATAAATAAATAGCATCTAAAAACCACTAAGGTTCGATAATTGCCGGTCATGTCATATGAACAATTTCTTCCAAACAATATTTGGATGGATGTGAATTTCAGAAGTGGGAGATAACACGTTAATATCAAGCGCATGTAAGCCATAGTGATATTATCGTTAAAAAAAAATGCCTTATTAAAAATAGCTTATTTAGTAAGTATCTTCATAGTATATATTTTATTAACGACATCTCGTAAATTCTAAAGCTTCATTTTATTACGAGCTCAATCTCGAACACCTCATACAACCTTAAACATCTTCCTTGAGCAAATTTTTCAAAATCTTATTTTATAAAATGAATTCGTAGACATCACACCATAAATTTTCCTTCGACGAACGACGCAAGGCAGTTAAAAACTCATGTTGTAGGGTTGCCTTCAACATACTAGGTTTAAAAAATAACGTTTATATTATACAATGATAATAATATACTTTATTAAGGTCAAAAATAGGGTTAGCAAAAATATAGAAAATACGCAAAGGTAGTCTTATAATCGAATAAACGCGAGCTTGTTTACACATAAACATTTGATACACAAAAGAACATGGTTTATTTTTTCTAAGCCAGTTAAAAACCGGTCAAGCACCAACAGCTTTGTTTTTTTGCTTTTTTGATAATGAAAGTGCATCTGCCAATACTCTCAGACGGTGATGGAAAACATCGAGAAGAATCCTGTGCTTAGAGAATTTCGCTCATATTGACATTTTCTTTGTGGATAAGGCTCACTAGGCTGTGATAATGTGTATTTATTTATATCATGTATGAAAATACAGCTGTCTAGTCCCAGACACTGATAAATAACTACTGTAAATAAGTGTGTATTCACAAGATTTTTTCCAAATAAGACTAAACTATATTTTTTTTTATTCTGGATGTTGGCAACGGAAAGAGAAACCTATTTGCTAGGTGCCAAATGACAATATAGAAAGAACAAAAGCAGATTTGTTCTTAAAATAATCTGGTCCAACCCTAGCTTAACATGTATGACACAAGGCACAAATGCTTTACGACTTTAAGCAATCGTCTTACCACGGCGACCACAGCGACTGAGTATGTCAAAAATGCTAGTGACTCAATATTGCGTCGAAAGTATTTAGACTCAACCATTGCTTGAAACTATAGTCATTTAAACCGTCAAAAAAAGCGTCATCTAATCGTAAATATCATGTTGCGTGGTTTATCTTAATATTTTTAATCACTTATTTTCGCCTTTAAAAAAACGAACAATTTATAAATAAATAATCAGTGTTAGTTTTGTTCAATTTGCAGTCACTTGTCACCACGACGATGTATATTTTATTCATTTATCCATCCATCGCAATTACTTATCGAAAAGATAGAATAAGTTAGTACACTGGCCACTGTAATTTGCGTGGCACAAGTCGCGTAGTCACGTAACATTATGAATAAATTATATCAAAAGATATGTGTAAAAGGGTCTCCACGTGTTCGCTTAGTAGTTGCGTCATCGCGTGGTCACGTCTTTGCGTGGTCGCGTGGTCGCCTGGTCGCATGGTCGCGTTTTGTGTGGTCGCCTGGTCGCGTCGATGCGTCCGTGAGACGGCGGCTTTATGTAGATTACGCGGATTTACGCGCCCACACGCATTTCTTGAAGGATGTCATTACCAGATGTAGATACTATGGGCGGCATGTTAGTTTTATAGCGGCGGAACAAATTCAAAGCTTTCTCATTTGCGAGATCCATGAGCTTATTGCCATTCAGTTTTTACATATATTTGTATGTGTAGTTATAAATATGTATTTGTGTATACTTAGTAATAAATATGTATCAACAATTTACAAATTAACGACTATTAAAGATTTTGAAAAATTAATTAGTTATTTGATTTATTTCCAATAAAAAATAATCTTTATTTTGTCCAGCATAGATAGATAATTCTTTACCAAAAAATTGCAGATAACAAAAACATTAAAAATGGTTACACAATGGGCGGCCTTATCGCTGAAAGCATCATTTATTTATATAATTACTTACTGAATATTTTTTCTGCATCCTACCTTAAAAACTTCCTCCATTCATGAACATACATCGATAGACATTGAGGTCCTCTATCGCCACTTTTAGTCCACCCCTCCTGTTACACCCTGTATAACCAAACAAAAACATTTCAGTAGCGACAGCTCATGTTACAAAAACCAACATACACGTGATAAACTGTTTTTCTTTTACCTTATTAGTGAAAGTGGGTAATTTATTACCTAACTACCGGTGGTATTTATATATATTTACGTTAATTAAACATCCTACATAACGTCCTACATAAAATTATAACCTTTATGTACAAATTGCTACGAGTGTCATATCTGTTGCTACGGGATTTCTTAGACTTTGACGAAACTAAAAAGTCTATTGTACTGTATAGTACTGCACTGCTACTGTAAGCAGAGTTTGTAAGGCTGTCTACAAGGCCCAAGCACGAATAAATGTGACAATCGCAAAAGTATAGAAACGGTGGTGTATTCGAGTGACACTACGCGTTAATTCTAGCTCGAGCTAGCTAGCTGCCGAACGTTGCAGCGTCACCGCACAGAAGTCAAATGTGACAATTGTAAACGTAATGTATTTAAGATATACTGCTCGCTAACGCTACAATGTGCGACAGCAAAGTTGATGTTGACGCGCAGTGTATCTCAAACACGTCATTGTTTCGATACGTTTCCGATTGTCTTATTTATTCGTGCCCAACCCCCTGGGCTCCGATCGGGCTAAATTGTAAAGTAAACGGTTCGTCTAGCAGCTAAGGTTCACCAACGTAACGTGTACGTAGCGTGTGCAACTTCGTATCGTTGTAAACGGCTAACCGCTCGTCTTTTTTCCGTTCAAATCTTTGGCTCACTAACGTTCGAATGTTGAACGTGTTTGGCTACACGCTTATCGCAATCCCAAAATGTTTATAACGTATGTGGAGATTCGTGTGCATTACGAAAATTATCGCAATCGGGTCCCTGTGTGTTTAATGCGCTTACGTTACGATACGTTTACGATTGTCACATTTATTCGTGCGCGGGGTGAGCACGAATAAATCTGGTAACAGATCTTTCAAAAGAGTTCTCTTTGAACTTATTTCTCAACTCGTAAATTATTTTACTCTGCATCGCAACGCGAAGACATTTTTAAATTACACTTTTTAAGTAGCACTTCTTCAAGCTATTACTCATTGGGTCTTAAGACTAGGGACGTCAAAAAGCTTTTTTCGTGAAAATCGCCTTAACTTTGTAGACACGCTTAATTACAAGGATTATGGAAATTTGATATTCCCCTAATAGCCCGCTCATAGCATTTAAATTTTATGCTGAGATTTCTCACTGTAACAAAATCGTTTTTGTTTTATATTGGATATATTAATTTCGTTTTAATTAAGCTATCTATAGATTATCTGCTGATAGCTCAACTGTTTCGTGTAGATATATTTATTGTGTATAAATATAGCTATTACGTTTTAGAAGATAATCAATCCACCAGAAACCAATTATTTCCTTTTGGTTTCTGGTTTTTATATCCATATTTTTCCACAAATGTCTGAGGCGACCCAGGATGCGTTACAATACAAAGTAAGTGTAGATTTAAGGTTGTGGTTGTCAAATTTAACTAATTATATTCATATAGCTAATTTTTGCCTTCTATATCTCTGCCATAGCGTTATTAAGGCACATGAAAAGGTAGTTTTCACAAGTTTTGGTGTTACAGCAAAGGCCTTAAAGAGATCTAAAAACTTAGTTACTTAGCTTAGCTTAGCTTGTGAAAGCTCACTTAACTTATACCTAAGTATTTTGTGTATGTTACGAAATGGGTATGGATTTAATCCTGTTCAAAATGGTATACCTTATAAGTTGTAATGTATTCATTCATTTCGGAGTAAATCTTTTAGCTTTCAGCATACTTTAATTAGGTTTTAGTCCGAGAGCTATTGACAAGTATTTTACTTCAACTTCTTTTATATATTTTTTTTGTTTATATGCAAAACGATGTCGAGATTGATGTGGACCGCAGATGGTTGAGAACAGCTCAGAACCGTGCGGAATGGAAAGAGCAAAGGGAGTCCTATACCCAGCAGTGGGTCAAGTCAGGCTGCGGATGATGATGATGCAAAACGTGTCACACGGTTGAATAGTTCTTCTCGCATATATTTTTTATTCTATGGTAAATATGTAGTAATCCTATACTGTGTAAAACCTAGCTTAAGTGAGTCAACATATTATAACACGTTTTAACCTTTTTAGCACTTATGATCTGAAATCTGCAGGAATGACGTTAAAAAACTCTAAAGAATTGACGTAAAAAACTTACCACCAGCTTTTTATCTATTTCTGAGCAATTTATTTCTATTTGAACTGTCAGTAAGCAAAAGTTTATTAAATTAAATAGAAATAGTTTAGAGTTCTTCAGAGGGTCAGATGCAGATCAGTTAATTGGTAAATGGCGATGAACTACGAAAATTACTTAAATTGATTGAAACGGCTTAACAAAGCTGAGAAATACTACAAATTAATTAAACATATTATTTAATAAATAAACAATGCTGGACAATCCACACAACATCATCTAGCCTAGCCCCAAGCTAAGCAGAGCTTGTGTTATGGGTACTAGAAGACTTAAGTATGTCAGTCTTCTAGTACCCATAACACAAGCAACACATTATAAAACTTCGTAACTGTAATTATATTTGAACTGCAAAACTAGTTATCGTAGTACATTGCGTAGGTATCGTTTGAGACTTACAAAGAAATATTTTTTTGTAAGCAACACTGTTCTCTACTCCAAGTACCTACTAAAAGTCAACCATCTCAAATCTACAGAGAGAAATATCATGGCGGTACCTTTTCATTGAAATAATATCTTAAGCTCCGATGAATCTTTCGTTAAACATATATTTTAAGATAATCCTATTGTTACAAAAAGTAAAATACTTTTTGAAATAAAACACTTTTAGCATTCCATATCCTCTAAAAATATTTTTGTCGAAAAGGTTAGCTTGGCAATCTAAAAGCTTACAAAAAAACTTCAGGTAAAAAAACGGGTCCGAATTACACAATACATAAGTTACAACGGGATTGGTGACGTCATCGCCTCAGTGGACAAACTTCTACTTCACCCAACTAACCCGCATCGGTCCCGTTTGACAAAAAGGCGTATTTGTTAAGATTACCCGCATTCGGTTGGTTTGGGTTTATTCCTCTTTAGCTGGACCCTCTAGTGTACAAACACTGGCCATAAATACTTAAGGGCTGGTATTTGTTGTCAAATTCTTCAAAAAATATCTTTTAGTCTATTAGTCCATAGTTATGTGGTTTTCTTTTTAGTGATTTTAGACAAAGTCGAAGTCATCATAAGCTGTATTTAATCCTATATGCCCTGATCACACGTACCGAGTAAACCGGCGAGACAGTGACGTATTTAAGATGCGCGCTAACGCTGCAACGTTCAACAGTAAAACTGATGTCGACGCGCAGTGTATCTCAAAAAAGTAGGTACGTCACTGTCTCGTCGGTTTACTCGGTACGTGTGATCAAGGCAATACCGATTAGTACCGATTAGTACCACAGAATACCGATTAGTTACTATAGAAACTGAACGTGGTTTAGAACCTGACAGGTTTTGTAGACATACCAGCGGCTCAAACTCGAATAGATGTGACATTCGAAAACGTATCGAAACCATGGCGTATTCGAGTGACACTACTCGTCAACGTTAGCTCAACTGCCGAACGTTGCAGTGTCACCACGCAGTGTGTATTGAACTTTACGATACGTTAACGATTGCCACATCTAATCGTGCTCACCTCTTTGGTATAAAAAGTAAAATACTTATACAAAGTCAAAGTCAAAATTGCTTTATTCAGTAAAATCACAAGGATAATTTAGAATCGTCTTACATACTAGGTGATTCTAGGTGCCAATTCCACGCGACCAGAGCCTAGAAGAACGGGCAAGAAACTTACGGCCTGGTTCCTACCGTTTTTTTATATGATCCTTCTTACAAAAAATTACTATTAAACTAAATTCAGTACTGAAGTTCCAGTGCGGTGTCAATTTAACTTAGTTATAATACAAGTAATATACAGTCATGTCAGGGACATGTTAATGATTTAAAAAATATAATATAGAATAGAGTGTTTAGGGTACTAAGCTAACTTCGACATGCCAATTAATCTTATATTCTAGATATAACATTGGCAAAACGTCTGGTAGCGTTGACCGTTAACTAAAATAATATTTCATTGAAACCGGGTTTCTTGGGGTGAGCACTTACAAAAGTGACAATCGTAAACGTATCGTAAAAGTCCCATAATTGAGATACATTGCGCGTCGACATCAGCTTAACCATCGAACGTTGCAGCGTTAGCGAGCAGTGTATTTTAACAAGTTTATGATTGTCACATTTATTCGTTCTCAGCCCTCAGTTTTACCGCCCGTTTGTTGCGATCCAACAAAATGTAAAATTATAATTGGACTACTTTCTTTTATATTCATTCTTTTGGTAATTATGTTTACCCAAGAGTGATATTAGTTAGATACTTCATTCTACTCAAAAGAAAAAGAAACAAGAGTGTACATTAAAATAAAGCTATTGAGTAAATTTGACTCGAAGGAGCCGAAAGTCAAAAGTAATGAGGATTTTGAGACTAACTTCTTATGCATACATATAATTATTTGTTAAAAATATGGATATTTTATTAAAAAATAATTATTCACGAATATTTTACACATCGCACTCTAGTTCCTAACTAAGCTAAGCTTGTAATATGGGAACTAGATTGCGCACACTCTAGTCAGTGTGATCTTCTTCTTCTTATCGTGTCGATGCTACAACTGTACTTTGTTGTAGCATCGTGTTGGAAAGATTAGCCAGACTAGACACTGCTTTACCGTGCCTAGCTGTTACCGGTGTGCGCCACGAGGAGGCTCTTTCCATGCACCCCAGTGTGATGTAAAAATTTCAGAGAATATTTATTTATTATTTTTATTACTATATAAAAACTACTGGCAACAATGCAGCCAGTATTTTGGGTACGCTTCCGATTGGTACTGATTTGGACCAGTTGAACTATCCACAGATCGTTTGCAGCGGTCTGTAGATAGCTCAACTGTTTCTTATGTATTTTATATGACAATGTACATTTTGTAAATACTGTAATAGATAAAATAATGTAGCAATTATCTGAAGACGGTGGCAGATTTTTGGGAAACTGTACCTCTACCATGAGTTGTCACAGTAAAATCGCCTGACTTTACTACAGTATTGACGTCAATATTAGTATTACTTACGAATTTTAGTACCCAACTATCCGCTAGAGGCGCTGTACAAATCTTCATACATTTTTTAACTACAGACGCTAGCGAGTATAGTATATATAGTATAGTAAATACCTACTCATGGTACAGCTACTGAACTTAAACTGACAGATAGTTTTATATAACGACAGTCTACAACTTCTCAAGATACGTTAAATCCACCGCGGTTGCCAAATGTCCCAGACACTAAATATAGTTAGGTCACTGACACAGTTTCATATAGAGTATAGTTTTAGGAAGCTAGTATTTACATCTATACTCAATATATTTATTGCATTCATAATGGTAGATACATGTCAAGTTACAAATATGATGTTAGTTTCACACATGAACCCTCTTTAAGAGTATCGCAATATTGATGTCAAACTTAAAATCAAAGTAAAATAAAGTAGATCTAGATAAAGTTGAAAATGTAGATGTATATAAATGTTCATGAATATTTCACACATCGCGCTCTTGTCTTAGAGTAAGCAAAGCTTGTATTATGGGAACTAGATTGCTGATAGAAGACAATTTTGTACATTCATACATACAATACATAGCAACACCCAAACTAGAACAAATATTTATTTAATCACACAAACATTCGCTCTTGGTGGGAATCGAATCAACAACCCACAGCATGGAAGAAAGAGCTACTACTAACTGAGCTGTGACGCTTGTCCTGTCGTCATTGTTTCGATACGTTTACGATAATTACATTTACCTATTCGCTCTCATCCCTCATATATCAATGTTGCCCAATCGACGGGGAATTACCGCAACACAACCACAATTAACCCTAAAATTATTGGGTTTCACTAATGACAATACGTGTAATATTGGAGTGATCAAATGACCGCATTAGGGAATCATTATTGTAATTATTTAGTTGTTTACACTAAGTAACGTGGTTTATAATGTGTGCGTTAATTGAACAATACACGTATGTGTTTCTAAATAGATTTTGTTCGGTCGCGGTAAAGGCCTTTTTAACCATTGACGCAAAAACGACGGGGTGTTATAAGTTTGGGGTTTGTGTGGGTGTGTGAGGGTTGTGTGTCTGTCTGTATAAAAGAAAGCAGTTCATATATTATATAGTAATCCAATCAGATTACTTAGTCATCAAGTTTGAAACAGTTTTACGTCATCTGTAGTTACTCAAATTTTTTGCCTGTTTTAAATAATTTTTTATTAACCGCCTTCGAGATAATAATGTTATTTATAAATGTTACGCGATTACTCCGCTAATTAAGCAACGATCCGGATGATTGCATTTTGTTTAGTAGATCATACATTAAAAATGATTTGATACAAGTAAAGTTTGGCGAATCTTTTAAATGTATTTTATATGACTTGTCAATAACAAATGAAGTCAAATAAGTTTATTTAAAAAATAATTTAATAAGTGATAAGTAGGTACAATTCTTACCATATTTTATAAAATTAATAACGCAGAAACAGTTCATAAGCTTTTAAAACACTTTATAGCATTTTGCCACAAATTATGTTAAATTGAAAGTTGCAAATAATTGGCGTGGATTATAATTGAATTTGTTCGATCATATATATTCGTAACACTAAAAGCTTAATTTGCACTCGTGTTTAATGCAACACATTTGCAAACTGATGCGTGATAATAGCAGGCCTTTGTACATGTAAAAGTCTTCCATGTACAAGGTGTGTTCATTGTATTTTTGTGATATTTGTTGTTTGCATGATAATTTTAGGAACATTTAGGTTCCTATATACATAACTAAAGTTATAAGTTTAACGGCCGATTTCTCGAACGATGATCAACGAAAAAAACAAATAATTACTATGTGTCAAACTTGGATCAATCGTGATTTGGGTTTCCAGAAACCGGCCGTAAGTATCACAAATAAATCATTTCTTTCTTTCTTTCTGTTTGTAATTCTTGTACTTACGTAAAAAAAAAAGCTTTTGTCGTTTCTTGTAGGTTAAAGTGGGTTTGTGATAGGGAATAAAATATTAAATAAATAAATAATATTTCACACATCACACTCTGATATACAAAAAAATTAACAATTATTCTATCAGCAGACTAATTCCCATAGTACAAGCTTTGCTTATTTAAGGACTAGAGTGTGATGTGTGAAATGTCCGTGAATTTTTATTTATAATATTAGTACTTACTTAAGTAATAATTTCTGTGCATGATTTAAATGACAACAGAATCAATACAAACAAACTACATACTTACTGATTTTTTTTATACGGTTGTACTATATAGAAAGTATTTCAGCTTAATTTAAGTTTAACCTGCTCCAATAAAACTTTAAAAGTACTTTACAAATACTTTCGACCTAGACTAGTGAAAACAGCACTAAATATGTACATAGCTCATTCCTACCAAGTTCCAGACCGTTCAGCTTAAATTGTATTTGCTTCCGCGCCTGATGAAAAACTCGAAGAATCATGGAACTTTCTCGAAGAACCGCCAACTTTGCCTTTGTGATAACCACGAGGCAGCTGATTGAGACAAGTTCTGGTATTTATATAGGTTTCATTTGGCTTAATCCGTTTTCGTTTAGCATAATAATCTATAGATACTAATTTTATAAAGAAGTAAAGTTTGTGTGGTTGTTAAATTGTAAGGGGTAGGTAATATCGGGATCTGAACCGATTTTAAAAATTCTTTCACCAATAGAAAGCCACAATATTGCTGAGTGTCATAGGTTATATAAAAAACTGAAAAATAAAAAGGCTTTTACGTGGTAGTCCGTTTTGCAAAGTGAATCGGAGAAAGCAGGTGTGAGTTATGCCCAACGAGGTGGGCACGCGTTAGTTAGTGGTAAAATAAAGAAGGGTTTACAAAATAAACTACGACTTTTAATGTAAGGTATTTTAATTTAACAATCGAATACTGAAGTGGAGACTGCGTCAGTGTAGGATGGCGAGATGGAGCGTCGATTTGCGGAGTGTAGCTGGTAAACACTGGATGAGAGAGAAGAGCCGAAGACCGGGCTCAGTGACGCGTTTTCGGAGAGAGTTACGTCCAACAGTGGACTGATATACGTTGATGTTGATGGAATGAAATCAAAATATTGGTGTTTTAAACTACTGTACTTCTATCATCAGTTAAAATAAGACACTTAATAACCATTTCTAGTAAGTTTGACTAAGTAACCGTAGGGAGCAATATTCATAATTTTCAAACACTTTAGGCACTTATCCAAGCTTGAGAACTAAAATGTCAAGTTTGGGTTGTAAGCGTTTTCTACTGTCCGATACGATACCATGAACCGTCAAGTGATCGTGCATAAACCGATAATACATACTTCACATAACGCTAAATAGTCTAACTTTGGAAACTAGATTGCTGATAATATTTCTATAATTTTATTTTGTAAATACATACATCAAAGTCATATTAATTAAGACTCAGAACTAATATCGATGTTTTGCCATCACACAAATATTTGATTTTAGTGTGGATCAAATCCACGACCAACAGTTTGACAAGCAAAGCTAATATTAGCCTTCATCAATTCAATTCAATTTATTTTTGTTCCTCAAAGATACAATTATATGTACACTTGGAAAAGTCAAAATATGTTACAATTTTTTTCCTATATTATTTCTACATATCACTATGTAACTTATCTTATATATTAGATTAAAATAATAATAATGAATAAACTAAATCAATTAATAACATTACAAATTATTAAAGCTTCGTCAAGATTGTAGTATGATTTGTTTGTCAAAAAGTTTCTCACTGTGCTACTAAAGTGATTATTGTTTGAGTTCTGTAAATCTTGAGGGAGCTTATTGAACAATTTAATGCTTATGCATAGAAAGCTTCTACCGACTTTAGCAAGTCTATGTTTAGGGTTCGATATTTTATTTTTGTTTCTTTTTTTATTTCTATTTCGTCATGTCGGTCGATCGATCTTCACTAAGTACATACATTTGTAACATCGTAAATATGTCGTATCGGTGGCTGTATAACAGCTTTAATGTAGTCAAATAGGCTTGCGGTGGTGACCGGACGCCGAGCGCTCAAGAGCCTTTGATTTTAGGTCACTAGCAAAAGCACATGACCACGTTGCAAATTAAGTTTCAAGTCATGTTGAAGAATATCTTGAAAGATATTACTCTTAGTAATATCTGTAAACAATTTTTTTAGCTATTGCATAGCTTCTATCGCGAGCCTCGAGCGTGGATCCAGAAATTCCGTAACGGAAATACCGAACGAAAATAACCTAACACTGCGCATGCGTAATCCAGCAAAAAATGCTTTGCAATAGCTTTAACGCGGCAGTCCCCGAGTGCCACACGTCTTTTTTTATGTTAGTACCTACAGTAGTTGCAATTTACTTATGGTCCATCTTATAAAAAGTTAGCGTTGACTTAATGTCATCATTACGTATGTATGGTAATCAATACATCAATTCTGCGCTAACTTTTTATAAGATAGACCGTTAATCTTTATAAATATGGTCGTTGCTCCTCTACATCTGTACATTATCTCTTAAAACTATTTATTCCTTAAATTTGAAGAAGGATTTAATAACTATAAGACTACTATTTTGTCTTAAAATTGTATAGTACAAAATAAAATCATGTTAACTGCAATGTATGTAAGTGCACTTTAATTTTTATACCATTAAATTATTTTATGTTGTAATGTTAAAATATTTAAGGTTTTTTGAAAAGTTAATTTCCATAAATCGTCTGCAGAAGAGCGAAGTATGACCAGGCTGAGCTCAAAACCTGTAAAAAAAGAAAAATTATAGGTTCGTCGCGGAGATTTTAATTTAGGCTTATTATTTTATGCTAAAAAAATCTTATCATACCTTTTTCAGTTTTTTTGAAATATAATAGGACTCGAGAATTGTATAGTAGTGGCCTGCAAAACTAAGTATCACATTTTTAGAATTTAGTTTTTGTCTAAACTATACAAGTTAGAGATTTAAAATAAAAAATGTTTTACAGCAAATTTTATCAGCTTTCTATAAAACATACATTTGTATCATTTTTTAGTTAAAAAAATGATAAACAATAAAAAAGCTATTTTTAGCTTTGTGTCTAAAAACTCATCTAACATTTTCTAAGTATGTTTTACATGTTATTTCATTTGTAATAACTGCTATTGCCTCCTCGGGCTCTGATTAGAGCTTCAAGCCGGTTTGGCATACTGAACACGAGGTTTTGGAGCCGATTTTGGGGACCCATTATCTTCTATCAGGGCCTGTTTTAGTGCCCTGAGGGTGGTAGGTGGTGGTCTGCGGCTTCTGAATAGCCTTCCTAGCTCGTCCCAGGCGCGCTCAATTGGGTTAAGATCAAAGTTGTTTACTTAAAAAGTTATAGCAATTTAAAAAGTGTTATACTTAGTTTTGCAGGCCCCCATTTTATAAAAAGTTAACGTTGACTTTATGTCATCATTACGTATGGTAATCAACATCAAGTCTGCGCTAACTTTTTATAAGATGACTGTTAAGCTTTACATTTTTGGAGAACTTAAAAAATTCTTACTCTCATGAATGAGTTGAGATTTACATCTGCGAAACCATATGCAGTCAACTTGCATGCCTTATGTCCTCTGCAATCAGAATAAAACATAAGTAATATCGGTGAAATAGTTACATCGGGCATCGGAAAAGAGAGTTTTAAAAAAACACTTTATTTCATATAGAAACACAAGTTTTTGCAAAAAAAATGAACCAAAAAACATTGTAATAGCTACTATCTGCATCACAATTGATCTTATCATCATCAACCTATATCCGTCCACTGCTGGACGTAGATCTCTCCTAAAAGGCGCCACTGAGAAACACACGCGACACACACAATTGATCTATCTTTAGCTATATTATAAATAATAATTTTAATACTTTAAAGTAGATACACTTACCTGATTTGCATTATAGAGAAATTCTTCCCAATTTTAGCTTCTGCCATATACCATTGACTTTTGTAAACAGCTTCACTGATTTCCATACTCTGCAAAACGAAAAAGTTACATAACACATGGTTTTAGCAGTGATTTGGACCAGTTGAGCTATCTGTAGATCGTTTGCAACGGTCTGTAGATAGCTCAACTGTTTCTTATGTATTTTATACGCCTGTGTACATTTTGTAAATAATGTTTGTGAATAATCAAAATCAAATTTTTTTTTTATTCAATAAAATCAAAAGGATCATTTTGGATACATAAATTATTTTGTTATCAATGAAAAAATAAAATAAAATTGATAGATAAAAATCTTACAGCAGTCATGAGAAGGTCAGCGAAGAAACAAAGAAAGAATACTTGAAACAAAGCCAACAAGAAGAATGACAAGAAAGTTATGAGAGAAGTCATGTCATTTCCCATCATCTGAAAGAGTATAACAATATAAGTGAAAACATACTAAATGTCAAAAAATCAAAAGCTGTTCTTCTTCTTCTTCGAGTCGTTTAAAAAAACCATTATGAGAAAAATCACTAAGGTTACATACCCCTGATGTTAGCTGCATTGAGTGCGTCTGTCGACCAATGCATGAGGTCAGAGGTAAAAGCTATTGAGGTACTTACAGTAACATTAAAACTTGATAAACAGATTATCATCGAGCTGGATGCAAAGTTCACCAACGTAGATTTAGAGTACATGATTTCCAAGATTTGAACTGAACTACAACATTTAAATAAAGACAATCAACATTGAACTAAGATTTTGGAGTCTCCATTAAATGAAATTGAACATTTAAAGTAATTATTTAGATAATTTTAAAGGTGAAAACATAAAGTAAGAAAAAAATGGTTGTCTGTAAAGTCGGTTTACTGACGATAGTTGAACGTGACAACGTCAACGAACGCGATTGTTGTGTTATCTTTTCTTTTCTTATCGCGGAACGCTTCAAGATAATCTTTTCTCAGATAATCTTATCTTTTCTTATCTTCAAGATAAGAAAAGATAATTGGAACGCCGGAACGCTTCATGAGTCATGTTTTTTCGTGCGTGCAGCCGGCTCTATCGAATTATAAGACAAGTCAACATTATAAGTCAAAAATATAACAAAAACGCAACCGACAGTCTCTCAGAAACTATTTAAAAACACTTACTTAATCAGATTCTGATGCCACAATACCAAATCCTTAAACTTCGCACTAAACTCATCATTATTAAGAAATTTCTTATTAGTGTGTTGTACAGGAATAATATTACAAATTCTATACTGAAGTAGTTTGAATTGAATACGAATGTAAGTGCAGCATATGAAGAAAAAACAATCGGCAGATAGAATATAAACACACGTCAGGAATGCTGAAAAGATACAATTGATATTATATAGTTGCAGGAATAACAAAAACTTTATTAAAGTTATTGACAAAGCGGTATAGTATAAGTATTATGTCAGTGTCTTTTTTAATATCGATTTGAAACAATAACGGACGGTTTCTGAAACGTTGATCAACCAAAAGATCTAATTACAATGTGTCAAAACTCGGATAATTCTTGATTCAGGTTGCTTAAACGCTTGTTCTTTGAAATATTTTACAACAGATCAGATGACAAGCGTTTGAACAACCCAAATCACGATTGATCCGAGTTTTGACACACTGTAATTAGATTTATTGGTTGATCAACGTTTCAGAAACCGGCCGTAAAGCTTTTTAAGTGTTTAGTTACCGTATTTATGTACAAAGCAATGTTGCTCGCATTGCTGTGTTTTGGTGTGAACTAAAAAGATGCGGCGCAATTACGGAGATATTGGATTCTACATAGTGAAAGTTACGGGAACGTGGTGAATGTTTTAAAAAACTAAACTTTGTTTCATGAAAACTTTAATTCATTGAAATTAGTTACATTAAATGAGACGTCTGAGGCAAAGGTTAGCCTCAAGTCGAATGATTAAAACAAACTTACTAACTAAGGGCCACAAGGCACAGACGCGTGGGTGGTAGAGATAAGCAACCGGCCGCAGCTGCGAGACTGCAAGCTTGCGTCTAGGCATGATGCGTTGTTAAGGTCAATGTACTATCCGGTTACATAACTACATTCTTAAGCCTCATAGAAATGGTAGCTGCATTAGATTAAAAAAAAAGTAGATAAACAAAGCATACCTGTCCAGACTTGATGAGCATACACAATTGGAAAAACCTTCAATTTAAGCGGATCAAATGGGTATAGCACAAAAAACGGTAACACCAAGTTGAACTCAGCAGTACTTAAGTACACCACTGACATTATTAAAATCGGACTCAGCGCAAATAATATCACCAATATTGCGTACAGACTCTTGATTACAGTGATAACAATATCTAAGAAGTTCTTCTCTTTGTTAACAATATCTTCTTCTTCAAACACCAGCTCATTTTTCAGCACGTTCTTTTCCAGGTCTCTCAAGGTTCTAATTAATTTGTGAACATGTTTTTCATTAAGAATGAGCAGTAGAGCTTTTATTCTAGCCAATAAACTGAGGAGTATACATGGTGCTATATTTGTAAGACCTAGCAAGTCTTGCCCGGTTTGAATTCCGTTTACAAACCAGAATGAAGCACCCGCTAGATCAATACAAGACCATATAAAGTTGATGACGTATATTATTCGAGATATGATGAAGTCAATCCTTTTTGTATTGTTATCCTTTATATTGATACCAGCCCAGTAGAAGATTATCTCAATTTTTATAAGAGTTTTGTCAAAAAATGACGATTTTTCGCCCATTTTGTGTTTTATGAACATTTATATTACTCAAAGTGATTACAGATATTTGTGACCCTTTCGAATGCTAGGTCTACTGTGGACATTGCATAGGCACTGGAAGAAGTAGATATAATAGTCTACTAGACAGAACAAACTGATTAAATTAAATGGGTGTACATTATTCGTAGTTCTATATCTACACACTACACATAAACATACACACATATTTTTGTTGCTAATCTTCATTAACACCTTCGCTGCGGCACCAATTTTTGCATACTTTCCGTTCCTGCGGCACGAGGTGTTATCGGCCCGCACCGTGACCAGACGTTGGGACGACACGCGGTCTATTAGACCCCACCTCCCTTAACATACTTAAATCCATTTTCTGGCGCGAAATCAAAGATAAATGATAATATTGATCTTTATATATATAGACAGTGGGTTGATGAACCCTAATCTACCGTAGCCTCGGGATCTGCCAGCTAGTTTAGGAGTTATAAGCAAAACAAAATATGGGATCTTATTCACCTCGTAACGCACTGAAATAGGGCAAGTTTTCGCTGAGATTAGTGATGGGAAAAGTAATATCGACGTGTATACTTTTAACTGTTTATTGAAGATATCTAGTAATAGCAAATTTTTATTTATTTAAAAACATTATGAACTCGATTGATACTCGTTTTAAGCTTTTGAGTAGGTAGGGTCTCGCCTAATTTAATTTCTGTTCATATTTTGCAAATGGGCTTCTAGACAAAAACACACTTAATGAATACTATTTAATTAAAGACTTACCTGTTTTGGCTCTGTCGAATTCAACTTATTCCGACATCATTTGGAGGACATGATTGGTGTTAGAAATACGGACGTGCTCTTTTATCGATGCGACGCACAACACTGGTCAC
Organism: Ecliptopera silaceata; assembly: GCA_932527185.1. NCBI lineage: Eukaryota > Metazoa > Arthropoda > Insecta > Lepidoptera > Geometridae > Ecliptopera > Ecliptopera silaceata. The sequence continues at coordinate 3,369,772 of OW052208.1, read as the reverse complement.
GGGGAGCTCGCGTAGGGTGCGGTACGAGGTCAAGTGCGGTATGGGACTTTTTAGCCTCGTTCCGCACTGCATTAAAATTATATTAATTCAGTGCGGCACGAGGCCTAAGACATCCGGTACCAAGGTAGGTATACCACCGAGTCCGAGACCATTAGCACATCTCAAATATATATTTATCTCGTTCCTACACTGGACCAAACCGAAGTTATGCCCGTCGCACGACAGAGAAGTTTACGTTTTTCCTTGCCGCACCACAGGAAAGTTGCATCTGGGATAATTAGGCCTCGTCCCGCAGCGAACGTGTTAATATTAATACTAAGTTAATTAGCAATTTCTGGAAATAATTTTTAGTCTGGGCTAAATTCAGCTAATAACGCTGATTAACCATAACCACTGTTATTATCAATTTTGTTAGTTGATGAAATGAAAAAAAAAAAAAAATTGTTGTTATATTTTGATAAAATGCTGGTTGTTTTTTGCCAGTTCTAACTTGTTTTATGTTCAATGTCCAATTAACGGATATTTACCATTAATTACGTTGTTAATGACGCAATAATTTTCTAATTCTTGTAGGGGAAGGCTGGTTACTTTGGTTTGGACATACAAGAAATATATTTGCCAAAATAAGTATTACAAACTGGTCTTATAAGTTGAGTAGGCACTTTAAAACTATAACATATCTACTAGAGTGGTTATAATTACTTGAAATATTTTAAGAATACTCATAAGCAGCAGCTTTGCTGTGATGATTTTAAAGTTTTAAAACGATATCTTGACATCGTTTTTATGTCGAAGAACGGGCTCAGTGGCGCGGTCTTAAGAGAGAGCGTCCAGCAGTGGACTGATATAGGTTGATGATAATGATGATGTGATGTCGTTGTACTAAGTCGATATGTTTTTGCTACATCTCAAGTTTTATTTTTCTTTTTGATCTTGAAAAAGTCGAGTTAGCTTGATTCAGATTGCTAAAGTTTAGGAATATATGAGCTAGTTAAGCAATCTTTTATATTCGAATAATGCTTAAATAAAATTGTTCATTTATACAAACTTAGCTGATTCGTACACTTCGCAGGTAACTTAACAAGATTTTTTGAAGTGAAAACTTCTTTAGCGGCGCTGGGTGGGTAAAAACTTTCAAACTCGCGTCAGGGTCACGTGACGTCGAAAAAGCGTAAGATCTTATTTAATTTTTATACATTGCTCGTAAAACAAGAGACGACAAAAGAACACACTTGCGGTCACGCGACGTATGACTCAAACAATTAAATAGTGTTGTGGCGACATCGTACAAGGCGAGTACAAGGCGCTGCCAACACGCGGTGCGGTGCGGAGCGCGGGGGCGGAGGACCGAGGAGCGGCACTCGCGCGCCGGCAGCCGACAGACGCTCTGAGCACCCTCGCACGGGAAACACGTATCGCTCGGCGCGCGCGCATAACCAGATAGACGCTATTATATCGTACGAATCGTTTCGCCTAACTTGTATTTAACTGTATCGCTTCCATCTTATTGAAGTGAAAACTCAGTCAGGGTCACGTGACTCGTGACGTTCATCGAACGTGACGTTCATCATTCGTTGTCTTCGTCGTTGTGTCAATGTCAATGACATGACACAATCACAATGACACAGACACATTCGCGCTTGCGCGAATGTGTCTGTGTCATTGTGATTGTCATTGTCATTGTCATTGTCGTTGTGTCGACATGACACAATCACACTGACACAGACACATTCGCGCTTGCGCGAATTTGTCTGTGTCAGTGTGTCTTCGTTGTCTTCGTCGTTGTTGTGTCACATTCGCGCTTGCGCGAATGTTACACAATGACATGACACAATCACAATGACACAGACACATTCGCGCTTGCGCGAATGTGTCTGTGTCATTGTGATTGTCATTGTCATTATGACGACTGTGGTTATATTTTTGAAGTGAAAACTTAAAAGTGAAAACACATTCGCGCTTGCGCGAATGTGTCTGTGTCATTGTGATTGTCATTGTCATTATGACGACTGTGGTTATATTTTTGAAGTGAAAACTTAAAAGTGAAAACACAACGTTAATATTGAAGTTTTCACTTCTGCCGGCACTCCCGGAGTGCTACCATTTTTTTTTATATAAATTTTTTAATTAAAAAACAATTTGCCGCAAATCATAATATAACACAGCAAAACAAGTTTCACACAAAAAGTATATGTAGGTGACCATTATCCCCTATTCTCTGAGTTGATCGGCATTTTCAATTCGCTAATTTCAACTAAATGATTTAAGTATGATTAATGTGATTATTTCCTTATGGACTTCTCACATACATTTTCATGAAGTTAATTTGATAAATGCATGAGGTCCTAGAATATATGTTTAAACCGTTGAAGTGTATTATGTGATATCAGAATTTAATGGAACTAGTTTATCATAAGAATATATCGGGCTTGAAAAGAAAATTCTCCACATTTTCCCTTTACAACATAAGACAGCCCTCTTGACGATTGACTGACTTGACTGTTGACGGGAAGAAGCCATTTTAAAGAAGAAGAAGATACAACGGTACTTGTTAAGACAAAGTTTCACAAATTTCTACTTGCACCCCCTTTACGCAACAGTTAACACAACTATTCACATCTCGCTTTGATCCCTTAAGTGCCATAATTCCTCCTTTATTTATATAAGATGTTTACACTTTTATTAGAGGCGTGATCAAAAAGGGAATGCTTCAAAAGGTTCTTGCAAACAATGTTGTCAATAGCGTTTGATGTGCAAAATGTAGATGGATTTTTTTGGACAAAATCCATACATTCTAACCGGTTACAGATGATTTTCTTTACGAAGACTGGAATATCCAATACGTACCTACATTACTTTTCACTTTAGTGCCTAAACCATCATGCCTAAACCACTGGACCGATTTAGATGTTTTGAAGATTTGAAGCCTGTTATTTGGATCAAGTATGAGTTAGGTTTTATTGCAAACTATTGCACATGCTGAGTGATGGCCTGTTTTGTGGTCACAACCATGTAAATAATAAGTTTTATTTTTAATTGTGTGTACTAATATGTTTTGATCTCATGTGTGAGACACAAAATAAAGTTTTTCTTTCTTTTTCTTTCTTTTCAAACTAAGACTTGAATTCATAGATACAGCTTGACCTTTCTAAACCAAAAGCATTTGCACTTCAAGGTTTAAATGGTGTTCAAATGGTGGTGACAGATATTTTGGGCTATGCCTACGAACGTCCCGAGTATCAGCTAGTAAAAATATATATTTCTAAATTCAAGCTGAAATTCGGAAATGAACACGATTCGGGCCTCTCTCATACAAAATGTACGAGATCTGTTTGTGCGAATATTCAATTCGTATTTTTTTTAATCCGCGGAAATTCACTGTGGATTTTAGTTCAGAATCGACTAAAATATTTAAATAATGCAGCTTCATTTATTAAATGTATACGACGACGTATTAATTTTTCAAGCCTTAAAATAAATTCAGTTAACAAATAACATTACCTACTTATACTATTAATTAAAATTTAAATGAATTAAAATTTAAGGTTTCATCAAAAATATGAAGTTAATTTGAGAATTTAATCCAACACCGGCTTGTAATTATTTTTGAAACTAATTTTTTTAGTCGACAGTTTTTTTTGTTGAGTAAAGAATATATACAATATAATCCAAAGCTTTCTAAGACAACCGTTACTTTTATTTTTGTTATAACTGTTAAGTTTCTGCCCTACAACTTTAGATGATGATGATGATTATGCTATGCTTTTGAGAATTGATTGATTAAAATGATAATTTATTTATTGATAGTAATTGATGCAAATACACGAAACGACGATCGAACGCGTACTGACTACGTGTTCGATAGATATACAAAATGCACCGATGTAGGTACAAAATGTAGGTACACTAACCAAGAGTTTGATCATATCTATACTATACTATCTATATCTATACTTTAAATTCTGTCTCTACTTCACGTATACTTTAACAAGTACAAGATGATTCCAAAACAGATTTTCTTATTTCATTCAATTTTCACAAGACTGGATTGAAAGCAGAATCGGTTTTTGAAATTGAATTACAAACTACGAAAAATTCATTGCGCCGCATTCAATTGGCTGACTAACCGTTTCATATGCAAAGCTAAATTGGTTCTACCCTTAACCTCTTGGAGGTTCCGATAGCTTTTATGGCAATATGGTTGCCGGTTGAATGTATTGTATCTTTTCTTTCTAAACTTCGTGATCGGTTATTAGCTATGTATTTATTGAGAGTTTTGTGTCACACGCTCCATTGTCTTATTAGTAGTCAAACACTTGAGTCCTCTCAGGCGGGCTAGGTAAGTATACGTTGTCACATAGTCATTATTTGATTTTTTCGTTGATCATCGTTCGAGAAACTGGCCGTATGTGTTTCTTACAGCAGAGCGTTGGAATATTTTTTGGATATTTTGTTTCTGGGTATCTAGAAGTTAGTAAAGTATCTAGAAAATGGTGGTTTAAGAATGTTATTTACAACTATGCATAGTGCCTCGTTGTAGAAATAGACTGATAAATATTTGTATTGCCATTTTATCTTGCCCTTGCTTATGTCATATCAAAATAACAATTCAGTATCAAAGGTATATTTTAATTTATATCAATCGTGTTTACACCCAATTAGCCGTCATGTTTACTGTACTCGTATCCGATACCAGTTTAGTACCGATATCCTTCATACCTTAGCACCTTTCAATAGTCATCAGGCAAATCCTTTCGTTTTACGAGCGCCTTACTTCCAGGCCAGAGAGTCTCAATCTATTTGACATTGCCCTTGGGGCTATTGACGGATCGATCTCATATAGCCAGTGTGAGAAGTTGCTCGTATTTAAATATTGCACAAATAAATTAGTAATTTTGGTATTGTAATTTTTTTCTAGCGTTGAGTTGACTTGTGTGACATGTCATCATTACGTATGGTAATCAATACTTCAAGTCTGCGTTAACTTTCTATAAGATAGACCGTGTGATTATAAGTTAACACTTCACATCAGGTAGGTACCTAAGATTCACAGATAGGTCCAATCAAAGTCAATCTAACGCTTATCCTTACTCTAATTAAATAAGATTAATACCAATAAAATAAAAGCATACATTTTAATTAATTTTTAAAGCTCTATGCAGTCTTTGTGGAGTTGTTTATAATCGTGTTTGCAGTTCTAAAACGTGGTTCCTCTCTGTGAGCATCAGTGCCTCGACAATTACTCGTGCCGGAAATTAAACAACGGCTTGACCGCCCCAAGGAAGGTCTATTAATACTGAACGCAGACCCCTAAAGCTACTGACAGACTATCAAACCTTAAAATTTTACAAAATTCAATGAATGTGTGGTGACACAAAATTGTTCGAGATTTTGCAAAAATTTTGGTTTGATAGTCTGTCAGTAGCTTTAGGGGTTATGTTCAGTATAAATGGTTGGATTGTGAGAAAGGGGATATGAAAATGAGAGGTGTAGATTCAGAATTGACGGATGGAGTGAGTGAAGGAAGACATGTTGTGCCGACCCCACTTAGCATGAGATTAGAGCAAGAATGATGACTAAAGATACATGGGACAAAATAGAAATATCAGAAATACACGACCTAAAATTAAAAATAAATGCAATGTAAAAAATATTCATTAAGTTTGACTTTGTGTGGTGGTGAAATGGTTTCAGTTGATGCTTGATGCTTGATGCTACACTATAGCGCTGGTTTTCTGCATTGTAAGTAATTCTATTAAATCGAGCTTCTCTTTAGATAGATTCTCGATAATACCAATTATCTCTAAATTGAATTAGGACGGAGTTGTAAACAACACCGCGAAGCAGATAACGGTTTAAGTCTTAAAGCAGTCTAACTTAATTAATAAGACAAGGCTATGTATCTATCAATTCTAATATATCTATAGATTTTGTTACTTAAATAAATAAATCAATATGATGAAATTACCCATTACCCATTCGGTCATTTACCCATTCGTCGATAAAGGAACAGTCTGTCTGTCTGTCACTAGGCTGTATCCCATAAACTGTGATATGATAATAAGAGAGTTGAAATTATAAAAGATGATATATTTTTCTTGTCAATAACAACAAATAGGGGTAAACAGTACAGTGATTGGCACTCTAAGATGACCTTCAACATATAAGTAGTAAATTCTTTGTTATAATAATATTTTTATGTGTCTAATGTATATCAGATAACAGGTATACCTATAAGCATAGATAATAAATCTACAAATCGGTTCTTTAAAGAAAATTGCTTTATTGCTTAATAAGTAACATAAAACTTAGTGTTATTGCACAATCATTGGCACTGAAGTATAATTATTGGCACAGTGAATTTGGTATAACGATTGGCAGTTAGCGATAATAAAATAGTATAACGATACTTGAAGTTATAAATAAATACGACCGATGTGGCGCGGTGGGCGATGGTCCGCCTGCGACGCGGAAGGTTGCGGGTTCGATTCCCGCCTCGGAATAAATGTTTGTATGTTCTGCAAATATTTATTCCGGGTGTTCTGGGTATTATATGTATTATAATAAAAAATATCTATCTATGTAATGTATGATATTAAGTATGTCAGTCTTCTAGTACTCATAACACAAGCTCTGCTTAGCTTGGGGCTAGATGATGTTGTGTGGATTGTCCAGCATTATTTATTTTATTTTTATTTATTTAATAAATAAATAAATAATGCTGGACATTCCACACAACATCATCTAGCCCCAAGCTAAGCAGAGCTTGTGTTATGGGTACTAGAAGACTGACATACTTAATACAAAATCCCACAAATATCCCAAGGCGGGAATCGAACCCGCAACCTTCCGCGTCGCAGGCGGACCATCGCCCACCGCGCCACATCGGTCGTCAGTTGAGGACATATCGTGTGAGCTTCTCGTCTTTTATTGGGTATGGCATCTTAAAGCCGGGCACCTACCTGAAAAAGATGCAGAAGAAGAGGAGGAAGCCTTAGCGTAATACTTACTGTTCTTCAGGGTATATTCATTGGCACACAAAAAATGTATAATGATTGGCAGTGCCAAGAATTCTAATATAAGCAAAAACAGCCTTATTTAGCAACCAAATACGGCCAATATTGATGGAAATGTAATTTAAGTATGAAATTTAACACATGCCACCAGAAAATTAAATGTACAATCATTGGCATCCAAGCCAATCACTGTACCACTATACAAGAAAAAATACAGTGATTGGCACCAAAGAAATTACCGGTACGCTTATTTTTCAACTCTGAAAACGATAAAAATAGCAACATATACACTAATTTAACATAATCAAATATAAATTGGTGTAGAAACTTACCCAAAAATCAACTTTTCACGTGCACTTCTATCCTTCAGTACTAAACTTTTTGATAAAAAAACAACATGATCGCGACGACTTGATTTCCATCTAAACTATTCTAAACTCACAAACTGGTGTGAAAGAAAGTTGGCTAACAACAGTTTTGCCTCTTAAAGATTATTAAATATTCTACCAAATAAAGTATTGCAACAGTAAATAAACAGGATGTCTCTCTTATTATCTGAATTTTTAAATCAGAGTGCCAATCACTGGGGGGGTGCCAACAATAGTATGGTTTACCCTACTAAAAAAAACAATGAAATTAATATTTAAGAGGGCCTATACAAAAAAGTGATTCTTTTGGTTGGAATCCATTTGTGCGCGAGTCCGATTCACATTTGTCTGGTTTTATTTTATGTAGAGTAAGCTTGTTCAGTACGTGTACGACCCTAGTTGGCCTAGTAGCAAAGACAAAGGTCAATTCGCAAAAGCTGACTAAATGGGTTTTCTTGTGATGTTCTGATTCTTTATTTAATTACTTTACCGGATTAAATCTTACAATAATATTTACAACTTCCCAGTAAATAAAGAATAATCATTCTAAATTCTTTTTTGGGATGAAAAACAAAACACGCGCTAATTTATTCATTATTTTTCAAGCAGTTTATTTTAATTACAAGTTCTTTTATCTTGACTTTGATTCTTTATTTTGATTCAAATTTTTTATTTAATTATAAATCACGTAGTTGATAGATTGGATATCGTCCACGTCTTAATTGTTTTATTTTAATACGAACCTATATTTTTTCTACAAATAAATATATTTTTATTCTCGTTAAAGTTATGAATTTTAAATGCCAAGGTTTCAATTATAAAACATGATTAAAAAATATAGTAGTTAAGTGTTTTATATTTAACACCAAATACATCAATAATATAATTTATGATAATGCCGTCCAAAGGTTGTCTAGATGAGTTCACTCTAAGCTATAAGGCTAGCCTTTTTTATATAAATTATATATTTTCTTCCTGTCATAAATTTCTTTAATGGTTTTTAGCTATGTGTACAAAGTCAAAGTTTATTTATTTGCAGAATTACATGTAAAAAGATGTCATATATATAAGAATGTATCATAGTAATTCTACATTTTTGGGGTGTGCAAAACCAAAATTAAAAACAAGTATTCTCTTCTATCTTCTTATTTAAGAACCAATGTTCTCAGTATTAAGTGCAAGCCCCGAAAATCTTTATTCAAAAAAAGGTTATATTAGAAAACATCAATATCCTGAATGGATCTAAGACGTGTAGGCACAAGCATGGCACTCAATTAATCTTTCCACAAGAAATGCAATAAAATGCAAATCTACGTACGCCCGACACGAGTATGTGGGGCGTAGGGCGCGGTAGGGTTGTCAGCCAATATACTTACCGACTTTTTTGATAAAATTGATGGAGTTGATGGATTAATAAACAGTAAAACTTTCGGCTTTAACACTGCATACACATAAATAAAGTTTAATCTCTCTCAAGCATCAAGCGTTTCATTCAATTTTATAAACCGGGGCCCAAAGCCTAGGCCTGGGCTCTTCTAGAAAAGCAAGCAAAAAACTGCGTTTTATATTAAATGTTGTGTTTTTATTACAGAGGAGGGAATTAAAGTGGTAGAATCCTACTCGAACTTGGTGTAGGGTTGTTTGTGTTAGCCATTGACACACAAGAAGAAGAAGAATCATAATGTGTGGTTTTTCTGTCAACCCTAAATACGAAGGCACAGCACTCATTTCAGAGCCGACTGATTCTGAATATTGCAATCAGCTTGACTTTTTCATACGACGCGGAGTGGGCAGAGTTTTAAATATCAACGTGAATTGGGACCTTTTTGGAGGTAATTTGATCGCAAAACATAGCTTGTATAGGTATACAACTCCAAAAACTTAAACGGTTTAAGTTTTTGGAGTTGTATTTTACTACTATCTCTCTACTCTATTTTGGAAATATTATTTTAGTTTAATCAATAAATAGTAAATAGTATTACTAAGATACCTTATTCACAAACAAACTTACGACTATACAGTATTTACAAAATGTACATTGTCATATAAAATACATAAGAAACAGTTGAGCTATCTACAGACCGTTGCAAACGATAATAAATAAATAAATAAATTTGTTTGCTGTACCACCGAGCAACTTACAATTTAAATATAAACTCTTGAATGATCGCCATCCGGAACCATTAAAAGTAACCGCCAAAGTCACGTATTTATAGTTTTATAGCTTTTATGGTACTTGGAAGTACGAGTTGAGTTTTCGATAGCAACAGAGTAGAAAGTTTTGCTGTAAGCTTACAGCCTTTGTGACTGTACCGCGGTAACTTAAAGTAACATTCAGAAATGAATGTTATTTTCTTTACTATAAGATTGTTTTTCCGAAAAACTTATTGTCAACAGAACGCGGAGAAATAAAGCGGTGATGAAAAATTATTGTTATTTTAATAAATTTGTCCTTTTGAAAGGGTATTTGTCCGTTTCATGATAACATAATAATAAATTATATTTACTTGTTTATGTCTCTAAAACTATGCAATGCTTTACCTAAATAGGTAACTAAGTAAAAACTAATTTGCTTAATAAACTCAATATTTGATCTGTATCTTGTGTAAGTAAGTATTCTATGTATTTATTTACAAAAAATGTAAGTACATAAGTATTCTATCAGCAGTCTAGTTTCCATTTTACAAGCTTTGCTTAGTTTGGGGCTAGTGCGATGTGTGAAAAGTCCGTGAATATTTATTTATTAAATTAGATATTCATTTATTCACAAACAAGCTTACGACTATTAAAGTATTTACAAAATGTACATAGGCATATAAAATACATAAGAAACAGTTGAGAATAGAATAGAACACTTTATTTCAGATATTATAAAACTGAATGCTACATATTTAACGATATAATTATTACATGACGACCGATGTGGCGCGGTGGGCGATGGTCCACCTGCGACGCGGAAGGTGGCGGGTTCGATTCCCGCCTTGGGATAAATGTTTGTATGTTCTGCAAATATTTATTCCGGGTGTTCTGGGTATTATATGTATAATAAAAAATATCTATCTATGTAATGTATTATATTTAGTATGTCAGTCTCTAGTACCCATAACACAAGCTCTGCTTAGCTTGGGGCTAGATGATGTTGTGTGTATTGTCCAGCATTATTTATTTATTTATGTAAAAATACCTGAAATTTGTTGCTCAGCTTGTTTGAGCTATCTACAGTCCGTTGCAAAAGATCTATAGATAGTTCAACTGATCTAAATCAGTACCAATCGGAAGCGTACCCAAGATACTGGCTGCTATAATATAACTGAGTTATTATTATTTTTGTTCATCTAAATAATGACAAATTTTCCATCATTCCACAGGGTGCTACAAAAATGTCTCAGTTATTTAAAAAGGGAGCCCCGTAAAGTTCGTTGAGAGTAAATAAATATGTCATTCCGTAAGCCAGGAGAATCTCGTGAAAAATGCAGGAATTACTGTCGCCGACAAATTGCGTACGCATTCCCGTAATGTATTTACCGTAGTTCCTGCTCGGAAGTGTATTTTTAAAGAGGTGTGGATGTGGATTCATGGATCTTACAGCGCCACCTAGTCTTAAACTAAACGAAACAATTGTAGAAACTAGGCTGATAGGATACTATGTCATAATACAATAACATAAGATTTGTCATTTTCTTTTGTAAAGTTATAAAGAAGGTACGAAGTTATAAGCCACTATATGTTACTATCTAAAAAGTCATACTTAAGTTATAAAAAAATGTATGATTATAAAATATATAATAAATTGCTCTGAATAGCACTTAAATGGGATCTAAAGTAGGTTTATTAGATCCCTTATGGTGTGCGTACTATAATTATTAAAAGTGCAATAATATATTTTGTCAGAGCCTTAGATGTCAACATCTCCTAACTTTAATATGAATAAAATAATAAAGTACCTCAACTTTATATATTTTTTTACATGATGTTTAATTTTATTAAGTTGCGTTTTTGTTTCATTCACAATTTCGTTGTATTCAATTTAGAAGCCACAATTCTAAAACAAACATTATCAATTAAAAAGAACACAAAAATTGAAAACCAAACATTTATGTAAGTTTTATTCTGATAAATAAATATTTTCATTATTTTAACAGATTACAAAAATATAACTGACAGACTATATTTGACAGGCGTCACAGCTCAGTTGGTAGTAGCTCTGCCTTCCATGGTGTGGGTCGTGGGTTCGATTCCCACCCAGAAATGTTTGTGTGATGAACATAAATAATTTGTTCTGTGTCTGGGTGTTATATTTAAAATAAATAAATAAATAATAATGCTGGACAATCCACACATCATCATCTAGCCCCAAGCTAAGCAGAACTTGTGTTATGGGTAATAGAAGACTGTCATACTTAATACAATACATTACATAGATAGATATTTTTTATTATACATATAAAATGTAATGGGTGTACTGGGTGTACGTACACCCATTTATTATTTGCAGACCGTACAAACATTTGTCCCAAGGCGAGAATCGAACCCGTGACCTTCGCCCGCCGCGTCACATCGGTCCTCATGTATTCTATGTATGTACTTACATATTTACAAAAAAAATGTATATAAGTACTATATCAGCTATCTCACTCGACTTAGTTTGGGACTAGAGTGTGAAATTTCCCAGAATATTTATTATAAGCAAGATATCAAAAAAGTCCACATACCGTATTTCCAATCAGTTTCATCAAATACCTGGTATGTTGCTCACGTGAGATCGAAAGTGCGGGAAGGGAAGTAGTTCGGATATTCCCAAGTTAATTGGAATTCTCCGATACGTTCGGATCCGTCTCAATAAGGTGCTATTATTTTATTCCGTGCACAAACGTCAAGTGTCAAGGGTCGTATTTTGATTAACGAGTGTATTTTTGCACAGTGTTATTAAGACTGTGTTAGGAATATTATATATATTTTTTTTAATATACTTACGACTATAGAGTATTTACAAAATGTACATAGTCATATAAAATACATAAGAAACAGTTGAGCTATCTACAGACCGTTGCAAACGATCTATAGATAGTTCAACTGATCCAAATCAGTACCAATCGGAAGCGTACCCAACACACTGGCTGCATTGCCGCGCTGAATAGCAATGCTGATACGTTGGGCCAGATACCTACTCACCAGCCCTCGGGTCAATGTGTTAGGTGAAATGGCTTATTATTTATAGTCTAACAAAGTCAAAGACAAAACTACTTTATTCAGTAAAATCACAAGGATCATTTAGAACCCCGTATCTTATAAAAAGTTAGCGTTGACTTTATGTCATCACTACGTATGGTAATCAATACTTCAAGTCTGCGCTAACTTTTTATAAGATAGACTATAAGATCCCATAGCACGACCTTCACCGGGCTGGTTATTGGATGAAAAGTAATTTATATAAAATTAAATGTGTCAATTAATATATTGTTGCCAAAGATAATGCTGTCTAGAATATGATTAATTAACGCTTTAATTTTTTGGGCTTAGACCCAGATACGACACAAAAACGCTCTGTACGGCGTATGAAGATAAGAAGGGCTGACCCCAAAAGAAATGGGACATAAGTCCAGGAGAAAGAAGAAGACTTACGAGTAGTTTAACTTTACAGATAAGCTTATTTACTGCGTTAAAACTAACACTTATATAAACTATTAACGAAAATTAATAACAAAGTTAGGAAAGAGATAAATAAAAAATACTACAAATTTATTAAACATTTAAGCTTCAAATGAAAAATACAAAAAGTAATCAATAAATATTCATGATACGCTATTTCGTCCTAATCTAATCGAAGTTTGTTATGTAGGAACCAGATTATACTGACAGAATACATAACAACACTCGGATAGAAAAATACATAATATCTACGCCATTAAAAATAAACATATTTTGTATAAGTACTGAATGTGTAAATAAACTTCTATATTAAAAATCTAACATATTAATTTTATAAAAACTTTTAAGAAAGACATTTTGTTTGAGACTTGTAGATTTTCATTTTGCGTCCATATTGTTAGCTCTACAGAAACTGTTATTGTTAGTGATTCCTCGAATTCCTTGATATCTGGTTCTTTTTGTTATGTTAATAATGCACCGTAACACATTGTATGAAAGACTGTTTTCGCTTGCTCGGGCTTCAAAGTAGAATCGACGTAGCAGCTACGCCTTAGCACTCAGCTGTAGCTGCTTGCTACGCACTGCGCCTGTCAAAACAATGCGGACGCTTTAATAATATATGTGTACAGAAGGGTATATAATACATAATTATTAATAACAATATATTAATAATATCCGTGAATGTATGATAACTCACGGACAATTCACACATCACACATCATTAGTCCCAAACTAAGCACAAAGCTTGTGCTATGAGAACTAGACTTCTGATAGAATACTTATATACATTTTTTTGTTTATACATAGATTACATAGTAACACCCAGACACAAAACAAATATTTATGTTCATCACACAAACATTTGCTCTGGGTGGGAATCGAACCCACAACCCATGGCATGGAAGGCAAAGCTGCTACCAACTGAGCTGTGACACCTGTCAATATAGTCACAGGATTCGTTCATCACGTATAATCTTAATAGAAGAGTTTTACCGAAGAATAATGTTCTGTAAAAAGCTTACCTACTGTTAATTTTGTATACTGTTCTAATACCTGATAGTGTAAGCCTAATTTAGGTATTAGTTTTGGCAAGTACCCAACCGTATCGTTGAACATAATGCTTTTAATGGACTTTTTGTAATGGAGTCATCAGTTCTTATTGCGCGAACGATTCTGGCATGCTGCGGAGCGACAAACAACTTTATTATGCTGATTTTACGACTGCTTTTGGATGATAAGGGCGCTGTCAAAGTAAGTGTTGAAAACGTATTTTGCCAACTTTATATACAAGTATTATCACGTAGATACGTACATAGTTATGTCTGGTATGCTTAAAGTATTTACAAAATGTACATAAGCATATAAAATACATAAGAAACTGTTTAGTACTATACACAACAATAGTTTTTTTATTAATACTTACATAGAATACATAGTAACACCCAGACACAGAACTAATACCCTGGGTGGGAATCGAACCCACGACCCACAGCATGGAAGGCAGAGCTACTACCAACTGAGCTGTGACGCCTGTCATGTATGCCTGATATTTTCTAGATATGTTGTATTTTTATACAAATAATAAAATATCTATGTTCACAAAGTTTCCACAAAATACCCAGACCGTTATCTAACCTAAAAAGGTTGTAGGTAGTTAATCAAGGCTAGAATCCCTATAGTCTTGCTCGTGACGGATTGAACTGATTTACCTTCGAGCTGACTCCGAATACCTTATTCATGAGCACATGTTTTGATGTAGATACGCGTGACTAGCCAAATGAGATGGGAATTGGGCAAAGAAATAGTTTACCTTTCAAACTATTTCTGTATCTTACTAGCAGCCCGTCCCGACTTCACACAGGTGTATTCATCATCATCATCATGAACCTATATTAGTCTACTGCTGGACGTAGGTCTTTCCCAAGACGCGCCACTGAGCCCGGTCTTCGGCTCCTCTCATCCAGTGATTGCCAGCTACACTCCGCAGATCGTCGCTCCATCTCGCCCTTGGCAAACGGGTGTATTGCGATTACAAAATACTTTATTGCACATAAATAGTTGTACAGAGGCGAGCTTTATGCTAACATTCTCTTCCAGCTAACCTTTGTGTAATGTGGAGTGTGGTAGTGCAATACTAAGTTTTAGTAAGGATCTTATGTTTTCTAGCAATAAATAAAGCATTTGTTACTTAGGGTGAATGCAGCTTTCTATACCTACTGTACTAGCGGCTCGTCCCGGCTTCGCACGGGGTACGTTACTAAAGTTTTAGTAAAAATCTCTTATATTTTTTAGCAATAATAGCTATTGTTACTCAAAGTGAATCTAGGTTTAATAGTGAAAGAAATTTTAGAAATCGGCGCAGTTGTTTTTGAGTTTATTCATGACAAACAAACATACACACACACAAATACAAATCTTTCCTTTTTATAATATTTGTGTTAAGGTGGTTCGTGACGCGTGTTCAAAAAATGAAGTAACTGTGAAAAAAAGGCACCATCTGTGCGAAGCACTAGGTATTAAGTTATAGCAAAAGTATCTAGAGCGCCATCTAGTTACTTGAACTAAATACTTGTGTAGAAAGAAATAGGAAATCTTTTTTCTCTTTTTCTTTTAGTTATTCTTTTATTTATCGTACTTTGTCATATTTACATTCGAAGCGGACTTGTCAGCGTAAAGATTGTAATATCTTACACCCGTCTCCCGTGCAAAGAAGTTTGGTTGAACCAAACAGGTTTCTTTCTTATAATTTTAATGCATTCTACATAGCATAGGTGGATAATAACGTACAAAAAAATATATCTTTGGATTTTCAAATCAATTTTCTTTAAAATCAATTTATTGTAAGAAAAGTAAATATATTTTTTACCATAATATAGTTGTAAAAATTTAAGTACTAATAAAATACTTATTTAAAAACGGTTCATAGATAAACCTTACTGACTAACACACTTTACAACAATAGTAAAGTATACTTTAGATGCTAGCATACACTTTTCTTATATAAAATGAAAATAACACTAGTACACAAAAGTAATACATATTGATTGATCTTTCATCTGCGGCAATGGTCCCCTATTTTACCGCTAGACTAATCCAGACGTCCAAAATACTAGAGCCAAGAACTGTCATTGTACTGGGTCACCATGGTAAGGATGTATGACTTGAAGTTGGTCGCCTTCTTCCTACTTCAACCCTTCATGATACGGCAACGGTCTCTTCACGAAGATGTTTTCTTATCACAAGGTGAATGTTGGTCACGGTGGTCTCAGCCTATGGTTCTTGTAGTACTTTCTTCGCGTCAAGGATTTCTGCCTGCGAGTAACTGAATGCCAGGATCTGGGCTAGATTGCCCAGACAGCTTCCATGAAATCTAGCTTACATTGCATTAAAAATAGGCACTATTTGAGATATATTACAAACTATTTGAGATTTTTTTAACAACAAAATGTTGGGTGTTTATGACTGACATATTTATTTACTTACTACTAGTTGTCATGACAACCAAGAAAAAAGTTAAATGTACCACGTAACAACAAAAAGTTTGCTACACATTGTATGAGTATAGTTTTGTTTACCTACTCATATTTCGTAGCTCAATCGTAAATGTAACGTATATGGGAGATATACTGTGCGCTAACGCGGCATTGTTTTTTTGCATCATTTTGTGCAGAATTAAATATTAAAAGAAACATATATACAGGGTCTAACAGAAGGGGTGGACCAAAAGCAACAGGGCCGATGCAGGAGCTCTTAGCCTATCGATATTACCCCCATGTATGTTCAGCGATATTCAGTCGTTCAAAAGTTACTCGCTTTTTATGTTTTTTTTTTCATAATTTTATTTTAGGTTAGATTTCTCTTGTATACCCAAACTATTAGAGCTACAACCGTATTTTTTTACACCTTGTAGCTTCATAGTAGACCTTTCGTACTTGATAGTTTGGGAAAACTTGGGAAATATAACCTAAAATATGTTAATGAAAAAAAAAACATAAAAGTGCGAGTAACTTTTGAACGACTGAATATCGCTGAGCATACATGGGGGTTATTTCGATAGGTATTGAGCTCTTCCATCGCCCTTTTGCTTTTGGTCCACCCCTTCTGTTACACCCTGTATAATAAACCTCTTTTACCCTGTTCGGAACAGCGGCTATTGTAGCTGGATATTGTAGCATTATTAACTGTATAGTATGAAAATAAAGTTCGCATAATTCTACACCATAATAAAATCAAAAAGTGTATGTACTTAGTATGAAACAAAACTAGCGGTAATTAAATATGTACTGTACACGTAATATATGAACCACCTGTGTTGTAATTTCTCGACAATACATTACATAGATAGATATTTTTTATTATATATATAAACACCCAGAACACCCGGAATAAATATTTGCAGATAGTACAAACATTTATCCCAAGGCGGGAATCGAACCGGCAACCTCCACGTCGTCAATGCCACCGCGCCACATCGGTCGTCAATGTTTAGGTATCTAGTAAGTATACGACTACGTCATTCGCTCGAATACTTACAATTATCTATCAAATACAAAATTCTAAGGTTTGTTGTCAGCTCTCCAGTCGTAGGAAAAGAAACAAGACAACAAAACTAAATCTATCCCTTTTCTTCTTGAAAATGCTACGTTGCCAATCTATTATCTAAACTAAAATTCTAGAAAGGATAAGATTTGTCTGTTTGTTGGTCACTATTTAATTCAAAAGTACACGTCCTATTTTAAAACTATTTCTACATAAGGATGTAATATCTTTACCGAGTAACATAGACTATTTTATGTACAAATTGCAATATGAAAAAAACGTTTCAATGTAAAATAAAGTGAACGCCA
This sequence comes from Ecliptopera silaceata, assembly GCA_932527185.1. NCBI lineage: Eukaryota > Metazoa > Arthropoda > Insecta > Lepidoptera > Geometridae > Ecliptopera > Ecliptopera silaceata. The sequence continues at coordinate 3,351,892 of OW052208.1, read as the reverse complement.
AAAACGTTGCCGAGCCGAAATATACAACGCGTGCCGTGTCACGGGTCACTAGTAGTCAGTCTCACTACTGCTAATAATAAATAACTGATAAATGTCACTGTTCATAAAGTTTGGTTATAAAAGTGTGGCCATAAATGTATTTCCTTGCAAACATTATTATCAAACTGTTCGTTTTTTAATGTTCTGTAATTATAAATATAAAGAAAAATTATTTATACTACACCTGCTCGGAAAGTACCTTGATACTTTATCAAATTTACGGTAGAAAGTACGTCATTGCATATCGAACAAATATGCGGGGAGAAAACGCATCTGAGCGGGAGAGAAAAGTGTATGAAAATCCATTTCTTACGTGGTTTTTCTTTTTTAATTTTGGGTAAGACTATGCGCTGGTAACCTAAATATCAAAAGCCAAAAAGTTTTTACAGTGAGTTTTACTAGCTGTGTGTTGGATGGTGTCAAACAATTTGAAAAAAGAACATGTGAAAATTGCAGACGCCATTGGCGCCATTTTCAATTTGTGTGTTGTTTGAGGATTCAGTTTTCGTAGAAATTTATTTTCCTCGTAGGTGTAGTATAAAGCACTATGTATCACTCAAGAGAAAGTGCGATTCCCGATCTCGGGTGTTTTAAAGCCCTCGCCTTCGGCTCGGGCTTCAAACGACACCCTCGACGGTAATCGGTCACTTTCTCCTCTCGGTGAACAATGTACTATTCATTAAAAAAAACGTTTATTTGTAAGAAAAATTACAAACTTCCAAATAATGCATTGAAATATAGGTAAATAAAACCTTTTTTTTTGTTGTCAAAGTAAATAAAACCTGTAGTAAGGCAACCTCGCTGACATAATTGTCATTGCTAGCTGTCTGTCAATTTAGTCGTACATAGTTGTTTTTGATGAAATTTTATCTTGTAAGTATAGTAATCAATTGTGCCAATTAGAAACTCATTGTGGTAACAGAAAGGATCCGAAGAAACATTCACGCTTTGCGATCACTCCGATCAAGCATTATGATGTAACTGCCCCACAAACAATCTATATCCTTTGTACGCAGGCAAGACAATGCACCAACAACTGCAATTGAAGAATCTTAGCGACGCTACAGAAAACGACATAAATAGCCCGTAGCCCGTTTTTGGGCAAAACATATTCATGTGTTTTATTTGTTTAATTTATAGAGCTGTAGAGAGTCTTACTATTGAAATATTAAATACATATAAACATATTCCTGAAGATATTAGCAGTTTTATTAGAAGGTAGCCTATGTAATAGGTATCTACTGCATTTTATTGCATTTAAGTTCAAAAAAAAATCCAATAAAGTAGGTTTTATAGTAGTCTGTAAAAATTCTGCAGAGCCTCGGCTTTGCAGAAAGACACAGATAAATATCAAAAAAAGGAAGCAACAAAAAGTTACATTTCTGGCAGAGATTTGAACTCGAATACTCTGGTTGTCAGTCCACAGTACCTTGAACTGCGCTATTCGTTCTTATTACCTGCCGTCGAAATTATGAAACGCTAGCGCGTTTCAAATATCGGAAACATTTTTGCGTGTCAAAGTAGATAGCAAGCTTGAAATTCCTCGCCAGCCTCTGCACGTTTTTCCTACTAAAATTATAGTATTTTGTATTGATTAATTGGTATCTATTAATAAGTTTTCGCAAAGGTGAATTTTGATAACTAAACGCAAAAAACCATTAACAAATCAGAAGAAAAACCGCAGTTTTTTAAACTAGCGACATCTTTTGTTGTTGGGCTACCGTCCTGACTGAGCGCTTGGGCCTTAACTATCTGGAGCTGTGACTTCGTCTTGTTTTCGTTATATTTTTGACAATTCACACAATATCTTTATAAATTATAACCTACATGTTAATCAGATGTATAAACTACATAATTGTAAAGTTTCATCAAAATCCATTCTGTTATTTTTACGTGAAAGAGTAACAAACATACAAACTTTTGTGTTAATAATATTAGTGAGTTGCTGGAATGTGTTTGAAAGGATACAATATTCATCTCGGTCTAGTCCCAAAATAAAAATAAATATTGACTTAATGTATATTTAGTTTTGTAAGTACAGATATATCGATATTGCCTTACTTTCTTAGTGAGGCGTCACGCGGTAGCTTTGTTTTTTGTGCTGGGGTCGTGGGTTCCATTTCTTTCAAGAAGAAACGTTTGTGATGCCACAAACAGCGTTGAATTGCGAACTTCCTCCGTTTTCCGTCGGTTAAAAACCAAATTTTAATTTTTTATCGGCAATTTAGTAGTATTACAAGTTTTGCTCTACTAGATAGCGTTGTGTAATAAGCTAGTTACTTACTATAATTCCTATTGTATCACCAGATCTATTAATATAAATAAAAAAGTTTTGTGTACTAATGATAATCATCAATTAACCATTAGTTTAGATAGAATTAAATAATTAAATTCCATTATCATGCTATAACCAGTGCGAATAGTTCCAGGGTATCTCCCGGGATGTGGAGCACTTTGCAACATTAATGCAAACCACGTTTTAATTAAAACAAAACGGTACGGAACGCTGCCCTTATAGCACGTATAATATGTACTGTATGAACATCTAAGTCAGAAGTTGCTTAGCATCTGTAGTCTTTAATTTAGTGGTATTTTTAATCGATGTAACAAAAAGAGGTTCTTAATTCGACTGGATGTTTTTTATATGGATGTTTCTTGCCCGTTCTTCTAGGCTCTGGTCGCGTGGAACTGGCACCTAGAATCACCTAGTATGTAAGACGATAATGATGCTTGTGATTTTATTGAATAAATAAATATTTGACTTGATTTGATTATGTAACTTATGCGGTTATTCCAATAATTAATCATATTTGATTATTTTTTTGGAAGATCGTAATAGTGGTCCCATTTTTCCATTTTTCAATAAGGTTTGTTAAGTACTTTCTAAATTATTCTTTAAAAATGTGTTTAGTTTGTTAATGGCTATTGAGGTTAGTTTTGTTTAATTTGAAAAAATAAATAAATAAATTATGTACAATGGACTTTGGTGTATTGTAATAGGTATGACACTGAGATAGAGGTGTAAACTATTTTTTTTTGTTATTTAATACTTTATTAGAGTGCTGAATTGAAATGAACATTCTACTTACAAGTGTAAAAAAATATAGTTTAAAGGAAACACTTGTAGAAAGAGCTTCAATTTTCGAAATAGATGAGGGTGTAATTTCAGCAAAAATATGAGCCTCAACAAATTCGGTCATCTCCAAAAATCTACAAATAAACATCTACACTAAATATACATCTAAAGTGTGAAGGTACAATTGTATACTAGAGTTGTTAAGCTAGTTATAACAGGAACTGTGCCAACAATTCATCAAACAAATTTTATGTCTCCAAGGCAGTAAAACTACTTGACCGTACTACCAAAATTACGACACGTAATAGCTTTCGCAACCACAAAGATAGCCCTTATGAGGGTTGAGCACGAATAAATGTGACAATCGTAAACGTAACGTAACACACTGCGCGCTACAGATGCAACGTTCGACAGTAAGAGTACGTTCAGATGACAAGTGTTCAACGCGCGTTTACAACTACATACTTATATATATATATGCTAGCACGCGTTTTAATAAAACGCGCGTTAACGCTGCGCTAGCGCTAGGCTTGTCAGCGTGCGTCAACGCGCGTTTTGAGATCATTGGTTTTCTATGTTTCCGTTCAGTTGAGCGCGCGCTTTCGACGCGGATATACACATTTGAGAGATCTATGTCTAAAATCTGTCTAGTCTGAAATCTATGGCGTTCAACGCCTGACGAGCGCGTGTCATGTGAACACTGTACAAAAAAATTGCGCGCGTTCAGCGCGCGTTATTATATTAAATTATGTTTCTTTTAAATATATCGATAATAAAACCAAGTCGCAGGCCAGCCAATGAAGTATATTTAAAAATTAAACTACATAGCATTCTATTACCTAGTATAAAAGTACAACTTACATAATCTGGAGCAGTGCTGTAACATTTGTCACATTAAGCGCGCAATGTATCCGCAATAAATACACTTCTATGCATATGCGTCCCGTCGGACCATTCTCTGTAATGTTTAAATTGACAATTTATTTTTTATTGCGTCAATCATGCAGAGGTTTTGATGTAATTCGTAAACGCGCCAGCTCTGATACAATGGAAGTCTGCAGTAAAAATGGATGTGTGATTGTGATTACTGGACAAAGAAATCGTATTTATATTTTAAAAAATCTAGGGAGTCGTATAAGGAGTTCAAGGACCCTCCTTGACCTCCCTATACGACTGTCTATATTTTTTAAATAGCCTTGAAGATAATAGCGTGACTTGCACTCATTATGCGGACAAGAGCGTAGCTCTAAAATAAGAAGAAGAAGAAATATATATATATATATACAAGTACTAGTTTTTGTTCAGTTCTCAATTAAGATGCTGACTGACATTACTGAAAGACATTACCTCGCCAAGCACTGAAATAATATTGGTGAACAGAAATATGAAAATTACTGTGTATGATAATGGGATAAGGGCAGGGGAATGATGATGATGATGATAAAACAACACTTAAATAGTGTATATTAATCCAGACTATTGAATAATCAAAAATAAAATTTCATTTATAAACTCAAGCACTCAACATTCACAGAGTTTAGGCTTAATTAAATTATTCAAAAAATAAACAAATCATTGTTTTATTTTTCCACAATCAAAAAATGTTGATCCAAATCTCTGATTACAATTTCATTAAAAACAATCCTTACGAACAATAGAAACACCATTTTAATTATTCAAGTTTAGTTTTACAATAAGAACCGTGGTTTTCATTACACCTCCCTTAAAAGTAAAGGGTAGCTCGACCCTTGCAAATAGGGTAGATGCGGGTAGATAGGCAATATTTTGAGTCTGGGTTACCCGGCAAAGTTGAGGATGTAGGAAAAAGTAGGGTTGTTTTGCTATGGTAATGTTGTAAGTTCGGTATGAGCTTATAATGAAGGCTTTTTGATTTATTTCATAACCGCCCTGACTTTGCACGGGAGAATTTTTTGTTGTGTCATCGGATTAATGAAAGCTTATGACACCCAAAACTAATGTGGCTTTCATTATTTAATATTATTTTCACAAAAAAGTTGATCTAGATATAATGATAAATGACGTTGTCTTAAATAAACTTATAACCCTCTTTTTGCTCCGCGTCGGATAATAAAATATCTCATTGTTCTAGTTATAAACAATATTCTCAACTAACACCCGACCATTAATAACACAAACTTTAAGAAAAAGTAAAGCCCATCTTATTTACAAATTCATTAAAAGTTACTAATTTAAATTCATTTGTTTAGTCAGGGGGGCTATCCAGCAAGGGGAAACATGCGTGACCGAATATCCTTTCAGTTGCAGTTCAGTTTTCAATGATTTTACTATAGTAACTCATCAGTATTCCGTGGAATTTTTGTGGACTGAGCTGTTAAAAATAACGTCAATGCCGCGGTTTAGGGCGTGGCTTATCTGATTTGAGCATGGCCTACCTGATTTTTCGTTAATTCTATCAAACGGTATGAAAAACGATCAGTCAAAATATCAATAAAAGACGAAGAAGAAAACTGAAATGCAATTTGATCAAATAACAGTTCAAAAAAATTCAGTTGTCAGGATACCCCCCCCCGCCCCCCAGTGGTTCTAGTCTAAAATGACTTTGCGTCATTAGTTAAAATAACCAAACTTTGTACACAACTATTTTTGTAATGGATAATGGCTTGCTCTAAATTGTTGATACCATTACTCATTTTGTTGGGATGGTCTACTGATAATTGTAAACAAAAACGTCTTTGTAACAAATAATACAACACCCCTAGTCTACGCCTACGCTATTTATTAATTTAATTCATTAATCATTGACAAATCGTGGCCAAGAAAAGTTAAAGATCAGTTATTAGATATTAATAAATTTAGTTTAGCACTTTAGTTATTAATAGTTTGTTATACCCCCATACAAATTAAATTTGGGCTATTTAAATAAAATAAATAAATAATGCTGGACAATCCACACAACATCATCTAGCCCCAAGCTAAGCAGAGCTTGTGTTATGGGTACTAGAAGACTGACATACTTAATACACTACATTACATAGATAGATATTTTTTTATTATACATAAAATATACAATACCAAGAACACCCGGAATAAAACATACATATTATTATATTAATAAATTTAGTTTAGCACTTTAGTTATTAATAGTTTATTATACCACCATACAAACAAAATTTGTGCTATTTGCTAGTTACATCACTTATTCAAATAAAAAAATCTAATGTACATCGAAAACCCTTCAGTACTGCGATTATTTAAAAATCCTTTTTGAAATCAATACGATCGTAAACTCAATTAAAACTTAATCCAATTAAAAATATCGAATCCTTCAAAAGAAAATCATTTATAACAATTTAAGATATTTGTTCGACACCTCCAACGGGGTTCATTTATAAAATTGTAATGAAGTTAGTTATAAAGCTTTGATATCAACTACATTTTATACGCGATGAAAAAAATAATTAACGTAATATAAATATTTTATCGTAAAACTGTTTGATAACTTTGATTGGTTTAAAACTAGATGGCGTTGGACAAACTTGTACATAAGTAATTAAAAAACAAAAACTTGTTCTGCATATTTTTTTTTTTTTATATGTATATAAAAATATCTATCTATGTAATGTATTGTATTAAGAATGTCTGTCTTCTAGTACCCATAACACAAGCTCTGCTTAGCTTGGGGCTAGATGATGTTGTGTGGATTGTCCAGCATTATTTATTTATTTAACAGACAACGCCAACACTATTTAAAATAATCGTATAATATTGTATACATAGACTTAGATTACTAATACTTACAGGCGGTTTCTCGAACGATGATCAACGAAAAAATCAAATAATTACTATGTGTCAAACTCGAATCAATCGTGATTTGGGTTTCCAGAAACCGGCCGTTAGAGTCTGAATTGGGTTTTTTTCTCATTCGAGTTAATGCCCAACGGTCTGTCTTATAAAAAGTTAGCGCAGACTTGATGTCTTGATTACCGTTCCTAATGGTGACGTAATTTCAACGCTAACTTTTTATTAGATAGGGGGTTAGGAGGTTTTTCGATCAACCTTTATAACGTTACTTTCTCTATTTTAACTTGTAGGTATATGGAGAAATATCAAATCAAATCATTTATTTGTCTGTGAATTTAGGTGGTACAAAAGTGGTGGTTAGTAGATAGTATTTTGATTTTCTAGATTCTGCTTGTTAGCATACAAACATTTTACATTCTTACTATTATAATATCCAAGTCCTTGGAATTTTCAAATCATACCTACTAACCCTTATAACACTATGTCAAAGCCATGTCGTTTTAATTATATTTTTACTGAGGGACGCGAAACAAGCACCGCCTATACATCGTTCAAGTGTTTTCGAGTTCGGGTATTCAAATACACAACGTGTGATAATGGAATAAGGATGATATTTCAATACTCAATTTTGGATGAGAGGAAATATTATCTCGCAATTTGATTTGAAAACACACATCGTAAATGATAACTACACATTCACACACAAATAATACTTGCCGTAATAATGCGGAACATGGTTTAAGATTCAAATAGGGTTATAAAGAGGCCTATGTTGTGGTTGTTGGATGTTTGAATTAGGCGTTTTGTCTAATGAGAATTGGGGACAAATTCGACCTAGATAGCCAAAGTAAATAAATAATCCTGGACAATCCACGCAACATCATCTAGCCCAAAGCTAAGCAGAGATTATGTTATGGGTACTTGAAGACTGACGTAGGTACATAATACAATACATTACTTAAATTAATATTTGTTTTATACAATTTATCTACTATTATTATAAATCAGTATGTCACAGCTCAACTGTTACAGGTGTCACAGTTCAGTTGGTAGTAGCTCTGCCTTCCATGCTGTGGGTCGTGAGTTTGATTCCCACACAGAGCAAATATTTGTGTGATGAACATATGTATTTGTTCTGTGTCTGGGTGTTACTATATTCTATGAATGTACAAAAGAAAAATCCATGTAAGTATTATATCAGCAGTATAGTACAAGCTTAACGCTTAGTTTGGGACTAGAGTGTGATGTGGGAATTGTCCGTGTTTTTTTTTTATTATAATTTTGTTACTAAGATCCAATAAGAATGAAGTCACAACAAAAATAAAACATTATTTAGTAAGGGTTTTATTTATATTAACATTATGTCCTACTTTGAGAAAATAAACGAATAAACAGATGTAAGCTTCGAAAAGAGAGATTACTTGCGCATAACTTAAGTTAACACGCTTTGCGACTGATGGCATACTTAACAAGCTTCTCAATTGAGATATTAATATGGGAAATTGTATGTGTATCCATCTTATACTTGAAGCGAGAATATTGAGATGAGGCTGTTTTATGCTTCTATAATTCCGCGGTTGACACGCTGCGATGTAGACCCTGTACATCTACCATGAGTTGTCACAGTAAAATCGCCTGACTTTACTGCAGTAGTTACATAAATATTAGTATTACAAATTTTAGAACCCAACTATCCGCTAGAGGCGCTGTACAAATCTTCATACATTTTTTTAACTACAGACGCTAGCGAGTATACATTGTAAAAACTCATGGTAGAGCAACTGGTTGTTTACTGTTGTACAGCCATTATTTTGTACATATTCTGAACATTTTTAAGCTATTGCATAACTTCTATCGCGGGCCTTGAGTGTGGGAATCCAGAAATTCCGTAACGAAAAAACCTAACGAAAATAACCTAACACTGCGCATGCGTAATCAAGCAAAAAATGCTATAGCTTTACCGCAGTACAGTCCCCGAGTGCCGCGTCATTTTTTTATCTAAGAAGGCATAGCAGAATTATGGTTTTTACTATAATTTATGGTACAGATAGTGTTAGTAAATCTGCCATCAGTCAAGTAACTTAACGTGGTCAGACTATAATTGAAAAAGTGTAAATTCAATTTCGTCACATTTATTCGTTTCATAATTTTCAATTTTAATCTATTTCCAAGATTCAAGGTAAGATAATGCTAATGATAACATTATAATGATCTATAAAACCACTGTATTAAGGTCGAAATCATAAATTTTTTACAGCGCTTTTTGATTTATATCTGATATCACAGTGGAACTTTTGCACTGAAAAAATGGTCTCATAAAAGGTACTTTTCAGATGAAGATTAAAAAGCTCAGAGGTCCTAACTTCCGGAGAGACGGTTAAGTCATTAAGGTATAAATAAGATCTTTAATTTAAGTCTTTAAGGTATAAAAGGCCTATTTAGGAACAGTGCAGACTCATTTTTTTATCACGGACATGAAAAACTTAAAGGTACTTTACCTACGACGTAGGGTCAAAGGTATTTTTTTAGGTATTGATTATAGGGAGCCTTAGGGATGAAAAATCAAAGATGTGAGAAAGAATGTTTTATAATTAAAAAGCGATCTTTTCCTACAGATCGATGTAAGCAAAGTAAGAAAATAAAAGCTAATTTCGTTTTTTTATTGTCAAAAGAAAAATAAAATATTTCTTACTTTCCGTAGTAACACTTATTAAAATCAAGAGTAAGTATTTACTTGTAGCAGTGATATAATTATCATGATATAATTAAGGATCTTTTTTTATTAACATAAACTGTCCCACTCCTGGGCAAAGGTCTCCCCCCTTTTCTTCCATTCTTTTCTATCAGCCGTAGCTTCCCACCAGGCTCCGTCATTAAGAATTATAAAAAATATATTCTAATTGTATTTAGATACAAATAAATAGATTCTATTGTGCATGTAGAAATAAATGCACTGCAGTCATATAAATAACATTGGAAACAAAGAGGGTATTCCGAACTAAAATAACGACGGAAGAGACATGAAATACTTAAAATGTAGATTCTTTTCAGGGGATTTTCAAATAAAATTCTACAGTAGTACTTATTTACCTTATTTAGTAATACATATTTTATTTATATTTATTCTTATATTATAAAAATTAAGACGTGTTATACATAGAAATTCTCGCGAAAGTCTTTTTTGCGCTTATAAAAGCTTGACAATGAATTCCTTTAAAATGGAATGTATAATCTATAATTTAATAAAACTATAATTGACAGGTATATTGTAAGTGAATGAAAATAAGCTATTAAAACTAATTTGAATTAAAATAACTGACAGGTTGATAACTTACATAGTACTTAATTTCTTAATTAATTAATTTACAGTCGATGCGTCTACAACGCAAAACAAACGAACGATTTATTTATGGTGTTTGGTATACACTGCGGGATCGCTTAGTGACTGTGCTGAGTGCTGCCTCTGAGACGCGCATTGTATCTCAATGAGATAGGTTGAACCCTTGTTTGTTCTTTTGCGTCGCATTTTGAATTCTTGAGCCATTAATTATCCTCGCAAACGCAAACTCAATTTAAAGTGAGTGGCATTTTGGTTTCAAAAGGGTTCTTACAACAGTTTTGAGGTAAACATTTTTAGAAAAACACGAACAACTTTTTTTTTTACATAATGTTACAACCATTCATCTCGATCTCCTGCGTCCATCCACCACTCCGTCGCGTATGAGTCGAGATCGTCTCTCCAACGTCTTCTCGGCCGGCCCGGTCGTCGCCTCATATTATGGAAGAGTTTGGGGGAGACCTTTGCCCTGCAGTGAGACACAATAGGTTAAATAAAAAAAATAAAAATGTTACGTGTCAATATGAATCATGTACCTAAATGTCTTTGGTTATTCTGGAAATAATGGACCTACATATTTAAAATATCATAATAATAATTACTTCTTTGTTTCAGGTAAGTTATTTTATCCGGGAAAATAGGACAGCCTTGTCGACTTCCGGTCTTGAAAAGGAAGTGGGGGAGTAAGATTATTGCGATTTAATTATATATCTATTTCTAGGTGATATACATACTATGTTTATACTATTTGAGTGTTTACGTTAAAGTCATGGCAATTTGAATAATTCATTTCATAAATCAGTTTAATTAAGTCAGTAAATACATAAATAATACCTACTTCTTAAATATTAATTGTCTTAAATATCTTTTCTAAGAACATTAATACTGAGAATAGATTATTTATTTGCAATATTACAAGTATTATAAGAGACATATAAAATACATAAGAAACAGCTGAGCTATCTACAGACCGTTGCAAACGATCTATAGATAGTTCAACTGATCCAAATCAGTACCAATCGGAAGCGTACCCAAGACACTGGCTGCATTGCCGCGCTGAATAGCAATGCTGATACGTTGGGCCAGATACTCACCAGCCCTCGGGTCACGCGTCGCTTCGACTAGACGCCCAGAAATAATTTTGAATAGATTATTATGTCAATGACATTCCGGAAAAACTACAAAATAGAAATCAGATTTATTTAAAAAAAAGTGTAATAATAAACATCCAAAAAGCATATTCAGTTTTTCTGTGCGTGTTTGTTCTAATAGCGTACTTATCTCGATACCAAAAATATAACCTAAAAATATACCATCAAGAAATTCCAGTTTATCGTTTTTCGGCGGAATGCTCTGAGAGCTTAGTCCGAGCTTGCATTTTAGAAGTCCCTACTCTCGAGCCGACAGTCGTCTCTGGTCGTCTCTCGGATGTCCATACATTTTTGTATGGATATCCGAGAGACGACTCTCGGCTCGAGAGTTGGGAGTTCTAAAATGCAAGTTCGGACTAAGGCCTCTGAAGTAGGTGTTTACGTTTGTCGACTGAAAATGAGACTTCTTTTGCATAAAAAATGTGTAAACTAGGCCTTTCCTGCTTAACCTTTGACAGTTTTAAACAAAAGTCGCCAATTTACAAGATCTTCGAGATAGAAGTTACTACCTGTTTTCATTTTAAAATTAAGTATATTATTTTCGTAGAGGTCAGGAAAGTTAGAAAATTGTTTGTTGAAAATGTCAGGAGAGTTAATTTATCTCAAAAATTACGTTTTTATGCTTTACCTTACGATAATTTACTAAAGTACCTAGCGAAAAAGAATCACGTACAGATATGCTGTACGTTAAAATAGCTTTCTTAAGAAAATAAAAATGCAAAGGTAATAAATAATTCCGTTCAGGATTCAAAATAAATTAAATTTGCATACACCCCATATATTTTTCCATTTACGTGGTTACTACGTGAGCTACGTTGCTTTCGCTTGTAAACAATATAACATAAAAACTTTGTTTCAAATCATTCGCATGCGAACTCTGCTTGCTCGTTTTCTTTCTTTGTTCCGCTTACAATCAGAAATTCACCATTTACTGGAGGTACGCTTCTCTGAGTTATTTTAAATTTATACAAGAACAATACGGAAGCTTGGGAATCGGCGTAAAATCCATGAATGTGACAGAGCTACAAGTTTTATAAAAAAAAATCTTATTCTAAAACTTTGCAATAAAAGTCGATTGTAAGAGGATTACGAAGTTAAACAAACAAACGTAAGTCTTTTACTTTTGAGGAGGTAGAATTGTATGCTCAACGAATTATCATGATCTAAGAACAACAACAGCGCTCAAAGTCAGGATCGAAGCATGTCGTTCAAAGTATTATAACGTTTAAAACTCTATGATAACTTTCTTAGTCAGTTAATAATGCACTAAATCGAACTGCATAAAATACCTTTTAACATAACTCTATGTTATTATTGGACAAAGTCTGAAAAAGAGGTTATTAGATTAACGGCCGGTTTCTCGAACGATGATCAACGAAAATATCAAATAATTACTATGTGTCAAACTCGGATCAATCGTGATTTGGGTTTCCAGAAACCGGTTGTAAGTATTTATTCATAAACAAACTTACGACTATTACAGTATTTAGAAAATGTACATAGGCATATAAAATACATAAGAAACTTATCAAAAACTATAAAAATACTAGATTGAATACAACAGATTCCTTACTTTAACAGTTTTTGTGGACGTATTTTGTTTCAGTTTCAGTTTATTTATTTCCATGAACAAAATACATTGTATGCGGAAAATTAAAATAGCACATGCATTAAAAATAAGAAGAAACAGAAATTAATTCATTAAAATATAAATTAAATTAAGTCAAATTAAAATTAAAACACAACAAATTAATACATAATTATAAGCTATTGAATTTTTTATCACTAATCACGATGTATACCCAAGAGCAGCTAGTACAAAATTTATTTACAAACAAACTTATGACTATACAGTATTTACAAAATGTACATAGTCATATAAAATACATAAGAAACAGTTGAGCTATCTACAGACCGTTGCAAACGATCTATAGATAGCTCAACTGATCCAAATCAGTACCAATCGGAAGCGTACCCAAGACACTGGCTGCATTGCCGCGCTGAATAGCAATGCTGATACGTTAGGCCAGATACTCACCAGCCCTCGGGTCACGCGTCGCTTCGACTAGACGCCCAGAAATAATTTTGAAAACGCGGTGGGCCTCGGTACCCCACGGACCTAACAAAGATAAATAACGTCAATAAAGTATGTGACTGATATGTGTTGGCTGAGATTAGAGGATCACGTTAAATGAGTTAAAAAAATATGATGTCATAATATTATAAATCGCAATACTTGCAGATGAGTCCTCGTTCTATAAATATTCAACCGCACGTTTGACTAAATGTTTTAGTATTTATTACAAATATTTTGGTCAGCAAGTCACGCTTCACGCGTTAATATTTAAAGCACTTTTTTATCTAAAATTCTGAATGTGCGCAAATTTTACTGAACGATGTCAAAAGCCTCTAGCTAAAAATGACAAACTGAATTAAAATTTAGACTAGTGGAGTTTTTAGAAATATAAATAGAAAATATGATACCTACCTACCATGACATAAGATAAAAAAAAAAATCGTATTCGTAGTAATTGATTCATGTTGGTTATGAAAGGTCTATCTGAAAAAAGACCACTTTTCAGTATAGAACATAAATGAAACCATTTCGAAATAATAAATATACAATAATTTCATAATAAATAATAATGCTGGACAATCCACACAACATCATCTAGCCCCAACCTTAGCAGAGCTTGTGTTATGGGTACTAGAAGACTGACATACTTAATATAATACATTACATAGATAGATATTTTTATTATACATATGAAATACCCAGAACACCCGGAATAAATATTTGCAGATCGTACAAACATTTAATGGCGGGAATCGAACCCGCCTTATATACTATATATACTTTGGTATTGTACAATTCAATTGTATTTGTTTTAGAGAAAATTATCGATAAGGCGTTACTCAGAGCTCCATTATTCCCTGGTTTGTGCTACGTAAAGCCACAATCAGAGTTTCAAATTAATACGTCTTCATTTGCAGAATTGTTTGTTATAAAATATAGTTTAATTACGCTTAGTTTTAATGGAGTAGATCAAGTTTGTATTGTTCTGTGTCTGGGTGTTTCTATGTATTTACAAAAAAAATGTACATAAGTATTCTATCAGCACCCTTGTTCCCCATAGTACAAGCTTTGCTTAGTTTGGGCCTAGAGTGCTGATAAATACTTAAGTATATAGATTGTATGTGTTAAATTTCCAAATATTGATTTGTTTATTACATACTTACATAATTATTATTATATAGGTATAAGTAGGTATATATAAATGAGCATAAACTTTAACCTCCTTAAGTCTAAAAGTCCTCCTTAAGTCTATTTTTAGTCTTTGTTTCTAACTTTTAGTGGCTAAAATAGCTTATTTCAATAAAACAAAAAACTGTCTTATTCAGATCTGACTTACAAGAAAAATAAGTTGAGAACGCTCAATTATAAATTACAAAGGACTGTAACTTATTCAAATAACAGCAAAACAGTTCAAAAGAACACAAAAACAGGCGCTACATAAGTTAATAAATTACAGTATAATTTAAAGTAGAATAAATGTGACAATCGTAAACGTATCGAAACATTGACGTGTTTGAGATACACTGCGTGTTAGTATCAGCTATACTGTCAAACATTGCAGCGCCGTGTGTGTTAAATACGTTACGTTTACGAATGTCACTTTTATTTGTGCTCTGTAGCTCTGCAATGAGTTTTTACTATACTATATATACTATACTCGCTAGCGTCTGTAGTTAAAAAAAAATATGAAAATTTGTACAGCGCCTCTAACGGATAGTTGAGTACTAAAATTCGTAATACTAATATTTACCTCACTACTGTAGTAAAGTCAGGCGATTTTACTGTGACAACTCATGGTAGAGGTACTGACTCGGTTCCGGTTGATACCAAGCGGATTGAAGTATCATTTATTTGCGAGAATAAATCTGGTAGTCCCTCGCGAATTCATTTGATATTCACTCCATTTGTAATGGAATTGAATCAATAAATACGAATGATAGATCACAACAATGAAAAAGCATGTTCGCTTAATGAAAACCACTCACGCTACGGAATCCTTTATCCTGTTTCGTGATATAATTTATTGCAAGTTCATTTGGTATAAATGTAAAAACGAGTTTTGATCGATTAGAGAAGAATGAAGTCAGGTGGACGAATCTAAGCATGAAAACTTCTTTCAAATTTCTTTTGTTCTGTTACTATGTCAAGTACGTATTGACAAAAAAAAAATCTTATAGGTAAGTATATATTTTTTTGCTATCAGTAATCTAGTTGTCATAGCTTTGCTTAGTTTAGGACTAGAGTGTGATGTGTGACATATCTGAGAATATTTATCGACAAATTAATTCTCTAAACACAATCGAATATCCTTACCTATATAATATCCGAGAGTAAATAGAGTAACAGAGGGTTCCTCATGCTCCAATAAACAGAACTATGCCAGAGGGGTGAACACGAATGAATGCGACAATCGTAAACGTAACGTATTTAAGATACACTACGCGCTAACGCAGCAACGTTCGACTGAAAAGCTGATACTTCTTTAAACGTCTTCAAACTTCAATTGCATTTATTCAATAAAATCACAAGGATCACTTTGAAACGTCTTACATACTAGATGATTCTAGGAGCCAGTTCGTCGCGACCAGACTGACGCGCAGTGTATCTCAAATATAAATGTTTTGATACGTTTACGATTGTCACATTTATTCGTGATCACCTCTCTGGTTTGGTATTCTGTTGTATAAATCAAGTAAATCTATAGTAAAACCACAACGAAGATTAGTTTCGTATACACAATCATGGTGAATGTAGACTGTAATTGTCTGAAGTGATTCAAATTAGCGAGTGCCGCAAAGCGTAGTAATCACAGAGACGGTTTGAGCCTTCAAAGAGCTACCGCGTTAGTGACGTCATGCTATTTATTCCGCGCGGATTGGGGTACCGTGGGAAAAAAATGTATTTATTTATTTATTTCATTTTACAAGGTCCATTACAGGTTTTAACTAATCCGACATTGTAAACAAAGTGTGATAAAAAATGTGGTTGTGATAGAACAAGAACACACTAAATAACAGATAACAATATCCAACCTTTGGGTAGTGATCATTCGCTATATAAGCAATTGTTTTTTGCTGCATACGAGTATTTGACGACCGATGTGGCGCGGCGGGCGAAGGTCCGCTTGCGACGCGGAGGTTGCGGGTTCGATTCCCGCCTTCGGATAAATGTTTGTACGATCTGCAAATACATATTTATTCCGGGTGCTCTGTGTATTTCATATGTATAATAAAAAACTCTGCTTAGCTTGGGGCTAGATGATGTTGTGTGCATTGTCCAGCATTATTTATTTATAAATTACCTCGTTTTGTACATTTTGTTTTGAAAGCGTACTAAATCATTTACTATGTTTTATAGCGTTTTCGCACAATAATCGATGATTTTGAGTGCGAGTAGAACTCTTAATAAAACAAAAAATAACAAGTTTTAATTTAGATATTTATATAATCGTATAACATAGGCGTTTTTCGCAGGAAGTCTAAATAAAATATTAATATGTAAAGAATATTTTAATATCTAAGTATATATAAGTCGATGTTTAGGTTCCCAAGCCAGCCAGTGTTGTAGGAGGCAGTTCAATGACACAAGTTATAATTAAAAAGTATCAACTCTATGTATAAACTTATGTTGTTTGTTACAAATAGCTCCGTACAATGAAAAAAAAAATCCTAAGAATTATCAACTCTATGTAATTATTATCAACTCTATGTATAAACTTATGTTGTTTGTTACAAATAGCTCCGTACAATGAAAAAAAAAATCCTAAGAATTTTTATTCACAAACAAACTTACGACTATACAGTATTTACAAAATATACATAGTCATATAAAATACATAAGAAACAGCTGAGCTATCTACAGACCGTTGCAAACGATCTATAGATAGTTCAACTGATCCAAATCAGTACCAATCGGAAGCGTACCCAAGACACTGGCTGCATTGCCGCGCTGAATAGCAATGCTGATACGTTGGGCCAGATACTCACCAGCCCTCGGGTCACGCGTCGCTTCGACTAGACGCCCAGAAATAATTTTGAAAACGCGGTGGTACCTAAGGTTTCCTCGTAATAATTGTCCTATACCAAGACAGGAAATGAGAAAAAATATTCGGAACTCTTAGTGCGGAGTCATAACTCGCGTGTTTGCTTTTATTTCCGTTTGACTGCAGCTCTTTGGCTTTGTCTCCGACTGCAGTGTGGCTTTTGAAATGCTAATTCAGCACAGTGCTGCTAGAATCGTCATTCAATTATTAATGCCTCTTAAAAATTCCTTCTGCTCTATTAAAGCCAAACATGCTACGAAATATCCGCGTTTAGTTTGACATAAATAAATAAATAGCTGAGTTATTCATGATAATTCACTAAACATTCGATATAGATAGATAACTCTTTAATGTTCTAACACTACCACATTTTTTATTATATTTTTTTGGTACCTCAATCCGCATGGAAGAAATAGGATGACGTCACTCGGTAGCTCTTTGAAGTCTCAAACTGTCTCTGACATTACTACACACAAATAAAACAAAGACTTTAAACAGGTAGTAATAGGCATCACGATGGGCGGCCTTATCGCTGAGAGCGATCTCTTCCAGGCAACCGAAGATATAATGGTGCAATGCGCTCGGATAATGTAACTGTATGATTGTGCTCTTGAGTAAGTGAGTAGATACGTATTTTATCCTACTTCTATTATAGCGGAAGTTTGTATGGATGTATGCTTGTTACTCTTCTCTAATAACTGGCTTGCTTTCTATGAGAAAGAGACAGAGAAACACGCGCACGCCGCACGGCTTACATAATAGCAAAAAATTAAGACCAAAAGTGGTAACAACACGTTACAACTTTTGGTCTTAATTTTTTCCGTCTAGCTTCTATTTGTACGCGCGATAAGGAACTTTGTTCCAATAATAAAAAGAAGATAAATAGAGGAAATTTTACGGTAATTGGCTAACTGTGATGCAACAAAAACAATGAATTCAAGTTCTCAACACCTGCAGTTCTGCACTAGTTTAACACACTACAAGATAAACTTTTTCTAATTGTAGAGACCACCACAGCGCACTAGTACAGAACATTATTATACTAACGTTAGAAGTTCTGAAGGCTTCGTATCAATCTATAAGTCGGTCTGAAAAACATTTTGCATAGAATAAATAAATAAATACTGCTGGACAATCCACACAACATCATCTAGCCCCAAGCTAAGCAGAGCTTGTGTTATGGGTACTAGAAGACTGACATACTACAATACATTACATAGATAGATATTTTTTATTATACATACAGAGAAAACATCCGGAATAAATATTTGCAGATCGTACAAAAAAAATAGCTTTAAGAATTTGAAATCATGTTTTGTTGAACCTGTGCTTGCTAAAGCTTTCAATCTCAAACTTAAAAATCGTTAATTAAAAATGTCACTGATTACTTTCAATCGTCATTAAGTTAATAACCATTTGATATACTGGAAATGAAAAGCTCTCATGAACTAATGCCATAAAATGTAGACAAATAGAATGAGTGCATAAAAAAGTATCTATTCGATGAAATGCAATACCAACTCGGCAAAATTATATCGATAGATAAGTGATAAATTTTTATTTGTCCCCAAACTAACAAAACAAAAAATAAAAATACATATCTATGTATTTTTATTTTTTACACGATAAGTTGGTCGGCCAAGTTGGTCGATACTTCTTATGGTATCGATACTTTTAAAAACTGGTGCTAACCTGTTAACAGTTTACTAAATACGTTCAGCGTCGGTTGCTTTGGACGCTAACTTAGATTCTAGAACTGTTGAAGTAAGAAAGTTGTATCCTGGACTAGAGCACTAAGTATTTGCTTTCAAGCACCGAACTTGGCAAACTTAGACTCACTTGCATTTCAAGTAAGAGTATGTGATATTTCTTGGAAGATTTGAGTGTTAACATTGAGGACATAAATAGTTTATTTTTGTATGCCTCGTTCTTACTTTACTGGAATATTAGGTACTGTGTATTGAAAGAGATTGCTTAAAGTAAATGATAATACCTCCCATTATATTATTAAAAAACAATGACTGATAGATCATTTAATAAAGATTATATCTTGCTGATATTGTGTCGTAGAAACCATTGAATCAAACTTATCTGTTCAGTATCTACCTATTACACTAACGATAAAACTGATAACGAAATATATTTTCATTGATATCGGTACTGTAACAAAGAAGTTTTGTTACAACCGGTTCTTGACATTTATCAGTATTTCAACGAATTGACAATTGCATGCTGTAAGCGTATAAGCTGGCAGCGCAATAAGAACCAAAACGAAGTTCCGGTATTTTTAGATTGAATAGCGATACTTTAGAAATAGTATACTTCACTATACGCATGAATTAAATCGAGAAAGTTGTATTATGAAAAGATATTCCTGAGTGTTTTACCCCTTCCAGTATGAGACGTTGAAGTTCCGTTTTAATTTACCGTAGAAATAAAAAAAGGTTAATCTTTTCCTCACAAGCTTTAACGATTCAATGACTTTCATTGACACAGATCATGTTGTGGCAAAATTAGGGCAAGTCTGCGTCTTATATTACAAAGGAAAAGGGTCAGAACCCTATAAAGGAGATGTCACAATGAATGTCGGTCGAACCGATAGTTCGCACACATAACGACGCCTACACGATGTTTATTATCAGCTTATAGCGTACTAGTAGTACGCCCCGGCTTCGCACGGGTAGCGTATATAAAAAATATCATTATAATATAGCCTATGTTCAGCGCAGATAATGTAGCTTCACAACAGTGAAAGAATTTTTGTAATCGGTCCAGTAGTTTCGGAGCCTATTCGATGCAAACAAACAAACGATGAAATCTTTCCTCTTTATAATATTAGTTTAGATACATTAATGAGGAAATGATATGAGTGAAAGAGTAACAAACATACATCTCCACATCCATCCATCCATACAAACTTTCACGTTTATAATATTTATAGGAACAATATCAGCAATCCAGTTCCCATAGTAAAAGCTCAGCTTAGTTTGGGGACTAGAGTGTGATGTGTGGAATGTCCCAGAATATTTATTTATTTAAGCTAGGATTTTCAGCGTTGGTTTCACTTTTTGCTTATTATATTCGACCAGCTGGTATCGTGTGGTCGTATCGGTTAATGTGATAAGCTCTATACTTTGACGACCCGATCTTCTATTTATAGTATACCCTCAATTAATCTATTATTATTCATCGTTATTAGATCAAGCTACTATCAGCTTATAGAAGTCCTCTTATAGTAAATATTATGATGTATAAGCTTAGATTGGAAAATAATTTATTTCCTAAATACACATAGTAGAGCGACCTTAGTGCTGTTTAGCATATATACAGTTATGGTAGTTGTTGGCAGGTAGTTACGTGTAGGTAATAACATTAGCATATATACTACATAAGAAACAGTTGAGCTATCTACAGACCGTTGCAAACGAACTATAGATAGTTCAACTGATCCAATCGGATTATTATTAGTGATTATTACTTTTATAGCTACATACAATAATTATACAAAACTATGATGCAAAGTGCTCTCCATTCCATTGGGAAGTAACTTCGACCCAGCCCCAATGTCACCCACATTACAAACGAACGGTTAAGCTACTGTATCTTGCTTCTTTTCTCTTCTTATTATTATATCTCTTCTTATTAATAGGCTCAATTCTTATCTACATAAGCTTCTCAAGCACATGGTTAATCAAAATATTAACGTTATTGACAGGCGTCACAGCATAGTTGATGGTAATTCTGCCTTGCATTCTGTAAGATCATGGGTACGGTCCATATCAATAACAAACTTATATGTGTAGTTACATTGATTTATGTATACATATTTATTGAGGATAAGCAATCGCATTTTGATTTATTATTTTTCTTTGGTTAATATTATAGCTGATAACTCGATTAGTTGTGCAACGTTTAATTTGACACAATAACCGTTGGTTTTGATATTCGTTGGTTTGTTGGTGAACTTAGGGGTTGGTTTAATCAATCGTTAGTGAAACTCCGGAGTTTGAACCCCCTGACCGCTACCCACTTGGCAACTTAGATTATAATAAGTAATGATAGGGTACATGCCGTGGGGGTTCGCTGAGAGCTTATGTATTTTGAATAGACTATAGATGTCTTTAAACGAGCCACTGCCTTACCGCCAAATGTACTAGAATTTGTAAATTTTTACTTAATAAGATAATAGCCCTACCAAACCAAATACCAAATATATTTTTTCACAATAAAATGTTGAAATAAATAAGTAGTAATAATTTTATGGGACATAATCAAGAGCTGTGCATCGATAGATATAACATACGAGTGAATATGTATCGATCACATCGATCATCAAAATTCGTAAAATAGATCGAAAGTTGCAATTTTTTTACACATTTTAGGCAAACGCTTGACCGCAATCTCACCTGATGTTAAATGATGCGGCCTACAGTGTAGAACGTTTGGCTTTTATTTAAGTCTTATTAACCATTATACTTGGCGGTAAGGGGGCCGGTATGATAATTTAATAGACATCCAACAGGTTTCCTTCTATGTTGAGTAGAAACAACGATGCCCTGATTTCTTAACAACCACCTTAAAACAAAGCGTAATAGCCTTCTAGCAATATTATTTCTTGACAGGCGTCACAGCTCAGTTGGTAGTAGCTGTGCCTTCCATGATGTGGGTCGTGGGTTGGATTCTCACCCAGAGCAAATGTTTGTGTGATGAACATGTTCTGTGTCAGGGTATGTAGTATGTATTCTATGTATATATTTACAAAAAAAAAGTATATAAGTATTCTATCATCAATCTAGTTCCCATAGTACAAGCTTTGCTTAGTTTGGGACTAGAGTGTCATGTGTGAATTGCCCGTGTATATAATTCTAAATCAATTATAAACTTGCAAACAATGTATCAAAATGAAAGTGAGATTCTGTAAATAAATTGTTCAAAATAAAATCTAACTGAACCGATATGTGCATTGAATTTTAATATTTTGAAAATTGTTAGCTCTATTTGCGCGTTAGTTTTTACAATCGATTAATTTTTACAAAAAGTTCAACTCGTCCGTGGCATTTAATAACGCGTCCAATGCAATGTATGAATATGTAGGTATTAATTGCGCTTGTATTCAAAACGATTTGATTTCACTGGATTTGTATCTAAAGTATTTTGATTTACATCGCATCTGTTAACTTCATCAACCTATATCAGTCATATCACTGCTGGACATAGGTCTCTCTCAAGACGCGCCACTCAGCCCGGTCTTCGGCTCTTCTCATCCAGAGTTTGCCAGCTACACTCCGCAGAAAGAATCGTCGCTCCATCTCGCCTTAAAATATTTACGGAAAAAATCCGTTTAATGGTAATCGAGATATCCCAGTAAAATTGTTTTTGATTTAACTTTGTGCGACGATTTTTTAGTAGTTATTAGAGAATTGCCCATTCTCCTTTATGAACTCAGCTTAATTTAGCCAAAACCATGAACTTGTTGGTGTTTCATCAAACCCGCGGTGCACTCGAGTATACTCTGACGAATTATAATAGCTGTCGCATCCAGCCTCGTTGTCTTGGTTTGCGAAAACTAATTATAATCTGCGTTCCCGAAAATTAAATTACTGTGCGTCTTGGGTGTTAGGTTAATAAGTAGACTGCATAACATGAATTAAGGACAAAATAATTCGGGGAAATCATAGTTTCTTGTGAAGTGGCACGTGCTATGCACTGTTAAGAAAAAACAGAATATAAATTCATTGATAACAAAGTAACAAAGCTTTTTCTATCCTGAATCTTAGTAAAAATACTATGATAACTTTATTATTGGTGGAATACTTACCTACACACATTTTTCTTGTAATTACATAAATTGTAGTATTTTGACACAGTATAAATATCAATAAAGTTTTATTCTTGCTGAAAATCAAACCCACGATTAAGATAAAATATTATTTAATTTCACCTTAAATATCTTTTTCGGATAAGGAATGTATATTAAATTAAAGGAATATCAATTACGCGGCCTCGATTTATTTCCTTTGAAGTACGGAATCAAAAAAATCTGTATAAATAATTACGAACTTGTTCCTCTAATCATCTTTCATAAAGGAGCTTCGTATGTTACTCGCAACCGACGCCAAAACTTAATAACCTCCAAGGCTTCTCAGGTCTTATAACATTATCTGGTTCTGTCAGGACGTCTTAAGGCTGGGTTGCTTAGGTTGCCTTAACTGACAGGCAACCTAGGAAACTCAGACTTAAGACTAACTTAAGGCAGCACTTGCTATGATTGAGCAACAGAAGCATATGTGTCTGAGCTTTTGGCGAGGAAGATGCTACGATGACAGATTAACGAAGTAGTTGGTTGGTTTTGATCTTCTTGGTCAGCGCCACGAATCCTGTGTTATTTGCCTAACTAGCCAAGTTTCAGTAGCGCTACCATGAATTTTTACTATACTATATTTACTATACTCGCTAGCGTCTGTAGTTAAAAAAATGTAAGTACAGCGCCTCTAGCGGATAGTTGGGTACTAAAATTCGTCATACTAATATTGACGTAACTACTGTAGTAAAGTCAGGCGATTTTCTGTGACAACTCATGGTAGATACACAGGGCTCGTTTTGACGTTACTCAGGTTACTTACGTTTATGGTCTTTTGTCAATGGTAGAGTTTGTATATCGCAGAAGAGTAGTAAACGTGGCTTTACTACAATAGAACTTGTGTGATGGCAAACATCACGCAATAAAAAAAAAATCTTAGTTTATTTATTATCTATTTTATTTTTAATCTCTTTCAATAGTTTTCCTATACAGTCTTAAAAATGGAATTTCAACTTTTAAATTAAAAATACTTTCTAAAGATAATCCAAATATTTATTCACAAAGAATTCCAGTGCAGTCTGAAATCAGTGCTGTAAAGTGCAAAACGTAAATACCAGTCTGCAGCTATCATTTCAAACCTGGACTCGTAAAACCCGACATCTGATGCAGGCCCTCGAAGAATGTCTGCGAGGAATGCCACTTTACACAGACATCTGAAGTCTAGCACCAGTCCTCAAGTTGGCATCACGCCACTAGATGTGACATTATGACGACATACGGTATAAAAATGTAAGTTATGTAAGTTTTTTCAAAAAGAGGTTATTTTTAATTTTGGGAAATGGGAAAAATACAGTTGATATGGTCTAATCTAAAAATCTAAAGGCTAAATTAAAAGTATAGCCATTTAATAGGCTATATTATACGGCTTCGCCGGATATTGGTTCTACAGCTTATCAAATAGACAAATAGATCGCGCAAGCGAAGTTATCACGGAGTGTGAACATAGTAACTATCAAAGAAACAGAAAAAAAAGGTAGCACTCCGGGAGTGCCGGCAGAAGTGAAAACTTCAATATTAACGTTGTGTTTTCACTTCTAAGTTTTCACATAAAAATATAACCACAGACGTCATAATGACAATGACAATCACAATGACACAGACACATTCGCGCAAGCGCCCTGTGCCGCCTAAACAGAGTCAGCACACTCAGGCACGGTAGAAAGAGTGGGAGATACTAGTTCCTCTCCCTTTCCCTCGATCTTACGCTTTCGATCAACGTCACGTGACCCTGACGCGAGTTTGAAAGTTTTTACCCACCCAGCGCCGCTAAAGAAGTTTTCACTTCAAAAATTGTTTTCTCCATAACACGATAAACGACATTAAAATTTATAAAAGAAGTGTAAAAAGGCACCTACAAAGTAAGTATAAGATATAGAAACTAATGATTTCTATTGCGCTTGTTTTCAGTGGGGCAGAAAATGCACACATTGGTCCTCGGACTTAAATCCAAAAGTACAGACCTACTCTGCGGAAAAACTTCCCATTTTGTAAATATGTGGTTTTTTTACCTATTTTATTATATTTTATACTTCAATAGCAAAATTGATAGTTTAGCTTTTGATCGATTTTAAAACTAGTGCTGACGAAGAATAGAGATCTAATTTCTGTAGACATTGTAGAAATAACTTCAGTTAGCGGTTATTGTCTTGGCATAGAGAAACGGCTCTTCAGTTAACTGCTTTTATGAACGCATTTAATTTTACAAGATAAAAATGTTACGTATTATTTATATTAAAATGTGGTTACAGATTGTTCGACACGTGAAATATGTTTATAATATCAGGATTGTCAATAACTTTTAACTTTACTTGTGAAATATTTCAATAATAGTTTCAGAAAACGAAATATTTGAAATATGTTTATTTTAATGCAATGTTGTGTGGTACCTACCCCCTATCTTATAAAAAGTTAGCGATGACTTTATGTCACTATTACGTATGGTAATCAAGACATCAAGTCTGCGCTAACTTTTTATAAGATAGACCGTTAGTCTGTATTTTATAATTTTTATCTTGTATTGATCGATGTTATCAATATTGGTCTGAAATAAATAAATTGAGTTAAATTAGCTTTGAAAAATGTCTTTGTGTCATTACGAGTTTAAAAGGACAACGGGCAAAAACGTAAACCTGCTTTCTCATCTCAGTACATTTTACAACTCTTTCATATTTAGCCGTTACAAAAGCGTTTTAATTATTTACAATCTCCTTTAGCAATTTCTCTTTAAAACCATGTCAACAAAAGTCGACCAACCAATACGGTTTTTTAAATACAATGACGCAATGTTTCTCATTACTCATTAAACTACGGCTTCCGAATTCGATCAAGCTACAAACGACCTGCGTCATTGCAATACGACCTATTTGCATTTCATTACAGGGGGGCTATCCAGCAAGGGGAAACTTGCGTGACCGAATATCCTTTGAGTTGCAGTTCAGTTTTCGATGATTTACTATAGTAACTCATCAGTATTCCGTGGCATTTATGTGGACTGACGTGACTAAGCTGTTAAAAATGACGTTAATGCCGCGGTTTAGCACGTGGCCTACCTGATTTGAGCATGGCCTACCTGATTTAAGCATGACCTACCTGATTTGATCATGGCCTACCTGATTTTTCGTTCTTAATGAAGAAAAACACTGAACTGCAATTTGACCAAATAACAGTTCAAAAACATTTCAGCTGTCAGGATATCTCCCCCCAGACCCATATAAAGCCTGTTTCTACACATACACCTGAATTCAGTATAATTACGATCACAGAGGGGTGAGCCTGAATATATGTGACAACCGTAAACGGTATCGTAACGGTAGCACATTGCACACTGCGCGGTGACGCTGCAACGTTTGGCAGTCGAGCTAGCGTCAACGCGTAGTGTCACTCAAATACGCCACGTTTTGATACGTTTGCGATTTTTTTTTTTAATTTTTCGGCAAGCTTTTACCGCGATCTCACCTGATATTAAGTGACGTTGCGGTCGACGATGTAGCACGCTTGCTTATAAGATACTCATTCACTCGTCTCATTGTCACATTTATCCGTGCTTAGGCATCTGAAGTAAATTCGGCCACACATTGTACATTTCATGCTATTTTTAACATACTTCCAAAAGGTGGTTCTCAATTTGATTGTATGTTTTTTTTTAGTGTTATGTGATTACACCGCTGATTATTATTTTTTAGTAGATTTTAGAAGTGGTCCTGTATACATTAAAATATAACTTTTACTTGTTAGTAAAATTTATATCTTAATGTATCTTTAAAACTGTGTTTTTAGTCGGTGACGATTGATAACGTTTTGTTTATTATTGTAAAAAAAAATGTGTCATATTCTTATTTTAATGATACCGACAGCATTTTTAATTCAAATCTTATTCATATACAGTCATTATTGCACAGTTGTCTGTCATTATGAAGTAAATCTTTTGCAAAGATTTAAACGTTTTTTTGGTGGAAACCAGAATAATTCATTACTTATTCAACAGCTTTTCCTTGGAAAGAACAAGCGAGTTTGGAATCATAAATATTTTTCTGCATCAAATGAAATGTTATTCTTTGTTTTTCTGAGATAACAGTTTTTTTTTTGCTTATATTTTTCTGTCGCCATTAGTTGTTTATTTTTTGTCTATCGCCATTAATTGTCAATGATTGTGTCTGTGTGAGAACGTTCTGCATAATATTTTATTTATTTTATATAACAATAATTTAATGTATAAATAGTTTAAAAAAACATGTTAATATAAAATTTGTATTTTATTATTAATAATCAAATTTTGAATACATAAGTATTTAAAATAATATTATTATTGAATTATCATAACCCTGCCCTTATCCCACGCTAAGTGGGGTCGGCACATAATTATTGACTTAATGAACTTCTTAAAATATGTGCAATTTTCTGTTGTAACTAAGTTTTTTATTTTTTCTGGGCGTCTAGTCGAAGCGACGCGTGACCCGAGGGCTGGTGAGTATCTGGCCCAGCGTATCAGCATTGCTATTCAGCGTGGCAATGCAGCCAGTGTCTTGGATACGCTTCCGATTGGTACTCATTTGGATCAGTTGAACTATCTATAGATCGTTTGCAACGGTCTGTAGATAGCTCAACTGTTTCTTATGTATTTTATATGACAATGTACATTTTGTAAATACTGTATAGTCGTAAGTTTGTTTGTGAATAAACTTATGTACTTACGCAAAAAAAGTTTTTTATATAGGTAATCCTCTTAAACCTTTTGCAACTTGTGATTAAATCAGCAGTTAAAACACGAGCGTTATCAAGTAATATTAACGTAAAGTTTACAACAAAGCATAGCAATTTGTTTCCCCGTCGACATCGCGTTACGAGTTGATGGATCGCCATTGTTCCTATAACATTGCGGTCGGTAAATGTGCTCTCTATAGTCAATCGATACATACCCCGCAATGTATAGGTATTTGGGTGAATTGCCGTGAGGATCAAAGTTTAAAGCGAAGGCCAATTACGTTTGTAACACCTGTGGTGCCAATGCCAACACGTATTAGGAAATAATTTGTACAGGGGAGCGGGCCAAGAGGATAAATATAAATAAACACGTGGTAACCTTTATGGGGGTGAAAAATGAGCTTTTGCAGATTATCTTGTGTTTTTTGTCAGTAATTTTCTGTATGGAAAGATGGCGCTTGGTGAAATGTTTTCTTTTTTCTTATTTTTAAATAAAAATATTCATGGACATTTCACACATCACACACAAATCCCAAACCAAGCAAAGCTTGTACTATGGCAACTAGATTGCTGATATAATACTTATATACTTTTTTTTTGCAAATACATAGTAACACGCAGACACAGAACAAATATTTATGTCCATCACACAAACATTTGCTCTGGGTGGGAATCGAACCCACGACCCACAGCATGGAAGGCAGAGCTACTACCAACTGAGCTGTGACGCCTGGCACAAATAACATAATAAATAATAGAACATCCTGATGGCTTATCTGATGTTACATGATACAAATACATTACCACACTGAACGTGAACACGTCCGTTGAAGCCCCACTTCTTGGTTATCATCATCATCATCAACATAAAGCAGTCCACTGCTGAACGTAGGTATCTCCCAAGACGCGCCACTGAGCCCGGTCTTCGGCTCTTCTCATCCATCCATCCATCTCATTCTTCTTGGTTATGCACTGCGCCTATTATTGTATTAAACAAAATACCTATGGATCAGCAGTTAATAATAAAAATCAAAAGTTCTTATACTGATTATTATTTTACTTCGCATTAGGATTATGAAGGCCACATAATTTGGTCAGTTTCCCCGTGAGCCGTAATAATAATAAAATTATACACCGCAATAACACCACGATAAGC
This sequence comes from Ecliptopera silaceata, assembly GCA_932527185.1. Lineage (NCBI taxonomy): Eukaryota > Metazoa > Arthropoda > Insecta > Lepidoptera > Geometridae > Ecliptopera > Ecliptopera silaceata. The sequence continues at coordinate 3,322,670 of OW052208.1, read as the reverse complement.
GTACAAGTATTACTGCCCAACTCATTTCAGCTAAGCCATTAATGACGTCACAGCTCGCTATGCAAATTTCCATGCTAGGACAAAGAGCTGATAAGCGCGTGATTTCTAGAAGGACGTCAAAACGTGCGACAGTTTCAGATCATGCAATAATATGTCTAAGATCAACATGTTATGGCATATTTTGCAATAACACGCTAGTTTGCGGTTCGGACTAACATGGTAATCCAAATCACAAAAATGAACCTTATCGCTACTAGTTTAGATCCATTGTGTTTGTGAAGTGTAAAGTGCGTGTGTCGCTGTCGTCGCTCTCGGAATGAAGCCTTAACTTGGACAAAGCGTTTGTAAATTTCGTAGTTAACAGCGCGTGTGAACGTAGGTTTACATAGCTACTTGATGGTGCTATTGAAACCAGTATTTTATGGACGTGTATTCTGCACCCAGTCTGGAAATAACACAAAGTTACCTACAATACCTAGAAGTATAAACTCTAAAAACAGACAAACAAAACACTATCAAAATAGGTATCTTCTGGGCAAGTGTGCTATATCGTAGACCGCATCGTCACTTAACATCAGGTGAGATCGCGGTCAAACGCAGGCCTAAAACTTGTAAAAAAAAAGTGTGTGTTACCCATTAGAAAACATGTAAAAGAATCTACACTAAGCCAAAATAGGATTGTGTTGTAGGGTTTGCGTACCTTCCAGGTAGTTCAAGTTACTTCTATAATTTTCTAATTTAATACGTGCTTTAATACTGCAACGGAAAAGGACAAGTGTGCAGTCAAAGCACAGTCACGTTTCTTATTTGACAACGTTCCCGAGGACACAGATTATTAAGATAGAGACGAGACGATCTTGCTATTTCAAGTACTCGATGCACTTGAAATTGCGAAAATAATACCGGTAATGTAGACTGTAGATATTAGATCATAAGGTACAGTTTAGCATAGGCATTACAGTAATGTAACATTTTCACGAGAAAAAGGTTTTTAAGCTATTGCATAGCTTCTATCGCGGGCCTTGAGCGTGGGACCGAATCCAGAAATTCCGTAACGAAAAAACCTAACGAAAAACCTAACATTTCACATGCGTAATCCAGCAAAAAATGCCATGCAATAGCTTTACTGCGGCAGTCCCCGCGTCTTTTTTAATTCTTTTCATTATTTGGAACCTCTTGACGACAACACATGAGTTGTGGTACCTGTCAAAAAGAAATACGGCTAAAATCGAAATACTCTCTCATCCACTGACATTTGCTGATTGCTTCCGAAAAGTGGAACCACTTGAGTGTTCCGAAAACAGCTGTTTCCAACCATTTTGTATTCTATCAGCATATGAACCACGCGACGTTGCAGAGATCTTCACAATTGTCCAGTTTATAAAGTCCACGCGTGACTGCTAGCTGCTACTATCGGCAAGTTGGTACAACGCTTTTGACATTTACACTTCCATAACTAAGTTTTTTGCCCGTTCTTCTAGGCACTGGTCGCGTGGAACTGGCTCCTAGAATCACCTACGACGACTACGATTTTACTGAATAAAGTATTTTTGATTTTTTCATCCTTACAGTGCTTTAATATATTTATTCTTCTATTAAAAAAAAAACTTATTGTCTTTAGATAGTAGGTACTAGTTCAGATATGTTTAGACCGCCTAAACATAGGTACCATCTGAATTAGACGAAAGGCAATTGTTATAGGAGCTTCTTTCAGCAGAAATGTTTGCATTAAAGCTGTATAAAGTAGATACCTTCCTATGTATTTTTGTAATTATCAACTCGCTGTATTTTAACATAATACAAAAAAACAATAATTTTAATTTTTAATTTATTTCTACGTACATTTTTTCTACGTACATTGGCTCTTATAAAACAGTATCTGTACAGTTTGTATGTAGATTGCGCACAAAATTATTTAGAGATAATATCCGTGAAAGTATTTTCATACCATGCCGGAACTATTCTGAAATTGGTCCCTAGTTTGAGTTCCAATTGGTTTGAATCTTTTGACTCTAGCAGAGTTCAAGAGTTATAGTGAGTTTATGATTGTGAGTACGTGCTAGATTGTATAGGGTCCGATAGGGAATTCCAAACTTTGACAGTTGACAGCGGCCATATTGTTCAAGCTACATCTGTCAAAAGGTCATTAGCCTGTTTTGCGAAATCATGGGATATAGTGTTCAATAACAAGTGCAAATGAGAAAATTGTAAATATAAAAATGGATGTAAAATATTTATTTGTATGCTAAAATATTTGTTCATGGGCGCTAACGGTCTATCGTATAAAAAGTTAACGCAGACTTGATGTATTGATACGTAATGATGACATGAAGTCAACGCTAACTTTTTATAAGGGGTAAATCTATATTCATCAGCGTAGATACGCTCTATATTTAAGCAACCCACACTACTTATTTGAGGTCACTAAACAGTAAGGATAGGTACCCGGATGTTTACATGTCTTTGTTTGTTCCGACATATTATCCTGTTAGAAGGAACAAGGCTAGACCCCTATTTCATCCAGTCCTTTACCAACAAAAGGCATGAAGACATCGAGATTTAGTTGTATTTTTATAGTTTTTAGGAGGGGTCATAGTCATAGTCATTTATTCCAGAAAACAAAATTACATTGTATGCGGAAATATTCAAAATACAGAAATCATAATATACAAATGTCAGAAAATAATAATTAAAATTAAAATAAGAATCCATAAAATATTAAAACACAATATCCAAAAGAGATAATACTTATTAATTACATACATTCATATTTCAAAGCTCCTCGAAGAAGAAGAAGAAGAAGTATAAGCTTTGCTTAATTTGGGACTAGAGTGTGATGTGTGATTTGTCCGTGAATATTTTATATTTATATTCGTGAATATAACATATAAATTACATTACGGACTGAATAGTTTTACAAGTACCCAAGGGAAGAAACGAAAGTTTTACCCCACAAATGTTCAGACACAGATCAACGATAAATTGCAGAAACCTCTAATCAATAAGTGATGTTCACAATAGTTTCAGTAGATAGGTATTGTAGCTTGAACGTTGCAATAGCTTGCAAGTTTGTCTTACAGCACAAATTGTGCGGAGGCGGAATGAATAGTAATTGCAACAAGACAAATTGTGAATGTGAATAGAATTCTGAGCAATGTTTATTGTACCGGTTAAAAGTAATATTGTGGTTTGAAACAGTTTTTATTAATTAAAATGTAATGTTTAGTTATTTTTTATTACCTAAACCAACTAGCGGTTTTAACTGAAATATTTGCTGAACACAAAGTTTGTACCTAATGAAAATAATTATACTTATAATTATACTACTTAGCTATAAGAAAACGGGTTACCGAGCCTTCAAAAGTCAATAACAACCACTGTATGTTTTTTCTTTTATTAATTTGGTACATTAATTTTATATTCTATTCTATTCTAGAATGAGGTATTCTCAGAATGGTATTCTCAGAATGAGGCTAAGAAAAGAGAAAATATGTCGAAGCACAAACGATCCATTAGTCTTCAGCTAAAACTTTATACGTGATTGGTCGACCACGACATCCGTGAGCGTACTTAGGCAAGCCGTATGTAGCCGACCACGTAGTTGACTCTGCAAATCCAGGATACAGAGGTGCAGTAGAGTGATGCATTACAGTTTATTGCCCGACCCGGGACAGTTGGTAATTCTTTCAGAGCTTTGGTAGTTTCAAGAATCTGCCTCCGTTATTTATGGAGGGTAATTTGTTTTGTCTTCAAAATGGATGCCACAGATAAGCGATACCTGAGTTTTAAAAAAGATTGTGGATTTTAAATCTAGCAGATTTTTTTTTAACAAATTACATTTGACACTTTTTTTAAGCCTAATAACAAAGGTTTAAAAGAGTTGACAGAGTGTGAAAAAAAAAACATGTAAAGCTCTCATTACCTAGCCTGAGATAAGGACAGTACAATGGATCTGCATGAACATATTTTATCTCACCCGCTTACCTATCTAGAATAGAATAGAATAGAAAAACGTTTATTTACACATAGACCGCATACATTTAAAAACAAATTATACAAGAACAGATGTGTAACAAGGTCATTACTCAGCATATGCTATAGAAACGGTGAGGTTCCTATAGCGCTGGTTTTCAGTTGGTTTTCAGTGAGGATGGAGTTTCTGCGACACACGCTTATTTTTACATATTATTATAAAGTATTTAAATATTAAAACTAGAACTATATACAAATTAAAAATCTCTAGTAAAGTACCAAGTCAATTTGTCGGCCGCTGTTTCTCAAGACCCAAAACTTTACAGAAGTGCATGCACAAAGTAGCTACCATTGCTAAGGTGCATAATGGATTGGGGTCGCGGATGGAAGCTGACTTGGCAGAGAATATGTTTGGGTTATATTTGCTTTGGGGACTGCTGCATAGCATGATATCTGTATGTGGGTCATGTTTTATAACATTTTTGTTAAGACTTACTAACAGACTGGGAATTAGAAAATCTAGCATCGCCAGAAAAAGATTGTGTAAAGTTACTAAGTATTCAATATTTAAGTGCAAAAAAACAGTAGGCCGCTTCATCACTAATCATCGTGAGATAATGGTCAAACGATTAACTGTAATGTATAAAAAAAAAATATATAGAATAGGCGCTATACGTTTAACCAAATATATAATCTACTGATAGATTGCCATCTGGGTTATTATTATTTAATTTAGTATTATTTGTTATTGTAAACATATTGTTTTTTTTATTTCTAACCGTAGTCTGCACTATGCATTGTTCAATAGCGCTGTAACATAGGTTGCTCTTTTATCAGGGCGTTGTCTATAAAAAAAACAATATGAATCTGAATTTAAAAACTGCTCTAACATCAAAACCGATTTGTCCCGAAAAAAACTTACTAAATACAATAAATATCAAATCAGATCAAATCATTTATTGCTTGTGGGTCTAGGTACATTAATAGATGGAGGGTGTGTTAGGTAGCGTCTCTAGATGCTAATTAGCATACAAATATTACAAATTAAAAAGTAATATTAAACCGAGCAGTAGGTACCAAAAAAAGGTACCTTCTCTTCATTTCCATCTCTCTCACTCCCAGTCACCTGTCTCGCTTACACTACAAGTAACACCTTAAGAAAATATACACGACTTCCATTAGTATTCATAGATAGGTTAATAAAAGAAATGGCATAATGCTTCAAATTTATGCACATTTTACGGCAGTACTCCATCTTCTTTATGAAGTCTTCGTAACAGCGTGGCATATAGTTAAGTTAGGTTAGCACAAGCAGTACTTTTCCATTGAATATTATATCAGCAAGACATTATAATTTCAAAAAATCATTGTACCTATATGTTTAAGACTGGCGTCACAGCTTAGTTGTTAGTAGTAGCCTTGCATGCTGTGGGTCTTGAGCTCGATTCCCACCCAGAGCAAATGTTTGTTTGATAAAAATAAATATTAGTTCTGTGTCTGGGTGTTACTGTGTATTGTATATATTTACCAAAAAAAATGAAGTATGTAAGTATTCTATCAGCAATCAAGTTACCATAATACAAGCTTTGCTTAGTTTGGAATTACAGTGTCGTGTGTGATATTTTTTTATTTAAAAAAAAATCCGAATGCCATCCAGTTTTAGCTATGTACTTTGTACTAAGCATTGTTATAGACACTTCCATCAACACCATATATTAGGTTTAGTACCAAAGAAAGTAAAGCTAGTAAAGCTGGAATCAACAACTTTCTGCAATAGGTACATTGAAATTGCCTTTTATGTTTTGTAAAGTAAAATTTAACGCTTAAAACTTGAAAGTTTTTCAGTCAAGTTACTGCGAGACGTACCTACTAACTAGTGCTAAGGGCCGTAAGGACTACGTCGTTGTTCGTTACAACTTTTCGCATAAAGCAGGCTTGTAAAGGATTATTATTTTATATGCACTTATTGCTTCCTATGCGGGCTATAAGTACGTGCATCGTTAAAAATGTGAATTGACTCTGCAACTTGCATTAATACAGCCAGCGTAGAAATAAAAGAGTTCTTCTTCTTCGTGTCGATAGTTCCCCATTAATAGTTTTTTTTTTTCTAACAGCATAAAGCAATATTTGTAATATTGTAATAATATTGACACCGCACTGGAACTTCAGTATTTAATTTAGTTTAATTGTAATTCTTTGTAAGAAGGATCATATAAGAAAAACGGTAGGAACCAGGCCGTAAGTTTCTTACCCGTTCTTCTAGGCTCTGGTCGCGTGGAACGTGATTTTATTGAATAAAGAATTTAATACTTTTAATATGAGGTGGTTTTTTGAGAAGGGCGGTGATGGCAAAGTCTGAAAACACAAGAGTTAAAGAAATGTCGTGAAAGGTACCACCCCCTTGATTTATAAACAAAAGAAACTGCACACTTAGTTTTTTCATAAATTTTTAGTAGGTATAGGGTAAAATCAACTCGAATGCATGGAAAGAGCCTCCTCGTGGCGCACACCGGTAACAGCTAGGCACGGTAAAGCAGTGTCTAGTCTGGCTAATCTTTCCAACACGATGCTACAACAGAATACCTACAGTTGTAGCATCGACACGATAAGAAGAAGAAGAACTCGAATGATTTGTAAGACAACCTGTATTATTGAACCAATCAATTATATCGCTGATAAATCAATTATGTATTACTTAAAATGAAAGGAAATAATTAAAAAACTTTCTACATAATAATAATTAGAAATCTCTCTCTTCTCTATCTACCCTATTTTATATCATTCAAATTAAATTACTAAAATACAACTGAATTAAAATAAGACAAGTATTGTATCTATTATCGTTTCGACAGGTTTAGTTATAAACAAGATGGCCGCTATCAACTGTCAAAGTTCTGAAATTCCTTATTGGGAAACCAATACTTGTACCAACTGAGCTGTCACGCCTGTCAATGTTTGATTTTACATAATGACTATCATAAATAGTCCAGTCATTATACATTTAGAAATGAAAATGAACCGAGAGAGCCAAATTTTGGATATTACGTGAGGGGAGGCTAGAAAAGCTTAAATTCAAATTGTCAACCTATAGAACCTTGTGCGTTTTCCGCCATCTTGAAAAAAGGGTTAAATTCAGATTTTTTGTCATAACTCAAATAATAAGTAATGACTGAACTAAAATTTAATTCGGTTCTATAAGCCTACAGAGATTAATACCTACTCATTAATTAGTTTAGCCTTGAATCTAGATTAGATATTTAGCCGCTCTAGCCTAGAATTAGACACGTTTGTGTGGCTAATATTGTACGAGGCTTCACATCTAACACATGTGCCGACATCAGACGTATATTTAATCTTCTAGTGATTTATGGAACATTCCAGAATAATCAGCATCATTAGCGACCTTATCCTCAAGCATTAAGAGTCACATTCGCTTAGTAGAGATTATTCATTACGATGAGGACATCGAGGGTTCCACTTGATTAGCAAGCGTTCAAGTGTGTAAAAGGATTATAGTCTGAAGTGATATGATTGATGCTTGATGATTAGATTCCAAATGGGATAGTTGAGCCATCAAAATCAACGAAACATTACCAACTCAAGTAAAGAGTTGAGAACGTTAGAGTTGCATTGCGCGGTACCTAACTAAGAATCACGTTGAGCTGCCGTGTTCCTGCGCAGTGTATCTCATGTAAATGCAAATTGACTATCATGCAGTTAGTGAGGTAAGACAAAGATAACCAAATTATCACTTTGTTTAAAATTTGTGGTCGTTTTCATCATCACATTACATACATAGTAACACCCAGACACAGATCAAATATTTATGTTCGTCACACAAACATTTGCTCTGGCTGGGAATCGAACCCACAACCCACAGCATGGGATGCAGAGCCACAACAACTGAGCTGTGACGCTGTCATCATCAAATTAAAACAAACATCTAATTTTTTTTATAAAAATTGTTTTAATTAATTTAAAAATATACTACAAAGGAATATCCGCATAGCAACTTCCGTCATATACATAACTTCCATAACACATTGCTAAGTGGAAAACCACGAAGGGCTATTTCTTAATTTGAAATAAGCTTTCCAGCGTAATTTCCAGGGTTTTATTATTAGGGAAGTCCTCAGGGCTTTTGCGTAATTGAGTTCAACTTTAAGTTATCCAACGCAATTGTTTCCTAGCTTGGTTCTGCAGAGCCTTATGTGTGGCAGCGACCGCAAGTTTCAACGACTTAACAACACTAAAACTTTCAGCATTTTGACTTTGACCCTAAAATCTTGGTTGGAATCGCCTTTTTCTTTTCATTTCTTGAAGTGGTTATATGCGGGCTTTTGTGATTATTGTAAGCTGTTTAGTGATTGCTACAAAAATCTAATAGTCTAGGGAAGAGATACTGTCCATTTTGCTCTGTAAATAGAAAGTTATAAAACGAAACAAAGGCTTCAATTTTTGTAACTTCATTTCCGTGAAACTTGTGCTCCACATTATTAAAGTGAAAACCAGATAGACAGAGGTAAGAAGGTAACGTTTTTAAGGTTGTAGATCTCTGGACTGAACCGATTTTGAAAATTCTTTTACAGATAGAAAGCAATGTTTTTTATGAATGTCAAAAGCAAACCCAATCGGATAAAAAAAGATTTTGAATTCTTCAATTTTTGAAGTCTACCTGTCTACCTATGGACTATGACGAAGACGGGTCGTAATTATTTTTTGTATTACTGCTTGGCGGCAACGCTACCACGCTGGTATTTCTTCATATACGTTACTGGACAAAAAGTTCTTGTTTAAATGCTGATTGTAGTATAACGTTTGTCACATACTTTACAGGCATAGCTTTGAAAGAGTACAGTAATATGGCTTGTTTCGTCAGGCAAGAATAGTGCCTCAAAGCGATCCGTGGAGAACGTACTCGTTTGACGACAAAGACGTCTCGTGCCGATGCAATTAGCATGTGTTGCTTGATGTGATGTTCTTTTGTTATATTTGGAATAGCAAAAGACCCATTTTATTATTCAAATTGACTGTACCTTGTATGGTTTGGGATTCTTATTACTGGAAACAAAAGAGCATCACATAAGCGGTTTTTAAGAAGGCTGCAGTGGCATTTATTTATGGCAGCGTGACTAATATTAAAATTCCATTAAAATCTTTAAAAATAACTGATAGTGACTCTTTAGGGAATTCTAAAAAAGGCGAGTAAAGTAGATTGTGAAAAAAGAGTGGAAGGAGGGGAGGCCTTTGCGCTGCAATGGGACGACAGTGGCTAAATAATTATAAAAAAAAAGTGGATTGTGCAGTATTCAAAATATTTATTGATTGAAATATTTTATATATTATCTCGCTCTTTTGATTGTTAATCAATTTCTAACCATTAACCGCTGATTGTTTGTCAACTAAGACTGCATTTATCATAAACAAACTTCTTTTCATGCCTCTTGAAGCAAAATTTGCATTTTACTTCAGTTGCTTCAAAGCACTATCAAAGTTATCACGATAAATTACTTTTCTATTAAATTAACTTGGCAAGTCACTTGCTATATCGCCGTCATTGCGTCCATTGCTGGATTCACTAAGAGCAGCGTAATGAACGACCTTAATACTACGTAATGTTAGCTGAACTCGTCCTGTTATCTTTATAGCGGGCCTGATTACGCTCGCTCTGGCACCGACAATTTGATTAGGTGCGCTAAGTTGGGGGACACACGGCCATTCATTAGAATGGATCTTAAAATATTACTAATAATGAATGTTCAACAGATTTGTATTCCAAAAACTAAATAAGTTATTTATATATATTGAATATATGGGTATGGGTATGGTAATATATTAAATATATGGGTTGTGTAACTTATATATTAAATATATAAGTAAGAGTCCCCGCAGACTGCTGACTTTTTATCGGCCGATAGTTTGGTCGGCTTCTTTATCAGTATGAAGTTGTATGCAGATGCGCACATTACACACGCAACCTCGTAGCAGCCTCTACGCCGTAGATAATACTACTGTCTATTCTGTGGCGGTGCTACGGCCATGACGTAGAGACTGCTACGAGTATTATCCCACCAAAACAAATATACACAATATGATAAGCATCGTGATACTTATCAACTTTTTATTAAGGCCCAAGCGCTCAGTCAGGACGGTAGCCCAACAACAAAAGATGTCGCTAGTTTAAAAAACTGCGGTTTTTCTTCTGATTTGTTAATGGTTTTTTGCGTTTAGTTATCAAAATTCACCTTTGCGAAAATTTATTAATAGATACCAATGAATCAATACAAAATACTATAATTTTAGTAGGAAAAACGTGCAGAGGCTGGCGAGGAATTTCAAGCTTGCTATCTACTTTGACACGCAAAAATGTTTCCGATATTTGAAACGCGCTAGCGTTTCATAATTTCGACGTCAGGTAATAAGAACTAATAGCGCAGTTCAAGGTACTGTGGACTGACAATCAGAGTATTCGAGTTCAAATCTCCGCCAGAAATGTAACTTTTTGTTGCTTCCTTTTTTTGATATTTATCTGTGTCTTTCTGCTGAGCAGAGGCTCTGCAGAATTTTTACAGACTACTATAAAACCTACTTTATTGGAATTTTTTTTGAACTTAAATGCAATAAAATGCAGTAGATACCTATTACATAGGTTACCTTCTAATAAAACTGCTAATATCTTCAGGAATATGTTTATATGTATTTAATATTTCAATAGTAAGACTCTCTACAGCTCTATAAATTAAACAAATAAAACACATGAATATGTTTTGCCCAAAAACGGGCTACGGGCTATTTATGTCGTTTTCTGTGGCGTCGCTAAGATTCTTCAATTGCAGTTGTTGGTGCATTGTCTTGCCTGCGTACAAAGGATATAGATTGTTTGTGGGGCAGTTACATCATAATGCTTCATCGGAGTGATCGCAAAGCGTGAATGTTTCTTCGGATCCTTTCTGTTACCACAATGAGTTTCTAATTGGCACAATTGATTACTATACTTACAAGATAAAATTTCATCAAAAACAACTTTACTATGTACGACTAAATTGACAGACAGCTATGACAATTATGTCAGCGAGGTTGCCTTACTACAGGTTTTATTTACTTTGACAACAAAAAAAAAGGTTTTATTTACCTATATTTCAATGCATTATTTGGAAGTTTGTAATTTTTCTTACAAATAAACGTTTTTTTTTAATGAAATAATTTTTCTTTATATTTATAATTACAGAACATTAAAAAACGAACAGTTTGATAATAATGTTTGCAAGGAAATACATTTATGGCCACACTTTTATAACCAAACTTTATGAACAGTGACATTTATCAGTTATTTATTATTAGCAGTAGTGAGACTGACTACTAGTGACCCGTGACACGGCACGCGTTGTATATTTCGGCTCGGCAACGTTTTTGGCGTTCACTTTATTTTACATTGAAACGTTTTTTTCATATTGCAATTTGTACATAAAATAGTCTATGTTACTCGGTAAAGATATTAATTACATCCTTATGTAGAAATAGTTTTAAAATAGGACGTGTACTTTTGAATTAAATAGTGACCAACAAACAGACAAATCTTATCCTTTCTAGAATTTTAGTTTAGATAATAGATTGGCAACGTAGCATTTTCAAGAAGAAAAGGGATAGATTTAGTTTTGTTGTCTTGTTTCTTTTCCTACGACTGGAGAGCTGACAACAAACCTTAGAATTTTGTATTTGATAGATAATTGTAAGTATTCGAGCGAATGACGTAGTCGTATACTTACTAGATACCTAAACATTGACGACCGATGTGGCGCGGTGGCATTGACGACGTGGAGGTTGCCGGTTCGATTCCCGCCTTGGGATAAATGTTTGTACTATCTGCAAATATTTATTCCGGGTGTTCTGGGTGTTTATATATATAATAAAAAATATCTATCTATGTAATGTATTGTCGAGAAATTACAACACAGGTGGTTCATATATTACGTGTACAGTACATATTTAATTACCGCTAGTTTTGTTTCATACTAAGTACATACACTTTTTGATTTTATTATGGTGTAGAATTATGCGAACTTTATTTTCATACTATACAGTTAATAATGCTACAATATCCAGCTACAATAGCCGCTGTTCCGAACAGGGTAAAAGAGGTTTATTATACAGGGTGTAACAGAAGGGGTGGACCAAAAGCAAAAGGGCGATGGAAGAGCTCAATACCTATCGAAATAACCCCCATGTATGCTCAGCGATATTCAGTCGTTCAAAAGTTACTCGCACTTTTATGTTTTTTTTCATTAACATATTTTAGGTTAGATTTCCCAAGTTTTCCCAAACTATCAAGTACGAAAGGTCTATTATGAAGCTACAAGGTGTAAAAAAATACGGTTGTAGCTCTAATAGTTTGGGTATACAAGAGAAATCTAACCTAAAATAAAATTATGAAAAAAAAAACATAGAAAGCGAGTAACTTTTGAACGACTGAATATCGCTGATCATACATGGGGGTAATATCGATAGGCTAAGAGCTCCTGCATCGGCCCTGTTGCTTTTGGTCCACCCCTTCTGTTAGACCCTGTATATATTTTTTTTTAAATATTTAATTCTGCACAAAATGATGCAAAAAAACAATGCCGCGTTAGCGCACAGTATATCTCCCATATACGTTACATTTACGATTGAGCTAAGAAATATGAGTAGGTAAACAAAACTATACTCATACAATGTGTAGCAAACTTTTTGTTGTTACGTGGTACCTTTAACTTTTTTCTTGGTTGTCATGACAACTAGTAGTAAGTAAATAAATATGTCAGTCATAAACACCCAAAATTTGTTTTTAAAAAAATCTCAAATAGTTTGTAATATATCTCAAATAGTGCCTATTTTTAATGCAATGTAAGCTAGAATTCATGGAAGCTGTCTGGGCAGTCTAGCCCAGATCCTGGCATTCAGTTACTCGCAGGCAGAAATCCTTGACGCGAAGAAAGTACTACAAGAACCATAGGCTGAGACCACCGTGACCAACATTCACCTTGTGATAAGAAAACATCTTCGTGAAGAGACCGTTGCCGTATCATGAAGGATTGAAGTAGGAAGAAGGCGACCAACTTCAAGTCATACATCCTTACCATGGTGACCCAGTACAATGACAGTTCTTGGCTCTAGTATTCTGGACGTCTGGATTAGTCTAGCGGTAAAATAGGGGACCATTGCCGCAGATGAAAGATCAATATGTATTACTTTTGTGTACTAGTGTTATTTTCATTTAATATAAGAAAAGTGTATGCTAGCATCTAAAGTATACTTTACTATTGTTGTAAAGTGTGTTAGTCAGTAAGGTTTATCTATGAGCCGTTTTTAAATAAGTATTTTAGTACTTAAATTTTTACAACTATATTATGGTAAAAAATATATTTTTCTTACAATAAATTGATTTTTTTCCACAGCTGTGGAAAAAAATTCAAAGCTATTTTTTTTTGTACGTTATTATCCACATAAGCTATGTAGAATGCATTAAAATTATAAGAAAGAAACCTGTTTGGTTCAACCAAACTTCTTTGCACGGGAGACGGGTGCAAGATATTACAATCTTTACGCTGACAAGTCCGCTTCGAATGTAAATATGACAAAGTACGATAAATAAAAGAATAACTAAAAGAAAAAGAGAAAAAAGATTTCCTATTTCTTTCTACACAAGTATTTAGTTCAAGTAACTAGATGGCGCTCTAGATACTTTTGCTATAATTTAATATCTAGTGCTTCGCACAGATGGTGCCTTTTTTTCACAGTTATTTCATTTTTTGAACACGCGTCACGAACCACCTTAACAACATTTTTGCAAACTAATACGACGCGATCCTTTAAAAGTCAGTGTTTACGACACGACATTGTGCTACGATGTCGTATGCTTATGAGCTTCATTTGTTTATTAATTTTTTAAGTGTTGATTTTATTTGAGAGGTGTGTTAGATGTCTGGATTTAGTACCTGTATAGTAGTAAATTCTGTCTGTAAGAATACATTACTTCACAATGAGTCCATTGGGGACTGAACAGCGCAGTATAGTCTAGTTTCACAAGTAAATTACGCTATGCGTTGTACCTTGTACTAGTCTTCAACGGCATATTTTTTAAAAAGTTTATTTTATTAAAAATAAAAAATAATAAAAAAAAAAATAAACGTTTATTCTCTCTCACAAATAGGCTTAAGAATTAGACTTGGGTACATATCTGTTAATGTGTTTTCACAGTATTAACCTGTACCCCAAGTACGAGTTTGTGCACATACGGATCGCAGAGACGCAATCGCCGAGCGCCACCGATTTTGTATGGAGATCCAAGCTTCTCAAGAAATCTGCTAGGGGCGCTGCTTAGATTTCTATACAAAATCGGTGGCGCTCGACGATTGCGTCTCTACGATCCGTGTGTGCACAAACTCGTACTTGGGTTACTGTTTTGTGAGAGACTGATGCTTGTGGTATAGAAACCTATAATACAAGTCACCAGGTGCTCTCGCTCCACCGATTTTACACGTGACCCTGACATTGCTGAATGAATTAGGTCTACCTAATGCAATTTTAAAGAATATATTATAATACGAACAGAAAGCTTAACTAGCCAGCTATTTGAGGCAAAGTAATAAGTTGTCCGATAGCAAACGGCGCGTGACCAAACTGCGCAGATAAAGATAAATGAAGGCGATTCGTTAGCGTCCCGCTGTGCGGTGCTCGTTACTTTCTCTTGTACTTTGTCTAAGTTTGTTGACGCAATTGATATTGCTATTATTATACTAAATTATATTAGAAATGTGTGTTTGAATCTATGTTACTATTATACTTACTTACTTTTAATATTAGAAATGTGCTAGTTTCTTTTACACAAAAATTGCTGCATGAATTGAAATGAAACTTGAAAATACACTGGCCTGCAAAACTAAGTATCACACTTTTTAAATTGCAATAACTTTTTAAGTAAACAAGATATACTTTGATCTCAACCCAATTGAGCACGCCTGGGACGAGCTAGGAAGACTATTCAGAAGCCGCAGACCACCACCTACCACCCTCAGGGCACTAAAACAGGCTCTGATAGAAGGGAATGTGACCCAAAATCGGCTTCGAAACCTCGTGTTCAGTATGCCAAGCCGGCTGGAAGCTCTGATTAGAGCTTAAGGTCTTTTTTTATTTAATTGTGTTATATTCTAGTATTTTAGCGGCCGTGTGTAACATATGTAAGAAATGTACGGCGGAACTTCCGTAGTGGCGGCAAGCGTCGTGAATAATTAAAATAACCATTTGACGAGGATAAGCCCCATGTTTAGTTAGTTAGTTTGATAAGAAGTTGGAACCGTTATGATAAGTTAAGTGATTTTCTATCATTATCATCATTCCCCTGCCCTTATCCCACGCTAAGTGGGGTTGGCACACCATGTTCTATTTCTCCACTCACCCTTTAAGTAAAGTACCCGTTAAGTAGTTAAGTGATTTTCTATATGTAATCATATAAATTTAATTCAAAAATAAGTTTTGATATTTGTGAGCCCTTATGTTATTATTATAAATTATAAACAAAATACAATTTATTATATTTATTCACAAATAAACTTACGACTATACAGTATTTACAAAATGTACATAAAATACATAAGAAACAGTTAAGCTATCTACGGACCGTTGCAAATGATCTATAGATAGTTCAACTGATCCAAATCAGTACCAATCGGAAGCGTATACCCAAGATACTGGCTGCATTGCCGCGCTGAATAGCAATGCTGATACGCTGGGCCAGATACTTACCAGCCCTCGGGTCACGCGTCGCGTTGACTAGACGCCCAATTATTTATTTATTTATTTGCAGATATTTGTAGCTAGTTATGTTACACCCTCTTCCCTCTGCCTTAGCTTAAGATAGTTTATAATATTTTGCTGAAATGCATCTTCCATGCATTTCATAGAATTAGATTGTTTTTGCTGACGAGCCGTCTGGCGTCTCGAGACGGGCTCATCCGCTCTTGTCGTTTTAGATTCATTAGTTAAGTTACCTCCAAATCGGTATAGCGTATAAGTTTTAATTTTAATTAAATAATTTTATAAGTTTTTTTAAAAAGCTTTTATTACGTTCCGAAAGCAACAGTGGCGCAGCCGGCGCGGATTTTCTTGAAAATCACGGAGTTTTTCGCGTTTTCCGATGTCAAAATCCGTCAGAAAATCGTTAAAATAAAATTTCGTGTAGAGTGAATCCGACGAACCAAATAAATAACTCGCTATACGGAAAAAGCAAGCAGTATGGGAGTAACGGTCGGTTGGTGAGTAAAACTTTTCGCCATTCCTTTCCCTCATCCTCCTATATTGTGCGTTTAATGTAATTTTGTTATACTTGAGATTGGAACTCTCTCATTGTAACTGTTTGGTAATCTTTGTATAAAATTCTACAAGGTTAAACCGTGTTCTCAAAATAGAACAAACATAGAGTTAAGAAAAATTTATGTGGTATATTCGATCTCAAATCGATCTGCTTTTTATAAGATAAATAAATGTTTGAATTAAAGATTATTGATCTAAAAATCGATCTAATCATTTTATATAAGAAATAAAAAAAAAAAAATATAATTTTAATATTTTATTTATTTATTTATTTATTTATTTTGTTACAATGACATATGTTACATCGAATCTTAATGCTAAGTAATTCTAACATACTGGGTAGTAGCTAAAAAAAACTAAGTTAAGTGAAAATAAGAAGGTAGATGTTAAAATAATAGGTTGCGAAGAGTACGCTAACTCCCACCCTAGGCGAACCTGTGTTGTGGGTAGCTAGCCTCTTTCGTCCATTAAATGTGCTGCTGTGTCGTTACGCTAGTTATGAGTGCGACAAATTGAGTGTTGTATATAATATATATATATATATATATTTTTGTTGTTATTATGCGACCAAACTTAATAAAGATATGGATGTGTATTATTTTTACTTTTATTTGTTTTTCTGTTTGTATCATGTGAGTGGTTAGGTATGATGTGATAGTAAATATTGTAATAGTCGTTATTTTCATTGGCAAGGGGAGAATAAAATTGAGGAATTGGACCGAAACAAGATAAAGAATTTATGTATAAGTATACATTTATATATTATTTTGAGGGGGTTAAAACTGATTCACTTTCGTGATAGTCTAGCGATTCAAGCCAATTGGATGTGATTTTTCTACATCTTTTTCTATTTAGTGTATATAAATTTAACTTCCTATTTAATTTTGTATATAAATATGGTCCTAAGTAGTAATTACATCTTTGTCCGAAGCTCGTTCGCACTTTGGAGATAGCCCACGTAATCCTACGGTTATTATGAGATACAAACATTTTTGTAAAAGCGCTCTTGTGAAATTTCGATACGGTATTAAGTATGAATAGTTGTCTTACGGATAGTAGCTTAATATCTTGATATAATGATGCTGTAGGATAGCGATATGGTTTACTGTATGCAACTTTTAAAACCGCCCGCTGCGCTCGTTCCAATCGAAGAAGATTGGTTTTACAGGCTCCGCCCCAGGCTGGGATGCAATACGTAAGTACTGACTGGCAGAGTGCCTGATAGACCAACCTTATAGTTTGATTGTCAGCAGAGTATCGAAGTATTTTAACTAAATGGAGTAATTTCCGTAACCTACCACACATCGACGCAATTTGATTTTTCCAGGAAAGGTTCTCGTCAATTAGCACTCCAAGATACTTAATGCAGTGAACCCTTTCAATGGTTGGGCAAGTACACGAATCTATACCTGGGGATAAATGGTCTGAATGGAGTTTGATACTCAAGTTAGCTTTGGGAGATGTGCGCTTTGAAATGCTGAAGGCAATAAATTTAGTTTTGTCGGTGTTGAGAGTTAATAAATTGTGTTGCAGCCACCTCGTCACTAGTTCTAAGCCGGACTGTGCAGCCGAAGATACTTCATTCCAGGAATCTCCATAAAAAATGAAAGCAGTATCATCAGCAAAGGAAAAAGTTGCAGCTTTCTCCAGTTTTATCATGCATAGGCTATTTATATACAAGAGAAACAATGTAGGGCCCAAGACACTGCCCTGCGGTACTCCGAATTCAGCCACAGCGGGCTCACTAGTATAATTGTCCACTTTTACTCTTTGTTTGCGGCCTGTAAGGTACGAATTAAACCATGCCAGTGGAGATCCCCGAATACCGCAAGTTTCCATTTTGCGTAGAAGAATTGGCCTGGACACTGTGTCAAAGGCCTTAGCGAGGTCAAGAAAGACACCAACACAGTGCTTCCCGCTGTCCAGTTTCATTGAGACAAAATCTGTAAGGTTAGTAACAGCGTCCTCTGTAGACCTGTTATGACGAAAACCGTATTGGTTGTTAGATAAAATACCTTGGCATTCAAGATAATTAAGAAGGCGTTTGTTTACCACTTTTTCAATTATTTTTGACAAGGATGTAAGAAGTGAAATAGGTCGATAATTGGAGGCGAGTTTATGGTTGCCGGCTTTGTGTATGGGGGTTATATTTGCAATTTTTAAAGAGTCTGGCATTATTCCGCTTGATAAGCTCAAATTTGTAATAAAAGCTATCATTTGAGACAGGTATTGTTTACCATGTTTAAGAATACTATTGCTAATGTTGTCCCATCCAGGAGCTGATGTAATTTTAAGCGAGGTGATTATTTTATCAATTTCGATTGGGTCTGTGGGCGCTAGAAAAAAGGAATTAGATGGTGTTCCAGTAAGAGGTGGCTTTACCAATGATACAAGCTGTTCTTCAGTCGTAGAGAGAGATTGCAGAATATTATTTGCTAAGTTTTTGCCCACTGTTGAAAAGTAAGTGTTCACTTCATTGATTGTTTCTATCGGATTAGCACTATCTTTGATGAGATCATGATTTTTGCTGTTTGGTTTATTTAAATGACATATATCTTTGATGCATTTCCAAGTCCTTTTACTGTCCCCGTTTGCGTTTTTCAGTTGTTTAGTTTCATATTTGCGTTTTAGGTCATGCAATAGTGTTATGCAAGTGTTGCGATATTTTTTGTACTTTTCTTTTAATTTTGTGTTGTTAGGGTTTTTCTTGGAGAGTAGGTGGAGAGTGTCTTTTTTACGGATGCATTTTAGTAAGTTAGGCGTTATCCATGGTTTCACAATAACTTCCCTGTTTGTCATATATCTGACTGTAGTGTTTTTAGTCACGAGATCACCGATAAGTTTAGTATATTCAGCAACTGCTTGGTTAACATCTTTATGTAGATAAAAAGAATCAAAGTCTAGCGTTGCTAAATCTTGTAAAAATGAATTAAGGTTTATTTTTGAGGTAGTACGGGCAGGTGGCTTTGTTATAGGGTATCCATCTCTGGCAATGCCTGCAATGACAGTGCGATGGTCAGTGATGTCCGTATTACAGATAAGAATTTTGGTGATTTTTTTAGATCTGACCATAACATGATCTAGGCACCTTGGACCACGAGTGGGAAGTTGATGGCCGGCTGTGAGTCCATAATGCCCTGTCAAATCCAGATAGTCCATTGAGCGGTTGTCGTTAGTATCGGGACTTATATCTATATTTTGATCTCCGACTATGATGCACGAATCAGACCTTACAGATCGCAAAACTCTTTCAAGCGAGCTAGAGAATCTGCCAATGTTGTAAATCGATGGAGATCTGTAAATCGCAACAATACATAGTTCATTACCGATATGGATAAGAACACAGTTGGCGTCGTCGAAGTCTGGTTCAGAAATTGTTACGCTTAGAGAGGATTTGGTGAACACAACAATGCCGTCATTTTGGTTTCTAAAATTGGTTGATGCGTAATATGTATAATTTGGTAAAGTAATTTTCGGGGAACTTTCGTTGATCCGGCATTCAGTGAGAATGAGTAAGTCAGGTAGAAAGTTTAGTCTGGACAGGAAAACTATAAAGTTATCAAGATTTTTATGGATACTACAGATATTTTGGCAGATTATAGTGTACTGAGTTTGGGTACTTCCAAGATATTCAACGCATTTTTCAACATCATCAATGGCTTTGTTTTGTACAAACTGAGTGTTGTCTATTTCATTTAGGATTTCAATGCTATCCATTATTGAGGTTAAGGATGTAGAATGTGGCAAGAAATATGTGACGTGGAGTGGTAGTAATCAGAGGTGTGTATGTAGGTTTAGTGTTATGAACAGTTGTAAATAAGATGTGTTTTGAGAATGGGAGTAAAGTGTATGAGATAGTGATGTGATATTGGTCATGTAGGTTGCTATTGCTTAATGCAGATTTAGCAGGAATGATCCGTAAGAGTTCGCTTGCGTTAGAGTGTAGAGGTGTTAAGCAGACAAAGACATACCTAAAGTTTATTCTATAACTAGGATCTAGTCATTCGGCCACCCCAGCCGTGCCGCTCCTGATGGAGGCAAGTGTTTCCTCGCTTTTGACTAGAACATGGGGAGCATTTTCTCTTTTGCGAAGGAAGACTCTTCCATTCGAAGTCCAGCAAAAGTTAAACCCTTCCGTCTTGGCAAAATCACGAGCAAGGAAAAATAGTCTCGTGGCCTTTATGGTGAGATGCTCGGAGACATAAATAAAGGTTGGTGGCTCGTTGACGCCCATGTGCTTGGAGCTCAGCTGTTCAGACCTGTTCTTGATGTATCTTTTTATATTTCCCAGAAAGTTATCCTTCGCTAGAGTACTAGAAAACTCAGCCACCACTGTAGATGTTGTAGCATTAGGCTTACTAGGTAGTCTATAAACATCGCGAAGGAAGCCAACGTCCATCTTTTCTTGGGGTTCAATGGTGCTGCATAGCTTTTCTATCATCTTGTAGAGGTCTTTTTTACCTTCTTTTTTAGTATTCGGTACATTCCTTATCTCGATACTAGTCTTTTTGTTGATGCGTTCTAAATTCTCTAGTTTCATATCGATTGCGCCAAGCTGCTTTGTCATATCCTTCCTTTCTTCTTCCAGATTTGCAATCCTGGCTTGAATTTCACGTACCTGGTCAGAGACGAAATCCATACTTTTGATTAATTCAAAATTTGAGGCCTGAATGGTATCATTTTGTTTCTTTATTTCCATAATGCTTCCCTCTAATTTGTCAAGCTTCGCATTCTGTTTTTCCGCCATTTGATGTAGCATTTCCATAAATTCCCCTCTAAAATCATTCCATGAATCTTGACTAGTGGAGTCATCTTCCACTCGCAGTCGCTTTGCAGATACTCGCTTGATTGGTTTTTCCAGATCTTTTAAGAGAACTCTAGAGATGTCGGTATCAGAGGCAGAGTGCGTCATTTCGCTTTTTGCTGGTGGGGTTCGTTTAGTCAACATCGATTTGGTAGTGGACATTTCGAGTTGATTTTTGTCGCACCCTATTCAGTCGTAAAGCTTTGATCCGTCAATTGCAGGTAGATGCTACACGTTGGCTGAAGGTAGGCTCGTGCCGGTTGACAGGGACAAAAAATCAGGCACTTACTCGCTTCCTCGCAGAAGTGAAAGGTCTTTTTGATGCAAGTGTCGGATAAGCGCACAGAGAATATTGTGCCTTTTCACAGGTGAAATAGAGTGCAAATTATAGAACTGCAGGTGATTTAGATTATTGTGGAGTGGACGTACAACACGTCTGCTTGCTACCCGGGCTTGGACGAAAGAGAAAAATAATTTTAATTTTAAAATTTAATTTTATCATTCCTATTTTTATATTGCTTGTTTCTTTTACTTATTGTATTTTTGTGTGTTTTAATTTTGTGTATTTTTGTGTAAAAGTGAGTTGTCACCTCCGAATTACTTAGTTGCTCGCGATGTCGGAACCTAAACTTATTCCTAGAGAAGTCTCTCAATTAATCCCGCTTTTTAAAGGCGATAAAAGACAATTAAATTTATATTTGAGAAAATGTCAGTATATTATCGATCGATATGGTAAAGCAGGTGATGAAAATCAGAATCTTTATGTTTATAATGTTCTGACGAGTAGATTAACAGAGGAGGCAGCTGCTCTTTTATCAGAACGGGAAGATATTGTGACTTGGTCAGAATTAAAGGAACTACTCATCCAGCATTTTGGAGACCCGCGTAGTGAAGCGTGTATTAATATCGAGTTAGAATCTTTAAAAATTAAATCCGGTGAAAGTTTTCTTGATTTTTGCAACCGAATCCAAAGCGTTCGATCGCTTTTGATGTCAAAAGTAAACGTGATTGCGGACAGTGACTTAAAGCGCGCTAAGTTAATAATTTACAACAATACAGCTCTGAATGTATTTTTATACAATCTACCGGAAAATATGGTTCGCGTAGTAAGACTTAAAGCTCCAGCAACATTGGAAGCAGCATTGACTGTCGTACTTGAGGAAGTGAACTTCTTAGAACAATATAATATGAGGAATAAAATTCATGGTAGTAGACAGATTGAACCTACACCAGGTTCAAGGCCGTTAACAACTCAGCCAACTGGGTTCAAACCAATGTTACAAGGTAATAACAATAACCAGCCCAAATTTAATTTTGGTATACCCCAAAATACACAGATTAGGACGCTAGGTCAACCACAAAATAACGGTACATTCCGCCCACCAACATTAGGATATAAACCTCAATTTGGTCTTCAGCCACAACAACAAACTGGCCTTCAGCAATTTGGCTATAGGCCCCCTCAACAATTCGGCTATAGGCCCCCTCAACAATTCGGCTATAAGCCCCCTCAACAATTCGGTTATAGACCACCACAGCCATTTGGTTATAGACCGGAAGCTAAACCATATGTTCAGCCTCCACGCACACAGACAAGTGACGTTACGATGCGAACAGCAGCCCCTAAGGCACCAGAGCAAGGTTTTAAATTGAATGAACTGACCACTATAGAATATGAACCTTATTGTGATGACAGTAATAACTATAATTATAATGACGTGAACGAGTTTAAGGACTATGATGATGATTATGATAACTCGGAAAGTAACGTAAAAAATTATGAAATTGAACAAACTGATGAAACTGAGTATCCTGAAATCTTAGAATTAAATTGCGATCCAACTTTAAAACTTCCTTATGTTCACATAAAAGAAATAAACGCAAATATGATAATAGATACCGGAAGTATGAGATCCTTTTTAAGCCCTCGAATTGCGAATAAATATTTCAATGACTTTGTTCAAAAAGAACCATTTCATGTGGTTAGCACCCACGCAACAAGTAGACACGATGAAGTAATTAAAATCCCTCTCTTGCCTACTTTTGCATCTAACGATCGGCATAAATTCTATATATATGACGTCGACCCACGTTATGAAGGTTTAATAGGAAATGACCTTCTTGAACAATTAGGCGCAATTATCGATTTGAAAGCTAATGTTTTAAAGACGAATGCTACTTGCATTCCAATAATCAGTAACAACCTAAATTATACAATTGACATACCAGCTCAGACGGAGAAAAGAGTAAAATTACCAATTGATCAGTATTCAGGTGAGGCTATCCTTGACGCAAATGATTTAAAAATGCCTAGTGCATTAGTAACCTGCATAAACGGTTACGAAACTACAGTCATTCAGAACACATTAGATGAACCAAACAAACTGACGGTCAAACAACCCTTTACTGTGACTAGATTCGAAAATGATGTGACAAACTGTGACTTAAATTTTATTAGACCAACTAACGACATTGAAATTGATCAACTGTTACAGAAAAACTTAAATAAAATCAGACAAAGAAAGCCTAATTTAAAACTACAGTTAGACAAATCGGAAGTTTTACGTAAAGAAGACTTAGGACATACGATTACTAAAGATGGACTGAAACCTAACAATGACGAAATTGAAGCGGTATTAAAATATCCTATACCTAAAACGACTACTGAGATTAAGACTTTCCTAGGACTTGTAGGATACTATAAACGATTCATAAAAGACTTCGCTAAAATTACTCAACCATTGACAGCCTGTTTAAAAAAACGCAACAGAATAGTAATTAATCAAACATACATTGACGCATTTAATAAATGCAAAGAACTTTTGACGCATGCCCCTTTATTGCATTACCCGGACTATGACAAACCCTTCGATGCCCTAACTGGAATAAAAAATAATATTTCTGGTGACGAAAATCAATCAATAACAGTTATCGGTGATGAGAAGGAAGAAAAGCTTAAAGAACATTTACATGATGTAGTTAAACAGGTAGGAAAGCTAACAGCTGAAAAGAAAAAGAATAAAGAAAAGAAAGGTGGTGAAAATGACGTAGAGTTGCCCATAGGTAAGATAGTTTACGCTAATGACGTTAACGAATGTAAGAGTCAGGATACGGCACGTTATGTAAAAGCGAAAGTAGTAGGTGAACCAGAAAGAAATGTATTGTCTATACAGGTAGGAGAAAGAAAAACTAAAGCTCCTATAAAAAACATCAAACGCCCTTCACAGGTGCAGTCTACTGCTGATAGTAATGCCGTCGCTGGCCCTTCATCTTCAAAAACTTGTTGAAAATCTAGGATTACTTCCAATTAAAGAAGGACAAGCCTATTTACAAACCGATCATTGGACTATAATTAAGGTTATTAGTTTGGAAAAGATTTACGATGACTTTAATTACGTATCTACGAATTATGAACAACTATGTAAACTAATTAACTGGAATGTTTCTTACTCTGACGATTTTAAGAGTGTGAAATTACATACAGAGTTTATTCGCCATATAACTAAAGAAAAATACCGACAACTTGTTCCACAACAGCGTTTTAGGAGAGGTCTCCTTAATCCTTTGGGTTCTCTTATAAAAATTATTACAGGAAATCTTGATCACCAAGACGCGATTAGAATTGACAATCTTGCTTCTCATTTGAATTAAAATGATATCATAATATCTAAAAAATTAACCCTGGTCTCTAAAATGTTTGACAGCTTTATAAATATAACCGGAACTATTGATCAAAATACATTAAAATTGGATAACCGTTTAAAAATCACTGAAAAAATGTTAAGTGATTTAGCCGTTACGCAAAATAATTGGACTTTTTATACATTTGTAATAGGATTATTTAACGTTTATACAAGCAGTTTCCACACTATATTTATTAGACTTAGTGAAATTGAAACAGCTCTAGCATTGAGTAAAGTCTCTATAATACATCCATCTATCGTGAACTCTACAGAACTCTTGTATCATTTGAAATTGATTTCTAACTCTCAAACCTTAGTATACCCACCTATAGAAGAAAACTTATTGAAATTAGAGGAAACTATTTGTGTAAAATCTTATATTAAGAAAAATCAAATTACGTTTATTATGGAAATTCCTTTAACAGATAGAGATATTTATAATTATTACAAATTGTACTCCTTACCAATTTTCCATGAATCCGAGAATAAGACCTTATCCATATTTCCTAAATACCCGTACCTTTTGGCGAAAGGAACGAAATACTTACTTACCGATCGTGAAACCGTGCCGCCCGTTATCAGCTGGCGACCATTTCCTGTGTAACGCAGATCACCGAGCTTTGTACCATGAGCTTACCTGTATCGAACAGCTCATGAGATTCGACGATGACCTCACTCATTGCACGCAACATCAGGTTCAAATTGAAGAGCTTAAGATCCAGCAAGTCAACTCTGACAGTTGGATCCTGTATAGCAGACTGAAGACGACGCTTACCAAGCATTGTGACAGTGACGTCAGCAAACTGTCAATATTCGGCACATACCTCGTGACAATCGATGAACCATGTGATTTGGAAATCAATGGAATTCGCATAAGCCACCGTATCTACATAGAGACGGACGTTGTGGAGCCAATTCCACTAGTTACCTTACCACAGCTACGTGTGGGCGCAAATCTATCCAGTGCACGCGCACTCAATCTCAACGGCGTTAATCTAGATGAAGTGAAGTACATGGCGTACTCCTTAAAACATTCTTCAGTGATCGAAAGTGTTTTAAATGAAAGAAATGATTTTAAATTCAGTGAAAATTTAGGATATGTATCTTTAAGCTTAGTAATCTTAAGTTTTATTGCATTTGTGTTTTATGTGTTTCGACTCAAATTGTTGAATAGCATACCGTGTGTGAAAAATTATCGGAACCAATCTCAAATCGATCGTACCGATAATTTTCCTCTTAGGGATGGAGGAGTTATGTTACACCCTCTTCCCTCTGCCTTAGCTTAAGATAGTTTATAATATTTTGCTGAAATGCATCTTCCATGCATTTCATAGAATTAGATTGTTTTTGCTGACGAGCCGTCTGGCGTCTCGAGACGGGCTCATCCGCTCTTGTCGTTTTAGATTCATTAGTTAAGTTACCTCCAAATCGGTATAGCGTATAAGTTTTAATTTTAATTAAATAATTTTATAAGTTTTTTTAAAAAGCTTTTATTACGTTCCGAAAGCAACAGTAGCTAAATAGTGTTGTGTGATATGAATATTTTATTATATTTTTGAAATACTGCCAAGAACATGCCTCGAGCAATGGTTGTTGAATATATTTATTTAATTTTCATCCCAAAATTTTGCGCTATCTCTGAGATCCAGGTTTAAATTTTGAGTAGTAGTTTAGGATTTATGTTATCAAGAAATATTTGACTATCGGGTTCCTAGCTAGAGGTCGGAACTAAAAAGAGTATAAATTTTTGTACCTGATTATTTTTGGGTTTTAAATTATATTTGTATTGATTATAAATAATCTCAAATCTAGCCAATCTTTTAAGCCTTGTTTTTACTACCGTAATATTAAATTTACACTTCAGTTATTACGTCTCAGAATGATCTACTTTTTTAATTGATCTTCTTTTACTAATTTAATAAGTACATTTTTTTTTACATAGAATATTAATACAAATTCATATCGAGCCAAGACTTATATCAGCGTTTATCACACAAATGGTTCTCGGTGGGTTTGGAACCCACGACTCCAAGGACCATTGACACAACACTGTTGCTATCACTATTACTAGACTATGACGGCTAACGTATTTTAGAAATCCAAAGCTTGTATTTCACGCTCCTCTTGATTTATTTCGAAGAGATTTGTATCTAGGATTTAAATGAGACATGTTCGAATTTAAATACGAGTAGTTTAGGGATAATCTGATTTTAAATTGTAAACAACGACAGTTCAAATTGATTACTCGTGTTAGGAACTGAGATGTAAGAATTGAGAGTGTAATTACTAGAGACAAGGGAAAGGACATAAAGACACCATCAACCTATATTGTATTCTTCTTCTTCTTCTCGTGTCGATGCTACAACTATATTTTGTTGTAGCATCGTGTTGGAAAGATTAGCCAAACTAGACACTGCTTTACCGTGCCTAGCTGTTATATTGTATTAAGGTGGGTGGACCATGGAAGGCCATGCTCCTTGGAAGGCCAACATGCAGTTGTCATGTATGAGTACCTACTTAAGTTTTTATAATCGAGACACAAAATGAATTATTTATTTCCTATTTTATAATGTTTTTTATGAGATCATAAACATTCTTATTTAAATCTTGACTCATTACTTTTAGGTAGAAATTCTTTGTGATATGATTTTTCTTTTAAAATTCACGATGCCGTTATTTAGTTCATTGTGAATATAAACTGATAATATCTATAATATGTGAAGTTCTTTATATTTCGCAGTAAATCATTTTTTATTCCGATCATACAACAAAACCTAGCAAACTCAACCTACAAAAACACAGATTCCGTTCAGCTATAATAAATATTCCAAGTTCAATCAATCGGTAGTAGGTTCGACTCCTGCTTTGTTATGCACAAAGCATTCTAGAGGAAACGCGTTTTTGAAAGCGGAATACTTTCAGCTTCCCGGGCAACATTCCCGTATATTTTCACAGCATTAAATATTTAATAGGGCGTAATGCCGCAGTGAAGTTTAAAGCAGCTGGCTTAGTTTAAAAGTATACGAACTTTGCTGTTATTATTGAACTCACTAGCTATTACATTATTTTAATATAAATTGAGGGTAGGGTAGATATATCTTTTTATTTTTGTTTATATTAATCATTTTGATATCTAAAATTGTATTAGTATAGGTATAATTTATTGATCTATTTAATTTGTCTAATTTTAAATTCCGCACACGATGTATTTAAGTTGCTTTGTAACGGCCCTCAGTTAGACAAATAAGACTAGTTAAAAAATAAAGTGAACTCACCGTTTGTGTATACGCTGTGATAATTCGACAACGATTGCTGCGTTACGCACGATATAAACATGTTTAAGCGCCCAGTGACAGCGCAATGATGAGGGTGTTTGTTTGTGCTATTTTTTTAGAGATTGCGGTTATGTAATACCTTGGGTACCTCTGTAGGTCACATTAGTAGGAATATACTTGCCGTCTCTCATGTATAAAAATATATATATATCAGGCGCAAACCCATTATCACAAAAAATAAATAAAGTACGTTTATTGGATAAAAATATACATAATATTAATTTGATTAGTAGCGCCTTTAAGCCTAAGCTAGGTTTGCCTAGGCACTACATAAATAAAGCCTAAGTAGGTATACATAAATACATGACGGCCCACGTACACTTACAACGATTTAATAAACTATATATTAACAAAAACGTGGAATACTGACCTCAATCATCAGAAAATCCTCTAATAAAACAAATTAAACATTGTTGCTATATATTTTTATTGTTTTAAATTAATCCTGATTATTGCAATAAATTCACAAGTACTTAATAATAGAACCGAGAGAGCAGTAGGTGGTATGTTTTAGTTATTTTATTTTAACATTTTAATCATCTTTTTCAATTATTCAATGTCTGATATCTTATTTCCATAACTCAACTGAGATAAAATTCTTCAGTAACTTTTACTACGATATAAAGCTAATATTTTGAGAGCGTCGAAGGTAGCACTATCAAAACATGCATCCGTTGTTGCTAACGTGGAAATAGAATACAAACAGAGCCAGCTTCCACACAAAATAAGTTTAAAAAGATATAATTCACGGTTTTATTAATCATCATCCATTTACGGGACGTAGGTATCACGGCCGCCAGTAATATTTTTCCATCCTTTTAACATTGCCATTTGATAAGAGAACTAGATGGAGGATATAATATTTTATTGTTTTTACTTTCGTTCAGGTACAAAAAAACATCAATATTCATCACCTAAATGTATGTTTTAAAAAGAAATCGAAGTTGTAGGTAAGATTCATGCTTCAAAGAACTAACTCTATGAAATGAATGAAATGAAAATGAAACATGGTAGGTATATGGTCTTATTCTAAATAGAGTCTCACATTTCACCAATTATTGGTATGCAAATTTTTAGATTATATAATTAAATTAATAAAATGACACACAAAAAAAACATAAAAAATTTAATAATAATAAAGTCATTTATACACACACAATGATGTAAGCCATTGCCAACATTTAAATGTAAATAAAATGTAGGTACACTGTAGATACTTAATAGTATGTTACTTACACTCTTTTTATTAAAACTCTATTCATTTGAAAACGAATAATTTATTTCTTCACTTTCAAAGCGAACAACGTACTCAGAACCAACTCTTTCAAAAGTTTTCCGAAACAAATCGGACTTGATTTATTTCCCTGACCGTAAGCATTCACATTTGGGGTCTTGGGGTAGGCTTTAGGGTGTATTCGTCGATAAATCTTATTTGTCCTGTATGAGACGTTTCTCGCAAGAGGGTTAAATGTGGCAACACTCTAGATCCTGGGTTTAGGTAACAATACACAATAACACGAATGTGGCCAAAGAGTGAGGGAATAAAAATTCATGGACATTTCACATCCTCTAGTCACATACTAAACTAGATTGCTATGGGAACTAGATTGCTGATATGAATGATTAAATAGTTTATTGTACAAGTAATCAGCTAGGTTCACTATAAAATAAGTAACACCTTTTTGTAAATAAATACATATATAGGTACATATAATACATAGTAACATTCGAAGAAACATTATTGTTCATCACACAAACATTTTTTCTCGGTTGGGATTGAACCCGCGACTCACAGTGTCGAAAGCAGAGCTACTACCAACTGAGCTGTGTCGTCCTTCTGAGAACTGAGGGCTTAGTCCGAGTTTGCATTTTAAAACTCCCTACTCTCGAGCCGACAGTCGTCTCTCGGATGTCCTTATATTTTTGTATGGATATCCGAGAGACGACTCTCGGCTCGAGAGTAGGGAATTTTACAAATGCAACCTCGGACTAAGCCCTCAGAGTATAAGTTTCTTTCATTCCAACTTCAAAGTTGAGGTTAGATAAGTTTTCCCATTTGTCCTTTTCATTTGTCATTGTTTCAATTGACCAATACCTTTTTTGTTTCGAGTAAAAGGTTTTATTTCATGTCCGTTTCCGAGGACAGATTTTGATTAGTTTCATATAGATTTATTTATGTAATATAATATGGGATTTTTGAGAGAGGGCGCTACTGTGCCAGTGTTGACATCGGCTCCACGTATTATTTAATATTAAAATTTGAAATAAGTCGTAACCAGTGCTAAAAAACGTGAAAACATAAACCTAAAGACTAGATACTCCCACACAGTGAACAAACTCAGTGTTAAATTCGAAAATAGTGTCAAAAACAAACAATTAAAAATGGAACCAAATAGTGAAAAATACATCATTCTCTGCAACTAATTCATGTTGAAAACCAATAAAACTCAGTGTTGTGATAAGCCGCTAAACTTCTAAAACCAAGACAGGTGTGTTTACATTATTTTTCAAAAAGTTTGGTCTGAAATAACCTAAATTAGAAGATCAAATTTGCACAAGTCATACCCATCTCTTTATGAAAAAGCGCCATCTAAGATCGTGATGCGGAACCTTATAGAATAGACCAAGTAAAGCCAATGGACCCATTGATAACTCAATCAGCCATACTTTACTAGCGTATTACCTACGTGCTTCCACTACTTACCACGAGAGGGCACATGATACAACTCTTTTTTAAATATTCATTAAAATAAAAGAAAAGTGTATCGAAATGGATGAACTTACGGCTTTGATAAGAAATTTGCAGCACAAATTTGATGAACAGACAAATGAAATACGCGACATGAAACAAAGCATACCACAAATTATAAATAACAATATTGATACAAAATTCGCACAATTAGAGCACAAATATAATATCTTGGAAAAAACTATAGAAGACCAGGGTCAAAGAATACAGCAGCTGGAGAGAACTAGTAGGAAAAAAAATGTAATTTTCTTTGGAGTAGAGGAAAACGAAAGAGGTTACCACGAATTACAAAAAAATATAATTACTCTTATTAATAAAAATATAGAAGTAAATGTCAACAATGACAATATTGTAGAAGTAAGGCGCTTAGGCACGAAACAGAATGATGGCAAAGTAAGACCGATTGTTGTGCCTTTAAACACAATGGGGTTAAAAATTGAATTGCTGAAAAATAAAAATAAATTGAATGACTCACCATACTACATCAAAGAAGACTTTCCACCTGAAATAATCGAAGAACGTAAAAAACTAACTAAACAATTATTAGAAGAAAGGAGTAAGGGCCGAACAGCTTTTTTGAAATATAACAAACTCATAGTGATCCCAGAAGAAAAACAAATAAAACATAATAATTATCACACAGCGCCAAGTCGGAATCCCAATAAAAGAATCCTATCAGAATCACCGGAACAAAACGATGGAAATACAGGCCTGGGTCAAAATAGTATGAAAAAAAAAACATTCAAGGCACAGAATTCTAACATCCATAATTATATGATAAGAAATCAGCGCAGAGAGCCACCCCCCCACTCTCTACCTTCTACTTCTGCCGTCGCTACAAACAGTCCAACGCCGACGTTACAACAGAACATGAATAAAAATTGACATGCAGCGACCTCTCCTCGAACATTTCCCCCACCACGGCCGGTCACCGCGGGGGTCAAAGACCAAAACCCTCCACTTCAACCAATCTACATCTGTACCTATAATACAAGATCGCTTTTATCAAATGAACGACTACTCGACTTTAAACATGCCATATTGAAAATAAAATACGACATCATCGGACTCTCAGAAATAAGAAGAACAGGATATCAAATACTAGAAGACGATGCACATGTATTCTGCTACTACGGAGTGACTAAAGGTCAATACGGAGTCGGTTTTCTTATAAAAAAGAAATACAAACTGAATATAGAAAGCTTTATTGGTATATCTGAGCGAATTGCTATACTAAATCTGAAATTTGATAAAATAACTTTGTCAATCATACAAGTTCATGCCCCCACTATTGATGCTAATGATAATGACATCAAAAGTTTCTACCGACAAATACAACAAGCGCAAAAACAATGCTACAAGTGCCAAATTATACTAGGAGACTTTAATGCCCGTGTCGGGCAACGACTGTCTGGAGAAGAAAGAGTACTAGGCAAATACTGCTATGGTAAAAGAGACAAACGCGGCGAAACTCTTTTGGAATTCTGCTGGGAGAACAATATGTTTATTACAAACAGTATGTTTAAAAAGAATCAAAAACATATGTGGACATGGCTCTCACCAAAAAAGACTACAAGCCAAATAGATTACATATTAACTAACAATAAGGACAAAATTACAAACCTTAAAATAATAAACAATCTGTCCTTCCCGAGTGACCATCGACTTGTGAGAAGCACATTCTCTTTGTCAAGTGTTAAAAAAAGTAGAGCCAGCTACGGCAGTAATATTGACAAACTCAGTACACCAGAACAACGAGAAAAATTTATAGATGCTCTAAAAGCAAATATCAGCGCAATACAAATAGAAGAAAATGAAAATGTCGAGTCTCTATATACCAAAATTAAGAAAACAATATCTGAAAGCATAAACCTTACAAGAAATATACAACAAACCAAGAAAAACATTATTAGTGACAACCTAAAACGCCAAATTGTAAGAAGAAACGAATTATTAAACAAGAAAAACCTATCGAAAAAAGAAAAAGATGAACGATGCTATCTGTTCAAAAATATTTATAAATTATTGAAAAAAGAGCATGAAAACCATAGAATAAAAACTATAGAAAATTACCTTATATCATCTGGAAGTTTGAAGAAAGGTATTAAAGCACTTAACACAACCAAACAATGGATCCCCTGCCTTATAGAAAACTCTACCAACCAAAAGACATTTTCCAGATCGAAAATAATAGACACAGCAACAAATTTTTACAAAACCTTATATGCAGCACAAGATACCTCTCCAGATAGCTTATATTCAAATTCAAACGCTACCAGTATAAAAAGATTCTCTATTCAAGAAATAATTAAAAAAATGGAACGTCTAAAAATTGACAAAAGTAATGGGCCGGATGGTATTTCAAATGAAGTGATAAAAACAGGTAGGTTCCTACTGGCTCCACTTGTGACTACACTGTATAATATGATGCTAGATAACAGAGAAATACCACAAGAATTGGCCAAATCGGATATTATTCTACTGTATAAAAAAGGAAACCCAGCCGACATATCCAACTATAGGCCGATTAGCTTACAACCAAATATATACAAACTATTCGCCTCTTGTCTTGAAGAACGCCTAGAAATGTATACTGAAAAATACCAACCACCAGAACAAGCTGGTTTTAGGAAAAAATTCTCAACCACGGACCATATACATACACTGGAATTGATCATAGAGAAGTACGAAGAACACAAAAGGCCGCTCTACCTGGCCTTTATTGACTATGCAAAAGCCTTCGACTCTATATCTCACAAGAGCATGTGGAGGGCTCTACATGACTCGAACATCCCACAAGAAGCAATTGAACTGATAAAAGACATTTACAGCAAAAGCGTCAGTTATGTAAAAATGGAAACAAAAGGCTCTGAAATAAACATTTGCCGAGGCGTCAGGCAAGGAGATCCCCTTTCACCTAGAATTTTTATAACTGTACTTGAAAACATAATGAAGAACCTAGCCTGGGAGAATAAAGGTATCAACATAAAGGGGGAACGCTTAAGCAACCTCCGGTTCGCAGACGACATCATTCTTTTTTCAGAAACACCAACCCAACTTGAAAGAATGGTCAATGAACTAGACGCTGAAAGTCGCAAAATTGGCCTCGAACTCAATACCACAAAAACAAAAATAATGACAAATAACGAAAAAGTACCTATCAAAGTCAACAATATATCATTAGAATACGTATATGAATATATATATTTGGGAAAACAGATTTCATTTAGCAAGACAAGACATACAGATGAGATAAATAGACGAGTAAACCTATCATGGAACAAGTTCTGGAACAATAAAGAAGTACTAAAATCAAAACTCCCAGTGAAGCTAAAGAAAAAAATCCTAGACTCATCTATATTACCATGTTTGTCCTATGGCTGTCAAACGTGGATATACAATAACTATACAAGTAACAAAATTCAAGTATGTCAAAGATCAATGGAAAGAAGCATCTTGAACGTGAAAAGATTAGATAGGAAGAAAAATACAGAAATAAGAAACACTACAAAAGTAATTGATGCCCTAAAACATTGTAAAAAACTTAAATGGAAATGGGCTGGCCATGCCGCGAGAATGGACAATGATAAATGGACTAAAAAGCTTTTAAATTGGGCAGGACCAGGCTTAAAAAGGAAAAGAGGTCGACCTAGAGAAAAATGGTCGGATGAAATAAATGCATTGGCAGGTGAAGACTGGATATACAAGGCAAAAGATAGAGACAGTTGGAGTAAAATGGAGGAGACCTTTACTCGTTGAGAGGTCCTCTTAAAATTAAACAAAATAGCATCTTAGAAATATTAATGTTTATTTTATATTCAATTATTATTACTTAAATTAGATTAATTTATTTTGCATGCTCATAAATAAGTATATTGTATGTTTGATTTTATTAAGGAAATAAAAAGGTTATAATAATAATATAATAATAATATGGGATTTTTATTGTAGGCCGTATAATTAATATTCATAAATAAATAAAAATATTCATGATCAATTCACACATTATTGAATACTGCCGTTTATGACAGTCACCATATGTAAAAACTAGAAAAAAATATTGTACGAAAAAACTCTTAAATTATATTATCACTAATTTAATTTGAGAGTTTTGAACCTGTCACATCCTTAAATAACCCTTATTATTTTTGCTGATTATTCACTAAAACAAGTTTATTATTTTAAAAACTTTTTACGTACCTAGCAGGTAGTCTATGGCAGTATGTGTTTGTTAGTAGGGCCATTACAAATACTCATGATTACAACGAAATATCATGCGATCTTATCATTGCATACCATCCTTAAATAGAGCTCGCATAGTCACAGACTAAAAAACCTACAGACCCACAGTTCCATAGAACACGGTTCAGGTTGTAATTTTTACATGCGCAGTGATCGTGCGCCTCGAGTCTGTATTCTGTCTAAAATATTGATTTATGAAAAGCTGATTACATATTTTTTATGTTGAATCGCAAACTGTTTTCCTTGTACAAAATATGTGAATGACTTCTTTCGGTTCGGCTTGACTAACCCGAGGTGGGTTAGTCAAGTGGCTGAACTAAGTGTAGTTCAGCCACTTGACTAACCCACCGCACGAATCACCGCACCGCACTTCTTCTTATCGTGTCGATGCTACAACTGTATATACCGCACTGTGCTACCGTCATGAGCGAAGAAATAAGTTTCAAATATTGAATCTATTCAAAAATATCACAGCTGTTGCAACAGGCGTGCATTTCTACAAATTCATACTGCTTACTTGGCGTATTTTTTTTTAAATAAATTCTTAGGTAACTGTTAGTCTGTTGATATTCTGTTCTATGTTAAAGCCTTTGTGAATTTATGTATACGGTTAACTGCGGGATGACGAGGCAGTTCGCAGGATGTGCCGCAACGAGCTTCCGGCGTGGTTGCCCACTTCAGCGCACTTTTTTCTGATAATGACTCGTATATAGGCATAGTCTGGTAAGTAGTTTTACAAGGACTTTTAAAGATAGGCTTATAAAAGCTTGGTAATAATAATCATGTAATAATAATGCGGTATCAGAGTGACCGCGTTTATGTAAGCGTAGTGTAGGACGCCCTCCGGCGAGATGGAGCGACGATCTGCGTAGTGTAGCTGGCAAACACTGGATGAGAAGAGCCGAAGAGCGGGCTCAGTGGCGCGTGTTGAGAGAGACCTACGTCCAGCAGTGGGCTGATGTAGGTTGATGATGATGATGATGACTCCTTTAGTCTTTATTCGGTTAATAAAACTATTGTTCATTGTCCACAAACTGGACTAGTGTACACAATATTGAAATGCATAATCAACTTAATTTAATTTCAACTCTAAATTCAAATTACCTTATCTTTTGTTTACGATAATATTTTGACATAGATACGCCAACAATATCGTTTACATTTTCACAAAATGTTTATTACTTTAATTTGTATCAATTGAAACTAATACTAGACATGTTTTGGAAAAACTTCCGACCGTACTAATTAGATAGGTTTAGCTATCTTTAGATAGTTTGTGGCGCAACTGCTTTGTGTAATACTCCACACTACACAAAGATGCTACGCTTTCGATTTGTTTGTACTGATTCGGGTTAAATGAGCGTATTTTTTAAAATATTTGCTACCAATAGTGCTGATAGAACGCTCAGGTGGGAATCAAACCCACGATCCACATTATGGAAGGCAGAGCTACTAACTGAGCTGTGACGCCTGTCAAATGATGATGACATAGTAATATTTTTAAGCTATTGCATAGCTTCTATCGCGGGCCTTGAGCGTGGAGACCGAATCCAGAAATTCCGTAACGAAATAACCTAACACGCGCATGCGTAATCAGCAAAAAATGCTATGCAATAGCTTTACCGCGGCAGTACCCGAGTGCCACACGTCTTTTTTTTTAATCATTTTGTATATTGTAAACAGTTTTACGCAAGTCATACCCGTAAAGTAGAAAGTCCAATTTAAATCGAACACCAACTCGATTCGACACGGAACTTCCAAACTAATTTAGAGAATCACACACTATGTTTGTGTCGAGCTCGGTAATTGGGAAACTTCGTGATGACATCTGCGACTCGGAATGCATATTTGACATCATTTATCTTAAACTAGCTATCCCCCAGTGACTTACATATACAGACAAGCTATTTACCTAGTGTAAGGAACAAAGTTTCTATTGGTACATCATCATGGTTCACATCATGACCAAATAATAATTATGTGTGATGGCAAACTGTTATCTTGTATCTGGAAGTAACTTTGTATTCTATGAATATATTTTTCTAAACAAATTATGTAGTTAATCAACTATCTGATGTTAATAGAATTATGTATGCTTTGTTTGTCGAGATAAATTAATTATTCTGAATATTTTTTTCTAAGAAAGACCATGTTTAAAGGCCTCAAAGGTTTGCTAGAATTTTCTTCTAGCAAACCTTTGTGGCCTTTAAACTCTATTAAGGGTTTTGTTTGTCCTATTTTCTGTTTTCATTATAAATAAATAAAAAATATTCATGTACATATAAGTTTATCGTGTGCAATAAAGAAAAAAGAAAAAAAATGTACCGAAACGTAACCCATTTGCTCAAAACTACATTTTAATAATTCGCAGGAAAAAGCATGCATAATTTACGATAACTGACAGGTGTGACAGCCCTGTGTGCTACCCATTGTCCCGACTTCTATTAGCTTCCACACAATGAGTTCGTAATTAGCGGAAATTAATGAAACACGGGTCAATGGAAGGTGAAAATTGGATTTAGGCGATCAAAGGTTCTTGCGATAACCGGTGAACAATAACCTCATCTAATGTGAAGAGGAAATGGGGGTTTTTATTGAAGGGATGGTGCAAGATTGGCAGACTAGACTATATTTATTGTTATTAACACATTTAAAAAAGGTAGCACTCCGGGAGTGCCGGCAGAAGTGAAAACTTCAATATTAACGTTGTGTTTAATTATAAGTATAAAAGTACTATCATTTATGAGGTAGAATACAATGTTTATGTTTTTATTTGTTATTTTTCGCCCTGTGCCGCCTAAACAGAGCAGCACACTCAGGCACGGTAGAAAGAGTGGGAGATACTAGTTCCTCTCCCTTCCCCTCGATCTTACGCTTTTTCGATCAGTATCACGTGACCCTGACGCGAGTTTGAAAGTTTTTACCCATACAGAAAAGTGCTCAGCGCCGCTAAAGAAGTTTTCACTTCAAAAACACGTTAAAGGCAAAATATATGACTGATTTTCATATTCTCACTCAATTACAAAACAAAAACAAGATTACATTCTTATCATTCAATTCTCACTCCAAACTACAGATTAATGTGATCTTATCATTTCACATTAATCTGTAGTTTGGAGTGAGAATTGAATGATAAGAATGTAATCTTTTTCACAAAGATAGGTATTCCTGATCTCTGTATTTGTGTTCTGGGTATTTTATATGTTTAATAAAAAATATCTATCTATGTAATGTATTGTAATAAGTATGTCAGTCTTCTAGTACACATAACACAAGCTCTGCTTAGCTTGGGGCTAGATGATGTTGTGTGGATTGTTCAGCATTATTATTATTTATTTATATCTTTGAAATAAAACAAAACAGCTTGGAAGAGTTCGCTCTTAGCAAGTGCACTGTAGATTTAATGTTTATTCTATGTGAAATTTATAAGCAATAAAGTTTTTATCTATCTATAAAATATACAATACATTTCAGTCATAGCGCTCTATTCTCAATTTAAGCGAACTAATATAGATTTTATTAGTGTAAAAGTCTAAGTTAGGTTTGTCTAGACACTAGGTTCTCTAAACGTAGCCTCTGTAGTTACTAACTAGGCCAGATTGTATTGTACCGACCGCAGATCCCTGATCAGCGGTCACCGTGCACTGCTCTAATTAATTTTAGATTTACTTTCTCTGGTCGTATTTATTTGTGGTGTTGTAGCCGAGTTAATTACAGACTTAGCTAGTATAGTTCTGATATCCGTGTGGTTTTCGGTTTGGTTCCCACCACGAACAATAAACAACTTTGGCTTAACTTTTATTTTGAGGACCGCTAAGGAAAGGAATTCCTTGCCGGCGTCGGTGTTTCCAGATAGCTATAATTTGGACATTTTCAAGAGGAGAGTGAATAGGTTCTATCTAGGCAAACGCGTTACACCGTAGGCCGCATCATCATTTAACATCAGTTGAGATTGCGGTCAAGCGTTTGCCTAGAATGCATAAAAAAACAATATAAATCAATTGGTTCGGCTGCAGGTATATCATAACGTTAAAGGTCTATTTTTTATATAGATTTAACTAGCTTAATATATTTTTTAAGAATATCAATTTATAATGTTGTCTATCTTTCTCCCCATATCTCATTTTCAAAGGTTACTTGTTAGATATCGCTAGCGATAAAACCGTTCATTATATTAATTGTTGAATAATATTTCTCATTGTATAATTGTGTTTATATTAAGTTTGCAGCCATTATATCTCTTGTATTCTATCTACGTTTGAACCAAACAATTGAAGTTTGCTGTAATGCCAATATGTCAGAAACAATACATTTGAACATAATCCCGAAACGCTCCCGACTTCCCAAACACAAGTATAACCGGCACAATTCAGGTAAACTGGAATGCCATTTTCCTAAGCTATTTTGCTAGCAGTTTTGCGAATTTCTCCTGCACTCTGCATAACAAAACAGAAAACTGGATTCGTGGATTTCTTTAACTAGCGTAGTCGTAGTTTGACCGAATAATGGATTGAATCATTAAATATTTCTTGACATTTTAAAGTCTCTATTTAGTTAAAACTGAGGCAAAAATT
Source organism: Ecliptopera silaceata (assembly GCA_932527185.1). NCBI lineage: Eukaryota > Metazoa > Arthropoda > Insecta > Lepidoptera > Geometridae > Ecliptopera > Ecliptopera silaceata. Next base: position 3,282,966 of record OW052208.1, on the reverse strand, counting down.
ATACCTTGTAGATTGTTGATAACTCATATGTATATTTATACTTTTTTTAAAAACAAACACAAATCGTAATTAAATATTTATTTCGCTACTATAGATAAAAAAAACTGTTTTGTGTACACACAGACGAAAATTTTACACACAAGAAACATTAAATCTACAGCACAATAGGCGGCCTTATCGCTAAAAGCGATCTCTTCCAGAGACTATAATTTACTACTTAAATATACTCGCTTGGCTATCAGAATTAGCCAAACAATAAGATGAAACTGACTAATATCTACCTACATATAGGTATAATAACAAAAAAAACAAGTGATTCTTTGATCTCGATCACATATAGCGGAGATGATTTCATAAGGGACTTTAGCTTCGGTAATTCTAAAATGTTCTCTTTGTACGCTCAGAATTCCTGCGGGTCTCGATACGTCCACGCAAGCCACACAAATAGGAGAGTTTTGTGAATGGGTTAAATCAAGCGGACACGGTGTATGGAACTTTTATTAGAACTCTCCCTTGAGGTAACCTTTGGGAATCTCCATAGGAATCATAGGACCAACTTTTGTTTTCTATATCTCAAACTGACCGTCAACTCTCAACTTTCACTCAGAAAAAACAAAAGCCAGTAGATACTATTAGAGACAAATAATTAAAGCATTTATGCGAGTAACAATAATACATATCTACTTATTAATGTATTTCGTTGACATCTAACCCGGTAGTGCTACACACCTTTCTACTTTAAAATACTTTTACGTGTGTGCAATGATATTTTTGCGGAATGAAAAATGAATTAAAAAAAACTCTTAAATTTGATGTTTTTGATATTAAAACTTTATGCCATAGAAAATATCCCAGTTATCAGCGTAATGTAACACCCTGTACAAATCACCTATATGGTCAAATAGTCAGTAAAATTTTGATACTCTAGAAACTGTCCGGTAAATTAGGTGGTGTCTGAGCATTGGAGCAGACAACGGCAGGATTGCCAAGTTGCAAAGTTTTGGCGTTGCGCCCACAGATGTCGTTGCGCAACCCAAAACTCTTACCCAGAGACTATCCATTTTTATTATGATCTAAGTAGCCCTCGTCTCCGGCAGTAATCCAGGATTAAGCCGGTATCTCAATTTGTAATCCGTTGCTTGTTTTTGTTCAGGATTTTCGCTCTAAATATTTTTTACTGATGGATCTTGTTATTGCTGATTGGCTCGTTTTAAAGGTTTTTATGAGCTCTTGTATTTTCTAAAGGACCTTTTCATAATACAAAATAAATAAACATAAGTATTTCATGGGCATTCTCACATTACAGTCCAAGCAAAGCTTGTATTATGGGAACTAGATTGCTGATAGAAAACTAACATTTTTTTTTTGTAAATACATACTTAGTAAACATAGTAACGCCCAGACACAATATTTATGTTCATCACACAAACATTTACTCTGGGTGGGAATCGAACACACGACCCACAGAATGGCAGAGCTACTACCAACTGAGGTGTGACGCCTGTCAATATCTCAAGTACCTATTGATTTAAGAACATGATGTTTTCAAGTTACTAAGCAAATTATCATTTTGGGTGTGGATGTTTGAAAAAAATAAACTTTTAATACTTTTAAAACCTAACTGTAACATTTTGTTTGCTTTATATCGAAAGTTGGTTTACAAAGTTGAGTATACAAGGTATCCCGATCTAACATGCTAACGTCACGGTCACTCGGGAGAAGTATGATCCATTACTTGAACAAAGGATATTCCTGCGGGATTTTACACTGTTAGATCAAATTTCCACTCCAATTCCTACATACTGTTATTACAATAACACCACTATCATAGTAGTATTAAGGATCAAACCAAAAAAACAAATTCATTATTAAACTAATTGTGTTACTATTATATTGGATTATATATGGATTTCAATAAAACTTTACAATAATGTAGTTTAAACATTAAAATACCCATATTATTCTGATGTTTAAACGACATTATTGTAATGTTTCATGTGGCCGGCCACATGATGAGGTTCAAAAAGACTAAATGGTCATAATATGACTGCACAGTGTGGTACGCACGAGATGGCAAGCGCAGCAGAGGGAGGCAGTTCATGCGCTGGGAGGATGAACTTCCTAGAGAATGGCGGAGAACGTGCAAAGACCACACAAGTTGGAAAGCTCTGGAGGAGGCTTTTGTCCGGAAGAACGATGTTAATTTAAATCAATAATACTGTATTACCAAGATAAGGTCAGCGAATAAAATCCTTTTTTTTTTTCATTGTAATGTTTTATTGAAATCCTTTCAGTAATTTTGGCGTGAAAAACTTCCAAATCAAACAAACTTTCGCCTTTACAATATTAGTAGGATGTGACAAACAGATAAATTCATATATTCTGTCTAAAAGATGAATTACAAATGAAGCTCATATACGCATGTTAGGTCTTTGGTAGTCTTCATTTAAAATCAAACCATTGTTAACAATTATATAATTTAATTAACAATTATATTATATAATTAACAATTATAAATAAAATTGTTTATTGTTTGTATTGTTCTAAATCACATATTCGCTTGTTTGTTGAATATGTAGAGGACGGGTAATTCTACATTAACATGCAAATGAAATCGGCCTAAACAGCTTTGGAATGCGATTTGAACAGGCTACACATATCTACACGTTACATATGTCAATAGATACATTCGGTACTGAAACTTTTATTAATTAGCGATAAGAAATTGACTTAAATTAAAATATTTTTTCTTATTCAAATTAGATTCGACTAGTATAGGTAGATTAACATTTTCGAGTTATACTATACTTTTTTTTTGTAGCCAAAGCTCCTGGGCAAAGCTCCCCCTTTCTTTCCTCTTTTCTTTACTCTCATTGTACACTCATCGAAAATTATTTAAAAAAAATGGAATTTTCATTTCATTAAAATCTAGAAAAGTTTTCCTTTTTATAGACGAATAAACTAGAGTCAATTCATCCCTACAACTACAGAAAGACCAACAACTACAGAAGGGCCTACAGAAGACAGGTATAGGCTACACAGTCGGTTTGTCTCTTAGTTATATATTTTTTTTATTTTAAATGCTCATCGACATTTCACACATCGCGCTCCAGTCCCATACTACGCAAAGCAAATCAAATCAAATATTTCTTTATTCAATAAAATCACAAGGATCATTTAGAATCGTATACATAGTAACACCCATTGGCAGCAATTAATGTTAGCTTGGGGCGAGATGGTGTTGTGTGGATTGTCCAGCATTATTTTATTTATTAACGTTTTGTTTTGAACACGTCTATGTATATTGAGACGTGACGGAAGAGAAGGCGATGAAATGTTTCATGGATTTTTTAAATTGCTCGTAAGATGGTAATCAATTTGGTTTGACGTCTCAGTAAGGTCGTTTTACTTCTGGGGATTTTATTGAATACTTGATTTGCTTGCCTTTTTTTTATGAAGTGATTAATTTTAGCAGTAAGGCCTACTAAATAGTTATGTTTTTACTTACCTTAAAGTATTTTGTATGTTCTTTTCGTATGTGGTGTGCAATAAAAAATATTCTGTTCTATGTTTTGTTAAAGTAAAGTTGTCAAGTTAAGTTTTCTCATAACTTTGTAAAGTTGAATTGATAATTCACTATAATATTTTATAATTAATTGCTAACAATATCTCTGGAGTCAGATAAATTGTTTGTCATATATAACCATACATAAAAAGGAGAAGGTGGTTTAGTAATTAACGCATAGTTAATTAAAAAGTTTGAGAAAACTTGTAAACAGTGTAATGTAGATAATAAGGTAGTAAATTCTAAGGCAATATTTTTCCAAATTAGGGTCTGTTACAAAATGTTATATCACAAGCTACCGAGCGAAGTTTCTCAATTTTGCTTCGCAAATCGAATCACGTTTCACGGAACCTTGCAAGGGTACCTACCGAGTTCTGCATTTATTTAAAAAACTGGCCATGATTTGTGAAAAATGATTTACCCTGCAATTGCGGAAAACGAAAGGACGATTTGATCATACCCAAAAGAATAGCTACGTTTATTGAAAACTGGATTAGAACCGAACGTTAAAATTCTCAGGTATTTAAACAATCTATGAGAAAGGATTTAAAAAAACTTGCAATATTCTTAAGCCGCTCATTTTCTTCGCTCGTTATTTTTTCAGTGAATTTTATTTCACGAATTCTCAAGATATATTTTTATAAGAAAAATACTTCAAAAATACAGTAATCTCCAAGATAAATGGGTAAAACATTGTGGATCGTGCAGAGACCAGCCAGTCACCCGATAGCGTTGAATGGCCGGTCTCTAGGGCACCCTTTTGGCTATAGCTTCACAACACACATTTTGCTTTGAATTTGACCCTTATTTTGTAGAAGCTGCTCTGTTTGCTGAGTAATTAAAGCTTGGCTGGAAATCAGACATTCTTGCTTGATGTTTACAAGGAAACAATGGTAATTGTAAAGATCACTAATAAGTATTTTAATTTTTATTTCAAGCTAAGAATTGTAACATTACTTTAACTTATTTGACTACAAATGAGACCAACATTTTTTTTTAAATAATAAAATTTTATTCAAATTGTAGTCATCCTAAACCTATTGCATAATTTCAAATATAATTATGCAACTTCCTTCCTTTCCAAATAATTATGCCATTTGTTTATGGAAGTTAACGTCACTAATCTCTAATGTGACATAATCTAAATAGAATTGAAAGAAACACGCAAATTCTAATAATAGCTACAAAAACCCATTAAACGTTCAGTTTCAGCTCAGGGTTGTATGCAAAACAACTCAAAATAGCTATTCCGTAAACAATAAAATTGTAACCAAGACGTGATGACCTTGGTATCACGTGACATTTACATATTTGCGCTTACAATGAAGTGTAGACGCAGTAAGATTTACTAGATACGGCAAAAATGACAAAATTAGTGACATAAGAAGATGACATGTTTTGCAAAAGTGTAATGAAATGAAATAAATATTTTGGCATAAAAATATAACAGAACAAAATGTTTGTAGCGTATCAGTAGCGGCAATGCAGCCAGTACACTTCCGATTGGTACTGATTTTAATTAGATGAACTATCTATAGATCCTTTGCAACGGTCTGTAGATAGCTCATGTGTCTTAAATGGCTTGATGTATTTTATATGCCTAAGAACTTTTTAAAGTTTGTTTGTGAATAAAGTCAAAATAAGTATTGAAAAAAAAATTTTTGTTCATAGATATTATTATTAAGTATATAGATGGTCTAGGTGTCTTAAAAAGTTTTATATATATTTGTGATTTTACGGACAAATTGATTGAGTCACGTTTGCGGAATTGTCATGTAAAACATTGTCCGTCACATCAAAATCATAAAGTTTGACATCCTTTTGAGATCAAATTTCCGTACCCGTTTGGGTTCAAACGAAACTTAACATTTATGGAGGTACAAATAAAAGTAAGGTAGTATGAAATAACCCTGATCATAAAAATCAATATTTATTTTATTTTTATACTCTTCTCACTTCGGGTTTTAACGTCAAACTTGAAATGTACCCCTAAATATATATGTGACAATCCTTGAAATACGACCAATAAAACCGGGCTTTAGAACATGCCGGATTCTGAACAAAATCCGGTTTATGATCGTGTTTAAATTAAACAAACCGGAATTGATTATTTTTACCGTTATTTTTGTTTATGTAAAGGTTTTTTCTCTTTCCCTGGATTTTTAAGTGTAACAAAATCGCTGGCTTTTTTAGGTATAACTAATTGACCTAATTCTTTTGTTGTTAATAAATAATGGATGTTTTGTTATTATTTACATTTTATACAACGCCATCTTTTTCCGAAGTTCGAGCTCGTACCTTAGGTACCTACTTAATTACTGATGAGAGATATTTAAAACACATTTTTTGTTTATAGTATTTTATATAAAAAAATAATTTAATACTACTGATCGTACGTAGGTAATCATTAATATTGTCATTTGAGCTAATTGGCTAAATAAACCTATCCCAGTAAATCCTTCTCTTTGGTATCTCACATTTGAAAAAACACGTTGACAAGTCCCCAAGATTAATAATTTTCTTTGAATAGAATAGAATAGAAACACTTTATTTCAGATATAAAACTTAATGCTACATATTTAACGATATAATTATTACATGTAAAAAATACCTTTTTTTTGGAAGTGTTGAAAAAAAAAATTTTATTTATTTTTATTTTATTTTTAAAATAAGCCACATCTAGTAGAATACAAACTCATGTTGATAAACTGTGTTTTATTGTACGTCAGCTTTCATAACACGCATGAGACGAGGTACATCTCGGTACATTTCCTGCTAGATAGGCTTTCTGCGCTAAAATTGGCGTTGTCTAAGGTTTCATTATGATAAGTTATAACAGGGAAATAGCAGCGAATTACACTTTTGTGCGTCACATTACCCAGTTCAAAGTAAAGCCAAGAACCCACTTTTTTGCTTAATAGTACAAGTCCAATGAACCAAAGCCTAATGAACTAGGGTCGGAGGACATTTGAATAGGATAACAAGAGTTGAGCAAACACTAAGTTACATTTCAACCGAAAAAGTTATAGCGAATTATACTCCAGTATTTGTTATTTTTTTTATAGTATAGAATATAAATCTATATTTATTTATAATTTCTCTTCTCAAAAATCACCCTGTAGCAGGATTCGAACTTATGACCTATATTTAGTAGGCGCTCTAACTTCGTCAAAACTACGTGGACCATCTAATATATCACTATAAAAAGATTGAGCAGATCGCAAACATCTAAATCTAATAAAAGAAACAAGAAAAAGTAGGTCTAAAAACTTTTGTGTTATGAGTAGTGTGTAGTGACCAACTCACTGAACTTACTTATTGTAGAAGTTTAGATGTGCTTGTAACTGCTGGAGTTTATGGGAATTTTGGAAATATCTGACATATTGCGGTCTGGAGAGCTCAGCCTGCAGCAGAGAGCCTTTACTTTGGGGTTTAAAAACTAAATTCAATGACAAAATATCGTTTTGTGCCTTTAAATTTCGTTATAAATTTTGCGTTTTCGTTTTCAAGACTCGTTCAAGTAAAACTGAGAGTACTGACTTCAGAGTCACAGATTACTAACAAATCAGTATGAAAGTAAACCGCGATGTACCTGAAGCTTGACAAGTACCTACCTATTTCTACAAAATGCAATCGACTCGTTATAATTCATTGAATGAAATCAGAAGTATCACTTTGAAACATCTTACTTACTAGATGATTCTAGATGCCAGTTCGTCGCGACCAGAGTCTAAAAGAACAGGTATTAAACTAGGTATGGATCCTAGCGGCCTTCTTCGCAACCAATTTATATTTTAAAAAACTTAACTATTGCTAGGATAGCACCAAAAGTTTTTGTAAAGAATAGGTAAAATTCTATTGAACAAAATATTGTCCAATAACCGTCTCAAGCCTGTTACAAACTCGAAATCACTTAATTTCAAAAACTTCGCTTGACTTAATAAAACTTTTTAAAACATTATTATTGGAATTGCTAATGAAGTTGAGATGTTTCGTCTTTTTGTGAAACGACCATAATGGGCGACCTCGAAAAATACATTAAAAGTTAACCATTTTCCTATTTTGTTATGTTTTTGTGGTAAACTTTGGGGGTCCATAAAATTGTTCTTTCACAATGGTGTAGATACTAATGATTTAGCATTTCTATGTAAAACTTTGAAAAAAAGAATGTAAGTAATTTTAAGCTTTCAGACTTCAATGTAAAAGGGTCGAGTCATGACTGAATTACCTAAAATGAACTTTAAAACACAAACTCTAGACTCATAATGACATGAAGCGCGATCTCGACCCAAACCGGACCATAGGACCACCAATTTGCTAAAGCATCCTATTCTGGAATGAGAATAAACACATCCTCTCGCCATTCAATTGAAAACTTGATTCGGCCTTAGATAAGTAAACCCATCGTAGCCATAGTGAACTGAAAAGAGGAATAATTAATTAGAGTTCGGTACGGAGTATGTTTGCTCGGGAGTTGAATGTCCAATTAGTCCGTAGCCTCCACTCAGCTGAAACTAAGCTTTCTCACTTATTTTAATTATATTTTCTTTAATCTAAAATAATAAATCTTAACTGCTCAGTTTGCGTTTGGTCTACCTTTCAAATCTTTGCTGTGATGTGAAAAATGATTGTTTGGTGATTTTAGAAATATATTTGTTAGTGAACGAACACTCAGTGTTACAAGATATGTAGGTAATATACAGAAAAATATTTTGTTAATAGCATTTGGTTTCCATTAGCGTTGTGTCCATAAATATGTAGCAATTTATTTTAAAGTGTTTTTCGAACCAGTCTTCTTTGATTTTTATAAACACTTGAAAAAAAAAACTATAGATAAGTAGATACTCCTTCCTCCAGTTTACAATTACAATCAAGAAATAACTAATTACTCCGTTTTGTTTTAAATAGAGATTTGAAAAGAATCTGAGAATCAAATATTTTGTTTTGGTTTGTATGTTATATTTAATTCTTAATTAGAAAGAAAACTGGCGTTATTCGTGCTACACTGTCAATCTAGTCACAGTTCTTAGTATTTGTGTCGACAAAACAAATAAGTTGGCGGCACGTATATTTCAATTAAAGACAGAAACGAGGAAGTAGACGGAAAAGAGTCATCTAAAAACAATAGATCCACTTTTATAAATTGGCTAAGATGTAAATAAGTAATATAGTTATCGCTCAGAATGGGATATTAATAATGATTTGTGAGTTTGTTTTTAGTAAATATTATGTGCTAAACGAAAGGCTACGATGTTTGTTCCAAAAGTATATAATTAATTCTAAAGCTATCTATAGACAGTTTGTAAAGGTCTGTAGATAGCTCAACTGTTTCTTATGTATTTTTTAAATTCTTATGTACATTTTGTTAATTGGGATAAATGTTTGTACGATCTGCAAATATTTATTCCGGGTGTTCTGGGTATTTTATATGTATAATAAAAAATATCTATCTATGTAATGTATTGTATTAAGTATCTCAGTCTTCTAGTATCCATAACACAAGCTCTGCTTAGCTTGGGACTAGATGATGTTGTGTGGATTGTGCAGCATTATTTATTTATTTATTTGTTAATAATGTAATAGTCGTAAGTTTGTTTGTGAAAAAAATTGAATAACTCTAAAAATAAAAAAAAATAGCTTTAATGATTTCGCTCATATGCCCTTAACTAATATCATTGTTAAGGGTCTCTAATTGCCATTTCTTATCGGAACACTGCTATGTATAAATACGATGGTTCTTTACCGGATGAGATTTTCATGAGAATTCTACTACCACAATAGATAAAAAAAATCATTTTGCAGAACTAAAATACATTTAGTTCCTCTCAGCGTTATGTTATTGATCTTTACCCTGACTGCTTTATATTCATTTTTACCGACATTTTATGTAACAAACGACATAGTTTTCTCGAATAACACCATAACTTGAAGCATTAGCTATACTTTATAGGATATCCCACACATTCTATCTATATCTGATTGCGTAATAAACAAGAGTAATATTGGGTGTGGAAAATGGCCCCGAATTTCGGGGTTCCACGCAACCCCACTTGATTTAGCCCACTCAGGATGGGAATATTAAAAGCCCCACTAAAAAGATGTTTTAGGTCAATACAGTGTCAAAGAATACTTTTTTACCTTTGCCATAGATACACAAACCTTATCATGGAATTAAATATTTTCTGTAGCAATTTAATCTAAATATTCTGATGGTCCACATCCGTGGAAAAAAACACTATTTTACTTCATCTATTTAATAAGGTTTTAATAGGGCCCACCATCTACTGTATTGATACATGATTAAATTTCAATTCTAATCCCCACTAGTGGAAAAAAACCTGGTAGGGATAATGGGAATAAACCACGTTTTGCGTCGGGTATTAATTTGCCACAAATATGCGGAATCTCATGGTCTGCGGGTACCGGTGACCCGAACACATTTTTCAAAAGCTTCATGTTGTGGTCAATTGATTTTGATACAGGGGTGTTTGTACATCGACCGATATTAATCTACACAGTACCAATAAGTCAGTGGCTCGAACAAATATCGGTTTGAGTAAATGTAGAAGCGATAGGGCTATGATATTAGCTCTTCCTCAGATATCGGTGGATTTAAAAACAGATTAAAACATGAATTTAACAACAGTTATAGACAGATCGTCAGATACATCCGAAAATGGAATTTGATATTTGATATAATGGAGCGTTTGAGACTAGAAGTTTCATAATTCACATCATGGGGAGTTTTAATGGGAATTTTGAGACTAGCCTAATATGTCTAATAATCTTGAAATTCATCTTTCAATTTGTCAATAGCGTTAAACACAGTACCTATATATGCGTTATATCTTGTTACAGGCTTATTATGCATCGGCTTCTAAGCATAACACTCATCAGTATAGCAGTCGACCACGTGTACTCCCAAGAAGACCGAGAGCACCAGGGACCCCAGCCCTGCGGCGGACGTCTCCGAGGCCCCGTCGGGGTCATCCAGACCCCAAACTTCCCCAACCCATTCCCAGTGCCCATAAAGTGCAAATGGATCATAGAGCATGATACAGTGAACGGAAGTATTTCCATTTATTTCACACAACAGTACACCACCAGCGGCCTGACGTTCACAGAGTACATGTATTATGATGAATCGTATAAGTTGGGTGAGAGGAGAGCTTTGACTGTCACCGAAGAGAACATAACGAGGATAAAATGGCTTCAGGTAAGTCATATATTTACATTTATATTTTGTATTTATGCATACAATGTTGTGGTGTAATGCTGGAAGTTTCAACGACGCCGTAATTTAGGATAATGTGGGTAAAACTGTGTGACATAAACAATAAACCAGGAGACACTGAATTTGTATGAAATATGGCAGTAATAAGCTTTTACGTTAGAATGGAAATGACTTCGCGAGATATTTTATGTTTAGCACATTTAGGGTAATAATATTATTATAATAGCGATAACTGTGAGATAAATTATGTGAATGGTTCGAATTTGTGACTTGGCTGTAGAAAAACTCAGTTTTACCTATAGATACTTATAAATAAAACTTTGTTTTTCTACAAAAGCTTTGCGTGTTTCAAAACTTTTATTCAAAAATGCATAGTGTGTTTTGTACATTTTATTATAATTGCATTTTTATTCTAAAAAAATGTTCCAAAAAGAGACTCAAGCTTATATGGCCGTGCTTGTTTAATAACATAATTAATAGCTGCAAGAATTATTCAACTTTAAACGATCTACTTTTACAAAATACCTTTAAGGTCAGTTAACTAGAATTAAAGATACCTTAAAACAATTTAAAACTCCCAAAAAAGGCTATTGAGATATTAAATTAAATGCTAGTTTGGAGCAGAAACGCCTTGGTGATCTCAGTTACGCTGAATTTATGATCTACTAAACCAACAAAAACTCATCAAAATCAGTTCATAATTAACATAGTCGCGCAACGTCCAAAAAACGTACACACGATATAATTTTATGAAGTTTGTTAAAAAGAAACAGAATAGTCAGTTGAAAAGAAGCTCAAAGGACATTTTTGATACTTATTTTATTTTGGTACAGCGAAACGTCCAACGCGCTTGACACTCGTCGTGTGTCACAACAATTTAGTTCTTGAGCAAAATTGCCGCTCTACATCTCGCAATTATATTGCTAACAGCTTTGTTTCCGTTTCCGGTTGTAACAATGTTCAAATATTACAGAAAGTGCTCTTGTTTACAAAGACAGTTTCCTTGTGAATGAATGAATGAATTAAATGAATGAAAGTGTGTAAAGTTTGTGTAAAGTCTTGTTTGTAGCTTCTAAATGATTTTCTTTTTTAGTTTTTTTTTTAATGAAGCTATGCTGTCTTACTGCTGCCTCCCTGGCTCTCTCTTTCCGTTATTATCTATCCCTGGCTAACTCTGCCCATTCTCGGTCGAAGGAGTCCAGGTCGTTGCTTGGTGCAACGACCTGGACGCTTTCGACCGCTTCATCGGGGTCAAAAAAAAATTATCTCCGATTCCAAATTTCAATATAAGTATTCTATTCTAACAGACCAGGCACACAAACTCTTGTTTTTATAATATGTTTGTATTTAATACTTATTTTATTTTATTCAGCACAAAACTTTTGAACAAAGGAGAATGGGCGATTCTGTATGGAGCGTGGGCCCCGACTAGAAAAGTCGTCCCTCAGAGTAGCCACATAATATGTTTAAAAGGGCTTTTAGAGGCCTACCTTTTACTATTTTTATTTAAAAAATCCATCCCATGGAAAACGATATATTTTGAAAAACAGTTTTTTATTTTAACGTCGTATTACTCCAAATTCTGAAGGCCCACAAAAATGCCTGCAGTTGCGTTGAAAAGGGCATAAAACGGGCTTTATTTGTTTTTAGATTGTTTGAAAATCCAACCTGTGGGAGTCGAGATATTTCCGAAAAACTGTATTTATTTTGTGCAATACTACAGTTTTTCAGGAATAACTCAATTTCCACAGGTTGGATTTTTAAACAATCTGAGAAATAATTAAAGCCCTTTTAATGCTCTTTTAAACGCCATCACAGTTATTCTTGTGGGCCTTCAGAATTCTAAGTTATATGATGTTCAATAAAAAACAATTTCATCGAAATATCTCGATTTCCATGGGACGGATTTTTTCCATAATTATAGTAAAATATTGGCTTATAAAAGCCCTTTTTAACGTTCTATGTGGCAACCTTGAGGAACAATTTTTTTAGTCGTGGCCCAAAGTGCCCATTCTCCTTTTTATTTAATTTAATTTATTGTAAAACGCGCAACTTTTTCAATGCTATAAATTCTTATTTTTATGTTTACGAGCATAATAGTAATTCATTTATTTTATAATGGTCTATCTCTCAAATTATACAAAAAATATAATTCATTGATCGTTAAGTATTTTTTTGTTTGAAACTTATAATATCCAACATATTTTTCTGTTAGGACAAAGTGTTGACTTGAAAAATCGCAAATAACAACGTTTCAAAGAAATTCATATAAAGTTAGTTTAAAGTACGCAAACTAGTAATATTGTTTTGTAGGAAAACTTGTGTGTGTCTTGGATCAAAATGATATTTTTCTTGAACTCCAGTCATATTATTATTCTGCAAGACTGTTGTTATTGTTTATCAACATTTTAGTTTCAAAATAGTTTTATAGAACATAAAAATTAATAACTAGCTGAACCGTGCCCACTTCGTTGGCCATATTTCGACCGTTTTTTATACGATTCACTTTGCAAAACGGACTACCACGTAAAAGCCTTTTTATTTTTCGGTTTTTTTATATAACCTATGACACTTAGCAATAATGTGGCTTTTTATTGGTGAAAGAATTTTTAAAATCGGTTCAGTAGATCCCGAGATTACCCCTTACAATTGAACAAACACACAAACTTTACTTCTATATAATATTAGTATAGATTAAATGAGGATGATATTAATTTGTCTATTTATCACCAGGCTTTTGAAGCCTGATGAGCAAGCAATACGTTTTTGAAAATACTCAGTAACAATGTTTGTTCTCGTTCATTAATGCTAAAAGCTGCTAGACCAAAAAACATCTAACTCTATTACAGAAGCGAAATAAAAATACTAGAAAAACTTAACATACTTTTAACATCGCAAAAAGTTAAAAGACTAGCAAAATAGTTTAACGAAAATTGCTCGAAGTTTTATCGTTTACGTTAGCTTGTATATTAAGTTAGTAATGAAAGACTCTAATTGACATTTGCCAACGTAATAATAAATAATAGCCTCTTTGACAAGACACAATTATTTTATTTGTTATTGATTGAAATGCGTTTTGTGTGTTTAAATAAATAAAAGACATTGTTTTATTGAGCACGTCTGCCAAGGACATGCCCTGTAAGTTACCATACTGCGTCCGTCACTTCGAAATATGTAGATGTAGGTACAGTTAAATTACCAGTAAGTGCGCCAACATCCATACCCTTTAAATCAAACCGCAGATCACAAGATACAAGATATTTATTTATTTACAAGATACAAGATATATGTTTTGCCAACTGCTTCGACGCAAAAGTAAAACTGTTAAAGTATTTCGTAAGTATTGATAAAAAAAGTAGAACTTTAGAAATTAAAAAAACAAAATCGAAATTGATGAGATTAGTGAAAGCAAGGCATGAATTAAAAAACTGGAGGAGGCTTCCGTCACCATTTGGGCAATTAAATGATCGTACTGAAAAATAAATTGATGTGCCCAAATAATGTGTAAATAAATAGAACTCCATATTTGTTTTTCTTAGTATTGTGTATAAAATCTATCTAAAAACGCTAAGCGTCACTAAAATGTATTACATTCCTATTGTATCTGTGTAACGTTCATCGCTCATTGGACCGGAAAGAACGCATCGACATAGACTTGCAATTGCATTTGGGAATACAAGCCTACATAGAATAGTATTCAGTGCCGCTGCGAACGGCTATGTAAGGCTATTGAAAAACACCGACGCGTAAAACGTTCGGTTGAAGCCTAAATCAAATATTTACTAGGTATTGGCTGTGTCAGGCCACAGGTAGGAACGAGATAGCTGTTGCAATTCCACAAAATTTCATCATTCAATTATATAGCTCAACTGTTTCTTATGTATTTTATATATAACTATTTACATTGTCTAGATACTGTCATAGTCGTATGTTGGTTTGTGATTAAATCAATGTCTACTCATTCAGTTCAGTTCCGTTCGATTCAGTTCGATTCGATTCTATTCGATACAAATCAATTCAATGCAATTTATTATAAACTTTACACATTCTTATAATGCTCTTAGATTAGTCATATGTTAATAACTTATGACGTACTTATTTAAGGATTTGGTAATCATTCGATATCTCGTTACATATATAACGAAACAAGGAAACATTTCACCCTTTATCCCATACTAAGTGGTTTCAAATTATATTTGAAACCATTTGAAAACCAGATGGCATTACTGAAAACCAGCGCTGGTGTAGAGCCCAATGGTTCTACACCAGCACAAGCTGAGTAATGACCTTTTTCAGTTATTTTTACTTATAATAATTATATCGTTTAAGTGTTCTAGCATTAAGTTTTTATAATAACTGAAATAAAGTACTTATTCTATTCTATTCTATTCTATATACCTTTTTCCTACTATCAACAACCAACTCTACAGTGAAAAAGTGTGCTTATTTCATATGTACATGAAGGTAACTAAGTCATATAATAACTCTTACATAATTGTTACATACAGCAACAAGAGCACTTGATAAATCTTTTTACTTGCAAAAACTCTGAATCTACTCCTCTCAACATTCAAATAGTGAGACACAGAGAGAGATATATATATACTAAGTATATATACTTACTAAAGGGTTGAATTGCGTCAAAGATTTGTAACACAATCCAACCATTTCTTGTCAGGTCTTCGTCCACTTCCAAAGTTAAAGTTTGGTGCAGTAAACAGCCACCAAGTCGATGAAATTGGTAAATTTAGAACCGTTTTTAGGCAAGCGTAGTGTAAGACGCCATCCAGTGAGATGGAGCGACGATCTGCGGAGTGTAGCTGGCAAGCACTGGATGAGAAGAGCCGAAGACCGGGCTCAGTGGCGCGTCTTGGGAGAGACCTACGTCCATCAGTGGGCTAACATAGGTCGATGATGATGATGATGAGGACCGTTTCTAGATGTTCTGAGTTACCCAGCTGTTTGGGACTATGTACCTACTGTCGTGCAGTTGGAAATAGTGTAATCCCATCCACATTTAGGCCCATTTATATACTTTTGTTTATTGAATGGACGTTTTAGCTAAATATAATTGTTTTTGCTCATGTTTCATTGTATTTGCATTAAACAAAAAGAAAGTACTTTGAAAATCTCTGACGTATTTTCTTAACGTCTCTAAGTACGGCAATAAGTGCAATTTTAAATCCCTTTTCAGATATTCTACACTATTGTAAGGGTAGGTATACACTATTATACATTCCATTAGCATTTTCCAAGGCGGTCTCTTACCGCGGCCGGCTACGTGATATGAATTGTAATCAGCCACGCTTCATAATAATTCATTGATATGTGCGCGTTCACTACCTATTGCGGGAAGTATTTTTGTGAAACTCTTTTTGTGGTGAAATATAGAAAATAAAAGAATATAAAGGGCGCTTTGAATTATAGTGTAAAAGTTATAGAATAAAGCTAGTTTTGTTAACTTAAGAGAATCACAAAGTTGGGCTAAATTATATCCTCGTCCTAACCTTGAAATTTTTTTTTTATCATTTTTTAAATGGGGTTTTGTCACGCATTGACTACGTCGCCCCTGTACTAGCAGAACATAAATGTTATAACTAACTAAAAACCTTATCGGAAATAGTTTCGTCATCATTTTGGTTGCCTCCGACAAGGAGAGAAGCCAAAATCCTGTTACAAATACCTACATTATAAAATTATGGTTAAGCAATACAGTTCTATAGTTTCTAATTACCATGTTTATTAGAATAAGTGGTTTTGCAAAATCCACAATCATATTGACTTTGATTTTTCTAAACCTTTAAAATATTAAAAGGTCAAAGAAATACATCCTTAAATCTTCGGCGTCCATTTTGTAACTTGCGTCTAAACAAATACCATTTTTTTTACTTTAATGAAAATATTACTAGATAATTATATAATATACAAAGAAATGACGTATTGTATTTAAAGAAATGTATTGTATTGTAATATACAAAGAAATGTATGTAATTTACAAATAAATTTAATAAAAATACAGGTAGTCAAAATGCACATGGCTTCTTAGAGTGGAAAGTATTACTGTCACTAGCAGATCTAATACACTTATGACATAAATCAGTTAGAGCACAGCTCACTTCTACAGGGTGCTATCAGACGGGACATGAAAATAAATATTGTACGTTTCTGTAAATTGTTTGTTGTTATAATAATATCAAACTCAACTACACTTATACAATATACTTTTGATTTTATTAATACAGGCAAGTTTTGCTTAGTTTAAGACGTGTATGTCCGTAAATATTTAGTAGTAATAGGATCTAAAATCTTGTGAATGTGTATTATTGTTTTAATTAATGTAATTGATTGTTTGAACCGTT
The DNA here is from genome assembly GCA_932527185.1 of Ecliptopera silaceata. Taxonomy (NCBI): domain Eukaryota; kingdom Metazoa; phylum Arthropoda; class Insecta; order Lepidoptera; family Geometridae; genus Ecliptopera; species Ecliptopera silaceata. The sequence continues at coordinate 3,265,808 of OW052208.1, read as the reverse complement.
TTCATTAATTCGAATAGTGCCATAGATGTAGCTCGTTTCTAGACAAGACAAATTTAAAAAAAAAGGGGAAACTATCGACACGATGAAGAAAATTAATTCGAATAAATAAATAAAAAAGCTGTGAATAATTAATTATATTAGTTTGTTTAACCGCCTTGTATTTTAGATATATTAAATACTTTTTACGACTTGTGTGTTTATGAGTTGATGACATAAAACAACTTTACTGGGAACCGCCATGTGGTTTTATTAGCTGAAAATGACAGAGCTATTAGCTTCCGTACTGGTCGTGGGTTCGATCCCCAGCCCCAGGCAGCTTCAAGGTTCGATCAAATTTTATGTAATCAAGAAAATATTTCTTTGTTCTTTAGTTGGCTATTAATACAGATAAAAAAAATAAGTTTCTACATTAGCAATTTGGTTCAATAAATATAATAATACTTGCGAACATACAAGTTTTAAATAATAAATAAATAAATAATGCTGGACAATCCACAGTCATTTGTACTTCCAGTAACAGGGTCACACGTCTACATTCAAAATGGCGATCAGATTCCGCCTATGCGTTAGCCGCCATCTTGAATTTAAGTTTTTCCTCAATATCTCTTAAATTCTATATGACAATAAACATTATTTCGTTTTATTTATTTCATCCTCAAACACGTCCGTGAACAAACAATTAAGATTTGTAAAGGAAAATTCCGTTAGATTTTATTAAGCGAGAACGAATGCAATCGGAGTCAAATATCCGTACAATTGCACCTCTGATTGATGAATGACTTCGATCCAACTTCAATCGGTTTTAATTGCTTTGTTGTTCTTTGAATATGCTTACAGATTGATCGATAGTGAGTCGATTGCAGATTTATTCGCGCAAATAAAATCTTTTAAAGACATGCAACAAAGTTTCAAAAATTTTACACCAGCTTAAAGTTTTTATGTGCCAAGAGATTCCGTCTTGAAGGGATTGATTTTGACTTGCACATAAACTAGTAATTTTCCGGGGACTTCGCGCATAACTTTATTATTAATTCATAGTCATACTCAGTTAAATCACAAGAATAATTTATAATCATCTTATACTTATACTTACTTACACTAGATTATTTTGAATGTCTGCGCCTCGCAGCCAGAGCTTAGAAGAAAGAGCAAGAAACTTATGGCTTGGTTCATCCATAATTTTTTGTGTGATTCTATAATCAGAATCCAACTGATATTCAGTTCGGGATCACTTTAAATCGTTGTTGGGATTTTTGTGTTATTATCCTACAAGTCTTTTGCAATAACAAAACCTAAATACTAGTCTTAATACTAGCTTATTTACTTATCTAATAATCATCATCATCTCAGCCCAAAGCTGGTTTAGACATTCATCATGTCATTGATTGTCTTGAGCGTTTTTATTTCTTGTTTTGGGCTCATTACTCGCGACCTTAACAAGTGCCGTAAATAAACCTACAAATAAAAACCGGACATAATTCCACCCGCATCCCATCACTAAACGAATAACATTCGAAAGTTCCAGAAGGTATTTAACTAAAAGTTTTTGATACCTGAACTAAATTGTAAATTGTTCAAACTGAATACTGAGCGAAACCACTTCAAATGAAAATATCGAACGTGTTAGAAATACTTACCGTTACTCCCCAAGTGGGAACAAAGTTGAGCAACGAGCTTTGCCTTTATAACACAACATTTACACTACTATGAGCTTTGAATATGTAAAAACAACTCCTAATTTACCAGCTAAGTTATGCAGCTAAATAACTGCTTAAGGACTGCACACAAACTGCACGCAGACTGCATGATAATCTATAAGAGTGTAACATATTACATACATAATGCCCGGCAACTGCACTATCGACTTTTTATCAGTGAGTAATCCGAATTCAATAAACTGCACGCAGACTGCATAGCTAGTAAAATATCTTCCAGTCAAAATTCCAACTCAAATAGAACTGCTTAGGAACTGCGCGCAGACTGCATATCTAGTAAAATATCTTGCAGTCAAAATTCCAACTCAAATATAACTGCTTAGGAACTGCACGCAGACTGCATGCATAGCTAGTAAAATATCTTGCAGTCAGAATACCAACTCAAATTAAACTGCTTAAGAACTGCACGCAGACTGCAAAATAAAATATGTAGCGTGTTGAATAGCGGTTTGCGTATAGTAAATACCGTAGCACAGGAGTTACGAGATCGTAGCACTGCCACATAATTCGTAGCACAGTCACTGTATCATCACTGTATACGTTGTAAAATACTGACTGCATAGTGTATTTGCAGTCAACATACAATTGAAAGTACGACTGCTTATGGACTGCACGTCGACTGCATAGAAACTCTGTAATATAAAAACTAGTTTTGTATACGGACCACAGCTAAGAGGGGACTCTTAATACATGTCTCACGACTTAAAAAAAATAAATTATTCACAAGTAAAATTCACATTCACAATGTAAAATTACAATTTTTTTTTATTTGTAACTAGCCCTGCTTGGAAATTCTTAGGACACAAGTACGTGTAAATCAATACGAATTTATCGAATCAACGACTGTCAACTACTTTTATTGAATCACACCGCGTCGCTAAACATACCTACAATGTATGGAAAAATAAACTTTATTGAGGTTTTCACTATAAATATTTTTACAGTGACATATATAAAATAATATGTATATAAACTGAGCGCACTATTACAGAATTAAGGTGCAACTTTGTGCATCTTTGCTGACAGTTTTCTGTCAATGTCACCATTCAACATTCAAAATTCTTTATTGATCAATAATAAAATAACATTATAGAAACATACATCTACTACGTTATTCTATTTAAAATTAAGTATTTACAGACATAAAAATAATAAAATGAGATCAATTTATAACCTTAAAAATAGACTTATAAAATAATATATAAAAACTAGAAAACATAGGTGATAGGTATGATTCAAAGTCACCTGTGTTAGAAACATACATTGAACTATAAAATGAAAAACTTTATTTACAAACAAACTTACAACTATACAGTATTTACAAAATGTACATTGTCATATAAAATACATAAGAAACAGTTGAGCTATCTACAGACCGTTGCAAACGATCTATAGATAGTTCAACTGATCCAAATCAGTACCAATCGGAAGCGTACCCAAGACTATAAAATTAACAAAAGATTTTAGTATTTTTTTATTAATTTCGTTGAAATGCGTTATTACCGCACCTTGAAAACGTTTACTTTTGCACGAAATGAAATTCAACAATTTCCTGGAATAAGTTACTGACTTTATATTAAACCTACAAAAGAGTTGGGTCCAGTTAAGAAATTAAATCAATCCTCATGAGTTTACAAAGAGATGATTTTCTAGACGCTACATTTTTTTTATATTCTCGTGTGGCACTGACAGGGGTCGAGGGCAACCTTCGTCAGTGACCGCTATTACGTACAGACAAGAACTACGCAATAAACGTAATTCAATAAACGCTATGCGGAGTTTTTAAAGAAAGATCAATTGTAAATGTTAAATTACTGTATTTTAAACAAAGTCAACTAGGTACCGAAAACTATTATAGAAAGTACAATGATCGAAAAAAGTTAAACGAATACTTATAGTTGACTAAGTAGACTTCACGATTGACTAAGTAGAATTTATATTAAAAAAAAACCATTTTATATAGGAAAAGTTGATAGTTTTATGGAGAGCGGCATAGGCAACATATAAATAAGAAAAATAATATTATTGTAAAATAAACGTAAATATTACGAAACAGTTGAAATTACGAATACCTACATGGAACTAAGATATTCAAAGAAAACTCTGTCCTTAACAGTCTACTTTAAATTAAAGAGTTATTCCTTACTAATTCTATAAAAAACTTCTAAATATACAGTTAGTTGTTCCTAAAAAAAACGGACAGTCTTTTTTAACCTATTCCATATAGTCCATGCGTTCCGTAAAATCGTTGAAAAACTTTTCAACTCGTACAGGTTAAGTCGATTATGGCAACACCGCCTAGTCAAAAACCCTTTTACGTTTCAATTGCCTTGCTTCAATAGAATCCCAATGGTACTTAAACATGTGAATAAAGCAATTCGCTCAATGGATCCATTTAGAGACTGGAGCGCTAGATATCAAAATTGTCAATTTTCGCTGACATAAAATTTGATAGCGCCACGAATAGTGCAGACGCTACAATGTTTCTATTTCAATGTGGTTTGAAAAGACCTCGTTTAACGCCCGTGGCTTCGCGCGTGATATAATTGAAAATTTTGCTGAAGAACCGACAATCGTTGGAGCAAACAAATATTGGAGTAGAGTGGAGTGGAGACCACATTTTGGCAGGCTTAGTGTAAGAGACTCGCGGCCGATCACCTAGCCGATGGTCTGACCAAGTGAAATCTCTTACTAATGAAAAAATGAATGAATGAATGTCACTGTTGCATTGAGGGAGGCTCAGGTTAGAACAGCATGGAGACAGCTCGTCGACTACTCTACTAGGACATTTCTGGACGGGCACGACCTTCAGTAATGAAGAATGCGACGAAGAAGAAAGTGTAAGACATCCTTCAGCGAGACGGTGCTCCGATCATGGAATGTAGCTGGTAAATTCTGAAAAGCCGAAGACCGAGCCACTGAGCTGATAATTATTGTTTTTGCGTGTGATGCTTTGAATAATACCAGTAGCAGATAAAAGAAATAGCCTGGAATGCAAAGACTGGTCGCTACAATACGTCTGTCATTATTGATTAGATTAGATTGACCTGTAACAGGCGTCATTGACGGAAAACTACATAGCTATAAACAGGAAAACTACAAAAGATTTCAAAGTCAAATTCAAAGATTTCTTTATTCAATAAAATCACAAGGATCATTTAGAATTGTCTTACATACTAGGTGATTCTAGGTGCCAGTTCCACGCGACTAGAGCCTAGAAGAACGGGCAAGAAACCTACGGCCTGGTTCCTACCGTTTTTTTATATGATCCTTCTTACAAAGAATTACAATTAAACTAAATTAAGTACTGAAGTTTCAGTGCGGTGTCAATTTAACTTAGTAATAAGATTTCCTAAAAAGAGTAATGTAAATCGCTCATTTAATAAAGTATCTAATCAGACCCATAGATAAACCAGGTAATCCCTGCCACTCGGGCATTCGGTAATCTTTATTAAATATGTAACCAGGGTTTTTCTGCATTACCTGTGTTATATGTACCTTTGTATATGCAATGTTTGCCGCCGTGGAGCAATGAACTTTTAAGGTACCGATAGAGGTGCTTTTAGCGTTTATTTTATCTTTCTAAATACTGAAACTTGCGTATACAGTGAAACCTGGTTAAGTGAGACATCAAGGGACCTGCAATGTCGTTTCACTTATAAAGTTATTCCACTTACCCAGTGTCTCAGATATACAGGTATAAATAAGTATCTGTCTCATTTACAAAGGGTTCTATTAAGAGGTGAAAATACAGGTTATTTCATTGGTGAGAATTATTCTCTATAGAGTATTTTTATTTAAAAGCTAAAGTACTTAGCTGTAACTTAATCACGTTGCAGCAATTAGTTAAATTAGGATGTAACTTATGATATAAATATTATTTAGTGGGAAAATCAAACAAGAACAATTATGACTTAGACGAAACGGGAAGTGGAAGTAAAAAAAGTTAGAAAAATAAATTAATAAGTATACGCAAATAAGATCGAATTTTTATATTTTATACCAATATTAAATAAAAGCTGTCTTCATACTTTATTCTCTCCATACTCCACGATATCGCATTATAATTTATTATTCCTATCTTGCCCGAGATTATACCCCTTTTACGGACTCTTCTTATGTTATTTTTATCGTTATAACACAATCGTTATATTTTTATGGCAGTGTTTTTTTAACATTTCTTTTCAAATACCGCAACCATTATTTATTTAAATATTTTTTACAAAAAAAACAAGATTTTGATCAACTTCCTGCGCATCACTTTTGAGAGATTTCAGCATTTTATTCACACTTTTCATAATTAAATCGAACAATAAGCAATAAGCACTCTCACTAGACAGTCTGACAACGGAATCTAGTGCCAATTTTGTCCATCAGGGAGGCTATCCAGCAAGGGGAAACTTGCGTGACCGAATATCTTTTCAGTTGCAGTTCAGTTTTCGATGATTTTACTATAGTAACTCATCAGTTTTCCGTGGCATTTTTGTGGACTGACGTGACTGAGCTTAATAAAATTATGACTGAGCTGTTAAAAATGACGTCAATGCCGTGGTTTAGCACGTGGCCTACCTGATTTAAGCATGACCTACCTGATTTGAGCATGGCCTATCTGATTTTTCGTTAATTCTATCAAACGGTATGAAAATCGATCATTCAAAATATGTATCAATAAAAGACGAAAAAAACTGAACTGCAATTTGATCAAATAACAGTTCAAAAACATTTCAGTTGTCAGGATACTCCCCTGAACAGTTAAGTTGGTGGCTCTGTCCGCCCCTTTCTCAGAAACTGAAATAACAAAGAACTTACGATTATACTGTCAAATTAGGTAAACAACAAAATTGTTACGGTTGTGCAATCGCTACAAAATACTCGTAAAAAAACTAATAAAAATGTATGGAACTGACATTTTCAGAACGATGAGTCTCGTGATCATAAAATTTGTGTTGATTGTCTGTTATTCAACGGTGGCATAAATTGCAGGTGTTTTTTTCCGCTTGCTGACGTCACATTTGAACCACAAAAGAGAGTCTTTTTTTCGGTGTTTTGTATAAGTAGGTACCATATTTTGACATTCGAAATCAATGCTACATATAGCCCGTAGTTTGAGTTATAATCGAACGAGTCTCGAAAAAAAAAGCGCAATTTTTTTTATGGAGCTAAATTATATTATTGAGTCAGATATATCAACCCAAAATTTCGCTAATATGGGCTCTACGGGCTCTAATGTGATGTCATAATAATTATATTACATCAAGCTCGCCGACGATTGACTGACGACATTCAGTCAGTCAATCGTGACTGACATACTTGTTCTCTCTAGTATATTATAAAATTAGGTTAAGTGAATCACCGGTTACAAATTAAACTTACTTCTACTAAATAGATTATCAACGGAGAAATACGCAATAAGATTTTTAGTACTAAAACTCGTACAAATGCGCAAAGTGCGATCGGCCTAAGATTTAGCAGAAGTTCGTTCATGTGCTTTAAATTCTAAACATCGACTGTTTCCTTCTTTTATGGGTTCTACGTGATAGGCCGCGGTACAGCTGAGACAACCTATATTATATTCATTTTTAGAAGCTTTTCGACTCACATAGTGTATTACAGTACATAGTGACGACCGATGTGGCGCGGTGGGCGAAGGTCCGCCTGCGACACGGAAAGTTGCGGGATCGTTTCCCGCCTTGGGATAAATGTTTGTACGATCTGCAAATATTTATTCCGGGTGTTCTCGGTATTTTATATGTATAATAAAAAATATGTATCTATGTAATGTATTGTATTATGTATGTCAGTCTTCTAGTACCCATAACACAAGCTCTGCTTAGCTTGGGGCTAGATGATGTTGTGTGGATTGTCCAGCATTATTTATTATTATAGTAGTATGGTAGAAAATGAACTTTGTAGATAGTGACATGCTAGATCTTAGTGTTATTAAAACTAGCAACGTTACAGTCTTATCTCGAAGCTGTAGAGTTTAATATTCTTTGACAGCACCAGGCGGCAGGCGTTTGCGTCAACGGTTCAGATAACTTTGCAGCGCTCTGCAGTGTCGCAGAAAATAAACTAAACCGTAACATAGGGGTTGAATCAGTTTATAAAATGCTATTTTATTTTGTAATGTTTAATCTAACTTTGTGTGGTGACATAACCGATAATCTTTGCCAAAGCTTTTTTAGTTATTAGGTACGCTTATCATGAACATAAAAACGAGCTTTCCTGTCAGTATCATACCGTAACAATTTGTTTGGTTTGCTCTTTTAAATATCCTTATATTGAGGTAAAATTCAGTACAAACCAAGTCTGATTTCTTGTTCCAAATAAAGTAATATAAGCCAATACTGTCCCACATCCAATAATCTCGCTACATACTTGTATGTGTTTGAGTAGAAAATTACATAATCATGCGTTTATTCACTTAACAACTTCGCGCCGCCTCGGATGGTGAAATTCGAAAAGTTAATTTGGCACGCCTGTGAAATTTTCTTTACCAGGGGCGCACCAGGATTACTTAGAGGGAAGTGGGCGGAACAAGGAAAAATGTACAAAAAGTTCTGTTTGGCGAAGAAATTGATAAAAAATAATCAAAATTATGCAGCGGACACACAGGTGCTGCTGGTAAATATAAATGACTCTAAACAAATTAGGTTGGGGAATTAAACTAATTGACTTAGCGTCCTACTACTTGTTAACTTAATCTAATTTACAATAAGGTAACCAAAATGAAAGGGCATCTATTAAGTACGTTTTTTTTATTAAAATGGAATATAGCTTAAAATAAACATCGTTTCATTCAAATCTGGTTAGATTGAGATAAAAGAATGTAAACGTAAAGAAAAAAAAGTAAAAGAGATCTAATATTTGCCCTAAATCCGACCTCTAATACCCAACATTATATTCTTCTAATTAAATTTTACACATTCTCAACGACGCATACGCCGTACGTACCTACAATGTTTGCCGCAATACTTATTGTTAATATGTTTTCGTAATTAGAGGGTCCCAAGACATATTTCGCTACGTATTTATCTTGCAACTACGGAAGGTGCTATGTAATCAATTTTGGAGTTTCTGATTAAATTGCTTTCATGTTAGCTTTGTATACGCCATCCAATTTGAATAATAGAATTTTCGACTTACATTTTGTTATTTACTGAGTGACAAAACGATGTTGTTACGGAAAGCAATATAATTGATCGAATGAGCAAAGCGAGAGATTGAGTTTGGGCGAATCGGATTTGTTTAAGCGAGTATGTTTTTAAGAGCGTGACTTTCGGGCCGCTAGTCTAATCCTCATTAAATGCGTAATAATCATTGTATATTTGTAGCATAATAACTCTGATCTGATTTATATTAATTTAAATAAAGCAGAAACAAAATTAAAGCTACATAAAGTCATAAAATATATTATTTAGCATAAAGCTGTGTTTCAACTGACACCATTGCAATGCAGATGTGATACGCAGAAAAGAGAATATCCAACTACGTAAACTCTACGTCACTTGCACAGCTCATTTCAAAACAAAAACGACATCTGTCACGCTGTTTATCACTGTCATCGTTCAAACGCGTCAGTGTGACGGAAACTCCACATTTGTCGATATAAAACTTTCCAGACACCGCGATCAATCGTGCGTAAGGTCGAAAAAGAAAGAAAAATAGCACCTTGCTAACGTGTATCGTAAGCAATAGTTATCGAACCCGTGAGACACATTTGTCAACTTAGAGTCTGCTCATGACGAAGACAAGGGTTAGGGGTTAAGGTTCTTTTTCTATTAGATGTGTGGCCTGTCGTTGACTGAAACAATAACGGGTAATGCCTTCCTGCTTCTGTTGTCCTGGTTGTTTCAGTACAAACAGAAAAAATACGTACGGTTAATATGACAACTTTACAGACTATACTTTTAAACCCCGACGCAAACAGGGCTGGCATAGTCGCTAAGCGACTCAAAATCCTTCAAATTTAAGAAATAAATAAAAAAACCCTTACGCAAAAAACGGGGTGTTATAAGTTTGGTGTATGTGTTTAGCGCATGTCATATTTTGTAATTTTCTCAATGGTATCAAATGTTAAGGGTCGCCTAGTAGAATATACTCAGTATAATAAATTTGAATTCCAAGATGGCCGCCACCACCAATTTTCCGATTTGGGTATCAATTAAAGTGCTTTATTTGTTTAATACTTAGTTCAAAAATCTAATTACAAATAGAGATACATAAATAGATACAAACTCAAAGAGCATCAAAATTTATATCGAAATAAAGGCACTTTCAATTAAAATGAGTTTACTGGTATCTATCTAGAGCATCATCTAAAAAAATATCGAAAAAAAGGCACTTTCAATTAAAATTAGATTACTAGTACATAAAATCAGTCCCAAAACTTGACTGCCTTCCTTGAATTACGAAACAGAAGTAACATTACATGGGAACTTTGAAAAGTACACTTAACACATTACAAGGAGAAATTCCTGAAAATCCATTCAAGTTTGGTTCGCAAACGTCGTTCGATCTCACATTTGGACCTTCATTATCCTAAACCCTAAACTATAAAAGGAAAAGTTTGGGTTCCGGCGAATGGTAATTTTACTAAACTTTTACGATTATTGCAAATTAGGCTGTTTAGAAGAGTCATTCATATAATGATTAGTTCTAGATGATCGCTTCAGCTGCAAATTGATGGTATCTAAACGGTCTACGTTCACTCTTATTTCTTTATCGGCACTTTTGCTTATTGAAATAAATGCTGTAAAAATTACGCTTACCTTGAAGTTGGGACCCGACGGTCTGACCCTTTGATTCTGTCATTAATAACTAATAAATTGTTATTGACAGGATCAAACCCCTATGTTTATTCTGTTTTTAATAAATTCTATACAAACGTAAACATACTAATATTAGAAATTATAATTACAAAAATACAGTTATGAATTTTATACTTATAGAACGTATACAATGAAACATTGATGCAACTTTACTATAGCATATTTGTTATTCTGATGTATAGATGATCTCCTCCTTAGTGTATCTATACTGGTACGGCTACCGTATATTATTGTACAGTTTTATCAAATTCATTCAGTAGTTTTCGCGTGAAAGTGTAACAAACTTACATTCATGCATACAAAATTTCGCAGTTATAGTTTATGTAATATAGGATTGTGTAAAAAAATGCCGAAAAAAAGGATATTAAAAATAAAAGTCGACTTTTTGTATACTTACTTAACTAGAACGAATGGCATCCATCCTGGTATTGGCAACATGGGTCATCGACCGTAAGCCCTCGTCTTGAGGGTTTACAGACGCCTGACAAGGGTTTTAGCCGTTTTCGAGTATCAACTTATAATTTAGTTGCTCAAGTTTAGCAAGTCACCGTCCTTACAAGCGTTTCTTGAAATCTTTTTAATTTGTTTGGATTTAAACTGACGCTAACAGCGATTGTAATAGAAACGTCAAAAACTTGATGCCATTTTGACGGAATTATTAAGTCATTTACTAATTAATTAACTTTAGTGAAATTAATTATATAAACGATGAACTTGTTAATTGTTTTTGAAACAGTGTCTTTTTGTAATTATATAATCAAAACAATAAAAAAATATTTTATTTTCATAAAGGTAAATAGTTTCCCTCATATTAATATATTTATTTTCAATTACCTATATGTAAACAAAGGTGATAAAAATTATACATAATGATAACATTACATTATTCTTCTTAATACAAATCTCAATTGTCTTTCTCAAAAATGCTCTATTATATTACAAATTACAACTGTTTAGTAGAACGTAAAAAAATTCCGACTAAAATTCGTTTAGGAGAGAAATCGAATAAATCTCTATTCAGCAGAGGACTCGCATATTTCAATAATCGAAATGACAAAGAGCTCCATTTTTCAGCGCACAGCTATCTCAAGAGACTGATATGAGCGTAGCTTTGTGCTTCTACACTTCTATATAATCACAGTACGAGTACTCATAACATTTGAAATGATCTACGAAATTGTATGATAACATTACATTATTCTTCTTTTTTTATACTGCTTCTGCACGCCAATACTACAGCCATTTCCGCCAATGTTAAGTATTTATTTGAAATATTTCTCAGTCAAGTCAGTCAACCGTCATGTAGGCTGTCATTTGTTTTAAAGAGAAAATAGTTCAAAATCGGGAATCGAAATTGAGTTCAGTCAAATCACGGTATCACCTATAACACTTTTATTTCAACGGTTTATACATTACGCTACGACCTAAAGTATTGTTTTCGAAATATCACCAAAATTTTACGAAACTCAACGTCATTTTTAACAAAAAACAAGAAATTTTCCAAACTGTGCCGCTTTTATGACACTAGAGTAAATGAACACTGACAGATTTGTGACAGCTAGCGAATAAAAAGAGGAAGAAGACAGTTGAAAAGTTTTGCCGCGTATATCCTGGGAATTCAAGAAATTACGTAAAAATAAAGATCTTTTTTATTTGTAGTCCTTTTGTTTCATTTTTTTGTAGTTGTTCATTACCTATAGTTTGTTTTACCAGTCTCAAACAAAGTAAATCAATATAGATAATAAAGATAAATAAACCAGACTATGTCATAGATGAAAAATGTACCAAAACGAGTCTTTATTTTTTACGTAATTACATTCTCTGTATCAATTTCTTTGATATCCTATACTCAATTACTTGTTATAATAATGGAGGCGCATAATTTGGGATACCTATTAATTTATTCAATACACGAAATACGGCGTCAGGAGCGTATCACTGATGATAGTTTATCTTTGTACTCACCGCTATTTTCCTTTAAGCACAGTACATGTTAAACAGCCACATCATTCTATAAAATCAGATTTCATAGTTAACACAAAAGCAAGCATAAAATTTGGTCACTTTTAAAAAAATATTTGTTTTTCTGGAAAAAACAAGTAAGCTAAGAAATATTTATATAAATATGTTGCCGTTACAAAACCATCAAACTAATATGGGATGTGCGATGTAAATCAGACAAACGTTTATAGATTACTTAGTTCAAAGGAAAAAAAAATAGGATTGTTGACAACTGCAGGATTTAGAAGCTTTCAAAAATCTGAAAATGGCATCGTTCTTTAGACTGTATAGTAGGTACAATAAAATGCTGAAATGAAATTTGCACGACAGTAAAATTTAACTAAGTGAGACTCTGCTTTGGTAAAACATAAATAGCTCTACCTATTATTGTTGGTTAGTAGCCAGTAAATATAAGGGCACCTGCCTCAGACCGTTACAGATTGATGATGATAGACAAGTGTTCAAGCTATTTGCTACTTGTCTGTGATTCTTAGGATTAATATTCACATGGGTGCGCAGACAAATCAAATTGGGAACAAATTGGAGAGGCCTGGCGTTAGCCGATATGTTTTATTACATGTGGTGAGATTGATTATGTTGGGGAGAATACTGTGTGGATGTACAAATGTGTTTAATTTGATTGGATCAAAGACAGCAATCTATGTTGAACAAATCGATCATATAAAAAAAACGGTAGGAACAAGGCCGTAAGTTTCTTGCCCGTTCTTCTAGGCTCTGGTCGCGTGGAACTGGGACCTAGAATCACCTAGTATGTAAGACGATTCTAAATGATCCTTGTGATTTTATTGAATAAAGAATTTTTTTACATTTTACTTTACTTACTGACATACTTTGTTAAGATCCGTACCTGGTAAAGCGGGACCCTACTACTGAAATTCCGCTGTCTGTCTGTCTGTCTGTCTGTCTATCACCAGGTTGTGCCTGTATTGACTATTGTACACATAATGTAGTTATTTTGCTACTATAACAACAAATACTGAAACAGAATTAAATTAATATTTACTAAGGCTCTCATATAGATCTCATAACATATACTTGATTATTGTACGGAAGCCTTCGTACGCGAGTTCAAGTCGCGCTTAGCCGGTCTTAATTTTAAAACAGGACCAACACATCAAATTAATCTTGTCGAAGATCAATCTTTATTTAACTAATTTCTAATATTCTTCAAAAGATTGATATTTTATATAATTTGCGAGTGGATTCTCTTACGGGAACCGAAGTAGGTAATCAAATTCACTTCAAACGAAAAATTTCTTACAATAAGTAATTTGATAACATAAAAGAACTTCAATTGATAAATCCTTAGCGATGATTCTTACACTGTTTTTTTTTTTAATTATTTATTAAGGTTCACCAACAGTATTATTATAGCTATTTATAAGCTTATTAGTATATATTATAACATTCTGCACTATTTTTCTATATAAAATCATATATTATTATATATGATTATTAATAAGGTTTGCTCACAGATAAACCCGTTAAATGAATGTGAAATAGATAAATATTTTGTGAAATTACATAAATTATTTAGTATCGTTTAATAGCTACGAAAAAAAGCAAAAAAACTTACGATCTTCGTTATGTTTCTACTATTTTTTATATGAGAGATAGATAAGATAAATATTTATTTGTCTCCAAAAAACACACAAGGTACATTTGAGTAGGTACTAAAGTATAAAATAAAAATAAAATAAATAATATAATAAACTAATCTATCGTTACTACACTAGTTTACTTTTACAAAATACAATAACCTAATTAAGACAGCAAATCCGCACGGTAACTTTGTTTGTTTGTTAGAATTCTCAGAATTTTAATAAAATACAAAGTATTTTAACGGTTTGTTATAAGTTGTCTAAAAACATTACAAACAAAACCAATCACAGTTACTTAAAACATTTACAAAATTGAAAGATTGGATAAAAAATACTTACAAAGGGTCACGGACAGGCGTCACAGCTCAGTCGGTAATAGCTCTGCCTGCCATGCTGTGGGCCGTGGGTTCGATTCCCACCCAGAGCAAACGTTTGTGTGATGAACATAAGTATTTTGTTCTGTGTCTGGGTGTAACTACGTGTTCTATGTATGTATTTACAAAAAAAAATATGTATATAAATATTCTATCAGCAGTCTAGTGCCCATAGTATAAGCTCGCTTAGTTTGGGTCTAGAGTGTGATGTGTGAATTGTCCGGGAATATTTATTTAATTAAATAAAATCACGACTTTTTCAGTATCCTACTTCTGACGAATTTGAACTATTATAAACGCGAAAGTTTGTATGAATGTATGTTTGTTACACTTTGACGTAAAAACTGCTAAATGAATTTAATGAAACTTTACCATAATGTCGTTCATCAGAATAAAACATAGGTATTATTATAACACAAAGTCGCAAGCTGATTACAATGAATTATACAAGAAATTTAATTTCCATAGTACATGCTGTCACGGAAGGAGAGAAGTAAAGGATTTGGAAGGCCTTTGCCTAGCTGTGAGACATTAAAGCTAGAAAATGTACATGTTTAGTGCTTTGTTCGGGAGTAAATCGTGGAAAGTGGAGATCGTGAGAGTAGAGCGTGGTTTGAAATATCCGTAGATATTTATTTAATGGATATTTTACGCGGAGTAAAAACAAGCTAGTTTACACTATTTACAAAATGTACATAGGCATATAGAATACCTACATAAGAAACAATTGAGCTATCTACAGACCGTTGCAAACGATCGATAGATAGTTCAACTGATCCAAATCAGTATCTACCAATCGTCGCGTACCCAAGATACTGGCTGCATTGCCGCGCTGAATAGCAACGCTAATACGCTGGGCCAGATACTCACCAGCCCTCGGGTCACGCGTCTTTGCGACTAGACGCCCAGAAATAATTTTGAAAACGCCACGTTTAGAAGACCCGCATTCTTACTTTTAACTGTAACGGGTTTCTTTGAGATAAAGTACCTACGATTCATGAGTGAG
This sequence comes from Ecliptopera silaceata, assembly GCA_932527185.1. Lineage (NCBI taxonomy): Eukaryota > Metazoa > Arthropoda > Insecta > Lepidoptera > Geometridae > Ecliptopera > Ecliptopera silaceata. The sequence goes on along the minus strand of OW052208.1, from coordinate 3,250,259 downwards.
CCGGTTCGCATACACAAAGACCCTTTTCGAGGGTCCATTTCTTACGAAAGTAGGTGATACGCGGTTAGAGCATTTCCCTAAGGATATGACCGGGAACAAATTTATGATTTCTCAACATATTTACAGCGGAGTTATACGAAAACAGGACCACTGTTTGGGAATTTTAGTGAATTGAATTCAGTGGTAGTACTACTGCCGCTACTTACTTTATTCACTTTATTCAATGGGGTCATAAACCTGTGGGGTACAGAGGCCCTCCGGGATTTCAAAATTATTTCTGGGCTGGTGAGTATCTGGCCCAGCGTATCAGCATTGCTATTCAGCGCGGCAATGCAGCCAGTATCTTGTGTACGCTTCCGATTGGTACTGATTTGGATCAGTTGAACTACCTATAGATCGTTTGCAACAGTCTGTAGATAGCTCTACTGTTTCTTAGGTACTTTATATGCCTATGTACATTTTGTAAATACTGTAATACTATTAGTTTGTTTGTGAATAAAGTCTCAAATAAGGTCTTACAAATATAATATTAAACTAACTCTACTACTCTAATTTATCTGTCATTTTAAGATGATCTTTATCAGCTTAAGAGCGTATGTCTGCGTGTGATTAGACTGTCTAAAACTCAAGTCTTTAATTTGTAATAAAACCAATCCCTTATTTCCGAAAAACAGGCTCCTTAATCGTACAAGTTTTATTTAAATCTGTCCAGTGATGTAAGCATGATGATCTTAATAAACAGACAAACTCGATTTTTCTATTCAGAATTAAGTTCTTAGTGGATCTACATATATACTTATATTCCTTCATTTCTAATTTTTGGTTTTTTACAATTTTATAATAGTCTTCTACACTATTATATAGTAGAGATATACAGATGAGAAATGTGGCAACAACACTTGAAAAATTGCTCTGCTCTATTTGAATGAATGAGAAATGAATGAATGAGAAATATTTATTGGGCACAAAAAAATATTTTAACAGTTAAATATTGAATCCATAGGTTCCCGAACTAGTTGAAACTGTGTTTCGGGAACCAGTGGCTTCTCACAAATGGGTTCTTATTATAATTTTTTCATGGTCTAAAAAGGCATATAAACTGAATTTTCAAACTTAGACTAACATGCGATTATAATTATATTAACAATTTAATCAATTTCGAATAAAAAAGCCAAAAAATAATGTTCGTATATAAATAATAGTAAGTAGGTACTTAAATAAAAAAAAAAAAAAAGGGGTCAGAAAGCAAAAACAATATAAAAAAAACAAATATAATGGTGCAATGTAAAATTAATAATATTTTTTAACAATCACGTAGTATTAACAAATAAATAAATAAATAGATATGTAAATGGCATATAAATGTAAGTATAAATAAAAATGTATGACTAAAACAAAAATAAAATGTGTTTAAAGTAAGTCAGTAGTGCATGCAAAAAATCAAAAATAGAAACTAGCAAGCATATTTTCAATGCCCTCATAGTCTCTATGCTCAATCCAATTCTTTATAATTTTTTTAATTTCGTTATTGCTTTTAGTTTTAACATTGTGCTCTTTATTTAATGAGTTATAGAGATGAGGAACTACCACATCAAATTGTTTTTGGGCAAACCTTGATTTTACGGTAGGGACAGGACATCGGTAAACTCGCTTAGACAAATCTGGCAGAAAAGGTACTACATACCTGTGGTACCTTCTAAGGCTTTCGTATATAAAAATTTTCCGAACGCTCAGGACCTCAGACTTATTGTATAAATCTACTGTTGGGTGCCTGAAGGGTAGACGAAGGAGTACCTTAAGCACTGCCCGTTGGGCCCTTTCCGTTACAATGAGATGTGTTTTAGATGCTGATCCCCAAGCGCAGATGCAGTACCTACATAAACATTCACACAGTGCTTTATAAGTCTGAATGAGTAAGGGTTTGTCAGCAACGGTTCTCAGGGCTTTAAAAACATAGATAAGTTTTCTAATCCTCGAGGCTAACGATATTGTGTGACTGCTCCAGTTCAGCTTATCATCAATGAGCACTCCGAGGTATTTAATTGTGTTAACTCGAGATAGTGTGGAGCATTTACAATGTTCTAGACAGTTACTACGATTGCAGGGAAATGTATGAATTTTAATAGCAATGTCGGTGCCAGGATCCCCTGATGAGGTCTTACTAAAACACATGTATTTCGTTTTAGTGGTATTAAGTGAGAGTAGGCTATCCTCCAGCCATCTTGTTACCGATGAAAGACAGCACTCAGCCCGTTCCACCACTTGTTGCCACGTTTTATCGTGTACTAGAAGCACAGTATCATCGGCGAACATTAGCAAGTCTAGACCCGGTAGTGTGGTATGACATAGATTGTTTATGTAAAAAAGAAAGAGAACAGGTCCCAGCGTGCTACCTTGTGGTACGCCGTATGAACACATTGCCCTCTCGCTTAGATGGCTCTCAATCCGAACCTGCTGTGACCTATCCGTCAGATAATCTGAAAACCAGTCCAAGGCCAACCCCCTTATCCCAACGCCTTCTAATCTTGACAATAGTATTGGAAGGGACACGGTGTCAAACGCCTTCTGGAGATCTAAATAGACGCCAATACACTTATCACCATCATCAAGATACTTTGTTATAAGGGACGTCAACGTCAAAACTGCATCTTCAGTAGATCTTCCCTCACGAAAGCCGTATTGTTTATCGCTTAATAATCGGTTCTTTTCTAGATAATTCATAACTCTATTTTTCATCAATTTCTCAATAACTTTAGAAAGTGTCGACAAAAGAGAAATTGGTCTGTAATTAGAAGGGTTTTTTTTATCACCCGTTTTAAAAACAGGGCATATTACTGCTTCTTTTAAAGAAGCTGGAAATGTACCTGATTCAAAACTTAAATTACAAATAAAAGCAATAGGAATTGCTAGATACTTTATACAGGTTTTGAGTATTAGCGCTGTTATTTTATCTAAGCCAGGTGCACTGCCCATTCTTAGTTGATAAACAATACTTCTGACCTCTGTAGGATCAGTTGGCTGAATGGACATGGAGCTGCTCGGTGTAGAGCTAGCTATATTATCTATTTTTACAAGAGCTTTTTCAGATGTGTTCATCATATTTAATGTTTGACTTGCTAGGGTTTTACCCACTGACGTAAAGTACGAATTAACTGTATTTAAAGATTGTATTGGATTATTACAAATACTTAATAACTCTTGTGATTGTATTTTTACCTTATTGAAATTACATACTTCCTTAATTATTTTCCATGTTTCTTTTATGTTTCCTTGTTCTTGTTCTAGCTTGTTTATATAGTATAACATTTTAAGGTTTTTTATTATTCTATTACAAGTATTCCTATAATTAATGTATTTTATTTTAAGATTATCGTTTTCTGGTGATTTTTTTAATTTTAAATGTAGCTTATCCCTCTTTCGTATAGATCTAACCACACCTCTGGTAATCCATGGTTTAAGAGGACGGTTTCTTTTAGTAATTAATTTTGTATGTGTGTTTTGGTCAATGATGGCGGTGATTTTAGCGGAGAAAAGTTCGGTTGCGATGTTCACATCACTAACACAAAACAAATCTTGCCAGGATTCTTTCTGGAGTAAGTAGTTTACACCTTCGTAGTCTACCGAAACACTTCTATACGTGACAGTTGGTTTGGAAATGTCAGCGTTGTATATATAAAGTAGAATAGGTGAATGATCGGTGAGTTGCTGTTCGAAGACAACTGTTTTCCAAGATACAGTAGATTTGACCATAAAATGGTCCAAGCATGTTGTGAAACGTGTTGGGAGGTTAATTCCTTGTTTAAGTCCATGTGATGCCATTAGGTTAAGGTATTCCTGAGAAAATGTAGGTAGGTTTTTCGGTAGAATATCTATATTAATATCTCCTGTTAATATAATATTTTTGGTTTTTATACTATCCAAAACTGCATCCAAGGATTCAAGATATCTACTGACATTTCGATAACTAGGTGGACGGTATGTGCAAAGAATTGTGTAGTCTGGAACTAAAGTAATGATGAGACAATTACCTTCAGAGAAGGTAGGTTCGGTCGCAGTAGCTTTTATTTCTTCTCTAATGTAAGCAACTACACCATCATTTTGATTTAGTTTATTTTTAGACCAGAACATGTTATAGTTGTCTAGGGAGGGTGGTGGATTAAGACTACTCGTCCAACATTCAGTCAGGACTAATACATCAACTGATATGTCCAAACTCGACATAAATGCCATAAAATGGTCAAAATTACAGTTGATGCTTCTAACGTTAACGGTGAGTATGGATAGCGCGACTTTAGTGTTATTTTCTACATTTAATAATCTTCGGCAGCCAGTAGTAACACCAAGGGAAAGACATTCCGGTTCAAATGAACTATCTACTTCGGATACAATAAATGAGTTATCAATCATAGTGAGTCGATAAAAGTAAATGCGTGCAAAGAAATGTACTCATTACAGAAGAGTTCTGTATATGTATAATAAAATATGTAAAATACATTCTGATATAAGCATATCTTCCTAAATTTTAAATAACCAAGAAACACATAGTCCATTTTTCTTGTTATGGAATTGCAGTCATACGATATAAATATTTGTTTTAAATATAAATAAATAAAATACATCGTGTGATATTTGTTAAGGTGGGTACAGTAATCACAAAGTAGTGTGATATGTATTGGATTGTATTTTGTTACATGAATACCATTTTTTAGCTTTCTGTAATACAATAATAACTCAGCCAGTTTAATATTAAAATAGGACAAATAAATGTAAAACATATATATTCTATAACTTAAAAAGTACCTAAACATGCACTTTGACACAAAAATTACACTGAGTCATTTTTGTTTGAGAGCCTCCAAATCATTCACGTTGTTAAGTTTAACTAACGGGGCCCCATCTGACCGTCTCAGGTATATTTTTCCGCGAGTGGCCCAACAGTATTTGAGTCCGTTTTCCTTGGCGTACTCTCTAGCCAGGAAGAAAAGTTTCTTCATCTGTGGGGATAAACACTCTGAAATGAAAACCGGTTTCGGAGGCCCTTCCAGCCTTAAGTTCGATGTGCTAAACTTGCAGGTCTTATATTTCGTGTTGTAGGCTTTTGTAGACGCAATGATACGATCTCTTAATAAGACGCTCGTAAACTCTGCTACGATGGGCTGATTCGCTTCATTTTTTGTATTTATTCTGTACACATCACGAACCTCAGTTGCCTGAATCGGCACATTCAACGCCTCCCCGACTTTTTTGACCATATTCAATAGGCCTTCCTTTGTTTCGCCTGTTTGTTTAGGAACGTTACGCATTTCTATGCTAGAGCTACGAAGGCTGCGGCCCATCTGTTCCAATGATGCTTCTAAGGACTGGATATATTTCCTGTCCTCAGATTTTTCTTTTTCGAGGATATCTATTCTAGCCACCATATCATCATATTTTTGTCCGAGAAAGTCGATAGAACTCGAGATCTCACGATTTTGCTCAGTGTGTGAGCGAATACCGTCTTGTACTTTCAACATGAGTGCTGAAAATTTAACATCCTGGTCTTTCTTGAGCTGAGAAAACATCTCGAGAATTTCCTCCCTACTAATCTCGACCTCACTCCTCTTACGTTTTCGTAGCGTAATATTCGGCTCGCTTGTAGCATGCTCGCGTGAGATAATCGGCACGTCAATAGTCGCAGTAGGTGGAGAGGCGCTTATATTCGAGTCCGATTTGCAATGCGTTAGCGCGGCGGCAGGAGGGATCGGGCTGGGAGGCGGGGTGCGTTTAAGCGGCATAGTCACGGTACGGGGCGCGGCGTACGGGGACAGGTATGATAGACTAAGTTGTGTGGTACTAGGCTAGCAGAGCGTTCAAAGCGGTGCGCGCAAGCAGTGCCAGGTAACGTACGCATGCACAGTTGTCTCACTTCGGCTCGGCGTTTGTGTATTAGGTGTGAGAAGCACTCACCGACGGATGGTACAATCAATGTTGCGCTCCTTAGTAGTTATTATATCCTATTATTGAAGGTTAATTTACGTCACACAATATAATATTTTTCTTAAATAAAAACAAATTGGAGATTCTCAATTTACGTCTGCACTGTACAGGGGTCCGGGGGAGAAGCTAATTATTAAATATTTGGTTACTAGGTCGTACCCATACTTACAAGAATAGATTGGTTTCGCAAGATAAGATCACGTTTCCCTTCATGGTAAAAGACTGCACGTGCAGAACTGTGATTAAGACCCATATCCAATTTATCCCAAGAATTGATTGACTACTGAACGTAGGTTTGATGACGTAGGTGTGGTTTCCTCTTATTATCCTCCATGTCAAAAATAGGATATAAAAACAATCTTATTCCGTAGCGGTTTCATTTTTACTTCCTTTTTATCTCTTGTCACGGCAATTGCTGAAGCAAACGTTTGGTAAATGTCTGGAAGAGACTGATGACGTCACACATCAGGTAGAACCATATAAATTTTGATGAGCTAGGTACATTGCGTAGCAGTAAAGCAACGCTCAACAAACGAGCGTGCGTTACCGTACAATGTAATTCAAACACGTTTAGTAATACCTTTTCCATTACTATGATTGTAGTGCCAGCCTCGTTGTTTCCGGAAAATATAGAGGGGCTTTCGTCGTTTTAACGTATGCCTCCCTGTTGGCCTGACATGAAAATGTAAAGAACCTTCTTCTAAGATATTTAGTAAGATGCTATTTATTTTTGGTATTGTTGGTTAAACCATATACACATACACGGTATGTAGATAATACTTTTAAAGGCTTTCGTATCGTGCCTGTGCTAACCAGTTGCATCATGGAGGCTTTTCGGTTTAAAGAGTTTATTTTCTCATAAGAACAACAGTTCACTTAGAATGAGTAACAGATCTTAGGTAGATTTATGCTAGTGCCGAAGCAAGTAAATGTTTTTCTTAACTAAGTATACTTAAAAGGTAGGTAGGTAATAAATGACAAAAACAAGAATACATGTAGGTATTTGAAGAAGGATAAACAAATTAATACACCGCTAGAACATGTAGGTAGATACATAAAAACCTCCAATGTGATGTGACAGAATACAAATCTTATATAATTTCTATGAGGGTATTTTGAAAAACTATGATTGAATAAACAATATTTGTATTCATGTGTATGCGTGTGTATGCGTAATGCGTACGGACAAACTATGAAGACAAAGAAATGCGCCTGAGTGACAAAATGCATTGAGTCGGTGTGTGTAAAATTTGTTGATGTAGCCCGAGAGACAACGAGTGATTTACATTGTAGTTTACATGTTTAAGTGTTGGTATGTTATGCAATACTTATGTTTAGTAGATAAATATAATAAATCCATTTGTTTTTTTACATTGTTTTATGTACGATTTTATTTTAACTTTTTTTAAAGTTAGTAAGTATTTATTTTTGTATCTGTATGTTTGATGTATGATTTTAAATGCGATTGTTATGTTTTATATCAAAACTTGTTGTTTTTTTTTAATAACAGAAATACACACGTTATTTTAGAAAAGCTTTTTGTAACTTTAAAGGCTTTTGTATCGTGCCAGTGCCAACCAGTTGCATCATGGATGCTTTTTTTATGTTTTACGTCAAAACTTCTTGTTATTTATTTAATTACTGAAATACACACGTTCTTTAATAAGGGCTGTGATGGCTAAGTATAAAATCACAGGAGTGTTAGAAAAATTTCGTCAAATGCCCTGGATTTAAGGGCATCTTGTATATTGACTATAATCTTATAGCCACAGTATAAAGGCACTTTAAATGCGGTTCTGTTAAGGAGGTACCTGGAACTGCCAAAGGTCGAGATGAATGGAGAAGGATTACCAAGTAACTTGATGGATGACATCGGATTACAGGTGGCTTAGCATTACCAGGATAATCTATACCCGGGAAACTATGATAACTGTCCAACTTCAGTACCTCTACCATGAGTTATCACAGTCAAATCGCCTGACTTTACTTCAATAGTTACGTAAATATTAGTATTACGAATTTTAGTACCCAACTATCCGCTAGAGGCGCTGCACAAATCTTCATACATTTTTTTAACTATATACAGACGCTAGCGAGTATAGATTGCTGTAAAAACTCATGGTAGAGCTACAGCTATTTTAAGTCGATCTACAATCACTGGAGAATATAATTTATTAAAGACAGGTGTCACCGCTTAGTGCTAAGCTCTGTCTTTCGTGTCTTGTAATCAATTCAGAACTAAAACTTTGTATTGTGTGATCTATCTAAATATATCAACAAAGTATATTAGTATTTTAAATGTCTCTCTAATCAAGAATAGTATTTATGTAAAAATATTGACATGAACTATTTTTGTATTTTATATTATAACCTTTAAAACGTAAGCTGTATTTATAATGAGGTCGAAAATATAAAAAAAAAGTAATTAAAGCCTTCGTATAAAATATTTTCGAGAAATAAAGGTACCATTTTCTTCCATTTGTCTCGTACACCCTTTGACACGCAGTAGTTCACACGTAAGTTCCGGAAAACAACGCAATCTGATTCCTCGTTTTGCCCAACTACTAAGGCAAAGTTTCTGTTGCAAACTTACCCCAATTTTCTATAAATAATGACGCAATTTTCACCCGCTTTCATTTCAGTTTCCGAGCGGTATTTTTCTTTATTTCGCCCAATGTCTTACACCGCGGGTATTTTACTCACACAGTTTACTAGATTAAATTAGATAAGTGTACCTACCTTATGTACCTTACCCCTGATTAGCCGCTGATTAGCCGAAGCGTAGACGTATTTTAGTAATAATTTAAGCCAACATAAGTGGACCAAAAGCTTTGCAAAAAATAACAGATTATAAGCAAAAATGATATACCTATTGGTAATTCTTACCATACTAATCTGCTTAAAATAAAGTAGAAACTAACGGTAAACATCAATACGAGTCTTCTCTATTCAGCAATTTAGTTCTCATAGTGCAAGCTTTGCTTAGTTTGGGACTGAGTGTGATGTGTGAAATGTCCGTGAATATTTATTTATTTATTCTTAGTTATTAGGTATTGATTTCTCTAGGTTTCTAAATGTTACAGAATACGAATGAATCAAAATATTAAATACCTAATTATGTATAAGCAAAATAGAAACATAAACATACCCAGATCAATAAAAGTCCTAGATAATCTGTATTAGTAGTAAAAGATTAAACCAATACCCAAGGTCTGCGTACTAGTACTTCTTCTATAGGTACTACCCTCAAAATTTCCTGGTTTTTGCAAACGGAACGGGCCGAGTAACTGAGTTAACTATGATTCTATTATGGCCCAATTCGGTCTGTTTGTTTGACGCGTTTGTTCAATAATCTAGGGGATGAATGAAGGGGATGATCCTCTTGAAATGATTAAGCTTGTCGTTACTTCATTTTATTAAGGTGGACTATTCTAGTAACTTAATATAAATTATAATATTTGAAACTATCACGGTTTAATTTAAATTACTGTATGAAAACTAAATCTTGACAGTATTTAGCATACATTAGATCGTTGTTAGAATAGTTATGCTAAAACTGATTTTACGCAAGTTACTGAGACATTTTTATTGGTGTTTTTTATAAATTCTTATTGGGGGAATATGATCTGCACTGACGTCACGCAATGGGGTGTATTTGTATATTTTTGATTTCAATGCGTTTGCAAAACCAAATTCATACTAAACGGTGTTCTCCAAAGTATCTTGACGCGCAGTGTAAATCAAGCGACGGTTGGTGTCGAAGGGCACCGGCTGTGGAATTCAGATTGCTATGCAGTAATTTGAATGTCAAAACAGTAGCATGATGCACTTGAGTGCACCAAACATCTCTATTGGCATACGAGAGAGGGTAGCTTGATTAGTTTGTTCAAACGCAGGTTCAAATCCAGACTCAGTAGCTTATGTGGTTTTCGTATTTTTGTCGTTTTATGTGCAAATATTTAATTTGAATATTAGTTTGTAAAAGTCTCAAAATACGGCTGATTTAAATTCTTACAGTAGTATATACATTTTGAAGTTTCTTGCAATCAAAACGTATTTTTATTTTTTTCCAACATTTTAGCTACATTTTCAGGTATAATTAATTCCAGTATTTTTTTTTGCTAATAAGGATGAAAACACTTACAAACTTTTGTTTGTTTAGGGTTTTTGGAACCGGTTTTATGTAATGTAGTTAAAATGACTAAATAAAAAGTAATTTCTTGCACATATATATTCTTGAAACCTTCTAATTATTGAACCAAAATTGGAAAAAAAAATCGTAATTATTCATAAACTGAAAAATGAATAGCAAACTAGTCAAATATTTATGCATAGCTTAAATACTAGGTAAATTAGTATGGTTAAAAAGTGTACCAGCGATTATAAATCAGCTGTGAAATTGACGACAGCAAAACTAGAGGATAACCTCGATTGAGTTTAGTGTTGACAAATTGAGGGACTATTTGTTTTGAGTGCTCCGAATAAATACGAATTTATTAGTCTGTCTTTTCATGCCTGCCCAAAGGTTCTTGAATTGACTTATTGGATTTGATACTCAATAATATTCAAAAACTTCCTTTATCAAGAATTAAGCGAGTTTAAATAATTTTCTAAAACTCATACGAAATAGGTAACCCGTTCATCTTCATCTTCCTACCCTTGTCCCGCTTTATGTGGGGTCGGTACAACACGTCCTCTTCTTCCACTCTCCTCTATCAGACGTCATCTCAATGCTCACACCTTTCTTACACATAAGGTAACCCGTTGTTTGTAATTACTGTGTGTGTGCTAATGTTGCAAATAAATGTATGTCTATTGTCTATTGTTTCAGTCAATTCACAAAAACGATACGTAAACCTCCTTTTAATACTCATAAACCATATGTACACAAAAAGGTTACATACGAAACAAAATAACAAGTTATTAAGTTATGGAAACGCCTAAAAAAGCACTTATCCCGGCCAAGTATCAATCTCCACGCAACACGGATTGCCAAAAAGTTCCGCCAATTTTTCCCTGAACTTGGCAAATGCTCTTGAATATTCAGTAGTTTGACTTTGAACTCTGAGTCTATGGGGTTAAGAGTCAAAAGTTGAGCGGCTGTCGTCACTTTTCGACTGCCAAGTGGTTTTGTTTAAACATTCGCTGTGGCGATTTTACTCGGTACAGTAAATAATCCATGACTCTGCAATGGGAATTTGTAAAGCAATTATGTGTGAAAACTACATCGAAAACCTTGGTTTGTAAAACGAACATAGGAATTAAGCGTTATTAGGCATTTGGAAGTTAGTTTTGTATGACATAGCAACAGGTTGGCGATAAAATAACTTCTAATCAATTTCATAAATACCCCTTATTATAATTGTTAATAATGCATAATGTATTACAAAATGTACTTACATAGGTATATAAAATACATAAGAAACAATTGAGCTATCTACAGACCGTTGATCGATGTATAGATAGCTCCAATAATTTTAATCAATTAATTTTCATGAAGCTTAAATCACTCATACACTTGGCCTCATTGCCAGTGTCATATAGCCTTGAGGAAAAATATATGGAGTCCAGATCCCACTTTTTTATTATAACTTAAAATAATCTATTTGTATAATAAAGTGCTTCAACTTTAAATATTTTTTTCGATCCAATAACTTTTTTCAGTTGTTTTTAAATTACATTGAAAGTTAATAACTGCTTGTGTGCTTTAAATTCGGTAGTCCATTATTTTTTACCTCGTACGCGTTTTATATTGAAATATGTTATTTTAAGGTTTTAAACTGGCTTTGGTGAATTCATTTAAATATTATAGTTTTGTAAACTTTATTGTTTTGTAACATTACAGACACTAACAAAATCAAATCAAACATATCGTAGCATCATCGGTTCAACATTCAAAGCACTATATTGATACTATTCTCTGAGCCCGCGTCACCGTATGTCAAATGTTGTCTAAACAAGCCTTTATTGGCGGTGCCATTCGGCATTGATCAAACAGCCTGAGAGCCAGTGCTAGTTTTATTACGTCATACAAGTTAAATCTGTATATACAAAACTCAAAACTCTATTATAGCTTCTTCATTCCGTAAAATCGGAAGGATTTACAACCGTCTGTAAGTACCTACTAGTACTAAGTGATTCTAGGAGCCAAATTCCACATGTCTAAGCACATCTAAAGCTTGAATGGGACAAAGATTTATGTTTTATTTAGTGTTTATTATTTTATTTTAATGAAAAGTTGTAAACTTTTACAAGACTTTACAGATTCCTCTCTGCTAAATAGTAATAACATATTATTTTATGTATACGCCTATTTCATATTATGAGCTACTTAATGGGTTTTGTGAATACTGCAAAAGTATTCTGCCTGATCTCTCAGCATGAGTATGACGTTGGCGATTCGTTACTAACTCTTTGACTAAATGGAGTGTGTGTCAAATGTGAGCTCGTTCGTTTGGGCAACGTCGATGGATGCGGCGAATAATTCAATCACGAACCCAGCTGGGTGCTGACTTTTATTGTAGCTTTTTTCTTTTTGAAATAATCTGTGTTTTCTGACTCATCATCATCATCAACCTATAACAGTCCACTGCTGGACGTAGGTCTCTCCAATGAGGCGTTAATGAGCCCGGTTTTCGGCTCTTCTCATCCAGTGTTTGCCAGCTACACTCCGCAGATCGTCACTCCATCTCGCCGGATGCGTCTTACACTAAAGCTTGCCTAAACGCGGTCTCCACTCTAGTATCCGTTTGCTCCAACGGTTGTCGGTTCGGTTTTTTAACAAGATTTTATTTAAATATTTTTTTTTATATCACAAAATTTCCATCATAGCACTCTTTTCTTTCGTGACAAAGCGAGCGTGTCAGTTCAAGCTGTAGTGCACAAAAAACCGAGTGTCAGCTCTCAACATGAAAATAATGAGACATCAATCAAAGAATCTATCCAGAACCAAAGAAATATTCGATAAAAATCGCATTTGGTACGTCAAATCAAACAATGGAAGAAAAATAGTTTTTTTGCGCTCTACGGCTCGCTTCGACAGCAATGTGTGCAAAATTAGATTTCCGAAATGGATTTTTAGGAGACATGATTTTTTCTGCCTTGTTTATAGGAGTGCTTATATTTTGATACTAAAACTATGAGGGTTGTAATGTAATAGTGACCCGTGATGTGATGTATAATTTTTTTTTTATTAATATATTTCTGATAATATTTTTTTATACTTTTTAATAAAAAAACACGTTTAAAGAAGTCGCTTTTCTTTACCTCAAAATACTGAATAAGTTCATTTATTTTTAAATTTAAGTGCGTTTACATCCTTAAATAATGTAATAGCTAGTGCTAGTGCATGTTATACTTGATAAAAAATACCTAAACTAAAAAGTTGACATACCCAAAATGTAGGAATAAATACCGTTTTAAGTGTAGCTCTTCAGACGCTCAATAACATTCACACGAAGCCTTGAAAATAAATAACTTACATAGAAACATTTAGTAACAAACAACCCCATACATCACCAGGATACCATAAGTTATAGGTGATCGAAAAAACAAACAAACCACTCTCTTTTCAAAGGCTTTCCCATAAAACTAACTCATTTTCTTGGCATAAACAATATTATAATCATGAAATATAACAAAATTGTATACCATCATAGATATTATTTACTGAAAAGGGGAAAAAAACGCACAGAATAGAGATTTTACTTATTATATATTTTATTCAATCTAGTTCCCACAGTACAAGCTTTGCTTAGATTGGGACTAGAGCGCAATGTGTGTAATGTCCATGAATATTAAAAGAAACAAATGAAAGTACCCGTTTGTTGCCAATAATATATTGAATAGCTTGAAACAGATAAACGAGCAATATCGAAAGAAAACAATCGAAACGAGCCGGACGATGCAAAGCTCTCGCTGCACTAATTGGAAACGGAACGCCGACCAAGTGAAAAATGATAATCCCTTTGAAGAATGGGGCAGATAACGTGAGGGACTAATCTATTAGTTCTACCACCGTATCTCATCGTCAATCTATATCACTCTACTGCTGGACGTAGGTCTACCAAGACGCACCACTAAGTCCGGTCTTCGGCTCTTCTCGTTGTTACTTTCCGCAGATCATCGCTCCACCTTGCTATGCAAGTCATTTCTCAGTCAAAAAGATCAGATGAGAGCGCGGTCAATCGCTAAAATACTAAAACAAAAAAACTTGTAAAAAAAACAATACAGAATGCTTAAAATAAACCACTTAGATTATATTTTAAAGTAGCTTTAATAATTAAAATTCGCTTTCAGTTTAAAACCCTAAATAAAGTTCAATCACCAAAAAAAGCTACTTCACAACTTCATGATAACGATGGAGTCAACGAAAAATTAACATGACATTTATTATGACTTGCAGTAATAACATTCGACTCTTACCCGCACTTTTCACAAGGTCAGAGTGTAGAAGACTCATGATGATGTCACACCCGTGTCGGCGCAAAAGGCATAAATCATTGTAGAAGTAGAATATAGTAAAAGTAAACATTCATTTAGTAGAAAAAAAACAATGATACTTACCTACAACGGTATGCTTAAACATAATTACAGTAATTGTATAGTCTACAGTATATGTATAATACCTACTACAAGATACCTAGATGAGCTTTTTTCTTACTAGGTCTCTAAAGAGCCTGTATGTAATTTTTTTATAACCTTCTTATCTACACCTAGTTACACCAATGACCTTAGTAAACCTAAGGTAGATTATATAAACTGTCTGTGTTGGTCCATGTTGGCTATATAGCGGTACCGATTAATGTTCAACACTTAACAATATCGTGTAGTAATCGTAGTCGGGCAGTCTGCAAACACAGCACAGCGTTTTCATTTTCAACTTATTATAATTCAAACGTAAGTCTGGTCAAAAGTATCCGCTTAACATTCAAAAGAGCTTCTAAGCCTTCTTTTGCGTGAAATGAATTTATTAGACCAAGAAAATATTCTGAATAGAAATCTTGTATAAAATATTACTCTTGACTTAATATCTTAAGGTTAGTAAAAACTTTTTCTATTTATGAGCAAAAGCTATTAAGAAGAAGATGTTAAGTGTTAATTACAAACTTGCTTATGTTAGTTTACAAATTCTTATGTTTTGTATTTTTAAGATCTATTTTCTGTTATAAACTTCTTATTACTTAATAGGAAATTTCTATAATCGTTAGATCATAGTTAGTTGAGAGATATAAATAGTTTTTACTGTCTACATCGTATACATTTTTCTACCTAGAATTTTGAAATTAATTATTTGTATGCATTTTAGTAGTCTCACAATGTTATTAAGTCTTAAACTAAGATCAGCTTGTATTATGGAAAAAACCTTAAAATATCATATTATAAACATTTTTCTTCTACACAAAACCAACAAAGTAGCTCAGACAAAATGACAGAAACAGATTGCAGATATAATACTTACTTATATGTATTCAATATTGTAAATAGATTACAAAACCAGACATAACAATATCTATACCTACTTAGGTTTTTTTTATATTTAGTTTCTTCTCGACCTAAGTGTTTAGCAATTTAAAAATACTGTCAATATTGGTATGAAGCTGTAGCAGAAATGTATTTTCGGCTCTATTCTAAAAGAGGTTCTTAACTTTTATAGCCGAACGTTCCATAACTCGTTTCCACCGAAATATTGGAAACGGACTCTTAGGAATACAAACACACCTAACATAAGTTGTACCTACGCGTTTTAAGGTTCAGCAGCTTCGTAAAAACATATAAGGTTAGTTATTTGGAGTATTAGATAAAATTACGAATTAATGTAGAATAATGTTATCAAAAATAGGCGTCTTCATAAAATATATTACAATATTTCATTTCTAGTTTAGTTAGTAGATTTGATATATATACAAATATTGTACATATTACCTAAAAACGTTTATTTCCAAATGGAATCCGTCAGTCCCTATCAATTAAACCGCAATAAATAAATAGCGGTTACCCAACTCGACAAGGGTCTACAAACAATATTTATTATCCACACAAACTCCGCAACCTCAAATGTGTAAAACATGCGTTTGAACAACTTGTGATTCTTGTGATTCAAATCTATTACTGTCTAAGAAAGTTTGGGTAAACATTAAGCGGAAGTTACGCTTATGTTTAACTTAAGAGGCCTGCGGAGTTTAATTGTTCATACGGAATTCCAAGATCTCTTTTGTTTATAACTTATTTCTGATAATGTTTCTGTTTACATTAGAAAAGTATTTTCGATTTATTGTAGCCAATTTTTACGACTTAATGGGCATGTTTTTGTCATGTTTGTTTGTAAACTAAGCCTGAACTTGATTTTATTCTAAAAAAGAAAAAAAACGTGTAGTCACATTTTCATGATACATGGTAAAGATGACAATTTTTTTTGACAACATTTTCAAATACTGTCTAAATTTTTAGACCGGCAAAATACTATGATTATTTTCTTTCGGAAATTGATTATTAACAATTAAACTTTGCAAAATAAATGTCGGTTGCGGTAGAAGTTGACAAGGGTCTTCCGATTTATAGGTTTTGTACGCGAAGTAGATTGGGAGGACCTATCTCCAATTGTAAACCTATCTCAGAAAATGTGTTCTTGTCTAGTTTAAAATTTATTTTACTCCTTTCGTACTATTTACATTGTAGACGTTAGACCTTTTTGCAATAAAAAAAATACCCTATTTGGATGTTGGAAGTTGTAAAAGCTCTATCTGATGTTCACTTTGTGTTTGCGATTACAACTACGATCTTAAAACGTTAGTACCTATAAGGTTCAAAATAATACACGCATCACCATAGCGCTTGCGACCACTGAGATATTAAAAAAAATAGTTTTGAGGGGTAAATTAACACTAATTATCAATATTACTTTTTCAATCGCATACGGGGATGGTTTTTTTAATAAATAAATATTTTTGTTTTCGAGAATACAGAGGAACAAATGATTGTTAATTTATTATTAAGAAAGTGTTCCTCTAAAGCATTCCAGCATAATATATACATATTATGTAAATAAATAAATAATGCTGGACAATTCACATCATCTAGCCCCAAGTTAAGCAGAGTTTGTGTTATGGGTACTAGAAGACTGATACTTAATCCAATACATTACATAGATAGACATTTTTTATTATACATAAAATACCCAGATCACCCGGAATAAATATTTGCAGATCGTACAAACATTTATCCCTAAGAACTTTCAACATTTTTCCATACCTAATTTTAAGTTGAGTATTAACGAATATAATTTACCAAAAGCTTGCAATTTATATACCCCTTTTAAGCCAAACTCATTAAACCCCAAACAAATAACTACTATAACAAACATTGCGACTATTTCAATGTTCTTAAAGTTCCAACAACCCCTTTTCTCCATTTGTTAATTAAAATAGCTACAATCAAGCACCAACATGTGCACTTCCTCAACTAAACAGTACTAAGCACCACTAAGCTCATCCTAGCTAAATAACGGGCGAGATAAATAATGGTGGAGACCGGACCTTAGATCATTATAATGTTACGTTGCTTGAGATCTGTAAACGGTAAGCGCAAAGTAAGGCAATTGCCCGGTTTTTCTAAATTACGCGCCACTGGCAACTTGACCGAGTGTAATTTTAATTTTATCTTTGTCTATTAAAAGGGTTAAGAATTACAGGTTTCTACTTCTTCATAGCAAACTGAGAAATGAATTTAAAAAAAATCGTAAGCCTTACAATATGATTGGAATCCATTTGCAAAACTGTTTTCAATGTTTGACAGAATTCACAAAATTACAAATAGTCCAGTCAAAATAGACATTCCAGCTTGCATTAATTCCCAACAAGCTGGATTTTTGTACAGGCCTTGAATACGTCATTACAAATGATATGTCAAAAGTCCCCATCGATCCCGCTTGTGCGTTGTTTTTTATTCCAGGTTAAAAGTCATAAATTTGCGTTTTTTGCGTATATCTCTGAAACGACGAGAGCTATCGAAAAATGGTTTTAACAAAGTTTGTAGATCGTAAAATTGTCTACAAAAATATCTCAACACTTTTCTTCTACAAAGCATCGCTTTTGAGATATAGTAACTTTAGACCGCTGGAAAATCGTCGAAGATGCTGCGTTTTTTTCATTTCAGCCGTTTTATCTGCTTCATTGCCACAGAACAAACAGTATTTCTTGAAATTTACTGAAAGGGGTGATGGGTTCGATGGGTTAGTCCTCCTCCGAGGTAATGAATTGTCTTTTTGTTTCAAGAAATACTGTTCATTCTGTGGCAATGAAGCAGATAAAACGGCTGAAATGAAAAAAACACAGCATCTTCGACGATTTTCCTGCGGTCTAAAGTTACTATATCTCAAAAGCGATGCTTTGTAGAAGAAAAGTGTTGACATATTTTTGTAGACAATTTTACGATGTACAAACTTTGCCTGAACCACTTTTCGATAGCTCTCGTTGTTTCAGAGATATATGCAAAAAACGCAAATTGATGACCTTTGACCTCGAATAAAAAACAACGCACAAGCGGGATCGATGGGGACTTTTGACATATCATTTGTAATGACGTATTCAAGGCCTGCACAAAAATCCAGCTTGTTGGGAATTAATGCAAACTCGAGTCATAATTTTAGTCTATTTTGACTGGACTAAAACAAAGCTCTCAGCAACTTAATGTATCTAAGCAAAATAATAGTAGGTATTGGCGTAACTAAATGTAATAAATTATAGTTTTTCCCACTATCTTATAAAAAGTCAGCGTTGACATTATGTCACCTTTACGTATGGTAATCAAGACATCAAGTCTTCTCTGTCTCAAGTACTCTAAGTCTGTCTAACTTTTTATAAGATAGACCGTTTGGCTGTAAACCCTTGCGTGCAGCGTGTCTAGTAAAAAATATCATCGGTGAAACGAAACTATTTACAACAAACCTCCATTTAGTTAACCTGCTGCTAACGTGTTCTAACTGTGGCTATTTCAAAGCATTCGTTTTAGTGTAACGTGCAGTAAACTCGCTTTTATGAAGCACTTTTAACAGCTGTTTTGACAATTATAACTTCACAGGTCGTGGTTACCGTACTATAGTATAGTAGTCGACTTCGTCTTATTATTGTTATATTTCGGATAATTTATTGTAGTATAGTAGCTGATGCCGACTTCGTTTTATATTATTTATAATGTGATAATTTACATAGTATCTTTATAAAGTAAATACACATTATGATGTATAAGCAAGAGTATTTGTAAAGTTTCATTAAAATCCATTTAGTAGGTTTTGCGTGAAAGAGTAACATACATACACACTCTTCCATACAAACTTTTGCGTTTATAATGTGAGTAGAACTAGGAGGATTAAGGGTCTAATTTCGATAGTCTTTGAAAATGTATGCTCATTTTATCCATATATCATACAATGTGTTTTTATGTAAGTACATATTTTCTTTTGATATGATTATTCCGCACGGTTTTGAGTTCAGAACCGTGCGGAATGGAAAGAGCAAAGAGTGGCCTATACCCAGCAGTGGGTCAAGTCAGGCTGCGGATGATGATGATGATGATGAAGATTATTCCAGTTTATAAGCAAATATGATATAACAGTAGTTGGGTAAAGATTCGCTAAAACAAATCTTGGAATATCGAAAATAATTGTCAAATGAATACAGTAGGTATTACATTAACAGTCGTTATGTTACAGAAATAAGTTCTATTCAAAATAGATCATGGTATGAGTTAAATCATTAAACTTCGCACCCTCTTAAGTTAAACATACGATAATATGACTTATAAAACATACCAATAACTTGAAAAGGTTCACCTTTTTGAAGTTAAATGGCACTTGCTTAAATCTTAAAAGTTTGTGCGTTAGAAACTGATATTACGAAACTTTAAGAGCTGTTTTTTAAGATTTTACTAGGAACTCATGATTTCGGGTTATTTCGTGCGTGATTGGCTAGAAATGACAATGAACACAAAATTATTCATTTTTTAACTATTTTATGTTCACATTTCAGGATTCTATAAATTCTGAGGCACATTTTATTTATAATTTGAAAGATTAATATAATTAGATACCTACTCACAATAGTTATTTATTGTCCTTTGCATAAAATCGACTTTAAAAGGTATCAGGCAACATTATCTTCCTGTTTTGCGCTTCAAATATAGGTACGATGTACAACATCGGTAAGAATGTGAAACGTTCAAAGATATGTCTAATAAGAGTCGAGTTCAGAGAGGATGCACGTACAAGGAACATTAGTCAATGTCGCGCACTTTATATCCGTTACAAGACGTTACAAGAGGTGTGAACTATCTAACCTTTGAGTCTATTATGTGTTATAATGAACGTTACATTACCGGGTGACATGGCTACCAGCGTTCTGTTTTGTGACGGGATTGTTGAACTGCCGCGCAGTGTAACTTGAAATATCAATAGTATCTTTCGCTTTAGTTTTTCAGAGTCTGCTTATATATCAGATATCGTGCCTTCTATTAACGTATACCTAGTTTGTATTGAGAGAGGAAATATTGACAACATGAACAGATGAGCTGTAATTTTGTTTTCGTAAAATAAAACTATTTAGTTCTATAAAAGGTTTACATAATTGCTTTTTATTTGAATAAGTGAAGTTTACATAGTTTTAAGTAGAGCCTCGTTGTTTTGTGTTACTCCAAAGCCAATTTATTTTGGTATTTTTTTACGGTGTTTTCTATAGTTTTAGCAGTAGTTTAAATAGATAACTATTAGTTATAGTTCGTATTATTTCAACTAAAACCGCTTAAGGAACCAATAACCCAATAGAGATCAACTTAATCAATCTTATTCTACCAGTTAAACTGACAGCTTGATTGTCAGGACCAAATACTTTGTATCAGTTAGTTCAGTTCCCAAGGCCATCCATCATAAGTTGAGACCTCATCGACAGCGGACCCAGGAAAACTTCACCAACCCCTGTTCCCTAGGGGATATCAAAACTGTTTATTATGCATATAAACTTTGTGAACTGAAATGGAGGGTAGTTATTTGTTTATTTTTAAATTAACTTATTTTTCATGAGATTGTTTTATAATTGTTACAGAAACGCCATACGCCTTTTTAGCGAAACTTTTTTAGTGTTAATAGATACTTACCGAAATAAAATGAATACGAAACAATATTAAAAAAAATATGACCTTTAATTAATTTATAATAAACACCTTCCCGGACACCTAATTAACTTTAAAGTACTGCATAATAATTAAACCGTCTAAATATACTGTTTGTGGCAAATCCTAAGCAAATATTTAGAAGACCTACTCTGAAAAAGCTTCAAGTGAATTCTGTCACCAACCCCATCTTTAAAAACCCAGCGGCCGTCCGATTCTCTTAACTATCTAAGTCCCATTTCCTATGCATTTAAAAAGTATGTAAATGAAAAAAAAAACAACTTCAATTACAATAGACATCCCTAGTAAATACGCATTATTAGGAATAACTTCAAAATTACTGAAAATGAACATGGCAAAAAAACACCAATTATAAAAAAACATTGTAATCTGTTTCCAAGAAAAAAGTTATAAAAGTAGCACAGATACAAAATAAAATACAGTTCCATTGAAACTCTTGCTTTAAAAAAATATACTGATCTATTTTATCAAAAGGTAGCAAACTCAAAACAATTTGAAAGTTTCAGAGTAACGTGACAGTAGAGGTACGGTGCACGTACTAGTAAGTTTTGCTGACCAGAAGCTCTACCATGAGTTTTTACTATACTGTATTTACTATACTCGCTAGCTTTAGTAGCTAGTAGTTAAAAAAATGTATGAAAATTTATACAGCGCCTCTAGTGGATAGTTGGGTACTAAAATTCGTAATACTAATATTTACGTAACTACTGTAGTAAAATCAAGCGATTTTACTGTGACAACTCATGGTAGAGGTACATATCCTGTAATATTTAACTACTCTGTACATAGAGGCTACTTACCTACTTTAAAAGTTAGGAACACCTGGTAGGCACTGTATCTTTGTAACTTTCTTTATTAAAGCAAACAGGACGTTAGGAAATAAATAAATAAATATTCACGGACTATTCACACATCACATTCTAGTCCCAAACTAAGCAAAGCTTGTACTATGGGAACTAGATTGCTCATAGAATACTTTTTTTTTGTAAATAAATACGTAGAATACATAGTAACACCCAGACACAGAACAAATATTTACGTTAATCACACAAACATTTGCTCTGAGTAGATAGGAATTAAGTATATAAGTATTCTATCAGCAATCTAGTTCCCATAGTACAAGCTTTGATTTGTTTGGAACTAGAGTGCGATGTGTGAATTGTCCGTGAATATTTGAATTTGAATATTTTTTTTTGATGTCCTGAATCTTCACTACAAAGATTTCAGTTCGTAGTTCAATCTATATAGGCATTTTGTAATGCCAATATAGCAATATAATTCTTCAAAACAAGTCAGTGGCAAGTAATTATGGAGCGGATATTTACAAAGGTCGAAACTAATGGATGCGGATGTAGAGTCCCGTCTCATTGTTCTTAGAGCTCTGAATTAATAGGTTTTAGTGCGCACTGCAGTCAATGAAACCTTATTGCTTGACTGATACTGTTTTGTAAGAAGGTTTTACTCACGACGCGATGCCTGTACGATATCTCGGAGAGCTTGTAAAGAGATTATATATCTGAGCTTATTTATAAGCTTATTCAGTTCTTTTTGTGTCAATGATTTTTTCTTTTCAAATCAAATCAAATTGAAATGGCCTCTGTTCGTCTTTCAAAGTCGTCATACCGATTACTTTAATTTCATGGTGTCTCAGTAGGAAACACATGAATATTACAAGCAGTTTATCTTAAAAAAAGCAACAAAAAAGTAAATAAGTCTCTCAACAATATCTTTAAAAAAACATGAATAAGACAAGCCGTTAAAAAAAATTGCTCAACAATACCTAAAAGAGATACAACTATGAATGCTATAAGGCCTTTTTAAAAAATAAAAAAGTAAAAAGAAGCTCAACAATATCCAAAAAAGCTACTTCCCAATCTTCGCTAAGCAGGATGCACTTGGCCGCGGATTACGCTGACATCGCGCCACCAACGTTGACAGTCGACAAATTTACGATGTCATAACTTAGTAGCCGACAGTGTGGCGCTGCCTTCCTTCTGTAATTACTTGTTTATTAGTTTATACTAGGAAGCTTTCTGTTGCGGTTCTGTTACTGTTTGTACTAACTGAAACTCTTCATGAGTATATTAAGCAAGTCAAGGGATATTAAGCGGAGCGCCAATTAAAAATACACAGCAGCATTTTTACCATTTTCTATGAGATTTGATATCTCATAAAAAATGGTAATTTACAGGTCATAGTGAATAACTTTAGTTCACTTATATACCTTTATACCTGTTTAAGTGTTATACATGTACTTCGGGCGACTAGTAGGTACCTATGCTACAGGAAACGCCATAGAAGTGGTCAAGTTTTAGGAAAATAATGTTTAAAAGCATCACACGAACAAAAAAAAAGAAGTGTTTTATACAAAAAAAATCTCTTCTATTCTTCCCTCCAACTAAACTAATATGCAGTTTGACTGGTAACTGTTTAAGTTCGTAACCATGATTAACATATAGACTACTTTATTTCTACAACAACAGGATCCAAGATAAACACGCGGATGAACGCTAGTAAAAAATAATGCAGAAAAACTTCCTCCTTAAATACCAAAAAAGAAGACTATTTAAACTTTCTAATAGCGCATCTATTCTGCCAGTAAAACCCAAAACGCTCGTACAGTTGAAGGTAGAGCTATGCTTCAAGGTACACAATAAAAAGAAATCGGCAATAGACTAGCGTCTCTTTGATGACTCGGCAACAAAAATCCCTTTACAGCCGTTTACCGTTCCATTTCAACTTGGTATTCCTTTAACGCTCTTATACCTGAGTGATAGAGTCTAGAATACCATGCATGCAGTGGTGGTTCCATGCAGAGGTGTGTTGTTCGTCTCTGTCAGTGATATTCACTTGCGTCGCGAACACATAAAGTAGTTTTATTGCCGTCCAGACCCGTCGCTGATTTGCGGCCTCCTAAACGGCTGTCAGACATCTTTTAGATAATAAAATAAATGGAATATAAAATATAAATAAACCCCAAGGTATTTTTTCTAACACTCAAGGCTGACGTTGATCTACATTGTAAGGTGGCGAGTAACGAGTGCAAGGAGATACATTTACTTGCAAAAAATCACTATCACTATTGGTAATACTGTATTCAGATTACAAAGCTCTGATGGCGAAGGAAACATTATAAGAAAACTTGTAAGTAAGTCAGCTTCGCGCGTCTATTTTCTATAGATTCGGCCAACTACACAGGATGGTAATCTAAGGAAGAAAGGGTCACGAATAAATGTGACAATCGTAAACGTGGCGAAACAGTGACGTAATAGACATAGACTGTGCGTTAACATCAACTTTACTCTGCGAAGTTACCGCGCAGTGTATTTTAGATAGATAGATAGATAAAAAAATTATTTGACTTACAACAAATATACAAACTTTTTAAATACATTACGTTTCCGATTATAACAATTATTCGTGCCCACTCTTTCTGTTCACAACGGCATAGTTTCCTGGAAGAAATGGAAGGGAACGGAACGGTAAATAAAACTAAATAAATGAAATAACGACTTATTCAATTCAACTTATATACTTAGCCAATGTAAATTGACCTTTATTCGTTGTACAAATTAAGTTTGAACAGGATTGGCCGTAGCTTTTTACATTTCCTGCAAATCTTCCGTTTCTTAGATTTTATTGATCAAATGTTTACTTACCCCTTGTTAGCATAACTCAGTGGCAATTTGATTTCATTGGAACTCAGATTTAAGTAAATAAAAGATTGTTAGCTTTTCTGATATAAACAAAACGTTTGAAGTAAATAATATCTACTTAGCTGTTTAAAGTTCATCGCAACTTCAGACTTTCATTAACAGAGAAACAGGATCTCTGTTATTGAAGTTTTTTTTTTGGCTCGCTCTGAAATGAAGTGACATTTCTTTTTTCTTAATTATTTGTCAAAACCCGACGACGTTAAGGCCCAGGAGGAGATGGCGGCGCGACGAATTTAAAGCACACTTACCATCTTGGGCTGTAACATTATCGCGAAGAGTGGAAAGAGGATGATCTCCCTTCCATCAACGGACAAGCAGACGCACCGCGCAGTACCACCCCTACCTGGTTTCCATACCCCTGATCCGCACAAAGCGCTTCGGTAACGCATTTATTATGCGAACCGCCAAGGAGTGGAACTCGTTGCCGGCTTCTGTCTTTCCCGAAAAATACAATCTTGGTCTCTTCAAGGCACGAGTGAACAGGTGTCTCATAGATCGTCCTGCTCCATCGTCGGCCACAACATCACTTTCCATCAGGTGAGTTTGTGGTCAAAGGACGAACTATCCTATGTAAAAAAAAAAAAAAAAAAAAAAAAAAAAAAAAAAAAAAAAAATCCTTTGCCCTACAGTGGGACACCAATGGCTGAATAATAATAAATTGTCAAAAAAAGTGCCTGTGTTTTTTTAAACATGTCATTATTCAAATAATTCAATCACTAACTAAGACTAAAACGATGAGAGATTTTTTTATATATAATTTCATTTTGAAAACAATTAATTGTGTAATGGAAAACTTTAGTATTTGCATTTACTTCAATTTCAATTTCGTTCGTACAGTTTTGATTAATGTTTATAAAGAAATTGTAAAATTAAGTATTCAAATAACAATATATTTCGTAAGTTTAATTGCTTAGTTTTAAACTAGATTATTTTGCTTGAAATGTCCAAGATATGTGTCTATTCATTTTGAAGGAGGTTCAAAATTGTTTACTTTGATGATATTATACTACATAGCATAAGTACTACAATTCGCAGTTCCTAGTTAACCCAAATCTGTGAAGTCCAACATACTGCAAACATAAATCATGATAGCAGAGACAATCGGAATCCTTTCGGAATCCAAAACTTCGATGCTTTCCGGACAAATCTTGATAAATACTCGATGCTGGCGACTCGCTGCAATTCAATCAGAACTCTATGGTATCAAGTACCCCAAGTACGAGTTTGTGCACACACGAATCGTAGAGACGCAATCGCCGAGCGCCACCGATTTTGTATGGAAATCTAAGCTTATCAAGAAATCTGCTAGGGGCGCTGCTTGGATCTTCATACAAAATCGGTGTCGATTGCGTCTCTACGATCCGTGTGTGCACAAACTCGTACTTGGGGTACATGTCTTTACAATGTGCAGACAAACGTACAAAATTGTTGATAACAATGTCAGAGATAATTGTTTAA
Source organism: Ecliptopera silaceata (assembly GCA_932527185.1). Lineage (NCBI taxonomy): Eukaryota > Metazoa > Arthropoda > Insecta > Lepidoptera > Geometridae > Ecliptopera > Ecliptopera silaceata. The sequence continues at coordinate 3,223,929 of OW052208.1, read as the reverse complement.
ATAGACTCTGAATATAGAACTCACGTCAAGGCTTCAGTTCAAGCAAATTCAAGTTCTGAACTGATACAAGATTTTTATAGATGTTGTGATTCCCTTAATATCTTTAAATATAATAAATAATAACCAGTCATATATTTGAATCATCGCACAAATTCTATAAAAATAGCCAACATGTGATATCTATGTAGTTTGAAAATTGACAACCAAGTTTATTTGTGAACCAAATGCAATCTACAAAATCTTCAAATTCCAATCATTTTATACACATCCAATAAATATTTTAAATCAAACTTCCCGCTGGCTTATACCTACTTCCTATGTCCATATAATATTCCATACCAAACTAGAGGGATGATTCTCTGAAAATCTTGAAATAAAAATAATCAGATTTGAAAAGATAAAAGTCACAAAAAGGCGATATTGTGACTTATAATACTTATTAAACATACTGGCGGCCAAATTTTGCTAGGCAACCTGATAAATATATATTCTCCTAATTATAAATATACATAAAAAATCGGTTTTCATCAAAAAACAGATGAGCGCAGTAATCCTGCAGCCGGATCTCGTACTATTGATTGTAGAGTCGTCTTCAAAGCATTCCGTGCTTACACTTGTGTTGTAATTCCACACGTTGAACATAGGTATCTGTTTGATGGAATGTGAGCACTGCATCTAGGAAGTTGGAATCGCTAACTACAAATTGCACATATTAAAAAATACAACAATTCAAGTATTTGAAACAAAAACGTGATATTTTGACAGGCGTCGTGGCTCTGCCTTCCATGCTGTGGGTCGTAGGTGTAGGTCGTAGGTTCGATTCCCACCCAGAGCAAATGTTTGTGTGATGAATATAAATATTTGTTCTGTCTGGGTGTTTCTACGTATTATATGTATTTATTTACAAAAAAAATATATAAGTATTATTTCAGCAACTTATTTGCCATAGTACCTACAAGTCTGTCAATCTCACCTATCAATTCAAATAAACAATTATGTAAGTACCTATCTATGAATAGAAATTAATATTTGAAAAAATACTCAAAAACCGGTTAAACCACTTAAATCTCAAAAATAATATTTACAAAACGGAAGAGCCCTAAACGACCGCATAAAGATGTCGCGCGCACGGCACGACAATAAATTCCTAGATATCGGAACGACTTTCCGTATAGAAATGGCAAATGCTCTGTCGGACAATATGTGAGTTGTTTTAGTACTGCGACCACAATGCACGGCCATGCAGATACTGACATACGCATGTGATGGACACATGGCTTATATGATTTGGAACCAAGGGCGGATCCAGCTTTGGCGCCAGGGGGGTCACATAGTGCTGGTCAAGTCAAGAACTCATAATTTAATTTTGATAATGTAATTTCCAAACGTTTTCCATTATACAAAGTTATTACAATGTAGTTCTTTACATTAATTCTGTATGGTGACAAAATATATAAATAAAATAATTATGTTCAATTAGTGGTCCAGCTAAGTCCTTAAAACAGCTCAGGGGGGGGTCATGACCCCATGACCCCCCCTGGATCCGCCGTTGTTTGGAACTAACTACAAACGATTCGTACAACATTTGGTAGAAATTTGTAGGCTTATATGATTCGGAACGGAATACAAACGTTTTATAGAACAGTTTTAGCTAAACTTTATTCAGAAACTTACGACTATTACAGTATCTACAAGATGTACATAGGTATAAAATACATAAGAAACAATTGAGCTATCTACAGACCGTTGCAAACGATCTATAGATATGGTTAATAAACAAAAGTAAACAAATATTATGATAACCTGTCGCTGCGGAGTTGGCATAGGGGCTTGTGAGACAAGCTCACCCTACTTTAACTCTTCAAGTTGAGTAGGGTCCATTGGTCTTAGGGGAGTGTAGCGCAACAGTCGCCGATCCCTAAGGCAAGCCCATTCGGTTACCTTCACGTGGTGCTCCTGTTATAGGTCTAATTCCTTAAGAAATAGACGTAACCAAAACCGAATGGACGATTTTTCTAACATCATTTCCGAAATACCGGGGTCAGTTTCGGGAAGTTCACCATCTTCGATGTGTGGACAGCGTGACCTCCCACGTGTTTGTGCCGTGCGTGGAGACCCGTAAGGGGGGATGAAGGAATCCTGGTGGTTGAGACCGTAGCAGGCCGGTAGTTGTTGCAGGCTGCGGTCAACACGCCTCTTTGGTCCCGATTTCTCCCAAAACGGGCGGTCGTAAACTAGCCACTTACGATCAATCGGCTTCGGCGTCCCGTCTGAGGGCCGTCTGGCGAGGACCCCTAACTGCTGGAAGGCAGGCGGCGTAGCGCGGGACCCGGGGGACAGTGACCTCCGGGCTTCTTCGCAACGTGCAGTCTCGTCTATCTGGCAGGGTGTGGGTCCTATATCTTTGAAATAACTCTGGCGATCGCGTGCTGAGCGCGCGACGTCCCCGACTTGAGGGCTCCGTGGCGGGTGGAGAATTTTCAAAGACGAATATTTAATCAACCTCTAGTAATGGCTTCCAACAGAAATCACTACACAACCAAGGCAGCTTCAGCGCCCACCACAGAACGATCGGCGTCACCAGACGCCATGATACCAACAACTTCAAGGGCTGCGCTTTCGGGCGCGCCAAACCCGGCTGCGCCTTCGGGCGCGCCAACCCTGGCTGCGCCTTCGGGCGCGCCAACAACGGCTGCGCCTTCGGGCGCGCCAACCAGGAAGAATCGGACGACGCAGGTGAGGGCGCCTATTCAACGTGGGGCCGCGCCTCCAGCAAGGCAAAGCACACAAAAGGCTGCTTCTACAGGTCACGTGCCTATGAACGCGCCATTGTGCTGCAATGCCGCGCAGGTGTCAACGCCCAGCGTAAATATGGCTGCCTTTGCTAGCGCGTCTGGTTCAAAATCCAAAACACCAGCAATGGCACCAGACGCGCCCCTAGGGGCTGCGCGGGACGACACGATGGAAATGTCGTCACTCAGAGATGCCATCGCAGAGCGCCCACCTGAACCAACTTGGACTTTGGTCTCTCCTCGTAAGAGAACAAAGAGCAAGAAGGCCAAAAAACGCCAAAAAGCCAAAGCGAACGCCAATGCAGAGGAGCGAGAGCGGACGGCTGCCGACGGAGGACTAGAGCCATTACCTATGGCCAAGTCCTTGCCCCTAGTAGGCGAGACCTCTGGTAACGCCGAACAGGTCCAGGCGCAGGCAGTGCCGCAGGCACTGCCAGCGACAAGCGAAAGCAACCCACGCTCACGCTCTAAACCCAGAGGCAAACGCGCAGGCAGGCTGGCATTGAAGGCCAAAACCACAATGCAAACCCCCGCTGGTAAAAGACCCAGGCCCGACGACACAACGACGCCCACCGGCGACCAGAAACGCGTAAGGGCGGGAACCAGCCAAACCAAGGTCAGCTATGCGGAGGCTTTCAAAGCAAACCAACTCTGCGTTGCGGTCATGACCGAACCATACTACGATCTCACGGCTGAACAAGCCGATGGGATCAAGACCTGCCTCGAGGAGAGGCTCACTGAGGGCCTCCTCAACCCGATCACAGCACCACAGATGGCTAAACTCAGCTTCAAAGGCAAAGCACACTTCAGCGAAAACGTCTTCAAAGTATGGTGCGAGGACGGATACACGCTGGAATGGCTTCGCCATGTAGTAAGCAGCCTAGCCTCACCAATACCAGGATCTACGCTAGTGGTACGCCCACAAGCAGACATCCAACGACGAATCCTATGTGGATTACTTGTACCACAGCCGAACGCGGAAATAGACACCATCCGCAAACTCCTGACATCATACAACAGCCCAGAATACAACATCAATAGCTGGTCGCTGGTGAAAGCGGAGAGGCAGACGGAGACCAACTCACCTGGTTTCTATCTGCTGCTCCGCATACCAGAACCTGAGGTTGAAAAACTGAGGCAAAACGATCGACGCCTAAAGTGGATGCTGGGGAACATCTACGTCCGGATCCTCAGAGAGAGATCCCCTGGACCCACTGATGGCGACAATCCAACCACCCAACACACCGCAGTAGACGTGGCCGGAACGTCACACCAGGAACCTGAGGTGATGGACCTGGTCGTAGACGACCCCCCAACAACACCGCTGCCAGACGAGGAGTGCTTTCAGGACGACGAGGGGAGTGACGCCAGCGACAGCTGCCTTAACTCCTCTCCACTCCGGCCCTCGTAAAGCCATAAACATCATACAAACCAACCTCCAGCACAGTATAACGGCGACGGCTTCCCTACGCCGAGTGCTGGAGGTAAACTCCAAAACCACAATAGCCCTAATCCAGGAGCCGTGGATTAGGAAAGACCGAGTATGTGGTTTGCTCAACACCGGTGGAACGCTGCTAGTGGACACCAATGTAAGCAAACCAAGAACTTGTATAATCACTCCCAAAACCCTACAGACAACCTTAATCAACCAATTCTGTTCTAGAGACCTAACAGCCGTTAGGATCACAGCAGATACCACCAACCTACCATGCGACACAGTCTTAGCGTCTGCCTACATGCCAAGCGACGAAGACATCCCACCACCGGAGTTGGTATCGCTCGTCGAGTACTGCGAGAGGGAGAAGCTGGAGCTCATCGTCGGCACCGACTCCAACGCGCACCACAACTTGTGGAGCAGCGTAAAGAACAACAACCGTGGAGAAGATCTGGTAAACTTTTTATTATCCACTAACCTAACCATAATGAACCAGGGCTCGGAACCCACTTTTGTCAACAGCCGAGCTCAGACCATAATAGACCTCACCCTAGCCTCAACAGAAGTGGCACGCTTAATCACGGACTGGTGCGTCTCTGACGAGGTGTCATGCTCGGATCATAGATGGATTCGGTTTAATCTACTCATGACTGTGCCCTCACCGAGTCCGAGACGCATCCCGCGCAAAACCGATAGGACCAAGTTCGTCAAACTGGTACAGTCGGCACTTGCAAAAGAGAGCGAACCACCAGACCACATAGCATTAAACGAGATAGACCAACATATCAACAAACTAACTGATATCCTAATACTCAGTTTTGAACAGTCTTGTCCCCTAGTGATACCGAGGGGAGACAGCAAACAGCACTGGTGGTGCACGGAACTGCAAAAGCTACGCTGCAAAGTACGTAAACTATTCAACAGAGCTATGAACACTCAGCAACCAAGAGACTGGGATAAATACCAATCTACTAAATTAACCTTCAAAAAGCGGATACGCCTAAAACAGCAAGGAGGCTGGAAACGCTTTTGCACAAATATCAATAACACCAGTCAGGCTAATAAAATAAAAGGCATACTATCAAGCGAACCAATTCGCACCATAGGACACCTGAAAAAACCTGACAACACATACACTAAAACAGACCAAGAAACCAGCGAACTACTGCTCGAAACTCACTTCCCCGGATGCCGTATATCCGATTCCCTGGAATGGGAAGTGCGCAACGAACGAGCAGCCAGTAGCCAAGATTGGAACACAGCCCAGAACCTGATCAATAAAGAGAAAGTAATCTGGGCCATCAACAGCTTCCTACCTTTCAAATCACCAGGCATTGACGGAATTTTCCCAGGACTTTTGAGATGGAGCGGAGAGCTACTAGTCAAAAACCTAGTGAACATCTTCAGGGGATGTGTCGCCCACCGCTACATACCACAAAAGTGGAGGGAAGTGAAAGTCATATTCCTACCAAAACCCGGAAGGAGCGATTACACAATGGCGAAATCTTACCGACCCATTAGTCTAACATCGTTCTTCCTCAAAACACTAGAAAGGATATGCGACCAAGAAATTAGGAGTACAAACCTCCTACTAAAACCGCTACATCCGCACCAACACGCCTACAGCCCAGGCAAATCAACCGAGTCCGCGCTCCACAGCGTAATCTCAAGAATCGGAGACGGACTAACATCAAAACACTCAACCCTAGGAGCCTTCATAGACATTGAGGGCGCCTTTGACAAAACCACGTTCTCTAGTATTGACCTCGCCCTAACCAGATACGGCGTCAGCACTACACTAGCAGAATGGATAAACAACATGCTCAGATATAGAGCAATCCAACTAACTATAAACACTGCGACAAAAGGTATCGTAGCAAGAGGATGCCCACAAGGCGGAGTCCTCTCACCCCTGCTATGGAACATAGTAGTAGACGAACTCATCCGGGAATTGAATGGGCGCGGGCTCTTCACAGCAGGGTATGCAGATGACCTTGCTATCCTTGCGACCGGATGCTTTGAAAACACACTCTGCAACAACATGCAATCAGCCTTCAAAACTATCGAAAGCTGGTGCACAAGACATGGACTATCAGTCAACCCCACCAAAACAGAACTCATCATGTTCACAAACAAAAGAAGTCTAGGCAACCTAAAGCTGCCAAAACTCTTCAATACCACCGTACAACTAACAAATGAAGTAAAATATCTAGGGGTCATACTGGACAGTAAACTTCTTTGGAACAAACACCTCGACCACAAACTTCAACGCGCGAGCACCATATTCTTCCAATGCAGTAAAATGCTTGGGAAAACATGGGGACTTTCGCCAAAAATAACAATATGGCTATACAAAACCATAATCAGACCAACTCTTACGTACGGTGCGATCGTATGGTGGACTAGAACCGAACTTAGCACCGTGATAACAAAACTGCAACGCTTCCAGCGATTGGCATGCTCTGCAATAACAAGTTGCATGAGGACAACACCAACAGCAGCCCTCGAGATCATCCTGGGCCTAACACCACTGGACTTGTTCATACAACAAGAAGCGACTATGGCCGCTATCAGACTCAAACACTTACACCTATGGGGAACTACCAGAAGCCCACACGCATCCATCTTAGATCGGGTAACAACACCCGTGCCGCTACTATGGGCGCCGTGTGACAAGATCCCCAAACAACATATCTTCCACAAAAACTACCGCATACAAACCCACGAAGAACAAAGAGATCAGTCAGGAAGCCAAGAAGTCAGAATATACACTGACGGCTCAAAAACTGATCAAGGATCAGGTGCCGGGGTACACTCCCTGGACCTCAACATCAACATATCAATGACCCTTGGCGCACACAGCTCCATCTTCCAATGTGAGTGTGCAGCCATAACCGAAGCAGCTCAAGCTATCAAACGGAGGGGAATAACCAATGCAAACATACGCATACTATCCGACAGCACAGCGACTCTCAAAGCCCTTGCGAGTCAACACTGTACTTCCAAACTCATACACGAATGCCACCAAGCCCTTGAACGAGTTGCAACAACAAATGCTATAACTCTACAATGGATAAAGGGGCATAGCGGATCACTGGGAAACGACGCTGCAGATGAACTGGCCAGACGAGGATCGGATACAAAAGTACATGGACCGATCCCCTTCCTCCCCCTGCCCTTCTCTCAGCTACGCACTTGGGTGCGACTACATACCCTGAAACTACACAACCAACGCTGGAAACAAACGACTGACTGCAGACAGTCAAAAGCTGCAATTCCAGCAATCACACCAAGACTGACTCAACGTCTACTAAACCTACCAAGAACAGACCTCAAAATCATCGTGGGGACCCTAACAGGTCACTGTCCCCTCAACAAATACTTACACACCATCGGTGCTACAGACAGCCCCCTCTGCAGAGGCTGTCTTACCGAAGAAGAATCGGCTGCCCACGTGGTCCTGGAATGCGTGGGCGTTGCAATACAACGACAAGAAATCCTAAACACCCCTAGGTCACTCCTCCAAGCCTGCGAAGCCCCCAGGAAGCTTCTGTGCTTTTGGGAGGAGTTAGGCTGGCTACACGCGTAGCCAGATCAACCCCCCACGCATAACGGACCACCTTAGCGTCTAAATGCGGAAAAGGGAGTCCAACACAATACAATACAATACAATACAACCTGTCGCTGCGTTGAATCGCCAGTAGTGGAAGGAGGGAAGAGAGGCCTTTGCCCAGCAGTGCGACGACAGTGGCTAAATAATAAATTATGATAACACTGAAATTAGTACATTGTTGGTTCCACAGATGCTTTTTAATATTTACTAAGTGAATATAAAAGACGATGTATTGACCTCTCTTATTGGGATTAGGGCTTTTAGAAGGCTTTTACACTTTTAGCCATTTTCGTTAGTGTAGTACCTAACACTTTATTAAACAAGTTGAAACCTCCCGAAAACTGTTTCACGTAGGACCCTACTAGAGAGGATCTAGTTTTAATAATCGACCAAAACTGACCCAGTTTTTTTTTCACAAAAAAAATGCGTTTTCGGTGAGCAATTTTTTCAACGTCAAACAACTTCAAACGGAAAACTAACACTAGTTAGTAATATGCAATAAAGTTAGTAGCAGAAAATTAAATCCAAACAAGTGAGTGGAACGATCATGTTTGTATCGATAAATATAATATGACATAACTTCAAAAAAATTATAATATGTTTTTTTCTTCTAAAAAATCCATTAACTGTACATTCCAAATTAAACATATATAATAATAAAGAATATTTTTAATCAATGCCATCTAGAAAGCAATACTTAGACCCCATTTTTAGCACAAAATCGGATATAACCATCATCATTATAATAAACTAGTAGTACCTACGCCCCGGCTTCGCACGGGTAGCGGGTAAGGAATTTCTTAGGTATTTTTTTTTACACCTTGGGTTACATAATTGAAATTTTAGTAAGAATCCCTATTTTTTTTAAATATAATATAGCCTATGTTCATCGCAGATAGTGTAGCTTCACAACTGTGAAAGAATTTTTTAAATCGGTCCAGTGGTTTTGGAGCCTATTCGATGCAAGCAAACAAACAAACAATCAAATCTTTCCTCTTTATAATATTAGTTTAGATTAGACACAGGCCTTGCATTTCACAGTTGATATACGAAATTGTGCTTCTCCGATATAAATAAACGCTTCTGAATAACGGCTGCCGGTCCGCAGGATATTGTAGCACTGAATGGCCTGGTTAGGACATAAACCACGCGCTATCGCCCCTCTGGGCTAATCAGAGATTGATATAACGTGCTTCGCGACTCAACGAGCTGTAACACAAATGGGTGTAATAATTACAATGTGGTGAGTGGCTGACAGACGATTTCTTGCTGATAGATAGATATATAGACCCGTAGAACCCTTGAGATACAGTTTCTTAACTAGTTCGGGGGCTGGTAAATGCCCAACCTCGATCAATCCTCGTAAACAGTCAAGTGTCTTTGACTGCTGTTGGTAGAGACTTTTTTATTACACATGTTATGTATTTTCGATAAATAAATATTCACGGACATTTCCCAGATCACACTCTAGTCCCAAACCAAGCAAAGCTATGGAAACTTGATCGCTATAGAATACTTATACTCTTTTTTTTGTAAATACATAGAATACATAGAAACACCCAGACACAGAACAAATCTTTATGTTCATCACACAGACCTTTGCACTGGGTGGAAATCGAAACCACGACCCACAGCATGGAAGGCAGAGCTACTACCAACAGAGCTGTGACCCCTGTCACAAGAAACAAAACGTACAATTGCCTTAAAGCTATAAGCAATCTCTTTCAGATAATCCTTTATTATTATTTTATTTCTTCTTCTTAATCTGAAAATAAATTCAAAAGTTACTTAGGTACTCAGTCGAATTGTGGAAAGCAACGTTTCCTGCACTAGGCGCATCTATCCAGTACGGTCATTTGGTTCTATTCAAAGTCGTTTCAACGTTACCTGCTATGTGGTTTAACTAATCCAACTCGCCAAGCATTGGTCCGACCGCGTAACTCCAACAAATAAATTGGCAAAGTTAAACCTTATTCCTTCTCTTGAATAAATTTCTCATTTATTCAACCAGCGTAGGTATACTTTATACTTTCAAACAATGGATAGACCACTACTGGGCCTCGATCGTGCGAAATTGCAACGTAAACGGTTCCTAAGCAGCAGCTAAGGGGCCAATCGCCCTAAATTGTAACGTAAACGGTTCGTATCAGTAGCAGCTTCGATTCACCAATGTAACGTGTACGTAGCGTGTGCAACTTCGTATCGCTGTAAACGGCTAACCGCTTATATTTTTTTCCATTGTGTAACAGCGGTTATGTCACAATCCGAAGGCTCACTAACGTTCGAATGTTGAACGTGTTTCATTACACACTTATCGCGATCCCAAAGTACGTACGTTGGTGAACCTTAGCTGCAGCTTAAACGAACTGTTTGCTTTACAATTTAACACAATCGGGGCTCAGGACTTAAAACGGTGTTGCTCAGTCGATAATTGATTTAATGAAGATCTATTTCAAGTGTGAAATTAAAAATCAAGCATTTAAATACGAGCATATAAATTTTTAAGATGGGTGGAAAAGAATATTGAATATAATATTTTCATATAATTATGATAAAAGTAACTTTTCTGCGACTTTGTTTGTTTGAACGGATTATTATTTTAAGGTTTTACTCCTCCGTTTATTCAACTAAAAGCAAAATTGTGAAAATTGTTCAAAATTGAATTCTCGGTTGCGACAGAAATGTACTTCAAACAATTAATATTCAAGATACACTAAGAATCGCTTTAAATTGCAAATGAATCTTATGATACTGTTTTCATTTCGATTAAAATGCTGAAAGAAAAATAAGTTGTTAAAACAGCATTAAAATAACTTGAGGGTAGATAATCTTTTTTAAATATCTTTTAGAAAATTTGTATTAGTAAAAATTCTAAGTAAAACATCTTCATTGTAAGCGTGGTATAATCGACAAAGCGAGCGATATGTCTCAGTTTTGAAATTAGCCAAAAATGCCCTCCTGTCTGTTCTCGCATACAGATTGCATTTTACCATTTCTTAATGACAAGTAGGATAAAGATTTACAATTTGACTTTTAATCTATATCTATTTATTTCTATTCTATTCTATTTCTATTCTTCTATTCTATGTTGAATTGAGAACCTCCTACGCTTTTTTGGTTGGTTGAAAAGGGTGTTCGACGATATCTATATCAAATCATCAGAACTACTGTCTACAAAGTATTTTGTTAAGAACTTTCTTGAATTTCCTGAAGACAACGAAAGCGCAACTTAAGCCTTTATTACAACTAATGCAGAATTGTAATTACTATCACACGGAGTCGGCTCAACCTGTTGTAGCCGTGTGTTTATGTAAATGGACCGCGGCATTTTGCATAATTACTGGTTAATCACCGGGGAATATTCCGCTAAACTCGCTTCTAACACCGGACCGCCCTTTACTACTGTCGATCTTGCTGCATTCTGAAATCGACTTCGGATGAAATTTCTTCTTCTTCTTATTTCAAACTTTAAGCTCGATAGTAGAACTCTGCTACTCTTATCCCCCCGTCTATAGCGTCGATAAGGTCCTCTCTAGCGCAGGTGGTAGGGCTTATGGGGCAAAGAAGCATATGGGACATTGATTGAATGGTCGCCCCGAAGTCGCATTGGTTAAGGGATAGGTCGCGATAGCGATTGGATGAAACATAACATATACCTATAGTTATTAACACAATGCAACTTTTTATACCGAATAATTTACGGTAACCACAAACAAAACTGAAAATAACAGTAAGTATTTGTGGGCGCAGAGGGCGCTGTCTCAAAATAAACATGACGATTCTACTAAAGTGACCTTACTTCGGCATTATGTCAAAGAGTTGATTTAACTATATTGTACAAAGAAATATTTACAAGGAAAATCGGGTCGTACACAATTAAGAGCTCGACTGTACCATGCAGCTTAGTAGGTACAGTCATGACTAAAATTGTGAATTGGTTACCTTCGGGAAATTACTTTCACCGGTACTACCGGTATTAGTAATTTAACTTTAATTTTGTATTTAGTTTAATAAAAGTTAGTTTTAATGAGAATACAGTTTACTTTCACAGTTTATTATTAATTACAATATTTGAATTCATCTAGTTTTCATTATAAACGGGATATTTACCATGATTTGTGAGTCTGATTATTTCCCTGATAATTTGAATTCATCTATTTTAAATCCTAGCCTTCCTATCCTATCCAAATAGTTATTAATTTAAAATACCTCATAGATATTGTAAGGTACCTCAATTACATGATTGTTTTATTATTACTTATTCATATTTCTGTCACTATTAAGTTCTATAAAGAACGAAAAATAACGATACAGCTAGATTTATACCGGCTTAGGGAGTGAAATTCTCAGCATCTAAAATAACTGGAATAAGACTTCAAAGATATACTTACAAGCTGAATTAATTCCTTGTTTTTTGTTTCAGGTAAAGAAAACACTATTTCGTAAGTCTTTGTTGAATGTAAGAAAAAAATCTTTATTTAGCTAAGTATGTAAGTAAGTATTTTTGTTATGGTTCTACGAAACTCATTACAAAAAGATCTTTCTTGATACCTTATACTCCTCAGGTATTAGTTAGGTAATTGTATTATAAAAAAGACGTGTGGCACTCGGGGACTGCCGCGGTAAAGCTATTGCATAGCATTTTTTGCCGCCGGTCGGAGTGTTAGGTTATTTCGTTACGGAATTTTTGGATTCGGTCTCCACGTTCAAGGCCCGCGATAGAAGCTATGCTTAACAAAATCAAAATCAATTAAACTTTATTCTGTAAAAACTAATAAATCCTTTAGGTGACGGGTATAGCCAAATGCGTGTTTTTGGGGAAACCGAAAACTGTTTTCAGAAAAAGTGATAGCATGTGGAGTTGTGAAACTTATTATTTCCTATAACACATATACTGAACTAGTGTATTGTTACTCAAAATTTGTGCTCTTGGATATAGTTTACTTTTAAATGTAAGTTTAGTACCAACACCTTTTGCAAAAGTGTGGTTTAAGATCCCATTTTTTATGGGTTTGGCAGATTTGTTTGGTACCAAACTCAGCACAGCTATTCTTATGGTTCGTATCTTGTGACTCTAAAGAAAACATTTCTACATTAAGGTGTTTAAAGAAGAAGAAGAGTAGCGCCTTAGGAATTTTAAGTGTTTGATTGCTGTGTGCTCGCAAATATACATAAGGCACTGCTTTAGAGTTTGACTATCCGAACTGTGCGCGGCTCATTATGTGTTTTGCGCCGTTGTCAGCATTTTTGTTGAAATTGAAATTGTGACGTTGCCACGCTGACTGTCTAGAGTTTAACCACCACGGCAAAAACTATGCCGTGTTACAAGTTTAACGTGTGTATAGATATAATAAATAAATAATAAACTTGGAAGTTATTGACATTTTTATTTATTATGAAAAATTTCACCCTACCCGTCGCCTTAAAATCGCCTTATACTACGTTGATACGAGTTTTCAGGAACGTATGATATTTTATAGCGTAAAAAAATATAATATTATGGTTATATGGATAATGTTGAGATGTTTATAAATAATGTTTAATTAAACCATTGTGAAAGGATTCTCTAAGCGGAACAAAATGGCATAAAATGAGAACTTAACATAATCAGGGTTATACACTAACCGACACGATGCCTGCACGATATCGTGAGGAGATCTTTTACACAATGTGCTATTGAGTATCCTGTGTTTTTTTTTAATATATAGCCAGTCAATTGTCAAATCGGCTGTCATCCAATTCTCTTCCAAAATTCAGTCAGCTTTTAATACTGGGTCCGTCACTGGTTTTTCACTGAAATTGAGAGAACGAGAGGCTTTCAATCTATCACGGAGTGATTAAGGCGCCCCTAAAGGTACAATTGTTAGATTCCTAACAACTGTAGTTCCTGACCTATTGGCAGTAGAGTTAAATGCTTAAATACTCGAGTCTCGGCTGGTATTTTTGTTTTTTTTAATACTTTTTGCAATCCTTTTTGAGAATTGTTTTATGTTCGTTTTCATGGACAGTTATTCAATCTGTCGCGTAGATTTTACTAAGTTGAAAACTCAAATACTCGAGTCTTTTGTTTCTTTTTGTTCTTTTCGTTGTCTTCCCACGGCCCACAGCATGGAAGGCAGAGCTACCAATTGAACTGTGTGTTAAATTAAAAGATTAAATAAATCACGTGCACCAACAATCGTTCTCAATGTTCTATTGAAAAATGGCGCTGGAACTACTCAGCCGCCGAGTGGAAAACGCGGCCATGCGTCAAACACTAGATAATGATTGGAATTTATGGACCATTAAATCCTATTTTACTGGGTACTCACGTGATGCTGAATAAACTAATTTACAGTTCTTTTAGATAGATTGAAACGTTCACACACGCTCTTTTTACACTAACATCCCTACTCTTACACCCTTTTACACAAACATTTGTTCACACACACCCTTCACGCATTTACACACGCATATTCTTGCATTAACATTTTTGCATACCTAAGCAATATAAGTCAATCGGTGGGACACTATCGAGGATCGAAATAAGATGAAGGGGTCAAGCTCAAAGATAAAATAATAATTAAAAAAACTTTGCAATAAAAGCAAATTAATTAATTGTTAAATAATTATATTTTATATCTTGTATGTCGCCACCAAACTCTATTAATTAATCTTTAAAAACATTTAAGATTATAAAAATATTTGAAGCTATGTATTACTGTTTTGAACATAGTTTATCGAGGAAATAATCAAACTTACAAATCATGGTAAATATCCTTTTTATTAAGAAAACAACGCGAAATAAACAAGCTTTGCTTAGTTTGGGACTACAACGCGATTTGTGAAATATCCGTAAATATCATTATATTATAACACAAAACGGTTGCGCTGCTTGCAAAGCTCACCGCGCAGTGTAACTCAAAACGACACAGTATATCGATTGCTGCTCAAACACACTAGTAAGTGCTACATAGCAAACAAAACTGATTATGTATTCCACACTACAATTACCGCAAGATCTAACACGATTCCGTGTACACAATTATCACTCAAAGCGCTCGATAACCGAGTTACAATTTGTATAGGTATCAAATTTAATAATTACAAAACACAATTTGCAAAATGAATACACAAACTACAGAAGCTATCGTTATTAATACACATTATACTAATATGTGGTTGGTGCTTGAGTTTGAGGCTTAGGTTAATTGTATTAGGGTTGATTTTAGGGTTGAAAGAGTTTATTTTCTAAAGGCTTGAAACTTCGCTGTACAGACTCGTTAGCCCTGTTAATTAACGTTTCTGTCGTATGGCGTTGAATATGTGAGAGTTTTATTGGTTAATTGGGTGTCAACGCTCATTATGATATGATTCATTGACTTGAAAAATTAAACTTGTTAAATGATTTCTCAACAGCGTGTTTGAAGCCGAGCCTCGATAAATCAACGCAAAAAAGTGTGATATACTCGTAGTATAGGTAGACACTTCATTTTTGACTGATATTTTTAAACTGATATTTTCACAACAAATATTAAGAGTAGGTATTATGTTTATAGTCTGACCATATATGTATCAATTTTTTTTTATGAATACATTTACGAAATACATTATACACAGACAAACAACAATGTTCCACCATAAACTAGAATAATTTTCTATCAGCTCTAAGGCCGCCTATTGAACTTCACTACTTAGATTCATAAATTAATACGTTGTATGTAGTACTGAGAACGCAAAAATCATAGCGTAAATTTAACAACATAATTATTAAGACCCGAAGGCTGGTGAGTATCTGGCCCAGCGTAGCAGCATTGCTATTCAGCGCGGCAATGCAGCCAGTGTCTTGGGTACGCTTCCGATTAGTACTGATTTGGATTAGTTGAACTATCTATAGATCGTTTGCAACGGTCTGTAGATAGCTCAACTGTTTCTTATGTATTTTATATGACAATGTACATTTTGTAAATACTGTATAGACATAATTATATAATTTCTACTCAACAGGCAATGCACATTCTGAACTAAATTCAAAACTTACATAATTCCTACTCAATTCCGTTACACACTGGCTACTGTGTACAGTAGTTTATAAGTGACTTTGGTCTTGCCTCGAGCCACCTCCGTCGTAGTTAGTTGACGTTATCAAACTATCCCACTTGGTGTAGACTAATAGCAAACTATCAGTTGCTAAGTCAACACCTTTGGTGAGGCACACTAGAAGTAAATAGACTTAAATTCGTAACATACTGTGCTTTACTACATGGTTTTGTAGGCGACGTACCTTAAAATATTGTAAAACATAAATAATTTGTAATCTGTGAACAATGTATGGTCTGTTAGAAAAGTAGATGATAGAACAATGTCTATAGTCTGTAGTCTAATTTATGGTAAGAAAAAAGAAAATGAAAAAAATGTCTTCTTCTTCTTCCCTTCTTCGCACAAATGCCGCTAAAACAAGTTCTAAAATTCTTGTATATATCATAGTTTGGCATCCTTCATTTATGAGAATGATATTAAAATTTAACTTTGTACATATCCTTATTCCTGTACCTATATATTTATAACTTTATTCCTAATCCTACTGATCCTCGTTTTAGATTCCTCGTATTAGATACCGCGTAATTCATTAAAATTATATGTTTCCCTAATTTTTTATGAAAAAAAAAAAAATACTTGAAAATGGCAAATGCACAAAAAGTGCGAGAAAAAAAAAAAAAAAAAGTTCTAAAACTATTGTGATAATAAACCATTCTGAAAATTCCCTCGTTTACAGTTTCATGCAAAAAAAGTGTACACATACAATACAATTAAATAAGTTTTATTCATTTGTTGTTTAATCAACGTCTCGACATGTTATATTATAATTATTAAAGAATAACTGGATCGGTCGACCAACTAGGGCATTATAGAGTCAAACGTACGAGCATTTTGAAAACGGTTTATTTTTACTCTGTGATATTAAACTTTGCTTAGTTTTGAATTGCGGTGTGCATAAATATTTACATTTATTTATAACTAGCTGTCCCAGCGAACTTCGTACCGCTTAGAGATTTTTTTTTCTGAGAGATTTTCTTAATTTTTTTCCGTAAGAACCTTGTCCAGAGTATTATAAAACTACAAAAAAAATCTGCCAAATCGGTCAAGCCGTTTTCATGCTATGTCGTGACAACGGAAAACGGGTTTCATTTTTATATAGGTACATAGATTTTTATTTATATTTACTTTATTTTAAGGAAAATGTGTTGCGATTGAAAATCGGAAACCCCTTAAAGTGTTTTAGTTTAATTCTCTTGTTTATGACATTTCAAAAGACTTCAAATTATGTAATTGTATTTTACTTTCACCGGTTATTTATAGCTGTCCAAAGGCTGATCTTTAAAGATTTTGTAATAGGAACAAGTATTTTGTATTATAAAGTTGGCAACACTATTTACCATCGCGCTATTGTAAACTCACAATTTGAAAGCTATTCTCGTGTAACACGGCTTTAGTAGTCATAGACAAATATTTACCAAGTATTGAATTCGCAACTTTTTCAGAACTTATCTACAATTCTTTTCAATTTTTGTTTTGATAGGGTTATAAATAAAATTCGTAAGCGTGAGAGTAAATTTAGTCCAAATAAGAATATTTTATTTATTCAGCAGCTGAATAAAACCCTAAGCCTACCATTTAGGTCTTTCTCAGACGGCAAAGCACTTTTCCAAATCTAGATCTTTCTCAGTCTTTGATTGTTTTCCAATACCTCGCTAAGCTAATCAAATCTATTATTTCTTCGATCCGCAATGTTCTAGTTCCTAGTAAAAGCCAATTACAAAGTTATGAAGAAGTTGATTAATCTACGGAGTTTATAGTGGCAATATGCTCTACAATGAGTTGACTCTAGTTATCGACCCGAGTCACACTTGCCGGTAGTTCTACCATGAGTTTTTACTATACTATATTTACTATCGCTAGCGTCTGTAGTTAAAAAAATGTATGAAGATTTGTACAGCGCCTCTAGTGAATAGTTGGGTACTAAAATTCGTAATCATACTAATATTTACGTAACTACTGTAGTAAAGTCAGGCGATTTTACTGTGACAACTCATGGTAGAGGTACGGGTTGCGTGTGACTGAGTGTAGCTGCTTGTAGAAGAGTGCGCGAAGCAGAGCGTAGCTACTTGTAGCAGAGTGCAGTTGCGCCAAGCAGAGCGTAGTATAACATATCAAAGCTTAGTAACTGCTAAGCTTAGTATACCTTCCGGAACTGTACGTGCCAGAGTGTAATGTTGAGTAGCAGAGTGTAGCTTTGCGTAGCAAAGTGTAGCTTTGCGTAGCAGAGTGTAGCTTTGCGTAGCAGAGTATAGTGTTGCGTAACAGAGTGTAGGTTTGCGTAGCAGAGTGTAGCTTTGCGTAGCAGAGTGTAGCTTTGCGTAGCAGTATGTAGCTTTGCGTAACAGAGTTTATGTTTGCGTAAGTTTATGTTTGAGTTAAGTTTTGTGTAGCAGAGTGTAGCTTCACGTAGCAGAGTGTTAATGCGCGTAGCAAAGCCATGCTTAGTAGATAATTGTCGCTACCAAAGTGCCACAATGCGTATGAGAAAGCAGCATGAGTACCAGCTTAATTTTAGCATCGATATTACAACTCTACGTATAAAAGCACTGTTGATTTTAATTGGTAACCTTTGTTTATAAGAAAAAATGTTCACATCCCTTGAAGATGTGTCCGGTGAGGTATTGCAATGCATCTGGTACAAAAATCCTGTCCCGCGCTTGCACCAGTCATACCGAAACACAAGAGTGCAAGCAAATCTGAGTGGCGGTAGTAAGCTAGCTTTCCCAGGCAAACTTTTCCTCCCTCCTTAATTATTAATTTATGTTTAAACAGGACCATATTTGATGAAACATTATTTCGAGTTTTGAAGATCTCTTAATGAGTGTTTCTGAGTATCTTGAACTCTTCTGTACTCATTGCTTACAACTTCAAAATTAAACGACTATTATAAGTTCATTCATAAAATCAAACAATAGAACATGGAATACAATCTGCAAATGACGGGATCTCGTCATAATCCTATAAGTTGATTCATTATCAGTCTCCTTCACTGGATTATCAGCCATATCAGGGAAGCAATAAAGGTTAAGTTACCTCAAATCAAAGCTCTGTAAATCACAAAGGACCAGCCATAAGATGTTAGATGGTATCGCGAAAGAGCCAAGAGTTGATATAGCTTATCAGTGGGTGGACATAAAACAGCTTGGCTTTGGCCCAACAGAGGGCGACGCACTGAAAGGGTGAAACAAATTTAATAAACAATGAAAAGACGTTTGGCACCCGGGGACTACCGCGGTAAAGCTATTGCATAGCATTTTTTGCTGGATTCTGCATGCGCAGTGTTAGGTTATTTTCGTTACGGAATTTTTGGATTCGGTCTCCACGCTCAAGCTATAGAAGCTATGCAATAAATTTTTAATATTTTTTTTTAATTTTACTTATTAGAATATGAATGAATATGTCATTGTACTCAATGCAGATGATTTTAATTCTTATTCATAATGTAATGTAATGAAGTCTGCAGTAGCAAACTGCATTGTTTATTTTAGAAAATCAAGTTATGTTATGTCTTATCCCACAACCGAGCACGGCTATAAAAGACGTGCCTTGCGAGGCATCGGACTGCGTCCCACTCTGATACGTAAGAATGTTAAGTGTCATGAATGTGGTATCAAAAACGAAAAAATACTTGGGGTCAGAAACTGGTACTGATACTTGACGGCAGAAATTGGTACCAATACTTGGCGGCAAAAATAAGTACTGATACTACGAGTTTGTTCACAAAAAGGTACCTACCTACTACTACTGTTGTTACGCACATTGATGGATAAGTTATTCAGCTGTATCTTTTTTATATTTATTTCTATACACCCAAAGTCTACGCAAGTCGAGAGCGCGAATAAACGTGACAATCGTAAACGTAACGTATTTAAGATACACTGCGCGCCAACGCCATAACGTTCGACGGTAAATCTGATGTTTACGCGCAGTGTATAACCTCCAGACGTAGATTCACGTGACTTTAAAATACGTTCCGTGAATGATGTGCGCACACCTTTAATTAATCTAATTACGAACCATGAGACACAATAATTATGCGATTATCTCATCCTCACGGTATCACGCTACAGTAGATAATGAGCTTAATTAAGTATAACAATGCGTTAATTGGAAACTATGAACCGTATCGAATCTTATTAGGCTTCCGATTCTAAGGCTGCATGCGCATCAAAGGGACTAATATAATGTAATTTAAATAAACTAATGTACATGTCCGTCCACGTAACAGTTCGAAGGAGGGTTGCTGGGTGTCGGGATACAGAATTTCTCGTCCGAACCCAACTCACCTCACCACTTCTTGTGTAGGTTCTTAAAAACGAATTTTCTTTTAATTTTGTATAACATGCTTAGTTTATGAATTAAGCTTAGTTTAGTTTTGTATATATTATAACTTTGATGTATGTACTAAACCTACTAACCTACTAATTTGATTCATGAATAAACTATTATTCATACGACGACTAAATGTTATGTTTAAACATAACAACAATAATCTTATATTATATAATATTATAATACATTAATATATTCACACCAAATTACCTATTTACACCAAGACACTGTATAAAATATTATTTTAGATATCAATAACATTTTATAACATATAAATATCAATACATTTTATGCTTAGTAAATAATTTTAATAGTACCTACAAGTATATGTTCAAATTAGCTACCAATTAAATTTATTTAGCAATTCAATGATTTACGTTTTTCTGTTTTCATTTATCTGTCAACAAATCAAACACAAACCAAGCCAAATTACATTTTTGATTTGAAATACCGAATAATATAACATCAAACAAAAGACAGTGCGGAATCAGAATGATTAGTTTGAATTAGATTACTGTTTGTGTTATATCTTATGCATATCAATTTTTAATTTGACATAAAAATATTTTAAACGATTCTAGCTATTATTGGAATTATTAGATAAACAAGAAGAAGAAGGATGTGTCAAGTTCAATTATCCTTTTTATGCGCATCAATTTGTAATTTGACATAAATATATTTACGATTCTAGCTATTATTGGAATTATTGGAAAGGAAGAAGAAGTAATATTTGAAACTATCACGGTTTTGAACATAGTTTTCATTATAAACGGGATATTTACCATGATTTGTGAGTTTGATTATTTTTTATTTGATTCACGAATCATGGTAAATATCCCGTTTATAATGAAAACTAGGAAGAAGAAGTGTCCAGCAAAGGCGCCAAAGAGCGTGAAACAGCTTCTTAGATCAACATCGGAAGAAATCCGGTCAATCCTTTATACTTCCGTTTGTATTGCATTTCGAGAGGCTTAACGTTTTCAAAAAGCTAAATCCTACTATCGCCGTATTCGGACATTCTATAAGAAGGCTTTGGAGAAGGTACAGTGAGTGAGAACAGCTAGATCAATTCCAAAAAATAATCATCGTCATAGATAACCTACATCAGGCTACTGCTGGAGGTCTCTCCCAAGACGCGCCACTAAGCCCGGTTTTCAGCTCTTCTCATCCAGTTTTTACCAGCTATATTCTGCAGATCAACGCTCCATCTCGCCGGAAGGAGTCCTACGCTTGACAACGCATAATGAGTCGGCTATTTTTTAAAAGTGAGTTTGGATAATCTTCATTAGCAACAATCCATTGGTTCAATAATGCAACATCTCAATTTTAATTCAAATCATTTTGATCAATTTCCACCGAACTCAAAATATGTTTATTAAAAAAAATACAGGTATTGGTTTTTTGTAGAACTCAAAACAAAAAGCATTTTATGAAAATGCGAGAATTTTACTCAAATGAACTTTATATTATTTGATTTCTATATAACATGTATTTCAAGCAATAAACCTTCAAAACTATTAAATGTATTGTATTAAGTATGTCAGTCTTCTAGTACCCGTAACACAAGCTCTGCTTAGCTTGGGGCTAGATGATGTTGTGTGGATTGTCCAGCATTAGGTATTTATTATTATTCTTTGACTTTGAACCTGCTATCTGTAATATGAGCTGTGGATAACCTACGTATACGTATGCAAGTTCAATTTCCCATTTCCTTTTAAAACGAGACAAGAATGCTATTGTAAATAAATTGTATTTATAAAAGAATTTACTATAAGATTGCGCTGTTCCGTTTAGGAAGAAAAAAACAAGTATTTGTGATATTATTGAGTGAACGTGACTATCCGTTTCGTGTTGGTTTTTATGTTATAAGAATATGATACTTTTAAGGAGATAGGATCCTAAATCCAAAATCGAAAAAAATGTTTTTTTAACCAGTTCAAGATTTATTCAAGCGTTAATAAAGATCATGCAATAATTTTAAATTTCAGTGGTTTTTGAAGGCAAAACAAATGAATATAATAAATATTCATCGACATTTCACACATCACACTCAAGCCCCAAACTAAACAAAGCTTGTACTATGGGAACTACATTGCTGGTACATACATTTTTTTTTGTAAATGCATACATAGAATACATCCAGACACAGAACAAGTATTTATGTTCATCACACAAACATTTGCTCTGGGTGGGAATCGAACCCACGACCAGCATGGAAGGCGGAGATACTACCAACTGAGCTGTGACGCCTGACAAAATGTACAATCTCACAAAAAAAACAAACTGGAGATTCAGTGCCTCTAGTTTTCAAAACTGGAGATAAGACAACTCGCAAAAGAATGGAAGAACATTATTATTCTCCATACAAAGTTAGCATGTAATTCAATTTCGCTATTCGAGAAATAAACCTAACAGAACTGGGACTATGGGACGAGACTTTAGTTTATTTGCTCACACTACTACAAAAACATATCTAGAAACTTCTTATGTAAATTTTCATAAACGTTCTCTTATCCTATTAAATCTTCCAGACATTCCATTATAATACTAAAACTATTCAAATAATAACTTTCCATAATAAACATTTAACTGTCCTATCGACACCAGTGACATTGTTAGAACTTTGCGACAAAGTTTATCAATGACTACGTAACGGGGCAGTATAAATTGCAATTCACGACTTTTGCTGTGGGACGTTGTGAGATAGAATTAAAAATCGGGTCCAGAAGGCTGTGCCCCGATTGTGCTAAATTGTAAAATAAACGGTTCGTCTAACTAAGGTTCACCAACGTAACGTGTACGTAGCGTGTGCAAATTCGTGTCTCTATAAACGGCTAACCGCTCATCTTTTTTCGGTTCGTTTGATAGCGGTTACGTCGCTACCCTTACTAATCTCTCATCACTTCTTCTTTAAACTCCATTGCATTGACGATGAAATAAAAAATATGAGTGTTTCTAAATATCAACAAGCTCGTTTGACAAAATGATTTATTTATTAAATCCAAAATATCTTAGCACTGTTCTAAGCTTATCTGTATGAATCTTCCCAAGATTGTACGCAAAAAAGCCCATGCGCATTAACAGTAACGGTTAATGTGTACCTAAACCTATTTACGTTTTGTCCATGGTGTGCCATAGAAATAGCCAGGCACTGTAAACACGGTTCAGATTTACGATAGTTCCAGTTCCTTCCAGTTGAATGGCTCGAGTAGTGGGGCGATTAAAACTTGTGGTTATATAGATACCAGTAAAGGCTCCCCTACACGCAAAATGCAGTATTGCGTGCAACAGTACCTACCTAATCTAGGTTTACTTTTATACCTTTTACTCTTTATTCTTTATTGTACACACAAAAACAAAATTACAGAAAAACAGGAAACTTAAAAATAGGACATGTACAAAGGTGAGCTTAACCCTAAATAGAGTTCTCTACCAGCAAACCTTCCAAGGTAGAGAGGAGAGATTTATTAAAGTGGGCGTGTGTATGCAAGTTGATTTAGTAATATAATTTAAAATTAGACGTAAACTTAACAACAAATTTAAATAAATAGAATAAAAATATATATAATATGAATATAAATACCTACATATACTACTTTTACCATTTTTATAATAAAATTTGAGAGGTACAAAAGTCAAAGTCAAAATTGCTTTATTCAGTAAAATCACTAGGATCATTTAGAATCGTCTTACATACTAGGTGATTCTAGGTGCCAGTTCCACGCGGGATTCCAGATTCCAGTATCTACCTACCAAGGGACACCTGGATGGAACGAAGTTCCTTTCGATTAATTAGTATTAATATTTATTATGTACAAAAACCTGTATATACTTAAAAAATAACTGAATGCGATGCGAAACTGGCTTGCTTTCTTTGAGAGAGAGACAGACAGTGAAACACGCGCACGCCGCACGGCTTACAACTATAGCAAAAAGTGTCGTTACAAGCTCTGATTAAAAAAGAACAACTCTATTAGATGCCTACTTCAAGACATTTTTAAATACTTTTTTTAGTATCAAAGGTAAGTATTAGGTAAGTACATAGGACTATATAAAATACATAAGAAACAGTTGAGCTATCTACAGACCGTTGCAAACGATATATATGTAGATAGCTCAACTGATCCAAATCAGTATTTATCAAAGCATTTTTTTATATTTTGTCATGTACATTTATTGACTGAAAAAATAAGAAAATTACTTCTAAACTCAAGGGGCCTAATTAAGAAACCGGAACTAAACTATGGTTTAAACCTAGTCTAGCAAAACCGTGGACTAAAGTTAGACCACACTTAAATCTCGCCGGACCAAAACTCGGCTCTTAACTCCAGTGTTAAGCTAAATCTCGGTTTTTTCATATTATGAATGATAGTTCGGCCCAACGATAAACCACCGCCGTGGTCTAACCCTACATTTTAGTTAAACCTAGCTGACCCCTAGTTTAAGGTAGGTTTAAGTCAACATTTGATATGAAAATCGATTTCGTCACTCATGTTCTGATTGAATTACCTATTTTATTAGATATTTTTCTGAACTTCCAAATATAATTTTTGTGGAATTGGTCATTGTTTTTCAATCATTTTCTAAAAATTTTAACTCGCTGTGTGCAAGCACATTTTGTGATCTTGTCGTCTTTGTTTTGTAGTTTTATTCGTTTTTATTGCTTGCAATATTACTTTATATATATATAGATACCTAATGGATTTTCTGAACATCGTGCTGCTCGATTTGGAGGACCGAGAAGGCATGGAGTTGCTTGGGAGTCGGGAGTCGAACTGGCACCGCTAAAGAATTTAGTAAAGTTTTTGGAATAAAATGTTGGTGTTTTTTTTTGTATACTTTTCTTTGTTTCGTAGGGCTTTAGTGCTCAGATGGTATTAGCTCTGCCTTCCATGCTGTGGGTCGTGTGTTGGATTCCCACCCAGAGCAAATGTGATAAGCATAAATATTTGTTCTGTGTCTGAATGTTACTATGTATCCTATGTAAGTACCTACGTATTTACAAAAAAAATATATAAGTATTCTATCAGAAATCTAGTTCCCATAGTATAAGCTGTTCTTTGTTTGTGACTAGAGTGTGATGTGTGAAATGTCGTTAATTTTTATTTATTATTTTATAAAAATGTTACCAATTTTTATAAAATAATAAATCTTATGAAATGTGCAATTATGGAGCACATAATTTTACATAATTACCTCTATGTGGATATGAAATTAAGGTTGCGGGTTCGATTCCCGCCTCGGAATAAATGTTTGTATTTTCTGCATATATTTATTCCGGGTGTTCTGGGTATTATATGTATAATAAAAAATATCTATCTATGTAATGTATAATATTAAGTATGTCAGTCTTCTAGTACTCATAACACAAGCTCTGCTTAGCTTGGGGCTAGATGATGTTGTGTGGATTGTCCAGCATTATTTATTTATTTTATTTATTTAGGTTTTATAAAGGTACCGTGTACACAAGGTAAATAGGTATATGTATAAATTAGTAGGTACTTTGTACTTACTTTTACGTCCATTATCACTTCTTTTTTATTATTTTCCATTCTGTAGTAGGTACGTATCTTTATTACAAAATGTAAAACATTTTTATTTAAGACCAACTTTTGTGTTTGCTTTGCCACTAAAATCAGAATGACTTTGTTTTCAGACAAACTACTGTTACTCGCTGCTGTTATAAAACGTGTATTAGGCAAGGTTTTAGTAGATCATGGTTCACAATTGTCAGTAAAATGACCCTCGAAAGAATTTGTATTTTAATGTCCCTAATATTATATGCTATCAAAACATTTTAAATGTAGGTATCTTTGAAAGTTTTAGGCGTCATTTATGATTATTAAATAAAGATCTCACCTACCTATCAAGGAAACTAAATAAGTAAAAATACAAGAAAATTAAGTCGAACACTCGTTTTATTTATTTTCTGATTTTTCTCTGCATCGGTACCCGTAGGTATTTATTGGAAGTTGTTTTCAGGAAAGTATGTACACGTACCTTTTAGATACAAACATTAAATCAGGAATAAGCACAGTTCAAGCCGTGTGTTCAAATATTAAGCCGTGCGATAATGTCCATTGCGAAAAAAAAGCACAACAATGAGAATCTCCGGCCGCTAGCACATTATCACTAATTTTGATGTTTAGATATTTCCTTCTTTTCTCATCACTTGTTTTAATTTGTAATGCAACATTGCTACACGAATAAATCATTTCTACACATGATTTACATTCGTTTTGTACATTTTTTTCTGCTTTAGGTAGTGCGAGTTTGCCGCGCTTTTCACTTTTCTTCAGTCATTATAAGCAAAGGTCAGGTTACTATTCTACCAAAATAGAAATATTTTTATGAAAATAATTGCAAAACAATTACAAATAATGATATTTGGGAGTTCAGACACATTATGTGAATGAACACAAGTAACTTAATCGATTTTCATACCCGTTTGATAGATTTAACGAAAAATAAAGTTGAATTGGAGCATGGTCTACCTGCTTTAAACACGGTCGGCTTCAATCAAGTAGGCCATGCTCGGATCTGATTGGTCGTATCAAAACAGGTAGGCCATGCTCGGATCTGATTGGCCGTATCAAATCAGGTAGGCCATGGACTTAGACCGTGTTTGATAATACAAAAAACCGAGTTTTATCGTTAAAGTGGACTTTAACTGCAGCGTTAAGAAGGGTTTTTCGATAACACTGAGATAGATCTGGAAAGATAATAACACGGAAGAAGTCTTAGCCACAAATGAACAGTTCAACTATGCTTGAACTGTTCATTTGTACCGACTCCAAATCTCAAACCTTCAGAGTCATTCATCAACTCTTCCACGATGAGTTAGAACTTCCCGAATGACATGGACCGAATCGAATGTCTTCACTAACAAGGGAATATCAACCTTATTAACACAGCTCAAGAGTTAATATCGCATGGCATAAATGAGTTGAAGATGTTATCCAATAAATAGCATCCTCAAATTGTGATTTTGGAGATGTGAGCTCTTTTATGCCGTTACGTGGAATTATGTCGAAGAGCCATGGTTGAGGTACAGCTGTTTTTTTTCTAGCTAATCATGTCTTTGATTATTTGTTTGTAAATATAGACAAGATATCTATGGCATTTGCTGTATTTTGATTGTGAGTCGTGGGTTTGATTCCAACCAGACATACATTTATTGTATGATGAAAGTAAACAAAATAAAAATATTATTTTATTAAGCAGTTTAATACCCACATTTGAAGATTTGCTTTCTTTGTCGTTTAATTGCGTTTAAAATCATAAAAGTATCCAAAGTGAATAGAGTATGTAATAGTTTTTTTTTTATAAATATTTAATTCGCTCATTGTCTAAAAAGTTAAAAAATATAGAATTTAAAATGACACCAAAAAAACTTTCCGTATTTAATTAAATAAAACTTGATTACAGAATTATAATTAATAATAATTAGAGGATTACTAACTTGAAACCCTAACTTTGTAACCAGGACCTAAGACAGCTGGTAAAACATTAAGCTAACTTTATATAAGTCCTGAATATTCGAGATAGGGTTCATGGCATACGGTTGGTTAATTAATCTGAGGTACTTGTCTTAGTAATTAGGACTTTTAATCTTTTGTTCATCAAATAGTTTCCGCCCGCGTTTTTGTTCTCGTCCCATTCCGTTGAAAACGTAATACATAGTTCATAGTAATTTATTGATAAAAACATTTACAAGTCGATTTTTACATTCACATAATAATAATATTTAATACTTAATAAAATTACTTACATAATAAATTATTGAAATAATTTTCAAATCAAAAAATAAGTCATGTTCTTAAATAAAATAAGGTGATACGTAATGTACCTACATTCAATTACATATCGTTTTAGTCATACGGGGCTTGCTCTATGAGCCATAACTTTAGCCATAACCATGTATAAGCATATTATAATGAATAATTCTACTTCTATTATAAACGCGAAAGTTTGTATGGATAGATGTGTGGATGTATGTTTGTTACTCTTTCACGCAAAAATTACTGAATTCACTGATTTTAATGAAACTTTACAATAATGTGCTTTATACATCAGAAAAACACATAATTTAAGATATTGTGTGAATTCTCCATATTATAACGATAATGAGACGAAGTCGCGGGCCTAAGCTAGTTTATTATAATCATACGATAATCTCTTTTGAATCTGTTGACTAAACAAAATCTTCTTACAAAATTGCGTAGGTATACGATTTGCCCAAGTCTCTATTCTCTTCGCTTCGCTCGCTCTGTTGACTGCACCGAAGAAAAAAAAGCTATAACTAGTCATGGTACAGTGAAGTCCGTGTGAGCTCAAAAATCTTATTATTTCGTGTTAAACTATGCTTAGGTCTTGCTCTGTGAAATAAACTATTATAAATAAATAATTTGATTTAATTTATTTCCTCCATTGTTTTCTATATGAAACAATGGAGGAAAAAGTAAGAAAGTACAGGTTAATAGAAAAAAAAATATTGCACCATAATTATCGCAATGAATGTCATACAAGGTATCTCAAATTATTATACAGTTAAACCATTGTTCTCCAACAAAAACTCAGAATTTCCTAAAACAACAGAAGTTACTTAGTAACATTAAAACCAATATATTTCGTCCAACAAATTACGGACTTCTTTCCTAATAATAAAATTTCTAAGGCAGTCTAGAACCGCGATATAGAAATACGAGGGGAGTTGCTGATAGGCGTTTGCACACTTGCCGATAACGACTTCATCATCATCGTCATCCGCAGCCAGATTTCGCCCACTGCTGGGCATAGGCCTCCCTTTTCTTGTGCCACTCTCCACTGTCATCATAGTCTCATCCATACTTGGTCACGACAGAGGGAAACAAAAATTAAAGATACAAAATACAATTTATTTCTCACGTTAACGGACAGAATCATATGGTGAGTCAGGAATGAGTGAGACGATGGCTGATAGAAAAGAGTGGAAGAAGAGGATATGTTGTAACGACCCCACATACAAGGGTTAGGAATAAGAGTAGGAAGATGATGATGGTAAAACAGACAGAAACGTAGGATAGATAGGAAGGACAAAACAGTGTGATACGTAAATAAAAAGAGTTTGAACAAAACATCGGCGTCTGCGCCAAAACGCTGTAAAACCATCAAAATCTATGAGATTAGCTCCATGCCGAGATTGGATCGGTATCGTGTCGGGGTGTGTAAACAGCGGATGTGGGGTGTAGAAATTAAATTATATAGGTCAGGAAATGAAGAGGCTCGTAAAAGTTTATTAGTGGATTACTTTATTTTGTGAGAACATCGCGTTTTCATTCCGAAATGTTTGAGGTCATTGCGAATGTAATGTACACTTGAACTGTTTAGCCAAACAAATGTTCATCAAAAGTTTCGCTAAGGATAATCCTAAGAACATTCTTTTTTTGTGAGTAAAGTTTGTAACTAAATTATCTGTAGTATTTTTATAATTTCGTCGTTACGATCGTAGTATCCCCAATTTTCCATCTTGAAAGAAACTCTGCTATAGCTAAAATTCACAATATTCAAACTACATAAGATGTGGAAAATTTTAAATATATTTCCAGCTGAAAACACTTCACAACAAACACCTTCATTTCCCTCGAATTGTTTTGGAGCCAGACATTATTTCCAGAAATCATTTGAGTGGATGAAATCCTTACTTAAGTACTGACTTGACTTTGAAATGCGGCTACAACATTTGTTCGACTTGGTATTCTGTCAATGACAGGCGTCACAGCTCAGTTGTTAGTAGCTCTGCCTTCCATGTGGGTCATGGGTTCGATTCCCATCCAGAGCAAATGTTTGTGTGATGAACATTAAAATTTGTTCAACTGAGCAGTGACGCCTGTCAAAATATAGATTTGAATTTTTGGCGAACTAAAACTATCTAAGTAGGTACATAAAATATCTTAATGGTTAGCAAAAACTACTTATTTATCTATTTACAAATGCTCAACATGCTTACAGTAAAAACCCAAAGCGTTTGTTGAGCCAGTTTATACAGTGAGTACCTACCTATAATACAAATATATCTAACTATGACTAAGAAACTTGACTATAGACCACTGCATTCTAGCGCGAACTTCGTGTAGGACTGTAAACTGAAAAACTTATTATCAAAACCTATGCACAATGCCAGTTGCAAACTCTTTTAACGTTAGCAAAAAGGTTGGCATTAAACTCAAGAAAACATCGCACACGTAAAATACAACTGGGAAAAAAAACCCGTCAAAGAAAATGGGCACCAAATTATATATCTCATTTGCATAAGTATGGAGTGGGCTCCTGTTATCTCGATGATATTTATCCTGTCCCATTTTTATTTACGAAGATATTAGGGAGTTAGAAAAGGACGGAGAGATTTAGGCAATGATGAGTAGCACATGGCGACAATCAGGGATGTTATGTTAATTCTCTTTGTGGCTGGAGAGGATTTGAAATCAATATGATAAAGGATTTTTAAGGAATTTGAGCTGATCGGGGTGAGATTTGTGTTTGATTATGAATAATTATCTCTACAGAGCTAAACAAAGTAAATGTTATTTGTTTAGAAGTGTAAAAATAGGTTTTATAATAACTAAATAGTGGACCGAGCTACTTCAGTCCATTGATGTAATAATTTATCTTATAATGAAATTGCTTTTTTTTTCATTAACTTCAATTGCCGCACTGAGCACATCCCCTGAGACATCAAGAAGACACATGTGCTTAATAATACAGAACATTACTAATACATATTATCTATGTTTAAAAATAAAAGTTTTTAATCAAAAATCCAACGGTTATGTAGCTTGATATAAGCTGACAAAAAATTAATTCAGCTTTTCTTGAATTTAAGAAGTTTTTTTGCTCTCCAAGGAATTCTCTTAGTGTCTTTACCAAGAAATTCAGGTAAAACTGTCTTAAAAATCACTTATTTCTCGCGATAAAATTAAAAGTTACAAGAATTCTTGAAGCTTTAGCTTATCGGTCTGTTCGCTATAATATTAACGAAACTTGAAAATAAACGTATCACAAATGAAAATAAAATTTTAACAGCATTTGTATTTACGAGTAACACTGGCGCGCTATCGTTTATTTATATTACATATCACTGTATACTTATAAAAAAAGCTAGCACTCCGGGAGTGCCGGCAGAAGTGAAAACTTCAATATTAACGTTGTGTTTAATTATAAGTATAAAAGTACTATCATTTATGAAGTAGAATACAATGTTTATTTATTGTATTTACTACACAACAGTCAAGCAATCAGCTGTCACCATCCTTAGATACGCGTGGGACGGTAGAAAGAGTGGGAGATACTAGTTCCTCTCCCTTCCCCTCGATCTTACGCTTTTTCGATCAGCATCACGTGACCCTGACGCGAGTTTCAAAGTTTTTACCCATACAACAAAAAGTGCTCAGCGCCGCTAAAGAAGTTTTCACTTCAAAAATGCATATATTAATTAATAATGTCAAAATTAATTACAAACATACGAATTTAACTAGACAATAACTTCTTTCATATGTTTTTAGTAAGTAGGTATATAAGGAAATAAAAGAAAGAAAATACTATTATTCAATCAAAAACAGACACAAAATTAATATATAAAGTAGGAAAAACAATTTTTACAGAAAAAACAGATACATTTAGCAAATTAACAAAAATATATAATTAACTTTATTCACAACCAAACTTACGACTATACAGTATTTACATTGTCATATAAAATACATAAGAAACAGTTGAGCTATCTACAGACCTTAATAGTTTAGTTTATAATTAATAGTTTACAAATATATATATATATCTATACAATAAGATACATAAAAGCTGTTTATATTTTATTTTATATTTATTGACATTGACGAGCTGACCGCCAAGTGGTCATTCGATATACCAAGAGAATGAAAAGCGTCATACCTGCTACGGGAAAATGCTGCAATTTGCAAATTCTTTGTAAGTTTTTTGCAAGCTTTTAAAAGGCATGTTACTCTACAAGTCTGTAGGTGCCGACCGTAAAAATAATTGGTACCGTTTGATGAGATTGCAATTAAAAACACTCTTAAGTTAGGTTACCATCCCATATTCATGAGACATGCTGAAGTGAATAGCGGGGTGAATATGAAATTCAATGTCAAAAGTCAAGTGGAACTTTGTTCTACTTTCGACGTGTTTATAAGGATGTGAAGAGGATCATAAATATTTTGATGGTAGTGTATGTGTGTCGTATTTCGTGTATACGAGCTGCTACGCGCGTTTTTGTTTTAAAATAAATAATAAAATTATTAATATTCACATTTCACACATCACGCTCTTGTCCCAAGCTAAACAAAGCGTACAAGCTTTGTTGTTGTCTGGGACAAGATTGAGAGTAGAATACTTATATACATTATTTCTAATGTTAATTCTCATATTAAAAAAACTTTAGGTAGGTATGCTTTAAAACATTATATATTTTGTTTATTTATGACATTGCACACATCACACTATAGTCCTAAACTAAGCAAAGCTATATACCTTTTTTTCTTAAATACATACCTACTTACATAGAATACATAGTAACATCCAGATACAGAACAAATATTTATGATCATCAATCACACAAACATTTGCTCTGGGTGGGAATCGAACCCACGACCCACAGCATGGAAGGCAGAGCTACTACCAACTGAGAACTGAACTAATTATTTTATTTGTGACTAGACATATAGGTACTTTTTTTTCAATTTTTTTTTTAAATCGTATATTGTCTGTGAATCTAGGTTTACTTACTTCATTATTTTTAGTTATTTAACAGCTTAAAACATTACAAAATGATCTCAAATATAACTACTTCCTTATATCTAAATCTCTAACTATGTTGTATCTCCGAATTTCAACAAAACTCCATATTTAAAGGAAAACTTTAATACTAACTGTATGTTACTTGCATCTTGTGTTTCTATTACATTTTCACATCTAAGAGCTGGGTAGAAAAATGTGCCAGCGGGACACCATCCATCTTCTCAGTTTTGTTATATTAGTCAGATTCTAGTTGGTTCTGCATGAAGTTGTCATATATCTGTTTTACTCTAGAAGATAGAATATACTGTCCTAGACGTTGTTCATTCTTATTTGACTTGTCAACTTGCTTGTATTTTAAAGCATGTTTTGCTTGTAAGCATGTAACTTCATTTTAGGTAAAAATTGTGTTTTGAAACATCAAAAAATTTTTTGTTAAATTTTGTAACGTATATAATTCTTTATTACTAGATTTTAAAAACAAAATGCACTTATATTGCATCGTTTTTAATCACTGAAATAGATAAATTAACCATGTTTGAGTTGGAGGTATTATTGTCATGAAAATTACCGGGAATATTTATGTTATGTGTATTTACAAAAAAATATGTATCAGCAGTCTAATACCCATAGGTAGTACAAGCTTTGCTTAGTTTGGGACTAGAGTGTGATGTGTGAAATGTCTGTAAATAACTACTGCATAAATAAGCAGAACAAGACGTGCCTTTTTAAAATTGATTATCTCTACTCATATAACAAAGTTTTTAAACGTCTTACTTTTTTTCATTTTTATTACGCTTATTCAAATAAGTTAAGGCACTCTTTTTCTCATCCAACCCCGTTTTACGCCTCAAATGCGATCACAGGAAAAAAATATTTAACTAAGTAAAAACGAGTTATGAATTCAAATTGTATTATTTACGCCTGTTACCCGGAGGTCGGAAATCGAGGAATGATTTTTAATGAATAAACGTGTCAAGTTTAAATGGAAATGAGAAACAGGAACCAAAGATATAAATTTATAGATTTGTTTGCAAATTTGTTTCAAAAGTGTAAAAAGTAACTGTAATATTACAAATGTTATTTTCTGTCGATTACCTACTATGATTCCAAAGATGAGCTAGTCATTTTATTTATCAAATGTCAGTTTTTAAAAAATGTACCTACAAGGATTTATTTGTTTATTAATTATTTGTCTTCCTTGAATAAAAAAAAATACTTTATAAAGTAAAATCACACAGATAATTTTATCATACAATAGATACACGTTTTTATAAGATCGTAAGAAAATGATACTAATATACCAAAAATTATAAAAAAGGGTTTTTTTTAATGTTTTGGTGTTGGTATGTGATGCTCATAGCTAATTATTTGGTGATTCAAAATATATCGACAAACAAAAAAATATTTTATTATATGTACAGTCACGAGCTTTAATTTGGGACCCTTTTCCATTAAATGTTGTTAGAACATTCATAATGCAATAAGGTCGAAACTTCAGTATGACGTATGACATACGTTAGAATTGTTGAACTTTTGGCTTTAGTTTTAGGAGCCTGCAGGGATCTTTGGATGAAAATATAAACACACTTGTACACGGATCAATTGTTTATAATTGATGGGTAAAAAGATGGTATCACTTAAACTAAGATTCTCACATTATTAAGGGATATAGAAAAATCAGCTAATTAAGACATTGCTTACACGTACATGGTTTTACAAGGACAACACATAGAGGAAGGAGACTCACAAAGCAATCAATCAAATACATGACATTGACATGAACGGAAGTGTGACTGTCAGTGTCATTTATATACATAGAGTGGTATGGTGTACACAACAAACAATAATATTATTAACACTTCCCCTTACACCATACAGCGAACCAAACATTAACTTCATGACATTCTTACATTTAACTTATACATGAAATCATTATGTTTACATGAAGACAGAGCCTTTGTTAAAATGTCAGCTATCATTTCAGTTGTAGGCATGTATGAGACTGAAAGATATCCTTTATTGATTAAATCTTTTACAAAATGATAACGAACATCTATATGCTTCGTCCTCTTGTGACATTGAATAGATTTTAACATATTTTGTGCACTCTGATTATCATTAAAAACTTTACACAAAATATTATTATTCATTATTTCAAACCATAAATTTCTTATAAATATTATGTCTTTACAGGCGTCACTAATGGCTAGGTACTCTGCTTCAGTACTTGACATAGCGACGCAGCGCTGTTTTCTACTTTCCCAATTTACAGTGTTTGATCCTATTTTAATTACATAGCCAGTATATGATTTTCTGTCTATAGGATCATTCGCCCAATCAGCATCAGCATAAGATACAAGATTTAAATTTTTGCATCTAACAAAAACCAAACCATGACCAATTGTTTTAGCTAAATAACGAAGTATCCTTTTGGCGGCCAACCAATGACTTTTGTCATAACAATTATTAAATTGACTTAAAACATTACAAGAATAAGTAATATCTGGCCTAGTACAGACACTCAGGTACATTAAACTTCCTATTAATTCTCTAAAATTATATTCATTTTCAGAATTACAGATTTCAGGTTTATAAAACTTTTCATTTAATTGCATTGGTGTGGAAATACCTTTACAATCTGACATTCCAAAACGATACAACAATCTTTTGATATAATCTTTTTGGTTTAACATTATAGTGCCTTTTTCTCTATTTCTTACAATATTTATACCAAGACAATTTTGAATTGGACCTAAGTTTTTAATATTAAACTTATTACTAAGAATGGATAATACATTTCTTTTCTCTACAATATCATTACTAAACAAGAAAAAATCATCTACATAAAGAGCCAAAATAGTTAAATTATTAGTTGAGTTTCTTTTAACATAAACACAAGGTTCATTTCTTGTTTGAGAATAACCATTACTAATTAATAATTTATTAACTGTATCATTCCAGACTCTACTTGCTTGTTTTAAACCATAGATGCTTTTCTGTAACAAACATACCTTATTAATATCATGTATAAAACCTTCAGGTTGTTCCATAAAAATTTCCTCTTTTAATTGACTATGAAGAAAAGCAGTAGTAATGTCTATATGTTCTATATCCATGTCCAACTCATTCGCAATATTAAACAAAATACGCATTGTCGAGTGTCTGACTACTGGCGAAAACGTTTCATCAAAATCTAATCCAGGTTTTTGACTAAATCCACGAGCAACAAGACGAGCCTTATATTTTACAAAATTACCAGAAGTATCTTGTTTTATTTTAAATACCCATTTACTTTTAACAATATTTTTATTCTGGGGTTTCTCCACTAACTTCCAGACACCATTACTCATCAGAGAGTCATACTCGGCTTGCATAGCTGCCTGCCATTTTAAATGTTCAGAACTACCTATAGCATCCTTATACGACTGAGGTTCATCAGACATAATATGTCCATTAGAATAGAGAGAATAATTATACTCGTAGTCACCATACCTTTTAGGCGGGATACCTCTTGTGCTCCTCACAGGTCGTTGACCTGACATTTCTTGTGCCTGCTCATGGGAACTGCCAGACTCCACCGTGGAGTCATACTCCTCTGCCACAAACTGCTCATTTTCTTCCACCTGGTCGCAGTCAAAATAATGGGATGGAGATGCCGCTTCATCAGCATCAATGGATGGGGCTGCGCTGGGAGCCTCATTTCCAACGCATCCACTTTCCATGTCATCTCCTGAAATTGCAGAGGGATTTATGAGTTCACTCAAATCATTACTATCACAGTTTAAAATTGGTACACAAACTTTGTCATCCACTATAAAATTATTATCATTATTAATTATCATTTTAGATTTATTAAAATTACATTTTATCTTATTAGAATTATTGTTACATTTTGTCATAGTAGAATTATTATTCATTATCATTTTAGATTTATTACTATAACAATTTGTCATATTAGACTTTAAAACATTATTATCTGTCAATTCAATAAAATGTACATTTCTAGATTTAATAATCTTCTTTGGTTCAGTTGGATCAACTAACCTATAACCCTTTGATGTTTCACAATAACCCACAAAAATACATTCCTTTGACTTTGCATCGAATTTATTGCGGTTATGTTCAGGTATTAAAGAAAAAGCTTTACAACCAAATATTCTAAGGTGACTGAGGCTTATTTTAGATCCTGTCCACACCTGTTCAGGAATACCACCAGACAAAGCCGCTGTGGGGCTTCTATTTTTAAGATAAATCGCTGTATTAATAGCTTCTCCCCAAAAACGTTTGTCCAGACAAGCCTCAGAAAGCATACACCTAGCTTTTTCCATCAGGGTTCTATTAAGGCGTTCAGCTACGCCATTTTGTTGAGGACTGTAAGGAATACTAGTTTCATGAATAATACCTTCATCCAATAGAAACTTTTCAAAGATTTTACTACAATATTCCCCACCATTATCCATCCTTAAACATTTGATTGCTTTTCCTATCTGCTTCTCAACAATATTTTTAAATTGTATAAAATATTTCATAACCTCACTTTTATGAGTCATGAGATAACCATAAGTTTTCCTAGAGAAGTCATCAGTAAATGTTACTAAATACCTTGCACCACCCCAGCTGTTAATTGACATAGGCCCACACACATCAGAGTGTACTAATTCTAATAAACATTGAGCTCTTTTAGCTTGGCCTTTAGGAAAAGATTTCATTGTAAGCTTCCCCTCAATACATGAGATACAATTATTCAACTTACCATGACAGTCGTCTTCAAAAACAACATCATCTGCAAGAGTCCGTATCCCATACATACCATGCAAGCTCAAGTGCCCAAGTCGCTTGTGCCATACTTCCAATGGCACATCAGTAACAGCTGCAAAAGAACTTTGTTCTGCGTGCTTGTTATCATCTGTAGTGGCAACATTACATTCTGAAACACATTTTATGTTAGGAAAGCAATCCAATTTATATATCCCCTTGAAACATGTCCCATTAGCAAAAGGCAGGCCCTGTGGATCGATTATATTACATTTGTCATGTTTGAAAACAACATTAAATCCTGACTTTGTCAGCTGACTAACTGAAATTAAATTAGTAGTCAAATTTGGCACAAACATTACTTTTGACAAAAACTTTCCACATTTATTATTATTATTGAGGTTCAATGAGATTGTACCGAGACCCTGACATCTTAATGATTCACCATTAGCCACTGTGACATTACTCTTGAAATTCATATTAATGTCTTTAAAAAGGTCCATATCACAGCACATATGCGAAGTACAACCAGAGTCTACTATCCAATCCACGCTTCCATAGACTGATAAAAGTGACACCGCCGAGACCAACAATGTGCTTCCTGACGCGCTAGTTAAGTTCACTTTATTGCAGCTTTCTTGTTTGTACTTCTGATCATTTTTAAACTTGTAGCATTTTGATTTTACATGCCCTTGTTTATGGCAATAATGGCAAGTCCATGATTTCTTCTTCGCCAACAAAACGACATCTTCGTTTGATTTGCTGTTGTTTGAGGACTTCCGAAACTCTTCCTGAAGCAGTCGAGCTCTAACCGCTTCGCTTGTCAGAC
Source organism: Ecliptopera silaceata (assembly GCA_932527185.1). NCBI lineage: Eukaryota > Metazoa > Arthropoda > Insecta > Lepidoptera > Geometridae > Ecliptopera > Ecliptopera silaceata. The sequence continues at coordinate 3,185,302 of OW052208.1, read as the reverse complement.
TTTCAGAAATGTTGGCCGCTTCCAAACCAGAGACCAGAACATCAAAATCTTGAGGCAATCCGCTAAGTAGAATTTCAGCAACTTCCTTGTCATCAATTATGCGACCGATGTCTGCTAACTGTTGTACTAGCATCATTATACCTTCAATATATGCTCCCATAGAATTATATTCTTTATATTCGCTTCTGTGAAGTTTGCGAAGAAGCACAACTCGTCTAAATAGACCTTTATCCTCAAATACATCCTGAAGCTTTTTCCAAGCTTCTTTGGCGCTTTTAGCATCACGCAAATATTGAATGCAATTTGGCTTTACCGCCAAACAAATCCTTGCCAAAGCCTTTTGATCCATGCTGCTACCACTAGTCTCTGAACCATCAATACAAGACCATAAGCCTTCCATAATAAGTGCCATGCGCATCTGGAACTTCCAGTTGTGATATGAGCTGATACCATCTAGTTTATCAAACGTGTACAGGCCCGCTGACGAGACATGAGGCGTATGTCCGCCAGCATGGTTACCTTCAAGTGGTTGCAGTGACATTGCACGACGAATCCCTTATTCCCTTGTGTAGGCTCCTTGCATCAAGCTGGGCCCATAACCTGTTGAACTTTTGGCTTTAGTTTTAGGAGCCTGCAGGGATCTTTGGATGAAAATATAAACACACTTGTACACGGATCAATTGTTTATAATTGATGGGTAAAAAGATGGTATCACTTAAACTAAGATTCTCACATTATTATGGGATATAGAAAAATCAGCTAATTAAGACATTGCTTACACGTACATGGTTTTACAAGGACAACACATAGAGGAAGGAGACTCACAAAGCAATCAATCAAATACATGACATTGACATGAACGGAAGTGTGACTGTCAGTGTCATTTATATACATAGAGTGGTATGGTGTACACAACAAACAATAATATTATTAACAAGAATATTAGCACTAAATAACGTCAGTTTGCCACACGATATTCAACCTTAGGTGGGTCCCAAATTAAAACTCGTGACTGTACCTATAAGATTCGGGTTTTAAAAATAAATGAAATGAAACTTTCCAAATGATTTCTATTATTTATTCTGTGGTACAAACTGGTGTACAGAGACTATGACGTAACTTTTTCATACAACCCCCGTTATTACTTTCAACCCCTGTATACCCCACAGGAGAATATAGATGTTGAATTTTAAACGAAAAACTTAAATACAGAAGTTTTTGAACAATAAGTTGTGGGTTACTTTTAGCTAGTTTGGCTAGATTTCAATGCACCATTTGTTTCTTTTTGCTTTCTTTATTACCTACTCTCTTTATGTAGTGAGTTATTTTAGTTAAGGGGTAAAATGTTAGTGCTTTATTTTTTATTCTCTCAGAAATAATAACATTTTATTTTATTTTAACCTCAAAGTAGCAACTTGTTTTTTATGTAGTTGTAGGTACCTACGTTCCATATTTTATGTTTTAATATTTCTTTTCCATCATTGATTCGTTTATTGTAGATTTTACAATCTCCTTTTTACAATTTATCTATACTCATAAACTTATAAATATACATACATTGCAAAGGTAAAAATATATTTATGTGTCTAGCGGAAAAAAAGAAAACACTTGGTTAAAATTCTCCAAAAAAATTGCTTAGTTTCCTCGCAATACGGCATGACCAAAATATTTATCAAACCCGTCCTCGCCCAGACACTTTCACACATAAATCTTCGGCCCCCAGAGACTCAAAAGATAAGCAATCAATCTACACGTGAGTACCCCTATAGCCTCATACATACAAATCATTTACAACGGCATATATTTTGTCATAAAGCCAACATTTTCTTTCATATTGTTTGTTTTCTGTCGAATTTTCTGCGACACATTTACACCATACATTGAGATTGTAAGTGTCTTTATCTTTTGTTTCGCTTATTAGTTTATTAGGCGGCCTAAAGAGATTTAATTCATTTATTTATTGACACTACTAATTATATTCTTAGCTTCAACCATGATTAAACTAATTTTGTTCAAGTTAAATCTATCAAAACGCATACTATAAGCAAAGAATACTACCTACTATAATTACTTACTGTCTGAAAATTCATTTCATAAAAAATGATTTTTCTAGGGTGGATGATATTTTCATATATATGTATACTTAATTAGTTGTTCGAAAGTTATACCCATTAGATGTTTTTTAAACTAATACTCACAGCTTTAATCTGTCGCTTGTAGTACAAACTGCTTTATTAAAAAAAGGCTACTAGCAAAAAAAGCCTACTAAGAAAAAAAATCCTATAAAATTTAATATCAAAAACATACCCTTTCAGCTGCGATTTGCATTTGAATATTCGGTTTCACTCATCTCCAACAATATTTACCTTTACAAAGAAAATAAAGTAGATATTCTGCATAATAGCAACAGTAAAGTGCCTATTGAATCTGCGCCACAAAGGCTTTCCAAAAGGAATACGTATCACGGTACTTTACGAGCAAAAAGTGATAGAAAGATCGCAGCGTGATATCGCACAATATATAATAGATATTGACCTATTGGTTCACACACGGTTAAACTTATAAAACTTACGTCTAAATTTAACCAATCAGAGACCGTAACACGATTAGTTTTCATTATAGGTCTTCCATTATACATATTTACCTATTATTATCGCGTGGCATATTTATCTATTGTGATGTATCTCGTACATTACCTGACAGATCTATACATACAGGTGTAGAAATATAATAATATTTTATTATTTTATTTGTGCCTATTTTTAAAGCAAAAGTTTTTTTTCGTGTGGCACCCCCACCCAAATATGTAACTTATAGAAACATACATTGTTGATTTAAATATTAAAAACAGCATAAATCATGTTGTAGCATGGACACGATAAGAAGAAGAAGAAGCATAAATCATACATAGTTTAAATTAACAAAATAATTTTACTTTGATCATGCAATAGAGCTCTCACTAATGAAGTATGAAAACAACCTGTCTTTGTTAGAGTGCAAAAAATGTCAAAGCCAGAGGTTAATTATAAAAAGCAAAAAAATCAACCTTCACGGAAAAGCAAAACTCTTTTAACACGAGAAGAGCAAAGCCCTAGAATAGACGAGCCTCGGGAAGAGCTATTAAATGATAGGTATTGAGGCTTCACGAGACGCCACACAGGACAGTTTATTGTTAAATATAAGTTGGGAACGCTTTTGCACAGAGGATTTTTATTTATACTACAAAATGCAGGTTAGATTTCCAGCAAATACGCGGTTTTATTTTCATTTTTTGCACCCGTATCTCGTAAATATTATTTGTAATTGAATCACAGATGTGCTACGGGGGAACTTCATGGCACTTTATGGCGATATCTAGGTAGATATCGCCATAAAGTGGATATCTAGGTAGATATCCGTTGAAATTGTTCAAATAAAACAACTGACGGTCGACTTTACACTCGGATATTTAATTATTTATTTGACAAACTAAAAATGCTACTATGACAAAGACATAATTTTAATATAATGTATCAACCACATAAAACGCTTCAAGCGCGATTGGATCTACACTTTTCTAGAATTTTTATTTATTAGAAGTTATATTTTTCTTTAACTACTTACATATTAATTGAACATACTGAGAAGTATAATCAAGTAAGTAGACAGATAAACAAGACTGACCCTCGCTAGTATGCTGCGAGTGGTTATCCACGGGCACAAATATTTGCAAATTATGCAAGCAGTTTCAATTGACCCCTCATAATTACATCATTTACCCGAACCCTTCAGGGTACACCCTGACGTGACCTTTGCAGGGTTCTAAGTATACCACATGTAATAAGACTCTTCCATGAAACTTCGCTAAAGCTGATATATTATTTGTTCTAATTATTATTCTTAAAAAGTACCTACTTCAATCTTAGTCTTCTATTCCCAAAAAGGATAAAAACAAAGAAATACCATGTTGCTTTTTTACCCAACCTTTTATTTAACACAGTTTACCTAAAGGACACTTCAAAAAGGCTTTCTGTAACACACCAGCATTATTTAAGTAAACATGTGACAATGTAGGAAGTGTATCGAAAATTGTGGAACTCAATTCTCCAGAAACGATCACACTTGGCACCTGCTAACCGAAATGTATTGGCAGCATGCGATATATTGTGCTATGTTTGGAAAAACCATGACTTAGATAATCCATTTATTTTTTAGCTATTGCATAGCTTCTACTGAGGGCCCTGAGCGTGGAGATCGGATCTAGAAATTCCGTAACGAAATAACCTAACACTGCGCATGCGTAATCCAGCAAAAAATTCTATGCCATAGCTTTAACGCGGCAGTCCCCGAGTGCCAAAAATCTTTTTTTTTTTCTTCTGATAAGACAAGATATTTTGTAGCGTTTTTTAAGTTGTTTTTAATATAGGTAGTAACACTGTTTTCCGAATTACCTACATAAAATAAAAAATAAACATGCAGTAATTTTCTTTTTTACTTCTTTATCTGGTGACACTCCACCACTGATGGAGTGTCGCCAAAGACCGAGAAAAGTGGAAAGCTTTGGGGGAGACCTTTGCCCAGCAGTGGGACAATATGGGTTAAAAAAAAACTTCTTCTTGCGTGAACACAATCACAGTCAATAGTAGTTTAAAGTAGGTTAAAGCGAAACTTTGCTACTCATATCTTATAATCGGTACGTACATGACGGTAATATTATTTAAAATAGCCGGCCCTCAAAAATATCTATGAGGCCCTCATAGATATTTTTATAAGCCTCATGATAAGGCCCCGTGCTTTGTAGGGCATTGGTAGCTATTTATATAGTCACCTTTCCCTAGCCTCAAGGGTTTGTTGGAAGATAACTCTTAGGGTTAAGCTCGCCTTTCGTCAACTATTTCTGTCTTGTGTATGTCATATTTTGTGTACAATACAGAATAATGAGTATAATAAAACGTTTATGCTATACACCAGACATTACGCCTTCCTCAAACACGTATATTTTAGTGTAATAAATAATAGCTTTACCCTAAACTTTCGCCATCAACAAACATAACTTGGAATACAATTAACACCGTCCTTTTACCACCGGACGCTGTTTCATAATTGTGTCCCCCACAACCTATAAATTGTTTTTCGGAAAGCATAAATAACTTTGCAAAAGTTTGCGAGCTCTCCAAGCAAAATTCACTTCCTGGTAGGGTTGTGACAAAAGGAATGGCCGGGTTATAGCGCTTAGCGACACGACAAAAAAAGCGCTTAGCCGGGATTATTTGAGTCAAAGTATTTTTATAATAAAATCAATGAATTAAATAGCTTATAATCAAGATTACGAATAGATACTATGGTATAATATATGAAACTATCACGGTTTTGAACATACTATGTTCAAAACCGTGATAGTAGTCGTAATCTTGATTATAAGCTATTTAATTAATAGATTTTATTATAAAAATACTTTGAATCAAATAATCCCGGCTAAGCGCTTTTTTTGTTGTGTTCTTTATATTTAATATCTACTTTCAAAGACTTCCGTTCGACCCTTGATTATGGCGCATGCAACTGTGCTGAAATATCGGGATATAATCAAACTCACAAATCATGGTAAAGATACTATGGTAGACCCTAAATGGACAAATTAAATAAACAAAGTTATGTTTTGTTTAAAATCCGCAATGGCTGACTTTTGTTTAGCAACAGACGTGGTTTCTTTATAATATAACTTAGAAGTAGGTACAGTTATAAAGTTATACCTAAAGCTTTCTAAGCTAAAAGCTCCAAAGCTAGAAGTACTTTCTTGACGATATTTTCTTTATTCGGTTGAATATATCAAAAGATCTACGAAAATATGTTAAGAAAATGATATGTAAGAAAACCAACGGAAATATGTCAAGAAAATAATATTGTATTCTTGGTTCAGTATTTTGCTATATAAATTTGCTATATTTTGCTATAAAAAGCTAAAAAATAATGAGTTTAACAGTATGTAAAAGGAAGGGACATATAAAAAAACGGTAGGAACCAGGCCGTAAGATTCTTGTCCGTTCTAGGCTCTGGCCGCGTGGAACTGGCATCTAGAATCACTTAGTATGTAAGACGATTCTAAATGATCCTTGTGATTTTATTAAATAAATAAATATTTGATTTGATCAGTAAAAACCGTGGAAAAAAATGATAAAACGGACAAAGCCACCATCCCTACTTTCAAGTTTATTTGCAGTGTATTTAATAACATTTATCACTTTGTTGAATTATACCTTTCTTTGGGTAGGCAATAGGGGTGAACTTTTTGTACATTGTTTCGGAAAAATGCCGGTTTATAAATAGTTTTTTGAATCTGTAGATAGCTCAACTGTTTCTATTGTATTTATATGCCTATGTACATTTTGTAAATACTGTAACAGTCGTAAGTTTATGTAAATAAAATATTTTTACTATATTGATCATGGATAAAAAAAAAAGATTACAACCGACTTCAAAAAAAGAGTTTCGATATACTTTGTTTTTTTTTTTTTTTTTGAAGTGAAAACTTCTTTAGCGGCGCTGGGTGGGTAAAAACTTTCAAACTCGCGTCAGGGTCACGTGACGTCGAAAAAGCGTAAGATCTTATTTAATTTTTATACATTGCTCGTAAAACAAGAGACGACAAAAGAACACACTTGCGGTCACGCGACGTATGACTCAAACAATTAAATAGTGTTGTGGCGACATGACGTGACGATGACGTGGCGACATGACGTGACGTGACGATGACGACGAAGCCAACGAAGACACAGACACATTCGCGCTTGCGCGATGACGTGACGATGACGTGGCGACATGACGTGACGTGACGATGACGACGAAGCCAACGAAGACACAGACACATTCGCGCTTGCGCGAATGTGTCTGTGTCTTCGTTGGCTTCGTCGTTGTGTCACATTCGCGCTTGCGCGAATGTGACACATGACACAATCACAATGACACAGACACATTCGCGCTTGCGCGAATTTCGTTCTCTCTAAATCTTCGTTGTCTTCGTCGTTGTGTCACATTCGCGCTTGCGCGAATGTGACACAATGACATGACACAATCACGACTGTGGTTATATTTTTGAAGTGAAAACTTAAAAGTGAAAACACAACGTTAATATTGAAGTTTTCACTTCTGCCGGCACTCCCGGAGTGCTAGCTTTTTTTTTTTTAAAGTTCTTTTAGGTTACTTTAATGAGTTTTTTATGTAAGTGTTTGTACAAGTTAGAGCAGGAATAAGGTGCTCTAACTGTTATTTTCCTGTTTAAAGGGTATTTTTACATTCCCTTCAGTTTTATGGCCGCCTATTGTACAAACTTTTTATACTCATAATGGCCGCCTTAGGTATTTTTGTTTTTATATCTCTTTTGTATCGCTGAACAATAAAGTGTATTATCTATATATACCTATAAATTCAGTGTAATTAATAAACTTACGACTATACAGTATTTACAAAATGTACATTGTCATATAAAATACATAAGAAACAGTTGAGCTATCTACGTATCAGCATTGCTATTCAGCGCGGCAATGCAGCCAGTGTCTTGGGTATGCTTCCGATTGGTACTGATTTGGATCAGTTGAACTATCTATAGATCGTTTGCAACGGTCTGTAATTAATTACGTATTAATTACGGATTAGTCTCACAATCCTAATTAAGATACTCCCATGATATTCTGAGACTCATGGAATTCTGAGACTCAAAGTCACAGCCCTTATCTGTGGTCGTACTCAGTGAGTGAGCCTTAGATAGTGGTTATCCTTTATATCAGGTAGGTTCACATCTGCAAAATAGTAATCTGCGGTTGCCGTTTCAGTATATACGCCCTTATAATTGAATACATGATTTCAAGTAATTACCTGCACAGCCTCCAGAGTCTGGCTTCGACTGCATAATTAAAGGGATTGTGTTTGAAATATTTAGGCAGCCCTAGTTGGTAAATGCGAACTAAATAGGGTTACCTCGCAGACGCATAATTTATACATGCTTACAAATCTTCAAGCCTTAGTTTATTTGGAGGCGAAAGTTTGATCTCGTGACTCTGGTACTTAGGAAGTTCCTTACATTTTTTACTAAATATAACGAGTCTCGTAAAAATGACAGAAAACTAGCAAATATTTTTTATTTAAAAACCTTTATAACTAAACTTGCAACATCAAAAGATTGCTGTTACTAAACTAAATCTGTTATTATTTAATTTAAAAATCTTATCTTATTTTGCAAAATTTAACAACATCTACAAAATGAATGTCAAGTTAGCATTAAAAATTTCAAAAACCATCTCGGGTGCAAATATGTGTTGTTTCACATAAAAGGAGACACAACGTATTCTGTGTTTCACAACTGTGTTTCTGTGTATGTAATAGAGTTCTTCAGTGCTTTGATCATGTCATGCCTGAGGCATCACTGCACCCCATACACAAATAAATATTAGGGCCATGAAGAGGCGACGCTTTCAGACACAAGACACAATAAGGGATAGGTATATGTAGATAGAGCTTGGGAGAGATTGCTTTTTTAAAGTCGCCCATTATAAATAGAATATTTTTTACGTACACCTATACAAAAGAGAGGTAAAAATATGAAAATATCTAAAGCGGTAAGTTTTGATTACCGATTTAGGTATCGGAAGTAGTTCTTGTGTGTACAAGAAAGAATATTTTATGACTAATTAATAAATACCTACTATTTATTTTATACTATCATATGACTATTTATGCATTTGATTGTTAAAAATAAAGACAATTTCCAATCAAAACAATTATCGACCAGAACTAGAATCCTAACTAGTTGACACTAATCTACAAATCTCACATTGTATTTCAATATACTAAATTTTATACACGGTTATCTAATGATCAATTATTTTATTATACTTACGACCGGTTTCTAAAAACCCAAATCACGATTGATCCGAGTTTGACTCATAGTAATTATTTAATTTTTTCGTTGATCATCGTTCGAGAAACCGGCCGTTAGATATATGTTCAGAATATTCCTGTGAAAATAAAATAACTGTTCCAACAGCCGTTTAAACCATATTTTCCACGGAACATAAGCTAAGCTTGTGACGAAGGTGACCGGATATCCATAAAAGATGTTTTGGTATCGAGGGAGATCAAGAATGTTGTAAGTTATGTAGGTCAGCTGGTACTCACGGGGGTTGCGTTTGTTTAAGTTTTCGGATGAATAAATATTGCTTACACAAACTTACAATAGTACGTAGATACTCCCTAGGGACTGTAAGACGTAGGTAAAGTAAAATCGTAACGCGAATTACTGAAAATCAATTCTCGTCTTCGTGTTTCGCAAGAGACGCACTACCACTTGTCTCTAGCGGAAACAAAAGAATTTAAGCAATTTGTACATTAAAAAAATGAAAAACATAGCAATGACTATCATATATCATATGTCGCAAGTACACAGTCAGAATGATAATCATAAAAATAAATATATCAATAGTGGGTTAAAGAAAGCAATAGCTATGAAAAAAATGATATAAATATTTGATTAAGTGCAAAAATAATTCATTGGTTTATAATGTATACCTACTTAGTCTCAAATTTATTAAAACTATAAAATGTCTAATTAGTTTTAAGAAAACTGTCATTCTATAGGGTCTTTTTAAGGTCTAGACGTCCAAGAGAGTTCTAGATATTAAACTCTCAAATATGATTATGATACCACACGAACCAAGTCGCAGGAGCCTACCAGTTTACCATTAAAAACATTAGCATTACAAACGTTTGTTTCTTATTTATTGTAGGGGTGCAATAAAAACCATGCCCTCAATTCAACTCCGAAGGGTAAGAAGGGTTTTCGAGTTTCTAAGAGGGAGAAAATAGGTTAGTAAAATGTATCAACAGGGAAAAATTCGCCGGCGTCTATAGAGTTATTTGAAATTGAGTTGTTTTCGATAGCTTTCACTTTAATGGGTAAAAAAGAGGAATTTTGACTCAAGATGTTTTTTGAATTTCTAGTTACTTGCTCCTATGTTAAAAAATAAATAAATAATAAAATAAATAAATAATGCTGGACAATCCACACAACATCATCTAGCCCCAAGCTAAGCAAAGCTTGTGTTATGGGTACTAGAATAAAACTGTAACCTGTTTGTAAACTCAGTATAGCACCGTGTTGAACCTTAGTGGTTTTTAGATGTTATAATTTAACTATTTGTGTAAGTATTGTTTTGTTCAAACTTTAATTATTATAAATAAATAAATAAAATAAATGCCACCGTTTCATCACATCAGTGAGTTCATGAGCTGTTCATTACCTTATTTGCAAACATACCAACACAGTAATACTTAAGTTAGAATAAGGACTGTTGTAATTGTTGACATGCCAATGAGTATGTAACTAAATTAGACCAGGCTCGATAGGTTTTAAAAACAAAGAAATTAATAGCAGGATGAAACCCATTAGAAAAGGTAGAGAATATTATAAAAACATAAGGAAAAATAATTTACGGGCGATCTGAGTTCGGGAAGGGGGTGGGGGTGGGCTTTTAAGGGTAAAAAACGCTTTTTCTCGATATCCGGCAAAACTAAAAGTCCTATGGAAAAAAGTGAAATGGCAAAGTTGTAGGTAATTAAAAGATCTAAAACTTTTGCATACACACTTTTTTCACATAACCTCAAGATGTATGTGAAAAATTCAAAAAACCAAGTTTTTGGTTTTTTATTAATATCTTTTACAAACAATTATATTTTTTCACTAAATTTGGTGAAAACTTACCTCTTTATGTTCCAAATACGCTGTAATTTATTCGATTAGAAATATATATTTTTTTCACCTTATTTTGATAAAATATCGAAAAAATATCCTTATTTTCAATCGAAAATTCATCCGTCAAAATATCAGCTTTCTTCAAAAAGTTGATATGTTTTCTGTTCGTTGAAATATCTTCTTTTTGATAGTGAAAAAAAATATATATGTTACCATAGAAAATCTTCTCAGAAAATGCAAAAAAAAAAGTTAGTGAAATAAAAAATTGTGGGATAAAACCCATTAGAAAAGGAAGAGAATATTATAAAAATATAAGGAAAAATAATTTACGGGCGATCTGAGTTCAGGAAGGGGGTGGGGGTGGTCTTTTAAGGGTAAAAAACGTTTTTTCTCGATTTCCGGCAAAACTAAAAGTCCTATGGAAAAAAGTGAAATGGCAAAATTGTAGGTAATTAAAAGATCTAAACCTTTTATATGCACACTTTTTTCACATAACCTCAAGACGTATGTGAAAAATTCAAAAAACCAAGTTTTTGATTTTTTATTAATATCTTTTAAAAATCTGATTTTATATAAATAAAAATGTAACTAATCAAATAAACTACAGCGTATTTGGGACGTAAAGAGGTAAGTATTCACCAAATTTCTTGAAAAAATCCCAAAACTTGGTTTTTTGAATTTTTCACATCAATTTTGAGGTTATGTGAAAAAAGTGTGCATACAAAAGGTTTAGATCTTTTAATTACCTACAATTTTGCCATTTGACTTTTTTTCATAGGACTTTTAGTTTTGCCGGAAATCGAGAAAAAGCGTTTTTTACCCTTAAAAGCCCACCCCCACCCCCTTCCCGAACTCAGATCACCCGTAAATTATTTTTCCTTATGTTTTTATAATATTCTCCTCCTTTTCTAATGGGTTTCACCCCACTATTTTTTTTTTCACTAACTTTTTTTTTTGCATTTTCTGAGAAGATTTTCTATGGTAACATATATATTTTTTTTCACTATCAAAAAGAAGATATTTCAACGAACAGAAAACATACCAACTTTTTGAAGAAAGCTGATATTTTGACGGATGAATTTTCGATTGAAAATAAGGATATTTTTTCGATATTTTATCAAAATAAGGTGAAAAAAATATATATTTCTAATCGAATAAATTACAGCGTATTTGGGACATAAAGAGGTAAGTTTTCACCAAATTTAGTGAAAAAATATAATTGTTTGTAAAAGATATTAATAAAAAACCAAAAACTTGGTTTTTCGAATTTTTCACATACATCTTGAGGTTATGTGAAAAAAGTGTGTATGCAAAAGTTTTAGATCTTTTAATTACCTACAACTTTGCCATTTGACTTTTTTCCATAGGACTTTTAGTTTTGCCAGAAATCGAGAAAAACCGTTTTTTACCCTTAAAAGCTCACCCCCATCCCTTTCCCGAACTCAGATCGCCCGTAAATTATTTTTCCTTATGTTTTTATAATATTCTCTTCCTTTTCTAATGGGTTTCATCCTGCTATTAATTTCTTTATCTTTTTGTCATTTTTCAAGCTATCTACCCCGGACTAAATGGATTTAATAAACGAATATCTGTATATTTTTATATATTTTTTTTAAAGATTAAGATAAAAAATATTTATTGATTTCGGTCTTAAAATTACATTACTCTATACATTAGTCTCATTAGTCTAGTTTTAACTACACAAATTATGTAAATAAGACCTTTTGTTAGCTCGAAACATGGGAGTTCCGCGCTCTAACTAAGCCTTAGCTTGTATGTATATATATACCATTTTCCTTCCATATACAGAGATACTAAAACTTGAATAAAACTTATACCCGATTGTTATCTACTCTTTAATTAAATGATGTACCTATTTTTTGTTACTTATTAATTTTAGATGTAACCTTTGTTGAAATGAACTATGAACTACTTACTCAACTTTTAGAGATCTCGTTGATAAGATCATCCCTATTAAAGCAGAGACAGAGACAGTTGGCCCGTAATCTATCCAGCAGTAAAACACAAGCTAGATACGCTAACCCATATAGTTTATATAGTAATATATTCATATGAAATTATATTACTATAATTATAAGCATGAATGAAAATTGTTGTTATATATTACATTGTACCAGAAAGCAACTGTATATATTGTTGAAATAAAATTCTCTTATCTATCTTATGTTATCTCGCTGACGAGGTCATACACGTCTTTTCACCCGCCCATTTGAAGCCTAATCTAGATAGATAGAAAATTCTTTATTGCACTTTTAAAAGTAGTGTATACAGGCGAACTTAATGCTTCAAATAGCATTCTCTACCAGCTAACCTTTGGGTAGTGAGAATAACAATTTAGGTAGTGCGCAAACATAATTGGTACTGAAATAAGCTAATGAACTAATTACTAATGAATTAATCTAGCTTTAAGACTCTTTAAAATTTCCAAAGAGAGGTCATAACGTAACAATGTCCTTATGCTATTTGCCCTGATTTCACTATACCGGTTGAGCGTCGTCTGCGCTTAATCACCAATTCTGAAAAAATCTACGTTGAATGGCTGAAGATTTAAAAAAAAAAATGTGTTTGTATAAGGCAGGGCATGTTGTAACACGATGTTGGATGATTTTATGTCTATTTGAAGTCTATGCCTATCTTTGGTGGTTTACAGACCTATTCTAAGCAAAGTACTAGGCATTGAATAAATACCTAATGGACTGTGTCACACAAAAAGTGTTAGCGTTCATAGAAGCGTTCACGACTTGAGTACCTTCTACCTTTGAGCTACGAAAGCAAGAACCATCATTTAATTATGCAGAAAGTCAAAATTATGACATTCTTAAAAAGTCACATTTTTAATCTTGTCAGTTATGCTGCTAATCGTTTCGACAAAACAATAAAGAATCAAGTTATTTGATGATAGTGCTAGTTCACTTATCTGAGCACAATTATACAGTTCTTTTTTCATAGTCTTAATGCAAAGTCCATTGTGTAAGTTGTTGGGTATGAAAATACTCGCGTTTATAAGACGCTTAGATTTAACAAAACAATTCAATTCCCAACATTTCCCATTTCCGCACTATTCTTTGAAAAACCATGTTCCGAGTGAATTTCCTCTTGTTTTAAAGAGTTTTAATAGCTCAAGCCGGAGCGTTCCTCGATAGCAATATGAAAGATGTTTGAACAGACTGCATAATATCGTCCCGATTTCATATTTACTGTATGGAAAGAATATTGGGTCTTCTGACGTTAATATCAAAAACTGTTTCTTCACTAACCGACACGACACAGATATCGTGAGAGATATACGGTTTAATGGAATCGCTTCTTGCGCTGAGCTCAGGTGCCCAGCTTTGCCCTCCACGCTGCGGGTCGTGCATTCTATCCCTACCGAGAGCATTTATGTGACAAATATTTTTTATACTTACCAATTAAATTAGCATAAAAGATATAGAAGGCAATCTATTCCTATAAATAAAATTTCAACCGTTTCTGCGGTATTGTACAATCTTTGCTTAGGACTAGAGTATGCTAAGCGAAATGTCCGCGAAAAATAGAGTTATAAATACATCACTTCCATAGGTCTTGTATAAATAGAAACATTTCTAGAAATAGCTTGTGAACGTAATAGGTCCCAGCGGCTGCCGATAAGGCTATTGGACGTTAGTAATTGCTCTCGCTTGCATAATACCCCCCGATCAGACCGAATTGCTTGTTGCAAACGTCGTTAGTTATATGCCTTGAAGTTTTCAAAGTGCTTCCAAGTAATTACGTAATTTACATAATAACGTAGTGTTGTAAGTGTTTTAGTTCTGATAAATTGAAGTGTGTTTTTTTTTATAAAGATTTACGGAGTTTTCTCACTCCACGCTGTACCCCTATCTTAAAAAGTTTATGTAATCATTACGTATGGTAATCAACACATCATGTCTGCGCTTTTTATAAATTAGACCGCTAGTCCATAACTAAGCAGAACTGGGTTTGAGAATTAGATAGTTGATAGAATACTAACATATTTTTGTAAGAGAAAATATACCCAAGTCGTAGTCGTACTTTACCTAATTTTTTTCAGCTTGTGTTATAAACCTACAATATTGATTCTAGTTTAACTTGTTACAGTTAACTAGTTAACTGTAAGAAATTTGATCTACGGCAGCTGTTTAATACTCTATTATCTTCCTCTATTTTCCACTCTGACCGTGGGTATACCAACAGCACTCATAAAATTCAAAGTCACAAAAATCCTCTACAAAGTCCACAAGATTCAAAGCCCGTGCCGTCGCTTATCCACGACAAGTGTATAGAAAGTTTATCTGTCCGAGGCCGGAGCTGCAGCATGCATTATTCACCTGGGGCTCCATCTGGGCCCCTAAGCTCCGTTTACAAAGTACAACTCGCTCATTCCTTATTCCTTCCGGAGGTGTACAGGTGTAGACTTGAATTTGACGTTTGAAGGACCTTGATGCGTTCAACGGAAATGTTGTTGAACTTTTAAATCTGTTCTGAAACTCGATTTCTGTCGAATTTTTGATGAAATATAACGTTTTTATTTTTATTGTTTTTGTGATATCATGTTGAGATTGTATATTTTTATGATTTGTTTTATTAAACGTGTACTTATTAGATGATAATCATCATAGTTTGAAGTGATTTGATTCTCATAAGTTATGAAGAGAGACCCCTTCGCCGTTTTTGATTTTAAAGCAAGTTTGTTTATTTTGGATTCTCTTGTAACAATACCGGCCTTTTTGCTACTCATCTCTAAAAAAGGTTTGCGACTAACTATCACTGTAAGACCAAACAAAAAATAAGAAAATAAATATAAAAAAATTCTAAGCAAAGTTATCTTGCCTATTGTGCCTGGGGCTTAAAAACAAACATAACTTAACCTTATTTCATTATTTTCTATTATAAAAACACCGACCAATTTACTTTCGTTTTTCACTTGTTTTCGGGATAATACTTTTCTCTCTGTATTCAATTCCTTCCATGTACTTACTAAACCTGAAGATTATTAATTTTATCTAAATCTTTATCCAGACACGTCCTTAGTAAATATTTAATAATATAAAACACGAATTCAAAATTGAGTAAAAATTAAGAATAGGTACTTACATAATTATATAGATAGATAGATACTATATGTATAAGAGAAGGCACTAATCACATTTTATGCAAGTACCTAGGTACTATTCAAGTCTGGTGGTGTCCAATAATATTAGTTAAGTTTAGTTAGAAAATACAAAACTAGATGGCGCTGTTCCAAGTTAGCTATTCCTAGATCGCGCTGACGAAAACGCGCGGTCTCTATTAACCTCCTTTGTGAGTTTTGAATAAAGTAGGCTTTCGCTACACTAATAATCTGGTCGTTTTATTATATAGAACCTCCCTAAGGCAATTAGTTCCTTCAAGGTCCTTAAGAGCCGGATTATTTTTGTTTTTTGATCTACGCACTTGGTGGTAAATTGCCACACAGTGCGTACCGGGCGGAACTCGGCTTAGCTCAATAGCTTAGTCAGAGATCTGTCACGGTAGGGGTTGGATTGCTTGCCAATCTGACCAGGGGAGCGAGCCCAGCGCTAGCCGGCAAGATTTGCTGGCAGCGTACTTGCTGAGCAGTGCTGGCGCGTACGACGTACGCGGACCAGCACCACCGGGGAAGGCGAGCAAGCGCAGGCGTGACGTTACGCCGCGCTACCAACGTCACAACCGTGACGTAGGAGGTGACGTCATTCTTCTGAAGGGATTCTCAACGGCAAGTGGTAAAGAAGTGAAACTGTGAGTACATTGACTTGTTTAGTGATCAGGACTTAGAAAAAATTATATATGTTGGATTCTAAAATTTTGTGCTAGTTAGTAATTTTTAGACTTAGAATAGTTTCGCAAAAACGGTACCGACGGGGAACCTATGCCCGATTTCGGTCAGACTTTTTAAGTTTCAAACACTTGTAAAATTTTAAAAAGTTGTCATCGACTTAGAAAAATTTTGTGTTTTTTTTCGTTAAAAATCACAAGTGTTGGGACATTAAAATAGTTACTTGTAATCGTTCACTATGTCTTTATCAGCGCTTGTTAAGGCGCAGTCGAACTACAAAACTACGATAGATAAGTCTTATGGGAATTTTAAAAAAAGCTCCTAAAGAGAGACTTTTAAAAGAATCGTACTTACTTACGAGAATAGAATCTTTAGAAGAAAAATGGCAGGCGTTTTCGAACACTCACATGAAAATAATCACCGAAAGTTCTTCGGAGGAGCTTTCGAAATCATCTTACACAGTAGACAATGTTTATGAGAGTGTTGAAGAATTGTACATTGAATTTAAAACTGATATTAAAGAATGCTTGTTAAATTTGAAAACTAGTGCACCAAGCACCTCTGATGCGATTGTTCATTCCAGATCAAATAATTGTAATGTAAAGTTACCTAAGATTTCAATCCCTACCTTTACCGGGTTGTATACGGAATGGACAACATTCAAGGATTTGTACGAATCGTTGGTTCATAATAATTCTTCTATTGACGATGTTGAAAAAATGCACTACTTGAAAGGCCATCTATCGGGAGAGGCCGAACAGTTGTTGAGGCACGTTCCGGTAACTGCCGCCAGTTATCAGGAGGCCTGGTCCACAATTAACAGCAGATATAATAATAAAAAATATCTGGCAAATTGTCTACTGAAACGTTTTGTAAACCAGCCGAACCTCACAACCGAGTCGAGCAATGCGTTAAAAGGTCTACTTGACGTAACTAATGATACGATGCATGGCTTGAGGAATTTGGGTGTAGATGTAACTTCTTGGGACACAATAGTTATTTACTTGGTTGCTTCAAAATTGGATGCTGAAACGCGTAAGCTTTGGGAATCGAATATAGGATCATCAGACGAGCTACCAACTTTGAAACAGCTAAAGGAATTCTTGGAAACAAGATTCCGATCCCTTGAATTTGTAGACACAAAAAAGGTTGTAAAGCCAAATACCTCAACTCAAAAGAAGCATGTCTTGCACGCTGTTGCTGCTGGTTCCAACGGTCAAGTTAAGTGTGCTTATTGTAAAGGTGAACACAAGTTGTCATATTGTAAACAGTTTTCGAGTGAAGATTATGATAAGAGACATGATTATGTTCAAACCAGCAGGCTTTGCTTCAATTGCTTAGGCAGCAACCACTCCGCCAACATTTGTCGTTCGGTAGTTAGATGTCGGATTTGTCGGAAAAAGCATCACTCTTTGCTTCATCCGAAACCATCAGAAGCTAGCACATCAGAGTCCACTAAATCAGATTTAGAAGTCGAAGTAAATGACACGGTGTCGAAAGTTAAGGCATCATTAGATAATCCTGGAATAACATCAAAGGTGGCAGCACACTTTTCGAAGAAGACTTCTTCGAGAACAATTCTGCTGGCCACAGCTCTTGTTGAAGCTGAAGCAAGAGACGGGTACACATACACTCTACGAGCTCTGTTGGATCAAGGCTCTGAGGCATCATTTGTCACAGAGTCAGCTGCACAGTTACTTGGATTGAAAAGGATAGCTAGCAAAAGTAGCATCTCTGGATTAGGCGGCGACACAGGCACTCTCGCCTCGAAGTACATCATTATGATAAAAATCCAATCGCGCCATGATCCTGACTTCAAACTACAAGTGCGTGCGCATGTTTTGAGCACTATAACTAGTCTTCTACCAACAGAGAAGATCAATCATGTGGAATGGCCAGAGCTGGCTGAGATCACACTTGCTGATCCTCAATTCCACACGCCGAGCAAGATAGACATTTTGCTCGGAGCAGATGTGTACGGTGAGCTTATACGAGAAGGTCTGATTAAGGGTCCCAAAGGCATGCCCACTGCGCAATGTACGGCCTTGGGATGGATCATTTCTGGTCCCACACATCAAGCAGATGATGATAATCAGAACCCTTCGCCGCAATGTCATCATGGTGTCATTGTGAGCATGCACGCTCAAACTGATGATAATGCACTATTGAGAAAGTTTTGGGAGATAGAGTCCAATATACCTCAAAAGAAGATCCTTACCTCAGAAGAGCAGCGTTGTGAAGAAATTTACACGCAAACCACAGTCAGAGATGAAAGTGGTCGGTATGTAGTCAATCTTCCGTTCCGAACTGATCACCCGACCTGTCAAGATGGACGGTCTAGAGATCTCGCGATACGACGATTTCAGCACCTAGAGAGAAAGTTTGAAAGAGAACCTGAAATCAAGAAGCAATACTCCGAAGTGTTCCATGACTATTTAAACCTTGGTCATATGGAGCGTGTGCCAGCGGATGAGTTCAATAAGCAATCAGTTTACTTGCCACACCACGCTGTCATACGCAACGACAAGACGACAACCAAGGTCCGAATAGTATTTGATGCCTCGATGAAAGGTACTAACGGAGTATCACTTAACGATGATCTTTTGGTGGGTCCCACTTTGCAGCCGCCATTACGACATATCATCATGCGGTGGAGATTGCATCCTATCAGTCTTTGCGCCGACGTCATCAAGATGTACAGGCAGGTGAGGATTTCTACAGCTCACGTTGATTTTCATAGAGTAGTCTGGCGCGACGATCCCGCATCTGAAATAGAAGAGTATAGATTACTAAGAGTTACCTTTGGTACAGCATCGGCTCCTTACCTGGCAGTGAAGTCCTTGCAGCAAATTGCACTCGATGAAGGCACGCAGTATCCCGAAGTATCTGAAAACATAAAGAACAATTTTTACGTTGATGATTTAATGACAGGATGTCAATCAGTTGAAGAAGGGTTAAAATTGTATAAGAATATGAAAAGGGTACTTACTAAGGGAGGATTTCAATTACAAAAATGGGTTAGTAGCAGCAAGGAGTTGGATAGGGAAATTTCAGATAGGGAAGGAAACGTGGGAAAAGAAAATGATAAGGAACTGGAAGAGAAAAATGATGAGGAAAAAGGAAAGAAGGATATAAAAATGGATGAGATAGTGAAAATATTGGGAATAAGCTGGGATCGAGAAGGTGATGAATTCAAGTATTCTGTAGTACTTCCCCCACAGCAAATGCCAATCACGAAGAGACGAGTAATATCAGATATTTCTCGCCTATTTGATCCGCTGGGTTGGGCAGCACCTTGTGTTGTCACTTCCAAAATCTTCATTCAGAAGCTGTGGCTTTCTGGATTAGAATGGGACGACGAGTTAACACCTGAACTATCAACTGAATGGCACACATATAGACAGAATTTATTAGAGACGAGTCAATTTAGCTTACCAAGATGGGTCCAAACAAGAGCTGATGATTCGGCAGTGGAGTTGCATGGCTTCTGCGACGCGTCGGAGGCTGCCTACGCTGCATCTGTTTATCTCAGAGTTGTGGATTCACAGGCGAACATCAAGACTAGTCTCATCACGTCCCGCACAAAGGTGTCTCCAGTGAAACAGCAATCCATTCCCAGACTAGAGTTGATGGGAGCAGTGTTGCTGTCGGAGTTGATAGTAGAAGTAGCTGAAGTCATGGGAGTTGCACAAACTCAAATTCATGCCTGGACTGATTCAACAGTGGTTTTGGCTTGGCTCAGTAGCCATCCCAGCCGCTGGTCTACCTTTGTCGGAAATAGAGTTTCCACCATTCTTACACTTCTAGATAATTCGCATTGGTCGCACGTTAAATCTGCTCAAAATCCTGCAGACATAGCGTCTAGAGGAATAACTCCACAAGAGTTAGCATGCAGTGATTTGTGGGCACAGGGACCAACGTGGTTGAGAGAAGACACGATCGAGTATACGAGACCGAAATCGATCGCCACAATTGTGGAGCAACGAAGTATCAAGGCTCACGTTGGCACCGAAGAGTCAAACGAAGATCCTTTATGGACTAAGTTTTCTTCGTTACATAAGATGTTGCGAGTTATTGCTTACTGCAGAAGAGTTCTAAAATGGAAGAAGAGAGAAGATGGTAAGAAAAGATATGAAGAATATCTAACAAAGGAAGAAATAGAGGATGCAATGAAAATTTGTATAAAAAGAGTCCAGCAGCAAGATTTCAGTGAAGAGATTGAAGAAATCAGAAAAACAGGAAGAGCCAAAACCAGAGGAAAATTAAAATCCCTCTGCCCAATAATCGACGATGATGGAATATTACGAGTGAGTGGTCGTCTCCAAAATGCAGATTTGGATGACAACCTGAAACATCCTATCATCATGCCACACAGCAACCATTTTTCCCATCTTTTGATCGCGGATGCCCACAAAACAACATTGCATGGAGGTCCCACTTTGATGTTGCACCATTTGCGGAGCAAGTTTTGGATCATATCAGCCAAAACTCTGGTGAAAATGTATGTACGCAAATGTGTCAAGTGCAAGAGATACGCAGCAGCCACTCAAACTCAGCTGATGGGACAGCTGCCGGCTAGCAGAGTGACTCCAGCAAAAGCGTTTCGACACAGTGGTGTGGATTTCGCAGGACCAATCAGCATCCGTACTGCAAAGGGCCGCGGACACCAATCATACAAGGGTTATATCTGCCTATTTATCTGTATGGTGTCTAAGGCAATTCATTTAGAAGCGATTAGTGACCTGTCTTCGGAAGGATTTATAGCAGGTTTTAAGAGATTTGTCGCCAGAAGAGGAGTTATTACCGACGTCTGGAGTGATAACGGCACAAATTTTGTTGGTGCGTCGAAAGAACTTCGTCATCTAGTGGATGCAGAGAAGTCGTCTGTAGCTACAGAGATTAGGGAATGGTTAGGTGACCATAGTGTCTCATGGCATTTTATTCCACCTCACGCCCCTAACTTCGGCGGCCTATGGGAGGCCGGCGTGAAATCTACGAAGTTCCACTTGAGGCGAGTTATCGGTACTTCAACACTCACCTACGAAGAACTGTCCACGGTTTTATCTCAGGTTGAAGCATGCCTTAACTCTCGACCGTTATCAATGATGCCCGACGGTCTAAACGATCCAATTCCTCTCACACCAGGTCATTTTTTAATCGGTGAACCATTAATCACCGTACCCGATCGCAGCTTCGAACAGTTCAACTTGGGTAGTTTGAAACGTTGGCAAGTTACGCAGCGTATGCTGCAGGAATTTTGGCGGAGGTGGTCGCAGGAATATCTAGTACACTTACTGCAACGCCATAAGTGGAATAAACACATTCCAGAGCCAAATATAGGTGATATTGTCCTCGTAAAGGAAGATAATTTACCTCCAGCTCGATGGCTTTTGGGAAAGGTCACCGAAAAGCATCCTGGTTTGGACAAAATCTGTCGTGTAGTGTCTTTAAAATGTAACGGATCGTTAATTAAGCGACCTGTATCAAAACTGTGCGTTTTACCTGTGTGTGATTAAGTTAAGATTGTTTGTTAAGTTTATGTCAAGAAATTTATTATGTCAAGGTTTAGTTTCAAGAAGTTTATCATTTATATTAGTTTTTTATACAGTCCACTGCAAAGAAGAAGAAATTGTTATGTAAGCGTTGTCAGTTATATTTGAAATAAGTTATGTCCGCACCTCACGGTGGGCGGATCCTTGTAATTATTAAGGACATTCACCATGTCCTTGGTGGGCGGTATGTCCAATAATATTAGTTAAGTTTAGTTAGAAAATACAAAACTAGATGGCGCTGTTCCAAGTTAGCTATTCCTAGATCGCGCTGACGAAAACGCGCGGTCTCTATTAACCTCCTTTGTGAGTTTTGAATAAAGTAGGCTTTCGCTACACTAATAATCTGGTCGTTTTATTATATAGAACCTCCCTAAGGCAATTAGTTCCTTCAGGTGGTTTTAAAAATGCATTTAATGACAAGACACTTATTTTTTTTTGTAAAACCTATGCATTCGTATTTAAAAGCTTAAAAAGCTAAAGTCAACTTCCAGAATCCTCAGAAAAGTTTCAATACCAAAGAGTTTTTCAAAGGAGTTTCTATTACAAGCTCCGATATTTCGGTACAACTTATACAGGGAATGCAACACACGTGCCCGCTGTATAACAAGTTATCACAAACCCTACCACGAACCAAGTGTAAATCAAAGCAACTTATATTCAGAAATCAGTCCGGTTTACGACGCTTCTCACGCGCGGTCGAAACAGAGACTTTGCAGGCTGAACTGCTGAAGTTGACGCCTGACCGCCAAGTATAATGAATAGAAAATACTTTAGTTGGCCTGACCTCATGTATAATGGAAAAAAACACGTTAGTTGGCCTGCCCGCCAAGTTTATTGGTAAATGAGAAAATCATTTTATTAGTATTATTGTTATAACTCGAATTAGATTAGAAATGTATTTATACTCTCACACGAAAATTTGTTATTATATATTTTTCAGCGATTCAAACAATTTTGTCCATGTTTAAACATTATTTCAGTTTTAGGAGTATCTACAAAGATTAAGGTTTTTAAAACATTGAAACTACTTAAGTATTCTCTTTAAATTTGGCGGTAGCTATGTTGTTCCAGAGTATAGAAAAAATCTTTTTAACTCGATTTCATAAATTTACTTCGCAATGTTATGTCTTTGTCGTACAAAAACTGCATTGTCTAGACAAATAAGGCAGATTTGTATAATCTTTAGTAGATTCGTTGTAGATGGAGTCGCGCCAACTGACAACAGACAAAAGACTACGCTCATTGATGTTTTTTATGAAAAAATCACAAATCAGACCTGCACAATCCTATATTGAGATATTGTTTTATTATTCTTACCTGTTAGGCCTGTCAGTCAAAAAGTTTAATCTCAAGCCTCTTATCAGAAATCCTTCTAATTAAGATTATTTTGAACCTTTTTATCTCAAGATCCGTAATCGCGTGATTTCAGAGCATTCTTTGCAAATGCACAAAACGCTAAAATAACGACAAGTTTGTCCAAAAATGAACAGTTTTCCTTGTAACATTTTGACGTGGTTTTATAAAATTAGTTTTATCTACATATCTAGTAGAGCACGCACTGCTGAATCTGTCGATATTTCTAACACCGACTAACCGAATGAATAAAATTGCTCGGTAAACGAGGTCCGACAGGGGGGGTATCCTGACAACTGAAATGTTTTTGAACTGTTATTTGATCAAATTGTAGTTCAGTTTTCTTCTTCGTCTTTTATTGATATTTTGAATGATCGATTTTCATACCGTTTGACAGAATTAACGAACAATCAGGTAGGTCATGCTTAAATCGGATAGGCCATGCTCAAACCGCGGCATTGACGTCATTTTTAACAGCTCAGTCATAATTTTATAAAGCTCAGTCCACAAAAAATTCACGGAATATTGATGAGTTACTATAGTAAAATCATCGTAAACTAAACTGCAACTGAAAGGATATTCGGTCACGCAAGTTTCCCCTTGCTGGATAGCCCCCCAGGTCTGCATAGTAATTTATGACGTCACGCTACAAATATATTCACGTCGATATCTATTCATCTAAACACGAAAATGCTGGGTATGTCCGGAATGTCGGAATGCTATGAAGAGAGGAGGAGATAATAGCCTTACCCCTGTCGGACTGACCAAGAAAGTACGAGACCCGAACGTGACTTTTCGTAAAAAACTCCCACCACAAATGATGCAACAATCAGATGAGCCCAACGAGCTCTCTATAGAGATAATAAATTTGAGATCCGATATGGCTACGTTAAGAGACCAGCTCACCCATGCCGTTTCACTTATAGCAAGCTATGATGCTAAATTGGACAAATATGCGCAACAAGTTACCTCATTGAACACCAAACTAGAAGAATACGAAAAAAGGACCCCTCAAATGCGCCCAGTAACTTCACCTCTTTCGACGACACGTGATGCACCTGTACCTAAAATCCCTGAGCTGATGACCAAGCCATCCCGGCTAGATAAACCCAAGAGGCAATCCGGGCCTAATGTGCGTCGTTCTCCTCTGAATAAGGTGCCCCCATCTGTCGCACCAGATGCCGCGGTAGTAGCTGTAAAAGATGGGCATAGCTCCCTTAATGACCTTCCTTTCTCATCGGCGGTTAGGATGACTACTGACGGCAATGACTTGCCTATTCCTACAGATCAGCAGTGGACCGAAGTCAAAAGGCGGAGAAGCCGTGGGCCTACCTCATTGTGTGGCGCGGCTGGTCCGGCTATAACAACGCTAAGAGCGGTTGAACCAGTAAAATACTTACATCTGTGGAACATGGCGTCCAGTGCTGATGATATCCTTCAATACCTGAAAAAACTATGTCCGACTGGCTCTTGTACTGTTGAAGAGCTGTCACCAAGAGGGAGCTACAAATCATATAAGATCGGTGTTCCTGAGGCCCACTACGACGCATGCTACTCGATTGATGTCTGGCCTGTCAATGCTCGGATAAAGGTATGGATAAACTATAGGAAACCAACTGACCAGGTAAAAGTGAATGCTGCAGCGGCCACGACGAGTGACACTACGCGCCGGCAGCCCTTTCGTGGCACAAGCAGTGCGCAATAAATACTCCACTATAAAAGTATTTTATCAGAACGTACGAGGCTTAAAAACCAAGCTTCGTACGTTTCGTAATAACGTTGCACTGCTGGAACATGAACTTCTGACATTAACTGAAACTTTTCTTGACGCCTCTGTGGAAGATTCAGAACTGGCGTGCGCTGACTGGAATATTGTGCGACGAGACCGTAACACACCGTGTGGAGGTGTGCTGCTAGCAGCGCGGTCGCCAATCACTCTTCTCCGTCGGCGCGATCTTGAGACTATCAGCGGTGAGGACTTATGGGCTAGTTTTACATGGCGTGGCCGCTCTTATCATGTATGTGTTTTCTATATAAAACCAAGCGCTACCGACCAAGACTATATGCAATTATTCTGTAATATTGAAAGTTTCGTACATGATCTAAAAGGAAATGTAATCGTTGTAGGGGACTTGAATTTAAATAGTGCCTCACAAAACATTCGTAATTATTATTGTTATTTTTTATCATTTTGTAATTTAAAAGATATGAACTTTATTATGAATATGTATGGGGGTATATTGGACGTAGTTCTGGTGCGAGAGGGCTGTGAAATGTGCGAGGTATTAGTCTCGGGTACTGAATGCATAGTTCCTATGGATGCACACCATCCAGCATTAAACATTGAGTATAAGGTCGAAGTGGCACGTTCCTCAGATCTGATAGAGCCTAGTAATATTAATCCCACTAAGGACTGGAATTTTAATAAGTGTGACTATGAATTATTATATTTTCTACTGTCTGGTGTCTCTTGGGAACGTGTACTATTGTCAAATGATGTCATTACTGCCACAAACAACTTTTACGTGATAATTTACGAAATCTTTGATGTATGCATGCCTAAAAAAAGCCGTAAAACGAGAGTAGCTAAACGATATCCGGTATGGTTCACTTCTGATATAATTTATGATACTAAAGCCAAAATCAAGCTGCATTCCGTCTGGAAGCGTACTGGATCTGAGGATGCTTATAAGTTATTTTCTGCCCTAAGATGTTCATTAAAGTCTCGTGCGGCACTCGCTTATGCCCAACATATTAAAAACATTGAAGATCATTTAAAAGTGAACCCTCGTGAGTTTTGGCGTCACATATCAAGTCTAAGATCCAAGGGTGGTTTTGAACCAAATGTTACCTATGAAGGTCAAAGCCGCTCCGGAGTCGCGGCTGCTGAAGCGTTTGCTGATTTCTTTGCAAGCGTATTTCTTCCGGAAATACCAGCGCTTTGTGCCTCAGCCATTAATGGATCTGATAAGAGTCGCAATAGTAATTTTGTTAACATTGTAAAGTTTTTACCTTCTGATGTTATGTGCGGTATTCAAAAACTTAAAACCAGCAATTCTTTTGGCCCTGATGGTATCCCTTCAATTGTTTTCAAACGGATGAAAAAACATTTTGTAAGCCCGCTGTGCCATATATTTAACTTAGCGCTAGACTTAGGTTTTTATCCTTCCCAGTGGAAGATATCCAGAGTTACTCCTATTCCAAAAACATCTAACAAATTATTAGTCGAGGATTATCGACCCATCGCTATTTTATCGTCAGCCGCTAAAATTTTTGAAAATGTGCTGCATAAGCTTATTTACTCTCAAGTAGAGAAATATCTATGTAATGCACAACATGGGTTCAGGACTAAGAGATCTGTGAACACAAATTTGTTGACACTAGTAGAGTACGTCTCTACACAACTTGATAAAGGTCAACAAGTAGATGTCATATATTTTGACTTTCGCAAAGCGTTCGATAGGGTTAATAACGATGTACTGCTGGAAAAGCTGAGTGCCATAGGCTTTTCCCCGAAACTTCTAAAACTCATTGCCGATTACCTGCGCGACCGCCAACAGTATGTCAAGCTTGGAATATATGAGTCATCATCTTATCACACGCGATCAGGAGTAAGTCAAGGATCAGTGTTGGGGCCCTTATTGTTCCTGTTAATGATAAATGATGTGCCGGAAGTTCTCCGACGTTCTAATTGCCTTTTATATGCTGATGATCTGAAGCTCTACACAGTGATCCGGTCTTTGGATGATTGCTTGGCAGTTCAGCAAGATATTGACGCACTATATCTGTGGAGCGTCTCTAACAAAATGGAGTTCAATCTGTCAAAATGTTCGTGCATGACCTTTGCACGAGTATGGCGCCCAATATCGTATGACTACAATATTAATAGTCACACGATCAATAGATCGCCAGTCATGAAGGATCTGGGAGTTATATTTGACAGAAAGCTCACTTTCCACGACCACATTACCGCTGTTGCCAAGGAATCATTTAGAAGACTGGGTTTTGTTCTAAGAAATGCTCGGGACTTTCAGAATGACCAAGTCATAAGGCTTCTCTTTGGCTCTCTCGTACGTAGTAAACTTGAGTCTAGCTCTTGTGTCTGGAGCCCGCATGAGGTAACATACATTCTTCTTCTTGAAAAGGTACAGAAAGCTTTCCTTCGATACCTCTACAAACGAGTTGCAGGGTATTACCCTTTTATGTATCCAACAATGTTTCTCCTAGGCTACCTTGGATACAATTCACTCAAAACTAGGAGAGCATATGACCAGATGGTAGCAGTTTGCAAAATATTCCGCAGCATCATCGATGCCCCGGATCTGCTGAACGAGTTACTTCGCCTTTACGTTCCAAATCATTATTGCCGTAACAGAAGACATAAGTTATTTGCAGTTCCTGCATGCCGTAGTGTCGCGCGTTCAAACTCTCCCATACCTCGCACACTTAACGCCCTCAACAAGCTCCTGTCAGCCAACCCAGAATGTGATGTGTTTGCGGATGAATGGAAGAAATTTATTGTGGTATGCCTGAGGTTCTGCGAGAGTGAGGATTGAATTGCTTTTATTTTTATTTTTAATTTATTGTTGACATTAGTATCTATTATTGTTTTTTTGTTTATGTAATTTTATTTTTGACTACTGTTTGACTTGTGTAATTAATTTGTGTAATTGGCTTTTTTTGCCGTTCAAATTAAATAAATAAATAAATAAATAAATAAATAAATCTATTGATGATATATTGTGTAGATAGAAAATATATCGTCTTACTGAATTATCACAATACAAAAAAAACTTATATTATTTATCGGCTTTTGTGATGCCGATAACGATACAGATGAAGTATTTTCTGTAATCCGATATTTATCTATGCTTTCCGATGTTAATATTGAACCACTAAATAGCTGTAGTATGAGAAATTCTCTAATTACTCCATATTATACAGGGTGGAATAAGAAGTTGGAAGAGATTTCATCCTTATTTGACCCTAACAATCGATGCAATAAAATTACAGGGTGCAACTTTTACAGATTTTAGTCGGTTCGATTACCGTGTGCGGCAAGCGAATTTTTAAAAATTGTTGAATGCAGTTTCTTTCTTTTCAAAAATAAAGGAATGTTTTCAATGAGTAAAATTTTCTATATAAAGTTATTAGGAGTTCAGGTGGCATGGCATTACAAAATTCCATCTTATAAAAAGGTTAGCGTTGACATTATGTCACCATTACGTATGGTAATCAAGACATCAAGTCTGCGCTAACTTTTTATATAGACCGAATGTGTTTAGTTACAACGATGATGGTGAAAACAGTTAATTATCTCACGAAACAGGATGGAAGCACAAAAAATAGCTAAAAGCTACATCTTTTATTTCGTTCCTGGTGTTTATTTACGATCGTGAGAGTGAATAAAGGAAAGACCAAGAGTGCGTCGAAGTATGAACCTAGACGCACTTTTTTTTTCCGTATTCAGTTTTTTATTGACAACATTAACGGCCGGTTTCTGGAAACTCAAATCACGATTGATCCGAGTTTGACACATAGTAATTATTTGATTTTTTCGTTGATCTACGTTCGAGAAACCGGCCGTTAGTACCTACACAGTTTAGTGTTGCAACATTATAATTAAAATTGGAGAGTTTTTGATCGAGCGTGCGAATTTCCACGAACAGAAAACTCTTGACGAAATCGGTATATTTATTAACACATATGTTTTTTTAAGGGCATAATTTTCAATAGAAACAATTTATTAAATTAAAAAGGATTGTAAAAGTAAAGTTACAGGAGTAACAACAAAGGCATTAAATAGAAGTTCGTTTGATAGAGCTTATAAGCACATTACACGCTAGTTGTCACGCAATGAAATAGCATGCTGAATTAATGCTGTGTAATGAACGACTACACCACACTAAACCAGCATTGTATAGAAAACTAATTTGATCTCATACAGTTATCATGTTAGCGCTGTCAGTTGGGTTTACATAGGTATATTTTACAGAAAAATGCTTAATAATAATAAATAAATAATAACAAATATTCACAGACAATTTACACATCACACTCTGTGCCCAAACTAAGCAAAGCTTGTACTATGGGAAGGATAGAATACTTACATATTTCTTTTTTGTAAATAAATAGTAACACCCAGACACAGAACAAATATTTATGTTCATCGCACAAACATTTGCTCTGGGTGAGAATCGAACCCACAACCCACAGCATGGAAGGCAGAGTTACTACTGAGCTGTGACGCCTCTCAATCTCAATATACTAGAATAGACTGAAATTATTATTTTTTAATTTAGTACGATATCATCTCCTAATTAACCTGTGACCTCCATTTTCATTGTTACTCTTGAACCAACAGAGGGCAAAGAGATCTTTATGTCACTTTTTATAGCAAAATGGTGACACGCCGAAATATTTATTAAAACACTAGATGACCCGGTGAACGTCGTATCACCATATGTATTTCAGAGCCTTATAAAGGCATTATCAGAGCACCTAGCATAGGGCGAAAATGTATTGAAACGTCACTTAAAACGTGTGCATAAAACCTATCATGCTAGGTACTCAGATAGTCTAAGTATCGGCCCCATAGTGTGCGGAAAAAGTGGTTAAATCACTTACACATGTTCATCATAATAATGTTCATAATTATTTTGTATGTCACATAAGTCACGTTATGAGATTATAGACACTTCCCTGATTAAAAAAAAGTATTGAAAAGTATTGGATTGCACTAACTGTAGATAGATATCCGTTCTTATAATTGTTATTTCAAAACTATTTTTCAGAAGTAATAACTTTTAAAATGCATTGCCCGTTTTGTAAGAAATGGATTGAACGGGAGAAGAACAGTAATACCTGTCCTAGTTGCAGACAACAATTGTTAAGATGCGACGAATGCTTCACTATTACCGCTGATACTTTCAAGTTTTGCGTCAAGTGCGGTCACAATTTGAGCCGAATAATATTACTAAATAGGGCTAAGGAACAGAAAAAGCGAGTCAAACAACACTGCTTTCAAAACCGAACTTCAGTCACTCAACAATGTCATCATCATCTTAGAACTAATAATTATACCTATTAATATAATTTTTTAGCTGTCCTGGTGAACTCTGTTTCACCTTAAAGACAATAAATAAGCAGATTTTTGAATTTATTAGTAACTTATACACATCCATCAAGCGGCCCGTCCCGGCTTCGCACGGGATATTTTCCCTCTTTCCCGCT
Source organism: Ecliptopera silaceata (assembly GCA_932527185.1). Taxonomy (NCBI): domain Eukaryota; kingdom Metazoa; phylum Arthropoda; class Insecta; order Lepidoptera; family Geometridae; genus Ecliptopera; species Ecliptopera silaceata. The sequence goes on along the minus strand of OW052208.1, from coordinate 3,154,629 downwards.
TTTCTATTTATTTTTGTCACGGAGCCCGAGACCTTTCCATCATCATCATCATCATCATCAACCTATATCAGTCCACTGCTGGACGTAGGTCTCTCCCAAGACGCGCCGCTGAGCCCTGTCTTCGGCTCTTCTCATGTTGTGTTTGCCAGCTACACTCCGCAGATCGTCGCTCCATCTCGCCGGAGGGCGTCCTACACTATCTACGCTTGCCTAAACGCGACCTTCGTTAGAGACTTCGTTAGATTCGTTGGAGACCTTTCCAACGAATGCAAAACCGTGGAAATCGGTTCGTGCGTTCTGGAGTTTCATCGTCAGGCAGGAAAACCTGACTTATTTTTATATTGTAGACAAAAACTGCAAAATTTTTTACACAATTTATTTTTTTTAAAAATCAACATTCAAAATAAACTAAGACAAATTTACAAAACATATTTTTAAGGTTTACTCTCTGTAAATCTATTTGTTTTAAGCACTCAGTTTTTTCTCTACTTTGACAGGTAGATCAGTAGATAAGCACATGTGGAAGCCCACGTTTCTGAAATTCAATGGTGTAAAACCACGCACTCGATATTCCAAAAATATGTTTCCTTATTAAAAAAATCCTCCAATTTATGTTTTAAAATTCTGGCAATTAAATCGGGTCTATGTTCTTTTCTAAGGCCTTGTAAATTATCTCTTCATTTTGCATCATGCGCCGAGGACTTCCCACATAAGTTGATGGCAATATTATCATTTTACCAATGCCTTGACCCATTTTTAAACACATTCATAACCAACTGAATGTACTGATGGGTCTGCCCGCCATTTGATATGTTTTCTTGCTCCTCTTCTTCTAAAAAATAAATTCACTGCTGACTGATAGCAGATGTTTTTTCTCGTTGTCCGAAGAATCATCATCAGTCATCAGTGAACCTTGGATTAGCGTCAACTCTTTATCCACCTTAAAGAAGAAAATATTTTAGACTAATATTCAAATAATAATAAGCATTGTGAATGTATGTAGGTGTAGGTATATCCTCCCACCTCTATCTGGTAATAAGCATTATTTTTCATTTTTCTTTACTCAGTAACCTACTTACACCATTAACTTACCTGAAAGTCATCAAATAAATCTTGGGATGTAGCAGGAGCAGTTTGATTTTTTGGAAAAAGGTTCGAAAGTGGTTATTCTCAAGTTCAAGTTGAACTTGCGCATGAAGGGGTCCATTCCATTATCAAGAAAAATGGTACAGAAATCGAGTCTGTTTCTGTACGTGTTCATGACAACTCAACACAGGCTATGCATGTGGTCAAGTCAAATATATTGAGCCGCTTACCGAGTATAATGTTGTTCCAGTCCACACATCGACTGCACATTTGCATTTGCTTGCAGTTTCTTATAAATATTTGGCCATTACATGAATTACGAAACTAAATGACATTTGAACTAAACCTTCAACTTTTAGAGTATTCTTTTTTCTATGGTGATTATAACGATAATCGGCCAAAAAGGTTTAAAGAAAAAACACAAATAACAAAGAGTATGTCTAACATAAAGAAGTGTCAAAACAATATTTTCGCGAAACGTCAACGACTGACAATTAAAAGATGGCGACAGCGGTTTGTTTGTCAGAGCCATTGGAATTTAATTAAATGCTCCATAATTAGAATTTTCCGGATATATGTTGTCGACTCAAAATCAATATTTTTTTATGTTTTGTTTTATTCATATAGGGTTTCGATCGAGTCTACAGTACCCCTAGTCATGTCACATTCATGACAGCTAATATCTTTTTGTATGGGAAAATTAAATTCTTGTTTTTCTTACATTTCCTAGCATTTTTCATTATTCTTAAACCTTTTAAACCTTCCCTGGACCTCCAGGAACATTTCAAGACCAAAATTAGCCAAATCGGTTCAGCCGTTCTCGAGTTTTAGCGAGACTAACGAACAGCAATCCATTTTTATTATATAGATTTCGTAGGTAAAGAGCGTATTTTGTTTCACAGAGTATATTTTGTCATTTTAAATTAGACTTCAGAAGAAAACGTATCTATTATATTCCAGTTTAATAAATAAAACAATATTTTTACCACAAAACGTAATAATGAATTCTTATTAATTGTAAATTCATTTTTCATGAGATAAACTAAGCTGACATCAATTTTAAATTTTAATTTTAAATTCAATTCAATTTAAATTTTTAAAGCAGTAAAGTATGTGATGGATTTCAATCTGTAGCAAAAAATGAATTGTACTTGAATAAATTCCAGCAATTTTATATTTAATTTGATTGAAACAGATATCTCTTGTATTAAAAGATAAATAAGTAATATTATTCAATCCGGCTGTCAGACACAGAATATTTTAACCACGTTGCAACCTAGCTTGATTTCAAATGTTTATCAGTTTATTTTTTATACGTATCATTGTTTTCAGTTTATTGACATTACTATAAACGTTTAACGGCCGGTTTCTGGAAACACAAATCACGAATTAAAAAATTATAAAAGTTTAAAACTAAAAAAATATTTAAAAATATTTCTGTTTTAGACTATCTTTTTAAGTCAAACTCTTCACCGAATTTTGGTGAAGTATTCCAAACCGAATCAAAGAACACTATAAAAATGTGCTGCGGTCCTTGCTGCGGTCCTCCTTGCTGTGGCCCTTGTTGCCCTACAATCACAATCTACACCTGTTGTACGAAGATCTGCTAAATCTGGTCGTCGCATCATGAAGCGCACGTACCAGACAAAAGACCGCTTCTAGTATCTTCGTCCAGTGTTGTTTAGTGCTGATGAATAAGATGTGATTGATCCGAGTTTGACACATAGAAATTATTTGATTTTTTCGTTGATCATCGTTCGAGAAACCGGCCGTAACTTGAATAAATACTGCCTCTTCTTTTTCCAAATAATTTTTGTCTGAGAGAAAAAGTCCATCTTGTCTCAAACGGAACAAAACTTGTCTTTTGGAAACTATATTGCTTAAACGCTTGTCATCTGCGAAATATTTAACAACAGATCAGATGACAAGCGTTTGAGCAACCCAAATCACGATTGATCCAAGTTTTGACACATTGTAATTTGATTTTTTGGTTGATCAACGTTTCAGAAACCGGGGGTTAGTGTGCACTTGCCCGGTTTTATATATAAGTTCATTGAGTTTTCTTTCTTAGACTGCACTTTACCATCAATTTTTTTCACAAGAAGATAGTAATGGGTTATCGCAAAATCCACTTATTGTGAATTAAATATGTACTTCTCTATTTAATACAAAACGCGGACGAAGTCACGGCGGGAGCTGCTAGTCTATAATATAAGTAAGAAGCGTGACGATATTGTCGAATTGAAACTAATCCGATTTTCCAACGAACCGTTAGTTTAAGCTGAATTGTCTACAGGAGACAGTTCCCGGAATTAGTTCAGTTCAGTACCTTTCTGAATTGATTTAAGGATTTATTACAAATTAAATTGATTTCCATAATACGGTGGGATCACTTGTTCGTCACGATTGTTACGAAAATAAATTTACTTACTAATCATATCTATTTTTAATTAAACAGTAAGAAAGTGTCAGCATTATTTTCAACTATCGAATTCAAATAAATGTCATATATATTTAGGCTTCCTTTAATTTCCTACATTTTTAAAATTCTTTTATATAATCTCTGTGAAGCACTTCTTTTTGTTTTTGACCGTATTTTTTTTCAAGAATTATGTTTATATACGTGATTTTCTTTTCTTATTTCTATTGTAGATAATTCCGTGGTTACCTTGAGAAATCTAAATCTTTTCAATATTTCTATGATAAATAATTATATCAGCACCTCAAATCAAATCAGAATTTAGTATTCATAGCGTTATAAAGTGTCAATATCCACCGCGTCAATAACAATGGCCAATACACAGATACCATCTAAATGGAACTCTCCCCAACCTCTTGAATTCATTACCACCGCTCGACAAGCACCAATCAATGTGATAACGAACAAAACTGCTAATCAAATTATGAAGATGGCGATTATTTAAGAGCTTCTGTCAACTTACGGGAGAAGGGGGGTTATCATTTTAATATAATTAAATAAAGTTTAAACTGGGAACATCTTTAGAGGCCGTTCGTCCCGTAGTAATTGTTTTTGTTGTTTATAAAAAGCTTGTTGAATATTCGTCCTTTTTGTTCGCGTAGTCGGGTAAAATGACTATAAAATAGTATTAGTATATTTTTGACTATAAACTGTAAATCAAGATGTTGTTTCATTGTGTTTTTATGGAATCTGCTTTTTTTACTCAATTTTTTATTATTTATTTACTATTTCTCTGTGCTCATTCTGTGTGCCTATAAATAATGATTATAGTTTTCAATGAAATAAAATGTAGTGTTTTAATTAAATCTGATTATGGTATAAAAAAATATGGAAAAAAAAAAGTTTATTTTAATAGGTGTTTATTACACAATTACAATTTTAACACACAGAAAATTGTGTACAAAAGTTCATCCACGAAATCAAGGCATAGCATAGCACTAATATCCAATAATGGCACCTAAGTGAGCTTTAGTAATAAGATCAATACGGTAGGAACGTGTAGTTTGCCTCAGTCCATCAGCGCCCACAGCCTGTCAGATGCTCTCAGCGTCGCCCCTAATCCTAGCGAAGCACCATCTCAGGTCATTAGGGCTCGCTCGAGCTCCATTATGCAAACCTATTGTCTTGTACTGCTCGCTTTACTAGGTAGGGGTTAAAACCTCATTTATTTATTTAGATTCTGAGGTCCGATCACAAATAATGATTCAGACATATAGACTAATCTCTAGATATATGTATAGCCATAACCATAGGTATTATTTATAACTTCTAAAGAATATTCAAGCTAAATGTTGGAAAACAATTTTGGCTATTATGGCATAATTAACAAAATTATATGATATTATTTTTCAAATTAATAATTGGCAGCGATACGTTTACGATTATCACATTAGCGATCGGGATTTTCGGTTTTGCATGCCAACATGATAAAGTAATAATAAAAATACGAAAATAAATAAATGATCTAAAGTTTTTAGTAAAATAAACTTTTCCTACTGTAAATATGCTTGTAATCATGTGTTCAGTTTATAAAGAAGTACCATAAACAAATTGCAAAGTTGTTCAGAATAAATGGTTTTTAATTAAATTTTAAGCTACAGAGACATTTGGTTTATCCAACGTTCGGTATAAAACCGGAATTAAGAATTAAACAATAAGTTACCCTTAGCCAAACACGTTGAAGTACTTACGAAAACCCTCAAACAATTGACGGTATTTAAAAGTCCTTTCCTGGGCCCTTATTCACTATTGCAAACTTACGCGCGTTACTTATCTAAGACAAGACAAATGCATGAAATCTGATAAAACCATATTCCGTAAGCCTTAGTTGTCATTTCTTACCGCGACTCAGTACGGTTGGACCTCGTTTTGAAATGTCAACTAAACGTGTCAAAGTCTACCGCGTTACACGTCGAGCCAGCGTCTTACACGTCGTCTTCGTAAAAGAATATCCATTTTTTTTACTTCTTACGGCTTATTTAATGAATGAACTTAGAGGTTATTCTATTCAAAACAGACAATGAAATGAAAACTAAGTATTCGTTCCAAAACGAGTCGTGCGTGATTCGTATGATACTACAATTATTCGGTTTGGGCTCGAAATTTTTAAATCACATTAAAATTTTGTAAGTTAGGGTTGAGCTTGAGTAAACTAATCATTTAATATATTTATTACCTACTTTAATTGAAAATAAGGCACAAAAAATACCATTTAAGAAAACCGATAATTTACTGAAAGAACCGGATAATAAGTTTTGAACAAATCATGTGAAATGATTGAAAAACACAACACGGGGCATAGACAACTTGTCTTGTGGCATACAGAATACAATTTTTCGATTCCATAACGTGGCACGTTTAGGAATCACGTTTACGTTTTGAAACGCGTTGTGACGTAGCACGTTTTGGGTAAGTAATCTCCTATGTCATAGGGAATAAGGGCCCTGTGTTGAGACGAAACGACGGCTAATAAACGTTTCATTCTACTTGTCAACATTTTGTGCAGTTAATCAAATTCAAAAATAACTTTTATAACTTGGTTATACGTATAATATTACGTACTTACGTCCTACGTAGTATTATATTTCTTATGTTTATTTAAAACTATGAGAGAACTAAGTACATTCGACGTGACAGGCGTCACAGCTTAGTTGGTAGTAGCTCTGCCTTCCATGCTGTGGGTCGTCGGTTCGATTCCCACCCAGAGCAAATGTTTGTTATATAACATAACATATTAATCAGTTGCAATGACTTGGCAATCCAAAATTTAAGTTTTCGAGCATTTTCAAATTCATTGCGCAGAGCAATTCAATAAAGCTAAGCTACAAATGTATTACAATTGTTTGTGATTGGACTCCTGCAGGGATTCGAGTTCAGTAATCTTTTGATACAACAGAGATTTAAATTGTTTTTCTAATGTTATGTTGAGTTTTGCTGTCTAAACCGTTTAAATCAAAGTATATTATGTGATATTTGCTTTGACGACCGTTGTGGCGCGGTGGGCGATGGTCCGCCTGCGACGCGGAAGGTTGCGATATGGGTTCGATTCCCGCCTTGGGATAAATGTTTGTATGTTCTGCAAATATTGATTACGGGTGTTCTGGGTATTATGTGTATAATAAAAAATATCTATCTATGTAATGTATTGTATTAAGTATGTCAGTCTTCTAGTACCCATAACACAAGCTCTGCTTAGCTTGGGGCTAGATGATGTTGTGTGGATTGTCCAGCATTATTTATTTATTTACTCGTTTTCAATAGAAAATACTCCACCATTATCTTTTTAAATCAAATGAAAGTAGACTGGACGATTCACGGACTTGTAATATGTTACCTACAATTAAACACTTGACCCTGGCAGAATTGTCCGTCGTATTGACGGGCTATAAAAGGGACTATAAAAAAGAAGAAGAAGACTCCTAGAAGCAATCATGAAAATCACAATCGTAAGCATTTTCTTTTTATTGTGAAACAAAAGTAGTTCAAACCCTACCTTCTGGTATTTCCATCCAATGTCGATGAGCACTTGAAATTGACGCAAAATCACTTGTAATAAACTTGTCCCTTTATTGAGGGCCTTTGCCGATCGAAATGTTCAGAGAGGATCGCCGTTCACTTGAGTGCTTTAGTATTCGGATCACAAACACTCAAAAGATAATTTGCTATTAAAATAACTGAGCGGAAACGAAACAATTTCATGCAATAAAAATTCAAAAGATTTTTTAACTGGCAAAACGAAAACGTTATCTCGATTTAAAATATTAGACATAGAATACTGCATTTGACGGAAATAATTTAATATTCAAAACCTTAAAATAATTTAAATTTTAATAAAAGAGCTCCCAATTACACGGTCACGAGGGAAATCCCGAGAACCGCATAAATATCTGGTTACAGAAATTTTCCGGAATACTGGCGTTTAGCTGGCTCGTGAATAACCAGTGCCTTCGCTGGAATTCACATTTAAAACTCCATCAATTTAAGCAATGAGCTATATTTCTAGCTGGCTACATCCAGTACCTCTACCATGAGTTGTCACAGTAAAATCGCCTGACGTTACGTCAATATTAGTATTACGAATTTTAGTACCCAACTATCCGCTAGAACAAATCTTCATACATTTTTTTAACTACAGACGCTAGCAAGTACCTATAGTAGGTATAAATAGTATAGTAAAAACTCATGGTAGAGCTACTGGACTTTGGTTTAGTCATTTTTATCAACAGATTTCAAAAACGATGTTGGAACATTATCCGATCTAGTATGTAAACTTCATCTGTCAAATTTTGTTAATGTCACTTGTAATTAAGAAGAAGAAATTTGTCTTCCTTTCTCACTTACTCATGTTATGGCTATGCGTGCGCTTCTAATAAAGTTACTAATTACTCCTGAAAAATATCGTCTCAATTCCCGAAAAACCATCAAACGAAACTCTTTTGTGTTTGGTAGACTGTACTTCAGAGGTCACAAATAAAGATTAACATCTTATCAGTGCTAATCTTTAAAAATGTGTTTAGTACCTATTTCATTATTTTATTTGCGACAGTTATAAAAAATATTAAGTTTCATTAAAAAAAGGTTACAATTAGTTGTTTAAGGTAGTTATCAGACTTCGACGCAAAGTGCACGAAATAATTACTTTTTGCTGTATTTTTATGAACAAAATAAATAACGATATTAATAACCAATGAATACTTAATCTGGTACAATTAATGTATGTAAATCGAAACCTGATGCCTTTAATATAAACTTAAAAGTTTAAATTCACTACATATTGATAACTCTGGCTTAATTTTACCAAAACTTTGTACAGAACACTAAAACGGGAACCCTACTCGTCCTATTTCTTTTCTACACTAGTAGCAACGTCCTGTCGGCATTCTATTGCGGATTGAACCAATACATGGTCACTAAACCTTGCCTATGAACTTGTTGCGAACCTCACCGAAACCTAACTATCAAATTTCAAGCTAAATACCTTAGCATACGGTTGAAGTTTCAATGTAGCATGAGATGCCTGAGGCTCGCAATACTGGCCGTGGTTTGGGCTTACAGACGTCCGATTCCAATTTAAGTCCCTACTTTAAACCAACAAATTGACATTTCGTATCTTGTCTTGCATGGTTCTAAGGAGAACTAAGAAACGAAACCAATATACAAAATAAATAAGTGAAAATATCTTGACTCAAAGAATATCGACGAAGGAAATATGAAAGTAGTCTTCGCAACTTAATCATCAGCCTGTAGAACTGAAACCATTACTGAACTAGCCCTTTATAATTCATGTAATTAATTATTATTCAGAAATAAAAATGAATGTTCTTATGTAATAATTTAATTTGAATTTACGCCTATTTGAGTGTCATACGATTTGAAAAAGTCAAATAATAATGTTACAGCTCAGTTGGTAGTAGCTCTGCCTTGCATGCTGTGGAGAGTAGGTTCGATTCCCACCCAGAGCAAATGTTTGTGTGATGATCATAAATATTTGTTATGTGCCTGGGTGTTTCTATGTATGTATTTACAAAAAAATGTATATAAGTATTCTATCAGCAATCGAGTTCCCATAACACAAGCTTTGCTTAGTTTGGGACTAGAGTGTGATGAGTAAAATGTCCATTAATATTTATGAAAAAAAAATGTCTATGTTTCTATTTCGCTATAGTATCTAACGATAGCACATCACAGCACTTAGTACGATACATTAGACAGTGTTTACACAGGGCAAGCTCTACTGAATATTAGATGTGCGGGGCCCACCGAATTATCCCCAAATTACTGGCCCAAGGGTCAATGTGTACAACCTACTCGTTATTGTAAAGAGGCGAACGGAGCTAGGATTTAGATACTTAATTTTAGTATCTACTTAAAAAAACACCCTGAGACATTTTGGCTAATTCTATCAATACTTTATGTATAAATAATGCTGGACAATCCACACAACATCATCTAGCCCCTCTAAGCAGAGCTTGTGTTATGGGTACTAGAAGACTGACATACTTAATACAATACATTACATAGACAGATATTTTAAATTATACATATTAAATACCCAGAACACCCGGAATAAATATTTGCAGATCGTACAAACATTTATCCCAAGGCGGGAATTGAACCCGCAACCTCCGCGTCGCAGGCGGACCTTCGCCCGCCGCGCCACATCAGTCGTCATAGTCGTATATACAATCTTTACATAGTACAAGCTTTGTTTACTTGTTCTTATCTCACTTTACCGGTTGAGCGCCGTCTACACTTGCTTTTGTTTGATTCGGAGCGATTATTTGATGAACAAAATGCTGTAGCCGTCTTGGGGCGTCTAAACGGGCCACATTTTATGGCAATTTGTGGCTGCAATACTGTGGCCGGCAACATTGCTACCAATACCAGCCACACTTTGCAATATTTTAAGGATGGCCCGGCATTATAGCCACATATTTTTTGATATGTCAAAATGTTTTTATTTTTATGTGTAGCCAGCGTGTGGCCGAACATCGCTGACTTGTGTTAATACTGTTAATTGTATATTGATGGCTTATATTATGATTGTCATTCTTTTATTATACTAGTATTGTCTTATTTTATTATTGTGGCTGGATTGTGTGGCTCATTAAAGGGTTCTGAATCAAAGGCCATACTATTGCAGCCATATTGCAACATGTTGCCTGCAATTGATTGCTCAGCCATAAAATGTACTAAAATGTTTTATTGATGGCTGGGCAATGTTTGCCCATAATTGCAGCCACAAATTGCCGTAAAATGTTGCCCGTTTAGACGCCCCAACGAATACTTACTACAATTTGTAGGAGGGCATTGATATACCACAACTCAGGTTAATCCTAGTTTGTGTATCGATGTTGTCCAACCAGGGAACACTAAAATGTTAGTCGCATCTGAGTGTTTCCTGGTATAAGATGAAAAAAAAATCCTAATAAAAAAAACGCTAACTAATAACACGATTCGTATAACACATAAAAAACTCTTTTTTAGCGTTGAAAATTATTTAGTATTATTAATATATTATTATTAGCTCGCCCTGATTCCGCCCAAATTGTAAAGGTAAATTCCTTGGCCCTTAGAGACGGAAATTCCAACAAGGTAGTTTACATAGCTACTTTAAATATTTACACGGTACCTTTACATAGCTTTTTACGTAAAAGAAATGCGTACTTCAAAAAAATTACGGAAAGTTACTATATTATTAAATACAGGCATCACAGCTCAGTTAGTAGTAGCTCTGCCTTCCATACTGTGGGTCGTGGCTTCGATTCCCTCCCAGAGCAAATAAAAAAAAATACATAAGTGGAACCTCATGTATATTATTATGTTCTCTTACTACGAATAAACCAAATATTAATGAGTTATATATAAGTACTTGGATTTGAAATAAATAAAAATTGATTTGTTTTAAATGAATGAATGAAAATTCTTTATTGCAAACCTTAAAATCTGTTATTTTCTTAATAAATAACAATCAAATGGGTGGTCTAATCGCTATTTGAGCGACTGCTTCCAGGCAACCTCTTTATTTAATACGCGCATAATAGTCCAGTCAAAATAGACATTCCAGTTTGCATTAATTCCCAACAAGCTGGATTTTTGTACAGGCCTTGAATACGTCATTACCAATGATATGTCAAAAGTCCCCATCGATCCCGCTTGTGCGTTGTTTTTTATTCCAGGTTAAAAGTCATAAATTTGCGTTTTTTGCGTATATCTCTGAAACGACGAGAGCTATCGAAAAATGGTTCAGGCAAAGTTTGTACATCGTAAAATTGTCTACAAAAATACCTCAACCATTTTCTTCTACAAAGCATCGCTTTCGAGATATAGTGACTTTAGACCGCAGGAAAATCGTCGAAGATGCTGCGTTTTTTTCATTTCAGCCGTTTTATCTGCTTCATTGCCACAGAACAAACAGTATTTCTTGAAATTTACTGAAAGGGGTGATGGGTTCGATGGGTTAGTCCTCCTCCGAGGTAATGAATCGTCTTTTTGTTTCAAGAAATACTGTTCGTTCTATGGCAATGAAGCAGATAAAACGGCTGAAATGAAAAAAACGCAGCATCTTCGACGATTTTCCTGCGGTCTAAAGTCACTATATCTCGAAAGCAATGCTTTGTAGAAGAAAAGTGTTGAAGCATTTTTGTAGACAATTTTACGATGTATAAACTTTGCCTGAACCACTTTTCAATAGCTTACGTTGTTTCAGAGATATAAGCAAAAAATGCTAATTTATGACCTTTGACCTCGAATAAAAAACAACGCACAAGCGGGATCGATGGGGACTTTTGACATATCATTTATAATGACGTATTCAAGGCCTGCACAAAAATCCAGCTTGTTGGGAATTAATGCAAACTGAAGTCATAATTTTAGTCTATTTTGACTGGACTATAAGCCCATTTCACACATCATACTTACACGTTGAAATATGAGGGTGTGAAAGTCTTAAGCTTTTATCCCAATAAATAAATTTAAAGTTTTTAATCATTCCGCTAAAGCCAAACTAATTAATTTCATAACGGTTTCAAGTCCAACTTGGATCCTCGTTCGCGAAAGTTTTCGATTTATTTAGTTCCAGTTTGAGTTCCAGATTAATGTACTCTCTCTCTTATTTGCTGAGACATTGCGGGAGAGAGATTCATTGATATTATACCATTATTTACTTAAAGCTTGAGATACTGATAGTAGTGCTTTAGCTTTTAGTGAGAGCGCACACTAACGACAAAACGTACGTATTTTAAAGTCGCGTGCCATTTAGTGCTCGGAATTTCTTTGCGAGACAGAATCCGCAACGAAGTGATTCGTCAGAAAACCAAAGTGTTCGACATAGCTCAAAGAATTAGCAAGCTGAAGTGGCAGTGGGCCGGCCATGTTTGCCGAAGAACGGACAGCCGTTGAAGCAAACGGATACTGGAGTGGAGACCGCGTTTAGGAAAGCGTAGTGTAGGACGCCCTCCGGCAAGATGGAGCGACGATCTGCGGAGTGTAGCTGGCAAACACTGGATGAGAGGAGCCGAAGACCGGGCTCAGTGGCGCGTCTTGGGAGAGACCTACGTCCAGCAGTGGACTAATATAGGTCGATGATGATGATGATGATGATGTGCCATGTAGATGTTAATCCATCCTAGGCGCCATGATGGAATAATATATACAACAAAATACCTACAGAAATGTACAGATCCTCTCTATTTGATAACACGAAAAAACATAAGCTAGAGTGTGAGAGCAACATTGTGATCGCACCAACTAACTTTTTCATAAACCAATTTACCAAAACACTAAAAAATATCGGAAAATCTCAAGATCTCAAGCAACTTTCATTCAATCTGTGTCTTAACTCCCAACGCGCTCGAAAAATAAGCAATCCTAAGCTATAACGAAAGAATCCGGATTGGAAATTTCAAGGGTTACATGATTCTCGATCGTGGATGTAAATGGCCTTTGAAGAGTAGGTATCTACTACCTACCACCTAGTACCTACCAATTCAACAAGATATCATGATCATTATCAGCGTTTGATAAAATTTGATTTTCCCAAAATTTTTGCCTATATTATTGTTGGATGAACGAGTAGGTAGGTATCTCCCAAAACGCGCCACTGAACCCGGTCTTGGGCTCTTCTTGATTTGCCCAGTATTTTTATCATCATCAACCTATATCACAGCTGGGCGTAGATCTCTCCCAAGACGCGCCACTGAGCGCGGTCTTCAGCTCTTCTCATCCAGTGTTAGCCAGCTACATTCTGCAGATTTTCGCTCCATCTCGCTACAATATTTTTATCACTGACTTTTAGCATTTTAGTTCCCACAATAAAAGCTTTGTCTAGTCTGGAACTAGATGACGTGGTGTGGAATATTTATGAATATTTATCTATTAATAGTTTATTCATTTGCATCATAGCGTGCTGGTGCAAATTAATACGTTAGCGAGCGGTTCAACCATAAAAAGTATTTTTTTCAATTTCCAAAAAAATAAGTATTTTAAAGTTCGTTTCACATCCTCATTCCGTTCAATTGTTTCGTTGATTTAATAATTTTATTGCTATTCAATTTATATTTTTAAAACTTTTCATTTTTTAAATTCATTTGAATGAATCGCAGTGGAATAAATTTTTGTTCGTTGGACAAAGCGAAATTTTGTTTTCTTTTCCTTGTCCTGTTTAAAACTACTACAGTAATTAATTGCTAAGTCCCCCATAAATATTAAAAAAATCCTAAATAATGCATATACCTAAATATATAGTGTATTTTTTTATTAAAATATATTTATTAATAATACTTACCCTGGAGGTATGTTTTGGTACCCTATAGGTACTAAAACATAGACTTGTAAATTATAGTCCGCAAGTTCTCTAACCAACCGCTTTAGCGTGTAGTAGAATACTAGAAAAATCCTACCGGCTTTGAAGAACCAGATAACATAGGCTTTCACTGCTTTGAGAATTGTTTGGCAGCAAGGGCTTACTTTAACTGGCCGGGGTTCATTCTGATTGCAATTATTTACTGATTGTTCCAGACCATTTAAAGAAAACAAAGCTAGGATTTCCTGAAATTGCTCCACATTTGTTCTAACTATCTATCTTGAACCATTTCTTGGTAATAGGTACTTGCTACCGGCTTTTCGCTGGATTCCATGTGTATAAACTTACTATTGTATTTCGTCTATATTCAGGTAGGATAAAATAACCCTCTGCAATCATGATCTATCTCACGAGCATGACTAGGCCACAGTCAAACAGCGGTAGAACCTGATTTATAAACACACACACACATAGCCAATGATACATACACATGAGGCGAAGATGTGTGAGTGCATCGGACTGGCATCGCGCCAAACGGTACTTTTATACAATCAGCATTTTCAGCACTAAAAAGCTCGTGACGAAACTGAAAATATCCTAATCATTTTTTCCGTAAAGTTATGACAGAGATTTGAAACAAATGGCATAGATTATAAAATGTGCTAATGTAAGTTACTATAGACAACATATTTTATTTACATTAAATCGAGCAAAACCCCTTAAAAAAATGCACTATTATAATTTATTTTTGCGCTATAACAATAATTGTACCTACATGTATATTAAATAAGCTTAGCCACTTACCTGTATTATTTGAACGCAGACACGTTAGCCTAAAAGCTTTGTACCTTACGTGTTTACTCTGTGCCCACAAAAAGTTTCGTAAATAAAGCTCTTACTACAAGCCCAGTTTATTTTATATATTAACAAAAGTTACACAAATTATTTAAGCTAATATAATAGCTAGTAAAGAATATCTTATGCACACCATAGGCCGATTAATGAAGCATTGCTTTTCAAAACAAAGTAGACAAAGAAAGTAAAAACATGCAAAGGTATGTTTAAGTATATATAGCATCGCGGCTAGATAGTGTTGTGTGAAAATTCAATGAATATTTATGTTACCCCAGTACAGTATATGTCCAAATCTTGGCATAATCATGTCTTAAATTGTCCTTTGTGCCTGTTATTAGATTAGCTTAAAAAACATTATTTTTATTTTTTTTGCCATGAAATTTTTTAAATACTTAAACTTTTTAGTGCGGTGATACTCTGTGGTTCCGAGTTCCGATGTTCAAATGTCTTATTTCGAATCAAACCTTATTTACCATATTTGAAAAAAGAGTTCTACACAAAAAGTATCTATTGTAAAAGAGTTAGCAGTAAAGCGCATGAAACCTCATTTTATTGATTTTAAGGTTATATAATAATTAATCGTTATTATTATATCCGATCACTTTTAATGGATTTAGTAATCGTAACACTAGGCAATTTTTATTTTGTAGGCATTTTCAAAAGATGTTTAATGTGCGCGCGGCATTTTTATGTATCAATAAAAACCATTGACTTCAAATGGCTATGAAATCAAACCGGACTAAGTATGTCCATTATCTTCTAGCTCCATTAACCTCAATATCCGAAATCAAGAGCACCACAGTAGGTAATAGCTGAGAGCGCTCTGTCGCGAAATTGCGCCGACTCTTTGCATTTATAGCACCGAAAATGAAAGATCGCGGGAATAGGATGTAGTTTGTGCGTGTGTGTGTGAATTTTGATGTGGTAGTGGTAGATAATCGTTTGTACACTAGCTGATACCAACATCTATTGCTATAGGTAAGTATTGAATACGACAGGTACTATGCAAATGTGAAGCATCTGTGTTTCTCTTTAAGGAGTAAGTTTTTTTTTAATTACCAACACAATGATTGTCTAGAAGAAATCGCTTCAAACACCATGGTACATTTATTTGCATTTTAAATTATTTTCTTGTCCATTCTTTTACATTTGCAGTAAGAATTTTCATTCATTAATTAAGTCAGCAAAATAGCAGGACATGACTGCTTTTGCCGACTACTACATTCGAACCGGAATCAGCAATGATTTGCGACAGTTCCCATAAATATTAGAAGACTAGAGAACTACTACAAAAGCATTGAAACAGCTGTGTATACATATTTCCGCAGTCATTTCCAGGTCATTCATAATACGCGGTCAGCACTGACATTATACCATTCTAGTTTTTTCTACAGTTGTAATATTCATGTCTGCGGCCACTAACGAGCGCTATGAGCCCCGTATTATAACACTTTTACGTGGTCGCTTCATTTTTGCGGTTTAGTTGAGGGTAGTTGGATGTCTAGCTATATGTTTTATGCGATTTTATACCATGAAAATTTTCGCATTTTATTAGTGTTTTATCGTCAATATGGTTATAGGCAACAAAGTCTACATTGAAGATAGAGGCACGAAAATGATTTTAGTCGAAATTACATTCTCCAAACTTTTTGTTAAGTATTTTCTTTTATCTAAGTATAGTAATTTATTTAGTACTTACCTAAAAAGTGATCATATACTTTTAATGCCAGCTTCCGCCACAAGTTCGTCCGCGTGTAAGTATTTATTAATTGGGAAAAAGTCTATAACAAAGGTCACGGACAAAATATATCTTGTAGTAGAAGAATAACAGTTACGGCCGGTTTCTGGAAATCCAAATCACGATTGATCCGAGTTTGACACATAGTTATTCTTTGATTTTTTCGTTGATCATCGTTCGAGAAACCGGCCGTAAGTATTTTTATTTATCAAAGGATAAAGTTTTATCCAAGCCAACTATACCACATATTGTTTTTTTACCTAATGATTATTATCTTGAAGATTCTTAGTATTTATTTTGACAGAATCTTGTTTCACCAGACTGTTTTGAAACATAAGTAGCAATCCCTGACATTGCTAATTGAGTCAAATTAAACACACATATAATGATATAAACAAAGACAAATGATGCCGTAAGGGCGTGGCGTAGGGCTTGGAAAACTTAAGCGGAGTAAAACGTCTTGAGATAGTTTTCCCTTTTTTTTTTTTTGACGACCGATGAGACGCGGTGCGCGATGATAACACAAGCTCTGCTTAGCTTGGGGCTAGATGATGTTGTGTGGATTGTCCAGCATTATTTATTATTTTATGAATAAAGTTTAAACATTGGTAAATTATAGTAAATGTTAGCACCTAAATCTTATTTCAAGAGTCAGACATGTTAGGATACTTTAAGTCCTAAATTTTCTCGTATCAAGAAGTCTGGAAAATGGCCAAGATCAGAAAAACAAAGGACACGCTGTCAAGAGATATCAAGCTTAAAGCGTGTTAAATATTTTGTAATGCTTTATAATTCCACAATTGTTTCTATGCGTGTCTCTGAAAAGGTCTTAATGAACACACCTCTTTTAAGCAATATAACGATGGAGGTTGTAGGTATGAAACCTCCATGGACCGACCTCATGTTGCCACCGTAAACAGTGAATTCTGAAGATGTGTCTCAGACAGCCTTAAAACCTCTCCGTGTCACTAGTACAACTGGTGGTAAAAATGACACTTCTGTTTTACTACCAATAGTAGGTACCTACTCGAATAACTAGCTGTGATTGCCTGACTGAAAAAATCTGAATTTAAGACAAAACTTGTTTGTAGTCATAATTTTTAAAATTCTACATTCCCTATAAGTTACTATATTGTAATAGTAGCTTGTGTCTAAAATGTCAGAATATTATCTTCCAAACACACCGTTGTATGTTTACATCCTTAGTCAAAGTTTCGCAACGAATAAGTAACTTATTGTCGAGCTCAAAGTTCGTAAAAGTAGGTACACATAATTGCGAAAGTTCGTCGAGTGACTGGATGAATTATACGTGCGGTTATTTACAACCTAAAACGTATGAAATTTCTGCTATTTTGTATAGAGCTCACAAATATTGAAAATTGAAAAACAATTGGTCTGACATTCAGAAGAAATAGTTTTTTGAACTGGCAATGGTATGTCTATATAAAGCTTGGTATAAAAGGCTTAATTCCCTCATTTTAGTAGTAATACTGTAGTAAGACAGTTTATTTAAGTCTCTTTACCCGTGAACCGTCAAGTCACGTGACTTTAAGAGACGCTTCTTCGTCGGTGTGCGTTTTCCCTAAGAGTTGATATTTTAATCTAGCTTACTAACCCTTTCGGTGTATTTCTTCAATTTGTTTTAAACGTTCACAAATGCAACTGTGAAAAATAAACATGGAACCCGCGAAACTGCGCTGCGTCAATAGCACATAAGCACAGGATTATGCTTGCAGCAATTTATTGCGAGTCAGTAATTTCCGGCGCAATTTCGAATCTACAAACGTAAAATAAATATGAAACCTTTTCGAAAAATTGAACGTTTTAAACGATGCTCGCTTCTGTATTAATGCTCAAGAATAATTGGAGTATGCGGAATGGTTTTCTCACTGTTCAAATAAATATGGACATAATAATATGCGATAGTTATATTTTCACTTTTAAGGTTATGTTGGCTCATAAATGTACAGAGCTCGGCTCAGTAACGAAAAGAAAAAGGTGAAATTTCTTCTTCCTCTTCATCCTGCCCTTTTCCCACTAGGTGGGGTCGGCACAACATGTTCGTTTCTTCCATTCTCTTTTATCATTTGTCTTCTCAGTATTCACTTCTTTCACGTCATTAATCAAATTATATTAGTTTTTTTCGACTTAAATGTTCCCAATATCTTTAGAGGCTCAAACCATTATGAAAATCAAGCAACTTCCTACTTTTAATCGGCTCACGGGATTACAATCTCAAAGCAAACCCAATCTAAAGGATAAGTAGTTACAAGATGTTTCAAATAGGACAAAATGTTTGAAACTTAATCTGCCTAACTTCTAAACCGCAAAGATTACACGCACCACACTGTTTACCTAATTCAAGCTAAAACTCTGTTTGTGTATCTCCACCAAACAGTTGGTGTAGTCAGGGGCATAGGATTATTGTGCCCTATAGAATCACATTTGCGACGCTTATCTCTACCCCACGTTCTATGCTATTGTAACTGAGCTGTGATACACAGTCTTAGCACTAGTGTAGTCCTGCTAGATAACAAAAAGGTTGTGTTTGCTTAGCCGTGTGTGTATAAGAACCTTGCTTAGTACAACAATCGTCAAACAGTTGTTAGGTAAAAGTATAAAATATTTTAATGAATTCTAAAGTAGTTGGTATATGCAATGTTTCTGTACTAAATTTACTTTCATGTTTTATTTTATTTTCAATTAAGTAGGTATAACATAGTTATACCAAATCGCAGTGTGCTAGGTGAACTTCATTCAATGTATTGATATGTTATACAGCCATAAATAAAAGAATAAGATTGTTGAGCAATAGGCTAGTTCTAACAATTGATTGTATTTAAAAGTTAATGATCCAATCTAGGACTCTTTAATGTGGAATCTAGCACACTAGCTAGATTCTGCAAATTGGTGTGTCATGTCGACTTAACTTTATATTAAGATAAATATTAATTTTGTATCAAGAAAGAAACTCGTGGTGAACTGGTGCTTAGTGCTGCTAAAGACAGGAATATTAGAGATTGTTCGACCTGGAGCATGTTGAACAGAACAGTGCATATTCAGTTATAACGTGGGTTGTATCGACTAGCACAATTGTATCTACTGCAATACACATGAACACGTTGTGTGTAAATTGTTTGGCAGGATTTTTTTTAATTTATTGTCAATTTCTTCAAGTTTTTTTCTGTTTTCAAAATTATTTCTGGGCGTCTAGTCGAAGCGACGCGTGACCCGAGGGCTGGTGAGTATCTGGCCCAACGTATCAGCATTGCTATTCAGCGCGGCAATGCAGCCAGTGTCTTGGGTACGCTTCCGATTGGTACTGATTTGGATCAGTTGAACTATCTATAGATCGTTTGCAACGGTCTGTAGATAGCTCAACTGTTTCTTATGTATTTTATATGACAATGTACATTTTGTAAATACTGTATAGTCGTAAGTTTGTTTGTTAATAAAATTCAATACAACACTAGTTTTATACACATTTCATTTTTCATGGGGAGCTTGTTTTAATAAGAATACTTAAGAGCGTTTAGCCGACATCAGTATCTTATCTTATCTTACCACGACACCACGAAATAATTTCGTGGTGTCGTGGTAAGATAAGATAAGATACTGATGTCGTGTAGGTGACGTGTCGGCTACACGCTCTTTAGGTATCTACGTATTAAATCCCGATTAGGTAACATGCGCAAACAAGAAACAATATTTCTTAAACTTGCAAACAGTTGTACGTTGTGTGGCTTTCTCTAGTTCCCATAGTACCTAGCTACAACTTTGAAAGGATTTTCGTAACACATTATTTCGCTAAAGTTTTGCAGACTTAAGTATACGTCTTGGCAACAGAGGAAAAAACTACAATTTCGGCTCTGGCCAGGAGCCAAATTTTGCTTGGCCCTCGTGTAAACGCCGCTGAGATGAATGTGTTCATAAATAATTCGATGAAGCGTTTTCTTTGAGCTTTTCAGACTAATATCCCTATGTTGGAGCGGCAAATAAATCGAACTAATACAAAATGCTTTTGTATGTCTTTGCAATAAATTGCATTCCAGAAACGTCTGGGACGTAAATCAAATTCTTTGGATAAAAATTCTTTACAAATCTATAAAGCTCAGTTGGCATTCCATTATTACCATTTTTAAACAGCGAAAATGATGAATTGTTTTGCATATTAACATTTTAAAAATATAAACGAAATAAAACCGACGATCGAAGGTGCAAATTGTTACTGGAGTCGAGACTACGTTAAGGCAAGTGTAAGACGCCCTCCGGTGAGATGGAGCGACAATCTGCGGAATGTAGCTGGTACACACTGGATGAGAAGAGCCGAAGACCGGGCTCAGTGGCGCGTCTTGGAAGAGACCTACGACCAGCAGTAGACTGATGACTGACCAGATATAGGTTGATGATGATGATACGAAACAAGTGATGATGTAATCTGACTAATCCACATCAGTACCAACAGCAAGCGTTCCCGCTATATCACTGCCACCAAATTTTTCGCTTAAACATATTGTTTGTTTGTCCACAGGTCACAAGCCCAGTTCTGGTGGTAGAACTGACCCTCAACAGGCTAGAAGGTACCCAGCTCAGGGCTCTGGGTCTCCTGTCTGTGTTTGGGTTCAATGTGACCTACGCAGTTAGGGCTCCCACGGACCCACCTGGACCACCTTCGTGCAGCGCGATTGAGTGTAGACTTCTGGGACACTGCAATGCTAGACAGGACTTTCAGTGAGTACCAACTTTGATTAGAACTTTTTAAAATAAAATGAGGGTAGAGGAAAGACAATGTGCAAAGCTTTATGCGCCATGATGTTTTCCTTTACAGTTTAGCAATTTAGGAAAATACATGACCTAATTTAAACGCAGTAACTTCATAATTGGCGGAGCTGTTATCACTATACTACCGACGCTCCTGAATCAATAAATAGTAGGGATTTTGTCAATCTTAAAAGTAAAATGATCTTTTCAAACCGCATACTAAATTACATATATAAAGTTTTTTTTAAACTTCATTCAAAACTATATAGTTATAAAATTCATAAAAGTGATACCAAATTACCAAGGTACTTTACCAAAGGCAAACAAACTTACATTCAACTCCATTTTAAAATTCCAACCACATCAAACCGCTTAACCTTTGCTCCAGAGCAATTTGAATAATTGAATAAAACTTAGCAAGCGAAATAACTTCAACTTGATGCATGATTTTGGAAATTTTAAAAGTAAACTAATCTGTTCAGAGACGACCGATGGGGCGCGGCGGGCGAAGGTCCGCCTGCGACGCGGTTGCGGGTTCGATTCCCGTCTTGGGTTAAATGTTTGTACGATCTGCAAATATTTATTCCGGGTGTTCTGGGTATTTTATAAGTAAGTATAATAATAAATAACTATCTATTTAATATATTGTATTAAGTACTTATGTTAGTCTTCTATTATCCATTACACAACCTCTGCTTAGCTTGGGGCTAGATGATGTTGTGTGGATTGTCCAGCATTATATTTATATTTCCGAGAAATTATTCAGTAAAATCTTGGAAACCCATTACAGCAGTCAATAGGGTGTGAAAATTCTGTGTGAACGTAGATTGAGTGAGGGAACTGACGTCAAGGGTAGTCATAGAGCCATTTTGCTCGCGAAATCATATTGCCTATTTACCCCTTGGATATTATTAAAAATGAACAATATTTTATGATAACTTCAAAACGAGAGGTCTGGCAGGTAAACGGAAAAAATATAAAAGAAAAAAAAAGAAAATTGCTGTTCCATTTTTAAATCAGGAACGCTTTTTTTTTATTTGGAACTGTCAAAACACTGGATTCGTACGCCTTTACTTGATAGTGTGTGAATTTGCCAATTTAAATAGGTTCGGGGAAAAAAACACGCATAAATAAATGAAAACGTTAAAAAACTATTTAAAAACTATATAATCATATGGTAAGTAAATACTTTTGAACTCGACCATATTTCTCTAGTTGATTGCATTCATATTTTTACTACTACACGATTTGAAGCCAAAACTTAAAATCGTTTCTAGTTCTTCTGTACATGCAGTTTTCTTTGCTGCGGTTCAGTGATGAATTGATCAATATTTTCTGCTGCCAAAATTTGCCAAAAACACGAGCCAAATAAACTCAATAAAATTTTCGAACTGTAGAAAATGTACTATTGGAAATTGTACAATTTCTCGGCTGAAAATCTTTGACGTATTCTAAACTTAGCTAGTTTATTTTTTTATTAAAGACCAGAAGCTAACAAATCTAAAGGAATATTTTAGATAAGTAATTTATCTGGTACCTAAATCTCTCTCTAGGTTTTCCGTGCATGTCAATTGGGGTGTAAAATATGTATTATTAAATTAGCCTATGTATAATTCTGATGTTTATACTACAGTATCGTAAAGCTTCATTAAGCAGTTTTTGCGGGAATCCAAGGTAACAAACATACATCCATCTATACAAACTTTCACGTTTAAAATATTAATTGATCTAGGACATATAAAAAAAAAGCCTATTTACTCACAAACAATATAAAATAAATAATAATGCTGGACAATCCACACAACATCATCTAGCCACAAGCTAAGCAGTTTGTGTTATGGGTACTAGAAGACTGACATACTTAATACAATACATTACATTGATAGATAATTATGTTTTTTATTATACATATAGATACGATATTTACTTACTAATATATTATTTGCAGGGAATTCTTCTGTTCATGTTTCGAGGGCTACTCCGGCGTGGACTGCGGCGTCGGGCCCCTTTGCCCGAAGACCTCTAACATGTGCAAAAACGGCGGCACCTGCAGGTAAGATTTATTGGGAAACCTTTCATTTAGAATTTATGCTAAGGTCCCTGCCAAATCAAATCATAAAACCTTGCAGAAAAATTATACTCAACTTTTATAGATGTTGAAAGTAATGAGAATATAATATCATTCGCATCATTTTTTATTCTGCGTTGTCATCTTTAATATGACTATTTTAATAGTCGATATAAGTATGAAACTATACTATTTAGTAGAGTTATTATACTAATATTTTTAATTATTTTCTTGAACTAGTAACTAAGTATTAAAAATATTAGATATATTATACAGGTTATCGCAGGCCCTAATAACAGTACCTAAATTGCGCGTCGGCTCTTTAAAGTTATCAACGTAGCCTAAAAATTGAGAATAATATTTCATAATAAATACCAGTATTTATATCATAATTACAAAGTTTGTTGAAATTTTGATATTGTTCACCTTCACATACCATCATGTCGTTTATACATCCTTTAGAATTCATCTAGTGAACATCCGCAGACAAATTAATCCCGTCTAAAATGTTTTCTTATCCGACAGCCATTAAGTACATTCATTAACAAATAGCGGTCACCGGTTTCCTTGAACGTCGAGCAATTTCCTCTGCATAACGAATTTTGTGGTTTGCGGAACCACGGCGGAATTCCATTCAATATTTTCCGGGAACTTTCTCTCGTTACAAGTTAAATGCACATTACTCTGAAACGGTTCGTCCCACTTAAGTAACGTTTTGTGTTGCTGTAGGCTGTCTCTTCTGCGGTTCCGACTAGGGATGGGAGAAGTCAACTCGTTGTTAAATAAATATGCGTAGACTTTTCAGGCAACGCCTTTCCACGTATTGCTGAAAAAACGACGGTGAAGATACGTACAGAGACATTTTCTCGATCAATATTCAGAGTTGCCAGTCTTTTCATACACTTTTGCTTCATTTTTCACCTAAAGCAATTATAGTTCTTTGGTTCAAAACACCAGCTTCCCGTTGGAATATTCAATAAAAAATACTATGAGCAAAAGTGATTCAAATTCCGATATTATAAAACCTTTATCCCGACTCTATCCGACGGACTTTCGTTCAGTTTAATTATGCAAACTCCACGGCTGGCTGTTGAAAAGAGTTCGTGGAAATTGTTCGTTGGTTATTCTTTAAATATATTACCTTTGACTTTTAACTCAATAGTAAAATAGAAAAATGTCGCATATAAATCTGTCGGTTTATCTACGCTTTCTGTTCAATTTGTCAGACTAACTACCGGTTTCTGGAAACCCAAATCACGATTGATCCAAGTTTGAAACATAGTAATTGTTTGATTTTTTCGTTGATCATCGTTCGAGAAACCGGCCGTAAGTATATATAATATATTTCCGGTGTTTTCAGATAAAATAAAATGCTTTTTTAAAGCAGTCTTCAAAGACGACGCGACATAATTTAAATTTAATTATTATAAAGTTAATATACCTACAAAGTTTAATTATTATAAGATTTTATATTCTTATATGGTATATGTTATTATTTTAATGTGTATTATTGTCATAATTTTTGAAAAAATTCAGAAAAAGAAAATGCATGATGACGAATTATATTAGGTGAATCTGATACCTAAATACCTATTATTTACATTGATAAATGTCCATGAAAGCAATAAGTTGCTTGTATTACCCTTTATATTATTAAATAAACATAAGAACACATAAATAACATTAATTTATTTTCGTTCTCGATCCACGGAACAGTTTTCATAGGAGCTTTCTGTTAGCTGAAATACTATCTGAGATTAGGCTAGCTATTCGCCGCGAAAGATATAAATGAGTAGTATCCTTCTCAATTTATTATCTTCATAATATATGTAATACATAATATAACATAATATAATACATATCAAAACAACTGCACGCGTTTTACAAAGAGAACTATATTATATCCTATTGTTTGTGTTTAAATCTAGTGCTAAAAATGGATTTAAGCCCCCATCATGTTTAATTTCAGTGCAAGTTGTGTTTACTTGTTATTGGTTTCTCATGTAGCAAAATACTCAGTACTTTATTCACAAACAAACTTACGACTATACAGTATTTACAAAATGTACATTGTTATATAAAATACATAAGAAACAGTTGAGATATCTACAGACCGTTGCATACGATCTATAGATAGTTCAACTGAATACTTATGTAAACTAGCATGTAAGCTTGAAGTAACTGTTGGTAGACCTAATAAATAAATATATCGCTCAATTACGAATTTCATTTTCATAATAAGCTTTGTATCGTTGAGTGGCGTTCACTCGTCTGCACGACCATGATTACCGATTCGGGGTTGACCGAATCACTCTTCATCACATTAAATATTTTACTTGCATTATAATTATTTTACCTTTCGCATTGCTTAATTGACCAATTTCGGTACAACTCTTTATAATTTAATATAAACTAATAAAATAAAAACGAAATAAATACAATTTATAAACGTATATAATCTACAATTTATATAATCTGTCAAGAAGACAGGTACTATATACCCTTGGTATGGTATATATGGTATATATGATATATACCCTTTAACAAAAAAAAATATATTCGCAGACATTTCACACATCGCGTTCTAGGCTCAACCTAAGCACAGCTTGTAGATACTATGGGAATTAGACTGCTGATCGAGAATACTTACTTCGGCTGGTGAATACCACTTTGATATCTACTACGAAAAATGTAATATTTCTATACAAAAACACATCTAGTTGCGGCAAAACTATCTGAGATTAAAACGGAAAATTAAGTTTCCTCCTAGCAAAAATGATTTATGAAACTCAGCATTTGTTTGTTGCGGCACTTGGCTGGCTGACTGTGAATGATATATCACTAATATCTTTTCCTGGTTTATATACATAAAAGCCTAAATTTTGCTTGCTCGAACTACTTACTTCATTCTTTAATCAACTTAATAAAGTATTTCTGGTTAAAGTTATATCTGTACGGAAGGTACTTATTTTAACAGGCGTGACAGCTCAGTTGGTTGGCTCTGCCTTCCATACTGTGGGTCGTGGGTTCGATGACATGTGTCTGGGTGTTACTATGTATCCTATATATGTATTTACAAAAAAAATGTGTACAAGTGTTATATCAGCAGTCTAGTTCCCATGAATGTCCGTGAATATATTTTAATTTTTAACTTATTCTTATAATCAATAAGTGACGTAAACTTTTATGTCCGCAATTTACTTTTTTAATAATGATATTTATTCTCGCACAAGAGGCAACATTTACAAACATACATAAAGCTTACAGAGGCACATTTCGATACTTAAGTAGATAAGAAACTTAAGAAAGTAAGTAGGCAAACATTTACATTACTTAGGTCAACGTACGTCCAGGGACAAAGGAGGGTTTCACTAAAAAACATAAAACCCGTGAAAATATTTGTGGAGGTTATTTGGGTATATGAATAAATTAAATGAAGAATATAATTTAATCTTGTAAAATAATGAAGATATTTTTAACAGCTTAATGTTGTTCTACGACTTGGTTTGTTCTTATTGTTTAGTGTATATTAACACTTGCGTAATAAATTTACCGTTTGTATGCTCTTAGAATAAGATTTGGCTAACAAAAATTAAAATTTTATATTTAATTTAATTTAAATAAAAATTAAATTGTACCTATTAAATACAAAAAATAAGCATTAAATTAACGATTAAGTACATAAACTATATGATAACTAGAATCAAGTATATTCTCAACGACCAATCCCTCTCTCTCTCAAAAGAATCAAATACTAACGGCCGGTTTCTCGAACGATGATCAACGAAAAAATCAAATAATTACTATGTGTCAAACTCGGATCAATCGTGATTTGGGTTTCCAGAAACCGGACGTAAGAGTTAACTAAGGTAGACTATATAGTCGTTTATTACGAGTGTGTAAATCGAGCTTAGCACACCTGTCTTCAGAATTCCAGACTAAGCGAGAATGCAAGAGATGTTTCTAATCCATTACCTATCAGATACGTAGTACCTCTACATACCGAAGACGTGGCATTGTTTGAAATCCTTTGCGATCTTGCTAGACTTGCATTCAGCTTGCTTTCTGTTTTGTGCGCTGAACAAACGATAGACTGATCAAAGTATTGAAGTTTTCTGAGAAAAAGTCCTTAGAAAACAGAGCAATAGAGTTTTCAATAGAGAAACAACGCAACATACAAATTACTGCAAAAATGTGAGCATGTGCTCAGTGTTATTTATACTTGGAAACATCTGACTATTTTTTTTACTGCAGAGATGGAATAAAGTTATCTTTATCGTACATTGGCTTGATCGTGACACTATTTAATCCTCTATAATGCATATAATTATATACTGTAATAATCTAGATAACTGCTTTGCGAGAGATGGTAGGAAATATGGCCTACTAACTTTTTCAACAATCAAATCATTGCATACCTCGGAGTTCTTGCTTCCCGCATACCCTTTCATGCATTAAAACATTTTTTCTTCCCCTCATTTCCACTCCACTGAATGTAAAACAAATGTTTCGACAGACAGATGGGCCCTGCCGCAGTCAGCTGTATATGCGCCCCGGGGTACACCGGCGACCTCTGTGAAGCACAGATTGCTTCTCCAGGTATTTACCAGACAAGAGGGGTCGATACGAATAAATGTGACAATCGTAGCGTAGCTGAGATACACTGCGCGGCGATCCTTCAACGTTCGACAGTCAAGTCGAGTTAGATGCGCATTGTGTCTCGAATAAGATTACGTAAAACACGTGGTGATAGACAGATCAACATTGTTCGTGATTACCCCTTTTGTCGTTCTACTAGCAGTGAAAAGAAATCGTGTAAAAAAATATGGAATTGGTTACATGATTTTGCGCTCAGAAATGTAATTTCCATACTTTTTGAATTTTTACGCCTTGTAGAATGTCAACATGCTCGTTGCTCGGAGCCCCAGGCAGCCTTGAAAAAATAAATGTGAAGATTGTAGCGAAAAAATGCAGTTGGAAATTAAGCGTTAACTAGGTAGATGTTGATTTATGGCTGTGGTTTCTTTGTGGAGCGGCTCATTTTAACCTTACTTTTTTTAAGAAAATACTTTGTACCACTTACTTACTTAATTATAACTCAGAAGAACATGAAATGTAGTACTATAATATTAGTAATGTCTGTACACAAATACGCAGTAAACTTCTGAAAATACTAGTTATTAAATCTAGTAAACTAAATTAAACTGGTTCTACGAAATGAATAGCAAACACAACACTCTTAACTCACATTTTCAGAACTTACAAAGCAATTAGCTTCAAAGCAGTGTTCCTATTTGTAGTTCCAACAGGTGCTACAGATAATTTACAGAATTTGAAATATCTGCGCAATTTGCTATCAATTTATGAGCCCATTTAGATTTGGAAATCGATTTGTAAAAGTTTTTGAACATGTTTGTTCCATTAGTTACATTTTATGAAGCTCACTAGTGAAGTTACAGTCGCCCACTCGCCCACTCAACCACTCGCCCGGACCTTTGTCAGCAATTTGTATTTAAAATCTTTCGCGGATGTTTTGGTGAAAATTATTTGACAAACTTAGTGGATACAATTCTCTTCTATCATCGAGCTGGGAATCGTTGGCGTAAATCCTCAAACAACTAATAAACAACAAAATTATCAGTAAATGTAAAAACTGGTATTATACTTGCACAGAAAAGTCTCGTAAGTGTTTGTCAGATCAGAAGTTTTATTATTTACATTGTACTTGAAACCATTTTCTTCTAATTAAGGAATGCCGCGGCATGCACTCACATAATAAAACAACTAGACTAGGTAAAAAAATAAATTAAAAGTAAAAAGATTAACAAAAAAAATCTCTTTCACAAAACATCTGTATCCAATCGCTGGTTTGAACTCCTCTGATTTTCGGTCGACCAAAATAATCTACTGAAATTATACAAAGGTCCGGACAACAAAGAGACAGTTCATAGGTTTACTCAGGGCCGTCTTTACCCGGGGGTGCAAGGGGTGCGGTGCACCCGGGCGCAGAGCGCCCGGGGGCGCCTGCCGAGCGCTGCTTAATATACAGGGTTACATGGAAAGTCGTGCTAGATCCGTTAAGGGCGTAGAGTACCCATCATTTCTGACTTATTTTACTAAGAAACACCCCACCCTAAACTTAACCTATTTCGAGAATTTCGACTTTTAAAGTTTTATTAAAAATTGCAGATTTTTAGGCTACTAAATTTATTTTTGTTTTTTCTGTGCATCTTATTATTATTATTTTTGCATTTTTACATGGGTAATAAGATGCTTTAGGACGTCAATCATTAAAATAGTGCATAAGTTAATTGATTAGATCGTAGTAAAGAAGTGAAACTTATGAAATAAAAAAATATTTTAGAAGGTTTGTTTTTCTCTAAGGGATATCTAAAAAAAATATTATGGCACTTGTTCGGCGGATGTTATAATAAATATCTACGTTTCAACAGCTATCTAACGACGTATAATAATGTAGGGTTTGTATTACATTTCGTGGAAAAAAAGTAGTTGGGGCGCTCCAAGTTGCAGTTCTAACGGTCCCACGCGAGCAAGACAAGTGAAGATTTAGGTAGATGCGAATGAAAGAAAAAATGTGTAGAGACCGGCTAGGGCTGGGAATACAACAGGGGAAATTGTTTTGGTTGTCAGTCTGCTTTTGTGCTTCGTACATAGTGAATGTGGTATCGTTTTGCTCTTCTCCTAAATATCTGAAGAATATGCTGATATGCTTATTTGTTACGGATACTGCGATTGTGTGCCTGCAAATAAAGCAAAGCAAGTCAAATAAGCATATCAGCATATTATTTAGATGTGTAGGACGTCATTTTCAAAACTTCCGTATCACAGGTACAAATCAGAGTCCGGTTAACGAGCACAGTAGTCAAAATCAGAAGAATTAGTTCAGAATGACAGCCAAGTTGAAAAAAAAGAGCAAAACGATATTACATTCACTATGCAGACTGACAACCAAAACAATTTCCCCTGTTGTATTCCCAGCCCTAGCCGGTCCCTACACATTTTTTCTTTCATTCGCATCTACCTAAATTTTCACTTGTCTTGCTCGCGTGGGACCGTTACAACTGCAACTTGGAGCGCCCCAACTACTTTTTTTCCACGAAATGTAATACAAACCCTGCATTATTATACGTCGTTAGATAGCTGTTGAAACGTAGATATATTTATTATAACATCCGCCGAACAAGTGCCATAATATTTTTTTTAGATATCCCTTAGAGAAAAACAAACCTTCTAAAATATTTTTTTATTTCATAAGTTTCACTTCTCTACTACGATCTAATCAATTAACTTATGCACTATTTTAATGATTGACGTCCTAAAACATCTTATTCCCCATGTAAAAATGCAAAAATAATAAAAATAAGATGCACAGAAAAAACAAAAATAAATTTAGTAGCCTAAAAATCGGCAATTTTCAATAAAAATTTAAAAGTCGAATATCTCGAAATGGGTTAAGTTTAGGGTGGGGTGTTTCTTAGTAAAATAAGTCAGAAATGATGGGTACTCTACGCCCTTAACGGATCTAGCACGACTTTCCATGTAACCCTGTATATTTAGATATTTCATTGAACTTAACGCCATTGCACAGTTTCATATAGATACAGGTTACGACAAACACGTATGCGCAAAATTAAATATAAAAAAAAACATCAACAATAATCATTGTTTGTTTTACTTTTATTACGCTTTCGGCGCTTGTCATACCGCTCATGATGTGCAAGTTAAAATGACTCTTATTACGCGCGCGGCAAATTCTCTAATCCAAAGAGAGTGTATACGTAGGCGAGTGCAAATCATAAGTTGCCGATCAGACAACACGTTTCTTATGCGGCCGCTTTGTACGAACTTGTGAGCTGTATGTACTAAACTCGCCCGTCTACACGGCGGCGCCGCGCGTGGCCGAGCTGGCCAGTTAAGTTGGCGGAGTGCGGGAGACGCGAGGGAGGGGGCTACTTTGTACTTGATTCGCCAAAAAATAGGATCGAGTTCTATTCGAATCAACTTAATCAACAACTTACTACTTAACTCGCGATTTACATTTCGCCAAGTACAGTGGCGAGTTAACTTGCATCATTGGCGAGTTAAGTAGTAAGTTGTTGATAAAGTCGATTCGAATAGAACTCGATCCTATTTTTTGGCAAGTCAAGTACGAAGTAGCCCTCTCCCTCGCGTCTCCCGCACTCCGCCAACTTAACTGGCCGGCTCGGCCACGCGCGGCGCCGCCGTGTAGACGGGCGAGTTTAGTACATACAGCTCACAAGTTCGTACAAAGCGGCCGCATAAGAAACGTGTTGTCTGATCGGCAACTTGTGACTTGCACTCGTCTATGTTTGAACCATACTTACTACTTATGACTTAACTGACCATTTTTTTAACTCGCCATTGTACTTGGCGAAATGTAAATCGGGCATAAGAAAACCAGGGCGCAGGCTGAGCCCCGCACCCCGGCGCCGAATAGACTTAAGACGGCACTGGGTTTACTCAAACAAAAGCCGAGATAGCACAATCTGGAATTAAGAATACAAAGAGATGGCAACACAACAGGGAGATACCTAGGCCAGGCACCCGTTCACTGAAACAGAACACTTCTTGGTTTTATTTGGTTGGATTCGTTGAAATTTAAATCTTAAAACTTACAGTTTTTGTAGTGAATAATGAAACATACTTTATTGTACATGAAAATGTGTAGTTGAAATGGGAGGAGATAGTAGCAGCGGAGCTTTTCTTAAATTAGTTCGTAAATTATAAGATGTAGAAATACATTCTTTATATATCCATCTAATGTACCTACTTACTACAACCGCGTTGCTGTGGTCCGGCTTGAAGGGTAGGGCTGATACAATTAGAAGCTCGTGATACTCAACTTTATGTCTCAAAGTTTTGGACCCAGTGCATTGTCTCACATGTGCATTGTCTCACACAACTGCATTGTGAGCATGTGAGCATTGTACACAGTGATAAGCTTAGAGTATGTCCAAGGCGTACCATGGACTTACTTTAAGCTTATCAATTTTATCATACAAAATAATAAGTAACAGATTTCAATTTACTTGTCATATTACAACAATGAGATATACAATATAATTTCGTGCGAATATAACCTAAAAATTCTAACTATAGGCTCAGTTTTGCCGCTCGTAGAAATTACCTACTTGGAATCTCTGAGGCGGCTCTACAATTTATCATCATTACCGCTGCGCCCAGATTTGAGAGGTTTCAGAAATTAATAAGGACTTTAGCGTATATGTTAAAGGCTTTGTCATACATCAAAACTTTGGAAAGTGCTACGTAATTTATAGTAGCTAGATTAAATATAAGTTTGTGGTACTATAAACTAACTAAATATACAAAATAGATAAGAACATTTTTTTTTCAGAGTGTGGTATAGAAGAATGCGCAGAAGGCTGTAAAGAAGGAGCTTCGTGCGACTGTAATCCGAAAGATTCTGATACTTGTGAGTATTATATATCGAATTTTTTAAACTTTCGCGACCAGAGCTCATGTCTGCTCGCGACCACGGCTATTGCAACTTAGCCGAAACGTCGGGAATAAAAATAATAAGATAAAGAAAAAAGTAAAAACATATGTGCGCATAAGCGATAAAATCTCGTATAATATAATTATGTCTTTACTATATATCTTGTATCGTAAAATCAACGTTGTATAGTAACACAACACATAATTTGCGTACTTTGACAGTCTATACGATCAATTTTATTTGTTCAAAACTGAGCACAGATTTTGACTAAGTATTTTCATTTTCAGTATCCGCTCGCTTCGAAACAATACTACAAGTGGTAGACCAGCCGAGTATTAACATATCCTTGGAAGTAGTTAAACAGGTACAATATTTTAATATTTGGTTACCATACATTGAGCTATTTTTTTTTACAAGTTTTAGGCAAGCGATTGACCGCGATCTCACCTGATGTTAAGTGACGATGCGGTCGACGATGTAGCACACTTGCCTAGAAATTACCCATTCACTCGTCTAATAGAAAGCTCTATAAAATAAAATGCTTATATACATGAGTTAGGTAAGATAAATATTCATGTAAGTACATTTATAATAGATATTGTTTTAAAATTTTATTATTAAGTAATAAAATCACAATTTAAAACAAAATTTTTACTGAACAATGTTTCTATGACTATGACTAAAATAGGTTTCCAATTGTGAAAAATCTAATGCTTTTTCTATATAATTGATATAAAACAGATATTCTGTAATAATAAAATTAAGTCTTGCTTAAATTATATTATTATAGAAAATCTTCCATAGAATATTAGAAATCTAAAAACATCTGTTACTTCATTCAACTCAGCTTTTCTTCGTTTCCAGATAACGAGCTATCTAAAAGCTTCAAATATCACTTTGGAGGATGAAATAGAAATTTTAAATATAAGGTGAGTCATTCAAATCTCCATTTTAACACGTTTTGCGGTGAAAACTGCTAGCAAAACGGCCCGTCACGGAGCCAATATCGGCTTAGTGACTTGAAAGTTTATAGGCTTCTGAACACTTCCGATATTTGAATTCTTGATGGTGCTTTCATAAACGTACTTAGCTGTTAAACTTGACTTATCAAGCTGGGTCTCTATCAAGCAAGTTGGTGAATTGGTGTAGCGCCGATCATGTTTATACTTAGTATGAGTGTTGGCGTAACATCAAACTTTTATGCCTTAATATTTATGATGCGGCATAAAGGCAAAAACTTTACATGTAAGCTGCAGAAGTTTCAACTTTACTCTTCTTCTTCTTCAGTGTCAATCACTTCTAACAACTTTAAACTCGATTCGAGTAGAACTCTAGAACTCGGCTATTTTTATCCCCCTGTTGGTAGCGTCTGAATGAGCGTTGTCTGTAGCCACATTAAACAATTCGATTTCTGTCATTTATCGATACGAAATAATTAGTTTATTCGGTGTTCTAAATATAGCCGAAAACAGAACGATATGAGTGTCAAATTGCATTGTAAATAAATAAATAAATAGGAAAAAGAGATAAATAGGAATAGGTATTGATTAGTCTTAAAATAATTACATTTCAAAGGTTTCATTAATACTATTTCATTTTGTGTTAATATGTAACTCTATAATAACGCCAATGTGTGTTTCCAGTTCAGTAGATGCAAACAATGCCCGTACAGTGTGGCTGCGCGTGTGGGGCTCCAGGAAGGAGGCTGGTGCACTGAGGGCCGCGCTCGCGAGACTAGCCGCCATCAGGTCCAGGACAGACCGACTGAGGTTGCTCCCTGCGACGCTACATTTCGATATGCAGCCGGCTTTGAGCTTACATGTAAGAATTTTAATTATTATTTAAGTACTATTTTCTTTAAGAGTTTTAATGAAAATGAGAAAAAAAAAACTTTATATTAGTTTGTCTGTTACTACTTAGTATTTTTTAGCTTTATCGAATTTTTTCTTGAAAACTTATTTATTTATTTTATTTTAATTTGTCTGTTTCTAGTTGTTTTTTTGCTTTATCGTAATTACTAATTTATATGTTTTATCTAAATTTGTCTTTAATTAGTGTTTTTTACCGTAATATTTTTTTCGGTCTATCATTAAATTAACTTTCATTAGCTTTGTAATCTTACTCGTTCGTTTGTAGGTTTATATGTGTCCGTAAATTAATAATTCGATGTATATTATAGAGACATAATACATTATACAATAATTACTTAAAGGTTGCTTAAAAGCGATCGTTCACAACCGTATTACTTCACTGAAAAATAAGAAGTCAATTGTATGTGAAAAACCTATGTAATGTTTTCTCTATACAAATTTGAAATAATTAAGGTTTCCTCCCAATTTCCAACTTATAACACACCCAAATACATTAACATTATCTGTTTGATAAACAACCTCACACCTACATTAATTCGCGGAACTTCGAAACCCATAAAAGTTTAGATCCCATTCGCCGCCCGAACGGCGAGAAGAATCACATTTCAAACAATTAAACTTCCCTCTGACCATATTTCTAAGTTGAGAGGAAAAAT
This sequence comes from Ecliptopera silaceata, assembly GCA_932527185.1. NCBI lineage: Eukaryota > Metazoa > Arthropoda > Insecta > Lepidoptera > Geometridae > Ecliptopera > Ecliptopera silaceata. The sequence continues at coordinate 3,119,313 of OW052208.1, read as the reverse complement.
GAGGCAATTCCTTACTCCGGGCTGCGAAACTTCAGGCCTCTTGATTGAGACTGTTAGATGCGCAGAGTAATAATAATAAGCTAGGGCTGGGCCTTTATTTCTGGCGCCGTCAAAAAGTGTTTTTAATAATATTATTTTTAGCTACAAATAGACAGAGTGCTTTAGTATAAGTACTATAATAATCATATTTATAAATTCAATCTATCGATCTTTGCATTTGCAACCTTTTTTTACGCATTCAACATTTTACTTAGTTAATATTGGTATCAGCTTTAAAAGCAGTAGGTACACTATTTTTTTTTAATCTATAGGATTAGTTTTTTACGATCATTGTATTACTTTTTAAGTTTAGAATTAGTAAGGTAGTAAGAGATCGCGCCAAGAGATAAGACCGCCTTTTAAGAATACTTGTATTTTCTTAATTAAGTTTTTTATTTATTTGTTTAAAACGGCTTTTAATATAGGAACTCATTTTATTATTAGCAGATAAGGTAAGCATCGTTTCTGAAAAGTTCATACCCGGTCTTTTCTCTCTTCCCCTATACAACTGAGGTCTCTAAAGAAATTCGTCTGGTTAATAGCGAAATTAGGAAAGTAATCTTGTGGAAGTTTGCGAGTTTTTAAAGATCGTGCTGTAATTCAGATTTTGGCCTGAAAATTTGATTGGAGAGGCTTTATAAAGGGTTCTTCTGGTAAAGCTTTGACCATTTTATGTTTGAACATTTTGATTTTAAATTGTTTTGATACTTTTTTTTTACACAAAATAGCTGTTATATGCACAATTTACTCATCGATGTAATAATCCGAGTTCATCATCGATGGCCTTGCCTTGGTTGCGCAGAAACGGAAGTCGCAGGGCATTGTTATTGGCAGAAGTCAGGAAGTAATTATACTTATACCAAACAGGAAGTTCGGAGGTAATCTGTAAAATTTACTTTTTCAGATTACCTCCGACAACCATTGACTTTTGTCATAAAAAAAATCGTGACTTTCTACACCGTTCCATAAAAACTTATTATATGAATATGAGTTTTAAAAGATTTATTCGAACAATTGCATCATAAAGTTTAGTAAGTATTTGTTCTTTCACAGGGTGACCCGAAACTAGTGAGATAAGTTTAAAAAATATTCCTATCATAGAATCTGAATAGTTTTAGGGGTAACTTGAATAAGAAAATAAATAAAGATTGCCTTAAAACCTAAGTAGGCCCATGTATTTAACCAAGACTGTTATCAATATATCAAAACATACGCAGGTGTCAATTATTTGTATTATTACTAAGTTAAATTGACACCGCACTGGAACTTCAGTACCTACTTAATAATAATTATTTAATAGTAATTCTTTGTAAGAAGAATCATTATAAAAAACGGTAGGCCGTAAGTTTCTTGCCCGTTCTTCCAGGCTCTGGTCGCGTGGAACTGGCACCTAGAATCACCTAGTATGTAAGACGATTCTAAATGATCCTTGTGATTTTACTGAATAAGGTAATTTTAACTTTGACTATTTAGTTTGATAAAACGGCAAACTTACACGAATCTTCAATACGCCATTGCAATTAACTTCCAGCTTTAAAATTAAATTCATAACTCGTAGAAAATTATATATAGTTCTCGTATGTAGCTGTCGAAAATCACCCCCCTTTCGGGATAACACTAGTTCTAGAACACCCGACATAAAACAATAAAGGAACTAAAGCTAGACACATAAAAATACCTAAGTTATTTTATTACCGAAATTATTATAACCAGTTATAGTCGATTTCTAATAAAAAATGCAATAAAATCATATCGTAAATTGAGATTTCGTCAAGTTATTTAGAACTTACTGTTGACGTAGACTTTGACGTAAGCCGGATTAATCTTCTAGGTCAATATTTATGTCCCAAAACATTAATCTAACAAAACTTCGTTGGGAATAAAAGAAATTGTCGTTATATTTAACAGTTTTACACAAAAATACCTTAAATAAATATATTCATGAAAATCACACATCACACTCCAGTCCCAAACTAAGCACTACTTGTACTATGGGAACTAGGTTGCTGATAGAATACTTTAATTTTTTTTTGTTGTAAATATATACATAGAATACATACACAGACACAGAACAAATACTTATGTTCATCGCACAAACTTTGCTCAGGGTGGAAATCGAACCCACAGCATGGAGGGCAGAACGACTACCAACTGAGCTGTGACACAATAAGTGTTAAATCTAAGAAAATAAGTTTTTTATCTCAGTTGTGAGGAACTATTAAAATATATAACTTTTGAAAAGCCACGGCGATCTTATCAATAGTAAAACTGACACCAACTTAAAATACCCATCTAATTTTACATTTTACAAGTTTTTAAATTGTCGACGGGTGCATTTTGTCGGTCGGAAAATGCTAGTTTTAAATCTTGCTAGTTTTCAGTGAATATACAATCTAGACTCTAGATTCTAGAGTTTGGAACAGCAGGGATAGTTTTAAGTGCTCCATCACGCAAAAATGTTCGAGATTTGCATCTGTGCCGCACAAACTTTACTTTAAAAAACTTTATCCTTCTATCATACACTTTAATACAATAAAAATACTTTACATTACATTTTTTGATTTGTTTAAAAGTATGTAACCAAATTAAAATAGCGTAATAAAGCCCATTACGAAGTGGATAAAATTGTTGTAAGTACCTACTATCAAAATTGTTTATACTAATTTGTTTGCTTGTCACAAAACGGTTGCTAGTGTACGCATCTTCTATATACTTTATTAGATAAGTACGTCCTGTAGAACACTGGATGACTGGATGTTAGTGGGTATATTACAATATTTTTCTTACTTTGTTAGGCATTGTAATGTAGGTACTCTAAGTAGGCCCTCATATGTCTCATAACAGAACTTTAGATACAAGTATAATTTGTGAGACAATAGCGGCGCCTTCGAGTGTCATGCAGAAGGCAAAGTTGCTAAAGTAATTAAGGCGAGCCGACAGAGGCGCCAACATACGCGTCTTACTCCTAAGTTTAAGGCGTTATGTAAAAATGTTTTTACATCAATTTACTGCGCTAAAATTGATGAATAATATGATTAAATATAAAATATGCTAGGTATATTGACGACCGATGTGGCGCGGCGGGCCAAGGTCCGCCTGAGACGCGGAGGTTGCGGGTTCGATTCCCGCCTTGGGATAAATGTTAGTACGATCTGAAAATATTTATTTCGGGTTTTTTCGGTTCTGGGTATTTTTTATGTATAGTAAAAAATATCTATCTATGTAATGTACTGTATTAAGTATGTCAGTCTTCTAGTACCCATAACACAAGCTCTGCTTAGCTTGGGGCTAGATGATGTTGTGTGGACTGTCCAGCATTATTTATTTATTAGAAGCCTGATAACAGTAATAGACTTTCTTTCTACGTACCAATTGGCAATGATTTGCTTTGATTGTATTTTATAAAAGATATCTTAGAAATCCAAATTGATACAGTATCTTTTCAACCAATATTTATGACAGAAATATTGAAAAAATAAAAAAGTCGCGGCCTTTTTTCGAGAAAAATGCGTATAACAAAGGTAGCGTTTTCCGCCGCGGTGGGGTGTTGGTGGGTGTAATAAGTTGATTCGAGGCTTTGAATTTTTAATCAGATTTTTTCATTTTTCGCTCAACTTTCATGTTTCTGTCTGACATCCGCGAACGAACCCTTTGTTGCTGTACGCGGCCTGTTTAATGGTAACGAATAAACAATATTTGTATAACATTCCTGTTTTATTTGGTTTATTTAATAAAAGGCTGACTTTTATTTGTCGGGTGTGTGATTGCTATATTTTTATTATTGTCCTTTATTACTTTGCTCAGGGCGTATTTCAGTATGACTTGGAAAACGCTACTAGGTAAGTCGTTTGGAAACTAAAAGATTGTTTGATGGAATTTCATTAAATAGAGATTCTCAGAGATGTTATTTGCTACCAGGTTAGCAGTTTGGAAGATTTTTTGCAAATTTGACTTAGTAAATAGAGATTCTCAGAGATGTCATTATGAGGGAACTTAAAACAGCACTGCATCAACTGCATGTATTAACTCAGATATAGGTACAGTGGTAGTTACTCGTACCTACAGCATTAATGGAAATAAGAGATTTAGAATTATTATAGATGCAGGCAACATCTAACGTTGCACTATAGGTACCGGCATAAGTAGGTATCTATTATGCAACGTTGGTTTAAGCAAATCTTGTATTAAAATAGATATAAGATAAATCAATTAAGACATGGCTAATACTCGCATCCTGCACCTAAATTTATCTTCTCTTTAATTGCAGAATAAAAACCGGGACCCATTGCTCCAATAACGTCCTCGACGAAACTTTAATTATTTCAAATGTGAATTTTCTAGCGTTAGTTTCCTAAAGCTGGCACTCAGCCAGTTTTCAGTTTCCGCTATAGGTAGGGTTCCCAGAAATATTCATAAGTATCTAAATGTACAATACATGTATGTACTACATTAAAAAAACCTCTATTAGCACCTCTATAGCACAATGTTTAACGCGTCATATCAGTTTTATGCTGACAAAACATAGATAATGCTGAGTTATCCAATATAAAAATGGGTCCACCTCTTTTTTAATCATTGCCCCATTATTGGGGATTATGGCTCCGTGCAAGTAGTTACAGTATTTATAGTAAGTATTTCTCTATCTGTCTCCTTATACTCTCATGGTCTACAGCTTGATGGATAGCGATGTTGACAGGAGTCTTCAGTTGTTCGGACACCTTGTCATACCAACGCTTTGGGCTCTCTTGATCACTAACCTATATAAAAATCGATACAACACATCACTAGTAAGATTATTATCGTCATCTTATCGAGTAGATAAAAAATACTTTGATGCACTTCAAGACATAAAAAGATAAGATCGAAACTTCAGATCTAGGAATTAAAAGGCCTTTGGACTTTAAAGTATTGAGGTCAGATTTAAGTAAAACTTTGTAAACGTTGATAAAAGTGGGTCTAACGGCCGGTTTCTCGAACGATGATCAACGAAAAAAACTAATTATTACCATGTGTCAAACTCGGATCTGGGTTTCCAGTGATTTGGGTTTCCAGAAACCGGCCGTTAGTGTCTAACAATTATGTGAGCTGCGTTTGTGCACCAATTTGTTTGTCACAACCCGCAAACTACTCGTACATGCCCACATAAAGTTAGTAACGAATTTACAAGTTTCAAACAGACATGAAAGCTAAAACCTGAACTAATGTGTTTATTTTTGTTGCATTTTTTAAGCTCATAAAACCAACTTTTCAGAGACTGAATCTGCTAAAGCCAGATTTATTTATGCATTGTTTATGTTCATGAAACTTATCAGGGACTTAATAAATAAAATAAAATAATACATAAACATTCAGGGACATATCACACATCACACTTTAGTCCCAAACTAAGCAAAGCTTGTACTATGGGAACTAGATTGCTGGTAGAATACTTATACATTTTTTTTTTGTAAATACATACCTACATAGAATAAATAGTAACACCCAGACACAGAACAAATATGTACCTATGTTCATCACAAAAACATTTGCTCTGGGTGGGAATCCAACCCAAGATAAACTTACTACTGTTACATAAATCCGTGTCAGAACGAACTTAAAACCCATAAATACACCTACAAATTGATAACCCTACAGAGACAAATATATCCCATAAAGTGTCTTAACAACACCTTATTTATTTTATATTACACTAGTGTTGCCATCAACGCGCGAGCTCCCCGCTGAATTTTAATTGTGTGCAGCTTGTTACCTGCAATAACTCATTTTTATGTTTTCTAGTATTGCCAGCTTGTTTACTACGTGCCTTGTTTGTACGCCGGAAAAATAACAAGCACTTATCAGTTTTAATTAACAATACTCGAGTTCAAGACTACTGCGTTCTGAGGGTAAATTATTTGTTGGGAAATTCTGGTTAGAAAAAGGAAAGAAAATGTTTTAGAATTAAAAAGAGCAGTCTTTTACGTCAAGTGGTAAACACTTTGCTTGAATTCTCAGAAAGGTGTTTCTGGTCTGGAATTGTTCTTTTTTTTGTCGTATTTCTCTACGTAGTCGCTCCGTTTACTTTAGACTAGTTCCTTTTTGATTGTTAAGAATTTCTACCTTCGTAGATTTTTAGATAATAGACTTAGCATTTTATGCTTTTATGTTGTTTTTAAGACCGGGCTAAGTGGAAGGTTTTAGGGGAGACTTTTGTCCAGCAGTGGGACAGTATAGGTTAAAAAAATTTTGTTTTTATCAATTATTGTTTTAACTTATATTCTCGAACGATGATCAACGAAAAAAATAATTACTATGTGTCAAACTCGGATCAATCTAGATTTGGGTTTCCAGAAACCGGACGTTAGTCAATTATAATTGACTAAGAATATAAGTTAAAAAAATATCTAAAAAATACGTTGTTAAACAAAATAACTTCAGCAAACAAAATAAAGTGAATCTTGTATCACCTACTAAAGTATATTGTGTTCTTTCAGCTTTGTTAGTGCCATTGTTCATGTCAAGTCACATTTGAATGTCAAAGAGCCGCTCACTCGTTTAACATACGATCCACATGACTGTAAACTACAGACGAAACGGCTTACTCGCACTAAGCATCTGTGTTTTATTCATAATCCTGAGTATACCTAGTTCAACGCTCTCAACATTTTCACTATGTTTTTATGAAAGGATCAAGTTATTTATTCTCTTGCAATCTTTTTATAGTGTACGCTATCGTAGCAAAAGCTACGCAGTAGCGTATTGTTAATTGTTTGCGCTTGCTACGACAGCAAACCTTGCCTTAGAAAATAAATAATAAATAAAATATTCATGGACATATCACACATCGAACTCTTGTCCCAAACTAAATTTTTAAAAAAATCCTAACTAATGATTTTTTGAGAAAACTGCAAAATTTGCTGAAGCCTGACTCTGCCTCAAACTATTACATATTAGACTCCATTTATTGCTGTCTTAAGCATGATGTTTGAACATAAGCATTTCGGCTAAAATTGCAATACACAATGAACATGAAATCTAAAAGATCTGATGTAAGTATAAAAAAACGCCAATTTAAAATGACTGAAAATGTTGGCCAAAATAATATTATACTATATACATTTTTATATATTTCCAGGCCCTTATCGTGAATCAGCGTCCGGAGGTATGGGAAGGGTCTGAATTTATCCTCAGCTGCATGGCTTACGGCTCACCTGACATCGCCTTCACCTGGTACAAGGATGGCGTCAAAATCAACTTCAATGGCACCACGAGGTAAGTCGAATTTGACTTTTCAGTCATTGATACGAGTTAGAGCGTTTTCACATTATCTGATCCGATATCGGTGTCGGACGCCGATCCGATATCGGGGTAAGTAAAATGTATGAAATATGTACCTCCGATACTCCGATATCGGGCCGGACAATATGAAAGGCAGGTACATATTTCATACATTTTTTTCCTTACCCCGATATCAGATCGGCGTCCGACACCGATATCGGATCGGATAATGTGAAAACGCTCTTATATCACCATAGTTATTTATATTGAACCATAATAAAATCTCATAAAAAAAACATATTTTATTTGACAAGCGTCACAGCTGTCTATGGTGGTATTAGCTGCCATAAGTCGATAAATAATATCTTAAAGTCATCTTAAAAGCATCTGCTATGTGGCGATTTTAAAAACCCTGCGACCAAAAATTCAAGCTCCGTTTTTCGAAATTCATATTAATATTTCTTAATACTAAAAATAAATTTCACATGTGTTCGACAAGTAAACTTGTTATAACGTTTGAGAAATTCATTTCTGCAGGCCTCTTAAGTAGAGCTTGTACGTACAACACGTGCGACTTAGCTGCGTACCTCGCTGAAATGCGTCCTCGCTCGCTCGCCCTCTCGCCCTCGACCTCGTCGCACGAGGGCGAGCGAGTCGTCACAAAACAGCGTGGGGTTCGCAGTAAAGTCGCACGTGTTGTACATGTAGTTTGTATGGTTTTAAGCATCTTAGTTCTGAAACCTATTTTCTTAGGTCCTGGCGGGTGCTACGAGTCTAATTAATGTAGGTACCTAGTATATACTTGGTACCTTAATTTCCGGTACTGTGTAATTCGTATGTTGAAGATAAAGCGAACATTTTACTCGTGCGCTAACTACGTAGCTGTAGAAAAACGGACTGTGTGTACACAAGAATGTTCCTGTCACATTACCTACTGACGTATACTAGGTGGTACAGTTAAAACTGTAGAGTTCATTATTTTAGAAAGCTAACAAAAGTAATTCAAGAAGTTGTTCCGTCGATATCAAACGATTTAGTAATATAATGCAAAAAACACGAATTAATTCTAGCTTTTAATTGCACATGGCACTAAGCTTTTGAGGCACACATTGGATCAAAAACTACAATAAAAAACTGTAAAAACTCCACCAAAAACGAAATCAGTTCTACGTCCATTGCACTAGAAAACTGTTTAATTTAATAGAAATCAAAATATAAACAATACTCGATCCACCGCGTTTGTTTGTGATTTCTTTTTGTGTCACTTCATGGCTTCGCCGCTCTCGTTAGCGCAGTGAAAAGTCCACTGCATTGTACTGACCACAAAGGGTAACCACCTGCCAAATGGGAATGAGCAGGGAAAACCTCGGAAAATAAACCTAGAACCTAGCTCATAATGTAAAGTATAGAACAGATTTTTTTTTATTTTTGTTCTAATTCTGAAAAATTAAACCTAATCTATACTAATATTATAAAAAAGTGTAGATAGCTCAACTGTTTCTTATGTATTTTATATGACAATGTACATTTTGTAAATACTGTATAGTCGTAAGTTTGTTTGTGAATAAAATAAACTATCAATAAAAAAGTAAAGTTTGTGTTATTGTATATTTGTTAAATTGTAAGGGGTAATCTAGGGATCTACTGAACCGATTTTAAAGATTTATTGCTGCCACATTATTGCTGAGTGTCATAGGTTATATAAAAACCGAAAAATAAAAAGGTTTTTACGTGGTAGTCCGTTTTGTAAAGTGAATCGGGTCAGCTAGTGCTAGATAATTTGCAGAATAAACACTTTAGAACTTAACAGGCGATACAGCACAGTTGCTTAGCTCTGCCTTCCTTGCTGAATTTGCTTACGTGGGTTTGATTCCTACTAAAAACAAGTGTTTGTGTGAAGACGCAAATTGTACTGAGTCTAGGTGTTGCTATGTCAAAAAATGTACGAAGGTATAATTATTATTTCAGCATTTCTTTTCATAGTTTGCCCTGCTTAGTTTGGGACTAGACGGCGCTGTGCTGTGAATATTTGTTTTTAGCCCTCTAAAAAAGTTTATAACTCTGCAGTCCCGTTCTGCTGACTAACAAAACAAGCCACATCTAATCGTGCCAAATAGAAAATATGAAAAGAAAATTCATTGGCTTTCGGAGTCTCAACTTTCATCAAGTTCGTACCTTATTCAAGTAGGTATTCTCTAAGTGGAACTTCACTTCAAACTGTCACATCAAATACAGTTCGAGTGTTTTCGACTTAGTCGAGATACCTAAGTGCTAACAGCTGAAGGTAATCCTTGGCATGTGAATAGCACGTAGAAGTGACACTCCCACAACCGACGACCGAGTAGCCTCACTTGACATTTCCCAGTGAGACAACATTGGCTAAAAGCAATGGAAAGAAGTCATGAGTCTGTAATCTTTAATCAATTGCCGAAAATTAAAGAAATGTTTTGAAAGAAAACTTTGCTACCAAGTATGTTTTATCATGTTAAAGTAACCAAATAAACTAGAAGAACCGCGAGGTATGGCAAGAGCAAAGAGAGGCTTATTCCCAATTCCCAGCAGTGGGTCCGAATGTGATGATGAAACTACTGAACCGACAATTTTAAATTAATTTTGAATTCAAGAGTTATTTCACGATATATTATCCTCTGGTAACTGAGAAAGGCATACATAGGGCCAACCAACTCTACATCATTATATTTCGACACTCAGAATGCCAACGAATAAGTTGTAAAAGCGAGAACCACACACAAATGATAGCTTACAAGCTTTCGTTAGTGTGCTTAGAGTTTGTTAGCGCTGGGGATATTTGTGAAATACATTTGAAAGGATTTTGTTGTCGTTCTCTATTGTTCGCGTAAGAGCTTTAAGTGAGCAAAAACCGTGGAATCGTACAAAGCGCGCGTTTACTTTTGCCGTGGAATAGGGTTCTGGAAAATGTGAATAAAACTGGTATAATAAAAACCGTATTATTACCCAATAAACCACTTTATTCGCATCTCCTTTCACGCTTATATTCTTTGAAGAATCTTCTTAGAAACTGTTTTGATAGTTATGAGAATGAAACTAAAGAACTCTTTATATTGCTCTAACTTTTATCTCGCATAATATCTTAGTATTAAACTTGAGATAAATGTTTATTCATGTTTTACAATAAGCGTTATTTTTTTTATACTTTCTTGCTACATAATATTGCTACACTAAACTTCATAAAAGTATGTAGTTATTTTATACCAAATATACTTACGTAAGGTAAAGACCTTACGTATATTTGGTTTAAAATAACTTTTGTTCTCCGTATTTCAGAGAGATTTGGACTCGAACAGTCTCCGAAGACGCCCTAGGCCGGCGGATGTCGGTACTCGGGGTTTCAGAGGCAAAGTCACCTGATGGTGGCAAATGGTCATGCGCCGCTGACGACGCTGGTAGACGAAGATGCAGAGCATTGAGGCTTGCTGTGCTAAAACCACCTGATATCCGACTCGTACCTTCAACTTTGACTGTCAACAAGGTAGAAAATTATGCATACTTAGGTACTTGATGGGGAGGCCCGAAGGCCGAGAGCGCAGTAGGAAAGACATACCCGTAGGCTGTTTCAGTTTCAGTGGCAGTTTGTATTTAATTATTTCGTGACTTTGCCTGCGTTGTTGGAACTCGCTCGTACCAATTTACCGTATAACCGTAATTTTATCACAATACATAGTTGTGATAAAATGAATGAGATATGAATGTGAAAGGAGTGGATTCGGATTTGACGAATGATAGGAGTGAGTGGCTGTGGCTCTAAGGATTAAATCCACGAACCAGTGGAAAGGAAGTGGCAAACCAACAAATCACAGCAGAATTCTGGACAAGGCTACACAGGTCATCCCGGAGGCCCTAAATGGCACTGACAGAATAGCAACAACATATATATCGAGCAAAAAGTACCAATTCGAAAGTCAAGAGATGACGGAGGACTCCACGTCCAACGTCTACCACATCTACACGGATGGTGCCAAACAAAAAGCAGGAGCGGGATGTGGCTTCCACTGCCCCGAACTGGGGCTATCGCACGCGCAACCCCTCAACGACTCAACAACTGTTTTCCAGGCAGAAACTATCGGGCTCTACCTGGCAGCAACACTTATTCAGTTCACAGCGCCAGCACCAAGTGCAGACACTGGTGAAACTTACGCAGAACTAATATTTATAACAGACAGCGCTGCTGTCATGCATGCCCTTAGGAGACCTGACACAAGGTCAGAGTCCATTGCTAAATGCCACGCCGCGCTTCAGAGTCTGGCCGACAAGCATATCGTCAAATTAAGATGGACCAAAGGACACGATTCATGCTCAGGCAACACAATAGCAGACTCGTTAGCGAAAAAAGGCACAAAACTTAAGGCAAACTCAAACGACATACTACTCTGCAAACCGTCTTCAGCAGAGATAAGAAACAGACTGAAGTTGCACTCCCAGAAGGAACATCAGAAACTGTGGGAGCGCAGACCGGACTGCAAACACACCAAAACAATGCTTCCAGCAATGAACAGGCACACGGCATCAACGCTGCTCAAACTAAGACGTGAAGATTTAAGAATGATGGTGGGCATCATCACAGGTCACTGTGATCTAAATCACCATCTACTTAAAATCGGAGCGACAGACAGTGACCTCTGTCGCGGATGTCTACAAGAAAAGGAAACTGTAGAGCATGTGCTACTGCATTGCTCTTCCACAAATGAAGCCAGGCTCAAAACGGGACTGCAGGAGCTGATCGGGTCCTGTTCGTCAATGTCACCATCCACTACAACACCGGGGATGCTGGAACAATGCTGCCACCAACCCAGGGTCCTTCTCCGTTACTTTAAGGAGTTGGGCTGGCTGGGGTGAGGTTAGCAGGGGGACAATGCACAATACACCCCACTGCGGGACGTCAGTGCAGATCTCATTCCCCCACTTAGAATTAGAATTAGAATTAGGAGTGAGTGGAAGAAAAAGACATGTTGTGCCGACCCCACTTAACGTGGGATAAGAAGGGAATGATGACGTAATTGTAATAAAATATTTTTTACAATACCTTGTCGTTTATAGGACTAGACAACATGCTGTTAAATGCAAAGTTTTAATTATTTTTCCAAGACAATTATAATTACAATTAATTATTTATTTTACTCGTGATTAACCGTGTTACAGTGCTTTTTAGTCTCTAGTAGTAAACTTGTTAAGTTTTGTGAAATACGATTAACTCGCACAGGGTGATAATGTAAGCATAACATGCTTGGCCGGAGCCGGCAGAGTGCATGGAGTGCTGGGGTTCAGTTGGGCGCGCGAGAGGACGCTGCTGCCTCTAGCGCCGGGCAGGGAGGTCTGGGAGGACCTTTACCCCGCCGGCAGTGTGTTGAAGCTTTACAATGTGCAGGTAAACATTTGTGGCACTTAAATATTCATGTTTCCGCCCGTACTTTATGCCAGTTCGCGGAGTATTGTTTGCTCGGAAACTTGTTAACGAGGTAGTGTGCAGATTTTTTTGATATATTTTATATAGGTTGCCATGGATAATTGCTGTAGAATTCTAATCTGCTTCGTCGCCTACGTAATACGATACCCAATGATGCCTGAAAAAACCTGCAAAATAATGTGTTCCAACAGTAGGTACACTCATATTTTGGAATGAAATCAATTGTGCTGGCTGTTGATGCCGCTTTTGATAAATAATTGATGCTTTATTTCAATCCAATTAATACTTTAATCAGCGCCCTGTGTGGTCTACTTATTGGTAATACGGATACGGACTCAACTTTTCTCGTTCAATATGCGACTCTGTCAAACTTAGTTGAACTTTGGCAGAATATCAGTGCCACAACAATAGATGTTAGGCTAAGTCAAGGTCATTTTGCCATTGTTACACACATAATTCTTCATTCATTCATTCATTTTCGGCCTGTGGTGTCCCCTGCAGGACAAAGGCCTCCCTTCCGTCTCTCCAGTTCACTCTGTCCTGGGCTATTGTGGACTAATCCTTTATATGGGCATCAAATTCGTCTTGATTTGTTGTATTTTTTACACAGAAATCAGGAGAGTTCCGTTGCCAAGTGTCCTCGATCGCCGGGACCAACGCGAAGGGCGTGACGATGTGGGCACTGGGGCCCAGCGACGAGGCGTGTGGAAGCGAGGCCTCGCACGGTCTGCGGTGGCCTAAGACCGCTCCTGGAGCCCACGCTTCAGCTACTTGTCCCCCTGGACATAATGGAGAAACCACTCGGTAAGAGAGATACATTCCAGGACTTCTGTACTCCTAGTAGTTGGTGGCGTAAATACTTCAGATTTTAAGAAGGATCATTTAAAAAAACGGTGAGGATCATTTAAAAAAACGTTTCTTGCCCGTTCTTCTAGGCTCTGGTCGCGTGGAACTGGCACCTTGAATTAACTAGCATTAAAGATGATTCTAAATGATCTATGATGATTCTAAGTAATTTTGAATTTGACTTTGAGTTCAGACAAATCAAAATCAGAGAAGGCAGTTGTCATTTCCAAAGTCAGTGCAATGTAGAAATAAATTATAATTTTTCAGGTTCTGCGAATCGAAAACTGGACAACATGGTGTCAAGTGGATGCTGCCAGATTTCTCAGGGTGTGTCGCGGATTCCTTGAAAGATATTTATGAACAGGTGAGCATCACCTTCTTTAATTTTACGGAACTTATCATGACTTAGTTAAACTCACAATTCTCCTAAACGTTTTGGCCAGACTCTAGTTAGATGACATCGTCTTAGTTCTGTCCGACGCACTTTTATTTTAAAGCATTTTTCCTTTCTAGTTCACGAAAATATCCTACGGCTTCTCATGGGCCAACGTCTCCAACGTGGCCCGACAGTACGGGGCAGTTCTACGGTCCCTTCCCTCACACCCTGGCGAGGGCACCCAGCCACTCCACCACTCCAGAGATATGCTGTACTACCTGCTGTCTCCAGCTGGACAGCCGAAGGATCGCCTGGAAAGCGCTGAACATCTGCTGAAGATCTATGATACACTGCTGAAGCATCCTGACGCTTTTTTGGATGAGGAGGTAAACTGATCACACCATAGAACTCACCTCACCATATATAATCATCAGAATGGTATTTTATATGACTACACCCAGCGATCAAGAGTGATATGTATAGGCGACAATGAAATTGGTTTACCACTCTAAGACTGAATATCATTTGCACGTACAAAACATCAAGGGCTATTTCGCTTGACAGATTAATAACAGCTACCTCAGGATCTGTCAATCTGTAATCCTTAGCAAATAATTATGTTACTGGGAGATGTCATCAAAAGTGGTAAACCACTTTCCTTGTCGCCTATACATAAAAAGATTACACAAGGAAAAACATTACAACAATTTTCTACAAAAGCTTATTTAGTTAACGAAATACCTACCTAGATTTTTTAATACTTATTTAATTCCCAAATGATTAAATTAAAAAAATCGCCAGTTCAGGTTGATTTAAGACCAGGTTCAGGATTTAAATCTATCAACAACTTTTACAGAAAATCTACGACCTCCAAAACGCAGTGGCCGACACAGCTGGTATGAAAGACAGCCTCGACCACCGTTACCACGAGTTTACCATCAAAACCAAGATCCCTCGAGAAGAAGCAGCGCACTTTGACCTACAATCCACACATGTTGGATTAGAAGAATGGACCATATCCTCAGCTGGAGTAGAACTGATAGCAAGAACGGGAAACGCTTCTGTGGTGGCTGTACTGTACCATAATCTGGCAGCCAGGCTGCCATCTTTAAGAAGGTCGATTGAATTCAAGTAAGTAAATATATTGCCCTATTACTTGATATCAGAGGGTTTTTTCAAAGTTAGGCTTAAGTAACACGTCTTTGTGTATCCACCCGTTATTATGATTTATACCTACTGCTTATATGATGTTGGCAACACATACAACATATACATGATATTGGCAACATGATGAAAGAACACTTCAGGGACGACAAAAAATCTCAAAGAGTTTCCCGACAAATCTTTGGAAAACTTTTACACAACAGTTTTATCCAGATCAACAGTAATTATTATGCTGTCAGTTATGTTTTTTTTTCATTTTTTCGTAGACGTTATTTTGAGTAACATTCACCATCATTAATTACCCATTGTTATGTTTTGCTTGTATTTTTATTTTGATTCCATTTTATCATTCTTGTAGCCATACGTCTTCTAGGACCGGTCGGGAGATGGAGTACCTGATAGCTTCTCAACAAATCCAGCTGATAGCCAGCGGACCTGGGGTCGACAGGTCTCTGCAACATGGAGTCAAGCTGATCTTCACGCATGTCAAGAACTATAGCGCTATTGGTAAGTGCTGTACAGATTGTAAGATATCTGATGGTATCACATTAAGAAGAGCAAAAGTCTTGTACCTAAGTTAGGAGTTTTATGAAAGTTTGTAGGTAAAACTGGACAGAAGTTTGAATTTTCGCAAATAAATAAGTCGAATACCCTCTATATCCCGATGAATTAATAAATCTTTACCGATATTGTAGACGTAGGAGTCTGAGCTTCTGCGAGGAAATAAATCAAAATAAAAAAAACAAGATGTAGTACTACTTAAAATTTATTCAGTAAATCACAAAGATTAATTATAGTACGAGATCCGGCTGCAGGATGACTTCGCTCATCTGTTTTTTGCTTAAAACCGATTTTTTATGTATATTTATAATTAGGAGAATATATATTTATCAGGTTGCCAAGCAAAATTTGGCCGCATGTATGTTTAATTAAATTATTTTTAATTGGTTTCTGGGAAAACATTTCGTTCACTTGTTTTTTAAATAAAATAACGTCTACATCATAGCAATTTATATGAAGATTCAAAAAAATCACGGCAACCGTTGCGCACTTGGCCGCACCTCTTTGCAGCCAGGTGTAAACAGGTATGATTTCGATACATTTATACGTTCATAACGTTTAATTATAAATTATACATCAAATTAAAGCTATTTTTTTTCTATTTATTACCATATATGGGTGCCTAATTAAATCTAGCCGCAAATAAGGGGTGCTTGCTTTTAAAAATTATAAATATCTAAGGTAGAGTGAAAGAGAGTTAGCGCGTAACATCATTTGTCAGAAGAGGATAGCGATTGCCGGCTGTGCAAAAACAAAGATCTGATTTAGAAAATTGTCTCATTTATTTCGTACTCGCAGAAAGTATTAAATATAGCTACATATCCGGCAATAGTTTGCCACACCATTTCAAAATTCATACATAACATTATTAACGATTACTTGTTTACAAATAAAGATTCTTGTGTATTGATTTGTATTTCATTGACAAAAAAAATCGTAAGTGGGTACTTTGTGAAAATGTTTACAACCACTGAAAGTACATCATCAGCAAAGATATGCCGGTCTTGCCCTTGATTTAAATAATTTTATTTTTCTTTAAAAGTATACCTTATAGTCACACGTTTAAAACACGTATTTCAACGGCAGCTTTTCATCCTTTATTGATAAGTTTTTCATACATATTGGCTCACAAGTTACGATTTTATTGCTACTAGACGGACTTACCTCAAACTGGTTGGGAAGTCCGTCTAAATGCCTACTTTACAAAAAAATACTATAAATCTTAAGACAATTACAATTAACCCTACTTTAAGATAGATATAGAAAGATAAATGTAATACCAATATTTTCCGACTACTTAAAGTAACTAATAAAATTTATTTAGATTTTTAAAGTTAAATTGAAATTAAATTTAAGAAAACTATGCCGGACTTGCCCACACACAGACCTTAATTTTTTTTTTTTTTTAATTTTCTTAAATGTTTAATTAACATGTAACAAACGATTAAATCCTTGAATAAAATCTACTAAAATTTTCAAATAGTACTTTCACAATAAAATTTTCTTTTACTTAAGTCAAGGTGACTTATGTAATTTGGGTAATTAAGGTTTCATTTTTGTACTTTTTAAATCAATATTAATTATATTAAATCAATAATAATACAATAATAAATACATTAAATCAATATTAAATATTTTAAATAAATAATAATTTTTTTTGTAATTTTTAAATTTATCATTTTGAAAAGGAAGACATATTTTTTGGATTATTTATTAAGTCGTATATTACTCCTCGGTGGTTGAGAACACTAACATTCGACGCATGCGCAATGGCTTACAAGCGTAGCACAGCCGGCAATCGCTATCCTCTTCTGACAAATGATGTTACGCGCTAACTCTCTTTCACTCTACCTTAGATATTTATAATTTTTAAAAGCCAGCACCCCTTATTTGCGGCTAGATTTAATTAGGCACCCATATATGGTAATAAATAGAAAAAAAATAGCTTTAATTTGATGTATAATTTATAAATAAACGTTATGAACGTATAAATGTATCGAAATCATACCTGTTTACACCTGGCTGCAAAGAGGTGCGGCCAAGTGCGCAACGGTTGCCGTGATTTTTTTGAATCTTCATATAAATTGCTATGATGTAGACGTTATTTTATTTAAAAAACAAGTGAACGAAATGTTTTCCCAGAAACCAATTAAAAATAATTTAATTAAACATACATGCGGCCAAATTTTGCTTGGCAACCTGATAAATATATATTCTCCTAATTATAAATATACATAAAAAATCGGTTTTTAGCAAAAAACAGATGAGCGAAGTCATCCTGCAGCCGGATCTTAGACTATTAGAATCGTCTTATACCTATAGGTACTAGGTGATTCTACATAGTTGCCAGTTCCTTTCGATCATAGCCTAGTAGAACGAGCAAGAAACTAAAATCGAATACAAAGAAGAATAGATATCGATATTTGAAACCCTTTCAGCTTCAAAACTAGCGTGTGGTCTCCGCACGTCATCAGAACCTCGTGCTTGGAGCGCGAAGGCGTGCGAAGTACGAGCCAGTGAGCCGACGCACGTCAGCTGCAGATGTCGCGGTCTCGGGACTTTTGCACTCTTCACCATCGCCAGGTCTACTCTTGTAAGTTCACGTTCTTTAATTCTCAGGGTCATAAAAAGGACTAGCAAATGGTCTCTATCTGATGTTAAAAGAGCGCAAGTAACGAGGTCTTAGACATAAGTAGACATAGACCTGAACCTGAACCTGACCTGAACCTGTCTAGACTATGACTTTGTTCTATGGAACAATATTTCTTCGAAACAAATTATTGATAGAAAATATAGAAGAAAATCATATCCTGAAGACAAAAGTCCAGTTTGTCAGGACTTAGGTTTAGCGCTAGGCTAAACCTTTAGGTACTTTTATAGCCAAAATAGTTACATTTTTTTTCTGCTTTCTGAATAATCAAAATGATATAGGTGCATGTCACAAAAGGTATCTTATTATTCCATTTCAGACTGATGCAGAAAAAGATCTTCGCGGTATAGTCAAGATCACCGCAAGTCTAGGAGGTGCCATGTGCCTAGCCGCCGCTCTACTTCAGGTCCTGGCTTTAATACCTGGCAGGAAAGCCAGGCTACCAGTGCTGCTCAAAGCAGCAACTGCTGGTACCCATTCTGCTGCGATGCTTACTCTGCTAGAGTGTGATACTAGACAGGTATGTAAGAAGGATATATTATTGAATGTAGCGTTGTGCTACGAAAGGCTTCAGAGTTTGTTCGTGAACACCTAATGATATCATCAATGTGTGATATGGTAGCATCTTCTTTGGTGGAAAGAAGAACTTATCCATAAAAGTATTCGTAGTTTTTCGAGACAACTTAAACTTGTTGAAAAATAGAACGATTCTTATTCTAATTCTGGTTGGGGAATGAGATCTGCACTGACGTCCCGCAACGGGGTGTAGGTATTGTGCATTGTCCCCCTGCTAACCTCACCCCAGCCAGCTCCTTAAAGTAACGGAGAAGGACTTTGGGTTTGAGCAGCAGTCTAGATGATGTAAATAGAACGCTTGTGGAACGAGAGTAAATTGTTGATACTCGATAGCATGTCCAACTTTGTCGCTGTCTGCAAAGAGAGTGAATCACGTTGAATGCTCCTCGAGTAGTGACGTTTCGTTCGGGAAAAGGAATGGTTTTGGGATGGATTTAAACAGATAAAAAAATAAAGAAAAAAAATGGTTGTCTGTAAAGTCGGTTTACTGACGATAGTTGAACGTGACAACGAACGCAAAGGCCGATTGTGCTTCTTTGTCGCTCATTCCGCGCTCTCGCTTGCACTTCAAGCCTTACATGGAACGCCTCAGAGCGAGGTAACGCCGCATGAGTCATGTTTTTTCGTGTGTGCAGCCGGCTCTTTTGAATTATAAGACGTTGTCACTTCAAAATATGATAGTGTGATTGAGTCGCGACAGATGGCGCTAACAGTCGCTAATAACAGGCGGAAGACCAGCGTTGGTTGTAAGACCGACATATGCTGAGCCAGAGTCGTTCGTGATACTTGTTGTTTGCATGATAATTTTAGGAACCTTTAGTTATAAGTTTTTTGTATCACAAATAAATAATTTCTTTCTTTCTTCGTTCTAATGTTGATAAGTAATTGTTTCAGGACGAGGCATGTCCGGGCACTCTGGGCTGGATCTGCGCCGCGTGCTGGTGCGCCGGCTGCGCCGCGCTGTGTGCGCAGCCGCTGCTCTTGCAGGCCGAGCTAGCGGGCCGAGCCCAGAAGGCACCCTCAGTAGGACTCTTAGCAGGTAACCTTAGGAAAAAATCTCTCTTGCTTATAAACCTACTAAGTAAACTAATCCAACTTTCAACAAAAGACTATCGGTCTATCTTATAAAAAGTTAGCGAAACTTGAAGTACTGATTACCATACGTAATGATGACTTGAAGTCAACGCTAACTTTTTATAAAAGGGGGTATATAACTCTCAATATACAAAGTTGTATTGAACTAGGGAAAAAACACTCATCTCCACCTATCAAACTCGAAGGACCACCTAAATTTAAAGGGATTGCCCAAAACAGAAAAAAAACTAGAAAGAAGGAACCACTGCAGGGCGAAGGTTTTTGGTTTGCAGTGGGACACCACACCACAGATTAGATTAGATAATTATTTATTGGACATAAATAATTACACCTACAGCTTAATACCTACTAACAAGCATTTTCTTCCAACTACGTTTGTGTAGTGTTGAGATACCACACAACATAAACGGTGTACAATTTGTATCTATTTATTTCTTATTTTTTTCTCTCATAACAACTAATGACAAAAAAAAAGAAAATTTAACAAGTAACTTATAATACAATCTTATTAAATTAACTAAATAATAAAAACATAGTTTCGAGAGCAGGTGCCCAAATAGGTCTAAAACCACCTTGGGTCACCAGGCCCACCTTAAATAAATTATATGAAATACCTGAGTGGAGTGTTCATAGTTTTATTCAGGTATCTCATTATGAATGTTCTTAATAATGAGATTCCTGATTGTATGGTGTATTTGGGGCGTAAGGGGCAGCATAACATCTAGCCGCCCAAGTCAACCTTTCCTGCAAGTGGTACGCCCTGCTGATCAACGAACAAGGCTCTGACATCAACTCGCCAAGACGCACTGGCCAGCGTGGCGTTTTAAGGCTAAAAAACCCTCCCTCAATTGCGTTTGAGGGAGGAGGCTTATACCCAGCAGTGGGCTAGTACGGGCTGCCGATGATGATGGTGTATTTGTTCCAGGTGTGTGCACCCTGGCATGGCTGACAGCGAGGCTGTGGGGCGGCGCGCCGCTACAGGTGGGCGCGGCCGCGGCGGCGGTGTGCGCGGGCGGGTGCGCACTACTCACGCTGCTGTGCCTCGCGCTAGCACTGTGCGCCGCGCTGCGTCTGCGCACCATCACGCACAAAGTGCCGGCAGAGAGACGGAACTTCTTGAAGGATAGGTGAGTGAATGTACCATAATGTGGTGAGGGATGGATGTGGCGTCGAGATTAGGCACTGATTAATGCTTTTAATGCAGAATCAGAGCAATATGCGCTATCACACACAAAGTATACCAGCACAGATAAAACTTCAAACTTAGCTATGTTTGTCTGAACAGAAACTGCCTTAATGAAAAGGGAGTTATAAGAAGAAGAAGAAGTTGCAACTTCACCAGCATTCAAGATTCTGCTTAGTCTTCTGTCTGTGTGTTATAATCATATTCATTCATTCATTGTTACATGTTACTAGTCTCAGTAACATGTAACAATGAATGAATGAATATGATTTAGGAGTCTGCTTTCTGTATTGGAGCCAACTGTTATCATATTATATTTCTTATTTTTCCAGAGCTAGAGTGGTCCGTCACACCCTTATCCTAATATTTACGACGTCCGCGGCGCAGGCGGCGGGCGTGGCGTACGCGCAGCCCGGGGAGAGGCAAATAGCGCATGTCGCGGCCTTGTCAGCTGCGGCGCTCGTCAATGTGAGTTCCAACTTCCAAGGGTTCTAAGTTCCAAGTTCCAAGGGTTCCATGTTCCAAGGGTTCCATGTTCCAAGGGTTCCAAGTTCCAAGGGTTCCAAGTTCCAAGGGTTCCAATTTAAATAACTCTTAGGCAAATGCATGCTTAGACAATTGTTCTCTATTGCCAAGGATATTTGACTGGAAAGTATATGTCGCCAGATATTACACGGAAGCTGGGCGTGAAATGCCATGCCCTGTACCTCTACCATGAGTTGTCACAGAAATCTCTCCTCTCTAGGTTAGTAGAAGGTTTGCTGGTAGAGAACTCTATTTAGGGTTAAGCTCACCTTTGTACATGTCCTATTTTTAAGTTTCCTGTTTTTCTGCAGTTTTGTTTTTGTGTGTACAATAAAGAATAAAAATCAATCTCATCATCCACATAAATTTTGTACATTTAAGATGATACATGTTTTGTAAGACCTTATTTACTGAATAAAGTTATTATTATTATCTGACTTTACTACAGAAGTTAGGTACGTAAATATTAGTATTACGAATTTTAGTACCCAACTATCCGCTAGAGGCGCTGTACAAATCTTCATACATTTTTTTAACTACAGACGCTAGCGTATAGATTCTAAAAACTCATGGTAAAGCTACTGTATTCTATATTTCAGAACAAAGATAGCATTAGGGCTAACTAAATGTTATGAACTCTTTATCGTAACTAAATTCAGTGTATTTCTTCAAAGGGATTTGCAATGCTGGTTTGCTACGTGATACGAGACGAAGAATGCCTTCGTTCAGCGCGTCGGATTCTCTCTTTGCCTTCTAGTAAAGAGTGGCAGGATTCACCAGCGGGAGACACTTCTCTTAGTTGTACGTATCTTGTAAAACTATACGAGTAATCATTTACAATCATTGGTGTAAACGAGAAAATATCGTGAGGAAACCAGAAACCAAGCAGCGGCGATGGGAATGCAACCTGACGCGGATGAAATACAAATTACAAAATGCATATGCTGATTATTATTTTAAACGTGCCTCTGGCTAGAGCTTAAATTGATGCTATAAGGATTTTACTGTGTACCAAATCTTGTACCTATATGACTTTGGTTGATATTTGAGGAAGAGATTTTGAATATTACCTATTATTTTCCAGTGTATATAAAACAAGGAGGTGAAGTGGAGAGCAGAGGAGGAGTAGGCATCCTGGAAAGCTCCTCATCACCCGTGTCTCCCATCACCTCGTACTGGAGGGCGCCGGGACTTGAAAGCCCTGCGAGGATAGACAGGTGAACACACAATATGTAGGTAGAAACCAGTAGTTATTTTAGTGAAACTTAACATTTATGCTGCATTGTATCGTTGTCTGCTTATTTTTTTTTTATTTTCGATATGGATTACATTATTTTAATTTTGGTAGCTGAGAAACTTTCCAGAAATCAAAGTAACGTAGACCACTTCTTACAGAAGGCAGTCCAACCCGGATAGCCGCGCTGATATCGTCCGATGCGTCGAATACAAAGACTCCATCCTCAGCCCTCACAGGTACGAGGGCCGGCACGTCACGACCCATGCGGTCTGCGACCTCATCCCCCACACCCCACTCAAACCGGAATACATGGCTAGAGTCTGCCTAGAACTAGGAGTACTCCACACCCCCCCACCCAAAACAAACACCCCCCTCCTAACCTGCTCCGTGGACTTCGAACCTTACGACAAACGCTTCGACACCTCCAAAGAGAACTGCACGATCTGCGTGCAATCAAACCCGGACGTCTCGCGAATACCCTCCCCACCTATCAAGAGCTGCTTGAAGAAATCCAAGTCTGAATTCACTTCCACATCGCTCCCGTCCATAGAAGTGAAGGATGACAAGAAATCTGACATAGAGCAGGTGAACAGAGAATGGAACAGAGCGTACGATTCGCCAGAAACGGATCGTATGCTGAACAAAATATCCAATGACCTGGATTTTCTTCTCAATAGGACTCTAGACTCAAGTAATATACTCGACCAAATAGAAGAAGCTCCCACTTAGGTAGAAGATAATAGATGTATTATGTGAATAAGGAAAACAAGGGTGCATTCGAAGTGTGTAGTAAAATGTAGTCCAAGTGATAAGTTAGGTTTCTATAAGTTTCATGACATAACATTTTTGATAATATTTGTGTAGCCAATGGTTGTTTTGTAAAGACACTTTTTGTAAATATATTTAGCCAATGACAGTAAATTAACTAACACTTACGACTTACATACAGTATTAAACTAAGTTACTATAATAAATATATTACCTACATATTAATAGCAGTGCAATATCGTTAATTAGTTTTAAACTGATTGTGATATATTATTAATTCATACTGTTCTTATTCAGTTGGGTTTTATGTATAACGTTTTTTTGTTCAACTAAGCGAATGAACGAAAACGAATGGTAAATGATCTAACCTGCTCGTAGAGTGAACTTTCATTTAACATTCGGTCATTTGGTGGACCTTACATCCTAAAATATTTCCATGTATGAACTGAAAATTCCTTGAACAAAATTTTGATAGATTTGTCAAGTTTTTAGTTTTAAGATTCCAAATCACAATATTAGCATTAAAAATTCCGTGATAGCTGGTATTTTTTTTAGTTTAACCAAATAATTTATTTAAGTATTTAAATTATTTAAGACTTAGAGAGAATTATCGTCCTCATCTGAGTACAAGAACTTTTCTGGAATTTAAAAGTTGTATTTCGCGCTTACATAACACTGCATAGCGCTACAGTTTTATTTATTTTCATAGATTAGATAAAAACAACGAAATAGATTTATGTATGAGACATGACTAAAGAGTTATTTTGTAAACTTATTTCCCTTTCGCACTTCCAAGAACAGATTTTCATGATTTACAAAGTTTTAAATAAGTTTAAATCAGACAGATTTGTAAATACATCATCACAAGTTATGTAAAATATAGATGTAAATACGTTGAATGTAAATATATCTAGTAACGTAAGGTTAATATACGAATTATATTTTATGTTAAATCGGGTACAATATATTTTATTTACAATAAATTTTTTACTATTGAATTTGTGTATTTTTCAAAAACCAGATTTAGGAACCTTTTATTTTTTTAAGAATTGAAATAAAAGTCCAGTTAAACGAGTAATAAAATATTATTTATCAAAGCTCAACTAGCATAAATAAAATAAATGATTTACAAGAGTAAGCATACCTAACTTGCAACTTATTAAAATGTTTGTTCACTACATAACGTAATTATACAAAAAAAAACAAATTTAACATACCACGGTCTATCTACATCTTTGTTTTGTTTCAATAACAATATTATTTATATATCACGATAATTACATAGCATATGCCCGACTCAAATTATGATTTCTTAATTATGTATTACTAGTAGTACGCCCCGGCTTCGCACGGGTAGCCTATATAAAAAATATCATTATAATATAGCCTATGTTCAGCGCAGATAATGTAGCTTCACAACAGTGAAAGAATTTATGAAATCGGTCCAGTAGTTTCGGAGCCTATTCGATGCAAACAAACAAACAAACAATCAAATCTTTCCTCTTTATAATATCAGTTTAGATATTCTACACTTTTGATATATTTTATATGTCGAAAAACTTTAAGCATGTATACTCTTTCTACATTAATCGCTTCAGTTACGGAAAAACAAGTACTGGGATTAAGTTTTGAAATTGGCTTATTTGACGCCCTATCACCGATGTTATCAGTAATCAGTCAATATCGGTATTACTTTTAATATGTACATTGACGTCTCTACATACACACAATAACGACAATATTAATTGCCAGCTGTACAGCCGTCATTGTACTTTAAAATTTGCACATAAATTTACATTACTGATATAATTAGCATTTGTCTAAAGTAATCTAGACATCGCAACAACTGTCCTTTTTTGTTTCAGTGCATATAAAAGGGACGGCAAAATTTTGAGCGCTGTCAAAATTAGCTTAAGAAATAAATGACAGAATTACTACCACAGACTGATTGCTGAACATATCGGTCAAGGTAATTAGACTAGTATTTTGTATGTAATCAGTTAAAGACTGTTCAGGGCCCCGATTGCGCTAAAACGTAACGTCAACGATTCGCATCGCAAACGCAGCATCTAAGGTTCACCCTGTTTACGTTACACACTGTTCACACTGTTTATGTTACAATTTAACATAATCGGAGCCCAGATCTATGCACAATTCGCTACAGAGAATGATAGCTAACAAGAATGGGTCAATTTAATCTATCAACCCTAGGGTCGCTCTAGAGAATCCCTTGACGCACTATCTGAGGCCAAAGCACGAGTAAATGTGACAATCACAAACGTATCGTAACGGTAGCGTATTCGAGTGACACTACACGTTGACGCTAGCTCGACTGACGAACATTACAGCGTCACCGCGCAGTGTGTCTTGAATGTGCTAACGTTACGATACGTTTGCGATTGTTATATTTATTCGTACTCACCTCTCTCGAGCGAAAACACTTAGCTATAGTTCTGAGAAGCGAATACCACAAAGGTCTATACAGACTTAGGACGTCACAAAGTAAATCTATCTCATAGCACCAGAAAAATAAAATACATGAGATAATACAGTTACAAAAGTGTGACCGAAATAAAAATGCCTACACAAATAGATGAACGAATCATACAAAATATCGCGTATTCCGAACAGAGGTGTGAGCACGAATAAATTTGACAATCGTAAACGTAACGCAACGTATTCGATTCACATGACACGATGTCGCAGCATTATTCGGCTGGCGTTTGACACGCAATGTGAATCGAATAATTTCCGTGACGTACTTTACATTTAAATAAATATAATAAATCAGTCACATTTATTCGTGTACACTCAGAAAGAAGCTAAACTGCAGCAGATTACAAGAACATTTTATTTATCTATCACAAGGCACTTATATCGTAACTTAATATTGGAACTACAACAAGTTTCGCAAATAACTCAATATTATTTGGACAC
The DNA here is from genome assembly GCA_932527185.1 of Ecliptopera silaceata. NCBI lineage: Eukaryota > Metazoa > Arthropoda > Insecta > Lepidoptera > Geometridae > Ecliptopera > Ecliptopera silaceata. Next base: position 3,092,656 of record OW052208.1, on the reverse strand, counting down.
ATCATTTGAAAATTATTTTCATCTTACGATAAAAATCTTAAATGTCACAGTATAGTCACAGTGGTCACTGGAAAAACTAGACCCCGTTTCGATCTCGTCTGAGAACAAATATTTGTGTCGTGACGACAATTCGTTTATTTCGAGACATGCACTTGGAATTTATTGATGAATATTTCAACAAGCTAATAAGTATATTTTCTTATTTGGTGGAATGCTTGTTGTAGTCCCAAATACCACGCAACAATTCTCTTAAAATAACGGAATAAATACTATACAAAGGATTTTTGACTAAGTAATCGATTTTAGATATACATTTATTAGTTTTGGTTTTGATCAGCATAGTTCGTGACACGTTTTATAACCACACATATTAAGCAGTGCATGCGTTGAAAATTAAGTTTTTTTTTAATAATTTGAGAAAATGTAACTACCAGCAGATAGCCTATACATGATCTGCGGATACAGATATGACTTACATACTAGCTGATGCCAGCTATTTTATCTTGCTATCGTTATATTTTGAATAAATGCAAACAAATATTTCATGCAAAAACTACTGAATGGATTTTAATTAAACTTTACATTAATATACAATATTATATTAATAAATAAATAAATAATGCTGGACAATCCACACAACATCATCTAGCCCCAAGCTAAGCAGAGCCTGTGTTATGAGTACTAGAAGACTGACATACTTAATACAATATATTACATAGATAGATATTTTTTATTGTACATATCAAAAACCCAGAACACCCGGAATAAATACTTGCAGATCGTACAAACATTTATCCCAAGGCGGGATATAACGATAGCAAGACGAATTCGCGAGAACTAGCTAGTATTTACATATTGCATTCATAATCTACAACATATCTCTCCTATAGTTGCGTACTCAGTTCATAGAATCACACTATCTACATATAAATAAATTGATTTACTTAATAAATTAGTGCCTGATAGTGATAAAATCTATGATAAATCTATGTATATTCATTTAAGCTACATTATACGTGGTTTTACACTTTGATACACCGTATTGTTTACAAGAATTTGAGCCTTGAGGTATAATTATTATACATAATATACGTATATTTTAATTATAGCAGGTACTTGAAGGAATTTTGGATACTTTGGCGAAAGGTAGTTAGGATCCTGAGATTATAACTTGAGATTACATAGTTATATAAATATATTTAGTGCAAAAATATAATTAAATCAAAACTGTGCATGGTACTCTCGCCTTTCTAGTAGTGCATAACAAGTGTGCTTACTCTTCGTCTAAGCACAATTTTACTGTGACTACAATATTCATTGTACAAAAAATGATAAAATTGCTTATAAATCTCACGATAAAAGCTGCTTAATGAGTTTTCTGTATTTATGAAGAGCTGCTACGATGCAGCTGTTTCAAATAACTATTTAATTTTATTAAGTGTCCCATTTATATGATATTTACAAATCTATTATTATATTTATTATCATCACACACCTTCATGATTATTTCGTTAATTAAAACTATGGATAAACATTGTTAGGTTTAAATAAACTTCATATCTGCGAATAGCATTTAAATTCACCTTAAGTTACTGGCAAGTGTAACTAAGACTTAATATAATATAATATTATTTAACGGGTATGATAACACTAGGCTACAGTCCACTCACTTGTTACAATCACAAGTCACAGTGCAATCAATATAACGATTGCGAATCGCAGAATTGATTGCAATCGGGATCGGTTGCCTTCAAACCAACGCAGACCAGCCGCGTTCATTGAAGTCGCGCATATCTGTAAATAATAAAAAAAATATATTAAGAACACTATTTAATACTATATCAGCGCGATGGAGGCTCGTTCATACTCTTTGGAGGTGATGGAGACGCGATTTTTTGATAAACTAAGAATTGGTACTATGGGAACTAGATTGCTGATAGAATACAGTACATTTTTTTGTAAAAACATACATAGAATACAGAGTAACACCCAGACGCAGAACAAATATTTATGTTCAACACACAAACATTTGCGCTGGGTGGGAATCGAACCCACGACCTACAGCATGGAAGGCAGAGCTACCAACTGAGCTGTGACGCCTGTCGAACAATAACCACAACCACTTTTAGAAGCATTTGATGTTATTGATACAGTAACAACTTTTATTCAATCTAGCAATATCACAAGAATCAAGCAAGATTCCAAAATAGAATAAAAACCTTGTGCATTTGATTTGTTTAAGGCTACAAGCTAAATCCATCTAGTCTAGGCTATAAATCCGCAAAGATCGGTATGTTTGAATATTTTAACTGCCTCTATGACGTCAATTGTATATGTATCCATACTGTATTCCATAATAATGTATGTAGACTATGTATATCCGAAGAGGCGTCATACGCTTCAATGGCGCAAGTTCGTTACTCTGTCTTTTTCAGACAACACTTAAATCCAGAACACAGTAATATCTCTTGGCAGCAGAAATATAGTACTACCTCGGGCGAGCTTTTTCATAACTACCACTGCCATACATAGAGAGAGTAACGCCTCCTACGAACTTAGTGTTTTACTTAATTTCCTAGATAACGTTATATGTTTTTAACATTGTGTTATATGGGTTGTGATCCCAGCACTGCGACCATCAGTAAATTTCATGGAAAATTATTACACATGTATTTAAATTCATGGAAATGTACACAAACGTCTTTCAAACTAAGCAAAGATATTTGAGCTTTCGGAACTAAATTGATTATTGATTTTTGATATAGTCGATTAGAACGTCAAAAATGTAGTATTGCTACCATTTCAATGCTGGTTTTTTTTTTTTTGTATCAGCAATATCCACCCACTACATTACAAAAGCACCGGAGACTAAATATACGATAAAAAAGGAATAAAAATGTTACCTGCGCTGCTTCGGCCGCTACAACTGAAACAGATCATCGTGCGTTCTCTCCAGCCGTCGCAGAGACGTATCCACCCGCCGGCCTTGCGTGAGTGTCGGCGGCGGCGGCAGCGGCGGCGGGATCATCTCGTTGTAAGACGACGAAGACGCGCCCATCGACGCGGACTGACGGAGCCGCGCCGTCGGCCTGTGGCGGACGAAACCGTCCTCCAGGTCTTTCACAAATCTGAAATTGAGAGGGCGAGGAGTAATGGTTTTGTTCGTTTATTTAGCAGGCGTTAGAGTTGGTAAGTTTACTTTTGTCGTGAGTTTTCCAAACAATTTTTTGATGACAAACATTAACGTTCGTTCTACAACTGGATGTAAGCATTTACAAAAAAAAATATTAGTAGGTATTCTATGCAATCAAGTTCACGTTCCTACTTCAAACTTTAGTTTGAAAATGATTAACTATTTGTACATGAACATTGAGTCTAATAAGAAATTTCTTATCATAATTTTGTCGAGCGCAATTCAGTAGGACAATAGTTGTCAGTTCTACATTAAGTTCACGCTATTTACTTTAATACTAAGATCACTATATACTAAGATCACTATATTATATACTAAGATATGAGAGCAAAGGGGAGTTACGAGACTAATATCTAATATATCTATAATACGTGCAGTCTTGATTATATCGTTATAAAAACTACTAAATAAAGTGACTTTCAAGGCTGATTTCATAGACTTCAGAACCAAGGTCATGGAGAATGCTCGCAATTCTGATATAAAATAACATGTATGAGTAAGATCAATGAAAATCTCGCTTAAAATAGTTTTATCGATCTTTATCAGCTGCTAATTTTAAACTGGTTACCATCAAGATCAGTTTTGCTAAAGGTCGATTGCAACGGTGTGCAGATATTTTTAAGCTATTTTGTAATTAGTCTAAGCTACTTTTTTTTTAAAGCACTTAATGAAAAAGTCAGGATTTTATAAATTCGATGCGATGGTGTGTGAAAGAGTGAAACCGAGGTTGTGTATTTCGAAGATTTTAATGCGGTTTTTGTCGGGGATTTAAAGTATTCAAATTCAAATTACATACTTTTAATTAATATAGAGATATCTTAACAGCAGACGCCGAAACGCTATTTCAATTAATTTAATATCTGATTTATTCAATTTTCAGCTAGGTATAAGGTCCCATATTTTAAAGCTAAAAATTATATAAAACTCAAAGTTTGAGAAAGTTAATTTCCCTTGAGACTAGTTTTATCCTTTTAACTTCGCTCGCCGTTGACGTCAGAGAAGCTACTAATAAAACAGCGTAGTTTGTAAACCTATCTGTATCTTTAAGTGAAAAATTCCAGAATAAAATTGCAATTTCAGCTGCTGACATACAATACTATAAGTATTTATTTTTAATCGAATTGGGCCACGATGTCTAACTAGTCAGTGCAAGCAAATGGACCAGACTGGTCAAGAATTGGGTACCAACAAAAAATGGCCAAGGAAAAAAGTACTTAGTCAAGGTTTAGCTGCAAAAAGAAGCCTCTGTGCTTTAGTTAAGACACTGCAGTATTTGCCAGCGCTTAGTAAAAGTTATTTAAACGGAAGACCTTTCCATTTGGAAAGTTTCCAATTCACCGTCTTCATAGTCTCATCCGGTGAAATCAATACACTACCACCCACCGCTGGTTTGGACCTGATGAATGAAGTGATGAGTTCGTGATTCCACGTCACCTCGTTTGTCACTCTAAATGGTCTTAGTCTTTTAGCACTGATCCTTTCGATGCGAGTCACAGTCCACATTATTAGTAAGTGCAATGGACGTTTAAACAATGATATTATTATGCTTATGTATATCAATGACTGAATAGCCTCTGTTTTGTAGATACCGGTAGTATAATACTGCACTGAAAACCTTCATTTCTATAGCACGTTTGATTCTGGAGAATATAAATATTCCACTGTAAAAAAATTAAATACTTTTAGGCTTCTTGTACACAATTATTTTATTGAATAGGTATGTACATAATTTACTATGTGTTGAATCCATAGGCTTCCGAATGTATAAACTGTGAATCATCATGAACCAGTGTTGTACATTGATATATAAGCTAGTTTTGGCTAGTTAGAGCCTAATTTTCAATCAATTTACGACAAAAACACACCCTAGACTAGAACATACGATAGCACTACACGTCATGTCCATAAATTCTTTAAAATAATGTTTTAGCATTCAGAGTATGACGTCAACAAAGTAGGGCAGGGTACTTTATCGCGTACACGGGAAATACTATTTATACAATAGCGTTATTATATTATTAATTTGTACTCTTTTTAAACAGTTTTAACTAGCTTTCCCAGTTTGTTTAATTTTGGGTCATAATTTTCTTCCATTTAATTTGATGTAGTTTAAGCACCGCCTCCTTTGTATAGGCGACAAAGAAATTGGTTTACCACTTTTGATGACATCTCCCAGTAACATAATTATTCGTTAAGGATTACAGATTGACAGATTCTGACGTAGCTGTTATTAATCTGTCAAGCGAAAATAGCCCTTGATGTTTTGTACGTGCTAATGATATTCAGCCTTAGAGTGGTAAACCAATTTCTTTGTCGCCTATACCTTCAATTATCTCGCTTCGATTGCCTGGAAGAGATCGCTCTCAGCGATAGGACCGTCCATTGTAATGCCTATTACTAAGTTTAGTTTTATTTGTGTGTTATACAATAAAAAAATATCTATCCATTAATTCGTTGAATACATTTATCAGATTTCATAGAAAGGATTTGTAAACCTCGATTTTTTTTAAGTAGATACTTTTCAAAAATGTGTTGAAACACAAGAGGGCAAATTCATCTTTCTATGATTAATGTACAACAAATTATTTTATATTTAAACTAGACATATCAATTTTTATCTAGCCCTGAATAACCAACCTAACAATAAGCAAATATATCCTATCATTATTACTGATGGCTTGTTCAAACACTTATATTTCTGAATTATTTGTCAATTTACTTCAAACCTTATACCAGTAACATAAGATTCAATATCGTTTGACAAACTGAAAGGATGTTTGTCAAATTGTGTATAGATGTTGGGTTTTCGTAGTGAACCGAATAAACGTGACAATCGTAAACGTATCGAAACAGTGACTTATTTGGGATACACTGCGCGTCAACATCAGCTTTACTGTCGAACGTTGCAGCGTTAGCGCGCAGTGTCTCAAATACGTTACGTTTGCGATAGTTACATTTATTCGTGCTCACTCTGGCTAAAATTACTTGGAATTTGTGTGGGAGTTGATTCTGAGCTCCTTTAGCTGGGTTTTTGTATGAGATCCACATCATCCACATAACTTCGTCTATAAATATCTCGCGAGGACGTGAGTAATTGGGATTCTGCAACGAATACCGACGAAGAAAATTACTGACATCCTTGATATTCATATCTGTCCTGACCGCCAAGTACTACAATAAAAATACAAAAAGTTTGATGCCTTTTTTACTATCAAAAAAACATTAAATATTTTGATATCGATTTCGATATACATACCTACCTACTCCTATTTGTAACCTGGGAATGATCGCGAATATATGTGAAAATCGTAAATGTATTGAAACAGTGACGTTTTTGAGATGCACTGCGCGTCTACGTTGCAACGGTAGCGCGCAGTGTTTTTTAAATACTATTGTTTACGATTGTCACATTTATTCGTGCTCAGCGCAAAGTATTAGGGCCTTTCTCCACTAACTGGAAACTTAAATCATAAATCATAAATACTTTATTTGCCTCAATGTGGTACATTTTAGATCTTAAACTAGAGTAGGTAAGTGGCACACATTCCCCATAGCTGGGATGCAACATCTTGAATTGAAAAATAATTATGTACAATGTCAACTATATAATTTAGCACAATGAATTTAAATTATAATATTTTAAGTCAAAAACAGATATTAACAAACAAACAAAGTCAAACAATATAAATATAAATCATTAAATTAGTTATCATGTCAAATTTTAGCATTCTTATTTAAGTCAAAAATTCATTTAATTTGTAAAATCCTTTGCTGAGTAGCCATAGTCTAAGTTCAATTGCAAATTTATTCAGAGGAAGGCTTCTTATTGTGGTAGGTAATGCATTATACACTTTGCCACACATAGCATAAGAATTATTTAGGTAAAGAGAAGTACGAGGAACCTTAGGCAAAACAATTCTATTAGAATCCCTGGTATTTCTCAAATAAAGGTCACTTGCTCTTAAAAATACATAACTATTTTTTTTTACAAATAAAGCTGCCTCGAGTATGTACAAACAGGGTAGCGTGAGTAGTTTTAATTCTTTGAATAATGGTTTACACGATTCCCACGGTGGTATCCCTTTAATTGCCCTCACACATTTTTTTTGAGCAATAAATGCGCGTTGTACTTCTGAGCTACTACCCCAGAGCACTATGCCGTATCGCAACACAGATGCTACATAGCCGTGATATGCTAACTTGTCTAAGGAAAGTTGTCCGAACCCCAATTTTCTCGAAAATTAAAAATATTATATGTTAAATCGATAGATAGTTATATTATAAATGCATATAAACAAGAAACTTTTGTAATTTTCTATTTTTTTCGAATAATAGGGAATTTGGTATATAAATTTCCAGAGGACTGTTGCACAGAGGACTGTTATTTTACGTAAAAAAAATGTCATACCACGTATCAGTTTAAATTTTACTTCATAACACAGAAACAGCTTTAAATGTATCACACTGAGCAATGTTTTTGTTAAATAAATATAATTATAAAACATAAAACACCGTAAAATATACTTACCAGAGGAATGTTCACTTAACATTCAGAGACGTGGCTCCCACACAGACAATGAGTTGTTAATGCGCAAAATTGCGGTGACTTGTTTAGCATGGCGACCGAGTAAACTTTATACTGTTAACGTCCCGTTTAAAGCGAAATGAGGCCACAATAGTGTTTAATATTTTTTTGGCGCGATAATCAAATTGTGACAGAGGACTGTTCAAAAAATGTATGGACAAAATTCGAACACCAGTTTTTAGTAGTAAAACATTCTCTAAAATTATAATTGTTTTTTGTTCACATGCATTTAATATTCTTTATGTTCATAGGGTTAAAAGATTTTACATTTTTAAATACAAGTAATATAAACCGAACCTACTACCATACTTAATCCGTAATTAGGACAAGCAGAGGACTGTTTATAGTGGCGTTTAGACCGAATTTATGAAATGATTATGATTCTTAATATTGATTAAGCTTGGCTCCTCAAAAAACAGGTTATATATTATGTGTTTAGATAAATCAAATTATGCATTATTATAGCCAAAGTAAAAAAAAAAACTGGGACCATGATTTTCCAGTTAGTGGATAATGGCCCATTAACATAATGGAATCCAAAAACTATTAAGAATGATAATAACATTTATTTACAAAATAATCTTTTTTTTTATCTTTTTTTCAATATTATTTTCTGTAACCGGTATATGGTAATTCAAAATCAAAAACTGTCAGGCAATTTTGCAATACATATGAGCAAAATCTTAATGTTGAAACTTAGATGTGTCAACCAATCGCTTGTTACTACTACAACTATCTATATATTTTTGAAATAATGTGGCTATGACAGGGTTGTATTAATTACCGCTTAAATTTTGGAAGTAACCTACCATTTTACTTGGCGGTATACCTGATGATGATGTCACACGATTTACATAGATTTAATACCAACAATTTATCTAGCTCACAGACAATTAATATTATTATGTCAGTTTTCCATTACAAATTATACAGATAAGTATGTTTCATAAGCCATGGTTGTAAGGGTCATTTTAGAAGTCCTAACGACCTCTAGTGTACTTTATGTTGTTAGCGAAGTCAATATAAACCGAGTACTAGATTAGACAGCAAGAGCGTAGGGTCAAATCAGTAGCGTTCTGATATGTGATAGTGTGGGTGCCGCGGCCGATGACCTCTACCTACTATCTACTTTGGAGCGTGATAAGAACGTCAAAATCACCTTTTAATGCGTAGTTATATTAGATGATGTATTATATAGTAGCTGTATCTGAGACATCGGGATTCGAGGTATAGTTATGAAAAGCATATTTTAAACTAAATAAATATTCACGGACATTTCACACATCGCGCTCTAGTCCCAAACTAAGCAAAGATGTTGTATGACTTGTAAGCAAACTTGGAAGCGTGTATATATTTAAAAAAAAAATTAAATAAGTATTCTATTGTTTTTTATTTCATTTTATTAAATATTAAACACGTGGAAGAAGTCACACAAACTTAATAACTATTGCTGACACATCGAACATCTGTGATACATTACGATAATCAAAAATTAAAAAATCATTATTTTTATGCAAGTCATGCATAAAATTAATGGCATAGTTTACGATCTGATCATCGCGAATCGCTAAAAATATTGGAAGGATCGTAGAATCTAAGAACCGATTTACACTATCATAAGCCATTATTTATTGTAATTATTTTATGTTTTTATCTAGTTCCCATAGTACAAGCTTTGCTTAGTTTGAGACTACAGTGTGATGTGTGAATTGTCTGTGAATATTTATTTTATAATTAGCTTAGGAGCCTGTGGATTCAACTTAGCCTGAATGTAACGAACAACAAGCACATGTACCAACTTATACACTTACAATTAGGTAGAGCTACATTTCGTGGCAACAACAGCTCGAATAAAAAGCGTAGTGTAACTCTTTTAAAAGACAAATAAGCTTAATAACTTTTAAATGATGATTCAAAATGATCAGTAATATTACGAGTATATTAGATAAACGCATTTTGTGTATTAAGTCCAATTATAATGACAAAATGCGAGAGATTTGTTTGACAATGAGCGATTTTCCAAATGGCTTTTAAAAAAAAAAAATAGTTCAAAAATAGTCGATAGATGGCAGTAGACAAATAGTGTATCAAAATCCCTCTCTTTTTTATCTGTATAATCTATTGGTAGCTCTGTCGTGTAGCTGTCATTATCATCCTGTCACGTCCGTTTCGGTGTATTCAGCGTTTTGATAAATTGTGTTTGCTTTTATTTTAGCATTCGTGTACCTTCTTGTGGATTTTACTTTTGACGACAACAGACCGTATACTGGTTTCAAATTTCTGCCACGATTGAAGATTTTTAGCTTTTGTCAAACAGTTTCGAATTTTTCTAGGACAAAAATTTCACACCACAGATAAAATATGAAAACTTTTTGTGTTGACAATTGACATTGAAATGCATTTGACGTTGAGCGCCATCTGTCGTGTATTATAAGAACACTCCCTGGAAAATCGCTCATTGTAATGTCAGCCCCTCGGCACTAACTTGATTGTGTAAATCGGTCATAACGGTACCACGCGGTTTATTGGATGACTTTATTGGTTGCACTTACATTATAAATTACGGATTAGTTACTTATGTGATAGTTGCATAACATAGTTACATAATGCCTACTTTGCTGACGTTTTATGATTCTAGTGTTTGGCTTAAATAATTGTCTTAACTGTTGTATTTTTGTATTGGATGTATTTGAAAGTTACTGAAGTAACTACAAAATCATACTTGACCATATTATGATCAAGTATGATTTTGTAGTAATTCTATTTATTTTACTGCAATCCGTCCGGGTTTCTCGCATTTGTCCCAGTTTGAAAGACGTCCGGGGAACGTCCGGGTGCAACCCGGACTACAATCAAGTACGAATTAAAATATATTTTAATCAAGATGTAAGAGAATGAAAAAATTACTTATTGTAATGTCCGGGGTGAAAGCTCCAAAATCCCGGGAACATACGCTTACGGTCCTGGGGGGCAGATTTTAGGGATGGTAGCCCCCACATTGTATCAATCGTTATGGCTAACATGCCGATACAACAAAATCTACATAAATACATAAGTCTATTTTGCCCGTCAGTTCTAGGTAATCAAGCTGTAATGTAAAAAAACTTCAATCGGATTTTCTCGGTCAATATGTTTTGTCTGTCAAGGCCACGGCACAGCTTAGATGTAGTCTAGGCGCTTTATAACGGTTACTTTCTATGCCGCGTCAGTCACATGATGTTTTGTTTGTATATTGGGTATGTACGAGCGTAAACCTAGGCCACAACTTCGTCTGTTTCTTTTATGAATAATATGTAGTAAGTATTACAATAAATTATTCTTATTCTTATGGATCACATATGTATATGAAAAAATTAAGTATGGTAATAGAGTATTGGATTACGAAAATGAAGAAACAATGAAATTCTATTCTATTTTATCGTAACAACTTTTTCTCACAGTAGAAATCCTAGTTAGGTCTCAACTAAAGGAACTGCTCAAACTATATTAAAATAGTCTTCATTGGATATATTCATTGTGTCAGGTGTCACAGCTCAGTTGGTAGTAGCTTCGCCTTCCATGCTGTGGGTCATGGGTTTGATTCCCACCCAGAGCAAATGATTGTGTGATGAACATAAATATTTGTTGTTTGAGTGTTACTTAAAAATGTTTAACATACTTAATAAATAGTCAACTAATATATGCTACATCCAGTTAGGATTTTTCACGAGCATCAAAATAGTATCAAAAGAGCATTCAAACATGCAATGCGTATGAAGTCACGAGTATCAGCTAGTAATAAGATAGTAAATGTATATCTACATATTGTGTTAGTGTAAAGTATGACAACTTGTTATCATTAATTACATAAGCATACTTATCTCTTTAGCAATAATTTGTCTGCAGCGTTGTTTGATCATGGTAAATATTAATATTTTAGGATCATAAAATGGCAGAATATATTATATTTAATTTAATATAAAATATATAAATATTCAGGAACATTTCATGTATGATAATGGATAATATTAATTTTATGGATATGGAATAGATTGTTTTAGAGTGCTTTAGGGTGCCTTGTAGTTCATAATTTATGTATAACGGAGTTTTGGTAATCCGTTTGATAGTAATCTGTTATGTGTGTTTAAATAAATGAATAAAATGTAATTAATTGCAGCAATATGTCTCATACAAGACATCTAAGAGGCCGTCTATTGTGCCGGGATAAGGTTGTCTACCTATTTCATTTGTATTCATGATCTTCTACCTCAAGGATGGCAAACCTTAATGTATCATTGGAGCATTTTTTCTAAAGTATTGCTTAATAAGGCCATAGACATGCCATCGCTTATCATAATAACTTAACATAACCAGCCAGCCCCAACTCGATAAAGTAAAGGCCAAAGATTTTGGGTTGGTAGCGCCAATATTAGTAGTAAGTAATATTACAAATTAGTAGAAATAATTTAAATGGTACTTACTCACTATTTTCCTTGGTCTTCTCAACATGTTTTTTGATGTCAGCTAGTGAAGAATCTAGTCTAGTGAGGAACTCGTCAAAAGTCTTCTTCTCATCCGGACTTCCAGGTGAGAAATCTCTACCGGAAGGCATCCCGCCGATGGAGGCGCGATGACTCGGCGGCGCTGGTTCCGTCACACGCTCGCCATTCTCATAGAAAGGCGATTCTTTGGTAACTGGTATCAGAAGATACTCCCTCAAAAATAAACTGTCCGTAGCGAATAAACGGTTAGCTCTTCTTATTTTCTCCATCTGTAAAAAACAAAGTACAATTAAGAATGTCCGAAATAATTAAATGCAGTAAATATAAGCTAAACTGTATTTAATGCGAAGTAAATTAGAACTTACTGTTACACCATATTTCAGGGAGAGTCCTTGTAATGTATCACCTTTACACATAACATGTTTGATGTATTCTTCGTTCCTTTTCATGTGGTTGCAAGTACTTCCATATTTTTTCAGTGGGCGAGCTGATTCCCGAATAGAAACTCTCTCATCGAAAAGACGTTCCTCCTCCATTTTTGACGTATACGAAATGAAATGACAAAACAAATGATTTGAAGCGAACGAATGGAACGCAACAGAATGAAACAGCTTGACATGACTTGCGTGATGTTCTTGACGTCATGTTTAAGATGCATGACAAGCATGACTGACATGGTACGTAAAAGAGTACAGATACAAAATTTTTTATTCATCTAGGTCAGCGATTAACACATTGATATTAATAAATATTCCCGGACATTTCAAACATCACAATCTAGTCCCGAACTAAGCAAAGCTTGTACTATGGGAACTAGATTGCTGATAGAATACCTAAATAGGTAGGTACATACGTTATTTTTCGTTATTACATGACGTGACAGAGAGATGGGTTGAAAGTTGAAAGAGCTCACTGACACAGAATGTAATGTAATACTGCATCCCATGTCCCATGTTCTAAGCAGAATACTTTTGAACACCACACAAAACTTTGACGGACTTCTCATTGCGTCAAGCGAAAAAGCCTGCAAAACCACATCATTCAATCAGTTTATCAAGCAAGCAAACTAAACCGTTCTATTTCCATTCATTCTTTTACCAACTCACTCATCAGTTTGTATATTTGAATCAATCCAATCAATCTTATCAATCAATCAGTCAGTCGCTCAGTAGCTTTATCCGGGGCTGACGTGTGTATGATTTTTCCGCGAAAATTATGTTGTTGTGACTCTGAATGGATGAAGAACTGAGCAAAGTTATTAATGTAAACCTACGACAGTGAATGCTATTTTTGCTTCAAGTGCAGTGAAACATTATATGCTTGCTTATATGCTTGTGTATTTACATGTGATCGATACCTTCATCCAGTTTTTCAATATTTGTGGGTATGTATGAATGAAAAGTTACTTATTATATGATAGAATAACTGAAATATTGTAATATTATTTGGTTACAACTAGGGTTGACTTTCCTAGAGATCGTACGAGCCCAAAAAACACAATATTAGTGCCCTCTAGCCCGCCCACCCGGGCAGCGCGCAACCCTCATGGATTTGCAAAAGGGCTGTTGCCTGGTCGATTGTGTGACTGGGGTTTTATTACCTTGCGTGGTGCGTTCGAGTACGATGCATTTGTGACTTGTAACCAACTAATAATGTATATTGTGAACCCGTTTACAAGCCGTAGTTAGGTGGAGCTCGTGTGTCTTGCGCAGGATGAAAATTCCGAACTGCGAATTCTCCGATCAAATCGTTACTTATCTCGACATGCCGCATTGCTAATGTTTACTAATACCACTTAAGTATTTTCTATAATGGGTTGCTTCTAATAATGAATAAGTATGCACCTTATGTGGTAGGGATTACAGCAAACTTATTCATACCTAGGTTGTCTGGAGGAGACGCTTAGGGCAATAAGGTCATCCATTTTACTTCACAAGCAAAATAGGAAGTCGCTGAATTTAGAATTATATTTTTTGTAAATAAATATTATAGGTATCTATATAATACCAACTAGGTATGTAAATAAATTAAATTTTTACCTACACTATAGGTCCCTCAATAAATCCAGGGACATATTTTAAAATGCCTAAAACTGTAATGAATTTATTATTTCTATAGTAGGTACTTTCTGATCTACATACATAATGCAAACAACATTACTATAATATATATCATCATTAGATAAACAATGATTACAAAAAATATGTAATTCCTGGTAACATTGGTAGGTACAGTTATTTGATAGGTCCTTAGACACTATTTAATATTTTTACATTTCAGTACAGTTACTGAAAATTATGATAACATGTTTAAATCAATTACTTACAAAAATTAGGTACCTTAAAACTACCTATTAAGAACTTACTTTTCTACCTACCTAATAGAAAAATGTAACTATAAAAATAAACTTAGTACCTACTTATGTATAATAAATACCCATTTAATATATCTCCTATGTTTCTCCTAGTTTTGTTCAGAAAAGTGTATAAAAATTACCTACACTACTCAATTTATCTACTTACTTAGTTTTAACTTGACATAGGTACAAGCTTATCTAATAAATTAAACTCTAGTAGGTACTTAAACTATTTAAAAAAAAAAGATAAAAATTACTTCACTAAGTAATTGTCATAATCACTGTTCTTTACTTTTACTCACTCGTATCCTACTACACGAATCACTACATTATTTCATTAGTTATCGTAAAAAAATGCGTGATTCATAAAATACGTAAAACTTGTTTTGAACCACAGGTAAGGTTATGGGATCATGATGACGCATGACCAAAGCATTTGACCGTGGCATCCCCTTTATCTATAATCCTTGTCTTCATCAATGGATGAGTAAGATTAAACTTGTTGTATCTACAGAGGTTTATTGTAGATAGATAAAAGAACCTGCGTGCGAGGATATTATGGCTATCTTGAATATACTTTCGACCGCATTTAACAGCTGATGAGTTCGCGGTCAAACGGTTGCCAAACTTGTAAAAAATTAAAAAAAAAACTTTAAGTCTGAAATTGGTAAACCATACAGAAATAGACCATGTTGAACTCATTTCACTTGCATTTTCCCTGCACTTTGCTTGCCGATCAGTATTATCAAGTGTTCTCAGAGAACTTGATCTAAAGCTTTTGTAATCCTTTCGAAACAGTCGTGACGTCACAACCGGTACTAAAAGCGGAATAATGCGTCATTTATTCACAGATCCGGAGTGCAAGTTCCGAGAAATTGTCGTTACCAGTCTGTGTGGTAATATAAGAAGCCGAGGGAAGTCCAGAATATGTAGCAGTTACTACCACTAATGTGACGTCTGTGAGTAAGCTGTTACGGTAGAGTTGATGACATAGAATGTGGACATAACATAACAAGTGACGATAGTGCTACCGAGTAGGTTGAATTGGTACACACTAATTCCCATATCTATGGTACTGTTGACCAAAGTTTGTCAATAGCGTAGAAAAGTACAAGCGCGTAACCTGATTAAGTACGTATGCGGTGGGTCTAGTAGGTAGGTTAAGTGTGTGTGTACCAATACCATGATGAACAATACTCAATACTGCCTGAGACATGTTTAGTGTAGCTTGACTTTCATAAGATTTATATCATGGCGCGCCACGAGCCTTTGAAGCAAAATTTAAAATGTTACTGATTATACCAAAAAACAGGACTAAAGAATATTTTTATTAAAAAAATAGCTATAGACATTTCACACATCACACTCTAGTCCAAAACCAAGCAAAGCTTGTCTATGGAACCAGACTGCACTTAAAAATTGTATATAACGACAGTCTAAAAATAGCAACTGCAGTCTCCACAACGCTCTAAAGATAGAAGCAAAATAAAAGAACTTCGAGTATAAACATACTCGAAGTTCGCTTGCTCACAGGCAAACAGAAGATTACTTTTTCTAACCTATGAATATATGATGGATAAGACGATCAATCAATTTAGTAGCTTGATGATAGGGTCCACTTATAAATATACCTTTAACTAATCACTTTCTTACCCGTCACTATTGATCAGTATAGAGATTAAACTATTTGAAATAGGGTCAAAAGTCGTTATTAATGACCCATTAGGGTCAAATTTGAGGGTGTAGAATGCTAATTACGAAAAGGCATTATCATAATATTATGAGTCATTTACTAAGAGGATTTATATTTTACTTGTACTGTCGAAGTAAAGATGGATATAGGAAGAGGTAGGCCTAAGAAAAGATGGATGGATTGTCTGGATAATGATATGGATGTGAAAGTGACTGAGATGAGGGATAAAATAGAGGAGAATGGAAGAAAAGTGTGCCGACCCCATCTAGTGGGATAAAGCGATAGTACTTCTTCTTCCAGAAGTACTATCAAAGTAAATCGGTGACTTACCTCTACGATAAGTCGGAACATACCGCAGTGCGTTGTGTGGCCGAGCCAAAGCGCGACGGGTTACAAAATAGCTGTCAAGGCGATATAATCGCGGTTTTGCCCATAACGGGTAGTGGCCGCAGTTGACCCAGCTCTGAGGTACCGTAGGTCAGTGTGCCTGGAACATGGTACGCTCAGGTACTACAAATAAGTGTATACCTACCTGATGAAGCAAAAAGAACCAAAGACTTCGAGGACAGATGCCCTACGATATGCCTGTTATATTAAACTGTGCCTGGAGGGAAGTTTTTTTTTGCACATTTCTACCTAAGAGTACAACAAAGGATTTGAAGAAAACACATTAAAATAAACAAATTCTTCATTTCCAAATAAAATTCAAAATATAAAAACATATTTACAAATAACTAAGGAGCATTCAAGCTTGACATTCGTATTTGCTATGGAGACCTACACTTGTATCTTGTGTCGTAGTAATTACTTTGGAACCTTCCCAATGTGCTGAACTCATAATATCTAGAAACGTGGCAGCAAACGCGGATATTACCATTTAAATTAAAGATATTTAGGTGTACTACGTTTTGGTGCAGTGCAGGTACTAACGGGATGAGATTGCAATAACTTTCATCGTATTAAAATCGGCAGAAGTTCGTAATTAAATATTAATAATTCCATAAAGAGAGACTAGTTTTAGGTCCCAATGATCTTCATTTTTTGATATCTTTTTAAAGCTAAAAGAAGAGAACTAAAGGTACCTAATTTCACATCTCGAAGGTTCTGGGTTCTGCCCGAAGCAAAATTATGAACGTGAGCTTGCATTATAATAATAATAATAATGCTGGACAATCCACACAACATCATCTAGCCCCAAGCTAAGCAGAGCTTGTGTTATGGGTACTAGAAGACTGACATACTTAATACAATACAATACAATACATAGATAGATATTTTTTATTATACATATAATACCCAGAACACCCGGAATAAATATTTGCAGAACATACAAACATTTATCCCGAGGCGGGAATCGAACCCGCAACCTTCCGTGTCGCAGGCGGACCATCGCCCACCGCGCCACATCGGTCGTTATGCCCGAGGCATGCCGTCCCTATCGTAGAAGTAAATGTCACATTGTGCATTGTCTGTTCATTGCCCCAGCACGATCCTTGATAATGGATTGTTCTCGGTTAACAAGTTAAAGTTCTAATAATAGGAGCCTCGGAGCCATGCTGGACCTAGCTTTGATTTAATTTAATTATGCCTAGATATTACGGAACGAGCCGGAAATCAGTGGATTAGAGTAGCAAGGGAACGGAAAGAATGGCATAATAAAGAGGAGGCCTATACTCAGCAGTCGGTGCCATCGGGCTGAAATGATGATGATTATGATGCCTAGCCTAGGTATATCCACGTCACTGCGCGTGATGAAGGCTTGTAAGTATTTAGACAGGCCCACAACGAACTACACTCGAGAGCAATGAATCCGGGTCACTTAAAGAATCCTAAAAATCTCGGAAACTAAAAATGCTAGGTTAATGCAATAAATTGTATTTAATAGACAATGTAATACTCCTTAAATGAAGGTATTAAAACTTCTTAGTTATTGTAAAGTTATATCATAAAAAAATCAAATTTGAAAAAGGGCCACTTTCGAAGATGGAACTACGAAATTACAGCATTTGGTTTTGCTTTTGTTTGTAATCTGTCATTTATGTGGGTACATAAACCATGTTGATAGTGCTCTATATTCATTATTCAAGCTGAAATTATGTCGCTTACGCCTGAAGAATGCACCAGAATACTTACAATGCTGGAAACCGGCCGGAGTCAGCGCGATACAGCCAGGACTGTCGGTGTGTCGCTGTCAACAGTACAAAGAGTTCTCCGACGTTACGAAGAAACTGGTTCTAACCTACGCAGACCAGGAACGGGCAGAACCAGGTGTACCACAGCACGAGAAGACCGATACTTGGTGAACACCATGCTTCGAAATCGCTTTCTCACAGGAACTGAACTCACCAATCAGTTTCGACGCCTCGGAGGAAGTAACCCAAGTGCATGGACAGTAAGACGTCGGCTTGCTGAATCTAACTTAAAACCCCTTAGACCTGCAAACGGCCCTAAACTGGAGCGTGGGCATCGTATTTCGAGACTAAGATATGCCCAGAGCCACGTAAATTGGAGTATTGAAGATTGGTCAAAAGTTATGTTCTCCGACGAATCAAAATTTATGCTCTACAAGCACGATGGAAGACACAGAGTGTATCGAAGACCAGGGGAAAGATTCAAGCAAGCATGCATCGAAGAAAAAGTAGCCTACGGTGGTGGGTCTGTACTTGTGTGGGCCGGAATTTCTTCTGAAAGTCGCACAGAGCTGGTGATCATAGAAAACGGCTCTTTAACTAGCGTAAGATATGTGGAAGAAATCCTCAATGATCACGTTGGTCCATTTATGGTCAATTTAGGTGAGGATGCTATATTTATGCATGACAATGCCCGACCTCATACAGGTAGGATTGTGAATGACTACCTTCAAGAGATGAACATTACTCGTATTGAGTGGCCAGCGCGCAGCCCGGATATCAACCCGATCGAGCATGCTTGGGACGAGCTAGGCAGATGCGTAAAACAACGAAACCCTCCCCCAATCACGCTTCGTGAGCTCAAAATTGCTCTCACAGAGGAATGGGAGAATATTCCCCAAAATCGTATAAGGAACTTGGTGTACAGCATGCCAAACCGCGTAAACGCAGTAATGGAAGCACGAGGAGGCAATACGAAGTATTAAAATTCAAGAAAATCGTAATAAAGTTCAAAAATTTCATGTTTCCTATTTTTGTTTTAAGGAGAGATCAGCAGTTTTTTTCTTTATGTAATTTTGTGTTAATAAAATGTATGGTGACTCATATTTTTTTTACTTTCATTTAAGGAGTATTACATTGTCTATTAAATACAATTTATTGCATTAACCTATCATTTTTAGTTTCCGAGATTTTTAACATTCTTTAAGTGACCCGGATTCATTGCTCTCGAGTGTAGATGGCTATTAGACTATTATCAATCACTTATTGTAATCAAGAAACATGTAGAAGAACACCAAGTTTCTTAAGTTTGCTGCTATAGTAATGTTGGTGGTATTGAGCTGACACTGTCAACTATTTTAGCAAAAAAGAAGCTCAAGGTGTAAGACACGAATACCTACATGTATTTTGTTTTAATTTTAACGTTGTACAGGATCAGAATCGCAAGTTGCAACAAAACCTTCTCGTTAATATTCAACAGAGGCAGATGTGAAACTAACTGTTCAATAACAGGTGTGCACGCGCCTTGTTTTTATACCCCTTTTTTTCGACGGACCGCTCCTTTACAATCTTGGAAAAAAATGGTCTATGGTTCTGTATTTTTTGTACAAATATATTTTTCTTTCGTTTCGTAAGAGTACAGCATTTAAAAACTAATTTAAACTTAGTTCCTAAGAGGAAAAATAAATCTATTGCATAGGATTACTGTATTTCCTGTACAATTGTAGACGTTATTATGTTGTAGTGTAATTAGTCGACCTAGATAAATAAAGACATACCGGAAGTAAGATCACTCCTTACAGCGTTTCTAAGTGATTCTTGTGATTTTATACATCTCTAACAAATAGAACTACATATACTCTTACAGTAGAATTTTAAAACTTTTATCCGGTACCTTATTGTTATTTTTTTCTTTTTACACTATTTATTATAATAAATATCTGAAACCGGATTATGAAGGTTAATCAAAATTAATAAGTATTATTAAACATGCTGCTATCCATCTTTCATCAGGGGATGTTAGATCCGCCCACGCTTGTCAGCCATAATCTGTTCGCAATAATAATAAAATCGCATAGCGGAGTTTCGTGTGCATTTGTGCAGAAAAACATGGCAGAGTTGCAGCTGCTTGATTGTACAATCGATATTTCCAACAAAACTAAATCACATTAAAAAAATATGCTGATCACGACGTATCCATAAGTGTGTTTACTCAATTAAAGAAATTAAGCTAAAATAGTTTAAAACTAACTTCTATTTATAAGAGCACTTAGACTCTTATTACATATCTAATTTATCTTTATTATAAATGAAGATGTTGAGATCAAAGAGATGCGTTGCGGACTAATTAAGCCTATAGGATGTCAAACAAAATATTAATTCTTGGTAGTTGGTAGGAAGGTGAATAGATTATTATGTATACAACAGTGAGTGCGTTCTCGTTGAAGATTTAAGAAACGTAAGAAACTTTTTGTTTGTAATCTCGCTTTACGAAAAAACAAATTTTTGAACATGGAACACCGAATGGTGCAATGCGGTTGGCAGATTTTGACAATCGTGAAGTTAGCCGATTCACTGTTCATTCGAGCTTTTTTACAACAAAAACTGACTTCACGCATCACAGCTAACTTCAAGATTGACTGAGTTGCTTGAAATGCTTTTTACACTTTAAACTGGCAGAATTGCCATATAAAAAAACAAAGGAAGCTAATAGCACAGAGTATTGTATGTTCTTCTATAATGTCGTTTAAAACAAGTCTCGAAGGAACAAAAGCGAAAAATTCCATGTCAAGATTCTTCCTGTACACAATAAACATAACTTACCGGCTTCTCATAAATAACATAAAGTACTCATTATTATACCTTAACGAGTCAGAATAATATACCTACATGCTATCTGCTCTTAAGTAATCTATACGGTATTGAGAATTAATTGTACCTATCTATCTTTGGTCAATTATTAAATAATTCTTATATGATACTGTGATTATAAATTCTTAATTTGTTATACTTGTGTCACTTAACAAATTATCAATTAATTGATGAAGTTTTGTGCATAATTTTGTTATATGTTTGCTTGGTAGCATATAAACATAATTCGTTCTCAGAAATGACCATGAGCCTTTAAACAAAAGTCCTTTAAAATAAAGGACTTATATTTTCTATTCCTGATATATTTTAACATATGGTTTGCTCTTAAACAGCTTTTCGTACAAAACGAATAACATATCCTAGACACAATACAAGCGCCAACTTTTCTCGACAGCTACCATCGTTATAAAATCGTGTTGTATTTCATTTAGTGAATGAAATAAAATCCTCATTATTTTTAATCACACAATAAAATATTCGTCAGTTCTTTCTTACTATAATAAAGTATACATAAATCAGCTTCTGTCAACGATTTGTAAATTTAAAAGGAAATTATTGTCGTCGCGTCCTATTTTAGATTCGATGCTTTTATTTATTCTATACTCGTACAATAAATAACATACAACGACGGGACATCCTATTTTATTTTTATCTATTTTAAAACACGCTCAGTGCTAGGCTTGGAAGAAGTTGTCACTTTTTAATTATGTAGCAGTGATATTGATTGTAACATTTCTCGTATATGCTATATTATTTTTAAAATATCCCGTGCATAAAAAATCGTTTAGTGTTGAACGTTTTCAAGCTTAAATTCTCGACAGCCAGCACCAATTATGACAGCTGTTAAGCATTTCATGATAATTTCACACATTTTATGGTTTTAGACAAATAAATACAGCTTACTAGGTATTTATTTTCCTACTGTTTCAATTATACAAGTAATAAAAAAATATGACTGCATATTACAATGTCCACTGGGTTGTGTAACTGACAAGTTTCTTATCATCCGTTGATGTTTCCTCATTATTGTGTCCATGTCTGCCTAATACCTAGTTACAAAAGGATAATGTAGTAATTATTTATTATTAGTATATATACAGTAAAGTGATTGGGATTATTTCTCTAATAATTTAGTTGGTGGTGCAACTCTCAATTATTTTTGCTGAACAGCATTTTTTTTCTATATCGTTTCAACTTTGTACAAAAGTTAAGAATCGTATCTAATATTATGTAATTATAATCATCAAAAAAATTCCCTTAGTTTTTAGTTCCCATAGTACAAGCTTTGCTTAGGGGCTTTGGACATTTTACACATCACACTAAAATGTCCATGAATATTAAATATTTATTTAATAATATTTTCTTATATTTTACTATAATATTTTCACATAGGTATCAACTTAGTTTGTCATCCGAAGTCGTGGGCGCCGAGCTATTTTTATTGACCCTAAAAGACTACGATTCTTCCAAGCAAACAAAGCGCGAGAATTCTTCGAAGCAGTTTCCCCAAAATTAGTACCATACAGGTGCTTGTAACTTTCGGATGTTTGAACATTAAACCTTCTATAGATGGTATAAAACGTATACGTATTTGGCGTTAATGAGCTGTTAACTTTATTTTTACGCATCCCTGAAAACGAACTTACGTAGAAAGCAGGAACCACTTAGCTGGATTTATGAGAAATAGTCATTGAAAAAGCAATAAGAGTGACATGGAGTTTATGAATATAGACGCTGAAAATGACCAAGACACTACTAGCCAAAAGTAGCTAAACGTAGTATGAGGAGATTGAGGCAACATGGGGTAACCAAAATAACCATGAAACTTGAAAAATCCAAGTAACTGTACGAACTAGACGCTGAAAAGAAGACGTCGTACCGGCAACCAGTTTTCAGGCAACCTGATTTCAGCGCAGATATATTTAATGTGATGCCGATGACCTAAATATTGATAACTTTATCTACGGTCCGAATTTATGGCTAATGAAACTGGTAGGTACACGTGGTCGGTTCAATAACCTGATGCCCGAATATCGAAACCCCCTCAGCGTTACACGTGCTCAAACATGTTTGCACATAAAAATAATTAAACACATTTGTGCAGATTACATCACAGTTATTACTAGAATAATAGCTATATAGTCCAGTCAAAATAGACATTCCAGCTTGCATTAATTCCCAACAAGCTGGATTTTTGTACAGGCCTTGAATACGTCATTACAAATGATATGTCAAAAGTCCCCATCGATCCCGCTTGTGCGTTGTTTTTTATTCCAGGTTAAAAGTCATAAATTTGCGTTTTTTGCGTATATCTCTGAAACAACGAGAGCTATCGAAAAATGGTTCAGGCAAAGTTTGTAGATCGTAAAATTGTCTACAAAAATACCTCAACACTTTTCTTCTACAAAGCATCGCTTTTGAGATATAGTGACTTTAGACCGCAGGAAAATCGTCGAAGATGCTGTGTTTTTTTCATTTCAGCCGTTTTATCTGCTTCATTGCCACAGAACAAACAGTATTTCTTGAAATTTACTGAAAGGGGTGATGGGTTCGATGGGTTAGTCCTCCTCCGAGGTAATGAATCATCTTTTTGTTTCAAGAAATACTGTTCGTTCTATGGCAATGAAGGAGATAAAACGGCTGAAATGAAAAAAACGCAGAATTTTAGTAGATTTTCCTGCGGTTTAAAATCACTTTATCTCAAAAGCGATGCTTTGTAGAAGAAAAGTGTTGAGATATTTTTGTAGACGATTTTACGATCTACAAACTTTGTCGGAACCATTTTTCGATAGCTCTCGTTGTTTCAGAGATATACGCGAAAAACGCAAAAACCCAGGTTAAAGTCATAAATTTGCGTTTAAAAGTCATAAACGAGAGCTATCGAAAAATGATTCCGACAAAGTTTGTAGATCGTAAAATTGTGTACAAAAATATCTCAACACTTTTCTTCTACAAAGCATCGCCTTTGAGATATAGTGACTTAAAACCGCAGGAAAATCTACTAAAATGTTGCGTTTTTTTCATTTCAGCCGTTTTATCTGCTTCATTGCCACAGAACAAACATCATTTCTTGAGACAATAAGACGATTCATTACCTCGGAGGAGGACTAACCCATCAAACCCATCACCCCTTCCAGTAAATTTCAAAAAATACTGTTTATTCTGTGGCAATGAAGCAAATAAAACGGCTGAAATGAAAAAAACGCAGCATCTTCGACGATTTTCCTGCGGTCTAAAGTCACTATATCTCGAAAGCGATGCTTTGTAGAAGAAAAGTGTTGAGGTATTTTTGTAGACAATTTTACGATGTACAAACTTTGCCTGAACCACTTTTCGATAGCTCTCGTATTTTCAGAGATATATGCAAAAAACGCAAATTTATGACCTTTGACCTCGAATAAAAAACAACGCACAAGCGGGATCGATGGGGACTTTTGACATATCATTTATAATGACGTATTCAAGGCCTGCACAAAAATCCAGCTTGTTGGGAATTAATGCAAACTGAAGTCATAATTTTAGTCTATTTTGACTGGACTAATAGTTCATTGGTGAACCGGTAAACGTTGTCCACAGTTTTAAAGATAAGTGAGCAATTACTAAGACTTGGATAGTAAGGCCAATTTACTAGTAATTAATAATTGTTAGACTTCGCAAGCCCGACCGGTCAAGGTAAGACAAATCATCAGTTCGTAGTTAGAACCATAACAGTGTCAAGGTGCAGGCCATAAGAATGAGATAGGCGATTGATGATTATCATCGAAATTCTATCTATCTATATCCCCTGATTAAAAAAGTAAAGTTGCTGCCCTTCCAAATCTTCACATCGTTAAACTTTCACCGCCGCATTGTGTATTCTTTCACGTCAATAGCTACAAGTGTAAACGAGTACCTACTGAGTAAACATCGATAAAACAAAAGCTTAATGTCCAACTCGATGTCCCAATACAGCCGTCCGACACCGCTGAAGTGGTCCAAATCCTGAGCAAACTGATTCGAGCACTCTCACTGTTTGATGGTACCCTGTAGCTCTACCATGAGTTTTTACTATACTATATTTACTATACTCGCTAGCGTCTGTAGTTAAAAAAATGTATGAAGATTTGTACAGCGCCTCTAGCGGATAGTTGGGTACTAAAATTCGTCATACTAATATTGACGTAACTACTGTAGTAAAGTCAGGCGATTTTACTGTGACAACTCATGGTAGAGCCACTGGTACCTTTTGTTTGACATTCAAGTTTGCTTTGCTATTTCAGCTATATTTCCTACTAATTTATATTGTATACTGGAATTACCTAGGTATTTTAAAACATAAGTAAACAATGCAGAGCTTATTTTTCCTTCCTTACATCCGTCAAAACCGCTTGTAGAACAAAAACTTTTACGTTTAAAATCAGAGATTTAATTGTCATGGTTACTCTAGTTTTGCATTATACATGTAGGCAAATGATGAACTACCGCATAGCTGTTCAAATTTGCATACGAATCACTAGGTTTTTGTCGTAATTAATATATTCAACCAGTTGTTACTTTGTGAGAATCACCAATTACTTTAGGGATCAGTCGAAGCCAACAGCAATACCTTTACCTGTTGCTATTATAAAAGTATTGTGAGGTTTGTTATGAGGTAGTGAGTAGGTATACCGGACGCGAAGAACTATAGTGAGTAAGGACAATCCGTGTCTGTAGCTTCAGTTCGTCAAAGTTGTTGCATGCGTTGGAGCTATAGAGTGATCTAACCTTCGGAAGATTTGCAGAGCTACTTTTAGACAGACATTATCCAAAAGACCGAAGATACGTATTCGAGTAAATCGAAGAACACATCAGTTGCGTGCCCAGTCGCGCACGACAGCGCGTGCTAATGACACGCGATTGACTCACTACTTACTATTACTACCTATGCCACTATACAATAGACATCCGAGAATAAGATAATTGTTACGTACATCAAATACCTTTTTATGTTTCGTATGATACCGCTGCTCATTAGAATTTTTTGTTCGTCACGCGCTGACCACTCGACCATCGCGGAAGCTGATCGCAAGAAAATAGGCTTTTTGTTTCGATGATTTATAACTTTTATTGGACCGGGTCGTCAATTATGCGGTTAAACGCATCATTAGATTTAAACATTCTAATTTGTCCAACTTGATTGATTTGTTATTTTTTTGAAGAATGATTCGAAGTAAATTATCCAGCTTTTGTAATTGGTAACAGTCACGTAGGTTAGGGAGAGGGTGCCTTCCCCAAATTCTGAAACATAAATTCGATAGAACCGACCACGCCCAAGCTACTTTGAAAACTCTACCGCTGCACCTTTTTACAATGACACTGAAACATTATTTCTGATTATGTCACGGTGTCAGTATAACTAAAAGATCCATAAAAACCTATGTCGATGGGTGTGTCATGAAAAAAGAGTTCGTGTATACGGGAAAGCAAGCTTCGCGTGATGACACGAATGCAAATACCTCGCCTCCATTCGACTACACCCGCCCTAATCACGATTGCAGGCAGATAGCACATCATATTGTACCTATGTACACCTGTATCACTGCAAAATGTAGGGTTGTCACTCAAAATTTTTAGATGCCGTCTTAATCCTCATAAAATATCTGGTTTTTGAGTATGTAAGCCCTATTTGACAGGTGTGTGTTTGTCTCACACACCTTCATCTCCATATAGCGGCTACGCTGAACTAACAATGTGTTACATTTCACGTGTACTCTTATTTCTTTCATCAGTCTCGCCTAAACCGATATCAAGTGTATGTGAAAACCGTAAAAGCTTGTATGTTCTGTTATTCTGTTCAAATAGTGGGAACTAATTATGTGATAGATTACTTTGATTACTTGGTTGTTTTTTCTATTTGAATTTGAATCTAGTTATCTCTTTTGTATCTATGAACACTTGATATTGGTAATGATCTACAATACTAAGAGTGCTTACCTTGTTCTTCTATGAGTAAATTGTACGATCACATGTATTCAAAAAACAGCTTTGCTCAATAAGCACAGAGCTATGGAGGTTTGGTAAGAGTTAAAATGCATGTATGTATCTGCTCAATTACATTTCCTAAAATTCGGAATGGATGCATCAAAACCACTTGTGGTCTCAAAAGCGCACCTTTAGAAATAAACCAGTATAAGAAATCGCAACAGCTGCTGGGACTGGGATATTAAATGCAAAACAGATTATAAACTTGTCTTGGTAAAGTTTTCCTTGTGAATTTTGTTCTTTTTAGTGTTGATTCATTGCAAAATTGTCGTTCATCACCTTGATCGATACACTTTACAGCAATTTATACATTCTGACGCCTATAAAAATAAGTGCGCTTAATTAAACCTGCTTTATATCATTATGGTTCCCAATATCCAAATTAAATGTTGTCTGGAAGAGATTGCATTAGTTTATTTCACAGAACGGCACGTAAGTATTCTTCAAATATTGTCTAGTGTCTGCACAGATGGTTTACATTTCAAGCTTCTGAAGAATATGGCTCATATCAAATGGTTGTTGCCTTCCAGTTCTAAGACTTGGATTAGTTCCAAGTTTGTTACCGTATGGAGTAAACAAATAACGACGAAGAAAGTATGTATTGCTAAGTATTTAGTCCTATATATGGTGTGCCAACTCTCAACGCCCATATATTTACCAGCCTTGACATAGAACGACGGAATGATCCTAGTTATATTACGGAAAAAATCCAAGTATTTGACTTTGATTTTTCTAATAAAATTCATCTGTCGAACCTAAAAGTACTAAGTTCACCTAAAAATTTAAAGAAAGTTTCGACTATTTCCTCGAAGAGAATGTATTATCCTTTCTTTTCTTTTATATAGGAAAAAACAGAGACAAATAGTTTTAGAAGTTCTGCATTGCAGGAGCAGTAAATTCAGGATGCCAGAGCTCGCGTGCTAAGAATGCAACGCCATTCTATCATCGACCCGAGGTATCAGCCGGAAATTGCTCATTGCTACACTTTTTAATGACCATTGCCCTAATGAAAGCTTAATGAGTCTGCGTGGGAGGGATGTTGATGTTTTTTTTTTATTTAACCAATATGTCCCGCTGCAGGGCAAAGTATCCCCCAAACTCTTCTCGCGGAAAATAAAAAAATATGCACTAATAAATAATAAAGAATAACCTTACTGCAACATCAATATAAACGCTATAAAAAGATAGATATCTATTGGAGCGTGAACATAAAATATAGTTAGTAAAAAGTATTGATTTACGTGCTTGCAAATATGTAGGTAAGTATAGTTGTTTATAGGTATAAAAAGTTAATGCATATAAATCAAGTTAATAATAAATATTAACCTTTTACTTGGTTATCTACAGAGGATTGCGCTCATTGCGCGATCGAGTGCGTAATGTAGCGTGTTTTTTATCAAATTCTTGTAATAGTAATTTCATTCGTTTTTAAACGCAATACTGATAACAAAATTATATATTGTTTCCTAGACTTATTATAGGTAATTATACATTTTTTTAAAGATGATGATTGTTTTGGTTTCTTAAATCATAATGGGTCGAAATTAAATAAAAAAATAAGTGTTAATAAAAATTAAATATAAATTCTGATGTCTGTAAATTTTTCATCACGGAAACCATTTACTTAATTTAAATTAAACATTTATAAAAGCCACGGTATCTTTTATATAATCCTAACTTCCGATCGAAACACTAACGGATTTCGTAGTCAAATCACGACTGCGAAGTTCAGAAACCTCTTGTAACAGATACAATAGAACTGTCAAGTGCGAATTTACTTACGTGCCCAAGAATTTTGTCCACAGATACAATTTATTCTGAGGGTACAATAAACAAAGTGTCAATTCACCTCGAGTATTGATGGTGTTGGGAGAATAAGTTGGGCAAATACACTTTTAAGAACAAAGCCCTTTTCTTGCATTGAATAAGCCCTAAAGTGTTTATATTCGTAAAAATTCGTGAAATGTTCTTTCAACAATAGGTAAATAAATAAATTTTAATGAACATTCACACATCACACTCTGTCCCTAACTATGAAAAGCTCTAGTAGGGATCGAACCGACGACCCACATGGAAGGCAGAACCCCAAAAAAACGATTAGAAGCCACACCCCGCTATTTTCCGGTGTGCCCACCAGAAAGGAGCCGGTTGATTACATTATAATATTTTTGCTTAATAACAGTGTAACGAAGTTTTAATAGATGCAGTGACTCAATCGCGTGCATTCCTAATATCGAGTGCACGCTTCCTGTTTTGAGTCCTAAAATATTCTCGCGGTAAGTCAAAGAACGCAGATTGCCCAGGATATTACGTACTTCTTCCGTTTATAATTTGGCTAACAATATTATACTCTATATTATCTAGCTTGGTGTGTACTCGGTAGGTATGTGTGCGTAGCGTGCAACGATGATTAAACATGGTGTAGGTATAAACGGTCATCATAAAAAAGACATGTCAATTTATTTTTTTGTTATGTGGTTACAAGGACAACTGTATTTAATTAAATGTACGATGTAAAAAGAGCTGAAAATACACAGCCATAGGTAGGTATTTTATTAAACATGCAAATAATAATAAATTATTTCCCGATCGTAACTTCAATAGCACTCGGAAAATTCCATAAGTATAAAATCCTTTATTAAAACCATGTATAGTATTGTTACATTTTATTGCTTTTGACCCAGTTTCGATCCCACTTTGATTTTGCACAACCTGAAAATTATATTCACCATAGATTTTTTAATTACATTATTTTGGAAATATTTCAGTCTTCATTAGCGATTTTATTGATTACGAAAATCTGGATCAAAATATTTGGAGAATCGCATTGACTTATATCTATTTTATTCTATCCTAATTAATAAGGTCTTAAAATTATGTAAGTAAACCTAGTAATTTTTAGTTGAAATCCTCCGTTTTTCTCGTCGGTTAAATAAATAGTGTTGAACTATTATTTATTTTGCTTATAACTTTGTTTCAGGTGTGAACGATGAGGAGACCGTGACACTCATCTAATTCCTCGACAAGACTTCGACAACAGGTGCGTAAGAACGGGGGTGGACACGTGACACCTGTCCTGCTCATTACACTTACTTATTATTGACACCATTACTCATGTATCAATTTACATTGCAAATGTTATAATCGCATATTAAGAGCGGTTGAGAAATTATAATTACGTTTTTTACTAAAACAATAGGAAAGAAATACCATGATTTTTACACGACCAGCTATCTAGTTCCCATACATGCGTGCAAATTTGGGACTAGATGCGCGATGTGTGAAATGTCTGAATTTCTACTAACTATTCAAAGGTTAACAACTTTTCTGAGCTACGACTTTAAATTATACATCGATCATTGGCTACCAATATCGTAACGATTAGTAGGATGCTAACGCCTCATCGTTTCAAAGATAAACAATCGAATCGACGATCGACATGTAATCGAGATTCGAAGTTTGATCACAAAAGAGTATTCATGTCATTCGGACAATGGTTCGCCAAGCACGAATACTATTGAATGGTTTGGCAACGGTCTCACACACAATCTCACCTTCCAATCTTTCAATATGTACACGAGCACCTTGCACAGGTAGCAATATCGTTTTTCAATTGTTTAACAGATTTATTATGACGTTGGAGCCTTTCGCATCATGGGAAGTTAAATAGCATGCAAGTTTTATGAAATTAGGTCGCTCAATTCACATTGTTTACTAGCTGGTTGATAAATAAAAATATAACTAGGATACCAAATAGATCCAAGTTCATCATCGGGATTAAAGTACATAAAGGTAAACAATATTTTGTCATGGTCTAAGCCAATATTATCGTTCCCCGCGTATTCGCACTGCAAATGTACTGCAAATGCACTACGCATATGGGCTAAAGACATACACGCCATACACGCCAACAATAGACAATAGTCATTGTCATTCCGGATGATGGCCGCTGCGGAAGTGTCAACGTGTTCAACGGTGCCGATGGGATCCACTGGGTTTGTGTGACTGTTGTGAGGAAACTGACCTTATGATAATGCGACGAATAATTTGCAGTGTTAACGTGCTATTCATATTTTTTTTTTATTTAACGTATTGTGTCCCACTGCAGGGTAAAGGTCTCCCCCAAACTCTTCCATACATCTCGATCTCCTGCGTCCATCCACCACTCCGTCGCGTATGAGTCGAGATCGTCTCTCCAACGTCTTCTCATAAAATTGTTAATAATATAATTTTCGATCTAGTTAGGACTGCGCGATACTTCTGTTAGATCGTGATTGAATGAAAAGAACTAGAAAACGAAAAGTAAACACTGGCTGGCCACTAGTCTCGGTCAATGGCTGGCGTTCCGTATTTGGGATCGTACAACTCTAACAAGTACCAGTCTCAGACAAAGCGGTCAGATAACATGCATTAAGCTGTTATTTAAATTCTAGATAAGCTCATTCAACCGAAATGGCTGCTTGTATCTATTTCGCTCGATAAAAGTTCTAATAATGGTCTACTGTTTCTAGATTATTTGAATAATGCATGAATCGAAAATATCGTAATTGATTTTTGTTTATCCGATTGCAAGTAGCATAACTTATAGACTTTAGGATCATTGCGTGACCGTCCAAAGCTCTTTACTTTGGCTTGAATCAATTTTTTACTTCGCGTGCAACGGAAGTTTAATGTTCTTACAATTTATTGCTGTATATCTAAAAACATTCTTGAAAAACGCAACAATACGTTGTATCAGATCTTTTTTCTTGGATAAAACAATGTAGTATTTACGCTATAATAGTAGCGTAAATTGCATGCCTTCGTTCGCAATTCCGCACTAGAATTTACGTATTAAAGATTCGATGCAATATGCTATAGGCTGTGAAATCAGGCTTTGCTATTCTCTAAAAACCGTGATGGGTGATTAAAACCATCAAAATCATGCACGCCGGGTTCAGTAACCGGAAAACTGCTTCTAAGCTGAGATGGAAGCTCGCTCATGAGCACGCTCCCAGCTCCTAGAGCCACTCGAGAGCGCCCCAGATTTCAGCCATTCAAAGGAACCAATTATTTGCTGTATTTAAACGTGCAAACATGGGAATATCTAGGGGCAACCTATTTTTCGATATCGTGAATTTGTGACGCAACGAATTTTTCCTGCGAAATTGTCTTTTCATGTTACGTATAAAATACAGTAGCATAAATCTAGATAATTGTTTCTAGAAACTCCAATTCAATTGTTTTCACTTTTCAGCATACAGTATCATATCTATCTTTTTACTTCGATTAGAACCCGTACTTGTATCATTATACTAAACAGTTTTCCAAGCATGTAGCAATTTTCAATGTATTCTATCACACTGTGGTATCAGAATCTGTAGACATGATTTTATCGTCTTGCATAAATTATTCATACTAACTAAACCTACGTTTTCACATGCACAAAGTTTGTTTTTGTGGAACTATCAACTGCTATTTTCTTTATTAGTCCCACGATATAATTTCGCTGGACCTTTTGCGTCCGAGTATCTGTTCTCTTTACTGGAAGCTTTATCACGGTCTTTTCCCATCAGACTGTTGGTCTTAAGGTCTCAGTAAATATAGTACTCTAACTCATGAACAGTATCATCATTATCTTCATGCTTAATTAAATCTCTATTACATTGTAATACGAACCAAATTACTAAAGCAGATTTATTAGTAAAGCAGCTATCTAAAGTAATGAGCGTACAAATTGCGCTAATGGCTTGTCCACTCGCTTTGTTTTGTTGGATCCTGGCCACCCGACTCCTGGGAGCATTCATGACCTGATTGTGTTACTAGCGAGAAGTGGTTTTTACTACCCATATTGTTTAATGAATACATAAGACTTAACCACAGTAACTTACAGTATTCGATTGGTTTTCATGATTTAATAAATTTATTAACCTGCTAACTATCCTCGATGGGTTCATTGAACCGTATGGTAGCACTCGAAACATGATCAATTAACTCACACTACACAAAAACTAAAATATTATTGAAAAAGTTTAACTGAAGGCCTACTATCGATTAAAGTTATTGGAAAATTCTAAAACAACAAAGAAGTTAAATATTCTGAAATAATAAATATTTGACTTTGTTTCGTTATAACAGCTCAAAGATAAACTCGCTTACAAAGTTTCTGAAACATTCGTTCATTTTACTGTAACTTTTGCGTCACGCTAAACTAGGACGCTTTTGCAGTGAAATTGCAAGCGGTTCCTTTGAAGCTGTACCTACATAGAGCATCTTGCTTTTCTCATCCTCGCTCTGAGATAAACCTTGCAAATCCATAATAATCTTGTTCTAAGCATAGTAACAGAATGCTTTTGTAATATTTATTAACCTTTATTTAAACTACAAGTAGGTAACTTGCAGAGCTGCAGTGTATTGATCAGTCTTTCAGGAAAATAACAAACAATTGTGTTAAAGCCCGTAAGTTATTAATATATTTATAAAATATCACATGTATATTTTCTATAATTTCATTTACTTATCCTGTTCGATTTTCTAAAACAAGTTATTTAGTTTTTTTGTTCCACCATTTAAAGTCAAATATACGCTTTCAAACCAATAGTAATCTAGTGTTGGAAAGAGCCTCCTCGTGGCGCACACCGGTAACAGCTAGGCACGGTAAAGCAGTGTCTAGTCTGGCTAATCTTTCCAACACGATGCTACAACAAAATACAGTTGTAGCATCGACACGATAAGAAGAAGAAGAACCAATCTAGTCAGCAGTAGGTATATTATATGTACTCGTGTTTAAAGGCCCCCCGCGCCTTTGTTCATAGAATTAATGCTAAATACACATGTGAAATAAATATACCTATTATAATTAGTAGTATTTTTACTGACCTACTTAAATTATTCGGAATATGACATCATATTTTACATTTCATGTTTGAATGTACATGGTATGTAAGTAGGGTTAGGCTGTGGCCTACATATTTCTGGGAATGTTGACGCAATTTTGTATCAGAATTTGGAAAATAATACGTTACAAAAATATTTTAAACTATGTAGGTTAAAAATCTAAATAAATCGAGGAAGCTAGTTTAAATCATTCTCGAGTCAATAAAAAAAAATATTTTATCCTCATACAAGACTTACAATTCTAACGATTGAATGTTTTATTATTAAAGTAAGTATGTATTCTAATTTTGATTAATACAGTTGGTGAGTCCTTGTGAGGGTAGATTTAATATTTGTCATAGCATTGTCTTCAAATCGTAAGTGTCAAAAGTAAAAGTCTAAAAGTAGCTGAGTTTCTACTAGGATATAGTCTTATATTAACTTCGAGTAAGTTGAATGTAGCTTAATTGGGTTTCTGGGGCATAACTGGGAGTGCTTCTGACCTGATTCGGCTCCGCAAGGGTTGAATACTGAACCAGCTAGAATATAAACTGCATCCTGCATTGATTATTATTTATTTTGCTGTAATTTATGTAGGTATGTATTCTAAATTATTTCTAAACATCCTTTTAGAGAAATAATGAGGATATCGCGAAAAATATTATATTATATTATTATCTATATTTGTTCGATTTTTCGGGTGTTATTGTGAATTCTATGTACTTATGTATATAAAAAGGTATATGAGTACTATTTCAGCAATCTAGTTCCCATAGTACCTACACAAGCTTTGCTTAGTCTGGACTCGACTGTGATGTGTGGAACGTCCTTACCTAAATATATATCTTTATATTTTTAATATTTATTATGATAAACGGCTTAAAGATAAAAGAGCACATATCATAGACAATACATAACCATTAACACTAATTTAATTACTGTTTTCTTAATGGTTTGGAAGAAATGGCAATGAATCTCATGTAGGTAACCAACATAAAACAAGAAATAAATCTACTCGTATCTCTTAATGCCTGACTTACAATTAGTTTTTACTGTTTCTCTAATAGTGCTTATCATAATATGGCTCTGGCTAGCATAAAAAAGCTCGTTATGTTGTATCTGGTTTAAAAAATGCACTTCAATCAGTTACATTGGATTCATTTATTGCCTATAAACGTAATCTTGATTGCACATTACACATAACTGCTCATCCTGACCAGATAATAAATAAATATAAGTGTCTGCTAAGTTTACGTACAAGAAATACTGACTTTAACGCTATGTGAAGACCTATTTTGTGAAACGCTGAATCAAAAAAGAAACTTCTAAAGTCAAAGTCAAAAATTACTTTGTTCAATAACACAAGGATCATTTAGAATCGTCTTACATACTAGGTGATTCTAGGTGCCAGTTCCAAGCGACCAGACATCCCTTTAATTTTAAAAAGTTTATGTTTTTAAGATCGCATTTTTTCCTATATTATTAAGCCTGTAATGAGCACACCGTCGTAGAATGTTATTAACTTATTAGAATGTTATTAACTTTCAAGTAATGTACAATGTTAATATGTCGTTATACTTTTATAAAAAATCATTTACATTTCATTTTATATCTATTGTACGTTTCAAAAGAAAAGAGAAATCCCAAACAACCGTTTTTTATCTCCTTGATCTTCCAGTCTGTTTGTCGAGAGTAATGCAAAGACCAGACACTCAAGCCCGAAGACATTGAAAAACGGAAACAAAATGATTGTCTAGCCGTAGTAACTGTTCACTCGTCTGCACAACATTGTCTCATAGTAACTGGTACATCATCTGTGCTGCAGCTTTATCTGCAAGCCGAATAGGGCACAATGACAAACGGACCGAGCAGGACATACCTAGGACGTATCCGCTAGAAAAAACGTATAAAAGAGTCTTGAAATGATTAAAAAAGGAGTTATTACCTTGAGGACAGCTGATAAAGTAGAAACACATTATTGTAATTTGCCTCTAGATGACAGTTGATAAGGTATAAAATTATGGTGAATGGTGCTGCCTAACCCACTTTAAGTGGGAACAGGAGGATTGACCTATTTACGTTTACCGCCATTTTTATTGAGCAGTATATACTTTACCTCCAATCACCGTTCAATTATTTACAATGCCATAAAACTTCGTTGTAAATTGTTATAACGTCTCCAGTTACGTTCCGAAATTAAAGGAGCATTCATAATCATCAAGCTTCCAAACTTGTTCAAACTCTCAAGATTACATAACCACGAGTCTTCAGAAGTTCAGCCATACATCAAACCGCGTACCTCACAAACACAATGCTAAGTAATGTTACGGAACCCCGACGAATCCTTTGTGCCGCAATCGCAGACCCATTCATGTCGTACGCTCTTTCTTGTATTACAGACGTAGTGGTAGTTCCTTTGTCGTTGTAATACGCACGTGGATGGCTGTAGTAGTTATTGTAACTTTTTGTGTGTGTTGTTAATATTTGTACAAGCTTGTAGATTGTGGCTATGAATTTTTCTATTGATTTTTTATTTTTATAGCGTTTCTCTATCCTACGATCTTTATCGTGTTGAAAATTGTTGCTTCTAAGGTAAAAGGGAATAATGTTTTCCAGAATTTTTTTAGAGGCTTTTACCGTAACGTAAGCTTTGTTGAAGGTTTTCGTGAGCTCATCAATATTTCATCAAAGGTTTATTGGATTTTATTTCAAATATTTTTGTTTTGGATATTCGATATTCAGCTTTCTCTGAAACAATTTATTTCCAACGGTATATCTACTCTACATTACTTTGAGTTCGAAAGTGTTGAACAATTAACTCAGTTAAAGGATAAAAGGACTCTTCAGACAAGACCTAATAACCAGCTCCAAAGTATGCTAGTCACGGGTTAAATGCTTTATTCAATCTGCGAACGCCAACACAATTGTTTCTAATCCACAACAATCCCTCTTCAACCCTGACACGCGATTCTAAACTTTATTTCCCCGTAATACTGTACACGGATGCTCGCTATCTGATAGCGAATTTTGCTAAGGATATGAGGATGTAAGACGTATATTTTTTTACATGTGTGAACTAGTTTTATTCGCCAGGCGTTGGAATTGGGTTAATCTAATCTGCAAGCAGGCTGAGCAAATAGACGAATAATAATTAGTATGAGTTCTTAGAGTTGATAACATTCACCTTGGATTCTGAAGTATCATGTCCATATTCACCTTAATACTCCTGCAGAGTCATGGTTATACAACTAATAATAAACTTTGAATAAGTGTCACAAGCAAGCTTGTTGCCGTATTAAATGGATGGACCAACAGTAAATGCTGTGAAACGGTGATTGCCTACCATAATCTTTAATGTTTTCTGTCTAATATATGTCTTCTGAAAGGCGGCGCCAAATACTTTCAATTAAAGTAACAAATCACAGCTTCACAAGAAACTTCTGATTTGGACAGTAAATATCCCAAGTTGTGTAATCACGTCACATTAGTTCACGTTAAACACCAAAACGTGACGAAACGTAATCCCAGACTAAAACCCAAATTATGGGTTATAGCTGTTATGGGTGTTTCAACCGCAACCGCACGATTAACCTTTAAGGTTTTAACAGTCCAGGAGTGTACAGGCTAGTCACATGCTGCTGACGGGTGACATGTGACATGGTGACATGTGTTATTACTACCTATCCAACACAAATTATGAAAACTCGTGCTAAAAAAAGAATCGGGCGATAAAGCACGATGGCACGGCTTTTTAGCAAACAAAACTGGTTAGTGGCCTTGCCAGTAACTTACATCTGACCTGAACACCTGTACGTTTGTAAATTAACCTGCTAAAGCATACTTTTATGAGTAACGGACGCTTAACTGAAGCTGCGTAGGTCCAATAATGTTATCACATAAAGAACGTGGTCTTGATCTTTAATCTCGTAATTTAAAATTACGCGACAGATTTAATAATGAGTAAGTGGCTACACCAACCGAATTTATGTTCCGGTCTATATCCGAGGCGCCAGTTTTATGACTGTTATTAGGTAACAGGCGATACCTGGTACCCGAGCGCATAGTACTCACACCCTGTATATCTAGATGGTATACGTGCAGTACGCTATCTAGTGCAGTAAAGCTGTGATATTATAAGTGTACTTCTCGGCCTTTGAGTATACCTGCTGGTACTTACACGTCGATATACGGTTCCAGTAGTTGCTGGCATTATCAAGTAATGCAAATGTCTATTAATTTTTAAGATAAAAAGTAAATGCCGATTTTGAAGTCTGTTAATATTCGAGATAAAAAGTAAATGTCGATTCCAAACCCGTTATAATTCACGTCTCATTGATTTCAATCCACTGGTTACGGTGTTGGGCACCTTACATTTCGCTGCTTTTAAATTCTGGCTAATTAAAATATTCCTGTGCACCACCCTGTATCAAACACGGAGCTTTTGTAATTCATCCCCCTGTATAGTAAATATCTAAAGCCATGTGTGCACTGGCGCAGACTACAACAGCACGCGCCAGTTTTTACGGTTATTAGATAACAGGATAGATTACAAGGCGGCATGCACACTCAATAGCTACCGGCAAATCCGAGTACCTACTAAAATATTTGTATGAAACGCTACATGATCCCCTTATTTCAAAGGAGCCGCGTCAGTATCGTGATGATAGGTAATCTGAATTCATGGTTTTATGATTATATCTGTGTGTGAGCGTAGTTCGTTCAGCCATGTAATATACTCTTATGCCTATCGAAAATTGGGGGAATTTACAGGAGAGCATGAGGACGGAAAATGGTTTTATAAACTTTTTATATAGTTCTGAAGGTAGTAACATCCAAATAACTATGAATTCAAAACTCTTCCCTACTAAATTGGTTCACTGATTGTACTGAGGAGCAATAAAGGCTCAAGAGAGTTCCGGCCGTTCCTACGTTGACTTAATTACGAGGATGGGATGCCTCGATATTGGCTTTTGATTGTGTTTACAGTGACGACTGTAGGTTCTGAACGTAGATCTAGAGCAACATTTTGTTAGTGTTTCATAAAATAACTCGATTTACTTTAGCACATTCATTTATTAGTGACCATCACAGAGTACTAGTAAATCCTTCTTTTATGGTGACTATCTAGCTTATAAAAAGTGCATAAATACTCCTTTTGTTTTTTTCTAAAGTATGCATTACGTTCGAAATTTAAATTTACGGCTCGTCAATACTGACAGTTTACGAGCGCGTCAGTTTAGAAGTGTGAATCTGTCACGCAACTTACAACTTTTGTAAAGCCTTTACAAGTATTTTGTTAGATTTATTTGTTTGTTACGATGAGAGAAGTAAAGCGGTATATCCACGTAAGCGAGCAGAACTATACAAGATTAACGCCGCATCCGCGCTCGATGAAGTGCAAAGAGCTGTGCGGGCTGGAATATCTTCCGGAACTTTTTCCACGTGAGTACCAGAAAATGCGCCACGCCTATCGATGCAGGCTTAAATTTGAATTGGTTAAAATTTGCAAAAAATCGACCTCAATTTATAGGACACTGGCCAGCAAAGAGCTTTTGCATAGAAGATCGTAAGCAATTTCGGACCGTACATTTAAAAGCTTCCGTCATAGCTGGCTTAGAATGGTTTACTTGTTTTACTACCCGTTAAAGAACCAACTTTTCCACCGCTAAAATAGCTCATTTAACTAATCTGCATTAACAGCTTAATTTTTAATCTTCCACACCTCCAGGTCAGGCCAACAGCGTGAAATTTTAAAAGGTCTCAAATAACTATTTCAAAATGGATCTAGGTTACCTGACCCAGTTCAAGCTCGGCGGAAAATAAAGAGTTGGTATTGCAGTTTCTGCATAACTTTATTCTTAGGGTTAAGCAATCTGAGCATTGAGTAAACAAATATTATTTTATCAGGCGCCATCTAAACATCTTATTTGATTATAAAATCTTCATAGAACTTTTGGCCAAAAATGATACGCTCACAAAATTGTGCAAAGAGGAAAATGCGAATTATCCCGAAATAAATGAAAAGTTTTCAAGGTTCAGAAATTTTCGAATTTTTCGTAAGTTCGAATAATTTGTTAGGATTCGTTTAGTAGACGCCGTTGGAACATGTTTTTATTATTTTCTGAACTTGTCATAATGACACTTTCTTTATCTTCACTCGAATTTCTTAGGAATCTGTTATGAAACTTTTATAAGTTACAAAAACTTCTTCAGAATAATTAAAGGGCTTACTTGGTTTTGTTAAACGTTGCATTTTCTATATTTAACTGGGATGTACAACATTTTTTTCTGAAGTTTATAATACTAACAAATTATAACCTGCAAAACTACTAAAAATTGATTGCAACAAATTACCGATCAATATTTCATTGGTAAATACATTTCAAAATGTCTTTTATTGCATTACATGCACCTCATAAAGTTCCAAGCTAGCCTGAGGCAGTTTCGCATTACGGCTCGTTGCGCAGCACCTCGGGAATGAGAAAATAAATGGATGAAATGGCATCGTTTTACATTTGTAAAACATATTAGTTTTCGTTGATTCGAAACGAAATCAAATCAAAATACTGAGTATCTTCCGAAAATTGTGCGACCAATTGGCGATGGAAGCATTTGGTATTCTGGCAACCATAAAAAAATACTATTATAAGGGCTACTTCTGTATTGGCTCTTGTTACTTACAAGCTACAATAGACGAGGTCTTTTGGACAAGCAATGAGCTATAGCGGTTTACTCAGCCTTACTAAAGCTCTGATTATTCGACAACTTTATTAAACACTAGTAGTACGCCCCGGCTTCGCACGGGTAGCCTATATAAAAAAATATCATTATAATATAGCTAATATGTTACTCAGTATAAATGTATTTTCCAAATGATAAAAAATATAAACCCTATATTATGTAACCCCCCCGCATATACTCCCGTGACCGGCAGCGGCGCGGCGCCCGCTGACTTTTTTCTAATGAGTACTTACATTTTTGAACTCGTGATATATTTCGAATGGAATGTCCGAATTCAATAATTTAAAAAGTAATAGAAAGGTATTGAAGCAGTCTTAATTTTAAAGTAATTTATTTGGATAAGGATTAATACCTAAGTACAAATATAGAACGTTTTCTGGCGTCGTCATTTTAAGTATATTTTTTTGATATTAAAACACTTATTATGACATATCTATAATAGTTAGACATATGCTGTCGCTGACTTTTTTGTGGATGATGATGTGTTCTACAAAATTGTAGTAGGTACATAATTTCTTTCTATCATCAATAGTTTCCGCAGCGCACGCGATGTAAGGAATTTCTTATACACCTTGGGTTACATAATTGAAGTTTTAGTAAGGATCCCTAATTTTTTTGAAAATATAATATAGCCTATGTTCAGCACAGATAATGTAGCTTCACAACAGTGAAAGAATTTTAGAAATCGGTCCAGTAGTTTCGGAGCCTATTCGATGCAAACAAACAAACAAACAAACAATCAAATCTTTCCTCTTTATAATATTAGTTTAGATAATATAACAAGTTTTACTAAAATATCAACACTCAAGATAACTGATTAATAACTGAATAACTGCTTTATTGAATAAATTTCTAAGTTAGCTCATTTCTTGATTCCATGTTCTCAGGTAGGAAAATAATCCGTGCTGCGATGAAACTCCCACGGGGACTCCCACACGTTTCGCTCCACGATTCTAATGCCTCACGCCAAAGGTTCTCAAAGTTATTGCATTCTGTGAAAAGATTTTTCGCAGGACATTTTCTTTTTGACGATACGCTGTAAAAATGACTGTCACATCAACCACCCCAGATAGTATCACACGGATAGTACCTACATCATTTTTGGATTTCAAAAGTTTGGGAGACACTGTACAAGGCAGTTTATACTATCTTTGCTTACATGGTTTTAAGTGTCGTTTTATTTTAGTTCTGGTTTACTGTTCTGGCTATAGAGTTTTCCTTGAAATTCGTCGTATTTATATTTATTGTTGTTGTTCGCTGGTTCTTTTTAAATTGTGCTATAAATTACAGTGAGTTTAGATGTATGCGATGATGCATTACTATTTCATTGCACTTCTCGATAAGATCTTTATTCTCCGCAATTCATTAAATTTTTATTCTATATTCTAATTAAGCCTTCCAATTTAATATTCTGCAGTTTTTACCGTCAAGATATCTATCGTAATCTATGTGTTTAATTAAGACGCCGTAATTCTTAATAGCTTAAGGTAAACCGATATACTTAAACAAAACACTAATCCTCTTTTAGACATCGATAATACTTATAACAAGTAGTGCGATGCCCTTACTAAGAGCTAATTTATTGATGAATGTTATTCAAACAGTAACTTAGGTAATGTTTATCTGTTATTTTACTGAGAGTTATGTTAGGACATCGCCGCTTGTTTTACCGAAAAAAAATGAAAAAAATCTCTGATTTACCAACTTAAGATACTTACATAGTTGTTGCAAATAAAAACAAATTCCTTCTTCTTTCTTTCTGTTCGAGAATTCTGTGAGAATCCTCACCTCTTTCGACTTTAGTCCATGGTAGTGGCTAAG
Organism: Ecliptopera silaceata; assembly: GCA_932527185.1. NCBI lineage: Eukaryota > Metazoa > Arthropoda > Insecta > Lepidoptera > Geometridae > Ecliptopera > Ecliptopera silaceata. The sequence continues at coordinate 3,049,931 of OW052208.1, read as the reverse complement.
ACCACAGCAGTATCATTTTCGTTGTTTATGTTAACTGCAGAGCGGTTAACAGATTATTCCTTCTGACTGAAGTCGGCAGACTAATGCCCTTGATTGGTGACTGTAAAACGAAGAGTTACGAGCCGTACTAATTTGGGACGTAAATCTAAAATTAAAGCTACGTATACAAACAAGCTTTTAAAGTATTAAGTGTAATTGAATTTGTTTCGGCATCAGTTTTAGTTATTCAGTTGAAAAGCCCGCAGTGTTCATTGTAATTTATAAGGCAGTTCCACACTTATGCAAAGACAAAATTAACAGAGATTCCAATATGCTCATTCTCGCTTGAAATAACAACAAATAACCGATGTTACAAACACCAAGCCTGAGGGGTGACCACGAATAAATGTGACAATCGTAACAGAACAGTGACGTATTAGCGATACACTGCTTCAACATCAGCTTTACTGTCGAACGTTGCAGCGTTAGCGCGCAGTGTATCTTAAATACGTAACGTTTGCGATTGTGACATGTATTCGTGCTCAGCCCACTGTTCTTACAAAGCCCGCTTGTTATCGATTGGATTTCCAGCATTGACACCTGATCAAATAAACTCTTGTATCATTCTACAAGTACTTACGCCAGCGTATATAAAAAGATCTATATTTTCCAGAATTCAAACCACGTACACGCTTTCAATATCAATTCTCTCACATTTTGCTCGAGACTTTGAATTTACGAAATGTGTTTTTGTGTATCAAGCCGCCGCGCTATGCCGCAAGGATCCTAAATAACTTTCACATGATCCCTGAGACCATTGTCTTCCACATTAGGTAAAGGAATGCACACCCCCCTTGTCTCCTTCCTCACTAGAAGCCTACTCATTTTGCGGGCGCACGCGTCCTGGTGACTTGGCCGTGTTTCAAAGGATAAGATTGTACTTCAAAGTAAGCATATGCTTGTTAGTTTACCTTTGAAAAACATTTATCTACTTATTCGTTAGTGATTGCCGCTTAGAAACTTGAAACGATCTTTATCAAAGAAACAAGGTTTTTTTTAACCTTTGTTCTCTCCTGTGACTTTTTTTCTAACCTTTGTCCCTTTCCCTAATACTAGTTTGATTTAATTCTTGCAATATTCTGCATATAGTTTTATGAGAATCGTTACCTAAAACATACAGGGTGAAAATAATTTCACTGTATCACTACCACCTCAACTAAACTGCGGCCGATCGCTTCTCACATTATAATAATTGTAAACAACGTTATGGTTGCCTGACTTGAGATAATTTTCTTTGTCTGATCGAAAGCTTTCATTTCATGCACTCTTAACAATCGCTATGGTAGGCGGAGACCGTGTGAACTCGCCTAGTCTTTCCAGACCACAAGTAACAGGTTTTTGATACTAAAGAAAGAAAGAAAGAAAGAAAGAAAAACTTTATTTTGTGTCACACACATGAGATCAAAACATATTCACACAATTAAAAATAAACCTTACTATTTACATGTTTGTGACCACAAAACAGGCCATCACTCAGCATGTGTTGTAGTAGTACCTATGTACTACTACAACGCTGATCTTCCGTGATGCCCATGCGTACCCTGGCAGCAACAGCGGCACACAGCTTAAATCTTATTTAACTAATTATTACAAAATAACTTAATACTTATACATAATATTACAAATATTAAACAAACAAATTAAACTAAAAATAAAACAAAACATGTGATCTTATTAAGGCCCAAGCGCTCAGTCAGGACGGTAGCCCAACAACAAAAGATGTCGCTAGTTTAAAAAACTGCGGTTTTTCTTCTGATTTGTTAATGGTTTTTTGCGTTTAGTTATCAAAATTAACCTTTGCGAAAACTTATTAATAGATACCAATTAATCAATACAAAATACTATAATTTTAGTAGAAAAAACGTGCAAAGGCTGGCGAGGAATTTCAAGCTTGCTATCTACTTTGACACGCAAAAATGTTTCCGATATTTGAAACGGCGCTAACGTTTCATAATTTCGACGTCAGGTGATAAGAATGAATAGCCCAGTTCAAAGTACTGTGGACTGACATTCAGAGTATACGAGTTCAAATCTCGGCCAGAACTTTTATTTTTTGTTGCTTCCTTTGTTTCCCAAAATTTAATTTTTTGAGATTTATCTTTACATTTTTACAGACTACTATAATACCTACTTTATTGGTATTTTTTTTGAACTTAAATGCAAAAAAATGCAGTAGATACCTATTACATAGGTTACCTTCTAATAAAACTGTTAACATCTTCAAGAATATTTTTATATGTATTTAATATTTCAATAGTGAGACTCTCTACAGCTCTATAAATTAAACAAATAAAACACATGAATATGTTTTGCCCAAAAAACGGGCTACGGGATATATGTCGTTTTCTGTGGCGTCGCTAAGATTCTTCAAGTGCAGGTGCAGCTGTTGGTACATTGTCTTGCCTAGAAGACAAAGGATATAGATTGTTTGTGGGGCAGTTACATCATAATGCTTGATCGGAGTAGTAGTAGTATTCAAAAGTCATCCGCGTGGATCGCAAAGCGTGCATGTTTCTTCGGATCCTTTCTGTTACCACAATGAGTTTATAATTGGCACAATTTATTACTTGCAAGATAAAATTTCATCAAAAACAACTACGACTAAATTGACAGATAGCAAGCAATGACAATTAGGTATGTCAGCGAGGTTGCCTTACTACAGGTTTTATTTACCCTGACAACAAAAAAAAGGTTTTATTTACCTATATTTCAATGTATTTATTTGGAGGTTTGTAATTTTCCTTACAAATAAACGTATTTTTTTTAAGAAATATTTTTTCTTTATATTTATAATTACAGAACATAAAAAAACGAACAGTTTGATAATTTTTGCAAGAAAATAAATTTATGTTGGCCACACTTTTACAACCTAACAGAACTAGCAGTGGCACGTGACGCGGCACGCGTTGTATATTTCGGCTCGGAAACGTTTGGTAGACCTTACTTTCCCTGTAAGTATTATACATTTATACGTCTTTTTCATATTGCAATTTGTACATAATTTAGTCTATATTACTCGGTAAAGATATTACATCCTAATGTAGAAAGAATTTTAAAATCGGACGTGTGCTTTTGAATTAAATAGTGACCAACAAACAGACAAATCTTATCCTTTAGAATTTTAGTTTAGATAACAGACCACAGTGGAAAGCATGGCAACGTAGCATTTTCAAGAAGAAAAGAGATAGATTTAGTTTTGTTGTCTTGTTTCTCTTCCTACGGCTGGAGAGCTGACAACAAACCTTTGAATTTTGTATTTGAGAGATAATTGTATTAGAGTATTATAGTATTCGAGCGAATGACGTAGTCGTATACATACTTACTAGATACATAAACATTGACGACCGATGTGGCGCGGTGGCGCGGTGGCATTGACGACGCGGAGGTTTTGGGTTCGATTCCCGCCTTGGGATAAATGTTTATACGATCTGCAAATATTTATTCCGGGTGTTCTGGATGTTTATATATTTAATAAAAATTATCTATCTATGTAATGTATTGTATTAAGTATGTCAGTCTTCTAGTACCCATAACACAAGCTCTGCTTAGCTTGAGGCTAGATGATGTTGTGTAGATTGTCCAGCATTATATTATACCTATATACATATTTGTAATTTCTCGACAGGTGGTTCATATATTACGTGTACAGTACATATTTAATTACCGCTAGTTTTGTTTCATACTAAATACACTTTATATCCAGCTACAATAGCCGCTGTTCCGAACAGGGTAAAAAAGGTTTATTATACAGAAGGGGTGGACCAAAAGCAAAAGGGCGATGGAGGAGCTCAATACCTATCGAAATAACCCCCATGTATGCTCAGCGATATTCAGCCGTTCAAAAGTTACTCGCACTTTTATGTTTTTTTTTCATTAACATACTTTAGGTTCGATTTCCCAAGTTTACCCAAACTATCAAGTACGAAAGGTCTACTGTGAAGCTACAAGGTGTAAAAAAAATACGGTTGTAGCCCTAATAGTTTGGGTATACAAGAGAAATCTAACCTAAAATATGTTAATGAAAAAAAAAACATAAAAAGCGAGTAACTTTTGAACGACTGAATATCGCTGAACATACATGGGGGTAATATCGATAGTCTAAAAGCTCCTGCATCGGCCCACCTTTTGGTCCACCCCTTCTGTTAAACCCCGTATATATATTTTTTTTATATTTAATTCTGCACAAAATGATGCAAAAAAACAATGCCGCGTTAGCGCACAGTTAGTCCAGTCATTTTAAGTTTTATTTTAGGGTTTAAAATAGCTAAAATGACTGGACTAATACGTTACGTGGACGATTGAGCTCCGAAATATGAGTAAACAAGACGATACTCATACAATGTGTAGCAAACTTTTTGTTGTTACGTGGTACATTAAACATTTTTCGTGGTTGTCATGACAACTAGTAGTAAGTAAATAAAAATAAGTCAGTCACAAACACCAACATTTTGTTGTTAAAAAATCTTATATAGTTTGTAATACTATCTCAAATAGTGCCTATTTTTAATGCAATGTAAGCTAGGTTTCATGAAAGTCTAGCCCAGATCCTGACATCCAGTTATTCGCAGGCAGAAATCCTTGTCGTGAAGAAAGTACTACTAGAAGCATAGGCTGAGACCACCGTGACCAACATTCACCTTGTAACAAGAAAACTTCTTCCGATATGGGAAGAGATCGTTCCCGTATCATGAAGGATTGAAGTTGGAAGACGGCGACCAACTTCAAGTCAACATCCTTACCATGGTGACCCAGTGCAATGACAGTTCTTGGCTCCAGTATTCTGGACGCCTGGATTAGTCTAGCGGTAATATAGGGGACCTTTGCCGCAGATGAAAGATCAATATTACTTTTGTGTACTAGTGTTTTTTTCATTTTGTATAAGAAAAGTGTATGCTAGCGTCTAAAGTATTCTTTACTATTGTTATAAAGTGTGTGAGTCAGTAAGGTTTATCTACGGGCCGTTTTTAAATAAGTATTTTAGTACTTTATTTTTTACAACAATATTATGGTAAAAAATACATTTACTTATCTTACAATAAATTGTTTTTTTTCCACAGCCCGGGGGGCCAAGCCCCCTAAGCTATTTTTTTCGTAAGTAAGTAATCTACCTATGCTATGTAAAATACCTTAAAATTATAAGAAAGACACCTGTTTGGTTCAACCAAACTTCTTTGCATGGGAGACGGGTGCGGGGAAAACTGAGAGATATTGCAATCTTTACGCTGAAAAGTCTGCTTCGAATGTAAATATGACATAGTACGAAAAATAAAAGAAAAACTAAAACGAAAAGAGACAAATGATATCCTATTTCTTTCTACACAAGTATTTAGTTCAAGTAACTAGATGGCGCTCTAGATACCTTTGCTATAACTTAATACCTAGTGCTTCGCACAGATGGTGCATTCACAGTTAGTTCATTTTTTGAACATGCGTCACGTCTCACCTTAAGTAATAAAAATAAAAAAATATCAAAAATACAAACATCTAAACAATAAATAAAAACTTCTGAACAGAACAAAACAAAACAAAACATAAAACAATCTATACTTACACATACACAATTAAACAGTTTATAACTTCTATCTAAAAAGTGGGTCCAGAACGACCATTAGCGTGGAACAACTTGTGAGTCTAATAAGAAATTCTTTAAAGAGTTTTTAAATGACCCAATTGACTAATATTTTCCGGATATAAAAACCGATGTGATGTATTATTAAATTCCATTTATCGACCCCCAAATAACCCGTTTATAAAAAAAACTATGTTCAAAACCGTGATAGTTTCAAATATTATATCTGCGTAGGTTATTCAATAAATTGTGATTTTCACTCGTGAAATAATTGTTACTTTATTCGAATGGTGTTAAAATGTAGCTTTATCTTGACTGGAAAATATCTAAGTGCTTGTGATCCGTACCTTATTATAGGCTGGTTCATTGTCTTACTGGGTTAAACGCATAAGTATTGTACGCATTGAGATTACATAATTGTGTAGTGTAGGAATGTGTATACTTTGTGTCGTAAATGTCAATCACGTTAGTCAATGTACTCTACTTATTTCTTGCATGTTTTCGCAATATCTAGATCAGATCTAGACCCTTATACGAAGGTTGCGTGTGATTAAGAGGAATGGCGACTAGCTTTCTTAGACTGCGTTACTTCCGGTAATCCATCATTATTAGTTCCTTCCTTATCAGTTTATTTAGTTCAATCTCTGACTGAAATTCAACCTTCGAGATTAACATGTCAAAGCTCGAGATAATGGTATTTTCTATTCATATTAGTATTCTAGTTAAGTACGACTATTAAGTCTGTTCACATAACTTTGAATCTGCATCTAAATTAGCAATTATAAGTCAATCCAGGCTTTTAAAAGGAATTCTATGGCATTGGTATTACTTTAAAATAGGACATGCAGATTTATATCCATTTGATAGACAAATTAAACGTACTTCTAATTTAATCATAGCCTAGTTTCCTATATACGTTTACGTTTTATCCTATTTACGATTTTTAAATGTACGTTACCCATACGTGACTCTGGCCTCAGGTTGACTAAGAAAGAACCAGTGACAATAAAATCCTTTAAGTATGATAAATATCTAGAAGGGTCTTCACCTGGATGACCCCGGAGCTCTGAGGTTCAGTGGTGGCGGTCATGCGTCTCTGACTTTCTGAAGGACAATGGTAGATCAACACTTAGCGATATTTTCGGTGAATTCATTCGGTTAATAGCTTTCTTATTCAAATACACACATAAACGTGGTGTTAAAAAGTGATTCTATTTCATTTTTGTATTTATTAAGCTTTATAATACCTCTTAGCTTGAATTTTAAAATTCGTATTTACATTGCGGGATTTCTTGTGGAACTAAAAACTTCAAGTCATAAATTGTATGTTCCAGTAGCTCAGTGAAATATACTTTACGATCGTTGTCTCTATCTCGTAATATATGGCATTATGGAGTAGTACGGGCATCTTAGACATGATATACGATACCAGTGCTTCTGAGATACAAGTTGCGACCACGGCGATGTATCAAAGTCAAATGAACATGGTGTGGTCATATGAAATTATTGCATGAATGACAACATGAATGATCAAACTCACTGACAGTGAGCCAGAGAGTTTGATCATTCATGGACCGTAGTCCCAAAGAATCTGATCTCTTGTAGCGTTAAACGCGGGCTTGCTTGTACATATAGGTAAACAAAAAATCTGAATGAAAAGTATGATATACTGCTTTAGATAATATTTAGGGTTTTATGGTGATTCGATAGCCGATAATGTTGCCTTGCGATCTTGTTTATATCCTTACAAAACCCGTCAAACCGTCTTGTTGTGATAAATTCCGTAAGGGTCTCGTAAGAGCGGGATAAAACGAGTAAATTACCAATTGCTCCCGGGACATGGCACTTTCGCTTGGCTCCCACGCGTCCCCTCCAGTCGACCTTGTTAGTCCCTTTTTACTCGCAATCCTGGATTTTCTTATCTCCAACCGCCGCCGCCGCGCCGCGTCTCGCCCGCCTACGCGCGTTTCATCTCACAAAGTATGCGTAATTTGTTTTTGTAAGCTGATTAGGTATTCAAAGAAAACCTGATAATGAGCGAATTGCTGTCATGGCGAAAATACTGCTAAGTGAAAACGTAAATGGAACAGCGCTCTTTGTGGTACTACAACTTGGTAAACCTCATTTTTATACACGTTTAGATTTATAACTGAAGTTGAACACTGAACAAAATTGCTGATTTAATTTGCTATACAATACGAATAAATTCTAATAATGTGCTCTAATTGTCCTAATATATCGTATTTGATGAGCTATTACTTGTATATTTCAAATGCGGTAACTAAGTTCATTTTCCTAAAATGAGGAAAATAGTCTTGCGTGGGCGTGAAACGACGTTACTTTCTGAAGTCAAATAGAAAGCGAAAAATTATTCCTCCTCTAAATGAAATACTTCAATTGAACCCTCAAATGTTAATCTGTTTGTAGGCGTCCCCTTGATATAAAAATGTCAACTCACAATTTCATTATTTTTAGCTCCTCATCGCTGGGGGAATTCACTAGAGGGACATTCGTCTTATCCCCAAAATTAATGACAAATCCAATGTAATGAGAATAACGAGTGATGAAATTAACACAGAAGTGTGACAAAAAGCATTGCGTTACTTTTTTCTCGAAGTTTACGTTGATGGTTATTATAATAAATACATAAATATTCATGGACATTTGCACACATCACACTATAGGTCCAAACTCCAAACCAAGCAAAGCTTGTACTATGAGAACTACGTTTTGGTAAATACATAGTAACACCTAAACACAAATCAAATATTTATGTTAATCACACAAACTTTTGCCCGGGGTGGGAATCGGACCCACAACCCACAGCATAGTAGGCAGAGCTATTACCAACTGAGCTGTGACTCCTGTCCTATTGTTTATACATCTGATGTTGTTTTAAAAGTGTTGTAGTTGCTTAGTGGACAGACATGGCGCCTAGGCGTAGGCGTCCTGTGTTTTCAATATAAATACTCGATTAGAATTTTGTTTTGGGTTATGTTGACTGAAACTCAGTTTATTTTTCCCTGAGATTCGGGCGGTAAATGTGATATTGTATATATGTACCTACCTTGCTTCAAGGATATGTATACTGATGAGTGCGATGTGTGTGACACGTGTAAACTAAACTAGGCAGTAAATAAAACGGCTATTAGTACACCAAGTATAGGTTTAAGTTCCTAAGTACCTTTTGTAATGATTATCCTGCTGTGATAAACAGTTTGTATATACTATAGAACTTCGCAGTGTTTTCTTATGTTAACGTTGTATTCCAATAAATCACATTAATTTGGCATTTACATTATACATGTAGTTTTATACACATATCACCAAATATAGACGTTCTGTTTTTGTAACACATAAATAACGATTTATGCGTTACTGTTACTAGGTAGTAGTCCAGTCAAAATAGACATTCCAGTTTGCATTAATTCCCAACAAGCTGGATTTTTGTACAGGCCTTGAATACGTCTTTACAAATGATATGTCAAAAGTCCCCATCGATCCCGCTTGTGCGTTGTTTTTTATTCAAGGTTAAAGGTCATAAATTTGCATTTTTTGCGTATATCTCTGAAACAACGAAAGCTATCGAAAAGTGGTTCAGGCAAAGTTTGTACATCGTAAAATTGTCTACAAAAATACCTCAACACTTTTCTTCTACAAAGCATCGTTTTCCAGATAAAGTGACTTTAGACCGCAGGAAAGTCGTCGAAGATACTGCGTTTTTTTCATTTCAGCCGTTTTATCTGCTTCATTGCCACAGAACAAACAGTATTTCTTGAAATTTAATGAAAAGGGTGATGGGTTCGATGGGTTAGTCCTCCTCCAAGGTAATGAATCGTCTTTTTGTTTCAAGAAATACTGTTCGTTTTATGGCAATGAAGCATATAAAACGGCTGAAATGAAAAAAACGCAGCATTTTAGTGGATTTCCCTGCGGTCTAAAGTCACTATATCTCGAAAGCGATGCTTTGTAGAAGAAAAGTGTTAAAATATTTTTGTAGACAATTTTACGATCTACAAACTTTGTCTGAAGCATTTTTCAATAGCTCTCGTTGTTTCAGAGATATACGCGAAAAACGCAAATACCCAGGTTAAAGTCATAAATTTGCGTTTAAAAGTCATAAACGAGAGCTATCGAAAAATAGTTCCGACAAAGTTTGTAGATCGTAAAATTGTCTACAAAAATATCTCAACACTTTTCTTCTACAAAGCATCGCTTTCGATATATAGTGACTTTAGACCGCAGGAAAATCTACTAAAATGCTGCGTTTTTTTCATTTCAGCCGTTTTATCTGCTTCATTGCCATAGAACGAACAGTATTTCTTGAAAAAAAAAGACGATTCATTACCTTGGAGGAGGACTAACCCATCGAACCCATCACCCCTTTCAGTAAATTTCAAGAAATACTGTTTGTTCTGTGGCAATAAAGCAGATAAAACGGCTGAAATGAAAAAAACGCAGCATCTTCGACGATTTCCCTGCGGTCTAAAGTCACTTTATCTCGAAAACGATGCTTTGTAGAAGAAAAGTGTTAAAATATTTTTGTAGACAATTTTACGATGTACAAACTTTGCCTGAACCATTTTTAGGTAGGTAGCTCTCGTTGTTTCAGAGATATACGCAAAAAATGCAAATTTATGACCTTTGACCTCGAATAAAAAACAACGCACAAGCGGGATCGATGGGGACTTTTGACATATCATTTGTAATGACGTATTCAAGGCCTGCACAAAAATCCAGCTTGTTGGGAATTAATGCAAACTGAAGTCATAATTTTAGTCTATTTTGACTGGACTAGTAGATGATTTGTCACGAACAAAACGATGGACCTATTTGATATCATTATCATTCGTACTTCCCAACTTCCTTCAAAAACAAAATTATTATAACCCAATTAAATTTGATCCAGCGCGCTTGTTTAAATTAAATCAATGTGCATGATTTGTCTAGGGAAATATACCTTGCCCTTTTATTTTAATAAATTATTTTACAGTTACCAAAGTGAAATTACGTTCCACCAATTTTAGTGTTTTCCAATAGGTACAATCAGTGAAAACTAGCTTCATTCGGAATAAAACAACGTAAACTAGTTGTGATATGGACCGTCTCTCAAAACCAATTACTGGCTTCAATGACTTTGTTCATTAGAAGTTTGTTAGAGCTTCAGATGTTTGCTTCAGTGGCTACTGAGTTTGGACAAATATCATCTAGGTAACTTGGGAGTCTCCTTAAACGTTTTCATTGTCATATTCAATTATTTGTCATGCATGGAAAGAGCCTCCTCGTGGCGCAAACCGGTAACAGCTAGGCACGGCAAAGCAGTGTCTAGTCTGGCTAATCTTTCCAACACGATGCTACAACAAAATACAGTTGTAGCATCGACACGATAAGAAGAAGAAGAGTTGTCATGCAGATTATTTAATTTTGTAACATTTGTTTTGCGTGTTTACTTTGATTAATGTCGGATGTTTCAATGAAATCATCGCTTATAGATATCGCGAATGAGTAAGTGCGAGAATCTGTGCGAATATAGTGATAGTAGCGAATGCGAGGGTGCGGTGTGACGTTTATCCACAAGTGACATTTCCGTTCGATAAGTAGCTGGTGCTGACTGAACTGCGGTAACCTCATGTCAAGGGCATGCTGTGGGGCTTTCATTCATGCTTTTTGATTCGGTCAATGGCTTTATCGTAAACGCTTTGACTTTATTAAACTCTTTTAAAAAAATGACAGTATCTTTGACTTGTGTACTTGCTTAGATCAGAGAACAAAATAGGTAAAATAAATTATATTTAAGTTATACGCTATAAGCTGATACAATCCAAAAGAATTTTGTATGCTATAATAAATTCCCCAAAGTAGAATATTCAGATTCAGATTAATAGATAACTTATTCAGATTTTTGTGCCTAAAGCTAAATACCATTTCTTTGAAAAAGTTTTTGATCATAAAACCGTTGAAATTTATTCGTTTTAATAAGTAATAAGAAAGATTTTATTAATCTATCAGTGCGATAAACCATATTTAGGGTGCCTTGGGGTGGTTCGTGCGGTAGTCGAGATCGATGTTAATTGAAATTCTATCTGGAGGGTTATTATGATAGCACACGCTATCTGCTTCGAGTGGCTTTCTGGTCGAGAGGTACAAATTCATGCAACAAGTAAAAAGGGTTCATAATTTATCAGTGCCAGTGGCGCCGGTTATAGACATATTTGACCAGCTGTAGCTCTACCATGAGTTTTTACTATACTGTATTTACTATACTCGCTAGCGTCTGTAGTTAAAAAAATGTATGAAGATTTGTACAGCGCCTCTAGCGGATAGTTGGGTACTAAAAGTCGTAATACTAATATTTACGTAACTACTGTAGTAAAGTAAGGCGATTTTACTGTGACAACTCATGGTAGAGGTACTGATCTGGCATTTTGATAGACTACTATCTCTCGTGTTTGTAATGGCAATTTTTTGGTCTTCTTCATATGTGTTAGCATAGCGTAAACTCGCTAAAAAAACTCAAAATATTCCTTTCATGACTAAATATATATTGTAACTACTATAATAAATTATTCTACTAATATTCTGCTGTCGATTGACAATAAAATCAGTCGTATTTGTTTTATGTGTATAAATCCTATTAAAACTTATACATCAACGCTGAAACTATTGCGTATACTTTCGTTTCAGAAAACGTCCAGACGGACGACTTTGCGACAACATTTCGTTTGGCAGAGGGGAAAGTTCTCTGCTTTATTGGCGTAATGGTATTATGAACGTTATTTGTGTTCAACCTTGTTTGAAGACATTCTTTTGATGTTGAACGGAGATTTTTGCTTTTATTTTGCGAGACATTCAACATATCAGGCTAGAGTATTTTTATACAGCGGTCATAGGTTGGAAACTTGGTTATTTACTGGAGCAGCGTAAATAACTGACATAAGACATCTTCGGTGAACACGTCTTTTTGATACTCGATAGCGCGTAAGACGTAACACGCGCCACTGATTTTGTATAATTATCGTCCTCAAAGTATGTTTCAGTTCTAGCTTGGGAAGCATCGGGATGGTCGAATACTTCTTCTATCCTCACTGTTCCTACCTTTCCCGATAAAATAGTATGAGCTCGAAATTTCTGAGATTGTGTGCCCGTGTTATTGATCTTCATCTTCATCGTGAGTTCAGCAAATCAGAATCTGGTATTCGTGTTGGCTTAAACATTTTCTTTAAGTTAATTACTGTGTGATTATATAGCTTTATTACCTCCCTTGACAGAATAGCATCAAAATGTTATATATAACATACTGTGAGTGCTGGATTTCTTGTAACATTACTAGGTCTTAAAACCCTTTCCACGTCCTTTATTGTATTTTGTCTAGACGAAGAAATAATTCTGTCAGTAACACGACGCCTCAAGTGGCTTAATAAAATTAGTTGCGTCTCGGATCTTATGTTATTATACGAATGTAATTATGTAAAGTGAATTATGGTTTTAATGTGATCTGTTAAACGATTAAACGTTTACAACATTTGTATCTTCATGATGTTCAAATTTATTTGAATATTATTATACAGTTTTTACAAACTAGGGTATTCAATATATTTTCTTTGTTCTCAGACAAGATGGAGGAGCAGGAAACCAATGCGGGCTCCGGCGTGCCCGATATGACAATGATGCCGGAGATCACAGAGGAAGCCATCAGAGACAACCTCAAGCGAAGATATGTGCACGATCTGGTTTATGTATCCTTTTAAAGTGGAAATAGAGTTGTATACCGCTTAAAACAGTGCAAAAAATGCAAAACGAATCTAAAAAAAAATATTAAAAAAACTTGTCGTTTACGGATAAAGTTAGTTTACATCACAATTATTAAAAGAATATACCTAAATGTATAAATTATCTTATACCAACATTAAATTATTTTTACCAAGCGGTTTAAACCGCAATCTATAAATACATCCGGAATTGTACCATATTAGGTACAGTAAATTTCCATAAATTGTGTTTGTGTACTATCTACCAATAGCGTAGTATGGAATATTATTATGCAAATATTTACCTTAGTGAAATGTACAGACATACACAGGATCCATTCTAGTCGCAGTGAATCCTTACAAGGAACTAGGATGTTACACTATGGTGAGTACAACAAAATTTGAGAAAAAAAAGAGTTTGATAGCGACCTTTATTACAAAAACTTTGATTTTGCTAAGAGCAAATTGGTGATAATTTCTGGCTTTAGAGTCAAGAAGACTCACGCCCACAGCAGCAGCAGAAATTCGTTCTAATTCTAACCCAAATCACCTTGCTTATTGAACTGTCTGGGAAAACATATTTCTTCATTAACGGCGAATACGTAAGCATAAATCTCGGGATACCCGACACTAACAATGAAAGTAATGAAGTTTTATATCCGCACGATGTGAGAAATAATGTATTGAAACAGAGTCAAAGCATTGAGAAGAAACGTTATCGAACACGATTTAGAATTTAGATGAAAGAAAATGTCTTAAAGCCTCGAAATTTTTGACATCAGCTTTCCCCAATGCGGGAGAACTTTAAGAGATTTTGGGGAGACTAAGCTCTATGGACGATCTTTCGTGAAATTAACCATTAGAGATTCGTAAATACAACGCCAGATTGAATTAAAGACATTGAAAAGCTAAAAGCTTTCCTTTTCACGAAGATTTCGTGTAGATTTTCGTATTAGGTATTTGTGTTCGAAGAATCGCATTCAAGACTTTCTTTTACATATGCGTTTTGACTTCATAATAAAGGACAATGCCCAGTGGGCTATGGGAATCTGTACCAACTTGCATCAATTTGAATTTACTCTCAAAGGTCTAATTTTTATTTACCTTTTCGCTACCAACAATATTTTTTTCAATGTTTAACCGCATTTCAAAATATTTAAAAATTTATTTTATTTTATTTTTTTATCATGTTTGCCTGCTCAGCTAAAGCTTACTTGGCAAACAAGATTTTTATGCTCAATGTCCACTCACGAAAATAGGTGACAGCTGGGATCGGAACAAAATAGATGACGTGCGTAGGGCTTAGTCCGAGCTTGCATTTTAAAACTCCCTACTCTCGAGCCGAGTATCGTCTCTCGGATGTTCTTGTATTTTTGTATGGATATTCGAAAAACGACTCTCGGCTCGAGAGTAGGGAGTTTTAAAATGCAAGCTCGGACTAAGCACTCGGAAGTAGGAAATTGGTAATCATGTTATGTATAATTAATTTTAATTTTCTAAACCCGGATAAAAAAGACTGTTAAAAATTAACAAAGAACACATATAAATAAAATATTAATTTTGATGATAATTAGCTTGTGACGCAATCTGGTACAGGGTTTGGGCAATGTTCTTTACAATTTATCTATTAGCTCACTTGGTTTCCTATTTATGTTAATTCAATAAAAACCAATTTGCCGCCAAGTAAAAGTGTTCCTGGTGATTGGTTATGCGTCAACACTTCTTGTTATCTTTTGATCATCACACAATGAGTTTCCACTTTCTAGTACACATTTCCTCTGTTTAAACAAAAAGTGACATTATTTTTAAACTTATACCTAGTTTATATTGTGCTGTAACTGTTAATTAACTACAAGAGAGAGAGATACAGGCTGTAGAAGGCTTTATTTCTTACTGACTTGTTTCATAAAATTCAAAGACAAATTGCGTTAATTTGTAACTTAACCATACTTGTATATTAACCTTCTCCAATCTAGATGTCACGAACTATGTAGATTGTAAATCTATAATTTATGTAAGAGCTAATATTGAATTTGGCATGTTAACAGGAGGAAATGCAGAACTACAGAGGCAAAGCGTTTGGTTCGCTACCTCCCCACGTGTTTGCTTTAGCCGAGTCTGCGTACAGTTCTCTGCAGGTAAATAATGTTATTTGTGCCTCTGTTTTTTTACAATTTAGAACAGCTCATAGCAATTTTGTTTTTTATGTGTTTAAAAGAAGCATTCAGTTTTCTACTGTTCAACGCGACAGTGTCGATCTAAGTAAGCAAATCAGAACACGATGTGATCCAACACTTACTTGGTCATCTTAATCAGTGGAGTAAAAAGCGTAGAATAATCCCGAAACCACAACATCGTGGAGATCATTGCGAGATAATAGAGACTTGTGAATCAGACGGTGACTCAATTTAACTAGCATTAGTAATTTTTCCTAGTATCCGTACTACTCTTGAGAAAATCATATAGGTAGGTACCTACTGAAAATGTATCACTGTAACCAATCTTAGTATGAATAAGGTTACTAAATACATATTATAGAGATTCACTAATCTCTATAAAACTTCAATGCTTATTTTCGGTAACATCTTCCGAAGAATTTTTTTGGGTTATTGGAAAGATGCAATTTCGTTTTCCTATTTCAGTACTAAGCTTAAATAACTGGCAAGACAAATACGTCTTGGATCCGGGGGTACAAATGTGTTTATAATGATGTCAATTATTTGCAGAACGGTGAAAAGAATCAGTCAGTTGTCATATCAGGTGAAAGTGGCGCTGGTAAAACGGAGACCACTAAATTAATACTGCAGTACCTTTGCGCGGCTGGTGGCACTGCGTCGTGGGCTGAACAGCAGATTTTAGAAGCTAATACTGTTCTAGAAGCTTTTGGTAAGTACTCCTGCAAACTAACGCCTGATATACAAACATTTGTTCCAGATATATGTATGCTGCTAGGGTTTTTTGCCATAGAGTTTTGGGCCGAGTTAGTTGCTATTCGAAAGTAAACTTACTCATTCCAGGTAACGCAAAAACGGTCCGCAATGACAACTCTTCCCGTTTTGGTAAATTCGTCGAGGTTCGGTTGGACCACCGAGGAGGTATCAAAGGAGCAGTTCTTCGGGACTTCCTTCTAGAACGAGCCAGAATTACCGGACCTGCGCCGAGGGAAACTAATTATCATGTGTTTTATCAGCTCGTTGAAGGTGCTAAGGTGAGGAGAACATGGATTTTATATCATGCTCATATTTTGGGAACCAATGTTATTAATTTAGCTGGAACTTCTGTCACTCGCATAAACATTCTTATCCTATGACAATTCCTTGTGTTCTATTCTTATCGCGTGGAAACTTTTTTGAGGTAATTAGGCAAATATTACAGCAATAATTCTGATAAGAATACTTATGAATATTACAAAATACTACAACAAAAAGCAAACTCAGAGAAACTCAAAAGCAGAGTTTAACGAAGTATAATTCTAAAGATTGAATAGTTCACAGCAGAAAAACAATTAAATTCTGCTCTTCCATTCCTAGCACAATGCGGAACTCAAAGCCACGCTACGACTCCACGATGGAGTGCAATTCAAATACCTGCGGCCTGAAGATGAAGAGGCGAGAAAAGGAAGGGGCGGTGAACAAGGGAAGCTGGAAGCATTGCAACTGGCGCTGACAGTGTTACAAGTGCCTCCGCATATGTGTGAAGGACTGTTTAAGGTCCTGGCTGCGGTGCTTTGGCTGGGGAATATACAATTTCAGGTAATACTCAAGTTACTTGCTCAGATTACATATGAAACGTGCTGCTAACAGAGAATTATAAAGAAGTTGTTGGTGTCTTTAGAGAAAGAAAGCTCTAGTCTGATCAGAAGGAACGGCAAAGGTTCTGCTCCCTTAACACGCTGGTTTCAAAGTTCTATAGCCTTAATATGTTTTGTAACTAACATGTTAAGAGAGCAGTATTAAGTCTATGCCACTCCTGAACAGACTTAGATCTCTCTTTCTTCAGACTCGCTGCGACATGCAGTTGTGAAGTCATGTCTGCAGACGTAGATATTTAGATTATTCTTGGTTTTTAAGCCCCAAGCATGCTGAAACAGAATCTAAAAGAAAAAGAATTAAACTAAGTAGTGAACATCTTGTAATAAAATGCTTGAAATTTCAGGATGTAGATGGAGAGAGAACGACACTAGCGCCAGAAGATGCAGACGCAGTGGACGCATTGGCGAACCTTCTTGGTTTAGCGCCCCCCACCACGCATAAAGTATTACTGGAGAGACAGATCAATGTACGAGGGAACGTTACTGATATACCTCTTAGGTTGCACGAGGTGAGTTATCCTTCCGAAGTCCATATTATTCTCGGTTGGTGATGATATGATTATCACCATTGCTTTGTCAAGTCATCCTGTATGGATAGAAAACTGCACAGATATACTGAACTCTTCGGACAGGTTGAAATAGTACCTTATTGCCAGCCCAAGTGAAAAGGTGGATGGACAGGTGGAAATAGTTCCTTATTTAGGGCGTAATCTACATTTATTTTCTACTTCTGGCTACAGACGGACTATATCAGATGCCTTCGTGTTCGCAGGCCGTTAGGCCGAAAAGGCTTAGCGATTAACTCTACCATCCTCTCAGCCCAGTCGGTTTTTTAATCTCCATCTGAACAATTAGCATTCACAACCCAGTTCATGGATATAGTGACAAAATATACTAAAACATGCATATTATCTTTACAGCAACGTTTATAATTTTATTGATATTTGTTTACATTTCCAGGCTCGCGAAAACCGGCACGCAATGGCGCGAGCTCTATACTCGCGCACATTTGCCTGGCTGGTTCGCCACGTGAACAGTTGTTCAGCGCCCGGCCGCGAAGCCCCTAGATC
This sequence comes from Ecliptopera silaceata, assembly GCA_932527185.1. Lineage (NCBI taxonomy): Eukaryota > Metazoa > Arthropoda > Insecta > Lepidoptera > Geometridae > Ecliptopera > Ecliptopera silaceata. The sequence goes on along the minus strand of OW052208.1, from coordinate 3,031,694 downwards.
TATGGGCGTGTTGGACATATTCGGCTTTGAAAACTTCGCATCAAACTCGTTGGAACAGCTGTGTATTAATTACGCGAATGAGAAACTGCACATGTTTTTCAATAACTATGTGTTCGCGTTGGAGCAAGAAATTGTGAGTTTTTGGTAATATTGATTTAAATTACCGATTGGGACGCACTGTTTTTTTTATCTCGTTAGATGGTCATTTTAATTTGGAAGTGTAAATTTCATACGAAATACAAATTAATAACCAAGACCATTGTTATCTCTGTTTGGCTATATTGATGTAAAAAATAAATGTTTCGGTATTCGACAAGAAAAAGAGGAGGTTAAAATATAATAGTTTTTAATTGTACCGAATTTGTTTCAGTACCGACAAGAAGGCATAGTTTACAATCAAATACAATTCACTGACAACGCAGCGTGCCTTGAACTGTTGGAAAAGCCACCGAGAAGTTTGTTGAAGCTGTTGAGCGAACAATGTCATATGCCTAAGGTAATTTACTACGTTTTTATACAACTTTTATGACAAACTACATTTATGCCAGCTACTATTTTTATGGTAGGAATTAGGAATCACTTCTATGACACAAACCCACTACTTTTATGGCCGAAATAACTTTTATACAAATAATATTTACTGCTTGTATCAACAATTTTATATAGTCAATACAAATACTAGCCCCCTATCTTATAAAAAGTTACTATTGACTTTATATCGTCATAACGTATGGTAATGAATACATTTACCCCCAATCTTACAAAAAGTTAGCGTTGACATAAAGTCATCATTACGTATGGTAATCAATACTTCAAGTCTGCGCTAACTTTATATAAGTTAGACCGCAAGTCTATAAAATAGACTGTGTGTATTTATATTATATATTACATATACGTGATGTTTTTTTTAATTATGTTGTCATTGTGAAAAGTCCAGGCTGTTTATACCTTGTGTATTCACTTACTTACTTCATTTGTTTTGAATAAAGCTTCCATTTTGAAATTATAGGGTTCCGACGGCGCGTATCTAACAAACATCCAAGGCGAGTTCGGCGAACACCAGAGCTTCGTTAAAGGATCCCGCAGGAAATGGGAAGAAGAATTCGGAGTTCAACATTACGCAGGCGCAGTATCGTACAGCGTTCAAGGATTCGTCGATAAGAATAGAGATACCCAACAAGACGCGTTTATCGATCATTTGAGCAGATCCGCCAATCCGTTTGTGAGAGAGCTTGCGGATTATGTTCAGGATTTGGCACCGCCTAGTCATGTAAGTTAAAAGAGTCATTTTAACTCTTGATTTGTGCGTCTTGTTTGAATTCGGTACGTCACAATCATCATAATCATCCATATTTGACTGTATACGGAATTATTTTGCTTTCTGGTTTGAGGCCACTAAAAATTTTATTCCTTATTGTACTGAAAATAACGTGTATAAATTGATATAATTATGTTAATAATTATTTAATTACATATATGTATGGCTAGATTGTATTTATCGTGATATATAAATATTCGTTTGCATCGGTATTATAATACCTAATTTTTTTTATTATTTAACAGGAGTTGTCACTGTCAAGTCCTAACTCAACTGGTACAACGCAGAGAGGCACGTCCAAAGGCAGACCCACAGTCGTCGACACGTTTAGATGTCAATTACAATCTCTAGTTGATATGCTGCAAGTTACAGATGTGTGGTAAGTACATTACTCATAGAGAAAGAGGTAAATAGAAGGTGGATGTTTTTGTTTGAACATTGTGAGAACTATATTTGTTTGAAAACTATATGCATGTGAAATTGGTGAGATGACGAATGATACGAGATAGAGGAGAAAGAGAACATCCTAGTGGGATAACCTGGTGGGAAGAATAATTAAAAGGTAAATTCCTTACTGTACTGTTCCACAACAACATAGGTGGATAAGGGTGGCACATTAGATTATTGATTATTAACATTTGCATGAGTTTGGTGGAGACCTTTGCCCTGCAGTGGGACACAATAGGTTGGAATTTAAAAAAAAAACATTTGCATGCCTCAGAGTAATAAACTAAGTGCAATGTCTCAATAAGCACGTTCTCAAGTTATATATTTTGAGGTACCTAATGTTGCCATAAGCAGCTTGTTACTTAACTTAAGGTTAATAAACTGTACTATTAACCTAGTGTCCGTTTCTTATCTAACTGCATTTACTCTAAGATAAAACATACCCCATTCAACAAATACTCGGTTATTTAGGATTACAATTCATTTGACGACTGACGTGTTTGTAAACTTTAAAACTTTTTTTTTTAAATACAAAGTGTAGTATATAATACATAATAGATACATAGTGGACGAAAGCGGTAAGCAGGGATGAGTGTAAGGATTTGGGGATTTTTGCCCAGCAGTGGGACGAGATAGGTTAGGGAAAAAAAATACATAGTAATTTTCTCTTTTCAGGTATGTGCGTTGTATAAAACCGAATGACATGAAAGAAGCCGGCAAGTTCAATGATCATCTTGTACTTGAGCAACTGCGGTATCTCGGCATGAACGAAATAGGTATAGCTTTTGATTTATTGTCCTATTGGTATTTTGATTTTTATTTAAGACAAATATCTGACCGTTATCACCTAATTAAATGGTGTGTTGGATAAGACTGCGAGAGCAGTAAACCACTGAAGTGAATAAATAAATAATGTTTAATTGACTGATATTATGTCCTTTATAAAGTAGTCTTTAATTATTGTGGTAAGTAAATTGTATCAAACATATTGTTTTGTGTAATCAACACAAATATTTGACCTGCTTCTGATAAAAAGTCTATGTGATATAAAAAAATAGTCCGCTTTTTAACATATTTTTTTTTAATGTACAAAAGAGCCATTGTGATCTAGATTATCACAATGGCCATTTGCATCTTTCAGGTTCACATCAGGTTATCTAATTTTGTTTATTATAATTGTTTCAGTGAGAATCCGACGTGATGGATACCCCATTCATCTTCCTACGCCGCAATTCCAAGCGCGTTATAGATGCTTGCTACCGCATCCACGACCTGCTAATCCTGACCATGCGTAAGTGGATATTAAACCATATTAATAATGTCGTTGAGTTCACTTTGCAGTCACCGAGGATATAGTTTTAAATTTAATAAAATACTTATATTAGTAAAACTAGTATTGCTAGTGATTTGATATAAAAAAACTTGCGAAAGTAACCAGCAGTGTGTAACCAATGCCTGTGTAAAATCAATAATGATTATCATAAGGCATACATTTATTTTTCTGTTATATCTTCGGTTGCTACTGGCCAAAATAATCAAATTTGGCTCGTGTTACAGTGCAATAACGGCGATAGTAAAGGCGCCAATCAACGACTGGCAGATTGGAAAGACGAAGATTTTTATGCGTTCTTCCGTCCATGCCCCATTAGAAGCTAAGCGTACCGCGCTTTTACAGTCTTCTGCTATGCTGATACAAAAGGTATTTATTGTACATATCTTGTTTTGCATAGAAGCTTTATATCGGATAAATCTTCTAATTTCTTAATTATTTTTTTTTATGCATTATAGGCAAACGCTTGGCCGCAATCACATCTGATGGTAAATGATGATGCGGCCTACGGTGTAACGCGTTTGCCTAGATAGAACCTATTCACTCTCCTCTTGAAAGCGTCCAAATTATATTCAACTGGAAACACCGACGCTGGCAACGAATTCCACTTTTATTATTATAGTGGTGTGCCGCTGGGGTCACTACTTGGGCCACTACTCTTTATCGTTTATCTGTGTTATCTGTAAAAAAAATCTTTTTTTGGCTTTCGTTGGAAACTATCATAATATAGAAAGAATGGCAACTGATTGACAAATCATTATTAAATAAAGAGAATATTGCGGTAGCATAGGTGCAATTAGCAAACGCAGCGATTTGCTTTGTATTGCGTGATCTGCACTTTCATTTTAATTTGTTTATTTTGTACATTTTACTTCAGTATGTAACCTACTTGTACAATAGGTAGTGTCTCTCAAGGAGAGATTTAGTAAAAACAACACTTTCCTTAGTTCTTATAACGAGAAATTTAATCACAGAAACTTTGTTCTTTGAAGAAAGGGAGTCTACATCTAGAGCTTCATGCTGTTGGTCATAAAATACTTCTTCTTGTGTATACACAAGAAGAAGTATTTTATGTTGTTGGTCATAAAATGAAGCACACAAGAAGAAGTATTCACACACAGAATGAAGCTCTAGATGTAGAAAACTCAATATATTGAGTTTTTTATTGTGATTTACAATAACACAAAGTTAAGAAAAAAATATTTCTTTCGCAGTGGTACAAAGGAACAGTGAAACGTCGTCAATACATAATCTGGCGTAATGCAGTAGTGGTTCTGCAATCAGCGTGGCGAGGCTGGAAGGAACGGGCTCATTTCCTAAGACTACGCCGATCGGCGCTCACACTTCAGAGGCATTTGAGAGGCGCCTTCGCAAGAGAAGTCGCGGCCGCTTTGAGGGAAATGAAGAGGGTCAACCAGGAGATTAAACTGAGAGAGGAAAGGAACAGGTTGGATTTTTTTAAATACCAGCTACTGTGTTCCTTGGCGTTATTCAGTTGAAGTGCCAAGTTGTCTTGATCGACTGCTATATATTTTCTGTCTAAATTATTCAATTCAATCCAATTGAATTGAATAATTTAGACTTATGATTTAGATTTATGGATAATGAAAAAACAAATTTCGTTAAATTGTTGATTTCATTTTTGTTGTTGTAATACTAAACGACAATTCGATTATTGGGATTACTAAATAAACATATAAAAATCTTTCTAAACTAAAAAGTATACTCATTTTTATTGATCCAAGGAATTAAAGTAACCAATTCTCGCTTTCAAAACTGAAAACAAACATCCTATGTACCATTTTCTCCGCAGTCTCGCAGAAAAGGCGAACCAAGAGCGTGCAGAATTGGAAACAATGGCCGATCAGCTTCGCGGGCTATCCTGTCCCGCTGCCCGCGCCGAATCTATCAACTTGGACAACCTGTTCGATTTCCTAGCCGATGTGCCGACGCAACGCGGCGCACCTGATGGCGAGCCGGACGCTCATCAACCCACCATCGCGGAGATTGGAGACTCTATGGAGAGGCTAGCTGATGATTTGCATCAAGAGGTAATTTTCTGTTCCAAATATTTAACTCTTAAAACGATCTGTCTTCCGACAATCCTTAAATTAACAATAGACTACAAGATTTACTGTATACATATTTTTAGGAAACATATCATTATTATGATATATTTTCATTGCTCGCTTCTCTCACAGCTAGACATAAAATGAAGTCAAAAACATTTTTCATAATAATTTCTAAGGTTCTAACCTTGCACACTCTTTGAGGTACCATACGTATATTTCAAACTATTTGATTGCACAAACTTATCAAAAAAAAATACCCAGTATATAACAGATTTCAAACACTCTTATTTCAGCTGGAACACGTCCTAGCCACTGAAATGAACGAACTAAGCAAAGCTCAGACAGAAGCTCAGCGGAAACCAGATGGCGCTGATTCCGACGCCATTCCCCCCGCCCCACCATCCTCTCTACCCCTCACATCCATCATGCAACCAGCTATGACGTCATCTATCAACGGCGTATCAAACGATGTCTCTACCAACGGCGCTATGAGAAGTTCCATGAACGAAAACATGATGAACAACTCCATGAGGAGCTCGATGAACGAGAATATGACGTCATCCATCAACGGTGCTATGAGGACTTCAGTGAATGAAAACATAACGTCATCCATCAACGGTGCTATGAGGACTTCAATGAATGAAAACATGACGTCATCGATAAACGTCATGAGAAGTTCGATGAATGAAAGTATGACGGCGTCGATGAACGGTTCGACGGATCCGATGACGTCGTCGTTGATTCTGCCGCCGCCGCCTCCGCCGCTGACTTCGGAGGAATGCCAGTCGCCAGAGTTCCCACCGCCTCCTGCTTGTTCGTTACCAGAACCGGCCGGACCGCCGCCACCACCGCCTATGCCGCCTAAAGGTACCTACTATGTATCTACACTAATAAATGCCTATAGAGGCGCCATATTGGGTACGTCAATTAGGAGTTTATAGTCCTAATTGACGTACCCAATGGATCACGAAGAAGGGTCATGCGTCAATTTTCGTACGTTACTTATTTGTTTTTTAGGCGTATATTAGGTAATTTTGGTGGCATTATCCCAAATGATAATATGTATCAAAATAAAAAAACATCAGTACCTTATTTAAGCATCGTATTACTTGACAAGGTCTTTTACAGAAAAAAGCTTTCATACTAGAAGACTTCATACTTTGAGGAAATAATAAATCACTGTGACTTGTAATACTTATTCCATCTTCAGATACAACACCACCAGAACTTACAAACGGTGTGATACCAAATGGTAAACTAGCGGTACTGAATGGAAAGGAGCCTATTTACGAGTCGGTGATACCGCGACCTAACGCCGAAGGAGTGATCAGTCCTATCGCATCGCCGCCGCCACAGTTTGCGCAAGATAATAATGCTAATGGGTAAGAAATTAAGGAAGATTACTAACTTGATATGTTTGTAATGCTGGGGCCACATTAGCGGGCTACGGCGAATATTCGTGTTAACGCGATGTATGTGGCCGGGTACATCGTGTCATCGCGTAGTATTTAGACAAGAAGATCGCCTATACCCGAACACGATGTTTTTGTCGCGCCAACACGATACGAATATTCGCCCGCTAATGTAGCCGAAGCATTATGGGTGAGGAATATTACAACTATTTTTATGTTTGAGCTATTATAGTAACTAACAAAGTTACACTAGATGGAATAGTTAAGGTGACAAACGGTAAAGAGTTTTGTATGTCGGATCATTCCCTATCCTTATCCCACGTTAAGTGGGGTCGGCACAACATGTTTTTTCTTCCACTCACTCACTGAGTCTAACTCCTTTCATATTGATGTCCTCTTTCACACAATCCAGCCAGTTTAGGCTGGATTATTAGATTATATCAATCAATAGTGTAATACCGTGATTTTTTGTATTTTTGATTTGCACATCTTCTATCGTAATATTAACGCAAGAATGTCCTTATTAAATCATAAGGTTCATTTTCAGTTATCTAAATAACTTTATTTAAATCTGAACACATTTGATATCTCACTAAAAAAAATATTGTTATTCTTTTTCAATTAAATTCAAATTCTAAATAGTAACCAAACGGAATAAATTTAAAATAACTGTTTATTTCTAGCTTCATCCCCAAAGTACCAGAACCCGAGATATTAGAAGCACCAATTTCGCCTGTAGAGAATAATATCCCCAAAGAGAAATGTGCCCCGCCGCCCCCTATACCTATGGACACGTGCATCAGCCCACCGCCTATGATGAACGGTGAAGCAAGTGTGAGTATTCTAGAATACCTAGATCTCATTTACCTACTATATACGGTAACTACGTTAGTTATATTGTGATTACAATGAGTGAGTAAGTACATATCAAAAAATAGATGCTATTCTTCATGTTTGAATATGTCACCGCGTTTTAAGAAAACCACTGTTTTATTAAAATTGACTCGTTATTTGATTAAGCGTCGAAAAATCGTCGCATTTACTGATAGTTTTGAAAGCGACATAACAAATCTCACACCCGAACATAGTCCAATGCACACCGTAAATGCCGTTAGCAAAGTCACCTGTTAAAATAAACCCACCACCATCTTTCAAATCAAATCAATCTTTATGTCAAAAATATAATCGAGACTCGATGTTCTCGTGTTGTTAATGAATTTGATTCCTTATTGTCATAACTACAGGGTACAGATCGCAGTGCGCGCCGCAAAGAGCGCGTGGAACGTCAACTTCGGCAGATGGAAGCGGCCTCCCCCCCCGCGTCTGCCGTCCCCCCCACCACGCCCCCCGCGGACGCGACCAATGACCTCGCTGAGTTCGCTAAACTATACTTCAATGATCATCCTAGATCGCCTGAAGGTAAGAACTATACTAGAAAAAAGATCTACCCTACAGAGTTGGTGGGAAAATCTCGATGACGTATAACCGTAAAAGGATGAACCAATGACTGATTACGATTTTCAATTTGTATACTTTGCCCAGCAGTGGGACGAGATAGGTTAGAGAAAAAAAAAACTTTTTCCTTATCAACCTTAAAATATTCTTGTAATTGGAACTTTTTGGACTTCTCTCGGAATCCGCTCTTTCGTTAGTATTGCCACTAAGATATTCATGAAACTGATATTCAGAAAACTAATTTTTGAAAGGGACTTCTCCGAATCGCTTTTTCTTGCTGCGTTAAAATAATAGTAATAGCTTTATTTTTAATCTGTGTCTATTGTTACGTATTCATTCATACATTGACAGTCGACAGTGACATTTCCGTTCGCACGACCAAGTTATGTGGATTGATGACAACCCTAGACTCATTCCTTTTTTACGCTCCCGATCCGATCCCATCCCTACTACAACTCACTCTCTTCGAAACAATGGTCGCGCGCGCATCACACACAATAACAGAAACAAGAAAACCCAGAAGATATTGACTTCCTTTCATCATTTCATCCTATCCGGAGATCTAGGGGTAAGTCTTTCGGATATCTAACATAATTTTGGTCCTTGCGAGTCGGATATATACCTATTAGTACTTTTTCACATAACAGAACACGAGGCCGGCCGGCGGCCATTTACGTTTGTGAAAATTTTCTTATATTTCGAAGATGTCTCGAAGTCAATTGAACACATTAAAGCTAGATTTTCTGTTTGAAAAGGTTAATTCGTTATACAATACTGCAACTGCATTAGATTTAAATGTTAAAAGTGAAGTAGGTAAGTTTAAAATACGATGTGCAGAACTCGACACGGTACGCTCTGAGTGTGAAGAATGCTTTCTCACATTTCAATCCACCTCAAAAGACGAAGACGTACTATGTTCTTATCCCTTCGTGTGCCTAGCGACCAGAAGCTGGTCGATAGTTTATTACGCGCGTGTGCCGAGCGACTTGATACTGGTCGGTCGGGGTGGCTCGTATTTCAATGGTAATATGAACTGTGACAATGATTGCTATCCTACTCTTACTTATAGAAAATTGTAGACAAAAGAATAAGACGGCGATACAAACAAACCAAACAAAGCTACTAAAGTAGTTCAATCTATAAACATTTGTAGAGATGTGTGAAGTGGTATCAAGTGTCGACCGTAACGGGTTTTTTACGTTTGTTTTTATTCATTTGTTTGTTTATAAATCGAGTTTATAGTGAAGTTTGGTGTTGTTTTACATGGAAGGGTATGTAACAAATATTTTTAACTGATAACTTAGGGATTTGCAAACTTTTTTCTATTTGTTATTATTTTTTTAAATAAAATAAAAAAGTTGAAATTTTGAAATAAGATTATTTAAATCTGTTAGGTTGTATTCAACTTGGATATATACTGTGTAATAGCAATTTTAAGACAATTCGAATAACATAAGTTTTGTAAATAGCTCCCAAACAATATTTTATGGCAATTAATAATTTAAGCGAGACACACTGATATCGCGTGAAGGTCCCGGCACATGCGACGTATTCGCAAAATGGCCGCGCGCCGCACGAAGGGAAGAAAAAGTTAGCATTGTTTGAAGAACAGTGCTTAGAGGTCAAGTACATTTATAGCAACACATTTGCGTCTCAGCAAAATGTCGATTTCAAAGAAACTATTCACAAAGACCTATCTGACTATTGTTCTTCAAGCAAACGCAGTGACATAAAATACAAGTTACCGGACATAAGTCTGCCGCGGTTTTCGGGTAATTACCCCGATTTCCCTAGTTTCCTAAACATGTTTGACGCGTTAGTTCACAATAACGAACGATTGAGTCTTGTTCAGAAAAAACATTATCTATTGAGCTGTCTATCGGGTGAACCTGCTAACCTGGTAAAACATATTACGAGCATCCCTGACAACTACGAAGTGGCTCGGAAGTTGATTTTAGATAGGTACGACGACAAGCGTTTGATCGCAGACGGTCATCTCACCGCGATATTAGCGCTACCTACAGTCTCAGTCAAAAATGCTTCACAATTACGCAATTTTGTGAACATTCTACAAGAAAACACAAGTGGTCTAACTAGTTTAGGATTCCCGGTAAAGGAGTGGTCACTCATTCTAGATAGATAGATAGATAGATAATAACTTTATTGTACACACAAATTAGAAAAATACAATGCAGAAAACAAAAATTTTACACAGAACTTATAAGTACAATGGGCGGCCTTATCGCTAAAAGCGATCTCTTCCAGACAACCTTTGGATGGACAGGAATTAAAGAATAGAAAGACGGCAGTGTACATTGTTAAATTTAATGAGGTACGAGTTTGTTTTATAGAGAATACTTATAGTTTACACACATACATAAAATATTAATACAAATAAATAGTTAATAAATAATATAATGCACATATATACATATTTTTATACAATACCTACATAAAATATAATACATATTCGAGTTAGAGGAAATTATGGTAACCTACGTAGAAGACAAGGAAAGGAAATGATTATATACCTTAGATTTAAAAATACTAGAAGATTTAGATAGGCGAATAGACAGAGGTAGAGAATTCCATAACCTTACAGCTTGTATGGTAAACGACTTACCATACATTTCAGAACTATGCACAGGAGTTATAAGCTGCAGAGTATCAGAGGAACGGAGACATCGATCATTAGCTTTGTGTAAAAACTCAAAACGCTCTCTGAGATAAGGTGGATAGGAGGGATTAAAAAGAATATTGTAGAGAAGAAACAGAATATGAGCATTCCGGCGATAGCGAATGGGGAGCCACTTGAGACAGACATTCTACTGCACATCTAGACATTCTACTGCACATCTTCACGAGAAAACTAGATAGTGAATTACGATCTAGATTCGAATTAGCTCACCAAGTTGAAATACCTACATTCGACAACTTACTAACATTTCTCAGCAACTATTGTAAAACATTAGAAACTACTGGCGTAGTAAGCCAACCCAGTTCCGGCAAGCCGACAAGCACGCCAATCAAGAGTAAACAGGCTTATACGTCAAGTATGTCCGCCGCCGACCAAACCAAAGAAGATGAGTCAACACCACTTTCATGTAGACTTTGCAAAGGCGACCACCTAATACCTAAATGTGCTAAGTTTATTGCGATGGACTTAGAATCTCGCCAAGAGTTAGTCAAGTCTAAAAACCTCTGCTTCAATTGTATGCGCCCTCACAGGGTGTATGATTGTCGTTCACGTTTTCGATGTCAAAATTGCTCACGCAAACACCACACAATGTTATGTACGAACATGCAATCTAAGCAAACGCAACCACACGTAGGCCACCAAGATTCACCTAACAAACAAGTCGCGCATTGTACAAACATGTCGTCCGCTGTAGTCGATGCCGCTTCAAGCGCGCCTCTTCTGTCTCTTTCGCACTCGCACACTCGACGCGGCGACAAGTACAAAACGCATCACTCATTGCTAGCTACGGCCTTAGTCGAAATTTCATGTACAAAGAACGGCGAGCGTCATTCAGTTCGTGCGTTATTAGATCCGGGAAGTATGGCGAATTTTATAACCTCGTCATGCGTTCATAGACTAGGGATGCGCTACAACAAAACGAATATTTCGATTTCTGGTGTCGGTGAATCTAATCGAGTATATCCTAAGGGCGAAATTCATGTGTACCTAAATAACAAAGTAGGTACTCATATAAATGTAGAGTTATTAGTTCTGCCTAAGATCACGGCGCCACTGCCTACCTCGAATATCGACTGCGCTATTGTTGCCAAATTCGGCCACCTTCAACTAGCCGACCCGCAATTTCACGAAAGTAAAAATATCGACATGTTATTAGATGCGGGGGCATGTGCTAAAATTTTTAATGGGCCTAAAGTCGAGGTAGGGGAGGGGTTGCCAACTGCGTTCGAAACTATTTTCGGTTGGGTTTTAATGGGTGACGTCGCCGGACGTCAAAACGAAATCCAATCATTGCATTGCGTGACATCTTTAGATGAGACATTGAAAAAATTCTGGGAGGTAGAGGAGGTAGAAAGTAAAAATAAGCAAGTCGATCCTTGCGATGTTATGTGCGAGGAACATTTCAAGCAGACGCATTCGCGTACTCAAACGGGGCGCTTCATCGTGCGATTACCATTTCGCCAGGGTGACCATGATGTTGGGCAAAATTTCGGGGACACCTTACACATAGCTATCCGACGACTTCTATCATTAGAGAACAAATTCAAACGCGATAAAATTCTAGAAGCACGGTATAAAGATTTCATGCAGGAATACATTCAGTTGGGCCACATGCAGCCAATCGAACCTTCGATTGCACAAAGCTTCCCACAATACTTCATACCTCACCACGGGGTATATAAAAAGGGTACGGAAAAAATTAGGTGCGTATTCAACGCTTCTTCCAAAGGCCCGGGTGGGAAGTCTTTAAATGACGAGTTATTAGCTGGACCCAAACTACAGCAGGATATTGTGGACATCATACTCCATTTTAGATTACATGAGATAGTTTTCTCCGCAGACATTCGTATGATGTATCGTCAGATTTTACTGCATCCTTCAGACCGTCAATATCAGCTGATCGTATGGCGCGATCACGTTCAAGAGCAGGGCACATATCGCATTCAGAGTGATAATATTCAGTCTGAAATTCAACAATTTCAGCTCAACACTCTAAGTTATGGTGTTACAACAGCAGCGTTTCTCGCGATGCGTTGCTTACATGAGTTAGCTTATCAACATCAAGAAACACATCCGCGTGCATCTCAAATTCTTCTCCAAGACATTTTCGTCGATGATGTAGTGACAGGCGCGAGTTCATTGACCGAGGCTCAAAGCATAAAATGCGAATTAGTGGATCTTTTACAAAAAGGTGAATTCGAGCTTCGTAAATGGATGAGCAACGATCCTCAATTGCTTAGTGATTTACCAACTGAACATTGTGAACTTAATTTCAGTGAGGACGCGGATATGTCTCTTAAGATACTAGGATTTAAATATAAGCCAAAAACAGATAGTTTTACGTATCAAGTGTCTTTAGACAGTAATGAGTGCACGAAACGTATAATACTGTCGAGGGTTAGTTCCATCTACGATCCCAACGGGTGGTTAGCACCATGCGTTATATTTGCAAAAATTTTGATGCAACGTCTATGGACGTTAGGCTTAGATTGGGACGAAGCACCCCCTAACGATATAGTTTCAGACTGGCAGCACTTCTGCAATGATCTACATCATTTGCAAAACATATCTATCGAACGCAAAGTTTTATCAAATACTGTTCAGCATTTCGATCTGCACGGTTTTAGCGATGCATCAGAGTCCGCTTACGCAGCTTGCGTTTACATCCGATGTGTCCACGCTGACGGTAGGGTAACCATACATTTGCTCATTTCCAAGACACGGGTAGCTCCGATTAAGCAGAAACTCACAGTTCCTAAACTGGAACTTTCCGGTGCTCACCTGTTAGCTCGTCTATTGGTACGTGTTTCTGATTGCCTAAAGTTAAGAACGAATCTACATCGAAACACATACGCTTGGAGTGACTCTTCTATTGTTCTATGTTGGTTACGTACCCAACCGCACCTTCTCAAAGTATTTGAATCAAACCGTGTAAGTCAAATTCAATCGTTAGTTTCTCCGGAAAATTGGCGTTACGTTCCGACAAACCTAAACCCAGCTGATCCTGCCTCGAGAAGCATTACACCGCAGGAACTAGTTCACCACGAACTTTGGTGGGGTCCAGCTTGGCTCACTCTTGATTCGGATTCATGGCCACCGCCATGTCAACAGCTCGAGCGTAACTCACTTTGCGGATTTAAGAAACCTACTCAGGTAGTAACTGCCGTCACTAATGAAACTGATACGTATAACTTCATTCAAAATTACAGTTCGTTTAGTAAACTCGTGCGGATCACTTCGTGGTGCCTTCGATTCGCACACAACGCTTTGAAATCTAAACGAACAAAGCCACAACGTGGACCCTTATCTAGTGATGAACTTCAACGAAGCACACGTGCTCTCGTTAAATGCGTGCAAACACAATGTTTTCACAGCGATATACAGAACCTCAAGGCGAATAAGACATGCAGTACCGGGTTGTTACGTTTGCAACCGTTCTTAGACGAACACGACATACTTAGAGTAGGAGGGAGGCTAGTTCATTCTGCTCTTAGCTATACATCTAAACACCCTATCGTATTACCGCATTCACATCATTTTACGAATCTGATAGTAGACCATCATCACGTCAAGTACTTACACGCAGGTCCTAACGCGCTTATGTCTCTTCTCCGCGAACAATACTGGATATTGTCCGCACGACGCGTTATACGCAGTAGAATTTACAAGTGCATCAGCTGTTTTCGATTGAGATGTCAACCACCTCAAATCAAGATGGGTGATTTACCAGCTAGTCGCGTCACGGAATCTCAACGTCCATTCATTTCAGTAGCGATCGATTATGCAGGCCCATTTCAAACCAAAGCTAGTTTATTACGAAATGCTAAAATAGTTAAGTCTTATCTGTGCGTATTCGTGTGTTTCACGACCAAATCAGTTCATTTGGAAGTAGTCAGCGACTTAACTACGGATGCATTTCTGGCGGCTCTGAAACGATTCGTTGCTAGGCGAGGTTTACCAAAAGAGATATGGTCGGATTCCGGTTCTAACTTCAAAGGCGCTTGTAATCTTTTAGCAAAATTTAAACGAGACATTATCAAAGACAACGACCTGAATCATTTCTATGCGGAGCATTTCATTCAATGGCGCTTCTCGCCACCTCTTAGTCCTGCCTTCAACGGGTTGGCAGAAGCAGCTGTTAAATCTAGTAAATCACATTTGAAACGTGTTATAGGTGATCGACCTTTGACATTTGAGGAGTTAACAACAATTTTCGTACAGATAGAAGCTATTCTAAATTCACGGCCCTTGTGCCCTCTATCTAATGATCCGAATGATCTCTCCGTGTTAACTCCGAGCCACTTCTTAGTAGGATCTCCACTGGTCTCGATACCCGAAACCCTTCCTGTAGAAACCACTCGTATCAATCAGCTAGCCCGATGACAGCTTCTTAGACAAATGACCGCGAATGTGTGGAAACGTTGGAGTCATGATTATCTCCACACATTACAACAACGGGCCAAATGGCATATAACTCAATACGACATTAAGATAGGAGATTTAGTCTTAATCAAAGAAGACGGGATTCCGTCACTTCACTGGTCTTACGGTAGAGTGACCAAACTTTTTCCAGGACGAGACTCAATCGTTCGCGTAGTAGAACTGAGAACAGCTAAAGGATATTTTACTCGATCGTTAGCTAAGTTAGTCCCTTTACCTTGCAATCAAGACTAATAATCGCTTTCATTTTGTTTTTTTTTTAATTGTAAATACAGTCCATTCGCTAATCTAACTTAAATTTCTATTGTAATTGCAGTATATAACGGCCTATATAGTAAGTTTTGTTTCATAGGTCAAATTTCCTAATTTCTAAAAAAGGGTAACCCCTTTTTGTGGGGGGCCATGTTACGTATTCATTCATACATTGACAGTCGACAGTGACATTTCCGTTCGCACGACCAAGTTATGTGGATTGATGACAACCCTAGACTCATTCCTTTTTTACGCTCCCGATCCCATCCCTACTACAACTCACTCTCTTCGAAACAATGGTCGCGCGCGCATCACACACAATAACAGAAACAAGAAAACCCAGAAGATATTGACTTCCTTTCATCATTTCATCCTATCCGGAGATCTAGGGGTAAGTCTTTCGGATATCTAACAACTATTCTTATTAATTAATTACATTTGTACAGGAACAATAATGGCGACCTTAACGCGCAAAAGCAAATCAATGGAGCTGTTGACCAAAGAAGAGATGATTACCTACCACAAAGGCAACAATATCCCCACCTCGCATCTACAGTTACACGATCCGGAGAGTGTCACAGCCGCTGTCAACATATTCCGAGTAAGTTTTGGAGAGATACCAGTAGAAGATTCTAGAATTCTAGATCAATGAGTCTAGCTATGAAAAAGAAGTAGTAGTGATAGTAAGCCGCTTAACGAATAATGACCAAAAAGTTCGAAATCGTATAATATGCCTTTGTTAAAATTATAGACAGTGGATGTAAATTCCAGTTCCAACATCAAAAGTTTATAAAAAAATTGTTGGATATTTTTTTTCTTTACATTTTTCGGGTTTTGTTCGATAAATTCGTAAATCAGTGACGTAAGAGATTGCCAGATTACTTTCAACACTAATACTTTTTTTGCTTCAAACACTAAAGGCACCACAAACCAGGTTTTCTTGGGTAAAGCTATTTTATTGTTCATAAACTTTTTATGAAGAGATTAATACATCTTTACTCTCTCTATTTCATAGGAAAACCTCTCGTGAATCAAAACTAACGGCCGGTTTCTCGAACGATGATCAACGAAAAAATCTAATAATTACTATGTGTCAAACTCGGATCAATCGTGATTTGGGTTTCCTGAAACCGGCCGATAATGTAATGTATTTTACTCTTGTAACTGAATGTGTTTGTAGGAACTGTGTCGCTATATGCGCGGCGAACTCGGAGCGGACAAGGAGACGCACGTTATACAATCTCTCATCGCCAAAGGCTTGGAGCGAGAGGAGTTGCGGGATGAAATATTAGTGCAGTGTGTTAGACAGGTAAGAATGGTTGCCATAATTAGTACGCTGTTCTTGAAATTAACATTTATTTTAGAACATGCTGCGATAGTTAAAATGGTTCAAGATGTTAAAAGAATGTGTAGAGTTAAAGTAAAAGTTGTAGGGAATTCAATCTTCTAATATATTTATCCTACAGACAAATATAATAAAACCTATAGAAAACGAGATGTGCAATAAATCATTTTGTTTGACTTTGAAATATCTGTACACGCGCGGACCCCCTACCTACACTACAACAAGCATGTTTTGTGTCCAATTTTAGGCCAAAATAGAGGTTTATACAAGTTCGTAAGCCAGGCAGTTCATAAGCCAGCAAGAATCGCGGAATGAGAGATAGTCAGCTATCTCTCATTCCGCGATTCTTGCTTTTACCTGGACTGCCTCGACTATAATGCGCGTGGCATTCTAATTCGTGATGACAGTCGTATTCATTTATTATTTGTTGTGTTTAGATCAACGAGTGTCCAGTAGAAGAGTGGGCAGAGCGCGTGTGGCTTGTACTATGTCTGTGCGCGGTGGCGTGGCAGCCATCTCGCGGCCTCGCGCGGTACTACTGCGCGTGGCTGCGGCTACGCGCACGCGCTGCGTCCGCGCCGCTCACTGCGCGCGCCCCGCACTGCGCACAGTGGTGTCTAGACAACTGTAGAGGCGCTGCACCGAGGCATCTTCCGCCCAGCACTGTCGAGATTGCAGTGAGTAGTTCTTCTTATCGTGTCGATGCTACAACTGTAATTTGTTGTAGCATCGTGTTGGAAAGATTAGCCAGACTAGACACTGCTTTACCGTGCCTAGCTGTTACCGGTGTGCGCCACGAGGAGGCTCTTTCCAGTGAGTAGTTTAACAATAGGATGGTCCCTCAGCCGTCTCGCGGTACACAATATGAAAAATTGAAGTCAGTGCGGCAATATGGTGCTCTGACAGTTGTTCTGCGGTCTAGCAAGGTGCCTACTACACGTTTCCAGCTTTTACCTAGGTCATAAGTTATGTTGTTCATGCTTTATCCTAAATGTAAAAAGGACTTAAACATAACCCGTATTATCTTATCCTGGTTACCAGCTTTACATATTTTAATGTTTAACACACAAACATCTAAAATCCTTTTTGTGATAAAATACAGGTATCTCTTTATTTAATCGCCATCAAGGGGGCCTTCAAGAGAGGGGTTTACCTTCACTTAAAAGGCCGGCAGCGCACCGACAGCGCCTCTGGTGTTGCAGGTGCGCCCACTTTCCATCAGGTGGCCCGCAAGCTCGTCTGCCAGCTATGGCATAAAAAAAAAAAAAAAAAAAAAAAAAAAAAAAACATCCTGTTTCAGTATCCAATAGGTTTAAAGTTCATCTTTCACAGGCAATGCGTCGTCTCGGCACGATTGTCTGTCGCTTTTTCTTCCTCGACGGTCGAACGAAAGCTATCGACGTACACCCAGCGGACACAGCCGCTGCGGCCGCGGCGAGGTTAGCGGACAAACTGGGGCTAGCACCAAACTCGAGGGCTGGCTGGGCAGTGTACCAACAAAGGGGAGGAAAGGAAGAACATGTCCGGGCAACGCAGTACCTGTACGATGTTATTGCGGCTTGGGAAATGTAAGTTTAATCTTAGATGCACATAGTTTGTTAAGTTCTCAGCTTGTTAAGTCAAAAAAAAAATTAGTATTAACCTTGGATTTTGCACCTATTTGAACAATGGTGTGCATAAATGTAGTATTTATTCAGGTTTATCTAAAGTCTAATTAATATAGATGTTTATAATGTATTAAGGTTCATTAGGTAAAATACATTTATCGCCTTCAATTTTGCACTATAGTGTCACTTTCTATGCTATTTTGAATCACAAGCTGAGAATCACGATTGGTGACACATCTATATTAATGAGACCAAACACTGTCATGTCAATTCAAGCTTCATTGCGACTTTGAAAGTCTAACTAATTAGTATATACTTCCCAGGCAACAAGGTCCAGGCGGTGGTTCAGCGGACAATCGGTTCGTGTTCAAACGGCGTTTGTTCCGCGGCGGACGGGATTTGCCGCACGATCCAGTCGAGGTGGCGCTACTGTATGCTCAGGCCGTACATAGTGTTGTCAAGGTTAGTTAGTTATACAGATCAAAACGGTCAGTAGCGGACGTCCGCTACGTATTCAAATGTTTCTGGTTCTGTTAAAGTCGAGAGTTGTTAAAATGCCCCGTTATAGTGGGGCTTTTAATACATTGGTTTTGCATTGTTATCTAATTAAAGTCAGTTTATATTAACCTTCAGATAAAGAAACTGGTGCTCTTTTATTAAGCTCTATCTAGTATGGAACTAATGCTCGTGTTTTTATCTGTAATAATACAAAAGGATGCTTATTGTTTATCTGTAAAATCACACACGATCTCATCCTTAAATTCTTTGCTACATATAAATTGATCTTTATCTTTATATAAGAAAGGATGCTCTATTGAGCTAAAACTACAAATAACGCCTATGCGTCTTGGTTTAACTATGCTCCCTTTCTACAGATGGATGAGTTCCCAGTGTCTGAGAAGGTGGCCCTGCAGCTAGCAGGCCTGGAGGCCCAGGTGTCCCTGGGGGAGCCCCCGCCGTCGCCCCCGCCGCCTCACACGAGGGCTTACTACGCGCAGCCCGAGCAGTTCCTACCTCAACGAATAGCTCGCGCCAGACCTAACAACCAATGGGTGAGTTAAATATCCAACTGTGATTGGTCGATATTATTTTGACTTTCCGACAAGCTAGCTTAGGCCGGCCTCACACAGCCGGAATTCGTCTCTGAATTCATAATCTGAATTCATACTCTTAATTAAGAAAGGCCGGAATCCCATACAAAGTCGTTATGATCCACATACATTCTGATTTTTTCAGATTATGAATTTCTCAGATCGATCTGTAAGAATGATTCTGATGTGCGTCCGGAATTCCTGATCTGAATATTTAAGATTATGACTTCAGAACGCACGTAATCCTATACATTTGCATGGAGCAACACACACATACTGAATTCAGATTATGAATTTTTCTGTATTGAGCCAATAGCAATGCGATTAGTATTAATTCCTCCTCCATTTCGAGACGTTTGCGTGTGTCGAGAAACAAGAGACTACTGATCTATCTGAATTTTTAAGATAATGTGAGTTGAGGGAGCCGGAATTAAGAGTATGAATTCAGATTATGAATTCAGAGACGAATTCCGGCTGTGTGAGGCCGGCCTTAGAGGCTCAGATAATTATATGATAGATATTGACATTGCTTTACTATGAGCAACTACAGCAATTCCTGCCTTTGAAGATATCAGACTTTTTCAGGGAGTATAGAGAGAGTTGGACTGAAACCTGTGATTTGAGATGGTTGCGAAATAAAGATATTTGTTAATTATTAATTAATTATACAAACAAATCGCTGCTATCCTCATCCATAATACATAAAACAAAAGTCTTACGTAAAATTGTATACGTGGATTAAGTTAGTTGCAAACCGATCGAGAGATACGATCACGGACAGATAGTCTTTTGTTTTAGTTTTACAACAGCTTTATTTTGTTTGGTCGAATATATAAAATATGAATAATATAATCCACAGGCCAACATCTTAGCCCAAGCCCACCGTCAGTACGGCGCGGGTCGAGTGGAGTTGACTGCTAAGGCGTTGTATCTCTCGTGTGTGATGCAGTATCCGTTGTACGGAGTCACGCTTTTCCCTGTCACTTACAAGGGATATTGGGCTCATGGTGAGAGTTTTGACTACTTTGTAACATTTTTTTTTTTATGCATTTTTACGCTTGACATCAATCACATCTGATGTTAAATGATGATGCGGCCTACGGTGTAACGCGTTTGCCTAGATAGAACCTATTCACTCTCCACTTGAAAATCTCCAAATTATAGCTATCTGGAAACACCGACGAAGACAAAGCATTGCACTCCTTAAGGGTCCCTTCATTGCGTTCTGTGAAATTGGCGAGGTTTCGAATAAGGTTTTTATTGACTGAAAAGTTTCACGGTTGTAAAAAGATATGCATATCAAAGAATGATTTTTCAAAAGTTGTATGTAGGAAGCGAAATTTTGATTTATTAATTAACAACTGAGAAATTAATTAATTTGTAGACAAGGTTTTCGAAAATGAGCAAAAATAGCGTACTTTCGATCGTGATTGTGGTCAAAATAATAATAAGAAAGTAATATAAAAAATGAAGTATGAAAGAACACTTTACCGTGAGTAGAAAGTACAAAAAAAATTATCATACGTTCATACAATGTCATATTGAAAAGACGGTATGAAAAAAAGCATATTATAAAATTTTACCCTTCAATATAACCGTTATTTCTACGAAGATTATAGAGACTACAGCTGAAATATATCAACTATATAAAAATTCAGGCTTTTCTGATAGTAATAAAAAAAAATTGGAAGCTTGTAGCTATTACTTATTTTTATACAATTTTTTGAAAACAACCTATAAATCGAGGAGCGCACCGCGTCGTAAATCAGTCCGCCTCGAGCGGTCAGAGAGAGCGGTCACGTCGGTCTTCGTCGCGAGCTACAAGTATTACGTAAATAATTATAAAACCAAAATCGACATCAAATATAGTGGGACCGTGTGGTTTTGATCCTTAGTACAAAAACGTTTTTTTTTATTGATGCCACAATGACGTTCCGTATTGAACAAAGTTCATATTATTGTTAGTAACAGACAATTGGGCGGCCTTTTCGCTACGAGCGTTCTCTTCGTAACCACCTTTGAAGGGCAACTTTTATAGATTTGAGTCTTTGTGAAATCAAAAATGATTTTAGAATTTTTTTATACTTAGGATCATAATATTCCATATCGGATATAAATATTCCAATTGTATAACCACTTTGATTTGAAATCCAAGATGGCGCACACTGGTTTTGGTCAATTATGCGATATGGGTGTCATTCTCGGGGTTTTTCAGGATGCTGTTTACGAATATGGTAACCATTTTGGAATCCAAGATGGCGCACACTGGTTTTGGTCAATTTAGCGATATGGGTGTCATTTTCAGGGTTTTTGGGGATGCTGATTACGAATATTGCAACCATTTTGGAATCCAAGATGGCGCGCACTAGTTTTGGTCAATTTAGCGATATGGGTGTCATTTTCGGGGTTTTTTTGGGATGCTGATTACGAATATGGCAACCATTTTGGAATCCAAGATGGCGCGCACTAGTTTTGGTCAATTTAGCGATATGGGTGTCATTTTCGGAGTTTTTGGGGATGCTGATTACGAATATGGCAACCATTTTGGAATCCAAGATGGCGCACACTGGTTTTGGTCAATTTAGCGATATGGGTGTAATTTTCGGGGTTTTTGGGGATGCTGATTACGAATATGGCAACCATTTTGGAATCCAAGATGGCGCGCACTAGTTTTGGTCAAATTAGCGATATGGGTGTCATTTTCGGGGTTTTTTGGGATGCTGATTACGAATATGGCAACCATTTTGGAATCCAAGATGGTGCGCACTAGTTTTGGTCAATTTAGCGATATGGGTGTCATTTTCGGGGTTTTTTAGGATGCTGATTACGAATATGGCAACCATTTTGGAATCCAAGATGGCGCGCACTAGTTTTGGTCAATTTAGCGATATGGGTGTCATTTTCGGAGTTTTTGGGGATGCTGATTACGAATATGGCAACCATTTTGGAATCCAAAATGGCGCACACTGGTTTTGGTCAATTTAGCGATATGGGTGTAATTTTCGGGGTTTTTAGGGATGCTGATTACGAATATGGCAATCATTTTGGAATCCAAGATGGCGCGCACTAGTTTTGGTCAAATTAGCAATATGGGTGTCATTTTCAGGGTTTTTTAGGATGCTGATTACGAATATGGCAACCATTTTGGAATCCAAGATGGCGCGCACTAGTTTTGGTCAATTTAGCGATATGGGTGTCATTTTCGGGGTTTTTTGGGATGCTGATTACGAATATGGCAATCATTTGGGAATCCAAGATGGCGCGCACTAGTTTTGGTCAATTTAGCGATATGGGTGTCATTTTCGGGGTTTTTTAGGATGCTGATTACGAATATGGCAACCATTTTGGAATCCAAGATGGCGCGCACTAGTTTTGGTCAATTTAGCGATATGGGTGTCATTTTCGGGGTTTTTTAGGATGCTGATTATGAATATGGCAACCAATTTGGAATCCAAGATGGCGCGCACTAGTTTTGGTCAATTTAGCGATATGGGTGTAATTTTCGGAGTTTTTGGGGATGCTGATTACGAATATGGCAACCATTTTGGAATCCAAGATGGCGCACACTGGTTTTGGTCAATTTAGCGATATGGGTGTCATTTTCGGGGTTTTTTGGGATGCTGATTACGAATATGGCAACCATTTTGGAATCCAAGATGGTGCGCACTAGTTTTGGTCAATTTAGCGATATGGGTGTCATTTTCGGAGTTTTTGGGGATGCTGATTACGAATATGGCAACCATTTTGGAATCCAAAATGGCGCACACTGGTTTTGGTCAATTTAGCGATATGGGTGTAATTTTCGGGGTTTTTAGGGATGCTGATTACGAATATGGCAATCATTTTGGAATCCAAGATGGCGCGCACTAGTTTTGGTCAAATTAGCAATATGGGTGTCATTTTCAGGGTTTTTTGGGATGCTGATTCGAATATGGCAACCATTTTGGAATCCAAGATGGCGCGCACTTGTTTTGGTCAAATTAGCGATATGGGTGTCTGATTGTTTGATTACGAATTGGGATTTCAAAATGGTTGCCATATTCGTAATCAGCATCCCAAAAAACCCCGAAAATGACACCCATATCGCTAAATTGACCAAAACCAGTGTGCGCCATCTTGGATTCCAAAATGGTTGCCATATTCGTAATCAGCATCCCCAAAAACTCCGAAAATGACACCCATATCGCTAAATTGACCAAAACTAGTGCGCGCCATCTTGGATTCCAAAATGGTTGCCATATTCGTAATCAGCATCCCAAAAAACCCCGAAAATGACACCCATATCGCTAATTTGACCAAAACAAGTGCGCGCCATCTTGGATTCCAAAATGGTTGCCATATTCGTAATCAGCATCCTAAAAAACCCTGAAAATGACACCCATATCGCTAATTTGACCAAAACAAGTGCGCGCCATCTTGGATTCCAAAATGGTTGCCATATTCGTAATCAGCATCCTAAAAAACCCTGAAAATGACACCCATATCGCTAATTTGACCAAAACAAGTGCGCGCCATCTTGGATTCCAAAATGGTTGCCATATTCGTAATCAGCATCCCAAAAAACCCTGAAAATAACACCCATATCGCTAATTTGACCAAAACAAGTGCGCGCCATCTTGGATTCCAAAATGGTTGCCATATTCGTAATCAGCATCCCAAAAAACCTCGAAAATGACACCCATATCGCCAAATTGACCAAAACCAGTGTGCGCCATGTTGGATTTCAAAATGGTTGCCATATTCGTAATCAGCATCCCAAAAAATCCCGAAAATGACACCCATATCGCTAAATTGACAATAACTAGTATGCGCCATCTTGGAATTCAAAATGGTTGCCATATTCGCAATCAGCATCCCAAAAAACCCTGAAAGTGACACCCATATCGCTAAATTGACCAAAACCAGGGTGCACTATCTTGGATTCCAAAATGGTAAAACTTCACGTCGGCGCGTTTAGCCTATACAGGTAAGTCAGTTTTATAAGTACCTACTACTTACCAAAACTGAGTTACATGCTGCATGGTAACAACTAATATATTGTATGAGATGGAAACAGTGCAAGGAATAATAAATAAATAAAAAAAAATATTAAATAATTTTGGTGAAGTAGTAAAACCTGTGAATTGTGAAACTAGTAATCGCATCGTTTAATAATCGTTTGTTTAACTGTATCTGAATTTCCATTAAATTTTTGGCAAACATTGTTTGGAAACAATGTTTGGAAGTCATGTTTAGAACTAAGGAATATATTTTAAATTCATCAATATTCCTTCGTCTTGTAGTTTCAGCACAAAAAAAATCTTATGATTTAATACTTATTGAGTAGTAGTATTATATAACATTTTTTATATGGCAGCTAATATAGGTACCATCAACTTATTTATAAGTACCAAGACGGTGCTCATTCTAAAAATTTGCAAAGTTTGAGGTCAATAAAAAAAACATTTACGCATATATTTTAGTTTCATTTATTATCTATATCTGATAAGGTATAATACAATTTTGTTTATTAGTTAAAAATAAAATATATATAGTATAAGTATAAATAAAAAAATTAAAATACCTTCAACTTTTAAATTTGTCATATTGATATTCTACAACAAATCACGACAACAAAAATTAATCGGTTTAGCTATTTTTTTCAAATTCACAAATTATACCTACTCACAAATCTTATCTTTTTTTTTATATTTGATTCTTGATACGACATACACATAATTTCATACTTCCAAAATTAAATAGTGATGAATAATATCATTGATATACCATGTTGGAAGTAATGAAGTACTGTGAAAATATCAAATTCGTAAGTCTTTCAATATCGCGTGGACGGTACGTTCGCGAGTCGCGAGCGCTGTGAGCCGCGTCGCGCGTCTATAAATACCTAAACTCGCACCGCCGTGTATTCTTCAACGAGCCTTAACGGTCCTCAAAATAAAATTTGAGCCATAGCGCTTTGTGCGGACAGGTCAACGTTTTTTGCGTTTAATAAACTCATTATAATATCTTTTGTGTGTATGAATCTCTGATTAGTCTTTCGTGCGTAGTATTTTCGTTATTTCATTAATTTTATCATTCCAGGTCCAAACGTACTGCTGGGAGTGGGTTCAGAAGGCGTGGTACTGGTCAGGCCGGCAGACAAAGTGGTCTTAGCAGAATACCCATACACCAATATAGCGGCATTGTTGATGGATCCCGTCGACAATGGACTCACCATCAGTCTCACACATCACGGCCAGCATGATGGGCACAGGTCAGTCAACGTCCAACAAGACATTTTTAATCATGTCTAGTTCTAAGCTTGTGTAAGATTTTTTTTGGTTCAAATAAATCAATTCATTCATTTAAATTCATTCATTAATTCGAATTTATTCATTTATTAAAATCTAAATTATATTACGACTTTACAGCGGTATAGTTTTCTTGTTTATCAAATAAATATTATATATTGATAATATTAGATATTGATGGATATTGGATATTGATAATATTTAATCTGATGAATTCATAACAATTACACGTAAATTTAGTAATAAATAGATTCTAAAAAATGCTTCTTAATTTTTTTTCATTTTTATTCAGCTGTTAAAAAGTTTGTTCAACAGAGAAATTTTTATTAGATCACTCTAGTACCAAACTAAGCAACGCTTGTACTATGGGAACCAGATTGCTGATAGAATACATACTTACATGTTTTTTTTGTAAATATTTACATACATAGAATACAAATGTTTCCGCTCGCGTTTTCTCGTACGCTCCCGAAAGGTACTCAGCATCCAAAGAATACTTATAGACTCTATGATACTCCAGCATAACAAAATACGTCATTACAGATGCATAGTCCTGGAATCACCTCAAAAGAACGAAGCTGCGTGGTTAATGGCGGCGTACAGTCCGGTTCTCGCCAACGGTTTGGCAGACGAGCCGCCGCGAAGGGCCGCGCCCGCGTCCGAGCGGTCGCGACTCGCCGCCGCGTTGAAGGGAGCGAGACGCGCTTTGGTCGACTCTGGCATGCTGAGGCGACCTGCCGAAGGATCCGCTGGGAACTTTCTTAGGAATACTCTGAGAAGGTAATAATCCTCGTTATTTATATTTGTTCTATTCTTTGCAATTAGTGGGTGTACTATGGGCAGATGGGTAAATTGTTATTTTTCGTTTGAGATTTTTTCTCTCATTATGTAAAATTTTTGTCCGCTTTATTTTTGGTTCATTGATTAATCTGTAGTTAGTTGGTGATCTATAGGTAGCATATACTATAGGCATATATCTGTCTAGTCCTAAACTAAGCGTAGCAACACAACGTTAGTGCTTGTTATAAGTTTTCTTGGTGGGGATCGAACCCACGACTAACAGCACAGATACCAACAGAACAAAGCTACCGACTGAGCTGAGCAACATGCAAGTTGTGTTTGTATAGTATTGTATATTGTGTTCGACTTCCCTGTTTTTTTTAAACCATAACGTATGGTATCTCTTACAGAATCTGTTCCAGCTCCTTATTGAACTGACGTGACATTGTCCAGGTTGAGCAAGCACCGTCTGGAGAAAGTCCGCGCGGACATGGCGGCCGAGACACAAGGCGAGTGCTACAAGGGCTTTCCCGCCGGCTACTGGTGCTGGGCGCGCAATCTGCCGCACTCACTCACTAGGCTCAACGAGGCAGAGGAGGTCGCTGCTATGCAGATATTCAAGGTAAGTGCTGGATTAAACACAGGTGAATGCTACATGCTGTTCCATGTTGGATACTTGTATCAAGATTGTGGAGACTGAAGGGTGCTTCAAAGAAACAAATGGGTGAAGTTAAATAAGAGAGTAAAGGTATATAAGTTTTTATGCTCGGGTATGGACTTAGCGATTCGGCTCAGCCAAAGACACCCGATGGTTACGCTCGGCTCTCGTATTTGAAATTTTCGGTGAGAACTTACGCATACATAATTTAACGTGTAAGGAATTTTTGGCGATTCCACGTATTTTTTAGAGATCTGTAGATTATTCTAGACTGTTGAGTGTTGCTAGAATTAGACAAGAACACGAGTGAAAACCAAGAGATTTGAGCAAATATCTGCCTGTGGACTGCTGCTGACTGAAATTTCACATTGTTAGAAAACTTTAAACCAACTATTATCTGCTCTACCCCATGTAGTTACCTGAGTGTTGTTACTTGATTGAGTTGGCTGATTTTGCCTAATGTTTTCCAGACCCAATAATATATTAAAACCAACTGCTTGGTTATCATAAACAGCTGCCTAACATAATTGCGTATTCCAGGATATAATGAGTCACGCGGGCTTAAATACAAGCGACGGCAGCGGCAGCAGCACCAGCAGCAGCAGCAGCAACCTCGCCAACAACAACAGCACCAGCAGCCAGGAGTCGGAGACGGACGACCGCGTGGCGCTGGCGCAGGCGCTGCTGCAGCGCTGTCTGCAGAAGGACACGCTGCTGTGCGAGCTGTATGTGCAGCTCATCAAGCAGGTACCTACAGCCAACAACAACAGCACCAGCAGCCAGGAGTCGGAGACGGACGACCGCGTGGCGCTGGCGCAGGCGCTGCTGCAGCGCTGTCTGCAGAAGGACACGCTGCTGTGCGAGCTGTATGTGCAGCTCATCAAGCAGGTACCTACAGCCAACAACAACAGCACCAGCAGCCAGGAGTCGGAGACGGACGACCGCGTGGCGCTGGCGCAGGCGCTGCTGCAGCGCTGTCTGCAGAAGGACACGCTGCTGTGCGAGCTGTATGTGCAGCTCATCAAGCAGGTACCTACAGCCAACAACAACAGCACCAGCAGCCAGGAGTCGGAGACGGACGACCGCGTGGCGCTGGCGCAGGCGCTGCTGCAGCGCTGTCTGCAGAAGGACACGCTGCTGTGCGAGCTGTATGTGCAGCTCATCAAGCAGGTACCTACAGCCAACAACAACAGCACCAGCAGTCAGGAGTCGGAGACGGAGGATCAGCTTAAAATCTTCATTTTACCCAGTGGTAATCTGTTCTATATTGTGCTTTAGTTGTGCGGGGATTAGAAGGCTGTTGATGGAAAGCAAATACTGAAATGGATTTCATTCTAGATATCTGAAATATATGAAGATTCGTCTAGTGGGAATTTTGACAGGGAACCTTCCTGATGGTTTTGATTGTTTTCTACCCTTCTAGAACTTTCTCCAAGCGTACATCCATATCAGACGAACGATCATCCAGAGCCGATGTCTCTGGTCAACGTCACGCGCTACTTTTATAAGCCGTTATTTGTTTGTAGAACATGAAATATATATTTTTTTACAATTATAAACCTCTCTGGAGTCGGAGGCCCACACCACGAGGTCTAACATCTATTGACCGGACATGATAAAGTCTAGTGTGTTGACAAGAAAACCCCGTATGGTTTTAATTAGCGGGCGTCTTATAAATTACGTGAGATGTTTAAAGGGGGGAGGTGGTCGATTCCAATCTCATGTAATCTTACGTGTTTTCGTAAGAAACCTAAATTTTGAAAAATCTCGCGTGAGATTGGGGGATGGGGGAGGGGGTTGAATAAAATCTCACGACATCCCACCAGAGGGGGAGGGAGTGTCAGAAAATTGGAAAAAAACTTTATGAAACCTTATTAAAAATAGTTTATGGACGCCCCCTTACCCCATACCCTTGTAGAAGGTTCTCCAATCGCAAATTGTATTCCAGACGACGGACCACCCGGAGCCGATGTCGCGCGTGTCGGCGCGGCACTGGGCGCTGCTGTGCTGCGCGGTGGGCGCGGCACTGCCGCCGCTGAAGCCGCTGCGGCGCTTGCTGCTCGCGCACCTGCGATACCGCGGCACCGCGCTGCACACTGGAGAGGAGGGCAAGTTCGCCCGCAGAGCTGAACAGGTCATTACTATACCACTTTAATTCAACCTAAGCCAACGTGCTGACTTTCGTTGTCATATAAAAGTTGCTTTTTAGATATAATTTGTCATATAAGTGAAGTGTATTTTTTTTTAAGATGTTCAAATGTTCTCTAAACCTTATATAATTTATCCAATTAATATAAATACATAATATGCAAACCACACCGCCCATTTCAAACTAAATAGAGCTTGTACAACGGGAACTATATTGATGGTGCTTTTACATACATAACGAATCAATTCTTAGCAAAGTTTTATCTACCTATATTTTTACTAGCTGACCCGTGCCCACTTCGTTGGGCATAATTCGACCGTTTTTTCTCCGATTCACTTTGCAAAACGGACTACCACGTAAAAGCTTTTTTATTTTTCGGTTTTTTATATAGCCTATGACACTCAGCAATAATGTGGCTTTCTATTGGTGAAAGAATTTTTAAAATCGGTTCAGTAGATCTCGAGATTACCCCTTACAATTTAACAAATATACAAACACACAAACTTTACTTCTTTATAATATTAGTATAGATTTATATTATACTTTTAAAAGCAAGTCTGTCTGGTTAGAGCATTCAAACTCTTCCTTTTTGTAGGTGGCACTAAGCACAGCTCAAGTCCCCCGTCGCTTGGCCGCGCCGTCTCGCGAGGAAGTCCTGTGCGCCGCCGCCCGGCGTCCCTTACACGTGAGAGTGTTGCTACTGGACGGAAAACAGCATGGTCTGGTCTTCGGACCGGCGGCCACTGCCGACTATCTCGTCACTGTGCTGAGGGAGAAAATCGGACTCAACGACTCTGCCACAGGTAATTCATTAACATAAATAAGTAAAAATATCATCGTCATTCCACATACAAGCTTTTTAATGGAACTACAACTGTAAATGCAGATATTTTTTTTAACGTGAGGAAATCTATCGTATACACGATGGATTTCATGAGTCAACGAATGATAGGAGTGTGTAGGAGAAGAAACTTGTATTGACTCACTTAATCAATCAATGAAGAGTTCCATCAATATTTGCCACACATACGTAACAAAACAATAACATTAAATTGTCAATAAAAACAATGAAAAATTTTTTATAATTAATTATAAAGAAAAACAGAAAAATCAACAATGGAAAAATAAATTATGGAGAAGCATGTATGCTATGGCAAAATGGCTTTGGCTCTATCACTGCTTGATTTGCGTTGATATTTCTAAACTAATATTATAAAGAGGAAAGATTTGATTGACTGTTTGTTTGCATCGAATAGGCTCCGAAAGTACTGGACCGATTTCAAAAATTCTTTCACTGTTGTGAAGCTACATTATCTGCGCTGAACATAGGCTATATTGTAATGATATTTTTTACATAGGCTATCCGTGCGAAGCCGGGGCGTACTACTAGTAGTTTTTAAATAAGTGGTATGACTACAGGTTACGCGCTGTACGAGGTGTGTGCGAGTTCCGGCGGGAATAGCGGCGGCGCGGGCGCGGGCGAGCGCGCGCTGGCCGGCTCCGAGCGAGTCGGGGACGTGCTCGCCAGGTGGGAGAAAGCACCCGCTACTGCCGCCGCTTGCAGGTATCCATCATAACTACATCAATTAGTATCTATACTAATATTGTAAAGAGGTAAAGTTTGTATATTTGTTCAATTGTAAGGGGTAATCTCGGGATCTGGATCTACTGAACCGATTTTAAAAATATTTAAAATACATAGTAACACCCAGAACAAATATTTAAATTCATAACACAAACATTTGCTCTGGATGGGAATTGAACAAACGATCCACAGCATGGAAGGCAGAGCTACTACCAACTGAGCTGTGACGCCTGTCAATATCTACATAAACCATTATTATTAAAGTAAAAGTAAAGTAAACTTAGTCGATTCACATTGCGTGTCAGTATTAATAGAAGACAAAGTTTTGAATAATCAAACAGTAATGCACGCTAAAATTCTCATTACAACTAACTTAGTTTTTGATTATTTTATTCTGTTGTTCAGGCTAGTGTTCAAAAAGCGTCTGTTCTTGGGAGAGAGGCCGCTGCAAACTGCGTGCGTCGCTGAAATGGAGCTGTTATACTACCAAGTGCTGCATTCTGTGCGGCACGACAGACTTCCAATAGAAACCGACGAGGCTGTAAGTAGCAGTATTATTAACCACGAAATTTATTTTTCTTCAAAGATAGAAGTGGTTTTATAGACCAGCTGTGAAAATCTATTCATACGGTTGTTATTGAATATCAATAATACTTTTTGTTGTGGTGTTTTGGATCGGTTTGACGATGCACTGGCACTAAGGTGAATGAGGGTACATCGGATGGTTTTTAGTCGGTATGCTGTCTGTGACAAAGAGTCCGACATCCCTTCATATTCTCCCCGAATAAGAGGCATGCGTCAAGAATTTTTCCTCCGTAAAAAAAAAGGGTGTATACTTGTAGTAATGTGTGAATGTGGTTGCAGGTGATGTTGGCGGCGCTGCACGCGCAGGTGGTGCACGGCGAGTGCGCGGGCGGCGCCGAGTGCGCGGCGGCGGCGGGCGCCGTGCTGCCGGCGCGGCTGGCGCTGCCCGCGCTGCCCGCGCCCGCCGTGCGCCTGCACCACCTGGCGCTGCGCGGCACGGCGCCGCACGCCGCCATGCAGCGCGCGCTCACGCTCGCCTCCTCCTGGCCGCTCACGCGCGCCACTATATTCGACGTCATGGTCAGTACTCACTTGTTACTTTACTACCCAGCTCACATGTGCTGTTATATTCGACGTCATGGTCAGAATGTATGAAGATTTGTACAGCGCCTCTAGCGGATAGTTGGGTACTAAAATTCGCAATACTACTGTAGTAAAGTCAGGCGATTTTACTGTGACAACTCATGGTAGAGGTACTGATGTGTCATTATATTGGACGTCATAGATAACACTTACCAGTTACCGTCGCGCTACTGTATGCGACGTCATGCTGAGTCCTTAATGACTGTCCCGCTCACACTATATGATAATGTAATATTGCAGCAATCGTTCACATCGAACTGGCCGCGCGCGCTGTGGCTGGGCGTGGACGCGCGCGGGCTGACGCTGCTGCGGCGCGGGGCGCGCGCGGCGCTCGTGTCGCACGACCACGACCAGCTGCTGGCCGTGTCGCCCGCGCCGCGCGCGCTGCTGCTCGTCACGCGCACCGACACCAAGCACGCCAAGCTGGTGCTCTCCACCGACCAGGTATGTCACTACAACCGACACTACGCTCGTGTCGCACGACCACGACCAGCTGCTGGCCGTGTCGCCCGCGCCGCGCGCGCTGCTGCTCGTCACGCGCACCGACACCAAGCACGCCAAGCTGGTGCTCTCCACCGACCAGGTATGTCACTACAACCGACACTACGCTCGTGTCGCACGACCACGACCAGCTGCTGGCCGTGTCGCCCGCGCCGCGCGCGCTGCTGCTCGTCACGCGCACCGACACCAAGCACGCCAAGCTGGTGCTCTCCACCGACCAGGTATGTCACTACAACCGACACTACGCTCGTGTCGCACGACCACGACCAGCTGCTGGCCGTGTCGCCCGCGCCGCGCGCGCTGCTGCTCGTCACGCGCACCGACACCAAGCACGCCAAGCTGGTGCTCTCCACCGACCAGGTATGTCACTACAACCGACACTACGCTCGTGTCGCACGACCACGACCAGCTGCTGGCCGTGTCGCCCGCGCCGCGCGCGCTGCTGCTCGTCACGCGCACCGACACCAAGCACGCCAAGCTGGTGCTCTCCACCGACCAGGTATGTCACTACAACCGACACTACGCTCGTGTCGCACGACCACGACCAGCTGCTGGCCGTGTCGCCCGCGCCGCGCGCGCTGCTGCTCGTCACGCGCACCGACACCAAGCACGCCAAGCTGGTGCTCTCCACCGACCAGGTATGTCACTACAACCGACACTACGCTCGTGTCGCACGACCACGACCAGCTGCTGGCCGTGTCGCCCGCGCCGCGCGCGCTGCTGCTCGTCACGCGCACCGACACCAAGCACGCCAAGCTGGTGCTCTCCACCGACCAGGTATGTCACTACAACCGACACTACGCTCGTGTCGCACGACCACGACCAGCTGCTGGCCGTGTCGCCCGCGCCGCGCGCGCTGCTGCTCGTCACGCGCACCGACACCAAGCACGCCAAGCTGGTGCTCTCCACCGACCAGGTATAGCACATCTATTTATTTATATATGGAGATTTCTGCTTGCTCGTCAATAGAACTGACACTAAACACGCCAAGCTGGTGCTCTCCACCCACAGGTATCATTCTATTCTATTCAAAGTCTCATCTATTTTAATTAAATTACGAAGACCCTTGCTCATTGTCTCGGTCTCCATGCTCAAGGCCCGCGATAGAAGCTATGCAATATCTTAATAAAATATGTTTGTCCCCAGGCGTATCAGATCGCGACGCTGATAAAGGACTACATCGAAGCGGTGCGCGGGCCGGTGACGCCGGCCGCGGCGCCGCCCGCCGCGCGCGACGTCTCGTGACACGCCGCCTAGTGCCACTGCTTCCACGTCAGACAGTAGAACCTACGCGCTCTGTACCTTACCACTCCTATTACACAACTAAACTTGGAATTACATTGGGACAATTTCACAGTCAACTTTTGAGAAGTATAACAGATTATTACTGTTATTTTAGATTGATATTAAGATTCGCCCCGTAGACAATCTACGCGGGGTCTTTTCAGATATAATCAGAGTCATGAGCACGAATAAATATGACAATCGCAAATGTATGGAAACGGTGGCCTATTCGAGTGACACTACGCATTGACGCCAGCTCGACTGCTGAACGTTGCAGCATTACCGCACAGTGTGACTGAAATGTGCTACCGTTACGATACGTTTACGTCACATTGATTTCTGCTCTCTTCTGAACTTTGTGAACCAACGTAACCTAACAAAGAATGGTTTGCTTAATTTTCCAATGAAATTCTTGTCAAGTTTAGTTCTGGAATTCAGGAGTTAGATCAACATGAATAACAACTAACTGCAGTAATATGATATCCCAGTGCGCTACGCAGATTTAAATGTATGCGATTATCAACATGCATTTCTGGGTATTTTATACATACTCCAGTAGTTATTGTGCTCGTGTTGGTCGATATATTGAGCGAAGTAGGCGTGTTGTGTGTAAGGTAGGATGCGAGCGAACCGTGTTACCTTATGCTAGTTTATTCTTTACTCTGTGGTTTTAATATACCATGATCACTTTAAATTTTAAGGTGATGTTATCCAGCCAGATCCAAACGAACAGTAGCGAAAGTATGATCGTTATATCTCTCTTTTTGCTTGCTCTTTGTGGGAGCATTCGACTTCTGCCTCTCGCTTTTGTCTGGTTGTGATGCTGATACTGGTTTTAGCATGTTTAAAAAAAAAAATATTTG
This sequence comes from Ecliptopera silaceata, assembly GCA_932527185.1. Taxonomy (NCBI): domain Eukaryota; kingdom Metazoa; phylum Arthropoda; class Insecta; order Lepidoptera; family Geometridae; genus Ecliptopera; species Ecliptopera silaceata. The sequence continues at coordinate 2,996,950 of OW052208.1, read as the reverse complement.
GACAAAGTATTGTATAACATTACGGGTCATTGACTTCCAGTGGCTCTTTTATGACTTTGGTAGAAATATCATGATGCATTTGAGAATGTAAAGAAATGTTAGCTGCATTAACACGCGTATCGTAACATGGTTCAAGAAACTTCAAGTTTTAGTTGTAAGCTAGTTCATAAGCATTCAACTTGGAGTAGAAAGCTCGCGATGCGGTCCGGGATTAACATCCGTCGAATGAGGAAGTAAATGTTGATAGGTAGAATACAACTTTATTGCTCTCGCATTAAGGTTCAAATCGTTCGAGATGTTCGAGCGGTAGCGTCAAGGAAACTGTGTTATTTACATTATTAGTTACATAATATTTATTTTATAAATAATGAAATCATCATTTACTTCAAAGCACATCAGGAAAGCAGGACTAAGTGAACGGTTTTGAGTGTTGGAATGGACGATAACAGTTGCCAGAAGACGGGGAAGCAAACGACAATAGACTTTAAAAGCTCACTTATAAATTATATTCCTGTTCTATTGACTTCCTTAGGCTATGTCCCGCTGAAGATGACATGATAACCATCTAATCCGAAAGTTGAGTCTAGCTTCAAGTGATATTTGTATTGTACAAATTAATTGTAAATTTTCTCTCTTCTCCCATTGAGAGTTGTTTGTTATCATAATTATGAATTGTCCTTGAATATCTTGTCATTGGCGTGGACATAGCATTAAAATTATAGCAGTATTATACATGTTAATGTTACTAAATGAATATTGCATTGTAGAATGAGCTAAGTGTTAAGAGTTGGTGTTGATTAGATAGTCATAAATTAATCTTTTTCCCCTCTTGACTATGGATAACTTATGTCGACGTTTTTAATAATAGTTCACAGTAAACCACTTATTTAGATCCTGTAGGCTGAGTATTCAGTACATTTACGTACATCGTTTTTGTGCGAATATATTACAATCTTGTTTTGTAAAACTGCATAGATAATAATAGTTAAATGTATGTGCTCATTGCAGTTAGCATGCGGGCAATACGCCCATGTTGACGACTTATTAAATTATACTTACGTAATGCATTCACCACTCAAGTAGTCAAGGCATTTTCTAGGCTACTAAGCTGTCCTTTAGGTTTTCTTAAAATTGATCTAGTTATTTTACTTCAGCATTTTTAGGTACTTACATAATTTTACTGACCTAATGATATTTGTGTAAAAAGGTTTAGAAACAAATAGATATATTAGCCAATCTTATACAATTTAAAAATTAACCCTACCTTCCCTATAAAAAAAATTGTGATTAGAATTTCCCTGTAGCTAATTGAAAGATAATCATAAATAATTATTTGGTGCCTTGTCCTGTAATAATCTTGCTGGTCGGAAGCCATTGAAATGTTGAATCTCATGTATAAACCATAAAATAATACAGAGTTTAAAAGTAGTTATTGGCTATCAGCAAGGATTATTGCTCAGTGAGCGTTTTGTGCAAATTTATTATGACTGCAAATAATTAGTGATTGTTTGAACATTATATCTTCTATTGCATATTAAAACTATATTGCACAATGTTATGTCTCAATATTTTATAATAAAAAATATATTTGAATATTACGCGCAAATATTCTGGCTGCCGCAGCCTGGCTGCGCAGCCAGGCTGCGGCAGCCAGAATATTTGCGCAGCCAGTTATAACAGCCAACGACTAGTCTAGATCCTTCCGTCGAGCAATATGGACGTGGAAGAACTTGTTATTATTGCTTACCTATCTCGTAAAAAACGCAAAACAAAGAAAAGACACTGGATTCATCCTCTTTTTCTAGAAAGACACTCAAAAGGCTTATTCCAAACCTATTTCAAAGATATTCGCGCATTCCCAGACCGGTTTTTTAACTACACGAGGATGTCAGTGCAATCGTTTGATAACCTTTTGGAAAAAATACGAAATTCAATCAATGGCATTGATACTCCTATGCGAGCTTGTATAAAACCTGAAGAAAAACTGGTGGTAACTTTGAGGTGAGTACGAAAATGAAAGATATTGTTAATTAGTCTTAACATTTATTATTTATTTATTACATGTATGGTAATGAATTACCTAGTTCAAGTTGTCCTGTGTAGTAAATAATTCTAGTAATTCAGAACCCTGAGACACATCTGTTGCATTTGTGTCAGTTGGTGATAACACATCAGTATAAACAATATTGTCTTGCCTGTCTGGAACAGCCGTAGAATATCCACGGCGGTGTTCAGTGGTCGAGGCTTCTGGTCTATAATTGGAGTGTGTCGAGTATCCATAGCGATGCTGGCCACTGTTTGTGGTTGGTTTCCGGTCCATATTCAGTCGAGTATCCTTGACCTTGGCGATATTGTCCACTGAACGATGTTTGTCGTCTACATGATCTGGCGGCCGATGTCCCTGGTTCATAATCAACATAACGTTGGCGAAACGGACTAAATTCTGAATCGTGAGTTTCCATTTGAGCTCTTTTTATAACTTCAATTAACTCCATTTTTGTAGAAAGCTTACGATGTCTCGGGATGTTTTTAAAGTCACCTAGAAGTGAAAGTATAAACAGTCTATCTGAATCAGACTCTTGCTGTCTTTCACGCTCTTCTCTCATTACAATACTTTCCCTTAATACCTGCACCAAATTATCGTCGTCACTTGTCTTCTTCTTTTTGGAAACAGATCGTTCACCTTGAGTAATACCGCTGTTAGTGTTGGTTTCGGCAGTGCGTGTTTCTTCCATGCTATTTTGAGTTTCATTAATTACCACGGTAGGCCGAAGAAAATGAAGTTGTTCGAAATATACGTATGGACTCTTACGCGAAGCTGCTGATCCACTTTTAATACCATCTCTGCGTTTTACTTCCCTGCTGTAACTAGTCCTGATGTTCTTCCACTTGCTCTGTAGAGATTTACCTGAAAATTATATTTTTTCTTTGTTACAGATATCTTGCTACAGGCTGTTCTTTAATGGAATTGAGTCATAATTATCGGATTGGACATACAACTGTCCGAGATATCATACATGAAGTTTGCATGGCGATTTGGGAGAATATGAGACAGTCATCGTTTCCAGAATTAAATGAAGAGAGGTGGCTTGAAATAGCAAAAGGTTTCAATGAAAATGCAAACTATCCCAATTGCGTTGGTGCCATCGATGGCAAGCATATAAGAGTGATAAAACCCAGCGATTCAGGGTCACTGTACTATAATTATAAAAAATATTTTTCCATCATTTTACTTGCTGTATGCGATGCAGATTACAAGTTCACATATATAGATGTTGGGGCTTTTGGAAAATGTAGTGACTCATCGATATATAAAAAATCCATTTTATATCAAAAACTTGTCAACAAAGATATACAAATTCCGGAGAAGCGCCCCATATCAAATAATGGAGTACCGATGCCATACGTCATAGTGGGGGATGAGGCATTTGGCTTATGTGAAAATTTAATGAGACCTTATGGAGGTAGGAGTTTAACAGCGGAGAAAAGAATCTTCAACTATAGACTGTCTCGGGCCAGGCGGTACATAGAATGCACGTTTGGGATTTTAGCCAACAAATGGAGAATCACCGCCCACTAGATGTCCGACAGGAACTTGCAATAGCCATAGTACAAACTTGCTGTGTCTTACATAACTACGTGCGCGAAAGAGACGGGTATAGGTTTCAAGACACACTGTACGTTCCACCAGAACTGGAAATAACCAGTGGACCCACAAATAGAGGAAACCGATCATCAGCATCCTATAGGTATTTATTTGCGGATTATTTTATTAATGTAAATCCGTTAGAATGGCAAAACAGACATGCATGAGTAGTGCCTACCTATTTATAATAAAACTTTGAAGTGAAAATACCTAGTTTAGTACCAAAAAAGAACAATCATAGTTATTCTGCGATACTTTACAAAAATATTGATTGGTGTTGCAGAATATACTGTATTATAATGTATAATCCAGATAATAAAAATACATGCTTACCAAATTCTTGTTTTGCATTTTCTGATAAACTTTCCGAGCACATTTCGTTCGTGATTTCTTCCCATCTTATTTTCTTTAAATCCCGATCACTGTATTCTTCCGATGTTATATCCCAAATTGCTTTACGGCTTTCAATTTCCCGAATAAATTTCTCTGTATCGAAAGTCATCTTGTCAAAGTTCGGAACGCAAAATACGTCTGGCTGCTACAACTAGTGCGCGGAGACTGACTGCAGCCACATACATTCGCCTACACACGTTCTGGCTGCGCGCAGCCAGCTGGCTGCCGTGCAAACAGGCGCGTTCATTGGCTGCTGCAGCCGAGATTTCGTGGCTGCCTAGTGCGCGGGCTCCTCCCCTGTAGCAGCCAACGCCGGTGCAGGCACTCACAATAAGGTGAGGTTTTATTTCTAAAAAGGCCTGGCAATAATACACCATAGATGCTAAATCATTCAATTTCAAAATTTGAACGTGCATTCATCACACTTTTGACAAAAGAAAGCGGGCCGGTCACTATTCATGAAAATTTCGTGTGCGATGCACCAGCAATAGTTTTTGTTATTATTTTTTTAACAGCCACATACATTCGCCTACACACGTTCTGGCTGCGCGCAGCCAGCTGGCTGCCGTGCAAACAGGCGCGTTTCATTGGCTGCTGCAGCCAATGAAACGCGCCGACAGGGCGCGCACTAGGCAGCCAGGCTGCGGCAGCCAGGCTGCGGCAGCCAGTAAAACATATGAGATTTCGTGGCTGCCTAGTGCGCGGTACAACGTCATATGTTTTACTGGCTGCCGCAGCCTGGCTGCCTAGTGCGCGCACTAGCAATTTGGGATATAACATCGGAAGAATACAGTGATATGTTTTACTGGCTGCGGCATCTATCTTATCAAATTTATTCGGGACGATACAGAGAAATTTATTCGGGAAATTGAAAGCCGTAAAGCAATTTGGGATATAACATCGGAAGAATACAGTGATCGGGATTTAAAGAAAAGAAGATGGGAAGAAATCACGAACGAAATGTGCTCGGAAAGTTTAACAGAAAATGCAAAACAAGAATTTGGTAAGCATGTATTTTTATTATCTGGATTATACATTATAATACAGTATATTCTGCAACACCAATCAATATTTTTGTAAAGTATCGCAGAATAACTATGATTGTTCTTTTTTGGTACTAAACTAGGTATTTTCACTTCAAAGTTTTATTATAAATAGGTAGGCACTACTCTAATGCATGTCTGTTTTGCCATTCTAACGGATTTACATTAATAAAATAATCCGCAAATAAATCCCTATAGAATGCTGATGATCGGCTTCCTCTATTTGTGGGTCCACTGGTTTCCAGTTCTGGTGGAACGTACAGTGTGTCTTGAAACCTATACCCGTCTCTTTCGCGCACGTAGATTATGACTCAATTCCATTAAAGAACAGCCTGTAGCAAGATATCTGTAACAAAGAAAAAATATAATTTTCAGGTAAATCTCTACAGAGCAAGTGGAAGAACATCAGGACTAGTTACAGCAGGGAAGTAAAACGCAGAGATGGTATTAAAAGTGGATCAGCAGCTTCGCGTAAAAGTCCATACGTATATTTCGAACAACTTCATTTTCTTCGGCCTACCGTGGTAATTAATGAAACTCAAAATAGCATGGAAGAAACACGCACTGCCGAAACCAACACTAACAGCGGTATTACTCAAGGTGAACGATCTGTTTCCAAAAAGAAGAAGACAAGTGACGACGATAATTTGGTGCAGGTATTAAGGGAAAGTATTGTAATGAGAGAAGAGCGTGAAAGACAGCAAGAGTCTGATTCAGATAGACTGTTTATACTTTCACTTCTAGGTGACTTTAAAAACATCCCGAGACATCGTAAGCTTTCTACAAAAATGGAGTTAATTGAAGTTATAAAAAGAGCTCAAATGGAAACTCACGATTCAGAATTTAGTCCGTTTCGCCAACGTTATGTTGATTATGAACCAGGGACATCGGCCGCCAGATCATGTAGACGACAAACATCGTTCAGTGGACAATATCGCCAAGGTCAAGGATACTCGACTGAATATGGACCGGAAACCAACCACAAACAGTGGCCAGCATCGCTATGGATACTCGACACACTCCAATTATAGACCAGAAGCCTCGACCACTGAACACCGCCGTGGATATTCTACGGCTGTTCCAGACAGGCAAGACAATATTGTTTATACTGATGTGTTATCACCAACTGACACAAATGCAACAGATGTGTCTCAGGGTTCTGAATTACTAGAATTATTTACTACACAGGACAACTTGAACTAGGTAATTCATTACCATACATGTAATAAATAAATAATAAATGTTAAGACTAATTAACAATATCTTTCATTTTCGTACTCACCTCAAAGTTACCACCAGTTTTTCTTCAGGTTTTATACAAGCTCGCATAGGAGTATCAATGCCATTGATTGAATTTCGTATTTTTTCCAAAAGGTTATCAAACGATTTAGTCCAGTCAAATTATGGCTAAAAACGAGTTAAATTAACATGAGCGAACACAGTTTGGGGACTTTGAGGATCGATAGGGGGGTGTATTCTGAGCATACATTCCAATTTGAGGGGTTGTACTGAGGTCAGCTCAAGGTAATTTCGATGGAAACGCGTTTCATTCGATATCTCGAGAATGGTTGGTGTTAGGCGAAAAATTGTTGAGACCTTTTCTTTTGCAAACAAAATTTACAAACTTTTTTATTTGAAACTTTTTTTTATAACATTAATATTTTTCAACTTATTACTCCCGCAAGGCAAAAATTTTACTTTTTTTCCATTTTTCGTCGTTTTCTCCCCAACCATTCAATTTTATTAAACTTTACCGATCATCAAAGTGTAGATCTTTTAATTATGAACAGTTTTGTCCTTAAACTTTTTTCCGTAGTGCCAATACCTTCGGAGTTATTTATTACTTTACCGATATATTATTATTTTTATAAATTATTTTTCTATCAATAAATGTGTAAAACAGTTTTAATTGTTAATTTACTTCTTACCCAAATTAACCCAAAAATTTACCCAAATTAAATACTTAATTTTTAAATAGTTTAATCGATTGACCTTTTTATATTGCGACAGTGGCGCGGATTTCGCTCGGTAAAGTAATATATAACTCCGAAGGTATTGGCACTACGGAAAAAAGTTTAAGGACAAAACTGTTCATAATTAAAAGATCTACACTTTGATGATCGGTAAAATTTAATAAAATTGAATGGTTGGGGAGAAAACGACGAAAAATGGAAAAAAAGTAAAATTTTTGCCTTGCGGGAGTAATAAGTTGAAAAATATTAATGTTATAAAAAAAAGTTTCAAATAAAAAAGTTTGTAAATTTTGTTTGGAAAAGAAAAGGTCTCAATAATTTTTCGCCTTACTCTAACCATTCTCGAGATATCGAATGAAACGCGTTTCCATCGAAATGACCTTGAGCTGACCTCAGTACAACCCCTCAAATTGGAATTTATGCTCAAAATACACCGCCCTATCGATCCTCAAAGTCCCCAAACTGTATTCGCTCATGTTTATTTATTTCGTAATTTGACTGGACTAATTGCACTGACATCCTCGTGTAGTTAAAAAACCGGTCTGGGAATGCGCGAATATCTTTGAAATAGGTTTGGAATAAGCCTTTTGAGTGTCTTTCTAGAAAAAGAGGATGAATCCAGTGTCTTTTCTTTGTTTTGCGTTTTTTACGAGATAGGTAAGCAATAATAACAAGTTCTTCCACGTCCATATTGCTCGACGGAAGGACTAGTCGTTGGCTGTTATAACTGGCTGCGCAAATATTCTGGCTGCCGCAGCCAGTAAAACATATGACGTATTGTTACATTGTCGTACATCCTTTACATTTTGTATCCCTTTACGTTTAAATTCAATCGGTGCTTTATCAGATTTGCTTAGCTTGAGTTTCTGATCTCATAATGAGTATTATTTATTTAGATGCCATATTTTGTGTTTAGGACGAGCAATATTTGATTAGGTTTATTTATTTTTATAATTTCCACCTTTGAGATGACTTTGTAAATATTTTGTGTACCAAAGACTTGACATGTCCCTTTGGAAATTAATTATAATTATTTTCTTTGGATTTTTAATTAAAAATTGTATATATAAAGTTATAGATCAAAATATACTCAATAACGCGAAATTCTCGTACATATTATATTAGAGGCTGAACTTAAACATATTTGGCATTTACATAAATTAAGAAGGCTGTTGAAGTTTTGGTTTCTTACTAATTGAGGACATGAAGTACATGAACCTATGCATTGAAAGCTTAAATAATTAGAATATTATAATCACTTATCATTTATTAAGTTTTTATTAAGTAACAAAATCTTTTCTAATTTAAGTTAATATAGGATAATAATTTATTGTTCAGTAATCTACCAGAGACCACAAATCTAGATGTTTTGTGAACAACCACACATACTGCCCAAATAGACTGAAAGTGTCCAAATATTTTTATCATTTTTTGATGAATTGTTTTTGTTACATTATGTATGGAATTTTACCCCATTATTTGAATGCCAAATAAATGATTATAAAATAAATTGTTTTTATTTGAAATTCTTATTTCACAATAATTAAACTTAAATCTAGATAAGTCTCTTCACTGTGTCACTAATCCTAAGTAGTCATCCATCAGAGTTCCAATAGCAAACTGAAACAAAAACAATATGTTACTACTATAACAGGAGGTTTAAAGAAGTAAAACATACCTACTCTTCACTTCATCTAGTTTTCACTCACAAGTTACCTATAACATGAAGCTAGTAAGAGCTCTGCCTCACTAGGACGCCATGGCGACGTCGCCGGCTACGTATCCAAGCAGATAATATTGAAATGTAACGTTGCCAAACCGTCGCCACGTGAGTTAGGCACCATACATTTCAATATTATCTGCTTGGATACGTCGCCGGCGACGTCGCCATGGCGTCCTAATGAGGCAGAGCTCTAAGAGTAAAAGAGGAAGCAGATATCTCTGCAATAAGTTAGAAGGCGCGGGCCCACCGCGGCGCACAGAGAGGATACGCACGTGTAGTAAACTTCGCTTTGTAATGCTTCGGCTACATTAGCGGGCGAATATTCGTATCGTGTTGGCGCGACAAAAAAATCGTGTTCGGATAAAGGCGATATACTAAGCGATGACACTATGTACCCGGCCACATACATCGCGTTAACACGAATATTCGCCGTAGCCCGCTAGTGTGGCTCCAGCATAAGAAATTGTATGTAGTCGTGTCCACTGCAACCCACGGAGAGGATACGCATGAATTGACGTCATTGGTACATGCGTGGCTTGTTCGAATAGGCGGTTACATAGCTCAACGCTGTCAATGTGGGTCTACGTTTCCACTGGAGTACACGAATATATGACCCACGACTATGTACAGCTCACTTATCGCAGCTCAGTTTTCCCCAGTGTCTGTGGATTGCAGTGGCATGTGCATAGCCTCTTAGGACACGGACTGAAAACTGCGCTGCGATAAGTGAGCTGTACATAGTAGTGGGTCATATATTTGTAACTCCCTTTTGTATGTTCCTTACAAACAATTCATATTAAAGGGTAAAGTTCATGCCGGTACTTACAATGCCTGTAGCATCAACTCTCGTTCCAACTATTTTCAATCTAATAACATCCTCTTCTTGTATTACATTGTCTTCTTGTTTGCTTTTGTAGCATGGAGGATTCACGTTAGGACAGAATTCCATATCGGCTGGAATTGACTGCAACAATATAGGTACATAGTTGGATTAATAAAATAATAGGTAAGTATGTATATGAAAAATAAGATACAAAAGTAGGTTCATGAAAAATTACATTATTTTTGGTTTTGTCAGGAATAAATATGAATACATAGTTTTCTGTATAGGCGACAAAGAAATTGGTTTACCACTCTAAGGTTGAATATCATTTGCACGTACAAAACGTCAAGGGCTATTTTCGCTTGACAGATTAATAACTGCTACGTCAGAATCTGTCAATCTGTAATCCTTAGCGATAAATTATGTTACTGGGAGATGTCATCAAAAGTGGTAAACCAATTTCTTTGTCGCCTATACAAACTAAATAATATTTTAAACACGGAACAAAATACACTTCAAGTGGTATCTATGAGGTAAACTATTCATTCCATTCTTGTAGTAAGTGTGAGCGAAGCAGATGAATAAAAAATTATAAGAGTTGTAATAGTTAGGTTATCAAAAATCATTTGACTATACTTACATGATGTGATATAAAACAGCTAAGAGGTCCTATTTGTGCAAACATTCCAACCTAAAAAAAAACAATGTACTTCTTTTTATTATCAGAATAAATAAAATTATAAGTATTTTCCAGATACATAACTTCTCCTACAACATACCTTATTAACTTGAGTCACAATAGCATCAAGAACTTCCCCTTTGAAGGGCCGGAACACAATTGCTTTGTATTTTACGGGATAAACAACAAAACCATGCCCCGGTTGTATTAATCCTGCACCGATACTGTCTATAGTTGTTACTGCTATGACAAAGCCATACCTAGAAACGATATTAGTGTTTAAAACATAAAAACAGCTTGAGAATATTTTTGAATAAATAAATAATAGGTTACATACTTGCCAGTACAAGTTCCTTCTACTTCTGTATATAACTTTTGTTTAACGGTATCTAGTAGTTGAGGACCAAAGTATCGAGGATGTAGTAGTATTTCATGTTCCAGCGAAATCTGTAAAAAAGTGATTTGATCACTGAAAACAAACTGAAACCACTGATTATAACCTAGTTCCAAGTTCTTAGAGAATAACTTACGTGATAGAACATTGTAATTTTTCTATTTAGAGCAAGTTTAACTTTAAAACATAATTTTACTACTAGATAATCTCTACTTCAAACACAAATTACAAAAATACGAAAAATAAACAAAACACAAACAACTTGCGATCGGTTGAGTGAGTTGGTTATTTTAATAAAAAAGCAGTGAGTGATCATTATCTGTGGATGCGATGTGGTGGATGTTTATGCCAAAATAATGGAAATGTCAAATTAAGTGTAAAAAATTTAGTGATGTCATTATTTAATGCTAAACATCATTTTGGGTTGTGAAACATTTAAGTAGTGATGTCCATGTCGTTCGATTGTCATAGCGTGTTCTTTTTGTTTCAATAGATTAAAATTAATACCATATTTTTGGCACCGTACGGATAGGGTAAATAATTTACAGATTCAGTAAATAAATTTGGTTTACTACAATGCTTTAGCTATGAATGCCAGGCAAGGGTGCCCCCATGTCTAGCATAGATATAATAAATATTTATTGTACACACCACAAGAAAATATCAGAATATACAAATTTATTACAGTTTTAAGTTAAAAGTCTATTTTTGAGTGTGGCTCAAAAATAGACTTATGTAGCATGACAGACACATGACATGAATGAAGTGGTGTTTTTGTCATGTTTCATAGGTAGTTTTTGTAATACTTCATATCATTACATCACTAGTAAACTGATTACTTCTCAAGTTCTCAAAAATGCTAAATGAATGGCAGGACAAGTGTATCGTAATCAGATTGTTGTAAAAAATGGCAAAAACTTACGATTACTTATTCAAATTACTTCTAATTGGTGATTCTGGAGTGGGAAAAACATCAATATTATTCAGATTTTCAGAAGATGCATTCAATATCTCGTTTATATCAACTATTGGTAAGTGATTCAAGTCATATCAAAGGTTATTGTCAGGAGATAATTTTTTGTACGGCAAATGTCATGGAACATTATTTTTTGGTAGCTTTGTTCATTGTAACTTTTTGAGCTGTGAATTGTGGGTGATGATGGCGGTAAGGGCGCGGCGGCGCTTCGCTAATGACTGACCCTTGCTGAATCGAGAGTTTATGACATCATACACACTAATTTTTAATTAGCTGGCTTCCGAATTTATTAATAAGTGTCCGCCGTTTGCAGGTATTGACTTCAAAATTCGAACAATAGACCTTGATGGGAAGAAAGTCAAGTTACAGATATGGTAAGTGTTTTTATGACCAACTTACTAGATATACACAGAAGATGGGGTCATACTAGCCATAGACCTGACTGACTGGTTCCTTTGATCTACATACCACTTTTCTTATTGTACTGATCACTTAGTATAAGTACATAGTATTTTATTGCTTATAATTAGTATTTTTTTTCCCTTCCAATGTTTTCCTTCTGTTCTATGTACCAAATAACAGATGTAGATACCCTATTATTAGTTTTGTGAGACAAACCATTATCATAACAATAAAAAATCATTTGTAGGATGCTGACTCATCATTTAACTGTAGACTAGAACTTTTTATCATATTGTTCTTTATGAATCACCACTTAACTACCCGAGTTAAGTATGCTTTGTAATACCCAGATTATTGACTATATTCATAAAACTTTTACCCATTCCTGTAGGTAAAAATCAGAAAATGGTTGGTCTAAAAATGTTGAACCCCAAAAATCCCATCACCAATCTCAAAAGTAATCTTTGAGGTTTTAGACATAAGTGTCATTTTTCTCAAGATTCATGCAGAGCTTTGTTAAAGGGTTTTAGAGGTTTCAACCCTAAATTGTCGAATTGGTCAAAAAATACCATTAGCGTAATCTTTTATCTTATAGCATTTTGTTTCCAATGCTTTTGGCTTTAAAAGATCAATTTTTATTTGTGTTTCCAAAAACACAAATATATTAGTCTTCAGTTTCAACTGAAGCCTAGGATAAAGATTGTTTTATAGCCAAAAATCAAATTTGTTTTGTATTTAAAAAAAAAACTCTGTCATACAGCTTCAGCGACATATGATTTTTATATGATTCTTATCTATCTACAAACTACATTATATTAAAAAAATCTTATGTTTCTAGGGATACAGCTGGTCAAGAAAGGTTCCGCACAATAACAACAGCGTACTACCGCGGCTCCATGGGTATCATGTTGGTGTACGATGTCACAAATGAAAAGAGCTTCGAAAACATTAAGAACTGGATTAGGAACATTGAAGAAAATGCAAGTGCTGATGTGGAGAAGATGATACTCGGCAACAAATGTGATTTAGATTCTAAACGACAGGTAAGAATTATAAGTAACAACTGATACAAACTCCAATTTATTAACCCCCAAGCTTTTAAAAAGTTAGCATTGACTTTATGTCATCATAAGGTATGGTAATCAATACATCAATTCTGCACTAACTTTTTATAAGATAGACTGTAAGTATATATCTTATAAACCCCAAAAGCCTACAAGGGCTCTTAGTTTATAATTTTTTCACAAGACTTATTAAATAGTTAATTACTTATGAAAGGTTAGAAAAAAATATACTTTAGAGAGGCTTTTTGAGGATATTTAATTGTATGGAAAAATAAAAATAAAAAGCATTTCAATTCTTATGAATAAGAAACACATTTTATGAGCTTGAATTGATATCAAACACCAATTACAATAAAACTGATTAATATTACATCTGCTTAGTAATGAATGAATCAGAGCCTGTTAAACTGCCACTTTACAGGAAGTGTGAAGTATCAAATAAATCTGGGTAATGTATCACCATAATGATAATCATAATCACCACTAACTGTGCAGAAGTATTATTAATGATAAATGGTGGGGATTCCCTTTTATTTTTAGTAATTATTGTTTTACCCCAATAGCGCACTAGCGGCCGAGCCGCTGCGGCGTGGCCGCTGCGGCCTGGCCGCTAGTGCGCTATTGCTCTTAAACTGTGAGATAGATAACATTTTTTATTCATCTGCTGCAAATTTTGGTGAATATGCTTGTGTTGATATGATAGCCACTTGAAAAGGGTCGCTACCATCAAAATTTATGGTGGGTTAATATACCTACTCTTCAATAAGGTCTATAGTATAAAATACGTCTCTCTTTTCTAGGTGTCAAAAGAACGAGGAGAACAATTAGCTGTAGAATATCAGATAAAATTTGTTGAAACATCGGCAAAAGACTCTGTTAACGTCGAGGGCGCGTTTTATACTCTGGCGAAAGATATCAAGGCAAAGATGGAGAAGAAACAGGTAAGGTTTTTAATATATTACTTAAATCATTATTTGAATTAAAGAATGAAATAAAAGAAAGAATATATAATTTACATTACACCATACCACGATACAACATTAAAACATTTAAAAGAAGTGTAAAAAGGTCACCACTCAGCATAACATAAGCTATAGAAATAGAAACCAAAGTTTTCTATAGCGTTATATTAATTTTCCTGCCCTTAATCCTTTCAGATATATTCCAGCTATCTCTTAAGACTCTCTTCTCACTGATCTGAAGACCGGGCTCAGTGGCGCGTCTTGGGAGAGACCTACGTCCAGCAGTGGACTGCCATAGGTTGATGATGATGATGATGATGAAATTGAGCTCACACCGACGACATAACGTCTATAAATATACGATATAATAGATATATTAGTTATCGGGTAGAAAGTGACGTAAAACAGTCTTCCCACGTTAAGTAGGGTCGGCACAACATGTTCTCTTTATCCACTCACTCCTATCATTCGTCAGTTCTGAATCTACTTCTCTCACATTCATATCCTCTTTCACACAATCCAACCATTTCTTTTTCGGCCCTCTACTTGCACGCCCAGCAACGTCGAACTTACTATATCTACCTATATGCAACTATTTTCTATTCCTCTAAGATTCACGGCCGGTTTCTGGAAACCCAAATCACGATTGATCTGAGTTTGACACATAGTAATTATTTGATATTTTCGTTGATCATCGTTCGAGAAACCGGCCGTAAAACTTGCACTTGGGATGAAGAGTTTTATATCTATTTATCGGTAGATAAAAACTCTTCATTTCCCAGGAATCTATAGTACTAAATAATATCGTGTAAATTGTACTTAAGTTAAGTATAATTTACACGCATCCGACTTTCACTGCATTAACATTGTACTGTCATGTCATGACGTACGTACCTAAATACCAACGTAATTGTACCAAGGTCCAATTCATATACGCATTACAGAATGCCTCCTACAATATAGTTTATATTAATATTTGTATGTGGGAGCATAGTTACTGACAAAACACTGACGTATTTGCTTGTTATTGATCAACTCAATCAATGTTCAAACACAGATCTTATAACTTGGTCAGACGCAGCTTAGTTGGTAGCTCTGCCTTGCATGCTGTGGGTCGTGGGTTCGATTTTCACCAAGACATACATCAAAGTTTAATATCAGACAATCCTATATCTTTACACTTATTTATTTATTTATATGCACACTCTAAAGTATATTTTATCTTGTTTCATGGCTCACTTTTCGAAAACAGAAGGTAACTTGTGACTTTTGTATATTTTTAATTATCTAATTGATTTTTGCATGTAGTTTTGTTTATCGCGTGTTATTTTAGATTTTCCAAAGTCATTATTGTTGTATTAATGATCGAAGATCCATGTATTTCATAATAAATCAATGCACAAATTATATTTAATTTTTAGCGTAATCAATGCTAGCACGCTTTTCATATCTGATCTGTTATCGGTTAACCGATAAAAATACAAAAGTAATTTGATTGCTCTAGATTATATATATTTTTAATTGTAGCGTATTATTGTTGCGTAGCGTTCGTGGCGTATACAACTAGTTCCTATTTTACTACATTTAAAATGGATGGATAGTTCTTACATTTCTGGGTTTTGTTTCAAATTATGGAGAATTTACAAAAAAAAATAGCACGAACAAATCTTATGTTCACTGCGTTTTGAAAATCTAATGAATTCGAGCTACACTGTACGCCAAAACAAGCTCGACTGCCGAACATTGCAGCGTCATCGTGCAGTGTATCTCTATTCTTGACGTTTCTTAGTGAGCTTAGTATGAGCGTTTGATCAATGAAAATTGAAACGTTGTCAATTTATTTTTAGAAAATTAAACAATATTTTTTTCTTTAAAATATATAATTCTCATAAGCTTCTTGTAAGTTAAATATCGTATAAGTAAATGATCAATAGGTGCATGCTTTGGCAATTTGGTTTTACATACTTACATAAATGTTTTATTTTGTTTGTTATAATAATTTAATTAGCATGACTTATGTGTTTTCTGTAAAGTGGTTTATTGAATTAAATTAACTTTAGCTACGTATTTAAATGATTGGTTTTCCTCATAGTATTACTACGCGCGGCAATTTTCCTATATTACGTAACGTACATACTAATAAAATGCATTTGTCTCTGAAACAAACCTAATTTAAAAATGTACCTAGAGCTTTCTGACTCAGGGTCCGAGGACCGATGGATAGTATTCGGTCGTATTACTTAGAAACTCCGCGATAACTTCGTTTGCGTGATCTAAGATAAGATTTATTATCTTATCTTAAATCGCGCAAATCTTATCTAGAGTTTGTCTCTGCCATCTGTTGGTCTGCTGCGTAGACTTCGATGAGTTCCTCATGCGAGATAGATGGCGTTACAACATTTATAATATTAGTAGGATTATCTATATTGTTTGTGTTATAGGAAGCGAGCAATCCTCAGTCGCGGCCGGGGGCTCACCAGCTCCGCGCGAACGACACGCAACGCAAGCCTCCCTCGTGGCTGTCTCGTTGCTCGTTGCTCTGACGTAGGTCGCTGCGCCGACCTCTGATCGCCGTGATGCCATAGAAGACCCCTACACTACCAACTCTTACCCAAACCATCGTTAAATTCACCAGTTTGTATCAGTGGTCACACCACGCATTCACACAATTCAATTACAGAATTATTCAACCCAGTTTGTGCTATGTTATGTAGTGTTATTAGTATTACTAGGTTAATCTTCAATTCAAATCCCAATTATAAAACTTAAATACCACGTGTGATGCTTGCATCAATTAAAAATTTACACTACAAGTTTTGATTTGTAAAAGTACTTGCCAGCCATTCATTTGTATTTTACAAGCAGACATTATTATTTAATTATTTCAAGAGATCCGGAATGACAGTATGAGAAGATTCTTTAACTTAAAGCAGCACATCTTGATTCACTCAAATAAAATTATTTTGAACAATGTGCCATGGTGTAGGAGCTTTATGTACAGTGTTTCAATAGTAAATGGCATATACTACCGAATCAGTTTTAAAAGGTAATGTGCGGAGACTGGGTTTATATATCAAACTTTTGTTACATAAGTTACATGTTATCTGAGAACAAGTTTGTTGATAATCAAAAAGCAATTATGAGCTACACACGCAATAAAAATGTTAAGTGATTTGACTGTTTTGATTTTAAATTGAATAAAGTTAATGTACATATCCTGTGGCGTCGCTTGATAGTGATCAATGTTGTAGTGTTAAATGGGGCTTTAAATATTGTCAGATTTTGTTCAATTAACAAGTTGTTTATAATTTTCTATCACGTAAAGGCTGACTATTTCCGCTTACGATAAAAAAAACTACATAGTATTGTACACAGTGGATTGAGCACGAAAAAAAATGTGATTATCGTGAAGTAAACCTTAACTAAGCGAATTGTGTGTCAAATGCCGAACGATACCTTTCGCGCAATGTGAATCAATGTAGGTAGGTACGTAAATTAAGTTTTTTTTTTTAAATACACATTTTTTACAAGGAAAGTGATGTGACCTACGATTGCCATATTTTATTCGTGCTCACTCAGGTATTCATGAACCCGATTTCTAACGATAATGTCGATAAAGATAATTTGTTCTGCAGTTGGTAAAATGCGTTAATTCGCATGTGTGCATAAATTAAGTACAGTAAAGTACATAATAATGATTTTACACATTACTCAAATATCATCCAACAGCTACAATAGCTCACACTACAATACCTACAATCTATCATCTTGACTATACATATTTTTTGACCCATGTTTAAAAGGTGCATTCATAGTAAAAATGGGAGACTTTGCCATCACTTGGCTTTTGTATTTTTATATCCGCGACTTGTAACTTTAATATGCCTTTGGTAGTTCGTCAACAGTATTTTTTCAGTTAAAATTATTACTGTATCTGTACATTTGTTTACTTAAAGTGTCTTTTATTTTTAGGGCAAAATTAATTGGTGTTATTATTATTATAGTTTCGAAAATGGTTTTATGGATATTATTTCAATAGATTATAGCTGTATAATTTCATTGCTACTTTTAATTAAGGTTATATATTTTATTGTAATATATACTTATTTAATTTGAATAAACAGTGCTTTTTTACAACAATGTTTTTATAAACCTATTTACAAGATAAATGTTTAGATTAAAACCACAGCATTTTATTAAATTACTTTATTGGCCAACAGTTATATACAAAGAGAACATTTTTGTCAATAAAATATAGAAGTATCTCATAAGATGTAACCAAATATTACACTTTACCTCTAAAGCACATGTGGTACAACCCTGAACTAGAAGATTAAGTAACAATAAATAAATAAATGCTTATGTGGCCTGCACCTTAGGGGACGGCCTGAAGGGTCGCAGTGCAAGGTACTTTGCACCTGCAAAAGCACTTTTTGATGCATACCCAAGTGCTTGCAACATTTTCTTTCCTGTCAGCAATAAAAGCTCTAATGTCAGTTGAGAGCCTTTCCTCCAGTACACTACATAGGCTGGGACTGGACCAAGTTGGTCTGACCAGATTCCATTCCTAAAGGTTTTAGCCTTAGCTTCTGCTGATAGGATGACGGGAGCAATTTCTGACTCGATTGTATTTTTCTTGATGCCTTGAGGTACTGATGCTCTTGCAAAGCCAAGCTCTACTAACTTTTGACCAATATCTAAGATTTCCACATTCTTCCCCTGCAATTAAAATGGTAGGTATAGTAATCTGTAGTAGCTCTGCCTTTTGCGGGGCAGCAAACAAGCTGAGACTGAGCCTTTTTGACATTCTATCTTGTTAATTCTACTGTATTTGTATTCTATTATTATGTTGCTTTTCTTTTATGTTCTGTATTCTCTGTGTTGTTTTTGTCAAATAAATATTTTTTTTTTTTAAATAGTACCTAATAATTTATACAGGGTTACATGGAAAGTCGTGCTAGATCCGTTAAGGGCGTGGAGTACCCATCATTTCTGACTTATTTTACTAAGAAACACCTTACCCTAAACTTAACCCATTTCGAGATATTCGACTTTTAAATTTTTATTGAAAATTGCAGACTTTTAGGCTACTAAATTTATTATTGTTTTTTCTGTGCATCTTATTATTATTATTATTGCATTTTTACAAGGGTAATAAGATGCTTTAGGACATCAATCATTGAAATAGTGCATAAGTTAATTGAATAGATCGTAGTAGACAAGTGAAACTTATGAAATAAAAAAATATTTTAGAAGGTTTATTTTTCTCTAAGGGATATCTAAAAAAAATATTATGGCACTCGTTCGGCGGATGTTATAATAAATATCTACGTTTCAACAGCTATCTAACGACGTATAATAATCTAGGGTTTGTATTACATTTCGTGAAAAAAAAGTAGTTGGGACGCTCCAGGTTGCAGTTCTAAAGGTCCCGCGCGAGCAAGACAAGTGAAGATTTATGTAGATGCGAATGAAAGAAAAAATGTGTAGAGACCGGCTAGGGCTGGGAATACAACAGGGGAAATTGTTTTGGTTGTCAGTCTGCTTTTGTGCTTCGTACATAGTGAATGTGATATCGTTTTGCTCTTTTCTCAACTTGGCTGTGATTCTGAACTATTTCTTCTGATTTTGACTACTGTGCTCGTTAACCGAACTCTGCTTTTTTTGACTTGCTTTGCTTTATTTGTCGACACACAATCGCAGTATCCGTAACAAATAAGCATATCAGCATATTCTTCAGATGTTTAGGACGTCATTTTCAACATTTCCGTATCACAATACGGAACAATCACGAGACGTACAAATCAGAGTCCGGTTAACGAGCACAGTAGTCAAAATCTGAAGAAATAGTTCAGAATCACAGCCAAGTGGAGAAAAGAGCAAAACGATATCACATTCACTATGTCCGAAGCACAAAAGCAGACTGACAACCAAAACAATTTCCCCTGTTGTATTCCCAGCCCTAGCCGGTCTCTACACATTTTTTCTTTCATTCGCATCTACATAAATCTCCACTTGTCTTGCTCGCGCGGGACCGTTAGAACTGCAACCTGGAGCGTCCCAACTACTTTTTTTCCACGAAATGTAATACAAACCCTAGATTATTATACGTCGTTAGATAGCTGTTGAAACGTAGATATTTATTATAACATCCGCCGAACGAGTGCCATAATATTTTTTTTAGATATCCCTTAGAGAAAAATAAACCTTCTAAAATATTTTTTTATTTCATAAGTTTCACTTGTCTACTACGATCTATTCAATTAACTTATGCACTATTTCAATGATTGATGTCCTAAAGCATCTTATTACCCTTGTAAAAATGCAATAATAATAATAATAAGATGCACAGAAAAAACAATAATAAATTTAGTAGCCTAAAAGTCTGCAATTTTCAATAAAAATTTAAAAGTCGAATATCTCGAAATGGGTTAAGTTTAGGGTAAGGTGTTTCTTAGTAAAATAAGTCAGAAATGATGGGTACTCCACGCCCTTAAAGGATCTAGCACGACTTTCCATGTAACCCTGTATATCTCTCTCCGTCTCTTTAAATAAAATTAGATATAGTTAGTACCTGAAGATGAGGTAAATGCAACAACACTGTTGACACAAGATCTTCATTTTCTTTACTGATAGGTTTCAAAGTAACTTTATGACCTTTAGCCACACACTCCAACCAATTTACTGCATTTCCACTAACAATGTCAACTCCCCACAGCTGTGAAAATAACATAGAATAAGTTTATAAACTACTGAGCCCTGAAAGTTTAGAAAGAATATAGTTAGCTGGTCGCGTGGAACTGGCACCTAGAATCACCTAGTATGTAAGACGATTCTAAATGATCCTTGTGATTTTACTGAATAAAGTAATTTTTGACTTTGACTTTGTTAAAGGAAGTATGGAAGTGTTTACAAACCTTTACTGGCAGTGGTGGCTTGCTGGAATGCCATAGCGGTAAGTAAATAGGTGCTTTGTGATGTACCAGTACACGGACGGGAGAATGTTGCACTCCCGCATAAACCCCTTGTAACGGCACATGATTTCTTATAAAGTGGTCAGGAACTTTGCTAGCTTTTGAGAACTTGCTAACCTAAACAGGGATTAAAAGTAATCTATTATAAATAAGTTATGTAATCAATTTTGAGTAAACAAGAGGTTTGTTTGCACTTACAGGACGAACTCTATAGATTGATGCAGCCAGGCCAGCACTCGCTAATGCGTAAACCGCTATCTGCAAATAGCAAGAGCTAAAGACACTTACTTTTTGACCATTTACAGTTCTAAGGTATTTTACATACATTTACTCCGCGGTAATCCTGCTGCAGCAAATTTTGAACATTGTAAAATATTCCTACTTCTTTCTCAGACATTTTATAGTTGGTAAAGAGACTAAGCTATCATAATTTCTAAAATAATCTCACAAATTTTCAGATTTGTTTTGAGAAATTCGTGTTTCGAAGTTTTTGTTTTGTTTGTCAATTTCTGACAATCAAAATCAACTGTCTATCCAGCTGACAGTATCGTGCGTTTCATTCATTTCCATGAATCATACAACAGACTATCACAAGAATAAATTGTTCGTGTATTATTTTAATGTGGCAAATCTAGATTCCACGTCAACTATTTTGACAGTTTGTTCATGTTTTACATCGCGGCTGATTTTGTGATTTTGTTGTCGATTCACTAAAACTTTTAAAATGATTACGGTGTTAAATACGATCGACACGGGCCATGAGGACATGATACATGATGCTGAACTAGATTACTATGGTTTAAGATTGGCTACATGTTCATCAGACAACTCGGTGAAGATCTATGATGTCAAGAATGGAACACAAACACTCGCCGCTGATTTGAAAGGGCACTTTGGGCCCGTGTGGCAAATCGCTTGGGCTCACCCAAAGTACGGCAACCTCCTGGCGTCATGTTCTTACGACCGGAAGGTTATCATCTGGAAAGAGTCTGGCGAATGGACGAAATTGTACGAATACACAGGCCACGAAAGTTCGGTGAACTCGGTGGCGTGGGCTCCCGCTGATTACGGTCTGATCCTCGCCTGCTGCAGCTCTGACGGTTCCATCTCCGTCATAACATATGTCCAGGAAACGGGCAACTGGGATGTGAAGAAGATTCCTGGAGGACATGCAATCGGAGTTAACTCAGTCAGCTGGTGTCCAGCTATCTCAGCAGACTTGAGCTTGGATCCTCTTAGCAACAAAGAGGCTCCTAAGAGAATTGTTACTGGAGGATGTGATAACTTAATCAAGGTAAGTGTACATTAATTTGTTCTTTATGCAGCCAGATCTATTTCACCAGCATATAAAATGTACTCTTAACTAATTAGTGCTAAATAGGTGGATATAACATTTAATTTGTGTTTATTTTCAGATATGGAGAGAACAAGGTGATCAATGGGTTGAAGAAAACAGGCTAGAAATGCACATGGACTGGGTCCGAGATGTAGCTTGGGCTCCCTCTTTTGGTCTCCAAAAATCAATGATTGCCAGCTGTTCTCAGGACAAGCGTGTTGTCATTTGGTCTAGTGACGATAATGTTTCTTGGACTCCAACAACACTTAATACATTTGATGATGTTGTGTGGAGTGTGAGTTGGTCATTGACTGGCAACATTCTGGCAGTGTCTGGGGGTGACAACAAAGTCAGCCTATGGAAGGAAGGCATGGACAGCCAGTGGTTATGCATAAGTGAAGTCGCCAAAGGATTGGGGCAGACCCCTAATGATGAGAGAAGCACTCTTTGATATAATTTACTTACTTTTGTTTAAATCTTGATTTAATATGTGAATATTCCTAATGATAGTACTAATATAATATAAATAAAATTCATCAAAATAAGTTACTTTGTTTATTTTCTACATTATTTCTAACTTTAAATTTGATTATTAGTAAGTTTGATTATTATTAGATGTATTTGCTGAGGACCAATGTGCTTGGCTATATTAAACTTTGGGTGTTTTTCGGTACCTAAATCTAACTAGATTGTCAGATATTACTTTTAGCCACTGGCTAACAGTAACATAACTAATCATTAGAATGTGATAACTTATTTTCTAGCAGAAAAACATAGTTATATAAAAATGATTTTATTAAGGCACTTATTTTAAACTTATCACAATATCACATGTTTTTCATATTAAAGTCAATCAGTTCAAGTAATAACGGCATCTTGTAATATTCAGCTATAGTTTTGAAGGTGGTGAGCTGTGAGCGAATTTCTTTCCCGGAGACCATTAGAGAAAAGTCGCCAGCGCAATCACAGACTGTTGATAAGTTTTCCCGCTTCACCTGTGTACAATAGCAGATAAGTGTTCAAGGAGATTCATAGTTCACACATATTTACATAGATTTAGATAAGATAAAGAGCATAACATGTGTTAATTGAGATGACAAATAGTCTAAATATAATAAAAAACAGGCTACACTAAAATAAATAAAAATATTTTAAATCTCTAATTATCAGTTTAAGAGATACAGCCTGGTGACAGACGGATAGATAGACAGACAGACGGACAGTGGAGTATCATATATCCTTTTGGATATTGAAAAAAAAAAAAAAAAAAATACGGTTCAGCCGATTCTTCCCACCTTTTTTTGTTAGTTTTTAACAAGGTAGGTGTAGGTAAATATACCCTCAGTACAAACTAAAATCTTAAAATTTGTTAGTAAATACTGACCTGATTGCACCTGCTACAAATAAGGTCCTGCAATGTAAACGTCATGGTCCGCCGGTTCATGATTTCTATGAGCCGCCATTCAAGCTCTTGATTGTCGTATGCAGAGCCGCAAGTTGGACAAACGCATACAGGCCTGGATAAATAAAGTAAAATACATTACTTTTCATTCATTCCACTTATACCTTACGATAAACTTACATAATGAAAGTTTACCTTATGGAATAAGTTAAACGGATATGAATATGCCAACATTGGTCCCGCCAATGGATGTAAACATTACATATTATGAATTCGGGAAATACACAGCTGTTATACTGCTGAAAGTTTGTGAAAAGCATGTGAAATAAGTATCTGCTACCACATAACTTAAAGTTTACTGTGGAATAAGTTACGCCACTATACTACTATCTACGTTTTTGATGAAAAAATAGCTTGCCATTCTGTAACATGTTTCATCATCATCAACTATCAGACCACTGCTGGACGTAGTTCTTCTCGAAGACGCACCACTGTGCCCAGTCTTTGACTCTTCTCATCTAGTATTTGCCAACTACATTCCGCAGATTCTTCTAGATGTTAAGAATTTACCAAGTGGAATAACAAGTTTCTCAGCTAAAAGTTTACCATATGTAATAGGTACGTTATCTTACACGTCGTTGTGTAGATGCGGCGAGGCGCGACACAGGTCGAGATCGCGGCAATGGTTGCAGACCTTGCATATAATCTCGGCGAGTACGCAAGTGTTGCAAGGTTCCCGCCATTCTGCCGCGCTGCTGAATTCACCGACACCAATAAGTCGAAGCAAGTTGCGACGGAGAAGGGTTACCTGAAATCAAAGAAACCTTTTTAAACCATAATTTATGCTATTAAGTAATAACACAATTCATTCATTAATGTACATTGTAAGAATGTTACCTAGCAGCCTTGGTTTTAGTTTTAGCTAGCTCTATTTATCGACTATATCGTAATCATTTTATTAGTGAATAAAGTTGAAATTCAAAGTAAAAAATTAATGTCGCTTACGGGATAATTCATCCTTTATTTAATCCTTTATTTAATCTTTGTTGTAAATTAGTCTTTCGATAGTTTTGTGACCATATACGTCTTCGATACTTATCTATTTATCAAACAAATCGAGATAGGATCTTTCGAATGGTTCCGACTATATAAAAGTACAATGTATACAGACACATTAGATTTGTAACCTTACATACGTCGATTTAACGATTTAACTATTTGTATCTGAATCCTTACCTCTTCATCAAGTGTCGAGTCCAGAGACAGGACCTTGCAAACTGCGTTGACGTAGAGTAGAGCGGGTGTGACGTCACCGGTTAACGCGTCTGCCTTCAACCCAGGCTGGGGTCCGATGTCGGAATAGTCTATCTAAATCTTACCTCTTCATCAAGTGTTGAATCAAGTGACAGGACCTTGCAAACTGCGTTGACGTAGAGTAAAGCGGGTGTGACGTCACCGGTCAACGCGTCTGCCTTCAACCCAGGCTGGGGTCCGATGTCGGAAGCCTTTAGGGACGGCATTCGGGAATTTATCTTCTCGGTTACTCTGAGGAATAAAATATATTTAAAATATTAGTCTTGCTATTTTTTATAGGAATTGATTTGATATTGACTTTTTGAGGATATTACGACTAGGCTGAAATGATAAGAATATAATACAAATGTTGTATTCTGAATTTGTAATGGCGAACATTTATTTTTATTCCTGCCTGGGTTACTATTACAGTTATATAAGTATTGTATGTATCAGCAATTCAGTTATTATAGCTTTACTTAGTTTGGGACTAGATGGCGCTATCTTCGTACAATGTTTGTTATTATAGTTAATGTACATGTCTAGCTTTATTAGAATAGACATATAATATAACATCCATTTAAAAACAAATTTTACAAAAACAGATGTGTAAGTTCTAAATTACAAGCTTTGGTTAGTTAGCTCTAGCGCTTTAAGGAACTTACTGGAAGAGTTTCTGTGATATTTCCCCCTGGACCAGCGCGCTTAATCTAGATGGCTCGGAGTACGCGGCACTGAGGAATCCGGCCACGGCGATCCCAAACTGTTCCTTCACGGGTCCGGGGAGGAAGTTCGCTAGATTCCAATGCATTGTCACTGAACCCTCCTAAAAACAGAATTTTATATTTTTAAAAAGATTGAATAAGTTTTCACAAAACATTTTGATGCGTTATGTGTAAAATGTCTGTGAATATTTTACAGGTTTGTTAGGTTTAAAAGTAGAGTTGACGATATTTTTTTATTTTCATTTTTGAAGTGAAAACTTCTTTAGCGGCGCTGGGTGGGTAAAAACTTTCAAACTCGCGTCAGGGTCACGTGACGTCGAAAAAGCGTAAGATCTTATTTAATTTTTATACATTGCTCGTAAAACAAGAGACGACTAAAGAACACACTTGCGGTCACGCGACGTATGACTCAAACAATTAAATAGTGTTGTGGCGACATCGTACAAGGCGAGTACAAGGCGCTGCCAACACGCGGTGCGGTGCGGAGCGCGGGGGCGGAGGACCGAGGAGCGGCACTCGCGCGCCGGCAGCCGACAGACGCTCTGAGCACCCTCGCACGGGAAACACGTATCGCTCGCCGCGCGCGCATAACCAGATAGACGCTATTATATCGTACGAATCGTTTCGCCTAACTTGTATTTAACTGTATCGCTTCCATCTTATTGAAGTGAAAACTCAGTCAGGGTCACGTGACTCGTGACGTTCATCGAACGTGACGTTCATCATTCGTTGTCTTCGTCGTTGTGTCAATGTCAATGACATGACACAATCTTGACATGACACAATCGCGCTTGCGCGAATGTGTCTGTGTCAGTGTGTCTTCGTTGTCTTCGTCGTTGTGTCACATTCGCGCTTGCGCGAATGTTACACAATGACATGACACAATCACAATGACACAGACACATTCGCGCTTGCGCGAATGTGTCTGTGTCATTGTGATTGTCATTGTCATTATGACGACTGTGGTTATATTTTTGAAGTGAAAACTTAAAAGTGAAAACACATTCGCGCTTGCGCGAATGTGTCTGTGTCATTGTGATTGTCATTGTCATTATGACGACTGTGGTTATATTTTTGAAGTGAAAACTTAAAAGTGAAAACACAACGTTAATATTGAAGTTTTCACTTCTGCCGGCACTCCCGGAGTGCTACCATTTTTATAAAATAACTACTGTAACCAACATTGATTCATGAACCGAATATGTTGTTTAAAACATAATTAGGTACCTCTTCAGCAACATTTTCTTCTGAAGCAGCCGGAAGCTGTGACGAACCCACTTCAGTAAGTCCTTCTGGTAATTTTCCCTGCAAATATAATTTAAATATTTAATAAATAAGTAGATTAATTATGATAATAAATAATTTATGACCAAAATAATAATTAAAATAATGGCTGATGGACAACATGTAGAATGAGTGAAAAAATTAAGACCAAAAGTTGTAACGACACTTTTTGCTATAGTTGTAAAGCCGTGCGGCGTGCGCGTGTTTCTCTCTCTCTCATAGAAAGCAAGCCAGTTATTAAATTAAACTTTGTTCTCTTGACACCTCTCAAGTTTTTTTTTTAATTAAGTACCTGTATTCCAGCGAAGTTGGCTTCCCCGAGCCACAGTAGATAAGCCCAGCATTGCTTGTACCGGATGTCGATGCCGTGAAATAACTCCTTGTTACGGATACTTTGCACCACAAATTCCACATAACCTGAAAAATAGGATTTTTTTTGGAACATTCTTTATGGACTGATCATAAAAGCTTTGCCTTCTGTTTGTCGTGGGTTCGATTGCTACTGAAAGCAAATGTTCGTGTCACAAACATTAGTATTCGTTCTGGTCTGGATGTTACGTACTATGTATTCTATGTATGTATTTACAACAAAAAAATAAGTAGGTACATATTTTATAAATATAATAATATAGTTCCAGTTGGGCTCTGTTATCACTTTTGCATTTATTGATAAGATGCAAAGCATAGCACATTTATTGACCGACGACTCAGTTGATAACGCAGACTACCTAGAACTATTTCTCACCTATTCCATCCATAACGGAGTTTTTCTTAGTACATAGGAGTATTTTGTTAAAATCAGCATACACTATAACCGAGCCTAGCCGCTTGAACTCAGCGACGAGCATCAAAAATAACTTCTTCATGAGATTGTACAAAGTTCTTCTGAGTGCCGGGTCGTATAGTAGAGATGTTGGGGTTTTTAGCCATCTGAAAATAAATAAATATAATAGAATCAAAGTCTATATCTAAGCTTTATGATTCATAAAACGTTATATGTTCTATGTGACATAAACGGGTTTTATACAACATTTTCCTTTATTGATTGCGAGCATAATAAATAAATCAATTTTCGTTACAATTGGGTGGAACTAATGTGACCTGCAGACGAATACAGCCAAGAGCATTTTTGGCCAATCTGGAAACTGAGACGCTTCGCTCGCTCTGTCAATGAGTGTTACCTGTATTTTAAACTCTGTGTTACCTGTATTTTGAATTCTAGTGTTACCTGTACTTTAAATTCTGGTGTACCCTGTATTTAAATTCTAGTGTTACCTGTACTTTAAACTCTAGTGTTACCTGTACTTTAAACTGTAGTGTTACCTGTAGAAGTGTGAGATTTGGTAGTCTGCGAAGACATTTTTGTATTGTGTGACGTCACGCAGCCACGACGCTATCATCGTGCGGAGTATTTTGAATGCAGCGCTACATTGCGCTGTCTCGTCGTAGTTTACTGACGCGTTGGAACCTGCGGTATTAAAATACATTATTAAAAATGCATAAAAGTTATATAAAAGTAAGATATGTGTAATAAAAACACTCCGTCTAATTTTCCGACGAAATTTAGTACCGAATATTAGCTTGTTTTGTGCCCGCATTAAGGATAAATAAATAAAATAAATTACCATGTAAGTACATATCTATATTATTAGTTTTTTACTCGGTTAAGGATGGTCGAGTTATGTTGACCTTTTTACACTATTAACGAGATAGGTGTGGTATCACATCTCTCTTACAAAAAGGGAAGATCTTCCACGCCGAGCGACCTTTGGCTCGGGGTAGGATAGTATTCGGCCGTATTACTCATATTCAAACTCCGTTTCAATTTCCTAAAATATATACC
Source organism: Ecliptopera silaceata (assembly GCA_932527185.1). Classification (NCBI taxonomy): domain Eukaryota; kingdom Metazoa; phylum Arthropoda; class Insecta; order Lepidoptera; family Geometridae; genus Ecliptopera; species Ecliptopera silaceata. The sequence goes on along the minus strand of OW052208.1, from coordinate 2,968,015 downwards.
ATTTCATTCAAATTCAATAAAACATATTTTATTCGACCGATACACACGGGAAGCTAATAAACTAACCTGTATTAGCCATAACGTCTTGTATGCTCGTGTGTTGCGCACCAAAAGATGTAGCAGCGCTCGTTCCTTCCATCTTAAATTTAAAACATTTATTACTGAATGCATTGTACACATTGGCTTGAAAACCTCAAGTCGGTTAAAAATATTTGTCGTCACACCGTCTTATGGGATAAGACAATTAATAAATGGCCACACCATCATGCTACTTGAAACGCCTACTAATTGTCTACTACATGTTAAAGTTACGCCTGTGTACGCCCTGGGCTGAAACTACTTGGGGCCTATCTAAGTACTAAACTAATAGCCATGTAAAAAAACGGATTCTACAATGATATAAGTATGCAAATTTTATCAATATTTTCTTATGACGTTATCACGTAAGAATATCGTCCGTAAACCGACTTTACAGACAACCATTTTTTATAAATATGCAAATTATCGCCTACTGTTTTTAGCGGGGTCTGGGGGCCCCTTGTAACGTCGGGGCCCTGGGCTGCAGCCCAAGCAGCCCCTAGGCAGATCCGGCCTTGTGTGTGTGTACCTGTAATATGTGCGGCGCCTGTAAGAGCGCGCACACAGCCAAAGCATCGCTCTCCAACTCCACACACACACTGCTGTACGCGCCGGCCGCGTTGTGACTGCAACCCGATAATTCTTCTACTTCGCTAACCAGTCTGAAACATTATAAGCTTGATTATAAATTATACATTTTCTTTTTATTTAATCAAAAATCTTAGTGCTAGATCATATTTGATTGGGCACTAGATTAAGAGAGGAAACTGAGACGCTTCGCTCGCTCCATCAGTAAGTGTTGAGTGGTGACCTTTTTTCACTTCTTTTTATGTTTTACAATGACATAGTGTTATGGTGAAAATATTTATTTCTTTAATTCTCCTTAATTAAATTTAGATAGATAGATAAAAAACGCTTTATTGTACACACAAGGAAATAACAGAAAATACAGAAAAACAGTGTTTGCAGTAAGTGAATACAAAGGGCGGCCTTGAGCGAGAAGGAAGAGATCGCTTTGAGCGATCTCTTCCAGACAACCTTTGGATAAATTTAGCCTCTTAAGTGTTGATTTTCTTTTGAGAAATAATATTCCGTAAAACGTTTTTTTTTCAGTACAAGTTTTAGTTATACCTGTTATCATCAGTCTCCCTCCCTCCAAGGTCCGGTCGTTCCAAGCTGGAGCACCACAACACAAAGTTGTGTTTGACGAGATGTCGTGCGTAGAACAGATCCGCTCCGAACAATGTCGGGTCGGACGGCATGTTTCCGAGAGGAACGTGGAAGTATCTACAATAGAATAGAATACACAATCAGTAACAACAAGACACATGATACAATTAAACAATAAAAACATACAAATTTATATAAAAATAAAATATTTATTTATTTATTTCTTGGAAAACATACAGTACTACAAACACAATAAATACATAAGACCAATTACAAGCTTTCACTTATAGAATATGACAATTTAAGTAAAAATTACAAGATTATGTAGTACATAAAAAACAAACAAACAAATCTAGAATTTTACGTATTCATTTATAATACAGTTTTTGGAAAACTTACAGCTAACATATATATATAGATATAAAAACAATAATTACTTGATGGCCAATTACAAGTTCCTACTAATAGTCCAGGTAGACGGAAAAAAAGTATAATTATTTATTTATTATTATTATATTATAAATTTATGTATAAATCTTAGTATAAAAGCAGACATTATAAAAAAAATTGAACAATCTTGGCAAACCTATGATCATTGTATACCTACTTAAATGTCTCAGGGCATAAAAAAAATAACCAGTCAAGTGCGAATCAGACTGGCGCACGAAGGGTTCGAAGTCGTGGGTTCGAATCTCACCCAGAGCAAATGTTTGTGTGATGAACATTAATTTATATTAAAGATGAAAGTACAAATACTTGCAATTAGTTATTTATGTTCGATGCAAAGGACAATACATACCGGCATTGTTCAATAGTGAGTTGTAGAACTGACTCGAGGTTAAGGTAGTGGCGCACTATAGCTCTGGCACCGATTCTCTGCCACTCGAGAGTGTTGTACAGAGTTTCTACATCCCGGACATGAAGCGGCACCAATGGAAACTCCGCTAAACCTAGGAAAATTATTGGATTTTGGCAATGTATTTTTGATAACAAATTTTGGGTATGTTAAATACCCAAATGAACTTCTAAATAGTGAGTTTAAAAGTATTTTTAAATTTAAACATAATTAGCAAACAAAAAAGGAAGAACTAGGCTTTTTATACAATTTATTATTTTTATGTGTAAATTATTATGAAAAATTTAATTACTTAACCAATATTTGGTAAAATGAGAGACATTTTACAATAAATTCTTATACCTATCATGTCAGTAGGGGAGACATTTCCCCAGCAGTAGTGGTTAATAATAATAATAATCTGAGGCCAATGCATTAGCCAAGTCGAGCAAAAGGTCACGACCGTACATTCCTTTACTCGAAGCCTTTTTCGCCACTTTCGCTCCCGCTAACTACTTACTTTATATTATCCTTGCAAGCATCTAACCTCATGCTGAGTCAGAGTCCAATTTGCAACACAATCATTTTTCTCTCTTAATAAATAATAAATAAATAATAAAGCTTAGCTCTGTAATATGTATGAGATCGGTTTGCAAATAAATTTATATCTAGGGTAAACTTAGCCGTTTAGGGGTGATATTTACCTGGCATAAGAGCAAGTAAAGCGTGCGGCGAGAGCGAGGCTTGCACAGCTATAGCAGTATGACCGCTACGTTCTTCTTTATATCTTTGTAATGCACGTTGAATGCCTCTCCATATGTTACGAGCCTCGGTCTCTACTGAAATCTCCCATGTGAGTTCCGATGTGGGAAGGGAACTTTCTTCTGTACCGAGATTTAATCTGTGAAGTTAAAAAAACGCATATTTTAAACTGTCGAGGGGGGTAAGCACGAATAAAATAGTAAAAATATCGAAACAGTGACGTATTTGAGATACACTGCACGTCAACATCAACTTTACTGGCGTACGTTGCAGTAGGTAGCGCGCAGTACGTTACGCTTGCGTTACGTTACGTTTACGTTATTTCAATTCCTTAACTAATTGATAATTTTATTTTTTTATGATTGTAAGTTTTATTTACAAAAACTTGCAGTTAATGAGATATTGTTATGATCACGAGATATAGAGGTTTATTTTAGATAATTCATTCAATTTATCCTTCCCAAAAAAATAATAGTGTCCATTCCATTACTGATTCACCTTGTGTGAATGTGATTTTTTTTTAATTTTACTATCGGGAATCTTGCAGGCATCCGGCAGATACCGGTTAGTTATGTTAGTTACCGGATATCCGTTTCATATTTATTTTTTCATATTTTTACTCACACTACATACTTCTTGTATGTATGTACTTACTTAGCAGTTCGTTCAGCTGCATACAATGTGTTCATATTCGGAACTTGATTTGTCTTCACTGTGTCTTGTACAAATATGTAAGCCTTTTTAGTCGGACCCAATATCAACGACCACATACTTCTACTAGAGTTTAGTGCGGAGTGTTGGTATAGGAATATGTGTTTTACTGGAGCTACGCCGTCCTGTAAGCATGGCAAAATGGATCTTGTATTATGTTCATTAAAGTTGAATTTAGCGTATCAAAATGATAAATGAAATGTAATTGATGAACTAAAAAACTGTCTGACTCACTCTAGCAAATGAATAGACACAGTCAAATAGATAACCTTCTAAAAATGTAAAATAGTTCAAAGGAAAACATGCTTTATTTCACGATACTTACGATACAATTTTGTATAATCAAATTACCTGCTTTTGTAGATAAGGTTGATGAGCAACACTTTTGAAAACCAGTTGACTGAGAGTGAAGGAATCCGTGTTTGAGCCTACTTGGATCAATCTGAAACCACACCTCATTAGAAATTGTAAAATAAATCTTATTTCCTAGACAATAAGGTCGATAATTACCGTCTAGCTTCAATCTGATCAACAGCGCAAATGCAGCCGAGTTGAACTAAAACTCTGAATTCTAAACTCATTTGAGTTTCGTAGATACCCTCTATTTCAGGCGCAGAAAGTTCTCCCATTAATTCTCTGGAAAAAAAAGACTCTGTTTGAAAATGTTCTACATTACTTTGAGTTTGTGTAAATGCAGTGCTACAACGATCAGAATGGTGTTTTTGATGCATGTTTTAGTGCAAAATTTTATGCATGTATGATGCGGGCGCCACTGAGCGTAAAACGAAGGTTGATATGTTTTTGTGATTATTGCTGAGGCTTCTCTATGCTATATATAATTTATAATGTAAGTATAAGTATTTAGTTATTTTTTCTTTCTGTAAAAAAATGTATCTCTCCTAGATATTATTTATTATTATATTATTGGTGTATATTATGTTGGCGGCATTTAAATATATTTTTAATATCTCATTTATTTCTTGCAATCTACCTATATGGGCATTGAGCTAGCTAGAGTTTTTCTCGTCGCATAAGGAATGTCTCCATGTAGCTTTTAATTTTGCACCAACTATAAGAGGTCTTGGGTTCTTCGCTTTATTACCTTGAATGCACTAGGCGTTAGCATTAATAGTATGTCTATATAATAAATAAGTAAACATATTCCACTTACTCCTGATGATCCCTATACAAATCCTCGGGTACACAGTACTGGTACAGATGTAGCGACGGATGTGCTCGCGGCAGCACGCGACTGCACTTGCGCCAATACTGACCACTGTCTGTAGACCTCCCTGAGCGTTGGTTCACGTAGAACACGCGGGGCACAGTTAGTTTGATCTGATGCAGCTCTGTGCCGACTAACGCCCATAGACGGAATAGACCGGGCTCGGCTGTTTCTGCTACCTGTTAAAACCACAGATTGAATTTGATATGTTTTAGAGAAGCATTTTTTTTTATTTAACCTTCCAATTTAAGTTCTCCCCCTATTCTCTTAGAGAAGCATAGTATGAATGAATAAATCGAATTGACAGGCGTCACCGCTCAGTTGGCCTTCCATGCATTCTCTAAAATACATAAATAAATATTCACGGATCTTTCACACCTCACACTCTAGTCCCTATGGGAATAGTGGAAACTAGACTGCTGATATAATACTAATATATTATAATGTATTTTTCGTAAATACATACATAGAATACATAGTAACACCCAGAACAAATATTTATGTTCATCACATAAGCATTTGGTCTGGGTGGAAATCAAACCCACGGCACGAAAAGCAGAGCTATAACGGAGCAGAGACGCGTGTGAAATAATGATTCTTACTTGTATAATTTGCCATGGCGTATTCAAAAGTGTCCTCTGCGCACGTTTTATGAAACCTCCCAACGTGTTTGTAGTGGAACCGATACTTCTTGGTGGAGGTATCGAAGAATCGTTATCGATTTTACCTGAAAACAATTCAATCATAATCTTTATTTATCTTTAGACATGTCATATGTAACTTAGATACGTCAATAACATTTTCAATAAATTAAACATAAATTATAAAAATGTCAAATATACAATCGTAATTCAATTCCATAAAAATAATAATTAATCAGTAGGTATGTCGTGATAGGGTCTAAAGCGAAATAGTATGAAGCGTAAGCCTCATCTATATTTGATCTAGCAATTTGTTACAATCTAATATTGCAAAAAAGTTATTTTTAGAAAACATTAAAAAATACTGCTTATTTTTGAGATTGCCACTGCAAATAAGATTTTCATAGAATTAATAAATAGATAGGTACTTTAAAAAAGTAGTCAATCGCGGTATTAAGAGTATCTAAGTAGCCTGTTAGGGCATTAAAATGTGACTTTAATTAAATGCCCGAACAGGTTTAAATGTACTTCGAAGTGTAGGCTTCTACTCTTAAGGCCTGCGCAGACCGGGACGGCATGGCAAGGGATTTTAAAGTTCCCTTGCCATGCCGTCCCGGTCTGCGCAGGCCCTTACAGAACCTACTAAAAGGTCTTCGACGTTTCGTATTAATTTGAAATATGTATTTTACCCTTTTTGTTTCGACTTCTGTACCCTCTTTGCTCCATTTGCCACAACCATTTCTTCTTTTGAAAAAGTATCCATTCTTTACGTTCTTGCTGTAAATAGACAAACATTATGTATAATAAATAAATAAATAATGCTAGACAATCCACACAACATCATCTAGCCCCAAGCTAAGCAGAGCTTGTGTTATGGGTACTAAGAAGACTGACACACTTAATACAATACATTACATAGATGGATTTTTGAAGTGAAAACTTCTTTAGCGGCGCTGGGTGGGTAAAAACTTTCAAACTCGCGTCAGGGTCACGTGACGTCGAAAAAGCGTAAGATCTTATTTAATTTTTATACATTGCTCGTAAAACAAGAGACGACAAAAGAACACACTTGCGGTCACGCGACGTATGACTCAAACAATTAAATAGTGTTGTGGCGACATGACGTGACGATGACGTGGCGACATGACGTGACGTGACGATGACGACGAAGCCAACGAAGACACAGACACATTCGCGCTTGCGCGAATGTGTCTGTGTGTGTAAACAATTAAATAGTGTTGTGGCGACATGACGTGACGATGACGTGGCGACATGACGTGACGATGACGTGGCGACATGACGTGACGTGACGATGACGACGAAGCCAACGAAGACACAGACACATTCGCGCTTGCGCGAATGTGTCTGTGTCTTCGTTGGCTTTTTTGTCATTGTGTCACATTCGCGCTTGCGCGAATGTGACACAATGACATGACACAATCACGACTGTGGTTATATTTTTGAAGTGAAAACTTAAAAGTGAAAACTTATTATTATAATAGTTAAAACTTATTAATAGTTAAAACTTATATATCATGTCATTGTGTCACATTCGCGCTTGCGCGAATGTGACACAATGACATGACACAATCACGACTGTGGTTATATTTTTGAAGTGAAAACTTAAAAGTGAAAACTTATTATTATAATAGTTAAAACTTATTAATAGTTAAAACTTATATATCATGTCATTGTGTCACATTCGCGCTTGCGCGAATGTGACACAATGACATGACACAATCACGACTGTGGTTATATTTTTGAAGTGAAAACTTAAAAGTGAAAACACAACGTTAATATTGAAGTTTTCACTTCTGCCGGCACTCCCGGAGTGCTACCATTTTTTTTATTACTCTACCCAGAACACCCTGAATAAACATTTGCAGATCGTACAAACATTTATCTCAAGGCGGGAGTCGAACCCGCAACCTCCGCGTGGCAGGCGTACCTTCGCCCGCCGCGTCACATCGGTCGTCAAGTATACTTGTTTTCTTTTAATGAATAAACATATTATTTGAAAATACAATAATCAAATTGTATTTTATTAAATTTAGTGAAAAAATAAATAAATAATATGATACCTTAGTGTTACCAAAAGGCGGTGGCGGTCCCAACGCGTCTCTCCAATTCGTAGCTTCAGGCGGCGGAGTATCTTGTCTTTTACGCTTCGTTGTGTGCACTATAGGGCGGATTGCAGACGTGGATGGACCTTCTTTGCCTATATCTTCCATATCTAATGTGTCCTAGTGGGGAATATAAGATGATGTTATTGTAATTGACAGGCGTCACAGCTCAGTTGGTAGTAGCTCTGCCTTCCATGCTGTGGGTCGTGGGTACGATTCCCAATTTTTGTATGATGAACAGAGATATTTATTGTGTCTGGGTGTTACTATGTATTCTTCGTATGTATTTACTAAAAAATATAAATAGGTATTCTATCAGCAATCTTAATATAATACGCAGGAGCTTTCCGCGATAAAAACGTATATTGTAGAAGCACCAATGACTAAACACTGACTCTTGTACCAGATAGTTATTAACGAATATTGTATTTTTTTACACAGTAAAATTTTGGCTGAAAGATTTGGCTTTACTACTTAAAGTAGTTTTCTTGCTATATTGTTACCGAACATTCTTTTTTTTTAATCTTAAATCGTGTAAATTAAATTATTATTTTTAAAACATGTTAAATAAATAGACCTTCATGTTAGATCTTCAACATTGACAAGGTTTAAATAATTCAAAACACAATCAATACATATTTAAACGAACATAAAAAAATAACTTACAATCTGTTCATTATCGTTGTCTTGCTCATCATCGTCTTCTCTCTGTCTAACCTCTTTGGGTTGTGCTGTGAACATATCTGTGATTTTTCGCGTCTTAAACTTGTCAGTTTTAGCCAACATTTTTTTGTGAAGCCAGTCGGGGTACTGACATCTTGGTACAGGGTTATCCAGCTGGAAAATATACATAATTCGACATTGTTGTAAGTGGGATTGATTGAGTGTTAATGTATTAAGACAATAGCTTCAACTGAAAAATCACACAATTACGTTTAACACTCCACAGTAGCTTTTCGAATGTTGAGATGGATGTGTGGAGTAACAAGAATGGACAAAATTAGAAATGAGTACATAAGGGGAAGTCTGAAAGTAGCTCCAGTGACTGAAAAAATGAGGAGTAACAGGTTGGCGTGGTATGGACATGTTATAAGAAGAGAAGAATGTCATGTGACGAAAAGAGTGCTAGGTATGAATGTGGATGGATTTAGAGGAAGAGGTAGGCCTAAGAAAAGATGGATGGATTGTGTGAAAAATGATATGGATGTGAAAGGAGTGAATACTGAGATGACGGATGATAGAGGAGAATGGAAAAAACGAACATGTTGTGCCGACCCCACCTAGTGGGATAAGGGCAGGAAGAAGAAGACTCCACAGTAGCTTTTCATCGAATCGGAGTGATCTTATCATAAACCAAATAATACGGCTTCATTTTCTAGCTGCGTACAATGAACTACAGGCACTAACCTAACACTTGTCACTGGTCTGCATAAAAATATTTCCTGAGTTATTAAAATCTAGCGAGGTCAAATCCCAACCGGCTGCGCCAGCTTTTGATACCTACTTTAACAAAGTATACAGTTAGTTTGTCTTTTATGACACAAAGGTATATAAAACATCCACTAATACATATATATACTTACGCCTTGCATAGCAGCGGGTATAGTGATAATCTTCTGAATAGCACCGCTAAGTCTCTCGATATAATACGCCCAATCGAGCACATCCCTTATATCAATATCCTCTGTAATGCTGTTGTCTTTAAGCCATCGGCGCAAATGGTGACGTTTGACAGCCGCGGGCGATTGGAATATAGCGAGGGGGATAGCCCGTTCCGTTACTGGAGCGCCTTCTGGCTTACGGGATATTATGAACCTAGACATAAGGGAAAAAGTTAGTTATTTTTTACTTCTTCGACCCCACTAAAACCAGCGCTTTTTTACACTTATTTTTAAACGTTTTATGTCATATAATATATGACATAAAATAATAAAAGAAAGAAATATTTATTTACACATAATATTAGGTGTAACGGTCATGCCGAAAATAAATATTTCTTTCTTTCTTTCTAACTACTTAATCAAATCTATTGATTAGGTAATTAGTTTTTAGTGTGGGTTAATAAAGATTATCTTATTTTTATTTAGGACAGAAATATAATAAACACTTGTTTACGTATGGCAGCTTTCGGTTACTAGAGTCAAGCTCTATCTCGGAATTTGAGATCTTAGTTGCAAACATATATTGTTTATGATTGTAAATTGTATTAAAAAAAGTTACTTTAGGTGTAATTCTCGAACAAATAAACAGTGGTTTTGACTATTTTATAGCAGTATAGACATCTTTAAATTAAGTACATTAGGTAATACAATATATCTTACCTGCACGCTAAACCCGCATCTTTGACCATCTGATCGCCCAAAAACTCCGCTAATCTTTTCGCTGTGGAAATAGACGTAGATTTCTGCCCTCCATAATCTTCTAATTTCTTAGACATGGAGCGATTTTCTGATATCAACTCGAACAGTTCAGAGTCCGGCATATTGGAACCTGAAATTAAGTAGGTACTAAGTTCATCAGCCATAGCGGGATATTATAAAACTTAAGAAAAAAGGTGGTGTTGTTTTTATGCTTAGCTTTTTTTAGAAACTCGAGTCTTACTTTGGAGCACTAGACTGAATACTTAGGTATCCAGTCGAGGCAACTAGTTTCCATAGTACAAGCTTTGCTTAGTTTGGGACTAGAGTGTGATGTGTATGTCTGTATTTTATCAGTAATAAGTATAATAGTTTTAAAGTACCTTTACTGTAGAGTACATCGAGCCAGTAATCAGCCACTTTCGCAACCGCTCCGTAGCAAGACTTGAGGTCGTTGCCTTTCAGGAATGCTTCGAATACGGACGACTGGAAGATTTTTATCAGTTGGAGCTCACCTCGGCGTTTTACTTCAAAACCTAAAAATATTTTTTATTTTAATTATATCATATTAATATAGATTATTATTGGACAAATATTAAGTGTACAGTCCAAAGTCTAGTTGGTTAACCTCAAATTAAAAATATGTCTATTCAATAATATCTCACGGATCTTTTGAATAGTAATATTATAATTTTTACAAAAATAATTAAAAAAGCAACTGTAAAAATAATAGTTGAAGCTAGTTAATTTAATGTCCTAAATGAATTTAATAAACATTAATCACATCTATCTTTTCGTATCTTCTCGATTGGATTTTTTAATTTGGCAATTAACAATTGAGACTAAATTTTTTTTAATTAGCAGTCTTTTAATTAGCCTTTTTACCCTACTATTCGTAACAAAACGAGGGTTAATAAAGGATTTTATATCTCACATGTCTTGTCAACAAATAAATAAATAAATAAATAAATAAATAATGCTGGACAATCCACACAACATCATCTAGCCCCAAGCTAAGCAGAGCTTGTGTTATGAGTACTAGAAGACTGACATACTTAATATTATACATTACATAGATAGATATTTTTTTATTATACATATAATACCCAGAACACCCGGAATAAATATTTGCAGAACATACAAACATTTATTCCGAGGCGGGAATCGAACCCGCAACCTTCCGCGTCGCAGGCGGACCATCGCCCACCGCGCCACATCGGTCGTCAAAAATGCTCGTAGTTACCTTTTAACTCGGCCAAAGACCCATCAAAGTTGAACACAGCATATCTCTTCTTCAACCTCTTCCCCTCTTCCTTAGACGCTGGTAACACCATCGCGAGATAAGGACCGTCTACTTCGAAGAATATGGAGTTTTCGGCGCGCTGTTCGTACTTTTTGGTCTCTGGATCTGTTAGCTCGTAGTATTGATCGTTTGTGAAGTGATCCTAGAATAAATTAATCTTTATGATGCTAGAATTTATCGCTTACGACCTTTTTTATAGCGATAAAAATATTTATATAGACGTTTCACAAAACTGGACTACCTGTAAGTCCAAAAATATGCAAAGGTTGCTAATTCATTTCTGACATCTATTTTTGTTTTTTTTTGTGGCTTCCACCAGCGAACTATGTTTTCACCAAATTATATCAAAATCAGTTCAGTAGTTCCGTCATTGAATACCAAAGATCTAAGCTTACATATTGATAATACTATAAATATTATAATGTATTTAAACCCACCTTGACCATGGAGTTAAGAACAGCATTTGGAAAAGAAACGTTAATTTTCTTTTTCTTTGCATGTGTTGTGTGTACCGTCACATTTTCCGGAAGCGAAGAGGGAAGAATACACCAAATGCCTATAAAACCAACAATATATTTTATTTTATAACATTTTTTTTAATTTTGTAATAGTTTGCAGACTCCTTAGAAAATATCAGAAATAAGACGCATGAAATAACGCATTTTTTTTAAAGTAAACTGTGGGCCGCAGATGGTTGAGAACAGCTCAGAACCGTGCGGAATGGAAAGAGCAAAAAGAGGCCTATACCCAGCAGTGGGTCAAGTCAGGCTGTGGATGATAATGATGAAACTGTGAGCCCGAAAAGAGCTATAAAATCTCACCCTAAGAACCCTAAGTTTCACTTTTTTAAACTATTGTAAACATCATTAGTTGTTTGTATCGTGTAGTGCAATTAACGCTTGTTCGCAGTGTGTAGTGCAATTAAATAAGTGGTGATTATCTTATGTCTATCACATTCGCAAGTCTTTTCCAAATCATATCTTTTTTAAATTATATCAGCCTTTTTTTTGTGGCCTAGATGGCCATATAGGCCGCAGATATTGCGCAATAAACAAATAAAGAGGGTATAGTACCGTCTGTATCCAACTCGAGCGGTCGACCGATCTGTTCGATGATCTCCCTCGCTTTCATGATGATGTTAGCGCCCGTGTAGCACACGATACCAGCCATCTCCATACTGTGCCATCGAGCCCTGTATCAACAGTTCTTATTATATTCATCATCACATATGACTGGCTTTTAGCGACGTATTATATACTGAATACAGTTCGCTAGACATAACGCCATACTAAAACAGAGCAGTGAGCACGAATAAATGAGACAATCGTAATGTAAACGTAACGCAGCTTATTCTATTCACATTGCGTGTCAAACACCAGTTCGACAGCCGAACGTTACTGCGCCATCGCGCTATGTGAATCGAATACACTGAGTTACGTTAGCTTTACGATTGTCACTTTTATTCATGTACACCGCTGTGGTTTAGTATGGCGTAATCGGTGATTACTTAACTACATACTACTCCTGGAATGTTTTAATGCATGCCTTATAAAAAAAAATATTTTGCCAATTTAATTTGCTATACTAACGAAAATATCTGACATCATACTCATCATCATTTGATGATCCTTGTAGCGTATGGTTGCTTTTCATTCAGACAGGCAAATTGTATCATAGAATCCCAGTTCATGATCGCAATAAAACAGTCCACGTTTGAATCAGACAATATGCTTTTAAATTGTATAAGTTTTATTGAAATTGGTTTACTAATTAACGCGTGATTTTCGAGAATTACGATGGTAGTAAAACTTACCCCCTCCTCATAACATATCCGTAGAAAGAGTTCAAGATACATTTGTGTGCGAGTTGGAGCGAGTCATACAGAACTTCTCTGCTCTTCGCAAGTTTGATTTCAGTCGCGTCGCCGCTCGCGATCGCTTCGGTAACCTTCGCTTTTGCCTGTTTATTCAACGCCTTGTATTCGTAACGACGATCTCTGAAAGTATTAAAATAATAATATTATTAAAAATTTATTAATTAATTACGTTAATATTTGTTCTTGAATCGAAAACACGACCCACAGCATGGAATGCATAGTTAATACCAACTGAGTTACGGGGTCCGTCATCAGTACATATTATACATGTAGGTACCTATTATGTATTAGTATTTGCCATCAAACGAAAATTTATTGTCAATGGGGATCGAACCCACAACCTACAGCGTGAATATTCGTTACCTGAAGGCTCTGACAGTGTCGACGTAGAATGAATTTTCTTTCTGACAGATGGTAGTAGTTCTCACTTCGGTTCGCGTCACTTTAGTCTTTTTATATGCCACTCTGCAGTAATCGGCTAGACGCTTCTTCTCATAAGCAGCCTAAAAAGAAAATAATATAATAAATATTTTAAATTTTTTGTGGCAAAAGTTTTAATCATCGAGTTTTACAAATCAAAAGAAAAGTAGCGAGTTTAAAACTAATAATTCATATTGCTTAATTCATATTGTTTTCAGAAGCACTGATACTGAGAGTAAATGGTCGCATTTAAGGTAAAATTTACTCTTTGGTAAATACCTGGTCCTCTTTAGGCAGAGTATGGAAAGCCCTCTGCGGTCCTCCCGGGTGTAACGGAGGAAACTTTTCAGTCTCCAATTGCTGTTGTATCCTCTGATACTCACTACGCGTCGCTGGTACTGCAATATGAGTTAGGTATTAGGAAATCTGCATTTATATCAAAAGTAATTTTTAAATCTGTCATCTTTAAATAATTTAATTTTATACCAACGAATTATACTACGCCAATTAAGAACCGATTTTGATGATTATTTTTTTGTTTAGTAGAGATCACATCAGAGGTGTTCCCATTCAAATATTATTAAGATCTGACAAGGATTTTTCAAGTAATCTTAATAATGTGTTTTTGATACTTGTTAATGACGACTTAAGTGTGTTTTGTACAGTTTGTAAAAAAAATATTTACGGCCGGTTTCTGAACCGTTGACCAACCAAAAAATCATATTACAAAACTTGGATCAATTGTGATTTGGGTTGCTCAAACGTCATCAGCGAATTGTTTACGGCCGGTTTCTAGTTTTGACACATTTTAATTTGGTGTTTTGTTTGATCAACGTTTCAGAAACCGGCCGCTAGTATGTTAAACAAACTCACAATAGTCTCCTCTCCACATCCACTCCATATGTCTCTGACAGGTGGCCCCGGGCCGGTTGTAGTCGCAAACAGCGCAAATACTCGCATTCACCATTGCTGATGGCTGTAATCTGCAAAATTAACCCAAAATAAAGAAAAATAAAAGTCATTTTAGCGTGATTTGTTTGAAATACTATAAACTAATTGACAGCAAAGAAAATAAGATTTATGACAATTACGGCCGGTTTCTGGAAACCCAAATCACGATTGATCCGAGTTTGACACATAGTAATTATTTGATTTTTTTGTTGATCATCGTTCGAGAAACCGGCCGTTAATTTTTTTGTGGAAAGAAACAAAATTGTATTTTGTTTCTTTCAGTTACGGTAAATGCACACATGATAAGGTTTCAAAATATAAGTCATAGCTTAGATTTTGAACCCTATTTCTAGGTCGATAAAGCACAAAATACCATCTCGCACAAACCTGTTAGTCAAAATAATATTCGGATACATAGCACCAACATCCAAATGATATATCAGTGGACTTTCATCCCTTCTCGGATGGTCGTGCATATGTTGTAACTTCGCCTTTATTTCCGCGCAAACTTCATCAAAATTGGTCACCATTTCTAATGGAACTCCTTCTTCGATCTCTATGGCGTGTCTCATGGTTTTTTCAGTCGTTTCCATCAATTTTATAACAGCTGATGGGACTATTTTAAACTTGCATTTTATGTCTGCCCTGAACACACCTATAACCGAAATTTAGTTAGCTTCTTCTTCTTCTTCTTGTCGTGTCGATGCCACAACTGTTCTATATATGCTTACATATATATTTGGCCAACTCGACATAGACTATGTATTTGGTTAGCAAAGTATTTGGTATGAGATAAATATATTCCTAATCCCAAATACTCTATAGAGCTGGACAGGACAAAGATATGGTAAAGATAAGGCAGGTGAAGTAAGGCCCTGATAGAATGGTGGCCTAGGGGACGCAAAAGAGACTTTGACAAACCATCAGCCAGATGGATGGATAACATCATTGCCGTATAGGAGAAGACCTAGAGTCTAGGTCCGCATAGGTCTAGGTCCAAGACCTATGCGGAAGGCCCAAAACAGAAAAGAGTGGCGTTTGAGGGAAGAGGGTTATTATACTCAGTAGTTGGCACAGGCCGTCTATCCTATATGTTAGAATTTTTTGTGTACTATTTATATTATGAGTTCTAATTGTATAAGTTTAAAAAATATTGCAAAATATCTAACCTGACTCCAAAGCCTCAACATGGCCGCCCACATAAGTTTCAGTCTCAAGCACATGGCCATCAGTCGTCAGTTTATTTAACTCTTCGACCTGCTTGTTAGGAAACACTATGTTTGCGTGGAATGCTTGCACCATTAGTAGAGATTCACAAAGTGTGCCAGAGCCTTTACGAAGAACCTGAAAACGTAATATTTATATAGAATAAGAATAATATTATTATAAAAATGAACTTTTTTGTACTTATTTATTTTTTCCAAGCATTGAAAAGTGTATCATAAAACTGGCACTTAGATTACAATAATTGATCTATTAATTGTAGAATGTTTAAATTGGTGAAGTCAGTGATGCGATTATTTAAATGTCGATAGTTTAACATAATTCCTTTGATAAAACTGAATTTGATAAATCTCTGTTTTATCGATATTATTTCAAGTTATTGTATCGACACGAGATCGCAGATAGTCAGTAAATTATGAGACACGGTTTATTTTTTACATTAAAACTACCGACATTAGTTAATGTATGTATACATATAGTTTACATTTGTGCCCTAACTACAGAAAATACATTTTAAATAATTACCTCATCGGGTTCCAAAGGAATAATAGTGCACAACGCGAATATGAATGGATGGACATACTTCATGTACAAATAATATGTGGCCACCGCGTCCGATACTGAATAGTTTGATAGCACCTAAAACAAATATACACTTTTAAAAGTAATTAAAACCACAAACTTGGAGATACTCCCCCTATCTTATAAAAAGTTAGCGTTGACTTTAAGTCATCATTACGTATGGCAATCAATGCTTCAAGTCTGTGCTAACTTTTTATAAGATAGACCGATTGAAATAAATATATTTTTTGTTAAATGAGGTGGTGTAAGGTCGTTTAAAAGAGTCGTAAGACGTCACATACAAAATTTCGTCTGTAAAATATTTTTGTTACATAACTTTAACTCTAAAAGTGATGAAAATGAGGATACTTCAAAATAACTTTGTTAATTACAATAGTTAGTAAGTAATACCTGTGGTTGTTCAGCTGCCATCCTACACATGTCTTCGGGGTCTAATTCTACAGGATCATACCTCAGTTTAGCTTTTGCAACTGCTTTTAAGCCTTGCGAACCCACGGGAAGATATGAATCTCTTTTAACCCAACTGAAATATTAAAAATGTAACTAAATAGATATATATATATATATAAATAAATATAAGAAATGTCCGTGAATATTGATTTATTTATTATTGTTATTGAATTAAAAAGATCATTTACGAAAAGTAATGTTTATAAAATTTTATTTTTTTCTAAATGGGACAAAGCGTAATTACCATAAACAATCCATATGCATAGCAGGACGACATGCGTAGGTACCGTCCCTTGCGGCGATCCTAGCAAAACCTATCTCTTGTTTCATATCCAAGCCAAGAATCGCCGCGCGAGCTTCTACGAACGGCCAATCGAAGAAATCGCCTGAAATAACACAAGTAATAATGTTTCAAGAGATCTCGTTACCAGGCTGGCTTACTAGTCAGACTTTTAATAAAATCTGTTAGGTCACTCAGCACTTGCTTTGTTTGGTTAATTGTTGGTGTAGGTACTTATTATTTACATACCTACTATCTAGTTTAAGGTAATTACGTGTCCAATTTGTACCTACACCCTTATCTACCTAATTATAGTAAACTAGCTGACCCGTGCCCACTTCGTTGGGCATAATTCGACCGTTTTTTCTCCGATTCGCTTTGCAAAACGGACTACCACGTAAAAGCCTTTTTATTTTTCGATTTTGTATATAGCCTATGACACTCAGCAATAATGTGGCTTTCTAATGGTGAAAGAATTTTTAAAATCGGTTCAGTAGATCCCGAGATTACCCCTTACAATTGAACAAATATACAAACATACAAACTTTACCTCTTTATAATATTAGTATAGATAAGTATTACTTAAGTTTAACTATTACTAAAATTTGATTTTATAAATAAAATAAATAAATTAAGAGTCAGATGCTGATCTTGGAATTTGGACAATGCGTGCACATGGCACGCATTGTCCGGAAATTCCTATATCTGTAGCTCTCACCACCGGTAGCTTGGACCTTGCTTGGACGCTGACGGCGGCAATCTAGTTTTTAAGTTCTTTAAGTACGTACAACAATAGATTTCACAGCTAAATTAAATATAATGTAGTTACCGTTGTACGTCACGAATATGTGTGGCTTGACATCCATGATATGGTCAAAAAACTTCTGTATCAGACCTAGTTCATTTTCTTCATTAAACACTATGAATTGTCTGAAAATATGAAATATTGTTAAAAGAAAAATCCTATTATCAAAATAATATTCATATAGACCATAGAACTGACTTCAAAAATGAGGAGGTTCTCAATTCGCTTGCATTTTTTTATGTATGTAACACGATTTCTTCGCGAATTCAAAACTGATATTTTGATAATTCCTTTTTGGATCGGGTTGATATACTTCAGAGGTGGTTCTATATGAATTTCATGAAGATCGGACAAGTACTTTTTGAGTCGAAAAAGGTTTCGATAACGCGATCTAGGAATCGACAAGATGGTGCAGCGCCATCTAGTTGTGAAATTGAAACTAAATATAAATTCAAAGTAACACACAGACACAGAACAAACGTATGTACATATAATATTATGTTATTCAAAAAATATTTCTTCTCGGTTGGGATCAAACTCACAACCCACTATAAAATATAACAACTTACCCTTCAAATTCTGGCTTAGGCGTGTACTCAAAATCTTCAACATCAACTGATATAATCTCCCTATTCGTTATCAAGTATCCCTGAGCATCGATCATGTATGATATCATCATGATCTGATCCGTCTGCGAGTCCGGAAACTTCAGTGGAAGTTTGGTTGTCTCTATATCAAATGCTAGAACTATTGGGTCGGGTCGTTCGATGATGTCGTCTCGCTTTGTGAATATAGGCGTCTCTGTTCCTCTGCTTTTCACTGTGTACCAGGAGCCGCAGAATATCTGCATATCTGTTGATACTCTGACGTGGTAAGGTACGTCATGTTCTCTGAAATAAGGAATAGCACAATTTACTCTACTACCTTTAAGTATAAGTGGGGAAGAACTTGGCGTGCGTTTTGATCAGTTATAAATAAATGAATATTCACGGACGATTCACACATCTAGTCCAAAACTAAGCAAAGCTTGGAAACTAGATGCTGAATACATAGTATAGTTGCAGATGTTATATAGATAAAACACAATAAAATGGCTATCTAACCCATGTATGTACACCTGAATTGGGACCACTAGTAAACTTGAATGGACGGGTAAACACAAGACTATTCATCTTCAGGATATAGAAATAACCCCACTAAAAATGGCCAAAACCATAAAAAAAATATGCAGACCTACTGTGTACCTACTCAAAATATGCAGACCTACTGTGTACCTACTCAAAATATCTTGGCAAACTTAAAAGAGTGAAATGCATTACTATAATTTTATGCATTTAACTTATCATGTAGGTCCAGTGTAAATACATATAATCACACATTTTGATATTCAAGAGATAGAGAAATTCCTATTCTAGGAAAGGAATAGATTTTCACCTGATATCTAGAATATTCTCCATATGATCAGTAGTTTTCTTTGCATGTTCAATCGCCGCGGCGCTTGTTAGAGTGTTCGTTAACATTTCAGCGTAAATAGCATCTTTCTTCTCTCTCTCCTTGTTTTTATTGACGGCTGTGAGTAATTCTCTTCTGACTTTCATCAGCTCATTTTGAGTCATAAAAGATAGTTTGATATACCGTTGCTTTAAGCCGGAGAGGTGATTTAGCTGTAATTAATGTGTATGTAAATTTTGTTTAGTAAAATCATGGAGATACATAAATATTCCTGGACATGTTTAATTTGGATCTAGTTTAGACATAGATTTGTTACATACTCTAGGTCATAGTCGCCGGGAGGGCACCCTTCACCATCAATCGTGTAAGACTTCACTGTTACGTATGAGTGTGTTTTCCATGGCGCCTATCATTTATAACCATATCCCATTGTCAATTCGTACGGTCAGCAATTTGAGTGCATTTAAGAAGTTACTGTCTAAGTTATTGGAAGAAAAGGCATATTACTCAATTGACGAATTTTTAAATGACAAATTATTATAAAACTAGGGCTTTTAATTTTATTTTTTATTGGACATTAGTTTGTTGACATTATTAATTTGAAATCATTTTTATTGTATATTAAATTCTATTAATTCATTATTATTATTATGCATGATGTTTGTAAGCCTCAGGCTGAACTAGAGATATGATGACTAAATTAAGACCAATGTAATTACCTAGTTTCTACAAACAATAAATATCATTTCATTTCATCATTTCATTTCATCATTTCATTTCATTTCTAGTTTAGACATAGATACTAAGCAAAGCTAAACTATGGGAACTAGATTAAGTACTTTTTTTTTATATATCCTGCTACTTGGCTATCTGTTTAGGAACAATGATCCAAGATGCCGGCTGAAGACATCCTCTGGTTTATTGTCTTAGAGAGAGAGATATATCCATTGAGCCATCTCTCATCGGAACTAGATTACTAATAGAATTTTTATTATAATGTGTGGTAACAAAAAAAACTTTACAAATATATTTTTTGTTAGGTGATCTAGGTATGCCTGTATCCTATTTTATTTTTCTTACCAAATCCAAGTCTTCCTTCTCAACTACTTCTATTTTATGCAGAGTACCAACAAACTTCTTTGAAAGGTACTGAATAACTTCTTGCTCACATTCCCTTCGAGCCAGTATCATGAAGTATGGTTGGAATGTTAAAGAAATCTTGAAACGGGATCCATCCATCTCTATAAAGTAGTAGTCCATAGCTGCTACAATTCTCTTGTCTTCATCAAGTATTTCTGCCTGTATTTTGAAGAAATCATATACAAATAGGTACATTTAATTACCAAAAAACAACAGTGAAATATATGTATAGCTATAGAATTGTTTTGTGGAAGTATAAATAAATAAGAATACAAAGAGGTTGAATAGAATCATCCTAGACAAACTAAAAAATAATATAATATTTGAAACTATCATGGTTTTGAATATAAATAAATAATAATGCTGGACAATCCACACATCATCTAGCCCCAAGCTAAGCAGAGCTTGTGTTATGGGTACTAGAAGACTGACATACTTAATACATTACATAGATAGATATTTCTTATTATTAATAATATAGCGATAATATGACTAAGGAGCTAGCATCAGCTCTATCATAAAAAAGGTCGGCTTACTTTTGTGTAGGTACTTACAGTGTGCATGTTTATCATGTATCCAGTCCTCTCCTTGGCATCTCGTACTCTATCGAATCCATATTTTGAATCAATCCTATCATTGTCTACAGCAACACGAATGCGGTTTTCCGAAGATTCTTCCCTGTGTTATAAAATAACGTTGAACGTAATAACAACTTTACGCAAACAAATTTATGACACAAAACAAACATACCTCGGTCCAGATGAACCTGCATCATTTCTATTATAGCTTTCGCGCTCTGATCTATATTTTCCAGTGTTTTGTAGCACCATTTTAGCTTTGCATTATTGCATTTCCTAATAAGAAAAGAAAACTAAAAATTTAACCTACAACAAACAAACACAAATACACAAAACAGCTGTCTATCATAATTCGCGCCTTTTTGTAATGCGTTCCATTCCCTACCGTAATAAATTTCATTATGTTTAGCATAAACTGATGTTTTTTTTTTATTTTTCCTGCCAGACCTTATGATGTTATCCGTTCTAAAGATTCATTCTGTCATTGTCAAACATTGTTTTGATGGAAAAGAAGAAGAAAATATATTGTTTGTTGGTCGATTGCCTCCTGCGAAACTAATTTTTAGCGGTTAGAAAATATACTAGAGTATCAAGCATAAATGTGGTGATTTTTAAAATGAATAATTCACGAGATAATAGCTCCATCGATGACATCTACTTGTTCAATAACAATACAAGCTACACTAGAAAAGGGGACGTGAGTATGAGCAGCACACTCGCCGACTTCGAAAGAATGCGTATTTCTGCTCTTACGAAAGCCGCTGTTATGAGCCCTCACGTCAAAGAAGTTACAATAGGCCCCAAAAGTCCAATAAAGAAAGAACCGCCCGAGGAGGCTGAACCTGTGCAAACGGAAATCATAGACGAAGAAACACTTTTGAAGGACCGACTTCGCAATGATTTACGATACACACTGATAATGAAAAAGTTTGAAGCCAAACTACAAGAAGCTTCAGAAACCATTTTTAAAGGCCTAGTAGAGGAAATGATTGATAAACGTACGGAGACTATGGAAAGATGCCGCAAAACACAGACTGAGCAATGCAAGCGCAAGATACTTGAGATGCAAAAGTTGCAATTACTGAAAGAAATGCAGGCCAACGACAATTATTCCATACTAGAAAACGCAAGATTGGATCAACAGAAATGCCAAATGCTCCAACAACAGAAACTAGATAACATGAACAGAGCACTGGAGGAACAAAACAGGGCCACAGCTCGCTTTGCAGCCATCACCGACAGCCACACCAAGATCTGCATCTGCTATAATGAAATCATAACCATTGTGAACACTGAACCATATGCTAAACTCATTTTCAACAATTATGTTCCTGGCATTAATACAGTAGTAACTAATATTGGCATCATTTTGGACTTGTGTAATACAGACCAAACAAGTGATAAAGAAGTAAAGCAAGCTGCAGTACTCTTACTTAACCTCACCAACATCAAATCCAAGTTACTTGAAGAGATAAATGCACTAAAACAAGAAGACATCAACAAAAAAAATGCAGAGATAGAGGCCCAGAAACAGAAAGAGTTGGAAGAGAAAAAGCTGGCAGAGAAACAAGAAGCAGCCAAACTAGCTCAAGCACAAAAGGAGGCTGCTAATGCTCAAGCACCGGTTCAGACAAAGACAGTCCCAATGTTTTATTCACATAAAAACTATACCTACTACCAGGAACTAAGCAAATTCTTAGAGCAATATGAAGGACAGTACAAAGAACTGCTAGAAAATATCAATCTGAAAAAGTTCCGCTTTGACTGTCAAAAGGCAGTTAACACTCCTGTAAATGCCTTATCATCAGTCAGTGGAATGCACATTAGAGATAAGTATGACAAGCTTTCGAAACTACTCAAAGGAGAAAGAGTTCAAGTGTTGGACACATATGTTATTGCAACACAACATCCCCAAGGACTTGCTTACTGCACAGCACTGTTGGCCAAAAAAATAGTCCGGCAAGGTGATCTTTTAGTTTCCAGTAACCCAGAAGCAGCTTTTCCATTAGCTGCATTAACTGCAACACTGTGGGCACAGTTCCCTGACTTTGGAAAACTTCTAGAAGCTTACTTCCACAAACTATGCCCATATTTAGTACCAATGTTTCTACCACAAAAGGAAGGACAGACTGATAAAGAGTTTTATCTATCAAGAGGTTATACCTACAATGAAGATGGGGTGGTGGAGAAACAAGACAAGTTTTTGAAGAGGATGTCCGGTATTTTTAGGCTGAGATGTGCGATCTGGATAGCTACCACACCAAAGTTCATAAATACTCCAAACCCACATGGCATGCAATTTGGTTGGCAATGGCTAGCCTCCTTTGTAAATCTAAAACCTGAACCAGATATTTGTGCAACTTTACTGCATGTCTTTTTTGCTGTCTGTGGTTCTGAGTTTTACAAACTGTATGGTAGACAATTCTTAAAAATAATTAAGTTAGTAAACTTACAGTATATGGTAATTCTTCAGAATATTGATGAAGGTGGTCCTAAAACAAGACTGGAAGTATTTTTACAGAATGTTCTGAGTACTGGATTCATACCACCTCCCACCGGAGTACTGAGTCCAAATACTTGGTAATATTAAGTTGTTTGTTATGAGCTAAAAGTAATTATTTAATATGACATGATAGCCTGATGTGAATTTTTAACATGAAATTGTAAATTGTTAGTTTGATTATGCATGCTGGTTAGTGATTATTATAAGTTATAAATAATGTAAATAATGTAGTTGATAATTAGAAACAGTATTTTTTTTCATTGTATGTATGTGTTTTTTATATGCATTATGAATCTAAGTAGGTTAGTTAAATTTTGTCTGAAATTAGGAATATCATTTAAGTATTTTTTTAAATATAATTTGTAAGTAAAGCTGGATTAAATTGAATGTTTCATTTTGGAATTAAATTGTATTATTTTCGTTTATCCTATAGTGCAGGCAGGATATCCAAATTGTATAATGAGCTCTATTGTAGTAATACTTACTGACACATAGGTAATTTATTCATACCAGTCAGTCTTACATTTATACAGCATACCCATACCCAATAATAAGCGGTCGCCGCTGCCACCTAGATAAACCAAAGATGTTTTTTAGCTTAGTGTTTTTAGACTTTGCTAAAGTTGCAACGAGTTACAGTGTGACTCGTTGGGAATTTTTTTCCCAACGAGTCACAGTGTGACTGGATTTGGTGTGACTGGTTGGGAACTCACCTGCTATAGCTGTCTCCAAAAGAATTCAGTTTTCAAGATTTTACACTGAGCCGAGGGAAATTATGATTTCAGAGTGGGCAGCACTGCCATAAATGTCAATTGTCATCCATCCTCCTAGTCTGTGGTTCGTCAAAACATTGTCTTTGTCTATTTCAAGAAAAAAAAAACAAAGCCATAAAAAAGCGAGTGGTGCTGGCTAGCTGATGTACAGTGTGCTTTTAAAGGTTCCATAATGTGAGCATGCTTCGTAATCAGTAGCATTTACTAAATTGATAATAAGCTGTGTACTTAGATGAACATTAAATTTCTTGAAAAGCATCGAATCAACATGTTGGGAACTAATGACGATGAATTCATGGCGAGGTACTCAGCTTTCAACCCCTATCGCCTTCGGCATAGAGAAATGGGTTTCCAGACTCCGATCGGGGCAGGGGATGCGATTGCCAAGAGCTTGTACTGCGGTATGAAGCCAATTTACTGTTGGTCCAGCAATGATCCGAATACTCCAACTGGGGGAATCTTCAACCTTGAATTTTCGCCAGAAGGGTAAGTGTTTAAACACTCGATAGCCTTCACGTAATACCAGTCATTTCCAGATGTTTTTCGACTAGATATTTCTCGACAAGGAACTTCCTACTACTGTACCAAACAAATGCTGTTTCATTGTTGTTTTGCTTTTGCAATGCTTTAATAGTTTATTGTTCCTTCCGGCCGTTTTCGCAACTAATTTTCGAAACCAGTTGCGAAAACGGAAATATTATTCTTTACCCGCAACTGGTTGCGTCAGAAGAATAAATATTCTTTAACCGCAACCAGTTGCGAATAAATAATTCATATTTTATATTATATTTTAAGAAAAATATTGGTAACCTAGGATAGGTAAAAAATGAGTTTCACACATAAACAACCAAGAGATTTGAATAAGAGGTGAGTTGTTATCTTCATTTTAAGTAAAATAAATCTGAAAAAATATTTTTTTATGAAAAAACCTAGAATACAATTTTTCTTCAAAGTTTCTAAAACATTAGAATAATTTCATTTTGAATAATTACTTATTCTTATTTCTTGTTAGTGAGCTGGCGTAAATTTATTTTATGTAATCGAGCTAGGCCTATACCTACACCTCGCAACGTGACTGTTTTTGGACATTTTTTTTTACACGTCATTGGCAAGTATTTGACCGCGATCTAATCTGATGTGAAGTGACGATGCGGTCTACGATGTAGAACACTTGCCTAGAAGATACCTTAGATTCACTCGTCTATTAAAAATAAAATCAAAATTATAGGACTTGGGAAACACAGACGCCGGTAACGAGTTCCACTCTTTGGCTGACCGCATTATAAAAGTAGACTTTTTTATATTTGTGAAGCTTAAAACTTAAAGAAAAAACATTTGTAAACACTTTTTGGGTTGCATTGATTGCTGCTAATTCAAAATGTAGGGTAATGTTTGTAGGAGGGGCCACAAAAAAATAGATGATTGAAGCGAAACAATAAAATTAATTATAATGCGATAAATAAAAAAATATCGCAGAGAGACAAAACCACATTGGTTTTGTGAAAAGAAATGATCACGAAAGAAGGTGCGAAACAAGAAATAAATTCTTTTTTGCAACTGGTTGTGAAACATAAAAGCGTTACTGTCTAGGTGCGAAAAAAGAATTAAAACTCTTCTGCCGCAACCAGTTGCGGGTAAAGAATTATATTTCCGTTTTCGCAACTGGTTACGAAAATTGGTTGCGAAAACGGCCGGAAGGTTATTGTTTCATTCTTTATATATTCTGAAGCCATTCCTGGTATTTGTAATTTTTTTTTCAATTGCAATTTGTTCAATTGTTCTTTATTCTTTATTCTTTATTGTACACATAAAATACAGAGAAAAAAACTACAAAACAAAACATGTACATATAGGCGAGCTTAACCCTAAAGAGAGTTCTCTTCCAGCAAACCTTGGTATGAGTGAGGGTAGAAGAGATGTGGGAAGTGTACTAAATGTATGAGAATTTTATGCTGTTATTAATTATTAATTCTTAGGACTTAAAAAACTATACTATAATCATTTAATTTTCGTTAATAAAACATTTTTTTTTTCTTCTATCATCCCTCAGCTTTTTGTGTTTTCTAGTGTACAATATAAGTAAGAAGTATAATTCCTAACAGTTTAGTTCAACAGATTTAGTTCTTTTGTATCCACTTCTTTGAATCTTTGAATATTCTATTGCATTTTAAATACAAATGATTTTATACTCTGTAAAGGGAGCTATCAAGGCAGTGTTTTTAAATTGTAATTTCATTCAAGGTTGTCTGGTCTCTACCAGAGATTACTGTTTAGTGATTCGGCTACCCCTTTTAAGACTAAGTTTAATTTTCATGTATGCAACCAGCTTTTTTTTTGTAACTACATACATGTCTATTAACACCCAGAAACAGAAAAAATATTTATGTTTATCAAGCAAACATTTGCTCTGGTTGGGAATCAAACCCTCAGCATGGAAGGCAGAGCTAATACCAACTGAGCTGTAACACCTGTCTATTATATTATCTTATATAATTTCATTTGTTTCAGATCATTGTTAGTTGCCGCTTGCGAGAAGAGAACAATTCAGATATTTGATCCGGTCAACCAACACAGGATTCATTGCATAGTCAATGCACATGCTGACTGCATCAATTGTATTAAGTAAGTGATTAAAACTAAATAGAAAAAGCTTTTTAACAAAAAAAATTACTCCCGAAAAATATCTGTTTGTTCTATCCTAATTACTGAACTCATAAGTAAAGCTAGTAATTTTAAGTTGTTAGAAAAGAAAAAAGACCAAACCAGTATTCTTCAAAATTATATGGGATATCTCTCTTTACAATAAAAAAAGTATTATCAAAATCTGACTATGTACTTTGTTAAAAGTTCTACATGATCAAACATTTAAAAAAATATGCACATTTATTAAAATATGCTCTGTTATTAATACAGTGGGCCCCCGGTAATTCAATCTTTGTTTAATTTGACTTTGTAATACTGACAAGCCTATCACTGGTAACACTACCATTTTTCTCTCTAAGTATGTTTATAAGTTTTGTGTATTTTATTTTACGTAGTATAGCTTAATATCTAAGTTTTCTCTGAAGTATTTTTGTAAATACATACATAGAATCATAGTATCACCTAGACACAGACAGAATAAATATTTATATTCATCACGCAAACATTTGCCCAGAGTGGGAATTGAACCCACGACCTACCATGAAAGGCAGAGCTACTACCTACTGAACTGTAACACCTGTCTATATCATACTTATCAGTACAATAACCATTTTTTATTCACAGATTTCTAGACTCGCGTATGTTTGCTACATGCTCAGATGATACCACTATAGCGCTATGGGACGTTCGCAATCTCAGTAAGAAAATCCGGACTCTGATGGGTCACTCTAAATGGGTGAAGAATATAGAATTCTCGCAAAAAGACAAACTTCTCGTCACTTCCGGTTTGGACGGAAGTATATACACTTGGGACATAAATTCGTATACGGAATACAATTTGACATACCAGAAGTTAGTAACAAAAGCATTATAACTGACCTTGACATGCGTTCATTTCATTATGAGTCTAAAGTGAATGGCATAACGTTCATTTTATTTAAAGCTTATTTGTAGATAGGTCGTTGACGTATTGATATCACAATAATTAACTATAAATTGTTTACTTTAGATTGAAAATAACTTGATGTCGGAATATTTTATCTGAGTGGTCATTATATTAAAATAAATATTTGTTTTTGACGTGACAACGTCTTATAATTCGATAGAGCCGGCTGCACGCACGAAAAAACATGACTCATGCGGCGTTACCTCGCTCTGAGACTCATGCGGCGTTACCTCGCTCTGAGGCGTTCCATGAAGTGCAAGCGAGAGCGCGGAACGAGCGACAAAGAAGCACAATCGGCCTTTGCGTTCGTTGTCACGTTCAACTATCGTCAGTAAACCGACTTTACAGACAACCATTTTTTTTTTCTAGGGTTTTCCACACTTCGAGTTTAATGAGATGTCGATTATCACCAGACTCAAAACAAATGGTGCTCTCGACGACAGGAGGCTTAATAGTTTTAATACACAATTTGAATCTCACAACACTGAGTACTGACTTGATGGGCTTTAAGGTACCTATGTGTTGTGCAAACTATGCGTATTTTTGTGATATATCTAAGAATATATCTTTATTTTTTATTTTATACGTATAATAAAAACGATCTATTTATGTAATGTATTGTATTAAGTATGTCACTCTTTTAGTACCCATAACACAAGCTCTGCTTAGCTTGGGGCTAGATGATGTTGGGTGGATTGTCCAGAATTATTTATTACGCTTAAACGTCATAAAAACCAAAATTACGATAACTGTAAATAATTTCCTCTAAACTGTAGATGGAGTTATTTAATTTTTTAAGAGCATTAAAGCTTTCATTCCATCTCTAAAAAAATCACCCACAAATCCCATATTATATGAGATTTTATATGGGTTACCATGTAAAATCCCATATAATATAATGCCTTCAAACCCATATGGTGGTATATCACCACCATACAAATCCCTTAAACTCTACATTAACTTGTTTTCCAGCCAAATCTGTATCGACTAATGCAAATGAGCCAGCAACCGATCCCCGTCGCGTCTAGATACGACTATCTGTTCGCCGAGGACAGGAAAGAGAACAGAGTCGAGTTCATTTCTGACTTCCCAGCTGGAAACGATGCTGAGGTTGTCAGTTCTTTACAGGTGATTGATAAAAATTCTAATAAAATCTATGGTAGAACAAAACAAAGAGCTATTCCACGATCGCTAATGAATAGTAAAAAAAACTAAAATCTAATATTAGAAACATTAAAAAAAAAGACGTGTGGCACACTGGAACTGGCGCGGTAAAGCTATTGCATTTTTTGTCCCCGGTCGGAGTGTTAGGTTATTTCGTTACGGAATTTCTGGATTCGGTCTCCACGCTCAAGGCCCGCGATAGAAGCTATGCGATAGCAATAGCTTAAAATACTATGTTTTTCCATACACGATGTGTTTGTAAATGTAGTGTTTTTTTAATGTGATCAGTTGCTCAAAGTGTTAATTACCACGCGTGTAATTAATCTCTTAACTTTGAGCTACTTTTATTGTTTGTTTATGTCGTTTTGGCCGCGTTTTTATAGTCATGGCCCCTAGTGAACTGCTGAGTTACTTTGAAAAGAGACACTAGTTTTCACAACTACATTCGCTGTGTAAAATCCGTGTACACAAGTTCGAAAATCATCTTGTCGAAGTTGAATACTAATACAAACAAACTATGCCAACATTTATGTATAAGTTCTGTATATTTTTCTTTGTTCATTGTGAGATTTAATTATATTTTAGAATGTTTTAAAATAGTAAATGTTGTGTCCTCAGATTCACCCACAAGGCTGGACAGCACTGAGTAGGAATATAAGCCACGATGACAAGTCTGAGGTATGTTTAGTGCTACGGGACCCGTAGAATTTTAAATTAAAATATTTTATTTAGCTTATTACTTTGCTTTACTAGCTTCTTTTTTGTATCTGTCTGATAAGACAGCCGTCACAGCTCAGTTGGTAGGAGCTCTGCCTTCCATGCTGTGTGTCGTGGGTTCGATTCCCACCCAGAGCAAATGATTGTACGTAAATATTTGGACTGTGTCTGGGTGTTTTGTATTTTATATTTTTTATTATTATGTACAGTGGACGTGCATTCACGACATTCAGCCCATAGACCCACGCGACGACAAGAGCACTCGAGATCGCACTCCGTCCCCTCCCCCGCCACCTGTCGTACCCCGCCGCAGACCGGCGGCCAGGCAGTAAGTGCTATTTATTTATACCTTATTTGTAGCTGAATTTCAATATACACCCTTGGTTAAAGTATAATGATCCACAGATAGATACAACTATCAAAAATATAGTAGTGTACTAAATGTATTATTCAAAGTTGTTTTTTAATATGCCCATTTTTAATGTTACCAATTTCACATCTATGTATATACAAACTTTTTTAATTCAAATATGAAATTGGTAAAAGTTAATTATGTACTTACTTAAAAGAAATTAAACGAAACGCGCAACGACTCTTAAAAGTACCCTCCAACAACTAATGATGTATTATCAAGTAGTTTTTTTACCTTCTTTCTAACGGAGTTTTTTTGTGTTTATTCCAGAACACGTCAAGCACTTCGCAGAAGTCCTCGTTTCACAAACCGAACGCAACCTTTCAACCGTTCCGAAGAAGCACCAATCAGACGATCGCGTCGCCTGGCGCCGCGGCCTGACGAGAGCGAGCGAGACGGAGATAGCGCCAGAGAGGCTGAGAGGGAGGAAGACAGAGAACCGGTGGCCGGGCCGAGTCGCGCGATCAGTCCCGAAGTTAGTCCGGAGAATGCCGCGAGTGCTGATGCGGCGGCTTCTAGACTGGGAATGGTATTTATCCACTTTTATAGTTAAGAGTATGACTGAAAAAACATTTCTTATTTATATAAGAGCGAGCGAGACGGAAAGAGCTTCTGTATAGTGGAAATGGGTAACAAAATTGTTGCATGTAGGTATTTTGCTGTAAGGAATTACTCAGAGCGAGCGAGATGGAGATATTGTCTGATAGAAAAAGACAAAAAACTACAACGTACAATAATTAAATAACTAAAGAGTTCAAGATTTTAAGCAAGTCCTGGCCAAAACTGTGCTATTGGTTTCATATTACATATATTTACCTTAGATTTACCATCTTTCTGCACATCCAGGAAGACTGGCAGACAATGCTCTTAGCATTAAGTCCTCCTAGCACTAACGCTATGTGTGAAATTTTAAAATAAATAAATTATATTTTTTATCATTACAGGGTATTCAAAACGACTTGTGGGAAGCTAGTATCACAATCAAGCAACATAGGTTATTGCAAGAGATATTTAGACGGTAAGAAACAATTTTAATGTCGGTCACATTATTGCACCATTATTTTTTTAAACATTTGTCTTACAAACATTGGCTTTGTATGAAATCTTTTAACATTTCTTGGATCACATTGGTCACGCCCACTGGCTGGCTATTCAATTGGTTTTAGATTCTAGGGATGCCTGTAATTACTAAAAATAATGCATTTAAATTTGGTACATTTGCCATCACATCACATTTGCATTTTAATATATTTTATCAATGTAAAAGACTAACTGGTTTTATAACTCGACAGACGTCACTGCTCAGTTGGTAGTAGCTCTTACTCCCTCTGTGGGTCGTGGGTTCGATTCTCACCGAGCAAATGTTTGTGTGATGATCATAAACATTTGTTCTGTGTCTGGGTGTTAGTATGTATACTATGTATGTATTTATAAAAAAAAATACAAGTGTTCTATCAGCAATCTAGCTTCCATAACACAAACTTGCTTACTTTGGGACTAGAGTGTGATGTGTGATATTTATTAGCAGAGGATCAGTTCGGCGCAGTTTCAACATGCAACGAATAACGGGCATCAACACGGGTATCACTCCTCCGCAGCCGAGACCCTTGGGTCCTCTCGCACAGCACGACTATGACAGGTATCTATTTAATTATTAGCTGATGACTGCGACCTCGTCTTATTATTGTTATATTTTGAATAATACACACAATATCCTTATAAATTATTAAATTATAGCCTATGTGTTATTACGGTTTAAGATATACATAATTCACTTAATTATCAGAAAGACAGGACACACATTATTTATGAGTAACAACAATAAACCCAAGTAGCATTTTACTCCATTTAAGAGTACACATTTAGTTCCCAGGTGTAGTTGAAGCATTATTACAGTTCACTCGTGTTGTATAAGCTGCATTATTTATACCTATACCTGTATATTATACCTGTCTAAGGGGCTTAGCTTGGGGCTAGACGATGTTGTGTGGATTGTCCAGTATTATTTATAATTTATTTAGCATCAGGTGAATCATCTGCTTGTTTTTTTTTTTCAGACCATCTATGTCCGGCATGACGCCTGAAACACAGGGTGTCGTGGAAAGGCAAATGTTTGGGCATATGAAACCAGAATCCATTATAAAGAACAAGCCGCGCTTGCTTTACCATATAGAAGAGACGAACCAGGGAAAAGGATTTATCAAGGTTAGTTTTGTTTTAGCTTTGCTCTCTTTTTGTTTTGAATATCAACAGTGTTATAATATACAGATAGTATTCAAAATAACTTAAAAACGTGAAACTAATGGCAAAAAACAAGTACTAATTTGTCGATAAACTCGAGGCGATTTACATAATCTCAGCCATAGTTAAAAAATGCTATTTTGTTTATTGTGAGTTGGCGTATTAGAAAGATCTGTTTGGTGAAGTGGTTTCATTTTAGATAGGCGAAACAGCACAGTTTTTATTAGTTGTGTATTACATGGTCGTGGGTTCGATTTCCACAATTTCCACTAACAAACATTTACTTGATAGCAAACGTGATGTTTTTTCTGTGCCTTGTTACTTATTCTATGAATGTATGTATTTCGACCGATGTGGCGCGGCGGGCGAAGGTCCGCAAATATTTATTCCGGGTGTTCTGGGTATTGTATGTGTATAATAAAAAATATCTATCTATGTAATGTATTGTATTAAGTATGTCAGTCTTCTAGTACCCATAACACAAGCTCTGCTTAGCTTGGGGCTAGATGATGTTGTGTGGATTGTCCAGCATTATTTATTTAAAAAAATGTATCTGGCAGCAATCTAGTTAACATATAACAAGCTTTGCTTAGTTTGGTACTAGATGGCGTTTTGTAAATGACGTAAATGACAATAAATATTTATTTAACAAGCTGAGACTGAGCCCTTTTGACTCACCTATCTTGTTGATTCTTGTGTATTTTATTGTATTTGTATTGTCTTATGTTGCTTTTTTATGTTATTTTCGGTCTGTGTTGTCAAATAAATATATTTAATTTTATTTATTTACTATAAATAAATTCGTTTCCAGGAGCTGTGCTACTCAGCAGACGGCCGCATCGTGTGCTCTCCGTTCGGCAAAGGCATTCGACTTCTATCGCTAGACGAAAACTGCAGCGAAATATCCAGCGTTATACAAGACTTCGAGCGTCCCACTAAAATGTATGAGATCGGACAAAGCCTCGGCCATCACTCGGATCTTGTAGTGTGCTCTAAGTTCAACCCGCGGTTTCATATGCTCGTCTCGGGCTGCTTGGAGGGAAAAGTTGTCTGGTACCAACCTTTTAGTGGCGAGAGCTTGTATTAAATAATAAATAGTGTTCACAATATGGCTTGTTTTTTATTTATTCTAGAATTGAATAGAATATAGGTGATAGCTATCCTGCAATATTTAAGTTGGAATTTTCATTTTAGGTTGGTGATAGACGTCTCAAGTGCAGAATAGATGCTAAAATTTAGGTACCAAAAAACACCAAGTTATAGCTTTGTCGTATGAAATCTTATAATCACTATGATGCTTTAATTTCAAATAATGACATTTATCGTTATACCTACCCTACCTGTAGAATAGACCGTAGTTTTAACATGAGTTCGAGTCCTCGGGTAAAAATAAAAAAATATAAACAGTTTAAATAGATGTATAATTCAAAAAGATCACAACAGCACTACATTGCATAAAATCTTCAGTACAAATAGATTTATTTTTACAATTACAATCAAACATGGCCGCCCTCTTTGAGCTTGGCGACCAATGTGTCTACATCAGGGACTATGGAGCCTGCCTGTCTCACTGGAGGATCTTCCACGGAGACCACCTTGATCCGAGCTGATATGTCCACACCCAGGTCTTTAGCTGTCATCTTCTTTAGGGGCTTCTTTTTTGCTTTCTGAAAGAAAAATACATGGTTAAAAAAATATTGGTAGGTTTTTCAGGTATCTCATCTCAATAGGGTAATTAATAATGCTCACTAGAAGGGCTATATTTCACCGGGACACTATGACGGCGCAACTAGCAAAATGTATACAGCTCTAAGTTACTCACCCAATGTCCGTTTGGTTGCGCAACCAAACGTACATTTTGAAATATAGCCCCAAGTGTTATTCTTTAAAAAAACAGGTAATTATAACATAAGAATAAACATAATATTTGATGGCAAACATTGATGTTTGTTCTTTGAGTTACAAAATATATGTAGGTTATTCACAAAACAGGTACATAGGTATTTAACCAGAAATCTAGCAAGTTTGCTTAGTATAAGGCTAAATGGCGTTGTGTGTTATGTCAAAGTATTTAATAATCTCTCTAAAATGAATGTGAATTATATTTACCATAATATTGGGCAGGGTTGCGTATCTAGGCTCGTTGAGTCGCAGATCTGCGCTAATAACCGCAGGCAGCTTGATTTTGATATTCTCGAGGCCTCCATCAATCTCTCTAGTCACAGATAGCCCGCCATCTGATTTCTCTATCTGAAAACAAACGTTGAATGCATAATAAGTACCTAAATTAATGACAAAATTTCTTTTCTTTGAGTATTCCATTTCCTTTCTTGACTTCAAATGACCTACAGGTCATTAGAATACATCCTAGGTTTATCAGTAGGTGTACCTTGGAGGCAAAAGTTCCTTGTGGCCAGTCTAACAGAGCAGCAGTCATTTGTGCAGTTTGGTTGGAGTCATCATCTATTGCCTGAAAAAAAAAATGTTGTAAAAATAGAATTGAATTTTTCACATCATAGATCATACTCATCTCTGATCCTGAAATTACATCTCATGTCAAAAGAAAGAATAACCATTTATTAAAACTACCACCAAACAAAAATAAATAATATAAACAGTAAAACTTTTTAACAAAAAAATTAAACAATTGAAAAACATGTAATAATTTTTTATTCTATCCTAATAACTAAACTTCTTAAACTTATGTAATTAGACCTAGTAATTTAAAGTCAGCGCGTGTGTCCGATCGGGTTGCTGTCTCGCTGACATTCACTTTGTGATCATCACCTATCACGCTGTACTTAATACAGCGCCGACTCTAAATTACTAGGTTCTCTACCAACCTGTTTTCCAACTATAACAATATCGGCCTTCTCATCCTGAGAGAGCTTGGCGAGGATCTTGGCCACATGCAGAGGCTGCAGGGTCTCATACTCGGCTCCGGCCACTTCAACATGGATTGCACGGTCAGCTCCCATGGCTAAGGCAGTTCGGAGAGTTTCCTGAAATTAAAACGCTTTAAATTAAAAAAGAAATTTATATGAATAAATATCATATAATGTCTTAAGTATTTTAATTAATAATCACTATACATCATTTGGTTTTGGAAGCTTTAGGTTGTGCAAGAGAAGCTAGAAGCATTTCAGAAAACATATGATTGTTATTATTTTATAATAATCTTTTTTTATGAAATAAATAAATATTCACGGACTATTCACACATCACACTATAGTCCCAAACTAAGCACAAAGCTTGTACTGAGAGAACTATTAAATTAGGTTTCCTGTTTTACATAATTTATTAAGATGTTATAGATAGATCAAAAACCGTTCTCAGCGGTGCATCTTGGGAGAGACCTACATCCAACAGTGGACCGATATATGTTGATGATGATGTTGTAGATAAGTTACCTGTGCTTGAGCAGGTCCACAGGAAACAGCAATAACTTCACTGGCCATCTTCTTCTCCTTCATTCTGACTGCCTCCTCCACAGCAATCTCATCAAATGGATTCATCGAGTGCTTTACCCCATCTGTGACCACTCCGCTCTTGTCTGGTTTGACACGCACCTGACATACCAAAGTTCTTAATTAAAATCCCTCTATATTAATTTAATAACTCAATATTTTATTATAAGTACAAAATTAGGAATGAAAATATTAATAAGTTCAAGGTTGGTTGACTGATAAGATAATGAAAACCATCTTTGTAGTTAGGCGAAAACCCTGATAACTAGATTAATTACTTTACAAGCATACCATGTAAGTATAAAACAGGCATAATCACTAGTATTTCTCAAAAAATAACTAAATAATCTAGGATACATAACGTAAAAGTAACCTTTGCACTCCGTGGTTTACTTACCTTTACAGCGTAATCAATCACTCTTTTAACACCGACAAGCACGCGAGACATTATGGCTAAGTATAATTTAGGATATAAGTTTCAAAGAAGCCTAAATTTCTCTGCTAATCAAAACAAATGAAAACAGAGGACGAAGTCACAAAGACCGAAGTCCAGCCAATGCTGCCAGCTCTAAAATAGGATAATCCCCAATCCAAGTTTTGGGAAACAGGCTATGTGGATTAAGGGTAATTTTCAGACTGGGAGAAAAATTGCAGAGTTGGCAACACTGATTTTGTTTTAATAAATTAACAGCCCAAGCATTTTTCTTACTAAAATGTAATTCACCACCACATCAGCGTACGTGTTAAAAATATAAAAATGACAGGTTTTAAGCATTATTGTTTACAATAAAAAACATTGTTCAATAGTATCTATTTTAATATTTTTTATTCTTATAGTTGGTACGATTCACAAACACGTCATACTAAAATGTATCTAATATTTCTAGAACTTGAATTCTTTGTATTTCTTCGCTGTCTTAGCATCCGTATTCTGCTGCCGTTTTCTCTTGTTCTGGAATAAAAAAATATTTTTTATTATTAAATGTGTTAGACTCGTCTAACTTTCAATAAATGCTTAAAACTATTGTAACACAAATAGATTTTATTTCATTTTAACTCTTTGTAACATAATACAATAAAACAGCTGGCTGTAAGATCCTTGCCCGTTCTCCTAATCTTTTGTCGGCCAATCGGGACCAATTGGTAATTAGAATTGATCCTTATGATTTTACACAAGAAAACAAAGTACCTAGTGTGAACAAAGTACCTACACTACAACTAGTCAAACTTCAAACTTCAAACTTCAAATTCATTTATTCAATAAAATCACAAGGATTACTTTGAAACGTCTTACATACTAGATGATTCTAGGCGCCAGTTCGTCGCGACCAGAGTCTAGAAGAACTGGCAAGAAACTAGACCTGGATTCTACTGATTCTAGCGTTTTTTTCATATGATCCTTCTTACACTTTTCTTTACAATTATTTGTTTTAGTATAATTACTTGGGTCCCAATAGTTTGTTTAAATTACCTTTTGCCTGGCAACATGATCTGCCAACATATCAGACAAGTCTTCCTGGGCTTTGCCGGGCCGCTGTTCGCGTAGATGCCTCTCGTAGCGCGCCGCCACCGCCTCGGGCTCGAGCTCCAACTCTGACGGGTCGAGCGCGACCTCCACGCCGCCGAAACGCGGTTCAACGCCCTCGCTGGCGGTGCCCGATGGCGCGGGTATAGTTCGTTTGCCTGAATGTGCAAAATTTGTTTACATATGTACCTACATATTTAAAAAAAACCTGAATGTGCACAAAAGCACAGAATCTTTAGTGATGGGAGCGTTATATTTATCTCAAAATCAACTGAAAACCAGCGCTATAGAAACCTCACCGTCCCTATGGCATATGCTGAGTGGTAAACCTTTTACACATCTGTTCTTGTATAATTCGTCTAAATATATTATATTTAATATATTATAAATATATTATATTTAGACGAATTATACAAGAACAGAAAAAAGTAAAATTAATATTTACACAATAACATACATAATATTTATGTTATTGTGTAAATAAACTTTTTCAATTTTTTTTCTGTTGTCAATAAATTAGGGTTATTGTTTAGTTATTGACTCCAAAATAAGCCCATTGGCCTGATTTAGGTTTATTTTGGAGTCACTATTTAAGTCAATAATAAAATCATCCTTTATTGTGCACAAAATTACACAAGACAGAAATAGATCTCTTGAGACAAGTTATGTTCGCATATGTACATGCCCATGAGTGTTTGTTAAAGTGATGTTTACCTGGGTTAGCGGCATTGATGTCGTAGACGTGTGTAGACGCCATCATGCCCGCAGTGAGACCGACGCGCCGTTCGGGGAGTACTTGGTATAAAGCTGGAGTGTCACCTCTGAAACAATAAATACATAAATATTCACGGATAATAATACGATAGATTCTAGACAGATTCTAGAGTCTCTGACACAAATTTTACTTTGTTTTGAGACTAATATTTATTTCTAGCTGTTACGCTTCGTAACTTCGCACGAGTTGACGAAGAATGATGTTGACGAAAAGCTCGCTAAAAATACAGATTGAGAATGGTGCATTTAATTAATATGTTTAGACAGGTGTCACAGTTCAGTTGGTAGTAACTCTGCCTTCCATACTGTGGGTTGTGACTGTGAGACACAAAACAAATATTTATGCTTATCGCAAAAACATTTGCTCTGGGTGGCAATCGAACCCACAAACCACAGCAGGAAAGGCAGAGCTACTACCAACTGAGCTGTGATGCCTGTCGAATAGGTTTATGGTAAACTGGTTCCAGTCAACATCTTCTTCTTATCGTGTCGATGCTTCAACTGTATTTTGTTGTAGCGTCGTGTTGGAAAGATTAGCCAGACTAGACACTGCTTTACAGTCAACATAATGCCACATTACACGTGGTTCTGCGGAAACTCACCCTTCCACATCGCTTTCGCTCTTCTTCTTCCTGAGTTCGATGGTGTCGGGGGTCTCCATGCCGGGCGGCACGGAGCTGATGCCGAGGGGGGTGACGAGCCCCTCGCCAGGAGTCGCCACGCCTGCCGCCACTTCACCGTCACCTGTTTTCTCCCCTTCTTCTTCGGATTCCTCTGTAATCATTTATGTAGGTATTTGTAGGTAGGTTTATGTTTATAAAAACAATATAAATATTCACGGGACATTTCACAACACACTCTAGTCCCAAACTAAGCTAAACTTGTACTGTGGGAACTAGACTACTGATATGTAGTATAATCATAAACATTTTTGTATGTACATATTAGTAATTAATCTATTAATATCATATTATTATTTTGTGTGTAGTTATTTTTTTTATTAAACATTTCTCCAAGCACACCATCGCCAATACCTGATGTAATATATTTAAGATCCTATCCATACAAGGTTATCGTAGCTATCGCTGATTAGCGATAAGGCCGCCCATTGTGTGTCATAGTCAAAGGACAATGCCCAATGGGCTATGGGAATCTGTACCAACTTGCATCAATTTGAATTTACTCTCAAAGCCCTAATTTTTATTTACCTTTTCGCTACCAACAATATTTTTTTCAATGTTTAACCGCATTTCAAAATATTTAAAAATGTTTTTTATTTTATATCATGTTTGCCTTCTCAGCTAATGCTTACTTGGCAAACAAGATTTTTATGCTCAATGTCCACTCACGAAAATAGGTGACAGCTGGGATCGGAACAAAATAGTTGACGTGCGGAAGGCTTAGTCCGAGCTTGCATTTTAAAACTCCCTACTTTCGAGCCGACAGTCGTCTCTCGGATGTCCTTGTATTTTTGTATGGATGTCCGAAAAACGACTCTCGACTCGAGAGTCGGGAGTTTTAAAATGCAAGCTCGGACTAAGCACTCGGAAGTAGGAAATTGATAATCATGTTATGTATAATTAATTTTAATTTTCTAAACCCGGTTAAAAAAGACGGTTAAAAATTAACAAAGTACACGTATAAATAAAATATTAATTTTGATGATAATTAGCTTTTGATGCAATCTGGTACAGGGTTTGGGCTTGATTCTTTTTGTTAATTTCTTTAAATGTTTATTTTTGTATTAAGTTGTGGTATACAGTGAAGTACTTATTTCTATCTATCTATCTAATCATATAATTAGTTTGTACATTGAAAGTCAATAGTTCAATAGTTTTTTGATATGTACAAGTCTATCAAGTCATGTTAATATGTATTACTTTGATATAATTGTATGGTATTATGGTTTATGAAATAACTAAAAACATAAAACTATACCTTCTTCCGACTCCTCCTCAGATTCTGACTCCAGTTCACCCCACATTGTCCTATCAATATCTTGGTCTTCATTATCCTGGAAATAATTATTACAATAAAAAACTATTCTTTTATCATCAACATCTTGATGTTTTTTTAAAGTTCTTATTACGAAGTAGAAAATAACACTTTGATACCTCTCGCTCAAGCGGGATTTATATTAACTTACTTAATTATTTAACTGTTGTACAGTAATTTAATTAAGTAAGTTAATATAAAGAACCAATTTCAAAAATTTATACAGGGTTACACAGAAAATTATTGTTTATGTTCGCAAAATAGCTTAAACTAGTAAAAGATATATCATCAATTTATTTAATTTTGATTGCGTCTGAGTTCAGACGCAATAAAAAAAACCCTAAAAAATTTGAATTTCCCGCTAGAGCGAGAGGTATCACCTTAAGCTTGGTGTTCCAAAATTCAATCATTAGTCAAACATAGACATGGGAAAGGTTA
Organism: Ecliptopera silaceata; assembly: GCA_932527185.1. Taxonomy (NCBI): domain Eukaryota; kingdom Metazoa; phylum Arthropoda; class Insecta; order Lepidoptera; family Geometridae; genus Ecliptopera; species Ecliptopera silaceata. Next base: position 2,927,454 of record OW052208.1, on the reverse strand, counting down.
GGAAAAAATTGAGAAATTTTCTTAAATCTCTAGTTACATTTAAATAACTTACATCTTGTCCGCTGCTTTGATGTCCAAACACGTCTCCATACAGTGGTTTCCCGGTCTCATCGACGGGTGGTTTGCCCCACCCCCCGGCGTGGTACCCGAAGGCACAGGCGTCAGGTATGGGCGCGTTCAGTCCCGGGATCTTCAGGTTAGGATAAGATGGCGGTGGGCCGTAACGTTGCTGAGCGATTAACCATGGCGGAGGCACCTACAAAATAGGTAGTTTAATTTTCAGTTCGATAGTACAAATAAATAAATAAACAACAACTACATTTCTGTGGTAATGGTAACAAGCATTGAAATTATAAAAAAAAGTCTTTTTTTTTCAAAATAGGTCCATACATAATTTTATAAATACCTAATAATTGTAATTCTAATAATTATGTTTGGTGTATAAGTTTCAAAGTGCCTCTTATCTATAGGACCAAGTTTGTAACACTATATTGGCATAATACATCTAATAATTACAAAAAAGTCTATAAACAAAAAAATAAATACAATAAAAGTAGCTTTGCTTTAAAAGATAGCGTTGACATATAATTATTCTTGGACATTTCACACATCACATTTTAGTCCCGAACTAAGCAAAGCTTGTACTACGGAAACTAGATTGCTGATAGAATACTTATAAACATCTTTTTTGTAAATACATACATAGAAACATATGAGTAACATCCAGACAGACACGTAACAAATATATACGTAACGTGTCTGCTAGGATATTTTTTTACGTCGCACGTATCATATTAATTTACGATAATTTATTGAAATAAGGACCAGTTTCCAGAGTATCATTAAAAATAAAACTCTCTATATTTACTCTCCTATAATTATTGTAACACTTAGCATGTTTGAATTTGTTCAAAATCTATTTTTTGTGATTTTGGTGTACACAATGTTGGTGACTCAAACAAATAAATAAATATCTAAAACTTCTAGAATAGTGTTACCTTATGAGAGCCAGGTCCGACCGGCATACCGAGCGCAGTTCTCAACTCCTCGGTCAGATCTCCTGGTTTCTTCTCGCGAAGTCGCGTCTCGAACTCTTTGCCTTCGTAGTAGAGGTCGCCGTGAATCGTCATACGTGGCTTGGTCTGCCATCTGAACATTACAAATAACTTAAATAAATATTTAACTAAAATAAACTTGGGATAAATGTTTGTACGATCTGCAAATACTTATTCCGGGTTTTCTGGGTAATTTATATGTATAATATAAAATATCTATCCATGTAATAAATTGTAGTACCTATGTCAGTCTTCTAGTACCCACAACACAAGCTCTGCTTAGCTTGGGGCTAGATGATGTTGTGTGGATTGTCTAGCATTGTTTGTTATTTTTTATAACTAAGTAAACATCTTAGTTTAGTGGTCTAGAGCACGTTGTGTGAAATGACCGTAATATTTATTATTCATCATCATCTTCCTACCCTTGTCCCACATTATGTGGGGTCGGTACAACACGTCCTCTTCTTCCACTTACTTCTATCAGACGTCAACTCAATGCTTACACCTTTCTTACACATGTCAATTATTATTGATCTAAATACATCTACGGCGAGATGGAGCGACGATCTGCAGAATGTAGCTGGCAAACATTGGATGAGAAGAGCCGAAGACCGTGTTCAAATAACTGATAAATATCTGCTGAATTATTAAGTTACAAATTTGTAACTTTTTTTGTCATTTATACAGCTATCTTTACAAGAGTCCTAATTCATTAGTGTAGTCAAAAAAGTAAATTTAAAATAAAATAGCTATGTCTTATTACAATGAGTCCCTAAATAAAATAAAATTACAGAATTATAAATAAATAATGCTGGACAATCAAACAACATCATCTAGCCCCAAGCTAAGCAGAGCTTGTGTTATGGGTACTAGAAGATGAAGATTACAATCAGGTTTTGTAATAGAATATTACTTACCAAATCAAGTCGCTCCGGGCGTTGAGTACCTGTTAGGATAAAAGAAGAATCTTTTGGCCAAGTTTTCACACAAGGCCTGAAAATATCGTAAATGTGAGTTTACACTATTTCACGATTTATACAGAAAAAGCATTGCGAAATAGGAATATTATCTTGGACAAACTTTATTCCTCAAAAAAAATCACACAGCACTATACGATTTAAATTTATGCAAATAATAGAAAAATAAATCTCCAGATTCTCAGATCATAGAAATAAAAGGAATCACTCTTTATTTACACAAGAATTCAACATCTTATAAAAAAAAAATATCAAAGATCATCTTTTCTTCACTTTCCATGTCACATTGCTTTACGCAAGACTTATCAGGGGCTTTATTCTCTATTGTATTGCAAACCACGCGCGTTACTTGGCTTAGGCAAGACAACGGGCGTGGAATCTGAAAAAAATGTATGGCGTAAGCCTTAGTTGTCATTCCCTACCGCGACACGGTACGGTTTAAACTGTCAACTAAACGTGTCGAAGTCTGCCGCGTTATGAAAACTATTCGTTTCAAAACGTGTCATGCGCGATTCGAATAATATAGATACAAATCAATCATTTTTGAAGTTTGCGTTCTAGAGGGCTTAGTCCGAGGTTGCATTTTAAAACTCCCTACTCTCGAGCCGACAGTCGTCTCTCGGATGTCCATATATTTTTGTATGGATATCCGAGAGACGACTCTCGGCTCGAGAGTAGGAAGTTTTAAAATGCAACCTCGGACTAAGCCCTCTGGAACGCGTTGTGACGTAGCACGGTTTGGGGAAGGAAAATAGAGAATAAGGCCCCAGTTAATATTTATAAGAGCTAAAGACTCTCTTATCTGAGTGTAAATGTATTTTTGAAGTGAAAACTTCTTTAGCGGCGCTGGGTGGGTAAAAACTATCAAACTCGCGTCAGGGTCACGTGACGTCGAAAAAGCGTAAGATCTTATTTAATTTTTATACATTGCTCGTAAAACAAGAGACGACAAAAGAACACACTTGCGGTCACGCGACGTATGACTCAAACAATTAAATAGTGTTGTGGCGACATCGTACAAGGCGAGTACAAGGCGCTGCCAACACGCGGTGCGGTGCGGAGCGCGGGGGCGGAGGACCGAGAAGCGGCACTCGCGCGCCGGCAGCCGACAGACGCTCTGAGCACCCTCGCACGGGAAACACGTATCGCTCGCCGCGCGCGCATAACCAGATAGACGCTATTATATCGTACGAATCGTTTCGCCTAACTTGTATTTAACTGTATCGCTTCCATCTTATTGAAGTGAAAACTCAGTCAGGGTCACGTGACTCGTGACGTTCATCGAACGTGACGTTCATCATTCGTTGTCTTCGTCGTTGTGTCAATGTCAATGACATGACACAATCACAATGACATGACACAATCACAATGACACAGACACATTCGCGCTTGCGCGAATGTGTCTGTGTCATTGTGATTGTCATTGTCATTATGACGACTGTGGTTATATTTTTGAAGTGAAAACTTAAAAGTGAAAACACAGACACATTCGCGCTTGCGCGAATGTGTCATTGTCATTGTCGTTGTGTCGACATGACACAATCACACTGACACAGACACATTCGCGCTTGCGCGAATGTGTCTGTGTCAGTGTGTCTTCGTTGTCTTCGTCGTTGTGTCACATTCGCGCTTGCGCGAATGTTACACAATGACATGACACAATCTGACACAGACACTGTCATTGTCATTATGACGACTGTGGTTATATTTTTGAAGTGAAAACTTAAAAGTGAAAACACATTCGCGCTTGCGCGAATGTGTCTGTGTCATTGTGATTGTCATTGTCATTATGACGACTGTGGTTATATTTTTGAAGTGAAAACTTAAAAGTGAAAACACAACGTTAATATTGAAGTTTTCACTTCTGCTGGCACTCCCGGAGTGCTACCATTTTTTTAGTTTCAAACCTTTTATATCTACGATCTGAGTCCCGTATACCAACAGTACTTACTTGAAAAATGCGTCGTGCAGTTTCTGATAGTCAATATCAATCTTTCCTAGTTTAGGACGAGCTCGTTCTCTCATTTTAGCTTTAAGTGTCTTCGTTTCTTCCTTGTCTTGGAGTGAAGCGCGCATTTCCATGATACCTGTCTTTTTAATGAAGTCGGGTAGATCGAAGGGAGGTTTTTCTATACCACGCTTGCCTTGGAGATACTGTGGAATAATAATACTTTTATTGTACAAGTAGGTTCATTGGGGTCTTCTTCTTCCGTGTCACTTCCAACAACTTTAAACTCGATTCGAGTAGAACTCAGTTACTGGGGTTATAAAACACATAATATAATGGTAAAAGTATTTATACAGAAATTTTACATGCTTACAGTTTTGTTAAAGCAGTGCCCTGATATTGACTATCGGTCTATCTTATAAAAAGTTAGCGCAGACTTGAAGTACTAATTACCATACGTGTAATGATGACTTAAAGTCAACGCTAACTTTTTATAAGATAGGGGGTATGGGTTTGTATTGATAACTTACAGTTTCTTAAATATTTATTCAATTCCTTGTAATTTTTCACTTATACAAAAAGTTATAAACGCATTACAAACTCATCAAATTATAACACATGAATTATGTTTGGGAAACAATTAAAACATTTTGTATAGAACTTGTCTTGTTACCTTTCTCTTATAACACCAATGTCGAGGAACTTGCACAGTGTTCCTATGTGCCTTCAGCTGGACCAGAAGCTTGGGGTCCTTAGCTGTGACGTCATACATCTCCACCACATCAGGCCGGGACACCAATTGTTTCAGTTCAGCTACGGATAAGCGAGAGAGCTTCTTCAGCTTGCGTTTTGAGAGACGATCTTTTTCGTCTGCAGCATTTTTCTATAATAAATATAAAAAGAAATTGAGATATATAAGACGGCACGTAGTGACATTGTCTTTTTTTTTATGCAATATAGGCAAACGCTTGGCCGCAATCACATCTGATGTTGAATGATGATGCGGCCTACGGTGTAACGCGTTTGCCTAGATAGAAACTATTCACTCTCCTCTTGAAAATGTCCAAATTACATATATGTATCTGGAAACACCGACGCCGGCAAGGAATTCCATTCTGTAGCGGTTCTCAAAATAAATAATAATAATAGTGTCTTTCCTGTGAATAAGACCGACTAGGCTGAGAAAGTTAGGCAAGATTTGTCGCCTACTCTATCTAAGGTGTCTTTAGATATCAAATCATCAAAATTCGTTCTATTAATTTTTTGACTGAATTTTAAACATGCTGTGTATTTACAACATAATAATGTTGTAACTAATTGATGATGTAGGTTTCAAACCATTCATGTTATTTCCCTTACCTACTGAAACAAAAATCTCACATTGAAATCATTTCCTACAAAAAATATAAAGTTTTAAAGCTGACTAATTCACGGCCGTAATATTAAAATTTTTAAACTTTCGTCATCACAATGCCTTATAATGTCTTTAAATTGATATTGAAAACTATGCATCATTCTTATTTTCTTAACATAATTTTTTTTTTCCTAACCTATTTCGTCCCACTGCTGGGCAAAGGTCTCCCCCAAATTCACCATCTCTTTTCAATCTCTTTTCTTAACATAATATGTGAAAATCTCTATTCAATCATCTCTTTTCTTAACATAATATGTTATGAAAATAAGACGTATGTCAGCCGTATGCATGAGGACAGATGGGCAACAGTAGTCACACAATGAGTGCCTGCGGATGGACGACGAAACCGGGGAAGACCTAGGAAACGTTGGCGTGACGACTTGGACACGTTTCACCTAGACTGGTGGGAGGCGGCGGCTGACCGGAAGTATTGGAAGAATAGGGGACCTTTGCCCAGCATTGGGAAAGTACAGGTTAATAATTTTTTTTTACGTTACAACGTCTTATAATTCGATAGAGCCGGCTGCACGCACGAAAAAACATGACTCATGCGGCGTTACCTCGCTCTGAGGCGTTCCATGAAGTGCAAGCGAGAGCGCGGAACGAGCGTCAAAGAAGCACAATCCGCCTTTGCGTTCGTTGTCACGTTCAACTATCGTCAGTAAACCGACTTTACAGGCAACCATTTTTTTTAAATATATGGTTAAGAAACTGGTACACTTACCTCCACAGCTTCATCATCAGCGGCAAACTGATCCGTGACCTTTTCTATCGCTTTTATAGCACTTTTAATTTCTTTATTCTCTTCTTTAATCTCCTCCTTCTTCTCTGTTATCTTAAAAGATTCTAGAATGCGATGGAACTGCCGATACATCGGCTCGAGCTCGTGGAAATGAATGTTTTCTTGTACATACCTGAAAATTATTATTTTATTGATCAAAGTCAAAGTCAAAATCAAAATTGCTTTATTCAGTAAAAGGAATAGAGATAGAGAAAGAGAAAATCACAAGGATCATTTAGAATCATCTTACATACTAGGTGATTCTAGGTGCCAGTTCCACGCGACCAGAGCCTAGAAGAACGGGCAAGAAACTTATCATATGAATGTATTCATATCAAAGATGATATGAATACATCTATGTTTATTTAATTGCAGTTTCATTCTTGGCGTCTGTTTTCTTTTTAAATCTGTAACGCCTCAACTAAGAATCAGATTGATTCTAAGTTGAGGCGTGAGAGATCAGTTGGTGTTAACAGCATTGCCTTGCAAACACTGGTATTTTGTTCTTGGTGGGAATTGAACCCACAACCCAAAAAGCTGAGATTATACAAACTGAGCATGTTGACATGAGTAGGTACAGATCTTATTCCGACAATTAGAAGTATGTAGCATTAATACATTATTATATATTATAGATAGTTTTACTTACTCAATTTCAGCTTCTTTTGTATTTTCCTTATCACTAGAAGATTTTTCAGTTTTTGCTTTATCTTTGTCAAGAGTCTTGGTTCCGTCAACTGCTTTTAATGCCTTGTTATTCTTTAATTCCTCTCTTCTCTTCTGTTTGGCCTCCTTCTTCTTCTTTTTCTTTCTTTTATTCTTATTAGCTTTGTTAGCTAGTGCCTGAAATGTAATTAATATTATAATTGATAATACTGTAAATAATATTAACCAACAATGAAAAAAATAAGTACATAGATACATATTGAAAAGATATGCGATCTATCTTATGAAAAATTAGCACAGACTTGATGCCTTGATTATCACGTAATGGTGACATAATGTCAATGCTAACTTTTTATAAAATAGACGTCAATCTTATAAATCTTTTTACAGCCTTATAAATAACTTATAAATGTTTCCAGAAAAAATAAAAAATATTATCAAGATAACTAGTACTTACCTCATGTCTGGAGATAACAGGTGGCATGGGTGCATCGGGAATATTCTCATCATCAGACTCCACTTCATCTTCCTCTGCATCATACTCCGTGCTGATGACGGGCGCGGGAGGCGCCTCTGGCTCTAAATCTACATCTAAAAACCAAAACAATAGATAAAGCTAGATAAAACTTGTAGTTTCCGGTAACTGGATTAGTGGTCGGTAGGACTAAGGGCGCCTTCAAATTAGCCGCAAATTGTCGCGCGGAGGCAGCGCGGCTGCTGCGCTGCGGCCGCGCTGCTGTCTAAATCCATATAAATTTAAAAAATTAAAAACGCGCGACTGCAGCGCTGCAGCCGCGCGTTTATAATTTATATGGATTTAGACAGCAGCGCGGCCGCAGCCGCGCTGCCTCCGCGCGACAATTTGCGGCTAATTTGAAGGCGCCCTTAAATATAATGATGGTAAAATCAAGCCCCAGGCAGTATTTACTCTGATTATTTTGTTTGAGAACATAATGCCTAGACAAACCTAACATAAGCTTAAAGGCACTTACTAACAGAAATATGTATGTACTTATGTTAAAACAAATCAAATAAAGCTTTCTAATTACCTTGTTCCAGTTCTCCATCACCTCCGAGAGCAGCTTGCCTCTGATCCTTGTATGCGAGAGCCTCTTCAAGAGCTTTCGGCAACACAACACCTGTGGGTATATTCTTATTTCTAAACTCTTCAGGTGTGTCAATCTTCATGGTCAGCAGCGACGGCAGACCATGCATAAGTGAGGAACCTAACTCGTCATGTCCTTCTTCTTCTTGGTCATCACCTTCATCCTCCTGTTCGTCCCAGCCAGGCGGCCCGTCATGGCTTTGCTGGTGACCCCATCCTGTAGGGCCCGACCCATCCCACATTTGAGGCATGTTAGGAGGAGGACCCATACCCGGAGGTCCCATATCCATGTTCTGATTGAAGTTTCCTTTCATGTTTGGTCCGCCCCGCATCATGTTAGGAGGCATTCTTGGTGGTCCTATTCCCGGAGGTCCCATCGGAGGCCCCATACCCATTCCCGGTGGACCCATTCCTGGCGGACCCATTCCCGGTGGACCCATTCCTGGCGGACCCATCCCCGGTGGACCCATTCCCATCATTCCTGGTGGTCCCATTCCAGGGGACATAGCCTGAGGTCCGGGTGGCATGTTCTGACTGTTGGGAGGTCCAGGGGGCATGTTTTGCATGTTGGGAGGTCCAGGAGGCATGTTTTGCATGTTGGGAGGTCCAGGAGGCATGTTTTGCATGTTGGGAGGTCCAGGAGGCATGTTTGGCATGTTGGGAGGTCCAGGAGGCATGTTTTGCATGTTGGGAGGTCCAGGTGGCATGTTTTGCATGTTCGGAGGTCCGGGAGGCATGTTTTGCATGTTCGGAGGTCCGGGAGGCATGTTTTGCATGTTCGGAGGTCCCGGGGGCATGTTTTGCATGTTTGGAGGTCCGGGTGGCATATTTTGCATGTTGGGAGGTCCACTGGGCATATTCGGCGGTGCTGACATATTCGAACCAGAGGTGCTTACCGGAGGCATAGTTCCGGGTGGACCCATGGGCATTCCTTGCCCAATGGAGCCCGGCGGTGGAGGCATGGGAGGAAAGCTTGGCATTCCCGGCGGCGGAACCATCGATCCCATCGTGCCATTGTTACTTGTGGGTGGTCCCGTTCCTGGTGGGCCGTCCATTATAATAAACGTTGGATGAGTTCTCTTTTTAGATCATCTAATTGTTTCTGACTTTCAAAGAAAATAATACTTTGATAAAATACTTGCAAAATGAAGCAAGCAAGCAAGACAACGTGAGGACAACAAACACACCATAGAGTCACACACAGCACAGCATAGTGGTCTACACAGACTACACACAAAATAAATAAAACTACGATTGATGCTACTCTGTGGTTTGTGACCTGTGTGTCATTCATTACATGACATGTCAGCTGATTTGATTTTGATTTTATGTCAAAAAATAAAAATGAATGAACAACACACAATTTGTTATCAAATTTTAATGTGATTACAGCGAAAACATACGTGTTATTTTGCTCTCTAATGCTCATTTATTGCGTCACGCGTATTTAACTTGAACCTAAGCACATTAGGTAGTTACTGTTATACCCAATGGCAGACATGAGTGAAAAATACAATACAAAATGTCCTGGCGTCAAACGCCTAATGAGAGAGGCCTTGGAGCTGGCCGAAGCAACAGAGGAGTATTGTGCAAGACCCCTTGAAGACAATCTCTTTGAGTGGCATTTCACAGTGCAGGGTCCTAAAGGTACAGATTTCGAGGGAGGTATCTACCACGGTAGAATACTGTTGCCCAAGGAATATCCAATGCACCCGCCCCATATCATTCTTCTGACACCAAACGGTAGGTTCGAAGTTAACAAAAAGATTTGTCTCTCCATATCGGGACATCACCCAGAAACTTGGCAACCATCATGGTCAATAAGGACAGCCCTGCTAGCTTTAATAGCGTTCATGCCGACGCCCGCCGAAGGCACCATTGGATCTCTCGACTACACTCCCGAAGAGCGTAGGGTACTGGCGAAGAAATCAAAAACATGGTCATGCTCACAGTGTGGAGAGATAGCTTCACTCCTGTCCTCTACCGCAGCTAAGCCAATCACTGAAGAAGAAAAATCAGTTTTAAATCAGATAGCATTCAAAGGAGAAGAGCAGGCATCTAAACCACCACCAGAGGAGCCGGTTCAGGAGGTAGAGACGCAGGTGTTAGAGTCAACAGAACCTAGCACAGGTTTCCTTGACCAATTGACAGAGATTCTGGTTGCCCTCCTGGTCGGAGCTATTGGCATATTTATCTACAGGCGCTGGAACCATTTCACATCCTCTGACACGGAATTGTAAAAGATCTCACAAGTTGAGTTAGATGGACCTGTTTACATTTACAAGATTTTAAGGCAACTCTTGCTAATGTTTGATGTTAAATTTATTTATAATCTTGTCAGGAGCTGTTTTACAGAAACTATTCCAAACAATGTGTGCCTTATCAATTACAACACATAAGGCATCCAGCTTTGCTGTCAATCTTATTGCTGTCATAACATTGTTAATAAAGCATAAAAAATGATAGACCAAAAATATCCTCTTGAGCTACTTTTTCTATTTTCACAATATGTAGTAGGTATCTCTTACTAACACTAAGTTTTAGGATTTTTGTGATAGATATAGTGATTAATATTATAATCAATTATTTATGATTACTTGAAGGTGTTATGTATTTGCTAGAACATTATTGAACAATGGTTCATTAAAATTACAAAAAAAAATAGTATTAGGTTATTAATAGTTATATAATTAAATTAATCAGTACAGTACCAGTTCAGAATGTATTCAACCAATTATATTAACATTCCATGCTAATATTAAAAGAAAAAAAAAACAACTTGGAATACCAAGAAAGAAACAGTCTCCACTGGCTACAAAGAATGCCATAACTGGCGCTTTATAACTAAATTATTAGATTTGTATTGTTGTTGTGTAAGAGTATAATTATTGCTTTGTACATTAATAAATCATTTGCGATAAACATAGGATAACAAATAATTGTTTTACTTTATCCCTTCTCAATTTGCTATCATGCTTACAGCATACTGTAGGAACAGATGAACGCGCGGAGCCGCGCGTCGCCGCGCGGTTGGAGCGTTCACATGACGGCATTTGTATGGGAGCGCCCCGCGCGTTGCCGCGCGGTACCGCGCGATCATGTAGACGATAATTACCGTTTATATTGATCTTGTACCGCGCGGTTCGTCGACCCGCGCGGACCCGCGCGATCATCTGAACCTAGCCTTATTTTTACGAGACAGGCATCACAGCTCAGTGGATTCGATTCCCGCCCAGAGCAAATGTTGATGTACTGAAAATATTTGTTGTTGTCTAGGTGTTATTATGTAATTATTTACAAAAAAAAACGTGTGGCACTCGGGGACTGCCGCAATAAAGCTATTGCATAGCATTTTTTGTTGGATTACGCATGCGCAGTGTTAGGTTATTTTCGTTACGGAATTTCTGGATTCGGTCTCCACGTTCAAGGCCTAAAAAGCGATAAAAGCTATAGCTATAGCTTAAAAAAAATGTATAGAAGTAGGTAATCTATCAGCAATCTAGTTCCCATTGTACAAGCTTTGCTTAGATTGGGACTAGAGTGTGATGTGTGAAATTGTCATGTATAGTGTAGGAAATCAGTTTAAATAAAAAAACCATATTATTTTTAAGATTTATATTATAAAGACATTATTGGTACAATACATCTAGAAAGCATTATTTGCTATTTAGAATCAAGTTATTTAGATCAAAGGGTGACCAAGAGCCTACCACCATGGTGATTCACCAGTTGTCCAGGTGCTGTGTGCAAGTAAACATGGTTTTCATACTTTTCTGTCCAACTCATAAGAAATTACGTTTTGTCTACTACTAAACAAAACATATAATGAGAGACATTTCAAGATATATATATTAAATCTGCTTAGATCAAGTCAGCAACATTCATGGGCATCTCATCGATCTGCGTTGAGTAGTACTGTTCAATATCTCTCAAGATTCTGATGTCGTCAGATTTGACGAAGTTGATCGCGACACCCTTGCGTCCAAAACGACCTGATCTACCGATCCTGTGAATGTACAATTCACGGTTGTTCGGCAGATCGTAGTTAATGACTAGCGATACTTGTTGCACGTCGATACCTCTCGCCCAGACGTCTGTTGTGATGAGAACGCGGCTAAAAAGAAAAGTATGATATTATGTTAACTGATATTGTAAAGAGGATAGAAATACAGTGGATTTCTTTTATTACGACCTTGGTTGTAGCGACCATTTGCCTATAGCGACGTTAAATCTAAGTCCCTTGAATTTAATGCGTAATTTAGTACAAAATTCATGTGGCTATAGCGACTTTGGATGTAACGCCGAAGTCGGGTGTAGCGACTGTTTTTAATGAGTCATTTGTAACAAATTCCTAGAAATCCCGTGCAGATATTGCGACCGGAGTCGGCCGCCAAAGACAAAAAGATTTCTTATCTTTTGTTTACATCCACACAGATGGTGAACAAGTGTGGAAACCTTTACCTTTTGTTTATAGATATCAGCTATGTAGGTAGGGAAGCGTGTACGTTTCCGAATTAAATTTATGGTTCAGTTACAAAGTGATATTCTGAGTAGGAACTGGGTTTAGTAAACTTTTGAATAAGTATGGCTGCTAGACGCTCATTCACTGTTAAAGAAAAGGCGGAAATCATATACATGTATACGTGTCTGTATCTCTTTACCTTTGCCTGTAACGACTTCCGGATATAACGACGAAAATAGAGTGGTCCCTTCAATGTCGTTATACCCGAAATCCACTGTATTTGTTACAATATAACATGTGCTATTTTACTCAAAATCTAATCAACTGCCCTTACAGTCTCTTTGACTGTTATAAAACTTAACCTTTACTGTGTAACAGTCTACTTACTGCTTATGTAAAATACATTGAATGCATAGTCTATTGGACGCAGCCGCGTTAAAACTAGTAACGCATATAAAAACGCGTGTTACAGCTAGTTTGAAATATGACTAGGTATGTAATGTTTGTATTACGTATGTCAGTCCTCTAGTAGCCATAACACAAGCTCTGCTAAGCTTGGGGCTAGATGATGTTGTGTGGATTGTACAGCATTATTTATTAAATTAAAATCAGTGTAGTATCATAAATACCTTTGTCCCGAGCGGAACTCCTTCATAATATTATCTCTCTCTTTCTGTGGCATGTCTCCGTGCATTGAGCTGACTGTGAAGTTTGCTTCTTGCATTTTCTGCGTTAACCAGTCAACCTTCCTCTTGGTGTTACAGAAGATAACAGCCTGAGTGATTGTGAGGGTGTCATACAGATCACAGAGGGTGTCAAACTTCCATTCCTCTCGTTCCACTGCCACAAAGAACTGCTTGATGCCTTCAAGTGTCAACTCGTCACTGTGAGAAAAAATTGTTTTATAATAAAATATATTTGACGACCGAAGTGGCGCGGCGGGCGAATGTCCGCCTGCGACGCGGAGGTTGCGGGTTCGATTCCCGCCTTGGGATTAATGTTTGTATGCTCTGCAATAATTTATTCTGGGTGTTCTGGGTATTTTATATGTATAATAAAAATATCTATTTATGTAATGTATTGTATTAAGTCTTCTAGTACCCATAACACAACACAAGCTCTGCTTAGCTTGGGGCTAGATGATGTTGTGTGAATTGTCCAGCATTATTTATTTATTTATATTAAGTTGGGTACTAACAAGTAAAATAGTGCTAAGAAGTTAGTGAAATAAACAGTAAACATCTAAGGATCTACATATTTCAACACTGTGTGTTGTAGACACATCAAGGAACGCTATAAATAAATATTTACACAAAACTTAATGATAGCAAGACTGGGCCAAGAAACATTTCCTCTTCAATCAATTTGTAATGTATGTACTTGGGGGAAAGCTGACATACCGTTTGACTAAAATCCTAATAGGATCTGTCATGAACTTGGAGGTCATTTCAAGTATTTCATGAGGCAGTGTGGCGGAAATGAGGCAGACTTGTGTGGCTGGCGGCAAGTATCTGTACACATCATAGATCTGCTCCTTGAATCCTTTGTTTAACATCTCATCAGCTTCATCAAGAACCAGCATTTTGATGGATCTTGTACGTAGCACACGCCTACGGATCATATCTGGAAAATTAAGAGTGAAAACTATATTTAAGATAATTATGGTGATAAGGTACCCAAAGTCATACTCATAATGCAATTTCATGAACATAAATAAATAAAATAACATGACCAACGGCTCTCAACCCAAATTAAATATATTTTAAGTTGAAAAAGGAGTAATAGCAACTTTACATAGCATTAATTTTACTATAAAACAATTATAGTTTTTAAGTAATTCTCATTACCAAAAACTCTTCCAGGTGTGCCTGAGACAACATGTTGACCGTAATCTAACTTCCTGATATCCTCTCCCAGATTTGTTCCTCCAATACAAGCATGGCACTGGACGTTCATGAAGTCTCCCAACGCCAGGATAACCTTCTGAATCTGTGTAGCCAACTCGCGAGTCGGCGAGAGAATCAATACTTGTGTTTCACGCAAAGTGGTGTCCAGAGATTGGAGAATTGAGATCGAAAATGTTGCTGTTTTTCCCGTACCAGACTGAGCCTGTGCAATAACATCTCTCCCTTTCACTATGGGCAGAATACTTCTTTGCTGGATTGCAGACGGCTTCTCAAATCCTGAAAATGTGAAAGTTTGGATGACGCACGCACGCTAAGAAGTAGGGATCAATGTTGTTGATCAACTAGAAAAATAACCTAATATAATAAGTATGATGATAGTAATTACCGTATGTGTATATCCCTCGCAGCAACTCGTCTCGCAATCCCATTGAGTCAAAAGTCGGAATAACTTCCACATCCTCGCTGGTATCGAATTCAACATTCGACAAGTCTTCTGATATTATTTTTCGATTAAACGAAACCTCTGACGATGTCATCGTTGCAGCAAAATTTTGCCTGTTGTAGAATTATTAAATAGAACACCAGAACGATTTACTTATGTGTACATAAAATAAAACAACACAAGTTTCTGATTCTCAACCCAACAAAAATATTGAGCACAGGAAATACTATGAATGATGCTACGATGAACGCGTTTTTAGGTTGCCCAATCAGTGTTGCCAACTTTAAAATCGGATGTCCTTCAATCCTAGTAATTATTATACTAAAATCAATGTTAATTGCACTGATCCCGCTAAAAAGATAAACAATTTAGCTGTATAATAAAAAACAGTAACTTTTGTCATGTTTTCCGTTTAAAAATTTCTTACCCTTAACTTCTAAAAATACCCAAAATTTAGGGAAAAATAACCTACGATGATAAAATTGCAATATGCCCGCAAAGCCGAAATGCCCAATGCCCAACACGATGAAACCGAATGAATGAATATTTTGTGATATCGGTCGGTATTGTACAAATAAAGTGCTGCCAGTAGTGTTTTTATAAATTACCTTTTATATCGTATTTATTTACTTATCGATTATTATTTAAATACCGAACATATATGATTTTTTTTATGTTGTAATTCGATGTTTTTGGTATGGATGAATATAGATGACTTTTCTATAATGTCCCGATCATATTATTTAATATATTTTTATTGAACATATATACTTAGTTCAGATATGGTAACAAATCGAAGGTAGGCTAGGTAATGTTCGCTACAATTTAGTAAAATATTTCAGTTTTTAAATTCAAAATATTTGAATACATGCAAAAAAAAACCAGTTTAGTGTGTTTTTGTATTTCAAAATACTTCAAAAGAACGATCATTTGATTGATTTTGAACGAATCAAAATGGATGCTGCTGTTGGGTGTGAATGAACTATGTGCTGAAAAACGAAACGAACAGCTTTTTACCGAGTTGTGTCGTGGGCCCGATTACAATCGGGGATCCGGCGTCGCTGTACTGTTGTGTAGTTTAATTAGGAAGTGTTATCACTAACTGCAATTCGAGGATTAACCATCAAACCAGTGGTTCGATTCGGTAGTGGCCGTGTCGGTAATGTGTTCGACGATAGCTTCCAAGGAGCTCGCGACCCGCAGGTGGCCTTAGGATGAGGACTGTGACGGATAGGTCGCATGTCGGTCCTTATACGCGAGTGGTTGATGTGTTGTTACCGTGTCTGCTTACGACATGGCGAGAGGAATCGGACTGATGTTTTGCTCGTCTGCCGTATGAGCCCTCAGATATGAAATGCATATACAGGAAGGAACAAACACTACTCTGACAACATGTACCAAAATGACAGAGGAAGTAGACAGAAGACATGGCGTGAATGGTAACACCAGTAGTAAGGCAGTAAGTGAGGATGCTCCAGTGAACAATTCGTCCCTCAATGCAACTGGTGGGAGGCTCAAGTTCTTCAAAGGTACAGTTGACTTCTCTTATTGAAATCTTATTCCTAGTCATGTCCAATAGAGCACAACTTCTGTGCTTTGAGATTGGAGTTCAGAAGAGAACCAGTTATTGCAGTTGAAAAAGTAGAAAGTTATTCATGCTCTGATAAGCATACATAAGCATTTGACTGGCGATGCCAATTGTCTGAGCACAGCCTCTGGGCTATTGTTGTTGGTTTCGTAAGGAGCTATGGGCACTGGAGTGGAAACTATTTTAATCATTATACCTATGTTTACTGCAATAATTGGTTTTACTAAATTGCTTCTAACACTTACAGCTGTTATAATAAGTAAGCATTTTAATTGCTTATTAAATTTGCTTGGAAAACCTAGTTATTTCTAAAACAAGGTAATAATATTGATGGTTCTAAAATAGAACTCTTTCTTTTATTAAAAAAACTACTTTTCAAAACATGTTGGTATTTTCTTATACCATGTCTACACATTAATTGTTGGAAGTATTCTAATCTTTTTGTGACAATATTGCCTGCAGGTCATAGGTCATCTTGACTTGATAACTATAGAATTAATCAATGTTTTATGTATCTTTAGGGTCAATATTATGTTAAACCAACTTTTACAGCTATTGGTTTAAAATTATATGTATTGTATAACATATATATATTTTTTATTTGTGAAATGTCTGTAAATATTTTCTATTATTTTTTTAATTGAACAATAATTATAAATAATAAATTTTATTGTTTATTTTTATTAATTTTATAATGTTATGTGTACAGAAAGGTTGATTTAGACCTTTGGCCTAAAGTTATACCATAAAGTATGAAAATCATACTTCAATATATAAAGAATTACATCAGATTTATAAAAAAGGAAGAAAAAATATATTGTTGGGCCTATCACTCAATCTCTTTTAATCTTCAATAGCATTACTAAAAGTATTTATAAATAAAACCAATTCTGTGGTTTAAAGAGAGTTATTTATGTTTTTAAAATGTGTATAAAAGTATAAAGATATTGTACAAATTGACAAAAATATAATGATAGCAAGACAAAGTCGCGGGCAGGTACAAATGAATGTCAAATAATGTCAATCATTGTCTTTTCTTAGCTTATTGAATATTTATATTGAATGTGCATAAAGAATGTCTTTAAACTTGGTTATTTCCACTAATAAATTCCAGAAGTAAAAATGGAAGATTTATCAATTGAATTCTATTATCTAACTAAAATTATGAATAACATGTTTTTGTCTCTATAATGCACAAATGCAATTTTTTTTTATTTTAGGAATCTAAACAAAAAGCTACTCTTCAAAATCTAAAATAAAAAGGCGAGCATAGACACAAAAATCAGAAATGTGTCTTGTATCATCATCATCATTCCCCTGCCCTTATCCCACGTTACGTGGGGTCGGCACAACATGTTTCTTGTATATTCATATATATTTCTTGGATACATTGTAACTATTCTTTAATATTTTATGTATTGATTTTGCTCTTTTTGACCCCTTACAAGCTGTGTGATTTGAATACTTAATGTTTACATAACGCTGCAGCAGTCAGAATTGTTTGCAATTACCCTCCAGGAATCTAAAGTATGTAGCTTTCCAAACACACGCGCCGAAAATTAATTACATACCTCGAAGAACACTCAGCAACAAAAATTGTATCACACTTCCAGAATGAAAAATTCTAGTTTGAGAACCTTTTAAAAATAATTATCCAAAAATAAAAGCGTAGTACGTAATCTAACCTCTGTCTAGCGATAGCGTAATTAATAATCTGAAAGTTTGTCTTATTTGCAGGCGTCACAGCTCAGTTGTTAGTAAATCATTGGCTTGTTATGCACTAGAGCGCGATGTGTGAAATGTCCATGAATTTTGATTAATTTATTTACTAATGATGTTGACTGTACCTACTAATGTGTACTTATCATGTAATTTATCAAGACATGACAATGAGTAACTCAATAACTTGCTACATGCAGAGATAACACTAAGCACATTTTGTAACATTAGTAAACAAATGACAAGTGTGTAATAACATATCTTATTTCAATTCAATTGAGAATTATTTTTGATGCAGTGCAAATACCTTACAAAGAAACCGATAACTTTGTGTACTAAGTGCCTGCGATGTTTGCCACGTCGCCGCGGCGTCACCACACTACCGAACCGATTACAATATGATGACGCACATCACCACATGTTTCGATGTTCCATTGATTCTTATTTTGAGTACAGGGTTTCCCTCGGGAATCCCAAATCATAATTGTAGCTGATAAAATCAATTCGTAAGATAAAGTCCAAAAAATACAAGACATTAGCCTAGTCGTATGTTACAAGAGCATACATAATATATCGCTAGTAATAGAATGACATCGCCGAGCTCATTCGTGATAATTAGAAGCGGATAACGAGCGTCCTCGCTGTCGTTTCAGATGGAAAGTTCATCCTGGAGCTGGTCCGGGGCGTGGCGCGCGCGGGCGGCGCGGGCGGCTGGGTGTCCGTGCCGCGCAAGACGTTCTGGCCGCCCGCCGGCGCGCCCGGCACGCCGCCCGGCGCGCCGCCCTCCGCCGCGCTCTCGCTCTCCGACGACAACAGCTCCGTGCAGTCCTCGCCCTGGCAGCGCGACCACTGCTGGAAGCAGGCCGCGCCGCGCAAGAACCTCTCGCGCGACCTAGCGCTCTACTACTGCCGGCCCAGCAGCCTGCCCACCGCCGCCATCGACGGCGTCAGCCGCGCGCTGCGCCGCCGCCCCTTCGAGCCGGCCGCGCGCGCCTCGCCGCTGCGCAACGGCGACGCGCGCGACGACGACCTCGCCGACGGACACGACCGCGAGGTCTACCACCGCATGAAGCTCAAGAAGCCGCACCAGCACCTGCGCGTGCGCGTCTACCGCAAGACGCGGCCCGCGCTGCGCCGCCGCCTGCTCGCGCGCACCGTGGCGCGCCTCGCCGAGCGCGCGCCGCCAGCGCCCGTCAACGCCAAGCTCGCGCACTGCCGCCAGGAGCACGCCATCGTGTCGCCGCGCAAGCGCATCCTGCGCGAGCTCGAGCGCGTCAGCCTCGAGGAGCACGGCGCCGGCACCAAGCGCCGCGCAAAGACCGCGCCCGCGCTCAGCACCGCCTCCTACCCGCCCGAGCCGGGCCCGAGCCACGCGCCCGCGCCCGCCGCGCCGCCCGCGCCGCGCGCCCCGCCCGCCGCGCCCAAGCACGTCAGCAGCTACAGCATCCACTCGCTGCTGAGCATGCCCGACGAGCCGGAGGCGCGCCGCGACACCTCGCACGCCTCGCCCGCGCACTCGGCCCGGCCCGAGTCGGGCTCGAGCGCGGCGGGTTCGGCCGGTTCGCCGGCGCCAAGTGCGAGCCCGGACGCATACCGGCACCGCGCGCCCGCCGCCTACCGCGCCGCGTACGGGCCGCACGGCGGGCACGGCGCGCTGGGAGCGCTCGGCGCGCACGGGTCGCACACGGCGCACGCGGCGCGCGGCTGGGCGGGCCCGCAGCGCACGCCGCCGCCGGCGCGCGAGGAGTGGGCGCGCGAGGTGCCGTACGTGTACG
Organism: Ecliptopera silaceata; assembly: GCA_932527185.1. NCBI lineage: Eukaryota > Metazoa > Arthropoda > Insecta > Lepidoptera > Geometridae > Ecliptopera > Ecliptopera silaceata. The sequence goes on along the minus strand of OW052208.1, from coordinate 2,907,615 downwards.
GGTACGGGTACATGCCGCACGTGTACCGCGCGCCCGCGCCGCTGTGGATGCACTACGCGGTGCCGCCGGCGCCGAGCCCGTGGGCGCCGATGGCGCTGCCGCTGCTCACCGACCACATGCCCAAGGATGAACCAACATCGGGTGAGAAATCGATGCACCCTTATCTCCTGGGAAGTGATTCGTTTTTCTGTGCTGGAAGCTTATGATTAGGTTTCGTTCTTATTATCTTTATCTTTCATCAAGTCCATAAATCACGAGCTCTGTCGTAGTTTTGTACTCTCGTCTGCGAGTACACAAAAGTGACGACCCTTATGTTTGTTCCAGATTTGCCTCTAAACCTGTCGAAGCACTGAGCCCGAGGCGGCGGCGCGGGCGACTCGCGTGAGACTGAACACACGATCTTGGCTGCATGGATCCGGTCCGCTCACATGTAAGCTGCTGCGTAAACGTGTAAATAAACCTATAGTAGACATTCGACTATCGAACAGTAACCCGGTGGGCTCGTGTCGTCACGTCGCGTCGCGTCCGACTTGCTAACATTCCATTGCTCGTCACGAGCGGCGCGTGTTCGAATCCAAAATCTACATCCCACCTAAATCAGAGTTTTCCAATCGTGCTTGCGCGATATTTATTCGATATCTAGAAAATAATATTTTGCATTGCACGCAAATATTTTTGTATAAATTATAGTTTCTATGGAAAACTATTTACAAAATAATGTATATTACACTGGAATATTATATTTTAGTATAGATGTATGTATGCAGAGTCCTGTGTGTATTTTCTTACGAAATATTTGAACTGCAAAAATATTTTAATATTGGCTATTATTGTAGGATAAGGTAAGATGAACTAATAAACAAAACAGTTATCAATTGTTGACAACAGTGCCTTTAAAGTATAAAATATACTAAGAAAATATATTATTAATAAATGAATGACTAAAAACAAATCTGGCTTCGTCCAAATTTATGAGAAATGAATTACATGTAGGGTACTGTCATATTTTTGTACAAATCTAATGGACAAGATTTTAAAACTATTTATCTAAATGCTGTTCCTCGATCATTGGCAATTTCATAATGTTTATGTTCGATCTCATTATTTAATTTAGAAAATAAAACGAGGTAAAGACTACAGTTTTGGGATCAAATTTTGATGTGTGTTTACGTAACATGTAAAAAGAGACATTGTATATAATATGTGAATGGTGTATTATTATTGGACGCGCGGGAATAGGTAACGGAGCGTTATCAGTATAAGATTTACGAGTAAAAGTTTATTACCTTCAAAATAATTATTGTAATTGTACAGTATTTTTATAATGAGTATTTTATTATGTTTATTGATGATGGGCGTTTGTAGTAGGTATTTCGCGGCGCCAAAATGTCGGCAACAATATGTGCCCTGCAGCGGGCGGTGGCGTCTCGTAGGCTTTGAGATTAAAACATATTAGTAGTTTTACAATTACTGCAATTTAGTTCAAGCAATGGGTTATGTATTTATAAGGGCAGTGAGCGACGGTAAGAAACTGACTTCAAATGTATTACATTTACGGATTGTTTAAATAGCATGTTGTAATCGGAGGCCTACTGTAACGATCGATATGTCCGCCAACAAAGTTGACTTAGTGTAAAGTAGCTGTAATACATCTGCTCAATTTAAACTTTGGGTACATTATAGAACAACTTGATTCCACGTCTGTTTTGCGAGTGATCTGCGTTTATTTTATGAATAAACAACTGCAATATTTGAATCTATTGTAATAATTTGAGTTTACGCAACTCATTTGTAAATGGATATACTGTTGATAATGTTAGTAAAGCGTCAACCGTGTCAGTAGACTTTTTGATCACAAAATAAACATACATTTTGATAAAAAGCCTACATTTTGTTTACATGGTAATTATTAATAATGTATCTTTGTATAAACTTTACTAGCATTATCCAGCTAAATATCACGAAAGACTGGTTTTGATGCAAAACAATGGTTTGCGTAAACTCGATGAACTTTATATCTCTTTGTTATATCTTATTTATTTGTTGTCTATGTTTTATCTTCCTAATTTCCATATTTATCAATAGGGATTCGTTTATTTTATGAAATAGATAAGTCTGTTATATACTTCCATATTTACACATTTTATAGGGATAAATAAAGTACATATTAGTGCCATTTTTCGACTGCTTTACTATGAAGAAAGTACATATTAATATGTTACTTTGCAATGCTGAAGTTTTTCGTGATTCCATAAATTTTGATTGTACTATTTATTCGATTTATTTAATGAGTAGGTACATTATTCCATAGTGTCTTCTCTTATTTAAGTGGGAACTATGAGTCGTTTAAATAACTTATTTGCTCTAACACTATTGTAGCTTTTTAAAATACTAAAGTTGCCAGGTCACTCTCAATTAAGACGATATTATATTACCGCTATTAAAGAAAGCAAATATTTTTATATGCGAACATTATTATACCACAGACTTCGAATTAATGTGATAGCGCTTAAAAGATGCGAGTGCACGTGTCTTAAATCCACTTGAATCATATTTATCTTGCGGAAAATAGTTATATTATCCATTTATATTAAGGTGTAGTTATGTACTCGAATAAATATAACTTTTCCAAATAATGTATTTTATTGTTTTTCCCTAAAAACTCCTCCCTGATTATGTAGGCACAGTACATACAGATTAGGAACAATAACTTTAATTAAGTATTATATTGGTTCTGGGAGGCCAGTAATAACAATAATTGGCTTCTCAGATTTTAATTTTTTGATCACCATGTATATTAACACTACTACCTACTGCAATTATTTAATAGATATTTCGTAAATTTTAAATATTAGGTACTGGATAAGCTAGTAGGGATTCAGGTAAGGAGGCTAAGCTAAATGTAAGCTAAGCTAGGTAAGTGTAGTTTGTATTTGTTACGTAGATAATTGAATGAACCAAACACCGAAGAATCACTACTACATATTTGCTAATCTGTGAAAATATTTGAAGGGTCTGAAAGATCAAACCTATCTGATTCAAGCGGAAATCTGCATGTAACAATGCACTGCCCACCAAGCACTCTAAAAAAACTCTTAAAACTTACATAATGATAACATCGGTGGTGACACTATTACATCATTGTTAATGAATTTGTGTTCCAAAATAGAAGAGTAAAAATAAAACATCACAGTATTTCAATTTGTGCTTTATTTATGAAAAAAATTGTAAATTATCCTACAATGAATCTCCGAATGAAATAGACTTACATATCGTTTTATGTATCAAATACATTATTTGCTCGACGCCAGATCAAACCACATAAGAACAATATAGTTTAAAATATTATCTACAGAATCCATTCTCGGCGATTCGATTACCAAAAATACAATGTTCGAGTCGCGGGTATTTACACGTGCCGCGTCACCGGCCGGCGCCGCGCTCACTTCAGCAGCGCCGCCATCGTGTACGGCCGCGGCGGGTGTCAGTCCAGGATCACCAGGTGCATGGGGGGCGTGGGCGCCGCGGCCGGGGCCGGCTTGGCGCCCCCGCCCCCGCCCGCGCCCGCGCCCCCGCCGCGCACCGCCCGCCACGGCGCCCGCGCGCCGCGCCGCAGCTCGCCGCCGCTCAGCGACCGCCGCGCCACCCTGCGCGCGTAACACAACACATCGTCACACTCTGTTTACAAAGCTCTGCTGAACCTCTAATCTTATTTTATTTGATTCTTGAATTTGGTACGGATCTTTTATAACTTTTCGAGAACTTAACTAATTAAAACTTTTACTACTTTCGCATGTAAATTCAGTCCCCAATAACACTGTTTGTTTTCACATTTATCATAATATCAGCCTCTTCAATGATTTCCAGGATGAATTTTGATTCCTCTCACTATTATATAAAATATTCTCAATTTTTACAATATGTACTATCAAAGATCTTTTCGATTCTCTTCTTAGATTCCTCCCTCACTTCTTGTATTTACTTCCTTCTATTAGAAACGGATAGCAGAATATAAACTCAAACTACCGAGAACTTTAGTAAGGTGTTTGTAACTCACTTGGCAGCTTCTGTCGCTCTGAAGTAAAGGTCATCGGGCGCGTCCATCCACGAAATAACGTGACGACGTCCGCCGCGACCGCTTATGTTTGTCGGTTTGCCGTTCACCTGCAAATAAAGTATGCGATTCATTGAAGATTTTCAGTTGGCTTGGGTTCTTGTTTTGGTTTAGTTTATATTCAAGGCATATCTAAGAGCAACTGGGCTGCTAAACTAATAATCTGAGTCCCCCCAGATTGAAGCTGTAACTGACGCACAAAATAAGATTTCTTGAATTCATTAGTTCATTGGGTTTCCTTAGAAGGTTGGTTGTGTTACGTTGGTTGTAGTGCTGTTGATCTGAACGAACGTTCGCAAATGAATACCTTGACAGTACACCAGCAGCTATGGTATTCATACACCCTTTAAACAGAGTTCCAAATATCGAGAGAATGTCGAAATACGATTTATGGAGTTCAAATTCGACTCGTTGATTCCCGTAAATGTGCGATAAGTTGACAGCCTTGGTACGATAGTAGGCAGTGATTGATGCTACGTACAGTACCCCAAGTGCGAGTTTGTGCACACACGGATCGCAGAGACGTGATCGCCAAGCGCCGCCAATTTTGTATGGAAATCCAAGCAGCGCCTCTAGCAGATTTCTTGAGAAGCTTGGATTTTCATACAAAATTGGCGGCGCTTGGCGATCACGTCTCTGCGATCCGTGTGTGCACAAACTCGCACTTGGGGTACTGGTGCTTGTTGGTACGTACGTGTGTGAAGACGTGCGCGGGTAGCGGCTGGCCGGTGGCCTGCGCGCGCGCACACATGGCGGCGTACTGCTCGCGCGAGGGGCGCTGCATGGGCGCGGGGTGCTTGTTGGTACGTACGTGTGTGAAGACGTGCGCGGGTAGCGGCTGGCCGGTGGCCTGCGCGCGCGCACACATGGCGGCGTACTGCTCGCGCGAGGGGCGCTGCATGGGCGCGGGGTGCTTGTTGGTACGTACGTGTGTGAAGACGTGCGCGGGTAGCGGCTGGCCGGTGGCCTGCGCGCGCGCACACATGGCGGCGTACTGCTCGCGCGAGGGGCGCTGCATGGGCGCGGGGTGCTTGTTGGGTCGCTTGGCGGGCGGCGGCGCGGCCGTCAGTGACAAGCCCACCGCGTTCGGGCCTCCTGCGGACAGATCCTCTGTCAAATCAACTATGAGATATGCTCCATAGTGCATACATTCGGTTCTCCAATTAATTGGCTATGTACTTGCGAAAATAAAACGTTTGTAGGTATAACAGAAATGATTTCATCAATGCTACAGATAAAATCAATGTGGCAAAGATTTTGTTTTGTCTGGCAAAGTTGAAATTGTTGTTGTGTTCAATTGACACGCAAGTAAAAAATAACAGAAATCTAGTCCCTATAGAATTAGCTTTGCTTAGTTTGGGACTAGATAGTATTTTCTGAATAATAATAAACATATACGATACAAATTGTTCAGATAATCGGCACCAATCAGAATCAGAGCAGAATAATAATAATAATACCATCCACACAACATCATCTAGCCCCAACCTAAGTAGAGCTTGTGTTATGGGTACTAGAAGACTGACATACTTAATACAATACATTACATAGATATATATTTTTTTAACAAGAATGTAACATTATTTCCAATATTAAAAATATCAAAAATGATTTTATATAAAGCCACAATTTATTTTAGTTTTAGTGATATCATTCATACTAAAATATCTAAAATCTAGTTATATTAACATAGTCACTGCAAAATCTAGTGTTATCTTGTTTTTACTAGGCTACTCTTATTATAGTGCAACAACGAAGGCTAAGATGGAATGTAAGGTGTAAACATGAGTTACATTTATATTGAACAACATACCTGCACCTGTTCCATTGAAAGCAGAGGGAATATAAATAATGGTTAATTTAGTAATATTACATGGATATGAAATAGCAAATTAACTGAAATGTACAAAAGACTAACCAATAAGAATCAATGCATTGTTAGAGTTTCAACTGGCATCAAGTAATAATATCTTGGTCTTGCTCACTGTTTTCGCCCGATTTTCTTGGCTTTCAAAGTGCCTATAGAGGCACATAAGTTGTGAATGTCGTATCGTATAGGACAAGAATTGACCACACATATTTTTTTAATCTAGGTCAAAGAGGAGGGGTCCTAACTAATGGACTTACATATACTTATATATTCTTTTAATTTCTTTTACGTCACACTTCAATCGCAAAGTTTGACTTTAATTTAATATGACTCGCAGTCTATTGACATTTTTAAGATTGCAATATTCGAAGTGTTGATATAATTAGAAGCGAAACGTAGACATAATTTGACAACGCTTCTTGATTTGTGAGTTTGAACTTTTCTCGATATTGTATAACTATGACAGTTACTAACATTATAAACTGAGTTTTACCTGGATAAAATGTGGTTTATGTTAAGTATTATAGAAAAAGAAGTAATATACATCTATCCTACAATTAGTTTAAAAAGGATGTGGTATATATAGATTGCAGAATTACTTTAAATAAGAGATGGTATATAATATCCATCATACAATTAGTTTAATAAGGAGGATGCATACTTCGATCGTACAGCCAGTTTAAAAAGGATATATACCACCTATATATCGATCTTACTGTTAGTTTACTTTAAAATGTGTATTTCGCTCTTACAGTTAGTTTACCTCAAGAAGTGTATATCGATGTTACTGTTAGTTTACTTTAAAAGGTGTATATCGATGTTACTGTTAGTTTACCTCAAGAGGTATATCGATCTTACAGTTAGTTTACTTTAAAAGGTGTATATCGATCTTACTGTTAGTTTACTTTAAAAGGTGTATATCGATCTTACTGTTAGTTTACTTCAAGAGGTGTATATCGATCTTACTGTTAGTTTACTTTAAAAGGTGTATATCGATCTTACTGTTAGTTTACCTCAAGAGGTATATCGATCTTACAGTTAGTTTACTTTAAAAGGTGTATATCGATCTTACTGTTAGTTTACTTTTAAAGGTGTATATCGATCTTACTGTTAGTTTACTTCAAGAGGTGTATATCGATCTTACTGTTAGTTTACTTTAAAAGGTGTATATCGATCTTACTGTTAGTTTACCTCAAGAGGTATATCGATCTTACAGTTAGTTTTCTTTAAAAGGTGTATATCGATCTTACTGTTAGTTTACTATAACGGCCGGTTTCTCGAACGATGATAACGAAAAAATCAAATCATTACTGTGTTAAACTCGGATCAATCGTGATTTGGGTTTCCAGAAACCGGCCGTAAGAGGTGTATATAAATCATACAGTTAGTTTGTAAAAGGAGGTGGTATATGTATACTGACTGTCGAGTCCGTTGATGTCGTCGTATGCGCGTCGTTTGAGCGAGGCGGGCGGCGGCGCCAGCTCGGCCAGCCGCCGCGCCTCCAGCTCCGCGCGCGACAACACGCGCTCGTACAGCAGGCTGCCGTCTGCAACACAACGCAACACATTTTTGTATGCTAATTAGCAAGCTTAATTCAAAAAATTCCGGGCGAAGTAACCAGTAATGTCAATAGTTTGCACCAATTCCACTCCAATCTTCAGACAGATAAATGAACAATAGAAAATGACACTTTTTTAAATGATTTTTTGACGTGACAACGTCTTATAATTCGATAGAGCCGGCTGCACGCACGAAAAAACATGACTCATGAAGCGTTCCGGCGTTCCGGCGTTCTGAGGCGTTCCAAGATGTTTCGAACGACGATTTATTTTGCAGAACCGCTTACAATAAATACCGTTCGTTGACGTTGTCACGTTCAACTATCGTCAGTAAACCGACTTTACAGACAACCATTTTTTTTTTATGAAATGTGTGTCATTTTATTTCTTAAAATGGACCCCGAGCGAAACTAATTGGTGACCCCTGATCTAGATTGTTGATATACCCGAGAGTAGGAAGTATTTGTGTGAGTGCGTACCTGGCGCCTTGGGCGGCTTGGGGAAGGCTTGGTGCTTGGGCGCGGGCATGCGGTCGCGCGGCGTCAGCACCAGCCAGTCGTGCGCGCGCACCGCTAGTGGCGTGCCGCGCGCCGCCGCCAGCCGCGCCGCAACGCACGACACCTGCCCGCGGTGCCGCGCCGTGCCAGCCCCCGCGCCCCCCGCGCGCAGCTCCGCCCCGCCCAGACCCGCCATCGCTAGCGAACCTGCAATACAACAATACCATGTTAAAACTTTTATTCACAAACAAACTTACGACTATACAGTATTTACAAAATGTACATTGTCATATAAAATACATAAGAAACAGTTGAGCTATCTACAGACCGTTGCAAACGATCTATAGATAATGTTAAATGGTTCGGTTCTCGACAATCGATCTGGCACTGACACTGGACACGAGGTACGTTTTTAAACGTGATTTTTGATCGCAAGGTCACAATCATAGGATCTAAGCGCGCTTTGTCAACGAGAAAAAAAAACAAATGACACTCAAAACGATTGCTCGTGCATCCGTTACGAGTACATCCCCATCACTATCTACGGATGCTATGGGATAGAATGTGAATAAAATTAATTCTAACAAAAGTTGTCTACTCTCTTCGTCTTTCGTGTTATGGTACCAAAATGTCTGCAAATAAATCGCGTTGTTTTTTTTAACCATAAAACTGAAGGATTTTCTCTCATAGTCTATTCCCCAAGAAAGGATAATGTTTGTCCTGAAATAACTGGGTTACGAGGTGAAGACGGTGCAGCTACTACAAGTAAAAAATATGCATGTGATCGAATAGCGTCAGTTTTTGATAACTTACACTCGTGCTTGACTTGCGCGAGGTTGATGGGCGAGAAGGGCGAGCGCGCGAAGTGCCTCGGACGGCGCAGCGCGCGCGCCAGGCGCCGCGCGAGGCGCGTGAACGGCGACGCGCGCAAGTAGAACGCCGCGCGAGTCTTCATGACGGGCCGCGCGCCCTCCGCGCCCGACCCGTGCGCCGTCGCCATGTGACGCGCCAGGTGCGCGCGCAGCTTGAACTCCTGATAACATACATACATACATCAATTAACAACTACAGTAGAACCTCGATAACTCAAATTTCGGTAACTTAAAAAACTCAAAAACCAAAAAAATAATGTGCTCCCTTCACATCAGAGTACAAACGCTCTACCCTTATAACTTAAAACCTCTATAACTTGAAAAAATTTTTACTACGTAACGTAAACTTTAACTACGTACTTTAGTAGCTCTGTGAGAACAGCTAAAGAGTGCGGAATAAAGTCCTACAATTTGATTGAAATCCGTTGATATAACAAACGCTACAGCAAACATCCCCCTATTTTTTCTGCTTAATATAAAGCGACTTAAATTTAAAAAATTAAGGAACTTGTGTCCTCCTTTTCGTTAAAATAAGTTAAAAAAACATTCCTACAGAATGAAGGACTCGAGCATTTGTAACCAATTTTGAGGAACTCCGCTCGCTCAGTGAGTAATCATGAACATTTTACCAACCGAACCGTACTAATTAAGATCTTTTATGTACGTAAGTTATTCAATAAAATATTTTTGAGTCTAATCAATTGCACTCAAACAATACACAGCGTTTTTTCAACTATTTACTACTCGTGATAACCATTTATTGGCCCTTTGTTTCTATTTTGTTTTGTTACATTCTGTATTGTTTGTGCTGTTGGTTTTCCTATAAATAATTGTATTGTATTGTATTGTGTTGGACTCCCGTTTCCGCATTTAGACGCTAGGGTGGTCCGTTATGCGTGGGGGGTTGATCTGGCTACGCGTGTAGCCAGCCTAACTCCTCCCAAAAGCACAGAAGCTTCCTGGGGGCTTCGCAGGCTTGGAGGATTGACCTAGGGGTGTTTAGGATTTCTTGTCGTTGTTTCGTATAAATAAATAAAAATCCGTTTATATTGGACAACGACAAGAGACAACGCTGTAGGTACCTTAGCACAGTTGAGCACCGTGCAGCGATGCGGACGATGCGAGACAGAGAGGGCTAACTCCTCTCCCTCGCCGCGAGGTCCTTTCACGGCTTCTATTTCTGTTTCACCAAATACTCCGGCCGTCTGCTTTAAAAAAAAAAACAATAATTACAAACACAAAACACATTCTTGGTATCCTTTTCGATCGTAACTTTTTAGTACAGGTATTTTCACAAACTATCGTATACTTATTGCACTATTTAGACATAGTCCAGTCAAAATAGACATTCCAGTTTGCATTAATTCCCAACAAGCTGGATTTTTGTACAGGCCTTGAATACGTCATTACAAATGATATGTCAAAAGTCCCCATCGATCCCGCTTGTGCGTTGTTTTTTATTCGAGGTCAAAGGTCATAAATTTGCATTTTTTGCGTATATCTCTGAAACAACGAAAGCTATCGAAAAGTGGTTCAGGCAAAGTTTGTACATCGTAAAATTGTCTACAAAAATACCTCAACACTTTTCTTCTAAAAAGCATCGTTTTCGAGATATAGTGACTTTAGACCGCAGGAAAATCGTCGAAGATGCTGCGTTTTTTTCATTTCAGCCGTTTTATCTGCTTCATTGCCACAGAACAAACAGTATTTCTTGAAATTTACTGAAAGGGGTGATGGGTTCGATGGGTTTGTCCTCCTCCGAGGTAATGAATCGTCTTTTTGTTTCAAGAAATACTGTTCGTTCTATGGCAATGAAGCAGATACAACGGCTGAAATGAAAAAAACGCAGCATTTTAGTAGATTTTTCTGCGGTCTAAAGTCACTATATCTCGAAAGCGATGCTTTGTAGAAGAAAAGTGTTAAGATATTTTTGTAGACAATTTTATGATTTACAAACTTTGCAGAACCATTTTTCGATAGCTCTCGTTGTTTCAGAGATATACGCGAAAAACGCAAATACCCAGGTTAAAGTCATAAATTTGCGTTTAAAAGTCATAAACGAGAGCTATCGAAAAATAGTTCCGACAAAGTTTGTAGATCGTAAAATTGTCTACAAAAATATCTTAACACTTTTCTTCTACAAAGCATCGCTTTCGAGATATAGTGACTTTAGACCGCAGAAAAATCTACTAAAATGCTGCGTTTTTTTCATTTCAGCCGTTGTATCTGCTTCATTGCCATAGAACGAACAGTATTTCTTGAAACAAAAAGACGATTCATTACCTCGGAGGAGGACAAACCCATCGAACCCATCACCCCTTTCAGTAAATTTCAAGAAATACTGTTTGTTCTGTGGCAATGAAGCAGATAAAACGGCTGAAATGAAAAAAACGCAGCATCTTCGACGATTTTCCTGCGGTCTAAAGTCACTATATCTCGAAAACGATGCTTTTTAGAAGAAAAGTGTTGAGGTATTTTTGTAGACAATTTTACGATGTACAAACTTTGCCTGAACCACTTTTCGATAGCTTTCGTTGTTTCAGAGATATACGCAAAAAATGCAAATTTATGACCTTTGACCTCGAATAAAAAACAACGCACAAGCGGGATCGATGGGGACTTTTGACATATCATTTGTAATGACGTATTCAAGGCCTGTACAAAAATCCAGCTTGTTGGGAATTAATGCAAACTGAAGTCATTATTTTAGTCTATTTTGACTGGACTAACAATAGCTTTAAGATAGTTCAAAATATGTAAATTAAAAAATCAAACTTTCTTTTTTTAACGAGTCAACAACATGTTATAACTCCTAGCGCTGCAGGCGTCCATAGACTGCTTAGCATCAAGTGGATCATTTCCTTACTCACCTACCTAGTTATATAAATAAATATTCATGGACACGTCACACTCTAGTCCCAAACTAAGCAGAGCTTGTACTATGGGAACTAGATTGCTGATAGAATACTTAATTATATTTTTTTGTAACAATATACATAGAATACATAGTAACACTAATGGGGCGTCTAAACGGGCTATATTTTACGGCAATTTGTGGCTGCAATACTGTGGCCGGCAACATTGCTACCAATACCAGCCACACTATGCGATATTTTAAGGATGGCCCGGCATTATAGCCACATATTTTTTGATATGTCAAAATGTTTTTTATGTGTAGCCACGACAAAATACAACATATTTCAACATGTTGCCTGCAATTGATTGCTCAGCCATAAAATGTACTAAAATGTTTTAGTGATGGCTGGGCAATGTTTGCCAATAATTGCAGCCACAAATTGCCGTAAAATATTGCCCGTTTAGACGCCCCATTAGACATAGAGCAAATATTTCATCACACAAACTCTCAAAACACAAGCTCTGACTGGGAATCGAACCCACGACCCACAGCATGGAAGGCAGAGATACTACAACGGAGCTGTGACGCCTGTCAATTAAACAATATAAAAAGTATGATAGACATCAGTCAATATTCGTTTGTTTCATCATCAGTACCTCTACCATGAGATGTCACAGTAAAATCGCCTGACTTTACTACAGTAGTTACGTAAATATTAGTATGACAAATTTTAGTACCCAACTATCCGCTAGAGGCGCTAGACGCTAGCGAGTATAGTAAAAACTCATGGTAGAGCCACAGAAAATGGTATAAAACTGTTATACTCACATCACTAACTTTAAGACCTCCATACTTTTTCCAGTATTGCCAACATGAGCCGCACAATCTGTACTGTAAATGCTGCGGACCCCATGAATACCACTGGTTTGAGCTTGTCCCTGTAAATACAAACATATTACTTTAATACTGTTTACTAGTAGTTTTTTTATTATTTCGAATTTGAATTTAACGTTCTTCAATAAAATCATTTAGAATCGTCTTACACACTAGGTGATTCTAGGTGCCAGTTTCACGCGACCAGAGCCTAGAAAACGGGCAACCGGGTTGTTTTGTATTAGTGAGTTCATGAGCTGTTACTTAAGTAACTTAACACAGTAACTTAAGTTAGAATAAGGACTATTGTAATTGTTATGCCAATGTTATGTATGTAACTAAATGGTTTAAATTAATGAATATCTAGGTTTGATGGCTATATGGCTACATGCATACCTTGACAGGACGCGCAGAGCATAGCGGCTGACATAGCGGATGTGCCGTTTGTGCCGCCGTTGAGCACGGCGGGCGTTTTACTGCCGCTGTTGTTGTTACTTGTGATGAGAGCTGGGTTGGGCTTGTTGCTGTAAATAATTTATTATCATTCATTTGTATGTTAAAAAAAGACGTGTGTCACTCGGGGACTGCCGCGGTAAAGCTATTGCATAGCATTTGTTGCTGGATTACGCATGCGCAGTGTTAGGTTATTTTCGTTACAGAATTTCTGGATTCGGTCTCCACGCTCAGGGACCGCGATAGAAGCTATGCAATAGCTTAAAAATAACAAAGAACCGATATTTGTACCAAAGCCTCATTTTTTATATTTTTACAAAACTTTAGCGAGGAAGATTACATTTTGTGAGAAACATATGTGATAATAATGTGCATTCCGATAAGCGCCAGCGATTATTTTTGGCGGAACTACATTCATATGTAGATAACATGAGTTTTTATACATATAAAATACCCAGAATACAGAATTTGCTTTGATATTCACATGAATATCTACACATAGCAATCATTGAAAGAAAATATCTATAAGTTAGCCTTGCGTCACATATTTTATGCGTAATTCTATCTACTTGTTAGAAACCTATTGATTATTTCTATTTATACAACCACCCATGGCGGGTAGAGGTTGGGCGAGCATTTACAATCAATTACGCTAATTAAAGAGGTTATTACTAAGACATGCGATGTGACTAAACAAAACTCGGTACAATTCTTGAAGAATAACGTTAGTCTAGTAGGAGTATTACGCATTTCTATATAGCGTTGCCACTTGACATTGATCTGCTGCGATCTTTTAAAGAAGTAGAGATCAGGATTAGGTGATTATAGATATTAAAGTTGATCTGTTTTCGGATATTAAAGATAATGTGTATCGATAAAACAACCGCGTCTATTTTTCAGTGCATATCGCAGAGGTCATACATAAATGTTTTATTTTGCTTTCGTCATCTTATCCGACATGAATGATGGATGTTACTATGTATATTCGATAGCAACTAACAAGAGACCAAGGTAGTGGTCATAAGATATAGTAAAACCGAAAATCTCCGGCCTGTTGAGGTCTGTCTAATGTCTAAGATTGTAGAGTCCAAGAGTTTCTTGCATTTTGATTGTTCATGATAGATACTATTTAGACATTGTGTTGGATGTTTTTTTCTCTGGCGTATTCAGACTTATTAATTATAGATTATGTACTATAAATCTACGAATATAAAAAGAAACAATAATACACGTAGGTATGTATTGTTCGGTACAAACACTCACTAGTTGGGAATGTACACTTGTTTTAGCTTGGACTCCGCCTCGACCGCTTTGACGCGTTTCTGTTGCACGTAGCGGTCCGTTGTTTTCCACATGTAGTAATATTCGACAAGGTTCTTTAGAGTCTTCCATGGCAACTGAAATAAAAACATGTATCAATATAAAACTCATTTGTACTATACTTCTTATTCAATCTAAGTTTCTCTTACATTGTTATAAAAAGTTAGCGTTGACTTTATGTTATCATTATGCATGGTAATCAATACATCAAGTCTGCGCTAACTTTTTATAAGATAGACCGTTAGGATACCTTACTGTTACGATATTCTAAGAAAGTCCTACGGATTACTGTACAACGAATCTTTTCTCTTTGGCAAATGTCACAAAAATAATATAAGATAAGACAATATATTTATGTGTATAAGTTCACAAAAATGCTGAAAACAGTGAAGGGAAACCTCAAGAGATAATTGACACAACGCAAGACACTAAAAACCTTTGCCCGAATTAGGTTAGATTTGAATAGCGGAAATAAATCAGATTACAGAAATAAAATACAAGTACGATAATGCCTACGGTTCAATCAGGGTCTTGATTTGAAGTGCCTTGAACGTCAGAATTCACCATCAGGTGATGCACGAAAATGGTGACAGCACAACTGTATGCAGGAGAAACATTCCAAGTCTATCAGACACACTGGCATGTGAGAAAATGGGAGATTATAACTCTTAGGACTGGACAATTTGCATAATTAAGCATACATTTTTATCCTTTAAACACACTAAATAGGGGATCTATTTATAAAATGGTGAAGACGATTTTAGGATTGTGGAATTTGGCAACAGTCCAAACACACTTTTGGAGCGAACCACTCATTATAACTTTTATAAACGATTTCGTAGTCACGGTAAATCGAATCATCAAAATCGGTAATCCTTCGCGGTTGTGATGAAAATATGCTGAAATATCTACGTAGACTTCACATATCGTCGACGCGACTGCAATAGCGCGTAAGAGCAACTTGCAATACCTAATCTAAATATCTAATCTCTAGTTTGACGGGTACTTACAAAGTCCTGTCGTATATCAGCGAAGTCTTTGCCGTATTTGTCGAGGGCTTCTTCAAAGAGGTTGGCTTCTGACGCGGACCACTCTTCCATCTCGTCACGGCATAACACTGGGCCGGAGGCGGGCACGAGAGAGGAGAGCGCGGTTTCTATGCTGTAACCGGATTTGTGCAGGGTGTCCATCGCGTGGAACTGGAAATTATAAAATTCAATATAAAGAGACTGTAGGTGTAGATATGTAGAGACTTCGTATCAGTGGAAAGGTAGGCCAGACAGTTTTTCAAGATTACTCAAAAAGGACCGTATAGAATGGCATAGTAAAGAGGAGGCCGTGGGTGCCAACGGGCTGAAATGATGATGATGATCAAAAAAAGGAACGGCAAGTAAAGTCTCTGAAAGTAGTTGAGTGCAGACCGCATGAGGCATAGATTCAACAGTGGATGTCCTACGGCTGATATGATGATGATAGATAAAGCGTGAAATTGTAATATTATTGCATGGTTAGTGTAGTGTTGACATCTATTTAATAGCATAGTGTGGGTAGATCTGAATAAACCAGTCTGTTTCCTATCTCCGTGTTTCATTGTTTGTTCCATTGGCGACGATTGGATTTTACGCGTATTTAACGAAATAAAATAATAATAAGGTGCAATCATCATGCCGATCGGCAAGTTGGAACCTTTTGACCTCAATTCAACTCAGTGGCCGGCTTATATCCGTCGTGTAAAACAATTTATTGTGTTGAATGAAATCAAGGAGGGACTGCGTGTGTCGTTGTTAATTACTGTGGTCGGAGAATCCACATATTCTCTCATGTGTGATCTGTGTTCTCCTGCGCATCCAGAAACAAAAACGTTTGACGAATTAGTGAAGTTAGTTACCGAACATTTGGAGCCGCAGCGATCGGAGATCGCCGAACGACACGTCTTTCGCTTGCGTAGACAAAATGGCAGCGAGTCTCTCACTGAGTATTTACAAAATCTCAAACATCTTGCCACTACTTGCAATTTTGGAACAACCTTAGAAGAAAATCTCCGTGATCAGTTTGTTTCGGGATTAGCTAACGAAACGATGCGTTCGCGGATCTTTGCTGAAAAAAATATCAAGTACAAGGAGGCTGTGGAACTGGCTCTGGCGCTGGAGGCGGCTGAGCGTCATGCGGAGGTGAGCGGTGCTACGGGCGTGGCGGCTGCGACCTCCAGCGCGGCGGCTACGGGCAGCGGCAGCGCGGCGGCAGGCGAAGGCCTGCATCAGGCAAACGTGAGGCGGTGGAGTGGCGGCGGCGGGCGCCGGGCAGCCGCGCGGCCGGGCTCCGGCGGCGCGACCCCCGCGCAATCCCGCAGCGCCGCAGAGCCGGCCGCGCGCTGCTGGCGGTGCGGTAAGGCTCATCGGCCGGACAAGTGCAGGTTTGCTCAGTATAATTGTGACGAGTGTGGTATGCGTGGCCATTTAAAAGTGATGTGTAAAAAGGGGCGTCCTGCAGCCCGACAGAATTACGTGAGCGACGACGAAAGCGAGGACTTTTTCAACATCAGGGTGGACGGTTCAGGTGATCGACCTTATGTCATAACAGTGCTCGTAGATCGTCGACCTTTCGAGTTTGAAGTCGACACCGGTAGTAGAATTTCGACTATCAGTGAGATGTTTTATCGACAACAATTTTCTAACAAGTCCATTGTACCTGATCATTTAAACATACGAAGTTATGTTGGTTCTAAAATGGAATCGCTCGGGTTCATCGCTGTCGATTTAATGCTCGGTAACGTGTCGACGACGGGTTGTAAATTGCACGTGATTCGAAACGGGGGACGTCCTCTTTTAGGACGGGAGTGGGTGCGCGCTCTAGGTGTTCAAAACATCACTATTGATTTAAACGAGATAAGCGATGAGGCGAGCGATCCGTTCGTGAACCGACTGACAACAGAATTTCCGGAAGTGTTTACGGAAAAGTTAGGCACCTGTAAAAAATCAGTTCAACTGTATTTAAGCGATGACAAGCCGGTATACGTGCGCGCACGGCCCGTGCCGCTGGCCCTGCGCGCGCGCGTCGAGCACGAGCTCGCGCGGCTGGAGCGCGAAGGTACCATATACCGCGTCGAGTCTTCCGACTACGGAACACCTATAGTTCCGGTTATAAAAGAATGCGGCGATATCCGAATCTGTGGTGATTATAAAATAACTATCAATCCGAAACTTAAACGCGATCCTTATCCCCTCCCTCGCATTGAAGAATTGTTTGCCACCTTAAGTGGGGGAGAGGAATACTCAAAAATCGATTTGAAACATAGTTATCAACAATTAATGTTAACAGAAGATTCTCAACCGTATACTGCTATAACTACTCACGTAGGTACGTTCGTCTATCGCCGCACTCCGTTTGGTTTATCTTGTATTCCAGAAAAATTCCAAAAGATTATGGAGGAAACTCTTCGTGGTATACCTAATACTGTGGTATTTCTGGACGATGTTTGTGTTACGGGTCTAAATAGGCAAGACCATTTAAATAATTTACGGGCTGTCTTAGGAAGATTGAGTAAAATGGGGTTTACTGTAAAGCGTGAGAAATGTAGTTTTTTACAAACCAGTGTAAAGTACGTAGGGTTTATTATCGATAAAACCGGTCTCCGCCCCAATCCTAAAAAACTTGAGGCTATTTATGATGCTCCAACCCCCAATGATGTGACTCAGTTAAAAAGTTTCTTAGGCATGTTGAACTATTATGGAAAGTTTATACCTAACCTTAGTATAATACTACATCCTTTGCATGCACTGTTGAAAAAAGGCGTCACTTGGGATTGGAACATACAGTGTGAGCAGGCGTTTTCATCGGCAAAGCGTGCACTTGCCAGCGACAAGGTGCTGGCGCACTACGAGGAGGGGCGGCCGCTCGTGCTGGCGGTGGACAGCAGTGCGTACGGGCTAGGCGCGGTGCTGGCGCATGTCTACCCGGACGGTAGTGAGCGTCCCGTCAGTTGCGTTTCGAGGACACTTAATTCAGCAGAAAAAAATTATAGCCAGTTAGATAAGGAAGCGCTGGCAATATTCTTTGGTGTTACGAAACATCACCAGTACCTGTACGGTAGACGTTTTACTTTGAGAACCGATCACCAACCGTTAAGCTATATCTTTGGGGAAAAAGGGGGAATTCCACAAACAGCGGCAAGTCGCCTTCAAAGGTGGGCTGCTCGCTTAGCCGCATATGACTTTTCGACCAAATTTGTAAGATCACGTGATAACGGACCAGCGGACGCATTGTCCCGTCTACCGTTGCAATGCGAGCGGCGGCACCTCCCAGAACCGGTTTGTTACACTGATTTAGTTCGTGATACGATGCCGGTCAGTTTTAAGGATATTGGAGTGGAAACCGATAAAGATAAAATTTTAAGTAAGATAAAGGGTTACGTCATGTTCGGTTGGCCGTCGAGGTCCAGTTGTGACGAAGAAAAACCGTATTTTGCGCGGAAAGATGAAATTTTACTAGAGTTGGGCTGTTTGATTTTTAAGTATAGACTTATAATACCGATCCCTTTGCGGAACAGGGTTTTAGCGGAAATTCACGAAGGACACTTGGGAGTCAATAAAATGAAAAATTTATCGCGTAGTTATGTCTACTGGCCCAGCCTTGATCAGGACATTGAAAAGATAGGTCGGGAATGTGAGCCGTGCCGCGCCGTGCGGGACGCGCCGCCGCGCGCCGCGCTGCATCCGTGGGAGTTTCCTCAAAAGCCCTGGCACCGCATTCACGCTGACTTTGCCGAGTGTGGCGGTAAAAAGTATATCATATTAGTCGATGCTTTTTCAAAATGGATCGAAGTAGTCGCGATGAATCGAACAGATGCGGAATCTACGATATCTGTATTGCGGTCTATTTTTTCAAGATTCGGTTTACCGTCCCAACTGGTTACTGATAACGGTCCACCGTTTCTATCGGTAGATTTTAAGGAATACTGTAGTAAAAATTGTATAAAACATGTGACGTCGGCACCGTATAGGCCACAAGGTAACGGAGCGGCGGAGAACGCTGTGAAAACCGTAAAAAAGGTTATCAAACGGGCGATACATGAAGGCGAAAACATTTCAAGGGCTTTATGTAAATTTCTGTTTCAATATCGAAATGTCGAGCATGCGACGACAAACGTCCCGCCGGCCGTCGCGCTGCTGGGCCGTCGGCTGCGCGGCCGCTTGGACGCGCTGCGGCCGGACGTAGCGGCCGTCGTACGCACCGCGCAGGACCGCCAAGTCGCTAACAAGGGTGGTCAGCATCGAGATATCGCGCTTGGGGACCCGGTGCTCGTCCGCGGTTATTCTAATAAGGGTCAGAAATGGGTCGAAGGTAATGTGGTCGAAAAAACGGGACCGGTTTCCTATAGAGTCAGTGTGGGTGATGGACTGCAATGGCGGAGGCATCAAGATCAAGTTATTTCTTTAAATCCAAATAGAAAAAGTAGATTTTCTCTTTCTCGAGCCAATCTGAGTTCACAAGAGTCTCCTAGTTTACAAAGAGTGGATAGCGATGCCGACGACACATTCGAAGATGCCGCGGGGGAGGAGTCGGAAGTAGCAGCAGATAGCTCTGGACTCCAGCCTGCAGCTGGCACGAGGGCGCCGGCGCCGCCGAGCCCTGCGCAGCGCTCGCCGACCCCTCCTCCGCAAGACGCATCGGCTCGCGCTGTGCGAGCGTACAATAGAGCTAAACAATAGTAGGTATTTAGGTTATATACCTACTATGATTTTTGTATCATATGTTAATTTTAAGTTTAAGTATTAAGAATATGTATAAGATTTTGGTGGTGGAGTTTTGTTAAGTACTTAGCTACCTATTGTTGTATTTGAAAGGGGAAAAATGTAGTGTTGACATCTATTTAATAGCATAGTGTGGGTAGATCTGAATAAACCAGTCTGTTTCCTATCTCCGTGTTTCATTGTTTGTTCCAGTTAGAAGTTTCTTCCAATATTGATACAGGAGGGCCTTAGACGGCTTGACATCTGATCGAATCGGTCCCCGTGAACTGACTAATTCTTCAGCGATCTAGACCGTTGTTCAGCGGTTTCCAATGCTTGCTTTGGGTGTTAATAACTAGAGATGGTGATCCAAAGTGATTAGAAACTAACAATTAAGCTATCCTTAAATAGATTGCACTGTTTGTTAGTAACTCTTGTCTAGTAACCTAGCAATGCCTGATATTCTTTAAAAATAATTGTATAATATATAGTTAATTACAGCGAAATCATAGCTTTCACTTCGTCAATGGTAGTTGCCCTTGGAATCTGCGATCAAGTAATTATTTTTGCAATCGGTATGTTTCTTAATATAACTTTGGAGTAACTACTGCACATAGGTAGAATCAGAGTGATAAAATAAATAAATGAATCTATCTATCAGTCTATCTTGACTTGAAGAAAGGTCAATGTTCGATTTGGCATCGAATCGACTTCTGGCACGTGGAGAATTGCATTTTAAAATTTCAAACCGCACTGTAAATACTACTCTTTGAAAGAATTTATTAAAATTACGAACTTCGAGTTTAGGCAAGATCCAAGGCAATTCAGAAATTATAGAATCTGTCGTTAGTGACAAAAGGAACCGCAAGGAAGGAAATTATATAAGTTTGTGGTATGTACATATTTGATACTTAATCAACAGCATCACAGCTGAACCAACAACTAAGTAAATATTACATAAACATTTGGTTTAAACCAAGGATTTTTATATAAACTCCAAAGAGCCGTTATATTGCAGGATTATCATTCGTTTCGAGATTTGTCATCACAAACAAACTTAGGTCTCTTCTACTTACTTTAAGATGATATCAACATGATACCAGAAATTTGGTATTCTGTAGGTAGGTAAACTAGATAAAAAGTAGACATACCAATGTGATGTCACGGCTTGCAGCAGCGGCCGACATGTGTAAGGACGGCTGCTTCACACTGGAGGAACAGTCGAGGGCCCGCGCGAACGTGCCGACTGACCGCGAAACCACCAGGAACTGATCTATCTGCCGATCCGTGAGTCCATGCTCTGGCGTCCACACTAAAGTCTCCAACTCTTCACTGTTACGAGGGTCTTCCTCCCCTACAACAATACGTTCCACGTTCACTTCACTTTCTTTATCTTCACTAGCATCGACCGACACTTTAGTAGAACACGTACCTTCTTTTAATAAATTAGTTACTTCAGTCTGATATCTACTTCCAACTCTGATTTCTCCCTTATCTGCTAATAAAGTCTTTTGTGAAGGATCAAATACTAAACAATAAAAAAATGCGTCCTGAAACAAAAGAAAAAATACGTATTAGTTTGTTTCATTCTGAACAAGAATCTATGGAAAGCAGTATGAGGTTTAGATATAACGCTAGCTTTTAGTCCTAGTTGGGTAATAGTTGTAAGTACACCTGTTTTTCTCTGGTGAATGAACCAACATGATTTCAGTTTCTAAACTTTCGATTTCCCAGTGCAGTAAAACAATGGAGAAAAACATTGTACCTAACCCGCAATTTAATAAATGTCGAATGCCTTAACATTTAAAGCCTTGTTTAAAGCTCAAAGCTCTTATTCGGTGAAGGAAAACATTGGGAAAACCAGTATTATAGATGATCATGTCCATTCTGCTATGGATAAGGCCGACTATGGCTACGAGAAAAATATTGAGCAAGTTTACTGCATGTTCTAAACGTAATTCATTTCTACATTCAAATGTCCCAGGTGCTCCAGACACAATAAATGGGTAAAAAAGTGCCCCTGACTTTTAAACAACCTTGAATGGCATGTTTATTTGGATAAGCAATATCCAATACGGTCCAGTATACACTTAGAATTTCAAATAGGTTTCGCATAAAGCAGGAAATGACACGAGATTGGGGACTGACGTTGTTCTACTCGCTAGGATCTAGAGAATGTTTACAATCGTGTGACCTGACCTTGCCATGACAAATATCCAAGTGTTTTAAACAGTGTTTCATATTCGCATATGTAACGTTCAATTAGATGCAATTAACATTCTTAATTGAAATTCTTGGTTTTTTTTTGTTCATGAGAAACAACCATTTCCTAACTAGTTTTACAACATATAACAATGCATCACATAACAGAGCAATTCCAATGAGGGAAAAGCAATGCACTGCTACTACCACTTTGATCTGAGAGATGAAGGTGTTAAATATCGTGTTACAAAGCAGTGCGAGCATTGAGTACCTAATGTTCGGTTCGACTACGTTTGACTATCTCGACGTCCTCATAGATTACTAAGGGGATGTCTGTGCACAATGGAAGGTGTAATCTTATTCAATGGTTTAACCTGTTTATCGCACTTGGTGATATATTTAATCCAGCATTGCTATATCAGCCGAAACGGTAAGTACATGCGTAAAAGAGTGTACCGTTCGTTGGTTACCAAAAAACTGCTAAGGCATGTTAAAACCACGCCATTAAATACAAACAATGTTTCACGTGACCATAAATGAGTTTTCTCACAGCGATGATTCAGTAATTTTGATATTCTACTACGTACGAGCTTTGAACTTTACAACGTTTGAATTTTAATGAAATATTAGTATACAATTTATTGAGTTTAGATTCAATCTTTTCAAAATTATGCTCAGCTTCTGATGTTTAAATTTTCGTAACTACTTTGTTCTATTTTCCAGTCCGTTAGTTATAATAAGTGTTTAATGGGCCTGTACGATACTCAAAAACTTTAAAGAAGGTTTGTTTTAGGATTCTTAATAATTACTTATGTATAAGTTATTAGAGAGGTATAAACGAATAAAATATGAGTAAATTGGATATAACAAGAAAAAACGCAAATGTCGATAAGCGAAGTTGCTTGCCGTTCACGGACGTAGAGACCGTGCTCGCTGATCTATGGTCTGCCGCGGTCGGTACATACTCACATCCTTATTGAGATAGCTGAGCAGTGACTCCGTCTCGTTGAGTAGCGTGACGGTGCACTTGCCGCGTATATGCGTCGCCGGCAGGGTTTCCACGTGCCTAGAGAGGAACAGCTCCCGGTGCTTGGCCTGGTGCCGTTGCTTTGGCGCTAGACCGTCTGTGCCCGGCAGGTCTGTAGATTCCTCCTCCATGGCCACTGGAAAAGTACAGATTCATTTATGAGTATGAGTTTACGTTACATTTTACGTGGTATAGCAATTTCGGAAATGTATTGGACGTTTTTAGAAAAGGATAGCACGCTCGTAGGCTCATAAGCTGTGCGTTTTCAACTACATATATGCACTGTGCAGTAAGTTTTTAGAATATTGTTTTGATGGAGGTCTCGTTCATACAAACATCTATAAGAATCCTGACGATGAAAGAATATAGAGCGTGAGTAATAGTGAAATTAAATTATATTTCACAACAGACAATTATTATTCTAATTTTAATAACCTTAACATGAAGTAATGATCCGTTAATACTAAATTGAACATCTTACTAAACTGTCGTTAGGGACACCTCAGATAATTTAGAGGAAGTGGCGTTGTGAATACGCTTGTTAGGGTCGAACGAAACCGAAAACCGTTAAACACTTGTATGGAACACGTGGCAGCTGTATTGCCCCAGGCCCCCAGGTATGTTAGCAAATGATCAATTTAGGATTATTTCCTTTGTACATAGACACAAAAGCTTACACATGCCCTATGAAATTTGATTCGTCGTCATAAATATACCTTTGATTAAAGCAGAGGCATTTCGTTTTAGGATGGTATATTCCAAGGACAACATGTTTTATCAACAACACATTGTTACTTATTATAACATTACATCGATGATTTTTCCTTGAGTGATGGATTTGAGAAGAATAGGAAACAATAATTAATTATTGTATTTGCTATGAGAATTATATATCGTAACTTCCAACATTCTGTGTGTATTTCAAAAATTTTCAAAGAAAGATGCGCAAGATTCATCCATCTAGTCAGTAGGAGCAAACAAGCTCACGAGACCTATTTACAAGTACCTACTTACAACTAGTGCAATTGCAATCAACTTTATAGTTTCGCAAGACATCATCTCGTGTGTTTCTGCCTCTAGCCAGTGGCGGTGAATCACTCTTGTCCCATAGACGAGTCGAGAGCGGTCGAGCGGGTAGAACGATTTGCGTAAGTGCGGAAACATGGTTGCCTTGCGCGGACCACTGCACTTAGGTCACTGGCTCAGTGCAAGGGAATATATTCCAACAATAAAGCCCTAACATTTTGATTGTTCTTATATTAGCATTAGATATACCTAATTATAAAAGCTGAAGGGGATGAATGGCATGTACAAACGAAATTGTCATCATTTTTGGATAGTTGTTATGGAAAATAAAATTGCAAGCGAAGGTCGCAAGGTTGTTAGTTTAAAAGTACCTTTATACATAGTTCAACAAAATGGAAAGTAGAGAGGTAGTGAGATTGTTGCATTTGGCTGGTGTGCAGGCAGCAGCCGCACCCGGCCGCGTGGCGGGGCAGGTGCGTTGCGAAACATGCCCACGTCAACTTATGATTTTTATGGACCGCTGCTGTGCTGACCGCCATTACGACACGCATCGTACTCTTTTTGATCCTATACGTCGTCCGTTAACTCGTAGCGTACGAGTACGTTTAATCATTGTCATTTAACAAATCGTGAGTCTCGATTGGACATCTCACGGCCATAATGCAATTTAATTTCTTTATACGACTACGCTTCCACCTGTCGCGGTCGTTTGTGTAAAGATAAAACCGCATTTATCGGTTTTATTTTTACACTTTACTCGCATAATTAAAATGCAAGCGATTAACTTTTGAACTTCAATAGCTAGCCTGGCCTTAAAATGTACATTAATGCATGGTGTAACTGTATTGAATACAGATAATAATCGGCTATTGTTTCCATAGTGTATTATTTCAATAACAAGTACCTATAATTATCCTGAAATTGCTATGTCAACATATTCTAGTAATGGATTGGAAAAGTTTATATGTCAAAAGATTATACTAACTTAGAAAGGCAATCCCGATATCGAGAACAATAAACAACATAAATCTGTAACAAAAACCAACAATGTCTGATCTCTATTTGCTACGTTTATATTGGCATCCGGTATTAAATGACCAGTGATTCTGTTTGTATGGTATTGAAGTAGAAGGGTCGGTCGGCGCGGCGTGTCGACGAATAGGTAAACATAAGGGACGCCCTTCCCCGCTGAGTGACAAGGCTCGATCCCCGCGGGGTATGCTAGTCCTGTCCTGGGTCATACAAGTAATAGAACGTAAGTAGAAATATTATGTCACTTGAAACAAAGCTGTGCGTAGAACAGTGCTACACGTTTCAGTGATAGTCAGATATCAACTACTGTAAGTTAATTCTCATTTGAAAAAAATGTTGATTATTTGTCCATCGATGTCAGAGCAAGAGTGGGTAACAAAAAGATCGTATACAAGCCGTGAAATATCAAAAAGCTTTGGGAGTGACACAGCCTTTTCAGGGTCTCCCGAAGTCTTGTAGAACGCCAAGTCACGGCCTGAGCTCTCGGTCTCACGCTATTATATCAATGATCCGGATTAGCCGTATCAAAATCTCGAAAAATACTAGGTAAATTGAATAATTTGAGCTCCAGTAACGATGATTGACGGATCGATACTTTGAATGATACATACGCACAGACGAACCATGACTGTATTTGTAGGTAGAGAGAACACTTTTAGGCTCTACACTGAGGAAATTATACAAAAGGGATGCAAAGACCATACAACCAAATGTATTTGTAGGTTAATAATACTAATTTTAACATTAAAAAATACGTCTTTTGCGTGGGAGGTACGCAAATAGTATTGTATGTACTGCAAGATTACAAAGTTAAATAAAATAATTATGTAACCCAGTTTTTGCTGGATTAACAGGCTCTTATATCAAAACATGTTAAGTAGTGTTAAACAAAAAGGGATATACCTACATTAAAAACAAGCTGGAGAATTTAATTCCATTGGCAATATTGAAATGAGAGGAGGCGAAGAGACAAAAACTGAAAATGCGATTGTTGAGCTCCCCCGCCCCGCCAGCTCCAAGTTTGTGTGTTGTTTCGTGGTGTACCTCACCTACAATACTTTATTCAACGTCGATATTTTTACTGAGAAACGCAAACCTTTTGCATAGTGAGCTTTGTTGCAAATCTGGTTGTTTGGAGGTTTACTTATTTAGTGTTTTCTTGTGAATTATTTGAAACTTTACTGTTATTTGTAGTTGTTATTGTCCTTAGGTGGCAATGAGGCAATTTGTGATGCCATACCAAATTACAGTGCCTTGCTCGTTAAGAACATAATTAATGTAAAACAGGCAAATATTTTATAAAATATATAAGAGAAAGGTGACGGTGTGAATGTGCAGTGTGTTAATTTATCGACATGATGTAGCGAGCGATAGGCATCACTAAAGCGTCGCGACGGCAAGGGCCCGCCGTTTACCGCGACGCCCAGGCCCGGGGGCGGCCGAATTGCGGGGGATTTACTTTATGATAATTATTTCGATTGCCATCGTGAAGAAAGAAGCCCGCACTCGAACCGATATCGAGAGATTCGAGACCGAGTGAGGCAGCCGTAAAAAATCACAGCTTTTACACCAAACCACTTCTTAGCTCCGACGAGCAATTTACTCTGGGATTGGCTGAAATTAGTAAGCAATCTGGTAATTCCAATTACGAGACTCTTAGGGGTTGTTTCGATTAAAAAGAGCTACTTAAGTATCACGATCAAGCCTGGTTGGAGTGGTGTGATAATGGTTAAACAGTATCCTATTCACGAGGTTCGAGAATCTTCGAATTAATCGTAGACTTCATAGAATAACATAGCTCTATGTTTCTAGACGCGAGATGGGAACCAAAAATCACTTAAACACTTGAAATAGTATATCGCTACAGGTTAGCTTTAACAATCTAATGACTTTGAGCTTGGTTCACAATATTTTAAGTAATTTTGAAAAAGTGGTTCAAAATCCAGCAAATTTGATTTGTCAGCAACTTAGAAAACTCGTTTTTGTTATAAGATTAATAAAGCTAAATAGTTTAAGATTCCTATAACTGCTTTGCTATAGAAAACGAAGATACCTCCATTCTGTTGTCATAACATTCCTAGAAGTATATGGAATGCGGAATGACGACGTGGTTACATGCAACGCGAATGAATACAAACTAGTTTAGTATACTTTTCATAATACTCATAAAGATTTTAAATTAAAATCTCTGCAAATCGCATCAATAAAACTAATAGCTGTTTGACAGCCTAATTTGAACTACAAAATCATTGCAACTATACTACATTGCTCAGTATTTGTGTGACGGTCACAAATGATAACTTAGTTTCATGATATTTATTTGTCAAAATAAGTGTTAAACTTATATCTTATATTAAAGTAGAAAGCACTTTAAACTTCGCTCGCTTCCCTCGCTCAATAAAACTACTGTAATAATATAACTTTAGATGTTAATGGTGGAATTCACCAAATGTAGTTACCGGTTAAATATTTGTTAGTAAAGTCCGAACCCGTGCGTGGTACTGTAAGTTGGTGACCAGTAGCTGTAGTGCAATTCAATGAGGTTCAAGTAGGTACATTTAGTCAGTATGCGTCTATCGAAAATATAAGGCGATCTCCGTGTTTTTTGTTTAGAGCAAAGTTTTATATAACTGATTATTTTAGATAGGTCGCTGTTTACCATCACTATGTTCATAGTATTATCTTATCTAGCCTCCTTGGTGACATTTTGAATAAAATGAAATAATGAAGACCAAACACAATGTTATATAACTAGCGATTTAGTTTAGGTGTGTTATGTTATGGTGTTGATAGGACTAAACTATTAATAAAAAAAATCTGGTATGTGAAGGTAGACGGCATCGATTTTGTTTCGTTATGACTCGACTTTTCGAGTGTGTCAAATGTAAATGTGTCAATTATAGGATTTCATCTGTGAACTGATTAACCAGGGTGGACAGAATATAATTACTTATGGCGTTTTCGCCAGTTTAATAACCTGGGATTACGATTGTACATGCGTTACTACGCAACTAATTAAAGCGTAGGCAAAGAGAAAATGGCAATCTGTGGAGTCCTCCCACCCACTTTAGTGGGGGTGTCGGTTACGTATGCCCCCTTGGGGTGGTTGGGTGTATGGTTTTTCTGCTCGGGCATCCTTTGCTTACTTATTGATCCAGTCAAATGTGTGGAGGTGGCGCGGTGGGTGGTGCTCCCGTCCCGCAGCCCCCTCGAAGGGGGTACGTCCAAATAAATCTGCCCGCCCGCGAAACACCGCAGTGACAACAGCGGCGGCCGGTAAGATGCGGTCGCAATGTCTTCATTTACTTCCCCACCAAAGAATTTGCCTATTTCGTATCATTGCGGCTAAGACGGAGAATTTGTTCATGCCCAAGCGTAAAAAATGGCGGATTTCCATTTAATTGAAATGATTTCCATCGGAAAGCAAGAGCGTCGGGCACGACCTTAGAAACAGGCATGCGCGCGACCGATGAAGGCACCTAAGCCGCGACGCTTCCTTTCATAGGGGTCAATGACGCTAAGTTCAACAACATAATCTTGTTTATTATATTTGAGTAAATGCTTACAGGTAGCTAATTAGAACCTTTTCCAACACAAAGGACGTGAACTCTTTGTGCGTAGCTTCAACGAAGAAGACGTATGGCAAGAAGAATAAAGGCCTGTTTGGTAACAATCTAATATCAAATTACACATCGTTAGCCTAGTCTGATATCAAGACAAATGACCTTCGAAAATCAACCCACGACTTTTCTATAGACACATTTGCTCCACGTTCTAACATATTCCCTTTGCCTGATATAACAACAAGAACATTGATTGTTCGATATGTGGATCAATATTAAGATTCGGCTATTGCCTAGACTACCACGACTGAATCTTTATAGTACGAAGAGCTGTATTCTGTCTAACCGCATGAAGAAATCTCGTAACATGTCCCGAAAATCCGTAAAACAACCTACTTTTATAAAACATTAAATACAATCTGATACTAGTAGTAGTACCTATGTCGCCCAAAACTTGGTTTTTCGATGCTCGCTAAATGCAAATCTAGCGCAAAGAATTATTTTTCATAAAATCTTTGAGGCGTAACGTTCACTCAGTAATCTTATAAGTAAATATCATAAAGTTCAAAAGCTCTATGTTGCTATTATCCGAACCATACGAGTATGTGTATCAAAATCATAAAAAAAAAGCTCACTATACAGTGGTTTAAAGAATTTTACAATTTCATCTCGGATCGTGTGTAACTTATAACAAACATTTACTTTAATAGGAATATCTATACTAACATGTCATAATGTTTATCAAAAATACTTTTTAACCTTACAACCCTTTCACAGACTGGCTTCTCAATCGGAAAAACTTGCAATTTGATTGAATGTGGTTAGTTTCACTATAGGTGATCTGCTGAACATCTAGCAAACGTACATAGAACGCTGTACGGCCAAGTTAACATTAAGATCTTCGCTAACTCAAACAATATCAACATCTTCCTACCTCTCTCTATCCATAGATATCCACATAGAAATAAGTAGTACGTAGGTATTGTACCGAACCCACGATTTTCTTTCACTCTATCAACGGATAGACAAAAGCGACAACGATGATATTACGATACATAAGTCCGTAAGAGCCAGAAGAACGGTAGTGATCTACCAAAAACAATCGTCTAGTCATTCTAGACAACGTCTAGTCTAGACTAATACATTGACACGCAAACCATTTAGTTTGCGTCATGACCACGAAGATGAAGAGTAACTTGAAACATTTCAAAGGACAATGGGCAATTTTCTATGAGCGTCAGCCTATACAAAAAAATTTGCCCAGACATTTTTTTGTCGTGGCCCAAAAATGCCCATTCTTCTTTAGCGCAAAGTTTGATAAGTTGAAAAATAGGCTAATATTTAATGGTGGTGAGTATCATTCAGTTTTACTTACAAAGATTATAACGTAGCTTCGGTCGTATAGTACTGAAAAGGGAATAACGCATAGACGTAAAAGAAAATGGAGTATGGTGTCATATGAAATTTGGACATTCTAAAACCATTTTTATTTGTTAAAAAGATTTCAAAACATCTCCAGCATAACGTAAGCTTGCTTAGCGTTTCAATTGTTTTATTTTTCAGACCGACTATCAGGTAGATTATACGAAGAAATCTAAGCAAAGCGCTTTTGAAAGTTTATCTCTACTAGAGTAGTTTACACTTTTTTATTTTTTAAAACCTAGCGATATCTCAAATCGTTCGAATTACTAGTATTTTATAGCCTGGAAAATGCTAGATGGACATGACTAGTGACAGCATGAAAGCAACCCACTTGAAGAGAAACGAACAAAGAAGATCAACAAGAAAGATCAAGACACGACGACGATACGGACCAAACTAGATGAGAAAGAGATGACGTATAAATAAGTATATAATGATTTGGAAGAGGCGGTGTGGAGGCGACCATTGCTAAGAGCTAAGAGAAAAAGTTTAAGGAAGTAGTGGTAGAAGTGACCTAATTAGAGGTAAAAGGCTAGTTTGCTATTTTTTTTATTTGATTGCGATTTTGACAGTGAATTTTAATCAGTTCCACCTTAGTACAGTATTGTTGTGTGATTCTATTTGCACTTGACCGGTATTCATGACTAGTAGCGCGCCCCTGGTTTGCAAGAGGGCATTAGGGGAATATTCGCAGGTTTGCCACGATCGAAGCTTCCCCGGGGCGCAAATTTTGTTGACAGCTGTGCTCTACCTGTTGACATGTTCTCATATTTCGGTAAACTTTTCAAACTCGTTCTACTAAATATAAATTGTATCCAGTCTGTTCTTCATCATTTTGTCTAACTTTTAATGTATTATCGTTTTAATTAGTGATGCTGCTCTTGTGGGTATTAAATAATTGTTCAATCAATGCATCATATCACAAACCACTTTCTCGTCAATTTGAAATGCACATATTTAATTTGTTAGTGCACTGAGGAACCTAAATAGCATTAACGTCAATATATTCATAACGACAAAAGACAAAGGATCTTCAATCGCCAATACATATGTTGCAAGACCATTGTCTTGAAAAGAGATTGGAAGATCGTGCTCAGCGGGAGTCAATTTGGAAAAGTTATTAAATTTGACTTATTTTTGGATATAATCGAATAATAGCGAATTTCGATAGGTACTCTTGTGTTATCAGGTTAGGAAGTTTGTGCCAGTGAACTGGGAATGCAAATTGCGCAACAATGTAGGTGCCGCCGGTTGTAGCGTACTTACTGCGTCGGTGGAGCCCCTACTCCACCAGACGTTGTGTAGTAAAACTAAGCATAACAACAATGTATTTTTTAACCTAATATTTTGTAAATAAACCTTTAATTCGTTTCCCTTTTCGAATTGATGCAAAGCTATTGAGGACTTTAAGATTATGTTCGTACAGTTGCATTTTAGACTCAACGTGACGTGAACTCTGGAATCTCTGAACTGGAGTGTGTGTAAACGTGAACCGTCATTACTTATGGAAAGAGTAATAAATGCTTTTATAGCATTTCCAGTGTATGATGAGATCGTTTATGTTGATTATGTAGCAAAAGTAACTTGGGTAAGATGAGTTAGTCTAAGTGTGAGCAGTGTTGTGACGCCGCCGTGGGAAGAGCGTAATGAGTGTTTCGGTCGGTGTGACCTATGTGGCAGCACTCGGCGTGGCGCGGCGCGGCGGCCGGCCGGCGCGGGGCAGGAGGGCGCGCGGAAGGAATGCGTCGTTTTCGCATCGGGAGAAACGAATGCGTTTAAGCGTCGCGGGTATACAATGGCGGCGTGACGAGATCCGGTTCGCGGGCGGCAGGGGAGCAGGGGACGGGGGCTCTAATCGATAGCCGGCGAGCGACGACGGCCGGGCGACTGCGGCGCATAGGTGACAGCTCGGGTCCAATCAAATTACCGGCCGTGGAGGAGTGCTGCAGTGGCTCGGCACGCACGCCGGAGTTACGCACACAACTAGCCGCCGCGGCCTCCTCGCAACCCGTAGCCGAATCTGCACGACGGTCACCTTTGTCTAATATACCACAACGACGGCAGCGGCGGGGGCCCTCATATAGCTCGTCTAACCAACGCATTGAGCCGTCACTTATCAATCCACTCGATTTGCAAGCTCTACCCTCACCCACTCCTACCCCCTTCTCTTCATGACGATGCGATTTGTATGTAGTCTACGATTTAGATTTACACATGCTAGTTAGGTAGCCTCTAATCTTTCAATTACATATACCCCCATTTCCTACTTGATGTTATGATAAATGGTAACATGAATGATTTGCAATCTCTACACACACAGATCTACTAGCTAGCATCATATATTTGCTTAGATTATAATATTCCATGTACCAAGTAGTCATTAAAACGGCGACTGTTAAAACTCAAACAAGTTGGGACCAACCAGAATTATGTGACACATGAATTGTATATTATGTTCTTATTGAAATGGAAACCTGTCAAACGACTGGCGGTAAAAGCCATGGTTTCCAAAGGCCGGAAAACAATACAACACTAAAGGTTGTTATAGTTCTTGGTACATAACTTAAGTATACTTAATATGGTTGCTCTCGAAGCAATCGGACCTAAAAACTACTTTTTGACTGAGACTCGAGGGAAGTAACTTTAAAAACCATTTTAAAAAGATACGAAAAATATTCAACCGCGTATTGTGTGTGAAAAACATACGTCAAAGTGGAACATTGAAATAAACTACGTGTTGATGTTGTTACATTTGCGTATGCCCACAAAATGGATGTATTTTGTACGTAGAGTTATAATGAAGAGATGGATAAAAGCGAATAGTTGGCATCACAAGTGTCAACGGATGTAGAATAAACGAGACATCTACGAGTTTCACGGCTGAGGATTGGTGTACGCGCATCTAATTATAGGTTATTCCACCCGCGTACCACACAACAGATCCACGTTGTACCATTAACGACCTGTGCACGAATGTCTACCCTCTACATACACATATCACCTTGCTCTACGCAGCCGGCACACACAGAGAAATGTGATGTAACATGTCATGCATACAGAACCGAGGCTGGCCGCAATGGAACCACGAAGAAGGAACAAAGCTGCATTAAGAATACGGGCCACGGAAGAAATATTGTAAACTTGACATTGAGAAGAAGCATTAAAAGCGAAACAATACGTAAAATGATAACGACGCCGTAAACTTTTCAGAGATCGATGGACGGCCGCGTGTTCGGGTGAAAAGCTTATATCGTCTGAAATAAGTGTCGTTTTATACGAAGATAATGATAAAACCAGCGCAATTAAATCGATGACATCATAGCCTTGGTGCGTGGCGTGATGGGAAATAAAAGCACAATTCAATCAACGGTCCGTCGGGCTATCGATATTAATAAATAATAATGTACTCGATAATAGTTGGTGTTGCCATATAAACAAAGAGAATTAAAAAGTTATACAAATCGGCTTAATTCTACCAATATTATTAAATTTAAATGCTTTTATGTTGTATTTTTCATCATGTAATAACGTCGTATTGACTAAGCAAGAAGGCACGAATGGATAAGGACGAAGTCGCGGACAGAATCTAATTATTATTTTGTTTCTAAATCATACCTTAAAGGAGAATGGGCGATTCTGTATGGAGCGTGGGCCACGAAAAAAATTATGTCCCTCAGGGTTGCCACATAATACGTTTGAAAGAGCTTCAAAAGGCCTACGTTTTACTATAATTACGAAAAAAATCCGTCCTGTGGAAATTGAGGTATATTGAAAAAACCGTTTTTTACTTAATATCGAATTGCCACGAATTCTGACAGTCCTCACAAATGACTAAGGTGTCGTTTGAAAGGACATTTAAAGGACTTCATTTGGTTCTAGAAGTGTCAAAAAATCCAACCTGTGGAAATAGAGTTATACCCGATAAACATGATTTTAAAAAAAACTGACGTTTGGCTCACATCCAGCGTTACCACAAATATGGCCGATACGGCGTTTAAAAGAGCATTTAAAGGACATTTTTTTAAGACATGTAAATTAAAAATCCATCCTATAAAAATAAAGTTATAGTGGAAACACTTTTGAATTTATACTATACTATTTTGCTTCGTTCTCTGTAACCCCACATCTATTAGATATAATACGTTTGAAAGAACATTTACAGGACATCATTTCGTTCTAGAAGTGTCAAAAAATCCAACCTGTGGAAATAGAGTTATACCCGATAAACATCATTTAAAAAAAACTGACGTTTGGCTCACATCCAGCGTTACCACAAATATGGCCGATACGGCATTTGAAAGAGCGTATAAAGGACATTTTTTTAAGGCATGTCAATCAAAAATCCATGCTATAAAAATAAAGTTATAGTGGAAACACTTTTGAATTTATACTATTCGATTTTGCTTTGTTCTCTGAAACCCCACATCAATTAGTTATAATACGTTTGAAAGAGCATTTACAGGGCATCATTTGGTTCTAGAAGTGTCAAAAAATCCAACCTGTGGAAATAGAGTTATTCCTGATAAACATGATTTTTTATAAAACTACCGTTTGGCTCACATCCAGCGTCACCACAAATATGGCCGATACGGCATTTAAAAGAGCGTATGAAGGACATTTTTTTAAGGCATGTCAATCAAAAATCCATCCTATAAAAATAAAGTTATAGTTGAAACACTTTTGAATTTATACTATTCTATTTTGCTTCGTTTTCTGAAACCCCACATAAATTAGTTATAATACGTTTGAAAGAGCATTTACAGGGCATCATTTGGTTCTAGAAGTGTCAAAAAATCCAACCTGTGGAAATAGAGTTATACCCGATAAACATGATTTAAAAAAAAAACTGACGTTTGGCTCACATCCAGCGTTACCACAAATATGGCCGATACGGCGTTTAAAAGAGCGTATGAAGGACATTTTTTAAGGCATGTCAATCAAAAATCCATCCTCTATAAATAAAGTTATAGTTGAAACACTTTTGAATTTATACTATTCTATTTTGCTTCGTTCTCTGAGACCCCACATCAATTAGATATAATACGTTTGAAAGAGCATTAACAGGGGCCTTATTCTCTATTGTATTGCAAACCACGCACGTTACTTGGCTTAGGCAAGACAACGGGCGTGGAATCTGAAAAAAATGTATGGCGTAAGCCTTAGTTGTCATTCCCTACCGCGACACGGTACGGTTTGAACTGTCAACTAAACGTGTCGAAGTCTGCCGCGTTATGAAAACTATTCGTTTCAAAACGTGTCATGCGTGATTCGAATAATATAGATACAAATCAATCATTTTTGAAGTTTGCGTTTTGAGGGCTTAGTCCGAGGTTGCATTTTAAAACTCCCTACTCTCGAGCCGAAAATAGTCTCTCGGATGTCCATATATTTTTGTATGGATATCCGAGAGACGACTCTCGGCTCGAGAGTAGGAAGTTTTAAAATGCAACCTCGGACTAAGCCCTCTGGAACGCGTTGTGACGTAGCACGGTTTGGGGAAGGAATATAGAGAATAAGGCCCCAGGGCATCACCCATCTTCGCCCATCTGCAGGTGAAGTGTGTCTACTTCACCTGCAGATGGGCGAAACATTTCGATAAAATGTAAAAAGCTGTTGAAATTGTCAAAAGTGTTTCAACTATAACTTTATTTTTATAAAATGGATTTTTGATTTTTGTAACATTAAAAATTATATGCTTTATATGCTCTTTCAAACGCCGTATCGGCCATATTTGTGGTAACGCTGGATGTGAACCAAACGTCAGTTTTATAAAAAATCATGTTTATCAGGAATAACTCTATTTCCACAGGTTGGATTTTTTGACACTTCTAGAACCAAATGATGGCCTGTAAATGCTCTTTCAAACGTATTATATCTAATTGATTTGGGGTTTCAGAGAACAAAGCAAAATCGAATAGTATAAATTCAAAAGTGTTTCCACTATAACTTTATTTTTATAGGATGGATTTTTGATTGACATGCCTTAAAAAAATGTCCTTTATACGCTCTTTCAAATGCCGTATCGGCCATATTTGTGGTAACGCTGGATGTGAGCCAAACGTCAGTTTTTTTTTTAAATGATGTTTATCGGGTATAACTCTATTTCCACAGGTTGGATTTTTTGACACTTCTAGAACGAAATGATGTCCTGTAAATGCTCTTTCAAACGTATTATATCTAATAGATGTGGGGTTACAGAGAACGAAGCAAAATAGTATAGTATAAATTCAAAAGTGTTTCCACTATAACTTTATTTTTATAGGATGGATTTTTAATTTACATGTCTTAAAAAAATGTCCTTTAAATGCTCTTTTAAACGCCGTATCGGCCATATTTGTGGTAACGCTGGATGTGAGCCAAACGTCAGTTTTTTTTAAAATCATGTTTATCGGGTATAACTCTATTTCCACAGGTTGGATTTTTTGACACTTCTAGAACCAAATGAAGTCCTTTAAATGTCCTTTCAAACGACACCTTAGTCATTTGTGAGGACTGTCAGAATTCGTGGCAATTCGATATTAAGTAAAAAACAGTTTTTTTAATATACCTCAATTTCCACAGGACGGATTTTTTTCGTAATTATAGTAAAACGTAGGCCTTTTGAAGCTCTTTCAAACGTATTATGTGGCAACCCTGAGGGGCGTCTTTTAAAGTCGTGGCCCAAAATGCCCATTCTCCTTTAATTTATTTTGCGGGATCAACAAACGCTACTCTGATCAACATTGACCAAGATAGAGCCAGTGATATAAGAGGCAACATAGAATGTTGAAACTTACCCAGTGCTGTGTCGAGAACTGCTTGTGCGGCCTGTTCCTCACCAACCGGCGTTTTTAGGCATATTTTTTTGAGTTTCATTGCAACTGGTGAGTCTTCTGACTGGGCCACTGAAAGATAAACAATGAATTAAAAATTAAAATAAAGTATTTAATCAACAAATAGAACCAGGCCTTCAGTTTCTTGCCAGTTCTTCTAGGCTCTGGTCTCGTGGAACTGGTACCTAGAATCACCGACGATTCTAAATGATCCTGGTGATTTTACTGAGTAAAGAATTTTTGTTTTTGATTTTTAGAATAAAAAAAGTATT
Source organism: Ecliptopera silaceata (assembly GCA_932527185.1). Taxonomy (NCBI): domain Eukaryota; kingdom Metazoa; phylum Arthropoda; class Insecta; order Lepidoptera; family Geometridae; genus Ecliptopera; species Ecliptopera silaceata. The sequence continues at coordinate 2,870,115 of OW052208.1, read as the reverse complement.
TTCTTTCATTACAAAAACGAAGGTTTTGTCCTCTATTGTAAAAAAAGCTGGAAGACGTTGGATTGATAAATCCCAAATTGTCTTTCTTGATGTCTGCTGTACAACGATTATGTGGAAAAAGACATCGTCAATCTATACTAAACTTTATTTGCAGCGAGAAAGAAATATTGACACACACGCACGCATCTTAAATCATGTTATAATTTCCACTCAGGGGCACTTTCCAACGCGTCCGACTAAAATGGTTTATTGGCGAGTTGATGACAAAATGATATAAATTGCTCCACAAGTCCACAACGTGTATCAAGTGGCCATTGTTTCTCGGGCGCTACTACTAGAGGTTTATACAGTACATTTTTCTTGCTTTTAATTTATAACAATGCGATCAATATAAGCGATTTTTATCAACAGGGCTTGATCACTAGCTGTGTGCGCTTTGTTAGGACTATCCAAACCGCATAAAAAAATCTAAAAATAATAATTAAACTGAAAATTAGGTTTAAGTTAAGTACATATTTAAGCAAACTACGGCAAGTGTACTGTTTATACTATACTATAGATAGATAAACATTTAACCAAATTCACTGGTCTGATTCCAGTGGTGTCATCGACAACTCTGAGAAAATTTTATCAAGAGCACGCAGTCATAAAATCACTACAACCTAAATTTCAAGTATTTTTATTACATCACTAGCTGTCCCGTGCCCACTTCGTTGGGCATAATTCGACCGTATTTTCTCCGATTCACTTTGCAAAACGGACTACCGCGTAAAAGCCTTTTTATTTTTCGGTTTTTTATATAGCCTATGACACTCAGCAATAAAGTAGCTTTCTATTGGTGAAAGAATTTTTAAAATCGGTTCAGTAGATCCCGAGATTACCCCTTACAATTGAACAAATATACAAACATACAAACTTAGTATACTATATATACTATATTACTATAGTAATATAGTATATATAGTATAGATAGTATAGAAGTATAGATAATGAAATTGCATAACTGCATTTTTCATACTAGGTACCTAGCACTTATCAATATGCATATTAAACTGCATTTATCTACAGGACTTTTTTGTAGAGCTGACAGTATAGCACGGATTTTAATGGAGTTTGAAAATGTATGTCAAGAGAGTTCTGCGACCTTGAAGTTACGAACCCCGGTCACTGGAGACCTGGAGACGCTATCAGCGAGAGTTGGTATCAAATCAAATATTTCTTTATTTAATAAAATCACAAGGATCATTTAGAATCGTCTTATAAACTAGGTGATTCTAGGTGTGACAGTTCCACGCGACCAGAGCCTAGAAGAACGGCCAAGAAACTTACGGCCTGGTGTAAACTGTTCACTCCCGTATTTTGCGTCCTGTTATGGTTAGGAGAAAGATTTTGTGGGAATATGTAGTTTGTCGTGCGCCTAGGATGGCTAGAAACCTAGAGGTAGTCAAAAAGAGGTGGGACATTATTCGTTCAATCATTTCAGTTCAACAGGGAAATGATTGATTGATGAATATCTGGTCGTAAGCTTATATTACTAAGCTAAATTGACCCCTTGAAACATTGCGAGTTATTGTTAAATTACGAGAATATTTCACCATTTCATTATTTTACGTAATGATATGTTGAAATAAACATGATGAAAACAAAAAAAATTCAAAAGCTCTCTTTAGAAAACTTCGCTGCTGCTGGAACTAGTAAACTTACTAACATGCAGATTTTTATAATTGAGAATAAAACGCAACCCGATCTAACTTGGTGGGTGAAATCTCAGGTACAAGCACACAAACTTTTGTATTTCGCGCCGCGCAGCGACATTGTTTGGGTAGCGAGCGGTAAAGGGCGGGCGTTACATGACCTCGCCTGGGTGACACTTCGTACAAAACTTGTACATATTAGCTGATTTCTAATTCCAAAACTTTATATGTACATAGTTTCGAGAAAATGCTGCAGATATGTCATACAAGATTAATTTGGAAACCATATTGAATGCTGATGAATAATAGTTATTATATACGAGGAACATAATATTTAAACACAACTTATTGTTTAAAGCGCAGCGAAATTGCAGTTTAATAAAAAGGTGTGTATATATTCTGAACTTCTACCCAAACGGTTCCATATTCCGCACGAACATTGTTTGGATAGCACAACGGTTGAGGGCGCGCTGAAACCTCGGTAGGAGGAAGGTACCTATGTTATGCATAACTAGAACAGTGGTTACAATAATAACATGTAGGTACTTAGCACGTAATTCCTGACCTAGGATTATGTTATTATATCGGTTGGAGGGAGCTTCAAGATGTTATCCGGCGGCGGTGTATAAAGCACAGGCGACACAGGGCTTGTCATGCCAAATAGTTTAATGACATAAATCTCACACACAAAAGCTTAATAAAATACTTAATTTGCCTTGAAACATTTAACAGTAAGTACTTTACTTCGCTCAATATTAGCAAACATTACCCTTTAGCAACATTAGCAACCCCGTCAAACATTAATTCATATCACAGGTACAGTACTTCAAGAATTGGGCTCTTTACTTGCTCGTAAGTATAATAAAAATATAGGATTGTTTTGTACGAATGAGCTAAGTTTGCCGTAGTCTTTCAAAAGTGTGCCACGAGGCCAGGAGTGAGTCTGCGACCTTGAAGATATGAACGCCGGCCACCGGAGACGCGAGCGGTCTAGTCATGAAGGGTTCGCTTCGCTGCGAGCTCTCGGCTCTAGAGGAGCGTGTACACTGCATGAACACCTCTACACCTTTATGTAAGCACGACCTACGACAATGTTTGGACTTTGGATGGTGCTAGAGTATAGTAGCTTACATGATGTAATAGGGGCTAACGGGTTTCGTGATTCTGAATAGGTGTCAAATAGCTTTGAATGTTTTTGTTTGTTAAGTTTGGAATATTTTTTTTAGGAATTTTTTTAAGAAATGTGTATAGTATAAAGCCTTAAAATAGTAAGTAAATATTGGCCCACGAGAACGTAGACAGTATGAAATCAAAGTTCACGAACGTTCGTTGAGCTGTGCATGACGTTGGTGTGATATGAGTCAACCGTTTTTGCGGCGATACGCAATGTGTCGTGTCGTGCGGTTTAAACACAGTCTTGTGAACTGGATCGGAATCGGTGAGCAGTGATCGGTGTACGCGCACAGCATACATTAGTTCAGTCGGTGAGATGTCGCTAGTGTGTCGCGGTGGTTACGGCGCCGGCAGGTGCAAGCGAGGCTGCACGCTGCGCCGCAGGAGGCTGTGGCCACCCTCGTCCCCGCATCACCCTCACATCCTCACACCACCCCCACCCCGCGGCCCACCCGCGAACGCCATCTTAACAAATCGATAGGATATGACTGTTCTCCACTTCGCGGGTGCGACTTTTGGGCGCGCACAGAATGACCCCTCTTGATTGCGTAACGCAAACCGGGGCACGAACAATGGAGTTGAAGAATACAATTACGATGTTTCCTAGAATCGTAAAAACTAAATAGGTATTTTGCAAAAACATATTATGTGACACGATTGCGTATACAGACATGTTGATCGAGAACATTCGGAGAGAAGTCCGCTGTTTCACTAAGATCTTACGTATTTTGCAAATTGTATTATTGGCGCTTTTTTAACTGTAAACTTATTTGAAAACACTTCGACTGGCTGCGCCTTTTTCATCAACAAACAGAATTAATTCAATGAGGAGGTAATCCCAACCGTCCTATAACCCAAGCGGGAATGGGAGTAAACCGCGGCCCGCTCTCACCGTCTCTACTTAAATATTCACGCCCTCTAATGACACGATGTCGGCTCACTTTAACAGGGTTCTATCGGATCTGGCCAACTTGGCGCAGCTTCTGAGTTTTTACCACCTGTATTGGCAGCAATAAATAAAATATGATACAAAATGTCGTGATAAATCAACAGGTAGATGGAAGTTTGGAAGTGGCCCAAGCAGAAGTCTGCCGATTTAACAGTTACTAGTGAGCTAAAGAAGTAGTGAATAGACGCGCTCTAAGGGTCCTAATACGCGGTTTCGGGTTTCGAATTTAATATCTTCAGACAATGATAATTGACATGGGTTATAGGTAGAATGAAAATTTCAGTTTTGGATATCCAAAGAAACCTCTACACATCCAACCATATATTTTTTGCACTACTACTTTAATCAACTACTCTACACTAAACTTTCGTTCGTCCAAAAATATTTCAAACGCTCTTTGAGAACGTCCAACGATGGTACAACAAGCTCAAACTTTTTCACGTTATACTCACATTAAAGAGACAGCAATATTTTTACATTGAAAATGGTTTTTGTGATATTTTTATGGCAAAGGTTCAAGATTAACGGCCGGTTTCTGGAAACCCAAATCACGATTGATCCTAGTTTGACACATAATAATTATTAGATTTTTTCGTTGATCACATCGTTCGAGAAACCGGCCGTAAGATTTATAAATAGTGTACCTTTCCTGACAATCCATTTTTAATTGACAAAATGGGAGATCTGAGGTGGTCCCATATACGTATTATTAAAATCAGAGAAGAAAATGTTCAGTTCATTTTGTTAAAAAAAAAATAATAATTAATTTTCAAAAAAGTATCGTATATGTGTAATGTGAATCTTAAAAGAAGATGCTACCTAAAAAAATATATACTTTGTAGTAAGTACTACATAAAACTGCGTGGTAGACAGTTCTGAAAATGACGTCTAGACCAAAACAAACTTTTAATAGTTTTTAGTGCACGTTCATTCAAGAAACTAGCCACTTGATTTTCAAGTATGACGGCCACTCAAGTACACGTATGAAGTATTGTGAAGTGAAGGCACCTGCAGAGCCTCAATGACCTTGATACTAATACTCGACACATATCGGTCATAAATTCACATTTTTTTAACAATACCTACTTGAACGCGAATAACTTATATTTCGAGCAAAGCGAGCGAAAATCTTAGTAAGTATACAGTCAGACTGGGTAATTCGGAGTCTTAGTATAAACGATTTTATTTTTAATTGACAGGTGTCCTAGCTCGTTTTGTATAAGCTCTACATTTCAAGCTGTATATTTGATTACCACCAAGATTGTTTAAGAAAAAAAATGCATGTTCCATCAATCTAGTTCTCATAGAAGTTATGTTTAATATCCACAGTCAGTCGATGCTGGTCAGTGTTCACCAAAATTTTAACCAACAATTTAAACCATGTTGTTTAACCAATTATTTTTCCCAAATATTTTCGTATACCAGCTCTACCACCAGCTGGAATTAGTGAACGTGACCGATGTGGGAAGTTTCGCGTCGCGTGCGGAAAACTTGATTGGGAAATCGAACTTGTATGATTGCTTAGCTGTGCCTATGTTTCGTGAAGAACAATACACCTACCGTTATTGTTATTAACGTTTGGAATGTTGCTTCGGAGAGAGATTATAATATAGCGTTGAGTTATTTCCTCTTACATTTAATTTGAGAATAGAAACTGAGTCTTGTACTACGGCACTGGTAATGCGGCAAGTTACATAATAAAGAAGAGAGAACTACCAGATAAATACTAAGTTCAACGTAAATGTGCCAGCTAGAACATATTGGAAGACATAGGTAAGAAAAAAACTTTTCATTAGCAAATATAAGGATCGTATCAAATGAATATGTGGTCGATGACAAACAAACGAATGCCAATTATATTTTAGAGATTCAACAATTTGATGAAACGATGTAAAACTGCAACCGGAAACGACTTCGCCGATGTCTGTTCGCAAAGGTCACAAAAAGCAACTGCGAAATAATTATATTTTCACCTTCTAGGAAAACGATGTCACCGTAAAACTTTTGTGCCGTATGACCGTAGCCAGCAGAGCGGTGGAACGGATACTCGCTTCACCTGCTCGCTTCCGCTAGATAATTGCAAGAATTGTATCTGGGTAGGGAGTACGGATAAACTGGGTTCTTTATTGTGCATCCATAATACAAATATACTAGTAGTACGACAACATTGATAACGGCATCAGTTACCATGACTAACCTCATAAAGTATGCTAACATAACCAACAACTGCTTTAACGGATGAAGGTTGGCGTGCTTTAAGAAAGGTGCCACATCGAATTCTATGTACAAATGAATAGTACGAGCACAGATTGGAAGTTGAATACTTTGCCTAGGCTACAATAAGATATGGCCGATATGGGATATTAAAACAATACGACGGTCTTGTACAAGTGCGGATCAGTCGGATGCGTGGAGTTTGTTGACCCCGTGCCCCCCTCCATGATCGCTAGTCTCACTTTCAATGCGCCCGAGGCCTCTACGAGTCCACGTGCCCGCTCGGTGCCCGTGCGCAGCCACAGTCGTAGCCGCGCCGACCTGCCGTTGGTGACGTCACAGTCTTCAGCTCGACGCCGACGCGCAACGGTGCGAGGCACTGGAGCATGAACTTGTTTGAGCTTTTCATTAGAACGTCCATGGGAACCGGGTTTACGGCGAAACCCCCCTACGGAATCATTACGTTGTTGTTATATTGGACACTTTACTCGTGATGGCATGGCATAACGAGTTATTCAATCTGGTGGTATCTTTTAAGAGATAACATCTGAAATTGAATTAAAGCTGATCACTGCACTATGGTTGTAAAAATCATTAAGCAGCAAAGCACGTCTCAAAGAAAGTGCGAAATATCACGCCTTAGTGCAAATGTAAGGCAAACGAACCAGAAACCAAACACACATAGCACATACTACTTACGTCAGCTTCTGAACACAGACTGATGTATGTGTCTGGCAGTAAAACAGCACAAAAAATTAAATGAATAAATATATGCAAGGAATGGCAACTTACGAAGGCGATATTAGTTGACTCATTTGATTTGATGAAAACTCTGTTTATGGTTTTCAAAGGTTCCGACGTTCTGTCAGATATTCAAAATTAACCTTTCTTCACTTAGATAAGTAAGATTTTGCACAGTGTTGTATTTTCACAAGTAGTTCACAACGAAACATAAAATCCCAACTTTAAAGACGAAGTTTTCTCAAACCAATGAATGATACATTCACAAACGTAATTTTCTTTTCAATGACTATGGTGAAGTTCAGACTTGGCAAAGCAAGCAGGCAGATCAGACGACAGACCAGACAAAACGTGGGTTCAAGTTGTTGCAGTGCACAAAGGGGTAGGAGATCAGCGCTAAGCAGCCGGTTATCATATCACAGCAACATGAACAAGTTCATTTTACAAGAAGTAACGTACGAAGTTACTATTGCCATATTTCGGTGAAAGACTAATTTACTGTTGCAGAATCTGAAAGTTGTACAAGGGCTCACGATGAAAGATAGAATTTCGGAAGTACTTCAGTCAGTTTATTGGGAACCATTTCAAAAGAGAAGGAGTACAAGAACCAATACTTGTCACATAATGGCATGCAACAGATGCAACGGAATTATACATGAGGTACAAAATGTTTGTGAGTAAGTCTCTGCTCCCATACAAACTTACATTACATTGTTGTAAGCAAGCTTTGTAAAATATTTAATTATTCGTCGTACAGTTAAACTGAATAACGATAAGACATTCATATTCATATGCGTCTCTATGAAGCCGTGTTAAGTGAAAACAAACATTACACAATCGATTGTTCAATAGAAAGTTGTATTTCTTATCAGAGACCTTCTTATGAATATTCGTCTACAACTAATATATTAGTGATTTTATTATCAACATCCACCTACATCAGTCCACGGGTTTTCGCGCCACGGATCACTGAGCCCGGTTTTCGGGTAAAGATTTCATCAAGACTGATATCAAGGTTCAGAAGTTTACTTTTCTTGACATAATGTGTTATAGGTTTTAGACAGTTATTTGTAGAATGAAAAAAGAAAGTATTACGCAATATTGCTCACATAATCGACCACCAACTGAAAATCAGCTTCTTGAATGGGGTCAGTTTTCATGGACCGAAAACATTGTAAAAGATACGAGAAATTACTGAATCATAAAGGCTAAATCGTTTATCTTGGAAACCAATGAAAGAAGTTGTTAGGATGTAAAGAATAAATAAAAAAATAATAATAATGTGTGTTGTGTAAACTGTCTGGAGAATACTAATATATTTCAATGAGTCTAACTCAATCTAGTATAACTAAATATAAATACAACTTATTTGAAATACAGTTGAATACAATTTTAGGTGTTTAAACGTTCTTTCGTACATAACAATAATGTCGATGTTATCTCAAAAGCAAAAACTTCAGTTTTTCCTTATCAACGAAATTAATGCCGTGTATTTAAAATGGTATACATAATTAATCCGGTAGGTAGGTGAGGTGGGTACACATTCAAATGGTGTGTTGGCAGTGAGCAGTCTGCGTAACGGTGAATAGTATCTGTGCTTGTGGCGATGGCGGGTCATCGGCGCGTGGCGACAATTAAAACCGGGATAAGTGTTGCGTGTACCTGCGAGATGAGAGCGCCACGGTCGATACAAGGGGGTTAGCCGCTGAGGGAGGGCGGGGGCAGGCATCCAATTAAGGAGTTTAGAATACAAGTCACGGAGTTATTGATGTCTCTCTATTTTTATTGCGTAAAAAGGTATAATTACCTGATGGACGGCTCAAGCAGAAGCTTCTCAGAGGATAGAATGTGGTTTCATATGAGAAATAAAATGTATTACTGCAATTAGTATTAATACTTAATAATTGTATACCTTATAACATTGACAGATGGATGAGTAAGATGTGAATAAGTGAGTGGTACTCTTGTAGAATTTAACATTTGCGGCAAGACGTGTGGGTGTTGAGGTGGCAGATAGCGCCGGAGTGTGAGGTGGGGCCGCCGAGCCAACTCTTCATTCCCATTTAGCTACTGAATTGTACGACGGGAGAAGGCCATGATTATGTTTACTAACCCCGGCCGCCCGCGCCCCCTGGTCTACGCGGTCCGAATTAACACACGATCTTTGTCCCGAAGCTCGCTCTTTACATAGCCAAGCCACCCCACCTATCGGTGTTGCCATATGAGATTTGTATTTAGATTTCGGTATGCAGGTATGGTCTCAGCTCAGTCCATGAATTTGTTTATATTGGGACAAGGAAGCGGAATCGATCCGAATCATACGACGTGATCGAACGAATGTGTTGAAAGGTGGCATGCGAAATAAAAGAGCAGAATTGCTTTGAGTTTAGTTTACATAACCCAATCCAATCGAATGTCTGTGTTATTAGGGTCTGTCTCTGGGTAGGCTGCTACAAGTTGGGAGAGATAGCCTGGAGAGTCGATGTTCAAAAATAATCAAATCTAAGTTATCATTAATTTATAAGGTCAATTAATAGAAGCTAGGTGTTTTGTTTACGGATTAAACACTGACCCACTGATCCTGTGCGAGCTTCACCGCGGGCGTCGGTAATCGTCTAAAAACTCAACCGAGTCGCCGCCGCCACCGCCGCCGCCTCTGTCAGCCCCTGACCACCGACCGGTCGGGCTGGGGTATGTAGCTGTTTGAATTTTGTGAATGAAATGATACTTTGTTGCGTTATTTGGATTAGGTCATTGGGCGGTGCATCAACTTTTGTATTTAACTTTGTGCAATATGTTAAAGTAGGTACTTGTTAAAAATAACCTATTGGGACAATTTTTTTTTCAGTATCTTGCAATATATTTTTTATGTAATAAATTGGTCTGGATAGGATAATGATAAAAACGAATCCCACGTTCAATACCTTACTGATAGTCGACTGATTGCTTACCACACCACGCCGCGAAGGGTTCATTACCACGCGGTCGGGGATACGTTCCCAGCGCGCCCGAGTCTCGTCTACGTTTACGTAACGTCTTTATGACACCTTTGATTAATTTTCTCGCCGTCCTTGACACTACTGCCCAGTGTTGGGATGAATATAATACAACCAGCTCCTTTAAAAGCATTCTGTATCTCGTTTAGTTGGAGAAATCTTTAGATTTAAAATCCAAATTTAAGATAGATTACGACACCTGGGTCTTGAGACCCAGGATGAGATGGCGGGACGAGCTGGACTCGCATCTAAGCACGTGGCCTGTCACTGCTTTAAATCGCAAACAGTGGACGGACGGAAGGGAAGCCTTTGCTCTGCAGTGGGACAGTGGCTAAATAAAAAAAAATACACCTAAGTAACAGTAAGCTTGTCCCTAAATGAACTGAGATACTTTTGATAATTTTGAAAAATCGCAATGATCCTTATTAGGACTGCTGTAAACTATATTCGCATCAAATGAATGTTGTATTGATCTCAACTTTGAATTAATCTTTTTTGATTTGTATAAAATTATATTAATAACATTAATCTTTGAATACATTATGTCTCATAAAAACTTAACCTCGATACATTTATTTTACCGTATTCATGAAAAACCAATCCAACAAAGAGATGCACACATGGAACCGCATGAATACGAAAGCCGGCGCACAAACACATAAGTAATCCTGTAATATAGAGTAACGCTGCGTCTGCTAAGTTGGTAGGCGCATAACGCTATGCTATTCAGGTAGAGGGTCGCCTAATGAAAGTCGATGAGATGAATGTTTTGGGTTTAATTAGAATTGATTAAAGTTGCAAGCGCGCTGTCGATTGGATTGTGTAGCTTTTAATGCGGCGTTTATTATTGGCTAAGGATATAAATACACTGTACCTAAGGACACTGCGTATAGATTCCATTGCTGTGAGCTTCCGGATGGTAACTGGATTGATTTCGATTGCTGGCAAAATTACGCTGTTTTTAACTGTATACCTACTCGCAGATTCTTGCGAATCTTTCTTATGTATAGGCGACAATGAAATTGGTTTACTACTCTAAGGCTGAATATCATTTGCACGTACAAAACATCAAGGGTTATTTTCGCTTGACAGATTAATAACTGCTACGTCAGAATCTGTCAATCTGTAATCCTTAGCGAATAATTATGTTACTGGGAGATGTCATCAAAAGTGGTAAACCAATTTCTTTGTCGCCTATACAAGAGTACATAAGAAAGTTTCGCAAGAATCTGCAAGTATTCGCGAAAGTGACCGTCTTTTAGATTTTAAAGGTTGGTACTTAACAAAATATGTTGTCCAAGGACTGTCGGTGGCAAAGCAAGGCTACAAAACTATCGCGTGAGAGCTTGCTTGGTTGCTCACTTTATCGGCATGGCGAGTCTCTGAATCGATTCAAGTGAGTTTACGATTTCGAGCATTGTCCTCGTAAAGATTCCTGTTCCCGCAGTTTAAGTACAAGATTAATAGTCCTTTAATTTATGGCTCGGTTTGATTCAAGGTGAAACGAACGATCATTATTTACTTAACGATTATCTATTGTCTTAGTAATATTGTAAATAATAAATATATTATACTATATACAGTGTGAAAATATCAGATAAACTTAAAGGGGCCTCAGATTACCGCTCGCATCTTTATTTTTTAAGTTATTGGTCTCATAATTATTTTTCAGTTATTCTGTTGATATTGATACGCTAAATTTTCACATCAACAGTACTTGTGTACCAGATGTTTACAAAATTATCAAAGGAGCATAGATAAATCTATATACTTATGGTATCAGGATAAAATTTGAATATAGTAGATTTTTTTCTTGAAATATAAGTGATCTTAGTATTACGTTTGTATGGACAATTCATCGGTCTCAATCCTCTTAATGACTAGGTATAACTCCCAGTTCTAGACAAGACAAGTCCTCAGATCAAACCTATTCACATGAGGTCTGAAGACCTAATTAGCTAGCTGATATGTAGTGGGTATAGGCAAAAAATATATAGAGTTATCTAATCACGTTTATATAGACGACCCAATTCGAAGGTTCCAGACACCCGCCGAGTAATCATCAAACAGACATAGGATAATTTACTATTTTTAGATTGGTATATCAAATCAACACGAGTTAAACCACATGGGTCTACCACGTGATGCTGAAAAGAGCCGTATTGCAGAAATTGTAACACGCTGCAAAATCTAGTCGTATACCTACTGTCTTCAAACTACTTGTAGATGTGCGTGACTGTTGTGTTACGAAAATCAATAACTAAACAGTGTCCTAATATTAAGTCGGATAACAAGGACACTGTAGTATGATTGGCTTTGCTAAACACGATAAGAGTTTCTTATTATTTCATCTTGCTGATCAATATTTAGTGACTACGGTATGCAATCTTCATTATACACAACAAATACAGTTCAAGTTATTGGCAAGTTACCCTACCTCTGACATGCAATTGGCAATTCTTGATAAGTTTTGACGGAATCCGGAAAAGCGCAGAAGTTGGACTCTCGTAATTTAGATGCATGAAGAAATAACCAACAAAGAAAGGGCAGTCGTTGGATATGGGCCGGGTAGGCAAATGCTTAACTTAACGGTCTGCTGCCACACCGCACCATTTGTTTTCTAAAATAATGCGCCTTAATTCTGGAACCTCCAATGTTCATTCTATACGTTACTTTGGCGTTTGTTATAAATTTGATACAGAACTCACGGGCCACATTTAGCACGGCTGTCGTTTACACCCTCAATACATTTCTGTAAATAATGCATGAGCTACAGAGGACACTTACTTTGATGCTTATCAGCTAACTGTATAAGAGGATTAGGTAGGTCCCGCCGCCTGTAAAAGCACATGACTTTTGCTTCTACATTGCCCGACGATGTCTTGTTCAGTTCCTCTATCCGCCGGATTTGGTACGGAGACGTCGACGACGTCTCGAAATAGACGCAGTCTGCGGACAAAATAATGAAATTGAACATTAAGTAGTTGGCTTCGATTTGTATGCCGCATCTTGATAATGTTCTACTAAGCTTTAGAATGTAAATAACAATAATGGCAAAGCGGCGAGCAGATTTGTAGTCTTAATCACTATTGGTCAAAATGAGCAATAAGGGTTCCCTAGCGAATTTATTAACAGTTGATAAATATGTTTTATCTCGGGCTTTCCATCGACATGCAAGACGCAATAAGGTTTTAATACCTAAGTACATCAATTAGAGACCCGGTTAAAATACATGCATTCATCAGATCATTATGTTATACCTAACTTAAATGTAAGGTTACTTTGTTTACCTGAGTAACCTAAGTTACTTAACTAAGTTTTGTATTGATTTATCTATAACATTTTGCTGATGACGAGGCAATTGCGAGCATCCCATTCCGAGAAATCGGTGCGGAATAAAAGCCTCTAACCAGCAGCCCCAGAAGAAATAATACTTTGTAAAAGTTTTATTGTGCGGCAAAACGCCAAAACCAAATCCGTGCAATTATTACAAACCCTTAACGCATACAAGCAATATTGAACTGAAATTCGACATATAAAGAGTTAATTTTTATTTGATACAATAAAATCAATGTGCGGTACAACATTTCACAACCAATGAAGACGTAATACCAGTACAATACAGTTCAATTTACAATGAACGCTAATCGTGAGAGATGAAGGTCTATACAACACTACTCTATAGCAATACGAATGTAACCATACTGCACATGGACAACTACCAAATGGTAAATGGTGGTTTTTACCGTTATCGTTACGCAAGTAAATAGTTGCGCTTATAATGACATGCTTGAAACCTTTCATTTTGTCTAGAGCGGATTGAGATGGTTCCTTTGTTTTGTTACACATACATATTTTAAAAAGTTTTTGTTGCGCGTTTTGTATCCATTAGGTTTGCATACGTTAACTAGGACGTACCTGTCGTCTTATCAAATTTTATTCAACCAGAATATGTCTATGATTCTTATGTTCTTAGTCAACATTGCTAAAGTCAGATTTGAAAATTCAAGTCATTTAGAATCTGAAAATTAACAGTCGGTATACGGATAGTCTTGATAAACTAGGTGACGAAAATTGTTGGTTCAATATTATAAGCCATACATATACGGTGCAAACAATAAATATTTCGGAATACTGCAACGACATTTTCGAAGACCTCATACAATATTTAAGAATATTTAAGATTAAACAAAAATCTATGACGTCATTCTATTAGATTAAAAAACTAAAAAATTTGGTAACTACACAATTAAGATCGTTGTTAGTACACAATTCGGCCAAGACAACGAATACTGCATATTACCCTAAAATAAATTGAAATGTAATACTGTTTATTAAATTTCATTGGTTAAGTTAATCACCCTTTATGATATCTTAACTCCAGGTTATATACTTAGTTAATTATTATTTATTACATTAAAAGGACAATGACCTCTAAGAATGATAGCATCAGCAAGCTATTTCTACGTATTAAAGTCCAAATAAGAAATATACATTGTCAGCAAGTAATACTTCTAGATCTGTTTTTTGATGATTTAATCTTTTGTTTCGTTTTATATTCGAACATGGAGACAGTTGCTCTACTGCACACAGGAAGTAATAATATTTGGTTGGTGGCGGGCGTGGATGTGACCGGTCAATACGATGATTGTACCAGTCTGTGGCTACGAGGGAACACCTATTAACTATAACTATAGTTATAATCGTAAGTTGGGGTATTATGCGGCTGATGGCAGTGTTAACGCCCGTTCAGTTTTGCCAAGGAGTATATTTTTGGATCGTGTCAATAAGTAAGTGTATAGTAAATTTAGACTGGACACGTCATTCAAGAGTGCGTAGAATGATTGAATTCGATTTTAGTCATGTTTCACGTGGCGACACCGATACGCGTTTCTTTTGTTGTAAGCTCATGACGATGGGGTCATTTGCAATGGACAAAAGCAGGTAGAACTCGAAGTCATTGGTAGGCTTCTTTTAAATGTAAAGTAGATGTAAAATTAGTAAGTTACCTAGGTACTTTCCTTGATTCTTGGAAGACGTGGATACAAAAGCGACGCTGATAAAGTCAAATTTAACTATTGCTTCAGTCGTACCTACAATCTTATCATATGTGCATGCTTACTAAAACACAAATAAGAATATGATTGATAAGTAGATTTAAAATGTTTTGTCAAGAGATCAAAACTAAAGTGGTCCAACTCTTTTCCACTCATTAGGTATACAACAGTCATTAAGGAAAATAATACGTATGTACATATTACTAAAAATAGTCAAATAAATAGTCTCAGGTACGACTTAACATTGGCATAAGCTAACATTTTGCAAAGTATTTGTTCGCGCATGATTTCACTAGTTTGCATATTCTGATCTACGGTAGTAGTTTTTTAAACGAATACATGGTTACCCAATAAAACTAAGTAAGTGTTATCACGAGCTCGAGACATTGCTCTATCAGCGAATATGCGTCTCGCGCCGAAATGTAGATGATCGATATCTTAGTCTACTTGTAACCATCTAGTAAAAAACCTATCCCAGACTCGAAAACGGGAGTTTTATTCGATTCGGGCACAGAAAACGGGTTTGAATTTAGACCGCGTACGTAGTTAGCATAGAAGGACTCTTTGCTGAGTATAGTGTGGACATTCTTTAAACACGCCATGGACTGTATTCATATGTTTGACTCCTCAATAGCTACCAAGCTTTGCTAAAATCAATTCGACCGCATTATTAATCATTGTCCTCACTGCCTATCTTTCAGACCTATCTTGTTTACTTCAGACTTGGGATCACTATTGGGGATATTTGGTGCTAATTAGTCTTCCACGCTCCTTAAATTCTCATAGGATTCATTATTTTCTTTATTTATAACAAGATAATGTAGACCATCAGCATTCAGCAACCAGGTTCCTATTAGTATAAGTTTTACTCGTGGACGCATAGATTGATATTACTTAGTATTTTTACCCCATCGTAAGTATTATCGATTTGCGTAATCTACAAGGTTTAAAGATTCCTCCCAGTAGGGGTGAAGAAAATATGGTTAGTATGATCGATTCGAGAATCGATCATACTACTACTCGTACAAATACGTAAGTTGTATACAAGGAACCAACAACAGTGCATAAGGTCACAGGAAATAGGTACCTTACCAACTTCACCAGGTCCTTCAAAATGCGTAAAAAATTTGGCAATTTAAAATTAATTATGACTGTACGGTTCATTGAAACCGGTTTTGACATTGTGTTCGGGACTGCTCAGGTGGATACGATGTAGTTGTACTATCACTTGTCAATATTTTACAATGTCTCAATGTAAAACATTTTTTTATTTTTAAAGTCTATTTTATGCATAAGTTTTGTGTTGTGTGTTTTCCAAATGAATCTTTATCAAATGTCGTACACTTTTTTTCGCTTCGACGCTAGCACAGAATACAGATAAATTAGGGGTTAGCGCAGTTGCGACGACGGTATCGACATGGGACACAGATTACGGGGCGCATACCGCAAGGTATCACTACGGAATAAAATAGGAACAACTTGCATTAGGATATACATAAACTGAGAACATTATAGTACTGCCGATTTAGGAGTAGCGACCTTATTTGCTTGTCGTAAGAACTATGTGTTACTTACTATGTTATTCTGTGAATTCAGGTATTAAAGATGATGGGTTTAAATTAATCTTGCATATTTGCGTTTAGAATTAGGCATTATTTATAGAAATTATAAGCTTACAAACACCCCATTACGGGACGTCAGTGCAGATACCAACCCCCAACCAGAACTAGAAGCTAATTACATATCGATTGTCAATTCACGATGAGATCAGTTGTATAGTGAAAACTAAATAAGTATGTCGTTTTTTAACTGATGAAGGAAAACATCGCGAAGAATGTAGTCTAACAGCGTCACTGAACCCGTCATAATCATGAGCGCGGGATATATGGCGTTCCACTAAAATGATGTATATTATACACTTGGTTGTGCATCTAACTAATTCTTAACATAATAACTAAAATATATGAAGGAATCTTTCCTAATACTCAAGAAATGATTCAAAACGTCTATGAAAAAAAAAACGTTATTTAAATTAAAAATAAAACATATTCTAGTAAATTAATGGCAACACCATTCTACTTATACATAGGTATAATGTACATGTAGGTATATCATGAACTGGATGGTTAGGTAAGTTACACTAGGCTAAGTAATGGGTCATTGAACTCATACTTTCACATAACTGAAGGTTATGTTAAGAAATAAACTGTTTAGTTTTAATATATATTAGTTTAAGTTATTTTACAATTTATTATCACAGATGGATTTAATTGTTTGGTTAAAACTCAATATTAATTGACCTCCATTCATCATCTACTCAGTATAAAAAAAAACCAGACTCATTTAATTTACTGTACATGAAATGCAGGAAGCAATACAGGTACAAAGAAAAAAAAACTATTTTGTGATTCAAAATATTACTTATTTAAAAATATATATGCTAAGCAAAGCTTGTACCTACCATGGCTACAAGGAATGCTGATAAAATATTTGTATAAATATTTATGAATATATACATACCTACATATATACCAATACTAAATGTAGTGTTGATGTTTTGATTTAGATGTGTTTGTGCTTCATACTGATCCTAGTGAACCGATTGGGATAATACTTCAAATATATTTAGTTCATAACCAAGGATACTGTAATGAAATAAATACTGGATTCTGAGATTTTGACATAAATATATATATTACATAAGCTATTATTATATACAATTTAACCAGATCAATGGTACTTGGTAGGTTTATATGTGGAGAAGAGAAATTGATAGTCATATCTGTGCTATTAAAATATAAAACTAAATTAGTAAGAGTTACATAAGTATATTATTCTGAGTCTATGTGGAGTAATTATTATTTACAAAAGAGAAAGTAGTCTTGCTGTTGTTGACAGTGTGAGATGTTTATCAATAATTAAATATGAAAAATATGAAAATTAAAATGAAAAAATATTTAGCAAAATGTATATTTAGAGCACAAGGGAACAACAATCACAAGATATAAATATATATGGATTGTAGAACGAACATAAAAAATAATATTAAGTTAGTTTATGAAGTTAGTTGAAACATAGGTCCATGAATAAATGTCAGATTTAATCCTTTCTTAGTACAGAGTTTAAGTGTTCTGCCCGCTATCCTAGATTATGTCTTATCTATGTGTTCCTGTATTCCTGAAAGGAATAAAAAGTTTGAATATTTTATTAAATCTATGACTATTGATAAGTTTCAATTGTGAAAATAATAAAGTATTATATTGTAATGTAATTGATGTAAATGATTATATAAACCATAGCACAAACCTTCAATCTGACTCTCATAAAAATTTTTAAGTTCAATGTTACAGTCAAAAACCTATTAACAAAATGTAGGTCAAGTAGGCAATTCTTTTCAAAGATACAATCATACTGAGCAAGTTTTTGAGGTCAGCAATGAAATGGCAAATCTACACAGAAGAAACAATGCAATTAAAAATCTTATAAAAGTCAAAGAGTCTAGTCTGGTTTGATCGCACAAACATTTATTGTTAGATAGTTTTTAAACAAAGATAATGCATTTGAATGGTCTGTTGATAGGAAGTTGTGTGTAAGGAAGAGCTTAATTAGCATTCGTCGCGACTGCCGCCGCAGATCGCGCCACACGCGGCATGTCTGATCCCGAAACTAATACAAAGCATCAGAGCACAGCCACTTTTATCAAGCTCATATCTACAACATCAACATGTTGAATGAAAATCTACTTCATATATCAGCATTTACAATTCCAGAACCAAAACACGCCCTATCTCACTCCTGACCCTAACAACCACCAGGAATTTGAATCAAAATATTTTGACAACATTGAATATAACCTAAAATCATACGTCAAAACTAACAGAATCGCACAAAACAACCCCGAAATGCCCAAGAAGATAAGGATAATTTAAAGCGCTTCATGTGTAACCACCCGACCGCAGATACGCAAGCCGATACAATGATACACCTAGATGCAAATGTCCTATTTGACAAATTTTGGAAAAATACATTTGTATTTCTTCCAAGCTATCCCGCCAATAGAATACATGCAATATCCCTTTCTTTTCATCAGGAATTGCTTGATTAGACTATGTTATTATTGAACTAATTAAAGTGAGCAATTAATGAAGGTACGACAATCAAAGCAAAGCACCGCTAGTCGGCTGGCGGTGAACCGGCGAAGCTACAACAAAAATAACCAATTACTCCAACTTACCGCCGACTCTGTACATATTCGCAGCCATTTTTATACACAATCACTATTCATTAACACTTAATTATTCTACATCTGACACAATTTATAACTAAAACACTATGTAATTGAGCTTTTAACAATGTTTTTCATCACGTTAACTCCGGACGCCTTTCGCTGATCGCCATTTTCTTTCACACTACTAATTTGGCCAGTGCGCAGTCGCACTTTTTGGCGTAAACTTCCTCCTCTTGAAACAAAGCAATGACATTTCATCAATTTTATAAGCACTTGATAATAGCATAAAACTGTTGATATTATATTAGAAAATGCAGAATATTTTACAAATTATTGTCCATTTTTATCTAATTTACAATGTCCTAAAAATAAAAAAAATAATTCATTCAATTAACGTTTCATTAGTGGCATCACAATACTGTAGCAATGAATGTATTGCCTTCACTAGTTTTTTATTTTAATAATTTGATACTTTTCTATAAAAACTCTTCATAAATAAATTGCAAGCTAACATTGTTTTCTTCATTCAACTTATTTTCAGTTTGTTTATTCATTCGAATGGCTTGTTATTAAAATAATGTGAGAAATTCATGTTATGGAATTCTAATCAATGCGTGAAATGGAACGTTACACCAAAGACAAAGACGCTCATCTACCTTCTCCTCTAGCATCTTTTGCTCTATGAAAAGCCATAGACACAGTAAACTAACTGAACAATTATTTATAATGATATAAATAATCATTTTTTATTCTAAAATTCTAATTAAATTATCCTTACGTAGAAAAACTAATTAAAAATATAATTAATAATAGTTTTATAATTTGCCAAAATGACTTCGTGTTTATAAATGACGTGGCCGAAATGACAGCTGATTTGTCTATGGTTTTTGACACTTGCCAATTGCCAAATCAGCCAGCCCTTCCCGACTGGTAAAATTTGTTAGTAAAACTAAAGAAATTACTAAATTTTGAATGAATTCTCAGTCGTAGGTTGTTATAAAACATATGTAGGTGTCTGAATGTATAGTGGCCGCATGTTCAATTGGTAAGTTTATCAATTTATCTATTTGAAAATGATCGGCATGAAG
This sequence comes from Ecliptopera silaceata, assembly GCA_932527185.1. Classification (NCBI taxonomy): domain Eukaryota; kingdom Metazoa; phylum Arthropoda; class Insecta; order Lepidoptera; family Geometridae; genus Ecliptopera; species Ecliptopera silaceata. Next base: position 2,849,975 of record OW052208.1, on the reverse strand, counting down.
AAGTTCGCGTCGAGTAGTGTTTTCACCTTGTTTCGGTTTTAGATCGGCGATATGGCCACGTATGAAGAGTTTATTCAGCAAAATGAGGATCGGGATGGCGTCCGGTTCACGTGGAATGTATGGCCGTCGAGCAGGATCGAGACTACGAGGCTGGTTGTTCCCCTGGCTTGTCTGTATCAGCCATTGAAGGAGCGACCCGACTTGCCGCCTATCCAGTATGAACCCGTGATGTGTACACGCAATACATGCAGGGCGATACTAAACCCGATGTGCCAGGTTGATTACAGAGCCAAGCTATGGGTGTGCAACTTCTGCTTTCAAAGGAATCCCGTAAGTACCTACCTCTTTCACATCACTCTCTGAGTCACAATTATAGTATAAAAACATTAAATAAAAATTGCATAATTTATTTCAGTTTCCACCTCAGTATGCTGCTATATCTGAACAGCACCAACCAGCAGAATTGATTCCTAATTTCTCAACAATAGAGTACACAATAACTCGTGCACAGACTATGCCACCTATATTCCTACTTGTTGTGGATACTTGTATGGATGAAGAGGAATTGGGAGCCCTAAAAGATTCCCTCCAAACCTCACTCAGTCTGATGCCTCAGAATGCTTTAGTGGGGCTTATAACATTTGGCAGAATGGTTCAGATACATGAATTGGGTAAGATATTATATCACAAACTATTTATCTTGGACTTAGAAACAGATGAACCAGCTACTTACATGAATAGAATGTTAAACTCATCATTTTGATCTTATGCTTTGTACACATTTTTAAGAATATAAAAATTTGAGGTCAATTCAAGAAAGTTTAGTATTAATAATGTTGTTGTGCTAAAATGAAAACTAATAAATCAGTTTTTTTTTAGGTACAGAAGGCATATCAAAGTGCTATGTATTCAAGGGCACTAAAGATCTGAGTGCAAAGCAGATTCAAGAGCAGCTAGCTATCGGCAGAGTCAATGCTCCAAACCCACAGCAGCGTCCCGGAGCACCTGCATCTCAGCCACCCGCCCACCGGTTCTTGCAACCGGTGAAACAATGCGACATGGCTCTGACTGACCTACTAGGTGAACTAGGCCGTGACCCCTGGCCTCAAGGAGTGGGAAAGAGACCACTGCGTAGCGCCGGAGTTGCTCTCTCACTTGCTGTTGGAATGTTGGAGGTCACTTACCCCAACACTGGAGCTAGAATCATGCTGTTCCTTGGTGGGCCATGCTCTCAAGGCCCCGGTCAGGTGGTCAATGATGAGCTAAAGCAGCCTATCCGGTCTCACCATGACATTCACAAAGATAATGCTAAGTATATGAAGAAGGCGATAAAGCATTACGAGGCGTTGTCATTTAGATCGGCAACAAATGGGCATGCTATTGATATTTACTCATGTGCCTTGGATCAGACTGGCTTGATGGAAATGAAACAGTGCTGTAATTCTACTGGGTAAGATGTGGCACAACTTCTCAACATATATTTTACATTAAAACAAACAAATGATTTGCAAATATTTATTCCGGCTGTTCTGGCTATTGTATATGTATAATAAAAATATCTATCTATGTAATGTATTGTATTAAGTATGTCAGTCTTCTAGTACCCATAACACAAGCTCTGCTTAGCTTGGGGCTAGATGATGTTGTGTGAATTGTCCAGCATTATTTATTATTTATTTATTTATTTTATAACTATAAGCATATTTTTCCTCATGCATTTCAATCTCAATCTTGCAATATAGATTGGATATTTTGAATAAAAGGCATAAATTATAGTCATAGTCATTTATTCCAGAAAACAAAATGACATTGTATGTGGAAATCATACAAATCGTAAAATGAGATATTGTGAAGGAGATATTGTTGTGAATAAAGCTCAATATAAAATTTATTCTTTTATTTTTTTAGCGGCCATATGGTGATGGGAGACTCCTTCAATTCATCACTCTTCAAGCAGACATTCCAGAGGGTCTTTGCTAAAGATCAGAAAGGAGACTTCAAGATGGCATTCAACGGAACTTTGGAAGTTAAATGCAGTCGGGAGCTAAAGAGTAAGTAACTATGACATTATTTTTGGTAGCCATTTTTAATCTCTTTAGGTTTGAGCTGCAGCAAGGAGTTCTTATATTTTTTAAGCTAATGGTTTAAAACTTTATTTTTTATACACTATTAATTAATTCCTAATAAACAAGGTCGTAATTATTTGAAGAGTATTGTTTTTTTTCGGAATTGTTCGAAATTGAAGAAAACAATACTATTTGTTTTGTTTTTTTTTTTCAGTTTCTGGAGCTATTGGCTCTTGTGTGTCTCTCAATCAAAAGGGTCCAAGTGTATCGGACCAAGAAGTGGGTATGGGAAATACTACTCAATGGAAAATGTGTACATTTACACCTAGCACTACTATGGCGATATTTTTTGAGGTAAACTTATATTACATATGGTTGCATTCTACCATTAAAATCAAGACTATTCTTCACACATCTTGTATAAATAAATTTAAAATCAATTTCGTAAAATGTGTAAACTAAGTAAAGCTTACGCCCTTCAATGAAAATTAGGTTTTTTTGTAAATTGTTTATAGATTTATACTTATATTACCCGCATATGCACACAAATGTTTGTACGAAAAACTTTTTCCTGCTATCAGTGAGGTATAACCTTACCATGGTCACCAGACACACAAAAACCTTGGTGGCTATTACCTCGAGAGATTTTATATGCCCTCGGCTTTCAGCAGTTCCTAAATCAGATAACAACTCTCATGGCTACATACCTACTATAGATCTTTACATAAGTTATATGAAAATTACCCCCTATCTTATAAAAAGTTAGCGTCGACTTTATGTCATCATTATGTATGGTAATCAATACATCAAGTGTGCGCTAACTTTTTATAAGATAGACCGGAAGTCCAATAAATTGTCTGTAAGTTTAATTCTTAAGTATGATATAGGTAGTTTAAGAGCTGTAGATTTTAGCTTTAATAAATAAATAATGCTGGACAATCCACACAACATCATCTAGCCCCAAGCTAAATGAAACATACAACTTATAATGGGATTTGATAATCGGATTGATTGTTTTAAATTGTACATTATTATTATTGTTCTTGAAATATAAAGTACGGTGATATATTCCAGGTGGTAAACCAACATGCGGCAGTACCGCAAGGTGGTAGAGGTTGTGTTCAACTCATAACTCAGTATCAACACTCGAGTGGACAGCGGCGCGTTCGAGTCACTACCATTGCACGCAAGTAAGTTTAGTACCGTACCAGCTAGAAAGGTATCACAATACATAAAACCGACCAAATAAAATATCTGATTATTTAGAAGACAAACAAGGTGGGACGAACTAGCTGCAACTTCTTTATTAAACAATTGTAAGAAGGATCATATAATAAAAATGCTAGGCAGGTCTAGTTTCTTGTCAGTTCTTCTAGATTCTGGTCGCGACGAACTGGCGCCTAGAATCATCTAGTATTAGTATGTGAAGCGTTACAAAGTGATCCTTGTGATTTTATTGAATAAATGCAATTGAAGTTTGACCAAGTGTGAGTCGGACTCGCGCATGAAGAGTTCCGCACCAAAAAATCATGTTTATGTATAAAAGCAATCTAAAATGTTAATTTGGTTTTGTTTATGAGTGTTTGTTGTTGCGAAAACAAAAATACATCATCTGTGAAAATTTCAACTCACTCAATCAAGGTTCATGGAATATAGTCTGGTGACAGACGGACAGCAAATTCTCGATAATCGAGTCCCGTTTTACCCCTTGGGTACAGAGTGCTTAGTCCGAGGTTGCATTTTAAAGCTCCCTACTCTCGAGCCGAGAGTCGTCCCTCGGATATCCATACAAAAATAAGAGGATATCCGAAGACTGAAGACTGGAGAAATAGTCACTTTTTTAAAGTTGCGGTGGTCACAAGCGCCCCTACGAAGCACATGCAATTTCAAACCTTATTCCATCCTAAATAAGACAGCAATTTAAAGCCCTGCGTTATTTGTTACAGCTGGGGTGATGCATCAGCTCACTTGCACCACATATCAGCAGGTTTCGACCAAGAAGCGGGCGCGGTTGTTATGGCGCGTCTAGTTGTGTACCGCGCTGAATTAGAAGACTCACCGGATGTACTGCGCTGGCTGGATCGAATGCTGATCCGATTGGTAACTTTATTTAACAACTACACTTGTATACTTATTACTTTTAACTGATTTCGATCTACAGAGCGTTAGATAGATCGTTTGCAACGGTCTGTAAATAATCAACTGTTTCTTTTGTATTTTATTAAATATGTACATTTGGTAATTACTGTTATAGTCGTAAGTAAATTTATGTTTGTTTAATTACAGTTGAATGCATCGAAACCAGGCGTGGGTTTCAAAGGCCATACCCGATCTCGTATACTTACGGCTGGTTTCTCGAACGATGATCAACGAAAAAATCTAATAATTATGACGACATCTAATAATTAGAATAGACACTATGTGTCAAACTCGGATCAATCGTGATTTGGGTTTCCAGAAACCGGCCGTTAATCAAGCATAGCTTTGAAATACAAATAAAATATCATGTTTGAAAGATATTTCGTTTTTCCCTCCAGTGTCAGAAGTTCGGCGAGTACGGTAAAGACGACCCTAACAGCTTCCGTCTGTCAGAAAACTTCAGTCTGTATCCGCAATTTATGTACCATCTCCGTCGCTCGCAGTTCCTACAAGTTTTCAACAATTCTCCGGACGAAACTACTTTCTACAGGCAAGTGTTTATAATTAACTTTTGCGAGAAACTTTCTACTCAAGACCATTTAACTATCATATTAATTTCTACGAGGAACAAACATTTGCATGATTGCAAATATTTATGTTTGTTCTGTGCTATGTTACTAAGTATTCTATCAGCATTATTAATTTGTAATATCTGCTGACATAATTTTTGTTGTATTTTAATTCAATCAATTCATTATTACATTTAGTAATTAATATTATGCATGACGTTTGTGAGCCTTAGGTTGAACTAGAGATATGGCGAATAAATTAAGACCAATGTAATTGCATCTAGTTTCTACGAACTATAAATAAATCAATAAAAATATCAGCAATCTAGTTCTCCAATATAGTACAAGCTTTGATTTGTTTGAGACTAGATGGTGAAATGTCATAAAATTTAATTAATTTATTGATTGTTTCAGACACATGTTGATGCGCGAAGATCTAACACAATCACTGATCATGATTCAGCCGATTCTGTACTCGTACAGTTTCGGTGGCCCGCCAGAACCAGTGTTACTTGACACCTCCTCTATACAACCTGATCGCATTCTACTGATGGATACTTTCTTCCAGATACTTATCTATCATGGAGAGGTATGTATCACTATGTAAACCTCCTAAATTCACAAGTTCATTTCAAGATATTGACAATAGTGTTATAGATTAGTGCTTATATCTATGACTAACTGATAAAAAGATGAGATGATAAAAAGTTAGCGCAAACTTGATGTCTTGATTACCATACGTAATGATGACATAATGTCAACGCTAACTTTTTATAAGATAGGGGGTTAGTGAAGATCCCTAATCTTTTCTAGCAATAAATATAGCATGTTACTCAGAGTGAATGTTGCTTTCTAGTGGTGAAAGAATTTTTGAAATCGACTAATGAGTTTATTCATTACAAACGCACACAAAACACTAATTTTTCCTCTTTATGTTATAAGCGTATATGTAGATAAACCCGCATGTTTTTCACAGACCATAGCTCAATGGCGCGCCCTTCGCTACCAAGATATGCAAGAGTACGAAAGTTTCGCCCAACTGCTGCGAGCGCCCATTGACGATGCTCAGGAGATTCTACAGAGCCGGTTCCCGGTACCGCGGTATATCGACACGGAACATGGCGGTTCGCAGGTAAGATAGACTTCATACATTTAATTAGTTTTTAGACTTGTTAATGATAGGCGCGTTGAGTGATCTAATTGGTCTGACCCTTACCAACATATTATAGAGATAAATCATCTTAAAATGTACGCGCATTCGTCTCATAAGTGCTCTAGTTGGCTGATAGAAACAACCATTCTTTATTGGGCAACATGTTAAGACAGTGACTGAACTACCAATAACAAAAACTAATTTATTGGTATTGTATGTTCTTTCTTCTAAGTCAATTATTCTTTATTCTGTAAAATCACTTCTACAATAATACAATCATTCTGGTATATACCTATTGTAGTTATTGTAACTTTTTGTTGTATGTTAGTGTAACCGCGATGCTTGCGCGTGCATTCTAAGAATGGTTTATTCTTTATCTCCTACAAGATGGTAGAGTCATGCAGCGTCGACGTATATGACCCCCTTCTCATGGCCTGATTTCAGTACAGTAAAAATATCCATTATACGGCACCTCTTAGATAAGAAAAACAATAAATTTAGGTTTCACAAACTTTATTGAATTAGGCTGTAGTTTCGACACTGCGTGGGCCATTCGCGATCGTTTTCGTCGCTAAAATTCTTTCCAACATATCGTTTACTTTCTGTTGCGTTTGCAAAAAGTTCCTAAAATGCGAATCATCGTATCTCGACCGTTTCTTAGCCCCCAATGGTAACTGATGTCGAGAAATCAACTTTGGTGAACCGTAATCGTAATCTATATTCCTATTTTCTCTAGATCTTGATATTCTTGGCCAGTCGTCGGTTCTTTCTAGTTTCTCGTGAAATCGTTCGACGTTATGATCGCTGTAATGCGACCGACCGTATTGTTTGTATTTTATTGGTTTGCGTCTGTTTATCTCTTTCGAGTATTCGTCGTTTATAAACTCTCTGCTTCTATCATGTTTTCGGATTCCGAATTCGCTGTAATGGTCTCTAGATTGCGATTGATAATTATCCTCATTTTTATTGTCGGTGTACTGCTTTCTATCATGTGGGATGTATCTTTGATGATAACCATTTCTGTTTTTATCTAAAGGTTGTCTGGTTGTGACCACTATGTTTTGGTAAACCACTGATTGTTGGGCCGGTAAACCCAATGGTGGAACTTCGACAGAGTTCGTTTGTATGGTGATAGGTGAGGTATGATAATTGTTTTTTGTATTGAAGATGTTTAGTTGCGTTATTTTGTGCATTGGCTTAGCTACGGGTATGTTCTGCATAGGTGTGTTTAAATTCAACAATGTGTATGGTTCGTTTGGTAAAACTGCTGTTTGTATGAGAGGTGATTGTATCGGATTGTATGGGTTTATAATAACTGAGGTTATATTCACTGGAAGTGGTTTGATATTGTAAATGTTTGTAGGTGGATTAGTTACTTTGACGCTTTTTGAATAATTATCTTCATTTATATCTTTGTTTACTTTGAATTGTTGAAACATTTCCATAAACTTCTCGAGCACGTCTGTTGCATCTACCTTTTCATTGTTACGTTCAAATTTGACTTTTACTGCATCAAAATATTCTGAAATTAAAAAAGATGGATTATGCACAACCTATTACCCCACATAGTAGACTGTTGAGGGCGCTTAATTCTCTAGTTATTCGATTCAAATGATGAATACAGTAGTTTACCTGCATTTTCAGCTGTAGTAGTTCTCATAGTTGTATGCCTTTTAGTGACTTTTGTTCTCATAGTAGTAGTGATTACTTTCTTCAAATCTTGTAACACTCTTGCTCTCACACTTTCTGATATTTCTTTGATAATATCTTCAGATAATGATTTTATTTGTTTGTTTATAAAATGTGTTTTATATAGTTGGGAATCAATTGGTGCGTTTTTAATCATTTTTATAGGACGTTCATCGCCTACTAAATATCTTCTTTTTGTTTGATACTGTACATTATTATCTTCAAAGTGTATATTTCTATTACTGGACTTATTGTTTCCTCCAGGTCCAAATATTTTAAATGGGTTTGTGAGTTTGATAATATCATCTATGTATTGGATGGAGTCATTATGTAGGACTTCTATTTCTTCATTTACATTATCTTTAGCAATTTTGGATTCGGTTGGTTTCGGATTTTGCTCGTTTTTGCTTGTGTTGGCGAGAATTTCTTTTATTTTCTGAGCTATTGCATCATAGTCAACGAATATTGTTGTAGGGAGACTTGTGGTTGTAGTTTTGTCGTTAGATAGAAGTTTTTCTAATATCTTATTGATGTGTTCTATATTGTTAACGTCAGAGCGCATGTTTGATCTTGTTGTTCTCTCTGTAATTATTGAAGAACTTTCTATGGCCATTGTTGTGGATTCTATGATATACCCCTTTGTTTTACTCAACATATTCCAAAAGTTCATGAAGTTATCAAAGTCGGGCACGTCTGTACTAGATTTCGATTTTTCTTTTATCCCGTTGTCAGTCGGTTTGTTTGACTTCTGTACGTTGTTGAAATAGTTAATAATAATGTTTTGTAGATTCGAATCACTCAGTTTAGTTTTTGGGTCCTCTTGCTTATCATCTAAAACATTTTGTGGAAGCACTTTTAAGGTTTATATTAATTTCTTAATAAATATTTATAATGTGGATTACTTACGGATATCGGGCGAAATGATTTTGAGTGTCACAGGTGCATTAGCATTTGTAAATGTTTTCGTATTTCTAGTCACAGTTTCACATTCCTTACGCAGCTCTCTAAAACCACACTTAACGTTATCGACTGAAGCAAGTTTACGAAATGTTTAAAAAACAACTCACTCATTGTTCATGTCATCCACATTTACGTTGTGACGCTGCAGTCTCTTAAGAGTGTTCACATCCAAGTCTTCTTTTTGCAATCCGTTTAGTATGAGCACACAAACGATATCTGAAATGTTTGTAACTTTAAATGAGGGGTATTTGGTGTAATATGATGGGATGTTGTTGGAGTGACCTGTTAATAGTTAGTTTTATTGAGACGTGGGACCTTTTATCTGGGTTGTACCGTGAGCCTGTGCGGTTGTGTCGAACGTACATGTTATTGCGATCAATGCGAGAACGGCGCGGCACCACATCGTTATCACTCCTTGTTGGAAACTTCACATTGTTTACTGAACACGTGCGGTTTCTCAGATTGTATGTTCTATGTGATTTTTCTTTGTGTAGGTGGCGCCACTTTTGTAACTACTATCTACTAGCTTCGTTTTGTATACATATTGTGATTTAACTTAGTGATATTTTACTTTGATTGCGTAATGTACAGATTTTTTTACAATGACAGATAAGTTCTAGATTAGACTTTTGTCTGCATACTTAGTATTTAATATATATTATATTAAAATATATATATATTTGTTATATTCCAGGCTCGTTTCCTCCTATCGAAGGTGAATCCATCTCAGACGCACAACAACATGTATGCATATGGAGGGGTGAGTTATCTTTTTATTCTATTTATTATTACCTTCATCTTACCTAGTATTTTATTAGCATTCAAGTCTAAAATGATTATTTTAAATTAATGATTTTTTTTAATGAAAAACTTAGATAGTAGGTATCTATTTGGGTTTCCTTCATTGTTCACATTGAAAGCTAAATATTGCTGCTAAATAAGATTCAGTTTAAAAGTATTTTGCACAGATAACAATTCTAAATTTCTTAAAGCTTTGAATTAGTATTTTTAGCCCTTAGATAACATGATAGACGCATGATCATAGATGAGAAACTTACCATCAAGCATGGTGTGATATTGATTTGTATTTTTTTGTTTCATCGTTTGTTTGGCGAATACCAGGCGATGCCGATTCCATCTGCGGTAGTGTTTTTTTTTAATTACATCAATTTGGTGTTGGATTACTAACAAAATGCTTACCAAATTAACACACATTTTTCAACTATTTCATTTTATGATTAAGTACATCATTGCACGCGTCATTTTTTTATTTCGTATACCATAAGTGCGTCAGGTAAGTAAATGTTTTCTAGTAATCACTAAATGTAATCACTAAATGTTTTCTACAGGTAAGTAAGTTATTCATGTCATATTTATCTACCTTTACTTTAGTACATTTCATACGCAATATTTGGTTGACATAAAAGTCAATTAAGTTCCCAGCAGTGGGTTTTAATTACCAAGGCTGCACTACTAAGTACTCGTAGAAAAAGGTATATTCGAAATACTATGATTATTTTATTTAAATATATTTTAAAAGTGCATGTATTATTTCTACTTATTGTTTTAATAGTACACTGGGTCGGGCTATATTTCTTCATCTCATCAGCTCTACGTGGAAGTGTCGATAACTTAACAAAAAGAGTTTTTCTAGTAATTTCCGTTTTATCGATATATGTTAATTTATTTTATCAACACATCCATAATCCCAAGGCTGTTCTTTAGTATGGTTTAAGATGTGACATTTTCAACTCATTGATAATACCGCTTCTAGGTATTCACACAACTGGTATAAGCACGAATAAATGTGACAATTATAAACGTATCGAAACAGTGAAGTAATTGAAATACATTGCGCGTCAATATGAGTTTTACTGTCGAACGTTGCAGCGTTAGCGCGCAGTGTATCTTACGTTTATGATCGACACATTTATTCGTGTTCAGCCTTCTGACAGCTAAAGTATATTACATCCCACACATCAGCCAATCAGGGACCCTTATATAAAAATGATAGTGTTTTCTACAGTAGCTCTACCATGAGTTTTTACTATAGGTACTATATACACTCGCTAGCGTCTGTAGTTAAAAAAAATGTATGAAGATTTGTACAGCGCCTCTAGCGAATAGTTGGGTACTAAAATTCGTAGTACTAATATTGACGTAACTACTGTAGTAAAGTCAGACCATTTTACTGTGACAACTCATGGTAGAGGTACAGTCTCTGATTGGTTGAGCCTCAGGATGTAGGTAAGTTATATTAGCTTAGCTGTGTGTGAACCTATGGGTTTGATAATAATTTATTGAACAATACTAAAGAATTTTTTTACTATAGGACGGTGGCGCTCCAGTGCTGACGGATGACGTATCACTGCAAGTCTTCATGGAACATCTGAAGAAACTAGCCGTGTCTTCCACTGCCTAGGCTACATGGGAGATAAGTTGCCACGATCGTTGACTTTAACATAAGAGAGAGAAGAGAAATAAAGAGTAGGAATCTAGATATTACAAGTGTATAAGACCGAGTGAGACAGCTATATTGAGGTATTGTTCACCGCTAGATTGCTATTGGTTGACCATATTAAAATGCAACATTATAGTATAGTCTTCTATAAGACTAATACGCAACGTTATGGTCTTCTATAATACAAGATTATTTATTATACGAGTGTTCCATCAAATTCAGTTGTACAATTTTGTCCTGAAGTATAAGTGGGAGGTAAGCGCGAGTTTATCTGCTTCGAGTTGCATTGCGCGTCAAAGCCTGTCCGACTGACGAACGTAGCAACGTTACACCGCAGTGTATCTCGGATACGGTTACGATACGATATTCGAGCTTTCTGTTGAATGTACTCGCTTTTTAAGGATAGATACTGTAAAAAGAATGAGTACATTCATTTGCATTAGGTACTTACTCGAGCAGTGTAACTCTACTTTTCAAAGATCCATTTCTCAACTGAACAAGTGACAAGCCATTTTTGCTGAAACATTTCAGTGCACTCGGTCTACCTAAACGCATTTCTCCGTAACCGTAGAGTCCCCGCAGACTGCAGACTATTTATCGGCCGATAGTTTGGTCGGCTGCTTAAGGCCGGCGCAGACCGGGACGGCATGGCAAGGGATTTTAAATTTTTACTAATGGACATTCAACCGTACTGTTATGTCGTATTTCTGTAACAGTACGGTTGAATGTCCATTAGTAAAAAATTAAAATCCCTTGCCATGTCGTCCCGGTCTGCGCCGGCCTTAAGCAGCCGACCAAACTATCGGCCGATAAATAGTCTGCAGTCTGCGGGGACCCTTAGGGAGATAGCGACACACAATAAGTTTTAAGTTATGTTTTTTATGTGTATCTATATTATAATGGAATATCGTTTATAAATTGTCAAATATCTTCATTTATTTAGAATTAAATTGATTTATAATTAAATGATGTTTGTATTATCCAATAGGTACATTTCTCGTAGGTTTTCTTTAATGATATCATTATAGGTAAAATAAACTCACTGATAACATAAAATAATTATGTAAATAAAACAAGATTAGATTTATTACATTATTTATTGGAAATATATTAACATATCTACAAAAACAATAAATAATTACACCAAACCATTAATATAAGTAAATGTATTACACAAATTAAAGAGGAACTAACACCAAAGAATGCTTATCTACAAACCGTGCGACTTAACTGCGTACTCCACGTTGTGATTTTATCGTGCGATGAGGACGACTGCGAGCGGGCGAGTGAGCTGGGACGCATTCCAGCGAGGTACGCAGTTAAGTCGCACGTGTTGTTGATGATGTATACGTTGACAGGGGACAGGGATATTTTTTACGCACACCCTTTAAATCGAAGTCTTGTAGTAGGTACGTGGAATATTTTTTAACCCAATGAAGGAAACTAGGAAACCTAGAATATTTTCAAGAAAATCAAGCAGCCCAATATCTATACCTACGTATACCATTTTACAACCTAGTCAACCTTATCCACTGGGAAGACAAAGGTCAACAATCCCAACATAAAAAAAAATATTTAAGTATAAAAGCAACGGTAAGTTAGTACATCATGTTATTTAAATATCTATAAACAATATGTAAGTACAACAAATGCACTGTAAACCATTTTCTTTAAAGTTGTGTAAAAATATAGATATTTTCTGTACCATTAATAATTTCACAAAATAGCCTACTAGAATTGAAAACGTCACGTTCTGAGTGAGTTCATATGGAATGTAAGACAAAATGACATGAAAACAAGTGGTTTTAAAAGATCCATTATTACATTCTTAGATTCAAATGTGTAGTAGTTTGACCCTAGACGTCTTGTAGCTATTTGTATTATGGTAAAGACAGCTGACTTCTACCTAGGTCATGGTTTATGTCTAGGTAGCTTAGGCACTACCTTGTAACTTGCTACGTGCACTAAGGTGAATTTTAGACGTTATGTGTCTGATATAATATTTGAAACTATCGGTAGAAATAGTTTTCTTTAAACGAGATATTTACCATGATTTGTGAGTTGAATTATTTCCCGATTTTTCGGCACAGTTCAATGAGCGGGTCGAACTTGAAGTTGACTTCACTTGGCGTTAACGAAGCGAAATATCGGGAAATAATCAAACTCACAAATCATGGTAAATATCCCGTTTATAAAGAAAACTAAATCACTGATATTTTACCAATTCCATAAATAACTAGACTATTATACTATAAAACTTTCTAAATTCATCAAACAATTGTTTTTGTTGACCTAATGTTTTTGGATTGTCTATAAACAAAATGTTCCAGTCTAAATGCCAACATTAATTGTAATTGTTTGTCCAGCACAAAGATCTACAGTGCAATGAATACAATACTATTTTGTTTTAACAAATATTTCTGTGCATTTCTATTGTGACTTATACTTACAAACTAACAAACACAACACTCCAGTTCCTCACTTCTTATTATACATAGCGTAAACCAACCATCCCAAGATTGCCATCAGTATATACTTGATGTAACTGGTTCAGGAGTTCGGAGGTCAGTTGAGGAATCTTATGGACATCTTCTGTTCAACATCGGTCCGTTCCAATGCATTGCAAAACTCATCGAATGATATCATCTGGTCGTTGTTTACATCAGCTTCGACGATTGTGCGTTCAGCGATGCTTGTCAACTGCTCCTCACTAGAAATAAATGATAAGATATGTTTTTACATAGGCATTAAACAAGCTATAGTTGTTATCATAATTTTATGATTGCCTGGAAACTTATGCTAAAAGATTAACAAAATTCATATCATTAGAGACTTGCATAGGGGTTTGTATGAATAAAATTAGTAATGTATCTTATATATTTAATTATTAAAAAAATGGTTGTCTGTAAAGTTGGTTTACTGACGATAGTTGAACGTGACAACGTGTTAAGAAAATACTGATGGAATGGTAGCATTTTTCAAAAGAAAATTTTAATTTCATTTGTTTAATAGATTTGTATGTATGTAAGAGTGGGGCTCTTTAGCCAAAATGGCTACCTCATTAATCATAATTAACGCGTCGACTAATCACAAAACGACAAAAAGTTGTTGGTCATTTCATAATCCAACCGGGCTTCCGGCAAGTTCTGTCAATCAGTTGACGAGTTAATTATTTACTAAAACACTCATTCACACTATTCTATTCTATTTTATTTTGATGTCATGATGTGTTCTGAGGCGTTCCATGTATAATGAAAATGAAACACTGTCGTAGATTAATTTGACTTTATTCTTCAACACACGACTTAATGCGACCGAGTGCCACTCAATGCGACTGAATAACGACTGACTCACTCTACTGAACGACCCCTCCTTTTATACTCTCTCTTTATCCCACTCATTAGCCAAATTGGCTACCTCATAATCATAATCACACTAATATAATCATAATTAACACATTAACAAATCATAAAACGATATGAACTTGTTAGTCATTTGATAAAGTTCCGTCACAATCAGTCGACGCGTTAATTATTTACAAGAATACTTTACTAATTATTAAATACTAATTATCGATTCATTACACATGGAACGCCGGAACGCCGAAACGCTTCATGAGTCATGTTTTTTCGTGCGTTCAGCCGGCTCTATCGAATTATAAGACGTTGTCACGTCAAAAACTTGATCTTGCCACAAGATTGATGGTAAAAGTGATTGTTGGATTACAACATGAGTCATACAAATGAAAAATGCAAGTTACCTAATATACCGTGAGGGCACGATGGAACTGGCATAGTCGGCCACCAACTAAAGTTCCTAAGAAATTAAAAAAAAAAAAACAATAGTTACCTAATATTAGCTCCGACCATCATGTGCAGAATAGCAAGCAGCTCATCTCTGGAAATCTTTCCATCACTGTCCAGGTCATACATGGAGAATGCAACTGAAAGCATAAATAAATAAATAATGCTGGACAATCCACACAACATCATCTAGCCCCAAGCTAAGCAGAGCTTGTGTTATGGGTACTAGAAGACTGACATACTTACAATACATTACATAGATTAAATAAAACAAATAAGTTAGGTTTAAAGTTGTCACTTAGGTCTTTCAAAGGTCAACAAACCCCTTGCAATTCAACAACAACACTATTATTTTGTAGTTTTAATGTTATTTTGATCTGTAATTTATCAGATTACAAGGTACGAAAAAACAGATGATTTTACTACTTAAAAATTTTAATGCATGTCTACTTTATTGTATCTTAGAAATTATCAGAAATTCAATTTATACTTATAGCTGATTCATACAGGATATGACAGGAGCTAACAAAGGGTCTTTGTTACATACTTAATTTCTGCCTTATTTAATAGATAATAATAATAATTAGATATTTATTATTATTTAAAACTAGACTGTAATATATAATAAACTAGAGTAATGTAATTTTAAGACCGAAAGCAATAAATAAATATTTCTTCTTGAGTACCTATTGTAATAAATAAGTGACTTACATCTCAACTTATCATCTCTACTGTTCAACTTATTCTCCCTTGTCTTTCTGATTGGTCGGAAGTGAGCCAACACTCTCATAAATTGCAGAAAGTTGACTCTGTCGTCATGGCTCTCAGCGAAGAATGAGTGGACTATCCTCTCGCTAAGAGGGTTTATAGCCAGCTCAGGAATGCGGAGGAAGTCTTCACGGGCTAGTGTGCCACAGTCGTTCTTGTCCAGGGATGTGAATCGGGAGTATAGTCGCTCGATTTGGTTTGGTGTAACTGAAAAATGTATATCGTCAGTGAAGTTCTAACAGTGCGGAAGTCAGATTTGGGCGGTTTTGACTATTGAATGCTATTTGACGGAGAATGATGGTGCGGCTCGTTTAAACCAATCTCCTGTAAAATGGTCATTTTTGACTTACGCACTGTTAGAACTCCACAGAGGATATGCAAAATTATCTGATGCTTACACACTAGAAGACTTCATAGAAACCATTTTCCTTTAAAAGTTGTTTTAATAGTTGGTATTTATGTGAATTCTACACACATCATCATCATCATCAACCTATAGCAGTCCACTGCTGGACATAGGTCTCTCTTTTTCACAATTCTTCACACAACAAGTTTTAATTCTACAATTTACATCACCAAACATACAAAGCAATTGCACATAGTTCAAGTCTCTTGTATTGTATTGATTGTAAACATAAACAAAAGTAGGTAGGTACTTACACCCAGTCTCCTCCTGAATTTGCGCAATCTCTTCTTCTCTCAATAAAAGCGACGATTTGTTTCCCATATTGAAACAATACACTCAAATACCACCTTAACACAAAGACCTTTGCACACGCTCAACTGATAAGGGGCTTTTACTCAATCTTAAGCCAAAGAATTGCGAAAATAATTGATTTTCCTCAGATCGAATTGCTTCACAAAATGCTCGTTCTGATTATTATATGTGCAGTTTCCGGCGTCACGAAGGTTATTGGTGTGCTGAGATATCCGATAGCTTGCTTGCTTGTTATTTTCTATACGCGATTTACTGGTTTCGACCTTCCTTTTGTACTTTGTTCACAAATAACTTCCGATCCAAATTCCATCCAGCAACCAGCTGATTTCGTTCGACTTGACGCAATACAATGAGCACGTTTGACGTACATACGAATGACTGACGGTGTGTCATGCTATGCCAGACCAATCTGTGATGCCAGACCCAAAGTTCCAAATTCCGTAAGCGTAGCAGTGTTTTTAAGCAATAAATTTTTAAGCATAGCTCTATCGCCTTGAGCGTGGAGACCGAATCCAGAAATTCCGTAACGAAATAACACTGCGCATGCGTAATCCAGCAAAAACTTATCTAACCTGTTGATTTAATTGCTTTTATCTCAAATAAAAATATTAAATCTTGGTATGGTGACGAAAATGTTTGGTTGTATTATTTCAGTCAGCATTTAAAGTCTATCAAAATATAACAGGTTTGCCACAGCTACAAGTTCTATATATCTGTATGGAGGTTCCTATACTTCCTGTCTAGATTCATACTTGTACAAAATAGTCCCAGAATATGGGTAAAACAAGAGATCGGGCAATATTACGCTCTGCGGCGACCACTGACATTGACATCTTACTGACTGTCATGTACTTTATTCACAGAGTATAATCCAGTACTTTATGTAATTCATAAAGGATGATGCAAATTGACGCAATGGAATAAAACGTATGGTTGCAAAGTTGCAATGCAACAAAGTTCAAAGTTTCCAATTCCAACAACTATAATGTAGGTACGCTATACCTACCTACTTAGTTTAAAACCTGTTAAAGACCCTCTTATTACGTATTTACTATTTACATGCGTTAGCGATTTGCTAAGAACATTGGTTAGCTACCTTCCTACTAGTTTGTGGAAAGTACATAGGTACTTAAAGCACTAACTTCCGTTTGTGAGTTCGTCGCATCTTGATTTTTGATACTAGGTTACGTACCTACTATGAAAACCTATATGTTAAATACATGGTACCTATTTAACATAATTAATCTACTACCATGTTAAATACCATGTATTTAAATTCACCTCTTCTATCATCAGGGATCTCATGAAGAACTAGAAACGCAGTAGGAAGTATAATATGTAGGAAAGATTTACAATATCTGTGTCCCTTGTGTAGCTCGTTGCTATGCGACCAGATTCCTGAAAAAAGGCTGAAACAGGATAAAATCATAGATATGAAATATTTTATAAACTTGTTTCGTAAATCAGTTTTCCACGATGACGCGCTTGATTTATTTACCAAAATTTTATACTTTTCAATAAAATAATTAAATAACCATGAGTATTTCTAAGCCAGTGTCTGAATTTGATAAAAAATCTGAGCTCCCTCTCGATACTCTTGTGGAAGTGAACGAAAATGTGGCAAGTGAAATATTCGATCGACCCCACGAAGAGGGGGAATTCGAGGAGATTCCTCCAAAGATATTTGGCTTGAAGGATATTTTAGAACCGTTGACTGTAGACGCCTTAAACAATGCGATCTATGAACTCGGCGTGGTCAATTTATGCTGGCCGGAAATCACCGAGCCTGTATTCGAAACACGCACGTGTTTCCCGAAAAGTTATTATACGAACACAACAAAAGAAAGACTCCTTCTAGCCTACGCTGAAAATTTTAGGCGTCAGTATCAGTTCCACTTCAAACCGAGGAAACCACTGTTACTACAAGCTCCTAACGAATGTGGGTTGCAGGTAGATTACAATTTTTATTGTGCGCTTTAAGCGCCATCTATTGGTAACTACTAACGACTCTGGATCACCAACAGATGGCACTGTAACAAACTTTTATTTAAGTAAGTAATTAAATAATAATCATCATATTCAAAATAATTACATGTTCTTTTAGAAAATGGTGTGCACTTCAATCAGACCTACTAAACTTTGCTTTGCTGGTACAAATACGTGGCAAGGATTAGCGTCTCTTGTCTCCGATTACTTTGACTTCGAGCCTCTCAGCAAGCCGATGCTGCATGTGAGTACTTCTTCTTCTTCTTCCTGCCCTTATCCCACTAGGTGGGGTTGGCACAACATGTTCTTTTCTTCCATTCTTCTCTATCATCCGTCATCTCGGTATTCACACCTTTTACATCCATATCATTTTTTAGTAGATACTTATCATCATAATTATTTATTTTATTTCAATCAATACTTCTGCCGCTAGATGGCGTTACGTGTACTTGGTTTAAAGGTGAGCCATATTATGATTCCTAGTGGAGTCTTTTTAGGGTTCGCAGTTCGTGCCCGAATCGCACTCGGCCGGCTTTTTACGTAATAAAGTCGTATAAGAAGAACGTTCCATGTCTATTTACTATGTGAAAACATACGATAAACTTTTTCAAGGTGATGCGGCTCCACACATAATAAACAAATTAATAAATATTTTATGAAAATAAAACCACAGCTGTAAAGGTTTTTATTAAGTTTAATTGTTCAACATTTCGAGATCACAAATCGTGATAAGAGAATCATTATTTTTATAAACGTTATTCAACATAATTTTTTATTAATTTTGTACAAAATATCTTCTCTCAAATAGTTTTACAGTGGAGCTTATTTTAATAACATGAAATGCAAATTAAATATTATCTATCTATGTGGGAATGAGATACAATATTTGAACTTTTCTGTTAGATTCTTATAATTAAGGTTGGATGAGTTTCAGCAACTCGAAATGTTTGCTCACCTAGCAACACCATTGGACAATCTCTTAGTTTAACATTAAGATTTCTATTAATTAGGAATGTACTTACAATAGTAATAATCTCTCAATAATTTATAATTTTGATCACAGTGTCCTTAACTGTTAATTTTAACGTATAATACAATTCCAGACATCGATAATGTCGACATATAAAATACTGAGCAATAGAAAACAATTACTTAACGAGTGCCTAGCGCTAATGCAATAGATTCATCTATAATCTTAACAATATTACCTTGTCCGTACGATTGGCACAACGATTCGGTCGCGTCCCTTCATTACATTATTTGGTATCTGCGGAGCGGAGGGCGGCCGACACCCTTCGCCTCTCCTCACCACTCCCACTCTCCTTCTCTAACACCGTCAACAGCCGAAAGGACGCCCTGCCTGACTTAGCATTAGTTTTGACTTGAGGTAGAACATAGGGGATCCTACTATAAACTATAGTAAAGGTATAACTAGGAATGTAATCATCAAATGGCAACATACAGCGGTTCTACTTACTCTAAACATTCAACAGTTTGTGTGCATCGGAAACTAAATCGATACCTAACATTAAACTTTAAACGATTATGTTATAACATTTACCATTTAGGGCACTGTACACTATTATTCTAGAGTGTAGACTCGGAAACGGATCAGGTGACGCCGACGACAACACAGATTCGACAGCGCGACGGAGCTCGAGCGCTTACTGGCGCGCGGTTTTACGAAAGCCTAGAAACTAAACAAAAATAATGCATATCGTTTCTTTTAGAACAAAGAAATTACGCAAATTTGGCTACACATATCACAAGTGAACGCTTACTGGCGACGACGACGACGTAACTATGTACATAATTGAAGTATTCCCTGTAGCTGGCGCGGCGCGGCGCGGCGTGGGCGCGGCGAGAGGGCCTACTGGCGGCGCGCCCGCTCGAGCAGGTCGGGCGCGAGCGCGGGCGCGGGCGCGGGCGCGGGCGCGGGGGCGTGCGCGGGCGCGGGCGGGTGGCGCCGCGCGCGCAGGTTGTGCAGCAGCGCGCGCAGCTGGTGCACGTGCATGCGCGTCACGCTGGGGTCGCCGCTCGCCTCCAGCCACGCCAGGAACTTGTCGCCGTGCGAGATGGCGTCCGCCGCGCCCGCCTCCCACTCGCCGCCCCCCGCCTCGCCGCCCCGCGCCTCCGCGCCCGCGCCCTGCTTGTTATTGTTGTTGTTGTTGTTAAATAGAAGGTTGTCCAGCACGGTCCGCGCCTTGTTCTGGCTCCGGCCCGACTCGTGGTTCCGCTCCGTCGCCGGCTCCTTGTTCTCGGCGCCGACGCCCGGGCTGGCGATCGCGATCGGTTCCGCGACTCGGTGCTCGCCGACGCTCGTGACGCGAGCCTCCTCGTTCTGCGGATGCGATTGGACCAGGGAGAGCGGCCCGTCCGCGGCGGCCCGATCCTCCTCCGCCTTGCCCCTCGTGAGCTGCGAGTAGAGGATGTTCTCCGCGGACTTGTCCTTCGGCACCTGAGCCGCCGACTTGTGCCGGTCGTCCGGCAGCGGCATCGCTCCCCCGAACTGCTTGTAGTACTGCCACAGCCACGAGTTTCGGTTGTAGTCGAGGTGCGAGTTGATCGGCGTGACGGCCGGCGGCACCGGTTTCGGGAGCGGGCTCGGCTCGCTCGCCTTGCCGAGCTGCATCGGGTGCGCGGTCGTCGTCTGCGCGGTCAGATCGAGCATCGCCTGCTGCGTCTTCAGCCAGTACCAGAGGGGGTCGTCCACCGGCTGGCTCGCGGTCGACGACGACACGTGGTGGTGGCTGGACTTGGAGCTCGGACAGCGGCGGTACGGATCCGAGTGATGGGATTTGCTCCGATGCTTCCCCTCGCCGAGACCGTGGACGCCGTTGTGAGCCGGCTTCGGGGAGCGCACCGAGCGCAGAGCTCTACTAGCCGGCTGCGCGGACAAGGTCGACAGAGCCGGGTTCAGTTGCGCGAGCAGCGATAGATTTGTAGCGATCTCGTTGAAGCTGAGACCCAGATGGGAGTGCGCGAGGTTGGGCAGGTGGCCGAGGCCGGAGAGGGGGCTGATGGCGCTCATGGAGACGCTGGCGCCGGGGTCGGGGCGGCGCTCGCGCGGCGCGTGCATGGCGGGCGCGGGCTCGGCGCGCCGCGTCGTCAGCTCCACCGGTACCTCGGCCGGCGGCGGCAGCGGCAGCGGCGGCGGCACCAGCGCCGGTGCGGCGGCGGGCGCGGACAGGTCGAGGCCGGACACCTGGGTGGGGGGCGGCGAGGTAGGTTCGACCGGTGACTCGGTGCGGGCGCGCTTCTCGGTCGGTTCGCCGTCGTTGCTCTTGTCGGTGTCGGGGGAGGAGAGGCGCGAGGTCATGTAGCGCAGCTTGTCCTCGTTCTTGCACCAGCCGCGCAGGGTGGACTCGGGCACGCCGATGTCGCGCGCGACGGACGCCTTGGACTCGCCGTCGTTGACGCGCTGGATCGCCTCGATCTTGTCGCCGGGCGTCAGCGCACGCATGGGACGCTTGCCCTTTGTCGCCATTTTGGCGTCTCGCTTTCTGTAACAAAACAAAAACTGTGTCAACGTGCTATCAAGGAAAACTTTTAACAATCAATAGTTAACAATAGTTTGCAGCAGAATAAATTATCTGGTAGATATACGAATCGTAAAGTAGCATACCTTACCTACATGATAGACTACACCGATAAGCGGGACATTAACTAATGTGCCGACATACAATACACCAGTATCTTTTGTTAACATAAGACAGAGAAGAGGCTAAAAATATGACCGTCAACATTATTGTTACATTAGGTCGACACAATCATCAACGGTTGTAAACAAAGTTACTTTTAATAGTCCAAACATCTCTGCAACTAAGTATCATCTGACAAAAAACTTTTATAATACATTAATATTGAAATTGACACCGAAACCTCAGGTTATTGTTATTAGTATCTAAACGTTGAGGCGGAAAGCTATGAAGTTCGGAAAAGATAAACAAAAAGAAGACATAAAATTATGACCTACGACAACAGAAGGCGGCAAAAGTTGGCAGGTCGTTGACACGGTGACCTTGCGCGCGGTTAGCGAACTCCGCCGGTCACCGCTAGATGGCATTACGAGTATTCAATTCCCAAAGCAAAAAGTTTATTGAATTATTTACATATGTTTTTGTTTGTAATTATTTTATGTAACATGAATTATTTCTATATTAGTGATAATGATTGCATTGTTGCATATTTAGGCGGTTTTTTTATATTCCCGGCGGAAATTTCAGGTTTTTATCTAATAAAATCACTATAAAAGTATGAAAATGGCATAAACGTAATTAAATGTCCATTCATAGTCTTTGAAATAAGTTTTTTATGGACGTGTACGAACAGAGTGATGTTACGAATTATTTATATTTTATAAAAGATGTTTTTTTTATTTTGTTAAAATCTAAATCTCGAGCTTAAGGTGACGGGTATAGCCAAATGCGTGTTTTTGGGGAAACCGAAAACTGTTTTCAGAAAAAGTGATAGCATGTGGAGTTGTGAAACTTATTATTTCCTATAACACATATATTGAACTAGTGTATTGTTACTCAAAATGTGTGCTCTTGGATATAGTTTACTTTTAAATGTAAGTTTAGTACCAACACCTTTTGCAAAAGTGTGGTTTAAGATCCCATTTTTTATGGGTTTGGCAGATTTGTTTGGTACCAAACTCAGCACAGCTATTCTTATGGTTCGTATCTTGTGACTCTAAAGAAAACATTTCTACATTAAGGTGTTTAAAGAAGAAGAAGAGTAGCACCTTAGGAATTATAAGTGTTTGATTGCTGTGTGCTCGCAAATATACATAAGGCACTGCTTTAGAGTTTGACTATCCGAACTGTGCGCGGCTCAATAAGTGTTTTGCGCCGTTGTCAGCATTTTTGTTGAAATTGAAATTTGAGACGTTGCCACGCTGACTGTCTAGAGTTTAACCACCACGGCAAAAACTATGCCGTGTTACAAGTTTAACGTGTGTATAGATATAATAAATAAATAATAAACTTGGAAGTTATTGACATTTTTATTTATTATGAAAAATTTCACCCTACCCGTCGCCTTAAGCGTACTAGATGGAAACTAGATGGAAAGAAACATATTTGAGGGTGTTAAGTATTTTTGCTGTATGATCAAGCAGACTTGTTTCGATAAGTTGTTGTGAAAATAGTTGTTTTAAGTAAAACGGTATTTTAGACACAGTAAAAACTATATTTTGTTAAAAAGTTTCTACTAGTTTAAAGTTTATCGTATATTTTGCGGGTTGATTTTCTACTAATTTATTAACTCTATTTTCTCTATGTTAGAAATAAATCTTTTTTTAAGAAACTTGGGATCTCTAACTCCAACATTTGCTTAATATTATTATTAATTAATAATATTTGTAAGTATTACCAATTTTCACAATTATTTTGACTTTGGTAAAAATAAAAAAATAACAATTGCACATCCTAAAGTTTTATAATATTCGTCTTTATTCTACTTCGTATTTATGTTTTATGTGAGATAATTACGTTTATAAACAAAGAATTTGTCATGCAAATCACGTTTTGCAACATTTGCAACTCAACCCAACACTTCGAGTTGACGACCACAAAACTTGGTGAAACTTACTTGCGAGCGGGCACGTGCGTCGTGTTTACAGTTTTTGACAGTCCAGCCGTTTTGAAACAGTCTGCTCGTGAATGGTGGGCTCCAACCAGTAAAGTATTAGCACGAATGCGCAGTGCGCGGCACTTGTCGTAAACACTATTGTCACAGCACTCGGCCGCGGTCGGGGCGTGCGTCTGGGCTCGCGCGGCGCGACGTAGTGCCGGCCCGCTCCTCGTGATAACACCGCGATCGCGAGCGCGAGCCGCGGCTGGCCCTCTCCTTTGTGTCCGTCCGAAAACCCCCTCCCGCCCCTCTCCGACCCGTGCCTCACCCCCTCTCGCGCCATCTTACCACCCTCGCAGCGAACCCCGTAAACATACCACCTATACTGCGGCGTCCGTAATTAATAAAAAAGTAAAAATACCCAGTTTCCAACTTTGTTTCCAACTTTGTTCGCGTCTCACATCGCTCTCGTCCGTGGTAGTTACGGACTAATTTGTCATCTACCTCGTGACACGGCTTTTGTTTTTTCCCGAGAGATCGGGAGATTGTGGATGGTATTTTTTTTCTCAATTTTGTGATATAGAAAGCTCATTGGTATGCTAGCTACGAGATAGCGTAGCGCCCGCTACGATTGATTCTCGTTGTAGACGTTGCTACGATGTCTTTGTTATACGGCTATAGAATATTTATATATACGTATGGTGCTGTGATAGTTGATTCGATATGATAGCAATATTATGGCTTCGTGCTTATCAATAGCAATAGACAGGTACTATAGCTTTATTACTTTGCGGTCATAAACGGTGGTGAGTATAACTTAAAACGGCTAATTAGCAGACACTAATAACATTGTTAGCGCGTCTTTAAAAGCTATGATTGCAAGTAAAGTTTCTTGGAAAATCCGTTCTCTTTTGTCTGAGTCGACTGTTGAGTTTGCTTGCAGAAAGTTTTACGAAGAAGTAAGGAATTGGTTGAAAAATTTGTAAATAAATTTATTCAACAAGTATATCGTTATGATCAAAGGATTTTTACGAATTGTAAACTGTTGACCAACTGAATGCGATCAAAGTGAATGTGAAAATACGCCGGAATAAGTAAAATATTTAACAACCAGATACTGCCATTAAATTCATTTAACGTTTGTTTTATTTGATATTTACTGTGTAAAATCTATTTTGTTTCTCTGAAGACATCTTTACCTATTTCCCACTAATACGCGAAAGTTTGTATGGATGGATGGATGCGATGTATATTTACGGTCTATCTTATAAAAAGTTAGCGCAGACTTGATGTGTTGATTACCATACGTATTGATAACATAAAGTCAACGCTAACTTTTTATAAGATAGGGGGTTACTCTTTCACGCCAAAAACTACAAAATTGATTTTATTAATTTGTAGTTTTTAGGTTTAGGTTTAAAGAAATTTATTCACAAAGAGACACATTGTCACTTACATGCGAATAGTTTTTTACAATAGTGTAGGTATCTGTTAGTTTTTAACTATTTTAACAGGTTTAAAGTAGAAAGAACGTACCACCTGAATTCTACCGTGGAACCGAACCACCTGGTGTTATCAGATAAGATGAAGGTCGATCAACGTACTAAGCACTGTTGCTATGTATTTACCACACAATGAAAACGAAAGCTCTGTTCAAACTGTGCTTGTCGTAAAGTATTTTTACATGTTATGTAAGAAATACAATTACTTATAATCATTACACTATGCTCAAAATTAAGGTACCTAGGCCCTAACTTCTGTTGTTTTAGAAATAACTTTAGTACCAAATAATAAGCAGGTACTAGGTATATAGTGAATTAAAATTGAAAAATTTTTAAATGACATATTCTAATAAATTTAAAACTAGCGCCTTTGATTATATATTTTTATTTATTTTTTTATTCTTCATTGGACATATACTTTGTTGACATTATTAATTTGAAATCATTTTTATTGTATATTAAATTCTATAAATTCATTGTTATTATTATCTGTGCATGACGTTTGTAAGCCTCAGGTTGAACTAGTGATATGAAGATTAATTTAAGACCAATGTAATTACCTAGTTTCTACAAACAATAAATATCATTATTACAAAAACTCTAAAAAAGATTCTTTGTGATTTTACAGAATATACAGGGTGTTTGGAAGGGAGCTGTACATACGCCTAGGGTAGAAACTAGGGATAGTCTGCTACCTACCCCCGCCCATTATATTGACCTTGGCCTCAAGGTTTTTTTTTAATTTATTATTATTTTTTATTTGACTTTTTTATGATTTTTTGACTAAAACTACCTGTAGCTCAAAATCTATCCATGGGACCGGTCGGCTAATGGTCTTGTTTTAATCGTTAGAGTCTTAGGGTCCTGCAAAAAATTATTTTACACCAGAAAATTGTGGAGAAGAAAAGTTATGGGGCCTGAAGTACCGTAGTAAGGTAAAGAAATAATTTTAAGGGCAACTTTCTATGGGGTTTAAAAAAAAACTAACAGGGTTGGAGTTCTTCTGATTTTTTTAAAACATCCTCAGTCCATGCCCTTTCTAACGATATGCTAAAAGTGTATTTATCACTTTTAGTTTTAAAGTTATTAATTAATTTCCGCAACTAGGGCACTTCAAGCAAAAATTTCAACTAATGAAAATTAAATGTGTTCGATCGTAAAAGGATGGCAAATGAAACAAAAAATTTGGTAATGACTAATGTCATTAAATTACAAATTTTAATTAATTACTAATTTTAATTAATTACAAATTTTGTTCAAATTGATGACCATTGACCTGTAAACATGCTCGGCACCTCTTCCTCATCTCCACGGTCACCGTTCTAAGCAGCAGTTCCTCGCGCATTGTATCGAATGCGGCGTGGATCCTGTTAATTAGAACCTCCCTTGTTGGTACTTCTTCTGCGTACACCAACTCTTTCGCCCTTCCCCAGACGTAGAATGCTTACAGTAATAGCATGTTTACAGGTCAATGGTCATCAATTTGAACAAAATTTGTAATTAATTAAAATTAGTAATTAATTAAAATTTGTAATTTAATGACATTAGTCATTACCAAATTTTTTGTTTCATTTGCCATCCTTTTACGATCGAACACATTTAATTTTCATTAGTTGAAATTTTTGCTTGAAGTGCCCTAGTTGCGGAAATTAATTAATAACTTTAAAACTAAAAGTGATAAATACACTTTTAGCATATCGTTAGAAAGGGCATGGACTGAGGATGTTTTAAAAAAATCAGAAGAACTCCAACCCTGTTAGTTTTTTTTTAAACCCCATAGAAAGTTGCCCTTAAAATTATTTCTTTACCTTACTACGGTACTTCAGGCCCCATAACTTTTCTTCTCCACAATTTTCTGGTGTAAAATAATTTTTTGCAGGACCCTAAGACTCTAACGATTAAAACAAGACCATTAGCCGACCGGTCCCATGGATAGATTTTGAGCTACAGGTAGTTTTAGTCAAAAAATCATAAAAAAGTCAAATAAAAAATAATAATAAATTAAAAAAAAACCTTGAGGCCAAGGTCAATATAATGGGCGGGGGTAGGTAGCAGACTATCCCTAGTTTCTACCCTAGGCGTATGTACAGCTCCCTTCCAAACACCCTGTATATTCATTGACTTTAGCTTAGGTTGGTTGGATAGGTATAGGTAGGTAGGCTAAACCTACCACCTATCTAAAAAGGTGTAGGTACGTGTACATATGTATAGGTAAGTGTAGATAGGTGTAGGTACGTGTAGATAGGTGTAGGTAGATGTAATTAGGTGTAGGTAGATGTAGATAGGTATAGGTAGGTGTAGATAGGTGTAGGTACGTGTAGATAGGTGTAGGTAGGTGTAGGTAGGTGTAGATAGGTGTAGGTACGTGTAGATAGGTGTAGGTAGGTATAGGTAGGTTTATCCGCGAGGTCGCACAAAGGCTCGCCGCGGCCTGCGATTTACGGCATCGCGTCGCCCGCACTGGATTTCGGGCAAAGCCGAAAAGAGAAGCTACGATTTTTTGATAAGGTATTTGTTTTATCTGTGGGGTGTCGTGATACTTTTTTTTTGTGTAAATATTATTATGGTCTTAAAATAATCGTACCTTAAAACACTTATACCTCGCTGCTAATATGTTTTGAAATGCAATATTTTTGACCGTTTACCGAGTTGGGTTCAATCAAAACGTAGTAGGTAATATATCAGGTTGGGGTACTGTCATTTGGCCTACCGTTCCTCATCGCCATTTAGTAACCTTTGTTTCACATCGGTTTCCAGTTCTGCAACCAGCCAGCCTGATACCAGATTTTTTAAATTCTGACAGCTTAATATTTGTGTCAGAGTGTGAATATGATTTTCAAGAAATTATTTTTTCAAAATTCGTCGTGTAGCGAACTCCTAGCTTTTTCTATAGTCTGTTGTATAAATGAAATAACTACTTGATCTGGACAAAAAAAAAATACAAAAAATATTTTAATTTTATGAAAATATTTTTAGTTAAGAGAGTCGCGCGTTGATGTCTTCTCTACGGAAGTTTTTTGTGCAACAGTTATTTTGTAGCAAAATATTATTTTGTGTACACTATTGTATATTTAATTTAGCTTTATTAAGATGTCCATTAAAAACTAATATTATGAGTTTGATTTGTATAGTCATTCTAAATTGCTTATTAAAATCACCACAGATTGTAATTCTGAATTTATAAAATTATCCTGATAACGTCCACGCTATGCATATGCCACTCTTTTCTCTGGGGTTTCCACATGCACCATTAAAAATACCACGTCCATCTCTTTTAGTCATCTATCTAACTCGTATTAATGCAAAACTATTACTTACCAATTATTAAACTAGCTGATGCTTGCGAATTCGTCTTATTATCGTTATTTGAATAATTTACATAACATATTTATAAATTATAGCCTATGTGTTATTCTGATGTATAAACTACATTTTTGTAAAGTTTCATTATAATCCATTTAGTAGTTTTTCCGTCAAAGAGTAACATACATCCACCTATCCACATATATATTCATATCACATACTTTCGCGTTTATAATTTAAGAAGATCTTGTAAACTACGCTGGTGATTTCACGGCCCTGGTATTTCCACAATACCACGTCCATATACTCAAGTAGTAAGTTCCAAGTTCCCCGCGTTCAGTGATGTTGTTATCGCGCGGTGCTGGCGACATTGGACGCGCCATTACCTCCGCTCGGCGACAGGGGAGCACGAATAAATGTGACAATCGTAAACGTATCGAAACAGCGACGTATTTGAGATACACTGCGCGTCGATATCAGAATTACTGTCGAACGTTGCAGCGTTAGCGCGCAGTGTATCTTGAATACGTTACGTTTACGATTGTCACATTTATTCGTGTTTAGCCCTCTGAACGCGGCTCGACGCGACGTGACTTACCTACTGTGATACTAAGCGACTAAACAGTAGGTACCTACTCAGTAAAAGCAGCATTAAAGCTACAACTCTGGTAATAAAATCCCAAATAACAAATAGGTACAGCTTAAGAAAATCCCAAATAAACTGCACTTAGATACCTACAGCAGATAAGATGCACAAATATAAGCAACAAGTGGAACTAGTATTAAAATGCCTTTAATGCAAATATTAAACAATTATATGTAGGTATAAATATCTGCTATTCGCGCGACAGGTTTCACGTTTCACAAGCTAAAAGTGTGTACATCCCGCTTACCTCACGAAAGAGGTTATTGTCAAAAGCCTATTCGGAATTCATTGGCTGTGGACCTTCGTAGTAGCGCCTTACGCCACAGATTAGCGCAGTAGCGAGTATTCGTGGCTCTGGTCCGCATTACCCCCTTGCCTCCCTTCCCCTGACTCATTAGCCCGACGGCGCGCGACCGGCTGCATTCGATGACATGATGCCGCGACTGGAATTTTTACATCCTACAAGTAGGTATGCGTCTAAGCCGCAGATTAAGTACTAGTTTGTATGCGGAAGCTCTGAAGTAGCATGTATTTTACGACTACAGTTTGGTACTGTTTTTTATATGAAATTGTCAGGGAACAATATTATGGGTCAACTAATGTTGCGTGTGAAACATGATGTGAACATCTAAACTGACGTGCACTAAAATATAAGTTAGTAAAGTACATAAAAATTGTTACAGTAAAAACTTTACTTAAGTTTGTACTGTTCAGCAAATAAAGGCTTAATAATAATAATGTCGGGTGTATGTATCAATGCACAGAGTACCTAAGTCAAATGACAACGTCTTCTGTGACAATACACACTGTGTTCATTACTATGAAACTAGTGCAAAGACTGAAATTGCATCTTGTCTACTCAATCTATGATATTATTATCTTTAAGCTGTTTTGATTGCCAAATTAATAAAAAACGCAAGGCTTAATTGACGACCGATGTGGCGCGGTGGGCGAAGGTCCGCCTGCGACGCGGAGGTTGTGGCTTCGATTCCTGCCTTGGGATAAATGTTTGTACGATCTGCAAATATTTATTCCGGGTGTTCTGGGTATTTTATATGTATAATAAAAAATATCTATCTATGTTATTTAGTAAGTCGGTCTTCTAGTATCCATAACACAAGCTCTGCTTAGCTTGGGGCTAGATGATGCTGTGTGGATTGTCCAGCATTATTTATTTATTTAATTTCCCTCAAACTGCGTCGCAGTGGATGATGATCATCGTGCTTCAAACCGGTTGAAACTAGTATATAGGTGCATTAAAAACTTGACTCTGATATACTCGTATTACCTACTGGTACATAAAAGCGTCATGGTCACTGTGGTTGTGATAACGGGTGCATTGTCCTCTTCGACCCAAGGTTGTACAGATAATTTAACAGTTATTAATACCTATTTGATGCTTAGTTTATTCATATTTTGTTTTTTTTTTCTCATTAGTATATGACATGTGACTATCATTATTATTGACTATTAATAATAATAATGCTGGACAATCCACACAACATCATCTAGCCCCAAGCTAAGCAGAACTTGTGTTATGGGTACTAGAAGACTGACATACTTAATACAATACATTACATAGATAGATGTTTTTTATTATACATATAAACACCCAGAACACCCGGAATAAATATTTGCAGATCGTACAAACATTTATCCCAAGGCGGGAATCGAACCCACAAGCTCCGCGTCGCGTCGCAGCCGGACCATCACCCACCGCGCCACATCGGTCGTCTTGCATTTCATCATTGTTTTGCATTCAATCGTTACTAAGTTAAATTGACACCGAACTGGAACTTCAGTGCGTTTAAATTGTAATTATTTGTAAGAAGGACCATATAAAAAACGGTAGGAACCAGGCCGTAAGTTACTTGCCCGTTCTTCTAGGCTCTGTTCGCGTGGAACTGGCACCTAGAATCACCTAGTATATAAGACGATTCTAAATGATCCTTGTGATTTTATTGAATAAATACATATTATTTAAATTTTAATTTTTGA
Source organism: Ecliptopera silaceata (assembly GCA_932527185.1). Lineage (NCBI taxonomy): Eukaryota > Metazoa > Arthropoda > Insecta > Lepidoptera > Geometridae > Ecliptopera > Ecliptopera silaceata. The sequence continues at coordinate 2,818,637 of OW052208.1, read as the reverse complement.
AAATTTTGAAGTTTGGACGATTCGCGGGGTTGGATAAATATCTGTGAATATTTGTACCTAATATATATATAGTAGGTATTATACTGTGGTCTGGGTATTGTGATAACGAGGAACTCGAAGTATCTGACGATGACGTCATAGGGAATCCTAGCGTTAGTCCAAGACTTGGAAATGCCAATGTAATTGGGTGTTTTTTATTTATAGTTTTGTAATACATTTTAATCATAAAAAAAATCTCAAAAAAACTTCATCTAGGCGGTAACCTTGAGATATTATCAAGTATTTTTTATTTTCTTTTTAGAGCTTCGAGTGAAAATCAACTAGGTACTTCTCTCAATTTTCTGTTCGGAGACCTCATACATAGATCAACTGTTTCTCTCATTTTTATGCCACACTATTTTAAGCATATCGCAGACCGAATAGTAGATAGGCATTTGAAAAAAAATAGTTTTTAGTGTTTTGAAGGTAGTAGTAAGTTGTATTCCTTATCTCACCTGGCAGATTATTGAAAGTATGAGCTCCCATTTTGTGGACTTGGTGAGTCTGTGAGACTTATTGAGAGTAACATGATGCTCGAAAGTGCGTCTGCTCGTTAAGTACCTACTGGCGCGGTGTCACGCCCGATTGAAGGTTACAGGGTTGGGCCGCATTATCTATGCGTCAGACGTGCGACCTCGTGTCGCGCCGCGAATAGGGCTGCTAAACCGCGGACTTTATTTACCAACATTGTGCGTAACATTTCGCATGAAATAAGCTTTTGATACCCACAGTTTTTATAAAGCCTAAATAACTCATGTTTTGATTAGGACAGTATTCAATTTTAATTCCTTGTTTGAAAGATACATAAGGAAGGGAACCAGATCGTAAAGTTTTTGCACGTTCTCCTCTGGTTGCGAGGAACTGGCACTTAAAATCAATACCACCTAACAATTAGTATGTAAGTAGGTATACGGGATTTAAATTATGCTTGTGATTTTACTAAATGAAAGTAAGGACCTATATCTAACGAACTAAATGATGATTATGATTTTACTTAATAAAAATACCTATATCTAACTATGACTGTGATATTTTTGAAATTATTTTGAAATTTTCCGAATAAAACCATAGAAGACTGGCAATCATTAGAAATAAGCGTCAATGTACCACGTAATTGTGCACTAACCCTATGCAATTCACAGCTTCGATATCTTGAATATCCGTCCGATAATATTGTCCGTTCGATTTCTGTACCAGAATAAAAAAGCAAGTCTAAAATTACACTGAATTTACAATTAGCATTGACAGCCCTACATGCGCCGCCGTCCCTGCACTCGCGGTGTCGCGATAACAATTACAGAGAAAACTTATTGTGTTGTTTACCGCTTGGCGACCAATCGACCACTCGAAAAACAGCCGTATTCCTATAGATGTAGAATACACGTGTATTAGTGCAGTCTCGACGAGTAGCGGAATGGGCACCGGGCATCCGCCTCGTATATCCAACGGCAGCTATCGAAATTGCGCGATGTTCGACGAACTTATGTCTGTAGGTGTGTGTAAAGATCTGTCAGCGGTTTTTGTATGTGTGTATATGTGCTGCTGTTATTTTCCTTACATTTATAGTGTTTTCTGTTTCGATTTTCCGCTTAGCGATATATTTCCTTTAATATAGAAAGTTCTAGCTTTTACTGTAAATCAACGTAAGTGTGACCTACCCAATAGAATAAACCTGGTTATTCTGGCTCTTCCTATATTGATGCATTACTATGAAAAGTGACTTTATCAAGCTAATAGCCTATATCAGCAGTGGGACAGTGCAGGTTAAAAATAAAAATAAAAAAAAAATAGTCTAGATTTTTTCTCTAGCCTAAATCGTCCCACTGCGAGGCAAAGGCAGTGTCCCAAGGTCATCCCTCCATAACCTAATACCTAACCTACTAAATAAAAAAAACTACGTATTACCTATGGTAACAATGGAATATATCTAGAATAATGCTTCCAACTGCCACTCAGGAAGCTCAGCTATAAACAAAAGCTCGTAAAATGATATTAATTAGTGTGTGTATAATCACATCGAACGCAACAGGTCTCAGTTACATACATAAATTATACTACACGAGCAGATGGATGGGCTTGACTGTTTGTAATGCAGGATTCATTGTGGTCCGGTCAGAATTGTCTGGTTGACTGTACTTTTTATATCCAGATCTTTTTTCATCTTTTTACAGATATGAATTAGTGTTTGTTTAGGTCTAATCAAGAAGTATTTAGGTCAAACATGGCCTTCTAGTTCTGATATCTTTATCTGAAACTGACAAGTCCAACTCAAATGAGACAACTTGTTTTTTTTATGCCATAGCTGGCAGACGAGCTTTGTTTCGTTGTTTGTTTTCTGTTGTTGTAGCTTTGGTAGATCAGTGTTTCTGAATGCCTACAAATTATGTTTGTACGTTAGCCTATTTAAAAAAAACTGGGAAAATAGTCTCTATAGGCTCCAAAACAAAACAAAACTCAGTACAAAAGAAATAAGTTCATATCCTTTCAGAGTGTCCTTGCTATAATCATTAGCATGTTTTAAAAGTTTATTTTCAATTTAAAAAATATAATTGATCTATTTACTCAGTTACCTATTAAACAAAACGTCTAGAAACCTAAGCCGAGTGTAACAGGGAGTGCACCTATGTTCAGCGTGATTTTGCATACATTTGCATGGCATCAGTCGCTTGGATTGATGTTTCACTATCCTGATGCACACAATTATTAACAGTCTATCTTATAAAAAGTTAGCGCAGACTTGGAGTATTGATTACCATACGTAATTATGACATAAAGTCAACGCTAACTTTTTATAAGATAGGCCTTATAACACAAGTTAAGTAATACCAATAAAGTTATTTAAGCACTCTAGCTAGGAGCTTCAGAGCCTGTATAAATGTAACATAGTGTCATTCAAAGATTTTTTCACTTTTATTTACGAAATGTAAAATGATCTACGCTGGACTCTTTTTTGAGCATTAGAGATCACAGAGGTTCAAGCATTTTTAAATTGAAAATATATATTTTCCATTTTAGGTACTTAATGTAAACCAGAGTGTGTTGTTATTGAAACATAATTTGTATCTTATTTTTTTGTCAATAAATATCTTAGAGGGTCTCACCCGGGCAATCAGGTCGCCTGGCAAAAATAGTTGCTAAAAATATTTCGCTGTGTAAAGAGTTGTGTGCTGTTTCAATATTGAGATTATTGAGACAAATCTACCGTTTTATCTTATCTTATCGTCATCGAGCGACACTGTAGGTCGCATCATCATTTAACATCAGTACCCCAAGTACGAGTTTGTGCACACACGGATCTACTAGGGGGGCTGCTTGGATCTCCATACAAAATCAGTGGCGCTCGGCGATCGCGTCTCTGCGATCCGTGTGTGCACAAACTCGTACTTAGGGTACAGATGAGATTGCGGACAAGCGTTTGCATATAGTGCATCAAAAATGTGTTAGACAAGTAGTTTTTAATAAAACGCATTTCAATTTTCAACATCCGTCCATCCGTTTCGAAACGATATTTGTATTATGATTAGGACAATAAAACATCGCTTCTTAAAACTCAGTGTTACATATTCTTTGAATTAGTTCAAATCGTTTTTTTGTTACTTCTTTTGTTTTGAATACTTTTGAATAAGTCAGTAAGTTCAACCTCTTTGTTATAGATGTAACTCGATACGAGGGTACCAGTTTTCAAGTTTTTGTCACCATTCATTGAATGACAAAGGATCTAAAGATGTCTCTATCTTGAATGACCCTTCTTCGGTTATTTTATTTACGGTTACATACACATTGTTTAATGAGGAAGTTGCGTCTTGCGTGAAACGGCTGAACTATTTTACAAGGGATTTGAACTATGAAGTAAAGATACCTAGTTAAAGTTATATGTATTATTATTTTTGTTTATGTAAATAATTTTATTTTTGACTACTGTGAATTGTTTGACATTTGTAATTAATTTGTGTAATTGGCTTTTTTGCCGTTCAAAGTAAATAAATAAATTAGACGGGAGTATAAGGCAGTATTGTAGCTTGAGAATAACACTACTATGAATCCATTTTAATTTGATTCTATCTAGTCTATGATTCAGGTATCAAGTAGGTGTGTGTAACTAGTTTTTAAAGATTTTATCTTATCTTACAACTAAAAATAATAATAAGAAATAAAATTATAAATGTTTAACTTGATCTATTTGATTCTATTCTAGTATCTTAATATCTTTCTGATAGTTTAGCTTGAGCCAAATTAAAATGCATACGGTTAAGGGTTGACTTTTTCGGCTAAGTTTAATAAAAAATATTTATATACAACCTCACAGCTCCAAAAAAAGCAAGCTTTACTGGTGCGAGCTTCACTAAATAACGTTGTAAAACCCATAAAACGTCAGTGTTCGTTATTATAACATTTCGACCCAAAATAACAGGCAATTCTGAACAACACCCACGTTGAAGATAAGGGACCCGAACCTTGCTACCTGATTACGCGGACACGTCATGGTGCCGCTATGCAGCTTGCCCTTGCCATGTGGGTTGTCCTTACACACTTAAAACTTGTCTAAATAATAATCAGATTTAGGGATGACCTTGACATAAGTATTTGAGATGGATTAGTGGGACACTGCCAAGAACTGAAAGAAGTGGCAGAGTTTGGGGGAAGCTTTTGCTCAGCAGTAAGACGGTTCAGGCTAGGATAATAAAAACAAACTTTAACAGCTGAAACTCGTTCATATTTTTTATCTTTTGTCCTTCTGCTTGGCAAAGGTTCCCCCCCAAGTTCTTCCACTCATCTCTGTTCTCCTTTGTCCACCAATTTCAAATTATAAATTACAAACACTTGTTTAGCAAATTAGGTTTGTTTAACGTTCGGTCGTAGTTCCGAAGATTCATTGAAAACCCAACATCTTTTGTTTTTTAACAATTACAAATTTTTAAGTAGGTTGTACTGTTATGTATTCTACGTGTCTCAGATTACACGCTAAGAAGCCTTTCGTGGAAGAACAATCAAATTCTCGTCATCCGGTTGACCACACCGATTATTAAGTTCACTCATATCAATCAAATAACAAAATTGTTTATTCAAAAATTACCTATATTATTACATAGTAATGGGTGGGATTGCTCCTAAGAGGTGATTTGACACTTTTGTATAATTACTTAACCATAAAACGCATGCAGAACATTTTTAAGCGTAAATTCTCGACGTTCCTGAGCTTATATATCTGTTGGGCCATTTGTACTGACTAATGCTTGATTATTGCCGAAATCCAGTCAATTAGACTATTCAACGGTCCTGTTATAGTATTACCATATATACCATATATACAAAGATATTTACGAAAATTATGAATGTTTAAAAAAAAAACACTGACATACTTATATTTTTTTAATCCTGTCAAAAATATGCTCAATGAGTGATTTAGATAGATGGTCCACCTGAGCAAACTAGAAATACAATATTAAATGAGCACTTAATTTTATTTATAAAATTATCTCTCTTACCAGCCGCTGCCTGTGTCCTTAAAGTCTGGCTGGTAATTAAAACAAGGACATTCTGGTTGATTTAATGAATAAAATAAAATAAGTTCAGGCAATGCATTCCCTATAAACAGTAGATATCACTTTTACAGTGTATACTTAGATATCTACTTAGATATTCTATACACGAGTGGCAACCCTACAACCGTTGCTAGAATACTAACTTGCTCAGGCTGGATGGATGACATGCACGTCTTTTTATAATTAATGTAGGGTAGGTAAAGAACTAATTACTTTAAAATAATTACTAAAATATTTGCATTTAAAACCCGAGCTTCAAATTTATGCTTATAGCCGTATTCGTCACGTTAATAAATAATTTCCCGCTAATTACTATTTTAAAAACAATATGACAGCAAGAGGTGCTCTTTATCACTGAATGCATAAATTATGACATTATTTCTTTGAATTTTGTACATTCCAAATGTATTGTTTACTTGTTCCCACCAAAATGCGTCTATCGGCTTCGGCTTAGACCCCATATACCTGCATGCACAATCTTATAATTAGAAATTATCTTCTTAAATAAAAAAATATAAAGTTGGTATAGGTATGTGCAATGCAAAGTTTACGTTAATTTAAAAGCAACGTACATAGATAATATTTGTAAGTTTATGGGATATTTCATAATATGTGGCCGAAGCTTTAACCGTATTGCCCTGATAGGCTGATAATAACAATGGCGGTGCGTCCCTTTCAATTAGTTTTTACGCGGAGATAATGATTTACAACGGACGGGCACACAGAATAAGGCATAGCTTTCATATTTATGTAAGTTTCACTGTGCGACCGTTTCAGTTCAAAAAAGAAAATTGTAGGTAAAGAAATTATAACACTTACTTATCTACTTATTTAAAAAAAAATAAATTAAAAAAAAACTTAGATATGTAGCTTATTCGGCTTATACATAGGGTATAGCAATATAATATGGATGCACTTTTGCTTTTTTTTTGTATGGACTTAATGCTGTTGGTCGTCTGACTATTGTATGAACTATGAAACTATTGCCCATAATATTGTAGGTATTGAACGCATAAAACGTAGAATCCACATCTTACTCCCGCTTATACTTCAACGCAAGAAACACCCATACATTTTGTACGGGTCAAAATGACCGCGTTTCGTTTTACACATTTCAAGCAATATTCAACCTAAAACTCCCGAAATAAAGCTCAAGTTCGTTTAGATACCACGGAACTGATTGATAGGGGCTAGTACGTAATCGCGGGCGGGCATCGCTTCCCGGAAAGAGCGACAATAAGTGTTGCACGGCGCGGCGCGTCCACGTTCGCGGTATTTGCCGCGCTCCCCTCTCTGTCGGCTCAATGCATGTGAAAGCTTTGTACACTGCGTCCCATGTGGATTAGATACGTAGCTGACTATAGCAAGACATTTTTTTGATCAGTAGCTCTACCATGAGTTTTTACTATACTAAATATACAATACTCGCTAGCGCCTGTAGTAAAAATGTATGAAGATTTGTACAACGCCTCTAGCGGATAGTTGGGTACTAAAATTCGTAATACTAATATTTACGTAACTACTGTAGTAAAGTCAGGCGATTTTACTGTGACAACTCATGGTAGAGGTACTGACTTTCATGCGTTTTTTTAAAGTCCAACGATAAACTGAAACTTTTTGTGATGTGGATGACTTATAAGACGAGCATCGCCTTGTAAAACTTTAACCCGCGGTTATAAAAATTATATAAGTTTGTAAATAAAAAATGTTTCTATTTAGGTAAGTATTCTTTTATGTTTTTTCACAAATCGCATTAAAATTTGATGCCTGTTGATAAACAGAAATTTAGCTATCTCGAGTTCATCTAAACCTGTAATTGCAGAGTGCGAACGATAAAACGATCACTATTCAGATTGTAATTGTTGTAAATAGTAAAGAATAAATCTACCGTGTTTTTTAAATTTATGTTCGTAGCTCGCTGCGCATAGCTCGCTTCGCTCTCGTAGGACATGGAAGCTCGTTGTAGGAAGACACCGTGCGTGTCGAATCGCGCCTCTATAGGATGCATGTGTCGCTAATGCGTCCTCGTGACGGACTCGCGACGTCATTGTTAAAATTATTTGTACTAGGGACGCTTCCTGGTCGCTTTGTTTAACAGCTCAACACCACGGGGCACGAAGAATATTGCATCGCTCTATTTACCGTTCACGGTAAACTGAGGACTTTACCTTTAAAATGCCTTTAATTTTTATTTTACGCAGACTTTTAGACTTTGAAAGCTTGACAAATGCAAATAGCATTGTTAAAGATACGACACGATTAAATCACTGACTGATTGAAGTAATCAAAGTCAAGTCCTTGAAAATAATCAGTTAATTAGTAAGATCTTTGTATACCTAGATGCACAAACCACATCTGCATTCGTCCCGCGAAAAGTCACAACGTCGCGGCCGCGGTCCGCGCGCAAAATGATAATTAGTAAGAACGGCAACGTCGCGCGGACATTCGACGATGTAAAAACTCGTGTTACACTATGGCGTCGTCTTCACCCATTTCGTATGTTTGTTTTATCTTCAAGCTTATTTTTTCGAATGCGTTTTCAAGGCGAATGCTATATGAAATAATCAGTCAGAAATAGCATTTGGATTGGCACCTTATAGCTACAGGCAGTTGCACAAAAACCTTAAAAAATGAGTACTTACCTACTTTTATTACTTACATTTATTAGTAGGTAGGCTTTTCATGTTGCAGGTGGCTGAAATATTTAATATGATACCCATCCGGTAGGTATTTAAAAAAGAAAAACTGTATTTTATAGCGTCAAACAGAACACTGAACGTCCAAATTGAACTAAATTAAACAAAATTGATTTTTGTTGGCAAAAGAGAACTCTACATATAACAACACTGAATGTATAAAATATCATTGATCCTAAACTTATCTTGACTTTCCGATAACCAACAATTAGGTCACGTGTCCTGTTACGCCCGCCATCGGCGTAAAGTTAGGAAGGAACTTTAGAACCGCGTTAGTTGTCCCACTAAGCAATCACGGTAGATAATAAGTTCTTGGAAAGAACCCAGGTATATAGCATGGGTTAATCCTTATTGGGTCCGTGTCCGTGCAAAATAATTAATTAGTCACAGCGGCAACGTCGCCGCGTATTCGGACGCCATGCGCCATCGCGCGATCGTAACGTAACGTACGCAGTTCGATGTAGGTACTTTTGTTACGTTACGCGAAGAATTCTTTTGTCTATTAATACAACTGCCAAAAACGCCTATTTCACCTTCACAAAAAAAAACTAAAGTTGAATAATTTCAAAGCCCAAGTTTGAATTCAAACATTGTTTTATTGCGATCAAAAACTCGAATTCTGAGATACAGCTTGACCTCTCTTAACTAGCATACCTCATAAGCTATATGGATCATCAAATTATGATCAATATGATATCCTAATCATTATTACAAAAAAAAAAATCAGTATTAAGTACCTATGCCTCGTTTACATTGAAGATATTTCACGAGCTTTTTCAAAACGTGCGCTCACGCATACGAAGTCGCGGCTAGTTTTGTTAATTATAGGGCATATTATTGTATACTGAGTACACCCGGACTGAAGAGTACTTACCGAGAAATAACCTTATTACAAGTACTTACTCAACAATAATAACTGTTAGTTTAATATACAGTATTTACAAAATGTACATAGACATATAAAATACATAAGAAACAGCTGAGCTATCTACAGACCGTTGCAAACGATCTATAGATAGCTCAACTGATCCAAATCAGTACCAATCGGAAGCGTACCCAAGACACTGGCTGCATTGCCGCGCTGAATAGCAATGCTGATACGTTGGGCCAGATACTCACCAGCCCTCGGGTCACGCGTCGCTTCGACTAGACGCCCAGAAATATCGCTTCGACTAGACGCCCAGAAATATCGCAATAATAATGAGTAGTAACGAAAGATATAGTGGTACACAAAAGCGCGCATGTAAAAACCGCGGGTACAGTCAGGTACCCACGGTAAAAGGATATTAGGAGTTACGGCAAAAGGATAATGAGCTCGCAGGTACCGCGGATCGCGGAAACAATACCAGCGTAATCATACGGCGTCTCTTTCTTTTGTTTGACGGAGAGCGAGGCAGCGATACTTTAGTCTACTCTTCCGTAGACAAATGGATGAGTTTAGGGCGCTTATACTGCTGGTTTTTGATATGCCTATTTGAAGTAAACTGTTTTTTACCCTGGGGCTATCGGGACCCTATGTTTTCGCCACGGGAACACCCGTTCCCGTGGCGAAAACATAAATGCACACCCAGGTTTTTGGGGTTCGGTAACACGAAAAGATTACCCTTTTAACTAATTGGTAGAATTAATTATTTAAGGAATGCGTCCTTAAATAATTAAGGCTTCGAACAAAGCTATCGCTGAAATGAGTGTTTGTCTGTTCATTTCAACAAATTAATCGGATTTTGAATTATTTTATTTTTTAGTATAAAAGTACTAGAGAATCGCATAATCGCATAAAGACAAGGAAAACAACCAACGGAACCCTAAAAACTAGAAATGTACGAACTTTTCCGCGTTTTTTTGTATTGATGAATTCGTTTGAGTGATTAGTCAGTGCCGACCTGCTCTCTTTTGAATAGAAAAAATCTTTTGGGTCTTTTCGATTGTTATTTGGAAATTGACCATTTCCAACGACCTACCTATTGAGCACAGAGAAGTTCAGAGAATCTATTACTTTCCTCATAAATTGAAATGATAAAAGTGCGCGGGTGTGTAAAATAAAATATTTATTTGATTACTTACTTAAGCAGATACGCATATTTAGAAAATTATTTATTAATACATTTTGTAAACCTAATATACCAATTTAAATAACAACTGAGATAGCACATCGATTAGCGACCTTCTGCTAACTCTTTTGATTCTTCAAAATGTAGAATTAAATACATAGCTTAGGTAGTAGAATTACGGTTCTCGTCCACGCCATCTCACGAAATTGATTTCCCCCCAGAAAAAAAACTGATACAAAGGCAATAAGAGTTACACCGGGTGCGATACGCATGAAATACCGAGGGCAGGCACGAATAAATGTGACAATCGTAAACGTATCGTAACGATAGTACATTTCGACGACAATGGCGCGGCGGGCGCAGGTCCGCCTTCGACGCGGAGGTTGCAGGTTCGATTCCCGTATTGGGATAAATGTTTGGACGATCTGCAAATATTTATTCCGGGCGTTCTGGGTATTTTATATGTATAATAAAAAATATCTATTTATGTAATGTATTGTATTAAGTATGTCAGTCTTCTAAAACCCAGCTCTGCTTAGCTTGGGCTAGACTAGATGATGTTGTGTGGATTGTCCAGTTTTATTTATTTATTACATTGTATTTATTTAATACAAACTGCGCGGTGGCGCTGCGACGTTCAGTAGTCGCACTACCGCCGCCAACGCGTACTGTCATCCGAATACGCCACGGTTACGCTTACGATACGTTTGCGATTGTCACATTTATTCGTACTCGGACCTCTGGTCGCGGAACGTGTCGCCGGGCACGATTGATGGCGGCAATTACCCGAGCTTTGCCGTGTCCCTTCAAGTTTCATCGTGCACGAATGTACCGCGCTTATGCCTTGATCACAAGTACCGAGTAAAACGGCGAGACAGTGACGTATTTAAAATACACCGCGCGCTAACGCTGCAACGTTCAACAGTAAAACTGATGTCGACGCGCAGTGTATCTCAAATACGTCACTGTCTCGCCGGTTTACTCGGTACGTGTGATCAAGGCATTATGGCCACAGACCAAGTGACGGCTGCGTAAAATGCGTAACCTAAGCGTAAATGTAATGCACAGGTTTGAACCTAGGATTAAGAGTAGTTCAAGGAAACATGAGCTGAAGGGGGGCGTTGTACTGACGAGCATAAAACATTTTTGTCAAGCCAATGGCGGATGAACTGTTGCAATCAGAGGAATCTATGCTAATAACGTAATCAAATTGAGAGCGAATATCATACGATCAGCTGGAGAACGACATATAGGTACTGGCCTCGCAGCTCAGTAGTGATTTGCCTTATTTTTCAATTGTGGGTCGTTGGTTCGATCCAATATGAGATAATTAGATTTGTAATCTGACATTGTACTTTAGTCACGTAAGCTTTGTCATAAAACGAAGTATAGTAGACAAGTTCTTGAACAGTAATCACGATCTATAAACCAGAGCAGATCATATAAAAAAACGGTAGGAACCAGGCCGTAATGTTCTTGCCCGTTCTTCTAGGCTCTGGTCGCGTGGAACTAGCACCTAGAATCACCTAGTATGTAAGACGATTCTAAATGATCCTTGTGATTTTATTGAAAAACAAATATTACATCAGTAAACTTTTCAGTATGATTGGTAATTCATAGAAATGTTCACTCCATGTGAATCTTTGGCTCCCTCTCTGGCCTTGTACGGTGGCAGGCCGCGGGCGACTGGCTCGGTAATTTAGGACGTCGTCGCCACCCGCTGTGATCTTGTTACGTAAAACAGCTCTGCTCGTACCTAGTTAGGTATTGAGCTAAGTACCTGCAGTGCGATGAACGGATTATGAAGCTGTGACCGAATCATTGAAGTAAGCGAGTAAGTTGGGAAATTGTGTAGGCAAATTGCAAATCATCTTTCCGGTATTTTTCTGCTTTAAAGCATGTGTTGTGGCGACACCAACTAGTAAGATATTGGAAAAAGTATGTATAGAATAATGCTGTTAATAACAAGAATGAAAATCAATAGTTGTAAGTAATTAAAAAATCATCATTATCCAATGGTAGCTACATAGTAAATAGACACTTACCTTTATGTCCCTACCTCACGGTCCTCACCTTTTCCAAATTCATTAGTGGTCCTAACTAAACCTACCACTCAATGACCTCTCAAAGAACTCAAAGTAAGTGTAGGCTTCATTTCAAACGTTATTCGTTTGTTGTCTCTTGCGATGCGGTAGGCGCAAGCTTTCTCCTAAACGTATCAGTTAACCTCTCCTGTGCTTACTCATCTAAAACAGCTGCGCACCATAACGTACGCGAGTTGTGTTATCAACGATAGCATTGTGCGACTCCGCCTCTAGGCGCGGACAATTTATGAAGGTGAAGGAAGATTTATGTGTAAGCACTTTGAGGTACTCTTTTTAGGTTGGACGGTGGCTAAGATACGTAAGATTGATGATTATGTATATACGCAATGTCGATTAACGTCTTGAACACAGGTTGTTTTTTCCGCCCAGAGACACCTACCCGATGTGGAGAGCTAATAATATCATACACTAGTAGTACGCCCCGGCTTCGCACGGGTAGCCTATATAAAAAAATATCATTATAATATAGCTAATATGTTACTCAGTATAAATGTATTTTCGAAATGATAAAAAATATAGACCCTATAGTGTGTAACCCCCCCGCATATACTCCCGTGACCGGCAGCGGCGCGGCGCCCGCTGACTTTTTTCTAATAAGTACGTACATTTTTGAACTCGTGATATCTTTCGAATGGAATGTCCGAATTCAATAATTTAAAAAGTAATAGAAAGGTATTGAAGCAGTCTTAATTTTAAAGTAATTTATTTAGATAAGGATTAATACCTAAGTACAAATATAGAACGTTTTCTGGCGTCGTCATTTTAATTATATTTTTTTAATATTAAAACACTTATTATGACATATCTATAATAGTTAGACATATGCTGTCGCTGACTTTTTTGTGGATGATGATGTGTTCTACAAAATTGTAGTACATAATTTCTTTCTATCATCAATAGTTTCCGCAGCGCACGCGATGTAAGGAATTTCTTATACACCTTGGGTTACATAATTGAAGTTTTAGTAAGGATCCCTAATTTTTTCGAAAATATAATATAGCCTATGTTCAGCACAGATAATGTAGCTTCACAACAGTGAAAGAATTTTTGAAATCGGTCCAGTAGTTTCGGAGTCTATTCGATGCAAACAAACAAACAAACAAACAAACAAACAAACAATCAAATCTTTCCTCTTTATAATATTAGTTTTATCATACATTTAAGACTAACTTTCTCACTGTCGACATCAACGATAATTTTGTTCGAGTATCGAAAATGTCGGTATCAGTTATCGTACCGGTATGCTACACTTCTTATGAAGAACTAGTCGCGCTAATGACATTTCATTCTAAGATAATATGAGACAATAGATGCAGTGCAATAGTACGGCTTATCGATTATTTACTTGCGATGATTCATATTTTTTCTAACCAAATGGAATTCCAACGTACAGAATTGGCTGATAAGCTACAATTACGGAACCCGCCGCCGTGCGCCATGTCATGAGTATTTCTCGGCATGCCGAGACGTGTCTTATCAAAAGGGTGCCGTCCGTTTTTTGCCGCGACTACGCACACCGGTCCACAAAGAACCATTACTAGAATAACTAGATGAATACGGCGGATATTCGTGGGAACCGATGATACGCTCCCTTGAGAAACCACCAGAAGGGTTACAACGCGGATCCGCGGAAAAAAAAAACAATTAACGTAGCAATGCGTTGTGTTGTGTCGCGATCGCGTGAGACCGAATCATTCCTGCCCTTAATTGGACCTTTCGATTCCTTTTCAAAATAAAAAAAAAACAATCCTTGGAATCGAATTGCGTTTGTTGAACCTCATTATGTAATCGATTGCTTTTCTATCATTATCGTGTGTGCGCGAGTGTCCATGATCTGTTATCAGCGGACATTGGCGGGCGTGTTCGCCTTGCTTACGACATTATTATTCATTGCACATGTGGTCACGATTGTACGCGAGCTATTTTACTTGAATGTGTAGCTACGGTATCTGAAAGGGAGCGGTGCAGTTTCTAACGTTTGGTTTGAGATTATTTGATGAAATAATTGGAGGTGTTTGTAAAATGTTTTAGAAGGATACACGCAGAATACAGGAATGAAGATACTTGCTCTATTATTAACATAGGAATGAAGATATTATAAACAAAAGGTTTGTTTAAGTTTAAAGCCTAGCTAGTCTTGTATCTTGTATCATCATATAGGAGTAGATATAGGTAACCTAACTAAACTACTTATATTTTTAAGATGAAGACTCAATTAGCATTACTTCTACAAACCTTGTGGTTTCTCAATGCTATTTTGTATTACGTAACTATGTTACATGTTACTTAATAACTTATTTAAATTAAAAAAAAGTGCAAGCTTATTTTGTACTCATTTAAAAACATAAGCAATAATACGCGTAATCGGTCTTTGCGTCCTTTCGCGGTGATTCAAAGGCAGCTTTCGTCAAAATAATGAGTCGATGGCGTGGGCGACTCACCTCTTTACAGTCTACAATTCTACATGGCGAGACTCGCCGCTCGAGCCATTATCTCCGCGACTAATTATTTCCGCCCGCGACCGACCCTGACTCACCCATCGCCGGCGCGGCGGCGCGGCTGAGACGAACTTTTTAATGCCCATATCATATCTATATCCTCATCGCCATACTGCCGTAAGACTGGACTTGAGGTTCTACATTATCCACATGCAAAGTAGTATTACTTGCTTAAATAATTACATAACTCGTTTGAAAATAATAAATGATTTTCTCTTAGAGAGCTTCAACTTTTCCTGTATAATTTTGACGTGAGAAATTAAAACTAGCTAATCAATACCGCGTCGAAATTGGTTTCGCGAAAAAGCGGCTTTTCTAGGAAAGCAATTTAAAAATTGTATACGGACATAAGCAGGGTCTAACCGAACGCAGCGGTCATTATGCGCTCAATAGACGCGTCCGCAAATGGGTCCGCGTATACCTGACGTATACCCGACGTTGACGCTCGCGATCTTATTACCGAGAAAAAAAGAAAAAAAAGAAAAAAAAAGGGAAGCGACGGCGGCGATGGCGGCGGGAGATTTATGTAGGCGCGGCGCCGGGGGCCCGTGTCGCCGCCGCGGCCGCGCTTCCAGGAAGCGCGATGCGGGCGAGGGTGCTACTTTACTTGCCTGCTGCCACAGAGATATGGCTAGCTCTAAAGTGAACCTTCTGATATACAGTACATTGTACTGTACAACAGATAGCGCCAAACTACGTTACTTTTGACGATAGTAAATTTTAAAGAGTTTGAATTTTGTCTTTGTTTTTAATGGATATTAATTTTACGACCTACTTCCAGCTTTTTTTATATGCAAAATTTAAACGTTTATGAGTAGTAGTAGGATATTTGGAGAATCTATTTAAGAAATAGCAATTAGATACTTACTTTCGTAACAAGAACCAATTGGCCGACGTTGGTTTTTCTGCATTTCGAGCTGCTGTCGTTCGTGTAAGTTAAACAAGCGTAGTTTACGTAACGATATCATTGTACCATAAATATGCCAACCCCCTGGTAGAAGGAGTTCCATCTCATTTGCACCCGATACATCCTTCAGCCCGCGAATATTTATTACCCGCTGTTCCAGCTATTAATAGACCCACAGCCACGGGGAGCCGCGACCCGTGGATGGCCGGGCCGGACATGACATGTGCCTCTCCGTTCATTTCGATAATTGCCTGCGGGTTTTACTCTCGTCTGTTTCGAGCCTACTATCTTATGACTTCGATAATTAATACTATTTGTCTAACAATACGCTGTAAAATGTTATAGGTCGTATGAATGATTACATGCGGATTTTAGCGCCATTTTGAGTTTTTAGCACTGTTTTGCGTGCCTGTAAGGTATATTGGATACATTATCATGTTTTGTGGGTTCGTTGGCTTCAAAAACCTGGTGCTAAGCGTACCAAAGCTTAACGGATCTGTAATTAGTACGGTAATCGTTTCATTTATAGCGGTTAGGTCATGGTGAAGTGAGTTTGCATTTCAGAGACCTTGTGAGCTTGATTGCAATGCACAAAGTTCTTGGACCACCAATGTTGTCACCCGTTACGACATACAAGCGCAAATAATGTTGGTGGTCCTTCGAACCGGATTTAACACCAAATACTGTAGACAAACGTATTTCGTGTTACACTGTGTTTGTGTTATGAAAACAGTGGCATTCTCAATCATAGTATTTAGTGTTTTGGTACTAGTACTAGTCATTTAAAGCCTAAAAAAAAGGTCTTTAGCCTAAAATTTAGATAACACCTGGTGAACTGTTTTTTTGTTCCCGATGGATCTCCCCTTTTCGTATTACTTATTTCAATCATTGTCTTCCTCAAGTTTTTTTTGACAAAGCGCTTATTTCTGACCAAACTTGAAATGCATTGCGATCGTCTCATGCCTTTCTATAAACGTCGGTGACCAATCACTTGCAAACTCACTAGACCGAGGGAAAGCGTAGTGGGAGCTTCTAGAAAGTTCCAACAAAGCGCTAATCGGTCAGACAGTGACCTGAGATGTGACTGATATCATTTGAGGTCATTTGGGTTAAAACGGACATCGATGGGCGTCAAATTATGACCAAAGCTTAAGGTAAATTAAACCTGTGATGGTTCGGAATTCGAACGCTTTTATAGCGTCTTCTATAACTGCTTTGAAAATAAGAAAAAAAAAGACGTGTGGCACTCGGGGACTGCTGCGGTAAAGCATAACATAATTTGTTTTTTTCTGAATTACGCATGCGCAGTATTAGGTTATTTCGTTACGGAATTTCTGGATCCGGTCTCCACGCTCAAGGCCCGCGATAGAAGCTATGCAATAGCTTAAAAATATTAACCAAAAGCACTATATCTAGTAGCTGCGCGTGTTCTTAAAGAAACCCTTACTTTTTCATAAAATACACCAAATAAATAAGATATCATTTCAACCAAATATTCTTTATCAACAGAAAAACCATATGGTTGTAACCACGCGTCATTGCACCGTTTTCACCCGTTAATAAGTGACAGAACTCTAAAACCAGCTGCTAATAATCTACATAATTTCCTGTTTATTGCTTCGCGAAACACTTGATGCTTTGACCCGTGGAAACTCGGCAACTTTCAAGGTAAACTCATTTCCTAGAACGTTTTAAAAACGTGTCTGAACACAACAGAGAGGTGATCACGTGTAAATCTTACAGAGGGCTGAGCAAGAATAAATGTTACAATCATAAACGTAACGTATTTAAAATACACTGCGCGCTACCACTGCAACGTTGGACAGTAAAGCTGATGTTGACGCGCAGTGTATCTCAAATACCTAGTGAGGTATTACTGTTTCGATACGTTTATTAATGGCATATTTATTGGCGCTCACCCCTCAGTTCCTTCGGTACGTAAACTTAAATTATTCGAGTTACATTGCGTGCTACGCCGGCTCGATTGGCGAATGTTGTACTGTCACCGCGCAATGTATTCCTTGTATGTGTGTGCTTGTGATTTAGTTGTGATGGTTCAAACAACGTGCCCGAAGGACTTTCGAGAACATGCGTACCCACGTGCGTAAGAAACGTGGGTAGATCACGCTTTATATCGAAAGGGTGTATATTTTGTAAGATTATTTACTTAGATAACAAAAGAAAGTTAGTTATTGCGAAAATTTATAATGTAAGAAAATCACAACATCCATCCGTAATATAAATTCTATAATCATATTCTAGTAGATATCAATGATAAAAGTTTTATATTATATTAGTACGTAGGTACTTAGAAAGAAAGAAATATTTTACACCATGACTTACATACATATATGACATAAAACATTTAAAAATAAGTGTAAAAAGGCCGCCACTCAGCATAAGCTATAGAAACCATTATAGCGCTGGTTTTCAGTGGGGCTGAAATTGCTTCTTAGAGACACAATTAAAATGAAGAGGTACATCGGTCGGTCTTATCGCTATAAGCGATCTCTTCCAGACAACTTTTGGATGGACAGAATTTTTTATATAATAAGAACAAAAAATAAATACATACTTACCGTTTATTTGTAGTAACATATATGGAGCATACATATAAATATAATAATAATATGTGAAGAATGTTATCATACTTATCATACATAAGTCTAAAATTTGTTCATAGAAATAGAAACCACCTTACCATGAAATATTTGTATATGTATCGCCAGTAGGTGTGTGTAATTACACTCATGATTATGTGCACGTGTGCTCAAGTTACGCAAGGATTTATAGAATATATACCTATGCTTACACTTTACACACAGATAAAGGTTACGTATTGGTAAAGATACACTGCGCGGTGGCGGTACAACGATAGGTAGTCGAGCTATTGCTGACGCTCAATGAGACATGAAAGTTGAAGATTTTCGTAACGCGCTGAACGCTGAATGTAAGATTCGTATTACTCTCTTGAGCCGGGATACTGAGGTTGAACCGAATCATTCGTTACTAGATTTTAAGAGGCTGCAAAAAACTTTTTTTTGGATAAGATGGTATATCTTTCACACAGATATACTTACAGATATATTCGGAAGAAAGAAAAAAAAACGTAATCATTTTATTTATCACATAAAATGTAGGTACAATAGTTCTTCGACATAAGTCAATACTCCGTACATTTTGCCTCGTCAAGGCGTGCAAAACTTTATGTCATTCGTAAATATATTTTTGAAGTAAAAACTTCTTTAGCGGCGCTGGGTGGGTAAAAACTTTCAAACTCGCGTCAGGGTCACGTGACGTTGATCGTAAGATCGAGGGAAAGGGAGAGGAACTAGTATCTCCCACTCTTTCTACCGTGCCTGAGTGTGCTGACTCTGTTTAGGCGGCACAGGGCGCTTGCGCGAATGTGTCTGTGTCATTGTGATTGTCATTGTCATTATGACGTCTGTGGTTATATTTTTATGTGAAAACTTAGAAGTGAAAACACAACGTTAATATTGAAGTTTTCACTTCTGCCGGCACTCCCGGAGTGCTACCTTTTTTTTTTTTTACAATTTCAAAATCTTTATTATTATTTTATAAAACTATAGCTATAAACAGTAAATAACTAGATTATTTAGATATATTTGGGGTCAACTTGACTTTAGATCTGTTCTCCCTGACTCCCGAGATCTCACACGCTCTTAACACGGTATCACAAGTTGCCTGTAGCTCTACCATGAGTTTTTACAATCTATACTCGCTAGCGTCTGTAGTTAAAAAAATGTATGAAGATTTGTACAGCGCCTCTAGCGGATAGTTGGGTACTAAAATTCGTAATATGTACTAATATTTACGTAACTACTGTAGTAAAGTCAGGCGATTTTACTGTGACAACTCATGGTAGAGGTACTGGTAAAGGATAGCTCACAGAATTCACATCAGTACCTTCCACTTAACCGAAGAATACTAAACTAGGATGCTTTTGGAGTGGAATAATACTGAACAGTTTGTAAGGGTTGCTCAGCAATTTGGAACCCCCGCGGGCTATATACAGGGTGGAAATTTGCAAAATTTGTGCGATTTCTCTAAGTGTCCGATAGAGACAAAATATCTTTTTTTTTTGTTTAGTTTTTTTTAAGCTTTAGTTATTAGTGCTTGCTGCAACATTTCTGAATACATTGCCGAGATCGACGTTTTCAAGAAGCACGATAGATCACTAGAATCACCTAGAAGGTATATACTACTATTCTGTGAAGCTTGTGATTTTTACCGGATAATTAATAATCTGATCTGTCGTGTCGTATATCCGTTAAAAAATTAACTAAAATAAATTTATTATATCGAAATAACTACATATATTGATTAGGTATATCAATATAGTTATTTTGATATGATAAAGTTATTCAACATTATCAAAATAACTACATATATTGATTATATCAATATGGTTAATCTTAATGTAATGTTAAATTAATTTTACTGTTAATTTACTGCATATTTATCACCGAGAAAAATGGTTTAGCTTTAGTTTTCAGTAAAGTAACACCCTGTATGTTTAGTAAAAAGCCACTTCTCGGAACTGCGAGATCTGTGAGGATTACGACGGGATTTGTGTTAGGACTCTCTGTGGAAATTATCAAGTAATTATGTAAATAATTATTATTCTCCAAACGTTGTTTCAGGCGATTGAGTTTCGGCTCTGGGAGTTCGAACCGATTAGTTTAGTTTTTCGCTTATAGTAACCAAATATTATAAATTAAACTTATTTAAAACGGTAGATGTATTCTTAAAGGAATGCTGTATTATAATTCAATGATATAATTAACAAAATTATATAAGTATTCTATCATCTATCTAGTTTCAATAGTACTAGCTTTGCTTAGTTTGGGACTAGAGTGTGATGTGTAAATTTACCTAATTAAAAAATAAGTTTTTATGTAAAAATAATAAAGTGGGCTGAGAAAGATTTATAGTTCTATTTTAATAAAGCGATAAATCGCGTACTTTTTACCTATTATTTTTCCTGAAGTTTCGACTAATAGTTGACTTGACAGAATACCAGTGTTGCACTGTTGCCTAGGTAACAGTGCACGTATGCTGAGTCAGAGTCCTAGTTAACCCAATTTTTGTTTATTTATTTATTTTTTATCTTACCTGTTATTGTACTGTTCTTAAGGGTTAATAAATTAAAAAAAATATATTTTTCTTTTTCTTTCTTTCTTTTCTAGTTAATTAATAGATGAATGTGTGTCATTTGAAGACTTTCAAGTCGGATGGTGACGATGTCTATTAGCGAGCTTCCGCGTCTCAGCCAATGCAGCTGCATTTCTGCGACATATTTTTTGGTGCAAACCGTTTGCAGATGGTTGAGTCGGGTTCGGTTGTAGTGTAAGCGTTTAAACTAGCGATGGTATGACAGGAGTAAGTTACAGTTATTTACCATTTCTACGCTAAATATAAGCTACATGAAATATAAGCGGTTTTAAAAAAAGATTTAGAAGCATTTAGGTACAATATAACTTTTTTTGACGTGACAACGTCTTATAATTTGATAGAGCCGGCTGCACGCACGAAAAAACATGACTCATGAAGCGTTCCGGCGTTCCGGCGTTCCGGCGTTCCGGCGTTCTGAGGCGTTCCAAGATGTTTCGAACGACGATTTATTTTGCAGAACCGCTTACAATACCGTTCGTTGACGTTGTCACGTTCAACTATCGTCAGTAAACCGACTTTACAGACAACCATTTTTTTTTCTGAATTTCATAGGATATAAAGCCTTTGTTGTGTTAAAACTGAACCGGACCATTACAAGCAACGCTAAAATTTGGTGCGATTTCTCATGTCTTTACAAAACATATCTCAAGAATGCTGAAGGTTTACTCGTATGTCTTTTAACTACGACTGACCTAATTTCATTAAATTTTCACGTTTTTAAATGAATACAACACCAGTTTAAATTCTATGTCAAGGCATTGGTCCCTAACCTACTACCGGACTGACGTTAAAAACATTTTTACAGGCTGATGATAAATCGCTGTCCGCGTTCACTTGACCCACACACAGTTGTCATTAGTCCGCTCACGGATATTGTCAGCGCGCGTGTGGCGATGGCGACTGGCGACCGAGAGGCGCGGCGCACGCGCACCGTATCCAACCATACTCCATACATAACACATGCCTACACCTACACATAGGATAGTGTTATGACAATCACTTCTACACACGCACAGAAATCGTGTTGGCGTAACTTGGTTCCAAGCCAACGATACACTAGGGAACATTTTGTCTCGCAACTTGGCGCGCAACGCTTAATTTACGTGACGCTGCAACGTTGCATATTGTCCCGCAACATGCCCCGCAACATTGTACGTGACGCGGCATGTTGCTTGCTCCCGCCTCGAGAGCGAGCGTACCTACACACAATGTTCCGCGACAATCACTTCGGCATGTTCTACGTAGTTTTCATTATAAACGGGATATTTATTATCTACCATGATTTTTGAGTTTGATTAGGTATTTCCCGATATTTCGGCACAGTTGCATGCGCCATGATCACGGGTCCACATATCGGGAAATAATCAAACTCAAAAATCATGGTAAATATCCCGTTTATAATGAAAACTATGTTCAAAACCATGATAGTTTCAAATATTATATGTTCTTCGTAGTTGTTGAGCAACATGTTTCGCAACATGTTGCTGCATTTGCCCCCTAGTGTATCCTTGGCTTAACGGGGAGCAAAACTCAGGTGTCATGCATACAGTGCAAAGAGATATTAAACATGACCTATAAAAGGGTACTTAATAAGATACGTTAGATGATACCATCGTTTAGAAAAGCTAGTGTCTAGACATACTTACCTTATAAAGATTCACGGACATTTCACACCACACAATAGTCCCAAACTAAGCAAAGCTTGTGCTATGGGAACTAAGTAGATTGGTGATAGAAAACTTATATACATTTTTTTTTGTAAATATGTACATACATAAAATACATAGAAACACCACTTAGGTAGGATACTTCTAATGCAAACTGCGTTTTTTATTTTCCTGATTTGTCAAGTTTTAATTGTTATACTTTCCGCCAGATTGAGATTATTTGAACAAACAAAAGTTTATAAAATATAAATTTATTTTCTATTGAAAGTAGGCGTCTTCTACATAGCATTATTTCTCAATGCAAAGACCACCATTTTACCACCTTTCCACTTTATTGAGTTATAAGTTTGGTGTTGAGGTGATAAAGGATGCGATGCGATTGCGATCTTGACCTTGAATCTACTGCAGGTTGTATGCATAAACAGCAGTTTTTAGAATCGACTAATAACCTCTTTAGACCGCAGCTCGGTCTAAAGAGTCCATTAAAAAAAAGGTTTAGTCCAAATAAAAAGGAGGTACAGTATTTCCTCTTTTGTTTTTTTTTTCGTATCTACAATTGAAAGCTGAACGGGTACGTTTATGTGCACTTCGATATAATTTGCGTCAAGCACTAGTGCTTCTGTTCAAGCTCAAACAAAGTCAAGTAGGTATATTGATAAGTTGACGATAGTGCGTTGATCGCTCGTCTCAATGTCACGGCGACCGTGTCAGTCCGCGCCGCGTCAATCCAAGGTTTTTGTGGCACGCGCATTGTATTATAGCCTATATTATATATGTATATATAGGCTATAATACAATGCAGTAAATATAGTATATATTATAGCGATATTATCTGTACACAGCTGCTGCGTACAAGCAACTGACAACCCATATCATCATTCTGCCGCCCTTATTCGGGTCAGCACAACATTTCTTCATCCACTCAGTCCTATCATTCTTCAACTCTGAATCTACTCCTCATTGATAATCTTTCATACAATCCAACCACTTATTATTAACCACTTATCAGCAATCTAGGACCCGTAGTACAAGCTTTGCTTAGTTTGGAACTAGAGCGTATTTTTTTTTTGGCCTTCGTCTACTTTCACATACAACCACACTCACATTCATATTTCTTTGTTATATGTTTATCGTTCTTCATTACATGTCCATACCACGCTAATCTTGCTCTAATAACTTTTTCAATAACAGGCTCCACCATAAACCTTTGGCAAATATTATTGTTTGGTGGAAAAGCAATTGCAATATACTCGTATATTTAAAAAAAAAACAACCGACAACATGAATATTGTCACTTGTATGCTTGAATACAGGTGCAAATTAATTTTAAAAATGGTTAATAATACCAAATTTATCTGGCAACTGAAATACGAATATTTATACACATTTAGATAGATAGAACTCTTTATTGGTACACCATAAAACTAAACTAAGTATGTATAACAAAACAAAAACATGAATGATGGTTACACAATGTGCGGCCTTATCGCTGAAAGCGATCTCTTCCAGGCAACCGAAACATTTCACACATCTGAGTCCCAAACTAATGTATTAAGTACTTGACTCTTTATAAGTATGTATATTGGAAACTGTATTCAAACTTTAATTCCTTAAAACCAATTGACTTAAGAAGTAAAGATTAAATTCCAAGAGAAAGACCTGTTGGACCAACCCCTACTTAACTAATGAAAATGATTAATCGTGAGATACTCCAAATAATAAGACTCATAACTTTTGCAAACAGCTGATCTTGTAACATCTAAAGTACTCGCAGCAAAACGTCTAAACTGCTGAATACCACAATTGCTCAAAGCCTCATGCAATAATAACTCTTGTAACACAGACATTAAAGTTCAAACTGGGTCAAGACTAATATAACAACAAGACAGGACAGTCCAGCATAAATTGAGCCGCCACTTTCTTCGGTATTTCAAAGGTTTTAAAGTAAAATGTTGTAGCTGGAGTTCACATGAAAATGGTCGATTTATTGGTACGAAAGTTTTGCAGATATTGAAACGAATGCCACCTGTTGAGCTCGACGCGTAACTTTCTTAATAGACCTTCCTATTGGTCGAATGGAGAGTCCGTTTCATAGACATCGTCTTCGACTTTACATAATCTATTAAGAAAAGTTTTTCAGTGAAAGTTCAGCCACTTTGTAGTAAGTATAAGGTTTTGTTTACATTCAAAACTAATTGTACCTACATATATCCAAGGGTACCTATATATTTTAAGTTGCTTAGCAACTTAAATATTTGTAATGCGAAATTTAGAAATCACTTGATAATATTTAAAAGAAAATTAATCCTATTGGATTCGCATGTTAAAACTTTTAATTACTGAATAAGAATTATTCAATACTTCTTATACAATCATTCCATGACGTTACTACACGTACCTACCTACGCGTAAGAAATGGCTCCATGTTTCCTCCAAAAATATTTTAATCGTAACCTTTTCTAACAAAGAAAGTAGCACAAATAGCTTGTTATTCGGCTACCCATAGCTTCGTAGATCAATTTCGTCCCAAACTAAGTATCTGACCATTGGTCGCGCATCCCATAAAAACAATATCCGATCTGACCCACATATTATACGGATTACGAGTGCCTATTCATGTCCTCGAATAACGGACGGGTCGATGGTCCAGGATCATTCGATTCGAAATTAGAACGTGGTGCGTTCCTTTGAGCGTATCGGGAAAGGCAAGCAAAGGGGAGCTTGGGAGTGCCTGGGAGAGCCGGCGAGCTTATTTAGGCCGCATTCGGAACGATATGACAGCGGTGCGGCCGGTGCGCGAAAACTTTGCGTAACAAACATGTTTTTGAGTATCATAGATAACAGACGGTAGTAGTTCTTCATCTTCTTATTTAAGACCTACGCTAATGAATGCAAGTCACGCCATTTATTTCTTTCCAGAGCCGCCTCTTTATTTCCTTATAAGTACTTATACTTATTAGTAGTAGTTCAAGTAGTAGTTTTTGAAGTGAAAACTTCTTTAGCGGCGCTGGGTGGGTAAAAACTTTCAAACTCGCGTCAGGGTCACGTGACGTTGATAAAAAGCGTAAGATCGAGGGGAAGGGAGAGGAACTAGTATCTCCCACTCTTTCTACCGTGCCTGAGTGTGCTCTGTTTAGGCGGCACAGGGCGCTTGCGCGAATGTGTCTGTGTCATTGTGATTGTCATTGTCATTATGACGTCTGTGGTTATATTTTTGAAGTGAAAACTTAAAAGTGAAAACACAACGTTAATATTGAAGTTTTCACTTCTGCCGGCACTCCCGGAGTGCTACCTTTTTTTTTTTAAAAGACTACCACCGTACCAATTTCTGATGTCAAGCATTGTCATATTGTGATATTCCTCTTTTGAAATGTAGTTTTTTTCTTAAATCTAAAGATATAAAAATACTTTTTAGAGGAATAGACACGGCGTGTTAAAATTTGAATTGTACAATTGTTCCTTATTATTGAATCTAAATTGAATATTAATTTGCAAGGTTAGAATATTTCGCTTTCGCTGGTCCTGTATCCCCAGGCTTACGGTCTCCGGGGCGCTTTACAGCAGCCGGACGGGTCAGCGGATGGTTTTTTTGTCGTGGCACGTACTCTTGCCCCCCTATCTCCCTCGCAAGTCGCTGGGGGAGGCGCGACCCGCGCGTCTTTTCGGTCTTTTTTAAGTTTCGAACGTCCTATGTTTTTTCTGCGAGCGCTGATTAATAAGTTTCCGCTGGAATTCAAACTGGCCAGTATTTTGTTTATGGCTTAGTCAAAAGTTTATAGTTTTTTTTTTGTTATTTACGCGGGTTTTATTTAAAAGTAATCAAGCGCAATTTACCTTGGATTTTGAATAGATTAGATCAGCTGATACAGGATGGTACGATTTGCTTTCCGTAGTAGAAATAAGAAGATCTTTGAAAAAAACATTATCTATCATTAATTACCGTCTATCATATTTTTGCAAGTAAATTGTTAGAAACGCGTGTGAGTTTCGAGGTCAAGAGCACACCCATTTTAGCATAAAAAAAAAAAAAAAAAAAAAAAAAAAGCCAATGTTTTCGGCGGAGATTATAAGTAGCTCCAATTTTCAAATGTTCCATCTTATCTATGTAGTAAATTACAATATAAGAAAATAAATATTCCCAACGCCATATTCTATTATCAAAAATTCCTTACTTCGCTAATAAGCCGAGCAGATCCCTGATCTAGCTACCGCACATTGTAATTCCTCGCCCGAGGCCGCGTCACGTTGCCATGGCAACGGGCGAGTAGGTACCTACTGCTAGTTATTCTGCGGTAAGGGGTGGGTCACCCCCTACCTGCTCTCATTAATATGTACCCGGCCGGACATCGTCTTGTACTTGGAACTTGGATATCGACTGCTGAAAGTTTTATAAGGGCATGGCTGTTTTGCATTAGCATACCTTCGATGGTTTTTCATAATAAATGCGTCAGGTATTTAACTACTAAACTGTTAGGGTAAAAAAATAGTCAACATCTTGACTCAACATTGATGGAATTACCGATGACACTTAAAAAAGAAAGATTGTTGTTGTTGCATGATTATGTTTATAAAGTTGCAAGTTAGTAAAATAAATCTTTTTTTGCATTTTTACGTTACAAGTTTAAAACTAGAAATTCAAAGCTACTAAATCTTTAATATGTACTAAGAAATGCATACAAAGTGCACCTTAAAAATATAGTCTCTATAACTTCTAATTCAACCCGAAACACTTTAAACGTCTCACTTCATAAACAAACACGAAATACAGCGTCAGCCGCCAGTAGGGTTGTCAAGTCGCCGCGTTATTTAAGCCCAGGGCTGCCAGGTCTATAAAGCGTGGGATTTAGTGCGATTGTGCCAACCCTGCTATTAGTCGGAGCCGGAGCGCGGTCCTCTGCTAATATGTGCCGGGCAATCCGGGCATAGCGCGAAGTGACGAGTTATTACAAATGTCCCGGGATCTCCATCCCGGGACATTAGATACCGGGATTTATCTCGCTCTATTTGTTTTGATGATTCGGAATAGGATGATGACTTTGCTAATCTCGGTCTGGCCGGTTATTGACTTTAAGCCTTCTAGCGATTTCCTGAAAAGAGAAAGAGAGTTTTTTTATGGAAGTTGGACTGACGGAATTAGAAAAGTATAATATTTGAAACTATGACGGTTTTGAACATATGTAGTTTTCTTTATAAACGAAACAAATATCCCGTTTATAAAGAAAACTATTAGAAAAGTATGTTAATGTAGTGTACTTTCAATTGTTTTATTCTTCTTGTTCTTCTCATTCTTTTAATGTGCATAAGTCCATATACATATATACTTACAGATAATTAAAAGCTTTTAATATGCATGACACACATCGTAAATAATGACTAGCCTTATTTAATTGTTTTAAAATATTTTAAGCCACAAGCAAGAGTTTTTGTATGATTGTCATTTAACACCTTTTGACAGTGACAGTACGTGTTGTGCATTATCAAATAAATTATAGTAGGTGAAATACTCTAGTAATTTTTCGACAAAAATTGCATTGTTATTTTTTTTGTTACTACCCAAAGGTTAGCTGGTAGACAATGCTATAATAGCATTAAGTTCGCCTGTACACTACTTTAAAGTGCAATATAAAATTTCTATCTATCTATATTTTTATTCATTCTCTGGAGTTTATTAACAAGTAATATTAATAATGAAGTGTGTCTGACATAGACAAGTGATTTTAAATTGTTCTCATAGTTTCTCATTCTTTGCACAATTTGGGATTAGAGCGCGATGTGTGTAATGTCAAATAATAATTATTATTTCGGCCGGTTTCTCGAACGATGATCAACGAAAAAATCAAATAATTACTATGTGTCAAACTCAGATCAATCGTGATTTGGGTTTCCAGAAACCGAGAGAGTGCCAAATACATGGTTTAAGAGCGAGGGTCGAACTTTCGCGAGCAACGGTCGCGCGTCGCGGACGGACGTCATTTCGCCAGATGTGGCACATTGCGTAGGCGAGCATGTACGCTAGGGCTACTCTTAGGGGCATCTATTAATTACCTTCAATTTGGATAAAAATGCACCTACTACACATGGGTGTATTATCGAGGGCGGTGATGGCCGGCTCTTCTAAGAGGCATGAGAGTCTAAGAGGGAGGAGATAGTTTTTGCGAAGATGATGGACAAGTATCTTTGCAAAAATGCAAAACATTTTTATGAATTCTTTTAATGACTGAATCTTACCAGCTTGTTTCTATAAAATATCTTATAAATGTCTTATTAAAATATTACATTAATTTAAATTGTTTGTTTGTACACCATTGTTTACCTTAATAATCTAGAGATACCAGAACAGTTCAGTTTTTCTATACCGCTTAATTAACCGCAGATTAATTACAAACATTTTTGAAAGTATGTACCTACCTATTGCGCAATATTCTATAGCGCTGAGCTAACTGCGGATTTTTGAACAACAATTTTTGACAGTATTGCACCTTTTTCAAAAGCATCTTTTGACTAGATTGTTTGACAACCCTAGGTCCACGCACACAAGCATGCAACAAAAACGCACCATGTGTTTAGCCCGTGTCTCGATTGCGCCAAGCGGACTGAGGTTGCACTTTGCTATTCTGTGCCTGCGTTGAAAGTCTCCACGTGCGGTCGTTTGGGCCTCGCCTACAGATTTGTACGATATATCACAATCCCTAAAGTTACAATAATGTACCTGTGTACCATTAATAAACAATAAAAGAGACAAAAAAAAATATATAAGAAGAAGAAAGAAAGAAAGAAATATTTATTGGGCACAAAAAAATATTTAAACAGTTAAATATTGAATCCATAGGTTCCCGAACTAGTTGAAACTGTGTTTCGGGAACCAGTGGCTTCTCACAAATGGGATATATGAGGAAATAAAAGTAAATAATAAAAAGTAAACGATTTTAAATCTTATAATCAAGTTTGTGTTAGTTTTCATTATAAACGGGATATTTGATTTGTTTTGTACCATGGTTCAAAACCGTGATAGTTTCAAATATTATATTGTGTTAGTTTGATGGAGCATTACGCACCACTAGACCAATTTCATAAATTCATAAACATATATGTAATTTAGAATCTTGAACTGAATGACCACAAGGGCTAAGTTGTATTGCTATCAAGAACTTGAATTGTTAGATAAGATAAGATAAGATAGATAATTCTTTTAATGGTGACCGATATTTTATTCGCGGTTACAACAATAACGGACTTTTTGAATAGGTACATATTATTTCTTACTAGTACCTTTTAATGTATTCATTAAGTACGGTGTTATGGATTTAAATACAGTTAATTGTGTTTTTTTTAGGTATTCTAATACATCTCTACTTAGATTAATCTAATGGCAGACCGGTCGCGGGTTGTCCATTTGCAGTGAATCACATCGCAAATGATGCAGCAACCGGGATTGTTTAACAGCATTTATTTATACCCAGTGTCGCCATCAGTGTGCCAGCCAGGTCATCATCTGAACATTATGTACACAATTTTTTTTTTAATATTAGACTTCAAAGTAGTTCCCTTTTAAGATTTGGGTACGGAACCCTAAAAAATGAAAACGGCACTTAGTTTTTATAAATCTTTTAGTTTTGGACAAAATAGAGCCAATTATAAAAAAAAAATCAAGAATATTAATAAAATAGGAGTTATTGTAGTTATTGTTTTTTTTAAACCGAAATTATGACTTCTTTGCACGTTTCTCTAATCTCGTTGATACAGACTTACAGATAAAATAAAAAAATAAATACAACATTTTCATATCTCAGCGTAATGGATGCAAGATTACTTTGCACGAACTTTGTAAGGCAATCCAGTAGCTAGGTACCAGTTCCCAGTGAACTATCAGCTGTACCCCAAGTACGAGTTTGTGCACACACAATTTTGTGCGCCACCGATTTTGTATGGAGATCCAAGCAGCGCCCCTAGCAGATTTCTTGAGAATCTTGGATTTCCATACAAAATCGGTGGCGCTCGGCGATTGCGTCTCTGCGATCCGTGTGTGCACAAACTTGTACTTGAGGTACAGCTGATAGTTCACTGGGAACTGTACCTCAAGTATGTACTATACTATACAAGTACAAAATCGGTGGCGCTCGGCGATCGCGTCTCTGCGATCCGTGTGTGCACATACTCATACTTGAGGTACAGTTCCCAGTGAACTATCAGCTGTACCTCAAGTACAAGTTTGTGCACACACGGATCGCAGAGACGCAATCGCCGAGCGCCACCGATTTTGTATGGAGATCCAAGCAGCGCCCCTAGCAGATTTCTTGAGAATCTTGGACTTCCATACAAAATCGATGGCTATCGCGTCTCTGCGATCCGTGTGTGCACAAACTTGTACTTGGAGTACTGATTCCATCATAAAGTTATTTAAAATATAAGATCCTAGGTGTCCGCGAAGTGCAGTTTCCACGCGCGAAGCTCCTGGGGGAAAGCTCAAGTTGTAACTTGGAGAACTAAGTTCAGATCGTAACCTTGCTCCCCAAACACTTGACATAGATATACTTACCGTAACAAAACGTTTTTATTTTACGATAACCTATTATAAACATACTTTTTTCAGTTGGTATTAGCTCAGCATGCTGTTATTTTATGCTGTGGGCTTTTATAAATATTTATGGACATATCACACATCGCGCTCTAGTCCCAAACTATGCAAAGCTATGGGAACTAGACTGCTGATAGAATACTTGCTTTTATAAATACATTCGTAAGAATACATAGTTATAGCAAACATTAATATTTGATGTTTTTAAAAAACTGTTATAAGTTGTATAATAAGATTATTTAAAATGTTGACGGCGAGGTCGGCCGAAGAGGCGTTGGAAGGATGATCTGGACGCCCAGGAGAGGGATTGGTGGAAAGCTTTGGGGGAGACCTTTGCCCAGCAGTGGGACGGTATAGGTTGAAAAAAAAAAAAAGTTGTATAAGTACTCAAGTAGATAAGCTGCAAAACAAAGCTAAAATACATTTTAGGTCAAACGGCTTTTTTAAATAATAATCATTTTACAAAGTAACATACGTACGAGTAGATGCTCAACTATGAAGCAGACCTAAACCGACACCGATATACTACTTATCCGATTATCTCATTACCCAGCACTGCTGCGTCCAATATCTCCCCAGATCAGCCAACAGTTTCTACGCCACAATATTCCATTTCAGTATTCTCACCAGACGTTTTCCTTACGCAACTAAATTTACGCTTAGGCGAGCAGAGGTCCAAGCAGTAACGTTACTCACTCACACCCATGCAATTTGTATGTCGCTGGACCGTCTCTAAGGGGAATACCCCTCCCCTCGCCGCCCTATAGTTTCAGGAGCCAGCGGGGGCTGCGTCACTGGCGGTCAGAGCTCTAATAGTGACAAACTATACTATAGCGCCAGTATTGGTATTCCACCAGCTCTACCTGACCCATCGCATACCTCTAAGCTTCACATTCTCTAAGAGGTTTAAGCTTTGAGAGGGTTCAGAGTAGAATGGGCGGTGGGCAGTGTATTAGGAGGTATGTATAGCGAGTGGCGAGTGGCGTGTGGGTGAGACGTTTACGGTCGGATCGCTGGTCGACGGTGATGACCATGATTCATGGAAGTTGAGAGATATTCAAATGTAACACCGCAGGCTTTGCAAACTACTGCTACATCGAACGTGAATTTCAGACCATGAAACCCACGAATTATATCAACTAATAATATTTTTGCTAGTAGAACTTAAAGTCATGCAGTTGTACAAAATGTAATGCGATATAGTTGATCCAATATGATAATAAATAAATAAAATATTACATAACATACATATAAATTAAAATTATGCTGCACACCACGACATTTAATTCTTCTTCGTCAACCTAGAAAACATAAAATGAAAAATATTTGAACCTACCACTCTTTTTCCTCTACTTCTGTTAAGCAAAGAAAAAAATAAGAAAGTAAAGTCCCAAAATTGCGTTCACATGGTGGCAACACGCGGGCGCAATACCGCGTAGCGTAGACGCGGTCGGCCCCTCGCGTCGCGCCAATTAATTACGGTGGCCATCTTAGCCCGTGCCACCCCACGCCACCCCTCGCCTGACGGACAATAATTGCCGACGAATCTACGCTGCCAAGCCTCTGCTACAGTCTACATGGAGATACATCGCTCGCTAAATCTCAGAGGCTACAATTATCGATGCGGGATGTCGATGTTTCCATACCACTGGTTTGCCATCAAGTCACACAAGTCAGTGTTCTGCGACGAATGGAATTACTAATAAATATCTAAATATAATAATAATAAACGCTGCTATAACTTGTAAGAAAAACTATATTCAAATTCGAATCCTTTATTAACTAAAAGCAAAAGAAACATTATTTCTGAACCTCGACCAACTCGCTGTAATGTCTTGTACGAACTTCAGTTTAGGGAACACCTCACCAATTCAAATAGAATAAATGCATATAAGTATATATAATATACCTATATGTTGTTTGTTTTATTTTTTCCGTCCAACTTGAGACTCTAATCTAAGTTAATATTGTGTTATACAGGGTGTTTGGAAGGGAGCTGTACATACGCCTAGGGTAGAAACTAGGGATAGTCTGCTACCTACCCCCGCCCATTATATTGACCTTGGCCTCAAGGTTTTTTTTTAATTTATTATTATTTTTTATTTGACTTTTTTATGATTTTTTGACTAAAACTACCTGTAGCTCAAAATCTATCCATGGGACCGGTCGGCTAATGGTCTTGTTTTAATCGTTAGAGTCTTAGGGTCCTGCAAAAAATTATTTTACACCAGAAAATTGTGGAGAAGAAAAGTTATGGGGCCTGAAGTACCGTAGTAAGGTAAAGAAATAATTTTAAGGGCAACTTTCTATGGGGTTTAAAAAAAAACTAACAGGGTTGGAGTTCTTCTGATTTTTTTAAAACATCCTCAGTCCATGCCCTTTCTAACGATATGCTAAAAGTGTATTTATCACTTTTAGTTTTAAAGTTATTAATTAATTTCCGCAACTAGGGCACTTTTACCACCACGAGTCGACATTTGTAAGACAAATGTAATTTCCAGAATTTAAACCAGTTTGGCCTACAGTTGGCAAATTTGTTGTCTCATTAGTCATTACCAAATTTTTTGTTTCATTTGCCATCCTTTTACGATCGAACACATTTAATTTTCATTAGTTGAAATTTTTGCTTGAAGTGCCCTAGTTGCGGAAATTAATTAATAACTTTAAAACTAAAAGTGATAAATACACTTTTAGCATATCGTTAGAAAGGGCATGGACTGAGGATGTTTTAAAAAAATCAGAAGAACTCCAACCCTGTTAGTTTTTTTTTAAACCCCATAGAAAGTTGCCCTTAAAATTATTTCTTTACCTTACTACGGTACTTCAGGCCCCATAACTTTTCTTCTCCACAATTTTCTGGTGTAAAATAATTTTTTGCAGGACCCTAAGACTCTAACGATTAAAACAAGACCATTAGCCGACCGGTCCCATGGATAGATTTTGAGCTACAGGTAGTTTTAGTCAAAAAATCATAAAAAAGTCAAATAAAAAATAATAATAAATTAAAAAAAAACCTTGAGGCCAAGGTCAATATAATGGGCGGGGGTAGGTAGCAGACTATCCCTAGTTTCTACCCTAGGCGTATGTACAGCTCCCTTCCAAACACCCTGTATAATTTTTTAAAGCTGAAAAAGTTTAAAATAAAAAATAATAAAATGTTATGCTTTATTTAGCATTGTCATCATGCATACGATCAAAGCTAATATATAACTAATATATTACATATATATGTATATTTAAAGATGACTATTGTATATCGATTCATCAAAGTTAGACACATATTTTTGGAATTTAATACATATAAAAGCCCATTACTCGTTGGTTATAAGCTGTGTATTTTGCCAGCAAATCTCAAGTACTCAAAGCTCGCTCCGTGCAGGCACTAGGTAGATATATAATGTATAATCGGTTTAAAGGTAAAAGCACCATGTTCGTGGCAAGCCGGTGGGTAGAGTCTAGCAACAACACATTTTCTAATACAGGGTGTCCCAGAACTAGTACAGCCTGTGTCTGTACACATGGTAATTACAAAAACACTGGCGTTCTGGCAAAATTTAAAAGTAAATATTCGAGGATTCTTTAGTTCATAATTCATTTAGTAAATTGAACATAGATAATAACAATAATAAATATTCACGGACTTTTCACACATCACACTCTAGCCCCAAGCTAAGCAAAGTATGTAATATAATATATTTTGTAATACATAGATAGAATACATAGTAACACCCAGACACAGAACAAATATTTATGTTCATCACACATACATTTACTCTGGGTGGGAATCGAACCCACGACCCACAGCAAGGAAGGCAGAGCTACAACCATCTGAGTTTTGAACGCCTGTCGAACATTTTCAAACAATAACATGTAAAATAATAAAATGTAATTAACTTGGTGCTCTAATATTATGTACTTAATTCGAAGTTATCTGTAAATTCTATACATCAATTATATCTGTTCATATCTACATATTAAACAATATCATTTTAAGGAAAAAAAATTACAACTCTAACTAATGTATTGAAAAGTATGTTACCTACTTACAAAATATCCTGTTTAAAAGGATAGGTCAATTTCGAGGCATTAATACAATCACTCTATTACATAATCATTTTCCAAGATTGCTGGACACTTAATCAGGATTCAACAAAGTATTAGAACATTTTTTGTGAGTGCGAATCGTCTTCACGAACTAACAAATTTTGGGACACCCAGTATAGCCAGAGTGAAATGGCATAGATTTAAGAGAGTTTGGTTACTAGTAGGTATAATAATTGGAGAGACGATACGGATATAAATTATTTTTTTATATATTATTTTTATGTAGGTAATTTTCTCATCTTTTCAAATGTCTATCCACCTCTCTCATTCTTATTGACCAATCTGTTGCTTCTTATCTTATTGGATTGAAATACCATGACTTATTATGCTTTGGCTACATTAGCGGGCGAATATTCGTATCGTGTTGGCGCGACAAAAACATCGTGTTCGGGTATAGGCGATCTTCTTGTCTAAATACTACGCGATGACACGATGTACCCGGCCACATACATCGCGTTAACACGAATATTCGCCGTAGCCCGCTAATGTGCCCCCAGCATTAGTGCAATTTTTTCTTTGCTAAGTTTTATTTAATCGGATCTATCAACAAATCTTTTTTATAAGTAACAAATGTTTTTTTTTGTAATAGAAAACATATGGCCGACTTCGTTCATTCATATCAGAGCTTCTTATTTCTTAGTGTTTATAAAATTTAAGAGTTTTAGTTTTTTTTTATTGAATAATAATAGTTTATTATTATAGATATCTAACCAAAAAGTGAGTAAAAAAATGGTTGTCTGTAAAGTCGGTTTACTGACGATAGTTAAACGTGACAACGAAAGCAAAGGCCGATTGTGCTTCTTTGTCGCTCGTTCCGCGCTCTCGCTTGCACTTCAAGCCTTACATGGAACGCCTCAGAGCGAGGTAACGCCGCACGAGTCATGTTTTTTCGTGCGTGCAGCCGGCTCTATCGAATTATAAGACGTTGTCACGTCAAAAAAGTTTAGTAGGTCTAGCCAATAGCCTAATTCTAAGAATGTCCTAATTTCTTCAAACTGGCTGTTTTGTGTCCTATATAATCTTCCGACTGGTAAAGTTGGGTGGGTACTTCGAAGGCGCCCAAGCGTGGAGTCGCGACGGGCACGCACGTCTGTCGCTCGAGAGGGGGCCTTAATTAAAATCGCACGCCGCGTTTGCCCGGTTTCCTCCCAGATAGGGTATCTTTGCAGAGAAATTCGGATATGCCTTTTGTAGAATGTCATATAATCTGGAATCATGTGTCATATACATAGGTGTTTTTATCAATGCGTGATTATTTTTTAATTAACCTATCTCAATTTTTGCTGGGTAATTTCTATGCCAACCTATTTCAGAGTTTTCGCTTATGTTTCTATCCTAGGTATCTTTGCAGAGAAATTCGGAATACCTTTTGTAGAATGTCATATAATATAGAATCATGTGTCATATACATAGGTGTTGTTATCAATACGTGATTATTTTTGAATTAACCTTTTTCAGTTTTTGCTGGGTATTGTCTTTGCCAACCTATTTCAGAGTTTTTGCTTATGTTTCTATCCCAATCATCATCCTTTTGACTGTCATCTGACAGTCAAAAGGATGAGGATGACTTTAAGGTTTTTCTGAGCTAAACCTTAAGTTGGGAAATGTGATAATGATCTACTTGATAGTCTAATATTGACAGATTACATGCAAAGCCTCCTCTAAATTTTATCTTAAGATTTTTATCGTAAAACCACCATATAAAAACTTTCATAGGAGTTCACCAAACAGTTTGGCCTCCGATTCATATTCAAAGAAACGTAATGCTAAACCAATTCCGATGCGGCTCTTATCAACCGGTAGTTAGGCGCCATCGCTTGCTGCTGAGATAAGGTGCTGAGTGCTGAAATGGCCAAGCGTTTTCGTCCATGCCACGCGGCGCGCGATTACTATTTTCTCGCTACCTTTGGTTCTCGTTTTTGCTTTTGCTTTCTAAAGAACAAGAACTCTAGGGTCTAGGCTAACTCTTGCTGTT
The DNA here is from genome assembly GCA_932527185.1 of Ecliptopera silaceata. Lineage (NCBI taxonomy): Eukaryota > Metazoa > Arthropoda > Insecta > Lepidoptera > Geometridae > Ecliptopera > Ecliptopera silaceata. Next base: position 2,781,281 of record OW052208.1, on the reverse strand, counting down.
CTAGGTATCAGAAACTGGGTACAGACTTGTTATACTTTGTAAAAGCTTTGAGCTTTGTGCTTTTGGGGCGTACGAGATGCAAAGATGAAATAGACATGAATGACTGACATCGGGTTCCAACAAGTACCTACTATTTTTTACCCAATGATATTTGCTAACGGCCGGTTTCTAGAAACCCAAATCACTACACACAGTAATTATTAAATTTTTTCGTTGATCATCGTTCGAGGAACCGGCCGTAAGTGTTTTAAAACCGCGCACAAGACAATTTGCGCAATGATAATGCCCACCTGCTGTCGCTCCGTAGTAGTAGCCCGGTTTCCTCATTACGTGCAGAATTCCTGGCCAGCTCCATAAACCCGGGTCCTAGCGAGCCGAATGTAAAATGGGACTCGTTTTATGTAGACGGCTCTTTGATGGCCTTTTAAACAGCGCACAGAGAACAGCGGCCGCTGACGGTCGCTGGCAGGCCCGAAGCCAGGACGGTGAGGAGGGTTTCATAATTAAAAACAATCATTCTTGTAAGGCCAAGCTTCTCACGGCGCTCTGGCACAAATATTTCTTCGAACGAGGTATTTTTTAAGGGATGGAATTTTTACTTCGTCATTTAAGAACGCTAAATTGTGATTACTGAAGAGAAATGAACTCTTCGTTTCGACAAGCATTTGTTTCCGTCTTGCATAATAATATTTTGGATAGGAATCCCCTGGCTACATCTCTGCTCAGCTCCCGCTACATAGCTTTATGACCACGTCCAGTAAAACAGCTAGAAATATACCCACGGGGTGCCAGTTCCACTATCTACCAGTTTTAATATTCTCAGCACCGTTCGAAATAGCTGAGATTTTTAGCTTAGATTGAAGCCGAACTGTTTTTGGTGTCCACATAAATGCGGTTGCCTAATTTAAATAAGTAATTGAATGGCACCCGGTGAAACATTACCATTAGCCTGGACAGCCAACACCTTGAGTTATGTGATTGCGAGTATTTGCTTTGGATTAAGATTTCCACTCGTTTATGTCAAAGTAATAGTAACCGTAAAACACCTGTGGCTGAATATTAAAACGTCGGATAAGACAATTTTCTCGAAAGCAATAAGTAAGTTCTAGCTAAGCGTGTAACATCTTTTCTTATCGCAAATTGGCCGCGTATTTTCCCCAAACCTCGATTATTCATGTCGTCTCACGTCGCGTCGCCGAGCCGCGCACGTCAGCCGATCACTCCCACGCGACACGTTTCGGCCCCTCTGAGCTGTTGTGCTTTACCTGCCAAACTAAACAAACGCGGCCGAGGGGGCAGAGAGACGGGGCCGCGGCCGACGCCCGCCTGTCGAGATATCGAACCGCGACCCGCGGAAACCGCAGCCGGCCGATACCTACCTCCGGTCCTCGCAACCGGTCTCCAAGTTTCATACCTACGTCAATGGCGACAACTTACCGATTAAACGTCGAACCGATAACAAAACTAGAGCCCCAATGTTTTCACCAGTTTTTATGGATCCGGCGCTCGGGGTCATTCTGCTAAAGTTTTCAAAGCGTCGGTAGGTAATGGATATCGCACTTTCGCCTTTGTTTCAATCTGAACGATATGCAGCGATTAATTTCAGCGAGGGACGGCCCGGCCACGCCGATAACAAACAGAATTCTGTAAAAAAGCACTCGACGCGACCGAATCGATGACCGAAGCTTTATTTCAACTTTATCGGTTTTAGCACCGTCCATAACTTGGCACCCTCTATGTGCGCCGAAAGCCCGTAAGTATGTAAATTACGGTCGCGAGCAGCGGTCCTCGGGTGCCCACTTATCTATTCAAATTCGGCTCCGGGTGCGGGGTTGCGTCGCCGGCCCGCGCTAATCAAAATCCGATCAGCCATTAAGTCCTCTCGCTATCTGCGCTTAGTTTACGAGCGGGTGGAGAGGGGGAGGCAGTGTGATCACTTATTTATGTGGCGGAGCCGGGGGTTCGCTCGCCGACTGAAAAACTACCCTCGCGTCGTCGGAGCGGAGCCAGCCTCGCGCCCGCGCCCGCGCCTCGCGCCTCGCGCCGGGCGCCGCGGCACGCGAGAAGCGCGCCCATAAACCGCGGCCTTTGTAATCAACCGAGCCGCGCTTTTTATGAGTCCTCCTTTTGCAGTCGCGGAGCTGCGGATAAATTTAACCCGCTATCTGATATTGAGGCGGCCGGCGTATAAAGTTTTATATGCTGTACGCTCTGGCGTGGCACATGCCGGAATGGAAGTGCACCAATTTTGCTGGATGCGGAATTGGCGGTGGTGTTTTGCATGGGTTTTATTTGGAATCCGTGCTGGCTGTTTGTTTTATGTTTGGACATATTGAATTTCCTGTGGTTCGCTATAAAGTTTAAATACGGTTATTTCAGCGGAATCGCTCAACTGCTTTATGAGAATATCGCAATTTACTCATCAATTATGGGTCAAAATCTAGCTCATAATACCTAACAGTATATATTATTTCTGAAATATTTAAATACCTACTAGCTTTAATAAATAAAAATTATGTGGACACTACACAGCGTCTTACAATAGAAATTCAGCAGTATTATCGTTTTGGCAAGATTGATGGGTCCTCGCTGACGGCACCTGCGTCTCGATCCCTTATCTACACTACACTAGGTATGTAAAACTCTTTAGAGCGCTACAAAGTGCGAAACTTATTCTTGACTTCTAAGTGGAAGGGTTCGCGCATAGAAAAGTAAATATTCGAACGTATTTGAATTTGAAAAGAGTTTTTACTATGGAATTAGGGTTCAAGTTTTTTTTTTTTTTTGGGTTTCGCACATCAAGCGCATTTGCCATGGTTCAAGACTTAATAGCGATTCCAAATTCAAGGCAAGACTTTTTTTTCTGAAAACCTAAGATAAGCGTATCTGTGAATGTGACAAAACAAAGTTATTGTTTTGTTATTTGGATCTCAGATTTCTATCAAAATATTGTAATAATGCTAAAAAAGCTAATTTGAAAAAGAAAGTATAAGAAGCAGAAGTACAATGTAATAGGTTTAATAGTAAGTACTTACGTATAACGTTTAATTTATCTTATTTTTATTTATCAAAGTGCATTGCCCGTTGAAAACCATTTGTTTACGTCGTCACAACCATTATCTGGCAAATTATCGCGGCTGTGACGAAAAACACCGATTCAGTTGAATGATAAGCGTTTTGAATGTCAGCCAAGACCGCGTCATGTATGAGCATGTGAGTGCGGATGTCACCATTTAAAAGCTTTTACATAATTGAAAGTAACTAATACCTATACTGATATGACATTAATTTTGTACTTCAAAAAACAAAAAAAGTGGATCGAATGTAGAAAAAAAAAAGGAAAAAACAAATATCCTCATTACCGGAATCACCTAGAATGGAGTAAAACTGATTGTCCTATAAAATTGAAAAAAAAATATAAATAAAAAATCACTTACCATTTAGATACATAAAGTCTTTTTCTCTCGAGGTGTAAATACGCTTTTTCTCATAGTAATATAATCCGTGTTTGAAATGAAATGGATTGGTGGGACACTGCCAAGGATAGAGAGAACTTGTCAGGTTTTGGAGGAGGCCTTTGCCCAGCAGTGGGATGATATGGGTTAGAGGGAAAAAAAACCGACTATTTTAAAAAGCCGAAAAGCATATCCCTAAATGAAGGTGGTATGGGAGGAGGTTTATACCTCACGAGTGACGAATTAGCCACTGTAACTTATTCCACTAGACTATTTAACACCTCGCGGGATTAAAGTTCGCTTTGACGATGCTTTCTTGCTATTATCTAATGGAATCAGCGACAGACTTATTTTGAAACCTTACTTAAGCTTGATATAACTTCAGTTTCGCGCAAGCATTCGTATAGACCACCCGTACGCATCTACTCGGCAGCAAACTCATATATCATCAACCTTTTCTTGGCCGATCATGAAGTGTGATACCTGCGGTCACGATTTCAATGATGGAGCGCAGTGTGGATCATGTAAGGCGAATCTGGATTTTACATGTGCTGGAATATCGGAAACCGGATGGAGAAAACTGGGAGCTGAAAGGCGAAGTGTTTGGAGGTGTTACTCTTGTAGGAACCCATCTCCACGGCCCGCTAGTCCTGTGCCTACCACATTGGATGTCATCTTGCAAGAAATTCGTGCTATGAAGACCCAGCTGTCTGGCCTTCCGACGCTGATCTCTGATGTTAAGATCATAAAGGATGAACTGTTGTCTATCAAGACCGACATAATGGATCTAAAAACCAGTAATGACTTCTTGAGCAACCAAATAAAGGAGCATAGTGACAGATTGATAGCAGTGGAGAGTAAGGTGTCTGGCTTGGAGCCTATGTACGATGAAATTGAAATTCTCAGGTCTGAGGTGAGGGCCATGAAACTGCAGCTCTCGTATGCTGATCAGAGATCCCGGCAGAACAATGTTGAAATAAAAGGTGTTCCTATGAAGAAAGATGAAAATCTATTTTCCATCGTCGAGGCCTTAAGTAAGAAAGTCAGCTTAATTTTTCCTAAATCTCAGATCAATTACGTATACCGCGTACCACTGTTCGGCTCCAAGGACAAAGCCATAGTTGTCAGCTTTCTTAACAGGTATGTTAAGGAGCAGTTTGTGGCGGCGGCGCGGGCAGCTAAAACCATTTTAGCTGCGGACATCGGTTTCAAGGATGCCCCCGGCCGTGTCTACATTAACGACCACCTGAACGCGGACGTGAAGGTCCTGCTATCGAAAACAAAGGCTCTGGCGGCGGTGAAGAGCTACAACTTCGTGTGGGTCAAGTTTGGCAAGATCCATGTGAGGAAGAATGAATCATCTCATGTGCTCATTATCGCTGGGGAAAAGGATTTAAACAAACTTATATAGCCTGTCTCAAAATTCTTCTAAAATGTTTATCTTACAGCGTCAACGACGCCATATTGTTTACTGTAATCCAAATATTATTTTTTGTTTCTGTCTAAATACTTTGCAACACTTTAATCTTAACCTGATTGTAGTGATACATCCATTCACTATATACCTACTGTTCAGCACCCCTGCATTACTCACCTTACCTCTTGAACGCTCGCATTTCTATTGTTCTGTTTAAATACCTATTTATTATTTTTTTGCCACAAATGCATTAAAAATTACAGAACATTTTATGTACGAGCGTTAGTTCGGCTTGTAGGTTGCTGAGCAGTAATATATTTGATTAGCAAGCAAAATGATGTACTTATGTAACCTATCTATCGGTATGCATTGTTTTTGTTGTATCATTTTGTTAACATAGTGCACATTAAGTAGGATTTAAGCAGTAGGTGGGATATATATGTATATTGTTTTCTCATTTGAAACCCGTAGATAGACTTATTAGTATGACCACAGATAGTTTTGTTGCTTCACGTTTTGTCTTAGTAAGTAGGTAGATTTCTGAGTCTGTCAAAGATATACTGTATTATTTAGATTTATGTTTGCTTTATATAACTGTCTTGCGTTTTATTTCTAGTGTGTCACTATTCGTGAAAACCTATAATTGGCTGATCCGGTTCTTAGTTTAAAACTATATTAAGTTTCAAGCTGTTGGTTTTCCTTAAAATAAATAAATAAATAAATAAATAATTAACTTTATTTAAAACCCTAAAAGATATCTTATAATATCTTCGAATCCGTTTTTTGTATTAGGATAGAAAGAACTTAGTACATATTGGGAAAGAATAAAAAAGATATGATTTTTGTTTTTCAGTTTTTTCGTCGGTTTAATATATTTGTTAAAAAGTTAATTAATTCCCAGTGGTCGATGTCACGGGCATATGCTAGCTTCTTATTCTTACTAATAACTTTAGGGCAACCTCACACTTGGTGTTATTGCGATCGTAAAAATATGACTTTACTACTACTTACCTCGGGGCTTCTAGGAAGTCCGTTAGGTTTAAGTTCCTCCGCATAGATATAACCGAAGTAGAGTTAAATATGTTTTAGCACAACTTGACTACTTTTAAGAAGCAATTATGTATATTTAAGTCTTTTGACATCTTGTTGACTATTAAAATAATTATCTGAAAAGTATTGTGTAATAACACCCAGACACAGAACAAATATTTATGTTCATCACACAAATGTTTGGCTCTGGGTGGGATCGACCCCCAGCATGGCAGACCTACTATCAACTGACCTGTGACGCCTGTCATTAAATACACCTGTAATGAAATTGTTTTTTTTTTATGTTTGAGTTTGAATTTCCTGAATTATAAATACTATCATCTTGCAGTAGGTAGGTACACATACCTACATCCATAATACAACAGAGTTGTCTACATAATAATAAAAATCAAAAATACAAAATATTTTGCCGCTCATTTTGCAAGTAAAAAAGTATTACGTCAGGAGTTATACCGTCAGTATGTTGATAAAAAAGCGGCCAAGTGTGAGTCAGATTCGCACATGAAAGTTTCTTGTGGTTTCTGCTGACATTAATATTAAATACATATATTCAAAAATTGACAGGCGTCGCAGCTCAGTTGGTAGTATTTCTGCCTTCCGTACTGTGGGTCGTGGGTTCGGTGAAGACTTAAAACATGTTTCAACATTATAATTCTTCTTATAGTTTCGGAAAAAAGTGATTGTGACACACGGACGGACAAACCGACAGACAGACATGACGTACCTATAAGGGGGTATCTTTTTTGCCATTTGACTCCGGAAAAAAGTGGCTATGACATACGGACAGACCGACAGACAGACAGACATGACAAATTCATAAGGGTTCCTTTTTTTGCCATTCGAACGGAACTTTAAAGAGCATTGAACAAACAAGTGAGATCTGTGAGAAGCAAGGTCGCGCAAGCCCTGCAGCCGACGCGGGCGCCGCGTCCGGTCGCCCGCTATCGCACCAGGATGATCGGAATCGTTGACACCGCGCCAAGCGCGGAGAGGAATGACCGCGCGACGTTAATTGTCGCGTCACCTCCAAGCAAGGGCGGCCCCGCGACTCTGCCGTAGAACTACTAGCACTGCTCGTCCAAATGTGTCACTTCACAGGTATTTTACCTGAGATGAACGTCAACACGAGGGAGTCAAACCTGCAATGAAACTAAGCAAAGTTATACTAAAAATCATCGGATTTGGGACTCTTTTAGACGACCGCGTTACCATCATGACTCTACAATGCTGTTTAAAGAAATACAACAGACAATTTTAATTACAGAAACACTTCGTTGTTCACTGTCACTCTTACGGCCGGTTTCTGGAACGATGATCAACGAAAAAAACAAACAATTTCTATGTGTCAAACTCGGATCAATCGTGATTTGGGTTTCCAGAAACCGGCCGTCAGTTGGTCTTAAATGCTGGGTCTTGATTTGCGCTTGAGCATCAGTTTCGAATCTCTAACTGATTCTAACTTAGATGCTATGTTCAAAAGTTCTATGTACTCGTCTTGCATAAATACTGGTGCTAATACACCCGTTTTTTGTGCTAGTGTATACATGAGTGACATAGGCGCGGTGGTACCTCCCTCGCCCCTCAGTCGCGACTGCCGCCGGCCTCTCGCGTGCGTCACGTCACCTATGACGGTCACCCACCCGCGAGCAGAGCCGGATTAAACCCGAGGCTAAATCTCAAACGAAATGGGAAAATATAAACCCTGTCATACATGTACATGTGCCTGTCCTGAACCTACGTGTGTTCCGAGCCTAAGCCCCAGGGCAGCCGAATTCTGGTGACTGATAAATATTTTATACGAAATGTTTGCGAGTTGGTTGGATTTTGTACTAATATTATTTGTTCGGACGCGCGAGTGTTTTTGGCAAATATATCATTATAATAATAAACTTTATTGAGGACACAAATAGTTAAAAAAATTGTTACGTAAACTTCTACAACCGGTGGTCTTATCGCGGACAGCGATTTCTTCCAGACGTAATTGTAACTAATTTACTTTCAGATTTATATTTGTTAGGACTAGCTAGATGCGAATCAAAAGTTACTCGTCAGACAGTCGTCACACACAACTCAGTTGGTATAGCTTTCTTCTTTGCTTGTGGGTCGTGGGTTTGATCTCCAACAATAATGTTTGTTCCTTATCTGGATGTTGCTGTGTATTCTATGTATTTACAAAAAATCATATAAGTTTTCTATCCGCCATTTATTTTCCATTTTATATCCTTCGTCCTATTACAGTGATTTGCTGACGCTGCTGTTTTTTAAAGGATATTGACCTCATTTAATCTTCAAAACATTTTGAAGATTGGACTATTTAACACGATAAATTAATCATTAATCATTTAATTACCTAGACTAACATCAGATGCGGCCCTGCTCGCGACTGTTTTGCTTGAGTCACTGCCCACGGCCACTACAATGACATCGATCAAACTCGCCGCGGATCACGATATCACTTGTTTATTTATGCGAATACATGGCACTGTTCCTGCTTCGCAAACATTACATAGATAGAAAAGACTCTAAAGAGTAGAGTCCCCGCAGACTGCAGACTTTTTATCGGGCGATAGTTTGGTCGGCTTCATAATCAGTATGAAGATGTATGCACATTTATTTATGCAGATGTATTTTCAAGGTTTATATGTTTCTGCAGATGTAATTAAAGGACATGAAATCGTTTATTAATTCTTCGTCTGATGGACCGACGACATGTAAGTAGGTAATGTTGTCTAGAAGTTGGTCAATACAATAGGCTGAAATCGCGATCAATTTTGTCTAGAACGAATCCTAGATTCTCCATAGGTCTATGAACCTGAATAGACAGACAGACAGGCAGACATGAAGATAAATTCAGACAATTGATTTTATAACTGTGTGGTCAGATAAGCCTGGTGAGCACATTCGACTTTATCCTAACTAATGGACAGTACAATGGTTTCAGCATGAACGGAGGATCCACTGAGGCGTTTAGGATCTTTACCGTTACACAAAATGTATGCGGAAGACACAACATTGGGTCATTTTTTACCCCAATACGCGGAGCAAAAGGAAGATTTTTTATTCATTAGCTAACAGCACAGAATAATAAGTACATAAATATTCAATCACGTATTGCACAGCGCCATCTAGAGTCGAACTAAGCAACGCTTGCAATATCGAAACTAGATTTCACATTGGAATACTTGTAGGTACTTACATATTTCTTCATCTTTTTATAATTTTGAGGTTATGAGAAAATGGCGGTAAAATTTTTAGAGCTGTCAAAAACCTACTCTAGGAAAATGAAACAACAAATAATGTTGCCATCCGCCAATGCTAATGTGATAAGTGCGTGCTACACGTGTATCTTTGACCATGTCTGACCTTGGAGTATTGGCAAGACAACAAAATAGGTGGACCTACCGTGAACCACAGTGTAAAAACTTCCACAGTATGTAAAGGCGCGACGGCTCAGTATATAATTTTATTCTGTGGGTCGCTAGTGCGGTTCTCACCAAGAACAAACATTTGTGTAATAGTTTTTATTTATTTATTTGCTCCTCGGAGCAGGCTGTAGTTTAGAACCATACCGCCTAGTCTTACGTTATCTTCAAAAACCAATTAATTTTTAGAAAACTTTTTATTCTAATCCGCCATTTTGTCTTACGTCCCCAACACCCTTGGTGTAATAGTAGATAAATATTGATTTTTATTCTATGTCTGAGTTTTTAATCTGTGTCTATGTATGAATTTACAACAAATATACAGATATTGCGGAGGAAACTTATTTGTAAATTATGCAAAAAATTGTCATGGAAAACATTCCACTTAGCACAGACTTATTCCGTGCGTATAAATATTAGTAGATACATTTGAACTAAATCTTCATAACGCAATCGACTAAGTAAATAAACATCGAAATATCACTTCCAAAACACAACGAAAGTTATCACAACAATCACAGCTTTCAAAGTCAGCCCCTTTCGCTCTCATTCAAGCCCATTGCTCAACTAAAACAAACTTTATTTCAATTTATAAATGTGTGTATAACTACGTCACTTCCGAGTTTCCCACTGCGCATGTGTGCGTGACTTTTTATCAAAGAACTATTGGACAGAACAGTCACATCAGTTACCAATCTAATATTACTGCCTGTTTATGAATTGATAAACTTTTCATTTGTAGTCTACTTAATGTTAGCACTGAAATCATTTATGTACTTCAATAAAATAATTTTACGTAAAATAGTCAACATTTTTCCGTATGTTATTATATTTTCTTAAGTAGAAGTCCACACTTAGCAAAGATTTTATTATGAAAACCAGATTACAGGCTGAAAAGATGATTAAATCTTTATAAAACTGTAGTTTTAACCGTTTTATCGGATAATTCATGTGTAAATAACTCTTTGACAGTTAAATAAAGCATGTAATTCACTAAGCTACAGTTCGTGTCTTCAATTCCGCTCGCTGGAAGTTCGGCATTGCTCTCCGTGCAGATACCGCGCATAGCGCTCCCGAGAGCCAATCGCATTTTGTGCACGCATTCCTTGGCGGCTATTCTCGCTGCGAATCTTATACCGTTTCGTGTCTCGGCGGGAATAGCATAGATTTTATTGTTTTGATTATAAATGAAATTATTAGTCTGTTCATTCAAATTCTGCTTAAGGAATCACTGGAATTCTAGGTATTGATTTATTATCTATTTGAATAATCTCTATCAAATATGTCATTGATTTATCTTATTTTTAATTACAGTAGAGCGTCGATTATCCGAACGTCGATCAACCGAACGACCGCTTATCCGAACAGTAATAACGCGCGGGTCAACGCTCTCCCTGCGGTTCAATTTAACGAAAAACTAGGAGGGACATCTAATTTTCAAGCAAGCACAGGCTGGTTAAAACGATTTAAGTCAAGACATGGCATTCGTGAGCTTCAAATTCAAGGAAAACTATCTGCTGATTCATCAGCAGCTGAATCATTCAAAATCAAACTAAGGGGATATACTGAACGAAGAAAATTACGCTCTGGAAAACGTTTACAACGCAGACGAAACCGGGCTTAATTGGGCTTTGCCGCGAAAAACTCTTGCTTCACGTCGTGAATTAGCAGCATTTATCAGCAGGTCCTAAAATAACCAAGGATCGTATTACTGCCTTAGTATGCGCTAATGCTACTGGCAGCCACCGATTGCCTATGCTTGTAATTGTTCGATTATCCGCAAATACCGGTTATCCGAACACCCATATCTCCCAATTAGTTCGGATAATCGACGCTCTACTGTATTGTTATTTTTTGACGATTATGTTATAACAACGCATGATAACGATAGCAAGCTAAAAATAAGATAAAAACTGTTTATAATTCATAACATTTATCCATGTCCAATCTACAACTTACTCTTTGACCCGCCACAGACACAAACACATAAATATGTAGGAGCTATTGCCACAGATAAAGTTGTAAAAAGTTATGAATGAAACCGAGAGTGGCGTAGTAGAACCCCCCACCCCCACCCTTTACAACCGCTGGAGCGATCTGTGCTCACATTAGTTTTGTTTTGTTGTTTTATAGCTTGCGAAATGATCATATAGTGAGTTTCACTTCATTGTCTAATAAAGTGTCGGTGATATTGTCGTAAACAACATAAATAAACGACGTTTTAAGCTTGTATACGTTTGAGTACCGTTTTGTAGAGACGTGACGTTTTTGCGAACATCAAATGTTATCGTTTTTGATTGTTTATGTTTGTCTAGCTTTTTAATGTAATGTGGCTTTGGACATAGCATGATTAAAAATAGCTTTTGATTCTAAGTCAGACAGAGATATGCTCAGGCTTTTCTGCTAAGAAACTTCTCAAAATTAAGTAAAAGTAAAAAACACAACGTGAAAGATACAAAAAGTTCAAAGCAAAATTAAATAGAGTAGGTATCGCCTTTTACTAAGACTTGAATAGTTTATTTTTAAATAAATATTTTACACCGCTGAATACAGATTGTACATGTATTTACGGCAAAACCATTGAGTTTTTTCTTCATAGAATAATTATATAAAACAATAGGATTTGTGTCAATGACATGACAGCTATAACAAAAAAGTAAAAAAAAAGAATGAACGTTAACGGTGGCATACAGATAAAGAAACTACGCGATTTCGTTCGGTCTCTTACGTAACTAGATAGGTAAGGTAGGTAGGAATATAGGTAGTAGGTATGGTTTTATAGCGGTAGATAGCTAGGTATTGGAAGATAGGTAGTAGGTATGGGTTTATAGCGGTAGATAGCTAGGTATTGGAAGATATCTCGCTGGGTAACGTTATGCAAGTCCTTTATGTCTCACGGAGCGGGCGACGCCGTCCGTTACCGTGACGCTGCAGCTGCCAGCCGCAGAGTACGGCCGCGGGTGTGTTGACGAGCGTAAGCGGGCGCGGAAACGGAAGCGGGAGCGTTTAATGAACATAATTTGACGTCTGTTGGCGTTTTGAGTTTCTTATTATTTTTGAATGATTAATTATGGATGTACAATAAATATTAAGTTGTTAAGTGAAATTACGAGTCGGTAACGTAGTATTGCAATTTCAAATCGACAATCTATGGCATATTGTGTAGTACAGGATTATAAAAATCAAGAAACGCTTAATACTTTCACTATACGACCAGCCTTATGTCGTCATCAGAGGAGCACGTATTCTAAGCTCGCCCATGCAAGCGAGCCGCTCGCGTATCACGTAGTTTACGTACCCACCTAGCATGTATATTATAATACGAAATATATTATATACTAAGAATATAAATATATAAACCACACAAAGAGAAAAAGAAATCAGAAAGACAATTAAAAACAAAAAGTACGTTGATATTCTCGCTATATGCGTAATTTTCTGGAAAACATTAAAAATTAATTAAAATTAAATAAATTAAATTATTCTGAGCACGTCAAACTGACGACGCGGTACAAATAAATAAATATTCTCAACTCGCTATCTAGTTCTAAACTAAGCATAGATTGAACCATGAGAACTGAAAAGTTAAAAAAACAGACAACTGACATACAATTTTGGGTTATACATATCCCCAAAAATATGTCTATGTCATCCCAGCTGATACTAACTAGTCGAAACTGGCCATAAGCTAGACAAAAACCTGCATAATATTAATAGGTACGAGTAAGTACCTTACTTACCTGGTAGGTACATATAGGTCGGTCGCCTCAGAAATGAGCTGAGTCGCAGTCCGTCGCGGACTCAGCACTGCCCGCCGAGGTTATAGGCTACACACGGACTGAGAGGCTCCCAAGTACGAACAAAAAGAGGGAGGACATTATGGGGTCAGCCCTACGCAGTAAGCCAGTCTAGCCAAGCTGGTCTAATTTGGCGAATCATTCAGATGTATCACTTAATATCATAGTGATAAATAAAATACCCTAATCCAGATACTGGGTAAAACTGATCTGAGAATGAACAAAACAGGAGAAATTAGTAGGTACGCCATTAGTTTTCATAGTTCGGCTATCCGAATAAAATGTTTATTTAATTATGTAAATATTGTCCAACTTAAACCAATTCTATAGCTACACTTACACAATTGTTTGTTATTTTGTTTCATGTATGTATGATTTTGTTTTTTGAACAAAATTTTATATTAATTTCAATAAATATGACTTAGCAATTACAGTTTCCGGTTACAATGTGCGGCAATGACCAGGATACGGATCAGTGCTCGAATTTTAACTGAATCCTGTTTCATCCACATTCCTGCCTCCAGATGAACGTTTTTTTTATTAACTAAAATGAATTAAATAATTAAAGTAATTTGATGTATACAGTGGCCGTGAGTCTCAATTGCCAACTATAGCGGTATTTTAGCTGCGTCGACACGCGAGTAGATTGCGACCCCTCGCGTAATAAGCTGAGCTTAGGTATACGTACTTAGGCGTTAGTTGAGTAACCTACTTGACTTTATTTGAAGTTTGTTGACGGTTCTTTTAGGCTTGAGCGCGTAATTACTTTACATGTTTGTTACACACCGTTAAGTATATTAGTTCAAACTTTTTTTTATAGTTCAGATGGATCCGTCAGTATATACTCTCTACCAAATATTTATTAAAAATATAACTATAAAATGTATTTCAGTAAGGTTTAATGTTAAATTTAAACATTCACGAAGTTCATAATAATATTCAGTATTGTGGTTTTCGAACCCATTTCACCCATTTACCTTCCAAACCTTATATAGTCGTGAAGTCCGGCCGCTATTTACATAAAGGTAGATAAATACATAAGGCTATGTATACGTTACATAAACTGAACCGGCCGGCGACAGCTAGTCGGAGCTACCGACCAAAATACAGCCACCTGACGCTCCCACCCTGAAGACTGAGGGTGCTGTGACAGCGAGAGCGGTTAGGAAACTTAAAAATAAACTTTAATTGACTTTCTGTAACGTTGTCTTGCCAAATACGATTCAATCGATTCAAGATATTACCGCAGATAACGCTACTGTGCTGTGATGTTGTGGTTCTACTATCCAGAAAAAGGTTTAAGAACTGCATTGAACTATTTAGGTATGGAACCACTGTTTTATAATTTACATCGAGGATGTCACATTCCTCGGAAAGGACAAACTCAGATGATCATAACTACGGTTTGTTACCGCTTTATTTGCAAAAATATCAATGATTCTAGAACTGCCCATCGTCGGTTAAACTGGTGATGTAAAAACAGAAAGACACTTTTGCTTCTACAGAACAATATCAAAGAGGCTACCGTTTTGTTTGTTGATATATAAACAAATATATATTCTAGGACTTCTCACACATCACACTCTAGTCCCAAACTAAGGAGAGCTTGTACTATAGTAATTAGATTTCGCAATTAGAGTTCGCAAAAAATATAAAAGCTGAACTGTTATATTTTTTGCGAACATAATCAATAATTTTCTGTGTAACCCTGTATCAATTTTTGAGATTGGTTCTTTATATTAACTTACTTAACTAAATGACTGTACAAAACAGTTAAATTATTATGTAAGCTAAGCAGTCTTACCGATGAAGTCTCTCCGTCTATGAGTGAGGTCTGAGCTTGATTTTGGTAGGAGCCAACACAAAGCCGCCCGCAGCGGCCGCTCGTCTTACCGCCTCCCGATTGCGCCGGCTTATATACCTGTGTATTTATGAGATGTTCGCGCTGTAATCACTGCCACACGCTCTGGAATATTCTGGAACGAGACAAGGAGTATGTATTTGTGATAAGATTTACCTTTTTTAACGTCCGCGGCAGGCGGAAGATGCCACCCTGAACGCTTGAACTCTGTCTTTTTATCTAGATTTAGTAGTCATGACATGCAAAATGTTACTGTTATGCAACGTATATAATTTATTACATCACACAGCTAAAAATAATAAAATCAAATACCAACACAATTATAGGCTAAGACAATTTTTTTTATTAATAAGTATTGTAAAAAAATAATATAAAATTGGTAAGTTTGAACGAGTCTTCTTGTACCTTATTCAAAGTTTATTAAAAGATACAACACGTATAAAGATGACGGTAAATAACAGCTCATGCCAGTCACAGGCCAGTGTGTTCGATACAAAACTATCGTAAATAAGGTACCTATTGCTTTCAGCATCGAATCGACCTACAAAAACGGGGCTGCCGGATTATGTGGGTCGCGCCGTCTCGTTGCCATGGTTACCGGTCTCTTTGTTTGTGTAGTACGAGAGTTTTACACGTTTTACCTACTATTTTGTAAGCTGTGGTTCTATTGGACCATGATGTTTTAGTTCATAAGATCTTTGCGATGAGGATGTGAAGTGGATCAGAAATTAAAATGTACTAATAATAGCGGCACCCTTTTGTTTTTATACAGTAGGTAGGTATTTATAAGGTTATATTCAAATAAGTATCGAGAGTTTTCATTATAAACGGGATATTTACCATGATTTGTGAGTTTGATTATTTCCCGATATTTCGGCACAGTTGCATGCGCCATGATCACGGTTCGACCCGTGATCATGCAAGGGCGGATCCAGCTTTGGCTGCAGCTTTGTGCCGAAATATCGGGAAATAATCAAACTCACAAATCATGGTAAATATCCCGTTTATAATCAAATCAAATCAAAATCAAAAATAGTTTATTGGGAACAACAGAACTTAGGACTAATAACAAAATTTGAAACGATGATGGCTACAAAAGTTGTAGTAACTGTGGCGCAGCCATCAACGCCCACCTCCTAGACAGGCAAATTGTTCCTCAAAAACAAGGGTATTACAGACATAAATTTCAAATAAGGTTACACAAAAAAAAGAAGTGATATAAAACAAAACAAAAGTATAAAAGAGCACAAAATGGGATGTTGAGCGATGAAGAGGTGTTCGTGTGAGAGTAAATGTGAAGGTGAGTGTGAGTGAGAGGGGAGGGTGTGTGTGTGTGAGTGTAGTGTGAGAGGTGAGAGGGTGTGTGTGAGTGTGCGTGAGGGGAAGAGGTGTGCTTGTGAGAGAGATTCGAGTTGGTTTGCATTTACTTAAACTATCACTTTTAGAAGGCTTTCTGTTTGGTCATAGGAAAGAGGCTGGAGCCAGGCAAGTAGTTTCTTTTTGCATTTATAAAGTGTAAGTGGGTAGATATTGAGGTCTTTGTTTATCTTATTATAAAGCCTTGAACTAACAAAAAAGTAATGGCGACTGGCCAGTTCTGTACGTCGAGATTCTATCTTACATACTTTGTCAGATCTGCGCTTGGTGATAGTTGTAGGATCATATACTAGTTGTGAGTGTCTGCGCAGTACAGTGTTAAGAATGAACAGTTGTCTTACCGTAAGCACATTAGTTAAATAGAATAGGTCTACTGTAGGAAAGCGGTAAGGTTTCTTTAGCATAACCTTTAGCACTGCTCTTTGGGACCGTTCAAGACTCAAAACGATGGATTTGGATGAACCTCCCCAGGCAGTAATACAGTAGGAAAGAATTGACTGAGCGAGTGCTAGATAGACAGTTCTAAGAGATTGAGGATCTAAGACACCACGAAGATTCTTAAATATATATATTAATTTTCTAGTACGAGATACTGTAGTCTTTATGTGGTGCTCCCAGGACATGGAACCATCTATTGTTACACCAAGGTATTTGGTGCTAGAAGTTCGTTCTAGAGGTTGGCAGGAACATGGTTGCAGTTGACTGTTGAGACAGGTGTGGGAAACAATCCTGTAAGAAGAAGTGGGTTGGCCAGCTGAAGTAGCAGAGAAGGTTATAAATTTAGTTTTTGCTGTATTCAAGGTTAGAAGATTTGTTGCTAACCAGTGAGAAACGGTAGTTAGGGCAGATTCAGCAGCAGCAAAAGCCTCGGACCAACTTTTCCCATCCACAAGTAAAACGGTGTCGTCTGCATAGGTTATTATTTTGCAGTTTTTGATGTAGAGCTGACACAATTCGTTTATGTAGATGAGGAATAATGTAGGACCGAGGACACTACCCTGAGGAACTCCGCACTCGATGTATTCGTCCGAGCTCCTGAGGTCATCGATTACAACACATTGGGTACGTTTTGACAGGTAACTTTTCATAATATCAAGACAGACCCCCCTGACGCCAATGTGTTCAAGTTTTGATATAAGGATGGGGACAGAGACGGTGTCAAAAGCTTTTGAGAGGTCAAGGAATATTCCAATGCTCTTGCGCTTCCCATCTATCAGCTTGATTATGCTATTTGTAAGCTCTAAAACGGCATCTTCAGTCGATATACCCCTCCTAAAACCATATTGGTTCTGGGAGAGAATATTGTTGAACCTCAAAAAACTCAACAGCCTATTATTCAAAATTTTCTCAAAAACCTTGGAAAGAACCGTCAGTACCGAAATGGGTCGATAGTTAGTAACCTCATCTCTGTCCCCACTCTTATATATCGGGTGAACCCGTGCCTTTTTGAAAGAGTCAGGAAAGACACCGGATGACAAGCAAAGATTATATAGGTGTTTAAGCACAGGAATTAAGACGTGTCTGGCTGCTTTTACAACGGGTGTAGGGATGTTATCCCAACCCACGGCACATCTGTCTTTAAGACCCATGATGATGGTCTCAAGCTCAAGGTTATCCACACTAGTTAACGCCATAGAGTTTAGATTATGAGGATGGGGCGAGTTCGTTGCAAAATTTGGGTCATGAGAGCGTGTAATTTTGGAAGCTAGGTTCTTTCCTATGTTAGCAAAAAAGTTGTTAATTTGATTAACTGAAGAAGATGGAGTGTTTGCCAGCTTAAGCAGATTAGAGGAAGTGGATTTCTCACGATTTAGGTATGCTATATTTTTTATAGCCTTCCACATTGCCTTTGGGTCTTTTCCAGCTTTTTGGAACTGTTTTCGTTCGTATTCTAATTTTATTTTTTTTAACAAATTATTACAATAATTTCTATAACGTTTAAACGATATTTGGTTAACATGGTTCTCTGGATCTTTTTTAACTTTTTTATGAAGCTTGTCTCGATGGCGGATACATCTCAACAAACCAGGTGTCATCCATGGTTTTATAGTTCTATTCTTATTTGTAACTATGGTATTTAGGGAGTGTTGATCAATTACTGAGGAAACTATACGGATAAGAGAGTCAGCTGCATTGTTAGCATCTTGACCGTTTAGGACCGGAGTAAAATCTGAGTTTTCCAGGTCAGAGACAATACCACTTAGATCAATTTTCCGTAATGTGTGGGTAGGTTTAGAGACAAAAGGTTTGAGGTCAATAGAAAATATAATAGGAGCATGGTCTGTAATAAATGAGTCAAGAACAATTGTGGTAGAGGTACAGGGGGTTCTTAGAATAACATGGTCCAGGCAACGATTTTCTCTTGTGGGAAAAGTGTGGGTAGGAAGCATACCGTGAACAGCGATCATATTTAAGTACTCATTAGCAATCGGATCCACGTCTTCAGGAACTATATTTATATTCATATCTCCAACAATTGACACAGATTTGTACCCACTGAGAGTCGATAATAAGGAGTCGAGGCTGTCTATAAAACGATCTATATTTCTGTGTGAAGGTGAACGGTAAAGACCAATTATAGCGATTTTGTCGGAAAGTGTGAGAACTAAACAATTAGCGTCATGAAAGACTGGTATGTCTATCGTATAATTAAGTCCTGACTTAACGTATGCAACGACTCCTTCATTTTGGTTAGCAAAGGTGGATGAGTGAGAGCAATATCCATTTATAGGAGGTAAAGAAGGGCATTTGCTCAACCAACATTCAGTAAGGAAAATGATGTCCATGTCAAGTGGAATGCGGCTCAGTAGAATCAAGAGATTGTCAAAGTTAGCATTTATGCTGCGAATGTTCAAATGGAGGACTTTTAAAGATGGTTTGGATATGTAATTGCCGCTTTGTTCAGGGGAACTGAGAAAAGAATCAGAGACAGTTATATTTTCAATATCATTTGAAATAAATATTGTGTTATCCATTATGAAAAGGTAAAAATAACAGAGGTGCGGTGACGTTAGGGAAAACAAGATAGACCAAAAAGTATCCAAGCTGAAACTGAACGAACCGGATGCTAGGTGTTTTTATAAAAGGTGGGGCTGATTGAAAATGTTTTAAAGTGATAATTGTTTGTGTAGTGAAGAGTGTTTTGTGTGATGAGAGTGTGACGTGTATAGTGGGTGTTTGTAAAATACTGTTTGTGTTTTTACAAGTAGTGCTCATACTAATACTTGTTGGCGACAACTCCCACGCAAACAGAAAATAACCGTATGAAAAGAGCGGGACAGAGGACGCCCTCTCTCTTTCTTTTCATTATGTTTAGGTGTTATGTTTAAAAATAGTGTAATTAATTTATCATTGTATAAATCGTTGTTATTGTTTGAGAATATGGAAAATAAAGAATCCTTTTACATAATAAAAGTAATAGGTAGGACCTATCTGCTAAGATATAAATAGAATAAATTATTTTGTAATAAAAGTAGGCATAATAAAGGTAACTTAGGCGAATCCGTAGACAGTTAAGTAGAATTGGGGTGTTAAAACCCGCTGTAACAACTGCAATGATAAGTAGGGACAATACGCCCGTCATAATATTGTAAACAAACAGCGAAAACTTCTATGGATATTAAATAAAAAGGCAAAAAGGTGGTTGACTCGTAGTAAAGTAGGTCAAGGCTAGCGGGCCGTTAGAGCATCGCTCTCCCGAAGGTATTGCCTCACGGTATATAAGGCGTGACCTCTGACCCATTCGGTGTGAACGTGTTGGACAAGCAGTACTACAAGAAAGAAACAGTAATTCAAGAAAGAAGTAGTTTGAGGTGGAGCTAATCAGGGACCTTCAGGCAGGCACTAGCTGTAGGAGAGTCAACCCCCTCGCGCCAACACAACACCAACACCGGTCTTTCATTAACCCGCAAGCAGTAGGCTATTTAAGGGATCATCTTTATCCCGTGCCTACCCCCAAAGGCAACGGACGGCCAACGCTGACCCAGACACCCCCTCCACTGACTGAAGTGCCTGCAGGCCTTGAGCTCACCGATAAAGCGCGCTATCGGAGCTCGGTCCACCAGTCACGTGGAGAGACATCCTGAGTACCCGCCCCTCCAGGGTGCACTCGGGGTGTGGGTGGTTGTCCACGCAAGTGGATACCCCCAACATCTGGTCCTTCGAGCCGGATCGCGTTATAAGCCGTAACCATTGCCTAGGGGGCAAGCTGCCTCTGCTTACGTTGGCGTGAGGGCGTCTGGCGACTCTCCCTAAACCAGCTAGTGTTGGGGCCTTTCGCCATAAGCTGACGGAGAGTCTGGCAGCTATACAGCCTTGTAGAAGGGCTGTGAGCATACCAGTGAAGCAGACGACCACACGACGTCATGCCCGTGACACGTAGTCATGTCGGGGCCGCCCGCCGGCCAGATGAAGAGGACCAGACCCCGGAGGCAACCGAGACCTCCGGGACAACTGGAACGGCCGTGACGACCACCGACACATCGGGTACAACCGGTACCGCGCTGGAAACTCCCCCAATTGTTTCCGGCGCCCATGGGGACGAACCAATGCCTGAGACAGACAGAGGTAAGTCCAAGACCCGCCTTAGTCCTCGAAAGCCCTCGTCAGCGACGGAAAGGGCTAGACTACGACGGGAAGCTGAGCTGCGGATGGAGATAAGCCGCAGAGAGTTACAGGAAGCCCAAGCCGCCGCAGCGCTGGCGAGGGCTGAGTTGGAGTTCCTCAGGTTAGAGGACGAGGACCGAGGCACTGCGTCAGAGGACTCTGCCGACCCGGAACCGGAGTGCAGAGGAAAGGATGTACAGGAGTGGATCAACTCGGTAGGCAGGATGTCCGGTGGAAGGCATCACGGAGGCGAGGGGACGTCCGCGGAGGGGCGACCAGGGAGTGCCAACAAAGGCACTCTGAAACTTCAGACCTCAACTGCCATCGAAACGAAACCAAAGGTACATAGTGTAGACGCTTTAGCAGAGGCCATCGTCGGGGCAATCAACACTGCACCAAGGAGAGGGCACACGCACCAACCCGCGTACATGTACGAGCTTCCTGCCTTCGACGGCAGCAGCAGCGAATGGTTGGCATTCAAAACGGTATACGAGGATACGGCATCCTTGTTTAGCCCGGTGCAGAACATGGCAAGACTGAGGAAGTCAATAAAAGGTACAGCTAGGGACGCTGTCAAGAGCGTCCTTTATTCTGATTGCGCGCCGGAGGAGGTGCTGGAGTCCTTACGACGCAGGTATGGCAGACCAGAGGCCCTGGTTCTGGCGGAGATTGAGAAAGTGAAGAGCCTGCCTAGGACAAATGATAACGCGAGAGATGTGTGCGCGTTCGCCAGTTCCATCAACAACACCGTCGCGACAATCAAGGGATTAAAGAAGCCGCAGTATTTAAAGTCTCCGGAGATACTCAAGGTAATAGTGGAAAAGTTACCTATGGTGCTGAAGTATAGGTGGTACGATTTCGCAGTTGAGCACGAAGATCCAGACTTGGCGTTGGTGGCGTTATTTCTCAACAGAGAAGCCGAGAAGTGTGGGCCATACGCGGGACAAGAGTCCTCTGCCCCCAAGAAGGTAATACAGCCACGCCAAGCAGCACTCGCGGCAGCAGAGTCGCGAGAAGAACAGCCCTCATGCCCACAATGCAAGGAAGAGCACTATCTGGATGAATGTGGAAAGTTTCTCCAGGCAACAGTGACAGAGAGGTGGGCCATAGTAAGGAAGTCAGGGTTCTGTTATAAGTGCTTGAGGTACAGGCATAGAAAGGATTCGTGCAGAAGACCACCGTGCAAGCGCTGCCGAAGATGGCATCACGCGCTGCTGCATGAGGATAGAAGGCCGGCATCAGGAAACCAGGAGAATGCTGCCAACGAAGTGGCCAACAATGTCCACTTGGCAGCCTATGCGGTGGACGCAAGGGCATATTTGAAGATGGTACCGGTAGAAATATACGGACCAAAGGGAAAGGCCAGAGTTCTGGCATTGCTAGATGAAGGATCGACTGTGACCCTCATCGACGCGGCGGTGGCGAACGAAGTCGGACTAGAAGGACCTACGCAAACGCTGTCACTGGAGACAGTAGGAGGGAAAGTTATCAAGAAGGATAACTCTATGAAGGTCAGTGCTAGTCTGAGGGGTCTCCACTCGCACCAACGGAAGAAGATCCACGGGGCGCGAACGATAGATGAGCTTAAGCTATCACCCCAGGCGATCAACAAGTCTCTGCTGAAACGTTGTAATCACCTCAAGGGACTGGCGGACAAACTCTACTATGAAAAAGAGTCACCGAAGTTGCTAATAGGACAGGATAATTGGGAACTCATCGTGTCACGAACCACGAGAAAAGGTAAGCGTGGCCAGCCGGCAGCCTCTCTTACGCACCTAGGATGGGTGCTACACGGGATGGACGGGGGAGCTGTCAGACGGGCGAACCAGCTTACATGTGCGCACATATCCACTGGAGGAGAGGATATGCATGAGTTAATAAAGGAGCACTTCGCATTGGAGTCCTTGGGTGTGCAGCCGAGACAACCAAGCACGGACGCGCAAGCACGGGCCGTGCACTTGCTACAAGAGACCACTAAAAGGTTAGAGAACGGACGTTTCGAGACAGGGATGCTCTGGAAATCAGATGAAGAGTCCATGCCGGACAACTACGACTCTGCGTTCAACAGACTAAGAAACATCGAGCGAAAATTGGATAAGGATGTCGTCTTGAGGACGGAATACGAGCGACAGATGGAACACCTATGGGTCAGCGAATATGCAGAAGAGGTCGCACACGAGTCGACATCAACAAGGAAATGGTATCTACCCCACTTCGCAGTAACACATCCAACTAAGAAGAAAATAAGGCTAGTGTTTGACGCCGCAGCGAAATATCGAGGTAAGAGTTTGAATGACGCGCTCTTACCAGGCCCGGATTTGCTACAATCACTGTTCGGGGTTCTCATTCGCTTTAGAGAAAAACCGGTCGCCGTGGTGTCAGATATACAAGAGATGTTTCTTCAGGTGAGAATAAGAAATGAAGATCGAGACAGTCTACGCTTCCTATGGAGAGGAGCTAGCCGGACAGGAAAGCCAAAGGAATACAGGATGACGTCAGTCATATTCGGAGCCTCCTGTTCACCAAGTCTGGCGATATACGTTAAGAATCGGAACGCAGAAGAATCGAAAGAGGAATTTCCAGAGGCCGCAAGGGCAGTGGTACGTAATCATTATATGGACGACTATTTGCATTGTTTCGACACAGAGGAGGAAGCGTCCAGAGTGGCCAAGCAAGTGGATGCCATTCATCAAAGAGCCGGGTTCCGGCTGCGAGGATGGGCATCGAATCACAAGGGAGTCCTGAAAGGACTTGATGTTAAAGAAAATCCGGAGGTGGAGCTGGGATCAAAGGAGGAAAGGACCCTCGGTCTGAGATGGTTCACAGACGAGGACGAGATGGGATTCAGGACTCAGCTTCGCAACGTATCCGAGGTAATCGTCCAAGAGAAAGTCCCGACCAAACGACAGGTCACGAGCGCCGTGATGAGCACCTTCGACCCCCTGGGGTTGGCCTCGCCTGTGCTAATCCAGGGGAAGAAACTTATGCAAGAAATATGGAGGAGCGGCGTAGATTGGGACGAGAGGATAAATGAGACGGACGAAACATCATGGAAAAGGTACCTTCAAAACCTCCAGCTTCTGAGGAGTCTAAGAGTCCCGAGGTGCATTGCACGAACTAAAGACCAAGGAGGACTTCACATCTTCACAGATGCAAGCGAGACAGCGTACGCGTGTGCAGTCTACTGGAGACAACGCGACGAGCATAACAGATACCACGTGACCCTCTTGGCCGGGAAGGCCAGAGTAACACCATTGAAGGCGGTATCGATACCGAGACTGGAATTACAAGCCGCATTGCTTGGAGCCAGGTTGGCGCACGCTGTAGAGGAGGAGATGGATTTGAAGGTAACAAATAGAACATATTGGACAGATTCCAGTACAGTTCTATCGTGGATAAAGGCAAACCCGAGAACGTTTAAGCCTTTTGTGGCTCACCGTCTAGCGGAGATAGAGGACACGACGAAACCTCAACAATGGCGGTGGGTACCGACAGCTGAGAATCCGGCGGACGATGCTACTAGAAACGTCCCGGACAACTTCAACGGGAACCACAGGTGGTTCACAGGACCGAGTTTCCTAACGGGGGAGGAAGATGGATGGCCCATGAACCGCACTTTCAACCGAGGATCCTCTGAGGAGGACAAGGAGGAACACAAGGTCGCGACAATCCAGACAAGTGAGTACGGATCTCTTACTCCCGATCCTCACAGATTCTCACGATGGACCAGGTTGCTGAGAGCAACGGCGAGAGTGTTCCAGTTTTTCGACCTATGCAGGAAACGAGAAACAGTCGGTGCGGTTAAAGGGAGACATGACGACCCCACATGGAGGAAAATCGCTAAAGCCAAGAGGCAGGTGCACAAGAAAATTGAAATAATTACGAGCGATATGTCTTTTTTACCAATAGATAACAGCTGCATAGAGAGAGCCGAGAGAGCACTCCTACAACGGAGTCAGAGGGACAGTCACCTGGAGGAGAAGGGAAAGCTTAAGAAGCTAGACGTCGTGACTGAAGAGGGGCTCATACGATTGAGGGGCAGAATTGACGCCGCGGACATGAACCACGACTACAAAAGGCCCATCGTACTAGACAGCAAAGACAAGGTAACAAGACTTTTGATAGCACACTATCACGAAACGTTTAATCATGGAAACCATGAGACGGTAATGAACGAGATTCGTCAGAGATATTGGGTCCTCGGCCTAAGGTCTGCAGTCAGAGCAACGAGACATGGATGTCAATGGTGTAAGGTTTACAGGGACACGCCTCAGCGCCCACCGATGGGGAACCTACCGAAGGAACGGCTACAGTATGGAGAACCACCTTTCACGAACACGGCGGTGGACTACTTCGGCCCCATGACGATCACTATAGGAAGACGTCATGAGAAAAGGTGGGGCGCTCTCTTCACGTGTCTTACCACCAGGGCAGTACATTTGGAGCTGGCAGCGTCGCTGTCTTCGGACTCGATGATAATGGCGCTCAGACGGATGGCTGCACGGAGAGGGATGCCGAGGACAATTTTCAGCGACAACGGGACGAACTTCGTAGGAGCTAACAAAGAACTCAAAGGTGCCTTTGATACGCTAATTCGAGAATTCTCAGGTCAAGCTACGGCAGCTGGAGTGCGCTGGAAGTTCATCGCACCCGGCGCACCGAACATGGGAGGAGCCTGGGAACGACTGGTGAAGTCCGTTAAGACAGCACTTAACGTGACCCTGAAGGAGAGATGTCCCAAAGAAGAGACATTACACACGCTGTTGCTCGAGGCCGAGCACGTGGTTAACTCAAGACCACTCACAAGGACCGGCGGCAACGATGGGGAAGAGGGCCTCACGCCCAACCACTTCCTCATCGGGCGATCGTGCGGCGCCCCCAGGCTGGGGGCATTCACCGAGGAGGACCTCGGCGGGCAGCGGTCGTGGAGGACGGCGCAACGACTGGCCGACCACTTCTGGGCCAGGTGGGTACGGGAGTACCTACCCACACTGCTACCACGGCGGATCGGCGGTCTTGCGGCGACAAGGGACCTACAGTGTGGGGACATAGTCTTCATTGCAGACTCAACGCTACCACGCAACATGTGGCCACGGGGTATCGTGGTCCAAACATACCCTGGACCCGACAACCACACGAGAATAGTGGACGTACGCACCAAGCACGGTATTTTCAAGAGGCCGAGCTCGAAGGCGGTACTTCTGGTCCCTAAAGATAACACTAACGTCTGATGGGGACCGGGAGGCAACGGTCTTCGAGTCGCCGAGCCAAGGACTTCGAAGGGGGCGCGATGGCGGAGCTTCGCGTCACATCGACAGCAACACGGTTGGCGCCAAACAGGAGTCGGTGCCAAGCACGAGGGGGAGGATGTTGGCGACAACTCCCACGCAAACAGAAAATAACCGTATGAAAAGAGCGGGACAGAGGACGCCCTCTCTCTTTCTTTTCATTATGTTTAGGTGTTATGTTTAAAAATAGTGTAATTAATTTATCATTGTATAAATCGTTGTTATTGTTTGAGAATATGGAAAATAAAGAATCCTTTTACATAATAAAAGTAATAGGTAGGACCTATCTGCTAAGATATAAATAGAATAAATTATTTTGTAATAAAAGTAGGCATAATAAAGGTAACTTAGGCGAATCCGTAGACAGTTAAGTAGAATTGGGGTGTTAAAACCCGCTGTAACAACTGCAATGATAAGTAGGGACAATACGCCCGTCATAATATTGTAAACAAACAGCGAAAACTTCTATGGATATTAAATAAAAAGGCAAAAAGGTGGTTGACTCGTAGTAAAGTAGGTCAAGGCTAGCGGGCCGTTAGAGCATCGCTCTCCCGAAGGTATTGCCTCACGGTATATAAGGCGTGACCTCTGACCCATTCGGTGTGAACGTGTTGGACAAGCAGTACTACAAGAAAGAAACAGTAATTCAAGAAAGAAGTAGTTTGAGGTGGAGCTAATCAGGGACCTTCAGGCAGGCACTAGCTGTAGGAGAGTCAACCCCCTCGCGCCAACACAACACCAACACCGGTCTTTCATTAACCCGCAAGCAGTAGGCTATTTAAGGGATCATCTTTATCCCGTGCCTACCCCCAAAGGCAACGGACGGCCAACGCTGACCCAGACACCCCCTCCACTGACTGAAGTGCCTGCAGGCCTTGAGCTCACCGATAAAGCGCGCTATCGGAGCTCGGTCCACCAGTCACGTGGAGAGACATCCTGAGTACCCGCCCCTCCAGGGTGCACTCGGGGTGTGGGTGGTTGTCCACGCAAGTGGATACCCCCAACAAATACTAGAGGGTATACTTAAAAAATAACATGCTAATAACCAAAGAGACAAAATATACTTATTATGAGGGTACATATAAAATTTAGTCGCTAGTCATTTTGCAGTTGTGCATTTGGGCAGGTCAGCCTCACTAGTCACGCGAATGAGTGGCGCTCCTTCTGATTTGCGAAGGAATACGTTTCCACCAGACACCCAGCAGAAACGGTATTGGTTAACCTTTGCGCAGTCCCGAGCGAGAAAGAAGAGTCTTTTCATTTTCTGCGACAGATTTTCGGAAATGAATATTGGCTTCGGAGGTCCGCTTATATTCAGATGTTCAGTTGTTAGTCTTGAACCCACTTTGTTGAATTGTCTAAACATCCCAATAATTTTTTCCTTGGTCAGTACGCTTGTGAGATCCACAATTATGGTTCTAGCGGCTGGATCTTTTGATTTGACACGAAATATGTCCTTAATGTCGGAACTGCGAATGTCCGCGTTAATGACCTTGCCGATCTTCATGACGGTGCTCGCAAGTGAGGTTTTTGATTCCAACGGTGTTGAAGGAACATTTCTAATCTCCAGGCAAGCCGATCTGGAGCTACGCTCGAAATTTTCTAAACGACTTTCAAGCAATTTTATATATTCTGAGCTATCTTGACGGTGTGATTCAAGTTGTTCCACCTGCAATTTGAGCGCATCGTATTTTTGGGCAGAAAATTCCACAGACAAGCGGATGTCCTCAACAGCTGAGTATAGTCTTTCATATTTGTCATTTTGTTGCTTTTTGAAATCGGAAAACATTGTACGCATCTCCTCCATGAAATAGTCCAATTTATCGTCATCGTTCGAAAGTCTACGCTTAGGGTTACGAAAACGAGACACATTAGAATCGAGTGCCCTTCTAGATACATCGACTGATGAAGTTCTCTCAGCGAGGCTAGGTTCAGAAGAGGAATGATGGAGTACGGAAGTCGACGGCACGGTAAGCGCGTCCGAGGCCGGCGGCGAACGATTGCAAGGCATGGTTATAAAGCGGGCGCAAGTGCAAGGCGGGACAAATAAGTAGCGGAGAAGCAGTACCAGGCGCGCAGCAGAGCTAAAGCGGTAGAAATACCGGTTACCAGTGTCAGGCGGCGGTAGCGGAGCGGTGGGGTGCAGGCAGGTACGTAATATGCAGCGGGGAACGCAGTCCGGTTGTCGGCGAGTAGCGGTGCAGACGTGCGCGCGGAATCCACGCAATAATGACGTCACTTGATGTGGTGGTGTGCGTGAGCGCAGTAACACTTTCACTAACCGGTCAGTTGAGAAGTCACGAGTTCACAACGATGCACCACTGTCCGGTTTATGTTCTCCTATTATTTCACTTTGATTTAACGTGTCTGAATTTAATTATTTTAATAAATAAGAACAAAAATATCGTGGGTTAGAGACGTGTACTCGATACCGAGGTCCGGAGGGAAGGGGATAATGAAAACTATGTTCAAAACCGTGATAGTTTCAAATATTATAAGTATCGAGAGGCACCTATTTACAAAGCCAACACGGAACTTTGTTGATTTCGATTTAACTTTTTAACTTACCAGATAATTTTGACTTAAGTATATTTTTTTTAATTCAAAAATATAAGAATATGAAGCCTGTATCTCATATTAAATCTAGCCTTTTATTTATATCAAGGTACATAACGAAATCATGCATATAGTTTAAGGCTACTATTGCCTCCTCACAATAATCATGCTTTACATTCCTGGAATGACCTAAATTTCGATATAGTTTTCATTCTAAACGGGATATTTACCATGATAGTTCGACCCGTGATCATGGCGTATGCAACTGTGCCGAAATATTGAGAAATAAGCAAACTCACAAATCATGGTAAATATACCGTTTATAATGAAAACTATGTTCAAAACCATGTTGGTTTCAAATATTAAATGGCCATAGCATAAGGAAATGTAAAATCAAATCGTTGTTAATATACGCAGAGCCTTTGACTATTCAGCTCAATATGTGGTCTGGTTCTGTACCTACTGCTTTGGCCAATATCGATGTGCAATGTTGGCAGCACTGGTTCTTCCTTTGGTATCTATTAGAGTTGATAACTAAATAGAGTTAGCATCACAAGTTACCTCTTAATAAAAGAGATCTATAGATATCTAGATGTGTAAGATTTAAGTTTGTAGTGTACTAAAAACAGAAAAAAAATGGTTGTCTGTAAAGTCGGTTTACTGACGATAGTTGAACGTGACAACGAACGCAAAGGCCGATTGTGCTTCTTTGTCGCTCGTTCCACGCTCTCGCTTGCACTTCATGGAACGCCTCAGAACGTCTCATGAGTCATGTTTTTTCGTGCGTGCAGCCGGCTCTATCGATTTATAAGACGTTGTCACGTCAATAAAATGTTTTGTTAAACGATAGCTGAAACATGAAACGCGTTACTTATTTATCAAAGAAGTAGTCAATATAATGTAATATTTTTAGTGAGAAAGATTTAAACGCGTTCGCAGGGTGCACTAATAATAATTCATTTAAGTAAGTATGACAAAATTATTATTTCGGCTTATTCTTCAATTTTCTTCTCTATATACTTTAAGATGAACTGACTGCAAAAAAGTTTATTAAGTTTAGTTTTAGCTTCCTAAAACTAAGAAACCAAAAAACTTTATTTTTAACAACTTATGCAGTAACATTAGAAGAAATGGTTCTTTGAAAGTGTGTCAATCATTCGGATTATGAGACTCCCTTGCACCATCTTTGCAGTCCCATTTGCCGAAGAAAACTCCCCAATCTCCGGGAGATGATCGTCACGTAGAGAATGACTTATTTACTACGAAGTTTATTATCATGAGTGAACTCGTTAGGTGGAGGTCGTAAACAGGCGCCCTGACTCTCACCTGCTCTCCTGTCCCCTATTACGTGATAAAGCGATAGCAGACCGATGCTATCAATTAATGGATAAAATAAATCTATTAACAAGTGGTAATGCACTGAAAATATGCTCTGGTCGCGTGGAACTGTCACCTAGAACCACCTAGTATGTAAGACGATTCTATATCAAATCAAATATTTTATTTCAGCTCACACAGAAGGTATTACAGCCATATTTATATGATCCTTGTGATTTTATTGAATAAAGAAAAATTCGCCTTGACTTTGATTTTGAAATAAAATGGTATTGAGTAAATGGGGTGAAGATACTTATAACAAATAACTAATGATATTTCACCTCCACGTTAACATATCGATGAATTAAGCATATAATGATGATCCAGCTTGTTATGGATTTAAAATTGGTGATAGAAGCTCTATTATCGTTTCTCAAAGGTTCGATTTTTTACAGATACTATTGGTAGAAAAATAAAAAAAACTTAAGCAAAACTGCTTGGGCAACATATGCCCTGAAATTTTTCAGAAAAATCTCTGTATCCACAACATTAGCGGTCCCTATAGCGATTGTTACACGATTGAAGCTTTTGCCCATATGTAGGTACGTGTAGTGTTTAAAGCATCTATAAAGCAACTAATGTCTATGTCCATCAAGACACGGTAGAAGCCAGCAGCCGGTCACAATAAACCGAGCGCGCATTGGCATCGGCGACTCGTAAACAGGATCGCACCGGGGCGATACTGCCGAATGACGTCATAATAATACGCCAGCCAGCTGAGAACTATGACACTGAACGGTTCAAGAAACCATTCCTGAAGGATTTAGAACTGCTAGACGATAGATATCTCATAGAATCTAGAATGGCTTGAGAAAAACATACTGCGAGAGAACTTCCAATACCTACATATAACCTTCTTTTTAGTTTTTTGATTAGATCAAGAACTCTTTTATTATTCATCCATTCATTTCTTCATTCATTGCATACCTACATGACATTAGAATTTAGGTGTTATACTTATGTAGCTAATTGTACAGCCGTGACGGCGCAGCAATTTTGGTTTTATATAAATACTTACAATGCTTTAATTTTAATACAAAAAATAATAATAATCGATTCGAAAGGATAAAAGAGATGATTTAAAATTAAACTTTGGGACTGGTTTTGGAAGTTTTTAGAACAGATTCATTAGGTTTTGTTAGATGTTCGTGTTAAATGGGAAATCATTTAGATCTTTTCGCAGATTACAGACATACAAGTCTTTAGTATTTTCTTTTACCGTTTTACTAAACACATCATAAACATGCTTCTTAATCTTATTTAGCATATTTCCTCAGCGAGGTAGGTAAGGTACCTACACATGCGGAGTTGCGTCCGGTGGGGGTAAAGGGGAGGTACTAAGGGGGTGTCCGCACCCTCTTGCTCTTTTTGTGTTTCTTCCAATGGATGCAAATACCCCCTCGTCCGATGTCACTGCAGAATGAAAGTTGGGAATTTTTTCCGCTAATTAAGAGAGTGGTGAAGTTAAAACGAGCAGGTCTCTATGCTATGTGGAACACAAAAAGTGAACGAAGGAATGGTACAACGAAGTTATGTCAAAGTTTTCTGCATTAAAATATTTGCAAATATTTATTCCGTGTAGATATTTTATATGTATAATAAAAAATATCTATCTATGTAATGTATTCTATTAATTATGTCAGTCTTCTAGTACCCATAGCTCTGGGGCTAAATGATGTTGTGTGGATTGTCCAGATTCTTTTTTTTACACAAACAGTTTTGATCTAATTAATGACAAGTAATTAAAATTGGTAAAGCGCTTAGCTACATAATTTTGAAAAAGGGTGCTTGATGGAGAATTGAATTATAAAAAAAATATATGTTTAACCTACTCATAAGTAATTTTCTTTTTCGTCATTGATCACACAGCTCATATACCCGGCTATTGACCTAGATTAGGATGCTGCAGCTGTGCTGTCGCATTTATCGCAGGTTTAGCATGGAGACCACGTAGAAAGCTTAGAAACCTAGAGTGGAACGTGAGATTGCTGGTTCAATGACCTATGACTATGGTTTTACAGGCGATGCTATCAATGATAGAAGGTTCTAGGCCGAGCTGATGATGACTGAGACTTTGGGCACTGTTCATGACAAAAATGTAAAAAATATCTAATGTTTTATTTATGTCAGAGCGATTTCGCTATGAAGACATTGTACACAAAAAAAATTGTATGAGATACGTACACGATAGTTCATAAAACACCAGGAAATACGATTGTTAACAAAACGCTAGAAAATTTATGTCAAAAAACCTCTAAATTACATCATTTTTTTTATCGCAAATGCTTCCTCACGGATCGGCAGAGATTGGTCTAACTATCTCTCATCTTTTCAGGATTTATAATAAGATACAGAGCAAGGAAATTAAGATTCAGAGCTCCAAAAACTCACAAACTAATAACCTGTAGGTAGGTGTGTCAAAGGAAGTCCCGCTGTTCTTATGAAGTCGCCGAGGCAAGGTGTAAACGCCGCGACCTGTTTCATCTGGGATAATTAAAAACTCTGCCCGGGCTGGAGATAGGGTGGAAATGTAATGAGAAGAATGTCCGGACAAACTTTATTTTTGTATGTACATATATAGGTACGTAATGAGGAAAATGGCCGGATAGCCGGACAAAAGTATTGTACAGGCACAAGAGGATTCAATTGTACATATGTACATAAATGGTGCAAGAGAGTATTTCCTAACCTATTGTTTTTTCTAAAGTTCAGAATTCGATACTACGATTACTAGCTTTTGTGTGATGTGAACAAATAGAATTCCTAATCTTACTTCATCATTTTCCGTATTACTTAACTTTTGACATAGATAAAAAGGTAATTTTATTGATATTAACAGTGCTATTTCTGTTTTCAAAAAGTAAACAAGAATCAACAAGCTTCTAGAATTTTTAATAGATACGAAGAAATGTTAGAATAGCGCATGCTAGAATAGCCGGATAATAAAATATCGGATGTTTCATCCCTTTGGGGACGAGGTTCGCGTAACGAACGCACTAATTAATAAGGGTCCGATATTGATTTACAAGTACCTACAGCTTCAGACCCTGGGCATAATGAGAGAATAGCAGCTCATACATGGTATTGAAGAATAAGCTCTAGAAGTTCATGGTATGCTATAACACACATGTAGAATATTTTATGATAGATGGAAGATAGTTAGAAAATACTTTATTGCACACCACAACTTAAATTTAAAGATATAGGAACAACTAAACTATGATATACAAAGGGCGGCCTTATCGCCAAAAAGCGATCTCTCCAGACAACCTTGAACGGAGAGGAATATAATTGAAATTAAATAGGGTATTGCTGATAGTGTGTGTTAAACGGTTTTTATCTAAAGTTGCAATATATTTTTGGTCTCAGTAGCCTAATGTGAGTCTTTAAGTCAACATACATTAATAACAACGTTAGAAATAAAAGATATAGCAAAGTCATTTAATGCATTAGAAATGTCAATGTCATAATAAGTTGAGAACAGATAGAAAACCCAAAGGTTGAAGGAGCAAGCAACACAAAGGACCGGTCAAGCCACTGAAGATGACATATTATGGTGACAAATCAAATCAAATCAAATCAAAAATTACTTTATTCAGTAAAATCACAAGGATCATTTAGAATCGTCTTACATACTAGGTGATTCTAGGTGCCAGTTCCACGTAACCAGAGCCTAGAAGAACGGGCAAGAAACTTACTGACATACTAGATTGATAAAAATAATTAGTGATTTTAAGTAAATGTAGCTTTTGAATGCTGCCCCAATTTCGGGTTTTGTGATACGGATGACCACATAAACCGTATATTCACGCAGCGTACCCTCTATTTCAGCCAAGCCAACTACTATGGTAACTACATCTTCTCGAATTTCCGGGCATAGCCTTTGGATCCGCCACCCTCCCCCTGCGTCTAATTGACGCCGGACGCAGCCCGCGGGAATCCACCCCCTTTCCGGACTCCGATTTACAATGTTGCCGATAATCTTTTCTTGATGACTGTACTTGTTTGTAGTTTGTTTTCAAAACAACCATGTTATTCGAAGACTTTTTTTACTAATTTGATTCATCTGACAACGTAAAAATTTGCTATTAAATAAATGGGCAACTCCAAAACGATAATAGTAGTCAATTTCGAGATAGACGGATAATCCTTACCTGAATAATTTATCCAATCTTTATATGAGGTAAGTTTATTATCATTATATGAATTGTAGCCAAAAGGCCTCACAATTTTTTTAATCCCACGTTGGGCGTCAGTTTATCATTTGTTTTTTCATCTAGGTGAAATAACAACCATTATCTGCCTTAGTGCTCTATCCTATTGGATTTCAGATCGTATGAATCTCCCTAATGTATATTGAGATCAAATTGGTCTAATCCCCAGCATGTGCTTAGTATTCTGCAAGTTTTTATCCTTGTTTATACGAGAGACTGCCTCGCGGGATGAATGGAACGCAGCGCCTCGGAGGACCCGCATTTGGCTTTATTTGCTCACAGGATCTGACTAAGGAAATACTTTTACTGTGGGGCAATTTATTTAAGTTATTTCTGCGTGGCTTTTTTCTGTTTCTTCTTTATTCTTTACTGTACAAAACATGTACAGATAGGCGAGCTTAAACCTGAAGAGAGTCTTCGTATGTATGTTAAATTTAATTGTAAAGGGTCTTCCAATCGGGACTTGCTAACTTTGTCACTTGATAGCGGCCATCTTGTTGAAGCTACAGAAGTTACATCTGTCAAAAAGTTTTCAGTTTGTTTTACCAAATCAATATGTGCGAATGATAAAATTGTCTTATCAAAATCTGTTAAGTTCATATAACTTTCGATTATACATTCTTTCTTTTCAGTATTGTAGGAATGTTGTTGGTATTCTTTGACCCTTCTGGTTGAACGCTATATAGTAGTTCACCCCTGCCTCCCGAGTCTTTTTATGCGTGGCCAGCGGATGTTTCGGCGAATCATTAATGTAAATTGATGGAGGGTGCACGCGTACGTTTCTTTCTCATTATTGCTTCGCCATTCCGTTCCTTCGTCTCCTTAATTCTCAGAGCAAGGGTATTGGTTGCCACACCCAGACAGAGTAGTCTAGTGTAATGTTACATTTGTTTTAGATTGCGCCATCTTTGAGAGGTTTTGTGTTAGACTTAATACTAATAGATTTCTATTGTTGAATGTTAGATCCATTGTTATTTTTGTTTTCTTCTTTGAATAATATAATTAACATCTGTAATCAATGTTAGAAAAAAAATATAAGTAATTGTGTCTAATTAAACGATTTTATATCAAATATAGTCAAACAAAATTTGAATTATGACAATAATAGTTAATTGTAAAAATAGACGAAGTGAATGTAAAAAATACCTACCCTAATGGAATCTCACAGAAATCTGACTTTGTGTACCAGAACAAATTTCAATAATAAAAAAAACTGTTAAAAAGTCTAGTCGTAGTTCGAAACAAGCTCGGAACGCAAAAGTTGGTTTAAAAAGTTGGCCGTCGCGCAAAGTAGGTCAAAGTTGCGGGAACAGGAAATTATGTAAGTAGGTCTGCGGGCCTGTCTGGACTCTAATGATCTGTCGTCTGGCTTGCTCGTCTAGTATTTGAATATTTTTGGGTAACAAAGATACCACAAGGAAAAAAGTTTCAGAGGCGTCCCACTACCTTCAAAAGAACTTCGCATTATAGCTGTTTCGGTGAACTGTCTCACGATCACGTTGCAAACGAATGTTATTATTTGGATGAAATTTATTATATTTTGAATATAATAAAATTAGCGCCATTTACCAAGACTCCCGAAAGCTTGGGAACATATTTTATGATAGTTATATCTCTTTTAAACAAAGGTTTTCAGCTCAAACAAAATACATAGTAAAAAATTGAAACATTGATCAGGTCGGCACCACGTTTGGTGCCAATAAAACTTTAGTGGCCTTAACCAACTGCTATGGCGTGATTTTCTTTCGTTTTAGCCGTTTGAAATAAGTCATCGTAACACGCGGCACTGTGACTTAAAATATTTGAAGTATAACTCAAAGATTGGCCCCACGTTGGGCGCCAGTGTAAACTATTACACTGGCAACGTGGGCCAAAGTGTTGACAAGCGTTACCTACTAAGGTAACGCTTCTCAACACTGCTATTTTATATTTCTGCTCACTCCCTAACGAGGCACAAGAAGTTCCTATCCCACCGTTGTACGTCCAGTGGTCAGCCCCCACAACTTGTATTACTAGTTGGGAAGATCAGAAGGGGAGCTTCGCAAGAATCTCTGATACTCTGGATGTGACTAGACTATTATATTTCCCTTTATTCATGGCTTGTCCGGTTGGTTTTTTAAAACATGGCTTATAAACGATTTGCGATCAATTTAATATTTTAATTTCGCTTAAAACCTTAAAATAAAACCGGTGAAATACATTAAAAGTATCGGTTAGTTAGTATGTTGTATTTTTCTTAAAGTGTCAAGTATCTTTTTCTTTCTTGGATTTAAATGTAATACGCGTACAATAAAGTCCACGTTCGACCTATCTAGCGAAGAAGGTTTCATATCCGTGACTCGGACTAACGAGCGGCGACCGCGGCGCGTGGCAACCCTAATGTCTTCATTTGTATTCAGATTTACCTACACTGATAGTAGCAAAGAGGCTGTAAGCTCTATTGTCCACCAAAACTCTGTTTACGCATTTAACTTGTATAATGTTTCATAGGGTTCATCATTACCGAATAAAGAATTCTGTAGGTATTGCCATACATAAAAAACAGCCAGTATTTTGGTTAAAACAAATAAAAGTTCATTGCTTGAAGTTTGAAAGTTTTCTTCCAAGAGAAACAAGATAAATTTTCTAAGAAAAGGACTGTGTGTGTTTTTTTTTGATAAATTTAACACTATTACCTACTTCCTCGTTTATAAACCGTTTTTGATGATTATTTCATTATTTAATTTTTTTGTTTGACTCAGAAATGCATAGGGCTATTTCTAAAGTAGTATCTATCAAGCATACAACAAACATTCAAGTTCTGACCAAATAAATAATGACTTTTGTTTTAAATAAATCTTTAAAAAAGAATTATTTGTCGGATTTTTCAATTTTATAAAAAAAAATTCAATTTTATAAAAAAACAATAATTATAATCCTGTTTGTTGTCAAAGTCAAAAATTACTTTATTCAGTAAAATCACAAGGATCATTTAGAATGCGTTGTCATCTACGCATACAATATAAAATACCCATTTGTTATAGAATAGGCTTTAGTGGATAGCACACCTGCTGTGTTATCTATAGTAAAGCGTGCGTCCAGTCGGAAGGGTAGGCAAGAAACGTTTGAGATTCAATACGTCCGGAGGGATGTTTGTTTATGGTGCTGAATAGGCGCAGCACAAACTTGCCTATTCACTGACCACTTGTCTTGTATATCTACCTAGTACATAACATAAATAAATATTCATGAACAATTCACACATCGCACTCTAGTCCCAAACGAAGCAAAGCTTGTACTATGGGAACCAATGTAATATGGGTGATAGGATACTTATATCCTTTTTTTTGTAAATACTTACATACAAAATCGGTGGCGCTCGTCGATTGCGTTCCGATGCGTGCCGATTGCGCCGATTGCGTGCCTGCGATCCGTGTGTGCACAAACTCGTACTTGGGGTACCTAGTGAAACTTTTTAGCATTCGAAAAACTGCTCGAAGAAATAGTATTTTTTTTTTGCTAATGATTTAATTTGATTCGAACTGTCCGTCCACCGAACCTACTTCACACAAAGTACATTTGTACATAGATAACTAGTGCCGGTCGAATGAACACCGTTATCTAGAGAAGTGTTATCTCATAACGAGTTGGCTGCGTTACGCGCGGATGGACCTAAAAGGAGCGTCTATTTACCAACGAAATACATAGGCCATGTACCTACTAGACAGCACTGAGCTCGGTGGAGACGTATAGTGTTGTGTGTGGTAGTTAATGATTTGATTATCGATATCGATATTTTGAATTGTCATTATTAATTTGCGGTAAAATCGATTAAAATTCACCCATCAAACCAATCAACAATTTGTACTTATTCCATTCTTATGTGTGTTACTAATATATTAGAAACTAGCTGACACGTGCCCACTTCGTTGGGGATAATTTTTATTACATAAAAAAGTAAGACATATGCTGTCGTTGACTTGTGGCTTTTTTGTAGGCATTATCAATCTCCACATCTTTTCTTTAGAACACTTCTTTCATAGTTAAGGCAGCGTTCGTAAGAAACGCTTTCATTCGACCGTTTTTTCTCCGATTCATTTTGCAAAACGGACTACCACGTAAAAGCCTTTTTATTTTTCAGCAATAGTGTAACTTTCTATTGATGAAAGAATTTTTAAAATCGGTTCAGTAGATGCCGAGATTACCCCTTACAATTGAACAAATACACAAACTTTACCTCTTTATAATATTAGTATAGATTAAGTAAGTATATTATTTTACATAATCAGCAGTGGGACGAGATAGGTTAGGACAAAAATATATATTATATATTTTTTTCCTAACCTATCTCGTCCCACTGCTGGGCAAAGGTCTCCCCCAAATCCTTCTCTCTGCTTTACGCTTTCGTCCACCAATCCCTCTCGAAAGCATCGAGGTCGTCCCGCCATCGCCTCTTTGGTCGGCCTCTACGCCGCCTTCCGTCTTCAGGCAGCCACGGTGTCACGATTTTGGACCATTTCTCTGGGTCCATCCGGCTAATATGACCTGCCCAGTCCCACTTAAGCCTCGCGTTTTATTGCCTACATCTGCAATACCAGTGAGCGAACGCAGCGTAGTGTTTCGCACTCGATCGATGCGCTTGAAACCAAAGATGCTACGTTCCATTGCTCTTTGGCAAATCTTGAGTCTGGATTTCTGTGCTTCAGTCAGTGACCATGTCTGCGCACCGTAGGTTAGGACGGGCAGAATGCACATGTCGATGAGTTGGCGTTTAAGCGTAAGTGGAAGGTCGCCTTTAATGTGTTCCTTCATGAACCAGTAGCTCTTCCAGGCGTTCTCGATGCGGCGATCGATCTCCTGCCTGTTTTCGAAGCTCGCTAACTGTAGCCCAAGTAAATGTACTCATCAACAACAATATATTTTTTATAAAATATTATATATAAAAAAGAACAAACCATCTAAGTAAATTATGTTTTTGTACTTATGAGATTATGAGCACCCCCTTGAATATTTAATATTTTGTTTTCAAATACATGTATTTATTCGTCATTAAAGCGGTAATCGGATACGCAACCCTAAATAACTTATCAAGATGACTCAAATTAACGGAACTATTGTTAAATACCGACCGACTTATAACACATTACCAAAACGCACCGATAGCGCGATCTAGGATTTGTGCACAGTAGCGCCATCTAGTGGTAAACACAACAAATTTCAAACTTTACTCGATTTGAGTATTCAAGTGCGACGGCGCGATGGCTTATTTCATGTATAAGTTTGGTGTTTCTATACCGATTTCTATGATTCTATTTTTATTGAATAGGTAATAATGTTAACTTTTTTAAATTTGGTATGACTGAGAGTATTATAAACGTAAAAGTAAACAAATATAATCAGAATGCTCCGAACTGCTAAGCTATCAGGAGTTACACGTGTTATTGTGAGTCAACCATAAAAGATAGACATATGCTGTTCCGGGATATTTTTTAGACAATTTAATGTAGAATATTTCCGTCATACATGATGTCTATGTAACTTTAACCATTAAGGCTGCAAACGCGACGGAAGCTTAAAAAACGGAGTAACTTCCCGACATTTCCCTTCACTACTCAGCTCCTATTGATTGTAGCGTGATGAAAAGTATCCTATAACCTGCCCAGAAGTATGAAGAATAATTGTACCAAGTTTCATTAAAATCCGTCGAGTAGTTTTTGTTTCTATAAGGAACATACAGACAGACAGACAGACAGACAGACAGACAGACAGACAGACAGACAAAAATTTTCCTGATTGCATTTTTGGCATCAGTATCGATCACTAATCACCCCCTGATAGTTTTTTTTTAAATATATTTCATGTACAGAATTGACCTCTCTACAGTTTTATTATAAGTACTAGCTGACACGTGCCCACTTCGTTGGGGATAATTTTCATTAAATAAAAAAGTAAGACATATGCTGTCGTTGACTTGTGGCTTTTTTGTAGGCATTATTAAGCTCCACATCTTTTCTCTTCTTTCATAGTTAAGGCAGCGTTCGTAAGAAACGCTTTCATTCGACCGTTTTTTCTCC
This sequence comes from Ecliptopera silaceata, assembly GCA_932527185.1. Lineage (NCBI taxonomy): Eukaryota > Metazoa > Arthropoda > Insecta > Lepidoptera > Geometridae > Ecliptopera > Ecliptopera silaceata. The sequence continues at coordinate 2,740,809 of OW052208.1, read as the reverse complement.
GATTCATTTTGCAAAACGGACTACCACGTAAAAGCCTTTTTATTTTTCAGCCATAATGTAACTTTCTATTGGTGAAAGAATTTTTAAAATCGGTTCAGTAGATCCCGAGATTACCCCTTACAATTTAACAAATACACAAACTTTACCTCTTTATAATATTAGTATAGATTAACTAAGTATATTACAGATATATATATATTTTTCCTAACCTATCTCGTCCCACTGCTGGGCAAAGGTCTCCCCCAAATCCTTCTCTCTGCTTTCCGCTTTCTTTCGTCCACCAATCCCTCTCGAAAGCATAGAGGTCGTCCCGCCATCGCCTTTTTAGTCGGCCTCTACGCCGCTTTCCGTCTTCAGGCAGCCACGGTGTCACGATTTTGGACCATTTCTCTGGGTCCATCCGGCTAATATGACCTGCCCAGTCCCACTTAAGCCTCGCGGTTTTATTGCCTACATCTGCAATACCAGTGAGCGAACGCAGCGTAGTGTTTCGCACTCGATCGATGCGCTTGAAACCAAAGATGCTGCGTTCCATTGCTCTTTGGCAAATCTTGAGTCTGGATTTCTGTGCTTCAGTCAGTGACCATGTCTGCGCACCGTACATGCACATGTCGATGAGTTGGCGTTTAAGCGTAAGTGGAAGGTCGCCTTTCATGTGTACCTTCATGGACCAGTAGCTCTTCCAGGCGTTCTCGATGCGGCGATCGATCTCCTTATCCTGCCTGTTTTCGAAGCTCGCTAAAGTGTATGATATTATGAGCACCCCCTTAAATATTTAATATTTTATTCGTCATTAAAGCGGTAATCGGATACGTTACCCTAAATACCTTATCAAGATAACTCAATTTAACGGAACTATTGCTAAATACCGACCGACTTATAACACATTGCCAAAACGCACCGATAGCGCGATCTAGGATTTGTGCACAGTAACGCCATCTAGTGGTAAACACAACAAAATTCAAACTTTACTCCATTTGAGTATTCAAGTGCGACGGCGCGATGGCTTATTTCATGTATAAGTTTGGTGTTTCTATACCGATTTCTATGATTCTTTTTTTATTGAATAGGTAATAATATTAACTTTTTTAAATTAGGAATGAGTGAGAGTATTATAAACGTAAGATTAACAAATATAATCATAATGCTCCGAACTGCTAAGCTATCGAAAGTTACACGTGTTATTGTGAGTCAACCATAAAAGATAGAAATATGCTGTTGTGGGATATTTTTTAGACAATTTTATGTAGAATATTTCCGTCATACATGATTTCTATGTAACTTCAACCATTAAGGCTGCACACGCGACGGAAGCTTAAAAAATAGAGTAACTTCTCCCGTTTTCCCTTCACTACTCTGCTCCTATTGATTGTAGCGTAATAAAAAGTATCCTATAACCTGCCCAGGAGTATGAAGAATAATTGTACCAAGTTTCGTTAAAATCCGTCGAGTAGTTTTTGTTTCTATAAGGAACATACAGACAGACAGACAGACAGACAGACAGACAGACAGACAGACAAAAATTTTACTGATTGCATTTTTGGCATCAGTATCGATCACTAATCACCCCCTGATAGTTTTTTTTTAAATATATTTAATGTACAGAATTGACCTCTCTACAGTTTTATTATAAGTATAGATAGATAGTAAGTAATCAATAAAGAATTTTCTGTCTATACATCTATCGATCAAATGAAGTTCAGGAACTGACAAAAAGTTAAAGAGCGATTTATGCTAATCATTGACCAACAAGACTGAATATAACCTAATGTTATTAAATCTAAAAGAATTTCACGTAAAATCATTATCCAAATAAACTAGTTTTACATTTGACAAATTAGTTAAAGAAGAAACTGTTCTATTTCTACTTTTATATTGTGTAGAATAGTGTCTATAAACATTTTTTTATCGATAAATTAAAGTAACATCACTAGCACGTCAGTAGAAACAGCGAGCGGCGCGCGGCGAGTGTGCGCGTCGATAAATTCCAAGCGCGTTGTCAATCGCTCGCGAGGAGCGCTCAGGAATTAACGGCGCTGCTGTCAAGGCGCCGCCGCGCCGCCGCGTCCCCTCGGTGACGGCAGGGCTGTGCTCAACTAGGTATAAATAAATATTCACGGAAATTTCACACATCACACTCTAGTCTAAGCAAAGCTTACTATGGGAACTAGATTGCTGATAGAATACGTATATAAAATTTTTTTGTGAATATTTTGAATACACTCTTTTAACACGCAGGCACAGAACAAATATCTATGTTCATCACAAGCATTTACTCTAGGTGGGAATCGAATCCACGACCCACGGCCACCATCTGAGCTGTGACGCCTGTCAAGATGGATAGAAAATACTTCAGTGCAGACCACAACTTAAAACACACAATGGCCGGTCTTATCGCTTGATAGCGATCTCTCGCAGACAATCTATTTGAACAATTTCCAATGTTTGTCCAAATTCAAACTTCACTGTACCTACTTATTATACATAATCGCATTTATTTGTAAAGTTGACAACCCTATATAAATTGCGCTGGTAAGTCTAGCTATGTAAATTATATCGCACATGCGAGCGATATGGGCGAGTCGCCGCCGCTTGTCTTTTAGCACGTTGGCCGCGGATTATCGATAATGATTAGCTGTTTCAATCCCAGCACTATTTTGACCTGATTACTTTGCGCTGAAAATGGATTGTGTTGCAATCAAAATGACGTAAACAACTTTAAAGTTGAAATGATGAAAAAAAAGAAATATTAAATCATATCTCTAATGAAGCAGCTATTTAAAAATGCCTTTTAATAAGTTTAACACAATTACAGAGTTTTTTTGACATTTCTCTCTGCCAGCCAGCATACTGATAAGCGTATTGATGATGAGGCAAAACTCTATTAATCGATAAAATAAAACTTTTCTTTTACAAACACATTCAAAAAGGCTCTGCAGAACGTGACGCTCTAGGCTAACGCGACTGGTAGAATGATTATGCTCTCCGAAGCCTCGCCGCGGGCGTCCGCGAAAAGAAGCGAAGGAATTTTCCTTGTTTGCCCTTTGTGTGCGAAAAAAAAAACCCGAACGCTCTCTTTGTATGGAAATTGGAAAACAATGACGCGGGAAGCGCACGTAGTTCTTTACGCTTAGGTCATTAAATAATCAGGTTCTAGCACCAAAAATCAAATCAAACATATCTTCATTCATAAAATCACAAGGATCATTTGGAATCGTCTTACATAATAAGTGATTCTAGGTGCCAGTTCCACGCGACCAGAGCCTAGAAGAACGGGCAAGAAACTTACGGCCAGGTTCCTACCGTTTTTTTATATGATCCTTCTTACAAAGAATTACTATTAAACTAAATTAAGTACTGAAGTTCCAGTGCGGTGTCAATTTAACTTAGTAATACCTTTATCAATCAACAGACCAACAGCGTAGACGAATAAGCGTCTCTATCAAATATAGTGGATTTCATTTATGCTTCGACAAACGCGGCAATTATTCACTGCAATTTAGACAATTAGGCTCAAAGCTTTCCCTTTATTCCGCTGTACGTGTGCTTTGCTTCAGGGCGAAGAGGCGAACAAGGGGGGTCCAAGCCATTAGCACGACGCGGCTTCGTCGTCGACGGCGACCGTCCGCGGACAAGTTTACTCATACCACCTACGCGTGTCTTATTACAATGGTATAAGGTTCATAACGGCTTGATAGAGCTTTGGCTCAGTTTTGCCTGGAGCATACATAATTTACGCGGGCCCGATAGACGGTCGCGATTGTTATTACGCGTGCGGATATTGGATTTGGCAGGAACGCAGCGCACGGTGTCGTAAGATAATGCGGGGACGACCGACAGCCAGTAATTTAATAAGGCTGGTTAAGCACGATCTGGTTCGTTCGGTTCCAAGTTGCAATTTTATTAACAGAGATTTCTATTCTCGACGGAGATTCAAGCTAGGTCATGTGTGAGCTTTTTTTGGTTTAATACCACTGCAGTAAGTTCGATCATTTACTCTTAACGTTTTTACTCTAATACAAATAAATAACAAACTTCGACCTGATGAAAGCCGATTAGAAAACTTATTAAACATTTAAAGGTAACGGATTATCGGACAGGAGCTTAGCCTTATGGCACTCGGTATTAAATCTGTTTAGTTTCGAGCCAAAGTCGTAAACTAAAAATACTCCGCATTCTCGCAAAACGTGTACCAGTAACGAGTAAATGTAAGCACATACGGCTAGGATGACTCAAAACACATCCAATCAATCAGTGACAACATTCAAGCCATCCCTATTCTAGAAGGGGACTATAAAAGGCACACGATTGTGTTTGCGAGGCGCGCGCTCCGGGGCTACCTAAGCGGGCATTAGCGAAGGACGCGTAGGTTACTGACTTCCCAGCGTAAACGGACCTCCGGACCGGGCTTTAAGAGCGAGCCGCGCGGCTCAGTTTAGAACAGGCGCACTACGTAATTTACGCGCGAACGGTCACCGCCGGTGGTGATTACACTGGCTCGTTGGCGTGTTGGTCGTTGATAACCCACCCGTTGCGAAAGCTCCAAGATATTCGGCGATGCACACGAGCGTCTGTACGCTCGGAGCGGGTGGCGCTGGCTCGCCGGTTTAGGCCAACGACGTGGGTTGGTCATTAAGGTGGCGTGTGCATGCCGGGACGTTGACTACCGCCCGAGGGTGGAGATTATTGCCGCTAGCCGCTAGCTAGTAGACGGTGCGTTAACTTAATTATATACCTACTCGCTAGTTGGATGATAAAATCTGCCTCGTAACGCAGATGATGTGTTCTTTGAAGCTGTTTCATGGTTTCTGTTTATAACCGTGCTCGCCTCGTTGCAAAATATTTCTATCACATTTCATAACAAACACACACACAACTGCAAAAAAAATGGTAAAATTGTATAATAGTATAGTAAATATATATAGTAAATATAGTAAATATATAATAGTATAGTTTTATTGAATGGAGAGTCACTTAATCTTGTTGATTCTACTGTCTTCTTAGGCCTAAATATTGATTCGAAATTGCAATGGGCTCCACATATTGGAACGCTTGCTGGTAGGCTGAGCTCAGCTGCTTATGCTGTTCGTACGATAAGATGGCTCACTGATGAAACGACAGCTAGGTTGGTTTATTTCAGTTACTTCCATAGTGTGATGTCATATGGTATACTTCTCTGGGGTAAAGCAGCTGATATACAAACTATATTTGTTTTGCAAAAAAGGGCTATACGTGCCATTTATAAAATGAAACCGCGGGATTCGTTGAGGGAGCGGTTTGGGGAGATTGGTATTCTAACAGTAATTTCACAATATATTTATGAAGTCTTATTGTACACTCATAAAAATAAAGATAGCTTTTTGAAAAAGTGTGAGGTTCATGGTGTGAACACTAGAGGCAAATATAAATTGTGCGTCCCTGGGTTCCGGCTTTGGAGGGTGAGTGGGTCGTTTGTGGGGGGTGCCGTGCGTTTTTATAATAAACTCCCCGAAAATGCAACAAAACTCTCAGTTAGAAAATTTAAAACATACATTAAAAATAATCTTATAAAAAAGGCGTATTATACCTTAGACAGCTATATTAATGACAAAACTGCATGGCCTGATGTCGCTCCACCCGTCAACAGCAACTTTGTCGATTTGTGATGTTAGTAATGTTCTCTTGCCTTGCTTATGTACTTTGTAGTATATTTGTATCTGAAGCGAAGCGTGTGCTGTCTTTTTGATTTACGTATAGCTTTATTATACTTCTTTTTTTTTAAACTCATTAGTGTATCATTACTAAGTTAAATTGACACCGCACTGAAACTTCAGTACTTAATTTAGTTTAATTGTAATTCTTTGTAAGAAGGATCATATAAAAAAACGGTAGGAACCAGGCCGTAAGTTTCTTGCCCGTTCTTCTAGGCTCTGGTCGCGTGGAACTGGCACCTAGAATCACCTAGTATGTAAGACGATTCTAAATGATCCTTGTGATTTTACTGAATAAAGTAATTTTTGACTTTTGACTTTTTTGACTTGAATGTATACTGGGTGGTGCTAAACGAGCTCAGAAACTGACCAAAGAGGACCGAAAAACATATATTTATTTTATGCCTCAAAGTGTCATACGATTAAATAAATAAATGTATACTAAGGTTCGATTTGACTACTTGTATGACTCTAGTTTTGAAGACGTTTAAAAGGATGTGCGGCACTTCTAGTGCTTTCAGAAACTTTCTTAAGTATTTAGGATGCTGCAGAACATTTTCCCTAAAAATTTCCATCTAACCCGATAAAATGTAAACAAAATGTATAGAAAGCGCCGGGAGCCAGGTGGCGGGTCGCGTGTGCGCCCGTCAGGGGACGTCAGCCGAGCACGATCTGAAAGTCCGACCCCCTCACGCCGTTAAGGCCTTCGGAAAAGCGACCAGGGACTTTTGGAACGCGAGGGCCGCGAAACTCCATTTAAAGATGTCGGGATAATTTAGCGCTGACGAAGCGGCGGACCAAATTGACGCGCCCTCGGGGCCGCTGCGTCGCCGTGTATCGATCACTGTATTTCTACAGTCGGAGGACGCTTTCAAGTGCACGTAAATAACCCTCATCAATTTCATACCATCGCGACCTTTGGGAAAGCTTGCCAAGCAGCCGCGCTTGGATCAATTTGTACCACGCTGTGCGTCAGTTTATCACACTTTGGCTAAAGCGTGATGCCAATTTCTGAATCATAACATCTTGTGAGTTTCGATGCTCTATCGCCGCACGTAACACGTTAAACCAAATAAAAAGTTTTATAAAAAGGTCACGCGTTGTACGTAGGTAAACAAGAAAATAGCAATCAGATAAAAGCGTATCCCACGTGTTGACGTGTCCAATCTACAGGGTGATGTGATTAACCGTTAATTGGAAGGTCCAAAGAGCCGCGAGCCCTTCACGTATCCACATTACAGTTACGAACATCCGTGAAAAGCCTTGTTTTATCGTGAGCCTTATTCTGATTGAGATAAGAGATAAATTTATTTAGCTGACTTCGCATTCTATAGGTATATTTTGTGCTGATATGTATGGAGTTTTACGAGGCAATCTTACTCGCGGGAAGCATGGATGTTCTTTTTTAGAACGCCGCGGGTGGATCCGCGCTCCAAAGAATAAAGGAAGATGTAGTGATGTCTATGCTAATTAGGTACACAATTTAAGCTCAAACGAAATTGGATTTTTCTGTAGAACTTTTAACAATACGACGAGCACTTACCTGAAATGCACGTGATGGTTGTAGACGGAACGGCCACCTTTGAATGATTTTACATAAATATATTACCTACATGTAAGATGGAAAAAATCGCCATGAATTGCCTGATGTTAAGTAGCAGCCACTGCGCTCATCACTCTAAAACATAAAAGTGTTGTGTCTCATTTGACTTTCATTTCACCCGCACCACTTTTAACGATAGGTACACTCGTATTCATACGAGCATCACTGCTTTGTGCCAAAAAACTACAATATTATCATTTTAACATTCTATTAACTTCCAAGTATATGTCAAACTTTTGAGCTACTTAGTCTAAAAATCCAACTCGATGTTATTCGAAATATCCGAGTTTTGAAAGCGAATAAGTATAATAATTGTAGTAGAGTGCACTCGAAAAACTCCCAATCATCACCGAACAAACATTTCCTTACCCGAATCTTAATAATTCCAGCAGATGTCCCCGATCGCCTCTTATCAATTTACCTAATGCTCTTTGACCATCGGGTGGTTTGGGGGTTGGGGGTGGTCGCGAAGGGGGGGTGCTTTAATTAGAGCGAGTCCGCGTCCAACGGACATCGGATAGGTCGCCTGCGTCCTGTGGCTTCACTGGCCAATACCTATTAGCTGCTGTGCCCTCTCCTTTGTGGTTATATCTTTGGTGATAGAGGTGGACAATATTTGGTTTCATTGTTGGTCAACAAATGGATAGTGAAATATTGTTAACTAGCTAGTGCCCGTGACTTTGTCTTATTACCGTTATATGTTGGATAATTCACACAGTATCTTTATAAATTATAGCCTATGTTTTATTCTGGTGTATAAACTACATTATTGTAAAGTTTCATTAAAATCCATTCAGTAGTTTTTGCGTGAAAGAGTAACAAACGTAAATGGAATAATTTATTGCACACTAAAACAAAATATAATCACAAAATAACAAAAATTAAAACATGTACAATTGGCGGTCTTATCGCTTAAACCGGTCTCTTCCAGACAAATTGTACTTAGAAGCTTAAGTAGATCACTATCTCTATTAAACGATAAAGATTCTCACACGGCAGTGGAACGCGATGTTCCATACAATTTGTAGCAAGCATTATGCTACTTTATCGTTGACGACAGCCGGGGATTACGTAATGGACGGGATTTCGAAGGCGAGGACAACGAGCTTTCGGTGATATCTACCGGTTCTTTTTTGGGCCCCGGGGAGAGCTGAAGTAAAACAATACATTGAATTTAACTGCTACATGAAAATCAGCTTTCGATAGGTGTTAGGTTATTTTTCGCTTTAGTTAATCCGGCCCGAAGGACCATAGAAATTTTATGATACACCATGCAGCTAATAATTTTCGTGACTGAAATTACTTCTTCTTTTTTACGATGAACTATTAACAATGTTAGTTGACAACGCAAGTTATTTTGTTTGACTAAACAAAATAACTTCTTCTTCTTCTCCGGTGACTTTTACCACTGTAATAGTCACCGGAGAACCAACTACTAATTGTTTCATATCGCATACGCTCTTCATTTATTTATTTTTTTCTTGAAGAATGAAAGATTTGTTTGTTAAAGCTTCTTGTTAGTAAAATGGAAGGAATACCAAGAGAAATGATCACGTGACAGTACTGCATCGTATAACGTTCATTACGGCTCGCTGCATCGACGTCAGCTGTGACTGCAATGCCTAACCTCCCTAGCCCCCGACCATTCCTCAAGCTCTACCGAGCTCGGCTAAAGGAATGACTGAGCCACTGGAATACCATATCCTAATACTGGGCGCGTAGTTCCGCGGGAAGAATTAATAACAACTTATTCAATGATACATCTTTCTGCGCTCACCGATAAACTATTCAAGTATGTAAGTCAATTAAATTGACAAACTTTCAGATGTCGAATTTAAATCTTCAGACCTTCGTCGAATAACCACTCGACAGTGGGATTATTAAGCGTAAATCTCGCATGTAATGTAATAGGAATACCAGCGTGGCCGCGGGTCAAACAAAATGTTAGTTTCCATTTGCGTAACCCTCGCGCGACCCGTTTAAAGATTCAGCATGACCGCGGGCGACGGGCGACGCGGGTCCAACGGACCGCTTTGAAGATATTCACCTTCATTAACGAGGGTCCAGCCGACCCCGCGGGGCGAACTCGACGCAACTCCTCGTCCCAAAAGCACCGAATTTCACCGAAACGTCCTTGCGTCCACTCAGTTTGCTGGACTGGCTTTATGTAATAAGCGATGTTTGACTGAATTATAAGTGACGTCAAATGGAACCGGCTAGTGGCCCCTTTGCAAGATAAACTTGGCTGCAGAGTGCGGGTACCCGCTGCAATTCAGTTTGGTAGCACTAATTACAGCAAAATAGCGAAGCAATTTACTCACTTTATTAATTCACAGAAGCAATTCCGAACTAAACTGACTTACGATGTCTGAAAAGGGTTTGACCTTACTACACCTGTCCATTTTAGATAGATAAGCAGCTTGTTAATAAAGTACGTTTTCCTTTGAAATGCTTTTGATGAGTGCTTTGCTCCCTAGACCTTTACGACTGGACCCATATTTGTATCGAGTGGGCAAATAAAGAAGGAAACAACTTAGATGGAGTGTAGAACCGCGTTCGCGACTAATTAACCAGCCTGCGCCCCTGGGGGTGTACACCCCCTGAGAGGGTGACCCACTGCAACGCAACAACAGTTTACAAAATATGCGACATCCACCAGACGATGATTCGAGCGCTGACGCTCAACGTATTCAAGATTTTTCTTGAAAAATGTTCGAATTTCTGAAAAAAGGGTAGTAAAATGACAAGAATAAGACAACTTAGTGAAAATATAATGTGATATTCTTTCCAAAGTTAGTACCTAAGCTTACCTAGGTACTCATAATATTATTATGAACTCACACGTGCCTTCTTCAGATAAAATGCATCTGAATAACTAGGTTTGCGAGGAAATTACGCTTTTTAAATTTTCCCACGTTGGTAGCTGAGTTTAGAAGTTGTTACGGAAAACCACATTCTTACAGTACCCGGATTATATTAGCGTGATTGAAAACTATAAAACTGTAATTTTGTCGCATACATTTCTGCTAATTTTTATTATAGTATTATGTAAACTTTTTTTTTATGTACCTATAGTAATACTTAGTTTAAGTTGGGCTGAACGTCTAGCTGCGCATTTTTTGTAAGAATATGTGATAATACGATATAAAACGTGCACCTACACGTTCAAAGCCGCGAACAACACCTATTCAATAGCTATAATATGCTTTAGATAGGTAATAGGAACAAAACCAGCCAAAAACCCCATCCCGAGCTAGCAGACTTCACGCCGTTATGAGTGCACAGCGATGTTCACACGAGCACGCGCGGCACAGGTGCGCAGCCCCCTTTACGGCAGATTAGATTATAATCCACCTCGCCTGCCCTATTGTGGTGACCATTCTCATGTTCACAGTTAACACGCCGAAAAAATCAAAGCTACCACTTACATATAAGTCCTTTTTTTTTTAAGTGAAAACTTCTTTAGCGGCGCTGGGTGGGTAAAAACTTTCAAACTCGCGTCAGGGTCACGTGACGTTGATCGAAAGCATAAGATCGAGGGAAAGGGAGAGGAGCTAGTATCTCCCACTCTTTCTACCGTGCCTGAGTGTGCTGACTCTGTTTAGGCGGCACAGGGCGCTTGCGCGAATGTGTCTGTGTCATTGTGATTGTCATTGTCATTATGACGTCTGTGGTTATATTTTTATGTGAAAACTTAGAAGTGAAAACACAACGTTAATATTGAAGTTTTCACTTCTGCCGGCACTCCCGGAGTGCTACCTTTATTTTTTTTTCGTTGTACTCAACCGTACTTATTATGGAAATGTCACTGGCTCCTGAAACACAGTTTACACTAGTTCGGGAGCCTAAGGATTCAATAACCTTGTAAACACAACATTATGCTAATAAACGATTTTGTATTTGTATTTACTATAATACTTATATTATCTGTTCGTATCGTAACTGAGCTTTTATAGTGAAGAAAAAATAAAAAAAATATATAAATTAGGCCGCTCAAAACCTGCGAGGTTTTAAATCATGTTCAGTTTCTATAGTAACTTACAGGTATTCTATGGCATTTCTTGTGGACTGATGTGACTGACGTCATTATTGATAGAATTTAATACAGCTCAGTCTTATCAGTTTACATGATATGCCACAGAATACCGATGAATATCGAAAATAATCGATTTATAGAAACTGAACGTGGTTTAAAACCTAGTTTTAAGAGGCTAGAATATTTTACTTTTGAAGGACCAGATTTATTTAGCTTGGCATAGCAAGCTGGGCTGAATCAGTGATCGCCCTATCCCCTCCATATGGGTACCATTCTAATATGTAAATTTTTAGTGCATAATCAGTGCCGTTTATTTAATGTTATAAAGGTGCGTAAAGCATGTTTGGCAGCTTCACCTTGCCCATGTGGCTAGGCAAATGGCGGATCTTATGATAGCGAAAATCTATTCTATATGTATACCTACATATTCGAAACTATCACGGTTTTGAACCTATTTAATTATTTGTGATCAAAACATGGTAATATATTCCAAAACATTTCAATGTGTCATTTTAACTAAATGGTTTCAGAAGTAATAAAGTTACGGGAGTATTGACAAGTTATGGGAGCTTATAGATATCCAGTGTTTTTACTATTTTGGGATACCTACGATTATTCAGTCTTCTTCTTCTTTTCGTGTCGATGCTACAACTGTGTTCTGTTATTTTGTTGTAGTATCGTGTTGGAAAGATTATCCAGACGAGACATTGCGTTACCGTGCCTAGCTGTTACCGGTGTGCGCCACGAGGAGGCTTATTCATCTATTTATTTATTTAATCGTATGACATAATTTAAACAGGCGCAACAAAACAAATAAAGCCTGTTTAGTCGGTTTTCGAGTTTTATCAGGGTTGATCACGAGCTCTTCACGAAGTTACTGTACCTACCATACTATAATTGATTAAAACGCCACCCACCGGCCTAATTTCGTAAGTCTGCACGACCGTGATCGTAGAAGGGCCGTATTCAAAAATGCATCAGTGAAGGGCCCAGCCTTGTGACATATTGATGGAGCCGCGGACGGAAGTATGGTTGCGTGCGCACATTACCGACGCGCGGGTGCGCAAGCGCAGAAAATTGTAGCAAGTTGGACAAAGTAGGTACTCACATATTATATACTTTTATCACACGTACCGAGTAAACCGGCGATACAGTGACGTATTTACGATACACTGCGCGCTAACGCTGCAACGTTCAACAGTAAAACTGATGTCGACGCGCAGTGTATCTCAAATACGTCACTGTCTCGCCGGTTTACTCGGTACGTGTGATCAAGGCAATAGAGACTTTGTTCCACTACAGTGACTGAGCATAGGCCGGTGAATATGTACTGGTCACAGATTATACGATAGGTAATGAGTTTTATAGGCATTGTTTTTTCCCACTTTCAGTTACACTTCTTCTTCTTGCGTGTCAATTGAACACAACATAGTTCATGTAGAACTTTGCCACATTTAGTCATGTTTTTTATCTTTATCTGTGGCATAGATGAGGTCAGTTTCACTATTTTGAAGTCAAAAAAGTACCTATTTAACGTAAAAACTTGGTAAATAAAAATATATTTCTTCTGAAAGCATTAGGAATAAGCTTCACTTTATTATAAAAAGCCTTTTTGGATGCAGAATCTTTAGATAGACGGATATCTCATAAGAAATACGTGTCGCAAGACTCGATTTTTTAGAAAATGTAACTAGTACAACGATTAGCATAGGCCGCTCCATGCTACCGTACTGTCCAGTAGATGTAGGTACGCTAGATGAATTAACATGCTAGTTTAATGTGATATGCGCGCCATTTAAAAGCTTAGATAGATAGATAGATAGATAACACTTTACTGCACAACGGAAAATACAAAAAACATCTTAGAACTAAACTTAAAATAGTACACTGGGCGGCCTTATCGCTGATAGCGATTTCTTCCAGGCAACCATAGCATGGAAAGTTTCGAGCAAAGTAGTAAAAGAAGGGGGAGGGTGCACAAACAACAATGTGAAAAAGGATTTTATATGAAAAAATACAATAATAATATATGTATATTCTACCTAATTAAAAATAATTTATACACTAATACTTAGATGAAAATAAAATATACTAATACATACTCATTGAAAGCTTATTGAAAGTGCAGTGAGTGACACAAGACGCGTGTGCGGGTGCGCCGGCGCAGGGGGGTAAGGGGGGACGGGGGCAAGGGGGGACAGGATGCGGTCACGCACATTCGCGAGAGATCGTATCGCGTCGGGAGACCGCGGCCTCGCGGAGAAACCGCGACGTGATACGGGCACTTGCGGTGCCATAGAGCGGGGAAAGGTGATCGATATTGAATCGATATCGATTTGTAACTATTTGGAAAAGATTGGGGAAAAAATATTTCTCAAATAATCATAAATGTCATGATACACTAAGTAGAGTGTACCTCAAGTATTACATTAATGCTATCATTAATACCAAAAGTTTAATCATGAAACTTTTGGTAATATAAGAAATTATAAGTTAAATTTATTACTTAAGTAATTATATTATCTTATTTATACTTTGTTTGATTTTTTAGTAACATAAGGGCTTACTGACTTATGTTAGTAATTATTGAGATATTTTTAAATATTATATTAAATATGATATTTGAGTGTGCTGCTGCATCCAATAATAATAAACAAAAGGACACGGATCCGATGAAACATTCAAAAGTTATCTGATTTTTTTTAATATCCAAGTTTCTATGTTATTTTTGTTTTGTATGCAAATGATCCTTGATATTTTTTTTCTGAATAAATAATACATAAATAATTACTTATGCCTAATAAAAATGTCAAGTTTAAATTAATCTTGACGATAGGTAAAAAAAGGACGGTTTTCTTATATTTATTTTTTTGCCATTAGTGATTGAAAGTATCATTATCGGCACATCGATATCGATGTATCGATGCGCGGCCGCCGCCCGGCCATAGACAACGATAGCGGATGTACGCTCGAATGCCGCACGCAGGAGACACGCTCGCCTCCCGCGGGTCCTACGCGTCCGCTCGCCCCTGTCGTGTCGTGCCGCTTTGCCGCAGATGGTTTAACAGTAATACGGTGTTATAGAAATAAACGAACCTCTGGTTTATTTAGTGCCAATAATTATTTTTTCTAAAACTTAAAATTTAGAACGGGACAAAATTTTGGTTTTAAAAATAGTAGATAACCCCCCCTATCTTATAAAAAGTTAGCGTTGACATTACATGTCACCATTACATGGTAATCAAGTCGTCAAGTCTACGCTAACTTTTTATAAGATAGACCGTAAAGTATACAACTCTAAAATTGAAGTCGTCAAAAATAAAAATATTTTTTTTTACATATTTTCAAGTAAAGTTTGACAAAGTAGAGTTAGACAGCAAAAAATTGTTACTTAAATAACTTCATATTTACGAACTTTGTTACAAAACCTTTGTAGAGTCTTGACATTGACACTTCGCTTTAAGTAGAGCTTCATCATTTTTATGAAGTTACTAGCGGCCCCTCCTGACTTATACTTACAAGACGCTAGACGTTTTTTAGTCTATTGATATGATACTTACAAATATTTAGCTTTCTATTGGTAAAATATTTTTCTAAATCAGTTCAATAGATAGAAGAACCAGGGTTACTTAGTGATACACAGATTGTATAAGAGTTAAAAATTTACACATAAATGCAACTTACTTACCTTTCATTAGATTTATTCACGTTAAGAAAGAAAGAAATAAATAAATTCTTTATTTGTGATACAAATACTTAGGTACTACTAACGAATGTACCTCAGACGAGTATCGAAACATGACATATTAGAGCATTTTTGGAAAATACCTGTAGACTAAAGCAGCCATCCTGGTTTGAGCTAGTAGCTTCGTTTTATTGCGATGCCGCGTACACCTGGTGCAGCGCACAGCATACCGCAATCGCGTACCTGCAGCGAGCGAGACTGCTAATTTCAAAGGAAATTCTCGGAGACAGCACAAAAACTTTACGGTCTTCTTCTTCGTGTCGACAATTCTCCCTTGTCAAATGTGTCTGGCCCAAAAACGGGCCACGTCAATTCTCTTCGTGCCATCATATCACATCACACTCTAGTCCCAAACTAAGCAAAGCTTGTACTATGGAAACTAGATTGCTGATATACTTTTTTTGTAAATACAAGTCTACTATTCAAAGTAAAATCACTAGGCTCATTTAGAAGCGTCTTAAATCAACAAAATAATCGTTTCAAATAACGAATTACTTACATGTTGATATCAGATGGTTCCTTTATGCTACTGAAAAAAAAAACAATTCTATCAAAGAAAAGTTAGGTTAGGAAAATAAACGAGTAAATACGTAGTAAGTACTTAAACCGGATCAAAGTGGATGTTTTGTTAGATAGCAAACAACCCTCGAAACAGTGCGCAACAAGTGTCCACGTTTACAGTTATTTTATAGCGTTGTCAAGAATGAATGCCCTTTTAAATGTGAAAATAAGTTTTATCTGTGACGTTGAATATGATTATGTATTTATATTATCTACTGCTTCAATTCCAACTTCTTTATTAAACAACTGTAAGAAGGATCATATAAAAAAAACGCTAGAATCGCTAGAATCCAGGTCTAGTTTCTTGCCAGTTCTCCTAGACTCTGGTCGCGACGGACTGGCGCCTAGAATCATCTAGTATGTAAGACGTTTCAAAGTGATCCTTGTGATTTTATTGAATAAATGCAATTGAAGTTTGAAGTATGAATGTTGTGTGGCTGCAAGTCTTGATAGGATTTAGATGTTAGTTCACTAAATTCTACAAATAAAAGACGTTGCAAAAAAAACCGCTCAGCCCTACGTTTACTCAGCGTACGTTTTATTTTACCTATGGTTATAGTGAGGGGTCCGAATATGAATGGTTCCCGCGCGCCAATTTAGGGCGACACGCACACGCACGTCAATCGATAGATTTATCGATTATTTCGATATTTCGAGGGACGCAGATGCCTCGGTATAATAGATTCACAAATGTTGTAAGTACTAAACTTTTAGAAAGACGCAACAATTTTATTTCTATTATAATTATTTTAATAAAATTATGACTAGATAGTTGGTAAAAATGCCTTTATTTCTTCTTGTTATCTAATTAATGCAAATAATAATAATTAAACATAAAAAATGTAGTCGGTATGCATTGCACACTGTTTGCTTTTCTTCAGAAATCCTACTAACTTACTACAAAACAAGTCGTTTAAAAATTCCTTGTAAATTAAAATACTTACATAGTTCTCTATTTTTTATATGAGAAGTTGTTTACCTACTTTCTACTTAAAAAAAGTACTTATTTATGCTTTGTTTCGTAGGTTATTTAAAAACTCGAGATTAATTTTACTATTATTTATTTAGTACTGGCGTTTTCTATAACCAAAGCCCCGCTTTTGAACTGAACTCGAGATAAATAAAAGCTCATAATATTTGTTTGTAATTCACATAGATAATCGTATAAAGTCCTTTGTTTTCGCCATGTGAATTTTTCCAAAAACCCGCGTCAAATTAGGGCGGTACGTCGTCAATCGATATCGCGTGATTATCGATGATAATGGCCGGACCCGGCCGCGTCGAGAGCGGACGCGCCGCCGTCTCCCACGCTTGCCCGCGGGCTTGACCGTTCGTAGGGAGGGTATATAACAATACATTTTAATTAATATCGGTAGGTTCGTCACTAACTGTATAGGATGGAAACAGTAGAAAGGACACAATTCAAAATAAATTATTATAAAAGCTACTTACTAACGGAAATTTGAAACTAATAAGTATAAGTAATAATATTTTTACTAAAATGATAATTAATTGTTTTAAATAAATAATTTAGTTTTGTATACTTGGTAGATTCTAAATAGAAAATACTTTAAAAAAGGAGACTCTTGGAGCATCTATGTCGGCCATTGGCATGAAACGGCTCTAGGCGTATTCAGTTGAGATCGCTTGAATAATTTACTGCGTTTTGATTGGTCATCACGAGCCCGATATTTGCATAATTGCCCATTAGCAAGTTTTTGTTTACAGTCGACTTCGATTCAAACGAAGCAGCGGTCTTGGTCGAGGCTCCTCCGTTACCGTTCTAAAGCTCATTTGCATTTATTTTATCCGAAACCCTTTTCCTCGATTAACCTTAACTAAATGCCTCGTTTTGCCCAATGTGCTCAACAAATGTCATGAATATAATAAAGATATTACGGATGGAATTGTATGTGCTCATATGCTCGTGGACAGGATTAGCGAAGCCCGACCGGGCAGCTCATCAATAAGGGTCCGAGAGAAATTCCGTCTCAAATATCTTCGAAGGCTCTCGTTTGTACGTAAACACGCAAAATCCCTCTGAAGGTACACCGCGGTCTCTAGACATGTGCGGGACATAAATTTGGCGAGCGTTACGTAGGTAGGTACAGGCCGGCCGCTATGTATTGAGATACATAAGGCGTACCTATGTACTGAGCAACACGGGCGTCACTTATCCGCGCGGAGGATGCGGTGGCCGTCCGATCGCCCCCCGGCGACCCCCAGTGACCCCCTGCGGGAGACCCCCCAACCCCCACGCGATTCATTAAGTCGGGCGCGGCCGACGTGGCGGACGCGTCGCGGAGTCTCCGTGAATTCAAATTAGAGGCAGCTCGGACGTCGTATGGTAGAGATGGGGTTGATTTTGGTGATAACAAACGTTATCGATACTAAATTATTTATTTTATATTTAATTTCGCTATTTGTTAATTAATAGTGATTTAGAAATACAGAACTCCAGCCCTATAACAGACCATGGTTTCAATAGCAAAATGAAAGTAATGTCGTCTTTTATCAACAACTTCCACAGATATAGATAATTTATAACAGAACGCCTAATACCTAACATTTAGCTTGTATCATTGCTTTTCTTGTAAAAAATACAAATTATATGTACCTACTTATTTGTTGATTTTTACTTCATACCACTTTACTTATCTTATTATGCATCATTAGTAGAAGAACCGGTAAATTGAGCTTAAACAATCAATAAAAAAAAGTTTTTATCGATAACTTAAAAGAGTTTGCAATAATCCAGCCCTATCGCCCCTTTGTCTCGACAAGACAGACGCGCTTGGCGCGCGGGTGGTGGCGGCCGTACTGACTGCTTGCTATTCTCTGTCCCTGCGGCCGCGGGGGGCACACGTGCCGGACGGAAGTCGCGCGGCCGCCGCGCGCGCTAAATGATTCAAAACTCCCTCGGACAGACCCTGGGTTCTGCCCGGCCTGTACTTGCAAGATTTATGCCCCTACCCGAACCCTAGATTAAAGATGTCGCGCCTTTATTGAAATACGCTAAAATATTCCCGAATTTCCCGACACCCCGGCGCGGCGGCGGCGCGGTCCAAGTCTCGCAGGCCTCGCATCTCATTCTCATTCACTCGCCGTGCCTACCTACTCAGTACTCATCTCATTGAGTTCTTTATTGTTTGTTTTTCGATCTATTTATTATGGCGGAGGGCGCCTTCTCGTTAATCCCTCGGATCCCAAATTATGGCGTAATGATGTAGCTACTCGTGTTTAATTAATTGTGCTAGAAATGTTTGCTGGTTATTTTTAATGGGACGAGAAGTTACTTATTTTACTTACACTTTTTGTATTAGCTCAATAGATATGAATGGGAAGGTCTTCATATTTGAGCTAATACTTTAGGTACCTACTGCCAAAATTATGATAATGATTGGTGAATAATAATTTTCACTTAGTTTCGGCCAAGTTTAACAATGTTTTTATTAGATACGGAGAGTTCACGTGTATTTCAAACTATGTATATAATAATCCTTCTTGTAAGTTTTCATGATTCGGCAAAATAATTTATTTTTCAATTTCTAATTTCAATGAAGCAGTGTATGTGTGAAGCAGTCTATTCTGGTGTGTGTGAAGTCTTAAGTTAAATCATCATCATCGTATATATGAATAGTACAACAAACACATTAACACATAATCTTATAAAAAGTTAGCGTTGACATTATGTCACCATTACGTATGGTAATCAATACATCAAGTCTGCGCTAACTTTTTATAAGATAGACCGTTAATCTTTAATCTATATATAGGTACTTAAAAATATCAGTAAGTAAAAAATATGATGTTAAAAAGGATTAAATACTTAATACATAAGCAAAATCAAAAAATAGTGCACGTGTGTATAAAGTTACGAACGTCAGTTCTGAACCCAACTGAATTCGCCATGCAAATGGGGACTTTCCCTCTTTCCCGACGACAGGCTTTCACTGTAACTAAAGTTTCAGTAACAGAACTAATACAGTCTAACTTATTGATTGGTGCAATAAACGTGATATGTTAAGCTTAGTTTCTAGCTTTCAAACACGTAATCATACTTCATTCAGTAAAATCACAAGGATCATTTGATTGTCTCATATAGTGATTCTAGCTTCCTCGCGATTAGATCCAAGAACGGACAAGAAACTTAAAGCCTGGTTCCAAATGTTTTTTTTTTGTAATCAATAGACCGTCCTTTGGCTTCAATCTCGCCTGATGGTAAGCATACATTTTTAGCGGTGGTTTTTTTATGAATCTTCTTCCAAATAATTAATATTAAATGCTTACGTTCTAGTGTAGCGTCGATTCAACTAGTAACGTTTAAATACAAGATAATGATAAAAATCAGGGACATACAGATATATATGCAAATATACTAAAATTCAAAATGTTTGAAGAGGTCTTTTGTTTTAACATTTTGAAGTGGTCATCAATATCCTGTAATGTCAATAAATGCAACGCACCTTTTTAATTAGTCATCACAGAAAACCGGCACTTGTTTAGGGCTTTGCATCAGTTAATGCTGATTGATGACTAGTTTTGGTGATCGTTACAAAGTCAAAGTCAAATATTTCTTTATTCAATAAAATCACAAGGATCATTGAGAATCGTCCTACATACTAGGTGATTACACAAAAATATTTCCATGTGAAGTTAGAACAGAATAGTTGGACTTTTTGCTTTTAAATGCAAAATAAGTTTCATTCTTTACTATTCGTACATGTATTATATCTTATCTGGTCATAAGAATTCATAATACTTAGTGATGTCAGTCTTTCGTTTTAGTGTCGTTTTCTGTAAGTTTCCATAATAACTGATTTTCACTTTTACTGTGACATAACTGCACTTGGCCGATTTACGAGCTGGCTCGTTCGGTTTCAGTTGGAAACTTGCTCGTAACTTATACTTATACCTGTGATGACGTCACACTAAGGCTAACTTTGTTTATGCTTTAATAGGTTAATAACTTACTTTCTAAGGCACGTGACTTGCACGCAAATACTAGATAATAACTGATGAATGAATAAGTATTACATTTAATTCATCGATTTGTTTGTTCATTGAGACTAATTATTCAACTTAGTATTAGATGATGACATTTAGGTACTGATAGCTTGTTAGATGTTGACTTTGTATGCAATTTAGGTCAAATATCTGTAAAATAAAAATAATCAAATTTGTCATAGAAGGAATTTTCCAATTTTGAAGTAAAAAACAATTTAAAAACTTTCTGCACACCCAGGAAGACTGGCAGACAATGCTCTTAGCATTAAGTCATCCAAGCACTAGTTGTTATGTGTGAAATTTTTAAATAAATAAATAAAACCCAGTGAAATATATGAACACTTAGATAAATGTGAAACTGGTTATTGCTAACTGTTAAGTCCCCAGTACACAATGGCCCATGCTGGCCCACGACAGGCCATCGCCATTGTGTACACGGGGCAATGGCGTATGATGGCGGACAATTGTCAACCGTGGCGCGCAATCGGAAAGTTGTCGGTTTTTCGGGCACACTTCAAAGGAATCGTGGCGTAGCGTGGCCTGTGGTGTTCACACAATGGGCCATTGTTTAGTTTGTCACCTACAACTTTCAAGTTTATTGATTTATAATAATTGTAGTATTTTAGGTACGATGTTTTCAGATGAATGATGCATTTAATCGTATAGTAGACTCCCTGAAAATACATATTTTAAAAAAAGAGACATTTCTTCTACGTCCATCGCAAGTGGATTGCCAGGCAGCAATGAGACATGCGCCATTGTGTGAACACCTGTGAACACAAGTGATCGTGGCCTACAGTGGTGCATTGCAAAGCGTGGCCCAGTATACGCCATTGTGTACTGGAGCCTTTAGGAGATACTTCGAATAGGTCCTTATACGAGTAATTAGTACGATTGCAAACCAAGAGAGAAGCATGTGTTTGTAAAGGTAGCGGTCAGTGTTCGAAATATAGTCGCCTAGAGATGCAACGACCTGGCCTACATAGGTAACTACAGGAGGCTTGGATATCAAAGCAATCTGGCCGGGTCGGCCGAGGCGCAATTCGGCCTCCTTGCGCATATTGCATGCACGTACCAATGAAGTTTGCTTTGTAGGCGGTAATCTGGGGGTATCGGGGTGGTGGGTGGCGGGTTATGTACACACGAGCCTGAGGCGTCGAGGTAGGCAAATGGCCGGCGAGGCGGGCGCGTAGGCCGAGATCTCGAGCGATATCGATCCGCGGTGCCCGGCCGGCCGTCGCCACGGACACCGCTCGCGGCGGGAGGGCGGCGCCGCGTGACAATAACACTCCTTTGTTTGCTGAACCACACTCCAGGCTTTCCCTGAATCCTTGGACCCGAAGCTCTAGCTGAACCCCAGGAGCTATTGATTTGGTTAAGGCTAAACGGGGTTCAAAGTATCTTAATAAAATCATCATCCGTATTCTTAGTCAAAGAACCTAATCTTGGACGTGATTGGATCGCAAATGATTTTATAAAAAAAATAAAAAAAATCATCGATATCGATGATATTTTTTCAAGTGAAATGTCGCATCCCTAGCCCGCGTCGCGACCGCGCGGCGGCAGCGGGTGGCGCAAATCACTCGCGTGGACTGCCGTTCTTGGAGAGCGCTCCCATTTGCGCTGCGGTCGTTTGCCGTATATTTATTTTTATTTGTCGATAAAAAATTCACGAGTCCAGCGAGTCACAAAGACTACCTAATGCACGTTCAAGTATTCTAGTTGGTTGCGGTGTATAGGTACATAAGCGCGTTTTGCACTTCGCTAGAGTAAATTGTTTTTTTAACTTGAGGAGCTTTGAGAATTATTTCGTTCACTGGAAAGAATTAAAGAAGTACTTGTACATACTTGTTATGATTTTTTTTAGTCTGTGACATTAAAAGTGTTTTAATAGATACATTTACCTACTTTACTTCAATCTATCGTTTCTAATATATAAGTAGGTAAGAGTTAGATCACGATCTCAGTTGATGTTAAGTGATGATATGTATTTACCATACACTTATTATATATATTGTTATACCATACCATACATATAAAATCACTAACATGAACACCGGCCACAAGATCCATTAATTGACTGTCTTAATATATCTAAACGTCTTCAAATACATAAATAATAACATTTATCTACCTAATCTATCATATTTCGGTTTTTCTATTAATCCTATTCTATTTGGAAAAGTTTACCAAAAATGATAGATACATGGTCTACATTTTCATATGATCTGCAGCATTGCAGAGTTTCTCGATAACGAGAATAAAATATCACAAAAAATAAAAATAAAATTCACCGATATCGATAAAAGTTGTCACAGCGCTTTCAATTAGAGGCACAGCACGGCTTCGCATGAGTGGCGTCTGTACGCGTCGTCGCGACCCACCCTCGCACCCCCAACTGGACCCCCGCCCAAATCGATACTCGCGAGTCGAGTGTCTTGCATCGATATATCGATATAAATTGGGCAGCCCTAGTTTTTTTTTTCTATCTATCCTATGGAACACATACGGTACACCTTTGTCCAGCAGTGGGATGAGATAGGAATTTTATCATCCTTCTGCTGGGCAAAGGTGTACCCCAAGTCCTTAATTAAATTGTTTATTTTTTAATGATAGATAAGTACTTATGTATTTAAATACTAAAGTACCTAATTAAAGCTATAATTATCAAGATATGGATAATTGAACATATTATATTAAATAGTTTTTTTATGTGGTAAAAAGCTAATAACCATGATAACAACGTAATTAATAAGTTGTATATAAAATATACACTATTGTGACATATTCATATGAAACTCCTCGTTTTATTAAATTTTCTCGTTATTGTCATGTTTCCATTTAAAACCCGGTAGATGTTGACCGCTATTTTTATATTAAAAAAAAAACTATTGCTCAAAAACGTTCAACATCTACCGGTTCTTTAATGGAAACATGACAATCACGACAAAGGTTTATACCTATTTATGATTTTCTATCTAACAATTTATGGGCCTGTCATTATAGTCTGTGTCTTTTGCTACAGATAAATAAAATATCCTAGAATATCGGTGCATTATCTGTTCGTCTTTCGGTCGCCTTCACCTCCAACAGAGCTAAACCATTTAAGCTGAAGATTTGAACATGTCTTGGGCGACTTGGCTGACGGCAAAAGCCCTTATTTTTAAAAGTCTGTATTTATTGCTTTAAATGTTGGGATATTTTTTTTTATCCACTTAAACTAATACAGCGTAAGCTTCTTTCTCAGTGCTTCAATAATTTATAAAAATTGGCATAAACATTTTCAGTTAAAAGTATTTATTTTTGAGATTATGCATCGCGATCTTTATTGTTATATTGCTAATATTGTCACATAAGTTGGCAATTAATTTATAGGTAGGTACTCGATTTACTATCCCTTATTAAATGATAAAAGGATTAAGTATATGAATAACTTTCCGGATTCGGTGTATCGTCGCAAGGTCGCAACTGTTAAATAAAAGTAAAAAAAATTGTTAAATAACGACGAGTAACTCTAATGCAATAAATGAATTATCAAAGTTTTAAATGTACAGATTTATTCTCTAGACTTTATTGCACATATAAACATTGATAGAAAATACTTTTCATATAAGTAGGTAGGTAGGTACAGTATAAAATCCATTTTATTTTTTTTAGAAAACTTTAAAACTTTAGAGTTCGTTTAAAATCACAACAAAAATATCTGGATTGACAAAATCCGATATTAGCATCATGTATATTATACTTTTATCGATATCGATATTAAAACTAAATCGTTCGTAGCACATCCCTAGCTTGGGCGTCTTGTTCGGGCTCCGAATAACGCTTGGTCAAGCGCGACTCAAAGCTACGTAGCACGGTCTAATTTGAGCCGAGCACTGCGGTGCCTCTGTACGCTTCGCTCTGCACTGAATATTATATTCTATTCTACCTTCCATCTACCTTTGTACTTTACCTAGAGCTATATAGATTCTGTAGACAGAGAGAAACAAAGAATACATAGATATTCTATATTATAGAATATCAAAGAATACATAGATAATAGATATTCTATACTATAGAATGTCAGAGAATAAGTATATAGATATTCTATATTATACAATAGTATTCTTTGTATGTATTAACAAAAAAAATGTACTTAAAGGTACTTAAAAGTATTCATTATTAGTACCTAAGTATTCATCAGCAAGCTTTGTTTGGGACTAGAATACGATGTGTGAAATGTCCATAAATATTTATTAATTTGTTTTTTTTTGACTTAGCTTCTTAGCTTAGCAATCAATTTTACCGATAAAACATATGTTCAAGAAGCGTTCCTAGTGTTTTAGGTATTCTAAGTAGGTATTTCTTATTTCTAAGTAACTTAGTGCTTGGTTTATCTGCTCTCCAAGAATCACCGTTCAGTATCCAACTTTGAATTTCCTTACAGATATACCATTACAATTAAACTTGATTTTCTTAGTATCCTCAGACAGAATCCTAAAGATATGGAGATATGTATATAAATATAGGAAATGCCTCCTGAGTTTTGTATATTGTATGTAATGTATGCGAAAGAAGTGGATTCGTTTTTGTAAGTGAAAATTATTGACGTCTCTATCAGAGGTACTTACCTTGTTTTTAAGACAAACTTTACAAGACATTACTTCTTTATCACCAACGACATATGTTTTTAAGACGCAAAACTTTACTTCCTACGACGTTTTCATAGTTTCTAAGAAAAAAAGAATAAATATTTGTTATTGAATATTGGATATTTCTAATTAAGTATTCTGAAACATTTTAACATTACAGCAAATAGTTAACTCATTACTACATAAACTCCCACTAAGTCACGTGACTGATCTGATAATAGGCTTATTAGATGATGATAATTTTCTAATGATGCTGACTACGTGTCTTTTATTTATGGAAGTAATCTCTATACATTATTTGTTTAATACTAACCCGAATAAAACTCTACAAAATAAATGAACAATATTTATTTAACATTTTAACTCATTCAAATAAATAAACTTACAACGTTATATTTACTTAAATAACCAAAAAGTTATATTGCATTCATTCAAAGAGTTGCTACCTACTTAGGTACTACTCTAGTCATTACAACAATTCAACTTCCATTAACAGAATAAAAATATGATAGCGAAAGTGTTGAAAAGTTTGTACTGAAAAGTGAAAGTTGGGGTAAAAGTTACACGAACTTGTTTTCAACAACTTTGGATTCAATTTGTAGGGTGGTGGGAGGGGTGGCGCCCTAGCGTAGTACACAATACGATTTATTTATGAATCTGTGGCGTAAAAAAGGCGGGAACGGTTTTTGTGTAGAATCTGTGGATACAGTTTGTGAGCGCAGTGCAGGTGTGTTTTTTTTATTATTTGTTTAGACACTTACTTACTACTTATGTAAGATAGCTTTTATTTCTGATAATAGTTAGTAGAAACCTTCGATTATTAAAAGCCTAGAAACTGAGATAGTACCTACATACGTTACCTTATCTACTCGGAAAAGTGGTTGGCAATTTATTGTATCAATTTTAAAAAAAACTTTTTTGAATCAGTTTTGCAAACTGGCGCCATCTTTTGAAAGCTTTCTGAACGTTTAAGAACCTCACCCACTAGCGCTTAGGTTGTTGAATGAAGCTTTTCGCATACGGAAAAACAAAGAACAAGCTTTTAGATTTGCTCCGCTTTCCACCCACAGATGTCGCTTTACCGTAAGACTCATTATTGTAATGTTGAAACAACATCGTGCAAAATTAGGGAATTAGATGCGAATTTAAACAATTTTTCTGGAAATCGTTTGTAGGTACCTAGGTATAATTGTTTTGCGTTGACAGTTTTACAGTCCAACTACAGCCGTAGACTTTTCTAAATATGAATGATGATGATGATAGGACAGTGATCTCCAAAAACTGAACGCTATGATTTTTTTTCATATTTCGCTATTCTTTACTTCTTCTTCCTCATGTCGCTGAATAACCAGTTAAAAAAAATGGATTCACTAATTTTCACAAAAATCATCCATCCTACTTAAAAACTATAAATCAAACTGACGCGCTCACATAGGTATGATTCTTCGCCTGTTCCCCATAAATATGATGCTGTCTGCTACTTCCAGCCGGAGCGCCTAATGTCTCCGTTCTCGGTGATCATTCGTCGCAGCGGGAACCCGTTCGAGCTGGCCCATGTCCTCGTCTCCTGGCTGCTGGGCGCTGGCTACGACGCTTACGTAGTCGTGGGCTGTGCTGAACGTGACACCTGCATGGCGATACGGTACAGAACTGCATGTCCTGATGTGCCAGATGAGCGGGAGGTAAGTATATGGAGCTGGAGAGTATATATATAAAAAGAGCTCTTGGGGTAAATGAATTTAAAGAAATAGCAGGAACAGACTTAACAGAGATCGCTAGAGATAGAAAGACATGGAACTGGAGGAGGCCTTCACTCGAACAGGGATCCTTGGATGAGGGAAAAATAAACATAATATTAGACACTTTGTTTGGATTGTGAAGGTCAACAAACATCCAATATACATCCAGCAGCTTTATATTGGCCTAAACAAAAATTGCCTATTTCCTCCACTTTACCTTTTACAATTACATAATTACTATGCTTAGTAGATACTCAGGAAGCAAATCTACATCTATACTTGACAATTCCCATTTAATCCAATTTCCAACTTGACAAGGACCAGTCAGACTACGCTTTTCCACGATCTAACAGGTCTAATCATCATCATAGTTCATAGTTCTTTATTTATAACATTCGTTACAGGTCATTTCATTTGCAAACAATAATAAGTGAATAAATCAAAACAAAAAATTCATAAACAATAGTAGGTACCTACATATAAATGGTCCAAATAAAAACATCAATTAATAAAGTAAGTACAAGTAAAATACGGTAAGTAAATTGAATAAATTAAAAGTGCATGCAATAAAATTAATAATAAAAAATAAAAAACAGTTAAATTAATTAATAAATTCATCAATCCTGTAAAAGGATTGATCAATTAGCCAGTTCTTAAGTTTGTTTTTAAAGGATTGCGTCGTCGGTGCGGTAGTTATGGAGACTGGAAGACGGTTGTACGCAGCTGGTCCCATTATATGGACTAGTTTACTCCTACATCAAATTGCATTTGAAGGTTATATATTTTTCCAGGTGGTGTACGTACCCCCGCCTCCAGACGAAGAGCCTCGGTACCGACTGGTGCCGTTACCAGACCTGACTTCCAAGTACTGCCAGGAAATGGATCAGAAAGCAGCAGATGCTAGACAGGCTGAGCTCGATAAGATTGAAAATGAACGGTTGAGGAAAATAGCTGTAAGGTTTTTGATTTTCACAAACAGCTTCTGTCTTGGCAAAGTCTTTCTGACGAGAGTAAGTAATCTAGATTCTCATCAAAGTAGATTATTTTATTGCTTGATGATCGCTTTTAGTGCATATGTAAATACAGAAGTTTTAAGCTATTGCATAGCTTCTATCGCGGGCCTTGAGCGTGGAGACTGAATCCAGAAATTCCATAACTAAATAACTTAGGGAAAATAACCTAACACTGCCCATGCGTCCAGCAAAAAATGCTATGAAATAGCTTTACCGTGGCAGTACCCGAGTGCCATACGACTTTTTTTTTGTTACAGGTAACATAGTGTAAGTACTTTATGTAGACAAAGTTCAGCTCTTAACCTGTTTCTTATTAAACACCCACTACTTTACTTCTTTCTTTTCCTTTTTCTAGCTCTTTCTTTCCTTCGTCTCACACTGTTTTTCTTCCTAGCTGTTAGAAAAGCCTCCAGATGATGATATCAACGGTTGGCGCACCCACGCCTGGGTGCTTATTTTACCAGGATTCATGGACATCACTGACCCTTTTTTCATAGAACCCAGTGAGGGGAAAGCATATCCTATCGAAGCTAAGCAGTACCATCATATCGAGAGTGTTTACAACAGTGAGAACTATTATGTGAGTTTTGGCCTTTGTAGAAAATAGTGATAGACTAAAACACATTTTACGAAAGCTCCGTTAAGTTCATTGGTGTAACTCCACACATTAAGAATTGTGTAGGTAAGGAGATTATAAAAACAAATGACTGTAAACTCATGTCATGAAAAATGGCCATTGATTGCAAATGATCTTATTTGTCAGCTATTTTCTGTTCATTTTTGTCATACGAAGTTCTTGTATTACTAGCAACCTTAAGAACTCTATCATTTTAACATTTACTTTAAGAAACAAGTCAATACTTTTTCCAGGTAAACCTTCAAACCACAACTGAAGGTCCAGGATCTTTAAATTATGATCTCTGTGAGCTGACTTGCTGGGAGCATTTACTAGCTGGAGAGCCATTCTTCAGAAGACAGCTGGTTGGCATCGACTATGCTGATAAAAGAACTGCAGTGGATACTGAAAAGCATCTCGATATACCAACCAGTTGGGTGGAAAAGCTAGACATATCTGCTGATGGTAAATCTTGACTTATCCTAAGCTTTCGAGCCGATGGACTCTGCTAACATAGTCCAAATACACTGAAGTCGCTATTAATATTCTGTTTGCTAAATATATTATAGTTATTCCAACTCTAGTTAAAATCTTGCAATTTTAATTCAGCATAAAGATGGCTACGTAAAATTTGGCTTAGTATAGGTTTCGGGCGTTGCACAAGGTGAATTATCGGTCCTATTTTATACATTACATTTAACACATCTTATTATTTTATTTACAGAGTTTGAGCAGCGTTATCCGGGTAGTCACAAAGTAGTTCATTACAAAAAGGTTATTTTAGAGAAGTTCTCTCCATACTCTGAACGCGATGGCATCGTAAAGAGAGTTAAAATATACGACGACTATGCTCTTACTATTCCTTTGCTTACGTGAGTCAAATAAAGTGATTTAGGGAATAAATATTTTGTTAAACGGATTAGTAACGATGTCATATTTTTTCCAGTTATGAATGGTACAAACACAGAGTAGATTTAATGGAAACTCTGAAAATAGATCACGTTAAACGAGAAATGAGGGAAACATTTGGTATCGGACGAAAAGACCATCTAATCAGTAAGTGACTAGTTCCTAAAAGGTTCATAAAGCCAAGTCATAATTTTATGATTGTGTAGTATCTTAAATGTGTAAATTGTGTTTTAGTATTCATTAATGTTATTGATTGTTAGAACTATCATCATCTTCCTACCCTTGTCCCACATTATGTGGGGTCGGTACAACACGTCCTCTTCTTCCACTCTCCTCTATCAGACGTCATCTCAATGCTCACACCTTTGTTTGTTAGAACCGTTTTAGTTAATATAAATAAATAAATCATGTTAAACATAAGACTATCATTGTATTAAGTAAATTAATGAATATGTGTTGTACAGAGCATGAATATTCGATGGATGCTCCCGTCACGTCCGTGGAAGGCGTCAGAACTTTAGAATTCAACTATTACGCGCGACTCGACCATCTATCCAAGCTAGTCTGTTCTCCCCTTACTTTTGATGAATACTACACAAAACGGATTGACAGGTTAATATCATCATAATCTGTGATAGATAACATAGGTCTTAAAAAGTCATTTTTTGAATTTCCCAAAAATATTTTCAGACTAGAATCCAGGGTAATAACATACTCGGAGGGTAATAAAGTTGAACCAAAACGTGCAGTCAAAGATATTGTAGAAACTTATAGTAGAAACTACAGTATTCCAGCAAAACAAGATGTTTGGAAGAAAATTTTCCATATACAAGAGAACACTATAGAGCTTCTATACCATTACGCATATAACTTTGTGACGAATAACACGAGGAGTTATATTAAACCGAATTTGGCTGAGACTGGGGGAAAGATCTTGTTTTATCCCGATAAAACATCCGGGTATATTGTAAGTCAAATTATTTATAAACTTTATCATGTCGTATCTGATGTTAACTCTGCCTATAACAACGCAATACCTCACAAAATATGTTATCTTTGACTTATCTTAAGGCAAAATCGTTATCATTTAAAATTTTCTTAAGCTCTGTGATTTTAAGTGATAGTTTTTGCCAATAAATTTTAAACTAATAGCAGGAAGCGAGAAGCTTAGTTTCTAGACGGTTTCATCTTTTTTTTTATTCAAAATATAACATTATTAATGAATATGACTGTGATTCCACGAATTAATCAACTATTTGTTTCTTTATAGTTAAAAATCAATTCTTTATAAGTAAAAACAATACGTAAAATTATTATTTCATATCATCTTTTAAACGAATAATTATAATAAAATGTTTCTACTGATATTTAGGCCGATCCATGCGCGAAAATACCCCGTCCTTTAGACGTGTACTACGCTCTTTGTGACAACATGGATTGGGAATACAAAACGAACAAACACATACGAGATCGTGAGACAGACATTAATGGATACCTGAGACAGAGACATAAGGAACTGATGGAACCGTTGTTATACGTGGCTCTGTTCGATACTGAGAGGAATGATGCTGCTAAGAAGGGCTGGAAGGAACAGGTAAAGAAATTCTTGAATTTTTGGAAAGACCCTGTGTTTTTGGATAACGGTCTCTAAGATTTTGTTTATGTCATTTTCGTGAGTGTCGACTATTGGGCATTGTTCTTATTGAAAGTAAAAGAATGAAGACCTATGGAAAACAATAACATTAGAAGAGTCAAGATAATTAACGCGTTGAAGTCTTCTGTATAAGATAATAAATTTACAATTTTTTTACTATAAAAATGTTTTTATATTTTGCAATTTGATGAAGTCTATTTTTATATTCCAGTTTTAGTCATATTTTAGTCTTTTCATCAAATTTTTTTTAGATTAAAACACTGAATAGTAGATCAAGTTTGCCGCATTTATTATGTTGAGAATTTTTATTATGTTTAATCTTGTCAGGAAACACAAAAAGCTGAAGTGACAGAACGCGAAAAAGAAGCAGAAATCGATCCTCTAGCACCATACCTCGCTCGGATGTTCGGCTCAGGGCATGGTGCCGGTTCGATGCTCACCGTGAAGGAAGCCACTTTAGTCAGGGAACAATGTATCAACGACTTCAAGAGCAAACAACTAGCCAGGCAGAGTCTTGTACAAGAACGGTTTGATAAGGTTGTGATAACTAAGACATTATTTGACGACCGATGTCGCGGCGGTCGAAGGCCCATGTGACGCGGAGGTTGCGGGTTCGATTCCCGCCTTTGGATAAATGTTTGTACGATCTGCAAATATTTATTCCGGGTGTTCTGGGTATAAATATACCCAGAACGGAATATAGGCGTCGCAGACGGACCTTCGCCCGCCGCGCCACATCGGTCGTCGAGAGAATCTCGCCTGCAGTAGCAGACATTTTATAGCGTTACAAAAAAAGCGCTTACTAATTTATACTTATATGTTTTCAGCTAAACTCTGAGTACAAGAGTAAGAGGCTCTGGTATCTAGCAAACCAGTTCATTCTGACACCAGAAAAGGAGAGTGCCTATTTTGCTATGAGGTGAGTTCACACACACTACTTATATAAGTAGGTATAGGTATCATAGGGATATTGTGGATATGAAAACTAGTAACAAAATTTCAGCATAGACTATAAATCTCGTGTTGTATGAAACGCATTTCACATATCGATATATCGTTTCATACATCATTCCGATCTCAGTTTTTGAGAGTTCAAGTTTAGTTCGAGATCTTTGCTAACCTTGTTCTCTAATACGAAATCGAACGAAAAGTATTTTTGTAATATTTCTGTTTATTTATTTATTTAATTGTACCCATAGCATAAGCGTTTTTCAAAGGAATTCGAAAATATATAAAATACCTACTTATATAATTCTTATAAAAAAAACCAGATAAAACAATCACATAATTACTAAAACTCTTTTTTAGTCACTTACAGTCACTTTATAGTGATCCTAAAATATCTTAGGTAGACCAAACCAAAAGTGTCCTAGTAAAGTCATGTTTATTTATTTTTAGTGCTGAATTGGCGTTCCAAGTCCACACATTAGAAGTTCGGCTGACGAGACACAGAGATCTATCGGTGCCCAGGTTCAAAATCCTGATGGATTACTTAGACAAGCATCCATTACTGCGCGAGTATATTCGCGTCAAGTATTACTATAGAAAGTAGCTTACCTAGACCATTTGAAGTTTGCGGGTAGATTTACCATTTTAAAAATGTACGCGTGTTGGACTCATTAATGCACTCAGCG
This sequence comes from Ecliptopera silaceata, assembly GCA_932527185.1. Classification (NCBI taxonomy): domain Eukaryota; kingdom Metazoa; phylum Arthropoda; class Insecta; order Lepidoptera; family Geometridae; genus Ecliptopera; species Ecliptopera silaceata. Next base: position 2,707,968 of record OW052208.1, on the reverse strand, counting down.
TATTATTACTTTCGCAGTTGGCGGGTAGTTTGATATTATGATGATTTATTATTGTTTGTGAAATAAAAGATTTTATTACTATTCATATTTTATTTTATTTATAATGAGTATACCTTACAGATAAATTCAATTTGAGATTTCATTTCATTTTAATATAGAATTCTCACACATCACTACCAACTGGCGCATGCGGTGGGATTCGGAACTATCAATATGTACATATTTAGTTAATAATAATTAGTAAGATCCTACCTAACATTAGTATTTAACTGGCGCAGGCGGTAGGATCACACTACTACTATTAACTCAGTTCCACGTTTAACGACTAAAGAGTTCTTCAATGCTTTGGTAGGATCCAACTTTGATGTGGATGTTCCACATTCATGTTCCAATCACCAGCGCCTCCTAGTAAGTTACCCCTTCCATCATGAGTTGCCAATGCTAGTCGTGAGAATTTGTTGGCTAGGCGACGTTGGGGGGAATCTGGGCGGGTTAATGGGGGCAAGGAAATGCTGCCGGAATCTGTAAAAGAAAATTTAATAATAATAATTTTGGTATAACACGAAACTACCAAAAAATACCAAAGGTATAAAACTTCTCAGGGCAAGAAGCTTTTTTTAAATTGCTTGCAATGCTGTATTGTTTTGATTTTGGACTTAGTGCAACTACAAGGACATAAGTCTTGTACTGTGTCTCAGAGTGTTGGACACAGCGCAATGCTTCATAGAGCACGTCCTCAAACATCTGTTTTCAAAAAGCATTTATGATTGTAAGTTTGAAAAAATTACGCTAAAAACTGACCAGAATGGTAATCACCGTAGTTGGCATGATCGCTAGGAGTTTCTTGACCAAGTCGTTTTCTGTACTCTCCAGCAAAATGCTCTATCAAAGTATCCATCATCAGAGCTTGCTTCGAAAATACCTGGAATAGTGAACACTATGATTTTATAACAACTTAAAAGTCGTGCAGAATTTTACCGTAATAAGCAGTTATAAGTCAGAATATTTCAGTAATACCTATTATAAGGAGCATTTAGGATCATCTTATTCAAGGTCTTCCAATAGGGACTTCTAAACTTGATGAACGTGACCGGTACATCGTGATTTGAAAAAACCAGACTGAACAAATGTCGGCCGTTTTGATAGATGTAGTTTCAACAAGATGGCCGCTATCAAATTTCAAGTCCCTATTAGCAGACCCTATTTAAGATATCAAAAAGTAGGATTACCTGTAAAATTTTGGAAACCCTCAGTCCGTTTTCCACGACCATGAACTGGAGAAAGAGACAAGGAAGCGAATCTTCGTTCACGTCTGAAGGTAGACCTATGTCCCACGATAGTTCTTCATATGCCAATCCTAAAAGCACCGTCTAGAACAAAGCACATGACATTAATATGCGGAAGTTTATGCACAGTTTTTCATGTAGTCTAGATGGTGATTATCTGCAGAATGTATTTGGCAAACAAAAGGAAAACTTTGGAAGAGACGAAGACCGGGCTTAGTGGCGCGTCTTGGGAGAAATATACGTCCAGCAGTGGACTGACACAGATTAATGATAATATGAATATCAATGGTTGTTGTAAATGGATAGAGGATTGGAAAACTCGTTTAGGCAAGCGTAGTGTAGGATGCCAGCAAGATGGAGCGACAATCTACGGAATGTAGCTGACAAACACTGGATGAGAAGAGACCAAGACTGGGCTTAGTAGCGCGTCTAGGGAGAGACCTTCGTCCAGCAGTGGACTGATATAGGTCAATGATGATATTAATTATAAATTAGCTTATCTCAATATACTTACACTCTCAGTATCATCAATAACGTAAACCCCATTAGAATTGACAGCCACTAACACTGGTATGTCTTCATGGGTCAGGAGACTGGTCAGACTTCGAACTGGCTGCTCGATTTGTCCTTGGAAAAATGCAGCACTGAAAATGAAAATAATATTCTATTATATTTGTATTCATTAATACCAAAACTGACAACTTTTAGATCAGTTTTGCTCTCAAGCCAACAACGCAACGTTTTAAAGCCATTTACTTTCATAAACTATAATATACAAATTGGTATTTTTACAATAATATAAACACTTCAATTTTATCAAATTTCATTCATTTTTATTTTACAGACCAAAGTTCCACAACAGAAGCTGTTTTTCTTACAAATAATTATTGAAAATGTTATCAATCAAATCAATACTAAATTAAAATTATAATATGAACCTAGATATAAGACTAAAATTTTTGCACACCACAATTTGGTAAAAATATGTGACACTTATACTTACCCACTATGACATCTTGTACATTATTCTACCATGTTTTTTTGCAAATAAATAAATGAATGAATGAATGAATGAATGAAAAACTTACCCATAAGTAGGTAACGTCCGTACATGTGACAGGTATTTGTGCCTCAGTTTCCTAGGCGGCGCGGCGGGTGGTCTTTGAGCCTGTTCAAATAACATCGCTTCAGGACTGCCTTTGCGCCCAGCTGGTAACAACTGAGCCCAACGACCGGACCGGGCGTGAAGGGGTAGGTATTTATCTTGATTCTCTCTGTAGATCAATAATTTGGACTTTGAGAAAGCGTTTGTAAAAACATCTGGAGTTTTATAGTAAGAAATTTTAAATGTATCGAAATGGAAATTTTAGGAACGATCAAGACTCTTGATATAAGGAAACTGTTGCATTTCCAAAACAAAACGTTTAGCAAGTTTAGTATTATTACTGTATATTTTGGGCGTACCACAAGGTACTACGTTAGGTTCTTCTCTATTACTTCTGTATTATTTTGAAAAACTTAATAGAATACCAATAGGGGTTGATAGAATATAATCAAACTCTTGCCAGAAAAGCTTGGACGCAGGTCGCATCTTAGTACTTATATGCAAACCTGAAAAACTTGGCAGTATGCCTGTGAGGATCGAAAGGTCCGAGTTGAATCCTAGCTTGCAGGCCGCCTAGCATCACAGCTTGCGCACTTTCTAGAGGATATCTACCGGTCACCACGTTGTGACGAGCTTCTTCGTATAGCAGCTCTTGGATACGGGAATCTCTGAAGGCAGATTGTTTTAAGTTTAGATTATAACTAGTAATACGTACACGACATATTATGTATATGTTTATATTAACTATAGAACTAGTAAACGCATCAATAGATAAGATTTTTATACTAAAAGTCTGGCTTAGCTTAGATGTAGCCATTGACATAGAAAATGGTATATGCAATAGACTTACTAAATTAAAATGTGTGGTCAGTAACAGTCTCTTTTCTGTAGGTCTGTAAGTTCAAGTAGAAATATTACAAATACTGGTCACATGATTCCCATGATTCACATGATTCCGTTCAAACTAAATAATAAATAAATAAATAAATAAATAAAAAAAAACTTTCAAATAGAAACTTCTATTCTCTGAAAATAAAGCTAATTATAAAGATCTACATACTTGATTCCTTCCTCAAGATGCTTGGGAAAGAAGATGTTTCTCTGCAATCGTAGAACAGGTTGATCTCTCGACCGTCTAGAAGGTGAGCCGTGTCCATAACGAGCCACCAGGGTTTGCCAACTGGCCCACATTCGCCAGGGACAATGATGGGGCTTTAGCTGGATCTCTGTCATGAATGAATAGACAGGCGTCACAGCTCAGTGGGTAGTAACCCACGAGCTACATGGAAGGCAGAGCTTCCATGCTGTAGCTCGTAGGTTCGATTCCCATCCAAAGAAAATGTTTGTGTTTGTGTAATGAACATAATTATTTATTCTGTGTCTGGGTGTTTCTATGTAAGTCTTCTAGTACCCATAACACAAGCTCTGCTTAGCTTGTGGCTAGATGATGTTGTGTGGATTGTCCAGTATTATTTATTATTATATTATTAAATTAAGTATTTACAAAAAAAAATGATATAAGTATTCTATCAGCAGTCTAGTTCCCATAGTACAAGCTTTGCTTAGTTTGGAACTAGAGTGTGATGTGTGAATTGTCCGTGAATATTTATTTATATTTATTTATTTGTTGAGACCTTTCTTTTTTCCTTTATTTGATGAGGCAGGGCTCAGTGGCGCGTCTTGGGAGAGACCTACGTCCAGCAGTGGACTAATATAGGTTGATGATTATGATGATGATGATGATGATGATGATGATTTGATGAGACTTTCAACCCACTCACCCAGTAAAGGGCTGCACATCCACAAAGCAAAGACATTAGCTGCGACACTCCTAGCGGTAGCTAGTGAAAACCCCAACTCTTCGGTCCCCAGCACTGCTGTGAGGAACCGGTGTGCTGTCACGCAAGATGGAACTTCCTCCGAAGACATCTCCACCATGACAGCGGTCCGTGACATTAGGTACACGCATGTGACAGGGGGCGCTGAGGTGGATGATGATGATGCGGTGCTGCCTGATGACCCTGGTTGCATCAAACATTTCATTTAAGTATTTATTTCGCAATATTATCACAGTGAATGTCACACAACTTTCCATAGGACTTTTAGTTTTGCCGGAAATCGAGAAAAAGCGTTTTTTACCCTTAAAAGCTCACCCCCATCCCCTTCCCGCGCTCAGATCGCCCGTAAATTATTTTTCCTTTCATTTTAATAATATTCCCCTCCTTTTCTAAAGAGAATTCCTACTATTAATTTCTTTGTCTTTTTGTTATTTTTCAAGGCTATAAGATAGCTCGACTGTTTTTGTAGTAAAGTTCCTAGTAAAGGAGCTAGTAGGTTCCTACTCGGTTTGCCTACCATCCTATTACGTAAGTAGTAGTGGCTTCAAAAATTGGTATACTACGTACCATAACTTTAACTTCATGAATGCAGTAAATGAATTGAGTATTGAGGATATTTTAGTGTAGTACATAGTAGGTATTCTACCTGGTAACGGCGGTGAGATCGCACTGGAAGAACTACCGCCGCTGGTGATGGGCTCCGCGGTGCTGAAGGAGCTGGCCACCAGGCTGCTGGAAGCTGTCTGGTTCGAACAGCTGCTCAGGTTTGAACCTGGAAACGATCGGTTTGCAGGTGTTAAACTTAAAATGTTCTTTTATATTAAAAAAAATTATATCATTTTAAATTTATAACGCGGTATTATTGTGATAGGTAGTTACTTAGGTATACTTATTTTATTAGATTATCTACATCTTCATAGCACAATTGTTTTTTTTACGCTATGAGTAGGCATACAAATATCATAGCAATATCAGAGGTATTCAATATAAAACCTAACACCTTTGTTATCTATATAAACAAACAGACAAACACAAATAGACAAACTGTAGGTACCAACTGTAGGTACAGTTACTACCTATATTGGTACAGTTTGTCTCATTATTTATTACCTACGGCGACACAGAACATCATATAGCGTAAGGGACTAAATATTGAAACAATATAGATTTTTCTTAATTCAAAATCTTACAAACTGGACCAACATAGGTACAGTTACTACCTATGGTGCAGTTTGTCTCATTATTTATAACCTACGGGACCACAGAACATCATATAGCGTAAGGGACTAAATAATCTAAATATTGAAACAAAAGAGGTCTTTCTCAATTCATAATCTTACAAACTGGACTAACATAGGTAGGTACAGTTGTTGGAAACATTAATTTATGTCATATCCTAATGTAAGTGACGAACTTTTGAAACAAAAGAGTTTTTTTGAAGTGAAAACTTCTTTAGCGGCGCTGGGTGGGTAAAAACTTTCAAACTCGCGTCAGGGTCACGTGACGTCGAAAAAGCGTAAGATCTTATTTAATTTTTATACATTGCTCGTAAAACAAGAGACGACAAAAGAACACACTTGCGGTCACGCGACGTATGACTCAAACAATTAAATAGTGTTGTGGCGACATGACGTGACGATGACGTGGCGACATGACGTGACGTGACGATGACGACGAAGCCAACGAAGACACAGACACATTCGCGCTTGCGCGATGACGTGACGATGACGTGGCGACATGACGTGACGTGACGATGACGACGAAGCCAACGAAGACACAGACACATTCGCGCTTGCGCGAATGTGTCTGTGTCTTCGTTGGCTTCGTCGTTGTGTCACATTCGCGCTTGCGCGAATGTGACACAACGACATGACACAATCACAATGACACAGACTCTGTCAGTGTGTCTTCGTTGTCTTCGTCGTTGTGTCACATTCGCGCTTACGCGAATGTGACACAATGACATGACACAATCACGACTGTGGTTATATTTTTGAAGTGAAAACTTAAAAGTGAAAACACAACGTTAATATTGAAGTTTTCACTTCTGCCGGCACTCCCGGAGTGCTAGCTTTTTTTTTTAATTCAAAACCTTACCCATAACACTTTTCTCCAGTGAATCAGAACTGTTGCTTTCCTTAGAGTCGGGCTGCAAAGGCTTGTGTGGGTCATGTTTGTCCCACTCATTGTGGCGTCCTAGAGGACTGTATGATAGGTGCGGAAGTCGTTGCGACACAGAATAAAGGTGCGCGTTCACTTCCGCCTGAAGCTTTTGGCTCTGTACGCTGTAGTACTCTTCGCGGGAACGAAATTCGCTAAAAATACAGATTTCGGGTGCTTAAAGGCTTTTACTTAAAACGGTTTTTTGAAATTAATTAGTATCTAATATAAAAAAAAATGGTAGTTATTTTCATAATTGCACTTAAAATAATGGTTAAGCAAACATTCCTAGGTAGGTAAGTAGATACACAATTAGAAGTAAGTATATAAATATTATGTATCGCTAACTACAAAATTGTGCGAGTTGTGTAATTACTTCTATAGGATTTGTTACTTTTGAGAAAAGCTAAGTAAAGTAGATTCTTACGTGTATTGATACTCCGCCTGAATAGAATATCCTCGCCGTGAATATTCAACAGGAATAATGGTGATATAATTGCCATTATTCTGTACGTTGGGGTTTTCCCCATAAGCACCCATTTCTGGTTGGTGTTCCATTTGTTTTTATATTGCTAGTTGACGGTCATTTTTATAATAACGGAGAATACAGGATATTATTATAAATAAATATTTGTCTAGCTAGGTCAAAGGAAATTATTGATCGCAATTTCGCGGGTCAATGGTGAACGAATGAATGAGTTGTAATGTGGGCATTGCTAGTAAAAAAAATCTTCTATGTATATTCCACACGATCAATTTTTAGGCAAATTGTGTGAGATGTACGATTTTGACATATTTAAGTTTCATTGGACATCAATGTCAATGTCAAGTCAATCAGCTGCTTGCTTGCGTGCGTGTTTATTTACGTTTTGTTATTTATTGCCCTTTCCTTGCCCCACAGAAATATTGAGAAAAGCTGTAAAGTATCATATAATTTTCGCAACGAATGGAGGCTAAACTGAAAGAATACCGCGCTCTACGTCGCCGGAAGGAACTCATTGATAGCGCTAAAGATAAACTTGAAAAAACTAAAGACAAACTAGTAAATTTTCTAGTGCCTAATATTTTCAACGACATGACTAAAGAAAGGAACGAGGATGAAGTGTTACTTGTAAGTTTTTACCCTACCTAAACTTTAAAATTATCAGCCATTTATTCTATACTACGTACTATCATGTAATGAAACTTAAAAATGGGTCTCTTGATGTTAAGTCGTGACTGCAGCCTTCAATGCATTCACCATTATGTTTTGCATTGTACAATACCCTTCAAAATAGGTAAAAATAGCACTAAGATCAACACTGCTTTACAGAAACAGGCAAGGTAGGCTCTTTTCCAGATAAACTGGTTCACAAAGACATTTTCTTTGCTTCAGATGGATGAAGAACCAAAACCCCATGTCAAAACCCTGCTAATTCAACCCGAGGACCACTGCGATGCTGCCTCAGAGATCAGTGAAGTGGAATCAATAGTGGAACCTTACCAGGAATCCTGGAAATACTTCCTCGTTAAATGGACACTTTACACCGTTATATGGATAAGCTTGTTTATGTATTTCATTATGATTCAATTCGGAGCGGTCTTCTTCACGATATCAGTACTAGTCGGGATATATTTGAATACAAGAACTAGGCCAAAGAAGAGCGGGGAGATTTCAGCTTATAGCGTTTTTAACACAAATTGTCAAAGTATTAACGGGACTCTTGACGCAGAGCAGTTGCAAAGGCAGATGCTGTACGGTGTGGCAGGATTGAGATGATGTTTTTATTTTCAATATATTTGTAGCGCCATCTATATCGCTACATGGTGAACTACATGGTAGTCTACGCAACAGACCAACAGATGGCGACAAATCCTAGATCGCGCTTACGAAGTTATCATGGAGTTTGAACTTAAGTAATAGAACCGATGACTATCCATCGGTCCTCGGACCCCGAGCCAAAGGTCGCTCGGCGTGTAAGATCTTCCCTTTTCGTAGGAGATACCACACCTATCTCCATATATTTAAGGTTTATTTATTACTAGGTTTTAGTAGCAATTACTTTTTAGTCCAGTTTATTTTCTGTTGATTTTACAGGATAAATATAGTTTTTGTGAATAACTGGTTATTTAAGTATCATCCAAAATATTTAATAATTAAATGATTAGACAAAAACAACCTAACATTTATTGTTGATTCTCTACATTACCATTCTACTGACTTTTTATTGATCATTATGCTTTAAGTTGTTTTTCCCGCTAGCCATTCTTAAACACATACTGAATGCCCCATCATATACTCTAAAAATCGGCTAATATTACTTATTAATTTATAGATGGTGTAAAAATGTATGCTGCATAGTTTTATTAGTGATTAAATATTATTTCGTAAACATTCGCCACTTAATTATAAGTATAATGTGTAGTAAATTATACTACTCTCTACTTTGATACCTATTTGTTTGATTTTTCTTGATAAGTACTAGTATAAGTAAATTCATTTATTGAGTTTATTATAAAAATATAAAAGGTAAGATTAAACTCTATTTTTATTAAGTTTTTCTCTAAATTCATATAAAAAGTGTTTTCATCATAGATAAATATATATGAATACCATAAGTACTATGGTATTAGTATAAATTTATAATTTACTTACATAAAAGTTTAAGTATATAAGTACTTATGTAAACTTTTATGTATAAGTTCTAATGCATATTAAATTAATTAGAATATGATTAAGTTTATAATTAAAGTCACTTTCCTGCCTGATAAATCTATGCTGAGGAAATAATTTTGTTTTATTTAGATACCTACTGCTTTAAAATTAAAATAAAACAATATAAGTAAATCAAGATCAATATAATCAATTTTCGAAATATAGAAATTCAATTCTAAAAAACTCTACACAATGATTCTCTGTATTTATCATCCAAGAAGCAAAATAGCTGCAGACACTGCACTCAAAATATAAAAAAAAAATAACAGTGTTTCATAAAGAATAGGTATATGTACATAAAAATTTGAGCAACATAAAATGAGTAAGGTGGCTATTAAAAATATAATTTCGAAGCGGTAAACAGAACCATTATATTGTAACACGAACTGATAACGATTTTATGTATTTTAAATCAGTATTAGGTATATTAATACATAATAAACAATAGCAAAAGAGATAAAAATCTATCAATGTTTGCATAAATTAAACTATTATTTATATGAGTATAACAATTATAAACTAAGTTTACATAATTATAATAAATTATATTAGAGTTGACAATAATAAGGCACTGTAAGATTTGGTACATAGTATGTTTTTTTAACTAATTTGTACACATCATTAGTGGATAGTTTAATACATTTTAGGTCAGCTACATTCATTTTCATTTATATTAAATACTGAATTCTTCCGCCAATTTATCCGCGTCCGTTCATTCTTTTTATCAAGAATAGATAAATAGCATAGAAGAATAGCTGTGAACCACATTTAAACAAGTTGCATCTCAAATGTACCCTAAGTTGGAACAAACTATCACAGATAAATAAATTAGCGGACAAAACATTGCAAGAGCATAGAATAGAATATACATTTGGAAAGAATAAAAAAAAACAATTTATTTTATATATGTTTACTATAGTAAACATATTTAAATTGTTTTTTTTTAATATAAAGAAGCTTCTGTACATGGAAATAGATTCAAAGCATGGATATCAAACACATAACTGCTAGATCATAAATAGGTAATAAAAAAACATCAAAAAATTCAGTAATAAGACAGGAATGTAGATAAATCTACATTTTAAATAAATGCACTCAATAATAGCGAAAAATCAAGAAGAGTAGGTACTTGAGTATTTTTAAAAAGGTATTTTTGGTAAGCAGCTAGGATAGTATTTTAGGTACAAAATGTATGCCCACATTAGTATTTTAAAATAAATATAGTTAATCGTGCGTGATGCATACTTGGTTGCAGCTACACTAAAATTATACAAAATACTTTATAAAGTTGAAGTTTTCGCTACATAAAACTAGAAGAAAAATTTATTTACTTAAGTAGGTATGTAAAATTCTTATATATTATCAGTGTCCTTATGGCTTCATATTATTAATAATAGTTTTATCACACCAAAGACTTAGGCGACATTTATTGGGACAAAGTTTTATCTTACTTATTTGTGCATAAAAAATAGTGTTTTTTTTTAAATCGGTGCATGTGATTACTTATCTGTCACTCACTTTTGAAATGCGTTCTGTATGACATCTATCTTGTCAAACAAAACTGAACTTTACATAAATCCAGAGAAAAATCACTTTTATCAGTAATTTTTTCCAAGTAAATTGTTGGCTTTAATAAATTATATTGTCATTGTACTTTTTAATAAAAATATGTACTTACTCTTTGACTAGTCAGAGAAACTAATATTGAAAATAAACATTTAAATCTTATATCTATTTGCACCTTTTGCACCAACTATTTTAGTAAAAATTATTTTAATTTCTATTTCTCACTTTTTGTTTAAACTAAGCCAAGAGGCATTGGGTCGTATAAACATTTTATTCCTTCTTAATTATTATTTATGGCAAAATTATTTACTGTTAGTCATTTCAGTCAGATTATAACAATCTTTATTTTTTTTATCCTTGCTTGTTTTAATATTCTTTATAACCTAATTAATCAATAATAGCTGTGAAACAAATAATTATTATTTTCATTAATCACGTTATCATAAGGAAAAAGTTTATTCTCGTCAAAATGATTTGATTATCAATCTTCATTTTTTTTATCCTTGCTTGTTTTAATATTCTTTATAACCTAATTAATCACTATAAGCTGTGAAACAAATAATAATTATTTTCATTAATCACGTTATCATAAGGAAAAAGTTTATTCTCGTCAAAATTATTTGATTATAAAGTTCAACAGGGTAAAGTTCAAAGGTCTATTTTGTCTTATAACTAAAATATAACCGAAAAATGATAACAAAGATTTGTTACCTTTTTGTTTTGTCAATAATCAGTCCTAAAAAAAGTTGCCTGGTTCAAGTCAATAAAGCCTCATGGTAACAGCTGCTATAAACTGCTATAATAATCGTATTTTGTGGTTTTAATAGTTATAAATTGACTTAAAATACCGGTATTGTTAAATTAGTCTTCAGAAACCGGTGATCTGCACCTCAAAAGTGATCTACACAACGACAATCTACAACTATTCGCTGTCGGCAAAAATGGATGCGCGTTCGTATCTCGTTTCACATCAGGCAGTAAAAACACAACGCTCATAGCAATAATAGTATGCCAAAATGAATGCACTATCCTATAATTCCGTTCTGTTTGCAAAAACGCATAGCAAATCAATCCCACCGATACCAAAACTAGCCCGAAAGGCATATGCCGTGTGTAATAACTTCTTGGATACCTCATTTTCTTATTCGTTCTGTAATCCATCACCCATGACGCTAACAAAACCGCTATGCCCACAGCTACCGGGAAAAGAAACGATAAAAACGAATGCATATTCCAAGTAGTCAATAAAGCAACAACTATCGCTCCTGTCAGTTGGAAAGAGGAGCGAAATCTATCATCAACTATGCTCATAGCGAGCAGTGTAACCCAAAAAGACATATTCCCGCAATAAAAGTCCCCGAATTGTAGTATATTACTTCGTATAATGCAGTAGGATACTTGCGGAGGCGCATCACAGGCGTGGTAGAACGTTGAAAATACCATAGTGAATGTGTACATCATAGCTTCAGTGTAATATAAGCGTATATTCGCGACGTAGATGGAGAATAAAAAGAGTAGATTACTCAGAGTGAGTAGAAGAACCGAGACGAGCATGTATGCTCTACTGTCCACTCTTGAATCGTCTGAGCAGTCCCAACCTGGAATAGAAAAATAGACTAAGTTAGAACATGAATCAAAAATTTTATGAATTAACTATTGATTAGATTTACATCAAACTGCATTAGATTATCGCCACGAATAACTTCCCTATTTTCGAAAATTTTGCCTCGTAAAATTTAAGTAAGAACGTATAAGCGACTCACAAGTTCCACTTTTCTGAAAAAAAAGTGAAACGATTTCATACTTTTTGGCCCTGAAATAAGACTAGATAAGGTCAGAACACCCACTGCTGGACGTAGGACTCTCCCAAGCCACTAATATCGGTCTTCTATAATTTTTGGCTGACTGTTTGTCGCACTGATAAAAAAATAACCAAGTAGAAAAAAATCTGTATAAGCATACAAAAACTTATTATAATACCTCCGTATCCGCCCGAGCAGGAGCAGAAAGACATAATCAGCCCTCCGTAGGTGTTCAACAGACAACTGCCGTGGTTGCTGCAACGCCCGCTAACACACGACGTCGAAGACACAGACAGTACCACGGTGGAGTTGCACTCAGATGTTCCCAATCTGGTGTTATTCCATGAAATTCCTGAAATATAAATACTTTTAAATAGTGGTAGGGAATCTACTGCTCATTTCTTTACATTCGTATCCCAAAATTAACGTGACACTATTACTTACTGAGACTCTGTCACCAGGCAGTATCTCACGAGCCGTAATAGTTAGAGATTTCTATATAAAAATATTTTATTCTGTTTTTTAGTATTTGAGGCTTTTTTGATACGGTTTGATTAAGTATTATCAGCACTATCTACTTTAGTTTTCAATATATATAAAATGAATCTATAATTGTATAATTAAGTAGAAGCTTTAGTATAGAAGGATACACAGGAAATATACCTTTCACTCACCTTCAATTTCCACCTCTTTTTCTACCCCGTCCGAATCTATATAGTATTTAGTCCCATTGTCCGATGTTCGACAAGGGCATACCACATCATCGCAAAATAACCTAAGCGTCAGATACCAAGTTCCGCTCTCAGGAAACGGTATTATAATCTTATCGTAAATTGTCTCAGAATCAGTACTGTTCAGTACAAATAAGGCAGGTTTTACTTTGTCATTATACCTGCAGCGACCGTTCTCCAAAGGTATACTGGGGTGTCCTACATCCAAGCAAATAACAGCCTTAAAGAACTGATTGTCCTCCGTGAAAGCTAAGAGTTTACCACGTTTAGCCTGTCGTTTGTATCCCATGTAGTACTTTAAGCTCATTATCAGACTAGCTTCGATTGCTATGCTTCCTCCGATGTCCAGAAACTGGTTCACTTTGAATCTTAAAGTTTTGATCTCATTGGAGGTTAGGTTGACCAGACTGGTCAAGTCTTGGATATCCGTGGTGGGTAATCCGTAATCGAAGGTGAAGAAGCGACCTTTATCGTCACGCATAAGGTCTAGTATCGTGTGATTGTCGATCTCGTCTGCATCGGCTCTTGGATAATACGATTCACAATCAGCTATAGCCGATATGTTTCCTTTGACGTGGTCCAATTTGATATAATGCCACGCGTTTGGGTGCGGAGTGAATACGATCGTTTGGACGGATTCTATTCTCGGGTCAAAAGCACAATTTATGAGGTAGTTATCGTCTGTTGGTATCGATAGAGATTGCACTTGGAATGTCACTTCTTTTTCGACAGTCGAAGCGTTGATCACGGTGAGGTTGATAGAAATTGGCACAACGCTATCTATGGACATACATTTGAAATATGCCGGTATTTCTGAGTAGTCAACTGTAATGCTGCTATAGCAGTCGATTAGTTCGATTTCGTCCGCTCTTTTAACTTGTAAATCTGTGTATAAAATCGTCTGGCAGTTCGCTACTAATCCTGAAATAGAAATTAAGCGCATTGGTAACGGTAAATTCTTAAACTGAAATACCGCTTTTGTCCTAACTGTGGTCTGGTCAAAATTATGTGGTAATATGTTATTTGTGAGTCCAATATTCAAGTAGGAAATATCTATAAGTACTACGGGAGCCCATAAGAGATGTGATTGTTTAATTTGGTCTATCGCCCCATTCTAAAAAAACAATGACCTCCTGGCAGTTTTTTATATTCTTTACACTTAATCCTCAACTAACTAATGTAAACCCTAAAATTCGTTTTTATGGCCTAAAGAAACCAAAGTAGTTTGTAACCGTGAGATTTTAGCTGCAGTCACTATTTTATGTTCCATTTTAAATTAAAGACGCCTACACAACAAGAAGTCAAAGTCAAAGTCAAAGTCAAAAATTACTTTATTCAGTAAAATCACAAGGATCATTTAGAATCGTCTTACATACTAGGTGATTCTAGGTGCCAGTTCCACGCGACCAGAGCCTAGAAGAACGGGCAAGAAACTTACGGCCTGGTTCCTACCGTTTTTTTATATGATCCTTCTTACAAAGAATTACAATTAAACTAAATTAAGTACTGAAGTTTCAGTGCGGTGTCAATTTAACTTAGTAATGATACACTAATGAGTTTAAAAAAAAGAAGTATAATAAAGCTATACGTAAATCAAAAAGACAGCACACGCTTCGCTTCAGATACAAATATACTACAAAGTACATAAGCAAGGCAAGAGAACATTACTAACATCACAAATCGACAAAGTTGCTGTTGACGGGTGGAGCGACATCAGGCCATGCAGTTTTGTCATTAATATAGCTGTCTAAGGTATAATACGCCTTTTTTATAAGATTATTTTTAATGTATGTTTTAAATTTTCTAACTGAGAGTTTTGTTGCATTTTCGGGGAGTTTATTATAAAAACGCACGGCACCCCCCACAAACGACCCACTCACCCTCCAAAGCCGGAACCCAGGGACGCACAATTTATATTTGCCTCTAGTGTTCACACCATGAACCTCACACTTTTTCAAAAAGCTATCTTTATTTTTATGAGTGTACAATAAGACTTCATAAATATATTGTGAAATTACTGTTAGAATACCAATCTCCCCAAACCGCTCCCTCAACGAATCCCGCGGTTTCATTTTATAAATGGCACGTATAGCCCTTTTTTGCAAAACAAATATAGTTTGTATATCAGCTGCTTTACCCCAGAGAAGTATACCATATGACATCACACTATGGAAGTAACTGAAATAAACCAACCTAGCTGTCGTTTCATCAGTGAGCCATCTTATCGTACGAACAGCATAAGCAGCTGAGCTCAGCCTACCAGCAAGCGTTCCAATATGTGGAGCCCATTGCAATTTCGAATCAATATTTAGGCCTAAGAAGACAGTAGAATCAACAAGATTAAGTGACTCTCCATTCAATAAAATATTGGTTGGTCTTTGAACAACATTCGGCAGAGTGAATTTCATGCATTTCGTTTTCTTAGCATTAAGTAACAGATTATTAACAGTAAACCAGTTAAGTACTTGCGAAAGAGATACATTTACGTCATCGTAGTCAGTCTTTTGTCTATCTACTTTAAAAATTAAGGAGGTGTCATCTGCAAACTGTACTATGTTACATAGCTTTTGAACATAAGAGGCAAGGTCATTAACGTAGACTAAGAATAAGAAAGGTCCCAATATCGAGCCTTGTGGCACTCCCATATCAATGATTGACCCAGAAGACCTCTCACCACTAACGTCAACTTTTTGTACTCTATTGGTTAAGTAAGACTGAATAAGATCAATAGCCCGGTTCTGAACTCCGTAATGTTTAAGTTTATAAATGAGAGTTGCATGACTAACACAATCAAAAGCCTTGGATAAATCGCAAAAAATACCGATTGCGTCTTTTGAATTTTCCCAGGCATCATATATGTGCTTTAAGAGCACCGAGCCGGCATCAGTTGTAGATCGACCTTTAGTAAATCCAAACTGATTAACATGTAGCAGCTGGTTGGAGTTAAAATGAGCTAACAGTTGATTAAGAATAACCTTTTCAAATATTTTACTTAGCGTAGGCAATACCGAGATTGGCCTGTAATTGGCAGGATCTTTTTCACTTCCCGACTTGTAAAGAGGAATGAGTTTACTATGTTTCATTAAGTCGGGAAAAACACCTTCGTCAACGCATCTATTAAAAACATAGGCTAAGCACGGTGCGATATCTAATATAATAGAACCTAGCACTTTTGTTGACATTCCCCATAGATCCTCCGTATTTTTTATATTTAATAACTTAAAAGTTTTAACAATATCAATAGCCTGAACATATGAAAAACTGAATATACTATTACAACTTTCAACACTAGATTTTAATAGCGTCATCGCTCCTAAAGCTGATGCATTTAAGGATTGGGTAACAACTTTAGGTATACTGGAGAAAAAGCTACCGAATGCGTTAGCAACTTCAATGTCTTTTGTTAAAACTTTATTATCTATCTGTAATTGTATCTGCTTATTCCGAGTTTTTGATTTTCCTGTTTCGTTATTTACTACTTTCCAAGTGGCTCTAATTTTATTAGTTGAATTTTCTATTTTATTCCTTATATACAAAGATTTCGCAACATGACAAACTTTTTTGAAAGTTTTGGAATATTTCTGTATGTATATAATAAACTCACTATCATTCAGCATTGACTCCCTGGTAGCGTATAGATCATATAATTTGTTTCTACTTTTGTAAATACCTGGTGT
This sequence comes from Ecliptopera silaceata, assembly GCA_932527185.1. Classification (NCBI taxonomy): domain Eukaryota; kingdom Metazoa; phylum Arthropoda; class Insecta; order Lepidoptera; family Geometridae; genus Ecliptopera; species Ecliptopera silaceata. The sequence goes on along the minus strand of OW052208.1, from coordinate 2,691,108 downwards.
AGCCCAATCAGTAAATTTCACGCCAGTACTGACTTTACATGTTTTTAATGTAAATGTATCTCGATGTTGTTCATTTATTAAGTTAAATAATTTTGTAAAAACCACATTAGGGTCAGCCATGCATGGTATAAGTGGTACTTTGAGTCCAATATTATTTTGAAATCTACTGACACGACTTTCTGTTATGGGACGATAGGTAAATACTTCAGATTTATCTACTAAGTTGTAAGGAAACTTTACGCTATGCCCGTAATGATCGGAGCTAAAATGTTTGACTACTGATTTACTGATTGGTACAAAATTGCAATAAATATTGTCTAAGCAAGTGGCGGTTGTCAGTGTGACCCTTGTTGGTTCCTCAAACAGAGGGAGCAAATTGAAACATTTAAACAGATTTAATAACCTAGCTGAAAGAGGATGAGCCGGAATATCTATATTAAAGTCTCCGCAGACGACTAACGTTTTATTACATTGAAAAGCTTTAAGCAGTACTTCTTCCATAGTGGATTCAAATAGCGTGAAGTCCGCTAGTCCGAAGACTCTGTAATTGTTAAATTGGTTTCGTTTAAATAACCATTGCTGTAACTCTAGTACCGCCTCTGCATTATCTACCACTTGGTGGTTTCATAATAAGATGCAGTGATGCGCTTACAGGAAGTCGCGAGGACGTATCTATTTGTATGCCTTCAATCATTACATCATTTTTGAACACACCAAAAATGCTATCAAATTTGTATGAAAGCACCTACTTATATAAGTGCATACGATGATTTTATTGTATGATTTAATGAAGATATGATATTTTTTTTATACGCTTAGTGAGCCAGCATTGACCGAAAAGGATTTTTCGATCAATGCTTAATTTTTGTTCGGATTTTGATGCTATGTCAAGGGTGCTATTGTAAAATTTAGTTCATGTAATATTTGGTTTGAGTTTGCTATAGGTAGGTACACTGACAATTTAGGTATTAAAACAACTTTTGTGTCTCAATCCAAACTCTTATCTGGTTTACGCCTCTACACTCTAGTATGGTCGGTGACACAACGCCCGTACAGTGATGCAATGAACAGCATACATCGGTGGCAGGAAGCAGCAAGTAAGCGAGACCGGTCTATTGACTGTTAGATTTGATTAATGGCCTAGATTTTAGTTGATTCTAGCTAAAGTGTTTGCACTAAGTGAAATGTTTGAAATATGTAGATTTTGGTTTAAATTGATTTTATTGAGGTTAAGCATTCAAACTACATACCTACTCGTAGTTTTATAAGTTTTTATTTGTTCTTATTACTGAATCAGTAACTAAGGCGATTGATTTTGGTTGTTAATCAGGTACCTACGTCACGAAATCGAGTTTAATTTTTTTTTCTCGAATGGCATACTTAATAATATATGAACGCCTAAAGAAACATAAAGAACTTTACAAAGTAGTTATTTACCATACAGCACAGTGCAATGCCGCAATAGAAAAAAATGCGGGTAGGTTGCTTTTTCGGAACACGGCAGCCATTTTGGATTATGGGGACTTGGGTACTTAAATCAAAGAGTTTTTTTAACATACCTTGTTGCACTACCTTTTGTGTTCTTGGATCTTCCCACTTGATGTACACCAGAGCATACCAGTTCCCTGGTGTCGGATTCTGGATACTGAAGGTTTTGTTGTTCCCGTTCGAGAGCAGTTCTATTGTGTGGACGGACTCTCGCTGTGTTGGGTTTATAAAGTTCTTTGGAAAGCTGTAGCCATCTGGATTAACGGCTGGGTAGGAGCCGTGTTTTAAATTGATTATCACATCTTGTGGACTGCATGAACCTAAAAATAAATGAATAAATAACAAATATTCTAGGACAATTCACACATCACACTAATCTCAAAATAAGCAAAGCTTGTACTATGGGAACTAGATTGCTGATAGAATACTTATATGTACACATTTTTTTTAAGTACATACTTAGAACACATAGTGACACCAAAATTATTTTAGTGGTTTTATTGTTAACCTTAGTTTGGGATTAGCTCAGTAGCAAAGTTGATTACTGATCACTTGAATATACTTTTTAGTCAAAACTAGCAGTAATATTGTTACTTTGGGATAATTATCTCTAAAAAAAGTATATACATATTTTGTTGTTTTAGGTAGATAAGTACATATCTTTGTTTGTCATGTGTGTTAAGATAAGTAGTTCACCTACCTAAGTCGGAAAGACAAATAAAAGGAAAAATATAAAAAAAAATAGTAGGTAGTTCAGTAAGTACACCTAAGTACCTAACTTTGTAATCAAAGTTTGTTATTAAAAATGAAAATAGGTACTGCATCAGTATCTTAAATTAATTATGTAATCTTTTTGTTATTGTTATTTATCAAATTCATTACTTAATTTATAAAATAAAAATTCTATTATCCTCATTTTAGACATGTCTTCATGCAATTGATTAGATCATAAAATACCCCCTATAATGTTATCTGTTGCATGTTCAAAAACAAATCTATATGCAAGCCATGGTAATTCCATAATTAGCATGGCTAGATGTGGTTGTGTAAAATGTCCATATATATATATAACAATTAAATAAATATCTACTGATATTCACAAACACAACATGGGAACTAGATTGCTGATAGAATACATGTTTTACATATACCCCAACCATTAAATGTATTTTTAGAATACTTAACACAATTTCACTACAAGTTTTGTTTTTATTCACCCTTCTCATGCACAAAGGTGTTACCAAACAAGTAACAGATGTATAGTAACATGTTGCTAACCTACATTAATTTAAACAGATTTGACGACTGATGTGGCGCGGCGGGCGAAGGTCCGCCTGCGACGCGGAGGTTGCGTGTTCGATTCCCGCCTTGGCATAAATATTTGTATGATCTGCAAATATTTATTCCAGGTGTTCTGGGTATTTTATATGTATGATAAAAATATCTATCTATGTAATGTATTAAGTATGTCAGTCTTCTAGTACCCATAACACAAGTTCTGCTTAGCTTGGGGTTAGATGAAGTTGTGTGGATTGTCCAGCATTATTTATTTATTAAAGTTCTATGGTTCCTACTATGCTTAGCATCAAGCTGTCATCAGGCTGATTAAGAGTCAGGACCTCTTTGGTTGCATCCGGCAGAGTGGAAGCAAGTGCATACCCATACCTACCCTTTAGCGGGGTACTAAACCTGTTAGCTTAATGTTTTGTATTTTTAAAGTCTATTACTGTTTTAATCTTTGTGTTGTGTTTATCAAATAAATAATCTACACAGTGAGAAATAATCTACACAGTGAGTGATAATCTCCATGACTCAGCAAGTGATAAAAAGGGAGAGACAATGTTTGTAATAACCACAAATATTAAATACAGACTACAGGCATTTAGAATACATGTATTTAGAATACAGGCATTTAGAATACATGTATTTAGAATGCAGGCATTTAGAATACAGGTATTTAGAATAGTAATATAAAAAATGTAGGATCTTACATTCACTACCTAGATGTCCTACCTAGTAACAAAATGGTAACATATTATTAAGAGGTTTGTTACCACTGTGTAAATACAGATTTTTCCTATCAGTAGACTGGGGGTAACCTGGCATATTTAAATTAAGTTAAGATTACACTTCACTTATTAATATTAACACATGGATAATCAGCTAGCAGTTAATTTGCAAAGCTATTAAAAGTGCTGGGACGTACCAATAGTATTCAGGTGGAGCTCCTCGGACTGGAATGTGAAGTGGGCATCAATAACATCCCTCATTACAGGATAGAACACAACAGAAACCGTGCGATAACTTCTATACTTATGTACATCGGTGGCAATCTGCCTATTAACCAAATGATAGTCATCTATAAGCACTGTACGTGTTTTTGTCAGCTGATCAATGATTCTCTTCCTTTTGGCCTCAATCTCGGCTTCTTTATCGCCACATATCTTCATTATATACAAGGAAAATATCAAAAAGTGCGCGAGAAATCTCATTTTGAAAACCGCCTACCTGTCGAGCACTAACTGTGGAAGGCGTTCCTTCTATTCCGATCACACAAACCACAAATCGCGCACACAATCACAGAGCAAGAGTCAGTCAGCCTACATTAGCACTTTATATTTTAATGCTATCTAATGCAATGAATTTCAATGAAAACTTAACAAGCGTCCCGCCCGTCCGTCGCTGTCCACGGCACAGACAGAACAGAACCATTAACCCATTGGGATATTATGTTCTGTGCACAGACCACCTAAATACCCAGGAGAAGAACGTCAACTTCATACTTCAGAAATGCTCACACACTAGCGCTGCCGTATATGCCATCGGTAACTTTTGATAACGCGGGAGATTTGAATAGTGTTTCAATCTCATAGTTTTAATAGATTTTTATTTATATTTCGATAAAAAAATAAAAGAGGCGTAAAAGACGGACAATTAAATGGCACATTTCATTAATTGTCACTTACGCCTATTACAATTCCGGTATCGAAATACATAAACAAAAACCGTTAATAACCGTAAATATTCGTTAGAATTTTGCCGTTTTCTGCACATTTACAAAAAATAATATAATATTGTGCAAAAACATCAAACGAAAATTCTTAGTGTATCTAGGGTATTTCAAAGCGGTGCCAAATAATACAAGCTTTTCAAACATGTTTCTATATATTTATTTTTCTTAATAGATATTTTTTTGAGGCTTATCAAATCCTTAATAAGTATATGAGGCACCCAAAACAGTTTTCAAGGGGATCTTGATCTACATGATAAATATGTTATGTGATCTTTATTGAGATTTCGGACACATAATGTTTTAATTTTATATTTTTTTAAATTCCTAAATATGCGCTCAATTGCGTTCATCGTCCTTAACCAGCCATCTTGTGACGGGGGCTTATTTCTTGCCCCTAAAAACTTCATTTCCGCGAAGAAACCCCTCATTCTCTTAAAGAAATCTAAATGAGGGCTTTTTGAGGAAATGTTGGTTAGAAATGGTCCTCCTCTGTTTTGGTCTAGTACGTCACCATTCACGGCGTCGAACAGTTTGTCCAAATTTGAGATCAGCGTCGCAGTCCACACAACCTCTTGTGGTAGTTCTTCTAAAAATAAAGAAAACAACATCTAAAAGTTAATAGGAATTTCTGCTTCTTACATGACATGACACCCATTATGAATAATAAACAATGCTGAACAATACACACTATTGGTGAAAGAATTTTTAAAATCGGTTCATTAGATCCCTAGATATACAAAAACACAAACTTTACCTCTATAGAATATTAGTATAGATACCTATAGATTAAACTTACTTTGAGCTACTTTAGCAAATAATCCTGCTGCAACAGAATGACTAAATACTTGAGCAGCTAGATAAACTTCCGTTTTTTGTTCGTCATTCGGCTGGATGTGTTGCTGGGTCAATGCTGGAGCAAAAACGAAGTTAGTATTTGTATTGTCCATATTAAAAAAATCTTCAATGTGGCTCCATTTAGCCACTCCTGCAACAAAATATAATAAATCAATTAATATTTTGGGTACAAATATAGATATTAACAGAGAAATTAATACTGGTTGGTAGTTTTATTTTTAACTTTAAGTATGTCAATACTGTGCAAGATAGAAAGACTATGATGGATTTATAATATAATAAATCATAAAGGCAGAGGTATAAAATCGATTCTAGAAGTACTTCAATAAAATGTTGCAAAGAACTTAAGTTTTTTACACAATTTCATTATTAAGATAATATTTTGCAGAATGTCCGATTCTTAAAACGCTACACTTCACGGTATTCGGGGCTCTTAAGGTGGATCCTATAATATATGAATAACTGTTAAGTGAGGGTCCCCAAAATATTGATCTTAGCGACTCGGAATTCACGGGCCCGTGCCGTATAGCGTAATAAGCTCTTTATACAGGTCCGCGTGTCTATTGTAGGAGCCCAGAAAGCTGACAAATAATGTACAACCTTGTTGGTAGTACAACCCACAGAACCCCAAGTACGAGTTTGTGCACACACGGATCGTAGAGACGCAATCGCCGAGCGCCACCGATTTTGTATGGAGATCCAAGCTTCTCATGAAATCTGCTAGGGGCGCTGCTTGGATTTCCATACAAAATCGGTGGAGTTCGGCTATTGCGTCTCTGCGATCCGTGTTTGCAAAAACTCGTACTTGAGGTACTGTTTCCATATTATTATGCTATGAAAGTAAATAAAATCATTTATTTGCGAGAAGTATGGTTATACATGTAAAAGTGTTCAGAGTTTTAGTTACACATACTTCGCCAATTAAGTAGGTGTACAAAAATACATATTAAAATAATATAAAATGACATAAATAATTAAATATGTACAGTGTTGTTGTTTTAAGGTAATATTAAAGTTAAACACCTATAATAAGCAATACCATAGGTTAGTATAGCTTATTATTGGTGTTTAACTCTTGGTTGACCTTCCATTTGTTCATCTTGTACATATTGTACATCATGTTTTAAAAAATTGTTTCTAAAACATTTAAGCAGCTGGGCCGGATCTAGGATGGTGACAATTTCATGTCCCTCATGGTCAAAAAATGGTTGATCTCGCGATGATCCTAATAAATTTATTGCACTTAAATTGACGTCATCCAAATTACATACGACGCCAATGACTTCTAATCCAGCAGCAAAACAAGTGCTCAATACCTGAAAATTTATTTTAGTTAACCACAATGATATACACGTTTTATAAAGAGAACTATGTTAGGGTAAGCCCTATTATCTGTGTTTAAACCTAGTTAATGCTAAAAATAGACTTAAACCTCCACCATGTTTAATTTCAATGCAAGTTTTATTGGTTTCTCATGTAGCAAAATACTCTGTACTTATGTAAACAACCATGTAATATTGAGGAAACTGTTGGTAGACCTAATTAATAAATAAATATGTACTTAAATAAATGATATTTATATCAATTAATATCAGATAATCAATTAATAAAAGTAAGTAGTTTAAGGCTAAGGTGATTAAATAAAGATATTAAACAAACAGAGGCTCACCTCCTTAATGAGTACAGCTAATCTGTCAGCCGTGACGCAGTCTTCTGAAAAATTCGCTATTGGCTGGTCCCAGGGTTTTATAACTCCAAAAGCCGTAAAAGTTAGGGCATGGCTTGCAATTTGTTGCGTTTGACCCTGGACAGCATGATCCTGGTATCCTAAGTTGTCTAGTTCTGTATTACAGCTTAGGTTTTTCATTGACATTTCGTCAATAGACACAACACACAAATTGTCACCGATTAGCCTCCGTTTTGTAATTTTTTTTAGTGTTTCAATCACTTGATTGTTTATTCCGAATGATAATGCTTTTGGTGAAATGTTGTTAACCACTGTATCATTATGCAAAGAGCTTAGAACATCCCTATTGCATATTTTAAGCTTTTTAAATTTTCTTTGAAGTCTCATTTCTGTTACATTTTTTCTGTATCTTGCCTGTGTGTGTTTTCTGAATGTTAATTTGGTGATGTTTTTAACATCCACATCCTTTAATATGCTTTTGTTTTGCGATATTTCCTGAAAAAATAATAATAACCATGTTAGAGCTTTCATGGGCTTAAGTTTTAAGACATACTTTACAGTTAGTAACTAGTAACTAAACATTTTCTCCCTATCTTATAAAAAGATAGCGTTGATTTTAAGTCATCATTACGTATGGTAATCAGTACTTCCAAGTCTGCTCTAACTTTTTATAAGAAAGACCGTAATAGTTTTATGAATTAATTATAAGTTATAACAACTTAGTCTTGTTCACATTGATACTCATACCGTTTAACTTAAAAGCCCAATTTACACATTTATTTAATATCTTAGAAAAAAGTTTTATAAATAAATATACATAATAAAAATACATATAGGTATTATAAAAAACTTAAAACTAGGTTGCCGCCGGCAGCGGGGCAAGGCCCAAGCTACCGGTGGTTAGGGCTACCGATTGAGGAACCTCCGGACAATGCGTGCCGTGTCGAGGATCACTGCCTTCTGCATCTGCCCCTTGAGCCAACCGCGCTAGTGAGAGCCTCTTTAGATGTTGGTCGAGGCTCTTCACTATCACATGGCGGTCACCTCGCCAAGTCAAGGTACTTGCTAAAAAGCCCTTATTTATTATTACTAATTTAATTACCTGGGTCAAATCTGGGCACTGAAGGTTATTTTCATTTGAGTGTTCTGAAGATGTAGAACACTGCGAAGTGCTGGCCTCCACTTCCAAATCCATCTCAATCTGTGCCTCCTGGTACTGAAACATTTTATTCATATTGGTTTTCTATGAAATGTTGTTTTTTTATCTCATTTTTCCTTGCAATCTGTCCGTACGGGCATTGAGCTAGATTTTGGTCCTTGTTATAATATGTAAGGTTACTTCTCAAACTTTATTAAATAATAATGTTGGCTAAGTTGTGGGTAGAAAAACAACACAAAAGCGTCAGTATCGCACAGGAGTCTCCATCTCGTAATTATTGAATTCACGACAAAAAAAGCGTCAGTATCGCACAGGAGACTCTATTTCGCTATACAAAAAAAAACAATACACAAACTGGAGAAACACAATATTAATCACTTACGGCCTCAGCTGGGTATCTCGAATTCCGTCCGAGGTGAAGGTGAAATGCTTTTTTTTTTTTTTTTTTTTTTTTTTTTTTTTTATTTGCTCTACGGAGCAGGCTAAAGTTTTAGAACCATACCGCCTAGTCTTACGTAAATGTTTTTCTCTTAAATTAGTTTATTTTCTTTATTATTTTATTTACAACGTCTTCCCGTTCACTTTACACTTCTATCATAAAGCATTCACTTTACAGTTATGTCTTTCTCTTGAGTTAGTTTGTTTTCCTCAGTATTTCATGCATTTACAACTTTACAGTTATGTTTTTCCCGCCATCCTCGAGATTTTTCGTACGTTATGTTTCTCTCCTATGTTAACCCGTTTTCTTCAGTATTTCATGCATTCACTTCACAGTTATGTTTTTCTCATAAGTTAGTTTGTTACAGTAAATGTTTTTCTCTTAAATTAGTTTATTTTCTTTATTATTTTATTTACAGCGTCTTCCCGCCATCTTGAAGATGGCGGGAATCGAAGGTGAAATGCATTGACTGACTATAACTAGCCATTCCACTTGACAGCTCTGACATTGACTGTCACAGACTGCACAAACAGACAAATGAAGTACTTATTGAACGCACAAAATACTGTCATTTTGAAATCAGATTGAAATCAGTTAACAGAAATATTTTATTGCTCAACTGTTGAGGTCAAAATAAAATAAGGGCATTACAAACCCTCAATCTTTTTTAGTGTTGCTATCAAACCGCATTTCCCGCATTATTCGCAAAACAATACCGACAAAAATAATTCTGAATCAATAACCTTTAATAACAAACAATCTAACGACTATAACAGTATAAAATGTATAAGGAACAGTTGAGCTATCTGCGAACCGTTGCCCACCATCTATAGATTAATACTCAAGCAAGATTATGGTTGCATTGCCGCGCCAATGACCAAGTTGAAGTTTAAGCTTTTTTGCTTAGGGCTTTTGGTTTTTGTTTAAAATGCTACGTACGAATGCTAATCTTTATGCGATAAAATAGTATTTAAAATAAAATATTTCAAAATTCAAAAAAAATTCAAAATGTTTAATTTGGAACAGAAACAAAGGTACACGAAACAAGGTGAAAAACGTTGACAACTGCAAAAGTTAAAAAACTATAATACATGGATAAAAAAAACGTAGAAGTAAGTACCTAAATAAAACAAATGGGTACCTATAGGTAATAAAGCTTATCAATGTTTAATGGAACAATCATGGTAATTAACAATAAAATAATTGCTAACACTATTTAGAATATTTTTTTGCTCATTTTACCAAGATAATATGAGATAAATACGGTAGGTATTTCAGAAAACTAGTGTGATATTTTTTTACTATGGCACATTTATTAGTTTATCATGGTATCCCTAAAACCTTTTTGCATCGAACGAAGTCACGATAGGCGCGCGCATGTCTTCCTCTCCTCATTTTCATAAAAAAATCCGGAGTGTGCAATAAATAAATGGCTTCGACGGCGAATTCGAAGCAAATAGAAGTCAACGGCGACAGTACGTGTCCGTGTAAAAAATCTAAAATGGAAAATAAAGTTACTGTTGTTTTGGGTGCTCAGTGGGGAGACGAAGGAAAGGGAAAAGTGGTGGATCTCCTGGCTGTGAACTCCGACATTGTTTGCCGCTGTCAGGTAACATACACAAGTTTCTTCGCCTCTATTTTGCTCACTTTCATGGTGCCTGGTTGGTTTTATTTAAATAAAGTTTTCACTTTATTTGTATGCACCTAGGGATGGTGTCTTGCCAATGTTTACTACCGTTTTGAGGTTATAAAGCACGTATCCGCATCAATTAACTCCTGAATTTAACCGAAATAATCACTATTATTGTAATCTAACGCGGAAAACTGAATTGACGATAACCTTTTGCTACTGGCTCATTGCCAAGATTTGTTTGAAAACATGTAAAGTGTAGACAATGTTTTTGTAAGGATTTGTGTACTGTGTATGTGCGAGCTAGCTGCCAAGTAGCAAAAACATCCACGGACATCCAGTGTTGCGTAAATCTTTGCGATCTTATTACGTAATTTTGTTTTTTTTTAAACTTGCACCAATCATGTGACCAAGAAAAGGTAAATACATAATACATAGTAGGTACTGTAAATGTAATCATAATGATCATAATCATTTATTTGTATTAAAATGTAAGTTTTCTAGAAAAGGAAAAGTTCTCACTGGAGTTCTTATCCTACAAGCCAGACTGCTCTCACCAAACCTGCTTATAGTCTGAAGACTGATTGCAGATTAAAATACAAAAAAAAAAAAAAAATGTAAGTAGGTACAAAAGTTCTTGTTTATAAATTATTCGATCTCAGTACATTCTGCCTCGTCAAGGCGTGCAAAATTTTATATAAACTCATGTTTTTAATTACTTATTTATTTATTAATTTAAAAAAAAAATCATATTAAGAAAAAGAATAAACATGTCAATTAGAAAATAATAATAATAATGTAGGTATGCTGGATACATCACAGCTAGTAAATTGTGTACATAATGTATCTATACTCTGTGTATGATAATTGTGGAAACTTGCCAAGGTCTGGGCCGTTTATTGTCACGGTCGTAGTGATGAACTTTATCTAAATCTGATTGAGCTAATTTTGTTCTACACATAACATTATGTATCTTTTAAAGTTTTTATTATTGATTATGTGACTTAGATTGTAGTTACCATAAAACAAACAACCTTGCATAGAAGTGGTTATTTTTCAGATATGTTTGACTCAGATAACACTGCTTGAGCTCAAGGATGATTTTTATTTCCTGATTTGTAAGAACTGCATTATCATTATTGTTTGTTTCTTATCTAAACTGCTGTTTGAAGCATAAAATTTTGTCATGAATTTCATTACTATGATTCTTTGTATAACAGTGTATTAACTAAGAATAATGTTCTATTAATTTTCATTGTTCATTTGTATTGAAGTTTATTACATTTTATTCATAAAATAAATGACTTCAAATCTTTAATAACAATACCGCTTATGTTCTGTTATTTTATGAAGTATTCATACTTAAAATTGTTAGCAAAGGCTCAGATAAAATTGTGAAAGTGGTATTGCCTGAAAAATGCACAAATACTTAGATAAATTCAACTTGCTATAAAATCAATCAAAATAGAATGATGTCATCTGCTGAATAAAATGTGAAAGAAAACATTGAAAGTGTGTAAAGAGCCATGCAGAAATAATGTGATCTAAATTTCATTTTTGTTACTCATTCTTCCATCCTTGTCACAACTCGTAACATTACCTAGTGTGATGTCACAATTTTAGTTTAAAAGTGTAGTAAAATTTCGAAAAATTTGATGTCACAAATTAACGATCTGATCCCGATTGTTACACAATGTCACACTTTGTCAACTTCCTTACCCTTAAAGTATGATGTAATTATAAACTTAAGAAACTGAGTTTTACCATGCTAAAACCTCTTATCTACTTTACCTATATTGATGGCATACTGATCATAAAGTAATTGAAAACTTAAACAGTTATAATTTACATTTCAACTGTATTGGCCTTGGTTTCATTGCAAACAATAAACTTATAATAATGGAGTTTGTTTCATGACGAAATCTTGTCAAAAATAGAAAACGAAGGTCTAGGTTTCTAACTTTTAAGGTCAAAGGTTTGAAAGTAAATTTATCATTTTATACATTTGTACAAAGGACAATGCCCAATGGGCTATGGGAATCTGTACCACCTTGCATCAATTTGAATTTACTCTCAAAGCCCTAATTTTTATTTACCTTTTCGCTACCAACAATATTTTTTTCAATGTTTAACCGCATTTCAAAATATTTAAAAATGTATTTTATTTTATATCATGTTTGCCTTCTCAGCTAAAGCTTACTTGGCAAACAAGATTTTTATGCTCAATGTCCACTCACGAAAATAGATGACAGCTGGGATCGGAACAAAATAGTTGACGTGCGGAAAGCTTAGTCCGAGCTTGCATTTTAAAACTCCCTACTCTCGAGCCGACAGTCGTCTCTCGGATATCCTTGTATTTTTGTATGGATATCCAAAAAACGACTCTCGACTCGAGAGTAGGGAGTTTTAAAATGCAAGCTCGGACTAAGCACTCGGAAGTAGGAAATTGATAATCATGTTATGTATAATTAATTTTAATTTTCTAAACCCGGTTAAAAAATACGGTTAAAAATTAACAAAGTACACATATAAATAAAATATTAATTTTGATGATAATTAGCTTTTGATGCAATCTGGTACAGGGTTTGGGCATGATTCTTTACTAGTGCCAAATGATTGTGCAGTAGGTAAATAAAGAGAATTAAAAAAAATACTATGTAATTGTACTATGGAAACTAGATTGCAGATAAAATACTTTTATACTTTTTTTTTGTAAATAGTACAGTACATACATAGAATAAATAAATAGTAACACCCAGACACAGAACAAATATGTACATATTTATGTTCATCACACAAACATTCTCTTTATTTGTTTATGTACTTATTTAATATTATAATTCTTATTTAAATTCTCATTTATATTGAATTACCTAGTTGTAAGTTAAAATAATTTCAAATACAATTGTACATTGTTAATGAATAAATAAATGAAACATTTGCTCTGGCTTGCACAACCCACGACCCACAGCATGGAAGGCTGATCTACACCAACTGAGCTGTGACGCCTGTCAAAATTTAATGTTAGTTATATCTCAGCTCTCGTAGTAAAACAGCAATATTATTATAACATTATTATATAATTCCAGGGCGGCAACAACGCGGGTCACACAGTCGTAGTCGAGGGTAAAGAGTTCGACTTTCATCTACTGCCTAGCGGGATTATCAACCCGAAATGTACATCTGTTATAGGTAAGTAATTATATCTTTAAGTTGCAACTTTTATTTATTTATCTATAGGTAACGAACGTTTTTACGAACTACTGTAGTTATCATCGTACCCCTTGTTCTCGCTACACTGTAAATGTTCCGAAAATAAATATTCTTTTTTTTTCATAACACGACACAATACTATTTCGCTACCCTTGATCTTATATTAGTGTATCGTATTCTACTTGTCAAGCCCTTTCATTTGATACCCATATTAAGTCGTGGAAAAATATTATTTTCGCCATTTTGTAGCGGTGGCCAAAGTCTAGATATCAAATTCGGTTTCTTCGGGAGCTACGATGTCACAGACTCAGACACCGACACCCCAAACTTATAACACCTCGTCATTTTTGCGTCAGGGGCTAAAAATGAATGCGCATCAAACCAGACTAGATCGCCATATCGTAATGACAGTATGACTAATAAACTTTATTGACCTAAAATCGTTGTTGCTACCAGCACGCTGATGATGCTACATAACGTGACTATTACTTCTATTAAATGCAAGTCGCTGCATTTCGATAGATTTATTTGATGATTCTGCAAAACTATCCTTCGTCACGAATGACCTTAAAACTTAAGAAAACATGACAAATGAATACGGTCATGCATAGATTTGTTTCATTTTTGTGACTAGTTTTAAACCCTCTGGTAAAATATATTTATTTATTAAATAGATTTATAACAAACTTGTTACCTAAATTTTCGTAGTCGGGTTTTAGTTTTTAAATCTTTATTACGGAGTCAGGTTGTGAAAAGTGCGGCCACTCAGGAGTCTGAATTTGGATTAATTTACTTTAACGAAAACTGCACGTTTACGGACTGTACAAACTTTGCGATTAGTGTATCATGCCATAATCTCCTCGTAGATATGCAGAAATGTATTATTGTCATGTTGTAGCTCAAGAAAACATTCAAGAGGCTGCTAGAATATACCCAGAGCAATTGATTAGAAGGGGTGGCATACAATCTGAGCCTTTCCCGGACCATCGTGTTGATCGATTGAACCGTCGATTTCAGTACTTTTACAACACTTGAGTTCACATTTCAACATGATGCTTTCGTACTAGCCTTATGAAATTTTCAGGGTAACTTCTCCTTAGATGGAGAAAGTTTTTAAGATAGGTTGTAGAAAAAAATATTCAGCAAGTTTTTTTTTTAAATTGCTCCGAAAGTTTTTCGCGGAAGTTCAGGTTTCGGATTTTTCTGCAAAGATTATTTTTTATTTGGAAATCAATCAAATAACGACTCAAACTGGTATTGCAGTACGAAAGGTCTACTATTAAGCTACAAGGTGTAAAAAAATTACGGTTGTAGCCGTGATAGTTTGGGTATACTTGGGAAATATAACCTAAAATATGTTAATGAAAAAAAAAACATAAAAGTGGGAATAACTTTTGAACGACTGAATATCGCTGAACATACATGGGGGTTATATGGATAGCTATTGAGCTCCCCTATCGCCCTTTTGCTTTTGGTCCACCTCATTTGTTACACCCTGTATAATTTACAAGTTTTGGTCGCAAAAGTTCATCAAATTATATTTAAGCCCTCTGTCATAGCCTTTACTCATATTAGCAGGAAAGGATGATGCTATGTTACGATAAACACATATCTTATTGGAATATGCTTCGTCAACATTCAATACGTAATGACTAATAAGTATGTGAGTTCCACGTGACAAAGATACGAGGAGATAAGTTTATGCTATCTATTTTGTTTTGGTTTAGATATCAGTAACAAAGTACACGTTAGATAGAAATATTGCTTGATAGAAACAGGATTGTTATTATGGCAAATTAATTGAAATATAAAATAAAATAATATAATCTATCGTTCGATCGTAACTATAGGCATTGATCCATAGAAAAACAGGATAACTTCTATGAAAACTTAATTTTAAAAACATAACGCAACATCAAATGAATCATAGAATCCAAGCACTAAATGTGAACGTTCGTGCTGGTTTAGCAGCACGAACCATTTTGTAACTATAATGTATCTTCCTTCTAATATGTTCAATTATTCTGAAAAACTAAATCATCGAAGTACAGTACATCGAACACATAATTTAGTATTATCATGATAAAATGAAAAGCAGTCACGTATGATCTTCACAAACAGGCGCAAATAGATATGATAACATCAACATGTTGTTAATGTAATGACATATTATTGTCACGTTCATGCCACGCCCACTGTATTTTATTGTAGCTAAAAAGTAAATTCGTATTCTACAAGACGACCTTGAGGAACCGAGGTCGGAGCTCCTCTGAATATACTTGCAAAGTCTACAACTTCATAAACTGATCCCGATCGCGGTAATTTTCTAACAACATACGAAGCTGCTCCACATACGCTGTAGACATTTAGGAATCGCGATAAGCGTGTAGCCAAACACGTTCATCATTCGAACGTTAGTGAGCCGAAGATGGTGCCATAACCGCTGTCACACGAAGGAAAAATATGTGAGCGGTTAGCCGTTTACAGCGATACGAAGTTGCACACGTTACGTTGGTGAACCTTAGCTGCTGCTTAGACGAACCGTTCACGTTATAATTTAGCACGATCGGGGCCCTGGCCCTACGAAACCTTCTAGCATTTGCATTTTCCTAACTTATATTTGTATTCAGCTATACTATACCAAAAATGAGAATGAGAAATCTGTAGTTTGTATTCTTGAACATTTTGCATTGTCACAAACTAAAGAACGCTTGTACTATGGCAACTAGATTGTACTGGTTGACTTAGTTTGGGGTTGAGCACGAATACATGTGACGATCATAAACGTTTGGAATCAGTGACGTATTTGAAATACATTGCGCGTTGACATCAGCTTGACTGTTGGACGTTGCAGCGTCAGCGCGCAGTGTATCTCAAATACGTTGCGATTGTCACATCGTGCCTCGGCTCTCAGTTTGCTAAATAATTTTTGCAAGTGAGATGCGTCACTGGTACCTACCGCAAACCAGTATTGTCTACCCGGAACGTACTTTCCACCGTAATTTGCAGTAACCCTGATCACAAATAGTAATTCGTTTCCATGATACATTAATGTTGGTACTGCCTGTGCCTGGTATAAAACGGTACTATTAATCACGATCACGTTTCAAATTATGTTTTTTTCATGTTTACGAGTGCTTATTTGCATTGTAATCATTTTCCGAGTATTGAACCGTTTTGCGAAGACAAGTTCAGCAGAGACCTTCAACATTCTTTGAAACTTCTATTTAATTCGTCAGTTATTTTCATTTACGTAGATAGTTTATTTTTTTTTTTATTTGGTTGGCGTCCAAAACTTTTGTGGTTGTTACGCACACACAATAACTGAAATATTTGAAGTTGGTATCAATTTAAAAGATGGCTTCATTTGGCATAGCTCCAAGGATATTCGTAGATAACAAAATGTTATGTTATCGGTCAACAAACACAATATTATATCAACTGTTTTAGTAGAGATAGTTTATTTTTCATGCAATTATTCTATCAATAGTCCAGATATCTGAAAGATTCGAAAAATATCTGAATGATCGCGGTATCAATCTAGAATCAGGAGTTTCTTGCCCGTTCTTCTTGGCTCTGGTCGTGTGGTATAGACCTAGAATCACCTAGTATATAAGATGATTCTAAATGATCTTTGTGATTTTACGGGACAAAGAATATTTTATAATACATATTTGAAACTATCATGGTTTTGAACTTAGTTTTCATTATAAACGGGATATTTACCATGATTTGTGAGTTTGATTATTTCCCGATATTACCGATAGTTCGACCCGTGATCATGGCGCATGCAACTGTGCCGAAATATAATAGTAAATATCCCGTTTATAATGAAAACTAAAGAATATTTTGACTGAATAATAATTTCACCTACTTAATTGGAATCTTCAGCTTGATCGAATCCTTTTGTTCAAGGTTGCAGAGGTATACACATGTATGTTATTAGCAACGGTATGCTGTAATCTCATTTCAGAGATTATATTTTATGGATATTGGCAGTTAAAATGCTATAATGCTGTGATGAATGCAAATACCAGTAGGTAATCGAAGCAATTTGTAAATAAGCATGAATGTATTTTTTTTCTGTCGTCAGGGTTCATAAAAGTGTTTTACTTATTTTGCCTGGTTTTAGAATAATTCATGTATATGAACACAACAATGTTTTGCGCCAGAAATAGGGTAGTTTCTGCAATGAAAGTCGTCACAGCTCAGTTGGTACTAGCTCTGACTTCCATGCTGTGGGTCGTGGGTTCGATTCTCACCCAGTGCAATGTCTAATGCAATGTAGCCTAGCAGATCATCTAAAGGTTTTAAAGACTCACCTACTTTCTCGTATCGAAGTTTATCCAGTTCTGCATTTATATCTTGTTCTATAGGAAACGGTGTGGTGATCCATCTTCCTGGTCTCTTCGAGGAGCTGAAGAAGAACGAATCGAAAGGGATGCAGAACTGGCAGGGCCGGTTCGTTATCTCGGACCGGGCGCATCTGGTCTTCGATATCCATCAGCAGGTATGTACGTATTGCAAACAGAGACCCGATCACATATTAATGTGGCAAGGCAAAATCGTAAACGTAAGAGCTGGTTCCCACTTGTCGGGTGTCGGATCCGAATATTAATCGGAGGATTCATTTTATTTTTACGTTTCTCATACTCTGATTTGAGCACAATTGTCTCGTTACATTTTATGACCTTCATATGTTCTCAGAACATTTAGTTTAGTTAAAAATACTTCAAACATACATCATGGGAAAATCCTAGGTATTCATTTCAGTATAGTTCAAAGAACATTTTGTTTAGTTTAAAAGACTTCAAACAGGCATCATGAGGAATTCCTAGATACTTGAAACATGTGTGTGTTATTTATCTGACATCCTTCATTATCGAAGAGTAAATAATACAATAACAAGTAGCCATTGTTGCTGTTTGAATAGCCAATTCAGCATACATGTTAATGTGCGATTTATGCGGGGAATTCCCTCTTTAATAACAGCACCGTATTAGATTAAAAAACAGGAAGTTATTGTCGGTCTTAGGTCATAATGAAATCACTTCCCGTGCTGTAGGAGTGGTTTCGATCCCCACTCAGAGCAAATGTTTGTGTGATTAAGATAAATATTTGTTCTGTGTATTTACACATGTATGTTTTACAAAAAAAAATATTAGGTATATAAGTATTCTATCAGCAATCTAGTTCCCATAATTTCCTTCATTCTACACAAAATGTTGCAAAATGTCGGTTATTGCATGGTTATAAAGACTTGTTAGGTCTCCTGTTCCTTTTATATTGTGTTTCTTTACGCTATATGTAGTATATATTTGTGGAAACATAAGATTTAAGTGAAATCATATCATATTTTCTAGGTTGACGGCCTTCAAGAAGCAGAAAAGGGTAAAAACTCACTCGGTACGACCAAAAAAGGTATTGGACCGACTTACTCGTCGAAAGCATCCAGGAATGGCGTCCGGATAGGAGACCTTCTTGGAGACTTCAGTATATTTGAAGAAAAGTTAGTACATATTAGAATATTTTGCGAAATCTGCCTTCGAGAAAGATTTGTTGAATCTTATGAAATCGCGGGAAACGGGACCCTATTTTTGAGACTCCCCTGTCCGTCTTTCTGTCTGTCCGTCTGTCTGTATGTCCATATGTCATCAGTCTGTCATCATCAAATACACACTACAAACAACACATGAAAAAACGGAATAAAATAAATTTTATTTTTTTAGTGAGAGCCCTCTCGTAACGTGTTTTTTTTCGTGAAAGACATACAGTCGGACAGCGTCTTGTAATAGAGTCCCGGAATACCCTTTGAGTACAGACCCCTAAAATTTTTCATCACTACCCTAGTACAAAGTTTTTCTTTTGGTAATCATCATCATCATAGGCAGCCCGTAATAGCCCACTGCTGGGTATAAGCTTTTGGTAATAAACAATGTAATGTAAAATGTACATTCATCAATATTTATTCTTCAAAATCTTCACTCATTCCAGGTTCCGCACACTAGCAGATAACTACAAACGAATGTTCCCTTCACTCGAAGTGGACATTGAGAGTGAATTAGCGTTATATCGCTTGTACGCAGACAAAGTGCGGCCGCTAGTGAAAGATACCGTCTCTTTCTTGCACAAGGAGATCAGTAACGGGAAGAAAGTGCTGGTCGAAGGTGCCAATGCTGCTATGCTGGATATTGACTTTGGTAAGACTATTTTTAGTTGTCAGTGACGGTACAGCAAATATGACAAGACTAGGAATTTAAATTGGCTATAAAATTAATTAATGAATTGCAAATTAAATTATGAAATAAACACACTCAAAGAAACTCTTAGGATGACAAGGCTGTGCAGGGCAAAGTATAGCAAACCTAAGAGCCAAAATGTTAAGGGGATAAGAGGAGAAAAATATATGTAATAAAATTATTATTATTATTATTATTCAGCCATTATCGTCCCACTGCAGGGCAAAGGCCTCCCTTCCCTCCTTCCACTCTTTGCGATCTAATGCAATTACAGGCCACGTGCTTAGATGCGAGTCCAGCTCGTCCCGCCATCTCATCCTGGGTCTTCCACGTCTTCGCTTTGAATGTCGAGGGATCCACTCTGTGGTTTTCTTAGCCCATAAATCATCGGGCATGCGACAGATGTGTCCGGCCCAGTTCCACTTTAGGCTGGCGGCTTTCTGACCAACGTCAACGATGTGTGTTTTGGAGCGCAGGATACTGTTCCGCACGCGGTCGGACAGTTTCACGTTTAAAATACTGCGCTCCATGGCTCGTTGGCATACCCCGAGGGCGGATTTTTGATGTTTTGTCATTGACCAAGTCTGAGCACCGTAAGTAAGGATGGGAAGAATGCGTACGTCCATGAGTTTCTTTTTTAGGGTAAGTGGTAGATTCCCCTTCATCAGGTCTTTCATTGACCAAAAGCTTTTCCAGGCGTTTTCTGTGCGTCTGGTAATCTCTTTTTCTGTTCTGGCCTGGAAAGACACTGTTTGGCCAAGGTAAAGATACTCTTGGACGTACTCAATCTCCACACCTTCCACATCTACTGCGCGCTTCATGCTGTTAGTCATAAGCTTGGTCTTTGACATATTCATCTTCAACCCCACCTCGAGGCTAGCGTTGTTAAGTTCGTTGATCATCAAGCCGAGTTCAGACGCTGAGGAGGAGAATAGAACGATGTCGTCAGCAAAACGGAGATTGGATAACCTATTTTCACCGACGACAATTCCTCTTTCTTCCCAAATATTTGCCAAATTCCTAAAGACCTGTTCTAAGGTGGCCGTGAAAAGTTTAGGAGATAGCGGGTCTCCCTGTTTCACTCCTCGCTGGATACGGAAAGATGGTCCTACAGTGTGCAGCTTAATAGCAGCTGTGCTGTTGAGGTAGATGTTGCGTAATAAGTTAATGTAGGTGGGTTCTATATCTTGATTTTCTAGAGCTTCGAATATTGAGTTGTGGTGGAGGCTATCGAAAGCTTTGGAATAGTCTATGAATGCAAGATAAAGTGGCAAATTATATTCGAGGTGTTTTTCTATTATCTGATTTAAAGATTGGAGATGATCGGTAGTACTAAGTCCGCGTCTGAATCCGGCCTGTTCTGACGGTTGGTGCATATCTAATTGGCCAGTGATCCTATTTTCAATAACCTTGACGAAAGTTTTGTAGAGGTGTGAGACAAGACTAATGGGTCGATAATTGCCAATTGCAGATTTATCGCCCTTTTTATGAAGTAAAATTATATTGGAATGACAGAAATCATTGGGAAATGTACCGGTCTTTAAAATGGAGTTAAACAAGTTTGTGATGTAAGGAAGGAGAGATGTTTCGCCTATTTTTAGGGCTTCGGTGGTAATACCATCATGACCTGGGCTTTTATTGTAATTCATGCTCATGAGAGCACGATGTACTTCTAGGCCTGTAATCGTGTCGACATTTATAAAATATATTTATATAATAAAATATATTTATATTTATAAGTAATAAAATATATTTATAAATAATTTTAAATCAATACTTTAGGACATAGACTGTAGAGTCTATAGTAGTAAACTTTACACTAATTTGGTATAATCTATATAAGTTTACACTGTAAACTTACCCCCTATCTTATAAAAAGTTAGCGTTGATATTATGTCACCATTACGTATGGTAATCAATACATCAAGTCTGCGTCAACTTTATAAAAAGTTATAAGATATTATACTTTATAAGGTAGGTAGGCTGTTAAAGTTTTGGTATTTGTAGAAGACTCCCGATTCTGCATATATACTCGTAAGTTGGTCCATTATACGTGGGGGGAGTGATCAGGCTATGTGTCTAAAAGTTTTGGTGTAACTCATATCAATGTATTGTTCAGGTACATACCCGTACGTGACGTCATCTAACTGCAGTATCGGCGGCGTGTGCACGGGGCTGGGCTTGCCGCCCAACGTCATCGGCGACGTGCTCGGCGTCGTTAAGGCGTACACCACGCGCGTCGGAGACGGACCCTTCCCCACTGAGTTACATGATGTTAGTACTTATTCTTTTGATAGTAGAGATAAATAATAAATATTCACGGACATTTGACGATCGATGTGGCGCGGCGGGCGAAGGTCCGCCTGCGACGCGGAAGGTTGCGGGTTCGATTCCCGCCTTGGGATAAATGTTTGTACGATCTGCATATATTTATTCCGGGTGTTCTAGGTATTTTATATGTATAATATAAAATATCTATGTATGTAATGTATTGTATTAAGTATGTCAGTCTTCTAGTACCCATAACACAAGCTCTGCTTAGCTTGGGACTAGATGATGTTGTGTGGATTGTCCAGCATTATTTATTTATTTATTTCACACATCACACTCTATAGAATAGAATAGAAACACTATTTCAGATATAAAACTTAAAGCTACATATTTAACGATATAATTATTACATGTAAAAATTGGTCATTACTCAGCTTGTGCTGGTGTAGAACCATTGGGCACTACACCAGCGCTGGTTTTCAGTAATGCCAAGAGATAGACCCCAATCTAAGCAAAGCTTTTACTATGAGAACTAGATTGGTGATAAAATACTTCCATGCTGTGGGTCGTGGGTTCGATTCCCACCTAGAGCAAATGTTCGTGTGATGAACATAATGTATTGATGAACATGAGTATTTTTCTGTGTCTGGGTGATACTATGTATTCTATGTATTTCCGAAAACAAAAATATAATATAAGTATTCTATCAGCTATTCTATAGTTTCCATTCCATAGTACAAGCTTTACTTCGTTTGGGACTAGAGCGCGATGCGTGATATATCCTTGAATATTTATATTTATTTATTACTGTTATACTGTAATAAATAAATATACTGACGTGGAAGACCCAGAATGAGATGGCGGGACGAGCTGAGCCCTTAGTCCGAAGACGCATTTTAAAACTCCCTACTCTCGAGCCGACAGTCGTCTCTCGGATCTCTCTCTCTACTTCTTACAAAAATATAAGGATATCCGAGAGACGACTCTCGGCTCGAGAGTAGGGAGTTCTAAAATGTACCTTCAGACTACGGGCTCTGGACTCGCACCTAAGCACGTGGTCTGTCGCTGCGTTGAATCTCGAGGAGTGGAAGGAGGGAAGGGAGGCCTTTGCCCTGCAGTGGGACGACAGTGGCTAAATAATAAATAAATAAATTACTGTTATAGGAAACAGGCCAGCTGTTACAAGAGCGCGGCCACGAGATCGGCGTGACGACGCGGCGCGTGCGACGCTGCGGGTGGCTCGATCTAGTCGTCGTGCGGTACACGGCGCTCGTCAACGGTTATACATCGTGAGTAGCTTGCCTATATTCACAGATAAAAATAACCAAACCGTCGAACTTCAGTATTTTATCATCATCATCCACAGTCTGACTTGACCCACTGCTGGGTAGACCCAGCAGTGGGTCAACAGGAAAGGAATGGAAAGAGCAAAGAGAAGCCTATGCCTCTCTTTGCTCTTTCCATTCCTTTCTTTTTTTTTCTTCAGTATTTAATTTAGTTTAATAGTAATTCTCTGTAAGAAGGATCATATAAAAAAACGGTAGGAACCAGGCTGTAAGTTTCTTGGCCGTTCTTCTAGGCTCTGGTCGCGTGGAACTGGCGCCTAGATTCACCTAGTATGTAAGACGATTCTAAATGTATATTTCAGTTTGAGGGCTAATATTGGGTTCTTTATTGTTGTATGTCCACTGTCGCGTTTATTGCAATGGAGTCAAAACATCCAAGTTCAATAAAGTAAACCAAAGTAATAAAATACAATAAACCTGCCAAAAACGTTTCGAAATCGGAGATGGGGCTCCATTATCCACTCTGCTTAACTTGGGGCTAGATGATGTTGTGTGGATTGTCCAGCATTATTTATTTATTTTATTTATTATCATTGTTTCGTTAAATTACAAATCAGAAAGGTTTTAGTGAATCACATAATTCAAATTAAATATTTTATAAACGCTTTTTGCCTACAATTTTATTTCATTTTCAGATTGTGTCTAACAAAGATGGACATTCTCGATACGCTGCAGGAAATCAAAGTGGGCGTGGCTTACAAACTAAACGGGAAGAAAATCGACTACTTCCCTTCTTCTATGACAGAACTCAGTAAGGTTGAGGTAAGTCACGGTATTGTAGACAACTCCTTTAGATTTAAGATATGTAGTTCTAAAAGTGACAAATAGTCATGATAATAATAAATAATAGGACGTTCAAAAATGTAATTAAAGCTAGCCGCTTCGCACAGGTAGTTTTACATCTTGGGTTACATTATAGATTAAGCAAGAATATCAATCTTGAAGGTTGCCTGGAAGAGATCGCTATTGAGCTATAAGGCCGCCCATTGTGCATTTATGTTCTAACTATTGTTCTTCTTGTATTTTGTTGGTCTAATTTGTGTGTACAATAAAGCGTTATTCATTCATTCACTCATTTTTTTAAATATAATGTAACCTATTCCACCCGGGGATACAAATAATTTCTAGCAAAATAGACTAAATAAATTACGGCCGTTTTGACAGATGTAGTTTCAACAAACAAATAAATAAAATTATTATATATTTTTAAGGGATGACCTTGACGTATTTGAATTGGATTGGTGGGACACTGCCAAGGACAGAGAGAAGTGGAAATGTTTGGGGGTCTTTTGCCCAGCAGTGGGACAATGAAGGCGTGATTAAACAAATAAAAAAAATATATTTTTGTGTATTACCAGGTGGAATACCTTACTCTCCCTGGCTGGGGATGCAGTATAGAGGATGTGCGGGAGTTGGACAAACTTCCCGAACAGGCGCGGGGGTATGTGAAGGCGATAGAAGACTTCCTACAAATACCTGGTAAGATATTACTTAAAACAATTAGAGGGCGTCCATAAATTACGTGATGTGCAGAAAAAAATTCCTCTCCCCAACGTAAGATTAGATGAGATTTGAATCGACCCCCTTGAGATGTTTAAGGGGGGGCCTTAAACATCTCACGTAATTTATGGACCCCCTTATTTATCACTTCAACGGGTGCATCTCCACTTGACAAGCGTCACAGATCAGTTAGTAGTCTACAAAAAGTTTATTTCCACTTGACAAGTGTCACAGTTCAGTTGGTAGTAGCTCTGTCTTCCATGCTCGTGGGTTCGATATCCCATTGAGAGCAATAGTTTGTGTGATGAACATAGATGTATGGTCTGGTATGGGCGTTATTATGTATGTATTAAATAAAAATATATATACATACTTATAAGTATTTTAATCGGCAGTCTTCTTTAAATATTACAAGCTTTGCTTAGCTTGAGACTAGATCGTGATGTGTTTGTCCATGATTATTATTAAGTTATCAATCAATCATTTGTTTGCAAAAAACTGAATAAATCTGGTACAAAGGTGTCAGAGTATTTATTAATTAGTATTAAATATTACTGACTTTTTGTTACTAAACTTTGCCATAACGTTGTCTTCTGATACATGTAACAGTAAGTAACAATTAATGTTTTTATTTTCCAGTGAAATACATTGGCGTGGGCCAAGGAAGGGAATCCATTATCGGCGTCAATTAACGCGCACTTTTGTAACGTGACACGGCTGACTACAATCTCACAAGAAGTTCACACAATTTCTTAACTATCGCAGCACGATAAAATATTATTGTGTATTTCTCTAAAGTATGCATAAATGCGCTGAAAACTAAACCTAAATCGAGTCTCGAGCGTAGATTTTTAGAAAATATGCTCGTACAGTTCAATCTACTCATGCAATAATACAGATGTAGGAACTTCGAGAACATCTGTTGGTTAAAGCAAGCATATAAGCAAATAGTTCATACTGATTCGTTCAACTTCAGGTTTCGATTTATCTTCTGTATTGGAAGAGAAGTGAGTCAGTCGTGTCATATTTTAACAAGGTGCTTGTTACATACCAATCTATGGCCGAGACTGTACCGCTAAAACAAATGAACGCCTCTTCTTCTTCGTGTGGATGATGGTCTCAAACAGTGTTTTCCCAAAACAAATGAACGCTAGTTATTGGAATTTCAAATGAAAAAAATATTCAGTCAGTTGGTCGTAGTTTGGTAAGCAATAATGTCACACCAATATAGGAAATATTCATAGGTAAGTATATTTAGGATCTCGAGATCGAATATTGTACGCTTCTAGTAAAATTTATCGAGGCCTAGCATTTTACCGAATGGTGCCGATCTTACGTCTTCACAAAAATCAGTATTCATTATAACTTCATATACAGTATTTGTAGCGGATCTTTGAGGGTTTTGTTTCCGTCTCGCTCGCTCTCGTTAGAAACTGCGTGCGTGAAAGAGACAGATTCACACTCAAGTTTCGCTGTGAGTACAGTATTTGTAGAAATTCGTTGCGAGTTTGAGATCACTGAAAAAAGGTTGCAAGGAGAACAATGTTTCTTAATTATCTGTCCTTGTTTTTAAGGATAAAGAATATATTAGTACTGCATACAGTTGAAACGTGTTAGTTTTTGTTAAGTTTGCAACGCCCTGCAAACGGCGTGACAAACCAAGGGCCGCTGGCATGCACGGAAATGTCAAAAACTATAGTACGATTGTGTTTGTTAACATAGTTCTGTTATTACGAACAAGGAAACTTTTCTAACTTTCCGGCATTCCATTGGATAATATTGAAGTTTTTATTTGATAATGCCGATAACCTTTGACTCAAACTCGCAAAGATAACTGGCGATTAGTTTACGCCTCACGCAATCAAATGTTGGTTATTTATACATAATATGGTTATATTTTATTGGACACATCTACAATATGTGCAGTGCGACTTAACTGCGTACCTCGCTGGAATGCGTACCTGCTCGTCCACGTCCTCGTCACGCGATGACGTCTCAGCAATGAAGTCCGCAGTTAAGTCACAGGGGTTATAAATTATGTGCGAATATTTAAAACTCAAACATGTATTCAGTGTTGTTTTTACAAACGAATGAAAGGTTTTTAGGGCCTAATACTTCACTTGATAAGTATTTTATGAGCTTTATTGTATTGTTTCGGTTATATCCTAGATCTATACATAAAGGCTGCAATTCAGCTGCAAAATAAGAGTGCAGCACAAATAGATCAATTTCTTGTTGCCCAGTGAAAATATTATTTACAAATAAATGGATTTTATTACCATTCGGTGCTACTAATTAGCACAACTGAGTAACAAGCTCGTTCAAATAAAGACCTTTTTATTGTTTTTTAAATTAACTGTTAAACTTTTGTTTTTTTTTAATCATTTAATCATTCTTTACTAACCATAATTATTCGGTTTTTTAGTATATTTTTATTATTGTTAACCCATTCCAAAGATTGGTATGTACTTAATTTTTAAGTACTTACGTTTCGAATTCATCGCTTTTTACATTGTGAGGTGTGTTTTTATGTGATATCTTTAATATAAATGTAAATATTTCAATACAGTTACTATTATTATGCCAATAAAATAATGATTTATTCTTTTACATAATTGTTTTAATTATTTTAACATGGTACTATAAAATAAAAAATATTGAAGAACATTTCACACACTCTAATCCCAAACTAAGCAACCCAGAGCAAATGTGTGTGATGAGCATAAATATTTGTTCTGTGTCTGAGTGTTACTATGTATTATATATGTATTTACAAAAAAAATAAAAGTATTCTATCAGCTGTATAGTTCCTATAGTACAAGCTTTGCTTAGTTTGGGACTAAGAGTGTGATTTGTCCATGAATATTTATTTTTATATAGGTGTGGTGTGTAAGGTCATAATTAAAAGTCGCGTTTGCTATGCATGTTCTTTATTTGCATATTACATTCAAACATGTATGTTTTTACATAAAATACTCCAAGTAGAGTTACATTACACACCAACATTGGGTGACGAAACATTATCAATTGAGTACATAATAGTTACATAAAATTATTACATTATAGTAATCCTATTCCGCGCATCGGTCTACAATAACTTTACCAATATTAGATTTTTGAATTTACATTATAAATTATTCATTACATAATTTTGTTATAAACGTTCGGCCGTAAAATCAATAAATCCTACATAAACTAGGAATAGTTTTACTAAGATTTGCAATGACACGCAGAAATCGCTTAGGGGGGCCAACAACACTAAAAAGTTTCGATGTTCCCCCTTAGGGGGGGGGGGGGGGGAAATCCCTAGCAGTGATTTAAGGAAACAAAAGATATTCGCAGCTTATGCAGGATGTATTGGTAACAGGAAGAAGTAGTAAGATGGTCATCTGATATTACTAACATTATAGATATAAAAGTTATTTAATTTGTGTCAAATAGTTATTACAATGGCACAGGAGATATTGGACATTACTCAACGATTATAATTTCATAATAATTCATATAATTATTTCAAAACATAAATAAGTACCAAAACTATATGTCAAATGAAATCGTAGATAATGTAGTATAGCCTACCTAGTTATTTAAAACTTAACTAAATAATAGTTTCCAAAACTATCAAGAGATCAATATTCATGAACTTATTAATACGATTAACATTTATTTGACAAAGATTATTTTAAATTACTACCTACGATGTATAACATTTATTTTGCCGTGGGGCAATTTGACCATAAGGGCCTACGCAGACCGGGACGGCATGGCAATGGATTTTAATTTTTACTAATGGACATTCAACCGTACTGTTACAGAAATACGACATAAATTGCTAAGGTTTAAAAAGGATTTCATCGCACGGCATTAAAAGACGCGCCACAGGATCCCGTGGCGGGATGCCGTGGCATACTGCGGGGTGCGGCATGCCGTGGCAAAGTGCTGGAATGCCGCGGTATCTAAGCAGCCAATGTGCGCTGACTCACGGCAAAATCCCTTGCCATGCCGTCCCGGTCTGCGTAGGCCGTAAGGAACCAGCTTTTCTTTCACAAAATCCGAAAGTCACACGACTCTTTACTTACATTGTTATCTAAGTCATCGTATCAGTTTTCTTTGCATCAGTTTTTTTAACATCAGATTCTAATCTCTGCCGTTAGACTCAGGGAGCCTTCTCTTTGGCTTGGGGTTGCGGTGGCGATCTCGTTTGCGGCTGGACGAAGAGCATGATGATGACGGACTGGAGTCAGGAGGGGATCCAGTCTCATCGCACGTGATACCGACTGTTTGCTCATCAAGAACGGTACTGCGGAGCGCCTTGCGTTGTTCTTCTGTGTGTTGGGGACAACGGGTTGATCTGTAAAGATAAACATACACATTAGGTATGTGCTTGTTCTTACTTACTCATAAAAATCTTTTTTGACGTGACAACGTCTTATAATTCGATAGAGCCGGTTGCACGCACGAAAAAACATGACTCATGCGGCGTTACCTCGCTCTGAGGCGTTCCATGAAGTGCAAGCGAGAGCGCGGAACGAGCGACAAAGAAGCACAATCGGCCTTTGCGCTCGTTGTCACGTTCAACTATCGTCAGTAAACCGACTTTACAGACAACCATTTTTATACAGAACTTTACACAACACTTTTTATTCGTAAATTAAAAGCAAAATACCTGGTGCAAAGCTTCTTAGTATGTTCAGAGACGACGCCACAGATCTGCAGCAGAAGATTTTTCTTCTCATTAGCCGACATGGAGTCGTAGGTGGCGCCACCGTCGCTGACGTCAGCGCTGTTAGTGCCGTTGTTATTCCTGAGACCACTGGGATATCAGGCATATAATTTGGATGTTTTCAAGAGGAGAGTGAATAGGTTCTATCTAGGCAAACGTGTTACACCGTAGGCCGCATCATCATTTAACATCAGATGTGATTGCGGCCAAGCGTTTGCCGATAATGCATAAAAAAAAGGCTTATATTTAAATAGGATTTCAGTAACATACACTTATTTATTTATTTTTAGACAAGCAGCTTCGCTGATGTGTCAATGTCACAGTGTTGAAATATTCATTTTTAATAAAGGATGGAATTGACGGCTACAAACCTTCTTTGTGAATGAACTCCTTTATGAAAGTAGTAGGTTCTTAGTAAACTCTGGTTGTTTGAACTGGCACCTAGGATCACTTGAGTCACTTCAAGTTTATCTGCCATCAGTTATGAACTATGAGCAATTGTTTTACCAGTTGTGGGCAAAGCATTCTGAGTAATAAGTAACTAAGTAATATTTTAAATATTGTGTTTTTTTTTCACATCCTAAAAACCTACTTGTGAACTTTACTGGGCTTGCGACTATTATTGCTCTTGATTTTCCTCTTGCGTCGCTCTGAAGGCAGTGGAGCCCCCGCCCAATCAGCATCATCTTCATCGTCACTGAGTAGTCCGGCATATGAAGTAGGCTCCCGGCTGTTAGATGCAATGCGACGTGAAGCTATACGAGAGCTGTTGCGACCCATGCCTGAAAAAATCCTTCAGTTAAAAGTTTGTGTGGATGGATGGATGTGTGGTTGTTTGTTGACACGGAAGGTTGCGGGTTTGATTCCTGCCTCGGGATAAATGTTTGTATGTTCTGCAAATATTTATTCCGGATGTTCTGGGTATTATATGTATAATAAAAATATATCTATCTATGTATTGTATTGTATTAAGTATGTCAGTCTTCTAGTACCCATAACACAAGCTCTGCTTAGCTTGGGGCTAGATGATGTGTGGATTGTCAGCATTATTTATTTATTTATTTGTTTCTCTGTCACACAAAAACTACTGAATGGATTCTAATGAAACTGTACAATAAAGTAGCTTATACATCAGAATAACTATAATTTTTCTTAACTATCACAGTTTTAGTATAGTTTTCTTTATAAACTGGACCAATTAACAATATTGGGAAATATAATCAAACTTTGTAATTTGTTTTTGTACTGTTTTATAAATATCTAAGACAATTTTAAGATCAAAAGACAAGTTGATCCCAAGTTGAAAATATCTATGAGAATAGTATGCACTTACCCATGCATTTCTCAAGATGAGGAGCGAATCTAGTCGCTGAAACTGGTCGCTCACAGTTAGGGCAAGAGCAATTACAATCGGAAGTCTTTTTCATGACTGACATGCCGAACACATCACATTCTGAAGAGTTTACTATCTTGTAATCCTCATCCTCTGCCTCGCCTTCAAGCAGCTCAGTCAATCCTGTCTTCAGACCATGGTGGAACTCAAAAACACTTCCAAGAGTCACATCGTCACAAAGACTTTCAAAGATGAAGTTAGCAGCCTCTTCAGCATTGTCTTCATGTTGCATTATATCGAAAAATTTACTGTCCAAATCATGCATGCTCAATTCACTGTTAATAGTAGACATTTTGAATAGGTTTTCGTCAAATTATATTTTAAAAACTCAATTAAATTGACAATGCATTGCAAACTGCAACAGCATCGCCGCCATCGTCTCAAAATCAATGAAAGAAAACACACCTCACCTCACCTACTCATTCACAAACAAACACAGTCAATTTTGATTGACTCGACAATCAATCTAAACTTCTGACAATGGCACTAAAATAAAATAATGACGTATGTGAGACATGCATAATGACAATTATGACAATTGACAGCTGAGTGAATAGCAAAATACGACGTACTACCTTTATTTACCACTACATACTATGATATTAGCTACTTAATATATCGAAATATCGATATTTCTTGGACGATATAATCGATATATTAATAGGTAGTACCTATCTATAAAAAAGACGACCTGCCTACCGCCAACCCACTATAAAATTATGTAGCTAGGAAGGTAGTATGAGTATGTTCCTCAATTCTTGTTGTCTTGATCACACAACAAATAATGAAGAAAATCTTATTAAACAAATCTTATTTTATTATATCAGGTACATATTAAATTGCTACGTACACTAGATACCGCACCGTTTCTGTAGCTACCTAACTATGTACGTATTTGTTATTGTTATCGACTGAAAGTAGCTAGCTTATGTGTACTCAGTGTACTCCCACTTCTCCCATCTCTTGTTTTTGGACAGCCAGTCGCATTCTAGGCCTCCTTGGTGGTGGATCGTGTGTTTTGCAATAAAAATAAATCGCAATGGTAGGCATCTCATTAATATCCAGTAACAAAACTTTATTTTGCTTTCGTAGACGGGTATAATTTAAACCGGCACGATGAACTGAGTAGATTCCATTATTATATTGTTGCTAAGTATGAAAAAAAAAAACAAATCATGCATTTTCTGGTTCACAGGTAGTCTTCACAGCCCGGGGTTTGATGCCACCTGTGTTCACCCCACTGAATGATGACCAAACCGTCAACTATGCAGTCATCCCTGGATACGCCAAGTATTTAGCTGATAATGGGATAAAGTCTGTATTAGGTAAGTAAGATCTAGTTTTATGAGTATCGAGTTTTAGAAACCAGTTAAAAAAAATGCATTTGAAAGTTATGCCATAATTTGGCTTAAGTATAGCAATAAATGTTGCTGCTCAAGGTGTTTTTAACATGAAATAAATTAAAATTATATTATATCTACATGACGGTACAGTTCATTTACATGATGATGTCCTAAAGTTTGACCTTGACCTCGAAAGACTGTTGATCTCGTTCGGGGTCGAACACATATGATAAAGAAGTCGGGGAGCTCCGTCGTTTCATCATAATGTGAAAACTGTAAATGAAATTCATCTGGGGGCTCCAGGCATTTCCAGGTCAAGGTCAAACTTTAGGACATCATGCTATCAATCATTACACAGATGTTTTTTATAACTGTAATTTTAATTTCCTCTTATAGAATAATAGATGACCTAACAAGTAGAATTAATATCTGATTAATTATCGTTGAGCTCATTAGTATCTTCTTCTGTATTTTTTTCTTGAAAATATTTTTCGAACTCTCTATTTTCATTTTCCAATTGTTCAACAATCAACAGCAATTCGGCGTGGAATAACGCTGCAGATTCAACTTCCAACTCGGCAGCTGTAACTGAAATAATGCAATGGTTTATATAATGAGTTTAATGAATATTACGACGAATATTACTCAATACAGTCTGTGCTAACGATGTAACTAACCTAACATACCTAATAGATTAGGTTTTTTTTAGTTATTTTATAGTAACTTATTATAAGTTACATTACAGAAATATCCGATATTTATGAATATATTTTATTCTTACTTACTTCTGAGATCTCTCGCAATTTCTATAAAACTCATCATTCGAGCTTTGTCCGAATCTATTTCATCGAATATATTGTTGTAGAACTCATCGCAGTTTACATCGATTCCTAGTGGTTCTGTTACGTTTTCCATTTTTAATTATCTTTCTTTATTCTTCTCTTGTGCGAAAATTCGTAGTTTTATTGTTTGCGGCACTGTATTTCGAAAGACTCACTCATCCAAAAAACAAATCGCGCGATTGACTTTTTTTTTGGCACCAGAAGTCCACGTCGATTTGATGTTCAGCCGGATATCCGCTAGAATTATTACTAAATAATAAAGATAATTTGTGCACGCGTTCCATTCTACGGTCTAATTAATAAACGAAATATTATATAAAAAATTAATTAGAGCGCAATTTAAAAAGAAATATTAGTAGGTACTAGAGTGGAGTAGTGTATTATTAGCTAAGTAATACAATAAGTAATGAATTAACCTTATGTATTAAAAAAGGAGGAGCTCAAAAGTATTATTCCTTTTTTCGGTAGGTAGATATATATATTTTTTTATAACTGACACTTTTAAATAAGGTTATTTTAAGGAGATCTCATTTATGTGGTAATCAAAAGTATTGCTTTTATTTTTTTTTATCAATTGAGTAATTAAATATCAGCTTACTTAGCAACTTCTAAGACGAACTTGATGATTACCCTTTAACATTATGATAAAAATTAAAAATGTGATAGAATTGTAATTTTTCAGTGGGAGGAACGACCGGAGAGAACATGTCACTTGCCGTAGCTGAAAGAAAGAAGTTAGTAGATGCCTGGGTGTCTGCTGGGAAGACCATAGGTCTTCACATCCAGGTCCAGGTTGGAGGCGGACCGCTTGCCGATGTCGTTGATTTGGTACGAATTTATTCCATTTTTAGCGACGAAAAAACGAAGGAGGTTAGCAGATCAACGCGTATAATTTATTATTCATAGTCCATACATCTGACATCTAAGTCTTCTTCTTCTAATAAGTAGCTAATTCTAATTCTAATAATTAAGGATATTAGAATAGCTATGAATCATAGCTAAGGATATTCTTATTGTGATGTCGGTATATCAATAAAGCATTTGTTGCTGATCGGATCGATGAAGCTCAAAGTATCTAGATTACCTAATGTTATCTTAGTACCCAAACACCTAGGTATCTTTACCATGATTTGTGAGTTTGATTATTTCCCGATATTTCGGCACAGTTGCATGCGCCATGATCACGGGTCGAACTGAAATGAAAACCATGTTCAAAACCATAATAGTTTCAAATATTATACCTAGGTATCGCTAGGTTTATTATCTGACACCTAGTTATTAATAAATTCTCACAGATTGTATGATTAGAAGGTTGATTCCAGGCCCAATACTGCCAGAATGCTGGTGCAGAGTCCCTTCTAACCTTGCCTGAATTGTACTTCAAGCCAAGTTCAGTGGAGGAACTGGTGTTCTATGTGGATCTGGTAGCCAAGGCAGCTCCGAACTTACCAGTTCTGTACTACCACATACCCGGCATGACTAAAGTTGATGGTAAGATTGTAGAACCTCAGTTGATCTAGGCCAGTTATAAGGGTCCAAAAGAAAAAACAAGTACTTAGCGCAAAAATCTGTAGGTACACAAAATATGAATGTCTTGTATAGATATTCTACCAAAACAGTTTTTGAAGTGAAAACTTCTTTAGCGGCGCTGGGTGGGTAAAAACTTTCAAACTCGCGTCAGGGTCACGTGACGTTGATCGAAGCGTAAGATCGAGGGAAAGGGAGAGGAACTAGTATCTCCCACTCTTTCTACCGTGCCTGAGTGTGCTGACTCTGTTTAGGCGGCACAGGGCGCTTGCGCGAATGTGTCTGTGTCATTGTGATTGTCATTGTCATTATGACGTCTGTGGTTATATTTTTATGTGAAAACTTAGAAGTGAAAACACAACGTTATTATTGAAGTTTTCACTTCTGCCGGCACTCCCGGAGTGCTACCTTTTTTTTTTACAGTAATAATTCTAAAAACACATATGGTACCTAAAATCATGATACTAGATGTTGTCATAATAATTATAATGTCTGCCATAATATTATCAATATCCATTTATCAATGCCCAATGCAGAGCGTAAAATGTTAGGGTCTTTTTTTTTTTGTTTTGGCTCGCACTGTTAGTGCATTTGCCATTTTCAAGTTGTTTTTTTTTTTTTCCCAAATATTTTTGTTTGGTCACTGGATTGAAAGAAATAATAGTTGTGTAAAGTTAACTAAACTCAAAACTAGATGTCGCTGCTAAATTTGGTTGGTTTCTAGAACGCGCTATCGTTGCGTTTTGGGAATCATTTATAAACCGTCGGTTTCGAGTTATCTGCAGACAGACAGACGGCGGCACACATTAAATAGTATTTGATAAAAGTGTCCCGTTTTATATCCCGTTTTAAGAGATACAAGTTTTTTGTGATTCCTATAGCAATAGATGGAATCTACATACGTATTTAAATTTGTTGTATGATACACGTAGTTCATACTTAATATAGTACATTGTACCTTATTATTAATAGTATCTTACTTAAACTTATATGGAGAAGAGCGTAGCTCCTATGAGTATTTTTATTCCTTATTTTATTCACAAACAAACTTACGACTAATACACTATTTACAAAATGTACATAATATGTACTTTCAACGCGGCAAGCGGCAAAGTCATTTTTTCAACGCGCAATGTATATTATTTATTATTTGCACGATTTACAATGCTTGTGGTCATAAAAATTATTTAGACGTGACTCTAAAACAACTTTTTAAAAGTGATAATTTAATAGAGAGGGGCTCTATTAAATTATCACTTTTAAAAGTTGTTTTACCAGTATATTATTGTATAATTTTAGTGAATATGCCAGCTTTCGTCGCAGCGGCTACGGCTCGCATACCCAACTTTAAAGGCATTAAGTTCACGTCCAACGACCTCAGCGAAGCCGCCCAGGTGTTAAGAACCTTGAAGGAAGGACAGGAAATATTCCTTGGAGCTGATACAGTGAGTATTGTATTCGATTTTAGGTTGACAAAAAAAATCTTCTTACGTTTCACCTGGGTGAACTAAGTACACCATTTAATAGAATAAGGGCCGGTTTCTGGAAACCCAAATCACGAATGATCCGAGTTTGACACATAGTAATTATTAGATTTTTTCGTTGATTATCGTTTGAGAAACCGGCCGTTGGTACACTATTTAGTAGACTTACGTTACGGCCGGTTTCTGAAACGTTGATCAACCAAAAAATCAAATTACAACGTGTCAAAACTCAGATCAATCGTGATTTGGGTTGCTCAAGCGCTTGTCATCTGATTTGTTAAATATTTCGCAGATACACTATTTATAATATACTTATTTCACTCTTTGGTATAAGTACTCTGATTTAATAATTGAAGGTGATTTAAATCTACTGTAAATACAAAATGCACCCAGAATTACCGGGGGAAAGTCTACTATAGGTACACCGTGTAACTTAATGCCCTTATAGGTCCGAAGGGGGTGTATTCACACCGCGGTCAAAGGTTCAAAACATCCTATTTGAAAATCCAATACAAAAATAAAAATAATAATATTTGTACCTAATGATTGACAATGCTTGTGGTCATAAAAAATATTTAGACGTGTCTCTCCCCTCTCGGTTAATTATAAGTATAAATTATCACTTTTAAAAGTTGTCTTTAAATGCGCTAAATAACATACCAAAAAGTATATTAATACCTACGGCCGGTTTCTCGAACGATGATCAACGAAAAAATCAAATAATTACTATGTGTC
The DNA here is from genome assembly GCA_932527185.1 of Ecliptopera silaceata. Taxonomy (NCBI): domain Eukaryota; kingdom Metazoa; phylum Arthropoda; class Insecta; order Lepidoptera; family Geometridae; genus Ecliptopera; species Ecliptopera silaceata. The sequence continues at coordinate 2,654,221 of OW052208.1, read as the reverse complement.
AAAATTAGGATCAATCGTGATTTGGGTTTCCAGAAACCGGCCGCTAGTGTTATCACAATACATGATATAACATATTTTATGTTTTTCAGTTTATCGCGCGTAGGGGTTATACATATTATAATTATTACACAACATTGCGCTCCAAAACAAAGATTACACATGCTTTACTTGTCATTGTCATGTCAGCTTATTTATATTTATTTTTAAGAGCCATATCTACATTACGTTAAAGAAATACTTACCTAGTAACTGCTATTTATAATTTTTTGCATCAACATCGTCATCTTGTTTTTTTTAAACCTCTTCATGGACATTACACACATCGCGCTCTAGTCCCAATCTAAGCGAAGCTTTAACTATGGAAACTAATTGCTGATACATTTGCTCTCGGTAGGCATCGAACCCACGACTCACAACATGGAAAGCAGAGCTACTACCAACTGTTCTGTGACGCCACGCCTCATTACCTGAGGCCGTCAAAACAATATTTTTTTTTTATGAATGAACTTACTTTATATTATCGTTCACACAGTCAATAGCCCGAATATGGCTGAGACGATGGTACAGATCCTGGACAAGATTGTTCACTTCATCTAAACATGTCCTGGGCATTACAGTACCTAGTTTATCGTGTCATGGATAATAAACGTTCTAAATATGGGTAATTAATCTTGAATAGATGCAAAAGTGTTCATTTGTCTACTTCGGACTTCAACTCTTTGTATCTCTGTCCAGCTAATAGCACCAGCGGCCCTCCTTGGCATCAAGTCCAGCATTGGTACAACGTTCAACTTGTTTCCAAGACTGGCGCAGAGAATAGTAGACGCTGTCGAAAATAATGACATCGCTACAGCCAGAGCTTTGCAGGAACAACTCTGCTTGGGTATCGAAGCGCATACTGCTGAAGGTATGAATATATTTTTGTATATTTGTGTGGTAAATATTATTATGTATCTACTAGGGTAGTTATCCTCTTCTAATAATACGTAATATTCACACATCACACTCTAGTCACAAACTAAGCAAAGCTTGTACTATGAAAACTAGAATTAGAATTAGAAGAACTAGATTAGGTACTGATAGATTATATGCATATTTTTTTCTGTAAATACACTTATTAACAAATATTTATGTTCATTACACAAACATTTGCTCTGGGTGGGAATCGAACCCACAACCCACAGAATGGCAAGCAGAGCTACTACCAACTGAGCTGTGATACCTGTCAAATCAGTGCTGTTTTTTTTTTAACTTTGCACCCAAATATATTTTATTCAGTATCTTATAAATTTTTATCTTGAATATTCCAGGGCCCTGGGTGCCTATCATGAAAGCAGGCATGGAGATAGTCACCGGCATTAAAGTAGGACCACCGTCACTTCCTCAAAGACCACTACAAGCTGACGCCAAAGCGAGGATCCAGCAAAAACTGAAAGCATTACAACTTACCAATTAACTGAATAATTAATACACAATCAGTCAATATAGTCAAAAAAACTGGCTTACATAAACCAAGCTCTGAATCTACGTCAAATAAATTTGGCTACCGCAGCACATACTAGATACATTAAAAAGACAAACTAACGGCCGGTTTCTGGAAACCCAAATCACGATTGATCCGAGTTTGACACATAGTAATTATTTGATTTTTTCGTTGATCATCGTTCGAGAAACCGGCCGTTAGGTTATCGTCTTGACGTCTACTTTGACTGAATTTAATATACTAGAACAAAATATTTTGGAAATAAAATCTCTAAACGCGTACAAAATCGTGAATAATAATTTAATAAGTATAGTTATAAAAGTAATGTTATCAGAGTTATTTTTGCAATACAATCTTATTTAAGTATACATATTTGAAGTTTGATTATAAACCTACTATCTTTATTGATATGTAAATACGCCAAGCTAGGTCTTAGTATTCAAGTAGCGGTAAAAACAAGACGAACAAATATTATGTATTCATGGCAAAACAAGTTTAGTATTCTAAGGGTAAGACTCGTTCATAAACTAGGTGCCTATCAAGGAATAAAGCTCTTTTTTAGACTTCCTAGGTACTTAATAATTTGCTCTTCTAATTATATTATCTACTAGTAGTACGCCCCGGCTTCGCACGGGTAGCCTATATAAAAAATATCATCATAATATAATATAGCCTATGTTCAGCGCAGATAATGTAGCTTCACAACAGTGAAAGAATTTTTGAAATCGGTCCATTAGTTTGGGAGCCTATTCGATGCAAACAAACAAATAAACAATCAAATCTTTCCTCTATACAGGGTGTAACAAATGAGGTGGACCAAAAGCAAAAGGGCGATAGGGGAGCTCAACGGCTATCCATATAACCCCTATGTATGTTCAGCGATATTCAGTCGTTCAAAAGTTATTCCCACTTTTATGTTTTTTTTTCCCATTAACATATTTTAGGTTAGATTTCCCAAGTATACCCAAACTATCAAAACTACAACCGTAATTTTTTTACACCTTGTAGCTTAATAGTAGACCTTTCGTACTGCAATACCAGTTTGAGTTGTTATTTGATTGATTTCCAAATAAAAAACAATCTTTGCAGAAAAATCCGAAACCTGAACTTCCGCGAAAAACTTTAGGAGCAATTTAAAAAAAAAACTTGCTGAATATTTTTTTCCACAACCTATCTTAAAAACTTCCTCCATCTAAGGAGAAGTTACCCTGAAAATTTCATAAGGCTAGTACGAAAGCATCATGTTGAAATGTGAACTCAAGTGTTGTAAAAGTGCTGAAATCGACGGTTCAATCGACCAACACGATGGTCCGGGCAAGGCTCTGATTGTATGCCACCCCTTCTAATGAATTGCTTTTGGTATATTCTAGCAGCCTCTCGAACGTTTTCTTGAGCTACAACATGACAATAATACATTTCTGCATATCTACGAGGAGAATATGGCATGATACACTTATCGCAAAATTTGTACAGTCCGTAAACGCGCAATTTTCGTTAAAGTAAATTAATTCAATTTCAGACTCCTTAGTGGCCGCACTTTTCACAACCTGACTCCGTAATAAAGATTTAAAAACTATAACCCGACCTCGAGGTTACAAACTTTGCGATTAGTGTATCATGCCATATTCTCCTCGTAGATATGCAGAAATGTATTATTATTATGTTGTAGCTCAAGAAAACGTTCGAGAGGCTGCTAGAATATACCAAGAGCAATTGATTAGAAGAGGTGGCATACAATCTGAGCCTTGCCCGGACCATCGTGTTGGTCGATTGAACCGTCGATTTCAGCACTTTTACAACACTTGAGTTCACATTTCAACATGATGCTTTCGTACTAGCCTTATGAAATTTTCAGGGTAACTTCTCCTTAGATGGAGGAAGTTTTTAAGATAGGTTGTGGAAAAAAATATTCAGCAAGTATTTTTTTTAAATTGCTCCTAAAGTTTTTCGCGGAAATTCAGGTTTTGGATTTTTCTGCAAAGATTATTTTTTATTTGGAAATCAATCAAATAACAACTCAAACTGGTATTGCAGTACGAAAGGTCTACTATTAAGCTACAAGGTGTAAAAAAATTACGGTTTTAGTTTTGATAGTTTGGGTATACTTGGGAAATCTAACCTTAAATATGTTAATGGAAAAAAAAAAACATAAAAGTGGGAATAACTTTTGAACGACTGAATATCGCTGAACATACATGGGGGTTATATGGATAGCCATTGAGCTCCCCTATCGCCCTTTTGCTTTTGGTCCACCTCATTTGTTACACCCTGTATAATATTAGTTTAGATCATTTAATTAACATATTATACACATAACTACATACCACCTATATGATACTTAAACTAAAAAAAAAAACTCTCTCGGTGTCATATTAAAAACTTTTTGGTTACAAACTAATAAATAAAAAGGTTGTCTATTGACAGTTACAAAATAAACAGGCATTTTACATGACAGAAAACGTTCTGTGCACCTAAATTACAATTAGCAATAGCCAGCGTAAGCTATTATGAATTTTAATATGAAGTAATCAGGTTGAGAAAAACATACAAAATCTGTGCGTGGTGCCGAAACAAAATCAGATCAAACAACATACTTTGCACCAAAGCAAGAGTATCAAAATCAGATCAAGCCAACATACCACTTTGCACCAAAGCAAGAGTGTCAAAATCAGATCAAAACAACATACCACCTTGCACCAATAGTGTCAGAAAGCTGCTCTGCAATCAAGTACTAAACCATCTGTCACGTTATCTACGCACGTATGAGCAAAGAAGAACCTTGTTGTCATGGGACAGGCGCTGCCCTAGATTGCACTTGCCTGGTGAGTATCCTAGACAGACTCAACTGTATTATGGACATAATTCTTAAGCAGGTGACGCTGGAAACAGTTTTTTTTATGCATTATAGGCAAACGTTTGGCCGCAATCACATGATGATGATGCGGCCTACGGTGTAACGCGTTTGCCTAGATAGAATCTATTCACTCTCCTCTCGTTCAAATATATTGCATATTTTATACATCACTTGAAGAGCTTCTGAGTTATGATATGAAACATAATTTATAGTTGAAATAGGCCTGCATACTTGGATAGCGCATTTAAAATGCAAAACTTTACAATTCTAGCACAGGTCTTGCAAAGCGCAATGGCCTAGGCCTTGATTAAGGCTTACGAACTGTATCTCTAGACAAGCGCCAGTATACTTGGCACGAAAATGCTGAACTTTTGCAAATGTGCAATAAGTAGAAGATAAGTATCTCATTTTTAGGACAAATTATGAGTGAGTGTGATGTGGTATGGTGCAGTATAAATAAGTGGATCAATAGATCGTGTAATTTTTTTGTTTGCGTTTTTTGCCAAACTTGGTCCTATGCCTTAAACATTAGTTATGTTGTTCTTTAGTGGTCTAAATATCAACCTGAAGGAATCTACTGGGTCTTTCCCGTTCCATCAACTTAAAGTGATCTAGGACTGAAGTTTCAGTATTATCATTCATCATGTTCAGTTCTTGTTAATCTGAAGAATCTCTTTCACTGACCTGGTCTTGCTTCAATCATTCATTTGTTTCCATAAAAGCGGTTACGTTCGTGAGAACTACAACATACGTTGTAGCTTTATTAGGCAATCACTTGTCTAAGACCCTGGGGCTTCTCAGTTGCCTTTGCATGAATAGCCTGCCAGTTCATTACGACATTCACACTGTACACTTTCGACAACTGTGTCACGTGCTGCTTGTATCGCTATACAAGTCTGTCCAAGACAGACGTGTTGACCGACCTCTATAATGTCTCAATTAGTTCTAGTGATTTTGTTCGTGGTAAATCTTTGTTTAACAGGGGCTGTGGTAAGTGATGTTTTAACCATTTGAGCCCTATCCTACTATTTAAAAAAACGTTATCTTTTAAGCATATTATATTCCTTCAAATATAAATTGCAATAGATACCTATCTAAATATATTATTTTTGAAGTGAAAACTTCTTTAGCGGCGCTGGGTGGGTAAAAACTTTCAAACTCGCGTCAGGGTCACGTGACGTCGAAAAAGCGTAAGATCTTATTTAATTTTTATACATTGCTCGTAAAACAAGAGACGACAAAAGAACACACTTGCGGTCACGCGACGTATGACTCAAACAATTAAATAGTGTTGTGGCGACATGACGTGACGATGACGTGGCGACATGACGTGACGTGACGATGACGACGAAGCCAACGAAGACACAGACACATTCGCGCTTGCGCGATGACGTGACGATGACGTGGCGACATGACGTGACGTGACGATGACGACGAAGCCAACGAAGACACAGACACATTCGCGCACGAAGCCAACGAAGACACAGACACATTCGCGCTTGCGCGAATGTGTCTGTGTCTTCGTTGGCTTCGTCGTCATCGTCACGTCACGTCATGTCGCCACGTCATCGTCACGTCATGTCGCCACGTCATCGTCACGTGACGATGACGTGGCGACATGACGTGACGTGACGATGACGACGAAGCCAACGAAGACACAGACACATTCGCGCTTGCGCGAATGTGTCTGTGTCTTCGTTGGCTTCGTCGTTGTGTCACATTCGCGCTTGCGCGAATGTGACACGACGACATGACACAATCACAATGACACAGACACATTCGCGCTTGCGCGAATGTGTCTGTGTCAGTGTGTCTTCGTTGTCTTCGTCGTTGTGTCACATTCGCGCTTGCGCGAATGTGACACAATGACATGACACAATCACGACTGTGGTTATATTTTTGAAGTGAAAACTTAAAAGTGAAAACACAACGTTAATATTGAAGTTTTCACTTCTGCCGGCACTCCCGGAGTGCTAGCTTTTTTATTTACCGACTGCAGATTTGAGTGACTATAGTCTCATGCCATTGCCAGAAATCCAGTATCAACTTTTCGAACTAAGGAGGTGAAAATTCAATTTGATGTCCCAAACTTTTCTAATGAGGTTTTATTACATTCTGTTTTAAATCTCTGAACACTCGCGAATGCGAACTAAGTTGCCGTGGTTGCCGTATCAGTATCATAGTTTGTACTTTGTTGTCAAGTTTTTATCATAGCAATAATGTTTACGCACTCTTTAGAATAACAATTTTTAATGTTTTAGGAGCTATCGTTGGAAGGATTCTGTCCCGCTGTGTACACCCCTTTTGACGATGATGGGAACCTCAACGTGTCTGTCATACCATTATACGCTAAATACTTGAAAAACAACCGTGTCAATGGAGTACTTGGTACGTATTCAATTAAAAACACTGTATCATCATCATCATCATCATAGGCAGCCCGTACTAGCCCACGGCCTGGTATAATAAAATAATAATAATAAATAATAAAAGAACTTTATTAAAAAACACTAAAAGTAATTTTTAAAAGGCGGTCTTATCGCTTGGCGCGATCTCTTACAGACTACCGTTACTAATACTAAACTTAAAAACTAAAACAATGATCTTAAACTAATGGCACAGCTTTTATAAAAATAGTGTCCATCCAGAGCGCCCATCACCGGCCGTCATTCGATACGAGGTTGAGCAATGGTTGGGCACTTACCAGCCCCTGAACTAGTTGAGAAACTGTATCTAAGCCTCCTCCGTCTGGCTGTTGGTCTGCCAAGGCCTCTTGTATGTCCTCTAGGCCACCATTCTGTTAAGGCCTTACTCCACCTGGCATTACCAAATCTTGCCAAGTGTTCTGCCCAGCTCCATTTGAGTTTCGCTATACGGTCTCCAATATCCATCATTTGGTCCTTCGCCGGATTTCCGTATTACGTACTCGATCTATCAGAACACTGTAGGTATACTTAGTTATAGTAAAATAAAATGTATCGTTATTTTAGCTCGACTGGATAATCCAACAGTGTAAGCATTTCCCGAGCATTGGGTTAATGTTGTAGGTATCTCTGTGGAGATTGATTCAGATTGCACTCTTGCGAATCATGTTTCGCATTAAAGAATGCGATACAAGATGCACAGATATACAATATTGTTTATATTACTATTCCATGAATGTTGGATGTATCATCATCATCAATCATCATCATCGTCAACCTATATCAGTCCACTGCTGAGCGTAGGTCTTGATATACCTATGTTGGTCTAATAAAATTTCATTTCATCCGTTCCAGGTTTGATCTAAATATGATGGTTCTTTTATTCCAGTGGCCGGTACATCCGGGGAGGGTCCAGCATTAAGTTTAGATGAGAGGAAGCAACTACTGAACGCATGGATAAGGGAAGCTAAGAAACACGACCTCAAGGTTGTGATGCAAGTCGGCGGACAACCAATGCCACAGGTTTTGGAATTGGTACGACGATAGATAACAATACAAAAAAAAACTAGAACTAACTTAATTTTGTACAATGGGCGGCCTTATCGCTATTTAAAGGATATAAGATAGCAATTTCTTCCAGGCAACCGTAGCATTGAAAGTGATGAGCGAAGTAGTAAAAGAAAGGGAACATTCACAAACAACAAACGGAATAGAATTAAACAAAATGGAATGTAGATGAAAATTTAAAATATTAGGTACCTATATTCTACCCAAAAGATAAATTATACTAATACATAAACAATAAAATTTACGGAGCTAGGGTCTAACCGATTAACGGCCGGTTTCTGGAAACCCAAATCAGGATTGATCCGAGTTTGACACAGTAACGGCCGGTTTCTGGAAACCCAAATCACGATTGATCCGAGTTTGACACATAGTAATTATTTGTTTTTTTCGTTGATCATTTTTCGAGAAACCGGCCGTAAGAGTAATTGTTTGATTTTTTCGTTGATCATCGTTCGAGAAACCGGCCGTAAGAAAATCATTACACCACCAATTTCATTCAGTTAGAAGATATTTTCCTATCCAGGCGCAATACTCAGAGTCTGCTGGTGCCGATGCTATCATGACCCTTCCTGAATTGTACTTCAACAAGCCGGTCACCGAGTCGGCTGTAGTGCGGTATGTGGGTTTGGTGTCCAACGCTGCACCCAAGCTTCCGATACTCTTCTACCATCATCCACAGATGAGTGGTGTCCAAAGTAAGTTTAAAAGTCCCTAAATTGAAGTAAAATAATATTGTACGCCCGAAATGGGTAGGCTGTTGAAACATTTATACTTATTATAAGATCTTTATACACAGTTTTACAATAAATGATTCTTATTCTTATTCTTATAAAAGTTTTCTCAACAGATATGGCCATAGATTACCATAAATAAGTGTAGGTACCTAATATACACTTAGGAAATTAAGAGCAAATACAAAGAAGCCATAAATTGGATGCAAACGGCACTTTTAAAAGGTTATGCTTGTCGTTAATTGCAGATAGATTGACTATAAACAAAGATGTATTGGCACTTGGAAATAAAATAAATAATGCTGGACAATCCACACAACATCATCTAGCCCCAAGCTAAGCAGAGCTTGTGTTATGGGTACTAGAAGACTGACATACCTACTTAATACAATACATTACATAGATAGATATTTTTTGAATACCTAGAACACCCAACACAGTATGTAAGACGATTCTAAATGATCCTTGTGATTTTACTGAATAAAGTAATTTTTGACTTTGACTTTGACTTTGACCCGGAATAAATATTTGCAGATCGTACAAACATTTATCCTAAAGCGGGAATCGAACTTCTCCGCGTCGCAGGCGGACCTTCGCCCGCCACGCCACATCGGTCATCAATTTATATTCATATTGGATAGTAATATTTCACGTTGCTGTTGAACAGAAGGTATGCCTTTACCAATAGTTTTTCGATTTAAACTGGTTTTCAATTTCAGTGAATATCGCGAAATTCTTCAAAGAGGCTGTAGCAACAGTCCCAAACTTTAAAGGGATGAAATGCGATTTTATAAGCAGTTTAGGAGTAGCAGCTACCGGCAAACTGCGAGATGATCACAGGTTGTTCATGAACAGTCATGTGAGTTACATTTCACTTACCTTTCTACAGCTTTTATTCGTCTTCGATTCGGTCCATATATTATAAACTTCTCAACAGTTCATCCAATTATACTGCCATAGCATAGCTATATTACAACTATATTTTCCCATCTTTATTTCAGCTCACAGTGGCACCAGGCTTTTTCATGGGTCTTAACTCCAGCATGACAGCAGCTATCAATTTATTCCCTAAGCTGTTTTTGGCTATAGAAGAAGCTGTTGCTAATGGCAACATTGAGAAAGCCAGGAACTTGCAGCTGGAGTTGAATACTAGAGTGGCTGCTATAACTGTACAAGGTAAAACTATCTACATACACTAATTAATTAATTATTCTGACAGACGTCACAGCTCAGTTGGTAGTAGCTCTGCCTTCCATGCTCTGGGTCGTCACAAAAGAGGATCCAACCGTGTGAAGACGGGACAGGCCGCGTGTTTGTTATATATTAAAGAAAACACGAAAAATTTTGCTTTGTAGCAGGCAGATTTATTGTTGGTCTTTTATTACACACTATTCTATAGCTCAAGCGGGAAATTCAATTTTTTAAGGGTTTTTTTATTGCGGCTGAACAGTTATAAGTACCTATCTAACTAGTTTAAGCTATTTTGCGAACATAAACAATAATTTTCTGTGTAAACCTGTATCAATTTTTGAGATTGGTTCTTTATATTTTTTAACTTACTTAATTATAAAACTGTATAATTATGTAAGTTAATATAACCCTAAAAAAATTGAATTTCCCGCTAGAGCGAGAGGTATCACCTTAGGCGTTGTCAAATAAGGTTCGCTTAGAAAATCAAATTAAAAACATAATTTTAATCTTCTAGGAGAATACGTGTCATTTGGCAAGGCTGCGATGGAGATTCTAACAGGAATAAGAGTGGGTAAGACCAGAGATCCACTGAGACTCGTCTCCGAAGAGCAGAGAAAGGTCTTAGAAGAAGCAATGAACGAAGTGGACAACAAGTATAATCCACCACTAGAAGATTAGACAAAACTTTATACCAACATTAATTTATTGAACACTTTTTTATATTACCAGGATATACATATTACATCACAAATATTTCTTTGATTTGAAGCTATCTTATTTGATATCGAAAAGGGTTTTTAAACGTTCAAGCTCTGTGTTGAGAAGGTTTATTTTAGTTGGATTCAGACGAGTGAGTGGTAGGCGTGGCGGTCCAACCTTTACTCCAGTCATAAACGCCATGGCTGCCTTCATTGATGGCACAAAATCTCCTGAAAATACAATAAATAAATAATGCTGGAGAATCCACACAACATCATCTAGTCCCAAGCTAAGCAGAGCTTGTGTTATGGGTACTAGAAGACTGACATACTTAATACAATATAATACATAGATAGATATTTTTTATTATACATATAACACCCAGAACAATATATTAAGTCAAGAAAATATTAGGAAAGCAGTTGATAAACAATTATGACGATGATCTTGTAACCTATACGGAGAATAGGTCTAGCCTGCTCACAAGTGGCCTGTTGGGATTTTAGCACTGAAATATCTCCAAACAAAATGTCTTTTTATTCAAAAGCTGTCTAGAAAATACTTTTTGCTCAGATGTAGCCTGTTAAGATTCCTGATGTCCAAATGAAATGTTTTTTATTCAATGAATCCACATGCATTATGGAAAACATGGTTCTAAACTCCCCGAGGGGAGCGAACAGGAGCCAAGATCCCTAAGCCTTTTAATCCCACATCATTACTTTCTAATTTTAGCTTCTCTAGCGGTAGTATAGCATCAACGTGTTGTCTAGTGTTGTCAAATAAGGAAGACGGAAGAATTTGCAGTCCCTATCTTAAACATCGTTTTGCTTACCATAAGAACTGATTGCGTCTACCAGCTGGTTCAAGCTGGTCTGCTCAGCCCTCGCCTTCAGCGTGTTTCCATCACGCACATGCTTTAGTATATTGAATACGTGTGATGGAAACATGTTCGTTACGGTAGCAATGCTGGATTCGTGACCCATCAATGCTGCCTGCGCTAAATGCTGAAAATAGGGCTTCGATTTATACTTAAGTATATATTCCTATTACTGTGTTGTTATGTTAGTATATAATCTTTGAGTAGGCAGAAAATGGTACTCCCTAAACTTTCCAACCCCTTTATAATTCTAGGGATCAGTCTGGAAGAGATAGCTTATAGCGATAAGACCGCCCATTATACGTTTTGTTTTTATTTTCTTTTCTGGTGTACAATAATTATTTTCTATTCTATTTCTATAATTATATCACTCCAGCTGTCAATTATTGCATAGCCAACATGAGAAGAGATATATCAAGAGATCTTACAGAAAGCTTGCTTTGTTCCAGTTCCAGTGTGATTTGTCATTCTTCAGCAATAGAATAAAATTATTGACATACAAAATAGCTTACGTGATTGGCCATAAAGATTTTCTGGTCTGAATCGAGCAAGTTGACCACTTGTAGAGCAATGCCTAAGTCTGCCTTCATGCCCTTGAAGTTTGGTATCCTTGACTTGGCGGTAGAGAAGAAGTCTCGCATGTTCACTATTAACAAATAATTATTTATTAACCAGATTATTATTGAGATCGCGGGAAGCTAGTGGATGGAGGAGGTCTAAATCGTTTTATTCAGGAATTTATGGGGCACACAAATTATAGTGTTTAGGTACTTACAGAGGCGACGAGGCCGACCAAGGAGACGATGGCGGGACGACCTAGACACTTTCGAGGGAAATTGGTGGAAAAAAGCGGAGAATAGGGACGAGTGGAAGGACTTGGGGGAGACCTTTGCCCAGCAGAGGGACGAGATAGGTTAGAGAAAAAAAAAGAAAAAAAAAGGTACTTACAATCTACACCAGTCATCATCGGAAAGTGGTAGTAGATAAGAGGCAGATTTGGTGCTGCCCTGGACACCTTCTGCAAGTAATCCACCAGCTGATCCACGTTCCGCGGCTTGTAGTACAACTCTGGTAGAGTCATTATGGCATCTGCTTTTACTTCCTCGGAAAATCTGGCCTAGGAATTAAGATTTAAAACAGCAATTACCACTTTACAACTGATAAATATTGGCTTAGAGAAACAGGCGTCCAGCAGCATAGTGATGACGATATCGTCAATGCAGTGGGCCATAGATGGATGAGAACAGTGGGTCAAAACAGGCTGTGGATGATGATGGTGAAACATCGTCTTGGATTGGCGAACCGCTTGCACTTATTTTTTTATCAATATGATGACTATGAACTGCTTTTATATTAGAGCACTATTTAAGGAGCTTTACGGCCAGAGACAGAAAAATAGGAACATATACAAAAAGCCTCACTAAAGGTAAATAACATTTATACCAATTTTCATTTTAAAATGCAGGATAGCTATGGGTATCACGATTGCTTTCTTTTCTTGCTTAAAATCAACGTCAAAGATTCTTTATTCATTAAAGCAAGGATCATTTTAAAAACATCTTACACACTAAATATAAGGGGTATTATGCTCCTCAGTAGCTCTACCATGAGTTTTTGCAATCTATACTCGCTAGCGTCTGTAGTTAAAAAAATGTATGAAGATTTGTACAGCGCCTCTAGCGGATAGTTGGGTACTAAAATTCGTAATACTAATATTTACGTAACTACTGTAGTAAAGTCAGGCGATTTTACTGTGATAACTCATGGTCTCTACCATGAGTTATCACAGTAAAATCGTCTGACTGTACCTCTACAGAAATTAAACTGTATAGTACTAACTAATTCAACAACGTCAGGCAGTGGTGCTCCTCCGACTTGTGAGATGACGGTGACGCGTGCTGGCTTAGCTGCTGCGATCCAAGCTGCGAGGAGCTGCTTCCGTTCCGCAACGCTCAGCGATGCGGCCTCGCCGGTCGTACCACCAACTGTTTGATAGTAATTATTGTTTTTAGGAGATAAAGTGAGAGTGAGAGAGATAGAGAGTGAGAGTGAGAGAGATAGATAGAGAGTGAGAGTGAGAGAGATAGATAGAGAGTGAGAGTGAGAGAGATAGATAGAGAGTGAGAGTGAGAGAGATAGATAGAGAGTGAGTGAGATAGAGTGAGAGAGATAGAGAGTGAGTGAGATAGAGTGAGAGAGATAGATAGATAGAGAGTGAGATAGAGTGAGAGTGAGAGAGAGATAGAGAGTGAGATAGAGTGAGAGATAGATAGAGAGTGAGATAGAGTGAGAGAGAGAGATAGATAGAGAGTGAGATAGAGTGAGAGTGAGAGAGAGATAGAGAGTGAGATAGAGTGAGAGATAGATAGAGAGTGAGATAGAGTGAGAGAGAGATAGATAGAGAGTGAGATAGAGTGAGAGTGAGAGAGAGATAGAGAGTGAGATAGAGTGAGAGATAGATAGAGAGTGAGATAGAGTGAGAGTGAGAGAGAGATAGAGAGTGAGATAGAGTGAGAGATAGATAGAGAGTGAGATAGAGTGAGAGTGAGAGATAGATAGAGAGTGAGATAGAGATAGATAGAGAGAGAGTGAGATTTTACACAACACAGGTACACCACATTCTGTCAGTGACTATTTAGAGATATTTGATCGATCCTGTGCGTATTGCGTAAGAATGATAAAATCAATAAAGGATTTTCTGTTTAATTCATATAAATCTTCTCTTTAGCATTAGGTAGGTATATCTAGGACTACAAAGATGATGGGAGAGATTTCAAATACAAGATACAATTTAGATTTTTTGCCAAAATACACTTTTAAACTTATTCGCCCTGTCCGGGTATCGCAAAAATCAATCACAGATTGTTCTTTATAATTCTTATATTCTAACGACTATATTATTTAAATATAAATTACATAAAGTTAATTAAAATCGATCGATTATTTACGGTGTAATTAAATGGTGGTGTTATTAAGCACACGAAACCAGTTATTTAACAAAAAGCCATTATTGCAACACATATTGTAATAAAAGTTGCATTTTCAAAATGCCCTTGGAAGTGCTCATTACATATTGCGATCACGGGATATGTGTTAAGTCATATGTAATTAAATAAAACTAGATTTGGGGCAGTTTTTCTCTGCTGTGGTAGGTACCTACACTTTAGGGTTCCGTACCCAAAGGGTAAAACTCTGTCTGTCTTTTCGTCTGTCATCGGTGAACTGTCTTGAAATTGCCGCTATAACCACTAACTAAAAAAACCGAGATAAATATTTAAGAGACTCTCATACAATAACTTATTTTTTGGTACGGAACCATTCGCGAGTCCGACTCGCACTTAGCCAGTTTTATATTAAAGAGAAGCATTGGATAGGATAGCTTACCAAGGATACCCTTTATGTTGTGGAGTTCTAGATGCCGCATATATTGAGGTATGACGTCATACTTGACGTTTCCAGCATCATCCATCGGCGTGAAGACCGGTGCTAGGACTCCCGTGATTTCGAAATTCTACAGTATAAAAGAAAAACATACTTTACGGCCGGTTTCTCGAACGATGATCAACGAAAAAATCGAATAAATACTATGTGTCAAACTCGGATCAATCGTGATTTGGGTTTCCAGAAACCGGCCATTAGTCTTTTAATTAATCTATTTTAAGTTATTTAAAATAAGCCGAAAATTGAAAATGTACATATAAAAAAAGTAAATATGCAGATCCACTAAGTTAACGATTTTGAATCCAATAAGTTTGTCTGTTTCTCTGATTGTTTGTAAGAGCATTACCTCTAAACCATGCGACAGATTTAAATAATTTATAATAAATATGTAAGTACATGAATATTTATTTATCTGTAAGACCCAAGAACATAATCAATAAATTACTATAGTTTAAATAGTCAAAGTCAAAATTACTTTATTCAGTAAAATCACGAGGATCATTTGGAATCGTCTTACATACTACTTAGGTGATTCTAGGTGCCAGTTCCACGCGACCGGAGCCTAGAAGAAGAGGCAAGAAACTTTAAAATCTATACTTCTATACTAATATTATAAAGAGGTAAAGTTTGTATATTTGTTCAATTGTAAGGGGTAATCTCGGAATCTACTGAACCGATTTTAAAAATTCTTTCACCAATAGAAAGCCACATTATTGCTGAGTGTCATAGGCTATATTATATTTTGAAAAAAAGTAGGGATACTTACTAAAACTTCAATTATGCCCAACGAAGTGGGCACGGGTCAGCTAGTACTTAATAAAAATAAAAATTATATGTACTGACCATTTTTAATTCCGTTCTTCCACAAACACTAACTTAGAACTTCTAGAACCGACTGATGGTAACTCAATAACAGGATATAAATAACCTAGGGCATGTTCAGAAAGTGACCACAAGCTTGATAAATATATGTACTATCCATTAACGACTACAATCTTCTTGAACTTTGCTGCTTTGGTAATAAAGCCCAATTTAGAGTGAATTGAGGTGTCATTTTGCATCGTTAGGAAATGAGTGGTGCATGGCGGTTTTGATAGCAGGCGGTACTGTTAGAAGTATAGAAAACCTCATTTGAATAATTTAGATGGTAAATTATAATGAGTTGAATTATTACCTAAGTACTTCTACTTAATTCATACTGAAATTACTATATAGACTGGCAGACAATGCTCTTAGCATTAAGTCCTCCTAGCACTAAGCTTTGTGTGAAATTTTAAAATAAATAATAAATAAATTATTTAATTAAGGTATGTTATGGACGTGGTGGTCTCGTCATGATTTTTTTTATTTACTAATGATTGAACTTGATTACATTGCCTTACTGGTCTATTGTCTGCAAAAAACTCAGTGTTCCTCTGCAACCGTAACTGAGACAAAAAATGTTTCCTCTACTTCCTCGAACAAGTCTTTCACAAAACTTACTAGATATTTACTACTATTATAAAAATTGTCTTCATAGAAATTGCATTTTTAATATCTCCCCCCACCCCTGATAAGAGAGCCAACAGGGGAGCCAACGCCCCTAACCCATAATATTAAATCACCTGTATCAGCGACCAGGGTAGAGTCGTAGAGAGCCTTATTGTTATTACCAATTATATTTTGTACTTAATCATAATATGCCTGGTAGAGATCGCTATTGAGCGATAAGGCCGCCCATTGTTCATTTATTTTATAACTATTGTTCTTCGTGTATTTTGTGTGTACAATAAAGCATTATTCATTCATTCATAATTATGCATAGCAATCTGATATAAGGTTTCTATCACATAATACCAGGCGTCACACACAAGCTCGGCTGTCATGCTGTATCGTGGGTTCGAACCCCAGCAAGTACAACAACTTTTATGTAGGTAAATATAAATATTTGTTTGCTTTTGTATGTAAGTATTAAAATATAATAAAAACTTATTAAACTAATACAAGATAACTAATATAATCCTCCTAGATAAAAAAATAATCTAGGATAATCCAGGAAATAGAATTATGTGTGTAATAATTAGGAGTAGGTAAGTATTTTTATTTATTTAGATAAAAACAGTTGGTAATATGCCCAAAATGTTACAGGAGTTTACTGACCTATAACACTAAAGTCATCTGTGCGTTGTTTACGAATAGTTAAAAACAACTTCCAAAGTAGAGATTCTCAAGTCAACTTTTATTGCTTGATACCTACTAGATACAATACACTTGCTTGAGTCAGTGCTATTTTAGTTCATGGCTCGAACACACGAAGCAAAGTTACAAGCCAGTGAGCGTTGTGAAACTTAAAAATAAACAAAAAAACGTAAAAAACCTCTTTGGAACGTCAAGGAATCTAGTTCGATTAAAAAAAAAATACACTATATTCGATATAAAAACTATGTGCTAAAACCTCATTCTCCTTTTGAATTGTGAACTTGATTATGGAATCTAAAAAGAACGGAAAGAAAAACGGCGGGAACGGTACAAGTGAAGAATTTGACAAAATAAATGGCGCCAAAGAGAATGGGAAAGCCGAAGAAGGTGTTTTGGTGAATTTTAGAAATAATGAGAGAAAAGTGCTTGTTATTTACACCGGCGGCACTATTGGAATGGTCAATAATCCTGATGGATGTAAGCTTATTTATTATTTTGGTTTTTTAAATATTACGAAAACCTTACGTTTACGGTCTATATTATAAAAATTGATGTCTTGATTACCATACGTAACGGTGGCATAATGTCAACACTCAACACTAACTTTTTATATTCTTCTCTTCTAGAAGAAGAGAAGAATATAAAAAGAAGTCTTCTTCTTCTTCTTCTTCTTTTAGAAGAAGAAGAAGAAGAAGACTTTTTATATAGGATAGGGTAACCTTTTGACGACTGATGTGGCGCGGCGGGCGTAGGTCCGTCTGCGACGCTGAGGTTGCGGGTTCGATTCCCGCATTGGGATAAATGTTTGTACGATCTGAAAATATTTATTCTGGGTGTTCAGGGTATTTTACATGTTATAGGTAATAAAAAGTATCTATGTATGTAATGTATTGTATTAAGTATGTCAGTCTTCTAGTACCCATAGCACAAGCTCTGCTTAGCTTGGGGCTAGATGATGTTGTGTGGATTGTCCAGCATTATTTATACTTACTTACTTACCTATTTATTCTTTTATATTTATTATTAAGTATATTTATATTTTTTAGTGTTATAAGTATTGTTGTTGTCTTTTAGTGAGAGGTGAACTGATGCAATTTGCGTAGAATGTAATGTAACCTTGGGAATACTTGGTATTGTAATCATGTATAAGTGCAATGTTTACCTTCACCAATAACTTACTTAGGGAACAAGTACTTACATCGTGCCTTCATGACCTACAGACCTAGACCTCAGAAAGATAGATCTGATAAAAACTCTAAACCTAGAAACTGCATAAGACATCTAAAAAAATAATCTAGCTGGGTTTTCAAAAAATACTTAGCTCTAAAATAGCTCATAGCTAATTTCTATTTTTTTAGATTTGTCTTAGTATTTACATAAGTTTAAACCTCCACTGCAAACTGAGCTGCGTGCGACGCCTGTCAAATTTCTGTCTTGTACAAGTTAAAGTTAGTTTTTTTAATTTACTTCAATACCTATAGTAGTTAAATGATTCTAGTAGTATTTTGACCGTGAATGATCTATTCTAAAGTCAAGAAAATAACGTCATCTCTGTTTGATTACAACATCAACATCACTTATCAGCTGTTATCACTTCATAACTGGTGCCATGACCTTCGAGCTAGTTCTTTACGGATGACTTTAAGGGAGAGCGCACACCGACGACAAAACGTCTTTTATAGTCACGTTACCTACTTGACGATAACTATGGGTATCTAATTCTAATTGGGGGAATAAGATCTGCACTGACGTCCCGCAATGGGGTATCGAAAGAATGACGTGAAATAAACTTTCTAAGAAGTAAGCAGGAATAAATGTGACAATCGTAAAGTATATATAACTTAGCGTGTTCGATTCACATTGAGTGCCAAACACCCGCTCGACAGCCGAACATTTGCTCTTGGTGGGAATCGAACCCACGACCCACAGCCCACAGCATGATAGGCGAGTAGGCGAGCTATTACCAACTGAGTTGTGACGCTCGTTTGAGAGTGCTCTACCTTGTTTATGAATGAGAGAGTAAAAGGCATTAAAGATTCAAACGCTGATAGGTAAATTCAGTTTAAAACTTTCGCAAAACTATTTAACGTGTTTATGAATTCGGGGGTAATATTAATAATAGTGCCGGTAATGCACGGTCATTTGTTAATTTGTAAACTTGTTTCTTTTGGCAAATTGGAACATTTCCATTAAGTGCTCAGTTAATTTATTAATGTAGTTTTCAACCGACATCAAAAAAGAAAATTTTCTCTTTTTAATCGACGAGAAAACGGAGGTAGATGCCTTGAAAAATAATAAAAAGTTAAAGAAAATATAACTATTATTTTCTTTGGTTTTAAAAGCTATCGAGCCCTGGTCTAATACTTATGTTGTCAATTATGAACTAATTTTGACGATATTTCTTTATTCGAAGTCGATTCATTTTTGTAAGAAATATTATGTATTTATGTGCAATGCTTTGTATTGGGTTGGGGGAGAACTTTGCTCAGCGGACAATGTAGGTTGAAAAAAAAAATACTTTGAAAATATTACTAAAAAAAATTAATAGACCTTTGCTCAGCAATAGGACAATGTAGGTTGAAAAAAAATACTTTGAAAAAATTCCTAAAAAAAATTTAATTAAAGTGTTAAAAGGCTCCAGATCTCATTATTTGTAGGTAAAGTACTACGTTTGTGATATTAGGCTATTTAACATAATTAAATTCTTTCCACTAATTTCCCTTTGCAAAGTGGCATTCAATGTTTTTATAGAAACAATACAAGGTTTATTTGTGTGCATATTTACTTTGCAAATTGAATTTATGTGTCATATGATTATTATTTATGTATCATGTGTTTATAAGATAGATAAGTGACTTACCCCCCTATCTTATAAAAAGTTAGTGTTGACTTTATGTCATCATTACGTATCGTAATCAATACTTCAAGTCTGCGCTAACTTTTTATAAGATAGACCGTTAGTAACGGATGAGAAATATTTAGCTTAATATAAATTCCAGTTCAACGTGATAATCTTTTTGTATGAGATCAGCATTATATTTTATTAATATTTTCAGTTCTGATCCCACATAAGAACGTATTTGAAGGTCTGATCCGTCAATTCCCTCAACTTCACGACTTAGCGCTTTGGGAGAGACGGTGCATTGATGACCCTGCTTTTGATAAATCTTTCGTTATACTACCAAGTAAGTACTTAGTTTAAACGTATTGGTATTTAACATTATTAACATAATATATAATTTTATGATCAAATGAACTTCACATGATAAATGACATTACAAAATAACAAGTGACGGTCGATTATTAATTATCTAATTTAATTTGAAGTTATAAGCAGAAAAAAATAAAAATATATCTGTAAATTATTAATTTGATTATAAAGCAGTCCATTTTTCTAGGAGCCAAAGAAGTAAACTGGAGGATATTATATAAAATCTACGAGTATGAAAATCTTTTGGATTCCGCCAATATGATGGAGACTGACTGGATTATGATCGCCAAAGATATTCAAGTAAGTACAACATCTATCGAGCTTTTCAACCGACTTACCGACCGAATACTCAATACATTTATTGCGATCACATGGTTAAAAACTAGTTGTTACAATGAAATTTGGTACAACATATGAACCCTGTTTGAGGGCACTGCACGGTAATAGGATGGTAGGCAGACCGAAGTTTGTTTATAAAATTGTATTAATTAAATTATATGCCGTCAAAAATTAGAAATTATTATATTATCATTAAAAGCAAATCAATATTATATCAATACTTACCTACTTCAAAAGAGGAGGTTGAAAATTAAATTAATGAAATAAAATATTCATGGATATTTTATACTTACATCACACTCTAGTCTCAGACTAAGCAGCTTGTAATATGGGATTAAGTTTTTTTTTGTATGTACAATTCCTCTTCATTTTAGATGATTTATTTGATAGGTACTTGCGGTGTTTCATTTAATCTGGTCACACATTTTCCAAGCTTATTTGAAACTATCACGGTTTGGAAAATAGTTTTCTTTATAAACGGGATATTTACCATGATTTCTGAGTTTGATTATTTCCCGATATTTCGGCACATAATCAAATTAAAAAAATCATGGTAAAATATCGTGCGTAGGTAATAAAACTACAAGCTTTGCTTGTAAGGAAACTAGATCTTTGTAATTAAAAAGGGTACATTTATTACATACTAGTAGTACGCCCCGGCTTCACACGGGTAGCCTATATAAAAAATATCATTATAGTATAGCCTATGTTCAGCGCAGATAATGTAGCTTCACAACAGTGAAAGAATTTTTGAAATCGGTCCAGTAGTTTCGGAGCCTATTCGATGCAAACAAACAAACAAACAATCAAATCTTTCCTTTTTATAATATTATAGTTTAGATAGATTTCATTATCCTATAAAACAGAGCTGTAGGTATAGGCGACAAAGAAATTGGTTTACCACTCTAAGGTTGAATATCATTTGCACGTACAAAACATCAAGGGTTATTTTCGCTTGACAGATTAATGACTGCTACGTCAGAATCTGTCAATCTGTAATCCTTATCGAATAATTATGTTACTGGGAGATGTCATCAAAAGTGGTAAACCAATTTCTTTGTCGCCTATACCTTTGGTTCTTGATTATGGTTTATGCTGACTACTACCCAAATAATCCTTGTTTTTCAATGTTTTTTACGGAACAGAAATACTATGAAGCATACGATGGGTTCGTGGTACTGCATGGAACCGACACGTTGTGTTATACAGCGTCCGCCTTGTCGTTCATGTTTGAAAACATTGGGAAAGGGGTAGTGCTCACCGGATCACAGGTAAAAATAATATTGATTTTGTGACAAACAATGTTCATTCTCAAAGAAATGAGATTATCACAATATGTATCTACATATTTATAAAGTATCGTATCCAAGATATCAGCTGCATTGGCTTTTAAATTGTATAGGTATTATTTAAATTCGCTCACATTGGTTTAGACGTGATGCTTTAACAAAATACTGATTTTTAATGTCGATTTTTAGATAAGTAAATACTTTTTACTAAGTTTATTAGTGGATCCGCACATACCTTCATTTAAATTGTTGCTCATTTACACTTTCACAAGACAGATAGATTTCTTCCTATTTTTTTCAGATTCCAATATTCGAGCCGCGTAGTGACGGAGTGGATAACTTCGTGTCGTCACTCCTCATAGCCGGAGGGCTCAATATACCAGAGGTCACTATTTATTTTGGAAGCAAACTTTTCAGAGGAAACAGGTTCGTTACCATTCACTAGAGCACTCACATTTATACAGTCAATAATAAATAAATATTCACGGACAAATCACATGTCACACTTTAGTCCCAAACTAAGCAAAGCAAACTTGATTGCTGATAGAATACTTATTATACATATTTATTGTTAAATTCATACATAGAATACATCCAGACACAGAACAAGTATTTATGTTCATCACACAAACATTTTTTCTGGATGGGAATCGAACCCACGACCCACAGCATGGAAGGCAGAGCAACTACCAACTGGACTGTGACTTTTGCTCTGGGAGGGAATCGAACCCACGACCCACAGCATGGAAGGCAACTAAGCTGTGACGCCTGTCAATAATGTATCATGGTATAAATAAATGTTTTCTATTTGTAGGACCAGAAAAATATCAGCAACCAACCTATACGCATTTAACTCTCCGAATTGCGTACCTTTGGTGGAAGTGGGACTCACCTTCGATTTGAACAAAGCAGCGATATTCAAACCGAACGTTATCGAGAAGTTCAGCGTCAGCCCGAATATGTCTAAAAATGTCGGGTTACTGAGAATATTTCCTAGCATCAGCACGGCTGTGATCAAAGCTTTTTGTCAGCCTCCTATCGAAGGTAACTTTCTTAACTCAAGCTTAACCTAAGTTCTTAACCCAAGAACTCTGGTTAAGAGAACTTTGGTTAAGCGCAAATTAACGCAATTCTTAACACAAGATCTCATATCCCGAGATTTTTTAACCCGAGTTCTCACAACGCAAGATCTCTTAACCCAAGTTCTCTTAACCCAAGTTTAACCTAAGTTCTCTTAACCCAAGTTCTCTTAACCCAAAATCTCTTGACTCAAGATATCTCAACCCAAGATCTCTTATCCTAAGTTTTATTAACCCAAGATCTCTTAACCCAAGCTTAACCTAAGCTCTCTTACCCCAAGTTCCCATAAGTTATCTTAACCCAATTTCTGGTAACCCGAGTTTTCTTCACGCACCCAAGATTTCTTAATCCAAGTTCCCTTCTCTAATTCAAAAACTGTTTGAAAAAAAATCTTATCACTGTTTCCTTAAAAACAAATACTTAGGTTAACGGATTCAAAATTTCAGTTTCATTTAACACAACAGTTTCTTTTAAAAACAGATAAATGGATTTAAATTTGTTTTCAGGAGTGGTTCTAGAGAGTTACGGAGCTGGCAACATTCCTTCGAACCGTCAGGATGTGTACGCGGTCATAGAGGAGGCGGTGGCAAGAGGAGTCATCATCGTCATCATCACACAATGCAGCACTGGATCTGTCTCCGCACTCTATGAAACTGGAAAGGTATACTCCTATTTTTATTATTTTCAAGAGAAAATATCCTATCTTACTAATGTTATTTATTATAATATAATATTATATCCCCTGTATTTATTTAATTAGTGTATTTAATATAATATATCACAAGCCTGTTACAAGCCTTTAATACAACTATATTTAGAGATTAGAGTCTCAGATATTATAAGACTCTAATAAGTATTTGTTTTGTGTCTCTCTCACGGAATATCAATGAAATCTGGGTAGTCATTTATGTATTCTATGTTATATTAACATTTTATTATATTATATTTACATATTTACAAAAAATATATAAATAAGTATTGTATCAGCAATCTAGTTACCATAGTACAAGTTTTGCTTAGTTTGGGACTAGAGTGTGATGTGTGAAATGTCCATGAATATATAAGTATTTATTTATTGTCTATTGTTCCACTGCTAGGCAAAGATCCTTAGTATAAATAATAATATTTTTTCAGCTTATTGCCAAATACGGTGTGGTATCAGGATCCGATATGACCCCTGAAGCAGCTTTGACCAAACTATCCTATGTTCTGGCGAAGACAGACTTATCTTATAAGGAAAAGACTGAGGTAAGGAAACGTGTGACAAAAGGCAAAAAGAAGTACCTTATCAGTAGATATACTTTATAAACGGGATATTTACCATGATCTCCGAGTTTGATATCGGGAACTAAACTCACAAATCATGATAAATATCCCGTATGGTAAAACTATGTATATATATACGGATAAAACAAACCTAGATACATTTTTTAGTAACTTAAGAACTACAAAACTGAAATATGCTTTAGTTTGCTTTTATTTAGTCAATTTAGTGTATTTTTTTTTATGTAATTTGTATATTAGCTTTAAATAATTTCAGATGATGGCTAAAAACATCAGAGGAGAACTGACTAACATCGCCTCTCTTGATATTGAGGTAAGTATTAGTAGGTACCTATTAAAAAGTTTTTATAAGAGATATGGGGTTTTTATGAGTTAATTTGTTTTCTATGATATATTGCAATGTTTATGACTAATTGGTGTGTTTATAGGATTCTGGGGTTTTTATGAGATATTGGGGTTTTTATAGGATACTGGGCTTTTTTTTGGCTGGGTTTTTATGAGTTACTGGGGTGTCTATGAGATATTGGGGGTTTTTATCAGATACGCGGGTTTTTACCAGTTTTGACTTTTTATATTTGTGTCTATAAGATCAGTTGGGTCATACATCCATCACATACAAAAATAAACCATATTTTCAGGACCACACTCTGAAAGAAGCGCTAGGCATCAGTTTAAACATCCAGTCGCCCAAGATCCTCACAGAAGTCACGGCGAAGGTGGTGACTTCCCTTCTTCTTTACGGCATCGAGCAAGAAGATTTGGGGGTCGTGAAGAAGATTATAGGTTTGTGAATATTCTTGGCCATACATTTTCATGTATTGGACATAATAATCAATATTTTATTTGACAGTTGTCGCAACTGATTTGGTATAAGATGCAAATAAATTAACATATTTGTTTTATGAGGACTCTTTTCATGACTTTTCTTGTGGTTTAGGACATCTCTGACAGACTTTAATAAAAATTAACCCTTACATTTCCCAATAAAATGTGTGGAGATAGGGTGTGGTATCTCCAACGAAAAGGGAAGATCTTCGACACCGAGCGATCTTTGGCTCGGGGTCGCTCGGACCGATGGATAGTCATCGGTTCTATTACTTATGTTCAAACTCCGTGATAACTTCGTTTGCGCGATCTAGGATTTTGTCGCCATCTGTTGGTCGGTTTCGTAGACTACGATGTAGTTCATCATGTAGCGATATAGATGGCGCTACAAATGTAACAAAATATGGATCTTTTGTAGGTATATGTATAGCTTTGTGTTGTGTATTTATCAAATAAATAATTATCTATAGGTACATGAATTTTCTCTAACCCGTGTAGTTTCGGACATTTCAGTCAATACCTTCTTTTTTCCAATATAACCTGATGTAATATGGACCTTAATATAATAATAATAAAGCCTTTTTATTTCTTTTTTTTTTTCTTTCCTTAATTATTTTTTTACAAAAACCCGCAAGGGGCCTTAAGCTGGCGAGCACACAGCACGCTTTAATTAAGTAGTGTAAAATTAAATTATACAGTATATTAGTAATTAGATATAAGATAAAACTTTTGTAAAAAAATATGGACCTTATGTACCTATATCTAAATATAACAAGTTTTTCCTTACAGAAATGGGTGCGGATGTGAATTGTCAGTGCTCTGACGGTAAAACCCCGCTGCACGAAGCATTGTTGAAAGGAAATATGCCTATTGTGGAGTATCTGCTAACAAATGGCGCTAATGTTCATATCAAGACAAGGTAAACCAAGACACCAAGAGGTTTGATCCTCTTAAGGTCGAGACTCTAGGTCCGTGGGGTACCGAAGCCCTCCGGATTTCAAAATTATTTCTGGGCGTCTAGTCTTGTCGACGCGTGACCCGAGGGCTGGTGAGTATCTGGCCCAACGTATCAGCATTGCTATTCAGCGCGGCAATGCAGCCAGTATCTTGGGTAGGGGAGACCTAGGATAGTTGTTACAGAGGAGAGTTGTTACAAAGCCGATTTCTCGGAACCTATGATCGTTAGTGAGCTGGCAATGCCACTCAATTGATTCTTTTTAGATGCGCTTCTTGATGAAACAAGTGCCTCAGGCACCAGGGAAAGGGTTGCCCGAGTACGACGTCTGCATGAAAAAAAAGCCGAAAAGTAATTTTTTTGTCACAATTTTGGTTATATTTATATCGTGACACATTAAATTTAGGTGGTTATGTTATTTTTTTGTATACTGTAGGGTTTTTGAAGTTTCAAATAGTGGCGTTGTTTTGATGATCCTTTACGTTGTTGTGAAATTATGAATGTTTATTCTGACCAGGTCGTAATTTTCGACACTTAGGAGAGTTGTGACACGCTGTAACAACTCTCCTATTTTAGTTTGTTTGCTTTGAATTTTATGTCATTAGCAATCCAATCAAAAGGTTTCAGTTCAGGAGTGGAAAGGCTGGTCGAGAATGGCACTAGGAGTGAGCTGCTGTACGTCTGTCATAATATATTGGATTGCAGACATATTTTATAGCTGCTGATATTGTCATGATCCCATAGTTACTTAAAAAATATTTATTTCTTTTAATCTGTCTGTAGTATCAACAATTATGCCAAATGATAATTGAAGTATTATTAAAGGGTGTGTGTTTTATAATTCTTATAAAAGTCATCTTACCTATCAAATATAGTATTGATAAACAGCTGTAACAACTTACCTTGGTGCCTGTCACAACTTACCTCGGTGTTAGGAGAGTTGTTACAGTTTGAGTTGTTTCTGTTTTGGTAGATTTTCTCAGAAACCTTACAATTTTCATTTATTGTCATGACTGTTTTTGATAAAGGAAAGATTGTTCTATATTTAAACATAAAGTTGATAACTGTGCTATGTTTCTTTATTGAGATATGTGGTTTAAAGTAAAAATTGTAACAACCCTCCTTGGTCTCCCCTACGCGACGATTGCTACTGATTTGGATCAGTTGAACTATCTATAGATCGTTTGCAACGGTCTGTAGATAGCTCAAATGTTTCTTATGTAGTTTATATGCCTATGTATATATTGTAAATACTGTAATAAAGCACAACTGGTGTACTACTAGCATTTATTTTTAACTAGCTGTCCCGGCGAACTTCGTACCGCCTTAGAGAGTTTTTTTTTCTGATGCTTCGGCTACATTAGCGGGCGAATATTCGTATCGTGTTGGCGCGACAAAAACATCGTGTTCGGGTATAGGCGATCTTCTTGTCTAAATACTACGCGATGACACGATGTACCCGGCCACATACATCGCGTTAACACGAATATTCGCCGTAGCCCGCTAGTGTGGCCCCAGCATAAGAACCTTGTACAGAGTATTAGAAAACTACATAAAAAATCAGCCAAATCGGTCAAGTCGTTTTCATGCTATGTCGTGACAACGGAAAACGGGTTTAATTTCTATAAAATATAGATTTATCACCGTTTCAGCTCAGGTGAAAGTCCACTAATGACAGCAGTTCACAACAATGATTCTAATCTAATAGAGCTCCTCATGAAATGCGGTGCACATTTAGCCAGCGCTGACAGACGCGTGTTGACAGATGTCATGACAATGGCTGTCAAGAACGCGTCATTGAAGAAATTGATGTCATTGAAAAAAGCTGGCGCTAATCTCGATATGCCAGATGAACTTTTGCAATCTCCATTACATAAGGTATTTTTAAGCTATTGCATAGCTTCTATCGCGGGCCTTGAGCGTGGAGACCGAATCCAGAAATTCCGTAACGAAATAACCTAACACTGCGCATGCTTAATCCAGCAAAAAATGCTATGCAATGACTTTAACGCGGCAGTCCCCGAGTGCCACACGTCTTTTTTTATATTTTTGAAAAATGGTCATTTGATAAGTCACAGTTAAATTGGTAGTAGCTTACGTCCTTGCTGTGGGTCGTGGGTTCGATCCTCACTGAGAGCAAATGTTTGTGTGATGAACACAAATATTTGTTCTAAATCTGAAAAATACTCAAATCAGGCTTAAAGAATAAGAATCAACTGTTGTAAAACTATGTCAAGATCAGAGTTATTTTTAAAATGTGTATATATGCATTTTATTTTGTTTTTTATAGTTTACGTTGATTTTATTCAGATATTCATAATTGTAATTAATTGTATTATTTCCAGGCTGTTCTGTACAACTGTCCGGAAATAGCGCAATATCTGTTGGACAACGGCGCGGTTAAAAATAGGACAGATATTCTTAACTACGCACCGATCGACTATTCCGTTAAACTAAATAGGGATATTTTAACTAAGATTCTTGAATAAAAGTTTATATAATTGTCTTACTGTTTATTCACCAACAAACTTACTATTATTAAGTATTTACATGTGTATAAAATAATATTAAGAAATAGTTGAGCTATCAGCAGAGCGTTATGGATCTTTTGCAACGGTCTGCAGATAATTAGAGATGATTTTATAGAAATGATCATTAATATCAAACTGATACAGTCTTGAATTATATTCAAATAACGTCAAAAAGATTTATGTTTTTTATGTACTTATCTAAGTGTTTGGTTTTTAAATTAAGTAATTGGATTATAATCTGGCCAATACTTTTTAATGCGTGCTCAATATTTTATTACTTGTTTATGAATATGTAAAGTAAAGTGACATACTTACGGCCGGTTTCTGGAAACCCAAATCACGATTGATCCGAGTTTGACACATACTTAGTAATTATTTGATTTTTCGTTGATCATCGTTCGAGAAACAGACCGTTAGATTATGAACAACATTTTAACAACTACTTACGAATTTGTGAAACTTAGGCATAGATAATAGGTATTTTTGTTAAAAGTGTGTACTGAGTATTACGAAAAATGAAGGCAGTAGATAAATCTAAATTGATTAGTCTTCGGTGTGAAATATAAATGAATAATTTGTTTATTAATTAGTCTTTTTGTAATATTTATTTGTTAGAAATAAAATGAAACTGCAATGGAATTTTTGAATTCTTTTATTTTATTCATACTTGTCCCTAGACTTAAAAAAAACATTTCTTATATAGTTTTCCTACAGTAATAAGTACAAAATTCTACCTAATTCTAGGTACATTTAAAAATAATCTATTAGATACCTATGACAAATTAAAAACCTCCTGGTAAGTATTTATAGTTTTTTGACTAAACATTTTACTATATCGTCTAAAAGTATTATTATTAGTGCCTTAATTTTGATCTAGATTTTCAGATTGCTCCTTTTCTGCATTGCATACCTACTTAGGTACTCAAAAATCAAGAATCTATAATGCACAGAATTTTCAAGTTTCATAAAGTTTTCGAAAATCACGTTTAAGTTATGAAACAATTTTGATACAAAACATACAGCATATTTTCTAAACTTAAACATTGACTATGTGCGATCAAGAACAGCTTGGCATCTCATTATACGTACCCATAACACAAGCTCTGCTTAGCTTGGGGCTAGATGATGTTGTGTGGATTGTCCAGCATTATTATCAGACGCATTAGAAATCAATAAATGGTGGTAACAGATATTGTGGTCAGTAAAAAATTAAGCTACATTCATAATATTTCACGAGCTGTTCCAAAACGTGTTAACTAGAGTATTTCACGGGCTAACTAGAGTAACGGTCTATCTTATAAAAAGTTAGCGCAGACTTGAAGTATTGATTACCATACGTAATGATGACATAAAGTCAACGCTAAATGTTTTTAAGATAGGGGGTAAGTATTTAACTAAACTATAGTAGGTATTCTGCCATTAAACTATGTAATCTCTTAAGACTCTTAGGTGCTAACAATGTAAATATAGATCATAATACATTAAATGTTAGTAAGATTAGATTATCCCGATGCTACAATCCTGCCTATCTATTCTAATAATTAAAAACGCGATAGTTTGAATGGATGTATGTTTGTAACTCTTTAACGCAAACTTATCAATAGATTTTAATGAAACTCTACAATATTGTTCACTTATATATAACACATAGACTATAGTTTAGTTTATAAAGATATTGTGCGAAATGTCAAAAATATAACGATAGCAAGACGAAGACGCGGCACCAGCTAGTCAGTCAATAGATTTTAATGAAACTCTACAATTTTGTACACTTATATATAACGCATAGACTATAGTTTAGTTTATAAAGATATTGTGTGAAATGTCAAAAATATAACGATAGCAAGACGCGGCACCAGCTACTTACGGCCGGTTTCTGGAAACCCAAATCACGATTGATCCGAGTTTGACACATAGTAATTATTTGTTTTTTTCGTTTATCATCGTTCGAGAAACCGGCCGTTAGTCTGTCATAAGATTTCGATGCTAAGAGCGGCCAGTCCCGAAGTACTTGGTCATGCTGGCCAAGTTTTCCATCAGCACAGGTAAGTGTCGTTTTTGTATAGGACACGGCGAGAAATGATCACAGTTCCGGCCGTTTCTTCCAGACAACACAGCGTCGTATAGAGATGTTGTGTTCACTATTGTTGATAGAAGTTTGTTGCTAGAACAATCAATGTGTGTTAGGATCTGATTAAAAACTTTTTAATCATGAGGTATTAAAAAACAACAATATAGGTATACCTAACATACGTTAATACTCCGATTAAAAAATCAAAATCAAAAATTCTTTATTCAGTAAAATCACAAGGATCAATTTGAATCGTTTTTTATACTAGGTGATTCTAGGTGCTAGTTCCATGCGACCACAACCAAAAGGAACGGGCATTATACCTCTCTACCGTACTAAGTTCCACTTACTAAACTTTCTTGCAAGATTTTATTCAATAAAAGTACTTACCTAAGTCAAGCTAAGTTGTGAAACAGTACCTATACCAAGAAGTTCAATCAAATACAATTCTATACTGGTTCTAAATATCCCGAAATGTTTGCTTTTGAAACATTTTCATCTCAATTTTACAATGAATTATTCTTATAAATATTTTACTTACTTGACAATATAAGTCCTGATCTTGGAGGAATCAGCATAGTGCTCCTGTTCGTTCCAGCAAACGACTCTCAGCGCGCATTCCCGGAGGCCCCGGCCTTCGGTGAGCATCTGATTGGCGAAGCTTATTGCTGTGTCAGCGCTGAAATCGGTGTTTTCCAACACTGGAACAAGTTATATTGGCATTTTTTATCTTATGAAACGTTACAAATGCGTGTTTCATAGAGGACTAACTGATTACAACCCTTCAATAAAGGGCTCTCTAGTGTACTAATATAAAAAACTCACAGAAATATCAGTAACTTATACTGAAAATGCAAATTCATAGTGAAATTACATTAAACAATGATTTGATATTATTTAGGATTAGATTAAATGCAAAAGTCTCTTTTATTAACTAGTTTTCCCACGAGCTTTTTGGCACAAACTTTTAGCCACAAGCTTCTTATTAGCTTTATTACTATTATTTTACTTTGTAAGCTCGACCCAACAAACCTCTTTCCGCTAAAGTCAAATACTTTTTGCTAGATTCGAGAAAAATTGAAAGACGGAAACGCTGTTCTAAGTTTGAATGGCGACTTTTGTCATCAACATGTCAGTTGTATAAGAGGCCATGGACAAATACTAACTTTCGGGGTTACAAAATAAAATTTTCAGTGTCCATAGTTATGAAATAATCCATTTGGGACAGGGCCGAGCTTAACAATCTACCGTAAGTAAATTTTACGTATATTTTTAGTACCTACTGGCACCAACCTATCTCAAGCTTTAGATAGTAGGTCTCTACGCTTAACGCCCATAATAATACTATGCTATTAGGTAGCTTCAAACGTTCATAGTCAAATTATTTCAATAACATTTCGCAAAAGTCTTTATTCTTGTGTGGAATCGGTATTACAGTTGCAATTTTCGATAGAGTCGTTCCGTTTCCGTACTTTGTGTTCCTCGAAGAAAAGAAAACGGAGCGAATATTCTGACACGATGTTGAACTCGGCAGGTCATGGAGCAAATGTACCTGATTGAGATACTCATTGACAAAGTGACGATATTCGCATCAGAGGAAGATGAAAAGAGCGGCGCCAACAAGAGCCTTATCATGAAAATAAGGTTCGGCCCCAAAGTCCAGTTCATCATCAAAGAAGGCCAGCTCGCTGTCAATGACGATAACAAGGATGACATCATTATGTGCGACGAACAAGGAAGACGGAAATGGACCAGGACTATCAGAGTTGGTAAATCATATTTGTTCCCTTCATACCCAGACACAGTACTCATGATATTGAGCAAGTTTCCTCTAGAAATAGAAGTATGGAACGACGATGAAAATGAAGTTGAAATATTTGTTGGCATCGGCACTATGTACTGGGAAACGGAATTCTACCACATGCTCAAGGAATCGGCGGACGCCAACAAGTTGCACGAGCCGTTGACCATCAAACAGCATACACCATTGTTCGCAGAGTGTTGCTGCAAGCAAGTTGGAGAGATTGCCTTCATTTTACGTCTGAGTGCTTTGGGAGACAGCATAATTACCGAGTTTCAACAACTGATGAAAGATCCTGATGCGTTTGTGTTCAGAACTAACAAAGCACCTAGTATGTTTCAATGCAAACGAATCGAAGGTGACGATCCCAACTTCTGTATGGTGGGAAGTCTTTACGAAACCACCACGCTTGAAGATCCTGATGTGGTCAATAATGCTCAGAAAAAGATAGAGATATGCACTGAGCTACAGAGTTGCGGTATCGGTCAAAAGGGTAATGACCCAACTTGTCAACACGGCGGAGAAGATGAGCCAAAGCCGAAGAAATATGCTATAGACAAAATTAGAATGGGAGATATCACAGGACCATGTGGTAATGCCAACTGCGCTCTTGCTCATAAAGTCAAGAACTATATCAGAGCACTTGACACTTATAAAGCAGAAGCAGCTGGCAAGGTCGACGGCACGAAAGATGATGCCACGAAGAAGGTATGCGGTGCATGCAGTTGCAAGGATGACAGGTACCATAGAGATGAGTGTCCAGATAAACAAGGGCAAGGACAAAATAAAGCAATGTGTATGGGTTGTGGAGGCGTTGTTCAATCTGGAGAAACTTGTGAGGATAGAAAGAAAAAGATGTATGGTACAGGTGCTACTCCAGTAGGAAGTAAAACGACTGTTGCTTACGTGTACAGCGTAACCAAAGTACCAGATTATTACGAGTCAATGTACGGTAAAGATTACACCGTGGGAAACTTAGAAGCCAACTATCAATTTGATGCTGGTCCAGCATCGACAAGTAGACCTACTGGCGGGTGTTGCTGTCGTAGACCTGCTCCGACTCCAGCACAAATTCCGATTACGAGCGTATGCAGTAGCCCAGATCTCCGATCTCCAGATAATAAAGCATCTGCAAGAAGCTTGGGAAATAACAATCCAGCGGTTTACAACGTAAACGCGGCGGATTCTAGACGGAAAGTAGCTACTGTTTTCAACTGTTCTGAAGTTCCAGACGAAAAAGATTGCAAATGCGACCCACCGAAGCCAACGCCACCGTGCAAAACTTTTGACTGTGATTGCATAGCCGAAGTAGGTAACATAGCGGCAAGGAAAGCCCACAAGCCTTTTTGCCCATCGTATAAGCACAAAAGTAGTTGCCCCGTCACTATGATGCATGAAGAAGAAGAGAAGAAGAAGGTGGAGGATGACGAAGACGAAGCCGAGCCTCTGCCTTACGGTCTACCCCCCATCCAGCTCGGCCCTTGTCCTGTAATGGGTAGGCCTTGTTCTGTCCCCGATGGCTTCGCAAGGATGTACAAGACTGCTGCACTTCCTGCCCTGCCACCGAGCTACAGCGACGCCGGCAAAGTCTGCTGCTCCAAAGAATACGAACGAATTAAGAAAGCTATAAAAGAGTACATGAAGAATCAAAAAGACAATGACTTCAGGTGCATCAATAAGTTCAACGTGGACACTGAACGGAGGTGCTGTGACAAGGAGCAGAGACTTCTTTCATTAATGGGGAAGGGATGCTGCGGCTCTCATAAAATGGCAATACAGGAGAAGTTCAAAGAAGATAAGAAGTGAGAACATCAACGCATTGATATTTTATTTTGTAACCCTTGTGAAACAACATCTAATGAACATCAAATACACACCTTATACAACCACATGTTGTTATTATTTTTTGTAAGAACTGTGTAGCATGTGTAGCGTGTGTATTGGAAGGGAGGTTTGTAGTATTTACCTAAGTAGGTTTGGCTGTACAAAACATACCAAAGCGCGGAACTTCCTTCGATATTTTTAGTTTAGATAAATTTATATCAAAATGAATTACTATTATTACAGCCAAATAACTCACTATTAGTAGTGCTCATCAGTTTTGGTTAGTTCAATATGGGAGATGATGAAGAAAATGATAATAAGAAGAAAAAGAAAAATGCGTCCAAATACAACTACACTTTTGGAGACATCCATCCAGGTATATATGATTAACGATCACTTTTTTAAATAAAAAATTACATTAAATGAACAAAGAATAGTAAAACGCCAACTTAACCTTTGAAGACTGTTTGTGCAACATTAAATAGCTTATTAGCGTATTTTGTTCTCTTTCAAGTTTATGACAGCGTCACAGCTTAGTTGGTAACTCTGCCTTTTATGCCTTTTTGTGGGTCATGGGTTCGATTCTCATCCAGAGCAAATGTTTGTGTGATGAACATAAATATTTGTTTTGTGTCTGGGTGTCTCTATGTATTCTATCGGTCTATCTTATAAAAAATTCAGGAGTCTATTTTGTTCAGAATTAAAGTGTGATGTGTGAAATGTCCGTAGATAATTTAAAAAATAAGTTTGAAACAGATTTTGAAACTTTTTTTCAGGAGTGAACATCGGACATAAGCCATGCTTGTACTTGAAGCCAGGTTTAGCAGTGCCAGCTGGGATGGGGTGGTTATGGACGGCCCAAGATGTCCCTGGGATGAAGGTAATTCATACAATTTGTAGGTCTATATTGTAGACCAACTAATCAAATGAAAAAGCCTTTTTTTACGTCAGGAAATCCATCATGGATATAGGTAACCAGTACTGCCTGTTAGAGCCTACTACTAAAGGCCTTTGGATCAGACTTAAACCAAAAGCTCACGGTCCTCGAACACTTCTGCCAGGGGACTTGAGTGCGCGTTTGCATTCTTCAGCGATTAATGAAATGAAACCTAGAGAGAAAAAAACACTCTAGTTTCTGGAATATTGCATGGCTTGATATCATGTTTTTTGCTTTCAGTTTCGTCGTGGTTGGCAGCCTGGGGTGATTGGAAAAAGCGTTTCAAAAATGATGACTTTCAAATGTGCACGAGGAGGTCCCGATAAAGATAAAAACAAGAAGAAGAAAAAGAAGGGTGCCAGACCAGGAGCTGACGTCGGCGGCGGTGATTCTGAACCGGAAGAGCCACTGGAGCCGAAGCCAGCTCTCAAAGTGCAGAGAAAAGGAGATGTTTTTACCATTCAGGTATGACAATAAACACATGTTACTAACACATTGGTATATTTTCAAAAATTCTATGCAAAGTAACTTGTATTCTAGGTAAATCCGCTGAAAGATCTGACCGAAATCGCACACAACGAGGATCCCTACGTTGACTGCGAGCCGTTAGTCTTCAAAATCATCAAAAAACGAAGTCCAGAAGAGCAGGCAAAAGTGGAAGCTCGTAAAATGGTCAAACTAAAGAAGCAGCGAGACGCCGAGATCAGGAAAGCGCTGGCAGAAGCTGTTGAAGAC
The DNA here is from genome assembly GCA_932527185.1 of Ecliptopera silaceata. NCBI lineage: Eukaryota > Metazoa > Arthropoda > Insecta > Lepidoptera > Geometridae > Ecliptopera > Ecliptopera silaceata. The sequence goes on along the minus strand of OW052208.1, from coordinate 2,618,394 downwards.
ATCTGCAAGTGTGCGTATATGGATGTGTACTGCAATGACTTGACAGCGATCGACAGAGTCATAGACAGCTGTCCGGCGTTCAAGGAACCAGAATGTATCTGCCATGAAGAATCTCTTAGCTCACTCTCTAGCAACGCAACTTGGGACATCGAATACACACCTCCGTTCGGCTGCTTCGACTTAGCTCCGAGAAAACGGAAGAACTTTATACATGTGGAAACACAATACATACCAGCTGATGCTGGTATAGTAGAGACGCCTAAAATTAAATGTAAAAAGTCTTGCACTTCTGTCAGTAAGCCCAAGAGGAAGGTTTCGAGGAAAAGCTGCTGCGGCCCGTGTCAATAAATTAGTTTTTCAAATTTAAGTGAAAACTATTGTAAACGTAAATACTTATTGTCCAAGATAACAAAACAGTCTTTAATTTACGGCCGGTTTCTCGAACGATGATCAACGAAAAAATCAAATAATTACTATGTGTCAAACTCGGATCAATCGTGATTTGGGTTTCCAGAATCATATTATCGTTAACTAGATTGACCAAGGGAACTAGGACGAATCACTTATTATTAGGACAAGCTAGATTCATGGTAAGTGATCTTTTTGATAAAGTAGACATAAAGTACCCAAGCCAAATTTTTCACATTTTGGGAATATCAGGTAGCCATTACAAGAAAGTGATCATTTTGTGCCAGTGATCTTTTTGATAAAGTAGACATAAAGTACCCAAGCCAGGAAGGGCTTGGGTACTTTATGTCTACTTTATCAAAAAGATCACTGGCACAAAATGACTTCTTTACCAAAATGATCACTTTCCATAAAATAGCTACTTTTTTATAATGTCTACTTTACCGAAAAGATCACTCGCATAAAATGACCTCTTTACCAAAATGGTCACTTTCCATAAAACGGCTGTTTTTCCATAATGTCTACTTCTTCCCAGCCTAAATTTAAAGTCACGAAATTCATCTGTTTCTCGACATTCATTTGTTTTAAGGTGAATTTAATGGCAATTTCACCATTCAATATCCAAGTTTTTATGTCTATGTTTGCACTCACAGAACAAAAAATACAGTAGAAGGAGCATGGTCCTTTTTTAGCACCGGAACCACCGTACCCTAACTTACACTGACACAGGTTAATTGTATTTCGTCACACTAAGAAAAGCGTCGTGTGATTGGTTGAATGAAAGTAAGTAATACATTAGTCTTCGTTCATTTGAAAATTAACAATAATCATATGACGATAGAGTGGTTTATTATCTAATCTATTTACGTATTACGTCATACGGAATACTTTCACTACCAAGTTCTGCTACTCGCCGCTAGATGTCACTACACCAAATGCATTTAATAAACCTTTATTACTTTTGAGATAAGATTCATATTTCCGTAACGAGCTCTTTACTATTTTTGTACTATTCGTCCATTTCTAGGGTTGTACTGCTGCCATTACTTTATATATCGACAATGCGTTTTATTTTCAACTAAAATTAAAGTCGATAAATATATTTTACATTTCAAAATGAATTAAGTACCTTACTCATTTTTATGTTTGAAATCATTGTGTTTATAAATGTATACTAATATAAAAATGTATATAATAATGGAAGTAATTAATACAAATAAAATTAAAACACTGGTTTTATTAATGAACTACTTACATTAATAAAACATCTACATACTAAAAAATATAAATTATGAATGACTTAAGGTTGAGAAACCTTTCTCAATTTGAATATTACTAATAGATTCCCCCATATCCACCTTTTAAAAACTTATAAATAAGATTAACTAATTAATTAACCTTAATAAGGAAAATAAAAAAAAACGGTTTGAACAAGTCATGGAAGTACCTACTACTACAATTACTATACAGAATCATAAAAAAAATGCATTATAGGGTTAATTTTTTGCCGATATATCATAGAACATTGTAAGTTTAAAATATCGATAACTCATTATCGATAACGTCAATACCTAATAGAGTAGCGGACTGTGACATGTCAGTAGTTGGAATCTTCGAGAATAAATGGTTGACTTTAAAAGAAAGTAGACCCTATAGAATAAACAATAAAGTCTATTTGTACTTGTCTTGTACAATAAAATAATGTTTTTACAATTTTCATCGAAATTAAGTAAATCAAGACTAACTGATGATATGATATACCACCATTTGAAACATTTTTAGTTCTGCTGTCGTTTTTACACTCTAGAACAGCGCAATAAGGCATTTTTGTAATTTTTCTAAAGCTATTATCACTGTGACGGTTCGATCTAGACTGACGTGCGTGAAATAGGCGTGGCGGAGACAGTTTGCGAATCTACGCTAAACTCGGGGTACGCGCACCCCGCCCCCATACTACTTCTACTGTATTTTTTGTTCTGTGTTTGCACTCATGGTGATTCATGGTAAGTGATCTTTTTGATAAAGTAGACATAAAGTACCCAAGCCAAATTTTTCACATTTTGGGAATATCAGGTAGCCATTACAAGAAAGTGATCATTTTGTGCCAGTGATCTTTTTGATAAAGTAGACATAAAGTACCCAAGCCCTAGGAAGTAGGTACAAATATCCACTTACATTTTGAGTATCTTTTATATCCTGAATGAGTAGAATAGCTCTTCATTATCAATGGCAGTAGCACTGTGGTTCCAAGCACCATGGCGCCGCCTAGCGCTAGCGCCGCCGGGTTGATGTTAATTGTAGGCAGCAGACCCTGAAAGTATCTAATATATTACAAAACTAGAAAGTCTTGAAAATATTATCTGGAAGCATTGTTCAAAATCAAATAAAATTTCTGTTTAAACCGTATTTGACTTATCCACGTAATTGTTAAATTAGCAAAATGGATTAGATTTCTAATTAAAAAAAAACAATTTATAAAAATATATTTAGAAAATTACAAAAAAAATAATTATAGAATGAACTCGTAAAGATAAATAATTATGCAGAATACTTACGGAAGTGCTGAAAGATTCTGACGCTGACTTTATGGGTATCGATAGGAAAGGAATCGAGAAGTCTAGGTCTACCTGGAATAAAAATCTTAAATTACATTTTGCATCATCTATTAGCATCACTATCCTTTTTTATTTAATCCTTCGTTCCCCACTGCTGGGCAAAAATTTCCCTCAAAGCTTCTTCTTCCATTCGTCGCGGTCTTTGGCGATATTTCATTTATCCATCTTCTAGACATCTAAGTCATCTCTTCAGCGTTTTATCAGTCCTCATGACATGGACAAATGTCGTCACTACTTGGGTCGTAGTGACGACATTTGTCCATGTCATGGGTTGTATTCTGTTCATTCATAAATATAAGAAAAGTAGATTTAAAATAGCAAACTTACGCCTATGTCTCGATCCTCGAAATTAAACGAAAACAGTTTTCCTTGCCGTTTCTTTCCTTCCAAACACACAACTACCACAAACACAGAAAACAATAAAATAGTCTTCCGCAACATTTTTTACACCAATTTTCATAACTTCAGCTAATTAAGAAAGATGGTGCTTCCACCAAAACATATACGCGTTTGTCGCAACTTTTATGTAGCAGTTGCAAAAGTACCGCTGTAATTCAATGTCCATGACGAAGTAAAGATTTTCCGCGTATTGTCACATTAATGAGAGGGACTGCGATGCTAGGATTCCAGATTGTGACGAAGATAAATTAGTAGAGCTTGGAAGAAATAGACAGGAGGAATGCTCAGAATGTTTAAGTCTTTCTAAACTTTGAAAGAAACAGTTACTTTCGTAGATCTTAGTTTTCAAAATTGGTCAATTGTAACTGTCATAACTGGGAATCATATTAACGTTCAGAGTAATTGAAAAATAATTTGGATCGGCTGAAGAAGGCTTCGGGTCGGTCTAGTACTAGCTTAAGGTAACTCTAGTACTAGCTTAAGGTAACTCAGATGTAATCTCAGGCTTATTTATACCTACTTATCTAGTTTTCCCTAAATATATACCGGCTTAAAAAAAAAATTTATGCTTTTTTTTATGCTCGTATAATTATTTTTCAATTACTCTGAACGTTTTTACTTTCTTTTAACAATTCTAAATGTTTTAGCTCTACCATATGACAATTTGTAGCTTTTTCACACCCCGTGCACAGAGAGAACGTTTTTACACTGAGTGATTTGATTGTTTCAACACTAGAGTAAAACATTAATTCAGCGGATAATTATAGCGAGTTTCCGGCTTTCCGGACAGAGTTTAGTCAGGGTTTCTGTTACGTTGGTAGATATTTTTTTCCTATTTTAAGATATGATACTCAGCACGGGACAATTTTAGTGTATTAATTATGATAGTGTTCCCATACTTACAGCGAGAGCAAAATTACAAAACATTTGAAAAAATAGAATACCCAGACAACAAAATCGTTTTTTTCATTATTTGTAAACATTATAATTTTGATAAATATGACTCATGAATGACTAACCTAGTACTTAATCGTAACGAGACTGAATGAATGCGCAGCGCCTATTATTCCGCTCTACGTCCAATCATATAAAGTCGCGGTAACAAAATCTAGTACCTTGATTACCAAACGGCTTGGTATAATACCTGATTCAATTAAATGACGACAGTGGAGAGATTAAACAACGAATAGTCGTATGGTTAGTCGAAAGTCGAGGATTGGTAAAATGCCTCGCCTTACTTATCAAAGTGCTAGGTGTTCAGTATTTAGGTATATCTCAAAGTGAATCTGACGTTTAAAGATCGCAAAGGATAAAACAGACATTTGGAAAGATATAAGTTATAGATCGTTAGGTTAGGTTAGACCATGCATGGGTTATACTACCTTGCAGGGTGTTAACCCTGCAAGGTAGTATTATAACCTATGCATGGTCGTTTTTTTTTTAAATATTCCAGTGCAACTAGTTCAGTGTTGATATAGGTTGAAAACTAAATTCTCTATATGAAAAGCCTTTTAGGATATGGGTCGGTCCAAATGTAAGGCATTAGGAAATTCATTCCTTCCCATTTCGATGGCATCTGGCTCATAACGTCTTTTGTCACAGTAAAAGTCTTGCGTAACAATAGAATGAAACTAAACGTGGTTTCCACACACGATTGTTTTGGGGTAACCGTCGGAACGCGTTGTATATAGCATAACACGGACGGGGAAGCTGCCAGTCATGGCTTCCACCATGGAGATGGTAGTTGGAGTCGTTGTTTTGGTGGTGTTGTGCGGCGCTAACGCAGAGTACGGACATGATGGGTAAGATACTTCATTTATATGACACCTCTGGCTTCCGGGGGGTACTCCAGCATTCTGAGCCTGCTGCTTTACCGTTAGTTTGTCGTTAGGCCGGTTCCACGAGATATGGGGGTTTAGGAAAGCAGCTAGAGTTATGGGACACTTAAAATAAGTTATTTTCGCGGTAGGTATATGTAAGTCCTTGTTTTCCAAAAGGTCAAATGAGGTTCGCTAACTTTTGGAAATATGACTTGTGGGCTAGGTCTATCGTAACAGAAACTAGCTTCGATTTCAGAGGTTTCATGCCGAGCTACCGGACGGAGGACCAGCTGGCAGAACCTAGCGCCAGGGTCGATAAGACCAGAGAGGACAGGAACAGCCAGCCTGAGAGAACACAACGATTCGGGATATCCGCTTATGGAGGCACTGGACAGGTAAATAAATGGACTAGTATAACTTGGCTTGAGGACGACAAAGCACTCTTTCTTTAGCCATTGATAGAAGGTATTTACTAATACCATGGCAATGTCTGACAGCTCTTAGTCTAAATCCACTGTTCACCAATCCACTGTTCTCTATGGTAGCTTATCCAATGGTAACGGAATCCACAGTTGTGTTGTTGAGCACCAGCCTTAATCTTTCAAAATCCCGTCTAGGATGAGCAACGTGATGCCTCGAGAGGTCAACCGCGAGAACAGCTCGACAAGACACAGCGGTTCGGCATCTCTGATTATGGAGGTGGCATCGAGGTGAGACATTTTCATCGCCGCAATAACTGGGTTCCGTTCCCGCATGGTTGTTTAGTTACTGCGTATCAATGAAGAAATATGTATTAGTTGATTAAAATACTGAAATTTCCAGGGAGGTTATGGCAGCACCGCTCCGGGTCTCTACGGGCCATTGAAGATCGATCTCGGAGGAGTCCTCATCGGGTCAATCCTGGGCTTCGGAGCTGTGGTCATCCTGCCAAAAATTATTCACGCGCTTTCGTACAGCTATGGCGGTGGTTATGGTCGAAGTGAGTTTAGCGACCATAGATTTTTCTGAGCTGTGTCCATTTTAGAATAAAGACACTCCTCGACGGAGCCCTTGATGTAACACAAATTTAAATTCCAACATTTTGTTTCCCCAGGTGTGGAGACTGACTTTAGTCAAGTCTCAGACTGGATGCAAAAGCTGGACGAGACGCTGAGCCGGTACAACATAGACTCTGCATCATGCATGCAGCGACTGACGTGTTCGTACGTGCAGCTGGCTAATGAGAACGTTGTGACGGGCAACGCTACGGACTTCGACGCTACCCTGTCTTCATTATCAAGGTAGGAACCTGTAATTTTTAAGATAGATAAACTCATTATTGTACTCAAAGATTCACATGATACGACATAAAATAATAAGAAACATTCAGTACATTGGGCGGTCTTATCGCGGATTCCTGCAGCTTCCAGACAGTCTTTAGGTACCTACCTAAGTGTTTTAAGAATGATTAGTCCATAATAATTACTTCAATCAAAATATACTCATGTATCGATAAAGAACAATAAAATAACTTACATAATGCTGAAGATCTTCATTGTAGTAGTAGGTAGCGAAGTTTTGAACTTGGGATAAAGTAGCTTCTTGCCACTCCATTGACACATAAGAACAAAATATCTATGGTATGGGTACCTATAGCATGCACTATGGTAGCAATTTAAGCCTAGCCTTTGTGTAGATTTTCATCATACCCTTGCTCAACTTTTAAGAAGATTTCACAATTATCGGATATAAGTAACATGTTTTGATTCCAGCAACTCTCTAGTTCGACGTATGCTGTCAGGAACATCAGTATACGAGGCAGTATCAGCTGGTGGGACGGCTGATACGGATTGTCAGGTGCTGTACCCCAAATGCAAGCTCGACAAGAAGACAGTGGTCAAAGTGATATCCCAATTAGTACCATCGTGAACTGATTGGTGATATTGTAAGATTATGTATGATCAGGTGCTAGTTCAAATATTTTTATAAATTGAAATGTAGGTTGCTACTGAATAAATACCTCGGAATGTTTAAGAGTTTTTCATTTCATTTCTACTAAATTTTACTAGTTCAATTGCATATTTTTATTTTACCTACCTATTTAATTTAATTTAACATATTTCTCGAATAAAAATAATTATTTTTGCGCCGTTTTTAGCCAAATTTAATCAATAACATAGTGTGTAACAATTAAAAAAAATTGTCTTGTCTATCTTTTGATAGATATAAGAAAAAAACATTAGAGACAAAGAATGTTGACAAAGTCGCAAACAAAAATGAGTCCTAAGAACAATGCAACCGAAAAATACTAACCGTGAATTCGGATACCTATTCAAAACCTTTTTATCATTTCATAAGATACAAAGAAATCATTAATGTACATATTAGGAACCTAAGTATGAAGAAAGTTCTGTTAGAAGAAAGGTGATTTACTTATCTATAATGCTTCGGCTACATTAGCGGGCGAATATTCGTATCGTGTTGGCGCGACAAAAACATCGTGTTCGGGTATAGGCAATGTTCTTGTCTAAATACTACGCGATGACACGATGTACCCGGCCACATACATCGCGTTAACACGAATATTCGCCGTAGCCCGCTAATGTGGCCCCAGCATAAGAGAAAAACAAATAAAAATTTAACAATTTTATTATGTTCACCACCAAAACCTATCTACATTCTGATATGCTTGGCAATCAAACCTTGTACAGCCGAACTATCGACACTTCCGAACAGTTCATTACTTCACTATGTAATTAACATTATCATTTACACTGCTTATATAATACTTATAGGTAATCTTAGCAGGTATTTAGAAATAAGTTCTTATTAGAGTCCCCGCAGACTGCAGACTTTTTATCGGCCGATAGTTTGGTCGGCTTCTAAATCAGTATGAAGACTGAATTACTGTAATGTGCGCATCTGCATACATTCATACTGAATGAGAAGCCGACCAAACTATCAGCCGATAAAAAGTCTGCAGTCTGCGGGGGACCTTAAGTTTATCATTTTTGTAGGTTTTAATGGTCAGCTTTGTCAAATGGTCTCTGATAAACTTGTAGCACTTGATATGCCTTTTAAAAGTTGGTGACGTCAATCCGTGGCTTCAAGGTTTATGCTTTTTTTTTGTAAATTTTCTAAACTTGTAGATCTAAATAGTGAAATCTACATCAGTAGCAAGGCATTGAATTTTGAGTCTTATTACTATCACGTTAGAGCACAGAACGACACGTATATAAAGCCACGTTCTCAACGCGTGCACCCAATTTTACCATAAACTACTCGAATCGTGTATATTATACTATTTTAATGTATAAAACTGTTACAAACTTATAACATTTTCTGATAGAACAAATTGACGCAAATACATAAAATTATTACTAATTCAATATTTTCTAATTAAAAAATACATTTTGTACCACACTGGTACATTGTTCTAATCCATTAAACGGTATGGGTATGTTTGTGTGCGTTAGCTTAAGAACACACATATCTACACGTATCCCTTGTGATATAGGAAAAACTACATCAAAATTGAAACACATTATTGAACTATCTGAGCACTATTACAGCTTATAGACTCAACTGCTGCTAGGTTCAAAAACTTAAAGGTCTACATCGAAATAATAACATCTTCATTTTATTGTATCTTTGACTGTACCATAGTTATCGTAACTAAATGCTTACGTAGAGACTGACCTAAAACTGAACGCCGAACAAGTTTCAGAATATACCTTGTACTATAGACACACCGACACGGATCGCCATGCATATTTTGAGGAATGTTTAAAAGATGTTTTTGACGAATAAAACTGCGAAACTAAAATCATTGAACAAACATTTCGCCATTACATGAGGTTATTAAAATAATGCATTTTAAAAGTTCTGTAGGCAATATTTGTTTTAAATTTCAAGCATTTATAGTCAAAAGTAACTGTTAAAAAAATCGTCGAATAATATGTATAGGCGTTTAGTTTTAAATAAGTCACTAGGATTGTTTAATTTTACAATAAAATTCATTATTCAATACATCATGTATGACAGATAAAAAAAAAGAGTTAATTTGTATGAGTACAATAATTGAGCTAAATACATAAGTTGTACATAAATACCGGTCTATCTTATAAAAAGTTAGCGCAGACTTGAAGTATTGATTACCATACGTAATGATGACATAGAGTTTACGCTAACTTTTTATAAGATAGGGGGCTAAAATACGAAATTCCAGCTATAAAATAACTTGGTAACTAAAACTGTTTTGGATTTTAAAGAGTATACAGAAAATGCATATTATTATTTATTATTCCATTCTACTTTGACCGCGTTAAAAATATGTCTGTCTTAGTCGTTTTACCATGCGAATAAGAGACGACAATATTATAATACCTTTAAAATGAAACTTTAAAATCTGCTATTTTTCCTACAAAATCTTTAAATGCCATTAGTTCATATAAATGCAAGAATACGTTTATTGTAAATATAAAATAAACTGTGATGTTTTGGCAAGTGTATAAATACATTGTTCAAAAATGAGGGCTTTTAATTTCACGACAAAATGGTTCCAAATGGATCGATAGATGGAGCTTAAGTCAAGAATCGATCTCAAGCACAGGTCAAGTCAACTGATCAATACTCAAGTACTTCAAGCATGTATTCATAGAGTTCTAGATCTTATTTTTTTCGTAAGCTCATCAAAGCTTGAAGAAAATTAATAAAAAAAAGTAAGCATATACTTATAGTAGCGTTCGTCAAAAACTCAACTTAAACAATCTTATTCATTTAAATGATATCACTGAATGATAGAGTTATAGATGTAAAATATTGTTGACTTTGACTGATAGCTTGAAATCCTTACAACTTTTAGCGCCATCTAGTCTCATCTTGAAAAAACATGGCCGCGAAAATCCCTCAATGATTGCCCTGGCAAGTTTCGATAGGGGCCTTTTTAGAATTGATTTTATTGCATTCGTTGTTTCTTAAATAAATAACATATAGGCTTAGAATATATTGCTTATTACAATAATTATAATAATAGTTATTGCTCGCGTATTTAATTCATACATCATATTTAATATAGTTCCTTATATGATAGTCATATAAAACTTTAATAACTATTAAACGATCCGTTATCTTTCATTGACATAAAAGTGACAGACAATATGTTATGCAAGGTTTTAAGTATAAAATCCATAATGTTAATTCTAAGTGAAGAATTTTACCCAACCTAGGCGGTGCACTAATAATTAACATATGTAAAATGACTAGTACAACCCCTTTCGGACATTTTCAATGCCCAAGCTCAGAATCCGATGTTGCCAAAAGGCTTCAAAACGACATTGGCAGCATAAAGAACATTAACGGCTGATTTCTGAAACGTTGATCAACCAACAAATCTAATTACAATCTGTCAAAACTTGGATCAATCGTGATTTGGGTTGCTCAAACGCCTGTCATCTGATTTGTTGTTAAATATTTCACCGATAACAAGCGTTTAAGCAACCCAAATCACGATTGATCCGAGTTTTGACACATTGTAATTTGATTTGTTGGTTGATCAACGTTTCAGAAACCGGCCGTAAGTCCGCGAAATAAAGATTTATTTTTCTTGTACCATGATCCAATGCATTGAATTCAAATTGAAACGAAAACGTACAGACGTTTAGTACATGGTCAATCTAAAATGAGCTTTATTGAGCTGGATTTAGAATATAGCTCTGACAATCACGTGTGCTTCAAACCGTACTTATTTTATTTAAGTCTCTAATAGTCGAATTGTAAAATGACTTTAATTCAGTCCACAAAATGTTGCAATGGCCCTATAATACCAGCTCATATTGCAGTTTTCTAGACACAAAAAGGCCCCTGTTTCAATTCTATTATGTTTCAAAATTAGACTTTAACTCTAGAATCATAAAGTCGACATTAGACTGAATTATTGCGTTACAATATAAATGAAATTGATTTTTCTGTGTAGTACATAGAGCTTATATTTGCTCGTAGTTTTTCACGGAATGTTTCGGTTACCGCAACGAATATTACATGCCAATATGGACTTTGCGTGTTGGATAGACGAATCATTTTGCGTTGTGATATTAGGTGAATTATACATAGATGTGTGCGTAAACAATACGGTATTCCAGAATGTTCTCTTCTGAATCGATTTAGAGTCTTAGACAGTGTATGATAAAACTATAACATAATATAGAAGTTTATGAATTAGGGATCTTTACGCAATGTTTTCGATGAAAACTGCCTAAGCTTGTACGAGTGAATTATCTGCTTACACACTGGTTCTTTCTTTTACAACAAACTTGGGTCATATACAGAGTGATCATATTATGATAAATATAGTTCTTGCAATTTACGAAACTGGATTATTGTGATGTCATAATTTTGTTGTTTGAAAAGTTGAATTGTTTTCGGCTTTTGTACTGTATTACCGTCAATAAAACTTGTTTTTATGTCTTTTAAGGGTTCTGTACATGGAAGGTAAAACAAGACCCTATTACGGAGACAACTTATTTTTTTTATTGGCTTTACTAACCTTAGCCAATTATAGTATGTAAGTATATATTTTGTTCGGTTATTAAAAAAAAAACAAAGAAGATAAGATTTTCGTAAATTGCAAGAAATAACACAACCAAACCTTACAAGATTAGATATTTAAATCACATTTTGGGCAAATGCTATCTTAAGAGGTATTTATAGAAACATATTGTCTTGAGTATAATTAATTGATAAATTTCATTATGACAATACTTATTCATGATATTGAATCCCAAACCAATAGTGTGGTTTTATGTATGCGCATTTAGGAACCAAAATTTAAAAATCTAAAAAAAATAGATTTTTATTTTTGGGAAAATCTCTGATGGAAAAAAACAGTTTTCCCACCTGATGCTAAGTGGTAACATCTGGATTTGGGTACCTGTATATTACAGTACAGAGACGCAATCGCCGAGCGCCACCGATTTTGTATGGAAATCCAAGCTTCTCAAGAAATCTGCTAGGGGCGCTGCTTGGATCTCCATACAAAATCGGTGGCGCTCGGCGATTGCGTCTCTACGATCCGTGTGTGCACAGACTCGTACTTAGAGTAATGTTGTTAATTACGTAATAAAGGTTAGTTAAAATGACAATGTTCTGCAATTGAAGTGATTCGTTGTCGCAAGTTAGGTGTAGAAATAGGGTGTAGAAATTCGAATGACTTACAACCTGGTTCGATGGGAGTTATCACTGGCACAGCATATTGAAGAGTGAGTTCGCATACGCCATTGGTTTGACGTCTGGGTGAGGCTGAAATTACAGAGATACATGAGTAGGTCATATACAGGGGCTTTATTATCTATTGTATTGCAAACCACGCGCGTTACTTGGCTTAGGAAAGACAACGGGCGTGGAATCTGAAAAAAATGTATGGCGTAAGCCTTAGTTGTCATTCCCTACCGCGACACGGTACGGTTTGAACTGTCAACTAAACGTGTCGAAGTCTGCCGCGTTATGAAAACTATTCGTTTCAAAACGTGTCATGCGCGATTCGAATAATATAGATACAAATCAATCATTTTTGAAGTTTGCGTTCCAGAAGGCTTAGTCCGAGGTTGCATTTTAAAACTCCCTACTCTCGAGCCGACAGTCGTCTCTCGGATGTCCATATATTTTTGTATGGATATCCGAGAGACGACTCTCGGCTCGAGAGTAGGGAGTTTTAAAATGCAACCTCGGACTAAGCCCTCTGGAACGCGTTGTGACGTAGCACGGTTTGGGGAAGGACAATAGAGAATAAGGCCCCAGATAATGTGATATGTAAGTAGTGCCGGTTGTGTTTTAAGTTTCTTGCCTGTTCTTCTAGGCTCTGGTTCTCGCGTGAAACTGGCACCTAGTATGTAAGACGATTTTAAATGATCCTTGTAATTTTACTGAATAAAGCAATTTCGACTTTGACTTTGTGTATCTTTCAAGGGTTTTGTTGAACACAATTTATAAATAAGAATAAGTATTTATATTTCATTTTCTTGGTAATATATTACAATGACCACAGCTGGTCGGCTTACATGTGTGGAGTGTTTGGAGCTGAGTTGCTTTGAAACTTGCTTTTGAGTGTTGACACTTTATATCGTCGTACTTTTATATGTATGTTTTATATGTACTTTTATATCGTCGCAAATCTACTGTACTAATTCGCCACGTTTATTTTTTTGCAGGAAGAATAGAATATAATATAAACGTTTATTTACACATTTATACATAGAACATACATTTAAAAACAAATTATAAAAGAACAGATGTGTAAAAAGATCACGACTCAGCTTATGCTATAGGGTCGGTGAGGTACCGAAGTAGAAAGCGCTTAACCATTAAAATTACAATTATGCTATGCTATACCTTGGCCTCGTAGGTGGTAAACTTAGGTTTCAGGTCTTCTCCGTTCATTGTTATATATGCACCTAGGTTAGCCATGGTATCACTGAAATAGATGGAATCAATTAGTCAAAACTCCACTCATCCAACATCATGTACAGGCATCTAAATAAAAAATAGTTTTCTCAGAGATAGACGGATCTTTTTATATAAAAAAAAGATAACCGTCTGTACCTCTACCATGAGTTGTCACAGTAAAATCGCCTGACTTTACTACAGTAGTTACGTAAATATTAGTATTACGAATTTTAGTACCCAACTATCCGCTAGAGGCGCTACAAATACAAATACGTACATATATTCATACATTTTTTTTTACTACAGACGCTAGCGAGTATAGTATATATAGTATAGTAAAAACTCATGGTAGAGCTAATCTTTAATAATCTTTAAGTCACGTATCTACACAGATACGTGACGTAAACGTAGCTCTATCAAACATCTTGGTTAAACATCCATTAGTTAAATATTCTTTAGTCGAACATCTACTAGTCAACAATTCACTATTCAAACGTCCATTATTCAAACATCCACCAGTCAAACATCTACAAGTCGAACACATAATCTAGCCAAACATTTTCTAATGAAACCAAAAAATCCTCTATGCACACAATTTAAAGTATACATTGAGGACGAGTTTTTTTTAAGCAATTTCATATCTTCTATCGCGGGCCTTGAGCGTAGAGACCGAATCCAGAAATTCCGTAATGAAAAACCTAACGAAAATAACCTAACACTGCGCATGTAATCCAGCAAAAAATGCTATGCAATAGCTTTACCGCGGCAGTCGCCGAGTGCCACACGTCTTTTTTTTCTAATATAGAAAAAAAAACCTTGAACTAAAGTTGAAATTAAATTAAACCGAAAAAACCCACCAATAGTTAGGCGCAGAGAACACAGTAATACACTTTCCATCGTGCATGATCTCATAGCCCTCGTTCTTGACCTCGTGGCTTCGGATGATGTATTCCAGATTGTTCTTGGCAAGGAATGCAGCGGTCACGTCGGGTCCGAACTGGCACCCCACACCGCGCTTAGACGGCGCACGCCCCGTCATATGCTGAGGATCTGACCAAAGCAGCTCGCACATTATACCTGGAAGATTAATAAACAGATTTTTACGTGTGTGTAATAAATAAATACATAAATAATATTATAAATACATACTTATAATGTGTACTCATAATATGGCACCTCAGACTCAACAAGGCCGTATTGTAAATGATGATAATATTTTAAATGATGATCTTAAATTAGAATAATTAATTAACCATAAGGAAAAACGACTGCCCACCCTATTGTAAGAATTATTTTAGAAACTGTATTATTTGCATGCCTTTAAAGGTGAGATTGTGCTGGAACATTTTTATTATTAATTAACACCACTGTGAACCCTCATTCTACCAAATAAATAAATGAAATGAAGAGCAAATTGCTGATGGACTATTCTGGCTACTAGGTTGTGCCTGTGCAAGTACTCACCGTTAGCATACTTACAAAACAAGCGAACAAAATTATAATAGTTCTTTACAATATAGGTATGCGTTTTTTTTATAATCCATTGATAATAAAATATAATATTAATAAACACATTGTATTGTAAAATACTTTTTTCTAAGATTTAATATAAATGTGTAAGTAATAAAAAAAAGATATTAAACATAAGAAAGGGAGGCCTATGCTCAAAAATTGCGGCTCGTTCGTAATCATTAATAATAATTTAAGACCTATAATAGTAACCATGCAACATGATAGGCAGAGCAGAGAAAATCTAATATAATTTTACCTTCTTCCGGAGGCTGTTTATTCCTCTCCACATCTCTGATATCATCTAGCGTGATATCATCTTTGCTGAAGAGCCCTCCATGCATCACTAGAACGCGTCGGTTGATGCAGTGCGCTAACGGCAACCAGTTGTACACCTCCGTGAATAGATCCGCCATTTGCGACGTGTATTTGGACGTCACTTCGCCACGGAAGCCATACATTCTGTTCATGTCTACTGTTTCGTGATTGCCTGGAATTTGAGAAAATAATAGTAGAATGTTTTTTTGTTCCTTTTCGTGTCACTGTTATTTGATTGGATGGAATTAAAAAAAAAATTGTAGTGCATTTCTTACGGCCGGTTTCTGGAAACCCAAATCACGATTGATCTGAGTTTGACACATAGTAATTATTTGATTTTTTCGTTGATCATCGTTCGAGAAACCGGCCGTTAGACTTTTTTTTAAACATAATTTGTGTTGCAGTTTGGTTTAGTATTGTACCTGGGTAAATCTAGTCAATGAAATATGTTCTAAAAACAAGACAGTGTAATTTATTAGAAAATCTTCTTGATGTCCATACTATAAATCACATTTTTATATGAAAGCCCTAAAAAATACAGACAATACCGAAAGACTGGAAAGTCCTGATTTATTTAATACATTTGATCCATGCTGGATGCATTTTTAGGAGTATAAATATTGCTTGGCAGAGGTTTTTACTTTATACTTCACATCAAATATCTCATCTGCTTGTTCTCAAAGAGTAAGTAGTTTTACTGTTTAAAAGGTTGCAAACCCGCTAACTGATATCTACAAAGACTCACCTCTTGACATGAAGAAGTGATTCGGCAGCAGGAGTTTGAAACTGAACAATGTGAATATACATTCAACACTGAAAGAACCTCGATCAACAAAGTCTCCGTTGAATAAATAAGGGTTCGTCTCGGAAGGTAAGCCGTTCATCTCAAATATGTTCATCAAGTCATAGTATTGTCCGTGGATGTCTCCGCAGACTGTGAACTTGCCCGTAGGGGGTACAGTGATGTCGACCAGCGATGGGATTGTTTGAAGATAGGCTTTCACCTCGAGTAGAATCTGTAAATTGAGATATTTTATTATTAGAGTTATTTTGGTTCATAATTTATTGACGACCGATGTGGCGCAGCGGATGAAGGTCCGCCTGCGACGCGGAAGGTTGCGGGTTCGATTCCCGCCTTGGGATAAATGTTTGTACGATCTACAAATACTTATTCCGGGTGTTCTGGGTATTTTATATGTATAATAAGAAAATATCTATCTCTGTAATGTGTTGTATTAAGTATGTCAGTCTTCTAGTACCTATAACACAAGCTCTGCTTAGCTTGGGGCTAGATGATGTGTGGATTTTCCAGCATTATTTATTATTTACTTTATTATTTTTGAAGTGAAAACTTCTTTAGCGGCGCTGGGTGGGTAAAAACTTTCAAACTCGCGTCAGGGTCACGTGACGTTGATCGAAAGCGTAAGATCGAGGGAAAGGGAGAGGAACTAGTATCTCCCACTCTTTCTACCGTGCCTGAGTGTGCTGACTCTGTTTAGGCGGCACAGGGCGCTTGCGCGAATGTGTCTGTGTCATTGTGATTGTCATTGTTATTATGACGTCTGTGGTTATATTTTTATGTGAAAACACAACGTTAATATTGAAGTTTTCACTTCTGCCGGCACTCCCAGAGTGCTACCTTTTTTTTTTTATTTTATTTATTTAACAGGGTATGCTGACAGTAAACATATTAAACATTTAAGATAATCCCTTCCGAATGAATACCATAAAATAGCATGCACAACACTCTTAACTTAGTAGTTGTCACACATACCTTAAATGCACATTTTTTGTGAAGCTTTTTCTGATTTTTGAAGTGCTCCATTAAGTTCTTTATGAAGTCTAAAGTCATTCCATTTTCTAACTGAGGTCCCTCATACTCGTCTTCTATAGCTGAAATAATATAAATTTTAATGTTAGTAATATACTTACCTTTATTTTTGAATTTTTTTTAAAGTTATTTAACCAAAAAACTATTTCTATATCATTTAAAGTTCAGAACATAAACTTTAGTTTATCAATAAGTACCTTTAGTATTTTCAACAACTTTACTTTGACAACAAATATTTTGAAAACAATTAAACACCATCTTGCAGAAAGGATCGGGTACTAATCAATTAACAATTGGTGATAAGGTGAATAAATTAGTTTTTATCATTATCTGATTAAAAACTGGGTGAGTAAAATATTACCTACATTATTTTGTATATCAATCCTACTTCCTGCTTATATTATAAACATGAAAGTTTGTATGTATGCGACGACCGATGTGGCGCGGTGGGCGATGGTCCGCCTGCGACGCGGAAGGTTGCGGGTTCGATTCCCGCCTTGGGATGTTTGTATGTTCTGCAAATATTTATTCCGGGTGTTCTGGGTATTATCTATGTATGTAATGTATTATATTAAGTATGTCAGTCTTCTAGTACCCATAACACAAGCTCTGCTTAGCTTGGGGCCAGATGATGTTGTGTGGATTGTCCAGCATTATTTATTATTATTTATTTATTATAAGTTTGTTAGTCTTTCTTGTTAAAACTACCAAATAGATTTTAATGAAACTTTACAATAATGTAGTTTATACATCAGAATAACACATAGGCTATAATTTATACATATTGTGTGAATTAGTCAGAATATTACAATAATAAGATTTATTTTCTCACAACAATAGGTAATATCAGATTGGTACATAAAATACATTATCTATTGTTATTTAGGTATATGTTAACCTAATTTAGAGAGATTTCGAGAGCCTGAGAGAGAGATAGGTTGGAGAAAACCTATCTTGGTGTAGTACAGGTTTTTTTTGTATTTTAATCTGCAATCAGTCTTCAGACTATAAGCAGGTTTGGTGAGAGCAGTCTGGCTTGTAGGATAAGAGCTCTAGAAAATCATTGCCCATCCAGGTCAATGATGTTGTCTTCATAGTACAGGTAAGACAGTGTGCAGGCATCAGCTAGTAATACTTTATACTCACTCATTGCGTCTAAGTTAATGGAGTCTGCAATATTGACTTCTTTCTGTTCCACGGCTATTGCAGCTTCAAACGCAATGCGCTTCACAATCTTGTTGCATTCGTTGTATTTGAGCTTAGCGTCTTGGTCGTGTGGTCTAGCTTTTGTAACCTATACATAAAAATAGGATAAATAAAATTGTTTTATTAAATACTTATAATAATTCAGTAATAGAATAGATGTATCGGAATGCAGTTGCTTGCATTTCATGATTTTTGTTTTATGTTTCTATTGACATTTTAAGAGATAAATAATAGTTATAATGTATGTAAGGCTCTTCTTAAATGTGTTATTTAAGTTAGATACTAAAAGCTGTCATTTTGGCAAAGAAGATAAATAATTTTTGTGAGGTCATACTTACATATTCAAAATCTTTTAAAGCTAATTTGTATTTTCCTAGCGACATATGAGCTGCTGCTCGCCTGTAATAGGCCTTCGTGTAAGTCCTATCCAGCTCGATGGACTTTGAGGCATCATTCAAGGCGTATCCGAAGTTCTCGAGCCGAAGGTTAGAAATACTTCGGTTGGCAAAGTATACGGCGTTGGTGGGATTTTTATCAATAGCAGCAGTGTACAATTCAATCGCTCGATCGTAGATTTGTCCTGAAATTTTGAGGTTATGTCACAAATTATTCGTGTTCTTTTTTGCTATGTAATGCAAGATTATAAACAGTAATGAAATACTACTTACTCTTGAAAAAGTCATTGGCTTCCGCTTTCAAGATATCAGCTGCTTTGATATCCTCCTCAGAAGGAGTTTTAATTTCTTCGACTTCCGACATCTCTGCAACTTGTATCTTTTCTCTTATATTTTTTACACTACTCAGATTTTTATTATGACGTTAAAAATAATACGTTTCCCGTATAAAACATTTACAAATTCGCTGTTTTTTGTCTTCGTGAAGCAAAGAGCAATAATTTGCAATAATTTTCTTTCTGACGACAAGAAAGAAAGAAAAGTAATAAAATGTTTTTTTTTTATCAATGAGTGAACTGTGACTGTGGTGGCTATGCTAAATAGATATGTCACTCGATTTGACAATGACAGTACCTACTTTGTGTATGTCATGAATTACGAAATACGATTCTAATTTTTATCCATTTTCCATAAAATGTACGATATTTTTTTACGATACTAATACCTTTCTTTTAATTAATGAAATCAATTTCGCATGTAGATAGATACCTACCTCCTATTACCTAACCTAAGCAATGTTTGTCACAGAACATAGGTAAACTTAGTTTAGCAAGAACACGATAGATGGCTCTGCGATCATAGTCGCAGAGCTTAAATCGTTTAAATCTTTGCAATATTAATAAATACTGTTATTTTTATTAAAACTTTGAGAAACCCGTTGTCTACAAAAGTAAAGTAGATCTAGTAATTAAAGGAATAGCGCTCTATTAGGTTATGTGAGTACCTATGACAAAGTCGAACAAGAGAGTACATAAGCAAAATTAAAAAACTTTGTAGGTACTAGGTACAAATAAAAATATATATGGTTTATATTAAAAACTTTAATTAAATAGATTTTCTAACCTAACGTACATAATTCTAAACAACATTGTGGATACATTTACGTAATACCACAGATCAATTATTGTAATTGGTCTATGGTTATACTATAAAGTTTTGTTTACAGCAACTGTATCACAGCACAGATCAGCATCACTAAAATGCTGCTCTTCACCAGAACACTCGAGCTGGGTTCCGGACATTCGTCATTTTGTCCGGTAGTGATGAAGTACCGCGCGTCAAGTTCTTCTCTCGACTGCATGACTAGGTTTATAGCTGCGTTGCTGGCCGCTGATAAAGTCCTTTCTCGGCTGAGCTTCCATACTGCAACTGGAAAAATAAAAATATTATAATTTAGTATGTTCTTATGAATTTGACAGGCGTCACAGCTTGGTAGTAGCTCTGGCTTCCATGCTGTAGGTTCGATTCCCACCAGGGCAAATTTTTGGGTATTATGTCTATGTATACCTACTATCAGCAATCTAGTTCCCATAATACAATCAAGACTCAAAGCACTTACTTGATCTTTGGAACTGGTTGACGTTGGAGCAGCTGTATGCAAGAGAATATGCATCGTAATCGGTGGCCAGCACGTACAGTGGAGATGTCGTTGTCACTGAAAAGAAAATCAAAAGACTGTAAAATAATTTCTTACAAATTGCAGATTTTCGGTAGTAAGTTGTTAAAGTTGTAGTTGTTAATGCGGTGAATGATATAAGTATCTATGAATCTCAAAAAATTGTAAACTACTAGTTTACACAACTTTAAAAAAGTTCCTCGTTAAAAATAGCTTTTATAATTTATATAAATTTAGAAAAGTGTAAGAAAAAACCCTAGAGTTAGTCGTATATAAATAATTTCATTAACAAATTAAATTTTGTTTAAGTTTAGTGTCCCAGCAAGATCATGTTTGGCTCTTATCTTAATTTAAGATCTATAAATTGTAACAACATTCAATAAATTAATCTATCTCAAAATATCTTACGTTCAGTATCACGTATCGGAAGCTCAACCACCAGCTTGGCGCTTCCATCAGTAGAGGTTATGTTAGCGGTTCCAACGATGGTCTCCAAGTTGCCGTCGATGACCTCCCAGTTCAAGACGTCGACCCACCCGGCTGGGTTCACGGAATAACGAGCGCCGGTGCAAGTACTGGTCGGGTCTTCGTACGTTTGAGGATAGCGCTGGATCTGGTACCAAGTGCCTCCGTACTGTGGAAGGTCATATTTTCTAATTGATTGCTTAAAACAAAAATCTGAAGGGTGATTTGTATTTACAGGTTTCTTTACCAGTCACAAGCACTAATCTCTCACAAAACATCTTGTGAAAAACACTTTTCCAAATATATGACAGGAAATAAACGTTAATTTGTTTTTTTTTTATCGAAATATGTTCAGTCTGGCATATAAAAGAGTACAAGATTTAATTGTTATGAAGAACTTACCCATATAGAACCCAATATATGTCCCAATATTATAAAACAATCCTCCAGGTATCAGACCTGGAGGATAAGTTACGCCTTAAATTTTGGTGCTCATTGAATAGCTGGAGAACAGTCCAAAGAAATCAATTTCTTACCGCTTCAACATCAAAGTTCGCGACCACTGGTATAGACAGATCGCACTGTCCAGGTAAGATGACCTTCTGGTCTTGCACCGCGGGGTAGTGGAAGCAGGCCCCGTCAGACTGGTTGACTGGCTGGTACAGTTGGCTGTGTAGAAGGTTGTTATTCCCTATGGTGTTGTTTATTGAGTTTACGTTGACTGATGCTGGGTCACGGCTCTTGCTGTGTTTTGCGCTCCACACTGGAAAGATTTAAGGTTAGACAACATGTCGGATTGCATTATTCTAAATGTATCGTTCCAATGCTGGTTTATTCATTACTCTTGCAATTCATCTTGCTATCGTTATATATTTGACAATTCGCACAATAACTTTATGTATCTATTAAAGCCTGTTATTCGGATGTAAGTAAGTATAAACTTACGACTATACAGTATTTACAAAATGTACATTGTCATATAAAATACATAAGAAACAGTTGAGCTATCTACAGACCGTTGCAAACGATCTATAGATAGTTCAACTGATCCAAATCAGTACCAATCGGAAGCAGTATAAACTACATTATTGTAAAGTTTCATTAAAATCCATTCAGTAGATTATGCGTGAAAGAGTAACAAACTTATATCCATCCATCCACACATTCATCCATACAAACTTTCGCATTTGTAAGTAGGACTTCATGAGTATGGAGCTAGTCATTTATATTTTAAAACAGCTGTTCTAAGTATCAAATAGCATGTACCTAGTTATTGCAGCACCCTTCATTATAATACTAAACTACTTTAAAAAATACCTGTGTAAACTTACCTCTTCTGTATTCTTCGCCTCTCACTGTTACGTTGACACAAGAATAAAGCAACGCATAGTTGTCATAATCTGTATCTAGAACCACGATTTCTGTAAACATAGAAAAACATCAGAATCCTTTTGGGAAAGGGTCAACAATTAACCGGACTAACTAAACAAAAGCCGTCAGTTTTTACAACTCATCAACGTGATAGGTTATTGCTGATGAGTTGTAAAAACTAATGACATTCACCAAAATTAATAACTCACGTTGAGTCTCTCCATTGCTCAGTACCCGAGTGAGTACTCCGTCAGAGGCAGTCACTGTTCCAGTGATGATGGTAGCTTCCCCGTTGGTTACAGAAGTGTCGACGACCTGGAATGTACTGCCGGATCCAGAGTACTGAGAGCTGATGCATTGGCCGACGGCAGCGTCTGTGGGGTAACCCTCAATTTCGTGCCACCAACCCGCGAACTGAAATAGACAAGAAAAAACATCTTACGCGATTAAATAAAATGTGTGGATGTCATGATAGGCGTCGCAGCTCAGTTGGTAGTAGCTCTGCCTTCCATGCTGTGGGTCGTGGGCTCGACTCCCAGTTCGTGAATATTTATTAATTATTTATATACCTATACAGTCACAAAGCAATATCAGATATTAAAACAGATAGTAAAATACAGGAACCGTATTAATCAAGACAAAGATTTTTGAGTATTTAATAAGAACCAGTCTTTAAAGACGCTTACCCTGCTCATATCAAAGTTGGAAACACCGCTAGTGGCTTCACATCCTCCTCTGAACAGCGGTGCGGCGTTCGTCGCTTGAGGAACGTAGAAGCAGTCCTCGTCAGACTGGCTGGTGGACTGGTAGTATTGCTGGGCAAGACCCTGGGTTTGATTGATAACCTGGTTGATTGCTGTTTGGGCTGTTGTGCCGAGTGAGTTTGTTCTACTCAATTTCCAACTGCGAACTGAAAGAGATTGTAAAACACAGATAAAGTTTTGTTTTCTAGTATAATGTAGCTGAGTATTTAAAAACTGTTATTGAAACTTGAATGTTTTAAGATAATCCTAAAGTTAATGAGAATCTTGACATAAAAACAGCCAGCTTTTGGGATGTTGATATTACTTACTTTGTCGTTTTTGAATGCCCGCTGAGTCGTTAGTGTTCCGACAGCTGTATACCAAAGCATAGTTCTCGTAGTCAGTTGCGAGAATGTAGTAGTTGGCGGTGACATTAACTGCAAAGACACAATAACTCGAAATTAAACATCATCATCATCTTCCTACCCTTGTCCCACATTATGTGGGGTCGGTACAACAAGTCCTCTTCTTCCACTCTCCTCTATCGTCATCTCAATGCTCACACCTTTCTTACACATGTCATCATTCACACAGACTCGAA
This sequence comes from Ecliptopera silaceata, assembly GCA_932527185.1. Classification (NCBI taxonomy): domain Eukaryota; kingdom Metazoa; phylum Arthropoda; class Insecta; order Lepidoptera; family Geometridae; genus Ecliptopera; species Ecliptopera silaceata. The sequence continues at coordinate 2,594,620 of OW052208.1, read as the reverse complement.
ATTAAACATACGCAAACAAAAAGGTGAATACTGAAAACATGTTCGTCTGAAATTTCCAATTGACCATAATAGGTCTCAATAAGATGCTTCAAAGGTATGAATGTTTCTGTATGTATTACCTTCTATAGTGTGCCTGATGAGTTTATGATGAGGAAAGCAAAAAACTTTTTTTTTGGTTTTGCATTAATTATCAGTTAACTCACCTCCATTTACATTGAAGTCCACAACCAGCTGGCCAGTACCATCAGTGGATGCTACAGCAGCGGTTCCTAGTTGCTCCAGGAGACTCCCGTTAAGGACTTGGGTGTTTCTGACCAGAACGTTTCCGTCACCCGAAGAGTAGTACGCACGGTCGCAAGTGCCAAATTGGTTTGCGTCTGGGTACCGTTCGATTTCTCGCCATAGTCCCAAGTACTGTAGAAATTGTGAATATAATTGAACAAATTTTAACGAAATAATTACAATTCAAAAATAATGGTCTTATATTTCGCCCATAGCAGAACAACAACGCTATAGTAAGTTAAGGTTTTAACTCCCACTATACTTTCCGTGGTTTTGGCCTGATTACAGAGTTTTTGTTTGCGTTTGTAGGTATATTCACTGCAATAATACGGTATTATTTTATTTATCTTCTTACTATAATTATTATTTCCTTTTTTATTTTCTTATCCATTGATTTAAAGTTTAGTATTCAATATATACTAGACTAGAACATTACGAACCTAATTTGTTTGTAATATACTTACAGCTCCAGCATTGAAATTTGGCACACCACGAATTGTTTCATTGCAAGGCCCTTCAAGTTCGATATTATCAGGTAGCTGTTCAAACACCGGGTAGTGGAAGCAAGCGGCGCTGGTTTGTTCAGTATAGGAATAATATCCTTCAAAAAGATCTGTGTTGTTGGACACGACTTGATCCAGTCTGGAATTAGCACTTGGGGAGAGACCAGCACGGGACCGGGCGAGTTTCCAACTGTAAACTGAATTAAGTAAATGTTAGTAAGTTTCACAAATCTCGTAAATATATAAGATAATAATTGTGAAGGTATCCATACTTTGTTTTGTCTGGTTTGTTAGCTCCCTGCATCCGTAAATAAGAGCGTACTCTTGGTAGTCGGTATCCAAAATGTAAAGAGCATTGAATGGCACTGCAAAAGAAATATTATTTGATATTATTTACAAAGCACGTAGGTATCTAAGTATCTAGCCTTAGAAAGCTTCATAATTTTTTTTCATAATGCAGTTCACTGAAGAACTTCTCATTTGCACTATTTTTATTTCAAAACATAGTTACAATTCTTACGTGTTTGTAGTAAATTTTGACAAAAACCTTTTGTCTCAAAGAAGTATTGGTTATTACGAGTATATAAAAACTGTTGATATTTAAGCATACCTCCAGCTACAGTAGCAGAAATAACTCCTCGTCCATCAGTAGAGACAGTGCCAGGAATTATGTTAATACTTTGAGCCTCATTGTCCACCTCAGTCTGTGTGATGGATACAGAATTCTGAGCACCAGTAGAGAAGCTGGCAGCTGCACATTCGCCTTCTTGAAGGTCTGATGGGAATCGGGCTACTTCGTGCCATGTGCCTGAGAACTGATAAAGCATAGTGTAATTTATTAGAAGTGCGTTGGTGTCCCATAAAGTTCGCTCATTGATCCTAACTTCTCCTTTCTGTATATTAACCATAAGATTATATACTTAATATCGAAGCTAATATTAGTAATTCTATAAACTAACCGAAGTGACATTGAAAGCAGTGATGGCAGGAACTTGGTTATCCGGCACACATTGTCCACCCAAAATGACATCTCCTCCTTCATTGTCAGGGTAGTAGAAACAGTCGGTTTCACTGTGACCCTCAGTAACGAAATATTTCTGCTGTAGTACTTGGACATTGTTTATCGCAGTGTTGATCGAAGTTTCAGCACCGCTTGTGAGGTCTTGGGTTCTGCTGAGCTTCCAGCTCATAACTGTAATCAAAGTAGACATTTTATAGCATGTTATGATTCAAAACCATTTATTTCAAGAGTTTAAGTAAAGATTAACTCCTTACCTTGTTTGTACTCATTGTCAAGGTTCTGGCATGAGTAGACAAGAGAGTAAGACGTGTAGTCTGTCGCAATAATCCAATACTCAGTGGTAACTGCAATACAAGATACAATTGTGATTATTCATAGATAACTTAACTCTAGTGTTATCGTTATAAATGTCAAAATAATCTTACTGTTGAATCCGTTTACTTCAAAAGTCACTTCCAGCTTAGCATTGTCAAGCACTGTGGCGATTCCCGTTTGGACATCAAGAACTTCGTTGAGAACTTGTGTGTTTTCAACGAGGACTACTCCACCAGCAAGTGTGTATTCAGCGGTAGCACATGTTCCACCTTGGAATGGTGCTGGGTAGGATTCGATACTGTACCATGTGCCCATGTACTGTTGGAGATAAATTAAAAATTGAACATCACCATAATGTTATATACCTACTAAACCAGGGCAGAGGGTTATTGGAATTCAATTTAAATAACCGCTAAGTACGTAAGAGGGTATTTACAATTTTATTTACCATTGCTGGCTTTGCTTTTGCTTACCAATGTAGCGTTAAAGTTAGGTTGCACAGTAATGTTCTGATTGCATTGGCCACGGAATCTAACAGGAGAGTTAGAAGGTTCCGGGAAGTAGAAGCAACCAGATGATGTGCGGTTTACAACTTGATAGTAACGTTCGCTCAAAACATCAATTCTGTTGATAGTAGCGTTTATGGCAGTGACAGCGGCTTGAGGTAAGGTGTTTGTACGACTGAGCTTCCAACTGTACACTAAAACAGAAGAACGCTAATGGTAAATCATTTTTTAACAACGGTATAAGTAGAGGTAGAGTTATAGGTAGGGAGGTTCATAGAATTAAAAATAACGAGCAAGATATCAAGCTAATTAAAAACATTATCATCAAGCAGTCAGGCTGATCACGATGATATTCAAAAAACCAACAAGTTAATTTTTTAATGAACTTTGGGTCACTGACTTTCGAAAAGTCTCCTAAAATATTAGTTATTCTTAAATATCAGAAATTTAATCACTTATGTACCTGTTCTTTCATCAGATGTAAGGCTGTTGGCACAGCTGTACACAATGGAGTATGTTTCGTAGTCAGTGTCCAGTACCAAATATTCAAAGACTGGTGCTGAAAAATCAAGTTAAGGATTCAATATACATACAGCGAGATGAGTGTTAGCAGTTTACTTAACCGTAAAATCATTGAGCTCATTAATTATCGATCAGCAGTAGTTCCCATAGCTTTGCTTAGTTTGGGACTAAGTAGAACACGATGTGTGAAATGTCCTTAACTATTTATTTATTCAAAATCACAACTAATAAAAGTTTATTCAGTAATATCGCAAAGATCATAGAATCGTCTTATATACTTGGTGATTTCAGGTGCCAGCTCCACGCGACCAGTACCCCAAGTACGAGTTTGTGCACACACGAATCGTAGAGACGCAATCGCCGAGCGCCACCGTTTTTGTATGGAGATCCAAACAGCGCCCCTAGCAGATTTCTTGAGAAGCTTGGATTTCCATACAAAATTGGTGGCTTGCGATACGAAGGCGATACGTTCGTATGCATGTGCAAAACTCGTACTAGGCCCTCAGAGCCTAGAAGAACGGGCAAAAAACTACGACCTGGTACCTACCGTTTTTTGTATGATCCTTCTTCCAAAGAATTACAATTAAATACTGAAGTTCTAGTGCGGTGTCAATTTATAAAACGATATACATATTTATCACACTTACAATTAGGGAAAGTGACGTAAAGTTTTCCAGTGCCATCAGTTGAAGCCACTGCGGTTCCATTGATGGTGCTCAGGGTTTCATTGACAACTTCAGTGTTATATACATCGACCACTCCATTACCGAGAGAGTAGAGTGCGTCGCCACATGTACCGAGTTGGAACGCGGATGGGTAGGTTTCAATCATGCGCCAAAGTCCGAGGTACTGGAATGGTAAATTGATACAAATAAAGGTGGTTTTCCAGAAAAATATGCCGGTTTCCCTTTTAGTAGGTAACAAATTCTTTATTTTAGGACTCTTTGTTCAAAACTTTGTTTATGATACCTAAAGTGAAGTGTAAATACGTATCGTAATGTCTTATTCTATAATGTCTATTTTTCCTTTGCGAAATATTATACTGTTATCGTTTTTGGACTCGTATTTTACTTATCTACCCTATATCAAAGTTTTGTTTATTGGGTAATACAGGCGTTACATCTTAGTTGGTAGTAGCTCTGCCTTCTGTGGGTTCGATTCCCACCCAGCAAATGTTTGTGTGATGAATATAAATATTTGTTCTGTGTCCGGGTGTTACTATGTATTCTATGTTAAAAATATAAATATAAGTATTCTATCAGCAGTCTAGTTCCTAAGCTTTGCTTAGCTTGGGACTAGAGTGCGCTGTGTCCATTTTATTATTATATTTATTTATTACCCAAGACTCATTTAACGTTTAACGGCCGGTTTCTCGAACGATGATCAACGAAAAAATCAAATAATTACTATGTGTCAAACTCGGCTCAATCGTGATTTGGGTTTCCAGAAAGGCCGTTAGTATTACATCATAGTTTTGTTTATTGTATTATATTTTCAAACAGAAACATACCGCTGTAGCGTTGAAGTTCGGCATAGCAGTAACGTTACCGCATTGCCCAGGGAAGACCACGATCTCTCCTGGCTGGAGGTCCGGGTAGAAGAAGCAAGCTTCAGCGGACTGATTGACGGTCTCATAGTACTGGTTTCCAAGTACTTCTACATTGGCTATAGCATTGGTGATGGCTACACTATCGGCTGCTCTAAGCTGCTTGGTTCTACTGAGCTTCCAGCTCCAGACTAAAAAGAAATACGCAGTTTTATAGATTCCCTTCAGGTAGGTTGAACTAATAATATTTAGAAGTCATATCAATACCAAAAGTGAACTTAATTAATCGTTCTACTCATACTATTATCGTTGGTTATGCTATAGAATATTAGCTAAGTGACCGCAAGTGACATACATTCTTCTTCTTCTTGCGTGTCAATAACTATCAACAACTTTAAACACATTAATCTAGATTATAATGTGGATGATGAAAATATTACAGAAAATAACTTTACTATGAATAAAATATGTAAACCTATCCATACAATAATAAAAAGATATATACTCCAATCTCCTGTTGTTGGTTTGGAGTATAAATATGAATATTTTGAACTCACCTCCTCTAAAATCATCGTCGATGTTGACGCAACTGTAAGCCAATGCGTAGTTGTCGTAGTCAGTGTCAATTATCCAATATGGTATATTAATAGCTAGAAACAAAATATATAAAAACAAATGTACAAAATAAACTATGTAACTGTACCTACACAATATAGACTTAACATAGAATTTAGCTGCTGCATGCGCTTACGCATGTACAATCAAAATCCTGTGAGAATGTTTAAAATGATAATCTGATGATAATCTAAAGATGTAAGAAACTGTAGATGGATAGTAAAAATCTTAGAAGAAAGAAACTATTGCACTGCTTACCTGTACCATTAGAAGTGATACGAATGACCATCTTAGCTGAAGTGTCGTTGCTTGTAAACTCGACAATGCCGTTAGTCACTCCAAGAGACTGAGCGATGACGTTATAGGACTGCATGTTGAAGCTATTGTTGGTATTGCTGACAACAAACTCATGGTTGATGCACTCGCCACCTTGCTCTTCTTTAGGGTAAGTTTCAATTTCATGCCATACGCCAGAGAACTAAAAATATGACGTAGTTTTATAGGAGGCATCTTTTTTATTAAACACCATAATATTTTTTTAACTATAGTAACGATTCTAGGCTTAATGTTGAAATACTTACCCGGCTCAAATTAAAATTATTTACAACAGTGATATTAGCATCACATTGACCAGCGAATTTGACCGGAACTCCTGGTTGAGGTTCTGGGAAGTAGAAGCATCCTTCTGGGCTCTGGTCTCTTACGTTATAGTACTGTGCGTTCAGCACCGGAATACTGTCGATAATGTTGTTGATAACAGGAATTGCTAACGGATTCAAAGTCTTTGTTCTGCCGAGTTTCCAACTGGTTACTAGAAAAAACAAAACAAACAATAAATAAAATAGTTTAAAGAAATCAGCTACTGATGATGACATAAAAGTAAAAAACTTTACCAGATCTTCGTTCGTCGTCAATATTCATACACGAGTAGACCAAAGCATACGACGTATAGTCAGTCGCCAGTACCCAGTAAGGAGTTGTTCCTGTAAACACACATAGTTACTTAATAAAATTTGAGAATCATTATAGGAAATAATGACACATAATGCTTTGAAAATGTTGTCGCAACAATGAAATTGTTACTTACTGTTGAGTCCTAAAGATGGGAAGCTGACTTCAAGTTTGGCACTGCCGTCATTAGAAACGACAACAGCATAACCATTTATAGTATCCAGAGTTTGGAAAGGCAATACTTGAGTGTTGAAAACTTCCACTCGACCTAAACTTGTATTTAGAGTGTAAAACGCGTTCGGGCAGTTGCCATCTTGGAACGGCACTGAATATGATTCCAGGTCGTGCCAACGTCCCATGTACTAGAAAAAAAAACACTTTGCTCTTAGAAAATGTCTCAATAGATACAATTTGATTTATGTGAATGTTATAGGCTCCTAGAACCAAATGAATGAGAAGAAAAACCAAGTTAGGATATTAAATATAGAAAAAGAAATACATACGCGCACAGCATCAAAATTAGCGACAGTTGGAATAGTCAGATTGCATTGACCACGGAAGATCATAGGTCCAACGCTGTCAGGCGGTGGAAGGTAGAAGCAATCATCATCAGCATGGCTCACAGTCTGGTAGTACCGGTCATTAAGGACAGTGACATTGCCAGTTACAGCGTTAATAGATGCTACGGCGCTGGGACTTAGGCTTGTGTTCCGACTAAGCTTCCAACTTTGCACTGAAACATATTAAACAGTCTTAAATCCATTTGTTAACGCATCCAGTGTTTTGTATAATAAAATTGCAGTGTGTGAACAAAACTACGTAGTTTATGGACGTTTATGGGTTATCATATCACACTCAGTAAATACTACCTACCATTGTTTCATTTATTGGGTAATTCAAATTTACTTTTAGCTGGGGGCTTCAGAACATGGGGCAGTAAAACACTTTTAAGTCCGACCATTGATCTAGTAAAAATAAATATATGAAATTTTTAATAATTATATAAAATAACAAATATTTAAAGAAAAGTATGAGTAATCAACTGACCTCTTCGTTGCTGAGTGTTAACATTCTCGCAGCCGTAGACGATAGAGTAAGTTTCGTAATCGGTGTCTAATATCCAAAGCTCGTACGGTTGAGTTGCTAAAAGAGAAAAAGGGTTTATAATAATGCACCCATCTACATGTGCTATTATATTGCACTGTTTCAATGAAGCGAGGTTCAAACAGGACTGCGGGAACTGATCGGGTCATCATTTTCACCATCCAACACACCATCGGGGATGCTAGAACACTGCTGCCACCAACCCAAAGTCCTTCTCCGTTACTTTAAGGAGTGGGGCTGGCTGGGGTGAGGTTTGCAGGGAGACAATGACAATACACCTCATTGCGGGTTGTGCAGATCTCATTCACCAAACAGAATTAGAATTATGCACCCCTGCAATTGTTTTTTATCAGAAGGTTATTGACTATAGTGAACTAGATTGGACTTACAATTGGGGAATGTAACGGTCAGTTTAGCTTCCGATCCATTGCCAACTAACGTGGCGACCCCGGTTATTTCACTGAGGCTTCCGTTGATAACCTCGGTATTATAAACGCTAATCGTGTTATTTAATCCTAAGGAGTACGTCGCTTGATTGCACTGGCCATACTGGTTATTAGATGGGTAGTTTTCTATCAGACGCCAGCGTCCTAAGTACTGCAAAAAAAAAGAAAAGTAAAAAAAAAGAACTGAAGTTTTGTCCATCCGATCATAACTGAAACAGACTTGAGGACATCGATATCGGATTTTCCAGTGCCATCTGTTAGTCTGTTGCGTAGACTACGATGCAGTTTATCATGTAGCGAGATAGATGGCGCTATAAAAAATGTTATTCAGTATAAAAATAGCTCTTCTTACCAATGAAGCATTGAAGTTCTGCATTACAGGCAAATTAGATTCACATTGTCCGGGTAGTATAACCGGTTCGCCAGGCGCTAGATCTGGGAAGTAGAAGCAAGCGTAGTCCGACTGGTCCACAGGTTCAAAGTATTTATTCGCTAGGGTTACAGTTGGGCTATTCGCTAAAGTATTGTTGATCTGCAAGATTCCTTCGGGAGATAGCTGCTTTGATCTACTCAGTTTCCAGGCCCATACTGTAATAAAAATGTTCGTGAATAGTTTTACTTATTTTGTGTGTGAATGATGACATGTGAAAGGTGTGAGCATTGAGATGACGTCTGATAGAGGAGAGTGCAAGAAGAGGACGTGTTGTACCAACCTCACATAATGTGAGACAAGGGTAGGAAGATGATCATGAATGTTGATAAAAAGTCTCAGCACTTACTTCCTTTAAAATCAGTGCCAACTTTGTCCAAGCAGCTATAAACCAATGCGTAGTTTGTGTAGTCAGTTGCGATGACGTAATACGGGAAGGAGATAGCTGAAATTACATATTCAAAATCAATAAGTGTTTTAATGTACTCAGTAGATCATAATATATATATATATTATGATATAATATATAATATAATATATAAGATAATAATATATAATATAATATATAATATAAGATATAATATATATATATAATAGAATTAGCAAAATTTGTATCCATAATCTTATTCTTCAGGCACGGATTGATTGTACCTATTGATTTTTATTGCCATGTACAAATTCATCTCGTCTATGTTTACTACAGGTTTTTAGGTTTTTTATTTTAAGTACCTACTTTTAATAAGTACAAGTGTATGACCACAAAAAAGAGGGGAATCTTCTAACACAGGTTGGAAAACTTAAAAGAAGAGTTCCCACCCCAACTATGTATTTTACCTAAGTACTTGTTTTATTTTAAAAATTAACGGCCGGTTACTGGAAATCCAAATCACGATTGATCCGAGTCTGACACAGTAATTATTTGATTTTTTCGTTGATCATCGTTCGAGAAACCGGCCGTAAACCTTTTTGATTTTGATTTTTTTACACTTGTCTTCTCAACTGTACTTACTTGTGCCATTAGAAACGAATGATAGTGTAAAGCGTCCTCCAGTTTGTCCAGCGTAGAACGTCAGCTGTCCATTAGTAGAGCCTAGGAGCTGATCTTCCACGTTGGATGAGACAAAGTTGAGTGCTGCTGTACCGTTTCCAGCTGAGAACTGATGGTTAACGCATTGTCCTTCCTGAGGGTCTTTCGGGTATGCTTCTACTTCAAACCATTCGCCTTGGAACTGAAATTAAAGTAGATAAAAATAATATTTATTATTAGATTCGGTCTCGTGGTCGGCCTAAGAAGCGTTGGCGAGATGATCTAGACGGCTTTTAAAAGAGATGGTGGGAAGAAGCAAAAGAAAGAGAAATGGAGAAATTTGGGGGAGACCTTTGCCCAGTAGTGGGACGAAATAGGAAGAAAAAATAATATTTATGGACATTTCACACATCATAAAAGCAAAGCTTGTTCTATGGGAACTAGATTGCTGACTATTAGATAGCTACATTTTTTTATACTATACCTACCTACATATTTCTTCTTTAAATCGACTATACAATAAATGATAATCCTTTCAAAAAATGGCAATTTTCTTATTTTTTTGCAAATTTGATTGATCTAAGCAAGTATTTTGTGGTTGTTCTTACCAAAGTAGCATTGAAGTTAGGAACCACAGTTATATTATTATAGCTACATTTTTTTATACTATACCTACCTACATATTTCTTCTTTAAATCGACTATACAATAAATGATAATCCTTTCAAAAAATGGCAATTTTCTTATTTTTTTGCAAATTTGATTGATCTAAGCAAGTATTTTGTGGTTGTTCTTACCAAAGTAGCATTGAAGTTAGGAACCACAGTTATATTATTTTCACACGATCCAGGGAATACCACAGGCACTCCTGGCTGAGGATCTGGATAGTAGAAGCATCCTGCTACAGTCTGGTTCGTAGGCAAAAAGTAGTCCTGATTTAGGATGTCTAGACTGTTAATAACAGTGTTGATTGTGGTATTTGCTCCACTAGACAGCTGCTTCGACCGACTAAGTTTCCAGAATGTTACTGTAAAAAATAACTATTATTATAGATATATTGGAAAAAACCTTAATTTTATTTCATTTTCATTTAAGAGCTGTGGATTTTGTTACACAATAAATAAATAAACACAAAGCAGGACTTTTTTGAAGTTAGAACATCGTTTGCACCAACTATGTGAATTCAAAACATATAATAAACCTATTTACTTCTACCTCTATGGTGCTGAATTTATCATACAACTTCTTTTTCAATTTGTTAAAAACTCGCCTCGGAACCTTTTTGGTGTACTTACTTTTTTTATTGACTTAGCGCGCGTCATTTTTTTAAATTTAGTACACTCCGCGCTGATGAGGTGGGATGAAAAGTTACGTGTTGCCCTCAAATACCATATTGACCACGCCACGTGCTTTTTTGATTATCTTGCTAACGTTCAATGTTTTATTTTTTATTTAAATATTGCCTTGCTTTGATATTAAAGTTGCCCACGAGGTTAAGAAACAACTTTGATTATTTAATTTACATGAGTGTAAATTAAATAACTAAGTATTTTTGAACTAATCTTGAAAATACTTTGAAATCCATACATTAATACATACCTTGTTGTTGATATTCGTTGATATTAAGGCAGGAATACACTAGCGAGTATGATAAATAGTCGGTGCTGAGAACCCAGTAGTCAGTATCCGTAGTCACTAAAACAAAAACACGTCAGAACAATAGAATCCATACACACTTATTACTTATGCCTTACTCTGGATACTCTAATATTGCTCATTAATAGGAATCGAGTAAAGATTTTATTTTATAAAGATAAAGATTTTATTATTTAACTGTTGTACATTAAAGATCTTAATTGTAAAGTAGTACAAGTTTATACAGTTGTCTAGTCCGGACGTACAATAAAAGGGTAATGAACAGATTCATACTCACAAAATATGTCCTTGTTCAAAAATATTGTCCTATATAAATCTAATCAATCTAAATATTTTATTTTATTCACACAGCTTTACATTTTACATTTAAAATAGGTAACGATAAGTATTAAAAAAATAAATAAATACTTAATATAATAAATTATTTATTTACTTAGATACTTTGGCCTAGATACTTTGGATACTCTAATATTGCTCATTAGGAATCGAGTAAAGATTTTATTTTCTTGTTCATGACTTGCAACCTACCCGTCCGTGTTTATTTTAATTAGGTAGAATATCAATTATTATTGTATTTTTTTTATTTCATCTAAAATCTATTTTCACATTGTTGTTTGTGCACCCTCCCCCTTCTTTTACTACTTCGCTCGAAACTTTCCATGCTATGGTTGCCTGGAAGAAATCGCTATCAGCGATAAGGCCCATTGTACTATTTTTAAGTTAGTTCTAAGATGTTTTTTTGTATTTTCCGTTTGTGCAATAAAGTGTTATCTATCTATCTATTATTATGAATGCTGTGTAAGCCTGTAATTGACACGCATTGTATAGTATATGTTAGCCATTAAGTGATAAAATTAATAAATAAATAAAACTGTGTGTGCTGTTGCCTATAAATAAATAAAATAAACAAAACTATAGTTTGAGAATTATATAATGTCGATATCAGCTACTTTTTTGCTATGGATGTAATTGCATGATTCATTCGAAAAATATTTTGTCTATCAGAAAACGACCCAAATCAATACCATCATATCACTTAATTGAATGGCATCGATAACATAGATAGTGTTTTATTATAATAAGGTACCTAAATAATAAAAAAATACGTTTGCTCAAAATACATTATGTACTTACTTACCTACAATATTATGTTACAAAATATCAAACTATTAAAGATGAGCATTATAGAACCACTTATCTTAATTAATTTCATTTACACACATAAAGATACACATCTTGCACAGATATGCTATTACTAATAAATAAATGCATTCAAATCTGATTAATTTACTAATCTTGTTAACTAATTTGATGTTATTTAATAAAATATAGCGTATATGCACCTACCTCACTTTAAAAGCTAAGTACTTTAAAAGTAAGCTATCTTAGATAGCTTAGTTTTAGAGTTTTTTCTAGTCTTCTTCTTCTTATCGTTTTTTTTCTAGTGTGAGAACTCCTTCATATAATATAATTTGTTAAAAAAATATGTTGTACCTATTCATTTATTTTGGAGCAATAAACGATTATATGGACATATCAATGATTAAGGCTATTTGAACTGACAATTTGCTATATAAAATTGATGAGTTAATGACGTGCGACGTATTAAGGCCCAAGCGCTCAGTCAGGACGGTAGCCCAACAACAAAAGATGTCGCTAGTTTAAAAAACTGCGGTTTTTCTTCTGATTTGTTAATGGTTTTTTGCGTTTAGTTATCAAAATTCACCTTTGCGAAAATTTATTAATAGATACCAATTAATCAATACAAAATACTATAATTTTAGTAGGAAAAACGTGCAGAGGCTGGCGAGGAATTTCAAGCTTGCTATCTACTTTGACACGCAAAAATGTTTCCGATATTTGAAACGCGCTAGCGTTTCATAATTTCGACGTCAGGTAATAAGAACTAATAGCGCAGTTCAAGGTACTGTGGACTGACAATCAGAGTATTCGAGTTCAAATCTCCGCCAGAAATGTAACTTTTTGTTGCTTCCTTTTTTTGATATTTATCTGTGTCTTTCTGCAGAGCAGAGGCTCTGCAGAATTTTTACAGACTACTATAAAACCTACTTTATTGGATTTTTTTTTGAACTTAAATGCAATAAAATGCAGTAGATACCTATTACATAGGTTACCTTCTAATAAAACTGCTAATATCTTCAGGAATATGTTTATATGTATTTAATATTTCAATAGTAAGACTCTCTACAGCTCTATAAATTAAACAAATAAAACACATGAATATGTTTTGCCCAAAAACGGGCTACGGGCTATTTATGTCGTTTTCTGTGGCGTCGCTAAGATTCTTCAATTGCAGTTGTTGGTGCATTGTCTTGCCTGCGTACAAAGGATATAGATTGTTTGTGGGGCAGTTACATCATAATGCTTCATCGGAGTGATCGCAAAGCGTGAATGTTTCTTCGGATCCTTTCTGTTACCACAATGAGTTTCTAATTGGCACAATTGATTACTATACTTACAAGATAAAATTTCATCAAAAACAACTTTACTATGTACGACTAAATTGACAGACAGCTAGCAATGACAATTATGTCAGCGAGGTTGCCTTACTACAGGTTTTATTTACTTTGACAACAAAAAAAAAGGTTTTATTTACCTATATTTCAATGCATTATTTGGAAGTTTGTAATTTTTCTTACAAATAAACGTTTTTTTTTAATGAAATAATTTTTCTTTATATTTATAATTACAGAACATTAAAAAACGAACAGTTTGATAATAATGTTTGCAAGGAAATACATTTATGGCCACACTTTTATAACCAAACTTTATGAACAGTGACATTTATCAGTTATTTATTATTAGCAGTAGTGAGACTGACTACTAGTGACCCGTGACACGGCACGCGTTGTATATTTCGGCTCGGCAACGTTTTTGGCGTTCACTTTATTTTACATTGAAACGTTTTTTTCATATTGCAATTTGTACATAAAATAGTCTATGTTACTCGGTAAAGATATTAATTACATCCTTATGTAGAAATAGTTTTAAAATAGGACGTGTACTTTTGAATTAAATAGTGACCAACAAACAGACAAATCTTATCCTTTCTAGAATTTTAGTTTAGATAATAGATTGGCAACGTAGCATTTTCAAGAAGAAAAGGGATAGATTTAGTTTTGTTGTCTTGTTTCTTTTCCTACGACTGGAGAGCTGACAACAAACCTTAGAATTTTGTATTTGATAGATAATTGTAAGTATTCGAGCGAATGACGTAGTCGTATACTTACTAGATACCTAAACATTGACGACCGATGTGGCGCGGTGGCATTGACGACGTGGAGGTTGCCGGTTCGATTCCCGCCTTGGGATAAATGTTTGTACTATCTGCAAATATTTATTCCGGGTGTTCTGGGTGTTTATATATATAATAAAAAATATCTATCTATGAAATGTATTGTCGAGAAATTACAACACAGGTGGTTCATATATTACGTGTACAGTACATATTTAATTACCGCTAGTTTTGTTTCATACTAAGTACATACGCTTTTTGATTTTATTATGGTGTAGAATTATGCGAACTTTATTTTCATACTATACAGTTAATAATGCTACAATATCCAGCTACAATAGCCGCTGTTCCGAACAGGGTACAAGAGGTTTATTATACAGGGTGTAACAGAAGGGGTGGACCAAAAGCAAAAGGGCGATGGAAGAGCTCAATACCTATCGAAATAAACCCCATGTATGCTCAGCGATATTCAGTCGTTCAAAAGTTACTCGCACTTTTATGTTTTTTTTTCATTAACATATTTTAGGTTAGATTTCCCAAGTTTTCCCAAACTATCAAGTACGAAAGGTCTACTATGAAGCTACAAGGTGTAAAAAAATACGGTTGTAGCTCTAATAGTTTGGGTATACAAGATAAATCTAACCTAAAATAAAATTATGAAAAAAAAAACATAGAAAGCGAGTAACTTTTGAACGACTGAATATCGCTGAACATACATGGGGGTAATATCGATAGGCTAAGAGCTCCTGCATCGGCCCTGTTGCTTTTGGTCCACCCCTTCTGTTAGACCCTGTATATATTTTTTTTTAAATATTTAATTCTGCACAAAATGATGCAAAAAAACAATGCCGCGTTAGCGCACAGTATATCTCCCATATACGTTACATTTACGATTGAGCTACGAAATATGAGTAGGTAAACAAAACTATACTCATACAATGTGTAGCAAACTTTTTGTTGTTACGTGGTACCTTTAACTTTTTTCTTGGTTGTCATGACAACTAGTAGTAAGTAAATAAATATGTCAGTCATAAACACCCAACATTTTGTTGTTAAAAAAATCTCAAATAGTTTGTAATATATCTCAAATAGTGCCTATTTTTAATGCAATGTAAGCTAGAATTCATGGAAGCTGTCTGGGCAGTCTAGCCCAGATCCTGGCATTCAGTTACTCGCAGGCAGAAATCCTTGACGCGAAGAAAGTACTACAAGAACCATAGGCTGAGACCACCGTGACCAACATTCACCTTGTGATAAGAAAACATCTTCGTGAAGAGACCGTTGCCGTATCATGAAGGATTGAAGTAGGAAGAAGGCGACCAACTTCAAGTCATACATCCTTACCATGGTGACCCAGTACAATGACAGTTCTTGGCTCTAGTATTCTGGACGTCTGGATTAGTCTAGCGGTAAAATAGGGGACCATTGCCGCAGATGAAAGATCAATATGTATTACTTTTGTGTACTAGTGTTATTTTCATTTTATATAAGAAAAGTGTATGCTAGCATCTAAAGTATACTTTACTATTGTTGTAAAGTGTGTTAGTCAGTAAGGTTTATCTATGAGCCGTTTTTAAATAAGTATTTTAGTACTTAAATTTTTACAACTATATTATGGTAAAAAATATATTTACTTTTCTTACAATAAATTGATTTTTTTCCACAGCTGTGGAAAAAAATCCAAAGCTATTTTTTTTTGTACGTTATTATCCACATAAGCTATGTAGAATGCATTAAAATTATAAGAAAGAAACCTGTTTGGTTCAACCAAACTTCTTTGCACGGGAGACGGGTGCAAGATATTACAATCTTTACGCTGACAAGTCCGCTTCGAATGTAAATATGACAAAGTACGATAAATAAAAGAATAACTAAAAGAAAAAGAGAAAAAAGATTTCCTATTTCTTTCTACACAAGTATTTAGTTCAAGTAACTAGATGGCGCTCTAGATACTTTTGCTATAACTTAATATCTAGTGCTTCGCACAGATGGTGCCTTTTTTTCACAGTTATTTCATTTTTTGAACACGCGTCACGAACCACCTTAATTTCAGTGTATCTACCATGAGTTGTCACAGTAAAATCGTCTGACTTTACTACAGTAGTTACGTCAATATTAGTATGACGAATTTTAGTACCCAACTATCCGCTAGAGGCGCTGTACAAATCTTCATACATTATTTTAACTACAGACGCTAGCGAGTATAGTAAATATAGTACAGGAGTTAACGCTTTTCCTTCCCAAACACGAATAGTGAAATGAATATGAATACTTACAGTTAGTCCCAGCAACAGGGAAGGTAACTACAAGTTTGGCGTTAGCTACTGGAACAGCCAATCCGTTGATTGTAGCCAATGACTCATCGTTCACCTGCGTGTTGAACACATCAACCACGCCGTCTCCGAGAGTGTAAAACGCATTGTTACAACTGCCGAATTGGAACAGACTTGGGTACCTTTCAATTTCATGCCATAGTCCCATGTACTGGAAGCAAAGGAAGAAATTAATAAATAATGCTGGACAATCCACACAACATCATCTAGCCCCAAGCTAAGCAGAGCTTGTGTTATGGGAACTAGAAGACTGACATACTTAATACAATACATTACATGGATACTTAGATATATTTTATTATACTTATAATACCCAGAACACCCGCAATAAATATTTGCAGATCGTACAAACATTTATCCTAAGGCGGGAATCGAGCCCGCAACCTCGGCGTTGCAGGCGGACCTTCGCCCGCCGCGCCGCATCGTAAAATTATCACAAATCTTTGGAACTTACATCTCCAGCGGAAAAGTTGGCCTGGACGGGAATATTTAAATCGCACTGCCCTCCAAAAATGATTGGTTCGCCGCTCACTGATCGAGGAAAATGGAAACAACTGGCATCAGACTGGTTCGTGACCTGGTAATACCGGCTGTTCAGGTCTATCAGAGAGTTGATGACTTGGTCCACTGCTTCACGAGCTGCGGGTGGTAGCTGGCGAGTACGGCTCACTACCCAACTGAAGACTGTGGGATAACAATTAATTTTTTTTTAATTTTTTTATACATTTTTAACTCATATCCAAATCTAGTTTCACATAATTTAGTTCCCTAATAATTACATGTTTTTTTTAAAGTAACTGTTTTCTGTACATAGTTTAGTTGAGTTTTAATTATTTGCATGTCGTGGTGTCCTATAATTGGGGAAACACTTAGATTTAAGTCCTCTGTTTGTATTTTTGTATTTTTATTTGTTTTTTTTCGTTAGATACCCTAAATAAATAAATAAATAAAATTTAAATCTTTATAAATACAACATGCCCGACTCGGAGTCGACAATGTAATAGTTTATAGAATCTCTTCATTATCAAGTTCATCCAACATTAGAGGCTTAATAGATATAAAGATAAGCCGAAAAGCTAGCTTATTAGCGCTGTTTAGTATCATGATCTACGCTCTAGATCCCTTCCTATATGTCTCTTTATAGTTTGGTTGCAGATTTTTACGTTTCAATCCTTTCAATCAAAATAAAACTCCTCGTCTGTTGGACATTCTGCTAGTATTGTGAGTGTATCCTTACCTTGTTTAGTGTTGTTCGCCAAATTATTACAGGTGTATGTCAAAGCCCATCGCTCGTAATCGGTGCCCAAGACCAGCAACGTCGAATTGATAAACACTAAAAACATATTGTATCTTATCTTTCACATATTTTGCAGATTACATCAGTTACAGTTTAAAACAAAAAGGTATGGCTTAGTTTGCTTCCTGAAGATAATTAATTCATAGTCGTAGTAAAACAAGTGGTTGACTGAAAAATGTTCCCTCATTGTCACTTAGGCTCATACTCACTATTTTTTTTTAAATGTCGTTAAAAAATAATAAGTAATAGGTACCTACCAGAAAATGTCCTGTCATAAATTGTTATGACAGGACATTTTTTGGTGCCTATTTTGGTGGACGAAATACAAAGATAAAAAAATACACTATTGTTTTATACCTCCAGGTAAAATCTCTAGGGTTACGTTCAGTTTCCCACTGCCATCGCTGCTGACGACATTAGCAAATCCTTCGATAGTTTGGAGTTGTCGGTTGATGACCTCACTGTTGACGACGTTGACCCTATCACCCCCGTCACTGTATTGGGCGCGGTTGCAGCTCCCTAATGCATTTGCTGAGTAGTAGCTTTGGATTTGATGCCATACTCCTAAGAACTGGAAAACATTCAAAATATATGTTGAAATTTAAAATGTGAAAATTTATAACTTTGCTGAGGCATACGCTGAGTTAAGACCTTCCGGCTGTAGAACATACCTACTTAAGGTAATACCTCTCGCTCTGGCGGGAAATTCAAATTTTTTAGGGTTTTTTTTGTTATTGCGGCTAAACTGTTACTTATATCTTTTACTAGTTGCGAACATAAACAATAGTTTTCTGTGTAACCCTGTATCAATTTTTGAGATTGGTTCTTTATATTAACTTACTTAATTAAATTACTGTACAAAACAGTTAAATAGTTAAGTAAGTTAATATAAAGAACCAGTTCTTAAGCTGTGTTATAATCTCTTCATCAACAAATCAAAAGCAAATGCACGCACGTCCCGTTTTAATGCACTAATTGGCCGACAGATCCAGCCATTCCTTAATAAGGTAACGTGTCAAGACGGTGACTTAACAATGATTAAAATCAATTTATTTGTATTGTATCTGTATCCACCATTTCTACAGGTGCGTGCATCTTTAGTATGGTTTATTCTCTCATTTGCGATATAACTTACTCTGTTTGCTTGAAAGTTTGGTATTCCAGAGAGGTTCACATCACATTGCCCAGGCAAAACCACTGATTGTCCAGGTGCTATCACAGGTAGTAGATAACAGGCATCAGCACTGTGACTGACGTTTCGAAGATCATTATTGGAGATGCCAAGTAGGTTGACCATCAATGTATTTAAATTGGCTGGTACCATCAAGTTGGGGAAGCTGGTTGCTCTACCAAGCTGCCATAGATACACTGTAAAGAATACATAGGTTAATGTACCTAAGGTTTTAAAGTTACCATAGATATCTATTGTTTATGAAACAAGGTACACAACATCTGATGGTCTTAAAATAATAACGTTTCTCTGGTTTAGCCGAGAAGGCATAATAAACATTTAACAAAAATATGCTAAGAAAAAAAAAGTACCACCATTCGTAAATACAATCTGTTGTTTTGCCGCAAGAGGTAGTGTTGTTTATTTTTTTATGTGTGGATCTTTTTGATAAGCAGTCGTTATTAGTGCCAGAAAAAGCCACGGGATTCTCAAGACGTTTTTATACTACGTCTTTCGAAGGATCTCTGATACATAAGCGTGATTTGAGGGAATAAAAATGCCAAGGAGTGTGTCTCGTTGGCGTTTGCGGCAAACGTAGGCGCCATTACAATTTGTATACTTGTAAATACAAGTTTGCCGTAAACTTGTATATTTTTTTATCAAAAAACTCTGGTTCTGGGTACAAATGTCTATGCTGTTGCTTATTTACTAAATATCGTAATAAATACCAGCGGCCTAATCGCCTTGATCTTGCCGTTCCTGTGGATAAGCTTACGCTGATAGGATGTTATAGGTATTATAAGCCTACTCTATCCAAAATGGCTTATTTGATTAAATTGTTTAGAACATACCTCGTCTCTGTGTGGTTCCAATATTTTCACAGCCGTAGGTCAACGCAAAGGTATTGTAGTCCGTGCTGAGCACCCAAAAGTCGATGGCTGTACAAAATATATTTTTTAAAATAGGTGCAGAAAGTTAAACTGGGTACAGTCAGCATGAGTAGGTCTGTAATTTTATAGTTTATAATATTTTAGGTTCTGAACACTATTTTGAAGAGTTCATAGTTTGAAAAAGAAAATAAAATGGTGTACAAGCAATATATTCAATACTTAATATCACATCATTAATTGTCTATTTAATGAGCGTGTGATTCGGTTTGATTTTCACGAAATTTTTGATAGAGGTTACTTGAGATAAACAATCTCCCTAACAAAATTTCGGAAATGTTAAACACTTTTCAAAAATCTAGCACAAAACTCAGAATCGAGTGATCTCGGGTAAAACAATGAATACCATAAATAACTTATATATTATTTTAAAAACTTGTTTTATATTTAAATTAATTAGATTAGGTATTTAAGGATCATTCTACACATCTACTCGTGCTGACTCTCATGTATATAACAGAGGAATTATAAAAATACTTACGGTTTGCTGAGAGAGTCAGGTTGAGGGTCAGTCTCGCTGTTCCATTAGCGACAGAAGCTAGTCCTTGATATTCTTCATAGAAGTTTTCTTTGACAGTCTTGTGGAAGACCGTTGTAGTATTACCGACAGAAGTGAACTCGATGGTGGAGCAGTCGCCGCCGGCTTCTAAGTCCGCTCTTGCTATTTCGTTCCATACTCCTAAAAACTGAATATTTTTATGTTAATATTGTTATGTGTTAAACTCCCTATTTTATAAAAAGTTAGCGAAGACATTATGTCACCATTACGTATGGTAATCAAGGCATTAAGTCTGCGCTAACTTGATAAAAAATCAAAAAATGTTTATTTACGAGTAAAGGTTTACAAAGTATGGTTATGCACAAAAAAAATATATATATATTACTTCAATTACTAATACATATTTATGTACTTTCTTACAGAACCTTGGTAAAGTCTAGAATATACGATAGACCGTACTACTATAAATCTTATATAGGTATAATATGTATATTGTTCATAGAAGTAGAGGGAGGTATTTAGGAAGGTACCTACAACTACTATATTTTTGTTGCAAATCAATGGTATTCGCATTAGGTTATTTTTTGGTTTAAAGGATAAAGGCTTTAAAGGACAAAGTTATGGCCTGCGCAGACCGGGACAGCAGGGCAAGGGATTTTAAATTTTTACTAATGGACATTCAACCGTACTGTTACAGAAATACGACATAAAATGCTATGCTTTAAAATGTGCCGTTCCGTTCACGTTCAATGCCACGGCATCATTTTAAAGCATAGCAATTTATGTCGTATTTCTGTAACAGTACCTAAGTACGGTTAGTAAAAATTAAAATTCCTTGCCATGCCGTCCCAGTCTGCGCCGGCCTTTATTGTTGTTACGATCTTTAAACACAGTTTTACAATAAATGATTCTTATTCTTAACTAGATAGATACATTGTATGTATTCTGTGCAAAATCCAGGTTTCAAAACGTACAAAAATATAACGATTCAGTCGATAAAAAAAAATGCGAAATGTTGATTTTAAAAGGATTATATAAAAAATGAATCCGGTTTATTATCAGTTCCAGAATTATTGTTATCAGTGTAATGTGCGATTACGGAATTATGAATTCAAACTGAGATTCATTTATGTATGTTTCACGAAAATATAATGTTACGACAATCTATAAATAACATAATTGATTAATTATAATTTATAATAACATAGGTAAGCTAAATAAAAGATTTTTTGGCCTTCGCGGTTAAACTTGCCTATAAGTAAAAAAGATAATAGTAAAGATAAATAAAAATTGAACAATATACAAGACAGACAGTCGATTTTTACAAGTAAATACACCAAATTTTTTATTTTCGGTGTTTCCTCAATGTCGTAAGTTCAAGTCTTGCTCGTAACATATTTTGGGATATTCTAATCTTTGTAAAGCATTATTAAGAATATCTCAAAAATAACTAAATATTATAAAATGCGATAGTTTGGGTAGATGTACTTATGTTTATTATTTTTCATACACAAACTACTGAATAGATTCTAATGAAACTTTTCAATAATGTAGTTTATACATCAGAACATATAAACTATAATTTAAAAATATTGTATGAATTGTTAGTATAGATATATAAAGACGAAGTCGCGGTAAATAAATAAATAATGCTGGACAATCCACACAACATCATCTAGCCCCAAGCTAAGCAGAGCTTGTGTTATGGGTACTAGAAGACTGACATACTTAATATAATACATTAGTTAAATAGATATTTTTTATTATACATATAATACCCAGAACACCCGGAATAAATATTTGCAGAACATACAAACATTTATTCCGGGGCGGGAATCGAACCCGCAACCTTCCGCGTCGCAGGCGGACCATCGCCCACCGCGCCACATCGGTCGTCTAATAGATAAGGAAAAAAAAAACTTACTTGAGTTAAGTTAAAATTCTGCACCAATGGTATATTCGCATCGCACTGTCCCGATTGCACTATTTGCCCAACACTGCCACCAATCACTCCTAACAAGCTTAAAACTAATAACTTGTACATTATCAGATCATTATTTACCGCCTGACAGTGTAACAACTAAACTAATGAATGCCTTATCAACAAAAATGTCGAATTTATAATCATTCTTATCTGAATCTCTATCTGTATTTCGGTTAATCATATTAGTAATGAAGGTCTTGGCTTTAAAATAGGTCTAGAAATGTCTGTGATATGACTAGCTAACTTTATTTAATACCTATTCACGGACAATTCACACATCACACTCTTGTCTAAACTAAGCAAAGCTTACTAAGCTTAATAAGGAAACTAGATTGCTGATAGTATACTTATATACCTACACGTTTTTTTTAAACATACATAGAATACATAGTTAGGTACACCCAGACACAGACAAATATTTAAGTTCATCACACACACATTTGCTCTGGGTGGGAATTGAACCCACGACCCACAGCATGGAAGGCAGAGCTACTACCAACTGAGATGTGACGCCTGTAATAAACTACTTACGGTCTATCTTATAAAAAGCGCAGACTTGAAGAATTGATTACCATACGTAATGATTACATAAAGTCAACGCTAACTTTTTATAAGATAGGGGGGTATATATGAACCTAAAGGTCTATATTATATACTTACATGAATATCAAGCGAGAGGTTGTCAGTTTTACTTAGCTGTTAGATATTTATCTTACATCCTCAATCAAGCACCATCAAGCCACTAACAGAATAAAAAAAAGAAACAGAACAACAGTGGAAAGTTTGAAGGAAGCGGTTATTCAATACTAATATGATTTTGGCGGGGCTTCCAATTGAGTAAATGCTTCTACAGCTACGCTATAACCTGTGCCTTTATAATGCCAAGATAGGTACTACACAACCAGCCGATCAAAAACACGCATTAAAATTTTAACTTACACTGCACTGCGATTGTAGCACATCGAAAACTACAGCTGAAAAATACAAGGCGGTCGCGCAATGTAACTCGAACTTCAACAGCGGATTTTTCTTTGGGTTTTCGGAGTAGCCTCTCCAGTTACTATCTGGAGGTCCGGGATGGAAGGTTCCAGAGCGGTCCAGACTTGTTATCTCATTTGAAGCCGATGATGTAACGCTGACATTTTTGATTTGCGGTTTTGCACTGAGTCTCGGCCGATGAGTACTTAGAAGTGGAGTTCATTTTATTCTATATTCCTTCTTCTAACCTGAAGTCTTTTTTTTTATTTTTTTTTATTTCATGGACATTTCACACATCACACTAGTCCCAAATTAAGCAGAGCTAGTACTAAGGGAACTAGATTGCTGATAGAATAGGCTGCAATTAAAAGATACATACAAATTCAATGGGTGTTCAATGTATTATATTATGTACTTATGTATTTAAAAAAAAGATATTAGTAATCTATCAACAGTACAAGCTTTGCTTAGTTAAAGACTAGATTGGGATGTGTGAATTGGCCATGAATATTTATTTGTTGCGCGAAAAAGAATAGGTAGGTACCTATTCTTTTTCGCGTCCTACCTCCTATCTTTCAATCAATAGATGTTGTGGGGTAATTCAACACTCAATTCCATTAAGTGGGTAAGTGGTGTTTGTAGTAGCGGTCCCAATAAAGGCTCAGCCGATCACGTGTTGGTGCACTGTGCGATGTGTGCAAGACTGTTACTATAGCAACTATTATTAACTATTATTATTTACTAGCTGTCCCGGCGAACTTCGTACCGCCTTAGAGAGATGTTTTTTTTTCTGAGAGATTTTCTTAATATTTTTTTTCGTTAGAACCTTGTACAAAGTATTAGAAAACTACAAAAAAAACAGCCAAAACGGTCAAGCCATTTTCATGCTATAACGTGACAACGGAAAACGGGTTTCAATTTTATATATATAGATTCAAAGTCAAAGTCAAAACTGCTTTATTCAGTAAAATCACAAGGATCATTTAGAACAGATTGTATAAAACTGTGCCAAAAGTGGCACAAAAAAGACAGGCTTATGCTCAGCAGCTATTGTCAGTCAGGTTACGTTATTAAAAAAAAAAACTATTACATTTTATTCAGTAAAATAACAAGAATAATTAAGAACCGTCTTATATACTAAGTGATGCTAGATGCCAGCTCCACGCGCATAGTCTTCACCGTCAAAAATGCCTTACCTAACTCCTTTTTTGAAAGCCAGTTTAAGAAAAAATCTGTCTAGAATTTGCTCTCTGCAAAAATCATTCAAGGACATTTTTCGTATGTCCCTTGTGCCCAAGGCTGGACCTCATCAACGCTACAAATGAGGAAATAGAAGTGGCGAAGTTTTATTTAAACTTTGTTTGAAGTTGTTTTTGTACCCATTGACACGTAAGAAGAAGAAATTCAAGGACAATAGTAGTTAATTATAATGAAAAAAAATCAATGAACTCTACCAAAGTCAAACAATAGCCCGAATTAACAATGATCTAAGAATGTAAATATTGTCAAAATTTAGAAGACAGGTACCTTCTTGAAGGTACTAGTACGCTTATTGAATAGACAAACATTAAATTTAAACTAATACGATGATATTACATACAATGGACTTTGTATTGACGCTTTAGAAATAGAACCATATAAATGTGCTGAAATGTGCTCGAGAGTAAGCGATTACGTCATCTAGCACAATGAAGGATAATAATGTATATAGGTCTATAGACATTTATTTTCTTATAAAAACACATAGTTCACTTATAATGACATTATACAATGAAATCTTAAAACTGTTTGTTTGCCTCTTGAATCAGATGAATAAAATATATCTATCTATGTAATGTATTGTATTAAGTAAGTATGTCTTCTAGTAGGGACCCATAACACAAGCTCTGCTTAGCTTGGGGCTAGATGATGTTGTGTGAATTGTCCAGCATTATTTATTTATAAAATTAAGATGGCTCCTTGAGGTTCGTAGCCCAATGATTCATGCATGTGTGTAAAATGAATAAAGTAACACAAAAATTGTAATGGTTGCTATTCAAGCTACGTTCTGATCTTTTTGATCAAAAAACTTTTTTATAGTGAGGACATGCTCAGACGTTTTGGTGTTACTATGTATTGTATGTATTTACAAAAATATGTGTGTAGATGAGTATTCTATCAGCAATCTAGTTCCCATAGTATGTTTTGCTTAGTTTGGGACTAGAATCCGATGTGTGCATTGGCCTTGAGTATTTATTTATATTAGGTGATCTACTTGTCAAACCTTGTTCTTTTTCATTCGACTTTTAAAAATAATTTCATATTGATTAAAATAAAATTGACATTTGTAATATTGATTTCATTGTCGTTGTTCTTATTATTTCACTTAACATTTTAATTATTTGACATAAGATTTTGGACATTAGTATTATTGTAGGTTAGTATTATCGTACTGTATATTATTTTATTTTAAATTATTATTACTATTTTTGTAATTGATATATTATTTTAATAATATTTAGTTTATAAGACATTCTAATACGATTTATAATTGTATAAGAATAAATGAATTCAATCGAATGTTTATGATTTGCAAAAGTTTGTAAATAACAAAATAACCCCAGCTTGGTATAATATAAACTAATCACCAATTATAGAAAACATTAAATTGGTGATTTAGTTTTTGAAGTTGTTTTTAATACAGTTTTCCGAATAAAATAAAATAGGTATATCATAAAATGCAGGATGCATTTTGTCTAAAATAATCACTAGCGGTTCATGCTCTAGTTGATCTATATCTATTGATCAGTAAATTGGTCACAGATCACTGGTGATGCCCTTTGGACGAAGGTTCAATGGAAAAACACTTGCATCAGTATCTTGAATATACTTATTTGTCTATTAAAAAACTGTTTGGAAAGTATATATTATTCGTATTTACTAAGAAAAAAAAATCGAGCTTGTCTGCAGAGTATCACGCTATAACCGCTAAACCAATTTTAATGAAACTTGGGAATTTGAAAAGCATTACGTTAGACCAATTTATAATATTACAATTTAACATAATATAACTTTGTTATAATACTGAAAATCAAGATAAACCCTTTTAGAGTCCCCGTAGACTGCAGACTTTTTATCGGCCGATAGTTTGGTCGGCTTCTTAATTAGTATGAAGACTGGATCACTGTAATGTGCGCATCTTCATACATCTTCATACTGATTAAGAAGCCGATCAAACTATCGGCCGATAGAAAGTCTGCAGTTTGCCCTTATTCTTCAAGTCTTGAAGCAAGTCTTGAAGAATAAAAGAGTTTACCGATAAAGATTTGAAATAATGTACCTACCGTGTATCAAAGTAGTAAAGTATGTCTACCGTGCCCGAAAATACAGTCACTGTAGACATCCTTTCAGAAACTTACCCTATCATCCATTTCATAAGAAAAAGTGAGCTCGTCTCTTCAATGTGTGCACAAAAGATCCAGCACAATGCACACTCTAGAAGCATCCAGAGTAATCACGAATTTGCCAATTAAAGTTCTTCATTCAAAATTGTTTATGCCCATGACCTCTGCCGGTCCGCGGCTATATAAGGCAGGACCGCGCCAAAGCCTGTCAGTTTTCATCTGACTGTCGTAGAGATAACTGAAATAGATCAAAATGCTGCAACTTTTTATCGTGGTATTGGCGGCGGCGGCGATGGCGGATGTTACCCATGATGGGCCCTGTCCAGACATCAAACCTGTAGAAAACTTCAATTTGACTGCTGTAAGTATTTATTTTATTATTTTTATAGGTTATTCAAAGTTGACAAAAGCTTCACAGTTCTACATTGAGCTTATAGCTTTATTATTGTAAAAAAGTCCTGAAATAAGCTAATAAAGGGCTTACATAAAATAAAATAGTGAAATTAAATTTAAAAATTTCTTAAACATAGTTTTCGTAGATTAATAGCTCATGCTTCGGACATTTTATGTACCTACTTAAGTATAATTTTTTTTTTTTTAATTTCAAAATATCGACAGAAAAAAAATTTAAAACGGTTTTTGGGCCTAGGAATTACCGCATTCATTTTAAATTTTAACTAAATGGGATATTGTTGTGTAATTTTAGAAGATTTATCTAGATACGACGGTGTTAGTTCTACAATCTTATCAATAATCAATAGGTACCTATCCTGTCTCTACGCGAGACATCTCAACAAATATTTTTTCTGTCGCTTATCATAATGATATGAAATGGTAGGAAGTAAAATATCATTTTCCCAAATAAACGTTTCTTTTATAAACTACACGTTTCATACGTTTATGAAAAATTATGTTGTTAGAAAAAGCTTTTAAAGTTGGTATTTTTTGTAGTTGTTAATAAACAGAAAATAATTATTTTTACTACCATTTGCACTGTTTAGTAATAATAACACGGAGCGGACATTTTTGATTCATATTAAAAAACTAAAATATTTAGATTAAAATTTATAAAAAAAAATGCTTCAGGAAACAATATAATCGAAAATATTCAATTTTGCAGGTCCTACACTTTTTTTTTTTTTTTCAACTAAATAAATGTATAACGGCCGGTTTCTCGAACGATGATCAACGAAAAAATCAATAATTACTATGTGTCAAACTCGGATCAATCGTGATTTGGGTTTCCAGAAACCGGCCGTAAAGTACATTTATATTTAACTTACTAACGGTGCCCATGAAAACCGCTTGTATAACTTTTGCACCGGAGACTTTTGTTAGCGTCCGAGTCATGACGTCATCTGTCACTATGACAATTCTAACAGATTAAAAAACATACTTAGGTTGAATCGGTTGAGTTAAATAGATTTACTGACCGTGAAGGCCTCTTGATTGGGGAATTATTATACCATTTATTGGAGGAAATTTGAATTTGTTTTATTATCGACATTCAACAGGTCAACATCCTGATTTAGTAGTTATTATTATATATTATGTGTAGATAAAATATACATAAGACTTAGTTTTCAAATCGACGTTGTAACTAATTTGAAAGTTTGAAAAACACTTATATTATTTATAGTAGATACGTACCTACTTATAATTATTTTTTATTATCTAAGCTCTGATTAGTCTCCATAAAATTAAATTCTCTATTTGTGAATCGAAATGTGTATAACAAAAAAAATAGGGATGAGACAAGCATCATAGCTCGTATATTCGTATAATTATATTATAATTACATATTAGCATTTCGAAATTATGCCTAAAATGCTTATTTTCAAATATTAAATATTATAACCATGCAGCGTTTTTGAATTCAAAATTATTTGAAACATCAACGACATAAATTACTACTGAAAGCTACACTACTTACCTACTGAATTTATCGACTGTAGTAGTAGTAAGTAATCCCATTTTAGCTTAGAAAGTGGGCGTTGGTAGCTACTACAGTTTCATTACTACTGCAGTTGCCATAATTTTTCTCACAAATATTGTTTTATTTCTTATTTTTTTTTATTAATATCTGCACAGTACCAAGGAGTATGGTATGAGATCCAGAAGTTCCCGACTCCAGCAGAAAAGGGGGGCAAATGCGGCCAGGCTGAGTACAAGGTGAAGGGTGATATCGTCAAAGTCAAGAATAGCCACGTCATCGACGGAACCCAAGCTGTCATTGAAGGAACTGCCAAGTTCGCAGAAAACGCAAACAACGCCGCTAAGTTGGTTGTCAGCTTAAACTTTGGAGGTTAGTTTTTTCTTTTTAAGCTAGGTATTGCATAGCTTCTACTGCGGGCCTTGAGCGTGGAGACCGAATCCAGAAATTCCGTAACGAAAATACCGAACGAAAATAACCTAACACTGCGCATGCGTAATCCAGCAAAAAATGCTATGCAATCGCTTTACCGTGGCAGTCCCCGAGTGCAGTTTAAGTATTGTTATCATGTTAGGAACAAAAATACGGTACAATTTAGTTACATGTAATCAATATAATTAATTTAATAAGCGTTTGCCTATAATGCATACAAAAAAATATGTTTGCGAGTCAGTACTTAGGAATAATCATATCAAATGATTCATAGCAGGATCTAATCAAAGTAGAATAAACAAAATTTTGGCCATGCGGTGATAAAACAACGATAATTTTAGTGATATCATTGTATTTCATGAAAATATTTGTAGAATTATTTATTGAGTAAGTTAAAAAATATGTATTATTCAAGTAAATAAAATCTTGATTCAAAAATATTTATATGGAGCAAGTTCAAATTATGTATTATTCAAGTAAAAAAAATTTTTGGTTAAAAAACATTTGTTAAATAACAAATAATAGAGTATCATTTAATTTTCATTTTCTTCTACGTCTGGAAAGAAATATAAAAAAAAATATCTACTTCTTTACTAGCTACTTTGTAGCTCTGATCACGAAAGTTAAAAAAGTTCAATGTATAAAAAAAAATGTCAAAATATGGGCCAGTATAGAAATACACCAATAGCGTTCAATTAAAATGACGTGATTATCAATTAATATTTATCTCGTCATGATCAAACGCTCGTATTGGTACCTACTATCTATGTACTTATACAACGAGCGCTTGGTCATAAAAAAAATGCCTGCTATCTAGATATAGATACCTAAGATAGCGTAGTCTTTTATTGTACATCATTTAAAATACACGTCAAGAATAC
This sequence comes from Ecliptopera silaceata, assembly GCA_932527185.1. Lineage (NCBI taxonomy): Eukaryota > Metazoa > Arthropoda > Insecta > Lepidoptera > Geometridae > Ecliptopera > Ecliptopera silaceata. The sequence goes on along the minus strand of OW052208.1, from coordinate 2,564,603 downwards.
CTAAACACCTAATTGATAAAAAAGTTACAATGCATTCCATGTGCGCATTGATTAGAGTTCAATTCATTTTTTCTAATTAATAATTGTAATTGTTCTAGAATGTTCAAAAGACTAGATTTAGAGGATAGAATAAGTTATAGTATCAGCGCGGCAATGCAGCCAGTATCGGTACGCTTCCGATGGGTACCAGTTGAACTATCTATAGATCGTTTGCAACTGTCTGTTGATAGCTCAAATGTTTCTTATGTATTTTATATGCCTATGTGCATTTTGTAAATACTGTAATAGTTGTAAGTTTGTAAATAAATAAACAGTTTAGTTAAAGTATTGGTAGATGTAAAATATATAAAAACCTTCGAAAATGATTATCTATACTATCTATACTTCTATACTATATTATACTATACTATATAATAATAATAATAATATTAATATATTAATATAATATAATATAATATAATATAATATAATATAATATAATATAATATAATATAATATAATATAATATAATATAATATAATATAATATAATATAATATAATATAATATAATATAATATAATATAATATAATATAATATAATATAATATAATATAATATAATATAATATAATATAATATAATATAATATAATAATATTATAAAGAGGTAAAGTTTGTATGTTTGTATATTTGTTCAATTGTAAGGGGTAATCTCGGGATCTACTGAACCGATTTTAAAAATTCTTTCACCAATAGAAAGCTACATTATTGCTGAGTGTCATAGGCTATATAAAAAACCGAAAAATAAAAAGGCTTTTACGCGGTAGTCCGTTTTGCAAAGTGAATCGGAGAAAATACGGTCGAATTATGCCCAACGAAGTAGGCACGGGTCAGCTAGTATTATTTTATAAAATGATTAGTTTAACAAAAGTAGTAATGATGGATAAAAATATAAAGTATATTTAAAAGCCGTCAAAAGTTGTAAAAACAAGTTTTTTAAATTTTTCAAAATAAACTCATCACGGCCTATTTATCATTATCTCGTTGATAATAATAACCTATGTATTAAATACCAAAGTAATATGAATTTAAAACAGATAATATCAACACAAAAATGCTTTTAAAATAATATTGGAATGGAGTGAGCAGTGGAGTTATTTATTATTTATCAATATGGTAATTAATGTTTTTTAAATCGATTAAAAAGATCTTAAAGCAGATTAGGTTATTAAAAGTCGTTCAACTTTTTAAACGACAAACAGGAAGTTCTCAAGTCAATGTGGTGTTTTTCATTTAATTTTCATTTCGACTATCTTTATGCTAAACTTGCTGATTAAAGTTCATTTAAGACAGAGCCTGTGAAGTTACTCAGCATTCATTACTTTGATACCAAGATGTGTTATTTTAAACTTTCGCGAACAAAATTAATATTAAAAATAACATACAAGTTTTTTCACGCACCTACAAATTACACATTATGTCAGAAAAAATATAATATAACAAGATAATGTTATATTTTAAATTACTACTGTATCTACTTACTAAAGGTGTAAAATGTATCTATTAGGCTTATCTAAAAAAAACCGGCATTTTTCAAACCAAAACGCAAGAATATTAGCTTTACTATTTGGAAGCAGACATTTTGGGAGTTCCCCGAATAATTACTCAATAATATTTATATTTCAGAGAAATCAAGGGACACCCCCCTCAGCGTGGTTGCTACAGATTACGAAAACTACGGAATCGCCTACAACTGCAAATTCGACGACAAGAAGAATACTCACTCAGGTACGTAAAAACAGGCCTTTATATTATACATCTAAATTATATTATAGTTTAAATGTATTTTTTAGCACTACACATTTTAGTCTCAACTATGTCTACAAATGCATTTTTTAAAGACCATTTTACACTTGCTTCGGTGTACGGAACTTTAAAGACATTTTGTTGGAATCAGGTTGAGAACTTAAAATAAATTCTAATCGGTCTCTCTTATACCTACAAACAAGTTTAATAGTAAACTTAAGAAACTATTAGAAATACGTATATATAGTGGTAGAAAAATAAATAGTAGATAGGTAATGGTAGTCCATAGTGGAATCGCTCGTACAATGTGACAAGCGATTTCATTTGTCAATAGTTCGCATCCGCCGTCGCGCGCTGTGGACGATCAGAATCCGCCCCCGCTCTCGCTACCGCTCACGCTGCTCACGGAAGACACACCGTATAGGTATTTAAAAGTAAACAACGGTCAAGGCAAATATAATTAGGTGTCTTCTAGACTAGACCATCCTACTCCATCGACGGCTTTATCGACGCTTTCCATCAGGCGAGATTGCAGCCAAAGGATGGTCTATAGATTATAAAAAAAGAATGGTTGTCTGTAAAGTCGGTTTACTGACGATAGTTGAACGTGACACTTCATGGAACGCCTCAGAACGCCTCAGACGTGACAACGTCTTAGATACGATAGAGCCGGCTGCACGCACGAAAAAACATGACTCATGAGGCGTTCTGAGGCGTTCTGAGGCGTTCTGAGGCGTTCTGAGGCGTTCCATGAAGTTGACACGTTCAACTATCGTCAGTAAACCGAATTTACAGACAACCATTCTTTTTGACGTGACAACGTCTTATAATTCGATAGAGCCGGCTGCACGGACGAAAAAACATGACTCATGAGGCGTTCTGAGGCGTTCTGAGGCGTTCCATGAAGTGACGTTGTCACGTTGAACTATCGTCAGTAAACCGACTTTACAGACAACCATTTTTTTGTTACATTATTTACTTTGAATTTGAAATATCCTGCGACTTCTAGAACTCTTCCATCCATACAATTATCGATCAATACAGTAAAAGAAGTGCTTTCCTCTGACAGACTTCTATCAGCTATCTTAGCCGTTTATTTACCTAAAAAGTCATTCAGTGTATCTACCATGAGTTGTCACAGTAAAATCGCCTGACTTTAGTACAGTAGTTACGTAATTATTAGTATTACGAATTTTAGTAGCCAACTATCCGCTAGAGGCCCTGTACAAATCTTCATACATTTTTTTTACTACAGACTAGCGAGTATAGTATAAATAGTATAGTAAAAACTCGTGGTAGAGCTACTGTTGGGCGTTTCTATAACTTGTAAACAAAACACTTTGAAATATTTGCGGATTTGCTTTGCGGTTTCACGCATGATACAGCAAAGGTGATAAATCAGCTTATCTGTTAATACCTAGAAAAAAGGTACATAACAAACAGTAAAATCATCGGGCGATCAAACTCCGTGGCCGTGTTGTTCCTCGTTGTACAAAACGTGACCAAATCCACATTTGGTGGTTCGATAAGATTACACTTTTAGATAGTTATACACATATTTGCACTTATCACATTATTTATTACTCATATCATAAAATAGGACGAGATTGTCAATTGTTTCTTTTATTTAGATGTTCATTACGAGGTTGTCAACTGATTTATATAATAATAATAAAATAATGATGAACAATCCACACAACATCATCTAGTCCCAAGCTAAGCAGAGCTTGTGTTATGGGTACTAGAAGTCTGACGTAGGTACTTAATACATAGATAGCTACCTTTTTAATCAATCAACCAAATATTTCATTAATCAATAAAATCACAAGAATCATTGAGAATCGTCTTCCATACTAGGTGATTCTATTTTAACTTGTTACTTTGTGGTGGCCTCTTTTATCTGGTATATTATCTATCGGTAACTTAGGTACTTACCTATGTGTTTCTTATACGAAGGTTTTCAGGCAAGCGGTTACTATTTAGATTATCTCTGCGGATATCTGCAGATATCTCTACCTATAAACTTGCATTTGTGTTACAAAACCAATTACATGAGTTGAAGAAACTCTTACTCGTAACCATTTTTTAATTTACCCGTGTTTTTCCACAGCGATAAAGATATATTCAACTTTTTTGATCAGCCGCTTTACACCAGTACCCCAAGTACGAGTTTGTGCACACACGGATCGTAGAAACGCAATCGCCAAGCGCCACCGATTTTGTATGGAGATCCAAGCAGCGCCCCTAGCAGATTTCTTGAGAAGCTTGGATTTCCATACAGAATCGGTGGCGCTCGGCGATTGCGGCTGTGCGATCCGTATGTGCACAAACTCGTACAAACTCGTTCTTGGGGTACAGGCTCCATGAAAAGTGTTTAGACGTAAACTTTATAATTTAATTGTATTTTTGGATCTTACAACTATTAATTAGTAAATCTTTTTCCAGAATCTATTTGGATCCTATCGAGAACCAAGAAGCTGGAAGGAGACGCGAAGACTGCCGTTGACAACTTTCTGAAGGAGCATAAGGAAATCGACGCATCTAAGCTGGTCCTCACAGACTTCTCCGAAGAAGCTTGCAAGTTCTCCGGCACTTCCGTCATCACTGAGCCAAACTCACCCAAAAAACAGTAGACTGCATATTACATTTCCTAAAAAATACCGTTTTAGAGATCTACAGACTAGGATGCTAACACATGAACTGTCAAAAGTATTACTTCTTCTTTTATTGGTTACTCCTGTCAGTCAATACATCAGACAATGATAAGTCAGCAAGTCGACTGTCAAGATCATATTTTCTATACTTACTGATATTTAAACGTTTGTTGCTTGATTAACGTCTTTTAAGCGTATGTCTGCTGTATTGACGTTAAAAGAACCTCAAAAAAAGAAGAAGAACGCTATTCATCTACAATTAATAAGCTTTGACAATATAAATAGTTTTATTAAAACATCATCGTCCTCTGTAAATCCCATGTTTCATAAGTTTTGACTCGTAACAAAAATAAATGCACTGTTTGATGATTATAATACATTTTTTGTTTATTTTTTGCTTCTTAGAAATAGACCTTGCTAAAGACCATATCAAAAAAAATTTGCTATCAAATCAAAGGATTAATATTATGTACAAGGAATAAATTATGTACAACCAAATATTAAAATTTAATAAAGATTTTGTTGTTTTCCAAGTTTTAATTTGATATGAACTCAACTGAATATTTTTATCTAATTGTGATAAATTGTTATGTGATTGCACGGCGACAAGGGTTGGCTATAAACTCAATTCAATTCAAACATATTCTATTCAATAAAATCACAAGGATCACTATGAATCGTCTTGTTTACATACTAGGTGATTCCAGTCGCCAATCCAGAGCTCAGAAGAACAGGCAAGAAACTACGGCCTCCTTTTTTTGATTCTTATTACAACTGTTTATTATAGAAAGTCTGATAAGTTCTCAAAATAACAGAGTTATAATTATTATATTATCTGTAAAAAATCTAAACAGGGTGCGATCGGAGGGCAAAAAGCAATAGTGCGATGGGGGACCTCAATACCTATCGATATAACCCCCATGTATGTTTGAACTATATCATATCGCTGAACATACATAAGGCTATATCGATACGCATTGAGCTCCCATCGCCCTGATGCTTTTAGTGCATCTCTCCTGTTACACCCTGTATTTGAAATAAGTGACTAAATCTATAAAAGTTATCTACAAAAGTACAAATTACTCCCATTTCTATTATTGCTGGAAATACCGATTTCTTTAGTCATACATTATCAATTATAATGCAATTTCAATGAAATCTATTTTGGAGGATTATGGTTATCAGTAAATGAATGCTGACAAATAATGCAATTCTTTTAACATGATTTTTATTTGTGCAAAACAGTTTTTATCTTTTTCTTTTTCATGTACAGAGTATGCAACTACTTTATAAGTAAATAAATAAATGTAAATCAAAAGGCTTCACAACAAAGTTGGTAGTAGCTCTGCTTTCCATGCTGTCGTCGTGGGTTCTGGTAAATATGTGATCGGTTTGAACAGATCTAACCATTTTGGAGACCGACCATAGACTTTTCAGTTCATTTTGTTCGGCAAAACGCATTGCGTCTTGTTTGAGCAAAGATCTTAGAACTTTTTAATTGAAAACATGCACTTAATCAGAGAATATAAAATACAAAATAGTCTGTAAGTAAATAAATATTTTAATCATAGTTTACGAAACCAACTTAAGAATTTTCCAAAATACTGTTAAATAAATTAAAAAAAAAAGGAAACTGAGATCAGCGTACAAGCTCCCATATCTCAAACTGTTACCAGAAGTTGGTGGAAAATGAATCAGTATCTTGTTTGATATTAAACGCACAATTTGCTTCGCTGAAATCCTTGAAAACAAAAGACTGTCGATGTTCAGCTAGTTCTGGAAACTTCGACAGAGCGTTTTCAACTTTCTTCAGGTTTTCACCTTCAAGTTTTTCCTTGCTGCGCGTGAGCACCCATGTGTACACTAAAAAGATAAATATTATAATTAATAATAAAAATAATAATTACTTTTTTTTATGATCTATTTTTTATAATGTATATTGTAAAAAACTTTTTTCAAAGATTTTAAATAAATGTGTGAAAAATAATAAAAATAACGATTAATTATCGTAGTTTAGTTATAAGTAAAATATTAATTTGAAACACTCATAATGCTATTAAAAATTCTTAATTATTGGATATTGCATATAATAATATTCATGGACATGTCACACAACGTTATCTAGACGCGACCTAAGCAAAGCTTGTCGCATGGATCCTAAATTTACACATTTATCAAATACATCTTTGTAAATAAACGCGTGCGACTAAACTGCGCACCTCGCTGGAATGCGTCCTCGCCCGCTCGCCCACTTGCTCTCATCCTCGTCGCAGGAGGGCGACCGAATCGTTACATTATAACATCACAGCGTGGATTCCGCAGGTAAGTCGCACGGGTTGCACAGAACATACCGTGTTCGCCATATCTGGCTACAAAGTCTACGAGTGTCTACGGAGGTCTATGAAACTCTACGAAAGGAGTAAAATATCTACATAAACTTAGATTAATCACAAACTTATAAAATTCTTGTCCGGAATGCTGTGATGTACTTGGTAAATAAAATTAAAAAAAAAGACGTGTGGCACTCGGGGACTGCCGCGGTAAAGCTATTGCATAGCATTTTTGGCTGGATTACGCATGCGCAGTAACGCCAAAAAGTCATTAAAAGTTCTGCTATTCATCGATAGATGGCAAAACTAAAAAGTATCACCGCTGTGCCGGTCGGAGTTTTAGGTTATTTCGTTACGGAGTTTCTGGATTCAGTCTCCGCGCTCAAGGCCCGCGATAGAAGCTATGCAATAGCTTAAATATACTTACGATAGTGCATCTTTGCCTTTCTTCCCATATTTTTGCATGTATACAGGATCGCAAACCCATCGTAATCCGTGGTCAGCACGTATAGGGGAAACTGCAACACGTTATCTGAAAGGAGAAATAATTACATAGCTGGCCTATCCAGCCTCTTAAAACCTGCCAGGTCTATTATCGCTTCACTAAGTGGTATAGTTTTTTTTTCTTATTTTATTCGTAACTGATAGACATTGGCTTCTCGCCCGGTACCAGGTTATCGTTGAGTTTCGGGACACCCTGTATATTCTTATATTCATATTATATTCATGGGCATTTCACACATCACACCCTAGTCCCAAAATAAGCAAAGCTTGTACTATAGGAACAAGATTGTTGATTGAATACTGATATACATTTTTTTTTGTAAATACATACACAGAATACTTAGTTACAACCAAAACAAATATTTATGTTCATCATACAAACATTTTCCCTGGATGGGAATCGAACCCACGACCCATGTTGCTGCCTTCCATACTGTATGGAAGGCAGCAACATTATATTTTTGAATTCCACTTACCACCATTTTCGTAACTGATAACAAACTTCCCCCTGTTCCCCGCATCGAAAGTGGGATCGACTCTGGCGAAGTAGGAGGTTTGGGTTCTATTCCCGTTCGCGGTACCCGTGTCTATGTAGATCTCTCTCAGCGTGAAGCCCATGTTATCTTCTTGAAATTCCAGGGTTGCACAGTCATTGATAAGCCGATTGTCACTCGCATAGCTCGCTATGTTGTACCAGAGACCTGAAAACTGTTAGGAGAAACTGTTACTTTTGTTCTTCATTTTTCTATAGCCATTACCGACTGAGCCAGGATTATAAGTCAATTTTGAAATCGTCATCATCAACTTCTATCGATGATTCGTACTTAAGTTATAGATAAGACGAAAAATGTGGAGGTACTTCTAAGTACCGTAAGGAGGGAAAGGGTAACTGGAGGTAGGTCTCTCCCAAGACGCGCTACTGAGCCCGGTCTTCTGCTCTTCTCGTCCAGTGTTTGTCTACTACATTCCGCAGATCGTCGTTCCATTTCCCCAGAAAGCGATACACTACGCTTTCCAAATGCCATGCTTATTTTAAAATAATTATTGTGCCTGTCATAGCCACCAGGTTTGATATATTTAAATAATTCTAGTGCGTGTCATAAAAATCAATGAAACTCACCCTAGTGCCGTCCAAGTTTTCCTGCAACTTCACATCCGGGCAGTCTCCTACCAACGTGTACATAGAACTTACATTTTGGCAATGCGCACTGCCGACGAGCAAGCAAAATATGTACAAAATCATTGTAAGAAGTGTGACCACAACGGGATAAAGACGGCGAATGGAGCTCATCCTACAGGTAATTATCCAATTTGTCCCCTAGTATGTAGACTGAGCAATTGCATCCTTCGCGGTTATTTTTATTAACAACGCATTTATAGAGTTTTATGATCGGTCATAAATGATGGTCAGAATCAGATCTCTATTCTCAAAAATAAAAAAGGTTTTCAGACTTGGATTCCAAGCAGTGTAAGAATGGTGTGAGCATTGAGATGACGTCTGATAGAGGAGAGTGGAAGAAGAGGACGTGTTGAACCGACCCCACATAATGTGGGATAATAGTAGGAAGATGATGATGACTTGGATTCCAAGCAGCTTAATCTTGCTTCGCTAAACCAAAAGCAGCCATTTACTAACAAGATCATCTAATCGTGGTGACAGATATATCGATGAGACTACAAAATAGGATTTGTTTGCGTTGAAAGAAAGCTTAATATGCTGCTCAAAAAAATTTTAGGAGCGTTTCTACCCAACGTTCACCCACACCTTCGAAGTGGAATTAAATATTTTGGAATTAATGCTAGTCTTGACAGATAAGAGTAGTATAATATCAAATCCAATTTATTTATTCATCATCAACAGAGTTAACGGCATGAACATGCGCCACCCAATGGAACCGGCAGCTCTCACTCCGCTGGTCCACTGTCTCCAGAAATGCTACGTTTGCATTTGGAAGCGCGTTCAGCTCAGTATAGGCTTTTTGGAGTATGTCTTCAGTGAGTGTGGGCTCTCTTGATAGGATCCATGCGCTTACTGTAAATAAATAAATAATGCTGGACAATCCACACAACATCATCTAGTCCCAAGCTAAGCAGAGCTTGTGTTATGGGTACTAGAAGACTGACATACTTAATACAATACATTACAGATAGATATTTTTATTATAGTAGGTACATACAAAATACCCAGAACACCCGGAATAAATATTTGCAGATCGTGCAAATATTATTATTTAGATAACGATTTCAAAAAACGATTAAAGAAGAAGAACTTACTATATTTTAAATCAATCTCTGTGCTGTCTTTGCATCCGTACACCAATGCGTAGTTATCGTAGTCTGTAGAGATCACATGAAGTGGAATACCCACAGGGTCTGAAATTGATTTTCAAAAAAGAAAAATATTATTCGTTTTTTAATTTTTTGTGTAAGAAATGTTATTTACCTAATACTGGTTGCAAATAGGTATAATTTAACAAATCAAGTAATAGTTTGAAGAAGGTACCTAGCCTCAATATCAGCAAATCAAGTAATAGTTTGAAGAAGGTACCTAGCCTCAATATCAGCAAATTCTATAGTATAGAATTTGTGTTGAATAGTATAGAAATCTATACTGTGAAAGTTAGATTGCTGAAATCACTTTAGATTTGTTTTAAGAATTTGCTCCATTTTTGTAAACGCATACTTAAAATACCTCGGAATCTTATCTTATCTAGTACGGAAATCGGCTCTAATCTTAATTACCTATAATTGTAACCAACAAGATGAAAAAAAAAAGGTCTGCGATAAATCTATCAATACTAACCAATATTGCTAGCTTGTATAGCAAACACTGCCTCATCTCCTGGGGAGTAGCTGCTATTCACGTGAAGCACGTACTGGATGCCTTCACGTACAAACAGATGTTCAATCTCTATCCGCCTGCCGCAGTACTGGATCCGTTTGTATGCGCAGGCGCCGTGGTCTTCGTACCACGTCGGGAAACGGGATATTTCGTACCATTCTCCGAGGAACTGGAAAAGAGTTCGGATATAATGTGGTGTGAAGAAGGTGGGTATCGAGAAGATGGATCTCAGAAAATGGTTACAAATAAATATTCAAGGATAATTCACACATCACACTCTAGTCCCAAACTAAGCAAAGCTTGTACTATTATAATAATAATAAATAAATAAATTTATTTTCATCACACAAACATTTGCCCTGGGTACCAAAACCACGACCCACAGCATGGAAGGCAGAGCTACTGAGCTGTGACGCCTGTCACAGCAAAGAAGATGCTATCAAACCCAGAATGAGTCATACGTTAAATGATGATTCATAAGAATTTCTAACATACCCTCTCCAAATCAAAATACTTCATAGTCTCAACATCTGGACACATTCCAAACTGCAGAACTTGTCCATCACTCACACTTGACACAAAAGCTACAGCTAGACCCACATATAAAAAGTTATACGACATTTTCACAGTAAATCTAGCAGACAGGAGTATATTCTGATCAGTTTAGAAGTTAATCTTATCTTCGAAACCACGATAAATATGTCATGGGTAAGAGCATTACACACTGATAAAGATACGAGACCTACACGATACTATAAGAAGATACTATAAGAAGCTATTGTTGTTTTTTGATTCCAGGATTTGGTATGGGGAGCTAATCTCTAGTATTACTTACTTGATGATATTATTACATGATAGCCCACCGTCTCGACTTGACATGTTGTTAGCCTGTAGTGTGCAAATACCCTACTTTCATATGTTCCAAAACATTTGTTAAACTTATGTCTACATTTTCACCTAGTGTTAAGTAGATAATGATGCATTTGACGGTGTAAAAGGTTCGTCGTAAACAAAATGTCACCGCTTTAAAAATTGTAATTTAAAGACTTTGGCTGTCCCTAAATACACAACAATTTGTACAAAGTTTGAAATATCCCTAGAACGTCCTATGTTGTGACTATTACTATATGATTCCCATAAAACAAATACCATGTTTATCATTTAGATACCTAGCTATTGATGTGGAAAATGCATTCAAGTCTTTTTGTATTTGCAGAATGCGTTTCTAGAGAAATAATGAGTTAATTACAAATTAATTTAGCATAGAAGATATCCAACAGATTGGCAAGGTAAACGTACAACTAAATAAAAAAAACAACGTGATTCCGGATTTAAGGAAAAACTGTCGATAAAAGATGTCTAACTTTCCGGTACGTTTCATTTGGCCACTGTCTTCCGTGAAGTGCTTTGTGACAAGGTTCTATAATGTTGGTTGTCTGTTTGTTTTTAGGACTTTTTGTTTTTCTTGTTGATGGAGTGGTAATGAATATGACCTGTCCGGAAGTGACTCCGAGAGAACTAGATTGGAAAGAAGTAAGTGGGCATTATTTTCCATCACTGACCATGACCTAGAAGGATAAGATAGACCCTTGATTCTATGAAGTGATATTTAATGAAGTGAAACATAATAATGCGGTAGATATCGACACGGTGGTTGGTATTTTATGGTCGACGACCGATGTTGCGCGGCGCGGCGGGCGAAGATCCGCCGGCAACGCACAGGTTGCGGGTTCGATTCCCGCCTTGGGATAAATGTTTGTACGATCTGCAAATTTTTATTCCGGGTGTTCTGGGTATTTTATATGTATAATAAAAATATCTATCTATGTGCCGTATTGTATTAAGTATGTCAGTCTTCTAGTACCCATAAAACAAGCTCTTAGCTTGAGGCTAGATGATGTTGTGTGGATTGTCCTGCATTATTTATTTATTTACCGAAAAAAAATCTTCCTATTCAACCAATTCTTATCGGCCATAAAGTGATGTCAAATATACAATTAAAAAGATTATTCTTAACACAGATGGATGGCACTTGGTACCTATCAGCAGTAGCTACTGACCTGCAGGTCCAAGGGGAATGCGCTATGGTGCTCTTCGACCATCAGAATACGTTGGACGTCTCCATCAAATGGATCACTAATCACACAGCTAGCTATTACAACGGATCAGTTGCACTGATCCCTGATCCGAGTAGCAACACCACTGGGGATCTGTTGCAGGTCACTTATGATGGTAAGTTGACTGCGTAAAGGTAGGAGAAAAAGGATTTGTAGGCTTTGCTTTTGTAATACATAACTCGGCATTAATTTAAAATCTATGAGTGAAATATAATAGGTTAATATATTAATAGGAAATATAGGGTTATTTTTTGTTTTTTTAATTTATATGCGACCTCTCTCGGGCTACTTTGTCAAAAGTAATGCGTGACACACATTAAAAAAAAGTGTGCACGTTGACTTGAAAATCCTCCGTTTTTTTCATCAGTTAAAAAGTAAGATCAATATTGTTGAGACTGACTTCGATAAGATATATGAAGTTGGGTTATTTAAATGATGGTTTATTTCAGATCAGAAATCAGAAACGTATGCATTTTTGGATATCAACTATGAGCATTATGCGGTTGTGTTCGCCTGCTACAATAATGATGATGGCAGTAGTACATGTAAGTACATTAAATTTTTACTTTGTAATTTAAGACACACATGATGTGACACTGTGGATGCTTGAAGACGGAAGGCGGCGTAGAGGCCGACCAAAAAGGCGATGGTGGGACGACCTCGATGCTTTCGAGAGGGATTGGTGGATGAAAGCGGAAAGCAGAGATGAGTGGAAGGATTTGGGGGAGGCCTTTGCCCAGCAGAGGGACGAGATAGGTTAAGAAAAAAAATATGGGTACACGATCCCAAAAAAAAAAGCGCTTTCCGCTCTCATCCTACAAGCTCCGACTGCTTTCATCAATTCTGCTTATAGTATGAAAACTTTTAGCAGACTATAATATAAAAAAAAATGGATGGTACCTACCTATTGCAGCTGTACACGTTTGCAATGATCTTAATTATGTTGAGAGTATTTATTGGTAGTTCAGTGCAATCCCATTTTGGGTGGTGGGTTACATTCAATTGTGTATAATGGATTTTTCTATTCGGAAATCTAATCCGCAAGACTTTTTTAAGTTGTGTCACTAATAAAAAATGACATAGTCTTTAAAACTAGCTTAGTTTTTTTAAAAACAAAAGTAACCAAGTAATTTGCTGGTCGAATGAAGGCCGTAGTCGCTGGGATGGAAACCACGAAGCAATTAATTGTTTTTGATTAGTTTATAAGTAAGTAGGAACTAGTAATATATTGTGGTAAGAAAACTTTTTTTTAACTTGAAAACTTGCCAAATTATTTCGATGTTTCTTCGTACATTGCCTAACAGCACAATATTTACTTATAAGTATTCATTGCGTATACGCAATGAATAATGTGATAGAAATCAAACTAAAAGACCACTGTGATGATGTGAATTATGGACTTGTAAAGATGGGTATCAAACGTAGTAAAAAAAATTTTTTTTTTGGTTTATTATTTATTGGAGAGGGCTCAACATCATTATGCCACCCCTGACACCCTTGCTTTTCAGATTTTAATACCCAAAAAAACAGACGTTTAGAAAGAGCTTAGATACATACAGATAGGTCCGTTAGCATATTAAGTTCCTTGTTGATAAGTTTTAGTTAATCAACCCAAAAATAACGCTATATATTTTTCAGATGAAATGTGGAAGATGGTTCGAACCCCGCATCTCAAAGACACGGATTCTGTAAAGCTGGATGCAGCTATCGCCAGATACAACCTTCAGGACACGTCATTTATCACGTTCAATAATACAGAAGACACGTGTAGGGTTAACTCAGGGCAGCATGTTGACGCCTCTACTCTTATTATGACGTCAGCTGCGGCTTTGACTTTGTTTAGGAGAATGTACTGAAGTTCATCTAACTTTAGCTTTATACATAAAGACAATATAACATAAGCTATATAATATAGCTGTGGTCTCATAATATAACATTTTTCAAGTCTCATAAGTATTCTTGTAGTCTTTGCATTTTATATAAGTACTTAATCAAATTATAAAAACTCTTTTTCGTTTTTATGAATTCTTCTGTTTTATATGTCTAGTAAATGTTCCATTGTACAGTCGATTAACATGCTTTTCGGAGCAGAAAAAAAATACAAATTAATAAATGAGTATTACCGAAGTACTGGTAATTTAAGTTTTTTGTTTTTACTTTGTTTTAAGTATGACATTATGAAAAACTGAGAAAGCCTTGAAGTATACATCCTCTGAGAAACAATATTATGTCAATACTAATGGGGCGTCTAAACGCGCTATATTTTACGACAATTTGTGGGTGCAATACTGTGGCCGGCAACATTGCTACCAATACCAGCCACACTATGCAATATTTTAAGGATGGCCCGGCATTATAGCCACATATTTTTTGATATGTCAAAATGTTTTTATGTGTAGCCAGCATGTGGCCGAACATCGCTGACTTGTGTTAATACTTACTGTTAATTGTATATTGATGGCTTATATTATTATTGTCATTCGTTAATTGTGGCTGGATTGTGTGGCTCATTAAAGGGTTCTGAATCAAAGGCCATACTATTGCAGCCATATTGCAACATGTTGCCTGCAATTGATTGCTCAGCCATAAAATGTACTAAAATGTTTTATTGATGGCTGGGCAATGTTTGCCAATAATTGCAGCCACAAATTGCCGTAAAATATTGCCCGTTTAGACGCACCATTAGATAATTACTTACACTGTTGTCCTAAGTTTGTGATCGCTTATAAATCTGCCATCTATCGAAAAAATTGTGTACTTCTTTCGACCAAATAGCTTCCGAATATAACACGGAACAAAACTGACTTAGTTCTCTCAACTTAACTAAGATGGCGCTTATCTGTAGGTAACGATGTTTAAAACTGGAACACAGTCTGAACAGTACTGAAACTTTTTTAAACATTCAAATAGGTTTGAACCTATGGATATAGCAAAATATAGCTGTTAAAATTTTTTGTGCCCAATAAATAAATATTTCTTCTTTCTTCTTCTTCTTTTTGAATCATTAGAAGAGTTTCATAATACAATAATATTCAATAATATTTTTAAATAAAATACAACGTGGGACACACTTATTACGTGACAACATTCATAATTGTTATTTAGAAATATAAAAGTAGATAGAATTCTTCGAATTTTTGCCAACCTTGGATTATTAATAATTGATATTTTTACATCCACTCACCACATTTCCTGTTTAATTTAACCCACACGTTAGGGGTGCGTGTCCTGAATTTGATGAGAGCGCAAATGCGCAGAAGGCTTTATTTTTCAGCATATTTCCTTTAATTATTCCGAAAGGCCTTTTCTATGTAAATTCGAAGACCTTTTTTACCCATTTTAATAAGTATTTTGAAGTCCAGTATTACAATATGTATAAATTATATGCTTGTTCAATGAAATCACCATATTAGCCTTTTTTGTTTTTATTTATTAAGTAGCGTGTTTTATTATCATGGCACTGTTGTTTGGAGCTAATCACTGAAAGTACATCAACAGCTAAGATATGCCGGTCTTGCCCTTGATTTAAATAATTTTATTTTTCCTTATATGTATACCTTATAGTCACACGTTTAAATAAAACACGTATTTCAACGGCAGATTTTCATCCTTTATCGATAAGGTTTTCATACATATTGGCTCACGAGTTACGATTTTATTGCTACTAGACGGACTTACCTGAAACTGGTCGGGAAGTCCGTCTAAATGCCTACTTTACAAAAAAATGTTATAAATCTTAAGACAATTACAATTAACCCTATTTTTAGATAGATATAGAAAGATAAATGTAATACCAATATTTTCTGACTACTTAAAGTAACTAATAAAGTTTATTTCGATTTTTAAAGTTAAATTGAAATTAAATTTAAGAAAACCATGCCGGACTTGCCCACACCTTACATACATACAGGTACTAGGAATTCATAACTGACAGGTACATTACATTATATTGAAATGAATGAGACAGGAGACGAATATTCACACAAGCGTGAAAGAGAGAAAGGTATTTAGAAAATTTTCTTTGTTATAAAGTTTTTATTAATAACACTAAAATAATCGTAATTTATAACTTAAATTAGCACTTATAAACTTTTTATTATTCCAAAGCTCTTTCGAGGCTAGGTACTTAGCTTAAGTTTTCGAATAATTAAGATCATAAACTGAACACCTGGAACACTGCATGACCTGCAAAAGCTATTCGTTTATTGGCTTTTAACTAAGCTTTTTAATGTGTGGTGAAATCTAAGGGGCTTATAAACTGTTTTGTTTTGACTACAACGAGAAAAAATAATTAAAAACTTTATGTACACCTTAAAACTAATTATCTTCTTTTTATCGTGTCGATGCTACAACTATGTTATGTCATCATCATCATCATCATCATCAACCTATATCAGTCCACTGCTGGACGTAGGTCTCTCCCAACTATGTTATGTATATGTTTACATAAATATTTGGCCAACTTAACGTTAAGTTTACAACTGACAAAACTTAACGTAATAAAAAGCATTTTGTTTGTCAACTCAAGTGTAATGAAAGTAATTTTAATATTCATAAGAAATATGTAGGTATAACATATATGGTACAAGCTTTGCTTAGTTTGGGACTAGAGCGTGATGTATGTTTCCGTTAATATTTCTTCTTCTTCTTCTTCCTGCCCATGTTCGTTTCTTCCATTCTCCTCTATCATTCGTCATCTCAGTATACACTCCTTTCACATCCATATAATTTTTCACACAATCCATCCATCTTTTCTTAGGTCTACTTCTTCCTCTATATCCATCCACATTCATACCTAGCACTCTTTTCGTCACATGATATTCTTTTCTTCTCTTAACATGTCCATACCACGCCAAACTGTTGCTCCTCATTTTTTCAGTCATTTATATTTAATTTTCATTCATATTTTCGTGAATATTTGTTAGTTATTATTTTTCGTCTGTGTGCAAGAGCCTTATTCCCAGGAAAACTTCCTGTGCATAATCCCACTTGTTTCGACTCATTCTTAAATCCGATAATAAGCCTGAAAAGTTTAGCGACTTCAACCCTGCACCTTAGATTATGCATAGCAGAGAAGAAATATGTAAGAGTGCTTGGAATAAATAAATAAATAATGCTGGACAATCCACACAACATCATCTAGCCCCAAGCTAAGCAGAACTTGTGTTATGGGAAGAATACTGACATACTTAATACAATACATTACATAGATAGATATATTTTATTATACATATAAAATACCCAGAACACCCGGAATAAATATTTGCAGGTCGTACCTACAAACATTTATCCCAAGGCGGGAATCGAACTCGCAACCTCCGCGTCGCAGGCGGACCTTCGCCCGCCGCGCCACATCGGTCGTCATCGGAGTAAATCTCGGAATAAAGCGTAGTGTAGAACGCCCTCCGGCGAGATGGAGCGACGATCTACGGAGTGTAGCTGGCAAACACTGGGTCTTGGGAGAGACCTACGTCCAGCAGTGGACGATTATAGGTTGACGATGATGATGCTTGGAATATTACACAAATACTCTGAAAGTAGTTTTTCCGGGTATTTCTAGATCTAGTATTTCGAACATTCCTTTAAAGCAATAAACCTACGAAGTTAATTAGCACGAGTCAAAGTCAAAGTCAAAATTCTCTTCCCACATTACCAACAAAATTTGGGTAGAAAGTGCAAAGATAATATATACTTAATAACTTATAAATAAGTACTTACTACAGCTTTGTTGTTAACTATAACAGTTTTGTTAAAGTGCAAAGATATTGCTATAACAGCTTTGTTTTGTTGTTAACTATAACAGTTTTGTTAAAAGTGCAAAGATGTTGCAATTACAGCTTTGTGTTTTGTTGTTGAACTATAACAGTTTTGTTAAAAAGTGCAAAGATGTTGCTACTACAGCTTTGTGTTTTGTGGTACTTGTTGTTACTACAACATCGCGTCTTCAAAATTGTTGCTCTCAAACCTAAGCCCAGACACAACAAGAGCCATTTGCAAATAAAACGAAGACGGCCCGGGGCTTAATGAAGAACTAATTAAAAGTTACTTGAATATTATTCCAACAGCCAGCTCTCCGACTCGTAATACTGATGCCTCAAAATGAATTATAGCCTTTGCGAGTTACGGAAACTTTCCGTAAATAGGGCTTGCTGGGTCTCTCTTTTTAATTTCTTGTTCATTTTAAGAATGATAACTTATTTGTTGATATTCGTTAGGTAACTCTAGTCTAAAGGCCAAGAACGATCAGCGATCACGAATAAATAAGACTATCGTGAACGTATCGAAACAGTGACATATTTGAGATACATTGCGCATCAACATCAGCTTTACTGACCAACGTTGCAGCGGTAGCGCGCAGTGTGTCTTAAATATGTTATTTGTAAGATTATTTTGTAATGATGGGTTTGTGGTCCAATAGACCTAAGAACGACTATGAAGTTTAGACCATGGTGGCTTTGGTAAAAACAGAGCAGCTAAGAATACACGAAACTGCACCTTAGTTTCGTTAATTAGAGCTCAGTTTTCATTAATATGTTTTAGAATAATATTAGAAATCACTAATTTTATTGTGTAATTCATTTTTAAAGTTAATTATCTTAATGCACTTGTATCAAAGGCTTTTGTGTTATAACCACGTTTATAAATAAACTCCCCCTATGTTCAGGTAAAATGAAAACTTCACGTAAATAATAAAGAGAAACCGCGGAAATTTAATTTGAAAAACTTTGCGTCGCAATTGTACAAACTACCTGGTAGAACAAAGTACCTCTGCCTATGCGGTCAGCGGAACATACGGGGTACAATTCGAAAAACTACGCTGGTTTATTTTACTAGTGTTTTTTTTTGTACATTCGACCAGCTGACCCGACAGACGTAGTCTTGACTTAACAATTAAGCGTTCTTAAATTTTCTAATTTTCAGAGTATTTTTTTTTTCTTAAAAACCTCCCGAAAATAAGCTAACACAACAAAAAAAAAAGCGAAATCAGTCCAGCCGTTCACGCGTGACCTAGAGAAATAGGGATTCATTTTGTATATTATATAGATGAGAATTAATTTGTTATTAACATAGTTGTTGTCACAGAAATAATATAAAGTGGGTTTAAACAGACCAGACTTTACAACAATAATAAAAAACGCTGATTTATTGTAACAGTGTTTTGTATTGAAAATTAGATGAATTTTAAATTATCGGTTTATTTAAACACTTTTAGGCAATGAACTAATTATTTATTATTTATTTAAAAAAATAAAAGGTGGCTTTTAAATAAAAAATATTATGTCTTTAAAAACTAAGTTTTATATTGTTCTAGGAAGCGTCATAGGTCGCAATACTCTCCCGTATGTATCATTTTTAACAGAATGAGGAAAACAAAGTGAATTGTAAGCAATTTAAATGCATGCGTCTTCCTCCAGGCTACTAGCACATACAGGTGATGCAGAGGATTTTAAGTACTATTATTTAAGTTAGTGTTTAGGCAGGACCTAGGACCTAGGACCTAGGATTCTTCCAAAAAAATAGTGTAGTTACTCAGTCAGCCTTTGAATTTACCTTGGATACGCTTCCGATGAGTACTTATTTGGATCAGTTGAGCTATCAATAGATCGTTTACAACGGTCTGTACATAGCTTAACTGTTTACATATTCTGGGACATTTCACTCATCACACTCTAGTAACTAAGCAGAGCTTGTACCTACTATGGCAACTAGATTGCTGATGACTACTTGTATGCATTTATTTTGTAAATACATACATAGAATAGGTACAGTCACACCATAGTTATTAACAAAGAATACATAAAAACAATTAATATGACGCCTGCGGCACGAAAAATTGCGGGTTCAATTCCCGCCTTGGGGTTAATGTTTGTAAGATCTGCAAGTATTCGGGTTATGTATAATAAAAAATATCTATTTATGTAAGTAATGTGTTGTATTAAGTATGACAGTCTTTTAGTACCCATAACACAAGCTCTGCTTAGCTTGGGGCTAGATGATGTTGTGTGGATTGTCCAGCATTATTTATTTATATTTATTTTATATTCTAAGTACATTTCGTTCCTCGCAAACATCGCTCCACTATTGTGCATATATACTTCATCCATCACGCCTATCTAAAGGTGGAAGTCGTGGAAACTCCAATATTGACGGGCTCCTCAACACTACTGAAATACTTTGGCAGTCAAAAGGAAACATCGTTGAGTGAAATAACTTCGGGTTTTTGAATAGACTTTTAATGCTTGTAGAATGGTGTTTTTTATATTTACTTTTAGAGAGTACAGAGGGTTGAGTTTTTTTTTTATTCCGTAGCTGTCAGACGATCTTGCCACCTGATGGGAAGTGGTCACCGCCGCCCATGGATAAAAAAAATGAGTTCGAATAAATGTGTAACGTATTTAAGATACACTAATATTTATTCCGGGTGTTCTGGGTATTCTATATAAAAATATCTTTAATATAATAATGTATTGTATTAAGTATGTCAGCCTTCTAGTACCCATAACGCAAGCTCTGCTTAGCTTGGGGCTTGATGATGTTGTGTGGATTGTCCAGCATTTTTTATTTATCTATTTTATTTTTAACTTAGTATTTTATGATAAGCAAGATTTTTTCAGTTCTACTTGGATTCGTTTTCTCGGTATTCTTCGAGCACGATCGATCTCGGCCTCTCGAGTCGAGAGCACGGTTATTTGGGGAACTCTACTAAAGTTTTCTAGTGAGTCGATGCATTTTGCAACAAGTCTGTTTTGATACTTTGTATTTCTGTATTCATATATCTTATTAAGCTTGTAAGCTTTATGCTTACTTAGAATTCGTTTTTAAAGCTTTTTCGATTAGTAGAAATTTCATTCTAAATATGCACGCGCCTTCACCACGATCAACCACATGCCAACATGGTGTACAGATACAATACAAATGTTTTTTTTTTATTTAATATAAATTTGTTTCTATCATTGGTCAGTCACCACCTTGACATATCTTTAATAAAGAATGACTGGATCTGTCGACTAATGCATTAATATAACGAGCAAAGCGCGTGTGCATTTTTAAAATGGTTTATTTCTGATTGCCTATCGGTAAATTATCGTACGAAAATCTAAAGGATTATCTAACTCTAGTACAAGCGGTAGAGATATATATAATGGATTTTATCGCGTAACTTATTATTATTTTTCTTGAACGCGGGAGTCTGTCTGTGACCACGGCTGTTGCGTAGCCGAAACGATGAAAAAATAACGACAAATGTAAAAATAGTATATGAGTGTAATATATCTATTATTTATGTTAATATTTATCAGCAATGATCAATATCTTTAGTATACTATTAGTCAATCTAATTATATCCTCTGAAGCGTTTTAACCCCATTGAGTAAATTGGTTTCTTAGTAGATAGATTTTTTCTCAGAAGAGCAATAAATAAAGGTTTCTTACAAAAATACTTCAGTATCTTGATAATCGCTCAAATCAAATGAATTTCGCGTGAAACGAAACGTTAAAGTCAATTTCCTTGAGGAAATTTTATTTCCGCTAAAGCTTTGTTACACGCTGATATTATTTCAATTTATCATAAACAAATTATTGGCAAATTATTATCTGATTTTATTCTGATTTATTTAGAAATAAATATGCCAGTGAAAAACACAAAGATTTACTGTCTATCTTATAAAAAGTTACAGCACACTTGATGTATTGATCCATACGTAATGATGACGTAAAGTCAACGCTAACTTTTTATAAGATAAACCGTAATATTTAGTTAATGTTGTACAATCGATGTGTCACAAATCAGTTGGTAGTAGTTCTCCCTTTCATGCTGTGGGTCGTAGGTTCAAACCATAAAAGAAATATATTTTAGGGCAATTTTCATCATTACTTACCTAAAACAATAACGGTCTATCTTATGAAAAGTTAGCGCAGACTTAACGTATTGATCCATACGTAATGATGACGTAAAGTCAACGCTAACTTTTTATAAGATAGGCCGTAATTTTTAGTTAATGTTGTATAGGCGACAAAGAAATTGGTTTACCACTTTTGATGACATCTCCCAGTAACATAATTATTCGCTAAGGATTACAGATTGACAGATTCTGACGTAGCAGTTATTAATCTGTCAAGCGAAAATAGCCCTTGACGTTTTGTACGTGCAAATGATATTCAACCTTAGACCGGTAAACCAATTTCTTTGTCGTCTATACAATCAATGTGTCACAAATCAGTTGGTATTAGTTCTGCCTTTCATGCTGTGGGTCGTAGGTTCAAATGCACCACATATATTAAAAGGAAATTTATATTTAAAGGAAATTTTCATCATTATACATAAAACAATAAAAAAACATTTCTCTTTGATTTATGCCTTTGTATGGTATGCCTTTGCGAATCAAGTTTCTACTGTCCTTAAATTGGCTCACATGGTGATTTTAAGTAATTTAGTCGTAGGGGGACTTTTCAACAGCATCCCTTTACTCATGTTACCAAAGGAAGGGTGCGGAATGCCTTTCATCATCATCATTTTCCTGCCCTTATTAGGTAACTACATGTATAGTATCATGATATTTTCTTTCTCTCACTCCACATTTTCCGAACACAATTAATTTTTTCTACAAAAATGTTTAAGTACCTACTGACATCAAAAAAAAAAAAGTTTACTCTGAAGTTCATGTTCTTGATCGAATATTGATAAATTAAATATAAGTAACCACGCTTTCACATAAAAATAAAAATCATTAAAAACTAAAAAACAGACTTACTTATATCAAATAAATGTTATAAAAATTTAAGCCGAGTTGAAAACCCCCTTTAAAGAGGGTGATAGACGTACGAGCAAGTACGCGAACTTATGGCTCGCCGAGCTTGTCGCTTGTGTCAGTACGCGTACTTACGGTGACACACACGCGAAAAAGGTCGGCGAGCCCTAAGTACGCGTACTTGCTCGTATACGTAGTACGTCTATCACCCACTTAAGGTTCTGTAACCAACAGGTCAATCTAGAGTCTAGATATAGTCTGGATTCTAGACTATTACTGAGATTTCGCTGTCCGTCTGTCACCATTGTTTTGCGTGAAAGAGTAAAAAACATACATCCACACATCCATCCGTCTATCCATACAAACTTTCGCGTATAATAAAATAATAATAAATAAATATTGCTGGACAATCCACACAACATCATCTAGCCCCAAGCTATGCAGAGCTTGTGTTATGGGTACTAGAAGACTATAGTATAGTATAGTCACTAATCTATAGGTAAGTATGACATTTTGAAGTGACGTCATGTTGAGTGAAGGTTTTTGTATCTATGGAGTACTTAACTAGTATACAATCTGTGGTCGAATGCTAATTGGCAGGGTTGTCATTGAAATAAGAGACGTCGAGTCAGGGCTTTCATTATTGTGAAAATAATCATAATGAAACACACATCAGAAAAACAAGTAAATGTTATAAGTAAGTAAGTACTTACTTTTGTTACAGATACATGACCAAATAAAATAACACAATATTAAGAAATTTTTATTTCCATGTTGCTTCTAAACACATAAGTAAGTACCTAATGACTTAATTATAATATGAAAAAAAGAGTAGGTAGTCTAAGCAAAGGTTGCCTTTAGTAAAAAATAGTCCTTGAATATTTATAGATATTTTAAACAAAACAACAAAAATAATTTATTATGTAAATAGTTAATAGTTTGAATAATTTTGCTATCTAAACGTAAACGAACTAATAGTCCAGTCAAAATAGACTAAAATTATGACTTCAGTTTGCATTAATTCCCAACAAGCTGGATTTTTGTGCAGGCCTTGAATACGTCATTACAAATGATATGTCAAAAGTCCCCATCGATCCCGCTTGTGCGTTGTTTTTTATTCGAGGTCATAAATTTGCATTTTTTGCGTATATCTCTGAAACAGCGAAAGCTATTGAAAAGTGGTTCAGGCAAAGTTTGTACATCGTAAAATTGTCTACAAAAATACCTCAACACTTTTCTTCTACAAAGCATCGCTTTCGAGATATAGTGACTTTAGACCGCAGGAAAATCGTCGAAGATGCTGCGTTTTTTTCATTTCAGCCGTTTTATCTGCTTCATTGCCACAGAACAAACAGTATTTCTTGAAATTTACTGAAAGGGGTGATGGGTTCGATGGGTTTGTCCTCCTCCGTGGTAATGAATCGTCTTTTTGTTTCAAGAAATACTGTTCGTTCTATGGCAATGAAGCAGATAAAACGGCTGAAATGAAAAAAACGCAGCATTTTAGTAAATTTTCCTGCGGTCTAAAGTCACTATATCTCAAAAGCGATGCTTTGTAGAAGAAAAGTGTTGAGATATTTTTGTAGACAATTTTACGATCTACAAACTTTGTCGGAACTATTTTTCGATAGCTCTCGTTTATGACTTTTAAACGCAAATTTATGACTTTAACCTGGTTATTTGCGTTTTTCACGTATATCTCTGAAACAACGAGAGCTATCGAAAAATAGTTCAGGCAAAGTTTGTAGATCGTAAAATTGTCTACAAAAATATCTTAAAACTTTTCTTCTACAAAGCATCGCTTTCGAGATATAGTGACTTAAGACCGCAGGAAAATCTACTAAAATGCTGTGTTTTTTTCATTTCAGCCGTTTTATCTGCTTCATTGCCATAGAACGAACAGTATTTCTTGAAATAAAAAGACGATTCATTACCTCGGAGGAGGACTAACCCATCAAACTCATCACCCCTTTCAGTAAATTTCAGGAAATACTGTTTGTTCTGTGGCAGTAAAGCAGATAAAACGGCTGAAATGAAAAAAACGCAGCATCTTCGACGATTTTCCTGCGGTCTAAAGTCACTATATCTCGAAAGCGATGCTTTGTAGAAGAAAAGTGTTGAGGTATTTTTGTAGACAATTTTACGATGTACAAACTTTGCCTGAACCACTTTTCAATAGCTTTCGTTGTTTCAGAGATATACGCAAAAAATGCAAATTTATGACCTTTGACCTCGAATAAAAAACAACGCACAAGCGGGATCGATGGGGCCTTTTGACATATCATTTGTAATGACGTATTCAAGGCCTGTACAAAAATCCAGCTTGTTGGGAATTAATGCAAACTGGAATGTCTATTTTGACTGGACTATAACTAGAATTTGAATTTCGATTGAATACAGTTGCTAAGTATATTATCTGTCACATCAAAAAGGCGCCAAAACTCCATCGTAACAGCTCTCATTTGAATTTGGAATAACGTCACATTTGAATTGGGTATGACCTCACATTACAAATTTGAATTTCGAACTCTGACTGCCCGACAATTATTTTCGGATTGAGACGTGAATTTCGAATGTATTCTAAATTCAAATGAGAGCAGAGAGGTTGGTGTTTTGGCGCCTTTTTGGAATAAAGCCTCTTTTAGCCAGAAAAAAAAACCTCTTTGCTATAAAAAAGTTTAGTTGAGTTTTAATTATTTGCATGTTATGTTATGTGTGTGTTATGTGTCCTATAAATTGGGGAAACACTTGGATTTCCTTCGTTTGTATTTTTGTATCTATACTTATGTTTTTTCCGTTGGATATCCCTAATAAATAAATACTTAAGTATAAGCCAGTCTTCTTTGATGAGCTATAAAATAATTCTAACGGTGTTTTGTAATGAAATTGCCCTAGAAACCTTAAAACTACACACAGCGGTGTCACCTCTAGGCGGCCTTGTCTCGCGTCAAATTGAGATGACAGAGGATCGAGCTCTACGCTGGAGATCTCGGCTCAATGTCATTAGATTTGACTTTGACTGTAAAATTAAACTATTATTATGTTTTTTTATGTACTCAAGTACTTACTTCGGTAGAACAATAACAGTCTATCTTATAAAAAGTTAGCGCAGACTTGAAGTATTGATTACCATACGTCAACGCTAACTTTTCATAAGATAGGGGGTATAAAAATAACTATGCATACTTACTAAGAATATGTACTTACTTATTACTTAAATAACTTTTTAATGAAATTAGAAAACTGATTCTTGCTCAATGCATACAGGAACTGGCGAATACGCAAATTTTATGTTAAAATCTTTGCTATAAAATCCAAGTTTTTAATTTAATAATCGAGTGAGCGAAGTGAGCCGCATACTTTAAAGCTTCACTAATTTATTACTTACGTAAATAAGTACTTAAGTAGGTACTTAAAATGGCTTATCAGATAACAGACTAATGTATCGTATCAAAAAGCTGTTGATTTTTGTATGATAAAATAATGATGAAAAGTTTAATTATTAAGTAAACAAGTAAGCACTTAAATAAATTAACATACCAATCGTGTATGTTATTATAAAGACCACAAGTACCGAATTATGGCAAAAAAGAATGAGTACCGAATATTTACCGAATTTAGTACCGAATTGCTATTTTATAATTATGTTTTGTGTTGTTTTATTAATGTAATGTTTTGTGTTGTTTTATTAATGTAATTATTTCAAATACGATTTAAAATTGTTAAGAAACAAATGAAATGAAAAGTTTTTGTTGTAATTTTGAGTAGGTATCTAATGCGCAGTCAGCACCGCGAGTTTGGTGTCAAGCCCAACATTTCCCATTTCTGCGCACTCCGCTTCGCTGCTTTTTCTTACTATTTTCGGATAAAACTAATTTTGTGCTTTGTTGACTTTCGCTGTTATATTTTCATTTCGATTTCGGCGCCCTGTGGCGTGTGGCCGACCGATAAGGCTTCCATTCAACCAAAACACAGTTATTTTCATTACATTTGGTATTTTGTTTTTTCCTTCGAGCCTCCGTCTGGCTTTTGTAAGAAGGATCATATAAAAAAACGGTAGGAACCAGTGGCTCTACCATGAGATGTCACAATAAAATCGCCTGACTTTACTACAGTAGTTACGTCAATATTAGTATGACGAATTTTAGTACCCAACTATCCGCTAGAGGCGCTGTACAAATCTTCATACATTTTTTTAACTACAGACGCTAGCGAGTGTAGTAAATATGGTATAGTAAAAACTCATGGTAGAGCCATAGGCCGTAAGTTTCTTGCCCGTTCTTCTAGGCTCTGGTTGCGTGGAACTGGCACCTAGAATCACCTAGTATGTAAGACGATTCTAAATGATCCTTGTTATTTTACTGAATAAAGTAATTTTGACTTTGACTTTTGTTCTGCAGTAGCCAGTTTTCCAGGAAAATTGTTAAAAGTATTAATATAGTTTCTTTTGACGAGATAACAAGTAACAATAAATAGAGGAATTCCCAGCGGGATCAAAGAATAAAATTAATACAGGAATTCTTAGTAGAGTTCTATACGAAAGGGTTTATATTGTAAGGAATAAGTACTATTTCTGTCTTTTAATATGTTCTCGGGTTCCTAGAATAAATTGCGTTGACGCTTGCCGACATTTCTTTTTGTCAAGTAAAAAAGCGATGAATATAAAATCAGAGGTAGGCCTAAAAACAAACAGACAGACAGACGCACAAAGGAGTCTTAGTATTACGTATTATTATTTGACGACCGATGTGGCGCGGCGGGCGAAGGCCTGCGACGCGGAGGTTGCGGGTTCGATTCCCGCCTTGGGATAAATGTTTGTACGATCTGCAAATATTTATTCCGGGTGTTCTGGGTATTTTACATGTAGAATAAAAAAAAATTTTTTTTAGTAATTTGTATTGTACTTATATAAGTTTTCTAGTACCAATAACACAAGCTCTGCTATTGGGGCTAAATGATGTTGTGTAAATTGTCCAGCATTATTTATAGGATCCCATTTTACCCTTAAGGTTCAAAGCCCTATGTGAAGTGATGACCCTACCTTGATAAAAGGAAAAGAGAAAAAGAAGAAGAAGTCAAATTGACAACCTCCATTTTTATTAAAGTCTGTTTAAAAGAAAGGTTAGCAAGTGCACTGTAAATTATATTATGAAAGTACTGCAGGATCGACTTCCGATTCCGTGGGCGGTGACTTATGAACGAGTAGGTTTTGCCAACTTTTCTAAGAGTTAACCCGTAACTTTCGGATTCTTGGATGTGTTAATAAGAGTTAATAGGATGCGGTATATTCTCTTTTCTCCTATATTATATTATAAATTATATATTATTATATATTATTTATTATATTATATATTATTTCCAGGGGTCTGGGACCCGATCGTGCTAAATTGAAACGTAAACGGTTCGTCTTGGCCCCGATTGTGTTGAATTGTAACTTAAACAGAGGGTAGAGTTTTAAAATACAAGCTCGGAAGCTTGTATTTTAAAACTCCCTACTCTCGAGCCGACAGTCGTCTCTCGGATGTCCATACATTTTTGTATGGCTATCCGAGAGACGACTCTCGGCTCGAGAGTAGAGAGTTTTTAAGCTCGGACTAAGCCCTCAGTTCGTCTAAGCAGCAGCTAAAGTTCACAAACGTACGTATTTTGAGATCGCAATAAGCGTGTAGCCAAACACGTTCAACATTCGAACGTTAGTGAGCCGAAGATGGTGCCATAACCGCTGTCACACGAAGCGAAAAAAGATGAGCGGTTAGCCGTTTACAGCGATACGAAGTTGCACACGCTACGTACACGTTACGTTGGAGAATACATACATAGAATACATAGTAACACCCAGACATAGAACAAATATAATCATAATCATTTATTTGCATTAAAATGTAAGTACAAAAGTTCTTGTTTATAAATTATTCGATCTCAGTACATTCTGCCTCGTCAAGGCGTGCAAAATTTTATATAAACTCATGTCATTAATTAATTATTTAACATACAAATTTATTATATTAAGTATATATATTTATCACACAAACATTTGCTCTGGGTGCCCAACCCACGACCCACAGCAACGCAGAGCTACTACCAACTGAGCTGTGACGCCTGTCAGAGTTAATAAAAGTATTATACTGTTTTCCTAGCTCGATGTATAACTTAGCACTGACGTGGAAGATTTATGTGCAAATTCACTTAATGCACCTACTTCTACGTTATTGGTTTATACTTTTCAATCACACTTGGTAATATTAACTTTTGTATATTCATTTGATGTTGTGTTTTGTTTATGTTAGAAAGTTGGTGTAAATTTTGAGTTTTTATTTAGTCACAGAAATACTTACATATATTTTTTAACTTTTATTTAGATTAAAAATGGATATTCATGGACATTTCACATATCATACTCATGACATAGCTTATATAGATATATAATAGTACGAGATCCGGCTGCAGGATTACTGCGCTCATCTGTTTTTTGCTGTAAACCGATTTTTTATGTATATTTATAATTAGGAGAATATATATTTATCAGGTTGCCTAGCAAAATTTGGCCGCCAGTATGTTTGTAGCTGGCTAAGAAGAGCGGAAGACCGGTCTTAGCGGCGCGTCTTGGACGAGACATCAAGTACCTATGTTCCGTATGTTCATGACACAAAAACTGCTTTCGCTTGGAATCGAACCCACGATTCACACGACATGGAAGGCAAAGCTACTTCCAACTAAGTTGTGACGCCTGTCAAAATTGCCTAGCCTAAATAATATATAAAACGGGTAGATTAATCTCAATAGCGTAAAATAAGTTAACAACAAAAGTTGAATAAATAAGTTGTATTTATATTTAATAGCTCAAAAGAACTTGACAAAATTTCGAGCTGAATTGTCAAATTTACAATTTCAAATGCTGTAATTACTGGCTTATGATTGTCAGTTCTAATGTCAATTGCGGGTAATTACAATTCTGGTCTCATCGTGTACATTCATTATGTTTAAGTGTTCAGGGGCTGGTACAGGTCACACTAATAAACGGCTTGTATTTAATTATTTAAATAAATAATCATGGACATTTCACACAATGTTTGAAACTAAGAAAAGCTTGTACTATGGGAAATAGATTGCCGAAATCTAAATCATCATCTTCCTACCCTTGTCCCACATTATGTGGGGTCGGTACAACTCGTCCTCTTCTTCCACTCTCCTCTATCAGACGTCATCTCAATGCTCACACCTTTCTTACACATGTCATCATTCACACAGTCCATCGATTTTTTCTTTGGCCTCCCTCTACTTTTATATCCATCCACATACATATCTATTGCCGAAATCTAAATGCAGAGAATAAATACTGCACAACAATAAAACCCAGACACAAATAAACATCAATGAATATCATCACACAAGTTTAATCTTGGTGGGGGTCGAACCTGAAACCCGGTATGGAAAGCCAAGCTAAAATCCACTGAATTCTGACTAACGACCGATGTGGCGCGGCAGGTGAAGGTCGGCCTACGACGCGGAGGTTGCGGGTTCGATTCCCGCCTTGGCATAAATGTTTGTACGATCTGCAAATATTTATTCCTGGTGTTCTGGGTATTTTATATGCATAATAAAAAATATCTATCTATGTAAGTGATGTATTGTATTAAGTATGTCAGTCTTCTAGTACCCATAGCACAAGCTCTGCTTAGCTTGGGGCTAGATGATGTTGTGTGGATCGTCCGGAATTATTTATTTATTTATTTTATTTATTTTTACAACATTTAAGCACTTTGTCTACCCAAAAGAACTGCATCATTATTAATTATTATTACATTTATTCGTGCTCACCTCGGCTAGTTTCTTCATGTAGTAGTTCAAAATATTAAATAAACATTTTCCATAGATTTAATAATTATTTCTAACTATTTTTTTGTGATCGCTGCCTTCTTTAACTTGTACCAACGTTAAAGAGTAGGCCGGCTGACATAATTAGGGATATTTTGTGTAGACAATTGGTAAATGTTCGCATACGGAATACGGAATTTTAATTCAAAGCTTACGGACATTTAGTGCCATTTCACATACACGCGCTTGCCGCTTAAACGTCGGCTCCAATCGGTTAACAACTTCGTCGTCGGCCTTATCGTCTGTTACAGACTTACAGACGGTATAAACAGTGTCACTGTGTTTGGAGACATCACTTCCCGTGTTGTTTTCTACGTAGTAAAACTATCGCAGCTGAAGTGACCTTTCACCAACTTACACAAACTCTATTTCTTGTGCTAATTTATTTTATGTTGATAGCTAAATTAATACTAAAACATTAAACTTTAACTCAACACACTCTTAAATAAACACATATTAGTATAAAGAGGCTGAATTATAATTCACATATATCTAGTTTGGATAAATGTGATGGATGTGTAATAATAATAATAATAATAATAAGCCTTTTTATTTCCTTACCAACTAATTTACATTTTAAATATTAGGTATAGTACATATATACATAGGATGTGTAATACTCCTGTTATAATATTGTACCTAAAAACACAAACCTTTTCATAGAATTATAGGTTATAATTTAGGTTTCATCAGAGTGCATCTTATTCTAATTCTAATAGGAGGAATAAGATCTGCACTGACTGACGTCCCGCAATGGGGTGTATTGTGCATTGTCACCCTGCTAACCTCACCCCAGCTAGCCCAACTCCTTATAGTAACGGAGAAGGACTTTGGGTTGGTGGCAGCATTGTTCTAGCATCCCCGGTGTTGTGGTGGATGACGTCAGAGTGCATGTGTAAAGGCACTTAGATTTGTCGGGGGTGGGTAGAGCCTACGTGGTCGGAATGCAGGAGCCGGTCGGATTGTCATTGTTTGCATATTGGAACAAATATTGGGGAATTTAGTTTATTAAGCATTTAAATTGAAGATTTACATTTAAAAATGTAAAAAAACCAATTTCATTTATTTTGCTACGGTTTTTTATACCTCCTATCTTATAAAAAGTCAGCGTTGACTGTATGTCATCATTACGTATGGTAATCAAAACTTCAAGTGTGCGCTAACTTTTTATAAGACAGATTTTAAGTTTTTTAAATTGTGGGAGGAATGTAGGTTACTTTAATTTTGAACCCCTAATACTCGTGATTTGTTTTTGAATAGTTTTCTTTTTAATTATGTTTTTATAATCATTTTGTATACTTGAGTAATTTAAATAATAAAACCTACTTATAAGGAAATTAACTTTATTCACAAACAAACTTACGACTATACAGTATTTACAAAATGTACATTTACATATAAAATACATAAGAAACAGCTGAGCTATCTACAGACCGTTGCAAACGATCTATAGATAGTTCAACTGATCCAAATCAGTACCAATCGGAAGCGTACCCAAGACACTGGCTGCATTGCCGCGCTGAATAGCAATGCTGATACGTTGGGCCAGATACTCACCAGCCCTCGGGTCACGCGTCGCTTCGACTAGACGCCCAGAAATAATTTTGAAAACGCGGTGGGCCTCGGTACCCCACGAACCTAGAGTCTCGACCCCAAGAGGAGCAAATATGTACGCCCTGTCGAGACCTGCATATTTGCGTCTCTTGAGATCCTCCTAAACCTACTTATATGTATATGAATGATAAATCACTCATAAATACATAAAGGGTTGCCAGTGGTCTCAAACATTACCAACTATTAAAGTTTAAATGTTGCCATAAACGACACGTTGAGGCTCAAATTACCCAATTTAAATTATCCTTTATGGTAAGTCATCATTTTAATGGTAACCCATTGCGCAATTTTTACACAGCCGATACGATATTTACACGATTTCTTACATCCTATCTATAGAGTCTTTTGTTTATGCTACTGAAATATATCGTATCGGTGTCTGAATCTGAAAGTCTTAAAACCTCTATATATATATATATATATATATATATATAAAGAATAATGCAAAACTGTAATTAGGAACAATTAAAGCAAATGTATAAAACTCGAATTTAAGTTGTACTGTGTGCCTATAATACTAATTACTAATAAATAAATAAATACTAATTCGGTAGATACTAATTAAAATAAAAAGTGCTCTGCTTAGACGGTACTGAAACCGTATCATATTATAGGATATTGGCATGCCATGTATATAACGCATTGTCTCACTGTGCACGTCTTCTAAAAACGTACCTTGTGCATCTCACTGTGCCCATAACTCTTGACATCAAATTGTTAAGTCCTCTCTACTTTGCAGTAGTTAAATTATTTTAAGAATTAAACTACATTATTGTAAAGTTTCATAAAAACCCATTCGGTAGTTTGTGCGTGAAAAAGTAACAAACATTCATCTTACATTCTATCTATAGATCCATCTAACGCAAGAATATTTACATAAGCTGATGACACAGCGGTCATATTTGAGGGGAGGACTTGGAACGAAACATTTAAAAGTGCTGAATTAGGCATGGCGACCATAATTCAATGGCTGAATTCGAATCTCTTAACTATTAACATTCAAAAAACGAAATATATTAACTTCATGTTACGCTCGAATAATGGTCCTTCGATAGACCTTCAGCTCAAAGCTCACTCTTGCTCGGTCATAGAAAATGCTAATTGTAACTGTCCCCACTTTTCCAACACTTCCAACATCAAATACCTGGGAGTCATACTAGACGATCGTCTATCATGGCTACCCCATATAACACTTTTATCTTCCCGCACTCGTAAACTTATTTGGATTTTTAAAAAACTTAGACATGTAATGAACCAAACACTAATAACTTCAATCTATATCTCTATTTGCCAGTCAGTCTTATCCTACTGTATACCGGCCTGGGGCGGCACCTACAAAAGTCATATGCTAACTCTGGAGCGAGCCCAGAGATCAGTCTTAAAAACCATGACCTTCAAACGTTTTCGTCATCCAACTAAAGACCTATACGCGTCCTGCCAGGTCCTCTCAGTTCGCCAACTTTATATACTAAACATAATTTTGAGAGCCCATTTAAAAATCCCACTACACCCCGCACATACACGCAAAAAAAGAAGAACCCGTATTTTAAACATAGCTCATAGAACCACCTTCATGCAGCATCAATATGCATTCTTATCCATACATGTATACAATAAATTAAATAGTATTTTATCTATAAATTCACTTAATCTGGTAAACTGCAAGTGCACAGTAAAAACGTGGCTCTTGAACAAGTCATATGACGATACGGAGAAGCTTTTGACTATTACTCAATAATTACTGGTTTTTATTTTTTATTGAAACCCGTAGTCACCCATGTGCATAATTTTTTACACACATTAAGTATACTACTACGTTACAACATTGAAACCTGTCAAACTTTCAATATATTTACTACTGCAAAATACCTACCACTATATTAATGTTTCACTTAACCCACTATTACCTATCTTACTTAAACTAGTAGGTACTACTATATCAATATCTCTTTACACTCACACTGCTTTCAAACTTCACTGTACTACTATTTTACACACTCACACATGCATCAGACAAACTACAAAATATTATTACTATACTTTTACATCCCATACACTCGCATATTATCAAAATTTACACAAATCTCATCACTTTCACAGTACCATAGCATACATACCTACTCGCCTACCAACTCACGCCTTACCTCATTGTCCTACTGTTACACTACCTATTAATTAATTATATGACTAGTTGTTTCTCATTCATTAGGAAACTATTCCAATGTTTTTCACTGGGAATCCATTATCATGTATTCTTGTTAATTTAGGCTCCTGTCGATCGAGTCGATAGACCAAATCTTAAGATTTGTATCAGTGTAGACTCGATCGACGGGAGAAATTTCTAAATCTGTATTTTTGAGCAGCAGCTGTTGTATTATATAATTTAACTTATATTACCACCGGAGGGCACTACGACCGGGATACAGAAACTCTAGTCCGGTTCGTAGTGTGTCATCTTTCTTAAATAGTGCATTGCTTTGTTTTGTTTTACTGTAAATTAGATATTTATTTTTATTTTTTAGATTAAGCAATGTTTCAAGTTTGTGCCAAATAAATATATTTCATTTCATATTTCATATTTCATATTTCATCTATCCATAAAACTTTCACGTTTTTAATATTAGTTAGATAGGAGAGTACTTAGTTAATTTTTTTTTGTATTGGGTTTATATGTATTTATTCACGAAATAATATATGTATTCTATCACCAATCTAGTTCCCAGAGTACAAGCTTGTACTTAATTTGGGACTAGAGTGTTGTGCGGAAATTTTCGTAACTATTTATTTATTAATTTATTTAATTCAAGTTTTCAAGGGTCATGCCGTGTGCACCTTTAGTGTCCCCGCAGACTAGAAACTTTTTATCGGCCGATAGTTTGGTCGGCTTCTTAATCAGTATGAAGATGTATGCAGATGCGCACATTACAGTGATTCAGTCTTCATACTAGTCTTCATGGGGTGCATGGAAGGAGCCTCCTCGTGGCGCACACCGGTAACAGCTAGACACGGTAAAGCAGTGTCTAGTCTGGCTAATCTTTTAAACATGATGCTACAACAAGATACAGTTGTAGCATCGACACGATAAAAAGAAGAAGTCTTCATACTGAATGACAACAGACTTTTTATCGGCCGATAAAAAGTCTGCAGTTTGCGGGGGCTAGTGTCCCTTCCAACTTCAGTCCTTAAGCCTTAAGCAATATGTTTGCTCAGTGACCCCCAACTTAGGTAAGTACCCCTTACATATTGTAACGTTAATTTACCGACTACCCTCAACCCTATTCATTTATTAATTTACGGCGAATCGTATAAACTTATGTAAGTGTCTACAGGTGATGCTTGATCCCGGAAATTTTAATAATATTTGGGAAATAAGTAGATAAAATGCATAACTATAATAGCATGTGACAGGTGTCAGAGTTCAGTTGACATTAGCCTCTCATCCCATAGAATTTTATATAGGTAAAGACATAGAGAACGGACGTTCCCTATTCAGGGTCCCGATTGTGTTAAATTGTAACGTAAAGAGTTCGTTTACTTAAACGAACTCTTTACGTTACAATTTAGCATTTAGCAGCTAAGGTTCACCAACGTACGTATTTTGGGACCGCGATAAGCGTGTAGCCAAACTTCAACGTAACGTAACGTTCAACATTCGAACGTTAGTGAGCTGAAGATACATAACCACTGTCACAACAAGGGAAAAAAGATGATCGGTTAGCTGTTTACAGCGATACGAATTTGCCGCTACGTACACGTTACGCTGGTGAACCTTAGCTGCTGCTTATACGAACCGTTTACGTTACAAATTAGGATAATTGGGGCCCTGGTATGAAGTAAATACGAGTGACAAAGCGTGAGAAAAACAAGCAGTCGTGCGAGTAGGTAGTTATCTCTTTCTAGATGGTTATTACGACCTACAGAAAAATGACAGGTCTTTTTAGACAGTGCTCAATGTTGTAAGGTTATTGCTCAATCTAGCATTCTCTATGTATATGGTTCAATCAGACATTGATCAATCGTAAACGCATCAAGACGATAGCGTATTTAAGTTACACTACGCGTCAACGCCAGCTCGACTGGTACCTAAGCGTCACTGCGCGTATCTGGGGGATGATCACGAATAAATGTGACAATCGTAAACGTAGGTATCGAAACAGTGACGTATTTGAGATACACTGTGCGTCCACGTCAGCTTTACTGTCGAACGTTGCAACGTTAGCGTGCAGTATATCCATGTTAGGTTTACGATTGTCACATTTATTTGTTCGGTCCTCAGAACTCTAAAATATATTTATTTGCACTTTTGCCAAGTAAAAGCGCAGAGTAAAGTTAGAGTAATTAGCATCCCTATAAAGAAACTATGAAGGCTAAGAGGTATTCAGCCTTCATAGCCGGGTTTAATAAGTCGGACGGGACTAGATATAAATTGAAATTAGCGTCTTACCAGGGACGGCTGAAGGAATGCCCCTAAAGTGAAGCTAGCAGTTTACAGTCACAAACAAAATAAAACATTCAAATTGTTTGAAGAATATCACAAGCGACTTTTCATTATAACTTTATTCAAAAGGTCATACAAAACATGTAAAATTTTAAATGTACAAAATTATGTGGACTTATTGTGGACCTGAGTCTAAAATTTAAGCATTATTTATTATTATTAACTTGATAAAGAGCTAACAAGGTATTTTGTATTAATTTGAAACAAGATCATGTGTTTTTAGGTGAGCGACTTGATTTTCATGCATTATATTTGCTGCAGACAGAAAAAGCTTTGATAAATAATTTGGCAGATTTTTTAATCCTGCATAGAAATTCGTTTTTTTTAAACAGTTAATAAACAACATTTGTAACGATTTAGTGTATGGCTCTACGTTTCATTCCTCCAAACCTAATATTAGCAGCAAACTGAAGCCCCTAACTCTCCAGCCTAAGTCCATCCCTGTATGTTCGCGTCAGAGCGATGCAAATCGAGATGTCAGCGCCAGGTCGAGTTCAAATTGCCATTAATGAGGCTATTGCATCTTTAAATTGCATTTTAGTTCGATTTAAAATAGCTTTGAGGTTAGTAAAGTGCTTTCGGATCTGCTATGCAGATTTTTCACATTGCATTTTTATTCTGAAACTACGGATAATCCAGTTACTGCTGTGGGTAGAAATAACGCCTTTAACGTTTTATTGTGTTTTCACGTTTTTATACCTTTTTTATTCAGTAATAGCATAAGAATCATTTAGAGTCGCTGTACCTTCTAAGATAGGACGATTCTAAATGATACTTATGCACTAGGATACCATCAGCTAATAGTGATTCTAAGTGCCCGCTCTTTGGTTTTTGTATGATCTTTCTTACAAAGAATTAAAATTAAATGCTGTAGATAACGCAAATAAAATCAAGTTCAAGTGGGTCAGGACTATCTCAATATCAGGCTAAATAAATAAATACATATAAGCAATATAGTTTTTCGTCAAAAAACCAAAGTGTTCGACATAGCTCAAAGAATTAGCAAGCTGAAGTGGCAGTGGGCCGGCCATGTTTGCCGAAGAACAGACAACCGTTGGAGCAAACGGATACTGGAGTGGAGACCGCGTTTAGGAAAGCGTAGTGTAGGACGCCCTCCGGCGAGATGGAGCGACGATCTACGGAGTGTAGCTGGCAAAAACTGGATGAGAAGAGCCGAAGACCGGGCTCAGTGGCGCGTCTTGGGAGAGATCTACGTCCAGCAGTGGACTGATATAGGTTGATGATGATGATGATGATGAATATAGTTTCAATATAACAATCTTTGCTTACCCTATGTGTGACATGTCTGTAAATATTTTATTAATTTAGGTATTATTATATCGGCAATCTAGTTCCCATAGTACAAGCTTTGCTTAGTTAAGGACTAGAGTGTGACGTGTGAAATGTCCGTGAATATTTATTTATAAGTAAAAATGCTGTGACTCCGCGGCTGTGCGAGCTTTTCTTGTCTTTTGTGTGGATTATGCCTAGTCTGAGAAGATGTTGAAGATTCTCGAGTACTTTATCATATAAAGATAGCGTACTAGGTGAGAGAAATAACGGGTTTTTATAAAATAAAATAAGTAAATAAATATAAATAACGCTGGACAATCCACACAACGTCATCTAGCCCCAAGCTAAGCAGAGCTTGTGTTATGGGTACTAGAAGCCTGACATACTTAATACAATACATTACATAGATAGATATTTTTTATTATACATATAATACCCAGAACATCCGGAATAAATATTTGCAGAACATACAAACATTTATCCCAAGGCGGGAATCGAAACCGCAACCTTCCGCGTCGCAGGCGGACCCTGGCACTTAGAATCAGCTGAAATGAAATGATTCTAAATGATTGAAATTTTACTGAATAATGTAGTTTGAAGGACCCCTTTTGCATTCACGCTAAGCTATATTTCTTGCTGTATATAAATATTTATGGACATTTCATACAGCGCCATCTGTACGTTAAATACTTTCTTTTGTTTTACTAAATAAAGCACACAAACACAAAACAAACAAAATGATTGTGTAAATAATTGTAGTATGTATAACGTTGCCTATTTAATGAATAAATAAAATTAAATTTTTTTTTCTATTACACTGTTTTGTTATGGAAGCGTTATCAACTGAGCTGTGACGCCTGTATTTAACTAGTGTTGTTTAAATTATACACTCCAGGTCTATTTTTTAAAAAGTGAGCGCAGACTTAAAGTATTGATTACCGTACGGTAATCAACGTACGTAATGATGACTTAAAGTCAACGTTAACTTTTTATAAATATCATAAGTTAGATAAGAATGGTGACACTTAACGTTTTATGTCGCTGTCGCTTTCGCGTCTGCTTCTCGTTATCCGCTCTCACACTAACCCCACCTCAACCCAAGCTCTGTAAAAGCTATACATTCACTTACGAACATCTCAGTTAATTAAGGGCTGTCACACATCAAGGGCGCCACTCAGCGAATGCGAGGAACAACGACATGGTATGAGATTGCGGAGTAAGGAATTCCACGAAGATTCTGCTGCCTCCGAAATGGGGGTAAATGTGGGGTGTATGTGTAGGATTGGGTGACAGAAACCTTTATTATTTGTTCTTTTGTAATATATTTGCTTGTGTGTTTGCAAAATTATGCATAGTAACATCCGAACGAATATTTATGTTCATCAAACAAACATTTGCTCTGAATGGGAATCGAACCCACCAGAATGACCCTCAGAATGAAAGGCTGTGTTTGTGATGCCTGTCTTAAACTGTGTTTAGAATCATAAATGTCAAAACGTCAATTATGTCAAATGCAGATTGTAATAATATTTTAGGAGAATAAAAGTATTTCATATCAAACCAAACAACAAACATAAATTTATGTTTAGATTACAGTACAATTAGCATTAAAACTGGCGGTCTTATCGCACAGCGATCTCTTCCAGAGAGTGTTATCACTAGTACCTACCTACATAGCAAGTTATATTTGATTTACTCTAGTTTGCCCCCGAAACAGCTTAAGGTCCCATTCCCGTACAATATTATTCATGTAACTTTATCATAGCAACTCCCAACAGTTGCGGGTAGTTTGAAACTCCGGCTTAACAGCAGCTTAACTTGCTCTTAACACTTGATTAAAACGATATGGTAGTTTGGATTATTTTGTACTATATCATATTTTTTTAACTGAGTTAAGCTATCTATAGATCGTCTGCAACGGTCTGTAGTTATTAATGAAATGAAATGAATATATTTATTTGCTCGAATACAGGTAAAGAGTAGGTACATAAATTATTAATCAAGGTTCACTGTATTCGACTAGTTTTCGTGCAAATATTGGAATAGGAAGTTATATAAATCATTAATTAGAATTTATTACAATTAAAAATGTCCACAAGATTAAATTAAAATATACTTAACAAAAAAATACAATCAAATTAAATTAATAAAATTTACAATTTAAATAATCATCAATGCAATAAAAACATTTGTCACAAAGCCAAATATACCTATAGCTTGCGGTTAAATTCATTATTTTCTAAATCTCTAAATTCAGTAGGTAATTTATTATATATTTTGACTGCCATTGCGTACGAGTTTTTGTCACATATTTTTAGTCTATATCTGGGTACTATTACATTACATTTGTACATTATTGATTTATTTATATGTCTGTGTCTATATACTGTTTTAATAAGATGTACCTACGCTTAAAGCGATAAGACCGCCCATTGTACCTTACTCTAATCTGTTATATTTTGTATTTAGTTTTATTTACTTGGTGTATAATAAAGATATATTTGTTCTAGAGGGGCTCTAGTATGTACTAGTAATGTTTCTAGAATATTTAGTTATAGGAGAAATTATAAAACTTTATGTATAGACGATAAGTGATTTATTTGCGCTCAGATACAATACGTATGTTTAGGGTGAGCGGGGAGACGCGACTGGAGACGCGCGGCAAAGCGATCGCGTGTTTTACCTACTTGTCGCTAGCCGCCACATATTCTATTCTATTTTATAGCTATGTACACATTGTGAATAAAATTAATTACCATAAACATTATTAGCTAAAATAACCGCTAAATACATTGCTATCTGTTGACAGGGCAAAATTTATGAACTCTATGAAAAATGACAGGCTATAAATAAAACCGCTATTCTGTTACCAATTCCAATTACATAAATTCAAAAATCAATTATATAAAGGCGCGTTCACACCAATTAAACATTTGAGCATCACTTCACTTAACACAATCACGGCCGGTTCCTCGAACGATGATCAACGAAAAAAACAAATAATTACTTTGTGTCAAACTCGGATCAATCGTGAATTGGGTTTCCAGAAACCGGCCGTTAGTGCTATGAAAGGATGTAAATCTTTGTGGATTACATAAAACTATTCTTTAATTCTAAAATGCTAAAAACTAACTATACAAAGCTGTGTTGATGACCGATGTGGCGCGGCGGGTGAAGGTTCGCCTGCGACGCGAAGGTTGCGGGTTCGAGTCCCGCCTTGGGATAAATGTTCGTACGGATGTACCGGGTGTTCTGGGTATTTTATATGTATAATAAAAAATATCTATATATGTAATCTATTGTA
This sequence comes from Ecliptopera silaceata, assembly GCA_932527185.1. NCBI lineage: Eukaryota > Metazoa > Arthropoda > Insecta > Lepidoptera > Geometridae > Ecliptopera > Ecliptopera silaceata. The sequence continues at coordinate 2,523,040 of OW052208.1, read as the reverse complement.
TAAAGTATGTCAGTGTTCTAGTACCCATAACACAAGCTTTGCTTAACTTGGGGCTAAATGATGTTGTGTGGATTGTCCAGCATTATTTTCGTAAACCTAAGTATACCTCCCTCCATAAATCTAGTATTTGTCAGTTGTGTTTTATCCAACAAATTCAAAATTCAAATTCTAAAATCAATTGTATAAAGGCGCGTTCACACTAATGAAACATTCGCAGTGAGTGTAGCGTCGCTTAGCATTCGGTGCGTACTCTCACTGGAACTATCGTTCTGTGTTATTACGGACTGTGTTACGCCAGTTGTGTTTTCCGGTATCTTACGCAAACTTTTACTATATGTCACACCGTTTTGTAACCGCTAAAAAAATGAAATTAATTAATCATGGACATTTCACACATCACACACACATCACAGTCCCAAACTATATATAGAATCATCTGAGACAGTAAAGGTCGAATCACTCAAAGTGACGCATCTAAACACAAAATGAAACATTAGCGCCGAATGAATTCATTAGTACCACTCCGAATGCACGAGAAATGACATTGAACATCCAATCGGATTCGTTTTCATAATTTCTTAATCGGACTTCACGCGATGACTTACTTACGTCCAGCAATAGTCTGATGCTTGATGATATTTTATGTACCTATTTGTAATCTTCAAAATATGGAAAATATCCGTCTCATGGAAACAAAGATTTGGAGTTCAACTGTTCGTGTGTTACAGATCGGTGTGAGTGTCAGCCGGCTAATGTTCGAAGCCATTGTTTTTAATGTCAGCAGCACTGTTTGGTTTGGGTTCGCAACGTTCATTGTAATTGGTGGTTACGCCCTGTTTTGTTTATTACTAGGTACCTTTAAATGTACGGTTCTTATGGTGTGGGAGGATAAGAAGACCTCTTAAATATAATGGTTAATCTATGGAAATAATAATAATATGCTTCCGAGTTTAGAGTGATCTTAATACGAGAGTTTTAAACAGGATATTTGACTAAAGTATTTTTTTTATTCACAAACAAACTTACGGCTATTACAGTATTTACAAAATGTAAAGCCATATAAAATACATAAGAAACAGTTAAGCTATCTATAGACCGTTGCGATCTATAGATAGTTCAACTGATCCAAATGAGTACCAATCGGAAGCGTACCCAAGATACTGGCTGCATTGCCGCGCTGAATGGCAATGCTGATACGAATTTAGAGTTAAATTAAATACCTAACTATAGATATATATTAGTTATAGTCGTAATAGTCTTAATACCAGTATTATGATTATTACGATAATATCAATTAATTCGTTTAAGACTAGTAAATAACGTTTTGAGAAGTCATTAATGATTTCTAAAATTTCAAAGATTTTCTTACTCAGCTCATACCATAGATAAGTCTATTTAATTACGCATTTTAATTATATAAACATACACATTATTTGCACCATACCGTCACAAGAACGTGTCGCAAAAGGACGAAAAAAGGGCGCAAATGAACATTCTTCAGCTAACAAGGGTGGGCTATTAATTTGAGGGTAGATTTACGGTTGTTAGTAGAATTTGTTTTGAGAAAAAACAATCATTTAGACTTTAAAGCCGGGGTTTTGTGGTAGGACCTTACTTTGTGTGATCCTATTTTAGAAAATAATTATTTTTTGTGATCTTTATATTCTTGTTCATATTTGGAATTTTGTTTAGTAAAGTCAAAGTCAAAAATTACTTTATTCAGTAAAATCACAAGGATCATTTAGAATCGTCTTACATACTAGGTGATTCTAGGTGCCAGTTCCACGCGACCAGAGCCTAGAAGAACGGGCAAGAAACTTACACTTAAACTTAGTAAGGTTAGATTAGTCATAAATATAGCATTTCTTAATTGTAAAACAATAAATAGGTACATATTGCATTTAATCATATTCGCTATATAGAAGAAGCTGATATGTTATGTTCAATAGTTTTAGTATAAATTTATCAAAGTCTGCACATTATTTTTAGTTAAGTAGATCATAATAAAAGATCTTTTGTTACTCATTGTAGATACTTATTTATTTGTGGCCTAATCTTAAGGTACTATATTTTTTTAGTATTTTTTTTATCTGTATATAAAAGAGAAAAAGTAATAATACTTACTCTTTCTCTTTTATATATATAGTAAATTAAAATGTGTCAGCTGGTTCAAAAAATGTTTTTCTCTAAATATCGTGTCGTTGGTCGTATAAAATGAACCAATAAATTAATTTAATTCCCTTCAATACTCCGCAACAATCGTTTTATTATTGTAAAATGGACTCGTAAAAGAAATCGAGTGATTCTCGCGACAGAAAATTCATTTTCGATTAAACTTGCGATTTTCAATTTTGCAAATCGCACGGAATCGAACCAATGGAAGGGATTACTTAGTCTGTAATTTTACTTATACAGGGTGTAATGTTATAAACTGATAATTTATGAATACATTGAATGATAACATTAATTATGAAAATAATTATTCTCTTATCACAGCATTCTTATGGAGAAAAAACCTAAAGACAAATGATAATCTTGGCTATAAAACGATTATTTTTTTTACGATTATGTCAAACATTTATTGTTATCACGAGCATTCTTATGGACAAATTTCTAAATTATAATCATAGCAAATATTAGCAAATATTCGTATCTTGCCACCGGAACTTGTACCTAAAATCAAATTTAAGACGATTTTAAATGATCCTTGTGATTTTACTGAATAAACTTTTATTGCTTTGATTACATTAATTTTATGTTATTATTAATACTAGATATGTATTAATTACACAACAGTGTTTAATAAAATTAAATCTAAAAAGATTTAAATGTCTACAAACTGTCAAAATTAGGTATTTTTATTATGTCAAGCATATTACATGTCAAATTAACTATAAAACAGAAAATAATCTTTTTAATTTTAAATTAACATCAATCTTTTAAGAGCACCCTGTATTTCATAAAGTTTATAAGTCTTCCAATTATTTTATATGAAAGTAAATACCAAGTACTTTCCGCTCAATAAAGCCCTTTGATACAATTTTCGTTCATACAAGTTTTTGTGCGTTGTTTTATCAACGCACTAAAGAATCGTTAATGTATACCGGAAGAGATCATTGTCAGTGATTTTCTGAAAATTGAAATTCTTTTCCAATCATGCAGATAATTTAAAATCGTCTTATATGTGTACCACAAGTAGGTGATTATAGGTGCCAGTTCTAGAGCCTACAAGAACGGGCCAGAAACTTACGGCCTGACTCCTACCGTTTTTTCGTATGATCTTACGAAGTATTGAAGTTAAATGCTGAAGTTCCAGAGTCAATTCAACTTAGTACCGTTTTAAAGCAAGAAAATATTGATAACTTATCTCACCTGGGGGGGTATCTTGACAACTGAAATGTTTTTGAACTGTTATTTGATCAAATTGCAGTTCAGTTTTCTTCTTCGTCTTTTATTCATATTTTAAATTATCGAGTTTCATACCTTTTTGATAGAATTAACGAAAAATCAGGTAGGCCATGCTCAAACCGCGGATATGGATATGTGGACCGCATTTTTACCAGCTCTGTCATAATTTTATAAAGCTCAGTCACGTCAGTCCACAAAAATGCCACGGAATACTGATGAATTACTATAGTAAAATCATTGAAAACTGAACTGCAACTGAAAGGATATTCGGTCACGCAAGTTTCCCCTTGCTGGATAGCCCCCCTGGGTTCATTGGTGATTTTTCTAGAATAAAGAGTAGCATACAGTAGCATAAAGATCCATACATCCATAATAGACAAGACAAGCTCTTTGTAAAATGGCTCTTGTCTCCAACGTTACAGAATACATATTTGAATAATTCAAACAGTTCGAGTGCGAGTGTAATGGCCAGGCAGAGATTACTGCTAGACCTCTTGAATTGGCTTTTAGTGCTCTTTTCGTCGTTTTGTAATAATTTAGTACAAAACGTTGAATGTGTTAGTTATAAGTGTTTAAATAAATAAATAATGCTGGACAATCCACACAACATCATCTAGCCGCAAGCTAAGCAGAGCTTGTGTTATGGTTACTAGAAGACTGACATTCTTAATGCAATACATTACATTGATAGATATTTTTTATTATACATATAAAATACCCAGAACACCCGGAATAAATATTTGCAGATCGTACAAACATTTATCCCAAGACGGGAATCGAACCCGCAACACACCGCGCCACATCGGTCGTTTTTAAGTGCAAGAAGTCGCTTGAGGAAGTAACTACTGCATCTTTGCCTCCAAACAGTGATGTGTTTTTGGCGACATAGCTTCTCGGCTAGTTTTAGTTTGATATTCCTATTTATTGAAAAGTAATTTCAAATTATACACAGTGAGTTGTGACTGTGAATTGAGAAAAACATTTTAAAACAGAATAACTAAATTCTCAAATAAAAGCGCAGTACAAAAATACGTACAAAACTTTACTGGGAAGCATAATAAATAATTTAGTTGAAAAAGTTACCTCACTACATTTAGTTTTAACGCCGGCTTAGCCTTGTGCTTTCTGAAAAATGGCGACCGCTATTACTGCCGTTACAATAGATTCTTTCGTCCACTTATTACATTTACACAAATACTATGATTCTGGTTTAGATTATACTATGAAATGGTAGTAGTTCCTATGTGTATATACTTTAACCTTAAGATAGATTTTAATACATAAATAATAGGTATGTTTCCTATATTAAGTAAAAATATTATACACCCGAAATGGGTAAACTGTTGAATCTAAGTATTCCTAATAATGTAAGATCTCATGTACATGTAAAACTGTGTACACAGTTTTACAATAAATTATTCTTATTCTATTTTTAGGACATGCTGTGTGTACGTCAACTCCAAAATCAGGAGGACGTTCTCAATTTGATGTTTTCGTTTTTCTTATTTTTTTTGGTACACCTCTTTCATTTTTTGTGTTTGATGTGGATTGGTGAAACACTGCCAACGACCGAGATAGGTGGAAGGGTTTGGGGGAGGTCTTTGCCCAGCAGTGGGACGATTTAGGCTAACATAAAAAAAAACCACTTTCAATTACCGTTTTAACGTAAAAAAGTAGATTTAAAAAGACGTTTCGGGTTACATGTCCATGTCAAACTTATATTTTTTATAAATAATAATCACTCACCACTTGTTATAATGTTATGTAAATTACTTGTTGATAAAGTTTATTTTTTTAAGGACGCTAATATGTTGAAATATTATAAAAAAAGATAAATAAAAATAAAAATAATTAAGAGAAATGTCTGTAATGCCTTACGGTGACAACTTTTAAAAAACCCCATGTTTCAGTACGGGCCACGGTAAAGTTTCTTTATACTGTGGATTATGTCGAAATGAGTTTTTATACTGATATACTCGTATAGAACCAGAAATGGCACGACTACTGAATAATGTGGACGAGGCTTTAGCAGAATAAGGAATAAGTAGACTATCCTCGCAAAGAGCTTTTTTTAAGACAAATTGACTTTCACACATGCTAGAGAATAAAAATACATAGCTGTATCTTTTTATGTCGGTTTAAACCACGTGACTGAAAATCTAAACCACATACTTAGAAATTATTAGTGTAATTTTAATTATTATTAACTTATACTCACCCAAAAAAATACCCAAACTCAACCTGACCTATAAAATGCCAAAAAACGTGAAGGACCCTACAATTGCTTCCATAAACCAAGTGCTTCCGTATTTCACTATTACATACCCAATTATCATTTGAGTAAGTCACCAATTACTTTGGAGGGTCCAATTTTGCGGGATATTAAACATTTTTGGCCTTATTAGAAAATTATGTCAGGTTTGATTGAAGGAGGCTTCAAGGCCACATCGGTAAGTGGCTGTTTAGTTTAATGAAATAGTAAATTTTTAGAAGACTTTTGCGTTTTAAATATACTATTATTTACACATTTATTTAAAATCTTAGCAAAAAGTTTTTTACAATATACATGATTTAAAAAATAAATAAATACATATTTATAAAAAACTTAAAACTAGGTTGCCGCCGGCAGTATGGCAAGGCCCAAGCTACCGGTGGTTAGGGCTACAGATTGAGGAACCTCCGGACAATGCGTGCCGTGTCGAGGATACATGCCTTCTGCATCTACCCCTTGAGCCAACCTTCTAGCGAGAGCCTCTTTAGATGTTGGTCGAGGCTCATCGCTATCAGAACGTTCGCCAAAACGACTATCGGAACAATGATCGTAGAATCACATAGCGGTCACCTCAAAGGCCAAGTCAAGGTACTTGCTAAGCTTTTCCTTCTCGGCCTTTACGAGGTTTTAGACTATTATTTATTGTTAAACTAGCTGACCCGACAGACGTTGTCCTTTCTTAACGATTAAGTGTTCTAAAATTTTCTAATTTTTTTTTGCCGCAATTTTTATTTATTTTCTTTCATAAGAACCTCCTCACAATAACAAACACAATGACAAAAATACTATAAAAAAACGAATTGAGATCTATCGAATATTCGAAAATATCCAATTTCTTAGTTATATTATCTAGTTTTTTCTTCTAACTCGAAATACGTTTATAGTAGTAAGAGTTACTTTAAATGTGATTTGTATTGGAATCACATTTAAAGTAACTCTTACTACTAATATAGCATTTTGAACGTAAAATGTTCTTTTAAGATTACGACCCAAGAAAAAGCTTTTTATTTTCTTTACTAAAATAGCAGAAACAGATAAATGTTGCGCGCTCGTGACTTCGCTTACCCATGAGTGATTTGAGCAAGTACTCTTCAGTGCAGTGTCCATGTTTTCAGACAATTTAAAGAAATCTAGAAATTTCTGCTTTGAAAAATGGCAGCTACATAGTCTAGTGTGAGTCGTAATGTGTAGTCACCTTACCCATCATTATAGTACCATGACATAACCCCGTTATGTTGGCAGCACTGACGCTGTTGATTTTAATCAAGAGTTTTATAAGTAAATACCATACCCGCGTTATCACCCGCGGATGTTATGGTACGAAATGGATGGGTATCCATACAGTACCAGTACGTTATGTTGGCAGCACTGACGCTGTTGATATTAATCAAGAGTTTTATAAAGTGTAGTCACCCTACCCATCCATATGATACCATGACATTCCGGCGTTTTATTGGCAGCATCAGCGCTTTTGATATTAATCAAGAGTTATATAAGTAAAGTGTAGTCACCTTACCCATCCTTATGACATATCCAGTATCCACATTATCACCCGCAGGTATGTCATGGTACTAAATGGATGGGTATCCATACAGTACCATGACCAAGGGGGGTACCGTTATGTTGGCAGCACTGACGCTGTTGATAATAATCAAGAGTTTTATAAGTAAAGTGTAGTCACCTTACCCATCCTTATAGTACCACGACTACTGTATATGGATGGGTATCCATACAGTACCATGACAAACCCCGCGTTATGTTGGCAGTACAAACTCTGTTGATATTTAGTAAGAGTTTTATAAAGTGTAGTCACCCATCCATATAGTATCATGACATACCCGCGTTATCACCCATACAGTACCAGTACGTTATGTTGGCAGCACCAGCGCTGTATATTAATCAAGAGTTTTATAAGTAAAGTGTAGTCACCCTACCCATCCATATGATAACATGACATTTGGCCGCGTTGTGTTGGCAGCACCGGCGTTCATAAGCAGCGCACGTGCCGTCTCTACGAACGCGCCGCCATTACTACATGATCTCTGTTATTACGTTTTGCCAAATTGTACTCACCTTGAATTATGTTAGATGGATTTGAGATATATTTTTTGTGTTTTTATTTTGTTAGTAAGCTAAAACTAAGCTGCAACGTAGAACAATATGAGTTAGAAAATAGAACTTTATTTTAGAGGCTTAGATTGAGTTTTTAGAAAAAAAAAGTAGTGTTATTTATAAAAAAATCCCTAATTTAGATAATTATAATATTTGCAAATGTGATTAATTATATTTGAACAGATTCAATATAGTGTTATGAAAAAAATATAATATGGTCCTCAAAACCGGTCACAAATAAATCGTTATAAAACTATACATAATAAACTATATTGTAGAACAAAACGTTAACCCGTATTGTGTATCAAAATCAGACTTCCATTGCACTCATCTTAAATCTCAAAGAAATATAACTTTACCTAAGTATATTGTCTCATACAAAATTGGTAAACTTTATCCACAATGTAGAAATATTATGGCTACTTGATTCACCTGAACTGTCCAGCAACGCAATTTTAAACCAAATAACTCTACTTGGTTTGTCACTAAAAAGACAAAATCCAGTAGAAGATGCGATAATTCTCGCTTTGTAAATCAATTCACGCGTCCCGGAACGCTCCAGTTTTTTTCCAAGAACTCGCTAACAGTATACGTGACTGTTCGGAGACTGACACACAGACCAATTGCTTGATCAGCTTCTTTAACAAGCAAATCAGACAGCATCTTGTCAGCTGCTTTATATAAAAAAGCAGTTTAAGGTACTTTAATGTGAATAAAGTTTATGCATTGCCGCGCTGAATAGCAATGCTGATACGCAATTAAAAAGGTACTTAAAATATATAACTCAAAGTAGAATTATTAAAACCTAAACACTTACAGAAGAAAAAAGTAATTGAACACAGCGCGTTCTTTATTGTCGTTTAAGTAAGTAGATAAATAATATGTTGTATAACTAACTAATATTTTAAGACTCAATCATAGCATTACATCTACAAACCATGTGGTTTTCGAAATAATACTTAATTAAGTAATTTATGTAAACTTTTTATATGGTAAGTAAATAAAAAAAAAGTAATGAGGCTCACAGAAACAGTAAGATAACAATTACGTAAGTATTTTATGACATTTTTTTTGCTTTAATCTTTATTTAGTTAAACTTTTATCTATCTACAAAGCACTAAAATAGGATACAGAACTAGATTAGCTTGGGGCTAGATGATCTGTGAATTGTCCAGTATTATTTATTTATTTACTATAAGTAGGTACTGTATATTTGATTAAGTTCAAAAAACAAAGGTACAGTGTACCTAGAGGATTCGATCCCGGTCGATTTTTTCTAATCCCGGGATTCGGGATTTTCAACAGTTAATACCGGGATCCCGGGATAATCCCGGGATTGTATTGGTAATAGACAGTGGTAGCAAAATAAAAGTAAAACATATCACAATCAAACTTTTATTTTATATCTTTACTTAAATCTTCAAAACAAAACAAAATTATAATTTCTTCTAATAAAATGGACAAAGTAGGCTCTTATAAAATAGTTTAGTGAATTATTGCATATTTAGTTTATTTTATTTTACAATAAACTTAAAAAAAAGCAACTTCTTAAAATTTGTCTAAAGAGATCAATGTTAATAGGACTCATATTTTAAATAAAAAAGACTACAAACTATTATTCACTTATGTAAGCCACGAAAATAAAATCTACTAGCTGACTCGCGCCCACTTCGTTGGGCATAATTCGACCGTTTTCTCTCCGATTCACTTTTCAAAACGGATTAAGCCTAAAGCCTTTTTGTTTTTCGTTTTTTTTATATAACCTACGACACTTAGCAATGATGTCTTTTGCTGAAGCAATGATGTTTTTTAAGCAATGATGAATTTTTAAAATCAGTTCAGTAGATCCCGAGATTACCCCTTACAATTTAACAAATACACAAACTTTACCTCTATATAATATTAGTATAGACTAGTATAGATGAAATAACAACGCATCCAACGTCTCATCCGAAAGCAAACTTCTTAATGTATTGCACAAATATGACTTTTAACGTCAAATGAAATCCCGAAAATCCCGGGATTCATTGAATTAAATCCCGGGATTTTCGGGACTAAAATATGACCGGGATCCCGGGATCCCGGTTTTCGGGATCCCGGGATCGCATCCTCTAAGTGTACCCCTACCCGCAAACAAGCGACTTAGCGGGTACGTTGGCATTCCGACAACTTCGTTACAAGCCGACTTGATCCAACACTTAATGTACCGACTCACACGGACTAAACTTAAGTATAAGTAAAGTTGCGTGTTTTATTCACGATTGTGAGGTAACTTTACTTATTCCTGGTCAAGTTGGCGTGAACTTTCTGTTTGTTTTGCTACGATAAATTGAACGTAGTTTGTTGAAGTTGTTATTGTGTAGGTACCAATATCAACATTTGCTTTCAATGTGTACGGTTTCACCATACATTGATCTTTACAGCAGACATAGAAAAAATGTATCGCTGTATCTGGGTCGCAGATGAACAACGACAAATGCAGAAAATAATTTGGCGGGACTCGCCTACAGAAAAGTTAAGAGATTATGTACTATGTACTGTGACTTACGGCATGAAGAGCGCACCGTGGCTCGCCATGAGAACATTAAAGCAACTAGCTATAGATGAAGGACACAAGTACCCTGAGGCTGCTAAAACACTACAAAACGAATTCTACGTTGATGACTTAATTAGCGGCCATAGCACGGAATTCGAAGCTCTACAACTACAGTCATCGCTCATTGAACTATTACAAGCTGCTGGCATGAACTTACGGAAGTGGTCATCTAACGATAGGTCTTTACTTCAAAACTTAAGTAAGGATCAAATTTCAACGGAACAAGTATTTAATTTTAAACACGAAGAAACAAAGAAAACCCTTGGACTCGGTTGGAACACTACTACTGATACATTCACTTTTCACTGGAACTTCGAAGAAATACCACAGCAACAGGTCACTAAGCGTCATCTTCTATCTGAGATCTCGAAATTATATGACCCACTAGGGTGGTTGGCGCCAATAACTGTGGCAGCCAAGATGCTGTTCCAGAAAGTCTGGATCAGTAAACTTGCTTGGGATGAAACTTTATCTACTGAATTAAAACAAGAATGGTTAAAACTTAGAAATGAACTTTGTGAAATAAAAACAATAACACTAAACAGATGGTTAGGATGGACTGATGGTGACATTGACCTACTATGTTTTTGCGATGCTAGCGAAAAGGCATATTCATGCGTCATCTATAGTCGTGTTATTAACGGAGGCTTACCGATTATAACGCTACTTGCAGCTAAGACTAGGGTTGCCCCACTCGCGCAGAAAATTACACTGCCACGAATGGAGTTGTGCGGCGCCCTTCTATTGTCACAACTAGTTAAAAAAACTGTAGAAGCATTCCGAGGACACAACATTACGATACAAGCATGGAGCGACTCCCAAGTTGTAATTGCATGGCTACAAGGGGACATCTCGAGATGGGAGAGATACGTTGCTAACAGGATAAGCAAGATCAATTCGGTCATCCCGGCTGAAAACTGGCACTACGTAAAATCGGAACTCAACCCTGCAGATTGCGCATCTCGAGGGATGGGAGCTACAAAACTAATAAACTTCGACCTTTGGTGGAAAGGACCTGATTTTCTACAAGGTTTTCAGAGTAAAAAAGTCCCGATGTGTTTATATACTACTAAAACAGGACTCAAATCAACGGTGACAGCCCTACAAAATAATCAAGACACAAATTTTATCCATGAACTTGTACACAAATACAGTTCATTGACACACATAGTACGTGTGACGGCATGGGTACGACGATTCAGCACAAATTTACTCAATGATTCAAAACTCTACTCTAATTACCTAACTGCCAGCGAGCTGACATCAGCAAATGAGCTTATTATCAAACATATTCAACACATGGAATTTGAAGATGAATATAGATCATTATTGGGGCGAGTCATAGACCTTCATCCTGGGTCTGACGGTCGTGTCCGGGTAACTACTATTAAAACTCAGTCTGGAATATTGAAGCGGCCCGTCGTGAAACTTTCGCGACTTCCCATAGAGACGGAAGTAAAAGAACAACAGAAAGATGAAAAGGATAAATCACCGATGGATGATTCAAAAAGCTGTACATTGAGCTCTCGCAGAGCAAAAAGAAACATAAACAAAACATTTACAACTTTACTAATAACATTGTTCGCACTAGTAACAGGAGTACATAGCGCCACCACTAGTGGCTCCCGCTCAAGTGCGCGTATTACAAGCTTTGAGCCTGATCGGCCAATTTATTATGATGAGCTTGGAAAAATGCAAACAATACATGATGAGTGGAAGCTTTTAATGTATTACAACTTAACTGACTACTGGGATGGTATCCAACGTGTTGAAAATTACCTTCACAACTTAACTGACTTTTGTCATAAATCGGATCCGAGATACTGCGGTACAACACTTGAACAGTTATCTCATGAAATGAAACTACTACAACATTACAACAGTATCTTACTTACTCCTCACCAGCACTTGGGCATCCGCAAGAGAAGAGGACTAATCAATGGAATCGGTTCAATCGCCAACAGCTTGTTCGGGGTTCTTGATCAAAGCTTTGCCGACCAGTACCATCAAGACATAGAACACGTTCAGAAAAATCAGGACTATCTACTTAGCCTTATGAAGAATCAAACATCAATTGTTGAGCTGGAAAACAAGGTGCTAAAGAAAACTGAAGAAAATATACACAACCAACTTAACATAGTCGATGGCTTCATGAACGAAACTACCTCTAATATAGCATCGATTGAGTCAAACCTGGAGATTATCATGGCTTCGAGTTACTTCAGTTCGACATCATTAGCTACTTATCTACTTATTAAAAATCTGAGGGAAATGCAAGAGCTACTATTTGATACACTTACTAATGTGTATAAAGGACATATGGATGTACATTTACTGACGCCTGTAAACTTGGTAGAACAGTTACATATTATCGCCGGAAGGCTACCAAAAAGATTATCGTTACCCTTAGAAAACGTCAAGGAAGACATACGAGACATCTACAAAATACTTTACGTGAAAGCTCGAGTAACATCGAACTATTTTTTGTTTGAAGTTCACGTACCTCTAACTACAGATGACGAGTTTTTGTTATACAAGGTAATTCCGATCCCTGTGAGAAATCAGACAGAATTCGCAATCATACAACTACAGTCGCAGTATATTGCGGTTAACTTTAAGAAAAACTCCTACATCTCTCCATCTGAAAAGGAGATAGAACGTTGTACGGTTATGTCACAAGATCGTTGGATATGTAATGAAAACATACCGATACATAGCTTAGAGAGCAAGAAAGCTCCATGCGAGGCAAACTTACTGAGTCATAGTTCGAACGCTCCCTGTGACGTCAAGAAAACGTCATGCGATGACACATGGATCCAGTTACATTCAACGAATACCTGGTTAGCTGTCTGTTGCGGGGATTGCACTTTGCGCACCATATGCGACAGTGACGTCAATTCATATGTTATGACATCTTCGGGCATTGTTACCATGAACCAAGGATGCATGTTACAATCCAGTGACTTCCAGATATACTCGCACAATGAGTACAACACCAATATGAAGATTGAGTCTAACTTCAATATGGCGTTCCTTAACTCAACCGTCAACAGCATCGTGAACCTGACCTATCACAAGATATCATGGGACATCCCAGAACAAGTGGACACGCAGGATATCGATCAAAGTCTTCAGTACCAAAAGGATAGAGAAATCCTGCCGGAGACAATTACGATTCATGACATCCATCAATATGCGATTTGCTACACGATACTAGCAATCATGGTAATAATGATCATCACTATCCTCTGGTTAGGCAAACGATCCCTATCGTACACTAAACGCTCGAGAGAGTCCAGCAAAGAAGACATAGAGATGAAGCTTCAACAACACGCAGCATCCCCACCAAGGAATCCGCAACATGAACCGAGGGAGCATCAACCGTCGTCTGTGACCAAGATAAAGGACAACATTTCGTTTAAATTCGACATGTGATATTTACTTGCTTGTTATGGCTTATTTTTCTTGGTACTCATTTATTTCAATTTAGTTATTCTTTGTGGGGTTGCCAACATGTACGGTTTCACCATACATTGATCTTTGGACGTGCGGAAGTTTAACCTTCGATGCACGCTCGACTCGCGAGGCACGTCCGATTAGATTATAACAGTTAGCATATTTTATCTTAAATTAGGAATCAGTGTGTAGCACGTTCGGGTAGACAATAAGTACTAGGTATGATCAACTGATCGGTGAGTTCGTAATAAGTCATTTAAGAGTCACCAGGAAAAATAGGTTACTTAAAACCTTTAACCCTGTTATATACTAAACTAGTAATAAACGTAAACTGCGTGTGATTCTTGTGCTTTTCGTATTCCTGGTTAGTCCTGTAGCTTCAGTGTAGTATCCAGACTAGTGGTACCAGTGCGGCTCCACAACTAACCATCAACATCTCATGTAAGGTGACACCAAATACTTTGGCCCTTACACAATGACTTTCGAATGGTTGATTATAATTAGGTCATTTTCGAATGGTTGAATATAATTAGGACTTTTCATGGATTTTTTATGCTTTTGCATAGTTTCTATCGCGGACCGAATCCAGAAATTCCGTAACGAAAATATCGAACGAAAATAACCTAACACTGTGCATGCGTAATCCAGCAAAAAATGCTATCTATGCTGTCTCCGAATGCCACATGTCTTTTTTTTTATTTAAGTAAGTGTTGGTATAAGCAGATTGCCCTTCTGATATTAAGTGGTTTGGGATGAAAATTGACCTTGCTATCCTAGATATGTAAGGACGAAACCAGGAGAGTGAAAGAAAATTCGTGAAAAATTCTCACTCAATTTATAAAAAATAATGACTACTTAATTTTTTGTATCATTTACTTTTGCAGAAAATCGTCCCGAAAGACTTACACAATGAAATATAAAATATTTAACTTTATTAAAATCACAAAGATCACTTTATATACTACTAGCTGACCCGTGCCTTCTTCGTTGGGCATAATTTGACCGTTTTTCTCCGATTCACTTGGCAAACGGACTACCACCTAAAAGCCTTTTTATTATTCGGTTTTGTATATAGCTTTTGACACTCAGCAATAATGTGGCTTTCTATATGTGAAAGAATTTTAAAAATCCGTTCAGTAGATCCCGAGATTACCCCTTACAGTTAAACAAATATACAAACATACAAACTTTACCTCTTTATAATATTATTATTAGTATAGATAAATATAGAATAAAATAGAATCGTCTTATATACTAGGTGATTCTAGGTGCCATATATACAGTAGAAGGTATTTAATACAGTAATATTAATCAACGTGAACTACGTACGTACACAAGAAGTTAATCAAGCCATAGCTACATGAGCCTATTCAAATCTGCTGACCTATAAGGCGATGTCAAAATGTATACAACTATTATTATGTTCATCAAATCGTGCAAAGATTAGTAAACAGATGAGACATTTTGTGAAATTAGTTTTATAATTTTTATTTTATGAATAAATATTCACGGACAACTCACACATCACACTCTAATCCCAAACTAAGCAAAGCTTGTACTATGGCATTGCTGACAGAATACTTATATTATATATATTTTTGTTAATACATACATAGAATACATAATAACATCCTGACACAGAACAAACATTTATGTTCAACACAAACATTTGCTCTAGGTGTGAATTAAACCTACGACCCACAGCATGGAAGGCAGAGCTAATTCCAACTGAGCTGATACATAGATTACATAATAACACCCAGACACAGAACAAATATTTATGTTCAACACAAATATTTGCTCTAGGTGTGAAATGAACCTACGACCCACAGCATGGAAGGCAGCAAGCAGCAAGAGCTACTACCAACTGAGCTGTGACGCCTGTCTTTAGATAGATAGATAAAAAGTCTTTATTAGTGTCACATTTATTTAGAGAATCAAATCAAATATATCTTTATTCATTAAAATCACAAGGATCATTAAGAATCGTCTTACATACTAGGTGATTCAAGGTGCCAGTACCACGCGCCCAGAGCCTAGAAGAACGGGCAAGAAACTTACGGCCTGGTTCCTACCGTTTTTTTACGTGATCCTTCTTACAAAGAATTACTATTAAATAAAATTAAGTACTGAAGTTCCAGTGCGGTGTCAATTTAACTTCTAGTAAGCTGTGGATAATGTGGTTATAGATTTACAACTATTTCTTCTAACTTATACTGATTTTAATAACTGTTTTTTGTCCCAAATAAATAAATACATCTGTAATCTCTGTACAGAATAATCGTTCTACTCTATGATTTAAGCCTGCTAGGTACGATAGCTAGACAATACCCGGCAGTGGACTGTGAACCAGATAGGCCTAAATTAATTAATGTAAGGGTTAGATTCACATCTTTTGTCCCTCGGATAGGGCGTGAATAGGCCTATTTATGACATTTTGGTATGCAGGGATAAAGAAATGTTATTTTAGTTAAATTATGCTTTTGGTAGACAATAGAATATGGTTGAAGTTTTTTGACGTGACAACGTCTTATAATTCGATAGAGCCGGCTGCACGCACGAAAAAACATGACTCATGAGGCGTTCTGAGGCGTTCTGAGGCGTTCCATGAAGTGCAAGCGAGAGCGCGGAACGAGCGACAAAGAAGCACAATCGGCCTTTGCGTTTGTTGTCACGTTCAACTATCGTCAGTAAACCGACTTTACAGACAACCATTTTTTGTTTTCATTTATATACTTTATGCATTGTATTAAGTATGTCAGTCTTCTAGTACCCATAACACAAGCTCTGCTTAGCTTGGGGCTAGGTGATGTTGTGTGGATTGTCTAGCATTATTTATTTACTTGTGTGTAATATCTGACTAGTGTTTAATGATTTTGAGGTGGCGAACGACTAGAACTTGCACTTTTTTCAGTTATCGGGACGTTTGACCTATTTCAATTGACCTGAAACTAATTAGGAATTTCACTCATGTCATTAAAAAAAAAATAGTTTTTTTTTCTGATCTTTATACCCTTTTAAATTCATATTTTTACTTAACTAATCCAATAAATCGTTGATTTTTCAATGAAACACAATACAGTCAAGATTTTAGCCAAAAATTCAGAATAAAATATACACTGCTACTGATACGATATCATACAAAATGCGATAACAACATATAAATAAACAAATGTGAGTACTCCAAGTACACATTTTCACAGATTTACTTTGTACAGTTTTAGAGACCGATGTATGAAATCAATGAAATGTCTATGAATATATTATTTATAGACATTTCATATATTATTATATATAAAATATATTATTTATTCAAGCGTGTAAGGTACGTTATTTAGCTGCATACTGCAGTGGCCCTTGCTTTGGCACGTTCTTCATGCATTCTTCATCTGTTGATTTTCAACACGATATTTTTTTCTTGATAGTCGCGTCGTTATCGTCCCGTGTAAAACGCAAGTATTCGCCTGGAACAGACCGGATAATACGCATTGAAATATGTTATTACTGTTTTAGTATTGTTATTTTTATAGCCGTACAGACTACAGAGCCTATAAAAGCTCCCTGAAGCCTGTTTAAGTGAAATTTGTGTTAGCCGCAAGAATTTTTGCGGTAAAGTGATTCTTAGATGGAATTTATTATATGTGTTACAAGGCTTTATTGTTGCGTTTGGGTAAGTAAAGCGCTTCAAGCGTACTGTTGCGGTGTAAATTCTTTAAATATAATAATATTAGGTAGGTAATTTTTTTGTTATTTATTGGTTGCTAATTTTGATGAGTTGTGATTTTTAAAATAGCTTAGCTAAAAAGTTGTTTATTTTGTTAGTAATATAGTTTATGGAATAAAAAGTCATTGAGATTTTTAAAATTTACTGTTTTAAAATTTGAAATAAACTGAGTTACTGTGTTAAAATATGAAATATATTAAAAATACGATTTTTTTGCAGATTTAAATATTTCATGCTACGGAGTATACTCTCTAAATTCACATTTATTTTACGGATTGATATACTTAGATTTAATATTTCACAATCAAACACATTTTATAATTGTGTAAATAACTATACAAAAAATCTTAAACATAATAATATAATAAGCGACTAAAATCTATAATTTCAAGAGAATATTTGCAAAACAATAATAATATAACACAACAATATTCTACATTATTTTTCCTTGACAGTACATTTCTGAGTAAGTACGTAAGCTTTGTTTATTTTTGTTGATGTGTAAAAATGTTTACGCGCCTACGCGCGTAGCTACTGCGTAGCTGTTTCGTAGCACTTTCGTAGCATTTCCGTAGCGAGTGAGCGTCATAGGTAGATGAATTATACATAAAAATAATGTATGTCTGAATCTTATGTATAATCATAGCGGGTGGAAACAAATAAGGCCGTTTCATTTTATTTTGAAATTAAGTATGGATAATTATAATTATTATTTATTTTTAGATATGTAACATATAAGTAAATGAAATAAATAAATAAATAATAAAATAAACATAGATACGTTAATAACCATTTCCAAGCAATTTAAAAAAAAAATTAAACATAAATTATAAAAATGTCAAATAAACAATCGTAAAAATAAATCCATTCCATAAAAATAATAATTAATCGGTAATAATCATTAAGGTCCACTTTTGATTGGTACGTGTAAGATTTTTTAAGTAAGTTTGTCTCGAACTTTTGTTATCATTTGAGCCAAGTCGGTCTTATCGACAGGTAAAATAAACTACGGCTTATTATATGCGTAACCTAAATTTATGTAAGTTTTTTTGCAGTATGTATGTAATGTGTTTTTATTCGAAATTGAATTTAATTAATTACGTAATTCGATTGGTACTGATTTGGATCAGTTGAACTGTCTATAGATCGTTTGCAACGGTCTGTACATAGTTCAACTGTTTCTTATGTATTTTACATGACTATGTACATTTTGTACATATTTAATTAAAGGTTATCTTAAGTAATTACATTTTTTTAAATACTACTTAGCTATCACACAAAACAGTCTGAAGAATCCCATTTTTCCAACCATTTCACAACGTACTTACCTTATTTTAAAAATGCAAATCACACTGCGGAGTAAAAAAGGAATGGGAGGCTTCGACCCTATATACCTGCATACATTCACGTTCATCATCATTCAAAAGTAATGACAGGCGTCACAGCTCAGTTGGTAGTAGCTCTGACTTCCATGTGGGTCGTGGGTTCGATTCCCGCCCAGAGCAAATGTTTGTGTGATGAACGAATGGAAAAACTATTAAAATAAATCTATATGTCTTTTAAATAAAATATACATCGAATCGATGCATGTCTAAATAGACGATAGAATAGACAGAACTCGAATCGATGCATGTCTAAATAGACGATAGAATATACAGAACTCGAATCAATGCTTGTCTAAATAGACGATAGAATATACAGAACTCGAATCGATGCATGTCTAAATAGACGAAGAATGCTTCATGTTGAGGGTAGATCCCAAAGAGCGAATGGAAGGCGCAGCGTATGGAATGTAATGCCATTACACCGCCATTTTGTTAATGCAGATGCATAGACGCCTCGCAACGGACACGTAGGTTTAGCTGCAGTTTAACCAAACCAGACATTATGTTATATGCCTGTTTTAATATATTTTGACAGGTGTCACAGTTCAGTTGGTAACTCTGCCTTCTTTGCTGTGGGTCTAGGTTCTATCCTTACCGAAAACCAAAATTTGTGTTATGATTGCATTTGCACTTTTTGGTGTTGGTATGTATGTACAAAACGTATATATACAAAATACTGTATCATTAATCAATTCCTTTAATTTGGCAGTACACTGTGTTGTGTAGTGTTCCTAAATATGTATTAATTTATATATATTTTTTACAGAATAAGTATTAAAATAATGACTATAAAATATTTAATTAGCGATTCCAAATTATACAACTATACAAAAAACTATTATTATTCCAAATACCCAGTTTTACTTTCCCATTGCAGCAAAATCCGACAGAAAAATAAAAAGCTTTCCGAATTAATTCCTATGGTTCTTTGAATAATTTATAACGGATTACATTATCACACTACTTAGCTGTTTTTCCAAGGTTCGCCTCACTAGCAGTTTCCCAGTTCGTCCGGTCGCATATTTCTCTCCATTATCGCCGCTATTAAAATTTTTGCTTTTGTTGCATTTTTAATGGACCTGTAGGTACTTAATTTGGTTAAAATATGCATATTTTACATTGGATCCAATGAACAATATGCATATTTTTTTTTTTGAGTCTTTTACGCGAACGAGCCGAAAATCGTACGTTACTGTAATTTATAACGTAAATATATTTTCGAATAGAAAAATTTATTGTTGTTCGGGTGTGAACCCACGACAACTTAAGACCGTAAGACGGGGTTGCTACCGCTAGACATCTAGTAGGTACTCTTCTGTTATTTAGCATATTTTACATTGGATCCAATGAAAAATATGCATATTTTTTGTTCATTATTTTTTTTATACGTGAACAAGCTGAAGATTAATGTAATTTACAACGTTAATATATTTTCGAATAGAATAATATATTAATGTACAGTCGGGTGTGAACCGACGACAACTTAAGAACGTATGACGGAGTTTCTACCGCTTGACCACCGGTACCTTCCTGATATTTAACGGCCTTTTCATTTTGTAAAAGCGATTGAAGTTGTAATTTCACAGTTGCATTTCAAATATTATAAAAATAGAGAATATTACAATTATGTTATTGTTATTATTAATTTTGACGACCAACGTTGCGCGGCGGGCGAAGGTCGGCCTGCGACGCGGAGGTTGCGGGTTCGATTCCTGCCTTGGGATAAATGTTTGTACGATCTGCAAATATTTATTCCGGGTGTTCTGGGTATTTTATACGTATAATAAAAATATCTATCTATGTAATGTATTGTATTAAGTAAGTCAGTCTTCTAGTACCCATAACACAGGCTATGCGTAGCTTGGGGCTAGATGATGCTGTGAGGATTGTTTATTTATTATTTATTTATTAATTATTGTAGACTATTTTAATATAAAATAAAATAAAAAATAAAAAGTCATTTATTTTTCTTACACAAAGTTAAAACAGTTCCAACACTAAAGTACAAGCAAGAGTTTGAGACTAACTTTGTGAAAGACTGGTGCCTGATGTAGATTAATAAAAATCTGTATTACAGGTCACCAGGCCCCACTCTGTAAGCTCTTACAGCTTTTGGTAAGTAGGATAAGAAATAGGTACAGTTTATTTTTGCTTAAATGGTATAAATAAATCCAATCTAAAGAATATCGTATATAAACACAATATAAATATATGTAACATAATGTAAATATAACGTTGTTTCACAAAATAGGCGGAAGAAGCAATATTACTAAAACTAGTGTACTTATAAAAATATTTCTTAGATACCTCAGAGATTCATTATGAGGTTCCTAAGACTAGAAACTTGAAAAGGATTCTGGGAAACTGAGATAAGGAACTAATCCTGAACTAAGTTAAGTCACTTTAAACCGACGCGATAATAGTGTGTCCAATATTGTTAATATTAACTTTTGAAAATAATGTGGCAACATTTTTACGAAACTTGCTACTAGTGTCCCCAAACACACAAAATTAAATTAAAATTTAGTAAACAAGAATTTTTATTTGACTATTATTTATTAGCATTTATATTTATTTAATCGCCTAAATCTTGTCAGTTACTTCAAGTCGGTTAGAAAATGCTGCTTGATGTAGTTTCCACTCCAACTGTCATCTAGCTTCTGATCTGTCAATGTCATGCATAAGTTTTGGCGGGAATACGTCGGAGAGGAAGTCTCTAGCAAGCAGAGGCGACGGGCGGACCAGTAAATACCAGCTTGGTGCAGCATGAAGCCAATGTTCTATAACAATTGTTGAATTTACAACATATGTTGTTAAAAAAACAGCGTCGGTTTGTAAAGAGCTTTAGAACGAGACAATCTTAGCTCTAGCTAAGAGCTTTTGTACACGGAGCTTAGCAAGCTTTGTGGTCTAGTGGAAAGGATCTTAACTTACGACCCTCAGGTCGTGGGCTCAAAATGGAGCTTTCGAACAATATCTACTAAAATATTACGTGTTTTGGAACGAAGTTCCTTAACACGCGTTGCGAAAGAGGGCTAGACGGAAAAAATAAGACCAGAAGTTGTAACGACACTTTTTGCTATGTAAGCCAGTTTATGTGAGCGAAATTATATCTATTTTAATCATAATCATCATTTTCCTACCCTTGTCCCACATTATGTGGGGTCGGTTTAACACGTCTTCTTCTTCCACTCTCCTCTTTAGGACGTCATCTCACTCCTTTCTTACACATGTCATCATTCACACAGTCTATCCTGTCTATCTTTTATTTGGCCTAAAATTATATCTATTTCAATGCATTAAATATAAATGAATACGGTAAAAGCTGAAGAAGTATTTGAAGGCTTCAGTTTTAGTGTGGTTTTAAAGTTAAATAGCAATAAAGTTTTATTTCTACACT
Organism: Ecliptopera silaceata; assembly: GCA_932527185.1. Taxonomy (NCBI): domain Eukaryota; kingdom Metazoa; phylum Arthropoda; class Insecta; order Lepidoptera; family Geometridae; genus Ecliptopera; species Ecliptopera silaceata. Next base: position 2,500,687 of record OW052208.1, on the reverse strand, counting down.
GACCTGAGCAGTTTCATAGTGTTCCGGTTAAGACTAGCTGTAACCTATGGCTTTGTACGCGTTCGTTTGTTTTGGAAAAGCTTGTGAATAATTCTCATTGTGAACGACATAAATACATCATAATTGAATCCAGAATAAATTCAGCTTTATAATAGCATCCTCCTCCATAGTCGGTTCCTCACTGATGAGGATTGTGACTCCTATCCAACGTCTTGTGTACAGCGACTCTCAAATTGGAACGGTCGGTAGCTTGATGGAACGCTTCATGCACCGGCATTTGCAATTGCTCCGACACTTGGTCAGCCCATCGCTTAGGACTGCGCCCTCTCGGTCTCTTGCCCTCCAATTTGCCTGTCAGAAGTAGTCTCTCGATGTTATCGGTATTTCTGCGGGCAATGTGGTCAAATAATCAGACTCACAAATCATGGTAAATATCCCGTTTATAATGAAAACAATGTGGTCATAGAATTAAAAAAAATCTGTGCAGGCAAGTTGAAGACAATCGCTTTCGATGTTGTAGCCTAAGTTGATAGCATATGTTTTATTAAAGTTGGTTCTGTAGTTAGTAGTGTAGGAGTAATGTTCAGACAAACATACAGAGTTTTAGTGTACAGTTTTATAATAGTAAATATAGATGGTGAAATGCATGTTAAAGATAGAACAACTTTTATGGAATGCATTCAACTGCACTCAGTAAATGAACAAGGCTTTGAATTATAAATTAAACTATACTCACTGAAATGTCTGGAATCTTATTAATCTTAAAATGCAATTGTAAATTAAATTACTTTGCTCAAGAATTTGATAGTTCTATAACTATATTACGCGCTGCCGTAATAAACTGTCAAAAGGAAAAAAATAAAAGGCAGAGTGTACCCCCCTATCGATCCTCAAAATCTCCAAACTGTGTTCGCTCATGTTTATTTATTTCGTAATTTGACTGGACTAGTATTTGAAACTTACGACTATACAGTATTTACAAAATGTACATTTACATATAAAATACATAAGAAACAGCTGAGCTATCTACAGACCGTTGCAAACGATCTATAGATAGTTCAACTGATCCAAATCAGTACCAATCGGAAGCGTACCCAAGACACTGGCTGCATTGCCGCGCTGAATAGCAATGCTGATACGTTGGGCCAGATACTCACCAGCCCTCGGGTCACGCGTCGCTTCGACTAGACGCCCAGAAATAATTTTGAAAACGTGGTGGGCCTCGGTACCCCACGGACCTAGAGTCTCGACCCCAAGAGGAGCAAATATGTACGCCCTGTCGAGACCTGCATATTTGCGTCTCTTGAGATCCTCGGCCGAATCCGCCGCCGCACCAGCCCGAACGGATGTCTGTGACAGATGAGAAGGAGCAAGGGTATCGACACAAGTTGCGTCCCACACCAATACCACACCGTATTTGAATAGTTAATTAATAAATAACTATATTTTTATTCACAAACAAACTAACGACCATTGGTTACTAAATTCACATAAATAAATAATAATTAATATAAGAAACAGCTGAGCTATCTACTTTTAGGTTAAAAAAAGGTTATACCTAAATAAGATAGGTTTTCCAAATTGCAACTAGAATTTGCAATAAAACAGGTTTGTTTACGAGTCTCTTTACGAGTACTTATGTCATTGCGTACAAAAGTGCGATGAAGAAATGAACGGTATAAATGGTGTTTCTAATAAATAGCGGCCGTTATAAGACGGTGTTTTTTTGAGTTAAATTTGAGTTAATTTAAAGAAAAAAACAAACATTATATACAACTATTTTTGTTTGACATATTAAAATTGTAAATTGTACTTAAATTGATATTTTGATATTTAGAAACTGGAATGAAATAGTTTGAGATTGAATACTACACGACATATGAATAAATATTTCTAGAAGATGCGTATAATAACTTAATTTTGTTGGTTGATTAATGAGTTAAAATATCAGTATGACATATATCTTTTTTTAAATAAAAGATTTATGTTGATTTTATCAGTGGTTTTTATAAAAAGTATAATTTGATTTAATTATAATTACCTATATAATTATAATTACCTCAGAAAACTAAGACCTAAAGGTATTCTAAACGTTGAACTTACCCTTCCGGCCGTTTTCGCAACTAATTTTCGTAACCAGTTGCGAAAACGGAAATATTATTCTTTACCCGCAACTGGTTGCGGCAGAAGAATAAATTTTCTTTAACCGCAACCAGTTGCGAATAAAGAATTCATATTTTATATTATATTTTAAGAAAAATATTGGTAACCTAGGATAGGTAAAAAATGAGTTTCACACATAAACAACCAAGAGGTTTGAATAAGAGGTGAGTTGTTATCTTCATTTAAGTAAAATAAATCTGAAAAAATATTTTTTTATGAAAAAACCTAGAATACAATTTTCCTTCAAAGTTTATAAAACATTAGAATAATTTCTTATTAAATAATTACTTATTCTTATTTCTTGTTAGTGAGCTGGCGTAAATTTATTTTATGTACGAGTTCCACTCTTTGGCTGACCGCATTATAAAAGTAAAACTATAAAAGTAGACTTTTTTATATTTGTGAAGCTTAAAACTTAAAAAAATATTTATAAACATTTTTGGGTTGCATTGATTGCTGCTAATTCAAAATGTAGGGTAATGTTTGTAGGAGGGGGCTCAAAAAAATAGATGATTGAAGCGAAACAATAATTCATTATAATGCGATAAATAAAAAAATATCGCGGAAAGACAAAACCACATTGGTTTTGTGAAACGAAATGATCATGAAAGAAGGTGCGAAACAGGAAATAAATTCTTTTTTCGCAACTGGTTGTGAAACATAAAAGCGTTACTGTCTAGTTGCGAAAAAAGAATTAAAACTCTTCTGCCGCAACCAGTTGCGGGTAAAGAATTATATTTCCGTTTTCGCAACTGGTTACGAAAATGGGTTGCGAAAACGGCCGGAAGGGAACTTACTGCGCAAACCCGTGTAAAGAAAACCGTATTTTCGCACCCACTTTATTTCCGTACCCAAGTTTGCACACTTTATTTTGTTACATTTTCTTAACCAATGAGAGTTTTACACTAGCCGATACTGACACGATATCGGTATGACTTGTACTGCTTTTTTTATTTGGGTACGTATCAGATGAAACTAACAGGTTACCTACCTTATTTTAAGTGGTAGTAGTACTTACTTCTACCACTTAAAATAAGGTAGGTAAACTGCCCAAATCAAGCTTTTTATTATTTTTGATATATTCTTATTCATATTAGATAATTAAAAACTGTATTATTTGCACCAAAAAAGACATAACATTGAGGTAAAGTCTACAACGGCCTTAGCGCTAAAAGGAATCTATACCAGAATTCTACCAGATGTCAATATTATAAAACTTTTTATAACTGAAATTGAGGTAATATATTAAAAAGATTAGTTATTAAATTCAATAATTTTCATTAATAATGACGTTCTGCTTAGAATCATCTAGTACGTAAGATGTTTCAAAGTGATCCTTGTGATTTTATTGAATATTTTTGATTGAAGTTAAAAGTTAGCCAATATCGTGTAGATGTCGTATCGGTGGTTGTATAAAAACAGCCAATGAGAATAACCTTACAAAGCTCAACAAAACTGTACTTCAGCTAGTTTTCTACGAAGTTTAGCAATAGACGTGTATTTGTGTTGCCATCTTTGGTGTCGATGAGCTTCCTATTTTATAGCATTTAAATATCATAGAAGTGGCAACACTTGTTCAGTTGTTATTAACTCTGCTTTCCATGCTGGTCGTGGGTTTGATACCCACCAAAAGAACATAATAAATATTAACAAACATTTTATGAACATAAATATGTTTCATTAAATATATAAATATGTCATTAAGTAAATATATATTCTTTTTATAAATACTTAAGAATATTTATAAAAAGAAGAATTCTGAAACCCACATTTATGTATGTTTAATTATTGAGTTATAACTATACATCTTGTTGGACTACACAATCTAACACAATACAAACCAAGACAAAAGCAAAAATTTCCAGTTCAGTCAAAATCGCGCTGACGATCACTTATTCACCCCAAGTCTGGCAACCCCATCATTCATAATGACAGTAAAAAAAGTGACGTATCCGAAAAACAATAGAACATCACACAACAACACATAAAACTCCTTTTTGTGTACCACAGCGCGTTTGAATAAATCAACGCGCTGTCGACAGGAGCGATCCTATTGTTAGAACAGATTTACAATGAAACAAGACAAGAAAACAGGTTATATAGTTAGGTTAGTTATATAGTTTAGTTTGTATATAATAATAAATCAATAAATAGTGCTGGACAATCCACACAACATTATCTATCCCCAAGCTAAGCAGAGCTTGTGTTATGGGTACTAGAAGACATACTTAATACAATACATTACATAGAAAGATATTTTTTATTATACATATGAAATCTTCCTGCAGGAAGATAGATGGGCCACAGTCGTCACACAATGGGTGCCTGTGGATGGACGACGAAACCGAGGCAGACCAAGAAAACGTTGGCGTGACGACTTGGATACTTATGACGGAACCTGGTGGGAAGCAGCGGCTGATAGAAAAGAATGGAAGAAAAGGGGAGAGACCTTTGCCCAGCAGAGGGACAGTATAGGTTAATTAAAAAAAAATTATGAAATATCCAGAACACCTGTATACTCTGTGTTGTCAAATAAATATATTTCATTTCATTTGTTATTCGTGAAACCTGTTTTCTACGTGTAGTATTGTACAGAATAATTTAGTACTAGTTGATCAGGTGTCAGTAGTGCGTTGCAGGGTTTAGTTTTTAAAACAAAAAGTTGGCGGGCTTGTGTAAAAATACCTTTGCAATGTACGGGTTTTGGGAACTGTTTTGTTCACTTTTACAAAAGAATAACAAACTTGCAATACTGTTTTAGTTCAAAATTAATCTTTTTACAATCTACAAAAGTGTATTGACCACACTTTTGTACATTGTAAAAAGGTGTTTACACAATCTGGTCAACTTTTTGTTTTAAAAACTAAAGCTTAGGGTATGCGCACACTATTGACAAGACTGTAGCAACAGTTGTATTAGTGTAAGTTTACAGTTATAGTATTTTACGTTCCAATAGTTAAAGTAAACGTTAAGCCACAAGACTTTAAAATGTTTTATAGCGTTTGGTCGTTGGTGTGCGCTCTCTTACTGGTACAAGAGACATCTTCATGTCTCAGATAGATAAACTTTTTCGAAAAAAAGATAACCACAACACAACTTTTTACTAATTCAGTTATGTAAATAAAATAGGCGGGTTTATTGCTTATAGCGATATCATAAGAGTGTCATGCAACAAATCACAGAGTACAGGTATCAAAGACAGTACCTACCACTTAAAATAAGGTGGGTCGATGACTTGTCTAAAAAAAACTTATTCAAAGGTTGAACATAAAATATCATAAATTACAAACTTTTTCTCCAATAACTAACTCAGCTTTTAAAAACATTCTTTTTCTAGAAAATTTATATTATTTTCCGTTTTACCCCTTCAAAGGCGTTTGAAACGGCAAAAGGATTCTTCCTGGCTGGGCAAAGAAATATGGCTTAAAAATAGATTAAACCACTACCACAGGGTTGTAGACAGATAGCTCACTCCAGCATTTAATTAAGCTATTTTTTTAATTATAGGTTTAAAATTAATGAACAAATACACCATTGTTACAATTTGTAATACCATAATTATGAATTTTTTGTTTTATGTTTTTATGTGTCTTCTGTTTGGCGACAAATAAATATTTATCTTATCTTATCTTATAATTACGAGTTTTCTGTAAAACTTGTTATCCCAATAAGATTCAGGACTGCCCGACGAGCGTAAGAAATCACTTTGAACCCAAATGTTATGAATTTTTAAATACAGCTTGACCTCTTAACTAAAAACAACTCTACAAGGATTTTTTTTATAGTGGTGACAGATATTTTGGCATACGCGTAGGAACGTTGCGTATTAGACGAATCATCTCAGTTTCGACATTAGTCAAAGATGCTTTTGGCCTTCTGTCTATCTGTTCACACCTGTATCATCATTATGTTGCATTTAAACTAAACGTTACTGAGCTAAATTAACAAAGCACTGAAAATTCAGTGTTTAATTTAATTGTATTTCTTTGTAAGAAGGATCATGAAAAAAAGGTAGGAAATAGGTAAGTTTCTTACCCGTTCTTCTAGGCTCTGGTCGCGTGGAACTGGCACCTAGAATCACCTAGTATGTAAGACGATTCTAAATGATCCTTGTGATTTTACGTCGGTTTCATCAGTGAGCTATCTGTAACCTGTAGCAGCAGCGCTAAGACGCGATCAGTAAGGAAATTGCTTTAGGAATGCCCTTTGTGCCTCGTTTTATTTTCTGCAGTAGAATTTGCCGGAATGTTATGCAAAACGGAATCAAATTATCTGTTTTGATAATTTTTTTTATCATTAAAAATGTTTTGTTGTAGAGATATTTTCAACGTAATTTAAGAAGATTTAATTAATTGATGTTTTTCTACACCGTTTCAAGTACCAAAATATTGATTTCCGGAATGTTCGAATTGTTGTGAAAAACTGAACAAATAAACACACCTAGGTACGATCCATTGTTCAGACAGAAACTGATTTTATTTTATTTCATTTTAAGCTTAAATTAAATCATATATTTTTCACAAAAAAATAACAAAAACTGACTATATCGTGACACGCCAAACACTATGTTAAAGCGATCTAGAAATCGACTCAAAGTAGTGGCGACATCTAGTTGTGAAATCAGAACTAAATATACCTACATAAAACATACAAAACACATACAGTCAAACTGAGAACCTCTTTTTTTGAAGTCGGTTTAGTGAGACCCTTAGTCCACAGACGCAAAATGTCAACTCCACTTTATCATTTCACATTATATTGTATTGATTGGTTTATTCCTAACCTTATCACAAGTCGAGACGTTCACATTCTATATATCAGATGTTATTACCCACGAAATACACGTATGAAATGAGATTTGTTGCTACATATACCTATTTACTATTGAGATGCGATATTGAGTTCTAAACTCAATAAGACAAAGCAGATGTTACTTGTTTATGTCATAAACTTGGAGCGGGCTGGGATAGGATTGTGTTCCTCTGCGAGCTATAATAAAACTGTGATAAATCGCGACTACGCCTACGCCGCCGAGGCGACTACTGCTGATAGTTGAGTAGACATAAGTAGAGTAAAAATAATTTAAGTTAACTAGTTTTATATATTTACATACCTAAGCAGTAGCAATAAAGTCTATTTTATTTTATTTTATTTTATATCGCGACTAAGATGGATTGAACAACTGGTAGTGATGTTTTAATTTGCTACGTAATTGCAGACTGATTTATAGCATGGGAGATTTAAGACATTTTGTTTAAAGACGTCTAAGCTATCAGTGCAAAAAATATAATCATGCTATTAATATCTAGATATCTAATATCTAGATGTTGCTGGCAAAAACAGTATGTGAAGAGCCGAAGACCGGGCCCAGTGGCGCGTCTTGGGAGAGACCTACGTCCAGCAGTGGATATTATATGATGATAATGCTATTAACGTAACGTCTAAAGCTATAGTCAATCAATTATTTGTCACTGACATTTTTTTTTAACCCAGCAGCTATACTGCCATATTATAGCTATCACTGGTATACAATAATTATGCAATAATATCTCATATAAACGCTATATTCAAATGGATGTTCAATTCGCTGCGTCCTAGTGCAGCCAACTCGAAATGAAATTCTGATCCATTATGCAATATTGCAGTGTTGCGTAATGTATTCTGTTCTTGCAACTCGTGCCTATTGACACAGAATAAGTATTCTACACACAGAAGATATACTTTTCTTAGTGCTTATCGACACAGAATAATGTATGCTTCATAAAGTAGACACACTTTGCATAGAGCTTATCGATCGACACAGAATATGTATACGACATACAGTAGATACACTTTGCTTAGTGCTTATTGACACAGAATCAGTATTCTACACACAGAAGATATACTTTTCTTAGTGCTTAACGACACAGAATAATGTATGCTTCATAAAGTAGACACACTTTGCATAGAGCTTAACGATCGACACAGAATAAGTATTCTACATACAGAAGATACATTTTACTTAGTGCCTACAGACACAGTATGAATACAATAATAACAGTTTAATTTGTGCATAAAAACGGTTTATAACCGTGTGTTTGTTTGTGTGTGTGTTTAACCTTTAACCTTTGTCACACCGATCACGGTTATTAACCGTGATCGGTGTGACAAAGGAAGGAGTTTTTCTATACTTAAAACAGTACGATCTCACAATATAGTACCCTTTGGTACGTCTATTACTCTAAGGTAAAAACACGCGTTCAAAAGTAATGGTAATTCAAGTTCCGTATAAATTCAACTAGCAAATTCTGTATGTAATGTTTGCTATTAATTATTTCAAGGCGTAATTTAAATATCTTGAGGGAACACAAATACTTACTCTTTTAAATAATGGGTAATTCTAATCATTTTCAAAATATTTTTATATAATTATTGTTACTCGTAGGTAGTTGTGTTCATATTAATCAAATCAAATCATTTATTGCTTGTGGGTCCAGGTACATAAATACACTGGACTGCAATACTAACGGCCGGTTTCTGGAACGATGATCAACAAAAAAATAAAATAATTACTATGTGTCAAACTCGGATCAATCGTGATTTGGGTTTCCAGAAACCGGCCGTAAGTATCACACTTTTAGAATTTATTTTTCTTCTAAACTATAGAAGTTAGAGATTTCAAATAAAAAATTAGATGGAGAGTGTGTAAGGCATCTCTAGATCCTGCTAATTAGCATACAAATATTACACAAGTACCTAAGTAGGTATTAATGTACATTAATGATAATTAAGCACCAATACGTTTAATTTAAGAGAATACATCTTATTTATAATTTTCTTTCCATTTTACAGAATAAAAACATTTTTCCGCGATAATAAAATTTATCTTTTTCCTCCCTTTGTAGCTGGAGGCTTCGAAGGTCTTCATTTTGGTGAAAAGATAAGCTTCTCCAAGTACAGATAAGGGAGAAAAAATACAAATATTTCCCTAATCACGCCATTCCGGACCCCTCTGCACTTCTAAAGTATCTAATTTTTTGCAAGAAATTTGTAATATTTAGGGTTCGTTGAAAATTAGGTTAACATAAATTAAACAAATTTTTAAAATGAAACATTTAAATGTCAAATTTAAATACTTTAATGATTTATGAAAATGCAGGATACAATTTATTTATTTTTAAGTCTAAATTTTTTAGCAGTAAAAATTTCACTGCCATCTGTCATATAATTCTGATAATTATAAGTACCTACTAGTTAATTTCGTCATAAATTAATTTAGTAAAATCACAAAGATCCTAATGATCTTTGTGATTAGGATCGTCTTACTTAATACAAACATCACTGCCTGACAGTAGAAACAAACTTTTTGAGCAAAAGTACCTATTACTGTTATTTAGACAGGCATCTCGGTTCAGCTGGTAGTAGCCTTCTATGCTGTGAGTCGTCTCTGGGTGTTTCTATGTATAATAAAATGTATGTATGTATTCTATCAGCCATCCAGTTGCCATATTACTAGCCGTATTACTAGCTTTGATTTAGTTTTTATTTGAAATGTTGAGTTCACGTCTAAATTATCTTACAATAAATTAGATTCAATCTTAATAAATATTTTTGGACATTTCACACATCACATTCTAGTCACAAACTAAGCTAATACTATTACTACCGGCATTTTTTTTAAATACATAGTAACACAGAACAAATATTTATGTTGAAATATAGAAAGCCATTTGATAAACCGTTACGCGTAAAATAAGTATAAGAGTAAAGGTGTAGGTTGTGGTTAAGTAGGAAGCAATAGCCCACGGCTCTTCCCGTCTGGAATGTGGTTGGTATCCCTAAGGAACCATATCTTTCTTATTTGTACGGTACTTCCACAAGAACTTGTAAATATTGAACCAATATCAAGAAACTGTCAATATCAGTACTACAGTCTCAAAAGCTGTCTTGCTTTTTCAGAGAAACAAAGACGAAACACATTGTTACAAAGATATACATATTGCAAAGGTATGCATGTCTGCATATAAGTGACGGGACGAGACGTGACGGGACGGGACGGGACGTTACTTTTAATGAAAATTATTAAGCACCTTATTTATAAAAATCACTCTTTTATCATGCGTATTGTTGTAATTTCGTATATACTGCATCTTGACGAGCAGTTTGAACTTACAGCGTGGGGCCTGGTGACCTGTAATACAGATTCCATGAATCTAACTCAGGCACCAGTCTCTCACAAAGTTTGTCTTCAACTTTCTTTTCTTGTTTATTATATGCTGAATCATACTTGTACACTTTGTGAGAGAGAAATAAACGATTTTTTTTATTATTATTATTATTATTTTTTTTATTTAAACAAGCAATAAAACAAATATACAACCCACCTCATATTATATAGTAACTTCAATAAAAATGCATTGACTCACCAAGAGCTTCGAATAAAAAATCCAACTTATTAAAACCTGTGGTGGCACAATTATGTAAAATAAACTATATTCTCTATCGTTTGGAGAGATTTAGATTTTTCAAAATTTAATGAGAATACTTTTATTCAATTTTACGCAACTCACAATTACAATAACTTCCAACCCCAAAGTATATCATACCAAAAAAATACTAATTTAAACCTCCCAAAACTAAAAACTCGCCATCTGGTCCAAAGCGAGACATTCGTAGGCGAACCCTGTTGCAGCTATAGATTACTGCCATAAAAAGCCGCCCTCCAGATTGCAAGGCTCATAACAGATAAACGTCGGCAGTAACTTTAGACTCCCTTCATCCCTTGTGTAAAACAAAGGGTGAGCTAGCCGAATTTCTATAGCTTTACGATACTGGTTAGCGAACGTGTTATATGTAGTGGGGCAGTTATATACGCAGGGATATATGCGAGGATTATATACAGATGTATTTTGTTTAACTCTCCAAGACTTTAAGTCAGCTTTATTAATAAGAAAGTCAATTGCATTTCTTATATTTTATTGTTTATTGCAATATCTTTTTTGTATGAGAACCTAGTGCCTAGACAAACCTAACATAGGCTTAAAGGCACTAATTTAATAGATAAATATATGTATGTAAAACTAAATACATAAATAAATAAATATAAGGCGACGACTTTGATGAAAGGTAAATAGTGAATACATACTGAGTGATTATTTACATAAAAAAAAAGTCCCTTCTTCTTCTTCTTCTTCGTGTCGATGTTCCCCGTTGTTAGATATGTTTGGCCCAAAAACGGGCCACGTCAATGGCACTCTCCGTGCCTTCGCAGAGCTCTTTTATAGTGCAGGTGTTGGTGCAGTCTGAGCAAGATAATTTATTTATTTTATTTTTATTTCACAGGAAAACAAACAGTCTTATAAACTATATCTAAACTAAAATTATATCTGCTGACCAGTTATACGTTCTCGCATATTGAGACTATATTTCAGCTTGCTTGCGTGTAAAAAAATCAAATAAGAGGAAAAAAAAACCAAAACAACATAAAAAAATAAGTAAAAACAAAACAAAATCTATGAAGATGACGTGCCAAACCAGCGTCTAGCTAAAATATTATTAATTTTACCAGGTTTACTATTGAATAGGTCAAGTTCAGGAATGTCGACCAGGTTATTAAATGCAATTACTGCTCTGCTAAAAAATGAGTTTTGTCTATAGTTAGTGAAACTAAATGGGATTACTAAGTGAGTTGCGAGTCTAATAGATTTTTTTGGAACTTTGAGTTTTATATTTTCAAGAAACTGAGGCGAGTCAATTTTACTCTGCGCTATTTTGCCTAGGAAAACAATGTCTGTCTATAAGAGATGAGCCATTGTCTGTGGGTCTCCACAGTCACATTGCGCTTGTTTGGAGTATCCCCATTTGACTAGATTATGCCTGCAGCGGCCAAAAGTCCCTGTCTCTTCTACATTATCCCTTTTATCAAAATATACTTGAAGTAACTTCTCAGTGAATTGAAACAAATATTATATGTACTAAGTATAAGGACAAAATATTACCAATATAATTTACCTTAATTTTTATAAACAAGTAATATATATATTATATATATATATATTTTTTTTTTTTTTTTTTTATGTTACTTGGAATACAAACAGCTTATATAATATAGGGAGTAACAGAGTGAATGTTGTACAAATAAGCCCTAGACAGTATTCACTTATAGAATTAATTTTATATTTGAATTTTATAGAAATTATGCTTGTAATGTATTTGAATGAAAGTTTTACTCTTTCAAAAAAATTTTCTTAATAGATAAAATTTGTTTCTGTATATACTGTATATAACGTCATGATTGGCATACGTCCCAGCCCTAGTTATTAGGGTCGATGTATCGGAGATTCGGTAGGTGTTCCTGTCACGTTGAATAGCGGACCGGAAGTCGATACTTGCCGATGGAGGTAGGAAGGATATTAGTAGATAAGAACTTGATGGCGGATGGGATTAAATTGAGCTTGCTGTGTAAATTCTGTTTACACTAGTTTCATTAGACATTTACATAATATGAATGAATTTAAGACGACAAAGGGTTACAACTGGGTGGTGCAGAGACCAGGATGCTTGAAACTAAATTGGGTATTTTTGAAGTGAGTATCTTCTGTGTAGTTATATATCTTTTCTGTGCCCAAATGTAAAGATTAGTAAAATGAGACCGTTCAAGAATCTTTGATTTTATTAAAAGCATCTCTCAACCAAGTTTTCCAACAAATTGCCTAAACTGAAATGTTCACTTTGAAGGTTTAAAGGGAAATTAGCACATTTTAAAGGTTTTAGCACTCATTTTCGATGCAAATCCGAAGGCTTTACGGAAAGTTTTCAGCTCGGCCGGATAACGTTGCCTTTTCACCTAGAGAGTGAACAAACTTTTTGTTTAGCCTCTGAAAGGTGAGTTGGGTATTCGAAGCTCGTTTTCGTAGTTTTCAAGCATGTTGTTTTAAAAGTACTGTTTTTAGAACTATTGATTTGAGAAACAGAACTAAAAACTGGCTTGGCGTTTAGAAATCAGAAATATTTTATTGTTTAACTGTTCTACATAAAAGCTCTTAATTTTAAGTAGTACAAGTTTATACAGTTTGTCCAATCCGCAGGTACAATAAGAGCGTAATAAACAGAGCCATACCCAATAAATGATGAGAAGCTCACAAGATATGTCCTCAACTTCAGGAATGTAAACTTTAGCATGCTATACACCTTTAGTCTTTATTGTTTATCTTTCAAAATATTCTTGAATTGTATAAAATGCCATGTTCCGTAATGGCCACACTGGGAAAACTATTTACAGATAATAAAAATTGATCAAAGGTATTTGAATTTAGAACTCACTACGTTTATTCGAACGTCGTTCTGATTTCAAAATCAAATGTATCTGAAATAAACAAAATATTCGCGCATTCGAATTTCGTACACATTCAATACTTCACGTTTGAATTCCAAATAGGTTCGACAGCTCGTACTTCATTACATACTAGAGTGCCACAAACTTTGTAGCTCCGTAGCTCTACCATGAGTTTTTACTATACTTTATTTACTATACTCGCTAGCGTCTGTAGTTAAAAAAATGTATGAAGATTCGTACAGCGCCTCTAGCGGATAGTTGGGTACTAAAATTCGTAATACTAATATTTACGTAACTACTGAAGTAAAGTCAGGCGATTTTACTGTGACAACTCATGGTAGAGGTACTGGAGTGCTGCATATTTTGTAGCTCCGATGACGATTTGTAAAATGCAATAAAGAGTTGTCTATCGATCATGGTAGCCCGGAGCGAAGAACTGTTAAACTAATTGATAATACAATATTTTGTAATAAAATTTTGCCTCTATTACTACATCAGACGTCACAGCTCAGTTGGTAGTAGCTCTGCCTATCATGCTGTGGGTTCGATTCCCACCCAGAGCAATGTGTGATGAACATTACTATTTTTTTTGTGACTGGGTGTTACTATGTATTCTATGTATGTACCTTATTACAAAAAAAGTAATCTAGCTCCCATAGTACAAACTTTGCTTAGTTTGGGAGTAGAGTGTGAAATGTCTGTGAATATTTATTATATTTTTTTTTTAATGTTATAGGTAGATAATAAAAAAACGTAACCTTTAATTATTAGATTGCTCTTATTCTCATTACTACAAGCTTTGCTTAGTTTAAACTAGATGGCGTTCCGTATTCATTAATATTAATCTTTTAATACCGCACCTTAAAACCCTAGAGCCGTATTAAAAACTCCTGAAAAACTGAAAAAAGATTCAGTTAAGTGCCAAAGTTAATTTTCATTAAACATTTACCTTTCCTACCTTAAAGGGTAGAACCATTTTCGCGAACAACATAGATATAAGTAGCCCCTTCACTTAATGACATGACTGTACAAAACTCCAATTTCGCGTTACTTGTAGGCGTCACAATAACACTCACACTAATGGACCCTCTTAGAGGGGTCCCTCTGACCTAAGAGATATATCCTAAGGCGTTGTTTACACAAATAGTCTACTTGCAAAAATTTGGTTTGTAACATTCAATATCATATTGTATGTAGTTTGCAAGAGAATGATGAAAATTCAGTTAGGTCATGACACATTATAATACCTTGTTAAATTTCTTCTTCTTCTTTTAATAATGGGCTCTACGCGTTAATGCGCCAGGTGATTCTGTCAGTGTCAAGTCGGCTGTCATTTGTTTTAAAGGAAAAACGGTGAATAATTTTTCTTTCAAAACCTATGGGACACAACCTTCATCTAATTCCGATATCACTTATTACAAATATCACTTATCTAGTGGCAGCGACGCGTGACCCGAGGGCTGGTGAGTATCTGGCCCAGCGTATCAGAATTAGGTACCATTCAGCACGGCAATGTAGTCAGTATCTTGGGTACGCTTCCGATTGGTACTGATTTGGACCAGTTGAGCTATCTATAGATCGTTTGTAACGGTCTGTAGATAGCTCAACTGTTTATATGCCTATGTAAATGTAGTAAATATCGTAACATTCGTAAGTTTGTTTGTGAATAAATAAGTTAAGTTAAATAAATATATTTATTACACTTTTAGTTCAACGGTCTCAAGTATTGTTGGTTAAAACGAGACTGAAAACATCAATATAAAATCTGAAATAAAATGATTTAATTATGACATATGACTGACCTTTTACCCTGTGTATTGGCAGCTTTAGAAATCCTTAATACATATTCAAATCTGTCGAGTGTGTGCTTTTTATTGGCCTCCGCGTTTAATGGAAGGGTAGAAGTGCTTCCGTGTGTGGCCTTATAATTCGGTTGCTCTGCAACGGTTGCGCTAATCGCCATTTTGAAGGGATTGCTAATTTTCTTGTAGATTGCTTATTATGATCATTTAGAAATACTGTTTGTTTATTCTTTAGAATATTAATATTATTGGAACGAAGTTTCATATCGCGCATTGTGATGGCTTGACGGTTGACGGCTAGACCGTTAAACTAAAAAAAATAAGACCAAAAGTGTCGTTATCACTTTTGGTCTTATTTTTTTTGCAATTTTAAGATAGCAAAAATATAAGCCGAAATAAAAAATATCTCTATTTTACTACCAATAAGTGTAAGGAGTGTATGAAATCTGTATAAAATATAGTATTTTGTTGTGGAAAACACGGATCGCGTTATCATTTGGCGTTGTTTTCGGCGATAACCGCAGAACATCGATCAAAAGCATACAATTAAGTTTTAAATTGCCTTCATTACCATCCGATAATGCTCCATTCGTTACACAGCTTAGAGAGAACAGCTGGTTTATCCAAGCCTTTAAAAACCTGGCACGTTTTAAATCACATTCAGTTTCTATAGTAATCCATCGGTATTCTTTGCCATCTTCTTTTAAGTATAAGTAGGTACCTACTGGAAACTTTATAAATGTCTGGAAGTGATCGCTATTAGCGATAAGACCGCCCATTGTCCACCGATGTGGCGCGACGGGTGAAGGTCCGGCTGCGACGCGGAAGGTTGCGGGTTCGATTCCCGCCTTGGGATAAATGTTTGTACGATCTGCAAATTATATATTTGCAGATCGTACAAACATCCGGGTGTCTGGGTTTTGACATTTATAAAAAAAATATCCATCTATTTAATGTATTGTATTACCTAAGTATGTCAGTCTTCTAGTATCCATAACACAAGCTCTGCTTAGCTTGGGGCTAGATGATGTTGTGTGGATTGTCCAGCATTATTTATTTATTATCGCAAACAAACAGGGTATATAAACTGAGGCTATCAGCTGTTTCTCCGTACCCTGGAATCTCCGTCCGTCGATTGTCCGGACACGGCTGTAATCGGATTACTGGCGCGCAGATGACGGCGAACTCAGATTTGCATGCGTAATGTTGCTAAGTGCACTTTTAGAACGCCATATTGTTCCTAGAGGTGGCTTCAATGGAACCGAGTCTCGGGGGATTGGGCTTGTTCTGTGACGTATCGATCGAGGTACACTTCTTTTGCAGTTTTACAATAAATTACTCTTTTTTTAAAATAACAGTAAACAATTAACTTTGATTAAAGTTTGTTTTGTGAGATATATGTAGATCAAAGTTTGGTATACTTACATTTTCTTATAATAACAGTACTTAGACTTTAACTTATACTTTTTTTTTTAACTTAGATGAATGCGCAATTTTGTAAAGAGTAGGCCACGACTATAAAAAAGTCCCAGTATTGCCACATAGTACGTTTGTATTCCCATTCTCCTTTGTCAAAATAAGCAATGTTGGAATTAAAGATTGACAAAAATGTTAATATAAATCATTTTTAACCGTGATATCAATATTTTTTTTGGAAGATGAATAAGAATAATAAACTACCTTAAAATTTGAAATATGAATAAGCTTTGTTTCAAGTTTCAAGCATATTTGATGTATAGTTACGATGTTTGAAGATCTCGCATTGATAAAAAAATATATATAATACCTACTAAATCAAGTTTCGTAGATAAAGTAGCATTTTGTAGCACGCTAAGGTGCTACGAAGTCGCTACGAAAAATTAGAAAAGCACCGTATATGATTTTGATAATTGAAATAAACAAATATTCATTGACATTTCACACATCACATTCTAGTCTCAAACTTAGCAAAGCTTGTAATAGTACTTTGTAGTGGTAGTTGTGTTCCTATAGAGGAACCAGATTGCTGATAGAATAATTCTATATTTTTTTTTCATAGTCCATACTTAGAATACGCATACGTACCACAAATATACATGCTCATTTCACAAACATTCAAAAAGATTTTTTACATTAATTTCTACTGCAAGTTGTCCCTTCCAGTGGATTCGAACCCCATCCCCTCGAAGGATCATTACGCTGAACGTGTGGATAATGTCTTCTCGAGCCGAAGTGCTCTAAAACGGTCGTTCAACAAAACTGACAACAGCAGTTAAATTACGTTCACTTTTAACTGTTGGCTCTCAGACTATAATAAGCCGGGAGCTCGTAATATTCTCTCACAGAAATGTATGCAGTTTTTATTAAATAAATTTAAGAATTAAGGGAAAATTGATTGAAGTCATACATTTTGGTTAAGTTTTTTTGTATAATTTAATGAAATCTCGGTTTTCAAATAGTAGAGTCTAAGAAATTGAGTTAACATATTTGACATCAGGTTAACATCAACATATGATGATAACATAATGTTAAGTTTTAATTATGCTTTAATAAGCCTTATTCTGAAAAATAAATGATCAAGTCCACCTCTCAGACATTTGTAGGTAAGTATAGAAAAAAATCCGAAATACATAATATTATTAAAACTCATTTACTATGCATATTCACAAACAAACTTACGACTATTACAGTATTCACAAAATGAACATATTTATAAGATACCTACTTACACGAAAAACAGTTGATTAACTGCAGACCGTTGCAAACGATCTATAGATCATTCTCATTATACTCGATTTTTATCATCTAACGAACATCTAAGTACAAAATGTACGATAACGACACGATAATTTAGCGGACTGTATAATAAGGTTATTTCAACGAAATAATGACGAGAACGTAAACGATAAACCACAAATTACTCTGTAGCCCATGTATTAAGGGTGCACATATAGTCTCCCACGTACCTGAACGTCCTGGGCGATGATCCAAGTTGTCCCTTGCCTCCGGGGTCCAGGCCTCTCAGGTCCAGTCGAGTACTTCCTAGCTAGGTTTCCCTGGTCACACCTTCGAGGATCCTGTAGGCCGGTGCTTGGCACGTTGGATGAGGCGTCGTCGGCAGCGTGAGCCAACTCACATGTCATACACTTACAACTATTTAATATAAAATATCTAGTAAAAATGACCTTTTAAAGACAATCTAGAACTTTGTGGTCGAGACTCTAGACGAAATAGATTGTCTATTACGTACACGGACCGCAGAACCCAAAAACATAAAACACAATTTGCATCTACCCTCACTTTAGAATAAATAATAAATAATCAGGCCTTTGCATCTAATCAAGATGATTTATATACTTTAGGGTCAGTATTTACCCATTCTTTATAATGGGACGATGCTTCTATGGCTAGAAAGCTAAGGTCACCCACCGTTTAGGTTTATTTTGTTACTTTACTTTACTTGAATAGATAAAAAAAAAACAATAATATTCTACATCATCATCTAGCCCTAGCTAAGCAGAGCTTGTGTTATGGGTACTAGAAGACTGACATACTTAATACAATACATTACATAGATATTTTTCATTAGACATATAAATTACCCAGAACACCCGGAAAAAATATTTGCAGATCGTACAAACATCTATCCCAAGGCTTGAATCGAACCGGCAACCTCCGAGTCGCAGGCGGACATTCGCCCGCCGCGCCACATCGGTCGTCGATTCAAAAATCGTGATTAAAAATCGCCAAAGTTTTTGATATTTATAATTTCTCAGCGGTAACACCAAATCACGCATGCGTATCACAGTTTCCCTAATAAATCAGATCCCGAATAAAATCTACAGTCGAATAAAATTGAAAATTCGGATCACGGACGTCTTCGTATCCGTAATCCGAAGCCCTCTTCATAGCGACACCTCACTTTCCCGCCACTCTTGGCTTACGTGCCGGCAGGTTGGTAAGAATGAACTTTTTATAATGTTGGCAGCGACGATTCCTTCGACAGTATTCAATTCGTGACAGCGTGTTGGGTTTGGAACGGTAGTTTGAATGCAATTCCTAGTTAAATTTTCTTTTTGAATTTCTCTTTGAATCTGTCTTGTTTATTTGCCGCGTTTTTAAATGAAGTAATATTGCCAGTGTTTAGCGAGTTTGAAAAACCATGCAATTTTAGATTGCATTTTTTTTGTTTCAGGCAAATTCATTAATAATTTATTATAGCACGATTAGAATATGAATAAGTACTTAAAAAATAAATATTTATGGACATTTCATAATCACACTCTAGTCCCAATCTAAGCAGAGCTTGTACCTACTATGGGAACTAGATTGCTGATAGAATACTTACTTAAATATACTTTTTTTTTTGTTTTAAATACACACGTAGAATGCATAGTAACACCCAGAAACAGAACATATATTTATGTTCATGATACAAACATTTGCTCTGGGTGGGAATCGAACCCACGACCCACAGTATGGAAGGCAGAGCTACTACCAACTGAGATGTGACGCCTGTCACAGCAGAGATTTATCAAAACAATGTTTATTGAATATTATCACTAGGTAGTATTTAACTGTCAAAATGAGACTGAATAAATGAATTCTAACCAATCAGGTATATGCGTTTATAAATTCCTTTAGAAAAAGTCCTCGGGCGAATGTTTGTGCCCGCACGTGCCGGGGTTCAAACCTACTTCGCTCGTAAATTTCCTCAGTACGCGACACGTCCCCTACGCCAAAAGTACGGCAAATTGCTTAGGGTTAGACACATGGCGCAATATTTGTACATAATTGTTATAAATAACGTTATGTTGAATTAAAATAACATGACGTAGTTAACACAAAAAAAAAATCTTAAATTTTTGTTGTATAGGCGACCAAGAAATTGGTTTACCACTTTTGATGACATCTCCCAGTAACATAATTATTCGCTAAGGATTACAGATTGACAGATTCTGACGTAGCTGTTATTAATCTGTCAAGCGAAAATAGCCCTTGATGTTTTGTACGTGCAAATGATATTCAGTCTTAGAGTGGTAAACCAATTTCATTGTCGCCTATACCTACATCTGAACTGTTGATATCATTCATGATAATTTAATATACTTTTTATTTTATCTAATTTATCTCATGTTTAATAATTTCTTTCAGTTTTCAAGTTATTTTGTTTTTTATAAGTAGCTACCTATATTCTACTCTACATTTTCAAAGTTTGTGTACCTACTTACTTAACTAGTTTTAATGTGGGATGATATAAAACTTATCATAGCTTAAAAGTCAAATCAAATCATATCATAAATCATTTATCTTATGCCAATAATTATCTTTTTCAGAATCGTATCTTTAGAAGCATATTATAAAGGCGCAATAAAAGTACATGAGCACAAAATGAGATTTTGTACAAAAAAAAACAAAATGGCTGAAAGATGCTTGAACAATAACTTTATCTGTCTCTCAATTTAAATAGTATTCAGCTGTACTTTATGTCTTCGGTCAGTACTTAACATTTTTATGGGAATCAAACCCACAACCTAAAAGCATGAAAAGCAGAGCCATACAAATTGATGTATATTGTATAATCTTTGCAACCTGATTATTTTAATGATTATTATATATTTATTTTAAATTTCACAAATAGCGTTAGTGCTAGGAGGACTTAATGCTAAGAGCATTATCTGCCAGTCATTTATATATTTTTTAAATTCATACATGTAGCTATAATATTATATTATAGCTTCAGTATGTAACAAATCGTCTGTTCTCACCTTAACTCATGTGAAATAAAGAAAGATACTCCGAAATTTATTTGAGTAAAATCGCAGCATTTATCGTGCCTAATGATCGACCTCCGGAAAAGTGGGCTGTGACCCTAGCACTGCTTTTTCACGTCTACAAATAATCTACTACTAATATTATAAGCGCGAAAGTTGAGTAAGAATCCCCGCAGATTGCAGACTTTTTATCGGCCGATAGTTTGGTCGGCTTCTTAATCAGTATGTAGACAGAATCACTGTAATGTGCGCATCTGCATACATCTTCATACTGATTAAGAAGCCGACCAAACTATCGGCCGATAAAAATTCTGCAGTTTGCGATGGCCCTAAGGATGGATGTTTATAGATTGTTTATTGACGTAAAAGATTGATTTTATTAATTAAATATTAAATTAAATAAAATTAATATGAATTTTAATGAAATTTTACAATATTATCCTACTAATTATAAACGCGAAAGTTTTTTTTATGGATGGATGTATGTTTGTTTCATACATGAAAATCACTTTTTGCGTGAAGGGTAACAAATACACACGTATACAAGCTTCCGCTTTTATCATAATAAGAAAATCTATCAGCGATCAAATACCCATATTACAACTTTCGCTATTTTTATGGAAAGTTTAAGAGGCATTTCATGAGCAAAACAGTTTTGTATTACAGTTGTATAAACTGTTTTTGCTATGCCGTATTTTTAAGAAGTAGTTAGTAATGGTGTTGAGGAGATAGGTGTGGTATCTCCTTCGAAAAGGGAAGATCTTCCACGCCGAGCGACGTTTGGCTCGGGGTCCGAAAACCGATGGATAGTCATCGGTTCGATTACTTATGTTCAAACTCCGTGATAACTTCGTTTGCGCGATCTAGGACTTGTTTCTGCCATCTGTTGGTCAGTTGCGTAGACTACGATGTAGTTCACCATGTAGCGATATAGATGGCGCTACAGTGTAATAGTTTTCTTCTTATTTATGAGCTTGGCTTTTGTCTGCGTAATGAGTGCAAGTCACGCCATTTATTTCTTTCCGGGGCCGCCTCCTTGACCTCCCTATACGACACGAGCGCAACCTTTATTATTAAGTAAAGATGAAGATATTTATTTATGTAATCGTTTTAAAAATACAAATATAACTAACTAGTGTTAATGGTACTCTTGAATTTTTGAAATACGGAGCGAAAGCCGTCGAAATAAGAAATTACCTTTTTCCGTTCGAGCTCTTTTATTCTATTCTTTTATACAATTTTCCAATGACTTATTTCAAAGGTTGGATTCTTAGTGCGGGCCATTGTTTTGGTTTGTATTTTAATTAATTACGATTAAATTACAAGTAAATAAAACAGAAAAGTAATTATTATACACAGGAAAAAGTTACTCAGAAACAAGTGTTCAGTAATTATTTTAATTAAAATATATTTTATCGTACTTTGAAAAACAAGAAATTATCTAACAACTAGTAATTCAAAGAAAAATCACTAGATTTTCACAAACAATAATACTTATTTTGAGAATAGACGACCGATGTGGCGCGGCGAACGAAGGTCCGCCTGCGACGCGGAGGTTGCGGGTTCGATTCCCGCCTTGGGATAAATGTTTTGCATAAGTATATTTATTCCGGATGTTCTGGGTTTTAGTATAATGAAAATATCTATGTAATATATTGTATTTAGTATGTCAGTCTTCTAGTACCCATAACACAAGCTCTGCTTAGCTTGGGGTTAGATGATGTTGTGTGGATTGTCCAGCATTATTTATTATAGATGGCATTTATTTTAACCGACTTCAAAAAAAAAGGATGTTCTCAATTCGACGGGTTGTTTTTTTTTAAGACGGCGATGTCGATGATCGGTTCTTGAAAACCGCGACTTAACGTTTCAAACAATTAAAAGTAGTTGGAAGTTCTGTCATGAGCACGTTGTTTCTCGCATCGCTTTAATATCACGCTAAGTGCCTGTCTGTACTTAACACTTAACAAACTTACTCAGTCCCCACAACAATGTACACTCAGCGACATAAGTGCATCACTTTTTAGGATAGCTATAGTCGAGTCGGTTGACATTTGTTTTGAAAGCAAAATGTTACACTTAATGAGAATGTTAATTTTTAAAGTCATGTTTTCTGACTTCTAGATTTATGTAAGTGCTGTGTTTATTTCAAATACTCCTATTCTTTACCTAAAAAAACTCCGTGTGACAATAATTTAAGAAACAGACATCAGCAATTATATTATTGGAAATATATTTAAAAAGACGTGTGGCACTTGGGGTCTGCCGCGGTAAAGCTATTGCATAGCATCTTTTGCCGCCAGTCGGAGTGTTAGGGTATTTCGTTACGGAATAATTATCTACTAACAAAAATTATATATGTATTCTATCTAGATTAGTATTAATAATAAATAAATAAATAATGCTAGACAATCCACACAACATCATCTAGCCCCAAGCTAAGCAGAGCTTGTGTTATGGGTACTAGAAGACTGACATACTTAATACAATACAATACATAGATAGATATTTTGTATTATACATATAATACCCAGAACACCCGGAATAAATATTTGCAGAACATACAAACATTTATTCCGAGGCGGGAATCGAACCCGCAACCTTCCGTGTCACAGGTATATTTATATATATTATATTACAAACATTCTTTACTTTTTAGTTTGCAACTAGATGTTCTTGTGTTAAATGTCCTTGAATATGGGTACCTACCTCCACTTCACATAACGTGGAAAGTTTCTCCAAAGCCACTGGCTGTGTCTGTGAGTCTGTGAAGTGCCGTGATTGTTCAAGTTGCTGAATTGGCTGAAGAATGAAACATTTCAACCGTGCGAAGAAATGGACAAAACAAGACAGACACACGGTCATTTAAGTATGAGAATATTTCATTATTTTTATATATTTCATAATCTATAATATTAATGAAATATTAAAGATTCACAAACACACTTACGACTATTACAGTATTTACAAAATTTAGACATAAAAAATACATGAGAAACAATTGAGCTATCTACAGACCGTCGCAAACAATCTATAGATAGTTCAACTGATCCAAATTAGTACCAATCGGAAGCGTTCCCAAGATACTGGCTACATTGCCGCGCTGAATACGCTGATACGAAATAAATAAACACTCACGGACATTTCACACATCACACTCTAGTCCCAAAGCAAGGAACTAGACTGCTGATATAATACTTATAGTATACCTACATATTTTTTATATACATAAATCGAGTTTGTTTCATTCAAACATCACGCTTAGACCGAACCGATTTGAGTGAAACTTATACAATTTAAAAGCTTAAAAAGTTATTAAAAGAATATCAAACTGTTTTGACTCGTCATGGCAGGCGACTAAAGAAATAAGGTGCATTGTTGAATACACTTCACGTTCTCTGAGTTACCACTAGTTACCAGTACCCCAAGTACGAGTTTCCAGTCCAATCAGCGCCTCTAGCGCATTTCTTGGGAAGCTTGGATCTCCATACAAAATCGGTGGAGCTCGGCGATTGCGTCTCTGCGATCTGTCTGTGCACAAACTCGTACTTGGGGTACAGTTCCAGTTTGTACATTGAATACCTATTTTTTTTAATAACTACTGGCTCCAGACAGGAAATAAAAGCGTTACTCAAGCGGAAATACAGATGTTACTTCCACTTGATTGTAAGAAACCATTTTTCAGAAAACTTCAACGGCAACACAGCGTTTGAAAGTAACTTTGAAAAGAATCAATTTTTACGCCTCTACTAGTCAAAAACTGATTCAAAGAGTCTAAATCAAATTAAAAATAAAAATATTTCTAATCAAAACGCGGAACCAAACCATGGTAGTACTACCGCCGTACATATTTCAGCTGCATTCTAGTTTAAAGAGTTGTGGTTCCATTTTTAAACACTGCCTGTAGATAAATAAATAAATAATGCTGGATACTCCACACAACATCATCTAGCCCCAAGCTAAGTAGAGCTTGTGTTATGGGTACTAGAAGACTGACATACTTAATACAATACATACATAGATCGATATTTTTTATCATACATATCAAATACCCAGAACACCCGTAATAAATATTTGCAGATCGTACAAACATTTATCTCTAGATGGGAATCGAACCCGCAATCTCCGCGTCGCACCGGTCGTCGTATTGGTGATCAGTGATCACTATTCAAAGTTTGAAAGGGTAAATAAGCCTATCAACCCTCAAATTTGACAGCCACCCCTTTGTTCTATGCGCCGCAGATTGCATGCACTGAATTACTGCAGCAACTGAATGTGGGTTCGAATCTCACGGCTGGGTACATCCTTTTTTTCGAGTCCCCTTTGTTTTCAGCTTTTTGAAGGTTTTTACATAGAAAGCAGGTTTTCGGCGCTTATCTTTTTATGGCCTTTTTTAATTATCGTTTTTACAGATAGCCGAGCAAAAATTAGTTAATAAGACATGATTAGGGATTTAATCACTTTTCCGTAGCTAAGATTTTTCTTTTAGAACCATTTTTATGCTAGATATATTTAAATGGTTTACTAAAAATCTACTGCTTTACTATTATATCTTATAAAAACATTAAAAAATGGCGGAGTTATCGCGTAACAACATTTTTTTCGAGTCGGTTAAAAAAAAACAATACCAGACATTTTGGCATTTTAATCATTCCAACCATCATTCAACAACGCAGTCTGTTTTCTATATAAATTCCGCTTTTGTCTGGCCAACAGTCCAACATGTACTAGTCGGCATTTCAAAGGACCGATTCAAAAGCCGGTCACGTGGACACCACTGACAAAGAATAATGCCGCTATAACTGCAATAGGTACCTATGACAATGGGATACCATGCCCGCTAGATGGCGCTAGTAAGGAGTATCATGGCTAATTTGATGCAAACTTTTTGACAGGCGTCAGCTTAGTTGTTAGTAACTCTGGCTTCCAGGTTGTGAGTCGTGGGTTCGATCATCATCGAGAGTAAATTTTTGTGGGACAAACATATGTGTTCTGTGTCCGGTGCCGAATAACTAACAAAAATAAATTATAGGTACTTTTGACATATACTTACAGTCAATTGTTTACAGTCGTGAAGATATATTTAGCTTCACAATTACACACAAAAGTAGATGTCACGGCTATCGCTGATTTCTACATCGCGCTATCGAAGTGTTTTGTCTGTCATTAGCATAGTGCTTTTTTTTGGCATATAGGTAAAATGGCATAGGCAAACGCTTGGCCGTAATCATATCTGATGTTAAATGATGATGCGGCCTACGGTGTAACGCGTTTACCAAGATAGAACCTATTCACTCTCCTCTTGAAAACGTCTAAATTTTATGCATCTGGAAAAAGTGCTTGTCAGATCTCTATGTCATTGTCTGGTCTAAAAAATCTAGACCAGATCAATAGTAATCTCATAACATGCATACAAAAAAACAACGTAAAGCTGGATTAAGAATCTCTTTGAAAAAACACTGCAATCTGCAAATGAGCATATTTCGTTACGACTTTGTTTTCTACAAATGAATATCTCAACTATCAAATAACGAAACGCAAAAGAGTTTAGCATTCCTCCATCCAAATTGCCAGAGCTTCCATTGAAAAATCTGCACTCGGTACCTATGGGCCTTTTCACATGTGCAGGATGTGAAAAGGCCCATGTTGCTTTTGAATTTATTCAGTTAACAAAAAAGTTAAAGGATACTTAGCACTGAATTTGTATGATGGAATTCGAATGTGTTTTTTTATGTTTTAAAAAGTGTTTAATCTCAAACTTGTGCAACAGTTTTTAAAGAAAATTCTAAATTATGTATGAAACTTTTGTATTACCTGAGACATATTTTGATGATATTTTGATGACATTTGAGATGTATTTTTCTTTGAACGTTTAGATCTTTGATTTCTATTTCAAGTATTTAATTATTCAATACATTAATACATGCAAATTACTCCACCGAACATTATTAAAAAGTAGCATCAACATGTTTAAGCGGTACCCACATGCATGTAAAATGGCGTTAGTTCGAAGTAGGATCGATTTAATCCTTTTTCAGCACAACGTGTTTGTTTGCAGAGAGCACGTGGACAGAAGCATGGAAAGAAAAAAAACCTCTGTTATACGCCCAGGGCACTGGTTCGACGGTGAAAACATAGATTTGGTAGTTTTATTAACATGTTGTTAATAAATCAAAAAGTACTTATCATTCATTCACTCGTTCAAAATGAACGAACAAAATCCAAGTTTCTTCTTCTTCTTTTTTTCTTAGTGGCTTTTCGCAGGCTAGGGTTGCCAAGATTTTGCCAATGTCGGAGTTTATGGGGATTTATGTTTACTAATCTTTAAACAAAAAAGCGGAGATCTGAGTGTTCAAAAATGACCGGTAATGGAGGGAGACTCTAAAGTTTCTTCTTTATTTTTTAATGTGTTTTCGGCCCGTCACTACGGTAATTCTGTCAATGTCAAATGTTTATATGAAATAGTCAAGTCAGTCAATCGTCAAGTCAGCTATCATTTGTTTTTTTTTGTTTAATTATTTGACAGATAGTATCTTCCCTATAACAATGTCTCATGATATACCATGACAATGTACAATCAAGTCAAGTTGTTTTAGATATACACAGAAACGCTCGTATAGACTAGCAAAAAATTTTACAAATAAATAATTTCACGGACAATTCACACATCACACTCTAGTCCCAAACTAAGCAAAGCTGTACTATGGGAACTAGACTGCTGAGTTTCGGAAGGCGCCTGCAAATGGTGCGTTGACATACATTTAGGCTTAGCAAGCGAGTGCACCGAACGTAGTTACTGAACGCACGTTGCGCTGTAGCCAATGAAAAAAGTTTTGATTAAAAAATAGAAAACAAACGTAGCTAATAAACGTTTAATAGCTTAATATTTAATAGCTATATTAATAGCTTATTAGCGTAACAAGCGTTTTTTTATAAAAACAGTTGTAACCTAACATACAATTATATTGGTATTTTGAAATCCAGTTCTAATTTCATTAGTTGTTAAAAGTAAATACAATAGATAAAATAGATACTTACTAGTTTTGAAAATAAAAAGTAATACGTGCGTCACTTTCGGAAATTAGTTTATGTTGGAAGATTGTTATTTACTTCTTTGACCGATGCTAAACGCACAGCCAAAAAAGAATAACAACAAATAGTTTTATCTAGAAAATCAATATAAAAGCTAATATTATCCAAAACTCTCTGGAATATTCCAGAATACACAAGAGCTGACACCTTACACGTACATCATTTCCATCGCCCTCGTATCGTCTCGCTTACAGAATTATCGATGAGCAAATTTAATTTTGTCGGCATTGTAGCTTACTCCCGCCGGGGTGATTTGAACGTGAACATGTTTCGAACGGCTCCGATACAATAGAGATGGGAAATTAAAGGTTTTTTTTTGAAACTTTTTATCGCAATATCTTCGTAGCTGACCTACACAAGCGTGAATGGAAATGCATCGATGTATTGTTGTTTCGTGGTCCCGCCATATTGTAAAACAACACTATACTTAAATAAATAAATATATACATTATATACCTACATAATACTTTTTATTTATATAATATACATTATACTTTTTTTATAACCAAGACACAGAAAAAAAAAATGTTTTCATCACATAAACATTTGCTCTGGGTGGGAATCTAACCCACGATTCATAGCATGGAAGGCAGAACGTCCTTCCACTTTTACATTTTTACTGTTCAAATAATAGGTACAATTTGTATCTTGTTATTTTGTAAGTGTTTCTAAGTATAATTACAAGCGACTACAAAATAACAAGAATCTTGTATTTACAGAAGGCTCCAATAATCTCTAATTTGCTTTAAATTCAAACAATTATCTCTCCTCATTTGTCTTCGTTAAGTGCATCCTTCAAATAATGGCAACTTAAACAGGAATAAACAATTTATTGAACCAAAAATCCATATAAAAGCTTTTTGACTTAAATTATCACGAATAACGTAGAAAGAATAAATAAACGAAAGAAAAGTACCTATTAATTACGATGGCTGTGTGTCACACCAATGTGTAATTCTGTATATAAAAAAAGGAACACGTTTTGTTACAAAAATGAAAAATACCGACTTCAATCGTCATTGACAACTCAATAAAAATTCATTTTTATATATTTTTTTTTCCACAAACCCTTGTACTTAGCCTTTGTAGACTACACAAAAGCTTTTGATAGCTTAAAACATTCATCTATATTTCAAGCATTGGAAAACCAACAAATAGACAAGACATACATAGACCTCATAAAAATAATATACCGCAATAGTTCCGCAAACAAAAAGCTTAATTTTAACGGCCCATTATTTCACATTGAAAAGGGAGTAAAGCAGGGAGACCCGCTCTCTCCCATACTCTTCAACAGCACTCTGGAGGAGGTATTTAAAACCCTAAACGACGCTTGGGACGATAAAGACATAGTCGTAGGAAACAAAACGTTTGAGAAATTAAAGATTTGCAGACGATATAGTTCTTTTTGCGCCTACTCATAATCAACTGCAACAAATGCTCCAAGAACTGAGCGTGGCAAGTCTTGAGGTTGGACTAAGAATGAACCAATTGAAGACAAAGGTCATGACCAACAAACAGCACGAGACGTAGGGTCGAGGTAGACGGGCAAGAGATACATTATGTTGATGAGTACATTTACTTGGGCCAGTTAGCGAGTTTCGAAAACAGGCAGGATAAGGAGATCAATCGCCGCAACTAGAACGCCTGGAAGAGCTACTGGTCCATGAAGGAACACATGAAAGGCGACCTTCCATTTTTATATATTCTCAAAAAATCTAGGAAGCTTGTTGTTGCGTTCTTTAATGACAAATTTAAATCTAAGCTACACGAAGGTAGAAAAATGTTGCAAAAGGATTGGCTATTGCATGGTTGTAAAGGCTCGCGATGTCGGCTGTTCTCACAAAATAAACATGCCATCTGATAATTTAGCTTGAGGCTAGACGATGTTGTTTGAATTGTCCAGTATTATTTTATTTCTCATTGCAAACCCAACATGGTCAGACTTAAGAACGTTACCGCACGGTGTAAATGCGGTCGTATTCTAAATTAATCTCGTCGTAAACATTAGGGTAACAAAGTTTGTTTACTTAAGATGCTTACATTGGACTTACTGGTTAAAATTACATCAAAATTTATAGCTACAATGTTAATTTATCCCTTAGCAATTATATTGTGTTTGACAAATAATACATCATATTTTCATAGAAATTTCTCACTACAACGTAAAAAAGACCTGATATTACTGATAGAATACTATAGAATATAGTAACACCCAGACACAGAACAAATATTTATCACACAAACATTTGCCCTGGGTGGGAATCGAACCCACGACCCACAGCATGTAAGGCAGAGCTACTATCAACTAAGCTATGACGCCTGTCAAAATATTCTCATCACGCTTTAGTCCTGAATTAAGCAAAACTTGTAAGTACTGTACTCTCGGAACAATATTGCTTGTACCTTTATATAACTCTTTAAATACAAGTAAACAAAGTTTTTTTATTACAACAATGTTTTGTACTAACAGATGATGATAATAAACACCAATAACAGTACAGTTCGTAGGTCGTATGTCGTCATAACATAAGTTTTGTGTTACCGCCTTAGAAAATAGCAATAGCAATACGGAAAGAACATTGCAGACAGTTTTCGAAGTTAGTTAAACTTTTTATATTTTGTTTGTGAAGAATTAACCCATAAAATGATATTTTGTACAAAAACTACTGAAAGTTGTAAAGTGTAAGTTTGCAATTAATCTTCACTTTATGTTATAAAGGGTACGCTTCCGATTGGTACTGATTTGGATCAGTTGAACTATCTATAGATCGTTTGCAAAGGTCTGTAGATAGTTCAACTGTTTCTTATGTATTTTATATGCCAATGTACATTTTCTAAATACTGTATAGTCGTAAGTTTGTTTGTGAATAATTATTTGTTTATTAATTTGGATAAGATACCTACCATTTAATCAACCGTTAATTTCAGCTAAAGTCGCTGAGTGCGGCTGAATGTTACAACGATATTTACAGTACTGATGCCTAAGTTTCTTTTCGAACAAAATAGTTCGAAAATTTACGATAAACTCCCATAAGTTTCAAATTTCAACCAAACTTTCTTAATAACTACCAAACAAATTCGAACTCAGCATATCTTTAGAACGTACCGAACTCTAAAACTTTAACTTATTTCAAGTAACAGCCATTAGGTATTGAAGTGATGGATTTTTAATTTTTTTTTTATATTTTTATTTAACCTACTGTGTCCCACTGCAGGGCAAAGGTCTCCCCCAAACTCCTCCATTTATCCCGATCTCCTGCATCCATCCACCACTCCGTCGCGTATGAGTCGAGATCGTCCCTCCAACGTCTTCTCAGCCGGATCGATCGTCGCCTCATATTCTCAGAACTTTAAAATTAATTTAAATAATACTGTTTTTATTCAAGATCTCTTTAAATATCGCCATCTTATAGAACATTTTTCAAGGCATCACCTGCAAAGCTTATTGAAGACACACAAAACTATGAAAAATAAGGTTTTTATGATCTAATTATTTTTACACAAACATACATCATCAGTAAGTACAGGCGTATCGAAATTCATAATGAAAACCCTCTACAAATAGAAAAACACAAAACAGTTCAAAATAAATAAATAATGCTGGACAATCCACACAACATCATCTAGCCCCAAGCTAAGCAGAGCTTGTGTTATCGGTACTAGGAGACTGACATACTTAATACAATACATTACATAGATATTTTTTATACATATATAATACCAAGAACATCCGGAATAAATATTTGCAGATCGTACAAACATTTATCCCAAGGCGGGAATCGAACCCGCAACCTCCGCGTCGCAGGCGGACCTTCGCCCGCCGTGCGAATTTTCTAATAAGCTTTGCAGGTGACGCCTTGAGAAATGTTCTGATAAAAATCTAGCTTTAGTTTTGATGAGGGACTAGTATAATAGTAAGTATAGTAATAGTTACCTTATAGAAAACATTTCAGTTTGTGGCGAAATAACAGTAAAAGCCTATGTAAATCATGTTGTTTTGGTCACGTGGTGTATTGACGTTATTTGTTGCTGATCAGTCATTGATTTTATACAGGTCAGTCACATCAGTCCACAATAAATGCCACGGAATACCGATGAGTTACAATAGATTATCGAAAACTGAACGGCATATTTAAACAGCCGGCATATTTAAGTTTTAGGAGTTCAGGATCTGCCCAAACCATTAAGCACAGTATTCAGTCCACGTATTTTTAGACAATGGAGATTTTTTCCTTCACAATGGGAAATTGGACGCCACCTTGCGTTCCCTCACAATACCCCGATTAGCGTTCGCAATTCTTGGCATACTTTTCTTTGGAGCTTGAAGTCGGCATTTGTTTATGGTATATTCTTTTATTAAATAGTTTTTGTCTGTCATGGTCTCTATCAAACTGACTGGCAATGTTGCCAGTGTGAAGTAAATGATCTTCTAAAGTAATTTATTTGACGACCGATGTGGCGCGGCGGGCGAAGGTCCGCCTGCGACTCGGAAGGTTGCAAGTTCGATTCTCGCCTTGGAATAAATGTTTGTATGATCTGCAAATATTTATTCTGGGTGTTCTGGGTATTTTATCGTACTTTATAAAAAATATCTATCTATGTAATGTATTGTATTAAGTATGTCAGTCTTCTGGTACCCATAACACAAGTTCTGCTTAGCTTGGGGCTAAATGATGTTGTGTGGATTGTCCAGCATTATTTATTTATTTAATTCTTTAAATTGTTTGAATTTTGAAATAAAATAGTTTATTTATCTAATCGTATGACATTTAGGCGTTGTTACAAATATAATATAAATTTTCTATGTCACTCTAAGTCACTTCTCATTACTTAGAATAAAATAGTAAATCATATCAACCAAAATAATATGCCAATTCAATATGTTACAATGAACGTGTCAAGTAAAACCGAATAATATTGAAATCAGCGGTAAAGTATAATGAATTGGTGCAATTAATTACGTTTCTGCTGAATATTGAATCGGCTCATTATGCATGTCGGTGTTCAAATTGTTCTTTCATTAAATGTTTTAAACCCATTTTAAATCATACATTAAAATTGGTATTTTAATGTATGATTTTTTCTCAATACAGAGTGTAAAATATAATGTAGAAGCTTGAAAAAAGTAGGTACAGAGTATTTTAAACTCAAAATGAGATTTATTCATTCAATCATTTATTCATTCATAAGGATAGTTTACACGACATAGGACACAACTTAGAATACACTATGAAAAATGCAAAGTTTTCATTATTAAGTTATTATATTTTCTTGCATAATTTCATATTCTTGCACAATTTCGATGCGATGAAAATATGCGAAATTCGCTTCGGTTGAGTAATTCAACGTGTTAAAATTCACATCTATTTGTGTTTGGGAAGGAAAAGCGTTAAATCCTGAAATTGATACGTCGCACGTCACTAACTCATCAATTTTATATGGCAATATCAGTTCAAATAGCGATTTTATTTAATAAAAGATAAGACTGTACTTACTCTGCATCATAATTTAAGCGCATTTCTAAATCGTCGCCAATTCCTAAGCCTCCGTTTGCTGATTTTACGACTAACATAAATATAAAGATTTAATTGAGTTATGATTATGGCGGTTATAATCCTTGGTTTAATGTCTGTATGTCATTTTGTTGGTGTAGGGATGGGATATGATGACGATAAAAATATTACGATCAAAAAATGTTGAGTCAAACTTGATTAAGTCAAAGTCAAAGTCAAATATTTTCTTTATTCAATAAAATCACAAGGATCATTTAGAATCTTCTTACATACTAGGTGATTCTAGAAGAATAAACCACCTTAGTTTAAAAGACAAGGCTCTCAATTACTCTGGTCTTGAAGGAACTTAGTAGGACAATGTATGTCTTTTTACAAAAAAGAAGAACTTCCACTGTGCAAACTTTGGTTCACGATTTGAAGAACAAAAGTAGCTTACTTTTTTCGTAATACTCTTTGTACAATAAAAAGATACTAAGAGTAGGTATGCCATTTTAGAAAGACGATAAAAGAAAATAATGTCTATGTAATAATGTCATGCTGAGGACCGTGGATTCGATTCCCACCAAGAACAAAACGTTTGTGTGATGAGCACTGATGTTTGTTATCCTCCTCCTCGCGTGCTCTTCAATGCTTAGGATGACCCCCTCCATGAATCACCTTCTTCTTGACGATGTTGCACCATCATGTTCTATTACCGGCAACCTGTATGGCTTCATGGACCTTTATCTCTTTAACCTTGCAGATCTAGTCGATGTTATACCGCCATAGAAATTAATCGACAAGCAGACAACTCGATACAGTCCCATCCCTATAGCAGAGTATTTTAGTCTCGAAAACGCAGCTGCCACAATTTGTCGTCTGTGACAACCACCGATTGGAACAAACATCGCTCGGCCCGTCTTGTTAACAACATTGTTTTGACAGGCAACACTGTTTCGGAACCGTCGCGAAAATTCGGAAATTTTATTTTTGGATGCACACATACTGCTCTTTTAGAACTACTTGTAAAATATTGTGTAATGGGTAAAAGAAATATTCAATGTACATGATGGTATGGTCTGATTAGCATTTGTTAAATATATATTTTGCCGAACTTTGATAACACAGCTCACAATGTCTTCTTCTAAGAGTTCTAAGGATCGGGTCTTTTTCACCACTATCACCATCATCCACACCATCGGGGATGCTAGAACAATGCTGCCACCAACTCAAAGTCTTTCTCCGTTACTTTAAGGAGTTGGGCTGGCTGGGGTGAGGTTAGCAGGGGAATAATGCACAATACACCCCATTGCGGGACGTCAGTGCAGATCTTATTCCCCCAATTAGGATTAGAAGAGTTAGGTAATAAAAATATTTCCTGTTTATCAAAAAAACTTTGATACTTCCTTATATTAGTAAATTAGTAAAATAATTAACAAAATATAAAAAGAAACTTAACGGAATACACAGGGTATTTTAAAAATTAAGTTTTATTGATTAATGGCAGTAACAGTGTTGTTTAAAGTGCTCTAGAAAACGTTTAAAAGCTGTTTATTATCAATCATCTTCAATTAAAACAACTTAATTTCATTTCTCAGAACCTCTACTTATTGTACTCGCATGACAGTTTTTTTCCGCCCCCTAACTGCATTTTTCTCAAGAGGTGTTTTTTATCCGACTTTTTGGAACTTTTCGACTTTTCCTTTTCAGTCAATTACATAGTAATATCTATACATTCTATAGGCGCTATAAGTCTGATACAAAGTATACTTAAATAAATAAATTAAATAAACGAGCGTGCACAATCAATTTCGAAATCTGTTTCGGTTTCGGCAAAAGTTTTGGCCGAAACCAAAACTGCCGCTGAAACTTGTTTTTAGCCGAAACTCGGCTGAAACTGAAACAAAAACAACACTTTCAGTCGGATACTAAATACAACTTACTTTTTTAATAGATATTATTACTACAATACTAATCCTTAGAAAAAAAATAGTTAGTTTTTAGCAAACTCGTATTTTGAATATTGGATGTGGTATAAATTCAACTTTTAAATGCTTTTGACGCAGCTTAGATTTCAAATTGTGCTTATTCAAATATGTAACTTCATATTCGTATCATTTAACTGGATATTTTTATTTGTCATATTCCGTCTTTTTTCAAAAAGCGGGGTATGTCTCTAGTGTTGCTCTTTAATTGGCTAACAAGATCTCATGACGTAATGTTTTTACCATAATTTTAACGCAGTTATATGTCATTTTATTAATTAAATGCGAGTGCAGCTGACAAGCGTGCTGTGTTTTTGAGTGATTGTGTTAATAATACTTTAATATTATCGTAGAATAATATTATGTGTATTGTTTTATGTGATCGGTAGTGATGAAATTACCCAATATCCGTAGATTTTCTTAGTATTCCTTTTATTGTCAGTAACATTGTGTTTTCACTGTCTTGACGATAGATACGCGGCGGGAGAAGGTACGCCTGCGACGCGGAGGTTGCGGTTTCGATTCCCGCCTTGGGATAAATGTTTGTATGGTCTGCAAGTATTTTATTATGTTCAATGAAGGTACACTATATAATGATGTCTAATACTTAATAACTAGAGCTAATAACTAATCCTAAAATAATAAGCTATGCTTCAAGTATAACATTCTTCTAGGTTCCGAAATGTACCTACTTCGGTGGTGACAATTTTAATTTTATTCACATTCTGAACCAATTTTATTATAATTTTATTCACATTCTGAACTAAACATTCTTAGAACTTCGTTTGTATTCGTATACAAATATCTTGATGCTTTACAAATTAAAGTGATGCAGACAAGTGGCGCCGCTCTGAGATATTTTAAGAAACGAATTACTTGTCCACCTGGTTGTACATATTATGTTAGTTTAAGACGAAAAAAATGTATAGGCGACAAGGAAAGTGGTTTACCACTTTTGATGACATCTCCCAGTAGCTCTACCATGAGTTTTTACTATACTATATTTACTATACTCGCTAGCGTCTGTAGTTGAAAAAATGTATGAAGATTTGTACAGCGCCTCTAGCGGATAGTTGGCTACTAAAATTCGTAATACTAATATTGACGTAACTACTGTAGTAAAGTCAGGCGAATTTACTGTGACAACTCATGGTAGAGCTACAGTAACATAATTATTCGCTAAGGATTACAGATTGACAGATTCTGAGGTAGCAGTTATTAATCTGTCAAGCGAAAATAGCCCTTGATGTTTTGTACGTGCAAATGATATTCAGTCTTAGCGTGGTAAACCAATTTCATTGTCGCTTAAACTTATGTGTAATTTTAAGGTACTC
This sequence comes from Ecliptopera silaceata, assembly GCA_932527185.1. Taxonomy (NCBI): domain Eukaryota; kingdom Metazoa; phylum Arthropoda; class Insecta; order Lepidoptera; family Geometridae; genus Ecliptopera; species Ecliptopera silaceata. The sequence continues at coordinate 2,463,749 of OW052208.1, read as the reverse complement.
TAGTAGTTACTTAGATATTTGTAATTTAAGACGAAAAAAATGTGACTTAACATCTTCAGAGAAACTACTAAACTCTACACATGCACAGAAAAATCACTTTTTTAAGGTACTCGAGTAGTTACTTAGATATTTGTAATTTAAGACGAAAAAATGTGACTTAACATCCTCCGAGAAAATTCCTCCTACATAGATGTTAACATTAACATCTATACACAGAAAAAACCTTTTTGAAGGTACTCTAGTAGTTACTTGAATACTTGAATCTTTGGGGTAAGTCAGTGGCAAGTCCTTATTACTCTTGCAAGTAGAAAGCTTAATAACTTTCAAAACTTTCTAATGATATTTCTCATCGCAATATAGCATGAATTACGTTATTTATAACTAAATAGGAGCTTTACAATTGTGTACTGACTTTGATGATTATTTAATTGTTTGATAGATATCACAAGGATGGTTCCATATAAATTTGGTAAAGATCTGACCCATACCCTATGAGTTCTTTTAAAAATGTGTACCTAATGCGTGTTGTTACTTACCAAAGATGTTAGAAGTAAATTTTCTTCATTTTTATCAAAGTCTCAGTTATTTTATTTGCTAGAATTAAATGTACATCGATGGTAAAAGATACAGTTTATTTCAATTTAATTCTACCATATATAAGCAAACCATATAAAAGCATGCAAAATTTAAATATAAATATATTTATATATTTTGTATATATTTTATAAAGATGAATTTCAAACCCACTAGCGTTAAACCAAAAGTCAGATAACTTCCCACGACGCCTGCAGACGTCTCAAACACAATAATATTTGAGAATAGCCCTTAAACTCTTGATTGAACATTTCTCGAATTAATTTTAGTACTTAAACATTTACGATCTTTGTCGCCCTTTCTTAGGACAGTAGGGTCAACAAAAACACTCTTTTGATATTTAAACTGTAACCAGTTTTATTATTCTGACAGGTGTCACAGCTCAGTTAGTAGTAGCTTTGCCTTCCATGTTGTGGATCGTGGGTTCGATTCCCACCCAGAGCAAATGTTTGTGTGTGCCCGTTCTTATAGGCTCTGGAATAATTCTCGCGTGCAACTGGCACCTAGAATCACCTAGTATGTAAGACGATTCTAAATGATCCTTGTGATTTTATTGAATAAAGAACTTTACTTACTTACTTGTGATGAACATAAATAAATATTTGTTCTTTGTCCCAGACAAAGAACCTATGTATTCTTATGTATTTACAAAAAAATCCTATACATATAAGTATTCTATCAACAATCAAGTCCCCATAGGTACAAGCTTTGCTAAGTTTGGGACTAGAGCGCGTTGTGTGAATTGTGTGAATATTTTTTCATTTAATTGAGTGTTTCAAGCCAAAAACTACAGAAAATTCGAGTTAATAAAATCATTGAGAATTACCCACTTTGAGAATAACCCACCAACTATTAATAGCCATTCACAGTCCAGAGATCGTCACGACTGCTCACTGAATTTTAAGACAAGCTTGCCTTTTATAAATTGCATTCCGCGTGGCAGACTATACAGGAGGGTTATTCTACATTATATCCATATAGTTTTTATATATTCAGTAATTATTATAAAAACTGTAAAAGAATACATAAACTATTATTTATAATTACTATGAAATATTAAATAAGTGTGACTAAGCAATTATTCTGGGCCCCGATCGTGCTAAATTGTCAACTTTAAGAGAAGTTGCACACGCTACGTAGACGTTATGTTGGTGAAACTTAGCTGCTGCTTAGACGAACTGTTTTACGTTACAATTATTAATATCATAGTACCTTATATACCTATAAGAAGTATTTTTTACAATTGCTTTAACTAAAAAAATACAATTATCAAGAATAGTTAAGAACGAGTACGATGGGGAATAACCCTACAAAGAGTTATAGCTTCACGTCTTATTTGATGAATTCGAGCGTACACACTGAAACCAGTTTATTCTGATACATTGAGCTCTTCATCACGTCAATAATCTGCATCGTGAAGACTGTTCCCAGAGATCATGTTACGGTGGTTAGTTTTGGCCACTGAAACCAGTTTGTGTTGATCCACTGAACTCGTAACGACATCAACAATTTGCATCGAGAAGATGGCTCTGAGGGATCTTGTTGTGCTGGTTGGTTTCGTGTTCAGATGTTGAATGTTTTTTTAGTTGTATAATCTTATGCGTTAGTACATTGGTGCTAAATCTTATTGCCATAATATTGTTTTAAATGATATTTATTTAAGTCATATTTAGAATTTTTTAGTTCAATTTTATATTTAGTTAACTCGTGGAACATTTTTTTAGATATTTTTTATAATTGTAGCAGATGATGAATGACAGCCAAGTGCGCTTGCAGCCTAATACAGGTACAGGTTCGACTCTAATGTCATTAAATTTAAGAAATGAAGTCATTATCATTATGTATCTGTATTTATTTTTGATTTGCGTTTAAAATATTTAATTTATAGAACTCGTACAATAAATTTCTTAATTTTTCTTTAAAACTTAGTTGCTTTATGCTGAAAAGAAGAAAGAGTTGAAAACCAGAATGAACAAATATAAAATTAATTAAGTTAATTGAATAAAGTACTTATTCAGTTCTTTAGAACCATATTTCTCGCCAGAAACTTTTCTGCTATCTCAGTTTTAGTTTTATGCAAAAAGATTTTTTGCAAATAAAAAATACGAATTTAAAATAGCAAGCGTACCGTATAAAGTTTTTAAAACTTATTAAAATTGACGAAAAACTTGTTTTTAGGAACTGGTTTTTTTTTTGTAAAAATTATATACAGTGCTTAGAAAAAACTTTATTCACAAACAAACTTACGACTATACAGTATTTACAAAATGTACATAGACATATAAAATACATAAGAAACAGCTGAGCTATCTACAGACCGTTGCAAACGATCTATAGATAGCTCAACTGATCCAAATCAGTACCAATCGGAAGCGTACCCAAGACACTGGCTGCATTGCCGCGCTGAATAGCAATGCTGATACGTTGGGCCAGATACTCACCAGCCCTCGGGTCACGCGTCGCTTCGACTAGACGCCCAGAAATATTTTTTTTTTTTTTTTTTTATAATTAATTTTTTTTCAGTGCTTAGTAATATAATTTTACTAACAAGCTAGTAGTTTCACAAATGAATCTATCCTATTTAAATTAATTAATATTCAAAAATATTTAACAAATCACAGTCCCAATACAAACTAAGCAAAGCGGGAACTAGATTGTATTGATATTTTTGTACATACATAGAGTATACATAGTAACACTCAGATACACAACAAAATATTTTTGTCCATCACAAAAACATTTATTCCCTTATATATGTATAAATAAACTGCAATCTACTTCGTTATTTCCCGTTTATTTTTGTTGAAATTGTGTCTCAAGTGTAACCAAGTGCCTACAATGTAGAAATTCAATAAACCTTTATGTCTCGGTAACTCGAGTAGCCAATTTTCGCTGAACATCGTTACTTCGCTGCGTTTAGTTTGTCGACAAATTACTATCTCCTCGCGAATTGTCGGCTAAATTGTATGAAATGAGAAAATCCCATTCAGTTTATGTATAAATATTAAAAGATAATAAGGTAAAAAACTAAAGGTTTTAGTTTTTTTTTTTTTTTTTTTTTTATGCATTATAGGCAAACGCTTGGCCGCAATCACATCTGATGTTAAATGATGATGCGGCCTACGGTGTAACGCGTTTGCCTAGATATAACCTATTCACTCTCCTCTTGAAAACATCCAAATTGTATGAATCTGGAAACACCGACGCCGGCAACGAGTTCCACTCTTTGGCGGTTCTCAAGATGAAACTTGAGCCAAATCGTTTTGTGCGGACAGGTGGTATGTCCACTATGAATGGGTGTCGCGTTTCCGTGCGTCTGGTGGTCCGATGATGGAATGGGGCTGGGGGAATTAACCCATAAAGTTCGATTGCACACTCTCCAAAATGTATCCGATAGAAAACCGATAGACTAGCGATTTTACGCCGATGCTCAAGACTTAGGAGTTTAGTTTGGACTAGCGCGTCATCACCTATTAGCCGCTTGGCCCGCCTGTCAATGGTCTCCAAGGCTTCAAGCTGGTATTTAGCCGAGCCATCCCAAAGATGAGAGCAATACTCCATACACGATCGGACCTGCGCTTGGTATAATATAAGAAGCTGTCCCGGTGTAAAGTATTGTCTCACTTTCGATAATATGCCTAGCTTTTTCGCAGCTATTTTAGCCCTGGACTCAATAAACGCGCCAAAGTTAAGCTTAGGTGTGAGCGTAAACCCCAAAAGTTCGAGCTTATCGGAAATCGATAAGGATACATCTTGGAAAGTAGGAGTCAGATGGAATGGACTCTTTTTTGCAGAGAAAAGACACGCCTGGGTTTTTGAAGTATTAAACTTGACTAGGTTAGCGTTACCCCATTCGGCAACACCTTTTAAAGTCAAGTTAATTCGACTAACCATGGCCTCTCTGAGTGACTGGATTTGAGATCCACTGGATCGTGCCTCGGGTATGTATCTTTCTACAACTGTGCTGTCATCTGCGTACCCAATGATGCCTGGCTTAAGGAGATCATCAATGTGCAGCAGGAAAAGTGTTGCAGAGAGAACTGACCCTTGAGGGACTCCGGCATCAATTGCCATGTGATCAGATGAGCAGCCGTCAACGACTACTCGAATTGATCGGTCCCTCAAGAAGTCTGATACCCATACACATAGGTCAGTGGATAACCCAAATCCTGGGAGCTTACTTAATAGGCTATCATGCCAAACCCTGTCAAAGGCCTTCGAGATATCTAAAGAAACCGCGAGAGCCTCTCCATTCTTCTCAATAGACTCACTCCATATGTGAGTGGCATATGCTAGAAGGTCACCCGTTGACCGGCTTCGGCGAAATCCGTATTGACGGTCGCTGAGGAGGTCATTGCTTTCTAGATATGCCAGGAGTCTATTGTTTAGTACTCGTTCCATACTCTTGCAGAGTATGGAAGTTACGGAGATGGGTCTGTAGTTGGCAGGGTTGGCACGACTACCTTTCTTGGGTACAGGCTGTACATTAGCTAGCTTCCAGGATCCTGGTACTATACCAGTCTTTAGAGAGAGGCGGAAAAGGCGTGTCAAAACAGGAGACAACTCGGCAGCACATGTTTTGAGCAGAATAGCCGGAATACCATCCGGGCCACTGGCTTTGTTCACGTCTAGATTGCGTAGTATTTTGCGGACCTCCACCTGCCGGATTCGAATATCTGCCATACGCACTTCGCATCCATTCGTCGCAGATGGAGGGATTGCACTACCTGGATCAAGACGCGAAGATTCCACGAAGAGAGAGACAAAAAGATTTGCCTTATCTTCAGCAGTGTGGGCCAGCGATCCATCAGGTTTCAGCATTGGAGGCAGTGAGGAGCTGCAAAAATTGGATTCCACCGATTTAGCTAGGGACCAAAATGCTTTACTACCCGCGGGGTATGAAGCTAGTTTACTCCCTATTCGACTAATATGGTGAAATCGTGCTCTTCGCAACACCTTTTTGCAGGACTTGGCTGCTTTGTTAAAGGCTTTCTTCCGGTTAAAAAGCTTCATCTATTTTTTTTTCTTTTTAAGCTATTGCATAGCTTATACGGCCTTGAGCGTGGAGACCGAATCCAGAAATTCCATAACGAAATAACCGAACGAGTACCTTCATGCTTCTACATTCAAAACTGCATATGGCTTAGATTTCCAAAACAGATCATAAAAGACAGCTTATTTAGCGATAAGACCGCCGATTGTACATTTTTTGTCTGTTATTTTCTTGTTCTTTTTATTAGTGTACTTTCTCAAATGTGATTGAAATCCTTCTATAAATAACGAAATTGTTTTACAAGAACAATAGTTTAAAAAAATTCATTCATTCTTAAAATTCACTTCAAGATTTTCATACTACAATTCCAAACAAAATAAAGTACCTACATACAGCGCAATACAAGGGCGGATCCAGCTTTGACGCCAGGGGGGGTTCACGATCCCGATTTGGTGCCAGGGGGGGGGGTCACGGTCCAGTTTTGGCGCCAGGGGGGGGTCACATAGTCATGGTCAAGTCTAGAACTTATAATTTTATTTTTATTATAATTAAATCTGTATGGTGACAAAACATATAAATAAAATAATTATGTTCAATTAGTGGTCCACCTAAGTCCTGGAACCTGCTCAGGGGGGGGTCATGACCCCCATGACCCCCCCCCTGGATCCGCCGTTGGCGCAATAATTAGCACGCGCTTAGTACATTGTCGGTGACAGCGCAGTTCATAACAGAGGAGTTTGTCTGTCCGTCTCTGTCGCTAAAATATACGAAAGGATGTTGCTCTGAGCATATAAATCAGCCAGTTGAGACAGCTTATTAATATTTGTGTTGAGGAAACTGAAGAACTAGATATGACTTATAAGATAATTTGTAATCTTATTAAAAAAACGGGTTCTTGATATGTTTCGTAAAGTGGCAGCTAAAATTAAATAAATAAATGAATTGACATAGTAATATCATGTTATCACCGAGTGTTTTATTTTTCGAAGGTAAATACTAAATTGTTTATTTTTTGAAACGGAACTTTGTCTTTTAATCACAAATTAAAAAGCATATGATTGGTGACAAACATTATTGCAAATAGTTAGAGATTTTTTTGGATGTTTCAGAGGGAAGAATTTCTAGTTATAAAATCTCTTTGTTTTATAACTGCGCAGAATTGAATTAATGTATCTATATGTACATTATTATTGAGTTATCTCATTCATTAAATTATTATTGAGTTCGTGGTTCAATAAATTATAAATAAATATTCAGAGACATTTCACGCAACGCCATCTAGTTCTAAACTAAGCAAAAGTTGTACTATAGATCAGATTGTTGATATTTTTTTAAATATAATTTTGACAATTTGTTTTTATAAATGAGTAGGTACATAGAACACAGTGTTTCAGTGTTTCGAAAATAAAATCATTGAAGAAGACATTATAACGACAAGAAGCAAGGACATTTATCATTTATCATGCTGACTGTACTAATAAGATCACTATTTGTGAGAAGGTAAGCTATTTAATAAAGTTGTACTGTTGGCAGAACAAGTTCTTGTTTTAAATGTCACCAATGGTTGAAATAATAATTAATCAAATTTCTTATTAATTACACATCGGTAGCTATGAATCGGACTAAGGCACAAACGTCCAATGTTTTTTTTTTTAATAATAATAAGATTTTACTCATTCTAAACTAAAAACTAAAATATGTCTCATAGAACGTTATTAATAAAATGCATGCTACAAAACTTAGAAGCTATTTTTTAATTAAAAACGTCAAAAGTTAGTCACTTTTTAAATATCATGTTTTTACACTTATCTGGCTGTATTGCCGATCATCACTCATCTCTAAGTCTCGCGGTCTATCTTATAAAAAGTTAGCGCAGACTTGAAGTATTGATTACCATATGTAATGATGATATAAGGTCAACGCTAACTTTTTATAAGAAGTTTTAGTTAGATTATCTAACTAAACCTACTATCTAAATTAGATAGTACCGTATCTAAGTTAGATAGTAGGTTTAGTTAGATAATCTAACTAAAACTTCTTATAAAAAGTTAGCGTTGACCTTATGTCATCATTATCGAACTAAACCTACTATCTAACTTAGATAGTAGGTTTAGTTAGATATACAGCTTAAATATCGACCGATGTTTAAGCTGTACATATATCTAACCAAAAAGTATGCTTACCAAGCACTATTGCATCGTTCCATTTTCAGTACAATACAATGCAGCTTAGGTAATGTCGTTGAATGCATGAACGTTGATGCTATTTGTACGTGTCTCGGAAACTTACGTAGCTATTATTAAAAAGTTGCCGCGCGAATAATAAGGTATTCATTTTATGCAGATGTGACAGTGCGAAATCTTTGGTCTATTTCCAGAGATTGTCTTGGATTTGCATGTTGTGTAGCAAAGCCACAGTGTAGCTGTGGTTTTATGTGCTTTTGCTATTGGCTCGGTGCTAAATCACTGGGGTAATTTATAAGCCTTTCTAACTTAGATGAAATTTCACAAATAAAAGCGAGATAGAATATAAATTGACGAAGGGGTAACAAAACTTTTTAGTCAAAGATGTTTTGTCATAATATTTCGACGCTTAAGTGAAAGAAAAAGAAAGAAAATAAAAAAAACATTTATTGCATTTTATACATAAATTAATGGTAGAATCTAATATAATAGGGATAAGGTACATACATATAAAAAAAGTGGCATTAGGTCTGCTTTCTATGCTAGGGGTAGTGGGTTCGATTTTTAATATGAATAAATATAAGTATCAAAATCTCTATCCTCCACCTTACTTACATATTCCGAGTCTACACCATTTAGTAGGTACTTATCTACTTATTCATCTCTTATCGTTTATTTCTTTTTCACTCTAAAAAATAGCTCTTATCAAAACTCTATCTATAAAGTCATGTGGGATTGTTTATCGAAATATGAAAAGGGTTTATTCTCATTCGATTGCAACTACAATGTTACCTTGGTGATAGGTTTGTGGTTAATTTGAATGATTGTCTTGGTTTGCATCTTGTGTGAACCACAGTGCAGTTGTGGTTTCTAACGTTCTAAACATTATTGAAGCGATGGATTTGTCGATACTGATTGATACTATAAATAATTAAATCAATAGATAAATATTTACGGATATTTCACACAACACCCTCTAGTCTCAAACTAAGCAAAGCTTGTACTATGGGAACTAGATTGCTAATACAATAGGTACCTAGTGATAAAAAAAATATATTCATTTTTAAATATTTGTGATGGACATTTCACTCATCACACTCAAGTCCCAAACTAACCAAAGCTTGTACTATGGCAACATTTTTTTTGTTAATACATTGGTACATAGAATACATAGTAACACCCAGACACACATCAAATATTTATGTTCAATACTCAAACATTTGCTCTGGGTGAGAATCGAACTCTACACAGCATAAAAGGCAGAGCTACTACCAACTGAGCTGTGACATCCGTCGTTCGTCTGTTGATTCATTTGTCGAAATATTCAACCTTCATGAACATAAACAAAGTCAATTGTTTCAGTACATCAAAAGTATAATTTAGGAATCAATACCAGATGATTTACAGAGAATTAGGGAAGAATGCGTCAGGTAGGTACCAGTTCTTCGCGACTAGGTAGAACTAGCAAGATAATATTACGGCCTGGTTTCTCCGGTCTTTTGTAGATGCTTTTTTATTTGATCCTTTGAAAAGTACTGACTGTCGTAAAACTGTACTTCTTTTAAAAGTTTCTTAAGTAATTAGGTACTTTTAAAACTTTGTAGTGGTTTTCAGTTTGTTTTGCAGAGATATTTTGATAATTCTAAAATACTTATCTAGCCTGAGGTAAAACTTAAATATGAAATGACAAAAAAAACACAAAAATTTCTTAAAAATTTATCTTTATTTTATTGTGCTTCTCATAATATTAATTTTGGATTATCTCATCCAGTTTCATACACGTGTCTTGTATAATGAAAAACAGTAGGTGTTAAAAAATAATAAAGCATAAGTACTACATGAAGAATATTCCATCAAAAACTATATAAAAAAAATAAGGGACAAATTACACTGTAGGTGCTAATTGTTCTTGTAGACACCATTTTTCATGCTTAAGTTAATATTTAGTCTTGCTAAACAAAGACTTAAGATTTTATTATTTTTTAAATCGGGGTTTTAACATACATTTTTGGCTAATGCAAAAAAAAATATTGTATTTAAGAATATGGTCCGAATTTAATATGAAACTGTTTACATTAGCGATACAACATGATGGAATTTAATAAAAAGAATATCTTGTAAGAATAAATAAAGAATACGAAACAGATAAAATTAAAGAAAAAATTTTTTTACAATCTCACAATAAAATTTTAATGTTATTTTATAACTATGTAGTAGTTAAGGTAAGTATGTCAATAAATTAAGTTTAAAGTGCATCTTGCACAAAATACAATTATTATTAAATGCATCGATAGTAATCTTGAAAGATAATGTAGAAAATAATTTTCGTGATAGTACCTATGTAGGAGGGAAGTCTTAACTTATGGATCGTGGACATAATGATATGATTATAAAATTCAACTTACTATCTTATATAATTCATTTTCACTAACTTTATACAATATCTACACTCAAAAAAACAAAAAATTACAACATTTTTTACAAAACCAATTAAAAAATTCACAAATTTCGTGATATTTTAAAAGACTAGCTCAAAATAACTTACTAGGACGAAAAATCTATCACTACTTATATGTATGGTCACGTGATTTTTGTACAAAATAATAAATCTATTCATCTAATGAAAAAAATTGAAGGATAGAAATAATTACAATCAAACGTTTTATGAAATTATCTATACTAGTTACAGAATATCACAAGATAGTAGTACTAGGTAATCCTCGCTAAGAAAAAGCTACGTAATTTTTGCTCTTACACCCCATTGGACAAGGACGAATTCTTCTAAGCGACACTCATTTAGTTCTAAGAAGAGGTCCCTACGAGGTTTCATTAGCGTTCATACATATTCGACAGTAACAAATATTGCTCCATCAACCTTTCTCTCGACAGATGAGGCCATTTGCTTAGGCCGTAGAAATAACTACTAAATGCAAAAGGTCAACACTGTGATTTCACCACCATTATGGCACAGTCCGGGAGAAACTCCGTTCATGACATCGGTATTTCGGCGGATAACCTATGCCGTGATGAGGCTCTGGTTCCACACGTTCCGCAAGTATTATTGCTGTACCCTGAATCTGAGCCAAACGAAGAGTCTCCGCTGGGGGGTTTCGGAGACGCTCTTGGTCCTCTCCAGCACGCGATTCCAGGAAGCTCTCCTCCAGGCCAGGCTCCTCCCGCTCCCATCGGCATAGGACCTTGAGGTCTGGCTCCGACTGTTCCTACTTGAGGGTATAACCTGAGTAGTGCATCAAGCAGCACACCTTCGTGGAACTCGGATGGGTCTGGCGGGTGGATGTGACGTGGCATTCGTTGATGCGCGCGTCTTCTTTCTAAGGACTTGGGTCGTCTGTCTAGACGTTGCTGCCTTGGCCGATGTGGCAGCGAGTGTGGTGGTTGCGGCCTGGAGCAGGTCCTACAAGGGGCTGCTTCTCCGACGAGACTGAGCTCGTCTTCGGCGAAGTGGTCGTCGCTATGTATGCTGTCGTCAGATCTGTGTGGCAGTTCTTCGTATAGCGGAGCACCACATGTGTCACCACCACAGGAATTGCCTCCTCGCCATGTGCCCCCCGAGCCGCAGACGAAGACTCGTCCTGGGCAGTTTGGTCGTTTTGTTTCCACCATCTGTAAAGTGATAATAAAATATTAGTCCAAGAGTACCACAATCTCACAAAAAGTTGATTTTACTCCGTAAAAGCTATAGATACATTTTTCGTTATGGCTTAGACAAGAATCTTTTTCATTGAACACAAAGAGAAGACCTAAATAATGAAGACTCATAAAATAAATTGCTAGCTTCAATTATTTTGTCGAATATTAATTTTGCATACAACATTAACTCTATCGTATCTTAAAATATTTACTAACAAGATCCTCAAACAAATTATAAAGTCAATTAAAGATATCACAAGCAAATAAAGTCTAGACTGACTACAAACAGATTTATGTAAGATAAACATTAAAGTTTGGACAAAATATTTAAGCAATTACAGCAAAATAATTAGGGACTACGCGAGAAAGTACTTTGAAAGAGCTTATCAGATTTAAAGAGACTAAGTTCTATGCATATAAATTATTCTTTGTATAATTTTGTTTAAATATTAAGTACTAATATAAATTATACTAAAAATATGGACGTTTAAAACAATAGTAAGTTATTTTACCAAAGAGAAAGTTTGATAACGAGTTCAAAATTTATAGAGATCAAAGGTAAATACGAAATTAAAAAGTAAAAAGAATTAATCTTCTTTTTACTTTTGAATTATTTATTTAAGATATTAAATTGGTAATCTAAAGTTTCATGATATAGAGTTGAGATATCTAAAATAAATATGAAGTATATATCTATAGAAATAAATAATAGAAATATAGATCACGCTCGAGTCCCAAACTAAGCAAAGCTTGAACTTTGGGAACTAGATTGCTGATAAAATACTTATACAATTCGTTTTGAAAATATTTAAATAATATACCTAGTAACATTTGGACATAAACAAATATCAGTATTCATAACACAAAATGTTTGTTCTTGTTGAGGATCGAACCAACGTACCACAGCATGGAAGGCAAAACTACATTATGTATTTTATCAATTGCGCTGTGTTTGACGCTTGTTTTATACGTTTTTTTGTGTACGTTATCATCATCATCAACCTGTGTTAGTCCACTGCATGACATAGGTTCCAGGACGCGAGGAACCACTAAACCCGGTCTCGGCTCTCCCATCCAGTGTTTGAATACTTCTTCTTATCGTGTCGATGCTACAACTGCATTTTGTTGTAGCATCGTGTTGGATAGATTAGCCAGACTAGACACTGCTTTACCGTGCCTAGCTGTTTGAGTACTTATATTTCTCAAAGCGCCACACCAAAAATATGGCTATCGTCATTCTACCACCATCCTCAAAATCAAATGATCCTTACCTCCAGCTGTGGTTCAATGTCAGGTCTGTGAGGAAGAGGTGGTCGTCTTGGCATATCCTGGAGGTCTTCGTAAAGGGGCGCGGGGGGCGGGGCTCGTCTGGTGGACCCCTGGGACTGATGCGCTGAAGACTTGGAGGGCAGGAGATTGGTGACTTTCCGTTTGTGTCTGAGGAAGGAAGACGTATATTAGTTAAGTAATTTTAATAAAAAAAAATACCCTTTGACTTGAAAATCGCCTCCATTTTTAACATAGCTGCGTAACCTAGCAGTACCTTTTCGTAAACTCTTATAATAAATAAAAAAATATTCAAATATTCATTTTACAAGATTTTGGTAACAAGTTTATAAATTTTTACAAGTTACACAGTTATCTTTAAGTATAATATTTAGGTACCAAAATTTTTAGAATATCATCTATTTTTCCCACCATAACATGCCAATTCTAAGTGAGAACTTGAAGCTCCATCCAACCTTATTAACTTGAACTTGAGGAAGCATATTAACCGCGTTGAATATATCTTAAAGATCTCTTTTAATTTCGTCTGAGCACATTTCGTTCATAAGTCCGTAATACCTTTGTATAGAATTAATATTATAAAGTGATTATACATGGTCACTTGGTACAGCAGATGTTTGTATAATCTTTTACCAGTTGGATGTATAAAAACCTCAGGTAGCACGGTTTGATGATTTCATTAAATTTGGCAGGATAATGATGTGGTATCGTTGTAATGAATTTAATAATAATTGCAGTTAAAATGCGGTTATATTTTTAGTTTAAGTTTTTATTGATATTTTTTGCTGCTTCGTCGCGCCTTTGTGAAATCCCGCTTCAATTTTTATACAACTAATTTGATGGTACAAGCTGGCTCGCTGGCTGGATGTAAAGTGGTAATCAGCTTTCTTAATGTTAAAATAGCCTAATAGATCGCTACTAGTGATAAGGTCGCCCATTGTAGGTATAACTTGCTATTTTATATTATGTGATATGTTTAAGATTCTTCAGTAGGTGATGGACACGAAAAGTAAAAGCTAGTGCACCAATAAAAAGGACGCGTGGCACTCGGGACTGCCGCGGTAAAGATATTGCACAGCATTTTTTTGCTGAATCACGCACGCGCAGTGTTAGGTTATTTTCGTAACGGAATTTCTGGATTTGGTCTCCACGCTCAAGTCCCGCGATAAAAGCCATGCAATAGCTTAAATTAAAATTGGCAATGTTCGCACGGTCGCACGGACGTAGGCGATGCTAAGCCAAAGGCGACCAGACGACACCAGTTAAGCCGACCACCCACTGCCGGTAACCTTATGGCTTAGCGGATGCGGGGCACTCGAGTGTAGGGAAATTGGTCTTGCGCTTTGATTTAAGATTGTTAAGTGAACTTTAAATGGCACTTTGAAACGTTAACCTGTGACTTTAGTCTGTGGCCTATTTTGGTTAGTTGACTCTAGGAGATATAGTGACATTGTCCGCATTTGTTCAAGTACTTTTGTTTACTCTTCATTTTCAGAGATGTGCATATTCTTACGGTTATGTCATTGCCCTCATTAAGTTGTTTTTAAATGATCTGTTAGTTTTAAATTTTTTGAGAAATAGGCGTAACTTTAAAATAATCAGCAAAGTCAAGCGTGGTATAGGTTATTTTTACCTATCATGCATTCTAGCATATATTTTGATACGGACACTAAGACTAGTTTTTAGTGTCTTATGTTAAATTGAAGATATACCAATTCAATGTAATCGGACTATAGTCGGTACAGACACAGTACGCGCCTTATCTGTTATCTATTTTTTTAAGATAAAACTATTCCGTATTCTTATACAAACAAAAACAGCTCTTACGGGGATCAGATAAACTTCTTAATCCATTGTCCCATTGTTGACATACAACCTTTTGACTCTAGAGATGGGAAAAGTTCTTGTCGATGAAGCTAATAAGATAAATCAAGTTAATACTGACGGACGGATGCTTCGGAACTTTTCTTGTAAATAATTTGATTTTATTTGGAGATTGTCTGAATGTCAATAAAATTCGAGTGTAATATTAATGACGATTGTTTTTTTATTCGAATTATATCGTATTTTATCGACATTTTTAATAAGTTTTGGAAGTTTATAAAATATATAATAAGGAATATTTTATTAAGGTTCATACAAAACGATGCATAACATGATTTAGGTACAACTGATAAAGTTACTTATATTTAGGTAAATACATTCAAGTAGGTATAAAAAAAATATTGTGGCATATTCTCACCAAAAAATAACCTCAAAAGTCTAATTAAAGTTGACAGACACCCAATCTACATTACAAAACATCGACCGCGCATTTCTAAGTCCGCGCCAAATCGCGAGCGACACCGCGTTTTGTCGATAACCGCAACGCTCGTATCCTATTACTCGATAGTCGATAGTTTCTGATTAGTGGCGCGACACTAATGACTAGAGACGGGCCGTGAGATTGATTGACAGTAGGCGATATTTTTGTTGATGTTTTATGTGTTACGATTAGACTATAGTAGAATGAACTTGGTGTGGTTTGTAACACTTTTGGTGATTTTTGATTTTTATGATAGATGCATCCTGAGCTTGTCGGTTAACTATCAGTTTTACTTTGTGATTGGGTATTATTTAGTGATGACGATGTCTTCTTATACGATGTATTATTATTATATAAAAATCAATGCCACTTTTCGTTGTTATTTTCTAACTCAAGAACGGGCTCACCTATCCAAACCAAATTTTTAGGCTTTATTTTGACTAATTAGCAGATGATTTATGTGAAGTTTGCTTATAATCTGTCGAGTGGTTCTTCATTTATCACTATAAGTCAGCTAGTATGTTATAAAGGAGAAGATACAAATTGTATGGAATCTAGTAACACCTCTTTTAGGTACAGCCCAATGTCATTGGTCAATTAATCTAATATTTACATAAGTTCAATACACAAGTTTAATTTATTTTAAACTAAGTACACCTTTTCAACCTATAAACCTTGTACCAACTCCATTTAAAAAGAAATAGATCACAATTATTTTTAGAACTTTTTGTTTTATAGTTTCTGTACCACTATCAAAATGGGTATTTTTGAAGAATTACATTCGATAAACTTTTACTTAAATCTTTATATATTAAATTAGCATCACAAATGTGAAGAAAATAAAATAATAGTAGCATAATCCTGGAATGGTCTTTAATATGAATTTCAATTTGTAACTAGTTTTGAACCCAAAAGCTGGAGGTATGGACCCTAATTTTGAGTTTCGTAATCCAGAGTTAAATTGATTAAAGGATTCGTTGAGCAGACATTATAATTAGATCTTAAAATACTGCACAAAATTTTTGAACGTAATTAACATTATTACAAGTGTATATAACTTTTGTGTTTAGTACTAAATACAATTAACAAAAAAGAAGTTCATTTTGTATTTTTGTTTGTAAATTATTTACAAAAAAATTGCATATCGCTGAGTTTTCATGTACAATTATTTTACTTAAAACACACTTGAAAGAAATATATCGTCATTTTATTTCGTTTTAATATTATTAATTTATTGCAAAGTTATCAACAATGATTATTTTTCAGTCTCAAGATAAATTAAATTGGTTTAGTCACAAAAGGCAGCAAAGCAATTTAATTATCGTTTCACTAATTGTTTTCTCTAGTTGTACTTTTAGGGTCAAACAAAGGGTCAGTTTGACCTTTTGGGAGTGAAACATCCTAAGGGTACTTCGTCTTCTGGGACATAGTAGTATCATATCACTAATTGTTTTATCTAGTTCTATTCATAGGGTCAAACATAGGGTCAGTTTGACCTTTGGGAGTGAAACATCCTAAGGGTTACTACTTCGTCTTCTGGGAAGTAGTTACAAACTGAAATTTAAGACCTTGTTTACGACAAACGGCATAAAGTTTCGATCAATTAGTTAAATAAATGGTGATTTAACCGGAGTTTGAGAATTCGAGTTTGCAAAGGATCCAATCAAGTAAATAGAAGTTAGGGGTTAATTAATATGGCATCCATACGGGGTAAGTACAACCCCTATCAGCAAAGTTTTAGGGATGAAATGATGGATCTTGTTAAAGTTTAATTGTAGTAATGTAGTTTAAATATCTTGCATAGTTTTTTTAGTGATAGTATACAGGGTGATATTTTGAGAAGTTGGTGGATAAGGCAGAGAGAGAGAAAGTAACGTAAGAGTCATATTCTCGATTTATAAATTAAGAATAACTGCATTACTTTGTACTGCGTAGCTCATAAAAACACTATGTGTTCTATCGCAAAAAATATTTATTCAGGACTGTATGATGGTACCTTACCCCATTTAGAAGCTTAATATATTATTTTCATTAATCTCATACACATTTAATAATTACAAACTTAATATCTAATGTAAACCACCCATTTTGTATCTGAATAAAGGCTAATATTATTATTATTACACATTTAATGCAATTTTGGTTATTTATGCAGTAGATCTGTTAAAAAAATATTTCAAAAGATTATGGAATTTTGTAATATGATGAAGTTGCACCCTAAGTTCAAAGTAAAGCTAGGATAGTTTTATCCAGTCTGCAAAGTTCAGGTGATACAAATCGAAGTTCTGAAACTCTGCGGTGGAACATGTTCTAGAGAAATACAAGGAGAATCACTAAAACTAATGGTTTTTAAGGTTATAATACTAGGAATGTAAAATAATATAACTTTATTGCATACAGAAATAGATAGATAAAGAATTCATGATTATATAAATTCTTCATAATGAATTTATAAAAATAATATATATTTTTTTCTCATTTTATGACGTTTTCGTTTCATTTTGTTTAAACATTTGTTTATATGTTTCTTTGAAATTTGAGGAATAATCGTGGTAATATGCAATTATTTAAGTTGTTTTTGATAAGAACATGAAACTAATATGAGTTTGCTAATCAAGCGCAATTAACATTTATTTTAAAAACTTTTATATTGTTACAATGCTATTTTTATGTTAATATACGCTGTAGTACATTTTTGTCCTGTAAGATTTCTTAGCAATACCAATCTTTAGTAAGGTTTTTACACCCTGTATTGCTTAGCTGTGATAATATTTTGTTCTAAAACTTTCATTTGTGAGATTGAAATAGAAAATCCGCAGATATGGAGCTGTTGGTTTTAGTAAACTCATTTTAAACATAAAATCCGAATAGTGTTCTAATAAAGGATATATTCCAGAAATCCCCACTAAAACTTTCATATCGGTTGCCTGGAAGAGATCACTCTCAGCGATAAGGCCGCCCATTGTGATGCTATGTATTACCTACTACTTGTTTAAGTTCTTTGTTTTTATTTGTGCGTGGTGAACAATAATAATCTATCTATATTGTAATATTCAAAGATTTTTTTATTAAATTTCACAGATTACTCTGCCGTGTATGCAAAAGTTACTGTGTATAAGTAGTCATATCTGTTAATATTTTTGCAGTATAACCCTACCAAGTCCTTAAAAGGATTTCATCATCATCATCAACCTATAGCAGTCCACTGCTGGACATAGGTCTCTCCCAAGACGCGCCACTGATACGGTCTTCGGCTCTTCTCATCCAGCGTTTGCCAGCTACATTCCGCAGATCGTCACTCCATCTCGCCCGAGGGCGAGAAAAAAGCATTTGACTCCATCTATTTACTTAAGACATTACATCACGAGCAATCAGTGGATGAGAGTAGCAGGGGACCGAAAAGTATGGCATAGTAAAGAGGAAGGCTTTACTCAGGTGCCAACGGGCTGAAATGATGATGATGATTTACTTAAGTCAAAATTACTCCTCTAATTGGACATGAAAATTCCTTGTGGCTAGAATTACCCAACAATTCTCAGTAGTACCAAAATAGATCCATTGAGAAATTTTCCCAACAATACATTATGTATCTAATGCTATCTGATCTAAATTTATTTATGGGCCAACGTCTTTATTAAGCCCCCTATTGTCTCTAATTATGGTAAACGAATTGAACAACTTCAAAGTGCAGTCAAGCGATCGCCTCTTCTATTTCATTTGCAATCGAAAATGAGCTTTATGGTCTTACTTTTAGGATCAATATAGCGTGACTATTCAATTATATGTTGAAGAGTTTTGCATAATAAGTTGATGTTAATACAAAAAGAGCTTTACTTAGTTTAACTTAAGGTTCAAATCAGTAATTTGAAGTCAAAATACCAGAATGCACGATAATAATGATTACTATTGCAAAAATGAGATTTGATTGCTACAACTGTATATATCGATATGTTGAGAAATACGAAAATGGTCTTTAATGTTATTGATTTAAGGTTCGAAATCGTATGATTGTGAGGGCGGAGTTTGATTATACTGAAACTCTTTGTATGTAATACTATTATTTAAGCAGTGTCTACGGGCTTATTACCTGTAATCTGCATACAATCAGATATTTGCATAATATCTTCATTCGTTCTTGGTTCCAGATTTGGTTAGCACTAGTTAATTACGATCGAATTTACAGCCATTAATATTATTTAGAGTTAAAAAGTTAAATTAGACTCTACGTTGATAAATATTTGACAGGCTTCACAGCTCAGTTGGTAGTAGCTCTGCCTTCCATACTGTGTCGTGGGTTCGTTACCCACCCTGAGCAAATGTTTCTGTGATGAACATAAGTATTTGTTCTGTGTCTGGGTTTTTCTATGCATTCTATGTATTTACAAAAAAATGTAAGTATACAGGGTTACATGGAAAGTCGTGCTAGATCCGTTAAGAGCGTGGAGTACCCATCATTTCTGACTTATTTTACTATGAAACACCCCACCCTAAACTTAACCCATTTCGAGATATTCGACTTTTAAATTTTTATTGAAAATTGCTGATTTTTAGGCTACTAAATTTATTTTAGTTTTTTCTGTGCATCTTATTATTATTATTATTGCATTTTTACATGGGTAATAAGATTTTTTAGGACGTCAATCATTAAAATAGTGCATAAGTTAATTGAATAGATCGTAGTAGACAAGTGAAACTTATGAAATAAAAAAATATTTTATAGGGTTTATTCTTCTCTAAGGGATATCTAAAAAATAATATATGGCACTCGTTCGGCGGATGTTATAATAAATATCTACGTTTCAACAGCTATCTAACGACGTATAATAATCTAGGGTTTGTGTTACATTTCGTGGAAAAAAAGTAGTTGGGACGCTCCAGGTTGCAGTTCTAACGGTCCCGCGCGAGCAAGACAAGTGAAGATTTAGGTAGGTGCGAATGATAGAAAAATGTGTAGAGACCGGCTAGGGCTGGGAATACAACAGGGGATATTGTTTGTTGTCAGTCTGCTTTTGTGCTTCGTACATAGTGAATGTGATATCTTTTTTTTTTTTTTTTTCATTTATTTAAAGATCTTTGAAACATAAGTTTATGACAGATCTATGGTTAAACTATTGAAATAAAACTAAAAAACAACTCAAACTTAAACTCCTAAAACTAAAACATAACTAAAATAATAAGTTCTAAGTAGTACGTGTGCGGTGCGCGCTGGTACGCACACATGTCGCAGTATGTAGATAGGTAAGGTACCTACCCCGCCCCCGCCACACACATGCGCACCCGCACGCACCACACTCACAGCCATGTCAGTAGGTAGCCCAGACTAGTTCATGTACGCTGATCGATGGCTCGAACCAGCCCATACACCAGTCCGGCCTCCCTTGATTTTGGACATGATAGAATACTATGAAATATTCCCAAATTCCTAATATCTAATTCAGTTAGGACCCTCTGCCTTTCAGTGCGGTTTCGGACACATTCAATAAGTACATGGTAAATGTCTTCTGGTTTTTCACATACTTCACAATTAGGTGACGGAACTTTTCTCATTAGATGAATGTGATATCGTTTTGCTCTTTTTCTCAACTTGGCTGTGCTTCTGAACTATGTATTTCTTCTGATTTTGACTACTTTTCTATCATTCGTACCTACCTAAATCTTCACTTGTCTTGCTCGCGCGGGACCGTTAGAACTGCAACCTGGAGCGTCCCAACTACTTTTTTTCCACGAAATGTAACACAAACCCTAGATTATTATACGTCGTTAGATAGCTGTTGAAACGTAGATATTTATTATAACATCTGCCGAACGAGTGCCATATATTATTTTTTAGATATCCCTTAGAGAAGAATAAACCCTATAAAATATTTTTTTATTTCATAAGTTTCACTTGTCTACTACGATCTATTCAATTAACTTATGCACTATTTTAATGATTGACGTCCTAAAGAATCTTATTACCCATGTAAAAATGCAATAATAATAATAATAAGATGCACAGAAAAAACTAAAATAAATTTAGTAGCCTAAAAATCAGCAATTTTCAATAAAAATTTAAAAGTCGAATATCTCGAAATGGGTTAAGTTTAGGGTGGGGTGTTTCATAGTAAAATAAGTCAGAAATGATGGGTACTCCACGCTCTTAACGGATCTAGCACGACTTTCCATGTAACCCTGTATATCATGTACATGATAAAAATTGGTAATAGAATATTTATTTTATGCTAAAACTATCATTTTAATATAAAAATTGTGCTAAGCGAACCATTCGGATTTGGCTGGCACACACGAACTGGGAACAAGTACGCCGATATGGGTACGGTATTGTCAATGTATTTGCTTCAATAATGACGCTATGTCTCTTGTATTAAGGTGATATCTCTCGTTCTAACGGGAAATTCATTTTTTTGAGGTTTTTTTTTATTGGGGTTGAACTGTTATATCTTTTACTAGTTTAAGCTATTTTGCGAACATAAATAATAATTTTCTGTATAACCCTGTATCAATTTTTGAGATTGGTTCTTTATATTTGCTGGGAAAGTACTAAAACTGTTTTGTGTATTTAAGTATAAATAAAATGATTTCTACATTCATTTTATTTGCATGTTGTGTTACTGCAGCGGAGGGACGTTAATTTTTAAGACCTTTTTTTGAGTAAAAACAGCGTTTATATTTATTAACTTGAAGTGCATTTTTCTAAAATCACTTGTAAAATTAAAAATACATGAAACTTAGCTAACAAATGAAACTTCGCCAAACTTTACCAAGAAAAATATTGTTGCTATCAAATTTTATTTTAGTTTTCTGTACGAATTCAAATGCATTCAAGTAGAAGAATGAAATAAAATTTCACGACCCTCAACATTTCCCAACTTCTTTGTTGTCCCCTCAAAAACCAACAAAGACTAGGCCACTATTATTATTCTAGAACTTTCCCATGCCAAGAACCCATAAGCCTATAATATAGCTAAGCCACTGTGAGAACTCAATTGCTGATTTTTCAGATGCCATCCATCTGAAAAATCAGCAATATCGTTGCCTGGGTCGTACAGGGCTAGTACGGGCTGCTATGATGATGATATTTTTTAGGCCTTCATTGATCCTAACAAGGCCATAAAATAGCAAAAATATATAAGTACGTCTAAAAGGTGCTGTTTCGGTCCAATGGGACCAAATTTCAACTTATTTTAGATTTAATGAAGTACCTATCAGTAGCCCGAAATAGGAATAACTCTTGAATCACTGATACTTCTACCACGACTCCATACTATCTACATTCACAGAACGTTTGTCATACTAACTATTCTATATTCTATAATCCTAGGCATAGTAACTGCTACACCAACTGTGGCATCTATAAGTTGCTGTTATAGTATAGTAACTGTTAAACTAGCTGTGGTTTACCCGTTCTGGTACTCACTGCTATTTATTCTGTGTGGAACCCTCAACAAAACAAAAGGTGGTAAATAGAGTATTGTTCGGAGAGAGTTGAGGGTCTGAGTTTAATACGGGCGTTTTTAAGTCCACTAGAGTTTCAAGTCTCGAGTTTACCGAGGTCGTGAGTGAAGTGCTGTGTGAATGTTTTTTTGAATTATTACTTGTATATTTTTGTTGTTGGTGCTTTTAATATTCCTGAGAATTATGCATATATTTAGCCTTTATCGCGCGCGATTTCTTTATTTTAGGTTATATTTGCTAGATCAGATTATAATTATGTAGGTTATGTATTTTAAGTCTATTTGTGTTTTAAAAGTGTTGAAAATTCAGTCATGCATAAACAAAGTTCCTTTAAAAATCAGCACACTCATTAAACATGACAGATGTCACATTTCCGTTTCTATTTAAAAAAAGTAAAAACAATACTGAATATTCATATTCCAGCTGCGAAACGCTCGTGCGCCGGAGTCGGTCCGCCCTCAACGCTGATTGGCTGGCCAATTTTAAACTAGCCAATAGCAGCGCAGCGAGAAACGGTCGGTAATTTCGGCATAATTAGTCATGCGTTGATATAATGAGGTTGAGGTTTTGACCCCATGTGCGAGCTCACGATCGTATTTTGCAGCGACGACGGCCATTCCTTGGGTTTTTTGAGATAGCACTGTTTTGTTTTAGCCACGAAAAAACCTAAAGTACGTTTACTGTTATGCAGCAATTTATCTCGCTAAATTATTTTGCAACATACAGTAGGTAGTCAAGTCAAATTTTTAGAAATCTTTAAATTTGCAATCCACACATCATCATCAAGCTAAGCAGAGCTTATGTTATGGGTTCTAGAAGACTGACATACTTAATACAATACATTACATGTAGATAGATATTTTTTTATTATACATATAAAATACCCAGAATAAATATTTGCAGATGGTACAAACATTTCTCTCAAGACGGGAATCGAGCCCGCAACCTTCCGTTTCGTAGGCGGACTTTAGCTCACCGCGCCACTTCGGTCGTCTATAACTAAATAGTTAACTTTAAGAACGAATGAATACGATACAGGGCGGGTCGATCGTTAAGAGTGAGTGTGCTAAAGTTTTTGCACTGACAACTCTATTGAAGGCAATTATTCGGTCTGTTTGTTTTGATGTGGTTTAGTTTTTAAGTCGTTAATTTGTTCCGACTAGTGCATGTGAATTTGTCTGAGGTTTTATTTATGAGAGTTAGGTTGAGATATTTCATTTTGAATTGTAAAAGTATTAGTTAAAAGTCTTTTTCAGTTAAAATTTAACATTTTGTGGTAGACTTTAGCCCAGCAGTGGGACGATAAAGGCTAGAAAAAAAAACTGGGATCACACGCTATGTATCCTATAATGTATCTAATATTTATTAACTAGGTAGTCATTTGAAAGTGTAAGTGTTAAAATTTTTAGTAAGTATACGATTTTATTAGAAAAAAACATTGAACCTATTTAAATTAGAAGTTAGTTAGAACTTTATATTATCTACGAATCTATATAAATAATTGGTTTCTTAAATATATTTATTTTCTAATTAGACTTAACCGAACAAAATCTAAACATTCAGTATTTTATTGTCCTCATTATGTACACAAGGTCTCAATAGTAAGTACATAATGTACCTAAGTTTGGGTGTAGCAATAATTGGAGAGCGGACCGACTTTTAACATGCAAATAAATTAATATTAATAATTCTGCTTAAGGAACATATAGAAGAACATTTTTTGTTATTCTTTACAGTTTATAGTTTAATTTTGACAAGTGTTCCCTATTTATAAAAACTTTACGTACGTAAGACTAGATACAGACATTTTAGTCATAGCTTTAAGAAAAAAATACAAAAAAAGTAGGTCCTTTTTACGCAGAAGATGTCAAATAATATAACATTAGTCGTTATTTGTGTTATATTATTATTTACTGCATAGTGAACAGCGCTCGTCACAATGAGACTATAGATGATCCCCATTGACCTGATTCTCTAGCCAACATCTTCCGCACAACCGCCGATACGACATTTCTTTTAATACTTTATAAAAAGGATCATACGACATGTACGATCAAAATACCGTAGGAAACAGTCCGTAAGTTCCTTGCCCGTTCTTCTAGGGTCTGGTCGCAAGGAACTGGTACGATATCGACAATATAGAAATCACTATGGCATGTCTTTACTTTTTTAAATTTTAGGGTACCATAGGGACCAAGCGGGACCCACTGACTCCGCTGCCCGTCTGTCTACCACAAAACGTATCTTGGACCGTGATAAGTAGAGACAACTCTCTACTTATCACGTAAATCAACATTTATAGATTATGTTTTTCTGTTGCCGCTATACAAATAAAAAAACAGGCCAAGTGCGAGTCGGACATGCCCACAAATGTCGATGTCATATCGTTGTCAATATCGGTGAGTGTGGAAACAACAATCGTCTTTAATACGCCTTGGCCTATTGGCATGTATCCAAACTCCTAATTCAAGACAGAAGTTTTGTATAAAGTTGTGACCGTCACAAAAATGTAATAACTGCAGAAAAACAACAAATTTAGGCATTGCCAGTTGAAATATTTTTAGCAAAAACTTTTTTTTTTACATTTAAACACTTGAACACACTTAAAACATGTTATGAATAATGCTTTAAATTTTTTTTTGACTAGACCTTAAGAATCAAATAATAAGCTGCGTATTCGCATAATATAATTAATTAATGAAACTAAGCAATATGCTTGTATTGTATTGTGTTTGAAATTGTTGTGTGCTGGTAAAACAGGATTATGAAAACTTTTTAGCAAAAAAAAATCTGTCATGATACAACGAAATTCAGTGACGTCATCGTGTGTTACCGCTTTTTCAGAAACGAAACCCCCGCAAATCATCGTTTTCAAATTACCATCCCACAGTAGGTACTATAAATTGTTAGATAATCAATAACTAAGCTAATAAATCTGGAGGCAGTCAAACAAACACGAATTGCGCAAGTTATCCTATCTTTAAGATTGTACGGAGGAAACTTAACAGCGGGATACTGATTTAGCTATGTAATAGTGACGTTTTATATGATTTATGAACAATGAGCACGCTTGTACTATCTAGTAATGTAGGCTTGCGAATCATTTTACCAAGTCAATTATTTTTCATCATAAACATATCAGTCTACTGGATGTAGGTCTTTCCCAAAACGCGATCTTCTCTTTACAAGTGATGCGGTCTTCTGCTCTTTACAAGCGGTGGTAGTCTAATTTATTCGCGATAGTCTCCTAGAAAATGACACATCAAGTGCGATGGACAACACTGACGAGTTTTGGTGACGCTGTAATTAAATGACGTATTTTTGCTAAATTATATTTAAAATCATGATTCTCCGTATAATTTACATAAAATTTCTGCAAAGTGAGATGATAAAACTGAATCCGGTCTTCTGTTCTTCTTATGTAGTGCTAAGCTACATTCTGCAGATCTTCACTCGATCTCGAGCTTTTTTGGTATCTGTTTACTTGTTTATTAACTAAAATAAATTTCACCCTATTCTATTTATTATTTGATATATTAATGAGAAAACTAAAGGTAAACTTTTTCATTTTTAAAATACTATCTCATTGCACACCCACTAATAAACATCCTTTGAGCAACCTACTTTCTCACAATTTTTAGCTCACAGCGTTATTTTAAAAAAGTTTACAAAAATATAAAAATATTTTCAGTAAACTATAATAAACAAACATGGTTTTCGAACGACCTTTTGCAGATAAAATATATTTTTAGCTGTCAATCAAATTATTTTTTTTAATGTGGAAAAGACATTGGCCTGTTGTATTGACAGGCAGGAGCCACATAAAAAAGAAGAAGATATCTAGAGACGGCAGCAGACACTAGACAAAAGGCTAATTAGATGCGGGTACACCAAGGACCTAAAAGCCATTACGGGATGTATTAAGGGGTACGTGGTAGGGGTGGACTTGGGGTAATATAGGGTTAGGATGATTTGGGCGGTGAGCACCGAGGCGCAACTCCAATCAGACCACCCTTTGTATAGAGTTGTCGATGCGAGACTGGTCAGCCCCTTGACCTTGTTATGCTTTATACACTGAGGACTGAGTTTGAATAAATAATCGTAAACGTATCAATTGGAGTGACGACTTCGACACGTTTCATGTAGACTGGTCGGAGGAGGCGGCTGACCGGAAGTACCGGAAGAGTAGGGGGGAGACCTTTGCTCAGCAGAAATTATAGGTTAAAAAAAAAGTATCAATACAGATATATGAGATACATTACGCGTCAACATCAGCTTTACTGTCAAACGTTGCAGCGTTAGTGCGCAGTGTATCTTAAATACGTTACGGTTATGATTGTCACAATTATTCGTGCTCAGCTCTATGTAATAGGTAAATCAAATATCGGTATTGGGACAAAAGCAGTCAATTATAACCCCACAATAATATAAGCAGTAAAAATATACAATATCTGTTTTATTATTGAACTTGTACATACGTACCTAAGTTTTCTTGGGAGTTTGTTTAAATAGCTACTTAAGGTGACGGGTATAGCCAAATGCGTGTTTTTGGGGAAACCGAAAACTGTTTTCAGAAAAAGTGATAGCATGTGGAGTTGTGAAACTTATTATTTCCTATAACACATATATTGAACTAGTGTGTTATTAATCAAAATGTGTGCTCTTGGATATAGTTTACTTTTAAATGTAAGTTTAGTACCAACACCTTTTGCAAAAGTGTGGTTTTAGATCCCATTTTTTATGGGTTTGGCAGATTTGTTTGGTACCAAACTCAGCACAGCTATTCTTATGGTTCGTATCTTGTGAATCTAAAAAAAACATTTCTACAATAAGGTGTTTAAAGAAGAAGAAGAGTAGCGCCTTAGGAATTATAAGTGCTTGATTGCTGTGTGCTCGCAAATATTCATAAGGCGCTGCTTTAGAGTTTGACTATCCGAACTGTGCGCGGCTCATTATGTGTTTTGCGTCGTTGTCAGCATTTTTGCTGAAGTTGAAATTGCGACGTTGCCACGCTGACTGTCTAGAGTTTAACCACCACGGCAATAACTATGCCATGTTACACGTTTAACGTGTGTGTAGATATAATACATAAATAATAAAGTTGGAAGTTATTGACATTTTTATTTATTATGAAAAATTTCACCCGACCCGTCGCCTTAAGACGACGTTTGAAGATGTTGACGGTGATAAATAATGCTTATGAAATTAATTTAAACTTTAGACCCGTTTAGAAAAAAACGTGATAACTTATCACGTTTTTTTCCAGGTTTTCTTCACTCTTCCTCAATTTCTCCAGTTTTTCCTTAAGTCTTAGAATAACTTGAAAACTCCAGAAAAAATCTCGTCGTAAAACTTTTAAAATCCTTTCGTAGTAATTAGCTATTTCTAAACTTCTGTTCTTAGAACTTAAGTTTCATGCATTAGTGTAATTTTATCTACGCCCGTCAATAAATGCACAATATAAATCTTGCCAGGAAAGTACCGAGCCAGATTACGAATTTTGACGATCGTAAACCTATCGTAACGGTAGCGTGTTTGAGATACATTGCGCGGTGACGCTAGAACGTTCGGGAGTCGAGTTTGTGCCGACGCGCAGTGTGAAGTGACAGATCCGATACGTTTACGATTGTCACATTTAGATCAGTAGGTCTACCATAAGTTTTTACTATACTATATTTACTATACTCGCTAGCGTCTGTAGTTAAAAAAATGTATGAAGATTTGTACAGCGCCACTAGCGGATAGTTGGGTACTAAAATTCTTCATACTAATATTGACATAACTACTGTAGTAAAGTCAGGCGATTTTACTGTGACAGCTCATGGTAGACGTACGGTGGCTCTACCATGAGTTTTTACTATACTATATTTACTACACTCGCTAGCGTCTGTAGTTAAAAAAATGTATGAAGATTTGTACAGCGCCTCTAGCGGATAGTTGGGTACTAAAATTTGCAATACTAATATTTACGTAACTACTGTAGTAAAGTCAGGCGATTTTACTGTGACATCTCATGGTAGAGGTACATGTCTCAGTTGTCAAACTGTTCGTAACGCGTTGACAAGAATATTGTGACACTTCTAATTATTTCAACGGTAGGTTTTGGTACAAAGATTATATTGGAGCCGAGATTTATTTGAATAAATTAAAGTAATAAAAACTTTTTATTGTTTTCTAGAGTTTTTTAAGGTTGTTTAATTTTGGTAGAATTTTAATCAGTTTTGATATTCTAATTCAATTATTATAGATTTAGATTTATAATTTTAAAAAGATTTTGATGAAAATCGTCCAACATTTTGTCAATCATCATTTAAAAAAAATGGTGATAAATCAAAAATTGCTATAAGTTAGAGGTAAGAATAAGGAGCACTATAGATTTAGTTTTTTTTTTCTAACCTATCTCGTCCCACTGCTGGGCAAAGGTCTAGAATTAAGATTCAAAAATTTAATGAATATTATCTTTGTTCCCCTGTATCATTGGTTGTAAACCAGTAAACTATTTAAATATAGTAACATCATCTAATTATTTAAATCCTTGTTGAAATGTTAATTGAATTAGATTGAACGGTAAGCAGTCACCAACTTGAACCGCACAATTAAGCTCAGGATTAAATTGGGAATAGTGACAGCGTTGCTTTAATCAACTTTCTCGGATCAACGCTTTGCAGTGAAGCTAGAACCTGGTTATATAATCACCTGTAACTTTAGCTAGGTATACCTATTTAACTAAGCGTTTGTGATATTACTTTATTTATTATATTCTAAGTTATATCACCCCACTGTAAAGAATGAATGAATGAATGATAATACTTTATTGTAGACCATGAAACAAACACTTTAAAATAGTAGATAACTATGCGGCAAAAAATAAGTAAATATGGCCTTATCACTGAAAACGATCTCTTCCGGTAAAGTGACAATATTTTGTTGCGAAAATATATCAAAATTATGATTATTTTGTATCATTTACATAAAATTTTATAATTTTTTGCAGAGACGTGTAAAAATAATATCTTTTCTAGGTCCTTTAAGCAAATTTGTGTGAGTCTTAGATTCTTCCAAAGTAGAATTCAAAAAAAACTAACCTAACCACGGCATATCTGTTTTTAGTTTATCCCTGGCCTAACTTAGAACCCACTAACGTGACGAAGGTTTGATCGGCGATTGAAACGTCTCTCGCGCTTCACTTTGCGGTTCATTGTGGACATCTTGTGTAGCTTTTAAGTAATTAAATGTAGCTTTTAAGTAATTAAACACTGTGGCGCCCAGTAAATCTGAGATTTGTTATTTTATTTATATTGCTGGTAAATTAATGTGGAGTGCAAAATATTTAATGTAAGATTATATTTTAGGAACTCGATGTATCGAGGGTGACTTTGTGTAACTATACAACTTTTAACTAGTGTACACTAATTTTTATTTTATTTATTTATTTATTTTTATTTATTTATTAATGTATAAATAACTTGTAATAAACAGACTCTATTTATTAATATGAAGATATTACTGAAAAAACTTAACCTAGGTATAAAAAAATGGTTACAATGGGTAACCTTATCGCAAGATTGATCTATTCCAGGCAACCAAAGAACACCGAATATCTATTTTTTTCTAATACAGTCTACTTTGTACACTACCTAATTAAATTGTCTCTAGATATTCTTTGTAAAAAGTTACACAAAAATTACTGTTTTTTTGTGAAAACCAATATGAAAAATCGCATGTAACTTGCAAAATTGCTTAGCTCATTAAAATCATGAGGTAATTAAAGACTTACTTCCAAACAAGGATGGCACCAATGAAGATGCCCACGATGAGAACAATGGAACTGAGTGCAATGACAGCTGACGTCTGGAGGGAAGGCCCGCTGTGGTTGTATGCGTCTATCTTCTGAAAAAGAAAAAAAAACAGTTAAAATCATTGCATATGAAATAATAATAAAGGTATAACCTTTTTAGGTATAATAGCCAGGATTACACTCAATTAAAAATGATTTATTTAATAAAACGTTAATATTTTTATTCCTGTAAAAATCTTGGTACTGTAATAGTTGCAATGTATATTTCTTTGTTTATGAAATGATTTGGGTTGATTTCTACCAAAAATCCATTCATTAGACATACATTTATTTGCAACTTTAACACACAGTAAATATAATAATTCCTTAGAATTGTACTTGTTGTATGTAAAGGAATATAAGTATACAACAAGTTCAATTTTAAGTCCTGTAAAATATTCAAATAAAAAGAAAATAACTCAATAATATTCATATTATAAGTAAATCAATACATGACCTCATAATACGACTTTTTTTTATCTGGTTTAGAACTTAGTCATCGCCGCCTTTCTCAAACACCATCATTCTAATTATTACCTAGGTACGATACAATAGCCACATCCTTATATCAACCATGTCGTGTCAAGTGCCAGCACGATTACTTCACAAAATTATAGTCTACCCTCATTTTTTTATATTTACCGTATTTTTCATTTCCTTTGTTATATACAACACTATATTGGTATAATAATTACAACAAGGGTGCATGTGGTTAGAGGTGCGTCCCCTTTCTAATTATATTTTCGAAATTGCTGCAATTATAATGTGCGTGTGTTTCCTAATAGGTTTGTGTGAAAATGACTAATTTCGTTTTTAGAATACAAGCGATTTTGAGTCTTATGTCTTGGAACATAACGGACAATTAATTGAATTTTTCATGGCAGATCGATGTGATATTTTTTTGTGTTTATAAAACGGTCCTAGTGTCCTTTTATTTAATAAATAATGAGTTATTTATATCACCTTGCGATGCTTTATGAAAACCACTTATATAAACAAATAAAAAAGAGAACATACGACATTAAAAGGCATTAAAACTAAATAAATATTCACGGAAAATTCACACATCACACTTTAGTCCAAAACTAAGCAAAACTTTTACTATGGGAACTAGATTGCTGATAAAATAATTACATCTTGACATGTTGAAGTCATGAAGTGAAACTACATATATATATGGTTTAGTTATGGTTGGCAGTTTCAAAGCGAAAAAAACTGAACTGTTTAGTTTCCAGGTAAAAGAAATAACCTCAACCTTTAAAAATAACATTATACGTAATAATATAATAGCGAAACGTGAGGCTTTCACCTTTCTTTTTTATAGAAAAAAACAGCCACTTAGAGGGTCGTAGGGGTGAAACGGGAAAGTTAAAAAAGCTTTGTGTCAGAACGACCTTTTTTTTATATATATACATATATAAAATATTGGGTTATGGCGGGAATTATATATGTAAGGTGTTCATTGACTTGCAGCAAAATGATAATGTAATAATGTTTTTATTTATGTATAGCTATAGGTATAGCTACGCAATTAAAACAATGTGAATTCAATTGTATCTACATGAAATTGTGATGATACTTTTAATAACCTCATCGTAAGCTTTGCTGAGTTTTAAAATAGATGGCGTTGTAGGAAATATTTGTAACGAAGTATTTATTATTTCATTTTCACACTTTTTTTTAAATTATTTTAAATTTCGTAGCTATACTGATCCAAGTCTTTTTAAGATTTGGATCAATTGAGCTATAGATCTTTTGCAACGGTCTGAAGATGGCTCAACTGTTTCCTATGTATTTGATTACCTATATACATTTTGTAAATACTGAAATAGAAGTAAATATTAATTTAGTAGAGCTTTATTGTCTGCATAAGCTGTATAACGTCTCTCAAAACATACTGGCATTTTTGATGGTTGCATAACTCAAATCGATACGAATCGCATCCTCCTCATAAAAATACAAATCTTCCTTCAAAAGCGAATTCTTTTGAAATGTAACCGACACTTGAGAGCAATCTTTCACACTGCAGACACCGATTTATTGCCGCGGTCTCTGTAAACAAGTGTCATACGAATTTATGAACCTTTGAAAATATTGCAATCTGATTGCCGGATCTAGAGACCGCTGATATGTGTGTGCCTGATACTTTAGTGCATAAAAAAAAAACTCTCTTAAAATCTCGCAACCTACTATTGAACTAGAGTCTACCTATGGTAAACTCTAACGGCCGGTTTCTCGAACGATGATCTACGAAAAAATTTAATGTATCAATCGTGATTTGGGTGAAGTGCCAACTGAGCTACAAAACCAATTTTAATAAAAGCAATCTAGCCAAACTGATCTAAAAGTATATATTCTGGCCTCAAAACTGGGTTCAGAATTCGATATCTTGACTATTTAATCTGAGAATGGAGTTCATACGCTACAAAGATCATCGAATAGATTAGGTACTATTCAATGACTTTGTAGCGTATGACAGAAATTTCGGTCTTACGGCCGGTTTCTCGAACGATGATCAACGAAAAATCAAATAATTACTATGTGTCAAACTCGCATCAATCGTGATTTGGGTTTCCAGAAACCGGCCGTTAGTAGCTCAAATCTAATTAGGTTAATTTTTATATTATGCTACGTTTACATAGTTTTTTGTAATATCTAGGTGTAGGTTGGAACTATTTATAAAACTTCAGTGTGGTCTACGACCAAGTATAGTCAAAACATGACATTACTGATGCAGTATGTTTGTCTGTGAAGCTTGTTTATCTAATTGTGAACGATGATTAAGCAGTTTTATTTATAAATATGCATATTTTTTGTTTCCCGCCCACTAATATTTTAGTATGTAGATTAGTTGACGTGGATGTATTGGATGCATAATTCAGATGTATTGTTTGTTTGTTTATACTATTAAATATATTATTAGTACACTTTGACATACGTGTCATGTTTTATTAAAATAATAACTGAGCATATTTTGTTCCTCCTCCCGAAGGATAATAAATAAAATAAAATAAATAATGCTGGACAATCATCTAGCCCCAAGCTAAGCTGAGCTTGTGTTATGGGTACTAGAAGACTGACATACTTAATACATACAATACATTACATTATATTGATATTTTTTATTATACATACATAATACCCAGAACACTCGGAATAAATATTTGCAGATCGTACAAACATTTATCCCAAGGCGGGGATCGAACCCGCAACCTTCCAGTAATATTACAGTAATATTTAAAAAAATGTGCCGAAAAAATTGGTTAGTTGGTTTATTTGAGCTGTCTTAACATGTTTTTCGCTATTTTCGACTGTAGTTAAGGATTTTTAAGTAAGTAATATATTATTAGGTCAACAGAAAAACTCAAGTAGATAAAAACTTTGAACATCAACTGGAAAAGTCAGCGTTTTTGGGAAAAGTGACGGTTAATTCAATTAATAATTTTGATCCCCCTTTCTTGAACTTTCTTAATTTCCGAAATACTGCTTCAACCGCAAACTTTGGGCGATAATCATAATTTAGAATATCACTACGGACACAGTCTTATTTATTCAGCTGATATAAATAATTCTAAAGGAAACTAGGATACATTATTAAATGATAAAAACCTAAATTCAGTGTGTCTACTTAAATCTAATTAAAAAATACACCCATAATGTTTTGTGCTACCTACGTAAAAGAGTACCTACCTATAAGTACGCGATTTGAACTTGCCAATCAGGTTTTGCTTGCAACTTGTTTACTCCACAGATTGAATTAGATTTCCCGGTTTCCTACTATTCACTCACTCAATTGACATTGACACACTTGTAATTTATTTATTTTTTTATTTGTTTATTTTTTTAATTCCAGATAATTCTCGTATGTTCAGTATGTAAAATACTTATATAGTTATTCCTATTTACTGTTTTCCTCTCACCTAAATGTATAAGTATATAGTTTTTATTATCTCTCACTGTTATTTACTCCTGTTCAGTTATCATAGTTTTATTTTATATACTTTTTTTTTACTCGGTAGGTATCGTTAATCCGTGATGTTACCCACTAAAGGCTCTGACAGAATATCAGTGCTGCACTATTACCTACCTGTAAGTAATAGTGCACATATGCTGAGTCTGGGCCTTATTAACCCCCACTGTTCATTTGTAATTAGTTTTTAGTTATTATTATTTTTAGTTCGTGTAATTATGTATTTTTTTTTTCTGTAAGTACTTATGTTTTTTTTGTGGGTTAATAAATGTTATCTTATCTTATCTTATTTTATTAAAGCATTTTCGCTCATATAACTTGTTGCAAACTGTTGCTAAATTTGAAACGACATAGTAAAAAATGCAAATAAATTAAATGACATAACATTTTATTTGCATTACACTAGCTGTTTACCTTTTCACTGCACCGCGGTATCAACCCAAATTAATTAAGCTTTTATTCAATTTTTTTCGATGGCAAGTCCCTTTTATTAATTAAGGACAGGCATTGACAAATCGGCTACCGTCTCGAGATGGACAGCGCGATAAACTGAAGCGGGAAGCGGATTAGGGATGGGACTATGGGACACATTTTTAATAAATTAATTTTCAGATGTATAACCTAAAAATGTAATACAATTTAAAAACTTAAATGTTTTAAATAAATACATAATTAATTAAGTACGTGTATTTTGTTCTACGTTTTTTAGTGATACAAAATACAATGAAATATAACTTCACTGTCCACAATAGTAGAATAAACATGGCACTTATCACGCTTAAGATTATTCGACAAATCTTTAAAAAAAATTGAGTCTGTTTGTTGACATATCATATGGCACCATGGCATATCATACGTTATGACAAAAAACTGCGCTGAGTCTGTCAATTTTTTCATTAAAATCAAAACAAACACAAAAAAAAGAAAATGGCAAATGCACAAAAAGAGCGAGCCAGGGAAAAAAAACAAAAAAAAAACCATAACTTTTTTTCCCCGCCCTAGCACTTTGAATATTGTATTCGTGGAGATTCCTCCGATACGCTGTTGGATGCTGTGAGATATGCCCAATAAATTGTCCTCTACCGATGACGGATCTCGGCGCAGATAGTACCATCTTGTGACAAATCGTCGTACCTTTTTGAGGGGCTTCGGGATGCGCTTAGATTTTAATCTCGGACCCCGCACCAGAAGACACTTGAATAATGATTAAAAGTAATATTTTTCGTTTAAGTTAAAAAGTCCTTGGAGAAAATTTATTCAATAACAAGGATCACTTTGAAACGTCTTAGCTTAGTGTTATAAATAGAACCAATATTAAAATGCACATAAGGCTGCTTATGATATTAGGAACATAAAACACGCTAGACGTGACACCGCACTGGAACTTCAGTACTTAATTTAGTTTAATAGTAATTCTTTGTAAGAAGGATCATTATAAAAAAACGGTAGGAACCAAGCCGTAAGTTTCTTGCCCGTTCTTCTAGGCTCTGGTCGCGTGGCACCTAGAATCACCATAATTTTACTGAATAAAGTAATTTCGACTTTGACCTCTTGGGTTTTTCTAAAGTTTGCACCATATGAATTCTATTCAAGCTTTGCCTAAACTTGAAATAGTTTGATGGACTTGACCTTTTCAGTTGTTTTACACCAAAATAGCTTTTCTTGTCTAAAGCCTATACAGTTAATACAAGCCTAAAAAGTAATTTCAAACAGAGGCCAAAAACGTTCAAACGACACTCTTGTACAAAATATCTCCTCAAATCGGGTAACAAAAAAATGTCGATGACCGCTTGTCGTATTTATAAACACTACAAAGGGACTATTCTTTTATTGGGGGTATAAAACAGCTGTGGGTTTAACTAGGAATTCGACCACTTCAAAGACCATGTAAAAACATTTTGTCTACGCAATGAAGAGGAATTTTTCCTTTTAGTTTTGGATTAACCGAGAATATTATGAATTGTCGTTATTTTTTCGTAGTAACCACGCATTATCAACAACAATGGTGGTTATACTTTTATAAAGAGTTTCAGAAACTAGATATATATATTTTATTCACGAACAAACTTAACATTACAGTTTTTTTAAAAATGTACATATAAAAAAGGTATGTATAAAATATACACAAGAAACAGTTAAGATATCAACAGACCGTTGCAAACGATTTATAGATAGTTCAACTGATCCAAAATCATTTTTGTATCTGTATAAATCAAAGTAGGTACCTACAAAGAAAACCCGATGTAGTAGTAGACCACCTCGATATTCTACGAAGTGTGAATCATAGGACTGTAGGACACCTACCGAGTTCCAATGAATAGGTGTTGACTTTTATAGTTACCTACACTTGACAACTTAATCAGCTTGGTTTTATAGGCTGTGCCTGCAAAATCTTTACGGTTTTAACTTTTAAGTCTCTGTAAATGTTGAAAATCAAGCAAGCACAGGAACTACTAGGAACCAAAAGATCTAATAACTCTTTTTCATTTTTATTAGTTGGAAAATTGTTTACACTTTATTTATCAATATTTTATAGTTGTTAAGAATAATGCAATAAAATCTAGTTTGAAAATCCCAAAATTATTATCATGGAACCTGCAACCTTCCCCTTATACGGGGGTGCGATATCCAACTACGCCAATACGTGCAAGAATCACCTTATATAAGAATCACCTTATATAATAAAAAAATACTAATATATTACGTATTATTGTCGATATTTCCTCAATTATACGAGTCTTACTTATATCCTGCAGATATTAACCACCATGTTGAAATACTACAAAAGATAATCCAGCCAAAGCGACTGTGACTCATTACCTTCGTGGAACACCTACCACGTTCCCCTACTTATAGAGGTTTTTACTGCCAACGACACGACATCTTTCCGATATCGTCGAAGAGCAGTTCTTAGGTTTAAAAATGTACCCAAGAACTAAATATAAATAAAATCCTTAAAAGTCTTTGCTTAAACATTTTATTATTTAACTTAATTTTATTATTTGCACCCTTAATCTTTGTATTTTTGTCAAAAGAACATCCAAATACAAAAAATAATTATACATACGGGTGTTTCTATGTATTCTATCTATGTATATGCAATATCTAATATAATAGAATGTAGACTAACGGGCTATCTTATAAAAAGTTAGCGCAGACTTGTCTTGATTACCATACGTAATGGTAACATGATGTCAAGACTAACTTTTTATAAAATAGGGGGTATGATACTACTACAATACGATATTTCTGGCAGCGAAAATTAATCAGT
Organism: Ecliptopera silaceata; assembly: GCA_932527185.1. Lineage (NCBI taxonomy): Eukaryota > Metazoa > Arthropoda > Insecta > Lepidoptera > Geometridae > Ecliptopera > Ecliptopera silaceata. Next base: position 2,426,203 of record OW052208.1, on the reverse strand, counting down.
CACTAATGTCAGTATCATATAACTTTAATGTTAGTAATACTGTAATTTTAATTTGACAGCCATATAAAAAAAAAGTCTAAGCTATATTTTTTATCGGATAGTGTGCAAGGGCCTTTACCTACCTACACAAGGTAAGATATAAGGTGTCGACTACACTGACAAGTTAATCAGGCAAGCTGTCGGATTAACCACGGGTATTTCACGGGTTAATCGATCTAGAATATTTGCGGTATTTTTATACCAATTAGTTTTTAATCAGAATTAGGGGTTTGGTATTTTTTGTGCCAGTTTGGAGCTTATTAATTGGAACTTATACCTACGTCTTTGGGTACAGAAATAATAGCAATTTGCATACGTTGTTTTGGATTGGGTTATTCTCGTTAGCGGTGGAATCGTGATTGAGTTATTATGTTGTTTACTAGGAATTTTATACAATTTTGTTATTTTTTCTTCTCGATTTTGAGTTTTACTTTTAGCATTTATTACTAGAGAAAAAGAGAGTGTCATAGATTATCATAGATTCTAGATATATATAGTTCATATATTATAGTTCATATACTATAGTTCATAGATTATCATAGCATCGCACAAAGCCAGAACACAGACTATCCTATCAATACCCTATTTAATATTATAAGAAATTTATCCCACGGGAACCATACATATTACTGGAATATCTAATAATTAGCCTATATGCTATTCCAGACTATAATCTCTGTGTATTTCAACCAGATCCGTTCAGAAGTTTTTGCGTGAATGAGTAACAAACATAATATGTTTGTTAGGTAATCATATCATATATAATCATATCATAATGTAAATAATACATAAAAAAAAATTTGAAATTTAAAAATAAATAAATGTATGTAATGTATATACATACACATATTTATTTTTAAATTTCACACATCATTAGTGCTAGGAGAACTTAATGCTAAGAGCATTGTCTGCCAGGCTTCCTGGGTATGCAGAAAGATGGTGTGGCGTATTAGTGTAAAAAAATTAGATGGTTAATGAAGCGTCAGTGCCTTTTTATTCTAATCTAGACTATAATCGAAATATTTCTAATAAAAGAGTCCGTCGAAGAGTAAAACAATAGAGATATTGTAGAAAATCCACCAGATCAGTATAATTTTGCGGTTAAATTCCCACCAAATCCTTTAGTGCATTATTCCAATGTTTATTTGCTTGTTTCATTAAATGCACGTTTTATTTGCTAACGGTTGTAAGCGGTGGGTTTATATTCATTGTATTAATGGACACGTCTGTGTATTTTCACCTTTATTTATTTTATTTTTATGTAAATTGTCATTTTTAAATATATTTTTTATAGACTGGTAATTTTAGTAGCTTTTATTCAAATTATACAAAATAATAAACAGTTTAAATAAAATGGTGGTTTAAAAGCGAAACTTAAATGAATTCTCAAAAGTCAAGTTTATTTCTACAGTTTTCGGTAAATAGGATAATTCTCTAATTCTTAATTGTCTCAACAAAATGTTGTAAATCATTGTATTTTTTTTGGGTATCCCAATATTAACTTAATTTTTTACTGTACCTATAGAAAATACGAAATGCACAAGACTGAAATAGATATCACATACAAAGGAGGGTGATACCCTAAGAAGAGACATCTTCCAGCAAACCTTTGAGGTTATTATAGAGAGATTTTGAGGTAGGTACATTGACTGATACCAGTAAAACAACAATATTTTGACTAAATATTTCTGAGAATTACCCCTCAGCTCTGAACAAGCTTTTAAGTAAACTTGCCAAGCAAATAGCTTCACAGTTATAACAAATGTTAGTTTTGGGATGGACACAAGTTAGCTAATCTACAAGAGCTTATTTACCTAAGCTTTGAGTTTGACTACGTTTGTATTTTTAACCTAAGTAAAAGCTTTTTTGTAAAAAAAATATACTTATAATGTAAAACAAGTGGTAAGAAAAATAAATGGTTGGATTGTGTGAAAGAGGATATGAATGTGAGAGAAGTCTACTCCTCTCACACTCAATCTATTTAGAACTGACGAACGATGAGTGGAGAAAGAGAACAGTGCCCCAAGTACGAGTTTGTGCACACACGGATCGCATAGACGCAATTGAGCGCCAACGATTTTGTATGGAGATCCAAGTTTCTCAAGAAATCTGCTAGGGGCGCTGCTTGGATCTCCGTACAAAATCATTGGCGCTCGGCGATTGCGTCTCTGCGATCCGTGTGTGCACAAACTCGTACTTAGGTTGTGCCGACCCCACTTAGGATAAGGGCAAGGGAATGATGATGATGATATGACTCTCACGTTTTTTTTTAATTGTTTTGCGGTTAGCGGTAAAATACAAAATACACGTTCTAGAGTGTAAAGAGTACCTTTTTGTTTCACAAGCGTAATCCTCAAACCAACAGTACCGTTATCATATAAACAAACACACAAGCAAACAAAGAAATGCGACGATTTCGTAATGTTGTAAAATTCTCTCATCAAGTACCGTAAGTAGGCGAGCAATATTTACTTAGCTGATAGTGAAGAGAATTTTTGACGTAGGTAACTTTTTTTTTTATTAACTAACTTTAGAAGTTTGACTTTTTTTGTATGTAACGCATTTATTCTGCAAATTATGACTAAACATGCGTCACAGCTCAGTTGGTAGTAATAGCTTAACTTAGTTAGTAGCTCTACCTTCCATGAGGGTCGTGGGCTCCATTCCTACACAGAGCAAATGTTTGTGTATGATCATAAATATTAGTTCTGTGTCTGGGTGGTGGCTACGTATCCTATGTACGTATTTCCAAAAAAAAATTATATAAGTATTCTATCAGCAATCTAGTTCCCATAGTACAAGCTTTGCTTAATTCGGGACTAGAATGTGATGTGTTAATTTTCAGAAAATATTTTTTTTCAAGAATGCTAACGCCCCCTGACTGTGTCCGACGGACCGTAAGGTTTAAGTTAGGTTAATTCTGACATAACCTACTGCTCTAACAAGCTTCTCCATGATATTTCCTAACTTAAAAAAAAAAGAATTCTCCCACTGCTCTAGTTTCAGCACCTGACCAATTTATAAGCTTTTCAAATGTTTTTGTACGACAGTTACACTATTTTTTGAATAGAACTTTCAACCCTTGAGTACCTGTGAGTCACCTGAATGTTTTATGGAATAAATTATGACTAAAGTCAGACCAGAACAACTTGACATAATATACAATTTAACCTAGATTTACGGGAAAATCTGAATAACACTTTAAGTTAAAAGATCTTTTGGTCTTGCCCTGGCTTTTTATTAGTTGTGGCATTTTTCCGCTCATGCTTGTTATTTATTTAATTTATTTTAGAATTGAAGACAACCAACACGGGTTTATACAAAACAGACATAAAAACAACAAAGGGTTTTGAGCCTAGTGTTCCCATAATTATAGGGTATCACATCATGCGCAGAGATACATCCAACAACCAACGGTAGGTACTGATTATTTGGCACTGATTTGGATCAGTTGAACTATTTATAGATCATAGTTTTCATTATAAACGGGATATTTACCATGATTTGTGAGTTTGATTATTTCCCGATATTTCGCAAACTCACAAATCATGGTAAATATCCCGTTTATAATGAAAACTATGTTCAAAACCATGATAGTTTCAAATATTATATTTATAGATCGTTTGCAACGGTCTGTAGATAGCTCAACTGTTTCTTATGTACTTATTTTATATGACAATGTACATTTTATAAAAATATATTTTAAACATTACCAACAACCTAACAGTAAAACTTTATGCAGCCAGTATCTTGGGTACGTTTCCGATTGGTACTGATTTGGATCAGTTGAGCTATCTATAGATCGTTTGCAACCGTCTGTAGATAGCTCAACTGTTTCTTATGTATTTTATATGCCAATGTACATTTTGTAAATACTGTTTAAGCGTAAGTTTGTTTACCAACAACTATGCAAATGTAAAGTGATATATACCGGTTTGAAGGGTTATTGTTGTAGCAAGATGAGAGATGGACGCAGTGTATTGTATCGCAGGACACGTCCTAAAATGTCTCACGTAATAAGCACCCATCATTGATTTGTTTCATATTTTGTCGCAAAAAATTTAAAATTAGCTCCAGGAAATTAGCTTTTATTAGGCTATAGGTATAGTACCTATATCAAAACCTATGCGTATTACTGTTTTGTATTTGAAAGACACTAAGAAAAAATTAATGTATTGCATTGCTATGTTTTCTTGTGTAATATTACCAAACTATTAAGAAATCTAATATAAATGCATCGAGTTTATATAAATCTAATAACAAGTCTAATTTTCGATATTAAAGTCTTCCGGACATTTTTAATCTCAAAAAACTATGTTTGTTTGATTTGAATTATAAAAATTAAGTAATGGTCAAAACGTCAGATAAGTCGAGGAATTACGAGTTTTTGGAAATGTAAATATGTATCGCATACGAGTCGACTTAGCTTTTACGAGTTGAATAAATTAAGGTAATTCGTTTTCAAATACGCTCGAAGATATGACCCCGCGGCTAAGCTGAGATAACTTGACTACTGAACTAGCATGCTACTATGTACCTTTTGACATAGTACCTATAGAGAAGGAAACATTGAAATATCTAGCAAGATCAAAGATTCATTTCTTTTATTTCGGTTTCCTAGACAAGTTTTGAGCCAAGTTGAGATATGTATATACGTATACGGATAGATTTTTTTATGACTACTATCAAAATACTCGTTTTCATTCTAAAACCTTGTAACTATTAACTAAATATTTAAACATTTATTTATGTTATTGCAAATATAATAATCTATCTATTCTAGCTAAACATGAATCTATCATATGTCTTTAAACATAAAACTGTCAAAATCAACTTAATAAGATGCCAGCAAGGTACCCATCTAGTAAATGTTGATTTATGAAATCTAGCGAGTCAGGCGTTCCCGGGATTCGGTATTTCATAATCCGCTTTATTAGCAGATGCTTAGCATAGATTAGAAGCAACCACTTTTTGAGAATATTCTCTCAGATCTGTCAAGTTGGAATATAACGGTATCCGTTATATGACGGTGACTGATTTTAATAATTTTTATAAATAATAAATAAATAAATAATGCTGGACAATCCACACAACATCATCTAGCCCCAAGCTAAGCCGAGCTTGTGATATGGGTACTAGAAGACTGACATACTTAATACAATACATTACATAGATAGATATTTTTTTTTAACATATACAATACCCAGAACACCCGGTATAAATATTCGCAGATCATACAAACATTTATTCCAAGGCGGGAATCGAACCCGCAACCTTCCGCGCCGCAGACGGACCTTCCCCCGCCGCGCCACATCGGTCGTCGAATAAACACTTATAGACTTATAGCACAGCATGGAAAGCAGAGCTACTAGCAAATGAGCTGTGACGCCTGTCTTAATAATTATAACAGAAATCTCGATATGATTTTAACATGATTTTACATTAATATGATGTTAATTAATTGTGATTCATCTCATAGAATACCTACACATTATGCAGCTTCTTCAGACTTTTAAAATGAATAACTTTTTTTACCTTCAAAGATATTTTAGAATATCAAGGTAAAATATTCATGAATAGAATTGGAAAGAAACCGCCCGCCACGTCGAATTTCAACTTAATCTGAGGTAAAAGGAATGCAGTGGCATTGATAACATTTCAAATCAACATTTGAATGAAATGATTGAGACATGAAAGTTATTTATTATTCAGTGCCCCAAGTACGAGTTTGTGCACACACGGATCGCAAAGACGCAATCGCCGAGCGCCAACGATTTTGTATGAAGATCCAAGCAGCGCCCCTTCTACATTTCTTGAGAAGCTTGGATTTCCATACAAAATCGGTGGCGCTCGGCGATTGCATCTCTGCGATCCGTGTGTGTACAAACTCGTACTTGGGGTACAGAAAACGTTTGTAGCCGATAGGTTTATGAATCAATCAAATAATTCAATTCATAAGCATAACCGCTTTTATAATAACCTAGAGACGTGCGTCGGCTTAAATAGTTAAGACGATATTTTTATGACTACTAAAATGTTTTCGACAAATTGAGATGGAAATTCGTGCCTCTTTATAGGAAAATATGGGTAAAATACTTGTATTTTTGAAGTATAAGAGACACAAGTGTCTGATTTTTATAACTAGATATACTAGTAGTAGTAGTTAGTATAGTAGTATACAATTGATACGGAGGCAATTGATGTTAAAAGTGCATAGAATGGATCCGTTTGCATGTTTGTATTGGAATGAGTACCTACCTAACTAAGTATTTGGTTACAATTCAATTAGAATCATTATCGCGCATAATAATACAAATATGTTTACAAAACAAAATATTAATATAAATAATAATAGTTAAATAATAATAATAAATAATAACTCTTTCTGATCTCTTACTAACCTGGGCCTATTTTCTTGTTGCTTATACCCTGTACACGGTTTACTTACTTACATCTAAGATTTGCACGCTCTTGCATGATATGAAAGTAAGTAAAATGTATTAAATAACACTTACTGGTTCTGAGTCGCAAGTTTCTAAATCTGGTATCGGATCATCCCCACAGTAATACTCCGAATGTAAGAACGGAGGGCGTGGAGGCGGCGGCAGCAGGAACTCAGGAGGTGGACCCAAACAGTCGCACTCCGTATAGTCCGTATCTATCTCCCACATGTCGGTATTCACACTTACACTATTCACAACCTCACTCTCACCTACACTAGTATCACGTTTTGTGCGCACATTAGTTCTTATTACTTCTGCTATGTATAGTTCGTCGTCGACGTCACTCCACACGTTTCGTCTGATCGCTTCATCTTCTGCTATAAGGTCTTGTCTATCATTTTCTTCAGTAACTTCTCTTTCTGTCTCATGACCGATGTCTACTTTATCTTCTTTATCGTGGTGATCATCTTTTGGTTCTTTATTGGAAGTTAGGCTGTTTTTGATTTTGTCGCGGACATGCTGATACGTCCAAACAGCGTACGAAGACGCTCTAAATGGACTCCTAGAAGATCTTTCGGCCATGCGCAGCGTTCTTCTGCTTTATCTGTAACAACAAAAATCGAGTTTTATTTAATTTATCTCACAATATTATTTTACAATTAAAATACAAATATGAACGTGGACATAATGGCACAGCACACTCTAGTCCCAAACTAAGCAAAGCTTGTATTATGGGAACTAGATAGAATACTATATTATTCAGTAAAAAAGGTGATGTGATCGAATTTCCCATATTGACTCAGTTATTTATTACTAATAGTTATGTTCCACATTATGTTTAGTATCGTTTTAAAATTAGCAATGTGATATTTGAATCTAATTATTGGTACACTATACAATTAGTTGTATATTAGGACCATGACTGTCCGTTCTTCCTTATCCGAACTTATTATTTAATAGAAGAGCTAACACCTCATCTTGTTTAACAAAGCGACCGCAATTAGAGGCTGCCACGTTTGTAAGTACAATGGCTGCGGAACCCGGATCGATATCATCAATGCTTATTTTAATTTATTTTTTATCGCAACCAATTGGAAGGCTTCTAGCTCTTAGCGTAGATAAATCTAACACAGCTCAGACATCGTTTCCTATATATTTGTCTGTTGATTTGAATGTTTCGACTAGTTCAAAAATAAATGCATCATTGAATAGAATGGTAAAATTTTAACATGCTTGCTTCTTAAAATTGTATGTTTGTTAGATTCCATAGCGCTTTTATTTTTATTATGATTTATAGGATTTTCCCACGGTCCTTAAGTGACACATAAAACAAACTCTGGCTGCGGTTGAAGATATTTTCATTGATTTATTTATCATTATCAAGTACGCAAACATAGATATTTCTAATAACCATTCTAAAACAGTTAATAGTAAGTTTTTTCTCAGATACAGTTTCAAATGTATAGTCAAGTTCCCTAGCTATTCTTAACTTACCTGTCTCGGTATTTCATTGCTATCACGCTATACCTGTCAGTCCGAGCTATTTCGAAAGTTTAAAGTTCATCGTTTTTTGATATTTAACTCTGATGTTTCTCGACTTCATACCATGTACGAATGAAAGGGGTATAATTCACGTTTTGCATGATCTTGATACTGAGACGGTATTCTCAATTTAATTTATATTGCTATTCTATCTCTGGACTGTAGCCTATGAGAACCTTTTTAGTATCGAAATGAATAGGTTGTATCTATTCATTTTGTGATCTGTTTCAACGTCAAAAGGATCGCGCGATCAAATGCCAGAGAAGCTACATATTACATAACCAAGAAATTTCGGAAAAAAAGATAATAATACTTATCACTAATATATCATTAATTTAAACGCAATCAACGTCTTCAATAAAATACCATTATTTTAGTGAGATTCAAAAAAGACCTGATCAAATTATCCAAAACCTCCATAGCATTTTGTATGAAAATCACAACAATACACCAAAAAACTCATTACAACAAGCGATTCTCAATAAAACGCACGCAAATAGAAATCTAATAACTCAAGCAGAACTCAAACCGGTACTTGGAACCCTGGAACCCTGCTTTGTATGCTGTGATGCCACTCAATGTATTATCCGTTCATCCTTTGGCCCATCCAACGCTTGTTGACCTCCGACCTCGCAATCTTACGTACGGCTTACGCATGCATAATTGTGGCCAAGACACATCTTCATTGGAAAACGACGGTGTAACGGGAATGGGGAAAAAATAAAGAATTTTTTGAATGACTCGTGAATACCTGACTTTTCTGATGATCATTTTGTTTAGATTTAGAAGTATAAATTTAAGGGTAAGTAGTTTAATTGGTATGTCAAATAACTTAGGTCCAATAGGTCCGGTCCAATAACTTAGAGCTTGGCATTCTATGCGGGAGCAAAAATTTTTTATGGCAAATCAGGATATTTGTTCCATTTGTAGGTTATACAAATAATAAAAAATCTAGCACTCCGGGAGTGCCGGCAGAAGTGAAAACTTCAATATTAACGTTGTGTTTTCACTTTTAAGTTTTCACTTCAAAAATATAACCACAGTCTCAAATGTGTCTGTGTCTTCGTTGGCTTCGTCGTCATCGTCACGTCACGTCATGTCGCCACGTCATCGTCACGTGACGATGACGTGGCGACATGACGTGACGATGACGTGGCGACATGACGTGACGTGACGATGACGACGAAGCCAACGAAGACACAGACACATTCGCGCAAGCGCGGCGCGAATGTGTCTGTGTCTTCGTTGGCTTCGTCGTCATCGTCACGTCACGTCATGTCGCCACGTCATCGTCACGTCATCGCGCAAGCGCGAATGTGTCTGTGTCTTCGTTGGCTTCGTCGTCATCGTCACGTCACGTCATGTCGCCACGTCATCGTCACGTCATGTCGCCACAACACTATTTAATTGTTTGAGTCATACGTCGCGTGACCGCAAGTGTGTTCTTTTGTCGTCTCTTGTTTTACGAGCAATGTATAAAAATTAAATAAGATCTTACGCTTTTTCGACGTCACGTGACCCTGACGCGAGTTTGAAAGTTTTTACCCACCCAGCGCCGCTAAAGAAGTTTTCACTTCAAAAATATTATAAATTTAGTTTGGGAATACTTATTAAATATGCGGCTTTTGTAATCGTAAGTTTTTATATTTTTGTGATCTTTATAAACGCTTTTTTGACAGTTTCTTTGACAGTGATGTTTGAATATAAGTTTATATTTTTTTTTGTAAACTTTATAAACGTTTTGACATTGACGTTTGTATATCATCTGACAGCTCGTATCAAGCATCCCGCATAACTGTCCGGCAACAAACAGTAATCACCCACAATCGATTGCAATCCACTCGCGATAAATCCACGTGAGAATATCTACAAACAGTACCTACAGAATAGCTTCGTTAGTTTGAAGGGCTCTCGGCTATAGTCATGATGTCAATAGGGCTAGCACACTTTCTGACTAAATTGAGGACCGATAGTAACAAGTTGCATAGATTTTTGGACAAAGTTTGTAGATAAAAATGCAATACATCATAAATTTCACACAAGTAAATGATTTTTTTGGGTAATCGATTGAATCAAATATATTTACACATTAAATACATCTTCTGCACACTTTCTGACTAAATTGAGGACCGATGGTAACAAGTTGCATAAATTTTTTGGTCTTATTGAACTCTTGGAAAAAGTTTGTTGATAAAAATACAATACAACATAAATTTTACATAATTATACGATTTTATTAGGTAATCGATTGAATTAAAAACATAGTATATCTTAGTAGTAAAGAATCTTGAAAATTAACTTCATTACCTAAATATTGTAAACTAACTTGAATGACCATAAGCAACAGATTTGTTTAAGAAATTGTTATTTAAATTCTTAAATTTAAAACTATGTAAGTATATAGTAAAATAAGTTTTTTTTTACCATTTTAAGTTACCTAATTATGTTATACTAGCTGACCCGGCGAACTCTGTTCCGCCTTAAAAGCAATAAATGAAGAACCACTCGACAGATTATAAGCAAACTTCACAAAAACCATCTGCTGATTTGTCCGAATAAAGCCTAAAAATTTGGTTTGGATAGGTGAGCCCGTTCTTGAGTTATAAAATAACAACGAAAAGTGGCATTGATTTTTATATATATAGATATGTAGCATTAAAAAAACCACAAGTTTTGAAGCATAAACTAGTGCTAAGGTCTACGTTGTACCAATGAGTACATGAAGGGGAACATGCCAAATATTAATTGTGTTAAAGTTGTATTTGAAATGCTACACTCAGAGATATACATAAAAGGTAATCAACGTTTGGTCAATTGATTAATAAATAAATATTCATGGACATTTTACAGATCACACTCAGCCCCAAACTAAGCAAAGCTTACAAGCTATCACCAATCTAGTTCCCATAGTACACTATGGGAACTAGATTGGTTTTTTTGTAAATACATACATAGAATACGTAACACCCAGACACAGAACAAATATTTATGTTCATCACACAAACATTTGCTCTGGGGAATAGAACTACTACCAACTGAGCTGTGACGCCTGTATAGTATGCAGTTATTTCAAAAACCCATTTAAGACCGTTATATTTAAGCTACTTGTAGGAACAATTATATTGTTATCAAAGCTTGAACAGCGAGGAAATTAATTGTTTATTTGATCGTCGATTACAATCCTAAATTGTGTCTGTTTGCCAATTTCAAGTTTGTTTGAATATTATTGTTTATTTATTAGCTTTAAATTCGTAATACAGTTTATTTGTGTCTAATAATATAATTTATTGTAATTATTTTACAGCATTTTGTTTACGTAATGAAAATAGAAATCCGTTATAGTACAAAAAGATAATAGTACCTGTGTTTCTATGTATGTACCTACCTATTTACAAACAAAAATGTATATAAGTATTCTCTTAGCAGTCTAGAGTTCCCATAGTACAAGCTTGGCTTAGTTTGGGACTCTAGTCCTTTTTATGACACTCTAGTGTGATGTGTGAAATGTCCGTGAATATTTTATAACCGTAATGTATGTAGTATGAATGGTTTTTAAAATAATTGACATCTTAACATCGATTTTAACAATGAACGAAGTCGTACTTTAATGGTTATACATTTTTGACAATGAAGAAAACTTACACTTTAGGGGTTCAATAAATAAAACTGAAGTAATCTTAATAAATGTCAAGTGGTTTTATTTTATTTGTTAGTTAAGTCTAGAATGAACACAAACTTACATTTTTGTGAAACTTCATACAAAAGTTTTAGTTGTATTTTAAATGCGATACTTACTATTAAAAAAAATGTTATAATATATTTATATTATACGTGGAATAGGTTTAATAGCTTTGTATTCGATGGTAGCTGATGCTACCTATTTCAATCTACCCGTAATCTATAATTGAAGTCAATAACAGCCTATACATTACTCCGGCCAAACAAACCCACCTTATTTGTCTACATAATAACATGAATCCATTGCGTGTTCTTGATCTGTTAATTAGTTGCCTTATGAAGATTTGCTTCCCACATTTCGAGTTTCTTCCCCACCTTTAACAATCAACCTTATTTCTTCTACATTAAGATTAGTTTTCGTAATATCAAGAATAGTTTTGTTCCTAACTAGCTGTGAAGCTTGAACACGTATTTTGGCAAGTATTTCGTTGTAACATAGGTATTTGTTTGATATAACGCCTCCAGGCATGTTTTAGGTGAAATGAGGCTTAGATACGATTACTGTGGTAGGTAAAGGCTTATTATTCAGCTCTTGCTTATTGTTTTAGTTATCGGTATCTTGGAATTAGATATTTAGGAGATTCAATTTATATTTACTTACATTTCAATCAAATGCTTATAGTTTTGGACGAATTCTCAGGAACTATTTATGATTTTAATATTAATACATTTTATCCACAAATAGATTTACTATATATGGCAAGAGTGTATAAGAATGTAACAATCAGATTTCTTAAGCTAAACGGTTTTTAGTGCAAAAACCTTCAACATTTGTAGTAAATAATGTTCACTCAAAGTACCGAGAGATCTGAATTTAAAACTGGCTAATTTTTATGACAATATTCTTACCTAAAACTAAATAACAAAACAACTAATGAATTCCACAAAAAATATGTCTTATTTGTTTGAAAGGTCTGCTGTCTCTCTGCAAGCATACCTTATTGCTCATAAATATTTTCAAGGCCTACTCATCCTTATCTACTCCAAGGTTCTGCTGGTTCATGAGTCATAAAGCGCCGCAGTAGGTGGTCCTCAGCTTTGTAAAGTGCTAAGCGTAACCCGCTCGAGTGTTATTGCTTGCATTTAGCAGCCTAATGGCAGTTACGGCGGTAGATCAAGTTGAAAAGCTGCTTTGTATTTGTTTAACTGTTTTTCAAAACTGCTAGATGAACATATACCGGTTTCTGGAAACCCAAATTACGATTGATCCTAGTTTGACACATAGTAATAATTTAATTTTTTCGTTGATTATCGTTCGACAAACCGGCCGTTAGAATTGAAAAGAAAAAATGTATATCTCCAAATAAATGAATCGACAAAACTGGTCATCACTCAGCATTACGTAGTATCTTGTAGTCTCGATATTTACTTACTTATTCCAAGTTACAGTATTTAAAAAATCGTTTATTCAGAACAGAGACAAAATCTAAAATAAAGTTATCATCGATGAGACCGCAAAAGTATTAAAAATTGTGTAGCAGTCTCATCGCCTGCCTCCCAAACTAATGTATGTAGGTACTTAGTAATGTAACTATAGTTCTTTTCTAATACATTTGGTTTGTACGTATCTTTTGTAGTATCTTATGCACTGTCAGCCGTTTTTATCAGAATAATATTGTCTGTCTTTTCATATTCGGTCAGTATTTCACGTCTTTCTATGTTATCAACACGTCCTTGTATTAGATTGGCTGATATGTTACCAACTTCCTTTGTGATATCATTCGCATCGTGTTCTTGTCTTTTTGTTGTTTTTAAGATAAAAAGTAGCCTTTATGTATCTTTAAATCTTTATTATCTATGAGTATACTGACCCCTCTGTCTTATAAAAGCGTTGACATTATGTCACCTTTCTAAGTAATCAAGACATCATGTTTGCGCTAACTTGTTATGAGATAGACTGTAAGTTTTTAACTAAAACTGACCAATAACGTCATTTTTGCACAAAAATGCTTTCTCATTTTTGATATTTGTGGAATTTTTGCTTATTTTATTGAAGTGAAAACTTCTTTAGCGGCGCTGGGTGGGTAAAAACTTTCAAACTCGCGTCAGGGTCACGTGACGTCGAAAAAGCGTAAGATCTTATTTAATTTTTATACATTGCTCGTAAAACAAGAGACGACAAAAGAACACACTTGCGGTCACGCGACGTATGACTCAAACAATTAAATAGTGTTGTGGCGACATGACGTGACGATGACGTGGCGACATGACGTGACGTGACGATGACGACGAAGCCAACGAAGACACAGACACATTCGCGCTTGCGCGAATGTCAGTGTGTCTTCGTTGTCTTCGTCGTTGTGTCACATTCGCGCTTGCGCGAATGTGACACAATGACATGACACAATCACGAATGTGGTTATATTTTTGAAGTGAAAACTTAAAAGTGAAAACACAACGTTAATATTGAAGTTTTCACTTCTGCCGGCACTCCCGGAGTGCTACCATTTTTACTTTGCAGTTTTACATTTTTTTTTCTGATTTCTACCAAACTATGTTAGTCGAAGATTACGGGCACTGATTGAATATTTTATTTGTATTTACTTATCAAATACCCATAGTTTAGTTTACTGCCTTTCACCACACTGTGTAAATCAGCTTTCAAACAACAAGAGTCATCGTCTGAGACTTTTCTATCTGCAGATATATTATAATGTACCTACACTTTATTATACTATTGTCTGTGAATAAAAGTATGTTCACTGAATATAAATTAACTGTCTTTTACTTTGTCTCTTGCCACTTTATTTACGACTTAGTTTTCTGTCTTTCACCAAACTGTGTAAATCAGCTTTCGAGTTCCAAGACCTATTGGGACTTATCTTCGTTTACTTTTTTGTATTCCTGTTTTCGAAGAACTAGGGCACCGACTGTGACAATCTCTACTGTATTCCTCTATAATCTTTAACTTAGTTTACTGCGTATCACTACACTGTGTAAATCAGCTTTTGAGAACAATTGAGACTTTTCTATCTACACGTTTACTTTTTTGTACTTCTGTTTGCGCAAAACTAAGCCACCGACTGCGATTATTTCAACTGTATCCCTCGTCACAATATCTACGACTTAGTTTACTGCCCATCACCACACTGTGTAAATCAGCTTTTGAGAACAATTTATCTACACGTTTACTTTTTTGTACTTCTGTTTGCGCAAAACTAAGCCACCGACTGCGATTATCTACTGTATCCCTCTGCTACTATATCCCTCGTCACTATCTTCGACTTAGTTTACTGTCTATCACCACACTGTGTAAATCAGCTTCTGGAGAACAAGGGGGCCGCCACCGGGCCCATTAGTCTGACCTCGGCTAACACCAATGCAAACATGTAAACACGTTTTACCCTCTTAGGGGCTTACGCTGTGTACTCATCGATTTCTTGCCGGTTTGTTGCTGTAACCGGGAATTAGGAGCAAAGAATAATATGATAATAAAAATATAAACTTTATCGTACACATATGAAATGTTGACATAGATGAAACGTTTAATCTATAGTACAATGGGCGTACAATGGCGGCCTTATGGCTAAGAGCGATCTCTTGACTCATAAATGGGTTCTAATTATATCTCTAGAAAAACAACGAATCTTTTAATCATAAAATTCAAACAGAAACAAAGTTGTGGATAAGATATTTCTCATGTTTCTTTGTATATGAAAATAGTTTCTGCACTTAAATCACAAAGGTTTTAATCTAGCAGAGTTCAAACCCATGACCTTCCCTTTGCACAAGGCTACGTTAAACAAACTACACAGCGCAACGCATCCCCTTCCCTTAGGTGCTCAGAAAACCTACTCCAAAATGTTTAAGATTCTATTTATTTTTTCTATTCTATTTAGTCTTGAAAATATAGGTCGTGGTTGTACAAATCACAAAAGAGTAATACAGCTACAGATTACTAGATACATATTCCCATAAATAAGGTCTGTAGAGAGTAAGATACAGATTCTTAACAAACGAAAACACATCGTCCATAAATTACTTTCCACATCACACAGTAACCCAATTTTTGGAAAGAATCAGACATGGCTACAGTTCCAAGTAGGTACATATCCGTTACGGAGCGACACTTGGCAAGTACTCCTGCCAAGGCCTGGTACATTCGTATCTCGTACCATGAAGGTTGTAAACCATTTATATTACCGGCACGACTTTTTGCTGATAAGACCGTTACACTCTCCGATATTTCATAGAACTTTATGTTATAAATATTAGTTGTCTGGATGTTACTATGTATTATTTTTACATAAAATGTTTAAAAGTTGTCAGCAATCTAGTTCCCATAGTACAACCTTTGCATAGTTTAGGACTACAATGTGATGTGTGTACAATGTGAATTGTCACGTTGTTTATGTTGTTTTTTGACAATGTTATGAAAATACTTGAATTAAATAAAAAAGTTATGTTTTGTAAGTTTTTGATAAAAATATCGATGTCGTTATCGTGTCTTGTGTTCTAAAACCCTCCAACGGGGGTAAGACTTGGCATCCATTTGTGTTACTCGCATATTGAGTCCAACGTTTGTTTGAGCGAGATGACTCGCACTCGCCAAATTTATTGGGAAATTCTCCAGCTTTAAATTTTTCACAAATTTACATTTGGTTCGGTGTCTTTTGGTAAATGCATTGTTTTATGTATAAAAAATTCCTATGAAAATTTTATGGTTTTAATTTATAACTATTTATTTGAAAACCTAACG
Organism: Ecliptopera silaceata; assembly: GCA_932527185.1. Lineage (NCBI taxonomy): Eukaryota > Metazoa > Arthropoda > Insecta > Lepidoptera > Geometridae > Ecliptopera > Ecliptopera silaceata. The sequence continues at coordinate 2,409,742 of OW052208.1, read as the reverse complement.
AAACTTTTTATCTATGAAACTCGTACTTATACGGTTGCTTGTGGTTAAACTTTGACCTTTAAGAGCTTAAATTTGACATTGACAGGTGTCACAGCTCTGTAGGTATAAATTGATTATTAATAAGATACTTAATTGACTGATTGATTCATGATTCTGACCTCTTTTAAACACCAATAAACATAATGTTGCCATATTTAATAAATAAATAGCAGATTACTTGAGATACTAAAATATGAATCAAAGTTGTGACAGTTTTTTTTTATTCCAACAGCGATCTAGTTTCATTTTCAATAACGATTTTGTAAGAGAACTTAGTAATTTAATATAATTATATTAGGTGAGAACTTAAAAGGTGACACTTGTGATAGATTATAATCTATCACAAGTGTCACCTTTTAAATAAAAAAACAATTTATCTAACAAAAAGGAGAAAAAGAGTTACTCTCTATTATTTTAAAATAAACGTTTTTTTTTTCCTTCGCATTCTTTTGCGTCAAAGATAAAATGAACGCAATTACTTTGATGTATTCTTTGTTCCAAGCCCGAGAGATACGGACCATTGATTTTTGCGTGTTGCTATGCAGTTTTCAACTAAACCTGATTGAAATAAGCTCTATATTGGATTGGCAATAAAATGCAATTTTTTAGCTTGGTTTAGTGTAACAGTTAAAATATTTTCATTTCAATTAGTGTATTATTGATATATTTTTATAGTTAAAAGCTGTTAAAGGAAACTTTATTTTACTTTTTCTTTGGTACACACATTACAAAAAAGTTTTATAATATCAAGAATCTATTTTATATTAAGCTTTGCATTTTTTAATTAGATAAAATATACTGTATTCACAAACAAACTTACGACTATTACAGTATTTACAAAATGTTCATAGGCATATAAAATACATAAGAAACAGTTGACTGCAGACCGTTGCAAACGATCTATAGATAGTTGAACAGATCCAAATCAGTACCAATCAGAAGCGTCCCCAAGATACTGGCTGCATTGCCGTAGCTGCTGTGTCAAATATTAATTAATTCTTATTTCATAATGATTAAAGGCACTGACTTATTAAATTCATACAAATAATTAAAATTGTCTCTTTAATTAGAAAGCTGAATTCTCGCAAACAGCATTATACAGACAATACGTATAATATTCTAATAAATTCTACACTAAAATTAAACATAACAATTCACAGAGGTTTACTCAGCATAAATACCAGATATATTTATCTTTACTACACTTCACTTCTTGAATATTTTATACCGACGCCAACATCTTTTAAATGGCAAATTTTGTATAAATTAAATGGAATATTAATATATTATAAGATTGAGAATTTAAAAATTAATTGCTTATCTTACGAACTTCACTTGTTTCTAATATCTATAAGTGATAATACCAAGATAATGATCTTTTACAGATTATCATCACAGTTTTCACTGTTATTATATAAATATATTATACGATGTACAATAGGCCCAACAAAAACTTCTATTTGACATTGCTCGTATATATCATTGGAGTGACACAAGCCAATACTTGGTGCCCAAGAAATTTAATAAAATGTCTAGGTACTCTTCACTTTTATCTACGCTTGTACCTGGTACAGACGTGTAGACTTTACCTTTATGTCCTACCTAAAGAAGAAGTAGAGCTAGTTCAATTAATTAGATAGCTTGAGAGGATACTGGGGGTATGTGGTCTTTTTGAAGTATCTACCTAGCTTTTTATGGGTAATAGATTATGTTTTTTATCGTGATTTGATTTAGGTATCTACTAATAATAGATTATTTGTATTTTATTTTATTTTAAACGTTTTAAAAATACTTATGATTGCAAAGACTAAAAGAGCGGTTATATTTTAAGAAATTTGTGTTCAATACATTCCCTTTAAGTGATGTCCTCGTCATTAAAAATAAATAAACTTTCTTGTAATATGTGTTAAGTGTTATTATTAATTAAACACATATTTTCGCCATTTAAATCTAAACTAAACAAGACGTGTAGTGTAAGACTCCTTACACTACAGTTCCTATTCCATTGAATGAATACATATATTTCACATATTGATTGATTATAAGTATTAATAAATACATTCATATATTAATTTACCCTCATACATAGAAAGCGGCAATGTTACCAACTGAGTCATGGTGAGAAACTACTATAAGTTCGTCAACTGTATACAAAATTCGATAACCTATTAATATTCTACTCAACAATCCGATACCAGATTCAAAACTTAAATTAAACCAAACAGAAACTTCAAGTTGTATTATATTATATAGTACAGGAAACAATGGCTATTTTCTCACGTCATATTAACTGTCATTGACGTCATCGTTACACTTACTTGACAGCTCTTACGAATTCTAATAACATACCTCTTAAATTTAATAACTGATTTTTCTTCTTTGGATGTCTGTCTCGGCATTAAAGTTAAAGCTTTTTATATGAATAAGTGAGTATTTGTACTATATCTCTTCACTTGTAATTGTTATTTTGATGGTTATTTGAACTATCAAGTGTCTGTAATAAAGCATGTTATAAATATAACTTAAATTTCCGAAATAGACAAGATATTTTATTCACTCCAGCGTTTTATAAAGTTTATTGCGCTCGTAAATTCATTGGCAATAGAGCTAGAGTTTTATTAGTTTGATGTAGAGCACCGCTAGCTCTTGGGCTATAAAGCAGGAAACCTAATTTTCAAATTATGGATGCATTCTCAAATTCAAATCGAACCACGTACATGGTTATGACAACTGGCGCGGAGTTTCGGCTTGAGACTGTTCACACGGAACCTTATTAGCGAAAATGATTGTTATTAAAGTAATTACGTTGAGTACCTATCCAATGATGTAATATACCATCTAACAAGTTGTATAAAATAAAAAAAAAACACTTGACACTAAAGTAATTTTCGTTGAGTCCCTATTTAACATAAAACCTAGTTGTATAAAATTTTCAAAAAAACAGAACAAAATAAATAACCAAGGAGAAAGAGATGGTGATTATCTGTGTTAGTAGTATTTTCACTATTAATAATTGTAAAATCATATTATTTAGATATTAATTTCAACTAAATTATGACATAATGATAGTTCACCTGATGTTAAGTTCAAATCTAAGAGTCACTAACCTAACCTAACTAGTAGATATAATAATAAAATAAATAAATAAAAATTAAAACTCTTTAGTCGTTTTAATTAAATTGTACAAAAGGTTTCCGCATATTTTCCCGGTTCAATTATGAAATCGTACTATTCGTGTTCCCGATTTTCTTCTCTAATAGCGTATCAACTCGACAGTCACGTACGGGGTTGCCCTCTGTGTTTTAACTTTTAGCACAAGTTTTTGACGTTTTGGAAATATCAAAATAATTTCAAACCATTTATGCTAATATTCAATTTATATTATAAATACCCGATTAAGATTTCAAAATAACTTCCAAGTAAAAGATATTAAACACACTTTACAGTTTATAAAACTTTTTGATCTAAGTACCTAATGAAAAAAGAGCTTTTGCCTCAGTACCTACTACATATTTATGAACATATCATACAAAGTCTTTTAGTCCCAAAATAAGCATTGAGATCAAGTGTGCTAATAGCATATGTTTTTTTTTTGTACATGAGTTACTTAGCTCAGACACAGAACGAACTATGATTGTCATCACACTTTATCTCTGGTGATAAACAAACCCACGATCCATGGTTAGTATTCAACTGAGCTGTGCTAATTCTTTATTTTGTTTTAAACTCTATTTTTAGTTTAGTTTTACTCTAATTCATTATTATTATTGACGTTTGTTTGGCGAAGGTTGGACTAGTGATATGACGAATAAATTAAGACCAATGTAGTTCTAGTTTCTAACAATAAATATCATTTCCTTTTCAGTTTTAAGCTATTGCATAGCTTCTATCGCGGGCCTTGAGCGTTGAGACCGAAGAAACTCCGTAACGAAAATAACCTAACACTACGCATGCGTAATCCAGCAAAAAATGCTATGCAATAGCTTTACCGTGGCAGACCCCGAGTGCCACGTCTTTTTTTTTTAAACTAGTGCTATGTACCTTGTAAATTGGCGTCGTTCAAGATTCTAATTAAGTCGCTCAGTTTTTAGTCTCGGTCGTGGAGGCTCGACGTTTCCTAGGCACGTAGGAGGTGACAGCTGACATCTCGACGGCGGGCTGCTTAGAAATCTCACTCGATGAGTCGACTGACTTGTATAGTAGGCACCTATGTCTAGCTGAAGACTGACCGGTATCTCTGAGACTGGTTGGAAATACTAGACCCACTGTTTCTTCAATTATTATGTAATTGATCCGTGTGAATTGAAGTAAATAAATAAAATAAAATAAATAAATAAATTGGTGTGATTTTACTTAGACGAACATGAGCACAATATTGTATCTATAACGTTATAAATAAACATTTTTTTGATGAAATTATGTAAATATGATTTTATTTAAGTACATAAATAAATGTAAAATTGAATTTAGATTATCTTCCTCTTTTTAACTCTGTTTAAAAAGCAAAAATAGGAAAAAAATAAATATATCATATGATATTATATAAGTAAAAAAATAGCATTATGAGTCAGTATAAAATAAATACGTTTAAAATCGCTTACTTAAATACGAACCCTTTAATTTACCATCGAGCGAGTTCTGTTGGTTTAAGTAAATTGGTGCGTTTTTGCTGATAATTGGCTACGGTTGGATTCAGATTTTTTATTGTTGTGCTTTTTTGTTGTGTAAATTTTGGCGAAATTTTTTGCACAAAACTTTAAATAAACCAGCTTATATATTAAATCATTTGTATTCCATTTTATGTGTATCATAACAAATATGGTTATTTAATAAAAGCTTATCAAAAAAATTTTTTCATTAAATAATGAAATACTAAAAGACAATGAATTTGGGTAACTGACAAAAAGTTAACTTTTTGTTAATATTGCAATCTATAAGCTTTACAAAATTGAAAGGTATGTCATGAAATAAGAACTTTAAAAGAAAAATAAAGTAGGTACTCTACCACTTTTTTTTACTCAAACTTGATGAGCGTTTCTGGTAAGTTTTTAGGTAATTTTTATCTTATTAATTATCAAGATCTACGTCCTATTTCAGACTCATTATTATGTATGACTAAAAGCTCAGATTTAAAATGGTTTATTTATTGCGTTGTGTCTACCACCCACGATCCTGACAGACATCACAAGACCTAATTGCGTATCTAAATCTCATGTTTAGCACTAACCTCGTAACAAGTCTACATCAAACAAAGGACGTACAGAAATAACGCATCGACTTGTTCTTGTTTTTAACCGACGAAAAAAACGGAGGAGGTTTTCAAGTCAACGTGTTCAAAATATTTTTTTAAATATAAAGTTGATCCCTATGTGTTTGTTACAGCGTGTGGATTATGATTAAGTTATTTAAAAAAATGTACTTATTTTTATAAAAGGTTCTTTTATAAGAGGAAGTTTGAAAGTTGCGCCCATAACGGACAAGTTGAAGAGTAATAGGTTAGCGTGGTATGGGCATGTCATGCGGAGGGAAGAAAGTCATATTACAAGAAGAGTGTTAGATATGAATGTGGATGGATGTAGAAGTAGAGGGAGGCCAAAGAAAAGATGGATGGACTGTGTGAATGATGACATGTGTAAGAAAGGTGTGAACATTGAGATGACGTCTGATAGAAGGGAGTGGAAGAAGAGGACGTGTTGTACCGACCCCACATAATGTGGGACAAGGGTAGGAAGATGATGATGATGAATGTATCAAATATTATGTAAGAATTATTAATTATATTCTTACTAATTACGATTTATTATTTAAGTAATATTGATTTGCAATATAGATCTAAAGTTAATAAATAAAATTATACACCATTACTTAATACTTAGTACAAAATTAAAATGACTCAATCTTAGACAAAAAATTATTATTATTTTTCTTATATAATATTCTCGAGAGAGAAAAGAATTCACAACTTATAATTAAGTAAGATTGGATGAATAAAATTGACATAACACAACTTTATAATTATTACATCTCAAAAGATTCAAATGAAAGACGGCACAAGCCTTTGATATCGCTAAACGAATGACAAAACTCTTTACTAACATTTGTGACAGTTGACAGGTGTCGACTTGTCAATTTCAGAGCAAATGTAGAGGCGTGGTGTCAGATTCGATAAATTGACGCGAGATGCTTACTAACTTACACTAAGTATCATTTAAGAAATATTAAACCTGAATATTACATTTTTTATTAGTTTTGATGTTTTTTGTTGGTTCATTTTTATAAACTTACTTAATTTGACAACACTAAGTTTATTGATGTTTTTTTTCAATTTATGCGAAATAGATTCCAACATGTTTAGAGTTTATTAATTAGGAAAATAAAATACCAACCTTTAATTCCTTAATTCAAAGTAGTTTAACAAATAACTGACAAAAATCCAGTGTCATATTAAAAATTTAAATAATAAGCATGTCAAAGAAAGTTTTTTTAAATAGGTATCGTGACCTTAAATAAAAAGCTAAGCGCACGCGCCTTCAAAGTCAAATGAAAACCTCCTTTTTATACAAAAACCAACACTGAAGTAACAAAAACTAGAAACGGTTATCTACTTTTTGATTACGACATCAAACCACATCGCCTACAAATATCTTTGAATAAAAATAGTTCTACAGATTTTAAACGCACGTACAGTTTGATCGACTTCGTGATTCGACTTTGACAAAAAGTAAACTTGTTGACAGTTGAAACGTGATAGAAAGAGATGAATCGATAGAGAAATTCGATGAACTATTTGTTAAGTCAAATAATGAATTCGATACGATCGATTGATCGGAAGTTAGAAATAAAACAGAGATTTAGTAACCACCATTTATTAAATAGTGATGCAAAATGTATGTGTGAAGGGACGTAGGAGGTAAAAAGCTATAAAACAACGAATAACGTCAAATAATGTAGTTTTTTTATTTGATACCAATAAAAACTATATGAGATAAGATACCACTAAACAAGTACATTCTGTTTATTTTAAGATCTTTTAATTTGAGTAACAAAATTTATTTATCCTAAGCAAGCGGATTAAGAGTCTTAAAATTGTATGTTTTTGTTTAATTGAAAACAGTTTCAAACGGATAAAATCTTTACGATCTCGTATTCCGCATCGATCGAAAAAGTAAAAAAGTTATCACCTTAAAATGGAATTCAACGTGAAGGAATCTGTATGCAGCAACAATGAGCCATCAGCAGTATAAAGTGGGATCAAAGAAAGCGTATAAAGTGATCGACGTAAAACATATTGAAAGTTTAAATTGGCAGCCTTTAGCGACATTTAGAAACCTCTAAAGCGTTGAGCGCGAGTTTTTGAGTTTTCCTTACCAAGATCGTGAGTCGTAAATCGCGGACTTTTTCGAGTTTTTCTCCGGATCGCCGGGGATTTGGAAACGAGACCTCCACTGAGTTTTGAATAAGGGTGCACCTGCCGAGGTGGATAAAATTAATGGCTGCGAATGTTGGTTTCCGAATGCAGTTTCTTGCTCGCGTCTTATTGAAATTATTAAAACGTGGCTCTGGTTTTTGCATCTGCTGCACGGATTTCTTTTGTTTTATTTTCGAGAGAATTGATGATGTCTTTCTTCTTTACAGTTGAATAATATTAAAATCGTTTTGTTTTAAGTAACCATAATTTAAATTGCTAACTTAACTAGCTCCAGTACCTAGTCAACTAACTATATTTTGCTATAAACGGTTCATAATCCGGTTCAGAAAAAACAGTCCCAAATTAACTTCCTTCGGTATCTCAATCATGAAGGCATCAGGAAGTTCCCTTCCATTTGTCTCCATCTCATCAGGTTCGCAAACGTTTCAGCCGATTCCTTTTTTCCCCAAATCTTTGTCTACCCCATTATCCTGAACAATTACTGTGTCATTTGTCAACGCATTTCCTCGTACCAGTCTGATTTCTTTAGTGGAGCTTACGATTGATTGATTAGCTGTTTTTGTTTCCTTGAGTCTTCGGGTTTTCCCAAAGGTGTCAATGAAGGATTTAGTTCATCTAATCGGAACGCTATTACACACCTAGTTCATTTTTTATTGGATAATTACATAGATATTTAGTTAAATAAAGCTATTTAACAGATCGGAAAATCAACAAAGATAATTAGTTAAATTATATAGACTTTAGGTATCCTTTACTCTTGTTATTGGATGTTACTAAAAGATGGAATTTGCATGAACCCGTATTGTAATTCAAATAGGTATTCTAAATTGTTACAGAAATGTATTTGAGTTGAAAACAATCTCACCGAAAAGGTCACCGCCATGTTTACACAAAATTCTATTTATCTCTCAGGTCAATTTCAACCACAAAAACCCCAACAGAAAACGAGAAAGTCCCGTCACAAAAGTCATCTCAGTTATTAATTACGGAGAGCAAGTAAAAATGAGTCTTAATAACTGGTATCATAGCATAAAAGCCGAGTAAAGTCTACACAATCTCGACGAAGCCCGCAAAAAGGAATGAAGGCAAGGTTAATTTGAATACTCGCGTTTGTAAGCTGAACAATAAATTGGATTTGGACGTCCCAGTTGACAGTTCATTTCGTTGTTTCGTCCCTTGACATATTCCTTTAAGATTATGAAAAGTTATTTCCGAAGATCCCCAATTCTCCTACCTAATTCGGGTAAGAGCCAATTACAACTAACTTTTTCTCTGAGTTAGGTGTAACGCAATTTCGCCGGACTGATTTATGTTTTAATTTGCAACTGAGACCAACTTCGCGTAAGTACCTCAATTAGATACTTTTAATTGTGTCTTTGAGTTTCAAAAACTTTGTTGTAAATATACCGTCGACATAAAACAAGACAGGCAATTATGTAATTATTCAGAATGAATTTAACACCCGTATTCACAAACATTACTGTGAGGTCTCATAGTGTGCACGTGCGCACAGGGCTAGCGAAACCAATCCAGAAACAATACTTAGGTGTCAGAGCGCACTATGTGTCCGTCAAAATGAACGCACAGCTAAGGAAGCGGGCTAGCTACTTTAGACAACGCATAGTGTAAATGGTAGAGCTGTCAGTAATTACAAGTGAGGTTATTATTTGTATTGTTTCCAAATACTAAGGGTTGATTTTCTAATATAAAATGGATTATAGCAGTGAAGAAGAATTTGACAACTATATTCAGGATAGATTATTCGAACAAAGGACATTAATTACTAGAAAAGTGGTACGCGACTTCCAAAATCCTTTCGATTATTATAGTTCGGAAGAATTTCGAAGACGTTATAGGTTTTCAAAAGACATCGTTTATTGTATCCTTCTGCCGCTGGTTATAAACGATTTAAGTAAACTAACTGGAAGAGGCCTACCTGTGCCGCCAATATATCAGCTGTTGGTAGCCTTAAGGTTTTATTCCTCTGGAAGTTTTCAGGTAACTATATATTTAACTAATAAGTACAGTGTAGAGCGATGTCTTTAATTACCCGAAAGAAGCGATACATTCTTTGATATAAGCGCATAATTTAGTGAGACTACCTATTTATTGCATATAGGTATTATCAATCATAATAAAAATTTCAGCCTATGCTACTGTCTTACCCGTTTTCATTTTTTATTTATTTACAGATGGTTACAGGAGATCTAATAAAAGTGAGCCAACCTACAGTTTCTAGAATAGTGAAAAAGGTTTCTCGGCTCATTTGCTTAAAAATAAGACAATTTATAAAATTTCCATCGAATTTAGAGACTGTTAAACAGCACTTTTACTCAATCGCACATTTTCCGGGAATCATTGGTGCTGTTGATGGAACCCATATACCAATCCAAAATCCTGGCGGCCCTCATGCAGAGGTATACAGAAATAGAAAAAAAACATTTTCTATAAACACACAAATTGTGTGTGGGCCATATCTAGAAATCTATGATATTGTTGCTGACAGGCCTGGATCTGTACATGATAATAGAATTTTTCAAGCGTCTCTGCTCAAAAGTAAATTAGAGCAAGGTGTTATCAATGGCATACTTTTAGGTGACAGTGGTTATGGTTGCCAAACATATTTACTTACGCCAGTGCTACAGGCAGAGACAACACAAGAAGAGAATTACAATAAAGCACATATCAAAACAAGAAACACCGTTGAAAGAACCATAGGTGTATGGAAGAGAATCTTTCCATGTTTGTCTAAAAAGATGGCAACAAATTTGACCACCACATGCCACGTCATAGTTGCTACTGCTGTACTGTATAATATTTGTAGACATCATGGCATTCCTGAGATTGTAGATGCTGAACGGAATTACCAACAGTCCATAGTAACTCAAAGAAGACAAGAATCTTCATCGGGATTGCTGTTTAGGAGGATGTTTATTATACGTCATTTCTAATAAATAAAAATAAATAAATAAGATACGAAACATTTTATTTTTCTTGTTTTAAATTCCTTATTTCTAATTCAATTTTTTCTTTTTGCAACTTGTGCATTATTGTTTCGACTTCAAGTAAATTTCTTTCTCGTAGAATTATTATTCTTTCTCTTTCCAGGCGTAATTCGAACAATGCCTGGTCATGTTGGGTGTTAAGCTCTACTCTTTTAATCCGAGCCTGTGTTTCCGTGATAATATTTTTCCTATTATTTCCTGTCATTATTGTTTTACTATCTGAAAAAACATATATACATTACAACCGAGCAAATCCCATATAGGCAAAGGTATGGTGGAAACTAATAATAAGTAACCAACAAATAATAATGCCTGATTTTAAACCTGGTATTATTACCTAGAACTGGACTAGACCAATTTATTGATTGTCACTTACTTGTGGGGGTATCTATTTCTTTTAATTTCTTCTTTGGTGGAGGAGGAACATTTTCATCAACTTCTCCAATATTTACAGTCATATCTGTAATATTTTTTTAAAGTTATGATTATGACATTAATATAATAAAAACTGATTTATATCATATAACATTTATGTGCATATTACATTACATACCATCTTCAAATTCTTTTTCTAACTTCGCAGTATAATCAAGCAATTTATCTTTTTTCTCTAATACTGAAATAGAAAATTTTAAATTAAAATTATTTATAATATAATTTAAATATAATCAGACAACATTATATCCCAGGGTAATTAGCATAAATATGTATGTTGTGGAAATCAGAATCAACAAAGGTACAACAAATAAATAGTTAAATAGATAATGAACATCTAAACAGAACCAACACAAATGTTCGCCACATAAATGGGATTCCTGGATGAAAATTGATCTAGGTGCCTACGACAGGGTGCCGAAGCACCATTGGGCCAGTAATGATATTAAAAATCTGTGTCAAATTGTCAAATAATAACTTTTAACTTACTTTCAATAGAATTAGAATCAATGACATTTGGCACTTTTAAATTAATGTATGGACAAATGATGTCGACCATGTTGTCTGAAGAACTAGGTCCTGCATCAGGAGGGCCTCCACCAGTACGTCTCAAACTTGCTGCTTCTTGGCTAAGCTCTTTCTTTCTTTGAGTTTTTATGTTCTCCCAGCATCTCTTCAATTGTGTGTTATTTCTTTGGGAAACATATGAATGTGAATTGAAGGCAGTAGTTAAGTCCTCCCATGCCTGTTTTTTCAATTCAATATTTTTAGCGTTTGTCCGTTTATCCTCTATTATTGGTCGCTCTCGTACTAAAGCAACGATCAGTTCTCTCTCCGAAGACGTGAATGGTAATTTCTTGGAACTAAAACAAAATACATGTGTGTGCAATACAATGTCATCTTAAAATCTCTTCAAATTTAATTTAATAGTAATTTAATAGCTAGAATAACCTTTTGTTACCAAGTCAACATTTATTAACTAAATAACGAATGGTAGCTATTAAATATAAACAAATAATATTTGATTCCATACAATAATAATATAAACAAAGTTGATTATTGTGACGAGCGTAAAACAAAAGATCTAAAATTTCACTTACCACATAGCATCCATAATATTATTTTTGCTATCTAGATTTAATAATTGAACATGCTGGGACATGTTCAATTATAAAATAAAATGTTTTACATAAAAATATCACGCACTGCACTGTAAACAATCAATTCAACAGACTGATAAATTATATTTGTGGTTATTCATTTGACATTACTCCTGCTATCAAACTCCGCCGTGAACTTTGCAACACGAATGGACCAATCACAGAGCAGTATCCGACGCAGAGCGTTCCTTTAGCCGAGTATAACTTAAGTGTTGGTTATGAATAGAAAGGCTTGCCAAAAGGAACGCACTGCAAAATGGCATTCTTTGCACAGTGTTGATGCTATACTTAAGCAAGTACTCTTTGTGAATACGGGCCTAAGTATCGGAGGAGTAACTTGTCAAGCCAGCAAAAACGGTTGGCGGGTGAACAAGTCCGTTTTTGCGGGAACAATAACAACTGTCAGTAAAAACGGTGACATCGAAATGTATGACACTCTACCGTCCGTTTCTCTTGTCACTTTTTATAAAGGAATAAAAACTCCAGAGATTTTGTAATGCCTAGCTAAAAGGATTTAAGTGATTTGAGTGCTGCTTGAGTTTTTTGTTACTTTGTTTTCTTTTTTAGTCAATAAAATAAATGTGGCGATATTTTTATAGGACTTAACATGTTTCTAATAACACAAAGCTCCATCAATGACGTGACAAATGATTTATACGAAAACAAATACATAGTGTCGAAAGAACAAATGACTGATGTCGAATATTTATCTTCGTTGCATACATCAGAACAAATAGATAAAAAGTTTTCATTCAAAAGAGATAATACACTTTGAACTTTCTAAAATGTAATGTTTAAATAAATATCAGAAGAAATAATTCTTCTAAAGAACTAGGTCTTAAATAAAATCAAAGTAGAATTTTCGACGAGCAAATCATATTAAGAAACTTGGAGAGTAAAAAGTTTTTTTGGAAATAATCCAATCACGTCAATAAGAGACAGCAAAAGGAAATTAATACCAATAACAGCTACAAAGTCAATCTCGTTCAACTTGACAGACGTCCTGGAGATGAAATATTGTGTCTACATAATGAAAAAGAAAAAAACTTTTGAGTGACACACTTCTGACTAAAAAGATGTTTTCGTAGGGATGTTTTAAGTTGTTTTAAATTACATCAAAACGTAGCTAGAATAACTTTGGGTTTGTCTAGTCAGTGATTAGAAAATAAACAAAGAATTGAAAGGCAAAACACACATCAAGTGTTTATTAGACCAAAATCACGTCAGGCCAGTTATTTGACCACCCAAGATGAACAATGTTTTAAATATTTCCGTATCGTAAAATCTCGCTTTTTATCGCGTCTGCTCGTTCAGGCTTAAGAGAATCCAGAAGAGATTTACACCCACTCAAATCTATCGAGTGTTTTACAACCATAATAATCAAACACTAAGTGTACGTTTGGTTTAGAAATTATTGCAATATTTATGACTTCCAATGTGGTGTGTTTATTGGCACCATTAAAAGGTAATGGTTTGATACTGCCCTAAGTATTTCTTAATACATTTATATCGTAGGCGCTTTATGCGAAATGTACACCCAATTATCTTCTCTAGCTCTAAATAATTTCGCGGTGACTTGGATATTCGTTGTAAATGTCTCACTTGAAATGTTTATTTAATTTATACCAATAATTCTCTGTAAATTATGGGCGTGGGCAGGAAGACGGTGTTAGATCGGATATTTATTGTGAAACTGTTCGTCCGTTTCTGGACGATTTATTGTTGGTTTAAGTGGAGAGTCACGTGCTCTTGGTGACTATCAAACCTATGGCTAAATTAAGAAAACTAATTTGGTAGGTATCTGAATGTGTGCTTTTCCTCCGAAAATGTCGTCATTGGCAAATAATGAGCTCACTATATCTCTACAACTTTGAAGTAATAAATGTCGCTAGTGATCTATTGAAATGAATCCTGTTTGGTTTTGTAAAATATTATATCGTAACATAAATACTTTGTTCATTTCCCACACGGGAAGAACAAAGAACAAAGTGGTGATTCGTACGCCAAAACAATACCACATAACATCGGGTGTTAAACCGGTGCCAGTGGTCAGCAGTCGCAGGATCTCGATCCCATAAAGTTGTCTTTAAACCTTTTACCCTGTGAGACATAAAACTAAACAGTAAATCGCTACAACTGAAACATCATAAGATGATTTTACTGGCAGAGTATTTTAAGACTAACTCACTCAAAAACTACAAGCCAAAAACTTACTAACGACAGTAATTACGAGTTTATGTGGGAATAAACTAGACTAAATTAACGCTGGCAACACTGAGTGACGTAAGGTACACGCACTAATTGCCAGTATAACAGATCGCGTGACAGGCGAAATTAGCAACATTATTGAGCTCTCGTTCTATTGATTACGACCCGCCAATTGCACAGCCGAATCCCACCTACAAGTTATTTCCACCCCACTAGAAACGATTGTAGCTCCTAAACAAGCGTAATAAGTCACAATATCCCGAATCACAATAGTAACAAACCGTCATGTTGTCCTTTATTAGTGGACGTATTGACAGAACGGGAACAACTAACGACATAGACAGAATCGGGCCAAATATTTGGCTGCTCAATTAGACAGATGAAATCCGATGTGTAACATTGTGTACGGGAAAGTGAATACCAAAACTAACAAACAAACCGTTGACACGTTGTTATGACATCTGCCAAACGTTTCGCGTCATCTTTCAACAGCAAAAAGCAATTTCGGCTCTGCCATTGGTAACGCTCTAGAGAATTCACAAAATATTGTTACAAAAACAAAAATGCTAAACAATTTATTCCATGCCGTTCCGTATCATAAAACAGATGAAGGATATGAAGCCATAATTCAAAATTACACCGAGGCGCGTACACGTATCAAAGTTATATAGTCATTACCAATTTCTAAGCTTATTACCTGTTATGGGACCGCTGATCTATAACGGTCGGCCACTGCCCACTAGCATACAAAAAATAACATAACACGACAGCTGTAGAGGTACGAGGCTAATACCTAATAAAGTAGGAATTTCGTCGGACATTATCCATTATCTTAATTTTGATACGGTTTACAAAAGAGCGTTAACTGAACATATGTGTCGGGACAACGGTCGGGAGCCAGATTATAAAGATACCATTTATTTATAACATTTAACATTTTTAATTTTTGATGCATCATAAAGTAAAGACAGATAAGCGTGAATTAATAACCCAAGAATAACAAACAAAATATAATAATGTGAATCGTAATAAAATGATTACAATCATATTTAGGGACATTGAAAGACGTATTGAAATGTCATGACCAATCAGAACTATGACATTTGACCAACTTATTTGTTGCTTAAAGTAATATAAATTGAACCTTATATCGTTGAAGTAGGAGATCAATTGCTCGTTGACAATTGAAAATTTATTGCGGTAACAAAACTCCGTTGACAGCGATCGGTGGCCGTCGATAATCGGCTGTCTTCCCTCACGTATAACATGTGGGTGCTCAATGACTTACCGAAGGATACGACAAAAAACAAACAGGTACCGAAACCGACCTTCGTTAGTGCCGACGCAAAGCGAAAAACCAGATCCGAATCAACTTTCTAAGAACTCATCTACTTTATAAACCGATGAAATATTTTGTTTCCAAAATTCACCCCATTTCACACTATTAGAATAAAAGAATGACCCGTCAAATATTCTGACTCAAAAGCCGTCTAGATTGGAGATAATGTGAGTTATAGACAAAATACAAATTCTGGAATGTGACACGGCGACTGGTCACCAATGAACCGTAGGACCTGATAAGATCTCATTTTGACGTACCTAAATACTACAAATAACTCGATGATAAGTGTACAATTTCAGTCGGCAAATATAAAAGAATTGATGAAGACATAAATATCTACAACAGTAGATAATAATCGCATTGGACTTTTATCCCTAGGCTCTTGAGAGTTTCCAAGAACAAATTGATTCTTTGAGACCTCAGCGTTGTAAAGCCAACTTCATAAATTGAGATGTCTCCCTATTTTATTCTCTCATAGTCATTGTCACCTTTTTTTCTATCTCTTTCAACGCAGGTAGAGGACCCAGCTTATGCCGCTAAATTGCGTTTCTTATACAACTTGATTGATGAGATTTTAAATTAGCGTAGTGTAGACACGCAACACTGCTTTCGAAAACATGAAATATTGAGTGTTTTTATTAAAACTCGATATTTTAACACAAACATTTTATAAAGTTCACATACATTCAGTGAAGCAAATAGGGTTATAATAATCAAAAATCAATGGCTTTCTCTCAGTTATTCCGCTTTAAAATTGAAAGTTCCGATAAAAAATCAGTTTTACGATTGTGAGTTTACTCATTTTCATAAAAGTAGCAATCACGTGGTTCTGATTGTGAAGGCACACAATGGCTGCCGTATCTGATGTAAAGATAAATTAACCGTTTTATTCTTATTGTTGGTATTTTACGATGGTTTTGACTTGTGTCCGGATCAACTATGGCATTTTAATTTTAACTTTTGTGGAGACTGACGCTAGTTGTGTCATTATCGTAAATACAGGACTGACAATAAATGGCTCTTGCCGTTCAAACAATGCTATTTGCATGGAGATGTGTTTAAATATTATAATAGTTCCTGTCATAAAATGAGTCAAGTGGACTTCAAATTTATCTTTTATTTAAAAGCTTTTTAGTCACATGAATGTCGTCTTTCTCTATCGTTTCTTTTACTATTTTTGTATTAGCGTTTTACTGTATGCCTTGTTAAATTTCGCACTAATACGACATATTTTCTGTTATTAAAAAAAAGACGATTTATTATTATTAGAATTAATAAACGAAAAGCAATAATAGTTCACATTGGTAATATTGTGTGTTTCAGGATGGCGCTAAGCATTATTGTTTTAGGTCCCATGGCGCCAAACATATGGCACCAGACTACTCTAATCGTTTACGATGTGCCACACAAAAAATGGACAAGTGTGTGTCTTGTTATATGAAAATTTAGTACTGAGATAAAAAAATATTGGTATAAGCTTTGTTTTTGAATACCAAATAAAAATACAAATTTTACATCTTTCAAGTTCATTTTGTTTATATGTTAATATATAAAAAAGATATTTTAAATTTCGTATTATCTTTTTCCATTCTTACTTTTGATGTGCCACTTTACGGAACCCTAAAAAAGAGCAGTAAAACGAACTCCTCGAAGCACATAAAGTTTGTTTACTACTTGTCAGGACTAAAAATGTTTTGCCACTGAATGGTACTTTATTGGTGGGGGTTCGAGTCTCAATTGTTAAAGTTTTAAGGTTCATTAGCGAACATGTGTCATGTATGAGAAGGAATTGTCACCTTCAAATGGTTTAAGTCAATAAAATATATTCAATGCATATATTAATGTCAAAATGAATATGGTAGGCAAGACGAATACTTCATTTAAGACTTGATGTTGTTATTTTTTTATATTAATATAAGCCGTTGTACAGATGCATTTTTTTTGAGATAAAATTGTCTTTCGCAATGTAGAACGGAAAAAGATTTAAAACATTATTTCTAGCAAATGCATGATAAAGTCAATTAACTTTTCAAACATAATATATCTACTGAGAAATAAAGTCTTTAATTTTATCTAGATTTGTCAATTTTTTAATAATAATATTCAGTAATAGTAGGTACAAATTTATGAAACTTATAAAGATCAATTTGGTTTTATTTATATAGTTTTGATACGGTGTTCTCATATTCGCACAATTCAATTATTGTCCGATTTCTGTATACAAAAAATACTGCACAAATCGCTCTATTATGTCCAACATCATTCGGCCTCTTTTGTGGAATATTTGAACGATTTTGATCTCTAAAGTAATTGAATTAGGTTCAAAATAAACACATGATTTTTTTGATCATATTTGTTGATTTTGAATAGTATGAAAATAAAATCTTAGACACAAAAGGAACATTTATGTGGGGAGGCATTAGACCATCTGTCGAGGTGGAATTTTGTTTACAGATTATGATTTTAACAAAAAAATATACGGGACGTGTTTTTTCACATAATGTTTTATAATATTAATATTGTCCGCATAATGAATTGGCTTTTTTATGAATTAATCAAGAAAATAAGATACTTTAGCTGTTTATATATGGATAAGTAACAAGTCTTGGATAATAGTTACAGATAGAGTTATGTTATATTATTTATCTGTTAAGTAAGTATATGTATTTCATAGTCAAATAAAAAAAATAGTTGTAAGTATAATAAAAAATTCTACAAGCAAATTAATTACGTCAAAATATTAAAAATACATATTACTAAAATATTTTAATACATATACCTAATTAGGTATATTTTTTTGCCACAATTAAAATATACCTACTATTACGATTAACATAAAATAAAACGGGATGAAGATAAAAATATTCTGATGCTCTAATCATTAATAGCATCATTGGAGCATCGTCTTATAAAATATAGAAATAACTTATTTGTACTATAAACAAACAATTAAATGGATTCTAATTAAATAGTAGGTTTAATTAGAATTTTATTTACTTACTTTTTATTTACTTAAAATGTTTAAGTTAAGCATTTCAAGTTTTTAAGGAATCTTTTATTGCTATTTTATCTCCTTATTAAAACCGTAAGCATTCATTTAATTGAACTCGTCATCAAACATCAATATTTACTTACCATAAACTTTCCAATAAACACAAAATCCTCTCAAAAAGTTTCCAACACAAGTTATAAAATTCTCAAAACACAACACTTTAAAATCACTGCACAGACAAATCTCGATCTCACAAGTTCTGAATTGAAACGACGAACACAAAAAACATAAGCACAACCTCCCTGCACCGAGGCCAAAGCACGACTGAGTTGGGCAGAGCTAAACTTCCAGTTCTGTACAATTCTGTGCAACAATACAAGGTACAAGACCAGACCCGGTCGACCCACAAAAACTACACAAAAATTTATAACACGTCAAAATCGGAGAAATGGTTTCCTTTAATAGAGACGTTACTTTTATATAAAATTAATTGTTTGGAGCATCTGCTGTATTTTTTATTATGTTTGAAAATAAGGTTGTTTTTTATGTTTATGTCTAACCGGAGTGTGTGGTTTCGGTCAGATCTATTGTATAAAGTTTTGTGAGATTTAGCTTAGTCAGAAAACTAATGTTGGAGTACCATTCTAAAAGTTTGTTTATTTTATGTTTTGATCAGAGCTTCCTATTGTTTGTTCTTTATATACCTTAGTTATTTTTGTTAGTGCATTCAAGCTACCTAGATTATACTTAACTCCACCAACGTATTATATTAGTTCTGATTTTATATATAAGGTAACAGTATTTGAATTAGTACCTATAAGTACATAATTAGTTAAGTATTGGAAACATTTTTATATGATGTATTATTTTCTGAAACCATGATAAATGAAGTAGCCTATACCTATACTTCGTTCATTGAAGATAATGCAATGCATTTTAAAATGTGCAAAAATGTGTCAATAAATAATATTTAAAAAATGGAATGCTACCAAAACAATTTATTTTTTGAAAATGAAACGATATTTATAAACTGCCAGTCCAACGCGTTAAAACAGATGTTCCACCTTCGTTTGACGGATGGGTCAGACAGGTCGGCCATCTTGAAAGATTCCCGCCAATCGCACATCGCGGGGTGCTGTCAACACAAGCGAAATAATTACCAGCATCGTGACTTTATAAACATTTCACGTTTTAAAGAGCCTGTAACTTGAGAGAGATTGTTTTAAGAGAAAATAAACTATTAGAGCTTGGAGTTTTATGTTACAATCTACTTTTCTCGAGAATAAGGTTAATACATTAAGTAAAAGAGTAAACAAAGTGTTTGCGAGTTTTGTTAAAGAGTTTGTTTTGCTAAACAGGCTGTGTAAATTAGTAATTTTGGTATCTATTATATTATTAATCATTTGCTGAGTTTGGGCAAAAACTTTCTCTTAAGATTAAAATTAGTTTGGTTTTAAGCCTCATTAGAACCTGTTTTTATAATGCCATAAATATTTGTACATATTTTATCAAAAGTTCATACAAAGCTTTTTGGTCTAAATTCATTTGCATCCGAAAATTATCACTAAGCTTTTTGCGCAGACTTAGATAGTATAACGTGTATGTATAATAACCGTTGGTATATTGAATTAATGTGAATATAGCTTAACAAAAACTTTACACATAACTTTCAGAAATAGGCCGTTTTTGTTTGAACGCAATAAATTATTTTTTGCACCCTTAGGGTTGATTGTGGGCGTATAGTTTAACCGAAATGAATTTCACACAGCGGCGACAGCTTGACATTTGGTATTGATCCTATACTTAAGATTCTAAATTAAAAAAAATTAACGGTATAGACTTTTTGGTGCCCAAAA
Organism: Ecliptopera silaceata; assembly: GCA_932527185.1. NCBI lineage: Eukaryota > Metazoa > Arthropoda > Insecta > Lepidoptera > Geometridae > Ecliptopera > Ecliptopera silaceata. The sequence continues at coordinate 2,389,276 of OW052208.1, read as the reverse complement.
TGTAAGAGCTTTCACAATATCAGACACGTTTAAAAATCGAATTCGATTTTAAGACTTTTTTTTTTTGTCTAGAATAATTGTCTGGAAGAGATCGCTCAAAGCGATAAGGCTGCCCTTTGTATTCACCTACTCAAAAACAGTTTCTCTGTATTTTCTGTACCTTGTGTGTACAATAAAGCGTTTTCTATAATGATGTTTTACTCTCATACAAAAGCATACAAAATTACAATAGTAGGTATTAAAAGAGAACTTAATTGTAGGAAAATAGGACAGAAATGTTTATTACTAATGTGTTTAAGATACGAGTACCTACCTGTTTTGTATGAGGTGTCTTAAAATATGTAAACCTGTGCTACAGGTCACTAAATTCTATTTGAATTCCATATTGACGCAATGTAAACAATATTTACAAAATAATAACCAAAGTATCAATTTTAATTAGACGCAGCATGTATATTTTACACTCACTGAGATACGCTCATTACCGGGAACGGAAATCGATACCTACCGACTTTGTAATTATTCGATGCGGGATAGTTACGCTGTTGTTATTTTGTATACTTTAGTTGGTAAAAAGTTGCTTGTATCGAGCTGGGAGTGTAATTCGATTTGTAAAAGAAAATATTTATCGTTTATGGAGCTTTATGCAATTAAAAAAACGATTTGACCTATAACTACTTCAAGAATTCGTGTACCTAGTTTATATTTTGATAATTATTGAAAAGTCAATAATATTTTTTTAATGTCTTTATTTCTCCACTTACTTATTATGTTATTACTAAAATTGAATTTCCTTATAAACTTAAATAATAAAACAGGTGTTTTTATAGAGCTGTCAAATTGAATTAAAAAAAAAACAAAGCATGTTGTTGGTTGCTTACTTTATGTTCGATCTGTGGATTTCAAGTTTCACTTAACTAGATATAAAAAAACAGGTATAAAATATATTGACAAGAATATTGTCATTCTTGTCTATTATTTTGACTTTTAAATGAGCACTGACATGTTCCAGTAACCATGAATTGTTGTTCATGGTGGTGGGTAGTGGTCATCTAGCCCGTAGTGGTCATCTGACCCACAGTTTACGGTCAAAGGTACCCAAAACAACACTGGGTCTGTCAGAAAGTCGTGTTCCCGATACGATCGTCATAAACTAATCGATAACGAACTCGAAATCAAATGCTTATATTACATTTCAATTACCATATAAAATGTTCTACAAGACAGACCAAGACCGATTCGATAATCATCTAATCAGTGATCATTCAATAACTTTTATTTCAAACCGATCGAATTCAACCAATCGACTTTGAGTCTTAACTGAAGTACATAGAGATGAAATTGAACCGATAGATACCCTGAAACTTCAAATCGAATCGTGTGTTATCTCGAAACTGATTCACATTTAAAGTGACTGAAGTTGTGTCAAAGTTGCAATCAATTTAGACGCTTAACGTCATGAGATTAAGGCTTAAGATAGCTTGTTGTAAAGTGAAGATTGAGTCATTTAAAAATCGGTGCAGTAGAATTTTCAGTTTGAAATACTAATAACGTTCTCGGCTGGTCTTTTCTCGTACGATGTGGGTTGGATATGTCAGACTGGCAATTAAGGTGCTTCGATTTTTTGTTATTGATTTTAATACAAGAGAAGTTTCACAATTACAATCAAAACTCATCGATTTCAATAATTTCATGTTGAAATACAGATTCCCATAACAACAAAAATGTAGAACTTCTTAATGAAGACACAATCAAGACAAAATAAAACAAATCCAAGGTATACAGCTAGCAATTTAAAACATATTAACTGTTTTATATCGATCGACATACAAAACGATTTTTTTAAAGTTTATAAAGCTCGAATATCCACTCCTTGATGACTACATAAAAACTTTACAACTTAATTACATACATCTGTTAAAGTCGGGCTTACACGATTTATAATGCACCTTTTGTTCAGCAATAAACCAAGTTTGCGGTATCACACAAAAACTGGGAAAGAAAACAAAGCGAATAATGAATTAAACAACATAATAAGAACAACACCTGCTTAGATGATGTCTTCATTAAAATGAGATAGGTCGACAGGTGCGAGGTGGAAGCTGTTGGATCGTGTCTAGAGGTATACAAATTTGGTGTCGATATCGTTTTTATGGTGCCTACCTACGTCAGTAGTTATGTGGCTTTGTGTCGGTGTTGAACCGTTTAAAAAAGGTTTCTATCAACTTTTTAAAATGAGAATCACGCATCAAAACTGTATGAAGTACCCACATTTGAAATTCGAAAACTGAATTCTTAATTTGAAATACACAAATCATCTTTTAAGAACTACATTCGAATTTCAAAAACTGAATTCTAAATTTGAGGTCATGCATCAAAACTATATGCACATTCGAAATTCAAATAAATAAAACTGAATTCTTAATTTGGGATACCCACAAAATATTCACTTTTCAACAGTCTTTAATCAATACAAAACTTCTACGATCACTATGTCATTATGTTTAATGATAAGTCTCAATACTCTCCAAATGACTAAAAATATTGGAAGTTTGAACCATAAATACTGATTTTACGTCAAACTTGATACTCAAGTGTCATTATTTACAGAATCACCATCAAAAACAAGCCATAAAGTTAATACAAAAGAATATAATGGAGGATTCCAGCGAAGAATAATTTCCTGAGTCTGTTTCTTGCCGAAATTTTGCAACGAATATTCTGAGTTTTGTGGCTAGAATTGGATGAATTCTGAAATCCGGACCTTGAAATAAATATTTCGTATAGTAACTCTTTATTATTTTCATAAATGTTTATCGTTTATATTTATAACACATTTCGATTTATATTATTGTAATAGTTTTAAGGAGTCTTTTGAATTTTTTTTATTATACTAGTAGGTAAAAATAGGCAAACGTGTAAGTCACACGTCACACGGTCTATTGGCTATCTAAATCGCGCTATACCTAACTAAGTTGATTTTTTGAAGTGAAAACTTCTTTAGCGGCGCTGGGTGGGTAAAAACTTTCAAACTCGCGTCAGGGTCACGTGACGTCGAAAAAGCGTAAGATCTTATTTAATTTTTATACATTGCTCGTAAAACAAGAGACGACAAAAGAACACACTTGCGGTCACGCGACGTATGACTCAAACAATTAAATAGTGTTGTGGCGACATGACGTGACGATGACGTGGCGACATGACGTGACGTGACGATGACGACGAAGCCAACGAAGACACAGACACATTCGCGCTTGCGCGATGACGTGACGATGACGTGGCGACATGACGTGACGTGACGATGACGACGAAGCCAACGAAGCTTCGTTGGCTTCGTCGTTGTGTCACATTCGCGCTTGCGCGAATGTGACACAACGATATGACACAATCACAATGACACAGACACATTCGCGCTTGCGCGAATGTGTCTGTGTCAGTGTGTCTTCGTTGTCTTCGTCGTTGTGTCACATTCGCGCTTGCGCGAATGTGACACAATGACATGACACAATCACGACTGTGGTTATATTTTTGAAGTGAAAACTTAAAAGTGAAAACACAACGTTAATATTGAAGTTTTCACTTCTGCCGGCACTCCCGGAGTGCTACCATTTTTTTTTTTAAATACTTACCCCTTATTATTATTTTTTATGTAATATAGTTTAGATTAGTAGCGTGCCATCTAGATTTCCACACCGTTAACGGTAAAGCATGTTGTGACCAAAAAACTGTTCTCATCTTATTTAAACGTGTTTTTGCAAATAAATGACCTTTATCTTTATGTATTAATATCTTTTGTTTATCAGTTAACATCGCATATCATTCATGATTGGATCACTTAGAATCACCTAGTATGTAAGACGATTGTAAATGATCCTTGTGATTTTAATAAATAAAGCAATTTTGACTTTGACTTTGACTTCGGATTTATGATTTTTCATAACATCGTCCGGCTAAAACGAAACTTGACCAACTCTACTTGCTATTCTGTTCCGTACAACTTTGATCATCACTTGTTTACAAGTTCACAACAGTCGTTAGCGTGCTGGGGATTACTCAAATTGTATTCATTGGTTAAATTGTTTTATAAAATTTTCTTTAAGAATTTGCTCTGATATTTTGAAGCTTTTCAGAAAATACTTTTGGATTAGGAAGTTTTTATGGAATAAATGGAATAAAATATACCTATGTTAAGATTGCAAATTAAGGATCGCTCTCATGATACTGTCTATATAACTATATCATACCCACTTGGAAAAAATGATTTGCACTTACTAAAGAAATAACGATCAAACTTCAAAATTAATTTGTGTTATTTTCGTAAATTAGAATTTTATTTTATTGAAATTAAAAACTTTTATCAGCTAATTATTATTTTATTCGAAATACCTGTTTTATAACGAACTTAGTAATTATAAAGCCAATTTTGTTAGTTTTTATATTTATAATTTCAAACATTAATTTTATTATTTTAATGAAAATAAATAACGAAAAAGAACAAACCTTTTCAACGATGTCTTCCGAGTCCCGACGGCATCTGCAAAGAAAAAAACTAGATTATATATTTATATAATGTAGGTAATATTGAAGTTGTATGATTAAACTTTGTCAGCAAGAAAAGTCGAGTAAGAAACATTAAAAATATTCGACTTGTTATTTGTAGTTTTAAGGTCAAAATGTGTAAAATAAATTGAGTAAAAGCAACATATAGATAAAATAATGGTAAAACTAGGAGGCAATATCTAAGGCTAACGAAATCTTTTTCAAGGTTAAATGAAAGTCGTCTTTATAAAACTACGAGCGTAACATCCAAACTAAGTAGTCCAATAACAAAAAATAAACCAACATTTTTATTCGGTTCCTATGTAATTTCCAGCTGCTCAGCCGGACGCCTTCACACAAATTATAATCCAAAATAACACATCTCCAACCAACTCCGACTATAATATGGGTAGATTCAAAATTAACTATAATTGCTTAATTCAGAACTTCATGCCGCAAAGGGTAATAACGAAAGAGATGGACATACACAATTGCTTAGGAAAAACAGAGATAGAAATATAAAGATTGGCGCCGAAGTGCTCCGAAGGTCTTCCAGGTAATGGAACGTGTGAAGCGAACTCAAGTGGTCATCATTAGAGATGTTTTTGTTCTAATTCGTTCAGAAATGCTGGATCACCGTTAGGAATAATTTGTTATGAAGGATGAGGTTGCTCTTGTCAAGTTAGTTTTTGTACCTTTATTCTCATATCTAGTTAACGAACGCTGATGCTAAGCACGAGACCACAACATGACGTTAATGGAAAATCTTTGACACGTTACTGGAACTTTAGCTTAGAATCTTTGTAAAAATGATCATACAAATACAGTAAAAACAAGACCGTAGTTACTAACCCGTTCATTTAGGCTCTGGTCGGGTGGAACTGGCACCTAGAATCACCTAGTATATAAGATAATTCTAAATTTTTGACTAAAAATTAGAACCAATGTGTGGTATATTTTAAGATACACAAATTGTCACCACTTTTGTTTTTTTTTTAAGTATTTTAACTTTAGGTACGTAAATTAAAATTGTTCTTTTCATACTGTGTTTCTCTTGCACCCGAAGCATTATACTTAAACTCGACTGTATTTAACCCATAAAACTTATCCACCAAGTTCCTTAATAAAGTGAGATAATGAAAAAACATAAACGACCACCATAAACAATTTCATTAGTAAAAGTATTTTTAATACACTCTCATCAAAACAAAAGAATTAAAACTATACAAAAGCCTAGCACCGGAAATAAAAGTTGGTTTGATAAAATCATGAATTTTAATTACACTAGACTCCGCCTTAAAAAGTTAATAAAAAAATAAAATAATCCAGTACCTCTACCATGAGTTGTCACAGTAAAATCGCCTGACTTTACTACAGTAGTTACGTCAATATTAGTATGACGAATTTTAGTACCCAACTATCCGCTAGAGGCGTTGTACAAATCTTCATACATTTTTTTAACTACTGACGCTAGCGAGTATAGTAAATATAGTATAGTAAAAACTCATGGTAGAGCCACTGTCCATTCGTATTAGGGAATGCTGACGTAAAGTGTCATTTACAAAACTTTTTGGTTATTAATCATTTTTGAGATACGCTTTGGTGTGTCAAACTTTTCCGGAATGTTCGATTTGTAATTTGATGAGACAATTTTTAACGGTTGAGCAAACTGTGATTGATGGGTACAAGACCTTTTTGTTCATTGATCTTGGATGATAAGGAACGCGTAGATATTATTTTGAAGATGACTTAGATGCCTTATTAGATAATACTGCGAAGCGTGCGCTGTCTTTTTGATTTACTTATAGCTTTTTTATTCTATTTTTTAACTCATTAATATGTCCCTGACATGACTGTATATTATGTGTATTATTACTAAGTTAAATTGAAACAGCACTGGAACTTCAGTATTTAATTTAGTTTAATAGTAATTCTTTGTAAGAAGGAGCATATAAAAAAACGGTAGGAACCAGGCTGTAAGTTTCTAGTCCGTTCTTCTAGGCTCTGGTCGCGTGGAACTGGCACCTAGAATCACCTAGTAGGTATGTAAGACGATTCTAAATGATCCTTGTGATTTTATTGAATAAAGATATTATATTTGATTTGAAGTAATCTTGTGATTATGATGGAAGTTAGGATGGCATGAAAATTATCTTCTTAATTGACAGTGATATGATTACAAAGACTTTAATACCTTTGACGACCGATGTGGCGCGGCGGGCGTAGGTCCGCCTGCGACGCGGAGGTTAAGGGTTCAATTCCCGCCTTGGGATAATTTTTTGTAATACTATCTGCAAATATTTATTCCGGGTGCTTTGGGTATTTTATATGTACCTACATTAAAAAAAATATTACTTAGTATATCAGTTCTAGTTCCCATAACACAAGCTCTGCTTAGCTTTGGGCTAGATGATGTTGAGTGGATTGTCCAGCATTATTTATTATTTTTTAAGCAGTTTCTGCACCTTTCTAAGGAAACCCTATAAAAATGAATTACCCGCTAGAACGAGAGGTATCACCTTAAGTGCTTATTTCTCGCGATCAGACAAATAGGTACGCTTACAGTCTGTTTTTTTAAGATCCTCATTATACATTTTACACAAATAATATTCTAACTTCCTTTGATTTTTAATGTACATAATAACAAAGATTGGTTCTAGTACTTATTATAATATCCTTGGTGAAGTTTATTAATATCATATAACATGGAAGTCCTTAACACACCTTGAAAGCCTATTAACTATGAGATGTGTGAGATGAGACCACTTATCTTGTGAGAATTGATGACTGTCACCAATCATCAAACACATTATAATTGCATCTTTCCTTGCTAAGGTGAAGTTACAATGAAAACATGCATCAGCAAAGAAGATTTACTGGGTAGAGTTCCATACTCAAAGCCGCTGCGCTGTCCGCCTGCATGTCTGTCTGTCTGTCTGACCGTCTGTCTGACACTAGGCTTTATTTCGTGATAGTTAAAGTTGAAATTTTCACAGATGATGTACCTATTTCTTTAACTAATAACAATAGTGTGTCAAAAAGATAAGTGTAGGCTATGACGTCGTTTGTTTTTTTATTATATGAAATCTTCTTCTTCTTATGAAATAGACTCTTGGAAGACCTTTGCCCAGTACTGGGACGAGATAGGTTAGATAAAAATAAAGTAAAATAATTGTTTTCTATGTAAATGCGTTCAAAGATGAAAATACGTATATGTAGGTATTATAATAAGCGCCCGTGCCACAAGTCACAACACCGCGTTATCTCGCCTTGATGAATTATCTGAGTTTCTATGTGGTGTAAGTTACAGGAAAATTGGCTTAGATAATATGATTTTATACGTTTGGGGCCATTTTCGCCCATTGTATGAAGGGCTGTGAAGCCTAGTTTATAATTTTAAATAAACTGGGCTACTGCAGCACCTATGCTATCGTCGGAGCCCGCTTTAGGCAAGGCGTTTAAGCACACGGTTTTCTTCGCAATATTCTCACAATTAAAAGCACTTTTGATCGATATTATGAACCAACAAAACGTTTAGTTTTGTTGATTCTAGCTATCGCGGGCCTTGAGCGTGGAGACCGAATCCAGAAAGTCCGTAACGAAAATAACCTAACACTGCGCATGCGTAAGCCAGCAAAAAATGCTATGCAATAGCTTTACCACGGCAGTCCTTGAGTGCCACACGTCTTTTTTTATTAAAAATGTATTATGAATCTCAGAATTCTGGATGATACCAGTCATGTAGGAAGCTTGTCATTATTTTTCAAAATTTTACATAGAATTTGTAATTTTTTCTAGAAATTCCCTGCTTGTACCTTCTCCCAAACTGTACTAAACGATGCGGGCGAACTAATATTGCTAAATTTCTGTCTCCCGCACAGAACATTAGCCGAGTATCGGGCTCCTTTGGGATACCGTTTGAAATGCAAATTCCGATGCTCAGGTATATTAGTTGACGGTTTATTGGTTCCGTACAACGCTATGTATAAGCCGGCTGTGAATAAATGAGAGACCAGGGGGGCTATCCAGCAAGGGGAAACTTGCGTGACCGAATATCCTTTCAGTTGCAGTTCAGCTTTCGATGATTTTACTATAGTAACTCATCAGTATTCCGTGGCATTTTTGTGGACTGACGTGACTGAGCTTTTAAATGATGACTGAGCTGTTAAAAATGACTTTAATGCCGCGGTTTGAGCATGGCCTACCTGATTTAAGCATGACCTACCTCATTTGAGCATGACCTACCTGATTTTTCGTTAATTCTATCAAACGGTATGAAAATCGATCATTTAAAATATCAATAAAAGACGAAGAAGAAAACTAAACTGCAATTTTATCAAATAACAGCTCAAAAACATTTCAGGTGTCAGGATACCCCCCCAGCCAGTATAGTCGGCAGTTCTGCTAGAAAGGTATATACTCTAAGTTATTGCGTTAAAGCTGAAAGTCCTTGAGCACGAAATCTGTTGATCGAACGTGGATTTTGGATTAATATTGCTCCACTACCCTTAATGCTAAAAAGGTCCTATCGGCCATCTTTCGTTGTAAAATTTAATGGTGTTTTGTGTGGGAATATCCAATGCTAATCTAGTTCCTTTTTAGTAAGTCAAAGTTACGGTTGCCTTCGTTAAGAGTAAAATTTTACGATGGTCTTAGTTAGGGTACTACAAAAGAATAGCTTTTAAGGCATCTGTAAAATACTACGTAATTTTGTTCAAGCACTTTTCGATCGGTACATTATTTTATTTTTGCGAAAAGAAATAATCGTTGAACGATCATGGATGTGTCTGCTTCGTGTCACTAGTACTACTAAACAGTACAACTGGTAGTAAAAATTATACATTTCTGTCATTTTTATTATCAATAATACTAGAGACGTGTTCATATTATTTTTGAAAACAATTCAATTAAAATCTGTTAGTTTTTCAAAAGAACTTAGAACGCTAAAACTGGAAGAAATTGCTTATAGCGATAAAACCACCCATTGTACGCCCTATTTTTAATTGTTTATTTGTTTGTGGTTATTTCATTGGTGTACAATAAAGTTATATTCAATTCTATTCTAAAAAGTAAATTTTAATTAGATCAAAGCAAGAATTTCACAACAAAAATAATATAGCTGTTTAAAAATATTTATGCATATGAGAAAACTGTGCTTTCACAAAACTAGGTTATTTTAATATTTAACACAAACGTAAGAGAAAATAGGTCACTAGATAATGGATTAAAACGGAACTCACATTGCAACAATAATATTTATACTGAGCCATACAATAAATGAAATTAAATGAAACTCGGCGGCTTCCCGTCCAATTATATGTACGTAACGAATAATTACTTGTTTTTTTATGATTTTTTACTTAATTTTGATGTTTTATTGCGATAAAGTAATGGGTTGGGTAAAAAATTGATGCATTTTTATATTAAGGCTAAGAGAATTCTATAAAAGGTTGTATATAGAGTATTTTATAAACGTTAACTAATTATACATAATTTGGCTTTTGTCAAAAAGCTCACCTACCAAACCATTGACCTATAACTGTGACGAAATAATACCTTTATCTATATCTTGCAGGGTCGTGGGTTCGATCCTCACCGTGAACAAATATTTGTCTGTTAACACAAATGTTTGGATTGAATAATCTTTGTTCTGTGTTTTTTTCTACAGAAGGGATTTTGATGAAATGTCTGTGTAAATATATTTATACGCAACTTCGTCTTGCTACCGTCATATTTTTGACAATTCTAAACTACATTATTATAAAGTTTTTTAAAATCCATTCAGCGTTTTTGCATGATGTAACAAACATACATCCACACATCCAACCATGCATCCATACATACAAACTTTTGCGTTTATAATATCAGTATAATTTATAAGCTTAACAATTTGACTTTAATCACGATACAACTAAGTTCAATAACATGGACTGAATGTTTATTTATGTTCAATTTGTATTCTGAAATAACGTACAATTATTTTGCTTTATTGCTAGAATCGTAAATGACTGTATTAGCGGTACGAAGTTCATTTGCATTTAATTTAAGGCCACATTTACACGATCAGCACTCAAACTAAACTTTTTTAGTAGAAGAACAGTATTTTAATAGAACATTTGTTATAAAATATCTATTGTGAATGAGATTATTTGAAAAAACTATTTAAATATTGTGTAAATATCAGCAATGTGATGATCATGGCCAAGCACCATGATCCTCATCAAATGCAATCACATAAATTAAATAATATGTATATTTTTCCCAATAAAATATTTATTTATTTAAATGCTGTTACAAAATTAAACTCAATAATACAAACCAATTTAAAAGTAAGTAAGTATTGAAAGTTATTATTTCTAATCAAAAATTAAATAACAACGGTAAAGTGTTTGCCTTACCAATAATAATAAAAACATGTATAATGTTATTAATATAAAGTTATAGTGACGTCATTAACTGCTCGTCTACAAACCCCCTTATATTTAGATTGCAAATTGTCATAACGCGCGGAAACGCGTGTCATTATGATTAATGTCATTACAAATATGAATCCATTAACCCTAGACTGAAAAGGAGGGTTGTTATAAGTTTATGGCATATAGGCTCTGATTTAAATGTTATTTGCAGTTTAGTAAAACTTTTGATATTAGTATTTTTTTCAAATATAAGTCCTTACTGATAAAGACGCAAATTTAAGTAGGTACCTTTAATCTGCGACTTACATCAAGAACAAAGTTATCTAAAAATCACTGCTTTGCAGAAATAATTTAAAACAAGTTTATCCATAAAAAGCCCTTCTAAAAATTCCAAGTTAAACAAGTAACTCGCAACTCAGTCAACGTAAACCTACTATTAAACTACACTTGAATCCATAATCTACATACACTTACGTACTCAAACAGAAATAAAACATCAAGTTTGAACGCAAACCCTACAGGCATAGCAAATGTACGACTAAAATTAAGTCATCATCGGTCTTCATGCTACTTCGCTTGTGTACTTAGAGCTTCACTGCAGCTATACGAAAAACAACTCTAGTATATACTACATAAGGCTTACAATCGTGAAAAGTGTAAAAAAGTGGTGGAAAAAATTGCATCGTCATCCTAGATGATGCTAAAGCGCGACGAATTGCAATGGAGACGTCTAATGCAGTTCCAGACTAAGGGAATCAAATCACGGAGCGGCGTGCAATGACGTTTCTTTACATTAGGTTTTAAGCATACCTCACCTTTTAACAATACATTGCCTCACCAAAAACATGTAGGGGCAAGCGAATCAGAATCGAATATGGTACAGTTTTCTTCACTACTATTGTACCCATATTTATTATTATACATATAAAATTCCCAGAACACCCGAAATAAATATTTGCAGATCATACAAACATTTATCCCAAGGCGGGAATCGAACCCGCAACCTTTCGCGGACCATCGCCCACCACGCCACATCGGTCGTCGTAAATGCGTTATGATGATGATGATCATTATACACACGAGTAGTTCAAAGTATCCCTTACACAAATAGAAAAGCAGATTACATAAATGTGTAAATATCCGCATTACTAGGTGTTTAGTTGATAAAGTTCATCGTGCAGTCCAAGTGGCATTCGTGATAACTCGTAATGGCCCTTACCACTAATCTTTGCGGTTATTTCAGTCGTGATTTAGATTTGTGACCTAGTTTTGGAAACGTTCGACTTTTCACTCAAATTGCCGCGGTTGTTATTTCCGAGCAATTTAAATTGAAAGCTTTTTGATTGGTTCTAGTTGTTTTAAAACGGTAGTAGCTTTTTAGGGTTCTGAAGTTTACACAGTTATGGACTTTTGATGTCTTTGATGAGATAAATTTAGTTTTAAAGGCTTTTATCTAGATTTTACATTCAATCTCGTTTGTAAATAATTAAAAACGGCTATGAGAACTTTAAACAAAACATGCTGTATTACTGTATTTTAACAATGTGAAAACTGACTATTTATATACTAACTCTCTTACTTTAGAAGTTTTCTTTATGTATATAAAATAAATCTTAATAAACAGCAGATACTTATGATGAATTATGAAGACACAGTTTCTTTAACTACTGCGAATATTATCGTTTTACCAAAAATATTGTGCCTTACTTTTAATTTTAATATAAACTTATTATCTTAATTTAGCCATATCATTAGGGAATTCAGCAGTACATTCTAGTTACAAAATATGCATACCTGTCTTTTAAGATTGATCTCTCCTAGTTTCTGTATTTTATCAATTTATGTTCCAAGATCCCGTAGCTACCTAACTACATCTCGTTTGTTGGGACCCATCTTAAGGGTGGTTGATGCTAAACCGTGTTTAAATAGAATGGATTAATCAGTTAAAGCGCTTGTTCTTGATAGGTATGTCATTTTGGAAACATCGATAAATGATTATACCTAGATAAATTCGACTACTAGATGACTACTAAGCTATCTGGCAAAGCGTGTCGTGTAAATATTAGTCTATTATGATTACATAATTAGTAATTGACACGATTTTTTTTTTATTACTTTTGTTTTATCCTGATCTCTTAAAATGTATGAAGATGCATACAAGCGTTCAAAAAATTAATGTCTTATTCTTGTCAAAGTCAAAGTCAAAATTACTTTATTCAGTAAAATCATAAGGATCATATAAAATGTTCGTCTTAAAATCTTGTTTTGTTCTGATCTCGTGGTTTAGTACAAACGATCCTTTACATTGTAAAGTGGCCGTGGATTGAGACGTTGCAACCTGTAGGGTCTACTCGTTTTGTTTCTCGGAGGTCTCTAATGATTGCTTTTATTTTGCTTTTAGACCTCGCGAGTGCAAGGCAAATTTTGTAAGGGTCTTTGAGTTTACAATATTCATCATAGATTGTTAACAGTGAATTTTAAGCAGTGGAATTATGGTAAATGAGCTTAAGCTATGTGCGCACTTCAAAGTGGAACTAACAAGGTTGGAGTGACCACGTTATAGTGTCATCATATTCATAATATAATGTAGCTAGATCATACCCCTTACATATACCTTCTTAAAATTATGAACTAGACTATCACATTTTATGACTATCACATTTAATAAAATGTGATGATCGACGAAAGATTAAGCTATGCGCGCACTTCCATGATAGAATACCTACTTACCTATCATACATAGTTTTTTTTGTAAATACACCCATAGTTTACATAGTAACACCCAGACACAGAACAAATATTTATGTTTATTACACAAACATTTGCTCTGGGTGGGAATCGAACGCGAACCACAGAATGGAAGGCAGAACTACCAACTGAGCTGTGACGCCTGTCGAATTATGATAGTGTATTTGAATGTGTATTGAAATACAGGAATGTTTGTATGAAAAAGCCTCTCAAGGGTTCGTTCCCCGTTCGTTCCAATTCCGATCGTTCCCGAACAAAACGGGTTAATATGAAAGCAAATGTAAACAGCAGCTGCCAAGTGTAGAGCTAATGTTTGGTTTGCAGTACCGATGCCTGATCGCAATCATGATTAACTATTAAGCTGGATCTACAAAGAAAACAGGAGTTTAGGTTATGTATCCTTCGATATCTGCTCGCTCGTTTGAGAATTAATTTTTGAAGTCCCTCTTGTTAATTCTACGTTAAGAAAAAAATATTAAATAAAATAAAACATTTTGGTCATAACCTTTACCTTTTAAATCTATATGTTATATTAATATAGTAATCTATATTAATATAACATTAAATTTAGACTAGATTGAAATCATAGGGTATAAACTCAATGTTTTCTATGAGTTATCTACAAAAAAAACATCTTTCATTTGTAATGCACAAAAGCGTTATAAAAAAGCAACAATGTTAATATTCTTGTGCAAAGTAAAGTGCAAATTGTGTGCTGTAACAAGCTTACTTTGTAAATTCGCTAAGTTGGCTTCTAAAAACCCGCCCTGAGGCAACGTATTTGATTAAGAGATTTCAAATATAAAACATGTAGGTAAAACTACTGGTAAAGATTACTAGCAAGATGAATAATCTAATAATGCTGGAATAATAATGCTGGACAATCCGCACATCATCATCTAGCCCCAAGCTAAGCAGAGCTTGTGTTATGGATACTAGAAGACTGACATACTTAATACAATACATTACATAGATAGATATTTTTTATTATACATAAGAAAGAACCCAGAACACCCGGAATAAATATTAGCATATCGTACAAACATTTATCTCAAGGCGGGAATCGAACCCGAAACCTCCGCGTCGCAGGCGGACCTTCGCCCGCCGCACCACATCGGTCTTATCTAATTATAAAGTATGGAAATGACATAACATGTTTAATTTAAAAGAAAAGTTATGACTTTTGACAGTTAACGAGCACCAGACGTATCCCGCAGAGCTCAACAAGATTAAAATTAACTTGGAGTTATCAAAAATAATTCAGTTTGATTGACAAGTGACTCGCTAACCAAGGGAAGTAGCAATCAACACTTATCAAGACACGCCGTTTCCTGACGAGCTAGACGGAACCCTAAAAAGGGGACGTCCACGCCAGCGGGTGTATAGTGTAAGCTATATAGTAATTATTAGACGCATTCAAAAAAGCCGACACATAATCAACACGCACACATGCGCAGGCGCATTTATTTGCGTACCTTTAGGGTCTACACACACGGCTACGTTATAATTAGGAGGGCCGTTGGCGTGCGTCGACTTGTAACGAGCCTAAACAAAATGGCGTCGAATTTGTATACAAAGAGGTGTAGGCTTGATATGTTGATCAGAATGATGGATATGACATGTTGGATGGCTTACACTGAGAAAACTGACAATCATAAAAGAGGTGAATTCAGCTTAAAGTATGATGAATTCACTCAAAGGACGGAGCATAGTGATTCACCAAAAAGAACGATGATAATACTGAAGTTGATGATAACAGTATTTAAGATGATGTGTCACCATGGATTTAGTTTTAGTTTCCTACTATTTTTCGATGCCTTCCTCATATATCCAGTTATATCCTATTAGTTTTCCTACAATTTTTCGGTGACTTCCTCACATATTCAGTTATGTCATACAATTTTTCCTACTATTTTTCGGTGACTTCCTCACATATTCAGTTATGTCATACAATTTTTCCTACTATTTTTCGGTGACTTCCTCACATATTCAGTTATGTAATACAATTTTTCCTACTATTTTTCGGTGCCTTCCTCATATATCCAGTTATATCCTATTATTTTTCCTACTATTTTTCGGTAACCTCCTCGTATTTTAGGTTAGGTCCTCTTACTTTTCCTACTATTTCCTCATATCTCTGGTTATAGCCTATTACGGAGCCCCTTACGGAGGTCGCCTTCAATAGGAGGATTGTGTTTTTTAATAAACCAATTAATATCTCTTTAATACACCAGTGATACTTAGTACTTGTAGTTCTACTCATTCTCCATCAGTAGGACTACAACTAAATACTGGTGGATTACACAGACATTGTTTGGATTATTAGAAAACACAATCCTATAATTGAGGGCGCCACTGGACTTACATGATCCCCTTATTTTTAAGTATCCAATATTGGTTCTTTTCATTTAAATATTATTAGGTGTGAGCTCAATTTATTATTAAAAAAAACTGAAGAACCCTAAACTTGAACCTTAAAAAAATGAGGAGCAAGTAAAAAATAGGAAAAAGTACCTTGGCAAGAATGGTAAGAAGGTAAGAAGGGATGTATGTATAAATTAAACAGAAAATTAAATGGTATTTTTATTTCCATAGTATGAAAGAATAATTATTATATACTCTAAACACTACTGAATAACAGTATAAAAGAAGACTGTTTTGTTTAGAAACATCATCGCCTTAATGATTACAGTATCTATTTGTCGGTCATTATAAAAAATCATTATATACATTATGTTCAATAATTCTAGTTTTTATATATATATATATATAGGTTGTTGTATACAAAATAAAGGTTGAGACGAGTAGAAATTTAATTTACAAATTTTATAGCTTTCAGTAGGATATTTAGCCGCAGTAGCATGAAATATTTTAAAAGTCACATCAACAGCCTCAGTTAGTGTTGTGAACTTGTAAAACGTATTGTCACATACTGTGAAGGAACCACCTGACTGGCGGCACCAAATTATAAATGGTTGGAGGTTAATACCTAGGTTTTGAAGCTTTTGGCGACGCTCCTCAATTACCACTTGCACGTCATCATCCACGATGGTCACAAATCCATCCAATATCTCCGCTCGTGAAGCTTGCCAGTCTTTTCTAGATCGACGGGCAGGAGGAATATTAAAGAGACAGCCGAGTAGCAATATCGCTGCTATTAATTTTGACTCCGGTTGTTCATCTGGAAAGAAAATAATAATACTTAGTAGGTATATTTGACACAACACATCATCATTAACTGAGCAAATAGGGAAAAGTATCAGAACAAAATAAAATTAATACTATATACATCTATCTATATATGTAAAAATGAACTGCCGAAATGTTTGTCCGCCCGCCCGTTACTTCTGAACGACTGCACCATGTTAGATAATTTTTAAATTCTTTTTTGTCTATATATTTTATAACGGGTTCACCAACCCAGGAAGGTCGAGCACCTAGAACTATATAACAGAATATTTTCCTTACCGTCACAAATTGCCAATGTATCAGTTATTTTTCGACGAAGAAACGAGTCCTTTGTGGTGTTATGCTTCTGCTGAGCAGCTTTTAGTATGTTTTCCGATGAAGCATCCAAGGCGTCGAGGCCCCCGGATTTATCAGGGAACAGTGCTTCGTAGTCATACGTCAAGAGTCGCCATCCATCACTTGACTTCAGGATAGGATACTTATTGAAGTACTCCTGTAATGTCCCTTCCTCGTAGTACAAGTACCGGAGGCGAGCTCGCATCGTCTCCAGCCACAGGGCACTGACCTCCTGCCACGGACCAGCTGAAGGACATGACAGCTGCTCTAATGCTGACGCTACGTCCTCCACTTCACCTGCACACAAAAATTAAAACGATTAATAATTAGTACAATAACAATAACGGTCTTAGATTCAGATATTTTGTAATTTGTAACGAAAATTTATACTAAGTAATTCAGATATTTTTCTCTATTTCTGTTCTTGATAATTTAATTCAATCTGAAAACATAAAATTTCTTGAAAAGGAGTTACCTTCTTTAAGTCCGGTTAGGTCGATTCCAGCGCGACGAGGGGTGTCTAGCCTAGGACTGGACTTGGAGCGAGAACGTGACTTGGGCTTTTCAATAAGGCCCAACGAAACTAAATGCTGCCGTCGAGCCCTTCTGGCGGTGACTAACCAGCCAGAGATTTGCGCTTAGCCATATCCATTTTTGCACTGATCAAACACATTCACTGGCACTAATGGAATTGTTTTTGCTATTTATTAAACGAGTCGTGCGTGAGTCGTCACGGCTGTAGCGGTGAAATACAAATGACCGAAATGGCGCGGCGGCGGAATGAAGTGAGAGAGGGAGACCTATATAATGCCGTCACCATAAATTTGTAGGACATCATTCAAATGCTAGATGCTAATCATAAATGGGTCTCTGTAATAATAATTTAGTAGGATACTCATAAAATGATATGACTATAATATTGAACTTTGATGCTTACTCTAAAAATATGAGATTATTTAATCGTATTATCATAGGATTCACATAAAATAATATGACTGTAATATTAAAAAATGATGCTTACTTTAAAAATATAAGTTTAAAGCATTATAATTTAATATAGTACATTAGGGGGAGGTCATCGTATTTTTAGAGATACTTCCTCATATTAAACTATGAAATCTATTTATATTACGGTGACTGCCATTGTGTTTTTTAATTAGAATCTTATTTATAATTATCATACTAATTTATGGGACAGTGGACCATTTTCTATTACATTGTGTTATTATTTGAAGAAGATAATGTTATTTCATAATTACAAATTTTTACTATGACAAGTATCATAATATTGCATTATTTACCCAAAACATTCGATTCCATCTTAACACATTTCAGTTCTAGCGTAATATTTACTTATTATCAACATATTATAAGACAACGCATCTATTTTAAACCAACGTCACGATATTTTATGATTATGCCAAAATGACATTTTTCTCAGTGATAGTACCGCTTTGTGTTCGTTGATAAAATATAGATAAAACACACAAGGCCATTATTAAAACATTAGAATTTTTAAGATTGTTTAATCAATCACATTTAACAAGAAAGAAAAGTAAACAGGGTAAACGATGTTAATTCTTGTAATTTAGATAATGTGAGGAGAAAATTATTTCAAAGATACTTATTATTTATATCACACTATTTTACGCTTTATTACGTAAAACGCAATATATTTAATTAAGTAAACCTACCAAATTTAGACACCATGCATGATAAATACTCATGGAACAAAGTGACCACTACACTATTTCACTATTTACAAGCGTTATAAATCAAATAGTAAAACTAGTTCATCATCATCATCATTTCAGCCCGTTGGCACCCACTGCTGAGTATAGGCCTCCTCTTTACTATGCCATTCATTCCGGTCCCTTGCGACTCTCACATAAACTGGTTTAAATAACAAAAGTTCTATAACCAAAAAGGTACTACAACATAAAAATATAAGACATAAAAATATTTATAATAGACTTATTTCCATACCCAGAGAATAAAAATACAATAAAAAAGTAAACAATGTTATTAAAACCAGTAACAAGAAGCCAAGCCTACACGAGCTCTTGTATGCTAATGAAGTTATACCTACTGTTATTATAAAATCTTCGTACATTTCTAATCTTACAGTAGCAGGAAACATTACATCCCAGTGGTTAATATTAGGCAATCCTATTTAAATTATGCAATGAAAATCAAAATGTTTAATTTATGAACCAAATGTTAGAAATAAAAGCTTAATTGAGTTACATTTAAATAATACATTTATGACTTGTGAAACAAGAGAAAGAAATATGCATTGAATGTCAAAGCACATTACAAAAAACATTCATTTTCGTAATTACAAAACTGACCTTCAGTTGGTATTTGTACACACTACTAAACAATTATTTGTTTAGGTGGTAGTTAGTGGCCTAGAAAAAGGTCATATTTTTTTGTAAATTTAAAATACGTAAATAAAACCTTAATTTGATAGACTTTTTTATATTTAGAAACTCTTCAATAAAGCACGTGTAAAATACAGTTAATTTGATAAATTATTATCTAAATTAAAACAAAGCTGTTGGCATTCAAACAGTTAAAGAAAAGAGGGTAAAGTTAACAAAGAAAGTGTATGCCAAAAGTTGTAACCTAAAATTTACAGTCTTAAACACAATGAAAATTTTCATTCAATAACTAGACCAAAAGTAGTTTTTGAAATAAGCGAATCATAATGGAATGAAAAATAATGTGCATCTTAATAGAGCAGTTAAACTGCAGAAGAATTTTTGGAAGCATACCAAGTAGTTAATCTCAGAAAAACTGGAAAGATTTTTCAGAATCTGGCACAAACAAAATGAGTAGAAAGTAGCGACAATATTCGTAACCACTGTCAAAATATTGCTACTCAAACCGCCACAAACTCAATGATGATAATTAATTTTCTAATATCATAACGTCTAGTTTAGCATGATTAGTTGACAAAGCTGACTTGCCTATCATCTTTTACATCAATAATGAGCCGAGCAAGACATTTCACTGCTTTTATCCTGTTGAGACGTTATATTGTGATGTAAAACAATAATACAATATTTTCATTGTGGCAAAAATAAGTAATGTAGTAGGTACACCCCCACATGAAGTCCAGGAAAAAGCACTAGGTACTAATAATAGTATTTTATTATAAAATAATTGGAAGTCTGTAAAAACCAATAATCAAAAAAGCGATCGCTACAATCCAGTACCGCTATGATAAAAAGCCCTGGTTTCACAAAGTAGAACGATAAAATAAAACGAGTGGACTTCCTAGAAACGCTCCCCCAGATCCCTTCAACGATAAGATCGACGAAGAAAAATCACTAGAATTAAACATTCCTAAAAGAGTTGTCAAGCAACCAAATTAAGTCTAACGGAGCACCAAGAAAAATAACATACAAATAGACGATCAAGATTGTGGGATGAGAAATAAGTGAGTAATTATTAAAACAAGATTATTATCGAAATCGCTATAAGTCTTCTAAGCTCAAAACAAGTTTCGTATAGATTATTAAATGGACGCGAGCCATTAACGCTTCTAACAGTAATTGCTTGGCACTATTATGATGGATCGTACAGTTTTTGTGGGTATTTTCTCACCGAATACATTTTAACGCTTCAAGGGATCCTAAATTACTGCTTTGACTCGCTGTTACGTCATTAGCTTAATTAACTTTGAAACTTTATGAAAAACGCGCGAGGAATCCCTTCGAAACAAAGTACGTGGTACAAATTAGTCTGATGATGATAATGTATCTTGGAACAGAAATATTCCTTGTGCAAGTTAATTTGTTTACGAACACTGACAGAGGCACAAAAGAACTTAAGGCTGTTTTATTTAAATTAGGTACTAAAATAAATACGCCACTGTTCGGTTGGCTAGCTGAGTTCTGCAATCTCTGCTTTCCTCGGCCCAACGAACGCTCTTAACCAAATTGTATTATTTTGCATTCATTTTTGACAAAGTATACTGAGGAATTTGATTAGGGTTACTTTTCTTGTAGAATTGTAAGGCTAATGGTATGTTTTTGAAGTGAAAACTTCTTTAGCGGCGCTGGGTGGGTAAAAACTTTCAAACTCGCGTCAGGGTCACGTGACGTCGAAAAAGCGTAAGATCTTATTTAATTTTTATACATTGCTCGTAAAACAAGAGACGACAAAAGAACACACTTGCGGTCACGCGACGTATGACTCAAACAATTAAATAGTGTTGTGGCGACATCGTACAAGGCGAGTACAAGGCGCTGCCAACACGCGGTGCGGTGCGGAGCGCGGGGGCGGAGGACCGAGGAGCGGCACTCGCGCGCCGGCAGCCGACAGACGCTCTGAGCACCCTCGCACGGGAAACACGTATCGCTCGCCGCGCGCGCATAACCAGATAGACGCTATTATATCGTACGAATCGTTTCGCCTAACTTGTATTTAACTGTATCGCTTCCATCTTATTGAAGTGAAAACTCAGTCAGGGTCACGTGACTCGTGACGTTCATCGAACGTGACGTTCATCATTCGTTGTCTTCGTCGTTGTGTCAATGTCAATGACATGACACAATCACAATGACACAGACACATTCGCGCTTGCGCGAATGTGATTCGCGCTTGCGCGAATGTGTCTGTGTCATTGTGATTGTCATTGTCATTATGACGACTGTGGTTATATTTTTGAAGTGAAAACTTAAAAGTGAAAACACAACGTTAATATTGAAGTTTTCACTTCTGCCGGCACTCCCGGAGTGCTACCATTTTTTTTTTTTATTTTGCATGTTATTTTTTGTTTCTCACCAAAACATTTCGCACAAAAAAACTCTAACCTCAAAAGATTTCCGCGTGGTCGTTCCTAACCTCAAAATACTAGCCTCGTACTTATGAAGTTTTTATCATATGCAAACAGAAGCTCATAATAAAGTTATGAATAAACTGAATACACATAATCACCGCTCGGTTGCACACTGCCGTCGGGTCGTCAGCGATTCTGATCTTTGAAATTGCACATCATTAATTGAGACGTCAGTTGCCGGGAATAAAAAAAGATAGGGCTGTCTCCATACTAATTTAGATATCAAACCAACGAGACCGACAAATTGTTAGCCGTTAGTATACGGTTCGTGGAATCAAGATATTTGACGGAAGCTTTGTTCGTCACGCAGTTGAAACAGAGTTGTTTTATTGTGCAGTCACAACTGTGCAGTTTTCATTCATAACCTATACTATGTTAGAATTTCATATTTGCATTAGGTACTTATAAAATATTATCTATCTATTTTGTGGAATACATCCATATTGGTCAATCAAGTGTTTCTTAATTACGTGTAAAAACATAGAGAACCTACAGTCCAAGAGTCAAATGCTTAAACATATCTACGCCGGACTAAGACTAATGATCAGAGATAATATGGTTAAATTGAGAATAATCATTTAAGAAGTCAGTTAAAAATTTGTTATTAATATAAAAAGGGCATAAACATTTTTCGCCAATGAAATAATTACACGCGCATTTTGTCGCTATAACTGTTGTTCGCAAAACTTCAGATCAAACTGTGCAGTTTTGCTCGTAACGTGTTGATACAAAATTCATGGAACCAAGAACATCGGTCGCTTTGTTCTACAAAGTTATTTTCGGCTGCAACGTATTCGCGAATGAATAAAGTTGAGAATCCCTGGTATTTCAACTCACAAGCTTTACTTAATTGCGTTTGTCTTTGGTTTTTGTTTGAGAGAGCTTGAAATGTTCTAGATAAACAACTTAGGATACGAATGGCTGCTGGGTTTAGAGGCTTTTTGTCTTTTAAGCAAAAGTTTGAGAAGAATTCGGAATCAATCAGTAAGGTTTACATACCAAACTAATTGATTTCGAAATAAAGATTTATATAATGAACAATCTGAAAAATAGCTTTCAAAAACGTTTTATGAATGAAAAAAATATGTATTTATAAAATATAAATCAAAGAATAGCAAAATAATTATGTATACGTTGGTTTATGTTTTAATTTAAAACGATAAAAAAAATATAATTCCCACAACTAACAAACCACAGCAACTCCTATTAAACGAGTTAATGAAGTCAAAACGTCTATCGAAGTGGAAAAAACTCAAGAAAAAAAAAAGAAACGGCTTACAACTACACTGTCAGAATTATTAATCGAATCGGACTCTTAATTCTCCCACATCAACGCGCCCACTAACTCATCAACGTAGATAAATCAAAGGGTCTGGGGCTAAATCTTATGAAATGTCCTACTTTTTTTACTTGAGCATCATCATCAACCTATATCAGTCCACTGCTGGACGTAGGTCTCTCAAGACGCGCCACTGAGCCCGGTCTTCGGCTATTCTCATCCAGTGTTTGCCAGCTACACTCTGCGGTTGGTTGAACTTTATTTTTATGGTATCATTTGAAATGTAATTTCCGATTGGTACTGATTTGGATCAGTAGAACTATCTATAGATCGTTTGTAGATAGCTCAACTGTTTCTTATGTATTTTATATGCCAATGTACATTTTGTAAATACTGTATAGTCGTAAGTTTGTTTGTGATTAAATATAGTTTTTTTTTTAATAATAATCAAAATAATAATCAGGTTTTTTTATAAAGCGTACAACCAACTCTATCCAACCATCGTCTTCGACAAATAATAATAATAATTGAAAGCTCAATATAAAAAAATATGTAAAGCTTTGAAAAATCTATCAAATAAAAAAGACCTTTAGCTGTAGCTTTGCAAAGCTAGAGTTTTTTACACAAAAAAGTATTTACACTTACAAAAACTCTACAGCCTAGTTTTTTGCTGCCCGTTCGAGGCTTGATGGCGTGGAACGTTAGATTTACTTCGTTTTTATACGGAAGTTTATATATAATTAGTAAATATTTTAGATTTTGGAAGTAATAATGACAATGGGACTATTAGGAATTGTACCTTTATCTAATCTATTTTTTTTGGAATACATAAAATTTGAATGAGTAGTTCTAGAAATTATATGTATGAAATGTCATTACGATTTAATTGACTTGTCAAACAGATGATTTTTTTTGACAATACAATGATATTTTGAATGATATTTATATTGTCAAAAAGTTAAACTAATAGAAATACTTATACAAATACATTGAAAGTTACAATTTACATGACAAGTAAGTATTAAAATTGTAAAATCACTTTTAGTAAAATTCACAAGTTTAATTTAATATTTGAATCGAAATTAACATTTTAAAAGCATTTATATCCTTTTTTAGTAGAACCTAAAACATCTATTCTTGACTTAATAACTAAAGTATCAAACATTGATTTATGTATGGCAGCCATAAATCTTCGACCTTACAATATAAATTACTTTTAATAATTGAACGACTGAGTTCTGCCATTTCGTGTTTTGGTGATTTAAATCATTTTTACGATGTTTTTATGAAAATAGCTGCAGTGAATGCCGAATCTTAAATGTGGGAATTGCCCTACAGATGACCTTCGGCCGATGAGACAATAAATAAGAATAGTTTGACGTAATAGAACGTAATTTTCTACAGAAAAGTTGAAAAGAAAAGTTCTTGGTAATAACAGAAAAAAAAAATTAATAAAAAAAAAATTATTCAGTGCAGCAATGCAGCCAGCATTTTGGGTACGCTTCCGATTGGTACTGATTTGGATCAGTTGAGCTATCTATAGATCGTTTGCAACGGTCTGTTTAAAGCTCTACTGTTTCTTAAGTATTTTATACATACATATCCACATTTTGTAAATATTGCAATAGATGTTAGTTGGTTTGTGAATGTAGTTTAATTTCTAGATAAAGGCTTGAGATTGAATACCTCGTCGGTATTATTGAAAGCTGAATTAAAATACTTGAGCGCTCACATGGCGATTTTGTGGTAGAGTTACATTGTGCGGTAATAACGCCTTGACTGCTGAGCGTCGCTGTTTTAACCTATGTTGACACGTAGTGGATATCTACCGCTACTGAAGGGATCAATAACTCTTAAGTAAGATTTTACCATATTTATTGCAGTATTTTGAAGATAAACACATAAAAAAACAATTAACTGGTGGTGTAGTCTGGTGCGAACTGCTATTGTGCACCATTCACTTGCTGAAATAGGTTAGTTTTATAGCGTATTCTATTATATCTGTATTGTTTTGATTTCTTTTTACCTTATATTTATATGTATGTATTGTAAACTTTTACCTATTTTACACTTTAACACACACACTCTTACCTACTCTCTTGCACTCTACCAACACACTTTTACTTACACTGGAGGGTTCCTTCTCTATAACCAGACTCTTAAGAGACTGGCGTACCAGAAGAACCCTTCAGACACACATACTCTTTCACACCTTAATACTCACATATCATTAACACTACACATAATTCTCACAAGGTCTATTGGCTGATGGTCTCGGCAGAATAACAGCGCCTAGTTGCCTTCAGGCAGTGAGGCATACGCTGAGTCGAGACCCTTTTGCTGCTGTAGCACACAGACACCTACCAGCTTACTATGTACTTACTTACCTTTACTACCTGTCTTGTTTATTTTGTTATTGTTTAGTTTTGTTCTGTTAGTGTATTTTGTGTGTTACTGTTTGCAAATAAAAACTTGTCTATGTCTATGTCTATGTCTAATAATTTATTTTTGTAGTTTAGATCCACAGCGTTGACGTCTATTAAATTGTTTTCAATTTGATATTTTATTTATTTATTTGTAAAGTCAGAGTTTCAAAGTCAAAGTCAAAGATTAATTTCCATTATTACAAGTATTATATAAGATGTCATAATTAGCTTAGACCATTGTAATGTACCTAACCATGTTTGGGTGTGGAAAAAGTTGAACCACAATTACCTTATAAAAACGTTTACACGCTGAACGTTGTTCTAATAACTATTGTGTAAATCGAGTTTTAGTCATGTCTTCCGCAATCTTCCATCTTTAGAGGTGCTCGTCGCGTGACTAAATGCTCTCAATAAGAGCAAAAGAGCCCGTTTAGAGCACATTAATGTCGGGTTACGGACATTTTAATAGGTCGGCCTATAAGGAGCTTAAAATCCTGTTTCACACAAAACGGGACCGCTAAGATTTATTTAATTATATATTTATTTATTTCTCTCACTTAATAATACTAGGCAAATACAGTGGGTAACCTTAATTCTAAATGAATTAGGATGGTAGATAAGAGAGCTGGTGCCCAAAAGGTTGAGTAATACAACCTGTTTGATGGGACACCAGGTCAACTTTCCGGCATCGATACACTTAGGTATAATATTATATACATGTTTAGAAGTAGATCAGAAAATGTTAAAAATAATTACACATACACATTTAGGGACCCATTACTACATTACTAGATTGGTCTTAGATATTGATTCGCAAATATTTATCTGTATTATTTATTTTTGCAGTATAATAGTGATCTCTTCCAGGCAACCTTTGGTAGTAGAAGATCAGATACAACTTAGAGAAGGAATTCGAGGGTGTACCTACTCAAAAAAATTAAATAAGATCTTACGCTTTTTCGACGTCACGTGACCCTGACGCGAGTTTGAAAGTTTTTACCCACCCAGCGCCGCTAAAGAAGTTTTCACTTCAAAAAGTTCATTTCACACGCAAATAATAACTTGCAAAAGTGTGAAATGTAAATAATAATATACGGACCGGGTCCACAGTACTATGTTTCTTTTTCATACGCATAACACTTAATAATGACTTAAGTAACAACCTTGTTTTATTTTTTGGATAGTTTTTTTCGAATGTATTTTAAATGAAAAAGAAATGGTTGTCTGTAAAGTCGGTTTACTGACGATAGTTGAACGTGACAACGAACGCAAAGGCCGATTGTGCTTCTTTGTCGCTCGTTCCGCGCTCTCGCTTGCACTTCATGGACCGCCTCAGAGCGAGGTAACGCCGCATGAGTCTCAGAGCGAGGTAACGCCGCATGAGTCATGTTTTTTCGTGCGTGCAGCCGGCTCTATCGTATTATAAGACGTTGTCACGTCAAAAAAATAATGCCGTAAAATAACGGCCACAGTTTATCAAAGAATCCTAGCTTAAGTGATGAAGGGAAGGTATCTAGATCTAGCCGACTTCGATGCGATAGAGTAGATAGCAACTCGTTTTAGTATCGAGTGGAGTTAGAATGCCTGTGAAGCTGAAGTATGATCCTATCTAGATTATTTCAATTGATTCTTGAATATCGATTTTGTTCTGGGAAACCCGCAAGTTTAAACGGTTTTGATGTTTTTGACAGCGAAATTGTTGGATGAGCGTAAGTTTGAAAAACTTTATACTGTTATTATATTTTTTTTTGTTTCTTGTTATTATATCTAGGCAAGCTTGTAATCTTATTTGGCGTATATTTTGTTAAGTTTTTTTATTTGTCGAATCGATCGGATAAATATTATAGCTGCTTAAATTATTTATACTTTTAGTACAACGTTATTTTTTTTTGTTACATGAACAATTTCAAAAGTGATAGAATCACTTAAAAAACAAAATAACTATTTGCTTTTTAAAATTCATTATTATTTATGTTAAGCTATAAATTTAACGCTACAAACTAATCTTTGATCTTTTAATTAAAACAAACTGTAAAATTCATAAGCTTTAAATCAAATTTATTTCGAAATATCACTTTCAAACCAATATTCACTGTGAACTAATAATCATTGACACTAATGCACAGTTACATGTCTATAACTGCATTAACATCTATTAATCATATAGAAACCGCTAAAGGTGAGTCACTAATATATTTCTCACTCAATTTCAAAGCAAATCTTGTTGTATTAATTATATGAAATGTTTAATAAAATTTTAGTCAAATATATTTTTTTTAGAAAGACTTGATAAGTAAAACTGATAAGACTTTTGCGCAAGCAAATAAATAAAATAATAAATAAATAAATAATGTTGGACAATCCACACAACACCATCTAGCCCCAAGCTAAGCAGAGCTTGTGTTATGGGTACTAGAAGACTGACGTAACTTAACATTACATAAATAGATATTTTTTATTATACATATAAAATACCCAGAACACCCGGAATAAATATTTGCAGATCGTACAAACATTTATCCCAAGGCGGGAATCGAACCCGCAACCTTCCGCGTCGCAGGCGGACCATCGCCCACCGCGCCACATCGGTCGTCAAATAAATAATAATGCTGAATAAAGAGATGTTTTTTTATGTTAAATTCGAAAATAACTTACTGTGAACTTCATGTTTCTAAATTCGGAAATAAACTACCCGAGAGTTTGTTTTAAATCAAAGCTTGTAGCCATTTTATTGCTATTTTTACTTTCTAATTTGCTTAAATCTTTATTTTTTGAACTACGCTGTTGGTTCTTTTTGAATAGCTAGCTAAGTGCCTATGTAATTTTACGTATAGAATAGCTAACTCTAAAAGCCATGACGAACTCATTACCAAGACTTGAGTTCAATTAATTTCCATCATTAAGCAACCCCATAAAGAATTTATAATCAGCCATTAAAAGTTTAAAGGAATTTAATGATCTCTATAAAATTATTTTTCACAAAGGCAGTTCATAAAATCAAGGGGCTGAAATACGATCCGTGATACGAAGGCGCATAAAATAATATTATCTCTGATAAAGGCTCAATAGCTATACCATAAATAACACAAAGGTTTCATCTTACAAGATACTCTTGGCGACGTGTAAAATATTGTTATCGATAATAAAACAACAATATCTCAAAACGATGACTTCATACAAGGAATTGCATCACGTATTGAGAAATTTGAGAACGCAGCGTAAGGCGATCTCGTTTCAAATAAAACGGAACGATATTATAAATAAATTATGGATATGTAAAGTTTGATAAACGATGGTAACTATTGTAATGACGATGTACAGTGCGTCTAGAAAGTTAAAGTTGTCTAACTAGTTGCGCTGTCTGTAAGTGATACAACTTTCGTGGGAGACTGTAAAGGCGCCTCACATCACGCGCAGCGGGACGCTCTGACAAGTAAACTAGTATCTTGCAGTGAGGGTAACGTAATAATCTAACAATCATAACCAGACTACCAAGACACTTGTGCACTACCACTTTCTAACTCAGACGAAACAGCTATAGCTCTTCATAAAATGGCTGATAATTAATGCTGATGTTCAATGAACACTCACGTTTCAAACGATTAAGATGTTACGAATAATTAAAATCCTGACCGTTTTAGATCGGGTCAGAAGTTAATAGAAGAGTGCAAGTAAAAATAAACGGATGCCATTTTTAATTTATTTTTACGGTTTCTACAGTCAAGTTATATTATTAACCGTATTAATGTTAAGCTTTATTATAAAGATGATATCATGAACAAAGTCATTACATTTTTTTACGATAATGTTTATGCGTTCGGCTCAAATAACAGTGTTGTGATCGGTGTTCTCCGAGGAGCTGATCTCGTTAAATAACCAGTTTATCTAGATTGCAGTCAGTGGGCAGAAAGGAAATTCTGATAGTGGATTAATAGAAATCCTGTTGTTATTATCGTGTATATTTCAAATGTATTTTGCAGCTGCAACAAAGAAACAACATAAGACAACGCCACTTAAACAATTGAACGTTTATAAACTGGAAACTATTTTGATACATTCAATTGTACAACCAAAAAAGGTGATACAAATAAATAAAATCATCCGCACCCTATGAAATACGATAATAAAACTGTCTGCAATGTGATATTCATTTGTTTCCAGCAATAAAACGACAGGCATACACTCCAACATACCGTCAATCATCTTTAGTACAAATCTCATAATAGTTATAAAAATATAAACAGAGAGTTGAAGTTTTAAAACCCTCGATTCATATTACTCAAAGGCCTGGCGACAGGTGACAAAAACTGTTATGAATACACACCGGTAGCCGTCCCCTTTTTGCTGAGAACCCGTTCCGACACTCAAGAATGCTGTGAGACGCAGTGATATGGGGAGCTTCTGGTTTAGCGAGCGGTGTAATGTCGGGATTTATGACATGAGCTTACATTGCAAGCAGAAAGTCTGGTCAATATTGGAACCGAATACTCTTGTTGAAATGCAGAATATCGGACGCTGAGAAACTTTTGCCTCCAAACAACAAACTTACACCGCTTTAAAATATTTTACAAGCTTTAATAGGAGTAAATTGATGACAAGGTGTCAATGTTTTACTATTTATTTTATAAAAACTAAATCGAAAATATAATTTTAAAGAGTATTTTATACTGTGATATAATTGATTTTGTTGACTCATTCAATGAACTGAATCAATAAAATAACAGTAAAAATGACAAGTAAAAAACTACATAATAGATATTTGTGTAAACAACTTATAGATTTGATTTTGCCACTAAAGTTTTCAAGAACATTTCTTTTCAATCTAGCTATTTCACATATCCCACGTATAAAAAGTACTTATTAAAGGACCGTTTAAGTCTTCTCTGATAAACTGCTGGCAATGTAATTTCTGTTCAGTGCAACACATCACTATTCCAATGAAACAACCTTAAACAGGATAATTACATCGCGACGAACACACAGCTTTATTCCATCTGAAACAGCAGGATACCTCGTTATTTACGCCCGAGGTTTCTTTTCAACATACCAAGTTGATTTACTGTTGAAATTATTATACTATGTTACAATTAGTAATTAAGGAACGAGGTTCGACTGGTGACAGTTCAGCTTAGTATCTTGTATTTAAACGTATTTTTAATATCTTAATTGTCATCATATCATGTTAAGTGACTTATCATTTTGTTGCATTAAAACGTTGCTAAATTAAATTGACACTTGGAACTTTAGTATTTAATTATAATTCCTTGTACGAGGGATAAGGAAAACGGTAAGAATTTGGATGAAGTTTCTTGACCGTTCTTCTAGGCTCTGGTCGCGTGGAACTTGCACCTAGTACGAGTAGGTAGGTATATAAGTCTATTTAAATGACCGTTTTAAATAAATAAATATGTGTAAGCTTAGCGTGCTCTTTAAATTAGAAATGTCAAGTGTTACTAGGAGAAAAGTAACGTAGTTGTAAAATTTTAGTGTTTTTATTTATGTATATAATTTTAATAATATTTATATAAGACATTCTAATACGATTTATAATAGTTCAAGAATAAATAAATGAAATGAATTAATACTTTTTTTTGATAACATAAATACGCCTTTTCCAATACAAATATTACCAATAAACATCACCAAATCTATTATTATTATTTATTATTTAGCCACTGTCGTCCCACTGCAGGGCAAAGGCCTCCCTTCCCTCCTTCCACTCCTCGCGATCCAACGCAGCAACAGGCCACGTACTTAGGTGAGAGTCCAGCTCGTCCCGCCATCTCATTCTGGGTCTTCCACAAAGCTATTAATTTCTAAAATTAACGATGAAGTTCTTATAAAGGATCTGAAGCCGCAATTACATTATATTGTTATGTTAATCCGATTTCTCATTGAGGCAGCGATGATGTGAGATAAATATCTTTTTATTGCTTGTTTGCCTACAAGATTAATGTTCCTGCAATGTTTATTTTTTATATGTTGGTATTTATAGAGGAACTCATAAAAAGAGGTGCTAAGTACTAGAAATATAAAAATATTTATGGATATTTCACACATCTCTCACACTCTAGTCCCAAGCTAAATAAAACTTGTGCTATGGAAACTAGATTACTTATAAAATACTAATATACATTTAAGCAACTTATAAAAAGTGTTGGTATGTAGGTATTTCATAAGATTCTATGTTACAATGATAAAAAATTGAGTAGGAATTAATACAAAATTTTGATCAAACTTAGGTATAATGGGACTTCTGGATTGTAACAAAAATAAACAAAACCGACTTTAATGTTTTCATTTTCAAGTAATGCTTACTAAGAACATACTTTTCCATCCACTTACAAGTAAATAGACACGCAAAACGTTTAGTTATCGACACTATCTGTACCCTAAGTACGAGTTTGTGCATCTCCATACAAAATTGGTGGCGCTCGGCGATTGCGTTTCTACGATCCGTGTGTGTTAAAACTCGTACTTTTGGTAATGGTTATAAAACCTAGTTGTAAAAAAAATAGTCAAATTGAAACCCCCTTTAACGTCGTTTAAAAAGTTATCGACCTGTATACAACTAATAGGAGAAATCATAAAACCATCTGTAAATGATCGTGTATCAACAACATTTGTTTCCAATTATACAGTTGAAATATACACTGTGAATCCTTAACGTCGGATGTCTGTAATGAATAACCTCTCAACACGTGTGGATGCCCCAGATTTATTGCATAATTATTGTTTTGGTTGAAGCTACGAGACCGGAGATGTGTGGAAAAGTTTGGGGGAAACCTTAGCTCTGTAGAAAACGAAAGATAAAAAAATGTTTTTTTTTTAATAATAAGTGAAGGGATTCAACAAAACCTACTTCAGATCAAGTAAACATTTTTTAACTAAAAATACATTTTTAAAGATAACCCAAATAGTATATATCTTATCTCGATCAATTTGGAATCACCTCTCTAAAGTATGATGAACCATTCAAAAAAAGAATCATCAAAATCGGTAGCTTAGTTATATCTTCAAGCATACAAAAAAGAATCATCAAAATTGATCCTCAATTGGTGGATTAGTCGCATAACTAATGTCCTAAAAAGACACAGTCGAATTGAGAACCTCGTCCTATTCGAAGTCGGTTAAAAAGGGTAGATGATTTCAATACTTATGTTAATTTTAATAGATCGAAATATTCAAATTTAACGTATATTAGTAGATAAAGGAGTAAAATAGATAGTTAATGAGATTTTGTTGTAAATAATCAATTATTATGCTAAGTCAATAGCGCGTAAATGGAATAATACAATAAAGATTTATTATATATCGAACTGGAAATTTTAATCTCTTAATTATCGCAAATAAACTAGTTTTGTATATCTTATAAATCAATGTAAATTAGATTTTTTTGTAACATTTATATACTTAGTAATAGTTTTTTCCGTTAAAAAAAATATTTAAATACCATTTCGACGGGTTATACAAACTCTATTAAAGCTTGTGCCACATACATATTTAATTTCTTTAATGTACATAATAGTGGGCATTTTGCCAAATGTATAAAACTTACTACGCAAGCTTTTCGTACAATATCATAAAATATTTGGTTATAAAATTATACTTTCATGTAAGGACTTAGCTAAATGTATGAAAGAAACGTCTGGCAATAGTAATAATATATTCTTAAGCTCATCTATTAGTAAATCTTGACCAGGATGTAAGTTTACTGTCCACCTTTTTCACTTCTTAATGATTATTGCGGTTTAGTTTTATGTTTTGACACGTTTTGATTCATCATCATCATCATCATCATAGGCTAGTCTAGTCTAGTGCTAGTCCACTGCTATGCACCGTATAAGCCTCCTCCCTCAAACGCTACTCTTTTCTTAATTGGGCCTTTTGCATCCAGGTCCTACCCTGTACGGCAACGATATCGTCCATCCATCTGGCTGTTGGTCTGCCAAGGCCTCTTGTATGTCCCTAGGCTATTATGTCAAGGCCTTACTCCACCTGCCATCACCAAATCTTGCCAAAACCATTTTGATTCAATAAATATTTCAAATTTCAAATATTTTGATTTTCCTGAATAAAGTATATGATTGATGTCTACACACATACCTTGTCAAATTCAACATATTCTATACATTTATCTAGGTTGATCGACCCTTTTATAAACAACAACGGTCAGTCAGAAACGTGATCTACCGTCCATTTTAATTACAAATGCCCCACACCTTTTAATATCCGTACAAAACAAACACAGACATAAACAAACTAAACCTTTTTAGGGCGAGACTACGCCTTATCAAAGCCGGGCCCCGACGTCACGCTACCAGAGATAATGGTCAGTCAATATTTGAAACCCCATCAGTGACAACGTCAAAATGACTTCTTCACTTAACCAACAATAATATCTTGCTAAACTTGAAAAAGATAACAGACCTTACAGCTTACACAATAGAGTTGAAACTACAGTTGGAGCTGTGAATGAAATAGGTGATGTTTGGCTACTTGATCCATTAGGCTTCCCATTGAATATCAAAATAAGAAGGGAAGCATGTCAAAGGCACCTTTCTAATAATGATATTGGTGTTGCTATGTCTAGTATGTTATAAGATAAGACGAATAAAATACATCATATTATTATGTTTGAAAGTGATAAGAGACTTGAATGTATAATAATATCTTTACTATTTTAATCAAAAACACATAGTAATCACATATATCATCCTAAGCGACTGACAGTCGATCGATGATTTAAAAAAAAAGACAAAAACACTAAAAGTAATCAAGCGCAAAAGTCGCAAAAAAATGTGATTGCGTCTCGCTCACACGTTATAAGTTAAGAAAGACTAGAGCGAGATAACAAGATAACTAACAACTTCTAAACCACAAACATCCTATAACATGAGTCTTGCTTGACCCTGCATTAAGGTTCCGTAACGCGACCATTAAACCCGACTCAAGACTAAACCTAAACCAAAACTATGTTAATTACAGTTTTAACAATTCTACTTCTACAAACGTTTATAGATATTGAAAATTGTTAAACAAAACTTTGTTTAAAATTATGACAGCGTTTCTTACAAGTATGAACTAGTTGATTTAAGCCGTCAAGTTAGTCAAGAACTTTATCCTAGCTCGTTATAACTTCGATAATAAATCTCTAAAAACAAAATTGCAGACGTCTCAGTAAATATGGATTAAAGTATTTAATCACTTGTTTCTACCGCTCGACTTGTTGAACAAAGTTTCGACATGACTTATATCTTGAAGACTCTACTCTAAATTGGATGTAGGAAATACAAAAGGAAAATTGCGTCTGGTTTATATATTTAGGATTTTGTACTGAAAACATTGAACATCAACTTGTTATGTGAAACCAATCACAATTTTGTTAGTGTTTACAATTGCACTGTTGAAAACTGTAAATTCACAAATGTTGAAGAAAAATTACTTAGTTAAAAGTATGTCCTCACGAAAAGTGAAGTTTATGGTATGTGGCGATTATATCGAGCACTATCCCAACATCCCATTACTATGCGCGTCCCATTACTAGTGCTGAGATAAGCCATTATGAAATTTTCGGCTATTTCACTTGAGACGTCTTGATTTTTGCTATTCGCATATTTTTATAACTTATCATCTTGTCTTACAATAAAAAGAGTGTTCATATAAGCCACTTTTTATTTATAAGCTTGGAAGTGCAGAAAACTCTCTCAGTTATGATAAGGCTAAGACTATGACTTTCGTTAATGCTGTAACAGACAAGTTTCACTCCAAAACAAAAACTTTTGAAAAACAGAGTTGTATAGTACCTAAACGGTCGAAAACCCGTGATAGTGAACACTTTAAAACTAATAAATAAAAGTAAAAAGATAAATTAAATGAACTTACATTCAAATGATGAGGCTCCAGACAGACCTGGAAACAAAATAGAATTGTCAAATATCCATTAGACTACAAACGATTCACTATCACTGATACATTAAAATTAGACGGTACATTAGGCTGTGATGCATTTACACAGAAAGCAGGTATCGATACATATATGTATATGATTTTTTTTTATGCCAATCAAACACTTGAATTCTTGGTCGGTACAGCAAAGGGCGTAAAGGCAAAAACGACTTAGATACAGTTTGACCTCTCTAAACCAAAAGCCAGCTATAAGGGTCATCTTATAGTGGTGACAGATATTTTGGCTCACGCGCACGATTTGCCCAGGTCACAGCTAGTTCAATAAAAAGTTATTGTTTAGGCATAAATAGGCATTTATAAGCGCAAGGTGAATTTTCAATCAGAATACGTAGAACTCATGAGCAAAACCAGCGGATGAATAGTAAAGGAGTTTGATTCATTAGCGTTTACCTACTCAGTCATACGTTTTCACACTCGCTTTACAACACGGTTGTTTCGTTTCGTATTTTCGTTGGATACAGATTCAGAATACAACTTATATTTAGTTTTTGCAACAAAATATGAACTAATCAGTTTTGACTTTTCACTTATTTCTTAGAGTATTTTTGAGTTTAATTAAATCCGCTTTCTGTGTTAACAAAGCTTTCATAGAATATTATAAGCGCGGGTGGGTGTGGGATCAAAGAAGATGCTCTCGGCTTACCATTTCAAGATAAAAACGTGTTATAGAGACGCCTATACGTTACGGTAAAGATTACAATTTTATTTACTACTCCAAAACGTTCAATAATCTATGTCTTCATTAACCAACCGAAAGGAATGCTGGCGTTATGGTACTTTTGATAACTACAGGGTGTTTTATCTAAATTTTTTGTGATATTCTTTCATATTAAATACTAAAATCTTGCTAAAATTTTTCTATATTGTATAAATTATCTACGCGGTAGATTGTATAGAAATCTTCAATGCCAAAAGGACTTGCACATCAACAAAAAAATGAAATATTTGTCACTCGAACGCAAAATGATGGATACCTTCCTAAGAAAAAAAAATATATCGACATAGATTGAAAAGCTGACGATATGTTTTAGGCTTTAGATGGATGAGAGTGAGGGTAACCCAGGACCACGTATAATAAAGAACAGAGAGAGACCTACACCGAGCAGTGGGTCAGGTCAGGCTATGGATGATGATGATATGATGAGATCTAAGAATACTGTTGTATTAAATTGCACCAAAAAGATTTTCAAATGAATTTGGACAATATACTTGTCATAAATACTATATACCGTTTCATCAGCAAATCCAATTACATAACAAAGACTGATAGATTTAATATAAAGGCAAGATATTTAATTTAGGATTACGAGAATTGAATAGATTGGGTTAAACAAAGATGATTTTTCGTAGAATTATATTAAAAACAAAACATTCTGTATACAATACAGATTTTGCATAATCCATTTGAAATTGAACTCAAACAGGTTGAAATACGAATGGAATTTGAAGTAAATATAAAAATCAGTAAAAGTGTCGTTTTGAGTTCATTAGTATTGGGTGCTTTACATGTGTTTACGGAAACCAATATCCATTAGCTTCAGATTGATTTGAGTAGACATTCTTTTGATATTTTATTAACAGTCTTACGTATACATCATTCGAATGAATAAAGATTATAAAATTTTTCCATGGTTTTATGCTGGTTTCTCTCAAACCTCGAACCAATTTTGAGTATTCTTTTATTTCATGGACATTTCACACATCACACTCTAGTCCCAATTTTTGACATGCGTCACAGCTCAGTTGCTCTGCCTTCCATGCTGTGGGTTGTAAGTTCGATTCCCGCCCAGAGCAAATGTTTGTGTGATGAACATAAATAATTTTTGTGTGTTACTATGTAAAAAACTTATGGGTTAGGTAATTTACTATGGTTATTCATGAATCAAGTACCTACTGATGTACTGGGAGATTTGAAATATGATGAAGTAAAGATCCACAAGTGTTTTTGTGCGCCTATTTTGATTTTTTAATGTTATGTGAGAATAAAAACAGACAAAATATTTTTCAAATTGAAAACTTGTATCTGATAAAATTACCGTAAAATATACTCGCTCAAAATCTTTACAGATCGTAATAGCATTGTAAAATCTGTAGTAAACGCTTCTAAATATAAAACAGATAGATTTAATTAAAATAAGCAGAGCTTTATCGAAAATTGACATCGTAAATCTCATTTCAGAATTTAATACCGATACACAATGGCTGACAAATTTAGAAGTACCTAATCCTTAGAGAAATTTATTAAGTGGAACTCAAATCAATCACAAAACGTAATCCTGTAAGGCTATAAACAATGTGAGACAAACGCCGATAAACTCAGTTTTACGATCTGCCACCTCGTTTATAACCAAAACACAATATTGTATCGAACAGTAACTCTACACTGAGGGATGTCCACGAATAAATGTGACAAATGACAATACACACGTATCGTAACGGTTGCGATATCTAAGTATCGAACAAAAACAGGAATATTTTTGTACTATTATTATTATATTAGTTGGTTATAGGTGCTCGCGCACCTTCAAAATACAAGTTTTATATATATAGTTATAAAAACTGTATTACAGGAGTCACGTAATCGTAAACGTAACGATACGATTACGATTGTCACCTTTAAGAACACTGCACGGTGACGCTGTAACGTTCGACATGACAGTCGTTCGGCAAGATGGTTTTGTATACAATGTTAATCTGTGATAGACATTATATTTTTTGTAAATATTGTTTAAAATACCTGAAGAATTGAACATAAAATTATTTTTTTATGACAATTTCAGTTCAAAATTTTATATTTTATTTTATAATTTATATTGGACTGAGAATCCCAAGATATGTTTGAAAGTCGTTCGCCACTAATTAGTTGGTACATTACCTTCCATACGGATTGTAGATCAATTTTCACCAAGAGTACAAAAGTGTGTGTTAGCAGAACATAAAATACAATATTGACGACCGATGTGGCGCCGTGGGTGATGGTCCGCCTGCGACGCGGAAGGTTGCGGGTTCGATTCCCGCCTTGGGATAAATGTTTGTATGTTCTGCTAATATTTATTCCGGGTGTTCTGGGTATTGTATGTATAATAAAAAATATCTATCTATGTAATATATTGTATTAAGTATGTCAGTCTTCTAGTACCCATAACACAAGCTCTGCTTAGCTTGGGGCTAGATGATGTTGTGTGGATTGTCCAGCATTATTTATTTATTTAATAACATGTAAACAAAACATACCTACTATCATTACTGCTTTAATATCTACTGTGCATGATATAGAAAGGAAACAAAAGTCGAAGAACGTTACAAAATGGAGAGCTCTCAATACTATTGTTGTATCTATAAATTTACTTTTATCCTTTGCGATATAAAACTAGATTATTAAAATGGCCCAGAGAGGTTTTGGATTTATTTATGAGTGTTTCTAATTTATTCCTATTCAAATATTGATACTATTACCACTTTGTGTGAAGGAATGTAAATTTATAACTTTATTGAGTGATATAATACTATTGATGGTTTATTGAGTTCTTTATTTTTGGTTCTGATAAATATAATAATAAAAGATAGTAATAAGATAGGTATAAGATAGTCTGACAAAGTGAATACTGCCATGATATAAATAATTTTGTATATATAATTATGTCGTAATAAGGTTTATAATACAGTAACTTTAAGCTTATTATAGTTGTCAAATCAGTATTATAGTAGGTACTGTAGGTATAGTTTTTGTTTATCATCACAAGCACCTCAGGGGGCCTATCCAGACCGCTGAAATGTTTTTGAGCTTTTATTTGATCAAATAACATTTCAGTTTTCTTCTTCGTCTTTTATTGATATTTTGACTGTAAATTAACTTTGACAGAATTGTGACATGCCGAAGTTTGTTTTGGTTTCATTTTGCAGAATTCATGGATTCATACAAACACGAAAATTATAATGTTTTGTGACAATTTCAAAGTAGTTTTAAAATTAAAACGCAATTAGCTGCGATTTCAATGCTGACCTGTGAATTTTTATAGGTTTTCAGGACTACCATCTACACATTTTCTGAAAAAAACCTAAGTAGGTATGGGCAAGATAACTTCAAAGTAATATCATCGCTTCATCCTTTTAGTTCTTACTTAACACTTGTTTTTAAATAGTCTAAGACAACAAGGAACATAAATGCCTAACTAGTTGTATGTAATCGTAGTTATAAATCCTATTAGTCTCATCATATTTAAAATATTTATGGCAAATTTATATAGAGACAACATAATTTCAGTACCTATCCTGAAATAAATTTTTGCTAAGATAAACCATCATTGAGATTAGTAGCATAAAGTTACATCTAAAATGTAGGTACAATAACATAAGATAAGAATATAGTACATCATCATCTTCCTACCCTTGTCCCACATTATGTGGGTCGGTACAACATGTCCTCTTCTTCCACTCACTTCTATCAGACGTCATCTCAATGTTCACACCTTTCTTACACGTCATCATTCACATTCACATAGTACATACCTACAAAACTTTCTTACCTATTATTTTGTTTCAGAATACTATGCAGATTACCATGAAGTTTCTACTTGTGTAGTAGACAGTATAAGACTATATAAAATTAATCTGCAAGTTGTAATTTGTAAAATGACTAGAATTCAAGGAATAAAACCATTTTGATTCTTTATTATTATTATATCTTATATATGTGGTAAAGAATGATTACATAGTTTATAATATGATATTAAAATCTGTACATAATCTAATTTTTTATTCCTTTATTTCATTAGACTTGAACAAGTATTCATGAACATTTGACAGTAAGTATTTGGTAGTAAGCTCTGCCTTCCATGCTGTGGGTTGTGGGTTCGATTCACACCCAGAGCAAATTTTAATGTTTGTGTGATGAATATAAATATTTTTTCTGAATCTGGGTGTTTCTATGAATGTGTTTACAAAAAAAATGTAAGTATGTAAGTATTCTATCAGCAATCTAGTTCCCATACATAAAGAGCTTTGCTTAGTTTGGGACTAGAGTGTGAAGTGTGAATTGTCCAAAAATATTTATTTATTTCCCAAGGCATGCACTTGAACCAAACTAAACAAAACTTGTATGGGAAATAGATTGCTTGAATACTATTATAAGTAAGTATTCTAAAAATTAATACATATTAACACCCAAATGCAGAACACATATTTATGTTCACAAATAGTAATAAATAAATATTTTACCAATGACAAGTAATCACATAAATGTTTGTTTGTGGTGGGGATTGAACCCACCATCCTAGCATAGATGCCAGAACTAATGCCAATACTGAGCTGAGATATATATATTATTAAGTATATATTATTTTGTTTCAGAATATGCAAATTACCATGATGGTACTACTTCACTATCCTAATCTGTTTATGACTATTAAACTAATCTTTGTTTTCATTTGTGAAATAATATAGTAATTCAATAAAACCATGTTTCAGTATTATTTTATTAAAACATTTCTAAATAGATAGATAACTCTTTATTGTTCATCACACATAAATAAAAACAAAGAGCTTAAACAAGTAGTAATAGGCATCAGAATGGGTGGCCTTATCGCTGAGAGAGATCTCTTCCTGGCAACCGAAATTTGCTCGTGTCACATCCCAGATATACCTGAAATAAAATGAAGTGTATTGTAAATAGAGTTAATATGCATAGAGTTCAATACTAAAATATTTTACAGTCTTGAAATCTGAACATAAATCATTTTCTTTTATTTCATTACACTTAAACAAGTTAAAAAAATGTTTATGAACATTTCACAAAGCTTGTATGGCAACTAGAATACTCATATACTGTTTTATGAATAAATTCATAGATATGTAACATGTTGACACCCAAAAGCAGAACATACATTAATATTTACTAATAGTAATAAAAAAATGTTTTACCAATAAAGACTTATTGAACTTTTAAAAAATATTTATTCTTGGTGGGGATGGAACCCACAGAGAAGACAGAACTAGTACCAAATGAGCTGTGATGCCTATTGCAATGATTGATTTAGTTTGTTATAGGTATATTTATGAACCTATCAAGTGAAGTAATCAACTACCTGGACGATTAAATAGAATGATTCATGTCTTAGTCTTAAATTGTTGTGTTCTGATTTCTGATCTGCTAACCCATACTGGGCACCAGCATCTTGTGTGCATCTGAAACATGAATAAGTGGTGACCAAACATGTTAGAAACTCTGCAACAGATGTCCACCTCCGACGCGGAGGTTGTGGGTTCGATGACCGCCTTGAAATAAATGTTTGTACGATCTGCAAATATTTATTCCGGGTGCTCTGGTTATTTTATATGTAGGTAAAATAAAAAATACCTATCTATATAAGTAATGATTTGTATTAAGTATGTCAGTCTCCTAGTATTGAAAAACAGGACAATCCCGACATACGTTTCATGTTTATGATTAGATTTGACATTAAAATCTTCCATAATTAGGTAGTACACTGATTTATTCACTTTTCAATAACATACTTGTTTGCGAAATGCGCAAATCCGGTGTAGGTTTGCCAAAGCTGAGGTTTTTATTCTCCGT
Organism: Ecliptopera silaceata; assembly: GCA_932527185.1. Taxonomy (NCBI): domain Eukaryota; kingdom Metazoa; phylum Arthropoda; class Insecta; order Lepidoptera; family Geometridae; genus Ecliptopera; species Ecliptopera silaceata. The sequence continues at coordinate 2,346,951 of OW052208.1, read as the reverse complement.
GAAATACTTACAAAGATTTCACCATTTTCTCAATTATGTATGTATTAAAACTTTCACATACTCACATATTTTTTTTTTTATAATCCTTTGGCTTCAATCTCGCCTGATGGAAAGCGCCGATGAAGCCGACGATGGAGCAGGATGGTCTAGAAGACACCTATTTATATTGGCCTTGAATTGATCTAGGTTGTAATGATTGGGAAAAACAGACGCAGGCAGCGTATTACCTATTATCCTGAAGGCTCTTCGCTCAATCGAGTCCAAGGCAGCCAGCAATATTATGATGGCACATAACAATATTATGATACAACAATCACGAAAGTTACAATGAAAATGCAAAATATTTAGGTTATAAATAATAAATGTAAACAAACTATAGGGACGGAATATTCGATAAACTTCGATGCATCGAAAACATCGATATTTACAATGCGATACCTACATCGAATCGATCCGATGTTTTGAAATGCTTTTGATATACTCGAAATATCGATGTTTTTTCAGTTTTTAGTAGAAAAACATCGAGTCAATAATTATATCCAAATAATTTCATAAAAATTCCAGTTTGAACATTATAATTTTACTAATTTTTTTCCTATTTGATTATTTAAAAATGAAAAGTTTATTATTGGACTGACAATATAATAAAAATATTGTCTGTAAATATGTAAATATGTGTACTAAAAAAATGGCGGGCTTCAATGTTTACAAACAACGAATTGTGAATAACATATTTTGGTTTTGTGGACGAAATAAAATTGAAGTAGATTGTGTATTGTATAATTATATTATATTTATATACCAACTCATTACAATAAAATCTCATCTTTGTGTGAGCTCTTAAACTCAATTGGACGACATCGATGTTAGTTCTGATTTATCGAATCTAAAAAAACAACGATGATTTTTCAAAATGGACACCCCTAAAACGAACAAGTATGAAGACATGTTAGAGCGGTACAGAAATATGCGCCCGCGAAGCCCCGTTGCAAGTGCGAGCGAGATGCATGCGCCAGCTCGTTGACGTCATTTTTAACAGTTCAGTCATATCTAAAACATTTCAGTCATTATTTAAAACATTTCAGTCATATTTTGAACAGCTCAGCCACGTCAATCCACAAAAAATGCCTACAAAACTGACCTGCAACTGAAAGGATATTCCGTCACGCAAGTTTGCCCCTTCTGGATAGGGCCCCAGATATAAATGTGAGACATCCATTCATGGTTGACATTCCACCTGCCCGCACCAAGCGTTTTGCTTCTACTTTTATAATAGTCCAGTCAAAATAGACATTCCAGCTTGCATTAATTCCCAACAAGCTGGATTTTTGTACAGGCCTTGAATACGTCATTACAAATGATATGTCAAAAGTCCCCATCGATCCCGCTTGTGCGTTGTTTTTTATTCCAGGTTAAAAGTCATAAATTTGCGTTTTTTGCGTATATCTCTGAAACGATGAGAGCTATCGAAAAATGGTTTTAACAAAGTTTGTAGATCGTAAAATTGTCTACAAAAATATCTCAACACTTTTCTTCTACAAAGCATCGCTTTTGAGATATAGTAACTTTAGACCGCTGGAAAATCGTCGAAGATGCTGCGTTTTTTTCATTTCAGCCGTTTTATCTGCTTCATTGCCACAGAACAAACAGTATTTCTTGAAATTTACTGAAAGGGGTGATGGGTTCGATGGGTTAGTCCTCCTCCGAGGTAATGAATTGTCTTTTTGTTTCAAGAAATACTGTTCATTCTGTGGCAATGAAGCAGATAAAACGGCTGAAATGAAAAAAACACAGCATCTTCGACGATTTTCCTGCGGTCTAAAGTTACTATATCTCAAAAGCGATGCTTTGTAGAAGAAAAGTTTTGACATATTTTTGTAGACAATTTTACGATGTACAAACTTTGCCTGAACCACTTTTCGATAGCTCTCGTTGTTTCAGAGATATATGCAAAAAACGCAAATTGATGACCTTTGACCTCGAATAAAAAACAACGCACAAGCGGGATCGATGGGGACTTTTGACATATCATTTGTAATGACGTATTCAAGGCCTGCACAAAAATCCAGCTTGTTGGGAATTAATGCAAACTGGAGTCATAATTTTAGTCTATTTTGACTGGACTATAATGCGGTCAGCCAAAGAGTGGAACTCGTTGCCGGCGTCTGTGTTTCCAGAGTCCTATAATTTGGATATTTTTAAGAGACGAGTGAATGGGTATCTTCTAGGCAAGTGTGCTACATCGTAGACCGCATCGTCACTTAACATCAGGTGAGATCGCGGTCAAACGCTTGCCTATAACTTGTAAAAAAAAAAAAAAATGTAATTCTAGTTCCCATAGTACAAGCTTTGCTTACTTTGGGACTAGAGTGTAATCTGTGAATTGTTCATGAATATTTAAAAAAAAAACATAAATCTATTCAAATATAAATGATAGTTAACATTTGACCCTGACACGCTTTTCAAACCATTCGAGATATGTAGACAACCGCAAAAGTAATCACTTGATGTTGAAAAATGGTGTGAGTTCAAGCAATTACAGACCCTAAGACAAGCAATGAGAGCCAATGGCCACGGTGCAGACGGAACGATTTATCTAAGGTCCAAAGTAAAGTGCATAAGGTCGAGAGTCCTGTGAAATTGAGTGGTAAATGGTATTGTAAGTGCTGCGGGATGTAGCTATGAATCTTAAGGAATGGTTGATTTAGAAAAGGCGAGAATTTACAGAGAATGAAAATTCACGGTTTTGTCCGTTTGAAATTAGTGCAGTGTGTTGTTAAGTATCATTAAAGTGGATTTAAATTTTTGTATAAAAAAAACCGAATTAGTCATACCTACATTAACACAACATATCTAGAGCCGAATCAAGCAAAACTTGTACAAAGGACAACAATTTAAAAACTTTTGTTACAAAACTAACGTAAAATATATTCGTATAGAATATTTAAAACAAATATCTATTTTTTTTCTTTTTAGTAATCGAATTTCGAATCTGTAATCCACAATGCGGAAGAGCTATATAAATATTGAACTATGACAACTTTAAGCGTTGCAAAAGAGAACAAACTCATCATATAATATCACGTTAAACTATCAACATAAAAAGAAAAAATATAAAACCCTTATAAAAAGAAAATAAACTCCACATTCTGCAGTGACCTGACATTAATCTTTGTAGGTGGTCGTAAACTGGTCCTAATATACCCCCATCGTAACTAAAACAGCATCGTGATTCCAACGGCGGGACTGCTGATCTTAAGTTAACTTATCAGCATAGAAAGTACGTATTTTAAATGTATAGAAAGTACCTATTTCTTGAATCATTGTTATTTTGTTTATAGATAGATAGATAAAGATTTATTTAGAAAACACACAACACAAAGCTTACATACAAAACAGACCTTAAAAATAGTATAACATTAAATAAAACTAAGCTAGACGGTAGGTCTGGGCATTCACTGGTCTCGCAATGTGTTGAGTGCAACTAAATAGGTCCTGACTCAGCTTAATGCTGCTTTATTATTTATTATTAGGTGTAAATGAAAGGCTGTATTCTCATCCAAATAAGTGATTAACTCTTGTTTATAAAAAAAGTTTCAAATTTTAAAACCCTTTTTTAATATTTGATTACCAAAAGCACCTATTGTAATAGTGCTAATAATTTTTTTTATATAACAAAACAAACTTCAGTTGTATTTATAAATAAAAAGTGCTATTTGAGGAACTCAGATTCAGAAGATGTTTTATTTTTATAGGACAAAATTGAAAATAACAATATGATTAATTAAAAAAAATCGATTAATAAGCTTTGTGTTGGATATAAAGTGTTAAGCACTCACGTCTGAGACAAAGAAATAAAAGCAAGTTGGTCTCAGACCAGCACTTTTGCAACCAATCACCCGCTGAGCTACAGTGCCACAAGCCTCGATAGCTCCAATAAGTCTAAAAGAAATGTTATCCGCACTGAACCCTTCATCAATCTTACTGGTGGCCGCGAGCTGACCTTGTCAGACATCTGTGTTCCCGCGACAGAGTCGTGATTCAAATGTCAACTTTTGACGTTTTTATCTAGTTAGCGGACCCGCTACCACGAACAGTAACTATTGCTAGGATTTATACTTTTTTTATTCATTATTTTACACAGAACCTAAACTTTACAAGAAAGATGGTTGCTGCCGCGTGCTGACAGGTCTAGACGGTGACTAAGCTGATATAGAAACCAATTTATTTGTAACCATTATTGCTTGTGTGACCACGGTGGAAGTGCGTGCTTTTTTAAAAATGATTTATTAAGATATAAGAATGTTTATCTTACATTTTTAATAGTTAGTCTATACATGTTTACAATATAGAAAGGAGATTATCATTTTATATATTTTATTAGATAATTTATTTAATTTATTATAACAAGATCAATCTTCTTTAGTATTATTTTAAGTTTCATTGTGCGAAATGTCAGATTTTTCTTTAGATATTTTTTCAATTATTTTAATAAAATAAACGCAAACCACAAAGAATACATAATTTAGTTTTACTAGGGCTTTGTATTAATTATTCTTTGTAATAAGTATCATTAATCAAAATATTATTTAAAATTATTTTTAATACTGTTTTAATTGACCTATATTTTATGATTTTTTTTAAATAATTAATCACAATTACATTAATTTCGCTTCTATCAATAAAGTTTTCTATAAATTGACAGCCCATTGTAACAAAAACAAACTTTACTACTTTAGAAAACAAATATTGACATTGGTTCTATACCTTACCTAGACCCTTTGCCCTAGAAAGTTTTCAAATATACTTTAAGATCGTCATTTTCTTTCAGTTATTGTTATCAAACTGTGTCTTTACTTTGTTGATTGTCACCAATAAAAGCGTTATTGTTTCCTTAATCACTAAAATATAGACGCCAATCGTACGGCCCATCTTAGACGAATTTACATAGAAAGCTGATATTTTTTATTCATTATATTTATATAATCTACAGCCCACGGTATTGACGATATCGTCAGCCCTCAAATATAATAGATACCTACCTACAGGAAATAACGTTTTCTATTATAGTCTGCCATGATGACCTGCCTGCATAAGCTATCGAGCAAATGGCCGTATCGGAACGATTTTGTCGGAAATATGTGAAAATAGCACATGGCTTTCGGATGTCGGCTATCGTCGTCCGACACCGATATCGGATCGGATAATGTGAAAACGCTCTAACGCCGCCCGACGGTTTTCTTGCTAGTTCTCGACCACTCTGTCAACGATTTGCACCATCTGTCGTCATCATGTCTAGCCAAGTGTCTCACCCAACTCGATTTGAGCTCCATAACTCTCATTCCGACATCGAGGGCGGACTAAGGTACAGAATACCTTAGTCCGCACTCGGATCTCGATGCTTGAAACTCGGTCTAAGTTGTTACCAGTTCAGTACCGCGTGAAACGGAAAAAGCAGAGAGAGGCCTTTACCTAGCTGTAGGTCAATTCAGGCTGTGGATGATGTTAGACTACTAAAACTACTCTTCTTCTTTCTGCCCTTATCCCACTAGGTGGGGTCGGCACAACATGTTCTTTTCTTCCATTCTCCGTGATCTCACTAAACATCTTTTTCAATAAATATAGCTAATAATTCGGTTGAATTTCGATTAACTCGACTTATTGGACTGACGATACTATTTTGATTACCTACAAGACAAAACCAAATGTTAAGACGAATCCCAATCGTTGTATTAGGAAAACTATAGGAAATAAAATCAGTGAAATATTTTTTTTTTTTTTTTTTTTTAAAAGGTTTAGGTGATAGATAACCAGAGTAAAAGCAGGTAACCGGCATCGTACATATAGTAGGACCTTGGCCCCGTTTTATAGGTCTCCCGTTTGGACAATCCATTAGAAAAATTGCTTCTCTGATTTATTAGGAAGAATAAAATAAGACAAAAGCCATTCTGCTTAATAGACTGAAATAAATAGGTTATAAAAATGTTGACGTATAATCGTTAGCTAGGATGGAATAAAGGTGAGCGCTCATTAATCTTAAAGACATCTAATGGTAAGACTAAACAGAATTTACAAAATGTACATTGGCATATAAAATACATAAGAAACAGTTGAGCTATTTACAGACCGTTGCAAACGATATATAGATAAGGTAAGATAAGATAATCTTTAGTTTCAAATCTAAGGAGGTTCCTCAATCTGTAGCCCTAACCACCGGTAGCTTAGGTCTTACTCCGCTGCCGACGGCAACCCAGTTTCTTTATGATATTATGTTTTTTTTTATATTCTATGTACGTTTTAATAAAACTATAGTTAAATATGTCCCACCTCTTGTAATTTTCTGTTAATTCCCTTAAGGTATTATTTAACTGTTTTGTACAGTAATTTAATTAGGTAAGTTAATTTATAGAACCAATCTCAAAAATTGATACAGGGTTACACAGAACATAGCTTATACTAGTGAAAACCTAAAAAAATTGAATTTCCCGCTAGAGAAATTCAAATTTTTATAACCTTAAGAGATAAAATGTCAAATTTTAATTAAATTATGGTTAAATTCAAGACAGAAACATATTATGTAAGTACATCAATAATAATATACACAAAGGGCTCTCATTAGATGCTTTGATCATAAATCAAATCCAAATATATGATTCAAACACTGAAAACCAAAGTTTGTCTTAATTTAGATGTTTAGACACGTCAAAGCTGAGTTAGGTTGGAAATCTAGATTTCCAACATCATCATATACATAAATAATTATTCAAGTACACACAACATACCTACTCTAGTCCCAAATTAAGCAAAGTTTGAACTATGGAAACTAGATTTCTGATAGAATACATATAAACATATTTTTTTTGAAATAATGTAGTTTAAACATCAGAATAACACATATGCTATTATTTATAAAGATATTGTGATAATTACATTACACTTCTGAAATCTAAATTATATCATCTTTATAAGCTTTCATTAAGAATTCAACAATAAAACAAGTCCCTCACTTAACTTATTTAAGAAGACGGTCAAAGAGCACTATCTTTCGCAATGAACTGTTTTATATTTATTGTATGTATTTATGTATTGAAATACATATTATAAATTTTATAAGTACTATATGATATTAGTAGTTTAAGTATTTGTTTTATCTTCGTGTTAACTATCATCTTTAATTTATTTATTTAATTTATGTACACGTAGCTACCTCAGTAATAACATTTCTCTAGCCTCAAAGGTTTGCTGGAAGAAAACTCTTTTTAGGGTTAAGCTCGCCTTTGTACATGTCCTGTTTTCTGTTTTTATTTTATAAGTTTATTGTGTACAATAAAGAATAAAGAAATAAAAAAGTATTTCAAAGTTTTTTTTTATATAACATCAAAAAATAATGTATCAGAATAAAATCAGTGTTAATGAGTCTGTCTTTGTTAAAACAGAAACTAAAAACATCGAAAACAATAGCGGCACTACAAAGTGGAGGCTCGAGGACTAAGCACCAATAAATGTAACAATCGTAAACGTATCGAAACAATGACGTGTTTAATATACACTGCGCGTCAACATCAGCTTTACTGTCAAACGTTGCAGCGTCAGCGCGCAGTGTATCTTAAATAAGATTCGTTTACGATTGTTACTATTCGTGCTCAGCCCTCTGACCTCGAGGAAAAAATACCGGTTCCTTCACTCACGATTAAGTCATCTCGTTTCACCGATTTGGAGTTAATTTCTTTATTTTGTTCTGAGATTCTTCGGGTTTTAGTTCTTTACTAAGGGTTCCGTTGATAATAAGTGTTATGCGAAACCATTTATCTTCAACACCTTATCATTAAATTAATGTTAACATATGTTTTGAAGGTATTTATTGGTTTATTTATTTCGTGATTATTGCATGGAATTAGTTTGATTTTTTTTTATTATTTGCTGGTTTTTATCAACTCTTTTTTTATTTCGTCATCAACCGATTAAATATTTTTATATATCTTTGATATATCTTATACATATTGCCATATTAAACCTAGTATGGCAATATAGCCAGAAATATTTTGTATAACTTACCTAATAGAACTAATTAAAAATACGGTTCTCATAAAAAGTAGATATCACGCAGTTTAAATTATCAAATTAAAAAAAAAGTTGTTTGTATATTTGTTTCATTTTCAGTTATTTCATTTCATTCCTCTTTGACCAAATCTTACTATAAAATTTTCGTGAAAAAGCGGCTACAACTCTCATTTGTCGCTGATTATTTGTTATTCTACAGCTTTACAAATATTAACATACGTTTAAAAAACACGTAACATTCCTAACAATACAAAACGTAAGACAAAAGAAATTCCGGAATATTTTCATCGCGTTTTAAGCTATCTAATTCACCCTGTCTGTTTGACGGAATTATTCAAATTGTAATTCTGACTCGAAACAAATTTCAAAAAATACAAGCGTGTTGTTGTTTTTTGTTTTGCATGTATTACCTGCACATTGTAATTAAAAGTCATTTAAAAAATAAATAATTACATTACTATGTTCAAACACCAATCTCAAATTTAAATTAGATATTCATTGTTTGTATTTTATACTAGCTGACCCGTGCCCACTTCGTTGGGCATATTTTTTTGTTTTTTGTATAGCCTATGACACTCGGCTTTAATGTAGCTTTCTATTGGTGAAAGAATTTTTAAAATCGGTTCAGCAGATCCCGAGATTACCCCTTACAATTGAACAAATATACAAACTTTACCTCTTTATAATATTAGTATAGATGTTTCGTAATTCGACAATTTTTAAATGTTTTCAAACTTCTTTCAAAGAGACAGACAGAAGATTACTTAAAATATAATATAACATTTTTTTCATTTGAAAATTGTGCTGCTGATTGACGTACTTATAAGAAATAATAAATAATAGCGTAAAAAGCTTTTAACAATAAATATCGAGCAAAATTAAACTTTTTTGTACAAACATAACTCAATAAACTTCTATAATATTTAAAAATACACTCAAATGTGAATTATCATCAATGTGACCTTATCAACCAAACCCTCGATCATCTGTTATCAGCAACGCCACCAATAGTAGCTTCCCTATCAATTAGTAAATAATGTTGTGTGATTCTTTATACCTGGAAATTTTGATGGATGGATGTACTCGGGATTAGGAGGATTGTATCACTTTGTATTTTATACAGCGTGATTTTTTTTTATCGACACTATAAGAAGCGTGTTTTTAGGGACACAAAGGGTAAAACGGGAACCTATTATTTAGACTCCGCAGTCCGTCTTTTTGTCACTAGTCTGTATCTTATGAATCGAGATACATACCTATAACAATGACACCTAACTAAAAAAAACATAATAACTTATTTTTTTGGAACGAAAAGCGCGAGTCCGACTCGCACTTGGCTATTTTTTTAGCCTTGTTTTGTATTTTATGTCACTTTGCTAAGAGAGTAAATTTTTTTCCTAAAAGAATAGATATATGTAGGTACGTGGGTATAGCACAGATACATAATGTAGGCATGTATTTATTTAAAGCACAATAAAAAGTAAACTGAATTAAAACAACTTCAAAAATAAAAAACTTTAAATACAATTTATAAAGCTTGTAAATATTATTTTAACCAAGTATATATTCACGCGTCAAAATATTCGAAATAAAACTTCCCATCAATAGTCGATGACGCGGTTACGATAGGATTGATCGATTGGCATTGCTTTATCTGCTCAGTTGGACTGTTCTGTAGCTCTACCACGAGTTTTTACAATCTATACACGCTAGCCTCTGTAGTTAAAAAAATGTATGAAGATTTGTACAGCGCCTCTAGCGGATAGTTGGGTACTAAACTTCGTAATACTAATATTTACGTAACTACTGTAGTAAAGTCAGGCGATTTTACTGTGACAATGCCAACTCATGGTAGAGGTACTGGAAACTTTAAATTATACACAGTTATTACATAAGAGCGGTGATAGCAAAGTCCGAAATCTTACCGTTAAAGAAATCTTCTCGCCTCTCTCAAAATAGTACTAAACTCAAACTCAAATATTCTATTCCGTGAAATCAAGATCATTTACGGCCGGTTTCTGGAAACCCAAATCACGATTTATCCGAGTTTGACACATAGTAGGTAACTATTAGATTTTTTCGTTGATCATCGTTCGAGAAACCGGCCGTTAAGGTTGTCTTTTGAACTGGGTGATTCTAGCTGCCAGTTCCACGCGACCAGAGCCTAGTACGGGCAAGAAACTACGGCCTACCGTTTTTTGTATGAACCTTTTCATAAAGAATGTATCCCAGAATATGTTTCTATAGTAGTAAAAAATCTGCAGCTGTGAGCAAAGTTTTGCGTGCAAATCGGAATTGGGCTATCTTCTTTAAGTTTCCGTTCATAGGGCGGTATGATCACATAGGTACTTATACTGGCATTATAAACAACTGACGATACCAACTACGATATCCGCGTCAGAATATGGAATGTATGCTACTGGAGTACTGGCACGCCGTTTGGCACGCCGTTTACTGGGTAAGTAAGTCCACCCGTTGCACATAGTGTCCCTTCTGTGTGTTATATATTTATTCTGTGACGAGAACTAACGTTCCTGTCTGACGGGTTTTAATATGACTATATTTAAGTATAGTAAAGAAATAGTTAATGAACAGAATGTCTCAATGGAAGTAATTAAACCTCTTTGCAAGTCTTGCAAATAACAGGGTTGTATTAAGGACGTCTCGCTGGGGCAAAAGTGTTGCACATAAATACTGAGTGGTGTCTAAGATTTATTGTTGGGAATCAAATAAGTGAGGTCAATAAAGAACCGGAAAATTCAGAATTCAGAAAAAAAATCTCTTACCTATTATAAATTATACTGTTGGTCCCAAAATATCAAGGAGGTAGGTTTTTAATACAAATAACATTAATTTTAGGGATTTATTTATTATTATCTTAATCATAGAAAAATATTCATCGTAAATAATAAAAACCTATGTATGCCCTAGCTACTTTTATTGTTACTTAAAACAGGTTTTTAGGATAGAGTCGTCGCTAGGACTTTCTTTCGAGGTATTCCGAAAATAAAGATATGTCCTAGCTACGACCCCGTCTTCGTATATCTTCCTCACATAGCAAGAATCTTGAAATACTCGTTCCGCTGCGATAATTACTGTTGAATGTATTTCAAAGGTCTAGTGATGAGCGTTGATAATTTTTAACTATAAAACATCGATAAACTAAACACGTTATGAACTTAAAATACCAGTTTTTATGTATTTTTATAGCAAATGCATGTTTTTAAAATACTCGTAAAATATGAGAGCTTATGTATTAAGCAGCTTAATATAGTTACTATACAAAATAAATAAATAATGCTGGACAATCCACGGAACATCATCTAGCTCCAAGCTAAGCAGAGCTTGTGTTATGGGTACTAGAAGACTGACATGTATTAGAATAATTGAAATTTTTGAGCTGTAGTTGCTGGAGCTGCAAATAAATTGACCAGTATAAATTTTAGGGAAATCCATTTACTGTTTAAATAAAGACAAAAATAATGAACAACATTTTTAAGGCAAATATACAACACAAAACGAAGCCTTACTATACTTTAAACTTTAGTTTTTATAATATGTGAAATGAGAAATTAAGAGTACCTAATGCTTGCGGTTCAATAGAAATAGTTAAACTACTTTTATATTATTAACTAATTTTATATACCACAGCGTTTCAATCACATAATAACAGAACAAATTATTCAATTTATTTAATTAACCACATTTAATTACAAATAAGTCAACTCGTCCACCATTTGTTAACAAAACAAATTGAAATCATGATAATGAATTCAATAATTAAATTTCAAAATTGCGAATGCACGCCAATTAGTTTAATTTTAAACTGACAGATAACATTGTTAATATAATTTACGGACAGACGTAACAACTTATTTTATATAGCTAACTTTCAGTGCTGCGGGTTATATAAATATATATTCACGGACATTTCACATATCACTTGACTTCTTAAACAGTAACTAATTATTGTGTATTATTAATTGTATTTTCTTGAATGTGTGACATTGTATTTTTCTTTAATTGATAATTATAATATGTATAATATTAAATAACCGAAGATTATGTATAAGATCTTATAGGTACCTACCATGTTTGAAGCAAATAAATATTTTATTTCATCACACTCTAGTCTAGTATAGTCCCAAACTAAGCCAAGCTTGTATTAAGTGACCTAGATTGTTAATAATTTTTTTTTACATTAGTACCTATTTATTTTTTTTGTAAATGCATACATATGTTTATTAGTGTTACTATGTATATAGAATACATAGTAACACTCATAGACAGAACCACATCAGTGTCCATCACAGAAACGTTTGTTCTTGGTGGGGATCGAACTCACGACTCACAGCATGGGAGGCAGAGCTACTACCAACTGAGCTGTGACGTCTATCAAGAAAGAAAGTAGACTTCGACAAGTCATAATTATATACACAATATAACAAAACAGATTTGGTTAAAATATTACCTAATGAAATATCAATACAAAGTCTATAAAAATATAGGTACTTACTTACCTAAACTTAGTTGAATTGGGAATCTAAATTACCTGTTTTATATAAAAATAACTTTGATATCAGAGATAAAAAAAATTCAGCCCTTTAAAATAATAAAGTAGAATTGAGAATCTCCTTTTATAAAGTTGGTTAAAAATATTAGATAGCCTGCAGGCAGCATTCCCGTGCGCCATGTGGCCACTTATTTGATCAGCTTTCATCCAAGTCGTACAAATATTGAGCTTAAACCTATTTAACTGAGCTAAATACTATCCTTTTGTACGTACAGGCATAAGGCAAAATACAACCACTAAATATCCTCGTATAATATTTGAAACTATCACGGTTTTGAACAGTTTTGTTTATAAACGGTAAAAATTATAGTATCGAGAAATATTCAAACACACAAAGGTCATTATCCAGTTTATAAAGAAATCCTCGTAATGTCGTGCATAAATATACAATTTATTTGTAGGTAGAAACTATTTTAAGTATGCTTCATGTGCATAAACATGCTTTTTTTAGACCTCCAGTTCTTCTAAGACTTAGCAGGATAAATCAAATCTCTGTCTATTGTAGTAATGTTTTGATTGTGTAAAATCACATTGATCATTACAATTATCTGATTAAAGACTAGGTGATTCTAAATATTTTGCAGCCAGAGCTTAGAAGAACGAGCAAAAAGCTTATGGTTTGAATACAGCCCGAAAAAGTTTCCAAAAAAATCTTGCAAAGTTTTAAAGAGGAACACCATTATAAATTATGCTTATCAAATAATTAGGTTTGCAGTTTGGAACTAGATGGCGTTGTACGAAACGTCAAGAAATTTACAACCATTTTGTATGATTCTTTCTATCTCTTGTATGGTTCAAATAACGGTATCAAGTGAAAATGTTTTATTTCGAGTTGTATTTCGATATGCGTACCCTAACACTGTGATTGAGCACCGAAAGGATACCGTTGACCGTTTTATCTGACTTTACTATCACTTTGCGATCCATTTTCTCTTCAGTTCGAATCCTTTTGGGATAATATACGACCTACTTCGGTCTGTCGGTAGTTTTTCATGAATACTTGTTACAGTTTTTGTAAGCTACATTGTATTTTGTTTTGAGAGTTAGAAATATTTTATTAAGCGTTTGGTAGATTTACGTTATCTGTATTTTACATAATCAAGTGTTGTTAAAATTATAACCTACAAATGTGATGTTTATTTGGCAAAAATGTAACTTTTTAACGGTTCAAGATTTTTTTTACGTTTTCGACTGACACATTTATTCGTGTCTTAAAAAATGAGCTACTATACAGAATCACATCACTGAGATTGTTTTTTTTTTTAGTTTAAAATTTGTTTGTAGCCTCCATAAACTTACATTATCTGATTTTTATCTATATCTTATACATTGTTTCATTCTTCAATTAATAACGTCTTTGAGTGCGACTTCAAGTCTATAACTACTCAATTAAAATAAAATGTTACTAAGAAATACAATGTTGGCGAATTAAAACTAGTTACTTCGGTTTATGTCAGCTATAACCGATTAATAAAAACGATCGGACCCAAGGGAGAGCCTTGCGTTATTCTCGCCTTAACAGGGTAGGTAGTATTATATGATAAGAACCAATATATTTTTATTTATAAGGTATTTTGGTTTTATTTTATAAATTAATTAACTAAATAAAGATATTTTTTGTTAAAAAAATCACGTGAACTGTCATTTCTTTTTTTGACACATTACTCTAAAAGCTTCTGTATAATTCAGACTTTTTCCTTATTTCATCAATTTGAGTTGTATTTTTGCTTTGTTTTTCTCAGTACTTTGCCCTATTCGTCATTCCTTCATTTGTGTTGATGGATATCAATGTTATTCTCTTAAATGTCTAGACACGGATTTTTTTCTTTATTACCTACTAGGAAAAATAAATGTTATATTTGGACGTGCCTCTGACTACTAAAAGATATTCACAAGCTTTTTCTAATATTTTTTGGTATAAAAAAGTCATTAATATAATAAACTTGTTTTAACTAACTTGACAAACATAGTTAACACAAAGTTACTTCAGAAATATATTAAGTAGGTATTTTACCATCATCATCACTTCACAGCTGGACATAGGTCTCTAGGTATGACGAACCAATAAAGGTCTCCCAAGTTGGTTATTGATTAAACAAGAAAAAGTTAATTTATAAGGTCTATAAAAACATTTTTGCTATATTATCATGTTGCTATAATAGTTACTTTTTTAGCGCAAATTCTAATCCCACCTACTGTACACCAGCTGTCATTCTGACACGAAGCAAACCGACTGGAAACTGTCAGAACGGCCGATCGATTACAGCTGTCATCCGTTTTGACCGTAGCAAATTGCGACCAAGTGAGACTTTTTTCTTGCGCCCTACTCAGAATGGTGACATTTTGACGTATGTGACAGTATTGTTGGAATTCGTAAGCAAGTAGGTAGTATGGAGTAAGAGTTTTACAATAAATATTATTATCGTCAACTTATATATAAACGTAGTAGAACGTAGGTCTCACGAAGCGCCACTGAGCCTGGTCTTCGACTCTTCTCATCCTGTGCTTATCAGATATTTTCTGCAGATCGTCGCTCCATCTCGCCAGAGAACATTCTATACTACGCTTGCCTGAACACGGTCTCCACTCCAGTATCTGTTTGCTCTAGTAAAGTAATTTTGTAAAGTTTGTATTTTTTAATACTAAATTTAATAAATATTCACGGGTATCTCTCACAACGCCATCAAGTCTAGTTGTCAACATTGAGAGCATAAATGCTAATAAAATTATATTTTTTACTTAACACATTCTTAGACATAGAACAACCAACCAAACACAGTACAAGCATTGATAATTATAAGATCATTCTTTGGATCCTATTATCAATCTAGTTCCCAGCTTTGCTTAGTTTAACACTAATGTAAAATGTGCATGTAACTTGATTATATCTAATTATTTATCATACATATTTATATCATAATAAAGAGTGTTGACCACTTAGATCAGATTTGACGACCATTCTTACTAATATGTAATAGGAAAAAACAAACAAAACAAAACGCCAACTCGTTATATACCAAATAAACTAAAGTAGAGAATCTATTATTCTAGTCATTATCTTGCGTTTTACGTGGTTGATGTTCAATTTGCCTGACCAGTAGCTATTACAGTATTCTATTGGGGCTCGTTATACTAATTTTAAAACTCTTTTCAAAACTTCATGGTACACACAAATAATGTGAAACATGTTTTGATATGCATAAAGATGTAAAAAGCTTTATTCTTAAAGTCGCATAGAATTTTTAGATATTTCTTGCAAAATACGTTATTTAAAGTTTTGAAAACTAGGTCATATCAGTGGACGTAGGTACCTACATTACGCAATTTATAAAAACACGCAATTATATGTATAAGTAGATACTTATTTTTTGTTAACTTTATGGTAATAAATATTTACAAATGGTTTTCTTAAAGAAGATCAAATGTGCTTTATTTAGAAGCAAAGCGTTAGGTTTTTATTTATCAGTGTGCAGTCATAATTTTGACAGGTGTACATCTTAGTTTTTACCTATGCCTGCCGTGTCTTGTGTTCAATTCTCACTCCAACACTCCATGTGCTGACAAACATTATGTATCTAAACGTAATAAATATACAGATTTTACGAGAAATCCAGCTGCCATAGTAGGTACACTTTCGCTAAGTTTGTGATTAAACCTGTGTTTGATTCTCACTAAGGACGCAAATCTGTGAGATGGCAAATTCTATCTAATCGTTGCAAATATAAACATTTTCAACATTCTAGAACAAGCTTCGCTGTGGCATTCAAATCAAAATGAAATCGAATTTTACTATGTTCAATTATTACAATACATTATATGTATATATCTATCAAATACTTAAGAGCTAATCCTAAAATAAATAAGCCATGCTTCGAGTAAATATCATTCTTCTAGCTATGTGTTCTGACATTGTGTGAAAAGTTCATGATAACATTTTTTTTCATATCTGATACAGTTTGGCTTATTTAAGGCCTAGTTATCCGCTAAAAGCTAGAGACGGTAACGCAGACCATTAAAAGCATCTGTTAGGACCACTTGAAGTAAAAGAACGGCGTTCATAAATCAGGACTTAAATAGATGTAAAGTTATAAGTACCACTTGAAGCAGGTGTACTTCAGCTACTGGCTATAATGAGTGTCTTATTTTTGAGGGTTTCTGTCATCTGGGACTTAATATTACATTGTAGGTATATTAAGTTAGTTTAAATTTTTGCGATGAGAATTCATTGTAAAGAGATAAACACGGTTATTTATCGTGTATTTTATTTTTGTTCCTTTATTTAAAAACTTAAGTCTAACTTTAGATAGAAAATACAATGCCTAGATCATATCAAGAATATAATAATATGTATAGTAAAGTAAAAGTAAAAAGTGTGTTTATTTCATATATACAATATACATGTAGATTGTAGGTAGTCAAGTTATAAAATATATCTACTACTAAGTACCTATTGTAGATGGATTTAAATTCCAAGGCGGGAATCCAACCCGCAATCTCCACGTCGCAGGCGGACCTTCACCCGCCACGTCACATCGGTCGTCGTATTAAAAATAGTTTTAATAGACATGACATAAAAGTACCCAAAACATTTTATTATAGGTATAAAGAGTTACAAATATAACAAAGCAAAAGACAAGATTAATAGATATTTTATGTTCTTCTCATTGAAAATTTGATTTAAGCACGTTCTTAAAGTTAATGAAATCCAAAGATTTATTTACTCGAAAACTGAAGAAATTACTTTCCCATACATAAAAGGAAGTTGTTAATGTAATTCTGGTATAAAATGAAGAATCATTTGCCATCGTGATTTAGTATTGATTATGTAAATTTTATTGATTTATGTTTATTGAGGTTTTAAATCTTATGATGAATAAATGATCTTAAACCTTAAGTAGGATTGTTAGTTACTTTTCAATAAGTTGCGTAATGGTTTATTAAGTATTTGACTATTATAATTATAATTAAATACGTAGCTTTAGTTAGTTTCTTTCGTCAATTAATAAAATTTGACAATACTTTGTTTTTTGTGGTTTCAGTTGTGTGTGCTATTATGTGTAGTACATAAATAAATGTCTGTAGGTATGTAGTAAATAAATGTCTGTATGTAGTACATAAATAAATGTCAATTGACTAATTATTAGATAGAACTTCAGTTAGTTTTTCGTTAAAGCTTTGGAGTCCTATAACATAATATATGAATATTTAAGTAGGTAAAAATATACTTCATAATCAATGTTTCATAAATAAAATTCAATGGGCCTTATCGCCATGAGCGATCTCTTCCAAGCAACCAGTGATTTAAATTACTAATAGTGCCGGTGTAATATAAATTTGGATATAAATAAAAAGTTGTAAGACGATGTATAACCGTGCTTGTATTACTGAGATTATAACTATTAACACAAAACATAAATAAAAACTTGCCCAAATAAAAATGCTACAATTAAAAAAAAACTATCGATACAAAGCTATCAAAGATTTGTATGGGAAGGAAGCAGTATTTGTGAAATATATTTGTATGAAGTAATCTTCCATGGGTTGGTTCCTGTCGCCTATTCTTAACGTTTTTATTGTATTCTTGTCAATAAAATGTATAAGGGACAGTTTGTGTTCACTGTCATTCATACAGGGTGTATAAATATTACTATTCGCGGGCTCAATTCCACGATAATAACTTTTTGTATTTTCAATATCTATCTATGTAAAATAAACTTGTTAATAACGTGATTTTTTCTAAGTCCTGTAAGTATAATACAATGCGACTTTTGATATTTTATTTCAAAGCTTGCTATTTCGGTATTCGTGGGTTCAATTCTAACCAAGAATGAACATAATTATGTGTGATGGTAGATAAGCATTGATGTTTGCTGTGTCTGTATGAGTCTTTGACTATAGTTGATAAACCAAGTACCTATTCTATCAGAACTTGTTTCCATAGGACATGCTTTGTTTAGTTTGGAACTAATGTGACATACATTAACATTTTTAGTACTATTTTTACACAGTGTACTTGCAAAATCTTCGGGTGATGTAAAGACACGCGGACATCCGGTGTATTATGTAAATACAATAGATAAACGACACAAAGTTGCATCGGTAACTAACCACAAAAATTGGGATATTGTCACAAATAAGTCAGGAATCGATAATATATTGTTATTGCTATCCAATTATATTATTTTACACCGATAGATATTGTGTAACCTTATACAATTTTAGTAGTAGTCATACATAACCACCATCTGGGTGTTAGTGTGTATTCAATGTATTTATTTAAGTACAAAAAATGTATTTAAGTTTTCTATCCCATTGCACAAAATCTTAATTTAATTAACACTTTAATTACCACCTTAGGTATTTCGACGTTATTGTTTCTTTTTTTTTTGTTGGTGTACAATAAAGCATATTCTATCTATTTCTAATACACTCGAGAGCAATGAATCCGGGTCACTTAAAGAATCCTAAAAATCTCGGAAACTAAAAATGCTAGGTTAATGCAATAAATTGTATTTAATAGACAATGTAATACTCCTTAAATGAAGGTATTAAAACTTCTTAGTTATTGTAAAGTTATATCATAAAAAAATCAAATTTGAAAAAGGGCCACTTTCGAAGATGGAACTACGAAATTACAGCATTTGGTTTTGCTTTTGTTTGTAATCTGTCATTTATGTGGGTACATAAACCATGTTGATAGTGCTCTATATTCATTATTCAAGCTGAAATTATGTCGCTTACGCCTGAAGAATGCACCAGAATACTTACAATGCTGGAAACCGGCCGGAGTCAGCGCGATACAGCCAGGACTGTCGGTGTGTCGCTGTCAACAGTACAAAGAGTTCTCCGACGTTACGAAGAAACTGGTTCTAACCTACGCAGACCAGGAACGGGCAGAACCAGGTGTACCACAGCACGAGAAGACCGATACTTGGTGAACACCATGCTTCGAAATCGCTTTCTCACAGGAACTGAACTCACCAATCAGTTTCGACGCCTCGGAGGAAGTAACCCAAGTGCATGGACAGTAAGACGTCGGCTTGCTGAATCTAACTTAAAACCCCTTAGACCTGCAAACGGCCCTAAACTGGAGCGTGGGCATCGTATTTCGAGACTAAGATATGCCCAGAGCCACGTAAATTGGAGTATTGAAGATTGGTCAAAAGTTATGTTCTCCGACGAATCAAAATTTATGCTCTACAAGCACGATGGAAGACACAGAGTGTATCGAAGACCAGGGGAAAGATTCAAGCAAGCATGCATCGAAGAAAAAGTAGCCTACGGTGGTGGGTCTGTACTTGTGTGGGCCGGAATTTCTTCTGAAAGTCGCACAGAGCTGGTGATCATAGAAAACGGCTCTTTAACTAGCGTAAGATATGTGGAAGAAATCTTCAATGATCACGTTGGTCCATTTATGGTCAATTTAGGTGAGGATGCTATATTTATGCATGACAATGCCCGACCTCATACAGGTAGGATTGTGAATGACTACCTTCAAGAGATGAACATTACTCGTATGGAGTGGCCAGCGCGCAGCCCGGATATCAACCCGATCGAGCATGCTTGGGACGAGCTAGGCAGATGCGTAAAACAACGAAACCCTCCCCCAATAACGCTTCGTGATCTCAAAATTGCTCTCACAGAGGAATGGGAGAATATTCCCCAAAATCGTATAAGGAACTTGGTGTACAGCATGCCAAACCGCGTAAACGCAGTAATGGAAGCACGAGGAGGCAATACGAAGTATTAAAATTCAAGAAAATCGTAATAAAGTTCAAAAATTTCATGTTTCCTATTTTTGTTTTAAGGAGAGATCAGCAGTTTTTTTCTTTATGTAATCTATCAGCAATCTCGTTCCCATAGTACAGGTTTTACTTAGTTTGGGACTAGATCGTGATGAATTTTATTCTTCTATTTATAAAACGTCTTTCATAAAACAGATTTACGAAAAATGATTTCCAATAACTATTGAACTAAAATACCCCAAAAACCTTGCAAAAAGAAAACTCTAGTTTCAATACAATACAAACATATTTATAGTAATCTGATACGGAAGATGTGTTTGAGTCAAAACAAAATCAGAAAAGGGCATTGTCGGCGATCCACTCTTACCCGTATCATATTCAGGACAAGGGTGAATAATATTTAGTTTGTGAATGGAAATATATCTGTAATTCTAGTTTATTTTCTTATAATATATATATATATATATATGACGGAGGAACTGCCCGGAGACTGTTTTTAAAAAGTGTGACGTCAGCAATGCTGACGTCACCATGACAATCCTCATCCTCAGGGCAGTCACTCATGATGGTAGTTGGAGCAATCAAACTCCGTTGAAGATTTACTGTCTTTTATTTCTTTGATGTAGTTGCGCCGATTTATATATATATATATTATTTTATGATTGGGATACCCAACACAGGTTAACACTTTGCATTTTTAAATACTAAGCATGGAATTTTGACAGAGTGTTCCCGTAATTACAGGGTACCACAGCAAGCACATTTGAGCAGACAACAAATTAATTATTAAGAAAATATAAGTAATATCTGTTCTGTAATGTGTGTAATAACAGTTTTAAGATTCGGAATTAAAATAGGAACTGCAAATTTTTTTTCAAAAAAACATAGATATTTACTTTCATACATTCTTGTTCCAAATAAGCAAAGCTTGTACACGTACTAGTAGGTACATTATTTTTGAAAATATTTATTCCTTTTCTGTTTAAATGTTTAAATAACACCTTAAACCTAATAGAAAAAACAAGAAATTAACAATTAATAAAATAATAAAAAAAAATATGCTTAGTGAGTTTTTCGAGTCATAGTCTTTATGTTGGTAGCATTAATGCTAAGCATTTTTGTATCAAAACAGGGTTAGTATCCCAAAGTCAAAGTTTAGTATAGTCTCTACACCTACTACCAAGATTGAACACCCAAAAGATACCTATAATTTGGGCGCCTTCAAGAGGAGAGTGAATAGATTTTATCTAGGCAAACGCGTTACACCGTAGCCGCATCATCACTTAACAACAGTAGCTCTACCATGAGTTTTTACTATACTATATTTACTATACTCGCTAGCGTCTGTAGTTAAAAAAATGTATGACGATTTGTACTAAAATTCGTAATACTAATATTTACGTAACTACTGTAGTAAAGTCAGGTGATTTTACTGTGACAACTCATGGTAGAGATAAGTACTGGTGTGATTGCGGTCAAGCGTTTGCCTCTATTATACTAAAAAAATCATATCCTATTGCTATTCTAGCAAATTCATACCAAAGTAATTCTCCAAACAGAATTAAAGGATCTAGTTATAAAACAAGATATTTTCTAAACTTAGAACCCTTCAAAACTTAATCTTCTCGTAAATAGTTGCAGGTAACTGAACCGACGGTTTTTTACGATGTCGTTACAATCTGAGGGTTGAATTCGCTTTCACAGTAAATCGGTTGCGCAGGACCAGGGGTGGATCTAGGCAAACAGTATAAGTATTTTTACTTCTTAAGCTCTTACTGACTTAACCTTTTTGTAAAAACTTTGATTTATGTTTATTAAGCTTATAGTTTAACAAGAATTATTTTAAAATAATGTTAATGAAATTGTATTTTGTATTCTTAATTTTTTTTAGATACTTAAATTACTTTCATCAATTCCAAAATAAATCTAAGTAATTTATTCTTTATTTATTAAGAACTGTAATAAAATTTATGTATTTATTATTCTTACCTTACGCCCTTGAGTTCAGCCCTGCCCCAAACCCTAGTTCGCAAAGGACCCTTTGAATTAGTATAAAAAAGAGATTATTCTTATTTCTCACTGACCTGAGAGAGATTTGAAAAAGATTTGGAGAATTAACCGTGAGTCTCCACTGAGACAACTTAATCCCATTAATTTGTTTTTGAGCAGATTATGTTTTATTGAGTTATCATGAAAGATTTTGGCGGGAAAATAAAGTATATGTAGTATGAAAAGGTTACCGTCGAGGGATTTTGAGTAAAAAAAGGTTTAAATACTTGGCTTTGTTAAAGATATAAAGGGTTAAACTTTGCAATAAATCTGCAGATTATTGTTTAAAATGGCCGAATATTATTAAATTAATATTGTGTTTATAAATACATACTTTCTATTTCTATTATTAAGGTGACGTTTGCAGTGGGACGGTATAGGTTGAAAAAAAATCGATTAGAAATACTAAATTTTCAACTCCTTGATTTACCCGTATTTTTATGGACTCCAAAATATGTAGTTACCTTTTTGTTTGGTAGATTTACACTTAAATTCTACAAGAACTGACAAGTACTTTTTGATAAATCTTGAAAAATGATTTATACATTTAAAAAAGTACATTATTTTGAACATTATATCAGCTTTCTCAATAGAAAAATTAAGAAAATAGCACAAATAAATATCACAGGATACTTCAAAAACAGCACGTGACCGAATCGTGCCAACAAAATCAAACGTTGATACCTCCGATTGAAGTCTCAATAAGGCAACAGATAAAGCTAATACATTCATTATTAAAGAAGATTTTACACTAGCCGACACCGACACGATACCAACATATTAGAGACGCAAACAATTATTCAGATAGCATCGCAAATATATTATGTGACAATCGTAAAAATGATGCAAGTAAAAAATACGAGATATAATGCGCATAATAGTCAAAAGTCATAGCGCCATCGTCCAGTGTAACTACAATACGATTCGTTTACGATTGTCACATTTATTCGTGGGCAGACCTCTGTGGCAGCCCGTGTGGTGTGATGCCCAGGTGATGGCGTGGAAGCGACTTCCAAAAAATATAGGTAAGTAAATAAAATATCAACTTATCCTTAGATGCGTGCTGACATTGATGCTCTTAAATATCTTGTAGTAGTCGTATAGGGTAGTATAAAATAGCGGTATAAATCAAAACCACGACCAATAATGCACTTAGCATTAAAAATATCGTGCAGCAGTCGTATCGGGTGGTGTAAAACGGTGGTATAAATCAGAGCTAAAACAGGGAGACGCAGTAACAATGGTGGAGAATAAGATCACGATCAGAACACCCTCGTGATAAACTAACCGGAGAGCAGTCACGAGGTGAATTTATTAACTTTATAGAACAGTTTCAATGTTTATTGATGAAATTAGAATTGGTGAGAATTGGTGAGAATCGGTGAGAATTGGTGAGTATTAAATATAACGGATCCTAACCTGTAATTTGAAAAATATTTAAATTATATCCTGAAACTACTAAGAAGGTAATGATAAAATAATGGTAAAATATTTGATACAAAGAATTCAAACTAAACAAGCGATAGGAATAAAATTTATATGAGTAACTAATCATTTTAAATATTTTATGTAAGAACACAACAATTACTTAGTAACATAAAAATAAAATAAAATAAAAAAACATCTAAACACGGACAAGACTACTTAAGTTTGCTATCTCACAATAATGTTTGTTCTCAGGAAACTTTACTAAATAATCAAGTATGTTTGAATCTAGTAAGTATTTTTAGAGACTTTGTCCAGCAGTGGACTGATATAGGTCGATGATGATGATGAAGTATTTTTATGTTAAAAGCTCATTTGTGAATATTATTATTAGTAGAAAAAAAACATACTTAATATAAATATATGTAAGTAGTACCTACTTAGTAATTTAATTTACGACTATACAGTATTTACAAAATGTACATTGTCATATAAAATACATAAGAAACAGTTAAGCTATCTACAGACCGTTGCAAACGATCTATAGATAGCTCAACTGATCCAAATCAGTACCAATCGGAAGCGTACCCAAGACACTGGCTGCATTGCCGCGCTGAATAGCAATGCTGATACGTGTAATATAATGTAGTACAGAAACATCTCTTCGATTCCTTAGTTTTTCAACGATCAGAAAGGTTTACGAAATATTCTTAAGTTGCACCAAAATAAATTTTAAAAAGATTATCAGCTGGCTGTGGGAATGTTTAGTCAGCATCTCAAAGTTAAAGCATCTCAATATTGGTCAGTCTATCTAACGGTGCCTCACAATGAATACTCGAGAATTGTTGACCACTAGCTGAGACCTCTTTGTATTGCTTATTGTCTTTGTAACAGCGGGCACAAAAGTCTCAATGGCCCTTCAATGGACAGCTACATCGTTCACATCCTCGTGTATGCTGCTAATGGATTTTGATGTCTATGTGTTGGGGATAAGGGTTCAGGTTTAAGTGTTTTGTCTTCTGTAGCTGCTTGTATTGTGACGGCACTTGCCATAGTTGTCTGTTAATTTGGATTGGTGGACTGTTACCTTCGATACGCGGAAAAGGCTTTCGAATATTTTGTTGTAAAAAATTACGTCCGCCTGTATGTTCATATGGTCGATTGTCTCGATTGTCTTTTGTTTGAGTTTTTTTTTAACTTTAAGCAATTCTTATAATATGGTTTAATGATGTTATGTTTTTTTATTAAAGTTTTAAGTATTTCATTTCTTTATAAGTCACAGGTGACATTTGATTATATGCGTGTTAGTTTGACTTCATTTCAGTTGTTATTTTTATTATTTTATATAAAACATTTTTAAGATATTTTATGGATTTTGTAATGCGTAAAAACACAAAACTAAGTCCAAGTTCTTATTTAGGTAAATAAAATTTATTTATATTGAAAATCACAAAAGTCAAATGAATTATTTTACGTATCACTTTGAATGGGGGGGCAATGGAACGCAGCATCCTTGGTTTTAAGCGCATCGACCGAGTGCGTTCGCTCACCGGCATTACAAATTTAGGTAACAAAACCGCAAAACTTAAGTGGGATTGGGCAGGCCATGTTTGCCGCATGGACTCCCGGAAATGGGCTAAAGCCGTTACACCATGGATGCCTGAAGACGGACGAAGGCGTCGAGGCCGACCAAGGAGACGATGGCGGGACGACCTAGATACTTTCGAGGGGAATTGGTGGAAAAAAGCGGAGAATAGGGACGAGTGGAAGGACTTGGGGGAGACCTTTGCCCAGCAGTGGGACGAGATAGGTTAGAGAAAAAAAAAAATCACTATGAATAATTTAAAATGGATTTCAAAAAATATTTATTTACTATTTGAGAGCTTTCTTAATTAAGTCTATGTTTGAAGACAATTTTGATTTCCAAACTCATTTTAAACTAAGATTTAAATTAAATTTAGTCAAACTCAATCGAACATATCAGCTCCATATATTACCGATACAAATCTCAACGCAACGTGAAGACCCGAACTTTGTTCAGAATACTAATAAGCTTTATAGAACGCTCTCATAGTACAGTTTACGACATAATTTGGTGATCTGTGTGTATAAAATGAAAAAAGTTAACGAATTTTCTATTTACATACCTACTGTGATACATTTATAAAAATTCAAGATTTTTTTTTTTATTATTTGATAAGCTACATTATTAAATAGTTTGATATGTATTTTGTTAATTTAGGTCATTTAACATCACTGATAATATTATTTCCATAATTGCGACTTTAAAACACTTATTATAAACAGTTTTGGCAGTTTAAACAATTTGTAAGTATCTTGAGGGATACAATATGTATCGCGATATCGACAGGGTGTTTGTTTTTTGTTTATATTTTTCTAACAGTGTTCTGAACTAGACTGGTCGTAAGATGTGCTGACTGTACTCTGTGGTCTTCAGGCACTATATATAGTCTGTGGTCCTAGTTTCAGGATATCGCCGGAAACCAAAACCGCTTAAAAGTTTGCTCTGCGCACATCAGTGGTATATTTATTTTTCTAAATCCTAAAGTACACGGAATGATTTCGGTTTGTCTCATGTGTGAATGGATTTTGAAAGAAAATTATTTTTAGTTTTGTTTTGACAGATTTTGAAACGTACCTAAGTGTTTACTTGATTAATTATATTTTATGTAAAACAAGGATATATAAACTCGTAATAAAACAGATTTTTTCGCATTTGGATAAAAATAATTAATTTGTACAACAAAAAAGCTATTTTTCTTAGCTATATCCAGAAAATCTAAAAAATATCTAACTCAGATTTGCAATTCAAAAATACCTATAAGATCCCAAAGAGATCAAAATACTTTTAAATTCAAACTTGAACTTATGAACAACACTGCAAACCACTAAAGATTACAAAAAGACTAAAAAGACTAAGATTACAAGAAGACTCGTGTACATAATTCCAAGCCAAGCGATGTCGATCAAGTCTGCAAATCGTGACGCAGCGATTATACCGATCTACAGATACGTACGATTAACAGATATATGTATCTGCAGACAGTAATGTCTTCATTACATGACGGGCAATTGATTCGGCGAGGGAATGATTCTGTAAAGGTGATTTACGCTGGAGTATGAGAGAAAGACACAATGGGTGCCTGCGGATGGACGGCGAAACCGAGGCAGACCTAGAAAACGTTGGCGTGATGACTTGGACACGTTTCACGTAGACTGGTGGGAGGCGGCGGTTGACCGAAAGTACTGGAAAAGTAGCGGGGAGACTTGCCCAGCAGTGGGAAAGTATAGGTTAAATAAAAAAAAAATGAGAGAGAGGAGAGAAAATTGTCCTACGTATAGTATTTTTGATCAATACACAAGAAAAAATAAAGAAAGTGACTTGGAAAATACATCTGTTTTTAATAGAATTACAAATAAGAGAAAGTAAGGAGAAGAAATGGTTCTACGATTATAATAGTAGTGAGTAAAAAAAAATGGGCTTGAAAAATATATCCGATTTTCTAATAGAAGTCTAATAGAACTAGTAAATAATAAGATATTCAAAAGATAAGCAAGTTGAAACACTTGTTTTTAAGGCTATGAATAGACATAATTCTAAGTCTGAAAATATCTTAATAAATATCTATTATCTTATAAATGTTCACTTTAAATTATATATTTTTTAATAAAAATAATAAAATAGTTTTATAAAAATAATCTTTGACTTAAAAAAAAAATATAGGTCATAATATAAATTTAATTCCAACAGCATAAAAGCTCCTTAGCAGCCATTGCCTTGCAAGTAAGTAGTACCCGACCGAGGGTTTCATCTTTTATTTTTAATGTTTGCTGAGCTCATGTTGAAGATTTTAATGATGTTGTAGATGATATAGATAAGCAATATTGTTTTATCAGAGATAAAGTATGTAAACTTATTGCAACTCA
Source organism: Ecliptopera silaceata (assembly GCA_932527185.1). Lineage (NCBI taxonomy): Eukaryota > Metazoa > Arthropoda > Insecta > Lepidoptera > Geometridae > Ecliptopera > Ecliptopera silaceata. The sequence continues at coordinate 2,319,150 of OW052208.1, read as the reverse complement.
TGTCGGTCTTATAAAAGAGATTCTTAAAACAATCCGTCACACGTTAGACGTACTCAATACTTATTGACAGGCATCACAGCTTAGTTGGTAGTAGCTCTGCCGGCCTTCCATGCTGTGGGTCGTGGGTATGATGTCACAGCTCAGTTGGTATCTCTACCTTCAATGCTGGTCGTGGGTTCGATTCCCACCCATAGCAAATGTTTGTGATGAACATAAATATTTGTTCTGTGTCTGAGTGTTACTATCTATTCTATGTATTAACGAAACAAATCTTTCAATGCTATGGACTTAAAAACGGCAACAGAAAACAAAATACATTCACCATACATCAAATATTATTTAATTTCGTAATGAAAGTCAATCCATCTTAAATAGGTATTTAAGCAATACGATGAATGCGGGTCCATTAAAAATCATTCCAGCATCTCATATCTACATTCTCAGCGTTCAATAGATCTCATCGCATTCTCATCTTCAACATCAATGCAACTATGTCAAGTGCCTCAATGTACAACTGTAATATATCGACAATTGAACGGTGAAATGCATAAGTCACATTTAGACATTGTACTGTTAGCTCGTGTGAATTTAATTTGGTGTTAAATGAGGGTTTGAAAATATATAAGATACAAAATACTTACTAGTTTTGAAAGATTTTTTTTGAACTTAGCGACCACGGCTATGCAACGTAGCCGAAACTTCGAGAATATTAACAATAGGATACGCGAAATCCTACATATATCGAATAAGTAATAATACGATATCAGATTACTTACTTAAGCTCTAATAAGATTTCAATTCGATTTAATTCGTTACAAGTTTTGTTTAATTAAGACTGTTTTTAGTTTTTGTAGAAATAAAAATATTTTTAAGTTACGACACATAAACACAAGAACATGGGTTAACCTTAGCATGTAGTTTCACAACGACATGTAGTCAGTGCCTTGTACAAGAAATTAGACAATTCATTAGGAGTAATTGTTAAGTATGAGTCAGCGTTCTTGACAAAAATCCTTTCATGTGTGTGGTATTTCCGCTACAATAACAGCGTTTTGTTATGTGAGTAATTACCATAGACACTGAGAAGAGACTGAGTATAGATAAATAAATAAATAGCCCTAGTCCAAAACCATGCAAGGCTTGTATACATTTTTTTTGTAAATACATACATAGTGAAACTCAGACATAGAACAAATATTATATATTCATCACACAATCATTTGCTCTTGGTGGAAATCAAACCCACAGCGTGAAAGGCAGAGTTACTACCAACTGAGCTACTTAGAACACCAATCTTTGATTATTATTAATAGATTCACGATATTCATTTCTGCAGCGAATAGAATCTACAGACTTACAGACCTACAAAAAAGAGTCGGGCTCTTTTTTGTAGGTCTGTAAGTCTGTAGAAAAAGACAACTATTGGCAGCACGATTATTTGTCTCTCTCACGCTTTGCCGCCCGTGTTCATCTCATACCTGGATAACGAACAGTCTATCTGTTATTTATTTTTTGTTTGTTTTTTATCTGTTCATCTGTCACAGACATCCGTTCGGGCTGGTGCGGCGGCGGATTCGGCCGAGGATATCAAGAGACGCAAATATGCAGGTCTCGACAGGGCGTACATATTTGCTCCTCTTGGGGTCGAGACTCTAGGTCCGTGGGGTACCGAGGCCCACCGCGTTTTCAAAATTATTTCTGGGCGTCTAGTCGAAGCGACGCGTGACCCGAGGGCTGGTGAGTATCTGGCCCAACGTATCAGCATTGCTATTCAGCGCGGCAATGCAGCCAGTGTCTTGGGTACGCTTCCGATTGGTACTGATTTGGATCAGTTGAACTATCTATAGATCGTTTGCAACGGTCTGTAGATAGCTCAGCTGTTTCTTATGTATTTTATATGTAAATGTACATTTTGTAAATACTGTATAGTCGTAAGTTTGTTTGTGAATAAAGTTTACTTCAGTCTATCTGTTATGTCTATGGTAATGACTCAGTAAAAGTTGCGGTTTAAAGTAAAAATCGTGATTCATTTTGAGTACTAGTTTTTACAACATAAATGATAAAAAATAATAAATGTTTATTGATATTTAATGAGTTAAAGTCATAAGTAACGTACAAAGTATTTTGGTATTCTTGTGGTGTTGGTGTGTTATTTTTTAAGGTTAAATAGTTTTTTTTTGTTCTTACATTATTATTATTTTATTGATATTAAAGAAACAGATATTAAAAAGAGAGAGGTATTAGAGACGATAGTTATTGACAATTCGTTTCTTGTTCTGATATTTCTCTTCATTACAACTTTGATTATTTCTACTTAATTAATTATTTTTAAAAAACATCTATCTCTTTGCACTAAGAACTAACCATTTTCCATAACGTTTCAATTTAAAAAAATAGTATATTTTTTTGTATTCAAGTACTTTGATCCATTAAAACACCATTAGATTTGAATAATTTATTATTATTCAAATCATTAACGAGATCCCGTTCTATTTCACTCACATCATTAACATCACTATTATCATAAGAATATACAAAAATGAGGACTTCAAAAAAAAAAGTAAAAGAGTAAAGCGTCTCTTTGGGAGGTACCGCTTTACAAAACACACGTTTAGTATTCAAAGTGCATGTGCTTCATAATTCCCTCGCTGCTTAATACGGCCTCGACCACCGTATTTCTAAACGCGTTGACCTCCCACCCCCCCCTTTTCTATTCAAAAGCTGGACGACACTAAAACTTTTGTGGAACATGTCAAGGGTCTGAGTATACTGGACGCTTATCTCATACTTGGCCTCATCTCTTTGTTTCACGAAAACGTGATATAAAAGATTATGATATTAGTATTCTGGGTATGATCGAGAATTTAAGGTTTCTGACAACTATGTATTCAGTAAAGATGAAAGAAATCGCACTGGTTTTATTCTCTGTGGGACTTACCTGTACCTCTACCATGAGTTGTCACAGTAAAATCGCCTGACTTTACTACAGTCGTTACGTAAATATTAGTACTATGAATTTTAGTACCCAACTATCCGCTAGAGGCGCTGTACAAATCTTCATACATTTTTTTAACTACAGACGCTAGCGAGTATAGTATATAATTATAGTAAAGTAAAAACTCATGGTAGAGCTACTGGTTACGCAAAGCAAAAAAAAAGATTTTATTGAAAGAAAGAAATATTTTGAGTTTAAAAATCATTTGATCTCTTTAGAATCTTATAGGTATTTTTGAGTTGTTATTTTATGGATTTTCTGGTAACTATTTCGATTAAGCTTTATTTTGTGTCACAAATAAAACAAAATTTAAAAAAACTAAGTGTTGTTGTAGTAGCTTATGTACTACAACAACGCTGATCTTCTTACAACAACTTTATACTTATAAATAAACAAACAAAATTAAAAAAAATATATTTTTTTTGAATTTTAGTAAGCCTAACAGTATTTTATGGTTTTTTTTAACGCTTTGAAAACATTCTTACAAAAATCCATGTGTATATAATAAAATCAACAAAAGTTTTTTGAGAGACTTACGGCCGGTTTCTCGAACGATGATCAACGAAAAAATCAAAGAATTACTATGTGTCAAACTCGAATCAATCGTGATTTGGGTTTCCAGAAACCGGCTGTTAAATCAATATTAATTGAGTTAACACTCACCGAAGTGAATTAACAAAGGTTCGAAGAAAAGAAAAAATATCCCAAAATCACGTCATAAAATCCCTAAATCGAATTCTTTGAGTAACGTTATATTAGCGAGCTAAGTGACTGAGATGAAAGAGAATTATTGCAGAGCCGTGAACCGTGGGTTATTGCAATTAGCCGAAATTTAAATAAGAATGATTTTTAAGGGTCGTTATATATCAAAGTCTAGAAACCAGCAATAGTTCAAAAAAGTCATATTTACAATGTAATAAAATTAGTAAGGTTAGTACTTAGTAGTCTCACAACAGGCCTCACAGCTCAGTTGGTAGTAGCTCCATGCTACGGTTGCCTGGAAGAAATCGCCATCAGCGATAAGGCCGCCTATTGTACTAAATTAAGTTAGTTCTAAGATGTTTTTTGTATTTTCCGTTGTGAAATAAAGTGTTATCTATCTATCTATCTACTGTATAAAAGTAGTCTTTTTTATTCAATAATTTCTGTCACTGATTGAAATAGCTATTAGATTTAATGTAACGTTAGCGAGTAGCATACATAATTAAACTTTAATCTTTATTTTAATCTATTTATTTAAAAAATTAAATAATAAAATACAATTTGTTTTAATTTTATGGTCCGTAATAAATTAGTTCGAACAAAAGAGTTTAAATTCTTTCTTACGATGGACGAATACATTTTTGAAAATATCGACTCACGACTTTACAAAGATATTGAAAATGTTGAAGTGCTTACAAAGTGGTATTAAGCTCTGTTTGAAAGTTAAATAACTTAAATATTAGATTCAATAACTCAATAAAAATAACAATTAACAGGCGTCAACGCTCAATTGGTAGTAGTTCTGCCTTCCATGCTGTAGGTTCGATTCCCACCAATTCGAGCAAATGTTTGTGTGATAAACATAAATATTTGTTCTGTGTTTCTGTGTTTCTATGTAGGTACATACAATTTAGCCTACTTGAAGACTAAGCGAGAGATTTACTAGAACTTAGAATTATCTTAAATTATCGTAAAAATCTCAAGCACACAGCTGTCAAGCTATTTGACCTGATCAATAAAAGTTTTATGAAACCATTAAATATAATGGTTTGAACCATATAAAACATATACCATATTATTATATGGTATAGTTTACGGGTAAGTATTTGCATGTTCGTCCTAAAACGTATCATTTCCTTCACGTCAGCTCCAACGTTGAGCCTGTGAAGGATATTTATCACACTGTTTTTTACGCTTTCTATTCCCTTCACGTCAAGCTCCGAAGCGTGATGGGCTAGGGACTAGACAGTTATATTAGAATCCTAGACATAAAGTTACAAATATAGAAGGGTTTTTGTTTGAAGTCAAATTTCTGATCAACACTGCGATCATGTATTTCTGTTTAGGTAATTTTTTGACGTGACAACGTCTTATAATTCGATAGAGCCGGGCTGCACGCACGAAAAAACATGACTCATGAGGCGTTCTGAGGCGTTCTGAGGCGTTCCATGAAGTGCAAGCGAGAGCGCGGAACAAGCGACAAAGAAGCACAATCGGCCTTGCGTTTGTTGTCACGTTCAACTATCGTCAGTATCGACAGACTACCATTTTTTTTTATATTTGCTGTTAATAACTGAAGTCAAACCCACGACCTTATGATCGAAAGACCGGATCTTCCCACTAGACCAGTGCTCTTAATAAAATGGTATAATAATTTTAGTTTGGAACTCGAGTGCGGTCGTTAGTTCAAAAATATAAAACCAAATTTTTGTGACCAAGCAGAGCCGTCTTTTTGATATGTGATACCACTAATTAGGTACCACAAGTTATGTCGCAATTAAAATTAAAACATTAATAGTAAATTTCCATTCGTTTATTTTGGAGTTTTTAAAAAGACGGTCTCATTTTTACGGCCGCCGGTCACTTGTTAATAATTCATACTATATACTATCAAATGATGTGCAAACTTTGACAGATAACGAGGCCAATTTATCACGAAAATTGATTAGTGAGAAAATAAAAATGATCAAATGAATATAAGAAAAGAAATTGAATGAAATGAAATAACCGATGTTAAAACAAAGATAATTTGAGCTGAGTGTGAACTGTCCAAGTTTGCACTTGATTTGTTAGACTAGACGCTGTTATCGTGTTGTGAATCATTAAAGAGATATTTATTTAACCAAAACAATTGTAATTGTTCAACTAGCACTTATTTTTGTAATAAAAAGTACATTTTATTGTTATATTTATATCGAAATTAGATTACACTATGATGTTCCCTACGTCCAGCAATGAACTGATATAGGTTGGTTGATGATGATGATTTTGCCCACTAAACTCTAATATCACCAGTTTGTTTTACACCTTTTGACTAGACGATGTAAGAAGCAATATTTGACTTTTGAGTGCAATGCACAACTGCGTTTCTTAATCGTTTTTCTAGGCTCTGAGTGTGAAGAAATTAGAAGTAAGTACATATTATAATATTATTTTTTTGTAGTTTAATTGATCAAAAATAAAGTTGACTTTGACAGAACAGAATGAATAAATATGAGACTGCTGTCATAGCGGTCGCAGTTTTCCACCAAAGCATCCAAAATCCCCGCCTACCCACGTAAATGAGTTGAATCTCATCGCAGAAACTAGATATCAGGTTTCAATTAAAGATGGTTTGATAATAATCACAATGCCAGTTTACGTTGAACCCCAAGCCTCTATCTGGTTTCGGATTAATGGCTTATTAAAATTAAGTTCAACGAACCGACTGAGATCAGGTTATGATGGTTGGGGTACCCATAATTATTCCTTTTCAGAGCCAGCCACCGTGAGCAAGGTCCTTTCATTTGAAAGTCTTCGTTATTATTTCAGGTGAAGTTAAATAATACATTAAACATTATTGGCGCTTAACTAAAACGCTGTAAAGTAGGTATATTCATTCCAATAAATTTTGATTTTAGTCGTTATTTTAGTTAAGTCAAGATCAAGTTAATCTATAAATCAAAATAGTAGTGACATAAATGAAAGTGTATGATGGTAGAGCTTTTTTAGTAGTAGTAGGATTCCTTGTACTAGTATAGTTAGTAGGTTAGTGTAGGGCGCCCGCTGGCGAGATAGAGCAATCTACGGAATGGCGCATTTTGGGAGAGACCTATGTCCAGCAGTGGACTGATATAGGTTGATGATGACTAGTTGTACACTGTAGGGTGAATTTTTGTCGCATTGTTATGTTGAAGTTTATACCATCATCTTTTTCATCGGCCTTATCCACAAAAAGAAGTTATGGAGTTGACTAAACCAATCTTCAATATGTTTTTTTTACTAAAAACTTACAAATCCTTGGGATTTGCCGATTATGGGAGCTTACACTATGAAGCGACTTATAAGCTAATACCATAATAAGGTTTATGGGCAGAGGAAACTGTTTTGTCTTATTAGGGATTAAAAAAACATATTATAAATATCTAAAATTGGTTAAAGTTCTATTGAATTGATTTTTTTAAGTTTATTTAATATATTTATTTTTAAATGGTGATAGTAATTACTTAAATATTTTTATCGTCTGTGCTCTATTTGTCTAAGCTTCTCTGTATATGTATTGTTGTCAAAATAAAAACGCTTTCAACAAAAAAAAATCTTCAGAATAATAAACCAATACAAGACCGGATATGGACGAAAAAGCGAAGCAAGTTCCACCCAAAACTAAATCGAACCATATTTATATAATCGATTGTAAATCAATCGAGTAATTGACAACCAAGACTACCAAATAGAGACATCTCCACATAAAATCGATACCAAGTTCATGGTCGAGTCAAATAACATCACCATAATAAATAAATTCAACATGAAAATTTAGTTATTATCTACAACGGCTTCCGGTATCCACGTGCTAGTTTTATCGTAGAATAAATATTAAGAGCACAGAAGGGTCTTTTTAATAATTTATTAAGGTTATGCTACGGCATTACGCACAGAGGCAAGCGTAGTGTAGAACGCCCTCTGGCGAGATGGAGCGACGATCTACGGAGTGTAGCTGGCAAACACTGGATGAGAAGAGCCGAAGACCGGGCTCAGTGGTGCGTCTGCAGAGACCTACGTCCAGCAATGGACTGATAGATTGATTATGATGATGATGATTACGCACAGTGGTAACCGTATTAAAATAAAAGTAGTAGTAATTAAACCTGAAAAATACAAGAAATAAAATAAAAAAGTTACTATAGATTGTTGAAAATGAGTCATAATTAAATGATAAAATGTCACATAATACATTTTTTCTTGGACGGAATCAAATCAATGGCCTAATGCATCGATGATCAACTGATGAGAGAGATCAGACAAGTACTTTTTGAGTAATCTATATGTAAGTCTTATAACGTCGATTGTGACACAGCGACATCTAGTTGTGAAATTGAAACTAAATATACATTTCACGAATTAAATCTATGAAGGTGGTTCGCTCATTTTTGCGAAAATAATTATTAGTAACAAGATTTCTGATAAAAAACTTTTATTAAGTAGGTATTCTTTTTTTTTTTTAAACCTATACTGTCCCACTGCTGGGCAAAGGTATAATCGTCTAAAAATAACGTGGTTCTTTTCAGTTCTTATAATCAAATGAACGGCATTTAAGTAGATAAGGATGTACGCAATTTTCTTTATGGCATATTCTGAATACGCTTCCTCCATCGCTGAAGAAGGGAGGGGAAGTAAGAATGGCTCAAGACGTTTATCGATCCGATTTCGTTTTATCGGATCACCACATTAGGAAATGGTGTACTTTAGATAGACGATACGATATTGCCGCGACAACCCTATCCTTAAAGAACACTTAAGTTTTTTTTATTAGGTAAGTAGATAGGTACTTTGCTTTACTTAAGTTAAGTGTTAGGCTATTTTCGTTAGGTTATTTCGTTACGGAATTTCTGGATTCGGTCTCCACGCTCAAGGCCCGCGATAGAAGAAGCAGTAGCTTAGAAGTTGGTTGTACCAGCTAGTTATACATAAAATAACGGAATTGAAAGCTAATGCAATATTCTGCAACCAAGAAGCATTATGGTAATGCCAGCTCGTTCAGGTATATTGAAATTCAATTTTTATAGAAATAGCTTATAGTTGTGACTCAACTTGGATCGTTTTGCCGTTCAAGTGTTGAAGTTTAAAGTGGAACACGTGATGCACCTGTGCACATACACTTTGGACATCATCTTTGTTTGATACACATAATAAGTTGGAATATGTTTGGAATAATGGTTTTAGAGTATCAATAGCATATTTTTTAAACTATCGCGTTCAGAGCTCATTGTAAAGCGATATTAATAAAGGGGATTTTATCGCGTACCTACCTTTTTACAACAGCCTAGCTAAGTTACAATAGCCGTGGTCTCGAGCTTAACAATAATATCCAGTATAATATACTCTTTACTAATACTTATAATAGGAGTTTATGAAATAGTTTGTCTTGTTTTAAAATAGATTTTAGACTGACATAAAAAGGCAGACTAATCTACTACTACTAAGTAGGTAATCTTAAAAAATGTTCGTAGATATCATGGACATACAACACATCACACTCTAGTCCCAAACTAAACAAAACTTTTACGATGGGAACTTATATGTGTAGGTATCTATTATTAACATACATAGTACTATGTATGTTTTTGTGAATAATAAACATATGATACATAAATATGTACATCACACAAAAAAGTAAAAAAATATTGAAAAAAAAAAAAACCTTTTGCAAACCACCTTAAAATTCACAAATGCTGTGCCCTAGTTTAAAGTACCTTTTATGCAGATATAGTTCGTTAATGGCTATTTAATGCCTGTTCATTAGTGCTCTTAATGGAATTTATAAGCTTAGTCCATACCCACTACTTATTCAATGGATAAAATTATCTAGAAAATATTAAACCAACTGTTTTAGCTTAGAACGCAGTAAATATATTTTTTTCTTTAAAGTTAAGCTAAGCTATCATTTTTCTTTGTTAATATAAAAATTTATGAACTTTTAAAAAAATGCTCTAATATAAATCTAATATAATATTAAGCTCTAATATAATATTCTGCAACCAAGAAGCATTATGGTAATGCCAGCTCGTTCAGGTATATTGAAATTCAATTTTTATAGAAATAGCTTATAGTTGTGACTCAACTTGGATCGTTTTGCCGTTCAAGTGTTGAAGTTTAAAGTGGAACACGTGATGCACCTGTGCACATACACTTTGGACATCATCTTTGTTTGATACACATAATAAGTTGGAATATGTTTGGAATAATGGTTTTAGAGTATCAATAGCATATTTTTTAAACTATCGCGTTCAGAGCTCATTGTAAAGCGATATTAATAAAGGGGATTTTATCGCGTACCTACCTTTTTACAACAGCCTAGCTAAGTTACAATAGCCGTGGTCTCGAGCTTAACAATAATATCCAGTATAATATACTCTTTACTAATACTTATAATAGGAGTTTATGAAATAGTTTGTCTTGTTTTAAAATAGATTTTAGACTGACATAAAAAGGCAGACTAATCTACTACTACTAAGTAGGTAATCTTAAAAAATGTTCGTAGATATCATGGACATACAACACATCACACTCTAGTCCCAAACTAAACAAAACTTTTACGATGGGAACTTATATGTGTAGGTATCTATTATTAACATACATAGTACTATGTATGTTTTTGTGAATAATAAACATATGATACATAAATATGTACATCACACAAAAAAGTAAAAAAATATTGAAAAAAAAAAAAACCTTTTGCAAACCACCTTAAAATTCACAAATGCTGTGCCCTAGTTTAAAGTACCTTTTATGCAGATATAGTTCGTTAATGGCTATTTAATGCCTGTTCATTAGTGCTCTTAATGGAATTTATAAGCTTAGTCCATACCCACTACTTATTCAATGGATAAAATTATCTAGAAAATATTAAACCAACTGTTTTAGCTTAGAACGCAGTAAATATATTTTTTTCTTTAAAGTTAAGCTAAGCTATCATTTTTCTTTGTTAATATAAAAATTTATGAACTTTTAAAAAAATGCTCTTGGACAATTCACACGGTTTAAACTTAGATGTACATAATACCTTTTCACTCAAAAATAATGGTAAAAAATTTGTGTAAGTATAAAAATTTCGTTTACTACATTTAAAGGCTTCATTTGATACTTTTGAGCTAATAAACATAGTTTGTTTTCACATTTATTTTATTGTTATCTCCAAAAAACTGCTATCCTGAGCGACAGAGCTGATCACTTTTGCAGCAATAATTAATTCAATATTGTGTGAATTGTCCAAAAACGATGTAAGTAACGATGACCGCCAGCATGTAATCAAGTAATTCTATAAAAACGGAAGAACAGTTAAACAAGCCGTTCCCATATTTGATAGGAAGTCTAAATTGTCGGCAATTAAAATCAACAGTCGATTAAACAAATTAGCTTTATCGTCTCAATAAATTGTTGTTCAATCAAAAGTCGATAAACATTACGAAACTAACGTATTAAAAAATAGCTATCTAATTATTTTGTATAATCGTGTTTTTAAGTGAAAAAACCAGTAGGTAGATTCAATTGCCAATTCTGTAAAACACAAACAAAATGATAAGGACTTCTAAATAATATAAAAAAGACTAGTATTTCGAAGGTGCGTTACACGCAGCTCGCGGGGTCTTATGTAATATAAAAAGATGTAATAAATAATATAAATTAACGCAACATTATTAGTACAATAATACTTACATATTTTTAAAACATGTTAAGTCTGTTTTAATTTGAACCTGTAAAATATTTACGACCGATGTGGCGCGGCGGGCGAAGATCCGCCTGCGACGCGGAGGTTGCGTATTCGATTCCCGCCTTGGTATAAATGTTTGTACAATCTGAAAATATTTATTCCGGGTGTTCTGAGTAGGTACCTAATATTTGTATTATAAAATCTATGTATCTATATAATGCATTGTATTAAGTATGTCAGTCTTCTAGTACCTACCCATAACACAAGCTCTTCTTAGCTTGGGGTTAGATGATGTTGTGTGGATTGTCCAACATTATTTATTTATTATTATTAATCACTTACACAATAAACAACCAACGAGCAAACATGTTGAAATGTGTTAAAAAGAAATAATTAGAAAAGGAATAGTATACAAAATGAAAAAAAACATGAGCAAAGTCGCGGTTTTTACTAGTGAAAGTAGAACGGAGTTTTTAACTTAGTTGCTAGTTGTTATAGTATAAAACTTGCTAAAGAAACTTGAGAATTGGTTTATGGCTGGACAAGATGAAAGATTGTATTTAATTATAGCTAGATAAAATGTGTTGAAAACCTATTAAACAAAGGACGTTTAGAAATAGCTTAAAATTCTTAAGAAATAGATTTAAAAAAAATACGGTTTCACAGTCTAGTCATAAATTAAGCAGAGCTTGTATTATGAGCCATTACAGCTACTAGATTGCAGATAGAATCCAAATATGTATACTTATATATTTTTTTTACATACACAGAACAATCACACAAGCATTTGCTCTGGAACATAAAATGTAAATAAGTATTACGACAAAAGAATATTTTCTCATAAATAATCGTTAAAAGTGTTTTTTCATGAAAATAAACATACAAATGTACAAAAACGTCAGCAACGTAAAATCTTAATTTAAAAAGAAAAATACAAAGAAACAAATACCATTGAATTCGTCGAAAATATGTTACGATGCGGTGTCTACTACAAAACATATAAATTTTAGTAACATTAAGTTACACTGCGCGACCGCTTTGAGAGATTTACGCAGTCGGTTACAAAGTAGAAACTTACCACGCAATGTAACGCAAAACATCAAAATAAACATAATTTTTCGTTTTTCGTGGTAATCTTTACACGCAACGTTGGTAATTGTAATTGCTTACCTTAGAATGTGAGCTTATTACGTATTTATTCGTGGGAAACGCTTATTAAGTTACATTACTCTAATATCTGCTCTATCTAATATCTGCTGCCCACGCAGATGGCCAGGAGCTGTTACTTCGCATCCGTCCACTCACTGCTACAATACGGCATCGAACTCTACGGACGCGCTGCTGAATGGGAGCGTGTCTTTAGGATGCAAAAGCGAGCTGTCAGGGCGCTGGTGCGAGTACCACAGGACACATCTGCTAGACCTTACTTCAGATCGCTGAAAATACTCACTCTACCCGCGATGGTGATACTCCAAACAGCGTTATACGCTAGGAATAATCTCGCATCCTTGGAAACTCTCGGTGAAGGTAACAGGTACACAACGCGGAACGCACATAAACTCAAGGCTATACCCCGCCGGCTGACCAAAACATCAAAGCTGGTTCATATCATGGCTCCGTCTGTATATAACCGATTGCCAGATAACATACGAGACACTACATCAACGCAATCCTTTAAAAACAAATTAAAGTTATGGCTCACAGAGCTAGCCCCATATGACCTAAACGATATGTAATTGAATGTAGGTACATACGTATCACCTAATTTTATTTAAGAACATGACTTATTTTTATTTTTTTAATTTAAAAATTATTTGAATAATTTATTAAGTATTAAATATTATTATTATTATGTGAATGTAAAAATCGACTTGTAAATGTTTTTATCAATAAATTACTATGAACTATGAACTATGAACTATCTTGAATATGATGAATAGCTCTGAACATTTAATTTTTATTTACAATTAATTATATTCTACAATGATAAATAACATTTAATAGGTATATAAGTCTGACAATAAGATATTTAATAAATAGTTAATACATTATTTATTCGAACATAAGTGTAGTGAACATAAGATAGTAGGTTTTAAAATAAATTAAATTTTGTTTAAAATTTGAAAATTAAATTAAGAAATTTCAAAAGTACTATTTAAACCTAAGATAAAATGGATTCAGTTTGTACCGTAATAAAAAATAAAAACCAATAAAATGAAAATGAGAATTTGCATAATATAAAATACAGATTAAAATATTCCTCTAGAAAAAATCCTTCAAGTAAACAACGCCTTAAAATTATTTTCAAGGAATATACACTTACAGCCGGTTTCTGGAAACCCAAATCACGATTGATCCGAGTTTGACACATAGTAATTATTTGATTTTTTCGATGATCATCGTTCGAGAAACCGGCCGTTAATAGTAGCTAACAATAAAACTAACAAACAAAACACTACAGTAACAAATTAAAAACCAAAAAATGCTTTACGTAAACGCTAGCGCGGAAGTTGCTATTAACGCTCTCATTAACGTATAACCCGATGAAAAGGCTACTCAATAAATAAAAATGAATGAATGAATGAATGAAAAGGGGTCCTATAGTCGTTTCCGGTTCGTGTTGTTTATATCAAAGAGTTTACTGACTATACTGTTTTACAAGCACCCCTTATACGCGTGTCAGACTACTTCAACTTTTACAAGACTAGTTAACATGTTGCAAAATATTTTTAAGCTATTGCATAGCTTCTATCGCGGGCCTTGAGTGTGGGGACCGAATCTGAAAATTCCGTAACGAAATAACCTAATACTGCGCATGCGTAATCCAGCAAAAAATGCTATGCAATAGCTTTAACGCGGCAGTCCCCGAGTGCCACACGTCTTTTTTTTTTCTTATTTTATTAATCAAGATATTAGGTATGCAAATTGTCTAAATACAACGATAGTAAGACAAAGTTGCGTGGCATAGTATGTATAGTAAATAGTAACATACAGACACAGAATATATATCAGTGTCCATCACGCAAAATTTTGTTTTGGGCGGGAATCGAACCCACGACTCTTGTGAAAATATAACTCAGGAACAAATACCTTCTAAGTATCAGCATACCCTTCAATATGACTAAGATGTTTTTTTAACACACCTAGTAAGAAATACACTATTTATTAATATGTTAAACTTTTTTTTTATTATTGTGTCCTGACACCATCTTGCATTGTATTGTCCCTTTGTAACTTGTAGGACCACACGTTTATTCAGAAGACTTTAATTAAGTTAATTAAGTGGTAATTAAATAAAACATTGCTAATGAATGTAGCGTATTTTCTTCAATTCCTGCTTTAATTAATGTGCCTGGATTCTGTGAAATAAAATACGAATTGACTTCATCATTAGTAGGCTATAGCTTTATTTTTTTTGTTTTCCTTATTATTTAAAAGCCTTTCTCTTCTTGAATATCTATATATTTTTTCACGGACATTACACACATCACACTCTAGTCCTAAACTAAGCAGAGCTTGTACTATGGGAACTAGACTGCTGGTAGAATACTTATTTATTTTTGTGAATACATACAAAGAAACACCCAGACACTTGTTTATAGTAACTACGCTAGCAAATTAAGTTAGTAAAAAAATTAGCCCATGTTGTGGCTAGACTGTTATCATATTAGGGCACATAATTAGAAATTAATTAATGTATTATTAAAAAAAACTGTTTATACTAACTCATTGAAAAGAGATGGTGGGAAAAAGCAAAAGAAAGAGAAATGGAAGAATTTGGGGGAGACCTTTGCCCAGCAGTGGGACAAAATAGGTTAAAAAAAAATAGTAACTCATACGCAAGTAAACCACTTTGCGAACATAATGTTTAACGCAGAAACATTATGGGAAGCGTCTGAAAAATATACCATAATAATGTTCAAGAAATAAAAGTTTATTTTCGAACCCGCACACATGATTACATCTAAAGCTGGGGGGCTATCCAGCAAGGGGAAACTTGCGTGACCGAATATCATTTCAGTTGCAGTTCAGTTTTCGATGATTTTACCATAGTAACTCATCAGTATTCCGTGGCGTTTTTGTGGACTGACGTGACTGAGCTTTATAAAATTATGACTGAGCTGTTAAAAATGACAATTTGAGCATGGCCTACCTGATTTAAGCATGACCTACCTGATTTGAGCATGGCCTACCTGATTTTTCGTTAATTCTATAAAACGTTTTTTTTTTCGTATCAAAATCGATCATTCAAAATATCAATAAAAGACGAAGAAGAAAACTGAACTGCAATTTGATCAAATAACAGTTCAAAAACATTGCAGTTGTCAGGATACCCCCCCTGGCTTGAACATCGCTCCAAGTTTCCGTATTATTACGAAGATGGACGAGTAATTTCCAAAGTTTGAAACACAAGTTTCGAAACAGCTTACTCAAATGAAAATACAATGAGATATACTTACAATAAGTAAAATATGCGGTGTCTTGATATTTTACTGTGTAAAATGTTATATAATAGAATATAAAATATAATATAAATTAATAATAATACTAAATATTCATGGACATTTCATACATCACACTGTAGTCCCAAACTAAGCAAAGCTTGTACTATGGGAACTAGATTGCTGATATAATACATAAATACATTTTTTTGTAAATACATACATAGAATACAATATCAGCTTTGTCATTCAACACAGCATAGCCAATATCTTAGGGATGCCAATCGGTATTGATTTGGATCAGTCAAGTTATTTACAGATCGCTTGCAACGGCAGAAAGGTTAATTGTTTGTTTAAAATATGTGACAAATTAAACACATGTGATAATTATACATATATTTCAGTGAATAAATTTCAATTATATTATTTTGTAGCTATAATTTTCTTTAGACATTCCGTTGAAAAGGACTAATAATAAAAAAAGCTCTGCTTTCAGCAATAAAGTTTAAGAGAAAATGAATGTAATTTAGATATAAGTAAATATACTCGTACTAAACGAAGTTTCTGTGCCTCATTCTGTGATTTGGTGTCGAAAATATTTTAATATAAGTCGGAATTGGCGCGGACAAACTTGCTCAACGTCAACTCTGCTGACAAGATGGAGAAACTTTTTTAATAAAATATGTACCCAGGGAGAACCAGATTCTACCACATTTTACGACATCGTCACAGTTTTATTAAGTTAAATTTGTAATTGTGGTATAGACTAGTCCGCTCCAGTGGTTTTGTATTATACACTTTATTTCTTTATTTTTTTTTAATAAACTTTTCTGATTTGGTGATGGCAGGCCTTGACAGAATGATGGCAGGACATACAAGAGGCCTTGGCAGACCAACAGACTGATGGATGGACGATATCGTTGCCGTGCAGGGTAGGACCTGGATGCAAAAGGCCCATTTAAGAAAATAGTGACCTTTGAGGGAGGAGGCTTATACCCAGCAGTGGGCTAGTACGGGCCGATGATGATGATGAAACTGATCTGAATGAGTCAAAAGACTTTTACACCGCTGAATAGAACTTTGTTTGGAAGATACAATTTATAATTCATTTAGGTTAACTTTAATTGGTTATCTGTGACTTAGGGCTAGTTGTGCAATCGTTATGAATACACAACAAGCCCAAAATGTTAGTTGTGTAATTAAAAATTCGTTGAAACTGTTTAAACAAGTGTTGTATTAAGAACTTGAATCTATCTAGAGATCTATTTATTATGCCAACAGTATTTTTATCAAAACTTAAAGTATCATTTATCATGGCTTTTTATTGCTGTAAAATGAATTCTTCTCAATTGTTGAATGAAAAATATCACATTAATAGACGCAGTATTGAATACGACAGAAGAAGCAATGTTTGTTCGTTATAAAAATAACTCCTAATCGTTAAAAATTATGTTTAGTAAATCCCATGATAAAAATAGTTCCATCTTGTGTATAATAAATCTTAGGAAAGATAGCCTTGGACATGAGTATTTTCATTCTAATTTTTGGTATTTTTTTTGGTATCTGGATGTTGTAAAATACAGAGTTAACCATTTTATTGAGACTATAAATGTAAAGGGATCATAGATGGCGTTGTGTGAAAAGCGCATCGTATAATTTATGAGACTGATCTTGAGTAAACTTGACTTTTGTATAAGAATACTAGTTGATGCCCGCGACTTTGTCTTGCTATCGTTATATTTTTGATCCTTATCGTAATAAATAAAAAAAACTGCTTAGATTGGGGCTAGATTAAAGATAGACCCAAGCTAAGCAGAGTGTTATGGGTACTAAAAGACTGACACACTTAATACAATACATTACATAAATAGATATTTGTATTATACATATAAAAAACCCAGAACGCCAGTAATAAATATTTGCAGATCGTACAAACATTTATCCCAAGGCGGGAATCGATTCCGCAACTTCCGCGTCACGGTTACAATTAAAGTTAAATATAATTAATAAAGTACGTATTTTATTACAATCTTAAGAGTATATGTGATAAAGTCACAAAACTCAATAATAAAAAAAACACCTGTTTAAAACTAAATCATATTTAGTTCCATGCTAATATATCACTCGTAAGCGCACATTAAAACGACTGGATTTTAAAGATTGAGTAAAAAGTTCGGCGATAAAACTAAAACATTTAACGGCTCCAGATATCTTAGCTATTAAAACCACCTCAGTATAAAACCCAATAATGCCTTATGATGATCCATTAGTGAACAGAACGCCGTCGAGATCAAACAGTCGAAAATAGTTTCAAAGTGAATACCCCAGTTTATAATAAACGTTTTTGAAAAGTTCTGTAAACATATGATATTGATGTGTATAAAATGCTTTATGACCGGATATTACAAATATTGGCTGGCTCGTTGTTTGTTTAAAAGTAAAATCTATTTTTTGCTGAACAATAAAAATTCCGGTGATAGCTTTACGAGAGAGTAATCTATTTTGTTGGAATCTGTTGTTTTTCAAAACTTTTTATTATTTTACACATTTTATAATTGTTTTTGTTTTTTTTTGTAACTCTTCGTTTCTTATTAGGTTGATAGATAAATTACTTTTGCATACCACAAGCACAAGAAACAAAATACTTAAATGAATAAAAATAGGCAATGCAATGGACGGCCTTATCGCTGAGAGAGATCTGTTCCAGGCAACCGAAGCTATTAGTATCATTACCGAACTGTTAGTATATATCACATTTCACACATTTAGTCTTGAACTAAGCAAAGCTTATACTATAAAACTAGACAACTGATATACCTAATACTTAAATAAACTTTATTTTTTTCAACACATTTGTATAATTGACTTAACTTAAACAAAGCTTTAAGTTAAAACTTAGCTTTAATTGACTAAAGACAAAATAATCTAATACCATTTTCACTATCAGCAATGTCTGCGATCACTTCCTCCCTCCAATCGTAACTTGAATCTAAGTAATAGCTGCATTCATTTAAGTTAAGCTTAGCTTCATTATCTTGGACTTAAGCACTATCTAAGTTCCTAGTATTCAAATAGATAACAGTCTTGTTCACTGACTCCTTGTATTTTGTAGAATCTAGTGCTCTCAAGAGAAAGTTTGGGCTTCCTAGATGCTAAGCTACGTTTCCAAGAACATCCTTCGACATAATTATCACCGCGTCTCGCTTTGCTTTTGATATTCTCCTCGCATCTAAAACTTTACCCACGCATACTCCACTCTAAATCTTTCTCAAACTTTTCACCAGGTTTAGAATTTTCAAGATCCTTCTCAGTGGGGCTATCCAGCAAGGGGAAACTTGCGTGACCGAATATCCTTTCAGTTGCAGTTCAGTTTTCGATGATTTTACTATAGTAACTCATCAGTATTCCGTGGCATTTTTGTGGACTGACGTGACAGCTGTATAAAATTATGACTGAGCTGTTAAAAATGACGTCAATGCCGGTTTAGCACGTGGCCTACCGTAGATTGGGGGGGCTTTCAAAACACGGGGCGAGTTTGATGATAGGGAAAAAAATATAGTTTTTGCTTAATAACTTGCGTAAATCGGAACGTAGCTGATTTTTTTTTGCAATGTTGTCAGGCCTGATTGTTCGGCCATTTTTTCATTCAGATAAGAGTGCGCCGGAGCATGTGCTTTTTCAAAAAAAAATTATTAAAGTTGAAGGTGAAAAGAGCTATGTAATTATTAGCTGAATAACTCTGAATGTGTAGACTAAACTAATGAAGCTAAACATATATAACTTGTATGATTCATTGTTCGTTTTCTTGTGATTAGAAATCATGTTTTGTTTTTTCAAAATTCACATACATGTTTGGACCATTCGAAGTTTTGTTTCATGGGGTTACTTTGATATTTGGTATGGGGTTAAATTGATACTTATCAAAGTGGCCTTTCGGGCCAATATTATGTTACACTATGATTTTAACATAGTTTTCAATCTCACCACAGATTCTCTGACGAAGATTCTCAGATGTCTCTATAATAGAAGAGAAGGATATTGAAATGTTTCTTCTGTTGGAAAGGTCCTAGGTGGGAGGAACCATTTTTACATATTTTCAAGTGATGTTCCAGTAGTAGAGCTTTAACTTTTATAAGGGTATAGAACATTATAGAGCAGTTGATTATTATTATAATATTTATTATATTATATATATTTTAATAGTCTGATTTATTATGAGAATGTTATGCTCGATTTTATCAACAAATAGTTACCTCATGCATAATTACATATCTGTTTGTGAAATCAGGCTTTTTATAATTAAGTGTCATAAATCAATAGATCATATTTTAGAATTGTTTTTTTTTACGCTTTGAGGCTATTTTGCCTACAAAATAGCCTCAAAGCGTAAAAAAAAACAATTCTAAAATATGCCTTATAAATGCAGTCTGGAATAAGAAGATTATGGTTCGATTATTAAGTATAAAAATACTGACAATTTCTAGAGTTATTAAACTTTCACATACTTATTGATTTGTTTTGTTTTATTAGTTTTTGTTAATAAATCAAAGTAGCCCCTCCGAACCAAAATGTGTCATAACTCATAAAATAACCAGTGGAAATTTAAATTATTAATTTATTAATGGTTCCCATTACTTATGATTTTTTTTGGATTTTAATACAAAGAATCAAAAAAATTACAAGTCGTTGAATTTCAAAATCTATCAAAGCCCCCCCAATCTACGGTACCTACCTGATTTGAGCATGGCCTACCTGATTTTTCGTTAATTCTATCAAACGGTATGAAAATCGATCATCAAAATATCAATAAAAGACGAAGAAGAAAACTGAACTGCAATTTGATCAAATAACAGTTCGAAAACATTTCAGTTGTCAGGATAGCCCCCCAGCTATTACTTTGAATACGGCCTGGATTTATGTGGCGTAAGCTTGCTGTCTGTAAGTCGTGCAAGATCTAGGGGATAGGATAAATGTAGCGACACGTTTTGAATAACATTAAGTTACTTATTTCTAACTTGGTCAGATTGGCTGTGATTACCACTCGCTGAGAATTTCAATCTTAACTCAATTGAATAATGAGGTACTTGATCACATCGAAGTATTTATATTTATTGAGTGCTATTTAATGCAAATATACAGCTTAAATTGAGTTTTAATTATTTTTGGATTTTTTTAATATATAAGTAAGTACCTAGAATCGAACATATTTTAGGAAATACATATAAGTTTATCAGTTATATCTATAAAAAAATAAACGTTGACTTGAGAACCTCCTTCATTTTTCCGTTGGTTAAAATCATCCGATTTTGAAATGGCGTTGTCATTTGAATAATATTTTAAAATGTTTACAAAGATAATTAAAAAATATAAAAAAGTAGATAATTACGAAGCTGATGTAAACAGTCGAGGCGAACGTCCGACGGAAAAATTCAAAGGAAAGTCTCAACGATCCTATCAAAATAATTAATAAAGTTTACTGAAGGAAAAATCCGCTAGCCACAATGAAGCTGTTATTTATTTTTCATTTTTCATCTTCAAAACTCTAATGATCTTTAATGAAAAGAAGCCGATACAGACAACTTTTTATATTTTCTCTTTTAAAACTCTGAATCTTCCGTTCCAAGATGGCCGTCGTATTATTATACTTAGTTAGAGGTTTTGTTTTGTCTTAGAATCTATAAAACATAATCAAATTAGTGTTATGTTACCTATGATTATCATAACATATTTCGGTTGTTACAAAAAGGACTTTACTCGTAACAGACTCATATAATTTGGATGTTTTCAAGAGGAAAATGAATAGGTTCTATCTAGGCAAACGCGTTACATCGTAGGCCGCATCATCATTTAACATCAGACAGATGTGATTGCGGCCAAGCGTTTGCCGCATTGTATAATGCATTAAAAAAAAAATATTTATCATTTTTACTCACTAGCAATGTTAATTTATCAAAATATGTTTATTTGCTAAAGTCACACATCTTAAATTGAGATAATAGATACAAATTTTAATCATATTACTTACCTTTTAAATATTTCCTACTGTATGCAATCTCTATATCAAAATATGTGTTAAAATCTATTTCAAACATCTATAATCTAATTTTCAACTTTACTTATTTACCTTTGCAGTTCACTTTAAATAAAGTAAATTCAGTCAATTTCACTCTATAATAAGAAGACTCTTGTTATTCGATCATCAAGCAACAGTTCGTAAAACTGTTCTTCAACCGTCAGTCGACATGAATCCATCAAGCATTGAATATCGGTCAAGCGTGATCGGTAAGTGCCTACTAGCACATTTGAAACAAATTTGCTTTGAAAGAGAATGGAATTAAGCGAGGCTATCAAATATGGTTTTTTTCTGTGATTAAGTATTTATGATCTGAAATCAAGCTGTGATTCTTAGTCAAAATAAAGGTGTGATGACAATATTAAATAATTTTTGAATAATTCATCTAATTCATTTACAAATGCCGAAGACCGGGCTCAGTAGCGCGTCTTGGGAGAGACCTACGTCCAGCAGTGGACTGATATCAGTTGATGATGATGATGATTCCAAACATATATAATATTTAAAAAAAGTTAAACAAATCAGAACAAACAGTATATAAGTTTTTATAAAATAAACATAAAACAGTTGGACTATCTGTTGACTATTAGAAATGAATACCTATAAATAGCTTAACTGATCCAAATCAGCACCAAACACCACCAAATGTTGTTCATTATTGTACACACATAAAACGGAGAAAATTTAAAACACTTACCTAATTTTTTTAGTTATTCCGATAAACTCCAATTAAAAAATAACAGTTTATTTTCACAGTAGTTTAACGTAACTTTCTTATAAATTGTTATATATTATTGAATTGTCTTATTGGAATCTTATCTGCAAAAATAGGTTATAAGTTTGAAAGTCAATTTTGATAAAACAAAAATCTTGTGTTAATTTAAAGTATGCTTAGTAAGATCTGTTTTAAGACTTTTCAATTATGCATGGCTATAAATTACCCTAAAAATATTATCAATTAAATTATATTTTATTTTACTTATACTTATGAGTCGATCATGTAATTTTATTGATATTCCTTTCACATTGACGAAAGGTAATGTTTGTATTGTTCGCCCACTAGATTATTCAAATAAATTAATTTATTTGTCGAACAATACTAGCTATTGTCAATATGTATTGTTTTGTTTGGGCGTTACATATCCATAAAGTGCTTGATCATCGCTAGCTTTATTCCACCCACATGTTTAATGAATTAAAACACATGAAGAATCATTATATATTGTATCATCTCTGTTTCCTTCATTCAATTTTAGATTAGCATCAATGAACATTCGTTATTCTATTGTCTGACATTATTTATGTGTATGAATAAGACTGATATATGTTTGTATTAGAGAATTACTCTTTAACAGAAAATAATGAGCAATAATCTACGCGAAATCTAATCTCACAGCGCTTTAAGATCATAAATGCTTTAAAATTGAATAGCATTTCGCTGAAACATAGCCATTTTCACATTTCCGCTCTGTTACTATTTGATGCTTTAACTTGTCCCATTAAAACGTTTCCAGCCATCAACGGGCCGGCAACTCTAATATTTACATCTGTCGTGTGCATGTTTACTTTTGCCAATCCAACAGATCTCACTGCATTAGCTACATCCGTTGCTTGCAACATCAAAACTGACCATCAAACTTTAGCACTTTCACTGAGAACGCACTAAGTCACACCACTATCGAATCCTTGATAGGTTTGTAGGGCGCGCTATCTGGGGACAAACATCCCACCCCTATACAAACAGGATGCACTGCGATGTTTCGTTCGCGCAGACGACGGGCACAGCGACGCGTCTCCTCCGCCGGCCGGGAAGCGACTGACTGAAAATAAAATTATGTTTGGCCGAGAACACCGGCTTGCATCCGAGTATAAACGAAAACGGCCGAGTGTAATTTTGAGGTGCAAACGAGAAGGGAGAGATGCTATTGGGAATAGAGTGGGACGGGTGCTCAGGTGGGGTGGGCTAGGCAGCGCTGCAGCGGGTTCCTATGCAGGTCGGGTTGCATTCAGCTGCAAGACGCCACTGATCCCCGGCGGCGAGATAGACCTATCATTTTGGACTATTAATGAATTGATGACTTAACTGACCCGAATTGCGGGCAATTTTATTTAATTGTTAGTACAACGATAAAGCAATTTTATGATAAATTGGTTTGGAATTTGAGATAATTGTTTTATGTGGGCAGATGTACCTATTGCTTTGTACAATGCGATCAGTGATAAATTTTCGACAGTCATTTTAATTGTAGAGTCCAATATTTTATTGGATGATGTATTGCCTCTGTGTGTTACTCTACACACACTTTTTCCTATTAGTATTGGGAGACGAAATAGAACCAAGGTATAACTGTGTATCGGGAATCTAGTTCTCACAGTACAAGCTTTGCTCGGTTTGAGACTAGTGCGTGAAGTGTGAAAAATATACAACTATTTTCTCTACTTACATCAAAACAACAGTAAAGGTAAAGTTAATAATAAAGATCCTTAGCACCAGAGTGGACGTAGTGCAATGCTTAATAGGTCACGTCCTCGGTTAGTATAAAATATTCGTTTGTACCTCTATAGTACAAAAAAAGACTTTTTCCAGCAAAAATACTCTAGTTTAGGTCTGTAGTCTCATAATAATAAATAAGTATATACATTTAGCAGAAAAACATACAATCGTTTTAATCCCGAGGTGATCAAAAAAATTTAGTGCATTTTCAAGTACCGTAATAAAATTCTTGGTCCATAATCTTTAAAGTGTAAGAACACGGGTAGAACTTATACTAGGGGTTGGTCCTTGTGAGAGCGATTTTTAAGTTTATGGGATTTTTTGAATATTGAACACGCGGTGAGTGCTTACCGACAACGTTTTCCACTAGACCAAGCAAAAATGACATTTCTCTCAAAGACACTAAATGTTTATTTTTAAAATGCTCATATTTAATATTCATTATGTATGTTTTTAAGTGCTGTTTAAAAATAGCAAATACACGTCTTTGTCTATAATAATAAAGCATGGTGTTTGTTATTTAGAAAATACAGTATTATGAGCATGCAAGGCTTATCAAAGTTAAAATGCCCTTTTTAAATGTATTTTGTTCCAGTGCCGGACAAAGGTCACCCTCTCCATATATATAAAATACCAAAAAAAAACTTGACGTTTTGAAGTACTGGGCCAAAAGTCAGACAAAAATAGATGCATAAGATAGACGTAAGTACTCTAGTCATAAACTAAGCAAAGCTTGTGCTATGGGAACTAGTATAGATTGATAATAGAATATTTTATATACATTTTTTGTAAATACATACATAACATACATTGTAACACCCAGACACAGAACAAATTATGTTTATCACAAACATTTGCACTGGGTGGGAACCGAACCTCACAGCATGGAAAGCAGAGCTACTTCCAACTGAGCTGTGACGCCTGTCAATACAATGTGTGACCACACCTCATTTCACCCACGCTACGCTGTTTCGAGATATTTGCACGAATGTGCCGGGTCGTGGGCGAAATCCTGATTTTACTGCTTTTACTTATTCACTTTATTTCATATTAACACAATTGTTGCGTGTACCTAATAAAATTCCTTAGTAAGGTTTGGTTTGTTTTATTTGATTGTGTGAAGTGGGTATACAAATCTGTGCCGCTTGCTTGGTTGGTATTTTTCAGTTGTACAACATAGTATTTAAAATAAAAATAAATATACAATATACTTTCGTTAAAAATAAATATACATACATAAATAATATTAATATCTTTCATATTCAAGTTATATGTCAGCATAATAATATTTTCTGGTAACCTTGAACCTCCATTCAGAATCTAGAATTTCTTGTTTTAAGCTCAAATTTCGCCTGGTTTCCTTACGCGGATTAACATTGGTCTGGCTGATTAAATTTTATCCCTTTGTCTTTAAGGGGTGGGATAAGTATTAAGCTGAAATCATGTAGTTACAATATTAGTACTATTACAATATTTACTTATAAACCACTTTGGACATGAGACAGCAAACTTCAAAATCCAGGATAACTTCAATATTCACTGGAGTTTCAAATGTATTAAATGTAGTAAAGATGACACACTTCTGTGTCATTTGTTTTTGTACCACCAGTTGAATAGTTTAGTAGTACTAGTGTCACTGAGCACAATTTGTAATTCAAGTAAGACTGGCTTATAAAGCTCATCGTATGCAATCGTACATGAGATAAGCTTTGAAATGTTTTTATTAAATAAACTTAGAAAAGTATTTTTATTTAATTTTTTAAACAAGATTTCTTAACGTATCTGAAATTTTGTAAGAACTCAGTTTCATTAACCGGCTTAGAAGGAATATAATTCAACCTTTGCAGTTATTACATTGCGCACAACAAGATATGGAAGTAGTTTTTATAGTAGGTATCGTGGATTATATTTTTGACAAGAAAATAAGAGAATAAGAATTATTTAATCGAAATTGGACGTAACTCGCTGCAGTTCACACCTTGCACCACACACCAAGATATGGTCGGAAGTTTGTTGTTTATGGTCGGTACTGTCCACGCATATCCCGCTCTGATATTGCAACTAAACGACTGCGTAACTATTGTTTACACTGTCTGCATGTCCACTGTGTGGGCTTCATTTGTCAGGGTGGGCTTCTGTATTGTTTTGTACGTTGCTAGTGCTTTATTGGAGTTCTACTGATGTTGCCAAAGGTGGGTACTGGAAACTTTAACACAGTAAAATCTAAAGCGGTTTCTAGTGTATATTTATTGTTGGTACTGAAATCATCACAACTAAACCAATTTTGAATCTTGTTGGCGGTTGCGTACTTTATAAACTAGATAGCGTTGTTAAAAATGTTTAGCTATCTACAGACCGTTGCAAACGATCTATAGATAATTCAACTGGTTCAAATCAGTACCAATCGCAATGCTGATATTGAAGGAAATTAAAATAAAAAGTAAAAAGATATACCCATTTTAGTAGAGTCTGAATTTTATTTAGTGAGATTGAGACAGGCAAACGTTGTATGGACAAGATGGACAATG
The DNA here is from genome assembly GCA_932527185.1 of Ecliptopera silaceata. NCBI lineage: Eukaryota > Metazoa > Arthropoda > Insecta > Lepidoptera > Geometridae > Ecliptopera > Ecliptopera silaceata. The sequence goes on along the minus strand of OW052208.1, from coordinate 2,292,226 downwards.
AGTAATATCGAGTTATTCGAAAAAAATTGGCTCAGACCATAGACTCTGCTCTGAGCCAAAATAGCTTGTTTTCTGTTTTTAAAGATTATGGAAGTGCTGGTGTTCCTACAGGCACTTACATTAGACTCACTTTACGCTTCAGAAGAACAAACGATGTGCAATAAAAGTGTTCAACAAACATTACACAGCACCTTATCCATAAAAAAGTAAACATCTTCTAGGCACCTATAATCGTAACACACCTAGGCACCTATGGTAGGGGAATACCCTGCCCATAGTTACGAGCATGGTTTTCCCAAGGTTTTCCTTTCCATATATTCCTAAATTCAACCAACCCGAATCACGATAATACGTACTAATGAAAGATCCTGTAATTAGTTACACGCTATCAATTATTTATCCCAGGGTGTGCAGTCCTGGGGGACAGACTAACTGGATTTGCGGAAATCAATCCGTGGTTAGTCCTGGGAGGGAAAGGTTGGTGGAATTGATTTGGACGGTAATGAATTGGTTATCCAATTGGTTATCAAAACAGTTTATCCATGGATAGGTACTTTTAAAAAAAATTTAGAATTATAATTTTTTTTTGGAATAATAACGGCCGGTTTCTGGAAACCCAAATCACGACGATTGATCCGAGTTTGACACATAGTAATTATTTGATTTTTTCGTTGATCATTGTTCGAGAAACCGGTCGTAAGACTTTTAGAAACAATGTGATTAGTCTATCGAATGGTCGTTCATCGTTTGGCTCGTGAAATTAATGGTAGTGTACAACGTCAGTATAATGTTCAAGCTCGATGTTCACCTTGTTATTTGATTTGAATCTCAAAAGTGATACAGAATTGTTGTATGGAGTAATACAATTTTGAGTTAGCCGCTACTCGTATTTATTTGTAAACGTAACATAACTCAAACTAGGGACTTAAGAAGACGCGGATAAAGTGGCAAACAAAAACATTACTACTTTTTTTAATTACATTGAAATTATTGATTATACCTACTAAAAAACGTAATAAAAAATAGTGATATTAAAACAGAAAAAACATATTATTTTTATGATCAAAAGTTCTAGTAAACTAGGTAAGTATTATCGAAGTAACAATATGCCGTTATTGTTCATAAAATAGGTAATAGCTATACATCGAAAAATAATAAAATAAAAACTAAAGATTGAAGAAATAGGTGACCCTTCAAGAAACTTAGCAAGGTACTTAGCAACCTAACGAAAAACATTGTTTCTTATTGAAATAGGTACGCAGTCATAAGAATAGAATTCTTGAGCTTAAAATGTTAGAACAACTGAATACTTAGGTAGGTATAGTTAGCAAAATAGCAACTTATTTTTATACTCAGCAAAAAGCCCGAATATACAGAAACGGTTGCTTCATAAAAACAAAGTACCTACCTACCTACCTACCTACTCACCTACCTATCTTCTTACCTACCTACAGTTGTAAGTAGGTACGATGGAAAATTCAACGCGAAAACCGGCCCCTAAGCCGTCAGCAAAGAATATTTACAGCTCATTTTCAGTGTTTCGTACCTACCTGAGAGCTCTCAAATTGTAGACCGATTCTGTCACGTACAGTCGCGACGAAAATAATATCAGTGAAAACGTTTGTTAGCAACTTTTGGTGAAAGCTTTTGAAGGATTAGGTAACTATAGTTGAAAATGAGATACAGTTTTCAAATTGTTTTAACTCCTTGACTGTTGACGTAAATTTTATACTTTTTTTTTAAATAAAATAATTATTTATTTATTTATTTGAAGCAGTAAAATTATCACAAAGCCATCTCGCGTCAAACTAAGCAAGAAAAACTTGTACTATGAGACCTTTTAATTTTTATTTTTCTAGTTACTTTATTAGATTACATTACACAAACAAACTAAAAATTGTAAATTTCAAAATGCATTCTAAAACAAAAAACTTTAAATATAAGATATAAAATAAAATGCTGTAATACTCAAACAAAATAATTATAATCTTCAATCACACACAGTACAGCTTAATAAATTAACAAAACACTTATCTGCAAACCAGTCCAGCGGTAATATCCTAAGGCGAGGATACACTGTCGCCAGTGATTTACACGCCAATAACTCTCGGTGTGTCCGCAGTCTAATTGCAGATGACCGATTTTACACGCGTTTCAGACAATGGAGGGCGTCGGGCTCCGGTCTTAAAATAAATAAATAAAAATAAAAAAGCCTTTTATTTCTTGCTTAAGTACTTACTTAAATATAACATGACAAATATAAACTAATAGTAATTTTTGTTTTTTTTTTTTAAAGTAGGAAGTATTCTTATTATTTTTTGTTTGTTTTAAATTCTATTTTTCTTTCGCGATTTACGTATATTTTTTTTTTTTTTTTTAATAATTTTTTTTTTTTTTTTTTTTTTTTTTTTTTTTCGCAAGAACCCTTTCGGTGAAGGCCTCCTCCAAAGGCTACTAATACCATTATACCATTCGTCTCAGTTTTGAGCTAGCTTCTTTTAATTCGATTAGACGTTCGTGTGATGACAGAGATGTCACATTGTAGTAGGATTTTACATTGTTTGTTTGTGTCACTCGAACTGGGTAGGTTTGTTTCTTTGGAGGGTTTTGGTCGTACTCTTCCACGGTGACCAACCGGCTTGGAAGATGGCTCCGGTCTTATTTCGTCCTTATTTACTGTTTGTGTTAATGTGTAGGTTTATGTAAAGGAGTTTGTTTGAAGTTGCTCTAAATTCGTCAACTCAGAACAATTTACATTTGATGTGAAAAACTTATCTCTTTACATATTTAACAAAGTCTAGTACCTACACACAAGAAATAAATCTTAGTACTAAAATTGATTACAATGTAATTGTAATAAATTTAATTCAATTTTAACATCTACAAGTACATATTGTGCAATTTAAAGGTAAAATCTGTAAAAGAGTTAGTCGGCTGAGGACAGGTTTTTAGATTTATTTGTTGTGTGCACTTTGTTAAAAATAAATATGTAACATAAAAGTCTACTTAATTAGAATAAATTTCATCTAACAGAATAAATAATGCATTTGAAAATAAAAAACTGCTCTTCAAATAATGATTTGAATTATGTAGATACGTAGCTTTTGTAAGAAAAAGCGTACATTACCAGCTCGGTAATAGATTAAACAACAAAACTTAACATCAAAAAATCAAAAAAATAATATTCCATGAAAGCCAAGACTGGCTTTCGTTTACAACGTAAACTTTGATGACAACGACAATTTAAGTTTTATAGACATATTAGACAACTTGTCAAAATTAATTTATCAAAGTGCTTATAATAATGATTTAAACATCCGCTAATTAAATTATTCTGCTGACAGTCATGTCAGATCATGTTATACAAAGTAGCTTAAATTTATTTTTATAGAATTCAATAATTAAAATGATTGAGGCTAAGCATATAAGCGAATATAGCCAATATCCCGCCAGCAATTTTCATTTTGCTTATACCGAACTACACGTTCAATCCACTCGATTCTTTGACGACTTTTTAGAAGAGTTTGATACATAATACCCCCGCTATTCAGCATTTTACTTAACAACAATTAAAAATAAAACTGTAACCCTAATACAGTAACTACATTATGAAAGCCAACAACACCATGTCAGGTTTTTTAAACCGAAAATTCCCAGTTATTTATGGGATCACGACATGCAGGCGTCATTATTTACCTCCGTTCATTTCGAGTTCAGTGGAGCTTCACGGATACCACACAATGCCGTATTTACATTACAAGTGGCTTCCGGATAAGGCCTCAGAAGCCTCCTTAGATGTAATGTGGAAATCTTTTGTTGGGGATCAAACGATTGCCAGGAACTAGAGCAGCTGGATCTGACAGGTGTCAGTTTTGAACATTATTTTGACAGAAATTAAAAAAACTTTTTTAAGGAACCTGTGGATAATAATCCACATGGAATACCACTGAACATTATATTTTTCTAGTTTAGTTGAGTTTATCTAGTGTATGGTCAAAGAGAGAGAGAGATCCAGGTTGAGATGATAACAAATGCTGGACCATATTTTTCCACCTGTAGAACGACACTATGTTCCATCAACCATCGTTTAAATCACACTTTAGCTTAATTACCTAAAATTCTTTATCATTATCATAAACTTGCAGAAATGCCAAAATCTAGTTTTAGTATTTTATGCTTTATACATCAGATTCAGAACTAATATGCCTCTTCACTGTCCAAACTAGTGGTTCTTATCCAGCTGGAAACATCAGATTCAGAACAAAAACGCCGCATCCATTGTAAAATCCATACCAGTAAGTTTTGTTCAGCTCACTTTGCACATCCATATAAAATTCCTCTTCACTGTCCGGCAGTCTTTATCCAGCTGTAAAGATCAAAGATGCCACATCCAGTGAACAATGGACATCTTCACTGTCCTTTTGTTGTCCATTGCTATAACAACCTCGGTGTTAAATGTCGCCCTGATGCATTCGCATGTTCTTGAACTGACCCACAGCTGTTTGGAGAACAGCTAAATCACTTAAAGCTGCACCGTAGAGACTATTCCAGCTGATAAATCTTGGGCAGTTTTAGCTACACCTTGGAGACTTCTAGTTTAAACATCTGTGGCAGTTTTAAACTTTTTTGTAAAAACGATGACCGTTATCTGTTTTTGGTATACTTACAGAAAAATATTGATTAACTTTATTTTGATAAGAAAACTTTTTTGGAACTAATTGATAATGCTCAGGGCAATATTATTGTTCAAAACTATTGTTTTTAATGGTTGTTAGTGCTGTGATGTTTAGTTAAAGGGTTTGACAAACCACCGTGGAGACGAAGTGACTTTTTAATGTATTTGGCGTCTCTGGGCAGGAGTGCTAAAGTGCAATGTTGATTATACAATACGCATAGAATTAAACATTCTAAAACTACGCACCTTCGTAACACTCACTTGCTAAAGTATAGTACAAATAAAGCGCGAATGTGTCTGTGTCATTGTGATTGTAGTATGATCAGTCATCGTCTTGTATATTATTAATAAATATTTTTACGGCCTTTCGCCATCACCAAGATGGCGGAAGGACGTTGTAAATAAAATACGAAAGAAAAAAAATAACAAAAATACCGTCCAACGTTGCCCATAAACTTAAAATACGAAAAAAAAGAAAAAAAATTAACAATTTACCGTCCAACGTTGCCCACAAACATAAACAAGCCTTGCAACGTGACATTGGCGAAATTGGCTAACCCCCAGACGCCATTAAATAAAAATTGAATTGAAATATTTTTACTGGATCTGCCAGCTAACTACTGTATTAAAAGCCATTATTTTATATTAGTAATTAATATAAATTTGATTATTTATTCTTCTATCGCACTTGCTCAGCTGCTCTGCTTTCCCTGCTGACCTGTCCAGAACCCAGCAGTCACTTGAAAATTATAAGATTTCGCACAAGGGCTTAAACACTGAACCTTAATACCTTTTGTACTGACCGCTTGATGATCTCATTTCAAGAAATGTGTGGGCTCAATGGATAAATACTGCGCGAATTTGAGCTTTATGTCTTGGCAATAAACGAGTAAGTTTTTATTTGTTTTTGCTTGCAATTTCTTTTATTCAATTACGCGTGCAACGCTTGTTTTTGTTTTGGATATATACACATTGATTTAGACACACTTTTACAATAAATGCGATGCAATTAAAATTCAGATTTGCAACAAACTACTAGTTGTTGCAAATCTGAATTTTAATCAAACTAAAGTTTAAAATGATTATTCAATAATATTAATGAGATTTATTAATTAAAGAACTTATGTGTTAGAGTTTAAAATAAAAAATAATTTTATTTTAAACACTCAAAAATTGAGACGATTTAGCAATTTTTATGTGTACCTACCTATCTTATACATCCAAAACACAATTTTTCGCAATTCTCTAGATTGCTTACAATACATCTTTATTCCCTTTAGAAATCTTCGTTTATCCAGAAATAATGTGAGCTGGCCATCAAGAAATCGTTTTAAAATCATTCATCATACGAGGATGATTCTCTGTTTTCAAAGATATATTTTGAAGAGGCTTTTGTGCGTCTCGTAATGGCACAGGAGAGGAAATATGAATGAATCTTACAATTACGAGCTTGTGTGTAAATAACTTATTCGAGTCACATTGCTCGTCAACGCCTGCTCGACTCGCGAACGTTGGAGCGTCACCGCGCAGTGTATTTAAAATACGTGAGAGATACGCCACGTTTCTGATTGGTGTTTTTCGTGATTATCCCTCATGACTAGCTGAGTCAGACTTCTTTGAAAGTAATAATAAGCGTTTGATATTTGTTTTTGGCGCAAAATTACTTAAATTTCTGGGAAAGGCTTATGAAACATTTTTGTTTAATAGTTGTAACATAACTACTAAAATGTAACAATAGTTGTATAGTTTGATAAGGATTATAAGTCAATAAACTGTGTTTATTTAATATGTATTTTAAATAATTATTAAAATAATTTAAACTGTAGTACTTAGATATATATTTTTTTAAATAATAGTAAGTATTCGACTGTGATAGTGTTTTTTTTTTTAATTTTTATGAAGGAGAAGAAAGTATAATTCTCTCTTCATATCCTGCTTGTCCACTTGTCATAAAATAAAGAATATAAGCCTATAGCCTGTATCAGCCGTTAGTAATAAACATGGAAATAAAATACTAGATAGCAATACAAATAAATAATGTGACTTCGTAGGTCGTACTTGTTTTGGCTGAACCTATTTGAATAGGCAAGCCTAGAGGCCGTAAGGATGTGTTCATACAAAATCGAAATAGTAGATCTATCTCAAAGTGTTTAATGGCTCTGCGTTGTAGGGAGTTCCTGAACTCCCTACAACGCAGAGCCATTAAACACTCCCATTTCTTTCACAAAATAAATAAAATATATGGGTATGTTTTCAATTGAGCGCGTCAATGCAGCCAGTATTTTGGGTACGCTGATTTGGATCAGTTGAACTATCTGTAAATCGTTTGCAACGGTCTGTAGATAGCTCAAGTTTCCTATGTATTTTATATGCCTAAGTACATTTTGTAAATCAGTCGTAAGTTTGTTTGTGAATAAATCTTCTTATAGTCACACTATATTGTTTCTTTCTAGGTAAAGTGTCTTCTAGCTGAAATGTCCAATGTTAGTTTCTAGTCCAAAGTAGCAATTCTATGATTTTGTTAATTTCAAAACGAATACTTTCTCAACGTTGTCGTGTTGGTATGAACTACTCAATTCAGAAAATAATATGTAAGTACGTGCTGATCTTAACCGGTGAAGAAAGACATCATTTATGAGAGCAGCAAGCATCAAATCGATTCACCAGAGCATGGCTAAAAATATAGGCTTTAATTGCTGTACAAAATAATTTAAAAAATTGTCATTTTGTAAAGTTTGTTTGAAGGTTTTAACCCTTTTTCAGCTGTTAAAAAACCACCTAATTTCGCAAAGGACCAACCAATTGTAAAATTACTTACTTAATTGTACATGAGCCCTTACAAAACAACAAAATTGTGCCCAAAAGATGCCATCCGAACGAACAGGCAAATTTGAGCCGGGCTATATTAAAGCTAGAAATTCCTAATATTACACTACCGTTATATGTGTACCGTAAGAGTAAATAAATAAATAAATAATGCTGGACAATCCACACAACATCATCTAGCCCCAAGCTAAGCAGAGCTTGTGTTATGGGACTAGAAGACTGACATACTTAATACAATATAATACATAGATCGATATTTTTTATTATACATATAATACCCAGAACACCCGGAATAAATATTTGCAGAACATATAAACATTTATCCCGAGGCGGGAATCGAACCCGCAACCTTCCGCGTCGCAGGCGGACCATCGCCCACTGCGCCACATCGGTCGTCTAGAGTAGAGATAGTATCAAATAGTTTTTATTTATCCTTTTACTATTAATTAAAATTTAGATGTTGAGGCATTCAAATTGGTATGATAAAATTGTAAGCAAGCGCCAACCATCAGAATAATATACCAACATGAAATATTTTAAAATAATAACGATCGGCCGGCTGAGAAGATGTTGGAGAGACGATCTCGACTCATACGTGACGGAGTGGTGGATAAACGCAGGAGATCGAGATGAATGGAAGAGTTTGGGGGAGACCTTTGCCCTGCAGTGGGACACAAAAGGTTAAACAAAAAAAAAAACAACGGTAGACGGCGTCGAGGCCGACCAAGGAGACGATGGCGGGACGACCTAGACACTTTCGAGAGGAATTAGTGGTAAAAAGTGGAGAATAGGAATGAGTGGCCTTCCACTCATTCCTATTCTCCACTTTTACTTGGGTTAGACCTTTGCCCAACAGTGGTACGATATGTTAGGAAAAAAGCAACAACAAGCAAAATAATATGCCACCGTTATCTACAAGACTATACCTTAACTAGACGATTTAAATGGGATTCCCGAAAGTGAGCTTTTCGCGGTTGCAAATGATTCGGGTTGAACCCTCGGAATCACCCTTAAAAATGTACCAAGTAAAGGGCAGTTTGATGGCACGTAATTACAAAATGGTTTTAATTTGACTTCGAGTTTCTAGTTGTTTAAATATTCACGTTTTACAAAGAGGTTTTGAAAATTTGAGAGGTGATTAGTAGGTTTTGAATTTAAGCTATCTGAATAGATAGCTAGTGTAGTACTAGGCGGCTTTTTTATGCATAAAAATAAATATATATTTATATTTAGCAGTAGGTAGATATGGTACTAGCTTGGAGAAATATGTGAAATATGTAATATGTTAGGCTTAGTAGTATTACTCGGTAGAGACAAGTACTAATAGGTAACCTATAGTGAATTTATTTTTAATTGAATAAAATAAATATTTTGTTAGTAATAATATACAAATGAACCATAGAAAAATATCTATGTACGAAACTTATAGTAGTAACAAGTTTATAAATAACTAAGAAAATAGTAAAAACATCAAGAAATTGTTGTTATAAAATTCAATACTAACATGTTTTTGTAATATGCAATTACGCGTGAAATCGATACTATCAAACTAGAATATTGCAAGCAAAAAACCAAATCTCATAAACATAGTACAATGGATCCAGTTATGTAACTCCTATTACATCAAAAATAACACCTCAGCCGCTGCGCTGACTTGCGCCCCGGGCATCTCGTTATACAGGACGTTTGAAAAATTTATTGTTATTAGTTGGCTAGCCGGTGTGGCCAGGAACATAGTATAGTGTCAGTAATGCAACTATATATAAAAGGTTTATGATTATATTTTATCACATTTTTTTAAGAGATCATTATATTTGTTATGTGTATAAATTCAACTGGTTTTGTTTAAGTGAATTAAGTGAATAAGTTTTGTGCGTTTTATTTCTCAATAATGTAAATTTCGTTCAAAAATATTATAACAAAATTAATAAGCACACCCCGTTTAAAATTAGTAAGCAGATCGCGATTTTGTTTTTACTCATAAAAAATCGATTAGTCTTTAATCAAAATAGATCTGAATAATATAATATTAAAAATGAGGTTCATTTATACTAAATTGGGGCCATTTATATGCTGGTAGAAAACTATTATATTATACAAATACATAGTACATAGAATAAAAAATACAATAACGGAGACGTCGGCATAATTAATTTCGTCTAAAATGACAAACTACTGGAAACAAAAAAATGCCACTAGTTTGATAACTAGTAATTATAGAGTTGCTCGTCTGAATTAAAATATTTACAATGTCGAAGGGTGGCTGTGAATAGACTTTCACGTGTTTTATGCAAAATGTACTCATGAAACTGAGCTCAGCTAGTTTGTAGTTTTTGATTCTAGACCTGAACGTTCTGAAGGTATTAAAGTCGGACATTTTTAGTATTCAATAATTTCGTTCGTAGTATCGAATTACTTAGGCTATAGAAACAAAAAATAGTGTGAATTTAGTTCTGTCTCTGAATTATATGTTACTTAAACTAATAAATATAAACAAACAGTTACAATTTTAAAAAGGAACTGCTGACTGGAAGCTGTCAAATTAAAAAAAAACAATAGGCCTTCAAATAGTTGAAAATTTTTTGTGCGCATGCTCCAACTTCCGCCATGTTTTTCGGGCACTTTATTTAAAAATGTATGAGAAATGCACGTTTTTTGAAGAAAATAGTAATAAAACCAGTAATAATATACATAATTTTACAATCAGTTCAATTCAAATTATTGTGCATACATAATAAAATTATATTACAAGTATTTTAATTAAAATATATAATGTTATCTATAAGGAAAGGTAAAAAAACGTTGTTGATAAGGAGTATGCTGCAGTGATACGCGTAGTAAATCCTTTCAGGAGAATTTATATTACATATTTTATTGACGACCGATGTTGCGCGGCGGGCGAAGGTCCGCCTACGACGCGGAGGTTGCGGGTTTGATTCCCGCCTTGGGATAAATGTTTGTACGATCTGCAAATATTTATTCCAGGTGTTCTGGGTATTTTATATGTATAATAATAATATCTATCTATGTATTGCATTCTATTAAGTATGTCAGTCTTCTAGTACCCATTACACAAGCTGTGCTTATCTTGGGGCTAGATGATGTTGTGTGGATAGTCCAGCATTATTTATTTATTATTTTCATTTCTATTATATTAAGATATTTATTATTTTTTTGTATTTACTTTTACTCATTATTATTTAATTACTTATTATTATCCTAATCTCTCAACTAGTTCGGCTTTATTTCCTCTTTGAGGACGACCATGGTATTTTAACCATCATTGTAAATGAACACAGTTGTGGGCTTCTACGGTCGGATGCACTAACCAGGCTCCGTCAATTAATTTTTCATTTAATTGCACTATTAAAGGTGATAATGTTTGTTGCCCAGCCATTTCTATAAAAAGTGCCCGAAACTTTCATATTACCGCGTTTTTAACATGGCGGACGCGCATGCGCTGAGCATACTGTGGACAGGTCTATTGAGCAACGTAAGTTTGATTTTCATAGTTTATTGTTTGTAAATGTGGTTTTATTCAATTTAAAAAATAAAATTAAAATAATAAAAATAAACTGAATATATAAACCATATTTGTTAGACTATTTCTTATAATTTTACTAAGAAGCTTGAAATAACAATACCTAAAATTATTATATTTTCATAAAAAATCTATCGAAATCAACTAACACGCGACACCCTGTATAATAACGGTAAGCGTATAATATGAAGGAGCCGTTTTGATATAGCGAGATAGGCGATTTTATTCAGTGATCAAGTTGATTTATATCTTTATTGTAAGGTCCAAGCCGCTGAATAAATCTATGATACTGGACAAAACCGGTTTAGTCCAAGGTTTTCAAAACTGACGCCGTTATATGACGGTTATTTATAACGTATAGGCGACCAAGAAATTGGTTAACCACTCTCTGAATATCATTTGCACGTACAAAACATCAAGGGCTATTTTCGCTTGACAGATTAATAACTGCTACGTCAGAATCTATCAATCTGTAATCCTTAGCGAATAATTATGTTACTGGGAGATGTCATCAAAAGTGGTAAACCAATTTCTTGGTCGCCTATACATACATAAATGTTGGCCATCTAATACGACACGACAACCTCATCAGTAACATCATGAAGGAAAGGTAGAAGGTAGGAGAGGAAGAGGAAGGCCGAGGATAAACTACATGAGCCAAGTAAAGATGAAGGTTGCCCTCGTGTCGTATAAGGAAATCAAGGAGGCTCTGAAAATAAATAAATGTCGTAACTTGCATTTATTACCAGACAAGATAGTAGCTCTTAAATAAGAAGAAGAAGACATAAATGTTAAACATACAAGTATGTCCCTTTAAGCTTAGAGGCTTCTAATTGTAATCAATGTAATAAGTGGCTATCGCAAACGTATCGAAACAGTGTATTCAAGTAACACGCGTTGACGCTAGCTCGACTACCGAACGTTGCAGCGTCACCGCGCAGTGTGTCGTGAATGTGCTAAGTTTACGAAACGTTAAGTCTTTTAAAGATTGGAATAGAAGGAAGAATAGAACTACCTACCACTAAGTTTTCTCCGGCGAGATGGAGCGACGATCTGCGGAGTAGCTGGCAAAAACTGGATGAGAAGAGCCGAAGACCGGGCTCAGTGGCGCTTAGGAGAGACCTACGTCTAGCAGTGGACTGATATAGGTTGATATCAAAGTCAAAGTCAAAGTCTAAACTACTTTATTCAGTAAAATCACAAGGATCATTTAGAATCGTCTTATATACTAGGTGATTCTAGGTGCCAGTTCCACGCGACCAGAGCCTAGAAGAACGGGCAAGAAACTTACGGCCTGGTTCCTACCGTTTTTTTATATGATCCTTCTTACAAAGAATTACTATTAAACTAAATTATTAAACGATAATTATTAGATGATGATGTAACGTTTTCTATTAATTATATCTAATCCTATTCAATAAACACAGTTTTTTTTAAGTTCCTTATTTTCAATACATCACCGTCTTATTAAAACGGCGGCCAATTCGTAGAAACTAAATGTTTTAGATCGCGTTTAGATACACACTTCCTTTGATAGTTCATTTCAACTATGTGTAGTATTGATATTTTTTCCAGCAATAAATAATACCATCTTAGGCCATCTTGTATTACGCTGTTTGAAGCGCGAAGGTGTGAAGAACATATAAAAGATGAGTATTTTTTGTCTTTATTAGGTACTCTCAGAATAAAAATAAAATAATGCTGGACAATCCACACAACATCATTTAGCCCCAAGCTAAGCAGAGCTTGTGTTATGCGCACTAGAAGACTGACATATTTAATACATTACATAGATAGATATTTTTAGTATACATATCAAATACCCAGAACACCCGGTATAAATATTTGCAGATCGTACAAACTGTTATCCCAAGGTGGGAATCGAACCCGCAATCTCCGCGCCACATCGGTCCTCGAAGAATAATAGGAGCGAGTGGAAGTACTTATTTTATGCAGGTCTCGACAGGGCGTACATATTTGCTCCTCTTGGGGTCGAGACTCTAGGTCCGTGGGGTACCGAGGCCCACCGCGTTTTCAAAATTATTTCTGGGCGTCTAGTCGAAGCGACGCGTGACCCGAGGGCTGGTGAGTATCTGGCCCAACGTATCAGCATTGCTATTCAGCGCGGCAATGCAGCCAGTGTCTTGGGTACGCTTCCGATTGGTACTGATTTGGATCAGTTGAGCTATCTATAGATCGTTTGCAACGGTCTGTAGATAGCTCAGCTGTTTCTTATGTATTTTATATGTACATTTTGTAAATACTGTATAGTCGTAAGTTTGTTTGTGAATAAACTTCATTTGTTTTCTTATTTTTAGTTTTATCTAGTTTTTTGTGTTGCAAATAAATTATTTTATTCTTATATGGTTGGCTTAAAGTTCAGGAAAATGACATATGAATAAAAGAACTAACGTAAAAATTTCAGTGGACGTACTCAGTGAATTAATACGTCACTTTATCAAAGAAAAAACTGTTTTTTTTACTTAAATATCAAAGACTTTTTTCTGTGCAAAAGACCATTGGAATTAGATAAATAACATCAAAAGCACCAAAATATGGTGAATTTGTTTGTTTTTAATTATACTTTGATTGATCTAAATTCCTATAAGCCATGACCCCTTTTTCATTACATTTTTCCGATACCCGCAAACTTTTCTACAGCTTTGTTTTTCTGAAAAACCATGGCCGTTATAAATAAACGTAATTTAAAAATTATTACAAAATTCAATGGTCTTCTTCTTCTTCGTGTCGACATTTCCGGTTGTTAAATGTGTCAGGCCCAAAAACGGGCCACGTCAATGGCACTCTCCGTGCCTTTGCAGAGCTCCCTTATAATTCAATGGTTAATAAGTAGAATATACAAAAAAAATTGTTATTAATATTTTTTTTCATTTAAATGCGTTTCAATTGTAACAACTATATTTCGCGTTACTCGGTTTTTTTTAGTCTGTAGTTTGGTTGGCGGATTTCAGAGTTCCGGCTGGCAACCCCATCAAGTTTTTTTTTGTTCGTTCATCTGTCAAATCGACATTTTTCATTTTGGCTGAATTCGCCGCTAGCCTAGCGTCGCAAACTTTCTTATTTTATTAAAACTGTAAGTTTTACATTAAATAGTGGCTAAATTAGCATCAGTGATCGATGGCAGTATTGTAATTAGAAGGATATTTTCAGATTGGTGAATTTTGGTGTACACGACACTTGTTTTTTTACAATCGACGCGACGCCGGCTGCCGATTTTTATCGTTGTAAATCCAAGCAATCCCTGGACATAAACCCCAGGTAAGCATTTGTTCTTGTGGATTAGGGTTCTGCACACAATTTCTGTTAAAAAATTCAACTTTCTAACACATGTTTTTTTCTTAGCACAATTATCAAAATTATAATTTTTATTAGTAAATTCAACTAAATACTTTGTAAAACGTTTCCCCCATGTGCAGCCTATATGCCTACAAAATTTCAGAGCTGTCCGACCAGTAAAAGTTCATTTTTTACCCAATTTTAAGTTGTCATTCATCGTCGTAGAACGGTTTCATACTTTGTTTTTTTACTAGATTTTCTTTCTTTTACAGGGAGTTTGGCTTGGGCCAACCAGTCTGTGTAGGCCAACAAGTTTGGATAAGGCCAGCTATTTGGTTTAGGCCATACAAACATAATTTTACACCATACCAGTGTTTGAGAGCTCGACCATCCCACATCGGAGAGTTTGGAGCTCACCTGGTTTGGAACTATTCTTCTGTCCGCTGTACAAGTAAGATAGTGTCACAGCGTTAGACAGGGTTCTGCTGACGAAGCCAAGGGGGCTTCTGTTTACCGAAGGACAGGCGCTTCTGTGTCCTGTGTTGGTAGACCCTAAGCAGATAGGTAGGGAAAACATTACTCATTTTTTTATTTCCACTTTCAAGTGGATGGCGCTCAACTTAATTTTACTTCAACAACTTAACCACATAACTCAAACTTAAATATTGACACCACCGTATGCAATTCATTCCGAGAAACCCAAACTTTAATTATAAGACCTAAGCCCTTAGCCGGAGCATTTCTTCTAAATTACCTTTTAGTTAGTGTAACTTGTGTACCTAGTTTTAAGTAATTAATATATTTGTTTTCTAAATTTAATACAATACAAATTTATAATATAAACTAGGCCTGCTTTTTATTTAAATCCCATGTATAGGTAGGTGTAGATTCATATAGGTAACAGTAGCGACCCAACGTGTGGGGCTTTTCTCGGAATGGTTGTCATGTCGAATCAGCTGTGATAAAAATTGCATTTTTTTTTAAACGTGTCATTTGAGTTGTGTGTGTTTTATTTTGTTTTGTGTCATAACAAAATATTTTACTTTATGTGAGCAAGTACCTTATTTTTATGGTGTATTTGCACATGTAATTGCTCACTGTTTTATTTTTAAAACTTTGTTTTTGTGTAAACAAAAATATTTTATTCATGTAAACTTGTGGTGATTTGCATATTTGGTGGAATAACTTTGTCAGGCATATTTAAACAACTTTGAATATATTTCTAAAACATAAATAACAACTTTTGAAATCAAAATAATAACATTACATTTTTGGTACAGTCAGTAACAAAAATTGCTAACAGTTTTTTTTGTTTGCGTTTTGTTCACACATTGTTTAGTGTCGAGTATCGATTAGTACTCGCACGTTTACTTACCTTTTACTTAAAACTTTATACAATCTTAACAAATCTCAACTTTTTATTTGAACTTGAACATTTCCGGTTCTTTTCGCCATGGAGGAACGCGTTATAGCTTTTCAGGCGCTACACAAGGACGAACTGGTACATGAAGTACGTATTAGGGATGCTGTGCCTGCCGCCGATGTGTCTTCCTTGCGAGCTCAGATAAGATCTTTGGCTAAAGAGGTGCCTTCAGATTCGATCGTTTCATTTGAGGGAAAGGTGTCCGATGAGTTGCGAACACTCGAGGAAAAACAAAAAGAGTTGTCGGAATTGTTGAAGGCTTCGGTAAGCCCTAGCTTGAAAAATTTAACACGCATTCAAGCTTTAGCACATCATGTCTTTCACCGCCTTACGCGGTTGGAGCCCATAGAAGACGCCGACTTGTCGACACATTTAGAGTTAACAAGTAACTTAAATAAAGTTTTGCAAAAGTTGGATAACATGTTAGCTATTTTTAAAACAAGTGTGTCTGACGTTTCACCCGCTTTAAGTCCAAGCGTTTCACCCGACTCGAACCCAATCGTGTTACCGGTTCCGGTAGTACCATGTAAGAAGTACCAAATGGTTTCGTCGTTAAACCTTAAATACAACGGAACCACTTGCGTGCGTGTATTTTTACAACGTTTGGACGAATTGTGTGCTTCGCGAGGTATAACGGAACAGACTTTGGTTGCTTCGGCTGCGGAGTTGTTTGAGGGGGACGTTCTCTGCTGGTTCCGTAGTATTCGCTCCGAGGTCAGCAGCTGGTCGGAACTTAAACAATCATTGCTCGATGAGTATCTCCCCTATGACTTTGACCGCCGCCTTATGCAGGAAATTCGTGTGCGTACCCAGGGTCCAAGCGAGAACATTGTCGCATATGTTGCAGTAATGTTAAACTATTTCAGCAGACTTTCATACCTGGTGCCCGAGAAGGAAAGGTTCGATATTATTTTTCAGAACATTAGGCCTGAATACTCAATACCGTTGAGTACCACCGAAATCACGTCGTTAAAGGAACTGAAAAAGTTGTGCAGGATGATCGAGTGTGGAAAGAACCGTGCACAAACTTTCCTCGAACCACCTAAACCAGGAAGCGGTTGTTTAGCACCTGATTTAGCTTCCAAAACTTCAAAAGCTAAAGTTCATGCTGTAGCGACTCCTACAAACAGGTTCTGTGCCCGCTGCCGAGTTGACACCCACAGTCTCTCTGAATGTACGTCTACCGACATTGTTTGTTTCCGCTGTGGTAAACAAGGCTTTACAGCAGTTCGTTGTCCTAGATGCAAACCTTCATCGCCACAAGCGAAACCTGATAATTTAAAAAACTAATTTATTCGGACCACCGAGACAATTCTTCTAATTTTGATAAAGCCGATTGGCAAAACTACCTTAAACAATTAACCTTTTTCTTTTCGTCATACAGGAGTGTCTCGATGGTTCGTGATTGTCATGATAATCGTCCTTTTCTTCGTGTTGAAGTTCTCGGTCACCCTTTACGTGGTCTGTTGGATTCTGGTGCTACCATATCCATTTTGGGAACTGATGCATGTAATGTTTTTTTGGAGGCGGGAGCTACCCTTCACCGCAGTGATGATATTACTCATATCACCTCTGCGACGAATTCCCGTGCTCCGGTTGTAGGGTTTTTTATGATGCCAATAAAATTTATTAATATAACCCGTGTTATTAAGCTGTATGTGGTGCCCGATGTATCCCCTTCTCTTGTTCTAGGAGTTGATTTTTGGAGAGCGTTTAATCTTGCCCCAAAAATCTTCAACAACAATGATTTTTTTGTTAATGTTTCGGATGCTGTCGTTTCTGAAATCAGGTTTTTACAACCTTTTGAGCAATTACCTATGTGTCAACAGGCTGTCGCAGAGAAAATGGTAAAAAGATTCGAGTCAATTTCATTCGAAAAGAAAGGTTTAGGACGTACAATTCTTCTTACCCATGTTATCGACACCGGAGATTCGCCGCCGATCAAACAGCGCCATTACCCGATGTCTCCCGAAAGGATAAAGGAACTGAATAGGCAGCTGGATGAGATGCTCGAACAAGACGTCGTCGAGCCTAGCAATAGTGCCTGGAACAATCCCACCTTGTTCACTCCCAAATCCAACGGTGAGCTCCGCTTTTGCATCGACAGTCGCAAATTGAACTCTGTAAGTAAGCATGATGCGTATCCTTTACCCTATATTTCTCGAATCCTCGATCAACTTAGGGATGCTAAGTTTTTAAGTTCTATTGATCTCAAGAGCTCCTTTTGGCAAATTCCGTTGGATCCTGTGTCGCGTGAGAAAACCGCATTTACCGTGCCGGGTCGTGGTCTGTTCCAGTTCAAGGTAATGTGTTTCGGTCTTACATCCGCTCCAGCTACACAACAAAGGTTGATGGATAAGTTGTTCGGTCCTGAATTTGGTGATAGGGTTTTTGTATACTTAGACGATATTATCATCGTAAGTAGTGATTTTGAAGAGCACATTTTGTTGCTGTCTCGAGTTTTGGAACGTTTGCAGTTTGCTAATTTAACTATTAACTTATCGAAGTGTCAATTTTTTCGCAGAGAGTTGAAGTACCTCGGTTACGTTGTCGATGAACGAGGCCTTCGAACTGATCCTGGTAAAGTTCAGGCGATTGTTAACTTTCCTACGCCCACTACCCGGAAAGAAGTCAAAATGTTCTTGGGTACTGCGTCATACTATCGTCGGTTCATACGAGATTTCAGTTCTATCGCTGCTCCACTGAACGCGCTGACATCTACTCGCAAGAATGCTCCTCCGTTCCTTTGGACCCAAGAGGCTGAGCAGTCGTTTGCAGAGTTGAAAGCGGCTTTAGTGTCGGCTCCGATTTTGGCGTGCCCCGATTTTTCTAGGTCCTTTTCCGTTCATTGTGATGCTTCTGGCTACGGTATTGGAGGAACCTTGACTCAAATTCTCGAGGATGGTTTGGAGCACCCCATAGCGTTTGCCAGTCGATCATTGAATAGGGCTGAAAGAAACTACTCCGCCACCGAGAGGGAAGCGCTGGCAGTTGTTTTTTCCGTCGAACATTTTCGTCCGTACTTGGAGGGAGGTCCTCAATTTAAAATTATTACAGACCATTCTAGCTTAAAGTGGTTCTTTAATTTGTCAAATCCTACTGGACGTCTCGCTAGATGGGGATGTCGCTTATCGCCGTATGACTTTGTCATCGAACACCGTAAAGGCAAGGACAATGTGGTTCCTGACGCGCTTTCGCGAGCAGTTCCCATTCTTGCCATTGATCCCCCGTCTGACCCTTTACCTCGAGACTTCTGGTATGACAGATTATTGGCCAAGTGCACTAGGTCTTCTAAGGCTTGTCCAAATTATTCTGTTATAGACGGTAAGCTGTGTAGGTATTCTAAAAATAAATTTGGTCTATCCAGTGAGTTCGACTGGAAGGAAGTAGTTCCTTCGTACAAGCGTTCCGAGGTTCTTGAGTTTTGTCATTGTAGGGATACGGCACCACATTTCGGAACTTTTAAAACTTATAAGCAAGTTTCCTTGCGCTATTTTTGGCCTAGGATGTACCAGGACGTGGTTAATTTTGTGAGAGCTTGTGAGACTTGTTCCGCTTATAAGCATTCACAAGAGCCACCTAAAGGTCTAATGGGAGACCCAAAGGTATGTTCTCGTCCTTTCGAAACCATAAGTATTGATTTAGTCGGGCCCTTACCGCCCTCTCGATCAGGTTTCACCTTTTTATTAGTCGTTGTCTGTTGTTTCTCCAAATATTGTTTGTTGTATCCACTTCGGAGAGCCCTCGGCAAGTCCATTGCCCAATGTTTGGAGAATGGTGTGTTTCTGACCCATGGTGTGCCACGTACAGTGGTTGCGGATAACGGTACGCAATTCACTGGTAGTGAGCTTAAATCCATGTTTCAGAAGTACGATATACCTCAAATACATTTTACCCCTCGCTATTGGCCGCAAGTTAACACAGTCGAAAGGTATAACAAAACAATTGTCGTTGCTATCTCTATTCTTGTTAAGAATGACCATCGCTCGTGGGATACTACTTTATCTAAAGTTCAGTTTGCGTTGAATACGGCTGTCAATGAGACCACTCGTTTTACTCCTTTTTCCCTTGTTCATGGCCGTGAAGCCATTCCCAGCGGGAAGTTTTATGGTTCGGCTCGCTCGTCTCAGGGAGACCTTTCGTGTGCTTCGCGAGAAGATTACATTTCCAAATTAGGTGTACTGCGTGATATTTTCGGAAAAGTTGAAGAAGCTATCGCTAAAGCTCACCTCAAAAGCGCGGTTTATTATGATAAAGGTCGTCGCGCGCGTGAGTACGATATCGGCGACATTGTCTGGAAAAAAACCTTTCCTCAAAGCGATGCCAGTAAGTTCTTTATGGCCAAGCTTGCACCTAAATATGAGAAATGTCGCGTAGTTGGTAAACGTTCATCTTTAGTATACGAGTTGGAAAGTTGTAGCACTGGCAAGCACTTAGGCGCTTGGCATGTTCAGTATCTGAAGAGTGATGGTTCAGACGGCGTTTTACCTCCTGGCTAAACTTGTTATACTTTGTTGTTAAATGTACTGGGTCTTGAGTGGGTTCGATTACGAATTAACATGTTACTTTTACCCTCAATCGTGGATTACCTCCACGGTTGAGTTTTTTCTTCACTACGGTCTACCCCGTTGGTGAGTTGAATTATACCACGTCTACCCCGTGTATGTAATTCGTTTGTTTTCCCTCAACTATGGATTGAGCCCCATAGTTGAGACTTTTTCACTACGGTTTCACGCCGTCGGTGATATTTTTGTGTGCAGCTTTGCCTTTTTGTACTTTTGTTTTTTTTTCCTCAACTATGGACTGGTCCCCATGGTTGAGTAAATGTTTGATGTTCCATCGAGCAGCGCCCGGACGGGAGAGATTACTTTGGATTGTAGTACCAAGTCCTGGCAGTCGGATTAAACATGGAATGATGCTTACAGAAAAGATTGATTACATACTTTGGTATGTAATAACCAGCGCCCGGACGGGAGAGATTACTTTGGTTTGTGTTAACAGGTCCCGGCAGTTGGAAATATTAGGAATGATTTGCTAGATTGATAAGATTTTGTCTTCGCATACTTGACATCATGTGCGTGAGATGGTCAGCGCCCGGACGGGAGAGTTTTACTAGGTTTGTTTTATCAGGTCCTGGCTGTTGGTTATTGTTTTGGTTTGTTTACCTTATTGCAAGAAAGATTTATTTTTAAGTTCTGTAAATTTTGTAAATTTTTGTTTGTTTTCAGTTAATGTCGTCGGCAGTACTTTTATGCATGACCAACATAAAGGTGCATGTTGTTATTTCGGTTTTGTTTTCAAAGCAAAGGGGAGCGGTTGCGGTAACTCCTTCACAAAAATAAGCCTATGCCAGGGCGGTTTTTTGGAAACCCATACAATAAGCCTTATTCCAAATGCTTAACAAAATTTTGTCCTTGTTTTTGTTCGTCTGTTCTTTCAGGAGTTTTTGGCAGCAAAGAGGAGCGGTCGAGGTAACTCCTTTACAAAAATAAGCCAATGCCAGGGCGGTTGGAAACCCTTACCAAAAGCCATATTCCGCTTGCTTGCCAAAACGTTGTTTGTGTTTTGTACAGTTTGTTTTTCCAATATTCGAGTGCGACGCGTTGATAGCGGCGTTATCTCAATTATTTTTCTTTCTACCTATAGAGCGGTTCGTTGGAAACTCTTACCAAAAGCCTTATTCCAATTCTTTTCATTTGTACTTGTATAGAGCGGTTCCTTGGAAACTCTTACCAAAAGCCTTATTCCAATAAATTGTAAATTCATTGTTGTTGTTATTTTCAGAGTCGGAGTGCGACGCGCTGATAGCGGAGTATCTCTTTAGAGCTTATGTTCTACTGATAATATTGTGTTGTACCTTTTACATACTTTGTCATGAAGTTTTTTTTATTTAACCTTTTGGTTAAATTCTATTCTTATAGGATAAGGTTAGGATCTTAGTTTTCTTTGCAGATGTTAGAATAATCTAACTTATCGTTTTCCTGTTTTCACAGTTTCAATTTTTTTTTCAGACTCCGTCGTACTTTAGTGGCTGGGGGACCAGCTCGAATTTCGCGTTTTTGGCGCAAAATTCTTCTGATTGGGGGGGTATTGTAACAACTATATTTCGCGTTACTCGGTTTTTTTTAGTCTGTAGTTTGGTTGGCGGATTTCAGAGTTCCGGCTGGCAACCCCATCAAGTTTTTTTTTGTTCGTTCATCTGTCAAATCGACATTTTTCATTTTGGCTGAATTCGCCGCTAGCCTAGCGTCGCAAACTTTCTTATTTTATTAAAACTGTAAGTTTTACATTAAATAGTGGCTAAATTAGCATCAGTGATCGATGGCAGTATTGTAATTAGAAGGATATTTTCAGATTGGTGAATTTTGGTGTACACGACACTTGTTTTTTTACAATCGACGCGACGCCGGCTGCCGATTTTTATCGTTGTAAATCCAAGCAATCCCTGGACATAAACCCCAGGTAAGCATTTGTTCTTGTGGATTAGGGTTCTGCACACAATTTCTGTTAAAAAATTCAACTTTCTAACACATGTTTTTTTCTTAGCACAATTATCAAAATTATAATTTTTATTAGTAAATTCAACTAAATACTTTGTAAAACGTTTCCCCCATGTGCAGCCTATATGCCTACAAAATTTCAGAGCTGTCCGACCAGTAAAAGTTCATTTTTTACCCAATTTTAAGTTGTCATTCATCGTCGTAGAACGGTTTCATACTTTGTTTTTTTACTAGATTTTCTTTCTTTTACAGGGAGTTTGGCTTGGGCCAACCAGTCTGTGTAGGCCAACAAGTTTGGATAAGGCCAGCTATTTGGTTTAGGCCATACAAACATAATTTTACACCATACCAGTGTTTGAGAGCTCGACCATCCCACATCGGAGAGTTTGGAGCTCACCTGGTTTGGAACTATTCTTCTGTCCGCTGTACAAGTAAGATAGTGTCACAGCGTTAGACAGGGTTCTGCTGACGAAGCCAAGGGGGCTTCTGTTTACCGAAGGACAGGCGCTTCTGTGTCCTGTGTTGGTAGACCCTAAGCAGATAGGTAGGGAAAACATTACTCATTTTTTTATTTCCACTTTCAAGTGGATGGCGCTCAACTTAATTTTACTTCAACAACTTAACCACATAACTCAAACTTAAATATTGACACCACCGTATGCAATTCATTCCGAGAAACCCAAACTTTAATTATAAGACCTAAGCCCTTAGCCGGAGCATTTCTTCTAAATTACCTTTTAGTTAGTGTAACTTGTGTACCTAGTTTTAAGTAATTAATATATTTGTTTTCTAAATTTAATACAATACAAATTTATAATATAAACTAGGCCTGCTTTTTATTTAAATCCCATGTATAGGTAGGTGTAGATTCATATAGGTAACACAATGTATGATTAGGTATTTATATCAGATATAATTAAATAATGATTCAAGAATGCACAACGATATTTCGTTTTAAAAAGGTATCTCCATGAATTTTAATTATTATATGGCTTATGATATGGATGTATGTAAATATTCATTAATATATCTTCATGAATTTTATTATCTATTAAAAAAGGCTTAAATATGAATGTAAAATGTAAATATTAATTAAATATTTTTCGGAGAAGCGTTGCTGTTACATAACGCTATCAATTTTAACAAAAACCAATACCTACTTTCGTACTTTGATTGAAAATTGTTGTTCGGATTGTTTGACGGAAGTTATTTTATTTCGTTCCCAAATTGACAAATCAGGAGTTTGGATACGATGTGGATTTCCAATCATTTGTTTTGAAACTTCAAGTTTTGTTTTTATAAAGTTATAACCGGAGTTTATCGGCTGATATCTCAGATCAGAGAGATGAGTATAAATCTGACTATCATAATATCGTAATGTAATCACAATTAGGACACAGCGCGTTCATGGCATGGCACTGCAACGTTCGGCAGGCGAGCTGGCGTCAACGCATAGTGTCACTCGAATACCATTTCGATGCGTTTGCAATAAACAAATAAATTATGCTGGACAATCCACACAACATCATCTAGCCCCAACTAAGCAGAGCTTGTGTTATGGGTACCTACTAGAAGAATAACAAACTAAATACAATACATTACTACGACTATATATACTTATATATTTTTATTATAGATATGAAATACCTTGAACACCCGGAATAAATATTTGCAGATCGTACAAACATTTAAGTATCCCAAGGCGGGAATTGAATCCGCAACCTCCGCGTCACAGGCAGACCTTCGCCCACCGCGCCACATCGGTCGTCACATTTATTCGTTCTCGGGAATCAGTTGTTAGTAGCTCTGTCTTTCATGCTGTGGCTTTGATTTCCACCTAGAACAAACATTTAAATGATGAAATCTTGACTTGCGTGTAATATTAAGTAAGTATAATATTATACATAAAAAAAACGATAAGTACCTACCTAATTATTACGGACTAGTTACTGTAGTAAAAATTTTGCTTAGTTTTGTACTAGATGGTGTTTTGTGAAATATAGACCTACACAGAATAGTACAGAGTTATTAAAAAAATAGCATGTAAAAACGTAAGTACTACCACCGTACCTTTTTTTCGCAGAATCGGTACAATCAAAGCCATATAAAGTGATCATTTGGAGAATTATATTATATCATTGTCATAAATAATTATTTATTTAACTAACTTAATAAATTGACGGATCTTACTATGTATCTGATAAAAACATATCTAAGTGCAAGTTCCGTTAAAATATATTAAGTAATTATCTCAAAAAACTTAATCGCTATTTAAAAACGCCCACCGCAATAAAGCAAACAATTTATCGCCAAAATAAACGCAAAACAAACTGATTCTCTTAATAAGACTTAACAAGATGGCTTAATTAAAAAAACGGGCAAGCACGACTTGGGTTTTCGATGTAGGTTCCGTACCAGTTAGGGTCACTTTTTACCTATCCTCCGATGACCGGGACTCATCATACTTATGGGCCACTTAACGAAGTCTCGATAAAAGGAACGCTATTTTTAAGCTATTGCATAGCTTCTATAGCAGGCCTTGAGCGTGGAGACTGAATCCAGAAATTCCGTAACGAAATAACCTAACACTGCGCATGCGTAAAATGCTATGCAATTGATTTAGCGCGGCAGTCCTCGACTGCGCTTATATGATTTCAAAGATGGGATAAATATTGTACGATATTATGATTAATGAAAAAAAACGGAACTCTAAAAACCTGTTTGAATGAGAAAATAAATTAACGATTCACGTTTTGAAATCAAGGATTCGATTTAATGGTGCCGAGTTTTAATGTACTCTGAAGAACATATACAGGGTGTAGGGAACCACTTTATATGGGGTAACTAAAATACTTTTTCTCTAGGTAGTGCTAATAATAAACCAATATTGTAAGTGCACAAAAAAGTGCAGAAGGAACTTTAATATCTCTGAATTAAATAAAAATGTATGTTATGTTTGCATATCATTTCAGGAGTTCATACAACCAACACCCTGTATATTTTTTATTGACTTAAAAATCATTCTATTAGAAAATGCAGTTTTAGTGAATTTTTACTTGCTGATAACATTAATAAGAATTGAATTTAATAAATATTTATTTTGTCAAAAGTTACTACAGCAATCTATTCATCGAACTATAATTATGTTCTTACTACCCACACAATCACAAGTCTCCAGATCCAATCTCAATCGTTTAAACACTCCGATTGATTCAGATAAAAAACAAAGACGTTAAATGGACCTAAATCGATGCTAATGAGACCTTTTTTCACAGTTTAGCATAATAAGCATCCAAACACGCGGGGGGTGCAATTAAACCAAACAATTTATTAAAATGAACTAATATTTATTAATTTTGTATACTTACCCTCCTGCGGAGTACACAAGAAAATTTGGAGATAGTGTTTCTTTGGCTAAACGTGTAAATAAGGTATTTTCTATGGCATTTATCAATTAATTTAGTAAGTATGAGTAAGTTTCTTGCCTGTTCTTCTAGGCTCTGGTCGCGTGGAACTGGCACCTAGAATCACCTAGTAAGACGATTCTAAATGATCCTTGTGATTTTATTGAATAAAGAACTTTTTTACTTACTTTACTAGAATCTGGAAAATGTGTAAAAGTCCTAAAGCAACCAATTAATTAAGAGTTGCCATCACGATATCTAGTTGCTATTAATCAGATAGCAATCGGCTAGATAGAAGACGGCCATGACACAATGAAACTATATATCATCGTACGGTTGCCTTCAGGGGTGTTATTTGTCACTTAATTTGATATAATCGAAGCCTAGATTTTTCCATTAAATAAAATTGACGAAAATAAATTACATGCAACCGTTGGAGTAAACAGATACTTGAGTGGAGACTGCGTTTGGGCAGCGTAGTGTAGGAAGCCCTCCGGCGAGATGGAGCGACGATCTGCGGAGTGTAGCTGGCAAACACTGGATGAGAAGAGCCGAAGACCGAGCTCAGTGGCGCGTCTTGGGAGAGACCTACGTCCAGCAGTGGACTGATTTAGGTTGATGATGATTAAATTAAATGAAATAAAAGATATTAAATACAACGCCTATGCCGCCAACGCATGCGCTCTACGTAATGGGAGCCAAGAGTAGGACGATGATGATAAAATATAACCCATAGCAGAAAATCAGAAAAATAATATATCATAAAAATTGATAATAATAAGACAAAAACCTTACTATACCCAAATAAATAAACAAAGTTAGATTTATTAAAATACTCGCTCAAGAGAATCTCTAAAAAACTTCATAAAATTACAAAAAGTAAAAATAAATTTCGTCAAGACTAACCCACGCACCCTTGTATTCTTATACACAACTTTAAGAGGATTCATTACAAACATTTCAATTACCCGAACATACAGAGGTAAATAAATCCAAGTCTCTGTAAAATACAGATTAAGGTATTCTCAGACTTGAACCTACACACTCAAGACATTTACATATCGAGCGGTCCAATAGCGATGTGTTGGAAACAATCTTGTACGGATACGGAAGATAATTTTGTACATTTCATCATCATCATCATCATCATCAACGTATGTCAGTCCACTGCCGGACGTATGTCTCTCTGCAGACGCGCCACTGAGCCCGGTCTTCGGCACTTCTCATCCAGTGTTTGCCAGCTACACTACGCAGATCGTCGCTCCATCTCGCCGGAGGGCGTTCTACACTACGCTTGCCTAAACGCATAATACATTTAACACCATCGAAAACTAGATCTTGTACGGACACGGAACATGAAATTGTACCTTAAAAATCACATTTGAAGACATGATTAAAAATAAAAAATAATTTAAAAAACTTTTTTTTTTCAAACTCGAGTTTTGCCCAGTTTCAGTTATTTAAACATAAAATAATTATATATTTTTATGTTCTAGCATTAAGTTTAATGATAACCGAAATAAAGTATTAATTCTAATATTAACAATTTATAGTACTTTTCGTCTACGGAAAAACATGTAATACCATCACTACATCACCACACCACTTTTAAAATTGTAGTCTAGCTCTAGAATCTAGCCCTAAGCTATGGATGGTATTCGCCCTAGTTGGAGCTAGGCCTAAAATGGTACAAGGAACAAAGGTAGACTTCGATAAGTGTGTATTTGACCACGACGTACCTTCACTATTTTGTGAACGCAAACTTACCATTTCTGATTCAGAAATAACAATGTTGTCTTCAAATTAGGATAAGTTTACGCTTTGGTATGTAAGTTAAACTTTTAATAATTATTTAAAAGTTCTATAAAATTATTTTATAGTATTATATACTGTTAAGTGCTTTTATAGAACTTTTAAAACATAAAACTAGAACTTTATAAAAAACTTAAAACTAGATTGCCGCCGCACCGGCAGCGGGGCAAGGCCCAAGCTACCGTACACATTTATTATATTGTTATGTCATGTATTCGTCAAATTTATAGACAAACCAGTCATATTTTGAAACAAAAATGTAAAGAATTTCCAACTGCATTGCAAGTCAACCAAATCGCCAAGTAACTCGATTCTGGATTCCCCAATTATGTCGCCGACTGTACCAAAGAGTCACCCGTAACACACGAGGTATTTTAGTAACGGTAACTCAAGCGTATCTCGAGCTTTGTACCGTCCTCTACGCGATTATCTTACGAGCGATGCATCGAGATAGCGGTAATCGAATCCGACCGAATTTATACTCGATACTGCGGCTCCTGTCTCGATAGATAGACTTTACAGTAATTGCTTGCAACCGAGGCTGTTTCTCGAATAAATTTGACATCTGTAACTTGTTCTTAACTAATCTTAAGGTATAGCGCAGTGTAACTCGAATGTCTAGATATATATGAGTCACATTGCGCGTTATTAAGCTAGTTCTCAATTCTGGTGGTAAGGAGTCGAACTACGTCAACGTGACGTCACAAGCACACTTTGTACCCTATTTACTTACTGTTTTTTTCCATACAAGGTTATCTGGTAGAAATAACTGTAAATAAGGCGGCCCACTGCATTTCAAACAAATTAGTTTTTTTAAGTTTCAGACATGTACATTTGTTATGTGACGGTGTGTAACAAATGATTTTCTATCTATCTTCGTAGAAACTACTAACTATCCACTTGCAAAATGTTAAAAAAAAACTTAAGGTTTAGCAGAGGTGTTCCTTGGGCATTTAATAATCACACAGTGCTTTGGTAAGATATATCCTTTACTAGAATATATTCATAATATTCAACTAACGCAACGAGATATCGGTAATCGAATCAAAGCCAAATTTATAATCGATATTGCCTTTCCCACAAAGTCCTGCTTCTGGTCTTAAGATGCAAATTATTGGAGTAGATAATTCGATTGTGCTTGCATAGAAACTATAAACCGTAGAAACCTAGGATATCTCTGGAACTATCGATAACTACCACCAAATGATAATTTTGAGCTATAAGGGCTTGAATAGATGTGACAAACGTAAACGTATCGAAACAATGATGTATTTGAGATACATTGCGCGTCAACATCCAGTTTCAACGTGAAGTTGCAATAGAAAAAGGAAATGAATGAGGAATAAGAGGGAAAAGTCAGTGATAGGCTTATAAAGACACATACTTAGCAACTTATTTTTCGGAAGATTTATACCTATATCAATCTTCTGGTAGGTATGTACGTATGAGTTCATTTAAAACAAAAGCTCAGACACTGAAATGAAACCCGTATAGGTTTCATTACTCAAAAATAAGTCTTAACAAGCATTCCTTTATCCCATACTGCATTTTAATCTCTTTTTCTTACGCAAAAAAGTTCACAATCGCCTATAAAGATGATGAAGACGCTATCATTGTTGCTGCAAATGCTATCAGTTTCGCGATCGCCGCGCAAAGAGATCTAGTTCTTCCGCTAGTGCTTTTAAGGGTTGATTTAGTGTAACCTTTGTTTGTATTGATGGAGGGACTTGTGAGGTTGTAAATAGTTTTTGTATGGTGAGCATATGTTATTGCGGTTTGTAGGGGCATTGAATACGCATTGGTGGGCTGGACCGGTTTGTATTATACCATTCTGGCCCTCCGCGTGCCGGGTACAGATAGGAGAAAAATATTTAATAGTAAAGAGGTTTTTAGTACATTTTTTTTTTAATGAGTAATAATCCTCTCAAAATCTGAAGAAGAGACGAGCATTAGAATGAAAGAATCTACCAACCTTAACAATATCATGATAGATTTAGACTTCAATTATATATAGACATTTATTTACTTACTACACATACCACACAGAACAATATCACCAAAAAACAACAAAAAGAAAACAATAAAAATACAACACATATAATTTTCACTTCACGATAGAAAAATTAATAAATCAATAAATCTTACGCTACGATTATAATAATACTCGTAGCTTAAGATTAATTGATTATAATAATAAGTAACTGATACTTATAATAATAAGTAATGTGTTTGATTCAATAATTCAGATATTATTAAAAATTTGATTTAAATCAATCCTAGCCTTTAGTTACAATCATTCATATAATCTTTTTTTTTTAGTAAATGAAACGATGTACTTAATCGAACACGTCAAGATGATTTTCATAACTTTGTCGTAATATCTACCTACTTGGTACAGCGGTTTTTAACAACGGTACCAACATTATTCTTTATCGTATCCGCCAAAATGTCTTATAAGTATTAAAAAATAAAGGTTTGTGACCTTACGAATCAAATGAACGTCGATTTATTCATTATTATTCAATTTTAAAGTTATTCTGAATTACAATATCTTTCTTATTGGTGCATTTTAATGGTATCTCAAAATTCATCGGAATCAATGATTTCTTTTATAGAATGGTAATCATTATCTGAGTTTACATCGAAAATAAGTTAATTATAACACTAATAACGAAGTGAATCAATTGATTATAAAAATATTGTTGTTGCCACGATACGACACTCACAGGATGTCTAGCAGGAATTGTCGAGTCGTGCCGTCGTCGGTAGTTTTAAAACTCATAATAATGGTAGGTATCATGGTAGGTACCTACTGATTAAAAAAATATTGATTTACTATTAAATTCAGAATACACGTCAGTAATTTACAAATAGAATATTTTGTATATAATATCAATTCAGAGTCAGATTAATTGCTAAAATAAATATTTAAAAGGTGGAAATCTTTTTAATTATTTTATTAATATCTGGAACTCCGTATCTGGTGTATAATAGGTACATTCAATTTTTTATTGAAGTATTATCTGCACCATTATTTAACAGTTAAAACCAAAGTAAATCTTCTTTGTCTCAAACGAACAAGATCACAAACTAGATATTTTAACAAGCAAAAGTTTTAAATTTATAATGCGACCTTTGTATTCAACACTCAATGCTTACCAATTTTGCGAGACTGTATAATATACTAGGGTAACAGTTCTTGAGAAGTATTTTGTATGAATATACGTTTTTTTATTTAAGTAGATATAATTCGTAATATATTTAAATACAAAAATGTTATGATATCTTGTTACTGCTTCTAAGAAAAAAGATCAGATATTGAAAAAAAATGTGTTATTACGGTGGGCAGTCTTTTTGAACAATTTCATTAACCACAAGTTTTGATAAATTCCAAAACAACTATTTAAAAGAAAATAAAATAAAATGAGGTTGTTTATCTCCCCATCTATCAAACAGTTCAAGAAAAATACCAAACGTTAATAAATTCAGAAAAGTTCATTTGTAAAAATCAGGATATTCCCCAAAAAGAAAAATATCAACAAATGATTTGTTCACAAAAATTCATTTGCAAGCATTATAAAGCCGGCGGCACACATGCGTTTTTATAAATCAAGTTATTCGTTACGCCCAGACCGCATTGTCCTCGCGTGCGCGGAAACGAAAAAAAAAAAGAAAACTTTTCGAAATTCGAACACGTCAAAATATATTCCGTTGGAATCGCGATCGCCATTGGCGGAGATTTGGTTCGTTCTACAGTGGGTTACGAGATAGTACTAGCGTATAATTGATTTTGTTTTGCAGTGAAATAATACACAAGCAGTTAATTGTTTAAATACTGTCATAAAATTGCACTAGAATGGTGCATACAACTTTGTAAACCAACTAAGTATCAATAAGTCCAAAAATAAAACATATTTCGTAACGACCTTATTATATAATTTATAATACACTTTGTTTGTTTTTTTACAACACTTTTAGGTGTATACCTTTATTATAGGGACCTTATTACTATAAACATTTAATAAACAATCAATTTAACAACATTTATCAAAATATATAAGTTCTTAGAATAAAAACGCTTTGAATTTCAAAGATCTACACTAAAAAGTCCCCACTGTGGAACGCAGAATCGTAACAAGCAATGACGGCGGCAGAGCCAGAACAATGGCATCGGTGAGTATCGATGGCACTTGTCAAAAAATAAACGCGACCGCCCCGCGCCGGCCGGAGCGATAGCGTTTTGTTCGTTTTGTGCGCGTGAGAAATGCGTGGATTAAACCCAGTGTGTGCCGCCTTTATCTTAACCTTTTGTATTCTTGTCAACTGATTTACAAGATAAAACTTTTTTTAATAAATATATTTAAAAATAATTCTACTGGTGGTGATGGTGACACGTCTAACAAAACTTTTATTTATAATTGATGTGTGATACATTTTTTTTTCCATCAATACATTTGAAATTAAACATATACTATGTACATACGTATAATATAAAATATGAAAAACATGAAACATGAAAAACAGTTGAGCTATCTGCAGTTCGTTGCAAACGATCTATAGATGGTTCAACTGATCCAAATCAGTACCTAATAAAAAAGTGTAATTTATTTCGCTGTTTTTGTGCTTTAAACACAAATAGAATAGAAATAATGTTGTAAATAATCTTTAAATAAAGAAATTTGTCATTGAAAATTAAAGCCAATTGAACAGCAAAACCAGGAATTTCATTTCCCATTACAATATGTTTGAAAACTAATCTTCAATAAGTACTTCAATACCCTGATTCGAGATACCTTGATTGGGAATGTTTTAGAATTAAAATTGTTGTTTTTTTGACTAGTGATAACTTTACTTCCGTACAAAACAAAAAGCCACCTTATTCATAAAGGATTCATATAGATATAAAAAAGTATAGCTTGACACAAAAATCCGCGTACTTATTTAATGCTAAGGTCTGCCTTTTTGTAAAGAAAACCTTTTAAAAATTTAAAAGACTTTTGATACGAAATCCGTTCTAATTTTCTTTGGACTTCATCTGAATCATTTGGTTCAGAATCAAGTAGCAACTATACAGAGCCTACGCATTTCCCTTATTAGGCCTGCGATGCTCCTAAACATATTACTGTCTGGTAACCAGCGTGCCAAGACCTGCCTCCTCATAAAAGCTGGTTGAGAAATTCAACTTCAACAGCTCACCGTTTACTGGTTATATTGAAATAAAATACAGAAGTGGGATAGGCGACAATACATGCTTGGAATTTTAAATTAGGTGTAAAGTTTAGGTCTGAGCTTGTATCCAGATTCAATGGGATACACCTGGATTTATTGTTGGTATTGTTAGGTTGGATTTATTTGGAAAAGCTTTTGACGGGCTTAGACATTTTAGTTACTTACGAAATTGCATTTGTTATAATCATTTTTAAGCTATAGTTCAGAAATTAAGGAGCATACAAAATTGTGTTAATTTATTTATTTTGTTTGTTTAATTGTCACACAAAAACAGTGTTATTAGTAAACCTCCCTGTGTACTGCATTTTTTATTTTATTTTGTCTCTGTTTATAACTAGAGTAAACATGTATAAAAACCTGAATTCTCTTAGTAAATGACTCGTTGGTTATAACTATGACTACTAGGAAAATCATAAACTTACATTATCATTTATATTGTATCCTGTTATGTTAGAAATCTAAGGCACAAGCCAGCAAAGTAATTATTGCAACGGTAGCCGCAATAAATCATAGGCCAATGACGTGGCTGCGTGTTCACACACCAGCCGGCAACGACACGATAACGACATATCAGAAACTATCAAAAATTTTGTAGAATACCCGCAAAAAAATAATAATTACAATCTAAAAGATTACAGTATTCGACTATACGACCTTTTCTTTGATAAGAAACATGTTGTCAATGACTTTTGAATAATTTATTAGTATCCACGTTACCAACTGAGTCGTAAGAGTCCGTTGTATTGTATCAGTCTAATTTGCTCACACTCATGTTGATTCTGAAATATCATTATGATGTGCGTCACAGCAAGTATTTTTATAGTTGCATTCATAGCACGACTCAATTGATAACGCGGTAAGGATGTATGTATCCTGGATGTATTTCAGATAGTTTACGACTGTACAATCTGGTACATAGACCTAATACATCGGTTGCTTGATAAAAAAAGTAACATTCTTCTAAATCGTCACATTTTTGTATACACTATGGAAATTGTCCAATGAGTGCTTCCAGAAATAAGCCTGTACGACAAAATTGGGTAAGTATCGTATCGTAGTGTAAACTGCCGTCCATAACCACTGAGCCCATATAGAGAGGAATAGACACTTCATCGTGGTCTGTCAAATATGACAGATGGAAGCTCGTTTGCAGTTTTGCACTGGTAGCTTCAGTTTTCAATTTTGAGGTTAGAATTTAGCATTGACCTATTCTAAAGTCCTAAAGTCGTACCTTCAAAGCTTTGAAGCTTTTTGTTGTATTTTAAGACATTCAATAAGAATTCTTTGGGGACGGGAAAGTTTTTAAATCGCTAAAAAGTTACGAGCACCTGTTATTTCAAAAAAGTAATATGTCATTCAATAAAACTATTTTTAGCTTTAGAGCAAAAGGAGCCCTCCTTTTTTATGTTTTGTCTTCTGTCAATCATTTGCTCAAGGTGAGAATTGATCCCTCAATCCACATCATGGAAGGCAGAGCTACTACCAACTGAGCTGAGACCCTTGTCAGCTAATGTGTTAATGTTGGCCCCATTGCAAAATCAGCCATTGGTTTATACTAAGCGTGTTATTTGTGTTATGAAATACACAAATATATTATTTTTACAACATTTCAATCACTCACTGAACGAGTATGAAAAATCAATAACTGACTAAGTAATTTAAAGTCCTTTATCAACCAGCATATTTCAGTATTTCCATTAATCCAACACGTAAAATCCATTACCCAACATTGTTTTAAATTAAAATATCTGTTATAAATCTTCATTTTCCATGATCGATAGTTGTCGTTTCAAGTAGCTTTGCTAAATCATGACTATCGAATCTTCATCGCCAATATCTACCTTATTTACATCATAATAGAGTTCACCAACTTTGATAAAATCAAGTTCTCCGCTACCGTGCTTGTTAGTACCTACCTTAGAGTTATAAAGATAAGGTTGAAAATCTGTTGTAGAATAAAGAAATTGATATGCATTGGATGTCTTGACAACTCTATAGATGATACATCAATAGTTAATCGTCTTTTGCGGATTTTATCTTGAGATTGAAAGTCTTTAGGTAATGGTGGCGTGGATAGACAAATTGGAGCGCGGTGGTGACCGGAGATTAGTCAATCTTAGGATATAACTTTGATAGGTTTTTATGGAATAAATGTTTATATATTTTTATATTAATAAGTGAGTTTGAGAATAAATAATTATGGAACAAAGCGAAGTAGTAACCATTTAACATCTAGGCTATCGATTTGTCCATAAATGAAGAACTAAGTAACGTGAATTTTTACGTATAAAAATGTTTACTATTTCAAAATTGTATTATGTATCTAGTCTTTTCCTTACTAAGGTATCAAAAATATAATATCCCCGAACTTTGTCGATCAGGATTCAAACCTGCGACTTTTGACCTTGGTAACTATTATACGCCAACGATTTTATTAGATTTAACACACCAAGTCTTAGAAGTCTATTAAAAACTTCAAATATCGAATTAAATAATTGCAGTAATAATCACGGTTACTAGAAAATTAATATAATAAATCCTTCATTTAGTAAAATCATGCAGATCATTCAGAATCGTCATAAATACTAGGACCTAGTATCCAATCGTTTGTGGCGGCCATTTTGCACGAATCGGCGCATCTTTAAATAAGACCTAGTAACTAGGTGATTCAAGGTGCTAATTCTTAACAAAGCATATTTACAGAACGGGCTAGAAGAAACATTTTCCCGAAATAACTTAGGCTCAAATTGTTTAACATTATACATTTTTGCTTCACCACAACATGTTAGACATAGTT
The DNA here is from genome assembly GCA_932527185.1 of Ecliptopera silaceata. NCBI lineage: Eukaryota > Metazoa > Arthropoda > Insecta > Lepidoptera > Geometridae > Ecliptopera > Ecliptopera silaceata. The sequence goes on along the minus strand of OW052208.1, from coordinate 2,256,722 downwards.
TTACATGTTTCAAGTTCATGAAATATGTCGACGTTTCTGTGGAGAAACTGTATAACTAACATTCTTGTAAAACCAAATATATGTTATAACGTCATCTGTGGGTTGTAGGTTTGATTCCCACCGAGATCAAACGTTTTTGTGATTATCGCCGACGTATTTTCTTTGTCTGGGTGTTACTTTGTATTTGATGTACCTTTTCACAAAAAAATTTCGCCTGTACACTACTTTGAAGCTCAATAAAAATAATTCTATTTATTTATCTTTTATACTATTTTATTGGGCCGGCCATGTTTGCCGAAGAACCGACAACCGTTGGAGCAAACGCATACTGGAGTGGAGACCGCGTTTAGGAAAGCGTAGTGTAGGACGCCCTCCGGCGAGATGGAGCGACGATCTGCGTAGTGTAGCTGGCAAACACTGGATGAGAAGAGCTGAAGACCGGGCTCAGTGGCGCGTCTTGGGAGAGACCTACGTCCAGTAGTGGACTGATATAGGTTGATGATGATGATGATGATGATGATCTTTTATACTCTTCTTTTTATTTTAGAGCAAACCAACTGTACTGTAATGCCTGTTAAACTAGAAATCATCATAAATTACCTAAGGTACCTAGATTTATAATACTGATATAATTATTTGATAATAATGTTCTATATTAGGTTACACTCCATTTAATTAACTATTATGAGATCTAGTTACATAGATTAACTATATATCTAAATCAACTGTTTGATTTGAGCTAATAAACCCTTAGTAAACCATAATTAATGGGATTATAAACCTTAGCACAGGTACGCATTGGACGACTATAGTTGTTGGGAGCTACTACCAACTGAGCTGTGACGCCATCGACGAACTGGCATCTAGAATTACCTAGAATATAAGATAATCCTAAATTACAAACGTTCTCGATGAGAATTGAACTTACGATCCACAGCATCGAAGGCATACCTTCAAATAACTGAACTGACGCCTTTGACGAACTGGCAAAAATTCCAACTCAAATATTCTTTTTTCCGTTTATTAAATCACAAGAATCATTTAGAATCGATATACTTACTACATAACTAGAGACTAGAAGAACGGGCAAGAAACTGCGGCCTGGTTCCTACTTTTCTCACTTTTATCATCTTTCCCCAATCTGACCAATCATTTTCGGACTTCAACTAACCTAAACAGGACAAACAAGATGTTAGATCGGTTACAATCAACACACGAATGTTCAAAGGTCTAATTAGAAGACGCAGGCACGTAAAATGGCGTGTAAGCACGAACTGTGCAGTTAGAGCTTCGACCATATGATAGTACTTTCCTAAAATAAGTACAATTTTTCATACCCTTTTGCAATGGCGGGACGACCTTGTTACTTTCGCAATAAATTGGACGGAGTAGGGATGAGAGGAAAGACTTGGGGGAGATATTTGCCCAGAAGTGGGACAATTTAGGTTACATAAAAAAATATTTTATTTTATAGTTTTAGGAAAAGTAACTGCTAGGTAGTTACATAGTAAAAGAATAAGTAAATCTGAAGGCCCTTTGAAAGTTTAATTAAAAGTTATAGAATTTCCTTGGACTAGATTGATCTAGTGCAAAAAAACAAACGGGGTGAGCTAAGTAAAACCGTTTAAAAATGGGCATAGTGGCTGCAACACCGTTCTTGTATTTTAAAGTCACATAGTTATTTGATAATGCTGATAAACCATCTTTACCTATAGTCATAGTCATATATGGAGCTGATATCTAATTACCGAGTACTTACACCAAATTTAATTTAGGGATGATGTAATCATCATAAAGTGAGAGCATGCTAACATATGTGGCAGAAGCCTAATATTGCAAATGGATATTACTGGCTGTGTAAGCTTACGTTGGATTTCAGTTGCCTGAGCTTGAATAAAAGTTATTTATTTGTTAGCTAAGTTTTAACTGTAAGAGAAAGAAAGAACTAGTATTGTGTTATTTTCTAAAATAGTTTAAAGTACGTTTGTTTTATTGTTGCTTTTTTCCTATTGCTTTATTTGTGTAATAAATTAAAAAATAATACACGTTAACTTGAGAACATTCTCTGTTTTTTTCGTTGGTAAAAAAAAAAAAATATTGATGTCTCTCATATAAAAAATTATACGTAATGTATCAGTTATATGTTTTTTATTGTATAAGCTTTGCTTAGTTTGGGGCTAGAATATAAAATTGTTTTTTTTTTCTTTTTATAGTAATTTCTTTATTTTTAGTTATAATGATTTTCCCTTTTTTGCTGTTCTACTCTATACCTTATTTCTGTAAGTACCTAAAAAATCTAAGCCTTTTTGCCGCAGGACTTAAAAAGCTTTTAAAAATCACATCAAATGCAAATAAAAGTTAATCTCGTTCGAATTTAAATAAATATTTTCAGAAGTGTCACTTTGCTCCGAGTGAAATATTGGAGTTCAATGGATTGTTGTTTTTAAATCTTATGCAAATCTGCCAGCTGGAGATAGCTACCGTTGATGTTGGAATGTAAGAAAGAATAAACCGAGGATAGATGTGGTATTTGTTTAAATTCGTAATATACATAGTTTCGAAACTAAAAACAAAAGACGAAAATGGAGAACAAGAATAAATGAATTTGGGGGAGTCTTTTGCCCAGCAGTGGGACGAGAGAGGTTAGTATAAAAAAATATAAGTATGTGATTGTTGTTTTTAAATTTTATGCAAATCTGCCAGCTGGAGATAGCTACCGTTGATGTTGGAATGTAAGAAGGAATAAACTGAGGATAGATGTGGTATTTCTTTTTAATTTCGTAATATATGTAGTAACGATATTTATTTTTAGTGTTACAATAAATGATTCTTATTCCCTCCTTTTATGCTATATAAGTATAGTCGGCGTGGAAGACCCATGATGAGATGGCGGGACGAACTTGACTCGCACCGTGGAAGGAGGGAAGGGAGGCCTTTGCCCTGCAGTAGGACGACAGTGGCTAAATAATAATAATAAAATATAGTTACGAAATTATAAACAAAAGACGAAAATGGAGAACAATAACGGAAAAACAGGGGGAGTCCTTTGCCCAGCAGTGGGACGAGATAGGTCAGTATAAAATATATATAGTTACAATCTGGACTTATCTGCAGACTTGACCATGCTTTGACGATGCGCTTGAGGACAAAGAGAGCGAGCGGAGTCAGAATAACAAGAAATACATTCCAAGTAAAATACCTATGTTAATTTGATTTTGTCTGTTCTATCCTAACCTTATTTAACAGTAATTTAAACTACTGTCAAATTGACATATCCAAACAAAAGTTTCTAGTTTCAAAACTTTAAGATGTCAAGGCGCCTCGTGCTATTTACTTTGAATACTTTGCAGATTCACTGAGTGATCTCTAGCTGTAGTGGCAGACGCGTATTTATTTTAAATAAATAAATAATATCTAGTCGTTTCACTCAACACTTTCTAGCAAAGCTTTTTCAATAAGGACTAGATTCTTTTTTAATTTTAGTGTAGACAATTACTACAGCAACACATCTTAGGCTGAATAAATGTGACAATCGTAAACGTATCGTTACGATACGTTAACGTTGCAACGTCACCGCGCAGTGTGTACTGCGTGGTTTGGCAATCGAGCTGACGTCGACGCGTAGTGTGACTCGAATACGACACTTTTTTTGATACCATTGCAATTGTCACATTTACACGACCGATGTGGCGCAGCGGGTGAAGGTCCGCCTGCGACGCGGAGGTTGCGGGTTCGATTCCCGCCTTGGGATAAATGTTTGTATAATCTGCATATATTTATTCCAGGTGTTCTGGGTATTTGATATGTATAATAAAAAATATCTATCTATGTAATGTATTGTATTATGTATGTCAGTCTTCTAGTACGCATAACACAAGCTCTGCTTAGCTTGGGGTTAGATGATGTTGTGTGGATTGTCCAGCATTATTATTATTATTTGTGCTCGGGCCTCGTTATTGATTGTCTCATTTATTTGTGGTTCCTTATTCTTATGACTTTTCTTATTATAGTTTAATTACTATCTATATTATGGTTCCCGCAAACATTAGTCACTTGGCACGAAAACAAAAGAGGAACTACTAAAATAAAGGAATTATGGAGAAGCAAAATACACAAGTTAACATAGTTTCAGCGGTTTCGTCCCAATAACTTTACAGTTTCTTGACAATCTCGGAAACGATTCTATTTCCATCTGAGATTATTGTAAAGCTCGTTATACATTGGCAATCTTTATACTCCATTTTTTGAACGAAGTTCCTTACCACACGTTGCGAAAGGGGCTAGACGAAAAATTAAGACCAAAAGTTGTAACGACGAGCGTGCGTGTGCTCTCTATCTCATAGAAAGCTAGTCAGTTATTAAATTAAGAACTCCTTTTTTTTCTTATTTATTCAATAAAGCCTCTTCACGTCAATACGACAAGCAATTCTGCCATTGTCAAGTGTTTGAAATGTCAATTTGACATCACAGATAAAAAACCAAATAAATGAGAGTTTGACACTTATATATGGCATAATTTTTAGAATATTACTAACTTATTTTGTTAAACTAATAAAAGCTACCTATAGAAATATTAGAATAATAACTTATAGGTGTTAGAAAAATCTAAAAACATAAATTATAGAAAAGTATTTTTATGAAACATACTTCTGCATTAAGTCTCTCCAAAATCCTTCTTTGTAAAATGCATATTATTAGTACCTATCGAACCCTACTTTGGTTTTAAGGTCGATTCCGAAGACGCCTTATGTCATTAGACAAACTAAAAAAAAAGACGTGAGGCATTCGAGGACTGCCGCGGTAAAGCTATTGCATAGCATTTTTTGCTGGATTACGCATGCGTAGTGTTAGGTTATTTCGTTACGGAATTTCTGAATTCGGTCTCCACGCTCAAGCCTCGCGATAGAAGCTATGCAATAGCTTAAAATATACTCGTTCAGTCCGGCCCTTATTTTTACGCACGTGACGACTGCACGTAACTGTCGCCGCGTCTAAACCGGCCTGATTTATTTTATCGCGTCGATAAATGAGTGCGCTCGGCGTAATGAATCGCTGGCGTTTAGCGCAAACGTTGGAATTGTCGGAAGAATTACCAATTTGTTGTGTTTTAGTTTGAAAAATAAACTAAAAAGTCTACTAAGTCTGTGTAATAGGACGATAATATTATGCTACTAAGCAATGTTTAATGCAAGAACCTAATTATTTCAATCATATTATGGTACACACCTATCAGGTGTCACTAATGTGACCTAAGTTACGACATAATAAGGTAGACGCAGGACAAAACTATTTTATATTTTTTTTTAAATAATTTGTAAATTATAATCATAATTGGTGATATGTAATATAACATTAAGTTCGTAATTAGGTTAGGTATTGGCTAAATATGGTCCGTGCTTTAAGTGTTTAAGTTTAAGCATGTTTGTATTCTGATACATGCATGCCTAAACTTAAATATAAAAGGATGTTGAAATTCTTTTATAATTTATCGTGTACTTAGAAAACATATTTAATATTACTAGTAGGTTTCGATCCAAAAAGTGAATCTTCTGCCATCTGAATTATTATGTATTTTTATTGTATTTTCAAACATAATATTTATTATATTTTTATAGTACCTATAGAAACAACCCTGTGTAAATCGGATTACTGGCCGCCATATTTGGGTAATATTAGTTATGTCGATTCACCATTTATAGGGCGAAGGCATACAAGATTATCATAGCGTTGAAGATGTACCTAGTAGAATTGTACCTTCATCCGTCTTTTGGAATCCGGCTTTTTACATTTGTCTTTTTTTTTATTGCTTTTATTGTTGAGCGTGAAACGAAATAAATGTGCTTAGTAGATCGAAAAGTTGGTTTAACTGTCGAATAGTCTAACCTTATTTATAATCGTTTTTTCATTAATTGTGACGCGTATTTGCTTATAGTCGTGAAATGGTTTCCCTTACCCGTACAAAAGTCAAAAGTCAAAGTTAAAATTGCTTTATTCAGTAAAATCACAAGGATTATTTAGAATCATCTTACATACTAGGTGATTCTAGGTGCCAGTACCACGCGACCAGAGCCTAGAAGAACGGGCAAAAAACTTACCTATTGCTTGTACAGCGTTTTCGCTCGCGCTCATGTAAAATGAAAAAACTTTAGACCTCTATGTTTAAACACACACGCCAAACGTTCAGTTATTAGTAAAAGTACTTCCTACATAAATTATTTATCTGTTACTTAAAAATGTCCGGCTATTTTCCCTATCCAAGCCGTCACGTCACTATTCGTAAGCCATGCGTATTTGCTTATAAGCAGTACCTCTACCATGAGTTGTCACAGTAAAGTCGCCTGACTTTACTACTGTAGTTACGTAAATATTAGTACATATTACGAATTTTAGTATTCAACTATCCGCTAGAGGCGCTGTACAAATCTTCATACATTTTTTTGACTACAGACGCTAGCGAGTATAGTATATGTTTATAGTATAGTAAGAACTCATGGTAGAGTTACTGTTCTCGCTCGCACGCTATGTAAATACTAGGATAATCCACTGGGCCTCAGGTATGAAGACAGACGTTTATGAGACAATAAGAAGGCGCGATACTTGTTTATGTGTTTTGAATGGAAAATAAAAGTCACTCAGTCATGATATTATTCTTGGAAGTGTAAATGAGTCATAATATTTTAGTAGTCCTAAAACCGGGAATATTTTCTTTTATTATATTTTATTAAATTGTAATATTTAATATAATATAATGGCACCAATTTCTGAGTTCATGATATACAATCATAGTGTAGGTAATACACATTGATTTAAGTATTTAATTAAATAAATATCCATTGACTTTTTTTTAAGAGATTGTTTTTTATATAATTTTTTAACACAACGCGTATACAGGCGTTGTGCTTTGCTTAATTTGGGACTAGGTATGCACCTAGTCCCAAACTAAGCAAAGCTATTATAGAAGCATTAGCTGAAGAAATACTTTATACCACTTTATTTCTAAATAATATATTTCTAAATTATAAAACTTTTGTAAAATTGAGTGTAGGCGAAAGTCAGTCCTATAAAATAGAGTAATCAAACTTTAAAACTCGCAAAAAGAACGCTATTCCCGGCACAATCGAACTCAATCCAGCAAATCTCAGAAATACATCGCTCGGGGTAGCACCATTTTTAAAAAGAAATACCACTTTTAAAAAGAAATGCCATTTTTAAAAAAAATAGCACAAAGTGGCAGGTTTTAAAAAAAATCGTTTAAAAATGGAATCGAACAGAATAAAAACTTGACAAGAAATAGCTCAAAGTGCCAGAATTAAATAAAATAATCAGTTTGAAAATGGAATCAAACATGTTGTTAACTTGGACCGAATTTGACATTCTGCAAACCAGCCCGGAGCTTTTGAATTAACAACAATGTTTCATATATTGTTAGTTATTTAAAAGTTTGAGAACATTTTCAAATCAAATCATTTATTTGCTTAAATGTGGTTTTACAGTTGTTGTCATTTTACGGCGATTCCAATGCTTTTTGTATTAATAAATAAGAATTTTAGTTTTTTGAATAGAATAGGAGGTATCATGTTGAAAATTATAGATATTTAGTTATCATAAAAAACGAATTAAAGTACACAACAATTGTTAATGATAAAAGTATTTTTTATCTTTCTTCTGTGTTCTTCAGTTAGGTAAGTAGGTATAGTCATAACACATAAATTCTAAATTAAAAAAAAAAAACTTGAAATAAAATGTATTTTAACCGTCACCGTGCAGTGGACCCCACTGCTATTAAACCTACGTATGTTTGTTTCTTTTTATTTTGATTAAAATACAAAACTAAATCAGTTTTTTTTTTAAATAAAATAAGTATCTTTCGCGTTAAGGATTCCCGCCATCTCCAAGATGGCGAGAAGACGTTGTAAATAAAATAATAAATAAAATAAACTAATTTAAGAGAAAAACATTTACGTAAGACTAGGCGGTATGGTTCTAAAACTATAGCCTGCTCCGAAAAGCACATAAAAAAATAAAAATAAAAAATAATCTTTCGCGTTAAAACCAGTGCTACCCTCGATAACCAGCCATTCACTCTGAAACCACAACAAAAGCGGTTCGATAAAGAACTCGGTCACCTCCTGATAAAAGAATCTCTATCAATGCGGGATAATATTACCGTTTCATATAGCTTTGTTTTTAAAATACGGTCACCGTCATTTATTACGTTCATTATTATTATAAGATTCATTAATTGGCTTATTTTATGATCTTTCGCATTTTATGATCGAATTCTTTCGGAATAAATTATTTTTTTAGTTTCCAAACCTTAAAGTATGTTTGCCACAATTGCTATTTATTTAAGACAAAAAACGTAAGTTAATTTATCACTTATTTTAGCTAATATCTAAATTTACGTTTTTCATCAAAAGTGTTTTTAGAAAAAAAACTGCTGAAACCTATTCTATTACAACTTCAAAACAAATAAAACCTTTAGTCCTAAAAAATATTGTTTAAAAACAAATACAAATAAAATTAGAAAGGCATTCTTGCATCATGCTTGACATTGTATTTGTCAAGGTAAACCTACATATTTTGTCTTTTTCTAGGTTCTACAAAAAATAACGGTCTACGTATTTAAAGAACTCGTAGATTAAAAAAAGGAGTCTAGAATCAGCGCAGTCGCGTTCTGTGTCAGTCATGTCCTTGCTATTTGTAGCCGTTTAGTGCAAACATTGACAAGCGTCACAGCTCGGTTGGTAGTACCCTGCCTTCCATGCTGTTGGTACATATTTACAAAAACAATACAGCAAGTATCTTAGATGCGCTTCCGATTGGTACTGATTTGGATCAGTTGAGCTATCTATAGATCATTTTCAACAGTGTAGATAGCTCAACTGTTTTTTATGTATTTTATATTTACTTATGGACATTTAATACTGTAAATACTTACTGTAAAAGTCGTAAGGTTGTGGATAAATACTTTATTTACTTACAAAATTTACATAGGTAGATATTTATACAATACATAAGAAACAGTTGAGCTATCAGCAGACTGCTGCAAACGATGGTAGTACTTATCTACTAGGCTAAAATATTCCTAAAGCTGAAAAAAATATTCGTCCTCAAATCGAGCCCAATTCCAATACGTTTCCAATCCGGCGCTGGAACCTATTTCCGACCCGGACACCACCTGGGGGCTTTTTTAGCCTTCACCATTCATATGCTAATGCTTTGAATATTCGCCATATAGCGCTATCGAGCGCCGTCCAAGCAAGGGCTCAGCAAAATGATTTTCTTTGGAAAGATTTATGGGTAGGTGTGGCGGTTTATGGGGTATCGGGGTATTTGGGTGCTTTTAATGCTATAATAACGGAAGATGGTATTATCCTACACGCAGTATCCTATCAGTGAGCATAAAGTGTTGTGAAGAGCACGAATGAAATACATTGCGCGCTAACGCTGCAGCAGTAAAGATTTTAACGCGCAATGTATTTCAAATACGTCACTGTTTCGATACGTTTATGATTGTCACATTTATTCTTGCTCACTTTCGTCATTATGCACTGCGATAAAATATTTTTTTTTTTTTCACTAAAATGTATCTTTATAAACAAGACTACTACTTACATTTTTTTTAATATATTTTAGTTTTTAGTTTAGTTTTTCGTTCACGTAGTAAGTTGTTTTGTAAGTTTGTTTGAGACTAGAACGCGAATAATGTCCGTGAATATAGGTAGGTATTCTTCCTCTGTCAAAATAATACAATTGGTTCACTGTCGTCGGTTCTAGTTTTTGGGGATACAATCTAGCTAATAAAATAAAGGCCGAAGAGAGATGACAGGCTAGAAATTTCATCCCAAAAACTAGTTTAATGACAGTGAACAATGACCGTTATCTGTCAAATTCTCAACGATCCAGAAATTCCCCGGAATCCTAGTCATTTTCGCTGAACTGTCAGAAATGTCATAACTTGAGATATATGGGTCACTGTCCTGTCCTGTCCCTATATTCAATTACCCATTTAGACCAATACACAGCCTCTGGCGCTTTGTACCCATCTCGAAATTGGCTACGTTCTTACCGCCTGTCGATCAACTTTGAGCCGTAACTGCTTGTTTATAAGGGAGAAAATGGTGTGTCATCGATCAGTCTTTGAGGTCGCATGCCTTTGATTGGATAGCCAAACGTTGCTTACCAATTACTTAGAGTAAGTGATTGTCTTGTGCACGGCTTCATGCAAATTTTGTGGTGGCAGTTCATGTGTGATGCTTGTCTTAGACGTATATTAGTCTAGTGTCGATCTAATAACTAAATCTATTGTGCTGTCAAGTAGACTGATTAAAATGACTTCAATTTTCGTCTGAGATAACACTACCCTCGAATAACTCACAGCTTTTAAATTCCAAAATCTTTATCCGTAGAACCACTTTAACATAAATGGATGGTAAAAGATAATAAAAGCTTTACCAGGATATAGACATGGTTACAAAAAATGCACTACAGAGAAAACTTTACCAATACCTTCATAATAAGAGTAACCTATGCAAAATGAGCTGCACAGTTTTTAACTTTTTCTATAATTTTGATACATTGATGTATCAACTTTTATTTTACATCATTGTACTTATTATTTCACGTACTTTCAATTTTTACTCGTTATTTTTTGTTTTTTAATTATTTTTAGTAACGTATAGTGTACTGCTAGGCAAAGGTCTCAAAGTTTTCCACGTCCCCTTTGGCGATACTCCATCACCTACTCAAATAAAACATCTCAGGTTTTTGTACACAAACGGTGAAAATACAGGGAGTAAAATAGTATTTCCTCAGCATACGCCATACAAAAGGTCAGCGCTGTGAAAACCCGGCGGAACGGACGTCAGTTACACAAATGCGGAGTTGAGTGGCTTCTTACAAATAAAATTCCATTGTGCACTGCGTCGTTTTGTGTACAAATGGTTGGATGTGGCATTAATTTACAAGAGTAGTGTAAAATATTAAGATTTCGAAGAAAAAAGCGACTGAATATCGCTGAACATACATGGGGGTTAAAGCTCCCCCATCGCGCTGTTGCTTTTGGTCCACCCCTCCTGTTACACCCTGTATAAAAGAAAAAGTAATATACAATTTCAAGCATACTAACGGACGTTACATTAAAGTCATCAGTTTAATGTTTTATTTATTGACTTGTTTTAGAACAAAATATTTAAAATATTTTTACAATTGTAATTAATGCGTTTGTTTCGCAATAAAATTAAATATCTAAAAGAATTGTATATAGGTAAGTGAGAGTCTGTCCTAGCCTTTGTAGGCCTGTCCTAGCCTTTTTTGTGGATTGGTAAGACTTAAATCCTATCAATAATAACGTCACAGTCCACTATATGCTACAGAAACTGAACGTGATTTAAAACCTGACAGGTTTTGAGGGTCACTCTATTAGAGGCATCGACAAGTAGAGTCAAAGAGTTACGGTCTGGAAACCAAGAAATAGAAAAAGAAACAGGGGAAGACAACACAAACGCTGGGAAGATGACATCAAAAATACAGGATTAACGCTTTGGACAAGAACTGCAAAGGATAGAGAAATGAAAGGAATTGGAGGAGGCCTATGCCAAAAGACACACGGAAACAAAATAAACCAGAAAATAAACTAAAACAATGTTAATCTCTAAACAGTTTCTAAATAAATGGCTTAATTATTATAGGTTTTGAGAGGCTGGAATATGCCGGCTTATATTCCGCGAGTATACCATATCCATTTTTTATACTCTTTGCTCTACTTTTCAATGTAGTTTTTGAATCTATTGTTAAAATATCCAGTTTGTAACTATCCGGAACCAAATGTGATTTTAATTCGAGAGCAACCACTTATTTCATAGTAATGATTAAATAATTGAATTTGTTTAGAGGGGACCGTGACTTTGACCTTTAGATTGAATTACAAGTGATTTTAAACTGACTTCAAAAATGAAGGAGGTTCTCAATTTGACTGTTTTTTATATGTCGAAGTATTTTACACGTTTCTTCTGCCAAGTATGAATCAATTTTGATGAATAAAATAATAATATAATAATGCTGGACAATCCACACAACATCATCTAGCCCCAAGCTAAGCAGAGCTTGTGTTATGGGTACTAGAAGACATACTTCATACAATAACATTTTATAGATAGATATTTTTATTATACATATAAATACCCAGAACACCCAGAATAAATATTTGCAGATCATAAAAACATTTATTCCAAGGCGGGAATCGAACCCGCAACCTTCCGCGTCGCGTCATAAATCTAAATGGTAATAGCGAAATGGCATGATATGGTACCTATAATTAGCTAATGCACAGCTGTACTGCTGACTGATTGTGGGAACTATCAATACTTAATGAGGCAGAACTGTATTAAAATAATATCATTTGCCCTGTTTTGTTTACAAACAACTTCATAAAGGGAAGTTCTCAATTCGACTGTATGTTGTTTTTTTTATCGCGAGCCCTGAGCGTGGAAACCGAATCCAGAAATTTCGTAGGTAACGAAAATACTTAACGAAAATAACCTAACACTGCGCATGCGTAATCCAGCAAAGAATGCTATGCAATAGCTTTACCGCGGCTGTCCCCGAGTGCCACACGTCTTTTTTTTGTTTGATTAATATTTGAGATGTAAAATCAATTTTTATTTAGTTTACTTCGTGTTAAAAATGATTCGACTTTTATTATACCGCTGTCACGTTACCGCGCAATGTAACTGGTACTTTACTGCTACTGTGACTGTACTTATGAGTGTGTAAATGAGCTTTTAGTTGATATAATGTAAAGTATTGTGGCTAGTGAAGTCAATACGATTTGATTGAACTGTGTGAACGATTATGTTTATTCATTGTATCTATGTATAGTCAGACTTATAGTATTGGTATTATTCGTAATTTTTTAAGTATTTCTTTGAAAAATTGTTTCTGATTTATTCATAATATATTATTAACAAAACAAAAAAAACGTGTAGATATAAGTTGCACTTAAACATGTTGTACTTTTTAATTTAATTACTAATTATCAAAATATAGGTACTTTGACTAACAAGAAAACAACATAAGATCGCCTCCGCCGATCTTTTTTTATGAAATAAAGATATTTATTTATGTATACATTATAGGTTGGTATGTACTTTTAAGCCTATTTTTATTAATCGTAAAGACATACGTTTTAATACAAAAACATACTTTAAGAAGTCAGAAATTAATTGAAACTATTACTTATTCACTTGGATTTGTGACCAACTTTATAACTACCCTCATTTATACCAATCAGTGCTGATCTCATCGTTATTTGACTTCTGATCCGTTGGTGATTTCTTAAACAGTTTATTTCAGGAGTTTCAGATGATTAAGATGTTACGTCATTTTTAATCATCTATTTTTTTATTAAGTGCTAGTATGTTGCTGTGATCCAGATTCATACATATTAGAGGTTATTTTTTTAAGTATCGTGTTTTCACTTTTGATTTAAGTACTTCTATCTATTATACCTACTGATATTTGAAACTGTGACTCAGTTGGTAGTAGTTTTTCCTTCAATGCCGGGGGTCGTGAGTTCGATCGCCACCGAGAGCAAACTCTACCGAAATAACTCACAAATCATTTTGCGATCAGAGCTCCTAGTAATGAGATACTTTATTTGGAAAATAACAATTAACGTGATAAAATCCCGTAGATATAGGTAATATATCTTTTTACTATGAATATATTTGATAATATTAATTTCTTAATGTAATTATTTTTATTCTAATATTTTATTTTAGTTCTAACTAGAAAGTACCAATACATATGAATCGCGCTACAATGATTGATCCATTATTGATAAGAAACGCTCTCATTTCGTTTGTAATTGATCGATATGTTGATATGCTCAGCGTTAATGTTGTTTTTTGTTTACGCCTCTTTTTATATGAGACTTAGTTTAACTTCTGTTTTCATTTGGATTCACCCGTGTACTTACCACTGAAGGGTTGCAGTTTGGACACTAATACTTAAATAAAAAATGAAGTAAGTACTATTAAATAAGCACTTACTTTCTTAATTAAGGAAAACATCGTAAGAAAATATTTACGTACTTACCTATATAATATTTTTTTTTTTTATTGAGAAAGGGTTTATTGAATACAGTACGTACCTCTGTCTACCTTCTTCCATAATTCACGAAGTATCGTGTAATAGGTAAACGAAATTCGATGATTTCAGTATAACAGAAAAGTCTTAATTAATATCAAAAATAATGCAGCCATAAAGAAAGCAGTAAAAAAACATAGAGACCTTTTAAGAATGTGCTGTATAAAATATTTTTAAAAAATATGTCAGTAAATAAAATGCTTCTACATTTTTATGTTATCCAGACAAATAGACAGGCACTCACATTATTAAACGGAATATCGCTACCTTTAATAAATTATCAGTAAAACATCTGTAAAATTTTGTTATGAGTCAGCTATTTTTATGCGTATCATCGTATTGAACACGAAAATAAGGATGAGTGCATAGTTTGTAAAAAAAAACTTTTTTTTATTTGAATCTCTTTTTTATCTTGTATTTTTAGCTTGGGACAAACTAGCTCCAACTTTATTAAACAATTGTAAGAAGGATCATATGAAAAAAACGCTAGAATCCAGGTCTAGTTTCTTGCCAGTTCTTCTAGACACTGGTCGCAACGAACTGGCGCCTAGAATCATCTAGTATGTAAGACGTTTCAAAGTGATCCTTGTTATTTTATTGAATATGAAGTTTGAAGTTTATCGTAGGTTTTAAAAGCTTTTTTTTATTATCACATCAAGTCCAACAAGACAAAGTTAAAGGAAAAACAAAATTGATATAGAATACTTGCACACTATATAGACTAATATAGGTACACTTAATAAACATAATTGCTTACCAGACTAATGTTTGTTCTCTGTGGAATCGAACCCGTGACCCACAACATGGAAGATAGAGCTACTACTGAGCTGTGACACCTGTCCTGTAACCTTTTGCTTTTTACATAAACTGATTTAATTTTTTCAACATTAAAAGCTAGAAATAACTTGAAAAAAATGGTTGTCTGTAAAGTCGGTTTACTGACGATAGTTGAACGTGACAACGAACGCAAAGGCCGATGTGCTTCTTTGTCGCTCGTTCCGCGCTCTCGCTTGCACTTCATGGAACGCTTCAGAACGCCTCAGAACGCCTCATGAGTCATGTTTTTTCGTGCGTGCAGCCGGCTCTATCGAATTATAAGACGTTGTCACGTCAAAAAAAACAGAGAAAATTAAGGTTTCAAATGCTATGGCCAAAAGAACAAACCTCAGTTTTTCCAAGCTTAATTAAATTGTCCAGCGAATCCAATATTTACTACATAGGTCAAAGAGCAAAATAGTTGAGCGTACCTACAAAATTCAATTTGCAATGTCCCCGCAAAAACTGGATAACAAACAAAGTCCCATATTTGGGGCAGAGCGCAAAAACAAATAGAGCCAGGATACAAAAGTTTCACTTTAAAATAGACTTAGGTACGTGAATTTTCTCTAAAAGATGGCATTTGACAGGCGTCACAGTTCAGTTGGTAGTAGCTCTGCCTTCCATGTGGGTCGTGGGTTTGAATTCCACCCGGAGCAAGTGTTTGTGTGATGAACATAAATATTTGTTCTGTGTATGTATTGACAAAAAAATTGTAAGTAGGTACTTACTTAAATAAGTATTGTATCAGCAATCTAGTTCCCATAGTACAAGCTTTGCATAGTGTGGGACTAGAGAGTGATGTGTGAATTGTCCACGAATATTTATTTATTAAATGCATAAATTATGTTATAATAACCTGAGGTGGAAGTGGTGGAGGCTATGGTCCAGGCCACTCCATAGTTACTGCAAACAAGGCTATAATAAAATATGTATGTACACATCGAAGCAAATTTATTGGAAACCGCGGTTCGCAAATGGTCGCATGCATGTCGAAACATGGTATCCAATAGGCATTACCATTGGCTTGTATGTTTTATTTCCTATAAAAATAATATATAAATTATTCTTTAAAATTATTTAACTTACTTTGCCGTGAAACAAGGTGTAGTTTTGTGTATGTTATCTGTAAATTGACCACATTTTAAACAATCAATTTATTTTCATTTAATTAGGAAAAACAACTTGCTCAAGGATTAGAGACATTTGATACCTACATTTTCGAATAAAATCCAAACATAAAATTTTCATATTCTTCTTTCGTTTACCCCCACTAGGTATACTCAGAACAAACCGTTTTTTTCTTCCATTCATTAGGTATTTCTCTCATTATGTAGTATAGGTATTAAGTTTCACACAATCTATCGAAATTCTAAATCAAATTTAGCGTACAAATGAAAATTTACCTAATTCTTTTGCACAACCTTGGTATTCCAATGGAACCGAAAAGTTAACACGAATGTCTGGCGATAATAACTACTTATCTTATTAACGGCACTGACGGCTGGTTTCTAGAAACCCAAATCACGATTGATCCAAGTTTGACACATAGTAGTTATTATTTTTTTCGTTGATCGTCGTTAGAGAAACCGGCCGTGAGTGTGGAAGCAAGAGTAGCAACTCATGACGTCAAAAATATCTAATTCTATTTGAGACGTCTCAAATAAATCTCATAGAAATAAATACAGTAAAAGTATATTCCCAGACGGTCTTTTAGTAACTAAAAGGCATATTATATTCTGAATTTCATCACTTCAAGGTGACAAACGTGAAAATTCATAGTAAGGCTTCTACCTCACGTAGTTGTACACAAAAATGATTTTTACCATAAGAACATAAAGTTGAATTTCAGCTGACGAAGAGATTGTATAAATTTCACACATCAAAAATTCTAAATACGAGTAGAAATGGTGAAAATAATTAATTTTCAGCAAATCCATCATCGTTGAGTGGTTTCGAAACCATTTTGTTAATAACTATAGTAGTGAAGTGTTTTGTTTGATAAAGTTCATGTTTGCGGTTCGCTGGACTTTTTGTCTGCTTATTCAACTTTGGGTGCTTTGAATGAAGTGTTGAGAATAGAGATCAAATTATGCACAGTATAAATATCAGGGCGGGTATTAAACTGAAATGTTTTTAAACTGTTATTTGATCAAATTGCAGTTCAGTTTTCTTCTTCGTCTTTTATTGATATTTTGAATGATTGATTTTCATACCGTTTGATTGAATTAACGAAAAATCAGGTAGGTCATGCTTAAATCAGGTAAACATATTTATAGAATACATAGTAACACCCAGACACAGATTAAATATTTATGTTCATCACACGAACATTTGCTTTGGGTGGGAATCGAACCTACGAACCACAGCATAAAAGGCAGAGCTACTACCAACTGATCATTTTCTGTAAGCTTTGTGTTGTGTGTTTGCCAAATAAACCATGATACTTATTATCATACCTAGTATTTACATTTATCTAAGCGTCAACGCGCTGTGTAAATCAGAAACAACACAACCCATACTCATTCTACAGTCTACGATAACCGCAGAGCTCGCTTAGATTTGGACTCAAAGCTACACTTTGAGTCAATGGACACTGATTAGAGCTTTTGAACCTCAGTACGTTTCAGGTTTGCCAAAGATAAAGACTGATACGTAGGAAGAAGGTAGTATAAGTATGTTCAATATTTGTTTATTCCTGATTTAAGCAAACAACTGTTATTATTACATGTAGAAGCCATAGTAAATGAAATGAAATATATTATTTATTTGGCAACACAGAGAGTACAGAACATAGAAGAAAAACAACATAATTCAATACAAATACAGAAAAAAATAGCAAGATAGGTTGTCAAAAAGGCTCGGTCTCTGCTGCTGCCGCAAAAGGCAGACAAGCGCCTTTTCAGACTTTTTGACGTGACAACGTCTTATAATTCGATAGAGCCGGCTGCACGCACGAAAAAACATGACTCATGAGGCGTTCTGAGGCGTTCTGAGGCGTTTTGAGGCGTTCCATGAAGTGACGTTGTCACGTTCAACTATCGTCAGTAAACCGACTTTACAGACAACCATTTTTTCAGACTAAGCCAGAAATACGGGTGACATCGATAGTACAAGCTCTGCTTAGTTTGGGACTAGAGTGTGATGTGTGAAATGTCGAAGATTATTTACTTATTTATTTATTAAAATCCGTGAAGTCGACATAACTGCTGAAAACCAGCGTTGCGTCATCTCCGTATTGACGTTGTCTTTCCTGAAGATAAGGCCGACTAAGCTTAGAGGATGGTATAGTATAGGTGCTACGAGTCTGCTCCATTTAAAATTGAATGTCCAGGCACTACAGCGTCCCGTATATCGGGGTATGGGTAAAAAAGGCCAATAACGCTTTATAAAATATGAATTCATCTATTAGTAGTTGAGATGCTCCAATATACATAGGTATTAAGAATACAAGTTGTTATACATAGTTTAGAGGTCTTTCTTATAAAAAGTTAGCGCTGACTTG
This sequence comes from Ecliptopera silaceata, assembly GCA_932527185.1. Classification (NCBI taxonomy): domain Eukaryota; kingdom Metazoa; phylum Arthropoda; class Insecta; order Lepidoptera; family Geometridae; genus Ecliptopera; species Ecliptopera silaceata. Next base: position 2,238,250 of record OW052208.1, on the reverse strand, counting down.
AAGTATGATTATCATACCTAATGATGACATAAAGTCAACGCTAACTTTTCATAAGATAGGGGGTAACTACCGTACGTTCGTTTTTACGTTTTAATAATTTATTGAAACAACCATAATAGTGCATTACTAGAATAGAAATAGTCCAAGTGAATTCCTAGTATTAAAACCGAGGGTGGTATTGACTGAGACTGCTGTAAACACCATGAGAAGATTCTGCCGCCGGCCATTAGGCTATATGAGAGGACGGTCAGCGGATGGACGTGTGCATGCAGGATGCACCAAGTTAGAAAGATAAATATAAAAAAGACGTGTGGCACTCGGGGATTGCCGCGGTAAAGCTATTGCATAGCATTTTTTTCTGGATTACGAATGCGCAGTGTTAGTTTATTTCGTTACGGAATTTCTGGATTCGGTCTCCACGCTCAAGGCCCGCGATAGAAGCTATGCAAAAGCTTAAAAACTGTGTTTTCTTCGTATAACGCTTGGCAGATAGGTCGTTGTTGACAGATAGATAGATAAAAACATTATTGCACATAAATGGAAATTTGACACAGAAAAACATGATTAATCTTCGGTGAGGTATCCTCGTTAAAACGCTACGTTACTGCTCGTGCGCAATTGCTATATCTGCACAGTTTTTATGTAGAATTTGTTTTATGTTTGGTTACGTTTATCATAATTATTATTTTTATAAAACTCTTATAAAATCACTTGTGGCTTCAATCAGTCAAATTATTTGTTTGATTGATTTAGGCCAGTACGAAAACTTTGTATTTTTTAAAGATTCGCTTCATTATTTTTTGTTTTACATTTTTCTAGTTTATTAAATCCTAAAAGTTTTATTTCCTAGCCTGAATCGTCCCACTACTAGGCAAAGGCTTCTCGGGAACTTTTTCACTTATTTTAATCCTTGGCAGTGTTTTGCCAATCCACATCAAACAACAATAATCCATACTACATATCCAACTATTGTTTTGTTTTAGATATCTTCATGATAGGTACATGTTGCATACTGTCGTCCACAGAACCGAGTCCCGTGTCGCGGTTATCGCGATCTCAGCTCTTTGAGCGCGCCCCGGGCGCCCCGGGCGGCCGACTAGGAACTGCGCACGGATTCCACCAACCTTTGTGTGGTGAAATTTATAAGCGTGTAGCGGGAGTGTGGAGTCTTGGATGTTGCACCACTGGACAAGACAAACTTGCATTCATTCATTCATTCATCGTATCAATGGTTCATCCTCAAACTATTCTACTCCAGTGAGTTGCAACTTCAATAGCCTTATCGGATGCCCTCATAAGATCAGTTTTAGTGCATATGGTCGCTTGCATGTAAAGTTGGCACAAATTATGGTCAGTTTAGGGTGGCTTGAGAATTTTAATTAGTCTGTCAAAATAGACTAGTGTTTTTGTTAAATAGATAATAATTTGAAATATTAAAGAAGCAATTTTGTGATTTATTTAAGATCTTACTTTTAAAAAGCATAATTGATTACTCAATTATTTTGCCACTTCACTGTTTTTTCACGAACAACAATATTGTATATCTATAAAAAAAAACTTTTTTTAAATTAGGTACTAACTTTTTTAAGTAGAAAATGATTGGTCGCAATCACAACAGCATTTTTGATGAAAATCTTTGTCCAGTGTAAAACCTCCAAGCATACATAACGGATGCTGATAGTGTAGGAGCGCCTTTAGAAACCTTTATTAGCTGAATGGGGCGGAAGATTGTAATGGCTTTAGGTGCTGAAAATTGTTTAGGTTTGTGTAAGACGGCTTTTGGAAGGATTTTCTTGCAACGTTTTAAAAACATCCTAAGCTGGGTTAACCGTTTTTCTAGATAATGGTTTTTGCTGTAACAGTATTATTGTAGGACTATTGTTGTGAAAATTATTGTTATAAAAGGATTTATGCAATATATAAGTTTAAAAAATAATTAAGTACTATTTTATTATGATCATCCTGCTACCCTTGTCCCCACGCTATGTGGTTCACACTACTACGTAGGCACGTCATCTTTTTCAGCAGCTTAAAGATAAAAAAAAAAGCTAAAAGAGATCTTTGCCCAGCAGTGGGACAGTGTGGGATGATTAAAAAAAAATACCATTTTAACCAATGGTAAGGTAATCACCAATGTTTCTGCTTGTAGTCATTATTTAAGAGTGATTAACGTGTGTATAATATAACTCATTTAAAACCATATAAATCTTTATTCATAAATATCACTATATCAGCAGAGGTAGAGCTGACAAACTTTAAATAACTCCAAATCTTCGACCTTGATGGATCAGCTCAAGAACTGAGTCCATAGTCTCTTCGCCACTTTCTTGGATCTGGTCTGCTGGGAGTAAGAAGCCGTTGGTGCCAGTATCCCGGAGCTCGTAGCAATAAACCAGGGGCACTTTGATACGTTCCTTCACCCAGTCATCAGCCGCTCCGCTGGCTAGGTCTGGAAGAAAGAAATGCTTTTGTACAAAATAGGTAACATACATGTACAAAATAATGACATTCGCAATATTAAGTATAACTATACTATTATAAAGAAAGAAATCAGTTGTTGAGTTTTTTTACGAGACGGTTTTTACCGTATTGTATCTAAAATGTAGGTCTATAAAAGCCCTTTTAAATGTACTATGTAGCAACTCAGTGCCGTATATTTAGTCGCTCTATAGAGAATTGACCAATTTTTTCTTTCGAGGCACATTAAGAACTTTATTTTACACAAGACGTTGCAAAAGGATATGATATTAGCATGGTTTTAAAGGCTCGCAAGGACTGCTTTCTCACAGAACCTCACAGAACATAGTTTCTAGAATATGTAATCACTTACATATAACTTCAGCACTATTCCCAGTAACGTAATCAGTCCCATATCTCACAGACAAAGCTCCCATTGCTCGTCTTCCAACGTTTCGCTAAAAAAATGAAAAATAAAAATATATTTTTATTAAAAAATAAGTCATGTCCCATCAAAATCAACACGACGAATCATCAACTTTCAATTTAATAATTAATTAAATATATTAATTAAATAATTGGTCCGCATAGTCCGTCTGCCAGCTGCTAGAATAAAAAAAAACTCTGTGGTTCCCCACAGAGTTTTTTTTTTATTCTAGCAGCTGGCAGACGGACCATGCGGACCACCTGATAGAAAGTGGTCACCGGCGCTCTATGTATACCTGCAATATCAGAGGCGTAGTCGATAGTCTACCGACCTTTTATATATTTTTAAAGCAGTCTTTTAATGGACCCCATTTCATAGTTATGATAGAAAATTCTAAGAAATGACAGCTGGTAGCTGGTATTGCCTTAGGCAAAATGTCTTTTCTTCTAAATTCCATGAACGAAAAATTAGAAAACTTACTGCATCATAATAATTAGCCAGAGGTTCGGTTGTGTTCCCGAAAGGTATAAGCAGCATTTGCCCGTAGGAGTGGAAGGTCAGATAAATGTCGATGCTACTTCCGATTGAGCTAATAAACCTGGATAACAGGAGCGTTTCCGGTTCAGAAAACGGTCCAGGTCCGGGGTAGGTCTCAGCTGCTGGGTTGGAGCTGGCACCGACAACTTAAATACAAATATTTATTTTGTGACAGGCGTCACAGCTTGGTAGTAGCTCTGCTTTCCATGCTGTTGAATGGAACCCACGACCTACAGCATGGAAGTGAATACATAAACTAAACTATTTTGGGATGATCATACCAAACCAGTTATTGTTCCAGTTTCTATTGAGATCGACTCCAAAGTTTTCACCGATGGGACGTCTGTTTTTACGCCACATTCTGAACTGGAAATTAACAAATCACACAGTTATTTTAGACCTGGAACTTCTAGGTCCTTCTAGGAACTTATTTGGTACTAGGTATTTTATTCAATATTTTAGCGTATAACTTTGCGAGTTCTTAAATGCATCATTATGAATTTGGGGTAGTATATGTTTAAAAGATTCACATGGTATTTAAAATCTGCAACTATCGCCAGATATACCCATAAAATTATACAGACATATGTAAACTTGACTTCAAGACTTGAATTCAGACTAAAATCCTTCAAATTTATTTATATTCCATACCGTTTCATGAGACCAAACATATCCGTCAGGGTTGGTCACGGGGAAGATATACCAGTCATATTCTCTAGCTGCTGTTTGTGTCTCTTCATCATCACTAGTAAGCAGCTCATTGGTTATATAGCATACTGTAGCAGGTGAGATCCACTCTCTAGCATGTATACCACCTTCAAGGAATATTATCCTTTTGTCACCCCCACCGTGGGATATTTTAAGTCCTCTGATTGGTCGACCTTCGTAAGAGTTACCGATAGTCAGTGTTGTGACTACGTCTGGATAGGTGACCGCTAGATCGTCCATCCAATCGTTGATTTGGTCATTGGTGTAATAGGCATCCCATGTCATGTTTCTAGGGTTTCCCCTTGTGTATTTTTTGAAAGATTCTTTGTCAATTGCTCTGAAATATTTAGGTCAATTATTGTTTAAGAGATTAGTGAAAATGGCAAATAGAATGTTATACCAAGATTTTTTATGTATAATTTGAGAATGGCATCTTCAAAATTGTAATATTTTTTTCAAGACAACACACATGTGTTTATTTTGTTTCAATTATATTTAAAAAATCTTCAACATAACTATTTAGGTCATCAAGTCACAAAGAAAATGATTTTGGTGAAAATGGTATTAATATACAAAATAGCTAGTTAGTTTTTATCAATATAAAATATATACAAAGAAAATGTAAAATGAGATTAGTATTCTGGTTACAGAGCAAAGTTAATAAAGACTAAAACCCCGAAAGAATATCAACGAAATTCAAAATAGCTAAAAGAAAATACTCACTCTTGAATGTTTGACATTGTAATTTCAAATTTTATTCCATTTCCATTGAGCAAACCTTCCAAATCTCCTTTGTATTCTGGACTCGATAGAATGTTGACGAATTCTTTAGACGGTGTTGGATCGTTCCAAAAATCATAGCTAAGGTCTGTATTTTGAAGATTTTGAAGCAAATTTATTTCGTCTAAATTTTTCGGCAGAACTTTGTAAAGCACGTAGTTGTCAAATCTGAATTTTTCTGCCGCGCATATTAAAAATCCTATGATAACTACTACTAATAATTTAATCATTGTGTCGATACACGTGAATTTATAACATAAAGTTTAAATTATGTAGGTCTGCTTGTCATTGACATAAAATTGATAATATTGCTATCGGGATTTTATCTTTACTATCTCGAATCAGCTGATAATAAGAATCAATGGAAATAAATGTATGAGCACAAATAAATTATACTGATGTAAATCTTAATTACTACTTAATTCATAAATTTATAAACTTATATTTAATAATTAACTTTTAATTACCTCTGGAATTTGGTATAATGTTTGAAACTAGCACAGCTATGACCATTATGTTGTTTTTTAAAATCAAAGTATTTCAAAAGCAAAAAATAGTTCTAAATAATATGTGCAATATGGCAGAATGCAAAATGAAGGTAAACCAAATTAAATACAAGTATTTTTGCATTACATTTAAAAGTTATAATATGAATTTAAGTTTGGTTAAAAAATAAACTAAAAATTAATAGGTCAAAGTAATTAATTAAATTATAGTGGAAGTAAAATTGCTTACAAACAATAATCTGTTAATTATCTTACAAAATCAACGCTAAACTCATTACAATCATCAGCAAACTTGCAATCAAAGACCCAGCGCCACTAATGACTCCAAATCTCTTCGCCTGATGGATGATCTCAATCACTGAATCCATGGTCTCCTGGCCAGTAGGTAGAATTTGGTCTGCTGGCAAGAGGAACCCATAGGACCCTTTGTCACGAAGCTCGTAGCAGTAGACGAGTGGAACCTTCAGCTGTTCCTTAACCCAGTCGACGCTGCCTCCAGTTGCCATGTCTGGTAAAATAAAAAAATAATTAAAGTATCTAAAGCTAGTCTTAAACCCTGTCAGCTTTTCTTGTCAAAGTTTGAATGCAAAAAAAAACTAAAATTGCGCTTACTTTTGTTTTTAAGTCAATTTGGACGAACCCTAGCTTAGCCTTTTTTATCTAAACTAATATTATAAAGAGAAAAGATTTCATTGTTTGTTTGTATGTAATAAATAGGTAAATAAATAATTCTAAGTCCAGAAATGGACTTCTTTAGACTGCTGACGATAATGGTGCTACTTACAAATAGCTTCAGCAATATTGCCCGTAACGTATTGTGTTCCGTACCGTACAGATAAAGCTCCCATAGCACGTCTGCCAATATTCATCTGAAAACAACGGTAATTCTTTAGGGGCCAGGAAACATCAACATGATCAGATAGTGCCATATTAGTCCGGTTATTAAAAGTCAAATATTCTTTATCACAAGAATCATTTAGACTTATTTCTTTGCACAGTTCTTTTTCCACGTATCCATAACAAAAAACCCTTTTTTACTTTCTACATATTTTCTAGCAACTACATATTAACTATTATCATCAAAGCCACAAAAAAACTTACAGCTTCTTCATAATTTGCAACGGGTTCTGTGGTGTTCCCAAAGGGCAATAGCAGCAGTTGACTATAGGAGTGGAAGGATAGATAGATGTCGATCCTGTCTCCAATAGACCTGATGAAGGTGGAGAGGTCTCTTGTCTCAGGCTCAGAGAAAGGTCCTGGACCAGCATACGTATCTAGTGCTGGGTTGTCACTTGCTCCGACAACTGGAAAAAAAATTGATTTGTAGGATATATTTATATATCCTACAAAATATATTTTTCAAATCTTTGTATCTTAATTTGTATGTAATAAATACAAATTAAGATACAAAGATTTGAAAAATCAAAAAAAGTTAAAATAAAATTGATATGTTTAAAAATATAACTAAACAAATGGACGTAATTCATTAAGACCTAAGTATTTCAGTTAAAACCCTTTTTGTATTTGAATAAATAATTTTGATTTAACAAAAAGATAAAACATTTAACATACCCAACCAGTTACTATTCCAATTTCTGTTGAGATCAATACCAAAGTTGTTGCCTACTGGACGTCTATTTTTCCGCCACATTCTAAACTGAAAAAGATACACAAAATACGTTTATGAAACAAATAAAAATATGATTTGAGACGTTACTATAGTCCTGATCTAAAGGCATGGCAGTCCTCTCGCCAAGTTAAGTAAAAAAGTGGCTTGGCCGTAACATCCTTTTCTCGACGCATCTATCTTAAAAGATCATAGTAAAACTGTGATAGCAAAACTGTGATAGCAAACAAAAATACATTCATAGAATAAAATAGAGTCAGCCTTACCACATCATGAGTCCAAACATAGCCATCAGGGTTGGTCACTGGGAATATATACCAATCAAACTCTTTAGCAGCAGCCACCGTATCTCCATCCTCACTTGTCAGAAGCTCGTTTAAAATATAGCAAACTGTTGCTGGAGAGATCCACTCTCTGGAATGTATACCTCCTTCTATAAACACTGCTTTATTTCCTTCTCCATGGGATATTTTAAATCCTCTGATGGAGCGACCTTCGTAAGAGGTTCCAGCGATGAGTGGAGTGACTATGTCAGGGTAGGTGGAAGCCAGGTCGTCCATCCATGCGTTGATTTGATCGTTGGTATGATAGCTGTCCCACGTCATACTTAGGATGTCTCCTCGAATGTATGTCTTGATTGTTTCTTTGTCAATGGCTCTGAAAATAGGATTTATGAATTAAGTTACTAAGTCAAAGAGATTGTTTATTTATTTATTTATTGGGTAACAAAATACACAGCTCTTAGATTAAAATGAAATAAACTAATTTACAATACAGACAGCCAAAAACAGTATTGAAAATACATTTTTGCATCACATGCTACAAATAATATTAATGTGCTTAAACGAGGTCTTGAGCCTCTGTTGCTATAAACACCAGAATGTTGTTGATTTCCATAATAAAATTATGCTAGATTTATAACACAATAGCTATAACTACGTATATAATCATAAATAAGGCTTTAAACTTAATTATGTTTACTTACTCTTGTATGTTGGCCATAACAATTTCAAAATTTAACCCATTTTCTTTAAGCAGAACTTCTAAACCTTTATTATCTTCAGGACTTGAAAGAATATTGACGAACTCAGCTGATGGCACTGGATCATTCCAGAAGTCATATCGCAGATCACTTCGTTGAAGATTCTGTAATACCGACACTTGCTCGACACTTTTTGGTAATACTTTGTACAGTGTGTAGTTATCGAAACTAAACTTTCCAGTTGCAAATGGTATGAGAATTAAGAAGATGTATATCAACATTTTACGTAATTATTTTGTTAATAAATATATAAAAATTTAAAATATATTATTTATAGGGAGAGACTAACGTCTCTCAGACACATAACAGACCGATTACATATTTCATGTTTTGTAATTATATCATTCAATATCTATTTATAATACTATATTTACAACATAAAATATCTATAAAATTTATAGTGACTATAAAGATAGACTCTTGATGATAAGAGACTGGACCAAACTGAGTTTCATGATTAAAATTATAATTATTAAGTCTCATATACTTTAGTCAATGGGTTTAGTATTTGTTATTATCCTACATCTTTATTTTTGGACCCAAAATGCCCCTTCTACCTATATATATATTTTAAAGTTTTCTTTTCGCTTAAAAGATACTTTTCCTGAAAAGTGTCAAAGAGTTATTCTTCTTTGATTCTGTTATGATTCTTCTATACGTATATTTATTCAATTATTTCTCACTGAAACAAGTGTATAACCACTCGTTCGTTGCATTAAAACTGTTCCAATCATTAGTGCTCAGGTAAATAATTTATTGTGAAACCACAACCACAGCTCATTCAGTACTTAAATGGACTTTTAAGGCCACATTTATATAGTTTTCGATGTTTTACCAGTATTATAAAATTATTAATTAAATAATAAATTGTTTTAATCGCATGCCGCGTGGAACTGGCAACTAGTCACCTCCTTTATAAAAGACTATTGATGATCTATAGAATAAAATAAAGTAAAACCATTTATAAATCTATGTGATTTCACGTTTGAGTTTGGTTTAATTTTTAAACCACAACGTAATAAGAGTTATCAGTTTCACGTGTTTATGACGAGTATGAATGCTAACAAGCAGGATCTAGAGAATCTAAATATCACCAACTCATGGTGAGTTTTGTACTACCCTATTTACAGACAGTAAAATATTTGAAACCTGTTTTTTATTCAGCATCATTCACAATTCTGCCTTTTGTATATCATCATTTATAAAACACAATGAACTGAAAACTCCATTTTATTTTAGCATTTAATTTTCCGCTGTTTCAGTCACAATATAAATTCATTGCAATGATTGGTCAGTTAAATTATTTGTATAAGTAATAAATAAACCAAACCACAGCTACCTCAATAATAGATAATTTAATTTAGGCTTTAGTGTAGCATGCATAATGTGTATTAAAATTTTCATGTTTAATATTCATAATAATTAATAATGGCACAATATTCATGCCATAAAAGATACGTAGGTATATGGCGTTCCTTAATAGAGAACACATATCGATAAAAAAATGCCTCCTAGTCATACGACTTGACTTTAACTATGGATAGGTTCCATCGTTAAAAATCATCGGACCATTTCTTGCATCGCCATCTAGTCGTATATTAAACACGTACACAATACAAATAACTTACAATAGACACTAAGTTGCTGATATAATTATTTACTCATAAAACATGAAACAAATACCAAATTTTAATTTTATAAAATCAAACATTTAAAACATAACCTATCATCATCAAAACCAAAAACACTGACGCATGCAGACCAGCTCCTCCATTCATGTACCCAAACCTCTTTGCTTGATGAATCATCTCCAGCACAGAGTCCCAGGTTTCCTGACCAGTCGGGATGATCTGTTCTGGTGGTAGAAGAAAATGGTATTCTCCTTTATCACGGAGCTCATAGCAGTAGACGAGAGGTGTGTTGAATGCGTCTTTCACCCAGTCAATGCTGGTGCCTGCAGCGTGGTCTAAAAAGAGAATAAAGTTATTAAAAGTCACGACAAAATTACAGAAAAACCAGGATAAAATGTAAAATGGACGGTCTCGTCGCTGAAGAAGCGATTTATTTCAGACAGGCGTTGGATGGAGAAGTTACATATAAAAAAAGCTATAGGATTTCATATCAAAGACAAAAATTTATTTAAAAAAATATAGGGCACCTTATTTGTAGGTATATACAACAAATACAATTATTATTTTTTTAATCGGCTTTTCTTAGTCTTTTCAGTTACTCTGAAAGAATGATCCACCGTTAAAGTGTTTCCCGTGAAGAAAAATATATCTAGAAAAATATTAGCAAAAAGAAACTATTCTTGGAAACACTTTAATAACTTTCTTACGATATTGGATCTCTTCGTCGAAATGGTTAAAATATTGCGTTCATCGTATAATGTTTTTACAGAAAAAGTCATAAAAAATTCTCAGAAATTATTTTACTGGTTTTCGTAACAGATTTTGTTAAGAAATTTTGTTAAGAGTTTGCTATCATAATCTAGTATAAACCAATTAAAAGTTTACTGCTAACCAAGTATGACAAAATATGTTTTTCTTTGTAAATATACATTTTGCTGCATTTTATTTCAAAAATAAAAAAATAAAATGAACTTTATTCAGAAAACTATAGGTAACTCTTAAAAGGCGGTCTTATCGCTTGGCTTAATACCTCCAAAACTAGAACTTAGTAGAAGAAGTTATAATCTTATTTCGCTGCAACTGTGTTTTTCTGTTCGAAGTTGCTATTTAAAAATGTATATAAGTAAGCCAGTATTTATTGATGAGAAGAATTTCTATGCGTAGGTATGTTTTTATAATAGGTAATTACACATGCAAACACATGCAAAAAGAAGGTGGACGAAAGTTTTGCGAAGTAGTCCGAATGGCCACAGACAGAAACCGCTGGAGGCAGACCGTTCACTCCATGACGTCGTCAAAGACATCCATTAGCGATCACGATCTTCAGTCATGAAGTGCCGACCACAGAAGAAGAATTACACATGATACTTACAAATAGCTTCTGCAATATTCCCGGTTACATATTCAGTGCCGTATCTGACTGCAAGAGCACCCATCGCACGCCTCCCAATATTCATCTAAAATCATCACTCTGAATTTAATACATAATAGACAGAAGGTATAGGTTAGAAAGTGCAGAAGAAAACAAAAGGTCAACAGAACAAACTGTGTAAACTTATACGGACTGACCCGCCCAGAGCTAATGTTTGGGTGATGAACATACATATTTATTCTGTGTCTGGGTGTTACTATGTATTCTATGTATGTATTAACGAAATGTATTATATCAGCAGTCTAGTTTCCATATTACAGCTTTGCTTAATTTGGGACTAGAGTGTGATGTGTGAAATGTCTGTAAATGTTTATTTATTTAAAAAGTGACTTATTTTAAAAACCCTTAAGCTGGAACTACGATTCCATATTTACTTCAGCATTTGATTTAATGTCAGTTATAGGTATACACATACAAGATATTTATTTTGCCAAAATAAGTTTACAAACGTCTTAACATACCGCATCATAGTAGTTACTCAAAGGCTCCGTGGTATTTCCGTACGGCAGCAGCAGCAGTTGCCCAGCAGAGTGGAAAGACAAGTACAGTTCGATATCATGCCCAACAGTTCTGATAAACTCTGATAGAGATCTGGTTTCAGGTTCAGAAAAAGGACCGATGCCAGCGTAGGTTTCTGTTTCTGGATTGGTGCTGGCTCCTATCACTGTAATATAAATCATGGGAAGTCATCAATCAAGCTTTTGTGTATATATAGTATTATGTTCTTAAGTTAATCAAAGCGGCTAGCTCGTCAGCTATATTTCGGGACTAGGTCTACGTTTTTTAAGTTATCAGGACTGTGTTACTCCTCCGTGGCCAAGGAAGGCATCGGATGGTCCAAAGATAACAAAATAAGCGACTGTGAGCATATGAAATTTGACTGCCTAGCCCTTTCTAGTATTAGAAAATCTTACCTAGCCAATTACTGTTCCAGTTGCGATTCAAGTCAATTCCTACTGCAGTACCAACGGGACGTCTGTTCTTGCGCCAAAGCCTGAACTGAGAATTGAGAAAAGAAATAGAAATCAATTTAAAAAACGCTATAAAAATAGTCAAAATCAAAATGTTTTGAACTGAAATCGATATAGAGTAAAGTAGGACTTACTTCAGTATGGGTCCAAACGTATCCATCAGGGTTTGTTACAGGAAAGATGTACCAATCGAACTCTCTCGCTGCAGCTTGGGTCCATTCATCTTCACTTGTCAACAGCTCATTGATCATGAATATTACCGTAGCTGGTGATATCCACTCTCTTGAATGTATACCAGCTTCAATAAAAACTATCTTCTTCCCAGCTCCATGTGATATTTTCAAACCTCTTATTGGTCTCCCCTCGAAAGATATTCCACCAGTTAAAGGAGTAACTATATCAGGGTAGGTGGTAGCTAGATCATCGATCCAAGCATTGATTTGGTCGTTAGTATGGTAGGCATCAAATGTCATACTTTTGAGGTCTCCGCGCGTGTATGGTGTTACTGTTTGAGTATCGATAATTCTGAAAAAATAATGTAAATTAGAGTCTTACTAATTTAAATGCCGAAATGATGAACCAGTGTCAAGTGAAAATTTGAAACAACTTACTCTTGAATGTTTGTAAATGTAACGCTAAAATCGATGTCATGGCTTCTCAAAACATCTTCTAGCACACTTTTGTGTTCAGGACTCGACAACACACTCACAAACTCACTAGTGGGCATCGGGTCACTCCAGAAATCAAAGCGAGTATCTGAATCTTGCAACTCTCGTAGTACTCTCACATGCTCATTATTATGTGGCAGGAGTTTATACAGAGTATAGTTGTCAAAACGAAAGTTTCCTGCCACTATAGTGAACAGCAAAAATATGAAAATAAACTTCAACATTTTTGTATGACCACCGATATGGTGTCTTTGTGAATGTTACTTTGTAGCTAGTTTTTCAATTGGTAATAAATTAAAGACTGATAATAAGAATTGTAAAATTTATTAGAGTATTGTAAAACGTATCTTAATCTTTTTCTAGCCTCATTATGTATACTTGAAGTATATTATTGAAGTATATATTACTCTGATAGTGAATTTGTTAAGACAACGACTTGCTTGCTGTAACGTGTATCATAAAAATATGTAATCGTCATAGATAATGTAATATTAAAAAAAATTATGTCTACTGATTTGATTTAAAGCAGATGATTTTGCAATAACCAAACAGAAAACATAGTAAATATTTGAATTATAATTTTAAATGCTAATCTAAATGTTATTAAGGTAGACTCTACTGAGGTATACTTTTTGATGACGGTTACTATTAACACGCCTTCATGTTATTTCCTTTTAAAAAGATGAACCTTATACCATAAATCATCTCCAATCAAACAATTTAGATAACATTAAAAAACCTAGCCTCCCTAAGAATAGCCATCACTGAATCATAGGTCTCTTCACAGGAGGGAGTTATTTGATTAACAGGTAATGTGTAGCCCCAAGAGCCGTTGTCACGAAGAAAGTATGTAGCTGCAATAGGAGGATTGTAGCGGTGCTTTGTCCAATCTACTATTGAGCCTGTAGCGCCATCTAAAATGTACATAGCTGGTTAGCATTTCAAGTTAACCAATCATACTAAGGGATGCATTTAAGTAATTTTAAATGACTCCTAATTTTTTGTTCAGAAAACATACCAAATACTTCCTTGGAGGTGCCAACTAAATATTGAGTGTTGTATTTAGCAGATAAGGATCCCATTGCTCTTCGGCCGATGGTGACCTAGAAATGAAGTGATTACTAAATTGTGTTGTATAATAACAGCCTTTTAAGATATATATGAAGTTAACATGGTTAAAAGTATTTTGTAGATTACGCTTACCATTTCATTGTAGTTGTACAAATGCTCAGTAGTATGAGCGAAGGGTAGAGCCAGTCGCTGTCCAAACGATCTGAATGACAGGATCCCAGTGAGTCTAGTTCCTATGGAGTCGATGTATCTAGATAAGAGCCTAGTTTCCACTTCAGAGAACGGTCCAAGACCTATGTAGTTATTGGCTGACGGACTATGACTGCCTCCACTTACTGTAACCAATTATTATTAATTAGAATTAGCAAAGCAAAAGTTTATATGTATTGATGAACTATGATTTGAATGATTTTCAAGTACCTCCCCATTGTGAGTTCCAGTTCTTTGACAGATCAACACCAATCGCTGATGAAGAAATAGGTCTTCGGTTCTTCATCCAAAGTCTAACCTAAAAATGAAATTTGATCAACTTTATTGTTTTGTAACTTTAATAATTATAATCTTTAGTCAATATGTTTAAGTAATTTACGGTAGACTTACAGAATCCTGAGAGAATTGAAATCCATCAGGGTTGACCACCGGGAAAATGTGCCATTCAAACTCCTCAGTTGCGGTTCTTGCTTCAGGGTCCTCTCCTCTCACCAGCTGATCAACCAAGTAGGTAAGTACTGTTGGGGATAGCCAGTCAGCGCCAATCTGACCAGCTTCTAAGAAGAATACACGTCTTGGATTTCCTCTTGCTATTTTGATACCAGTTAGGTTTCTGCCTGAAAGCATTACAGTTTATAGTTAACAGTGATCAAGTTTGGAAATTTGATCAAAAAGTAAAGACATACTTTTCGCCTATGTTTAACTTATTTACAAAAAGTCAAGTAGTTGATGATGTAAATATAATATAATATAGATATTATAAGGGATATGAAAATGTTTTAACTTAGTTAATGACAAAACTGTCGCGAATATCGCTGGGAGAAAAAATCTTCCAGCTGTGGATAGGTTGATAAAAATACTAAAATTGAAAGACTAGAAATTCTAATGCATTTGATTTCAGATATAAAAGATAATGAATGAATTATTAATTGGATACCTTCATAAGAAGCGCCAGCATTTATAACTGTTACAATATTACTGTAAACTTCAGCTAGGTGTCCAAACCAAGATGTGATCTCATCATAAGTCTGGTAGTTTGTCCAGTAAAGATTTTTACTTGTATCTCGCTTTCTTCTGCTATTGAGTTGTGCATCGAAGGCTCTGAAATTAAAAGTTTTACTTATACATCTTTTCTGACCTTTATCGTGATTATTCTGAAAGTAGCACTTATAAAAGATAGAAGTAGTCAATGACTCTTCACCTTATCATGTTACGTTATATTACTGGCTAACATGTACCTTCTGAAGCAATAATAATGTATGTTATTTAATTTACTAACTTTTGAGTATATTAGGTATATGTCACGTAATTGCACTTTTGTGTATGTAATGACAGCTGAAGCCGATGACCCAATTCTTTTGTTTCATGTCACTAGTAGAACTACTAAACACAGACAACTGGTTGTAAATATTACACACTTCTGCGTCATTTTTACTACCAGTAGTACTTGATAAGGTTACCACAACCTATTTACAGAGCAAAGTTATTAAGGATGTGTCCATGACCACGTTCATCAATCTGATAAGCAAGTGATAGATATACTTAGGCATCATCATTTACTGGTGGGATTGCGGTCAAGCGTTTGCCTATAATGTGTAAAAAAAAGCTGTGCCGACTACTTTCGCACTCATACCCTTCAAGCTGGATCCCAAAGAGAGTTACTTGGCAGCAGCAATAGATACTTTCTTTGACGCAAACGTGTTATATAACTACTTTATTAACGAATATTAATTATATACATATATTAATTAATTAAACTTTAATATGTGCCGGAGGTTGGAAGGCGGCGGCGGGGTCGGCCGAAAAGGCGTTGGAAGGATGACCTCGACGCCTACGAAAAATATTGGTGGAATGTCGCCAAGGACCGAGATGAGTGGAAGACTTTGGGGGAGACCTTTGCCCAGCAGTGGGACAATATAGGTTAAGGGAAAAAAATGTGAATAAACTTACTCTTGTATGTTCTTCTGCATCAGCTCAGAGTAAATGCTTCTCTTTTTCAACGCATGTTCAAATTCATCCCTCTTTTCTGGAGGGGACACCACGCTAACAAATTCACCAACTTTACCTGCTGGTTTCCAGAAATCTAGATCTTCATCTGTTTTCTGCAATTCTTTGAGGTATAGCACTTCATCTTGACTTTGTGGGTTTATTTTGTATAACGCATAGTCATCATACCTCACTTTTTCTGCGTAAACTACACTAAATACTCCCAGAAATAAAATTTTAAGCCACATTCTTAGCTTATTTACTTTAATATTGGTAAGAAACTGAAATGTCGCATATAATTTTGTAACAATGAGTTACTATCTATAATTCTTTAATCCACTACATAACAAATGCATTTCATTTATCTTTATTTACAGGTAATCAATGTTCAAAATTGCTTGATTTTCCGTAATTTTCAGTTTTGAAACATAGATTAGTTAACTTATCAAGGCATACCTAATCAATTATTAGTTGTGTAAATTGGTATAGTGTGATTAAAATTCAGTTACAAAATCTAATCAAATTAAATATTACATTGAAAAATTAGACGATAAGTAAAAATACTCGGTAGCTATCATAATCATAATTTCTTAGATGAGATAGATATATTCCTATCTATTTGTTTGTAGTATGTTTTAAGTTTAAGGAGGCTTATACCCAGCAGTGGGCTAGTACGGGCTGCCGATGATGATGATGTTTTAAGTCCAGATATTTTCAAAATGTTCCAGTACAGTCAGCTCGTTAATCGTTGATAAATGCTTAATAGCTTAAAATGAGGTCAATCCACATCACTATAAATAAAACAAAATCGCTACGTGCATAAATCCGTTAGTGCTCATCAGCAATTAAGCCGCGTCACAGTGCGGTTGCAATGACAATTTGTTGTGGACGGAGCCGGGAATTCGCAAGATTGATCATGCGGATGAGATTGAAGTCCTGTTATTTGGTGATAATAATTCCCATTTTAATTGTTTAACGTTATTTTAAGTTGCCAACGGCGGATCCAGAGGGGGGTCATGGGGTGAGCTGGTTCCAGGACTTAGGTGGACCACTAATTGAACATAATTATTTTATTTATATATTTTGTCACCATACAGAATTAATGTTACTATAATGTAATAACTTTGTATAATGGCAAACGTTTGGAAATTATATTATCAAAATTAAATTATAAGTTCTTGACTTGACCACGACTATGTGACCCCCCCTGGCGCCAAAGCTGGATCCGCCCTTGTAAGTTGCCCATAGGGCACCAGAGAGTACCAGCACCTGCACTATAAAAGATCTAAACGAAGGCACAGAGAGTGCCATTGACGTAGCCCGTTTTTGGGCAAGACACATTTGACAACGGGAGTTCCCCCACTCGACACGAAGAAGAAGATAAGTTATGTAAATTTTAACCTACAATACTTGAGTAAGTATGCAACATACAGGTTGTCACTGCGACATACTCGTAGTTTTTGTATTAAGCATGAATATCATGATAGATTACACAGTTTGTGTGATAAAAATATAACTTATTATATCATAATTAAGCGCTTAACCATAGCACAACTACAGAATAACTTTACATTCGACTTAGCACGTCGTAAACTCATGGTTTATCTCTCGAAGGTAATTAGTCGCGGATTGGTGGTGAGTTTAACTTTTAACAGATCATTTTTAACTCAACGTCTGACGTGTAAGTCCGCCATGTTTACAAAATGAAATAAAAAACATCAACTCTTCTTTATAAATAGTAACCTAAGTAAGAAAGCTATGAAGAGTTAAGAATCTACACATTAATTAAAGAGATAAGTGTTATAGCCGGAAATCGAATGAAAAAGCATAGGAGAAGCTTGTCAGTGGACTTTTACACTCTGAAACGCTAATAATGATTTTTTGGCTGAAAAACGCTGTTAGATGATTTTGAGTAAAGTAGGTACATTTTAGATATACATATACTATTGTGTCTTTTTCTGCAGTATTTTTTTTTTAATTATTTTTTTGCATTTAGATACGACGTGGTTGCTGTTGCAAATACAATATTTAACAGTTTGCAGATATGCAGAACTGAAATTGTTAGAAACTACTTTGTGTCCCTCCTCGCGTCCTCTCATGGCTGAGGGTGTGATTCCCCTGTAGAATCTTTCTCCGAACGATACGTCAACCACTTCCGTCTTTGGCGGCGTGTAGACGGCGTGTAACTTTGGTGAAGCAAATAAAAAAAATAATGCTCCATAAGTTTGCGTTATTCCCGTTGAGTCACATTTTTCTGTCACACATTGGGACAAAAATTCCCATTGAGTAAGACTGTTACTCAATGAAACTTTTTTTTCACGTTCAGTCATACCCGTTGGTAACAGTCTTACTCAACGGGATTTTTTGTCCCAGTGTGTAACAATGTGACAGAAAGGTGTGACTCATTGGGAACAATCCATAAGTTTTGACATCTTCAGTTCAATAGCTGCTCAGTGCTCAGTGCTCAGTAAAGGCCGTTCCACACGAGCGACGCTGTCTCGTGGTCGCCACTAATTGTGATGAATGGTGGTGGTCGCATCATTTGTCTTACTGGTCACATCGCGACTGAATGTTTACTTTTCATTTGACGGGTTTGCAGACTGGCAACTTTTATAATAGAAACTTGTAGGCTGTTGTAAAAATTTTGATGCGAATAATCTTTTTTTAGAATGGCTGCAAAGAAAATCTTCCTTTAAACCGATTTTACGGTTGCATAGAGAAGGGGTCGCTCTCAGCGATAAGGACGCCTATTTTTATTAATTTAAATTTTTATATACGTTTACGTTTTATACGTTTTGTGTGGTATGCGTATGCAGTTGAGAGGTATCTATCTATTTATTTAGTAACATATTGAAAGTCGACAAAAAAACTAAATTATCCGTGCAAGCAATACAATTAGCATAATTTTTATTCCTTCTATTTTACTCATTAAGTACTTAATTATTTGGACCACTTTTTAGTGCTGTTTATATAGCACCAGAACCTATTATGTAAGTATCAAATTTACGGAAAAACAACAAAGCATAATTTTAATAGAGTTTCATTAATAAGAAATCCCCCGTTTGCAAAATCCAGAACCGCATTGAAGGTAAAACCGCGTAGACCGCATTATTATTGGCGGCCGCAGAATTCGACGCGAACTAAAATAATGCAATACAAAACGAAAACGCAACTAAACGTTTCACTACAAGTAACAGTTTATGTACACA
This sequence comes from Ecliptopera silaceata, assembly GCA_932527185.1. Classification (NCBI taxonomy): domain Eukaryota; kingdom Metazoa; phylum Arthropoda; class Insecta; order Lepidoptera; family Geometridae; genus Ecliptopera; species Ecliptopera silaceata. The sequence goes on along the minus strand of OW052208.1, from coordinate 2,218,988 downwards.
ACCAGTAAAGCAGCTTCTATAATCGCTTTATCATGCACTTTATTTAATGTTGTTTATTTAAACATAATACAATCCTTGCCCATTTATTGCCAAGAGATAGATACCTATTCTATTTCCAACTATCCTACTTTGTAAGGGTGGCTTTATGGATGGATGTATATCTGTAGGTACCTACTAATTATAGGTATAAAATTTCATTAAAATTAACATACATTCATCTACACACTTCGCTCAAACTTTTGCGTTTATAATAGTAGTAACCATAGTATAATAGTAGGAACCAGGCCGTAAGTTTCTATGCCCGTTCTTCTAAGCTCTGGTCGCGTGGTACTGGCACCTAGAATCACCTAGTATGTAAGATGATTCTAAATGATCCTTGTGATTTTATTAAATAAAGAAATATTTGACTTTGACTTAGTAGAATTACAATGTACAACCACCTTATTTCAACTCTAAACTTTTAGTACATGATAGCACGATTTCAAATCTTTCCAAGTGTGTCTACTGTTATTAGCTAGACTGTGTAAATATTTAGCAGTATTAGTACTGCATGACATTCATATTTTGTGGTTTTTGGTGCACATTTGGGTTGTGTTAACGAATGTCTGCGAATCTTAATGTATGTTACTTAATGTTAATGTTGCTAAATAGCGCTAGGTAATTACAGGTTTAACTTAGCATTATTATTTTAAGCTGCAATATTTCTATTATCTAGTGTTATTTGGTTCAATTAGATAATAAATTGATTTTGTTTTTCATTACCATTGTACTAAGATAGATAGCGACTTAAATTCAATTGAAAAAAACTATTAAATTTAATTAGTGCTTACGAAATTAGTTCTAATAGACGGTAGAGATAAAATTAGGTACGATTTATGTTTATTAAAAAATATGTTAAAGTCAGTTATTTAATTTCGTTAAGTATGATGATTTCTATTCAGTAAAGTCAATTTAAATCTTAAATTCCAACACTGATTATTATTTTTTCCTCATTTCTTTTAACTTATGATTTGTTTCGTACTGTTTTTTGGATCTTTGATCATCTTTACGAAGAAATAAACGATCCAGTAGTCACAATACAACCTAGAAAAAAAATTGCATCTGTCAATGTCTTGTGATATTGACTAGAACGTCTTAGGACTAAAATTTAAACAATAGCAGTGATCTCATTTATTACCCGTTGCAGGCTGCGTAGACGCGCCTGATTTATGGGGCCACCTCCTGCCCCTAACGACACGCGGTGATGAACGGCTACTGATGTGGTCTAAGGCTCAAGTTGAAGCGAACAAACTGATCTTCAGATCTTCAATATCAGCGGGGCTATCCAGCAAGAGGAAACTTGCGTGACCGAATTTCCTTTCAGTTGCAGTTCAATTTTCGATGATTTTACTATAGTAACTCATCAGTATTCCGTGGTATTTTTGTGGGCTGACGTGACTGAGCTGTTAAAAATGACGTCAATGCCGCGGTTTGAGCATGGCTTGTCAGGATACCCCCCAGATCTTCAAGATCAGGGGGGGGTATCCTCACAACTGATTTTTTTTTGAACTGCTATTTGATCAAATTGCAGTTCAGTTTTCTTCTTCGTCTTTTATTGATATTTTGAATGATCGATTTTCATACCGTTTGATAGAATTAACGAAAAATCAGGTAGACCATGCTCAAATCAGGTAGGTCATGCTTAAATCAGGTAGGCCACGAGCTAAACCGCGGCATTGACGTCATTTTTAACAGCTCACAAAAAAGCCACGGAATACTGATGAGCTACTATAGTAAAATCATAGAAAACTGAACTGCAACTGAAAGGATATTCGGTCACGCAAGTTTCTTCTTGCTAGATCTTGCACGATCAGAGCCCCCCAGGGCCCTGATAGTGCTAAATTGTAACAAACAGTTCGTCTAAGCAGCAGCTAAGGTGCACCAACGTACGTATTTTGGGATTGCGATAAGCGTTGAGTCAAACACGTTCAACATTCGAATAAATATTCACGGACAATCCACACATCACACTCTAGTCCCAAACTAAGCAAAGCTTGTATTATGGGAACTAGATTACTTATATACATATTTTTTCAGAAATAGCAAGTTTAATAAACGCTCCTGACTTACCCCACTCTAAAAATCAGCGCACGCCGACTGCAAGAAACAAAGGGAATTATTCGAAGATGAAGTCAACCGTATTATTGTCGCGAGTGATATACGCGCTGTGTAATTTACACTTACGTTTTTGCACGCTTTTGTTTTGTAGCAATTTATTAGCCAAAAAAGTTACAGATGTAAACGGATCTCTGTGGTTTCGGGCAGAAAACATTTAGAGCCGTTACGTACTGACGACTTGTCGCCGGCGACCAAAAACAATAGGGCGACCGACGACCAAGTGCGTAAAGATTCTAAATGATCCTTGTGATTTTACTGAATAAAGCAATTTTGACTTTGACTTTGACTTTGAACATCTATTTAAACTGTAGTAAGTCACAGTCACCAGCGACAAGTTGACAGTGCGTAATGGCTCTTAAGGTAAAAGTTTTATATTAGAATCATTGCACGAAAAACGAATCTAACTCTAGCTGGAACTTTCAACTGGTCTTCAGACTTGGGCTATGCATGAAGTTTTTAAAGATTTTACGCTGAGCGTTTCAAATACGTTTTGTTTAGAAAAGGTATATACAAACTTATTATTATTATTATTACTAATCAGCCATGGCTGTTCCACTGCAGGGCAAAGACCTCCCCTCCCTCCTTCCACTCTTTACTGTTGGATGCTGCTACAGGCCAAAATGGTAGGTACGCATCTAGTTCGTCGCGCCATCCACATAAAAACTACTTGGGTAGGTACTATATCTGTGGCGGACAGAATAACCTTATTAAATTAGTTAAGATTATTAAATGTAATTTCTTTAGCTAGGGCCTAGATCGTTACTTTTAAATGTTTAAGCGACCATGTGTTTTACTACTTTTACAATGTTTTACGATAAGTAAGTAATAAATGTAATAGCCAGGGCAGTTTAGAAAGCGCACATCTTTTGATGTATTGTAATTTTAGGGAAAACATTAAAGAACTTGTATTGTGTAGCTTTTTGAACGCGCCGCTGCCCTGAGCTTGCTAGGATCATAAAACAATTGTGTATGATTTGTAAAGAAGTAATAATTGTAAGATAGCCAACCATGGGAACTAAGGTTGGCTACATTTTGTGATTGTTGTTGTATTTGAGTATGGGCGGGGATGTTCGCCAGTCAGTCAGTCTAAGTCAATCCACAGTCGAGTGCAGTCGCGTGTTGAGAAAAGGAGTCTGTCAGTTGAGCTTGCCTCGAACGGTGCGAATGGCGAGCACCCCCGAACGAGAAGAAAAACATAAATAAATATACAGTCCACTGCTACACCACCGAGCGTCGTTTTAATGACCACAACCCCCTGTAGGTTTCATACCTCACAGTTTTGGTCCTTCTCAGCCGGATAAGAAGAATTGAAGCCGCCGAACGAATTCGGGAATCGCCATCCATCGCAATATCGCTGCTGTCTGTCGAAACGTCCAGCCTGCTGCCGCCGCCTGCCACCAGTGGTCCTGCAGAGTACTACCTTGTACGACGTCGAACCGTGAAACCGCCGTCTACAAGCCAGAGCCGCTGCTATCTACCGCAGTACATCGTCAGAGACACGGAGATCACAAAAGGGTGTGACCGCTTCCTGTCGACACTACGAAGATCACCAAAGGGTGCGACCGCTTCCTGTCGACGCTGTGAAGATCACCGAATGGTGCGACCGCTTCCTGTCGACGCTGTGAAGATCACCCAACGGTGCGACCGCTTCGTGTCGACGCTGTGAAGATCACCCAACGGTGCGACCGCTCCGTGTCGACGCTGTGAAGATCACCCAACGGTGCGACCGCTTCGTGTTGACGCTGAGCGACCGCTTCGGGCCAGAGTACGAGAGCCACGTGTGGAGGATCCGTAAGCGGGTAACCGCAACTACTAGGTACGTTAGTTAGGTAGATTTAGCTAGGAAAGATAGGGAGGTAGGGCCACTAGGGGCATCAAGAGGCATTTGTGTCACGACCGACCCGACCTCGATCGAACTTTCTGCGACCGAACCGCATAAATCTACCACAATGCCATCCACAATCGAAGCAGAGCCGACGTGCCACGCACTGATCGAACCAGCGCATGCGCCGGAACCCAGAACACATGCTCGATCGATTCGTTCGCAGCGATCGAATGTTAGCGCCGCAGCCCGCATCAAGCAAGCAGAGTTTGAGGCCGAAGAACGACTTGCCGAGATCCAAACGAGGCTTATTAAGATGAAGCTGGCGGCTAACATAGCTGCGATCCACGAAGAGACCGATCGAGAGAGCATAGTTGCGGATGATACTGAGAATAGGGTTACCGATTGGCTTGCACGGGGGGAGATCAGAGCCGTAGACGCTACGGACTCAGATCATATGAAAGCGCGATATCAAGCCGTAAAAGAGACGACAGATGAACAGCAACACAGACTGAACAGAGGAGGAAAGTTTGACTCAACACAACGTCCGAGATCACCTACGCCGGCCCGGCCCAGGGAACGGGGGTTTGAACACTTAGCTGATGTCTTAGAGAAAATAGCGCTACGAAGACCGCCTTCAAGACAGACGACTGATCTACCTGTTTTTAGCGGTGCCTTAGAAGAATGGCTTCCCTTCAAAGCGACTATGGAAGAATCAACTAAGCTACACCGATTCTCGCCGGCGGAGAACATCGCAAGGCTACGAACGTGCCTGCGAGGTGAGGCTCGCCAGACTGTGTCCGCGCTATTATATACAGCGACCGATCCGTCTGTTATAATGCGCACTCTAGAACAATGCTACGGGCGTCCTGAAATGATCATAGACAACGCACTTGAGGATATAAAGAAGTTGCCGCGTCTTGGAACGTCCGCCAGCGAATTGAACTCATTCGCTGTCAAGCTACAAAATATAGTGACAACGATCTCATGTCTCGATGACCGAGGGTACCTGCAGAATCCCATGCTGACGAGACAAGTCACTGATAAGCTAAGCCCACACATCAAGTCAAAGTGGTGTGATTATGCCGAAGATTTCGCAAAACCTTGTGAAATAGAGATAGTTACGCTGTCTCGCTTTCTCATGAGAGAAGCGGATCGAGCGATGAGACACGCGTATACAACTCCGGCACAGCGGAGCGTTGTCACTCCTCGACCTCAGGTACAACAGCCGCGGGTGAACGATCGCAAGAGCAAGGTCGTGTATGCTACAACAGAGGACAAGGAAACGGAATGCTTCTGTTGCGGAGCCGATCACACGACTACGGAATGTAAAAAGCTCAAAGCGATGCCCGTGGAAAAGAGGTGGGAATGGGCTAAGGAAACCCAGATATGTTTCCGATGTCTAGATAGCAAGCACAGACGATTCCGCTGTAAGAAGAAATTGTGCGGCGTACAGGAATGTCGGCGTCCACATCACGCGCTTTTACACGCTGAGAGTCCAGACGCCGAACAACCTACCCCGGTCGAAGAGTCCGTGGTATCGGCAAGTACGCATGAAACAGCGGAACGGAACAAAGTGCTTTTAAAAGTATGCCCAATCAGAGTGAAAGGCCAAAACGGAACAGAGATCGATACTTTCGCGTTATTGGATGAAGGATCCACGATTACTTTGATCGACGAAAAGCTAGCAGCTATGATCGGAGCTCAGGGACCAAGAAGGGCGCTACACATCATCGGCGTCACATCGAGTAACCGGGAACCTGAGAGCCAGCTGATAAGCATGGAAGTAAAAGGACTCGATCAGAAGAAATATCAGCCAATACGCGCACGAACCGTCGAGAATCTGAAATTGGCAAGGCAGTCCGTCGAAGCCGATCTACTTCGACAGCCGCATCTACGTCGTCTGAATCCAGAGCACGTCTGCTACGCGCACGCAAAACCTAGCATTCTTATTGGAGCCGACAACTGGCATCTTATCGTTACGCGGAAGTTGCTAACAGGCAGGGAAAATCAGCCAGCGGCGTCACTTACTCGTCTTGGGTGGATTATACACGGGTCTACGCCCGTGAATATTTCATCACGAACGGAAACGGTGTTACATATGACATCTCAGGACGAGCAAAGCGAACAAGATAGCAACTTGACCGAACTTGTCAAAGCGGATTACGATATAGACACGCTAGGAGTCACGATGAAAAGAAAACCAATAGCAACGGATGAACATGCGAAGGAGGTTTTTAAGCAGACAATCGAGCAAGTAGATGGAACATTTGAGGTGGGACTGCCATGTATTCCAGATAACATCGTATTGCCGCCATGCTACCACATGACCGTACGACGAGATCGGTCAATCGAGCAAAAGATGAACAGATCCGAAGATTTCAGAACCACGTACTCTGATCAGATCAAGGAGATGCTAGACAAAGGTCGTGCGGTCAAATGTGAAAAGAAACATGATAACAAAGAGCGTTTGTGGTATTTACCGCTTTTTGCAGTTATAAGCCCGCACAAACTAGTTAAGATCCGAGTAGTCTTTGACGCAACAGCTAGATCAAATGACATGTGCCGGAATGACGCTTTTCTAGATAGACCGGACCTTTTGCAGTTTTTGTACGGCGTCATGTTTCGATTCCGAAAGAAACCAATCGCTATAACAGCGGGCGGAAGAGAAACGTTTTTTCGGACGAGGATAAAATCGGAAAATAAGGTAGCGCAACGTTTCTTATGGCGGGAATATGAGCGATCCGGGCCGACGCAAAAGTACACAATGACGTCAATGATCTTTGGAGCCCAAAGTTCGCCTTTTCTAGAATACAGTGACAGAGATCGAAGTGAGTCTGATTACAAGGACTTTCAGTCACTAGCCTTCAACGACATCACTCTGAACCATTACATGGACGATTGGGTAGAAAGCTTTCAGAACGGGGAAGTAGCTGAACGCACAATAACCGAGGTACGTAGAGTACTCAGAAAAACCGGTTTCAACAAAGCCAGAGAGAGCTCTAACCGTGAACGTTTGTTAGAGATCATCTTAGAAAGAGACGCATATGCACCAAAGGAGCTGGTTGTCAATGCATATTTGTACGGTAAGACCGTAGACGTTTTGTGGATGCTGAAGACGGAACAACTCGCATCTAACAAGGCTATGCCGCGCATACCAGAACACGAGAGAAACGCGGCACGAATGCCAAGCAAATGGAAAACTTTCGGATCAGTGGTATTTTTGTTTGATCGGCTAGGTTCGCTAAGTCCGTATACGATCACGGCCAAAGGAACCAAGGAACAAAAGGTTCAGATGAAACGAACCTATACCTTTGGAGAGTGTTGCGTGCCAGATAAACGAACAAGGCGCGTAACTCAAGCTTTAGCGAACTCATGTTGGACGCGCTGGATCAAAGAGAACTTATCTACGCTCGCGCCTCGGAACGACGTAAGAAAGCACTCCGGGAACATAAAACCAGGCGATCCCATCATTATCGGGGACGGTTGGCTACCTCAAAATGTGTGGCCTCGTGGTATAGTTGAACTCATCTATACAGGCCCCGATGGTGTGGTACGGTGTGCGGAAGTTCAGAAGAAGGGAGTAACATTTAAAGAGGCCGGTGAGAAGGTTAGTCGTCCTCCCGATTTATAAAGGCTACGAAGATCTGCGCCGGGGGGAGGATGTGGCGGACAGAATAACCTTATTAAATTAGTTAAGATTATTAAATGTAATTTCTTTAGCTAGGGCCTAGATCGTTACTTTTAAATGTTTAAGCGACCATGTGTTTTACTACTTTTACAATGTTTTACGATAAGTAAGTAATAAATGTAATAGCCAGGGCAGTTTAGAAAGCGCACATCTTTTGATGTATTGTAATTTTAGGGAAAACATTAAAGAACTTGTATTGTGTAGCTTTTTGAACGCGCCGCTGCCCTGAGCTTGCTAGGATCATAAAACAATTGTGTATGATTTGTAAAGAAGTAATAATTGTAAGATAGCCAACCATGGGAACTAAGGTTGGCTACATTTTGTGATTGTTGTTGTATTTGAGTATGGGCGGGGATGTTCGCCAGTCAGTCAGTCTAAGTCAATCCACAGTCGAGTGCAGTCGCGTGTTGAGAAAAGGAGTCTGTCAGTTGAGCTTGCCTCGAACGGTGCGAATGGCGAGCACCCCCGAACGAGAAGAAAAACATAAATAAATATACAGTCCACTGCTACACCACCGAGCGTCGTTTTAATGACCACAACCCCCTGTAGGTTTCATACCTCACAATATCTATATAAAAACTACTTGGGGTCTTTTTCGTGGAACAAAGGATAATATTGTATAGTTAATTTATAGATATATTTAATCATTAATTTATTTATTTGCAAAAAAACATGGTAGATTTTGTACAAGATGTCGTAGTGAGAATGTACCTAAGTTCACATATTTTTACCAAATTAAAATGGTGTTTAAAAATTTAAGTCTTATAACTAGTACGTAGGTACTCATTATAATTTTTATTTAGTCTTGTTCTAAGTTTAATTTAAATCGATAGTTGTACATAAAATAGTGATAAGTTAAACGTAATGTAGTAAAAAAGTGTTGTTCTAAGAAAATAAGTCTTTTGAAAATTAGAAATAAGAAAAATTGATATTTACTTCTATAATAATATGTATTTGGGTATTTTATATGTATGATAAAAAATATATATGTATGTGTAATGTATTGTATTAAGTATGTCAGTCTTCTAGTACCCATAACACAAGCTCTGCTTAGCTTGGGGCTAGATGATGTTGTGTGGATTGTTCAGCATTATTTATTTATTTCTATTAAAGTTTACTAATACTATGGTATTGAGCGATCAATGCGAACAATGTTCCCAGCGAGCACCGCATTGCAATCCATCAAATGGCGCATTAATTCCTTTCGATGCAGTCCAAACTAGAGGTGCGGTTACATTGGACAAGCAAGCGGTAACTTCTAAATATTTAGGAAAATTTATGAATAAAAGTTGATCTGAATGCGCAATAACATCTCAAAATAAATTTGAGAAAAGAAATCTGAATATGTTTGGAATTAGGAGTACCTACTTACACCTACTTATATTTTGATTGTTCACAATTTAGTTTTTAAGTATTGTACCCACGGCGTATCCAAGTTGTCCTAAATATGAATCCAAAGTGAAACAAAAATATGTAATTTAAAAAAAAACATTGCATTTCCACCGATAAATAATACAATGTTACAATAAATTGTCTCCATCTATGTCAGTCGCTACCGCTCCCGCTACCGCTCCCGCTCCCGCTCCCGCTTCCGTTTGTAAAGCCACATGATCGACAAACGTTTGTTTTGAGCGTCCGCTGGCAGTGGGCCAGTTGTTAGCTTTAATTGGGCATGGGTATTTGCGCTTGTAATGTTGTGTTCTGAGCAAAACTGATACTATTTTAGGCATTGGATTTATCTTCTTTTTATTAAACAAACTTTTTCAAAATTATCTGTGTAGTTTTTAACCGTCTTTAAAAAAGGAGGTTCTCAATTCTCTCGCGTTTTTTTGGAAGTTTGAATTTCAACTATCAAGTTTGCAACATAATAAAAAAAGACTTGTTATACTCGGGGACTGCCACGGTAAAGCCATTGCATAGCATTTTTGCTGGATTACGCATACGCAGTGTTAGGTTATTTTCGTTACGGAATTTCGATTCGATCTACACGTTTAAGGCCCGCGATAGAAGCTATGCAATAGCTTAACAAAATAAAAAATAGCATGTATATCACATTCTAAAGACGCCTAACACCCCAAAAAATCAGTAGGTATGGCTTTCATTTAGAACAATAATTTTCCAGCTGGTTAAAGCGCTCAGTCAGGACGGTAGCAGAACAACAATAGATGGCGCTAGTTTAAAAAACTGCGGTTTTTCTTCTGATTTGTTAATGGTTTTTTGCGTTTAGTTATCAAAATTCACCTTTGCGAAATTTTATTAATAGATACCAACTAATCAATACACAAAACTATAATTTTAGTAAATAAAACCTGCAGGGGCTGTTGAAGAATTTCAAGCTTGCTATCTACTCAGATACACACACATGTATACAATATTTGTAACGCACTAGTATTTGATAATTTCAACGTCAAATTAAAAGAACGAATGGTGCGGTTGAAGATGCTATGGAATTCGATTTGTCGTAACCGAGTTCAATTCTTGCGGAGGCTTACTTATTTTTGTTTTTTGTTGAATCAATAGTTTTGGTTCCTGGCTCAAGAAAATTTATTTTTTAGTTTTACCTCTGCTTTGAACAATATCTACTGTCTTATAAAACCTACTTTATTTAAAAATGGTTTTTACTTATGTAGATACTATTAATAGAGAACCTCCATAGATTACCTTCTAATAAAACTGCTAACATGTTCCGAAATATTTTTAGTATTATTATGAAATAATTACCATAAAAATATGAAAAACTCATCAAATAAAACACATGAATATGTTTTGCCCAAATACGGGCTACGTTTATGTAATTTTTTGTGGCGTCGCTAAGATTCTTCAAGTGCAGCTGTTCGTGCATTGTCTTGTCCAGAAGGTGATACATTGTTTGTGGGGCAGTCACATTATATTGCTAAATCGGAGTATCCCCATGAATCCAAGTCATACCTGCAGTGGCCCACTTGGCCCCGCTCTTGGCCCCCAAATCTGAGCTCCTGTAGAAAACAACATAAAACAAATTATGCGATAAGTCACTTAGGTGGTGTAGCCTAATGAGAAGGTTCTATGTGAAGGATGCGAAATAGCGTGCACGCCTTGATCACCACGCACGCATGCTTCTTTGTTATCACAATGAGCACAATATAAAGAATTTCATCACAAAACAATTATGCAGAAAGCAGAAATGACAGACAGAGCAAACGTTGACAATTGTCAGTGATGTTGCCATACATTGGTATAATTTACCCATTTCGGTATGCATTTATTTGGAGATTTTTAATTTTGCTTGAGTTTTGACTAAAACTTTCAGGATCCGATACGACTAACTACGGGTATTTGTGTACTTAGAAATAAATATTATTTTTATAGCAAAGTAAGTTCTTTTATTTTGATAACTTGATCATTACAGAACATTAAAGGTTGCTACACATTTGAACTATATCAAATATCGCTCATCACCTCCTTTTCATACATTTTGTATGAAAACTCTATGGTCGACCGCACACGCGTACTCTCAATTTACAAATATATGACGTCACGGGCCGATTTTTGTATAGTTGACTCGGTCTTGCCAACTTTGAAATCAGAATTTTCCCTAACTTCAGTGAAAAATATGCGAAATTTATCCATATTTGCACAGATTCCTTCTAAAAAATGATTAAAAGGTTTCCCGTTAAGTCATCACAAACAAATGTTTTACATTTCTCTTTTTTTTTGTGTCTGTTTAAATATATACCCCTAACAAATACCCTGAGCAATTTTTTATCTTGAAAAAATTCCTAAATTTCGGGGAAGCTACGCTAAGTTGTTAACATTGTTGGGACATTCGGATCTCAAGGTCAAATACAGTATGCTCCTTGTATGTGAGTGATAATGAGTGAATGATGGCAAGGCATAGGCATGCACGATAGTCATTCTTCAGTCAACTGGGTACGCCTTGTGATCTCATTGGGGAAACCAAGTGCTTTGCTTGTGTAACGGGGACAAAATAATGATGAGTAATGTGTATATAACTCAATAATGAATGTCTGTGAATTATTTATTTATTTACTAGCGACCCGCCCTGGCTTCGCGCAGCACAAATGCTGATACTACAGAATGTCTTTTTAAATTTTTATTCATCTATCTATACTGTTATAAAACTGTAAAAGAGCCGAAAATTAAAAACGAATATATGGAAAAAGTTAATATGCAGATGCACTAGGTAGGTAAACGATTTTGAGTCCTAAAATCGAGTTTGACTGTTTGTTTGTTAGAACATCACGGCTAAGCCACTGGATGGATCTTCTTCATGCGTTTCATCTATGAAACATTATTAAATTATATTATTAAAGTTTCCATCCAGTGGTTAAGCCGCAATATCAAACAAACAAATTTGATCTAGATGAAACTTATTTAGGTTTCATCTAAATCCATAGACTAAGTATACACTTAGAAGCCGGTTTTCCGGATTAAAACAAGGACTATGTCTTATTGCAATCAATGACTTCAATTTTTAGATATAGTTATACCATTCTTCTTTCTAAGCAAAAAAGCCATAAGCTATAAGGGTCGTCTTATATACATCTTATAATAAATAGATGTAGTTTATTTATAGTTTTGTAAGAGGAATAATGTAATAAAAATATATTCGTTTTTAAACGAATGAATTCATTTATCTGAAAATACTACTAATAAATAACATCAATAAAATAAATAAATAAATAATGCTGGACAATCCACACAACATCATTTAGCCCCAAGCTAAGCAGAGCTTGTAACATGGGTACTAGAAGACTGACATACTTAATACAATAACATTACATAGATAGATATTTTTTATTATATACATATAAATACCCAGAACACCCAGAATAAATATTTGCAGATCATACAAACATTTATTCCAAGGCGGGAATCGAACCCGCAACCTTCCGCGTCGCAGGCGGACCATCGCCCACCGTGCCACATCGGTCGTCAAAATAAATAATAATAACTTATACTTAAGTACGTCAATCGAAAAAGTACCGTAAGGTATTTTGCAGTGTTCTGGACTAAATGGTATGCATGGCATTTGCTGGCTAGAGGACTCAAGCTCCACTGTAGTAACTTTTGTTTTATTATAGTCACCTAAGTATACCTAAGGCAGAGGGCAGTGTTTTATTGCTTCACAGAGCAAGTCTAGGTGAGGAAATGCATTGTTGCCTTAGGCAGTAATCAATGATAAATAACAGTAGGCGGGCCAACGGCTTATTCTATCGTATCGTAGTTGAATAAAAAACGAATGTTTGGATATACACTTATTCATTCACTCTTACCATGCCATCGTTCTTAACAAATTATAGTCTGTTCTTTTTTTAAAAAAGGAGCACTCTGTTGGTAAAAAGAGCTAGTGTGTGGTCATGAACGTTACATTACGACATGTACGATATATTAGAGTACAAGTCTGTCATCACTTTAAAAAACAAACTGTTTGACAAAGCAAAAAATTATGTTGGCAACACTTTTACAACCAAATATTTTGAACTAGCAGATAAACGTGACTTGGAACGTGCTGCCTATTTCGACTCGGCAGCGAGTTCTTTTACTGTATTTCACGTAAAAAGTATTTTTCAAATTAAATTAATTTGTACTCAATACAGCCTATGTTACTCTTTTTAATAATGAAAGTATTATTAAAATAGATCATGTAATTTTGAGTTAGTTTTTTTACTATATAAGTAACTGACAAACAGACAAATCCTTTCTTTTCTAGAATATTAGTTTCTAGAACAGACCACAGAGTGGAAGTATGGCAACGTAACATTTTCAAGCAAAAAAGAGACAGCTATAATCTTGTTTCTTTTTCTACGGCTGGAGAGCTGACAACAAACTTAGAATTTTGGCATGATAGATAATTTCAAATTGTGAGTATTAGAGCGGATAGCGTAGAGCGGATAGCGGATAGCGTAGTATTAGATTTATATTAGGTAGGTACATACTCATCTCTCGGAAGATGGTTCATATATTTTACTACCGCTAGTTTTGTTTATACCTACTAAGTAGAAACACTTGATTGTGATTTTATAATTGTGTAGAAATATGTGTTGAAATGAGAAAATGTACTATTTTCAATAAATAAATATTCACGGACAATTCACACATCACACTCTAGTCCCAAACTAAGCAAAGCATATAGGTACCTACTATGGGAACGAAATCGCTGATAGAATACTTAGAACTAGAAGGCAGAGCTACTACCAACTGAGTTGTGACGCTACTGTAGCATTATTTATCGATGGAATTCAATGAAAGGAGAATGGGCAATTTTCTATGGAGCATGGGCCATGACTAAAAAACTCGTCCCTCAGGATTGCCACATAATATGTTTTATTTATTTATTTATTTCATTTACTTACATCTATTTTAACAGGGTTATCCTAATGTAATAGTGTAGTTATATTTTATAAAATTAATAATTAATAAATTACTCGTTGTCATTGTGCTCAAATAAATTATACAATTACAATAATAATAATATATGTCAATAATAATAATATGTCATTAATATATAGGGCTTATAGGGCTTTTACAGGCCTAAAATTTACAATTTTTATTTAAAAAATCGATATATTTTGAAAAACAGTTTTTTATTTAACCGTCGTATTACTCCGAATTCCGAAGGCCTTCGGAATCGAGATATTTCCGAAAAACTTTATTTATTGTTTGCAATACTACAGTTTTTCAGGAATAACTCAATTTCCACAGGTTGGATTTTTAAACAATCTGAAAAACAATTAAAGCCTTTTTAAAGGCAATCACAGTTATTCTTGTGGGCCTTCAAACTCTAAGTAATATGATGTTAAATGAAAAACAATATCATCGGAATATCTCGATTTCCATGGGTCGGATTTTTTCCGTATATATATAGTAAAATATTGGTAGTCCGGTCAATTTAGACAATTGAAATAAAGAAAATTCTGACAGAGCCAAATCTTCGTAAAAACCTTAGGTTTACCACAAGGAATAAAGTCCCCATCAGTCCCTGGAGACTTTCTTAGAGAGAATTTTCTTTATTTCAATTGTCTGATTCTTACAAGCGCAATATCTGGGAAATAGCGGGTCTTAGAAAAAAAAATGGTAGCACTCCGGGAGTGCCGGCAGAAGTGAAAACTTCAATATTAACGTTGTGTTTTCACTTTTAAGTTTTCACTTCAAAAATATAACCACAGTCGTCATAATGACAATGATAATCACAATGACACAGACACATTCGCGCTTGCGCGAATGTGACACAATCACAATGACACAGACACATTCGCGCTTGCGCGAATGTGTCTGTGTCATTGTGATTGTCATTGTCATTGTCGTTGTGTCGACATGACACAATCACACTGACACAGAGACACATTCGCGCAAGCGCGAATGTGTCTGTGTCATTGTGATTGTCATTGTCATTGTCATTGTCATTGTCGTTGTGTCGACATGACACAATCACACTGACACAGACACATTCGCGCTTGCGCGAATGTGACACAACGACGAAGACAACGAAGACACACTGACACAGACACATTCGCGCAAGCGCGAATGTGTCTGTGTCATTGTGATTGTGTCATGTCATTGACATTGACACAACGACGAAGACAACGAATGATGAACGTCACGTTCGATGAACGTCACGAGTCACGTGACCCTGACTGAGTTTTCACTTCAATAAGATGGAAGCGATACAGTTAAATACAAGTTAGGCGAAACGATTCGTACGATATAATAGCGTCTATCTGGTTATGCGCGCGCGGCGAGCGATACGTGTTTCCCGTGCGAGGGTGCTCAGAGAGTGTGTCGGCTGCCGCTCCTCGGTCCTCCGCCCCCGCGCTCCGCACCGCACCGCGTGTTGGCAGCGCCTTGTACTCGCCTTGTACGATGTCGCCACAACACTATTTAATTGTTTGAGTCATACGTCGCGTGACCGCAAGTGTGTTCTTTTGTCGTCTCTTGTTTTACGAG
Organism: Ecliptopera silaceata; assembly: GCA_932527185.1. Classification (NCBI taxonomy): domain Eukaryota; kingdom Metazoa; phylum Arthropoda; class Insecta; order Lepidoptera; family Geometridae; genus Ecliptopera; species Ecliptopera silaceata. Next base: position 2,203,371 of record OW052208.1, on the reverse strand, counting down.
CAATGTATAAAAATTAAATAAGATCTTACGCTTTTTCGACGTCACGTGACCCTGACGCGAGTTTGAAAGTTTTTACCCACCCAGCGCCGCTAAAGAAGTTTTCACTTCAAAAATATTGGGGTTATTTTTATAGAAAATTTTAAGATTTACAACTTTGCTTTTAGGTACTTTTTCGATAAAACTTACCGTTTTCAAGAAAAATCCAAAAAACCTAAAATTTTGACGTTGGGCCCCGAATAAGTCCCTAAGCCCACATGGGACTGATGGGGACTTTTGACACTTTATTCCTTGTGGTAACTCTAAGGTCTCTACGAAGATTTGGCTCTGTCGGAATTTTCTTTATTTGATCACAATTTTTATGTCTAAATTGACCGGACTATGGCCTGTAAAGCCCTTTTAAACGTACTATGTGGCAACCTTGAGGGACGATTCTTTTAGTCGTGGCCCAAAGTGCCCATTCTCCTTTGATTGAAATCTGACGTTTCGCAAATCTATACGCGCCTTTAGGTAGGTATCTATTTTCTTACGTCGTTGATTCATTATGACAACGTTTCAATAGAGCGCGAACTGAGTATTTGTGTTTTTTTTTGCTGATATAGGTATATCAGCATAAAAAAACACAAATACTCAGTAAATCTAAGTAAAACATCTAGGTAGATGTTTTACTTAGATTCATCCCTATATGAGTACCTACTTTATTATAATCAAAACATGATTTCCAAGAAACTATTTCTTTTTCTTTCTTTGGATTTGTTATGGTTGATTGTCAGTCAGTGTCAGATTCTGTCAGTGTCAGATTCTGTCAGTGTCTCGAACCACAAAGTATCATATCCTTCAGTCAAACTGAATGAATGAGACACACCCACAGACTAGTAATACACAAATCTAGTTCTTCAACATACGTACCATACCGAATGGTGGCAGCACTTTCATATACACGGCTACACGGGTCGCCATCACGCACACATAAGCATTTTACGTTAAATTTTAGGAAAAGAAACAAATAAATTTATGCGTTTTCTGAATAAAAGCGTATGAATTTATTAGATAGATGTTTATAACTATCTCTAATGAGTATACTAAGCATATATTTCACCCCTTTCACTTATTAGTTGTCTTGTTACATCTTATTGCTTTTTGTATGAGAAAGGATTCACCTTAAGCTCCAAAATCCAGCAGCGAACAAAGCAACACTCGTTAGCTTTAATAATCACTTCAGACTACTCGAGGATTAAGCAGAAATTTTAAAGATACAGCGGAATTCTTGCCAAAGCTAGAGAGGCCCTTCGCTATAGCCGCAGTTAGATACAAAGCAGGTTAGCAACTAATTTCTTGGAATAAAGAATATGTAATGAAAAATACTTAAGATAATTGAGAACAACGCCATCTAATTATCCTAGCAGAACTATTGTAACTGTAGTTTTCTTTATAATGGTACATAACCCGTTTATAAAGAAAACTATGTTCGAAACAGTGATAGTATCAAAATATTTTATTGTACTTAACTGTATTTTTTTATATGAAACTTTTTTTTATATATTCATTATCTAATGTTCATGTTTTTTATTCATGAGGGTAAGTTGTTCTCTTTTAGACTTTTAGCTCTAAATCGTTAAGCCATTTTGGTTTCGTGGACTTTCTCAAGAACAGACGAAGAAGAAGAGGTATTAAAAATATTAATCTTAAAGCTTATGAAACCGTTTGTATGGTTTCATAAATACTTTAAAATCACCTAAATTGAAATATTCCAGTGAATTGTCAAGTAAAATGAGTGCAAGTAACCCGATTTCAAAGTAAATGCATCTTTTCACTATAGCCTCCATGCGGAGTATTTAGTTCAATTTATTTAACCTACTTTTGTAATGGTTTTCATGCCATTTCATTTTGGTTTAATAAAAGTCTCACAAAGAAAACATCTTTGATAATTTAGTCCATATTTTTCCATACGGATATTTTTAAGATTAGCCCTTCTTTTTGCGGGTTCGATTCCCACCCAGAGTGAATGTTTGTGGGATAAACAAAAATATTTGTTCTGTGTCTGGGCGTAACTATGTATTCTATGTATGCAATCTAGTTCCCATAGTACAAGCTTTACTTAGTTTGGAACTAGAGTGTGATGTGAATATTTACTTATTTGTTATTTATTTAACTTACTAATCTTCGATCGTACCTGATTTGAACATCTAGTATTCCAAGTTCACCCTATCTCCTACTTATCATAATCCTAATTCAGTTACTGGATCCGAGAGTAGGACAGTACCTCTACCATGAGATGTCATACTAAAATCGCCTGACTTTACTACAGTAGTTACGTCAATATTAGTATTACGAATTTTAGTACCCAACTATCCGCTAGAGGCGCTGTACAAATCTTCATACATTTTTTTAACTACAGACGCTAGCGAGTATAGTAAATATAGTATAGTAAAAACTCATGGTAGAGCCACTGAGGACGAATAAATGTGACAATCGTAAACGTAACTTGTTTCAGATACACTGCGCGCTGACGCTACAACGTTCAACAGAAAAGCTTCTGTTGACGCGCAGTGTGTTTCAAATACGTCACTGTTTCGTTAAGTTTACGATTGTCACATTTGTTCAAGCTTACCGCTTTGGCGACGTTCCAAGTCGACAAATTAACTGAGACACTCAATGGGGCATCTTCTAAGGGTTCTAAGTAGACTTGGAGAGGTTTAACTAATCTGGTTGCTGGTACGAGTACTTCATTTGTTTTGTGTTTCCATTATAGTGGCCACAGACGATCCTTCCTATCGTCCAATCGGCATGACACTGCAGGCTGGATCCAATCTGCAGTACGTCCATATACACCACACACGATCCAATCTATCGTCCAATCGGCATGACACTGCAGGCTTGACGACGATTATTTGGCTTTTTGCTTTTGACAGCGTGATTCATGTCGGATTTTGAAAAAAAATTCGACGGATTCGGATAGAAAATTGCACAAATAACAATGCTTTTTAATTTGAGCTCAATCGGACTGCTGGAAAAAAAGTTGGAAGCGATTACCCAAAGAGGGGGGACGAAAAGGGGGAGATTTCGAATTTTTCTGGTACTCACTCTTTAGTCGATCTGCATTTTTACTTTTTTCAATTTCAAAGCCCTTCTTACGAACTGAACTGCCAACACCCACAGCCACACACGGTCCAATCGGCAGTATCCAATCGATGTGATCAAGCCAAAAGAATCGAAATTCGATCATGCCATCCATTCTAACTGTCATGCCAATCCACTCCCACACACGGTCAATTCTAACTGATCCAATCAGTAGCGTCATGCCGATTGGACGATAGGAAGGATGGTGTGTGGCCAGCATTAGGATGTCATATCACTAGTATATAGCAAAAAAGCATAGTTCTTGCCTTTTCAAAAATACGTGTTTCATGTTCATGTGAATTCACAAGAAACTCGTCAAAAATGTGCAAGTCACGTGGTTCTTTGTTAGTTTTCTGTAAGGTCATCGATATTCGCCTTCTGCGTAACAAAGGTTGGAAAAACTACAATAAGTATACAAAACATAATTTAATCTAAATGAAGAAGCAAAAACAATGTTACGAAAATAAATTTTCTCAGAAAGTACAAAACAAATAACCAAAATCCTATCTAATGAGCAGACTAACATCTCAATTAGGGCACAAACCAAAATTAAGAAATGGCCAATTAATTTCAATACAAAGAAAATGTTACGCCCTAATCCCTAATTGTTTACCACAGCTGTTTTAATATGGATCTTATTACAACATAATAAAGCTCAAAATAATCTAAGCCCAGGCGGTACTCATTTCCTTAGCTTAATAGTCTATCGTCAAGCATAACTTGAGCTCCACCGTTCAGTGATTTTCAAAACACGATGGGTCTAATAAAACTGGGGGATGTTGCCAAAATAAATGACAGTCAGTCACGTGATCTGACGATTTGTCGTGACGGCTTAGCGATTATGTGAATCATTAGTCATATTACCTTTGATAACATCATTCAGGTCTGGCTATTTAATTTACGTGGTAGAAACTCGTGTTTACGTGAGAACCGACGATTTAGGGATATTAAAAGGGTGTAACGGTTAAAAGGTTGATGAATGTGGTTATTATTGGTTAGTTTGAGGTTTCAGCTTCTGTGTGAAGACTATGTTTTGTGTGTGTGTAACTATCAGCAAGTTATGTAGTAAACTTCAAGATATTTTGATGACGTCACTTTTCCTAGCTTAAAAAACTGTATTTTACAAGCTTATGTAAAATGACTTTTTATGTAAAAGTGCTCTCTAGAGGTGCAAAACTTACCCAACTAGACCACGGATTCGTACCGTACCGGTTTACCCGTAGGAAAAGGTGACGGATTCAATTTCTAAATTATAGCAATTGAAACTAATCAATGATTCAAACTTGTGTTATAATAAATAACATCACACTACACACAATTAAAACTCTGTCGAAATATGTTGTCTGTCCTCTGTCTGTCTCCAAATATTGCTTCATGTGTTTAAACTCCTTGTCTCTCGGAGTGAGGAGTGAGAGGACCCCTGCAAGGGTTTCCTCACAGGTGGGCAGGATCTGGTCGGGAGGGAGGGCGAAACCGTAGCTTCCTTGGTCGCGAAGCTCGAAGGTGATAGCGTATCTGATGAAGAATCATAATTTTTATAGGATCCGAATGATTTTTGACGGTTTTATAATGATGCTACCATTTAGTATTCACTATCATGAACTTATGTCTACGTTCTTTTTAGTAGTAGTAGTTTCTTGTGAAAAATCTTGTTTGGGGAAGTACTACCGTATCTATGATGCTAAGCAATGATTTGCGCGTTATCATATATCTCTTATCTCTCTTATCTCTCTTATATCTATCATAAATCATCTGAAATCTTTTTTTTCTGAGAAAAAAAAAAGAAGAGAAAAAAAAGATTTCACACGAAATTTTTAAAAAACTTACGGCACTCGAAAGGTTTTTTTTGCCCAACAGGTACTTGCTCCACTTACTTTATAACCTAAAAATAATGAAACAAATTCTTAAAAATCTTGAAATATTTTTTTTAAATTATATTAATTCGACAGTATGATTTTAAACCTGATTAATTGTTAATAGAAACCGAAGACGTGTGAGGATCTAGAATAAAAGAAAAAACTGGAGAAAATCTAGACACCATAAGGATAGAAATTACGAAAAAAACTTACCAACAGTGTCATATGCCGTTCCAACAACATACTTTTTATTGTAAAAAGATCTGATTCTGTCAGCTGCTGCGAGTCCCATATCTCTCTAAAAATACTTAGTTATTTTTATAGGAAACGATATTTGTTCTTATAGGATCGTATCAATAATAACAAGAATTAATCAAAATATAAATAATATTATTGAATTAAATTTTATTCAGAAGCTTACGATTAGAGTATTTACAAAATGTACATAATATATAAGATACAGTTGAGCTAACTACAAACCATTACAATGCAAAACAATATAACATTTTTTGATAACTGTAAATGTTTTTTTTTTTCAAGATAATATTAAATTTGGGAAAAACCAAAATGAATAAAATTGCTCTGGTCAAACTTACCACTTCCTTGAAGTTCTCGACGTGTTTCGTCGAATGAGCGTACGGTATGATTATATACTGGCCATATGCATGAAAACTTAAGTAGAACTCCAAATTAAACTGCTTTGTTTTAATAAATTTCGCCATAGCAGCTGTTTCTTTTTCAGAGAACGCTCTTTCACCGCAGTATACTTCTGATCTCTTATTTAAACTGACACCCTCAGCTATAAAATTGAACATCAGTTTTTGTATGAAACTGTCAGTTATATTGGTTAATCTTTTTTAATTTGTTAATTTAATTGGTAGTGGAACGATGAAGGAAAAAAGCAAAAAAGGAAGGATTGGTGGAACACTGCCAAGGACCTAAATAGGTGGAAGGGTTTGGGAGAGGCCTTTGCCTAGCAGTGGGACAATTCGGGCTAGGAAAAAAAATTGTAATTAGTGTGTGCTACAGTCTGTCAAATAAATACTTTACCTATCTATCTAAAAAGTTCTATGATTTAAATATTTGAAGATGACTGAGTATTTAAAACTTACTTCCAAAACCATAACCAAAATTTCTGTTTAAATCAACCCCTTGACCATGACGATTTTTTCTCCATTGCCTATCCTGAAAGTAATTACAAAATCTCACTTATAAGTCTTTGAATTAAATTCAGTATTGATATGTTAAAAGAATTTGAAGAGTAATAGGTTAGCGTGGTATGGGCATGGGATGCGGAGGGAAGAAAGCCATATAACAAGAAGAGTGTTAGATATGAATGTGGGTGGATGTAGAAGTAGAGGGAGGCCAAAGAAAAGATGGACTGTGTGAATGATGACATGTGTAAGAAAGGTGTAAGCATTGAGATGACCGTTAGAGGAGAGTGGAAGAAAAAAACGTGTTGTACCGACTCCACATAATGTAGGACAAGGGTAGGAAGATGATGAATATTATGTAAAAAGAGGATCTTTTATAGGACTTTTATTGAATTCTTACGTGATTAATCGTGTACTCATATCCATCAGGATTTAGAACCGGTACGAAATACCACTCGTAAGTCAAAGCTATATCCCTAAGGAGCTTGTCATGAGATATAGCAGAGTGAACTACCCGGTGCAGCAAGTAGGTGACAAACGCTGGTGAGATCCACTCCCTGGCGTGGATTCCACCTTCTATGATTACTTTGGACCTGGAACACAAGTTAAGGAAATTAATATTTTTTGTAGGATTTATACAATATAGACAGGCGTCACCGCAAAGTTGGTAGTAGCTCTGCCTTCCATGTTGTGGGTCGTGGGGTCGATCGCCATCCAGAGTAAATTAATGTTTGTGTGATGAACATTAATATTAATAAAAATTATATTAAAATAACACAGAACAAATTTTGTTCTGTGTCTGGGTACTATTTATTCTGTGTTTACACAAAAAAACAGAAGTATTTCATCAGCAGTCTAGTTCCCGTAGTACAAGTTTTGCTTAGTTTGGGGCTAGAATGTGATGTGTGAATTGTCCGTGAATATTTATTTATTATGTAAATGCATACAACCATCAGCTAGCTCCATTGAAAACTTGTATAAGGTATAGTGAACCCCTGAAGGAAGATCCGAAGATTGACTCGGATTTCTTTACTGAGGGCTTTTAAGAAGTATGTAGTTAGATACAGTAAAACTTAAGTTTTCTTCACAAACTAGAAGCTAGATGGCCAAAACTAAAGAAATAAAATATACCTTTGCAAAGATCCCCTCAAAACGACTTTTGCAGCCAGAATATCGCGATTTTCAAACGATTTGCCGATGGTAAAGGTTTGTACTTCACGTGGATACGCCTTGGCTAGATCATTCATCCAATTGTACATATCTTTGGTTCTGTAAAAGTCGTGCCAATCGAACGTATCCATTTGTTTTCTGGTGTAGGTCTTCACCGTTTGTTTGTCAAACGCACTGATGGAAAAATATAGTTAAACATAGGTATTATACTTGTGCTTAATGTTATACACTAATAAATCAAATGAACATCTCAGATTATTTATTATATCATTTTGGTTCGCAAAATGGCCGCGGGGCACAGGAAGGGATAATAAAAGTCTTCAAGTTTTTTATATTTTATTTACTAAATAAATAAATGAAATGACCGTATTTTCATTGCAGACATAATAAGTAGTAAACCCAATGAAAACAGTTTTGCTTTTAATTATTTGGGGTGCATTGCCCACTTATTAGAAACTAAAATAGGAATTACCTTTGAATATCTTCCATGATGGTAGTTAAGAACACCCCGGTCTTATTAGCCTCTTTCAAGAATGACTCTTTTTCATCTGGAGATATCACGAAGTCCACAGGCATTCGAAGAGATCCAGGCATCCTCCAGAAGTTCACATCATAGGCATCGGACAAGTTTCGTAAAAACTCCAAATGTCCATCTTCGATCGGTATTCCTCTAAACAGCGTGTAGTTTTCATATCTCTTGGCATCACAGAAAGTTGCACAAAAAATAAAAATAACCGATCCAAAAATCATTGTTTTATATCGGTTTGTGTGAGTTTAGTAAATAAATTCATTTTGTTATCGGAATATCGTGACCAAGTTGATTTCGTAAGTTTCTGTCAAATGTCAAACTGGGACGTGAAAACTTTTGCTTGGGACCTACGATGTTGATAATTATTTTCACAATTGACATTGGCAGAGTCGCTGTCGTATTGAAGAGCAGAAGCCAGATAAATAAAGAAGTAGAGCATTGTTTATTTTTACCAAAAACAAAGATAATGTGTATGATTTTTACTAACTGGAAAGGAAACTAATTCCAACCTTCTTGCTTGCTCTTCTTCATCACTAAAAACGTATCGGACACTTTTTTTATGCAACTATTATTATCAGCGTATTGTGCGTGTCTAGGGTGTACTAAAATGTGAGCTAACAGATACCTCAGTAACAGGCTGTAGTTAATAGGGTAGAATATCATGTAGGTTAATGTTGCCTTGGCCGGTCACCAACTTGCAATGTCTTGGGCACATCAGAACTGCTATCAATACCAATTTAGCACAGGGGTTGTTCCTTTGGCATACCTCCATACAAACGTTTTGTAGATTTACTACGTAAAGTTAACTATCGCTCTGCTTGCATGTATTATTTTGTTTCTTGGTAAAAACTTAAAGACACCAAAGGAGAATGGGCAGTTCTCTATGAAGGCCACGACTAAAACTTGTCCCTTAGGGTTGCCATTTAGTACGCTTTCGAAGGGCTATATTACAGGCCTACATTAAAGTATAGATATATTTTATAGTCGTGGCCCAAAATGCCCATTCTATATTTGCAGCATGCGAAAAAAAAACACGAATACAAACAACAAAAGTTCAGCCAAAACTGAACGCTTGTATAATAAGAATTACAAAAATAAAATTAACAATTTCGTTCACACGCCCACTGGAAGTGCTGAATATATTACTGGACCTCATCCTCCTTGGTCTAGCTGTCATTATCTCCAAGAGGCCAGTCAGAGTTTCCTCGCAAGTTGGCAAGATCTGGTTTGGGGGGAGTGCGTAGCCGAAAGAACCATTGTCACGAAGCAGGAACGTGAAAACATACCTGGTGGAAAAAAGTTAGCGTAGACATGTATGATTACTTTACATAATGATGACATAAAGTCAACGCTAACTTTATATAAGATAGGGGGTAAATCTATAATTCAATTCAAATAATCATTTTTAGTAGAAACTCATTTTATCACTCTGATACTGTTTATTATTTAATCTTTACTGAAGGCTGAATATTGGGTTTGGCCGGTACTTAAAGACATGCAAATCTCAAGATCTAAAGAATTCAGTTTGTGATCCTTCCCTCTATTCTAGACATTGTTCCTAAAACTCAGCTTAAACCGTACAAAGAAACGAAACACTTACTTTACTTTGTAGTTTTTCTTCACCCAACTCGCACTGTTACCAGAAATCCTTAAACCTACATCAAACAAAATACATAATTTATACAGAGACATATTGGAAAATACGCCTATACACTCGAAACTAAGCTTTATGTATCTCGAAACAAAGGTGAATTTTGCGTTTACCAAGGGTGTCGTAAGTGGTGCCAACGCTGTATTTGACGCCATTCAATTTATACATTTTCAATACTGCTTGTTTGCCATAATTTTCCTGAAAACAAAACTTATTTGAATTTGCCATGTTGCAGAACTTTTATGCTGTAGAGCCAAATTGAACCAATTTCAGTCAGTTTTTACTCTCGATCATAATCAAAAAACTCGTGAATCGAAATTTCGTCTGACAAATATCTAATAAACAGAGTGTATTATATGACATGCGTCACAGCTCAGTTGCTCAGTTGCCTTCCATGCTGTCGGTCGTGGGTTCGATTCCCACCCAGAGAAAATGTTTTGTGATGAACATAAATATTTGTTCTGTGTCTAGGTTTTACTATGATATTATTTAGAATAAAACATGTACATATATAAGTATTACCAGCGTCTACTGCTTTAGCAGTTGGCAATATGCTGAGCTAAGACCCATTTGCTGCTGTAGCAAACATCTTACACTTTTATTTATATTGAAAATTTCCTAATTATTTTATCTTTGTTTATATAAATAATGTAGTTAATTTGGAATCTGTTTTTCTTATTTTTGTATATTTCTATTTGTATTTTACTTGTTTTACTGTTGTTGTTTTAATGTTTTATTTAATATTGTGTACTTTGTTTGTTATTTGTGCAAATAAATGTCTGTCTATGTCTGTCTATGTCTATGTCTATAAGCGATCATCAACCTAGTTCCCATAGTACAAGCTTTGTTTAGTTAGGGACTAGAGTGTGATGTGTGAAATGTCCTTGAATATTTTTATACTATAGCTGTGAAAGCATATTGCTTTGACTGCAAAGCCATAAACGCTAATTAGTATAATTTTTTTACTTCTTTAGTTATTTAACCTTTGCATACCATTTCTAAAAAATTATCTACGTGCATGACCCTATCAGAAAAAGGTATTATCAGTTTCTGTCCGTAGGAGTGGAAAGAGAAAAAGTAATTCAGGCTGTCTCCCTTCTTCATCAAGTACTCCGCAAAAGCCTTCGTTTCTGGTTCCGAGAACGGTCCCGGCCCACAATAATTTTCGTCCAACGGATTAGTGCTTGAGTCATGTTCTAGAACATAGAAATATTAAGAAAATTTAGAAAAGCTTATTGATGAAAATACGATAGGTACTAATCACCTTAAATTAGTATTTTATTTTCACAATATTGTTTGAATTTTATTTCATTTTGTAAGGATTTTCCTTGTTTTACCTACTGTTGTTCTTTAATATACGCTGTTTGTTATTTATTATGCAAATAAATGTAAGTATGTCTATGTTTATCTTAATAAGTACTTACTTCCAAAACTGTAATCAAAATTCCTGTTCAAATCTACACCGTAGCTACTTCCAATAGCTCTTCTATTTTTTCTCCATAGACGATCCTGCAAAAATATAAAATAAAGCGTTTCTTCACATTTTGTTTAAAAAAACAGTATAACTACTATTTGCCTTATTAATCAAGATTTTGAATATTGGTACAGATTTTGTTTTCATAATTAGATTACAAACGAGATGTATAAGTCGCTCGTCAAATTTTTATTGTCAAATTAATAAGGAAGTAGGTATTTAAACCTATTTTAAATTAAAATTTTATTTAACCAATGATACATACTTACCTTGTTTTGACTATATTCGTATCCATCAGGATTAGCCACGGGCACCAAATACCAATGGTACAATTTAGCCACATTCATAAAATACGCGTTCGTCTCATTAACGTTGATCAGTTGCCAAATTAAGAATGTCACAACTTCTGTCGAAATCCACTCATTACCATGAACACCACCTTCTATCAGAACTCTTCCCTTAGCTCCTGGTCTTTTGATACCAACAGCGTAGATATTCCGACCTTCAGCAGACTTTCCTATTGATTCTAACTCAACCATGCTTGGGTATTTCAACGCCAAGTCTGATAGCCATTGGTAGATGTCCGATAGAGTGTGGTATGACTCCCAGTTGTAAGTTTCTACTTGCAAGCGTAGGTAGCGTTGGATTACTTGGGAGTCGAATGCCCTGGGTAAAAGGATTTCAATAATTCAGCGTGTAAAGTCTGAGCGAGAATCTTCAAGTTTTTTATATGTTTGATGTCATTTAGTAGTAGGTAAATGTAGGCATGAAAGAAAATAATTATTTTGGTATAACTTATTTAAGAAAGTGACAATTTCTTTAACATTTTACAATTATGTAGATTATGTACAATTATGTAGATTTTAGTCTTATCGACCATTCACTAACAATATATCGAAGAGATCGATTTAGATAAAATCATACCTAAATATTTACACAATATTCTACTCTCGTCTATTATATCCTATTTTATAAATTCGGTTTATCTCTTATCATCAGGTGTAATTGCGGTCAAGCATTAGCCTATAATAAGAAAAAAGTTCAATCTAAATTCTACAACACAAAAATAACTAACTTTTGAACATTCTCCAACTTCAAACTAACATCTATTCTGAAATGATGTGTTCTTTCCAAGAACAAGCTCTTGTCTTGAGGGTTCACAATAAACTGGACATCATCAAACAACTTGTATGGTTTCTTCCAAAACATCATGTCCACATACTTCTGCATCTTCAAATTCTGCAGGAACCTCAAATGGTCCAGTTCAACTGGGACCACGCTGTATAATGAAAAGTTGTCGTATCTTCGACCTTGGCACAATCCCAAATTGATCGCGATCAGAACTATTGCTAGAATTTTATTCATTTTATGATTTTGTTTATAATTTGCACAGACGATTTTATTTAATTTGACGTCCTATTTTGACAGGGCTTTCTTTACTAGCAGAATAAAGACTCATTGCTTGCTGCTTTTTACTATAAATAAAAATTATAATGATTTATTGTAAAACTGAATCATAGAATTAATATTCCTTTGACTGTCTTCTAATCACAAGTCTTGTCTGCCTTCTAAGTACGATAATTAGAACTAGATTGTATGATCAAGTTGGACCTGGGATGAAAAAACAAACTAAGTATATAATTTACCTTCAAAAACCAAAATAAACACACTAAAATTATTAGTGTGCGTTTGACATTTAAAACACCTAGTTTAAAACAATAATAATTAAAGATACACAAAACTATGAGCCCTTACAATGTTAAAATATTATTTGTGAATTTTTGTTGATTTCCCTTAACAATAGGTACTTAAATAAAATAGTTTTAAAATAATTAGCTTATCTATAGTAAACAATAGTTATTCCAAGGTAAAAATAACCCAAAATCATGACTACGTGAATCCCCATACTTTACCTTTTGTAAGCAAATGTAAAACGTCCCCTTTGATTTATAGCATAGCCATAAATCCGGTCTACTATTAAAGAATGGTCGATCGTTGAACCGCAGCACAGGTTGGTTAGATGAATCAGAAAATTGAGAGAAAATATATTAAACTGGTTCCTAGATGTTCGATTGTTTTTCGTGTTCTTTTAGTGGATTCTTCATTGGGATATCTTCATGACTTATGTTCAATTAAGTTATTGTAATGTAAATAATAAGAATAATTGCCTGCGACGCGGAGGTTGCGGGTTCGATTCCCGCCTTGGGATAAATTTTTTTACGATATGCAAATATTTATTCCGGGTGTTCTGGGTGCTTTATCTGTAGGTACCTATAATAAAAATTATCTATCTATGTAATGTATTGTATTAAGTTATTAGTACGTCAGTCTTATATACCCATAACACAAGCTCTGCTTAGCTTGGGGCTAGTTGATGTTGTGTGGATTATCCAGCATTATTTATTTATTATTATTTTTGGAACTTCATGCAGGCATGTAGTTTGGAAATTAGCAAAGATTTATGTTAGATCATAAAAAGAGAAAACAGGTGCATTATATTAATTTTTGTGTAAAGTTTTTTGTGAATATCTTCCTTTAAGGTTGTTTCCGCTTCGAATAAAAATATAGTCTATAAAATAAAGCTGTTTCGTGAAAAGGGAATCATCATAAAATATGGCAATTCGTAACGTCGTTTTCTTCTTTGAATATGCAAGTATCTACAGATCTTTGAGTAATAAAAAACTGAAGAACCTCCAAAAATATACCCTAGGTATGAACAGTGTCTGCTAAGTTGTTCCAGATCTCGTTCTATATCTAAGTAGAATCAAAATACTCAAAACAGTAAAATTGTGCATTTTTAAACCAGCTTTTAATAGATTCATACTGCAAATGAATAAAAAATAACACAAACTACCACTTACTTGAAATGAACTTGAATACAACTTCTAGAATAGGGACGAGTGGAAGGACTTGGAGGAGACCTTTGCTCAGCAGTGGGACGAGATGGTAAGAGAAAAAAAATGACCCCTGGTTTTCGAAGGTCACTTTCAGAGTTTCTAAAATAGCTTATAATATGGATTTGCAGTGCAAAAGAATAAAAAATAACAGAAACTAGCGCTAACTTTTGAATTTATCAATGACCATGGGTTCCAACAGATAACAAATTACAGAGTTTTAGTTTTTTTATTTATCGGTAGAAGAGCAATGCAAATTTTCTCTCAGATATCTTTTTTTATCGTCCTTTTACACAGAAACCCAATCCCTAAGTGGCAGGGCGTGTATACCAATTGCCACGGATTTACTGTCGAGCAATAAATTTATTTATTTTTATTTTTCTCTTCCATTAAATATCACAAAAACAAATAAACCGTTATAATTTGATAGCTACTTGTTTTGGTGAGATGTTACGATTTGCATAAATTTACGAATGATTTGCTTAGTAATTTTTTGTAGAGGTTTTCAAGATACCCTTATTATCCCTTGAAAAGCCGATTTGAATACAAATATTGTGAAGAAAAAAAAGAAAATTCAGCCTTGACAAGGTGATTTGCATGCAAAAATTGGTTGTTTGGATATTTATTTTTAAAACAATTTTGTAAATGTTTTGTAAAGAGTTTATTTTGAAGTTTATCTATTTAAAAATCCTTCATCATCATCATCATCATCATCATCAAATAGAATTGTGTTCTACAAACCAACAAACAAGAATGTTTAATTATATGGCCATGTTTATTTATTTATTTATTTATGTTGATCAAATAAAAAGATAAAATATTTTTGCACGTCTTATAACATACATTAAAAAAATAATAACAAATATAAGTAACTAGCGGGTACTGTAGCAATGATTTATCATCTATCATATGATATCATATGAAAATTAGTGCTTTAGAACCCGCTGAATACAGTATAAAATATAAAGTAATTAAATTGCACTACCTTATCTGTTAATCCCAAAGACAGTTCCTACACAAACTTAATCCCAAACTTGTTTAAGCAGAGACTGAAAACAGAAACTGCTCGTACTTCCGTAAGATAAATCAGTGCCATTATATCTTGCTTGAAGATTTAATTTAATTAGAGGACTACGTTCACACAGAAATTCAGCAGCTTGTTGGGGGAAAGACTACAACCGTACCTGTTTTTGGAGTGTAGACCGCGTTTAGGCAAACGTAGTGTAGGACGCACCCGGCGAGATGGAGCGACGATCTGCGGAATGTAGCTGGCAAAAACTGGATGAGAAGAGACGAAGACCGGGCTCATTGCGCGGGAGAGACTTACGTCCAGCAGTGGACTGATATAAGTTGATGATGATGATGGCCTGTTTTTACCGTCAAGCAGTGTTGCTTGTATTTCTGTGTTCCGATTTGAAGGATATGTAGGAGCTATGAATCTAAGAGCTATTAATTTAAGCTAGAAATACAGGTTTTACTGTTTTGTTTTTTAGGGTTCCGTATTTAGAGGGTAAAAAGGACTGAGACTTCGCTGTTCGTCTATACAGAGTTGAAGTATTACCCTCGCCATTATAAGAACAAACACTAATGCACTAACCAGACCGGATCGCATTACTAAATCCAGTGTAGTTAGATTTTCACATTGGTTTTATATAATCCTTAGAAAGTCAAAGTATCTTCAAAACAAAACTAAAATGGGCCCAAAAAAATTTCGCGATGTTGGATTTGTTTCAAAATAACATTTGAAATTTTTCGTTTTAAATGAAAATACTGATCAAATCCATGTTTAAAATTAACATCTACGGTAAACGTATTTTGGACCTCGGTTCAACGTAAAAACGTATATTTGTCTGAATCGTTCCAAAGAATCACGTGAAAGTTCACTCTGAAGTTTCTTTCATTAAAAGTAAACTTTAGATGCAACAAAGAACTAAGATCTTTTTTATCTTAATAGAAAAAACTTATCCAAGTTAGTCTATTTAAGTTAAATATATTTTTTATTGTAAGTAGAATCTTTGTGATTAAAATGTACATAATTATTATTCATGGACACTAGGTACATAACGCTATCTTGAGCTAAATTGAGCAAAACTGTATACGATATGTTATTTTGTAAATACATACATACCTGGTAAGAATACATAGTAACACCTAAACACAAATCAAATTCATTACACAAATTATGTTCTTGGTAGGAATCGATCCCACTACCAGGGCAGTAAACAGAGCTTATTCCAACAGAGCTGTGATGCCTGTCAAATATTATCAATATAATAAAATAATGTCACGTCTTTGTCTTGCGAGCAACATAATATTAATGCAACTTCTTTAGGTATATTTATTTATTTTATTTAATATCTAAAGATGCACCTCACAAAGCAAGTCCTCTAAAAAATTACTCCGTGACAAAACAATACCCAATTTCTCAAACACGAAGTCTCTAAGGGTGTGGACACACTGCAATCAACTAAAACAATGCGATAAGAGTTGTGATGAATTGGCCTAATATGTCACGTCAAACGCGCCTTATGAAGTGACTTTGACAGTTGGTATAGTCCCGTGCAGTGTATTTCAAACGGCGCAAAGTAACGGATATATTACTTTTCTTTGAATTCATTTCGCACGGCGCCATCTAGTCTCAATTTAAACAAAGCTTGTTTAGGAACTAAATTGCTGATACTAATGACTACAAACAATGTTTGATAATTTGATGTTTGATATTGCGCGATTCCAATATGATAATGCTACGAATTCCCTGGACGGCCTTCCGTACTAACATCTCCATATTACGTGAGCTCAAGGTGAGGACGAGATTGTCATCCGTATGTCTCCGCAAAGTCCTGGAATTCTTCGGTCACATAGCCAGGAAGGATGGGGGGAACCTGGAACAACTGATCGTTACCGGAAATGTTGACGGTAAGCGATCAAGAGGACGCAGCCCTCGTTGGACCGACCAAATACGCTCAACCATGGATGTCAAGATACATGATGCTCTACACGCCGCCAAAGACAGAAGAGGTTGGCGTGACATCGTCCGAAGTAAGATTCTGCAGGGGAATCATGATGACCCTCAGCCATGAGGAGTACGACGCGAGGAGGAGGATTGCGCGATTGGTCTTTCGAGGAAATCAAACCTATTTCCAACAGCACTTTACTGAGCTGTGACGTCTGTCAAAGTGATTATAATCTTCAACAAGGATGTTGAAATAAACAAGCAAGAAGCATAATAACTTTCTGTCACTGTCCATGCCAAAGAAAGTCTGAAGGACGCGAAGTTTTGCCGTTAAACTACACCGAGTAGGGACAACACCTGAATTATTTACTAAATCATACTTTAGTTAGCATTTTTAGGTGTGGTTGTTCTGTGCAACTAAGTTAATGACACAAAAACTATTTATCATGAAAGAACAAGCCTTATCAAGGCAATGACTGGCATCACAGCTCAGCTGGTAGTAGCTCTGGCTTCCATGTTGTGGGTCGTGGGTTCGATTCCCACCCAGAGCAAATGTTTGTGTGATGAACATTAATATTTGTTCTGTGTGTCAGGGTGTTTCTATGTATTCTACGTATGCATTTACAAAAAAGAATGTACATAAGTATTCTATCAACAATCTAGTTTCCATAGTACAGTTTTGGTTAGTTTGGGACTAAAGTGTGATGTGTGAAATGTCGGTGCACATTTTTTTTTTAATTAAATTATTGTTTATAGTCATATTGTATGGATAAACTTTATGTAAAAGATAAAATAAAATACAACAGACAATAATTTAGCATTTATTTATGTAACCAAGCTTGATAATTAGTTTTAAATTATAATAAAACTTCTAAAATGTCTTCAACAACAATGTAATATTTGAGAGTTTGTGACTCGTAATTAATTGTGACTAAGTTTTGAAAGCAAATTGGTGTAGAGAATGCTAAAGGTTATCTTTTATGAAATATTATTGTAAAAGTTACTTGATTTAAATAATAAATTTTATACTCCGTAAATTTTAATAATCACAGATAAGTAATTATGTAACTCAAAAAAAAGTATCTGGCCCATTTTTATTAGGTATTACTTAGGTATATTGATACTGTACTGTACTGATAATGCTGTTTCAGAATAGATGAGCTATCTATAAATCGCTTGCAACGGACTACAGATAGCTAAACTGTTTCAAATAATGTTAATATTGCAAATTTGTAAAAGTCGTAAGTTTTTGATAATGGTGATTAATTTTATAAATGACCTTATAAATAAATGGATAGGTACCTAACTAATGTTATTCCTAATTCGATTATTTAATTTTATATACAAGATAAAGTCTCGAGAATTTTATTTTATCGGACTTTATCAACGATTATACTTAGTCTAATGGGGCGTCTAAACGGGCAATATTTTACGGCAATTTGTGGCTGCAATTATTGCCAAACATTGCCCAGCCATCAATGAAACATTTTAGTACATTTTATGGCTGAGCAATCAATTGCAGGCAACATGTTGCAATATGGCTGCAATAGTATGGCCTTTGATTCAGAACCCTTTAATGAGCCACACAATCCAGCCACAATAATAAATAAGACTAATAAAAGAATGACAATCATAATATAAGCCATCAATATACAATTAACAGTATTAACACAAGTCAGCGATGTTCGGCCACACGCTGGCTACACATAAAAACATTTTGACATATCAAAAAATATGTGGCTATAATGCCGGGCCATCCTTAAAATATTGCATAGTGTGGCTGGTATTGGTAGCAATGTTGCCGGCCACAGTATTGCAGCCACAAATTGCCGTAAAATGTGGCCCGTTTAGACGCCCCATTATACAAATTATATTATTTTTTTATCATTTTTGGCACGAGAACTTTACAATATGATTAGCAGGTACCTACTTTTTTGTATCTATATCTAATCTAAGTCATAAAATAGATTATGTAAACTAGGTAAAAATTAATTAATAAATAGGCCTAAGAGGCTATCTAAGTATAAAAAGAAGAGTTTTCAATTTGTATATAATTATTCTATGTATCTATACCATATGTATAGATCCACATTACAAGCTTTGCTTCATTTTAGTTTGGGACTAGAGCGCGATGTGTCTATAAATATTTATTACTGAACATAGTTGAAAACAGTCAATTTTCGAAACAATACGTTCTTTGTATCTGTAAGAATGCAAACAGATACAGCTAAATATCTACATAGTTTGTAAACTTATGAAGATACCACCCGTCAATGTTTTCCATGATAATAGAGAGAACTTGGTAAACTTGTGGTACAGTCGAGAATATAATTCGGTACAGTTGAGAATATAATTCGGTACAGTTGCGAACGCGCGATTGTCGGCAAAACTTACACTGTTTTGTTAGGCGGCACCTTTTGTTAGTACATTGTACCGAAATTTATGTTAAATAGTTGCGATTATACATTTTCAGAAAAGTTTTTGAACGGAAGTTTGAAGATTTTATTGTGTTAGTTAAGTAATACAGATGGCACAATTTTTTTTTGCAAGTAATCAAGTCAATTATTTTTTGTATAGGTATTTGGTATCTATGCAATAAAGAGTTATCTATTTACAGTGTAGGTACCCATAACTCAGGGACGTGATAATGTTAAGTTTATATATCTATCTATGTAATGCATTGTATTAAGTATGTCAGTCTTCTAGTACCCATAACACAAGCTCTGCTTAGCTTGGCGCTATGAAGTTGTGTGGATTGTTCAGCTTTATTTATTTATTTGTTTTGACTATAAGAATGGGCACGAGAAAACTCTCGATATCCAAGTAGATCTTGTTCTTTTATTTTCGTTACTAGCAAACACAGAACTGTCGCTTTTAGAGGCTCGTTTCGCTTTGCAGCGACCCGCTGCTGGAATGATCTGCCACCACCATTACGTGCCCTAAAATCACTATATACTTTCAAGCTTAGGCTAAAACAATTACTTTTAAATAGACAAAAAGCCTCATAAACATGGTTTTAACTTGCATCTTCAACATGATTTTTCTCTTTGTATTAGCGTCTGCACCATTGTTCTAATGTATCGATTATTCAGACATACATGTTATTTCTTTGTTCCTATGATTTTTCTAAGGTTAAGTAGGTATATGTTTTATTTAAAAAAAAAATGTTATATGTTTGTTGTAGTCTTTATGAAATATTTATTGTTCTGTATAACTGATTTTTGTGTTTCCTTTTATATATGTTGGTGTGTAGTTGCGCCCGTGATGTTACCCTGCTGAGGTCTAGTCCGAAAACCAGCGCTGCTTCCTTACTCTCAGTTCGGAAGTGGCATTAAGCTGAGATTAGACCTATTTGACAGCACTGGCACAATGATATCATTTATTTTCTTCTTTTTATATTGTTTTTACTTATTATTTTTATTTTGTTGTATTGTTTTATTTCTGTGTTATCATTATATTTTATTATTTTTCTGTTTTGTTAGTGTTAAGTGTTTGTCAAATAAATAATTTCTTATTCTTATTCTTATTCTTAAGATGGTCGTAGGCAAAAATGTTTTTTCGTAATATGACAGTGACAGCAAAAGTGACATATGACTTTCATAAATTATAATTTTAGATACAAAAATGTGCAGCGTCTTAACATAAATATTATTATTGTCATCACCCCCTATCTATTGTAAGAATTCAAAAACGCAATTATTGCCTACAAAAGTCTTTATATTTCTATCCAATACAAAAAAGTTTGAACCCCATCTCAACTATCACTCAAAAATCATCTTTGTTTTATACAAATAGGGTTCAAAATGGTTTGTTGATTTTTTGGCATAGTTCGCCCTTCGGTTCTGCTCGGCAGTAATGACAGTAATAAATCATAAGGATCGTTAGCCGCACTCCCTCGGTCCCGGGTTCGATTCCCGCCGAAATGGCATCATCTGTCAATGGATGGTGACTTGACATGACTCGCTAATGGACTTCATGTGTTTTGGGACAATCACTCGTATTTAGAACAATAGTTTGTTTGCAATATTTTTAGTTTTGTAACATTATTTACTGTGTTCAAAATTTAAGAAATTTGCTATTTTTATTAATGAACGTTGATAAGATCAGTTTTGTTGAAGTTATTGTTTTGTTACAATAATTTTAATCATAATTTTATCCATATCATTAGACCTATGTTTCTATACATATAAATAAAGCTGCACCGTTTTTTACCGAATAACTCCAAGAATAATAAGAACAATATCTTTTGTAACAAGCAAATCGCAATTTAGATGTAAATTCATTAAAAGCTTTACAGACACTCAACCAAAACATCAAATAACACCTCTTTCGGGATTGATAAAAAGTCACATAAATAAATAAATAGATAATGCTGGACAATTCACACAACATCTTCTAACCCCAAGCTAAGCAGAGCTTGTGTTATGGGTACTAGAAGACTGACGTACTTATAACTTAATACAATATATTACATAGATATATATTTTATTATACATATGAAATACCCAGAACACCCGGAAAAATATTTGCAGATCGTACAAATATTTATCCTAAGGCGGGAATCGAACCCGCAACGTCCGCGTCGCAGGCGGACCTTAAACCGCCACGCCACATCGGTCGTCACGAACGAACTTAAAACGAACCATGTAACCGGATGAAATTTTAAGCGTTTCGGTTATTTAAAACGCATAAAAAATCTGGACAAGAACGGAGGAAGGAAACATTAATAATCACATCTCAGCTCTAAAATACTGTAACATTTTTATGACAAATAAACGGACATTAGTAAAACGATTACTAAAATAATAAACCAAACTCAAAAGCTTTCAAAACACGCAGCAAATAGAAAGCAGCCGTCACGGGCTTCGATATTTTTATAAGATGCGACACGATATGATACCGTCACGATATGAAAAAAACTATATGGGTATTGAATAAATATATCATCATCGGCTTCTATCAGTCCACTGCTGGACGAAGGTCTTTCCCGACGCGCTACTGAACCAGGTCTTCGGCTCTTCTCATCCAATGTTTGCCTAAATCTTGACTAAATCTAAATAAATAAATATTCACAGAAATTTCATAAACACATCTCGTTCTAGTCCTAAAATAAGCAAAGGTTGTAGTATGAGAACTAGATTGCTTATATAATACTTTTTAATACTTAAAATGAATTCATAGTAACACCTAGACATAGAAAAACCATCAGTTTTCATCACGCAAATACTTGTTCTCGGTGGGAATCGAACTCACGACCTACAGCATGGAAAAACTACTACCAACTGAGCTGTATTGATGTATTGAAAGTATGCACAAGTTTTGATATGTACATATATCAGACTCACGTTGAAATACCTAGTTGTTTGGTTTGCAAATTGGCAAAATGTAACTTTCTATTCTACGCTTTGAATTCTGTTTTCAATATTTTGAGAAAGAAAAATGTGGTTGTTTCTCAAAAATACTAGACTGATATCAAAATGACAAAAATATTACAGAAAGATCCTGCTTAAATTATAAACGCGAAAGTTTGTAAGAATGGATGTATGGAACTCTTTCACGCAAAAACTACCGAATGGATTTTAATGAAACTTTACAATAATACAGCTAATACATCAAATTAACTTATAGGTTATAATCTAAAGATAAATTATAACGATAGTAAGACGAAGTCGCGGGCATCAGTTAGTATAAAATAATTATATATCCTTTATACAAGTGGTTCTGTGAGAACAGCGACCCGCGAGCTTTTAAAACCATAGCATCGCCAATAATTTGGCAACATCTTGTGTAAAATTAAGTTCTTAGTGCCTCTCATAGTTATTTGCACATATGCACATAAATAACATACAACATTAAAATATTTACAAACTGTACATAGCCATATAAAACACATATAAACATAAGATTATTTATTATTTATTATCAATAATTTAATAAACAGTTGAGTTATCTACAGACCGATCTATAGATAGCTCAACTGGTCCAAATCAGTACCAACATTTAATAGAAATAAAATTCACAGATCACCAAAAAATTGACAGAACTCGAATCATAATATCGTAACGTATAAATACCAGTGACCAAACGTCATCTCAAATGTCATCGGTGGCAGACAGCTGACGAAATGGTACGTCGTTTCCCCATCAATTATCTGCTGTCACAGAATAGTGACAGTTACTCTATGGTTTTGTTTCATTGACGGCTTCCACTTCCGGCAAAAAAAAAACAAAATGCATAGGTGCGGGAGCTTGGGTTATATATAAATGGGAGACGTTATGTCTCCTTGTTGAAGTTGATTTAAAAATACTTAGAAGTCAATATTGATGTCATTTATATCTAAAAAAGAGTAAGGGCATACTCAACATGAAAAATGGGTAGTTATTTTGTTTGTTTATTTGATTTTTTCGTTGATCATCGTTCGAGAAACCGGCCGTTATTCCAGATATACTTTTTTTACTTAATTAATGTACTTTATTAATAATCAAACTTACGACTACTACATTATATTACATATTATTATTGATATTCTTATAAAACATAATTTAAATTACTACAACTAAAGTTATTAAGTATTTTGTTAAATTTTAACAAAATAATAACTTGAGAGGCGGAAACACCTGAGTACCTATACTTGGAACAATTTGATGAGCATCAAACAATTATCAAATAACACTTACAGTCCAAATCTATTGTAACGGTGAAACTCCCAGCCACAAACAGTTTAGTTTCAAAACTTTGTTTCAAAGTTATTTCCTGTAGAAATAGTTCTGGACTTTATTAATCTAAAACTATTTGGTAAGACTTTGGGTTAGTTAGGGGAGTATAATCTAGGTGAATATAATTCAGTTATAATTCAAATAATGTTTTATAAGAATACCAAGAATACGTGTTTTATAATAATGCAATCCTCTGCAATCCCACATTATCCTTTATTTCACACACACTTAAATAAATTATAGGTATACAGTACAGAGGCGAGCTTAACCCTAAAAAGATTTCTCTTCCAGCAAATATCCTTAAACTTTTATTTTACAAAGAAATACATAGTTAAGCATTTTTTATTCGCTCACACAATAAACATATTTTTCGATCATGTTGTAATCGTCTGACATTGTAGTACATTCTATAACTTTATTTATATATACTTAGTTATAAATGTAATGGAATAGGTACACTGTTGACGTTTAAGTAAATAAATAAGGTAACACCAATTATTTTACATAAAACATTGGGTAAACATAAAAAACAAGCGGTTTGGAAGTCTTCCTGTATTACGAAGTCGATTAAAAATTTATTGAACTTTCCCACCACTTCGAACACATGCTTAAACGATTCCCAAAATGCCTTTGATCAACTAATTTAGCGAACTAATTAACAGGATCAAAAAGAACCGTTAAGATTCGTGGTATTCAGAGAAAAAAGCTTCTGAATGTCATGAAAAAGCCGCTGGAAGTCACAACTTTTCCCCTAATTACTGCGAAGCGCCATTTTATGGGTCCCCAGACGGTATGGAATCCCGGAAAAAAAGTTCAAATCGCTCTATTTCTTACCGTTTATAGTTCATGATAAAGGCTTAGCGATAAGCGGAGCGGTTAACGGGGATGATAAGTACTCTTTAAAAAATATGTTGATAAAACAGACCTTACAAAAAAAAAACCAGTAACTTCTTCTTCTTATCGTGTCGATGCTACAACTGTAGGTATTCTGTTGTAGCATCGTGTTGGAAAGATTAGCCAGACTAGACACTGCTTTACCGTGCCTAGCTGTTACCGGTGTGCGCCACGAGGAGGCTCTTTCCATGCACCCAGTAACTAAATCTATACGGTGATAACGATGATGATGACAACAACTACCCATAGTACAAGCTTTACATAGTTTGGGACTAGAGTGTATGGACATTTCAAACATCATAATCTAGTCCCAAATTAAGCAGAGATTTATATATATCCCGTTCATAGAAAACCATTATTATGTGTGTAAATTGTAATTGTGTGTTATGGTTGCAAATAAATATAGGTATGTCTATGTCTATGTCTATTATACCTACGTGTCAAATTTCCTTTAAAATTCAAATATTTCTAATAGTCCAGTCAAATTACGAAATAAATAAACATGAGCGAATACAGTTTGGGGACTTTGAGGATCGATAGGGCGGTGTATTCTGAGCATAAATTCCAATTTGAGGGGTTGTACTGAGGTCAGCTCAAGGTCATTTCGATGGAAACGCGTTTCATTCGATATCTCGAGAATGGTTAGAGTTAGGCGAAAAATTGTTGAGACCTTTTCTTTTCCAAACAAAATTTACAAACTTTTTTATTTGAAACTTTTTTTTATAACATTAATATTTTTCAACTTATTACTCCCGCAAGGCAAAAATTTTACTTTTTTTCCATTTTTCGTCGTTTTCTCCCCAACCATTCAATTTTATTAAATTTTACCGATCATCAAAGTGTAGATCTTTTAATTATGAACAGTTTTGTCCTTAAACTTTTTTCCGTAGTGCCAATACCTTCGGAGTTATATATTACTTTACCGAGCGAAATCCGCGCCACTGTCGCAATATAAAAAGGTCAATCGATTAAACTATTTAAAAATTAAGTATTTAATTTGGGTAAATTTTAAGGTTAATTTGGGTAAGAAGTAAATTAACAATTAAAACTGTTTTACACATTTATTGATAGAAAAATAATTTATAAAAATAATAATATATCGGTAAACTAATATATAACTCCGAAGGTATTGGCACTACGGAAAAAAGTTTAAGGACAAAACTGTTCATAATTAAAAGATCTACACTTTGATGATCGGTTAAATTTAATAAAATTGAATGGTTGGGGAGAAAACGACGAAAAATGGAAAAAAAAGTAAAATTTTTGCCTTGCGGGAGTAATAAGTTGAAAAATATTAATGTTATAAAAAAAAGTTTCAAATAAAAAAGTTTGTAAATTTTGTTTGGAAAAGAAAAGGTCTCAACAATTTTTCGCCTAACACTAACCATTCTCGAGATATCGAATGAAACGCGTTTCCATCGAAATGACCTTGAGCTGACCTCAGTACAACCCCTCAAATTGGAATGTATGCTCAGAATACACCCCCCTATCGATCCTCAAAGTCCCCAAACTGTGTTCGCTCATGTTTATTTAACTCGTTTTTAGCCATAATTTGACTGGACTATAAGAAATTCCTTCAAATCGCAATCATCCGCCCTGCAAACAAGTCCTAAGCCGAGTATTGCGATGGGCGGGCACCGTCAATAACTTACGCGTTTTCAAAATAAGGGCTCAGTCAACACATTGGAGACGAGGGAATGATAAATTTATGGGTACTTCACACCTCCTGGCCCCCAATTCTCGGATTGTAGCGATTTTGGCGAGATAGAGATCTTGACGAAGCTTGAATGTCTAGGCAAAATCTCACGAAAATGTCTGACGATTCAAAAAACCGTATTCCCACTAGGATTCGACAAATGGTGGCACGACATTTCTGTAGAGAAACCAATTATACGTTCCGTTTCAGCTATTATTTTAACAAGATCTTGTTAAATCTGAATCTATATACATTTGTGGCCTCAAGTATTCACACAACATAGATTATGAAATGATTATATTATGGAATATCAAATTATAGTAAATAATAACAGAAAAACATAGTTTTTGAACCAAAAATTATCATATCCAGTGTCTGACTACCTTTACATGTTTTACTTGCGTAGTACGAAACTTTGTGGTAGGTAAGTAAACTCTATACTGTCAGTTCAGTCATAAGGTTGGTTTATACAGGGTCAGTAGACAAGTCAGTCGCAGCGCCAATGTCGGCGCCGCGACTGACTTTAACTGTTTACCTGAAGTAAGTAGTAGTGGTGCGTTTCTCAAGGTGAGCACACATGTGAAGTCAGTGGGAAAAATGAATTCGCGAAAACAACTGAAACGACGATTTAATTATTTGTTGAAAATATTATCAATTTTGCTGTCTTCTTCTTATCGTGTCGATGCTACAACTGTATTTATTTATTTAATTTTGCTGTTGAATGAGTTAATAGAAATGGTAGTAAATGAGATAACTAAAAATAAACGACATTTGTTGAGCCATATTTTGCAACGCCGTTGACCGCATTTCTTTATTGCGGTAATTTAGGGGTTTATTATCCCAAAGGCACTAGTTTTCGCAATATAATTGCACCAATTTTAAGGTTTCCTCTTCGCTAAGCTTACGCGTCATTTTTATCGCCAGGGAAAAAAACGTGGTCACTCTACAACGCAGCGGCAGTGACTAACCACGCACTGACTTGTTTGTTTACACAGAGTTTATTTGGCTGGCGCGGGGGTGCGCGGGTGGCGGGGTGCTTCAACTGACTTTCAAATATTCGTGTCCGATTCGATTCCGATTATTCAAGTCAGCGCTGACTTCAACCCACTGTACTGGACTTCAAATCAGTTTGCACAGGGTTTTTTTCGGGTCAGCACTGACTTGCCTCGAATTTGTAGTCAGTTACTGACCCTGTCTAAACCAGCCTTTACATGCTATCAAACGTCAAGTCAAATAACGTCATGTTTTTAACTTTTTACATCATCATATTAATAAAAATATTTATAACAAATATACATTTAGGGAAGATCAATGGCTGCTCTTATTTGGTCTGTCCATTTCATGGGTGATCTACCGCGCGCTTTTTTGCCTTCGAACTTGCCCTGCACCACCAAGCGTTCAATGAAAATTCCTCCACGACGAGACAAATGCCCAAAGAAAGTGAGGATACGCGACTGCACAACGGACGATAGACGTTGCTTGATGCCAAGTTCTTGGAGTATGGATTGATTTGTGTGAAACTCTGTCCACAATCCTCCTAGCATTCTTCTCCAGCACCACATCGCAAGAGCATCTACCTTTTTCTCACTTTCCCTAAGAGTGCACGTCTCTGCAGCGTATAGGAATATGGGAAACACAAGCGTTCTGACGAGCCGGATTTTAGTGGCTTTAGTTATATTACGATTTCTCCATATTTTATCTCCATTCTACGGTTTATGAAACTAAAGCCACAAAAGCCAAAAAGAAGAAGTGAAGTGAACTTTTTACTGACTCGATGTTACATATTTTTCTGGAAATAAATTTTTTTTAATCTATAAGTATATTATTTAGTTAATTCAGTTAAGTATATTATTGATATCAACTTGATATTGGCGAAAATTGTTTGAGATGGAAAGCGTTAAAAACTCAACGATAAATTCATCAACCATCGTAAAATATACCCACCACAATAGGAAACCAACAGAAACTGAATCACACACAGAGTGAGAGTAGATACCAACCCACTATTCTTGTCAAAACAGGCAGAGTTGTCTTTAGAAAATGGCTGCTATCCTTCGACATTCGATCTCTAACGCTCGGGACCACTCGTTGCTTGTCTAAAGATTTCTTACGACATAAGTCTGTTAGCGACATCACGAGAATAGCTTATTTAGCATTTTTTCGACATCCGCCATCTTTTATCGACCTACGTCGATTTCGTCGAATCTCTAAAGCGCGAGAATTGGTACCCTGGTCGGAGTAAGAATAGATCGCGCTTGTCAATTTTATGAGGTTGAAGTTAATTATCATGGGGAAAGTGGTAACTAAGCAAACATAACAGAAAAGGGCTTTAGAAGTTATTAGTAGTACGCCCCGGCTTCGCACGGGTAGCCTATATAAAAAATATCATTATAATATAGCCTATGTTCAGCGTAGATAATGTAGCTTCACAACAGGGAAAGAATTTTTGAAATCGGTCCAGTAGTTTCGGAGCCTATTCGATGCAAACAAACAAACAAACAAACAATCAAATCTTTCCTCTTTATAAAATTTGTTTAGATAGTTTAGATTAGCTTGTGAAAAACTCGTAAAGTGCTACCACCGTACATTTGCCGCTAAGCATTGATTGTATTACTGTTTACTGATTCCAAAGGTATGGTTAAACGCAGTTTGATGTCACAAAAGGCACGTTCTCAATGGATGTGCTCGGGAAGACAATGCATTTAATGAGGGTTACTATTTAACATAAAGGGTAATACAAGGGTAATACAAGAAGTAACAGTAAACACATTATTGTTGATTATTTACAATATTAAATACAAAATTACTGTAAAGAATACGCTCAGATCTCAATAAGGATCAAAATATGAACCATGTCTGAGGTATGAATTTCGAAAAGAAAATCATCACACTCGGATTATAATTAGCGGAGTCTAACATAACATACATACTAATAGAATTTTTTTAAGTAATTAAGAAACAAATAAAACATTTTTTTTTAATCATTTGTATAAACACAAAATAACCCTTTCTATCATATTTTCTCATAGCATGAAACCCAAAAGCAACTGCAGTAGTCCTTACAACCATTCTTACTGCGCTAAATAACTCCTTTCCTCGTAAAACACCGCCATTTTCCCCATTAGAATCACATTCAATCACAATAAACCACTCAAATAAAACAACATACGAGATCCGGTGACAAAAAAATCAACTCTTTGATTTTTATCTTAGAGTAGATATATTAGGTACAGAGCGAGTAACATCGAAAGACAGTACGAACCATCTGAGGCCCGAGTACGAATAAATTACAGGCGTCACGGCTTTGTTGGTAGTAGTTCTGCTGTGGGTTTGATTCCCACCCTGAGCAAATGTTTGTGTGCTGTACATAATTTATTCTAAGATTCTTATTATATGATTCTAAGTTACTTTTTAAGTTTCTGTCATTAATTTTTGGACAGAAATAAATAAATAAATCAATTTCTCCGCACAGTGTCTTGAATGTGCGATAACGTTACGATACGCTTACGTTTGTCACATTTATTCGTACTCACCTCTTCGAGCTGTGACACCTATCGAATATTATGTTTCTTAGCATCCCACTAATTATTACAAATCACCTTCCTTTTTAACAGAAATAACTACGAAACCTACTCAAGAATAAAACTTTAAAGCTTCAATAAACAAGACTGACTGTTGTTTATTGGTATTATAATATTTTTTGACTTAAACGGGATCATAAAACTATTTATAATGACACCAATAACCAGTTTAAGTAGACCTTTTTAAGAACCACGTCTGTAGACAAAGCGAGGTCAGCTGATTTTGGAGTAGTCAATTAAAAATCTACAGATGATGGTTAAGTATAGGCATGTATGGGTCGTATAAAATAAGGAAAAATGTAAAAAAAAACCTAAAGTGAAAGTTTAATAGTTTATACAATAGCTATAACTTTAAAGTTAGGTACGTTTTGTTAGTTTTCTGATACTTGAATTAAATAAATAAATCATGCTGTACAATCCACACAACATCAACTAGCCCCAAGCTAAGCAGAGCTTGTGTTATGGGTACTAGAAGACTGACATACTTAATACATACAATAACATTACATAGATAGATATTTTTACTTTATACATTACCTATACAATACCCAGAACACCCGGAATAAATATTTGCAGATCATACAAACATTTATCCCAAGGCGGGAATCGAACCCGCAACCTTCCGCGTCGCAGGCGGACCATCGCCCACCGCGCCACATTGGTCGTCGCCATTGTTTTAATGGGTTTAACGGACCTAAAAAAGTCTCATGACTTCTTGAAAACAATGATTTTTCTAGATGCACTTGTCCGATCTTCATGAAAATGTCTAAGGGACTACCTCTGAAGTATGTCCTATCAATCAAAAGAATCATCAAAATCGATTATTAAGCGGAGTAATACAAAAAAAAACAATTAAATTGAGAACTTCCTCTATTTTTGAAGTCGGTTTACAAGGATGAAGCTACTTCGGTATAATATCCCCAATATTAATAAGTCCCTTTGCACACGACAAGACAATAAATTGATGTCTGTAAGCAATTTAATTTTACGCAAGGCTTGAAAAGAAAACAATAAAGGATCATTACAGCTATCTGTGGTTTATCATATAAATCGAATATAATGCTTCGGTTGAAAGAGAAATCAATGGAGTCGCTAGTTGAAATAATTTAATTTGATGAATTTTGAAATTTGAGCCTAGCGTATCAGTATTATGGGAACGCTTCCTTTTGTTATTGATCTGGAACAGTTGAGCTATCTATAGATCGTTTGCAACGGTCTGCAGATAGCTCAATTAACCTTGTAACACTTGGAAGTTAGTATGTAAGTAGTTTGTATGTAACACAGAACAAATGTTTAGATAACACTATGTTGCACAACGGAAAATACAAAAAATCTTAGAACTAATTTAATTTAGTACAATGGACGGCCTTTAACGATTTCTTCCAGGCAACCGTACTGCGTAAACGTACTACCGTTTATCACACAAACATTTGATCTGGGTGGGAATCGAACCCACGACTCACAGCATTATGGTCCCTAACATTTTGCAAGCTTGCACTAATGATGAAAAACACCACTAAGTGTTACTGTTATGTGTTATTATGAATTTATAGATCAAAACCCGCTCCACCCATTTTGTCTTCATTAAAATATGATTTGTGGCTTTCATGTGACATTTGATTTCAATCACGCGTTAGAATTGTCATGGGGTGTAGTAATTTATTATTATTTACCTTTCAGTGACATGAGGGTTGGTTTATTTTCGAACTAGATAAATTGTTTAACCCTCCACCTTAGAGTATTGATGATTTCTTCTAAACCTTTTTTCTTCTATTTATCTTCGATAGAGTTTAAATCGTTTTTTTTTTAATTTTATAGTATAGTCTCTAGAGCATTTATAGGTGTTAAAGAGTAAGGAAGAAATAATCAAATGAGAATAATATCATTTATATCATAGAAATAAATAGTTTTGAAAACTTGTCGATTAGTCTTGATAGATTTGGAAAATCATCGAAATATTTACCTTAAATACAGCGCACGGTAGCTTGTCCGATATCTGAGAATCTTAAAAATTAAAAAATAAAACCATTCGTATACAAAATCATAAAAATCAATTTTATTGTAGCAAAACCAAGAACCCAACACTGAAAACCAAAGACAGGACTGAAGCCAGAACACCAGTACTGCCGCTTGAGTAGTAGTTCAACAATCTGGTAGTCCTGTCCATCTCAACAAGGCATGCCATGACTTCCTCATTATTCGGGATGATCTGTTCAGTTGGGAGTAAAAAGCCGCGAAGACCCAAATCCCGGAGCTCGAAGAGGTAGGTAATAGGAATCTCTGCAACACCTTTCACCCAATCAAAGCTGGAACCGCTGACTTCATCTGTGGAATCGAGAACACAAGCGTGAAAGGTAAAATTACGACATCTTTAGTGCCTGCTCTATACATCCCCCCTCTTAATGGAGTCGCTCCGGCCTCGTCCGTGTGGAGGAGGACTGGGCAATCGGCAGAGCCTCAACATCCATTCCCCAAAGATCTCAGGTGCCTAAGCCAAGTATAGGCAAGTATAGGATAACCAAGCTATAATTTTTTTTAAAATTAAAGTTACGTTAATTTTCCCATTTGACGTGGTTGAAAATAAATATCTGACTTATGAGAATAAATATTTTAAAAAAAATTTAAAGTTTGTATGGCACAGCATACAATATCAAATAAAGGGTTTAAAGATACACTCCACCTCCAAAAAGACTTGGCAGTAATAACAATATCGTTGTTAAAAATACCGCCAGTAGTATTTACTTACACAATATTTCTTTAGATGTACCCACTCTGTATGGAGTTCCATGGACTGATTCTAATTTTTCTGCTCCACGGAAAGCTATTTCGTACTGAAAAAACACAAAAAAAGTTAATTTAACGGGCATTATAACTCATTGATTTAAAGTGGATTATCATTGGAAACAAACCCTTTTTATAATAACAAATAGTCTATCAAAAATGTTTGGTTCCAATGTGACGTATAAGACAAGACATAAACAAAACTCTCATCTTACCAAATCTGCGTAATTCGGCACTTGCAATACATCTGCACCTTCCAAATGGCTGAATGGAATCAAGATCATCTGAGAGTATGAGTGGAATGCGAAGTAGTATAAAAAGTTGCCAGTCTGCTTGAGGCTCAGAACATAAGATGAGATGGCCTGGGCTTCACGTTCTGATGCGGGAACTGGACCAGCGTATGTTTGGTCGCATGGTTGACCTGACGCTCCAACAGCTGTTACAAAAAAAAAACACGTTTAACCATCATTACACGTTTTGGAATAATATTGATATCAGTTTTGCCTATCACTTTGTTGTCGAGCTCTATGTATTTAATATTTTTAATTTCATCTACGGCGGGGTCGGGCGAAGAGGCGTTGGAAGGATGAACTGGACGCCCAGGAGAGGGATTGGTGGAGTGTCACCAAAGACCGGGATAAGTGGAAGGCTTTGGGGAAGACCTTTGCCCAGCAGTGTGACAGTGTAGGCAAAAAAAAAACTATTATTTGTATAGCTTTTTCTTTAAGTGAGGACCTTTAAATGGCTCACTTGTTACCTTATGATGTATGGGAGTTTATTATTAGCCGATGGTTATTTTTATTTTCTCAGAATAAATAAATAAATAAAAACTTACTCATCCATAAAAAGTCGAAGTTTCTATTCAAATCTATTCCATTGCCAAGATCAGTGCTTGAAGTGCAATTAACGTAATTTGCTGGGTTTCGATTTTTTCTCCACAAACGATCCTAAAAATTACTAGACATGATACATTAATATGCATGTTTATTCCCCTTACTCACACTTTGTATATATTATATACTACTTATACACTTTATACTACTTACGCCATCAAAAGTATAAACATATCCATCAGGATTCGTCACTGGAATAATATGCCAAATGAAAGACTCTGCCATAATCCTAACATCAGGATTATCGCTTGTCAAGAACTCTTTAATAATCCACGTAACTGTGGCAGGAGATATCCATTCTCTAGCGTGGATCCCTCCTTCGATCATACCAACGAGAGGAGTTCCTTCTCTATCCCCAGCTTTAAAATCTATGATGACTCCTTTGAGTAAGCGACCTTCGTAAGAGGTTCCAATGTTGACAGTTGTGACAACGCCTGGGTACAAAACGACAAGTTCATCAAGCCAAGCATGGATTTCATCGAGGTTGTGGTATTGGATCCAATTAAATGATCCAAGAGTGACGCTGCGGTCTATATTTGCCGGGATCATTTGGGCGTCAATTAGCCTAGAATAAAAAACGATTAGAATCCTATTATATCCTGTTTAAATATTATACGACAACTCATAACTTGAAATTAAAAAAACAATGTTTCTTAGTCATCTAATTCTTTTTATCAATTTTTTTTATTAGATCTAGTTTCTCAAATAATTTTTTTTATTATATTATTTACTAGCTGAACCCGCCGCGACTTCGTCCGCGTGCCGTTTTAAGATATTTTGCGATAACCCATTACCATTACTATCTTCTTATGAAAGAAATTGACGGTAAAGTGCAGTCTAAGAAGGAAAACTTAGTACATATTGGTACTTATTCTTAAAACCGGGCAAGTGCGCACGAAGATTTTCGTACCGTATCTATGGCCCGTTGCCCTTATCAATATCGAATAAATAAAATTTACGTTTATATATAAGCCCCCTTGAATATTAATTATGCGTGATAGTTAGAGAATTTAAAATAGACAGAAATTAAACACTCAGTAATACGATCTAGTTTTACCCTTTGGTTACCGAACCCTAAAAACCCAATAACGTAAACTACTAAAACATAAGTAATCAAAACTCACTAAATTACCGTTACCGTAAGTAAATAAATCAGGCCAAGTGCGACTCGGACTCGCCCGCTATAAGTTCCGTGCCATACCTATGTAAACGATTAAGAAAAAAAACATGTTTTTGTACCTATGCGAACCCTCTAAGCATGTTCTGTTTTTAGTATTTGATATCTATGCCGGACTAAAATATAATAACTATGTCCGGTTAATGTACAACCATGGAAAGCACGACCCGGAATGTACGACCACGGAAAGCACAGCCAGGAATACGCAACCAGGAATTCTCAGCCAAAATGTACATGAAATCCGGGCTGCGCATTCTCGACATGTGTTAGGAATGTCCAACCACGGAATGTAGAGCCGTGGAAAATACAACCATGGAATTGGCGTCTATTGCTCTGATTGGTCGAAATCAATTGGAATGAATTGGGTGCATGGAAAGAGCCTCCTCGTGGCACACACCGGTAACAGCTAGGCACGGTAAAGCAGTGTCTAGTCTGGCTAATCTTTCCAATACGATGCTACAACAAAATACAGTTGTAGCATCGACACGATAAGAAGAAGAAGATTGGTCGAAAGCCTAGCCTATGCTTCGTTTAGATGAAACCAAAGATTAAAATGTTACTATCCCATTTTGATAAAGATAGACTGCACAGATTATAATATGAAAAGAAAACAATTCAATTCAATAATTGTTATCTGGCAAATGGTTCAACGCATGTAGGTTCTGGCGCGGTTTTCTATATCAAACTAACGCTCGTCGCTTCGCTCCTCGCACCTACTGTGACGCATCACACATGAAAAAAAATCAGTTTAAAAATAATATTTTGACAGTGGCATAGTTAGCTACTTGTACATGATCGGCTAAACGAAAAATTCGAGTAAGCGCAAACGAAGCATATGCTATGACGTCATTTGGCATCAAATTCCCAACACGTGTCGGGAATGTACAACCATGTAATACACAGCCACGGAATGCACAGCCCGGAATTGGATGCCAAAATGGTCACCGATTCCGGGCTGTACATTCCGTGGCCGTGTCATTATCCGATAGGGCGTTCGATGGTACCGCCAGCATATCAGTGTCGGCTCCGATATCCGATATCGAGACGGACAATATGAAAGACAGGTACATTTTTCATACATTTTAGTTACCCGGATATCGGATCAGCGTCCGACACCGATATCGGATCGGATAATGTGAAAACGCTCTGACTCTCAAACTTGATTGAAATCGTTCATAAAAAACGCTACTACAAACTTCCTTTTTGCAATATTTGGTGTAAAATCAAGTCATTAATGTGCGTCTCAATTTTCATTGACTTTCGTCTATAAATAACGTTACAGAAAACTTCCCTCATTTTATTGCATTCATTAGAGTAAAATTGTCACAAAGCGCCTCTTAATAATTTGATTAAAATTCGTCGATTTTTATCGTTACAACACACTTGCCCCCTTTCCCACGGAGGAATTTTAAAATATTATTATGAAAATAGTTATATATTTTATAAAATATTATTATATTAAAAAAACAAACCATCTAAGTAAATTATGTCTTTGTATGAGACTATAAGCGCCCCTTGATTATTTAACATTTTGTTTTTAAATATTTATTCGTCATTAGCGGTAATTGGGTACGCAACCCTAGATAACTTAGCAAAATAACTCGATTCAACGAAAATATTGCTAATACCGATCGACTTACCTATAACACATTGCCAAAACGCACCGATAGCGCGTTCTAGGATTACGCCACGCATGACAGCGCCATCTATACTCGAAATCGTATACTAAATCGTATACGATCGAAATTTTAAACTTAGGGAAATTTTTACAGGGAATTTTTTCTAGAGAAATTTTTACATTTAGCAAAATCATCCCCAGATGATTTTGCTAAATGTAAAAATGCAGATCTATTTTATTTTGTGTCAACATTATGTGTATCAAGTTTCAAGTCAATCGGTTCACAATAAAGATAAACTGCACAGATTATAATATGAAAAGAAAACAATCCGATTCAATAATTGTTGTCTGGCAAATGGTTAAACGCATGTAGGTTCTGGCGCGGTTGTCTATATCAAACTAACGCTCGTCGCTTCGCTCCTCGCACCTACTGTGACGCATCACACGTGAAAAAAAATAAGTTAAAAAATAATATTTTGACAGTGGCATAGTTAGCGAAAAATTCGAGTAAGTGAGTATGACGTCATTTGGCATCAAATTCCCAACACGTGTCGGGAATGTACAACCATGGAAAACACAGCCACGGAATGCACAGCCCGGAATAGGATGCCAAAATGGTCACCGATTCCGGGCTGTACATTCCGTGGCTGTGTTTTCCTTGGTCGTGTAATCACGGCACCCATGATTGTGGTGATTTCCATACTCTTTACCTTAGGTTAAAAGAAGACCCAATCAGTTTTTTTTAAATTACCTACTTAAGAATGCCTAGAGAATGTTTCTTCGAATTACTGGAATTAGATAGATATAGTAAGTATTTCAATTTCATTTATAAAATCCTCCACATTTATATCAATAAATGACTCCTCCACATTTATATCATCCATTATAAATTACCGTTTAGAAATTTGCCTCCTTCTTGTCACCGCACTATGAACGCACTGAACTGAACACGTGGGGTTGCGACACGACGTTGCCGTCCTGCTGTCGAACGCTCGCGGTACGGACGCCGCACTGTTTCCGCACCGTGCATTTTGTATGAAAACATACGACCGTCCGTCCTTACGCCGAACGACGAACGCACCGCTTCGGCACTGCAGCGGTCCGATACGAAACGCATAAATTGAAAGAGCCCTAAGAGCGTTTTCACATTATCCGATCCGATATCGGTGTCGGACGCTGATCCGATATCGGGGTAAGTAAAATTTATCAAATATGTCCGGCCCGATATCGGATATCGGAGGTACATATTTCATACATCTTACTTACCCCAATATCGGATCAGCGTCCGACACCGATATCGGATCGGATAATGTGAAAACGCTCTGACTCTCAAACTTGATTGAAAGCGTTATCTCATTATCCGATAGGGCGTCCGATGGTACCGCCAGCATATCGGTGCCGGCTCCGATATCCGATCTTTATCTTTATCTTTATCTTTATCTTTATCTTTATCTTTATCTTTATCTTTATCTTTATCTTTATCTTTATCTTTATCTTTATCTTTATCTTTATCTTTATCTTTATCTTTATCTTTATCTTTATCTTTATCTTTATCTTTATCTTTATCTTTATCTTTATCTTTATCTTTATCTTTATCTTTATCTTTATCTTTATCTTTATCTTTATCTTTATCTTTATCTTTATCTTTATCTTTATCTTTATCTTTATCTTTATCTTTATCTTTATCTTTATCTTTATCTTTATCTTTATCTTTATCTTTATCTTTATCTTTATCTTTATCTTTATCTTTATCTTTATCTTTATCTTTATCTTTATCTTTATCTTTATCTTTATCTTTATCTTTATCTTTATCTTTATCTTTATCTTTATCTTTATCTTTATCTTTATCTTTATCTTTATCTTTATCTTTATCTTTATCTTTATCTTTATCTTTATCTTTATCTTTATCTTTATCTTTATCTTTATCTTTATCTTTATCTTTATCTTTATCTTTATCTTTATCTTTATCTTTATCTTTATCTTTATCTTTATCTTTATCTTTATCTTTATCTTTATCTTTATCTTTATCTTTATCTTTATCTTTATCTTTATCTTTATCTTTATCTTTATCTTTATCTTTATCTTTATCTTTATCTTTATCTTTATCTTTATCTTTATCTTTATCTTTATAATCTTTATCTTTATCTTTATCTTTATCTTTATCTTTATCTTTATCTTTATCTTTATCTTTATCTTTATCTTTATCTTTATCTTTATCTTTATCTTTATCTTTATCTTTATCTTTATCTTTATCTTTATCTTTATAATCTTTATCTTTATCTTTATCTTTATCTTTATCTTTATCTTTATCTTTATCTTTATCTTTATCTTTATCTTTATCTTTATCTTTATCTTTATCTTTATCTTTATCTTTATCTTTATCTTTATCTTTATCTTTAATAATTTGATTAAAATTCATCGATTAATAACGTTACAAAACACTTGCCCCTTTCCCATGGAGGAATTTTAAAATATTATTATGTAAATAGACTTGTTGGGAAACCGTGGAAAAGCTTTTTTAAAAACAAAGAAAATTACTGAATTAAAGTAAATTTAATGAATGAAACATTTATGTCTTAAACTAGCAGTGGCTCTAAACAGAATGAGCTTTATCGGGTCCAGACATCCGTTGCTCAAAACTACTGTATCAGCATATCGTCCGAGCGGAGACGCGTGGGCGTCAGTTGTTAAACAATGATATTGTGCCTAATCGGCGTTAAACACTGGACGGCAGGTCGATACAGGTAGCGTAACTCCTCCCTCCATAAGTTCGAGATTACCCGAAAGATGAGGGTTATCTCGAGCCCTTTCCACAAAACAAAACTTAATTTTATGCTTAAATGCTAACACAAAAAGACAAATTACGACAATAGCGCATAATAGTATGCTTCCTATACTAACACTTCTATAATCTAGAGCACTATAACTATTTTCACTATCACTAATTTCACTTCCACTTTTCTGCAATAAGTAATTCAGGAACTGGATGTCGGCAAGATCGATTCCGTTGAGGTCAATCGGTTTTCTCAAAATATCAGATGGACTTGATGTTATCTTAGGCAAGTTAATTATTGGGAACTTCATGTAAACTACTTCCTTTCCTTGGCTCTGGTGTTTCTTCAACTTCAAATCCTTTATCTTTACTTGACAATTATCATCCATAGTTAACAGGTAAGTTCCACAAATCGTCTCTTGAGTTATTTCGTCCTCGCAATACTTTGTAAGTATCGTATCGGTTTTCGCGTAGATGATCCAGCGATTGTATTGTATTAGATCTGCTTTTACGTCGTTGATGATAACGGGAATTAGGTGGCAGCTCGAGATGTTGGAAGAAAATGTCATAAGACTGGTAATGCAATGGTCTTCTATTAGTGGGGTGACGTCATTATCCAAGCACAGGAAGCGGGCTTCGTCGACTTCACGGCATGACTGGGAGAGCGGCTTTACTTTCAACCCTTTCACAAGGACGTATGGATATTTGGGAAGGATTAAAGAGGTAAGGTCATTGACTCTACTATAGACAGGTAAGGGAACTAATTTAAAATAGTTAAAAACTTCTTTTGTAATTAAAGGAATGTTCATAATAAGCTTTATCTGATTTTGTTTTATATACGCTTTCATCTCTATACATTGCTCTATTTTTA
Source organism: Ecliptopera silaceata (assembly GCA_932527185.1). Taxonomy (NCBI): domain Eukaryota; kingdom Metazoa; phylum Arthropoda; class Insecta; order Lepidoptera; family Geometridae; genus Ecliptopera; species Ecliptopera silaceata. The sequence continues at coordinate 2,163,573 of OW052208.1, read as the reverse complement.
CTAAATTTTCAATTTTTGCTGGAAATACTAATCTATCAGTTTCCTCAATTTCTTTTAACAATAACAATAACTCATCCGTGTTTACAATTGATTGATGTAACAATTTAACCTTAGCGAAAGCAATAGCTGTTTCAATCTCATTCAGTCTGATGTAGAGCGTTTGAAAGTTATGTATATAAATGTTATAGATGTGTATAATTTTGTTACTGGTTTGTGATATTTTTGATTCATTAAGGTTACGATTAATATCTTGAATGCTTTCCTCAATCTGAATGAAATTGGTTTTGGTAGAGTTCGCAATTTTCGTAAATGTACCCACCATTTCGGCAACGATTGTCATTTTATTTGATACCGCGTCTTGTTTAGTCTTTACCTCATGAATTAACTTTTCATACATAACAGCATCGTCATTATCAAGATTACCTGTAACTAGCTTGATCAATGAACCAAGTGGGTTTAGTAAACCACGCTTAGATCTTACCGATGGAATCAATTGCTTATACTTATCAATAGTTATATTCATGATGTAATCGGTTTGCGACTCTACTGCGATAAAGTCAAAGTCATAAGCTTTGGTGATAAAGGTGCTTTTTACTTGTCTTTTTAATCTATCATAACTATTTATAGTTAACTCTAGTTCCTCATAGATGTACCTTAAATCTAAAATTTTAATGACAGTCCATGAATCATGACTGACGACAGCTTGACCTTCTTTTACAGGTAGCAGCCCTGGGTTCTTGTCAATCGGCTGCAGATGAAGGGCCTGGCTTCGGATCACTTGGACCACCAGAACCAGTACTAACCTGTGGAGGACGCCTGATATCTTTAATGGGAACCTTGGTATTTCTACTGTTCGTTATAACGGGCACAATGTTTCTCTCTATAGCTCCGGTAACTTGAGCTTTCTGATATCGGGGTTTATCTTTACCGCGTCTAGTGTTAACTCCTTTAATAAAGACTGTATCTCCTAAATCTATGTCGAAATCTTTTTCACCTCCACGTTTCGCTATTACAGCTCTCTTTTTATCAATTATTTTGTCAGTTAAATATTCATATAAATATTTAGTCCTATTTGAGTGTTCTTTTACTAATTGTTGTGTAAAATGTTTATTAAAATCGACATGAAATGCACTATTAGATTCGGTGTGGCCGAAAACTACTTCAAATGGGGTAAGACCTGTAGTCGAATGAATGGTGTGGTTATATGACATTATTGCATAGCTCATGACAGATGCAGCATCTGTTATCTTTTGTTGATATTTAGCGATTCGGTATATTTCAATAAGAGTTGAATGAAACCTTTCGACTATTCCCATAGAGTTGGGATTATGGGGAGTACCGATATGAAGGTCGATTTTATAAAACGCTAATGTCTCTTTCATAAGTGTATTGTTAAATTCCGTACCGGGGTCTGCACTAATTCTGTTTGGTGTTCCGTATAAAGAAAAGTATTTTATTAGAGCTCTGACAGCTTCAGGAGTGGATTTGGCACTAATCTCAAAAGCTTGGCCTAGTTTGCTGAAGGCATCGACTATTGTTAAATAATGTTTTCCGTCAATTGAGAATGTATCTATAAAAAGCTCTTGAAAAGGTTTGCTCTGTGTTTGTGATAATTGTAACTCGGGTTTTAACGGTTTACGGTCGTACTTCATCTTTTTACATAGTTCACACGCATTAATAACACTTGCAACTGTCTGATCCATATTGTTCCAGTAAAAGGTTCGTTTTAGATGGACTAACGTTTCTTTTACTCCTCTGTGACTATTTTTACCTATGTGGTATTTAAGTACTATGTCTCGTTGTTCCTGTTCATTCTCTACATAAATAACTCTCTTAGTACATTGATAAAACTTTACAGTTCCTTTCTGAAATAATAATATACTAGCTTCTGCAAATTGTTTCCGGTGTAAGTCGTCTTCGAAATAAAAGAAATATTTTATTTTTGGCCTAATATATCCTTTGAGAAATCTTTTAACTAACTCTGGATTATTTAAAGGTAAATGGATCTCTAAAACTTTTTGTTTGTCTCTAGATAAGTCTTTAACCGATAGTTCGTCTCGATTCCAAGTATGTACGAGTATCTGATTCGGCTTGGTGTCTATAGCCTCTTGTAATATCAGCATACCGTCTGTGTCTAAGTCGTGGGCTGAGTGTACCGTGCCTATGGTAGGGTCATCGCGTCCCTCTGATGCAGACGCGGTGGTACTGCTTACAGATGGTTGGGAGTAAGGGGACCTACGACCTTTGCCAGTAACTGATTGGTTACTTTTCTCCGATCCTGATGAAATTAATATCGGAGATGGCGTTCTTTCGCGTGGTGTAGAGGCGCGAGAGGTAACCTTTTGGTCTTTACCTAATCGTACTATTTCGTCTGTCAATTCTACTATATGACGTTTGAGCTTTTGTTCTTTTTCGTCTAAATTAACTTTCATCGAAACGTCATCGTTTTCGCCTAAAGCGTTAAGTCGTATCCGTGATAGAGCGTCCGCATTACAATTTTGTTTTCCTGCCTTATGTTCAATTTCGTAATCAAATTCTGATAATCGTAATTTCCAACGTGTTAATTTACTGTTTGGTTCCGTAATTGATTTAATCCAAGTTAGTGGTCTATGGTCCGTATAAATTTTGAATTTCTTTCCGTACAGATATGGTCGAAAATGCTTTGTAGCCCAGACTATTGCTAATAATTCCTTTTCAATCGTACTGTATCGCGTTTCGGCATCGTTCAAGGTTCTACTTGCGTAGGCTATCGGCTTATCGCTACCAATGGGGCCCTGTGAAAGGACTGCGCCGATCGCGTAGTTGGAGGCATCCGTCGTAAGGACGAAAGGCTTAGCAAAGTCGGGAAATTGTAAGAGCGGTGCATTAGTCAAGAGTTCCTTACATTTTTCGAAAGCGTCTATATATTCTTGTTTTGTATGATCGATCTTATTTTTCTTTTTCAGACATGATGTTAAAGGCTGTGTAAGTTTTGCAAAATCCTTGATAAATTTCCTGTAATAACCTACCAAACCAAGAAAGCTTTTTATTTCAGTGGATGTTCGTGGTATCGGAAAATTTAAGACTGCTTTTATTTTGTCGTTATTAGGCATAAGGCCGTTTTTGGTGATTGTATGACCGAGATAGAGTACTTCCTTTCTCAGGAATTCGCATTTGTCTAGTGTAACCTTTAGGTTCGTTTCTCTAAGCCGATTAAATATTTTACGTAATTTTTCGATGTGTTCCTCTAGACTTGAAGAAAAGACTATGATGTCATCGAGGTATACCAAACAGTGGATACCCTGAAGACCTCGCAGCACATTGTCCATAGCCCTTTGAAACGTTGCCGGCGCCGTCTTTAAGCCAAATGGCATTCTTTTAAACTCATAATGGCCTGTCTGCGTAGAAAAACCAGTTTTAGATCTATCTGCCTCGTTTACTTCAATTTGGTGATACCCGCTAGCAAGATCTATTGTGCTAAAATACTGTGATTTCCCTATCTTATCAAAAAGGTCAGTTATATTGGGCAACGGGTATTTGTCGTCGACTGTGATTTCATTGAGACGCCGATAGTCGATCACCATCCTAAATTTCTTTTCACCCGAAGCATCTGTTTTTTTAGGTACCAGATGAACCGGTGCACTCCAAGGTGAGTGGGAGTCTGCAATGACGTTGTCTGCCAAAAGTTTGTCAACTTGTTTTTGTATTTCCTGATTTATAACAGGCGGGTGTCGATAAGGTCGAATATAGATCGGATCCTCGTTTGTCGTCCTAATGTTGTGTTTCACTTGATTAGTGAAAGACAAAGGTAATTTATCGCAATAAAATATATCGCGATACTCGTGACATAATTTAAAGACTCTATCACGCTCTTCTTTATTCATGTGATCTAACCGTAATTTTCCTAAATTTTCTTTCAAAAACTGATCAATCATACATTCATCTTTCATGAAATTCACCTTACACTCGTTGTTTTCAAATTTAGTCACTTCAAATGGTTCTTTAAACGTGATAACACTTTTTCTGTTAGACACATTTTGTATAACTGTTTCCGCAAAATAGTTCTCACACCTAACAAGCGCAGTAGGCATGCGAACACCTTTCTCAAATTGGAGATATTCTAATATCGCATCACCGTGTTGTAGATTGGTGGGAATCTTAACTCTTGTTTCAGATCGTGGCGCGATGCAAACCTCATAAGGAGGATTGTAAATGATCGGAATTTCCGCGTTGTGTGTTCTTAATAGGTGATCACGCATGTCGATATTTGCTCCTAGCTTAGATAAAAGATCAGATCCTATCAAGCCGTCATATCGTCCATCTACGTCATAAACGTAAAATTTATGAGGTAGTGTGCTTTTAAATGTCTTTAACAATGGGATGTAGATTATCTCATTGTGCATGCTCTGAGCATGTGTGCTAACTACCGTGAATGGTTCGTAATACATGAATTCGGTGAAAAATTCGTTAGCTTTGGCAGGGCTTATGAAAGATCTGCTACTTCCTGTATCAATTAGAAACTTTGAATTTATTTCAGGGATCACTACGTGAGGTAATTTTAAAATACTGTCACAATAATTTAAGCTTATCATTTCACCACATCCTTCGAGGCTGTTTCCTGAAAATTTTCCTGTTTTACAATATCCGGATGGATGTTTTCCGGGTACGCGGAGTTTGTTTCGTCGATGTTCTCTACATAATTGCATTCGTTCTCTACATTTTCGCCGTACGTATTATAATAATAACCGTAATCATAACTGTCATAATCGGGGCTATAATCATCATAGAGTGGTGGATCTTCCATATAATGTAAATCGTTTGTGATCATGTTTTGTTTCACTGGTGCTGTGCGCATCGAGATATCAGAATCTTTTAACCTAAGGTCATAAGGTTGACGTGGTATGCCGAATTTAAAATTATTTCCTGATTGCGGTTGGTTCTGAATACCGAACTTATAACCTTGTTGTTGGGGGATACCAAATTTATAACCACCATATTGGAAAGGCGCGCGTTGCGCAGGGGCCTGACCGAAGTTAGGTCGGGGTGCGTTTTGGGTTGTCCCAAATCGATAACCCTGCGTGGGCGGCGCGGATCTCATTTGTTGAATAAAGTTTGGTCTAAATCCGCCTTGATTATGTGGAATCCCGAATTTAAAATTAGGTGTAGGCATAGGAGGTCTATAGTTATTATTTTGCGAGAAAATCGGTTTATACCTTTGAGGTTCGGGCACAGATGGTGCCACTGGTTTTGGCAATTGAGAAGTTTGAGAGTTTGGTACTTGTGGCGAAGTATTTTTTAACATTTTGCTTTTTGCGTCATATTGAAATTTGAAATTAACCTCTTCGGTGACAATGCTTAAGGCATTTTCCAAGTTAGAGCATCCTTTTAATCGTACGATACGAATCATGTCCTCGGGGAGGTTGTACAAGAACACGTTAAGGGCAGTGTTATTGTACACTATCATTTTTGCTGCTTTGATTCCTTCATCGGTAAGTCTATTTACTTTCGCAAATAAAGAACTTCTGACATTTTGAACTCTATGACAAAACTGTATGTATGTTTCACCTTGTTTAAGCTTTAAAGTTTCGAGTTCGATCGCAATGCACTCTTCCGATCGCGGGTCGCCGAAATGTTGCGTAAGAAGATCCTTAAGCTCTTCGTATGTCTTAATATTAGGATGGTCGCTAAGGAGAGTCGCAGCTCTACCAGTAAGTCTACTCGATATCGCATGGAACAAGTACAAGTTCTGTGCGAAGTTACCTTCAATTTTACTACCACTAATTACATATTCACATTTAGATATGAATAAGTTTAACAGGTTTGCTTCCCCATCATATTTAGGGATGATAGCCAGTGTCTCTTTCGGCACTGCCTTGAATTCCATTTTATTATTTTTATTTTATTAAAATTACACTGAATTACCGATTGGTGTGCAAAACAGTTTGCCTATTTTTGTGCGACTTAACCTACTTGGTTTACCGATTTATGTCTAAACCAATTTGCCTATTTTAGTGCAAATAGTTTTATTTGATTTGCCTATTTAAGTGCAAACCAAAAATCAAATGTTACTTATAACTACACAAATTAATTACGTCTAACAAATCTGCCTATTTATGTGCAAATTAGTTCGCCAATGGAGTGCAAACAAAATCAGATAAACGCAATTAATAAGCCCGATGATTTATGATCGAGAAAAAGGTCGGAAAAGACACAGGAATATAAAAGCAGGAAGTGAAAAGGTTTACTCACAAATTGCTCGATCCCATGTCCTCCTTGAAACTGCGAGCCACTTTAATTCACACGCTTTACCAGTCAAATTTATTTGGTTCGTTTCCACATCCGCTAAAAGTCGGTTTTCCCAATATTACTACTTTCGTGATTGTTATCGATCGTAGATTTTCCGGGAAAATCGTGGAAATCCTACCGGCTGCGCCAGACTTGTTGGGAAACCGTGGAAAAGCTTTTTTAAAAACAAAGAAAATTACTGAATTAAAGTAAATTTAATGAATGAAACATTTATGTCTTAAACTAGCAGTGGCTCTAAACAGAATGAGCTTTATCGGGTCCAGACATCCGTTGCTCAAAACTACTGTATCAGCATATCGTCCGAGCGGAGACGCGTGGGCGTCAGTTGTTAAACAATGATATTGTGCCTAATCGGCGTTAAACACTGGACGGCAGGTCGATACAGGTAGCGTAACTAAATATATATATGTACATAAATAAAAAATATTTATTTATTTATTATATATATACATACATATTTAATAAAATATTATTATATTAAAAAAACAAACCATCTAAGTAAATTATGTTTTTGTATGAGAAGACTATAAGCGCCCCTTGATTATTTAACATTTTGTTTTTAGTTTTTAAATATTTATTCTATTCGTCATTAGCGGTAATTGGGTAGGTACGCAACTATAAATAACTAATCAAAATAACTCGATTCAACGAAAATATTGCTAATAGGTACCGATCGACTTACCTATAACACATTGCCAAAACGCACCGATAGCGCGTTCTAGGATTACGCCACGCGTGACAGCGCCATCTATACTCGAAATCGTATACTAAATCGTATACGATCGAAATTTTAAACTTTACTTACTCAATTTTAGGGAAATGGGGATGATTTTGCAAAATCTAAAAATGCAGATCCATTTTATTTCGCGTCAACATTATGCGTATCAAGTTTCAAGTCAATCGGTTCAAGGGATAAGAGAAAATGAGACAGCGCCATCTATACTCGAAATCGTATACTAAATCGTATACTAAATCGTATACGATCGAAATTTTAAACTTTACATACTCAATTTTAGGGAAATGGGGATGATTTTGCAAAATCTAAAAATGCAGATCCATTTTATTTCGCGTCAGCATTATGCGTACCAAGTTTCAAGTCAATCGGTTCACGGGATAAGATTCTGCATACAAACTTCAAAGCCTTATTTTAGGGCTCCGGAGCGTTATTTCCAAAATTCCTGCCTTAGTACGCCACACAGTCACTCCAGGAACACGCCTTCCAAATTTCAAGTCTCTAGGACCAGCGGTTTGGGCTGTGGCTCGTACGTCAGCCGTCAGTCAGTCAGGACTTTGATTCTTATTAATGAGATAAATACATACGTTTGTAAGTTGTCGATGGACACAGTAGCATTCAAGCCGCTTGATTTTGCATAGCTAATAAACTCTTCATTCTTGTTTGGTGCTACCACAACTCTAGCAACATCACCAGGGACCAGATAGTCAGAAAAGTACGTATAACCTTCTTTCTTCAAGTCATCCAACATTTGCACTTCCGATTCAGACTTCGGAGCAATATCGTACACTTTGTAGTTATCATAACTTTTAGCGGCTGTTACTACAGCTATCAAACAAAAGAAAACTAGCGTTTTGATTATCATTTTCAACGTCTTTGTTTCGGTGAGTTGAACCGAAAAATGAATGATAACTGATATTTTACAGATCAAATATCGATTGAAAATACCGACTCATGAGCCGGACTGTAAAGATAGTATGAAGGATAATTCCACCATAAAGTTGGAATGTCGATAAGTGTTTTACTTAAACCTTCAATGATAACGATAGCGTACATATTTATATTTTTGCGTGCCCATGATGAACTGTCTATAAAATATTCTGAAGTATATTTCATATATTTTCGGTTTATCTGAGAAAATAAATTGATCTTACTTTAAAAACATTTGTTATAACTAAACCAGCTTTATACAATATTAAGTATTTTGGCACTATTTACAAAGTAAACTGCATATCAATTCATGATTGATATATAATTAATATAACTATCTTTGTATCAGTTTTGGTACTTATAATAAGCAAAAGTCATTTTTAGAAAAGTACTTGTTACATTTATTTTTATGAGTACAACATTATTATACTACAAAGCGAATAACATAACCAAAGCAAACAAAACAGCACTTAGTCCAAATCGATTTGAACTATTGATATGATAATATCCCATTCTTCTTGTGACTTTATCCATTTCAATCAGTCCAGCCATGACCTCCTCATTGTTTGGAATGATCTGTTGTCTTGGAAGGAGGAATCCGAACTGGCCAACATCACGGAGCTCGAAGAGGTAGACGATGGGGACGTTTGCTGAGCCGTGGGCCCAGTCGAAGCTAGAACCACTAACAGCGTCTGAAAAAGTATATTTGGTTTTAAAGATTAACCCCCTATCTTATAAAAAGTTAGCGTTGACTTTAAGTCATCAATACGTATGGTAATCAACACTTCAAGCATGCGCTAACTTTTTATAAGATAGACCGTTAAGAATTAGATAATTTTAATTCAATAATTGGAGCGATTGTAAAAGTACATAAAGATTAAAAATAAAGAGATAAGATTTATTACTAACCCAAAAAACACAGAAAAAAAATTACATGATCTAAAATAAATGGACTTAATACTAATAACTAAAACTAATTACAAAAAATAAAAAGATTGAAGAAGAAATGCTTTTAAATATAAAAGAATTGAATCAATTGTAAAAAGTTCTTGCTACGTAGATAATAAAATAAATTTTATTTAACTTAGATAATGTCAGTAACAACCAATCCAGCTGTCTCACCAATGTCCCAAACTCTTTAAGGAAGTTAACTGAGGAAAAAATAAATTTGTAAAGCAAAACTCTTTTATCTAAATAAGCTTATAGTAAGTAAGTTGAGATACTGTAACCTTTGCAAATCGCATAAATAACTAATTGAACTAATAGTATATCCAGTTAAGGTTTTATATAACGCTTTGCTGCAATCTATATCAAAAGTTTATTCACAAACAAACTTACGACTATACAGTATTTACAAAATGTACATAGACATATAAAATACATAAGAAACAGCTGAGCTATCTACAGACCGTTGCAAACGATCTATAGATAGTTCAACTGATCCAAATCAGTACCAATCGGAAGCGTACCCAAGACACTGGCTGCATTGCCGCGCTGAATAGCAATGCTGATACGTTGGGCCAGATACTCACCAGCCCTCGGGTCACGCGTCGCTTCGACTAGACGCCCAGAAATAATTTTGAAAACGCGGTGGGCCTCGGTACCCCACGGACCTAGAGTCTCGACCCCAAGAGGAGCAAATATGTACGCCCTGTCGAGACCTGCATATTTGCGTCTCTTGAGATCCTCGGCCGAATCCGCCGCCGCACCAGCCCGAACGGATGTCTGTGACAGGTGAGAAGGAGCAAGGGTATTGTAAAGTATTTTATTTAGAGGATCTCGTAATGAAACACGCAAGCACCATGCATAGACTCCTTTTATTCCTTCTACCCGCGACCTTGAGTAGATATATAAATTAACCTACACTCACATCTTCCTTCTTAAAGAGTTCAATAACACATAACATGCAATAGGAAATTTCAACAATAGTTACTAGTCTAGATGAATTTAATTACATATATATAAATATTAAATATTTATTATGATTACTCACTTTACATTCTATACAATACAGCTCAATTTTATTATATAATTTATATATATAATAGAAGAGATTCTATTCAATTGTTACACTTTAATTAATTCTATTTATTGAGAATGTACCTTATTTATAATAGGTAAGTACTTTAATTTAATATTAACACATCAATACAATATATTTCCAATTTTTTTTTTTTTTTTTTTTTTTTTAATTTTTTTTTTTTTTTTTTTTTTTAATGTTTTTTTTTATTTGCTTTCATGCTTTATAACGACACAGCAAGTTTATTGTCACAAGTCACAACAACACATCATGCACTATTTTATTAATGATTTCGCACTTTAAAGTTCATTGGTCCGCCATTGATAGTTCAGGAAAATTCCCACCGATCAGGAGGTCTCACTGTCCTGCCAAAACGAGTAACATAGAAATCAGAATTTGCAACTCCGCCGGAATGAGTGGTGTCGGAGTGGCTTGGCGCACCGGAGCAGGCGACGTCAGACTGCATTACATCATCCAAATCATAATATGCATTTACCTCGCTGCGTTCTTGCCGCAAAGGACTATCAAGAATTATTTGTCTACGATTTCGTCTGATAATCCTACCTGACTCACACAGTTTGATCTTATATGATCTCTTGCCCGACAAACCAGTAATCACACCATTCACCCACTTGCCGTCAATTCGCACCTTGATTTTGTCACTCATTGAGAGCGGTTTTAATTGTTTGCTACCTTTATCGAAATATTTCTTTTGTGTTGCCTGCCTCAACTGTAGTTCTGTACTTACGTAATCGGGGCAGTGAACTTTAGGTTCGAGTAACCTCGGAGGACACGGGAGTATGCTACGAGTTTTTCTATTGTTCAACAATTCCGTTGGGGAAGGCAAAGTATCACTAATCGGCGTATTTAAGAATTCCAACAGCGCAAGTCTAAAGTCAGAACCATCATGACTGGTTTTTTTATATATGGACTTAACAGTTTGTATCGCCCTCTCGACTTGGCCGTTAGACTGAGGATACCTAGGCGATGACGTTTTATGTTCAAACTTCCAGTCACGGCTGAACTCCATGAATGACCTACAAGCAAATTCGGGTCCATTGTCTGACATAACTATGTCGGGGATGCCTTGCCTGCAAAATATATTTTTGAGCTTATTTACAACTAGATTAGATGTTAAGTTTGATATTTTTTCTACTTCCACAAATTTACTAAAATAATCAACTACAAGTAGATAGGATTTTCCGGCGTAATGAAAAATATCAATACCTACTTTAGACCACGCCCGCTGAGGTATCTCGTGTGAAATTAGCGGTTGTTTACTGTTTTCTTTGCGATAAGTAAGGCACGCTTGACAGTGTGATATCATATCCTGTATTTGAGAGTTCATATTTGGCCAGTACATAATTTCTCTAGCTCTCAACTTCGTTTTAGCAGCGCCCAAGTGACCGATATGTATTCTTTTCAACATGTCCCGACGCATGCACTTAGGTATGACAATTCTTTCGCCTTTCCACACTAACTCATATTCAACAGTTAATTCATCCCTACAGTCCCAATACGGTTTTAATATATCTTCTAGACTGCTTTTATCAATAGGCCATCCATTTTTTATAATTTTAATTAAATTTAGCATTTCTTCATCGAGTGCAGTGTATTTTTGCAGTTCTACAAAATGCGTGTCAGATAATGAGTTACTAGTAGCTATAGCGCATACCTGCGCGCGCACGTCTAGGTAGTCGCGCGGCTCGCTCGCCGTCCCGCTGCTCGGAGCGACGGCACGAGACAGAGTGTCCGCTATATACAGATACCTACCTGGTTTGTATACTAGCTTAAACGTGTAAGGCTGTAACCTTATCAGCATTCTTTGTAAGCGCGGTGGCGCTCCCGCTAAAGGTTTATTTATAATACTCACAAGAGGTTTATGATCCGTCTCGATCGTTATATCGCTCCTACCATAAATATATGTATAAAATTTTTCACATGCGAACACGCATGCATACAACTCCTTCTCAATTTGTGCATATGCCTGTTCTGTTTTAGTAAGTGACTTTGAAGCAAAACATACGGGCATTCCGTTCTGCAGTAGACATGCTCCTAGACCATGCTTGCTTGCATCTACTGATAATGTTACAGATTTATCTAAACTGTAGTATTGTAAAACTGGAGGATTCGTCATGCAACGCTTAAGTTCTGCTAGGCATTTATCATGAATATCGTTCCAATGCCATGCTATATCCTTACGTAAAAGTTCACGCAAAACACGAGTTTTATCCGATAGGTTAGGTATGAAACTTCCTACATATGTAACCAGTCCTAAAAACCGTTCCAGGTCTTTCACATTCTCCGGTCTTGGCATATCTAAAATTGGTAATATATGAGCATTATCAGGTCGTATACCATCTTGCGTAATAATATGTCCTAAATACCTTATTTCTGTTAAGCCAATTTTACACTTGTCTCTGTTTAATTTAACATTAATTTGCTTGCATCTTTCTAAAACCTGACGTAAACGATTGTCATGCTCAAGTCTGGACGGTGCATAAATCAACAAATCATCAACAAATAATTCTACACCCTGTATATCATCAAAACACTCGAAAAGTCGTTTATGAAATACTTCCGACGCTGAAGAAATTCCAAATGGCATTCTTAAAAACTTGAATCTACCAAAAATCGTATTAAATGTACATAAATCAGTTGACTCATTATGTAATTTTGTCTGCCAAAAAGATTGTTTACAATCTAGTGTACTAAAATATTTAGCTCCCGAAAGTTTGGATGTAATTTCATCTAAAGTTGGTAATTTAAAATGCTCACGTTTTATATACTTATTTAAATCTCGCGGATCCAAACAAATACGTATGTCCCCATTAGGTTTTTTGACCACAGTCATACTATTTACCCAGTCTGTAGGTCCTTCTACTTTTTGAATGACTTGTAGCTGTAACATCTCGTCTAACTTACGTTTGACATCGTCGCGGAGCGCCACGGGCAGCTTGCGCGGCGCGTGAACGACGGGCCGCGCGTCCTGCGTTAACTGGATCCTGTATTCTCCTGGCAAACATCCCATTCCCTCAAAAACTTCCGGATACTCATCTAAAATGCATATCGGTGTATTTTGCTTAGCAATAGTGTAAATCCGCCTGACAAGGTTCATTTCCGTACATGATTTCTTTCCTAGCACCGGTGGAGAATCTACATCCACTATAATAAATTTTGCTATGTATGGTTTGTTTTTACACATAACCTTTAATTGACATTTACCTAATACATTTAAGTTTTGCCCTGAATAACTAATTAATTTAGAGTTTGTTGGCAAGAGATCAGATTGTTTAACTCCGGTTTGCGATAAAAACTTCAAAGGTAATACATTCGCGTCCGCTCCGGTGTCCAGCTTGAAACGAATTTTACTATTCTTTATTTGCAAATCAATTAACCACTCATCTATTATACTTGTGTCGCGACTCATACTACATACCTGATCTGTGGAGTTATCCTGAACTGAATAGACACGGCAGACCCTCGCAAAATGATTGTACTTATTGCACTTTGCACATCTTTGGCCGTACGCCGGGCACTGAAACTTTTCGTGAAATCGTCCACAATAGTTACACGTATTCCTGCCGCGTGATTGATCCTGTCCTCCTGATCCTTGCACACCGACTGCAGAGGGACGAGGAGCGGATGGTCGTGTCGCTTGACCCGCTCGACTCGCCCCGCCCGCGCTCGTGGATGCCGCTGGCTGCCGACTCAGACCAGCCGCGGCTCCCTGCGCCGTCCACGCCTGCTGCCGCTGTCCCGCCGACCGGCGCGTGCCGCACCGACACGTAGCACGATCCTCTCGTCGCACCCAATGTACCTCGCAATCCTGTATATTGTGCTCCTCCACAGCATGGATTGTACTTGCTTCGCCCTGTTCTGATTTTACTGTACTCGCCTGTGCCCGTGACATTTCCGCTACGGTACACATATCTAATGTTTTTTTAAGTGTTAAATCAGGAACTCTTAATAATCTTTCTCTTAACGAATCCTCTCTTAGACCACAAATAAGTCTGTCTTTAATCAAATCATCCTTTAATTTTTCAAACTCACAGGAAGTCGCCAGCTTGTTCAAATCGAACGCGTATTGATCAACCGTCTCATGCTCCTGCTGATTTCGAGTAAAAAACTTATGGCGTTCAATTGTCAAGTTTTTCTTCGGAGTAAAAAAATCATCAAATTGTTTTAATAACGATTCGATAGAAATAATCGTCGAAGCTGGTTGTTCCGGGAACTGTTCATACACATCACGACATTTTTCTCCAATCACATGAAGTAATATACTCGTCTGAACATCCTTTTCTTTTTTATCCAATTGGCAAGCTTTGTAGTAAATCATAAATGACTTTTTCCACTTCATCCATTCTCGGCATAAATTCCCCGACGTAACATTCGTCAAATCCTTTTCGAAACAAAATGGCGAAGGCGGCTGCAGTATTGAATCCATATTTAGAGTTTAATATTCACTGTTTTTGTCGTAAATATCACTGTTCTTTATACAACACGTAATGTTTGTGCAGTTCACTAAACTTTCCCGACTTTAAGAAATAGCTGCGCCATGTAAAGTATTTTATTTAGAGGATCTCGTAATGAAACACGCAAGCACCATGCATAGACTCCTTTTATTCCTTCTACCCGCGACCTTGAGTAGATATATAAATTAACCTACACTCACAGGTATCGACACAAGTTGCGTCCCACACCAAAGGCCTTCCCGCCTCCCACGGAACAAGCGTCATACCGTCAGGCCGTTTGCCATCGTCACGCATCAGACCATTCGGCTCTAGAATGGCTGGCACGTTCACGCTGGTAAAAGCCCGCCGGATGATGTCGTTGAGGCTAGCATGACGGGATATCCGACCGGCGGCTCTAGTGCACGATTATCCGTGGTGACCAAGCTGTTCGACAGCAGTACCGCACTGGCACAGATGAGGTGCGCAGCACCGCGCGCCCAACCGTATAATCTATAATCAATATACTACAACGCTTTGCTTGGCCAATTAATAACTAAACTATTGGCAAGGTTTACAACACAAACAATTTAAAATTTATAAGCAAAAGTTGTATAAGTTGGTATACCCACAAAGAATATCAACTGAAGTCCCGACAGCGTAATTGGTACCATGTTTTGCTTTCAATTTGTCCATCCCTTTGATAGCAATTTCATACTGAAAACAAATTGAATTGTATTTTTTTTTCAGAGCCTAAATAAACTAACGGCTGAAATCACTTTTAATTGGCGCTGGACTTCAAATTTTTAAATTAATAAATACGTAAATAAGTAAGTACGTCACCAAAACCATCGTGGAATTACATTTAAAAAAAAGTTT
Organism: Ecliptopera silaceata; assembly: GCA_932527185.1. NCBI lineage: Eukaryota > Metazoa > Arthropoda > Insecta > Lepidoptera > Geometridae > Ecliptopera > Ecliptopera silaceata. The sequence goes on along the minus strand of OW052208.1, from coordinate 2,148,275 downwards.
TAAATTTTGTATCCTTATTCTACAAGTAAGGCTGTGATAACTTTTTGTTCAAAGTAGTTCCCTGAATTATATGAAAATAATTAATTTCAATAAAGTACTAAGGTGGTAAGTACATTAACAAAATATTAGTTTATCAAAAAACATTGTATAAGTATCAAACTTACCAGATCTCCATAATTATGAGCCTCCAAGACACTAGCACCTCCAACATGGCTGTAAGGCACTAATACCATTTGCGAGTAAGAGTGGAAAGCAATATAGTACACCGGATTGCCTTGGTTGTGCAAAAGTAGTACATAATTGGCAATCGCCACAGCCTCTACTTCGGAAAACGGGACTGGACCAGCGTAGGTTTCCGCACAAGGGTTTTGAGATGCTCCAATTGCTGAAATGATTAGAATCAGAGAGTTATTTTGGTTTCTTCTTGAAATTTAATGAAACATGGAAGCTAAACTCCGCTCAGAGAATATCAAGGCTCTGGAATTTTGGTATTAAAAACTTTCCAAAAATGTTTCTTTGTCAAAATGGTTTGGGTTAGCTAAGTACCGTTTAGATAAATCTGCCGAATAAGCTCAACAACTTAAGGCATATTTTTAACGAGTAATAGTTTGAGGGCTTATACCCAGCAGTGGGCTAGTACGGCTGGCTATAATGATGATGAATAGTAAGAAATCATGGATAAAATAAAAAGTGTGTGGACACACAATACATACTCATCCATCTGAATCCAAAGTTTCTATTTAAATCGATTCCGTTACTGAGATCGGAGTCTAGGTTCCACGGAGCGCAGGTGGTATTACTAGCCGTGTTTCTGTTCTTCCTCCACATTCTATCCTGTATAATAAAACATTAGATAAATTAAAATCTTTAGAAACTGACGGTGCTAACAGTATTACATTCAAAGGTAAGTTTTGCTACGAACCTAAAAACAATGTGCGTTTTTGTAACTTATTTATTAACTTTTTGGTAACAAAGCATTTGGTCTTCGAACATATTTATCAATGAATCTATATCTTGTTGTATATGTTTTTACTTACATTGGTAAAAGTGTATGCGTAGCCATCGGGATTGAGCACTGGGAATATATGCCATTCAATGTTTTCTGCGAGAAATCTAACATCAGGGTCATTGCTCTCCAAAAATTCTTTGATTATCCAAGTGACAGTTGCTGGTGAGATCCACTCTCTTGCATGAATACCACCTTCGATGATCCCTATGTTAGGCGTTTCTTGATTTTTGTAGTCTATCTTCACTCCCCTGATGGGTCTTCCCTCGACTGTTACACCTATTGTTACAATACTGACAACATTGGAATGCTTTTCAGCCATCAAATCAAGCCAAGAATTAATTTCTTCTAGATCTTGGTAGTATTCCCATGAGTATTCACTGTTTTGACGGTTCTCTGGACGGCGTAGCTGTTCGATTATGAGTCTGAAATTTTCGAAAATAGTTTTGTTTCTTAGGTTATTTTCCCTTTCCTTTGTAAAGCAACTTCTCGTCTTCGTAATATGTTTAAAGTAACGCTTTCGATAGTAAGCAACTAAAGATTTTGCAAGGACAATAATTACATACTTAATACTTTTGTAGATTACTTACTAAAAACAACACTTACTGTTCAACATCACCAATGATAACATTGCTGGTAGCTTCAACGGAAGCTAGCTTGTCTTCAAACTCTTTCTGCCTTTCAGGAGCAACCATCACTTTTACCCCTTTATTCATAGCGATATCGTTCCAGAAAAACCAACCATTTTTTCTTAGCTCTTTAAGAAGTTCAACTTCTTTTTCAGATTTAGGGATTGTTTCGTAAACTTTGAAATTTTTATAGCTTTTGTAGTCTGCGTAAACAGTTACTAACAAAACAAAGAATAAAAAAAGCCCCTTGAAGTACATTGTGAACGATTGTAGCTACGTAACTAATTAAGTAAGGAATTTTGTGCCATATTCAAAAAACGGATTATCGTAGTCTTATTTGATAATGTCGTATATATAATCTTAAGTATTTGGATATCTCTTATCATATTGGAGATAAGAGCTCACTTTGCCACGCGTTGTCACCGTTTTGAGATCAAAATACGTATTTTAGTTACACTGCAAGTCAAAACAACTTGACTGGCAAACGCTTTACCGCCGAGTGTATTATAGGTATGCTGTTAAGACAAATCATATAAATTTTTGCTGTTTTTTTTTTAATTTCTTACTATCTATTCTGTCCTAATAGAATCAATGTTCTTATGTAAAAAGTAGAACACTTAAAAAAAAACTATTAATTTATAATTACATACACCATTGCACATAAAATTAACAACGTTGAAATGGTTTTTTCAGCAGCAGAATTATCTTGCTCCACGCCATAATATCCAATTTCTCTGGTAGTTTTATCCATTTCTAATAGACCATTCATTAGTTCAGAGGCTGTTGGAATAATCTGTTCAGGGTTTAGAAGGAATCCATATTCTCCTAGATCCCGGAGCTCAAACAGGTAACAGACTGGCACGTTGGTACTGTTTTTCACCCAGTCAAAGCTTGTACCACTCATAGGATCTGAAATGGTACAACATAATCGTTTTTACAGAGGCAGATCTTATGACCTAAATTATTTTAGTTATTGCAAGAAGAATAACGATGAATCACGAGATAGAACTACTGATGAAGATAAGAATAAGAATAAAAATGAGGGATAAGAGCATGCCACGCTATTTGATCTGGAATCACCAATTAGAATAAAGGGAAATGAATACAATCTCGTATGTACTTACACATAACATCAGCAGAAACTCCAACTCGATATACGGTACCGGAGCTCTCAAGTATTGCTTGTCTTCCACGTTGTGCGATTTCATACTGAAAACATGTGCGTGCATTATCTGGGATTTTTTTCACATAATCTTGACCTACATAGTTTCTTAGACACTTATATTATGACTTTAAATTTTTGTCTCTGGTTCATAAACTTATTTATAAACAAATATTCACGGACATTTCACACATACACTTAATTCCCAAACTAAGCAAAGCTTGTACTATGGGAACTAGAATGCTGATAGAATACTCAATTTTTTTTGGAAATACATACTTAAAATAGATAGTACACTCAAACACAGAACAAATATTTATGTTCATCACACAAATATTTATCTGGGTGGGAAAACCCATGAACCACAGCATGAAGTCAGAGTTACTACCAATTGAGCTGTGACGCCTGTCGATGTAAATTTAACTAACCATGTCTCCATAATTGTCCGGCAGCCCACCACTAAGGCTGTTCTCCAGATGGCTATATGGTACGATGATCAACTGCGTGTAGGAATGGAAGGCAATGTAATAGATCAGTTGGCCCTTATTATTGAGGTCCAGTACGTATCTCGCGATGGCCGTGGTCTCAGGTTCTGATGCAGGCGTAGGACCAGCGTAAGTGTTAGAACAGGAATCGTTTGATGCTCCAATACCTGGAATAGTTGATGGAATAACACTAAGTTGTCTAAGTATCTATTCTGATAGACGAAATGCTGGTTTACATTGATATAGCTGTAGTTTACTACTTCTGTTGCTAGAGTCTGAATCGAAACATTAAATTCAGAAAATATTCTTTACTTATTTAATCCAACTGTTGACTAGGACTAGATAGAAATCTACCAAATAAGTAAATAAAAAAGTGCTTACTCATCCACATAAAATCGAAGTTCCTGTTGAGGTCAATACCGTTACTCATATCATCATCGATATCATCGGTGCAGGTTTTAAAATTGAGTGTACTCCTGTTTTTTCTCCACATGCGATTCTAAAAATTACATCTTTTCATAAAACAAAAAAAAGAAACTCACAAAAGTGAAGCAAGTTCTACCTAACTCAAAACTAAAAATCACTAAAAATCTTCTGCTCAAAAAGACATGTATAGAGCTAGCTGAGGTTAGACTTTTTTACTATTATTTTGGATGATTTTGATGACTTAAGGTGGACTTTGCCCAGAAGTGGGACAATTGATCTAAATGATCCTTGTGATTTTATTGAATATTTGATTTGATTTGATTCAGGCTAAAAAAAAACTGTAATAAATACAATAGTTAAAGTAAAAAAACTTTACTTTAACTAATGAATTTTATGAATACTTACTGTGCTGAAGGTATAAGCATATCCATCAGGATTTACAACAGGGAATATATGCCATTCAAAGTTTTCAGCTAGAGCCCTCACTCCAGGGTCAGTACTGGTTAAGAACTCCTTTATAATCCAGGTCACAGTGGCTGCTGAGATCCATTCTCTAGCATGCAGAGTCCCTTCCAACATGCCGATGAGAGTAGTGTTTTGTTTGTAGTTTATGATGACTCCCTGTAAAATTATCATAAATTATTGATTGATGATTTAAATACATTTGCTATGTCCTCAAACAACTTGATATTATGGTTTTTTAACACATTTTTACTTCTAAGTTTAATTTATTTCCTTATATCTGCTATAGTTTTTATTATCACGTTATGATTTATTGTAGTAGTTTTCAAAGATGCGGTCTTCTTTTCAAAATTTTGATTGACGCAGTTGGAAATGTTATCAATTCTGCATGATTGAAATAGTTTTATGATTAATTTGTATACTGTAGTTACCCTAATTTCTCTATTTTCAAATGATCTCCCAAGCGAGACTCTGGTGACTACATCTGGGTATGCAGTAGCAATTTCATCTATCCATGCGTAGATCTCGTCAAGGTTATGATACTGGTTCCAGTTCAGAGAGAGGAAGGAAGAACTAGTTCTGGTGTTAGTTGGTTTTAGTTGATCATCTATCAATCTGAAAGATTATAAGTATAAGCTTTGTTGTATTACTAATGATGTTGGTACTGTCAACATCAGCAATAGATTACTTGAGGATGATTGCAAATGGCTCAAAGCTATATTTTGAATACCTTGTTAGTTTCAAGTTTCATTTCGTTTTGTCTTCAAAAGTAGCACTTCACTAACTTTATTAAACAATTGTAAGAAGGATCATATGAAAAAAAACGCTAGAATCCAGGTCTAGTTTCTTGCCAGTTCTTCTAGACACTGGTCGCGACGAACTGGCGCCTAGAATCATCTATTATGTAAGACGTTTCAAAGTGATCCTTGTGATTTTATTGAATAAATGAGTTTGAAGTTTGAATACCTTGTGGTAACCTTACACTAACCTCCAAAATTACACTTACTTTTGCAAATCTTCAATTACTTCAGTAACTTCTACTCCAGCAGATTTCAGCTCATCTATAAATCGTTCTTGCTTCTCCGGGGCGACCATAACATTGATCACTTGATTCAAATCAAACTGATCCTCCCAAAACTCACCAATGTTACTATCCTGAACATTTCTCACTATTTCTAAATCAGTTTCAGTATTTACTACTACATTGTAAACTTTATAGCCTTTGTAGCTTTTCGCTGATGTCACAGCAAAAAAAGATACAATTAAAACTAAATATAAGTTCATTTTGTAAGTGAATCTTTCGGTCATGTGGATTGATCAATTATTATTATTATGCTGTAATTTTGTAATCAAATTTATCTTTGATAACATATCGTGTTGGCTATCTGATAAGTTACACGGTGCAGTTTATCGTGAAATATATCTGTCTAGAATACATTCTGATGTGTTAGAAACCAATCTCAAACTCGATGATAATTTTAATGATAATTTATTCAATAGAATCACAAGTAGGACATATTATACTAGATGATTATAGGTGCCAGTTCGTCGCTACCTAGAAAAGTCTAGAAGAATAAGCAATAAACTAGGTCTGGATTGTACCGGTTTTTGTATGATCCTTATTACAAGTTCTATGAGGTTGGAACGAACTAGCTCTTAACTTCTTGATGAATACTTGAATAGGTACGGTCTGTGTAACACTTATGCTGAGCATACCCCCATCGCCTCAACATACTATGGTTAGGAACTATATGAATACCTTTACCTATCGTGCTTACCTAATGTGCCTCTATTATTTAAGAATTTTCCGCGAGTATGTTTTTGGAAATAAATTATTTTTGTTTGCTTTCCTTTCAAACTTTTTCTTTGCGACCTTTTTGATTTTATATACAGTTACTTAGATTTGCTTGATGTAGCCGTCTTCCTGCATCATTGATCGTGAAACAACTGGTTATAAAGACTTGAACACACCAGTAAAATACAGTTATAGTTGATAAATAGAAAATACTTTATTGCACACAACAACATAAATTTAAACATGTAGGAACTTAACAACTAAACTCTATGGTATACAATGGGCGGCCTTATCGCTAAAAAGCAATCTCTACCAGACAACCTTGAACGGAATGGATCATAATTGCATTTAAATGAGGTATTGCTGGTAGTGAGCTAAAGATTAACTCCCTATCTTATAAAAAAATAGCGTCGACTTTATGTCATCATTACGTATCAATACATCAAGTCTGCGCTAACTGTTTATAAGATAGACCGTAATGGTTCTCATACTTAAAAACTTTACTTAATTAGATAAATTTTAAATTAGCTATACTTCGGGCAAAAAAAAGACATATTTCATATTAATTTTTTTAGGAATGCCTTATTCTGTAAAGGCCCTTACACACTTGCTCCTTGGGTGGGTCACCACAACACAATTATATTTATCGCCGCGCGGCGTCGTGTCGTGCGTCAACGCATAAATCAGACCGCCTAGTCTAGCACAGTTCGATACATCGAACTAGACCTAGTCTGTGGGAATGTACTTCAGGAATTACTTGTTTGTGTCAAGTTAATAATAAGTATTAGATATAAGTTATATAAGTTAGCCGTGACAGCTGTCACAAAACAACAAACTTCTTGGAATACGTAGTTTTCACCTATGTACTTTTAATTATTCCATATAATATATAAGTATATTCCATCTTTTAATATTCCATATAAGGATTATGTATGATTATAAGAAAAAAATAAGCATGCAAAACTTTTATTTTTACCAAATATACCTACTTACTTACTTGGATATTTTTAAGAGACGAGCGAATGGGTATCTTCTAGGCAAGTGTGCTACATCGTAGACCGCATCGTCACTTAACATCAGGTGAGATAGCGGTCAAACGCTTGCCTATAACTTGTAAAAAAAAAAAAAAAACTTACATTTATTTTAATATATACCTTGTTACATACTAAGATAAAACTCATAATACTCAAAAATAAATAAATAACTCCAAGTATTACTACTTTTGACGCTGACTGTATTAAGACTTTACTTAGTAAAAGATTTAGGAATAAGATTTCTGAAAATAAAAATATTTGAATCAAAAAACTAAACTGAAATACTTTTTAAGTAAGTATCTACTTACAAATTTGTTTTATAAATCCAATCTCAGCTCAGACATATTTAAGAGTTACCTACCAATATAGTTGCAAAAAAAATAAAAATCTTGTCTGAGAATTATCAGTCCTAAGATTTTTGATATCCATAGATAAGATTTATCATTTTTTTTATTTTCAATATGATTATTATCTACTAACGGTCTATCTTATAAAAAGTTAGCGCAGACTTGAAGTACTAATTACCATACGAAATGATGACTTAAAGTCAACGCTAACTTTTTATAAGATAGGGGATAAGTAACTCGTTATACCATCTTTTTGAGAGGCGTCATAGCTCAGTTGGTCAGAGCTGTGATGGGCCCCTTATTGTGGAACATAGGTTATGATTGGGTGCTTCGCGGTACTTTACTTCCTCGTACGCATATTCTTTGCTACGCGGATGATACTCTGCTTATTGCTAGGGGAGGCTGCTACCAGGAAGTTGCGCATCTGGCCACAGTGGCTTCCACTTTATTGGTCGGCCGAATCAGACTGCTGGGGTTAAAAGTGGCCCTTACGAAAACAGAGGTCATTTCAATTCACGGAAGAGGAGGGAGGCCTCCTGCCGGTGCCTATATATTGATTGACAACGTGCGTGTTATGATAAAGCCTCATATGAAGTATTTGGGGCTCACTCTGGATAGTGCTTGGAATTTTTCCGAGCACTTTAAGCAGTTGACCCCCAAAGTACAGGCTGCGGCAGGGTCGCTTGCACGTCTCCTTCCAAATTTAAACGGCCCAAAAGCACCCTGTCGCCGTTTATATGCAGGAGTTATACGCTCGATGGCTCTTTATGGAGCACCAGTATGGGCGGACGCTCTGACTACCACTAATACATCTCTTCTGCGAAGACCGCAGAGAATAATGGCAATCAGAGCGATACGAGGCTACCGCACTGTATCACACGGAGCTGCCTGCGTGATTGCCGGAATCCTTCCATGGGACTGGGAGGCTAAAGTGCTGGCTAAAGTTTACTGGCACAAAGTAGAAAAACAGGCAGAAGGACATCGCCTTGCCCCGCTAGAGGTTCAGCATGCAAGAAAACTAGCTCAACGAGTCACCCTGCTACAATGGACTGAAGAACTGGAGACTGCTAGTTATGGACGATGGACCATCGATGGTATTCGTCCCGTGTTAGAGGATTGGGTGGACCGTGACCACGGCCATCTTACATTTAGGCTGGTGCAGGTATTATCTGGACATGGGTGTTTTGGGCATTACCTGCACCATGTTGCTAAGAGGGAAGCAAGCACAGTTTGTCATCACTGTGGAGCCGACGATGATACAGCGCAGCACACTTTAGAGGTGTGCAGTGCTTGGACGCAACAGCGTCAAAATCTGACAAACGAGATTGGGCAGGATCTGTCGCTTTCGAGCGTGGTTGAGGCCATGCTCGGAAGCGATAGTGCCTGGGAGGCTATGACAGCCTTCTGCGAAAATGTTATTTTGCAGAAGGAACAAGCGGAACGAATACGAGAGGATGACCCTCTCGCAGATCAACAGCGTAGACGTAGGACCGGAAGAAGGCGAAGGCAATTCCATCGCCTTCTTTTGCTCGATGGTGGCCAGCAGGGTTTGAGCGCGGGGAGCCTCAACCCAGCATTGCACGGGCCACCAACTGCAGGGGATGTCCTTAATGTTCCAGGACATCCACCTAACAGAAGGGCTCGTCTGAGACGAGCAATCCCCGACAGAGCCGCGGTTGAATCTAACCGGGACCCCGTGGCTCAGTCAAGTGCCGATGCAGTGTCGAACCAGTCGTCAAGTGACGATTGGTTTGACGATGCACTGGCACTAAGGTGAATGAGGGTACATCGGAGGGTTTTTAGTCGGTATGCTGTCTGTGACAGAGAGTCCGACATCCCCTCATATTCTCCCCGAATATGAGGCATGCGTCAAGCATTTTCCCTCCGTAAAAAAAAAAAAAAAAAAAAAAAAAGGCGTCACAGCTCTGCTTGCTATGCTGTAGGATGTGGGTTCGATTCCCAAATATAACTTGGTTTTGTTATTTTTTTTTATCGCAATTTGCAGTCTTCATCAGTATACCTATATTGATTGCCTACTGACCTCGGCATAGATAGTTTTCTTTTAAATTAATTATTTTGTGTATGGATTTACTTGTCTGTTAAGAACGATTTTTTTTTTTTATAACTAGGTAATATATTCGTCATTGCCAATTCTGGGTTTAAACTGTAATTTACGAGCGGTCGCACCACTTAATCAGCGTTCGGCTCATCGTGGCAACGTTGCACTCGGAATGGGCTATTGTCTCTCGTATCGCGATTTATGTGTGCCTTAAGTTATATACTTATAGCTATTTAGATTCTAGAAGGAAAATAATATCTAATAATAAATTAATAATCACGGACAATTCAGACATCACACTCTAATCCTAAAAACCATTTTTTTTTATATTATAGATTCATCGATATTCCTCGTTTAGGCACTAAAACTATGAATAGATTCTTTATAAGTAGTATTTAAGAGAGAAAAAGTATGTAAGTAAGTACCTACGTACATTTTCATTGATGATGGTGAAAGGTGAAATAAAGTTCAATGACAATTAAAACAAAAACAAAAATCTTCTTTTTTTTCAAGTTCATCTGCAGATACCGCTGACAACTACCTACTATTAGGGGAGCCCAAGAAAGAGGGGATTATACTGACTATGCTTAGTGGACTTTTAGCAATTATTTTTCATAGAAAAAAAAAACCAGTAGGTAAGTGTCTGTAATAGTTACAAGGTTTACCAATGTGTCAGTTTCAAGGTTTTATAATTATAAAAAAATACAGATACACCTAATAAGTTTATTTGTAAGTTTTACAAATAAACGTTGAGTTTAATTTAATAATCACACAAATATGTATACTTACTTACTTAATTATATTTTAAGAATCAAATTATTTTTACCGTATCGCTGGAACCCTGTACCCAACGCCACGCAAGTTTCGCTATCGCAACAACTGCTATCGGTTGTTCTCGCGACGCAATACACGCTGCCCCGTGTACTGATATCGATAAGTCGATAATGTTGCTCTGCGTTCGATGACTCGATGCAATATCTAGTCTTCAACCAACTTCTAAAAAGAAGGTTCTTCATTCGACTGTAGGTTTTTCTTGTATGTATGTTATGCGATTATTCCGATTTTTTGTTTAGATCATAGGTACTTCCGAGGTAGGCCCATATTTTAATGAAGATCTGATCAGTCTTACTTTTGAGTAATCTTTTAAAATTGTTTTTAATATATCACATGTCATGGTAAAAAAATAGGTAAAAAAAAAATACTTGTCGATGACGATTGAAGTCGGTTTTACTCATTATTATAAATAAAAGTATCATTTTTTTTTTTTTTTTTAAGTTTTAATAGTTTTATTCACAAACAAACTTACGACTATACAGTATTTACAAAATGTACACTGTCATATAAAATACATAAGAAACAGTTGAGCTATCTACAGACCGTTGCAAACGATCTATAGATAGTTCAACTGATCCAAATCAGTACCAATCGGAAGCGTACCCAAGACACTGGCTGCATTGCCGCGCTGAATAGCAATGCTGATACGCTGGGCCAGATACTCACCAGCCCTCGGTAGTATCTTAAAGTATCTTAAGTTTGTTTAATCAAAACCGAGAATATTTTCTTATTAAATACCTACTTACTTTGTATTTTTCATGGCTTTTATTTTATCTTTTTAAGTTATTTTAAACACATTTTGCACAAATTGTAATTTTTAAGAGCTATTAAGTATCTACAACCAAATTTTTACAATATTCTACTTTAGTTGAATAAAATATATATCTACCTAGTGTAAAAAAAGGTTTAAAAAATCACCCAAAAGCCATAGAGATGCAAACACTATGGACAAACAACAATAAAAAAAATTCTATTGTTTCGCATTCAGGCAGTTTTTGGCAGGTTTGTGAAGTCACAGAAAAACATAAATAAAAATAGCTCTGCAAATCCGCAGTTATTCAAACCAATATTTTTCAGTTAGATATAAGTATAGATATAAGTATCTAAATAAATATTTAAGGATTTTTCATATGTCAGCCATGCTGAAACTTGAAAACTAGATCATTTATAGAATAATTAAGAAAATAAATAAAAAATAGTTATAATATATTTTTTTTTAGCAATTCCACCCAGACACAGAACAAACATCAGTGTTTGACATCACACAAAATTTGTTCCTATTGGAAATCGAACCCACGACCCGCACTACAGATACTAACTGGCTTTACCAACTGAGTTGTGTCACCTCTCAAAACAAATCTACTAGGAGATAAGCAACATCAAAGAAGTAACCTAAAAAGTTATGAAACCTTTTTAGATCCCATACTTTTAGAGTTATAAAGTCCAGTTAAATCAGATATCTTCTCAATTGAATTTATTAAACGAACAGGTACTGGAGTGTACATTCACAGACGATAGATCATAAATGGATTACGATTCTGAACTCTATAAACCATTGGTGCGATACTGTATCAGAATACATTTAATATTTTGCCTTTTCGAACCACCATGCGGATATGGCCAGCGCGAATAGTGAAGGGACAGATTAATCAATTTTTACACAAAAAAACGTCAACCGCATCGTCACTTAACATAAGGTAAGATCGCTAGGTAAGATTTATTATTTATTTATTTATTTATTTATAAATAAAAACCTATTGATTTGCACATTGCTGATTTAGCTTTGTTCATCTCGCATTCACATCTTGATTATTTTAATTGTCTAAATATTTGTTAGATAGGTCTTTTTAACTGTAGTTACAACATTAGCCAGAACAATTTTATGCGAATGATTTAAGTATTCATAACACTTTTTAAAGTCATTCGGATAAAATTATATGTATATTTGTTTATGCTGTTCCACTGCTGGGCAAAGGTCTCCCCCAAAGCCTTCCAATTATCCCGGTCTTTGGCGAAATAAAAAAACTTATAAATATTATTATGTATAATGTTTTCTTAGAATAAATAACTTAAATATAATCGTAGTTCCCATCCCTACTAGGCGATAAGAAGCCAGACGGCAAAACAAAAGCGCTATCGGCGCGAATTTCAACAATATCCCAGCGCGCGTAAATCACGCACGTCCGCCATATTGTTTATTCGCGGCATTTTGTATTGCATCGTTCTTTTTTCAAACTGATTTCATTGATAGTTTAGTTTTTTTTTATAGACAATTAATGCTTGACGGCAATCTCATCTAATGTTATATGGTGTAACGGTGAAATCCTTTTTTTTTAAGAACCTATTCTCTCACCTTTTGAATAAGTCCAAATTTTAGATATCCGGAAACACCGACGCCATTAAGGACTTCCACTCCTTGACGGTCCTCAAAAACATCAAAAATGTTTTATTTTTAAATGATTGATGATCACTTTGCAGTTTTTTACGCATTTTCTTTGTGTTTTCTGCTATTATAAATAATAAATATATAAATAATGCTCGACAATCCACACAACATCATCTAGCCCCAAGCTAAGCAGAGCTTGTGTTATGGGTACTAAAAAAACTGACATACTTAATACAATACATTACATAATTATAGAGATATTAAATTGATGAGAATGACTTTCTGCAATAAAAAAATACAAATTCGATAATTCATGTTGGTGTTGACTTAGTTCTAAAGCAAATACAGCTTTGAAACAAACAATTGGAATTGCTCAATTTGATTTTGAAACATGGTTTTTTTATTTGGTCTGTTGATTTAAATAAAACAGAACATTTCACAAATTGACTGATTCGTGTAACACTAGTTAAAATATTTAGTTAAATTATGACCTTTTTCATTATTTTTTAGATTGAAACTGGTTTATAGATTTTTTTTGCTAAAACATTTTAATATTTAAGTACACTCAACGACATATGTTAAATAATAAATAAAAATTTTGAATTCAACTAGGTAAACAATACCGTAAAATATTATCAGTTCTCAGTTCTTTGATCAAAACAGGAATAAAAAAAAAAGATTTATCGAAACTTTTACAATATTACAAAACAAATACTTTAATAAAACTTCCAAAATATAACTATTGAATTTCCAAGTTATCCATCTTTTCAGAACAAATAATTCTATTTTAACTGACTTCAAGAGTGTTTTCGATTCAATTTAACTGTTTTTTATGCACTCCAGTTAGTGTACTCCAATTATGAACCTAATTAAAAAAAAAATTATCATCTGTTTTTTTTCATCAAAAATAGTCTTACATATATTTTTTTATATCTAGCAAGCGAGTAATCTTTAAAAAGGTTTTATATATTAGCTGTCGATTCTGATTGAAGTCGATTGTCTTCATTATTAATCTTTACAATTTCTTATCTTACTTTTAAACTTATATAACAATATCCTTCTTCGACTAGTTTCTTAATAAAAAAAGGGAGACCACACTCTGCAAAAGCCTGCAGACGTAATTGAATAAAATCCGTATTCTTGATGCACTTACCTACAATGAGATTTTTATCCCATAAGAGCATACCCTAACTCGATAAAGGAAAAGGTACAGAATAGGAGTTTATTCGGTCCATAGCCTAGCATTAGTTTTTTTCATAGATATTTTATAAAACATGGCTTACTTGCTTATAATTATTTTTATAAGCTGGTGGCCGAGACTTCGTAACTTTAACGAAACTAGGATAATATAATACGGTTCGTCTTGCTATCGTTATATTTTTGACAATTCATATTACATCTTGATAAAATTATGTAAGTATATGATATTCTGAATTATGTATAAACAAAATTTTTGTAAAGTTATAAACACTTAAAAAAAAAGAAGTCAGTAGATTTTCTTATTCATTCATCCATACAAATAAAAAATGTGTGGTTATAATATTAGTAGAATATGTGTGTTATATGCATTAGTACTTTGCAAAAGTAGGTATAAAATGAAAAAAACTCTAATACATTAATTAAATAATTACGTATCAACTTATCAATCTATTTTTTTACTCTTAAAAATGTAGGCAAACGTTCATTGATTCCATACACCTATTTGTACCAAGTCAATGGTGCCAACATTGTATCTGAATCTATTGCCAACCGGAGTGTACTAACGTTTAGCGGGATGTATGGACTGGCACATTGCAGCAACTTATGTCGACGACTGTACTCTTAAGTGAATTTGTTATTGGCAAAAAAAGTGATCTCAACATTTCTGGCAATAGAACCAAATAGACACTGAAATTAGGTTTCGTGTCAGAAAAATATAAAAAAAATATGTAATAAAACAAAATTATTAATAAAAAAGACTTGTGGCACTCGAGGACTGCCGCGGTTAAGCTATTCGACTTTTTGCTGGATCACACATGCGCAGTGTTAGGTGATTTTCGTTCGGTATTTTCGTTACGTAATTTCAGGATTCGGTCTCCACGCTCAATGCCCGCGATATAAGCTATGCAATAGTTTAAAACTTTACCTACATAATATAAAAAAATGGACATTGTTTGAGCAGAATTTAAAATAAGGACCTGAATCTGGACAAGGATTTAAAAAAAATCGAATATTAACCGCCATACAGCTGCCGATTTGAAATTGGAACCTATAAAAGCGGGAACCGACCGGAAGTCGGGCGAGCTCCATCAGTAGCTCTACCATGAGTTTTTTACAATCTATACTTGCTGGCGTCTGTAGTTAAAAAAATGTATGGAGATTTGTTCAGCGCCTCTAGCGGATACTTGGGTACTAAAATTCGTAATACTAATATTTACGTAACTACTGTAGTAAAGTCGATTTTACTGTGACAACTCATGGTAGAGGTACTGATTCGTATCGCGACAGACTCTCGCCAACGGATTCATTTCCGGAGACGGTTGCATTTTGAATTTTCTATTCTCAACAGAAGTGGGTCAGATTGTGATTTTTAGATATCAATAGTATCATAGTGCTGATAGTTTGCTTGAATACAAAATAGTTACTATGTCACATTACCGGGTAGTGTTTATAGTTTGCTTGAATACAAAATAGTTACTATGTCACATTACCGGATAGTGTTGATAGTTTGCTTGAATAAAAAACAGTTATGCTTTGTTAAAAGCTGTTCTAAAGGTCATTCTTTCATACTTCATCTTATCATACTTATTACTGCGACGCGGAGGTTACGGGTTCGATTCCCGCCTTGGGATAAATGTTTGTACGATCTTAAAATATTTATTCCGAGTGTTCTACCTACTAACCTTAGCTGCAGCTTAGATGAACTGTTTACGTTACAATTTAACACAATCGGGGCCCTACACCACTACAAGATGATCCCTAAAACGTATGACTGCTTTTAGTTATGAGCTGAGGCTGTATCTAAGAATTATTATTTATTTAACTCAGTGATATCTACCGTATTTAATTTGTCAGTTTTCAACTGTTACTGGTAAAGTTAATAACCAATAACTTCAGTTACTAACTTGGACACTAGATTCAGTTAGTAGAATTCTCTATGGTGTAGGTCTAATTAAACTCGGAATATCCATAGAGTTGCGGTCACTCCGTCCCGGAGGAGAGAGTTATTTGAACTATGTTAGCAGTTTGTAACAAGGTGATGGACTTAAGGGGGGGTATGTCCTGAAAATTGCCAAGTGTATATTGGAACGAAGATCCTTATTGCGCGTTGTGAGAGGGGGCTAGACGAAAATAATTTAGACCAAAAGCTGTAACGACACTTATTGCTATAGTTATAAGCCGTTTTTGCTATAGTTATAAGCGGTTTTGCTATAGTTATAAGCCTTTTTGCTATAGTTATAAGCGGTTTTGCTATAGTTATAAGCCTTTTTGCTATAGTTATAAGCGGTTTTGCTATAGTTATAAGCGGTTTTGCTATAGTTATAAGCTGTTTTGCTATAGTTATAAGCCGTTTTGCTATAGTTATAAGCCTTTTTGCTATAGTTATAAGCCGTTTTGCTATAGTTATAAGCCGTTTTGCTATAGTTATAAGCCGTTTTGCTATAGTTATAAGCCGTTTTGCTATAGTTATAAGCTGTTTTGCTATAGTTATGAGCCGTGCGGTGTGCGCTTGTTTTTATGTCTCTCTCTCTCATAGAAAGTAAGCCAGTTACACCAATAAAGTTTTTTTTCTTTGTGTGGGAAAAAAGCTTGCACTGTGTTGCAATATCTGTAAGTTAAATAAAAGTAAGCCTAAAATTAATGACTGTTAAACTCATAACCCCCATTTTACTCGCGTAGTGGGGTAAAAAAATTGGTAAGCACCTACATTTCTTATAAACCAGATATATAATATTGATTATATTACATTTAATACATTATAATACACGATAAATATTTTTAATCAGAAATAAAATCAATAATATTGTCTTGACCAATATCATAATTATTAAGTTTTAGTACCCCAAAAATAGCTTAAATGTTTAATTTGTCACTAGTCATTTTAATGTTTTTTACATCCATACCTTCTAACCACAACACATTAATACGTAAGTACATCATTGCTTGGCAGAAAAAATAAATTAGATAATATTAATATCTAAATCTAGACAAGAAAACCTTATTACTTCTGTTTTTCAAGCATATTTCCTTGCGTCGTTTGGGCACGTAAGTTTCACGTAGCCCTGCTAGTGTTGGCTCACGTAGTGTCCTAGTGATGTGACACCATCGATGATTTTCAAAAACATCGATAAATTCAATCTTTACTGTGCGGCCCATACTTATCTATCTCTTTTTTCTTCTTCTTCTTATTTAAAAGCTACGCTCTTGTCCGTGTAATGAGTGCAAGTCACGTCATTTATTTCTTTCCAGGGCTGCCTCCTTGACCTCCTTATACACGAGGGCAACCTTCATCTTTATTTCTTCTTACCTTCTACCTTTCCTTCTATGTTGTTATTGATGAGGACTTTCATAAAGCTCTGTAATAATCATTTAGAAAGAGACTATGTCTTCACGGTTATTTTGTCTCGCTCACGTTTTACCGTCCGTATTTACTTTATACCAGTACCTCTACCATGAGTTGTCACAGTAAAATCGCCTGACTTTACTACAGTAGTTACGTAAATATTAGTACGAATTTTAGTACCCAACTATCCGCTAGAGGCGCTGTACAAATCTTCATACATTTCTTTAACTATAGACGCTAGCGAGTATAGTATATATAGTAAGTAAAAACACATGGTAGAGCACAGGGTGGTGAGCTCAAATAACAGTTACGTATTTGAAATACACTGCGTGTCCACATCATCTTTACTATCAAACGTAGCAACGTTGGCGAGCAGTGTGTTTTAAATACTTTTTTAGTTGGAAAGGTTTAGTCTATTTATTGTTTCTGGTAATACTTTTGTCGAAACCTATAACTGTCTTATTGATTTAAAGAGCACAACTTGTCCGAGCCATCTAAACTGAATTCAATTAGTGAATTCCAAATTTCCAGCATACTTGCAGCTTTTAAACTGGTTGTTTTACATGGGGTCAGTTACTGGGTCAAGTATATTGGCAACTGAAGATTTGAGGTTAACTAGAAATTTTACAGGATATCAATCTAACTCAATGCATTTGCACTATATATTATATTTGGTATACCTACTAGTTAGAATTGGCCTAAGCATCATTTTTTTTCGACTAAATGAATACCAAAATTTTATTAGTTTACAAAATAATTATGAAATCTTGACCTCAAAGATAACGATAAAATCAATTTATTATAAATCTATGTTTTTTGACAGGCGTCACAGTTGGTAGTAGTTCTGCCTTCCATGCTGTGGGTCGTGGGTTCGATTCTCACCCAGAGCAATGTTTGTGTGATGAACATAAGTAACAAACAATAAGAGTAACAAACATACCTACATCCATCCATCCATACAAACATTATCGTTTATAATATTAGTAAGATCTAAATAGTCGGTCAAGCATTAAAGATTTAGCTACTAGTAACTAGACTTTACAACTAGTAGTAACTAGTAGAACCTAAGCAAACTAACGATTCTAAGTTGTAACGAGCTCGCCGTAAACTTGACGTAATTTCCCTCGAGCAAGCGTTGATACGTTACGACGTTATAAAACGTAATGAACGTTACGTTACGTTTTATAGGTGTTTTGACGTGAATTTCATATCAACGTAAATTTTGATGAAATGTGAAACCTACAATGTTATTTTATGTGTTTTAAACACCGAATCAAAGGGTGTATGCTTTATGATTGCAATTTTTTATTTATTTGATTGGTAATTAAGGGTTTAATAAAATTTGGGTTATTGTAGGTTATTTTATAGTGTTAAAAAAAACAATTTTATTTTTTTGTTTGTAATTTTGAATTTTTTTTTTTTTTTTTTTATAGCTATGGTATCACAACTCGTTTTGTAATATGGGCATTTACCTGTTTCGTTTGTGCATTTTGCAGTTCCCCATTAATATTTTTTATTTTTATGTTTATTCTTAAGAATGTGTTTTTTTTCATCGATAATGCTAAAAGCACAACCCTATACATTTTAGTGCACGTCCTTAGAACGCCACACATGTAATATAAATTGCTAGCAAAACATTTATTTTAATTTTGCATAGTAATATTAAATGCGGTAAAGTTTGCCTATTTTCCAAGCATTTCCCGAGATTTCATATAAATGTACTTACTGCATTCTTGGTAACTTGTTTTCTGTTTTATTTTAATTCAAAGTTTAGTTTTAAAGAAACAGTGTCAAATATACGAATTTCCATAAGATTGAACCTATTTTAGTCTTACTATTATTAAATATATTAACCGACGTAAAAACGGAGGTGGTTCTCAAGTCAACGCGTATTTTTTTTTGTTTGATCTCTCATAACTTTTAAAACTAAACGATAAAAGACACAGCAACAAAAAAAGAAGTGTGGCACTCGGGGAATGCCGTGGTAAACCTATTGCATAGCATTTTTACCGCCGGTCGGAGTGTTAGGTTATTTCGTTACGAAATTTCCGGATTCGCCAATCTCAATCTATGCAATAGCTTAACATAAAACGGCTGCTTGACAGCTTCATATCACATACATATTACAAGCTGAAATCAAGTCTCTGAAAGACATTAAAAATGCAACGTCTGAACTGATAGCAAAGACGCAAAACGAGTGCACTAAAATATTCACGAGTCCAAATATGGAAATGTTTTAGGCTCTTACCTGAGAGGTGTTCTAAGTTATTTATGATTCGTTTCCATCTACGTCCGTACATTCTAGATGTCAGATGATCGCACGCTCAGAAAAATGTTTGAGTTTGAATCTCAGTCATAAGAATAATAATAACCAAATTATTTAGGTTATTATTATTCTTATGATTGAGATTCAAACTCAAACATTTTGACATAAAACAATCTTTTGATCAAAACAACTTAACATAACCACTATCGCAGCACCAGTAACTGAACCATTGACTTACTATTTTCTTTCCTGATACGTTACAGTCTATAATTTACTAACTTTTGCCATAATAGCCTTACGTTACAACTTAAAACTAAAGAGTTTTATTACATCTTTTCTGTGGATAAAGTCGACTAGGATCAAAAGAATGGTGTAACTGGACAAACTTATTTCATTCAAAAGTTCCTGAAAAATCATGTAGATTAGATACAGTGGCCTATATATAAATAAATATACTCTCCTTACTAAAGAATTTACTGACTACATCAAAACACAATAAATGCATTATTAAAATAACCAAAGGAAAAATAAAAATATTTTTCTGAAAACAAAAATCTTATTTCTATTTACCATTAACACTGTTTAACATTCCATTTAATGTAATGTTTGTCGTTACCATTAGCGAGTTTATTATTTCAAATCTTAATAGATATTAAACACATTACTTTTTATAGTCGTAAGGATTCAGTGGCATTGTTTATATGTAATTTATTTTTAACGATACTGCAAATAAGGACGAAATAAAATTCTTTAACGTGCATTTACACTACACAACTCTTTAAATAGACAGCGAATGATATGGTAAATAAAATAATTTTTATTCATTATTCTTTTGTTTATTTTAAGTAAATATCGAATCCACACGACACAAACGTAGATCGTCTTCTGTTTTAGAACGTAAAACTTTCCTATCAACGTATAGTTTTAGTAGTTACATATTTAATTAGGTATGTATTAAATATAAAGCAAAAAAAATATACATACCTAAACAACGCGTAAGTTTCTACCTACGCTTTGCACAAAGTTCATTCCAGCAAAATAAAATCAATCTACAAAAAACAAAAGCCTCCAGACAAAGGCCGCCACACCTACTCACAAAATTAACATGTCAGCATTTTATTAATAGACAATATAATTAAACTATCATCTGGCACAGACGTTAGCTTCATAGGCGGCATTAAATTATTATGTAGGCGTGATTTGTAGTCGGAAATTATAGGCTGTGTGGCAGGTAGAAAGCGGCTACTGTGTGGCGAGAGCCTAATTACATTAGATTTTAATTATAATGTTGAAAAACCCACGCGTTTGAGAATATCACGACGCTACCTCCGGGCTCGAGCTATGTTTTTACGTAACATCTTAATATTAAAAATTAAAAAAATACACTCAAAATATTGTATTATTATTTAGAATCAAATTTCACGTTCACCTTATAAATTAACAGCTGAAATATACATAGATCTACAAAGTTCCGAAAAAAGGTTGCTTATATAAAAAAATAGTACTTATGTTTTTTTTCTATTATAAGCAACCTTTTCTCGTAACTTTGTAGATCTATGCGCTGGTGTTGTTATTATCTTGCGAATGTGTCGTTAATCTTTACAAAAACAAAAGATTTCCGGTTGTATGTTATATACTTTATTGTATACTTAGCAGTTAATCTAAAATCATCTTATCGTATATTAAACATAATTTACAAACGGAAATCGCTAATATCTTTGTAACATTTAATTACTTAAAGTTACAGCCAACGATTCTCAAACGATTACGCCCCAAATGAAAAAGGTCGTAACTGTAAAATTCAGGTATAACTTGTACTTTACTGCTATTTAAACGTGTTTGTGTTTCAATGCATTTTCACAGTTACATAATAAAGGAACTAATACTTTATACTAAACTAAATATTAAAATGAAATTAAGTTTTTTTCATATTAATTTATTGGCCTGTAAAATAAAATGTCAGAAATTTAATTTCAAAATTATAGAGTCTTGATCACCTGAACATACTTACATAAATACATAGCAAATTTTAATAAAAGAAATGAAAAAAGTTTAATATCAGAAGTTAGTTTTAATAAAATAAATTTTAAAAATGAACCTAATTTGATTCAATATTTAATCTGAGTTAATAAAATAAGACAAAACAATAAAATATACCTGGAAATTAAAAATAACATTTTAAAATTTAATCCTTTGTACAACAAAGTAAAATTAAATTAAATGTCAAAGCAAGAATATAAAAACAGTATTTATAGCGCATCGTTTGAAGGCACATTAATAGTATAAAGCGCATAAACTGTTAACAGTAGCAACACTTTACTGCAGTTTTCATTTAACAACCAGAAGGAGTAATTCTCTTAGCAAAATAATATTACTTTAAACAAAAAAATTAACACATACCTACAACCTTTCAAAATCAAAAATCAATTAAACTATTTCAGTAAAATTAGATCATATTAAGAAGATTATATACTAGGTTATTCTAGATGCCAGTTCCCGACCAGAGCTTAGAAGAACGGTGCAAGAAACTTTATTGACAAGCAGTAGACACATTTTTAATGAATACTTAAATAAAACAAACGCTATTTTAGTAAGATTTATAAAGGACCACCTATAAATCATACGAAATTAAAAAACAATTCATCAAAATTCGAACTGAAATCGCGTAACATACAGTCAATTTGAGAACCTCATTTTATGAAGTCTGTTGAAAAACTTAAATGTACTTTCGTTTCTGTTGGTTTTTTGTACTAGACAGAAACTCAAAGAAACAATAAATTATAGTACTTATTCAAAGAATTACCCTCAAAACATTAAACTTAAAGTATTCAAAATTAATTAATTTTACCGTAAATCAAGTAATGTTTGGCATTTGATTACATATCGGTGTAAGTGTTTTGGTGTGAACCAAAGTTATGAGTTTATTTTATTTTATCACGTCGTAAAACTAACTTAAATCAATATTTTATAACTAGCTTCCGTCTGCAACTTTACTTGCATTTTGTGAAATCTTTGTGATAAATATATACCTTTATAACACTAGCAGCGGGATGATAACGAATAAATGTGACAATCGGCAACGTATCGGAACGAGACGACGTTATGTGAAATATCCAGCTTTTAAATAAGAAAAGAATCATCAAAATCAGTTTGCCTAGAAAATGCTCAGACGGCCTATCAAAACCTGCCAGGTTTTAAATCACGTTCAGTTTCTATAGTAACACTTTAATCCTATCATTAGTAATGCCACAGATACATTTGTCAAAGATGTTTAAAAAAAAAACAGTCAAACTGAGAACCTCATCTCTTTTTGTAGTCGGTTATAAGTATACTAATTTCATACTTTTTCTTGATTAGATATTAAGTTGAATAAATAACTGATAATAATCCGAAAACAATAATTCTTAATCATAGCTAAAATGGCGAACGCAAAGCCTACACAGTCCACCTCATATTTATCGCTGGACCTTAACTGTAGCTTATATTGAAACAGCTTGCTCAGTTATAACTTGCGCGTTTTTAATCAAATCAAATCCAAAATTGCTTTATTCAATAAGATCACAAGGATTCGTCTTACACTAGGTGATTCTAGATGCAAATGATTTTAATCAGTCGTAACTTGCACATAGAGTTATATCACAATAGGCCATCAAGGCTGCAGTGATACCAAAGCCTCAAAAAAGCAAATTAAAAAAAATGTACCTATATAAACTATTATTAAATGCGGTATTTTGATATTATGTAACACAAAAAATCGATAAAAAAAATATTTTATTTTACACAGAAAATAGTATAAATACTAAAGATAAACATACAATACAGTAAAAAAATAATAAAAATTATAAATCCTGACAGTGTTGAATAAAATTCGTTACAATTCCTTCACTAATTAATCGAAAGGAACTTCGTTTCATGTGGGTGTCACTTGACACCTCTCAAGTTTTTTTTAAAGTATATACTGATGTACAGAGTAACCCAGCTATCTTTTTAAAGCTGTGTCTCTATTCATGCAATTAAACCACATATTTTCAAATTAAGGGCGACAGTGAACACCCTGTATTCGTGTACGTAAATCCTTGAATAATCGTAGATTTTGGGGCGCACGGAAATAAAATTATCACGTGGGGTTGGCTTGTGGTCCAAGTTATAGACTTTTATAAAAACTCTTTCTTAAATTCTTAGTTCATAAAAGATTACAAACTAGGAATCAAAAGAAATGAACAAAAATGAATCTATTTTATAGAACGAATAGTATGAGAAGTAATAAGTAATTCGAGTAAAAATCAATAAAATATTTTAGTAACACAATAATGTGAGTCTGTATCTGAGATATGCATTTTTGATTAAAAAAAACCCGCTATATATCGAACGATATATTCTCAGATATAAAAATTGTTTTATTTCATTAAATGCATTAATCATTATGCAAATAGTTAGTGGCCTAGTATTTCAAAATAATAAAATATTTTCAATTATGAAAGATAAATACTAAAAAATCTGTAACATGCTTAAGCTTATGACTTACTCCGTCCGTGTAAATCAAGATTAATAGACTTCCGAAATACATATTCCGTAATCTATCGGATTAAAAGCGTTTTATCGATATTGTATTGCAATTATGTTTATTTGTTTTGTTTTATGTTATTAGTAAAACTACACTAATTTTACTTATTATTAATTAAACTACTACCAATTTGCATCTTTTTTTAGATAATTGTTTTTTTTTTGCTGTATAAATAAGCGACTTGGGTAACTAATATAAATGTTCATGGACATTGAACACAGCGCCATCTAGTCTCAAACTAAGTAAAGCTTGTGCTATGGGATTGCTGATGGCATACTTACTCGTATATTATGTACTTATAATCTTTTTTATTATTAGTACTTACATAAAATACATAGCAAGATCGAAACACAAAACAAACATCAATGTTTGTGCTCGGTGGGAATCGAACCCACGAACCAAATTTTTTGTATAAAAACTTATATAATATACATGATCGCCTAGACTAAGATTTATACAAAATAAATAATAATGATATTATTCAGTTAAAATAGACAACACAATAGTTATTCACTTTATTAATAAGTTAGTAGTTTATTAAATTATTATCAGACTTATTTACATTAAAATTGACAAACTGCGGAAAAAGCGAGAATGAACGAAGAAAATTTAATTTTTCAATTTTAATACTTTTCAACTCTTTCTAGTTATAAAAAGGAAAATTCCTGTTTCGCAGTTAATTAAAGTGGTAGTCAGGGTGGGGTGCCAGTGTCATCGATTAGCGGGGTTAAAAATAGATTTTAAATCCCTGAATCTAATCTTTGAAAAAGGATTTTAGAAACAACCCTACTTTAATTGTTATTCACAATAATTGCTAAAATTTGATTGGGACTAAAAGCTTTTAAATAATAAAACAAACATACAAATTTGTAAGGTAAACAGTTATAAATAAAGATCACAGCCAATTTTTAACAGAGCTTATTCCCAAGCGCCCCTGTCAAGAATCCCCTTTACATTTCTATGGTATGTTTCTGGCAAAAAAATGACCTTCTATCACTTGTTTGGTTACCTTCAAGTTAACTCTTATTTTTATTAGATTAAGGCTAAGTTCAGGTGGCAGCGCGGTACCGCGCGGAACTACGAACCGCGCGGTACAAGATCAATGTAAACGGTAATTATCGTCTACATTACCGCGCGGTACCGCGCTCGCATACAAATACCGTCATGTGAATGCTCCAACCATCCACCAAAGAATGAATGGTCATCTGAACTATTCTAATAGAATAAGCCGCTAAATATACAACCAAACCCCATACGAACATTGTGTGAAAAGTCTAACGCTTATACGCTTATTGAATTTTGCAAAATTCCTAACACATGCCCCGCGCGCCCGCGGACAACTTCCTACTCATTACAGGAACGTGCACATTACACGGAAATTACTAGGACTACACCCGTATCTCAGCTGGTATTCTTAGCTATGACTCATCTATCAGTAGGTTTAACAAAGGTTACTCACACGGCGTAAAGCTTGTAGCACCTTTATGGGCTCAATTAAATGTTGCTAAGCATGGCTCAAGGTAGGTATCAAGCAGTTAAATTTTCAACTCTCTGCCTACTGATTTAAGAGTAAGTAAGAGTACTTGTATTTAAGAGTAAAAACAGGAAATTGTTGCATAAAGTAGAAGTCAGATCTGTACCGACACTACCTACTGAGCAGCACTAAATATATTGATGTTGTCAAAATTGAAGTCAAAAACCACCTCAACCAAGCTAAAGTGAGTGACTACTTAAAGTACGGTTTCGCTATGAAAATTAAATTATCTCGAAAGCATAGTTGCACGACAGTTAATAAAGCATTATTAACTGAACTATTGAATAAATAAAATATTTAAACCTATTTTTTTTTAAGCTATTGCATAGCTTTTATCGCGGACCATGAGCGTGGAGACAGAATTCAGAAATTCCGTAACGAAAATAACCTAACACTGCGCATGCGTAATCCAGCAAAAAGTGCTGTGCAATAGCTTTACCGCGGCAGTCCCCGAGTGCCATACGTCTTTTTATATATTCATGGACATTTCACACATCATCATACGCTGTGTAATTTCTCACAAACGCTTTGTATACAAAGGTTAACGCTTATCATCAGGTGAGCTATCTGTCCACCTATCAGTCCACTGCTGGACGTAGTTCTCTCAAGACGCGCCAATGAGTCCGGTCTTCGGCTTTTCAGATGCAGTATTTGCAATACTCCGCAGATCTTCGCTTTACTTTGTCTAATGGTGAGACCATTAGACAAAAACATGAAGTTGTGAGCAAATGCTCAATTTAGAGCACGATTTGATACTAAATTAATATCGACCAACCGTGTTGCTAATACATAGTTTCAATGTGGCTATAATCGTAAACTCAGCTCACAGTATATTGGTTATACCTAAATAAATAGGTGCTAATATACGGTGTACAATTTAATACTCTATGTTACATTCGTTCTGCGAAGTGTAGTTGGCAAACGCTAGATAAGAAGAGCCTTAGAGCGGGCTCAGTTACGCGTCTTGGGAGAGACCTACGTCCAGCAGTGGACTGATATAGGTTGATGATGATGATAAAGCTACTACTATGACTGGCGTTACAGCTCAGTTGGTATAAGCTCTACCTTCTATGCTATGGGTCGTGGGTTCATTCCCTACTGCCAACATTTATGTCACAGCCAATACTAATGATTATTCTGTGTCTGGGATTTTTGTATTTACAGAAAAATATCCAAATATTCTAACAAAAATCTAGTCCCCATTGAAACTTTGATTAGTTTAGGACTTAGTTATTTATAAATAAAAAAGCTTTAAATCTAAGTTAATAATACAAAAATATTCAAGTATTCAGCAATCTAGTTCACATAATACAAACTTTGCTTAGAAATAAATATGGACATTTCACACATCTCACTCTAGTTTCAACAGAACTACATTGTGATGTGTGAAATGCTTCAAAGCTCTATTAAAGTTTTTAGTAGTAATTATGTTACACCTTGTACTATTGACCCTGTAATCTTAGGCGATATCATAAACTGTGCCCTGCCGTAGTTTCGGTAGCTATTGTTCTAGGAAAATTAATTGAATACAGTTCACTAAGTTTACAGACAGCTGGTCTATAACTTAATACGATTTTGAGAGCAAATTTAATGCAACTTAGTTTACCTACATTTACATTTAGTTGTAAAGTACATTTTTTTATATCATCGTCGATTTCATCGGCGCTTTCCCACAAAAAATCCAAAAAAAAATTTTTTTGGACATGTAGCTCCAAACTAAGCAAAGCTTGTACTAAAGCTGTGACGCCTGTCAACATTATTATTTGGAACACATGTTTTTTGCAATAGTTTTTATTAAATATGCTGAATATGTTTTTTATGACAATGTCCATAAAAAACAATTATTTATAATCTAAATATAATTTTTCTGAAACAAAAAGTAATGAGACAGTTATAGTAGACCTTAATTATTTTATAAAAAACTGTGAAAACTTTTTGAAAACTATCGCGAAAAACATTTGTTTCTGGTCAGTTTAATGGCACCCGTAAAATGGCTAACTTATAGGAACCTAAATAAATATCTAATCTACGAAACGATATTAAATTATCGCGGCCATATCGTAAACCTAGTACGATACAATATTTATTTTTATTAAGTCTTTAACGCACTGGGTATAAAAAACGTGCTTTTAAAACTAGACAAAATCGAATGAAAGATGTTAAGAACAGGTAAAAAGAATTGAGTGATTATTCAAAACAAACAGTTTAGAATCATAAAGCATTATTATATATTATTTTTTAAATCAGGATTATACTATAAGTTTAGGGTTATCTCGTTTATTTCTTGTTTTTTTTATATTAAAGTGCACTCTGCATTGTAAAGTTTTAGCTAAAAAGTTAAGCCAAGCGAACTACATACTAAGTCGTCAAAAACTTAATGCATTTGTACCTAAAATTAAATTGTTTTAGTAGATCCCAGAATTTTAATTCTGAATTAAATCGCTTTTTCCATAACTGTCTGTTTACCTTACAGAGAGCGCTGCACCGGCCTTATCAGCGCAGGCGTCATTCGGCCCTTCACTTCGCATTGCGATTCCAAACTTACTAGCTGCATAAATATATTTTAATTCAATAAAAACCTACTTACCCAGTCGTGTTTAATTTGGTTAGCACAGAAATAGACAGCAATAAATATAAAGTAGATCCTAGTCATATCAGGCAACCCTCAAGCTAGGCCACATCATTGCCGTAGCTAAACACTGTCATTAATACGTTGCTAGAAAATAACGCGGTGTTTTTCTTCCCAGTGCGTACTTCATGTTTTTTCGTGTCCCACAACTGCGGTCGTAACAGGAACTAATTGCTTTCGGAAACGCTTTTATGTGATCGTATTTCACCTGAAAAATGATTTATCCTCTTTAGTCCGCGAATTCTTTGTCGCATTTTTGTAACAATATTACGATGACGCAACGAGACGTGTTATTGCAATTTTATTTAAAAAAAACGTGCGGTTTTAGAGTCCAGTGAGTAATAAACTTTGGTTTGTGTAAATCGATGAATTGATCTATTGCAATATGCAAATTTGTTTCATCAAAAATTAAAATGAACGCTTTTCATATACACTTTTATTCCTTCGTGATAAAGTTAATAAACGAATAACTGCTTTGAAACAAAGGTTTCCTTAAGTTTTTTTGTATGGAACTCTAGCTTAAGATCCAACCAGTAGTCTAGATTTAGCATATAAAATATGTACGATTTCATTTTATAGTAGATCTAAAGTATTTCAAACACTCAAACACTATACCTACACAATACACCGAAATCCCTGTACACTTGATGGCATCAAAACAATAACAACTAACAAGATAATGGTTCTGGCTGGTTTCCAGATAATTTCGCGCGATGATGGCTCAAGGATTAACGGGTGCACCGCAGTGTACGCCTGGGAGGGTTATCCTGACAACTGAAATGTTTTTGAACTGGTATTTGATCAAATTGCAGTTCAGTTTTCTTCTTCGTCTTTTATTGATATTTTGAATGATCGATTTTCATACCGTTTGATAGAATTATCGAAAAATCAGGTTAGTCATGCTCAAATCAGGTAGGTCATGTTTAAATCAGGTAGGCTACGTGCTAAATCGCGGCATTGACGTCATTTTTAACAGCTCAGTCATAATTTCATAAAGCTCAGTCACGTCAGTCCACAAAAATGCCACGAAATACTAATGAGTTACTATAGTAAAATCATCGAAAACTGAACTGCAACTGAAAGGATATTCGGTCACGCAAGTTTCCCTTGTTGGATAGCCCCCCTGTTCGTACCCACCGAGTACACTTGTGGCGAAATGAAGTGTTTCTGCAGTTTACAAGCTATTTGTACGTGTTTGTTGAAGTAATTTATGAATAAACTGGCTTGATTGAGAATAACATTCAAGTGAATACTTACATAGAAATGATTACGAGGCTCAGTTGTCATGATTAAAAATAACTTGTGTTATTTAATTAACACAACGCCATCTAGTGAAAGATAAGTAAAACCCATTCTGTAAGCAGAGTGCTTATTTATTTTAATAAAAAATAAGGTAATAAATAAATAAATGTTTATTGCAAGAAGTAGAGCGTACAATTACTCCAATTAACTACCTACTAATTATTTATTAGTACATTGAGATATAGAAAAAAAAATATAAAATAGTATTACTGACACATTTTTGTTATGAAATATAAGGAAATTATTTTATGCTGAAAGAACCCATGACCTACTCGTACATCGTGATGTGTAATCTGAAATATCTCTTATGAACTTTATAGCATTGCTTTGAAGTTAATATTAGATGAAGTAGAGGAAAGAATTGTACCGTTAATTCAGTTCCAATGCTTTGTAATGTAGTGTGATGTCGTTTTGTTTTGTTCATTCGATTTAATAGTCGCAAATTGGCGCCCAAATTATCATTAATGAGTACTAATTTTCAGTAATTTTATATAATAATTATAATATTTATTAACTGACGTTATGATTACAAGTTGATTTACCTACAAATAATGAAGAAGACTTAATAATATATTGGCGCCCAAATTGGGGCTACAAAGTCATGTAATCTTAGCTTTGGCGATTCATGCTATGACACGTTTTTGTATTTTTCGAACTTGTTTAAAATGAACAAATAATATATTGGCGACCAACGTGGGGCTACAAAGTCTGGTAATTCATGTTATGAGACGTTTGTATGTTTTTCCATACTGTAACATTTAATATCACTGCTTGTACACGAAATAGTGTTGAATAACTAAGCGCTGGCACTTCCGAAAGCGTTTAATAATTTACTCGCATTACGCTTATGAGCTCTGCTTGAAAGCAAGTAAAAATCCTACGTCCTGTTGGTTCCTGCCCCAAGCCGGAAGCCACCGCCATTTCCTTGACTTCCGGTCGGCGAGTGAGGTTCCATGTCAGCAATCTGACCTCTTATGCCATCCATCTTATCCGGGAGTTTGTTTGTTCAGCTTTTTGTTTAAAACATTGGTGTTCAGAAAAGATTTTTATTTGAACTAAAACGGTTTTTAAATCGGTATAATTTTTGAAGGTATTGATACAACCCGTTTACTGGGATAAGACAAGTTATTTATTACTAGAACATAATAAACCTTTAGAAATGCATTGAAATAGTCATCAGTTTCATGCTTTGAGTCGTGGGTTTGATTCCGTGGGTAGATTAAGTATTCTGATATGACATAAATAGTGCAAGTTTATCTAAACTAATTACAATTACATTAACTAAGCAGTTAGTATATAGATGCATTGTTATATTCCAAAAACCCTTAGTGAGTTCTCCCTATGAAGGAGTATTTCGAGACTTGTCCCAAAATCTCATGCCATTAACATAGAAACTCTGGAGAATTTGGGAATAAGCTGCATTGCAGCTCGCCCATAATTCAGAGACATAAAGGTGTTAAGTCTCAAGTGCCTGTAATTACACAGGGACTTATACCTACAAAACCTGAGCACTACAGCAGAGCAATGCTTTGGTATTAGGTAGTTGTACTTCTCCAGACAAGCTCACAAAGAGCCGTACACTAACTTTATCTATGACCTATGTGCCATGTTTTTGCTACCATTGTTTATCATAATGGGACAGGGCTGACATAGTAGCTAAGAAACTTAGTCATTTTCAAGTATAAGGAATACAAATACAAATTATATTTATTTGGACCAAAACTTATAAAAAGGTACACGTGTAAAACGATGCTGAAATACAAAACACATTTGAAATGTATACATGTACTAACCTAGATACAATGTAGTTAATTTTAATATTTTTTCATTTAATTTTTTACTTTTGTACCTAGCAAGTAAGCAAAAAATAAAAGAATCTTTTTTTTTTTTTTTTTTTAATTTTATTATCCCTCGTCGTTCAAAACGGGTATGTGATGCCTGCGGTGTTGTGACCCTGAGTCGGGTATGTGATGCCCGCGGTTTAGTAACCTGCTTGTATCCCGCGTCGTCCAAGTTGGGTATGTGATGCCCGCGGTGAAGTGACCCCAATTCGGGTATGTGATGCCCGCGGTGTAGTGACCCCGAGTCGGGTATGTAATGCCCGTGGTTTAGTTACCTAGACGTATCTCGCGTCGTCCGAGTTGGGTATGTGATGCCCGCGGTGTAGTGACCTGCACGTTTTCCTCGTCATTCGAGGCCGGTATGTGCTGCCCGCGGTTTAGTTACCTGCACGTATTCCGCGTCGTCCGAGTCGGGTATGGTATGCCCGCGGTATAGTGACCCCAAGTCGGGTATGTGATGCCCGCGGTGTAGTGACCCCAAGTATGTGGTGCCCGCGGTGTCCTAGGGTATGTGGTGCCCGCAGTGTACTAGGGTATGTGGTACCCGCGGTGTAGTTTGGTATGTGATGCCCGCGGTATACTTGGGTATGTGGTGCCCGCGGTGTACTTGAGTATGTGGTGCCCGCGGTGTACTAGGGTATGTGATGCCCGCGGTGTAGTTGGGTATGTGATGCCCGCGGTGTACTTGGGTATGTGGTGCCCGCGGTGTACTTGGGTATGTGGTGCCCGCGGTGTAGTTGGGTATGTGATGCCCGCGGTGTACTAGGGTATGTGGTGCCCGCGGTGTAGTTGGGTATGTGATGCACGCGGTGTACTAGGGTATATGATAACCGCGGTATACTTGGGTATGTGGTGCCCGCGGTGTACTTGGGTATGTGGTGCCCGCGGTGTACTTGGGTATGTGGTGCCCGCGGTGTACTTGGGTATGTGATGCCCGCGGTGTATTTGGGTATGTGATGCCCACGGTGTACTAGGGTATGTGGTGCCCGTGATGTAGTTGGGTATGTGATGCCCGCGGTGTTGTTGGGTATGTGATGCCCACGGTGAACTAGGGTATGTGGTGCCCGCGGGATACTTGGGTATGTGATGCCCACGGTGTACTAGGGTATGAGATGCCCGCGGTGTACTAGGGTATGTGGTGCCCGCGGGGTACTAGGGTTTGTGGTGCCCGCGGTGTACTAGGGTATGTGGTGCCCGCGGTGTACTAGGATGTGTGGTGCCCGCGGTATACTTGGGTATGTGGTGCCCGCGGTATACTTGGGTATGTGGTGCCCGCGGTATACTTGGGTATGTAGTGCCCGCGGTATAGTTGGGTATGTGATGCCCGCGGTGTATTTGGGTATGTGATGCCCGTGGTGTACTAGGGTATGTGATGCCCGCGGTGTACTTGGGAAAGTGGTGCCCACGGTGTACTTGGGTATGTGGTGCCCGCGGTGTACTAGTGTATGTGGTGCCCGCGATGTATTAGGGTATGTGGTGCCCGTGGTATACTTGGGTATGTATTGACCGCGATGAAGTTGGGTATGTGATGCCCGCGGTGTATTTGGGTATGTGATGCCCACGGTGTACGAGGATATGTGGTGGCCGCGGTATACTTGGGTATGTGATGCCCGCGGTGTACTAGGGTATGTGATGCCCGCGGTTTACTTGGGTATGTTGTGCCCGCGGTGTACTAGGGTATGTGATGCCGCGGTGTAGTTAGGTATGTGGTGCCCGCGGTGTACTTTGGTATGTGGTGCCCGCGGTGTACTAGGGTATGTGATGCCCGCAGTGTACTAGGGTATGTGGTGCCCGCGATGTTCTAGGGTATGTGATGCCTGCGGTATACTTGGGTATGTGGTGCCCGCGGTGTACTAGGGTATGTGGTGCCCGCGATGTATTAGGGTATGTGGTGCCCGCGGTATACTTGGGTATGTGGTGCCCGCGATGAAGTTGGGTATGTGATGCCCGCGGTGTATTTGGGGATGTGATGCCCACGGTATACTAGGATATGTGGTGGCCGCGGTATACTTGGGTATGTGATGCCCGCGGTGTACTAGGGTATGTGATGCCCGCGGTTTACTTGGGTATGTGGTGCCCGCGGTGTACTAGGGTATGTAGTGCCCGCGGTGTAGTTGGGTATGTGGTGCCCGCGGTGTACTTGGGTATGTGGTGCCCGCGGTGTACTTGGGTATGTGGTGCCTGCGGTGTACTAGGGTATGTGATGCCTGCAGTGTACTAGGGTATGTGGTGCCGCGGTGTAGTTGGGTATGTGGTGCCCGCGGTGTACTTGGGTATGTGGTGCCCGCGGTGTACTAGGGTATGTGATGCCCGCAGTGTACTAGGGTATGTGGTGCCCGCGATGTTCTAGGGTATGTGGTGCCCGCGGTATACTTGGGTATGTGGTGCCCGCGATGAAGTTGGGTATGTGATGCCCGCGGTGTATTTGGGTATGTGATGCCCACGGTGTACTAGGATATGTGGTGGCCGCGGTATACTTGGGTATGTGATGCCCGCGGTGTACTAGGGTATGTGATGCCCGCGGTTTACTTGGGTATGTGGTGCCCGCGGTGTACTAGGGTATGTGGTGCCCGCGATGTATTAGGGTATGTGGTGCCCGCGGTATACTTGGGTATGTGGTGCCCGCGATGAAGTTGGGTATGTGATGCCCGCGGTGTATTCGGGGATGTGATGCCCACGGTATACTAGGATATGTGGTGGCCGCGGTATACTTGGGTATGTGATGCCCGCGGTGTACTAGGGTATGTGGTGCCCGCGATGTATTAGGGTATGTGGTGCCCGCGGTATACTTGGGTATGTGGTGCCCGCGGTGTACTTGGGTATGTGGTGCCCGCGGTGTACTAGGGTATGTGATGCCTGCAGTGTACTAGGGTATGTGGTGCCGCGGTGTAGTTGGGTATGTGGTGCCCGCGGTGTACTTGGGTATGTGGTGCCCGCGGTGTACTAGGGTATGTGATGCCCGCAGTGTACTAGGGTATGTGGTGCCCGCGATGTTCTAGGGTATGTGATGCCTGCAGTATACTTGGGTATGTGGTGCCCGCGGTGTACTAGGGTATGTGGTGCCCGCGATGTATTAGGGTATGTGGTGCCCGCGGTATACTTGGGTATGTGGTGCCCGCGATGAAGTTGGGTATGTGATGCCCGCGGTGTATTTGGGTATGTGATGCCCACGGTGTACTAGGATATGTGGTGGCCGCGGTATACTTGGGTATGTGATGCCCGCGGTGTACTAGGGTATGTGATGCCCGCGGTGAAGTTGGGTATGTGATGCCCGCGGTGTACTTGGGTATGTGGTGCCCGCGGTGTACTTGGGTATGTGGTGCCCGCGGTGTAGTTGGGTATGTGATGCCCGCGGTGTACTAGGGTATGTGGTGCCCGCGGTGTAGTTGGGTATGTGATGCACGCGGTGTACTAGGGTATATGATAACCGCGGTATACTTGGGTATGTGGTGCCCGCGGTGTACTTGGGTATGTGGTGCCCGATAAATAAATAAATAATAATAAATAATGCTGGACAATCCACACAACATCATCTAGCCCCAAGCTAAGCAGAGCTTGTGTTATGGGTACTAGAAGACTGACATACTTAATACAATATAATACATAGAAAGATATTTTTTATTATACATATAATACCCAGAACACCCGGAATAAATATTTGCAGAACATACAAACATTTATCCCGAGGCGGGAATCGAACCCGCAACCATCCGCGTCGCAGGCGGACCATCGCCCAACGCGCCACATCGGTCGTCAAGTCAAGTATACTTGGGTATGTGGTGCCCGCGATGAAGTTGGGTATGTGATGCCTGCGGTGTATTTGGGTATGTGATGCCCACGGTGTACGAGGATATGTGGTGGCCGCGGTATACTTGGGTATGTGATGCCCGCGGTGTACTAGGGTATGTGATGCCCGCGGTTTACTTGGGTATGTTGTGCCCGCGGTGTACTAGGGTATGTGATGCCGCGGTGTAGTTAGGTTTGTGGTGCCCGCAGTGTACTAGGATGTGTGGTGCCCGCGGTGTACTAGGGTATGTGATGCCCGCGGTTTACTTGGGTATGTGGTGCCCGCGGTGTACTAGGGTATGTGATGCCCGCGGTATACTTAGGTATGTGATGCCTGCGGTGTATTTGGGTATGTGGTGCCCACGGTGTACTTGGGTATGTGGTGCCCGCGGTGTACTAGGGTATGTGGTGCCCGCGATGTATTAGGGTATGTGGTGCCCGCGGTATACTTGGGTATGTGGTGCCCGCGATGAAGTTGGGTATGTGATGCCCGCGGTGTAGTTGGGTATGTGATGCCCGCGGTGTACTACGGTATGAGGTACCCGCGGTATACTTGGGTATGTGATGCCCACGGTGTATTTGGGTATGTGATGCCCACGGTGTACTAGGGTATGTGGTGCCCGCGATGTAGTTGGGTATGTGATGCCCGCGGTGTTGTTGGGTATGTGATGCCCACGGTGTACTAGAGGATGTGGTGCCCGCGGTGTACTTGGGTATGTGATGCCCGCGGTGTACTTGGGTATGTGGTGCCCGCGGTGTACTTGGGTATGTGGTGCCCACGGTGTACTTGGGTATGTGGTGCCTGCGGTGTACTTGAGTATGTGGTGCCCGCGGTGTACTAGGGTATGTAATGCCCGCGGTTTACTTGGGTATGTGGTGCCCGCGGTGTACTAGGGTATGTGATGCCCGCGGTGTACTTGGGTATGTGGTGCCCGCGATGTACTAGGGTATGTGATGCCCGCAGTGTAGTTGGGTATGTGATGCCCGCGGTGTACTAGGGTATGTGGTGCCCGCGGTGTAGTTGGGTATGTGGTGCCCGCGGTGTAGTTGGGTATGTGATGCCCGCGGTGTACTAGGGTATGTGGTGCCCGCGGTGTTGTTGGGTATGTGATGCCCACGGTGTACTAGAGGATGTGGTGCCCGCGGTGTACTTGGGTATGTGATGCCCGCGGTGTACTTGGGTATGTGGTGCCCGCGGTGTACTTGGGTATGTGGTGCCCACGGTGTACTTGGGTATGTGGTGCCTGCGGTGTACTTGGGTATGTGGTGCCCGCGGTGTACTAGGGTATGTGATGCCCGCAGTGTACTAGGGTATGTGATGCCCGCAGTGTACTAGGGTATGTGGTGCCCGCGATGAAGTTGGGTATGTGATGCCCGCGGTGTATTTGGGTATGTGATGCCCACGGTGTACTAGGATATGTGGTGCCCGCGATGAAGTTGGGTATGTGATGCCCGCGGTGTATTTGGGTATGTGATGCCCGCGGTTTACTTGGGTATGTGGTGCCCGCGGTGTACTAGGGTATGTGGTGCCCGCGGTGTACTAGGGTATGTGATGCCCGCAGTGTACTAGGGTATGTGATGCCCGCAGTGTACTAGGGTATGTGGTGCCCGCGATGAAGTTGGGTATGTGATGCCCGCGGTGTATTTGGGTATGTGATGCCCACGGTGTACTAGGATATGTGGTGCCCGCGATGAAGTTGGGTATGTGATGCCCGCGGTGTATTTGGGTATGTGATGCCCACGGTGTACTAGGATATGTGGTGGCCGCGGTTTTCTTGGGTATGTGATGCCCGCGGTTTACTTGGGTATGTGGTGCCCGCGGTGTACTAGGGTATGTGATGCCCGCGGTGTAGTTGGGTATGTGGTGCCCGCGGTGTACTTGGGTATGTGGTGCCCGCGGTGTACTAGGGTATGTGATGCCCGCAGTGTAGTTGGGTATGTGATGCCCGCGGTGTACTTGGGTATGTGGTGCCCGCGATGTAGTTGGGTATGTGATGCCCGCGGTGTTGTTGGGTATGTGATGCCCACGGTGAACTAGGGTATGTGGTGCCCGCGGGATACTTGGGTATGTGATGCCCACGGTGTACTAGGGTATGAGATGCCCGCGGTGTACTAGGGTATGTGGTGCCCGCGGGGTACTAGGGTTTGTGGTGCCCGCGGTGTACTAGGGTATGTGGTGCCCGCGGTGTACTAGGATGTGTGGTGCCCGCGGTATACTTGGGTATGTGGTGCCCGCGGTATACTTGGGTATGTGGTGCCCGCGGTATACTTGGGTATGTAGTGCCCGCGGTATAGTTGGGTATGTGATGCCCGCGGTGTATTTGGGTATGTGATGCCCGTGGTGTACTAGGGTATGTGATGCCCGCGGTGTACTTGGGAAAGTGGTGCCCGCGGTGTACTAGGGTATGTGATGCCCGCAGTGTACTAGGGTATGTGGTGCCCGCGATGAAGTTGGGTATGTGATGCCCGCGGTGTATTTGGGTATGTGATGCCCACGGTGTACTAGGATATGTGGTGGCCGCGGTATACTTGAGTATGTGATGCCCGCGGTGTACTAGGGTATGTAATGCCCGCGGTTTACTTGGGTATGTGGTGCCCGCGGTGTACTAGGGTATGTGATGCCCGCGGTGTACTTGGGTATGTGGTGCCCGCGATGTACTAGGGTATGTGATGCCCGCAGTGTAGTTGGGTATGTGATGCCCGCGGTGTACTAGGGTATGTGGTGCCCGCGGTGTAGTTGGGTATGTGGTGCCCGCGGTGTAGTTGGGTATGTGATGCCCGCGGTGTACTAGGGTATGTGGTGCCCGCGGTGTTGTTGGGTATGTGATGCCCACGGTGTACTAGAGGATGTGGTGCCCGCGGTGTACTTGGGTATGTGATGCCCGCGGTGTACTTGGGTATGTGGTGCCCGCGGTGTACTTGGGTATGTGGTGCCCACGGTGTACTTGGGTATGTGGTGCCTGCGGTGTACTTGGGTATGTGGTGCCCGCGGTGTACTAGGGTATGTGATGCCCGCAGTGTACTAGGGTATGTGATGCCCGCAGTGTACTAGGGTATGTGGTGCCCGCGATGAAGTTGGGTATGTGATGCCCGCGGTGTATTTGGGTATGTGATGCCCACGGTGTACTAGGATATGTGGTGCCCGCGATGAAGTTGGGTATGTGATGCCCGCGGTGTATTTGGGTATGTGATGCCCACGGTGTACTAGGATATGTGGTGGCCGCGGTTTTCTTGGGTATGTGATGCCCGCGGTGTACTAGGGTATGTGATGCCCGCGGTTTACTTGGGTATGTGGTGCCCGCGGTGTACTAGGGTATGTGATGCCCGCGGTGTAGTTGGGTATGTGGTGCCCGCGGTGTACTTGGGTATGTGGTGCCCGCGGTGTACTAGGGTATGTGATGCCCGCAGTGTAGTTTTTTTTTTATTTTTATTTTTATTTATTAAGGAAAAGCAAACAGCTACATTATAAAGTAGTAAAATAATAAACTAAAAATAATACAAGTAACAAGTGTTGATAATGTAGCCCACATGGCTATTCACAGATTAATATATGTATACATGTTAAACGAAAAGTTTCTGCTAAATGACTGCTGATTGCAGGCTGAACAGTATTATAAGAAAAAATAACAAAAGTGTAGACATTATAAAGATTATAAGAGAAAACAATAGGTAGGTACGTAACAAGTAGGTACTCATATGAGTTCAAAACTAAAGGTAATAGCCGACTACGCTAAGATTTTAATGTGTAGGTACCTACTTAAGTATATGCAACTCAATAAACAATTAACATTTAAAATTATGCAGTTCAAACCTTTACATATGACCCAAGTACATACAATAAAAATAAAAACTTATAATATGTATATTTTTCGTTTGTGATTTTATTATAATATGATTTTAGTACAAAGATGACTTTATAAAACTAGTATGAGGTGGGCCAGTGTGTTTGTGAGCTACAAGAAAATAGATAAACATCTACTAAGTATACATACCTACGTAGTCTGATCAACTCATAGCTATGCACTAGCTACGCGTAGACGACTATCATACGAAGATAAGAAAGTTAAGTATAAAATAGTTACAAAAATGCAAAACAAAATAAACTACTTATCTATAAACAAAAGCATAGCAACTATCTATCCATTGACGTTTTTATCTCTTTTAAGTTTATGGAGGTCCTTCGCCGATCTGATTGCAATTGCTGGGCTGTCATCTCTTTCTCTAAGAAGGACTGTCGAGTTTCTAATCCAGACATATTTATACTGAATTTCTTTTGCAAGCTCACGACATTGGCGAAACAACTGTTTTCGCTTAATTGTCAGATGCTCGTTCATGTAAATCTTGGTGGGCGTCCCTGGAATGTCGATTCGATCGGACATTAGAGATTTGGTCTTCCGGAAGGTGCTAAGCATGTTATCTCTTTGTATGCGAGTGGTTAATTTTAGAATTATGTTTTTTGGCTTATCTCCCCCTTGATGTGCGTGCGGCACTCTATGGACAGACACTATGTCTCTGTGGTGTAACTGAAAACCGATAGCAGTTCCAATATCTACAACAATTCCGATCAAATTTTCATTGCGTCGCTCCAGTACGTTACAGATCTCCACGTTACATTGTCTCGCTTGTTGTTCAAGAGTGTCAATCTTGAACTCCAGACCAGATATGGCAGTCAATGCAGGTTCGCATGAAGCACCTGTTACATCATCAACGCGGTTTTTTAACATGTCGTGAGCATCCTTCTGACACTGTACGGCGCCTTGAAGAGTTATAATTTCGGTATTAATTTGGGAGATGTTCAACCTCATAGTTGTTTGCTCCATGCGAATAGCTCTCATTTCTGACTGTATTTCAGTCAAAGTGTCTTTGATGTCATCTCTCATCTTCGCCATGTCCGCGCCCATGTCACTCCGCCATACCTGTAGGGCGCCTAACAACTCGTTAAATTTATCGACAGTAATTATCTGTGGTTGTGAAATCAAGGATGGTTCTGGCATCGGAGACAACGGTATTTCTGTATTGGAGTTATCACACGGTAAGGTATCCGTGGGTTTTTCGATGATGGGAATTTGATTATGGCGCACTGGAGTGTTATGGTTCGATTTATTGCGTCTCTTCAAAGTGGTACAAGTGGGGCACACCCAATTTGCGCGGCTATCCTTGGAAAGGGATATAAACTGGTCTGTCTTCATACCCAGACATTCATAGTCATACTTGCGGATGCAGACATGGCAGCTTAAATAGTTATCCAGTTTAAGAGTTTTCTTACAGCCTTCGCATTCCATTGTAATATTAGATAAGAAATGTATTTAATATATTCGTATTTATTTGTCTGAAGTTCCAAAATGCCAAATTACTTTGGTTTATTCCACAGTGACATCTATTGTACAAGCGCCAAAAGTTGTGTTGAATCGTCTCCAGTATTGATAAGATTGCGCCAAGGTTCGAATATGGAATTATAGCGACATCTAACGTGGAGTTGTGGAAACTTCGGCACATGTAAACAAAGTCGGCCGGCGTCTTGCGTATTAGGGTATATTGAGGTTATAATAATATTAATGATCACTTTAAGTCAGATAGTTTAGTGCTGAACAGTGTTTATATCACTCACTATGTACATTTTCCAGGGTTTGTAGAATAATTATAATTTGGTACTTCACCACGCCAGCACAAATAAAACGAATTACACAACACATTAAAATCGTTCAATCACTTCACAGCATCTGAGTATTATGCTTACTATGCGCTCAGTTGTTTAATTATGCAACAGGTTACACAATTCACATTTATGTTACGTAAAAAAGGGCTTTTAGTATTTTTAAATATTTTTTACAAAAAGGTTAACTCTGATGGATGCATCGCAATCAGCTCCATCTAGCAGAACGCAGTATATAGTTGGGTATGTGATGCCCGCGGTGTACTTGGGTATGTGATGCCCGCGGTGTACTAGGGTATGTGATGCCCGCGGTTTACTTGGGTATGTGATGCCCGCAGTGTAGTTGGGTATGTGATGCCCGCGGTGTACTAGGGTATGTGGTGCCCGCGGTTTATTTGGGTATGTGATGCCCACGGTGTACTAGGATATGTGGTGGCCGCGGTTTACTTGGGTATGTGATGCCCGCGGTGTACTAGGGTATGTGATGCCCGCGGTTTACTTGGGTATGTGGTGCCCGCAGTGTACTAGGGTATGAGATGCCCGCGGTGTAGTTGGGTATGTGGTGCCCGCGGTGTACTTGGGTATGTGGTGCCCGCGGTGTACTAGGGTATGTGATGCCCGCAGTGTAGTTGGGTATGTGATGCCCGCGGTTTACTTGGGTATGTGGTGCCCGCAGTGTACTAGGGTATGAGATGCCCGCGGTGTAGTTGGGTATGTGGTGCCCGCGGTGTACTTGGGTATGTGGTGCCCGCGGTGTACTAGGGTATGTGATGCCCGCAGTGTAGTTGGGTATGTGATGCCCGCGGTGTACTTGGGTATGTGATGCCCGCGGTTTACTTGGGTATGTGATGCCCGCAGTGTAGTTGGGTATGTGATGCCCGCGGTGTACTAGGGTATGTGATGCCCGCGGTGTCATTGGGTATGTGGTGCCCGCGGTGTACTAGGGTATGTGGTGCCCGCAGTGTACTAGGGTATGTGGTGCCCGCGGTGTAGTTGGGTATATGATGCCCGAGGTGTACTAGGGTATGTGGTGCCCGCGGTGTACTAGGGTATGTGGTGCCCGCGGTGTAGTTGGGTATGTGATGCCCGAGGTGTACTTGGGTTTGTGGTGCCCACGGTGTAGTTGGGTATGTGATGCCCGCGGTGTACTTGGGTATGTGGTGCCCGCGGTGTACTAGGGTATGTGATGCCCGCGATGTACTAGGGTATGTGGTGCCCGCGGTGTAGTTGGGTATGTGATGCCCGCGGTGAACTTGGGTATGTGGTGCCCGCGGTGTACTTGGGTATGTGGTGCCCGCGGTGTACTTGGGTATGTGGTGCCCGCGGTGTAGTTGGGTATGTGATGCCCGCGGTGTACTTGGGTATGTGGTGCCCGCGGTGTACTTGGGTATGTGGTGCCCGCGGTGTACTTGGGTATGTGATGCCCGCGGTGTACTTGGGTATGTGGTGCCCGCGGTGTACTTGGGTATGTGGTGCCCACGGTGTTCTTGGGTATGTGGTGCCTGCGGTGTACTTGGGTATGTGGTGCCCGCGGTGTACTAGGGTATGTGATGCCCGCAGTGTACTAGGGTATGTGATGCCCGCAGTGTACTAGGGTATGTGGTGCCCGCGATGAAGTTGGGTATGTGATGCCCGCGGTGTAGTT
Source organism: Ecliptopera silaceata (assembly GCA_932527185.1). Lineage (NCBI taxonomy): Eukaryota > Metazoa > Arthropoda > Insecta > Lepidoptera > Geometridae > Ecliptopera > Ecliptopera silaceata. The sequence continues at coordinate 2,105,887 of OW052208.1, read as the reverse complement.
GGGTATGTGATGCCCGCGGTGTACTACGGTATGTGGTACCCGCGGTATACTTGGGTATGTGATGCCCACGGTGTACTAGGGTATGTGGTGCCCGCGGTGTAGTTGGGTATGTGATGCCCGAGGTGTACTTGGGTTTGTGGTGCCCACGGTGTAGTTGGGTATGTGATGCCCGCGGTGTACTTGGGTATGTGGTGCCCGCGGTGTACTAGGGTATGTGATGCCCGCGATGTACTAGGGTATGTGGTGCCCGCGGTGTAGTTGGGTATGTGATGCCCGAGGTGTACTTGGGTTTGTGGTGCCCACGGTGTAGTTGGGTATGTGATGCCCGCGGTGTACTTGCGTATGTGATGCCCGCAGTGTACTAGGGTATGTGGTGCCCGCGGTGTACTAGGGTATGTAATGCCCGCGGTTTACTTGGGTATGTGGTGCCCGCGGTGTACTAGGGTATGTGATGCCCGCGGTGTACTTGGGTATGTGATGCCCGCAGTGTAGTTGGGTATGTGATGCCCGCGGTGTACTAGGGTATGTGGTGCCCGTGGTGTAGTTGGGTATGTGATGCCCGCGGTGAACTTGGGTATGTGGTGCCCGCGGTGTACTTGGGTATGTGGTGCCCGCGGTGTAGTTGGGTATGTGATGCCCGCGGTGTACAAGGGTATGTGGTGCCCGCGGTGTTGTTGGGTATGTGATGCCCACGGTGTACTAGAGGATGTGGTGCCCGCGGTGTACTTGGGTATGTGATGCCCGCGGTGTACTTGGGTATGTGGTGCCCGCGGTGTACTTGGGTATGTGGTGCCCACGGTGTTCTTGGGTATGTGGTGCCTGCGGTGTACTTGGGTATGTGGTGCCCGCGGTGTACTAGGGTATGTGATGCCCGCAGTGTACTAGGGTATGTGATGCCCGCAGTGTACTAGGGTATGTGGTGCCCGCGATGAAGTTGGGTATGTGATGCCCGCGGTGTATTTGGGTATGTGATGCCCACGGTGTACTAGGATATGTGGTGCCCGCGATGAAGTTGGGTATGTGATGCCCGCGGTGTATTTGGGTATGTGATGCCCACGGTGTACTAGGATATGTGGTGGCCGCGGTTTTCTTGGGTATGTGATGCCCGCGGTTTACTTGGGTATGTGGTGCCCGCGGTGTACTAGGGTATGTGATACCCGCGGTGTAGTTGGGTATGTGGTGCCCGCGGTGTACTTGGGTATGTGGTGCCCGCGGTGTACTAGGGTATGTGATGCCCGCAGTGTAGTTGGGTATGTGATGCCCGCGGTGTACTTGGGTATGTGGTGCCCGCGATGTAGTTGGGTATGTGATGCCCGCGGTGTTGTTGGGTATGTGATGCCCACGGTGAACTAGGGTATGTGGTGCCCGCGGGATACTTGGGTATGTGATGCCCACGGTGTACTAGGGTATGAGATGCCCGCGGTGTACTAGGGTATGTGGTGCCCGCGGGGTACTAGGGTTTGTGGTGCCCGCGGTGTACTAGGGTATGTGGTGCCCGCGGTGTACTAGGATGTGTGATGCCCGCGGTATACTTGGGTATGTGGTGCCCGCGGTATACTTGGGTATGTGGTGCCCGCGGTATACTTGGGTATGTAGTGCCCGCGGTATAGTTGGGTATGTGATGCCCGCGGTGTATTTGGGTATGTGATGCCCGTGGTGTACTAGGGTATGTGATGCCCGCGGTGTACTTGGGAAAGTGGTGCCCACGGTGTACTTGGGTATGTGGTGCCCGCGGTGTACTAGTGTATGTGGTGCCCGCGATGTATTAGGGTATGTGTTGCCCGTGGTATACTTGGGTATGTGGTGCCCGCGGTGTATTTGGGTATGTGATGCCCACGGTGTACTAGGATATGTGGTGGCCGCGGTATACTTGGGTATGTGATGCCCGCGGTGTACTAGGGTATGTGATGCCCGCGGTGTAGTTGGGTATGTGATGCCCGTGGTGTACTAGGGTATGTGATGCCCGCGGTGTACTTGGGAAAGTGGTGCCCACGGTGTACTTGGGTATGTGGTGCCCGCGGTGTACTAGTGTATGAGGTGCCCGCGATGTATTAGGGTATGTGGTGCCCGTGGTTTACTTGGGTATGTGGTGCCCGCGATGAAGTTGGGTATGTGATGCCCGCGGTGTATTTGGGTATGTGATGCCAACGGTGTACGAGGATATGTGGTGTGATGCCCGCGGTGTACTAGGGTATGTGATGCCCGCGGTGTACTTGGGTATGTGGTGCCCGCGGTGTACTAGGGTATGTGATGCCCGCAGTGTAGTTGGGTATGTGATGCCCGCGGTGTACTAGGGTATGTGGTGCCCGCGGTGTAGTTGGGTATGTGGTGCCCGCGGTGTAGTTGGGTATGTGATGCCCGCGGTGTACTAGGGTATGTGGTGCCCGCGGTGTTGTTGGGTATGTAATGCCCACGGTGTACTAGAGGATGTGGTGCCCGCGGTGTACTTGGGTATGTGATGCCCGCGGTGTACTTGGGTATGTGGTGCCCGCGGTGTACTTGGGTATGTGGTGCCCACGGTGTACTTGGGTATGTGGTGCCTGCGGTGTACTTGGGTATGTGGTGCCCGCGGTGTACTAGGGTATGTGATGCCCGCAGTGTACTAGGGTATGTGATGCCCGCAGTGTACTAGGGTATGTGGTGCCCGCGATGAAGTTGGGTATGTGATGCCCGCGGTGTATTTGGGTATGTGATGCCCACGGTGTACTAGGATATGTGGTGCCCGCGATGAAGTTGGGTATGTGATGCCCGCGGTGTATTTGGGTATGTGATGCCCACGGTGTACTAGGATATGTGGTGGCCGCGGTTTTCTTGGGTATGTGATGCCCGCGGTGTACTAGGGTATGTGATGCCCGCGGTTTACTTGGGTATGTGGTGCCCGCGGTGTACTAGGGTATGTGATGCCCGCGGTGTAGTTGGGTATGTGGTGCCCGCGGTGTACTTGGGTATGTGGTGCCCGCGGTGTACTAGGGTATGTGATGCCCGCAGTGTACTTGGGTATGTGGTGCCCACGGTGTACTAGGGTATGTGATGCCCGCGGTTTACTTGGGTATGTGGTGCCCGCAGTGTACTAGGGTATGTGATGCCCGCGGTGTAGTTGGGTATGTGGTGCCCGCGGTGTACTTGGGTATGTGGTGCCCGCGGTGTACTAGGGTATGTGATGCCCGCAGTGTAGTTGGGTATGTGATGCCCGCGGTGTACTTGGGTATGTGATGCCCGCGGTTTACTTGGGTATGTGATGCCCGCAGTGTAGTTGGGTATGTGATGCCCGCGGTGTACTAGGGTATGTGATGCCCGCGGTGTCATTGGGTATGTGGTGCCCGCGGTGTACTAGGGTATGTGGTGCCCGCAGTGTACTAGGGTATGTGGTGCCCGCGGTGTAGTTGGGTATATGATGCCCGAGGTGTACTAGGGTATGTGGTGCCCGCGGTGTACTAGGGTATGTGGTGCCCGCGGTGTAGTTGGGTATGTGATGCCCGAGGTGTACTTGGGTTTGTGGTGCCCACGGTGTAGTTGGGTATGTGATGCCCGCGGTGTACTTGGGTATGTGGTGCCCGCGGTGTACTAGGGTATGTGATGCCCGCGATGTACTAGGGTATGTGGTGCCCGCGGTGTAGTTGGGTATGTGATGCCCGCGGTGAACTTGGGTATGTGGTGCCCGCGGTGTACTTGGGTATGTGGTGCCCGCGGTGTAGTTGGGTATGTGATGCCCGCGGTGTACTAGGGTATGTGGCGCCCGCGGTGTTGTTGGGTATGTGATGCCCACGGTGTACTAGAGGATGTGGTGCCCGCGGTGTACTTGGGTATGTGATGCCCGCGGTGTACTTGGGTATGTGGTGCCCGCGGTGTACTTGGGTATGTGGTGCCCACGGTGTTCTTGGGTATGTGGTGCCTGCGGTGTACTTGGGTATGTGGTGCCCGCGGTGTACTAGGGTATGTGATGCCCGCAGTGTACTAGGGTATGTGATGCCCGCAGTGTACTAGGGTATGTGGTGCCCGCGATGAAGTTGGGTATGTGATGCCCGCGGTGTAGTTGGGTATGTGATGCCCGCGGTGTACTACGGTATGTGGTACCCGCGGTATACTTGGGTATGTGATGCCCACGGTGTACTAGGGTATGTGGTGCCCGCGGTGTAGTTGGGTATGTGATGCCCGAGGTGTACTTGGGTTTGTGGTGCCCACGGTGTAGTTGGGTATGTGATGCCCGCGGTGTACTTGGGTATGTGGTGCCCGCGGTGTACTAGGGTATGTGATGCCCGCGATGTACTAGGGTATGTGGTACCCGCGGTGTAGTTGGGTATGTGATGCCCGAGGTGTACTTGGGTTTGTGGTGCCCACGGTGTAGTTGGGTATGTGATGCCCGCGGTGTACTTGCGTATGTGATGCCCGCAGTGTACTAGGGTATGTGGTGCCCGCGGTGTACTAGGGTATGTAATGCCCGCGGTTTACTTGGGTATGTGATGCCCGCGGTGTACTAGGGTATGTGATGCCCGCGGTGTAGTTGGGTATGTGATGCCCGCGGTGTACTTGGGTATGTGGTGCCCGCGGTGTACTTGGGTATGTGGTGCCCGCGGTGTAGTTGGGTATGTGATGCCCGCGGTGTACTAGGGTATGTGGTGCCCGCGGTGTACTTGGGTATGTGATGCACGCGGTGTACTAGGGTATATGATAACCGCGGTATACTTGGGTATGTGGTGCCCGCGGTGTACTTGGGTATGTGGTGCCCGCGGTGTACTTGGGTATGTGGTGCCCGCGGTGTACTTGGGTATGTGATGCCCGCGGTGTATTTGGGTATGTGATGCCCGCGGTGTATTTGGGTATGTGATGCCCGTGGTGTACTAGGGTATGTGATGCCCGCGGTGTACTTGGGAAAGTGGTGCCCACGGTGTACTTGGGTATGTGGTGCCCGCGGTGTACTAGTGTGGTGCCCGCGATGTATTAGGGTATGTGGTGCCCGTGGTATACTTGGGTATGTGGTGCCCGCGATGAAGTTGGGTATGTGATGCCCGCGGTGTATTTGGGTATGTGATGCCCACGGTGTACGAGGATATGTGGTGTGATGCCCGCGGTGTAGTTGGGTATGTGGTGCCCGCGGTGTACTTGGGTATGTGGTGCCCGCGGTGTACTAGGGTATGTGATGCCCGCAGTGTAGTTGGGTATGTGATGCCCGCGGTGTACTTGGGTATGTGGTGCCCGCGATGTAGTTGGGTATGTGATGCCCGCAGTGTAGTTGGGTATGTGATGCCCGCGGTGTACTTGGGTATGTGATGCCCGCGGTGTACTAGGGTATGTGATGCCCGCGGTTTACTTGGGTATGTGATGCCCGCAGTGTAGTTGGGTATGTGATGCCCGCGGTGTACTAGGGTATGTGGTGCCCGCGGTGTAGTTGGGTATGTGATGCCCGCGGTGAACTTGGGTATGTGGTGCCCGCGGTGTACTTGGGTATGTGATGCCCGCGGTTTACTTGGGTATGTGGTGCCCGCGGTGTACTAGGGTATGTGATGCCCGCGGTGTAGTTGGGTATGTGGTGCCCGCGGTGTACTAGGGTATGTGGTGCCCGCGATGTATTAGGGTATGTGGTGCCCGCGGTATACTTGGGTATGTGGTGCCCGCGATGAAGTTGGGTATGTGATGCCCGCGGTGTAGATGGGTATGTGATGCCCGCGGTGTACTACGGTATGTGGTACCCGCGGTATACCTGGGTATGTGATGCCCACGGTGTACTAGGGTATGTGGTGCCCGCGGTGTACTAGGGTTTGTGGTGCCCGCAGTGTACTAGGATGTGTGGTGCCCGCGGTGTACTAGGGTATGTGATGCCCGCGGTTTACTTGGGTATGTGATGCCCGCGGTGTACTAGGGTATGTGATGCCCGCGGTGTAGTTGGGTATGTGATGCCCGCGGTGTACTTGGGTATGTGGTGCCCGCGGTGTACTTGGGTATGTGGTGCCCGCGGTGTAGTTGGGTATGTGATGCCCGCGGTGTACTAGGGTATGTGGTGCCCGCGGTGTACTTGGGTATGTGATGCACGCGGTGTACTAGGGTATATGATAACCGCGGTATACTTGGGTATGTGGTGCCCGCGGTGTACTTGGGTATGTGGTGCCCGCGGTGTACTTGGGTATGTGGTGCCCGCGGTGTACTTGGGAAAGTGGTGCCCACGGTGTACTTGGGTATGTGGTGCCCGCGGTGTACTAGTGTGGTGCCCGCGATGTATTAGGGTATGTGGTGCCCGTGGTATACTTGGGTATGTGGTGCCCGCGATGAAGTTGGGTATGTGATGCCCGCGGTGTATTTGGGTATGTGATGCCCACGGTGTACGAGGATATGTGGTGTGATGCCCGCGGTGTAGTTGGGTATGTGGTGCCCGCGGTGTACTTGGGTATGTGGTGCCCGCGGTGTACTAGGGTATGTGATGCCCGCAGTGTAGTTGGGTATGTGATGCCCGCGGTGTACTTGGGTATGTGGTGCCCGCGATGTAGTTGGGTATGTGATGCCCGCAGTGTAGTTGGGTATGTGATGCCCGCGGTGTACTTGGGTATGTGATGCCCGCGGTGTACTAGGGTATGTGATGCCCGCGGTTTACTTGGGTATGTGATGCCCGCAGTGTAGTTGGGTATGTGATGCCCGCGGTGTACTTGGGTATGTGGTGCCCGCGATGTAGTTGGGTATGTGATGCCCGCAGTGTAGTTGGGTATGTGATGCCCGCGGTGTACTTGGGTATGTGATGCCCGCGGTTTACTTGGGTATGTGGTGCCCGCGGTGTACTAGGGTATGTGGTGCCCGCGGTGTACTTGGGTATGTGATGCCCGCGGTTTACTTGGGTATGTGGTGCCCGCGGTGTACTAGGGTATGTGATGCCCGCGGTGTAGTTGGGTATGTGGTGCCCGCGGTGTACTAGGGTATGTGGTGCCCGCGATGTATTAGGGTATGTGGTGCCCGCGGTATACTTGGGTATGTGGTGCCCGCGATGAAGTTGGGTATGTGATGCCCGCGGTGTAGTTGGGTATGTGATGCCCGCGGTGTACTACGGTATGTGGTACCCGCGGTATACTTGGGTATGTGATGCCCACGGTGTACTAGGGTATGTGGTGCCCGCGGTGTACTAGGGTTTGTGGTGCCCGCAGTGTACTAGGATGTGTGGTGCCCGCGGTGTACTAGGGTATGTGCTGCCCGCGGTTTACTTGGGTATGTGATGCCCGCGGTGTACTAGGGTATGTGATGCCCGTGGTGTAGTTGGGTATGTGATGCCCGCGGTGTACTACGGTATGTGGTACCCGCGGTATACTTGGGTATGTGATGCCCACGGTGTACTAGGGTATGTGGTGCCCGCGGTGTACTAGGGTTTGTGGTGCCCGCAGTGTACTAGGATGTGTGGTGCCCGCGGTGTACTAGGGTATGTGCTGCCCGCGGTTTACTTGGGTATGTGATGCCCGCGGTGTACTAGGGTATGTGATGCCCGTGGTGTAGTTGGGTATGTGATGCCCGCGGTGTACTACGGTATGTGGTACCCGCGGTATACTTGGGTATGTGATGCCCACGGTGTACTAGGGTATGTGGTGCCCGCGGTGTACTAGGGTTTGTGGTGCCCGCAGTGTACTAGGATGTGTGGTGCCCGCGGTGTACTAGGGTATGTGATGCCCGCGGTTTACTTGGGTATGTGATGCCCGCGGTGTACTAGGCTATGTGATGCCCGTGGTGTAGTTGGGTATGTGGTGCCCGCGGTGTACTTGGGTATGTGGTGCCCACGGTGTACTTGGGTATGTGATGCCTGCGATGTACTTGGGTATGTGGTGCCCGCGGTGTACTAGGGTATGTGATGCCCGCAGTGTACTAGGGTATGTGGTGCCCGCGATGAAGTTGGGTATGTGATGCCCGCGGTGTATTTGGGTATGTGATGCCCACGGTGTACTAGGATATGTGGTGGCCGCGGTATACTTGGGTATGTGATGCCCGCGGTGTACTAGGGTATGTAATGCCCGCGGTTTACTTGGGTATGTGATGCCCGCGGTGTACTAGGGTATGTGGTGCCCGCGGTGTTGTTGGGTATGTGATGCCCACGGTGTACTAGAGGATGTGGTGCCCGCGGTGTACTTGGGTATGTGGTGCCCGCGGTGTACTAGGGTATGTGATGCCCGCAGTGTAGTTGGGTATGTGATGCCCGCGGTGTACTAGGGTATGTGGTGCCCGCGGTGTAGTTGGGTATGTGGTGCCCGCGGTGTAGTTGGGTATGTGATGCCCGCGGTGTACTAGGGTATGTGGTGCCCGCGGTGTTGTTGGGTATGTGATGCCCACGGTGTACTAGAGGATGTGGTGCCCGCGGTGTACTAGGGTATGTGATGCCCGCAGTGTACTAGGGTATGTGATGCCCGCAGTGTACTAGGGTATGTGGTGCCCGCGATGAAGTTGGGTATGTGATGCCCGCGGTGTATTTGGGTATGTGATGCCCACGGTGTACTAGGATATGTGGTGCCCGCGATGAAGTTGGGTATGTGATGCCCGCGGTGTATTTGGGTATGTGATGCCCACGGTGTACTAGGATATGTGGTGGCCGCGGTTTTCTTGGGTATGTGATGCCCGCGGTGTACTAGGGTATGTGATGCCCGCGGTTTACTTGGGTATGTGGTGCCCGCGGTGTACTAGGGTATGTGATGCCCGCGGTGTAGTTGGGTATGTGGTGCCCGCGGTGTACTTGGGTATGTGGTACCCGCGGTATACTTGGGTATGTGATGCCCACGGTGTACTAGGGTATGTGGTGCCCGCGGTGTACTAGGGTTTGTGGTGCCCGCAGTGTACTAGGATGTGTGGTGCCCGCGGTGTACTAGGGTATGTGATGCCCGCGGTTTACTTGGGTATGTGATGCCCGCGGTGTACTAGGCTATGTGATGCCCGTGGTGTAGTTGGGTATGTGGTGCCCGCGGTGTACTTGGGTATGTGGTGCCCACGGTGTACTTGGGTATGTGATGCCTGCGATGTACTTGGGTATGTGGTGCCCGCGGTGTACTAGGGTATGTGATGCCCGCAGTGTACTAGGGTATGTGGTGCCCGCGATGAAGTTGGGTATGTGATGCCCGCGGTGTATTTGGGTATGTGATGCCCACGGTGTACTAGGATATGTGGTGGCCGCGGTATACTTGGGTATGTGATGCCCGCGGTGTACTAGGGTATGTAATGCCCGCGGTTTACTTGGGTATGTGATGCCCGCGGTGTACTAGGGTATGTGGTGCCCGCGGTGTTGTTGGGTATGTGATGCCCACGGTGTACTAGAGGATGTGGTGCCCGCGGTGTACTTGGGTATGTGGTGCCCGCGGTGTACTAGGGTATGTGATGCCCGCAGTGTAGTTGGGTATGTGATGCCCGCGGTGTACTAGGGTATGTGGTGCCCGCGGTGTAGTTGGGTATGTGGTGCCCGCGGTGTAGTTGGGTATGTGATGCCCGCGGTGTACTTGGGTATGTGGTGCCCGCGGTGTTGTTGGGTATGTGATGCCCACGGTGTACTAGAGGATGTGGTGCCCGCGGTGTACTAGGGTATGTGATGCCCGCAGTGTACTAGGGTATGTGATGCCCGCAGTGTACTAGGGTATGTGGTGCCCGCGATGAAGTTGGGTATGTGATGCCCGCGGTGTATTTGGGTATGTGATGCCCACGGTGTACTAGGATATGTGGTGCCCGCGATGAAGTTGGGTATGTGATGCCCGCGGTGTATTTGGGTATGTGATGCCCACGGTGTACTAGGATATGTGGTGGCCGCGGTTTTCTTGGGTATGTGATGCCCGCGGTGTACTAGGGTATGTGATGCCCGCGGTTTACTTGGGTATGTGGTGCCCGCGGTGTACTAGGGTATGTGATGCCCGCGGTGTAGTTGGGTATGTGGTGCCCGCGGTGTACTTGGGTATGTGGTGCCCGCGGTGTACTAGGGTATGTGATGCCCGCAGTGTAGTTGGGTATGTGATGCCCGCGGTGTACTTGGGTATGTGATGCCCGCGGTGTACTAGGGTATGTGATGCCCGCGGTTTACTTGGGTATGTGATGCCCGCAGTGTAGTTGGGTATGTGATGCCCGCGGTGTACTAGGGTATGTGGTGCCCGCGGTTTATTTGGGTATGTGATGCCCACGGTGTACTAGGATATGTGGTGGCCGCGGTTTACTTGGGTATGTGATGCCCGCGGTGTACTAGGGTATGTGATGCCCGCGGTTTACTTGGGTATGTGGTGCCCGCAGTGTACTAGAGTATGTGATTCCCGCGGTGTAGTTGGGTATGTGGTGCCCGCGGTGTACTTGGGTATGTGGTGCCCGCGGTGTACTAGGGTATGTGATGCCCGCAGTGTAGTTGGGTATGTGATGCCCGCGGTGTACTTGGGTATGTGATGCCCGCGGTTTACTTGGGTATGTGATGCCCGCAGTGTAGTTGGATATGTGATGCCCGCGGTGTACTAGGGTATGTGATGCCCGCGGTGTCATTGGGTATGTGGTGCCCGCGGTGTACTAGGGTATGTGGTGCCCGCAGTGTACTAGGGTATGTGGTGCCCGCGGTGTAGTTGGGTATATGATGCCCGAGGTGTACTTGGGTATGTGGTGCCCGCGGTGTACTAGGGTATGTGGTGCCCGCGGTGTAGTTGGGTATGTGATGCCCGAGGTGTACTTGGGTTTGTGGTGCCCACGGTGAAGTTGGGTATGTGATGCCCGCGGTGTACTTGGGTATGTGGTGCCCGCGGTGTACTAGGGTATGTGATGCCCGCGATGTACTAGGGTATGTGGTGCCCGCGGTGTAGTTGGGTATGTGATGCCCGAGGTGTACTTGGGTTTGTGGTGCCCACGGTGTAGTTGGGTATGTGATGCCCGCGGTGTACTTGCGTATGTGATGCCCGCAGTGTACTAGGGTATGTGGTGCCCGCGGTGTACTAGGGTATGTAATGCCCGCGGTTTACTTGGGTATGTGGTGCCCGCGGTGTACTAGGGTATGTGATTCCCGCGGTGTACTTGGGTATGTGATGCCCGCAGTGTAGTTGGGTATGTGATGCCCGCGGTGTACTAGGGTATGTGGTGCCCGCGGTGTAGTTGGGTATGTGATGCCCGCGGTGAACTTGGGTATGTGGTGCCCGCGGTGTACTTGGGTATGTGGTGCCCGCGGTGTAGTTGGGTATGTGATGCCCGCGGTGTACTAGGGTATGTGGTGCCCGCGGTGTTGTTGGGTATGTGATGCCCACGGTGTACTAGAGGATGTGGTGCCCGCGGTGTACTTGGGTATGTGATGCCCGCGGTGTACTTGGGTATGTGGTGCCCACGGTGTACTTGGGTATGTGGTGCCCACGGTGTTCTTGGGTATGTGGTGCCTGCGGTGTACTTGGGTATGTGGTGCCCGCGGTGTACTAGGGTATGTGATGCCCGCAGTGTACTAGGGTATGTGATGCCCGCAGTGTACTAGGGTATGTGGTGCCCGCGATGAAGTTGGGTATGTGATGCCCGCGGTGTATTTGGGTATGTGATGCCCACGGTGTACTAGGGTATGTGATGCCCGCGATGTACTAGGGTATGTGGTGCCCGCGGTGTAGTTGGGTATGTGATGCCCGAGGTGTACTTGGGTTTGTGGTGCCCACGGTGTAGTTGGGTATGTGATGCCCGCGGTGTACTTGCGTATGTGATGCCCGCAGTGTACTAGAGTATGTGGTGCCCGCGGTGTACTAGGGTATGTAATGCCCGCGGTTTACTTGGGTATGTGGTGCCCGCGGTGTACTAGGGTATGTGATGCCCGCGGTGTACTTGGGTATGTGATGCCCGCAGTGTAGTTGGGTATGTGATGCCCGCGGTGTACTAGGGTATGTGGTGCCCGCGGTGTAGTTGGGTATGTGATGCCCGCGGTGAACTTGGGTATGTGGTGCCCGCGGTGTACTTGGGTATGTGGTGCCCGCGGTGTAGTTGGGTATGTGATGCCCGCGGTGTACTAGGGTATGTGGTGCCCGCGGTGTTGTTGGGTATGTGATGCCCACGGTGTACTAGAGGATGTGGTGCCCGCGGTGTACTTGGGTATGTGATGCCCGCGGTGTACTTGGGTATGTGGTGCCCGCGGTGTACTTGGGTATGTGGTGCCCACGGTGTTCTTGGGTATGTGGTGCCTGCGGTGTACTTGGGTATGTGGTGCCCGCGGTGTACTAGGGTATGTGATGCCCGCGGTGTACTAGGGTATGTGATGCCCGCGGTTAACTTGGGTATGTGATGCCCGCAGTGTAGTTGGGTATGTGATGCCCGCGGTGTACTAGGGTATGTGGTGCCCGCGGTTTATTTGGGTATGTGATGCCCACGGTGTACTAGGATATGTGGTGGCCGCGGTTTACTTGGGTATGTGATGCCCGCGGTGTACTAGGGTATGTGATGCCCGCGGTTTACTTGGGTATGTGGTGCCCGCGGTGTACTAGGGTATGTGATGCCCGCGGTGTAGTTGGGTATGTGGTGCCCGCGGTGTACTTGGGTATGTGGTGCCCGCGGTGTACTAAGGTATGTGATGCCCGCAGTGTAGTTGGGTATGTGATGCCCGCGGTGTACTTGGGTATGTGATGCCCGCGGTTTACTTGGGTATGTGATGCCCGCAGTGTAGTTGGGTATGTGATGCCCGCGGTGTACTAGGGTATGTGATGCCCGCGGTGTCATTGGGTATGTGGTGCCCGCGGTGTACTAGGGTATGTGGTGCCCGCAGTGTACTAGGGTATGTGGTGCCCGCGGTGTAGTTGGGTATATGATGCCCGAGGTGTACTAGGGTATGTGATGCCCGCGGTGTCATTGGGTATGTGGTGCCCGCGGTGTACTAGGGTATGTAATGCCCGCGGTTTACTTGGGTATGTGGTGCCCGCGGTGTACTAGGGTATGTGATGCCCGCGGTGTACTTGGGTATGTGGTGCCCGCGGTGTACTTGGGTATGTGGTGCCCGCGGTGTACTAGGGTATGTGATGCCCGCAGTGTAGTTGGGTATGTGATGCCCGCGGTGTACTTGGGTATGTGATGCCCGCGGTTTACTTGGGTATGTGATGCTCGCAGTGTAGTTGGGTATGTGATGCCCGCGGTGTACTAGGGTATGTGATGCCCGCGGTGTCATTGGGTATGTGGTGCCCGCGGTGTACTAGGGTATGTGGTGCCCGCAGTGTACTAGGGTATGTGGTGCCCGCGGTGTAGTTGGGTATATGATGCCCGAGGTGTACTTGGGTATGTGGTGCCCGCGGTGTACTAGGGTATGTGGTGCCCGCGGTGTAGTTGGGTATGTGATGCCCGCGGTGTAGTTGGGTATGTGATGCCCGCGGTGTACTTGCGTATGTGATGCCCGCGGTGTACTAGGGTATGTGATGCCCGCGATGTACTAGGGTATTTGGTGCCCGCAGTGTACTAGGGTATGTGATGCCCGCAGTGTACTAGGGTATGTGGTGCCCGCGGTGTAGTTGGGTATGTGATGCCCGCGGTGTACTTGGGTATGTGGTGCCCGCGGTGTAGTTGGGTATGTGATGCCCGCGGTGTACTAGGGTATGTGGTGCCCGCGGTGTACTAGGGTATTTGGTGCCCGCAGTGTACTAGGGTATGTGATGCCCGCGGTGTACTAGGGTATGTGGTGCCCGCGGTGTAGTAAGGTATGTGATGCCCGCGGTGTACTAGGGTATGTGGTGCCCGCGATGTAGTTGGGTATGTGATGCCCGCGGTGTACTAGGGTATGTGGTGCCCGCGGTGTACTAGGGTATGTGATGCCCACGGTATACTAGGGTATGTGGTGCCCGCGGTATACTAGGGTATGTGGTGCCCGCGGTGTACTAGGGTATGTGGTGCCCGCAGTGTACTAGGGTATGTGATGCCCGCGATGTACTAGGGTATTTGGTGCCCGCAGTGTACTAGGGTATGTGATGCCCGCGGTGTACTTGGGTATGTGGTGCCCGCGGTGTGGTTGGGTATGTGATGCCCGAGGTGTACTAGGGTATATGATGACCGCGGTGTACTTTGTGATGCCCGCGGTGTTGTTGGGTATGTGATGCCCGCGGTGTCGTTGGGTATGTGGTGCCCGCGGTGTACTAGGGTATGTGGTGCCCGCAGTGTACTAGGGTATGTGGTGCCCGCGGTGTAGTTGGGTATATGATGCCCGAGGTGTACTTGGGTATGTGGTGCCCGCGGTGTACTAGGGTATGTGGTGCCCGCGGTGTAGTTGGGTATGTGATGCCCGCGGTGTAGTTGGGTATGTGATGCCCGCGGTGTACTTGCGTATGTGATGCCCGCGGTGTACTAGGGTATGTGGTGCCCGCGGTGTACTAGGGTATGTGATGCCCGCGATGTACTAGGGTATTTGGTGCCCGCAGTGTACTAGGGTATGTGATGCCCGCAGTGTACTAGGGTATGTGGTGCCCGCGGTGTAGTTGGGTATGTGATGCCCGCGGTGTACTTGGGTATGTGGTGCCCGCGGTGTAGTTGGGTATGTGATGCCCGCGGTGTACTAGGGTATATGATGCCCGCGGTGTCATTGGGTATGTGATGCCCGCGATGTACTTGGGTATGTGATGCCCACGGTATACTAGGGTATGAGATGACCGCGGTGTACTTTGTGATGCCCGCGGTGTATGTGGTGCCCGCGGTGTAGTTGGGTATGTGATGCCCGCGGTGTACTTGGGTATGTGGTGCCCGCGGTGTAGTTGGGTATGTGATGCCCGCGGTGTACTAGGGTATGTGATGCCCGAGGTGTACTTGGGTATGTGGTGCCTGCGGTGTACTAGGGTATTTGATGCCCGCAGTGTACATGGGACTTGGGTATGTGGTGCCCGCGGTGTAGTTGGGTATGTGATGCCCGCGGTGTGCTAGGGTATGAGGTGCCCACGGTATACTTGGGTATGTGGTGCCCGCGGTGTTGTTAGGTATGTGATGCCCGCGGTGTACTAGGGTATGTGGTGCCCGCGGTGTAGTTAGTTATGTGATGCCCGCGGTGTACTAGGGTATGTGGTGCCCGCGGTATACTTGGGTATGTGGTGCCCGCGGTATACTTGGGTATGTGGTGTACTAGGGTATGTGATGCCGCGGTGTACTAGGGTATGTGGTGCCCGCAGTGTACTAGGGTATGTGGTGCCCACGGTGTACTTGGGTATGTGGTGCCCGCGGTATACTTGGGTATGTGGTGCCCGCGGTATACTAGGGTATGTGATGCCCGCGGTGTACTAGGGTATGTGGTGCCCGCAGTGTACTAGGGTATGTGGTGCCCGCGGTGTACTAGGGTATGTGATGCCCGCGATGTACTAGGGTATGTGGTGCCCGCGGTGTAGTTGGGTATGTGATGCCCGCGGTGTAGTTGGGTATGTGATGCCCGAGGTGTACTTGGGTTTGTGGTGCCCACGGTGTAGTTGGGTATGTGATGCCCGCGGTGTACTAGGGTATGTGGTGCCCACGGTGTAGTTGGGTATGTGATGCCCGCGGTGTAGTTGGGTATGTGGTGCCCGCGGTGTACTTGGGTATGTGGTGCCCGCGGTGTACTAGGGTATGTGATGCCCGCAGTGTAGTTGGGTATGTGATGCCCGCGGTGTACTTGGGTATGTGATGCCCGCGGTTTACTTGGGTATGTGATGCCCGCAGTGTAGTTGGGTATGTGATGCCCGCGGTGTACTAGGGTATGTGATGCCCGCGGTGTCATTGGGTATGTGGTGCCCGCGGTGTACTAGGGTATTTGGTGCCCGCAGTGTACTAGGGTATGTGATGCCCGCAGTGTACTAGGGTATGTGGTGCCCGCGGTGTAGTTGGGTATGTGATGCCCGCGGTGTACTTGGGTATGTGGTGCCCGCGGTGTAGTTGGGTATGTGATGCCCGCGGTGTACTAGGGTATGTGGTGCCCGCGGTGTACTAGGGTATGTGATGCCCACGGTATACTAGGGTATGTGGTGCCCGCGGTATACTAGGGTATGTGGTGCCCGCGGTGTACTAGGGTATGTGGTGCCCGCGGTGTACTAGGGTATGTGATGCCCGCGATGTACTAGGGTATTTGGTGCCCGCAGTGTACTAGGGTATGTGATGCCCGCGGTGTACTAGGGTATGTGGTGCCCGCGGTGTAGTAAGGTATGTGATGCCCGCGGTGTACTAGGGTATGTGGTGCCCGCGATGTAGTTGGGTATGTGATGCCCGCGGTGTACTAGGGTATGTGGTGCCCGCGGTGTACTAGGGTATGTGATGCCCACGGTATACTAGGGTATGTGGTGCCCGCGGTATACTAGGGTATGTGGTGCCCGCGGTGTACTAGGGTATGTGGTGCCCGCAGTGTACTAGGGTATGTGATGCCCGCGATGTACTAGGGTATTTGGTGCCCGCAGTGTACTAGGGTATGTGATGCCCGCGGTGTACTTGGGTATGTGGTGCCCGCGGTGTGGTTGGGTATGTGATGCCCGAGGTGTACTAGGGTATATGATGACCGCGGTGTACTTTGTGATGCCCGCGGTGTAGTTGGGTATGTGATGCCCGCGGTGTCGTTGGGTATGTGGTGCCCGCGGTGTACTAGGGTATGTGGTGCCCGCAGTGTACTAGGGTATGTGGTGCCCGCGGTGTAGTTGGGTATGTGATGCCCGCGGTGTACTTGGGTATGTGGTGCCCGCGGTGTTGTTAGGTATGTGATGCCCGCGGTGTACTAGGGTATGTGGTGCCCGCGGTGTAGTTAGTTATGTGATGCCCGCGGTGTACTAGGGTATGTGGTGCCCGCGGTATACTTGGGTATGTGGTGCCCGCGGTATACTTGGGTATGTGGTGTACTAGGGTATGTGATGCCGCGGTGTACTAGGGTATGTGGTGCCCGCAGTGTACTAGGGTATGTGGTGCCCACGGTGTACTTGGGTATGTGATGCCCGCGGTATACTTGGGTATGTGGTGCCCGCGGTATACTAGGGTATGTGATGCCCGCGGTGTACTAGGGTATGTGGTGCCCGCGGTGTACTAGGGTATGTGGTGCCCGCGGTGTACTAGGGTATGTGATGCCCGCGATGTACTAGGGTATGTGGTGCCCGCGGTGTAGTTGGGTATGTGATGCCCGCGGTGTAGTTGGGTATGTGATGCCCGAGGTGTACTTGGGTTTGTGGTGCCCACGGTGTAGTTGGGTATGTGATGCCCGCGGTGTACTAGGGTATGTGGTGCCCACGGTGTAGTTGGGTATGTGATGCCCGCGGTGTAGTTGGGTATGTGGTGCCCGCGGTGTACTTGGGTATGTGGTGCCCGCGGTGTACTAGGGTATGTGATGCCCGCAGTGTAGTTGGGTATGTGATGCCTGCGGTGTACTTGGGTATGTGATGCCCGCGGTTTACTTGGGTATGTGATGCCCGCAGTGTAGTTGGGTATGTGATGCCCGCGGTGTACTAGGGTATGTGATGCCCGCGGTGTCATTGGGTATGTGGTGCCCGCGGTGTACTAGGGTATGTGGTGCCCGCAGTGTACTAGGGTATGTAGTGCTCGCGG
Organism: Ecliptopera silaceata; assembly: GCA_932527185.1. Classification (NCBI taxonomy): domain Eukaryota; kingdom Metazoa; phylum Arthropoda; class Insecta; order Lepidoptera; family Geometridae; genus Ecliptopera; species Ecliptopera silaceata. Next base: position 2,088,451 of record OW052208.1, on the reverse strand, counting down.
TGTAGTTGGGTATATGATGCCCGAGGTGTACTTGGGTATGTGGTGCCCGCGGTGTACTAGGGTATGTGGTGCCCGCGGTGTAGTTGGGTATGTGATGCCCGAGGTGTACTTGGGTTTGTGGTGCCCACGGTGTAGTTGGGTATGTGATGCCCGCGGTGTACTTGGGTATGTGGTGCCCGCGGTGTACTAGGGTATGTGATGCCCGCGATGTACTAGGGTATGTGGTGCCCGCGGTGTAGTTGGGTATGTGATGCCCGAGGTGTACTTGGGTTTGTGGTGCCCACGGTGTAGTTGGGTATGTGATGCCCAGGGTGTACTTGCGTATGTGATGCCCGCGGTGTACTAGGGTATGTGGTGCCCGCGGTGTACTAGGGTATGTGATGCCCGCGGTTTACTTGGGTATGTGGTGCCCGCGGTGTACTAGGGTATGTGATGCCCGCGGTGTACTTGGGTATGTGATGCCCGCAGTGTAGTTGGGTATGTGATGCCCGCGGTGTACTAGGGTATGTGGTGCCCGCGGTGTAGTTGGGTATGTGATGCCCGCGGTGAACTTGGGTATGTGGTGCCCGCGGTGTACTTGGGTATGTGGCGCCCGCGGTGTTGTTGGGTATGTGATGCCCGCGGTGTACTAGGGTATGTGGTGCCCGCGGTGTTGTTGGGTATGTGATGCCCACGGTGTACTAGAGGATGTGGTGCCCGCGGTGTACTTGGGTATGTGATGCCCGCGGTGTACTTGGGTATGTGGTGCCCGCGGTGTACTTGGGTATGTGGTGCCCACGGTGTACTTGGGTATGTGGTGCCTGCGGTGTACTTGGGTATGTGGTGCCCGCGGTGTACTAGGGTATGTGATGCCCGCAGTGTACTAGGGTATGTGATGCCCGCAGTGTACTAGGGTATGTGGTGCCCGCGATGAAGTTGGGTATGTGATGCCCGCGGTGTATTTGGGTATGTGATGCCCACGGTGTACTAGGGTATGTGGTGCCCGCGGTGTAGTTGGGTATGTGATGCCCGCGGTGTAGTTGGGTATGTGATGCCCGCGGTGTACATGCGTATGTGATGCCCGCGGTGTACTAGGGTATGTGGTGCCCGCGGTGTACTAGGGTATGTGATGCCCGCGATGTACTAGGGTATTTGGTGCCCGCAGTGTACTAGGGTATGTGATGCCCGCAGTGTACTAGGGTATGTGGTGCCCGCAGTGTACTAGGGTATGTGGTGCCCGCGATGAAGTTGGGTATGTGATGCCCGCGGTGTATTTGGGTATGTGATGCCCACGGTGTACTAGGGTATGTGATGCCCGCGATGTACTAGGGTATGTGGTGCCCGCGGTGTAGTTGGGTATGTGATGCCCGAGGTGTACTTGGGTTTGTGGTGCCCACGGTGTAGTTGGGTATGTGATGCCCGCGGTGTACTTGCGTATGTGATGCCCGCAGTGTACTAGGGTATGAGATGACCGCGGTGTACTTTGTGATGCCCGCGGTGTATGTGGTGCCCGCGGTGTAGTTGGGTATGTGATGCCCGCGGTGTACTAGGGTATGTGATGCCCGAGGTGTACTTGGGTATGTGGTGCCTGCGGTGTACTAGGGTATTTGATGCCCGCAGTGTACATGGGACTTGGGTATGTGGTGCCCGCGGTGTAGTTGGGTATGTGATGCCCGCGGTGTGCTAGGGTATGAGGTGCCCACGGTATACTTGGGTATGTGGTGCCCGCGGTGTTGTTAGGTATGTGATGCCCGAGGTGTACTTGGGTTTGTGGTGCCCACGGTGTAGTTGGGTATGTGATGCCCGCGGTGTACTTGGGTATGTGGTGCCCGCGGTGTACTAGGGTATGTGATGCCCGCGATGTACTAGGGTATGTGGTGCCCGCGATGTAGTTGGGTATGTGATGCCCGCGGTGTACTTGGGTATGTGGTGCCCGCGGTGTAGTTGGGTATGTGATGCCCGCGGTGTACTAGGGTATGTGATGCCCGAGGTGTACTTGGGTATGTGGTGCCTGCGGTGTACTAGGGTATGTGATGCCCGCGGTGTGCTAGGGTATGAGGTGCCCACGGTATACTTGGGTATGTGGTGCCCGCGGTGTTGTTAGGTATGTGATGCCCGCGGTGTACTAGGGTATGTGGTGCCCGCGGTGTAGTTAGTTATGTGATGCCCGCGGTGTACTAGGGTATGTGGTGCCCGCGGTGTACTTGGGTATGTGGTGCCCGCGGTGTACTAGGGTATGTGATGCCCGCGATGTACTAGGGTATGTGGTGCCCGCGGTGTAGTTGGGTATGTGATGCCCGAGGTGTACTTGGGTTTGTGGTGCCCACGGTGTAGTTGGGTATGTGATGCCCGCGGTGTACTTGGGTATGTGGTGCCCGCGGTGTAGTTGGGTATGTGATGCTCACGGTATACTAGGGTATAAGATGACCGCGGTGTACTTTGTGATGCCCGCGGTGTAGTTGGGTATGTGATGCCCGAGGTGTACTTGGGTATGTGGTGCCCGCGGTGTACTAGGATATGTGGTGGCCGCGGTATACTTGGGTATGTGATGCCCGCGGTGTTCTAGGGTATGTAATGCCCGCGGTTTACTTGGGTATGTGGTGCCCGCGGTGTACTAGGGTATGTGATGCCCGCGGTGTACTTGGGTATGTGGTGCCCGCGGTGTACTAGGGTATGTGATGCCCGCAGTGTAGTTGGGTATGTGATGCCCGCGGTGTACTAGGGTATGTGGTGCCCGCGGTGTAGTTGGGTATGTGGTGCCCGCGGTGTAGTTGGGTATGTGATGCCCGCGGTGTACTAGGGTATGTGGTGCCCGCGGTGTTGTTGGGTATGTGATGCCCACGGTGTACTAGAGGATGTGGTGCCCGCGGTGTACTTGGGTATGTGATGCCCGCGGTGTACTTGGGTATGTGGTGCCCGCGGTGTACTTGGGTATGTGGTGCCCACGGTGTACTTGGGTATGTGGTGCCTGCGGTGTACTTGGGTATGTGGTGCCCGCGGTGTACTAGGGTATGTGATGCCCGCAGTGTACTAGGGTATGTGATGCCCGCAGTGTACTAGGGTATGTGGTGCCCGCGGTGTAGTTGGGTATGTGGTGCCCGCGGTGTAGTTGGGTATGTGATGCCCGCGGTGTACTAGGGTATGTGGTGCCCGCGGTGTTGTTGGGTATGTGATGCCCACGGTGTACTAGAGGATGTGGTGCCCGCGGTGTACTTGGGTATGTGATGCCCGCGGTGTACTAGGGTATGTGGTGCCCGCGGTGTTGTTGGGTATGTGATGCCCACGGTGTACTAGAGGATGTGGTGCCCGCGGTGTACTTGGGTATGTGATGCCCGCGGTGTACTTGGGTATGTGGTGCCCGCGGTGTACTTGGGTATGTGGTGCCCACGGTGTACTTGGGTATGTGGTGCCCACGGTGTACTTGGGTATGTGGTGCCTGCGGTGTACTTGGGTATGTGGTGCCCGCGGTGTACTAGGGTATGTGATGCCCGCAGTGTACTAGGGTATGTGATGCCCGCAGTGTACTAGGGTATGTGGTGCCCGCGATGAAGTTGGGTATGTGATGCCCGCGGTGTACTAGGGTATGTGGTGCCCGCGGTTTATTTGGGTATGTGATGCCCACGGTGTACTAGGATATGTGGTGGCCGCGGTTTACTTGGGTATGTGATGCCCGCGGTGTACTAGGGTATGTGATGCCCGCGGTGTCATTGGGTATGTGGTGCCCGCGGTGTACTAGGGTATGTGGTGCCCGCAGTGTACTAGGGTATGTGGTGCTCGCGGTGTAGTTGGGTATATGATGCCCGAGGTGTACTTGGGTATGTGGTGCCCGCGGTGTACTAGGGTATGTGGTGCCCGCGGTGTAGTTGGGTATGTGATGCCCGAGGTGTACTTGGGTTTGTGGTGCCCACGGTGTAGTTGGGTATGTGATGCCCGCGGTGTACTTGGGTATGTGGTGCCCGCGGTGTACTAGGGTATGTGATGCCCGCGATGTACTAGGGTATGTGGTGCCCGCGGTGTAGTTGGGTATGTGATGCCCGAGGTGTACTTGGGTTTGTGGTGCCCACGGTGTAGTTGGGTATGTGATGCCCAGGGTGTACTTGCGTATGTGATGCCCGCGGTGTACTAGGGTATGTGGTGCCCGCGGTGTACTAGGGTATGTAATGCCCGCGGTTTACTTGGGTATGTGGTGCCCGCGGTGTACTAGGGTATGTGATGCCCGCGGTGTACTTGGGTATGTGATGCCCGCAGTGTAGTTGGGTATGTGATGCCCGCGGTGTACTAGGGTATGTGGTGCCCGCGGTGTAGTTGGGTATGTGATGCCCGCGGTGAACTTGGGTATGTGGTGCCCGCGGTGTACTTGGGTATGTGGTGCCCGCGGTGTTTGGGTATGTGATGCCCGCGGTGTACTAGGGTATGTGGTGCCCGCGGTGTTGTTGGGTATGTGATGCCCACGGTGTACTAGAGGATGTGGTGCCCGCGGTGTACTTGGGTATGTGATGCCCGCGGTGTACTTGGGTATGTGGTGCCCGCGGTGTACTTGGGTATGTGGTGCCCACGGTGTACTTGGGTATGTGGTGCCTGCGGTGTACTTGGGTATGTGGTACCCGCGGTGTACTAGGGTATGTGATGCCCGCAGTGTACTAGGGTATGTGATGCCCGCAGTGTACTAGGGTATGTGGTGCCCGCGATGAAGTTGGGTATGTGGTGCCCGCGGTGTAGTTGGGTATGTGATGCCCGAGGTGTACTTGGGTTTGTGGTGCCCACGGTGTAGTTGGGTATGTGATGCCCGCGGTGTACTTGGGTATGTGGTGCCCGCGGTGTAGTTGGGTATGTGATGCCCGCGGTGTACTAGGGTATATGATGCCCGCGGTGTCATTGGGTATGTGATGCCCGCGATGTACTTGGGTATGTGATGCCCACGGTATACTAGGGTATGAGATGACCGCGGTGTACTTTGTGATGCCCGCGGTGTATGTGGTGCCCGCGGTGTAGTTGGGTATGTGATGCCCGCGGTGTACTTGGGTATGTGGTGCCCGCGGTGTAGTTGGGTATGTGATGCCCGCGGTGTACTAGGGTATGTGATGCCCGAGGTGTACTTGGGTATGTGGTGCCTGCGGTGTACTAGGGTATTTGATGCCCGCAGTGTACATGGGACTTGGGTATGTGGTGCCCGCGGTGTAGTTGGGTATGTGATGCCCGCGGTGTGCTAGGGTATGAGGTGCCCACGGTATAATTGGGTATGTGGTGCCCGCGGTGTTGTTAGGTATGTGATGCCCGCGGTGTACTAGGGTATGTGGTGCCCGCGGTGTAGTTAGTTATGTGATGCCCGCGGTGTACTAGGGTATGTGGTGCCCGCGGTATACTTGGGTATGTGGTGCCCGCGGTATACTTGGGTATGTGGTGTACTAGGGTATGTGGTGCCCGCGGTGTACTAGGGTATGTGATGCCCGAGGTGTACTTGGGTATGTGGTGCCCGCGGTGTACTAGGGTATGTGATGCCCGCGATGTACTAGGGTATGTGGTGCCCGCGGTGTACTTGGGTATGTGATGCCCGAGGTGTACTTGAAAATGTGGTGCCCGCGGTGTACTAGGGTATGTGGTGCCCACGGTGTAGTTGGGTATGTGATGCCCGCGGTGTACTAGGGTATATGATGCCCGCGGTGTCATTGGGTATGTGATGCCCGCGATGTACTTGGGTATGTGATGCCCACGGTATACTAGGGTATGAGATGACCGCGGTGTACTTTGTGATGCCCGCGGTGTATGTGGTGCCCGCGGTGTAGTTGGGTATGTGATGCCCGCGGTGTACTTGGGTATGTGGTGCCCGCGGTGTAGTTGGGTATGTGATGCCCGCGGTGTACTAGGGTATGTGATGCCCGAGGTGTACTTGGGTATGTGGTGCCTGCGGTGTACTAGGGTATTTGATGCCCGCAGTGTACATGGGACTTGGGTATGTGGTGCCCGCGGTGTAGTTGGGTATGTGATGCCCGCGGTGTGCTAGGGTATGAGGTGCCCACGGTATAATTGGGTATGTGGTGCCCGCGGTGTTGTTAGGTATGTGATGCCCGCGGTGTACTAGGGTATGTGGTGCCCGCGGTGTAGTTAGTTATGTGATGCCCGCGGTGTACTAGGGTATGTGGTGCCCGCGGTGTAGTTGGGTATGTGGTGCCCGCGGTATACTTGGGTATGTGGTGTACTAGGGTATGTGGTGCCCGCGGTGTACTAGGGTATGTGATGCCCGCGGTGTACTTGGGTATGTGGTGCCCGCGGTGTACTAGGGTATGTGATGCCCGCGATGTACTAGGGTATGTGGTGCCCGCGGTGTACTTGGGTATGTGATGCCCGAGGTGTACTTGAAAATGTGGTGCCCGCGGTGTACTAGGGTATGTGGTGCCCACGGTGTAGTTGGGTATGTGATGCCCGCGGTGTAGTTGGGTATGTGGTGCCCGCGGTGTACTTGGGTATGTGGTGCCCGCGGTGTACTAGGGTATGTGATGCCCGCAGTGTAGTTGGGTATGTGATGCCCGCGGTGTACTTGGGTATGTGATGCCCGCGGTTTACTTGGGTATGTGATGCCCGCAGTGTAGTTGGGTATGTGATGCCCGCGGTGTACTAGGGTATGTGATGCCCGCGGTGTCATTGGGTATGTGGTGCCCGCGGTGTACTAGGGTATGTGGTGCCCGCAGTGTACTAGGGTATGTGGTGCTCGCGGTGTAGTTGGGTATATGATGCCCTAAGTGTACTTGGGTATGTGGTGCCCGCGGTGTACTAGGGTATGTGGTGCCCGCGGTGTAGTTGGGTATGTGATGCCCGAGGTGTACTTGGGTTTGTGGTGCCCACGGTGTAGTTGGGTATGTGATGCCCGCGGTGTACTTGGGTATGTGGTGCCCGCGGTGTACTAGGGTATGTGGTGCCCGCGGTGTACTAGGGTATGTGGTGCCCGCGGTGTAGTTGGGTATGTGATGCCCGAGGTGTACTTGGGTTTGTGGTGCCCACGGTGTAGTTGGGTATGTGATGCCCAGGGTGTACTTGCGTATGTGATGCCCGCGGTGTACTAGGGTATGTGGTGCCCGCGGTGTACTAGGGTATGTGATGCCCGCGGTTTACTTGGGTATGTGGTGCCCGCGGTGTACTAGGGTATGTGGTGCCCGCGGTATACTTGGGTATGTGGTGCCCGCGGTATACTTGGGTATGTGGTGTACTAGGGTATGTGGTGCCCGCGGTGTACTAGGGTATGTGATGCCCGAGGTGTACTTGGGTATGTGGTGCCCGCGGTGTACTAGGGTATGTGATGCCCGCGATGTACTAGGGTATGTGGTGCCCGCGGTGTACTTGGGTATGTGATGCCCGAGGTGTACTTGAAAATGTGGTGCCCGCGGTGTACTAGGGTATGTGGTGCCCGCGGTGTAGTTGGGTATGTGATGCCCGCGGTGTAGTTGGGTATGTGGTGCCCGCGGTGTACTTGGGTATGTGGTGCCCGCGGTGTACTAGGGTATGTGATGCCCGCGGTGTAGTTGGGTATGTGATGCCCGCGGTGTACTTGGGTATGTGATGCCCGCGGTTTACTTGGGTATGTGATGCCCGCGGTGTAGTTGGGTATGTGATGCCCGCGGTGTACTAGGGTATGTGATGCCCGCGGTGTCATTGGGTATGTGGTGCCCGCGGTGTACTAGGGTATGTGGTGCCCGCAGTGTACTAGGGTATGTGGTGCCCGCGGTGTAGTTGGGTATATGATGCCCGAGGTGTACTTGGGTATGTGGTGCCCGCGGTGTAGTTGGGTATGTGATGCCCGAGGTGTACTTGGGTTTGTGGTGCCCACGGTGTAGTTGGGTATGTGATGCCCGCGGTGTACTTGGGTATGTGGTGCCCGCGGTGTACTAGGGTATGTGATGCCCGCGGTGTACTAGGGTATGTGGTGCCCGCGGTGTAGTTGGGTATGTGATGCCCGAGGTGTACTTGGGTTTGTGGTGCCCACGGTGTAGTTGGGTATGTGATGCCCAGGGTGTACTTGCGTATGTGATGCCCGCGGTGTACTAGGGTATGTGGTGCCCGCGGTGTACTAGGGTATGTAATGCCCGCGGTTTACTTGGGTATGTGGTGCCCGCGGTGTACTAGGGTATGTGATGCCCGCGGTGTACTTGGGTATGTGATGCCCGCAGTGTAGTTGGGTATGTGATGCCCGCGGTGTACTAGGGTATGTGGTGCCCGCGGTGTAGTTGGGTATGTGATGCCCGCGGTGAACTTGGGTATGTGGTGCCCGCGGTGTACTTGGGTATGTGGTGCCCGCGCTGTTGTTGGGTATGTGATGCCCGCGGTGTACTAGGGTATGTGGTGCCCGCGGTGTTGTTGGGTATGTGATGCCCACGGTGTACTAGAGGATGTGGTGCCCGCGGTGTACTTGGGTATGTGATGCCCGCGGTGTACTTGGGTATGTGGTGCCCGCGGTGTACTTGGGTATGTGGTGCCCGCGGTGTACTTGGGTATGTGGTGCCTGCGGTGTACTTGGGTATGTGGTGCCCGCGGTGTACTAGGGTATGTGATGCCCGCAGTGTACTAGGGTATGTGATGCCCGCAGTGTACTAGGGTATGTGGTGCCCGCGATGAAGTTGGGTATGTGATGCCCGCGGTGTATTTGGGTATGTGATGCCCACGGTGTACTAGGATATGTGGTGCCCGCGATGAAGTTGGGTATGTGATGCCCGCGGTGTATTTGGGTATGTGATGCCCACGGTGTATTAGGATATGTGGTGGCCGCGGTTTTCTTGGGTATGTGATGCCCGCGGTGTACTAGGGTATGTGATGCCCGCGGTTTACTTGGGTATGTGGTGCCCGCGGTGTACTAGGGTATGTGATGCCCGCGGTGTAGTTGGGTATGTGGTGCCCGCGGTGTACTTGGGTATATGGTGCCCGCGGTGTACTAGGGTATGTGATGCCCGCAGTGTAGTTGGGTATGTGATGCCCGCGGTGTACTTGGGTATGTGATGCCCGCGGTGTACTAGGGTATGTGATGCCCGCGGTTTACTTGGGTATGTGATGCCCGCGGTGTAGTTGGGTATGTGATGCCCGCGGTGTACTAGGGTATGTGGTGCCCGCGGTTTATTTGGGTATGTGATGCCCACGGTGTACTAGGATATGTGGTGGCCGCGGTTTACTTGGGTATGTGATGCCCGCGGTGTACTAGGGTATGTGATGCCCGCGGTTTACTTGGGTATGTGGTGCCCGCGAAATACTAGGGTATATGATGCCCGCGGTGTAGTTGGGTATGTGGTGCCCGCGGTGTACTTGGGTATGTGGTGCCCGCGGTGTACTAGGGTATGTGATGCCCGCAGTGTAGTTGGGTATGTGATGCCCGCGGTGTACTTGGGTATGTGATGCCCGCGGTTTACTTGGGTATGTGATGCCCGCAGTGTAGTTGGGTATGTGATGCCCGCGGTGTACTAGGGTATGTGATGCCCGCGGTGTCATTGGGTATGTGGTGCCCGCGGTGTACTAGGGTATGTGGTGCCCGCAGTGTACTAGGGTATGTGGTGCCCGCGGTGTAGTTGGGTATATGATGCCCGAGGTGTACTTGGGTATGTGGTGCCCGCGGTGTACTAGGGTATGTGGTGCCCGCGGTGTAGTTGGGTATGTGATGCCCGCGGTGTAGTTGGGTATGTGATGCCCGTGGTGTACTTGCGTATGTGATGCCCGCGGTGTACTAGGGTATGTGATGCCTGCGATGTACTAGGGTATTTGGTGCCCGCAGTGTACTAGGGTATGTGATGCCCGCAGTGTACTAGGGTATGTGGTGCCTGCGGTGTAGTTGGGTATGTGATGCCCGCGGTGTACTAGGGTATGTGGTGCCCGCGGTGTACTAGGGTATGTGATGCCCACGGTATACTAGGGTATGTAGTGCCCGCGGTATACTAGGGTATGTGGTGCCCGCGGTGTACTAGGGTATGTGGTGCCCGCGGTGTACTAGGGTATGTGATGCCCGCGAAGTACTAGGGTATTTGGTGCCCGCAGTGTACTAGGGTATGTGATGCCCGCGGTGTACTAGGGTATGTGGTGCCCGCGGTGTAGTAAGGTATGTGATGCCCGCGGTGTACTAGGGTATGTGGTGCCCGCGATGTAGTTGGGTATGTGATGCCCGCGGTGTACTAGGGTATGTGGTGCCCGCGGTGTACTAGGGTATGTGGTGCCTGCGGTGTAGTTGGGTATGTGATGCCCGCGGTGTACTAGGGTATGTGGTGCCCGCGGTGTACTAGGGTATGTGATGCCCACGGTATACTAGGGTATGTGGTGCCCGCGGTATACTAGGGTATGTGGTGCCCGCGGTGTACTAGGGTATGTGGTGCCCGCGGTGTACTAGGGTATGTGATGCCCGCGAAGTACTAGGGTATTTGGTGCCCGCAGTGTACTAGGGTATGTGTTGCCCGCGGTGTACTAGGGTATGTGGTGCCCGCGGTGTAGTAAGGTATGTGATGCCCGCGGTGTACTAGGGTATGTGGTGCCCGCGGTGTAGTTGGGTATGTGATGCCCGCGGTGTACTAGGGTATGTGGTGCCCGCGGTGTACTAGGGTATGTGATGCCCACGGTATACTAGGGTATGTGGTGCCCGCGGTATACTAGGGTATGTGGTGCCCGCGGTGTACTAGGGTATGTGGTGCCCGCAGTGTACTAGGGTATGTGATGCCCGCGGTGTACTAGGGTATTTGGTGCCCGCAGTGTACTAGGGTATGTGATGCCCGCGGTGTACTTGGGTATGTGGTGCCCGCGGTGTGGTTGGGTATGTGATGCCCGAGGTGTACTAGGGTATATGATGACCGCGGTGTACTTTGTGATGCCCGCGGTGTAGTTGGGTATGTGATGCCCGCGGTGTCATTGGGTATGTGGTGCCCGCGGTGTACTAGGGTATGTGGTGCCCGCAGTGTACTAGGGTATGTGGTGCCCGCGGTGTAGTTGGGTATATGATGCCCGAGGTGTACTTGGGTATGTGGTGCCCGCGGTGTACTAGGGTATGTGGTGCCCGCGGTGTAGTTGGGTATGTGATGCCCGCGGTGTAGTTGGGTATGTGATGCCCGCGGTGTACTTGCGTATGTGATGCCCGCGGTGTACTAGGGTATGTGGTGCCCGCGGTGTACTAGGGTATGTGATGCCCGCGATGTACTAGGGTATTTGGTGCCCGCAGTGTACTAGGGTATGTGATGCCCGCTGTGTACTAGGGTATGTGGTGCCCGCGGTGTAGTTGGGTATGTGATGCCCGCGGTGTACTTGGGTATGTGGTGCCCGCGGTGTAGTTGGGTATGTGATGCCCGCGGTGTACTAGGGTATATGATGCCCGCGGTGTCATTGGGTATGTGATGCCCGCGATGTACTTGGGTATGTGATGCCCACGGTATACTAGGGTATGAGATGACCGCGGTGTACTTTGTGATGCCCGCGGTGTATGTGGTGCCCGCGATGTAGTTGGGTATGTGATGCCCGCGGTGTACTTGGGTATGTGGTGCCCGCGGTGTAGTTGGGTATGTGATGCCCGCGGTGTACTAGGGTATGTGATGCCCGAGGTGTACTTGGGTATGTGGTGCCTGCGGTGTACTAGGGTATGTGATGCCCGCGGTGTGCTAGGGTATGAGGTGCCCACGGTATACTTGGGTATGTGGTGCCCGCGGTGTTGTTAGGTATGTGATGCCCGCGGTGTACTAGGGTATGTGGTGCCCGCGGTGTAGTTAGTTATGTGATGCCCGCGGTGTACTAGGGTATGTGGTGCCCGCGGTGTACTTGGGTATGTGGTGCCCGCGGTGTACTAGGGTATGTGATGCCCGCGATGTACTAGGGTATGTGGTGCCCGCGGTGTAGTTGGGTATGTGATGCCCGAGGTGTACTTGGGTTTGTGGTGCTCACGGTGTAGTTGGGTATGTGATGCCCGCGGTGTACTTGGGTATGTGGTGCCCGCGGTGTAGTTGGGTATGTGATGCTCACGGTATACTAGGGTATAAGATGACCGCGGTGTACTTTGTGATGCCCGCGGTGTAGTTGGGTATGTGATGCCCGAGGTGTACTTGGGTATGTGGTGCCCGCGGTGTACTAGGGTATGTGGTGCCCGCGGTGTACTAGGGTATGTGATGCCCGCGGTGTAGTTGGGTATGTGATGCCCGTGGTGTACTTGCGTATGTGATGCCCGCGGTGTACTAGGGTATGTGATGCCTGCGATGTACTAGGGTATTTGGTGCCCGCAGTGTACTAGGGTATGTGATGCCCGCAGTGTACTAGGGTATGTGGTGCCCGCGGTGTAGTTGGGTATGTGATGCCCGCGGTGTACTTGGGTATGTGGTGCCCGCGGTGTAGTTGGGTATGTGATGCCCGCGGTGTACTAGGGTATGTGGTGCCCGCGGTGTACTAGGGTATGTGATGCCCACGGTATACTAGGGTATGTAGTGCCCGCGGTATACTAGGGTATGTGGTGCCCGCGGTGTACTAGGGTATGTGGTGCCCGCGGTGTACTAGGGTATGTGATGCCCGCGAAGTACTAGGGTATTTGGTGCCCGCAGTGTACTAGGGTATGTGATGCCCGCGGTGTACTAGGGTATGTGGTGCCCGCGGTGTAGTAAGGTATGTGATGCCCGCGGTGTACTAGGGTATGTGGTGCCCGCGATGTACTAGGGTATGTGATGCCCGCGGTGTACTAGGGTATGTGGTGCCCGCGGTGTACTAGGGTATGTGATGCCCACGGTATACTAGGGTATGTGGTGCCCGCGGTATACTAGGGTATGTGGTGCCCGCGGTGTACTAGGGTATGTGGTGCCCGCAGTGTACTAGGGTATGTGATGCCCGCGATGTACTAGGGTATTTGGTGCCCGCAGTGTACTAGGGTATGTGATGCCCGCGGTGTACTTGGGTATGTGGTGCCCGCGGTGTGGTTGGGTATGTGATGCCCGAGGTGTACTAGGGTATATGATGACCGCGGTGTACTTTGTGATGCCCGCGGTGTAGTTGGGTATGTGATGCCCGCGGTGTACTTGGGTATGTGGTGCCCGCGGTGTACTAGGGTATGTGGTGCCCGCAGTGTACTAGGGTATGTGGTGCCCGCGGTGTAGTTGGGTATATGATGCCCGAGTTGTACTTGGGTATGTGGTGCCCGCGGTGTACTAGGGTATGTAATGCCCGCGGTTTACTTGGGTATGTGGTGCCCGCGGTGTACTAGGGTATGTGGTGCCCGCGGTGTAGTTGGGTATGTGATGCCCGAGGTGTACTTGGGTTTGTGGTGCCCACGGTGTAGTTGGGTATGTGATGCCCGCGGTGTACTTGGGTATGTGGTGCCCGCGGTGTACTAGGGTATGTGATGCCCGCAGTGTACTAGGGTATGTGGTGCCCGCGGTGTAGTTGGGTATGTGATGCCCGCGGTGTACTTGGGTATGTGGTGCCCGCGGTGTAGTTGGGTATGTGATGCCCGCGGTGTACTAGGGTATATGATGCCCGCGGTGTCATTGGGTATGTGATGCCCGCGATGTACTTGGGTATGTGATGCCCACGGTATACTAGGGTATGAGATGACCGCGGTGTACTTTGTGATGCCCGCGTTGTATGTGGTGCCCGCGATGTAGTTGGGTATGTGATGCCCGCGGTGTACTTGGGTATGTGGTGCCCGCGGTGTAGTTGGGTATGTGATGCCCGCGGTGTACTAGGGTATGTGATGCCCGAGGTGTACTTGGGTATGTGGTGCCTGCGGTGTACTAGGGTATGTGATGCCCGCGGTGTGCTAGGGTATGAGGTGCCCACGGTATACTTGGGTATGTGGTGCCCGCGGTGTTGTTAGGTATGTGATGCCCGCGGTGTACTAGGGTATGTGGTGCCCGCGGTGTAGTTAGTTATGTGATGCCCGCGGTGTACTTGGGTATGTGGTGCCCGCGGTGTACTAGGGTATGTGATGCCCGCGATGTACTAGGGTATGTGGTGCCCGCGGTGTAGTTGGGTATGTGATGCCCGAGGTGTACTTGGGTTTGTGGTGCCCACGGTGTAGTTGGGTATGTGATGCCCGCGGTGTACTTGGGTATGTGGTGCCCGCGGTGTAGTTGGGTATGTGATGCTCACGGTATACTAGGGTATAAGATGACCGCGGTGTACTTTGTGATGCCCGCGGTGTAGTTGGGTATGTGATGCCCGAGGTGTACTCGGGTATGTGGTGCCCGCGGTGTACTAGGGTATGTGGTGCCCGCGGTGTACTAGGGTATGTGATGCCCGAGGTGTACTTGGGTATGTGGTGCCCGCGGTGAACTAGGGTATGTGATGCCCGCGATGTACTAGGGTATGTGGTGCCCGCGGTGTACTTGGGTATGTGATGCCCGAGGTGTACTTGAATATGTGGTGCCCGCGGTGTACTAGGGTATGTGGTGCCCACGGTGTAGTTGGGTATGTGATGCCCGCGGTGTACTTGGGTATGTGTTGCCGCGGTGTACTAGGATATGTGATGCCCGCAGTGTAATAGGGTATGTGATGCCCGCGGTGTACTTGGGTACGTGGTGCCCACGGTGTTCTTGGGTATGTGATGCCCGCAGTGTACTAGGGTATGTGGTGCCCGCGATATACTAGTGTATGTGATGCCCGCGGTGTAGTTGGTTATGTGATGGCCGCGGTGTACTTGGGTATGTGGTGCCCGCGGTGTACTTGGGTATGTGGTGCCCGCGGTGTAGTTTGGTATATAATGCCCGCGGTGTACTAGGGTATGTGGTGCCCGCGGTGTAGTTGGGTATGTGGTGCCCGCGGTGTACTAGGGTATGTGATGCCCGCGGTGCACTAGGGTATGTGGTGCCCGCGGTGTACTAGGGTATGTGATGCCCGCAGTGTACTAGGGTATGTGGTGCCCGCGGTGTAGTTGGGTATGTGATGCCCGAGGTGTACTTGGGTATGTGGTGCCCGCAGTGTAGTTGGGTATGTGATGCCCGCGGTGTACTAGGGTATGTGATGCCCGAGGTGTACTTGGGTATGTGGTGCCCGCGGTGTACTAGGGTATGTGATGCCCGCGATGTACTAGGGTATGTGGTGCCCGCGGTGTACTTGGGTATGTGATGCCCGAGGTGTACTTGAAAATGTGGTGCCCGCGGTGTACTAGGGTATGTGGTGCCCACGGTGTAGTTGGGTATGTGATGCCCGCGGTGTACTAGGGTATATGATGCCCGCGGTGTCATTGGGTATGTGATGCCCGCGATGTACTTGGGTATGTGATGCCCACGGTATACTAGGGTATGAGATGACCGCGGTGTACTTTGTGATGCCCGCGGTGTATGTGGTGCCCGCGGTGTAGTTGGGTATGTGATGCCCGCGGTGTACTTGGGTATGTGGTGCCCGCGGTGTAGTTGGGTATGTGATGCCCGCGGTGTACTAGGGTATGTGATGCCCGAGGTGTACTTGGGTATGTGGTGCCTGCGGTGTACTAGGGTATTTGATGCCCGCAGTGTACATGGGACTTGGGTATGTGGTGCCCGCGGTGTAGTTGGGTATGTGATGCCCGCGGTGTGCTAGGGTATGAGGTGCCCACGGTATAATTGGGTATGTGGTGCCCGCGGTGTTGTTAGGTATGTGATGCCCGCGGTGTACTAGGGTATGTGGTGCCCGCGGTGTAGTTAGTTATGTGATGCCCGCGGTGTACTAGGGTATGTGGTGCCCGCGGTATACTTGGGTATGTGGTGCCCGCGGTATACTTGGGTATGTGGTGTACTAGGGTATGTGGTGCCCGCGGTGTACTAGGGTATGTGATGCCCGAGGTGTACTTGGGTATGTGGTGCCCGCGGTGTACTAGGGTATGTGATGCCCGCGGTGTACTAGGGTATGTGGTGCCCGCGGTGTACTTGGGTATGTGATGCCCGAGGTGTACTTGAAAATGTGGTGCCCGCGGTGTACTAGGGTATGTGGTGCCCACGGTGTAGTTGGGTATGTGATGCCCGCGGTGTAGTTGGGTATGTGGTGCCCGCGGTGTACTTGGGTATGTGGTGCCCGCGGTGTACTAGGGTATGTGATGCCCGCAGTGTAGTTGGGTATGTGATGCCCGCGGTGTACTTGGGTATGTGATGCCCGCGGTGTACTTGGGTATGTGATGCCCGCAGTGTAGTTGGGTATGTGATGCCCGCGGTGTACTAGGGTATGTGATGCCCGCGGTGTCATTGGGTATGTGGTGCCCGCGGTGTACTAGGGTATGTGGTGCCCGCAGTGTACTAGGGTATGTGGTGCTCGCGGTGTAGTTGGGTATATGATGCCCTAAGTGTACTTGGGTATGTGGTGCCCGCGGTGTACTAGGGTATGTGGTGCCCGCGGTGTAGTTGGGTATGTGATGCCCGAGGTGTACTTGGGTTTGTGGTGCCCACGGTGTAGTTGGGTATGTGATGCCCGCGGTGTACTTGGGTATGTGGTGCCCGCGGTGTACTAGGGTATGTGATGCCCGCGATGTACTAGGGTATGTGGTGCCCGCGGTGTAGTTGGGTATGTGATGCCCGAGGTGTACTTGGGTTTGTGGTGCCCACGGTGTAGTTGGGTATGTGATGCCCACGGTGTACTTGCGTATGTGATGCCCGCGGTGTACTAGGGTATGTGGTGCCCGCGGTGTACTAGGGTATGTAATGCCCGCGGTTTACTTGGGTATGTGGTGCCCGCGGTGTACTAGGGTATGTGGTGCCCGCGGTATACTTGGGTATGTGGTGCCCGCGGTATACTTGGGTATGTGGTGTACTAGGGTATGTGGTGCCCGCGGTGTACTAGGGTATGTGATGCCCGAGGTGTACTTGGGTATGTGGTGCCCGCGGTGTACTAGGGTATGTGATGCCCGCGATGTACTAGGGTATGTGGTGCCCGCGGTGTACTTGGGTATGTGATGCCCGAGGTGTACTTGAAAATGTGGTGCCCGCGGTGTACTAGGGTATGTGGTGCCCACGGTGTAGTTGGGTATGTGATGCCCGCGGTGTAGTTGGGTATGTGGTGCCCGCGGTGTACTTGGGTATGTGGTGCCCGCGGTGTACTAGGGTATGTGATGCCCGCAGTGTAGTTGGGTATGTGATGCCCGCGGTGTACTTGGGTATGTGATGCCCGCGGTTTACTTGGGTATGTGATGCCCGCGGTGTAGTTGGGTATGTGATGCCCGCGGTGTACTAGGGTATGTGATGCCCGCGGTGTCATTGGGTATGTGGTGCCCGCGGTGTACTAGGGTATGTGGTGCCCGCAGTGTACTAGGGTATGTGGTGCCCGCGGTGTAGTTGGGTATATGATGCCCGAGGTGTACTTGGGTATGTGGTGCCCGCGGTGTAGTTGGGTATGTGATGCCCGAGGTGTACTTGGGTTTGTGGTGCCCACGGTGTAGTTGGGTATGTGATGCCCGCGGTGTACTTGGGTATGTGGTGCCCGCGGTGTACTAGGGTATGTGATGCCCGCGGTGTACTAGGGTATGTGGTGCCCGCGGTGTAGTTGGGTATGTGATGCCCGAGGTGTACTTGGGTTTGTGGTGCCCACGGTGTAGTTGGGTATGTGATGCCCAGGGTGTACTTGCGTATGTGATGCCCGCGGTGTACTAGGGTATGTGGTGCCCGCGGTGTACTAGGGTATGTAATGCCCGCGGTTTACTTGGGTATGTGGTGCCCGCGGTGTACTAGGGTATGTGATGCCCGCGGTGTACTTGGGTATGTGATGCCCGCAGTGTAGTTGGGTATGTGATGCCCGCGGTGTACTAGGGTATGTGGTGCCCGCGGTGTAGTTGGGTATGTGATGCCCGCGGTGTACTTGGGTATGTGGTGCCCGCGGTGTACTTGGGTATGTGGTGCCCGCGCTGTTGTTGGGTATGTGATGCCCGCGGTGTACTAGGGTATGTGGTGCCCGCGGTGTTGTTGGGTATGTGATGCCCGCGGTGTACTAGGGTATGTGGTGCCCGCGGTGTACTTGGGTATGTGATGCCCGCGGTGTACTTGGGTATGTGGTGCCCGCGGTGTACTTGGGTATGTGGTGCCCACGGTGTACTTGGGTATGTGGTGCCTGCGGTGTACTTGGGTATGTGGTGCCCGCGGTGTACTAGGGTATGTGATGCCCGCAGTGTACTAGGGTATGTGATGCCCGCAGTGTACTAGGGTATGTGGTGCCCGCGATGAAGTTGGGTATGTGATGCCCGCGGTGTATTTGGGTATGTGATGCCCACGGTGTACTAGGATATGTGGTGCCCGCGATGAAGTTGGGTATGTGATGCCCGCGGTGTATTTGGGTATGTGATGCCCACGGTGTATTAGGATATGTGGTGGCCGCGGTTTTCTTGGGTATGTGATGCCCGCGGTGTACTAGGGTATGTGATGCCCGCGGTTTACTTGGGTATGTGGTGCCCGCGGTGTACTAGGGTATGTGATGCCCGCGGTGTAGTTGGGTATGTGGTGCCCGCGGTGTACTTGGGTATATGGTGCCCGCGGTGTACTAGGGTATGTGATGCCCGCAGTGTAGTTGGGTATGTGATGCCCGCGGTGTACTTGGGTATGTGATGCCCGCGGTGTACTAGGGTATGTGATGCCCGCGGTTTACTTGGGTATGTGATGCCCGCGGTGTAGTTGGGTATGTGATGCCCGCGGTGTACTAGGGTATGTGGTGCCCGCGGTTTATTTGGGTATGTGATGCCCACGGTGTACTAGGATATGTGGTGGCCGCGGTTTACTTGGGTATGTGATGCCCGCGGTGTACTAGGGTATGTGATGCCCGCGGTTTACTTGGGTATGTGGTGCCCGCGAAATACTAGGGTATATGATGCCCGCGGTGTAGTTGGGTATGTGGTGCCCGCGGTGTACTTGGGTATGTGGTGCCCGCGGTGTACTAGGGTATGTGATGCCCGCAGTGTAGTTGGGTATGTGATGCCCGCGGTGTACTTGGGTATGTGATGCCCGCGGTTTACTTGGGTATGTGATGCCCGCAGTGTAGTTGAGTATGTGATGCCCGCGGTGTACTAGGGTATGTGATGCCCGCGGTGTCATTGGGTATGTGGTGCCCGCGGTGTACTAGGGTATGTGGTGCCCGCAGTGTACTAGGGTATGTGGTGCCCGCGGTGTAGTTGGGTATATGATGCCCGAGGTGTACTTGGGTATGTGGTGCCCGCGGTGTACTAGGGTATGTGGTGCCCGCGGTGTAGTTGGGTATGTGATGCCCGCGGTGTAGTTGGGTATGTGATGCCCGTGGTGTACTTGCGTATGTGATGCCCGCGGTGTACTAGGGTATGTGATGCCTGCGATGTACTAGGGTATTTGGTGCCCGCAGTGTACTAGGGTATGTGATGCCCGCAGTGTACTAGGGTATGTGGTGCCCGCGGTGTAGTTGGGTATGTGATGCCCGCGGTGTACTAGGGTATGTGGTGCCCGCGGTGTACTAGGGTATGTGATGCCCACGGTATACTAGGGTATGTAGTGCCCGCGGTATACTAGGGTATGTGGTGCCCGCGGTGTACTTGGGTATGTGATGCCCGCGGTGTACTAGGGTATGTGATGCCCGCGAAGTACTAGGGTATTTGGTGCCCGCAGTGTACTAGGGTATGTGATGCCCGCGGTGTACTAGGGTATGTGGTGCCCGCGGTGTAGTAAGGTATGTGATGCCCGCGGTGTACTAGGGTATGTGGTGCCCGCGATGTAGTTGGGTATGTGATGCCCGCGGTGTACTAGGGTATGTGGTGCCCGCGGTGTACTAGGGTATGTGGTGCCTGCGGTGTAGTTGGGTATGTGATGCCCGCGGTGTACTAGGGTATGTGGTGCCCGCGGTGTACTAGGGTATGTGATGCCCACGGTATACTAGGGTATGTGGTGCCCGCGGTATACTAGGGTATGTGGTGCCCGCGGTGTACTAGGGTATGTGGTGCCCGCGGTGTACTAGGGTATGTGATGCCCGCGAAGTACTAGGGTATTTGGTGCCCGCAGTGTACTAGGGTATGTGATGCCCGCGGTGTACTAGGGTATGTGGTGCCCGCGGTGTAGTAAGGTATGTGATGCCCGCGGTGTACTAGGGTATGTGGTGCCCGCGATGTAGTTGGGTATGTGATGCCCGCGGTGTACTAGGGTATGTGGTGCCCGCGGTGTACTAGGGTATGTGTTGCCCACGGTATACTAGGGTATGTGGTGCCCGCGGTATACTAGGGTATGTGGTGCCCGCGGTGTACTAGGGTATGTGGTGCCCGCAGTGTACTAGGGTATGTGATGCCCGCGATGTACTAGGGTATTTGGTGCCCGCAGTGTACTAGGGTATGTGATGCCCGCGGTGTACTTGGGTATGTGGTGCCCGCGGTGTGGTTGGGTATGTGATGCCCGAGGTGTACTAGGGTATATGATGACCGCGGTGTACTTTGTGATGCCCGCGGTGTAGTTGGGTATGTGATGCCCGCGGTGTCATTGGGTATGTGGTGCCCGCGGTGTACTAGGGTATGTGGTGCCCGCAGTGTACTAGGGTATGTGGTGCCCGCGGTGTAGTTGGGTATATGATGCCCGAGGTGTACTTGGGTATGTGGTGCCCGCGGTGTACTAGGGTATGTGGTGCCCGCGGTGTAGTTGGGTATGTGATGCCCGCGGTGTAGTTGGGTATGTGATGCCCGCGGTGTACTTGCGTATGTGATGCCCGCGGTGTACTAGGGTATGTGGTGCCCGCGGTGTACTAGGGTATGTGATGCCCGCGATGTACTAGGGTATTTGGTGCCCGCAGTGTACTAGGGTATGTGATGCCCGCAGTGTACTAGGGTATGTGGTGCCCGCGGTGTAGTTGGGTATGTGATGCCCGCGGTGTACTTGGGTATGTGGTGCCCGCGGTGTAGTTGGGTATGTGATGCCCGCGGTGTACTAGGGTATATGATGCCCGCGGTGTCATTGGGTATGTGATGCCCGCGATGTACTTGGGTATGTGATGCCCACGGTATACTAGGGTATGAGATGACCGCGGTGTACTTTGTGATGCCCGCGGTGTATGTGGTGCCCGCGATGTAGTTGGGTATGTGATGCCCGCGGTGTACTTGGGTATGTGGTGCCCGCGGTGTAGTTGGGTATGTGATGCCCGCGGTGTACTAGGGTATGTGATGCCCGAGGTGTACTTGGGTATGTGGTGCCTGCGGTGTACTAGGGTATGTGATGCCCGCGGTGTGCTAGGGTATGAGGTGCCCACGGTATACTTGGGTATGTGGTGCCCGCGGTGTTGTTAGGTATGTGATGCCCGCGGTGTACTAGGGTATGTGGTGCCCGCGGTGTAGTTAGTTATGTGATGCCCGCGGTGTACTAGGGTATGTGGTGCCCGCGGTGTACTTGGGTATGTGGTGCCCGCGGTGTACTAGGGTATGTGATGCCCGCGGTGTACTAGGGTATGTGGTGCCCGCGGTGTAGTTGGGTATGTGATGCCCGAGGTGTACTTGGGTTTGTGGTGCTCACGGTGTAGTTGGGTATGTGATGCCCGCGGTGTACTTGGGTATGTGGTGCCCGCGGTGTAGTTGGGTATGTGATGCTCACGGTATACTAGGGTATAAGATGACCGCGGTGTACTTTGTGATGCCCGCGGTGTAGTTGGGTATGTGATGCCCGAGGTGTACTTGGGTATGTGGTGCCCGCGGTGTACTAGGGTATGTGGTGCCCGCGGTGTACTAGGGTATGTGATGCCCGCGGTGTAGTTGGGTATGTGATGCCCGTGGTGTACTTGCGTATGTGATGCCCGCGGTGTACTAGGGTATGTGATGCCTGCGATGTACTAGGGTATTTGGTGCCCGCAGTGTACTAGGGTATGTGATGCCCGCAGTGTACTAGGGTTTGTGGTGCCCGCGGTGTAGTTGGGTATGTGATGCCCGCGGTGTACTTGGGTATGTGGTGCCCGCGGTGTAGTTGGGTATGTGATGCCCGCGGTGTACTAGGGTATGTGGTGCCCGCGGTGTACTAGGGTATGTGATGCCCACGGTATACTAGGGTATGTAGTGCCCGCGGTATACTAGGGTATGTGGTGCCCGCGGTGTACTAGGGTATGTGGTGCCCGCGGTGTACTAGGGTATGTGATGCCCGCGAAGTACTAGGGTATGTGGTGCCCGCAGTGTACTAGGGTATGTGATGCCCGCGGTGTACTAGGGTATGTGGTGCCCGCGGTGTAGTAAGGTATGTGATGCCCGCGGTGTACTAGGGTATGTGGTGCCCGCGATGTAGTTGGGTATGTGATGCCCGCGGTGTACTAGGGTATGTGGTGCCCGCGGTGTACTAGGGTATGTGATGCCCACGGTATACTAGGGTATGTGGTGCCCGCGGTTTACTAGGGTATGTGGTGCCCGCGGTGTACTAGGGTATGTGGTGCCCGCTGTGTACTAGGGTATGTGATGCCCGCGATGTACTAGGGTATTTGGTGCCCGCAGTGTACTAGGGTATGTGATGCCCGCGGTGTACTTGGGTATGTGGTGCCCGCGGTGTGGTTGGGTATGTGATGCCCGAGGTGTACTAGGGTATATGATGCCCGCGGTGTACTTTGTGATGCCCGCGGTGTAGTTGGGTATGTGATGCCCGCGGTGTCATTGGGTATGTGGTGCCCGCGGTGTACTAGGGTATGTGGTGCCCGCAGTGTACTAGGGTATGTGGTGCCCGCGGTGTAGTTGGGTATATGATGCCCGAGTTGTACTTGGGTATGTGGTGCCCGCGGTGTACTAGGGTATGTAATGCCCGCGGTTTACTTGGGTATGTGGTGCCCGCGGTGTACTAGGGTATGTGGTGCCCGCGGTGTAGTTGGGTATGTGATGCCCGAGGTGTACTTGGGTTTGTGGTGCCCACGGTGTAGTTGGGTATGTGATGCCCGCGGTGTACTTGGGTATGTGGTGCCCGCGGTGTACTAGGGTATGTGATGCCCGCAGTGTACTAGGGTATGTGGTGCCCGCGGTGTAGTTGGGTATGTGATGCCCGCGGTGTACTTGGGTATGTGGTGCCCGCGGTGTAGTTGGGTATGTGATGCCCGCGGTGTACTAGGGTATATGATGCCCGCGGTGTCATTGGGTATGTGATGCCCGCGATGTACTTGGGTATGTGATGCCCACGGTATACTAGGGTATGAGATGACCGCGGTGTACTTTGTGATGCCCGCGTTGTATGTGGTGCCCGCGATGTAGTTGGGTATGTGATGCCCGCGGTGTACTTGGGTATGTGGTGCCCGCGGTGTAGTTGGGTATGTGATGCCCGCGGTGTACTAGGGTATGTGATGCCCGAGGTGTACTTGGGTATGTGGTGCCTGCGGTGTACTAGGGTATGTGATGCCCGCGGTGTGCTAGGGTATGAGGTGCCCACGGTATACTTGGGTATGTGGTGCCCGCGGTGTTGTTAGGTATGTGATGCCCGCGGTGTACTAGGGTATGTGGTGCCCGCGGTGTAGTTAGTTATGTGATGCCCGCGGTGTACTTGGGTATGTGGTGCCCGCGGTGTACTAGGGTATGTGATGCCCGCGATGTACTAGGGTATGTGGTGCCCGCGGTGTAGTTGGGTATGTGATGCCCGAGGTGTACTTGGGTTTGTGGTGCCCACGGTGTAGTTGGGTATGTGATGCCCGCGGTGTACTTGGGTATGTGGTGCCCGCGGTGTAGTTGGGTATGTGATGCTCACGGTATACTAGGGTATAAGATGACCGCGGTGTACTTTGTGATGCCCGCGGTGTAGTTGGGTATGTGATGCCCGAGGTGTACTCGGGTATGTGGTGCCCGCGGTGTACTAGGGTATGTGGTGCCCGCGGTGTACTAGGGTATGTGATGCCCGAGGTGTACTTGGGTATGTGGTGCCCGCGGTGAACTAGGGTATGTGATGCCCGCGATGTACTAGGGTATGTGGTGCCCGCGGTGTACTTGGGTATGTGATGCCCGAGGTGTACTTGAATATGTGGTGCCCGCGGTGTACTAGGGTATGTGGTGCCCACGGTGTAGTTGGGTATGTGATGCCCGCGGTGTACTTGGGTATGTGTTGCCGCGGTGTACTAGGATATGTGATGCCCGCAGTGTAATAGGGTATGTGATGCCCGCGGTGTACTTGGGTACGTGGTGCCCACGGTGTTCTTGGGTATGTGATGCCCGCAGTGTACTAGGGTATGTGGTGCCCGCGATATACTAGTGTATGTGATGCCCGCGGTGTAGTTGGTTATGTGATGGCCGCGGTGTACTTGGGTATGTGGTGCCCGCGGTGTACTTGGGTATGTGGTGCCCGCGGTGTAGTTTGGTATATAATGCCCGCGGTGTACTAGGGTATGTGGTGCCCGCGGTGTAGTTGGGTATGTGGTGCCCGCGGTGTACTAGGGTATGTGATGCCCGCGGTGCACTAGGGTATGTGGTGCCCGCGGTGTACTAGGGTATGTGATGCCCGCAGTGTACTAGGGTATGTGGTGCCCGCGGTGTAGTTGGGTATGTGATGCCCGAGGTGTACTTGGGTATGTGGTGCCCGCAGTGTAGTTGGGTATGTGATGCCCGCGGTGTACTAGGGTATGTGATGCCCGCGGTGTCATTGGGTATGTGGTGCCCGCGTTGTTCTAGGGTATGTGGTGCCCGCAGTGTACTAGGGTATGTGGTGCCCGCGGTGTAGTTGGTTATATGATGCCCGAGGTGTACTTGGGTATGTGGTGCCCGCGGTGTACTAGGGTATGTGGTGCCCGCGGTGTAGTTGGGTATGTGATGCCCGAGGTGTACTTGGGTTTGTGGTGCCCACGGTGTAGTTGGGTATGTGATGCCCGCGGTGTACTTGGGTATGTGGTGCCCGCGGTGTACTGTATGTGATGCCCGCGATGTACTAGGGTATGTGGTGCCCGCGGTGTAGTTGGGTATGTGATGCCCGAGGTGTACTTGGGTTTGTGGTGCCCACGGTGTAATAGGGTATGTGATGCCCGCGGTGTACTTGGGTACGTGGTGCCCACGGTGTTCTTGGGTATGTGATGCCCGCAGTGTACTAGGGTATGTGGTGCCCGCGATATACTAGTGTATGTGATGACCGCGGTGTAGTTGGTTATGTGATGGCCGCGGTGTACTTGGGTATGTGGTGCCCGCGGTGTACTTGGGTATGTGGTGCCCGCGGTGTAGTTTGGTATGTAATGCCCGCGGTGTACTAGGGTATGTGGTGCCCGCGGTGTAGTTGGGTATGTGGTGCCCGCGGTGTACTAGGGTATGTGATGCCCGCGGTGCACTAGGGTATGTGGTGCCCGCGGTGTACTAGGGTATGTGATGCCCGCAGTGTACTAGGGTATGTGGTGCCCGCGGTGTAGTTGGGTATGTGATGCCCGAGGTGTACTTGGGTATGTGGTGCCCGCAGTGTAGTTGGGTATGTGATGCCCGCGGTGTACTAGGGTATGTGATGCCCGCGGTGTCATTGGGTATGTGGTGCCCGCGTTGTTCTAGGGTATGTGGTGCCCGCAGTGTACTAGGGTATGTGGTGCCCGCGGTGTAGTTGGTTATATGATGCCCGAGGTGTACTTGGGTATGTGGTGCCCGCGGTGTACTAGGGTATGTGGTGCCCGCGGTGTAGTTGGGTATGTGATGCCCGAGGTGTACTTGGGTTTGTGGTGCCCACGGTGTAGTTGGGTATGTGATGCCCGCGGTGTACTTGGGTATGTGGTGCCCGCGGTGTACTGTATGTGATGCCCGCGATGTACTAGGGTATGTGGTGCCCGCGGTGTAGTTGGGTATGTGATGCCCGAGGTGTTCTTGGGTTTGTGGTGCCCACGGTGTAGTTGGGTATGTGATGCCCGCGGTGTACTTGCGTATGTGATGCCCGCGGTGTACTAGGGTATGTGGTGCCCGCGGTGTTCTAGGGTATGTAATGCCCGCGGTTTACTTGGGTATGTGGTGCCCGCGGTGTACTAGGGTATGTGATGCCCGCGGTGTACTTGGGTATGTGGTGCCCGCGGTGTACTAGGGTATGTGATGCCCGCAGTGTAGTTGGGTATGTGATGCCCGCGGTGTACTAGGGTATGTGGTGCCCGCGGTGTAGTTGGGTATGTGATGCCCGCGGTGTACTAGGGTATGTGGTGCCCGCGGTGTTGTTGGGTATGTGATGCCCACGGTGTACTAGAGGATGTGGTGCCCGCGGTGTACTTGGGTATGTGATGCCCGCGGTGTACTTGGGTATGTGGTGCCCGCGGTGTACTTGGGTATGTGGTGCCCACGGTGTACTTGGGTATGTGGTGCTTGCGGTGTACTTGGGTATGTGGTGCCCGCGGTGTACTAGGGTATGTGATGCCCGCAGTGTACTAGGGTATGTGATGCCCGCAGTGTACTAGGGTATGTGGTGCCCGCGATGAAGTTGGGTATGTGATGCCCGCGGTGTATTTGGGTATGTGATGCCCACGGTGTACTAGGATATGTGGTGCCCGCGATGAAGTTGGGTATGTGATGCCCGCGGTGTATTTGGGTATGTGATGCCAACGGTGTACTAGGATATGTGGTGGCCGCGGTTTTCTTAGGTATGTGATGCCCGCGGTGTACTAGGGTATGTGATGCCCGCGGTTTACTTGGGTATGTGGTGCCCGCGGTGTACTAGGGTATGTGATGCCCGCGGTGTAGTTGGGTATGTGGTGCCCGCGGTGTACTTGGGTATGTGATGCCCGCAGTGTACTAGGGTATGTGGTGCCCGCGATATACTAGTGTATGTGATGCCCGCGGTGTAGTTGGGTATGTGATGGCCGCGGTGTACTTGGGTATGTGGTGCCCGCGGTGTACTTGGGTATGTGGTGCCCGCGGTGTAGTTTGGTATGTAATGCCCGCGGTGTACTAGGGTATGTGGTGCCCGCGGTGTAGTTGGGTATGTGGTGCCCGCGGTGTACTAGGGTATGTGATGCCCGCGGTGCACTAGGGTATGTGGTGCCCGCGGTGTACTAGGGTATGTGATGCCCGCAGTGTACTAGG
Organism: Ecliptopera silaceata; assembly: GCA_932527185.1. NCBI lineage: Eukaryota > Metazoa > Arthropoda > Insecta > Lepidoptera > Geometridae > Ecliptopera > Ecliptopera silaceata. The sequence goes on along the minus strand of OW052208.1, from coordinate 2,061,630 downwards.
GTATGTGTTGCCCGCGGTGTAGTTGGGTATGTGATGCCCGAGGTGTACTTGGGTATGTGATGCCCGCGGTGTCATTGGGTATGTGGTGCCCGCGGTATACTAGGGTATGTGGTGCCCGCAGTGTACTAGGGTATGTGGTGCCCGCGGTGTTGTTGGGTATATGATGCCTGAGGTGTACTTGGGTATGTGGTGCCCGCGGTGTACTAGGGTATGTGGTGCCCGCGGTGTAGTTGGGTATGTGATGCCCGAGGTGTACTTGGGTATGTGGTGCCCGCGGTGTACTGTATGTGATGCCCGCGATGTACTAGGGTATGTGGTGACCGCGGTGTAGTTGGGTATGTGATGCCCGAGGTGTACTTGGGTTTGTGGTGCCCACGGTGTAGTTGGGTATGTGATGCCCGCGGTGTACTTGCGTATGTGATGCCCGCGGTGTACTAGGGTATGTGGTGCCCGCGGTGTACTAGGGTATGTAATGCCCGCGGTTTACTTGGGTATGTGGTGCCCGCGGTGTACTAGGGTATGTGGTGCCCGCGGTGTAGTTGGGTATGTGATGCCCGCGGTGTAGTTGGGTATGTGATGCCCGCGGTGTACTTGCGTATGTGATGCCCGCGGTGTACTAGGGTATGTGGTGCCCGCGGTGTACTAGGGTATGTGATGCCCGCGATGTACTAGGGTATTTGGTGCCCGCAGTGTACTAGGGTATGTGATGCCCGCAGTGTACTAGGGTATGTGGTGCCCGCGGTGTAGTTGGGTATGTGATGCCCGCGGTGTACTTGGGTATGTGGTGCCCGCGGTGTAGTTGGGTATGTGATGCCCGCGGTGTACTAGGGTATATGATGCCCGCGGTGTCATTGGGTATGTGATGCCCGCGATGTACTTGGGTATGTGATACCCACGGTATACTAGGGTATGAGATGACCGCGGTGTACTTTGTGATGCCCGCGGTGTATGTGGTGCCCGCGGTGTAGTTGGGTATGTGATGCCCGCGGTGTACTTGGGTATGTGGTGCCCGCGGTGTAGTTGGGTATGTGATGCCCGCGGTGTACTAGGGTATGTGATGCCCGAGGTGTACTTGGGTATGTGGTGCCTGCGGTGTACTAGGGTATTTGATGCCCGCAGTGTACATGGGACTTGGGTATGTGGTGCCCGCGGTGTAGTTGGGTATGTGATGCCCGCGGTGTGCTAGGGTATGAGGTGCCCACGGTATACTTGGGTATGTGGTGCCCGCGGTGTTGTTAGGTATGTGATGCCCGCGGTGTACTAGGGTATGTGGTGCCCGCGGTGTAGTTAGTTATGTGATGCCCGCGGTGTACTAGGGTATGTGGTGCCCGCGGTATACTTGGGTATGTGGTGCCCGCGGTATACTTGGGTATGTGGTGTACTAGGGTATGTGATGCCGCGGTGTACTAGGGTATGTGGTGCCCGCGGTGTACTAGGGTATGTGATGCCCGCGATGTACTAGGGTATTTGGTGCCCGCAGTGTACTAGGGTATGTGATGCCCGCGGTGTACTAGGGTATGTGTTGCCCGCGGTGTAGTAGGGTATGTGATGCCCGCGGTGTACTAGGGTATGTGGTGCCCGCGGTGTAGTTGGGTATGTGATGCCCGCGGTGTACTAGGGTATGTGGTGCCCGCGGTGTACTAGGGTATGTGATGCCCACGGTATACTAGGGTATGTGGTGCCCGCGGTATACTAGGGTATGTGGTGCCCGCGGTGTACTAGGGTATGTGGTGCCCGCAGTGTACTAGGGTATGTGATGCCCGCGATGTACTAGGGTATTTGGTGCCCGCAGTGTACTAGGGTATGTGGTGCCCGCGGTGTACTTGGGTATGTGGTGCCCGCGGTGTGGTTGGGTATGTGATGCCCGAGGTGTACTAGGGTATATGATGACCGCGGTGTACTTTGTGATGCCCGCGGTGTAGTTGGGTATGTGATGCCCGCGGTGTCATTGGGTATGTGGTGCCCGCGGTGTACTAGGGTATGTGGTGCCCGCAGTGTACTAGGGTATGTGGTGCCCGCGGTGTAGTTGGGTATATGATGCCCGAGTTGTACTTGGGTATGTGGTGCCCGCGGTGTACTAGGGTATGTGGTGCCCGCGGTGTAGTTGGGTATGTGATGCCCGCGGTATAGTTGGGTATGTGATGCCCGCGGTTTACTTGGGTATGTGGTGCCCGCGGTGTACTAGGGTATGTGATGCCCGCGGTGTAGTTGGGTATGTGGTGCCCGCGGTGTACTTGGGTATGTGGTGCCCGCGGTGTACTAGGGTATGTGATGCCCGCAGTGTAGTTGGGTATGTGATGCCCGCGGTGTACTTGGGTATGTGATGCCCGCGGTTTACTTGGGTATGTGATGCCCGCAGTGTAGTTGGGTATGTGATGCCCGCGGTGTACTAGGGTATGTGATGCCCGCGGTGTCATTGGGTATGTGGTGCCCGCGGTGTACTAGGGTATGTGGTGCCCGCAGTGTACTAGGGTATGTGGTGCCCGCGGTGTAGTTGGGTATATGATGCCCGAGGTGTACTTGGGTATGTGGTGCCCGCGGTGTACTAGGGTATGTGGTGCCCGCGGTGTAGTTGGGTATGTGATGCCCGCGGTGTAGTTGGGTATGTGATGCCCGCGATGTACTTGGGTATTTGGTGCCCGCAGTGTACTAGGGTATGTGATGCCCGCAGTGTACTAGGGTATGTGGTGCCCGCGGTGTAGTTGGGTATGTGATGCCCGCGGTGTACTTGGGTATGTGGTGCCCGCGGTGTAGTTGGGTATGTGATGCCCGCGGTGTACTAGGGTATGTGGTGCCCGCGGTGTACTAGGGTATGTGATGCCCACGGTATACTAGGGTATGTGGTGCCCGCGGTATACTAGGGTATGTGGTGCCCGCGGTGTAGTAGGGTATGTGGTGCCCGCGGTGTACTAGGGTATGTGATGCCCGCGATGTACTAGGGTATTTGGTGCCCGCAGTGTACTAGGGTATGTGATGCCCGCGGTGTACTAGGGTATGTGGTGCCCGCGGTGTAGTAAGGTATGTGATGCCCGCGGTGTACTAGGGTATGTGGTGCCCGCGATGTACTAGGGTATGTGATGCCCGCGGTGTACTAGGGTATGTGGTGCCCGCGGTGTACTAGGGTATGTGATGCCCACGGTATACTAGGGTATGTGGTGCCCGCGGTATACTAGGGTATGTGGTGCCCGCGGTGTACTAGGGTATGTGGTGCCCGCAGTGTACTAGGGTATGTGATGCCCGCGATGTACTAGGGTATTTTGTGCCCGCAGTGTACTAGGGTATGTGATGCCCGCGGTGTACTTGGGTATGTGGTGCCCGCGGTGTGGTTGGGTATGTGATGCCCGAGGTGTACTAGGGTATATGATGACCGCGGTGTACTTTGTGATGCCCGCGGTGTAGTTGGGTATGTGATGCCCGCGGTGTCATTGGGTATGTGGTGCCCGCGGTGTACTAGGGTATGTGGTGCCCGCAGTGTACTTGGGTATGTGGTGCCCGCGGTGTAGTTGGGTATATGATGCCCGAGGTGTACTTGGGTATGTGGTGCCCGCGGTGTACTAGGGTATGTGGTGCCCGCGGTGTAGTTGGGTATGTGATGCCCGCGGTGTAGTTGGGTATGTGATGCCCGCGGTGTACTTGCGTATGTGATGCCCGCGGTGTACTAGGGTATGTGGTGCCCGCGGTGTACTAGGGTATGTGATGCCCGCGATGTACTAGGGTATTTGGTGCCCGCAGTGTACTAGGGTATGTGATGCCCGCAGTGTACTAGGGTATGTGGTGCCCGCGGTGTAGTTGGGTATGTGATGCCCGCGGTGTACTAGGGTATGTGGTGCCCGCGATGTAGTTGGGTATGTGATGCCCGCGGTGTACTAGGGTATGTGGTGCCCGCGGTGTACTAGGGTATGTGATGCCCACGGTATACTAGGGTATGTGGTGCCCGCGGTATACTAGGGTATGTGGTGCCCGCGGTGTACTAGGGTATGTGGTGCCCGCAGTGTACTAGGGTATGTGATGCCCGCGATGTACTAGGGTATTTGGTGCCCGCAGTGTACTAGGGTATGTGATGCCCGCGGTGTACTTGGGTATGTGGTGCCCGCGGTGTGGTTGGGTATGTGATGCCTGAGGTGTACTAGGGTATATGATGACCGCGGTGTACTTTGTGATGCCCGCGGTGTAGTTGGGTATGTGATGCCCGCGGTGTCATTGGGTATGTGGTGCCCGCGGTGTACTAGGGTATGTGGTGCCCGCGGTGTACTAGGGTATGTGGTGCCCGCGGTGTAGTTGGGTATGTGGTGCCCGAGGTGTACTTGGGTATGTGGTGCCCGCGGTGTACTAGGGTATGTGGTGCCCGCGGTGTAGTTGGGTATGTGATGCCCGCGGTATAGTTGGGTATGTGATGCCCGCGGTTTACTTGGGTATGTGGTGCCCGCGGTGTACTAGGGTATGTGATGCCCGCGTTGTAGTTGGGTATGTGGTGCCCGCGGTGTACTTGGGTATGTGGTGCCCGCGGTGTACTAGGGTATGTGATGCCCGAGGTGTAGTTGGGTATGTGATGCCCGCGGTGTACTTGGGTATGTGATGCCCGCGGTTTACTTGGGTATGTGATGCCCGCAGTGTAGTTGGGTATGTGATGCCCGCGGTGTACTAGGGTATGTGATGCCCGCGGTGTCATTGGGTATGTGGTGCCCGCGGTGTACTAGGGTATGTGGTGCCCGCAGTGTACTAGGGTATGTGGTGCCCGCGGTGTAGTTGGGTATATGATGCCCGAGGTGTACTTGGGTATGTGGTGCCCGCGGTGTACTAGGGTATGTGGTGCCCGCGGTGTAGTTGGGTATGTGATGCCCGCGGTGTAGTTGGGTATGTGATGCCCGCGGTGTACTTGGGTATGTGATGCCCGCGGTGTACTAGGGTATGTGATGCCCGCGATGTACTAGGGTATTTGGTGCCCGCAGTGTACTAGGGTATGTGATGCCCGCGGTGTACTAGGGTATGTGGTGCCCGCGGTGTAGTTGGGTATGTGATGCCCGCGGTGTACTTGGGTATATGGTGCCCGCGGTGTAGTTGGGTATGTGATGCCCGCGGTGTACTAGGGTATGTGGTGCCCGCGGTGTACTAGGGTATGTGATGCCCACGGTATACTAGGGTATGTGGTGCCCGCGGTATACTAGGGTATGTGGTGCCCGCGGTGTACTAGGGTATGTGGTGCCCGCGGTGTACTAGGGTATGTGATGCCCGCGATGTACTAGGGTATTTGGTGCCCGCAGTGTACTAGGGTATGTGATGCCCGCGGTGTACTAGGGTATGTGGTGCCCGCGGTGTAGTAAGGTATGTGATGCCCGCGGTGTACTAGGGTATGTGGTGCCCGCGATGTAGTTGGGTATGTGATGCCCGCGGTGTACTAGGGTATGTGGTGCCCGCGGTGTACTAGGGTATGTGGTGCCCGCGGTATACTAGGGTATGTGGTGCCCGCGGTGTACTAGGGTATTTGGTGCCCGCAGTGTACTAGGGTATGTGATGCCCGCGGTGTACTTGGGTATGTGGTGCCCGCGGTGTGGTTGGGTATGTGATGCCCGAGGTGTACTAGGGTATATGATGACCGCGGTGTACTTTGTGATGCCCGCGGTGTAGTTGGGTATGTGATGCCCGCGGTGTCATTGGGTATGTGGTGCCCGCGGTGTACTAGGGTATGTGGTGCCCGCAGTGTACTAGGGTATGTGTTGCCCGCGGTGTACTAGGGTATGTGGTGCCCGCGGTGTAGTTGGGTATGTGATGCCCGCGGTGTAGTTGGGTATGTGATGCCCGCGGTGTACTTGCGTATGTGATGCCCGCGGTGTACTAGGGTATGTGGTGCCCGCGGTGTACTAGGGTATGTGATGCCCGCGATGTACTAGGGTATTTGGTGCCCGCAGTGTACTAGGGTATGTGATGCCCGCAGTGTACTAGGGTATGTGGTGCCCGCGGTGTAGTTGGGTATGTGATGCCCGCGGTGTACTTGGGTATGTGGTGCCCGCGGTGTAGTTGGGTATGTGATGCCCGCGGTGTACTAGGGTATATGATGCCCGCGGTGTCATTGGGTATGTGATGCCCGCGATGTACTTGGGTATGTGATGCCCACGGTATACTAGGGTATGAGATGACCGCGGTGTACTTTGTGATGCCCGCGGTGTATGTGGTGCCCGCGGTGTAGTTGGGTATGTGGTGCCCACGGTGTAGTTGGGTATGTGATGCCCGCGGTGTACTTGGGTATGTGGTGCCCGCGGTGTACTAGGGTATGTGATGCCCGCGATGTACTAGGGTATGTGGTGCCCGCGGTGTACTAGGGTATGTGGTGCCCGCAGTGTACTTGGGTATGTGGTGCCCGCGGTGTAGTTGGGTATATGATGCCCGAGGTGTACTTGGGTATGTGGTGCCCGCGGTGTACTAGGGTATGTGGTGCCCGCGGTGTAGTTGGGTATGTGATGCCCGCGGTGTAGTTGGGTATGTGATGCCCGCGGTGTACTTGCGTATGTGATGCCCGCGGTGTACTAGGGTATGTGGTGCCCGCGGTGTACTAGGGTATGTGATGCCCGCGATGTACTAGGGTATTTGGTGCCCGCAGTGTACTAGGGTATGTGATGCCCGCAGTGTACTAGGGTATGTGGTGCCCGCGGTGTAGTTGGGTATGTGATGCCCGCGGTGTACTAGGGTATGTGGTGCCCGCGATGTAGTTGGGTATGTGATGCCCGCGGTGTACTAGGGTATGTGGTGCCCGCGGTGTACTAGGGTATGTGATGCCCACGGTATACTAGGGTATGTGGTGCCCGCGGTATACTAGGGTATGTGGTGCCCGCGGTGTACTAGGGTATGTGGTGCCCGCAGTGTACTAGGGTATGTGATGCCCGCGATGTACTAGGGTATTTGGTGCCCGCTGTGTACTAGGGTATGTGATGCCCGCGGTGTACTTGGGTATGTGGTGCCCGCGGTGTGGTTGGGTATGTGATGCCTGAGGTGTACTAGGGTATATGATGACCGCGGTGTACTTTGTGATGCCCGCGGTGTAGTTGGGTATGTGATGCCCGCGGTGTCATTGGGTATGTGGTGCCCGCGGTGTACTAGGGTATGTGGTGCCCGCAGTGTACTAGGGTATGTGGTGCCCGCGGTGTAGTTGGGTATATGATGCCCGAGTTGTACTTGGGTATGTGGTGCCCGCGGTGTACTAGGGTATGTGGTGCCCGCGGTGTAGTTGGGTATGTGATGCCCGCGGTATAGTTGGGTATGTGATGCCCGCGGTTTACTTGGGTATGTGGTGCCCGCGGTGTACTAGGGTATGTGATGCCCGCGTTGTAGTTGGGTATGTGGTGCCCGCGGTGTACTTGGGTATGTGGTGCCCGCGGTGTACTAGGGTATGTGATGCCCGCAGTGTAGTTGGGTATGTGATGCCCGCGGTGTACTTGGGTATGTGATGCCCGCGGTTTACTTGGGTATGTGATGCCCGCAGTGTAGTTGGGTATGTGATGCCCGCGGTGTACTAGGGTATGTGATGCCCGCGGTGTCATTGGGTATGTGGTGCCCGCGGTGTACTAGGGTATGTGGTGCCCGCAGTGTACTAGGGTATGTGGTGCCCGCGGTGTAGTTGGGTATATGATGCCCGAGGTGTACTTGGGTATGTGGTGCCCGCGGTGTACTAGGGTATGTGGTGCCCGCGGTGTAGTTGGGTATGTGATGCCCGCGGTGTAGTTGGGTATGTGATGCCCGCGGTGTACTTGGGTATGTGATGCCCGCGGTGTACTAGGGTATGTGATGCCCGCGATGTACTAGGGTATTTGGTGCCCGCAGTGTACTAGGGTATGTGATGCCCGCAGTTTACTAGGGTATGTGGTGCCCGCGGTGTAGTTGGGTATGTGATGCCCGCGGTGTACTTGGGTATATGGTGCCCGCGGTGTAGTTGGGTATGTGATGCCCGCGGTGTACTAGGGTATGTGGTGCCCGCGGTGTACTAGGGTATGTGATGCCCACGGTATACTAGGGTATGTGGTGCCCGCGGTATACTAGGGTATGTGGTGCCCGCGGTGTACTAGGGTATGTGGTGCCCGCGGTGTACTAGGGTATGTGATGCCCGCGATGTACTAGGGTATTTGGTGCCCGCAGTGTACTAGGGTATGTGATGCCCGCGGTGTACTAGGGTATGTGGTGCCCGCGGTGTAGTAAGGTATGTGATGCCCGCGGTGTACTAGGGTATGTGGTGCCCGCGATGTAGTTGGGTATGTGATGCCCGCGGTGTACTAGGGTATGTGGTGCCCGCGGTGTACTAGGGTATGTGGTGCCCGCGGTGTACTAGGGTATGTGGTGCCCGCGGTGTACTAGGGTATTTGGTGCCCGCAGTGTACTAGGGTATGTGATGCCCGCGGTGTACTTGGGTATGTGGTGCCCGCGGTGTGGTTGGGTATGTGATGCCCGAGGTGTACTAGGGTATATGATGACCGCGGTGTACTTTGTGATGCCCGCGGTGTAGTTGGGTATGTGATGCCCGCGGTGTCATTGGGTATGTGGTGCCCGCGGTGTACTAGGGTATGTGGTGCCCGCAGTGTACTAGGGTATGTGTTGCCCGCGGTGTACTAGGGTATGTGGTGCCCGCGGTGTAGTTGGGTATGTGATGCCCGCGGTGTAGTTGGGTATGTGATGCCCGCGGTGTACTTGCGTATGTGATGCCCGCGGTGTACTAGGGTATGTGGTGCCCGCGGTGTACTAGGGTATGTGATGCCCGCGATGTACTAGGGTATTTGGTGCCCGCAGTGTACTAGGGTATGTGATGCCCGCAGTGTACTAGGGTATGTGGTGCCCGCGGTGTAGTTGGGTATGTGATGCCCGCGGTGTACTTGGGTATGTGGTGCCCGCGGTGTAGTTGGGTATGTGATGCCCGCGGTGTACTAGGGTATATGATGCCCGCGGTGTCATTGGGTATGTGATGCCCGCGATGTACTTGGGTATGTGATGCCCACGGTATACTAGGGTATGAGATGACCGCGGTGTACTTTGTGATGCCCGCGGTGTATGTGGTGCCCGCGGTGTAGTTGGGTATGTGGTGCCCACGGTGTAGTTGGGTATGTGATGCCCGCGGTGTACTTGGGTATGTGGTGCCCGCGGTGTACTAGGGTATGTGATGCCCGCGATGTACTAGGGTATGTGGTGCCCGCGGTGTAGTTGGGTATGTGATGCCCGAGGTGTACTTGGGTTTGTGGTGCCCACGGTGTAGTTGGGTATGTGATGCCCGCGGTGTACTTGGGTATGTGGTGCCCGCGGTGTACTGTATGTGATGCCCGCGATGTACTAGGGTATGTGGTGCCCGCGGTGTAGTTGGGTATGTGATGCCCGAGGTGTACTTGGGTTTGTGGTGCCCACGGTGTAGTTGGGTATGTGATGCCCGCGGTGTACTTGCGTATGTGATGCCCGCGGTGTACTAGGGTATGTGGTGCCCGCGGTGTTCTAGGGTATGTAATGCCCGCGGTTTACTTGGGTATGTGGTGCCCGCGGTGTACTAGGGTATGTGATGCCCGCGGTGTACTTGGGTATGTGGTGCCCGCGGTGTACTAGGGTATGTGATGCCCGCAGTGTAGTTGGGTATGTGATGCCCGCGGTGTACTAGGGTATGTGGTGCCCGCGGTGTAGTTGGGTATGTGATGCCCGCGGTGTACTAGGGTATGTGGTGCCCGCGGTGTTGTTGGGTATGTGATGCCCACGGTGTACTAGAGGATGTGGTGCCCGCGGTGTACTTGGGTATGTGATGCCCGCGGTGTACTTGGGTATGTGGTGCCCGCGGTGTACTTGGGTATGTGGTGCCCACGGTGTACTTGGGTATGTGGTGCTTGCGGTGTACTTGGGTATGTGGTGCCCGCGGTGTACTAGGGTATGTGATGCCCGCAGTGTACTAGGGTATGTGATGCCCGCAGTGTACTAGGGTATGTGGTGCCCGCGATGAAGTTGGGTATGTGATGCCCGCGGTGTATTTGGGTATGTGATGCCCACGGTGTACTAGGATATGTGGTGCCCGCGATGAAGTTGGGTATGTGATGCCCGCGGTGTATTTGGGTATGTGATGCCAACGGTGTACTAGGATATGTGGTGGCCGCGGTTTTCTTAGGTATGTGATGCCCGCGGTGTACTAGGGTATGTGATGCCCGCGGTTTACTTGGGTATGTGGTGCCCGCGGTGTACTAGGGTATGTGATGCCCGCGGTGTAGTTGGGTATGTGGTGCCCGCGGTGTACTTGGGTATGTGATGCCCGCAGTGTACTAGGGTATGTGGTGCCCGCGATATACTAGTGTATGTGATGCCCGCGGTGTAGTTGGGTATGTGATGGCCGCGGTGTACTTGGGTATGTGGTGCCCGCGGTGTACTTGGGTATGTGGTGCCCGCGGTGTAGTTTGGTATGTAATGCCCGCGGTGTACTAGGGTATGTGGTGCCCGCGGTGTAGTTGGGTATGTGGTGCCCGCGGTGTACTAGGGTATGTGATGCCCGCGGTGCACTAGGGTATGTGGTTCCCGCGGTGTACTAGGGTATGTGATGCCCGCAGTGTACTAGGGTATGTGTTGCCCGCGGTGTAGTTGGGTATGTGATGCCCGAGGTGTACTTGGGTATGTGATGCCCGCGGTGTCATTGGGTATGTGGTGCCCGCGGTATACTAGGGTATGTGGTGCCCGCAGTGTACTAGGGTATGTGGTGCCCGCGGTGTTGTTGGGTATATGATGCCTGAGGTGTACTTGGGTATGTGGTGCCCGCGGTGTACTAGGGTATGTGGTGCCCGCGGTGTAGTTGGGTATGTGATGCCCGAGGTGTACTTGGGTATGTGGTGCCCGCGGTGTACTGTATGTGATGCCCGCGATGTACTAGGGTATGTGGTGACCGCGGTGTAGTTGGGTATGTGATGCCCGAGGTGTACTTGGGTTTGTGGTGCCCACGGTGTAGTTGGGTATGTGATGCCCGCGGTGTACTTGCGTATGTGATGCCCGCGGTGTACTAGGGTATGTGGTGCCCGCGGTGTACTAGGGTATGTGATGCCCGCGGTTTACTTGGGTATGTGGTGCCCGCGGTGTACTAGGGTATGTGGTGCCCGCGGTGTAGTTGGGTATGTGATGCCCGCGGTGTAGTTGGGTATGTGATGCCCGCGGTGTACTTGCGTATGTGATGCCCGCGGTGTACTAGGGTATGTGGTGCCCGCGGTGTACTAGGGTATGTGATGCCCGCGATGTACTAGGGTATTTGGTGCCCGCAGTGTACTAGGGTATGTGATGCCCGCAGTGTACTAGGGTATGTGGTGCCCGCGGTGTAGTTGGGTATGTGATGCCCGCGGTGTACTTGGGTATGTGGTGCCCGCGGTGTAGTTGGGTATGTGATGCCCGCGGTGTACTAGGGTATATGATGCCCGCGGTGTCATTGGGTATGTGATGCCCGCGATGTACTTGGGTATGTGATACCCACGGTATACTAGGGTATGAGATGACCGCGGTGTACTTTGTGATGCCCGCGGTGTATGTGGTGCCCGCGGTGTAGTTGGGTATGTGATGCCCGCGGTGTACTTGGGTATGTGGTGCCCGCGGTGTAGTTGGGTATGTGATGCCCGCGGTGTACTAGGGTATGTGATGCCCGAGGTGTACTTGGGTATGTGGTGCCTGCGGTGTACTAGGGTATTTGATGCCCGCAGTGTACATGGGACTTGGGTATGTGGTGCCCGCGGTGTAGTTGGGTATGTGATGCCCGCGGTGTGCTAGGGTATGAGGTGCCCACGGTATACTTGGGTATGTGGTGCCCGCGGTGTTGTTAGGTATGTGATGCCCGCGGTGTACTAGGGTATGTGGTGCCCGCGGTGTAGTTAGTTATGTGATGCCCGCGGTGTACTTGGGTATGTGGTGCCCGCGGTATACTTGGGTATGTGGTGCCCGCGGTATACTTGGGTATGTGGTGTACTAGGGTATGTGATGCCGCGGTGTACTAGGGTATGTGGTGCCCGCGGTGTACTAGGGTATGTGATGCCCGCGATGTACTAGGGTATTTGGTGCCCGCGGTGTACTAGGGTATGTGATGCCCGCGGTGTACTAGGGTATGTGTTGCCCGCGGTGTAGTAGGGTATGTGATGCCCGCGGTGTACTAGGGTATGTGGTGCCCGCGGTGTAGTTGGGTATGTGATGCCCGCGGTGTACTAGGGTATGTGGTGCCCGCGGTGTACTAGGGTATGTGATGCCCACGGTATACTAGGGTATGTGGTGCCCGCGGTATACTAGGGTATGTGGTGCCCGCGGTGTACTAGGGTATGTGGTGCCCGCAGTGTACTAGGGTATGTGATGCCCGCGATGTACTAGGGTATTTGGTGCCCGCAGTGTACTAGGGTATGTGATGCCCGCGGTGTACTTGGGTATGTGGTGCCCGCGGTGTGGTTGGGTATGTGATGCCCGAGGTGTACTAGGGTATATGATGACCGCGGTGTACTTTGTGATGCCCGCGGTGTAGTTGGGTATGTGATGCCCGCGGTGTCATTGGGTATGTGGTGCCCGCGGTGTACTAGGGTATGTGGTGCCCGCAGTGTACTAGGGTATGTGGTGCCCGCGGTGTAGTTGGGTATATGATGCCCGAGTTGTACTTGGGTATGTGGTGCCCGCGGTGTACTAGGGTATGTGGTGCCCGCGGTGTAGTTGGGTATGTGATGCCCGCGGTATAGTTGGGTATGTGATGCCCGCGGTTTACTTGGGTATGTGGTGCCCGCGGTGTACTAGGGTATGTGATGCCCGCGGTGTAGTTGGGTATGTGGTGCCCGCGGTGTACTTGGGTATGTGGTGCCCGCGGTGTACTAGGGTATGTGATGCCCGCAGTGTAGTTGGGTATGTGATGCCCGCGGTGTACTTGGGTATGTGATGCCCGCGGTTTACTTGGGTATGTGATGCCCGCAGTGTAGTTGGGTATGTGATGCCCGCGGTGTACTAGGGTATGTGATGCCCGCGGTGTCATTGGGTATGTGATGCCCGCGGTGTACTAGGGTATGTGGTGCCCGCAGTGTACTAGGGTATGTGGTGCCCGCGGTGTAGTTGGGTATATGATGCCCGAGGTGTACTTGGGTATGTGGTGCCCGCGGTGTACTAGGGTATGTGGTGCCCGCGGTGTAGTTGGGTATGTGATGCCCGCGGTGTAGTTGGGTATGTGATGCCCGCGATGTACTTGGGTATTTGGTGCCCGCAGTGTACTAGGGTATGTGATGCCCGCAGTGTACTAGGGTATGTGGTGCCCGCGGTGTAGTTGGGTATGTGATGCCCGCGGTGTACTTGGGTATGTGGTGCCCGCGGTGTAGTTGGGTATGTGATGCCCGCGGTGTACTAGGGTATGTGGTGCCCGCGGTGTACTAGGGTATGTGATGCCCACGGTATACTAGGGTATGTGGTGCCCGCGGTATACTAGGGTATGTGGTGCCCGCGGTGTACTAGGGTATGTGGTGCCCGCGGTGTACTAGGGTATGTGATGCCCGCGCTGTACTAGGGTATTTGGTGCCCGCAGTGTACTAGGGTATGTGATGCCCGCGGTGTACTAGGGTATGTGGTGCCCGCGGTGTAGTAAGGTATGTGCTGCCCGCGGTGTACTAGGGTATGTGGTGCCCGCGATGTAGTTGGGTATGTGATGCCCGCGGTGTACTAGGGTATGTGGTGCCCGCGGTGTACTAGGGTATGTGATGCCCACGGTATACTAGGGTATGTGGTGCCCGCGGTATACTAGGGTATGTGGTGCCCGCGGTGTACTAGGGTATGTGGTGCCCGCAGTGTACTAGGGTATGTGATGCCCGCGATGTACTAGGGTATTTTGTGCCCGCAGTGTACTAGGGTATGTGATGCCCGCGGTGTACTTGGGTATGTGGTGCCCGCGGTGTGGTTGGGTATGTGATGCCCGAGGTGTACTAGGGTATATGATGACCGCGGTGTACTTTGTGATGCCCGCGGTGTAGTTGGGTATGTGATGCCCGCGGTGTCATTGGGTATGTGGTGCCCGCGGTGTACTAGGGTATGTGGTGCCCGCAGTGTACTTGGGTATGTGGTGCCCGCGGTGTAGTTGGGTATATGATGCCCGAGGTGTACTTGGGTATGTGGTGCCCGCGGTGTACTAGGGTATGTGGTGCCCGCGGTGTAGTTGGGTATGTGATGCCCGCGGTGTAGTTGGGTATGTGATGCCCGCGGTGTACTTGCGTATGTGATGCCCGCGGTGTACTAGGGTATGTGGTGCCCGCGGTGTACTAGGGTATGTGATGCCCGCGATGTACTAGGGTATTTGGTGCCCGCAGTGTACTAGGGTATGTGATGCCCGCAGTGTACTAGGGTATGTGGTGCCCGCGGTGTAGTTGGGTATGTGATGCCCGCGGTGTACTAGGGTATGTGGTGCCCGCGGTGTAGTTGGGTATGTGATGCCCGCGGTGTACTAGGGTATGTGGTGCCCGCGGTGTACTAGGGTATGTGATGCCCACGGTATACTAGGGTATGTGGTGCCCGCGGTATACTAGGGTATGTGGTGCCCGCGGTGTACTAGGGTATGTGGTGCCCGCAGTGTACTAGGGTATGTGATGCCCGCGATGTACTAGGGTATTTGGTGCCCGCAGTGTACTAGGGTATGTGATGCCCGCGGTGTACTTGGGTATGTGGTGCCCGCGGTGTGGTTGGGTATGTGATGCCTGAGGTGTACTAGGGTATATGATGACCGCGGTGTACTTTGTGATGCCCGCGGTGTAGTTGGGTATGTGATGCCCGCGGTGTCATTGGGTATGTGGTGCCCGCGGTGTACTAGGGTATGTGGTGCCCGCGGTGTACTAGGGTATGTGGTGCCCGCGGTGTAGTTGGGTATATGATGCCCGAGTTGTACTTGGGTATGTGGTGCCCGCGGTGTACTAGGGTATGTGGTGCCCGCGGTGTAGTTGGGTATGTGATGCCCGCGGTATAGTTGGGTATGTGATGCCCGCGGTTTACTTGGGTATGTGGTGCCCGCGGTGTACTAGGGTATGTGATGCCCGCGTTGTAGTTGGGTATGTGGTGCCCGCGGTGTACTTGGGTATGTGGTGCCCGCGGTGTACTAGGGTATGTGATGCCCGCGGTGTAGTTGGGTATGTGATGCCCGCGGTGTACTTGGGTATGTGATGCCCGCGGTTTACTTGGGTATGTGATGCCCGCAGTGTAGTTGGGTATGTGATGCCCGCGGTGTACTAGGGTATGTGATGCCCGCGGTGTAATTGGGTATGTGGTGCCCACGGTGTACTAGGGTATGTGGTGCCCGCAGTGTACTAGGGTATGTGGTGCCCGCGGTGTAGTTGGGTATATGATGCCCGAGGTGTACTTGGGTATGTGGTGCCCGCGGTGTACTAGGGTATGTGGTGCCCGCGGTGTAGTTGGGTATGTGATGCCCGCGGTGTAGTTGGGTATGTGATGCCCGCGGTGTACTTGCGTATGTGATGCCCGCGGTGTACTAGGGTATGTGATGCCCGCGATGTACTAGGGTATTTGGTGCCCGCAGTGTACTAGGGTATGTGATGCCCTCAGTGTACTAGGGTATGTGGTGCCCGCGGTGTAGTTGGGTATGTGATGCCCGCGGTGTACTTGGGTATATGGTGCCCGCGGTGTAGTTGGGTATGTGATGCCCGCGGTGTACTAGGGTATGTGGTGCCCGCGGTGTACTAGGGTATGTGATGCCCTCGGTATACTAGGGTATGTGGTGCCCGCGGTATACTAGGGTATGTGGTGCCCGCGGTGTACTAGGGTATGTGGTGCCCGCGGTGTACTAGGGTATGTGATGCCCGCGATGTACTAGGGTATTTGGTGCCCGCAGTGTACTAGGGTATGTGATGCCCGCGGTGTACTAGGGTATGTGGTGCCCGCGGTGTAGTAAGGTATGTGATGCCCGCGGTGTACTAGGGTATGTGGTGCCCGCGATGTAGTTGGGTATGTGATGCCCGCGGTGTACTAGGGTATGTGGTGCCCGCGGTGTACTAGGGTATGTGGTGCCCGCGGTATACTAGGGTATGTGGTGCCCGCGGTGTACTAGGGTATTTGGTGCCCGCAGTGTACTAGGGTATGTGATGCCCGCGGTGTACTTGGGTATGTGGTGCCCGCGGTGTGGTTGGGTATGTGATGCCCGAGGTGTACTAGGGTATATGATGACCGCGGTGTACTTTGTGATGCCCGCGGTGTAGTTGGGTATGTGATGCCCGCGGTGTCATTGGGTATGTGGTGCCCGCGGTGTACTAGGGTATGTGGTGCCCGCAGTGTACTAGGGTATGTGGTGCCCGCGGTGTACTAGGGTATGTGGTGCCCGCGGTGTAGTTGGGTATGTGATGCCCGCGGTGTAGTTGGGTATGTGATGCCCGCGGTGTACTTGCGTATGTGATGCCCGCGGTGTACTAGGGTATGTGGTGCCCGCGGTGTACTAGGGTATGTGATGCCCGCGATGTACTAGGGTATTTGGTGCCCGCAGTGTACTAGGGTATGTGATGCCCGCAGTGTACTAGGGTATGTGGTGCCCGCGGTGTAGTTGGGTATGTGATGCCCGCGGTGTACTTGGGTATGTGGTGCCCGCGGTGTAGTTGGGTATGTGATGCCCGCGGTGTACTAGGGTATATGATGCCCGCGGTGTCATTGGGTATGTGATGCCCGCGATGTACTTGGGTATGTGATGCCCACGGTATACTAGGGTATGAGATGACCGCGGTGTACTTTGTGATGCCCGCGGTGTATGTGGTGCCCGCGGTGTAGTTGGGTATGTGGTGCCCACGGTGTAGTTGGGTATGTGATGCCCGCGGTGTACTTGGGTATGTGGTGCCCGCGGTGTACTAGGGTATGTGATGCCCGCGATGTACTAGGGTATGTGGTGCCCGCGGTGTAGTTGGGTATGTGATGCCCGAGGTGTACTTGGGTTTGTGGTGCCCACGGTGTAGTTGGGTATGTGATGCCCGCGGTGTACTTGGGTATGTGGTGCCCGTGGTTTTTTTTTTTTTTTTTTTTTTTTTTTTTTTTTTTTTTTTTTTTTTCCTACCTAAGTTATTTACTGTTGCTATAATATTGCAACAACATTGAATTCCTATTTGAATTTTACTTTCCTAATAACAAAATAATCCTTTTCTAGAACTAACTTAGTTTTCAACTAATTCCTAATTTTTAAATATTACAATTGTTCCATTTGTAAATTTCATTCATTTTACTTACTTAGTTTTCAATTAATTCCTAATTTTTAATTATTACAATTATTCCATTTCTAATTTTCATTCATTTTACTAACTTAGTTTTCAATTAATTCCTAATTTTTAATATCACAATTATTCCATTTCTAAATTTCATTCATATTAAATTATAGGGTTTTATGTCTAACATGCAAAACACTTTTGGCCATCTTGTAAAAGGTTTGATCAGACGCTATGTTTTGTTTCAAACACAGTGCCCACCCCAACCCCATCACAAGACAGAATTTCAATTTTATTTATTAAATCACATAAAATCTTAACATCTACGTACATAGAAATAAGTGTTTATACTATTTTATAAGCAACTAAAATAATAAAACACCAAATTAACTAAAATAAAATAATAACATCAAAACCTTAATTAATAATTAAATCTAAAATTAAATAAATAATATAAAATTCATTAATTTAACAATCAAATCAAACATAAAATAAAATTAAATTCAAAATTTACTTAAAAACTAAATCTAAATCACATTAAAATTAGAACAAAATCAGAATTAAAATGAATCAGCATAAATATAATTACAATAAATCAAAATCCAAAATTTTATTAAAATTAATTACAGTAATAAAAATGTATGTATAAATAAAATAAGATAATATAAGATAATAAATAAGATAATAAATAAGATAATATGGTGCCCGTGGTGTAGTTGGGTATGTGATGCTCACGGTATACTAGGGTATGAGATGACCGCGGTGTACTTTGTGATGCCCGCGGTGTAGTTGGGTATGTGATGCCCGAGGTGTACTTGGGTATGTGGTGCCCGCGGTGTACTAGGGTATGTGGTGCCCGCGGTGTACTAGGGTATGTGATGCCCGAGGTGTACTTGGGTATGTGGTGCCCGCGGTGTACTAGGGTATGTGATGCCCGCGATGTACTAGGGTATGTGGTGCCCGCGGTGTACTTGGGTATGTGATGCCCGAGGTGTACTTGAAAATGTGGTGCCCGCGGTGTACTAGGGTATGTGGTGCCCACGGTGTAGTTGGGTATGTGATGCCCGCGGTGTAGTTGGGTATGTGGTGCCCGCGGTGTACTTGGGTATGTGGTGCCCGCGGTGTACTAGGGTATGTGATGCCCGCAGTGTAGTTGGGTATGTGATGCCCGCGGTGTACTTGGGTATGTGATGCCCGCAGTTTACTTGGGTATGTGATGCCCGCAGTGTAGTTGGGTATGTGATGCCCGCGGTGTACTAGGGTATGTGATGCCCGCGGTGTCATTGGGTATGTGGTGCCCGCGGTGTACTAGGGTATGTGGTGCCCGCAGTGTACTAGGGTATGTGGTGCTCGCGGTGTAGTTGGGTATATGATGCCCGAGGTGTACTTGGGTATGTGGTGCCCGCGGTGTAGTTGGGTATGTGATGCCCGCGGTGTAGTTGGGTATGTGATGCCCGAGGTGTACTTGGGTTTGTGGTGCCCACGGTGTAGTTGGATATGTGATGCCCGCGGTGTACTTGGGTATGTGGTGCCCGCGGTGTACTAGGGTATGTGATGCCCGCGATGTACTAGGGTATGTGGTGCCCGCGGTGTAGTTGGGTATGTGATGCCCGAGGTGTACTTGGGTTTGTGGTGCCCACGGTGTAGTTGGGTATGTGATGCCCGCGGTGTACTTGCGTATGTGATGCCCGCGGTGTACTAGGGTATGTGGTGCCCGCGGTGTACTAGGGTATGTAATGCCCGCGGTTTACTTGGGTATGTGATGCCCGCGGTGTACTAGGGTATGTGATGCCCGCGGTGTACTTGGGTATGTGATGCCCGCAGTGTAGTTGGGTATGTGATGCCCGCGGTGTACTAGGGTATGTGGTGCCCGCGGTGTAGTTGGGTATGTGATGCCCGCGGTGAACTTGGGTATGTGGTGCCCGCGGTGTACTTGGGTATGTGGTGCCCGCGGTGTTGTTGGGTATGTGATGCCCGCGGTGTACTAGGGTATGTGGTGCCCGCGGTGTTGTTGGGTATGTGATGCCCACGGTGTACTAGAGGATGTGGTGCCCGCGGTGTACTTGGGTATGTGATGCCCGCGGTGTACTTGGGTATGTGGTGCCCGCGGTATACTTGGGTATGTGGTGCCCGCGGTGTACTAGGGTATGTGGTGCCCGCGGTGTACTAGGGTATGTGATGCCCGCGATGTACTAGGGTATTTGGTGCCCGCAGTGTACTAGGGTATGTGATGCCCGCGGTGTACTAGGGTATGTGGTGCCCGCGGTGTAGTAAGGTATGTGATGCCCGCGGTGTACTAGGGTATGTGGTGCCCGCGGTGTAGTTAGTTATGTGATGCCCGCGGTGTACTAGGGTATGTGGTGCCCGCGGTATACTTGGGTATGTGGTGCCCGCGGTATACTTGGGTATGTGGTGTACTAGGGTATGTGATGCCGCGGTGTACTAGGGTATGTGGTGCCCGCGGTGTACTAGGGTATGTGATGCCCGCGATGTACTAGGGTATTTGGTGCCCGCAGTGTACTAGGGTATGTGATGCCCGCGGTGTACTAGGGTATGTGGTGCCCGCGGTGTAGTAAGGTATGTGATGCCCGCGGTGTACTAGGGTATGTGGTGCCCGCGATGTAGTTGGGTATGTGATGCCCGCGGTTGCGGCGTTAGGGTTTTCGCCCGCAGATAGATAGGTATAGGGTCCTGCTCAGGGTGGAAATAAAATAGGATATTAGATTTACCACACCTTTACTGTCCTTTAAACCTACACAGCCGCACATAGATTATCTAGTCACTGAGTTTATGATAGCACTGTCACTGGCCTGAGTATTCCGGGGTTAGATCCAGGCTCCAGGCTTAGGCAACGTTCTTCTGTGTCCTTGTATGAAGGCAGCTTCACTCCGCGGCTCTCCAGGAAGATTTTCCAGTAGTGGAGCAGCCGCAGTCAGGAGTAAGTGGAGGAAGCAGGAGCAGCAATAGCAGCAGAGGTAGAAGGAAGAAGAATAGTCCAAGTAGAAGGGTGAATCCTGGAAGGAACAGCAGGTCTTAGGACGAGCTTCAGAACGGAGCCAAGTGCCAAGCCACAGAGCTGAGGGTAGGGAGTAGGCGACAGTGACTCGTTAAAAAAAACCCTCACAGCTAGTGTGGACTTCGCAGACAGCTTTACAGAACATTGATAGGCTTTAGGCAGTTTATTATAAGCTGTGAACTCACCCTAGAGGGATTCCTTGCACTTTTAGATTTACTTGAATAGTTTAGTAGAAAATGTAGGTATGCGTCCTTCGTTCTCAGAGGCCGGTAGTGTAGTGCTTGATGACGCCGCGAACGCGAATGACGATGCAGTTGCCACAGTTTAAAAACTAGTTGTTAGGACGACGATAACGTTCCGTAAAACTCAGATTTGTTTCTTAGTAAAAAATGTAAAAATATAGATTTGATTAATTTATAAAAATGTATAGTTTAATAGTTAGATTTTAATTATTTTTAATGTTTTGATTTAATTAGGTAATTGTATTAGACACAACGTTACAGTACCCCGCCAAAAAGCGTAGGATTTTTCCTATAAAAAAAAATCCGACTCACTACACTAAAATTTCATAGTACTGTCCTACTTTCATAATATCATCATTCATACATCCCTTTTATTCTACCTTTCATTTTGTCTTTATCACAATAGCGTTCATAAGACCCTTACATAAAGAGTGTACTTGTATTAGTAAACAAAGTAACTCAAAACAGCATAGACGAAGTTCATCGTATTAGCACGACAACTCATAACAGGTAGCTTGTTGTTCATTTATATATTAAGTAACTTGTCTTTGCCCAGTACTGATTGTATTAAGTTCTTAGGAGTATGGTTAGACACTAAATTAACTTGGGCAGTTCATATTGATGAATTGTCAAAGAAATTAGGTTCAGCGACATACGCAATAAAAAAAATTAAAGAACTGGGGGGTATAAAAGCTGCAAGAGATGTATACTTTGCATACTTTCACTCATTAATAACATATGGGATATTATTCTGGGGCACAGCAGCTGAAGCTAATAGGATATTTGTTCTTCAAAAACGTTGTATTAGGTATATTTTAGGCATGAAAAAAATGGACTCATGTAGAGATAGATTTAAAGAGCTTAATATTATGACAATGACCTGTGAATTTATTTATCAAAATATTGTATATGTTAGGGAAAACTTAAGCCATATGCCACTAAAACAAGATACTCATACTTATAATACTAGACATAAGAATAATATAGTGGCACCTAGTGTTAGACTAGCAAAAACAAAAAAAAGCTTTGTCTTTGTATCTATTCAATTATACAATAGTATTCCAATTGACATAAGAAATATGGATGACATCGAATTCTTTATATATATCAAAAAATGTCTTATGCTTAAAAGCTATTATAAAATTGACGAAGCCTTGACTGATAAATTTATATTTTGTAATGACATACCTACCGATTAATTATTATTTTTATGGAAATGAATTACTATTGTATATTTGACATTTTTAATTATTTTAATTTATTATTTTTCATTTATATTTATGTTTAAAATTTAATTTAATTTTAATTTATTGAAAATGGTTATTGACGTATCTAAGTTACATGTGACATGTCTAAAGATAAATAAAGATTATGATTATGATTATGATTATAGCATAGGTACTGAAATATAGTTACTAGATAGTTATTTTTTACGACCATAATATACTAATACGAATAACATGCAATACTGAATAAAACTTATAACAGCCTATAAATTTGTAGATTCAGCATTCCATTGACCTTTAAAAATATACCTACAAACAAATTATAACGCAGCATGGAATAATTGTCTGATTAGCGAGATATATATAAAAGTACAGAATTTTAGATACCTACACGGTGCATATTGAATAATACCGTGATAAGGTTTGTTTACCTATTCGTATAGAATTATTTTAGTTAGTCGATATAGTCAGATATAGTTACCTAATCTCATCAGGAAAACAAAAATACCTACTTATTGATAATTATTTAGTGAAGTATGTACATATAATTTAAACTTAGCTTATTTGTTTACTAGTTTTAAACTTTATAATTTATTAATTTAAAGTCCTTTACATGCCATGAGCCTAGATTGTTACCGCTCATGTCACTTAGTTCGTAAACAAGAGGAGACTTTTTAGAGATAATTTTACATTTTATATATTTAGCAGCTAGTTTTTTATTAAAATATTTATCTTTATCGCTTTGGAAAAAAGTTTTTCTCCAAATCACATCACCCACGTTAAATTCCATAGGTTTTTTACGTAAGTTATAAGACTTAGAATTTCTACTATGAGCTTGTAATAAGGCTAGTTGTACCTTGTTAAATATAGACGATAAAATACCTAGGTTTTCAGCATATTGATCACGCGGCTGGAAGATAAGATCCTCCGCGTCAGCAGATTCATTGTTAGTGTAGTGCGAACCACAAGAAACTAACTCTCGGCCATACACTAAAAATGACGGCGTATAACCGGTTACTTCGTTTACAGAGTTGTTTATTGCAAATTGTACTTTAGGTATTAATGTATCCCAGATGCGATGATCGTTAGCGATAAATGTAGAAACTGCAGTCATGATAGTTTTATTGTATCTTTCTACTGTATTCACGTGAGGCGTGTATTTAGGCGTAAAATGTAAACGAGGGACATTATATTTAGATAACATTTGCCTTAAAGTAGCACTAATAAATTGTTTTCCATTATCTAGTATAACTGTTTCGGGAATGCCGTGGATTAGAAATACATTTTCCTCTAGATGTTTAGTAACGATTTCGGCGGTAGCCCGTTTAATCGGAAATAAAAGACAATATTTACTAAAACAACAAGTGACCACTAGTAAAAAGGTATTCTGTTTTCTAGATACAGGTAAAGGTCCGACCAGGTCAATACTTAGTACTTGAAATGGTCTAGAACACGATTTAGGTCGGCCCATTTCTCCTAGAGTGGCATGGTTCTGATGTTTGTGAGCGCAGCAGTTCTCACAAGAAGTTATCACTTTGACCACGTCAGCATGCATACCAGGCCAGTAATATTTTAAAGCGAGACGTTTATATGTCTTAAAAATACCTAGATGACCTGCAATAGGTTCAGCATGATTTTCTAGAATAACAGCCTCTCTAACCTCATAAGGTACAACTTCCTTCCACTCAAATTCCTTTGTTAGCGAACATTTTCCTTTCATAAAACGGTATAGTTTATCATTTTTTATAATGTAGTTAGGAAACGAAACTGCAGAGTTCTTGCAACCGTGAAAAATGTTAAGGTACCATTCATCTTTTGTATTAGTGGTTTTAGGAGAAGTATCTACAGTAGCGATAGGACAAGCACGCGATAGCGCGTCCGGTATTACATTGTCTGCGCCTCGACGGTGTTTCATTTCAAAGTTAAAGGCAGATAAGCGCACACCCCAGCGTGCAAGACGACCAGTAGGATTATTTAGATTTAAAAACCATTTTAATGCAGAGTGATCAGTATAGACAGTAAATTTACGACCGTTATCAATATAACATCTCCAGTGTTCAAGAGCTACAAGCACAGCTAATGCTTCTCTTTCAGTAATACTGTAGTTTCTCTCTTGAGCAGTTAGGGATTTACTCATATAAGCAATAGGATGTTCCACACCATCAATAGTTTGTGTCAGTACACCACCAACACCATAATCACTAGCGTCAGTGTGAATCTCAAAAGGTAAATCGAAATTAGGGCACGAAAGAATAGGAGCAGAGACCAGACAATCCTTTAATTTAGAGAAGGCGTCGTCGGCTTCTTTTGTCCATGTAAATGGCTTAACCTGTTTACTTGTAGAAGTTAAACTATTTAGTGGGCCAGCAATAGCGCTAAAATTGGGTACAAATCTCCGATACCACGAAGCGGTACCAAGAAATCTTTTAACCTCCTTTTTATTAGTAGGTATAGGAAAATTAATGATAGCCTCGACTTTCCCTGGATCAACGTGTAGACCTTTAGAGTTGACCACAAAGCCAAGATACTTAAGTTCATTTCTGAAAAATTGAGATTTTTCGTAGTTTATAGTGAGATTTGCCATTTGTAGTTTTTTATGAACTTTTAACAGAAGTGCTATATGTGTTTGAAAATCAGTAGAAGTGATTATTATATCTCATTAATAAGAATCAAAGTCCTGACTGACTGACGGCTGACGTACGAGCCACAGCCCAAACATCGAGTTATTTTGATTAGTTATTTATAGTTGCGTACCTACCCAATTACCGCTAATGACGAATAGAATAAATATTTAAAAACTAAAAACAAAATGTTAAATAATCAAGGGGCGCTTATAGTCTTCTCATACAAAAACATAATTTACTTAGATGGTTTGTTTTTTTAATATAATAATATTTTATTAAATATGTATGTATATATATAATAAATAAATAAATATTTTTTATTTATGTACATATATATATTTACATAATAATATTTTAAAATTCCTCCATGGGAAAGGGGCAAGTGTTTTGTAACGTTATTAATCGATGAATTTTAATCAAATTATTAAAGATAAAGATAAAGATAAAGATAAAGATAAAGATAAAGATAAAGATAAAGATAAAGATAAAGATAAAGATAAAGATAAAGATAAAGATAAAGATAAAGATAAAGATAAAGATAAAGATAAAGATAAAGATAAAGATAAAGATAAAGATAAAGATAAAGATAAAGATAAAGATAAAGATAAAGATAAAGATAAAGATAAAGATAAAGATAAAGATAAAGATAAAGATAAAGATAAAGATAAAGATAAAGATAAAGATAAAGATAAAGATAAAGATAAAGATAAAGATAAAGATAAAGATAAAGATAAAGATAAAGATAAAGATAAAGATAAAGATAAAGATAAAGATAAAGATAAAGATAAAGATAAAGATAAAGATAAAGATAAAGATAAAGATAAAGATAAAGATAAAGATAAAGATAAAGATAAAGATAAAGATAAAGATAAAGATAAAGATAAAGATAAAGATAAAGATAAAGATAAAGATAAAGATAAAGATAAAGATAAAGATAAAGATAAAGATAAAGATAAAGATAAAGATAAAGATAAAGATAAAGATAAAGATAAAGATAAAGATAAAGATAAAGATAAAGATAAAGATAAAGATAAAGATAAAGATAAAGATAAAGATAAAGATAAAGATAAAGATAAAGATAAAGATAAAGATAAAGATAAAGATAAAGATAAAGATAAAGATAAAGATAAAGATAAAGATAAAGATCGGATATCGGAGCCGGCACCGATATGCTGGCGGTACCATCGGACGCCCTATCGGATAATGAGATAACGCTTTCAATCAAGTTTGAGAGTCAGAGCGTTTTCACATTATCCGATCCGATATCGGTGTCGGACGCTGATCCGATATTGGGGTAAGTAAGATGTATGAAATATGTACCTCCGATATCCGATATCGGGCCGGACATATTTGATAAATTTTACTTACCCCGATATCGGATCAGCGTCCGACACCGATATCGGATCGGATAATGTGAAAACGCTCTTAGGGCTCTTTCAATTTATGCGTTTCGTATCGGACCGCTGCAGTGCCGAAGCGGTGCGTTCGTCGTTCGGCGTAAGGACGGACGGTCGTATGTTTTCATACAAAATGCACGGTGCGGAAACAGTGCGGCGTCCGTACCGCGAGCGTTCGACAGCAGGACGGCAACGTCGTGTCGCAACCCCACGTGTTCAGTTCAGTGCGTTCATAGTGCGGTGACAAGAAGGAGGCAAATTTCTAAACGGTAATTTATAATGGATGATATAAATGTGGAGGAGTCATTTATTGATATAAATGTGGAGGATTTTATAAATGAAATTGAAATACTTACTATATCTATCTAATTCCAGTAATTCGAAGAAACATTCTCTAGGCATTCTTAAGTAGGTAATTTAAAAAAAACTGATTGGGTCTTCTTTTAACCTAAGGTAAAGAGTATGGAAATCACCACAATCATGGGTGCCGTGATTACACGACCAAGGAAAACACAGCCACGGAATGTACAGCCCGGAATCGGTGACCATTTTGGCATCCTATTCCGGGCTGTGCATTCCGTGGCTGTGTTTTCCATGGTTGTACATTCCCGACACGTGTTGGGAATTTGATGCCAAATGACGTCATACTCACTTACTCGAATTTTTCGCTAACTATGCCACTGTCAAAATATTATTTTTTAACTTATTTTTTTTCACGTGTGATGCGTCACAGTAGGTGCGAGGAGCGAAGCGACGAGCGTTAGTTTGATATAGACAACCGCGCCAGAACCTACATGCGTTTAACCATTTGCCAGACAACAATTATTGAATCGGATTGTTTTCTTTTCATATTATAATCTGTGCAGTTTATCTTTATTGTGAACCGATTGACTTGAAACTTGATACACATAATGTTGACACAAAATAAAATAGATCTGCATTTTTACATTTAGCAAAATCATCTGGGGATGATTTTGCTAAATGTAAAAATTTCTCTAGAAAAAATTCCCTGTAAAAATTTCCCTAAGTTTAAAATTTCGATCGTATACGATTTAGTATACGATTTCGAGTATAGATGGCGCTGTCATGCGTGGCGTAATCCTAGAACGCGCTATCGGTGCGTTTTGGCAATGTGTTATAGGTAAGTCGATCGGTATTAGCAATATTTTCGTTGAATCGAGTTATTTTGCTAAGTTATCTAGGGTTGCGTACCCAATTACCGCTAATGACGAATAAATATTTAAAAACAAAATGTTAAATAATCAAGGGGCGCTTATAGTCTCATACAAAGACATAATTTACTTAGATGGTTTGTTTTTTTAATATAATAATATTTTATAAAATATATAACTATTTTCATAATAATATTTTAAAATTCCTCCGTGGGAAAGGGGGCAAGTGTGTTGTAACGATAAAAATCGACGAATTTTAATCAAATTATTAAGAGGCGCTTTGTGACAATTTTACTCTAATGAATGCAATAAAATGAGGGAAGTTTTCTGTAACGTTATTTATAGACGAAAGTCAATGAAAATTGAGACGCACATTAATGACTTGATTTTACACCAAATATTGCAAAAAGGAAGTTTGTAGTAGCGTTTTTTATGAACGATTTCAATCAAGTTTGAGAGTCAGAGCGTTTTCACATTATCCGATCCGATATCGGTGTCGGACGCTGATCCGATATCCGGGTAACTAAAATGTATGAAAAATGTACCTGTCTTTCATATTGTCCGTCTCGATATCGGATATCGGAGCCGACACTGATATGCTGGCGGTACCATCGAACGCCCTATCGGATAATGACACGGCCACGGAATGTACAGCCCGGAATCGGTGACCATTTTGGCATCCAATTCCGGGCTGTGCATTCCGTGGCTGTGTATTACATGGTTGTACATTCCCGACACGTGTTGGGAATTTGATGCCAAATGACGTCATAGCATATGCTTCGTTTGCGCTTACTCGAATTTTTCGTTTAGCCGATCATGTACAAGTAGCTAACTATGCCACTGTCAAAATATTATTTTTAAACTGATTTTTTTTCATGTGTGATGCGTCACAGTAGGTGCGAGGAGCGAAGCGACGAGCGTTAGTTTGATATAGAAAACCGCGCCAGAACCTACATGCGTTGAACCATTTGCCAGATAACAATTATTGAATTGAATTGTTTTCTTTTCATATTATAATCTGTGCAGTCTATCTTTATCAAAATGGGATAGTAACATTTTAATCTTTGGTTTCATCTAAACGAAGCATAGGCTAGGCTTTCGACCAATCTTCTTCTTCTTATCGTGTCGATGCTACAACTGTATTTTGTTGTAGCATCGTATTGGAAAGATTAGCCAGACTAGACACTGCTTTACCGTGCCTAGCTGTTACCGGTGTGTGCCACGAGGAGGCTCTTTCCATGCACCCAATTCATTCCAATTGATTTCGACCAATCAGAGCAATAGACGCCAATTCCATGGTTGTATTTTCCACGGCTCTACATTCCGTGGTTGGACATTCCTAACACATGTCGAGAATGCGCAGCCCGGATTTCATGTACATTTTGGCTGAGAATTCCTGGTTGCGTATTCCTGGCTGTGCTTTCCGTGGTCGTACATTCCGGGTCGTGCTTTCCATGGTTGTACATTAACCGGACATAGTTATTATATTTTAGTCCGGCATAGATATCAAATACTAAAAACAGAACATGCTTAGAGGGTTCGCATAGGTACAAAAACATGTTTTTTTTCTTAATCGTTTACATAGGTATGGCACGGAACTTATAGCGGGCGAGTCCGAGTCGCACTTGGCCTGATTTATTTACTTACGGTAACGGTAATTTAGTGAGTTTTGATTACTTATGTTTTAGTAGTTTACGTTATTGGGTTTTTAGGGTTCGGTAACCAAAGGGTAAAACTAGATCGTATTACTGAGTGTTTAATTTCTGTCTATTTTAAATTCTCTAACTATCACGCATAATTAATATTCAAGGGGGCTTATATATAAACGTAAATTTTATTTATTCGATATTGATAAGGGCAACGGGCCATAGATACGGTACGAAAATCTTCGTGCGCACTTGCCCGGTTTTAAGAATAAGTACCAATATGTACTAAGTTTTCCTTCTTAGACTGCACTTTACCGTCAATTTCTTTCATAAGAAGATAGTAATGGTAATGGGTTATCGCAAAATATCTTAAAACGGCACGCGGACGAAGTCGCGGCGGGTTCAGCTAGTCGTCAATAAAGACAAAGACAGAATTCTCAAACTCGGGACCATAGAACAATAAGTCCATTAACCGTTGCTGAGTAGCAGGCCCGTTGGTTAGACCAAAAGGATCGGCAACAAAACGATAAGTACCTCGATTAGGTATATAGAATGAAGTTTTGTCTCGATCCTGCTCGGCTATAGGTAATTGCCAGTAGGCACGAGAAAGATCAATACTAGATAAATATCGAGCATTTTTTAAATTATCTAGAATTTCAGATATATAAGGTAGTTTATAAGCATCTTTTTTAGTTATTGCGTTCAATTTGCGACTATCCAGACAAAATCGTAACGAACCATCCTTTTTTGGTGTCAGTAGAACAGGGGAAGACCACGGACTTTCGCAGGCCTCGACCACACCTAATCTAAGCATTTCATCGAGTTCGTTGCTAAGTATCCTTTGTTTCTCCGGTGAGAGACGGTAATATCGCTGTCTGATAGGGGCAGAAGTACCCGTATCGATAGTGTGCTCCACCAGATGGGTACGGCCTAGGCCACACTTTTGTGAACTAATTGTATGAAATTGTTGAACTACATTGTCAGCAGTTATACGTTCTGACTCGCACAAATCATTATAGGCCTGTAGTGTGCCTGAAGGGTAATTGACCTCCGCGATACAGTTTCTAGACTCATTTGTCAATGTAATGGAATGTAAGTACTTCGGACAAAGATCAAATCTTTCCCAAAAGTCAACACCTAGAATCAACGGCGATGTCACTTCCGGTATTACATATGCACGAATTACATGGAAGTTATTTTCAAAAGAAATAGGTAGATTGATATATCCAATGGCAGATAGTGACTGACCACCGGCAGCCATAAATGTTTTTAGAGTAAAATCTTTTATCAGGGTATGTCCTAACGTAAGAATATGTAAGTGAGAATTATTTCCTAGTATAGAAACAGCAGATCCTGAATCGAGAAGACCACATATAGATAGGTTACCTACATTAATAGTTACATAAGGGCGTATGTCGTTAGTGGGTTTATTATTTAAGATTGATGCAATAGAGTAACTAGATGAAAATATTTTTATAAAATGCAGCCATTCTTTCCACTCTTTTTCACTAGTTTTTGTTGAAATAGAACTAATAGTACTCTTTTTGCAGCAATCTAAGCTAATTAGTTTTTTGAATTATTGTTAATAGTAGGGTGGCAGCTAGTACACTCAGGATATTTAGTGTTCTTTTTTCCGCATTTGAAACATATTAGAAAGTGTTCCTGTTTACACTGGCGTAAATTATGCGAGTCATCGCGGCACCGCGGACAATAAAGTTTTTTATTACCCTGGTCCCGTGAGCTGGTATTTACAGAAGCCACTGGCGTAGGCGCAGCGCTCGAGTTAGCACTAGAGGTCTGTCCATTCATAAATTTATTATAGTACGGTTTACTAGTCGCATTATAATTTCTACTATTATAATAATTTTTAGTATTCGGTTCCTGCAGTTTTACAAACGCTAGATCTGGAGCTACAGTTTCGTTAGTTATTTTCGGAGGCTCGCGGAACTGAGTGCTCAACGCCTGTACTTTCTCGAAGTTTCGACAGAGTGTACGAAGTGTACTAATAGAGGTTATGCTATCAGTGTGCGATAATAAAACAGTCGCATAACACGGCCTAATATTGTGTAGTAATATTTCTACTTTTTCCTCCTCAGTTCTAGGTTTAGACAATCTACTAAATAGTTCAGACATAATCGCTAGGTATACTACTATGTTTTCAGAATCACCCTGCGTACGATTACGTATCTCTGCCATTAGCCTATAGTCATAGTCAAATTGACCAAAATCAGCAATTAATGATTTACATAGTTCGTCCCATGTACCTACTTCGTCCCTAATACTACGGTACCAATGTAGTGCTGGACCTGTAAATATTTCCGTCGCATATGTAAGTATTTTAGAATGTGGTATACTCCTAGACGTACAAAACTCATTCACTCTTTGTATAAACACTCTCACACAGGTTTTACCATGAAATTTTATTTTTTGTAAGTCGGTTATATGATTACGTTCACATTTACTGTAAGCGTCACTTATAGCAAACGATTGACTTGAACTCGACTGATCAGTTAGCGAAGACGAACTAGTTTGAGCAAGTGTTTTTAGTAGCGAATATTGAGCTTTAAACTCATTACTTAGTTTATTTACTTTCTCCTTAATGTCAGTCCTGTCCATCCGATTCAAACGGTAATATATATGATTAGCTAAGGCTTTAGTACGCTCGAATAGGTTTACGTCATATTTTTCTTGCAAGGATTTGACTCTTGAATAAAATTCTTTAAGTGACAACGTGACACCCTCCAAATCAACCTCAGACTCAAGACCAGATTCTTGAATATCCTCCGATGGGATCATTACAGTTAATTTATTAATTTGATTTCTTAGTTTTAGTACTGTGGCAGCTGGTTCCTCGCCTCTGATAAGGACCTCATACGACAACTCATTTTTATTTAGCAGTAGGAATTTTATAGGGTGAGTTCCCATTATGATGATTCAGGCAAAACACAGTAAACACAAAATAAATCAGTAACAATAGAAATGGCAATAGACAAAATAAT
Organism: Ecliptopera silaceata; assembly: GCA_932527185.1. Taxonomy (NCBI): domain Eukaryota; kingdom Metazoa; phylum Arthropoda; class Insecta; order Lepidoptera; family Geometridae; genus Ecliptopera; species Ecliptopera silaceata. The sequence continues at coordinate 2,030,143 of OW052208.1, read as the reverse complement.
GTGAGAAAATTATTAAATAAGTACCACCTGTTTATAACCGCATACAACTGCCGAGAGCTAAAGAAACAAATAGCTGTCTGTTACACAAAGATAATTGACCTATTACGAATCGGTGATAACAGTAATTTAGTGAAATAGTTATAAAAATTACACTCATGCAAAATCGTTAATAGTTTAACTGCGAACCGTTACGTAGATTTATTTAAATGAGGGTAGTATTAAATAATTTTTAAAATTTTCATATAGTTTTTAATTTAACAGTTCCTTAATAAATGTAAGCTAACGTACGTAACAGTTTACATAAATTACTTGATTGGCTTAGTAACAATAGATACAATGATTCACGATGATTCTCGTACAATTAACATAGGGTAAAATGTACCGGCAGCCATAAATGTTTTTAGAGTAAAATCTTTTATCAGGGTATGTCCTAACGTAAGAATATGTAAGTGAGAATTATTTCCTAGTATAGAAACAGCAGATCCTGAATCGAGAAGACCACATATAGATAGGTTACCTACATTAATAGTTACATAAGGGCGTATGTCGTTAGTGGGTTTATTATTTAAGATTGATGCAATAGAGTAACTAGATGAAAATATTTTTATAAAATGCAGCCATTCTTTCCACTCTTTTTCACTAGTTTTTGTTGAAATAGAACTAATAGTACTCTTTTTGCAGCAATCTAAGCTAATTAGTTTTTTGAATTATTATTTATAGTAGGGTGGCAGCTAGTACACTCAGGATATTTAGTGTTCTTTTTTCCGCATTTGAAACATATTAGAAAGTGTTCCTGTTTACACTGGCGTAAATTATGCGAGTCATCGCGGCACCGCGGACAATAAAGTTTTTTATTACCCTGGTCCCGTGAGCTGGTATTTACAGAAGCCACTGGCGTAGGCGCAGCGCTCGAGTTAGCACTAGAGGTCTGTCCATTCATAAATTTATTATAGTACGGTTTACTAGTCGCATTATAATTTCTATTATTATAATAATTTTTAGTATTCGGTTCCTGCAGTTTTACAAACGCTAGATCTGGAGCTACAGTTTCGTTAGTTATTTTCGGAGGCTCGCGGAACTGAGTGCTCAACGCCTGTACTTTCTCGAAGTTCCGACAGAGTGTACGAAGTGTACTAATAGAGGTTATGCTATCAGTGTGCGATAATAAAACAGTCGCATAACACGGCCTAATATTGTGTAGTAATATTTCTACTTTTTCCTCCTCAGTTCTAGGTTTAGACAATCTACTAAATAGTTCAGACATAATCGCTAGGTATACTACTATGTTTTCAGAATCACCCTGCGTACGATTACGTATCTCTGCCATTAGCCTATAGTCATAGTCAAATTGACCAAAATCAGCAATTAATAATTTACATAGTTCGTCCCATGTACCTACTTCGTCCCTAATACTACGGTACCAATGTAGTGCTGGACCTGTAAATATTTCCGTCGCATATGTAAGTATTTTAGAATGTGGTATACTCCTAGACGTACAAAACTCATTCACTCTTTGTATAAACACTCTCACACAGGTTTTACCATGAAATTTTATTTTTTGTAAGTCGGTTATATGATTACGTTCACATTTACTGTAAGCGTCACTTATAGCAAACGATTGACTTGAACTCGACTGATCAGTTAGCGAAGAAGAACTAGCTTGAGCAAGTGTTTTTAGTAGCGAATATTGAGCTTTAAACTCATTACTTAGTTTATTTAATTTCTCCTTAATGTCAGTCCTGTCCATCCGATTCAAACGGTAATATATATGATTAGCTAAGGCTTTAGTACGCTCGAATAGGTTTACGTCATATTTTTCTTGCAAGGATTTGACTCTTGAATAAAATTCTTTAAGTGACAACGTGACACCCTCCAAATCAACCTCAGACTCAAGACCAGATTCTTGAATATCCTCCGATGGGATCATTACAGTTAATTTATTAATTTGATTTCTTAGTTTTAGTACTGTGGCAGCTGGTTCCTCGCCTCTGATAAGGACCTCATACGACAACTCATTTTTATTTAGCAGTAGGAATTTTATAGGGTGAGTTCCCATTATGATGATTCAGGCAAAACACAGTAAACACAAAATAAATCAGTAACAATAGAAATGGTAATAGACAAAATAATGTGAGAAAATTATTAAAATAAGTACCACCCGTTTATAACCGCATACAACTGCCGAGAGCTAAAGAAACAAATAGCTGTCTGTTACACAAAGAGAATTGACCTATTACGAATCGGTGATAACAGTAATTTAGTGAAATAGTTATAAAAATTACACTCATGCAAAATCGTTAATAGTTTAACTGCGAACCGTTACGTAGATTTATTTAAATGAGGGTAGTATTAAATAATTTTTAAAATTTTCCTATAGTTTTTAAATTAACAGTTCCTTAATAAATGTAAGCTAACGTACGTAACAGTTTACATAAATTACTTGATTGGCTTAGTAACAATAGATACAATGATTCACGATGATTCTCGTACAATTAACATAGGGTAAAATGTACGTACCAGTTCGCTGAGATAAAATAGTTCACCGCTTCGTTTACACGTTCTTAGACACTGCACGACTAGCTGAAAGGTATGTGGCTAGATAAATGCTAGGCTGTGTAGATAACCACGTTAATAAGGGCGCCACTGCGGCGTTAGGGTTTTCGCCCGCAGATAGATAGGTATAGGGTCCTGCTCAGGGTGGAAATAAAATAGGATATTAGATTTACCACACCTTTACTGTCCTTTAAACCTACACAGCCGCACATAGATTATCTAGTCACTGAGTTTATGATAGCACTGTCACTGGCCTGAGTATTCCGGGGTTAGATCCAGGCTCCAGGCTTAGGCAACGTTCTTCTGTGTCCTTGTATGAAGGCAGCTTCACTCCGCGGCTCTCCAGGAAGATTTTCCAGTAGTGGAGCAGCCGCAGTCAGGAGTAAGTGGAGGAAGCAGGAGCAGCAATAGCAGCAGAGGTAGAAGAAAGAAGAATAGTTCAAGTAGAAGGGTGAATCCCTAGAGGGATTCCTTGCACTTTTAGATTTACTTGAATAGTTTAGTACAAAATGTAGGTATGCGTCCTTCGTTCTCAGAGGCCGGTAGTGTAGTGCTTGATGACGCTGCGAACGCGAATGACGATGCAGTTGCCACAGTTTAAAAACTAGTTGTTAGGACGACGATAACGTTCCGTAAAACTCAGATTTGTTTCTTAGTAAAAAATGTAAAAATATAGATTTGATTAATTTATAAAAATGTATAGTTTAATAGTTAGATTTTAATTATTTTTAATGTTTTGATTTAATTAGGTAATTGTATTAGACGCAACGTTACAGTGGTGCCCGCGTTATACTTGGGTATGTGGTGCCCGCGGTATACTTGGGTATGTGGTGCCCGCAGTATACTTTGGTATGTGGTGCCCGCGGTATACTTGGGTATGTGGTGCCCACGGTGTAGTTGGGTATGTGATGCCCGCGGTGTACTAGGGTATGTGGTGCCCGCGGTGTACTTGGGTATGTGGTGCCCACGGTGTAGTTGGGTATGTGATGCCCGCGGTGTATTAGGGTATGTGGTGCCCGCGGTATACTTGGGTATGTGATGCCCACGGTGTTCTTGGGTGTGTGATGCCCGCGGTGTACTAAAGGATGTGGTGCCCGCGGTGTACTTGGGTATGTGGTGCCCGCGGTTTACTAGGGTATGTGATGCCCGCGGTGTACTAGGGTATGTGGTGCCCGCGGTGTACTTGGGTATGTGGTGCCCACGGTGTAGTTGGGTATGTGATGCCCGCGGTATACTAGGGTATGTGGTGCCCGCGGTATACTTGGGTATGTGATGCCCACGGTGTACTTAGGTATGTGGTGCCCACGGTGTACTTGGGTATGTGGTGCCCGCGGTGTACTAGGGTATGTGATGCCCGCGGTGTACAAGGGTATGTGGTGCCCGCGGTATACTTGGGTATTTGGTGCCCGCGGTGTACTTGGGTATGTGGTGCCCGCGATGAAGTTGGGTATGTGATGCCCGCGGTGTATTTGGGTATGTGATGCCCGCGTTGTACTAGGGTATGTGATGCCCGCGGGTTACTTGGGTATGTGGTGCCCGCGGTGTACTAGGGTATGTGATGCCCGCGGTGTACTAGGGTATGTGGTGCCCGCGGTATACTTGGGTATGTGGTGCCCGCGTTATACTTGGGTATGTGGTGCCCGCGGTATACTTGGGTATGTGGTGCCCGCGGTATACTTTGGTATGTGGTGCCCGCGGTATACTTGGGTATGTGGTGCCCACGGTGTAGTTGGGTATGTGATGCCCGCGGTGTACTAGGGTATGTGGTGCCCGCGGTGTACTTGGGTATGTGGTGCCCACGGTGTAGTTGGGTATGTGATGCCCGCGGTGTACTAGGGTATGTGGTGCCCGCGGTATACTTGGGTATGTGATGCCCACGGTGTTCTTAGGTGTGTGATGCCCGCGGTGTACTAAAGGATGTGGTGCCCGCGGTGTACTTGGGTATGTGGTGCCCGCGGTTTACTAGGGTTTGTGATGCCCGCGGTGTACTAGGGTATGTGGTGCCCGCGGTATACTTGGGTATGTGGTGCCCGCGGTGTACTTGGGTATGTGGTGCCCACGGTGTAGTTGGGTATGTGATGCCCGCGGTATACTAGGGTATGTGGTGCCCGCGGTGTACTTAGGTATGTGGTGCCCACGGTGTACTTGGGTATGTGGTGCCCGCGGTGTACTAGGGTATGTGATGCCCGCGGTGTACAAGGGTATGTGGTGCCCGCGGTATACTTGGGTATTTGGTGCCCGCGGTGTACTTGGGTATGTGGTGCCCGCGATGAAGTTGGGTATGTGATGCCCGCGGTGTATTTGGGTATGTGATGCCCGCGTTGTACTAGGGTATGTGATGCCCGCGGGTTACTTGGGTATGTGGTGCCCGCGGTGTACTAGGGTATGTGATGCCCGCGGTGTACTAGGGTATGTGGTGCCCGCGGTATACTTGGGTATGTGGTGCCCGCGGTGTACTTGGGTATGTGGTGCCCACGGTGTAGTTGGGTATGTGATGCCCGCGGTGTACTTGGGTATGTGGTGCCCGCGGTATACTTGGGTATGTGATGCCCACGGTGTACTTGGGTGTGTGATGCCCACGGTGTAGTTGGGTATGTGGTGCCCTAGTATATATGGTATACTAGGGTATGTGGTGCCCGCGGTATACTTGGGTATGTGATGCCCACGGTGTACTTAGGTATGTGGTGCCCACGGTGTACTTGGGTATGTGGTGCCCGCGGTGTACTAGGGTATGTGATGCCCGCGGTGTACAAGGGTATGTGGTGCCCGCGGTATACTTGGGTATTTGGTGCCCGCGGTGTACTTGGGTATGTGGTGCCCGCGATGAAGTTGGGTATGTGATGCCCGCGGTGTATTTGGGTATGTGATGCCCGCGTTGTACTAGGGTATGTGATGCCCGCGGGTTACTTGGGTATGTGGTGCCCGCGGTGTACTAGGGTATGTGATGCCCGCGGTGTACTAGGGTATGTGGTGCCCGCGGTATACTTGGGTATGTGGTGCCCGCGTTATACTTGGGTATGTGGTGCCCGCGGTATACTTGGGTATGTGGTGCCCGCGGTATACTTTGGTATGTGGTGCCCGCGGTCTACTTGGGTATGTGGTGCCCACGGTGTAGTTGGGTATGTGATGCCCGCGGTGTACTAGGGTATGTGGTGCCCGCGGTGTACTTGGGTATGTGGTGCCCACGGTGTAGTTGGGTATGTGATGCCCGCGGTGTACTAGGGTATGTGGTGCCCGCGGTATACTTGGGTATGTGATGCCCACGGTGTACTTGGGTATGTGATGCCCGCGGTGTACTAAAGTATGTGGTGCCCGCGGTGTACTTGGGTATGTGGTGCCCGCGGTTTACTAGGGTATGTGATGCCCGCGGTGTACTAGGGTATGTGGTGCCCGCGGTATACTTGGGTATGTGGTGCCCGCGGTGTACTTGGGTATGTGGTGCCCACGGTGTAGTTGGGTATGTAATGCCCGCGGTATACTAGGGTATGTGGTGCCCGCGGTATACTTGGGTATGTGATGCCCACGGTGTACTTAGGTATGTGGTGCCCACGGTGTACTTGGGTATGTGGTGCCCGCGGTGTACTAGGGTATGTGATGCCCGCGGTGTACAAGGGTATGTGGTGCCCGCGGTATACTTGGGTATTTGGTGCCCGCGGTGTACTTGGGTATGTGGTGCCCGCGATGAAGTTGGGTATGTGATGCCCGCGGTGTATTTGGGTATGTGATGCCCGCGTTGTACTAGGGTATGTGATGCCCGCGGGTTACTTGGGTATGTGGTGCCCGCGGTGTACTAGGGTATGTGATGCCCGCGGTGTACTAGGGTATGTGGTGCCCGCGGTATACTTGGGTATGTGGTGCCCGCGGTGTACTTGGGTATGTGGTGCCCACGGTGTAGTTGGGTATGTGATGCCCGCGGTGTACTTGGGTATGTGGTGCCCGCGGTATACTTGGGTATGTGATGCACACGGTGTACTTGGGTGTGTGATGCCCACGGTGTAGTTGGGTATGTGGTGCCCGCGGTGTACTTGGGTATGTGGTGCCCACGGTGTACTTGGGTATGTGGTGCCCGCGGTGTACTAGGGTATGTGATGCCCGCGGTGTACTAGGGTATGTGGTGCCCGCGGTGTTATTGGGTATGTGATGCCCACGGTGTACTAAAGGATGTGGTGCCCGCGGTGTATTTGGGTATGTGATGCCCGCGGTGTATTTGGGTATGTGATGCCCGTGGTGTACTAGGGTATGTGATGCCCGCGGTGTACTTGGGTATGTGATGCCCGCGGTGTATTTGGGTATGTGGTGGCCGCGGTATACTTGGGTATGTGATGCCCGCAGTATACTTGGGAATGTGGTGCCCGCGGTGTACTAGGGTATGTAGTGCCCGCGGTATACTTGGGTATGTGGTGCCCGCGGTGTACTTGGGTATGTGGTGCCCACGGTGTACTTGGGTATGTGGTGCCCGCGGTGTACTGGGGTATGTGATGCCCGCGGTGTACTAGGGTATGTGGTGCCCGCGGTATACTTGGGTATGTGGTGCCCGCGGTGTACTTGGGTATGTGGTGCCCACGGTGTAGTTGGGTATGTGGTGCCCGCGGTGTAGTTGGGTATGTGGTGCCCACGGTGTACTTGGGTATGTGGTGCCCGCGGTGTACTAGGGTATTTGGTGCCCGCGGTGTACTTGGGTATGTGGTGCCCGCGATGAAGTTGGGTATGTGATGCCCGCGGTGTATATGGGTATGTGATGCCCGCGTTGTACTAGGGTATGTGATGCCCGCGGGTCACTTGGGTATGTGGTGCCACCGGTGTACTAGGGTATGTGATGCCCGCGGTGTACTAGGGTATGTGGTGCCCGCGGTATACTTGGGTATGTGGTGCCCGCGGTGTACTTGGGTATGTGGTGCCCACGGTATAGTTGGGTATGTGATGCCCGCGGTGTATTTGGGTATGTGATGCCCGTGGTGTACTAGGGTATGTGATGCCCGCGGTGTACTTGGGTACGTGGTGCCCACGGTATAGTTGGGTATGTGGTGCCCGCGGTGTACTTGGGTATGAGGTGCCCGCGGTGTACTTGGGTATGTGATGCCCGCGGTGTTATTGGGTATGTGATGCCCACGGTGTACTAAAGGATGTGGTGCCCGCGGTGTATTTGGGTATGTGATGCCCGCGGTGTACTAGGGTATGTGGTGCCCGCGGGATACTTGGGTATGTGGTGCCCGCGGTGTACTAGGGTATGTGGTGCCCACGGTTTACTTGGGTATGTGGTGCCCGCGGTGTACTAGGGTATGTGATGCCCGCAGTGTACTTGGGTGTGTGGTGCCCGCGGTATACTTGGGTATATGGTGCCCGCGATGAAGTAGGGTATGTGATGCCCGCGTTGTATTTGGGTATGTGATGCCCACGATGTACTAGGATATGTGGTGGCCGCGGTATACTTGGGTATGTGGTGCCCGCGGTGTACTAGGGTATGTGATGCCCGCGGTGTAGTTGGGTATGTGGTGCCCGCGGTGTACTTGGGTATGTGGTGCCCGCGGTGTTCTAGGGTATGTGATGCCCGCGGTGTAGTTGGGTATGTGGTGCCCGCGGTGTACTTGGGTATGTGGTGCCCACGGTGTACTTGGGTATGTGGTGCCCGCGGTGTACTAGGGTATGTGATGCCCGCAGTGTAGTTGGGTATGTGATGCCCGCGGTGTATTTGGGTATGTGATGCCCGTGGTGTACTAGGGTATGTGATGCCCACGGTGTACTAAAGGATGTGGTGCCCGCGGTGTACTTGGGTATGTGGTGCCCGCGGTGTACTAGGGTATGTGATGCCCGCGGTGTACTAGGGTATGTGGTGCCCGCGGTATACTTGGGTATGTGGTGCCCGCGGTGTACTTGGGTATGTGGTGCCCACGGTGTAGTTGGGTATGTGATGCCCGCGGTATACTAGGGTATGTGGTGCCCGCGGTATACTTGGGTATGTGATGCCCACGGTGTACTTAGGTATGTGGTGCCCACGGTGTACTTGGGTATGTGGTGCCCGTGGTGTACTAGGGTATGTGATGCCCGCGGTGTACAAGGGTATGTGGTGCCCGCGGTATACTTGGGTATATGGTGCCCGCGATGAAGTAGGGTATGTGATGCCCGCGTTGTATTTGGGTATGTGATGCCCACGATGTACTAGGATATGTGGTGGCCGCGGTATACTTGGGTATGTGGTGCCCGCGGTGTACTAGGGTATGTGATGCCCGCGGTGTAGTTGGGTATGTGGTGCCCGCGGTGTACTTGGGTATGTAGTGCCCGCGGTGTTCTAAGGTATGTGATGCCCGCGGTGTAGTTGGGTATGTGGTGCCCGCGGTGTACTTGGGTATGTGGTGCCCACGGTGTACTTGGGTATGTGGTGCCCGCGGTGTACTAGGGTATGTGATGCCCGCAGTGTAGTTGGGTATGTGATGCCCGCGGTGTATTTGGGTATGTGATGCCCGTGGTGTACTAGGGTATGTGATGCCCACGGTGTACTAAAGGATGTGGTGCCCGCGGTGTACTTGGGTATGTGGTGCCCGCGGTGTACTAGGGTATGTGATGCCCGCGGTGTACTTGGGTATGTGGTGCCCGCGGTGTACTAGGGTATGTGGTGCCCGCGGTGTACTAGGGTTTGTGGTGCCCGCGGTGTACTAGGATGTGTGGTGCCCGCGTTATACTTGGGTATGTGGTGCCCGCGGTATACTTGGGTATGTGATGCCCACGGTGTACTTAGGTATGTGGTGCCCACGGTGTACTTGGGTATGTGGTGCCCGTGGTGTACTAGGGTATGTGATGCCCGCGGTGTACAAGGGTATGTGGTGCCCGCGGTATACTTGGGTATTTGGTGCCCGCGGTGTACTTGGGTATGTTTAGCCCGCGATGAAGTTGGGTATGTGATGCCCGCGGTGTATTTGGGTATGTGATGCCCGCGTTGTACTAGGGTATGTGATGCCCGCGGGTTACTTGGGTATGTGGTGCCCGCGGTGTACTAGGGTATGTGATGCCCGCGGTGTACTAGGGTATGTGGTGCCCGCGGTATACTTGGGAATGTGGTGCCCGCGGTGTACTTGGGTATGTGGTGCCCACGGTGTAGTTGGGTATGTGATGCCCGCGGTGTACTTGGGTATGTGGTGCCCGCGGTATACTTGGGTATGTGATGCCCACGGTGTACTTGGGTGTGTGATGCCCGCGGTGTATTTGGGTATGTGATGCCCACGGTGTACTAGGATATGTGGTGGCCGCGGTATACTTGGGTATGTGATGCCCACGGTGTACTTGGGTGTGTGATGCCCGCGGTGTACTAGGGTATGTGATGCCCGCGGGTTACTTGGGTATGTGGTGCCCGCGGTGTACTAGGGTATGTGATGCCCGCGGTGTAGTTGGGTATGTGGTGCCCGCGGTGTACTAGGGTATGTGGTGCCCGCGGTGTACTAGGGTTTGTGGTGCCCGCGGTGTACTAGGATGTGTGGTGCCCGCGTTATACTTGGGTATGTGGTGCCCGCGGTATACTTGGGTATGTGGTGCCCGCGGTATACTTTGGTATGTGGTGCCCGCGGTATACTTGGGTATGTGGTGCCCACGGTGTAGTTGGGTATGTGATGCCCGCGGTGTACTAGGGTATGTGGTGCCCGCGGTGTACTTGGGTATGTGGTGCCCACGGTGTAGTTGGGTATGTGATGCCCGCGGTGTACTAGGGTATGTGGTGCCCGCGGTATACTTGGGTATGTGATGCCCACGGTGTTCTTGGGTGTGTGATGCCCGCGGTGTACTAAAGGATGTGGTGCCCGCGGTGTACTTGGGTATGTGGTGCCCGCGGTTTACTAGGGTATGTGATGCCCGCGGTGTACTAGGGTATGTGGTGCCCGCGGTATACTTGGGTATGTGGTGCCCGCGGTGTACTTGGGTATGTGGTGCCCACGGTGTAGTTGGGTATGTGATGCCCGCGGTATACTAGGGTATGTGGTGCCCGCGGTATACTTGGGTATGTGATGCCCACGGTGTACTTGGGTATGTGGTGCCCACGGTGTACTTGGGTATGTGGTGCCCGCGGTGTACTAGGGTATGTGATGCCCGCGGTGTACAAGGGTATGTGGTGCCCGCGGTATACTTGGGTATTTGGTGCCCGCGGTGTACTTGGGTATGTGGTGCCCGCGATGAAGTTGGGTATGTGATGCCCGCGGTGTATTTGGGTATGTGATGCCCGCGTTGTACTAGGGTATGTGATGCCCGCGGGTTACTTGGGTATGTGGTGCCCGCGGTGTACTAGGGTATGTGATGCCCGCGGTGTACTAGGGTATGTGGTGCCCGCGGTATACTTGGGTATGTGGTGCCCGCGGTGTACTTGGGTATGTGGTGCCCACGGTGTAGTTGGGTATGTGATGCCCGCGGTGTACTAGGGTATGTGGTGCCCGCGGTATACTTGGGTATGTGATGCCCACGGTGTTCTTGGGTGTGTGATGCCCGCGGTGTACTAAAGGATGTGGTGCCCGCGGTGTACTTGGGTATGTGGTGCCCGCGGTTTACTAGGGTATGTGATGCCCGCGGTGTACTAGGGTATGTGGTGCCCGCGGTATACTTGGGTATGTGGTGCCCGCGGTGTACTTGGGTATGTGGTGCCCACGGTGTAGTTGGGTATGTGATGCCCGCGGTATACTAGGGTATGTGGTGCCCGCGGTATACTAGGGTATGTGGTGCCCGCGGTGTACTTGGGTATGTGGTGCCCACGGTGTAGTTGGGTATGTGATGCCCGCGGTGTACTAGGGTATGTGGTTCCCGCGGTGTAGTTGGGTATGTGGTGCCCGCGGTGTACTAGGATATGTGGTGGCCGCGGTATACTTAGGTATGTGATGCCCGCGGTGTACTAGGGTATGTGATGCCCGCGGGTTACTTAGGTATTTGGTGCCCACGGTGTACTTGGGTATGTGATGCCCACGGTGTACTTGGGTATTTGGTGCCTGCGGTGGACTTGGGTATGTGATGCCCACGGTGTACTTGGGTATGTGATGCCCGCGGTGTACTAGGGTATGTGATGCCCGCGGTATACTAGGGTATGTGGTGCCCGCGGTATACTTGGGTATGTGGTGCCCGCGGTGTACTTGGGTATGTGGTGCCCGCGGTATACTTGGGTACGTGGTGCCCACGGTGTACTTGGGTATGTGGTGCCCGCGGTATACTAGTGTATGTGGTGCCCGCGATGTATTAGGGTATGTGGTGCCCGCGGTATACTTGGGTACGTGGTGCCCACGGTGTACTTGGGTATGTGGTGCCCGCGGTTTACTAGTGTATGTGGTGCCCGCGGTGTACTAGGGTATGTGGTTCCCGCGGTGTAGTTGGGTATGTGGTGCCCGCGGTGTACTTGGGTATGTGGTGCCCGCGATGTATTAGGGTATGTGGTGCCCGCGGTATACTTGGGTACGTGGTGCCCACGGTGTACTTGGGTATGTGGTGCCCGCGGTGTACTAGTGTATGTGGTGCCCGCGGTGTACTAGTGTATGTGGTGCCCGCGGTATACTTGGGTATGTGGTGCCCGCGGTGTACTTGGGTATGTGGTGCCCACGGTGTACTTAGGTATGTATTTGGGTATGTGATGCCCGCGGTGTACTTGGGTATGTGGTGCCCGCGGTGTACTAGGGTATGTGATGCCCGCGATGAAGTTGGGTATGTGATGCCCGCAGTGTAGTTGGGTATGTGATGCCCGCGGTGTATTTGGGTATGTGATGCCCACGGTGTACTTGGGTATGTGATGCCCGCGGTGTACTAGGGTATGTGGTGCCCGCGGTGTACTAGGGTTTGTGGTGCCCGCGGTGTAGTAGGATGTGTGGTGCCCGCGGTAAACTTGGGTATGTGGTGCCCGCGGTATACTTGGGTATGTGGTGCCCACGGTATACTTGGGTATGTGATGCCCACGTTGTACTAGGGTATGTGGTGCCCGCGGTGTACTAGGGTTTGTGGTGCCCGCGGTGTACTAGGATGTGTGGTGCCCGCGTTATACTTGGGTATGTGGTGCCCGCGGTATACTTGGGTATGTGGTGCCCGCGGTATACTTGGGTATGTGGTGCCCGCGGTATACTTGGGTATGTGGTGCCCACGGTGTAGTTGGGTATGTGATGCCCGCGGTGTACTAGGGTATGTCGTGCCTGCGGTATACTTGGGTATGTAGTGCCCGCGGTATAGTTGGGTATGTGATGCCCGCGGTGTAGTTGGGTATGTGATGCTCGCGGTGTACTAGGGTATGTGGTGCCCGCGGTATACTTGGGTATGTGATGCCCACGGTGTACTTGGGTATGTGATGCCCGCGGTGTACTAGGGTATGTGATGCCCGCGGTGTACTAGGGTATGTGGTGCCCGCGGTATACTTGGGTATGTGGTCCCTGCGGTGTACTTGGGTATGTGGTGTAATTGGGTATGTGATGCCCGCGGTGTATTTGGGTATGTGATGCCCACGGTGTACTTGGGTATGTGATGCCCGCGGTGTACTAGGGTATGTGGTGCCCGCGGTGTACTAAGGTTTGTGGTGCCCGCGGTGTACTTGGGTATGTGGTGCCCACGGTGTAGTTGGGTATGTGATGCCCGCGGTGTACAAGGGTATGTGGTGCCCGCGGTATACTTGGGTATGTGGTGCCCACGGTGTACTTGGGTATGTGGTGCCCGCGGTTTACTAGTGTATGTGGTGCCCGCGGTGTACTTGTGTATGTGGTGCCCGCGATGTATTGTTGGGTATGTGATGCCCGCGGTGTATTTGGGTATGTGATGCCCGTGGTGTACTAGGGTATGTGGTGCCCGCGGTGTACTAAGGTTTCTGGTGCCCGCGGTGTACTTGGGTATGTGGTGCCCACGGTGTAGTTGGGTATGTGATGCCCGCGGTGTACAAGGGTATGTGGTGCCCGCGGTATACTTGGGTATGTGATGCCCACGGTGTACTTGGGTATGTGGTGCCCGCGGTGTACTAGGGTATGTGGTGCCCGCGGTGTACTTGGGTATGTGGTGCCCACGGTGTACTTGGGTATGTGATGCCCGCGGTGTATTTGGGTATGTGATGCCCGCGGTGTACTAGGGTATGTGATGCCCGTGGTGTACTAGGGTATGTGATGCCCGCGGTGTACTAGGGTTTGTGATGCCCGCGGGTTACTTAGGTATTTGGTGCCCACGGTGTACTTGGGTATGTGATGCCCACGGTGTACTTGGGTATTTGGTGCCTGCGGTGTACTTGGGTATGTGGTGCCTACGGTGTACTAGGGTATGTGATGCCCGCGGTCTAGTTGGGTATGTGGTGCCCGCGGTGTACTTGGGTATGTGGTGCCCACGGTGTACTTGGGTATGTGATGCCCGCGGTGTATTTAGGTATGTGATGCCCGCGGTGTACTTGGGTATGTGGTGCCCAAGGTGTACTAAGGTATGTGGTGCCCACGGTATACTTGGGTACGTGGTGCCCACGGTGTACTTGGGTATGTGGTGCCCGCGGTGTACTAGTGTATGTGGTGCCCGCGATGTATAGTTGGGTATGTGATGCCCGCGGTGTATTTGGGTATGTGATGCCCGTGGTGTACTAGGGTATGTGGTGCCCGCGGTGTACTAGGGTTTGTGGTGCCCGCGGTATACTTGGGTATGTGAAGCCCGCGGTATACTTGGGTATGTGATGCCCACGGTGTACTTGGGTGTGTGATGCCCGCGGTGTATTTGGGTATGTGATGCCCACGGTGTACTAGGATATGTGGTGGCCGCGGTATACTTGGGTATGTGATGCCCACGGTGTACTTGGGTGTGTGATGCCCGCGGTGTATTTGGGTATGTAATGCCCACGGTGTACTAGGATATGTGGTGGCCGCGGTATACTTGGGTATGTGATGCCCACGGTGTACTTGGGTGTGTGATGCCCGCGGCGTACTAGGGTATGTGATGCCCGCGGGTTACTTGGGTATGTGGTGCCCGCGGTGTACTAGGGTATGTGATGCCCGCGGTGTAGTTGGGTATGTGGTGCCCGCGGTGTACTAGGGTATGTGGTGCCCGCGGTGTACTAGGGTTTGTGGTGCCCGCGGTGTACTAGGATGTGTGGTGCCCGCGTTATACTTGGGTATGTGGTGCCCGCGGTATACTTGGGTATGTGGTGCCCGCGGTATACTTGGGTATGTGGTGCCCGCGGTATACTTGGGTATGTGGTGCCCACGGTGTAGTTGGGTATGTGATGCCCGCGGTGTACTAGGGTATGTGGTGCCCGCGGTGTACTTGGGTATGTGGTGCCCACGGTGTAGTTGGGTATGTGATGCCCGCGGTGTACTAGGGTATGTGGTGCCCGCGGTATACTTGGGTATGTGATGCCCACGGTGTACTTGGGTGTGTGATGCCCGCGGTGTACTAGGGTATGTGATGCCCGCGGGTTACTTGGGTATGTGGTGCCCGCGGTGTACTAGGGTATGTGATGCCCGCAGTGTAGTTGGGTATGTGGTGCCCGAGGTGTACTAGGCCCTAGTACACCGCGGGCACCACATACCCAAGTATAACGCGGGCACCACACATCCTAGTACACCGCGGGCACCACAAACCCTAGTACACCGCGGGCACCACATACCCTAGTAACTAGGGTATGTGGTGCCCGCGGTGTACTAGAGTATGTGGTGCCCGCGGTGTACTAGGGTTTGTGGTGCCCGTTGTGTACTAGGATGTGTGGTGCCCGCGTTATACTTGGGTATGTGGTGCCCGCGGTATACTTGGGTATGTGGTGCCCGCGGTATACTTGGGTATGTGGTGCCCGCGGTATACTTGGGTATGTGGTGCCCGCGGTATACTTGGGTATGTGGTGCCCACGGTGTAGTTGGGTATGTGATGCCCGCGGTGTACTAGGGTATGTCGTGCCTGCGGTATACTTGGGTATGTAGTGCCCGCGGTATAGTTGGGTATGTGATGCCCGCGGTGTATTTGGGTATATGATGCCCGTGGTATACTAGGGTATGTGGTGCCCAGGGTGTACTTGGGTATGTGGTGCCCGTGGTGTACTAGGGTATGTGGTGCCCGCGGTGTACTAGGGTATGTGGTGCCCGCGATATACTTGGGTATGTGGTGCCTGCGGTGTACTAAGGTTTGTGGTGCCCGCGGTGTACTTGGGTATGTGGTGCCCACGGTGTAGTTGGGTATGTGATGCCCGCGGTGTACAAGGGTATGTGGTGCCCGCGGTATACTTGGGTATGTGATGCCCACGGTGTACTTGGGTATGTGATGCCCGCAGTGTACTAGGGTATGTGGTGCCCACGGTGTAGTTGGGTATGTGATGCTCGCGGTGTACTAGGGTATGTGGTGCCTGCGGTGTACTAAGGTTTGTGGTGCCCGCGGTGTACTTGGGTATGTGGTGCCCACGGTGTAGTTGGGTATGTGATGCCCGCGGTGTACAAGGGTATGTGGTGCCCGCGGTATACTTGGGTATGTGATGCCCACGGTGTACTTGGGTATGTGATGCCCGCAGTGTACTAGGGTATGTGGTGCCCACGGTGTAGTTGGGTATGTGATGCTCGCGGTGTACTAGGGTATGTGGTGCCCGCGGTGTACTAAGGTTTGTGGTGCCCGCGATGTATTGTTGGGTATGTGATGCCCGCGGTGTATTTGGGTATGTGATGCCCGTGGTGTACTAGGGTATGTGGTGCCCGCGGTGTACTAAGGTTTGTGGTGCCCGCGGTGTACTTGGGTATGTGGTGCCCACGGTGTAGTTGGGTATGTGATGCCCGCGGTGTACAAGGGTATGTGGTGCCCGCGGTGTAGTTGGGTATGTGATGCCCACGGTGTACTTGGGTATGTGGTGCCCGCGGTGTACTAGGGTATGTGGTGCCCGCGGTGTACTTGGGTATGTGGTGCCCACGGTGTACTTGGGTATGTGATGCCCGCGGTGTATTTGGGTATGTGATGCCCGCGGTGTACTAGGGTATGTGATGCCCGTGGTGTACTAGGGTATGTGGTGCCCGCGGTGTACTAGGGTTTGTGGTGCCCGCGGTGTACTTGGGTATGTGGTGCCCACGGTGTACTTGGGTATGTGGTGCCCACGGTGTAGTTGGGTATGTGATGCCCGCGGTGTACTAGGGTATGTGGTGCCCGCGGTGTACTAGGGTTTGTGGTGCCCGCGGTGTACTAGGATGTGTGGTGCCCGCGGTATACTTGGGTATGTGGTGCCCGCGGTATACTTGGGTATGTGCAGCCCGCGGTATACTTGGGTATGTGATGCCCACGGTGTACTAGGGTATGTGGTTCCCGCGGTGTAGTTGGGTATGTGGTGCCCGCGGTGTAGTTGGGTATGTGGTGCCCACGGTGTACTTGGGTATGTGGTGCCCGCGATGTACTAGGGTATGTGATGCCCGCGGTGTACCTTCTAGGATGTGTGGTGCCCGCGGTATACTTGGGTATGTGGTGCCCGCGGTATACTTGGGTATGTGATGCCCGCGGTGTATTTGGGTATATGATGCCCGTGGTATACTAGGGTATGTGATGCCCGCGGTGTACTTGGGTACGTGGTGCCCACGGTGTACTTGGGTATGTGATGCCCGCGGTGTACTAGGGTATGTGATGCCCGCGGTGTACTAGGGTATGTGGTGCCCGCGGTATACTTGGGTATGTGGTCCCTGCGGTGTACTTGGGTATGTGGTGCCCGCGGTATACTTGGGTACGTGGTGCCCACGGTGTACTTGGGTATGTGGTGCCCGCGGTTTACTAGTGTATGTGGTGCCCGCGGTGTACTAGTGTATGTGGTGCCCGCGATGTATTGTTGGGTATGTGATGCCCGCGGTGTATTTGGGTATGTGATGCCCGTGGTGTACTAGGGTATGTGGTGCCCGCGGTGTACTAAGGTTTGTGGTGCCCGCGGTGTACTTGGGTATGTGGTGCCCACGGTGTAGTTGGGTATGTGATGCCCGCGGTGTACAAGGGTATGTGGTGCCCGCGGTATACTTGGGTATGTGATGCCCACGGTGTACTTGGGTATGTGGTGCCCGCGGTGTACTAGGGTATGTGGTGCCCGCGGTGTACTTGGGTATGTGGTGCCCACGGTGTACTTGGGTATGTGGCACCACATACCCAAGTATACCGCGGGCACCACACATCCTAGAAGGTACACCGCGGGCATCACATACCCTAGTACACCGCGGGCACCACATACCCTAGTACACCACGGGCATCACATACCCAAATACACCGCGGGCATCACATACCCAACAATACATCGCGAGCACCACATACACTAGTACACCGCGGGCACCACATACCCAAGTACACCCTGGGCACCACGTACCCAAGTATACCGCGGGCACTACATACCTTAGTACACCGTGGGCACCACATACCCTAGTACACCGCGGGCATCACATACCCTAGTACACCGCGGGCATCACATACCCAAGTACACCGTGGGCATCACATACCCAAGTATACCGCGGGCACCACATACCCTAGTACACCGCGAGCATCACATACTCAACTACACCGTGGGCACCAAATACCCTAGTACACCGCGGGCATCACATACCCAAGTACACCGTGGGCATCACATACCCAAGTATACCGCGGGCACCACATACCCTAGTACACCGCGGGCATCACATACCCAACTACACCGTGGGCACCACATACCCAAGTACACCGCGGGCACCACAAACCCTAGTACACCGCGGGCACCACATACCCTAGTACACCACGGGCATCACATACCCAAGTACACCGCGGGCACCACATACCCAACTAGACCGCGGGCATCACATACCCTAGTACACCGTGGGCACCACATACCCAAGTACACCGCAGGCACCAAATACCCAAGTACACCGTGGGCATCACATACCCAAGTACACCGTGGGCACCAAATACCTAAGTAACCCGCGGGCATCACATACCCTAGTACACCGCGGGCATCACATACCCAAGTATACCGCGGCCACCACATATCCTAGTACACCGTGGGCATCACATACCCAAATACACCGCGGGCATCACATACCCAACTTCATCGCGGGCACCACATACCCAAGTATACCGCGGGCACCACATACCCAAGTACACCGCGGGCACCACATACCCTAGTACACCGCGGGCACCACATACCCAACTACACCGTGGGCACCACGTACCCAAGTACACCGCGGGCATCACATACCCTAGTATACCACGGGCATCATATACCCAAATACACCGCGGGCATCACATACCCAACTATACCGCGGGCACTACATACCCAAGTATACCGCAGGCACCACACATCCTAGAAGGTACACCGCGGGCATCACATACCCTAGTACATCGCGGGCACCACATACCCAAGTACACCGTGGGCACCACATACCCAACTACACCGCGGGCACCACACATCCTAGAAGGTATGTGATGCCCGCGGTGTATTTGGGTATGTGATGCCCGTGGTGTACTAGGGTATGTGGTGCCCGCGGTGTACTAAGGTTTGTGGTGCCCGCGGTGTACTTGGGTATGTGGTGCCCACGGTGTAGTTGGGTATGTGATGCCCGCGGTGTACAAGGGTATGTGGTGCCCGCGGTATACTTGGGTATGTGATGCCCACGGTGTACTTGGGTATGTGATGCCCGCGGTGTACTAGGGTATGTGGTGCCCACGGTGTAGTTGGGTATGTGATGCTCGCGGTGTACTAGGGTATGTGGTTCCCGCGGTATACTTGGGTATGTGATGCCCACGGTGTACTTGGGTATGTGATGCCCGCGGTGTACTAGGGTATGTGATGCCCGCGGTGTACTAGGGTATGTGGTGCCCGCGGTATACTTGGGTATGTGGTGCCTGCGGTGTACTTGGGTATGTGGTGCCCACGGTGTACTTGGGTACGTGGTGCCCACGGTGTACTTGGGTATGTGGTGCCCGCGGTTTACTAGTGTATGTGGTGCCCGCGGTGTACTAGTGTATGTGGTGCCCGCGATGTATTGTTGGGTATGTGATGCCCGCGGTGTATTTGGGTATGTGATGCCCGTGGTGTACTAGGGTATGTGGTGCCCGCGGTGTACTAAGGTTTGTGGTGCCCGCGGTGTACTTGGGTATGTGGTGCCCACGGTGTAGTTGGGTATGTGATGCCCGCGGTGTACAAGGGTATGTGGTGCCCGCGGTGTACTTGGGTATGTGATGCCCGCGGTGTACTTGGGTATGTGGTGCCCGCGGTGTACTAGGGTATGTGGTGCCCGCGGTGTACTTGGGTATGTGGTGCCCACGGTGTACTTGGGTATGTGGTGCCCGCGGTAAACTTGGGTATGTGGTGCCCGCGGTTTACTAGTGTATGTGATGCCCGCGGTGTACTAGGGTATGTGATGCCCGCGGTGTACTAGGGTATGTGGTGCCCACGGTGTACTTGGGTATGTGGTGCCCGCGATGTATTAGGGTATGTGGTGCCCGCGGTATACTTGGGTACGTGGTGCCCACGGTGTACTTGGGTATGTGGTGCCCGCGGTGTACTAGTGTATGTGGTGCCCGCGGTGTACTAGTGTATGTGGTGCCCGCGGTATACTTGGGTATGTGGTGCCCGCGGTGTACTTGGGTATGTGGTGCCCACGGTGTACTTAGGTATGTGATGCCCGCGGTGTATTTGGGTATGTGATGCCCGCGGTTTACTTGGGTATGTGGTGCCCGCGGTGTACTAGGGTATGTGATGCCCGCGATGAAGTTGGGTATGTGATGCCCGCAGTGTAATTGGGTATGTGATGCCCGCGGTGTATTTGGGTATGTGATGCCCACGGTGTACTTGGGTATGTGATGCCCGCGGTGTACTAGGGTATGTGGTGCCCGCGGTGTACTAGGGTTTGTGGTGCCCGCGGTGTAGTAGGATGTGTGGTGCCCGCGGTGTACTTGGGTATGTGGTGCCCGCGGTTTACTAGTGTATGTGGTGCCCGCGGTGTACTAGTGTATGTGGTGCCCGCGATGTATTGTTGGGTATGTGATGCCCGCGGTGTATTTGGGTATGTGATGCCCGTGGTGTACTAGGGTATGTGGTGCCCGCGGTGTACTAAGGTTTGTGGTGCCCGCGGTGTACTTGGGTATGTGGTGCCCACGGTGTAGTTGGGTATGTGATGCCCGCGGTGTACAAGGGTATGTGGTGCCCGCGGTATACTTGGGTATGTTAAGCCCACGGTGTACTTGGGTATGTGGTGCCCGCGGTGTACTAGGGTATGTGGTGCCCGCGGTGTACATGGGTATGTGGTGCCCACGGTGTACTTGGGTATGTGATGCCCGCGGTGTATTTGGGTATGTGATGCCCGCGGTGTACTAGGGTATGTGATGCCCGTGGTGTACTAGGGTATGTGGTGCCCGCGGTGTACTAGGGTTTGTGGTGCCCGCGGTGTACTTGGGTATGTGGTGCCCACGGTGTACTTGGGTATGTGGTGCCCACGGTGTAGTTGGGTATGTGATGCCCGCGGTGTACTAGGGTATGTGGTGCCCGCGGTATACTTGGGTATGTGATGCCCACGGTGTACTTGGGTATGTGATGCCCGCGGTGTACTAGGGTATGTGGTGCCCACGGTGTAGTTGGGTATGTGATGCTCGCGGTGTACTAGGGTATGTGGTGCCCGCGGTATACTTGGGTATGTGGTGCCCACGGTGTACTTGGGTATGTGGTGCCCGCGGTTTACTAGTGTATGTGGTGCCTACGTACTTCGCAGACAGCTTTACAGAAAATATCTAGGCTTTAGGCAGTTTATTATAAGCTGTGAACTCACCCTAGAGGGATTCCTTGCACTTTTAGATTTACTTGAATAGTTTAGTAGAAAATATAGGTATGCGTCCTTCGTTCTCAGGGGCCGGTAGTGTAGTGCTTGATGACGCTGCGAACGCGAATGACGATGCAGTTGCCACAGTTTAAAAACTAGTTATTAGGACGACGATAACGTTCCGTAAAACTCAGATTTGTTTCTTAGTAAAAAATGTAAAAATATAGATTTGATTAATTTATAAAAATGTATAGTTTAATAGTTAGATTTTAATTATTTTTAAAGTTTTGATTTAATTAGGTAATTGTATTAGACGCAACGTTACACCCAACAATACATCGCGGGCACCACATACACTAGTACACCGCGGGCACCACATACACTAGTAAACCGCGGGCACCACATACCCAAGTACACCGTGGGCACCACGTACCCAAGTATACCGCGGGCACCACATACCCAAGTACACCGCAGGGACCACATACCCAAGTATACCGCGGGCACCACATACCCTAGTACACCGCGGGCATCACATACCCTAGTACACCGCGGGCATCACATACCCAAGTACACCGTGGGCATCACATACCCAAGTATACCGCGGGCACCACATACCCTAGTACACCGCGAGCATCACATACCCAACTACACCGTGGGCACCACATACCCTAGTACACCGCGGGCATCACATACCCAAGTACACCGTGGGCATCACATACCCAAGTATACCGCGGGCACCACATACCCTTGTACACCGCGGGCATCACATACCCAACTACACCGTGGGCACCACATACCCTAGTACACCACGGGCATCACATACCCAAATACACCGCGGGCATCACATACCCAACTATACATCGCGGGCACCACATACACTAGTATACTGCGGGCACCACATACCCAAGTACACAGTGGGCACCACGTACCCAAGTATACCGTGGGCACCACATACCTTAGTACACCTTGGGCACCACATACCCAAGTACACCGCGGGCATCACATACCTAAATACACCGCGGGCATCACATACCCAAGTACACCGTGGGCACCACATACCCAAGTACACCGCGGGCACCACATACCCAACTAGACCGCGGGCATCACATACCCTAGTACACCGTGGGCACCACATACCCAAGTACACCGCAGGCACCAAATACCCAAGTACACCGTGGGCACCAAATACCTAAGTAACCCGCGGGCATCACATACCCTAGTACACCGCGGGCATCACATACCCAAGTATACCGCGGCCACCACATATCCTAGTACACCGTGGGCATCACATACCCAAATACACCGCGGGCATCACATACCCAACTTCATCGCGGGCACCACATACCCAAGTATACCGCGGGCACCACATACCCAAGTACACCGCGGGCACCACATACCCTAGTACACCGCGGGCACCACATACCCAACTACACCGTGGGCACCACGTACCCAAGTACACCGCGGGCATCACATACCCTAGTACACCACGGGCATCATATACCCAAATACACCGCGGGCATCACATACCCAACTATACCGCGGGCACTACATACCCAAGTATACCGCAGGCACCACATACCCAAGTATACCGCGGGCACCACATACCCAAGTATACCGCGGGCACCACACATCCTAGAAGGTACACCGCGGGCATCACATACCCTAGTACACCGCAGGCACCACATACCCAAGTACACCGTGGGCACCACATACCCAACTACACCGCGGGCACCACATACCCAACTACACCGCGGGAACCACATACCCTAGTACACCGTGGGCATCACATACCCAAGTATACCGCGGGCTTCACATACCCAAGTATACCGCGGGCACCACATACCCAAGTATACCGCGGGCACCACACATCCTAGTACACCGCGGGCACCACAAACCCTAGTACACCGCGGGCACCACATACCCTAGTACACCGCGGGCATCACATACCCAACTACACCGTGGGCACCACATACCCAAGTACACCGTGGGCACCACATACCCAAGTACACCGCGGGCACCACAAACCCTAGTACACCGCGGGCACCACATACCCTAGAACACCACGGGCATCACATACCCTAGTACACCGCGGGCATCACATACCCAAATACACCGCGGGCATCACATACCCAAGTACACCGCAGGCACCAAATACCCAAGTACACCGTGGGCACCAAATACCTAAGTAACCCGCGGGCATCACATACCCTAGTACACCGCGGGCATCACATACCCAAGTATACCGCGGCCACCACATATCCTAGTACACCGTGGGCATCACATACCCAAATACACCGCGGGCATCACATACCCAACTTCATCGCGGGCACCACATACCCAAGTATACCGCGGGCACCACATACCCAAGTACACCGCGGGCACCACATACCCTAGTACACCGCGGGCACCACATACCCAACTACACCGTGGGCACCACGTACCCAAGTACACCGCGGGCATCACATACCCTAGTACACCACGGGCATCATATACCCAAATACACCGCGGGCATCACATACCCAACTATACCGCGGGCACTACATACCCAAGTATACCGCAGGCACCACATACCCAAGTATACCGCGGGCACCACATACCCAAGTATACCGCGGGCACCACACATCCTAGAAGGTACACCGCGGGCATCACATACCCTAGTACACCGCGGGCACCACATACCCAAGTACACCGTGGGCACCACATACCCAACTACACCGCGGGCACCACATACCCAACTACACCGCGGGAACCACATACCCTAGTACACCGTGGGCATCACATACCCAAGTATACCGCGGGCTTCACATACCCAAGTATACCGCGGGCACCACATACCCAAGTATACCGCGGGCACCACACATCCTAGTACACCGCGGGCACCACAAACCCTAGTACACCGCGGGCACCACATACCCTAGTACACCGCGGGCATCACATACCCAACTACACCGTGGGCACCACATACCCAAGTACACCGTGGGCACCACATACCCAAGTACACCGCGGGCACCACAAACCCTAGTAAACCGCGGGCACCACATACCCTAGAACACCACGGGCATCACATACCCTAGTACACCGCGGGCATCACATACCCAAATACACCGCGGGCATCACATACCCAAGTACACCGTGGGCACCACATACCCAAGTACACCGCGGGCACCACATACCCTAGTACACCGCGGGCACCACATACCCAAGTACACCGTGGGCATCACATACCCAAGTATACCGCGGGCACCACATACCCTTGTACACCGCGGGCATCACATACCCAACTACACCGTGGGCACCACATACCCAAGTACACCGCGGGCACCACAAACCTTAGTACACCGCGGGCACCACATACCCTAGTACACCACGGGCATCACATACCCAAATACACCGCGGGCATCACATACCCAACAATACATCGCGGGCACCACATACACTAGTACACCGCGGGCACCACATACACTAGTAAACCGCGGGCACCACATACCCAAGTACACCGTGGGCACCACATACCCAAGTATACCGCGGGCACCACATACCCTAGTACACCGCGAGCATCACATACCCAACTACACCGTGGGCACCACATACCCTAGTACACCGCGGGCATCACATACCCAAGTACACCGTGGGCATCACATACCCAAGTATACCGCGGGCACCACATACCCTTGTACACCGCGGGCACCACATACCCAAGTACACCGCGGGCACCACAAACCTTAGTACACCGCGGGCACCACATACCCTAGTACACCACGGGCATCACATACCCAAATACACCGCGGGCATCACATACCCAACAATACATCGCGGGCACCACAAACCTTAGTACACCGCGGGCACCACATACCCTAGTACACCGCGAGCATCACATACCCAACTACACCGTGGGCACCACATACCCTAGTACACCGCGGGCATCACATACCCAAGTACACCGTGGGCATCACATACCCAAGTATACCGCGGGCACCACATACCCTTGTACACCGCGGGCATCACATACCCAACTACACCGTGGGCACCACATACCCAAGTACACCGCGGGCACCACAAACCTTAGTACACCGCAGGCACCACATACCCAAGTATATCGCGGGCACCACATACCCTAGTACACCGCGGGCACCACATACCCAAGTATACCGCGGGCACCACATACCCTTGTACACCGCGGGCATCACATACCCTAGTACACCGCGGGCATCACATACCCAAGTACACCGTGGGCATCACATACCCAAGTATACCGCGGGCACCACATACCCTAGTACACCGCGAGCATCACATACCCAACTACACCGTGGGCACCACATACCCTAGTACACCGCGGGCATCACATACCCACGTACACCGTGGGCACCACATACCCAAGTACACCGCGGGCACCACATACCCAACTACACCGTGGGCATCACATACCCTAGTACACCACGGGCATCACATACCCAAATACACCGCGGGCATCACATACCCAACTATCACATACCCAACTATACCGCGGGCACTACATACCCAAGTATACCGCAGGCACGACATACCCAAGTACACCGCGGGCATCACATACCCAACTACACCGTGGGCACCACATACCCAAGTATACCGCGGGCACCACATACCCAAGTATACCGCGGGCACCACATACCCAAGTTTACCGCGGGCACCACACATCCTACTACACCGCGGGCACCACAAACCCTAGTACACCGCGGGCACCACATACCCTAGTACACCGCGGGCATCACATACCCAAGTACACCGTGGGCATCACATACCCAAATACACCGCGGGCATCACATACCCAACTACACTGCGGGCATCACATACCCAACTTCATCGCGGGCATCACATACCCTAGTACACCGCGGGCACCACATACCCAAGTACACCGCGGGCATCACATACCCAAATACACCGCGGGCATCACATACCTAAGTACACCGTGGGCACCACATACCCAAGTACACCGCGGGCACCACATACCCAAGTATACCGCGGGCACCACATACACTAGTACACCGCGGGCACCACATACACTAGTACACCGCGGGCACCACATACCCAAGTACACCGTGGGCACCACGTACCCAAGTATACCGCGGGCACCACATACCCTAATACATCGCGGGCACCACATACCCAAGTACACCGTGGGCACCACATACCCTAGTACACCGCGGGCATCACATACCCTAGTACACCGCGGGCATCACATACCCAAGTACACCGTGGGCACCACATACCCTAGTACACCGCGGGCATCACATACCCTAGTACACCGCGGGCATCACATACCCAAGTACACCGTGGGCATCACATACCCTAGTACACCGTGGGCATCACATACCCAAGTATACCGCGGGCACCACATACCCTAGTACACCGCGAGCATCACATACCCAACTACACCGTGGGCACCACATACCCTAGTACACCGCGGGCATCACATACCCAAGTACACCGTGGGCATCACATACCTAAGTATACCGCGGGCACCACATACCCAAGTAAACCGCGGGCACCACATACCCAAGGATACCGCGGGCACCACATACCCTAGTACACCGCGGGCATCACATACCCTAGTACACCGCGGGCATCACATACCCAAGTACACCGTGGGCATCACATACCTAAGTATACCGCGGGCACCACATACCCTAGTACACCGCGGGCATCACATACCCAACTACACCGTGGGCACCACATACCCAAGTACACCGTGGGCACCACATACCCAAGTACATCGCGGGCACCACAAACCCTAGTACACCGCGGGCACCACATACCCTAGTACACCACGGGCATCACATACCCTAGTACACCGCGGGCATCACATACCCAAATACACCGCGGGCATCACATACCCAAGTACACCGTGGGCACCACATACCCAAGTACACCGCGGGCACCACATACCCTAGTACACCGCGGGCACCACATACCCAAGTACACCGTGGGCATAACATACCCAAGTATACCGCGGGCACCACATACCCTTGTACACCGCGGGCATCACATACCCAACAATACATCGCGGGCACCACATACACTAGTACACCGCGGGCACCACATACACTAGTAAACCGCGGGCACCACATACCCAAGTACACCGTGGGCATCACATACCCAAGTATACCGCGGGAACCACATACCCTAGTACACCGCGAGCATCACATACCCAACTACACCGTGGGCACAACATACCCTAGTACACCGCGGGCATCACATACCCAAGTACACCGTGGGCATCACATACCCAAGTATACCGCGGGCACCACATACCCTTGTACACCGCGGGCATCACATACCCAACTACACCGTGGGCACCACATACCCAAGTACACCGCGGGCACCACAAACCTTAGTACACCGCGGGCACCACATACCCTAGTACACCACGGGCATCACATACCCAAATACACCGCGGGCATCACATACCCAACAATACATCGCGGGCACCACATACACTAGTACACCGCGGGCACCACATACCCAAGTACACCCTGGGCACCACGTACCCAAGTATACCGCGGGCACCACATACCTTAGTACACCGTGGGCACCACATACCCTAGTACACCGCGGGCATCACATACCCTAGTACACCGCGGGCATCACATACCCAAGTAATCCGTGGGCATCACATACCCAAGTATACCGCGGGCACCACATACCCTAGTACACCGCAAGCATCACATACTCAACTACACCGTGGGCACCAAATACCCTAGTACACCGCGGGCATCACATACCCAAGTACACCGTGGGCATCACATACCCAAGTATACCGCGGGCACCACATACCCTAGTACACCGCGGGCATCACATACCCAACTACACCGTGGGCACCACATACCCAAGTACACCGCGGGCACCACAAACCCTAGTACACCGCGGGCACCACATACCCTAGTACACCACGGGCATCACATACCCAAATACACCGCGGGCATCACATACCCAACTATACATCGCGGGCACCACATACACAAGTACACCGCGGGCACCACATACCCAAGTACACCGTGGGCACCACGTACCCAAGTATACCGTGGGCACCACATACCTTAGTACACCTTGGGCACCACATACCCAAGTACACCGCGGGCATCACATACCTAAATACACCGCGGGCATCACATACCCAAGTACACCGTGGGCACCACATACCCAAGTACACCGCGGGCACCACATACCCAACTAGACCGCGGGCATCACATACCCTAGTACACCGTGGGCACCACATACCCAAGTACACCGCAGGCACCAAATACCCAAGTACACCGTGGGCATCACATACCCAAGTACACCGTGGGCACCAAATACCTAAGTAACCCGCGGGCATCACATACCCTAGTACACCGCGGGCATCACATACCCAAGTATACCGCGGCCACCACATATCCTAGTACAC
The DNA here is from genome assembly GCA_932527185.1 of Ecliptopera silaceata. Taxonomy (NCBI): domain Eukaryota; kingdom Metazoa; phylum Arthropoda; class Insecta; order Lepidoptera; family Geometridae; genus Ecliptopera; species Ecliptopera silaceata. Next base: position 2,001,490 of record OW052208.1, on the reverse strand, counting down.
CGTGGGCATCACATACCCAAATACACCGCGGGCATCACATACCCAACTTCATCGCGGGCACCACATACCCAAGTATACCGCGGGCACCACATACCCAAGTACACCGCGGGCACCACATACCCTAGTACACCGCGGGCACCACATACCCAACTACACCGTGGGCACCACGTACCCAAGTACACCGCGGGCATCACATACCCTAGTACACCACGGGCATCATATACCCAAATACACCGCGGGCATCACATACCCAACTATACCGCGGGCACTACATACCCAAGTATACCGCAGGCACCACATACCCAAGTATACCGCGGGCACCACATACCCAAGTATACCGCGGGCACCACACATCCTAGAAGGTACACCGCGGGCATCACATACCCTAGTACATCGCGGGCACCGCATACCCAAGTACACCGTGGGCACCACATACCCAACTACACCGCGGGCACCACATACCCAACTACACCGCGGGAACCACATACCCTAGTACACCGTGGGCATCACATACCCAAGTATACCGTGGGCTGCACATACCCAAGTATACCGCGGGCACCACATACCCAAGTATACCGCGGGCACCACACATCCTAGTACACCGCGGGCACCACAAACCCTAGTACACCGCGGGCACCACATACCCTAGTACACCGCGGGCATCACATACCCAACTACACCGTGGGCACCACATACCCAAGTACACCGTGGGCACCACATACCCAAGTACACCGCGGGCACCACAAACCCTAGTACACCGCGGGCACCACATACCCTAGTACACCACGGGCATCACATACCCTAGTACACCGCGGGCATCACATACCCTAGTACACCGCGGGCATCACATACCCAAGTAATCCGTGGGCATCACATACCCAAGTATACCGCGGGCACCACATACCCTAGTACACCGCGAGCATCACATACTCAACTACACCGTGGGCACCAAATACCCTAGTACACCGCGGGCATCACATACCCAAGTACACCGTGGGCATCACATACCCAAGTATACCGCGGGCACCACATACCCTAGTACACCGCGGGCATCACATACCCAACTACACCGCGGGCACCACATACCCAAGTACACCGCGGGCACCACAAACCCTAGTACACCGCGGGCACCACATACCCTAGTACACCACGGGCATCACATACCCAAATACACCGCGGGCATCACATACCCAACTATACATCGCGGGCACCACATACACTAGTACACCGCGGGCACCACATACCCAAGTACACCGTGGGCACCACGTACCCAAGTATACCGTGGGCACCACATACCTTAGTACACCTTGGGCACCACATACCCAAGTACACCGCGGGCATCACATACCTAAATACACCGCGGGCATCACATACCCAAGTACACCGTGGGCACCACATACCCAAGTACACCGCGGGCACCACATACCCAACTAGACCGCGGGCATCACATACCCTAGTACACCGTGGGCACCACATACCCAAGTACACCGCAGGCACCAAATACCCAAGTACACCGTGGGCATCACATACCCAAGTACACCGTGGGCACCAAATACCTAAGTAACCCGCGGGCATCACATACCCTAGTACACCGCGGGCATCACATACCCAAGTATACCGCGGCCACCACATATCCTAGTACACCGTGGGCATCACATACCCAAATACACCGCGGGCATCACATACCCAACTTCATCGCGGGCACCACATACCCAAGTATACCGCGGGCACCACATACCCAAGTACACCGCGGGCACCACATACCCAACTACACCGTGGGCACCACGTACCCAAGTACACCGCGGGCATCACATACCCTAGTACACCACGGGCATCATATACCCAAATACACCGCGGGCATCACATACCCAACTATACCGCGGGCACTACATACCCAAGTATACCGCAGGCACCACATACCCAAGTATACCGCGGGCACCACATACCCAAGTATACCGCGGGCACCACACATCCTAGAAGGTACACCGCGGGCATCACATACCCTAGTACATCGCGGGCACCGCATACCCAAGTACACCGTGGGCACCACATACCCAACTACACCGCGGGCACCACATACCCAACTACACCGCGGGAACCACATACCCTAGTACACCGTGGGCATCACATACCCAAGTATACCGTGGGCTGCACATACCCAAGTATACCGCGGGCACCACATACCCAAGTATACCGCGGGCACCACACATCCTAGTACACCGCGGGCACCACAAACCCTAGTACACCGCGGGCACCACATACCCTAGTACACCGCGGGCATCACATACCCAACTACACCGTGGGCACCACATACCCAAGTACACCGCGGGCACCACAAACCCTAGTACACCGCGGGCACCACATACCCTAGTACACCACGGGCATCACATACCCTAGTACACCGCGGGCACCGCATACCCAAGTACACCGTGGGCACCACATACCCAACTACACCGCGGGCACCACATACCCAACTACACCGCGGGAACCACATACCCTAGTACACCGTGGGCATCACATACCCAAGTATACCGTGGGCTGCACATACCCAAGTATACCGCGGGCACCACATACCCAAGTATACCGCGGGCACCACACATCCTAGTACACCGCGGGCACCACAAACCCTAGTACACCGCGGGCACCACATACCCTAGTACACCGCGGGCATCACATACCCAACTACACCGTGGGCACCACATACCCAAGTACACCGCGGGCACCACAAACCCTAGTACACCGCGGGAACCACATACCCTAGTACACCGTGGGCATCACATACCCAAGTATACCGTGGGCTGCACATACCCAAGTATACCGCGGGCACCACATACCCAAGTATACCGCGGGCACCACACATCCTAGTACACCGCGGGCACCACAAACCCTAGTACACCGCGGGCACCACATACCCTAGTACACCGCGGGCATCACATACCCAACTACACCGTGGGCACCACATACCCAAGTACACCGCGGGCACCACAAACCCTAGTACACCGCGGGCACCACATACCCTAGTACACCACGGGCATCACATACCCTAGTACACCGCGGGCATCACATACCCTAGTACACCGCGGGCATCACATACCCAAGTAATCCGTGGGCATCACATACCCAAGTATACCGCGGGCACCACATACCCTAGTACACCGCGAGCATCACATACTCAACTACACCGTGGGCACCAAATACCCTAGTACACCGCGGGCATCACATACCCAAGTACACCGTGGGCATCACATACCCAAGTATACCGCGGGCACCACATACCCTAGTACACCGCGGGCATCACATACCCAACTACACCGTGGGCACCACATACCCAAGTACACCGCGGGCACCACAAACCCTAGTACACCGCGGGCACCACATACCCTAGTACACCACGGGCATCACATACCCAAATACACCGCGGGCATCACATACCCAACTATACATCGCGGGCACCACATACACTAGTACACCGCGGGCACCACATACCCAAGTACACCGTGGGCACCACGTACCCAAGTATACCGTGGGCACCACATACCTTAGTACACCTTGGGCACCACATACCCAAGTACACCGCGGGCATCACATACCCAAATACACCGCGGGCATCACATACCCAAGTACACCGTGGGCACCACATACCCAAGTACACCGCGGGCACCACATACCCAACTAGACCGCGGGCATCACATACCCTAGTACACCGTGGGCACCACATACCCAAGTACACCGCCGGCACCAAATACCCAAGTACACCGTGGGCATCACATACCCAAGTACACCGTGGGCACCAAATACCTAAGTAACCCGCGGGCATCACATACCCTAGTACACCGCGGGCATCACATACCCAAGTATACCGCGGCCACCACATATCCTAGTACACCGTGGGCATCACATACCCAAATACACCGCGGGCATCACATACCCAACTTCATCGCGGGCACCACATACCCAAGTATACCGCGGGCACCACATACCCAAGTACACCGCGGGCACCACATACCCTAGTACACCGCGGGCACCACATACCCAACTACACCGTGGGCACCACGTACCCAAGTACACCGCGGGCATCACATACCCTAGTACACCACGGGCATCACATACCCAAATACACCGCGGGCATCACATACCCAACTATACCGCGGGCACTACATACCCAAGTATACCGCAGGCACCACATACCCAAGTATACCGCGGGCACCACATACCCAAGTATACCGCGGGCACCACACATCCTAGAAGGTACACCGCGGGCATCACATACCCTAGTACATCGCGGGCACCGCATACCCAAGTACACCGTGGGCACCACATACCCAACTACACCGCGGGCACCACATACCCAACTACACCGCGGGAACCACATACCCTAGTACACCGTGGGCATCACATACCCAAGTATACCGTGGGCTGCACATACCCAAGTATACCGCGGGCACCACATACCCAAGTATACCGCGGGCACCACACATCCTAGTACACCGCGGGCACCACAAACCCTAGTACACCGCGGGCACCACATACCCTAGTACACCGCGGGCATCACATACCCAACTACACCGTGGGCACCACATACCCAAGTACACCGTGGGCACCACATACCCAAGTACACCGCGGGCACCACAAACCCTAGTACACCGCGGGCACCACATACCCTAGTACACCACGGGCATCACATACCCTAGTACACCGCGGGCATCACATACCCAAATACACCGCGGGCATCACATACCCAAGTACACCGTGGGCACCACATACCCAAGTACACCGCGGGCACCACATACCCTAGTACACCGCGGGCACCACATACCCAAGTACACCGTGGGCATCACATACCCAAGTATACCGCGGGCACCACATACCCTTGTACACCGCGGGCATCACATACCCAACTACACCGTGGGCACCACATACCCAAGTACACCGCGGGCACCACAAACCTTAGTACACCGCGGGCACAACATACCCTTGTACACCACGGGCATCACATACCCAAATACACCGCGGGCATCACATACCCAACAATACATCGCGGGCACCACATACACTAGTACACCGCGGGCACCACATACACTAGTAAACCGCGGGCACCACATACCCAAGTACACCGTGGGCACCACATACCCAAGTATACCGCGGGCACCACATACCCTAGTACACCGCGAGCATCACATACCCAACTACACCGTGGGCACCACATACCCTAGTACACCGCGGGCATCACATACCCAAGTACACCGTGGGCATCACATACCCAAGTATACCGCGGGCACCACATACCCTAGTACACCGCGGGCATCACATACCCAACTACACCGTGGGCACCACATACCCAAGTACACCGTGGGCACCACATACCCAAGTACACCGCGGGCACCACAAACCCTAGTACACCGCGGGCACCACATACCCTAGTACACCACGGGCATCACATACCCTAGTACACCGCGGGCATCACATACCCAAATACACCGCGGGCATCACATACCCAAGTACACCGTGGGCACCACATACCCAAGTACACCGCGGGCACCACATACCCTAGTACACCGCGGGCACCACATACCCAAGTACACCGTGGGCATAACATACCCAAGTATACCGCGGGCACCACATACCCTTGTACACCGCGGGCATCACATACCCAACTACACCGTGGGCACCACATACCCAAGTACACCGCGGGCACCACAAACCTTAGTACACCGCGGGCACCACATACCCTAGTACACCACGGGCATCACATACCCAAATACACCGCGGGCATCACATACCCAACAATACATCGCGGGCACCACATACACTAGTACACCGCGGGCACCACATACACTAGTAAACCGCGGGCACCACATACCCAAGTACACCGCGGGCACCACACATCCTACTACACCGCGGGCACCACAAACCCTAGTACACCGCGGGCACCACATACCCTAGTACACCGCGGGCATCACATACCCAAGTACACCGTGGGCATCACATACCCAAATACACCGCGGGCATCACATACCCAAATACACTGCGGGCATCACATACCCAACTTCATCGCGGGCATCACATACCCTAGTACACCGCGGGCACCACATACCCAAGTAAACCGCGGGCATCACATACCCAAATACACCGCGGGCATCACATACCTAAGTACACCGTGGGCACCACATACCCAAGTACACCGCGGGCACCACATACCCAAGTATACCGCGGGCACCACATACACTAGTACACCGCGGGCACCACATACACTAGTACACCGCGGGCACCACATACCCAAGTACACCGTGGGCACCACGTACCCAAGTATACCGCGGGCACCACATACCCTAATACATCGCGGGCACCACATACCCAAGTACACCGTGGGCACCACATACCCTAGTACACCGCGGGCATCACATACCCTAGTACACCGCGGGCATCACATACACTAGTAAACCGCGGGCACCACATACCCAAGTTTACCGCGGGCACCACATACCCAAGTACACCGTGGGCACCACATACCCAAGTACACCGCGGGCACCACATACCCTAGTACACCGCGGGCACCACATACCCAAGTACACCGTGGGCATCACATACCCAAGTATACCGCGGGCACCACATACCCTTGTACACCGCGGGCATCACATACCCAACTACACCGTGGGCACCACATACCCAAGAACACCGCGGGCACCACAAACCTTAATACACCGCGGGCACCACATACCCTAGTACACCACGGGCATCACATACCCAAATACACCGCGGGCATCACATACCCAACAATACATCGCGGGCACCACATACACTAGTACACCGCGGGCACCACATACACTAGTAAACCGCGGGCACCACATACCCAAGTACACCGTGGGCACCACGTACCCAAGTATACCGCGGGCACCACATACCCAAGTACACCGCAGGGACCACATACCCAAGTATACCGCGGGCACCACATACCCTAGTACACCGCGGGCATCACATACCCTAGTACACCGCGGGCATCACATACCCAAGTACACCGTGGGCATCACATACCCAAGTATACCGCGGGAACCACATACCCTAGTACACCGCGAGCATCACATACCCAACTACACCGTGGGCACCACATACCCTAGTACACCGCGGGCATCACATACCCAAGTACACCGTGGGCATCACATACCCAAGTATACCGCGGGCACCACATACCCTTGTACACCGCGGGCATCACATACCCAACTACACCGTGGGCACCACATACCCAAGTACACCGCGGGCACCACAAACCTTAGTACACCGCGGGCACCACATACCCTAGTACACCACGGGCATCACATACCCAAATACACCGCGGGCATCACATACCCAACAATACATCGCGAGCACCACATACACTAGTACACCGCGGGCACCACATACCCAAGTACACCCTGGGCACCACGTACCCAAGTATACCGCGGGCACTACATACCTTAGTACACCGTGGGCACCACATACCCTAGTACACCGCGGGCATCACATACCCTAGTACACCGCGGGCATCACATACCCAAGTACACCGTGGGCATCACATACCCAAGTATACCGCGGGCACCACATACCCTAGTACACCGCGAGCATCACATACTCAACTACACCGTGGGCACCAAATACCCTAGTACACCGCGGGCATCACATACCCAAGTACACCGTGGGCATCACATACCCAAGTATACCGCGGGCACCACATACCCTAGTACACCGCGGGCATCACATACCCAACTACACCGTGGGCACCACATACCCAAGTACACCGCGGGCACCACAAACCCTAGTACACCGCGGGCACCACATACCCTAGTACACCACGGGCATCACATACCCAAATACACCGCGGGCATCACATACCCAACTATACATCGCGGGCACCACATACACTAGTACACCGCGGGCACCACATACCCAAGTACACCGTGGGCACCACGTACCCAAGTATACCGTGGGCACCACATACCTTAGTACACCTTGGGCACCACATACCCAAGTACACCGCGGGCATCACATACCTAAATACACCGCGGGCATCACATACCCAAGTACACCGTGGGCACCACATACCCAAGTACACCGCGGGCACCACATACCCAACTAGACCGCGGGCATCACATACCCTAGTACACCGTGGGCATCACATACCCAAGTACACCGCAGGCACCAAATACCCAAGTACACCGTGGGCATCACATACCCAAGTACACCGTGGGCACCAAATACCTAAGTAACCCGCGGGCATCACATACCCTAGTACACCGCGGGCATCACATACCCAAGTATACCGCGGCCACCACATATCCTAGTACACCGTGGGCATCACATACCCAAATACACCGCGGGCATCACATACCCAACTTCATCGCGGGCACCACATACCCAAGTATACCGCGGGCACCACATACCCAAGTACACCGCGGGCACCACATACCCTAGTACACCGCGGGCACCACATACCCAACTACACCGTGGGCACCACGTACCCAAGTACACCGCGGGCATCACATACCCTAGTATACCACGGGCATCATATACCCAAATACACCGCGGGCATCACATACCCAACTATACCGCGGGCACTACATACCCAAGTATACCGCAGGCACCACATACCCAAGTATACCGCGGGCACCACATACCCAAGTATACCGCGGGCACCACACATCCTAGAAGGTACACCGCGGGCATCACATACCCTAGTACATCGCGGGCACCACATACCCAAGTACACCGTGGGCACCACATACCCAACTACACCGCGGGCACCACATACCCAACTACACCGCGGGAACCACATACCCTAGTACACCGTGGGCATCACATACCCAAGTATACCGCGGGCTGCACATACCCAAGTATACCGCGGGCACCACATACCCAAGTATACCGCGGGCACCACACATCCTAGTACACCGCGGGCACCACAAACCCTAGTACACCGCGGGCACCACATACCCTAGTACACCGCGGGCATCACATACCCAACTACACCGTGGGCACCACATACCCAAGTACACCGTGGGCACCACATACCCAAGTACACCGCGGGCACCACAAACCCTAGTACACCGCGGGCACCACATACCCTAGTACACCACGGGCATCACATACCCTAGTACACCGCGGGCATCACATACCCAAGTACACCGCGGGCACCACATACCCTAGTACACCGCGGGCACCACATACCCAAGTACACCGTGGGCATCACATACCCAAGTATACCGCGGGCACCACATACCCTTGTACACCGCGGGCATCACATACCCAACTACACCGTGGGCACCACATACCCAAGTACACCGCGGGCACCACAAACCTTAGTACACCGCGGGCACCACATACCCTAGTACACCACGGGCATCACATACCCAAATACACCGCGGGCATCACATACCCAACAATACATCGCGGGCACCACATACACTAGTACACCGCGGGCACCACATACACTAGTAAACCGCGGGCACCACATACCCAAGTACACCGTGGGCACCACATACCCAAGTATACCGCAGGCACCACATACCCTAGTACACCGCGAGCATCACATACCCAACTACACCGTGGGCACCACATACCCTAGTACACCGCGGGCATCACATACCCAAGTACACCGTGGGCATCACATACCCAAGTATACCGCGGGCACCACATACCCTTGTACACCGCGGGCATCACATACCCAACTACACCGTGGGCACCACATACCCAAGTACACCGCGGGCACCACAAACCTTAGTACACCGCGGGCACCACATACCCTAGTACACCACGGGCATCACATACCCAAATACACCGCGGGCATCACATACCCAACAATACATCGCGGGCACCACAAACCTTAGTACACCGCGGGCACCACATACCCTAGTACACCGCGAGCATCACATACCCAACTACACCGTGGGCACCACATACCCTAGTACACTGCGGGCATCACATACCCAAGTACACCGTGGGCATCACATACCCAAGTATACCGCGGGCACCACATACCCTTGTACACCGCGGACATCACATACCCAACTACACCGTGGGCACCACATACCCAAGTACACCGCGGGCACCACAAACCTTAGTACACCGCAGGCACCACATACCCAAGTATATCGCGGGCACCACATACCCTAGTACACCGCGGGCACCACATACCCAAGTATACCGCGGGCACCACATACCCTAGTACACCGCGAGCATCACATACCCAACTACACCGTGGGCACCACATACCCTAGTACACCGCGGGCATCACATACCCTAGTACACCACGGGCATCACATACCCAAATACACCGCGGGCATCACATACCCAACTATACCGCGGGCACTACATACCCAAGTATACCGCAGGCACGACATACCCTAGTACACCGCGGGCATCACATACCCAACTACACCGTGGGCACCACATACCCAAGTATACCGCGGGCACCACATACCCAAGTATACCGCGGGCACCACATACCCAAGTATACCGCGGGCACCACATACCCAAGTATAACGCGGGCACCACACATCCTAGAACACAACGGGCACCACAAACCCTAGTACACCGCGGGCACCACATACTCTAGTACACCGCGGGCACCACATACCCTAGTTACTAGGGTATGTGGTGCCCGCGGTGTACTAGGGTTTGTGGTGCCCGCGGTGTACTAGGATGTGTGGTGCCCGCGTTATACTTGGGTATGTGGTGCCCGCGGTGTACTAGGGCCTAGTACACCGCGGGCACCACATACCCAACTACACCGCGGGCATCACATACCCTAGTACACCGCGGGCACCACATACCCAAGTAACCCGCGGGCATCACATACCCTAGTACACCGCGGGCATCACACACCCAAGTACACCGTGGGCATCACATACCCAAGTATACCGCGGGCACCACATACCCTAGTACACCGCGGGCATCACATACCCAACTACACCGTGGGCACCACATACCCAAGTACACCGCGGGCACCACATACCCTAGTACACCGCGGGCATCACATACCCAACTACACCGTGGGCACCACATACCCAAGTATACCGCGGGCACCACATACCCAAGTATACCGCGGGCACCACATACCCAAGTATACCGCGGGCACCACATACCCAAGTATAACGCGGGCACCACACATCCTAGTACACCGCGGGCACCACAAACCCTAGTACACCGCGGGCACCACATACCCTAGTACACCGCGGGCACCACATACCCAACTACACCGCGGGCATCACATACCCTAGTACACCGCGGGCACCACATACCCAAGTAACCCGCGGGCATCACATACCCTAGTACGCCGCGGGCATCACACACCCAAGTACACCGTGGGCATCACATACCCAAGTATACCGCGGCCACCACATATCCTAGTACACCGTGGGCATTACATACCCAAATACACCGCGGGCATCACACACCCAAGTACACCGTGGGCATCACATACCCAAGTATACCGCGGCCACCACATATCCTAGTACACCGTGGGCATCACATACCCAAATACACCGCGGGCATCACACACCCAAGTACACCGTGGGCATCACATACCCAAGTATACCGCGGGCTTCACATACCCAAGTATACCGCGGGCACCACAAACCCTAGTACACCGCGGGCACCACATACCCTAGTACACCACGGGCATCACATACCCAAATACACCGCGGGCATCACATACCCAACTATACATCGCGGGCACCACATACACTAGTACACCGCGGGCACCACATACCCAAGTACACCGTGGGCACCACGTACCCAAGTATACCGTGGGCACCACATACCTTAGTACACCTTGGGCACCACATACCCAAGTACACCGCGGGCATCACATACCTAAATACACCGCGGGCATCACATACCCAAGTACACCGTGGGCACCACATACCCAAGTACACCGCGGGCACCACATACCCAACTAGACCGCGGGCATCACATACCCTAGTACACCGTGGGCACCACATACCCAAGTACACCGCAGGCACCAAATACCCAAGTACACCGTGGGCATCACATACCCAAGTACACCGTGGGCACCAAATACCTAAGTAACCCGCGGGCATCACAAACCCTAGTACACCGCGGGCATCACATACCCTAGTACACCACGGGCATCACATACCCTAGTACACCGCGGGCATCACATACCCAAATACACCGCGGGCATCACATACCCAAGTACACCGTGGGCACCACATACCCAAGTACACCGCGGGCACCACATACCCTAGTACACCGCGGGCACCACATACCCAAGTACACCGTGGGCATCACATACCCAAGTATACCGCGGGCACCACATACCCTTGTACACCGCGGGCATCACATACCCAACTACACCGTGGGCACCACATACCCAAGTACACCGCGGGCACCAGAAACCTTAGTACACCGCGGGCACCACATACCCTAGTACACCACGGGCATCACATACCCAAATACACCGCGGGCATCACATACCCAACAATACATCGCGGGCACCACATACACTAGTACACCGCGGGCACCACATACACTAGTAAACCGCGGGCACCACATACCCAAGTACACCGTGGGCACCACATACCCAAGTATACCGCGGGCACCACATACCCTTGTACACCGCGGGCATCACATACCCAACTACACCGTGGGCACCACATACCCAAGTACACCGCGGGCACCACAAACCTTAGTACACCGCGGGCACCACATACCCTAGTACACCGCGGGCATCACATACCCAAGTACACCGTGGGCATCACATACCCAAATACACCGCGGGCATCACATACCCAATTACACCACATACCCAAGTACACCGCAGGGACCACATACCCAAGTATACCGCGGGCACCACATACCCTAGTACACCGCGGGCATCACATACCCTAGTACACCGCGGGCATCACATACCCAAGTACACCGTGGGCATCACATACCCAAGTATACCGCGGGCACCACATACCCTAGTACACCGCGAGCATCACATACCCAACTACACCGTGGGCACCACATACCCTAGTACACCGCGGGCATCACATACCCAAGTACACCGTGGGCATCACATACCCAAGTATACCGCGGGCACCACATACCCTTGTACACCGCGGGCATCACATACCCAACTACACCGTGGGCACCACATACCCTAGTACACCGCGGGCATCACATACCCACGTACACCGTGGGCACCACATACCCAAGTACACCGCGGGCACCACATACCCAATCATTTTTATTTATTTATTTGCATACAATGTAGGTACAATAGTTCTTATTTATAAATTAATTCATTCTCCGTACATTCTGCCTCGTCAAGGCGTGCAAAAATTTTATGTCATAGTAATTGAAATTATTTAATTATTTATTATTTAACAATTCAAAATTATAAGCATTAACATGACTACTAACAATAAAATAAAATAAAAATGTCAAAAGGAAAAAAATAATAAGAATAAAATATATGTCAAAAAAACTCAAAATTAGTCACAATTTATCACATAGGAACTCTTTGATGTCATAATAACATTTATCCAAGAGCCATTTTTTTAATTTCCATTTGAATGCATTGAAAGGCATATTTTTAAATTCGTCAGGTAATTTATTATAAATCGTAATGGCATGATAATGAGCATTGCGTTTAACGAGTTCAAGGCGACAATGGGGAACGTAGAGTCGATTTTTGTGCCTTGTGTCTCTTGTGAGTACATCCGAATGTTTTTTAAAGTAGTCGGGATACTGCTTTACAAATATGCATACATCCCTAATGTACATGCATGCTAAAGGCAATATGTTGAAACGCTTAAATAAAGGTTTGCAGCTATCTAAAGTCCATGCACCACAGATGGCTCTTACACATTTTTTCTGTATTATAAAAACCTTGCCTATGTCAACCGAGTTGCCCCATAAGATTAGTCCATAAGCTAACACCGAGGAGACATGTCCATGATATGCACTGAGGGCTGCCTCTACAGATACTCGTAGTCTAAGCATCTTAATCGCATAGATGAACCTGTCAATTTTGTCACATACTTGTTGGATATGTGACTTCCAATCGCAGTGCTGATCAAGGAAAATTCCCAGAAACTTTGCTGTAGGAACTTCTATAATTTCCGTGTTTTGGTATCTTATGTTAATTATTTCCTTAGCTTGCCTATAGGTTCCGAATTGTATTAAGTTAGTTTTATTAATATTAATTTTCAAATTATTAATGTTTAACCAATGTACAGTGTTATATAGTGCAGTATTAATTTCTTTTTCAAATGTCAATTTATTTTCACCTCTAATAATAATTGTTGTGTCGTCCGCAAATAGTATTGTCTTATGTCTAGTGATATTAGGCAAATCATTGATATACATGAGGAACAGAAAAGGTCCCAAAACACTTCCCTGTGGGACGCCAAATCTATTGAGCTTAAATCCTGATTGGACTGTAGTCTTTTTAGAATTAATGATTTTTGTCACCTCGACACATTGTTTGCGATCACTTAGATAGCTTCGTAGCCAATCATTTGCTTTGCCTCTAATGCCATACTGCTCGAGTTTATATAGCAATAGATTGTGGTCCACAAAATCAAAAGCTTTTGACATGTCTAATAAAAGTGCTACTACAGGAACTTTGTTATTAGTAGCTTCCGTTACTAATTTGACTACATTGAAACATGCTAGTGAAGTAGTACTATTTTTCCTAAACCCAAATTGTTCACATTTTAAAATAGCATTCTTAGTCACATAGTCTTGAAGCCGAATTAACATAATGTTTTCAAATAATTTAGAGATAATAGGTATCAATGTAACCGGTCTGTAGTTGTTTAAAACCGTTCTTTCTCCTGACTTGAATAGTGGTTTTACTATTGATTGTTTTAAATAATTCGGAAAGATACCCTCTTCAAAAGATTTGTTAATTAGATAACTTAAAGGTTCACAAATGTAATTTGCACTCAGTTTCAGTATGTCCGTAGTCAATCCATCTATTCCCACAGACTTAGTATTTTTTAGCCTTTTTATTACTTTGGCTACCTCTCCTGGGTCAGTTGGTTGTAGAAAAATAGAAAATGAAATATTTGAATCAACATAATTATTAATGTCAGATGGATTAAAATTAAAGTTAATGTAATTAGTCAAATTTATAAAATATCGATTAAAAATTTCGCTTAAGTCACATGGGTCAGTGTATGTCAATTGATTTTCTATGATGCTACCTATTTGCTTAATTGTTCCTATTTCACCTACGTTCTCCTTAATAATGTTCCATGCAGCTTTGCACGTGTTATCGCTTTTTTTTATATATTTAAGATTTTGAAGCTGTTGTGACTTGTAAATACATTTTTTTAGAATTTTACTGTAACTTTTGTATCTAATTTGTTCTACTTTTTTATTTGACTTCGTTAGTTTTAATTTAAGATACAAACATCTTTTGCGGATACTTGATTTCTTTAAACCTTTTGTTAGCCATCCACATTTTGTTATTTTGTTAGTCTTTTTCGTCATGTATACTGGAAAGCATAGGTCAAAAAATAATTTATATAAATTAAGAAAGCAAGTAAACGCATTGTTGATATCTGTGCTTTCATAGACTTCACAGAAAGACAAAGCTTTTACACAACTGTAAAACTTTTTTTTGTTTTCTTGACAAAAATCTCTTCTGCTTTCGTACCATTGAACAACTTCACGTCGCTTTTTTACAGGAACAGTTAATGTTTGCCCAGTCTCATGGTCAGATAGAGCGAGATGATGCACTTGGCCCTCTACCTTCTTAATATTACTAGCAAACAGATCTAAACATGATGAACCTCGCGTGGGTGTTCTGATGTGGATTTGAATGTTAAAATTTTTTAAAATACTTTGAAGCTCATTACTATATTTATTTGATTTTAAAATGTTAATATTCCAATCGCCGCACAAAATTACATGTTTATATTTAAAAGTCATTCTAGTTAGTAATATATTAATTTTTTCTAAAAACACAGATGTACTACTGTCTGGTGTTCTGTAGATACAAATAAGTATAAAATTATAAGTCAATATTTCGATTCCAGTACATTCAAAACAATACTTACATGCTAGGTCATTAATAGATTGCAAAACTTTAAATTGCAAGTTATTTTTTACCAAAATACACGATCCTCCGCGCCTTTTATCTGAACGCGAGTAGGCCGACGCTAACTTAAAACCTTTAATTTTCAAAAGGCTTTCCATCCCCTTCATCATAAAAGTACACCGACTACACCGTGGGCATCACATACCCTAGTACACCACGGGCATCACATACCCAAATACACCGCGGGCATCACATACCCAACTATACCGCGGGCACTACATACCCAAGTATACCGCAGGCACGACATACCCTAGTACACCGCGGGCATCACATACCCAACTACACCGTGGGCACCACATACCCAAGTATACCGCGGGCACCACATACCCAAGTATACCGCGGGCACCACATACCCAAGTATACCGCGGGCACCACATACCCAAGTATAACGCGGGCACCACACATCCTAGTACACCGCGGGCACCACAAACCCTAGTACACCGCGGGCACCACATACCCTAGTACAACGTGGGCATCACATACCCAAGTATACCGTGGGCACCACATACCCAAGTATACCGCGGGCACCACATACCCAAGTTTACCGCGGGCACCACACATCCTACTACACCGCGGGCACCACAAACCCTAGTACACCGCGGGCACCACATACCCTAGTACACCGCGGGCATCACATACCCAAGTACACCGTGGGCATCACATACCCAAATACACCGCGGGCATCACATACCCAACTACACTGCGGGCATCACATACCCAACTTCATCGCGGGCATCACATACCCTAGTACACCGCGGGCACCACATACCCAAGTACACCGCGGGCATCACATACCCAAATACATACCTAAGTACACCGTGGGCACCACATACCCAAGTACACCGCGGGCACCACATACCCAAGTATACCGCGGGCACCACATACACAAGTACACCGCGGGCACCACATACACTAGTACACCGCGGGCACCACATACCCAAGTACACCGTGGGCACCACGTACCCAAGTATACCGCGGGCACCAAATACCCTAATACATCGCGGGCACCACATACCCAAGTACACCGCGGGCACCACATACCCAACTACACCGCGGGAACCACATACCCTAGTACACCGCGGGCACCACATACACTAGTAAACCGCGGGCACCACATACCCAAGTACACCGTGGGCACCACGTACCCAAGTATACCGCGGGCACCACATACCCTAATACATCGCGGGCACCACATACACTAGTATACCGCGGGCACCACATACCCAAGTACACCGTGGGCACCACGTACCCAAGTATACCGCGGGCACCACATACCCAAGTACACCGCGGGCACCACATACCCAAGTATACCGCGGGCACCACATACCCTAGTATACCGCGGGCATCACATACCCTAGTACACCGCGGGCATCACATACCCAAGTACACCGTGGGCATCACATACCCAAGTACACCGCAGGCACCAAATACCCAAGTACACCGTGGGCATCACATACCCAAGTACACCGTGGGCACCAAATACCTAAGTAACCCGCGGGCATCACATACCCTAGTACACCGCGGGCATCACATACCTAAGTATACCGCGGCCACCACATATCCTAGTACACCGCGGGCACCACATACCCAACTACACCGCGGGAACCACATACCCTAGTACACCGTGGGCATCACATACCCAAGTATACCGCGGGCTTCACATACCCAAGTATACCGCGGGCACCACATACCCAAGTATACCGCGGGCACCACATACCCTTGTACACCGCGGGCATAACATACCCAACTACACCGTGGGCACCACATACCCAAGTACACCGCGGGCACCAAAAACCTTAGTACACCGCGGGCACCACATACCCTAGTACACCACGGGCATCACATACCAAAATACACCGCGGGCATCACATACCCAACAATACATCGCGGGCACCACAAACCTTAGTACACCGCGGGCACCACATACCCTAGTACACCGCGAGCATCACATACCCAACTACACCGTGGGCACCACATACCCTAGTACACTGCGGGCATCACATACCCAAGTACACCGTGGGCATCACATACCCAAGTATACCGCGGGCACCACATACCCTTGTACACCGCGGGCATCACATACCCAACTACACCGTGGGCACCACATACCCAAGTACACCGCGGGCACCACAAACCTTAGTACACCGCAGGCACCACATACCCAAGTATATCGCGGGCACCACATACCCTAGTACACCGCGGGCACCACATACCCAAGTATACCGCGGGCATCACATACCCTAGTACACCGCGGGCACCACATACCCAAGTAACCCGCGGGCATCACATACCCTAGTACACCGCGGGCATCACACACCCAAGTACACCGTGGGCATCACATACCCAAGTATACCGCGGGCACCACATACCCTAGTACACCGCGGGCATCACATACCCAACTACACCGTGGGCACCACATACCCAAGTACACCGCGGGCACCACATACCCTAGTACACCGCGGGCATCACATACCCAACTACACCGTGGGCACCACATACCCAAGTATACCGCGGGCACCACATACCCAAGTATACCGCGGGCACCACAAACCTTAGTACACCGCAGGCACCACATACCCAAGTATACCGCGGGCACCACATACCCTAGTACACCGCGGGCACCACATACCCAAGTATACCGCGGGCACCACATACCCTAGTACACCGCGGGCATCACATACCCTAGTACACCGCGGGCATCACATACCCAAGTACACCGCGGGTACCACATACCTAAGTATACCGCGGGCACCACATACCCTAGTACACCGCGGGCATCACATACCCAACTACACCGTGGGCACCACATACCCAAGTACACCGCGGGCACCACATACCCTAGTATACCGCGGGCACCACATACCCTAGTATACCGCGGGCATCACATACCCAACTACACCGTGGGCACCACATACCCAAGTACACCGCGGGCACCACATACCCAAGTATACCGCGGGCACCACATACCCTAGTACACCGCGGGCATCACATACCCTAGTAAACCGCGGGCACCACATACCCAAGTACACCGCGGGCACCACATCCTTTAGTACACCGCGGGCATCACACACCCAAGAACACCGTGGGCATCACATACCCAAGTATACCGCGGGCACCACATACCCTAGTACACCGCGGGCATCACATACCCAACTACACCGTGGGCACCACATACCCAAGTACACCGCGGGCACCACATACCCAAGTATACCGCGGGCACCACATACCCTAGTACACCGCGGGCATCACATACCCTAGTACACCGCGGGCACCACATACCCAAGTAACCCGCGGGCATCACATACCCTAGTACAACGCGGGCATCACATACCCAAATACACCGCGGGCATCACATACCCAACTTCATCGCGGGCACCACATACCCAAGTACACCGCGGGCACCAAATACCCAAGTATACCGCGGGCACCACATACCCTTGTACACCGCGGGCATCACATACCCTAGTACACCGCGGGCACCACATACCCAAGTACACCGTGGGCACCACATACCTAAGTACACCGTGGGCATCACATACCCAAGTATACCGCGGGCACCACATACCCTAGTATACCGCGGGCATCACATACCCAACTACACCGTGGGCACCACATACCCAAGTACACCGCGGGCACCACATACCCAAGTATACCGCGGGCACCACATACCCTAGTACACCGCGGGCATCACATACCCTAGTAAACCGCGGGCACCACATACCCAAGTACACCGCGGGCACCACATCCTTTAGTACACCGCGGGCATCACACACCCAAGAACACCGTGGGCATCACATACCCAAGTATACCGCGGGCACCACATACCCTAGTACACCGCGGGCATCACATACCCAACTACACCGTGGGCACCACATACCCAAGTACACCGCGGGCACCACATACCCTAGTACACCGCGGGCATCACATACCCAACTACACCGTGGGCACCACATACCCAAGTATACCGCGGGCACCACATACCAAAGTATACCGCGGGCACCACATACCCAAGTATACCGCGGGATCCACATACCCAAGTATAACGCGGGCACCACACATCCTAGTACACCGCGGGCACCACAAACCCTAGTACACCGCGGGCACCACATACCCTAGTACACCGCGGGCACCACATACCCAACTACACCGCGGGCATCACATACCCTAGTACACCGCGGGCACCACATACCCAAGTAACCCGCGGGCATCACATACCCTAGTACACCGCGGGCATCACACACCCAAGTACACCGTGGGCATCACATACCCAAGTATACCGCGGCCACCACATATCCTAGTACACCGTGGGCATCACATACCCAAATACACCGCGGGCATCACACACCCAAGTACACCGTGGGCATCACATACCCAAGTATACCGCGGGCACCACATACCCAAGTACACCGCGGGCATCACATACCCAACTACACCGTGGGCACCACATACCCAAGTACACCGCGGGCACCACATTCCCAAGTATACCGCGGGCACCACATACCCTAGTACACCGCGGGCATCACATACCCTAGTACACCGCGGGCACCACATACCCAAGTAACCCGCGGGCATCACATACCCTAGTACAACGCGGGCATCACATACCCAAATACACCGCGGGCATCACATACCCAACTTCATCGCGGGCTAAACATACCCAAGTACACCGCGGGCACCAAATACCCAAGTATACCGCGGGCACCACATACCCTTGTACACCGCGGGCATCACATACCCTAGTACACCACGGGCACCACATACCCAAGTACACCGTGGGCACCACATACCTAAGTACACCGTGGGCATCACATACCCAAGTATACCGCGGGCACCACATACCCTAGTATACCGCGGGCATCACATACCCAACTACACCGTGGGCACCACATACCCAAGTACACCGCGGGCACCACATACCCAAGTATACCGCGGGCACCACATACCCTAGTACACCGCGGGCATCACATACCCTAGTACACCGCGGGCACCACATACCCAAGTACACCGCGGGCACCACATCCTTTAGTACACCGTGGGCATCACATACCCTAGTACACCACGGGCATCACATACCCAACTACACCGCGGGCATCACATACCCAACTACACTGCGGGCATCACATACCCTAGTACACCGCGGGCACCACATACCCAAGTACACCGTGGGCACCACATACCCAAGTACACCGCGGGCACCACATACCCAACTACACCGCGGGCATCACATACCTTAGAACACCGCGGGCACTACATACCCAAGTACACCGCGGGCACCACATACCCAACTACACCGCGGGCATCACATACCCTAGTACACCGCGGGCACCACATACCCAAGTATACCGCGGCCACCACATATCCTAGTACATCGTGGGCATCACATACCCAAATACAACGCGGGCATCACATACCCTACTTCATCGCGGGCACCATATACCCAAGTATACCGCGGGCACCACATACCCTTGTACACCGCGGGCATCACATACCCTAGTACACCACGGGCACCACATACCCAAGTACACCGTGGGCACCACATACCTAAGTACACCGTGGGCATCACATACCCAAGTATACCGCGGGCACCACATACCCTAGTATACCGCGGGCATCACATACCCAACTACACCGTGGGCACCACATACCCAAGTACACCGCGGGCACCACATACCCAAGTATACCGCGGGCACCACATACCCTAGTACACCGCGGGCATCACATACCCTAGTACACCGCGGGCACCACATACCCAAGTACACCGCGGGCACCACATCCTTTAGTACACCGTGGGCATCACATACCCTAGTACACCACGGGCATCACATACCCAAATACACCGCGGGCATCACATACCCAACTACACTGCGGGCATCACATACCCTAGTACACCGCGGGCACCACATACCCAAGTACACCGTGGGCACCACATACCCAAGTACACCGCGGGCACCACATACCCAACTACACCGCGGGCATCACATACCTTAGAACACCGCGGGCACTACATACCCAAGTACACCGCGGGCACCACATACCCAACTACACCGCGGGCATCACATACCCTAGTACACCGCGGGCACCACATACCCAAGTATACCGCGGCCACCACATATCCTAGTACATCGTGGGCATCACATACCCAAATACAACGCGGGCATCACATACCCTACTTCATCGCGGGCACCATATACCCAAGTATACCGCGGGCACCACACACCCAAGTACACTGCGGGCATCACATACCCTAGTACACCGCGGGCACCACATACCAAAGTAAACCGTGGGCACCACATACCCTAGTACACCGCGGGCACCACATACCCAAGTATCCCGCGGGCACCACATACCCTAGTACACCGCGGGCATCACATACCCAAATACACCGCGGGCACCACATCCTTTAGTACACCGTGGGCATCACATACCCAATAACACCGCGGGCATCACATACCCAAGTACACCGCGGGCACCTCATACCCAAGTACACCGCGGGCACCACATACCCAACTATACCGTGGGCACCACGTACCCAAGTACACCGCGGGCATCACATACCCTAGTACACCACGGGCATCACATACCCAAATACACCGCGGGCATCACATACCCAACTATACCGTGGGCACCACATACCCAAGTACACCGCGGGCACCACATACCCAAGTATACCGCGGGCACCACATACCCTAGTACACCGCGGGCATCACATACCCTAGTACACCGGTGGCACCACATACCCAAGTGACCCGCGGGCATCACATACCCTAGTACAACGCGGGCATCACATACCCATATACACCGCGGGCATCACATACCCAACTTCATCGCGGGCACCACATACCCAAGTACACCGCGGGCACCAAATACCCTAGTACACCGCGGGCACCACATACCCAAGTACACCGTGGGCACCACATACCCAACTACACCGCGGGCACCACATACCCAACTACACCGTGGGCACCACATACCCAAGTACACCGCGGGCACCACATACCCAAGTATACCGCGGGCACCACATACCCTAGTACACCGCGGGCATCACATACCCCAGTACACCGCGGGCACCACATACCCAAGTACACCGCGGGCACCACATACCCAAGTACACCGCGGGCACCACATACCCAAGTATACCGCGGGCACTACATACCCTAGTACACCGCGGGCACCACATTCCCAAGTATACTGCGGGCATCACATACCCAAGTATACCGCGGCCACCACATACCCAAATACACCGCGGGCATCACATACCCAAGTACACCGCGGGCATCACATACCCTAGTACACCACGGGCATCACATACCCAAATACACCGCGGGCATCACATACCCAAATACACCGCGGGCACCACATCCTTTAGTACACCGTGGGCATCACATACCCAATAACACCGCGGGCACCACATACCCTAGTACACCGCGGGCATCACATACCCTAGTACACCGCGGGCACCACATACCCAAGTACACCGTGGGCACCACATACCCAAGTACACCGCGGGCACCACATACCCAACTACACCGTGGGCATCACACACCCAAGTACACCGTGGGCATCACATACCCAAGTATACCGCGGGCACCACATACCCAAGTACACCGCGGGCATCACATACCCAACTACACCGTGGGCACCACATACCCAAGTACACCGCGGGCACCACATACCCAAGTATACCGCGGGCACCACATACCCTAGTACACCGCGGGCATCACATACCCTAGTACACCGCGGGCACCACATACCCAAGTAACCCGCGGGCATCACATACCCTAGTACAACGCGGGCATCACATACCCAAATACACCGCGGGCATCACATACCCAACTTCATCGCGGGCACCACAGACCCAAGTACACCGCGGGCACCAAATACCCAAGTATACCGCGGGCACCACATACCCTTGTACACCGCGGGCATCACATACCCTAGTACACCGCGGGCACCACATACCCAAGTACACCGTGGGCACCACATACCTAAGTACACCGTGGGCATCACATACCCAAGTATACCGCGGGCACCACATACCCTAGTATACCGCGGGCATCACATACCCAACTACACCGTGGGCACCACATACCCAAGTACACCGCGGGCACCACATACCCAAGTATACCGCGGGCACCACATACCCTAGTACACCGCGGGCATCACATACCCTAGTAAACCGCGGGCACCACATACCCAAGTACACCGCGGGCACCACATCCTTTAGTACACCGCGGGCATCACACACCCAAGAACACCGTGGGCATCACATACCCAAGTATACCGCGGGCACCACATACCCTAGTACACCGCGGGCATCACATACCCAACTACACCGTGGGCACCACATACCCAAGTACACCGCGGGCACCACATACCCTAGTACACCGCGGGCATCACATACCCAACTACACCGTGGGCACCACATACCCAAGTATACCGCGGGCACCACATACCAAAGTATACCGCGGGCACCACATACCCAAGTACACCGCGGGCACCACATACCCAACTACACCGCGGGCATCACATACCTTAGAACACCGCGGGCACTACATACCCAAGTACACCGCGGGCACCACATACCCAACTACACCGCGGGCATCACATACCCTAGTACACCGCGGGCACCACATACCCAAGTATACCGCGGCCACCACATATCCTAGTACATCGTGGGCATCACATACCCAAATACAACGCGGGCATCACATACCCAAGTACACCGCGGGCACCATATACCCAAGTATACCGCGGGCACCACACACCCAAGTACACTGCGGGCATCACATACCCTAGTACACCGCGGGCACCACATACCCAAGTAAACCGTGGGCACCACATACCCTAGTACACCGCGGGCACCACATACCCAAGTATCCCGCGGGCACCACATACCCTAGTACACCGCGGGCATCACATACCCAAATACACCGCGGGCACCACATCCTTTAGTACACCGTGGGCATCACATACCCAATAACACCGCGGGCATCACATACCCAAGTACACCGCGGGCACCACATACCCAAGTACACCGCGGGCACCACATACCCAACTATACCGTGGGCACCACGTACCCAAGTACACCGCGGGCATCACATACCCTAGTACACCACGGGCATCACATACCCAAATACACCGCGGGCATCACATACCCAACTATACCGTGGGCACCACATACCCAAGTACACCGCGGGCACCACATACCCAAGTATACCGCGGGCACCACATACCCTAGTACACCGCGGGCATCACATACCCTAGTACACCGGTGGCACCACATACCCAAGTGACCCGCGGGCATCACATACCCTAGTACAACGCGGGCATCACATACCCATATACACCGCGGGCATCACATACCCAACTTCATCGCGGGCACCACATACCCAAGTACACCGCGGGCACCAAATACCCTAGTACACCGCGGGCACCACATACCCAAGTACACCGTGGGCACCACATACCCAACTACACCGCGGGCACCACATACCCAACTACACCGTGGGCACCACATACCCAAGTACACCGCGGGCACCACATACCCAAGTATACCGCGGGCACCACATACCCTAGTACACCGCGGGCATCACATACCCCAGTACACCGCGGGCACCACATACCCAAGTACACCGTGGGCACCACATACCCAAGTACACCGCGGGCACCACATACCCAAGTATACCGCGGGCACTACATACCCTAGTACACCGCGGGCACCACATTCCCAAGTATACTGCGGGCATCACATACCCAAGTATACCGCGGCCACCACATACCCAAATACACCGCGGGCATCACATACCCAAGTACACCGCGGGCATCACATACCCTAGTACACCACGGGCATCACATACCCAAATACACCGCGGGCATCACATACCCAAATACACCGCGGGCACCACATCCTTTAGTACACCGTGGGCATCACATACCCAATAACACCGCGGGCACCACATACCCTAGTACACCGCGGGCATCACATACCCTAGTACACCGCGGGCACCACATACCCAAGTACACCGTGGGCACCACATACCCAAGTACACCGCGGGCACCACATACCCAACTACACCGTGGGTATCACACACCCAAGTACACCGTGGGCATCACATACCCAAGTATACCGCGGGCACCACATACCCAAGTACACCGCGGGCATCACATACCCAACTACACCGTGGGCACCACATACCCAAGTACACCGCGGGCACCACATACCCAAGTATACCGCGGGCACCACATACCCTAGTACACCGCGGGCATCACATACCCTAGTACACCGCGGGCACCACATACCCAAGTAACCCGCGGGCATCACATACCCTAGTACAACGCGGGCATCACATACCCAAATACACCGCGGGCATCACATACCCAACTTCATCGCGGGCACCACATCCTTTAGTACACCGCGGGCATCACACACCCAAGAACACCGTGGGCATCACATACCCAAGTATACCGCGGGCACCACATACCCTAGTACACCGCGGGCATCACATACCCAACTACACCGTGGGCACCACATACCCAAGTACACCGCGGGCACCACATACCCTAGTACACCGCGGGCATCACATACCCAACTACACCGTGGGCACCACATACCCAAGTATACCGCGGGCACCACATACCAAAGTATACCGCGGGCACCACATACCCAAGTATACCGCGGGCACCACATACCCAAGTATACCGCGGGCACCACATACCCTAGTACACCGCGGGCATCACATACCCTAGTACACCGCGGGCACCACATACCCAAGTAACCCGCGGGCATCACATACCCTAGTACACCGCGGGCATCACATACCCTAGTACACCGCGGGCACCACATACCCAAGTAACCCGCGGGCATCACATACCCTAGTACAACGCGGGCATCACATACCCAAATACACCGCGGGCATCACATACCCAACTTCATCGCGGGCACCACATACCCAAGTACACCGCGGGCACCAAATACCCAAGTATACCGCGGGCACCACATACCCTTGTACACCGCGGGCATCACATACCCTAGTACACCGCGGGCACCACATACCCTAGTACACCGCGGGCATCACATACCCTAGTACACCGCGGGCACCACATACCCAAGTACACCGCGGGCACCACATCCTTTAGTACACCGTGGGCATCACATACCCTAGTACACCACGGGCATCACATACCCAAATACACCGCGGGCATCACATACCCAACTACACTGCGGGCATCACATACCCTAGTACACCGCGGGCACCACATACCCAAGTACACCGTGGGCACCACATACCCAAGTACACCGCGGGCACCACATACCCAACTACACCGCGGGCATCACATACCTTAGAACACCGCGGGCACTACATACCCAAGTACACCGCGGGCACCACATACCCAAGTACACCGCGGGCACCACATACCCAACTACACCGTGGGTATCACACACCCAAGTACACCGTGGGCATCACATACCCAAGTATACCGCGGGCACCACATACCCAAGTACACCGCGGGCATCACATACCCAACTACACCGTGGGCACCACATACCCAAGTACACCGCGGGCACCACATACCCAAGTATACCGCGGGCACCACATACCCTAGTACACCGCGGGCATCACATACCCTAGTACACCGCGGGCACCACATACCCAAGTAACCCGCGGGCATCACATACCCTAGTACAACGCGGGCATCACATACCCAAATACACCGCGGGCATCACATACCCAACTTCATCGCGGGCACCACATCCTTTAGTACACCGCGGGCATCACACACCCAAGAACACCGTGGGCATCACATACCCAAGTATACCGCGGGCACCACATACCCTAGTACACCGCGGGCATCACATACCCAACTACACCGTGGGCACCACATACCCAAGTACACCGCGGGCACCACATACCCTAGTACACCGCGGGCATCACATACCCAACTACACCGTGGGCACCACATACCCAAGTATACCGCGGGCACCACATACCAAAGTATACCGCGGGCACCACATACCCAAGTATACCGCGGGCACCACATACCCAAGTATAACGCGGGCACCACATACCCAAGTA
This sequence comes from Ecliptopera silaceata, assembly GCA_932527185.1. Taxonomy (NCBI): domain Eukaryota; kingdom Metazoa; phylum Arthropoda; class Insecta; order Lepidoptera; family Geometridae; genus Ecliptopera; species Ecliptopera silaceata. Next base: position 1,973,326 of record OW052208.1, on the reverse strand, counting down.
TACCGCGGGCACCACATACCCTAGTACACCGCGGGCATCACATACCCTAGTACACCGCGGGCACCACATACCCAAGTAACCCGCGGGCATCACATACCCTAGTACACCGCGGGCATCACATACCCTAGTACACCGCGGGCACCACATACCCAAGTAACCCGCGGGCATCACATACCCTAGTACAACGCGGGCATCACATACCCAAATACACCGCGGGCATCACATACCCAACTTCATCGCGGGCACCACATACCCAAGTACACCGCGGGCACCAAATACCCAAGTATACCGCGGGCACCACATACCCTTGTACACCGCGGGCATCACATACCCTAGGACACCGCGGGCACCACATACCCTAGTACACCGCGGGCATCACATACCCTAGTACACCGCGGGCACCACATTCCCAAGTATACTGCGGGCATCACATACCCAAGTATACCGCGGCCACCACATACCCAAATACACCGCGGGCATCACATACCCAAGTACACCGCGGGCATCACATACCCTAGTACACCACGGGCATCACATACCCAAATACACCGCGGGCATCACATACCCAAATACACCGCGGGCACCACATCCTTTAGTACACCGTGGGCATCACATACCCAATAACACCGCGGGCACCACATACCCTAGTACACCGCGGGCATCACATACCCTAGTACACCGCGGGCACCACATACCCAAGTACACCGTGGGCACCACATACCCAAGTACACCGCGGGCACCACATACCCAACTACACCGTGGGCATCACACACCCAAGTACACCGTGGGCATCACATACCCAAGTATACCGCGGGCACCACATACCCAAGTACACCGCGGGCATCACATACCCAACTACACCGTGGGCACCACATACCCAAGTACACCGCGGGCACCACATACCCAAGTATACCGCGGGCACCACATACCCTAGTACACCGCGGGCATCACATACCCTAGTACACCGCGGGCACCACATACCCAAGTAACCCGCGGGCATCACATACCCTAGTACAACGCGGGCATCACATACCCAAATACACCGCGGGCATCACATACCCAACTTCATCGCGGGCACCACAGACCCAAGTACACCGCGGGCACCAAATACCCAAGTATACCGCGGGCACCACATACCCTTGTACACCGCGGGCATCACATACCCTAGTACACCGCGGGCACCACATACCCAAGTACACCGCGGGCACCACATACCCAAGTACACCGTGGGCATCACATACCCAAGTATACCGCGGGCACCACATACCCTAGTATACCGCGGGCATCACATACCCAACTACACCGTGGGCACCACATACCCAAGTACACCGCGGGCACCACATACCCAAGTATACCGCGGGCACCACATACCCTAGTACACCGCGGGCATCACATACCCTAGTAAACCGCGGGCACCACATACCCAAGTACACCGCGGGCACCACATCCTTTAGTACACCGCGGGCATCACACACCCAAGAACACCGTGGGCATCACATACCCAAGTATACCGCGGGCACCACATACCCTAGTACACCGCGGGCATCACATACCCAACTACACCGTGGGCACCACATACCCAAGTACACCGCGGGCACCACATAGTGAAAGTTACGGGAACGTGGAGAATGTTTTAAAAAACTAAACTTTATTTCATGAAAACTTTAATTCATTGAAATTAGTTACAATAAATGAGACGTCAGAGGCAAAGGTTAGCCTCTAGACGAATGATTAAAACAAACTTACTAACTAAGAGCCACAAGGCACAGACGCGTGGGTGGCAGAGATAAGCAACCGACCGCAGGTGCAAGACTGCAAGCTTGCGTCTAGGCATGATGCGATGTTATTGGCAATGTACTAGCCGGTTACATAACTCCTCCCTCCTTAAGAGCGAAATTATCGGTTCTAGCGGAAGCTACGATCCGATCATTTCGCATAAACATAAAATGATAAACAATAAACGCAATAAAAGCAATGATTAAAACTAAATACAATAACAACTAACACTTTTAACCGTTACGCCACTGATATCATTTTCACTTTCACAAACACACTTTTCTTTAGGTTTAGGATTCGCGAAAAATGCTTCAAAGCCTCCGGATTAATGTTTTTGATGTTGGTGGTAGCTAGAGAAGTCGTATTTATGGACTTTAACTCCGGTAGAGTTACTTTCAGGGTAATCATAATCTGAAGATTTTCTGCAAACTTGCACTTGTGAACTTAAGAGCCTTATGTAGTTGTCAGGGAATAAGTACCCATGATGTGATGATGTGACGGTCTGATCCGTCTGGAACTATATGTAGAAGCTGCTCTGCACAGGTCAGTATAGGAAACGTCGTCGCCATCGCATAGGAGATTGTTATCCGCAGCAATTTTCTCGCACGCCTTAGTGACCGGCAGGTACTTCGAATCTTTTACCAAGAGGTATGGGAAATCGGGAAAAACTATTACAGTTTTGTTACTGCATTTTTAAAGATCAATAATGATTAAATTTTAAAATAATTTATTAATGTTTTTATCTGTAAGTGCAAGTACTTCCAATAAGAACGTTATCTGGTTTACTTTTACATAAGTTTTTCTAATTTTAACAAGTTACTCTCATATACTAAGTTATTTTCTTGCTCTATAGATTTCAATACGTATAACAGTTCGGTTGAATTTATTATAGACTAATATAGTAGAGATACTTTACTTATTGATTAAGTGGTTTCTATTTCGTTAAACATTACGTAGATTGTTCCGAACGTATATCAAACATAACACGTAAGTTAGGTAGAGACATGTGTTTTCTTTGAATTATTGATATTTTATTAATTCTTTAATAACTTTCAATCACTAGTCTAATATTAATTATTTGTCATGTAATGTTTCTGTACTATTCACAAAGCTATGCAAAATTATAGTGATCAAAGTAATCAATAATTTTATCTATATGCATTACCTTCGAGTCGATTCGCGAAATAAGAGAATCATATCGAATGGCGTCAGCGTCACCAAGGTTACCTGAGATTGCCTTAATTAACAACCTAAGGTAATTCACTAATCCTATTTTATATCTAAATATCGAAAACGGAACCAACTGCCGGAGTTTTACGATAGTGGTATTCCGTACGTAATCGACTTGACATCCCCTGCCAATAAATTCATTGACAAAAGATGCACGACTATTTACTAAACATATATAAAATTAAGATCAGTTAATACATACCGATCTTGCTTTGCATTATAGTCACATTTTCTTATAAATAAGTTTAAATGGCGTTTGTTGCCATAAAAAATTGGTATAATGCACACAATTTCTTTTAGAACTACAATTGCTGTCGTCATTTTGAATACCTACTCTAACAATTTATTTCTGTGAAAAATAATCACCTATTCATAAATTTAAACACAAATTTAATGTGTTTAAATACCTACACTAATATTTTATTTCTGTGAAAAATAATCACATATTAATAAGTTTAAACACAAATTTTATGTATTTAAATACCTATTCTAATATAATATTTATGTGAAAAATAATCACCTATTAATAAATTTAAACACAGATTTTATGTATTTAAATACTTACTCTAATATTTTATATAATATGTGAAAAATAATCACCTATTAATAAATTTAAACACAGATTTTATGTATTTAAATACTTACTCTAATATTTTATATAATAAGTGAAAAATAATCACCTATTAATATATTTAAACACAGATTCTATGCATTTAAATACCTACTCTATTTACTCTACAAGTCTCTACTTGCGTGAAAAATAATCACTAATTATATTAAACACAGATTTGTATGCATTTAATATCAACTTACACTACTTTTAATTCCCTACAATAGGAAACCAGAAAACGTTATAATGGAAAAAGTTTGATTCCGAATATAACAAAACAATAATATAAGCATAATGGAAAGGAAAGGATGGCAAAAATTCTACTCACCAGCCAGTCACCATTATGCTCGTTCGCTCTCCTTATATCTTCACAAATTTGTTTGGTTCGCACAGATCCGATCCGTCGGAAAACTCGAGAAAACTCGAGATATACTCCGCGGAAAACTCGGAAAATCTGCCCCGGCTGCGCCAGTGAAAGTTACGGGAACGTGGAGAATGTTTTAAAAAACTAAACTTTATTTCATGAAAACTTTAATTCATTGAAATTAGTTACAATAAATGAGACGTCAGAGGCAAAGGTTAGCCTCTAGACGAATGATTAAAACAAACTTACTAACTAAGAGCCACAAGGCACAGACGCGTGGGTGGCAGAGATAAGCAACCGACCGCAGGTGCAAGACTGCAAGCTTGCGTCTAGGCATGATGCGATGTTATTGGCAATGTACTAGCCGGTTACATAACTACATACCCTAGTACACCGCGGGCATCACATACCCAACTACACCGTGGGCACCACATACCCAAGTATACCGCGGGCACCACATACCAAAGTATACCGCGGGCACCACATACCCAAGTACACCGCGGGCACCACATACCCAACTACACCGCGGGCATCACATACCTTAGAACACCGCGGGCACTACATACCCAAGTACACCGCGGGCACCACATACCCAACTACACCGCGGGCATCACATACCCTAGTACACCGCGGGCACCACATACCCAAGTATACCGCGGCCACCACATATCCTAGTACATCGTGGGCATCACATACCCAAATACAACGCGGGCATCACATACCCAAGTACACCGCGGGCACCATATACCCAAGTATACCGCGGGCACCACACACCCAAGTACACTGCGGGCATCACATACCCTAGTACACCGCGGGCACCACATACCCAAGTAAACCGTGGGCACCACATACCCTAGTACACCGCGGGCACCACATACCCAAGTATCCCGCGGGCACCACATACCCTAGTACACCGCGGGCATCACATACCCAAATACACCGCGGGCACCACATCCTTTAGTACACCGTGGGCATCACATACCCAATAACACCGCGGGCATCACATACCCAAGTACACCGCGGGCACCTCATACCCAAGTACACCGCGGGCACCACATACCCAACTATACCGTGGGCACCACGTACCCAAGTACACCGCGGGCATCACATACCCTAGTACACCACGGGCATCACATACCCAAATACACCGCGGGCATCACATACCCAACTATACCGTGGGCACCACATACCCAAGTACACCGCGGGCACCACATACCCAAGTATACCGCGGGCACCACATACCCTAGTACACCGCGGGCATCACATACCCTAGTACACCGGTGGCACCACATACCCAAGTGACCCGCGGGCATCACATACCCTAGTACAACGCGGGCATCACATACCCATATACACCGCGGGCATCACATACCCAACTTCATCGCGGGCACCACATACCCAAGTACACCGCGGGCACCAAATACCCTAGTACACCGCGGGCACCACATACCCAAGTACACCGTGGGCACCACATACCCAACTACACCGCGGGCACCACATACCCAACTACACCGTGGGCACCACATACCCAAGTACACCGCGGGCACCACATACCCAAGTATACCGCGGGCACCACATACCCTAGTACACCGCGGGCATCACATACCCCAGTACACCGCGGGCACCACATACCCAAGTACACCGTGGGCACCACATACCCAAGTACACCGCGGGCACCACATACCCAAGTATACCGCGGGCACTACATACCCTAGTACACCGCGGGCACCACATTCCCAAGTATACTGCGGGCATCACATACCCAAGTATACCGCGGCCACCACATACCCAAATACACCGCGGGCATCACATACCCAAGTACACCGCGGGCATCACATACCCTAGTACACCACGGGCATCACATACCCAAATACACCGCGGGCATCACATACCCAAATACACCGCGGGCACCACATCCTTTAGTACACCGTGGGCATCACATACCCAATAACACCGCGGGCACCACATACCCTAGTACACCGCGGGCATCACATACCCTAGTACACCGCGGGCACCACATACCCAAGTACACCGTGGGCACCACATACCCAAGTACACCGCGGGCACCACATACCCAACTACACCGTGGGTATCACACACCCAAGTACACCGTGGGCATCACATACCCAAGTATACCGCGGGCACCACATACCCAAGTACACCGCGGGCATCACATACCCAACTACACCGTGGGCACCACATACCCAAGTACACCGCGGGCACCACATACCCAAGTATACCGCGGGCACCACATACCCTAGTACACCGCGGGCATCACATACCCTAGTACACCGCGGGCACCACATACCCAAGTAACCCGCGGGCATCACATACCCTAGTACAACGCGGGCATCACATACCCAAATACACCGCGGGCATCACATACCCAACTTCATCGCGGGCACCACATCCTTTAGTACACCGCGGGCATCACACACCCAAGAACACCGTGGGCATCACATACCCAAGTATACCGCGGGCACCACATACCCTAGTACACCGCGGGCATCACATACCCAACTACACCGTGGGCACCACATACCCAAGTACACCGCGGGCACCACATACCCTAGTACACCGCGGGCATCACATACCCAACTACACCGTGGGCACCACATACCCAAGTATACCGCGGGCACCACATACCAAAGTATACCGCGGGCACCACATACCCAAGTATACCGCGGGCACCACATACCCAAGTATAACGCGGGCACCACATACCCAAGTATACCGCGGGCACCACATACCCTAGTACACCGCGGGCATCACATACCCTAGTACACCGCGGGCACCACATACCCAAGTAACCCGCGGGCATCACATACCCTAGTACACCGCGGGCATCACATACCCTAGTACACCGCGGGCACCACATACCCAAGTAACCCGCGGGCATCACATACCCTAGTACAACGCGGGCATCACATACCCAAATACACCGCGGGCATCACATACCCAACTTCATCGCGGGCACCACATACCCAAGTACACCGCGGGCACCAAATACCCAAGTATACCGCGGGCACCACATACCCTTGTACACCGCGGGCATCACATACCCTAGTACACCGCGGGCACCACATACCCTAGTACACCGCGGGCATCACATACCCTAGTACACCGCGGGCACCACATACCCAAGTACACCGCGGGCACCACATCCTTTAGTACACCGTGGGCATCACATACCCTAGTACACCACGGGCATCACATACCCAAATACACCGCGGGCATCACATACCCAACTACACTGCGGGCATCACATACCCTAGTACACCGCGGGCACCACATACCCAAGTACACCGTGGGCACCACATACCCAAGTACACCGCGGGCACCACATACCCAACTACACCGCGGGCATCACATACCTTAGAACACCGCGGGCACTACATACCCAAGTACACCGCGGGCACCACATACCCAAGTACACCGCGGGCACCACATACCCAACTACACCGTGGGTATCACACACCCAAGTACACCGTGGGCATCACATACCCAAGTATACCGCGGGCACCACATACCCAAGTACACCGCGGGCATCACATACCCAACTACACCGTGGGCACCACATACCCAAGTACACCGCGGGCACCACATACCCAAGTATACCGCGGGCACCACATACCCTAGTACACCGCGGGCATCACATACCCTAGTACACCGCGGGCACCACATACCCAAGTAACCCGCGGGCATCACATACCCTAGTACAACGCGGGCATCACATACCCAAATACACCGCGGGCATCACATACCCAACTTCATCGCGGGCACCACATCCTTTAGTACACCGCGGGCATCACACACCCAAGAACACCGTGGGCATCACATACCCAAGTATACCGCGGGCACCACATACCCTAGTACACCGCGGGCATCACATACCCAACTACACCGTGGGCACCACATACCCAAGTACACCGCGGGCACCACATACCCTAGTACACCGCGGGCATCACATACCCAACTACACCGTGGGCACCACATACCCAAGTATACCGCGGGCACCACATACCAAAGTATACCGCGGGCACCACATACCCAAGTATACCGCGGGCACCACATACCCAAGTATAACGCGGGCACCACATACCCAAGTATACCGCGGGCACCACATACCCTAGTACACCGCGGGCATCACATACCCTAGTACACCGCGGGCACCACATACCCAAGTAACCCGCGGGCATCACATACCCTAGTACACCGCGGGCATCACATACCCTAGTACACCGCGGGCACCACATACCCAAGTAACCCGCGGGCATCACATACCCTAGTACAACGCGGGCATCACATACCCAAATACACCGCGGGCATCACATACCCAACTTCATCGCGGGCACCACATACCCAAGTACACCGCGGGCACCAAATACCCAAGTATACCGCGGGCACCACATACCCTTGTACACCGCGGGCATCACATACCCTAGGACACCGCGGGCACCACATACCCTAGTACACCGCGGGCATCACATACCCTAGTACACCGCGGGCACCACATACCCAAGTACACCGCGGGCACCACATCCTTTAGTACACCGTGGGCATCACATACCCTAGTACACCACGGGCATCACATACCCAAATACACCGCGGGCATCACATACCCAACTACACTGCGGGCATCACATACCCTAGTACACCGCGGGCACCACATACCCAAGTACACCGTGGGCACCACATACCCAAGTACACCGCGGGCATCACATACCCAACTACACCGCGGGCATCACATACCTTAGAACACCGCGGGCACTACATACCCAAGTACACCGCGGGCACCACATACCCAACTACACCGCGGGCATCACATACCCTAGTACACCGCGGGCACCACATACCCAAGTATACCGCGGCCACCACATATCCTAGTACATCGTGGGCATCACATACCCAAATACAACGCGGGCATCACATACCCTACTTCATCGCGGGCACCATATACCCAAGTATACCGCGGGCACCACATACCCTTGTACACCGCGGGCATCACATACCCTAGTACACCACGGGCACCACATACCCAAGTACACCGTGGGCACCACATACCTAAGTACACCGTGGGCATCACATACCCAAGTATACCGCGGGCACCACATACCCTAGTATACCGCGGGCATCACATACCCAACTACACCGTGGGCACCACATACCCAAGTACACCGCGGGCACCACATACCCAAGTATACCGCGGGCACCACATACCCTAGTACACCGCGGGCATCACATACCCTAGTACACCGCGGGCACCACATACCCAAGTACACCGCGGGCACCACATCCTTTAGTACACCGTGGGCATCACATACCCTAGTACACCACGGGCATCACATACCCAACTACACCGCGGGCATCACATACCCAACTACACTGCGGGCACCACATACCCTAGTACACCGCGGGCACCACATACCCAAGTACACCGTGGGCACCACATACCCAAGTACACCGCGGGCACCACATACCCAACTACACCGCGGGCATCACATACCTTAGAACACCGCGGGCACTACATACCCAAGTACACCGCGGGCACCACATACCCAACTACACCGCGGGCATCACATACCCTAGTACACCGCGGGCACCACATACCCAAGTATACCGCGGCCACCACATATCCTAGTACATCGTGGGCATCACATACCCAAATACAACGCGGGCATCACATACCCTACTTCATCGCGGGCACCATATACCCAAGTATACCGCGGGCACCACACACCCAAGTACACTGCGGGCATCACATACCCTAGTACACCGCGGGCACCACATACCCAAGTAAACCGTGGGCACCACATACCCTAGTACACCGCGGGCACCACATACCCAAGTATCCCGCGGGCACCACATACCCTAGTACACCGCGGGCATCACATACCCAAATACACCGCGGGCACCACATCCTTTAGTACACCGTGGGCATCACATACCCAATAACACCGCGGGCATCACATACCCAAGTACACCGCGGGCACCTCATACCCAAGTACACCGCGGGCACCACATACCCAACTATACCGTGGGCACCACGTACCCAAGTACACCGCGGGCATCACATACCCTAGTACACCACGGGCATCACATACCCAAATACACCGCGGGCATCACATACCCAACTATACCGTGGGCACCACATACCCAAGTACACCGCGGGCACCACATACCCAAGTATACCGCGGGCATCACATACCCTAGTACAACGCGGGCATCACATACCCAAATACACCGCGGGCATCACATACCCTTGTACACCGCGGGCATCACATACCCTAGTACACCGCGGGCACCACATACCCAAGTACACCGTGGGCACCACATACCTAAGTACACCGTGGGCATCACATACCCAAGTATACCGCGGGCACCACATACCCTAGTATACCGCGGGCATCACATACCCAACTACACCGTGGGCACCACATACCCAAGTACACCGCGGGCACCACATACCCAAGTATACCGCGGGCACCACATACCCTAGTACACCGCGGGCATCACATACCCTAGTAAACCGCGGGCACCACATACCCAAGTACACCGCGGGCACCACATCCTTTAGTACACCGCGGGCATCACACACCCAAGAACACCGTGGGCATCACATACCCAAGTATACCGCGGGCACCACATACCCTAGTACACCGCGGGCATCACATACCCAACTACACCGTGGGCACCACATACCCAAGTACACCGCGGGCACCACATACCCTAGTAAACCGCGGGCATCACATACCCAACTACACCGTGGGCACCACATACCCAAGTATACCGCGGGCACCACATACCAAAGTATACCGCGGGCACCACATACCCAAGTATACCGCGGGCACCACATACCCAAGTATAACGCGGGCACCACATACCCAAGTATACCGCGGGCACCACATACCCTAGTACACCGCGGGCATCACATACCCTAGTACACCGCGGGCACCACATACCCAAGTAACCCGCGGGCATCACATACCCTAGTACAACGCGGGCATCACATACCCAAGTACACCGCGGGCACCACATACCCAACTATACCGTGGGCACCACGTACCCAAGTACACCGCGGGCATCACATACCCTAGTACACCACGGGCATCACATACCCAAATACACCGCGGGCATCACATACCCAACTATACCGTGGGCACCACATACCCAAGTACACCGCGGGCACCACATACCCAAGTATACCGCGGGCATCACATACCCTAGTACAACGCGGGCATCACATACCCAAATACACCGCGGGCATCACATACCCTTGTACACCGCGGGCATCACATACCCTAGTACACCGCGGGCACCACATACCCAAGTACACCGTGGGCACCACATACCTAAGTACACCGTGGGCATCACATACCCAAGTATACCGCGGGCACCACATACCCTAGTATACCGCGGGCATCACATACCCAACTACACCGTGGGCACCACATACCCAAGTACACCGCGGGCACCACATACCCAAGTATACCGCGGGCACCACATACCCTAGTACACCGCGGGCATCACATACCCTAGTAAACCGCGGGCACCACATACCCAAGTACACCGCGGGCACCACATCCTTTAGTACACCGCGGGCATCACACACCCAAGAACACCGTGGGCATCACATACCCAAGTATACCGCGGGCACCACATACCCTAGTACACCGCGGGCATCACATACCCAACTACACCGCGGGCACCACATACCCAAGTACACCGCGGGCACCACATACCCTAGTAAACCGCGGGCATCACATACCCAACTACACCGTGGGCACCACATACCCAAGTATACCGCGGGCACCACATACCAAAGTATACCGCGGGCACCACATACCCAAGTATACCGCGGGCACCACATACCCAAGTATAACGCGGGCACCACATACCCAAGTATACCGCGGGCACCACATACCCTAGTACACCGCGGGCATCACATACCCTAGTACACCGCGGGCACCACATACCCAAGTAACCCGCGGGCATCACATACCCTAGTACAACGCGGGCATCACATACCCAAATACACCGCGGGCATCACATACCCAACTTCATCGCGGGCACCACATACCCAAGTACACCGCGGGCACCAAATACCCAAGTATACCGCGGGCACCACATACCCTTGTACACCGCGGGCATCACATACCCTAGTACACCGCGGGCACCACATACCCAAGTACACCGTGGGCACCACATACCTAAGTACACCGTGGGCATCACATACCCAAGTATACCGCGGGCACCACATACCCTAGTATACCATATATACTAGGGCACCACATACCCAACTACACCGTGGGCATCACACACCCAAGTACACCGTGGGCATCACATACCCAAGTATACCGCGGGCACCACATACCCAAGTACACCGCGGGCATCACATACCCAACTACACCGTGGGCACCACATACCCAAGTACACCGCGGGCACCACATACCCAAGTATACCGCGGGCACCACATACCCTAGTACACCGCGGGCATCACATACCCTAGTACACCGCGGGCACCACATACCCAAGTAACCCGCGGGCATCACATACCCTAGTACAACGCGGGCATCACATACCCAAATACACCGCGGGCATCACATACCCAACTTCATCGCGGGCACCACATACCCAAGTACACCGCGGGCACCAAATACCCAAGTATACCGCGGGCACCACATACCCTTGTACACCGCGGGCATCACATACCCTAGTACACCGCGGGCACCACATACCCAAGTACACCGTGGGCACCACATACCTAAGTACACCGTGGGCATCACATACCCAAGTATACCGCGGGCACCACATACCCTAGTATACCGCGGGCATCACATACCCAACTACACCGTGGGCACCACATACCCAAGTACACCGCGGGCACCACATACCCAAGTATACCGCGGGCACCACATACCCTAGTACACCGCGGGCATCACATACCCTAGTAAACCGCGGGCACCACATACCCAAGTACACCGCGGGCACCACATCCTTTAGTACACCGCGGGCATCACACACCCAAGAACACCGTGGGCATCACATACCCAAGTATACCGCGGGCACCACATACCCTAGTACACCGCGGGCATCACATACCCAACTACACCGTGGGCACCACATACCCAAGTACACCGCGGGCACCACATACCCTAGTACACCGCGGGCATCACATACCCAACTACACCGCGGGCACCACATACCCAAGTATACCGCGGGCACCACATACCAAAGTATACCGCGGGCACCACATACCCAAGTATACCGCGGGCACCACATACCCAAGTATAACGCGGGCACCACATACCCAAGTATACCGCGGGCACCACATACCCTAGTACACCGCGGGCATCACATACCCTAGTACACCGCGGGCACCACATACCCTAGTACACCGCGGGCATCACATACCCTAGTACAACGCGGGCATCACATACCCAAATACACCGCGGGCATCACATACCCAACTTCATCGCGGGCACCACATACCCAAGTACACCGCGGGCACCAAATACCCAAGTATACCGCGGGCACCACATACCCTTGTACACCGCGGGCATCACATACCCTAGTACACCGCGGGCACCACATACCCAAGTACACCGTGGGCACCACATACCCAAGTACACCGTGGGCATCACATACCCAAGTATACCGCGGGCACCACATACCCTAGTATACCGCGGGCATCACATACCCAACTACACCGTGGGCACCACATACCCAAGTACACCGCGGGCACCACATACCCTAGTACACCGCGGGCATCACATACCCTAGTAAACCGCGGGCACCACATACCCAAGTACACCGCGGGCACCACATCCTTTAGTACACCGCGGGCATCACACACCCAAGAACACCGTGGGCATCACATACCCAAGTATACCGCGGGCACCACATACCCTAATACACCGCGGGCATCACATACCCAACTACACCGTGGGCACCACATACCCAAGTACACCGCGGGCACCACATACCCTAGTACACCGCGGGCATCACATACCCAACTACACCGTGGGCACCACATACCCAAGTATACCGCGGGCACCACATACCAAAGTATACCGCGGGCACCACATACCCAAGTATACCGCGGGCACCACATACCCAAGTATAACGCGGGCACCACTGTAACGTTGCGTCTAATACAATTACCTAATTAAATCAAAACATTAAAAATAATTAAAATCTAACTATTAAACTATACATTTTTATAAATTAATCAAATCTATATTTTTACATTTTTTACTAAGAAACAAATCTGAGTTTTACGGAACGTTATCGTCGTCCTAACAACTAGTTTTTAAACTGTGGCAACTGCATCGTCATTCGCGTTCGCAGCGTCATCAAGCACTACACTACCGGCCTCTGAGAACGAAGGACGCATACCTACATTTTGTACTAAACTATTCAAGTAAATCTAAAAGTGCAAGGAATCCCTCTAGGGATTCACCCTTCTACTTGAACTATTCTTCTTTCTTCTACCTCTGCTGCTATTGCTGCTCCTGCTTCCTCCACTTACTCCTGACTGCGGCTGCTCCACTACTGGAAAATCTTCCTGGAGAGCCGCGGAGTGAAGCTGCCTTCATACAAGGACACAGAAGAACGTTGCCTAAGCCTGGAGCCTGGATCTAACCCCGGAATACTCAGGCCAGTGACAGTGCTATCATAAACTCAGTGACTAGATAATCTATGTGCGGCTGTGTAGGTTTAAAGGACAGTAAAGGTGTGGTAAATCTAATATCCTATTTTATTTCCACCCTGAGCAGGACCCTATACCTATCTATCTGCGGGCGAAAACCCTAACGCCGCAGTGGCGCCCTTATTAACGTGGTTATCTACACAGCCTAGCATTTATCTAGCCACATACCTTTCAGCTAGTCGTGCAGTGTCTAAGAACGTGTAAACGAAGCGGTGAACTATTTTATCTCAGCGAACTGGTACGTACATTTTACCCTATGTTAATTGTACGAGAATCATCGTGAATCATTGTATCTATTGTTACTAAGCCAATCAAGTAATTTATGTAAACTGTTACGTACGTTAGCTTACATTTATTAAGGAACTGTTAATTTAAAAACTATAGGAAAATTTTAAAAATTATTTAATACTACCCTCATTTAAATAAATCTACGTAACGGTTCGCAGTTAAACTATTAACGATTTTGCATGAGTGTAATTTTTATAACTATTTCACTAAATTACTGTTATCACCGATTCGTAATAGGTCAATTCTCTTTGTGTAACAGACAGCTATTTGTTTCTTTAGCTCTCGGCAGTTGTATGCGGTTATAAACGGGTGGTACTTATTTTAATAATTTTCTCACATTATTTTGTCTATTACCATTTCTATTGTTACTGATTTATTTTGTGTTTACTGTGTTTTGCCTGAATCATCATAATGGGAACTCACCCTATAAAATTCCTACTGCTAAATAAAAATGAGTTGTCGTATGAGGTCCTTATCAGAGGCGAGGAACCAGCTGCCACAGTACTAAAACTAAGAAATCAAATTAATAAATTAACTGTAATGATCCCATCGGAGGATATTCAAGAATCTGGTCTTGAGTCTGAGGTTGATTTGGAGGGTGTCACGTTGTCACTTAAAGAATTTTATTCAAGAGTCAAATCCTTGCAAGAAAAATATGACGTAAACCTATTCGAGCGTACTAAAGCCTTAGCTAATCATATATATTACCGTTTGAATCGGATGGACAGGACTGACATTAAGGAGAAATTAAATAAACTAAGTAATGAGTTTAAAGCTCAATATTCGCTACTAAAAACACTTGCTCAAGCTAGTTCTTCTTCGCTAACTGATCAGTCGAGTTCAAGTCAATCGTTTGCTATAAGTGACGCTTACAGTAAATGTGAACGTAATCATATAACCGACTTACAAAAAATAAAATTTCATGGTAAAACCTGTGTGAGAGTGTTTATACAAAGAGTGAATGAGTTTTGTACGTCTAGGAGTATACCACATTCTAAAATACTTACATATGCGACGGAAATATTTACAGGTCCAGCACTACATTGGTACCGTAGTATTAGGGACGAAGTAGGTACATGGGACGAACTATGTAAATTATTAATTGCTGATTTTGGTCAATTTGACTATGACTATAGGCTAATGGCAGAGATACGTAATCGTACGCAGGGTGATTCTGAAAACATAGTAGTATACCTAGCGATTATGTCTGAACTATTTAGTAGATTGTCTAAACCTAGAACTGAGGAGGAAAAAGTAGAAATATTACTACACAATATTAGGCCGTGTTATGCGACTGTTTTATTATCGCACACTGATAGCATAACCTCTATTAGTACACTTCGTACACTCTGTCGGAACTTCGAGAAAGTACAGGCGTTGAGCACTCAGTTCCGCGAGCCTCCGAAAATAACTAACGAAACTGTAGCTCCAGATCTAGCGTTTGTAAAACTGCAGGAACCAAATACTAAAAATTATTATAATAATAGAAATTATAATGCGACTAGTAAACCGTACTATAATAAATTTATGAATGGACAGACCTCTAGTGCTAACTCGAGCGCTGCGCCTACGCCAGTGGCTTCTGTAAATACCAGCTCACGGGACCAGGGTAATAAAAAACTTTATTGTCCGCGGTGCCGCGATGACTCGCATAATTTACGCCAGTGTAAACAGGAACACTTTCTAATATGTTTCAAATGCGGAAAAAAGAACACTAAATATCCTGAGTGTACTAGCTGCCACCCTACTATTAACAATAATTCAAAAAACTAATTAGCTTAGATTGCTGCAAAAAGAGTACTATTAGTTCTATTTCAACAAAAACTAGTGAAAAAGAGTGGAAAGAATGGCTGCATTTTATAAAAATATTTTCATCTAGTTACTCTATTGCATCAATCTTAAATAATAAACCCACTAACGACATACGCCCTTATGTAACTATTAATGTAGGTAACCTATCTATATGTGGTCTTCTCGATTCAGGATCTGCTGTTTCTATACTAGGAAATAATTCTCACTTACATATTCTTACGTTAGGACATACCCTGATAAAAGATTTTACTCTAAAAACATTTATGGCTGCCGGTACATTTTACCCTATGTTAATTGTACGAGAATCATCGTGAATCATTGTATCTATTGTTACTAAGCCAATCAAGTAATTTATGTAAACTGTTACGTACGTTAGCTTACATTTATTAAGGAACTGTTAAATTAAAAACTATATGAAAATTTTAAAAATTATTTAATACTACCCTCATTTAAATAAATCTACGTAACGGTTCGCAGTTAAACTATTAACGATTTTGCATGAGTGTAATTTTTATAACTATTTCACTAAATTACTGTTATCACCGATTCGTAATAGGTCAATTATCTTTGTGTAACAGACAGCTATTTGTTTCTTTAGCTCTCGGCAGTTGTATGCGGTTATAAACAGGTGGTACTTATTTAATAATTTTCTCACATTATTTTGTCTATTGCCATTTCTATTGTTACTGATTTATTTTGTGTTTACTGTGTTTTGCCTGAATCATCATAATGGGAACTCACCCTATAAAATTCCTACTGCTAAATAAAAATGAGTTGTCGTATGAGGTCCTTATCAGAGGCGAGGAACCAGCTGCCACAGTACTAAAACTAAGAAATCAAATTAATAAATTAACTGTAATGATCCCATCGGAGGATATTCAAGAATCTGGTCTTGAGTCTGAGGTTGATTTGGAGGGTGTCACGTTGTCACTTAAAGAATTTTATTCAAGAGTCAAATCCTTGCAAGAAAAATATGACGTAAACCTATTCGAGCGTACTAAAGCCTTAGCTAATCATATATATTACCGTTTGAATCGGATGGACAGGACTGACATTAAGGAGAAAGTAAATAAACTAAGTAATGAGTTTAAAGCTCAATATTCGCTACTAAAAACACTTGCTCAAACTAGTTCGTCTTCGTTAACTGATCAGTCGAGTTCAAGTCAATCGTTTGCTATAAGTGACGCTTACAGTAAATGTGAACGTAATCATATAACCGACTTACAAAAAATAAAATTTCATGGTAAAACCTGTGTGAGAGTGTTTATACAAAGAGTGAATGAGTTTTGTACGTCTAGGAGTATACCACATTCTAAAATACTTACATATGCGACGGAAATATTTACAGGTCCAGCACTACATTGGTACCGTAGTATTAGGGACGAAGTAGGTACATGGGACGAACTATGTAAATCATTAATTGCTGATTTTGGTCAATTTGACTATGACTATAGGCTAATGGCAGAGATACGTAATCGTACGCAGGGTGATTCTGAAAACATAGTAGTATACCTAGCGATTATGTCTGAACTATTTAGTAGATTGTCTAAACCTAGAACTGAGGAGGAAAAAGTAGAAATATTACTACACAATATTAGGCCGTGTTATGCGACTGTTTTATTATCGCACACTGATAGCATAACCTCTATTAGTACACTTCGTACACTCTGTCGAAACTTCGAGAAAGTACAGGCGTTGAGCACTCAGTTCCGCGAGCCTCCGAAAATAACTAACGAAACTGTAGCTCCAGATCTAGCGTTTGTAAAACTGCAGGAACCGAATACTAAAAATTATTATAATAGTAGAAATTATAATGCGACTAGTAAACCGTACTATAATAAATTTATGAATGGACAGACCTCTAGTGCTAACTCGAGCGCTGCGCCTACGCCAGTGGCTTCTGTAAATACCAGCTCACGGGACCAGGGTAATAAAAAACTTTATTGTCCGCGGTGCCGCGATGACTCGCATAATTTACGCCAGTGTAAACAGGAACACTTTCTAATATGTTTCAAATGCGGAAAAAAGAACACTAAATATCCTGAGTGTACTAGCTGCCACCCTACTATTAACAATAATTCAAAAAACTAATTAGCTTAGATTGCTGCAAAAAGAGTACTATTAGTTCTATTTCAACAAAAACTAGTGAAAAAGAGTGGAAAGAATGGCTGCATTTTATAAAAATATTTTCATCTAGTTACTCTATTGCATCAATCTTAAATAATAAACCCACTAACGACATACGCCCTTATGTAACTATTAATGTAGGTAACCTATCTATATGTGGTCTTCTCGATTCAGGATCTGCTGTTTCTATACTAGGAAATAATTCTCACTTACATATTCTTACGTTAGGACATACCCTGATAAAAGATTTTACTCTAAAAACATTTATGGCTGCCGGTGGTCAGTCACTATCTGCCATTGGATATATCAATCTACCTATTTCTTTTGAAAATAACTTCCATGTAATTCGTGCATATGTAATACCGGAAGTGACATCGCCGTTGATTCTAGGTGTTGACTTTTGGGAAAGATTTGATCTTTGTCCGAAGTACTTACATTCCATTACATTGACAAATGAGTCTAGAAACTGTATCGCGGAGGTCAATTACCCTTCAGGCACACTACAGGCCTATAATGATTTGTGCGAGTCAGAACGTATAACTGCTGACAATGTAGTTCAACAATTTCATACAATTAGTTCACAAAAGTGTGGCCTAGGCCGTACCCATCTGGTGGAGCACACTATCGATACGGGTACTTCTGCCCCTATCAGACAGCGATATTACCGTCTCTCACCGGAGAAACAAAGGATACTTAGCAACGAACTCGATGAAATGCTTAGATTAGGTGTGGTCGAGGCCTGCGAAAGTCCGTGGTCTTCCCCTGTTCTACTGACACCAAAAAAGGATGGTTCGTTACGATTTTGTCTGGATAGTCGCAAATTGAACGCAATAACTAAAAAAGATGCTTATAAACTACCTTATATATCTGAAATTCTAGATAATTTAAAAAATGCTCGATATTTATCTAGTATTGATCTTTCTCGTGCCTACTGGCAATTACCTATAGCCGAGCAGGATCGAGACAAAACTTCATTCTATATACCTAATCGAGGTACTTATCGTTTTGTTACCGATCCTTTTGGTCTAACCAACGGGCCTGCTACTCAGCAACGGTTAATGGACTTATTGTTCTATGGTCCCGAGTTTGAGAATTCTGTCTTTGTCTTTATTGACGATATAATAATCACTTCTACTGATTTTCAAACACATATAGCACTTCTGTTAAAAGTTCATAAAAAACTACAAATGGCAAATCTCACTATAAACTACGAAAAATCTCAATTTTTCAGAAATGAACTTAAGTATCTTGGCTTTGTGGTCAACTCTAAAGGTCTACACGTTGATCCAGGGAAAGTCGAGGCTATCATTAATTTTCCTATACCTACTAATAAAAAGGAGGTTAAAAGATTTCTTGGTACCGCTTCGTGGTATCGGAGATTTGTACCCAATTTTAGCGCTATTGCTGGCCCACTAAATAGTTTAACTTCTACAAGTAAACAGGTTAAGCCATTTACATGGACAAAAGAAGCCGACGACGCCTTCTCTAAATTAAAGGATTGTCTGGTCTCTGCTCCTATTCTTTCGTGCCCTAATTTCGATTTACCTTTTGAGATTCACACTGACGCTAGTGATTATGGTGTTGGTGGTGTACTGACACAAACTATTGATGGTGTGGAACATCCTATTGCTTATATGAGTAAATCCCTAACTGCTCAAGAGAGAAACTACAGTATTACTGAAAGAGAAGCATTAGCTGTGCTTGTAGCTCTTGAACACTGGAGATGTTATATTGATAACGGTCGTAAATTTACTGTCTATACTGATCACTCTGCATTAAAATGGTTTTTAAATCTAAATAATCCTACTGGTCGTCTTGCACGCTGGGGTGTGCGCTTATCTGCCTTTAACTTTGAAATGAAACACCGTCGAGGCGCAGACAATGTAATACCGGACGCGCTATCGCGTGCTTGTCCTATCGCTACTGTAGATACTTCTCCTAAAACCACTAATACAAAAGATGAATGGTACCTTAACATTTTTCACGGTTGCAAGAACTCTGCAGTTTCGTTTCCTAACTACATTATAAAAAATGATAAACTATACCGTTTTATGAAAGGAAAATGTTCGCTAACAAAGGAATTTGAGTGGAAGGAAGTTGTACCTTATGAGGTTAGAGAGGCTGTTATTCTAGAAAATCATGCTGAACCTATTGCAGGTCATCTAGGTATTTTTAAGACATATAAACGTCTCGCTTTAAAATATTACTGGCCTGGTATGCATGCTGACGTGGTCAAAGTGATAACTTCTTGTGAGAACTGCTGCGCTCACAAACATCAGAACCATGCCACTCTAGGAGAAATGGGCCGACCTAAATCGTGTTCTAGACCATTTCAAGTACTAAGTATTGACCTGGTCGGACCTTTACCTGTATCTAGAAAACAGAATACCTTTTTACTAGTGGTCACTTGTTGTTTTAGTAAATATTGTCTTTTATTTCCGATTAAACGGGCTACCGCCGAAATCGTTACTAAACATCTAGAGGAAAATGTATTTCTAATCCACGGCATTCCCGAAACAGTTATACTAGATAATGGAAAACAATTTATTAGTGCTACTTTAAGGCAAATGTTATCTAAATATAATGTCCCTCGTTTACATTTTACTCCTAAATACACGCCTCACGTGAATACAGTAGAAAGATACAATAAAACGTGCCCGCGGTGTACTTGGGTATGTGGTGCCCACGGTGTACTTGGGTATGTGATGCCCGCGGTGTATTTAGGTATGTGATGCCCGCGGTGTACTTGGGTATGTGGTGCCCAAGGTGTACTAAGGTATGTGGTGCCCACGGTATACTTGGGTACGTGGTGCCCACGGTGTACTTGGGTATGTGGTGCCCGCGGTGTACTAGTGTATGTGGTGCCCGCGATGTATAGTTGGGTATGTGATGCCCGCGGTGTATTTGGGTATGTGATGCCCGTGGTGTACTAGGGTATGTGGTGCCCACGGTGTAGTTGGGTATGTGATGCCCGCGGTGTACAAGGGTATGTGGTGCCCGCGGTATACTAGGGTATGTGGTGCCCACGGTATACTTGGGTATGTGGTGCCTGCGGTATACTTGGGTATGTAGTGCCCGCGGTATAGTTGGGTATGTGATGCCCGCGGTGTATTTGGGTATATGATGCCCGTGGTGTACTAGGGTATGTGATGCCCGCGGTGTACTTGGGTACGTGGTGCCCACGGTGTAGTTGGGTATGTGGTGCCCGCGGTGTACTAGGGTATGTGGTGCCCGCGGTGTACTTGGGTATGTGGTGCCCGCGGTATACTTGGGTATGTGGTGCCCGCGATGAAGTTGGGTATGTGATGCCCGCGGTGTATTTGGGTATGTGATGCCCACGGTGTACTAGGATATGTGGTGGCCGCGGTATACTTGGGTATGTGATGCCCGCGGTGTACTAGGGTATGTGATGCCCGCGGGTTACTTAGGTATTTGGTGCCCACGGTGTACTTGGGTATTTGGTGCCTGCGGTGTACTTGGGTATGTGGTGCCCACGGTGTACTAGGGTATGTGATGCCCGCGGTCTAGTTGGGTATGTGGTGCCCGCGGTGTACTTGGGTATGTGGTGCCCACGGTGTACTTGGGTATGTGATGCCCGCGGTGTATTTAGGTATGTGATGCCCGCGGTGTACTTGGGTATGTGGTGCCCAAGGTGTACTAAGGTATGTGGTGCCCACGGTATACTTGGGTACGTGGTGCCCACGGTGTACTTGGGTATGTGGTGCCCGCGGTGTACTAGTGTATGTGGTGCCCGCGATGTATAGTTGGGTATGTGATGCCCGCGGTGTATTTGGGTATGTGATGCCCGTGGTGTACTAGGGTATGTGGTGCCCACGGTGTAGTTGGGTATGTGATGCCCGCGGTGTACAAGGGTATGTGGTGCCCGCGGTATACTTGGGTATGTGATGCCCACGGTGTACTTGGGTATGTGATGCCCGCGGTGTACTAGGGTATGTGGTGCCCACGGTGTAGTTGGGTATGTGATGCTCGCGGTGTACTAGGGTATGTGGTGCCCGCGGTATACTTGGGTATGTGATGCCCACGGTGTACTTGGGTATGTGATGCCCGCTGTGTACTAGGGTATGTGATGCCCGCGGTGTACTAGGGTATGTGGTGCCCGCGGTATACTTGGGTATGTGGTCCCTGCGGTGTACTTGGGTATGTGGTGCCCGCGGTATACTTGGGTACGTGGTGCCCACGGTGTACTTGGGTATGTGGTGCCCGCGGTTTACTAGTGTATGTGGTGCCCGCGGTGTACTAGTGTATGTGGTGCCCGCGATGTATTGTTGGGTATGTGATGCCCGCGGTGTATTTGGGTATGTGATGCCCGTGGTGTACTAGGGTATGTGGTGCCCGCGGTGTACTAAGGTTTGTGGTGCCCGCGGTGTACTTGGGTATGTGGTGTCCACGGTGTTGTTGGGTATGTGATGCCCGCGGTGTACAAGGGTATGTGGTGCCCGCGGTATACTTGGGTATGTGATGCCCACGGTGTACTTGGGTATGTGGTGCCCGCAGTGTACTAGGGTATGTGGTGCCCGCGGTGTACTTGGGTATGTGGTGCCCACGGTGTACTTGGGTATGTGGTGCCCGCGGTAAACTTGGGTATGTGGTGCCCGCGGTTTACTCGTGTATGTGATGCCCGCGGTGTACTAGGGTATGTGATGCCCGCGGTGTACTAGGGTATGTGGTGCCCACGGTGTACTTGGGTATGTGGTGCCCACGGTGTACTTGGGTATGTGGTGCCCGCGGTAAACTTGGGTATGTGGTGCCCGCGGTTTACTAGTGTATGTGATGCCCGCGGTGTACTAGGGTATGTGATGCCCGCGGTGTACTAGGGTATGTGGTGTCCACGGTGTACTTGGGTATGTGGTGCCCGCGATGTACTAAGGTTTGTGGTGCCCGCGGTGTACTTGGGTATGTGGTGCCCACGGTGTAGTTGGGTATGTGATGCCCGCGGTGTACAAGGGTATGTGGTGCCCGCGGTATACTTGGGTATGTGATGCCCACGGTGTACTTGGGTATGTGATGCCCGCGGTGTACTAGGGTATGTGGTGCCCACGGTGTAGTTGGGTATGTGATGCTCGCGGTGTACTAGGGTATGTGGTGCCCGCGGTGTACTAAGGTTTGTGGTGCCCGCGATGTATTGTTGGGTATGTGATGCCCGCGGTGTATTTGGGTATGTGATGCCCGTGGTGTACTAGGGTATGTGGTGCCCGCGGTGTACTAAGGTTTGTGGTGCCCGCGGTGTACTTGGGTATGTGGTGCCCACGGTGTAGTTGGGTATGTGATGCCCGCGGTGTACAAGGGTATGTGGTGCCCGCGGTATACTTGGGTATGTGATGCCCACGGTGTACTTGGGTATGTGATGCCCGCGGTGTACTAGGGTATGTGGTGCCCACGGTGTAGTTGGGTATGTGATGCTCGCGGTGTACTAGGGTATGTGGTGCCCGCGGTATACTTGGGTATGTGGTGCCCACGGTGTACTTGGGTATGTGGTGCCCGCGGTTTACTAGTGTATGTGGTGCCCGCGGTGTACTAGTGTATGTGGTGCCCGCGATGTATTGTTGGGTATGTGATGCCCGCGGTGTATTTGGGTATGTGATGCCCGTGGTGTACTAGAGTATGTGGTGCCCGCGGTGTACTAAGGTTTGTGGTGCCCGCGGTGTACTTGGGTATGTGGTGCCCACGGTGTAGTTGGGTATGTGATGCCCGCGGTGTACAAGGGTATGTGGTGCCCGCGGTATACTTGGGTATGTGATGCCCACGGTGTACTTGGGTATGTGGTGCCCGCGGTGTACTAGGGTATGTGGTGCCCGCGGTGTACTTGGGTATATGGTGCCCACGGTGTACTTGGGTATGTGATGCCCGCGGTGTATTTGGGTATGTGATGCCCGCGGTGTACTAGGGTATGTGATGCCCGTGGTGTACTAGGGTATGTGGTGCCCGCGGTGTACTAGGGTTTGTGGTTCCCGCGGTGTAGTTGGGTATGTGGTGCCCGCGGTGTAGTTGGGTATGTGGTGCCCACGGTGTACTTGGGTATGTGGTGCCCGCGGTGTACTAGGGTATGTGATGCCCGCGGTGTACCTTCTAGGATGTGTGGTGCCCGCGGTATACTTGGGTATGTGGTGCCCGCGGTATACTTGGGTATGTGGTGCCTGCGGTATACTTGGGTATGTAGTGCCCGCGGTATAGTTGGGTATGTGATGCCCGCGGTGTATTTGGGTATATGATGCCCGTGGTGTACTAGGGTATGTGATGCCCGCGGTGTACTTGGGTACGTGGTGCCCACGGTGTAGTTGGGTATGTGGTGCCCGCGGTATACTTGGGTATGTGGTGCCCGCGATGAAGTTGGGTATGTGATGCCCGCGGTGTATTTGGGTATGTGATGCCCACGGTGTACTAGGATATGTGGTGGCCGCGGTATACTTGGGTATGTGATGCCCGCGGTGTACTAGGGTATGTGATGCCCGCGGGTTACTTAGGTATTTGGTGCCCACGGTGTACTTGGGTATGTGATGCCCACGGTGTACTTGGGTATTTGGTGCCTGCGGTGTACTTGGGTATGTGGTGCCCACGGTGTACTAGGGTATGTGATGCCCGCGGTCTAGTTGGGTATGTGGTGCCCGCGGTGTACTTGGGTATGTGGTGCCCACGGTGTACTTGGGTATGTGATGCCTGCGGTGTATTTAGGTATGTGATGCCCGCGGTGTACTTGGGTATGTGGTGCCCAAGGTGTACTAAGGTATGTGGTGCCCACGGTATACTTGGGTACGTGGTGCCCACGGTGTACTTGGGTATGTGGTGCCCGCGGTGTACTAGTGTATGTGGTGCCCGCGATGTATAGTTGGGTATGTGATGCCCGCGGTGTATTTGGGTATGTGATGCCCGTGGTGTACTAGGGTATGTGGTGCCCACGGTGTAGTTGGGTATGTGATGCCCGCGGTGTACTTGGGTATGTGGTGCCCACGGTGTAGTTGGGTATGTGATGCCCGCGGTGTACAAGGGTATGTGGTGCCCGCGGTATACTTGGGTATGTGATGCCCACGGTGTACTTGGGTATGTGGTGCCCGCGGTGTACTAGGGTATGTGATGCCCGCGGTGTACCTTCTAGGATGTGTGGTGCCCGCGGTATACTTGGGTATGTGGTGCCCGCGGTATACTTGGGTATGTGGTGCCTGCGGTATACTTGGGTATGTAGTGCCCGCGGTATAGTTGGGTATGTGATGCCCGCGGTGTACTTGGGTACGTGGTGCCCACGGTGTAGTTGGGTATGTGGTGCCCGCGGTATACTTGGGTATGTGGTGCCCGCGATGAAGTTGGGTATGTGATGCCCGCGGTGTATTTGGGTATGTGATGCCCACGGTGTACTAGGATATGTGGTGGCCGCGGTATACTTGGGTATGTGATGCCCGCGGTGTACTAGGGTATGTGATGCCCGCGGGTTACTTAGGTATTTGGTGCCCACGGTGTACTTGGGTATGTGATGCCCACGGTGTACTTGGGTATTTGGTGCCTGCGGTGTACTTGGGTATGTGGTGCCCACGGTGTACTAGGGTATGTGATGCCCGCGGTCTAGTTGGGTATGTGGTGCCCGCGGTGTACTTGGGTATGTGGTGCCCACGGTGTACTTGGGTATGTGATGCCCGCGGTGTATTTAGGTATGTGATGCCCGCGGTGTACTTGGGTATGTGGTGCCCAAGGTGTACTAAGGTATGTGGTGCCCACGGTATACTTGGGTACGTGGTGCCCACGGTGTACTTGGGTATGTGGTGCCCGCGGTGTACTAGTGTATGTGGTGCCCGCGATGTATAGTTGGGTATGTGATGCCCGCGGTGTATTTGGGTATGTGATGCCCGTGGTGTACTAGGGTATGTGGTGCCCACGGTGTAGTTGGGTATGTGATGCCCGCGGTGTACAAGGGTATGTGGTGCCCGCGGTATACTTGGGTATGTGATGCCCACGGTGTACTTGGGTATGTGATGCCCGCGGTGTACTAGGGTATGTGGTGCCCACGGTGTAGTTGGGTATGTGATGCTCGCGGTGTACTAGGGTATGTGGTGCCCGCGGTATACTTGGGTATGTGATGCCCACGGTGTACTTGGGTATGTGATGCCCGCGGTGTACTAGGGTATGTGATGCCCGCGGTGTACTAGGGTATGTGGTGCCCGCGGTATACTTGGGTATGTGGTCCCTGCGGTGTACTTGGGTATGTGGTGCCCGCGGTATACTTGGGTACGTGGTGCCCACGGTGTACTTGGGTATGTGGTGCCCGCGGTTTACTAGTGTATGTGGTGCCCGCGGTGTACTAGTGTATGTGGTGCCCGCGATGTATTGTTGGGTATGTGATGCCCGCGGTGTATTTGGGTATGTGTTGCCCGTGGTGTACTAGGGTATGTGGTGCCTGCGGTGTACTAAGGTTTGTGGTGCCCGCGGTGTACTTGGGTATGTGGTGCCCACGGTGTAGTTGGGTATGTGATGCCCGCGGTGTACAAGGGTATGTGGTGCCCGCGGTATACTTGGGTATGTGATGCCCACGGTGTACTTGGGTATGTGGTGCCCGCGGTGTACTAGGGTATGTGGTGCCCGCGGTGTACTTGGGTATGTGGTGCCCACGGTGTACTTGGGTATGTGGTGCCCGCGTTAAACTTGGGTATGTGGTGCCCGCGGTTTACTAGGGTATGTGATGCCTGCGGTGTACTAGGGTATGTGATGCCCGCGGTGTACTAGGGTATGTGGTGCCCACGGTGTACTTGGGTATGTGGTGCCCGCGATGTATTAGGGTATGTGGTGCCCGCGGTATACTTGGGTACGTGGTGCCCACGGTGTACTTGGGTATGTGGTGCCCGCGGTGTACTAGTGTATGTGGTGCCCGCGGTGTACTAGTGTATGTGGTGCCCGCGGTATACTTGGGTATGTGGTGCCCGCGGTGTACTTGGGTATGTGGTGCCCACGGTGTACTTAGGTATGTGATGCCCGCGGTGTATTTGGGTATGTGATGCCCGCGGTGTACTTGGGTATGTGGTGCCCGCGGTGTACTAGGGTATGTGATGCCCGCGATGAAGTTGGGTATGTGATGCCCGCAGTGTAATTGGGTATGTGATGCCCGCGGTGTATTTGGGTATGTGATGCCCACGGTGTACTTGGGTATGTGATGCCCGCGGTGTACTAGGGTATGTGGTGCCCGCGGTGTACTAGGGTTTGTGATGCCCGCGGTGTATTTGGGTATGTGATGCCCACGGTGTACTTGGGTATGTGATGCCCGCGGTGTACTAGTGTATGTGGTGCCCGCGGTGTACTAGTGTATGTGGTGCCCGCGATGTATTGTTGGGTATGTGATGCCCGCGGTGTATTTGGGTATGTGATGCCCGTGGTGTACTAGGGTATGTGGTGCCCGCGGTGTACTAAGGTTTGTGGTGCCCGCGGTGTACTTGGGTATGTGGTGCCCACGGTGTAGTTGGGTATGTGATGCCCGCGGTGTACAAGGGTATGTGGTGCCCGCGGTATACTTGGGTATGTTATGCCCACGGTGTACTTGGGTATGTGGTGCCCGCGGTGTACTAGGGTATGTGGTGCCCGCGGTGTACTTGGGTATGTGGTGCCCACGGTGTACTTGGGTATGTGATGCCCGCGGTGTATTTGGGTATGTGATGCCCGCGGTGTACTAGGGTATGTGATGCCCGTGGTGTACTAGGGTATGTGGTGCCCGCGGTGTACTAGGGTTTGTGGTGCCCGCGGTGTACTTGGGTATGTGGTGCCCACGGTGTACTTGGGTATGTGGTGCCCACGGTGTAGTTGGGTATGTGATGCCCGCGGTGTACTAGGGTATGTGGTGCCCGCGGTATACTTAGGTATGTGATGCCCACGGTGTACTTGGGTATGTGATGCCCGCGGTGTACTAGGGTATGTGATGCCCGCGGTGTACTAGGGTATGTGGTGCCCGCGGTATACTTGGGTATGTGGTGCCCGCGGTGTACTAGGGTATGTGGTGCCCGCGGTGTACTAGTGTATGTGGTGCCCGCGGTATACTTGGGTATGTGGTGCCCGCGGTGTACTTAGGTATGTGATGCCCACGGTGTACTTGGGTATGTGATGCCCGCGGTGTACTAGGGTATGTGATGCCCGCGGTGTACTAGGGTATGTGGTGCCCGCGGTATACTTGGGTATGTGGTGCCCGCGGTGTATTTGGGTATGTGATGCCCGCGGTGTACTTGGGTATGTGGTGCCCGCGGTGTACTAGGGTATGTGATGCCCGCGATGAAGTTGGGTATGTGATGCCCGCAGTGTAATTGGGTATGTGATGCCCGCGGTGTATTTGGGTATGTGATGCCCACGGTGTACTTGGGTATGTGATGCCCGCGGTGTACTAGGGTATGTGGTGCCCGCGGTGTACTAGGGTTTGTGGTGCCCGCGGTGTAGTAGGATGTGTGGTGCCCGCGGTGTACTTGGGTATGTGGTGCCCGCGGTTTACTAGTGTATGTGGTGCCCGCGGTGTACTAGTGTATGTGGTGCCCGCGATGTATTGTTGGGTATGTGATGCCCGCGGTGTATTTGGGTATGTGATGCCCGTGGTGTACTAGGGTATGTGGTGCCCGCGGTGTACTAAGGTTTGTGGTGCCCGCGGTGTACTTGGGTATGTGGTGCCCACGGTGTACTTGGGTATGTGATGCCCGCGGTGTACTAGGGTATGTGGTGCCCGCGGTATACTTGGGTATGTTATGCCCACGGTGTACTTGGGTATGTGGTGCCCGCGGTGTACTAGGGTATGTGGTGCCCGCGGTGTACTTGGGTATGTGGTGCCCACGGTGTACTTGGGTATGTGATGCCCGCGGTGTAGTTGGGTATGTGATGCCCGCGGTGTACTAGGGTATGTGATGCCCGTGGTGTACTAGGGTATGTGGTGCCCGCGGTGTACTAGGGTTTGTGGTGCCCGCGGTGTACTTGGGTATGTGGTGCCCACGGTGTACTTGGGTATGTGGTGCCCACGGTGTAGTTGGGTATGTGATGCCCGCGGTGTACTAGGGTATGTGGTGCCCGCGGTATACTTAGGTATGTGATGCCCACGGTGTACTTGGGTATGTGATGCCCGCGGTGTACTAGGGTATGTGATGCCCGCGGTGTACTAGGGTATGTGGTGCCCGCGGTATACTTGGGTATGTGGTGCCCGCGGTGTACTAGGGTATGTGGTGCCCGCGGTGTACTAGTGTATGTGGTGCCCGCGGTATACCTGGGTATGTGGTGCCCGCGGTGTACTTGGGTATGTGGTGCCCACGGTGTACTTAGGTATGTGATGCCCGCGGTGTATTTGGGTATGTGATGCCCGCGGTGTACTTGGGTATGTGGTGCCCGCGGTGTACTAGGGTATGTGATGCCCGCGATGAAGTTGGGTATGTGATGCCCGCAGTGTAGTTGGGTATGTGATGCTCGCGGTGTATTTGGGTATGTGATGCCCACGGTGTACTTGGGTATGTGATGCCCGCGGTGTACTAGGGTATGTGGTGCCCGCGGTGTACTAGGGTTTGTGGTGCCCGCGGTGTAGTAGGATGTGTGGTGCCCGCGGTAAACTTGGGTATGTGGTGCCCGCGGTATACTTGGGTATGTGGTGCCCACGGTATACTTGGGTATGTGATGCCCACGTTGTACTAGGGTATGTGGTGCCCGCGATGAAGATGGGTATGTGATGCCCGCGGTGTATTTGGGTATGTGATGCCCACGGTGTACAAGGGTATGTGGTGCCCGCGGTATACTTGGGTATGTGATGCCCACGGTGTACTTGGGTATGTGATGCTCGCGGTGTACTAGGGTATGTGGTGCCCACGGTGTAGTTGGGTATGTGATGCTCGCGGTGTACTAGGGTATGTGGTGCCCGCGGTGTACTAAGGTTTGTGGTGCCCGCGATGTATTGTTGGGTATGTGATGCCCGCGGTGTATTTGGGTATGTGATGCCCGTGGTGTACTAGGGTATGTGGTGCCCGCGGTGTACTAAGGTTTGTGGTGCCCGCGGTGTACTTGGGTATGTGGTGCCCACGGTGTAGTTGGGTATGTGGTGCCCGCGATGTATTGTTGGGTATGTGATGCCCGCGGTGTATTTGGGTATGTGATGCCCGTGGTGTACTAGGGTATGTGGTGCCCGCGGTGTACTAAGGTTTGTGGTGCCCGCGGTGTACTTGGGTATGTGGTGCCCACGGTGTAGTTGGGTATGTGATGCCCGCGGTGTACAAGGGTATGTGGTGCCCGCGGTATACTTGGGTATGTGATGCCCACGGTGTACTTGGGTATGTGATGCCCGCGGTGTACTAGGGTATGTGGTGCCCGCGGTATACTTGAGTATGTGGTCCCTGCGGTGTACTTGGGTATGTGGTGCCCGCGGTATACTTGGGTACGTGGTGCCCACGGTGTACTTGGGTATGTGGTGCCCGCGGTTTACTAGTGTATGTGGTGCCCGCGGTGTACTAGTGTATGTGGTGCCCGCGATGTATTGTTGGGTATGTGATGCCCGCGGTGTATTTGGGTATGTGATGCCCGTGGTGTACTAGGGTATGTGGTGCCCGCGGTGTACTAAGGTTTGTGGTGCCCGCGGTGTACTTGGGTATGTGGTGCCCACGGTGTAGTTGGGTATGTGATGCCCGCGGTGTACAAGGGTATGTGGTGCCCGCGGTATACTTGGGTATGTGATGCCCACGGTGTACTTGGGTATGTGGTGCCCGCGGTGTACTAGGGTATGTGGTGCCCGCGGTGTACTTGGGTATGTGGTGCCCACGGTGTACTTGGGTATGTGGTGCCCGCGGTAAACTTGGGTATGTGGTGCCCGCGGTTTACTAGTGTATGTGATGCCCGCGGTGTACTAGGGTATGTGATGCCCGCGGTGTACTAGGGTATGTGGTGCCCACGGTGTACTTGGGTATGTGGTGCCCGCGATGTATTAGGGTATGTGGTGCCCGTGGTATACTTGGGTACGTGGTGCCCACGGTGTACTTGGGTATGTGTAGCCCGCGGTGTACTAGTGTATGTGGTGCCCGCGGTGTACTAGTGTATGTGGTGCCCGCGGTATACTTGGGTATGTGGTGCCCGCGGTGTACTTGGGTATGTGGTGCCCACGGTGTACTTAGGTATGTGATGCCCGCGGTGTATTTGGGTATGTGATGCCCGCGGTGTACTTGGGTATGTGGTGCCCGCGGTGTACTAGGGTATGTGATGCCCGCGATGAAGTTGGGTATGTGATGCCCGCAGTGTAATTGGGTATGTGATGCCCGCGGTGTATTTGGGTATGTGATGCCCACGGTGTACTTGGGTATGTGATGCCCGCGGTGTACTAGGGTATGTGGTGCCCGCGGTGTACTAGGGTTTGTGGTGCCCGCGGTGTAGTAGGATGTGTGGTGCCCGCGGTGTACTTGGGTATGTGGTGCCCGCGGTTTACTAGTGTATGTGGTGCCCGCGGTGTACTAGTTTATGTGGTGCCCGCGATGTATTGTTGGGTATGTGATGCCCGCGGTGTATTTGGGTATGTGATGCCCGTGGTGTACTAGGGTATGTGGTGCCCGCGGTGTACTAAGGTTTTTGGTGCCCGCGGTGTACTTGGGTATGTGGTGCCCACGGTGTAAATGAAATGAAATGAAATGAAATTGTTTATTTGCGAGAAGTATGGTTATACAGGTGAAAGTGTTCAGAGTTTTAAGTTTCACATACTTCGCCAATTAAGTAGGCGTGCAAAAATACATTATTATAATAAAATAAAATCACATAAATAATTCATTGACATCATAAAAACCTTTGTTAACAAGCCATTTGTACAGTTTCTTTTTAAATTGTCTGATTGGTAATTCTCTAATGTCTATTGGTATCTTATTAAATATTTTTATGGTAGATGGGTATGTGATGCCCGCGGTGTACAAGGGTATGTGGTGCCCGCGGTATACTTGGGTATGTTATGCCCACGGTGTACTTGGGTATGTGGTGCCCGCGGTGTACTAGGGTATGTGGTGCCCGCGGTGTACTTGGGTATGTGGTGCCCACGGTGTACTTGGGTATGTGATGCCCGCGGTGTATTTGGGTATGTGATGCCCGCGGTGTACTAGGGTATGTGATGCCCGTGGTGTACTAGGGTATGTGGTGCCCGCGGTGTACTAGGGTTTGTGGTGCCCGCGGTGTACTTGGGTATGTGGTGCCCACGGTGTACTTGGGTATGTGGTGCCCACGGTGTAGTTGGGTATGTGATGCCCGCGGTGTACTAGGGTATGTGGTGCCCGCGGTATACTTAGGTATGTGATGCCCACGGTGTACTTGGGTATGTGATGCCCGCGGTGTACTAGGGTATGTGATGCCCGCGGTGTACTAGGGTATGTGGTGCCCGCGGTTTACTTGGGTATGTGGTGCCCGCGGTGTACTTGGGTATGTGGTGCCCACGGTGTAGTTGGGTATGTGATGCCCGCGGTGTACTAGGGTATGTGGTGCCCGCGGTATACTTAGGTATGTGATGCCCACGGTGTACTTGGGTATGTGATGCCCGCGGTGTACTAGGGTATGTGGTGCCCACGGTGTAGTTGGGTATGTGATGCTCGCGGTGTACTAGGGTATGTGGTGCCCGCGGTATACTTGAGTATGTGATGCCCACGGTATACTAGGGTATGTGATGCCCACGGTGTACTTGGGTATGTGATGCCCGCGGTGTACTAGGGTATGTGATGCCCGCGGTGTACTAGGGTATGTGGTGCCCACGGTGTACTTGGGTATGTGATGCCCGCGGTGTACTAGGGTATGTGATGCCCGCGGTGTACTAGGGTATGTGGTGCCCACGGTGTACTTGGGTATGTGGTGCCCGCGGTGTACTAGGGTATGTGGTGCCCGCGGTATACTTGGGTACGTGGTGCCCACGGTGTACTTGGGTATGTGGTGCCCGCGGTGTACTAGTGTATGTGGTGCCCGCGGTGTACTAGGGTATGTGGTGCCCGCGGTATACTTGGGTATGTGGTGCCCGCGGTGTACTTGGGTATGTGGTGCCCACGGTGTACTTGGGTATGTGATGCCCGCGGTGTACTTGGGTATGTGGTGCCCGCGGTGTACTAGGGTATGTGATGCCCGCGATGAAGTTGGGTATGTGATGCCCGCAGTGTACTAGGGTATGTGATGCCCGCGGTGTACTAGGGTATGTGGTGCCCGCGGTTTACTTGGGTATGTGGTGCCCGCGGTGTACTTGGGTATGTGGTGCCCACGGTGTAGTTGGGTATGTGGTGCCCACGGTGTAGTTGGGTATGTGATGCCCGCGGTGTACTAGGGTATGTGGTGCCCGCGGTATACTTAGGTATGTGATGCCCACGGTGTACTTGGGTATGTGATGCCCGCGGTGTACTAGGGTATGTGGTGCCCACGGTGTAGTTGGGTATGTGATGCCCGCGGTGTACTAGGGTATGTGGTGCCCGCGGTATACTTGAGTATGTGATGCCCACGGTATACTAGGGTATGTGATGCCCACGGTGTACTTGGGTATGTGATGCCCGCGGTGTACTAGGGTATGTGATGCCCGCGGTGTACTAGGGTATGTGGTGCCCACGGTGTACTTGGGTATGTGATGCCCGCGGTGTACTAGGGTATGTGATGCCCGCGGTGTACTAGGGTATGTGGTGCCCACGGTGTACTTGGGTATGGGGTGCCCGCGAGGTAGTAGGGTATGTGGTGCCCGCGGTATACTTGGGTACGTGGTGCCCACGGTGTACTTGGGTATGTGGTGCCCGCGGTGTACTAGTGTATGTGGTGCCCGCGGTGTACTAGTGTATGTGGTGCCCGCGGTATACTTGGGTATGTGGTGCCCGCGGTGTACTTGGGTATGTGGTGCCCACGGTGTACTTAGGTATGTGGTGCCCGCGGTGTACTTGGGTATGTGGTGCCCGCGGTGTACTAGGGTATGTGATGCCCGCGATGAAGTTGGGTATGTGATGCCCGCAGTGTAGTTGGGTATGTGATGCCCGCGGTGTAGTTGGGTATGTGATGCCCACGGTGTACTTGGGTATGTGATGCCCGCGGTGTACTAGTGTATGTGGTGCCCGCGGTGTACTAGTGTATGTGGTGCCCGCGGTATACTTGGGTATGTGGTGCCCGCGGTGTACTTGAGTATGTGGTGCCCACGGTGTACTTAGGTATGTGATGCCCGCGGTGTACTTGGGTATGTGGTGCCCGCGGTGTACTAGGGTATGTGATGCCCGCGATGAAGTTGGGTATGTGATGCCCGCAGTGTAGTTGGGTATGTGATGCCCGCGGTGTATTTGGGTATGTGATGCCCACGGTGTACTAGGGTATGTGGTGCCCGCGGTTTACTTGGGTATGTGGTGCCCGCGGTGTACTAGGGTTTGTGGTGCCCGCGGTGTAGTAGGATGTGTGGTGCCCGCGGTAAACTTGGGTATGTGGTGCCCGCGGTATACTTGGGTATGTGGTGCCCACGGTATACTTGGGTATGTGATGCCCACGTTGTACTAGGGTATGTGGTGCCCGCGGTGTACTAGGGTTTGTGGTGCCCGCGGTGTACTAGGATGTGTGGTGCCCGCGTTATACTTGGGTAAGTGGTGCCCGCGGTATACTTGGGTATGTGGTGCCCGCGGTATACTTGGGTATGTGGTGCCCGCGGTATACTTGGGTATGTGGTGCCCACGGTGTAGTTGGGTATGTGATGCCCGCGGTGTACTAGGGTATGTCGTGCCTGCGGTATACTTGGGTATGTTGTGCCCGCGGTATAGTTGGGTATGTGATGCCCGCGGTGTAGTTGGGTATGTGATGCCCGTGGTGTACTAGGGTATGTGATGCCCACGGTGTAGTTGGGTATGTGGTGCCCGCGGTGTACTTGGGTATGTGGTGCCCACGGTGTACGTGGGTATGTGATGCCCGCGGTGTACTAGGGTATGTGGTGCCCACGGTGTAGTTGGGTATGTGATGTTTGCGGTGTACTAGGGTATGTGGTGCCCGCGGTATACTTGGGTATGTGATGCCCACGGTGTACTTGGGTATGTGATGCCCGCGGTGTACTAGGGTATGTGATGCCCGCGGTGTACTAGGGTATGTGGTGCCCGCGGTATACTTGGGTATGTGGTGCCCGCGGTGTACTAGGGTATGTGGTGCCCGCGATATACTTGGGTATGTGGTGCCCGCGGTGTACTAAGGTTTGTGGTGCCCGCGGTGTACTTGGGTATGTGGTGCCCACGGTGTAGTTGGGTATGTGATGCCCGCGGTGTACTAGGGTATGTGGTGCCCGCGGTATACTTGGGTATGTGATGCCCACGGTGTACTTGGGTATGTGATGCCCGCGGTGTACTAGGGTATGTGGTGCCCACGGTGTAGTTGGGTATGTGGTGCCCGCGGTGTACTAGGGTATGTGGTGCCCGCGGTGTACTAAGGTTTGTGGTGCCCGCGATGTATTGTTGGGTATGTGATGCCCGCGGTGTATTTGGGTATGTGATGCCCGTGGTGTACTAGGGTATGTGGTGCCCGCGGTGTACTAAGGTTTGTGGTGCCCGCGGTGTACTTGGGTATGTGGTGCCCACGGTGTAGTTGGGTATGTGATGCCCGCGGTGTACAAGGGTATGTGGTGCCCGCGGTATACTTGGGTATGTGATGCCCACGGTGTACTTGGGTATGTGATGCCCGCGGTGTACTAGGGTATGTGGTGCCCACGGTGTAGTTGGGTATGTGATGCTCGCGGTGTACTAGGGTATGTGGTGCCCGCGGTATACTTGGGTATGTGGTGCCCACGGTGTACTTGGGTATGTGGTGCCCGCGGTGTACTAGGGTATGTGGTGCCCGCGGTGTACTTGGGTATGTGGTGCCCACGGTGTACTTGGGTATGTGATGCCCGCGGTGTATTTGGGTATGTGATGCCCGCGGTGTACTAGGGTATGTGATGCCCGTGGTGTACTAGGGTATGTGGTGCCCGCGGTGTACTAGGGTTTGTGGTGCCCGCGGTGTACTTGGGTATGTGGTGCCCACGGTGTACTTGGGTATGTGGTGCCCACGGTGTAGTTGGGTATGTGATGCCCGCGGTGTACTAGGGTATGTGGTGCCCGCGGTATACTTAGGTATGTGATGCCCACGGTGTACTTGGGTATGTGATGCCCGCGGTGTACTAGGGTATGTGATGCCCGCGGTGTACTAGGGTATGTGGTGCCCGCGGTTTACTTGGGTATGTGGTGCCCGCGGTGTACTTGGGTATGTGGTGCCCACGGTGTAGTTGGGTATGTGATGCCCGCGGTGTACTAGGGTATGTGGTGCCCGCGGTATACTTAGGTATGTGATGCCCACGGTGTACTTGGGTATGTGATGCCCGCGGTGTACTAGGGTATGTGGTGCCCACGGTGTAGTTGGGTATGTGATGCTCGCGGTGTACTAGGGTATGTGGTGCCCGCGGTATACTTGAGTATGTGATGCCCACGGTATACTAGGGTATGTGATGCCCACGGTGTACTTGGGTATGTGATGCCCGCGGTGTACTAGGGTATGTGATGCCCGCGGTGTACTAGGGTATGTGGTGCCCACGGTGTACTTGGGTATGTGATGCCCGCGGTGTACTAGGGTATGTGATGCCCGCGGTGTACTAGGGTATGTGGTGCCCACGGTGTACTTGGGTATGTGGTGCCCGCGATGTATTAGGGTATGTGGTGCCCGCGGTATACTTGGGTACGTGGTGCCCACGGTGTACTTGGGTATGTGGTGCCCGCGGTGTACTAGTGTATGTGGTGCCCGCGGTGTACTAGTGTATGTGGTGCCCGCGGTATACTTGGGTATGTGGTGCCCGCGGTGTACTTGGGTATGTGGTGCCCACGGTGTACTTAGGTATGTGATGCCCGCGGTGTACTTGGGTATGTGGTGCCCGCGGTGTACTAGGGTATGTGATGCCCGCGATGAAGTTGGGTATGTGATGCCCGCAGTGTACTAGGGTATGTGATGCCCGCGGTGTACTAGGGTATGTGGTGCCCGCGGTTTACTTGGGTATGTGGTGCCCGCGGTGTACTTGGGTATGTGGTGCCCACGGTGTAGTTGGGTATGTGGTGCCCACGGTGTAGTTGGGTATGTGATGCCCGCGGTGTACTAGGGTATGTGGTGCCCGCGGTATACTTAGGTATGTGATGCCCACGGTGTACTTGGGTATGTGATGCCCGCGGTGTACTAGGGTATGTGGTGCCCACGGTGTAGTTGGGTATGTGATGCTCGCGGTGTACTAGGGTATGTGGTGCCCGCGGTATACTTGAGTATGTGATGCCCACGGTATACTAGGGTATGTGATGCCCACGGTGTACTTGGGTATGTGATGCCCGCGGTGTACTAGGGTATGTGATGCCCGCGGTGTACTAGGGTATGTGGTGCCCACGGTGTACTTGGGTATGTGATGCCCGCGGTGTACTAGGGTATGTGATGCCCGCGGTGTACTAGGGTATGTGGTGCCCACGGTGTACTTGGGTATGTGGTGCCCGCGATGTAGTAGGGTATGTGGTGCCCGCGGTATACTTGGGTACGTGGTGCCCACGGTGTACTTGGGTATGTGGTGCCCGCGGTGTACTAGTGTATGTGGTGCCCGCGGTGTACTAGTGTATGTGGTGCCCGCGGTATACTTGGGTATGTGGTGCCCGCGGTGTACTTGGGTATGTGGTGCCCACGGTGTACTTAGGTATGTGATGCCCGCGGTGTACTTGGGTATGTGGTGCCCGCGGTGTACTAGGGTATGTGATGCCCGCGGTGAAGTTGGGTATGTGATGCCCGCAGTGTAGTTGGGTATGTGATGCCCGCGGTGTATTTGGGTATGTGATGCCCACGGTGTACTTGGGTATGTGATGCCCGCGGTGTACTAGTGTATGTGGTGCCCGCGGTGTACTAGTGTATGTGGTGCCCGCGGTATACTTGGGTATGTGGTGCCCGCGGTGTACTTGAGTATGTGGTGCCCACGGTGTACTTGGGTATGTGATGCCCGCGGTGTACTTGGGTATGTGGTGCCCGCGGTGTACTAGGGTATGTGATGCCCGCGATGAAGTTGGGTATGTGATGCCCGCAGTGTAGTTGGGTATGTGATGCCCGCGGTGTATTTGGGTATGTGATGCCCGCGGTGTACTTGGGTATGTGGTGCCCGCGGTGTACTAGGGTATGTGGTGCCCGCGGTGTACTAGGGTTTGTGGTGCCCGCGGTGTAGTAGGATGTGTGGTGCCCGCGGTAAACTTGGGTATGTGGTGCCCGCGGTATACTTGGGTATGTGGTGCCCACGGTATACTTGGGTATGTGATGCCCACGTTGTACTAGGGTATGTGGTGCCCGCGGTGTACTAGGGTTTGTGGTGCCCGCGGTGTACTAGGATGTGTGGTGCCCGCGTTATACTTGGGTAAGTGGTGCCCGCGGTATACTTGGGTATGTGGTGCCCGCGGTATACTTGGGTATGTGGTGCCCGCGGTATACTTGGGTATGTGGTGCCCACGGTGTAGTTGGGTATGTGATGCCCGCGGTGTACTAGGGTATGTCGTGCCTGCGGTATACTTGGGTATGTTGTGCCCGCGGTATAGTTGGGTATGTGATGCCCGCGGTGTATTTGGGTATGTGATGCCCGTGGTGTACTAGGGTATGTGATGCCCACGGTGTAGTTGGGTATGTGGTGCCCGCGGTGTACTTGGGTATGTGGTGCCCACGGTGTACTTGGGTATGTGATGCCCGCGGTGTACTAGGGTATGTGGTGCCCACGGTGTAGTTGGGTATGTGATGTTTGCGGTGTACTAGGGTATGTGGTGCCCGCGGTATACTTGGGTATGTGATGCCCACGGTGTACTTGGGTATGTGATGCCCGCGGTGTACTAGGGTATGTGATGCCCGCGGTGTACTAGGGTATGTGGTGCCCGCGGTATACTTGGGTATGTGGTGCCCGCGGTGTACTAGGGTATGTGGTGCCCGCGATATACTTGGGTATGTGGTGCCTGCGGTGTACTAAGGTTTGTGGTGCCCGCGGTGTACTTGGGTATGTGGTGCCCACGGTGTAGTTGGGTATGTGATGCCCGCGGTGTACAAGGGTATGTGGTGCCCGCGGTATACTTGGGTATGTGATGCCCACGGTGTACTTGGGTATGTGATGCCCGCGGTGTACTAGGGTATGTGGTGCCCGCGGTGTACTTGGGTATGTGATGCCCGCGGTGTACTAGGGTATGTGGTGCCCGCGGTGTACTAAGGTTTGTGGTGCCCGCGATGTATTGTTGGGTATGTGATGCCCGCGGTGTATTTTGGTATGTGATGCCCGTGGTGTACTAGGGTATGTGGTGCCCGCGGTGTACTAAGGTTTGTGGTGCCCGCGGTGTACTTGGGTATGTGGTGCCCACGGTGTAGTTGGGTATGTGATGCCCGCGGTGTACAAGGGTATGTGGTGCCCGCGGTGTACTTGGGTATGTGATGCCCACGGTGTACTTGGGTATGTGATGCCCGCGGTGTACTAGGGTATGTGGTGCCCACGGTGTAGTTGGGTATGTGATGCTCGCGGTGTACTAGGGTATGTGGTGCCCGCGGTATACTTGGGTATGTGGTGCCCACGGTGTACTTGGGTATGTGGTGCCCGCGGTTTACTAGTGTATGTGGTGCCCGCGGTGTACTAGTGTATGTGGTGCCCGCGATGTATTGTTGGGTATGTGATGCCCGCGGTGTATTTGGGTATGTGATGCCCGTGGTGTACTAGGGTATGTGATGCCCGCGGTGTACTAGGGTATGTGGTGCCCACGGTGTAGTTGGGTATGTGATGTTTGCGGTGTACTAGGGTATGTGGTGCCCGCGGTATACTTGGGTATGTGATGCCCACGGTGTACTTGGGTATGTGATGCCCGCGGTGTACTAGGGTATGTGATGCCCGCGGTGTACTAGGGTATGTGGTGCCCGCGGTATACTTGGGTATGTGGTGCCCGCGGTGTACTAGGGTATGTGGTGCCCGCGATATACTTGGGTATGTGGTGCCTGCGGTGTACTAAGGTTTGTGGTGCCCGCGGTGTACTTGGGTATGTGGTGCCCACGGTGTACTTAGGTATGTGATGCCCGCGGTGTATTTGGGTATGTGATGCCCGCGGTGTACTTGGGTATGTGGTGCCCGCGGTGTACTAGGGTATGTGATGCCCGCGATGAAGTTGGGTATGTGATGCCCGCAGTGTAATTGGGTATGTGATGCCCGCGGTGTATTTGGGTATGTGATGCCCACGGTGTACTTGGGTATGTGATGCCCGCGGTGTACTAGGGTATGTGGTGCCCGCGGTGTACTAGGGTTTGTGATGCCCGCGGTGTATTTGGGTATGTGATGCCCACGGTGTACTTGGGTATGTGATGCCCGCGGTGTACTAGTGTATGTGGTGCCCGCGGTGTACTAGTGTATGTGGTGCCCGCGATGTATTGTTGGGTATGTGATGCCCGCGGTGTATTTGGGTATGTGATGCCCGTGGTGTACTAGGGTATGTGGTGCCCGCGGTGTACTAAGGTTTGTGGTGCCCGCGGTGTACTTGGGTATGTGGTGCCCACGGTGTAGTTGGGTATGTGATGCCCGCGGTGTACAAGGGTATGTGGTGCCCGCGGTATACTTGGGTATGTTATGCCCACGGTGTACTTGGGTATGTGGTGCCCGCGGTGTACTAGGGTATGTGGTGCCCGCGGTGTACTTGGGTATGTGGTGCCCACGGTGTACTTGGGTATGTGATGCCCGCGGTGTATTTGGGTATGTGATGCCCGCGGTGTACTAGGGTATGTGATGCCCGTGGTGTACTAGGGTATGTGGTGCCCGCGGTGTACTAGGGTTTGTGGTGCCCGCGGTGTACTTGGGTATGTGGTGCCCACGGTGTACTTGGGTATGTGGTGCCCACGGTGTAGTTGGGTATGTGATGCCCGCGGTGTACTAGGGTATGTGGTGCCCGCGGTATACTTGGGTATGTGATGCCCACGGTGTACTTGGGTATGTGATGCCCGCGGTGTACTAGGGTATGTGATGCCCGCGGTGTACTAGGGTATGTGGTGCCCGCGGTATACTTGGGTATGTGGTGCCCGCGGTGTACTAGGGTATGTGGTGCCCGCGGTGTACTAGTGTATGTGGTGCCCGCGGTATACTTGGGTATGTGGTGCCCGCGGTGTACTTAGGTATGTGATGCCCACGGTGTACTTGGGTATGTGATGCCCGCGGTGTACTAGGGTATGTGATGCCCGCGGTGTACTAGGGTATGTGGTGCCCGCGGTATACTTGGGTATGTGGTGCCCGCGGTGTATTTGGGTATGTGATGCCCGCGGTGTACTTGGGTATGTGGTGCCCGCGGTGTACTAGGGTATGTGATGCCCGCGATGAAGTTGGGTATGTGATGCCCGCAGTGTAATTGGGTATGTGATGCCCGCGGTGTATTTGGGTATGTGATGCCCACGGTGTACTTGGGTATGTGATGCCCGCGGTGTACTAGGGTATGTGGTGCCCGCGGTGTACTAGGGTTTGTGGTGCCCGCGGTGTAGTAGGATGTGTGGTGCCCGCGGTGTACTTGGGTATGTGGTGCCCGCGGTTTACTAGTGTATGTGGTGCCCGCGGTGTACTAGTGTATGTGGTGCCCGCGATGTATTGTTGGGTATGTGATGCCCGCGGTGTATTTGGGTATGTGATGCCCGTGGTGTACTAGGGTATGTGGTGCCCGCGGTGTACTAAGGTTTGTGGTGCCCGCGGTGTACTTGGGTATGTGGTGCCCGCGGTGTAGTTGGGTATGTGATGCCCGCGGTGTACAAGGGTATGTGGTGCCCGCGGTATACTTGGGTATGTTATGCCCACGGTGTACTTGGGTATGTGGTGCCCGCGGTGTACTAGGGTATGTGGTGCCCGCGGTGTACTTGGGTATGTGGTGCCCACGGTGTACTTGGGTATGTGATGCCCGCGGTGTATTTGGGTATGTGATGCCCGCGGTGTACTAGGGTATGTGATGCCCGTGGTGTACTAGGGTATGTGGTGCCCGCGGTGTACTAGGGTTTGTGGTGCCCGCGGTGTACTTGGGTATGTGGTGCCCACGGTGTACTTGGGTATGTGGTGCCCGCGGTGTAGTTGGGTATGTGATGCCCGCGGTGTACTAGGGTATGTGGTGCCCGCGGTATACTTAGGTATGTGATGCCCACGGTGTACTTGGGTATGTGATGCCCGCGGTGTACTAGGGTATGTGATGCCCGCGGTGTACTAGGGTATGTGGTGCCCGCGGTATACTTGGGTATGTGGTGCCCGCGGTGTACTAGGGTATGTGGTGCCCGCGGTGTACTAGTGTATGTGGTGCCCGCGGTATACCTGGGTATGTGGTGCCCGCGGTGTACTTGGGTATGTGGTGCCCACGGTGTACTTAGGTATGTGATGCCCGCGGTGTATTTGGGTATGTGATGCCCGCGGTGTACTTGGGTATGTGGTGCCCGCGGTGTACTAGGGTATGTGATGCCCGCGATGAAGTTGGGTATGTGATGCCCGCAGTGTAGTTGGGTATGTGATGCTCGCGGTGTATTTGGGTATGTGATGCCCACGGTGTACTTGGGTATGTGATGCCCGCGGTGTACTAGGGTATGTGGTGCCCGCGGTGTACTAGGGTTTGTGGTGCCCGCGGTGTAGTAGGATGTGTGGTGCCCGCGGTAAACTTGGGTATGTGGTGCCCGCGGTATACTTGGGTATGTGGTGCCCACGGTATACTTGGGTATGTGATGCCCACGTTGTACTAGGGTATGTGGTGCCCGCGATGAAGATGGGTATGTGATGCCCGCGGTGTATTTGGGTATGTGATGCCCACGGTGTACAAGGGTATGTGGTGCCCGCGGTATACTTGGGTATGTGATGCCCACGGTGTACTTGGGTATGTGATGCTCGCGGTGTACTAGGGTATGTGGTGCCCACGGTGTAGTTGGGTATGTGATGCTCGCGGTGTACTAGGGTATGTGGTGCCCGCGGTGTACTAAGGTTTGTGGTGCCCGCGATGTATTGTTGGGTATGTGATGCCCGCGGTGTATTTGGGTATGTGATGCCCGTGGTGTACTAGGGTATGTGGTGCCCGCGGTGTACTAAGGTTTGTGGTGCCCGCGGTGTACTTGGGTATGTGGTGCCCACGGTGTAGTTGGGTATGTGGTGCCCGCGATGTATTGTTGGGTATGTGATGCCCGCGGTGTATTTGGGTATGTGATGCCCGTGGTGTACTAGGGTATGTGGTGCCCGCGGTGTACTAAGGTTTGTGGTGCCCGCGGTGTACTTGGGTATGTGGTGCCCACGGTGTAGTTGGGTATGTGATGCCCGCGGTGTACAAGGGTATGTGGTGCCCGCGGTATACTTGGGTATGTGATGCCCACGGTGTACTTGGGTATGTGATGCCCGCGGTGTACTAGGGTATGTGGTGCCCGCGGTATACTTGAGTATGTGGTCCCTGCGGTGTACTTGGGTATGTGGTGCCCGCGGTATACTTGGGTACGTGGTGCCCACGGTGTACTTGGGTATGTGGTGCCCGCGGTTTACTAGTGTATGTGGTGCCCGCGGTGTACTAGTGTATGTGGTGCCCGCGATGTATTGTTGGGTATGTGATGCCCGCGGTGTATTTGGGTATGTGATGCCCGTGGTGTACTAGGGTATGTGGTGCCCGCGGTGTACTAAGGTTTGTGGTGCCCGCGGTGTACTTGGGTATGTGGTGCCCACGGTGTAGTTGGGTATGTGATGCCCGCGGTGTACAAGGGTATGTGGTGCCCGCGGTATACTTGGGTATGTGATGCCCGCGGTGTACTTGGGTATGTGGTGCCCGCGGTGTACTAGGGTATGTGGTGCCCGCGGTGTACTTGGGTATGTGGTGCCCACGGTGTACTTGGGTATGTGGTGCCCGCGGTAAACTTGGGTATGTGGTGCCCGCGGTTTACTAGTGTATGTGATGCCCGCGGTGTACTAGGGTATGTGATGCCCGCGGTGTACTAGGGTATGTGGTGCCCACGGTGTACTTGGGTATGTGGTGCCCGCGATGTATTAGGGTATGTGGTGCCCGTGGTATACTTGGGTACGTGGTGCCCACGGTGTACTTGGGTATGTGTAGCCCGCGGTGTACTAGTGTATGTGGTGCCCGCGG
Organism: Ecliptopera silaceata; assembly: GCA_932527185.1. Classification (NCBI taxonomy): domain Eukaryota; kingdom Metazoa; phylum Arthropoda; class Insecta; order Lepidoptera; family Geometridae; genus Ecliptopera; species Ecliptopera silaceata. The sequence goes on along the minus strand of OW052208.1, from coordinate 1,928,342 downwards.
TGTACTAGTGTATGTGGTGCCCGCGGTATACTTGGGTATGTGGTGCCCGCGGTGTACTTGGGTATGTGGTGCCCACGGTGTACTTAGGTATGTGATGCCCGCGGTGTATTTGGGTATGTGATGCCCGCGGTGTACTTGGGTATGTGGTGCCCGCGGTGTACTAGGGTATGTGATGCCCGCGATGAAGTTGGGTATGTGATGCCCGCAGTGTAATTGGGTATGTGATGCCCGCGGTGTATTTGGGTATGTGAAGCCCACGGTGTACTTGGGTATGTGATGCCCGCGGTGTACTAGGGTATGTGGTGCCCGCGGTGTACTAGGGTTTGTGGTGCCCGCGGTGTAGTAGGATGTGTGGTGCCCGCGGTGTACTTGGGTATGTGGTGCCCGCGGTTTACTAGTGTATGTGGTGCCCGCGGTGTACTAGTGTATGTGGTGCCCGCGATGTATTGTTGGGTATGTGATGCCCGCGGTGTATTTGGGTATGTGATGCCCGTGGTGTACTAGGGTATGTGGTGCCCGCGGTGTACTAAGGTTTTTGGTGCCCGCGGTGTACTTGGGTATGTGGTGCCCACGGTGTAGATGGGTATGTGATGCCCGCGGTGTACAAGGGTATGTGGTGCCCGCGGTATACTTGGGTATGTTATGCCCACGGTGTACTTGGGTATGTGGTGCCCGCGGTGTACTAGGGTATGTGGTGCCCGCGGTGTACTTGGGTATGTGGTGCCCACGGTGTACTTGGGTATGTGATGCCCGCGGTGTATTTGGGTATGTGATGCCCGCGGTGTACTAGGGTATGTGATGCCCGTGGTGTACTAGGGTATGTGGTGCCCGCGGTGTACTAGGGTTTGTGGTGCCCGCGGTGTACTTGGGTATGTGGTGCCCACGGTGTACTTGGGTATGTGGTGCCCACGGTGTAGTTGGGTATGTGATGCCCGCGGTGTACTAGGGTATGTGGTGCCCGCGGTATACTTAGGTATGTGATGCCCACGGTGTACTTGGGTATGTGATGCCCGCGGTGTACTAGGGTATGTGATGCCCGCGGTGTACTAGGGTATGTGGTGCCCGCGGTATACTTGGGTATGTGGTGCCCGCGGTGTACTTGGGTATGTGGTGCCCACGGTGTAGTTGGGTATGTGATGCCCGCGGTGTACTAGGGTATGTGGTGCCCGCGGTATACTTAGGTATGTGATGCCCACGGTGTACTTGGGTATGTGATGCCCGCGGTGTACTAGGGTATGTGGTGCCCACGGTGTAGTTGGGTATGTGATGCTCGCGGTGTACTAGGGTATGTGGTGCCCGCGGTATACTTGAGTATGTGATGCCCACGGTATACTAGGGTATGTGATGCCCACGGTGTACTTGGGTATGTGATGCCCGCGGTGTACTAGGGTATGTGATGCCCGCGGTGTACTAGGGTATGTGGTGCCCACGGTGTACTTGGGTATGTGATGCCCGCGGTGTACTAGGGTATGTGATGCCCGCGGTGTACTAGGGTATGTGGTGCCCGCGGTGTACTTGGGTATGTGGTGCCCGCGATGTATTAGGGTATGTGGTGCCCGCGGTATACTTGGGTACGTGGTGCCCACGGTGTACTTGGGTATGTGGTGCCCGCGGTGTACTAGTGTATGTGGTGCCCGCGGTGTACTAGTGTATGTGGTGCCCGCGGTATACTTGGGTATGTGGTGCCCGCGGTGTACTTGGGTATGTGGTGCCCACGGTGTACTTGGGTATGTGATGCCCGCGGTGTACTTGGGTATGTGGTGCCCGCGGTGTACTAGGGTATGTGATGCCCGCGATGAAGTTGGGTATGTGATGCCCGCAGTGTAGTTGGGTATGTGATGCCCGCGGTGTATTTGGGTATGTGATGCCCACGGTGTACTTGGGTATGTGATGCCCGCGGTGTACTAGTGTATGTGGTGCCCGCGGTGTACTAGTGTATGTGGTGCCCGCGGTATACTTGGGTATGTGGTGCCCGCGGTGTACTTGAGTATGTGGTGCCCACGGTGTACTTAGGTATGTGATGCCCGCGGTGTACTTGGGTATGTGGTGCCCGCGGTGTACTAGGGTATGTGATGCCCGCGATGAAGTTGGGTATGTGATGCCCGCAGTGTAGTTGGGTATGTGATGCCCGCGGTGTATTTGGGTATGTGATGCCCACGGTGTACTTGGGTATGTGATGCCCGCGGTGTACTAGGGTATGTGGTGCCCGCGGTGTACTAGGGTTTGTGGTGCCCGCGGTGTACTAGGATGTGTGGTGCCCGCGGTAAACTTGGGTATGTGGTGCCCGCGGTATACTTGGGTATGTGGTGCCCACGGTATACTTGGGTATGTGATGCCCACGGTGTACTAGGGTATGTGGTGCCCGCGGTGTACTAGGGTTTGTGGTGCCCGCGGTGTACTAGGATGTGTGGTGCCCGCGTTATACTTGGGTAAGTGGTGCCCGCGGTATACTTGGGTATGTGGTGCCCGCGGTATACTTGGGTATGTGGTGCCCGCGGTATACTTGGGTATGTGGTGCCCACGGTGTAGTTGGGTATGTGATGCCCGCGGTGTACTAGGGTATGTCGTGCCTGCGGTATACTTGGGTATGTTGTGCCCGCGGTATAGTTGGGTATGTGATGCCCGCGGTGTATTTGGGTATGTGATGCCCGTGGTGTACTAGGGTATGTGATGCCCACGGTGTAGTTGGGTATGTGGTGCCCGCGGTGTACTTGGGTATGTGGTGCCCACGGTGTACGTGGGTATGTGATGCCCGCGGTGTACTAGGGTATGTGGTGCCCACGGTGTAGTTGGGTATGTGATGTTTGCGGTGTACTAGGGTATGTGGTGCCCGCGGTATACTTGGGTATGTGATGCCCACGGTGTACTTGGGTATGTGATGCCCGCGGTGTACTAGGGTATGTGATGCCCGCGGTGTACTAGGGTATGTGGTGCCCGCGGTATACTTGGGTATGTGGTGCCCGCGGTGTACTAGGGTATGTGGTGCCCGCGTTATACTTGGGTAAGTGGTGCCCGCGGTATACTTGGGTATGTGGTGCCCGCGGTATACTTGGGTATGTGGTGCCCGCGGTATACTTGGGTATGTGGTGCCCACGGTGTAGTTGGGTATGTGATGCCCGCGGTGTACTAGGGTATGTCGTGCCTGCGGTATACTTGGGTATGTTGTGCCCGCGGTATAGTTGGGTATGTGATGCCCGCGGTGTATTTGGGTATGTGATGCCCGTGGTGTACTAGGGTATGTGATGCCCACGGTGTAGTTGGGTATGTGGTGCCCGCGGTGTACTTGGGTATGTGGTGCCCACGGTGTACGTGGGTATGTGATGCCCGCGGTGTACTAGGGTATGTGGTGCCCACGGTGTAGTTGGGTATGTGATGTTTGCGGTGTACTAGGGTATGTGGTGCCCGCGGTATACTTGGGTATGTGATGCCCACGGTGTACTTGGGTATGTGATGCCCGCGGTGTACTAGGGTATGTGATGCCCGCGGTGTACTAGGGTATGTGGTGCCCGCGGTATACTTGGGTATGTGGTGCCCGCGGTGTACTAGGGTATGTGGTGCCCGCGATATACTTGGGTATGTGGTGCCTGCGGTGTACTAAGGTTTGTGATGCCCGCGGTGTACAAGGGTATGTGGTGCCCGCGGTATACTTGGGTATGTGATGCCCACGGTGTACTTGGGTATGTGATGCCCGCGGTGTACTAGGGTATGTGGTGCCCACGGTGTAGTTGGGTATGTGATGCTCGCGGTGTACTAGGGTATGTGGTGCCCGCGGTGTACTAAGGTTTGTGGTGCCCGCGATGTATTGTTGGGTATGTGATGCCCGCGGTGTATTTGGGTATGTGATGCCCGTGGTGTACTAGGGTATGTGGTGCCCGCGGTGTACTAAGGTTTGTGGTGCCCGCGGTGTACTTGGGTATGTGGTGCCCACGGTGTAGTTGGGTATGTGATGCCCGCGGTGTACAAGGGTATGTGGTGCCCGCGGTATACTTGGGTATGTGATGCCCACGGTGTACTTGGGTATGTGATGCCCGCGGTGTACTAGGGTATGTGGTGCCCACGGTGTAGTTGGGTATGTGATGCTCGCGGTGTACTAGGGTATGTGGTGCCCGCGGTATACTTGGGTATGTGGTGCCCACGGTGTACTTGGGTATGTGGTGCCCGCGGTTTACTAGTGTATGTGGTGCCCGCGGTGTACTAGTGTATGTGGTGCCCGCGATGTATTGTTGGGTATGTGATGCCCGCGGTGTATTTGGGTATGTGATGCCCGTGGTGTACTAGGGTATGTGATGCCCGCGGTGTACTAGGGTATGTGGTGCCCACGGTGTAGTTGGGTATGTGATGTTTGCGGTGTACTAGGGTATGTGGTGCCCGCGGTATACTTGGGTATGTGATGCCCACGGTGTACTTGGGTATGTGATGCCCGCGGTGTACTAGGGTATGTGATGCCCGCGGTGTACTAGGGTATGTGGTGCCCGCGGTATACTTGGGTATGTGGTGCCCGCGGTGTACTAGGGTATGTGGTGCCCGCGATATACTTGGGTATGTGGTGCCTGCGGTGTACTAAGGTTTGTGGTGCCCGCGGTGTACTTGGGTATGTGGTGCCCACGGTGTAGTTGGGTATGTGATGCCCGCGGTGTACAAGGGTATGTGGTGCCCGCGGTATACTTGGGTATGTGATGCCCACGGTGTACTTGGGTATGTGATGCCCGCGGTGTACTAGGGTATGTGGTGCCCACGGTGTAGTTGGGTATGTGATGCTCGCGGTGTACTAGGGTATGTGGTGCCCGCGGTGTACTAAGGTTTGTGGTGCCCGCGATGTATTGTTGGGTATGTGATGCCCGCGGTGTATTTGGGTATGTGATGCCCGTGGTGTACTAGGGTATGTGGTGCCCGCGGTGTACTAAGGTTTGTGGTGCCCGCGGTGTACTTGGGTATGTGGTGCCCACGGTGTAGTTGGGTATGTGATGCCCGCGGTGTACTAGGGTATGTGGTGCCCGCGGTATACTTGGGTATGTGATGCCCACGGTGTACTTGGGTATGTGATGCCCGCGGTGTACTTGGGTATGTGGTGCCCGCGGTGTAGTTGGGTATGTGATGCTCGCGGTGTACTTGGGTATGTGGTGCCCGCGGTATACTTGGGTATGTGGTGCCCACGGTGTACTTGGGTATGTGGTGCCCGCGGTTTACTAGTGTATGTGGTGCCCGCGGTGTACTAGTGTATGTGGTGCCCGCGATGTATTGTTGGGTATGTGATGCCCGCGGTGTATTTGGGTATGTGATGCCCGTGGTGTACTAGGGTATGTGGTGCCCGCGGTGTACTAAGGTTTGTGGTGCCCGCGGTGTACTTGGGTATGTGGTGCCCACGGTGTAGTTGGGTATGTGATGCCCGCGGTGTACAAGGGTATGTGGTGGCCGCGGTATACTTGGGTATGTGGTGCCCGCGGTGTACTAGGGTATGTGATGCCCGCGGTGTAGTTGGGTATGTGGTGCCCGCGGTGTACTTGGGTATGTAGTGCCCGCGGTGTTCTAAGGTATGTGATGCCCGCGGTGTAATTGGGTATGTGATGCCCGCGGTGTACTAGGGTATGTGATGCCCGTGGTGTACTAGGGTATGTGGTGCCCGCGGTGTACTAGGGTTTGTGGTGCCCGCGGTGTACTTGGGTATGTGGTGCCCACGGTGTACTTGGGTATGTGGTGCCCACGGTGTAGTTGGGTATGTGATGCCCGCGGTGTACTAGGGTATGTGGTGCCCGCGGTGTACTAGGGTTTGTGGTGCCCGCGGTGTACTAGGATGTGTGGTGCCCGCGGTATACTTGGGTATGTGGTGCCCGCGGTATACTTGGGTATGTGAAGCCCGCGGTATACTTGGGTATGTGATGCCCACGGTGTACTAGGGTATGTGGTTCCCGCGGTGTAGTTGGGTATGTGGTGCCCGCGGTGTACTTGGGTATGTGGTGCCCGCGGTGTACTAGGGTATGTGATGCCCGCGGTGTACCTTCTAGGATGTGTGGTGCCCGCGGTATACTTGGGTATGTGGTGCCCGCGGTATACTTGGGTATGTGGTGCCTGCGGTATACTTGGGTATGTAGTGCCCGCGGTATAGTTGGGTATGTGATGCCCGCGGTGTACTAGGGTATGTGGTGCCCACGGTGTAGTTGGGTATGTGATGCTCGCGGTGTACTAGGGTATGTGGTGCCCGCGGTGTACTAAGGTTTGTGGTGCCCGCGATGTATTGTTGGGTATGTGATGCCCGCGGTGTATTTGGGTATGTGATGCCCGTGGTGTACTAGGGTATGTGGTGCCCGCGGTGTACTAAGGTTTGTGGTGCCCGCGGTGTACTTGGGTATGTGGTGCCCACGGTGTAGTTGGGTATGTGATGCCCGCGGTGTACAAGGGTATGTGGTGCCCGCGGTATACTTGGGTATGTGATGCCCACGGTGTACTTGGGTATGTGATGCCCGCGGTGTACTAGGGTATGTGGTGCCCACGGTGTAGTTGGGTATGTGATGCTCGCGGTGTACTAGGGTATGTGGTGCCCGCGGTATACTTGGGTATGTGGTGCCCGCGGTGTACTTGGGTATGTGGTGCCCGCGGTTTACTAGTGTATGTGGTGCCCGCGGTGTACTAGTGTATGTGGTGCCCGCGATGTATTGTTGGGTATGTGATGCCCGCGGTGTATTTGGGTATGTGATGCCCGTGGTGTACTAGGGTATGTGGTGCCCGCGGTGTACTAAGGTTTGTGGTGCCCGCGGTGTACTTGGGTATGTGGTGCCCACGGTGTAGTTGGGTATGTGATGCCCGCGGTGTACAAGGGTATGTGGTGGCCGCGGTATACTTGGGTATGTGGTGCCCGCGGTGTACTAGGGTATGTGATGCCCGCGGTGTAGTTGGGTATGTGGTGCCCGCGGTGTACTTGGGTATGTAGTGCCCGCGGTGTTCTAAGGTATGTGATGCCCGCGGTGTAATTGGGTATGTGATGCCCGCGGTGTACTAGGGTATGTGATGCCCGTGGTGTACTAGGGTATGTGGTGCCCGCGGTGTACTAGGGTTTGTGGTGCCCGCGGTGTACTTGGGTATGTGGTGCCCACGGTGTACTTGGGTATGTGGTGCCCACGGTGTAGTTGGGTATGTGATGCCCGCGGTGTACTAGGGTATGTGGTGCCCGCGGTGTACTAGGGTTTGTGGTGCCCGCGGTGTACTAGGATGTGTGGTGCCCGCGGTATACTTGGGTATGTGGTGCCCGCGGTATACTTGGGTATGTGAAGCCCGCGGTATACTTGGGTATGTGATGCCCACGGTGTACTAGGGTATGTGGTTCCCGCGGTGTAGTTGGGTATGTGGTGCCCGCGGTGTACTTGGGTATGTGGTGCCCGCGGTGTACTAGGGTATGTGATGCCCGCGGTGTACCTTCTAGGATGTGTGGTGCCCGCGGTATACTTGGGTATGTGGTGCCCGCGGTATACTTGGGTATGTGGTGCCTGCGGTATACTTGGGTATGTAGTGCCCGCGGTATAGTTGGGTATGTGATGCCCGCGGTGTATTTGGGTATATGATGCCCGTGGTGTACTAGGGTATGTGATGCCCGCGGTGTACTTGGGTACGTGGTGCCCACGGTGTAGTTGGGTATGTGGTGCCCGCGGTGTACTAGGGTATGTGGTGCCCGCGGTGTACTTGGGTATGTGGTGCCCGCGGTATACTTGGGTATGTGGTGCCCGCGATGAAGTTGGGTATGTGATGCCCGCGGTGTATTTGGGTATGTGATGCCCACGGTGTACTAGGATATGTGGTGGCCGCGGTATACTTGGGTATGTGATGCCCGCGGTGTACTAGGGTATGTGATGCCCGCGGGTTACTTAGGTATTTGGTGCCCACGGTGTACTTGGGTATGTGATGCCCACGGTGTACTTGGGTATTTGGTGCCTGCGGTGTACTTGGGTATGTGGTGCCCACGGTGTACTAGGGTATGTGATGCCCGCGGTCTAGTTGGGTATGTGGTGCCCGCGGTGTACTTGGGTATGTGGTGCCCACGGTGTACTTGGGTATGTGATGCCCGCGGTGTATTTAGGTATGTGATGCCCGCGGTGTACTTGGGTATGTGGTGCCAAAGGTGTACTTAGGTATGTGGTGCCCACGGTATACTTGGGTACGTGGTGCCCACGGTGTACTTGGGTATGTGGTGCCCGCGGTGTACTAGTGTATGTGGTGCCCGCGATGTATAGTTGGGTATGTGATGCCCGCGGTGTATTTGGGTATGTGATGCCCGTGGTGTACTAGGGTATGTGGTGCCCACGGTGTAGTTGGGTATGTGATGCCCGCGGTGTACAAGGGTATGTGGTGCCCGCGGTATACTTGGGTATGTGATGCCCGCGGTGTAGTTGGGTATGTGGTGCCCACGGTGTAGTTGGGTATGTGATGCTCGCGGTGTACTAGGGTATGTGGTGCCCGCGGTATACTTGGGTATGTGATGCCCACGGTGTACTTGGGTATGTGATGCCCGCGGTGTACTAGGGTATGTGATGCCCGCGGTGTACTAGGGTATGTGGTGCCCGCGGTATACTTGGGTATGTGGTCCCTGCGGTGTACTTGGGTATGTGGTGCCCGCGGTATACTTGGGTACGTGGTGCCCACGGTGTACTTGGGTATGTGGTGCCCGCGGTTTACTAGTGTATGTGGTGCCCGCGGTGTACTAGTGTATGTGGTGCCCGCGATGTATTGTTGGGTATGTGATGCCCGCGGTGTATTTGGGTATGTGATGCCCGTGGTGTACTAGGGTATGTGGTGCCCGCGGTGTACTAAGGTTTGTGGTGCCCGCGGTGTACTTGGGTATGTGGTGCCCACGGTGTAGTTGGGTATGTGATGCCCGCGGTTTACTAGTGTATGTGGTGCCCGCGGTGTACTAGTGTATGTGGTGCCCGCGATGTATTGTTGGGTATGTGATGCCCGCGGTGTATTTGGGTATGTGATGCCCGTGGTGTACTAGGGTATGTGGTGCCTGCGGTGTACTTAGGTTTGTGGTGCCCGCGGTGTACTTGGGTATGTGGTGCCCACGGTGTAGTTGGGTATCTGATGCCCGCGGTGTACAAGGGTATGTGGTGCCCGCGGTATACTTGGGTATGTTATGCCCACGGTGTACTTGGGTATGTGGTGCCCGCGGTGTACTAGGGTATGTGGTGCCCGCGGTGTACTTGGGTATGTGGTGCCCACGGTGTACTTGGGTATGTGATGCCCGCGGTGTATTTGGGTATGTGATGCCCGCGGTGTACTAGGGTATGTGATGCCCGTGGTGTACTAGGGTATGTGGTGCCCGCGGTGTACTAGGGTTTGTGGTGCCCGCGGTGTACTTGGGTATGTGGTGCCCACGGTGTACTTGGGTATGTGGTGCCCACGGTGTAGTTGGGTATGTGATGCCCGCGGTGTACTAGGGTATGTGGTGCCCGCGGTATACTTAGGTATGTGATGCCCACGGTGTACTTGGGTATGTGATGCCCGCGGTGTACTAGGGTATGTGATGCCCGCGGTGTACTAGGGTATGTGGTGCCCGCGGTATACTTGGGTATGTGGTGCCCGCGGTGTACTTGGGTATGTGGTGCCCACGGTGTAGTTGGGTATGTGATGCCCGCGGTGTACTAGGGTATGTGGTGCCCGCGGTATACTTAGGTATGTGATGCCCACGGTGTACTTGGGTATGTGATGCCCGCGGTGAACTAGGGTATGTGGTGCCCACGGTGTAGTTGGGTATGTGATGCTCGCGGTGTACTAGGGTATGTGGTGCCCGCGGTATACTTGGGTATGTGATGCCCACGGTGTACTAGGGTATGTGATGCCCACGGTGTACTTGGGTATGTGATGCCCGCGGTGTACTAGGGTATGTGATGCCCGCGGTGTACTAGGGTATGTGGTGCCCACGGTGTACTTGGGTATGTGATGCCCGCGGTGTACTAGGGTATGTGATGCCCGCGGTGTACTAGGGTATGTGGTGCCCACGGTGTACTTGGGTATGTGGTGCCCGCGATGTATTAGGGTATGTGGTGCCCGCGGTATACTTGGGTACGTGGTGCCCACGGTGTACTTGGGTATGTGGTGCCCGCGGTGTACTAGTGTATGTGGTGCCCGCGGTGTACTAGTGTATGTGGTGCCCGCGGTATACTTGGGTATGTGGTGCCCGCGGTGTACTTGGGTATGTGGTGCCCACGGTGTTCTTAGGTATGTGATGCCCGCGGTGTATTTGGGTATGTGATGCCCGCGGTGTACTTGGGTATGTGGTGCCCGCGGTGTACTAGGGTATGTGATGCCCGCGATGAAGTTGGGTATGTGATGCCCGCAGTGTAGTTGGGTATGTGATGCCCGCGGTGTATTTGGGTATGTGATGCCCACGGTGTACTTGGGTATGTGATGCCCGCGGTGTACTAGGGTATGTGGTGCCCGCGGTGTACTAGGGTTTGTGGTGCCCGCGGTGTAGTAGGATGTGTGGTGCCCGCGGTAAACTTGGGTATGTGGTGCCCGCGGTATACTTGGGTATGTGGTGCCCACGGTATACTTGGGTATGTGATGCCCACGTTGTACTAGGGTATGTGGTGCCCGCGATGAAGATGGGTATGTGATGCCCGCGGTGTATTTGGGTATGTGATGCCCACGGTGTACTAGGATATGTGGTGGCCGCGGTATACTTGGGTATGTGATGCCCGCGGTGTACTAGGGTATGTGATGCCCGCGGGTTACTTGGGTATGTGGTGCCCGCGGCGTACTAGGGTATGTGATGCCCGCGGTATAGTTGGGTATGTGGTGCCCGCGGTGTACTTGGGTATGTGGTGCCCGCGGTGTACTAGGGTATGTGATGCCCGCGGTGTAGTTGGGTATGTGGTGCCCGCGTTGTACTTGGGTATGTGGTGCCCACGGTGTACTTGGGTATGTGGTGCCCGCGGTGTACTAGGGTATGTGATGCCCGCGGTGTACAAGGGTATGTGGTGCCCGCGGTATACTTGGGTATTTGGTGCCTGCGGTGTACTTGGGTATGTGGTGCCCACGGTGTATTTGGGTATGTGATGCCCGTGGTCTAGTTGGGTATGTGGTGCCCGCAGTGTACTTGGGTATGTGGTGCCCACGGTGTACTTGGGTATGTGATGCCCGCGGTATAGTTGGGTATGTGGTGCCCGCGGTGTACTTGGGTATGTGGTGCCCGCGGTGTACTAGGGTATGTGGTGCCCGCGGTATACTTGGGTATGTGATGCCCACGGTGTACTTGGGTATGTGATGCCCGCGGTGTACTAGGGTATGTGATGCCCGCGGTATACTAGGGTATGTGGTGCCCGCGGTATACTTGGGTATGTGGTGCCCGCGGTGTACTTGGGTATGTGGTGCCCGCGGTATACTTTGGTACGTGGTGCCCACGGTGTACTTGGGTATGTGGTGCCCGCGGTATACTAGTGTATGTGGTGCCCGCGATGTATTAGGGTATGTGGTGCCCGCGGTATACTTGGGTACGTTGTGCCCACGGTGTACTTGGGTATGTGGTGCCCGCGGTTTACTAGTGTATGTGGTGCCCGCGGTGTACTAGTGTATGTGGTGCCCGCGGTATACTTGGGTATGTGGTGCCCGCGGTGTACTTGGGTATGTGATGCCCGCGGTGTATTTGGGTATGTGATGCCCGCGGTGTACTAGGGTATGTGATGCCCGTGGTGTACTAGGGTATGTGGTGCCCGCGGTGTACTAGGGTTTGTGGTGCCCGCGGTGTACTAGGATGTGTGGTGCTGCGGTATACTTGGGTATGTGGTGCCCGCGGTGTACTTGGGTATGTGGTGCCCACGGTGTTCTTGGGTATGTGGTGCCCGCGGTGTACTAGGGTATGTGATGCCCGCGGTGTACTAGGGTATGTGGTGCCCGCGGTATACTTGGGTATGTGGTGCCCGCGGTGTACTTGGGTATGTGGTGCCCACGGTGTAGTTGGGTATGTGATGCCCGCGGTGTACTAGGGTATGTGGTGCCCGCGGTATACTTAGGTATGTGGTGCCCGCGGTGTACTAGGGTATGTGATGCCCGCAGTGTAGTTGGGTATGTGATGCCCGCGGTGTATTTGGGTATGTGGTGCCCGCGGTGTACTAGGGTATGTGATGCCCGCGGTGTACTAGGGTATGTGGTGCCCGCGGTATACTTGGGTATGTGGTGCCCGCGGTGTACTTGGGTATGTGGTGCCCACGGTGTAGTTGGGTATGTGATGCCCGCGGTATACTAGGGTATGTGGTGCCCGCGGTATACTTGGGTATGTGATGCCCACGGTGTACTTAGGTATGTGGTGCCCACGGTGTAGTTGGGTATGTGGTGCCCGCGGTGTACTAGGGTATGTGATGCCCGCGGTGTACAAGGGTATGTGGTGCCCGCGGTATACTTGGGTATTTGGTGCCCGCGGTGTACTTGGGTATGTGGTGCCCGCGATGAAGTTGGGTATGTGATGCCCGCGGTGTATTTGGGTATGTGATGCCCGCGTTGTACTAGGGTATGTGATGCCCGCGGGTTACTTGGGTATGTGGTGCCCGCGGTGTACTAGGGTATGTGATGCCCGCGGTGTAGTTGGGTATGTGGTGCCCGCGGTGTACTAGGGTATGTGATGCCCGCGGTGTACTAGGGTATGTGGTGCCCGCGGTATACTTGGGTATGTGGTGCCCGCGGTGTACTTGGGTATGTGGTGCCCACGGTGTAAAGAAAAAGAAAGAAAAATCATTTATTCTAACCACCACCAATATAAAAGAAATAACAAAATTAACAAAAAAAAAGAACAGATTCCTTAAAATAATGTTATAAGTAGTAAATAAAGTTGATCTTAAATTAAAACTTAAAAATAACTAAAGGTTAGAGTAGTGGTGGAGAATAGGCCTGCAGCTCAGCATGTGTTGTCATGTGCTGGCACACAACAACGCTGGTTTTCAGCTGAGACCTGTGTTGACTTCACGGACTTCTCGGTTCCAGTAAGGCCAAACGTACCTAACGCATTACTCATTAAACACTATGCGAAATAACTAAAAATCTTAATTTATACCTACATACATTTTAAAGTGAGAGACCAAAAAAAAAATAAGTAATATAATACATAATTATACCTATACACAGAAAACGATTGTACAAGTTGCCAACCAATTGTAAAAGTATGCTCAATGCTCATACAAGAAATGCTCACTTATGAAATGGAGAGAGAGAGATGCGCCCGCTTTCGGCTATGCTAGCCAAGGTTTATTTATTTGAGTATCAAGAATGTAGAGTTTAAGTTTTAACCGAAACGAGTCAATATTATTTGCCTTGCATATTGGTGGAGGAATAGAATTCCAGCACTTGGTGGCAGCAAAACGAAAGCTGCCTCGAAAGGCTGCAGATCCATGTAACGGTGTTGCCAGTAAAAGATCAGAACCTGCTCTTGTATTGTATCTGTTCCCGTCACTATACCACTTTAACTTCGCAAACAAGTATTCCGGTTTTCGGCTTTTGATAACACCGAACAAAAGAGTAGCAAAATGGAGATACCTCCTCCAGGACATCTTTAGTAATTTAGCTTTGTTGATAAAAGGTGTAACATGTGCCCTTGGAGGTATAGGAAAACAGAACCTCGCACAGGCGTTCTGAACACGTTGTACGAGTTTTTCAGTCCTTGCGTACAATCTAGGGCCATATACAGTGTCTGCATAGTTTAGCTTGGAAAGTACTAAGGATTCGCACAGACTAATACGGAGATCGAGATTAAGACAGTCACGAATACGATAGAGAACTTTCAGTCTATAAAAGCAATTACGCACAGAATCAGTAATATGTTTTTCAAAACGTAATTCACTATCCATTTCTACTCCCAAATTACGAGTTTCGTCCGTGCGACTTATAGACTCTCCCAAAATATTTATATCATGTGCTACATTTAAGACGTCAGAAACTTGCATTTTTGAACCCAAAATCATGTATTTAGATTTACCAGGATTTAATACCAATGAGTTTTTATTAGACCATAGAGCAAGACGGCCAAGGTCAGCGTTTATTTTATCAATAGCTTTTAGAGTATCGTTTGGGGGGAAGGACAGATAGAGCTGCAAGTCGTCTGCATATATGTGATAGTGACAGTGATTAATATTAGACACAATATCGGCGCAATAAATCACAAATAACAAAGGTCCCAAGATAGAGCCTTGAGGAACTCCTCTCGGAACAAGACGAAGAGTAGAGAAAACTTTACTTCCATTAGCTTTGACAGTCTCTACCCGCTGTGAGCGGTTTTTCAGATAGCTATCGAACCAGTTAACAACACTGCTCTCAAAACCATAATAACGTAGCTTAGAAAGCAGGAGAGTCGTTTTAATACAGTCAAAAGCACGCGAATAGTCTAAAAGAACCAGAGCAGTGGCCATACCCTTATCCTGTGCGCAAAGTACGTTATCAGTTACATCTAATAGGGCTGTGGCAGTACTGCGACCCTTCCTAAAACCAGACTGTACCTGAGGCAAGATGTTATTTGTCTCTACAAAACAAGAGACCTGGTCATATACAACTCTTTCCAGAATTTTAGAAAAGCAGGGTAAAATACTGATCGGCCGTAGATCCTTAAAAGTACTAGGACTTGCGATTTTAGGAATAGGTTTAACAGCTGCAACTTTCCAAAGATCAGGAAACGTTGACGAGGAAATAGATGCATTAATGATATGGGTTATGGCTTGTAATGAATAAGGCAATGTCAACATGATCATATCAAGGTTAATGTCATCAAAACCCTTAGCACTGGACTTAAGTGAACGAAGTGCGTTAAATACTTTATCAGGCGTGGTAGTTTCTAAACGCAAGGAATTATCAGAAAATGTATTATATTCATAGTAAGTCAGGAGAGAAATGTCAGTATCATTTGAACCAGGTACATTAAGAAAATTATCATTTATTAATTCAGGGTCATTAAGATGAGGGGGAAGTTCAGTGGACTTATTTTTTGGGAAAATTGTTTTTCTTAAAGACTTCCATAAGTCAGCTGGATTTTTAAGATTTTCATTTACATGTTTATTGAAGTAGGCGCGACGATCAGACTGTAGAGCAGTTAAGACAACACTTTTTAAATCTTTATAGTATGTTTTGTGGATTTCAGTTTTGGATTTGCGATATCTGTCATGAGCATCATCTCTTAGCTGCATCATGAGCTTAATAGTTTCAGTTATCCAGGGATGCGATGGTTTTCTTATAAAAACTGTTTTTTCCGGAGCATGTAGGTCAAAAAGTTTTAAAATAATTTCATTTAAGTAAAACACCATGTCATTTACATTACCTAGAGTTTGAACATAATTCCAGTCAATATTTTCCAGATCCTTGTTAAAATAATCTATCAGAATATCGTTAATTGGTCTAAAAGTGATGCAGGACCTTAACGGTTTTTGTTTTTTAAAATTAAATTCAGCAGTAATAAATGCATGAGCACCAAGATCTGGAATGAACTTCACTTGTACCTGTCTAATAGGAGCATCAGAACAGATCACATCAATTAGTTTTGCACTATGATCTGTGAAATGAGTTGGTTCAGAAATCAACTGCGATAAATTAGTGTATCTCAAAAAATTATTAAATTTTTTATTTTCACTGTTCTCAGTATCCAAAATGTTAATATTAAAATCGCCTAATAGTATAAGATAATCACAACTTGCAAAAGATGCTATAGAGTCCGTAATAGCATCTAGAAAAACATCAGCTTTTTGCCAAGGAGGACTATAAGCAGTACCTATGATGAGGTTAGAGCCATTTACTGTGATTGAAACCCACATCTGATCTACCGAGGGATTAACCGGATGCGAACGTGTACGAACATGGAGACCATTCCGTACGTAGAAACCTACTCCTCCACCTCTAGAGCGAGCAGAAGCTGAGCGCGGAGTCAAGCGGGGAATGTGGCGAAGCCGGTATCCCGGCACGGTAGGCGCACGATCTTCCTCTCCACTTCTAAGCCAAGTCTCATTGATAGCTAATATATCAGGGGCATAACGCTCTACTGCTGATATAAATTCATCATGTTTTGTGTTCAAAGATCCAGCATTAAATAATCCAACTTTTAAAAATTTACTTTTACAAATCATTTTTAAAACTTAACATTTTCTCATAGTGAAATTTAAATATAGTGTAGATTTGCAATAATTCCCGAACCAGCATAATGAATCGTTTGTATACAAATAAAAACACATAAATACAATTATAACAAATACATGTAAAGAAAATTCTTATAACATAATTGAATTGACAAAATACAGAAAATATGCATAGATCACAAACCATTATGAAACTGTGAACAAATAACATAATAAAAAATAAAAGAGGAACGGCCTTATTTAACAGACTTTGAGACAAATAAATATAATACAATATACAGGTAGCCGTGATACTACTCTGTATAACTAACTTAATCAATGCCAAAAATTTTATTTAAATTTTCCAAATTAGTGACACGATAGGCAGCTTTACCTTGTCCTTGACGTACAAAAGTATTACCTGATTTAGTCCAAACAAACTTCCAATTCGTCGTGATCGTAGAACAAAGACTTATGTGACTTTACGTCTTTTTTTTTTTATTTCATTAATTGATTTACAATTTTCTACTACGTCGAATAGTGAAACAATTTTTTCATTTTTCCTAATAGTTATCAAAATACGCAGTTGAACATAGGCGCATTTGATTATAAGAGCGTAGTACAACGACCTATGTGTAGATCCGCCGTTGTTCGGCGCTTTACTCTGCCCCCCGCAACCCTCTCGCGCGTGACGTATCGTTCAATCCGTCTGTGTTCTAGGCAGCGTATTACAAGGTTGCGAAAAATCATTGTATGTTTTATACTAAATTAATTTTATAATATTGTGTATTTTAACAAGTTAAATAGCTCTAGATGGCTAGTCCGTGGAACAACGACGGTCTGTCAGATCCGTCGTTGTTCTTGGTTATTTAAAATTGTTAGTTTCCCGAGTCTCGATTAGGCCGTAACTATAATTGGAATTACATTTTAAGTTTATACAGTGACGAAAGAGTGATTTTCGTTTGATGTATTATTTGGTGACGGATCACACAATGCGTCGTTGTTCTATGCACTGATTGAAGACGGTTGGTACAATCCGTCGGTGTTTTACGGATAAACGGATGTCTGATGTACCAAACCGACGTTACTCTTCGGACTGATTTTCAAATACGCCGTTTTTGCTTTAAATTTACCCGTTTAAAATAAGTTTTATACATATTTTTTTGTTGTATAGTATGTATTTTTGATTATCATTGCCATATATAAATACCTAGCCTACCTACTTATTATTTTTTCAAAGGAAAGGGGTTTTTCACCATTACCATTTTATATGTAAGCGAAATATGCGAGATATGTGGATACCCCAGTTTCCGATGAAAATTTTTCATGTTTTGCAAAAGTGTGGTTGTGATGTTTTTCAAGAAAGGCAACAAGGCTTTACTGAAAAACTACAGACCGATTTCACTCTTGAGCCATGTTAACTGTTTTCCAGGGTTATTTCGAAAAGTCTCGCGCGAAGACTTAATGAATTCCAAACCAAGCTGACCAGAGCAGGCTGGGTTTCGCAGAGGATTTGGCACCATAGACCACATTCACACAGTGCGGCAGGTTATACAGTAGTCCAAACAGGATAATCAGCCACTGTGCTTAGCGTTTGTGGACTATGAGAAAGCCTTTGACTCTATTGAAACCTTGGCTGTTCTACAGTCTCTGCAACAATGCCAGGTGGATTGACGATACATCGAAGTGTGAGATGCCTTTACAATGGCTTAAACTTGCCAGAACCAGCAGTTTGAACCTATCCAAATGCGCCGCGGAGTAAGACAAGAAGATGTCATATAAATGGGCAATTAACATCAATGGCGAATATATCTCACACTTACGATTTGCTGACAACATCATCATATTAGCGGAATCGTTGCAGGATTTACAACAGAAGTCAAAAAAGTCAAAAGTCAAAATTGCTTTATTCCGGAAAATCACAAGGATCATTTAGAATCGTCTTACATTCTAGGTGATTCTAGGTGCCAGTTCCACGCGACTAGAGCCTAGAAAAATGGGCAAGAAACTTACGGCCTGGTTCCTACCGTTTTTTTATATGATCCATCTTACAAAGAATTACTATTAAACTAAATTTAGTACTGAAGTTCCAATGCGGTGTCAATTCAACTTAGTTATAATACAAATAATATACAGTCATGTCAGGTACATGTTAATGATTTGATAATAGAATAAGAAAGCTATACGTAAATCAAAAAGGCAGCACATGCTTCGCTTCAGATACAAATATACTACAATCTATTAGATGAATTGAGATGATTCAGATGCTGAACAGTCTAGCTGAAGCCTCACGACGGATTGGTTTGGGCATGAACTTGGATAAAAGGAAGATCATGGTTAATGATCGTATTAACCCAGAGCCCATAACCGTTGCCGGAATGCCTCTTGAATTTATGCAGGAGTATGTTTACCTCGGACAGACACTGCGACTTGGTAGACACAACTTCGAGAAAGACCCGAGAATTCAGCTGGGCTGGGCTGCGATTGGGAAACTTCGTCAAGTCTTATCGTCATCCATCCCTTAATGTCTGAGAACGAAAGTTTTCAACCAGTGCGTCCTACCCGTTATGACCTATGCTGCGGAAACGTGGACACTGACCGTGGGGTTGGACCGTGGGGTTGGACCACGAGCTGAAAGTCGCTCAGCGCTATTCTCGAAATTTCTTTGCGAGATAGAATCCGGATCGAAGTTATTCGCCAGAAAACCAAGGTGTTCGACATAGCTCAAAGAATTAGCAACCTAAAGTAGCAGTGGGCCGGTCATGTTTGCCGAAGAACCGACAACCGTTGGAGAAAACGGATACTGGAGTGGAGACCTTGTTTAGGTAAGCGTAGTGTAGGACGCCCTCCGGCGAGATGGAGCGATCACAATCTGCGAAATGTAGCTGGCAAACACTGAAAGAGAAGAGCCGAAAACCGGGCTCAGTGGCGCGTCTTGGGAGAGACCTACGTCCAGCAGTGGACTGATATAGGTTGATGATGATGATGATGATGATGATGATATAAAAAAACAATTTTCAATAATATTAGAAATAAGAAACATAATATTAAAAATGTATCCTTTAAAGACTGCCTGGTACATACAATGTGTCTACTTACCTAATTATATAATTTTCTTGGAGACCCACCCATTTGTAAGTTTTTTGCGCAGTATTTTTATTATATTTACATTACCTATGTGTTATTAGGATAAAACAATGTCTGTGTGCCTTAATTTTTCCAATAAAATAAATTATTTTATAAAATACTAACGCTATTTTAAATCAATATTCTAACATGCGTCAACTAGTTTCATACAAATCACCAAGAACAACGGCGTATAATACGATGCGCCACGTATTCTGCTAAAATTGTCCGAAGAATAACGTCGGATAGATAGATACGTCAAATTTGTGTGCGCAGAACAATGACGCATCTGACTTATTAGAAAATCTAGGCATTTTGGGAATTTATTTTGTATGCTATTTTGTAAAAGTCTATACACATAGCAACTTGTCCAATTTTCACGATGATAGGAGTAACCGTTTTAAAGTTATGACATAAAATGTAATAAAAAAACTTTAAACTGCTCTCCTGTAAACCTAGCGTTTTTCACATCCGTCTTTGTTCTACGATCACGACGAATTATGCTCACGACACAACTGACGTGCTTTAAAAAATACCTGTCTGTTATGTTTCGAAAGTCTCTCATTTACGTAAAAGCGAAATTTGCGTAAGAGTGTAGTTGGGTATGTGATGCCCACGGTGTACTAGGATATGTGGTGGCCGCGGTATACTTGGGTATGTGATGCCCGCGGTGTACTAGGGTATGTGATGCCCGCGGGTTACTTGGGTATGTGGTGCCCGCGGTGTACTAGGGTATGTGATGCCCGCGGTGTAGTTGGGTATGTGGTGCCCGCGGTGTACTAGGGTATGTGGTGCCCGCGGTGTACTAGGGTTTGTGGTGCCCGCGGTGTACTAGGATGTGTGGTGCCCGCGTTATACTTGGGTATGTGGTGCCCGCGGTAAACTTGGGTATGTGGTGCCCGCGGTATACTTGGGTATGTGGTGCCCGCGGTATACTTGGGTATGTGGTGCCCACGGTGTAGTTGGGTATGTGATGCCCGCGGTGTACTAGGGTATGTGGTGCCCGCGGTGTACTTGGGTATGTGGTGCCCACGGTCTACTTGGGTATGTGGTGCCCGCAGTGTACTAGGGTATGTGATGCCCGCGGTGTACTAGGGTATGTGGTGCCCGCGGTATACTTGGGTATGTGGTGCCCGCGGTGTACTTGGGTATGTGGTGCCCACGGTGTAGTTGGGTATGTGGTGCCCGCGGTATACTTGGGTATGTGGTGCCTGCGGTATACTTGGGTATGTAGTGCCCGCGGTATAGTTGGGTATGTGATGCCCGCGGTGTATTTGGGTATGTGGTGCCCGCGGTGTACTAGGGTATGTGATGCCCGCGGTGTACAAGGGTATGTGGTGCCCGCGGTATACTTGGGTATTTGGTGCCTGCGGTGTACTTGGGTATGTGGTGCCCACGGTGTATTTGGGTATGTGATGCCCGTGGTCTAGTTGGGTATGTGGTGCCCGCAGTGTACTTGGGTATGTGGTGCCCACGGTGTACTTGGGTATGTGATGCCCGCGGTGTATTTGGGTATGTGATGCCCGCGGTGTACTTGGGTATGTGGTGCCCACGGTGTACTAAGGTATGTGGTGCCCGCGGTATACTTGGGTACGTGGTGCCTACGGTGTACTTGGGTATGTGGTGCCCGCGGTGTACTAGTGTATGTGATGCCCGCGATGTACTTGGGTATGTGGTGCCCGCGGTGTACTTGGGTATGTGATGCCCGCGTTGTATTTGGGTATGTGATGCCCACGGTGTACTAGGGTATGTGGTGCCCGCGGTATACTTGGGTATGTGATGCCCGCGGTGTACTAGGGTATGTGATGCCCGCGGGTTACTTGGGTATGTGGTGCCCGCGGTGTACTAGGGTATGTGATGCCCGCGGTGTAGTTGGGTATGTGGTGCCCGCGGTGTACTAGGGTATGTGATGCCCGCGGTGTACTAGGGTATGTGGTGCCCGCGGTATACTTGGGTATGTGGTGCCCGCGTTATACTTGGGTATGTGGTGCCCGCGGTAAACTTGGGTATGTGGTGCCCGCGGTATACTTGGGTATGTGGTGCCCGCGGTATACTTGGGTATGTGGTGCCCACGGTGTAGTTGGGTATGTGATGCCCGCGGTGTACTAGGGTATGTGGTGCCCGCGGTGTACTTGGGTATGTGGTGCCCACGGTCTACTTGGGTATGTGGTGCCCGCAGTGTACTAGGGTATGTGATGCCCGCGGTGTACTAGGGTATGTGGTGCCCGCGGTATACTTGGGTATGTGGTGCCCGCGGTGTACTTGGGTATGTGGTGCCCACGGTGTAGTTGGGTATGTGGTGCCCGCGGTATACTTGGGTATGTGGTGCCTGCGGTATACTTGGGTATGTAGTGCCCGCGGTATAGTTGGGTATGTGATGCCCGCGGTGTATTTGGGTATGTGGTGCCCGCGGTGTACTAGGGTATGTGATGCCCGCGGTGTACAAGGGTATGTGGTGCCCGCGGTATACTTGGGTATTTGGTGCCTGCGGTGTACTTGGGTATGTGGTGCCCACGGTGTATTTGGGTATGTGATGCCCGTGGTCTAGTTGGGTATGTGGTGCCCGCAGTGTACTTGGGTATGTGGTGCCCACGGTGTACTTGGGTATGTGATGCCCGCGGTGTATTTGGGTATGTGATGCCCGCGGTGTACTTGGGTATGTGGTGCCCACGGTGTACTAAGGTATGTGGTGCCCGCGGTATACTTGGGTACGTGGTGCCTACGGTGTACTTGGGTATGTGGTGCCCGCGGTGTACTAGTGTATGTGATGCCCGCGATGTACTTGGGTATGTGGTGCCCGCGGTGTACTTGGGTATGTGATGCCCGCGTTGTATTTGGGTATGTGATGCCCACGGTGTACTAGGGTATGTGGTGCCCGCGGTATACTTGGGTATGTGATGCCCGCGGTGTACTAGGGTATGTGATGCCCGCGGGTTACTTGGGTATGTGGTGCCCGCGGTGTACTAGGGTATGTGATGCCCGCGGTGTAGTTGGGTATGTGGTGCCCGCGGTGTACTAGGGTATGTGGTGCCCGCGGTGTACTAGGGTTTGTGGTGCCCGCGGTGTACTAGGATGTGTGGTGCCCGCGTTATACTTGGGTATGTGGTGCCCGCGGTAAACTTGGGTATGTGGTGCCCGCGGTATACTTGGGTATGTGGTGCCCGCGGTATACTTGGGTATGTGGTGCCCACGGTGTAGTTGGGTATGTGATGCCCGCGGTGTACTAGGGTATGTGGTGCCCGCGGTGTACTTGGGTATGTGGTGCCCACGGTCTACTTGGGTATGTGGTGCCCGCGGTGTACTAGGGTATGTGATGCCCGCGGTGTACTAGGGTATGTGGTGCCCGCGGTATACTTGGGTATGTGGTGCCCGCGGTGTACTTGGGTATGTGGTGCCCACGGTGTAGTTGGGTATGTGGTGCCCGCGGTATACTTGGGTATGTGGTGCCTGCGGTATACTTGGGTATGTAGTGCCCGCGGTATAGTTGGGTATGTGATGCCCGCGGTGTAGTTGGGTATGTGGTGCCCGCGGTGTACTAGGGTATGTGATGCCCGCGGTGTACAAGGGTATGTGGTGCCCGCGGTATACTTGGGTATTTGGTGCCTGCGGTGTACTTGGGTATGTGGTGCCCACGGTGTATTTGGGTATGTGATGCCCGTGGTCTAGTTGGGTATGTGGTGCCCGCAGTGTACTTGGGTATGTGGTGCCCACGGTGTACTTGGGTATGTGATGCCCGCGGTGTATTTGGGTATGTGATGCCCGCGGTGTACTTGGGTATGTGGTGCCCACGGTGTACTAAGGTATGTGGTGCCCGCGGTATACTTGGGTACGTGGTGCCTACGGTGTACTTGGGTATGTGGTGCCCGCGGTGTACTAGTGTATGTGATGCCCGCGATGTACTTGGGTATGTGGTGCCCGCGGTGTACTTGGGTATGTGATGCCCGCGGTGTATTTGGGTATGTGATGCCCACGGTGTACTAGGGTATGTGGTGCCCGCGGGATACTTGGGTATGTGGTTCCCGCGGTGTACTAGGGTATGTGATGCCCGCGGCTTACCTGGGTACGTTGTGCCCGCGGTGTACTAGGGTATGTGGTGCCCGCGGGTTACTTGGGTATGTGGTGCCCGCGGTGTACTAGGGTATGTGATGCCCGCGGTGTAGTTGGGTATGTGGTGCCCGCGGTGTAGTTGGGTATGTGGTGCCCGCGGTATACTTGGGTACGTGGTGCCCACGGTGTACTTGGGTATGTGGTGCCCGCGGTTTACTAGGGTATGTGATGCCCGTGGTGTACTAGGGTATGTGGTGCCCGCGGTGTACTAGGGTTTGTGGTGCCCGCGGTGTACTTGGGTATGTGGTGCCCACGGTGTACTTGGGTATGTGGTGCCCACGGTGTAGTTGGGTATGTGATGCCCGCGGTGTACTAGGGTATGTGGTGCCCGCGGTATACTTAGGTATGTGATGCCCACGGTGTACTTGGGTATGTGATGCCCGCGGTGTACTAGGGTATGTGATGCCCGCGGTGTACTAGGGTATGTGGTGCCCGCGGTATACTTGGGTATGTGGTGCCCGCGGTGTACTTGGGTATGTGGTGCCCACGGTGTAGTTGGGTATGTGATGCCCGCGGTGTACTAGGGTATGTGGTGCCCGCGGTATACTTAGGTATGTGATGCCCACGGTGTACTTGGGTATGTGATGCCCGCGGTGTACTAGGGTATGTGGTGCCCACGGTGTAGTTGGGTATGTGATGCTCGCGGTGTACTAGGGTATGTGGTGCCCGCGGTATACTTGGGTATGTGATGCCCACGGTGTACTAGGGTATGTGATGCCCACGGTGTACTTGGGTATGTGATGCCCGCGGTGTACTAGGGTATGTGATGCCCGCGGTGTACTAGGGTATGTGGTGCCCACGGTGTACTTGGGTATGTGATGCCCGCGGTGTACTAGGGTATGTGATGCCCGCGGTGTACTAGGGTATGTGGTGCCCACGGTGTACTTGGGTATGTGGTGCCCGCGATGTATTAGGGTATGTGGTGCCCGCGGTATACTTGGGTACGTGGTGCCCACGGTGTACTTGGGTATGTGGTGCCCGCGGTGTACTAGTGTATGTGGTGCCCGCGGTGTACTAGTGTATGTGGTGCCCGCGGTATACTTGGGTATGTGGTGCCCGCGGTGTACTTGGGTATGTGGTGCCCACGGTGTACTTAGGTATGTGATGCCCGCGGTGTATTTGGGTATGTGATGCCCGCGGTGTACTTGGGTATGTGGTGCCCGCGGTGTACTAGGGTATGTGATGCCCGCGATGAAGTTGGGTATGTGATGCCCGCAGTGTAGTTGGGTATGTGATGCCCGCGGTGTATTTGGGTATGTGATGCCCACGGTGTACTTGGGTATGTGATGCCCGCGGTGTACTAGGGTATGTGGTGCCCGCGGTGTACTAGGGTTTGTGGTGCCCGCGGTGTAGTAGGATGAGTGGTGCCCGCGGTAAACTTGGGTATGTGGTGCCCGCGGTATACTTGGGTATTTGGTGCCCGCGGTGTACTTGGGTATGTGGTGCCCACGGTGTAGTTGGGTATGTGATGCCCGCGGTGTACTAGGGTATGTGGTGCCAACGGTGTAGTTGGGTATGTGATGCTCGCGGTGTACTAGGGTATGTGGTGCCCGCGGTATACTTGGGTATGTGATGCCCACGGTGTACTTGGGTATGTGATGCCCGCGGTGTACTAAGGTATGTGATGCCCGCGGTGTACTAGGGTATGTGGCGCCCGCGGTATACTTGGGTATGTGGTGCCCGCGGTATACTTGGGTATGTGATGCCCACGGTGTACTTGGGTATGTGATGCCCGCGGTGTACTAGGGTATGTGATGCCCGCGGTGTACTTGGGTATGTGGTGCCCGCGGTGTACTAGGGTATGTGATGCCCGCGGTGTAGTTGGGTATGTGGTGCCCGCGGTATACTTAGGTATGTGATGCCCACTGTGTACTAGGGTATGTGATGCCCGCGGTGTACTAGGGTATGTGGTGCCCGCGGTGTACAAGGGTATGTGGTGCCCGCGGTATACTTGGGTATTTGGTGCCCGCGGTGTACTTGGGTATGTGGTGCCCGCGGTGTACTTGGGTATGTGGTGCCCACGGTGTAGTTGGGTATGTGATGCCCGCGGTGTACTAGGGTATGTGGTGCCCACGGTGTAGTTGGGTATGTGATGCTCGCGGTGTACTAGGGTATGTGGTGCCCGCGGTATACTTGGGTATGTGATGCCCACGGTGTACTTGGGTATGTGATGCCCGCGGTGTACTAAGGTATGTGATGCCCGCGGTGTACTAGGGTATGTGGCGCCCGCGGTATACTTGGGTATGTGGTGCCCGCGGTATACTTGGGTATGTGATGCCCACGGTGTACTTGGGTATGTGATGCCCGCGGTGTACTAGGGTATGTGATGCCCGCGGTGTACTAGGGTATGTGGTGCCCGCGGTATACTTGGGTATGTGGTGCCCGCGGTGTACTTGGGTATGTGGTGCCCGCGGTATACTTGGGTACGTGGTGCCCACGGTGTACTTGGGTATGTGGTGCCCGCGGTGTACTAGTGTATGTGGTGCCCGCGATGTATTAGGGTATGTGGTGCCCGCGGTATACTTGGGTATGTGGTGCCCGCGGTGTACTTGGGTTTGTGGTGCCCGCGGTATACTTGGGTACGTGGTGCCCACGGTGTACTTGGGTATGTGGTGCCCGCGGTTTACTAGTGTATGTGGTGCCCGCGGTGTACTTGGGTATGTGGTGCCCACGGTGTACTTGGGTATGTGGTGCCCGCGGTGTACTAGGGTATGTGATGCCCGCGGTGTACTAGGGTATGTGGTGCCCGCGGTATACTTGGGTATGTGGTGCCCGCGGTGTACTTGGGTATGTGGTGCCCACGGTGTAGTTGGGTATGTGATGCCCGCGGTGTACTAGGGTATGTGGTGCCCGCGGTATACTTAGGTATGTGATGCCCACGGTGAACTTGGGTATGTGATGCCCGCGATGTACTAGGGTATGTGGTGCCCGCGGTGTAGTTGGGTATGTGGTGCCCGCGGTGTAGTTGGGTATGTGGTGCCCGCGGTATACTAAGGTATGTGATGCCCACTGTGTACTAGGGTATGTGATGCCCGCGGTGTACTAGGGTATGTGGTGCCCGCGGTGTACTAGGGTATGTGGTGCCCGCGGTGTACTAGGATGTGTGGTGCCCGCGTTATACTTGGGTATGTGGTGCCCGCTGTATACTTGGGTATGTGGTGCCCGCGGTATACTTGGGTATGTGGTGCCCGCGGTATACTTGGGTATGTGGTGCCCACGGTGTAGTTGGGTATGTGATGCCCGCGGTGTACTAGGGTATGTGGTGCTCGCGGTGTACTTGGGTATGTGGTGCCCACGGTCTACTTGGGTATGTGGTGCCCGCGGTGTACTAGGGTATGTGATGCCCGCGGTGTACTAGGGTATGTGGTGCCCGCGGTATACTTGGGTATGTGGTGCCCGCGGTGTACTTGGGTATGTGGTGCCCACGGTGTAGTTGGGTATGTGGTGCCCGCGGTATACTTGGGTATGTGGTGCCTGCGGTATACTTGGGTATGTAGTGCCCGCGGTATAGTTGGGTATGTGATGCCCGCGGTGTATTTGGGTATGTGGTGCCCGCGGTGTACTAGGGTATGTGATGCCCGCGGTGTACAAGGGTATGTGGTGCCCGCGGTATACTTGGGTATTTGGTGCCTGCGGTGTACTTGGGTATGTGGTGCCCACGGTGTATTTGGGTATGTGATGCCCGTGGTCTAGTTGGGTATGTGGTGCCCGCAGTGTACTTGGGTATGTGGTGCCCACGGTGTACTTGGGTATGTGATGCCCGCGGTGTATTTGGGTATGTGATGCCCGTGGTGTACTTGGGTATGTGGTGCCCACGGTGTACTAAGGTATGTGGTGCCCGCGGTATACTTGGGTACGTGGTGCCTACGGTGTACTTGGGTATGTGGTGCCCGCGGTGTACTAGTGTATGTGGTGCCCGCGATGTATTAGGGTATGTGGTGCCCGCGGTATACTTGGGTATGTGGTGCCCGCGGTGTACTTGGGTTTGTGGTGCCCGCGGTATACTTGGGTACGTGGTGCCCACGGTGTACTTGGGTATGTGGTGCCCGCGGTTTACTAGTGTATGTGGTGCCCGCGGTGTACTTGGGTATGTGGTGCCCACGGTGTACTTGGGTATGTGGTGCCCGCGGTGTACTAGGGTATGTGATGCCCGCGGTGTACTAGGGTATGTGGTGCCCGCGGTATACTTGGGTATGTGGTGCCCGCGGTGTACTTGGGTATGTGGTGCCCACGGTGTAGTTGGGTATGTGATGCCCGCGGTGTACTAGGGTATGTGGTGCCCGCGGTATACTTAGGTATGTGATGCCCACGGTGAACTTGGGTATGTGATGCCCGCGATGTACTAGGGTATGTGATGCCCGCGGTGTAGTTGGGTATGTGGTGCCCGCGGTGTAGTTGGGTATGTGGTGCCCGCGGTATACTAAGGTATGTGATGCCCACTGTGTACTAGGGTATGTGATGCCCGCGGTGTACTAGGGTATGTGGTGCCCGCGGTGTACTAGGGTTTGTGGTGCCCGCGGTGTACTAGGATGTGTGGTGCCCGCGTTATACTTGGGTATGTGGTGCCCGCTGTATACTTGGGTATGTGGTGCCCGCGGTATACTTGGGTATGTGGTGCCCGCGGTATACTTGGGTATGTGGTGCCCACGGTGTAGTTGGGTATGTGATGCCCGCGGTGTACTAGGGTATGTGGTGCTCGCGGTGTACTTGGGTATGTGGTGCCCGCGGTCTACTTGGGTATGTGGTGCCCGCGGTGTACTAGGGTATGTGATGCCCGCGGTGTACTAGGGTATGTGGTGCCCGCGGTATACTTGGGTATGTGGTGCCCGCGGTGTACTTGGGTATGTGGTGCCCGCGGTGTAGTTGGGTATGTGGTGCCCGCGGTATACTTGGGTATGTGGTGCCTGCGGTATACTTGGGTATGTAGTGCCCGCGGTATAGTTGGGTATGTGATGCCCGCGGTGTATTTGGGTATGTGGTGCCCGCGGTGTACTAGGGTATGTGATGCCCGCGGTGTACTAGGGTATGTGGTGCCCGCGGTATACTTGGGTATTTGGTGCCTGCGGTGTACTTGGGTATGTGGTGCCCACGGTGTATTTGGGTATGTGATGCCCGTGGTCTAGTTGGGTATGTGGTGCCCGCAGTGTACTTGGGTATGTGGTGCCCACGGTGTACTTGGGTATGTGATGCCCGCGGTGTATTTGGGTATGTGATGCCCGTGGTGTACTTGGGTATGTGGTGCCCACGGT
The DNA here is from genome assembly GCA_932527185.1 of Ecliptopera silaceata. NCBI lineage: Eukaryota > Metazoa > Arthropoda > Insecta > Lepidoptera > Geometridae > Ecliptopera > Ecliptopera silaceata. The sequence continues at coordinate 1,899,796 of OW052208.1, read as the reverse complement.
GTACTAAGGTATGTGGTGCCCGCGGTATACTTGGGTACGTGGTGCCTACGGTGTACTTGGGTATGTGGTGCCCGCGGTGTACTAGTGTATGTGATGCCCGCGATGTACTTGGGTATGTGGTGCCCGCGGTGTACTTGGGTATGTGATGCCCGCGGTGTATTTGGGTATGTGATGCCCACGGTGTACTAGGGTATGTGGTGCCCGCGGGATACTTGGGTATGTGGTTCCCGCGGTGTACTAGGGTATGTGATGCCCGCGGCTTACCTGGGTACGTTGTGCCCGCGGTGTACTAGGGTATGTGGTGCCCGCGGGTTACTTGGGTATGTGGTGCCCGCGGTGTACTAGGGTATGTGATGCCCGCGGTGTAGTTGGGTATGTGGTGCCCGCGGTATACATAGGTATGTGATGCCCACTGTGTACTAGGGTATGTGATGCCCGCGGTGTACTAGGGTATGTGGTGCCCGCGGTGTACAAGGGTATGTGGTGCCCGCGGTATACTTGGGTATTTGGTGCCCGCGGTGTACTTGGGTATGTGGTGCCCACGGTGTACTAGGGTATGTGGTGCCCGCGGTGTACTAGGGTATGTGATGCCCGCGGTGTACTAGGGTATGTGGTGCCCGCGGGATACTTGGGTATGTGGTTCCCGCTGTGTACTAGGGTATGTGATGCCCGCGGTGTACTTGGGTATGTGGTGCCCACGGTGTACTAGGGTATGTGATGCCCGCGGTGTAGTTGGGTATGTGGTGCCCGCGGTATACTTAGGTATGTGATGCCCACTGTGTACTAGGGTATGTGATGCCCGCGGTGTACTAGGGTATGTGGTGCCCGCGGTGTACAAGGGTATGTGGTGCCCGCGGTATACTTGAGTATTTGGTGCCCGCGGTGTACTTGGGTATGTGGTGTTTCGGCGCCTACGCGTTTCTACTGAGCAGCAACAACAGTGCGACATTGCGCGCCGAAACCAATAAGCTACTTAGAAATATAAACGTCATTGCCTTTAGATTTCTTGTGCAGTGCACACCTAAATTGTACATAATTTATATTTAACGAAATAAACCAGCATTTGTACTACAAAAAGTATTCATAATTGCACCCTACCGAAGATTCCGTGAAGAATCAACATTGGCGACCGTGACAGGACAAAGCTGCAATTGGAAAAAACACGCGGTTTGTCCACCATCTTGCACGAGCGTGGCTGTTGCCGGCCGGTCAAAGGACTCGAAGTATTTTTCCACAAGAAATACAGAAGTGATCTCGATTATTATTGCAAGAAATCACTTTGCTTGGAAATCTGGACACCTGGACCCTAATTGCCACCTCAATCACTGGCTGGATGACATTGGAATTTGCAAAATCTAAATACGCAATCATTGGACAATATTGGACATTTGTACTTGGACTGGAGCTTGTTTGAATGGTCTAGTGGAACATCTAAAGTCCCACGCCTGCGAAGCAAGATCTCATGAAAGCTAAGTGCCCTTCCTTTATTTAATTCCGTCAAAATTCTTCCGTATTTCCATCCCACCACGTCATCCTAACCTCTCTAAATCAAGTGCAAAATCTAAAATACTCACAAAAGTCTAAAGGTAATCATTCTAAATCCAAATGCGTGCCTAAACACGTAGCTAAATAATTATTCCAATAAAATATTTTGTCTAAATTGCATAATAAAATACGAAATACATAAGAACTTTATGTATCTAAAGCCTAACATTGCAGTAGGTAAATACATAAATTCTACAACTAATTGTTTATTGTTTTTATATGTACAGAATCAAATGCTAAAGTGATTCATACATGGCTAAAATAATAAACAATTAAATTAATCATTCTAAATCCAAATGCGTGCCTAAACACGTAGCTAAATACATATTCTAACAAAATATTTGTCTAAATTGCATAACAAAATACGAAATACCTGAGAACTTCATGTATCTAAAGCCTAACATTGCAGTAGGTAAATACATGAATTCTACAACTAATTGTTAATTATTTTTATATGTACAGAATCAAGTGCTAAAGTGATTCATACATAACTAAAATACATAGATAAAATTACTATTAAAATCTAAATAACTAAACATAAGATTTCTACAAAATACTTACCTATTTACAAGCTATTTATATCTAAATTAACCTCTAAATAAACTACTTATCGCCTTATTTCTCCACTTGCAATCAACTTAATTTAATAATAAAAAAAATAACTACCTATGTACCTAAATTTGTGTTAGCCTAAACTAATAAACATAGTTAAAAATATCAGTACTTAAAAAACTTATCTCACTTATATTAACTAAATTGACTTTCACTTATCTCTAATAATAGTAAATTCAATAAAATATAATCATTATTTTGTAAAATTAACGCGTTTTCTTGCCGAAACAATTCCAGGATTGCTGTGCGGGCGCATATAGCGAGAGCGTTGAACTCGCTTGCTTATCGATATCGCTGCGGAACAAAAGCGATCAGCTGTTTGCGAGTCTACTGCCCTGCCCGGCGCCGGCTTCCACACGATACCTGCAGATTTCGCCAGATAAGGAGCGTGAGAATTTATTATTTTACATTTAATCATCTCGTACCTATTTGTTGAGCTTTGTAAAGCGTTTTGTTTATTATAAATAAGTAGATATTGTTCTTAAAACGTACCTACTTAGTTTTTAGAGTAAATAAAATAAGATTAAAATGTCAGAAAAATCAGATAAATTCAAAATGTTATCGCTTAGACGAAGCTCAATTAAAGGACAAATAACCAAGTTTAAGAGGTACTTAGACGATTTGGTAGCTAGAGGTACCGACTTAGATCACTTAGAATTATCAGAATTGACTCTTAAGCTTGGAAAATTCGAGATGCTGTCTTCTAAATTCGAAGAGGTGCAAAGTGAGCTAGAAATTCTAAATCCTGATTGCATTGATGTGGAAATTGATGCTCGAGACCTCATTGAGAGTGACATAATAAAACTAATGGCTTTGGCTAAAGATTTTTTAGATCAAGAAAAACAATACAATATGGATATGTCCCGAAGGGAATCCCGCGCTCATTGTGGTCACGACCATCAGGTGTTAGGTGTTAAATTGCCAAAAATTGAAATTGCAAAATTCGATGGTGCTTACTTTCGCTGGTTGGATTTTCGTGATACATTTGCATCTCTCGTGCACAAAAACGAGCGATTGTCGTCTATTCAAAAGTTTCATTATTTGATTTCGTATCTTGAAGGTGATTCGGCCCGGATTGTCTCTAACTTGGAAGTCTCTTCTAAAAACTACGATATCGCTTGGAAGTTACTCTTGGAGCGGTACGATAATAAGAGATTATTAGTAAATCATCATCTAAAGTCATTATTTAACATACAGCCGATTACTCGCGAGTCTGAGAAATCGTTGCGTTTCCTCGTTGACCACGTCACAAAGAACTTGCGAGCTTTATCAAGCTTGGGTCAGCCCACCACTCACTGGGACACCTTGTTAATCTACATGCTGTCTGCAAAGCTGGATAGTCGTTCTCTTGAGAAGTGGGAAGAAATGCGCAACAGTTTCAATGACGTACCTACTTTGCAAAACTTTAATAAATTTCTTACTGATCGCGCGGACGTAATTGAAGCTTTAAATCGATCAAAACTCGATAACAATAATGCGAAATCATTTAATAATAATAAACCTAATTATTCCAGTCAAGCACAATCATCGTCTAACAGCAACCAACAAAATCGCTTCAATAATAATTATCAAAATAATCATCGTCCAAATTATAATCAAACAAAATCATATGTTGCTCATGGTACAGGCGTCTTCGTTTGCATCATTTGTAGCTCTAATCATAGGATCTATGATTGTCCTACGTTTAAATCTAAAAGTATTCAGGAGCGAATGGCTGACGTAAATAGGTATAAATTGTGTGTCAATTGTCTCAGGCAGGGTCATCCGGAAAGCGAGTGCCGTATGGGATCTTGTCGGGAGCGAGGCTGCAAAGATCGGCATAACTCGTTATTGCACCAATCAGATCAATCGCAACAAACAGTTGCAAACTTTTCTAAAGATGAAGCCGTTGTGGCTAGTCGTCAGGTAATTTTATCTACAGCCTTAATTGAGGTTCAAAATCCAATTACGAATCGATGCGAAAAGGTGCGCGCCTTGTTGGACTGCGGCAGCCAATCGTCATTCGTAACTAAATCATTACAAGAAAGATTAGGTTTAAAACCTAGTCCTATAGATACAATTAATGTTATCGGTATAGGTAATAATTGTAACAACTGTGTGACCGAAAGTTGTGTCGCTAAGCTAAATTCACTAAATACTAAATTCAACGTGACTATGTCATGCCTTGTTCTTGATGAATTGACAGGTGACATTCCAAAGTCTCCGATTGACATCAAGAATTTAAAGATTCCATCGTCCATAAGATTGGCCGATCCAGACTTCGACCAGCCTGCACCAATTGATGTCTTAATTGGTGCAGACCTATTCTGGGATATCCTCGAATGTGATCAACGTTCGTTGGGTCCCAACAACCCAAAACTGAGGTTGTCTAAATTTGGTTGGTTGTTAGCTGGCCCAATCTACACCACAAACTCTAAATCGCATAATAATGTCCACTGTTCTCATGCATATGTTTCAGATGGTTTTCAAAATAATAATGCAGATGAAATGCTAACTAAATTCTGGTAAAATAATATATATTTATAATAATGAATATTCTAAATTGAGTAAAATTCAAATGTCAAAAGATTTATACATAATTTGAAAAAGTCCTAAATCTAAATTGTCAGATCTTTTATATCTGTCCTAGAATTACAAAAATACAAAATACAAAGAATTAAATAATTTTTTCATTACTTGTACTCTGTTGCTCATAGGGTAAAATAATTTCCTGATGAATATAAAATGTATACCTGTAGGTATATTGTGTGCTTGAGATGTAAATGTTTATAATGTCTTCGCAGATTTGTAACACAGCGGGGTAGGCCCATTGAGGTTTTCAGTGACAATGGAGGTAATTTTATAGCATCCGCTAAAGAGCTAGGTACCTTTCTTAAACAAAATTTGGACTCTCTGGCTGACCTTGCATCTCAAGAAGGCATCAATTTTATATTCTCACGTAGCTCCTCATTTTGGCGGGATCTGGGAAGCCGGTGTCAAATCCGCTAAATATCGTATTCGTGGAATAACTAACTTAATAAATATTTAAATAACCTAAAATAAATAACTTAATACCTAAAATAAATAACTAAATACTAACTTAACTTAAAAAATAACTAAATACCTTAAATAAATAACTTAATACTAACTTAACTTTGAAAAAATAGGAACTTTGTTAACGCAAGTGGAGGCCATCTTAAATAGTCGTCCCTTGTGTCCTTTCTCTTCCTCACCAAACGATTTCCTTTTCCTCTCCCCAGGGCATTTTCTGACTGGGAGACAGCTGACCGCATGACCTGCTGGACGCTAAAGACAGCAACTTTCAGCGATACGCACGAGGAGTGGAAAAGTTACGCCAACACTTAGTTTTATTATGAGAACCGCTAAAGAGTGGAATTCGTTGCCGGCGTCGGTGTTTCCAGTTGAATATAATTTGGACGCTTTCAAGAGGAGAGTGAATAGGTTCTATCTAGGCAAACGCGTTACACCGTAGGCCGCATCATCATTTACCATCAGATGTGATTGCGGCCAAGCGTATGCCTATAATGCATAAAAAAAAAAAAAAAAAAAAAAAAAAAAAACACTTCTGGCAAAGATGGCAGCAAGAATATATCTCTGAACTGCAACTTCGTAGAAAATGGAACACGAACAAAGGCTGTCTGAACATCTGGGATCAAGTCTTGCTCCACGAAGAACATACTCCACCTCTAAATTGGCGCCTCGGTAGAATATCCAGATTATATACCGGACCTGACGGGATCAATCGTGTAGCTGATGTCGTCACTACTCGAGGATGTGTAAGACGGGCATTGGTTCGCCTTTGCCCACTAATGAGAGAAGAAGAAGAAGCTTGTTGAAAAAAGGGTTTTTTCAACGGAGGCAGTATGTTTCGGCGCCTACGCGTTTCTACTGAGCAGCAACAACAGTGCGATATTGCGCGCCGAAACCAATAAGCTACTTAGAAATATAAACGTCATTGCCTTTAGATTTCTTGTGCAGTGCACACCTAAATTGTACATAATTTATATTTAACGAAATAAACCAGCATTTGTACTACAAAAGGTATTCATAATTGCACCCTACCGAAGATTCCGTGAAGAATCAACATGTGGTGCCCGCGGTGTACTTGGGTATGTGGTGCCCACGGTGTAGTTGGGTATGTGATGCCCGCGGTGTACAAGGGTATGTGGTGCCAACGGTGTAGTTGGGTATGTGATGCTCGCGGTGTACTAGGGTATGTGGTGCCCGCGGTATACTTGGGTATGTGATGCCCACGGTGTACTTGGGTATGTGATGCCCGCGGTGTACTAAGGTATGTGATGCCCGCGGTGTACTAGGGTATGTGGCGCCCGCGGTATACTTGGGTATGTGGTGCCCGCGGTATACTTGGGTATGTGATGCCCACGGTGTACTTGGGTATGTGATGCCCGCGGTGTACTAGGGTATGTGATGCCCGCGGTGTACTTGGGTATGTGGTGCCCGCGGTGAACTAGGGTATGTGATGCCCGCGGTGTAGTTGGGTATGTGGTGCCCGCGGTATACTTAGGTATGTGATGCCCACTGTGTACTAGGGTATGTGATGCCCGCGGTGTACTAGGGTATGTGGTGCCCGCGGTGTACAAGGGTATGTGGTGCTCGCGGTATACTTGGGTATTTGGTGCCCGCGGTGTACTTGGGTATGTGGTGCCCGCGGTGTACTTGGGTATGTGGTGCCCACGGTGTAGTTGGGTATGTGATGCCCGCGGTGTACTAGGGTATGTGGTGCCCACGGTGTAGTTGGGTATGTGATGCTCGCGGTGTACTAGGGTATGTGGTGCCCGCGGTGTACTTGGGTATGTGATGCCCGCGGTGTATTTGGGTATGTGATGCCCACGGTGTACTAGGGTATGTGGTGCCCGCGGGATACTTGGGTATGTGGTTCCCGCGGTGTACTAGGGTATGTGATGCCCGCGGCTTACCTGGGTACGTTGTGCCCGCAGTGTACTAGGGTATGTGGTGCCCGCGGGTTACTTGGGTATGTGGTGCCCGCGGTGTACTAGGGTATGTGATGCCCGCGGTGTAGTTGGGTATGTGGTGCCCGCGGTGTAGTTGGGTATGTGGTGCCCGCGGTATACTTAGGTATGTGATGCCCACTGTGTACTAGGGTATGTGATGCCCGCGGTGTACTAGGGTACGTTGTGCCCGCGGTGTACTAGGGTATGTGGTGCCCGCGGGTTACTTGGGTATGTGGTGCCCGCGGTGTACTAGGGTATGTGATGCCCGCGGTGTAGTTGGGTATGTGGTGCCCGCGGTGTAGTTGGGTATGTGGTGCCCGCGGTATACTTAGGTATGTGATGCCCACTGTGTACTAGGGTATGTGATGCCCGCGGTGTACTAGGGTATGTGGTGCCCGCGGTGTACAAGGGTATGTGGTGCCCGCGGTATACTTGGGTATTTGGTGCCCGCGGTGTACTTGGGTATGTGGTGCCCACGGTGTACTAGGGTATGTGGTGCCCGCGGTGTACTAGGGTATGTGATGCCCGCGGTGTACTAGGGTATGTGGTGCCCGCGGGATACTTGGGTATGTGGTTCCCGCGGTGTACTTGGGTATGTGGTGCCCACGGTGTACTAGGGTATGTGATGCCCGCGGTGTAGTTGGGTATGTGGTGCCCGCGGTATACTTAGGTATGTGATGCCCACTGTGTACTAGGGTATGTGATGCCCGCGGTGTACTAGGGTATGTGGTGCCCGCGGTGTACAAGGGTATGTGGTGCCCGCGGTATACTTGAGTATTTGGTGCCCGCGGTGTACTTGGGTATGTGGTGCCCGCGGTGTACTTGGGTATGTGGTGCCCACGGTGTAGTTGGGTATGTGATGCCCGCGGTGTACTAGGGTATGTGGTGCCAACGGTGTAGTTGGGTATGTGATGCTCGCGGTGTACTAGGGTATGTGGTGCCCGCGGTATACTTGGGTATGTGATGCCCACGGTGTACTTGGGTATGTGATGCCCGCGGTGTACTAAGGTATGTGATGCCCGCGGTGTACAAGGGTATGTGGCGCCCGCGGTATACTTGGGTATGTGGTGCCCGCGGTATACTTGGGTATGTGATGCCCACGGTGTACTTGGGTATGTGATGCCCGCGGTGTACTAGGGTATGTGATGCCCGCGGTGTACTTGGGTATGTGGTGCCCGCGGTGTACTAGGGTATGTGATGCCCGCGGTGTAGTTGGGTATGTGGTGCCCGCGGTATACTTAGGTATGTGATGCCCACTGTGTACTAGGGTATGTGATGCCCGCGGTGTACTAGGGTATGTGGTGCCCGCGGTGTACAAGGGTATGTGGTGCTCGCGGTATACTTGGGTATTTGGTGCCCGCGGTGTACTTGGGTATGTGGTGCCCGCGGTGTACTTGGGTATGTGGTGCCCACGGTGTAGTTGGGTATGTGATGCCCGCGGTGTACTAGGGTATGTGGTGCCCACGGTGTAGTTGGGTATGTGATGCTCGCGGTGTACTAGGGTATGTGGTGCCCGCGGTGTACTTGGGTATGTGATGCCCGCGGTGTATTTGGGTATGTGATGCCCACGGTGTACTAGGGTATGTGGTGCCCGCGGGATACTTGGGTATGTGGTTCCCGCGGTGTACTAGGGTATGTGGTGCCTGCGGTGTACTAGGGTTTGTGGTGCCCGCGGTGTAGTAGGATGTGTGGTGCCCGCGGTAAACTTGGGTATGTGGTGCCCGCGGTATACTTGGGTATGTGGTGCCCGCGGTATACTTGGGTATGTGATGCCCACGGTAAACTAGGGTATGTGGTGCCCGCGATGTAGTTGGGTATGTGGTGCCCGCGGTGTACTTGGGTATGTGATGCCCGCGGTGTACTTGGGTACGTGGTGCCTACGGTGTACTTGGGTATGTGGTGCCCGCGGTGTACTAGGGTATGTGGTGCCCGCGATGTTTTAGGGTATGTAGTGCCCGCGGTATACTTGGGTATGTGGCGCCCGCGATGAAGATGGGTATGTGATGCCCGCGGTGTATTTGGGTATGTGATGCCCACGGTGTACTAGGATATGTGGTGGCCGCGGTATACTTGGGTATGTGATGCCCGCGGTGTACTAGGGTATGTGATGCCCGCGGGTTACTTGGGTATGTGGTGCCCGCGGCGTACTAGGGTATGTGATGCCCGCGGTATAGTTGGGTATGTGGTGCCCGCGGTGTACTTGGGTATGTGGTGCCCGCGGTGTACTAGGGTATGTGATGCCCGCGGTGTAGTTGGGTATGTGGTGCCCACGGTGTACTTGGGTATGTGGTGCCCGCGGTGTACTTGGGTATGTGGTGCCCACGGTGTACTTGGGTATGTGGTGCCCGCGGTGTACTAGGGTATGTGATGCCCGCGGTGTACAAGGGTATGTGGTGCCCGCGGTATACTTGGGTATTTGGTGCCTGCGGTGTACTTGGGTATGTGGTGCCCACGGTGTATTTGGGTATGTGATGCCCGCGGTGTATTTGGGTATGTGATGCCCACGGTGTACTAGGGTATGTGGTGCCCGCGGGATACTTGGGTATGTGGTTCCCGCGGTGTACTAGGGTATGTGATGCCCGCGGCTTACCTGGGTACGTTGTGCCCGCGGTGTACTAGGGTATGTGGTGCCCGCGGGTTACTTGGGTATGTGGTGCCCGCGGTGTACTAGGGTATGTGATGCCCGCGGTGTAGTTGGGTATGTGGTGCCCGCGGTGTAGTTGGGTATGTGGTGCCCGCGGTATACTTAGGTATGTGATGCCCACTGTGTACTAGGGTATGTGATGCCCGCGGTGTACTAGGGTATGTGGTGCCCGCGGTGTACAAGGGTATGTGGTGCCCGCGGTATACTTGGGTATTTGGTGCCCGCGGTGTACTTGGGTATGTGGTGCCCACGGTGTACTAGGGTATGTGGTGCCCGCGGTGTACTAGGGTATGTGATGCCCGCGGTGTTCTAGGGTATGTGGTGCCCGCGGGATACTTGGGTATGTGGTTCCCGCTGTGTACTAGGGTATGTGATGCCCGCGGTGTACTTGGGTATGTGGTGCCCACGGTGTACTAGGGTATGTGATGCCCGCGGTGTAGTTTGGTATGTGGTGCCCGCGGTATACTTAGGTATGTGATGCCCACTGTGTACTAGGGTATGTGATGCCCGCGGTGTACTAGGGTATGTGGTGCCCGCGGTGTACAAGGGTATGTGGTGCCCGCGGTATACTTGGGTATTTGGTGCCCGCGGTGTACTTGGGTATGTGGTGCCCGCGGTGTACTTGGGTATGTGGTGCCCACGGTGTAGTTGGGTATGTGATGCCCGCGGTGTAATAGGGTATGTGGTGCCCGCGGTATACTTGGGTATGTGATGCCCACGGTGTACTTGGGTATGTGATGCCCGCGGTGTACTAAGGTATGTGATGCCCGCGGTGTACTAGGGTATGTGGCGCCCGCGGTATACTTGGGTATGTGGTGCCCGCGGTATACTTGGGTATGTGATGCCCACGGTGTACTTGGGTATGTGATGCCCGCGGTGTACTAGGGTATGTGATGCCCGCGGTGTACTTGGGTATGTGGTGCCCGCGGTGTACTAGGGTATGTGATGCCCGCGGTGTAGTTGGGTATGTGGTGCCCGCGGTATACTTAGGTATGTGATGCCCACTGTGTACTAGGGTATGTGATGCCCGCGGTGTACTAGGGTATGTGGTGCCCGCGGTGTACAAGGGTATGTGGTGCCCGCGGTATACTTGGGTATTTGGTGCCCGCGGTGTACTTGGGTATGTGGTGCCTGCGGTGTACTTGGGTATGTGGTGCCCACGGTGTAGTTGGGTATGTGATGCCCGCGGTGTACTAGGGTATGTGGTGCCCGCGGTATACTTGGGTATGTGGTGCCCGCGGTGTACTAGGGTATGTGGTGCCCACGGTGTAGTTGGGTATGTGATGCTCGCGGTGTACTAGGGTATGTGGTGCCCGCGGTATACTTGGGTATGTGATGCCCACGGTGTACTTGGGTATGTGATGCCCGCGGTGTACTTGGGTATGTGATGCCCGCGGTGTACTAGGGTATGTGGTGCCCGCAGTGTACTAGGGTTTGTGGTGCCCGCGGTGTAGTAGGATGTGTGGTGCCCACGGTGTACTAGTGTATGTGGTGCCCGCGGTGTACTAGTGTATGTGGTGCCCGCGGTATACTTGGGTATGTGGTGCCCGCGGTGTACTTGGGTATGTGATGCCCGCGGTGTATTTGGGTATGTGATGCCCGCGGTGTACTTGGGTATGTGGTGCCCGCGGTGTACTAGGGTATGTGATGCCCGCGATGAAGTTGGGTATGTGATGCCCGCAGTGAAGTTGGGTATGTGATGCCCGCGGTGTATTTGGGTATGTGATGCCCACGGTGTACTTGGGTATGTGATGCCCGCGGTGTACTAGGGTATGTGGTGCCCGCGGTGTACTAGGGTTTGTGGTGCCCGCGGTGTAGTAGGATGTGTGGTGCCCACGGTAAACTTGGGTATGTGGTGCCCGCGGTATACTTGGGTATGTGGTGCCCGCGGTATACTTGGGTATGTGATGCCCACGGTGTACAAGGGTATGTGGTGCCCGCGGTGTAGTTGGGTATGTTGTGCCCGCGGTGTACTTGGGTATGTGATGCCCGCGGTGTACTTGGGTACGTGGTGCCTACGGTGTACTTGGGTATGTGGTGCCCGCGGTGTACTAGGGTATGTGGTGCCCGCGATGTTTTAGGGTATGTAGTGCCCGCGGTATACTTGGGTATGTGGCGCCCGCGATGAAGATGGGTATGTGATGCCCGCGGTGTACTTGGGTATGTGGTGCCCGCGGTGTACTAGGGTATGTGATGCCCGCGGTGTAGTTGGGTATGTGGTGCCCGCGTTGTACTTGGGTCTGTGGTGCCCACGGTGTACTTGGGTATGTGGTGCCCGCGGTGTACTAGGGTATGTGGTGCCCGCGGTATACTTGGGTATTTGGTGCCTGCGGTGTACTTGGGTATGTGGTGCCCACGGTGTATTTGGGTATGTGATGCCCGTGGTCTAGTTGGGTATGTGGTGCCCGCAGTGTACTTGGGTATGTGGTGCCCGCGGTGTACTTGGGTACGTGGTGCCTACGGTGTACTTGGGTATGTGGTGCCCGCGGTGTACTAGGGTATGTGGTGCCCGCGATGTTTTAGGGTATGTAGTGCCCGCGGTATACTTGGGTATGTGGCGCCCGCGATGAAGATGGGTATGTGATGCCCGCGGTGTATTTGGGTATGTGATGCCCACGGTGTACTAGGATATGTGGTGGCCGCGGTATACTTGGGTATGTGATGCCCGCGGTGTACTAGGGTATGTGATGCCCGCGGGTTACTTGGGTATGTGGTGCCCGCGGCGTACTAGGGTATGTGATGCCCGCGGTATAGTTGGGTATGTGGTGCCCGCGGTGTACATGGGTATGTGGTGCCCGCGGTGTACTAGGGTATGTGATGCCCGCGGTGTAGTTGGGTATGTGGTGCCCGCGTTGTACTTGGGTCTGTGGTGCCCACGGTGTACTTGGGTATGTGGTGCCCGCGGTGTACTAGGGTATGTGGTGCCCGCGGTATACTTGGGTATTTGGTGCCTGCGGTGTACTTGGGTATGTGGTGCCCACGGTGTATTTGGGTATGTGATGCCCGTGGTCTAGTTGGGTATGTGGTGCCCGCAGTGTACTTGGGTATGTGGTGCCCGCGGTGTACTTGGGTATGTGGTGCCCGCGGTGTACTTGGGTATGTGATGCCCGCGGTGTAGTTGGGTATGTGGTGCCCGCGGTATACTTAGGTATGTGATGCCCACTGTGTACTAGGGTATGTGATGCCCGCGGTGTACTAGGGTATGTGATGCCCACGGTGTACTAGGATATGTGGTGGCCGCGGTATACTTGGGTATGTGATGCCCGCGGTGTACTAGGGTATGTGATGCCCGCGGGTTACTTGGGTATGTGGTGCCCGCGGTGTACTAGGGTATGTGATGCCCGCGGTGTAGTTGGGTATGTGGTGCCCGCGTTGTACTTGGGTCTGTGGTGCCCACGGTGTACTTGGGTATGTGGTGCCCGCGGTGTACTAGGGTATGTGGTGCCCGCGGTATACTTGGGTATTTGGTGCCTGCGGTGTACTTGGGTATGTGGTGCCCACGGTGTATTTGGGTATGTGATGCCCGTGGTCTAGTTGGGTATGTGGTGCCCGCAGTGTACTTGGGTATGTGGTGCCCGCGGTTAACTTGGGTATGTGGTGCCCGCGATGAAGTTGGGTATGTGATGCCCGCGGTGTAATTTGGTATGTGATGCCCACGGTGTACTAGGATATGTGGTGGCCGCGGTATACTTGGGTATGTGATGCCCGCGGTGTACTAGGGTATGTGATGCCCGCAGTGTACTTGGGTATGTGGTGCCCGCGGTATACTTGGGTATGTGGTGCCCGCGATGAAGTTGGGTATGTGATGCCCGCGGTGTATTTGGGTATGTGATGCCCACGGTGTACTAGGATATGTGGTGGCCGCGGTATACTTGGGTGTGTGATGCCCGCGGTGTACTAGGGTATGTGATGCCCGCGGTGTAGTTGGGTATGTGGTGCCCGCGGTGTACTTGGGTATGTGGTGCCCGCGGTGTATTTGGGTATGTGATGCCCACGGTGTACTAGGGTATGTGGTGCCCACGGTGTACTTGGGTATGTGGTGCCCGCGGTGAACTAGGGTATGTGATGCCCGCGGTGTACAAGGGTATGTGGTGCCCGCGGTATACTTGGGTATTTGGTGCCCGCGGTATACTTGGGTATGTGGTGCCTGCGGTGTACTTGGGTATGTAGTGCCCGCGGTATAGTTGGGTCTGTGATGCCCGCGGTGTATTTGGGTATGTGATGCCCGTGGTGTACTAGGGTATGTGATGCCCGCGGTGTACTTGGGTACGTGGTGCCCACGGTGTAGTTGGGTATGTGGTGCCCGCGGTGTACTAGGGTATGTGGTGCCTGCGATGTATTAGGGTATGTGGTGCCCGCGGTGTACTTGGGTATGTGATGCCCGCGGTGTTATTGGGTATGTGATGCCCACGGTGTACTAAAGGATGTGGTGCCCGCGGTGTATTTGGGTATGTGATGCCCGCGGTGTACTAGGGTATGTGGTGCCCGCGGGATACTTGGGTATGTGGTGCCCGCGGTGTACTAGGGTATGTGGTGCCCGCGGTTTACTTGGGTATGTGATGCCCACGGTGTAGTTGGGTATGTGGTGCCCGCGGTGTACTTGGGTATGTGGTGCCCGCGGTATACTTGGGTATTTGGTGCCCGCGGTGTACTTGGGTATGTGGTGCCCACGGTGTACTAGGGTATGTGGTGCCCGCGGTGTACTAGGGTATGTGATGCCCGCGGTGTACTAGGGTATGTGGTGCCCGCGGGATACTTGGGTATGTGGTTCCCGCTGTGTACTAGGGTATGTGATGCCCGCGGTGTACTTGGGTATGTAGTGCCCACGGTGTACTAGGGTATGTGATGCCCGCGGTGTAGTTGGGTATGTGGTGCCCGCGGTATACTTAGGTATGTGATGCCCACTGTGTACTAGGGTATGTGATGCCCGCGGTGTACTAGGGTATGTGGTGCCCGCGGTGTACAAGGGTATGTGGTGCCCGCGGTATACTTGAGTATTTGGTGCCCGCGGTGTACTTGGGTATGTGGTGCCCGCGGTGTACTTGGGTATGTGGTGCCCACGGTGTAGTTGGGTATGTGATGCCCGCGGTGTACTAGGGTATGTGGTGCCAACGGTGTAGTTGGGTATGTGATGCTCGCGGTGTACTAGGGTATGTGGTGCCCGCGGTATACTTGGGTATGTGATGCCCGCGGTGTACTAAGGTATGTGATGCCCGCGGTGTACTAGGGTATGTGGCGCCCGCGGTATACTTGGGTATGTGGTGCCCGCGGTAAACTTGGGTATGTGATGCCCACGGTGTACTTGGGTATGTGATGCCCGCGGTGTACTAGGGTATGTGATGCCCGCGGTGTACTAGGGTATGTGGTGCCCGCGGTATACTTGGGTATGTGGTGCCCGCGGTGTACTTGGGTATGTGGTGCCCGCGGTGTACTTGGGTATGTGGTGCCCACGGTGTACTTGGGTATGTGGTGCCCGCGGTGTACTAGGGTATGTGATGCCCGCGGTGTACTAGGGTATGTGGTGCCCGCGGTATACTTGGGTATGTGGTGCCCGCGGTGTACTTGGGTATGTGGTGCCCACGGTGTAGTTGGGTATGTGATGCCCGCGGTGTACTAGGGTATGTGGTGCCCGCGGTATACTTAGGTATGTGATGCCCACGGTGAACTTGGGTATGTGATGCCCGCGATGTACTAGGGTATGTGATGCCCGCGGTGTAGTTGGGTATGTGGTGCCCGCGGTGTTGTTGGGTATGTGGTGCCCGCAGTATACTAAGGTATGTGATGCCCACTGTGTACTAGGGTATGTGATGCCCGCGGTGTACTAGGGTATGTGGTGCCCGCGGTGCACAAGGGTATGTGGTGCCCGCGGTATACTTGGGTATTTGGTGCCCGCGGTGTACTTGGGTATGTGGTGCCCACGGTGTACTAGGGTATGTGGTGCCCGCGGTGTACTAAGGTATGTGGTGCCCGCGGTATACTTGGGTACGTGGTGCCCATGGTGTACTTGGGTATGTGGTGCCCGCGGTGTACTAGTGTATGTGGTGCCCGCGGTGTACTAGTGTATGTGGTGCCCGCGGTATACTTGGGTATGTGGTGCCCGCGGTGTACTTGGGTATGTGGTGCCCACGGTGTACTTGGGTATGTGATGCCCGCGGTGTATTTGGGTATGTGATGCCCGCGGTGTACTTGGGTATGTGGTGCCCGCGGTGTACTAGGGTATGTGATGCCCGCGATGAAGTTGGGTATGTGATGCCCGCAGTGTAGTTGGGTATGTGATGCCCGCGGTGTATTTGGGTATGTGATGCCCACGGTGTACTTGGGTATGTGATGCCCGCGGTGTACTAGGGTATGTGGTGCCTGCGGTGTACTAGGGTTTGTGGTGCCCGCGGTGTAGTAGGATGTGTGGTGCCCGCGGTAAACTTGGGTATGTGGTGCCCGCGGTATACTTGGGTATGTGGTGCCCGCGGTATACTTGGGTATGTGATGCCCACGGTGTACTAGGGTATGTGGTGCCCGCGATGTAGTTGGGTATGTGGTGCCCGCGGTGTACTTGGGTATGTGATGCCCGCGGTGTACTTGGGTACGTGGTGCCTACGGTGTACTTGGGTATGTGGTGCCCGCGGTGTACTAGGGTATGTGGTGCCCGCGATGTTTTAGGGTATGTAGTGCCCGCGGTATACTTGGGTATGTGGCGCCCGCGATGAAGATGGGTATGTGATGCCCGCGGTGTATTTGGGTATGTGATGCCCACGGTGTACTAGGATATGTGGTGGCCGCGGTATACTTGGGTATGTGATGCCCGCGGTGTACTAGGGTATGTGATGCCCGCGGGTTACTTGGGTATGTGGTGCCCGCGGCGTACTAGGGTATGTGATGCCCGCGGTATAGTTGGGTATGTGGTGCCCGCGGTGTACTTGGGTATGTGGTGCCCGCGGTGTACTAGGGTATGTGATGCCCGCGGTGTAGTTGGGTATGTGGTGCCCGCGTTGTACTTGGGTATGTGGTGCCCACGGTGTACTTGGGTATGTGGTGCCCGCGGTGTACTAGGGTATGTGATGCCCGCGGTGTACAAGGGTATGTTGTGCCCGCGGTATACTTGGGTATTTGGTGCCTGCGGTGTACTTGGGTATGTGGTGCCCACGGTGTATTTGGGTATGTGATGCCCATGGTCTAGTTGGGTATGTGGTGCCCGCAGTGTACTTGGGTATGTGGTGCCCACGGTGTACTTGGGTATGTGATGCCCGCGGTGTATTTGGGTATGTGATGCCCGCGGTGTACTTGGGTATGTGGTGCCCACGGTGTACTAAGGTATGTGGTGCCCGCGGTATACATGGGTACGTGGTGCCTACGGTGTACTTGGGTATGTGGTGCCCGCGGTGTACTAGTGTATGTGGTGCCCGCGATGTACTTGGGTATGTGGTGCCCGCGGTGTACTTGGGTATGTGATGCCCGCGGTGTATTTGGGTATGTGATGCCCACGGTGTACTAGGGTATGTGGTGCCCGCGGGATACTTGGGTATGTGGTTCCCGCGGTGTACTAGGGTATGTGATGCCCGCGGCTTACCTGGGTACGTTGTGCCCGCGGTGTACTAGGGTATGTGGTGCCCGCGGGTTACTTGGGTATGTGGTGCCCGCGGTGTACTAGGGTATGTGATGCCCGCGGTGTAGTTGGGTATGTGGTGCCCGCGATGTAGTTGGGTATGTGGTGCCCGCGGTATACTTAGGTATGTGATGCCCACTGTGTACTAGGGTATGTGATGCCCGCGGTGTACTAGGGTATGTGGTGGCCGCGGTGTACAAGGGTATGTGGTGCCCGCGGTATACTTGGGTATTTGGTGCCCGCGGTGTACTTGGGTATGTGGTGCCCACGGTGTACTAGGGTATGTGGTGCCCGCGGTGTACTAGGGTATGTGATGCCCGCGGTGTACTAGGGTATGTGGTGCCCGCGGGATACTTGGGTATGTGGTTCCCGCTGTGTACTAGGGTATGAGATGCCCGCGGTGTACTTGGGTATGTGGTGCCCACGGTGTACTAGGGTATGTGATGCCCGCGGTGTAGTTGGGTATGTGGTGCCCGCGGTATACTTAGGTATGTGATGCCCACTGTGTACTAGGGTATGTGATGCCCGCGGTGTACTAGGGTATGTGGTGCCCGCGGTGTACAAGGGTATGTGGTGCCCGCGGTATACTTGGGTATTTGGTGCCCGCGGTGTACTTGGGTATGTGGTGCCCGCGGTGTACTTGGGTATGTGGTGCCCACGGTGTAGTTGGGTATGTGATGCCCGCGGTGTACTAGGGTATGTGGTGCCAACGGTGTAGTTGGGTATGTGATGCTCGCGGTGTACTAGGGTATGTGGTGCCCGCGGTATACTTGGGTATGTGATGCCCACGGTGTACTTGGGTATGTGATGCCCGCGGTGTACTAAGGTATGTGATGCCCGCGGTATACTT
Source organism: Ecliptopera silaceata (assembly GCA_932527185.1). Taxonomy (NCBI): domain Eukaryota; kingdom Metazoa; phylum Arthropoda; class Insecta; order Lepidoptera; family Geometridae; genus Ecliptopera; species Ecliptopera silaceata. The sequence continues at coordinate 1,881,572 of OW052208.1, read as the reverse complement.
GGGTATGTGGCGCCCGCGGTATACTTGGGTATGTGGTGCCCGCGGTATACTTGGGTATGTGATGCCCACGGTGTACTTGGGTATGTGATGCCCGCGGTGTACTAGGGTATGTGATGCCCGCGGTGTACTTGGGTATGTGGTGCCCGCGGTGTACTAGGGTATGTGATGCCCGCGGTGTAGTTGGGTATGTGGTGCCCGCGGTATACTTAGGTATGTGATGCCCACTGTGTACTAGGGTATGTGATGCCCGCGGTGTACTAGGGTATGTGGTGCCCGCGGTGTACAAGGGTATGTGGTGCCCGCGGTATACTTGGGTATTTGGTGCCCGCGGTGTACTTGGGTATGTGGTGCCCGCGGTGTACTTGGGTATGTGGTGCCCGCGGTGTACTTGGGTATGTGGTGCCCACGGTGTAGTTGGGTATGTGATGCCCGCGGTGTACTAGGGTATGTGGTGCCCACGGTGTAGTTGGGTATGTGATGCTCGCGGTGTACTAGGGTATGTGGTGCCCGCGGTATACTTGGGTATGTGATGCCCACGGTGTACTTGGGTATGTGATGCCCGCGGTGTACTAAGGTATGTGATGCCCGCGGTGTACTAGGGTATGTGGCGCCCGCGGTATACTTGGGTATGTGGTGCCCGCGGTATACTTGGGTATGTGATGCCCACGAAGTACTTGGGTATGTGATGCCCGCGGTGTACTAGGGTATGTGATGCCCGCGGTGTACTAGGGTATGTGGTGCCCGCGGTATACTTGGGTATGTGGTGCCCGCGGTGTACTTGGGTATGTGGTGCCCGCGGTATACTTGGGTACGTGGTGCCCACGGTGTACTTGGGTATGTGGTGCCCGCGGTGTACTAGTGTATGTGGTGCCCGCGATGTATTAGGGTATGTGGTGCCCGCGGTATACTTGGGTATGTGGTGCCCGCGGTGTACTTGGGTTTGTGGTGCCCGCGGTATACTTGGGTACGTGGTGCCCACGGTGTACTTGGGTATGTGGTGCCCGCGGTTTACTAGTGTATGTGGTGCCCGCGGTGTACTAGTGTATGTGGTGCCCGCGGTATACTTGGGTATGTGGTGCCCGCGGTGTACTTGGGTATGTTGTGCCCACGGTGTACTTGGGTATGTGATGCCCGCGGTGTATTTGGGTATGTGATGCCCGCGGTGTACTAGGGTATGTGATGCCCGTGGTGTACTAGGGTATGTGGTGCCCGCGGTGTACTAGGGTTTGTGGTGCCCGCGGTGTACTAGGATGTGTGGTGCTCGCGGTATACTTGGGTATGTGGTGCCCGCGGTGTATTTGGGTATGTGGTGCCCACGGTGTACTTGGGTATGTGGTGCCCGCGGTGTACTAGGGTATGTGGTGCCCGCGGTATACTTGGGTATGTGGTGCCCGCGGTGTACTTGGGTATGTGGTGCCCACGGTGTAGTTGGGTATGTGATGCCCACGGTGTAGTTGGGTATGTGATGCCCGCGGTGTACTAGGGTATGTGGTGCCCGCGGTATACTTAGGTATGTGATGCCCACGGTGAACTTGGGTATGTGATGCCCGCGATGTACTAGGGTATGTGATGCCCGCGGTGTAGTTGGGTATGTGGTGCCCGCGGTGTAGTTGGGTATGTGGTGCCCGCGGTATACTAAGGTATGTGATGCCCACTGTGTACTAGGGTATGTGATGCCCGCGGTGTACTAGGGTATGTGGTGCCCGCGGTGTACAAGGGTATGTGGTGCCCGCGGTATACTTGGGTATTTGGTGCCCGCGGTGTACTTGGGTATGTGGTGCCCACGGTGTACTAGGGTATGTGGTGCCCGCGGTGTACTAAGGTATGTGATGCCCGCGGTGTACTAGGGTATGTGGCGCCCGCGGTATACTTGGGTATGTGGTGCCCGCGGTATACTTGGGTACGTGGTGCCCACGGTGTACTTGGGTATGTGGTGCCCGCGGTGTACTAGTGTATGTGGTGCCCGCGGTGTACTAGTGTATGTGGTGCCCGCGGTATACTTGGGTATGTGGTGCCCGCGGTGTACTTGGGTATGTGGTGCCCACGGTGTTTTTGGGTATGTGATGCCCGCGGTGTATTTGGGTATGTGATGCCCGCGGTGTACTTGGGTATGTGGTGCCCGCGGTGTACTAGGGTATGTGATGCCCGCGATGAAGTTGGGTATGTGATGCCCGCAGTGTAGTTGGGTATGTGATGCCCGCGGTGTATTTGGGTATGTGATGCCCACGGTGTACTTGGGTATGTGATGCCCGCGGTGTACTAGGGTATGTGGTGCCTGCGGTGTACTAGGGTTTGTGGTGCCCGCGGTGTAGTAGGATGTGTGGTGCCCGCGGTAAACTTGGGTATGTGGTGCCCGCGGTATACTTGGGTATGTGGTGCCCGCGGTATACTTGGGTATGTGATGCCCACGGTGTACTAGGGTATGTGGTGCCCGCGATGTAGTTGGGTATGTGGTGCCCGCGGTGTACTTGGGTATGTGATGCCCGCGGTGTACTTGGGTACGTGGTGCCTACGGTGTACTTGGGTATGTGGTGCCCGCGGTGTACTAGGGTATGTGGTGCCCGCGATGTTTTAGGGTATGTAGTGCCCGCGGTATACTTGGGTATGTGGCGCCCGCGATGAAGATGGGTATGTGATGCCCGCGGTGTATTTGGGTATGTGATGCCCACGGTGTACTAGGATATGTGGTGGCCGCGGTATACTTGAGTATGTGATGCCCGCGGTGTACTAGGGTATGTGATGCCCGCGGGTTACTTGGGTATGTGGTGCCCGCGGCGTACTAGGGTATGTGATGCCCGCGGTATAGTTGGGTATGTGGTGCCCGCGGTGTACTTGGGTATGTGGTGCCCGCGGTGTACTAGGGTATGTGATGCCCGCGGTGTAGTTGGGTATGTGGTGCCCGCGTTGTACTTGGGTATGTGGTGCCCACGGTGTTCTTGGGTATGTGGTGCCCGCGGTGTACTAGGGTATGTGATGCCCGCGGTGTACTTGGGTATTTGGTGCCTGCGGTGTACTTGGGTATGTGGTGCCCACGGTGTATTTGGGTATGTGATGCCCGTGGTCTAGTTGGGTATGTGGTGCCCGCAGTGTACTTGGGTATGTGGTGCCCACGGTGTACTTGGGTATGTGATGCCCGCGGTGTACTAAGGTATGTGGTGCCCGCGGTGTACTTGGGTATGTGGTGCCCACGGTGTACTAAGGTATGTGGTGCCCGCGGTATACTTGGGTACGTGGTGCCTACGGTGTACTTGGGTATATGGTGCCCGCGGTGTACTAGTGTATGTGGTGCCCGCGGTGTAGTTGGGTATGTGGTGCCCGCGGTATACTTAGGTATGTGATGCCCACTGTGTACTAGGGTATGTGATGCCCGCGGTGTACTAGGGTATGTGGTGCCCGCGGTGTACAAGGGTATGTGGTGCCCACGGTGTAGTTGGGTATGTGATGCCCGCGGTGTACTAGGGTATGTGGTGCCCGCGGTATACTTGGGTATGTGGTGCCCGCGGTGTACTAGGGTATGTGGTGCCCACGGTGTAGTTGGGTATGTGATGCTCGCGGTGTACTAGGGTATGTGGTGCCCGCGGTATACTTGGGTATGTGATGCCCACGGTGTACTTGGGTATGTGATGCCCGCGGTGTACTTGGGTATGTGATGCCCGCGGTGTTCTAGGGTATGTGGTGCCCGCAGTGTACTAGGGTTTGTGGTGCCCGCGGTGTAGTAGGATGTGTGGTGCCCACGGTGTACTAGTGTATGTGGTGCCCGCGGTGTACTAGTGTATGTGGTGCCCGCGGTATACTTGGGTATGTGGTGCCCGCGGTGTACTTGGGTATGTGATGCCCGCGGTGTATTTGGGTATGTGATGCCCGCGGTGTACTTGGGTATGTGGTGCCCGCGGTGTACTAGGGTATGTGATGCCCGCGATGAAGTTGGGTATGTGATGCCCGCAGTGAAGTTGGGTATGTGATGCCCGCGGTGTATTTGGGTATGTGATGCCCACGGTGTACTTGGGTATGTGATGCCCGCGGTGTACTAGGGTATGTGGTGCCCGCGGTGTACTAGGGTTTGTGGTGCCCGCGGTGTAGTAGGATGTGTGGTGCCCACGGTAAACTTGGGTATGTGGTGCCCGCGGTATACTTGGGTATGTGGTGCCCGCGGTATACTTGGGTATGTGATGCCCACGGTGTACAAGGGTATGTGGTGCCCGCGGTGTAGTTGGGTATGTTGTGCCCGCGGTGTACTTGGGTATGTGATGCCCGCGGTGTACTTGGGTACGTGGTGCCTACGGTGTACTTGGGTATGTGGTGCCCGCGGTGTACTAGGGTATGTGGTGCCCGCGATGTTTTAGGGTATGTAGTGCCCGCGGTATACTTGGGTATGTGGCGCCCGCGATGAAGATGGGTATGTGATGCCCGCGGTGTATTTGGGTATGTGATGCCCACGGTGTACTAGGATATGTGGTGGCCGCGGTATACTTGGGTATGTGATGCCCGCGGTGTACTAGGGTATGTGATGCCCGCGGGTTACTTGGGTATGTGGTGCCCGCGGCGTACTAGGGTATGTGATGCCCGCGGTATAGTTGGGTATGTGGTGCCCGCGGTGTACTTGGGTATGTGGTGCCCGCGGTGTACTAGGGTATGTGATGCCCGCGGTGTATTTGGGTATGTGGTGCCCGCGTTGTACTTGGGTCTGTGGTGCCCACGGTGTACTTGGGTATGTGGTGCCCGCGGTGTACTAGGGTATGTGGTGCCCGCGGTATACTTGGGTATTTGGTGCCTGCGGTGTACTTGGGTATGTGGTGCCCACGGTGTATTTGGGTATGTGATGCCCGTGGTCTAGTTGGGTATGTGGTGCCCGCAGTGTACTTGGGTATGTGGTGCCCGCGGTGTACTAGGGTATGTGGTGCCCGCGATGTTTTAGGGTATGTAGTGCCCGCGGTATACTTGGGTATGTGGCGCCCGCGATGAAGATGGGTATGTGATGCCCGCGGTGTATTTGGGTATGTGATGCCCACGGTGTACTAGGATATGTGGTGGCCGCGGTATACTTGGGTATGTGATGCCCGCGGTGTACTAGGGTATGTGATGCCCGCGGGTTACTTGGGTATGTGGTGCCCGCGGCGTACTAGGGTATGTGATGCCCGCGGTATAGTTGGGTATGTGGTGCCCGCGGTGTACTTGGGTATGTGGTGCCCGCGGTGTACTAGGGTATGTGATGCCCGCGGTGTAGTTGGGTATGTGGTGCCCGCGTTGTACTTGGGTCTGTGGTGCCCACGGTGTACTTGGGTATGTGGTGCCCGCGGTGTACTAGGGTATGTGGTGCCCGCGGTATACTTGGGTATTTGGTGCCTGCGGTGTACTTGGGTATGTGGTGCCCACGGTGTATTTGGGTATGTGATGCCCGTGGCCTAGTTGGGTATGTGGTGCCCGCAGTGTACTTGGGTATGTGGTGCCCGCGGTGTACTTGGGTATGTGGTGCCCGCGGTGTACTTGGGTATGTGATGCCCGCGGTGTATTTGGGTATGTGATGCCCACGGTGTACTAGGGTATGTGGTGCCCGCGGGATACTTGGGTATGTGGTTCCCGCGGTGTACTAGGGTATGTGATGCCCGCGGCTTACCTGGGTACGTTGTGCCCGCGGTGTACTAGGGTATGTGGTGCCCGCGGGTTACTTGGGTATGTGGTGCCCGCGGTGTACTAGCGTATGTGATGTCCGCGGTGTAGTTGGGTATGTGGTGCCCGCGGTGTACAAGGGTATGTGGTGCCCGCGGTATACTTGGGTATTTGGTGCCCGCGGTGTACTTAAGTATGTGGTGCCCACGGTGTACTAGGGTATGTGGTGCCCGCAGTGTACTAGGGTATGTGATGCCCGCGGTGTACTAGGGTATGTGGTGCCCGCGGGATACTTGGGTATGTGGTTCCCGCTGTGTACTAGGGTATGTGATGCCCGCGGTGTACTTGGGTATGTGGTGCCCACGGTGTACTAGGGTATGTGGTGCCCGCGGTGTACTAGGGTATGTGATGCCCGCGGTGTACTTGGGTATGTGGTGCCCGCGCTGTACTAGGGTATGTGATGCCCGCGGTGTAGTTGGGTATGTGGTGCCCGCGGTATACTTAGGTATGTGATGCCCACTGTGTACTAGGGTATGTGATGCCCGCGGTGTACTAGGGTATGTGATGCCCACGGTGTACTAGGATATGTGGTGGCCGCGGTATACTTGGGTATGTGATGCCCGCGGTGTACTAGGGTATGTGATGCCCGCGGGTTACTTGGGTATGTGGTGCCCGCGGCGTACTAGGGTATGTGATGCCCGCGGTATAGTTGGGTATGTGGTGCCCGCGGTGTACTTGGGTATGTGGTGCCCGCGGTGTACTAGGGTATGTGATGCCCGCGGTGTAGTTGGGTATGTGGTGCCCGCGTTGTACTTGGGTCTGTGGTGCCCACGGTGTACTTGGGTACGTGGTGCCTACGGTGTACTTGGGTATGTGGTGCCCGCGGTGTACTAGGGTATGTGGTGCCCGCGATGTTTTAGGGTATGTAGTGCCCGCGGTATACTTGGGTATGTGGCGCCCGCGATGAAGATGGGTATGTGATGCCCGCGGTGTATTTGGGTATGTGATGCCCACGGTGTACTAGGATATGTGGTGGCCGCGGTTTACTTGGGTATGTGATGCCCGCGGTGTACTAGGGTATGTGATGCCCGCGGGTTACTTGGGTATGTGGTGCCCGCGGCGTACTAGGGTATGTGATGCCCGCGGTATAGTTGGGTATGTGGTGCCCGCGGTGTACTTGGGTATGTGGTGCCCGCGGTGTACTAGGGTATGTGATGCCCGCGGTGTAGTTGGGTATGTGGTGCCCGCGTTGTACTTGGGTCTGTGGTGCCCACGGTGTACTTGGGTATGTGGTGCCCGCGGTGTACTAGGGTATGTGGTGCCCGCGGTATACTTGGGTATTTGGTGCCTGCGGTGTACTTGGGTATGTGGTGCCCACGGTGTATTTGGGTATGTGATGCCCGTGGTCTAGTTGGGTATGTGGTGCCCGCAGTGTACTTGGGTATGTGGTGCCCGCGGTGTACTTGGGTACGTGGTGCCTACGGTGTACTTGGGTATGTGGTGCCCGCGGTGTACTAGGGTATGTGGTGCCCGCGATGTTTTAGGGTATGTAGTGCCCGCGGTATACTTGGGTATGTGGCGCCCGCGATGAAGATGGGTATGTGATGCCCGCGGTGTATTTGGGTATGTGATGCCCACGGTGTACTAGGATATGTGGTGGCCGCGGTATACTTGGGTATGTGATGCCCGCGGTGTACTAGGGTATGTGATGCCCGCGGGTTACTTGGGTATGTGGTGCCCGCGGCGTACTAGGGTATGTGATGCCCGCGGTATAGTTGGGTATGTGGTGCCCGCGGTGTACTTGGGTATGTGGTGCCCGCGGTGTACTAGGGTATGTGATGCCCGCGGTGTAGTTGGGTATGTGGTGCCCGCGTTGTACTTGGGTCTGTGGTGCCCACGGTGTACTTGGGTATGTGGTGCCCGCGGTGTACTAGGGTATGTGGTGCCCGCGGTATACTTGGGTATTTGGTGCCTGCGGTGTACTTGGGTATGTGGTGCCCACGGTGTATTTGGGTATGTGATGCCCGTGGTCTAGTTGGGTATGTGGTGCCCGCAGTGTACTTGGGTATGTGGTGCCCGCGGTGAACTTGGGTATGTGGTGCCCGCGGTGTACTTGGGTATGTGATGCCCGCGGTGTATTTTGTTAAAATGTTATTTATAGCCTGTGTAATTAGTTGGTAGAACTGTCATTTCAAATAAATATGTCACTTCGTGACCGGTAACCAATTAGTGAGTTTTATTAGGTTATGGGCCTGCGCGATTTTAACGAGTTTTGCAGTGGAAAAACTGATATAAATAGTGCAAAATGTCGACAAACTTAATAGCGAGCATAAGCAAGTTAAAGGGGAGAGAAAATTACGAAGACTGGGCCTTTGCAGTAGAAAATTTCCTAGTTTTGGAGGGAATGGAAAAATGCCTAATGAAAGATGGCGATCCCAACGACGCGAAGGCGAAAGCGAAAATCATTTTGACAATAGATCCGAGTTTATTTGTGCATATCAAAACTGAAACAACTACTCAAGGACTATGGACAAAATTGAAAAAGCTATTTGATGATAATGGCTTTACAAGGCGCATTGGACTACTTCGTAATCTCATTTCAATTCGTCGAGAAGAAAGTGAATCTATGAACCATTATGTGATTTCAATACTTGAAACAAGTCAAAGATTAAATAATGCTGGATTCAAGATCAGTGACGAGTGGATTGGTTCCCTATTATTAGCTGGATTGCCTGAAAAGTTTGAACCGATGATCATGGCAATTGAACATTCGGGCATAGAAATGACGGCAGACGCCATTAAACCCAAATTGCTCGATATGGAAGACGAAAAAGAAGCTGCTACTACGTCACAGAGTGCGTTTGCGACGAAAGGTTGGCAACAAAAGAAAAAAAATCAAACGTCAACGTCAACAACTAATGTCAAATCAAACGCCAAATCAAATGTCAGATGTCATAAATGCAAACAGCTAGGACATTACAAAAATCAGTGCGAAAATACTCAGAAAAGCAAAGAATCGAATGCATTCAGTGCAGTATTTCTGAGTGGAAACTTCAATTCAACAGATTGGTACGTCGATAGCGGTGCAAGTTGTCATTTAACGTCAAAAAAGGACTGGTTGTTACACACAACTAAACAACAACAAGTCGACGAGATAATCATCGCTGATGAATCGAAAGTTCCAGTTGAAGGCTGTGGAGATGTGCAAATAACTACAGTTGTTGGACATACAGAACATGAAATTTCAGTAATGGGAGTGTTGTATGTGCCAAAATTGGCAACTAACTTACTATCAGTTAGCCAGTTATTGACAAAAGGAAATAAAGTGACATTTGGTGATAAGCACTGTAATATTTATAATCAGAATAGCAAACTTGTAGCTACTGCAGATCTAATTGGCGGTGTATACAAACTAAGAATCAAACAAGTTGATTGTTTGTTGACATCAGTACCGGGAAGTGTGTGGAATAGAAGGTTTGGCCATATAAATAGCAAAGACCTTAATGTGATGAGAGATGGTGCTGTTCAGGGTATGTCATACACAGATAAAGCACAGTTCAGCAAATCAAACTGTATTGTGTGTTGTGAGGGAAAGCAAGCCAGGTTGCCGTTTACTAATATTGGTAACAGAGGCAAGGAGCTACTCGATATAATACATGGAGATATCTGTGGGCCTATGGAAGAGAAATCTATAGGAGGAAAGAAATACTTCTTACTGCTTGTAGATGACTTCAGCAGGATGGCATTTGTTTACTTTATCAAGACAAAAGATGAAGTATTCTCACATTTTAAGCTATTTAAAACATTAGTGGAAACCCAGACGGGCAGAATGATCAAAGTGTTAAGGACAGATAATGGCATGGAATTCTGTAGTAAGAAATTTGAAGAATTCTTACAGGATGCAGGCATAGTTCATCAGAAAACTTGTCCTTACACACCGGAACAGAATGGTCTCTGTGAACGCTTTAACCGAACAGTGGTAGAAAAAGCAAGATGTATGCTGTACGATGCAGGGCTGCCTAAACGTTTTTGGGCAGAAGCAGTATGTACTGCTGTTTACTTACGTAACAGGTCCATAGCATCAGGTTTGAACAGCAAGACACCAATAGAGATCTGGACCGGAGATAAACCAGACGTCAGTAATCTTCGTATATTTGGAAGCAAAGTAATGGTACACATACCTAAGGAAAGAAGATTAAAATGGGACAAAAAGGCAGTCCAATGTATCTTAGTAGGCTATCCGGACAATGTTAAAGGTTACAGAGTTTACAATCCCATAACTAATTTGATAAGCAATTGCAGAGATATCGTTGTGATCCAGGAAGGAGTCAGTAGAAACGAAGCATCAATTGATATTAGTGAGAAGGTGATTGAGATTGAAAAGAAAGAGGTAATCAAGCAGGAAGTAAAGCCAGAAACAGTGGAGGATACAGAAAGTTGGAAACAAGAAGAAGAAATTCCATATGAGAACAGAGATTCAGTGGGGGATTTCAAGCTGGATGAATCTCTGAATAGTTCTAGTACTTCAGTTTACACAAATGCTGAGTCAGATGGAAATGGAACTTTAACACACTCTGATGGAGATGACCCTATTATTTCTGAAAAAGAAGAAATTCAGGCAGAAAAGAGATTAAGGAGACCTCCAGAACGCTATGGCCTTAATGCTTTAACTGTTTCAGATTGTTTACCAGTGACAGAGCAGATTGTTTTATCTGATGCAATGAATGGACCTGAGGCTGATCAATGGAAACTAGCCATGCGAGAGGAGCTGAAATCATTTCAGTACAATGATGCTTGGGAGCTCGTTGACATTCCTTGTGATGTATCAATTGTGCCGTGTAAGTGGGTGTTCAATAAAAAACTTGACGTTAGTGACAAAGTTAGATACCGTGCTAGACTTGTTGCAAAGGGGTTCACACAGCAACATGGTATAGACTATGTGGACACTTTCTCTCCAGTGGTAAGACATTCAACGTTGCGAATGTTATTTGCTCTTAGTGTACAGTGGAACATGGACATTACACACCTGGATGTGACAACTGCTTTTTTAAATGGACACTTAAAAGAAAACATTTACATGTCTATTCCTGAAGGTTTTGAAAATAAAGATTGTAAACCTGCTGATACTCCTATTGAATGTGGATTGAATTTAGAAAGATCTGAAAAATGTATCAAAGATATCCCTTATCAGAAACTGATAGGTAGTCTCATGTACTTGGCAGTCCTCACAAGACCAGACATAAGTTATTCTGTTAGTTACTTAAGCCAATTTAACAACTGTTATAATGAAAATCATTATAGTTATGCTAAAAGAATATTGAGATACTTACATAAGACTAAAAATTATTGTTTAATGTATAGCAAAGAAAATGTTAATTTAGTAGGCTATGTTGATGCCGATTGGGGTAGTGATTGTTTAGATAGGAAATCATACACTGGTTACTGTTTTAGATGGTGTGGTTCTGTGATTTCATGGCAAAGTCAAAAACAGAAAACTGTTTCCCTGTCTAGTACAGAAGCTGAATATATTGCTTTATCTGAGGCAACTCGAGAAGCTGTATATTTAAGGAATTTAATATATGAACTCACTGATCAAACACATGTAATAAAAATATTTTGTGATAATCAAAGTGCATTGAAAATAGCAACGAGTCATCAGACACATAATAGATCCAAACACATTGATGTAAGATTTCATTATGTAAAAGATGTTATTAAAAATAAATTTGTTGATATAGGATACATTTCAACACAAGAAATGCCTGCTGATTTGTTGACGAAGGGATTAAATTCATGTAAACATAATAAATTTCTAAAAATGTTAGGAATTGTAACAAATTAAAACTTATGTATTATTTTGTTAAGTGGGGGTGTTAAAATGTTATTTATAGCCTGTGTAATTAGTTGGTAGAACTGTCATTTCAAATAAATATGTCACTTCGTGACCGGTAACCAATTAGTGAGTTTTATTATATTTGGGTATGTGATGCCCACGGTGTACTAGGGTATGTGGTGCCCGCGGGATACTTGGGTATGTGGTTCCCGCGGTGTACTAGGGTATGTGATGCCCGCGGCTTACCTGGGTACGTTGTGCCCGCGGTGTACTAGGGTATGTGGTGCCCGCGGGTTACTTGGGTATGTGGTGCCCGCGGTGTACTAGGGTATGTGATGTCCGCGGTGTAGTTGGGTATGTGGTGCCCGCGGTGTACAAGGGTATGTGGTGCCCGCGGTATACTTGGGTATTTGGTGCCCGCGGTGTACTTAAGTATGTGGTGCCCACGGTGTACTAGGGTATGTGGTGCCCGCAGTGTACTAGGGTATGTGATGCCCGCGGTGTACTAGGGTATGTGGTGCCCGCGGGATACTTGGGTATGTGGTTCCCGCTGTGTACTAGGGTATGTGATGCCCGCGGTGTACTTGGGTATGTGGTGCCCACGGTGTACTAGGGTATGTGGTGCCCGCGGTGTACTAGGGTATGTGATGCCCGCGGTGTACTTGGGTATGTGGTGCCCGCGGTGTACTAGGGTATGTGATGCCCGCGGTGTAGTTGGGTATGTTGTGCCCGCGGTATACTTAGGTATGTGATGCCCACTGTGTACTAGGGTATGTGATGCCCGCGGTGTACTAGGGTATGTGATGCCCACGGTGTACTAGGATATGTGGTGGCCGCGGTATACTTGGGTATGTGATGCCCGCGGTGTACTAGGGTATGTGATGCCCGCGGGTTACTTGGGTATGTGGTGCCCGCGGCGTACTAGGGTATGTGATGCCCGCGGTATAGTTGGGTATGTGGTGCCCGCGGTGTACTTGGGTATGTGGTGCCCGCGGTGTACTAGGGTATGTGATGCCCGCGGTGTAGTTGGGTATGTGGTGCCCGCGGTGTACTTGGGTATGTGGTGCCCACGGTGTACTTGGGTATGTGGTGCCCGCGGTGTACTAGGGTATGTGGTGCCCGCGGTATACTTGGGTATTTGGTGCCTGCGGTGTACTTGGGTATGTGGTGCCCACGGTGTATTTGGGTATGTGATGCCCGTGGTCTAGTTGGGTATGTGGTGCCCGCAGTGTACTTGGGTATGTGGTGCCCGCGGTAAACTTGGGTATGTGGTGCCCGCGATGAAGTTGGGTATGTGATGCCCGCGGTGTAATTTGGTATGTGATGCCCACGGTGTACTAGGATATGTGGTGGCCGCGGTATACTTGGGTATGTGATGCCCGCGGTGTACTAGGGTATGTGATGCCCGCAGTGTACTTGGGTATGTGGTGCCCGCGGTATACTTGGGTATGTGGTGCCCGCGATGAAGTTGGGTATGTGATGCCCGCGGTGTATTTGGGTATGTGATGCCCACGGTGTACTAGGATATGTGGTGGCCGCGGTATACTTGGGTGTGTGATGCCCGCGGTGTACTAGGGTATGTGATGGCCGCGGTGTAGTTGGGTATGTGGTGCCCGCGGTGTACTAGGGTATGTGGTGCCCGCGGTGTACTAGGGTTTGTGGTGCCCGCGGTGTACTAGGATGTGTGGTGCCCGCGGTATACTTGGGTATGTGGTGCCCGCGGTATACTTGGGTATGTGGTGCCCGCGGTATACTTGGGTATGTGGTGCCCACGGTGTACTTGGGTATGTGGTGCCCGGGGTGAACTAGGGTATGTGATGCCCGCGGTGTACTAGGGTATGTGGTGCCCGCGGGATACTTGGGTATGTGGTTCCCGCTGTGTACTAGGGTATGTGATGCCCGCGGTGTACTTGGGTATGTGGTGCCCACGGTGTACTAGGGTATGTGGTGCCCGCGGTGTACTAGGGTATGTGATGCCCGCGGTGTACTTGGGTATGTGGTGCCCGCGGTGTACTAGGGTATGTGATGCCCGCGGTGTAGTTGGGTATGTTGTGCCCGCGGTATACTTAGGTATGTGATGCCCACTGTGTACTAGGGTATGTGATGCCCGCGGTGTACTAGGGTATGTGATGCCCACGGTGTACTAGGATATGTGGTGGCCGCGGTATACTTGGGTATGTGATGCCCGCGGTGTACTAGGGTATGTGATGCCCGCGGGTTACTTGGGTATGTGGTGCCCGCGGCGTACTAGGGTATGTGATGCCCGCGGTATAGTTGGGTATGTGGTGCCCGCGGTGTACTTGGGTATGTGGTGCCCGCGGTGTACTAGGGTATGTGATGCCCGCGGTGTAGTTGGGTATGTGGTGCCCGCGTTGTACTTGGGTCTGTGGTGCCCACGGTGTACTTGGGTATGTGGTGCCCGCGGTGTACTAGGGTATGTGGTGCCCGCGGTATACTTGGGTATTTGGTGCCTGCGGTGTACTTGGGTATGTGGTGCCCACGGTGTATTTGGGTATGTGATGCCCGTGGTCTAGTTGGGTATGTGGTGCCCGCAGTGTACTTGGGTATGTGGTGCCCGCGGTAAACTTGGGTATGTGGTGCCCGCGATGAAGTTGGGTATGTGATGCCCGCGGTGTAATTTGGTATGTGATGCCCACGGTGTACTAGGATATGTGGTGGCCGCGGTATACTTGGGTATGTGATGCCCGCGGTGTACTAGGGTATGTGATGCCCGCAGTGTACTTGGGTATGTGGTGCCCGCGGTATACTTGGGTATGTGGTGCCCGCGATGAAGTTGGGTATGTGATGCCCGCGGTGTATTTGGGTATGTGATGCCCACGGTGTACTAGGATATGTGGTGGCCGCGGTATACTTGGGTGTGTGATGCCCGCGGTGTACTAGGGTATGTGATGGCCGCGGTGTAGTTGGGTATGTGGTGCCCGCGGTGTACTAGGGTATGTGGTGCCCGCGGTGTACTAGGGTTTGTGGTGCCCGCGGTGTACTAGGATGTGTGGTGCCCGCGGTATACTTGGGTATGTGGTGCCCGCGGTATACTTGGGTATGTGGTGCCCGCGGTATACTTGGGTATGTGGTGCCCACGGTGTACTTGGGTATGTGGTGCCCGGGGTGAACTAGGGTATGTGATGCCCGTGGTGTACAAGGGTATGTGGTGCCCGCGGTATACTTGGGTATTTGGTGCCCGCGGTATACTTGGGTATGTGGTGCCTGCGGTATACTTGGGTATGTAGTGCCCGCGGTATAGTTGGGTCTGTGATGCCCGCGGTGTATTTGGGTATGTGATGCCCGTGGTGTACTAGGGTATGTGATGCCCGCGGTGTACTTGGGTACGTGGTGCCCACGGTGTAGTTGGGTATGTGGTGCCCGCGGTGTACTAGGGTATGTGGTGCCTGCGATGTATTAGGGTATGTGGTGCCCGCGGTGTACTTGGGTATGTGATGCCCGCGGTGTTATTGGGTATGTGATGCCCACGGTGTACTAAAGGATGTGGTGCCCGCGGTGTATTTGGGTATGTGATGCCCGCGGTGTACTAGGGTATGTGGTGCCCGCGGGATACTTGGGTATGTGGTGCCCGCGGTGTACTAGGGTATGTGGTGCCCGCGGTTTACTTGGGTATGTGATGCCCACGGTGTAGTTGGGTATGTGGTGCCCGCGGTGTACTTGGGTATGTGGTGCCCACGGTGTACTTGGGTATGTGGTGCCAGCGGTGTACTAGGGTATGTGATGCCCGCGGTGTACTTGGGTATGTGGTGCCCACGGTATACTTGGGTATGTGATGCCCGCGGTGTACTTGGGTACGTGGTGCCTACGGTGTACTTGGGTATGTGGTGCCCGCGGTGTACTAGGGTATGTGGTGCCCGCGATGTATTAGGGTATGTGGTGCCCGCGGTATACTTGGGTATGTGGCGCCCGCGATGAAGTTGGGTATGTGATGCCCGCGGTGTATTTGGGTATGTGATGCCCACGGTGTACTAGGATATGTGGTGGCCGCGGTATACTTGGGTATGTGATGCCCGCGGTGTACTAGGGTATGTGATGCCCGCGGGTTACTTGGGTATGTGGTGCCCGCGTTGTACTTGGGTATGTGGTGCCCGCGGTGTATTTGGGTATGTGATGCCCGCGGTGTACTAGGGTATGTGGTGCCCGCGGGATACTTGGGTATGTGGTGCCCGCGGTGTACTAGGGTATGTGGTGCCGCGGTATACTTGGGTATGTGATGCCTGCTGTGTACTAGGGTATGTGATGCCCGCGGGTTACTTGGGTATGTGGTGCCCGCGTTGTACTTGGGTATGTGGTGCCCACGGTGTACTTGGGTATGTGGTGCCCGCGGTGAACTAGGGTATGTGATGCCCGCGGTGTACAAGGGTATGTGGTGCCCGCGGTATACTTGGGTATTTGGTGCCCGCGGTATACTTGGGTATGTGGTGCCTGCGGTATACTTGGGTATGTAGTGCCCGCGGTATAGTTGGGTATGTGATGCCCGCGGTGTATTTGGGTATGTGATGCCCGTGGTGTACTAGGGTATGTGATGCCCGCGGTGTACTTGGGTACGTGGTGCCCACGGTGTAGTTGGGTATGTGGTGCCCGCGGTGTACTAGGGTATGTGGTGCCCGCGATGTATTAGGGTATGTGGTGCCCGCGGTGTACTTGGGTATGTGATGCCCTCGGTGTTATTGGGTATGTGATGCCCACGGTGTACTAAAGGATGTGGTGCCCGCGGTGTATTTGGGTATGTGATGCCCGCGGTGTACTAGGGTATGTGGTGCCCGCGGGATACTTGGGTATGTGATGCCCACGGTGTACTAGGGTATGTGGTTCCCGCGCTGTAGTTGGGTATGTGGTGCCCGCGGTGTAGTTGGGTATGTGGTGCCCACGGTGTACTTGGGTATGTGGTGCCCGCGGTGTACTTGGGTATGTGGTGCCCACGGTGTACTTGGGTATGTGGTGCCCGCGGTGTACTAGGGTATGTGATGCCCGCGGTGTACAAGGGTATGTGGTGCCCGCGGTATACTTGGGTATTTGGTGCCCGCGGTGTACTTGGGTATGTGGTGCCCGCGATGAAGTTGGGTATGTGATGCCCGCGGTGTATGTGGGTATGTGATGCCCGCGGTGTACTAGGATATGTGGTGGCCGCGGTATACTTGGTTATGTGAAGCCCGCGGTGTACTAGGGTATGTGATGCCCGCGGGTTACTTGGGTATGTGGTGCCCGCGGTGTACTAGGTTATGTGATGCCCGCGGTGTAGTTGGGTATGTGGTGCCCGCGGTGTACTAGGGTATGTGGTGCCCGCGGTGTACTAGGGTTTGTGGTGCCCGCGGTGTACTAGGATGTGTGGTGCCCGCGGTATACTTGGGTAAGTGGTGCCCGCGGTATACTTGGGTATGTGGTGCCCGCGGTATACTTGGGTATGTGATGCCCACGGTGTAGTTGGGTATGTGGTGCCCGCGGTATACTTGGGTATGTGGTGCCCACGGTGTACTTGGGTATGTGGTGCCCGCGGTGTACTAGGGTATGTGATGCCCGCGGTGTACTTGGGTATGTGGTGCCCGCGGTATACTTGGGTATGTGGTGCCCGCGGTGTACTTGGGTATGTGGTGCCCACGGTGTAGTTGGGTATGTGATGCCCGCGCTGTACTAGGGTATGTGGTGCCCGCGGTATACTTGGGAATGTGATGCCCACGGTGTACTTGGGTGTGTGATGCCCGCGGTGTATTTGGGTATGTGATGCCCACGGTGTACTAGGATATGTGGTGGCCGCGGTATACTTGGGTATGTGATGCCCGCGGTGTACTTGGGTATGTGGTGCCCGCGGTGTACTTGGGTATGTGGTGCCCACGGTGTAGTTGGGTATGTGATGCCCGCGGTGTACTAGGGTATGTGGTGCCCGCGGTATACTTGGGTATGTGATGCCCACGGTGTAGTTGGGTATGTGGTGCCCGCGGTGTACTTGGGTATGTGGTGCCCACGGTGTACTTGGGTATGTGGTGCCCGCGGTGTACTAGGGTATGTGATGCCCGCGGTGTACTAGGGTATGTGGTGCCCGCGGTATACTTGGGTATGTGGTGCCCGCGGTGTACTTGGGTATGTGGTGCCCACGGTGTAGTTGGGTATGTGGTGCCCGCGGTATACTTGGGTATGTAGTGCCCGCGGTATAGTTGGGTATGTGATGCCCGCGGTGTATTTGGGTATGTGATGCCCGTGGTGTACTAGGGTATGTGGTGCCCGCGGTATACTTCGGTATGTGGTGCCCGCGGTGTACTTGGGTATGTGGTGCCCACGGTGTAGTTGGGTATGTGGTGCCCGCGGTATACTTGGGTATGTGGTGCCTACGGTATACTTGGGTATGTGGTTCCCGCGGTGTACTAGGGTATATGATGCCCGCGGCTTACCTGGGTATGTTGTGCCCGCGGTGTACTAGGGTATGTGGTGCCCGCGGGTTACTTGGGTATGTGGTGCCCGCGGTATACTTGGGTATGTGATGCCCGCGGTGTACTAGGGTATGTGGTGCCCGCGGTGTACTAGGGTATGTGGTGCCCGCGGTGTACTAGGATGTGTGGTGCCCGCGGTATACTTGGGTATGTGGTGCCCGCGGTATACTTGGGTATGTGGTGCCCGCGGTATACTTGGGTATGTGATGCCCACGGTGTACTAGGGTATGTGGTGCCCGCGGTGTAGTTGGGTAGTGGTGCCCGCGGTGTACTTGGGTATGTGATGCCCACGGTGTACTAGGGTATGTGGTGCCCGCGGTGTAGTTGGGTATGTGATGCCCGCGGTGTACTTGGGTACGTGGTGCCTACGGTGTACTTGGGTATGTGGTGCCCGCGGTGTACTAGGGTATGTGGTGCCCGCGATGTATTAGGGTATGTGGTGCCCGCGGTATACTTGGGTATGTGGTGGCCGCGGTATACTTGGGTATGTGATGCCCACGGTGTACTAGGGTATGTGATGCCCGCGGGTTACTTGGGTATGTGGTGCCCGCGGCGTACTAGGGTATGTGATGCCCGCGGTGTAGTTGGGTATGTGGTGCCCGCGGTATACTTGGGTATGTGATGCCCACGGTGTAGTTGGGTATGTGGTGCCCGCGGTGTACTTGGGTATGTGGTGCCCACGGTGTACTTGGGTATGTGGTGCCCGCGGTGTACTAGGGTATGTGATGCCCGCGGTGTACTAGGGTATGTGGTGCCCGCGGTATACTTGGGTATGTGGTGCCCGCGGTGTACTTGGGTATGTGGTGCCCACGGTGTAGTTGGGTATGTGATGCCCGCGCTGTACTAGGGTATGTGGTGCCCGCGGTATACTTGGGAATGTGATGCCCACGGTGTACTTGGGTGTGTGATGCCCGCGGTGTATTTGGGTATGTGATGCCCACGGTGTACTAGGATATGTGATGCCCGCGGTATACTTGGGTATGTGGTGCCCGCGGTGTACTTGGGTATGTGGTGCCCACGGTGTACTTGGGTATGTGGTGCCCGCGGTGTACTAGGGTATGTGATGCCCGCGGTGTACTAGGGCATGTGGTGCCCGCGGTATTCTTGGGTATGTGGTGCCCGCGGTGTACTTGGGTATGTGGTGCCCACGGTGTAGTTGGGTATGTGGTACCCGCGGTATACTTGGGTATGTAGTGCCCGCGGTATAGTTGGGTATGTGATGCCCGCGGTGTATTTGGGTATGTGATGCCCGTGGTGTACTAGGGTATGTGGTGCCCGCGGTATACTTGGGTATGTGGTGCCCGCGGTGTACTTGGGTATGTGGTGCCCACGGTGTAGTTGGGTATGTGGTGCCCGCGGTATACTTGGGTCTGTGGTGCCCACGGTGTACTTGGGTATGTGGTGCCCGCGGTGTACTAGGGTATGTGGTGCCCGCGGTATACTTGGGTATTTGGTGCCTGCGGTGTACTTGGGTATGTGGTGCCCACGGTGTATTTGGGTATGTGATGCCCGTGGTCTAGTTGGGTATGTGGTGCCCGCAGTGTACTTGGGTATGTGGTGCCCGCGGTAAACTTGGGTATGTGGTGCCCGCGATGAAGTTGGGTATGTGATGCCCGCGGTGTAATTTGGTATGTGATGCCCACGGTGTACTAGGATATGTGGTGGCCGCGGTATACTTGGGTATGTGATGCCCGCGGTGTACTAGGGTATGTGATGCCCGCAGTGTACTTGGGTATGTGGTGCCCGCGGTATACTTGGGTATGTGGTGCCCGCGATGAAGTTGGGTATGTGATGCCCGCGGTGTATTTGGGTATGTGATGCCCACGGTGTACTAGGATATGTGGTGGCCGCGGTATACTTGGGTGTGTGATGCCCGCGGTGTACTAGGGTATGTGATGGCCGCGGTGTAGTTGGGTATGTGGTGCCCGCGGTGTACTAGGGTATGTGGTGCCCGCGGTGTACTAGGGTTTGTGGTGCCCGCGGTGTACTAGGATGTGTGGTGCCCGCGGTATACTTGGGTATGTGGTGCCCGCGGTATACTTG
Organism: Ecliptopera silaceata; assembly: GCA_932527185.1. Taxonomy (NCBI): domain Eukaryota; kingdom Metazoa; phylum Arthropoda; class Insecta; order Lepidoptera; family Geometridae; genus Ecliptopera; species Ecliptopera silaceata. Next base: position 1,861,643 of record OW052208.1, on the reverse strand, counting down.
GGTATGTGGTGCCCGCGGTATACTTGGGTATGTGGTGCCCACGGTGTACTTGGGTATGTGGTGCCCGGGGTGAACTAGGGTATGTGATGCCCGCGGTGTACAAGGGTATGTGGTGCCCGCGGTATACTTGGGTATTTGGTGCCCGCGGTATACTTGGGTATGTGGTGCCTGCGGTATACTTGGGTATGTAGTGCCCGCGGTATAGTTGGGTCTGTGATGCCCGCGGTGTATTTGGGTATGTGATGCCCGTGGTGTACTAGGGTATGTGATGCCCGCGGTGTACTTGGGTACGTGGTGCCCACGGTGTAGTTGGGTATGTGGTGCCCGCGGTGTACTAGGGTATGTGGTGCCTGCGATGTATTAGGGTATGTGGTGCCCGCGGTGTACTTGGGTATGTGATGCCCGCGGTGTTATTGGGTATGTGATGCCCACGGTGTACTAAAGGATGTGGTGCCCGCGGTGTATTTGGGTATGTGATGCCCGCGGTGTACTAGGGTATGTGGTGCCCGCGGGATACTTGGGTATGTGGTGCCCGCGGTGTACTAGGGTATGTGGTGCCCGCGGTTTACTTGGGTATGTGATGCCCACGGTGTAGTTGGGTATGTGGTGCCCGCGGTGTACTTGGGTATGTGGTGCCCACGGTGTACTTGGGTATGTGGTGCCAGCGGTGTACTAGGGTATGTGATGCCCGCGGTGTACTTGGGTATGTGGTGCCCACGGTATACTTGGGTATGTGATGCCCGCGGTGTACTTGGGTACGTGGTGCCTACGGTGTACTTGGGTATGTGGTGCCCGCGGTGTACTAGGGTATGTGGTGCCCGCGATGTATTAGGGTATGTGGTGCCCGCGGTATACTTGGGTATGTGGCGCCCGCGATGAAGTTGGGTATGTGATGCCCGCGGTGTATTTGGGTATGTGATGCCCACGGTGTACTAGGATATGTGGTGGCCGCGGTATACTTGGGTATGTGATGCCCGCGGTGTACTAGGGTATGTGATGCCCGCGGGTTACTTGGGTATGTGGTGCCCGCGTTGTACTTGGGTATGTGGTGCCCGCGGTGTATTTGGGTATGTGATGCCCGCGGTGTACTAGGGTATGTGGTGCCCGCGGGATACTTGGGTATGTGGTGCCCGCGGTGTACTAGGGTATGTGGTGCCCGCGGGATACTTGGGTATGTGGTGCCCGCGGTGTACTAGGGTATGTGATGCCCACGGTGTACTAGGATATGTGGTGGCCGCGGTATACTTGGGTATGTGATGCCTGCTGTGTACTAGGGTATGTGGTGCCCACGGTGTACTTGGGTATGTGGTGCCCGCGGTGAACTAGGGTATGTGATGCCCGCGGTGTACAAGGGTATGTGGTGCCCGCGGTATACTTGGGTATTTGGTGCCCGCGGTATACTTGGGTATGTGGTGCCTGCGGTATACTTGGGTATGTAGTGCCCGCGGTATAGTTGGGTATGTGATGCCCGCGGTGTATTTGGGTATGTGATGCCCGTGGTGTACTAGGGTATGTGATGCCCGCGGTGTACTTGGGTACGTGGTGCCCACGGTGTAGTTGGGTATGTGGTGCCCGCGGTGTACTAGGGTATGTGGTGCCCGCGATGTATTAGGGTATGTGGTGCCCGCGGTGTACTTGGGTATGTGATGCCCGCGGTGTTATTGGGTATGTGATGCCCACGGTGTACTAAAGGATGTGGTGCCCGCGGTGTATTTGGGTATGTGATGCCCGCGGTGTACTAGGGTATGTGGTGCCCGCGGGATACTTGGGTATGTGGTGCCCGCGGTGTACTAGGGTATGTGGTGCCCGCGGTTAACTTGGGTATGTGGTGCCCGCGGTGTACTAGGGTATGTGATGCCCGCAGTGTACTTAGGTATGTGGTGCCCGCGGTATACTTGGGTATGTGGTGCTCGCGATGAAGTTGGGTATGTGATGCCCGCGGTGTATTTGGGTATGTGATGCCCACGGTGTACTAGGATATTTGGTGGCCGCGGTATACTTGGGTGTGTTATGCCCGCGGTGTACTAGGGTATGTGATGCCCGCGGGTTACTTAGGTATTTGGTGCCCGCGGTTTACTTGGGTATGTGATGCCCACGGTGTACTAGGGTATGTGGTTCCCGCGCTGTAGTTGGGTATGTGGTGCCCGCGGTGTAGTTGGGTATGTGGTGCCCACGGTGTACTTGGGTATGTGGTGCCCGCGGTGTACTTGGGTATGTGGTGCCCACGGTGTACTTGGGTATGTGGTGCCCGCGGTGTACTAGGGTATGTGATGCCCGCGGTGTACAAGGGTATGTGGTGCCCGCGGTATACTTGGGTATTTGGTGCCCGCGGTGTACTTGGGTATGTGGTGCCCGCGATGAAGTTGGGTATGTGATGCCCGCGGTGTATTTGGGTATGTGATGCCCGCGGTGTACTAGGATATGTGGTGGCCGCGGTATACTTGGTTATGTGATGCCCGCGGTGTACTAGGGTATGTGATGCCCGCGGGTTACTTGGGTATGTGGTGCCCGCGGTGTACTAGGTTATGTGATGCCCGCGGTGTAGTTGGGTATGTGGTGCCCGCGGTGTACTAGGGTATGTGGTGCCCGCGGTGTACTAGGGTTTGTGGTGCCCGCGGTGTACTAGGATGTGTGGTGCCCGCGGTATACTTGGGTATGTGGTGCCCGCGGTATACTTGGGTATGTGGTGCCCGCGGTATACTTGGGTATGTGATGCCCACGGTGTAGTTGGGTATGTGGTGCCCGCGGTATACTTGGGTATGTGGTGCCCACGGTGTACTTGGGTATGTGGTGCCCGCGGTGTACTAGGGTATGTGATGCCCGCGGTGTACTAGGGTATGTGGTGCCCGCGGTATACTTGGGTATGTGGTGCCCGCGGTGTACTTGGGTATGTGGTGCCCACGGTGTAGTTGGGTATGTGATGCCCGCGCTGTACTAGGGTATGTGGTGCCCGCGGTATACTTGGGAATGTGATGCCCACGGTGTACTTGGGTGTGTGATGCCCGCGGTGTATTTGGGTATGTGATGCCCACGGTGTACTAGGATATGTGGTGGCCGCGGTATACTTGGGTATGTGATGCCCGCGGTGTACTTGGGTATGTGGTGCCCGCGGTGTACTTGGGTATGTGGTGCCCACGGTGTAGTTGGGTATGTGATGCCCGCGGTGTACTAGGGTATGTGGTGCCCGCGGTATACTTGGGTATGTGATGCCCACGGTGTAGTTGGGTATGTGGTGCCCGCGGTGTACTTGGGTATGTGGTGCCCACGGTGTACTTGGGTATGTGGTGCCCGCGGTGTACTAGGGTATGTGATGCCCGCGGTGTACTAGGGTATGTGGTGCCCGCGGTATACTTGGGTATGTGGTGCCCGCGGTGTACTTGGGTATGTGGTGCCCACGGTGTAGTTGGGTATGTGGTGCCCGCGGTATACTTGGGTATGTAGTGCCCGCGGTATAGTTGGGTATGTGATGCCCGCGGTGTATTTGGGTATGTGATGCCCGTGGTGTACTAGGGTATGTGGTGCCCGCGGTATACTTGGGTATGTGGTGCCCGCGGTGTACTTGGGTATGTGGTGCCCACGGTGTAGTTGGGTATGTGGTGCCCGCGGTATACTTGGGTATGTGGTGCCTACGGTATACTTGGGTATGTGGTTCCCGCGGTTTACTAGGGTATATGATGCCCGCGGCTTACCTGGGTATGTTGTGCCCGCGGTGTACTAGGGTATGTGGTGCCCGCGGGTTACTTGGGTATGTGGTGCCCGCGGTATACTTGGGTATGTGATGCCCGCGGTGTACTAGGGTATGTGGTGCCCGCGGTGTACTAGGGTTTGTGGTGCCCGCGGTGTAGTAGGATGTGTGGTGCCCGCGGTATACTTGGGTATGTGGTGCCCGCGGTATACTTGGGTATGTGGTGCCCGCGGTATACTTGGGTATGTGATGCCCACGGTGTACTAGGGTATGTGGTGCCCGCGGTGTAGTTGGGTAGTGGTGCCCGCGGTGTACTTGGGTATGTGATGCCCACGGTGTACTAGGGTATGTGGTGCCCGCGGTGTAGTTGGGTATGTGATGCCCGCGGTGTACTTGGGTACGTGGTGCCTACGGTGTACTTGGGTATGTGGTGCCCGCGGTGTACTAGGGTATGTGGTGCCCGCGGTGTACTTGGGTATGTGGTGCCCGCGGTATACTTGGGTATGTGGTGGCCGCGGTATACTTGGGTATGTGATGCCCACGGTGTACTAGGGTATGTGATGCCCGCGGGTTACTTGGGTATGTGGTGCCCGCGGCGTACTAGGGTATGTGATGCCCGCGGTGTAGTTGGGTATGTGGTGCCCGCGGTATACTTGGGTATGTGATGCCCACGGTGTAGTTGGGTATGTGGTGCCCGCGGTGTACTAGGGTATGTGGTGCCCGCGGTATACTTGGGTATGTGGTGCCCGCGGTGTACTTGGGTATGTGGTGCCCACGGTGTAGTTGGGTATGTGATGCCCGCGCTGTACTAGGGTATGTGGTGCCCGCGGTATACTTGGGAATGTGATGCCCACGGTGTACTTGGGTGTGTGATGCCCGCGGTGTATTTGGGTATGTGATGCCCACGGTGTACTAGGATATGTGGTGGCCGCGGTATACTTGGGTATGTGATGCCCGCGGTGTACTTGGGTATGTGGTGCCCGCGGTGTACTTGGGTATGTGGTGCCCACGGTGTAGTTGGGTATGTGATGCCCGCGGTGTACTAGGGTATGTGGTGCCCGCGGTATACTTGGGTATGTGATGCCCACGGTGTAGTTGGGTATGTGGTGCTCACGGTGTACTTGGGTATGTGGTGCCCGCGGTGTACTAGGGTATGTGATGCCCGCGGTGTACTAGGGTATGTGGTGCCCGCGGTATACTTGGGTATGTGGTGCCCGCGGTGTACTTGGGTATGTGGTGCCCACGGTGTAGTTGGGTATGTGGTGCCCGCGGTATACTTGGGTATGTAGTGCCCGCGGTATAGTTGGGTATGTGATGCCCGCGGTGTATTTGGGTATGTGATGCCCGCGGTGTACTAGGGTATGTGGTGCCCGCGGTATACTTGGGTATGTGGTGCCCGCGGTGTACTTGGGTATGTGGTGCCCACGGTGTAGTTGGGTATGTGGTGCCCGCGGTATACTTGGGTATGTGGTGCCTACGGTATACTTGGGTATGTGGTTCCCGCGGTGTACTAGGGTATATGATGCCCGCGGCTTACCTGGGTATGTTGCGCCCGCGGTGTACTAGGGTATGTGGTGCCCGCGGGTTACTTGGGTATGTGGTGCCCGCGGTATACTTGGGTATGTGATGCCCGCGGTGTACTAGGGTATGTGGTGCCCGCGGTGTACTAGGGTTTGTGGTGCCCGCGGTGTAGTAGGATGTGTGGTGCCCGCGGTATACTTGGGTATGTGGTGCCCGCGGTATACTTGGGTATGTGGTGCCCGCGGTATACTTGGGTATGTGATGCCCACGGTGTACTAGGGTATGTGGTGCCCGCGGTGTAGTTGGGTATGTGGTGCCCGCGGTGTACTTGGGTATGTGATGCCCACGGTGTACTAGGGTATGTGGTGCCCGCGGTGTAGTTGGGTATGTGATGCCCGCGGTGTACTTGGGTACGTGGTGCCTACGGTGTACTTGGGTATGTGGTGCCCGCGGTGTACTAGGGTATGTGGTGCCCGCGATGTTTTAGGGTATGTGGTGCCCGCGGTATACTTGGGTATGTTGTGGCCGCGGTATACTTGGGTATGTGATGCCCACGGTGTACTAGGGTATGTGATGCCCGCGGGTTACTTGGGTATGTGGTGCCCGCGGCGTACTAGGGTATGTGATGCCCGCGGTGTAGTTGGGTATGTGGTGCCCGCGGTGTACTTGGGTATGTGGTGCCCGCGGTGTACTAGGGTATGTGATGCCCGCGGTATACTTGGGTATGTGGTGCCCGCGGTGTACTTGGGTATGTGGTGCCCACGGTGTACTTGGGTATGTGGTGCCCGCGGTGTACTAGGGTATGTGATGCCCGCGGTGTACTAGGGCATGTGGTGCCCGCGGTATTCTTGGGTATGTGGTGCCCACGGTGTACTTGGGTATGTGGTGCCCGCGGTGTACTAGGGTATGTGATGCCCGCGGTGTACTTGGGTATGTGGTGCCCGCGGTATACTTGGGTATGTGGTGCCCGCGGTGTACTTGGGTATGTGGTGCCCACGGTGTAGTTGGGTATGTGATGCCCGCGCTGTACTAGGGTATGTGGTGCCCGCGGTATACTTGGGAATGTGATGCCCACGGTGTACTTGGGTGTGTGATGCCCGCGGTGTATTTGGGTATGTGATGCCCACGGTGTACTAGGATATGTGGTGGCCGCGGTATACTTGGGTATGTGATGCCCGCGGTGTACTTGGGTATGTGGTGCCCGCGGTGTACTTGGGTATGTGGTGCCCACGGTGTAGTTGGGTATGTGATGCCCGCGGTGTACTAGGGTATGTGGTGCCCGCGGTATACTTGGGTATGTGATGCCCACGGTGTAGTTGGGTATGTGGTGCCCGCGGTGTACTTGGGTATGTGGTGCCCACGGTGTACTTGGGTATGTGGTGCCCGCGGTGTACTAGGGTATGTGATGCCCGCGGTGTACTAGGGTATGTGGTGCCCGCGGTATACTTGGGTATGTGGTGCCCGCGGTGTACTTGGGTATGTGGTGCCCGCGGTGTAGTTGGGTATGTGGTGCCCGCGGTATACTTGGGTATGTAGTGCCCGCGGTATAGTTGGGTATGTGATGCCCGCGGTGTATTTGGGTATGTGATGCCCGTGGTGTACTAGGGTATGTGGTGCCCGCGGTATACTTCGGTATGTGGTGCCCGCGGTGTACTTGGGTATGTGGTGCCCACGGTGTAGTTGGGTATGTGGTGCCCGCGGTATACTTGGGTATGTGGTGCCTACGGTATACTTGGGTATGTGGTTCCCGCGGTGTACTAGGGTATATGATGCCCGCGGCTTACCTGGGTATGTTGTGCCCGCGGTGTACTAGGGTATGTGGTGCCCGCGGGTTACTTGGGTATGTGGTGCCCGCGGTATACTTGGGTATGTGATGCCCGCGGTGTACTAGGGTATGTGGTGCCCGCGGTGTACTAGGGTTTGTGGTGCCCGCGGTGTAGTAGGATGTGTGGTGCCCGCGGTATACTTGGGTATGTGGTGCCCGCGGTATACTTGGGTATGTGGTGCCCGCGGTATACTTGGGTATGTGATGCCCACGGTGTACTAGGGTATGTGGTGCCCGCGGTGTAGTTGGGTAGTGGTGCCCGCGGTGTACTTGGGTATGTGATGCCCACGGTGTACTAGGGTATGTGGTGCCCGCGGTGTAGTTGGGTATGTGATGCCCGCGGTGTACTTGGGTACGTGGTGCCTACGGTGTACTTGGGTATGTGGTGCCCGCGGTGTACTAGGGTATGTGGTGCCCGCGATGTATTAGGGTATGTGGTGCCCGCGGTATACTTGGGTATGTGGTGGCCGCGGTATACTTGGGTATGTGATGCCCACGGTGTACTAGGGTATGTGATGCCCGCGGGTTACTTGGGTATGTGGTGCCCGCGGCGTACTAGGGTATGTGATGCCCGCGGTGTAGTTGGGTATGTGGTGCCCGCGGTATACTTGGGTATGTGATGCCCACGGTGTAGTTGGGTATGTGGTGCCCGCGGTGTACTTGGGTATGTGGTGCCCACGGTGTACTTGGGTATGTGGTGCCCGCGGTGTACTAGGGTATGTGATGCCCGCGGTGTACTAGGGTATGTGGTGCCCGCGGTATACTTGGGTATGTGGTGCCCGCGGTGTACTTGGGTATGTGGTGCCCACGGTGTAGTTGGGTATGTGATGCCCGCGCTGTACTAGGGTATGTGGTGCCCGCGGTATACTTGGGAATGTGATGCCCACGGTGTACTTGGGTGTGTGATGCCCGCGGTGTATTTGGGTATGTGATGCCCACGGTGTACTAGGATATGTGATGCCCGCGGTATACTTGGGTATGTGGTGCCCGCGGTGTACTTGGGTATGTGGTGCCCACGGTGTACTTGGGTATGTGGTGCCCGCGGTGTACTAGGGTATGTGATGCCCGCGGTGTACTAGGGCATGTGGTGCCCGCGGTATTCTTGGGTATGTGGTGCCCGCGGTGTACTTGGGTATGTGGTGCCCACGGTGTAGTTGGGTATGTGGTACCCGCGGTATACTTGGGTATGTAGTGCCCGCGGTATAGTTGGGTATGTGATGCCCGCGGTGTATTTGGGTATGTGATGCCCGTGGTGTACTAGGGTATGTGGTGCCCGCGGTATACTTGGGTATGTGGTGCCCGCGGTGTACTTGGGTATGTGGTGCCCACGGTGTAGTTGGGTATGTGGTGCCCGCGGTATACTTGGGTCTGTGGTGCCCACGGTGTACTTGGGTATGTGGTGCCCGCGGTGTACTAGGGTATGTGGTGCCCGCGGTATACTTGGGTATTTGGTGCCTGCGGTGTACTTGGGTATGTGGTGCCCACGGTGTATTTGGGTATGTGATGCCCGTGGTCTAGTTGGGTATGTGGTGCCCGCAGTGTACTTGGGTATGTGGTGCCCGCGGTAAACTTGGGTATGTGGTGCCCGCGATGAAGTTGGGTATGTGATGCCCGCGGTGTAATTTGGTATGTGATGCCCACGGTGTACTAGGATATGTGGTGGCCGCGGTATACTTGGGTATGTGATGCCCGCGGTGTACTAGGGTATGTGATGCCCGCGGTGTACTTGGGTATGTGGTGCCCGCGGTATACTTGGGTATGTGGTGCCCGCGATGAAGTTGGGTATGTGATGCCCGCGGTGTATTTGGGTATGTGATGCCCACGGTGTACTAGGATATGTGGTGGCCGCGGTATACTTGGGTGTGTGATGCCCGCGGTGTACTAGGGTATGTGATGGCCGCGGTGTAGTTGGGTATGTGGTGCCCGCGGTGTACTAGGGTATGTGGTGCCCGCGGTGTACTAGGGTTTGTGGTGCCCGCGGTGTACTAGGATGTGTGGTGCCCGCGGTATACTTGGGTATGTGGTGCCCGCGGTATACTTGGGTATGTGGTGCCCGCGGTATACTTGGGTATGTGGTGCCCACGGTGTACTTGGGTATGTGGTGCCCGGGGTGAACTAGGGTATGTGATGCCCGCGGTGTACAAGGGTATGTGGTGCCCGCGGTATACTTGGGTATTTGGTGCCCGCGGTATACTTGGGTATGTGGTGCCTGCGGTATACTTGGGTATGTAGTGCCCGCGGTATAGTTGGGTCTGTGATGCCCGCGGTGTATTTGGGTATGTGATGCCCGTGGTGTACTAGGGTATGTGATGCCCGCGGTGTACTTGGGTACGTGGTGCCCACGGTGTAGTTGGGTATGTGGTGCCCGCGGTGTACTAGGGTATGTGGTGCCTGCGATGTATTAGGGTATGTGGTGCCCGCGGTGTACTTGGGTATGTGATGCCCGCGGTGTTATTGGGTATGTGATGCCCACGGTGTACTAAAGGATGTGGTGCCCGCGGTGTATTTGGGTATGTGATGCCCGCGGTGTACTAGGGTATGTGGTGCCCGCGGGATACTTGGGTATGTGGTGCCCGCGGTGTACTAGGGTATGTGGTGCCCGCGGTTTACTTGGGTATGTGATGCCCACGGTGTAGTTGGGTATGTGGTGCCCGCGGTGTACTTGGGTATGTGGTGCCCACGGTGTACTTGGGTATGTGGTGCCAGCGGTGTACTAGGGTATGTGATGCCCGCGGTGTACTTGGGTATGTGGTGCCCACGGTATACTTGGGTATGTGATGCCCGCGGTGTACTTGGGTACGTGGTGCCTACGGTGTACTTGGGTATGTGGTGCCCGCGGTGTACTAGGGTATGTGGTGCCCGCGATGTATTAGGGTATGTGGTGCCCGCGGTATACTTGGGTATGTGGCGCCCGCGATGAAGTTGGGTATGTGATGCCCGCGGTGTATTTGGGTATGTGATGCCCACGGTGTACTAGGATATGTGGTGGCCGCGGTATACTTGGGTATGTGATGCCCGCGGTGTACTAGGGTATGTGATGCCCGCGGGTTACTTGGGTATGTGGTGCCCGCGTTGTACTTGGGTATGTGGTGCCCGCGGTGTATTTGGGTATGTGATGCCCGCGGTGTACTAGGGTATGTGGTGCCCGCGGGATACTTGGGTATGTGGTGCCCGCGGTGTACTAGGGTATGTGGTGCCCGCGGGATACTTGGGTATGTGGTGCCCGCGGTGTACTAGGGTATGTGATGCCCACGGTGTACTAGGATATGTGGTGGCCGCGGTATACTTGGGTATGTGATGCCTGCTGTGTACTAGGGTATGTGGTGCCCACGGTGTACTTGGGTATGTGGTGCCCGCGGTGAACTAGGGTATGTGATGCCCGCGGTGTACAAGGGTATGTGGTGCCCGCGGTATACTTGGGTATTTGGTGCCCGCGGTATACTTGGGTATGTGGTGCCTGCGGTATACTTGGGTATGTAGTGCCCGCGGTATAGTTGGGTATGTGATGCCCGCGGTGTATTTGGGTATGTGATGCCCGTGGTGTACTAGGGTATGTGATGCCCGCGGTGTACTTGGGTACGTGGTGCCCACGGTGTAGTTGGGTATGTGGTGCCCGCGGTGTACTAGGGTATGTGGTGCCCGCGATGTATTAGGGTATGTGGTGCCCGCGGTGTACTTGGGTATGTGATGCCCGCGGTGTTATTGGGTATGTGATGCCCACGGTGTACTAAAGGATGTGGTGCCCGCGGTGTATTTGGGTATGTGATGCCCGCGGTGTACTAGGGTATGTGGTGCCCGCGGGATACTTGGGTATGTGGTGCCCGCGGTGTACTAGGGTATGTGGTGCCCGCGGTTAACTTGGGTATGTGGTGCCCGCGGTGTACTAGGGTATGTGATGCCCGCAGTGTACTTAGGTATGTGGTGCCCGCGGTATACTTGGGTATGTGGTGCTCGCGATGAAGTTGGGTATGTGATGCCCGCGGTGTATTTGGGTATGTGATGCCCACGGTGTACTAGGATATTTGGTGGCCGCGGTATACTTGGGTGTGTTATGCCCGCGGTGTACTAGGGTATGTGATGCCCGCGGGTTACTTAGGTATTTGGTGCCCGCGGTTTACTTGGGTATGTGATGCCCACGGTGTACTAGGGTATGTGGTTCCCGCGCTGTAGTTGGGTATGTGGTGCCCGCGGTGTAGTTGGGTATGTGGTGCCCACGGTGTACTTGGGTATGTGGTGCCCGCGGTGTACTTGGGTATGTGGTGCCCACGGTGTACTTGGGTATGTGGTGCCCGCGGTGTACTAGGGTATGTGATGCCCGCGGTGTACAAGGGTATGTGGTGCCCGCGGTATACTTGGGTATTTGGTGCCCGCGGTGTACTTGGGTATGTGGTGCCCGCGATGAAGTTGGGTATGTGATGCCCGCGGTGTATTTGGGTATGTGATGCCCGCGGTGTACTAGGATATGTGGTGGCCGCGGTATACTTGGTTATGTGATGCCCGCGGTGTACTAGGGTATGTGATGCCCGCGGGTTACTTGGGTATGTGGTGCCCGCGGTGTACTAGGTTATGTGATGCCCGCGGTGTAGTTGGGTATGTGGTGCCCGCGGTGTACTAGGGTATGTGGTGCCCGCGGTGTACTAGGGTTTGTGGTGCCCGCGGTGTACTAGGATGTGTGGTGCCCGCGGTATACTTGGGTATGTGGTGCCCGCGGTATACTTGGGTATGTGGTGCCCGCGGTATACTTGGGTATGTGATGCCCACGGTGTAGTTGGGTATGTGGTGCCCGCGGTATACTTGGGTATGTGGTGCCCACGGTGTACTTGGGTATGTGGTGCCCGCGGTGTACTAGGGTATGTGATGCCCGCGGTGTACTAGGGTATGTGGTGCCCGCGGTATACTTGGGTATGTGGTGCCCGCGGTGTACTTGGGTATGTGGTGCCCACGGTGTAGTTGGGTATGTGATGCCCGCGCTGTACTAGGGTATGTGGTGCCCGCGGTATACTTGGGTATGTGATGCCCACGGTGTACTTGGGTGTGTGATGCCCGCGGTGTATTTGGGTATGTGATGCCCACGGTGTACTAGGATATGTGGTGGCCGCGGTATACTTGGGTATGTGATGCCCGCGGTGTACTTGGGTATGTGGTGCCCGCGGTGTACTTGGGTATGTGGTGCCCACGGTGTAGTTGGGTATGTGATGCCCGCGGTGTACTAGGGTATGTGGTGCCCGCGGTATACTTGGGTATGTGATGCCCACGGTGTAGTTGGGTATGTGGTGCCCGCGGTGTACTTGGGTATGTGGTGCCCACGGTGTACTTGGGTATGTGGTGCCCGCGGTGTACTAGGGTATGTGATGCCCGCGGTGTACTAGGGTATGTGGTGCCCGCGGTATACTTGGGTATGTGGTGCCCGCGGTGTACTTGGGTATGTGGTGCCCACGGTGTAGTTGGGTATGTGGTGCCCGCGGTATACTTGGGTATGTAGTGCCCGCGGTATAGTTGGGTATGTGATGCCCGCGGTGTAATTGGGTATGTGATGCCCGTGGTGTACTAGGGTATGTGGTGCCCGCGGTATACTTGGGTATGTGGTGCCCGCGGTGTACTTGGGTATGTGGTGCCCACGGTGTAGTTGGGTATGTGGTGCCCGCGGTATACTTGGGTATGTGGTGCCTACGGTATACTTGGGTATGTGGTTCCCGCGGTTTACTAGGGTATATGATGCCCGCGGCTTACCTGGGTATGTTGTGCCCGCGGTGTACTAGGGTATGTGGTGCCCGCGGGTTACTTGGGTATGTGGTGCCCGCGGTATACTTGGGTATGTGATGCCCGCGGTGTACTAGGGTATGTGGTGCCCGCGGTGTACTAGGGTTTGTGGTGCCCGCGGTGTAGTAGGATGTGTGGTGCCCGCGGTATACTTGGGTATGTGGTGCCCGCGGTATACTTGGGTATGTGGTGCCCGCGGTATACTTGGGTATGTGATGCCCACGGTGTACTAGGGTATGTGGTGCCCGCGGTGTAGTTGGGTAGTGGTGCCCGCGGTGTACTTGGGTATGTGATGCCCACGGTGTACTAGGGTATGTGGTGCCCGCGGTGTAGTTGGGTATGTGATGCCCGCGGTGTACTTGGGTACGTGGTGCCTACGGTGTACTTGGGTATGTGGTGCCCGCGGTGTACTAGGGTATGTGGTGCCCGCGGTATACTTGGGTATGTGGTGCCCGCGGTATACTTGGGTATGTGGTGGCCGCGGTATACTTGGGTATGTGATGCCCACGGTGTACTAGGGTATGTGATGCCCGCGGGTTACTTGGGTATGTGGTGCCCGCGGCGTACTAGGGTATGTGATGCCCGCGGTGTAGTTGGGTATGTGGTGCCCGCGGTATACTTGGGTATGTGATGCCCACGGTGTAGTTGGGTATGTGGTGCCCGCGGTGTACTAGGGTATGTGGTGCCCGCGGTATACTTGGGTATGTGGTGCCCGCGGTGTACTTGGGTATGTGGTGCCCACGGTGTAGTTGGGTATGTGATGCCCGCGCTGTACTAGGGTATGTGGTGCCCGCGGTATACTTGGGAATGTGATGCCCACGGTGTACTTGGGTGTGTGATGCCCGCGGTGTATTTGGGTATGTGATGCCCACGGTGTACTAGGATATGTGGTGGCCGCGGTATACTTGGGTATGTGATGCCCGCGGTGTACTTGGGTATGTGGTGCCCGCGGTGTACTTGGGTATGTGGTGCCCACGGTGTAGTTGGGTATGTGATGCCCGCGGTGTACTAGGGTATGTGGTGCCCGCGGTATACTTGGGTATGTGATGCCCACGGTGTAGTTGGGTATGTGGTGCTCACGGTGTACTTGGGTATGTGGTGCCCGCGGTGTACTAGGGTATGTGATGCCCGCGGTGTACTAGGGTATGTGGTGCCCGCGGTATACTTGGGTATGTGGTGCCCGCGGTGTACTTGGGTATGTGGTGCCCACGGTGTAGTTGGGTATGTGGTGCCCGCGGTATACTTGGGTATGTAGTGCCCGCGGTATAGTTGGGTATGTGATGCCCGCGGTGTATTTGGGTATGTGATGCCCGTGGTGTACTAGGGTATGTGGTGCCCGCGGTATACTTGGGTATGTGGTGCCCGCGGTGTACTTGGGTATGTGGTGCCCACGGTGTAGTTGGGTATGTGGTGCCCGCGGTATACTTGGGTATGTGGTGCCTACGGTATACTTGGGTATGTGGTTCCCGCGGTGTACTAGGGTATATGATGCCCGCGGCTTACCTGGGTATGTTGCGCCCGCGGTGTACTAGGGTATGTGGTGCCCGCGGGTTACTTGGGTATGTGGTGCCCGCGGTATACTTGGGTATGTGATGCCCGCGGTGTACTAGGGTATGTGGTGCCCGCGGTGTACTAGGGTTTGTGGTGCCCGCGGTGTAGTAGGATGTGTGGTGCCCGCGGTATACTTGGGTATGTGGTGCCCGCGGTATACTTGGGTATGTGGTGCCTGCGGTATACTTGGGTATGTGATGCCCACGGTGTACTAGGGTATGTGGTGCCCGCGGTGTAGTTGGGTATGTGGTGCCCGCGGTGTACTTGGGTATGTGATGCCCACGGTGTACTAGGGTATGTGGTGCCCGCGGTGTAGTTGGGTATGTGATGCCCGCGGTGTACTTGGGTACGTGGTGCCTACGGTGTACTTGGGTATGTGGTGCCCGCGGTGTACTAGGGTATGTGGTGCCCGCGATGTATTAGGGTATGTGGTGCCCGCGGTATACTTGGGTATGTTGTGGCCGCGGTATACTTGGGTATGTGATGCCCACGGTGTACTAGGGTATGTGATGCCCGCGGGTTACTTGGGTATGTGGTGCCCGCGGCGTACTAGGGTATGTGATGCCCGCGGTGTAGTTGGGTATGTGGTGCCCGCGGTGTACTTGGGTATGTGGTGCCCGCGGTGTACTAGGGTATGTGATGCCCGCGGTATACTTGGGTATGTGGTGCCCGCGGTGTACTTGGGTATGTGGTGCCCACGGTGTACTTGGGTATGTGGTGCCCGCGGTGTACTAGGGTATGTGATGCCCGCGGTGTACTAGGGCATGTGGTGCCCGCGGTATTCTTGGGTATGTGGTGCCCGCGGTGTACTTGGGTATGTGGTGCCCACGGTGTAGTTGGGTATGTGGTGCCCGCGGTATACTTGGGTATGTAGTGCCCGCGGTATAGTTGGGTATGTGATGCCCGCGGTGTATTTGGGTATGTGATGCCCGTGGTGTACTAGGGTATGTGGTGCCCGCGGTATACTTGGGTATGTGGTGCCCGCGGTGTACTTGGGTATGTGGTGCCCACGGTGTAGTTGGGTATGTGGTGCCCGCGGTATACTTGGGTATGTGGTGCCTACGGTATACTTGGGTATGTGGTTCCCGCGGTGTACTAGGGTATATGATGCCCGCGGCTTACCTGGGTATGTTGTGCCCGCGGTGTACTAGGGTATGTGGTGCCCGCGGGTTACTTGAGTATGTGGTGCCCGCGGTATACTTGGGTATGTGATGCCCGCGGTGTACTAGGGTATGTGGTGCCCGCGGTGTACTAGGGTTTGTGGTGCCCGCGGTGTAGTAGGATGTGTGGTGCCCGCGGTATACTTGGGTATGTGGTGCCCGCGGTATACTTGGGTATGTGGTGCCCGCGGTATACTTGGGTATGTGATGCCCACGGTGTACTAGGGTATGTGGTGCCCGCGGTGTAGTTTGGTAGTGGTGCCCGCGGTGTACTTGGGTATGTGATGCCCACGGTGTACTAGGGTATGTGGTGCCCGCGGTGTAGTTGGGTATGTGATGCCCGCGGTGTACTTGGGTACGTGGTGCCTACGGTGTACTTGGGTATGTGGTGCCCGCGGTGTACTAGGGTATGTGGTGCCCGCGATGTATTAGGGTATGTGGTGCCCGCGGTATACTTGGGTATGTGGTGGCCGCGGTATACTTGGGTATGTGATGCCCACGGTGTACTAGGGTATGTGATGCCCGCGGGTTACTTGGGTATGTGGTGCCCGCGGCGTACTAGGGTATGTGATGCCCGCGGTGTAGTTGGGTATGTGGTGCCCGCGGTATACTTGGGTATGTGATGCCCACGGTGTAGTTGGGTATGTGGTGCCCGCGGTGTACTTGGGTATGTGGTGCCCACGGTGTACTTGGGTATGTGGTGCCCGCGGTGTACTAGGGTATGTGATGCCCGCGGTGTACTAGGGTATGTGGTGCCCGCGGTATACTTGGGTATGTGGTGCCCGCGGTGTACTTGGGTATGTGGTGCCCACGGTGTAGTTGGGTATGTGATGCCCGCGCTGTACTAGGGTATGTGGTGCCCGCGGTATACTTGGGAATGTGATGCCCACGGTGTACTTGGGTGTGTGATGCCCGCGGTGTATTTGGGTATGTGATGCCCACGGTGTACTAGGATATGTGGTGGCCGCGGTATACTTGGGTATGTGATGCCCGCGGTGTACTTGGGTATGTGGTGCCCGCGGTGTACTTGGGTATGTGGTGCCCACGGTGTAGTTGGGTATGTGATGCCCGCGGTGTACTAGGGTATGTGGTGCCCGCGGTATACTTGGGCATGTGATGCCCACGGTGTAGTTGGGTATGTGGTGCCCGCGGTGTACTTGGGTATGTGGTGCCCACGGTGTACTTGGGTATGTGGTGCCCGCGGTGTACTAGGGTATGTGATGCCCGCGGTGTACTAGGGTATGTGGTGCCCGCGGTATACTTGGGTATGTGGTGCCCGCGGTGTACTTGGGTATGTGGTGCCCACGGTGTAGTTGGGTATGTGGTGCCCGCGGTATACTTGGGTATGTAGTGCCCGCGGTATAGTTGGGTATGTGATGCCCGCGGTGTATTTGGGTATGTGATGCCCGTGGTGTACTAGGGTATGTGGTGCCCGCGGTATACTTGGGTATGTGGTGCCCGCGGTGTACTTGGGTATGTGGTGCCCACGGTGTAGTTGGGTATGTGGTGCCCGCGGTATACTTGGGTATGTGGTGCCTACGGTATACTTGGGTATGTGGTTCCCGCGGTGTACTAGGGTATATGATGCCCGCGGCTTACCTGGGTATGTTGTGCCCGCGGTGTACTAGGGTATGTGGTGCCCGCGGGTTACTTGGGTATGTGGTGCCCGCGGTATACTTGGGTATGTGATGCCCGCGGTGTACTAGGGTATGTGGTGCCCGCGGTGTACTAGGGTTTGTGGTGCCCGCGGTGTAGTAGGATGTGTGGTGCCCGCGGTATACTTGGGTATGTGGTGCCCGCGGTATACTTGGGTATGTGGTGCCCGCAGTATACTTGGGTATGTGATGCCCACGGTGTACTAGGGTATGTGGTGCCCGCGGTGTAGTTGGGTATGTGGTGCCCGCGGTGTACTTGGGTATGTGATGCCCACGGTGTACTAGGGTATGTGGTGCCCGCGGTGTAGTTGGGTATGTGATGCCCGCGGTGTACTTGGGTACGTGGTGCCTACGGTGTACTTGGGTATGTGGTGCCCGCGGTGTACTAGGGTATGTGGTGCCCGCGATGTATTAGGGTATGTGGTGCCCGCGGTATACTTGGGTATGTTGTGGCCGCGGTATACTTGGGTATGTGATGCCCACGGTGTACTAGGGTATGTGATGCCCGCGGGTTACTTGGGTATGTGGTGCCCGCGGCGTACTAGGGTATGTGATGCCCGCGGTGTAGTTGGGTATGTGGTGCCCGCGGTGTACTTGGGTATGTGGTGCCCGCGGTGTACTAGGGTATGTGATGCCCGCGGTGTATTTGGGTATGTGGTGCCCGCGGTGTACTTGGGTATGTGGTGCCCGCGGTGTATTAGGGTATGTGGTGCCCGCACTTTGCATACACATAAAGTCCTTATATGTGCATCGCTGGTCATGTTTGGCAGTGTATACCAGGACCTCGCTGTGTTAGCCGCAATTCATATCGTTAAAAGTTGAGATAGCACTACACCACTGAGCTCGTCACTCTAGATTATTTTTCTGTCTCATTCTATTTTATTAAAATAGACATCAGAGATCATTAAACATGTTTATTTGAGAGTCCGCGGTTTGGTCAGCGATATATAACGTCCTCGTATGGGTGCCTGTAGAAACAAGGGTGTGTGTGATGTGCGGTGCGTAATCTATACTTATAATAAAACTGTAGAGAGGTCAATTCTGTACATTAAATATATTTTCAAAAAAACTATCAGGGGGTGATTAGTGATCGATACTGATGCCAAAAATGCAATCAGTAAAATTTTTGTCTGTCTGTCTGTCTGTCTGTCTGTCTGTCTGTATGTATGTTCCGTATAGAAACAAAAACTACTCGACGGATTTTAACGAAACTTGGTATAATTATTCTTCATACTCCTGAGCAACTTATAGGATACTTTTCATCACGCTACAATCAATAGGAGCGGAGTAGTGAAGGGAAATGTTGGGAAAACGGGAGAAGTTACTGTTAGGAATAATACTCCTTTAATATCTATCACCAACCTTAATGTTACCATAGCAACCAAACGTTGTTGATTGTCATCAATGTCAATGTCTTCACTTGACAAAATATATTCTTTGCAGTTTAAGTTAATAATATTCGTTTATTTATTGTAACTGGTTTTACCCTATCCTACAGTACTTATATCGACTTTAACATGGTAGCAGAGCGTGGTTAAGGTACCCTGATGGTTCTATTTTACTGCATCAGAAATCGTACATCGCTCGCATATTGCAAAGGATTGGCATGGAGAAATGTAAGCCAGTGCCAACATCAATTTTAAAAGCAAATAATGCTCAACATGTTAATGAAGTTTCAATGAACTTCCCGTACCGTGAAGCTGTTGGATCACTAGCTTATTTGATGATAAGCACGAGGCCTGACATAGCCTTTGCTGTCAGTGTTGTATCTCGAAATTTAGATAAACCTACAAGGGAGAACATCATCAATATCAAGAGGATAATGCGTTACTTGAAAGGGACTATAGAAGAAGGCATCGTTTACAAGCCAGGAAATAGTCATAATTTAGAATGTTACAGTGACGCTGACCACGGAGGTGATCATGAAACTGGAAAGTCTACCTCAGGCATTCTTTGCATGTATGCTGGAGGTCTAATATCCTGGAATAGTAAACGCCACAGCACAGTAGCGATTTCATCCATCGAGGCAGAAATAGTGGCAGCAAGTGAAACTGCTAGAGAAATTATTTGGTTTCGAAAGGTCATGAAAGATATCATTGGTGAATTTAGTCCAGCATCCCTATGTGTTGATAACGAAATTATTATTAAATTTAGGGTAAAACTAGACCTTATTACTGAGTTTTTGATTTCTGTCTATTTTCAATTCTATAACTATCACGAATAATTAATATTAAAGGGGGCTTATACATAAACGTGATTTTTATTTATTCGATATTGATAAGGGCAACGGGAGATAGATACGGTACGGAACTCTTCGTGCGCACTTGCCCGGTTTTATTAATAAGTAGGTATAGATACTAAGTTTTCCTTCTTAGACTGCTCTTTTTTCTCTTTCTCTCATAAGAAGATAGTAATGGGTTATAGTAAAATCTCTTAAAACGGCACGCGGACGAAGTCGCGGCGGGAACAGCTAGTAAATATATAAATCAATAAGAAAGTGATAATGCTAATGCCACATGACGATACAAAACTTATTATTAATGAAAATGTTAAATATATGCTCAAAAATGAACAATCCTCCAATACATCATTAGAAATTAAGTTATTTTTAATTTTGATTTTATTTAGTGTGGTTTGGGTGTAAATATCAAATTGAATAATAAAATTTATTGCCATAACAATGTTATATCCGACAAAAAGAAGGTATTTCTAAAGATTCTATCACATTCCTATTTACAGCCTAAGTTGGCTTGAGTGATGGACTAATCTTGTTTAAGTTCCAAATTAATCTGGATACCTTGTCGACCATCCCTTGTAGTTACCAAAAAAATCTCTTTCGCAAATCACTCCATTTGTAACTAGGTTTGACTAATAGGCTTCTTAAAGCGAGGTCTGTCTGGGCTAATTTTATTTTATTTGAGCTCGCAGATAAGAATATACTTAAGAAGATTTACAAAAAAATAATTATAAGAAGTAGATTTACGGACAATTGGTAATTTTTTTTTATCGTCAATAATAAAAGATGTACATTATTTGTTACACAGGCCTTTCGTTATAGTTTCTCGTCTATGATACTGTAATCCAGCGGGTAATTTTCTTTATACACCAATATTTTATAACTACCAAAAAAAAAACCCTACACTCAGTTTCTGTTACTAATCACATTTCGGCCGTTAAAACTTAAAATAATTAATTAAAAAAATATCCTTACAAAAACATAATATTGAGAACCTTTTATTTGTACCGTCCTACTACATAGCTAGTTATGTTTTCACGTTAAAAATCCATTCATAGCTCGCAATCAACTAAAATCTAATCTAGTAGTTTCTAGTATTGTGACCATAAATTTGTGCCAGTTTTCGGTTAAAAAGAAAGTACGATAACTTTGTGCTAGTGCAATAATAAATACTTTTGACAGTGCCATTATCATTAGTAGCCTCTGCTGAAGCTATCATTAATTTTTTTTTGGTAATTAAAAAAAATTGGTGTATATCTTTCAAAAAAATAAACAAAAAGGGATAAGAAATTGTACTTGGCTATGCTTTGAAAACCAAATTGATTGTGTTTTGTTTATCTAATTTTTACATTCCGGATACCAAAAAGATAAGCATTATCATATAGTATATTAGTATGTATTATTGATGCTAAAAAGAGAACTAGCTTAGGCTTGCCTTTAGCAAGCTATGTAAAAATTGCAATGAAATTAAGAGGAGTTTCTTAACTTAACAGTTTTTTTTGCTCATATATTAATTTTTTTAAACCATAATTGTCGCTTATGTACGAACCTACTCTACCTGTATTATAAACGTTTAGAACAAACAGATAAGTAAACTAAAAACTACTAGTTCGCAAACCAAACAACCCTGGCAAAACACAAACAAACCGGTCATTAACAATTAAACAGTGTAGCCATAACTCCAAGAAGCAGAGACCACGTAATAATTCACAACATACCTGTTAATTCGCCGGAGCGGTAAGTCCCGGAAACGCCGCCATTTTCAGCTACTTCCGGTGACTAAGTGTTCGTTCGCACCGTTTTATTCAAGTTACGGTGTGCACTCAATAAAAACAATGTCTTGTTTGCTGAACTGTTTAATGGATATTAATTTCCTCTTCGTCTTATCGTGTCGATGCTACAACTGCATTTTGTTGTAGCATCGTGTTGGAAAGATTAGCCAGACTAGACACTGCTTTACCGTGCCTAGCTGTTACCGGTGTGCGCCACGAGGAAGCTCTTTCCATGCACCCTTAATTTCATTAATTTCCTTATCGCGCATTACAAAAGGGGAGAGACGGAATAAAATAAGACCAAAAGTTGTAACGACACTATTCGCTATAGTTGTAAGCCGTGCGGCGTGCGCGTGTTTTTGTCTGTCTCTCTGGCTCATAAAAAGCAAGTTATTTTCGCATTAAAAGGTGTTACAACGATTATATTTGTTGAGTGTATACAGGTTTTTTGTACATAATAAATATGAATACTATTTAATCGAAAGGAACTTCGTTGCATCCGGGTTTCCCTTGACATCTCTCAAGTTTTTGACGTGACAACGTCTTATAATTCGATAGAGCCGGCTGTACGCACGAAAAAACATGACTCATGAAGTGTTCCGGCGTTCCAATTATATAGATAAGATTATCTGAGAAAAGATTATCTTTTATCTTTTCAAAGAAAAGATAAGAAAAGATAACACAACAATCGCGTTCGTTGACGTTGTCACGTTCAACTATCGTCAGTAAACCGACTTTACAGACAACCATTTTTTTGTATTTAGTTATACCTAGTATTCAAATGGCTCCATAGTACCCGAAGACCAGAACACTGAGACCTAAAACATTGTCGCGCTACTGACTAATACTGTTAGCGCCGGTTCTTCGGAAGGTAATCACAGGTCCGACTGCTCAAATTCGTTCAACTGAGCTGTTGGTACTGAACACTAGTTTTTACCACAATTCATAGTGACAGTGACAACTGACAACCGTTCGCGGAAGAATATAAACGCTTGCATTTTGAATTTGACGGACCGTGAAGTGAAGACGCTGAAGCCATTACTTGTAACGAGATGTTATTACAGTCACGCCGAGTTTTTGAATGATGACCTAAAATTAGAATAAATAATTAAAGTTATAAATTTACTATAATAGAAAACGACTTCCCATTCTATTGTAAGTATTATACTTATCTATGAAATGTATTGTATTATTTGGATGCCTTTGAGATTGTATTGTAAACCCTCATTGTACCAAAAAAATAAATGAATTGAAATGAAAAGGTTGTCAAAACTAGTGCTCTCCGGTGGCTGTACGCAGCATTTGTACTTACCCCGTCTGGCCACGTCTGGCCACGTCTGGCCACGTTGCCTCACAAAGGAAGCTTACCGTGATCAAGTTATCACGTTGCACCTGCGTCGGACGTGTCACCGGCGGCTGGTCGGAGGTTTAGCAACGGATTTTAAGATACTCATTTTGATTGTTTTGTGAGGTGTTATGAAATTTAAAGGTTACCTTTGAGTGTTTTTCTATTGATAGACTATTTTGTTTTATTAAATAGTCTAATATATGTTAATAGACAATTTAACATTTTGGGTGAGTTTAATATTGACTATTTTGTTTTATTGACAAACTATTTTATATATGATCAAACGAACTAAGTGAAGTTCGATCGATATGTTATTCATAGACAATTTTGGCTGTGTGAAGTGAATCTTTTTTTTGTAAGGAGTTTCTTGCCCGTTCTTCTAGGCTCTGGTCGCGTGGAACTGGCACCTAGAATCACCTAGTGTGTAAGACGATTCTAAATGATCTTTGTGATTTTACTGTATAAACGTTTATTGATTTTGATTTTTGAGACAACATATTTTTTTTTGAATTTGTCATTTTGATCGAAAGAAAATCCCATATTGTATACCTTGCAAACGAACAGAAAATAACAGGAAAATATTATTAACTTATTTTATTTATGTTTGAAATTGAACAATCATTCATAAAACAGCTTCACGATCTACGGATAATGGCAGATCAACAACACATGCATTTTACTGCTCAAGGTGTGACCACAAATATACGCGACAATCGTAATCGTGACGTATTTGAAATACACTGCGCGTCAACATCAGCTTTACTGTCGAACGTTGCAGCGGTAGCGCGCAGTGTATCTTAAATATGTTAAGTATACGATTGTCACGTTTATTCGTGTTCAGCCTGCAGTACCGATACAGAATGGGACATTACGTTTTTATTGTGCCATTTGGGGAACTTTGTGATGTTTGAACCATTTTTAATAGCTGTGTGATTAATCGGTTCTCTGCGTTTATAAAGCCGTTTAAAAACCAAATTAGAGAATAAAATAATAACTATTAACTCTAAGTTTTATACTCGTATAATTAAATCAACATCAAAAATTATTTGTTCAGTAATATCACAAGGATCATTTAGAATCGTCTTATTTATTTATATCTACGTGATTCTAGGTGCCAGTTCCACCAGAGCCTGGATGAACGGGCACGAAACTTACGGCCTGGTTCCTACCGGTTTTATATATGATCCTTCTTACAAAGAATAACAATTAAATTAAATACTGAAGTTCTAAGCGATTCTAAATGATATTTTTGATTATGCTAAATAAAACTTTTATAACTTTTTACAGCTTGTTTGTTACCTACCTGGTAAAACCTGAAACCTTTTGTTACGTCAAACAAGAAAAACTGCGAATTATCCATCACTGCTTTTATTTATATCTACTTCCTGTTAATATTTGAAATAAGCTATTGCTTAAGAATAATATCTGCATTTTAATAACTTAGTCACACAAAATACCCCGATCGACTGTTATGTTAGCGATAGAATGTTCTAAAATGTCACAGAATGTCAAAGTGATAGCCACCTCATTTCACAAAAAGAAAACTGTGACGTACGTGCTTGACTGACTTGACTGACTGTGCAAGTCAACGCTTCAAGCAATGTTGTCTTGCCAGTTACAAAGAGAACAATGACTATGTTGCTTCCGATGATTAAAATATGATGATAAAACAAATAACAAAGAATGTAAATAGGATAATTTGTAACACTTTGAAAATTTCATAGAACTAGAATTTACATACTCTTATACTTATTCCATTTTTACGAATATTCACCAAATTCTAGCTTTCAATACTCAAATAACCTGTTCAGAGGCACTATTCCAAAATACTTAGCTAAAATAGACGAAATAATAGTACCTAGTATACAGAGACTATACTGATAGCACTCAAAGCTGATCTTTGGTTCCACATACTATGATTTCAAATCACATGCAAGCAATTTTCAACTCTCTACTATATACACTAAAGCACAATTCTGAACAAAAACTCTTGAACACAGAACGCTCAGATTTTCATAAACATCCAAGCAATTTTCTGCCTTAACGCTTTGTTATAAAGTGAATTTTGTAATGACAGATGTACAAAAGAGGCAGGCGTCTCAAATGGAAACATCTCGAAATGGAAATCCAACTACATTTTCTAAACAGTGGCTAGAATGTCTGCTTCTACGACCCCTACTACGGATTCAAACGATTATTGAATCGAGAATGACCATTCGATAAACGATTTTAAAGTTCGTACTAGGATAAGGGCTTAGATTAAGGTTTGTTCCCTAGAAATAAATAAGGGCAAGTACACATTTAGATAAATTTTTCTATATTTTTTCACATATTATTTTATCAAAACAATCAACGCGAGTGGGTCTTGTTTTTTTTTATTAATTCGAATCTTTGGCGATTAGATTTAAGTAAGGTGCTCCTAAACTCTGTGTATTAACCTTGTGGTACCTTTCCCATCATTTGTATCACTTATGTAAAAAAACTGGCTTTTGATTTTGCGTTTTTGATCGTATAAGTACCTAAGGTCAGCACTTGAACTTTTGCAGCTAGCATGATCAACGCTTTTTCTGAAATTAGGCCAAAGAGCTTATCCAGCGCTCTTGTCATCAATATTACTTCTATTGAAGTGTGTTTTACCTACTGTAAAAAAACTATATAAGTAGGTACTTTAAATATAAATAGGTACTAGTTGTTTATAACAATGGTAGGGCTGTCTGGACGAACTACCGGCTACTCTCAGTTCTTTGTCGGCCACAAAATTTTATTTGCTCTGTAGACTCGCGTCCGAAGCCTTTAGCAGTTTGCGTTATGTTTAGCACTGGTTTTCACTCTATTTATTTATTTAACCCATTCATTTTTCTAATATATTTTCTGCAGTTTCATATTTATTCGACCGATGTTGCGCGGTGGGCAATGGTCCGCCTGCGAAGCGGAAGGTTGCGGATTCGAATCCTGCCTTGGGATTAATGTTTGTACGATCTGCAGATATTTATTCCGGGTGTTCTGAGTATTTTATGTGTATAATAAAAATATCTATCTATGTAATGTATTATATTAAATATGCCAGTCTTGTAGTACCCATAACACAAGCTCTGCTTAGCTTGGGGCTAGATGATGTTGTGTAGATTGTCCAGCATTATTTATTTATTTTTACTGTAGGATTGTCCATATTTGAGCCTTAGACCCTTTGTTATGTTAAAAAATGATTTTTTTTATCGATTTAAAAAACATTTTGCAAACATTTTTTTCATTAGACGCAGCTCATTCGAGTTTCTGAGGTGATTTTTGGAGAAAAAATAATACTTGGATATAAACAATATCTTAATAGCAACATTATATCATCATCATCAACCACCTATACTGGTCCTCAGCAATCAAAAGATGCTGATTTAAAAATGAAATGGACTAAAAAGTCCAAACTAGTGCTAGATTCTAGTTGATGGATGTATGTTTGTTGAAAGAGTGTTTTGTTGCATTTCCCTGAAGGATTTAGGTATGTGCACTACAGGAACCTACTAAGCTTAGGTACCAAACAGTGGGAATAAACATTTTTTGATATCAACTCAAAATCCAGCTCAGATAGGTAATATTAATTACATAACAATAATTTATTGTAAAACTGTGTACATGAAATCTTACATTTTTAGTATTTGTTTCAACAGTTTACCCATTTTGGGTTTACAATATTTTAATTAATATAGGTAGTAACTATTATTTATTTATTAAAATCTATTATAAGATAAAAATATAACTACACATCTAAAATAAATAAAAATACTAATCTTAGACTTTTTATAGATTAGGTACCTATCTCCCCTTTCAAAGCTTCTCTAATTGGTTATTAATATGAGTTGATAGAATTAATATTATCTTATGTAAACAATTACCGTATATCACTAACCAAATAATAAAATGTTTTATGTATCATTTTTTTTAGTTTAAATATTTCACAACACAGGTTTTTTAACTAAGGTAGCAGTTAGTGCGAAACAAAATTTTAATTTTTAGATTTAGTTATGAATAAAAAAATAAAAAAATATAGGATACACAAAAAGGTTATAAAAAGCAAATAAAACAAGAATCATAAAATATCACAAACCAAATTGGCTGTTCAGCAAAATACATAAAGCACCAAAATACATCAAATTCTATGAACCATTATTTGGAAACTCGTTACAAAGCAATGACTGTGCTCTCGGCCTAAAACGTTAAGTATTTCAAACTCCCGCTTCAAGCAACTTCATAAAAACCATAGACATTATACAATAGACTTACGGCCGGTTTCTGGAAACCCAAATCACGATTGATCTGAGTTTGACACATAGTAATTATTTGATTTTTTCGTTGATCATCGTTCTTATAAAAAGTTAGCGTTAACATACTCAATACTCAATACATTTACGGCCGGTTTCTCGAACGATGATCAACGATAAAATCAAATAAATGTGTCAAACTCGGATCACTCGTTTTTTGGGTTTCCAGAAACCGGCCGTTATTGTTGTCATATGGTGGTAAATAACATGGTAATACAATGTAGGTAGGTGTCACATATGAACCCTGTTTAAATGGCGTTATGTCACCATTACGTATGGTATCAAGACATCAAGTCTGCGCTAACTTTTATAAGATAGACCGTGAGCGTTTCGTTATCAAAGTTAAAGACATAAAATGAACTAGGCGTTATCTGTACAAAGTCAAATTCAAATGAAATAAATATATTTTTTTAATTTACCAGTCGTTTTTTTCTATTTTAATAATTACAGACCTAGAAAAAAAGACAGGTACTAGCCGCACAGTCACGTTGTTTTTTCTAGAGAGTGATTTTCAGGCTAATGCTCAGTCTATCATCTATGTCTATGGCAAAAGCGAAATGTGAGCACCATCACTCAAAACTTTTGAGGTATTTCCAACAAGCATTGAAAGCCTCTGGATGTTTTTAATTCAGACACTCCTTTGAACAAAATGGTATAAATACCTACTGAATAAAAAAAAAAAAACAGATTTCCGTCTTCAATAATAGTAATCTACAAGTAATATCAATCAAATACAGATTTTTAATGATGACTCTAAAAATGCTAATCAGATCTTAATTAACATTCGTTCATAATAAAAAAATATCGATTCATATTTATCAGAATGATTGCGTAAAAAACATACGGCTCAATCGAATTGAGAAACTCTTCCTATTTTTTGAAGACAATCAATCGCAAGTAGACCATGGAATTTCACTAAAATTATTCAGTTAATCATTTTCTACATACTTAAAACAAGACAAAAATAAATGACAAGTGCAAACGTGACCTAAATAATAGTAAGTAAGTTATAATAAATTTAAATAATAAGTTTTCTTTCAAAAACCCTTTGCTTGAAAGAGGACAAATATTGACAGAATCTAATTGATTGCTATATAAATACTAAATTAAATTCTAGATT
Organism: Ecliptopera silaceata; assembly: GCA_932527185.1. Taxonomy (NCBI): domain Eukaryota; kingdom Metazoa; phylum Arthropoda; class Insecta; order Lepidoptera; family Geometridae; genus Ecliptopera; species Ecliptopera silaceata. Next base: position 1,833,697 of record OW052208.1, on the reverse strand, counting down.
GTTTATTGGATAGGCTACTTGAAACTAAAATGCATTCTTCATAAAACCAAACTAAAGAGACTTCATGAGAACAATGTTCTTATAAAATAAGCAATTTCAAACAAATTGTGTTGATTAATCAATTTGACTATACTTTTTCTACCTTTTTTGTTTGAAACTTAAACTATGTACATATTAGGTTTTTTGAAGAATGTATTAAAGATATTAGTAGCTTAAACTTAGCAATCTAGACTACAATTAAGTATTTTTTATAGCAACTAAAGCTATTTTTAAAGCTACTTGTATTGCAGACATATTTATTTACTATCCTATCTGTCGACAACGTAGATACATATTAGGATTTTTGAAGAATGTGTTTTAGATATTAGTAGCTTAACCACATACAATCTAGACTACAATTAAGTATTTTTTATAGCAACTAAAGCTATTTTTATAGCTACTTGTATTGTAGGCATATTTATTTACTATCCTATCTGTCTACAACTCTTTGTACCTTGACGCCTTAAGCTGTTCTCTCGCGGAAAATGGAAAAAGTTTGATTGTGGAGAATCTTTTTTGTCACTCCATGATTTGGACATTTTTATTTTTGGACACCTATGATTTTTCATCGTCTCCATTGAGGTTTCTTTTTGTTGGTATTTCTTATTTATTTCGGCAAATGTCCCAAGTGATTGTGAAAATACGGTATATCTTGTCGATAGCCTTTTTGATACAGCTACTGGATTTATTTGTATTTGTATTTATTTATTGCTTACATGTACATTTTGTAGCTTAGATCTAGTAGTAGCATAAGTGAGTACATGCACCCTGCAAGCACACCGCTATGTAAGTCTATTAGGTATACTAAATTTACAAAGGAGAATGGTCAATTTTCTATGGAGCATGGGCCACAACTAAAAAACTCGTCCCTCAGGATTGCTACTATTTTTAAGAAAAACATCCGTCCCACGGAAATCGAGAACTTTTTCAAAGCTATTTTTTGACGTGACAACGTCTTATAATTCGATAGAGCCGGCTGCACGCACGAAAAAACATGACTCATGAAGCGTTCCGGCGTTCCGGCGTTCTGAGGCGTTCCAAGATGTTTCGAACGACGATTTATTTTGCAGAACCGCTTACAATACCGTTCGTTGACGTTGTCACGTTCAACTATCGTCAGTAAACCGAATTTACAGACAACCATTTTTTTATTTTAACATCGTATGTCAATCATAGAAGCATACAGAACTTTATATGAATAATATAAATAGATTTGTTTGAATATGAAGAATAATAGAAGAATAGGTATATTGAAATTCGTTTGAAGATTTTGATTCGCAAAATGGAAATGTGACCAAAAACATGAACATCAGAAACGGTGATACGGAAACACAAAAGGCCGAGCAATCTGTGCTTGGCTTTGACACAGAGCTAATTGGAGACACAACATACGAGCTGTGTGTTAAACATAGCTTTTGCAGGTCAAAGGATGCAGTCACACTTGAAGCAGGCTATTTATCTATTCTATTAACCCCGCCGCAGATGCTCACACTCGCACTCGTTCACGACACTGCGCTAATGTCGCATTGGCATTGGTAGACACGTGTGTGTCCGCAATTGCTTTCCGAGTCGTACATCAGTCAGTGTCTCTACCTACCATTCGTTCATAGACGAAAACGAAACCTAGTCGCCACGCGCGTGCACGCTCATGTAGGACTCATGTACGTGCCTGCGTCGACGCGTGAGAGCAAATGCGGAGTTTGGTACTGCGCCATACGTTTTAAATACAGCCACTCGCACGCGGCTCGTGACGGCCAATGCGAGTGTGAGCATCTGCGGCGGGGTTTATTGTACTTGAGCACCGGTGGTCTTGTGGTAGTAACCTCGCCTTCCGATCTGATGAGGGTTCAAATACGATCGCGCCACAATGGATTTTTCTGTTCGGAAAATTTATGTGCGCAATACCAGTGCTCTAAAACGGTGAAGGAAAACATCGTGAGAAAGTCCGCGGCTTACTCAGCTCCGCACGTATTGTCCTTGTCTTTCATGTGGATAAGGCCGACTAGGCCGAGAGAATGGTATAGCTGCTGAGCCTACTTCATCTAAAATAATAATAATAATAAAAAACTTTATTAAAAACACAAAAAGTAATTTTTAAAAGGCAGTCTTATCGCTTGGCGCGATCTCTTACAGACTACCGTTACTAATACTAAACTTAAAAACTAAAACAATGATCTTAAACTAATGGCACAGCTTTTATTAAAATAGTGTCCATCCAGAGCGCCCCTCACCGGCCGTCGATACGAGGTTGAGCAATGGTTGGGCACTTTCCAGCCCCTGAACTAGTTGAAGAACTGTATCTCAGGGGCTGGCTTACACCCAACGCACCCAATCCTCGCCATCAACCACCAGTGTTTGTAATAATAAGTCTCAGGCACACTTACTGTGTCCTGTATACCGGAATCTTGGCCTATTTTACCCAAACTACCTATTTGAAGATCTACTCTGTCAACTATACACGTCATCAAGCCTATGATTGTAAAAACAGAAAAAAAATTACGTAAGTATGCGTTTAGTTCAAAGTAGCCTTAATCTGCTTTCTGTGTAAATGAAGCCATGTCATCCACAGTATTTGCAGGCCTTAATGTTTTTGATGGACTTATCGGCAGTGGAATTTCTAAATTGTGTTTTCAGATATTGATTAAATAAAAGTGTTTTAAGCGATAAAAAAGTCTCATCTAGTTCTTTATTCAATAAAATCACAAGGATCATTTAGAATCCTCTTACATACTAGGTGATTCTAGGTGCCAGTTCCACGCGACCAGAGCCTAGAAGAACGGGCAAGAAACTTCAAAGATAGATAGACTATCAAGTAGTACTATCTAGTACTATCTCTAAGTAATAATTTAGGATTCTATGTCGATAAGAACTTTAAACCACAGTATAAAATGTGAAAATTAATTAATTAATTTTATTAAAAAAAAAAATTTAACCTTTTTCCCTAAAAAATATTAAATCTTATAAAACCACTTTTGCACAATTTTTCTTCAAAGCAAATTCGTCATGACTATCCCCTTGCTAATTTACCGTGAATTTTTTATTTTCATTACAAAAATAAATCGTTTTAGGCTTTTCTTAATTGCAACGAGGATACTAAATCAGCATCTTGGTATTTACGGTCTCAGCTGGTGAGATAAATCTTTAGTTTAATATCTGGCTTTTGTTGAGAATCCGAATTGAATTGAGTGAAAAATGTGGCATTCTGTCTTTTGGATTAAAATTCTTAATTTACTAACGGTTCTTGGTAGATCTTTGCGGCAAGTGGTAAATATCGATTGCTGAGAATAATAGTATTTGACGTAAAAACGTCTTAAAATTCGATAGAGCCGGCTGCACGCACGAAAAAACATGACTCATGCGGCGTTGCCTCGCTCTGAGGCGTTCCATGAAGTGCAAGCGAGAGCGCGGAACGAGCGACAAAGAAGCACAATCAGCCTTTGCGTTCGTTGTCACGTTCAACTATCGTCAGTAAACCGACTTTACAGACAACCATTTTTTTTTACTCGTTTACTCAAGTTAATACGTGCTACGGAGTGTATTTACATAATTAATATTTACAAAAACGGCTACATAATAATTCAATAGATAAGAGAAGTTATTTAAACAACAATTTCTTCTTTGTGTTATAACATTATAATTTTCAAACTGAATATTTTTCATAAATTTCGCATGCCACGTACTAACAAGTTCGTTACACGCCCAAAGCTTTGCAATGTGTGTTCGTACTAATTATATACAAAGCCTTTCACGTAATTGAACTGCACTGATTGCCAGTCAATAGGATAAAGTGTACGTGTTACAATTGTTTTATAATATGTTTAATTTGTGGATAAACAATGTGAGAAAAAAATGTGCATTGGTGTAGTTCAAAAACTTCCGAAAATAAAAAGAAAATCATGTAACAAAATCTTCCAAAAAACTATCAAAGAAAAGTTGCGAGCTTTTTTATTTAACTAGTTCTACGTAACATTAAAAACATTTTTTTAACTATATTTTATGCATTTTATGATAAAAGATGCTTGATACATAAGTACACAAAATTAGTAGTTACACTACTAACTGCTACAAACAAAGATACCTAAATAAAAGTTCAGTTTAGTGTCATATTTCGTAAATATAATAAAATATTTAGTCAACTATCAACAAATGAATAATGAGTTCCAATTTTGCAAAAATAAATAAAAGCAAAAGAAAGATGGAAGACGAGTGAAATTAAGATTTTCACACTCAAAGAATCATCAATCTTAATATAAAATATCCTCTTAGCTTGGAACATTTACAACAAAACGTTCCATTAGTACCAAAATAGGGTCCTTTTATGAAATTCTCATTAGTCCTATCGGGACAGGTCACTCCTTTGGGACATGGGAGAAAGAGAACTATGGGGAAACAATTTGGAAGTAATCTGTCTAATTGAGTTTTAGTTGTGGGTAAGGGTCGAAGACTTTTGAAGGGTAAACATGAATAAATGTGACTATCGTAAAGGTAGCGTGTGCGATATACATTGCGTGGTGACGATGCAACGCTCAGCAGTTGATCTATCTTCGACGCGCAATGAGACTTAAATATGAGTTTACGTAACACGGTGACTGTGAAGATTTGTTTTTGATTACCTCTTAGCAGTTTCTTGTGAAACTCATAGACAAGATAGGAGTGGTCCTTGTGTGGATGGGTTTAATAATTATTAAACGTCCGCTTATGTTAGTCAAAGGTTTTTGTGGGCATAATAAAAAGTAAATGTTTTAAAAAAAAACATTGGGTCTATAGTATTATTTATTGGTTGTAATTAATGGGTCTCTGGCAACTGATCTCGCGATCCATTTGGCGTAGAAAAAGATCACAGAATGTTTAGTTATCTAATCGCGATATCAGATTTAAAAAATACCAACATATTTGTGGAATCTGATCACGCGATCAGATTCCAGATTCCGTTCCGTTCCATTCTTTGTAGAGTTTCTGTTAAAAATGTTGACGCAATTAACATCCTTACGTCTTAAACTAAAACGCAGTATGATAAATGCATGGTTATTTTTATACACTTATCATCAGTTGGGCTTTCTCCTTGTTCTATTATGTACCCAATCAAAAAACCAAACACAGCAAAGTGAGTATTCATTCTTGACGGCAGTAGTACTACCCCCGCCGAGTTTTTTATTATAGCCCTACAAATCTATGTTGCAGCTACACAATCAGGGAAGTCTGTTGACCCTAGTTTGCATTGACCACCCTCACAGCCCTTGTAAACAACTCAGCATTAATTGTTCAACCCCCATAGGTATGTTTTATTCATATCAACTGTAAACCAAAGTGGTCTAATGAAAGGGGTTGTGTCGAAATACTGACAGAGGTCCAAGTGTATATAAACAATCCACATATCAAAACGGTGGTATATTCGAATGACACTACGCGTTGACGTCAGCGCGACTGCATAATATTGCAGCGTCGCCGAGCTGTGTGTCTTGAATGTGCAATGTTACGATACGTTTACGATTGTCACATTTATTCAGGCTCACCCCCCAGTAACCCTTAAAGATATATTGATGGGGTAGAGCGAGTGTGTTTGTGAATTATTTCGAAAACATGCTTACGTAAGAGCCAGCAATGATCAGACCTTCGTAATTATATAAAGGCTGAATGTTTATGTGTCTCCAGTAGATTTAAGAACGATTCTTGACTATTTATGTTTGGATCGTAGTAACTTTGGATGAAAATATACCACAAAGATGCACAAAATTACACCTTAGTTTCAAAGTACCTATAAAGCTTAATTTTACCTACTTAAAAGTGTTTTTAATAACAACATAATACCTAATAGATATTCGGGGTTAGTCTCATAATCCCCATTGAACAATCCCCATCATGGGGATTGTGAGACTTTGAGTCTCATAATCCCCATGATTTTGAAAACATCATAATCATGGGGATTATGAGACTCAAAGTCTCACAATCCCCATTGAGGCCCATTTACACCGTAATAGCTAAGTAAATCTTCATATCATTAGAGGCCTTAATACTCATTACTTATTCCTTTCAAAATCTCATATTCGCATATACTAAAGGCGTGTAGAATAAAAAATAAATTGGCGGCGATGGCCGGAATTTCTGATGATAGTATATTTGAATTTATTAAGAAACTAAGTGCAACATTACTTTTGAAGGAAGGTTTTCGATACACACGTAAAATTAAGTATAAAAGTGGTGCAGTTTTATGGGAGTGTTCAAGCAGAAAATAACTCAAATGTACTGGTTCTGTGACAATACAGGTGAGTTGCTATAACTTGATAAATTTATTGAAAATCCTTAATAAACAACGATTACTTCTTATTAATTTAATTAAAACACTTCAAAAAATATAGTGTCGTGTATAAAAAAAATAACATATTTTTAACATTTATTTTGTTAAGTACAAAGCCGTCGTGATGGTATAAAGACTAATTGAATGTGCAATTTCGAAAGGGGCAACTTTCCAGGAAATGAAAAAACTGATTATTTTCTAATTAAGTAAAATATTTAGCAAAAATATTTTTGAGTTACATATTGGGGCATATTAACTCTTGAAAGTTACAGAAATATTAAGATTTTAACGTTATTAAATATGTTTATTTCGATATTATAAAATGAGATGTGCCCTTTTCGAAATTGACCACGTTGAGTACTCATAATTTGAAGAAAAAAACACATAAATTTGGCGAAACTTTTATTTTAGTAATTTAAAATTAAATATAATACTTACTGAAACAAAAGATATAGTTTTGTTAAAAGTCTCTGATTATTGTTTTATTTTTTGGCTAATTACTTTTTGTTTTTAAGGCACATCTTTTCCATAACTCCTTACTGATAAGGTTTATATCATCTGTATTTACTTCTACAACGTTAAATTTTTCGGTGTTGCTGGATTATTGTATAAGATATTGTTGATGCGTGAATACACGATTTCGCGTCTGATTATCCGTTTCACGAAATGAAAATATTCTGTCACAGTCATTAAAAGAGTGACCGCGTACTGAAGAATATAGATGGATCATCACATTTCTTTGTACAGATAATGCCATTAAAAATCCCAAAAAAATCAAGATTGATTGGGATGACAAACTTATGGGGCCTCTCAATGCTTGTCCTTCATGATAAGAATAAAACGTTCCTTTGCCAGTTTTTATGCTATGAATACAGAATTCATAGACCCAAAGCTGTGTATAATAGTTCTGTCAAAAGAGACAGAGTCATAAGGGGCGCTTAACGGTCTTATGTCTAAGCAATAAATTCGAAAAGGGCACATCTCACATAGATGTGACCTTTTCGAAATTATTTCTGTACGCGCCATAACATCTACCTTAGAACGAATATAGAAGATATGCCTTTTACGAACTTAATAGACGCATACAAGTATTTAGAACGCAATGACATGAAAAAACGTATTTGACAAAATATCCGACTTTTGCCCTTTTCGAAATTGCACATTGAATTATTTTTAGATAATTTATTTATTTTTTATTCTACACGCCTTTAGTATATGAGAATATGAGATTTTGAAAGGAATAAGTAATAGGTATTAAGGCCTCTAATGATATGAAGATTTACTTCGCTATTACGGTGTAAATGGGCCTCAATGGGGATTGTGAGACTTTAAGTCTCATAATCCCCATGCTTTTAATATTTTAAAATCATGGGGATTATGAGACTCAAAGTCTCACAATCCCCATGATGGGGATTGTTCAATGGGGATTATGAGACTAACCCGATATTCGTATGTGTGAAATACCTATAAATATTTATTAAAATATACGATCCAGAAAACTAAAAAAATATTAAACAAATGTAATGACACCCTTTTAGGAAACATCACAGGCCATAAAGAAAAAACCGAAACATTCTTCCTAAAAGGGTTTAGACGTCCAGCGTCTTAAACGTCTACCAACATGGTTGCCTCAAAAAAATGCATTGTTAATAATAAAACATTACAAACACAAAAGCTGGCAACACTATCAGTCATCGTCATTCAGTCAATTTACCAAGTCCCAGAATCCCATAAGCCATAGTCATTTTTACGGTTGCCATATAACGAAATGAAGTGCCAGACTAGGTGTCACTGTCATTTATCATCCACTCCCCTGGTTTCCTGTTGGTGCTCTATAAAGCTCTTACAAGCCACTAAAGTAATATTACTTTATAAGCTACAATGACTATTATGAAATGAATAATTTTGGAACTGTTTCTGAGTAAATTTGATTATAAGATTTTATGGCCTAATTTTACCACCATAATGCTTATTATTTATTTTAAAAATGTATAAAACAATTATATCAGCAATCTAGTTCCTAAAATACAAGCTTTACTCAGTTTAGGACAAAAGAGTGATGTGTAAAATGTCCGTGGATATTTATAAAAAAAATACTATAAGTATACATATTATGTAAACTTTACTAGTATTTTTGTCAAAGTCCAGCCGTAAGTCTAGACGTTACAATTTTTTTTGATCAAAAAATACATTTTTATAATCTTTCTTTCAAATGAAATCGAAACTAAAAAAAACTTTAGAATACGTATAAATTATGTCAGTTCAAAATGATAACAGTTATGGTCTAAAAATTACAATAAGCGGTAAGGCAGCGCAGTGTAATCTCATAAAATAACAACCACACCTGCTGGCTGACAGGATAAGCGATATAGTGGCCCCACTAACGGATTATAGCGCCTAATAGAGAATTATTACCGGCGAGGCGTGGACTTCTAATAGCTGCTTATTACTTTAAACAGATGGAACTATAGCTTTTTTTTTTCGAAATTATTTTGCTATGAGAGTCAGGAAAACTGCAGGGCCTCGATCGTGCTGGGGCCTTATTCTCTATGACATAGGAGATTCCTTCCCCGAACCGTGCTACGTCACAACGCGTTCCAAAACGCAAACTTCTAAAATGATTGATTTGTATCTATATTATTCGAATCGCGCATGACACGTTTTGAAACGAATAGTTTTCATAACACGGCAGACGTCGGCACGATTAGTTGACAGTCCAAACCGTGGCCAAACCGTACCGTGTCGCGGTAGGGATTGACAACTAAGGCTTACGCCATACATTTTTTTCAGATTCCACGCCGTTGTCTTGCCGTAGCCAAGTAACGCGCGTGGTTTGCAATACAATAGAGAATAATGCCCCTGAATTGTAACGTAAACGGTTCGTATAAGCAGCCGCATGTTGAACGTGGTTGGCTACACGCTTTTCGCGATCCCAAAATACGTACGTTGTTGGTGAACCTTAGCTGCTGCTTAGACAAAGTGTTTACATTACAATTTAACACAATCGAGGCCCAGGAATAGCATCTAATCACTGCGACTGCGACCACTCAAACTTTTGATTGAAATGAAAAGTTGTAATGATGTCCGGGCTATTGCCATTTCAGTCATTAACTACGCTTATTATATCCATATTTAAATCCATATTTAATGTTACGTGAACTCAATGTGTTCGAGTCACACTGTTTCAATGAATAAAATTTGATTGCATGAGCAGGAGGCATTCAAATGTAACTCGGGTATTCCCCCAGGTACAGTTTACAAACACAAAATCACTGTTAATACGTCAGAAATTAACGTGAGCAATCGGAGAGGCCCGCCGGCAATGAAATCTAAAATTCATGCATTATGAGACTTGTGCTCGCCAATTCACCAATTTGAATACAGCGGAGAGGTTTACTTCACGATACTGAAACTTAATTTGACCCTATAATAATAAAACCCAATTTTTCAACATCTTGACCAGTTGACAGTTTTTTTTGTGACTTTCTTGTAATTTGACGCTAAAACTCTTTTTTTTATATCTTGGTTAAAGTTTTTTGTGGGTCATCTTGTGCTTTTGCCATGTTGGTCAAGTTTGTTTTCATTAGTCACATTTTTTACTTACAAAAGTGTAGCAGAGAATGACAGAATTTTCTTGCGAAGATATTTATCTAAATGAGATTGGAACTAATATGTGATTGAAATAAGCTGACATAAATCTTTAATAATTATATTTTTTTTATTAATGTGACTGTTAATAATTGTGCTAACAGTCCATTAATGTTAATCAAAACTAAAGTTAAAAATTAAGTTTTATTCACAAACAAACTTCCTTCATTTTTTTCTATTATTATTATATTTTTTATGTTCTTACGACTTTTTTTACGCACCACTTATTTCTATGAGAAAAATTTAGTATTTAGAGCTTTTGTTACTAAGCTTCTAAAAGCCCTCAGCTTTCTAGTGCTATTGGTGTAGTATGTGTCTATTACACCAACATAAACAGGAGCACCACTCCAGACCGTTTAGGGCCTACAGTTCGGATAAACAACGCGAGTTAAACCAGCGGTAGACTGGTGGTAGAATATTCATGGACCTTAGTCCAACTACTTCCTTAACGTGTACTATAGTAATGGGTCGTGTTGTCGATTGAGATTTGCTGTTTCAAGTTTGAATTATCGTCGGGATTTCGATTGTTTACGAATTCCAAATTCATGTACCTAAATGAAGATGAGGTTTTATTAGTGAAATTAAAAATAAAATTATTTTGTTTTTAGAAGGTGGATTGTATTGTGGTGGATTTACGGAGTTTTCGGTTTAAAAAAGGTTTTTTTTAACTCATAAAGAACTTTACAGTTCACTTAAAATGAGCTTAAACTATGTGTACGCTTAAAATATGTATGTACTATATTTTAAAGTTAGAGAGCTTGAAAACAGCATAAAACAAACAGAAAATAGTTTCTTTGATAGTATTTTTATTTCAAAGAATTGCAACTCACAATTACAACTTATAATAACAAATTCTCAAAGAGCTTTTCAACTCTAAAAGAGTGGAAAATTCTCAGTTTATTCACAAAGGCGTATAACAAACTAGCTAACACGGATTTTGTATCGTTACTCTTTGAGGGTTTTTCCTTTGTTGAATGGAAAACAGGTTTTTTCGAAAGTGATTCGGTTTGCAGCGGGCTTTTAGGAAGATATTGGCTTGGACCGGGGTTTATTTTTTCTTTGTTTGGGAAAACTGGCTGCACTTTGGCTGCACAAACACAATGTACAGAACACGGACATAAAAATATAGCTACAAGAATATTATGCGTTTCATACAGAAATGTATACTATTCATTCTGTGCCCCGAGGCTAGTGTGCATTCAAAGGATGTTTGTTTACACACTGACCGTTGTCGACATGATTTATTTACTAAATCAATTAAAACGGTTTACACCAAGTGTAAGTGTTTTACCAGCAATCTAGTTCCCATAGTACAGGCTTTGCTTATTTTGGGACTAGAGTGTGACATGTCAAATGTCCGTGAATATTTTACATATATATTTTTTTATTTCTGCCCATTCCCCAATATACAGGATGCTATAGTGCCGGCGACACTTATTTTACATGGAGTGTACGCTTTCCCAGCACTTATACCTCTCAGCCTAGTCGGCCTTATCCATAGGAAATATACCTAACATAATATACATCTAGATACATATTATATCCCCAAACTATATTATAAGTATATTTCTAATACACGGATTTCCAATCCGATATACTTTTATTTCTTGCACCCTTCAAAATATTCGTGAGAACTACCAGTTGGTACATCTTTGTGAGAATAGGTAGGTAAGTAGATACCTCTTTAACTTCCTCGCAGATTTTCCGAAGTATTACAAGTTTAAGGAAAGAGTATTTTATTCTTTTCCGTAAAATATTTCTGATGGCATCCTTTTGAATACTTGGAAAATGCTAAGAGGAAAGTTGAGCTGCGAACTTGGTGCGGCGATTCATTTTGCATGAGTACCTTTTTATTTTAAAATGGAGGTGTTGCCAAATCATTTAGCAGGTTTTGAAAAATTGTAACCTACTAATAAATCTATACTATCTATACTAATATTTAAAGAAGTAAAGTTTGTGTGTTTGTTAAATTGGGTAAGGGTAATCTCGGGATCTACTGAACCGATTTTAAAAATTATTTCACCAACCGAAAAATAAAATGGCTTTTACGTGGTAGTCCGTTTTGCAAAGTGAATCGGAGAAAAAACGGCCGTTATTTTTAATTGTTATTTATTTATGTAATGTTAATTAATAATTATGTGGGCACGGGTCAGCTAGTATATTATAAATTATCACGGATAAAACGCATCACGCTCTGGTCCTAAACTAAGCAAAGCTTGTACCTACCATTACATCCAGACTGCTGATATAATACCTACTTACAAATAAATTGAAATACAGTTTTGGTAAATAAACTAATTTATTAAACGCGGATTACATTGTACGTTAAGGGCGCAAAACTTTAAATTGAGCTAAAAAGTTGTCAGGATTTTATTTGTTTATTTAGAACCACGAGTTCAGATATAAAAAATAGTTTTAGAAAGTTTATTGTCTTAAAATAGTTTGATTCTTTTTAACTTATTTTCTAACATATTGTATACTTGGCTATAAAAAACCCTAAGATTTGTTCGCAGCTGCCTTTTCTTCAGCCTCTTGTGCCAGCTCCTCAAGTCTCTGCATAACTTTCTGACGTTTCTTCTCTTGAGGAGTTTTGGACCACCATGTTTCTGCAGCAGCATCCTAAAACAAGTGCATCATTTTCAAAATTAAAACCAACTTACTTAAAAACACAACTTAATTGTATAACAATAGTTTGTATATTATTTATTATTGTTTTTGCTTATTATGTTGTTTTAATTTTTTCTGTTTCTGTTAATGATCGATTCATGCAAGCAAGCTTAAACATAGTATCAATATACGAAAACGTATAAGTGGTCAGTAGTTATTATTTTAGATATAGATAAATAAAGCCTGTTTGTTTTCTATGGAAATAAAAATAAATAAATAAATAGTATTGTCATTTTTTGAATGTATACTTAATGCCTTTGTATTGGATACCACACAAAATACTAAAAAGTTTTTAGTGAAAACTTGAAACTTACGTGTTCAGCAAACACTGGTTCTCTAGAACTGAGCTGGATGGCTACCTCGTGGGCTGTGAGGACGCGGATCTTCAGCTGGAGACGTCTTTTTGTTGTTAGTACTGCATCGAGTGCTGCTAGTAAAGTTCCTAAAAATACATCTGTGTTTTAGCTTACAATGGAGTAGAAATTATCAAATTAAAATATATTTTATTCAATAACATCATATGGAACATTTAGAATCGTCTTACATACTAGGTGATTCTAGGTGCCAGTTCCAGAGCCAAGAAGAACGGACAAGAAACTTACGGCCTGGTTCCTACCGTTTTTATAATGATCCTTCTTACAAAGAATTACAATTATTAACAAAAACAATATTATAACTTAAAGCTGATACTGAAAGTAAAAAAGACCCAAGCTACCGGTGGTCAGGATAGCAGTAAGAAACCTACAAACGATTAGTGACGTATCGAAGATCAATGCCTCCTGAACCTCTCTGGAGCCAAAACCCTTGGGATTTTTATCGTTTTGGTTCTTTGCTTATTTATAAGACTGTATTATACCTATTTTTAAAGAATGTAGTTATACCATAACAAGGCAAAACCTTCCTTCTTTTTTAGCAACTGTGAACTATGGTTTGGCATAGTTGACAAATATCTAATAAAATAAATAAATAAATAATGCTGGACACAACATCATCTAGCCCCAAACTAAGTAGATCTTGTGTTATGGGTACTAGAAGACTGACATAATATGTATTACAATACATTACATAGATAGATATTTTTTATTATAAATAATCAAATACAACACCCGGAATAATATTTGCAGATCGTACAAACATTTATCCTAAGGCGGGAATTGAACCCGCATCCTCCGCGTCGCAGGCGGACCTTCACCCGCCGCGCCACATCGCTCGTCTATAATTTACCGATTGTGTAGGAGTCTGACACCCTAGCCAGACATGATATTTCGAGTCTTGGAGATAACGCGTGTGCTCTGTGCAGCATGGTCTGCCACATCAAGGACACACTTCCGTAGTCAGGAGTTGGTATGTGGATCAGTTTCTGGTAGCACTGGAAGAGGAGCTTCTGTTCCGCTTCCCACGGGCTGCGGGATGTACCGATGAATATAACGCGTTCTTCGTTTGATATTCCTGTAGATAATAATGAAATGTTTTATTTTGACTCACAAATTGTACTTAGTGCTTAAACTAATAAGCCTATTTAACAATAGCAATAGATAGGTGCGTATAGTTAATACATTAGACCTGTTTTTTGAAATTGACAGTTATGTTACGACATTCACTTTACTAAAGAATGGTACGTAGTAAGAAATAAAAAATGGTAAGAAATAGTACGCCCCGGTGCGTAGTGCCCTCCAATGGATACATAAAAAGGTGGGGGTTGTTAAAAATTATTCACAGTAGAATACGAATAGCGACAAAAAACAATTTCTAAAATAATGTAATTATGCTATTTCCTAAGTTAATCCATATATATTTTTTCGTAGTCCTCCGTAGTACTCCGATATTGTAAAGCAGCTTTTAGAAACATAAGCTTAGTCAAAGTCAAAGTCAAAGTCAAAATTGCTTTATTCAGTAAAATCACAAGGATCATTTAGAATCGTCTGTACATACTAGGTGATTCTAGGTGCCAGTTCCATGCGACCAGAGCCTAGAAGAACGGGCAAGAAACTTAGTATTAAGTTACCTTTGATAATTTTAACCAGATCCTTTTTCAGTCTCTTTGGATCTGTTTTATCAGTCTTCGGAATTTTCTTCACAAAAGGTTTATCCGCTTCATCCATCCAAATAACCGATGGTTGTAGAAGTCTGGACACTTTCATAACCAAATGCAGAAGCATGATAAGTCCTGTCTTCCCTGGGTACTTCCCGACTATGTTTGCTGGTGTCAGGTCAAAGAGCATGGCTCCAAGCTCTGTACATACAGCGTGGACCAGCATCTTCTTTCCACTGCCTGGTGAACCTTTGGAAAATTTAATTAATATAAAAAAACATAAACTTAATAGAAAGTTATTAGTAGGGTTGATTCAGTTTGATAAAATACTGAACAATGCGGCAACTTGATATTCTTTTGGAATTTAACATATCAGAAATTACCTGATATCAAAACTGATCTAATCAATGGAGCACTGGTTCTAACATGTTCTGAACCTAAGGGAAGAATGCAATATTCCTTCACCAGCTGCCGAATGTCTCCTAAACAAGGGGATGCTTCCAAACCCTCGTTCCTCCAAGCAGAGCCAACATAGCACTTCTCTCCAATAAACTCGTCCATTTTGACAAGTGGATACGGTTTTATAATGCCGTTGGATACCAGTTCTTCGAATAAAGACTCGGTTGTTCTATCTGGTGTTAGATCTTTTTCTTTTTTCTTCTTATCTTTTTTACGTCGAGCCTAAAAATTATTCATAAAATTAGTGAGTCAGAGAGAATAGTTAAAATATGTATTTCTCAAATAAAGAACCATACCTTTTTCTGAGGTTTTTTAGATTTTTTTCCTTTGATAGCTTTGTCCTTATCATAAGCTGCTTGCAATAGCTCCAGTTCACTCCTCATCAGCTCATCAACGATATTTCGTATTTCTTGCTCTAGTTTTGCCATTTTTTCCCTTTCTATCATGTCTTTATAGTATCTTTCATGTAAATTATCAGCGTCGTCTTTAAATTTCCAAATATCTTCAAACCTGTTAATAAGTTAAAAGATTAAAATTTTCTGTACGTATAGGAGTAAATGAAAAAAACTTTTTTGAAAACTTACTCTTCGTTAGAGTTTACCATATCTTCTAAAAATGCAGATTTGTTGCATTTATAAATAGTCAAATCTTCATCTTCGTCCTTATTTTTGCCATTTTCGTCTTGATCTTTGCTGCTCTTTTTATCTTTACTGTCCTTACTTCTTTTAGAATCCTTTGAAGAGACTGGAGATTTGCTATGTATACTCCCATCAGCTCCAGAACCTAACAATAATATAGTTTAAAATCCTTATGCGTAGTTTGATTTTCTTAGTAGTACCTATGTGATTAATAATGGTATTTTGCTCATAAAAATATGCTTAGATTAGTTGTCTCACCTTGTCTACTATACATAGCTCTACTACCACCACTTTCTTCAGAAGGAATCTCAGGCATTCTTCCTGTCCTATCATAGTACTCTTGTATCCACCTTCTAAGTTCATCTCCAATCTGCTCATTAATTTTTACTGTGTTTTGAGCTTTAAGCTGTTCTTCTATAGTCACTAAAGCTACTTGAAATTCGTCTTCTCTTTCTTTTTGCAGAACTCGCCGATAATCTTTTACCTAAAAATACATAGTGTTTTATGAAAACTTGCAAATTTATTCTGGTAGGTACACTAAAAGATCCACTTACTTCTTCGGCCTTTTTTAACTTCTCCGATTCTTTAAAAGGAGGCAACACCATGCCGATAAGAAGTTGTTCATCTCTCTTTCTTTTTTTTGTTTCTCGTCTAGCAATGAACCCTCTCCACACTTTCTGTATTGCTGTTGCAGCAGCTGGAGACATCTCTCCTTTTTGGTCACGACCTTTTTCTTTTAGAAGACGGATTTCTTTCATGAATTGGCCCCTAAATATTTATAACTGTTATTGTATAATATAAGAATATTAGTTTTTAAATCTTACTTAGCTTAACTTACCTCAATCTTCCTTGCCTAGCTCTTTCATGACTCTGTATGATCAACACCGCTTGCTGTTCAGTAAGTACCAGAGGTACTACCTTAACGGGTTCGTGTCCTAACTTCCTTAAGGTTTCCATGACGAAACCTCGGCGGCTTCCAATCTCTTCTGCTCTTTCTCTTATGAAGAATTGAGGGATGCATGGTTCACTTTCAAAGGGCGTAACTTGCAGTTTGGTCAATGCCTGTAGAATTATTTGGTGTGTTTAAATATAATCGGCTGTTTTCGTCTAGTGTTAGCTATATGTCGCAGTTCTGAATTATTAATCAGTCTACAGTTAACTTACCTCGTCATCGTCAAAAGTGAAATCCGTCATGTACATTTCCACCAGCTCATGTTTTATTTCCACCAGCCTTCCCAAGCATGCTTCTAGCAGTCTTCTGACAATCAAGCGTTTTTGTGGCTGCAAGAGCTGATCATACACGTTGTCAAGCTTAGCTAACAACACCGTGTATCTAACTCTGAGTTCCAAGAGTTGTGGTCCTATGACAGTTCTCTCAGCGGCACCTCCTTCGAAGATAACTTCATCTACTTGAGTTGCTTCTCCGATCAGCTCTGAGGTTTCTACTAGTAGATCGTTGTATGTTTTGTTGGCCATCTTGACGTTTCTTTAAATAAATAAAACAAACTTATCTAAATTATGGTTAACTGGGTGAAACGGCTTCAGCCAAACTTGATTTTTTGGTGTATTAAGTAAAAAAATACTTACTTTATGTTAATAATATGTATTACAATTCAAAATTGATATACGAAGCTTCTAAACAGAATCATTTCGTCTTGAACACAAATAAAACTTTTGTCTGTTTCACTACATATTCCATTTTGGCTTTCTAAATTTTATTTTCGAATTCGCGATAAGCTTTTATATTATTATATCTGAACCACACACTAGTTTCAAATTCAAAGCTTCACTGACAATATTTTCATCTAAGTGTCTTCACTAAACCTGTTTGTTCAATGTTATCGAATAAATAACGTTACCTTAGTAACGCTTCACCTAAATACATTAATTAATTGTTTTAAGCTCCACAGTTACTACAACATTGTGCTGGTTTGATTCCCAATCACGTATACCAGTGAAGCCAGTAAATAAAGATTAAAACCAGATAATGAACGAAAAATCTATGAGAAATTGACAAATATTTTTGAAAAATTTCAAATATTAAGCATTATAAGTCAATTTAAAAAAAAAAGTTCCTAATTTTTTTCGTAAGAATACAGTGTAATGCCACAATGCGCATTTCCTTTATGACGATATTAATATCCATTATCAAGTGTTTTTAGGCAATGCACTACACTTATAGTTGAAGGTGACTGGTTAGCATCAAGCAGTTTGTGCCATAACTTGTTTGCATTAAAAAAATCTTTTTTTCAATACCTCTTTATCGAATTCATTTGTTTGTTCGAATTTATTGAATAAATACGTCCACGCAACGCTATCGTCACGGTCCGATAAACTTTTACTAAATTATCTGTGAAGTGGTGTGAAAAGCGGTTACAATGATGAATATGTATTTTATTTATTAATATATCGGCTCAGTTGGTTAGCTTACCTTTTCCATAAGTACTGTGGATCGTGGGTTTGATCCCAATCAAGGACAAATATATGTGTTATGGTAAGCGTTGACGTTTGTTTTGTGTCATTATGTATTGACAAAACAAAACATTTTTTAAGTATTCTATTAATAGTCTAGTCTCCATAGAACGAACTTTCTTTTGTTTTGGACTAGATAGAGTTATGTGTAAAGTCCATGAATAATTATTTTTTGTTTTTTTTTACACACAGTTAGAATATTTAATTGTACCCTATAAACCACGCATGGTTTGCGTAGGTACTCACACTCGTAAAAAGTTAGACTTACAAAAAAAACACACATACGACAAAATTACAGCTAAATCTAAGTCTTCGCATTCGTATAAACCCTCATTAGCAGTAATTAAAAAGTAAGAAGACTTCTTCGGGTTGTGAATGAAGATGATGACTTAATAGTACCTTATTACAAAGTTGCCGGGTTACTTTACGGGTTACTTTATAGCTCTATAGCGTTATTGCTCAATCACGATACGAATAAAAATAGATAATTACAAGTTATTGCTGTCTACAGTTGCTAGAAATGATATGGGATATTAAGCTTATTACACACGACCGTTTAAAAATACACTGAGCTTAAGCAAGATTTTTTTAGAATTTTATTTTTACTATGTATTCGATGTATGTGTTTACAAAAAAGTACTTATGTAAAAGTTCTATCAGCTATCGAGATCTAGTACAAGCTCTGCTTAGTTTGGGGCTAGAGTGTGACGTGTGAAATGTTTATGAATATTACAATTTTATTTATTTATATAATGTATTGTGTAGACGGAGCCTAAGGCCCTAGTATAAGTTCCAATATAATATAAGCGTATATTTTAATTATAACTTGATCTGATGCGCTTCAACGCCAGCTTTATTATAAGAATGTTTATTGGCAATTTATAGATGTAATATGCTAGTTTTGTGCAATTTAATTCTTAATAAAATATTTTTGATTTATAATTCGTATCTATTTCTAAAAGAGATAGGGTAAAATTGTAAAGAGGTTCGCTAGTTTAGTACAATTTAAGTCTTAATAAGTTATTATTCAACAGCAACACATAATTTGTATTGCTAAAGGAGATAGGGCACAATTGTAAAGAGCTCAGGTATTTTTTTAACTTGCATTGCTGATTGTCTTTTTTAATTTAAATAAGTGGAAATTAATAGGACAAAGTTATTTTACAGCGTGGTTTAAAGTTGTTTTTTGTTATGTATGTATTATACATAAAAAGAAAAAAAAACGAGAACTATTAGTTAGCAAACGTTTCAATAAAAATCAAATCTTTACACAATTGTCACCTTAAATTCTTAATAAGACAATTAATTAATTATTTCTAGACCATGTTGGTTACCTACTCACTATTTATTTAAATAAATAAATAATGCTGGACAATCCACACAACATCATCTAGCCCCAAGCTAAGCAGAGCTTGTGTTATGGGTACTAGAAGACTGACATACTTAATATAATACATTACATAGATAGATATTTTTTATTATACATAATAAACACCCAGAACACCCGGAATAAATATTTGCAGATCGTACAAACATTTATCTCAAGGCGGGAATCGAACCCGCAACCTCCGCGTCGCAGGCGGACCATCGCCCACCGCGCCACATCGGTCGTCATTTGCGCTAAGATTCTTTAAATATATTACTTACCGCTACATACACATGTTTAGTATGAAAAGACGTCGTGTACAATACTATGTACCAGCAATTTGCATAAGTACCTAACATGGTTGTAACAGAAACGGGAGAGCTTAGGATTCAACCATATATGCACTAATTCAACCGTTGTTATTAAACAATAAATTATCTTAACCCTCGACGTCCATATAATATATATGTACATATCTATGTATTTAAAGTCAAGTATTGCCACGGTGGGCGCACACACTCTTATGAAATTTCTATCCTACTCCTACAAAATATTATAAAAGCGGAAGTTTGTATGGATGGATGATGGATATTATAATAAGTTACTCATTCACGTAAAATCGATTTAATGAATTTTAATGAATCTTTACAACAATGGAACAGCAATTCTGACCACAATAATGACCACATAAAAGACTCTTCTAACACAAGTTGAAAAACTTAAAAGAAGAGTTCCCAACCCGATTTTTGTACACCACTTGTTTAAAATAAAGACTATTTTGATTTTGATTTCTTTTTGAATGTTTGTACATCAGAATAACACATAGGATAATTATATAATATTGTGCGATTTTTTCACACATCACGCTCGATTCAATCTAAGCAAAGCTTACAATATGGGTTTGCTGTTGAATGAAAGGCATTTAACTCTTTCGCAGCCTTATGATACAAATACTTTACAACTTTTATATATATCATACTAAACATTATAATATTATTAATGTTAGTATCCATACATATAAATGTCTTCACAAGCTTAAGTGGCAGTTATCACGCGGCCGCCCACGGCTCAGTTTGAAGCAATTTCCTTGAGGAAAAGCTTCTACTTAAGTAAATAAGACTTGCATATGTGAAGGCCTTAAGTCTGTGTTTCTGTGTGGAGATAGGAATATTAAGAAATGGCAACAATAAACCTAATTTTCAGATACCTACTAAAACTAATTTTATTCGCAAACAAATTTTGTAAGTAACAAAATGTAAGTATTCTATTAGTTCTATAGTGACAGGTGTCACAGCTTAGTAAGTAAGAGCTCTGTACAAGTATTAGTTCTCATAGTACAAGCTTTGCTTAGTTTGTGACTGTATAACCATAAATATTTTTATTTACATTTATACATGACTAGCTGGTGCTCGTGACTTCGTCTTGCTATTTTATTTTTGACACAATATTGTTTATAAGTTATAACCTATGTGTCAGTCTTATGTATAAACTACATTACCTATAGTTAAGTTTCATTAAAGTCCATTCAGTAATTTTTGCGTGAATGAGTAACAAACATACATTCACACATCCCTCTTACAAAATTTCACGTTTTTAATATTAGTAGGATTCGTCAGGTCTAAACTAATACTAGGCAAAGCTGTAACTTCGATTATTGCTGCATTATTATATTGTAGAGGAACTTTGATAACGTTCCGTTAGTAAGCGATGCTAACTACAACAAGATGGAAAATCGACTATCTTTAGACATGCAATAGCTTTTACTTTTTAATAATATTGCAGTAGGTACTTAATTTTTTAATACTTTCATAACAATTATATTTACAAATTTTACGTTATAGTCATACGTCATTGGTTTTGTTTTATAGTCATACGTCCCATAACGGACAAGTTGAAGAGTAATAGGTTAGCGTGGTATGGGCATGTCATGCGGAGGGAAGAAAGTCATATTACAAGAAGAGTGTTAGATATGAATGTGGATGGATGTAGAAGTAGAGGGAGGCCAAAGAAAAGATGGATGGACTGTGTGAATGATGACATGTGTAAGAAAGGTGTGAACATTGAGATGACGTCTGATAGAAGTGAGTGGAAGAAGAGGACGTGTTGTACCGACCCCACATAATGTGGGACAAGGGTAGGAAGATGATGATGAGTCATACGTAATTGGATCTTAAAATTAAGGAATTCTTGAATATTTTGGTTCCAATAAAATATTTTATAATGAAGAAAACTGTGTTTTTCTGTCTGTCTGTTTCTTTCTCTTTCATAAAAAGCAAGTCAGTTAATAAACTAAGAACTTCGTTCCATTCGGGTGTCCTTTGACACCTCTCAAGTTTTTTTCTATTTCTAATGCTTCGGCTACATTAGCGGGCGAATATTCGTATCGTGTTGGCGCGACAAAAACATCGTGTTCGGATAAAGGCGATATACTAAGCGATGACACTAAGTACCCGGCCACATACATCGCGTTAACACGAATATTCGCCGTAGCCCGCTAATGTGGCCCCAGCATTACAATACATGTTTTGAGTAAACAAGCTTGGACACGATTATAAATATCTATAACTTTAAAAGTACCCCATGGTTAAACTCTAGCTAAGTCATTAGGAAAACGGCTGGTCATAATAAAGCCATTAGACGAATAAATAGGCGTCTATCATTAGATCTAGTCATTAGTTTAGATGAAGGAATAAAAAGTGCCTGGTTATACTTTTTAACCGTTGATATAAGTATGCTAACGAGGTTAAATATGATTGTGTAATCACAATGTGTTGATGCTCTCAAACGGTGGAGGAAACATTTTTCGGGATCGAACCCACGACCCAACGCCGCCGATGCCAACTGAGCTGTGATGCCTGTCATTATACCACTTAACATTAGATCAGCTTGATTCATCATTAATTATTTAATAATTTCCATACAAAAAACGGTAGGAATCAGGCCGTAGTTTCTTGCCCGTTCTTCTAGGTTTTATAATATAAGACAATTCTAAATGATCTTTGTGATATTACTGAAACGTTTAAGACGGTTAGTCTTCGACTACGCACTGGTCGTAGTAAATACCTAAACTCGCACTGCGCGAGTCTATGCAAGGGGCCTTAAAGTATTTTGTTAAGCTCTGACGTAAACACACTATCATTGAATATTATCAGTAGCTCTACCATGAGTTTTTACTATACTATATTTACTATACTCGCTAGCGTCTGTAGTTAAAAAAATGTATGAAGATTTGTAAAGCGCCTCTAGCAGATAGTTGGGTACTAAAAATTGTAATATGTACTAATATTAAATAAATAAATAAAAGTTTTATTGACTGAAAAAACAACGTACAACTTAGGTATAGATTAAATACATTTGATGATAAATTGACGTAACTACTGTAGTAAAGTCAGCCGATTTTACTGTGACAACTCATGGTAGAGATACAGATAGAAGGATATATATTTTGTTATCCGTGTATGCCGTTGTTATCCTAACGAGATTGTAGCTTAATAGCTCAGCGGGCACTTTTTGCGACTGTTCTTTAAGTGCCTCCGAGCTAAGCTTGAAGAGCTAGGTCACTTACACATTATTATCATCCTTTCTAGTATTTTAGCTTGGAAAAATGGTCGATAACGCATCGCAGGCGTCGTTTGAAAATATTTTTGTCATCATCACATCTTGGGAAAAGAAGTTTTGTTCTTTGATATCTGAGTGCAAAAGTCGTTTTAATCGCTAGAGGTGAGATGAAAAGTAACTCGTTGCACTCAAGTGCAAAAATATAATATCCCATGCTCTTTCGATTTCGCTAACGCTCAGAATTGTAATAAAAAAAAAACCTTAGCTAAAAACTTAGCACTCTTGTACAACAAATAACTATTTTGTTTCCGTTACTTAAAGGCAATAAGAAAAGTGTGTTTTACTCAAAGATAAGATAAATAAAGATCAGTTGGTAGTAAAGTTGTAACAAAGATTTTATTTTATTAATTAAAGTTTCAACAACATAATGCACCATAGTTCTAACATAGCATCTAAAAACCACAAGGTTTAACATAGTGCTATCCTGAGTTTACAAAATAATAGTTAATAGTTTTTTTTTTAACAAAGTAATGTGGGCTAGCTGTTTTCTTCTTATGTGAGTGTTTAGGCCTCACAATATCCATACAAGAACAGCAAAAAAGCACATTAAAACGCTTTTTAGTGGTAAGCGATTACAGAAATAAGCACGTATTATGTTCTAATATAACTTTAAAAAGGAATCCAATATGGTTTTTATAAATATGTGAATAAAAATATGGTTTGCAAAATCTTGTTTCTTTAAATCAATTTCTTTTTTTAGGGTAAAATCTCTATCCATCATCATTATCTATACCTATCAGTCTACTGCGTAGGTCTCTCATAAGACAATGTTGATAATGACAACTGAATAAATGAATGAAAAATACTTTATTGTACTAACCAAACATTAAAAAATAAAATTACAAAAATAATACAATTATAAAATTAAAATGTACAATAGGCGGTCTTATCGCTGAAAGCGATCTTTTCCAGACAACCTTTGTATGGAGAGGTATCAGTCATATGAAGATTGGTCGGAGGGGCACGAAACATTATTAAAGATTTTAATCACGTAAAAAAAACTAATGGGACATTAGTTAATAGAGATCGCGCCAAGCGATAAGACCGCCTTTTAAAAATTACTTTTTGTGTTTTTAATAAAGTTCTTATTTTTTTTTTTTTTTTTTTTTTATTTATTTATTAGGTTCAACGTTTGAAAGTTTTTAGAAATCAGATCAATTAATCAACGCTTCTCCCGTTAATATTATTTCTTACCTCTCTCTCTTTCTGGGTTAATAATTTTCTAAATACCTCATTAAAGCTAATCAAAAACCGGTACTAACGCAAGTTCATCAAATATATGCAGGTACTATTTTACACAAGTAGAATTGTGATAATTATATTCGATAATCAGTACACAACATGTTTTTACTGGTGTTAATAGGTAGGTAGATTTTAGCAATTTAGATAATAATTAATTCACAAACAAACTTACGACTATTACATCACTAACAGAATGTAGGTACATAGATATGTATAAAATATAACATGAAACAGTTAAAAAGATTAAAAACGTTTGCGAATGGTGCTGATTTTAATCAGTTCAGCTATCAGTAGATCGTTTGCAATGGTCTGCAGATAGCTCAACTGTTTTTTTATATATTTTATATATACCTATGTTTTTTTTTTAAATACTGTTTAAAATACTTACGGCCGGATTCTCGAACGATGATCAACGAAAAAATCGAATAATTACTATGTGTCAAACTCGGATCAATCGTGATTTGGGTTTCCAGAAACCGGCCGTTAGTCGAAAGTTCATTTGACAGGCGACAGCTCAGTTGGTAGTAGCTCTGCCATCCATGTCGGAGCATGGATGACCCAGAGGTCGTGGGTTCGATTCTCACCCCGAGCAAATGTTTGTGTGATGAACATATATGTATTCTTTGTATGTATTTACAAAAAATATAATATATTTCAGTATTCTAGCAGCCTAGTTCCCATAGTACGAGCTATGCTTATTTTATAAATAAAAAAATTTATTTTATAAGTTTAAAAAAATATTTACGGCATAATAAAACTTGGTCTCAACTCTTCAATAATGATCTTCAGCTCCAGTATCAATTTCATAATGCAAATATTCCCATAAAGCAGGAACAAAAAAGCTAAAATGTAAGACAATCCTTCAACTTTGCCCTTCATAAAGGGTTGCCACTACTCAGAAAGTCAACAAGAAATATACTGACAGTATTTTGCCACTATCCAGGACAGTCAAGTTTGACGATCTTATAAAAAGTTAGCGCAGACTTGATGTATTCTTTACCATACACGATGATGACATAATGTCAACGCTAACTTTTTATAAGATAGGGGGTTACTGTTTAGGCAGTTTTCTAACTTTTTGAGAGCCTTTGAGAGATACTGGTTTTTACTAAACAATTGTTATCCTTATTGTAAAGATTAGTTTAAACTATTGACAAATTAAGATAATGTAGTTTAATATGAGGAGATCGAACCCACGAACCACAGCATGTAAGGTACTACCACCTGAGCTTTGACACCTATCAAAAAATTTTAAACTTTGAAATACATATGGGAAAAAAACTATGGAAATATCGTATTTGAAAGTCATTTAGTTATTTGAATTATTTTAAAGACCTTGATGCTATAAATCATCATCAGCATTTCAGCCTGTTGGCACCCTCTGCTGAGTATAGGCCTCCTCTTTATTATGCCATTCTTTTCGGTCTCTTGCGACTCTCTTCCACTGATTCCCGGCTCGCTCCATGCTATAAATACAAAAAAAAAATCTTATCAATAAAACTTAAACTACTTATACAATTCACTGTTTATAAGCTGGCGTATAAATTCTAGTGGTAACCCTACGCTAACAATAATGGCGGCAAAAAGATCACGTAGGCTGCGCTCGCGCACGCCTTGGCAGGATAATGTCTTCATTTGAGATAATTCCCGCGGATCGAGCCGGCTCGACTCAGCCACTTTTTACATTCCACCATGATCTGGGTGGGATCCATGTAGCGATGGTGAAAAAAAACCATAAAAAAAGGATTTATTGTTCTTTAAAAAAGTATTTTGATGAAATACAATAACGATTATATTATATTAAATTAAACGATTATATTTCAAAAGGAGAGCGTGAAAAATAAACTGTTTTTTACAAAACACGAGATGATTTAAGTGTTTCTTAGCATCATGTTTGTCTCATAGACTTTATAATAGATAATACTGAAATAAATGAGAAAAATCACATTAAAACAATAATAGTCTTTAGTATTTTCAAAGCCGTTAATAGGTTTATTTATTCATTAAATATTACTTACTTACTTATACATAATTTATGTATTTGATCTTAAGTAAACGCCAATAAACATTTTTTTATGCATTATAGGCAAACGCTTGACCGCAATCTTGTCTGATAATAAATAATGATGCGGCCACAAGTAGCGCGTTTGCTTATATAGAACCTATTCACACTCCTCTTGAAAACATCCAAATTATAACTCTAACGGCCGGTTTCTCGAACGATGATCAACGAAAAAATCAAACAATTACTATGTGTCAAACTCGGATCAATCGTGATTTGGGTTTCCAGAAACCGGCCGTTAATATCTTCAATAACATTATACAAGATAATTAAATGAAGTAATCATTTAGTCTGCCAACCCTACACAAATCATTACTATTTCTTCTCTTTTTGCGCAAGGGAACGAGTTTGCAAAATCGGAGCCAGTACCTACTGTTTACTTAAAAATAAATAACTATGTACTTAATCACGGTTATTTAAGTAAACATTGATTGAAGGCTGTGTTTTAAGTCGACGACTTTGTGTTTCCTGTTTGCTACCACTTAATGGTAATTTTTACTTACATCAGAGTTGAGAGCCGTTTTAATTAAGTAAGTAGGTACCTAGTTAGTAGTATCATTGACGTGTCAGAAATCATAATAATAAAATGGGGTTTTATGCTGGGTTTCTGCCATGACATATTTTTTTTTTAATTTATTTAGTTATATCATAACCAACAACACAAACAATACAGAATGAGACAGAACAAAATAGAAACATAAGGCCAATATTAAGGTTTTCAAGAGTAGCAAAGAAGTAGAAGGAGTGTGTCGATCAAATTGACGTAGAAACTGATCACAGAAATAATTTTTATCGGATTGTATCGAAAAATTGCAAAATATTTTTTAAATTAATTCTAGCAATTCCATGATTCAGGTTTCATATTTATGACGGAGTTTTTCAAATAAATTATAAAATATTTATTTCATATTTCCATAAATTCAACTAGGTAATCCTTAAATACATTTAAACTGCAAAACGTAAATTCATATTTATGACGGGGTTTTTTCAGAATTAAAATTATAAACTATATTTTATTTCATATTTCCATAAATTCAGTAACATAATCCTTAAATACATTTAAATTGGAAAATGTAACTACCATTTTATAAAATCTATTTCTCTGGAGTTTAAACCGAAACAAATAACCTCGAAAGAGGGAAATTCAATGTAAAAGACCGAAGCTCACTACAATTAGTTATTCAACCGTGTAACCGGACAGGACACGCGCACCTCTGGGAAATCTACCGCTAGACAGTCGGGAGAATAGGACCACTGCTCTTTCTTAAAAGATTAGCTTTACATAAGCATACGTTGTGTCTTTTTAACTTCTAAACCCTTCTTTTTTACCTGAGGATTCCCATCATACCTACTGATAGACTGAGCTTTCACAATATTGACCTTGACTAAGTCGTAACCTTGACCACTCTTAGTTGACCACTCTTCGTAGTCTTTTCTATGATCTTTAAATTAGGGATGACTTTTCTTAAAACAGAGCTGAAAAAAATGAAAAATGAAAAAAAATATTATTATAGGTACACCATATTACAAGTAGGTAAGCAAGGGTAGAATATATTGAAACTTCTTATTTTAGGGGCTAATTGACAATTCTGCGGCCAATACCTTTCTCTTTTCTAAGATAGGAGTGGAAGAAGAAAAGATGTGCCTAGTGACCCCACCTAGCGTGGAAAATGGGCAGGAGAATGATGATGAGCTTGAAATAAGGGTTTTGAATTAAACTAGTTTCATTTTAATTTCGTCCTCTTAACTTCTAAGCCTGGCTGTCCATAGCGACCGTTTATGGGTTCATTAATTAAGTAATTGATTAAGAACCATTATAGGCTTTGAATTAAGGATACTTTTCTTAATACAATTTTATTGCTAGCATACGTTTTGTTTTCTTATTTTAGGGACTAACTGACCATAGCATTTTTGGGTTTATTGATAGACTTATCGAATCAGAGCAATATAGACTTGGAATTAGGGTTTCGAGGGCCGACTCAATCATTGTATTAGATTTGGGTTTCGAAATGGAAATCGTATCCTAAAATAAATGGTAGATGAGACAAAGAGATACTTGAATTAGTAAAATGTATCTTTCAAGATAAATCTTATGGAGCATTTTTAGGCTAAAAAGTTGTTATGTTACTTATATCAAAGTGTTTTTGCATACATTTGAAAGTACCTTCGTCATACCTTTGATCCTCGTTGTGACATGATATTTTAATTTTACATAATAATTGTGAACTTATGCTACTTTTTTGTAAGTAATTAAATTTAAGACGAGATAATAATAAGTGTTAATAATTGTGCAAACTGTGCTAAATATATAATATAATATAAATAAATAAATAATGCTGGACAATCCACACAACATCATCTAGCCACAAGCTAAGCAGAGCTTGTGTTATGGGTACTAGAAAACTAACATACCTACTTGTTACAACAAAAAAAAAACTGACAACCTTTTTCCTGAAACTGCTGTCAGCTGTTTTTTTATCACACTTATCACTCTAATATCTGTCAATGTCACTCCAACGGACAAGCACGAACACTGGGTAATGACGACCACCGTTTCTTAGGAGATACCTTGACTTGTGGTAGATTTCCCACGGGACTGGGCTCGGTTACGAAATTTAATTTTAAATTATTTATTTATAGCCCTTTGTCTTTTTTTTCAGAATTTCATGGAAAAACAATTGTTACATAGTCAGACCTAAAACCTCGGGTTTTTTTTTTGCAATTTAAAAGAAAAATAACTATAAGTTATGATATGAATTTTCGTGATTTTTCTCATCTGTGTAAATTGCGATTCCCTGACTATCACGGTTTATGAGACTTGTATCTGGCCTGGTAAAAACTGACTATGTGTAAGTATTTTAACATTTTAAAGACTTACCTAGTAATCGAGTACTCAAGTTAAGACTCCCACGATGCGTCCCCATTTTATGTTTTTAATAAAATAGCGGCTCTAAACAGACATTTTGGTGAAAGCCGAGACCGTCTTAACACAATGTCGCCATATTTAAGCCTCGAGACAGTAAAAGGAACGTCTCGAAAACCTTAAGTACCCACTCGTGCTCTAGGTGGTGCTTACTTAAACATTTTAAAGCCTTAGAAGTAGGTACGATACTTGTTAAATTGTATTACAGAGCTCTGCTGAATTTAAATTCTACTTTACTTATATTTTTCTGACTGCTCAATATTGTTACTTACCTACACCAGAGTGATTTTACATATCGCTTGTATTTTTTGCTGTAAGACGACCTTTGTTAGAAATCTAGTTTATTCAGTTAATACGTTACAGTCTTCTTCTTTTTTTATATCTTCTGCCCGTTCATATTATTCTACCCGTGTTAAGTGTACGTGGTAAGTGGTGATAAGGACACTGTCGTGTCAAGCTTCTGATCTGTCAATGTCATGCGTACGTTTCGGCGGAAAACGACAAAGGATGGGTAAGAGTGTTATTGTTCAATGATTATAATAACATGACTTTTTTAAAATCTCTATACATTAAGTAGAATCGCAATCTGTTAGGTCTGTCAACAATTACTTTTGGATAAATATAAAAAACGTATTATTAACGCTTGTAGATTGTAAACTAAGCTTGAGGGTAGATTCAGAATTCGTGTAAAAACTGACCAAGCATATTCTGAAAGCGCTCGACACAGCGAGATGTTTTTTCGTTTCCTTTCCACTCGGCTTAAGGTGCCGTCTCAAAGGTGTGCTCATTTTTCAACACCTCACATTGAATGCTTTCAAAAGGACTCCCAGTTTTTTTCAACTTGAAAGGCGCAAAAGGAAATGTTTTATCTGTTTATTTGGGTTGATATTTTTGTTAATTTAAATGGGATTTAAAATTTCACGCGTTCTTTTTTTTGTTTTTTTGTATTTAAACAAAAGAATCATTGATTTTTAGAAAATTTTGAGTGTCATTATTCTAGATCTAGGTTCTAGGTTCCAGATTCTAGGTTTTTATTTTCACAGCTTGCGTTTTATAGTTCTAAAACCTATTTTTTGGGGTTTTTTATGGAACTAGCAGATGACCAAACTAATGTGAAGTTATTACCTCTGCTTATAACAATGCAAAGCCTCACCAAACATTGAGGAAGTGCCCTGTAAAATAAATACACTGCGTCCATCAGTCTGGAATAAAAGGATGTTAAATCTCATGTGCCTGGTGTTGTGCCAGTATGCTTTCAAGCTAAAACAAAAGACTGTGAGTATCTCTGCTAAAACAATAACATAATGGGCGGCCTTATCGCTAACAGCGATCTCTACCAGGCAACCTTTGAATGGACAGGACTGAACACAAAAAGAGGGGAGCGTTGGGTAAAATACACCGTGTTATATTTTAAATAAAAAACATTTATCGACATACACCGCAAGTGAATTATTCGGAATGAAAAACAAAAAAACAAAAAAAGTTCGTTCCGATGCGGTCGGTTAAATAAAAGTCTAGTTCGTAAAACTGGTACCGTGTTATTTGTAACGATTTTATTTAAGCAAACAAATTGAAGTTTGTTCTGTATATATTTGCTGAAATAAAAAGTGAAACATATTTGTAGAAAAAGAGACATAATACAGACTCACAATTTTAAAATTGACATTGTTCTTATTATTTTACATGTTGTTACTAATTATTTTGACGACCGATGTGGCGCGGCGGGCGAAGTTCCGCCTGCGACGCGGAAAGCTGCGGGTTCAATTCCCGCCTTGGGATAAATGTTTGTACCTCCGCGTAATATACACAATAAAATTATTTGATTTTTTTATTATTATAACTATTTTTTTGTTGTTGTATATGTATACATTTTTAAATGATATTTAGTTACTTAATTCTAATAAGATTTAATAACTGTTTGAGAATATATTAATTGAATTGATTTTTAGTATTAATAACTTTTATATTTTTTGGTTCAACGAGTGTTGACACAGCTAAGCGACTCAAACTCTTTTAAAAATAATAAAAAATTTACAAGAAATATACTGAAATATACATTTGTTTAATCTACAGTTGGATGGCTACACATTGAAAGTGTTGAGAAGTGAAAAACGTTTAAATGTAGTGGAAAAATACAGTCTGGTGAGCTGATAACTTTACTATTGACAAAAAGGTTTTTTGTGAAAAAGTGGATATAGTTTATTATGCCTTTATTTGTGTAGTTTGTACTAAATCAGTCTTTATCTTATCTATCTTATCCCACTGTTGGGAAAAGATCTCTTCAAGTTTGGTTTCATTTTTATTTTTATAAAATTATGTTTTAGGTGTTTCATTATCTGTCTATTGCTGCCCTAACATCATTTTTCATAAGATTAAAAGAAAATTAGATATTCATAGACGTTTATAGCACTCTAGACATAAACTGAGTAAAACTAAAAATAAAAAAGATTGCGGATAAAATACATACTTATCTACCTATTATTTATAGTCATTATAATATAAGTAAGTATGTTGTTTTTAATGTACCAGTAACCCTAAACTGCAATCGAATTCCACTTAGCCGATACAACCAAACTAAAAATCTAAAAATGGGAAATGATAAAGAAGATTAATTGAACCCGTCGTTCTTTAGAAAAATATGCTTTTCGAACTGACACCATCACTTTTCCAACACAACCCCATAGACTCGCACAAAGGGGAACATTTTGTAAATTGCACCCCTTTATGGTAGGTACCTACTTTATTTGGGGTTGAATAGACTCGATCGATTGGAGAGGTTTACCGTCAAAGAATTTTAATAAATATACTAGGTTGTTTATTAAAATATTTATTTTTATTTAATAAATTGTATGATTGTAGTTTTTGAAACAAGTGTAAATTAAAAGATAAAATTTCCCCGATATTCAAACGTATCAAAATGTATAGTATTCTACTAGTCAAGCCCTTTCATATAATACCTATTCAACAATTTAGTAACGGCAGCCATCTTGGACAGATTTTCATGAAACCTAAGAATACTCCCGACCATTGCAAATTTCAAACAAAAAAAAAACAAAATTTCAATCGGATTATCAGATCGGGAGCTACGATGCCACAGACTAAAATTCTAAATGATCCTTGTAATTTTACTGAATAAAGCAATTTTGACTTTGAATTTACACACACCCCCTCCATCCCAAACTTATAACACCCTTTATTTTTTTCGCCGGATTAAAAATGCTCGCCTGGAGAAGTATTACCATACCGATTTCTGCCGTCAAGTGATTCACTGCGCGTCAACATCAGCTCTACTGCAAAACGTTGCAGCGTTAGCGCGCAGTGTATCTTAAATATGTTACGTTTACGACTGTCACATTCATTTGTGCTAAGACCTCAGTACCTCTACCATGAGCTGTCACAGTAAAATCGCCTGACTTTACTACAGTAGTTACGTCAATATTAGTATGAAGAATTTTAGTACCCAACAATCCGCTAGAGGCGCTGTACAAATCTTCATACATTTTTTTTAACTACAGACGCTAGCGAGTATAGTAAATATAGTAGACCTAATATAGTAGTACTTATGGTAGACCTACAGGTCGGCCATTTATTACATTACGTTCACAAAAATAAAACTATAATAATCTATACCGAATGTATTAATGAGGCTGGAATTAATTATTATTTGCCTTAATGCTATTCTGTCACATAAAGTTTGTATACTGACCGATACCGACACGATATTAACTCGACATTAATTAAACTAATAAGAGATAAGCACGAATAGTTGGGACAATCGTAAATGTACCTATTAATTTGCTGGAACGTCCGACAATAAAACTGATGTCGATGCGCAGTGTATCTCAAATACGTCATTTTTTTATATCTACGTATACGATTGTCACATTTATTCGTGGTCTCTCCCCTGAACTACAGGAAAAATGTCGTATCGGTGAGTGTTTAAGCTCCCATACCCTGTCAACAGCCGGAAACCGTCATTCATAATACATTGGCCAGTATAATATGATCCTTCAGTCCCCCCTATGCAAACATCTTTGCTGATAAATAAATAAATAAATTAATATTTTCATTAGCTTCCTCAGCAAGCCTCGCTTTTGTTAAGTTCACAGTAAAAAGGTTACATACCAAAGTATAAGAATGAGAAGAATACAAAGTAAATCTATAAAAAATACTTATGTTTTGATGAAACCCTGAAATTTCAATACTTTTTAAATATATTTTATGCTATAATGATCGGTTGTACCAGAACTAGTGAAACAAATTACTAGGTAAGTATTTAAAATCAATTGTAAACTCTAAAGAGAAAATATTTATGTTGCAATAATTACCTAATTTGCAGGATAATAAAGTGTAATTTTGTCTATGTAGTAAGCGCACTTTATAATTGCCATTTAATAACTATTTAACCACCAACCACGATAGATAGATAAAACCTTGTTGTACAGGAAAATACAAACTTAAAACTATAGCATAATGAGGGGTCTTATAACTAATAACAATTTCTTCTAGAAAGTAGATTAGAACAGAAACATCCCCCAATCAATTACTATTTTGTACAAATAAATATTATTTCTCAAACTATTTTCATAGATTTCACCGCTAAACCTCAAAAGGTACACAAGAACAAAATCGCAACTTAGATATACCCCTTATCAGACCACGAACACACCCTAACATACAAGATGCCTAAGCTCTTCTTACACTGGTCATGCATTCCATGTTCCGCCGGTCAATATGCACAGATTGGAATAATTTAGGGACCACTAAATAGAAGGGATTCATAGTTAATATTCAGAGGGTAGGACAATATTTTGGTAGCAAACATAAGGGACAAATAGGGACTTCTTGATTCAGATCTCTTAGTGTTGACGTTGTTATAAATATGGATTTATTTGGTTTTGGTGTCTGGATTGATGAAGTCATACTTACAGATGAGTATTGTATAGTTTTTACGAGTTATGTAGGTACTTAATGTAAAACGGAAACTTATTTCTAAGACCCTTATAGGTAATCATTAACCTAATATCTATATCGACTAAAATAAAAACTAAAATGTCTACACAAAATATTTCTTATAATATATAACTCGCGTGGAACTGGCACCTAGAATCACCTAGTATGTAAGACGATTTTAAATGATCCTTGTGATTTTACTGAATAAAGAAATATTTGATTTGATTTGATTTAACAGTAGACTAAAATCCATGATGAATCACAATTGTTTATTTAAGCAACTTTTTGAATATGTATAGAAATAAAGTATTCAGTCTCTTCTATTCTATTCTAAAGAAGTTTAAAACTAACCTATACTAACAGAAAAACAATATTCTCATATATTTGTCTTATTTTTTGCAACATGCTAGTTTTCATACATTTTCCCCAAATAAAAAAGTTTTACTCAAAGGCAATACAAAAAAGCTCGGACCATGTCCTCTCAATGGTTCCCTTAACAAGGTTTACCTTATATTAATAGAATTATTGCGAACTTGCTAGGTTCACCTTTGTCCCGTACTTTGCAGACGGTGTCGCGCCAGCCATTGGTTATGGTATGGTCCAAGGAGACTTCAATACAAAAACTTATTACACTGTATTATGAATGGTCCTATATTTCTGGTACTAAAAATACTTTAGTCACATGAGAGAGACGGTTAAGACAAAATTTACGAAATACTTTTGAAACAGATGAGCTATCTGCAAAGAGTTGTGCCCGCGTCATACGAGAGTACCTTAATGAGTAATATAAATACAACCTCATTGAAATGGGATAAGTCAACCCTTCTAGAAGATATTTTATTTAGCTTGCTGGGCCTCCGCTCTTCTTATTTAGGCATTTCGCATCCAGGTACGACAACGATGTCATCGGAAGTCTAGTTCCCGCTTTGCTTAGTTTGGGACTAGAATGTAATGTATGAAATGTCCGTGAATTATTTATTATCCATCTGACTGATGATCTGCCAAAGCTAAAAAGAGAAGAGACATAAGAGGCCAAAGGTAGGCCTCTTATGTTTCCCCACAAAAGAGGCCTAGGCAGACCATCAAATGCATGATGGCTTGATTAAGCCACCGTTCTGTCAAGGTCTTAAATAGAAAGAGAAAAAGAAAGTAATATTTATTGACCATGACACGTTAATATGACATTAAACATTTAGAAATAAAAGTAAAATGGCCGCCACGCTGCATAAGGTTTTCAGGGCCGAATTAAATTGCTTCTGCGCCACGAGCGTACACTAAATTAGACATTAAAGGTATGCTTAGTAAAATAAAAGTTTAACCACCATATTATAGATATTAAAATAGCCCGTATTAGCGTGAAGTAACCGCTCTCGCCCACTACCTGTCACCAGTCCTTCCAAACAGCAAAGTTCATCAGACTCGCTGTAACCTCGTTACCGAACTCAATCAGCACCATTGACGACGCGACGTAAGCTCAACTCGATTATGGCACATTATTCTCTTCTAAAGTCTATCATATAATCAGCTGCGACTTTTAGTCGTCAGTTCCCTGTCAGTTGTCTAGATCACTGTTTATTTGTATGGTTAGTACATTTTATTATCTTCTAAAGTATATTAATGTTGCCATCATAGCAACAGATACTTAAATACCGAATAGAAATTATTTTTTAGTACGGAATCCTTTAAGCGCGAGTCCGATTCGCCAGCCATCGGCTGTTTTTTGTATTTATTTTCTAACCTTTATTGTCCCTCTACTTGGCTAAAGTCTCCTCTAAAGTATACTCCATTTATATATTTATTTATATTCATAGTAGTTAGATGCAATGATATTTCTTACTTGAGTATTTTGTAAACAAATCGTCCAATAAATAAGTGCGACGCCTAAGTTAATTTGTATAGCAAGCCTCCGTACATTTGCTAGAGTTTTTTAAATAATCGCGACAAAAAGCTGCAGCCTAAATAAGTGTTGCATTATCACTTTACTGTGCCTACATTCTAGTCAATATTAAAACATTAATGACTTAGGTATTTTATAGTTTGCTTTACGTGCTTGCCCAAAATTTTGAGAGAGCTTTGTTTATACATATAATACTATTAAACAAACTTAAAGTTTTTAGAATAGTATACCTATTTACTGTTATTGAAGCGAAGGATTTGATGTAAAATAATGACTTAGTAAACTATGTATAATAATAAATAATGTATTGTATTTTAACATGTTTTATTAAAGCTTTAACTACCTACTACAATTTATATTGATGGGTTGCGATAAATAATTGGGTTTTAGTTTTAAAAACATTTTAAATAATGTATGTTCGATTAAATCTTGAACATACAAAATACACTCGTATATCCCGCCAAAAAATTAACACCATCCTTTTTATATTGACACCATTTTTCAAAACACGCTTTCTGCAATGGGATTTTCCTGCGACACTTCATAAAATAATCATATTTTATTATCAAGTCAAAAAAAATCGGAGAAAAGTCTACAGTACCCTCGTGTACCCCAAATAGCTAATACAATATGGCGCGGGCATTTTATTTTATTTTTATTGCAAAAGCCTTGAAAGGCTCCAGCTTGTCGACGCTTGTTCATTTTATTTTTATTTTCTAACGTCCTTGTATTTTTATTGTTTGTCGGGGAATAG
Organism: Ecliptopera silaceata; assembly: GCA_932527185.1. Taxonomy (NCBI): domain Eukaryota; kingdom Metazoa; phylum Arthropoda; class Insecta; order Lepidoptera; family Geometridae; genus Ecliptopera; species Ecliptopera silaceata. The sequence goes on along the minus strand of OW052208.1, from coordinate 1,796,632 downwards.
TTTAGTGTTATGGATATTAAAACTGGCTACGATTTGGCTTAATATTTGTACTTATATGAACATTTTTCGTTTCAGTTCGTCTTAAGGTTGCAGAGTCATAGTTAAAGATTTTATTTTATTTATTAGTCAATCATTTAGTAAAGTTGTTATGTTGTTTATAATAAGCTATTTGAGGGCCTGTGGAATTCGAAGCAATACGACGTTTAATAAAAAAATGGTTTTCCAAAATATCTTGATTTCTATAAGACGGATTTTTTTCTTAAATTTATTAAAATGTAAGCCTATAGAAGTCGTATTATTTGGAAATCGTGAGGGGAGATTTTTTCCTGCTCTATCTACACGACATTTATGAGTAGCTCTACCATGAGTTTTTACTATACTATATTTACTATACTCGCTAGCGTCTGTAGTTAAAAATATGTATGAAGATGTACAGCGCCTCTAGCGGATAGTTGGGTACTAAAATTCGTAATACTAATATTGACGTAACTACTGTAGTAAAGTCAGCCGATTTTACTGTGACAACTCATGGTAGAGGTACTGCTAACACCATTTTAAATTATGACAGGCGTCACCGCAAAGTTGGTAGTAGCTTTCCGTGCTGTGGGTCGTGGGTTTGATTACTACCCAGAACAAATTTTTGTGTGATAAACATAAATAATTGTTCTGTGTCTGAGTGTTAGGTACTGTATTCTTTGTTTGTATTTAAAAAAACTATGTGTAAGTATTCTATCAGCAGTCCAGTTCCCGTAGTACAAGCTTTGCTTAGTTTGGGACTAGAGTGTGATGTGAAATGTCTGTGAATATTTATTTATTTAAAAGTGATTCTGCCTTAGATAAATCTATCATGTTTGTCAATGTGTAACTAAACGTCTTTAATCTAAATTATGTGATTGATTACACCCCTTTATACCCTAAAACAAATTAAATAACCCCGCACAAACAGTTCACCTCTAAAGCTTCGACCACATGTACCTAAGCATACTTTTGTCCGTTGAAAAATATTTTAGAATCTTTACCAAACGTAGGTATTCCAAAAAAATTGTATGAAAAAAACCTTGGGGCAGTTTCGTAGTAGTTTTTCATGAAAAACTATTTGATACTAAAATATTAGTTTGGAGTATTACAATGATATACATATTTCTATTTCCAAAGTGTTAAGGTTTAGACACGGTTTAGTGACAGAAAAAAAAAAAGACTGGGACTGCCGGTAAAGCTATTGCATAGCATTTTTTGCTGGATTACGCATGCGGAGTGTTAGGTCATTTCGTTACGGAATTTCTGGATTACGTCTGAACACTCAAGGCCCGTTATAGAAGCTATGCAATAGCTTAAAATTGTATCAGGTCGAAGCCCTAGCAATCTCGTTAAAAAGTAATTCGTTTGACAATATCTTAGCTGTGGGTATCGGGGGCCCGCAATTAATTTCACCGGGTTGTGGTCGTCTGCAGACGGCTCCGTAGGTCGATTCCACTTGGACCTTGGACTTTATTGCATTTATATCTCTATTAAACGAAAGCCAACTTTTTTCTTGCCAAACTTCTTTTAAACTATGTATGAATAAGTGGAGATTTCAGAATGCATTATTTTATATATATTTTCATCAAGAACTAATTTTCGCAGCGAGGCCTGACCAGAGTGCTGGTGAGTATCTGGCCCAGCGTATCAGCATTGCTATTCAGCGCGGCAATGCAGCCAGTATCTTAGGTACGCGACGATTAGTACTGATTTGGATCAGTTGAACATTCTGTAGATCTGTACCTATCTAGATATGTGTTGTATAGAACTGTTTATTATGTATTTGAAATGCATTACATTTGTACAAATTGTAATACTCGTAAGTTTGTTTGTGAATAAAATAATTGTAGGAACTAAGAAGAATCTACTCTCCACAAAGACACAAATGTGTAAGGCTCTACAAATGGCGAATTCACCGCGTCCATCAATTATAAGGAAATCGGTTCCGTACTCACAACACTTCCTTTGTTCTATAATGTATTGCCGGTAATAATTTAATTGAGGTGGCTGGGCCCATAGCCTATTGTTTTTGGACGCTTTGAATAACTCGGATTCCAATTTTGGGAATTACCGAGTTACAAAGGAAAATCATAAAAGAGTTTGTGTAGTCTAAATACTACGTTTGGGAATAAAGTCTAGTGAACATATTTACTTGGTTTGATTGAAACGTTCTCGGAATATAATGAAATAAAATTTTAACTTATTATAGGTACAAAAATAAGAGACATTGGTTGTCGTAAATATAAAGTTCCAGCATAATCCGATTTCAAAGAAAAATATACAAAAATAAAACTAGAGCAAGTATTTATACTCGATTTTTCATTTTCATTAAACATAAGATCCTAACAATTCCCTCGCTGTATGTTTTGGAAACAGCTATGTTTGTAAAAAACAACCCCGATCTGTTTTGTCGGCTGTCTGATGTTGTAGACCGCAACAGACGCGATACAAGTAGAGTCTGTGTCCGCAACTCTAAGACTACTTTCATGCGTAAAAGTGTCTTCTGTATGGCTCCTATTCTATACAATAAACTTCCACAATCACTCAGAGAGCTCCCATGTTCGTTGTTTCAGAGGAAGCTAAGAGCAATACTACTGAATAAATGTTACTATACAATAGATGAATTCAATAATGACAATAAATTTCTTGACTTATGTTTACACACATTTATTTAAATTGTTATTATTATTATTATTTAAAATTCACTCATTGACATTTATATTATTGTAATTAATTGTAAATCTAATTCTTCTTATTATTTAAGAGCAACGCTCTTGTCTGCGTAATCAATGCAATCCACGCCATTTTTTCCTTTCCAGGGCCGCCTCCTTGACTTCCTTATACGACACGAGGGCAACCTTCATCTTTACTTGGCTCATGTAGTTTATCCTCGGCCTTCCTCTTCCTCTCCTTCCTTCTACCTTTCCTTCTATGATGTTATTGATGAGGTTGTCGTGTCGTATAAGATGGCCAATCATCTTCCCCCTTCTGTTCTCAACCATTTTCATGAGGGCTCTTTCCTCTCCGACTCTTCTCAACACTTCTACGTTTGTTATTTTCTCCGTCCAACTTATCTTTTCCATCCTCCTCCAACACCACATTTCAAATGCTTCTAAAAACTCTCTATCCCTTTGTGTCATTGTCCACGTTTCACATCCATACAGAGCGATGCTCCACACCTATGCTTTTATAAATTTTTTCTTTACTGTTTTTGATATTCTGGAGGTAAAAATATGTTTTTTGTTGTTAAATGCTTGTTTTGCTATGGCTATTCTTGACTTGATATCTGGCGTGCATCTTGAATCTGCTGTTATTAGGCTTCCCAAGTATCTGAAGGTATTAACTCTTTCAATTTTTCTGTTATCTAGTGTTATTGTGTTTCTTGTGGTGTTTTCGGTCTTGGATGTAATTAATGTTTTTGTTTTATTGATGTTAATTTTAAGCGAAAAATCTTTAAACACACTATCCATTGTGTTCAGTAATGTTTGTAAATCCGTTTGTGAATTTGCGACAGCCGCTATGTCATCTGCAAATCTTATATATCTTACAATTTGGCCGTTAAATTTTACTCCTACATTGGTTTTATCATTTATTGTCTTTATGGCTGCTTCAATGAAAATGTTAAAGATGAGTGGCGAAAGAGAACAACCTTGTCTTACTCCTTGTCTTATTATAGCTTTTTCGCGTTCGTTTCCTAATTCTATGATGGTTTCTTGATTTTTATACAGTTGGTAAATTATTCTTCTATCTCTAAAATCTAATCCAATATCCTTCAATAACTGCATCATCTTCTTCCAATCGACTTTATCAAAGGCCTTTTCCAAATCTATAAACGCTATGTGTAAATCTATATTATCTAATATATCTAATATATCTAATCTAATATGTAAATCTAATTATTGCATGCCTAGTCATAAGCAGAATACATTGATACTATATATCATTTGTCATCTATTATAACATGTATTGCAAGCAATAAAGAATCTTTGACTTTGACTTTGACTTCGAATACGTAAGACTAGCATAGGTTGTAATGGAATCGATAGGTATTAAAAGTTAATTTATTTATATTTTATTATATTCGATATTAGTTTTAGAAGGTAATAATTTATTTAGCATGATATTTCTGAATGATAAGTGATAAAAAATTTAACGTTCATACAAAGTGGCTCAAAATATTTATTTTTCTAGTATTTTTGAGACTAGTGCTTAGAAAAATTATTGAAACTTGTAAACTTCTTTTGTTTTATTAAACAAAATATCGATAAGTCAGCCATTTTGTCTTTTCTAGAAACAAAAGCTGAATTTTAAGCATTAAAATAAAAGAAAATTTATTCCAAAATCAAAGTAAATAAGTGTCAGCTCGTGAGAAATTAACGGGCCTTAATAGCAGAATGGAGGGCTTCGATTGACGGGACACTTCGCTCTAAAAACTTGATTGTCTTTTTTAAGTGGATGTGAGAAAGTTTGATGTGGTTCTCAAAATAAAATCTACAGCTCCTGTAGATCTACAGATCGAGATAGCTCAGTTTCTTATGTATTTTATTCCTGTGTAAATTTTGTAAATACCGTAATAGTCGTAAGTTTGTTTGTAAATTAATAATTTATTTAATGGCCTAGAAAAAAAAATGATCAGCTTGTAATAATAATATAATAGTAAAGTTTTAAGTTTTTTATAATATATGTATTTTTTTTTAATCATGTATATTGTAAAAAACTTTTTGCTAAGACTTTAAATAAATGTGTACTTATATAATAGTAACTTGTAATAGCACACATTACACATATACCAAGTTGAAGTGCGTTTATAGGGTGGTTGTTTTAACTCTAGCTAGATTGTAATTGTTTTAATAAGTAATTAATAAAGACATAGTTTTCTAATTACCTTTGAATAAATGAATGCATGAAAAAAGATATTACTCAAAATACAAGTATGATATGTATGATGGGCGGCCTACCTAACTTGTAAAGGAAGAAGCCTGGAAGAAATCACTATAGAACTCATCTATAGCGATCTCTTATTTATTTATCCCTTTAAACGTGGATACTTTATTAGTCATTATCATATTTTGTCACAATTTTCTAGTCAATAAACCTTGCAGCCTCACTTTTATAAGAAGTAATTAGGAGTAGTATAGATTTATTGTCATCTTAAACCTTGAGGTAGTTCAGATTAATTTACGGTCTTATGAAAAAAAGTGTCTGAAGAAAATTTACCACATCCAACTTTCGCAGATCTCAAGAGTATGTCAGTGAGGATCTATTGGAGCGTCCTGACGAGGCTTTTACTGAAAATTATGATGGCCCATCAGTACCTAGCAAGTTTTAAGTCATACCCACTTTGCAAGCCAAAGATTGAACCGAAGGGCTTAGGTGCCTCTTAGGGCAATTCAATTTACAGCTGGAAATACCGACTTTAAGAGGCTGTAAAACTTGGTAAACCGCTGAGTACTGAGTTTGTAAAAACTTTGTCAGTAACGTTCAGATACTTAGTTTAAAAATATTTTAGTAACGTACAGATACTTAGTTTAAAAATAGACTCGTAAAATATGTTATTGTAGTTTGGATTTGAATACATTAAATATTCAAATCCAAACTACAATAATATATTTTTGAACTTTAAAAAAATTGAATTGTATGCCTACTGTATTTACATCATTTACTTAGCTATAAAATGTTCACCTACTATGTATTAGATATTTTTTTTCATGAAAGCGACACCATGTCTTTATGAAAAATAAATTCTTTAAACCTAAAAATATTGCTTGCTTGGTTTTTTGCTGGTTGGAAAATGTAAAATATTGAAATTAACGTCATCTTGTACCATTTATTTTTAAGTTAAGATTCCATTTGTGTTGTAAAATTCTCGATTTGAATTCAATTAATTTACTTATTTTTCCTTTGTCTTTGTTTTGTCCAAAATCGACCAATATCAATGGCATTTTGTACCTACCTATACTACTTATCATGTATGTTTTAAAATCAACTTATTTGCAAAATGTGTTTTAACAGTTTTATGTGTCATTTTTATAGATTAAAACATAACTATATGTAGCAATTGCTATGTAACATGTGAATCTTGAATTATAAATATTTTTTTTTAAATAAAAACATGGCAATGCGATGAACTCACAACGTAATTTTCTTAGTTTACGTTAAATTAAACTAATATAATTTGCTTGGCATCGAACCTGCGACAGGTGCTACGCTTAGCTAAGTTCCCACGAAGCTTACCTACGTCTTAGCCTCATGTCTGCTTCTCGAAACAAATCTTGTTCTAGTGTTTTATTTAAATTTATCTAATTTAGTAAAAATATATATTTAGAATCTCCTCTTTAAGGTCTATTGATAATGAAGCAGTGGACTAAAAATATATGTTATACTAGATACGAGTATATTACTTATCGATAAGTAAATATATAAATAAGTCTTATTTGTTTATGATGAGTTTGAATGTTTTTAGTCTTTTGCTTATTGGTATTTTATTTTTTTTATTGTATTTAAAAATGTGGGTTCTTAATTCAATTGTTTTTTGTCAATGACAATTGAAATCGTTTTATTTCATTTTTGTAAAAATATAAACTTTATATTTTTTTACTTTATAGCTATCTTTGCGTTTTGAGTCTGACTTAATTTTTGTTTTGTTCAATAATAAGGTTAATAATTTGATTTTTTTGATGGTGTGTTAAAAATATTGTTTTGTGCTATTCGATCCGAATTTTCGTGAACCAAACCGAATAAAATACAGACTACATAGTATAGGTTATTCTTACGAACAATCTTCACCCTTTTGTCGCAAACATTGAGTTCAAAGTGTTTGGTTTATACAGTTGGTGCCGTCAGCATTATTACTTGCACTCTCAAAATATTGCGAGTATGTTGGATGTTAGATACTTTATTATGTAGCATGTTGCTAAAAAAAAGTACCTTTATGAGTTTTTACGTCTTTGATTAAAAAGTGTACTCAGTATATTTACTCACTCATCTATTTTTATTTCTTAGAAGATCATAACTAAAAAACTAATCTAGTTCCGATAGTACAAGTCTTGATTAGTTTGGGTCTAGAGCGCGATGTGTAAAATGTCCGTCAATATTTATTGATTTATTACTTGCGTTATTTGTACAACTTCCTTTGAAAATATAATAAATTTATTTCAGAAAAAAAATATATACCTATGCCTAATGCTAGTGGTACTCTTCAAAATGTGTGAAGATGTGAATTCAATGTGTATATTTGACTGTAGCTTAATATTTGCCTTTATTGTGATTTTAAGTTGGTAAAATGATGTTCAAATATTTGACTGTTATATTGGATTATACCATTGTTTTAAGGTATTTTTTGCAAACATTTATGTCTTAAAAGTATCTGTTTTCTCTTGTTTCTTGCCTGTTCTTCTAGGTTCGGAACTGGCACTTAGAATTACCTAGTATACACTGAGAAAACTGACAATCATAAAAGAGGTGAATTCAGCTTAAAGTATGATGAATTCACTCAAAGGACGGAGCATAGTGATTCACCAAAAAGAACGATGATAATACTGATGTTGATGATAACAGTATTTAAGATGATGTGTCACCATGAATTTAGTTTTAGTTTCCTACTATTTTTCGATGCCTTCCTCATATATCCAGTTATATCCTATTATTTTTCCTACTATTTTTCGATGCCTTCCTCATATATCCAGTTATATCCTATTATTTTTCCTACTATTTTTTGGTGACTTCCTCACATATTCAGTTATGTCATACAATTTGTCCTACTATTTTTCGGTGACTTCCTCACATATTCAGTTATGTCATACAATTTGTCCTACTATTTTTCGGTGACTTCCTCACATATTCAGTTATGTCATACAATTTGTCCTACTATTTTTCGGTGACTTCCTCACATATTCAGTTATGTCATACAATTTGTCCTACTATTTTTCGGTGACTTCCTCACATATTCAGTTATGTCATACAATTTTTCCTACTATTTTTCGGTGCCTTCCTCATATATCCAGTTATATACTATTATTTTTCCTACTATTTTTCGGTGACTTCCTCATATATCCAGTTATATACTATTATTTTTCCTACTATTTTTCGGTGACTTCCTCATATATCCAGTTATATCCTATTATTTTTCCTACTATTTCTCGGTTACCTCCTCGTATTTTAGGTTAGGTCCTATTACTTTTCCTACTATTTCCTCATATCTCTGGTTATCTTATGGCCTATTATCTTACGGAGGTCGCCCTCAATAGGAGTATTGTGTTTTTTTAATTAACCAATTAATATCTCTATAATACACCAGTGATTACTTGTAGTTCTACTCATTCTCCATCAGTAGGACTACAACTAAATACTGGTGGATTACACAGAAATTGTTTGGATTATTAGAAAAAACTGAAGAACCCTAAAATTGAACCTTAAAAAAATGGGGAGCAAGTAAAAAAATAGGAAAAAGTACCTTGGCAAGAATGGTAAGAAGGTAAGAAAGGATGTATGTATAAATTAAACAAAGAAATAAATTTGAATGGTATTTTTATTTCCATAGTATGAATGAATAATTATTATATACTTACTCTAAACATTTATTCAGTATAAAAGAAGACTGTTTTGTTTAGAAACATCCTCGCCTTAATGATTACAGTATCTATTTGTCGGTCATTATAATTAATCATTATATACATTATGTTCAATAATTCTAGTTTTAATCAATATCTATTTGTCGGTCATTATAAATAGTCATTATATACATTATGTTCAATAATTCTAGTTTTAATCAATTAAAATAAAGGTTGAGACGAGTAGAAGTTTAATTTACAAAAAATAACAAACTTTACATTAATGTACCTATAACTAAAACACTTTTGCCCTTAAGTTGATTGTTTCAGGGTAGCCATTTTGTTTACGTTTTTTGCAATTTGCAGGCCAGTACTAGGTTGAATGTTAATTAAATGTTGCACGCGAGTGTAAGTACATAAGTTGTACTACGTAAAAAAAATTGAATTTCGCGGGCTACCCTGACGCTTTCACCTTAAAGCTGCATACAATAAATTGGTTATATTATTATAGTAAAAATCTATTTTCAAGTAAAGTGCTACTATAAACACTCCGATGAGACTAATCTTTCCCTCATACAAATACTTTACTTTAAAATCTATTACTAAAGGTGAACGCACACTTTTCAGAGCTGAAGGAGGCGAAAGAATAGAATTTTAGAATGATTTTACCATTACTTTATGCGGACACCGTTATCGGGCCGTCTTTATAGGATATCCTAAAGGGATATCCGATAAATACCGTAACTAAGGGTAGATTACTAGTTGAGCGCACTCTGCTATAAAAAATTAACTGCCCTTGGACTCTGCAGTGCCTCAAACTAGCAACGCCGCGTACGGTATAAATAAATAATTGTACATACAAATACTTTACTTTAAAATCTATTATTAAACCAGCTATTGAACTAGCTATTGGTGCTGGCTCATACCATTACTTTATGCGGAAACCGTTATCGGGCCGTCTTTATAGGATATCCTAAAGGGATATCCGATAAATACCGTAACTAAGGGTAGATTACTAGTTGAGCGCACTCTGCTATAAAAAATTAACTGCCCTTGGACTCTGCAGTGCCTCAAACTAGCAACGCCGCGTACGGTATGAGTACATAATTAATAATTATGTAAACGTTTGAAAAAAAATTGATATTACTGGATTCAAAATAAAATTTTAGCAGCGACCGTAAGCCGTTAGAATACCTACAGAATTTTGAAATTTTTACTCTAGGTGCCATCTACTTGTAATATATGACGTGTTACCTCGCATTAGAGTGAGCGTGCTAGGACACGGAGAAACGGCATTTTGGCAAGGAAGGCACAGATAATCATTACCTTGTTTAACTTCATAAGCTTCATAATGAGAATTAAATTCAATAGTTTCAAACATACAGCAACGGAAAAAAACCTCTTCAGTATCTGTCACCAAAATTGCATCAATTCGGCCAAAAGTGGGTAATAATTCTTCATCATCTATATCTACAGTAACAATAGAGTTCTGCTGCCATATAACACCAGCTATTGTAGCGGAAGTAACCGAATATTTGAGGACAACGCCAGTGCCGAGAGAAAACTTGACAGTGTCTCCTGAATTTAATGCAGATTTTTTCCCTAGTATTTTTGTTGTAGGTATTGCATTTTTCACAAACAAGTCATTGAGCATAAGTTGACATTTTATTGCTAGAGTCTTGCAAACATTGACTCGATTAAAAGATGATCTAGCCACTAACTTAGATACCCTGTGCTTGGCTTCAAAACGCATAGCCCACATGTTACGTACGGGGCCGAACTTCATTAGCATGGTAGGATAATGAGTCAGAAAATGAAACTTTGGTTGCAGGGGTGATTTTGTTAGCTCCATGTACAATTGATTAAATTCTGCTATTATAACCCGGAGTTGAATATTGGTGTCACTAAAGACCCTATGACTTAATAACCTGTCAGTGATTTGCCGCAACATAATGTATAATTTCCATACTTTATTTTCTAAAGGAATGTAAAATCCGGCTATTAGGCTGAAGTATCTAATAAGGGTAAGCATTTCTGATGCTGAAGTTTTCAATTTTACTTTCGAACCTTGGACAACTAAACAATTACTTGGTTTTGAATTCCTATCTGGTCCATAATCAAATGAAATTATTCTTTGTTGCAATACTGAGATCTTTAAAAGACCTTCGGCAAGGAAGTGGTTTATGACAAAGGTCATTACATAACGAGCTATACCTTCTAATATATCATGCATTGGGTCTACTGCTACATTTTGAAATAAATCAAATCCTGTCACCTTAAGCCAACAGCATGATTCTTTAATGCCCGTGTTAGTTGTATCGTTTTCTTGCAATTGAGCGTGGTATGAAGTCATATTTCTAAGCAAGTTACTGTTTTCATATAGAGCAGTTTGCAAACCTTTCTTGTCAATGTTACAGATTCTGCAACACTTGTTAGCTGAAAAACTTTCAGTAAACCCGAGAATTGAATTCAGGCCTAAATTATCGCCAGTTATAGCAACAACCTTGAATTTTACGGTTCCTTTAAAAAACTTATTTTCTATAAAAATTCCTTTGTTTTGCAAGTAATTCAATTCCTTAATAACAGGGTCAAAAATAGCTTTGTTTCCATATTTAGTTTTGTCAGCAGAATGGCAAATAGCTAACAGCAAAATGTTATTCAACAATGAAAATAAATGTGGTGGGAGTGCTGGCAAGGAAACGTATACACCACCAAGCTTATGCACCCCAGCGTGGCTCCCCAAAGGATTTCCAATTTCAAAATCATCATAGTATACTACTAAAGGAAGAATAATGTCCGACGCCTGCGGTGTACACATTGCCAGCCATACAGATCCCTGCATTACATTTTCTAGACACATTGGCCTCATCGGATTTTCTTCACGGGTTACTAAATTACCTTTTAGGTGGTTCAAATAATCCGTTACATCTTTCCAAATAGTGTCAATGGAAAAAAAATTCTTCAAAACCTGGTGAAGTTGAATTACTTGCATTGTACGTTGCTTGGTGTGTAATGTTAAAGTGTTACTCCTTTGTGAAATGTCAGGACAATAACCAACGATTACTTCATGTGGTGGTATAAAAGAACCTAATAAATTAAATTCTCGGAATCTCAAATATTCTGAACGAAACGGAAAAAAGATGCCCTTCAAAACTGTGTTGAACTTATGAAGTCGTTTATTAATTTCGCTTCCAGACATGCTTTCCTCATCAGCTAGCACAGGGTCGAATACGGACATTAAAGACGGTGCGATATTGTCAAGAAGGGTTTGCAAATGACTAACCATAGCTTGTACAGACGATCGAGATACAGAGGGATTTACATAAAGCGTTGAAATAAATTTCAAAACTTCTTTATGAATAATACTATCAGCATTATCAAGGACTTCAGGTTCACTATCAGCTTCAATGTTGTGCTCAGTTGCTACTTCGGTAGTCTCTGTTTCACACATAGGAACTACGCAAGCCTCGTTTGAGGTGGATGGCAAATAACGAGTGTTTACTTTATTCAAATGTTTTAAGTTAACATGTTTTCTAAATTGTCTAATGTCCGTGAAATACCGGTAGCATGCGTCTTCACCACATTTATAAATTCCAGTAATATCAATTTTTTCACATTCTTTCCTTATGTGGGTAATAAGTGAAGAAAACGTGGGAAAAGTCTTTTTACAACTGTGACACTTCATCTTAATTTAAATTGTGACTCCGAGAGTAACTAATATCTCCTTCACAGATTGTGACATACGATCGTACGATGTTTTGACTTTGTAAAAACCAATTTGGATAATAAGCCAAATGTTATAGCTTTCAGTAGGATATTTAGCCGCAGTAGCATGAAATATTTTAAAAGTCACATCAACAGCCTCAGTTAGTTTTGTGAACTTGTAAAACGTATTGTCACATATTGTGAAGGAGACACCTGACTGGCGGCACCAAATTATAAATGGTTGGAGGTTAATACCTAGTTTTTGAAGCTTTTGGCGACGCTCCTCAATTACCACTTGCACGTCTGCGTCATCATCCACGATGGTCACAAATCCATCCAATATCTCCGCTCGTGAAGCTTGCCAGTCTTTTCTGGATCGGCGGGCAGGAGGAATATTAAAGAGACAGCCGAGTAGCAATATCGCTGCTATTAATTTTGTCTCCGGTTCTTCATCTGGAAAGAAAATAATAATAGTATATTTGACACAACACATCATCATTAACTGAGCAAATAGGGAAAAGTATCAGAACAAAATAAAATCTATCTATATAAGTAAAAATGAATTGCCGAAATGTGTGTCCGTCCGCCCGTTACTTCTGAACGACTGCACCATGTTAGATAATTTTTAAATTCTTTTTTGTCTATATATTTTATAACGGGTTCACCAACCCAGGAAGGTCGAGCACCTAGAACTATATAACAGAATCATTTCCTTACCGTCACAAATTGCCAATGTATCAGCTATTTTTCGACGAAGAAACGAGTCCTTTGTGGTGTTATGCTTCTGCTGAGCAGCTTTTAGTATGTTTTCCGATGAAGCATCCAAGGCGTCGAGGCCCCCGGATTTATCAGGGAACAGTGCTTCGTAGTCATACGTCAGGAGTCGCCATCCATCACTTGACTTCAGGATAGGATACTTATTGAAGTACTCCTGTAATGTCCCTTCCTCGTAGTACAAGTACCGGAGGCGAGCTCGCACCGTCTCCCGCCACAGGGTACTGACCTCCTGCCACGGACCAGCTGAAGGACTTGACAGCTGCTCTAATGCTGACGCTACGTCCTCCACTTCACCTGCACACAAAAATTAAAACGATTAATAATTAGTACAATAACAATAACGGTTCTTAGATTCAGATATTTTGTAATTTGTAACGAAAATTTATACTAATTCAGATATTTTTCTTAATAATTTTGTTCTTGATAATTTAATTCAATCTGAAAACATAAAATTTCTTGAAAAGGAGTTACCTTCTTTAAGTCCGGTTAGGTCGATTCCAGCGAGTGGAGGGGTGTCTAGCCTAGGATTGGACTTGGAGCGAGAACGTGACTTGGGCTTTTCAATAAGGCCCAACGAAACTAAATGCTGCCGTCGAGCCCTTCTGGCGGTGACTAACCAGCCAGAGATATTGCGCTTAGCCTGGTAAGCATCAGCCGGCAGGTACGGCGCGTAGTATAGGGGTGGTGACTCCTCTTTAAATAATCTGCCAATGTCGTAGGATGTAGCAAGCAACTGCGAATCTGTCAGAAGTACCGGGTTTTCGGCCGTAATGAGCTTCTCCATAAGCAGCTTGCATAAACGTCCACGCACGCTTGAGGGTAAGGCGCCCGTTTTCTGCCCAATTGCTATTATTTGTTTTCCCTCGACTGATGAATTCAGTATGACATTCACCTGAAACACAAATAGTATAAGTATGGCATTACAAACTAAATATGCAAGGTAAAAGTTAAAAAAAAATGACACTAAAATGTTAAAAATACAGGTTCAATATCTACTTTCCATTCAGTATAATGATCAGTTGGAGTCGGTGCCAGTCTAGGCATCATGAATTTAGTTGTTAGTTATAGCTGTCACCAACTCCAAATATATTACTGATCTTTGTGACAGTATAGCTCCTACTCACCACTCGACCATCGAGGCAGTTTAAAAATATTGAATGTCAATTTAAATTCCATATCAAAAGTACAGGATAATAGGCAATAACTTACTAAATTGCTCCCGGTGGACTCTTGACTAACTGCTTCGCCCACTGACGACGACGAGTCCAGTGGTATCACCAGTATGTCACCATCCTAAAATAATATTTACTTTGAGACAATGTTATAATAGTACATGTAACAAAAAGGTGTGATAATATGAGTATGTACGGTCAATTAACCTCAATAATCGTTGAAATAATCACTAAATGTGTCTGAGTGCGACCGTTAACTAACAGGCTATAGGTAGCCCTAGCCGGAGTTAACTCATGGGAAGTGTTATATTTTTTTACTAGTAATTGGTTCAGCATTGCAGGTGTAAACGGTCCTGCCCTCGTCCCTTGATCCGGCCCTGATAAAAACTAATCGATCAAGATCAGGACTGATCCTGGTCTCAAAGAATGTCTATACCAAATTTTGCATCGGTTCAGTGTCTTAGGTATGAAAATGTGAAAAGGTCCTGCCCAGCTGACTTACTTTCGCATTTATAATATTAGTATGGATGTAATTACAAATTAATACATATTGCTCTTGAACCAAAAAACAGTAAGTACGAGTACTTTTCTACAATTTTGCATAACTTACCAAATTTTCCTGGTTAAGTCCTGCTTCGCAGTCTTGGTTGAGGATTGAGCTTTGCAGTCCTTCACAGGGTGGCAGAGGCTCTAAGTTACAAGGTAGACTAGTTAACAAGTCATTCCTCAGCACCTCTTCAAAGAGTGATGAATTGTAGGAGTTATCCTGAAATTGAACAAGAAGTTTAAAAAGGTATCTAATAATAATGTACTTAGTTGGTAAACTAAAAAGACTGATGAAAAGTTAGGATTTTATTCCACTTTTAAATAAATACTGCACCGGTTAAATTGTTAGGTATCCTAAGAAGACTTTAAATAAAAGTTAATAAGTAGATACCTACCTACATGTAGGAGAATGTGCATTAAAGCAACCCAAAGCATGTGTAAGCACAGTTTAAAACAAAATTTACTTTTTTTAAATAAAATTTAACATGAAAACAAACCATATCTTTTGGTTGGTCACTTTTTAACATGGCCAAAGCTGCTTCAAATCGGAGTCTGTCCCCTATTTGAGGGAACATACTATGTATGTCTTGTTTACAAAGCATCTGCATTGTTGCGATATCAATTCTTTCAGCTGAAAAAATAGGTAAATTTAACAACGCCCTGATTGCAGCTGTGAAATGCACTACGTCGCATCGACTTTATAAAATGTAGGTTGGTACCTATTTGTTTTTTTTTTGGGTTGCAGTTGCACATCGAATCTAGTGTTTAATATAAATATGAACGTATATCTAGGTAGGTACCATACGACAAGACTATTCTTGGTTGGAGTGTACAGCGGTCAAAAAAGTGTTATTTTCGCAAATCGTTTATTTTCTCGATTCTATAGTAGGTATGTAACACCTAGAAAGGCTAAAAGTGTCTTGGTGTTTTTGTCTCCGACCAACCGTTTGTCGTAAAACCATGTGGAAGGGATCCTTAAGTTAGGTTATGTATAACCTTGAAATTGGTCGCGAAATTTTTTAAAGTATTTTTTCATAGTGCCCCTAAGACGACACTCTGACC
Source organism: Ecliptopera silaceata (assembly GCA_932527185.1). NCBI lineage: Eukaryota > Metazoa > Arthropoda > Insecta > Lepidoptera > Geometridae > Ecliptopera > Ecliptopera silaceata. The sequence continues at coordinate 1,780,803 of OW052208.1, read as the reverse complement.
CTATTCTTGCTGGAAATTAGAATGTGTGAATGTAATGTGTGAGCTCATGCTAGAAACTTAATATGCAGGTTTGACAACTTACATTCAAAACGGTCGATGTAGCGTTCCAAATTCCACTTCTTTAAAAGATCACGCGTAGGTATATCCATTATCCACACGTTCACTAGCACTAATGGAATTGTTGTAGTTTATTATAAAAGAAGAATAAAAAATACGAATGTAAAAAAATTGTAAAATTAAACTTAATTCTGAGACTCGTAAGTCGTGCGCCGGCTGTAGCGGTGAAATACAAATGGCCGACCAGGCCGACCGAACGAAATGACGCGGCGGCGGAATGAAATGAGAGAGGGAGACATTAAATAATGCCGTCACCATAAATTTGTAGGACATCATTCAAATGTTAGATGCTACTCATAAATGGGTCTCTGTAATAATAATTTAGTAGGATACTCATAAAATGATATGACTATAATATTGAACTTTGATGCTTACTCTAAAAATATGAGATTATTTAATCGTATTATCATAGGATTCACATAAAATAATATGACTGTAATATTAAAAAATGATGCTTACTTTAAAAATTTAAGTCTAAAGCATTATAATTTAATATAGTACATTAGGGGGAGGTCATCGTATTTTTAGAGGATACTTCCTCATATTAAACTATGAAATCTATTTATATTACGGTGACTGTCATTGTGTTTTTTAATTAGAATCTTATTTATAATTATCATACTAATTTATGGGACAGTGGACCATTTTCTATTACATTGTGTTATTATTTGAAGAAGGTAATGTTATTTCATAATTACAAATTTTTACGATGACAAGTATCATAATATTGCATTATTTACCCAAAACATTCGATTCCATCTTAACACATTTCAGTTCTAGCGTAATATTTACTTATTATCAACATATTATAAGACAACGCATCTATTTTAAACCAACGTCACGATATTTTATGATTATGCCAAAATGACATTTTTCTCAGTGTAGAAGACGATTGTAAATGATCCTTTTGATTTTACTGAATAATAAATTTTATTTTGATTTTTGTGTAAAGGTTTGATATAAAATTCAGCAATTTATTTAAATATCTACATAAATAGTATTCGATATAAAATCCGGCTTTTTCTAATTTTGAGAAGCACAAGTTTCAAGGTCCAAGATTATTATATTTAATAAAAAGTTAATATACTTACATCAAAAAAGATTTTAATTTTCTAAATACTGTGATAGTGTTTAGTCTATTTGTAAATAAAATTCTATACCTAATAGATCAAGTTATCTAAATAAAAAGTCAGTCTGAAACCACAATACAGACCATTAATAGAATTGTATTTACTCAAAATAAACTTCCTAAGAATATCGTAAAATGTTCAGTGCACTCGAATAAAATTTTAAATCCTTAAATAATAGACAATAAGCTGCTTAGTGCCACAAAGGACAGGTACAGTGAGGTATTGTGGAGGTAATATTGGTATACCTACAGTTACCTACAGTTAGGTAAGTAGGTTCAAACCCACTAAGCTGTAGGTACATGACTTCCCAGCTCAGTTGGTATTAGATAGATAAAATATATATATATACACATCACGATCTCGTCCTAAACAAAGCAAAGCTATGGGATTGCTGATAGAATACTTACGGCCGGTTCTGGAAACCCAAATCACGATTGATCCGAGTTTGACACATAGTAATTATTTGATTTTTTCGTTGATCATCGTTCGAGAAACCGGCCGTTATAGATATATTTTTTTGTAAATACATACATAGTAACACCCAGACACAGAACCAATATTTATGTTCATCACATAAACTCTGGGTGGGAATCGAACCGACGACCCACAGCATAAATGTATGTTTTATGAAGATATAACAACATATGTATGTATATTAAATTAACTAAGCATTTCGCATAGCACGTCCATTTAGGACCACAACCTAATCAACAAAGAAAAAAGTTTTTTTAGATTTTCACACAAAAATTATTGCATAATTTAGTTTTTGAAGATCACAAGTTCAACCTCATCAAAATTGCAGAACGAAGTTAAACAAATTACATACACAATAAGATTTTAAGAACAAATATTCTCCAGCGAGGCATTACTTAGGGCGCGTTATCAGTGTTTGAACAGTACATACAGAGCTCGTTATTGTACTGACACAGCTCAAATAGCTCAGCTAGCACAGAAAAGTACCTACGTGTAAGTAGGTACGCAATATTCTACTTTTAGAGTCTTCTTCTTATCGTGTCGATGCTACAACTGTATTTTGTTGTAGCATCGTGTTGGAAAGATTAGCCAGACTAGACACTGCTTTGCCGTGCCTAGCTGTTACCGGTGTGCGCCACGAGGAGGCTCTTTCCATGCATTATTTTAGAATGCTATCTAGTGATAACTATTGTAGGTATATAATATCTAGTTATCACTAAAGTGGAGTACTTATATAAAACCAGTCAGGTAATGAAATGTTAAAAACATTTTATTATATCTCATCATAAACCTACTTTGTTTTAATCTGACGCGCTGGATTGCATTTACAAACACTACTTATTTTTTTCTGTACGCAAAAGATAAATCTAATCCCGACTCGGAGTCAAGATATTTGGGGTAAGTAATGTGCAATTTCGTAATAATTTGCTTGCTCGTTCAACTAATGTGTCGGTTGGTAAAAGCGCCATCTATCGGGCGCAGTTAGAAGCAGTTCATGTTACGTGCGATACAAGTGAAGAAGCTGCACTTACTTAGCTGTGTTAGTGTTTAGGACAATAAAAGCGTTTATGCACCAATGCATAACGAGATTTTGGGAATTATTTGTCGGTATTCGTAATTTATGCGGTCATTTTGTTAGATGATTCATTTGCTCAGTTGTTGGTTTAATTTCTCTATTTGTTTGTACATTAAATGCAGTATATAGGGCAAAAACACCAGTATTCGTCCAGTAGAAAGCGTTTCACTTCAATATCTATAATGAGGATCACCAATGAAAAAAAAATCCTTGCCAGCGTCAGTACTTAAGTGAGTGGAATTTAGTAATTTTTAGAAGCATGAAACACCCAGACACAACAAATATTTATGTTCATCGCACAAGCATTTGTTCTAAGTGGGAATCGAACCCACAACCATGGAAGGCAGAGCTACTACCAACTGAGCTGTGATGTCTGTCTAAAATTATTTAATAGAAACATTAACCTAGAGACAACTAATTAATTCATATCTCTAGGTAAAATGTTTTTTAATTTATTTATCTTCGACTTATTCCTTCGACCTAAGTCTAACAATATGTAAGTATAAGTACCTACAATACTCATAATAATGTTATGTATATACATATAAAAGTGAAGTATTGCGAGTCTGTATCGAATAGGCATGGAAACGAGAAAATTATGTAAACTAGTGAAGCCTGCTCCAGCTTCCGGTTGAAGTTGCACACAGGGATGGATTCAAGGTAAATCGTAATAAGGTTCAATTAACATTTAAATACAACGCGTAAATAAATAAGAGACAACACAGTTATTTTGGATGTAACTGTGAAAAATCGGTGAACGGAAAAGGATAAAAATATTCAAATCAAAATTGAATAGGCTTACAAAGTTATATAGTTAACATTTCAAATAGTGCGAAATGTTGTATAAAAATAATTAGGAGTTGATATTCTTAAACAATTGAAACCCAAACAAACATTTACTAAAACAGTTTACGTATAAATACTCATTCTGTTTGTTAACTATACCTATGTTTATTATTTTTCTTAAGTTGTGTAATCTTGTTAGGTACTTATTTATTATTAAGTTATTTTTTTTTTTTTAATTTATTAGTGTATTTTCATTTTTTGTTTCTTTTGGTAGGACAAGTTAAGTATGTATTTAGAATCATACATGTGAAAGCATATAATTGGTGTTTAGTTTTTTAAGTTGTTTTTTAATATAGTTTGTACACTGTTTGTTTTCCGAATAAAATAAAATAAAATAAATAAATAAAATAAATAAACAAGGCCAAGCATCGTCCCGTAGAAAACTAAACCTTTTATTTATTTTACATTCTTTTCATAAATTATGAAGATGCAACGCTAAAAGTAGACTAAGAACTTTAAAAGTAAATTAATTAACTTTTAGCTATTAGGTATAATAATAAACATGCGTGTTAGTTTCTGACTAAACTACTACTATAAGCGTTATTTTTATCCCCTGTTTTATGGTCCTATTCCTCCTCAATCCGGCCCTGTACGTAGGGCGAAGGTTGTTCAGGGTTATTCGGTTGACGAAAAGTTTTAAGTTAAATGTTTGGTGTATAAAGTGCCCGCATGCAACTAAGGAGTAAGTTTTAGTCTTTTACCCGGCTGCGTTGTTAAAAGGAGGGTGATGGGGTAATGAGTTCTAACATGTTTTGAAAATGTTAGGGTTGATTATCAACTTTTTTATATATGCCAATTTCACGGGTAAACGATTCTTAAGAGGCAATACTCAAATACTTTTACTAGCAGCTAGTTATCGACACCCGTGAAAGTTATGTATGAACTTAATTCTTAAAAAGTTTTATGTAATTTTACATACTCTTACTATATTATCGCCTTTATTTCCTCTTAGTACATTTCATATAGTCTAAAGATAATGAGCATTACATTTGAAAAAGTTCATTGATATAATATTTGTCATACCTACATACAATTGATCATACTTATACATATCTATATATCTGTCACCTCACCACTGCTTAACATTTTAAAAGTCTTGAAATATCTATAAGCATTTTTTTTTAAGTGATATAATTTTCTCTATGATCATTCTTTCAACTAATTTATTCACTACTTCATTTCAACTGTCTTATAATATTACATAACCATAATAAATAAATATTCACGAATATTTCACACATCACACTGTAGTCCCAAACTAAGCAAAGCTTGTACTATGGGAACTAGATTACTGATAGAATACTTATATAGGTACATTATTTTATTGTAAATACATACATAGAATACCAACATAGTAACACCCTGAGTCAGAACAAATATTACAGCATATTATCTTACAATAATGTAGCTCAGTTAAAATTAAGATCAAATATAAAAGCAGAATTAAAACTAAAAATTTGGACCCAGCTATCAGACACCCGAATCCCCTGAGCCAGCACCTCAACGGTCCGATTACAGGCACGCTAGAGGTAGGGGCATCAAAAGAAGATCGTTAGAGACGCCAACACTTTCTGAGCACTTCATAGTGTACATAATGGCTTACACTCATGTAACTACGAACTTGAACATAGTTTTCATTATAAACGGGATATTTACCATGATTTGTGAGTTTGATTATTTCCCGATATTTCGGCACAGTTGCATGCGCCATGATCACGGGTCAAACTGAAAATAAAATTAAATTAATAAATATCCCGTTTATAATGAAAACTATGTTCAAAACCATGATAGTTTCAAATATTAAACTTGAACATAGTTTGACTAGACCACATTATTATCTATGAAAATTTAAACATGTACTTACCTACCTATGTGTGTGTTGACGCCAACTTCATGACAGTACCTGACGCTAACCTCAGAGCGCAGGCTGTGTTCCCGCCCGCTCGGCGGCGCCACCGCAGATGACAGCATTCATCAAAACCACCGCGCTAGACGCACGTCCCTATCATTCATTTTTTAAAAACTACAAAATTATCATTGTAATTAGCTTCATTGAAAGTAATAAACTTCATGTACATATTCCTCGACTTATCATTTATCAACAATTGGTCCTTCGAGCCGGATTCGCAAAACTGCGCACTGTGGCGCCGCCGAGCGGGCGGGAACACAGCCTGCGCTCTGAGGTTAGCGTCAGGTACTGTCATGAAGTTGGCGTCAACAGTGTGAATATATAATGGATGTGGCTTTGAATGGTTTTACAAAAAAACCGCCGCGCCGCGGAGTAAGACAAGGAGATGTTATATCTCCCAAATTGTTTACGAGCGCGCTGGAAGATTTGTTTAAGACGCTGAGTTGGAATGGAATGGGCATTAACATCAATGGCGAATATATCTCACACTTACGATTTGCTGACGACATCGTCATATTGGCTGAATCGTTGCAGGACCTACAACAGATGCTGAACAGTCTTGCTGATTCCTCACGACAGATTGGCCTGGGCATGAACTTGGATAAAACGAAGATCATGATTAATGATCTTATTACCCCAGAGCCAATCACCGTCGCTGGAATGCCTCTCGAAGTTGTGCAGGAGTATGTCTACCTCGGGCAGACGCTGCGATTAGGTAGACACAACTTCGAGAAAGAGCTAAACCGGAGAATACAGCTGGGCTGGGCTGCGTTTGGGAAACTTCGTCAAGTCTTCTCGTCCTCCATCCCTCAATGTCTGAAAACGAAAGTTTTCAACCAGTGCGTCCTACCCGTTATGACCTATGCTGCTGAAACGTGGACACTGACAGTGGGGTTGGTCCACAAGCTGAAAGTCGCTCAGCGCGCTATGGAGAGAGCTATGCTCGGAATTTCTTTGCGTGACAGAATCCGCAACGAAATTATTCGTCAGAAAACCAAAGTGTTCGACATAGCTCAAAGAATTAGCAAGCTGAAGTGGCAGTGGGCCGGCCATGTTTGCCGAAGAACCGACAACCGTTGGAGCAAACGGATACTGGAGTGGAGACCGCGTTTAGGCAAGCGTAGTGTAGGACGCCCTCCGGCGAGATGGAGCGACGATCTGCGGAGTGTAGCTGGCAAACACTGGATGAGAAGGGCCAAAGACCGGGCTCAGTGGCGCGTCTTGGGAGAGACCTACGTCCAGCAGTGGACTAATATAGGTTGATGATGATGATGATGATGATGACAAAAAAACAAGTCTTCTTATCGTGTCGATGCTACAACTGTATTTTGTAGCATCGTGTTGGAAAGATTAGCCAGACTAGACACTGCTTTACCGTGCCTAGCTGTTACCGGTGTGCGCCACGAGGAGGCTCTTTCCATGCACCCCAAAAAAACAAGTTAAAACTATATTAAGTATCAGAATCTACATCATAAATTTTGTTTCACACAAGTTTGATATAAATGGCGTTATGTTACAAGTCCTTTAAACCACACCCACAATGAAAATGTCGTTGAAAATACAAACAAATAAGTTCACAAATAAGGTTTCAAATGTATGAAAATAATGTTGGCTACCACAGCACTGAAACTAAACTGAGAGTTGAATAACAGAAAATTACATAATATATTTATATATACTTACCCCCTATCTTATAAAAAGTTAGCGTTGACTTTATGTCATCATTACGTATGGTAATCAATAGGTAAGTACATCAAGTCTGCAACTTTTTATAAGATAGACCAGTAGAAGTTGTAAAAGTTTAATCTGAACTTGTGTTACGTTCATTTTAGATTCAAGTTCTAACATTTAGTAGTCTCCTATCAGATAGACTATGCGATTTCACAAAGGGTTTTCACCGAATAGATTCGCCTACAAGATGGGGTTGGCAAATCACGAGCGAATTGCTCTCAAATACTTTCAGGCGCTTACCTTGTTCCATTTTCATTTTAAATTTTTCTTATTTTTTTTTAATTCTCTTCATTTCTTTCTAATTAAGGACTAATTAATTCTAATAAAGTAAATGACGCCCGATGTGGCGCGGCGGGCGAAGGTCCACATATGACAGGAAGGTTGCGGGTTCGATTCTCGTCTTCGGATAAATGTTTGTACGATCTGCAAATATTTATTTCGGGTGTCCTGGGTTGATATGTATTATAAAAAATATCTATCTATGTAATGTATTGTATTAAGTATGTCAGTCTTCTAGTACCCTTATCATAAGCTCTGCTTAGCTTGGGACAAGATGATGTTGTGTGGATTGTCTAGGATTATTTATTATTATTATATAATAGCCTTTCAGTCGATATCACGTATATAACATGATAGCAATGAAATAAAAGTTTCTATACCTTTCCAATAGTTCCCTGATTTCTTATTCCATTCATACGAACAAAAGCGTCGCTAGCCAATAATTTGAAAACCACTAGAGACTGGAATTCTGCTCAGTGTAAACTGTTTGTACAAACTTGTTGCCCCCAGGACCACAACAATGGACAACAATGCATCGGATAAGGTGAGGGCACACTGGGTCTCTTTTTGATACAAGTAAAATAAGGTACAAAAAAGATACAACGAGCTAGTTTTTTTGTTTTGTAACTAAGTGGCTAAAGATAACCTAAGAAATAGAGCAAGTAAATAGAGATACGTTAAAAGATACAAAAAACTGTATTTTTTTTTAAATATTTTAGATACACGGTCTATCTTATAAAAAGTTAGCGCAGACTTGGTGTCTTGATTACCTTATGTAACGGTGACATAATGTCAACGCTAACTTTTTATAAGATATGGAGTAAGGGTACAAGCCAGTAATTACAGACCAGATATTTTATAAAAAAAAGTATATTCTATCAGCATTTAGTTCCCATAGGTTTGCTTATGTCAAGAGATTTATTTATGGTACCATAACCGTGGTTACTTCAATACCCACTAGTTATACCTACTATAAGGATTTTTTTGTAACTTTGTATTTTTTTTTACAGCCGTGTTTGCGCTCGGTGTGTCCATGTAACCAGTATATTGCCTTTATAAAATATTCTTTGGGGATGAAGTTCGGGATAGTTTCACTGCTAGTTCCAACTACACTCGAGAGCAATGAATCCGGGTCACTTAAAGAATGTTAAAAATCTCGGAAACTAAAAATGATAGGTTAATGCAATAAATTGTATTAAATAGACAATGTAATACTCCTTAAATGAAAGTAAAAAAAATATGAGTCACCATACATTTTATTAACACAAAATTACATAAAGAAAAAAACTGCTGATCTCTCCTTAAAACAAAAATAGGAAACATGAAATTTTTGAACTTTATTACGATTTTCTTGAATTTTAATACTTCGTATTGCCTCCTCGTGCTTCCATTACTGCGTTTACGCGGTTTGGCATGCTGTACACCAAGTTCCTTATACGATTTTGGGGAATATTCTCCCATTCCTCTGTGAGAGCAATTTTGAGCTCACGAAGCGTGATTGGGGGAGGGTTTCGTTGTTTTACGCATCTGCCTAGCTCGTCCCAAGCATGCTCGATCGGGTTGATATCCGGGCTGCGCGCTGGCCACTCCATACGAGTAATGTTCATCTCTTGAAGGTAGTCATTCACAATCCTACCTGTATGAGGTCGGGCATTGTCATGCATAAATATAGCATCCTCACCTAAATTGACCATAAATGGACCAACGTGATCATTGAGGATTTCTTCCACATATCTTACGCTAGTTAAAGAGCCGTTTTCTATGATCACCAGCTCTGTGCGACTTTCAGAAGAAATTCCGGCCCACACAAGTACAGACCCACCACCGTAGGCTACTTTTTCTTCGATGCATGCTTGCTTGAATCTTTCCCCTGGTCTTCGATACACTCTGTGTCTTCCATCGCGCTTGTAGAGCATAAATTTTGATTCGTCGGAGAACATAACTTTTGACCAATCTTCAATACTCCAATTTACGTGGCTCTGGGCATATCTTAGTCTCGAAATACGATGCCCACGCTCCAGTTTAGGGCCGTTTGCAGGTCTAAGGGGTTTTAAGTTAGATTCAGCAAGCCGACGTCTTACTGTCCATGCACTTGGGTTACTTCCTCCGAGGCGTCGAAACTGATTGGTGAGTTCAGTTCCTGTGAGAAAGCGATTTCGAAGCATGGTGTTCACCAAGTATCGGTCTTCTCGTGCTGTGGTACACCTGGTTCTGCCCGTTCCTGGTCTGCGTAGGTTAGAACCAGTTTCTTCGTAACGTCGGAGAACTCTTTGTACTGTTGACAGCGACACACCGACAGTCCTGGCTGTATCGCGCTGACTCCGGCCGGTTTCCAGCATTGTAAGTATTCTGGTGCATTCTTCAGGCGTAAGCGACATAATTTCAGCTTGAATAATGAATATAGAGCACTATCAACATGGTTTATGTACCCACATAAATGACAGATTACAAACAAAAGCAAAACCAAATGCTGTAATTTCGTAGTTCCATCTTCGAAAGTGGCCCTTTTTCAAATTTGATTTTTTTATGATATAACTTTACAATAACTAAGAAGTTTTAATACCTTCATTTAAGGAGTATTACATTGTCTCTTAAATACAATTTATTGCATTAACCTAGCATTTATAGTTTCCGAGATTTTTAGGATTCTTTAAGTGACCCGGATTCATTGCTCTCGAGTGTAGTTGGCAGTCTGTTAATTTCTGTATTGCTGTCTGAATGTTTTATCGTTGCGGTGAAGCTTTGCTTTTTGAAGTTAACGCTACCTATATTTGTTACATTATAATAATATAAAAAAAATTTAGCCTAACTTATTTTCATTTTTATCAAAAACTGATACAAAAGTAAAAGGATCTAATGACGTAAAGTGATAAATATGAGCTATCTGCGGACCTATAGATAGCACAATCGATCCAAAAGTAGTACTATGGTATAAACTGTTAAGATTACATGCGCCCTTGAAATTCATATTTTTTTATGACACAACAAAAACTCTAGAGATCATACTCAAACTGCTTATAATGCATGTACATAAAACTCATCAAACAAATAATATAGAAGTTGAGCGGAATCAAAACCTTAACATTAGAAATTGAGTTGAGTTGCTACCACTACGCCATCGCGCCACTGGGTCTTCTAAACTTTTATTAGTGAACTTAGTATTTTAGATCGACTAACCTCTTACCGTTATAAAACGTCCGTAATTTACAAAAACCGTCACAAGTTCCAAAACTTTGGCTCTAAAATGTAAAACATGCACGTGGAATTGCTTTTAATTTCCATACAAAAGTGGAGTTCAAACAGACTGAAATTATATTTGCAAATTAATTTTTAATAGTTTGTAAATCTGTCGTAGGTACTGAAATCGTGTAGGTTACTTCGAGAAACATTGGAGTTGTTTAGTTTAGGTTAAAAATGAAATTAGTTTTGTTTGCCCCTTGTGCCCTAATACCTGCACAAAGGATGACCTCATCAATGGTACAGGTACAGACAAGGGGATAAATGGGGAAAATGTGGCAAGATTCTACATGAACTGCGTTTAAAATTGTTGTTGTGTTCATTGACACGAATAAGAAGTGGTAGTATGCTGTTTGTGAAAGGCCTGTTTTAGTAAGGATCCCTAATGTTTTTGATAGTATAATAAAGCCTATGTTCAGCGCAGATAATGTAGCTTCACAACGGTGAATTATTTTTTAAATCGGTCCATGATTTCTGAGACTATTTGATGTAAACAAACAAACAATCAAATCTTTTCTATAATATTAGTTTAGATTAAAACCACACTGTTACCTTATTTAACAGCTCAATATATACTTAAATATCGTATCGGCATTGCTATTCAGCGCAGCAATGCAGCCAGTGTCTTGGGTACGCTTCCGATTGGTACTAATTTGGATCAGTTGAACTATCTATAGATCGTTTGCAACGGTCTGTAGATAGCTCAACTGTTTCTTATGTATTTTATATGACAATGTACATTTTGTAAATACTGTATGGTCGTAAGTTTGTTTGTGAATAAAGTATACCTACTTACCTAATCTTTTTTTAATAAAGTAAAGTAAATACACAAACACCTTTAAATAAATATACAGAAATTGCTGACGCAACTTTATTCAAGTTAACACAATAAAATAATAACAAAGACTTGTCTGCAGTTCCTTATAACTTGGACGATAAATAACTTAGTTTATTTTCCAAGTTAATATTGTATTTTCACACTGCGTTATTGCAATTTCAGCAAATGAACAATGTTTTTAACAAATACTAAAATTTATAGAAATAAACGTTTTATATATAAAAATATGTGAAACAAGATTATCCTACTGACTTTAAGTGATCTAACAAAAATTTAACAGTAGGTAGGTATAAGTTGTCATAAAAGACTAAATAACACAACAACGTATTACCTTAAAAAAGATTCGTTCTGTGAGGTATTGCATTGCGTCCTCTTTGACTCTGAGACCTCATCTTTGTTTGTTTGTTGTTAGTTTTTTGTGACAAGTAATTTGAGACCTGACTAAAGAATCAGGTCTTAAAATACTCTTCACAAACCTAGATGTATTTTTGTAGATTGAGAGGACAGATATTAGAAGGTTCTATTTCTACTTTTTTATTATTATGTGTAAAACATGCACTATTTTTTTAACCTGGTAGTATTCTATTTTAATTTCAATGCTACCGAAAGTTGTTTCAGATGTTTCCTTCACAGTTTCAAATGATTAGCATATAAAGTAATGTATGTTTACAATTTAATTCAAAATGCAAGAAACAGAGCAACAAGACCACACCTAATTGGAAATTCAGAACAAAGCGTGTACGCAATAAACGATATACTTAAAAACTATTTTACAAGTTCCCTGAGTTACACCCCAAGTTTAAGCGTTCCTTCTGTATAAGGTGGTGTACACACGAGATTATTTAGAAAACCAACAAAACCACAATAAGGTACAACTAGGTTTCTAGTTAAATATTATATTATGCTGTCTTATTTATAAAATGAAATTTCCTTCTACAAGTTTAGGACACATTATTAAGATTAATATACAATAATAGGTAAGTTTTTGAGATATTTAGACAAATAAACAAAACAATTGAGATAAGATCCTTCTTTGAAGCCGGTTTACAAAAATTCGTCATCAAAAAAATATATTTAAAAAACCAAAAAAATGGTGCTGACGTCTACCGTTTATATTTGCCAGTATTTATTTATATGAAAACATACAGTATGTTAAACATATTAATAATGAATAAGCAACGATACATAAGACATTATAGTGCGCGTATAGGCTTACAATCTCACTAATGTGCTCCAACCTTTTTAAGAAAATGCAAATTAACTCTACCAACATACTCGCTGAAGTTTATAATGCGATGTCTTGTAAATTAGCGGAACAATGCCAAATACTTGCAAGTTTCTACAGAGTTCTGGGTACTTAGTGACAAAATGTGGTGATTATACCTATGTATAAGTAAGTAGACTTATGAAGACGTAGTACATTATTGATTCAGTAAAATCACAAGGATCATTTAGAATCGATTAAATTGATTCTAAGTGCCAGTTTCTCGCGACCATAGCCTAGAAGAACAAGAAACTTACGGCCTGGTACCTACCGTTTTTGTATGATTCTTCTAAAGTTCCAGTGAGGTATCAATTTAACTTAGTAACGTTTAAATGCAACAAAATATTGATAAGTCATGTTGAGACCGTTGGACAATTATTTTGGTCAATATCACAAAACTTTTCACAAGTTTTTCCAAAACACCCACACATACAAAGTTGCGGGTAGTTTTAAAATTAAGTTTGAATAAAGTGACGTTTGAAAAAAGCAGGAGCTTATAAAAAGTTATGCTAAGACGTAGTAGAGCCATATAATTTCCATTCAGCTGATAACGACTCCTGAATCAGGGTGTCAACTTAACCGGGGGATAGCTTAGCTTAGATAATTATGGTGCACTGTTGTACCATCCGACTTCACTTGTATATCAGAGGAATATATATATATATTGAATATATATTGGAATATTTTTTTATATCTTAGTAGTAAAATTTCTATGGAACTCGGAGAATAAAAAAAAATAATAATAAATATTAATGGATATTTCAGACATCACACTCTAGTCTCAAACTAAGCAAAGCTTTTACTATGAGAGCTAGACTGCTGATAGAATACTTATAGGTATATTATGTACTTACTTTTTTTGTACATACATAGAATGCATAGAAACACCCAAACACAGAACAAATATTTCTGTTCATCATACAAACATTTGCTCTGGGTAGGAATGGAATCCACGACCCACAGCATGGTAGGCAGAGCTACCACCAACTGAGCTGTAAAGCCTGTCAAAAGAATATTCTTTTGATGTGAAGCCTGTCAAAAGAATATTCTTTTGACAGGCTTCACAGCTCAGTTGGTGGTAGCCTGTCAAAAGAATATTCTTTTGACAGGCTTCACAGCTCAGTTGGTGGTAGCTCTGCCTACCATGCTGTGGGTCGTGGATTCCATTCCTACCAATTCCAATCATGTTTATTTCACCAAGCAATGGTACTCGCATTGCTCTCGCAAGTTTTGAGAACGTAAGGTTTGAAAGCATCATCGACACGAAGAAGAAGACTAGAATTAAATAAATCAGTATATCTTTGGACAAGATTTTTTAAAGTTTAACTAAAATCTATCAAACAAACAAACAAACCGTCAAGTTTTGTTCCACAGCGACTTCAGGTAGAACATTATCATAAATCGTCTCCGCAGATAGTCTGGGTTAGACATAATGGCCAATGAAATTAGACGAGAAATCTGAATCACAGTTTTATTGGTCTAAAAAAACCATGAACATACTTTCCGAGTTATAAAATAGGAAGGGATTTTCTCGTTATTTTCTTAGAGCCTAATAAATAAATAAATAATGCTGGACAATCCACACAACATCATCTAGCCCCAAGCTAAGCAGAGCTTGTGTTATGGGTACTAGAAGACTGACATACTTAATACAATATATTACATAAATAGATATTTTTATTATACATATAATACCCAGAACACCCGGAAATAAAGGGGGATAGTAATTTTCGAATGGGGTAGCTGATATTTTACTGTTAATATTCTTTTTTTATGATTTATAAACAATCTACAGAAATACTAAGAGCTTCAAACCTAAGGTTTCAGACCTTGACACTTTTTTTTTGTTATTTACCATTTAAAAAGTTAACATAATTACGTAATCTTAAAAAGCATTAAGAAAACCACAAGGTTTGTAGCTTTATAACTACTTGAAATATTCTTAAAAATAAATCTTGTACCCTATAAAATAAGGTACCTATATTATAATTTATTTTACTTTTGCAGTTTCCTCTAGTAAGCAAACCTATGTATAGTGCTTGTAATAATTTTCAACGTCAATACCTAGTTATATCTTTTTGCATTTCCTGGTCTCGCCTATGACAATAATAAGACAATTTTAATTAATTCTTGTGATTAAATAGTTTTCATGAGCATTCCTACCAATATAAAGCTAATTTTATACTATGGCGTAATTTACTACACAATTTATTTTATAAACAAATCCCCCTTAAATAAATCACCAACTATTTTATTATGATTCAAATTTCTAATAAATATTTATAAGCAAGGGTTAACAATGACTTTCCAGGGGTTTGTCAAAAAAGGGGGTGAAAGGAGGTAAGTTAAAAGGGGGTGTCAAGTTGATGAAGCTTTGAAATAATTTATTAATATCACACGGTAACGCTTTTAACAGGTACTTATAGGATATTGGATGGTAAATAGTTTAGAAAGGTGTAGTGCTATTTTGTGTAGGTACCTAATACTATTACAATGACATTGATAGTTAAATTATTCAAATAATATGATTTAGGTTTATTTTGTAAACATATACATTGGTACGGTGTATCTATACTAATATTATAAAGAAGTAAAGTTTGTGTGTTTGTATATTTGTTAAATTGTAAGGGGTAATCTCGGGATCTACTGAACCGATTTTAAAAATGCTTTCATCAATAGAAAGCCACATTATTGCTGTGTATAGTGTCAGTATTAGTGTGTCAGTGTAGGTTATATAAAAAACCGAAAAATAAAAAGTTGTTACGTGGTAGTCCGTTTTGCATCGGAGAAAAAACGGTCGAATTATGCCCAACGAAGTGGGCACGGGTCAGCTAGTCTAAACTTATATTATAAAGAGGAAAGATTTGATTGTTTGTTTGTTTGCATCGAATAGGCTCCGAAACTACTGGACCGATTTAAAAAATTCTTTCACTGTTGTGAAGCTACATTATCTGCGCTGAATATAGGCTATATTATAATGATATTTTTTATATAGGCTACCCGTGCGAAGCCGGGGCGTACTACTAGTCTTATATAAAGTTAGCGCAAACATTATAATGTCGTTTAAAAAAATATTTAGTTAGTTTTTATAGAATAGTTTAGGTATTATAATTTTATTTTTTGTGTGACCGAAATCAGTGGAAAAGTTTGGGAGAAGCCTTTGCCCAGCAGTGGGATGATTTAGGCCAGGGAAAAAAATGTACTTATCGTTTACGATAAGTACATTTTTTATAAGGTATTTATACCTACTGATTGACTTTCCAAATCAAACTACACTCAGATCAATCAGCATCCTCACAAACCATTCTCTCCCCATTCTCATACCTGTAGTACGTGACACCAATCCCCTTGAATTATTCCCCTGATTTATTCCCCTGCCGTGCAGCACAAAGAACAAATGCGATCATTACAGGGGACTGACAAGTGCGCCTATTGTTGGCAACCCTGTCTCCAGAGACCAGAGGGGTGAGTTATATGTGAAAATCGTTTTTATAACTAGTTGTTCTGTTTAGTAGTACACGTATCAAAATCAAAAATACTTTATTCAGTAAAATCACAAGGATCATTTAGAATCGTCTTATATACTAGGTAGGTAATTCTAGATGCCAGTTCCACGTGAGAAGCCATGAAGAACGGGCAAGAAACTTACGGCCTGGTTCCTACCGTTTTTTTATATGATCCTTCTTACAAAGAATTACATTAAGAACAAATACTGAAGTTCCAATGCGGTGTCGATTCAACTTAGTATCGTAACGTTAGCTTCAAGACACACTGCGCGGTGACGCTGCAACGTTCAGCAGTTGAGCTGGCGTCAACGCGTATTGTCACTCGAAATAGACAAACACATCGTTTTTTTTTATTACACTTCAAATTAGTATATCTGCAAAATCTACTTATTTAAATATATATCTTCATCTACGAGTAGCTATCCTTTGAAAAGTTAAACTCAAATATTTTTAGTTCATAGATTCGTGTTGATTCTTGGTGCCAGTTCTATACGACCAGTTGGATAGTGGAAATAATTTGATAATGAAATAAATCAAATATTACATCTCAAAATACGAAAATACGAACTACAGAAAATATCTAGATCCCATGAGATCACCAACTTCCTAACAACGTTATAGATAATCTTAATCCGGTCCTCAAATATTATTATCTGATTCGTATTATCCTTGTTAGATCATTAGCACTAGTTTTTAACCGTGTTCAAAAAAAGAGGAAGTTCTCAATTCGATTGTATGTAAAATAATTTCTCCGCCAATAATGAACTGATTTTGATGTTTTTTTTGATCGGTAGAAAATATTTCAATCTTTTAACATACTGACATCGACGACCGATGTGGCGCGGCGGGCGAGGGGCCGCCTGCGACGCGGAGGTTGCGGATTCGATTCCCGCCTTGGGATACATGTTTGTATATGATCTGCAAATATTTATTCCAGGTGTTTTGGGTATTTTATATGTATAATAAAAATACCTATCTATGTAATGTATCGTATTAAGTATCAGTCTTCTAGTACCCATAACACAAGCTCTGCTTAGCTTAGGGCTAGATGATGTTGTGTGGATTGTCCAGCATTATTTATTAGTATTTATTTATATTACAAACTATCAAAAACACGTGCTTCAATTCAAGTTTGTTAGCAAGAGATCGGAACAGAATACAATATCTTCAGTCCTAATTGAATATCGTCAAAGTTGGTTTGTTTGTCTGTCATAAAATAAACTCTGAAATCTATAGCCTTTATCCCTGACGAAGGTCAAGTTAAAATGGTTTATTAGTATGAAGCTCATTGAAATATTCAGTATTCTCTCGTAAGGGTCAAGTTAAAATGGATGATAAGTATGTGGCTCATCATTGTTATGAAAACCATATCTATCAGTTAGACCTCCGATGAATCTATAGCTTTTTTTATTTTTCTTTCAATAATATTATTGTAGATAAAATAAATAAAATTATTGTAGGTAGATACAATGCAAGTACTTTTTAGTTTGTGGCACATCAATCTTCTTCACCTTTCAAGTATTGCTGGTAGAAATGGCTTTTAGCATTAAGCCCTCCTCCTTTTGTACTCGTTCTCTTTGTTATAGGTAATGCAAGAAAGTAAATAATAGCACAAATATACAGCAATTCTTAGATAAGTACTTAGACATCATTTAATAATTTTTTTTTTTTTTTTTGACTAAAACTTTTTTATTTAACTTGTAAGTAGTAAGTATAGATAGCTAGTCTGTATCTGAGGAAATTGTAAGTTACATAAAAAAAAGTTTATTTGGAACGGGGTCCAAGTGTAAACAATTTTCGAGAACAGAATCACTTATTATCCATTTAAGGCTTTATTAAGATAAAAACGTAGCAAGTAAAGTCGCGGTACTACAACTTACCTTAACTAATGAAGCCAAACAAGCTTGTATTTGACTGTCTGAATATTAACACACGTTACACGGGGGAATTATAAATGAGGGGGGAGAAACTCATTAACTCCCCCCCTTAAGTAGCCTTTAGATTTGAAAGGGGAGCCACTTTTTGAGCGGTATCTTTGCAATCATCATTAAAAGAATCTGTTCTATTTCTGAACTATTATAAAACTAAAGTGTCAAAAAGTTTAAATTACAAAATTTTTGATAAAAGTTATTTGATTAAAAAGTGCTTTATAATGTTTCGATTAAAACATGGACTATATTAAACTGCGATCGAAGACTTTAGTTTTTAGATACATTTTATCATATAAATATATACTTACAGTTAATACCTCTCTAAACCGTATTATACAAGGGTCATCTAACAGAGGAGTGGTTAAAGTGTAACAGATTTTTCTGTCTATATAAAAACTACCTACCTACTATAATAATGTATTACCTAGTATTCTATGTTTAAAATAAAATACCACAGTAAAACAAAGACAACGTAGCTTTATTCTATAAAAAAAAAATAGGTCAATTCTGACATCTCACAACACATACGTTTCAGAAAATTGAACTCCCAAAAGCAAACGACTCAATATAATAACAATATCGAAGAAAACAGTGCAATATCGGCGACTTCCGCGTTGTCATATCACAAAACAGCTGGCGAAAGTTTGCCCCCTTTTATTACCCCCCTTTATCCCCTAAGTCCCCCTTCTCCCCTCGCTACAAGACGCCGATAATTTAGGCGACACTGCTACCAAAGTTTGCATCGCACCAACATAAGGTGCGCGATTATGATTGGCCCAATTCAGAGACCTACATAGGTAATATTTTTTCACCACACTTGTGCTATCATATTTATTTACCATTGTTTTCTTTTATTTTAAGCCTATTTGAAGAATAAAAACATTTATTATTATTATATTATTAGGTATGTAACTTAAATCAGCGGTTTTTAATTAAGGCTCAGTTACTCATCTTTAGCTCAAGCTGATTGATTTCTGTTTGATTAATAATATTAATAACCTACAATGATTTCTTCTTCTAAAGATTTAGGAATGCCTAACTAAATAAATAAATAAGAACTTTATTAAGATTATATATATAAGTATTCTTAAAAGGCGGTCTTATCGCTTAACGCGAACTCTTACAGACTACTAATTCTTATTACATAATGCCATAAGCAAAATGTGCTTAATAATACTTTGAAAACTTAAAAAAGTAATTCTATTGTTAAAACTTTCCCACCAATGAATTTATTTATTTGTTTTTGAATGTTTGGATATCTTTAATATCACCACCGTTTTTAAGGTTTATTAATACGCTTTGCTCTTAATACTTGCACCACACCCGCCTCTCAATCTCAGCACGCGTGCAAGTTAAAGCGGGATGTGTCAGCGAGGAATTAGCGGGATTCAACAAGAACTTCCTTGTTTTCGTGTATTTGCCTGAAACGACGCGATAAAACGGTACCTTAATGACGGAACACTTATGTCTTCGAATAATCGACAGAGCGAGCGAAGCGTCTCAATTTCGAGACTAGGCAAAAATGCTTTTTCTATCTGTCTGTTATCGCCTACTACCTTCCTACTACTTTTTTTCGAAGTTACTTGATTTATTAAAATGTTTTCATTATTTTTGGGAAAATCCTAGACGCTCCAGATCTGGTTACACCTACTTTTGTGATATGTATAAAAGTTAAGAGAGAGAGTGGAGAGACCTACGTCCAGCAGTGGACTGGTATAGGTTGATGATGATGATGGTGATAAAAGTTAAATTTACATTGACGTAGAAGTTAACGCTAGGTTTGTATAATACCTAAACATTACTAGAGCTCAGCGTCAATGTTAGGAATTTATGGCCCAATCCAGGCCCAACTGCCCCATCTGCCCCATCTGCCCCCGACGGATGTCACCAAGTGTCTACATCTTGAGTTATAACAGAGGAGAGATATAATGCTTTGGGATTTCTAAAAAACGGTTCTCGTTATATTGACTACGCTATTTTTGATGATACAGCTGAACTTATTTTTGTATTATTTACATAGGTATCAGTAAATTGTTGCGGTATGACATTGTTAACAAAAGTTTTGACAGGAGAATGAGATTCGAGTTCAGTATTTTTTTGATAAAATATAACATTTTTATTTTTATTGTTTTTCTAATGTTATGATGAGTTTTCTAGTTTAATTCTACTTGAGGTCATAGCATAATGTATAAAACGTTTGAAATAAAAGTGTATTATGTGATAGATTAGTTTCCTATAGGTTTTGAAGGATTCCACCACAACAGACTTAACGATTGACGTGTGGTATTGGTATTAACCTTCCGTGTGGTCGATGGTCGAATCTAGCCAAATATCTAAACATATATAAACATTCGTAGCATCGACACGATCAGAAGAAGTGGGGGTTCGATTCCCACAAATAATCTATTAGTAAAAATTCTGATTGCCCTAATATATTCTATTTAGGAGCTAACTAGGTATCTACTATAGTTTTTTTTTAAAGGTGCAATGTTATTTGACGGTCAACGATATTTAAAAACTAAGCTATGAGTGTGATTTAGTGGTGTGGCAATTTTTTTACATGTGACTAGAATAGAAATTGATTATTTAAAAAAAAAAAACATCTCGTGACATAAAACATAACCTATTTATGTTATCAATCAATAAATATTGTATGCCATCATTTTTAATTTATAAATCATTTAAAATGTATTTTTAATGCTTCGGCTACATTAGCGGGCGAATATTCGTATCGTGTTGGCGCGACAAAAACATCGTGTTCGGGTATAGGCGATGTTCTTGTCTAAATACTACGCGATGACACGATGTACCCGGCCACATAAATCGCGTTAACACGAATATTCGCCGTAGCCCGCTAATGTGGCCCCAGCATAAGTAAGAGTAGTATTTGTGTTGGGATCGAATAGACAACCCGAGATTTATCACGCTAAGAAGCAAAAAAAGCTTATCAATAAAGCAAGTTTTTTTTGATACGTCATTCATATTTAATCGGATGAGCTAAGCGAGCGAAAATGTTAGCGACAAGATGGTCAAATCAGTTCCGCGTATTGTTTAGAAGATGAGATTTAAACCGCTTATCTGATCTTCTTTAGTAAATCTGTAGCAAACTACTAGTTGTATTTGTATGCAATGGAAAATTCAAGTTTTTTATCTCCTTTACCTATAAAATTGGCCAGGCCGCAGTTTAAGAGCACACTGCATCGTGCTAAAAGCATCCCACTCAACATTATTGCTGTAAATAATACATTCGAAGTCTAAGAAGCACGAATAAATGTGACAATCGTAAACGTTACGTATTTGAGATACACTGCGCGCTAACGCTGCAACGTTCGACAGTGAAGTTGGTGTTGACGCGCAGTGTATGTCAAATACGTCACTGTTTCGATACGTTTACGATTGTCACATTTATACGTGGTCAACCCCTTGGTTGTATTGCAGATGTTAAGCGCTTGTGAAAACATTTTTGAAATAGCTTTATTTAGAGCTTTTAAAGTTTTATTAATACATCTGTATGACGGTAGACGCCGATGGCCCGCCTGATGTTAAGTGGTATTTTTAACGAACCTTAAATGCACCAACACCTGCACTATAAGGGAGCTCTGCGATGGCACGGAGGAGCCATTGACATGGTCCGTTTTTGGGCCAGACACATTTAACAAGGGGGAATGTCGACACGAAGAAGAATGAACCATACACATGTACAGAGGATTAAGCTCTGTAATACAAGATTGTGATTGATTTGTTAATGAAATGACAGTTTTGTAAAGTTATTGTGTATTGGTGACCCCATTTATATTTATGTTGGGGTCACAAATTTCGAGGAAAAAGGGGCTCGTTTTTTAAAAATTGAATATCATTGGTCTCGTAAATCTGGCTCAAAAATAATGAATAGCACAATTAATTACTGTTCTTGACATATTGATGCCGCATTGTTCGGGATTTTTCATCATTTTTTTGAAGTTAATGGCTTGGAAATCCAACTTTGTGGGTTTTGATATGAAAAACAAAGAAATGAGGATCTTTTATATCGTTTTACTTTATTGTCATGTTAAAACATAAAGATTGTTATGGTAGTGTAAAACTGTTAGTTCGAAGTAGAACGTATCATTAAATCAAATAAATAAATGAAAAATAAATAATAAATATTTAGACAAGCGTGGTGTAGAACTCCGTCAAAATAGAGTGATGATCTGCGGAGTGTAGCTGGTAAACACTGGATGAGAAGAGCCGAAGACCGGGCTCATTGGCGCATTTTGGGAGAAACCTACGTGCAGTGGACTGATATAGGTTGATGAAAAGGTAAAAATTAAACTAAAACTACATAACTTTAAGATAAATAACCACCTAATACTACGCCTACCTAAATTAATATTACATTTAGATTTTTTATAAAAATATCAATACACATAATATAAAAGCATTCTTTATAATACCAACATGAATATAATTTCATGGCAGCTTAACTATTTACCAATAAAGCAGAATAGATATTGCTGATAAAATGAAATAACTCAGTTATGATCTGGTCTGTTTATAATGATTTAGTAACTGGATTTGAGTACCTAAGCGTTTCAGTTTTCAGCCAATTAAGTAAGGAGGTTGTAGGTTCGATCCCCATCGAGAACAATGTTTGTGTGATGAGCACTGATGATTGTTCAAAATCGGGGTTTTACTATGTATTGTATTATTTTTGTAGCGCCATCTATATCGCTACATGGTAGTCTACGCAACAGAGCAACAGATGGCGACAAAATCCTAGATCGCGCTTACGAAGTTATCACGGAGTTTGAACATAATTAATAGAACCGATGACTATCCATCAGTCCTCGGACCCCGAGCCAAAGGTCGCTCGGCGTGGAAGATCTTCCCTTTTCGTAGGAGATACCACACCTATCTCCACATTTGTATAACAGAGCTAACAGACGAGCATGCGGGCCACCTGATGGAAAATAGTCACCACCCGCCCATGGATACTTACTTACAACGCCTAATGCATGTATTTACAAAAAAAAATGATATATAAATAAGTATTCTATCAGCGATCTAGTTCTCATAGCACGTTTAAGTGTCTTAACTGACTTGACTGCGCGGTGACACTGCAACGTTCGTTAGCCGAACTAGCGTTAACGCGTTGTGTCACTCGAATACACCGTTTCGATTAGGTGCGATTGTCACATGTATTCGTGCTCCCAGAGCCTCATAGAGGCAGTAGTTAAACCAGTTACTAACATCGTGTAAAAATGACATTATTTTTTCCACTATCATAAAAACGATTGTCAGGATAATCCGTTTGTTTAATACACCGGAAAATTGTGTTTTAGTATTTTCTGATTGCTGCAGCGTTTTGCATTGTAATTTTTATATTGGTTCGATATTAGAAAAAAACGCAATTTATTGAAACCCGCTATTAAAACTAAAGATATGTAACTAATCACGGATACTTCACTTATCACGTCCCAAACTAAGCAAAGCTGGTACTAGATTGAGATAGGAACTAGATTGGTGATAGAATATTTGTGTACACATAGGTATATAAATATTATACATATATAGAATACCTACACAGACCCAAAATCAGTGTTCATTGAACAGACTTTGGCTTTTTAAACTTAACAATTTCAAACTAATTATTTAAAAGTCCATCAATATTTCATCATGATCCATAAAAATTACAAAAGTCGGGGAAACCGATCAATCTTGCCATATAAAAACGGTAAAATACCCCGACATCAGTTCACAAAGTAGAACTATGCACATTTTTCCCGACGAGAAAATTAAATCCTGCTTGAAATCCAAACAAATTGGAACTTTTTTATATGGTAACCCTGTATATGCACGTATCCGACCGTAGTTTGTAGCTGTTGTTTAGAATTTAAAAAATCATTAGAAGATTTGACCACTGAACAATTAGAGATAAATTGTTAACTAATATTCTAAAGATGTTTCTTCTTCTTATCTCAAGCCTCTTGCCCGTCCTTCTAGACTCTGGTCGCGTGGAACTGGTACCTAGAATCACCTAGTATGTAAGACGATTCTAAATGATTCTTGTGATTTTATTGAATATAGTTATTTTTAACTTTAACTTACTTTTCACACATCACACTCTAGTCCTAAACTAAGCAAAGCTAATGGGAACTATATTGATGATAGAATACTTATTATAAGTACATTTTTTTCTAAATACATACATATAATACATAGTTACATCCAGACACGGAACAGATATTTATGTTTATCACACAATCATTTGCTCTGCGTGGGAATAGAACCTACAGCAGGTAGAGCTACTACCTACCAACTGAGCTGTGACGCCTGTCGTTTACTTTAAGGAGGGCTAAGAATTTTCTGACTAAATACGAATGGATGCAGTATTGCTAAGGTTGTCCCTAAAACGAATAGGAAGTTAATAGCAAATTAATTGATTTATTGGCGTTAGATTAATTAAAATGAGAGTGGGGATGACAACTTTTATAATGGAGTCACTAGTTTGGTCGACAGATGGCGCTGTTTTGGTATTGTGTTTATAGTTATTTTTAGTTACCTATGTATTTTTAGTTAGTTTTATGCTTTTGCTTATAATGTATCGAATTTAAATACGAAAAGCATTAATACTTGCGATCAACAATTCAATTCCATATGTATATAAAAAAAACAAAAAGGTAGTCTGCGTCAAATGGATCTGAGCGTCTACAGTAGGTACCTAGGTACTCAAAATGATGACGTTATTTGATTTATGCAGTTAAAATGATCATATTGTTGTGAGCACAGTTAGAGAGTTAGATGAAAATGAGCACATTTTGAGCACCTACGATCAATTCGACACTAAAGAATCAAGGAAAAAAACTCGAGAGGTGTCAATGGACACTCGTACCTCTACCATGAGCTGTCACAGTAAAATCGCCTGACTTTGCTACAGTTACGTCAATATTAGTATGACCAATTTTAGTACCCAACTATCCGCTAGAGGCGCTGTACAAATCTTCATACATTTTTTTAACTACAGACGCTAGCGAGTATAGTAAATATAGTATAGTAAAAACTCATGGTAGAGCTACCGGAGAGAGACAGAAATACGCACACGCCGCACGGCTTACAACTACGTATAGCAAATATTAAGACCAAAAGTGGTAACACGTTACAACTTTTGGTCTTATTTTCCCGTCTAGCACTCTTTCGCAACGGGCTCTAAGATAGTTCCAAAAATAGTATGAGGAAAAGAAAGGTTTTAAAATATGTCACTATTCTAAGCCTCAAAGTTTTTGTGTGGTTCTTTTTAAGGCGAATGTATTCCTGACCGAAAACCATTCAGACATTCGGACAACAGACGGTACTTCTCATTTTGTTGAGAATTCTTTTGAGTGAAAATGAAATTGTGGTGAAACAAAAGTACAACAAAGGTTTGGATGCGGCATTTTTTTTTTTATATTTTTATAATTCATATCCTTTTCTTTTATACTTTTATGTTAAAGTTCCATCACTATAGGGTTTTTTTTTTTAGAATAGTGATATCTAACTGGTTTCTATTAATTCGGTTTAATTTCACCCAAAAGAAAATGATTAAAAATACCAGCCAAAACGTAAAGCTGTTATCAATATCGAACAAAAACTAACACAACAATATTTTTTTTTTGAAATCCCCTTTATTTTGTTTTTTATTTTTCTATTAATTTTTGTATGCTTACTTACCTATATCTTCACAAAATTAAATGTTGTAGCTGCGGTAATGTTACATTTTCGTAAATATTTGTTACTGTTTGTCAGCAACAAAATAGATAAATAATAAATGATAAAAAAGGAGATAGCTCAACTGTTTCTTATGTATTTTATATGCCTATGTACATTTTGTAAATACTGTTATAATGTTTCTATAAAGTAATTTGTCTATGTATCTTCAGTCAAGCACTACGTGCATTGACCCCATTGTTCGGATTAATCAGGATTACCCGGATGCCTGATTGAGCGTGCAGATCGTTCATGTCAAGCAATTCAATCAAATTAATGCTATAAAATGTTACTGCAGTAATAAATATAACAAAAGATGTTAAAATGTTAAGACTTTAATATGTAACTCATTAAAGATTTTTAATTTAATTTTTAATTCAAACGAAAAGCCGGCCGCGTGCTTGACAGAGTTTGACTGAAGTTTGAAAGATTTATTTTGGTATTTTTCATGTGTTATTAATAGTTTTATAGCATTCGTTTTTTGACGAATATATAGGTACTTTATTTACGATTGAAAAATATTGATATAATGTATTTACAAAATGTACATGGGAATTAATCGCATTAGTTGTAAAAATAACGCTAAAAATTCCACTAACTATAATTAAAATCAAACAACTCTCAATCCGTGCCGTTTTTGTTTCAATTTGTTAAATCAATTTGTGTAAAAATAACGAATCTCAATCCGCTTTCCTAGCTCCACAAAGGCTTTTTAGTAAAGAACTCTAAAATTCCATTTCTTTCAGCGAGGCATGACGTCACGGCTCCAAGAATGTGTTCCGTGGGAGTGGGCTATATTTCGGCACGGGTTGAGGAATATTGAAGAGTATTTTGCTAAATTAAGTCCTCGAATTTTTTGTTTGACAAAGCATTGTAAGTCCTTGACCTTTATTTTGACAAAAGTATTGTTTTTTTTTTAATTTTACAGTCGTCACATCTCAGTTGGTAGTTCTGCCTCTTTGCTGTAGATTTAGTCTCAAACTAAACAAAGCTTGTATTATGGGAACTAGACTGCTGATAGACTACTTATGTAAGTACTTTTTTTTCCAAAACCACAACACAAAACTTATGTTGTGATATGTTATGATGTTCACACAATCATTTGCTATGGGTGGGAATAGAACCCATGACCCACATGGATGGCAAAGCTACTACCAGTTAAGCTGTGACGCCTGTCGTTGACTATTGTCACATATATTCGTGTTCACAACACAAAACACTTCCAGAAGGTGGGAAACGTGCAAAGAGACTCTGCAAACACGACATGCGACTTGGAAACCTCTTGGGAAATATGTCTTGTTTGACCTTCAGCTCAGGTGCTAAGACCTAGGTATTACTTGTGCTGTGCTGCTAAGTCTAGACTTCCTTGTATTCAACAAACAAGATAATTTTAGATAGACTTTAGGTTTATTTTATAAAGTGTAAGTCGTGCGTGCGGATTTAAGTAGAGTTTCAAAAACAAAGGAATTATATCATTTCAGTATGAAGTATTTTATTAGCAATCTAGTTCCCATAGTACAAGCTTTGCTTAGTTTGGGACTAGAGTGTGATGTGTGAAATGTCCGTGATGTTATTTGCCATATTTATTCAAAAAACTATACTTAACACTTAATTTTTTTCCAAATAGTGCATTAATAAACTAGCTTCGTTCAAAAATTAAATCAGCACGATGCAAGTCATTTAAAGCAACTTTGAGCCAATATATTCTATACAAGCTTTTATTTATTTATTTTGTGACTCATCCAAAAACTATTTTAAAGCTACAACAGTATGCGATATTAATATTCGAATAATTGCATTTTAGTTTGCATAAAGGTGAATACCAATACGTTGGAGTCAAATAATAAACTTGGTTATAAAACGAAACCACTGGCATGATTTTGCTAAATACTTACCTACATAAAACTTATTTCTTTCGTTTCAGTACAATTAACTTACCTACTTTAATATTTTTTATCTAATTCCAATAAATATTTACTTACTTACATAAATAAATCAATACATATAAGAACTTCTCACTGGGTGCTGTTTCGATACACAATTAAAAACATAAAGTTAAACAATAGTAAGTAAGTATGAAAAAAAATCATGATAATATAAAACCTAAGATTTTCAATAATTTCATTTTTTTCTTTGTGGCATTTGTCCTGGTGTGATCATTTTAAGTGTCAAAAATAGACATTTCATACAACACCTGATTTTCGGTTTGACAGCAACGTCACTTAATATACAAATTTGAAATTTAATATTACAGCCGCCGGCCGGAAACGCATATTGGTAACGTTTTTGCAAGTTTGCGAAACATCCGGTAAAATTGAAAGCGCGTGTGCCTTACAAATTGATGTTTTTTAAACACAATAATAAATTGATTTGATTTTAAGCGATGAGAGAAATCCCAATATATTATACTTTTTTTTAAATCTTTTTTTTGACTTCTTGTTTTTGAATCATCTCATGAATCATCTAGTATGTAAGACGTGAATTCAAGATAAGAAACCCCGATACATTTTATTTGATTTTTTTAAATATTTTTTTCGAGATCCTGTTTTTGAGTATGAACAAAGCATATAGTTTAGATTTATAGATACTTACTAGATATAATAGGTAAGTATAGATACAATAGCAACGCACCTGTCTATATTTAATTTAACGTCCCACACTTCCAATAAACCTCCAGAAACATATTTGAAGTCCATAACTATTACAGGTACCTGACTCAATGCAGCCATTATAAAATATTTAAAAAGCAAAATGGCAGCTATAAAGCGGCAACACAGACTCCAGCTCCCCAAGAACTGACACAGGTAATATAGAATCACTAGATCACTTTATTAATACTCAAAATATATTAATTTAAGTACAATTTTTGACATGGATGTGTGTGTTTTATGAAATATTTTCTATTTATTAGGCTACAAGCTGATGCCCGCGACGTGTGAAAGAGTAACAAACATTAGATCCATCCATCTACTATATTAGAAACTTTCGCATATAATATTAATCAGTAGGCTGTGAAATATTACCTTACTTTTATATAAACTGAAAGCAAATATGCGCTATTTTTGCGATATTTTTAGCGATATCCAATAAATATCACTAAAGAATATGCTCCATTTACTTACTTAACAATACATCAATAGTATTGTATGTAAAAAAAACTGCATTCTGCAACTGTAAACCAGCTTTTTGCGATGACCTGAACGTATTCGGAAGTACCCTTTAAAAATATCATAAAAAATGTATTACTGACCTCCCCCATTCAAGGAAAATGTAATCGGCCCTTGTTAAAAATTAACGATTGCAATTTAAAATAAACATTTAAAAATAAGCCATTAAAAATGCTTTATTTACGTTCGTAGTATTTTTAAACAGATCAAAACAATGGAGAAATGACAATAATTTACATGATAAATGACGTATTGTTATTGTATTTCTTTATTAATTGAAAAGCTCATACAATATCAAGGTTAATTCTTGGTTTTGAACCTATAATAAGCAGGGAATTAAAGCAGGGAATTGAACCTATAACCTACAAGCTAAGAAATACGCACTTCTATTTTTATAAATCTTAAAAAACTACTCAGATTCATTTTATGGTGGTTGCGAATAAAAATATGTCTATATTCATATCAAACAATAATAATTCAAATCGCTTGACTATTTCCATTTATATTTAAATTTTTCGTAAAACAGAAATCTCTCTTTTACAATATTTAGAATGATTGCTTTCGAAAGTCGGCCATGATTGATGACGTATTTGCGAGCGCGCCCGTGATTGGCTGATTTGATTTGCAGGAAGGCGTTCGATTCTTGAATTGAGTGTTGGCGTAATGAACGTTCTGAATTTATGAATAGAATTCTCCTCATTGTTATTTTTTAACAGACTTACAAAAGAGCTTTTTTTTTGAATTTAATTTAGAACACAGCTTTTTTCATGCCGCCATTACGGCGTCAGCTCAGTTGGTTGTAACTCTGCCTTCCATGCTGTGTGTTGTGTGATTCGATTCCCACCTATAGCAATTGTTTGTGTGATAAACATAAATATTTGTTCTGTGGGGTGTTATTTTGGGTGTAACTATGTATTCTATGTATTTACAAGCAAAAAATGTATATAAGTATTCTATCAGCAATCTAGTTTCCATAGTACAAGCTTTGTTTCGTTTGGGACTAGGATGTGATGTGTGAATTGTCCGTGAATATTTATTTTTTATTTAGGTAAGTGCTTACTTATTTATTTTATTATGTGAAATGTTTGTTGCTGATTGTGATTGATGTTTCAATAAACTGAAAAAGACTTAAGTACTATTTATATTAAAAAACACAGTATGTTATTACAAGTAGGTACTGATAAAACCCACTTTTCCCATTTCCCACCAGTCTCATTATCTGGAGTATCTGAAATATCGATAATTTATTTACTCCACTGAATCTGAGGAAAGCTCGAGTAAATAACGTCTGTTACAAAAGAAGATTTTCCGCAACCTTATTCTTTTAATAATAAGGTTGATTTTATTTTAGCATGTTAACTGTAGGAAAAGCTCAGAGACAGCTATAAAGGTTACAAAACTTATTTACGCCGAATCTCTTTTATTATTTTCCACTTTGGTGGGTCTTCTACAGGATGTGCTATGAAAATGGATGTGTTATTTATAAAATTCACAAAATCCACTTAAATGTTTGGCATAAAGATAATATATATCTTAAACGCCAGTTTTTTCCACAGTGGATGTTCGCTTCAATCAATAAATAAAGCTCGTTTTAATGAAAAAAGTTTGTGAAGGTATGAAAAAAGTTGTATTGTTTCCGTAGTCGTATATTTGATCAAACAAGTGTTTTTTTTCATATTAAATAATGATTATTTCCAGGCGAACACTTGAAAACTTTCGTAAACAGGGCTTGATTAGTTCAATTGATCATATTTATGATGATAGTAGGTAATATAATATGAATATTACATAACAGAAGCCTGAGATTAAAAAATTGAGAAATCAACATTCGTCTCCATCTTGATTTTCAATCAGTCTTTATTTACAAAAACTGTGATCTAATCTTGAATCTAAATTCCAAAATTGACAAACGGAAGCAATATGCGAGCCTAAAAACCACATCCACATATTTCTACTCCTCTGTGAGCGTTCCCTTACGCAGTTCACGCCCAATTTGACTGCCTCTGAGGGTAGGCAACAAAAAGTTTAATGCTTTTAACGCACGCCGAGCGTTTACTTAACTCGATTCTTTGGAAACCCCTTTAAACGTCGTTTCCTTCAAGTGGTGGATTCACGAGATTTGCGGAAGGGTGTAGATAGCTTTCAAGTCTGGTATGGGTAGATGAGTAGATTGGAACAAGAATGAGGGTTACTGTATTACTACATACTCACGCTTTTGGCTTACTCTGGTTCGGGAAATACGAGGAAGTGAGAAGAAATCAATAGAAAAACTTTACAAAATTAAAATCAATTTACATCTATATATCTCCTTCATGGATTTTATTAGGTTTCATTTATAATGATACTTTTTTTTAATAACAACAATATTATATGTAGGTACATACCTAGTAAAAAAAATCACAAATTCTTTATTTAATAAAATCACAAGGATCATTAAGAATCGTCGATTCTAAATGATCACAAAAACAGAAATAAGGCGATGTACGGTGGTTCAAAATCTATATTATTATGGTTTTCTATTAGAAAAACACTACTAATGTAATATAAACTTTATTCACAAACAAACTTACGACTTTACAGTAGGTATCTTTATTATACTTATTTCTTTTTTTTTTTTAACTCATTAGTGTATCATTACTAAGTTAAATTGACACCGCACTGAAACTTCAGTACTTACTTAATTTAGTTTAATTGTAATTCTTTGTAAGAAGGATCATATAAAAAAACGGTAGGAACCAGGCCGTAAGTTTCTTGCCCGTTCTTCTAGGCTCTGGTCGCGTGGAACTGGCACCTAGAATCACCTAGTATGTAAGACGATTCTAAATGATCCTTGTGATTTTACTGAATAAAGTAATTTTTGACTTTGACTTTGACTATTTACAAAATGTATTGGCATATAAAATACATAAGAAACAGTTGAGCTATCTACAGACCGTTGCAAACGATTATTAGAAAATACAGCATTGAAAATACTTTAAAAGAATGCATAGTTCCCTGGAACATCCACAAACAATTAAGAACACTCGCTTTCTCATTCTTAACTAAACCGAGATCGTATAAATTCAAGTAACAATTGTGAGTTAAAACACCTTGCCTTGAAGTTAACTAACTGTTCCGACTTTGAGATATTTACGAGCTGAATGTAATTAAATTCTACAATTTGCTTTGGAAAATTGTATTAAGAGTACGTATACAGATCTTATCTGTCTGATACAGGGTGTGTATGAAATATTGGAAAGATGTAAAAAAAATTGGGACACCCCAAGGGACATCCAAATCGGCCCCATGTAGTCTTTATTTATTTGAAAAAGTATTTTTCTTTTTTGTTTCTGTTGTTTTTTTTAAAGATGACGTCGAAAGTGATCATATTAAAACATGTATATGAAATGTGGTAAATAGAGTAATAATGTGAACATAAATACGAAAGTAATCTAGTTTTTATAGTAGAAGCTTAGTTGGAACTAGCGTTGTATGAAACTTCCATGAACATTTATTTATTACGACTTTTTCAGTTGAAAAAAGCTTCTAGAATAAAATGTTTGATTAACCTTTAGATGTTCACTTACAAAAGCAGCCATCCGCAACCTTTTAGGCTGACAAAAGGACGGGGACGAAAAACCTTTTTCGAAAAAAAACTACAAAAACAGGGTACCGTCAAGTTGAAGCAAACCGTTTAGCGGGTCCCGTGGTACAAATAGGGCCGAGGTTATCGACAGTTTGGTGCCAACAAAGGATGCAATTTGTCAAATCAAACATCTCCTTGTGGAAACATACGGGATAGTGTTGCGGTCGAAATGTTCATTGATTTTTGTTACTATCAAAATTATACACAGTCGTCTATAATACGACTACGAATTTAAGGTATTAATATTCGATAAGCAATCTAGTAAAAGTTTTGCTTAGTTAGGCACTAGAGTCTGGTGTGTGAATTGTAAGTGAATATTTATTTATACCTATCTAAACACTGAACGCTGAATGTCCAAAGCCTACATTGAAATGAACTGAGTTTGCAGATAATTTACATTTTTTTACGTATTTCATATTTTGTACATTTTGTAAATACTGTAATAGTTTGTGAATACATTATTTATTTATTAGGTCTACTATCAGTGTTTTATGATTACATGCTAGTTTTACTCATGAAATATTTTGCTACATGAGAAACCAATATTAGGTAAACACTGCTTTTAGTTCTATGATTGTTTTAACATTAATTAGAACAATGTACAAAGTTTTTTTTTAATATTATTTTAATTTTCCGCGTCAATTCGTTATCTTAACTGTTTGAAATATCACCTCGTATGTTTTCTTTAGATTTAAATTGGTGTGCCATCGCCTGAGAAGTCGACGGCTAGTGAGGATTTATATATCGCCGTGGATCTGAGATATTGCTTTCGACCGTATTATGACATGCACAAGAACTAGTTTTAATTAACTCCAAGTACTTTTTATTACAGACGTTTTGAGTTAAATAAATCTAAAATAAACTTATTATTTGGTAATTTTTACTTGTAATATAGATGTGTTGGAACAAAGTTCCTTATCGCGCGTTGCGAAAGGTTGGTAATGACGGAAACAATTAAGACTAAAAGTGGCAACGACACTTTTTGCTATTGTTGTAAGCCGTGCGGCGTGCGCGAGTTTCAATACGTCAAATAAATGTTATATCTATCCATCATAATTAAACATTGACCTAATTAAATTATCAATTTCTCCGCAGAGATTTCTGCAAGTTTCAAGTAATAATTCATACAATTTCAAAGCAAGTTAGTTGTCAGTCGATACAACGAGTTTCCACTTATTTCCCAAAGGAAAATAGGAATCTGAAGATTTATCGCTTTAAAGCTGCATTGTTTTGCGATCAATTGGCAATAAGTTCTATTTGATCAATTGGCAATAAGTTCTATTTGAATCGTCGTTATCTCAGTCGCGAGGATTTTAAATGGTCCTTGTGTATTTAAATATTCTGACAGACGTCATAGTTCAGTTGGTAGTAACTCTGCCTTCCATGCTGTGAGTCGTGAGTTCAATTCCCACCCAGGGCAAATGTTTAAATAAATAAATAATGCTGGACAATCCACACAATATTATCTAGCCCCAAGCTAAGCTGAGCTTGTGTTATGGGTACTAGAAGACTGACATACCGCAATAGTTAGGTACAGCTTTTTAATAGAAACAAATCAAGATAAATCTAATCATCTCATCTAAATAGTTTATTCATTGTTAGTATCTTACTTTTACCCTGTGCTTTTACCTTTGTTGTCGAGGTTATTTATTTTTAAGAACAATGTTACTCTTTAAAGAGTCCTTATTAAGATAACGTAGAGTAAAAAGTAAAAAAAAATATTTACTCAATAAAATCACAAGGATCATTTAGAATCTTCTTAGATACTAGGTGATTCTATACAAAAATAGAATCATTTACTGTTGATTCTATTTTTGATGAATTTATGATTCGATGTTAATTTTTTGTAAAAAGTTTGTATACTTTTTTGCCGTTTTTCACACAATTGTTGTAAAAAATCGTATATTTTTTGACATAATGTTTATTTCTTGCTGCTGTTATAACAGCGGTGAGCGTTTTCCAAGAACCTTAAATTTAAGTTGAACAGTTTGACAAGGGTTGATGTAATTAAGCCAACTAATTTAATTGAGGAGTATTAATAGGTGGTGAACGGCATCACCTGCTAAGGTCGTACAATTTAGTAGCACGTGAGGCTGGCAACCCTCTGGGATTCGTATATTTGGGAAGAATTTATGGAGGTTCAATATTTACTTTTCAAATGAGCGCATTATATTTATACATGTTTGTGTTTAAAATGTTGACTCGTATCTATTAAATAAAAACCAAGCAAATCTTGGTCTTCATTAACTAATTTTCTGATAGGTAGGTACTTATTCATGTTTGTGAATGAATAAAATACATAAATAATAAACATAGTGGCGAACACAGAACAACAATTGAAGTGCCCTAATTTTTTTTTTACTTGTCGCTTTTTTAAATTTATTCTGTATTGTTCAATATAACGCAAGATAGGAAATGATTTTATTGAAAAAAAAACGATTTTCGTTTGTTAGTTCATAGGTAACAAAAGAATATCGGATTATTCGAACAATCATTTGATAATTTTTTTATTTAATTACCTGGCACGCACATCTTGTGCAATAACAATTACCCAGTAATTATTAAAAAAAAAATAGGCAAACATTTTATCATAAAATACGCAAGATTTACCGTGAAGATCGTAGCATCGTTTGATATTTGCGTATGATTTTCTTATTTGACAGTTATTAATCTCCGAGCTTTATATTGACAAGAAGCTAAATTAATTGATTTTGCTCATGTTATGCATGAATTGCCTGTCATATTGACAGAAGCCATATAATAAAAAAAATATTATTCACGGACAATTCGCACATCACACTCTAGCCCCAAACAAAGCAAAGCTTGTACTATGGAAACTAGATTGCTGATAAATAAAAAAGAAGAAGCAGCTAATTTAGTTGACGACCGATGTGGCGCGGCGGGCGAAGGTCCGCCTGCGATGCGGAGGTTGCGGGTTCGATTCCCCCCTTGGGATGTTTGTACGATCTGCAAATATTTATTCCGGGTGTTCTGTATAATAAAAAATATCTATCTATGTAATGTGTTGTATTGAGTATGTCAGTCTTCAAGTACCTACCCATAACACAAGCTCCACTTAGCTTGGGGCTAGACGATGTTGTGTGGATTCCAGATTTATCTATACTAATATTATAAAGAAGTAAAGTTTGTGTGTTTGTATATTTGTTAAATTGTAAGGGGTAATCTCGGGATCTACTGAACCGATTTCAAAAATTATTTCACCAATAGAAAGACACATTATTGCTGAGTGTCATAGGTTACATAAAAAAACCGAAAAATAGAAAGGCTTTTACGTGGTAGCCCGTTTTGCAAAGTGAATCGGAGAAAAAACGGTCGAATTATGCCCAAAGAAGTGGGTACGGGTCAGCTAGTTTATTTAAACAACTTTGAGAATATCCAACGCAGTCAAAGCACTTGTACAACTAGCCAAAGTTATAAGCACCCGGTCCAGGCGCTTATTGAATTTAATATCACAGATACGCTATATTAATAATACCGTATAAATACAAACTTGGTGTAGCTATGATTGTGTTTTGGTTTTCTAAAAAGCGATGGAAGGTATTTTACGGTCGTAGGTAAGTAAATATTCATGTACATTTCACACATCACACTTCTTCTTCTTCTTCCTGCCTTTATCCCACTAGGTGGGGTCGGCACAACATGTTCACACATCACACTCTAGTCCCAAAAAAAGTAAAGCTTGTACTATGAGAACTAGATTGTTGCTTGCTTAGTTTGGGACAGAGTGTGATGTGTGAGGTGTCCATGAATATTTATTTATTTAAATAAACATGAAATTTAAAATGTATTTAATTAAGTAAGATATACCTACTTATTATGAGATATAAAAAATTGTCATGCTTTGTTACAACTTACCCTTTTTCACTTCAGCAAATTCATTTCCTCCTTGAAATTAATACTCTGGAGTAAACTATAAATTCTTTTTAGGGTTCCGTATTCTGATACAGAACCCTAAAAAGATTTTATAAAATTTAATAAAATTTAAAAAGATTTTGTTCAGTTTTTTTTATTTGAGTTTTATTTTGTTATTGTTTACAAAATAAAACTCAAATAAAAAAAACTGTTACTTTTAGTTATATTTTGGCCAGTTTACATTACTCTTTTTTGAGTAGAAATGTATTATGAAGAAATGAAATACAAAAACATTTGAAGGAGACCTTTGCCAAGCAGGGAATGAAGATATATTTATACAATAACAGTATTTTCTTATTTTATTTATTTTAGATTTAAAAAAATTACTCTTTTTATAACAAATTTGAACCAGTCGAACTATTTATAGATCGTTTGCAACGGTTTGTAGAAAGCTCAACTGTTTCTTATGTATTTTATATGCCTATGTACATTTTGTTAATAATGTAATACTCATAAGTTTGTTTGTGAATAAATTAAGTATCTTATAATATATCCTTAATTTAAAAAAATATCTTCAGACCCACCTCAACACGTCACGTTTAACCGACGCACGCACAATTTCAATTACTTCAAAAAAATAGGCACAAAACACAAAGTGAAACTTATCTCGTTGGTTTACGTTCTATGTTTACGACGTCTATAAAGCTAATACCCACCTTTTGTCCCTCCCTTTTTTTACCCTTACCCAAGAGGTATAAGAGTAAAAAAGGCTCTGCGGCTGTTGAATGCACAATTCTGTTTTAAACGGTCAGCTTTGGAGATTATTTTTTTTATGTATTTTTATGTTTTTTTTTATTATTGTAGTATGTGTAGGTACGTAGCCATTTCAAACAAATTCCGAGAAAAAAAAACTAATTTTCTTGCATTGATTTTGAAAAATCCTACCAATTCATAGTCAATAGTCCTTATTCATAAACCACCAATTGCTATTTAGTCCGGGGTAGATAGCTTGAAAAATGACAAAAAGATAAAGAAATTAATAGTAGGATGAAACCCATTAGAAAAGGAAGAGAATATTATAAAAACATAAGGAAAAATAATTTACGAGCGATCTGAGTTCGGGAAGGGGGTGGGGGTGAGCTTTTAAGGGTAAAAAACGCTTTTTCTCGATTTCCGGCAAAACTAAAAGTCCTATGGAAAAAAGTCATATGACAAAGTTGTAGGTAATTAAAAGATCCAAAACTTTTGAATATACACTTTTTTCACATAACCTCAAGATGTATGTGAAAAATTCAAAAAACCAAGTTTTTGGTTTTTTATTAATATCTTTTACAAACAATTATATTTTTTCACTAAATTTGGTGAAAACTTACCTCTTTATATTCCAAATACGCTGTAATTTATTCGATTAGAAATATATATTTTTTTCACCTTATTTTGATTAAATATCGAAAAAATATCCTTATTTTCAATCGAAAATTCATCCGTCAAAATATCAGCTTTCTTCAAAAAGTTGGTATGTTTTCTATTCGTTGAAATCTCTTCTTTCCGATAGTGAAAAAAAATATATATGTTACCATAGAAAATCTTCTCAGAAAATGCAAAAAAAAAGTTAGTGAAAAAAAAAATAGTGGAATGAAACCCATTAGGAAAGGAGGAGAATATTATAAAAACATAAGGAAAAATAATTTACGGGCGATCTGAGTTCGGGAAGGGGGTGGGGGTGAGCTTTTAAGGGTAAAAAAACGCTTTTTCTCGATTTCCGACAAAACTAAAAGTCCTATCGAAAAAAGTCAAATTTAAAGTTTTTTTGCATTTTCTGAGAAGATTTTCTATGGTAACATATATATTTTTTTTCACTATCGGAAAGAAGAGATTTCAACGAATAGAAAACATACCAACTTTTTGAAGAAAGCTGATATTTTGACAGATGAATTTTCGATTGAAAATAAGGATATTTTTTCGATATTTAATCAAAATAAGGTGAAAAAAATATATATTTCTAATCGAATAAATTACAGCGTATTTGGAATATAAAGAGGTAAGTTTTCACCAAATTTAGTGAAAAAATATAATTGTTTGTAAAAGATATTAATAAAAAACCAAAAACTTGGTTTTTTGAATTTTTCACATACATCTTGAGGTTATGTGAAAAAAGTGTGTATACAAAAGTTTTGGATCTTTTAATTACCTACAACTTTGCCATATGACTTTTTTCCATAGGACTTTTAGTTTTGCCGGAAATCGAGAAAAAGCGTTTTTTACCCTTAAAAGCTCACCCCCACCCCCTTCCCGAACTCAGATCGCCCGTAAATTATTTTTCCTTGTGTTTTTATAATATTCTCTTCCTTTTCTAATGGGTTTCATCCTACTATTAATTTCTTTGGTTTTAAAACCTATCGAGCCTGGTCTAATTATTATGAATACTCGATTAATTAGTAAGTATGTTCCCTTCACACTATAATATTGTTTATTCGCTATAGTTTACATATAATTTTTTAAGTGATATACTGCAGAGCAATGAATAAATATGTACCTACTATGTACCTACTAGGATATAATTATGGATTATTAAAATATTAAAATGTAGTAGTGACCCAAACGTCATACAACTACACTATAGTCTATAATATTATTATTATTATCGACTATTATCAAAAAAACAACTATTATTATGTAGTGTATTTATGTCGAAAAAATAAAACTATGTTCAAAACCGTGATAGTTTCAAAGATTATATCAAATAAATTATTATTTCTTCGGACATTTTTCTTTTTTCACACATTTTCCGTTCCTCTCATTCCTCACAGTAGGAGTGTCGCAGAAGCATTGCGGGACGTCACACGGCCCTGCAACTTGTAGGTCGTGTACTGTAGGGTTGTCACACGTGGGCTCGGCCTTCTGAGGGCAGTACAACACCGAGTGTTCGCCGACTGGGCATTTTTCTGAAAAATTTAAGAATACTTTGAGTAGCGTCTAGGTACAGCTCAATTGGTACCAAAGAAACTCAATTGACTCCAAAGACTTTTTTTGTTTCACAAAAAATGCCCTCATTTTATAAAAAAATAATAATAACATATTAACCTCCATCTTATAAAAAGTTAGCGTTGACATCGTAGTTTGGTCGACACATCGTGAAGATGTGTGCAGATGCGCACATTACAGTGATTCAGTCTTCATACTGATTAAGAAGCCGACCAAACTATCGACCGATAAAAAGTCTGCAGTCTGCGGGGACTTTTAGTCGAATCTTTTGGTTTATTGAAAATCGACCCGAATGATTTGAAAAAAAATCACCTATATTATTGATCCAGTTAATCATTCTTTGTAAAGTTAAAATAAATAGAAAATAAATAAAATAATAGTTAGAATAAAATCGTTTTTATTTTTTTTAAATTCTTATCTTTCGCCATCCTCATCCAAATAAAACACTTACTTGTTGGAATTCCTTGTCCTTGAACAAAACTGCACACCAACACACTGACAAGTACAAACAATAACTTCATTGTGGAACCGAAAATAAATAAACTTATAAACACGAAAATAATTTAGTTTTAAAACACTTCACTATTCTACTGTTACTTGAAGACTGTTGTGATGTTATATTTGTTTTTCAATTTATAGTCGTTTATGCTGCGTCTTTGAACACTCAGTTGCACCAATAAAGCTTGGTATAAAATAAACTTAACATTATATTTAAAAATATTCATGGGCTTTTCACACAACGCTTTCAGGTTTAAACCAAGCAAAGCTAATACTTAGGGAACAACATATTTAAAAGAATGATTACTTACTAGTTTTTTCTGTGTATAAAAATATGTTGTTAAAATTCAGACTCGGAGCAATCATCTATGTTTACTATCACACAACCTGATTGTTCCTAATGGGTCTCAAACCCACGAACACACAACGCAGTCCTAATCTAAGCAGCTCTGCAGGAATAGTTATGGCTACTTCACAATAATATACAAATTAATAAGTAAAACTACGTTTTATCAAGAAACTCTAGAACTATAAATATGTATCGACAAACCCATGATCGAACAGTAAAACTTGTATTTAACAAATCCATTATGTAATTAAAAAAAATTTTAGATTATGTAGATTAAAACAAAAACAGTTTTATAACCAAACCGTATTTTCTTTATACCTCATTTATTCGGACTTAAACAAAGGTTTTAACTATTGGTGTAAGTCTGTCTGGCAAAGGGGATTTACAGTTAAGTACGAGGATAAGAATTTTAAAAAGTAAGAATGTAGAAGGTTACTCCCCTTAAGGGGTAAACAGGAAAACACATTACGTATGAGTTTCGTAATAAATAGAAATCTTATTCATATACTTACTAAGGCTTAAGATTTTTTATAACTAATAAAACTTATAAAATCTTTTAATTAAATATAATTATGTACCTACTTATTTGGTGGTATACTTAATCCAACACGTTTTAATTAAAAAAATAATTAGCCCTAGCACTTAAGATATGTGTGAAATTTTAAAATAAATAAAAAAATATTAGTATCTAGACAATTATGATAAGAAATGCAGGGTCACCAATTTATGACCTATCATCACTTCTGTTATCATAATAATAATATAATCCTCTTATCTTAAGTACCTATATGAAGTTACTTCATAAATTAAGTAATTTCAGTAAACGAGAATTCGTAGAGCAATTAAAAGTTTATTACTCACTTCTTACTGCTAACGATCACCTTATCCTTGTCTATATATAAAAAAACAAAAAATGTTTGTCTGATTATCATGATTAATTCATAAAATATATAAAAAAATAGCTATATGCGGATCGTTGAAAACGATCTATAGACCATCTGATCATAATCACGTTTGATTCCAATGAATCTACTTAGCTGTGACAAGCGTCACAGCTCAGTTGGTAGTAGCTCTGGCTTATATGATATGTGTTGTGGGTTCGATCCCCATCGAGAAATAAATAAATAAATAGTCCAACCTAGTTCCCATAGTACAACAAGCTTTGCTTAGTTTGGGACTAGAGTGTGATGTGTGAATTGTCCGTGAATATTTATTTATGTATAGTAGATATATATTTGGTTTCAGGACCTTCAAATCCTTTAATTTTTAATCAAGTGAATTTGGGATATAGTTAAGATCCTTAGACTCAACAAAGTACTTTTAATATCTAAATACTTCGCGCTAATGGTTAAAGCGTTGAATAAGATAATAAAGTTATTTAAGTATCCACGCGACCTGAATTCAAGCCACACTTATTTAACATAATTATAAATCTATATTATGACAGGATTTACAGCATTTTGAGTCGTGGGTTTGATCCCCACCGAGAACATTCGTGTGATGAAGACTGTACTGTTGGTGCAATTTCGTCTTGATATCGTTATATTTTGGACAATTTGCATAATATAGTAAAAATTATAGCCTATCTGTTTTTCTGATAAATAAACTATATTATTGAAAAATGTTATTAAAATCCATTTAGTAGTTTTTGCTTGAAAGAGTAACAAACATACCTACATCCATACAACAACTCAATAAACTAAAGAGAAGTTAGCATAGTACACAAGCTCTGCTTAGCTTGGGGCTAGATGATGTTGTGTGGATTGTCCAGCATTATTTATTTATTTATAGTTTCCAAGGTAACTTGCGTATTTATAAATATCTTAAAATGAATTTGAAAGGCTGGTTTCTGTTGCTTTTATCTTGTCTTTGATTTCAGTTTCATTTCAGCGGACATTGCGTGTTGTCCAAGTTTGTAGGTAGACGTCGAGTCTAGTCAATTAGACAGAGTCGGAACTAGGAAGTTTATCTAAGCCGGCCGGAAACAGAGCCTCCTAATCGAAGTTATACGAATCGGCTGTAATACCTAAAGTGGTCATGAGAATGCTTAAAATATTAACGAATATTACACACGACGCCATCTAGTTCCCAAACTATTCAAACTTGTTTTATACGAACCATAATAATATTATCGTTAGAATACTAATTATTCCTAAGTACATTATCAATCAAAAGTCAAAAGTCAAAAAGTCAAAAATTACTTTATTCAGTAAAATCACAAGGATCATTTAGAATCGTCTTACATACTAGGTGATTCTAGGTGCCAGTTCCACGCGACCAGAGCCTAGAAGAACGGGCAAGAAACTTACGGCCTGGTTCCTACCGTTTTTTTATATGATCCTTCTTACAAAGAATTACAATTAAACTAAATTAAGTACTGAAGTTTCAGTGCGGTGTCAATTTAACTTAGTAATGATACACTAATGAGTTTAAAAAAAAGAAGTATAATAAAGCTATACGTAAATCAAAAAGACAGCACACGCTTCGCTTCAGATACAAATATACTACAAAGTACATAAGCAAGGCAAGAGAACATTACTAACATCACAAATCGACAAAGTTGCTGTTGACGGGTGGAGCGACATCAGGCCATGCAGTTTTGTCATTAATATAGCTGTCTAAGGTATAATACGCCTTTTTTATAAGATTATTTTTAATGTATGTTTTAAATTTTCTAACTGAGAGTTTTGTTGCATTTTCGGGGA
This sequence comes from Ecliptopera silaceata, assembly GCA_932527185.1. Taxonomy (NCBI): domain Eukaryota; kingdom Metazoa; phylum Arthropoda; class Insecta; order Lepidoptera; family Geometridae; genus Ecliptopera; species Ecliptopera silaceata. Next base: position 1,737,542 of record OW052208.1, on the reverse strand, counting down.
GTTTATTATAAAAACGCACGGCACCCCCCACAAACGACCCACTCACCCTCCAAAGCCGGAACCCAGGGACGCACAATTTATATTTGCCTCTAGTGTTCACACCATGAACCTCACACTTTTTCAAAAAGCTATCTTTATTTTTATGAGTGTACAATAAGACTTCATAAATATATTGTGAAATTACTGTTAGAATACCAATCTCCCCAAACCGCTCCCTCAACGAATCCCGCGGTTTCATTTTATAAATGGCACGTATAGCCCTTTTTTGCAAAACAAATATAGTTTGTATATCAGCTGCTTTACCCCAGAGAAGTATACCATATGACATCACACTATGGAAGTAACTGAAATAAACCAACCTAGCTGTCGTTTCATCAGTGAGCCATCTTATCGTACGAACAGCATAAGCAGCTGAGCTCAGCCTACCAGCAAGCGTTCCAATATGTGGAGCCCATTGCAATTTCGAATCAATATTTAGGCCTAAGAAGACAGTAGAATCAACAAGATTAAGTGACTCTCCATTCAATAAAATATTGGTTGGTCTTTGAACAACATTCGGCAGAGTGAATTTCATGCATTTCGTTTTCTTAGCATTAAGTAACAGATTATTAACAGTAAACCAGTTAAGTACTTGCGAAAGAGATACATTTACGTCATCGTAGTCAGTCTTTTGTCTATCTACTTTAAAAATTAAGGAGGTGTCATCTGCAAACTGTACTATGTTACATAGCTTTTGAACATAAGAGGCAAGGTCATTAACGTAGACTAAGAATAAGAAAGGTCCCAATATCGAGCCTTGTGGCACTCCCATATCAATGATTGACCCAGAAGACCTCTCACCACTAACGTCAACTTTTTGTACTCTATTGGTTAAGTAAGACTGAATAAGATCAATAGCCCGGTTCTGAACTCCGTAATGTTTAAGTTTATAAATGAGAGTTGCATGACTAACACAATCAAAAGCCTTGGATAAATCGCAAAAAATACCGATTGCGTCTTTTGAATTTTCCCAGGCATCATATATGTGCTTTAAGAGCACCGAGCCGGCATCAGTTGTAGATCGACCTTTAGTAAATCCAATAATCGATATACATAACTTAGGAAAACCCATCTATAATCATCATCAACCTATATCAGTCCACTGCTAGACATAGGTCTCTCCCAAGACGCGCCACTGAGCCCGGTCTCCGGCTCTTCTCATCCGGTGTTTGCCAGCTACATTCTGCAGATCATCGCTTCATCTAAATTATCATATCATATATCAATTCTACTCTTGCTTAAACATTGCCCTATATCAGCCGACTGGTTTGGTCTAGAATCAGGCAGCTGAATGTCTAGTGTTACTTTGCCAACTTTCATCTAGACGAGTAGGTATATCCGGTTTACTTAGAATAGGCATTTATTTAAAGCGCTATTTTAATCACAAATATCTATTTTACATTATTATCATTTAACATCAGTACCTCTACCATGAGTTGTCACAGTAAAATCGCCTGACTTTACTACAGTAGTTACGTAAATAATTATTACGAATTTTAGTACCCAACTATCCGCTAGAGGCGCTGTACAAATCTTCATACATTTTTTAACTACAGACGCTAGCGAGTACAGATTGTAAAAACTCATGGTAGAGCTACTGATGTGATTGCGGCCAAGCGTTTGGCTATAATGCATAAAAAAAACTTTTTCTATTTAGTATTTTCCAGTTCATTTTCTTAATAGCCAGATCCGTGAAGAGAATCAATTAAAGCAAGAACGGTGAGCGGTAATCAAAAGCAGCTCCATTGCCGACGCTCATTAGCAAATAACTCAGGCGGTTAGAGAATTATTATCATCAGGTTTGTTTCGACTGTAGTCTGTTTCATGAGATTCTAGAGGAATACCATTTTAAACACAAGTATTCAAGTTTATAAACTGAAACGTGACTATTTAGAGCCATTACGCACTGTCGACTTGTGGCCGGCGACCAAAAACAATAGGGCGATCGACGACCAAGCGCGTAAACACCTATTTAAACTGTAGTAAGTCAGTCGAATGGGCGGTGAGAGGGCGCTACTGTGCTAGTGTTGATATCAGCTCTGTATTCTTTTTGTGATTTAAAATCGAAAAATAGCGTTTGCTGCCCGGCGAAGTGTTAATGTTGTGAAGAAAACTCTAAATTACCGACACAAGTGTTATCTACTCAAAAACTGCTGTAACAAGAGAGTTATTTACAAAAATCGTTAACAGCAAAGATCATCGCTAAAAAGAAATATACACGGAATACACGCAAAGAAAACCACAAAATACATGGAATAGCAAGGTTAGTCAACGCTAGAAGTAAGAAAAAAGTGATAGAATTGGATTAGAAACATATTAGCAAAAAAATATAACCTCGAAGAAAAAACGGTCAACCGGCCAACTCTACAAGTCATCCCAAATTGAAATTAGCGCCACCTGTTGATGAGTAGCAAATCAAACTGTTTAGTCAAAAGCTCCATCTATCAAGATCGTCAGAAATTTGAACGTGAAATAGATACCGAACAGTAGAAGTAATTTCACCTGCTGCCACAAAGAGGGCACTCAATAGTACAAAAATGGAAGGAGTTTTAAAAGCTTTGCAGACCATACAGAACGAGTTAGTTCAACAAAAACAAGACATGAAAATTATGGAAGAAAGTATCAAGGAAGCCATAATCAACAAGATGGATGAAAAATTTAATTTGATGGAAAACAAAACAAATATGTTGGAGAGAAAAATTGAAAACCAGCAAAGATCTATAGATTTTCTAGATAAACAAATCAGAAAGAAAAACTTAGTTTTCTTCGGCATAGAAGAAACGGAAAAAAGTTACGAGGAGTTGCTAAATTTAATCCTTGACGTTATTAATATAAAAATGGGATTAGTATGTGGAAAACTAGAAATAGAAACTGTAACTAGAATCGGGAAAAATACCGGAAAGATCCGCCCAATCGTAGTTACCATCACTACTACGCTAAGGAAAATAGAACTGCTACGCAATAAAAAGACTTTGGACAATACAGGTATCTACATCAAAGAGGACTACTCGCCTGCGGTTCTTCAAAAGCGGAAGGAACTACAGAAGGAGCTGAAACAAGAAAGAGATGCCGGTAAAAAAGTAGCTCTACGTTACGACAAGATAGTCAGGTTTGACCAACATCACCAGTCAACAAGCCGATACAGTAACAAAAGATTTCTATCGGAGTCACCAGAGGGTGCATCTGGGCACAAAGCTGACGAGAACAAAGACAACACAAAACAAATTTCAAAAAAGAACAAATCTCACACCATTACAGGTTACCTACGGCCATCACAGCTAAATACGACTCAGACTTACAACAAAGACTCTGGAATCCAAAAAAACTAAGTATCGTCCCTCCTCCACCTCTTCCAAGCCGGCCGGTCACCGTGGAAGAGCCAGACCAAAACCCCCCTAAACAAAACAAAACAAATATTTCAAACAATTTCAATGAAAATACTATCATACTGAAAAAGGAACAAACAAATTATATTTATGTAACCAGCATCAATGTGAAAACTTTATTAGCGGATACGAGAATTACTGAACTGAATTATGCTATTAAATCTATAAAATGGGATATTTTAGGCTTATGCGAAACAAGAAGAGAAAAAGAAACCATAGAAGAATACCCAGAATTTATTCTATATCACACCGCTACATTTAATGGGAGAAACGGAGTAGGATTCCTGCTAAAGAAACATCTCAAAAACAAAATCATAAGTTTCAAGTCATTTTCTGATAGAGTAGCTGTCTTGGAAATTCAAGTATCAGAAAACTCGATTTGGTCTTTTGTCCAAGTATATGCCCCTACAGAAGCATACTCCAGCGAAGATCTTGAACTATTCTACCAAATATTAGGAACCGCACTCGAATCACAGCAAACTAAAAATATAATGCTACTTGGCGATTTTAATGCAAGAGTTGGAAAAATGCAAAAGTGTGAAGAAATAATTTATGGTAATTTTTCGCAAGGAGAGAGAAGCAAAAATGGACAGAGACTGGTGGAGTTTGCACTGGAAAACCATCTTAAAATTGTAAATAGCATGTTCAAATTAAGAACAAATAAAAAATGGACTTGGCGGCACCCGAACGGAAGAAACTTTAATGAAATAGATTATATACTAACAAACCAGCCGTCCCGTGTTCATCAGTTTGACATCATTAACAACCTGAACTTCAACACCGACCACAAGATGATTCGCTGTAAACTGTCCTTACAAACACATCGCATGAGAAGACACATCAAACATAGCGCTAACTACACCAGACACCTTCCAGCACTAACAGGAGAGGATGCAAAAGTTTGGGAAGACAAGTTCAGTAAGTCTATAAAATCATCAACCGATGTCCAACAACAATACAACAACCTAGAGCACGAAATTCAACTTCTGTTAAAACAACTGCCAGAAAATGAAAATGAAGAAAAAAACTCTATAAATCAAGAAACAAAGGAACTTTTAAATGAAAGAAATTCTCTGTACACAAAAAAAAGGACGAAAGAAATACAGTCTAAAATAACAATAATAAGCAAAACTATAAACAAAAATCTAAAGAGAGAAAATAAAATGAGAAGACAAACCACTTTTGAAAAATTCATAAATAAAACAGGAGCTCTACAAAAAGCCTTTAAGATGCTGAAAGATACATCAGAATGGGCAGCAATCGTGAAAAACAAAAAAGGCAAAGCACTACACAAACGTCCAGATATAATAAAGGAGGCAACACGATTTTACAAAGATCTCTACACCGCAAATTGTGAAATAAATCAACTAGATTGTAACGACACTGTTTCAGATTTTAATCAGACGATGGAAGCACAAGAAATATTGTCCTCTGAAATTGAATTTGCCATAAAAACGCAAAAGAACGACAAGACACCGGGACCCGATAACATCGCAAATGAAGTATTAAAATCTTTTTGCATACCGCTGCAAAAGCCTCTACAATTATTTTATAACAACATTTTAGAACAAGAGATAACCCCAGAACAATGGTCCAAATCAACCATAACTCTTATCCACAAGAAAGGAGATCGTGCAGAATTGGGTAATTATAGACCGATTAGTCTAATGACGAACATGTACAAAATATTTTCAAAAATTATGCTACATAGAATGACAAAAGTTTTAGATGAACACCAACCACGTGAACAAGCTGGTTTTCGGAAAAAGTATTCAACTATGGACCACATCCAGGTCGTCACGCAACTGATTGAAAAGGCCAACGAATACAGTAGCACAATGTACTTATGCTTCATCGATTTCCAAAAAGCTTTTGATTCTTTGAACCACGCTGCAATATGGACCGCACTAAAACGACAGGGCATCAGTCAAATGTATATAAACATTATCAAAAGCATCTATTCAAAATGTTACGCTAAAATACGGCTGGAACAAGAAGGCACAGAATTTCCAGTGCAGAGAGGAGTTCGACAAGGAGACCCGTCATCACCAAAAATCTTCTCAGCGGTGCTCGAATCCGTCTTTAGGGAACTCAATTGGGATAGCCTAGGAATTAACATTGATGGCGAGATGTTGAGTCACCTACGCTTTGCAGACGACATTGTTGTCTTTGCTGAAAATGCTAAAGAACTGGAAACAATGGTTAATGACCTAGCTATGGAGAGTAGAAAGGTTGGGTTGACATTGAATGGATCTAAAACAAAAATAATAACAAATGGAGATATGGCCGATGTAGTAGTAGAGGGTGAAAAGATAGAGTACGTTGTGGAATATGTGTACCTGGGACAGTTGGTATCGTTTGCGAGCTCTACTGAAAAAGATGTACAACGACGAATTGCTCTGGCGTGGAAGAAGTACTGGGGGCTAAAAGAAATAATGAAAAACAAAGAAATAAACATAAATATAAAGAAAAAGGTGTTTGATACAGCTATACTGCCGTGTTTAACCTACGGATGCCAAACCTGGGCTCTACGAAAAGAAGACGAGGAAAAACTCGCAGTCTGCCAAAGAAAAATGGAAAGAAGCATGTTGGGATTAAAACTGTCAGACAGAGTTAGAAACGAAACTATTAGGAAAAAAACTAAAATAGTAGATGTAAAAATACAAATAAGAGGGCTCAAATGGAAATGGGCAGGTCATATCTGTAGGTTAGAAAACGCTAGGTGGACAAAGCGGGTGACAGAGTGGGTCCCACTAGACGGTAAACGAAAACAAGGAAGACCAAGACGACGATGGAGGGACATATTTACACAGCGTTGCGGACCGGACTGGATGCAAAAGGCAAGAGGAAGAGACGTATGGAGGGAGTTGGGGGAGGCCTACGCCGCCGAGGCGACTACTGCTGATACTTAGTTGAGGAATTAGATATAAGTTAGACATAAGTAAAGTAAAAATAATTTAAGTTAGCTAGTTTTATAAGTATATTATTTACATACCTAAGCAGTAGCAATAAAGGCTTTTTATTTTAATTATTTTATTTTATTAAGTCAGTCGAAAGTCGCCGGCGACAAGTCGGCAGTGCGTAACGGCTCTTAAGTAACGTACTGTAATGTGTTGGTTGTAACAGTTATGATAATATAATAACGAGCTTTAAATCATTACATCCTTGTAAGGATTCCTGAAGGATGATTTATAAGAAAAAAAATTGTCACCTTTTTCCTTATCGTCACCCAGACTGGCAAGACGCGTCATTTTCATAGACAGCTATTTCGTCAAAATAATACTGTTTTGCACTCCAACAAAACAGTTGTTATGTGTGTGAGAAACACACAGCATTGTTAATATATATGAAGAAGCAATTTCTAAGATCTTACCTTATATCAAGCGTTTAGTGTGTAAATTCATATCAAACCTCGTTCCTTCTTTGCTCTTTCATTCTCTATGGACTGCTGTTGACAACACTCCCTTCGCTGTCCATGGTCATAGTCTTCTTCCAAACACCAGCAAGGATCTTGCTCCAATGCTGTGTGTTTCTCACACACATAACAACTGTTTTGTTGGAGTGCAAAACAGTATTATTATATGTGTTTCTAAACACACAGCATTGTTAATATATATGAAGACCTGTTTGTTATCTGCTGGTGAAAGAGTAAGGAAACGCTATGTGAAATAAATTTAAAAATAACATATCTGTATTTTTAAAATTAAATTAAATTCTGCTGCTATATTACAGTACAATAAATTTGTAAAATAAAAATTTAAAAAACTTTGGGATCCAAAAATAATATTGAACTAAAAATGGCATCAAACTAAACAGAAAACTTATCCTATAAATAGGACCTTCAATCAAAATCAGTCCCAAGAATAAATAAATAATGTAGCTTTCAGCTTAGTCAAACTCCAACTCTGTGTATTAACCCATGTCAGACTTCCTTGAATACAATCAAATGTGATCAACTAATTATTGAAATGAGAATTTATTCTGTGTCTGATTCTTACCAATGGTAAATGATTAACATTTAAGTAAGTTAATTTCTGCTAAATGACAGAAAAAATGTTTGGGTACTTCTCCAATTATATCTACATGAAATATCTTAATATAGACCTCTAGTTATTCCTACAATTATATGTATATATATATATATATTATTTTTCATTTTAAATAAAACATTGTAAGGCAAATTCTGATTTTATACTGCCCTAGCTAGGTACTAAGTCGTACATTTAGATCCATATGCAAATTGAATTTATCCAATTAGCTATCATTGTACAGGTAACTGGTCTGGACTTTCAAGAGACTAATATTAATAAATTAGTTATCTCAACTTCATCAGAACTTATTTATCAGTGATTCATAATAATGTCTTTATTATTACCTGTTCAACAAGAAACTGTCTTGTTTTGAGTCAACTTAAAGCCACAGCAATATTTCATTCTGTTTCTCATTAATTTTTAATCTATCTGCAGATTGATACAAGAGTGTTAGGTCTTGAATACAACCAGACCAGACTCGACAAATAATATTAAAGAATTGTTATTCTTCTAGCTGCATCAAATCTGTATTTGAAAATGGAGTATTTTTTGGGCCAGTAGACAGTATAGTTAGTACCCCTAGAGAACACCTGTATAACAATATGTTTTTAGAAAATATACATAATAGCAACAAAGAAATTCTTTGACATCTTTGCAGTTTAAATACTTGAGTATGTGCAAACTTATGTAAGAGTTCCAAATAGTATAATGGAAATAAATGTTGTCTCTACTCGCAAGTTTGTCTCTAAGTTTGTTACAGCTAGGCCAGGAATCTAGCTACATTATTACTCTGGTTGCGTGGAACTGGCACCTAGAATCACCTAGCATGCAAGACGATTCTAAATGATTCTTGTGATTTTACTGAACAAAGTAATTTTGACTTTGACTCTGCATAGTTCTAAGTTTCAAACTTGTATTCTCACACCGTAAAATATAGCTCCCAATTGGGGCTGTATGTGTTGAGAGCGTTGACTTTGTCAACCCCAAGAGATATTTTTCTATTAACATCAAAAATCAATGCCTGATCACCCCCCCCCCCCTTTTCTATGCTACAAGCTCTAGCTTTATCACTTGGGCAGAGGTGAGGTCTGTTAGGTTGTTGTTCAGGCTTTTTATTGGCAGTGGTGGGCTAGACCCGCGCCTTCAAGTCTGCTAGCTAGAAACGTTCTGTCCACTGACATGACTTTTATCACTATGGATATATTCCTTGACGAATCTAGATAGTGTAGAAGCTGCTGAATCAGGTTTACTGGTGGGAACACCCAAGCCAGTTTGAAATTCCAAGGATGACTGAATGCGTTCAAAATTTTGGCTGATCTGTCTCTCGAGCCCCATGTCACGTAGAGGTTACAACAGCAGTTTTCTCGACGCGAACCAGTCTATATATATGGAGCGCCTCAGATTTTGAATACGGCCTCCGAAGCCGGGGGCAGCAAGTACCATACCGGTACTAGATGATTGCTGAACAGGCTACGACATCAGCTATTCTCTATATAGAGTACCCCAGATTTTGAATATAGGCCTCCGAGGCCGGGGGTAGCAATGGATGATTTCTGAACAGGTCAAGCCAGCAACCTTTCTCTATGTTTGGAGTACCCCATTCTGAATATGGCCAGTGAGGCCGGGGGGAGCAAGTACTTTTACAGTACTGGTTGACTCCTTTCTTGGAGTAAATCAGTCATATTAGGTGGAGCGCCCCAGATTCTGAACACAGCCTCCAAGGCCGGGGGCAACAAGTACCATTCCGGTACTGGTTGACTACTGAACAGGTAACGACAACAGCTTTTCTTTCTTGGAGTAAATCAGTCATATTAGGTGGAGCGCCCCAGATTCTGAATACAGCCTCCGAGGCCGGGGGCAACAAGTACCATTCCGGTACTGGATGATTGTTGAACAGGCGGTTGGCTATACCTCCCCGGGAGATAGGCCGCCGAAAGAGTGATATTCAATCATTCGCTTAGCTCCAGTATTGTCATCAGTTCGAGTAGGGTTAACGATCTAGATCCACTTATCGTTTCTTTTCCTTGCTACGAGTGTTCTGTTATCAGATTATACCTGACTGTGTCTCTTCCGCAGAGAACTACTGTGGCAACTTATGGCTCTATGCACTGTATACAACTCCTTGCATCTGAGTGTCAAAATCAATGGCGTACAACCCGCCTGTAAGGTACCTCTCGCGAGGGTAAGCGCCCCAGCCAGCATCCGCTGCGCTGAGGTCTTGCTTATTGTGCCAAACCACTCTTTATGTAGCTTTGTATGTTGTGGTCCACTGCGTTGCACTGTTGTACTGAGCAGGGCAAAAATAGTTTTAATCTTGTCTTGTATTAATTAAACTTGCTTAAAAACCCTGTTGTTTGATGTCTTCTCATTTGAGTGGTAAGGTTTGACAAGTTAGGTGGCCCTTATAAGCTCTGTATTTCTCTTAGAGTATAAAAACTTTTGAAAATACGCCTCTTTATGTAAGTAGGTGTTGAGTTTGAGTCGGTGCTGACTAATTAAGATAATTGGTGGACCAGTCCAAGTACTACAAAGTTCCTACAGTCTCAGAGACCAGAGTTGCGATTAAACGCTGCCTTGACTTTTAGTCAATGCTTTGACTGGCCATATGGCGCTGTGTTATCTTGTTATTTGATACTTCTTGACTTGTCTCTTCTTCTTATTCGTGTCACTCTTGACAAAGTGCGGTCTTCATGAATTAATATTCTTGTCCGGACTTGTAATGATACAATAATCTAGATATGAGTATATGTACTAAGGGTTGCACTACCCTGGCTCATAGAACCTCTGCAACGGCGGAAAGGTTTTGTTGGCCAATGAGAGGCCAATAAGAAGATGATTTGGTTGTTCTTATACACCTTTAGGAAGAAGAAATGAGACAATAAAAAATAAGCTCGTTGGATGTCTATCTTTGTCATCCAATCACTATCTAGTAGCTACATCTGTCCATCCAAAATAGGATGTATATGCACCTCTATTTTAAGAACTTTTGGGAAAGAAAACTGGAGTCCAAGATTGTAGGTTTTACTTTTATATCTATTTTATAAGTACTGAATTACAGCTGTCATCTCCGGTGAAACTTTTGTGTAAAAATTCTTTAACAAATTTGGTGAAGGTATAGAAGATATATATACCTATATATCATTCAGAATGAAATGTGTCCTACTTATTTAATTTCATTACAAATAAAATAATTTTTACCAAACTAAATCACCCATTGAAAGAGTTGCTTCGCTGCAAACAATCAATCTAGTTTATCCGTACTAAAGTATTGCTGTGTATCAGCTGAAAATGCAATTGTTTAGTTTTATTACCTTTGCAAATGCACTCATTCAAGTTAGCGTATGGACTATACTTTTATATTGTTAGTAACCTGAACTAGACCTGATCGTTTGGCTCCTTATCGTTCATCAACTTTTATGTAAGTATACTTGGTCTTTCCAGTTATTGAATAACTGCCCGGCTGTAAAGTTTGCCAAGTAAAAAGGTGCTAACACAAGAGGATAACTCTCTTAAAATATTTATATAACTTTCATTAAACTGGTTATCATATTCTATGCCATATAGTCCTGTTATAATTTTATATTCTTTTTTATTATTGGACAAAACCTTCCACATTTTACAAAGGAATGCTATTTACTTTTAAAACTTATCAACCTTTTCAAGCCTTCCATAAATAAATTATCTTGTTTTTCGTTTAATTTTGTGTTTTTAAATATGTTATTAGAAATAAGATCGTTCTAGACTACTAGGGTCAAAACGGCTGTGTCTGTTGCGACATCAATTATGTCAGGCGGACCTGATCATGGTATCTGGATAGATACAGCTAATGTATCATATATTTCTATGTATGAAATTAGCAAATAGCCAATCTACTGATGACGTCTAGTGTGCCTTGTGTACTTACGGCGATTATTAGCCTGCTTCATCTTCTGAAGTTCATCTTGCGCTTGCGGCACTGCGTGAGCGTCACACGAACAATTGAAATTCGTTGATTTGACCATACTTACGATCTTGATTGGCACTTATTCTTATCTAAGCTATTTCTTGCTACTAATAGCACACTTTTCACTCACAAAAACAGAAAATAAAACACTATATTTTCACAAATAATAATTTTGAGAGATTTTAACGTCCTTTGATTCGGTAAAATCGAAACGCTATGACCATGGACAGCGAAGGGAGTGTTGTCAACAGCAGTCCATAGAGAATGAAAGAGCAAAGAAGGAACGAGGTTTGATAAGAATTTACACACTAAACGCTTGATATAAGGTAAGATCTTAGAAATTGCTTCTTCATATATATTAACAATGCTGTGTGTTTAGAAACACATATAATATGTTGAATATTATGAGCTATAATATTATAATATTCATTATAGGTACAGGTGCATAGAGAATTTTTATATAACTAACGGCCGGTTTCTCGAACGATAATCGACGAAAAAAATCGAATAATTACTAAGTATATTGTGTCAAACTCGGATCAATCGTGATTTGGGTTTCCAGAAACCGGCCGTAAGTAAGTAAATATCATTAAGTTGTAGAATTTTCTTAGACATCAAATATTTGGTTAAAAAATATAAAGAAGTCAAAAGCCTTTGTCTTAGACCACAATGTCCTCCGGGAAATTACAGTTTCGACCAATTAGAACCGGCTTGGATAAATTTCGACCTAACACTGAATATTTTTTAATATTTGCCCGTATTTGAATTTAATTTGTGCTATCAACCTACCCTCTGGAGATGAAAGGATTCAATTGCTAACTCAAGTGGGAGTTCATATATTGTGTAAAAAAAAACAGAAGTTGATTTTTTTTTTGGATTTATTCTTGTATGATCTTTTAAAGTTCCAGGACGTCAAGATCGATGGTAAATTTAAGAAAATTTAGTAAAATAAATACATGAAAAAATACAATATTTGAAACTATCATGGTTTTGAACATAGTTTTCAAAACGGGATATTTACCATCAAACTCACAAATCATGGTAAATATCCCGTTTATAATGAAAACTATGAAAAAATACAGTTACATTCAAAACCTCTTCATTTCTGTCTGTTAAAAAATGGAATTGCTTTGATAAAAACGACTCAAACGCAAAGTGATAATATTTAAGAAATATTTTAATTAAGTGTAGGTAGGTACCCTAATATATTTTAACAAAATAGCCTAGCGACTTTTTAACCGACGAAAAATCGGAGGAGGTTTTCAAATCAACGCGTTTATTTTTTACTAGCTGTTCCCGCCGCGACTTCGTCCGCGTGCCGTTTTATGAGATTTTGCTATAACCCATTACTATCTTCTTATGAGGGAAATTGATGGTAAAGAGCAGTCTATGACGGAAAACTTAGTATCTATACCTACTTATTAATAAAACCGGGCAAGTGCGCACGTAGAGTTCCGTACCGTATCTATCTCCCGTTGCCCTTATCAATATCGAATAAATAAAAATCACGTTTATGTATAAGCCCTCTTTAATATTAATTTATTCGTGATAGTTATAGAATTGAAAATAGACAGAAATCAAAGACTCAGTAATAAGATCTAGTTTTACCCTCTGGTTTCCGAACCCTAAAAACCCAATAACGTAATGCTTCCATCTTGAACACATTCTCGTATAAAGAATGATCGTATCCTTTTGTGTTTGGTCTTTTGGTGGAATTCTGGCGGATTCTTAGCCATCTTAATTGCTGATTCGTTATCAACACATGCTGGACATTCACCAATGATATCTTTCATGATCTTTCGAAGCCAAATAATTTCTCTAGCAGTTTCACTTGCTGCCACTATTTCTGCCTCGGTGGATAAAATCGCTACTGTGCTCTGGCGTTTACTTTTCCAGGATATTAGACCTCCAGCATACATGCAAAGAATGCCTGAGGTAGACCTTCCAGTTTCATGATCACCTCCGTGGTCAGCGTCACTGTAACATTCTAAATTATGACTATTTCCTGGCTTGTAAACGATGCCTTCTTCTATAGTCCCTTTCAAGTAACGCATTGTCCTCTTGATATTGATGATGTTCTCCCTTGTAGGTTTATCTAAATTTCGAGATACAACACTGACAGCAAAGGCTATGTCAGGCCTCGTGCTTGTCATCAAATAAGCTAGTGATCCAACAGCTTCACGGTACGGGAAGTTCATTGAAACTTCATTAACATCTTGAGCATTATTTGCTTTTAAAATTGGTGTTGGCACTGGCTTACATTTCTCCATGCCAAACCTTTGCAATATGCGAACGATGGATGCAGTAAAATAGAACCATCAGGGTACCTTAACCACACTCTGCTACCATGTTAAAGTAGATATAAGTACTGCAGGATCGAATAAAACCAGTTACAATAAATAAACGAATATTATTAACGTATACTGTAAAGAATATTTTTTAGTCAAGAGTGAAGATAGTGACATTGATGACAATCAACAACGTTTGGTTGCTATGGTAACATCTAAGGTTGGTGATAGATATTAAAGGAGTATCTATTCCTAACAGTAACTTCTCCCGTTTTCCCAACATATCCTTTCACTACTCTGCTCCTATTGATTGTAGCGTGATGAAAAGTATCCTATATGTTGCTCAGGAGTATGAAGAATAATTGTACCAAGTTTCGTTAAAATCCGTCGAGTAGTTTTTGTTTCTATAAGGAACATACATACAGACAGACAGACAGACAAAAATTTTACTGATTGCATTTTTGGCATCAGTATCGATCACTAATCACCCCCTGATAGTTTTTTTTTTAATATATTTAATGTACAGAATTGACCTCTCTACAGTTTTATTATAAGTATAGATTTTACTTTAACAGGAATATCTAGTATTCTAAGAGCAAGTCCAGAATGCCTAGATCTTCTCTCACCTAAACCAATTTAGGCGGCTGCTCCGTAACATAGGAACCACACTTAGATGGAACCATACATAGACGAACAGATCCACCTTTTATATATATATCACTCTTTTAGTGAGTTATATACACAAAAAAAAATTATAGAGCTCGTCTCAAAGCAAATGCCTTTAGATGTTAGAAATGCATTTCTTAGGTTTAAAATAAAAGCAATTGAATGCGGGTATATAGGTTTGAAAGTCATGCAACCGCTGTACGAAATTTTGTTTGTCGGAAATTTCATTTTGGTTTGGGGTAGTGTTAAATCTCAGAGACACGTGCACTTTTCTGTAGCTTTTGTAGTTTTTTTGTTTAATATTTTGAGTTTTATTTTTAAAGCTTTTGAAAATAACTTGGTAGCCTCTATTTTACGTTTAGATCAAAAAAATCTAAATCGTTTATTTCAAAATTACAGTGTCGACTTAGTAATGGGTGGGATCTCTTTTTTTTAAGTCTACCTTTACAAAGCAGTAGATAATATTATATTATGCTACTATTAAATTTTATTAGCGGACATTTCACTCATCAGACTAACTAACAAATGTTACAATATCAACTATTAACTATTACAATATACTAACCATAAGTAACTGTTTATTAGTATTAAGTTAGCACGCCAACCATTTTCTCGACCTTTAAGGTCGGCAGGCAGAAAATGCTTATAGCATTAAGCCCACCTTTTGTACATTATTGATATAATTTGTGCAATAAAGTGTTAAATAAATAAATAAATAAACTATTTAGTTCCATATTACAAGCTTTGCTTAGTTTAGGACTAGAATGTGATGTGTGAAAATGTCCATGAGTATGTACTTCTTATACTGCGTCATTTTAAAGTTCAAAATCTCTATGTAGAAGTCAAAGGACTAAAAATATGAAAGTAAATCATAAAAATAACTAAAACATCAGCCGTAAGTATTTGGCGGCAAACCGCGGCACGAACCCCGTGCAAAATATATTAGCATGATATCCTATGTGGGCGCATTTCTTGTGTCCGGCTGGCAAGTGCCGTTTTCAAAGACTTTTACACTCACAGATTATACTTGAAATATCGCACTTATTGAATCAACTATTTACAGGTAATGAGAGCATGGTTGAATGCGTTATTTTTTCAGCGAACTTAAAAAACATAGTTTCCGAATCCGACTGTATAATCTTGTATCTCACTTGCAGGGCTAAAGTTTTACCCAAACTTTTCTTGTGTTATTAAGTTTTTATAATAACTGAAATAAAGTACTTTATTCTATTCTTATCATTTCGTATATCATCCCTTTCTACCCGATATTCATAGCTTAACCTGACATGCTCTCACTAAGGGCCCCCGCTAACTGCAGACTTTTTATCGGCCGATAGTTTGGTCGGCTTCTTAATCAGTATGAAGATGTATGCAGATGCGCACATTACAGTGATTCAGTCTTCATACTGATAAGGAGCCGACCAAACTATCGGCCGAAAAAATGTCTGCAGTGTGCGGGGACTCTAAAGAGACACGTTTGAATGTTACATAGCCTACTTTTGACAGAACTTTGTTTTCCGTTCGATGTTTTTATCGTGTAGTAAATCGTATCGTACCTTAAAAGTGTGCTTTTAAGGCTCTTTATACGGCATACATTCGGTTTAGTAGGTTTCCGTGTATACTTGTGCATTAAATATGTTATTTTCTCCCGCACTCTGCTGTCTGCTTCTGGTATTATTTGTGTTGAAGTTCTACCTCTGTGTGTGACTGTACTAACTGTGGTGGAATCTTTGTCTGTACAGGTACAGTTAGCATCAAAATGAACACCAAAATCAACGTCAGCATTAACTTCACATTTATTTTATTTTTATAGTATTGTATTACTATTTAGGTACCCGTTTATTGGTTAGTTTCTTTAAAAAAAAAATCTATTGTATTCATGGATAAAAAGGGTAAAACTAGTTGCAGATACTAATCTTAATAGAAACATGTGCAGAGGAGAGTTTAACCCCAGAAATGTTTTACCAACAACAAAATGTGTTACCATTTTATTTTTGTTCATTCCTTATAAAACGTATGATCAATTACTAAGACTGACTGTACCTCCTTCCTTCTCGAGTGCAGTTGTAATTCATTTTCGGAAATAGCTGCTTTGTCTCTAGAATGTTCTGTTCCATTAGACGATTGAATTTCCTGGACAGAATCAAATCTAATAAAACATGCTTAGGTAGCAATATTTAGGTTATTTATTTATAAAAAACATTAATTAATAATGAATCAAATTCAATTTATCAAATTCTATATGATCCTTGTGATTTTATTGAATAATGAATTTTTTACTTTTTACTTTACTTTAAATTTATGTATAAACAAAGAATTGTTTATCTACCCACAACATATATAGGGCTCTAGTTACGAAAACATTTTTTTCGAGCTTTGTTTTTAAGGTTCCGCAAGCAAAGGATAAAAGGAGAAAACCTTTAAGTGAAACTCTACTTCTTCTTCTTATCGTGTCGATGCTACAACTGTATTTTGTTGTAGCATCGTGTTGGAAAGATTAGCCAGACTAGACACTGCTGTGCCGTGTGTCAGTCTTGTGTGTCTATCCGTCTGTCACTAGGAGAGAGAGAGAGAGAGAGAGAGAATACATTTATTTGGCACAAAAACACAAACACAGTCAACACAACAATAGAAAATACAATAAATCAAACAAACAAAACAAACATAAGATAACCTACAATAAAAAGAAAGAAAAACATTTATTAAGACACACATCAGAGAAGTCAACAAAACAGTGTGGGTGTTGATTAGTGTCTGTTGTCTTGAGCCAAAAAGGTCCAGCCTCAGCTTAATGCAACTTTGCAAGGAGCAGAGCTGCGCTGGTTTTCAGTCTGAACCTGATCGTGGGTGACATCACAGCAGCTGCTGCCCAGTTTAAAAAATACATTATACTAATATTATGAAAAAGTAAGGTTAAGTGATCAAAATCTAAGAGGAGGTAAAAGAGGAAAGGATAAATAAATAAATAATAATAATAATAGTGTCGATGTAGTCGTAGAAATGCCATACAATACTTTATTAGGTACATAAATAAAATATTAGATACTATTTTGTAAAAATAATCGAAACAACTGTAAAAAATATGCAAAAAGTGATTTCTCTAAATAAACCTGTTGCAAAAACTTCAACTTAAATAAATAAATAAACGTGCTACAAAAAGAGTACATATAAAAGGAAGATGTATTGGAAGATCCAATACTATAGCTATATTATCCACTGGCCATCAGGTCCGTGGGATCGGTGAACTCGAAGAAGATTAATTCTGGAATTCCACGTAAGTACTTGAAGGCTCAGCTATTTCACGAGCACTTTTGTTGCTCAATTAGAAGCTGCTTTTTAAGAACAGCTCTAAAAGTTCTAATTGATTTTAGGTCACGCATTGGAGGAGGTAGGTCGTTCCAGCACCGACTGGCAGCAAATCTAAAAGATCCACGAAAAGACACTAATCTATGCCTAGGCGTTAGCAGAGCCAAGTGAGTACAAGTTCGTTTCTGAAATCGTGAACTGTCACTAGCCCATTTTAACTTGGAGTATAGAAATTGGGGTATCTGCTTAGATGTTAGCCCAAAGAGTAGAACTGCAAGATGGAGGAATCTACGCGCCTTCATTTTCAACAAGTTGGATGAATTTAAAAAAGGTGTGACATGTGTACGCGGCGGAATGCTAAAGCAAAACCGAGCACATGCATTTTGAACTCGCTGGATCATCTTTTCTGTACGACTCAATAGGCAAGGTCCATAGACCACATCACAGTAATTTATGCGTGAGAGAACAAGTGATTCACACAGAGAAATGCGCACCTCCTCGCTCAGATATGGACGAATCTTGTAAAGCAGCCTTAGACGATAGAGTGAGTTCCGAACACATTCTGCAACATGAGTTTCAAAGCGAAGATGACTATCAAACATCATTCCAAGATTTCTAGCTACTGTCACACGCTCAACTACTTCTCCATCCACATATATACCAATAGAGCCATCACCAAGCTTGTCCAAGCCAGACTTCGTACCTATCAGCATATACTTTGACTTGCGAGGGTTGAGAACCAGTGCATTAGAAGTAGCCCACTGAGCTATCTGTTTTAGATCATTGTTTATTTCCAATACAGCACCACCACACTCCGAGGGCAAAAAAGATCTGTAAAGCTGCAGGTCATCAGCATAAAGATGAAACTGACAAGATGATATATTCTTTATTATGTCGGAACTATACAGAATGAAAAGGATTGGGCCTAGCAATGACCCTTGCGGCACCCCGCGTGGAACTGGTTGTTGGGACGATCTCTGTGTTTTACCATTCGGGAGCCTCAATTCTACATATTGAGACCTGCCGTCTAGATAGCTTGAGAACCACTTAATGGTCATTGCATCAAAGCCATAAAATGCCAGCTTTGACAGAAGAAGGGGTATATTTAAACAGTCAAATGCCCTGGAAAAATCTAGCAGAACGAGGATACTGGACTTTCCTTCATCCTGCGCGGCTAATAAATTATCTACAACTTCGAGCAGAGCGGTAGCCGTACTGTGCCCCTTGCGGAACCCTGACTGCAACTGTGGAAGTATCTGATTTTCCTCCAGGAACTTAATCATTTGTGCACAAACAATCTTCTCCAAGATCTTAGACATGCAAGGAAGCAGGCTTATTGGTCTCAGATCGGAGACGGATGAAGGTTGGTTGCCTTTGGGAATAGGTCTAACCACAGCCACTTTCCACGACTCAGGAAAAACGCCACTAGAAATCGAGTTATTAATGATAGCCGTAATAGTAGGTAAGGACTGTGGCAGAGTCATTAGTAGCATGTCTAAGGAGATCCCATCTGTACCCTGCGCATTTGACTTAAGACTGTCAATCATTTTACGTACAATGTACTCGTTAACTGGTTGGAGGGAAAAGGCAGCATCACCATGTCGATGAAACTCAAAGTAAGTTAGTTGTGAGAGAGAAACATGTTCAGCTCCAGGAACACTGAGAAAATGCTGATTAATAGCGTCAGGATCATCAAATTGCGAAGGAAGCTCTCCAGCTTGTTTATTTGGAATAATGTTATTTTTCAGATTTTTCCATAACTTTTTTGAGTTCAAGTAATTATTGTTTATACTTTGAGTAAAATATGCTCGTTTTTCATTCTCGATAGCTGCAATAACTATAAATTTCATCATTTTATAACTAGTTTTCAATTTATCAGTCTTTAGTATTTTATACTCGTTATGATAATTATCCCTTATACCCATCATGACCTTAACCGTGTCAGTAACCCATGGATGTGGAGGTCCTTTGAACTTCCTAGTTTGAAATGGAGCATGTAAGTCGAAAAGTGTTTGAATCAAGCACGTAAAACTGGACACCAAATCAGTTTCCCTGGATGCCAGTAATAGTGACCAATTAACAGAGTTTATATCTTTATTAAACAGTTCTGGAATTATATTATTTATAGGTCTATAAGTTACAAAACGCGGCAGAGGTTTATCTTTTTTAATATTAAACTCCGCAACCAACATTGCATGGTGACCAAGATCTGGAGTGTGTTTAATTTCAATTTTGCGTACCTTGGCGTCAGTACAAACCAAGTCAATCAAGGTCAAATCACCATGAACATTTAAGTGAGTTGGTTCTGTGACAATCTGAGTGAGGCTGAGGGATTGCAAAAACTGTTGAACCAGAAAAAGTTTCCCATGACCAGTATCGAGCATATTTATGTTAAAATCTCCCACCAATATTAAATTATCGCATTTAGGAAAGGAGGTGATTGAGTCAGTTAATGCATCAAAAAAAGTCTCAGCATCCTGCCAGGGTGCCCGATAGCCAGTACCTATTATGACAGTTTTGCCCAACACTTTTAAACGCAGCCACATCTGCTCTACAGAAGACACAACTGGGTGCGGGCAGATGCGGGCATTAATACCTCTTCTTACATAAAACCCAACCCCTCCCCCGCGCCCTCCTTTTATACTCGAATGTCTTGGCTCATAAATAATGCGAAAATCAGGAATCTTTGGAGCCTTAAAACCTTGGCCATGACCAATCCACGTTTCGTTTATTGCCAGAATATCCGGACAGAGTACTTCGACGGCAACAAGAAACTCATCCTGACCAGTATTGAGCGACCCAGCGTTGAAGAGACCAACTTTCAAGTGGTTTAAAGGAAGTTTTGGTACTTTTTACTTTTTGCTTCACACAAGATTATGATGGCAAATATTAAATTCAAACAGTAGTGTAGCTCACTAAAAACTAAAAATGGGTGAGAAAAAGTCAGAATAGTACAAGGATGAAATATTGTAATAAAAATAATAGTTATTAGGTAGGGCAAGAAGATTAAATGTAATTGGATAGGATAAAACTTGTGATATATAGGAAATGCTGTAGTTATTTTAACATACCCGATAGGCAAAAAACCAATCAACACCCACATCATACTCACAACCTTTGGATTGGCAAAAGTACATAATATAACTACACAATTAGAAATAATAAACACATCAAGTAATTTTATTTTTGTAAACATATTTGAAAACAAATTTTTACTTAATATAATAATCTTAAATAAATCTGTATTGGATAATAAGTATTGTACTACTTTTTTAATTGTGAATACAAAGCAACATATATAAAAATATCTAACAAAAATAAATATTATATATACTGATATACAAAATAACTTGACACCACTATACATTATTATTCTAAGAATAATTATTATCAAACTGGCGGCGCCGACCCAAAAACCCGCAGGATATCAGCCTCGGACTTAAATGGATAGGCCGATTTGCCATCAGCCTGCCTCGCGTAGATGCGGCCCCGCTTCGTCCAGGAGTACCGCCATTGAAGCCGGCGACACTCCTCTCGCACGCGGTGAAACAGGAGCCGATTGACGCGCGTCAGCCGCTCGTTGATGAAAATGCGACCAGCCGCACCGGCGTGGCCAGCGTCGGCGGCCGTCAGCGTGCGCCGCACCCTCGCGCCCTGCAGCAACTGGTCGCGCAGGTCGCGCCGCGCCAGGCGCACCACGACGCGGCGCTCTCGCGGCGTCTGACTCGCGGCCGCGGCGCCCTGGGCGACCCCGACGCGCTCGGCGAACACAACGTCCCGCGGCTCCAGCGCCACGCCCAGCTTCGAGGCCAGCACGGTGACGGCGTGCACCACGCTCTCGCCGCGCTCCTCAGGCAGGTGCCCGATCTCCAGGTCCGACAAGAGGGCCTCCTGGTCCCGATCGTTGAGCTCCTGTTGCAGCAGCGCGACCTTACAACGAAGATCGGCAATCTCGGGCGGCGACTCCTCGCGTTTCCGTTCTACCGCCTCCAACCGCCGCTCGTACGTGTCCATGCGCGAAGATAATCCAGCAACGGAAGCGCGAAACTCTGACATCTCTCGGCGAAACTCGCGAATCTCCAGCATCCACCCCGACATCTCATTATGCATATCCTCAACGGTGGGCGACGCAGAAGCGGCGGCTGCAGCGGACGGCGCCGGGGATGAAGCGGCGCGTGGTGCCGTGGCGGCAACAAGGGCGGCGGCGGCGACAGTGGCCGCGGCGGACGCCGCAGTAGTTCTAGTTGCTGGAGGGTCCTGTGGGACGGACCGTACAGGGGTATTATCCCCCTTCCGTGTCCGAACTTTGCATTCAGGACACACCCAACTCTTGTCTACCGGGGACGACTCCGGAAGCGATACGCAACCCTTATGGTATAATGATGGGCAGACGCTACAGCTAGCGACACCTGTTGAC
Organism: Ecliptopera silaceata; assembly: GCA_932527185.1. Taxonomy (NCBI): domain Eukaryota; kingdom Metazoa; phylum Arthropoda; class Insecta; order Lepidoptera; family Geometridae; genus Ecliptopera; species Ecliptopera silaceata. Next base: position 1,715,466 of record OW052208.1, on the reverse strand, counting down.
GAGACGAATTTACCGCAGGCAACACACTTAGCCATTATCGAGCTTGAAGCGTGGTTCTCTTCTGAAATTTTACACTAGTTTTGCAGGTAACGCGGTACAGTCACTCCCCGACAGATGGCGCCAATGACAATAGTTAATAGTATTTGCAGTACGTATCGTAATCGTAATCAGCTGCGAGGTCTACCCTCCCGGCAAATAGTTAAAAAGGCCGATTCAGCAAAATTAATTACCAAATTAGAGTAGTCTCACAGCTTCCACCGCCACACCAACACTCACACAGGTGCGTTACACAACGGTCGGTATTATTCACACTACTTTAAAGCTTTGAGAACGACTATTCTCCTACAATCAAATAAAAGTTACGGACACGAAACCTAGCAGTCAAGCGTCTGTGACGTCACTCCGGCTGTATCGCATAAAAAAAAAACCATGAAAGTTTGAGAGTTGAAATAATCTAATATTTATTTAGGCTCTCATTTCTATGAGAGCCTCTACAGAAAAGTCCTGTTGAAATCGATATGTGTAAAAATGGCAAAAACAGGACTTTTCTGTAGTTTTATAATAAACTAATGGATATTTAACACATCGCAGTCTAGTCCTAAACTAAGCAGAGCTAGAAACTAGAAACTAGATTGCTGATAGAATACTTTTTTTTTTTGTAAATACTTACCTTCATAGTTCTTTGTCTGGGTGTTATTATGTAAACACCCAGACACAGAAAAAATATTTATGTTCATCACACAAACATTTGCTCTGGGTGGGAATCGAACCCACGACCCACAGCATGAAAGGCAGAGCTACTACCAACTGAGCTGTGACGCTTAAGTACAATCTATTAGAAATCACAACAGAAACCGAGCCCGATAGTAAATAGTATTATCAGTTTATCTACATTATCAACACTCCAATACGTGGCTAAACCTAATTAGGTGACAATTAACCTTACATAACCACATAATAACTTATACATTTTTTATAGATAAACAAAACAGTGCAATAATAATGTTCAGGCTGCTAGTGTTTTGTTTTTTTGGGGTGGTAGTTTTTGCAGCTAAGACAGAGGACTACAGATATGTGACTATTGAAGGGTTGGGGGATGTAAAGGGGATGAAGTATTGGGATGGAGAGTTTCATGAGTTCTATGGAGTGCCGTACGCTACAGTGCCGGAAGGAAAAGATCGGTTTAAGGTAAGTCTATAGACTGCGTTTAGTGCCGGTAGGTGCCATTGGTCCTTGGATAAGAAAAAAAGCAAATAAAATGTACTAAGGTGTTGAATTTGGTTTGCTTTTGAGTTTTGTGAGACCAGCATCAAGCATCAGTCAGTCATTTTAATCAAACCATGTGATTGCTTATGTACATAGTGTATACTACTCAGTGTTAGACTTTTTGAAAATATTTTTAAATGACATCTAGTCGAAACAAAATATTAAGTTACTATTAATAATTATAAAAAACAATTAGTATATTAGACAACGCCAACTTTATTAGCACATAAACGACATGAACAATATTCTCTATATATATGATATTATTTTGCTCGTTTCAGGCACCACTGCCACCAGTCCCATGGAATGATACGATGAAAGCCAACAGGGGACTGCTTACCTGTCAGCAAGTTTACTACAGGGGAGAATCATCAAACAATGATGAAGAAGAATACCTTGCGGGTAGCGCAGAATGTTTGGTAGCCCATATCATGGCCCCAAAAATAGGAACAGAAACAAATTTAATACCAGTAGTGGTTTTCATCCACAGCGGAGCTTTTGCAGGTGGCAGTGGAAGCATGGTAAAATACCATAAAGTTGCTCAACAAAATGTGGTCGTTGTTGCTCTTAACTACAGATTAGGAGCTCTTGGATTTGCTTGTTTAGGAACAGAAAACGTTCCTGGAAATGCAGCACTGAAAGACTTGGTAGCTGGTTTGAAATGGGTCAACAAGCATATCAAAAGTTTTGGAGGAGATCCTAACCAAGTTACACTAGCTGGATATAGTGTAGGAGCTACCTTAGCTGAGCTGATCGCGATAACAAAGGAAACTGATGGACTTTTTCATAGACTGATGCTTGATAGTGGGTCAGCTCTCATGCCATTTGCTGTAAACAGAGATCCAATCAACACCGCTAGAAATATTGCTAAGGCTTCTGGCTTTGAAGATAGTGGAACAATCGAAGATTTGGAAGAGTTTTTACTCACATCTGAAATCATGCCATTGCAAGCAAATAGCAGACATTTCTTCTTGAAAAACAACACATTCGGATTTGCTCCTTGTATCGAAAACTCTAAACTGTCCGGAGCTCTTTTGACGGAATCACCTTATGATATCTTGAAGAGAGGTGACTATGGCAATTTTGATGTTTTTACTGGATACAGTAACATGGAAGGAATCAGTCGAACGAGCCAATTCGAAAGCTGGAAAGGATTGATGAATGAAGATTTGTCAGACTTCCTTCCAGCTGATTTAAGATTTACAGATGATAAAGAAAAAGCTAAATTTATCAAAGAGGTTAGACAAAAGTATTTCAATGGCAAAGATATTACTATCGATACGTTGCAAGGATATATCGATTATTATTCGGACTCTATGGTAAAGTATGGTTTGATTAGATCTGCTAAACTGCATGCAGCAAGAAGACCCATACATCTATATGAATTTACTTATGTGGGCAAGCTAAACACTAAGCATATGTACTCGGATAGAATTTTCGGAGCTAGCCACAGAGACGCGATAGCGTATGTCCTGGACTTCTATGATTGGACGAGAAACTTCACAGATATGGACCACAGGGACAGAATGGTGTTCATATGGACTGACTACGTGAAATATGGGTAAGATTTACAAACATAACCTTATATAATCAGCACTTTTAAAAAAAATAAACAAAAATGTTAAGTTTAACCAAAAGTCAAGATATTAAGTCAGTAAATAGACTTAATACCTTGACTTTGTGGTATTAGGTATGAAAATTATGGCCAAATAGGAACACAGTAACGTCATCATCCCAACTAGGCAGTAAAGATACGGTGGTCAATTATCTACTACTTGTGTCACAAAGAACTTCAAAGTAAATGAAATTAGTACAAAACATGTATCAAATATATAACGTTGGGTATATGGTCTGTTTCACAGAAATCCAACAGCCTTCGAGAGTACCTTGACCAAAACAAAATGGCAAAAATATACAAACGAGGAGCCTAACTACTTAGAAATTGGTTACGAACTGGTTAATAAGAAGGACCTCTTCTCAAACTCATATAAGTTCTGGGATAATGCATACGAGAAGAATTACTGGAACCCTACTGCTCCAAACCCTGAAGATTATAAACCAACTGTAGCGAAAGCTAAGCCAACAATCAAAGAAGAACCAGCTCCAACTGCTACCAAAGCTGAGAAAGTAGAAGATACAGTGGTAGAAAGAGCTTCAGGTGATAAAGAATCAATACCATCATCTGAAAAGAAACCCAAAGAGCCAGAGAAGATAGAGATCAAAAATACTCCAACAGTAAATGCACCAAAAGTTAAAGCTCCTGCAGTCAAAGGTGAAAAGGTGCAAAGCAAATAAACAGAAAATTTGTTTTAGTAATAAAGTTTTTGTAATAAAAGTTGTAACGCATGGTTTCGATTGCTAGTTGTATTTTAACAGGCGTTACTAATAGAGTTATTGGAGTCTAATAATTCTCCTAGTTTAAACAATCACCATAATAATTCATAGTTTAATATTTTTTTATATTTTTAATAATAGTGTCATTTTTAACGTTTTCTATTACACACTACAAACTTGACTGTAAATAGAACGCAAAATACGAAGTGATCAAATCACGTGGTGTTGGTTTGTGAAAGAAGAATTAAAATCTAGAAGATCATACATATAACTAAAAAGTGAGAAAAACAGTTATTACGTTATAAGGGCAGTATATTATATTATAGTCTATATTATACCTATAGCAAACAAAGCATTTGGAAGTGAAAGCAACAAAGCGAAGTTCACGCTATTATTTTATTTTGGTATTTTACGTGCCTTTCAAACATTCGATATATAAATTCTCGAAGGGTGCATTTTCTATTCGGAAAGACTACCCTTGGGGTGAAAAAATATTTTCAACACTTCGTGCATCGTTCGGAATCGCGATTCACAAAGGAATAGGGAGCTCTTGTTTAGAAGTGTCAGTCACAGTGTGTGGTGTTAAGTCTTGCGAGATAGCGGGTTCAAAATCAGAAAAAATAAAGTTTTGGAAGATCTCTAAATCGAATTGGTTAAAACCAGGTGTCGTTTTTCCGTTTCTCAAATTAACTTGGATGCAAACATTTCCATTAAAAATCTTAACAGTAGGTAGGTACCTAGGGTTATAATATTTTTTTTATAAGAAAAATAAAATGAAAAATGAAAAAGCGGTCTAGTATTTATAAACACATCTTTAAATTGAATAAGTCTCAACATCCCCATAAAACCTCCCTTGTATATTAAGAAAAAATATCTCTATAATAAAACTTTTTTACATTCTTACATTTTATAACTAGATATTTTTATTTTTTTTTGCCTTAAACCACAAACAACATGAATTTTTTTACATTGGGGTTAAGTATCCAACCTTTAGGTTTTTATAACCCTTGGATTGGAAGAGTGTTTCAGACATTTGGAATAGCTGTCTGTCTGTCTGTCTGTCTGTTGTGACGGCTGTAGTGCTAAATATATTATTTTATTTTGTTTCAAAGAACAAAGCTATCAGAAATCATAAACAAAATACAGGTTGGTTTTTTTTATCATTCTTCTTGTTATCGTGTCGATGCTATAGTTATTTATATCTAGATTAGTTTTGATAGATGTTTTGCTAGCTCTTACCTTTTTAATCATTAAATGATTTTACTTTTTAATAACAATGTTATCACAAAAATACTCGTTGGTTTGTATTTATTATTATAGACTAGTTTTGTACCTACTAAATAATTTGCCTTATAATTAATTTTGATTGCTTATAAAACCAAATGGACAATATTTTATCCGCCCTTTTAAACCCTGAGGTACGTAAGATCTTGGTATTTTTTAGGGTTCTATACCTAAAAGATAAAACGGGACCTTAGTCAGTATAATTTCTTAGGTATTTTTTTTACACCTTGGGTTACATAATTGAAGTTTTAGTAAGGATCCCTATTTTTTTTGAAAATATAATATAGCCTATGTTCATTTGAGATAGTGTAGCTTAACAATGGTGAAAGAATTTTTTAAATCGGTCCAGTGGTTTCGGAGCATATTCGATGCAAACAAACAAACAATCAAATCTTTCCGCTTTATAATATTAGTTTCGATTAGTTTATATACTCGATAATAAACTGTAATTAACTACATATTTGACAAAGTTCAAGTTCCATAAGTACAGTTTACCCCCGAGAGGAATGTTACCACCGTCACGTCGACGTCACTAGTCACGACGCTCGGCATTCGATATTGACGGAACATGCCGAGACAGCTATGTACAGGGTGCTCTTATTGAATACTTAAACATTTTACCTACTTGAAACGACTTGCACTGAAAGCTTCATTAAAAGATTCATGTGATTTTATGTGCTAAATTACATTTGAAACCTAGATGTATAAGATATTTTTTTATAATAAATAAATTAAAAAATGCTTTTGAAATTCTGTGCTGATTGCGTCGCTATCTGTTTAGTAATTAAATGATTATGTACCGGCGTCTGTGTTTCCAGAGCTCAATGAATTTGGATCTTTTTAAGAGACGAGTGAATAGGTATCTTCTAGGCAAGTGTGCTACATCGTCGACCGCATCGTCACTTAACATCAGGTGAGATCGCGGTCGAACACTTACCTATAACTTGTAAAAAAAAACCTATTTTCACAACACAGACATGTACAGGACATAAAAAAAGCAACGAGATAATACAAATAATTTTGAATTACATAACTGCTAGGACATCATTCCATGGAAATAATTAAAAAAAAATATTATTTCAATGGAATGTTATTAAAAAATAATATACTTAAAAGATTTTCTAGTTAAAAGCACAATGACAATCAAATAGTATTTGTAACACCCTGTATGTTTTATCTACTCAACACTGCATTCCGGCATCTTGCTATGCAAATCTGAGCAGCATTACTGACGTGCCGCGTCATACTATTATTATTGGAATTGTCAAACATCTACACAGATAATAAATCAATTTGACATAAACCAATGTTTTTTTTTGGTTCAATAATTAGCGATAACAAAACGCTTAGAACTTGGAATACATACCAGTCTGGCATGTTAAACTTAATTAACTTCTAGATTTAATCAATCTATTTTAATCAATCAATCAGAGCTCTAAGTCCGAAGACGCATTTTAAAACTCCCTACTCTCGAGCCGACAGTCGTCTTTCGTATGTCCATACATTTTTGTATGGCTATCCGAGAGACAACTGTCGGCTCGAGAGTAGGGAGTTTTAAAATGCGTCTTCGGACAAAGGGCTCAGATCACATTAGATACTGTTTGTTTGTCTTTCTTTGATTGTGTATCTTAATTACATTAAATTAAACTCTGTTTTGAATACTTACTGTACTTTTTTTTAGTTTGGGATGCACGATGCGAGAAATATCCCTGTATATATATTTATTTCAGAAACATATTCTTATAAAAAGTTAGCGTAGACTGTAGGTACTGTGTGTGACTGTTTTTTATGCAATAAAGGCAAACGCTGGCCCACAATCACATTTTGATGTTTTGATTATCTACTATATTATGAAATGGTGACATAATATCAACGCTAACTTTTTATAAGATTAAGTATGCAATCTAGACGTTACAAATCATCCATTATTTTTCTAGACGTTAAAAGTTTGTAACGAAAACTTTTCAAACATGTTACGATTTTTCTCAACTGGTGGCTCGATCTAGTTTCTTTTCCAGGAACTAACTCGATTCTACCAATATTATTGTTACTTTATTTTTACAGAGATTCACTAGATGGCGCTATCCGACATTTTTTTGTAGAAGAAATTGTCTATCGTTCATTCTATGATTCATTTTTAATTGTCGATGGTAAATCCGCCACTACAGATTTGTCTGACGTCATCGGACACCCTCAAAATCTACATTTTCAATGCAGTTTTTTTAGTTGTTCGGGCATTTGATTTTATGCCCAAATAAGGACATTTGTGGACTCTAGAGGTCGTATCACGGTCATAGCAGTGGGAGAGGCAGAGGGTATAAATAGAAGCCTTCGCTGGAGGCTCATTCTTTCTGTTTGGACATCGTTGTCGGGCTGACTAAGTTGCAGTCGAAGTCGCTGGAGGACCGCTGAGTTCAGCAGAAAAGCCGTAAGCCTGCCGCCTGCAGCCTGCCATTTTCAAGCTTACATAGCTTCGCTATTATCTCTGAAAAGGAGATACTTCGTTTAACCTCCAAAATCAGGAGGTGCTTGGTACGAGCTACACTGCTTGGTACGGGCCACACCGGCTTAGTACAGGCTTGGTACGAGCGACACCTGCATGGTACGGGCTACACCTGCTCAGTACAGGCTAGCCTACCTCTTATGTTATGAACAATCATAGGTTCTTGTCATATTTCTAGTTTGTTGTTTGATTGTTTATTGATGATTGACTCATACTTTGGTTTAGGTGTGTATTTTTTTTTAAGTTGGAAGTTTGTTCTGATGTTGGAAGTTTGTTTGATAGTAAAGTTTAGGTGTATATATTTTTTTTAGTTTAAAGTTGGAAGTTTATTGGATAGTGGGTTCGATTCTCATGTGAGATGTTTATATTTTTTTTGACGTTTGATAGTTGTTTGTTAGTAGGTTCGAGTCCAATGTGAGAGGCTAATCTATTTTTTTAAGTTTGTAGTGTATTTGTTCGTGGGTTCGATTCCCATGTGAGATGTGTATATTTTATTATTTTTTTTACTTTGTACTTTGAAGTTTGATGTTTTTTCTGTTAGCGGGTTTGTTTTTCAGGTGAAAAGCATATCCCCCGGTCAGTAGAGTTATATTTTGGTTTGATAACAACGGTCCTGGGTGCTGGATATAACATGGATTGATAAGTGTCTTTAGGATGGATATTAATTTTTAAGTACAGGTCGTAGCTTTATTTTTAGTTTTTTTTATTGTTTTATTATACATAACTATCCTTTCATGGACAGTGTTCCTTATGGAAACTTAGTGTGGGCTATGTTTTGTTTCTTTCGTTAGTATATTTATGTTTATCAGGCCCTGTCTAGCTTAAAAATAAGCTTTAGCCGTTTTGTAACTTTACAGAATAACAAAACTCGTAGAGGAGCAGGTGGCGACTCCTTCGCAGACAGTGGTTTTTGTTCATCTTGTCTTAGGTTTTACTTCCGTCATTGGGTAAAAAATAAGCCTATTTCTCCTCACGGATCACAATGAGTACCAAAGCCTATTTACCCCTGTGTTCCCTCGGAGCGGCCTGAGATACTCCGTCACCTCTGACGTGTTGCAAACCTATAACTTGAATTCTTGCCTTTTGTTTCTATCGTAAGTGTGTTTATGTTTATTTGACCCTTTCTAGCTTAAAAAAATAAGCTTTAGCCGTTTTGTAACTTTACAGAATAACAAAACTCGTAGAGGAGCAGGTGGCGACTCCTTCGCAGTCAGTGGTCTTTCTTCGTCTTGTTTTAGGGTTCTGTTTCTATCATTGGGTAAAAAATAAGCCTATTTCTCCTCACGGATCACAATGAGTACCAAAGCCTATTTACCCCTGTGTTCCCTCGGAGCGGCCTGAGATACTCCGTCACCTCTGATGCGATCTTAACCTGAAACTCGATTTATTCCTGTCGTTCATATAGTTTATATATATATTATGTCACTTGCTTAAACACGTCCCTGTAACTTATTATTTTAAGGTTTTTTTTGTAGTATAGGTGTCTTATTAACAGATTGTTAGTAGCAGTTGTGGAGATAGAATTTAATTTATTTTATTTATATTTATATTTCAGTTACACTTCACACTTCACGTACACTACACATAGACACTTGGGTCCGGATACACATGTTACTGGAACCCTTAGTCGTAAGTTCGGCTTCGAGCTTCTGACATTATGAAGTCGGAATTCTCTTAGTTCGATTAGGACGGTACACACTACACAGTTACACTAATACAAACATTTACACACACACCTCTTCTTATTATTTTGCTAATTACTTTGTATGTTTATTATATTAACCTTTTTTCATTTTTTTATCTTCTCCACTTCTGGTCTGCTTAACTTTCTCATCTTGTTAGGTATACATTCGTTTAGTGGTACTTTGGTTAGTTTAGTTATTTTTTTTTTGGTACATGTTTAGTGTATTGTTGATTTAGCATTTTCTTTTCAGTAATTTCAGGTTTTGTTGGTTAGGTTTATGGGCTGGAGGGCCAGCCCGGATTTTACTTTTGTTCCACGTAAAATCCTGCGGAGTAAGGAGATACTGTTACGATTTTTCTCAACTGGTGGCTCGATCTAGTTTCTTTTCCAGGAACTAACTCGATTCTACCAATATTATTGTTACTTTATTTTTACAGAGATTCACTAGATGGCGCTATCCGACATTTTTTTGTAGAAGAAATTGTCTATCGTTCATTCTATGATTCATTTTTAATTGTCGATGGTAAATCCGCCACTACAGATTTGTCTGACGTCATCGGACACCCTCAAAATCTACATTTTCAATGCAGTTTTTTTAGTTGTTCGGGCATTTGATTTTATGCCCAAATAAGGACATTTGTGGACTCTAGAGGTCGTATCACGGTCATAGCAGTGGGAGAGGCAGAGGGTATAAATAGAAGCCTTCGCTGGAGGCTCATTCTTTCTGTTTGGACATCGTTGTCGGGCTGACTAAGTTGCAGTCGAAGTCGCTGGAGGACCGCTGAGTTCAGCAGAAAAGCCGTAAGCCTGCCGCCTGCAGCCTGCCATTTTCAAGCTTACATAGCTTCGCTATTATCTCTGAAAAGGAGATACTTCGTTTAACCTCCAAAATCAGGAGGTGCTTGGTACGAGCTACACTGCTTGGTACGGGCCACACCGGCTTAGTACAGGCTTGGTACGAGCGACACCTGCATGGTACGGGCTACACCTGCTCAGTACAGGCTAGCCTACCTCCGCTTGCCACGTGCCTAGCTCCGCCGCTGACCACGCGCCCAGCTCGTGCAGGCCTGCTGTGTGTGCCAGCAGCCGCGTGGCGCAAACCCGTGCCGCCGCGTGTCGACCAAGCGTGAGGCTGCGATTGCGGTCCTCACCACGTGGCCAGCCATCTCTCCGGTCGGCCACGATTACTAGCCCCCTCCGTATCAAAAGTCGGTATTTATACACCCTTCGGGGTTCCATTTTTATTATCGGATGTAAATCCTGGCGCCCACTTTAATCTGAAGCACGTTCCACGTGGATCATAATTATTTTACCTAACGTTGAATAATTGAGGAAGTTATTTAGTAAATAAATATAAGTTTTCTGTAGTAGAAGGATAATCATTGCTCACCGAAAGACGTTCCCACATACTTTGTACCCTAAAGAGAGCTCTATAGAGCGAGTCGGCAAACTTTAATTTATGTACTTAGAAAAATGATGTATTTACTTTAGCGTTAACCTTATATAATCCATATTTCAACATTTTGTGTCAGGTAAAATACTATAGTTAAATACCGTTGGTTTTGATAGGAAGTTTTATTATGGTAGTTTGATAGGAAGTTTTATTGTTGTAGTCTGATAGGGTGTGTAATAATTAAGTATTTACCTGTACCTATAGTTGTAAAATAGGAAATTTATAAAATAAAATAACATGTACTGATTGATCCAGTATTTTATTTAAACATGCCACTTTAGGTAGGTCTTCTATATCTTTTTAATTCGTAACAGTAAGGTCTAACTTCTTTTCTTTTTTAATTCGTAACAAACACTAACAGCAAATAAATGCCTTAAATGCTTGCTGAACCTCCCCCAGCATAAATCTTGCCCCCTGATTCTTAGTCGGATGACTGTGCAATTATCAATATCTAACCACGGCTCAGCCATGCAGCCGTATTCACAAGTTCACAACTGACAATCTCTGTCTCAACTTAGTAGTGGGTTCGATATCACTGCTGTGACCAAACATGTTTGTATAAATAACAAGAAACAATTTATCAAATCAAATCAAAACAAAATCATAAACTTTGTTTGTTAAAATGTTGTTAGTTGAGTAAGCGATGTTAAGTAGGTACTCTAGATATACCTAGATAACTACGAAAAGTTAGTCTATTATGTAACAAATAAAAATATTTTATTTATACAACGGTTTTTAACTTAGGTAAAAACCTGCCTATGAACCGATAAATTGTTGGAACAAACGGATACTGGTGTGGAGACCTGGACGTTTAGACAATGTGTAGGTCGCACAATGTGCTGGCTAGATGGAGTGACGATCTGCGCAGTGTAGCTGGCAAACACTGGATGAGAAGAGACGAAGACCGGGCTCAGTGGCGCGTCTTGGGAGAAACCTACGTCCAGCAGTGGACTCATACAGGTTGATGATGATGTATATAAAGTAAAACTTTGTAAAATGAGGTGCTCTGTGTTTTGTATACGAGATGAACATTTTATATTGAAAATAAGAGAAAATTCGTAGATAATTTCTTACGTCTTTCTTCTTCTTCTATTCTTAGTGGCTTTTCGCAGGCTAGGGTTGCCACGATTTTGCCAATGTTGGAGTTTATGGAGATTTATGTTTACTAATCTTTTAACAAATAGGCGGAGATCTGAGTGTTCAAAAATGACCGGTAATGGAGGGAGACTTTCTTACGTCTGCTTTTTCGTGTCGAGATCCTTTTTGTCAAATTAGTTTTGCCTACGGTCTACGTCAATAGCGTTCTCTGTGCTGTCAATATCATTTGTGAATAAAGGTTCTTATGGCTCAAGGGTGGCGGAAAATTTCTATTTCAGAGCTATAAATCAGTTTTCCTTTATTAAAACACCCCTCGGCACCTTCGATCTTCAATCGCCTCGAGTGCGCTATTCTGGTCTGAATGACTTTCCGTCTTTTGTTGTCGAGTGATTTCGTAATCGTGGTTTACGTATGTGTAATCCTATTAGGTTTACATCCCTTAACAATATTAATAAAAAAAATGAATAAATAACACATATTAACGGGCATAACAACATGCGATTTTTCTTAAACTATAAATAAATTATTCATTATAACTGACATCGTTACAGATCAGTTGGTATAAAAGCTGCTTACTAAAGTGGGTTCGCTGGTTCAATTCCCACCAAGCACAAACATTTGTATAATGGTAAACATTGATATTTGTTCTGAGTCTGGATATGTGGTGTATATTTTACGAATAACAAAAAAAATCTTAGTATCCCTTGAATCCCATTTAAACAGCTCACAGGGATTACTGTTCAGAATTATAGCTTTTTCTTAATAAATGTATTTACTTTTACAGCGATATTAAGACGAAAACCGTTTAAACCAGAATACACCTCCCCTATCCCTAGAGTAGGGCGTGTTGTGTCCTTTTAATCTGCGCTACCCTCTTTGTAATCGCGAAAAACAACATCAGCCTAAACATTATTTAATGTTGTTTAAAAAAAGTACTACCAAGATAAGGTTAGGTTAATGGTTTCAATTTAAACTGAATGCATTTTTGTGGGGGATATTTTTTTATGGGGAAACTTGGGGAAAAAGATAATTCTTTGTGAATGGGCAATACTGGGGCTAGACAACACAGATTATGTACAAGTTTTTAGTAGTTGTGAACAAACGTTTTACTCGGATTTTTTATTCATATTTTATTCCCGACGTTGCAAGTCGAAGAGGGCAAAATACTCGTGTAATGTGTGACAGTGTGACAGAAAAGTGTGACATATCAGAAATAACCCTGCCAAATGACGTAAGCCAGAACACACCATATAACAACCTCATCTATCATCTAGCATGGTGTATTACGCGCCTAAAAGTGTAAGTCAAAATCGCTATTGTTTAACTATAAGTTTTTCGAATTGTGCTCTACTCCGTACCTCTACAATATAGAGGTACATGTAGAGTCGACATGTCTATTGAAATACGCTTGTACGATCTCCATTATCGACACCCACGTCAAAATTACCAGCACAATGGTGAATCAAAATTAAATAACACTCGAAGGACGGAGGGACAGATGGCTCTTAAAAAGCATTCAATTTCACAACTGTCAAACACACACAATATACTAGATAAGTGTTTGGAAGTGTGCGTGAGTCCCATTTTCGGGCATTTATTGGGAAAATACAATGCGATATTTCCTGTGACGTCATTATACAGGACCAGTTAGTTTTAATGAAATGAAATGAAATGAAAATGAAAATTATTTATTGCTTAAAATGTTTATCCAGTTTGGTTCTAGAAAAGTTGAGATCAAACTCGCAAACTTTGTTTGGAGGAAAATGACTTTTGAATAGTGGATGTTTTATATTATATTTATAATCAGAACTAAGTTAAATAAGAAGTTAAAGTGTATAATAATATTAAATCCAGTAAATAAACACATTTTCCGCTCACAAATTAATTTGAACATAATTAGATTATTATTGCCGTTGAAAATTAATTTCGAATATGTTTTTAAAGTCTCCGCATGGATATTAATTTCTTACTGAATTTAATTTAATTAAAACTCTCAAATGACAGTCCCCATTTTGGTAATAATCAAGATTTCCCAAGTACCTACCGAGACTTGTATGTTTAAATTAAATAATTAAATTAAGATGTTTTTATTTTAATGTAATTAATTCCATTACATTAACGCGGGATCCAAGGGCTGGTGATATTGGCTGCATTGCCGCGTTAAATAGCAATTCTGATACGCTGGGCCAGATACTCATCAGCTCTCGTGTCACGCGACAAGACTAAATTATTTGAGTACTAAGCTTAGTTCAAACAGCTTAATTGGGTGTAAGCATAATTCCATAGAACTTTGCAGTATCCCCAGCATCCCCATTAGTATGTACTATTATAATTTCCTTTTAAACTACTGAGTAAAAGGCTTTTAACACTCGAGGCTTTTCATTAAGGCACTGCAATCCCTTTTTTTGCATTAAAACCATTTTACACATTAAAGGGCCTTAGTGCTGAAGTGTTTGGTGTGACGTCGTGAGGCATGTTACTTTTTTTTTATAAAAGTCTAGCTTTGATGCCGTACCTACCTTATTTAAAAGTGGAGAAATAATATCATAAAATAAACGGATTTCCTCATGTTATTAAAAAATATGTGTGTTACAATAGAACAAGCAAGATAAGTTTGTAATTTTTGTTTTATTAATATAATTGAATAAATAAATAAATAATGCTGGACAATCCACTCAACATCATCTAGCCCCAAGCTAAGCAGAGCTTGTGTTATGGGTACTAGTAGACTGACATACTTAATACAATATATTACATAGATAGATATTTTTTTATTATACATATAACACCCAGAACACCCGGAATAAACATTTGTAGAACATACAAACATTTATCCCAAGGCGGGAATCGAACCCGCAACCTTCCGCGGCGCAGGCGGACCATTGCCCACCGCGCCACATCGGTCGTCAATCATTCAAATTCACGGACTTTTAAATTCACGGACTATGTTTAAAAAATATTGATGATGATGATGATGACAGCATCGATACTATTCGTAGGAATTTGTACAAACGTCCTTCAACGAACTTCAAAACAAAATAAAAATTATGCAATCTAAAAAAGTTATTTAATGCGAAGAAAAAAAAACGATTCGGCCGCTTCCCCCTGGACCTATTACGTGGTACTTAAATAACCTACTCACAAAAAAAGATTACATAAAAAGTTAATAAATACCATGAAACTTCTCTCAAATAAAATTAATTCAAAAAGCATTCAATCTTAATTCATCTACAACCCCGCAACGGTGTCTTATTCGAGTGACATTAAACGTTGCTTGCAGCTTGATTACTGTACCTCTACCATGTGTTGTCACAGTAAAATCGCCTGACTTTACTACAGTAGTTACGTCAATATTAGTATGACAAATAGACCCAACTATCCGCTAGAGGCGCTGTACAAATCTTCATACATTTTTTTAACTACAGTCGCTAGCGAGTGTAGTAAATATAATATAGTAAAAACTCATGGTAGAGCTACTGAACGTTGCAGCGTCACCAGGCAGTGTATCTTGAATGTGCTAACGTTACGATACGTTTACGATTGTCACATTTATTTGTACACCCCTATGAGCGCAGGTACGAAGGCAGGGTCTCCAAACAGTTTTCGATAAGTTCAATTTGAAACAGAATAGTGTTGAAAAGAGAAAAGTTTTGCAGACAGCACGGAACGTCTAGACACCGGCTGGTGACATCTGCTGGGGAAGTTTTGGTGTACTCCTGTTACAGATTTTGAGATAGACACTAGACAATTTTGTTTTGCAAAAAATTATATGTACCTAACCTACATAGATCCTCTACAGTCTACAATATACTTACGTAATCTAGTTTAATAAGAAAAACAATCCAAGTTAGTCAGTAATTATTTTCAATAAGAATTACAATTATTTATTAACTGTATACTGAATAAAACAAATATATGTGTAAACGTATCGTAACGCCGAACGTTGCAGCGTCACCGCGCAGTGTGTTACATGTTACATAACTCACTGCGCGGTGATGCTGCAACGTTCGGCAGTCGAGCGAGACGTGACTCAAATGTGACATAGTTTCCGATAAGATTCGCTTACAATTGTGGTATTGTGCTTAGTGAATGATTACTAAGACCTTCCTAAGGAGGCCTAATAACGAATGAAAGTGACAATAGTATCTAGTGGATTTCGTAGTTCTAATATTTCCAGTAGTTCTAGAAGTTCCATTAGTTCTAGTAAGTAGGTCTTATAGTTCTAGTAGTTCCATTAGTTCTAGTAAGTAGGTCTTATAGTTCTAGTAGTTCCATTAGTTCTAGTAAGTAGGTCTTATAGTTCTAGTAGTTCCATTAGTACTAGTAAGTAGGTCTTATAGTTCTAGTTAGATTCTGGCAATGGTATCGAACTGGCTGTCCTCAAAAGCAATGTCCACCGCTATCAGTTTACTGATAAATATTCACAAGCAGTGCCACGAATATTAATTGAAAGCGTCCATAATCGGTTTCCGTGTTGTATATTGATTGATGTTATTATTTTGGTAAAATTTGCACAATATTTACGGACTTTTTGATAAACATTTGTAGATATGAATCTCACGAGGTAGGTGTTCTAATATATAAAAGTTTATCATCATCATCATCAACCTATGTCAGTCCACTGTTTGACGTAGGTCTCTTCCGAGACGCGCCACTGAGCCCGGTCTCTGGCTCTTCTCATCCAGTGTTTGCCAGCTACACTCCGCAGATCGTCGCTCCATCTCGCCGGGTGCGTCCTACACTACGCTTGCCTAAAGTCAAAGACAAGTCAAAGTCAATAGTCAAAGTAGATCATTTATGTTACAAGTACAAAAAATAATGAAAAAGGCGTGTGGCACTCGGGGACTAACGCGGTATAGCTATTGCATAGCATTTTTGCTGGATTACGCATGCGCAGTGTTAGGTTATTTTCGTTACAGAATTTCGTTAAACAACTTTTAATTTTATTACGTTACGAGCCGAAACGTTGCTATTGTAAATGTGTTTGCCAATGCTGTTTATTTTGTTGTACATTTATATTTGGCATTCTAACTTTTAGAAAATGTTCAATAATGGAGCAATTACTTTATAACTGAGCACACTTGTATCGTGCTATTTCAAAGTAGGTACCTAGTAATAAAAGGTTCCTTATATAAAATGTTCTAGGTATCACTAATTATCATAATCTCCTTTAAACTTTAACTTAGAACTTAGCAATGCGATATCCTACATTGCGGCTTAATTAGAAACGGTTAGGTAGTAGTACTTCCATGCACTAGAAGTTCTACTACTACTAAGGGGTAGTGGTTTATATTAAAACTCAGTATAATTTTAATTATTATAAGTTTATTTATATTGATTTAGCTTAGGAACAATAATATTTTACCTTTTACAACAATAATACACTTCAAAATCTGAACAAAGAACAAAGACTGTTGTGTTACATAAATTTAACTAATTCGAGTTACACTGCGCGTCAACGCCAGCTCGAATATCAAATGTTCAAGCGTCACTGCGCATTGTATTTTAAATGCACATTCACCTATAATTTAATTTACGATTGTAAAATTTTTTCGTACTAAGGTTTGTAGTGGATATCTTACGAAATAGCTAATTATTTTTCGCACACTGACTACTTAGAACTTGTTATTTTAGTTATGTTTAAGTTTGAGTTGTTTTTTAGTTTTATATTAATAGTTTATCCATAGATCTGTCATAAACATTTGTTTCAAAGATTTTTAAATAAATGATAAAAACAAAAAACTTAGTTCAAAAGTTAGCTATAAATTACAAATTACTATATCGATGCTTATTGCTGAGTAAAGGTCTGTACCCATTACACCGTATCATACCATGACCGTGCTATGAACGTGTCAGGCAAAAAAGTATTCTTTGTATTGAAAAGTATGGGACTATGCTCACTAGACCGTTCCGTCACCAACCAACAACGTCGCGTTTCTCGATGAGAATATTTTGCCGGTCCTGACACGTTCATAGCACGGTCATGGTATGATACGGTGTAGTGGGTAGAGACCTTAACGGTCAAAATTTCAACGAATGTCTATGCTTCTATTATTTATATTAAATTGGAAAACAAAACAAATTCCTATAACAGTGCTTCCCACTAAAATTTATATTCAATATACCTAAAAATTTAGGATCAACTCATTATATATTACTATTGATAAATAAATTTAGCCTTATTTAGAACTAGTAGTCTTGATTTTTTTTTTCTTACTAACTATTTCAGCTGGTATTTCAAAGCATATGACCGAAGTTCCTTTATCCTCTAGGCTCCAATGAACCCTCATAGGTACCTCAGGGTAGACACTTTCTATGAAGAAGACGTTGGTGTAGATATATTCCTTCCCTGCTTCCAGGGGACAGGGCGCAGGGGAATTGTCTTCGGCATGGTAGATATCTTTACAAGCATCGGTTGCATCAACTCCAATAAATGGGAAAGGAATATCAAATAATTTTGCGTGTACGTTGTTAACCAATGTTTTAACTGGAGCAACTGAAATCAAATAATATAGATATTAAAATATGATAAAAAATGATGATGAGAAAAATATGACTCAAATTACAAAGAAAATAGTTATAGATACAACGTTTAGGTTAAAATTATATGTTTATTTTTAACCAATAATGTCCCACAGCTGGGCAAGGTTTTGATGACTGATTCTGTCTTTTGCGATATTCCAGCAATATTTTTCGTGAGCGTCCAGGTCATCCTTATTCCAACGCCTTTTCGGCCTTTATGAGATTAATAATAATACATATTTTTGTTTTGTGAATACATTGTAACACCCAGACAGAACTAACACCAGTGTCCATCACACAAACAATTGCTCTCGATGGGGATCGAACCCACGGCCCACAGCATTGAAGGCAGAACTACAACCAGAGATGTCTGTGACGACTGATAATATTAGAATACTCTCTCTCTCTTAATGTAACTTACGTGGTTTAAACTAAATATTACTTACGTGGTTTAAACTAAATATTACTTACGTGGTTTAAACTTGAAGATAACTGTTATATTGTGTCCTTTAGGTAAATTGCACTTGGTTTTGCCGCATGGTTTAACTGTGATTCTCTCAGTGAGACCTTCAAAGTTTAAACCTGAAATTATCATAATTAGAATAACTATTTGAACAAATACTGCAATAGTCACCGACAAGATATATCAAAACATATTATTCAAGATTATTTACTCAAAATGTACTAGACAGATCTTGACATTAAAACGAGTCCATACTGAGAGCAAGTACTTAGTTATTATTTTGATGCTTAGCTCTAAACTATGTTCTAATTACTTAGTTTGAACAATATTTTTTTACTTTGCAATAATGAAATGTAATGTCTCTGAAGAATCTATCAAACCAAAAAAAGAAATATCTTAGATAATCGGTTTAAAATTGCCAGGGTAGGTAAAAATCAAGTAACTATACAAAAAAAGATACAGTTGAATTATGAACCACCTATTATTGAAGGCGGACAAAACATTGTAATAACAATATACTAGAACATTGTACTATAAGTCAGTAACATAGTCTATGAATAAAAAACAAAACATTTGCAAAAAAAATGCAAAATTAAATGACTTCACCTTGAACAAACCGGCTTGCTAGCTTTAGCAACCGTATCAACTAGACTTTTTATAGCGCTATTCAAACTTATAACATATAATATTTAAATATAAATAATACATATTTGTTGTTATTTTACTTCCCCGGAACCTTTAATAAAAATCCTACTAATACTAAGATATACCTACTAATTATAGTGGCGAAAATATGGATGGATGTATGTTTGTTACTGTAAAATACTATTGGATTTTAATGAATCTTTACAATAATAGAGCTTAAACATCAGAATAACACATAAGCACATAACACAAGATATTTGTGTGAACTGTCTAAAATATAATGTCGACGAAGTCGTGGGCAACAGTGCCTTATAGTTAGGTACTTATAGTATTATTATAATCTTGAATTAGAATTTGCTTATACTCGAAAAGTTTATGAAATTCTAGCCCGTAACTAATATCCCGAATAACTTATTGAAAAACACAGACCGAGTCACAAATGAAAGCTAAAATATATCAAGCATGCTTAACCCTAAGTTCCTCACACAATGTATATTGTTATTTATAATAAATAAATAAGTAGGTATCTCAAAAAAATATACAAATATATGGAAAGAGCAAAGAGAGGCTTATACCCAGCAGTGGGTCAAGTCAGGTTATGGATGATGATGATGAAATAAGTATCGCAAAATGTATGTTGTGAAAGCCAAATGCTTACCATCACATTGCTTCGCTGGAGATCCCCACGAAAAAGCTGTCACTGACAAAATAATCGCAAAACTAATTAATAAATTCATTCTGTTTCTTTATAAAATTCGCCAAACGACCAATCTCCTTGCAAGTTCGCAAACACTCTGCGTAAATTATATGAGATTATATTATATAACGGCCAGTAATAAAACTAGTTGAAGAGTTGAAGGACGTTTAGGTTTTAATCCTATTTTTAGAGTACCGTAAAAAAGGAAGTTAAAGAAACCTTTGCGATTCTTAGAAGGATGTTTCAAGCTTACAAAAGTCCAAAAAAGATTGTTTTTTTGTTTATTTTTAGTTTGTGGTAATAAATAAAAAAATCTTCGAAGAATTTGTCTCGGTACTTAATAATTATCCATGGACCTTTCACACATCACACTCTAGTCTCAAACTAAGCAAAGCTATAGAAACTACATAGATGAACTAGATTGCTGATATAATACTTTTTTGTAAATACATACATAGAATACATAGAAACACACAGACACAGAACAAATATTTATGTTTATCACATAAACATTTGTTCTGGGTAAATCGAACCCACAACCCAGAGTACGAATTAAACAGTTAAAATAGTCTCAAGGTATCTCAATACTAGAAAATCTTTGACTGCTATTAATCATAGGTGAAATAGCAGTGATTAAAACAAATAATTGTACCATAAATCGTATAAGATAATAAATAAATAAATTAAGTAAAAAAAGGGATCGCTCTTAACAATAAGACTGCCCATTGTTAGTACAATGGGCAAAAACAATTAGTACTTATTGTTTTACTATTTTACGCATCTTTACGCATTCTTATTAACATGTGATCCTTTGAGTACAATAAAGAGTTTATCTATCTTGATTAGACATAGACATTTATATTAATTAATATTTTTAATAAATTAATAGGTTAAATCCTGGGCAGTACTTACCTACTTTTTGATTTATCCTTAAAAATGTATATCTAGACTGTCGATAGAAATAACGGTTTTTATGATTTTTCCCATGACTATTGACGACAAAACTTTCACGTATTAGAAACTTTCAGGTATTCAGAAAACTATTTTCATACAAAAAAAGAAACATCAAAATCGACTAGGTATCTATTGATCGCCTGCAACGGTCTGTAGATAGCTCAACTGTTTCGTATGTATTTCATACAACAATGTACATAATAAATTAATGTACAGTTTGTAAATACTGTAATAGTCATAAGTTTATTTTCATTCAATAATACACCAATTATTAAAAATCGAAAAAACAGGCCCTAGCGGCTTTTGCAAGGAAGTCATTGATGTTTTTTTTTTTTCAACTCTATATTTTAATACCTAGTCCAGTCCGGTTTGAGTATTTATAAGTTTTAATAAGATGGTAAATAAAACCTGTTATTTTTTATTGTGCATCTACAGAACTTTAATGCAATCAATCATTGAGTAAATTGATTTAACCATGATCAAGACGCCCCAGAAGTCTACTAGAAACATAATTTTCAAGCCACTGATAGTTTAAAACTATAGATTTTTGAAGTACATTGCGCGTATTACTTGCACTTTGTGTCCAGCTTCTTGCGGAGTAGTCATGTCAGCGCGCAATGTATTGTGTGTTAAACAGAATGTACTTTTCTGCCCACAGCTTTCTGCCCACAGCCCACAGCTTAGTTATTGTATTGTTTTCTGGGTATGGCTGATGGTAATGCTATAGGCAAGTGTAGATATTTAAATAGTATTTATACAATTACATATTTATAAACAAAGTAGGCATCATTTTGTTTCCGCACACACTTGCAAACCAAGGTCAAACTAGAACTACAACTGCTACAAGTTACAACTAGTTATCTAGATAACTGTTTCCTTCCTAACATTATTAATAAACTATAGGAAATACAATTTTCTTATAAAGTATAGTTGAACTACTTCTAAAAGATAGACATCACAGCTCAATAAATAAATAGTAATAAATAATGCTGGACAATCCACACAACATCATTTAGCCCCAAGCTAAGCAGAGCTTGTGTTATGGACACTGGGAGTAAATATTTGCAGTTCGTACAAACATTTATCCCAAGGCGGGAATCGAACCCGCAATCTCCGCGTCGCAGGCGAACCTTCGACAACCGCGCCACATCGGTCGTCAATGACAGGTGTTTTAGCACAGTTGGTAGTAGCTCTGCCTTCCATGCTGTGGTTCGTGGGTTCAATTTCCATCTGCAGCAAATGTTTGAGTAATGAACATAAATATTTGTTTTGTGTCTGGGTGTTACAATGCAATGATTAGAATAATTCATATTTATGTCAAAGTTTTAATTAATGTCGTAATATATTAGATAGATTAAGTTTCCTGTAGTTAAGTTTAATATTAGTTATTTTAGGTGCCTTTATAATTTACGAATATTTTAGATATATATCTCTTGTTTTTATTATTACTAATTGTTATAAACACTTGTTATATAAAAAAAGGGTTGAAAGAAACAATTACAGCTCAGTTGGTCAGATTAAAAATTATAATAATATTATGCATACTATATAAATAAATAAAATAAATAAGTTTAAATAAACCGCCGATCCCGGTGAAACTTCTTCATTTCCTGTTTAACAGAGCAGCTGGTTTTTTTTGTTTGTTAGTAGCTATTTTTATGCAAACAAGTTTTTTTATGCAAATGTTTTTTTTTTGCGGATGGATGGTAATTTTAAAACAATAGCAAAATACTGCTTCGGAGCTCGTAAATGAAGTTAGTGAGATATGATTAATTACGATTTTTATGAGAATATTAAGTATTTTTTTTTTTGTTTGTTTTTTATAATATGTTACTACTTTTAAGACAAACTCACGTAACAATCACAGTTATACCAAACATTTTGATTACTTAGGTACTATCAAATATTACTTACATAACTTTTAGTCTAAGTACTTCTAAGATAATATTTTACTTAATGAAACATGTTGAAAAGTTCAGGTTAAGTAAGGTTTGATGAATACATAAGTACCTAGTATAAATATTGACACTTAAACACAGTAACATACACATTTATGTAGGTATACTTACATATTAAAAGAGCAATCATCAATATTTGTCATCACACTGTTTGTTCTCAATGGGAATCGAACTGACAGCCCACAATATGAAAGGTAGATACACCAATTTAAATCGACAGAAAGTTAGAACCTAACCCAGTAGGTATGAACTTAAGCTTATCTAAAATATTCCTTTTTGTTCACAGCAATCCTAAAAACAAAACAAAAATATATCGTAAGCATTAATACAGATATAAATCCCAACTATTCACATATAATACCACAAGAGCTTCAAAATTATCGGCATTTCCCTCAAGGTTCCCTGCAAACAAATGAAGGAGTCAAGTTTTTCAGGTTAAAAAATCACGAGCGCGAAGCGCGAGTGATTTTTCCTGAAAAACTTGACGAAACTTGACTTGAAGCTCGTGTGGTATTCGGGGGATTATTTTTCCGTCCCAAATGTCGGCCAATAGAATTGCACCATGAGACGTATTAATGGGAACATTTCCTTTGACTTTTTTATCGATGGTGGACAGAGAACAAACTCCAAATCGACTCATTTTCATGCAAAATCTCCAATTTTCACAATTGAATTCAACCTGTCAGTTTGACGTGTTTGGATCATGTTTTGTTTTTTATGTATAGCAACGACCAGAGAAAATTTTCAAAAAATTATCAGTATAATACCATGTAGGTTGTACCACGTGACGTCGAATGTTGCAATTCTATTGGTCGATATTTGGGTCGGAAAAATAATCTATTCTATACTTATAATAAAACTGTAGAGAGGTCAATTCTGTACATAAAATATATTTTGAAAATAACTATCAGGGGGTGATTAGTGATCGATACTGATGCCAAAAATGCAATCAGTAAAATTTTTGTCTGTCTGTCTGTCTGTCTGTCTGTCTGTATGTTCCTTATAGAAACAAAAACTACTCGACGGATTTTAATGAAACTTGGTACGATTATTCTTCATACTTCTAGGCAGGTTATAGGATACTTTTCATCACGCTACAATCAATAGGAGCTGAGTAGTGAAGGGAAATGTCGGGAAAACGGGAGATGTTACTCCGTTTTTTAAGCTTCCGTCGCGTGTGCAGCCTTAATGGTTAAAGTTACATAGAAATGATGTATGACGGAAATATTTTACATCAAATTGTCTAAAAAATATCCCGCATCAGCATATGTCTATCTTTTATGGTTGACTCACAATAACACGTGTAACTCCTGATTGCTTAGCAGTTCGGAGCATTCTGATTATATTTGTTTACTCTTACGTTTATAAGACTCTCAGTCATCCCAAATTAAAAAAAGTTAACATTATTACCTATTCAATAAAAAAAAAATCATAGAAATCGGTATAGAAACACCAAACTTATACATGAAATAAGCCATCGCGCCGTCGCAATTGAATACTCAAATCGAGTAAAGTTTGAAATTTGTTGTGTTTACCACTAGATGGCGCTACTGTGCACAAATCCTAGATCGCGCTATCGGTGCGTTTTGGCAATGTGTTATAAGTCGGTCGGTATTTAGCAATAGTTCCGTTAAATTGAGTTATCTTGATAAGTTATTTAGGGTTGCGTATCCGATTACCGCTTTAATGACTAATAAATATTTAAAAACAAAATATTAAATATTCAAGGGGGTGCTCATAATCTCATACAAAAACATAATTTACTTAGATGGTTTGTTTTTTTTTTATATATAATATTTTATAAAAAATATATTGTTGTTGATGAGTACTTACATTTACTTGGGCCAGTTAGCGAGCTTCGAAAACAGGCAGGATAAGGAGATCGATCGCCGCATCGAGAACGCCTGGAAGAGCTACTGGTCCATGAAGGAACACATTAAAGGCGACCTTCCACTTACGCTTAAACGCCAACTCATCGACATGTGCATTCTGCCCGTCCTAACCTACGGTGCGCAGACATGGTCACTGACTGAAGCACAGAAATCCAGACTCAAGATTTGCCAAAGAGCAATGGAACGCAGCATCTTTGGTTTCAAGCGCATCGATCGAGTGCGAAACACTACGCTGCGTTCGCTCACTGGTATTGCAGATGTAGGCAATAAAACCGCGAGGCTTAAGTGGGACTGGACAGGTCATATTAGCCGGATGGACCCAAAGAAATGGTCCAAAATCGTGACACCGTGGCTGCCTGAAGACGGAAGGCGGCGTAGAGGCCGACCAAAGAGGCGATGGCGGGACGACCTCGATGCTTTCGAGAGGGATTGGTGGACGAAAGCAGAAAGCAGAGAGAAGGATTTGGGGGAGACCTTTGCCCAGCAGTGGGACGAGATAGGTTAGGAAAAAAATATATATATATATAATATACTTACTTAATATAGACTAATATTATAAAGAGGTAAAGTTTGTGTATTTGTTAAATTGTAAGGGGTAATCTCGGCATCTACTGAACCGATTTTAAAAATTCTTTCACCAATAGAAAGTTACATTATTGCTGAAAAATAAAAAGGCTTTTACGTGGTAGTCCGTTTTGCAAAATGAATCGGAGAAAAAACGGTCGAATGAAAGCGTTTCTTACGAACGCTGCCTTATGAAAGAAGTGTTCTAAAGAAAATATGTGGAGCTTGATAATGCCTACAAAAAAGCCACAAGTCAACGACAGCATATGTCTTACTTTTTTATTAATTAAAAATTATCCCCAACGAAGTGGGCACGTGTCAGCTAGTCAATAATATTATAATAAAATTAATTATAATATTATCCTTAATGTTACTCCAAATCCATCTATGAGAGAGCTTTCCCCTGTCAAACAGATGGAGTAGATCCTCGAGAACCTCAAACCGTTGTCATTTGACGTAGACAGCTGTCAAATGTGTCAATTCGAACCTCTGTCATAGGTTTGACCCTAGCCTTGAGGTTTTGAGTTCGGCCTTCTAGCCGGTCAAGGTCAACTAACCTGTCAATGATTGATATACCACTGGTTGCTTCATAAACACAATAAAATTACAGTCATTATTTATGGGGGAACAAAAAAGGCTTATTTTATAAAAATTGAAAAAGTTTTACGTTTGTGTTAACTTTATTCACAAACAAACTTACGACTATACAGTATTTACAAAATGAACATTGTCATATAAAATACATAAGAAACAGTTGAGCTATCTACAGACCGTTGCAAACGATCTATAGATAGTTCAACTGATCCAAATCAGTACCAAACGGAAGCGTACCCAAGACACTGGCTGCATTGCCACGCTGAATAGCAATGCTATGATACGCTGGGCCAGATACTCACCAGCCCTCGGTTCACGCGTCGCTTAAAATTGAAATGTTTTTGGAGAAAGAAGCGCTAGTACATTCAGATCTGCTGGATCTCTCGTTTTGTTATACTTCTAGATTTTTTAGTAAGTATATAACCTTCTTCTCTTTCCAATAAAGTTTCTATCGATCTATATTTAGTTCCGAAAATCTGAGAATTATCACATTTTTTTTAAGTTCTACGTTAATTGTTAACAGGCGTCTCAGCTAAGTTGGCTCAGCTGAGCTCTATATATTGTATGCTGTTATTTACACTTTTTTTTAGACTGTTTGTTAATTAATTAACAAAATATGATAAAGCTTTTTTTCAGCAAGTGTACTAGTTTAATTGTGCCAAAAGCTGACCCAGTATGAGGGATGATTTATTCGAGGTCAACTTTTTAAATTCTGACGTTGAAAACCGGACGGTGAAAAATTGCTTGTAAAGGAAAGAGAGCAGGTACGAAGTTAGATTTATGAATGTTTGTTCATGAAGGGGCATTTTTATGATCACAATACCCTGGACAAACATTCATAGCACTTTAATTTATTTAGACAAGTAGTTAATCCATCTTAAACATGTTTATTTAAGCGAGCGGTATAGGAATTTATTGATTCAGTTTAAACTAAGTAGTAACAGTAATGTAGAGTAACATGTAACAAAAGTGCATAAAAGTGTGTAGCTAAACTAGTACCTACAAACAAACGTAGCTAACAATTCAAATTAATCAAGTTAACAGGCGTCACAGCTTAGTTGTTAACTCTGCCTTCCATGCTGTGTGGGTCGTGAGTTCTATTACCATCCAGAGCAAATGTTTGTGTGATGAACATAAATATTTGTTCTGTGTCTGGGTGTAACTATTTAATCTATTTATATTATTTACAAAAAAATTAAGTAATAAAAAAATAAGCAATCTAGTTTCCAAGCTTTGCTTAGTTTAGGACTAGAGTATATGATGTGTGAATTGTTACCGTGAATATTTATTTATTTAAGTTTAACAATAAAGTTGTAGAGATAGCACGTGTGTAACCATTATCGTAGCAAAGTGTAGACGTAGCGTAGCAGACAAACTAACTTAAATAAAACAATTTAAATAAATCAAGAAATTGTATAACAATTTACAACAAAATTGTTTGAAAATTGTGGGAATCGTAAAGTAAACGTAACGCATCGTATTCGATTCACACTGCGTGACAAACACTGCGTGTTCTCGCGCAGTGTGAATCGAATTCGCTTGAGAATAAACAGACAGAAGAACAGGATATTTGGCCAATCTTGAAACTTAGACGCTTCGCTCGATCAACTAGAAAGGGCTACTTTTTAAATACTAATAATATAAAGAAGTAAAGTTTGTGTGTTTGTATATTTGTTAAATCTCGGGATCTTAAAAACCGCTTTTAAAAATTCTTTTACCAATAGAAAGCCACATTGTTACTGAGTGTCATAGGTTATATAAAACAACCGAAAAATCAAAAGGCTTTTACGTGGTAGTCCGTTTTGCAAAGTGAATCGGAGAAAAAATGGTCGAATTATGTCCGACGAAGTGGGCACGGGTCAGCTAGTTACTAATAAATTATATCAATCTTTGATTTATCTAATCGTTAATACATGATAACTTTGTTACTCACTCTGTCTGATAATATAATATATTTCAATGTAAATTGTGAAAACCGTCTCAGGGACCATGAAACAACTAATTTTGTTGTTATTTATTTGGTTTTCTTCAACAAGTGCTCAAACAGGTATTTATTTATTTATAAAAGTATGGATAAGTTTGGGGGAGATTAATAAAGAATAGATAAAACTGAACGAGTAGTTTTGTTTGTGGGTATCTACCAGTTTAGATGTACGACAAAATCCGTATTTAAAAGTACCATGAAGCAAATAAAAGCAGCTTTTTTAAGTAAAACGTTAATCACAAGAAACTCTACTCCAGAAAGCTAATATCTCTAAGTCTGCCGTAACACAGATCAATCTATCGCGGAGAGTTTTTGTAACATTTTTTTTGTGATCTCTATAAGCCTAGCAGAGTAACCAATAAACGTTTGTTTATTTACAAAGCGTTGTTAATAATTTTCAAAAATAAATGTATATTTATCTCATCTTTATCTTAGACCATCCTTTAAATAATAGTCAATTTGTGTAGAATAAGAATAAGAATCATTTATTCTAAAACTGTGTATAATCTAACGGTCTATCTTATCAAAAGTTAGAGCAGATTTGAAGTACTGATTACTGTACGTAATGATGACTTAAAGTCAACGCTAACTTTTTTTATAATAGGGGGTTATAATATAAGGGTTTCACACAGCCTATCCATTGCGGGCACACAATGTTTTAACTTAAATTTAGGGAATTGTTTATGTTTATTGTTTAAAGATACTGAGATCTGTTTATAAGGTGGCTGTACCTATGTTGTATTTTTTATTTTCAGTAAATAATGTACGTGTCCTGAATCACACAGAATATGTCATAAAAGTTATTCAGGAGACAATAACTGAGGTGGAACACAGAGAGTGGTGCAATCTAAAGGTTCCCAACATCGTCGTACCTATAAAGTAACTGATCTGTTGCTATTTATGTACCCTTTTGTTTGCTTAAATCTGTAGAAAAGGTGAATTGATGAAAATCTGTTTCGATGACGCAACAAAAATAGCCCTTAATTGTGAATACCTAGGTAGGAACCAAGCCGTAGTTTCTTGCCTATTCTTCTAGACTCATTGAACTGGCATCTTGAATCACCTAGTTTAAAAGACAATTTTAAATGATCTTTGTAATTTCACAGAAATAATTAGCTATATAGGTTAAACCTTGGTTAAACTTTTATCAGAGGTCCTCTTTATATTTTGGTTTTAGCGAACAAGTCATCGACCGCCATTATGAAGGAAATGTCACATACTCCAACGGTTTCTTGGTCTCCATCCAGCAGGTCGACATTCTACAGTCTAGTGTCCAGCAGATCTGGTCATGGAACAGCACTACGTTGATTGGAACTGTCTCTATGCGAGGTACCTATATAGAAATCACAGTTATCCAGATAATGGGGATTATGAAACTAACCCGATATTACACGATAGATTAACGTCCGAATAGGACGCAGAAATAATTAATTGTAAACAGAAATTACCTAGAGTCTCCGAGTGGTACAGTTCTGTTTTCTAATTAGGTTAATGTACAGTCACGAGTTTTAATTTGGGACCCACCTAAGGTTGAATATCGTGTGGCAAACTATCGTTATTTAGTGCTAATATTCTAACGTATGTCATACGTCATACTGAAGTTTCGACCTTATTGCATTATGAATGTTCTAACAACATTTAATGGAAAAGGGTCCCAAATTAAAGCTCGTGACTGTACATAGTTATGTTTATTTTTCGAACAAAAACCTTAAGAATTATACTATTGGCAAATGGACTTCAAAACCAGTTAATAAAATTTGAATTCTGAGAGCTAACATATAGCCCAAAGATATACCCAAAAGTTGATAGCAGTGACCGTTCAAATTTTTAGTTGGATACCTACTTTATATTCCTTGAAATGAGAAGTCCCCGTTTTTTTCAGAGCACCAATAATAATCAACTATTGCTCTGGTTTCAGGCACACTGCGCATGACAGGACTGACGCTGGGTTACGATGTGCTGGCGGATCTGTCAGACCAACAGCACAGATATACAGCAACCTTCATGCATCCTCTGATCAGCTTCGCTTTTAGTGTAAGTTTAATCTTTGACTAGAGAACCAGTTAGCATCTGACTGAGCCGCATATATCCTCACCTGTACCATAGGTAAAGATGTGCGGCTCAATCAGCTCTACACCTAATTCTTTAGAGTGAGCTGGAGACATTATTATGGTAAGCAAAACAAAAGACATAATCTATACTTATAATAAAACTGTAGAGAGGTCAATTCTGTACATGAAATATATTAAAAAAAAAACTATCAGGGGGTGATTAGTGATCGATACTGATGCCAAAAATGCAATCAGTAAATTTTTTGTCTGTCTGTCTGTCTGTCTGTCTGTCTGTCTGTATGTATGTTCCTTATAGAAACAAAAACTACTCGACGGATTTTAACGAAACTTGGTACAATTATTCTTCATACTCCTGAGCAACATATAGGATACTTTTCATCACGCTACAATCAATAGGAGCAGAGTAGTGAAGGGAAATGTTGGGAAAACGGGAGAAGTTACTGTTAGGAATAGATACTCCTTTAATATCTATCACCAACCTTAGATGTTACCATAGCAACCAAACGTGATTGTCATCAATGTCACTATCTTCACTCTTGACTAAATATATTCTTTACAGTATACGTTAATAATATTCGTTTATTAATTGTTACTGGTTTTATTCGATCCTACAGTACTTATATCTACTTTAATATGGTAGCAGAGCGTGGTTAAGGTACCCTGATGGTTCTATTTTACTGCATCAGAAATCGTACATCGCTCGCATATTGCAAAGGTTTGGCATGGAGAAATGTAAGCCAGTGCCAACACCAATTTTAAAAGCAAATAATGCTCAAGATGTTAATGAAGTTTCAATGAACTTCCCGTACCGTGAAGCTGTTGGATCACTAGCTTATTTGATGACAAGCACGAGGCCTGACATAGCCTTTTCTGTCAGTGTTGTATCTCGAAATTTAGATAAACCTACAAGGAAGAACATCATCAATATCAAGAGGATAATGCGTTACTTGAAATGGACTATAGAAGAAGGCATCGTATACAAGCCAGGAAATAGTCATAATTTAGAATGTTACAGTGACGCTGACCACGGAGGTGATCATGAAACTGGAAGGTCTACCTCAGGCATTCTTTGCATGTATGCTGGAGGTCTAATATCCTGGAAAAGTAAACGCCAGAGCACAGTAGCGATTTCATCCACCGAGGCAGAAATAGTGGCAGCAAGTGAAACTGCTAGAGAAATTATTTGGCTTCGAAAGATCATGAAAGATATCATTGGTGAATGTCCAGCATCCCTATGTGTTGATAACGAATCAGCAATTAAGATGGCTAAGAATCCGCCAGAATTCCACCAAAAGACCAAACACATAAGGATACGATCATTCTTTATACGAGAATGTTTTCAAGATGGAAGCTTTACCATCTGCCATGTGCCAGCAACCAGGCAGATTGCTGATATGCTCACCAAACCACTTTATGGGCCTAGAATTGAAAGTCTCAAGAAGATGGCTGGCATTATAAAGAGAGGTGCATGTTAGGAATAGATACTCCTTTAATGTCTATCACCAGCCTTAGATGTTACCATAGCAACCTAAACGTTGTTGATTGTCATCAATGTCACTATCTTCACTTGACTAAGTATATTATTTGTGAATACTGAATCATGCTATGAGGATTATTTTTGACACGGGTACGGGACGGGCGGCGGTGGGCATAGTTATCAAATTCTTAAAAACAGAACATGCTTAGAGGGTTCTCATACAAAAACATATTCCTTTTCTTAATCGTTTACCTACATAAGTATGGTAAGGAACTTATCGCGGGCGAGTCCGACTCGCCCTTGCCTGATTTATTTACTTACGGTAACGGTAATTTAGTGAGTTTTGATTGCTTATGTTTCAGTAGTTTACGTTATTGGGTTTTTAGGGTTCGGTAACCAAAGGGTAAAACTAGACCTTAATATTACAACTTTTTATTACCTTAATATTAAAGGGGGCTTATACATAAACGTGATTTTTATTTATTCGATATTGATAAGGGCAACGGGAGATAGATACGGTACGGAACTCTTCGTGCGCACTTGCCCGGTTTTATTAATAAATAGGTATAGATACTAAGTTTTCCGTCATAGACTGCTCTTTACCATCAATTTCCCTCATAAGAAGATAGTAATGGGTTATAGCAAAATCTCTTAAAACGGCACGCGGACGAAGTCGCGGCGGGAACAGCTAGTATCTTAATAAAGGTCATCCTTAGATTTTAGTGTATAAAGAACAGTCTAGTTTAACATTCTAAAATATCTAATACTGGTGTCGTATGTCAGGTTTGAGTGTACTTAGTGGGCGAAATTTAGTAGTACTAAATACTTCCAGATTGACTACAGCCTTGAAAGGGAAGAAATTATCAGCATAACTGTGGTTGGAACAGTCCCCAGAGTCACGACCGTTCTTCCACAAATATATCCTAAGGACATGACCAGCGACGTTTTAACAGTTTTGGTAAGAAGTTGAAGATGGCTTAAGTCATTGAAAGCCATAAAAATAAATAAAATAAATTAATAAATATTCACGGACATTTCACACTAGCAAGCAAAGCTAGTAGGTACCTACCTAATATGGGAACTAGATTGCTGATAAAATACTTAGGTAAGTACATATACCTATGCATTTTTTTGTAAATACATACATACATCGTAACACCCAGACACAGAACAAATATTTATGTTCATCACACAAGTATTTGTTCTGGGTGGGAATCGAAACCATGACCCGCAGCATGGAAGGCAGAGCTACTACCAACTGAGCTGTGATGCGTGTCCTGTGTGATAATCTTCGTTTTTTTTTCAGTTTGATCCAGAACAGACTGCGGAGGGTATCAATGCATGGGGAGCTGATGTTTTCGTGCCGATAACTAGACATGTCGTCACGACTGTAGAGTTTCCCAGGATCTGCTATGACTGTCCTGTTTAAATATTAAATTACGTCTGATGGCACATCTGATTTAAGTAACTATAAACGTTTCCAAACTAATATTAAATATGTACCTAATTAAAATCAAACCAAACTTCGTCTCTAGGTTTTAATTTATTTAAATTACCTATTTTAGTTTCCCTTTACTTACATAATGTTGGTACCTAATAGGTAGGTACTTATTATATTTTACCAAAAAACTTCCTTACAAGTAGTCCTAGGAATAAGGAAGTTTTTTCGCAAAAAATAACACCTAAACACAAGTAAGTATTAGATACTTACCTACCTACTAATCCTTAGGCTCAATACGGAGTTTATCTTTCAAACATTCCAGCGTTCGGTAACACGTTCATCATGGAAACCTCCAAGGAGTAATCGTTACTATTTCTCGATCACTACAATTCCGATCACTTTAAGGCCACAATGAATAGTTTTCCGGATTAGCCTGCTCTATTGTTGTCTCAAACATTTTACTTACCATCAAATGTTAGTTTTTAAAAGATGATTTATTGATCGAAAAATTAAATGTGTCAAGTTTTTACTCACTACAGATTATACTCGTAGGCATGGTTAGGCAATTTACCTGGCCGTAAGTTTCTTGCCCGTTCTCATAAGCTCTGGTCGCGTGGAACTAGCACCTAGAATCATCTACTAGTATGTAGGACGATTCTAAATGATCGTATTGAATAAAGAAATTTTTACTTTACTTTTACTATAAATTATAATTTCAACTGGATTTATAGGGGGTGATCATCATCACAGGTAGACCAAGATAAAAATAATGTTAAATTAGCATCTAGCTACTAAACCAGTCTCGACAAAAGTCTTGCTCATGTGATACCATCTAAACTTTATCAGTACTGAGTTGATTAGGTATTAATGATGGCGGTGAAAAAGTCTTATCAAAATGTTATCTCGATGCTAATTGACATTGATCCACACATAACATTATTATGAAAACTTTTAGTTTATTATAAAATTTATGAAATTTAATAAAATGCTGCGATTAATTCTTGCTTTAGTATTTAGTTTTAAGATTGGTTTTGGTCAAATTAACTGGGGTAAGTTATTATTTAATAATTATTTATTTATTTTAATAGCACCTAATGTCTCATTATAGGTTTTGTATGGTTTAAACTTACCCAAGTCTAACCACAACTGTGACCTTCGTTGACTTGAGAACATCTTCCTTTTAATTATTTCGTCGGTTAAAAATGCATTCGGTTTTGCGTGCCGTAAGTGTAGTAAAACGTAGTAAAACGTAGTGACAAGCTCCCTATCTCTGATTTGATGAATGTGCGTTTAGAAGGCACAAAGCGATAATACCCGAAAGTATTTTTATGGTCACTTTAGTGGGCTCCATAGCACATTCGCTACGCAGTTACGCATAGTTAGTTCTTTTAATTACTATTTTAACCGACGAAAAAACGGAAGAAGTTCCCATATCAACGCGTATTTATATATATATTTTTATAAAAGTATATGATCACGCAGCACTTTTTATAGAGTAGTCCGATTTTCATAATTATTTTTATACTGGAAAGTATACATTACTAGAGTGGTCCCATATATAAATAATTTGTTTCGATTAAATGTTCTTCAAAATCTTTTTCAGTGAACCGAGGACAAGTGTCAAATACATCAGCATACTTCAGAGATGTCATGCAAGAATTGGTGTATGATTTGGAGGACATGGAATGGTGTAATATGAAGATGCAAGATTATAATCAAACCCTCGAGTATGATTTTTACTTCTGTATGATTGATGGTCAGGAAACTGATCAAAGTGACAATTAGAGGCTACACTATATATTGTAAGGACTGGTAGGACAGAAAATGTGGTAGAAGTTGATGTATACTTAAGCACAAATTTTAACAAGCAAGAGATCGCTCGGGAATTTAAAATGGGATGCATTTAGGTAGGTAGGTAGGTACTATGCTTTTGGAAGAAGATGCTAACTGAGCCAAATCGCCCCTTGCGCATAATAAACAAGTGAACTTATTAGTTTAAATGTGGAAACGCACTCCACGATCTAATATACAAAAGAGGTTAAAATCAATGAGGTACCTACCTACTAACATAGGTAATAAGTAAGTATGTGTCAACTTTTAAGTTATTTTTTTTTTCAGTGAGATGCTCTACCAGTGGCACGTGCAAGGCACGGTGCGATACACCAACGGGTTCGTGGTCTCTATCCAAGAAATAGATTATACTAACGTCGACCAATCAGTCTTCTCTAGAACAAGTTTGTTTTTCCTGAATTATAAAATACTAGCTGACCCGCGCCCACTTCGTTGGGCATAATTAGACCGTTTTTTCTCCGATTCACTTTGCAAAACGGACTACCACGCAAAAGCCTTTTGATTTTTCGGTTTTTTATATACTTAACCTATGACACTCAGCAATAATGTGGCTTTCTATTGGTGAAAGAATTTTTAAAATCGGTTCAGTAGATCCCGAGATTACCCCTTACAATTTAACAAATATACAAACACACAAACTTTACTTCTTTATAATATTAGTAGGTATAGATATAATATCCACGGATATTTCACACATCACAATTTACTCTAGTCCCAAACTAAGCAAAGCTTGTAGGTCCTACAAGGGAACTAAACTGCTGAAAGAATATTTATTGTATACTTACCTTTTTTTTTGTAAATACCAATGGTACCTACCTACCATTGTAACTAACTACCGCTAACATTGTACCGTCAAAACCAACAAGGTCTATGAACTACTTTTTGTAGTACCATTTGTAGTGTAAATCCTTGTGAAAATCCCGGGGATCAGGAAAGTCCGAACATCACCGTTTTCTGCTGCTAGGCAGTAGGTAGGTAAGGTAGGCTCGCATTGCTGTTCTGGTCAATTACAGGCCAATGCTATTTATTTACCTACCTAAATAGGTAAACTCTTTTGGTACCTACGTCTCAAAGCATGAATTGCAGTCCTATTAAAAAGTTCATTACGTATGGCAATCAATACATCAAGTCTGCGCTAACTTTTTATAAGATAGGGGGAAAACGTTGATGCATTTTTATAAGCAAATTTGAAAATCAGCTTGTGACATCATTACAAAAATAAACACATTTCAGTTGATGGTGAGTCAGTCCCTCACGCTTGGGTCCGCGGTCGCCTGAACCTGAGACACATTAAGGTTGGTTTTGATGTGCTGGTAGACCTGGAGAATCCTGAGCCACCTCACGAGCCTCACCAACGGTACACGGGACACTACACGCACACACTCATCCAGGTCCAACTCGATGTAAGAATAAAAAAAATATTACAAGATCCAAGCGATTTTAGGTAGGTAGATAGGTAGGTATATTTCATCGAAAATAATTTGATTATATTTTTCCGTTGACCGACTTTACTTTACTTACGTAGGTAAATATATATATATATTTACATGTACTTAGGTATAATTAACAAAATAAATAAGGTACTCAGCCGTAACAGACGCTTCGCTTTTCAGTTCGTAAGTAGTTTTTTTTTCTCTCTTCAGCCTTGAGACTTATTGCCGCATACATAGATAAATAGCTAATAAGGTAGGTAGGTAGTAGGTTTGAATTTTATAAAGTGATGACTTTTTGATTCAGGTAACGAGAAATCTACTAACGAAGGAAATGACATCAACTCCGAGCTGGTTGAGTATCTCCGGAGGCTCTGGGATCAGGATGATTTACATGCCAGCCAATAATATGACGGAAGTTTTATCGAGACGGGTAAGTCGATACCTACTTACCTACTACAAATATGGTTGCCTGGAAGAAATCGCTATCAGCGATAAGGCCGCCCATTGTACTATTTTTAAGTTAGTTCTAAGATGTTTTTTGTATTTTCTGTTTGTGCAATAAAGTGTTATCTATCTATCTATCTATCTACAAATTTAGTCTGGATAGGTAGGTATACAAAAACTACAAAAGCATGTAATTATGTACCTAATTGTGTGGTTTCAGTACATGCCGAGCCTCAACGCTGCCTCTGTCAATCAATGGTGCAGGGATATCTTTGGACCGAAGCTTGTGGACATCTCTACCAATCGGGTCGAATTCCCTGAGATTTGCTTCCATAGCTGTACAACATGATTTTCCAGTCCAGATAGCAAAGCTGAGGTGTTATGCTATGCGTCGAAATAAACAAACAAACATGAAATGGCACTTGTTCATTTATTTTGACCTTAATTTGTCTGTAGGTAGGTAGGTAGGTACTTGTTATACCTACTGGCCCGTTCACACGCGCGCGTACAACTCGACGTTCAACGGGCACGTTCACATTCACGCGCATGTGAACGGTACGCCCGAGCCCGTAAACGCGCCCGTGCCCGTGCATGCCGCGAACCCGGCGAGTGTCGGTTTTTTGGCAAAGTTCAAAGGATGAATGTCCGGGCGCCCGCCGACCGTTCACACGCGCGCGGGCAGTCAGTCTCTCTCGCGCTTTCGTGACGAGTGGACGTGCCAAAAAAAGTCGCTACGATCGAATGTTGCAGCATGGAATAAATAAATAAATAATGCTGGACAATCTACACAACATCATCTAGCCCCGAGCTAAGCAGAGCTTGTGGGGTACTAGAAGACTGACATACTTAATACAATACATTACATAGATAGATATCTTTTATGAAGTATACCTACATAATAATACCCAGAACACCCGGAATAAATATTTGCAGAACATACAAACATTTATCCCAAGGCAGGAATCGAACCCGCAACCTTCCGCGTTGCAGGCGGACCATCGCTTGACCAGTTGATTTAATTATTATTATTTGTTATTTTTATGTCTGTAAATAGGTACCTACTTAATACAATAATTAGAATTATATTCACAAACAAACTTACGACTATACATATACAGTATTTACAAAATGTACATAGTCATATAAAATACATAAGAAACAGTTGAGCTATCTACAGACCGTTGCAAACGATCTATAGATAGTTCAACTGATCCAAATCAGTACCAATCGGAAATTATTTGTATTTTCGATAATTATTTGAATATTATTTGTAAAATATTAGATTTAAATAGAATAATGCATTAGAATAGTCTGTAATGTTATAAAGAATTTGAATCGCACACGAATGGTCAAACGATAGAATTTTGACGTTCCTGGAATATAACACCGAGATCATCGCTGCTCGACATGCTGGCATTGACTGGCACGACCGCGCGCATGTGAACAGCTTGAATTTTCGCCGGCCCGGGACGGGCTGCACGCCGCGCGTCTGTACAATGTTTCGTATCGTAGCTAAATAAGTAGATACCTACATAA
The DNA here is from genome assembly GCA_932527185.1 of Ecliptopera silaceata. Taxonomy (NCBI): domain Eukaryota; kingdom Metazoa; phylum Arthropoda; class Insecta; order Lepidoptera; family Geometridae; genus Ecliptopera; species Ecliptopera silaceata. The sequence continues at coordinate 1,677,317 of OW052208.1, read as the reverse complement.
GATACATATTTAGCTACGAAACATTTTAACTTTCCCCGTAGATTTAGGATCTTTCTAGAATTTTTGGCTCATTATACTTTTTAGTGCAGGTATTTGTGTCCCCCAGACAAAAAAAATCGATCTGCCATTTTCTTAACGAAATAAAAAAAATAGCGCAACACATGAATCTTCCATAATATTTCCTTTACTTCTGTTAACATTTATATTTGAATATTTTGCCTATTTTAAGATAATTAAGGGTAACAAAGTGGAACTTTATAGTAACGTTTTCCATAGTACTATTACAAAGTGTCCCCGACATTAGGTCCGGACTAACTTAACCAAAAAAAGTATTCTTCTTGCAGTGAAGTCCAATGTTTCAAAAATTTATTAAGTTCATTAATATGTTTGCCTTTTTTATGTAGGCCTCATATATTTTTAAAAGCTTTATTTTTTTTCAAAATAATTACTTTAGTTTTGTCCCTAAGGAAGAAGCTCAATACTACTACTACTATGTTACTGGTAATTTTTCAAAAAAATGTTAGATATCATTGTACCGACACTGAACGGCTCGATTGGGTAGGTTCGGCATTACAAGAGCAGGGTTGAGGAGAATGGCAGTAAGCCACGGGCCGCCACTCAGTCGCCGTCATGTTGTAAATAAAGACGCGTGTGTTTATTCGGTGTGCACTTTGTTACCCGGCGAAAAGGTAAGTTTCAGAACTTTTACATAGTCTTTAAGGTAAGTTTCAACTATCGATACGTGGCATTTATGTCACTTAATTGTATTCTATTGTTGGATTTGCAAATAATATGGTCATTTCGTAAATATCAGGTAGCATCATGTTATTTTACAACTGTGTTACGGCCCACTTTGTTACTAAAATGGTAACGGAGCTGTAAAAGTATACCCTGTGCTGTGACTGATTCTTTCTAATTTTATTTGACTTGATTTGTTCGTATCGACCCGCAGGTTTATATTTTAACAAATTCACATTTGTTTGCTGACTTACTTTAATTGTTGACGGTAAAATAAGTAACAAATTTGTTACTGTTGAACAACTGTGTTACCATTGTCCCTATTTTTAAGTAAAGGTTTTTCAATTTGAGTTGTACAATTGGCATTATAAGCTACATTACAGATATATCAGATACAAGATAATATTTTTTATTGTCAATGTTCAATACGTACGTTGTTAAGATATTTTCATTTTTTTACATTTTAAGTCAAATCTTTGTAAACAAAAGTGCACAACAGTAACCTAGTTGTCATTTAATGTGATTTATAAGACTTACTAAAATGATAATTTCTTATTATAGTTATTAAAGAGAAAGATTTATGTTCATAAAATACGTTTAGTTCATTATTTGTTTGTAATGAGTAACTAAAGCTGTACAAAAAAATTATTTAGGTTGGTAACAAAGTGGTTTGATTTTTCTACCTTGGTCTGCAAAACCTTCATTTTCAGGAAGAAACATGTACAAAATTCGCTGCTGGCAGTTAATTTCGCATAAATACAGTTAAATTATTTCATTTATCTGAAATGATAAAATTTTTAAAACTCATTTTTGCAGTGCAAAAACCTGCACTATTTGTTATTTTCTTATTTTTAGACTCTTCGTATTATGGCGTAAAAGTCCGTAGTTTTTATTTTACGAATGGACTTTACTGTCAATGTCATGTCATACAATACGCATGACGTACGTAAGAGGTGAGGGGCCGAAATAATGTCATGTCAACGTCACGACACGATTCCATAGTAAAAAAAAGTTACATTTAAATTGTTGAATAGCGTTGCAATTTTTATTAATTCCGGCGTTTTTTAGTTTCTCTCAGTTTATGTTTTATTTGAACCAAAATGAGTGATGAAACTAAGGAAGAAAGGCAAGACAACGAATTCGCTGTACTACAGGTTAATCATATATTTTTATTCCAAGAAATCAATCATTTTTTTGTTTTTGTAGCATACTTATCCTTAAAATAGCGTGCTACTGAATAAACTACTGTATGTATTATACGTAGGTAAACCAAGATTATCTGAACATTTTGCAGGACAACTCAATAGTTACTGCTCATATTCAGTTAATTTATAGACCAATTTACAGATTTTTAAAAGTATACATCATAATTCAGTGGATGAAAGATCAAACCCATCTAAATAAAAATACAAAATGTTTTAGTTTTCAACTAAGTTTACTTACTTACTAAAATGTAAACAGAAAATTAATATGACATCTTTATTAATAATGAAATACTGATGGTAGGAAATATTACATAAAACATTTATTGTAGCTGAGTATGTGACTAAAACTTTTTCGTTAAATGTCCATAAAAATTTAAAACTTTGAAAAACTAAAAGCGGCTTAAAAGTCTGATCAGATTCTAAATACTGGTAATGATATTGTATATTCCAGGCAATCTTCGGAGACGCTGTTGTAGATAACAGAGGGAACAATGCCTGGAAAGTATGGAGACCACTGGATCTGATGCTGATATTGAACCCGCTACACAACTCGGACATCCAAGGCATCCATTGCTCTGTCACTCTACATTTCAAATGTTGTTTTAATTACCCTGATAAGTGAGTATCATTCACAACACCCGAAATAAAGTTAAATTAAATCCTAATATTTGTAATAAGGTTCCATATTATTTTTGAATCTTATATTAATAAATAAAACCAGGACCATGCATGACAGGTGTCCCAGCTCAGTTGATACTAGCTTTGCCTTCCATGCTGTTTGTGGGTTTGATCCCTGCTGAGAACAAATGTTTGTGTGATGAACACTAATGTTTGTTCTGTCTGAGTTTTACGTTGTATTTTATGTGTTCAAGAATTGTATTTGTTTCAGGCCTCCAGCAATGTCCATTAACAAGATACACGGCCTATCCACAGAGAATACAACTAAACTATTGGCAGAATTAAAAACTTTAGCTGATAGTCTGCGTGGGGAAGTTATGATATTCCAACTAGCTACACATGTACAGGTTGATAACTTATATTATAAATATAGTTTTTAATTTATTATTAATTTTGTTATTTTAGCTTTGAAGGCAAAAGTATTGTACTGCCACATTATTATCATCAACCTATATCAGTCCACTGCTGGACTTAGGTCTCTCCCAAGACGCGCCACTGAGCCCGGTCTTCAGCTCTTCTCATTCAGTATTTACCAGCTACATTCCTTAAATTTTCTCTCGATCTCGCCGAAGGTCTTCCACTATGCTTGGCCAAACACATCTTTATACCTAGCCTTAAAATTAACATCAACCTATATCGGTTCACTGCTGATGTAGGTCTCAGGATGCACCATTGAGGCCAGTCTTCAGCTCTTCTCATCAAGTGTTTGCCAGCAACATCATAAATGTTGCTGGCAACGTTATGAGTACATAATCTGCTTCAAGTTTTTATATAAATAAAAAATATTTTTTCTTACAGCAATTTCTTCATGATCACAACAAGCCAACTCTGTCATTCTACGAAGAGATGCTGAAGCAGAAGAACGAAATGGAGCAGATAAAGCTTCACGAAAGCCAGGCTAAAGAGAACGAGGAAGTAAGTCCACAGTTCCTCTCTTATATTATTAGGTATATTTTATTTATTAGGTATACAATATCTAATCTTCTTCTTCTATCGTGTCAAAGGATAATACAAACAACTTCACACCAAAATTGAGTAGAATTTCTGGCATTAATTGAATTACTAATATCTAATCAATTATGGGAAACTTAACTTTTGTAAGATTTCTTTTTTTTACTAGGTATATGCTGGCTTATAAATTATTTTACTAAATTGCGTACTTACATATACATATATTAATAAATATCTAATGTAATTTCATCTCCCAAAAAGACAAAGCTTGTACTTAACAAATGCCAAGTATAAGTTCATACTATTGTATGTAAATATACATATTACACTTAGAAACAATATTAACACCATATTTGTAAAGTCAAACCATTGTTTATTTCAGCGTCAAAAAATAAAAGAAGAGATACAACGCAGACAAGAAATGCTTCGTGTTGCCGGAAGACAAAAAGTGCACAGAAACAGCATCAGTCAGGAAAGTAGTGGCGACGGGCAGGGTGACGTGCCAGAACTAGTCTAGTAAGTGCAATACCCTTATTGGGGACATTATGTAATTGTACACCTAACATAGTTCTAAGATCGGAAAATACTTAACATTCATAATGATGACAATTAATAAATGAATAAATTGCATAGCATTTTTTGCATGCGCAGTATTAGGTTATTTTCGTTCGGTACTACGGAATTTCTGGATTCGGTCTCCACGCTCGAGGCCCGCGATAGAAGCTATGCAATAGCTTAAATATGTATGAAATTGGTTCCTACCTATCTGCTACCTAATTTCCATACAAATTAGTATGCGCTTAAGATTTTTATTTGTTATTATATTTTTATAGCTATGCAGACGATAAGATGTCACCAGCAAAAGTAGCCAGAACAACGGAAATCCCTTGCACCTGTGATGGGAAGAAAGTTCAAGTCCTGAGGGTCGCTCAGAGGAATAATAAGAAGGTCTACATTGGCAACTGTCTAGGTAAAACACCTATACTATATACTAAATAAATTCTTCGTGCTTAGGTAATAATGAGTTGCACGGCGCGGATGAACTTGACGTTTCCGGGTAGTGTAACTCCTTTTTATTGCACATAACAACCTAAATATACATTTTAACTTTGTGAAGTACAAAGGGAGTCTTACGGCCGGTTTCTCGAATGATGGTCAACGAAAAAATCAAATAATTACTATGTGTCAAACTCGGATCAATCGTGATTTGGGTTTCCAGAAACCGGCCGATATTGTTATAACTTAAGTTACAATTTGCAAAAAAATATCTTATTCATTAATATTTAACACAACTCCATCTATTCTCAAACTAAGCAAAGCTATGTTCATTTAAGAATATTTTGCTCCATTGGTTTTGGTTACTGAGAAAATTACTAGTACATAAGCATGAAGTGACTTTATAAAGATGATTTGCATACATTGCTTCATTACAGGTCACTCGACCAACGGCTCTACAACCTACCTAGCGATGGACGACGAAACAGGCGAGCGTCTCGTCGCAAAAAAATGGATTATACCCCCAGTCTCAGACTTCCAAACGCGAAACCGTCAAATCACAACCTTACAAGCCAACCACAAAACAATAAGTCGTTTAAAACACCCATGTTTAGTTCCATACACAGCGTTAGAAATGTGTAAAGAGGTTAACAAACGAACTACGCGACAATGTGTGTACTTATTCCGAATTTTTGTATTAGGCTCGTCGTTGAAAACAGTTAAAAATAGAATCAAGTTGTACAGTGACCAGTTTGAAGGGTTAAGACTTCTAAGGCATGTAGGGTTAGGTGTTTTAAGGGCGCTAAAAGAACTGCACAGTTGCGGGGTCGTTCATAGTGATGTGAGGAGTGAAAACGTGTTTATTGATGACTTTGGAGGGGTGAAACTGGTTGGTGCTGCTTTGGATTCGCGATTGACTGAAATGGTGGATGGTGACAACTATTGTGACAGGTGAGAAAGTAACATTTACACTCATTTATTGGTAGATCAAATGTTGACTAGCTTTATACAAGAGTAAATTTATGAGGACTTTTTAAGATTCTAAATGGTTGACGAAGCTAAATTTAAGCTGAAAGTAAATTAGTTCCAAGCCTATGTATATATGTATCGTGCATCCAAATAAACTGGATTATTGCATATTGTTACCTAATAAATGTATATAAATACATTTTTTTGGTATCAATATTCTTGAAACAGGTGAAGCTATCTACTGACTTGTAAGCTAACCAATAGATATCCAGAATAGATAGTAATCAATCTATGGAGCACAGAATACAATCAACAAATCAACGATGCAATGAACATTGCCCAAACCTTGTACCAGATTGCGTCACAAGCTAATTATCATCAAAATTAATATTTTATTTATACGTGTACTTTGTTAATTTTTAACCCTCTTATTTAACCGGGTTTAGAAAATTAAAATTAATTATACATAACATGATTATCAATTTCCTACTTCCGAGTGCTTAGTCCGAGCTTGCATTTTAAAACTCCCGACTCTCGAGTCGAGAGTCGTCTTTCGGATATCCATACAAAAATACAAGGACATCCGAGAGACGACTGTCGACTCGAGAGTCGGGAGTTAAAATGCAAGTTCGGACTAAGCCTTCCGCACGTCAACTATTTTGTTCCGATCCCAGCTGTCACCTATTTTCGTGAGTGGACATTGAGCATAAAAATCTTGTTTGTCAAGTAAGCTTTAGCTGAGAAGGCAAATATGATATAAAATAAAATACATTTTTAAATATTTTGAAATCTTAACCGGATTTCAAAATATTTAAAAATGTATTTTATTTTACATTGAAAAAAATATTGTTGGTAGCGAAAAGGTAAATAAAAATTAGGGCTTTGAGAGTAAGTTCAAATTGATGCAAGTTGGTACAGATTCCCATAGCCCATTGGGCATTGTCCTTTAGCCGGTTCAATAAAAAAAAACATTCCTAATAAATAAATTAGTAATGTATTTAATTTACACTTTTGATGATTTGAATTTCGTGATCCCTTTCTTGCAACTTTGAACAGGCAGACTGCGTCTCAAGATATCTATAGCACGGGCCAGCTATTACTGTCGATAGTGGCACCGGAGAGGGCTTATATGGAGATTCCCCCTGACCTACCCAGTTCGGCTAAGGATTTTTTTGCAAGGTGAGGAATGACCCACATATTTTTAGACTAGTTCAAATATACTTTTGCATCACATTATATACCTGGGGTAAAGTTTTATGTATTACAACTAGTGATGTGCGGGATTTTCAAAAATATATATCCGCAGATACGGATATTTAATGTCAAGATGTGTAAATATACGAATGCGGAAGTTTCTTGCCCGTTCTTCTAGGCTCTGGTCGCGTGGAACTGGCACCTAGAATCACCTAGTACTTATGTAAGACGATTCTAAATGATCCTTGTGATTTTACTGAATTAAGTAATTTTGACTTTGACTTTGGATCTTTTCCCGCTGATATTCGCGGTACGGATGTTGAGTACCTATCATGTATCAGCCGATTACAAGGAATTGCGCTGACACTTTTCAATACGGACCACAGCAATCTTCTTCTTCTTATAGTGTCGATGCTACAACTGTATTTTGTTGTAGCATCGTGTTGGAAAGATTAGCCAGACTAGACACTGCTTTACCGCATAGCAATGTGACAGTCACTACAATCCGCTGAAATAGGTACATACTTAGATAAAAAATTGGCCACAATGAGAATATTTAATTAATTTTTATTAACCTTTACTGTCCCTTTGGGCGAAGGTCTCCCACAAAGCCTTCCACTTATCCCAGTCTTTGGCGAGATAAAATTCAACTAAAGATAATCAAATGAAGCCTCAGATATTAGACCAACTAGAAAATTCTTTGCGATAGGCATCTAGTAAGTAAAATCCTAGTAGGTACTACACCGGACTAGCTCTAACAATAAACGTTAGCGTTTGCTTCAGTCATAACCTTTTTACTTCTATTCTTTTCTAGAAGTATAACATGTTTTTTTTTAATTTCCAGATGTCTAACAGAAGATGAGCAGTCACAGTGGACTGCAGAACAGCTATCAAACCATGTATTCCTTCTGGATACGTTCGCAAAAGAACCTTGTACTAAAATAGATGATGTGGGGAGTGGGTCTGAGGTAAGAAAATATGAGAGAAACTGTATCATTATCATCATCACCATTTCAGCCCTTTGGCACCCACCGCTGAGTATAGGCCTCCTCTTTACTATGCCATTCTTTACGGTCCCTTGCGACTCTCATCCACTGATTCCCGGCTCGCTCTGAAATGTCTTTAGACCATCATAGGCAGTGTATGATAAAAAAAAAATCTAGAATATTTCTTTACTTTTATCTCTCTTAAAAAATAATACTAAGGGCCGGTTTCTCGTACGATGATCAACGAAAAAATCAAATAACAATGTGTCAAAAACTCGGATCAATCGTGATTTGGGTTGTTCATTGCTTGTCATCTGAACTGTTGTTAAATAGGTATTTCGCAGATGACAAGCGATGAACAACCCAAATCACGATTGATCCGAGTTTTGACACATTGTTATTTGATTTTTTCATTGATCATCGTACGAGAAACGGGCCCTAAGTTACTTAATTATAAACTTATATCTGTACCTCGCCATTGAGCCCGGTTATCGGTTCTTGTCATTCAGTGTTTACCAGCTACATTACATAAGTTACTTTAGTTAATCTAAGATCCGATGACCGATGTGGCGCGGCTGGCGAAGGTCCGTCTGCGATACAGGCTCTGTTTAGCTTGAGGCTAGATGATGTTGTGTGGATTGTCCAGCATTATTTATTTAACTTAAATCCTTAGGATGGTGATACGGTGAAGAAAATACCTCAAAGCGTGCCGGCTACCAACGGTCATTCGCGACTCCACGCCGAGTTTGAAGTGCTCACGTGGCTCGGAAAAGGTGCTTTCGGCGACGTTCTGAAGGTAACTGATACTATACCATGATATGTATTGCTTTGCTGCGCTGATTTACGCGCTTTTATCATGTATGAGAATGAAGACTATTCAATATTTTATAATAAGAACCTACTTATGTTAGTTACTTTGAAAGTTAGAAATATGTAACTAAGTAATTAAATGTCTAAATACAATTTTCTTTGCGATTACTATACAGATTTTAAGATTGATTTATTTGTAAACAGAACAATATTACCTAGGCTAGTTGTAAAAACAATATTTATGCATATATATGTGGCGATTGTATCGACACTATCCCAACACTACGCGCATGTCCCGTCACTAGCGCGGAGAAAAGCCGCCATTACTCTTTCGGCTATTTTATTGTAGACATCTCTTATTTGTAATTTGCATAGTTTTATGTATTATCATAATTGCCTTACAATATACAAAGTGTCCTTACAAGCCGTTTATCATTTGTAATCGTGGGAGAACACAAATATCCCACATTGGTGACCCCGACGATATCCCATATATTATATTATTCTACATTTGTATTCTAGGTTAAGAACAAATTAGATGGTGGTTTCTACGCAATCAAAAGGATCAAATTGAATCCGGAAAGTGTGAATTTAAACAAGAAGATAACACGCGAAGTGAAACTACTCTCTCGATTGAACCACGAGAACGTAGTCAGGTATTACAACGCCTGGATTGAAACAACTTTCGAGGAAATTGAACAGAATATTGATACTAAAATTCCTACTAAACAACGCAATGACAGGTAAGTTTATTGCTGACAGTCTTTCAATTTCAAAAGATTTAAAAGCCCCAAATTAAAATTGAATAAAAACAAAAAGTTTAACATGACGTGTTGAGTAGGAATTAGATTTTGTAATAAATGTTACAAAATCTAATTCCTACTCAACACATGTTAAACTTTTTCAATCTTTTTGACGTGACAACGTCTTATAATTCGATAGAGCCGGCTGCACGCACGAAAAAACATGACTCATGAAGCGTTCTGAGGCGTTCTGAGGCGTTCCATGAAGTGACGTTGTCACGTTCAACTATCGTCAGTAAACCAACTTTACAGACAACCATTTTTTGTTTTCTTGATTCAACTGTATTTTCAACGGACATCAAAAAATGTTTTTTGAAAACAGTTGAATTGAAATAATGTTTTTTTGTGAGTATTTCTATTAGAATCGAAAAACTACTTTTTTGAAATTGAAAATGTTTTCACTTTGCAGCCTAGATGGCGTTGTAGCAAAGCTAGCTGGAGTGAAGGTAGAATGGTCAATGTCGGAGGGACCGGTGCAAGCTGACTCGTCTTCAGACAGCGAGGGTGATGATGATGATGATGAACAGGATCCGTGGTTCCATATCGTCACGTGAGTTTTATAATATATCTACATTAAAAAATACTTTTTCGAACGAATTAGTGAGGAAGAAATGCTTATACATATCAACTAAAAGTAGAATGTTGTTGATAAATATTGAGTTCATAAGTATTCATATAAAAATAATTATATCAGTTCCATAGCACAAGCTGTGCTTAGTTTGTGACAAGATACCATTGTGTAAAAGTATCCATGGATATTTATTATTTAGTGACCTACAGAGGATGACTACCGTGCCAGTTCTAAATTTGCGTATTTTTGTGTCAATGTCTATCCCTAAATGACTTTAATTTGAATGTAAAAACTAAGGTTATTTGCATCTTAAATTTATTGGATTTCAGTCCAGAAAACGAAGAATCGAGTGAAGGGATAGAATTTGAGCAAGATTCCAACAACCAATCAGTAACGATTCCGTCCGAAGATGTAGTAGATTCCAGGCCGAGATCAGAAAGGCTGTACCAAGAGCTGTATATCCAGATGGAGTTCTGTGAAAAACATACTCTAAGGTACGCGGTATAAGGTGTATTTTTAGACAGCGTATTATTTATTCATGTAAATGTGAATTAGAACTGAGATTGTCACGTTTTACTGATACATTGACGGCAGACATCGGGATCATTTTGTGTAGAATGAAGTCCATAGTGTGTCTTGCATTTTTTTTATTGAAATTCAATAAATAACGTATCATTTTCCCCTAATTAACCAATCGGAAATTGTATATTTAGTACTTTTTTTAATGAGTAAATGAAACTGGTGTGCTAAATTTCATTAGTATCCGTTAAAAAAATATAATTTTATTAATTAATTAATTAATTTTAATTACGTACAGAACAACACATTTTTGGCCGATCCCGAAACTGAGGCGCTTCGTTCGCTGACCGAACAAGCGAAGCGTCAGTTTAGACTCACTTTCGATAAAAGAATTTAGAGTTCAGCTATATAAGTTTATTAATAACATCACCAAATTGTATGTTAATTTCAGGCAAGCCATAGACAAAGGTTTACACCAAGAACATTTCCGAGCGTGGCGTCTCTTCCGAGAAATCGTCGAAGGTTTAGCTCACGTGCACCAACGAGGCATGATCCACCGAGACCTGAAGCCGGTCAATATCTTCCTGGATTCTAACGATCACGTCAAAATAGGGGATTTTGGACTGGCAACTAAGGCTTTCACGGGAATGCCTGTTGAAGGTTAGCTATTTGCTGGGCAAAGAAATATATGACGACCGATGTGGCGCGGTGAGCGATGGTCCGCCTGCGACGCGGAAGGTTGCGGGTTCGATTCCCGCCTTGGGATAAATGTGCTTAGCTTGGGGCTAGATGACGTTGTGTGGATTGTCCAGCATTATTTATTTATTTATTTATATACAAAAACTAACACATATAGAAACAGTTTTCTGTAAAATACACCTAATTCGTATATATAATACAGAAAACTGTTTTGTTTTATTGTATTCGCTGCTCTACAAGTTTTTAAGCTGTCTTGTAACACTTAAACTTGTCAATATCATCAGTATCAAGCATGTTATATGCAAAAATGCTTAATTCACTGTGTGGATTCAAACTTTTATTTATATTCATGTTAATTAGCACAAAAGAGAGTAGTCTTGGTAAACGACGTTTGTTTCAGAGTACTAACAGTCTAAATTGCTACGCTAAGAAAACAATCCGTTGTTTTTTTTTTTTTTATAATTAATTTACATTTGTATTGTTTTAATTCATTGTTTCAGATAAATCGAAGCCTCAAGAAGATGTTGGCGGTTCACTAACAGGCCAGGTTATTTATTTTTATAGAAACGACATTTCTGATAAAATATTCGTGTACTTATAAATTTTTTGGGAAGAAGCAAAAGAAAGAGAGAAATTGAGGAATTTGGGGGAGACCTTTGCCCAGCAGTGGGACGAAATAGGTTAAAAAAACACATTTTTGTTTTATTTTTAGATTGGAACAGCTCTTTACGTGGCGCCCGAATTACTGCAATCGTCAACTAAAGTGATCTACAATCAGAAAGTGGACATCTATTCACTTGGAATAATCCTCTTTGAAATGTTCCATCCACTGACTACAGCTATGGAAAGGTACAATTCTTATTTAACTAATATTTGATGACGATCGATGTAGCGCGGCGGGCGAAAGTCCGCCTGCGACGCAGAGATTGCGGGTTCGATTCCCACCTTGGGATAAATGTTTGTACGATCTGCAAATATTTATTACGGGTGTTCTGGGTATTTTATATGTATAATAAAAAATATCTATCTATGTACTGCATTGTATTAAGTATGTCAATCTTCTAGTACCCATAACACAAGCTCTGCTTAGCTTGGGACTAGATGACGTTGTGTGGATTGTCCAGCATTATTTATTTATTATTTATCTAATATTTAGCTCGCTCGCCCTCCCGAAAGATCAGACGAGCGAAACGTCACACGATGACGTTATATCGTGGAGTCCGCAGTTAAATCGAACTTCCCCAAATTTGCACTTTTGCTCTTTAACAAAAATCTGTATTACTATTGTAATAACTAACTACATAAGAATTGTTTGTTTATAGATTGTTGGTTCTTACTGAGCTGCGGTCCACTGCTGTTAAAGTCAACGAGAGATTTGATACTATTGAAAACAGCAAACAAATTCACGTCGTAAGGTAAATTATTATTGTAAATTTACAGCTAGAGAATATAAATATTAAATATTTATAGACACTTCTAGCACTAACTTACAACTAGCTGTACCTGTACAATATCCTACTCAGTGATTTTTAATTAAATAGCGTATAGTAGGTACATTTTTAGGATTTCGTGGCGGGTAGTTGCGCCGTAAACATAAAACCAAAAAGCTCCTTACTTATTTTCTTAAATTTGATAGTTTAAAAATACTTTTGCATCTTATTTATGCATATAACAATAGCCTAAGTGACAATACCTGTTTGGAAGTGTTATCTCCATTTTTCATGCATATTGTGAGAAGATATTGTTAACAACCATGTCACAACTAACTTTGGAGGTTATGGCTGGCTCGGTGGACCAACTGAAGACTATATTCAAGCAACAGATGGATCAGCTGGCAGACAGGCTTGATAATGCATCAGCTGTACCAAGTGCTACAGTGTCTAGTGTGGCTACTGACCTTGCCTCTTTCCGGACATTTGTTGTGGGCGCACTACAGTTACTGCAGGATCAGATTCAAGCACTTGGAAATGTTGTTGATGGTATGGAAATGCGGAGTAGACGCAAAATTCTGCTATTGCATGGCGTTCCAGAAGAAAACCAAGAAGATACTGGTAATGTCATTGAGAAGGTATTGGTACAGAAACTAAAAATCCCTGGTTTCACTAAGTCTGCAATAAGCCGCTGCCATCGAATGGGTCGTTCTGCTACTGGTGATAGGCCACGGCCAATACTGTTTAAACTTCATGACATGTCACTACGTGGCAAGATTTGGTCTTCTAAAAAGTGCCTTAAAAACACAGGGATCACAATGTCAGAGTTTTTGACTAAGCCGCGTCATGACACTTTCATGGCTGCTAGGCAACACTTTGGTGTATCCAAATGCTGGACACAAGACGGCTCCGTGTTCGTTATTGGTGCTAATGGAGTGCGCCATCTCATCAACAACCAGCAAGAGTTAGAGAAAATTATATCTCAGGATGCGCCGAAACAGAAAACAGTCATCAAAGAGTCTGCGGCGTCTGCGGTGGCTGTGGCAGCGACCGCCGGTACTTCTAGAAGCAAGCGAGTGATAACGACAACATCTAAAAAGTGATTAATTCTTGAACTCATTCTAGCATCGGTATGCATGGTAAATCTCCGTATTATCATCCACGCCTTGCACTTGATACCCTCACTGATCGTCTATTTTGTTATTTTTTTTTTTTTTTTCATTTCCCTTTAATTTAGTTCTTTCTACACAATTTAGTGCGGAGGTAATCATGTATCTTGTTTATGAAACTTTGTAAACAAACTCATTCGGTCCTGGCACTGACAAATGTCATCTTCACATGTCAAGATGACATTTCGTTGGAACAGACAGGTGACGTGCATGTATGTACGAGAATACGTTCCATTCCTCTCAAAACTTTACTATGTGTGCTATGAATTTGATAATCTTGTTATTTATTAATGTGTAATACAATCTTAGATTTTAATTATGTATGTGTATTGGGTAGGGTACCTACATTATTTTAGTGGTACTGTTATCTTATTTTATTGGTCTGTAGTTTATACCTTGCCTGATATATTACGTTGTTACCTTTATGCATATAACACAACAAACAGGTTAAATGTTTAATTGCTAATTGTTAGTTTGATAGCTATTAAGTTTATTATATTTCTTTATTATTTTATATCCACCTACCTCTATATATATATATTCAGTAAATAATACTGATTTTATTTTATTATATATTATATCTTATTATGCTTAACATTTTTTTTGATCCCAACATTGATGACAGTGATGATTTTAAATCGCTCTGTTCATCAAGTGAGTCACTTGATACCAGTAATGATAGCTTTGTTAGTATACCGTCTCTTTCTGATCATTTGAGTTTTCAATTTTCCGATGTGCCAAAGAATTTCAATGTCATCCATATTAATGCACAAAGTATTCCGGCTCATTTTCCAGAAATGTTGACGTCATTTAATGACAACAACATACACGCTATTCTTATCTCTGAATCCTGGCTTAAGCCTTGTCTCCCTTCTAACTCTTATTCTTTGCCTGGTTTTCGTCTTATCCGTAATGATAGGACTGGTAGCCGTGGGGGCGGTGTTGCTATTTATCTCCGTTCCTATATCCCCTTTTCAATTGTTAATATATCTGCGCAGCCCCCGCCGCTCCATGCCGGTGAGCATCTCTTTCTTGAAGTCACTCTCTGCCATACCAAAATTCTACTTGGAGTATACTACTCTCATTCGTATCGTGTTAATTTCTTCTCCTCTTTTGAAAATATTCTCGAAAAACTTATACCTTCTTATAGTCATTCAATAATAATGGGTGACTTCAACACTTGCCTCCTCAAAAATGATACTCGCTCTTCCTCAATGTCATCTATTATTAAGTCATGTAATCTGCATATTCTTCCACTCAGTCCTACTCATCATGTCCCAAATAGGGAGCCGTCACTCCTCGATCTAATCATCGTATCTTCTCTCGATCACTCCGTAAAGCATGGCCAGTGCGCTGCCGACGTATTTTCTTATCATGATTTAATATTCCTCTCTTATAAGATACGTCCGCCCAAAAACAAGCCTAAAGTCATCTTGCAGCGCAGTTTTGGAGGAATGAATATGGATGCATTTCTTGGGGATGCAAGTATACAGGATTGGTCATCGGTGTTAAATGCTGATTCATTGGATGATAAGGTTAACTGCTTCAATTCTATAATAACTAACCTATTTGACATTCATGCGCCATTTCGTGCAATTAAGCTTAAGCAGCTACCAGCTCCATGGCTGACTGATGAAATTAGAACTCTCATTCATAAAAAATCTTGTGCGAAAACAAAATATAAAATGGTGCCGAATAAAACTAATAAGACCAAATACTACAAGGCTCGTAATTGCTGCAATAGGGTGTGTAGAGACGCTCAACGCCACCATATTCACGAATCTGTTTCTGATGAAAATCCCGCAAAGGTCTGGAAGTTTCTCAGATCTTTAGGTGTTGGTAAATCTCGCCAAGACTCGATACCTGGAAGCTTGGACATAAATTCTCTCAATAAACACTTTTCATCATCTTCTTGCATCAATGACCTTGATAAAGATAACACACTCCGCTATCTTTCTTCACTACCAACACCTGATCACCCTATCTTTCACTTCAGTTCGGTCACCGCTGGCGAAGTTAAGAAGAGCATTTTATCAATCACGTCAAAAGCGGTTGGGGTTGACGGTATCAGCCGTAATATGCTTCTTCCTATCCTAGATTTAATCCTTCCTACTCTTTGCCATCTCCTAAATTATTCCTTGGTCAACAGCGTGTTTCCTTCAATCTGGAAGGAAGCCCAAATTATCCCTTTACCCAAAAAATCTAATCCTCAGTCATTTTCCGAGTACCGTCCCATATCTATTCTTCCCTTTTTATCTAAAGTTCTCGAACGCCTTGTTCATAATCAGCTAAATTCCTATCTTACCTCTCATGATCTCCTTAACCCTATGCAGTCTGGTTTTCGCAAGGGTCATAGTACTGTCACTGCTCTAGTCAAAATTACAGACGATATTCGCTTAGGAATGGAACATGGACAACTCACAGTACTGACTTTGCTCGATTTCAGTAACGCATTTAATGCAGTTAACTTTGACATACTCCTTGCTTTACTTGGCTCTCTTAACTTTTCCCCGGCCGTGGTTGACTGGTTTTCTAGCTATTTACATGGGCGCCGTCAGTGTGTTCGCCTTGAAGAGTCCGTATCCTCTTGGTGTGACATGTCTGCAGGTGTACCTCAAGGTGGTGTCCTCTCTCCTCTTCTCTTTGCTACTTTCATCAATTCCATCTCTCATAATCTTTCTTCTTCCTACCACCTTTATGCAGACGACTTACAGATCTACGCCCAAGCGTCTCTTAGCAATATTGCTGACGCTGTTGAGAGGACAAATTCAGATTTACGTTTCATCTGTGAGTGGAGCACGGCCCATGGGCTTAAGATTAATCCTACGAAAACGCAGACTATCATCATTGGTAGCTCAAGAACGCTTTGTAGGGTTGATTGGTCTACACTGCCCCAGGTTGTGTTTGATGGTCATATTATTCCTTACAGCGAGACAGTCAAGAGTTTGGGAGTAATATTAGACCGCCACCTTTCGTGGAAGGCCCAGATGGATGCAACCAGCCGCAAACTGTTTGCCTCGGCTGGATCATTGAGGCGGCTGCGAAATTTTTTGCCGACATCCACTAAAACTGCGCTCGCTCAATCGCTTTTACTACCGATATTAGATTACGCTGACGCATGTTATTTAGACCTCACCGAGGAGCAGCTTGACAAACTGGAGCGCCTGCAAAATTTTTGTATACGGTTTGTTTATGGTCTTCGCAAATTTGACCATGTTTCTCCCTTCCGTTCTCTACTCAAATGGCTTCCTATTCGTCTCCGCCGGAATATGCATATTCTCTCTCTCCTTTATTCTATACTGTTTAGCCCGTTTTCACCTCGCTATCTTAAAGATAGATTCGAATATCTCCACTCCTCCAGTATTTTTTCTCTTAGGTCATCGGAGAATCTTTTACTTAAAACTCCTGGGCATAGTACTTCATTTTACAGTGACTCTTTTACTGTCCAAGCTGTACGGCTGTGGAATGCTTTGCCTTTGGAAATTAGACGTGCAGCTTCACACAACATCTTTAAGGCAAAAGTGAAACAGCATTACTTAGCAACCTTATCTACTTAACCTGGATTAGTTAATCAATTTAGCTGTTTTGTACTCACCTGATTTAAATTATCAATAAAGCATAATATTATTATTTATTTATTTTATATGTATTAGTTTATTTCATAAATATTGTTATTGTATGTATTAGGGTTAGTTTTATGTACTAGGTACCGTGGGTATTTTAAGTTTTAGGTAGTTCGTACTTTAATTTTAGTTACATTCTTAATATTTTTGGTTTTTTTATTTTTAGTACTTAACTTTAACAACAGAAATGTACCTAATTACACCGCCTTCCTGTCTATCTTTCTTTATCTCACTTCGGTTGCCTGGAAGAGATCGCTTTCAGCGATAAGGCCGCCCATTGTGTAACCATTTATGTTTCTTTGTTTTGTTACCTGTAATTTTATTTTTGGTGTACCAATAAAGAGTTTTCTATTCTATTCTATTCTATTTTTTTTTATTCATAGATTACATAGTAAACGCATACATAAAACTATTATGTTCATAGCACAAACATTTGCCCTCGATAGGAACCCACAACCCACAGCATGGAAGGCAAAACTACCAACTAAGCTGCGACGCCTATCAATAAATCTATTTTATATAAACACTACATACAATATAATGTATTGTATTAAGTATTTCAGTCTTCTAGTACCCATAACACAAGCTCTGCTTAGCTTGGGGCTAGATGATGTGTGGATTGTCCAGCATTATTTATTTATTTTATTTTCCAGATGGCTACTAAACCACGAACCAAGTCTACGTCCAACATGCGCTGAGTTACTTTCTAGTGAGCATGTCCCTCGTTCAGTGCCAGAAGGGGCATTATCTGGTCTTTTATCCCATGCACTAAACGATCGAGGGGCTAGAGGATACCATAGACTTATAACAGCATGTCTAGACCAGAAGTTGACGACAGCAGAGGATTATACATACCATAATGAGATGAGGACCAAACCTGTGGAACTATTGTCGGATATCAAAGATGCTGTTATTAAGGTTTGATTTTCAACCATATTGTGTTGGGAATACAGTCTAGTTTAGAATGACAGAATAGTCAGAATTGTCTTTTGTTAAGTTATTCTAGGTGCCAGTTTTACGCGACCAGAGCCTAAAAGAGCGGGCAAGAAATTTACGGCCTGATTTCGACCGTTTTTCGTATGATTCTTAGTAAACAAAGAATCTAAATCAAACGCTGTATTTCACACGCTAAGTATTGAAGCTTAGCGTGTGAAATACACTTACCTACTATCTCATTAATAAGAATCAAATCTCATTAATAAGAATCAAAGTCCTGACTGACTGACGGCTGACGTACGAGCCACAGCCCAAACCGCTGGTCCTAGAGACTTGAAATTTGGAAGGCGTGTTCCTGGAGTGACTGTGTGGCGTACTAAGGCAGGAATTTTGGAAATAACGCTCCGGAGCCCTAAAATAAGGCTTTGAAGTTTGTATGCAGAATCTTATCCCGTGAACCGATTGACTTGAAACTTGGTACGCATAATGCTGACGCGAAATAAAATGGATCTGCATTTTTAGATTTTGCAAAATCATCCCCATTTCCCTAAAATTGAGTATGTAAAGTTTAAAATTTCGATCGTATACGATTTAGTATACGATTTAGTATACGATTTCGAGTATAGATGGCGCTGTCTCATTTTCTCTTATCCCTTGAACCGATTGACTTGAAACTTGATACGCATAATGTTGACGCGAAATAAAATGGATCTGCATTTTTAGATTTTGCAAAATCATCCCCATTTCCCTAAAATTGAGTAAGTAAAGTTTAAAATTTCGATCGTATACGATTTAGTATACGATTTCGAGTATAGATGGCGCTGTCACGCGTGGCGTAATCCTAGAACGCGCTATCGGTGCGTTTTGGCAATGTGTTATAGGTAAGTCGATCGGTACCTATTAGCAATATTTTCGTTGAATCGAGTTATTTTGATTAGTTATTTATAGTTGCGTACCTACCCAATTACCGCTAATGACGAATAGAATAAATATTTAAAAACTAAAAACAAAATGTTAAATAATCAAGGGGCGCTTATAGTCTTCTCATACAAAAACATAATTTACTTAGATGGTTTGTTTTTTTAATATAATAATATTTTATTAAATATGTATGTATATATATAATAAATAAATAAATATTTTTTATTTATGTACATATATATATTTACATAATAATATTTTAAAATTCCTCCATGGGAAAGGGGCAAGTGTTTTGTAACGTTATTAATCGATGAATTTTAATCAAATTATTAAAGATAAAGATAAAGATAAAGATAAAGATAAAGATAAAGATAAAGATAAAGATAAAGATAAAGATAAAGATAAAGATAAAGATAAAGATAAAGATAAAGATAAAGATAAAGATAAAGATAAAGATAAAGATAAAGATAAAGATAAAGATAAAGATAAAGATAAAGATAAAGATAAAGATAAAGATAAAGATAAAGATAAAGATAAAGATAAAGATAAAGATAAAGATAAAGATAAAGATAAAGATAAAGATAAAGATAAAGATAAAGATAAAGATAAAGATAAAGATAAAGATAAAGATAAAGATAAAGATAAAGATAAAGATAAAGATAAAGATAAAGATAAAGATAAAGATAAAGATAAAGATAAAGATAAAGATAAAGATAAAGATAAAGATAAAGATAAAGATAAAGATAAAGATAAAGATAAAGATAAAGATAAAGATAAAGATAAAGATAAAGATAAAGATAAAGATAAAGATAAAGATAAAGATAAAGATAAAGATAAAGATAAAGATAAAGATAAAGATAAAGATAAAGATAAAGATAAAGATAAAGATAAAGATAAAGATAAAGATAAAGATAAAGATAAAGATAAAGATAAAGATAAAGATAAAGATAAAGATAAAGATAAAGATAAAGATAAAGATAAAGATAAAGATAAAGATAAAGATAAAGATAAAGATAAAGATCGGATATCGGAGCCGGCACCGATATGCTGGCGGTACCATCGGACGCCCTATCGGATAATGAGATAACGCTTTCAATCAAGTTTGAGAGTCAGAGCGTTTTCACATTATCCGATCCGATATCGGTGTCGGACGCTGATCCGATATTGGGGTAAGTAAGATGTATGAAATATGTACCTCCGATATCCGATATCGGGCCGGACATATTTGATAAATTTTACTTACCCCGATATCGGATCAGCGTCCGACACCGATATCGGATCGGATAATGTGAAAACGCTCTTAGGGCTCTTTCAATTTATGCGTTTCGTATCGGACCGCTGCAGTGCCGAAGCGGTGCGTTCGTCGTTCGGCGTAAGGACGGACGGTCGTATGTTTTCATACAAAATGCACGGTGCGGAAACAGTGCGGCGTCCGTACCGCGAGCGTTCGACAGCAGGACGGCAACGTCGTGTCGCAACCCCACGTGTTCAGTTCAGTGCGTTCATAGTGCGGTGACAAGAAGGAGGCAAATTTCTAAACGGTAATTTATAATGGATGATATAAATGTGGAGGAGTCATTTATTGATATAAATGTGGAGGATTTTATAAATGAAATTGAAATACTTACTATATCTATCTAATTCCAGTAATTCGAAGAAACATTCTCTAGGCATTCTTAAGTAGGTAATTAAAAAAAAACTGATTGGGTCTTCTTTTAACCTAAGGTAAAGAGTATGGAAATCACCACAATCATGGGTGCCGTGATTACACGACCAAGGAAAACACAGCCACGGAATGTACAGCCCGGAATCGGTGACCATTTTGGCATCCTATTCCGGGCTGTGCATTCCGTGGCTGTGTTTTCCATGGTTGTACATTCCCGACACGTGTTGGGAATTTGATGCCAAATGACGTCATACTCACTTACTCGAATTTTTCGCTAACTATGCCACTGTCAAAATATTATTTTTTAACTTATTTTTTTTCACGTGTGATGCGTCACAGTAGGTGCGAGGAGCGAAGCGACGAGCGTTAGTTTGATATAGACAACCGCGCCAGAACCTACATGCGTTTAACCATTTGCCAGACAACAATTATTGAATCGGATTGTTTTCTTTTCATATTATAATCTGTGCAGTTTATCTTTATTGTGAACCGATTGACTTGAAACTTGATACACATAATGTTGACACAAAATAAAATAGATCTGCATTTTTACATTTAGCAAAATCATCTGGGGATGATTTTGCTAAATGTAAAAATTTCTCTAGAAAAAATTCCCTGTAAAAATTTCCCTAAGTTTAAAATTTCGATCGTATACGATTTAGTATACGATTTCGAGTATAGATGGCGCTGTCATGCGTGGCGTAATCCTAGAACGCGCTATCGGTGCGTTTTGGCAATGTGTTATAGGTAAGTCGATCGGTATTAGCAATATTTTCGTTGAATCGAGTTATTTTGCTAAGTTATCTAGGGTTGCGTACCCAATTACCGCTAATGACGAATAAATATTTAAAAACAAAATGTTAAATAATCAAGGGGCGCTTATAGTCTCATACAAAGACATAATTTACTTAGATGGTTTGTTTTTTTAATATAATAATATTTTATAAAATATATAACTATTTTCATAATAATATTTTAAAATTCCTCCGTGGGAAAGGGGGCAAGTGTGTTGTAACGATAAAAATCGACGAATTTTAATCAAATTATTAAGAGGCGCTTTGTGACAATTTTACTCTAATGAATGCAATAAAATGAGGGAAGTTTTCTGTAACGTTATTTATAGACGAAAGTCAATGAAAATTGAGACGCACATTAATGACTTGATTTTACACCAAATATTGCAAAAAGGAAGTTTGTAGTAGCGTTTTTTATGAACGATTTCAATCAAGTTTGAGAGTCAGAGCGTTTTCACATTATCCGATCCGATATCGGTGTCGGACGCTGATCCGATATCCGGGTAACTAAAATGTATGAAAAATGTACCTGTCTTTCATATTGTCCGTCTCGATATCGGATATCGGAGCCGACACTGATATGCTGGCGGTACCATCGAACGCCCTATCGGATAATGACACGGCCACGGAATGTACAGCCCGGAATCGGTGACCATTTTGGCATCCAATTCCGGGCTGTGCATTCCGTGGCTGTGTATTACATGGTTGTACATTCCCGACACGTGTTGGGAATTTGATGCCAAATGACGTCATAGCATATGCTTCGTTTGCGCTTACTCGAATTTTTCGTTTAGCCGATCATGTACAAGTAGCTAACTATGCCACTGTCAAAATATTATTTTTAAACTGATTTTTTTTCATGTGTGATGCGTCACAGTAGGTGCGAGGAGCGAAGCGACGAGCGTTAGTTTGATATAGAAAACCGCGCCAGAACCTACATGCGTTGAACCATTTGCCAGATAACAATTATTGAATTGAATTGTTTTCTTTTCATATTATAATCTGTGCAGTCTATCTTTATCAAAATGGGATAGTAACATTTTAATCTTTGGTTTCATCTAAACGAAGCATAGGCTAGGCTTTCGACCAATCTTCTTCTTCTTATCGTGTCGATGCTACAACTGTATTTTGTTGTAGCATCGTATTGGAAAGATTAGCCAGACTAGACACTGCTTTACCGTGCCTAGCTGTTACCGGTGTGTGCCACGAGGAGGCTCTTTCCATGCACCCAATTCATTCCAATTGATTTCGACCAATCAGAGCAATAGACGCCAATTCCATGGTTGTATTTTCCACGGCTCTACATTCCGTGGTTGGACATTCCTAACACATGTCGAGAATGCGCAGCCCGGATTTCATGTACATTTTGGCTGAGAATTCCTGGTTGCGTATTCCTGGCTGTGCTTTCCGTGGTCGTACATTCCGGGTCGTGCTTTCCATGGTTGTACATTAACCGGACATAGTTATTATATTTTAGTCCGGCATAGATATCAAATACTAAAAACAGAACATGCTTAGAGGGTTCGCATAGGTACAAAAACATGTTTTTTTTCTTAATCGTTTACATAGGTATGGCACGGAACTTATAGCGGGCGAGTCCGAGTCGCACTTGGCCTGATTTATTTACTTACGGTAACGGTAATTTAGTGAGTTTTGATTACTTATGTTTTAGTAGTTTACGTTATTGGGTTTTTAGGGTTCGGTAACCAAAGGGTAAAACTAGATCGTATTACTGAGTGTTTAATTTCTGTCTATTTTAAATTCTCTAACTATCACGCATAATTAATATTCAAGGGGGCTTATATATAAACGTAAATTTTATTTATTCGATATTGATAAGGGCAACGGGCCATAGATACGGTACGAAAATCTTCGTGCGCACTTGCCCGGTTTTAAGAATAAGTACCAATATGTACTAAGTTTTCCTTCTTAGACTGCACTTTACCGTCAATTTCTTTCATAAGAAGATAGTAATGGTAATGGGTTATCGCAAAATATCTTAAAACGGCACGCGGACGAAGTCGCGGCGGGTTCAGCTAGTTACTATATAAATATTAAGAAATCTCAAAAGTACAAATTGAGTCGAGCAGAATTTGAACCTGCTACCTTCCCCTCCCTGCGATAAGCAACAACGCCACTCGATACTAATAAATGCAAGAGAAGCATTTTAAAAAAATATTACTACTATGTACTATTGTGTAAACATACTACAATAGCATGGACATTGTAAATCAAAAAGATTACAAACACTTCCTACAGCTTAATAAGTCTACCTCTGTATTCATTTATTTCATTTTCAGCCTGTGGTGTCCCACTGCAGGGCAAAAGCCTCCCTTCCTTTTAAAAGACCTCTGTGTATAAGATAAATATTAAGCTTATTTTTGTAGATATTTCGAAGCCACGGCGCCACAGAATTCGCGCCACCATTGCTGACTCCGCGCGCTAAAGCGTGGGATCAATACCCGAACGCGGTCAAAGTGATGACTGCTTCCGGTTCAGTCTGCCATCTGCCGCATGACTTGAGACTTCCGTTCGCTAGGTCAGTACTTTTTACATAGATGGCGCTGTTACACAAAGACTAGGCAGACTCTCGTTCAGTACATAGATCGTCGTAATCGTAGAACAAAGACTGCAGGTTTACATTTTATGTCATAACTTTAAAACGGTTGCGCCTATCAACGTGTAATTTAGACAAGTTGCTATATGTGTATTAAAATTTCATACAAATTTAAGTTGTATACAAAACAAATTATAGGGTAATTAATTAAATAAAAAAATGGCCAAAAATCACATCCGTCTTTGTTCTACGATCATGGTGAGATATCCCTTAATTATAAATAAGGAATGCTCTCAAACTCTGAATTGGTCTCAAACAAAAGAAAGGTTTTGCAGAGTTTCAACAACCAGATGGTGCTGTTACAAACTTTATCCTAACGTAAATTACGTGTATTTTTGAACAAGAAAACAAAAGAAAGCTTTTTGCGAGTTGAACTACGCAAGAACTAGATGGCGCAATTAGAAATTTACTCATTGCATTTTTTCAGGCACACTGCATATTCTGACATAAAGCACATGCGTCGGTATTGTATTGAGCGTGTGTTTAGAGAAAGGCACGTGCCTGGATTCCATCCGAGGGAGATTCTAGAGTGCGTATTCGATATAGTCACTCCTAAAACTGGTAAGTACGAAGAAAACTAGTCTTTATTTCTATGTGATAGAGTAAAATTTTGCTTGCGTTTACTAGAAATTTATAAAAATGTTTCGTTTTAATTATAGCCTTAATTTTTTTTTATTAGATACAATATGACATGCCAATATTACTATGCAAATTAATGTATGTAGCTAACTATACAACGAAGCACGCTAAGCATCGGTTCATAGCAAACATTTCTCCTACAAAGTGACAAACATTTGTGTGATGGCAAACATTAGGTAATGATCATTCTGTGTCTGGATGTATTGACAAAAAATATTAATACTAAATATTATATCAACAATCTAGCTCTGCCTTCCATGCTGTGGGTCGTGGGTTCGATTCCCACCCAGACCATTTGATCTGGGTGACCATTTTGGTCATCACACAAATATGTGTAATGAACATAAGTATTTGTTCTGTGTCTGGGTGTTTCTATGTATTTTATGTATGTATTTACAGAAAAAATGTAAGTCTATAAGTATTCCGTCAGCAATCTAGTTACCATAGTACAAGTTTAACTTAGTTTAGGACTAAATCGCGTTGTGTGATTTTTTATATCTAGTTTTTCACCGTTTCAGAATCTCTATGGCTAGACGCAGAATTACTCGTGATAGCAAGTCGAGCGGCGTCTGAATGTTCTCTCAAAGTATCACTTCAACTAAACCATATTGAATTACTCAGGACATTACTGCTTGCTTGTGGCGTGTCTATGGACAAACATACTGACATGTATCGGGTATTGGTTGACGTTAGTTTAGGTAAGTTTAGTTGCCCTAGTGTCTAGGTCGACCGACCCTAACTTAGGTTATAAGACGCTACTAATTTAATCTACCTTTGTATTTTTGTCCAACCAAACCTTTAGGGCCCTCGCAAACTGCAGACTTTTTATCGGCCGATAGTTTGGTCGGTTTCTTAATCAGTATGAAGACTGAATCACTGTAATGTGCGCATCTGCATACCTCTTCATACTGATTAAGAAGCCGACCAAACTATAGGCCTATAAAAAGTCTGCAGTTTGCGCGGGCCCTTAAACTATTATTATAAGCCAGTAAAGTGCTAACCTTAAATAACGTCACACATCTTGATTTTTTGACAATTCCAACGCTCATGTCACATTTCTGAAATCCCTAGTATGATGTTAAATATTTAAGAAAAGTTAAAAAGCTGCTGGACTTAGATATAAAATATTATAATTTAAAATAACGTTATGTCAGAAAAATTGTTGCCCCTCCCCTCCCTTGTCACACAATGTCACACTTCATCAACTCTTTAACGTATGACGTCATTGTGTGTCCTCTGTCATGTCCCCCCCCCCAAAATACAATTACTACTAAAATCACTTGTATCTACAGGTCGAATAACAAACCTACAACTGCAAACCCACTTAACATCACTATGCATTACGAACCGTGATATATCGAACCTGCTTCAACTGATGGAGACAGATGTACCGGTGCACGAACTAAAGGAGTTGATCACTCCATTGGTGAAACAAGCGAAATGGGCCAAGAGAGTGACACACGCTACGCACCAGTTAGAAGCGGTTTATAGAAATGCTAAAGCTTTGGGATGCAATGTAAGTAAAAAATAAATAAATAATGCTGGACAATCCACACAACATCATCTAGCCCCAAGCTAAGCAGAGCTTGTGTTATGAGTACTAGAAGACTGACATACTTAATATTATACATTACATAGATAGATATTTTTTATTATACATATAATACCCAGAACACCCGGAATAAATATTTGCAGAACATACAAACATTTATTCCGAGGCGGGAATCGAACCCGCAACATTCCGCGTCGCAGGCGGACCATCGCCCACCGCGCCACACCGGTCGTCAATAAAATCATGATAACCGGATCTATCAAGGGATAAAGTCAAAGTCAAAGTCAAGTCAAAGTCAAAAATTACTTTATTCAGTAAAATCACAAGGATCATTTAGAATCGTCTTACATACTAGGTGATTCTAGGTGCCAGTTCCACGCGACCAGAGCCTAGAAGAACGGGCAAGAAACTTATATGATAACCGGATGGAACGAAGTTCTTAATTTAATAACTGGCTTGCTTTCTATGATAGAGAGCCAGAGAAACACGCGCACGCCGTACGGCTTACAACTATAGCAAAAAGTGTCGTTACAACTTTTGGTCTTAATTTATTCCGTCTAGCCCCCTTTCGCAACGCGCCTTATGAAACTTCAAAAACAGATTTCTAAATAACAAAATTCTTAAAAACAAGTCTTACAGCTCTGTTGATATTAGTTATGAGGAGATAGGTGTGGCATTTCCTACGAAAAGGGAAGATCTTCCACGCGACCTTTGGCTCAGGGTCCGAGGACCGATGGATAGTATTCGGTCTTATTACTTATGTTCAAACTCCGTGATAACTTCGTTTGCGCGATCTAGGATTTTTCTCTGCCATCTGTTGGTCTGTTGCGAAAACTACGATGTAGGTAGTTCATCATGTAGCGAGATAGATGGCGCTACAGGGATTTCTCACAGCGTCGTCCAGTGCTATATTAAGCGGAGTTTGAACATAAGTAAATACGACCGAATACTATCCATCGGTCCTCGGACCCTGAGTCTAAAAGGCCTGAAGATCTTCTCTTTTAATAGGAGATAATTTCCTCCTCATATTTAAAAATAGGTATTATTTGTTGCAGTGTCCTATAACAGTAGCGCCATTGTTAGCGAGTAACGCGACTCAACACAACGGAGTGTTTTGGCAAATGTGTGTGGTGAGAGACGAAAAGTTGAAGGCCAAACATCGCTCCGGAGACCTTATTGCTAGAGGTGGAAGGTAGGTTTTTCAATAACAAATCTTTCACTAATCTAAAATTTTCTAAAAGGTGTCTATTGTAAATAAATTCAAAATATAAGGTAATTTTGGATACTATGTGTGACAATTCATAGTTCTGAAACTAAGTGCTTTAGTAATGCTTATACCTGAACATTTCGAAGAAACCAATCCAATGTAATAATTTTTTTGACGTGACAACGTCTTATAATTCGATAGAGCCGGCTGCACGCACGAAAAAACATGACTCATGAAGCGTTCCGGCGTTCCAATTATCTTTTCTTATCTTGAAGCGTTCCGCGAAGCGGAACGCTTCAAGATAAGAAAAGATAAGATTATCTGAGAAAAGATAAGAAAAGATAACACAACAATCGCGTTCGTTGACGTTGTCACGTTCAACTATCGTCAGTAAACCGACTTTACAGACAACCATTTTTTAAGTTTTATTTAAATATTGTTCCGGACTTTTACCGTATTTAAAGACCTATTTTCAAAAAAATATACTTATCACAGAAACCAAATTTTTGCTTATTCTACTAGGTTTTAGTTGCAAGAAACTAGCACAAAATCACCTAGGCATCAATAATCCTATGTCATACTTGCTATCTAAAAACTGCTTATATATTCCAGATACGATGCATTAGTCGAAGAATTCTGGAAAGTAGCGCGAACTGAGAAAGACCAGGACAATTCGGAGCTAAAGACATGCTCTGTCGGATTCTCCATGTCTCTAGAAAGAATGGCAGCCATCTTGAAAAAAATGGACGCAGTGGTGGCGGGAAAAAGAGATATTTTAGAGGTTATTTTATAATTTTAAGTAGTTTTGCAGCTTAATAAATCTCTGGATTCTGCGCTGTGGGTCGTGGATTCGATGCCTGCTAAGAATAATCATTTGTGAAATAGCAAACATTGTTTTTTTTGTGTCTGGTAGTTACTATAACTGCAGAAATGGATGTCTCAAAACATATTTGAAAATACAGAGAAACTATAAAACAGAAAAAGTCGTGGCATTCGGAGACTGTCGCGGTAAAGCTATTGCATAGCTTTTATGCGCAGTGTTAGGTTATTTTCGTTACGGAATTTCTGGACTAGGTCTCCACGGTCAAGGCCCGCGATAGAAGCTATGAAATAGCTTAAAAAAGAAAAAATACATGACTCTTAATTCATTAATTTATTTTCCAGTCAACCGTAATATGCATATGCGTTTGGGGCACCGCAGGCAATGGGCGAGATGGTCTAGCGGCTACCAAACGCGCCCAACTCGCCCACGACCTATGGGCCAGTGGGTATACTTGCGAAGTCTGGCCCGCTCACACCGTGGACACCCATGAACTAACCCGCCCCTGTATTGTACTAACACAGGATGAGGCATGTATGAGGGCTATTTATGATGATAAGCAAAGGTAAGACTAATATTCATTATCATCATAGGCCCGTACTAGCCCACTGCTGGGTATAAGCCTCCCTCAAACGCCACTCTTCTCTTAAAGGGCCTTTTGCATCTAGGTCCTACCCTGTACGGCAGCTATATTACATAGTAAGAATAAAGTAGGTTTTGATACTGATAATGATAATAAGATAATGATAATAAGATAATGATAATAAACAACAAACTACGCCATATGTGATGACAGGCGTCACAGCTCAGTTGGTAGTAGCTCTGTTCTCCATGCTGTGGGCCGTGGGTTCGATCCCCACCGACAGCAAATGTTTGTGTGATTCACAAATAGCAGCTGCAGCCGGCTCTATCGAATTATAAGACGTTGTCACGTCAAAAATCTCTTGTAGTTTCAAGTTTGTAGAAGTTACTTCATTTACTTAGATTAGTTTGGGTCTAGAGTGTGATAGGATTTGTCCCTGAATATTAATTATTATATATTTCAGAGTTCGAGAACATAAGGTAGCATACATCGATGTTCTAGACTTCATCAAACAGCAACTCAACCCAGACACTACTAGATATTCTGAAGGTACAAAACTAGACTTTAATGTAAAACTTTAATATAAAGGCCCTATCTTATGAAAGTTAGCGTTGACTTTATGTCATCACTAGCTGACACGTGCCCACTTCGTTGGACATTATTTTTTATTAAATATAAAAGTAAGACATTATTATTAAGCTCTCGTTGACTTTTTTGTAGGCATTATCAAGCGTCAAATCTTTTCTCTAGAACACAAAAATATATATTTCATAGTTAAGGCAGCGTTCGTAAGAAACGCTTTCATTCGACCGTTTTTTCTCCGATTCACTTAGCAAAACGGACTACCACGTAAAAGCCTAATGTAACTTTGTATTGGTAAAATAATTTTTAAAATCGGTTCAGTAGATCCCGAGATTACCCCTTACAATTTAACAAATACACAAACTTTACCTATTTATAATGTTTGTACCTATATAAGTAAGTACATAGATGTATATATATTTTTTATAAAATATTAGATATTTATATTAAAAAAAACAAAACATCTAAGTAAATTATGTTATTGTATGAGACTATGAGCGCCCCCTTGATTATTTAACATTTTGTTTTTAAATATTTATTCGTCATTCAAGCGGTAATCGGGTACGCAACTCTAAATAACTTATCAAGATAACGCAAATTAACGAAACGATTGTTAAATACCGACCGACTTATAACACATTGCCAAAACGCACCGATAGCGCGATCTAGGATACGTGCACAGTAGCGCCATCTAGTGGTAAACACAACAAATTTCAAACTTTACTCGATTTACGTGCGACGCGACGGCGCGATGGCTTTTTTTTTTATGTATGTATAAGTTTGGATGAGTGAGAGTATTATAAACGTAAGAGTAAACAAATATAATCAAAATGCTCCGAACTGGTAAGCTATCCGGAGTTACACGTGTTATTGTGAGTCAACCATAAAAGATAGACATATACTGTTCTGGGATATTTTTTAGACAATTTTATGTAGAATATTTCCGTCATACATGATTTCTATGTAACTTTAACTATTAAGGCTGCACACGCGAAGGAAGCTTAAAAAATAGAGTAACTTCTCCCGTTTTCCCTTCACTACTCTGCTCCTATTGATTGTAGCGTGATGAAAACTATCCTATAACCTGCCCAGGAGTATGAAGAATAATTGTACCAAGTTTCGTTAAAATCCGTCGAGTAGTTTTTGTTTCTATAAGGAACATACAGACAGACAGACAGACAGACAGACAGACAAAAATTTTACTGATTGCATTTTTGGCATCAGTATCGATCACTAATCACCCCCTGATAGTTTTTTTTTAAATATATTTCATGTACAGAATTGACCTCTCTACAGATTTATTATAAGTATAGATTATGTATGGTAATTTGTAATTCAAGTCTGCGCTAACTTTTTATAAGATGACCGGTAAGCCCTATCGTATAAAAAGGTAGCGTTGACTTTATGTCATCATTACGTATGGTAATCAATACATCAAGTCTGCGCTAACTTTTTGTAAGAGAGACCGATAAACATTAGTTTTGAGTAAATCATGATAAAGACTATTTGCAGACTGGATTAAAGTCTTTAATGGTTTTATATAATAGAATTTCTGTACAAATTTGACTGAAAGAAGGCTATGATCACGGATAATAAATTCTGTAAAATTATTCTAAAAACCCGCTACCTTCACCCTTGATGCAACGGTCGCTCAAACAGGGTTCAAATCCTGCATGACTTAGTAACTTTTAGAATTTTCCGTTTCTTTTAAAGTACTTAAATATAGTCGAAATTGTTCGGGGACGTACAACCACCATACTTACTGCTACTACATCAAGGGGAAAGTCGCGGGTTCGAATCAACTCAATAATCTTTATTTATTTATTTAATCGTATGACAGGCGTTATTCTAATTAAAATATTGATTTATTACTAAAACTAGTTTAAATGTAAGTATTATTACAATGCCTCCTAAATCACTTTACTGGCTTGGGAACCTGAACGTTGACTTATAATAATCTTTATGAGTTTCCTATACAGAAATTATAAATTTTGGAAAGGATATCGAACTTATTTTTAGACCTTATTGTAACATTATAAAGTTTAAATTCAATTAACATCCTCAGGTTCCAACAGAACTATAAGTTGGAGTGAGTGCGAGAAACCGAATAGTCCAATAATTTCGGTGACTTTCATCACCGCCAGTGATAAGATGACTAAAAACGCGAAACGAGCTTGTGAAAGTCAGGTGAGAATAATCTATATAAAGTAACTTTTTAATTTACTAAAAAATGTTACTAAGAATTAGAGTACATATTACTATAAAAAAATATGTTTGTAATAAATTGTACTTCATATTCATGGACATTTCATACATAACTCTAGTCCCAAACTAAGCAAAGTATGTACTATAGAGCTCTGTGGGTCGTGGGTTCGATTCCCACGCAGAGCAAATGTTTGTGTGATATTTATTTTCGTCTGTGTGTTACTATGTAAGTAATTCTATATATTTACAAAATATTCTATCAGCAATCTAGTTCCCATAGTACAAGTTTTGCTTAGTTTGGGACTAGAGTGTGGTGCATTTGCTTGAATTATTGATAAAAATCTATACTAATATTATAAAGAAGTAAAGTTTGTGTGTTTGTATATTTGTTAAATTGTAAGGGGTAATCTAGGGATCTACAAAACCGATTTTAAAAATTCTTTCACCAATAGAAAACCACATTATTGCTGAGTGTCATAGGTTATATAAAAAAAAAGAAAAATAAAAAGGCTTTTACGTGGTAGTCTGTTTGCAAAGTGAATCGGAGAAAAAACTGTCGAATTATGCCCAACGAAGTGGGCATGGGTCAGCTAGTTTAGAATAAAGTACAACTGAAAAAGACACTTTGCTCAGTGTTTAAATAAATTCCAGATAAACACACAAATAACGTCGTCTCTAGTGTCCCTCGGTTTGTCCCCCGTGCTGACGGTGGTCCGTGTGTGCGTAGCCGCGTTGGCATGCGAGTCTGGCTGTGTGCGTATGTTAAGCGCACATCTTGCCGCGCCGCTGCAACCGCACGATTTATTCCCCGCCGCACGGCAAACCGCCGCACTGTAAGTATATGTAATCGTAAGTAAATATTCTTGGACGTTTCGTACAACGCTTTTAATGTGATACCTCTCGCTCTATCGGGAAATTCAGATTTTTTATTGCTTGTTTTTTATTGCGGCTGAATTGTTATATCTAATATTTATTATACTTAAGTATACCTTAAAACTATGCTCTTAAAACGATGCCCATACAAGATTGGTCCACAATACCCCAGGACAGAGTGAACTGGAAAAAAGGAAAGGAGGCATTTGCCCAGCTGTGGGACACCACAGGGTGATAAAAAAAACCTTAAAACTACAATCCTAAACCAACCAACTTTACTAACCAAAACTTTCTTCCCCAGATACCCAAAACGGCAGAACATTCTAGAGGAAGCGATGACTGAGCTATCAAATATCGTGAAACAAAACAATTCGATGCGTTCTGCAGACGAGATACAGTTGTATGCGTTATATTCCATCCCCGACTCAGTTTGTCGGTTGATCACGTGACGAATACTTATATTATTTGGTTTACTAACTTTCAATTCAGTAGCTCTACCATGAGTTTTTACTATACTCGCTAGCGTCTGTAGTTAAAAAAATGTATGAAGATTTGTACAGCGCCTCTAGCGGATAGTTGGGTACTAAAATTCGTCATACTAATATTGACGTAACTACTGTAGTAAAGTCAGGCGATTTTACTGTGTGACAATTCGTGGTAGAGGTACAGATTCAATTTACTTCAAATTGAATCATATTATGTTTGTGGTAAGTTAATTAAAACTGGACTTTGCTACCTCTACCTCCATGATTTATTAGTATAATGAATTGTGACAATAAGCGATAAAGGTCTCTACCCACTACACCGTATCATACCATGACCGTGCTATGAACGTGTCAGGACCGGCAAAATATTCTCATCGAGAAACGCGACGTTGTTGGTTGGTGACGGAACGGTCTAGTGAGCATAGTCCCATACTTTTCAATACAAAGAATACTTTTTTGCCTGACACGTTCATAGCAAACCTTAAAACCCACATAGATCCAAAAAAGGATAATAAGTTTAGAAATAATGCCTCATTGAATGAAACACTATATCATTTTATTTTATGAGCGATCACTCAAAATAAATAAAAAAATAAAATAAATAATGCTGGACAATCCACACAACATCATCTAGCACCAAGCTAAGCAGAGCTTGTGGTATGGGTACTAGAAAACTGACATACATATTACAATCCGTTACATAGATACTTAGATATTTTTTTTATTATAATACCCAAAACACCCAGAATAAATATTTGCAGATCGTACAAACATTTATCCCAAGGCGGGAATCGAACCCGTTATATTTATAAACTCTTAAAGATATCTTATCAGATAAGATAATCTACTTTAAACTCTTAAAAACAAAAGAGTGATCTGACGAATAGTTAATTTGATTTTTGTTCATTCTGGTTGGTAAATAGCAAACTAAGTAGAAAATAAAATGTACACGATTGATTTAGAAGATATATTTAAAGGTGCTGAAACTTAATACATAGGATCTGTTAGTATTTTAAATTATTTTATTTAATTGTTTATCATTATGCCAAAAAAAGAATAAACTTTTTTTTTAAGTAAGTAATTAATACTTAGAATAAATAAGTATTAATTTGGTAATTTTATTTTGTAAAAAAGACGTGTTTTTCTTAGAATCATAATGTTTTAGAATAATTGCATAATATTGAATAAGTGTTTAAAAGTGTGAGTAATTTAAAAACTTGTTTTTTAAAAGTAGGAAATTGAAAAAGTCCGAAGTATTACTGTTAAGTTTAATTTAAATAATAAAGTTTTATAATATTAAAATCTTATTTTATTTATCACGCTTACTATATTATTTTTAAAATTCCGTAAGTATTGTTTTTCGAAAAAATGAGTTATCATGTTAAATCGCAACAGTCGCACATTTGTCGCAAACCGATCGCAAATAAAGTAACCAAAGAGTTTTCGATATCTATACCTAATTCATTTGAGTCTGGACTTAAGTATTTAATTAAAACATACAAATACAAATAAATAAATAATACTGGACAATCCACACAACAGCATCTAGCCCCAAGCTAAGCAGAGCTTGTGTACCTACTAGAAGACTGACTTACTAATAGGTACAATACATTACATAGATAGATATTTTTTATTATAGATATTAAATACCCAGAACACCCGAAATAAATATTTGCAGATCGTACAAACATTTATATCCCAAGACGGGAATCGAACCCGAAACCTTCCGCGTCGCAGGTGGACCTTCGCCCGCCGCGCCACGTCGGTTGTCAAAATGTAGGTGACATACCTATCTAATTCTGTGATTAATAGTAGGTACTGCGTAAAATCAATGTGCTATAAAATTTTCCAGACCTTATTAATAATAATAAACTAATTATAAGTAATCGGTTATCACAGGTCGACGCGGTCAGTCATTGCTCGTAAAATCTTATTCATTCGTAGTTTATTATGTGCAAGAGAAACACAAACATTAATATTTTATTAATTTACATAGGAGTGAAAAACAATAGCTTGAAATAATATTTTTTTGTGGAAAAAGTGAAATAATGGATCCAGAGAAACAGCCGCTTTTGAGTCCTGTGAGCCCAAAACTTAGGCGAAGTGCATTCAGGTTTGTTATTTTTTTTGTAGATGTATCTAAACTACTTATTCGATTCAATAGTTTTAATTAAAAGCCTAGATACTTATTGTTTTTAAACAGTAAATACAACCAGTATCTTTACTCAATGTAAGTAGGTTACCTATAGAGGTACCTAAACATAACCCAAAAATAATTTGATCCAGCAATTCTGTGAAATTAAGATATAAAAAAAGAAATATAATAGGTACATACCTACTCAGTTTTACGAAATACTTAGTTCGGAGTTGTATGTAAATCTGACTCGGCCACCAACTTATTTCAAATAAAGGATCTACGGAAAGTAATTTTAAAATTTAGTTTAGACTAGCTGTTCCCGCCGCGACTTCGTCCGCGTGCCGTTTTAAGAGATTTTGCTATAACCCATTACTATCTTCTTATGAGGGAAATTGATGGTAAAGAGCAGTCTATGACGGAAAACTTAGTATCTATACCTATTTATTAATAAAACCGGGCAAGTGCGCACGAAGAGTTCCGTACCGTATCTATCTCCCGTTGCCCTTATCAATATCGAATAAATAAAAATCACGTTTATGTATAAGCCCCCTTTAATATTAAGGTAATAAAAAGTTGTAATATTAAGGTCTAGTTTTACCCTTTGGTTACCGAACCCTAAAAACCCAATAACGTAAACTACTGAAACATAAGCAATCAAAACTCACTAAATTACCGTTACCGTAAGTAAATAAATCAGGCAAGGGCGAGTCGGACTCGCCCGCGATAAGTTCCTTACCATACTTATGTAGGTAAACGATTAAGAAAAGGAATATGTTTTTGTATGAGAACCCTCTAAGCATGTTCTGTTTTTAAGAATTTGATAACTATGCCCACCGCCGCCCGTCCCGTACCCGTGTCAAAAATAATCCTCATAGCATGATTCAGTATTCACAAATAATATACTTAGTCAAGTGAAGATAGTGACATTGATGACAATCAACAACGTTTAGGTTGCTATGGTAACATCTAAGGCTGGTGATAGACATTAAAGGAGTATCTATTCCTAACATGCACCTCTCTTTATAATGCCAGCCATCTTCTTGAGACTTTCAATTCTAGGCCCATAAAGTGGTTTGGTGAGCATATCAGCAATCTGCCTGGTTGCTGGCACATGGCAGATGGTAAAGCTTCCATCTTGAAAACATTCTCGTATAAAGAATGATCGTATCCTTATGTGTTTGGTCTTTTGGTGGAATTCTGGCGGATTCTTAGCCATCTTAATTGCTGATTCGTTATCAACACATAGGGATGCTGGACATTCACCAATGATATCTTTCATGATCTTTCGAAGCCAAATAATTTCTCTAGCAGTTTCACTTGCTGCCACTATTTCTGCCTCGGTGGATGAAATCGCTACTGTGCTCTGGCGTTTACTTTTCCAGGATATTAGACCTCCAGCATACATGCAAAGAATGCCTGAGGTAGACCTTCCAGTTTCATGATCACCTCCGTGGTCAGCGTCACTGTAACATTCTAAATTATGACTATTTCCTGGCTTGTATACGATGCCTTCTTCTATAGTCCATTTCAAGTAACGCATTATCCTCTTGATATTGATGATGTTCTTCCTTGTAGGTTTATCTAAATTTCGAGATACAACACTGACAGAAAAGGCTATGTCAGGCCTCGTGCTTGTCATCAAATAAGCTAGTGATCCAACAGCTTCACGGTACGGGAAGTTCATTGAAACTTCATTAACATCTTGAGCATTATTTGCTTTTAAAATTGGTGTTGGCACTGGCTTACATTTCTCCATGCCAAACCTTTGCAATATGCGAGCGATGTACGATTTCTGATGCAGTAAAATAGAACCATCAGGGTACCTTAACCACGCTCTGCTACCATATTAAAGTAGATATAAGTACTGTAGGATCGAATAAAACCAGTAACAATTAATAAACGAATATTATTAACGTATACTGTAAAGAATATATTTAGTCAAGAGTGAAGATAGTGACATTGATGACAATCACGTTTGGTTGCTATGGTAACATCTAAGGTTGGTGATAGATATTAAAGGAGTATCTATTCCTAACAGTAACTTCTCCCGTTTTCCCAACATTTCCCTTCACTACTCTGCTCCTATTGATTGTAGCGTGATGAAAAGTATCCTATATGTTGCTCAGGAGTATGAAGAATAATTGTACCAAGTTTCGTTAAAATCCGTCGAGTAGTTTTTGTTTCTATAAGGAACATACATACAGACAGACAGACAGACAGACAGACAGACAGACAAAAAATTTACTGATTGCATTTTTGGCATCAGTATCGATCACTAATCACCCCCTGATAGTTTTTTTTTTAATATATTTCATGTACAGAATTGACCTCTCTACAGTTTTATTATAAGTATAGATTAGATACCTACTTTATTTGTAGTAGGTAGGTATGTTTTGATTAGGTATGCTAATTATAAGAAAAAGTGGTTTAGTATTTAGGTTAAGCCTACAATATAAGAAATATATTTTCGGAAATAGGTAAATATAATTTGTACATAACTATGGGAACGTCTAGTTCCTATATGTAGGTATAGTTAGATACAAATTATATTTATTTCCTGATAGAATACCTACCTACTTATAAGTAGGTCAATATATGTATATACTATTATAAATACACAGGTACATAGAATACCTACCTATATAATAACGCCCAGACACGGAACAAATATTATGTTCATCACACAAACATTTGCTCTGGGTGACAATCGAACCCACAACCCGCAGCATGGAAGGCAGACCTATTAGGTACCAACTGAGTTGTGGTGCCTGTCAATCTGACATATCTCATCTCTCTTTCCAGAATACTATCTCCAGAAGAAGTCCACGACTACCGTCACGAGGTCACCTGGCGCAGAGCGCGTTTCTTTCTCATCACTATGTTCTGGTCCCTCATGGTTCTGATGCTCTCCATCATCATCTGCCTCCTGGTGTCCGCTCCGAAGTGCAATGCTGTTGATAAGGCGCTGACCAACTACCCTTCCATACCACCAGTAGGGGAAGGTTGCGATCATTGGACCAGTGCTTTCATTGGACCACTAAGGTATTTCCAAAACTGTATAAGCTAGCAACAACTAAGCATGTCGAAACAGATCCTTGGTGACTCAGTTGCACCCCCCTCTTACCTCAGTTACGCTGCGACACGCGTCGAGGAGTTACCTGTGTTAGTGTGTTTGCGACAGTCAAAATCTAATAATTTGACTCTGAACAACTTCATGTAAGTATCATTGTATTCATATTTATCTGCGTGCACTATTAGGAGATATTCGGTAATATAGTTGTGATTCCATGTGTGTTATTCAATTTTGCCCAGTGATGTCCACGTATTGTTTGGATTTATTTTTCTTAATAAGTACCTTGTTGCCATCAATGGACCATAAGAAAGTTCTACCGTTGGACCGGTCCAATCATAGCAACTTTTTGAAGTGAAAACTTCTTTAGCGGCGCTGGGTGGGTAAAAACTTTCAAACTCGCGTCAGGGTCACGTGACGTCGAAAAAGCGTAAGATCTTATTTAATTTTTATACATTGCTCGTAAAACAAGAGACGACAAAAGAACACACTTGCGGTCACGCGACGTATGACTCAAACAATTAAATAGTGTTGTGGCGACATCGTACAAGGCGAGTACAAGGCGCTGCCAACACGCGGTGCGGTGCGGAGCGCGGGGGCGGAGGACCGAGGAGCGGCACTCGCGCGCCGGCAGCCGACAGACGCTCTGAGCACCCTCGCACGGGAAACACGTATCGCTCGCCGCGCGCGCATAACCAGATAGACGCTATTATATCGTACGAATCGTTTCGCCTAACTTGTATTTAACTGTATCGCTTCCATCTTATTGAAGTGAAAACTCAGTCAGGGTCACGTGACTCGTGACGTTCATCGAACGTGACGTTCATCATTCGTTGTCTTCGTCGTTGTGTCACATTCGCGCTTGCGCGAATGTGACACAATCACAATGACACAGACACATTCGCGCTTGCGCGAATGTGTCTGTGTCATTGTGATTGTCATTGTCATTGTCATTGTCATTGTCGTTGTGTCGACATGACACAATCACACTGACACAGACACATTCGCGCTTGCGCGAATGTGTCTGTGTCAGTGTGTCTTCGTTGTCTTCGTCGTTGTGTCACATTCGCGCTTGCGCGAATGTGACACAATGACATGACACAATCACAATGACACAGACACATTCGCGCTTGCGCGAATGTGTCTGTGTCATTGTGATTGTCATTGTCATTATGACGACTGTGGTTATATTTTTGAAGTGAAAACTTAAAAGTGAAAACACAGACACATTCGCGCTTGCGCGAATGTGTCATTGTCATTGTCATTGTCGTTGTGTCGACATGACACAATCACACTGACACAGACACATTCGCGCTTGCGCGAATGTGTCTGTGTCAGTGTGTCTTCGTTGTCTTCGTCGTTGTGTCACATTCGCGCTTGCGCGAATGTTACACAATGACATGACACAATCACAATGACACAGACACATTCGCGCTTGCGCGAATGTGTCTGTGTCATTGTGATTGTCATTGTCATTATGACGACTGTGGTTATATTTTTGAAGTGAAAACTTAAAAGTGAAAACACATTCGCGCTTGCGCGAATGTGTCTGTGTCATTGTGATTGTCATTGTCATTATGACGACTGTGGTTATATTTTTGAAGTGAAAACTTAAAAGTGAAAACACAACGTTAATATTGAAGTTTTCACTTCTGCCGGCACTCCCGGAGTGCTACCATTTTTTTTTGTAACTTTTTTATGAGAAAAAACTATAAATAACCACATTTTTTAATTGTTTTTATGTAAAATTTCAGAATGTCGCCAAAAAAACGAAAAAATTTCACATGGAAAACCAGTATAAACTTTGCTATAGAATTAGTAAAAAAAAAGTTGGTTTAAATGAGGCAAGCAGAATATATGCCAGAGTCCCGAGAGCAACACTGAAGCGGAGATTAGATGGAGTAAACCAAAAAGCCAAAGAACACGTCCAAATAAAAGGATCCGAAAGTGACCTTCCTCCAGAACTAGAAAATGAGCTATCCATGAGATGGAAGGTTGTTTGTACAGCATTACTCTTGCGGACATGAGACGACTCTTATTTGAGTTTGAAAAAAGTAGAGAAAAATAATATTAAACATCGTTTAAAATCGTGTATCGGATAAAAAAAAGTGTATGAGTACAGTTTTCTCTCTTAGTAGGCATAACTAAGTCATATTGGTAATTATAATTAGTTGCCATGATTGGACCTCTAGAACAAATTTCTCGAAGTCCATTGATGGAAACCTAGTGGTTCAATGAAGGTGCCCATGGTCCAAAGAAGGCAACAGCCAAAGATTTAGTTTTCTTCGTATATATCGAAAAGTGTTAGCCCGAATTGTTTGTGCGTTTAATTATAATAAATATAGGTCCTAACAAATATAAATACTAAATTGGTTTCATTTAATCACATATACTTTTTAAGATATGAGGTCGTAAAGTTAAGTGGTCCATTCATAGCAACCTTCCCCTACATCTGACCTTGGCTCCTTTAGTGTCGTTTAGCAGAGCTGCTAACGAGTAGTAATTTAGTTATGTATAACAAACTAGAATAGGATATAATATCGTTAGATCCTAGATTTTTTTTAAATTATCTTTTTCAATGCTTTGGCCATTTTTCGTTTGGATATTTTTCGAAAAAGTTTCTAGTCAAGTAAGTTATTCGTCAATTCTATTGCCATTTGTATGAACTGCTAAATGGTAGGTAGATACCTACATATATAGGTACTTACCTACATATACCTTAAAAAAATTGTAGAGATTAGTATCTAGTAAAAAGTTGGTAGATTTTTTTCCAAAGGAATTTGATTAAATTATGATACACTTTTATTCCAAGGGTTTTCATTTCACTTTAGTTAGTACAACTTGTAACTTTGTAGGTAGGTAATGATATCACAATCAAACTTGTTTCATTTCTTTTGACGTGACAACGTCTTATAATTCGATAGAGCCGGCTGCACGCACGAAAAAACATGACTCATGAAGCGTTCCGGCGTTCCGGCGTTCCGGCGTTCTGAGGCGTTCCAAGATAAGATAAGATAAGATACGATTGACGTTGTCACGTTCAACTATCGTCAGTAAACCGACTTTACAGACAACCATTTTTTTATGGAAAAATCTCTACTATTAAGTATAACTAATAAGTTCAACAAACTAAACTCAAGAACAATAGAAGCTCAAACAAAGCTTAGCTCTATAAATCATCTAAGTATGTCCTGGATATAGCTGACTGGAGGTGGTGAATAGACGCCATTGTACCTACCTTTACCTAGAAAGGAAATTTGAAATAGCACTATCGTTTAAACAAATATGTTTCACAAATTAGGTAAGTTAGTACTGCTTAGTAGGTACCTACCTACCTACTAATAATTATCTAATAATAAGTCCTTAATAGTCCTTATAATTTAAGTAGGCTATTAAAATATTGTACGCCCTAATTAGTTTGTTGAAACATCTACCTAGGTACTACAGGATCTTTATACACAGTTTTACAATAAATGTTACCTAGGTACCTACTTATTCTTAGCCTATTTATCCATCTTATCGTCTCAGTCCGTAGTCTGAGCCCGTAGTCTGAAGGTGCATTTTAGAACTCCCTACTCTCGAGCCGAGAGTCGTCTCTCGGATGTCCTTATATTTTTGTAAGAAGTAGAGAGAGAGATCCGAGAGACGACTGTCGGCTCGAGAGTAGGGAGTTTTAAAATGCGTCTTCGGACTAAGGGCTCTGAGTGCTTCTTGAACGAGTCTCAAAAAGTAAAACGCAAATTTTGTATGGAGCCAAATGATTTTTCGAGGCACTAAACGTTATTTTAAGCTCTAAGTAAGTATAGATAGGAACAAAGTCTTAGTTTTCTTGGCTTAATCTAGTAGTACACATAGATACTAAGGGCTCTGAGCACTCGAAAGTAGGTATCTACTACTACCTATCCAAAATAAAATGCAAATTTTGTATGGAACAAAATGAAAATTCGGTCAAACCTCTCAAAGCACACCCATCGAAGTACTTACTGCAATTCATCATAGGTATAGGAGTGAACATTATAATTGCGGTACAAACGACAATAAAAAGTAGGTAGGTAAATAAGTATTCCCTTGCATTCTTCCAAAACTTATTATTCACCACCTTTTTACAACGTCACAATAACATGAAAATCGCCCATCCACTTTATCTAGGCGAGAAGGGTCCAAAATAATATAAACTCGTGTTGAATGAAACTGCCTATGAATTGCGAGGCCCCGGCGCTGTTCACAACATGCTATCTTACTGTTTTTATATAATACGACACGGTACCGACACGACAGATATGTTCCGATATTTTTTTAATGTAATTTATACTTAATCTTGATCAAAGCGCTTAATGCGGACCTAGATTCAATTTATTTCTACAATAATTTAAAAAAAAATTGCAGTAGGTACCTACTTACTTAAAGCATACACTTTTGTAAAAGATCTCGTACGGGTAATCACATGATGGTAAAATTACGTGTTCCGTCATAAAGTAAGTATTTAATGTCTTCCCGTGTCGTGTTGTACTCGTAACGTGTAGTGTAATCTTCCCTTTACCTTGGAAACCACCCTTGAATAAATGTTTAGAAAATGCCTCCCGTATCGTTTTATTGGATATGTGTCGCTATGTGGGGATGAAACGGAATATATTTAAACGTATATCTATTATAATTCAATTTTGAAAATGAACTCTAAAAAGAAAACTCTAGTTTTTATTAAAAATAGAGTTATAAAAAAAAGCGTTCAGATAATCTAGGAACTGAGCTAGTCAGGCTATGCATATTTGATAAGTAATATCATTTTAAGTAGGTATTCCTATATTTAGGACTTTTTGGTAATTTTCAAAAGGAGAGTGAATAGGTTCTAGGCAAACGCACTACATCGTAGACCGCATCATAACAAAGTCAAAGTCAAAATTACTTTATTCCGTAAAATCACAAGGATCATTTAGAATAATACTTATAATATCAGATGAGATTGCTATCACACGTCTATAACGCATAAAAAAAGACTCCCATTCACGGACCATCCCTTT
The DNA here is from genome assembly GCA_932527185.1 of Ecliptopera silaceata. Lineage (NCBI taxonomy): Eukaryota > Metazoa > Arthropoda > Insecta > Lepidoptera > Geometridae > Ecliptopera > Ecliptopera silaceata. The sequence continues at coordinate 1,633,871 of OW052208.1, read as the reverse complement.
TCAATTTATCTGGGCTAGTCGGGAGTCGGGGCCAGTACTAGTACGTACTTAGTTCTAGTCAAGTACTACCTACCCAGTTGGATTTTGGCCGAGCGCCAGATGTTTTTGCATTTGTATGTGTAACTATGGCTTAAGTTATTTTGGCTTATCGTTGCACCTTCATTACTGAAGTTTATTTTATTTCAAACACGACTTCACCTTGGCAAAGTACTTGTAAATTAATAAATGCTTGTTTAGGCCCCCCGCAAACTGCAGACTTTTTATCGGCCGATAGTTTGGTCGGCTTCTTAATCAGTATGAAGATGTATGCAGATGCGCACATTACAGTGATTCAGTCTTCATACTGATGAAGCCGACCAAACTATCGGCCGATAAAAAGTCTGCAGTCTGCGGGGACTCAGAAACTAGTTAGAAAAGTGTAAGCCAAGTCTTTGAAAATATACTGTCTAAGCCACACTTGGTCGGAAGTTGTCGTTACAAGTTTTTGCAGCTCGAGAGTAGTCGAGGAAACCTTATTAGCATTTTGTTGTAACGAGATCTCGAGCTAGATTATAAAAGTCTTCTTTACCTATATAAAAACACATTTATTAAAGTTTCATAACTTGCGCGACTTGTGAGAGGAGATTAGGTGACGAATGATAGGAGTGAGTGGAGAAAGAGAACATGATATGCCGACCCTTAACGTGGGATAAGGGCAGGGGAATGATGATCAAGACCTTTGCGACTTAGATCTATGATCTATTATGTTTTGAGTTTCTCTACTAACAAACTAAATAAACAAACACATTATCAAGAAACCTTCTGTTACTAATTCTCAAAGGTCGGTCTTATCGCTCAGCTTGATTTCTTCCAGACAATTATTTTTTCTCTTTTGTAAAACATTGTTAAAAAACAAAAGAAGAAGTATTTTTATATGTTCATCCGTAAAATTAATATCACGGAAAAGACAGTAATAAAAGTTATTTCAGATTATAGCTACCAATGTACATGTACCTATATACTATACAATAATAACTTTTATAGTATCAGAAGGACAATAAAGACAGGATGACGAATGGGATTAATAATCCCTTATGTTATTGCGTCTGTGTTTGTAAGGGACATAGACATATAGAGAATAGACACAACAATAGCCACGTGCGGCTAATTTCTGTCACAATCATTTATTATTTCGAAATTAGGACAAAAATGCATGTTATAAAACTTAAATTATGTTTCACTAGCTTGAAGTATTAGGCATACAAACATTAAAAATATTTTTTATTATTATTATTATTATATTATTTTTAATTATTTTAAGGACGTCAAATATAAAATTATAAACAAATATAGTAATGTAACATAAAACTACCTACTAAAGAACAGTTTGTCTTTAAAAAAAATATTCGTTTTTCTATAGGTCGGAGCAATAGGTACAGAAATTGACATGTGTGGCCAATACCTCCATCTCTTTTTTAGGTCTTTAGGTCTATGTAAAAATAGACACCTACTGACAGCACGATTGTTTTCTGTCTATAACGCTTTGTCACCCGTACCTATCCTTAGACATGCATGCACAGTGCAATAGTCTCTCGAAATTGACGTGTACGGCCAATACCTATCTCTTCTCTGTAGGTCTGTAAGACTCTCTCTCAGTCAATTCCTCATTACTGAGTGTCGCGCTCTCATCTTTCTGTCCGGTCTGTAAGTCTTTTTAGAATAACTACTGGCAGCACGATTGTTTTGTCTGTCTCACGCTCTGCCGCCCGTAGTTACTACAAACCATAGGGAACGCTCTGTCTATTCCCTATGTCTACGGTAAGTGCCGAGATGATGGATTGTCTGACATCACAGAATTCAATAGTTGGTCAGCAATAAAATAAATGAAATAGACTTTCTTTTCGTTTTTAACAACATTGTAGGTAAATGTCATAACTTCTCTCTGCTAAAAACGATGCTTTTAGTATCCTTTTGTCATCATATGATAGTAGAAGAAGTAGAAGTACCTACCTATACCTACATAAATAAAATACTTAAGTAAAAAAATAAAAATATTTAAACTTAAAGAAATAAGAGTTTATTATTGAATAAATTATCTAATATTTTCAATTTAATGGTTTATTTTGTGGTATAATAACCAGTAGATTTACTGATTTAATGTATTGATTCAAAGTAATAATTAAACATTTCAATTTTTTATTAAAATCACAATTTGAGCATCACATAATTTTATACTAATATTCACAATATATATTCACAATTATTTATTCTATACGTTAAACAAATTCATAGTCTTTATATCTGCTACAAATTTAGATATTCGTTATAAATAATAGAAATAAGCACCCACAAAAACCTACAGGACCCCTTTCATAAAATACCGCTTTCATTACAGACTAGGACGAAATGCCACATGTGTAATTCCCCGGCTTTTCCGCTCTGATTAAATTGCCTTCCGAACTCATTCGTCGTCTCGAGTTATCTTCGTGTGAACTTGTCCTTATTCCCTCTTGTTTAAGGCATTTTATACACTTTACGACGTCTGATTGCAATCTCACCTGGGGGATGAGCACGAATAAATTGACAATAAAAAATATTCATGGACATTTCACACATCACACTCTAGTCCCAAACTACGCAAACTTGTACTATGGGAACTACAAAGATTGCTGATAGAATACTTGTATATATTTTTTTGTACTTAAATAAATACACAGCATACATAGTAACACCCAGACACAGAACAAATATTTATGTTCATCACACAAACATTTGCTCTGGGTGGGAATCAAACCCACGACCCACAGCATGGAAGGCAGAGCTACTACCAACTGAGCTGTGACGCCTATCAGCGTAAACCCATCTTAATAAATATGAGATACCTACGCTGCGTGTCGACATCAATTTTACCGTCGAACGTTGCAGCGTTATCGCGCAGTGTATCTTAAATATGTTACGTTTACGATTGTCACATTTATTTGTTTACCCTTGATGTTATGTGATGATCTTGACGGACATTACCCACATTATTAAGCATTTGATCAAAATTAAACGGATGATGAGCGTTCGACAGTGTACCACATTTTTGTCTAGATAAAAACTATTGTACATAAAATTTTGTGCGAAAGTAACACGTAGGTTCTCTAGAAATTTTGTCTGAAAAAAACATTTTATAACACGAAATAAGTAGGCACTCACTACAAGGCTCAACAAAAATCTATATTCTACTACTGTTCGAGTAAATAAATGAATAACAAAAACTGGAAAGTAGATCACTATGATCACAGAACAATAGAATCAGTAAAAACGTTTGCATAACAATCAACACTGAATCACTATTTAAATTGAATCACCGCTGTCACACACAGTGCAACTACTGCAGTTATTCTACTCTATAATTTCTACTACTTTCAACTCTATTTTTATACCTATTTCTTATTTCTACGGCATTTTTTTAGCCTTTTCTTGAAAATACTGTTTATTTTTGGAATATGTCTGAAATAAACTAAAAAGACGTGTGGCACTCGGGGACTGCCATTGTAAAGCTATTGCATAGCATTTTTTGCTGGATTACGCATGCGCAGTGTTAGGTTATTTTGTTATGGAATATCTGGATTCGGTCTCCACGCTCAAGGCCCGCGATAGAGGTTATGCAAAAGGTTAATTTTAAGGTAATACCTTTACTGCATGTTTCAAATCTAGTTCGTTTTTCAATAAAAGTCATTAAAAAAACAAACTAGCTTGCTAATACTGGCAGCCTATGTACCTACGTGATTCAGCGATATTACTATGTATTCTATGTATGTATTTACAAAAAAAATGTATATAGGTAAGTATTCTATCAGCAATCTAGTTCCCATAGCATAAGCTTTGCTTAGTTTGGGGCTAGAGTCTGATGTGTGAAATGTCCGTGATTACTTATGTATAGATAGTTTTTTTTCTCACTAGATGGTGTTAGGTGGTTTATTTTTTGGATTTTTGAAGCCTATTTATAGTGTTTAGATACTGCAGTGGTTATACTGCTAAATGTTATGGTAATTCAGAAACAAAAAGTGTGCAAAAAGCGTAAATGCGGAGTAGATCTCACTAATGGAGTGAAACTTTTAAAATAAAACAAAATGTTTTCACAACTTCCTGAAAGCCTCTAAAAACTTCACGATAATAGCGTGAAGTTAGTTATATTTTAAACGTTACGAAATTCTTTGTTTTTATGTAACATACGATTTGGGGAAACAGTAGGTATGTAGGTAAGTAGATATAATATAGGAATATAGATAATAGAGATATTGAAAGAAGAAATACATCTTGAAATATAGGTACCTTAGTTTTCTAAGTAGGTACCTAAATATGAAAAAAAAACGCCATCTTGTCCCAAACTAAACAACGCACATATGAAAAGAACTAGATTGCTAATAGAATTTTTTTTAAAGACAGATTACTTAATTGTTTACTAATTGCTATATTTATTGATCACGTCACTGTCACATGATGAAAGGCTGTCTTTATATTTATTTATTTGATACCAATCATTCTATTGTTTGGTTTTACAATGATTGGACTTATCTTAAATCTTCTTCTTTCCAATATTGGTATTTAAAAATATTATGAACGTAATTACAATAATTTGATAATAGCCGAGCGACTCATTATAAGCGTTTCGGAAAAAGTATGAAAAACTTGCTCCGTGTAAAGGTTTACCTTTGTTTGTTTTTTTATTACTTATAGCAACCTTTGTAACTTGCTGTTGTATTATTAAAACATTTACTTGAAAAATACACTGAAATAGAGGAAAAATGGTACAAAAATATAACAAAGCTTAATGTTTTAAAAAGTGCCTGCAGGCAGCTCTTTTAGTAGAACGTTGTTTCTTTTAAATTTACGAATAAAAATCTTGGTTTTATAGAATTTAGAGAATTTAGAAATACAAATAGTTTTTCGCAATTTTTTGCTTTGAAAATTCTTGTTAATAACTCCAAGGTGTAAAAAGTGTATACCAATATTATAAATTCTTATAAAAACTGTGGTTAAAATCGTCTTTCTTATTTATTTAGGTCAATCAACAAAGAAATCACATGAGAAAATTAAATAATATTAAAGTAAATGGACTTAGCTACGTGTTTCTTCAATTATAGGGTGCCACTGCATGCGTTTTTTTTTTCATTTTTTTTCAATAACTTTCACTAAAAAGTATTCAATTTCCATATCTTCCAAAATCAATATATCTTTTGTTCAAACAACCACGTAATCGCATAATTTTAAACTCAATTATTATTGTACCCTCTCATCAAGAAATGAGCTTTAGGACCGAAGATTTTCAGTAAAATGATATTTAATTTAGAAACTCCAATATTGCCGGCTCAGCAACACGACGTTGATTAATCGTATCGACGATGTCGACTCAGCTTCATCATTTAGTAAAACTTCAAAACTCAAGATATTTCCTATAGGAAATAACATGTTTTTGACTTAATTATATTTATATAAGCACAGGCTTTATAACTATGTGAATTACATAAATAAGTATTTAGGCTCATAACAAGTATCATATTATTAAAAATAATATCGCACTGATCATTTCGAATTGTTTATGACATTTTAGCATAATTTTTTACTAAAAAACATGTTAGTTTTTTAAGTTTCATATTAGAGATTTATTTATCCTAAACTTATTTGCTTTCAATTAATAATCATATATTAGATAAAAATCTAATGAAGTCATTTTTCATTTAAATTACTGTTAAGTTAGTAGACCAGTAGACTTCGAATAATTTACGTCAAAAGTAAACCAGACGGCCACGTCTCTTCAAATTGAATAAAACCAAGTAGGTATCTACATACAGTATTTGCAAAAAAAGGCCGTGCGAAATGAAGCCGTAGAATTCCATTGAAACACCCTATCCATTGACCCGTGGGGTTTGTAAAGACCTGAAACCGCTTTCAGTGTGAAAGACGCGCTCTATTTAAATGGGGATAGTTCTTATGAATGTGGCTTCATTTGGTACTTTTAATGGGAGTCCACTTCATGACGCCCGAAAGAAGTCAAGTTGGTTCATTTTAGTCAGCGAATGAGAGAAATAGTCACTTAAAAGAATAACTTGGTATTTGTACCACCCCTGTTTGTGTAATTTTAATTTTGTAAGTATATTTAATATAGTGTAGGTAGGTATATATTAATATTTTCATAGCATTTTTTAGCATAAAAAAAAAAAAAAAAAAAAAATTCAACTTTATTGAAACTACAAAACTTGAACATAACTTTCTTAGTGTACACTTTTGTTTGTTAGTTATACCTACTTAATATCATTATTTTTCAGAAACAAAATAGTAAAATAATCAAAATAATTTTATTGGGAGATAAGTACCTACCTACATGTTATAAATATTTAGGGTTGGGAACTATTTATTTTATTACTCTATTTCAAAAACTATTGGACGCATAGAATCGCCTCACAAGGTCATCCTCAATGAACTTAATCTATGAAATAATGCATTGTTGTAGACAAAAGTTACTAAACTTATCAGTTTGTATCAACATTTTTCTCTTTTATAAAACAATTTTACCTCCGATTTCCAAAGAGAAACGGTCGGATTCGGAAAAGCTAACAGTCTCGTTAATTGTGTTTATTCGATTAACAAACAGACAGACAGTTTGTTGCGAGCTGTACCCCAAGTACGAGTTTATGCACACACAGATCGTAGAGACCCGATCGCCGAGCGCCACCTCATCATCAATATAATTTTATTTTATTTTCACAATCATTTTGCACAAAAAAGGTTTCAAGCTCCATTGCTTCCAAAATCAATAAACCTTCTGTAAATATACAAGAACCATATAAGAAAAACAGTCTGAAGAAAAAGTAACTTTCTTCATTATGTTAGATACTAGTTTCATAAATTATAGCCCATTTTTCATCAACAGCTGATACCGAGCGCGAAAAAATATTCCCGTTCGCTGTTCCCGAGATGAAATTCAATTTATAATTTGCACCAATTAGAGACGACGGGTACTAAAATACCTACTTTTGAGACTGAGAACGTAACTAACGAACTAAATAAATATTTAAAGGAAATATCACACATCGCGATAGTCCCAAACTAAGCTTGTACTATACGAACTAGAATGTGGTTAGAACACTATACATTTATCATATTTTATCATTTTTTGTAAAATACTTATATACAATACATAGTAACTCACAAACACAAATCACATATTTATGTTTGCTCTAAGTGGGAATCGAACCCACGAGCCACATGGAAGGTACACGTGACGCGGACATTACACATGACACGGTGTCATTGTAATTATCGATTATGTTATTCATTTGACAGATGTCGTGGCTCAAATAAACCTGTCTTAAGTGGGTGATAGACGTACGAGCAAGTACGCGTACTTATGGCTGGCCGACCTTTTTCGCTTGTGTGTCACCGTAAGTACGCGTACTGACACAAGCGAAAAAGGTCGGCGAGCTTTAAGTTCGCGTACTTGCTCGTACGTCTATCACCCTCTTTTGAGGTTTTTGTATCGTTCAAATATTGTAAAACTTTTTTTTTAGTAAAAGTTATCTAATATATTTTTTTATAACTTTTAATAAACAGTTACGTTCTAAAGTTGGTAGAATGAACGAAACTCAATTCATCCCGGATATTAATCGACGTGGATCCTCTGACGGACAGAGGGACGAATCGCTACTCCTTTGTAGAGTACAAAAAGAGCGATGTCCAACAAAAAGATTGATGTACGCCCATTGTGATGGATAGAATAGATACGTGTCTAATCTTCGTACTTTGTTATTTGACACTTACACTTTTATTACGACCGATGTGGCGCGGTGAGCGATGGTCCGCCTGCAACGCGGAAGGTTGCGAGTTCGATTCCCGCCTTGGGATAAATGTACGTACGATCTGCAAATATTTATTCCGGGTGTTCTGGGTATTTTATAAGTATATAATAAAAAAATATCTATCTATGTAATGTATTGTATTAAGTATGTCAATCTTCTAGTACCCATAACACAAGCTCTGCTTAGATTGGGCTAGATGATGTGTGGATTGTCCAGCATTATTTATTTTATTATTATTTCCATTTCGATCTAGCTTCTCTACAGGGAAATCATCATTATCAACCTTTATCAGTCCACTGCTGGACGTAGGTCTCTCCCAAGACGCGCCACTAAGCCCGGTCTTCGGCTCTTCTCATCCAGTGTTTGCCAGCTACACTCCGCAGATCGTCGCTCCATCTCGCCGGAGGGCGTCCTACACTACGCTTGCCTAAGCGCGGTCTCCACTCCAGTATCCGTTTGCTCGACTAGGGTAATATAACAATATAATTTTTATATAACCTTATACAGTATATAGACACTATATGGACACAATTTCAAGACATTATAATCGAGATATAATAAAGTTATAAATAGTTTCATACATCCTTCGCAAGACATATCATAGATAGATATAAAAGTTAGCGCAGACTTGATGTATTGATTACCATACGTTGCCATAAACTCAACGCTAACTTTTTATAAAATAGGGGGTTAGTATGTGAATAACTACAAATATAGAAGTTTGTACATCGTTTTCTGAAGAAAATCTAAGCTGTCAAAGTTAGGGCTAGTTTACAATAGCTGAGTGCATAAAGTTTTGTTTGTTCAAAGTTTTCTGAACGTGTCTGGACTCAGCCGAGAAGACGTGACGTCAGAACTTTCTTTAAAGCGAACTTAAAACAGAGTTTCTCTAGCAAAGACTGAGAGCAAAGACAAACCTGTCTTCAAACCCGTAAAACTTCCTGAAAAAAGACTATACAGTTAGAAATTAGTTCGTTCCGAGAAATCAATGTTCAAAATAGTTTCCGCTATAACTAAGTAATGTCTGATTGACAGCTGTCAGTTTGACAGCTTAACAGTAGATTGAACTTTAGTAGAAATATATGGAATCTGTCTTAAAATATTTGAATAATTTGCTTGCTAGGTCTATTTATTCTATTTTTGTCCTTAAGTATTTTGTGGATTTGATCATCTGCCTTAAAGTTAATGTGGCGAATTTCACTAATTATCTAATTATATCTATTATAAACAAAATCATCTAATTACGAATCTATCTAACATAAAGTAAAAAATACTGTGTAAAAACTATCGCTAAAATAATAAAATATTGTTATCTTATTCCAGTCGACTCAACCACGGCAATTTTTGTTCACCAAACAGAAATGTAATTAACTACGTCAGCCATTTTGAAAATCCTCTTGGCACAGAGCGTTAATTTGTGAAATGTCAAGAGACACTCAAAACTGCCCGGAATTCTAGATTTTACACGATATTCAGTATGGCCACGATATCTACTTCGTATTTTGGTATTTTTCAGCAAAATTTACAATAAATAGTGAACAATCAATTTGTACACTATTTATTGTAAATTTTTTAATTCTCTTCAGTCTTTCGAGTAGGTGTAAAATAAAACTACTTAGAACTTGTTCCCCTGAGGCCCGCAATAGTTTATTTCAAAATTCATTTAGAAATGAAAACCCAATTAAAAACACATGATTTTTGTTTAATGCGTAGTTTTTTTATTTCACTAAAATCGGTTGAGGTCAACGCACTCCAGAGTGCTACGAAACTCTACGAACTCTACGAAAATTGGCTCTACGAACGCTACGGAAATTAAGTCTAGACTAGACGATTGCTATCCACTTGTAGTAGGAAAGTTTGTGTACCTAGCCTTTATGAACGCCTGGTACCTATATCTCAATCAGACCGTAACGGCATATTGCAGTAAAAAAATAAATACCTTAGCATATAAATAATAATTATTTAATTTATTCACAGGCTACGGTCAATACGTGCGGAGCCAACTTAACTGCGGGATTCTTTGCAATGTTTTCTTGCACCGTTTGAGAGCGTTAGTATATTGCGTATATTTGAATAAGAAATTCCATTCCATTGGTGCATGTGGGAGGTAGGACCTTCCGATCTCAAGATCGTGGGTTCAAAGCCAGCCAAGTCATTAGAGCTGTTCTGTAATTACCTATTGAAAATCAGATATTATATATTACTTGAAAAAAAAAATTATTAACAGCGTTAATCTACTGGCGAACAGATTTTTATCTGAAATAAGTTATATCCATCAAAAAAAAAAATAAACAAACTAAAAGTCCAGAATATTAATTAGAAAGATTCGTACTTTATTTATCACAGTAAACATTTAATTACAAAGTTAATCCAACCCTACCGGTTAACCCATAACCAACAATTTAAAAGTACCTTCCAATACCGATAAAACTAAGCGCCTACAAAAATCTTTGGCAACTTTTATGGCTTACTGGCGAGCTTCGATACAGCCTATTGGTTGTAAGGGTTGTTATTAAGGGCGGGGGTGGCGTATGTAAGTTATTGGAATAATCTGATTGCTGCCGAGCCTACCGTGGACGTACTTGGGGTTAAAGGGTGGATTAACCAGGGGCATTACAATAAAAAGTGTAGGAACCAGACCGTTTCTTGCCCGTTCTAGTAGGCTCTGGTCGCGAGGTACTGGAACCTAGATTCACCTAGTATATGAAACGATTCTGAATGATCTGTATAATATTACTTAATTAAATAAATATACATAACTATAAATCTAGACCAATAATTAGCAAGCGTCACGCACGTCACAGATTTTTTGGTATTAACTCCTTTCGTGAGTCGCAGGTTTGAACGTCAGCAATATAGAAAAATGTGTGATGGCAAACATTTTCCTTCCTCCTGTTAAGCTTTATTGTTTTAAGTATGACAGTAATTAATAATGATCTGTATATTGACAAAAAAGATTTTGCAACTAAATGAACTGTAAATTGTGTAACCAGTTTTTATTCTGGGTTGATAAAAAAATATACTTATTTAAACTTTGGCCCTCCAGCATTGTCACTGAGTACGGCCCTGGTATCGTGTACAATAATGTAAAGCCGAGAAAAGGTAAGGATTTTGTGAAGGAGAAAATGGGATTTTTAAGCTTCTTCGATCTGAAACAATACAATACCAATACTTACGTAAAATCTCGATGTTATTTTCAAAGCTAAATTTTATCTACGCAAATACAAAAAGTATTGAATAAAAATATATTAATAAAAGTAAATGACATTGACATGCTTCATAGCTCAGTCGATAGTAGCACTGCCTTCCATGCTGTGGGTCGTGGGTTCGATTCCCACCAAGGTTGTGCGATGATATTTGTTCTGGTCTGGGTACTATGAATTTCTATGTGTGTATTACCTAAATTATGGGAGCACTAGACTCAAAACCCTTTGTAGTATTTATGTTTACTTTGTATACTTTGGATCTTTACTATTGGGTGTACCTACTATTAACAAATAAATAACTTGGTTCTTAACTTGGTTAGATTAAGAACCGACAACCGTTGGAGCAAACGGATACTGGAGTGGAGACCGCGTTTAGGCAAGCGTAGTGTAGGACGCCCTCCGGCGAGATGGAGCGACGATCTGAGGAGTGTAGCTGGCAAACGCTGGATGAGAAGAGCCGAAGACCGGGCTCAGTGGCGCGTCTTGGGAGAGACCTACGTCCAACAGTCACAAGTCGACTGATAAAGGTTGATGATGATGAACTTGGTTCCAAAAAAACCTCCAAAATATGAAGGTTTTAGGAACCTCAAGTTATTGCTATCAAGTTTATTGCAATTTAGACCGTCATTTTCGACATCTTGAGGGCAAACTGTTACTATAACTGTTACGATTCAAATATATTATTTTTCATGTCCAGTTGCATGTTACTGATACGAGTATGGGGTAGATTATTTTTGATGGGGTTTATGGTTGTTTGAGGAACCACGTATTCGAAACTTACTATAAATTTTGTAGATGGGTGCATGCTCTTAAGTATAGATTTCATATTTAGTGGATGCCTTAGAGCGTGCTCTTAAGTATAAATAAAACATTAATAAAATTCACGCCGCTTCAGAAAACTTTGTAATTAAGGCAAAATTGATATACTAGGTATATCAATTTTGCCTTAATGTATATTGTGTAAATTATCCAAATTATAACGATAATAAGACGAAGTCAGTATCAGCTAGTAAACTTATATAGCAAACTATCCCGAAGTATTTTTCAATAAAAGTTCTATATCATCAATGATGATGATTCATCATCAATCATCATCTTTTCAGCCTGTTGGCACCCACTGCTGAGTATAGGACTATTATGCCATTCTTTTCGGTCCCTTGCGACTTGCGACTCTCATCCATTGATTCCCGGCTCGTTACATAATGTCTTTGGACCATTGGGCTGGTGGTCTGCCTCTTGGTCTACGAGCATCCCTTGGCCATTCCGTGATCGCCTTTGTCTACCTTCCATAGTATTCCAAGTTCTATATAATAAAAGTTAATTTTAATGAGTGAAACTTTTTTACATTCTCCACGACTCTCGACGCCTTAGCATAATTTTTCTTATATCGCTGTATCCACGAAGTTTCCAAACTTCGTTAATTATTTTACATTTAAGTTACGACTAAGTCGACTAAGTTTTTTAATAAACGTAAAGGGTTTATTAACTTGTCAGTTTTTTAATTCAATTATAAAAGTTACTATAAAAAGTTATGTAGAATTTTTGAAACTTTCGTGATCAGTATCCCATGTAAGAGTTTGAATTACGGATCGCAAACACATAAGTAAATATCATGATAATTATCACAATATTTATTGACGTGTAGCGTTCGCCTTAAATTCGTTTTAAAATCCCGCAAATGTTTTATTTGGTCAATGTTATCTTGTTAAAGGGTTTTGTTAGTCAAATATAAAAGGTTTATAAATCTAAAAAGATAAAATATCGTTCAATTACGTGTTTATCCCACCATCTGTCCCAATCTAGATGAGCCCTCCATAAAATCACGTTAAAGGGTAGACGTGAGCACAGTAGGTTTTACACAACAACATATATGCCTCGGGTTTATAATGCGACCATCATTTTAAAAGGACTTTTAAGTACCACAGTCATTAATTGTAAAAATGTTCAATTGTTATTTAAATAAATAATAATGCTGGACAATCCACACAACATCATCTAGCCCCAAGCTAAGCAGTGCTTAGTTATACTTTATACAATATATTACATAGATAGATATTTTTTATTGTACTTACATATAAAATACCCAGAACACCCGGAATAAATATTAGCAGATCGTACAAACATTTATACGAGGCGGGAATTGAACCCGCAACCTACAACCCCGCGTCGCAGGCGACCTTCGCCCGCCGGGCCACATCGTTAGCAGCATATGAAAACTTAAAATATTGAATACTTAGTACTTACCTACTGATTACCTACTTACCTATAATTTTGATCTAAGTCATCCAAATAACTGTAGGATTGTAATAATTTACAATAAACTTTATTGAGGACACAGATAGGGTTTACAAAAATATAGAACATTACACAAAGGCACTCTCCTACGATCGGCGGTCTTATTACGGACAACGATTTCTTCCAGTTAAATATAACTAAAGATAATGCGATGTGGCTATCATGTGCGATTTTATACATCACACTCTAGTTGTAAGCTAAGCACACCTGCGAGACCTAGATTGTTGATAGATAAGAATTTATAAATAATAAATCCAAAACAAATGTTCACCCCATTCGGGTACTACACGGCACAAAGCCGGAGCTGTGGTCATTAATCCCGCTAATTGGATCAGCTTCCAAAACGTACTGGGGGGTGAATAAAACGTAAACGTACACAGACGTATTTGAGATACACTGCGCGTCGACATCAGCATTACTGCCGAACGTTGCAGCGTTAGCGCGCAGTGTATCGTAAATACGTTACGTTTACGATTGTCACATTTATTCGTGTTAAGCCCTCAGCTGGAGGGTGCTATGTACTATTACCTGCTAATGCCGTTAAGGCTGTACCATATATTTCTGGGTTTTATAATTAAAATACTTATACATAAGTACACGTAGCTTAGCAGATACTTAAGTTATCGGATGTTAAGTTATTAAGTTAGGCTAAGTTTATAGTTACATTAAAGTTTATTAAAATTTAGGAATATACTATAGTAGCCGTAAGTTTTTTTGTGAATAAGGAGGTCATTCTATAAAGATAAATAAAAAGGATGATTTAATATAAAGAAGATGGTTTAAGAATTTAATCGACTTTTTTTATATCTCTTTTATATATCTGTGTTGTATTGTTAAATAAATAATCCTTCATTCATCAAAATAAGTTTATAAAATTTGTATAAAACTCCCATAATTAAAACTCAGTTTTATTGTCTTTTCCTGAAACATTTTTAAAAGTCACAACGGCTTAAGACGTCTCAACGTTTGATGGAAATATGATAATTTTTATTAAGTACATTTAATTACAACATTATTTCATTATTAATTAAAAATCCTTTAGGAATCTGAGCAGAATTGAGTTGGTTATTTATGGCAAAGCTACATAACATCAGCCAAAATAAACGTACCTATACGTAACAAAGCTGAAATAAAAAAATATCAATTCGATCTAAATCGAATTTTGCTTCGGAAATATAACGCCTGACAGAAAAATTGGGTCACACATCAACATTTATGGCAATTGCAAAATTTAATTTGCGTGTCTGATAACCAGCCTGGCTTCATTCCAAATCTGTTTCGAACCAGTTTTTTTTTCTAATAATATAAAATATAATAATTCTTTTAGGGACGTTTGAGAAATTTATAAAAAAAACTAAAACTTTCACAGTAAAATATTTACTAAAATAAATATATCTAGTAACTTTTTGACAGTAAAAAACAGTATTAACAGTCATTTCGTATACACAGTTTACAGTAATTTTCACTTGAATATTTAGTTGAGCTAGTGTCTTGCAATCACTACAAACCTACTTGCAGTCGGTGCACTATTCCACCAAAGCACCAATCTAAGCACTACTAAGCACGACCAAATGCAAGGCACAAGGAAATGCAAGGCACAAATTAAGAAGATAACTAAGCAAGTAATACATATTTGCTCTTAGAAATTCCGACAATACATGCTCTATTTAGTTTCAGATAGCCTTAAGATTGGTGTAAGTATAAACACACTAAAATATTGGATTAGGTTGAGTAGGATTAGGTAGGTACCTACTCATACAAAATATTGCAAAATTGTACCAATAATGGTACTTATATTACATTAACAAAAGAGTGACCTTAGGACATAGCGTTTCGTTTAAAACTTTGATACAAAGATAGTAGGTAGGTAGTTAGAAGTAGGTTCCAACCTCTTGTATTTGTACAGGCATCCATACTCAGTTTCATATCCACAGCAGAGGCCATCATAGCCTAGCCTCTCAATACCTCCCAAGTTTGAAATTAAGTTCAGTTTCTTAGTAACTCATCGGTATTCTGTGTTATTTCTGGTGTGACTGGACTGATGTGATTGAGCTGTTTTAAATCCAATCAATAATAACGTCAGTCAACACATTAATCTATAAGAAATGCAACAGAATGCCGATGAGTTATAAAGAAACTTGAAAGTAAGTAAATTAAAACTTGACAGGTTTTGTACAAGGAAACTGAACGTAATTTAAATTTGAGAGGTTTGGATATGGCTACAGTGCGAGCATACCATGGCGATAGTGTAAAAAAATGTAACTATTTTCAAAACATTCCAGTATCAACCTGTTTGACTTCCCGTCGATACACTTCATAAAGACGATCCCAGAAGATCTTCCTCTCCCAATGTGGTTCTTCCAAGACCTGGAGGTCATTGTCGAAGCGGAGGTAGGTCACATTGTCAGGCTGGACGGCTGGCCAGAGTATGGGTAGCAGATCAGTTCTTGACGGAAGAGGATTTCTGAAATAAAATCATGTATTCAAGTCCAGCTTTCAAGAAGAAAAAAATGTTAACTTTCTTTTCAGTCAAGTAACAAATATCGTTTTATTAAAGAAAAAAATATCGAAATTAGCTTTCTTGGTTCAGCTAAGAAGAAAACAATCTACTTTCTTTATAATTAAGTTACCAGCCTAGTACATTTTATTAAAAAAAAATAATTTTAATGTTACTTACGAAAACTTGACAAAATTCGCAATGATTTTTGTCATTCTATCAACAGCAAGTTTATCGTTTTTATCTTCAACGGCTCTGTTCAAAATAACGTGTTTCACCGCGTCGCCGTGACCCGCCATTTTAATATCCTCATAAACTCTATCAAAGCTACCCAATTTACCCTTGTGAGCAAATTCCATCAGATACACATTATTACCATCTTTAACATGATTTAGAACCGAATTGAAAAGTCCGTGCAGAATTAAACTATCTCCAAAATAATCCAGGTACTCGATCAGAGTGCTATCTTCTATCGTATTGTTTCCAAAATAGAAATATCTCACGTTTTCGGTTATCTGGTCTTTTATCTCCTCCGTATCAAAGATTAGATCAGCCAGTATGAAATCTTTGAAGTTCGCTTCCATCCGTTCTTTGTAATTTAACTCGTAATAGTCAGAACTTCTGAGATAAAGGCCTTCAAGTTCAGCAAATATGAATAAAATAGGGATCTTGTCAAATGCTTTCCTTTTGATGATCTGACGAGGAGATTCAGTTATGAATGGTCTTGTACCGAATAACTTTTTCTCCACACACGGAACAAAACCAAAAGTCCCATCAGTAAGATTCTGATAATACTCGTTGTTGGCAATACTCAGTTGATGAGCTGGTATTCTTCTATACAAATCAAGAAGCATATACAGATTGGTTTTATTGAATCCAAAAGCTTTGGCGAAGTTTTTAGCTGTTTGTATTGGCTTTGCGTCGACAGACCACACTGCTGTGGCTATCCCAGATTCAATAATAGCCTTTTGGAAATATCCTTTTGTTGTTTTTGTGAGAGTGAGGAATTCAACTGATGCTCCACCCGCGCTCATGCCATAAATTGTCACATTGCTTGGATCACCACCAAATTTATCTATATTTCTATTCACCCACTTAAGTGCTGCAACCTGGTCCTTCAAACCAGCGTTTCCTGGAGCTTCGTCAATTCCAAGGCATAGAAACCCTAGAGCTCCAAGTCTGTAGTTCAAAGTCACGACGATTATATTCTGTTTAATCAGCGGCTCCACTCCTTTGGTCTGTCCCGCACCCATGAGGAAAGAGCCTCCGTGGACGTAGACCAGTACTGGTAAGGGTCCATCGAAGATTCTTGTAGGAGTGAAGACATTGACTATGAGACAGTCTTCGTCTCCTTTACCGAATTGAGGACAATGTACTGTGCGATTTGCGTAGAATGTGTGGTTCCATAACGGTGGGGGTAGTGGTGCCTGAAGAAGCAATAGAATCCATACAAAACTTATTGATAATTAATGCAAATTCTAGAATGAATCTAGTAGGGTTAATAAGCGAACGATCCATTTGGGACAGTATACCTATTTTTCTCGTTGTGACAAAGAATTTTTACAAATATTACCTTAAATCTTCTATGGCCCAGCGGCGGCGTTGCGTACGGTATTCCCAAATACGCCAAGTAATCCCCATCCTCAGCTGCAAACCCCCTCACCACACCAGATTCTATCTCCACATCTTGATAACATATCGCTTGGTTCACGAGAACACACAGAAAGATCCACACCAGCGAACAGCGCATAGTTAACTGATAAAATCATCGATATGTTTTATAGTTTACTAATGAACCATGTTTAGATAATATTTATAACTGGTTTGTTTATTGTAGAAGGTCAGTAGTTTCACAGATGTTTATGTAGTTTACTTCAAATATCAACAAATAAGACTGGTTCTGATAAAATAATCATAAATTAGGCACATTAAGTATATTGAATCCAACAATCCAATAAAAGAGTAGATTTTTATCAGTTGTGACGATGATTGAGTTTTGTTCGGCACTATCAGGTCTACAAATTATTGTAGCGTTTTGTTCATTATATTCTTGGTATATTTATTTTTCACTATAATTTTTATTATTCGTTTACACATTTTGACTTTTGACCGCGAAATTTGGCGAAATTTTTGACAGTATTGACAGAAGAATTGCTGTGAAAAGAGGAACTAGGGTTGATACAGAACTTCTTTTGAAAATGTATGCACGGAAACCGGAAGCGGATATATCCGGTCAAGGCCAGACTTGATGTTCAAAGAGTGCAATGGCGCGATATTGTAACTATCAGACTTTTTGTATACATTTCGTATTTTAACAACAACATACTACAATATTTTGTATTTTACTGAATAGTTAAACAAACTTTACGACTACTTTACGACTTAACGACAGTATTTACAAATATTTAGGTACTGAATATTCTCAAACCAAAATAATGTATGTATTGTTGTGGTAAACGGAACGAGAAATTTATCAGAATATAAAATATTGTTGCGGTTTTCGCAAACTTTTGCCAAAATAATGACGACATTATATTTTATGCACCACTGACCCATTTCCCATGCTTATTTATTTAGCCTCTTTTATTAAAATCTCTCCATGCAAAGTCTTTTTCAAAGAGCTCGATCTTTCTGTGTTTTTTATAGCTTCATCATGCATTGTAAGTACCTAATATATTCGGTAGATATTACATGCCATTACACTCTCAACGACTCATAAATAAAATAAATACAAAATTTTGTTTACAGAGTAGGGAAAAATCTTCTCCATTTTACCTTCAATTATGACAGCCGATGATTGAAAGTCTTGATTACAATTTAAAAACTCATAAAATAGTCCAGTCAAAATAGACATTCCAGTTTGCATTAATTCCCAACAAGCTGGATTTTTGTACAGGCCTTGAATACGTCATTACAAATGATATGTCAAAAGTCCCCATCGATCCCGCTTGTGCGTTGTTTTTTATTCGAGGTCAAAGGTCATAAATTTGCATTTTT
The DNA here is from genome assembly GCA_932527185.1 of Ecliptopera silaceata. Classification (NCBI taxonomy): domain Eukaryota; kingdom Metazoa; phylum Arthropoda; class Insecta; order Lepidoptera; family Geometridae; genus Ecliptopera; species Ecliptopera silaceata. Next base: position 1,615,053 of record OW052208.1, on the reverse strand, counting down.
TGCGTATATCTCTGAAACAACGAAAGCTATCGAAAAGTGGTTCAGGCAAAGTTTGTACATCGTAAAATTGTCTACAAAAACACCTCAACACTTTTCTTCTACAAAGCATCGTTTTCGAGATATAGTGACTTTAGATCGCAGGAAAATCGTCGACGATGCTGCGTTTTTTTCATTTCAGCCGTTTTATCTGCTTCATTGCCACAGAACAAACAGTATTTCTTGAAATTTACTGAAAGGGGTGATGGGTTCTATGGGTTAATCCTCCTCCAAGGTAATGAATCGTCTTTTTGTTTCAAGAAATACTGTTCGTTCTATGGCAATGAAGCAGATAAAACGGCTGAAATGAAAAAAACGCAGCATTTTAGTAGATTTTCCTGCGGTCTAAAGTCACTATATCTCGAAAGCGATGCTTTGTAGAAGAAAGGTGTTAAGATATTTTTGTAGACAATTTTACGATCTACAAACTTTGTCAGAACTATTTTTCGATAGCTCTCGTTTATGACTTTTAAACGCAAATTTATGACTTTAACCTGGGTATTTGCATTTTTCGCGTATATCTCTGAAACAACGAGAGCTATCGAAAAATGGTTCAAGAAAAGTTTGTAGATCGTAAAATTGTCTACAAAAATATCTTAACATTTTTCTTCTACAAAGCATCGCTTTCGAGATACAGTGACTTTAGACCGCAGGAAAATCTACTAAAATGCTGCGTTTTTTTCATTTCAGCCGTTTTATCTGCTTCATTGCCATAGAACGAACAGTATTTCTTGAAACAAATAGACGATTCATTACCTTGGAGGAGGACTAACCCATCGAACCCATCACCCCTTTAAGTAAATTTCAAGAAATACTGTTTGTTCTGTGACAATGAAGCAGATAAAACTGCTGAAATGAAAAAAACGCAGCATCTTCGACGATTTTCCTGCGGTCTAAAGTCACTATATCTCGAAAACGATGCTTTGTAGAAGAAAAGTGTTGAGGTGTTTTTGTAGACAATTTTACGATGTACAAACTTTGCCTGAACCACTTTTCGATAGCTTTCGTTGTTTCAGAGATATACGCAAAAAATGCAAATTTATGACCTTTGACCTCGAATAAAAAACAACGCACAAGCGGGATCGATGGGGACTTTTGACATATCATTTGTAATGACGTATTCAAGGCCTGCACAAAAATCCAGCTTGTTGGGAATTAATGCAAACTGAAGTCATAATTTTAGTCTATTTTGACTGGACTAAAAATATAACACCTAAAACTCTGTTGGTACGCCCAAAAGTCATATTTTTTTTATTTTTTTTTTACTTTTCATATTATATTTTTTAACCTGTGCTCTGTAAGTGGTAGTGGGGAGAGATGGACCGTTTTAAAAATGAACGCGCGTTAATCTCTTTATTGTTCTAGTTGGCAGACAGATCCAGTCATTCTATATTAATTGACACGTCAATACGCTGACTGAATAACCCGTGACAAAGGCCAAAGTATTGTATCTGTACACCATTTTTGCATGTAGTGTTTTAAGAGTAGTTTATTTATACCTACATTGGTTCTACTACTACTACTTTTTTTTTAGTGCTGGACAATCCATACAACATCATCTAGCCCCAAGCTAAGCAGAGCTTGTGTTATGGGTAAAAGACTGACACACTTAATACAATACATTACATAGATAGATATTTATTATTATACATATAAAATACCCCGAACACCTGAATTAAATATTTACAGATCGTACAAACATTTATCCCACGGCGGGGATCGAACCCGCAACCTCCGCGTCGCAGGCAGACCTTCACCCGCCATGCCACATATCGGTCGTCTCGGAGATCGGTTTGGAGTGAATAAAGTACCTACTTGAAGAGCCAGAAAACCTGAATTACACTGCAGCAACACACAAAGCTGCTATAAATTTATATTTCAGTGCTTTCTTTCATAGAGTCATGCCTCATCGACTACGTACATTGAGGTTTTAAGCACTTTTACACAGTCAAGCGAAATAGTACCTTATTGCTCAGTGATAAGGCTTCAAATAAATGATTATGGTCTTGGATTTATCTGCAAAGTACTTGCGCAAGTCACAGCTTATTGGTCAAATAGCTGGTTTCCTATAGGAGGTATTGTCGTACCTTGATTTGAGTAGTTTATTTTTGTCAAACTTAATATGACTCTTGCCTCCTACTCAAAACCTTACTCCTTACCCCTTATCGAAAATTGTGATTGTCCTTAAAAATAAATAAATGAAGAAACTTGTTAGACAAGATTAGTTAACTGGACAAGACTTAACGAGACTGACTTAATTGACAAAAATATTATCTAAAGAAGTTACCCAGTTACCTTCTATCTGAGTCTACGTCTATCCAGCTATCATCCATCTAGTACATGTAAGTTCAGTCTAGGACTTGGCTGGGCGCCAGGATTACTGTTGTAGGAAGACTAACGCGGATGTTATTTCGAAATAAATCAGCGAGTTATCCCACTTCTGACGTGTCGTATTCGGAAAATGGATGCATGTTCTTTGGAATTGGACGTAAGGTTGCAGTGTTTTGAATCAGTTAACGCGTTTTATATCACGAATTAAACATTTATTTGGAACATAAAACCAGAAAGGCAAAATATTGAAAAAAAAAATTCCAAAAATTATTGCCTAATTTCAAATACATTAAAACGGTGACAGTTATAAATTTTAAAAAGATGATTATGAATAAATATTAATAGCTTATCAAGTTAAAGAAACATTATAAATTCTACAATGTATTTATTTACAAAAACATTACAGCTATTAATTTATTTTATCTTATTTCATAATTAAAATGTCCCGACTTGATATCAGGTTTAAATCACGTTATAATGTTGTGTCGGAATAATAAACGGAATATTTACATGCGTATAACATTTTTAACCTTTCCTTATACATGCGTTATTACATTATAACCATTCCTTCCTAACAGGAAGACAATTCATTACGTATACATAAATTCATTTCACAGGTATACAAAATGAAAAACAAAGAATCTACTAATGTTTTAACCCCACTTAAATACTATCGCAAAATAGCTTTTACAAAAAAATGATATTTATCATTCTGTACTTATGTTTATTTGTATGTATGTTACACGATTACTTCGTCAATTGTGAACCGATTTTGGTGATTATATTTATATCTGATAGATATTTTCAGCGGTAATACATACCTATATACCTACATATTTTTATTAAGGCAGAACGCGAACGCGTACTTTGTCATTTTTGAGTAATCCTTTATAATGTGTTCTTGATAGTAATTGTTGACGATTGAAGTGATTATTATTTTAAAAAAAGGATTTATTAAAAAAAATGTGTTTTATAAATAGTTGAATGTAGAATTTCTTGATAACGTGGCTGAAAAATCGATGTAGCCAACTATTTCCCAGTAATGAAGAAAAACATACACCCTTTGCAAATTATCGCATCAGAAATAAACGTATACAAGCGAGGGACAACCCTTAATTAATATTAATGTGTCACTTGTCACGGAGACAGCCCTAATATCCAATTGTCATTGGAATGTCGGTTATTGTCGGCTATAGTCGGCTATTGTTGGCTTTAAGGTGATACCTCTCGCTCTAGCGGGAAAGTCAAATTTTTTAGGGTTTTTTTATTGCGGTTGAACTGTTATATCTTTTAATAGTTTAAGCTATTTTGCGAACATAAACAATAATTTTCTGTGTAACCTTGTATCCATTTTTGAAATTGGTTCTTTGTTTTGTTTTCAAAAAAATGAATTTCCCGCTAGAGCGAGAGGTATCACCTTAACGGTTTTCCTTCCGAATTCGCATTTAGATTTTCACTGGTTGTTTATTTTCAAAGGCTTTAACGGTAATGAAATCAAAATGAATCCTTTTAAGAAATACCGTTAGATTATTCTAAAATAAGCAAAGCTTAATGTAACAATTGAAATCTTTGGTGCGAGATACACTGCGCGGTGACGATGAAACGTTCGGCAGTCGTGTGAGTGTGATTCGAATATGTTACAGTTACGCTACATTCTTTGAATAAAAGCTTGGGTTTAGTCGAAAAAAATAAATGACCTAGAATTAGGGTTCATTCCAAAATCTGAAAATTAAGTTATTTCAGTGGTTGTTTTTTAAGCAACTAATTCCGCACGCTTAAAACTTTTCAGAGGTAAAAGCCCAAACCGCAGTGGTTTCCCTAACAACCATAAAAAGCCTAGTGTATAAAGCTATTCCACAAAACTGACCTTTTACGCTACAACATAGTAAATTAACAATCAGTAAGCTAACAATTATAAATTGTTTTATGATGGCGCTAGATGGCGCTTTTGATTTAGAAGTGGCAAGGTCGATAGAGGCAACCTTTTTACAAAATGACAGTAAAAAAATAAGAAAAACTTTATTTTCTTTTGTTTTTGTGTGTGTAATTTCGGTGTTAAGTTATACTAAAAACCACCAAAAATAAAACTTTTAAAGTAAATGTTTGTTCTTTATTTTGCCACTGTAAAGTTATGTTTGTTAGAGCAAAGTTTTTTGAATTATAGTGGCGTTTATAAGCAAACAGTCTAGAATTACGAGTTAGCACAAATACTCAAAGTCAAATGTCAAAAAATATTTTTACCATAACTAAAAATTACAAAGGTTATTTGGAATTGTCTTATGTGGTGGTTCTAGGTGCCGGTTCCACGCGACCAGAGCCTAGAAGCACGGGCAAGAAACTACGGCCTGATTCTTACCGTTGTTTTGCATCTTTCTTTGTTACAAAAAAACTAAATCAAATGCTGAAATTAAATGCACCAACAGAATGATACATCTAGAGTCTAGATCAAGCACTAGACTACGACGTCATTACTAGGACTACAAAAGCAAGATCATCATCAACCTATATCAGTCCACTGCTGGACGTAGGTCTCGCCCAAAAGTAAGATGCGGTACTATTACTCATCTACTATGCTGTGTATGGCATATTAAACAAATGTGCCAGAGCATTAGCGAGTTTCTCGTTTCCGCGGACCGTGATGCGAGCCGCGCCGTGACGAACTGCCGAAAACGTTGTTCTGTTGTGTTGGGAGCTCAACCTAATTGCTGTTTGAAATACCTGAGCCAATAGTCCGAGTTTTCCACACACTTTAATAAAAATAAAATAAATTAATATTCACGGACAATTCACACATCATACTCGAGTCCCAAACTAAGCTTGTGCTAAGGTAACTAGATTGCTGATATAATACTTACATAGATTTTTGAAAATACATACACAGAATAGATAGTTTAACCCAGACACAGAACAAATATTTATGTTCATTACACAAACATTTGATCTGGGTAGAAATCGAACCCACGAGCAACCCCACAGCATGGAAGGCAGAGCTACTACCAGATAAGCTGTGAGGCCTCGATAAGTCCCACAATTCATCTTAATTCAAAAAAGTTTTTCAAGATAATAAAATGTAAATGTAAACGTAAAAGTATAAAAATATGTTATATTTCATTTGTTTCTTGCAATTTTTTTACACAGCAAAACGAAATTTCGAGTTACGCATCTCGAAATTACGAGTAACTTTTCGAGAATCGAGTAAAACTTAGACTTCGGACTCTGCAGGTAGCGCCATCCTTAGCAATGTCTACAACTATACCTTTCTCTTTCTCTGCCAAGCAAAAGAATAAGATAGCACGAACAAATGATATGAGAAGAGTAGGAAACTATTACTGTGGGTAAAAGTAATCTACAATATTTGTGGGTATTTTGACCCCATTTTCTATTATGATGCTTATGCTGGGGTTAAGTGTTTGGCGTAAATTTTCTTGAACCCCAAATTAAAGTGATTTGTGTTTAACTTAGTATATCTGAAGTATATTAAGTATATTACTTATGGGGCTAAAACAGTGAATCTAATGTATAGGCGACAATGAAATTGGTTTACCACTCTAAGGCTGAATATCATTTGCACGTACAAAACATCAAGGGTTATTTTCGCTTGACAGATTAAAAACTGCTACGTCAGAATCTGTCAATCTGTAATCCTTAGCGAATAATTATGTTACTGGGAGATGTCATCAAAAGTGGTAAACCAATTTCTTTGTCGCCTATACTTAACTTAAATAAATAAATAAAAAACAGTGAATCTAGTGTAGTTATAGGTTTTAAGATAGCGTATGATATAAGTATTTTGTTTTTAGATGACATTGTTATCCGTCTGTCTGTCTTTCGGGTGAGACCCGCTATTTCGGTAGCAAATCAAAAAAATGTTTTTTTTTCATTAAAATTTGTATAATTATATTATCTCAAAACATACAGCTTATTAATAATATTTCTAGTCTAGACTAGATCTAGAAAATAACTAAAAGAAGCAACAATGTGTTTTTTATTGTATTTAATTATTTTCTTGGTTCAAAATAGTTTTATCTGTCTAATCTGTATAATTACAAACAAATTTAAGGTTTAATATCATAAACATGAGGTCGCTGAGGTTCCTTTGGGAAATAACTCGAGGTACTTACAACTTGGATATGCGTAGTTATTTCACTCTTTGTATTTATTATTATTGTGTTCCTTAAGTTAAAACAGACAAATAGGATAAAAACTAAACAATATTTTAACCGACGACAAAAAAACGGAGGTGTGTGCCCGACCGGGTTGCTGTCGTCTCGCTGTCATTCAAATTCAAATTATTTTTATTTTTAAAATTAACTTTGTGATCATCACCTATCACGCTAATACGGCACCCACCGACTTAAAATTACTTAGTTTACTTACATAAGTTTAAACTTAGTTTCTTAAATTTTAAGTTTTTTCGGCGGTTTCATTTTTTTGTTATTTTTAAAAAAATGCACCCTCATTCTACTCATTAGATAATCCATTAATAAAAAGACATTATATAGCACAAGTTATTACATATACCAAAAACAAAGGAGTTAGGTACACTATAAATCATATCACACAAACGCTCAAAGTATATTTTTCGAAATGTTTATCTCACCAAGCAGTAAATTTTATTTAAATAAAATATATACAGATGTTTTCCAAGCTGTGAAATTTGTGGTTGGTGAACGTGCTTTTGAAAACGGCTTCCCACCACACCCACAGAATTCACACTAGCTTTTGTATTTGGCTTGTATGCTAATTTTATTAAAGCTTGGTAATTTTACATTTTTGCTTCTTCTTTGATATTCATAATAAAAAAAACGTGTGGCACTCGGGGACTGCCGCGGTAAAGCTGTTGCATAGCATTTTTGCTGGATTACGCATACGTTTTAGGTTATTTCGTTACGGAATTTCTGGATTCGGTCTCCCCTCTCAAGGCCCGCAAAAGAAGCTATGCAATAGCTTAATAATAATATTCAAGGACATTTCACACATCACACTAGTCCCTAACTAAGCAAAGCTTGCACTATGGGAACTGGGATCGCTGATAGAATACCTATAATATACTTGTACTGTTTTTTGTAAATACATACATAGAATACATAGTAACACATAATAACATAGATGGTATTTTAGTCACTCTCTGTCCTTTTCTTATATGTATCTTAAAACAGACGCAAAGTAATCAGATAAAATAACGAGTAATAATGTCACTAAATCAAAGATAAAACTATGTTCACACAAACATTTCCTCTCGATGGAGATCAAACGCACGATCCATTTATATTATAATGCATGATTTAGAAAAATACATACAAATCTTCGCTCTGAGTGATAGCCAGTTATGGTTGTGAGTGAATGAATGAATGAAATTTATTTATTTTACACCTTACAACTAACGGAAAATAACAGATTAAAGAAAAAAAAATAGTAATCAAAAAAATTACAATGGCCTGTCTGATCGCTAAGTGAGTGATTTTTTCCAGACAACCTTTTTTATGTTTCAAAGTTACGTAATTACTTAGTATTTTTGTTGACATAAAGGTTTACTATTTCTATAACATTAAATTCAAATAGGCTAAAGACAAGGCGTTGGAACCACAAACATATTAAGTAGGATTCAAAACGATAACGCCCCGTCTGTAGCCTCTGATAGCTGAAGTTTCTGCAAATGTTCGACATCTGTGTATGACAGATAGCATTGCTTTATAGTGTTGAGAATAAGTCAAGGAAATATTTACAGCGCGCGGCTAAGACGCGCGTTTTGAACGCATGGTTCAAATTCATTATGAAAATGTGTGTTTATAAAATGTCAAAAGTTATGAGTTGAGAAAGATTTGAAAACACGAACGCAATTTTTCTGATTTGTATAATATTATTTTAGATATCATATACAAGCTTTTTGCTCCGATTTGAAATAAAAAAGTAGAAAAAAATAGATATTATGTATTATTATATGATCCCATTCATTATTAATGTCATTACGATATTATATTAACTGATACGAAAGTTCAAAGCCAACTAGGTATCTATAGTACGAATAAATGTGACATCGTTAACGTAACGTAACGTTAGCACATACAAGACACTACGCGGTGACGCTGCAACATTCGGACACTTTAACGTTTATTTTTTTTACGTTTTTTTTTTACTATAGTTTTTAACAACGTTAGTTTTCGTTAGACTGCTGTAGCAGTCTAACGTCAACGTGTAGTGTCACTCGCATAGGACACCGTTTCGATACGTTAGGCCGTTTGTCCACCGCCGCCGTCACCGTCACGTCACCGAGAACGAGATTATTTCGGGCCGAGTTTAATATGGCGGATGGGATGACGGCGCTCGGGTGACGGATGTGCGGTGGACACGCGGCTTAAGTATGTCGGTCTATCTTATAAAAAGTTACGACAGAATTAAAGACTTGTTAAAGGTTCGGTGATATTTTTGTCGTCTTATAAACGAACAATAAGCCAAACGTATCCTTTTATTGTATCCTAAAATTAAAGTTCTCAGAACCCTCCTTTAGCAGATATTTAAAAATGGCCGTCATGTCAAAATAAATTCTTAAATTTATTTTGGTTCTTTCTAAGTAATTGAGACATTAGATGGTACAAAAAGTATACAGCGAAGGAGTAAAAAATAATGCCGACCGATAAAAAGGACAGACATGCTGAAATGAGATGAACATTTTTGTTGTTTGTTGATTTCTTGTCAAAAAGATTCTTCAAAAAAAATAATCAAATATCTTGGAAATAGGTGCGCTCGGACCTAGAAAGAGACTAGCGTAGAGCCGATATACCACCAAAACATCATGTACTGAGGCAAGTACATTATGTTGGTTAATAAGGTTTTTCATTTTCATTTGTCTCTGAAGTAGCTGCCTAGTCTACCTACATAAGTAAATGTTTACTCACCTCCTTACTTAAGTGTCAGGTTTACGGAGATGCAACTGCATCAGCACAGAGATGATCATCTGATCACCTGATCAACGGGGATATAATCGGGCAATCACTGCACCATGATATACTACCTAATAAAGACTTGACCTGATACCATTATGGAAACCCTCTGATTACTACCTACTTATGCATAATCTAATTACTTATATCTCTACAACACTAGTCATTTTCATCACTATTGTCATCCACCACACCATCGGGGAACACTGCTTCCACAAACCCAAAGTCCTTCTCCGCTACTTTAAGGAGTTGGGCTGGCTGGGGTGAGGTTAGCAGGGGGACAATGCACAATAGACACCATTGCAGGATGTCAGTGCAGATCTTATTCCCCCATTTAGAATTAGAACACTTGTCTTGATGCTTCTAATAAGCTTATGATAAACATTTTGGTTTACTCTATGCCAATTAATAATTAGAATCTGACCATGATTATTCATGATATACCCCATATATATGTAGATAGGATTAAATAAAAGTCATCTAGAAATATAACACATATATACACACATATAAGTTGAACGTGGATCTCATTGTTTAGAAATAAATATTCACGGACATTTTACACATCACACTCCAGTCCCAATTATGAATCTTCTTTTATCATTACTTTTCAAACTGCAAACAATTGGTGACAGCTCTTCTTTTCAATTGAGAACATACACATTCTATTTTAATTTTCAGCTCTCTTTGTCCTTTTGCTATCTGGAATAGAAAGAAAATGGTACGGATCAAAAATGATAAAATTAATAATAGGTAAGAATATATTGGGAAGAGTGAGCAAAGATTTTATAGACAATTCAGGTAAACGTTGTTGTATGTTTGTCATAACTTTTTTTTTGATTCAAATTTGGTTCAAATGGTGATAAAATCAAATAACATTGAGGTTGTCGGTACAGGTAGGTTCAGAAGTCTGGGAAAACACTACATGGTTCGTTGTTTTTATCTTACGTTTGCCCATGCTACGTGTTCCTATAAATATAAAAAACTACTGAGAACCAGCAACACTATAAATAATACAAAATATACTTACAACTGCAGTTACATTTTCAGGTTCCATAAAAAGTTCTAGAGAAGGGTTTTATTGTGTGTTTGTACAGTGAAATAGCAGCTAGTCGCATTTTTATAACCAATATGAAACAGCAGAAAACAAAATTCTATTTTTGGTTGTATGTATTTGCAAGATTTCTGTAAAATAAAACGAAATAATCTTTTGTTTACCTTTTGTAATGTCAAAAGCATGCCAATTGTGCCAAAGTCAATTTAAGTTGCTGTCAAAAATGATAGATAAAACTAAAACCGATGAGTTCCGAAACCAAAAAAAAATGAATTGTTGCCATTATTTGGATGAAAACGGAATTAGCGAGACCTTAGTTATTGCACCGTTAAAATTCGATTATAAGCTTCGATCATCTATGAACTAGATACACAATCAGCGACAAAAAACGTCCTCACCAAAAGGATGACCAAATCGAGATTTGGTCATCATTTTAGTTTAGTACTGTTCAAACGCTCGGAACGTAAACATGCCTCCGTGCTCGTTTAAAAAGTGCAAAAATCACTCTTCTAGGACGGGAAAAAAGGATGGAATTTCATTTTTTCGGTAAGTACTAATATTACCAATATATAACTACTATTACTGTATTATAAATACTGATATTTCGTCAAGAAATCGCCGTAAAACATTAATTTTTAAATTGTCCAAATTATCAGCAGAGTTTATAAAGCACTTCAATTGAAAAGACTTTTACTAAACGTACAATTCATATTGTCGCACAGCTACTTAATTTATTCGGGTAACATGTGTTGATCCTGTTCCATTTGGTGGAGACGCTATTGTTTTTTTTTTTTTGTTAAAATTAATATTTTTATTGTTCAATTAAAACATCACGCATGTAATTCCCGGAGGATTAGGCAGAGTATTGGCACCACTATAGTAACTTTTGTTTCAATAAATTTCTTTATTATAAACATAATTTTATATGTTATACGATATAGAAGATTTGAGTGTAGTTTTTTTTTTTTTTAGCTTTCCTCGAGATCCTTTGCGGTGTGGAAAATGGATAGCTGCTGTAGCGCGTGAAAGAGCTGAAGAATTCTTTAAGCCAACCCAAGGAAGCGTGATATGTTCAAAAATAAATAATTTTGATTGCGTATAAATTTGTTTCATTGAATTATATTATATACTTACATTCAGGAGATTACAATTATGTTCATTAATCATAATTACATACACCCAAAAAATATTAAAAGATCATTTATAAATAACTGTATAAAAATATCTAGTTCGACTCCACTCATTCTATGTTCTAGTGCCGAGCTACGGTCGTAAAATTTAATGTGTTTTTTTTTGTCCGTTGTAAATCCGACTGTAATTCATTGGAGTAAGGTTTATTTTGTTTTGGTATATATTGGCCACTCATGTTTCGTTATTTTTTCTTTCTCTTTCTATTTTACGTACCTTCTTGAGGACAGTTTTAAGTTCGTTTTTGCACGGGATTGTGTATCTAGTTCTTTTATGATCGAAGATTATAAGACAACATTCTTATCTTGTTACTATAGAACACGCTTTACTGCTAAAGTTCGCTTGTGTTAAACAACACTTACAATCTGATTTAGGCTATTTTTATAAGATAGACCGTGTGTATGTACCGCTACTTCGGCGCCGTCATCTCGTTCTCGGTGACGTGACGGTGACGGCGGCGGTGGACAAACGGCCTAAGATTGTCATATTTATTCGTGCTCAGCCCCGGAGCTGTTAGTATATCGGAATGGGGTACACGGAAGTGCTTCACATATCGCCACTTCGCTATCGACGGCAGTAATTAAGGGCTACTGTGTACACGAAGCCTTAGAACTAAACTACTCGAATTATCAACTCTATTCCTATGTGGTTAAGGTAGAAAATTGTGCGGTGATAGTTTGTCATCTTTTATGCACAAGTTAGCATTTGTGTTTAGAGTAGGTTGTGCCTTTTGTTAGTGGCTTCGATATTACGAGATACTTTGAAAGTCATTAACTAGTGTGTTATTAATTGTTTACTCTTTCTGCACTTAAATAAACCACAAATACCTATTAGAAAATCTGAGAAATCCAGGGTTATTTCTACGTCATATTAAAGAGAAGATCGCAGGTTCATATCCTGCTCGACTTAGGAATTTTCAAATCTAAGTGTTTAATTAGTTTTTTTTTGAGATGTAGATGAGAATAATATAAATTAAAAAATAGATATAAGAACAAAGAACTAGTGTAATTTATGGCTTTAAAAAAATGTCTTAATCCTCAAGACATTTATTTTTTAAAAAACCACCTAAATTACATGCTATTTTCATCTGAAACCCATCTAGTTTTTACACTGTCAACTACACGATACTTAAACGTTATTGAGAAGTATATGAAAATGGGATTCAATGGTTGTACCTACCTACATAGGTAATTACATAAACTTAAATTAAGGAACTTGCAAATAGGTTTTTTTGAAGGTTATTTTAGGAGTTCTTTCACGCGCTTTCATACCACGAGGACGTTATTTTTGTAGCTACTGATATCGGTATCGTGTCGTGTCGTTTCGAGCAGTGTAACTTTCTCGCTTTAATCGTAACATTTTGATGTTCGCCGTAAAACAGGAGGTGAATTCGCAGTCTCATTAACTAAGATCTCATTACATTAATAAGGCACTTTTATTTATGTGCGTACCCCCAAATTTATTGTCAAGAATTTCCATTAAACTTTACTTATATGGGGGAAGTTTATCTTCTCTATCTAGCCTACACTAATATCATTAACGAAGATTTATATTTAAGTATGCAACGAATTTATCAAAAAAGTTATGTAGGCCTACCATTTTTTTAGTTATTTCACTATATTATGTATCTACCTACTATTGTTGGAAAAGAAATAATAAGTTACCCAATAATAAAACAACAATTAACAGTATGAAATAATGACAACTGTAACCTTGAAGTAAAATAATAAATAGGCTATATATTTTACAAGAAAAAAAACAAAACTGATATTTAGTTAGTCCATGCGTCATTTAACCGTGATGATTATTGTATGTTTTATTTTTAATTAAAATAAATATTAAATGTAATTGACGTTAGTTAATTTTTAAATAATATTTAGTTTATAAGACATTCTGATACGATTAATAATTGTTTAAGAATAAATAAATTGAATTGATGATTAAGATCATCCTCAAACAAAATCAGTTTTTTTATTATCATTTCCCAGTCAGCTATTGTTAGAAAACCCCAAATATTTCTCTATTGTTTTCATCCGCAGCTTATTTTTATTTTATTCTAGATAGTTCTAACACACTGCTCCCGCCATGTTTGCTATCTTATTTCCGGTTCGCCGGCCAGTGCTCGCACTTCCGGCGACGTTTTACTAATGTCTATTCTATGGCATAAACTAGGTTTTGGTATATTTCAAACTAAATGTAGATAAATATAATACTATAAATATGTATTTTACCTACATAGCTTTTATCGCTTTTGAGCGTGGAGACCGAATTCAGAAATTCCGTAATGAAAAAACCTAACGAAAATAACCTAACATTGCGCATGCGTAACCCAGCAAAAAATGCTATGTAATAGATTTACCGCGGCAGTACCCGAGTACAACACGTCTTTTTATTAATAATTAAACAATAAGAAATGGATTAACACTTTTGAAGAATTTTAGAAATTTAAAAATTAAATTTTGCTGCATTTATTTTTATGTCCATTTAATATTTCTTTCATTCTTTCTAGATACATATAATAATGATTTTACTCTGTGGTTTTATCAAAACATGTCAAAACCCGTATGCTCAAGCCAACTCTAAAAAGTTTGTATGTATTTTAAACGTCGAGCAAGCCAGGACAGCCCCATTTATCTGTGTTCCGGGTCAACACGGATAAAGGAAGCCGGGTTTACGTCAGAGCAAGCTGCGGTACCAACTTTACTGTACCCCAAGTACGAGTTTGTGCACACACGGATCGCAGAGACGCAATCGCCGAGCGTCACCGATTTTGTATGGAGATCCACTTATCTTATATCAGATTTCTTGAGAAGCTTGGATTTCCATACGAAATCGGCGGCGCTCGGCGATTGCGTTTCAGCGATCCGTGTTTGTACAAACTCGTACTTGGGGTACTGAACTTTACGTATTATTCTGAAAGGAGGTTTATCATTATTGCCTTTTGTGGCAATGTGCGATGTGTAAGTTGCTCGTGTTTTAGACACTTTTTATATGTTCTTGTGTTGTATGGGTACTAATTATTATTTTGTTTTAAACATGTTTACTATAAAAGTATCTACTATTTTTTCTATCTAGTCACTACGACAGACATTTCTGCCAGTGTCAAGGTTTAAAAAATATGGGTTAAGTCAGTCAATCGTCAAGTCGGCTGTCATTTGTTTTATAGGGAAAATGGTGCATAATTTTCCCTTCAACGAGTTCCATAAAATCCTGATATCTAATAACAGTTTTTATTTAAATAATTTATACATTATGCTGATACGACCTACTAGACATTGTTACCTCAAGTAGGTACCTACTGTTTGGCTAAAATTCCACCAAAATTATACAGCAAAACTCAATATACATTACAAAAAAAAATTGTAGCAACTATTTTCAGTTTATTTAACGTCACTCTCTACTTGATATCTACGTCAATTTAACTGTGTATACCTACTGTTTAATAGGTATTGTTGGTAGTAGCTCTACCATGAGTTTTGACAATCTATACTCGCTAGCGTAGTGTAGTGTAGCTAAAAAATGTATGAAGATTTGTACAGCGCCTCTAGCGGATAGTTGAGTACTAAAAATCGTAATACTAATATTTACGTAACTACTTAAAGTCAGGCGATTTTACTGTGACAACTTATGGTAGAGGTACAGTATGCGCCCTAAGTTGTGACGTCTGTCAAAATCTATCTTATTCCAGTCCAAAATATGTCGCACGATATTACAAAGGCAATCCGTTACGACCAGACAGCTAGTGGTTCCTAAACTAGTTATGCCAAACACCTAATGCGAACGAGAAATGGGGCCAGATGGGCCATTAATCATATGATGTTACGCCTAGGGATACCTAGGACTTGTAGCCTAAGCCCGTATCCTAGAGTCTCAAAACCTGCCAGGTTTTTAATCACGTTCAGTTTCTATAGTCATCATCATCATTATCATCGACCTATATCAGTCCACTGCTGGACGTAGGTCTCTCCTAAGACGCGCCACTGCTTCTATAGTAACTCTTCGGTATTCAGTGGCATTTTTTGTAAACTGATGTGTCTGTGACGTTATTATTGTTATAAATACAACTCAATCACATCAGTCACAGAAATAGCACAGAATACCGATGAGTTACTATAGAAACTGAACGAGATTAAAAACCTGGCAGGTCTTGAGAGTCTAGAATAGGACCTCTGAGGTTAGTAGATAAGGATTTAATTATCCTAAGCTGAAGATTCTCTTTTTAGGACCTTTTGAAGTGCTGAAGGGTTTTCAAATGTTCATGAATATTTTGAATATTAATTTTATTTATTTATTTAAATCATAGAAACACACTTTGAACTATTTTATGCAAAAGACTTATGATATATACATATAGCGGTACTAATTTAAAAGAATAAAACGAAAATATACTTCACTAATGCCAACAATAATATAAGCTAACTAGAGCACCATGTCACGTAGTCTCCTTATTAGGAGTCTTCAGAAAATCTTCAAAATAAAAAAAGTTCATTGAGACATCTCAAATACGTGCCCTTGACTTTAAGCCCCAGCTTATCTAAAAAGGGCCACGTTAAAAATATTACATAATCAACATACACCTTAATTTGAGGTCTAATCTTACGCGTGGCTTCAAAGAGCATAACGATCTTTACCATGCCTAAAACAGCATTAAATCATAATTTGTTTCAAACCATACAAAAATAAAACATATATTCACGGACATTTCACACATCACTCTAGTCCCAAACTAATCAAAGCTTGTACTATGGGAACTAGACTGCTGATAGAATACTTATATACATTTTTGTTTTTGTAACATACATGGATTTAGATTTAATACTAGATTTAAGTTATTTAGAATAGAATTCTGTTATGCTGCCATATTTAATAAATAAATAAATGGAATAGATAGACAACACCCAGACAACACATATAGAGTGAATAGACTGAACCTAACAAAATTGTCGACGGTGCGGCCAATACCTGTCTCTTTTTGTTGCGTAATGACAAGTTGCGGCCAATACCTGTCTCTTTTTGTTGCGTAATGACAAGGTGCGGCCACTACCTGTATCTTTTTGTTGCGTAATGACAAGGTGCGGCCAATACCTGTCTCTTTTTGTTGCGTAATGACAAGGTGCGGCCAATACCTGTCTCTTTTTGTTGCGTAATGACAAGGTGCGGCCAATACCTGTCTCTTTTTGTTGCGTAATGACAAGGTGCGGCCAATACCTGTCTCTTTTTGTTGCGTAATGACAAGGTGCGGCCAATACCTGTCTCTTTTTGTTGCGTAATGACAAGGTGCGGCCAATACCTGTCTCTTTTTGTTGCGTAATGACAAAGGTGCGACTAATGGCAGCACAATTGTTTTATCTCTCTCCCTCTTTCTTTGCCATACCTGGATGGGAAAAGTTCAGTCTATTCTCAATGTCCATATTTTAAACTTACTAAAAGTAATTTGATTTTAACGGTCATAGTATTGTAGAAGGTTTACTAAAACAACGTCTTTATCAGCCTTGTAGGTGTTTCGAACGTGTTATGAAGCTCTTACCTCCCTTGTTGAGTGCAGAGGACCCAGTATCACTCTCAGATGCTTTTAAAGCAATTTGAACTTTAGCTACTAGACTTTAGGTTCATTATTGTCAAAACTGTTCGCTCCGTGGAAACTATCGACAGAGAAAGGACTGAGCATTCCCTATCAAGGGCCCCGATTGTGTTAAATTGTTCAGCTTAGTTTCACCAACGTACGTATTTTGGAATTGCGATAAGCGTGTACCAAACACATTCAACATTCGAACGTGAGCCGAATATTATGACATAGCCGCTGTCACACGAAAGAAAAAAAGATGAGCGGTCAGCCGTTTACAGCGATACGAAGTTGCACACGCTACGTACACGTTACGTTGGTGAACCTTAGCTACTGGTTATACAAACCGTGTCCGTTACAATTCAGCACGATCGGAGCCCAGGTAGATACGGGTGGCAAAGAGTTAAAAACACAAAACAAGCGTAGGTACCTACTGATAATAGTTGTCTATTACTACATAGACTTGCACATATACATTAATGATAACAAGTATTGGCCGCACTTGTCAATATCGTAACGCTAATGCACAGTCATTTCTTTATGTCTATGGTGTAAACGCAATTCCCGAAAATGTCGACTAAATGTCAAAATGACAGCTTGTCACAAAAGTATGAAAACACAACGAAGGTTTTATTGACACTTGAGTTACATTACCGTGTCAATGCGACGACAAACAACTTGATTTCAGAACAATGTTGCCATGGTATCTGAATTGAGTACCTACCTATATTTAATTATTTTATGAATAAATTAAATTAAGTAAATAAAATAAAAAGTTAGCAACAATATTTTACGTATTAAAGCTTTAGAACATTAATTATAACATAATCAAATGAAATGTATGCAACATTTCTATTTAAGTAGGTATCACTAAATACCTACAATAAAATTAAATATTCACATACATTTCTGACGTATTTTAATTCTAAACTGAACATAGTAGTTATCAGATTTCTGATGGATTACTTGATTAATTAGTTTTGCTATGTTTCTTCAAAATAATATTTGTACAAACATAGCCACACTCCGTAACAAAATAAGTGTCTTATAAATCAGTTTGTTAAGGTAGATTTAATGGGTAGAAAAGTGAAGCTCCAAGAATTATAACTATAAATGCTTCTTGGCAAATGTTGTGGGGCTACCAGCAATTTTGGGCGAGTTTCCCTTTTATTGAGGTCTCCGGAAAGACTTTAGGGCTGGTAGTAAAATTACGGACCGGAAATAGATGAAAATATATAAATACGTTCCTTCTATAGCGTAACTAGGTACAGTAGGTCTACCATGAGTTTTTACTATACTATATTTACTATACTCGCTAGCGTCTGTAGTTAAAAAAATGTATGAAGATTTGTACAGCGCCTCTAGCGGATAGTTGGGTACTAAAATTCGTAATACTAATATTGACGTAACTACTGTAGTAAAGTCAGGCGATTTTACTGTGACATCTCATGGTAGATACACTGATAATGAGCTCATTGTAGGTACGGTTGTGTGAAAGTGACGTGAAAATATGAATTGAAGAAAGATTGAAAATTTTGGTGAACTGAAAAGTAAAAGTAAGTAACTCAAATTGATTTGTTCGTTTAAAATATACCTACGCCAAGTCAATTATATATATAATACGCGGGTAGATGGGAAACTCTAATTAGACCTCTCTTAAACATAAAAATATTAAATTAATTTTACCTTAAAAACTTTTTAGGCTGTAGGTACAATAAATATTTTGATCTTATATAAATTAAATTCCTTGTCCGTAGAGCGGCATTAAGACACCAGTTAAATTAAGCATGTTTTTTTGTAAGTATATAATTGTTTGTTCAATCTATTTCTAGGGTTCGGAGAGCATTAAAAACCCGGTGAAAAATAAAAATAAAAGCCCAACCTAAAAACTACCCTTAAATTATTCCCTGGTCTTCATAAACCGTCGACATTGCAGATTTATCTTCAGGTTTGCCGAGCACTTAGGCTCCGGCAAATAAGATATTGTTTGCGATCCATTACGGCCCGCGTTCGTGACGATGATGACAGCCTAATTATGTTCGAGTACACAGCCGGTAATGGAATGGAAATTCTAGATTTTTCGCTTGAATTAATTATGTTTTTGTGCGCGATATTCTTACACTTAGGCCTAAAAGTGGATAAAAACTACTTAATTTAAAACAAAGTAGATAACATTTGGGGGAAAAAATCCCAGTAGTTCTGTCAACAGAACTACTCAACAGAACAGGTGGGAGTAAACGTCTTCGGGAAAGTATTACGAGTTCGTGAATAGTAGTTTTTGATTCAATTTATGTCTTAGACAAAAGATTTTGATAACATGAATAATATGTACTTAGGTAAGTAGTACAGTAGTAATACAGTAGTAGGTAAGTACTTATGTAATAAATCTTATATTGTTGTTTAGATAAAATACAATAAAAAAAGGGATCATTTTTGATCTCTTTGTATTCCTTTATTTACCATGTTTTATATACTTACTTGTAAAAAAATAATTGAAGCAAAACCAGATGTTCTTAAATTACGATCACAAAAAGATTGTGATCGTATTTTACGTTGAATATTTTTTTACAAGTCTCTATAAAACGTGCTAAATAAAGGAATTCAAACAAACAAATTTTATTAAGGTATGTATCCAAAATTATAAAAATAATTTTGGAATTTTCTTTGCCAGACATAAGTGCAGACAAAACGATTTTACCTTATATTCTAAGACAGTCTACTTTTACTTTTTATAAGATTAATCTCTTATGCCCGATTTGCACATCTTGCCAAAGATGACTTCATTTATTTTTATTTATTTATTTTATTTATTAAGGGTATCCAACGAAATAAACACATAAAAATACAATAATACAAACAAAGGACTTAAATCTAAGTGTTTTCCCAATTAAAGGACACCACAACATGCAAATAATAATAAGAACTCAACTAAACTATGTACAGAAAAAAAGTTACTTTAACTTAAAAAACATGTAATTATTAGGCAACTAAAATAATGTAAAACTAGATTAGGATAAAAGTTGGAAAGAAGTACACAATTAATGAAACATACAATATAAAAAGTTGGGTAAGGAATTATTCAAAAGTAAAAGAAGACCAATGTTAACAAATTAAAATAATATAATGTGTGGTAAAATAAGTGTTGCATTGATAAACATAGTATTGATAAACATATAATTAACTTGTCAATGATGCAAGTTAACTCGCCACTGTACTTGTTGATGTGTAAATAGGGCTTTAGTGAGTTCAACTGACAAGTAAATTACGATTAGAAAACAGGATGCACTTAGAGCTAAGATCTCCGTAAATTGATTACCTTCTGTCAGAGGCGGCCTTGTTTATAGCCTTTAATGCAGTTTATGTGACTTCAGACTTATTGATATAAACTATCCGTAACATAGATCCAGGCTAAGGAAAAAGTTAAGCTTTCAATTTTTATTTAATTCTGGTAGCAAAAGTTTTCCGCAAAACTAATTTGAGAAGCTAGTATAGGCTGGCTGCGTTTGAATTTGTAGACTCTTACATGAAAACGGAGTAGGATAGTTACGTAAGAACTCCGTGAGACGATACCTATCAACGTAAGCTATGAATACCTAATAACAATATAATTGAAGCACGAACAGTTTAAATCTAAAGTTGCTCTGTTGGCTATTGATAGGTTGAGGTTACTGCAGTAGTATCGAGCACATTTAATGGATACTAAACTATATGGTTACGACTGCTTGCAAGTATTATATGTATTGATCCTGAAATAATTTCCAAATAGTGTAACCTCAAGCGACGGTCATTAAATTATCGCGTGCTCTGCTTGCGTGTGCTGCTACTTACAACTTAGCAGTAATCGTCTTGAAACCTCACCAATTAATGGCGTAACTCACAACGAACCAACCCTCGGAACTTTAAAACTTACTAAAATGCTCTCGGCCCCAAGTTAAAATGCGTGCGAACTGAGAATACTTCCGAAATTGTTAAGCTACCGCTGCCGGTCCCGCGGTTTGAAAAGTTACTTTTAATAAGTTCAGCGGTGCGACACGCGGCGCTTCAAGCTTCTACTTGTTTAATAGCTTTTTTTGTCCGCGCTACGAAGTGCTACGGCTAACTTTACAGTCCGCGGCGGCAATGAAACTCCATCAAGCAAGGTGGCACGTCTCCGAAAGCTTCACGGAACGAGGAAGGTGGGGCGCGCGGGACGAGGCGAGGCGCCGCGACGCTCAGTCGGGCGCCGGCCTCGTGCAGCGCCGGTCGCCGCGGATGGGGCGCGTCAGGTAACGCGGCATGCGGCCCGCGCTCGCCGCGCTCGCGGTGTGTTGCGCGGTGGCGCGCGCTGAGCCCTCGCGCTCCGCGCCGCGCAACGCCACCCCGCACCATGTGCTCCAGTGCTCCGATGGCCTGATGCTGCCCACCTGGAATCCCCTCGAAGATGTCCCAACTTTGGAAATCACACTTCGGGGGATCGTCTACTTTTTGGTGCTCATGTATCTCTTCATCGGCGTCTCGATTGTTTCCGATCGCTTCATGGCAGCCATTGAAGTTATTACATCTAGGGAGAAGGAAGTGCGCGTGCGACGAAATGGCAGCGACCAGATCGTCGTCGTTCGCGTTTGGAATGAAACCGTTGCTAATCTGACGCTCATGGCTCTCGGGTCAAGCGCACCTGAAATTTTGTTATCGGTTATTGAAATTGCTGGTAAAAACTTTGAAGCCGGTGATTTAGGACCTGGAACCATCGTGGGGTCGGCCGCTTATAATTTGTTTGTGATTATGGCAATCTGTGTAGTGGTGATACCCGATGGAGAGGTGAGGAAAATCAAGCACTTGCGAGTGTTTTTAGTGACAGCTACCTGGTCAATATTTGCATACGTATGGCTCTACCTCATCTTAGCTGTGATTTCACCCAACGAAGTAGAAGTATGGGAGGGGCTTGTCACATTCCTGTTCTTCCCAGCGACCGTGATGACTGCATACATCGCTGACAGACGTCTTCTTGTATACAAATATTTGAAAAAAGGATACAGAGTAAATGAAAGAGGTGTGATAGTGGAAGGAGAAGGAGATGGGTCAGTTGAAATGGCCTTGAAACCGAGTGGTGATGATTTTGCTTCCGATGATGAAGAAGGCAGAGAAGTTGAAAAGTCAAGAAGAGAATACGTAGCAGCATTGAGAGAGCTACGCAGACAACATCCAGAAGAAGATCTTGAAACAGTCGAGCGGATGGCATTGGAAACCTTGATGTCACGCGGTCCGAAGTCAAGAGCTTTTTACAGAGTAGCTGCGACTCGGAAGATGACTGGTGGTGGTGACTTCTCACGAAAGATATCAGAAAGGGCACAAAGTGACTTGAGCGAGGTGAAAGCAGAGCTGCAAAGACGTGAATCAGGTTCTATATCCCTTGAACCTCGAGGCCCTAACGTAAGATTTGACCCTTCACACTATACAGTTTTCGAAAATTGTGGGTCCTTTGAAGTCAGAGTAGCTCGTGCTGGTGACTTGAGTGGAGAGATTACTGTTCAATATACAACTGAAGATGGAACTGCTGAAGCAGGTTCCGATTACGTCAGCGCTCAAGGGGTTCTGGTCTTCAAGCAGGGCGAAACAGAGAAAACCTTTACCGTCCAAGTGATAGACGACGACGTCTTCGAGGAAGACGAGCACTTTTATGTGAGATTGTCGTCTCCTAGAGGAGCCTCAATAGCTTCTCCGTCTACAGCCACAGTGGTGATTCTAGATGATGATCACTCCGGTGTGTTCGCGTTCCCTCAGAGAGACTTTGAGTTGACGGAGTCGGTGGGGACTTATGAACTGCGTGTGGTGAGAACAGCTGGCGCGAGGGGGAAAGTCAGGATACCGTACTGGACTGAGGACGGGACGGCAAAGGGGGGCAGTCAGTACGAGCCAGCACAAGGCCACATTTTCTTCGAGAACAACGAAACTGAGTGAGTACTTTTATTTTTTACTGAGGTATGAGCAAACTTTTCCTAATTAAAGTCGATACTTTTAAAAGGTATGAGGTAAAGGTATACTTCTTAATTTATTATGAGAAACTTTTACAGTTGTTAAACAATTGTTAGTTAACTTAGAAAATAATACGAACAGAATTGGACGTGAAACATTTCTGGAATAAAAAATGAAACGGGAGCTGAAAATAAATAGAGAATCTACATAATGCTACGTTTCAAGATGTCGCAGTAAAAACTGAACGAATCGGACCAAAACTAAAATCAGAACTCTTTTTTCGGTAAAATATTTTTTGTGAAAATAGCAAACCAGCGTTTTACTTGTGTAATTTTTGTAGACATTTCCTTGACAGATTTCCAATTAATACCTACAGAGCTTATAAGCTGGTGTGTAACTCAAAGGTACCTACTAGCCACAGCGGGAATTTGAATCTTACTAATATTATAAACGCAAAAGTTTGTATATGTAGATGGATGGATGTGTGGATGTATTTTTTGTTACTCTATAAACTACTGAATGGATTTAAATGAAACTTTAAAATAATGTAGTTTACACACTTAAACGATAATTTATAAAGTTATATGCGAATTGACAAAAATATAACAATAGCAAGACGAAGTAGGCACCTAGTATTATGAAAATATAAAAAATTAAAATCTTTTTCGAGTTCTGATTATAATAAAAGAGCGTGGCTGGATATGCAAGTAGAGGAAGGCCGAAAAATGTGGTTGGATTGTGTGAAAGAGGATATGAATGTGAAAGGAGTAGACTCGGATTTGACGAATGATAGGAGTAAGTGGAAGAAAAAGACATGTTGTGCCGACCCCACCAGATCCTAGAAGAACGAGCAAGAAACTTACGGCCTGGTTCCTACCGTTTTTTTATATGATCCTTCTTACAAAGAATTACAATTAAACTAAATTAAGTACTGAAGTTCCAGTGCGGTGTCAATTTAATTTAGTTATAATACAAATAATATACAGTCATGACAGTCGTGTGACGTGTTGATCTGTGGTGCCAAAATGGTGCCAGTACTTCCTATGCGAATGGTCACGGACGTACGTGATACCCGCCCGAGGTATTTACCGTAATAGGGCTGGCTCAAGGACGGAAAGTTTTCTAATTTCTCGGCTTATCGGAAACAAGCTGGGGTAATAAATAATTATTTATGTTTGTTTCTTTATATATTTTCATCAATTATAACTGATTTAAGTACTTATTGAATCGTAAACCGTCGTGAAGTTGATTTAGCCAAATATATTTTATCAAAACACTAATAGTTCACTTAGAAGTTCTATTATTATTTTATATTACTAATTCTACTAAACAATTACTTATCACAATTTTTTTTTATTTAAAAATTAATCCTACGTCATTAAAAGTAGGTGTCATAAAAATATCTTAATTACTTAATAAAACTTATCCAATTACAGTGACCTTCCAAAGTGGTGCCATAAGACAGCAAACCCTTGGATTATCTAAACCCGATTATACAGCATTCGCAGGGGCCGAATACCCTTAGCACTACTTTCTGGCGCCATCGCAAAATCTTCATCTTCTTGGGTGTTAATAACTCTGAGCTTAAAACTTGAGTAGAACTCTGCTACTCTTATCACCCTGTAGCGTCGGTAAGGTCTTCCCTAGGTGGTAGGGCACAAGGGGAAAGATAATACGGGCACTTAGGTACTTACAGAGTTTTGGAAGTTGCTACAAGATGGCGCTAAAGGAAGGGTTCTATCAAGTTATCAGTCATTGCAAATCATCAATCCAATTGATCAGTCAATGTTTTCATGCCAATCAAATAATGGAGTTAGTCTCACTAGTGATAGTCAGCCGATAACGATGCATTGCCACACTGAGCACGTCCATTCTGAAACGAACCGAGATTCTTCACTAATATATTAATATTATACTAAATTCATCACCTAAGAAACATTATTATACTTTCAATATCATCATTGAATGATGATGATACTTATAATTTTTTTTTTTTTTTTTTTTTTTTTTTTTTTTTTTTAAGTAGTTGTAACATTTTTATTATACTTATTACATGCCTTAACAAAGTGTTTCATTTTAAGCTTAGGAGTTTAACAAATCAATTGTCTTTGAAATTTGGGAGTAAATAATAAATAAATAAATAAAAAAAGATTTATTTTCTCTCAACAATAGGTATAACATCAAATTTGTAAGTACATATTATTTTAGATTGTTATTTACGTTTGTGTTAACCTGATTTGCGAGAGACTGGTGCCTGAGATAGGTTTGAAAAAACCTGTATTACAGGTCACCAGGACTCCGCCAATTATTGGGATAAAGGCAGGGAAATTCCCTTACCTTTATCCCAATAATTATTTCAATAATACAAAATAATATTATATATATATTGAAAGTTTAAAGTAGGACATAGACAAAGCTTAAAATAAATTCACACAAGGACACATAGACTCCCTGTCGTTCCGCAGGCTGAAGCAAGTCTTTTATTTATCAAACATCAAGATCCTACCTTTGATGGAACTTAACACAATCCGACCCCAAAAACCTTTAAACTGTATTAAGCTCGCAAGCGAATCGATAGCACCAAAAACGAGTGCTCAGTTTCAGCAGTCCATTTGACCGCGTAGACCATCCAACCGCACGTAATCGAAGACCAATCTACTCACTGCCTGCTGTCTATTCTGTGGCACTAGTGCGGCTTCGAAACCTTACAACAGGGACTATTTTCGGAGCGCAGAATACATAAATCCCTAGAACTTCCGCTTCTGTAAGCGCCTACTTAGTAACACCTGCTAAAAGTAATCTGTACCTCTACCATGAGTTGTCACAGTAAAATCGCCTGACTTTAAGTAGTTACGTAAATATTAGTATTACGAATTTTAGTACCCAACTATCCGCTAGAGGCGCTGTACAAATCTTCATACATTTTTTAACTACAGACGCTAGCGAGTATAGTATATAGTAAAAACTCATGGTAGAGCTACTGATGGGATATTATTAGGATTTCTAATATCACTATAAAGGATGTCATAATTGACTTTTATGTATTTTTATGATTTCCCAAATTACAGTCATATTTTACTCTAATTAAATAAGTTTTTATCATCATCAACCTATATTACAAGCTTGTACAAGTTTGGCTTAGTTTATGACGAGTGAAATGTTCGTATCTAATTATGCAAATGAATCAAATATTTTATTTCAGCTCACACAGAAGGTATTACAGCCATATTTTGAAAACAAATAATGTACGATTGGTACTGATTTGGATCAGTTGAACTATCTATAGATCGTTTGCAACGGTCTGTAGATAGCTCAACTGTTTCAGTATTTTATATGTATGTACATTTTGTAAATACTGTATAGTCGTAAGTTTGTTTGTGAATAAATAATAAAAAAAAAACGCATAGTGATAGATATTATAAATAGATGCATAGTAAAGAAATATTTCGTCTATCAGTCTACTGCTGGACGTAGGTCTTTCAGAAACTCGTCACAGAGCCCGGTCTTTGTCTTTTCTCATCCAATGTTTGCGTTACATTCTGAAAATCGTTACCCTATCTCGCCAGATGGCGTCCTAGACTACGCTTGTCTAAACTTGGTCTCCACTATTCGTTTGCTCCAACGATTGTCGGTTGTACGGTACACATGGCCAGCCCACTGTAATTTCAGCTAGCTTATTCTCTGTAATGTCGACCACCGTGATTTTATGCAGAATAATTTAGATTCGAATTATAGCCTTTACAATTCTAGTCGAAAGTTGAATGCAACGATCATTGCACATAGATATCTAGAAATACCTAGAAAGCTATGTCTAGTAATCTAGAGGCGTTACTCTTAGCTATGTATTATATTATCCACGATACCTAAATTGCTTTTTTATTAAAGATTTATTTACAAACAAACTAACAACTAATAGTATAAGACACAGTATTTACAAAATGTACAAAACCCCACGTTCTTTTGTCTGGTGCAATGTTGATCGGTACTTTAACTCAAAATATAAATAAATAATGCTGGACAATCCACACAACATCATTTAGCCCCAAGCTAAGCAGAGCTTATGTTATGGGTACTAGAAGACTGACATACTTAATACAATACATAACATAGATAGATTTTTTATTATACATATAAAATGATCAAACAGTTTTAAAACTACAAAACGATCTGCCAACAATGACATAAAATATTACACTCGTATCTACGACGTCCGAGTCACAAAGACTTGGCTGAGTCAACGCAAAATCCTTTCATGTGCTTTAATGCGTTTGTCGTTTAAGGCTAGTGCACACAGGTTTTGGGGAATTGTTAACCTAAATGGGAATTATGTGTCAAAATGGGGAATAATACATACGGGAAATTATGTGTTTATATTATACTAACAATTAAAAAAACTAGTATTTCACTAAAACATCATTGAAATTCTCAGTTCAGATCATATTTAAAGAAATAAAAAAATTGTGTACCTATACATCCTTTAGTTTAGAAATTAAGCCATCCTAATGGTATGAAAAAAAGGCAACCTGTCTCAAATTAAACAAAGCTTGCGACAGATAATAGCTGATAAAATACTTATACACATTTATTGTACACATAGAAACACGTAGAACAAACTGTGTGACGATCATTTTTTCTTCTCGATGAGGATCGAACACACGACCCACAACATGAAAGGCAGAGCTACCAACTGAGTCAAAGTCAAAGTCAAATATTTCTTTATTCAATAAAATCACAAGGATCATTTAGAATCGTCTTACATACTAGGCGATTCTAGGTGCCAGTTCCACGCGACCAGAGCCTAGAAGAACGGGCAAGAAACTTGAGCTGTGAGACTGTCCAATATCACATTGATATCTAGAACAATACACCCTGGCCTAGTTATTAGACAAGTGTCCATGTTAATATGCATTTAACAGAATGTGACATAAATCGTATTCTAATCGTCTTGACAAACTATGCAGGCACCATTCTAAATATACACCAATCGATAGAGACTTCAGTAGGAATTATTTATGAACACTTTTATACTGACTGTACATAGAGTTAAACTGGTAAGCACAAAACGTGTTAAATTTTAGTAACATTGAATAGAATAGAATTCTTTACTTAGCCATATGGTGTCCCATATTGCTGGACAATCCACACAACATCATCTAGCCCCAAGAGGTTGTGTTATGGGTACAAGAAGACTGATATACTTAATACAATACATTACACAGATAGATATTTTTTATTATACATATATAATACCCGGATCACCCGGAATAAATATTTACAGATCGTACAAACATTTATCCCGAGGCGGGAATCAAACCTGCTGCTTCGCGTCGCAGGCGGACCTTCGCCCACCGCGCCACATCGCGCATCGGTCGTCAAAATATTGTGTTCTAAATGGTGAATTAATAACTATGAAATATTTCAGTACTTTAATTTATGCTTGAACATATAAAAAGATATAATTATTTTTTGTTGAAATAGTGAAATACAAACATGTGCTCTATGTATATAACCGAAAGTTTGTATGTGTGTCAATTACATTGTCAGTCTTCTGTACTCACGTACTAATGTTTTGTGGTACAAAAAATTCTTTATAGTTTTCGTGTGCACTGGCCCTTATATTATCAACAGTATTGTAGAGTAAACTCGCGGACGTGGAAGGAATCGCAAAAAGGGTTAAAATATGCTTTGGGAAGTATGGAGTTTGCTTGACCCAAGTGGATCCGACTGTATTGATGTCACGAAATCATAATAACTTTTATCTTAAATTCGTTTTTAGGGGTCCGTAGCTAAAGGGTAAAATGGAACCCTATTACAACGCACTTCCAGTACCTAAGTGTTAAAAGTGCTACGTCAATGCGGTTGTTTAAAAACAAACTTAAAACATGGCTTGTGGATCAGGTGATTGAGGATTGTTTTGAATAAGAATCTTGAAGTAATATGTATTCTTTCCAAATAGATTATTTTATTTGCAATTTTATATATTTGACGTTTTGTAGTGTCGATGTCCGACTGTCTCTCTGACTCGCTCTTAGCCGGTTTTACTGTATTTTTTTTATAAATATCTACATTAATAGAACATTACACTCAAATAATAATAATAAATATTCACGGGCCATTCACACATCGCACTCTAGTCCCAAACTAAGCAAAGCTTGTACTATGGGAACAAGACTGCTGATAGAATATACAGTTTTTTGTAAATACATAGATTACATAGTAACAAAAAAGTACACAATTCGTCATTTTACGGGTTAGTTTGTTTTCGTATTTCAAATGCTGATGCTCTCAAAGTAAATAAACAATAAACATTAGCAGGCAACACTAAACATTAGCGGGCAACACTGTAGCAAGTTTGATTAGCATCCTGCTCCGAATTGACAGCGTTTATATACGTTTCTAGAAATACTATTAAATATGACGGGATTTATTACAATATAAATCTATTATTGTTTATGATTTTATCTTGTTATGTTTTATTCTGTTATACTTTGTGCTGTTGGTTTTCCTATAAATAAAAAATATTTGAGTTTGTTGCATCATTTTTATAGATCATATAGGTCTAGTTTATAGGTCTTAAATCAAAATTTGAACCGAACATGACCACGTCACTCTGAAATACAATAATAAATAATAATGTCTACCCACACATAGATATTACAGTACTATCTACATAGCCTTTATATTATGACAGAGACTTTATTTTAGGAAATTTGTTAGTTTTTTAGTTAAAAAAAAAACTAACTATATGATCTAGACTAGAACTTTCTGCTCTCAGTGGCCTAATGCGGTCGTAAATTACGATTATAACTGCATTATTATTCTGAAAAATAAGCGCCTTAGCTAAATAGACATTTTGCATATTATTAAGAGCATGTAAAAGGTGTAAAAGCCTTTCTTTTTTATCCCATTTTTTTTAACGCAACACTGCCTGTTTTATAAACCGACTTCAAAATAGTTTTGTATATTATGTACCTACTTATGTAAGTTATTGGTTCATTAAGTGCTGACCTAGTACTTTCTTTAAAAATGTGTTTTTACTACTTTTCGAGAACAATTGAAGGCTTTGGGTTTGTTAATTTTTGTAAAATAAATTATTAATCATTATGATGCTACAACAAAATACAGTTGTAGCATCGACACGATAAGAAGAAGATCATTATGATCTATCAGAATGAATTTTGATTACAACTTTGATTACATTTGTTTTCCAAACGATAAGATATTATTTTTGCATTTTAACATTTATAAAAGACAGACAAAAAAATATGCAAAAAAGTTTGGTCGTTCCAAGGTTGTTGAATTAATCACTGAAAATGTTTGCATATATTTATGTAGAGTTATTTAGGTGCATTATTTTGATTCAGTTATTTTTGAACCAGGCCGTAGTTTCTTGCCCGTTCTTCTAGGCTCTGGTCGCGTGGAACTGGCACCTAGAATCACCTAGTATATAAGACGATTCTAAATGATCTTTGTGATGTTACTGATAAGGTTTAATTGGTTTTTTTTACCTTTCTAGACAAAAAAATTATTATCACTAAATAAGTAAGATGATATCTATAAACATTTATGACAACGTATTTAATACCGAACTTAGCAAAGCTTGTATGATGGAAAAAAGATTGGTGATATAATTTAAAAAAAATATACATTTAATCAATACGGAACTTAAAAACAACACAATAAATTTATGTTTGCTAGAAATGTCTTGATGGGACGAACCCACGAAAGCGCAAACTGAGTTGCGACGCGTAAAATACATATTTATGAAGAAAACGGATAAGATAGGTACAATATCAAAACTAAATCGACGTTGTAGTTCAATTAAAAAAGCTAATCAAATATGCACCTTAACACAACCACAAATGGTTCAAAATCTTGATTATTCCATTAAATATAAGCGGTTCTGCGGTCGCCTCTAGAGTACTATGTTTATTATATACCTCTAAATAGCTGTTATTATGATTTAATTTGGACTATGTTAGGTATTGAGGTAAATGTCATTATTTGCGTCATTACTCGTTAGAAATAACAGTACAACTAGGTTTATCTATAATGGCTGGTTTACACGAGCTTAGTAGCTAAGCGCTTAGTACTTGTCACTAATACTAAGTCCTCGTGTGTAAACACGCTGATTAGTGCTTAGTATTAGTGTTTGTGAATAGTGCAAGTGAATAGAGATCGATCCTATTTACTAAGCGACAAGTCGATACCCCCACCACGATTTACTAAGCACTTGTCGCGTGCTGACCGCATGTAAACAGCTCGACAAGTTAGTTAGTGAGTGTTTAGTTAGTTAGTTGTCCACAAACGTTTTCTTTTTAATGTTTGTCTTTCAAGCTCTTCGATCATGCTTGAAATAATAATGTTTGAATATTGTTTAAACACACTGCGCAAAATCAGGCGGCGTCGTTCCATTTCGAATGTCTGGTCACTAATGACTTCTACTGGCTCCAACGTGTAAACGGGTTACTTTTCACTTGTCATATTGAGGCTTAGTATAGTGACAAGTACTAAGCGCTTAGTTACTAAGCCCGTGTAAACCAGCCATTATACATGGTGGTTTATTTAAAATTGTGTGATTAGAAATATCGGAAATGTTATATGTGTAAACAATACATAAAAAAACTATTAAAATATAGAATAGAATATACTTTATTGTACACCAACATAAAAGGGAAACAAAAGCATTGAAATACCTAAAGTGTTAATTAAGGTAAAAAGTTTGTACAATGGGCGGACCTATAGCTAGAAGCAATCTCTTCCAGGCAATCTTTGAATGAACAATAAATGAAGGCGTACTTGCTTAATAAATATTAAAATCCGCTGAACTAACTGTTTATTTTGTTACCATTTACAGTTCTATAATACTTGCAGGTTCCCGCAACGTCTGTGCAGTTTAGTCACATTATATATTAATAATACATAACTTATGTGTTATTAAGATATGATGTTGTTATTCTGATGTATACGCAATATATAAGCTATTCAGCGCGACAATGCAGATCTTGGAGTAGGTAAGTAGTCCAATCCAGTATCTTGGATACGCTTCCGATTTGTACTGATGACAACTGATTTGGATCAGTTGAATTACTATAGATCGTTTTCAAGAGTCTGTAGATAGCTCAACTGTTTCTTATGTATTTTATATGCCTATGTACATTTTTTAAATACTGTAATAGTCATAAGTTAGCTATATTGTAAAGTTTAATTAAAATCTTTTCAGTCAAAGTCAAAGTCAAGTCAAAAATTACTTTATTCAGTAAAATCACAAGGATCATTTAGAATCGTCTTACATACTAGGTGATTCTAGGTGCCAGTTCCACGCGACCAGAGCCTAGAAGAACGGCCAAGAAACTTAGTATTTGCGTGATCAAGTAAAAAACATTACACCTTACAAGCTTTTGCTAAAATTTGTAGGATAATTATCTTGTATTTCTAGGAAATCTAATTATATTTCCATCGGTTTTGAAATAGGCCATCGCACGGGAATTCGCTTCTAGAATTACACAAATTAATTCCTCGATCGACGGACATTCGTCGCAGTCCTTATTCACAAATGTGTTTGAATATTAAAGTGTTTTTTTTGGTTAAGTATATAAATTGTAAGATTAATCGTATTATGAATGATTCTTTAGTTTTATAACGGGTATAATCAATAACTAATATCTATTATGATCTGTTCACACTTTTTTGTACCATTGAACTTTAATAATGGATAATACTAATACAAGATATATTGGGATCTCTTTTTTAGTTTTATAAAGAGTTTGTAAAGATCAAATATAGATATATTTAATATTATCTGTTCACACTTTATTTGTATTTTATATTCAAGAACTCGCTGCTAGCTATAGTAATACCAACTATAAATAAAAGAGGTTAAATTTTGTAAACGTTCAAAAATTTATACAATTCTTAAATCCTTCGATAAACAATTGATATTAAGTACTTCTGATAGTTTTAGTATTCCGAAGCCCTTGAGATTTTAATAGAGTAATAATGTTATTTTTAATCTTAAAACTTGAGGGTTAATTGAACTTGAAACCCGATGAAACATCAAGGATTTCCTTGAATTAAATAATAAAACTGCAGTATTACGACCTCCATAAACTGAAGTGAAACTCATTCACCAATCCAATCCAATTTTCCGATCAAACTTTTTTAACGTTATGGTGATAATTATATCTCATTACATAATGTTGACACATGACACATTTTTGTTTAAAAAATGTTTGATGTTTTTTATTGAGATTTTATATGCAGTAAAGTAGGTTAGCTAGGATCATTTCAAATTCTAACTTAATAAAACATTTTTTAAATAGCAATGCTGATACGCTGGGCCAGATACTCACCAGCCCTCGGGTCACGCGTCGCTTCGACTAGACGCCCAGAAATAATTTTGAAAACAATAAAATATAAAGTCTTCTTCTTCTTATCGTGTCGATGCTACAACTGTATTTTGTTGTAGCATCGTGTTGGAAAGATTAGCCAGAATTATTATTAAATATAAAGTGATAAAAATATCTGAATGTTAGTGAATAAGGCTGCGGGTCGAGCATTCCTTCACGTTAGTAGCTCCACGCCAACCTATCTATTCAGTAATTGGATTGGAAAAGGGTTTCTCGATATTCCGCCATCTGTGGAAAATACATTGAAGACCATGTCCATTTTCTTTTTAAGCTATTGCATAGCTTCTATCGCGGGCCTTGAGCGTGGAGACCGAATCCAGCAATTCCGTAACGAAAATAACCTAACACTCCGACCGGCGGCAAAAAATGCTATGCTTTACCGCGGCAGTCCCCGAGTGCCACACGTCTTTTTTGTTTATATGACATTTTGTTGTCAAATATTTTTTTAACCAACCAATATCGTTGACCTATTTATTCTACAACACTAATTTAACACACAATATAAACTGATTTAGTATATATTTGGCAGGCATTACAGCTCAGTTGGTAGTAGCTCTGCCTAAAAAAATATACGAATTCTATCAACAGTCTAGTTCCCATAGTACAAGCTTTCCTTAGTAATGTGTGAAATGATACAGTCGAAATAAAATCCTCCTCTTCTTATTGAATATGTCAAATTGAAAACCTTTTCAATTTAATTTTTTCAATGTATCATTGAGAACATCTACATAAAATAAGAATCTTTCATTGAATACGAACCCTTACCCTTCAGACCAAAAGGTGGGATTGCTACCACTAAACCAGCAATTCCCGCTTACAAAAAAGCCTATATAAACGCCATTTACTGAATAAAACCTGTATCGCCTTGCTTATTCATAAACACACCCCAATAACAATAAAATCACCGACATGCAATCTCGAAGAATACGCCAAGTTTTCTAAGAAATGGCTTTCCTTCGTATGTAAGTAGGTATGCAATATCCAGAATTACTGAGTGCCTAAGAATATATAGCCCAGCAAGATACAAGTCCTTACTATGTGGGCTCTGTATTATGGACACTGTAAAATTCAAAAACTAAGCGTGGGCCTCCGCTTACGTTTTTCAAGATCAGATCTATTTTACACAAAAGTAATTTAAAATTTTTAAACATAACTCAAAAAGTACGCGTAAGCGTAACGCGTAGGTACGCGTTTAACTTTGTATTTCAATCTCGGACTAGTCCGAGTCATAATCGGTTTAGTTCTCAAAAAGTGAGATCGTGAAACTCGGAATTTGACCCTGCAAGTCACAAGTCACCCTGCAACTATTACCGTTGCAAACTATCTATAATTATATACCTTAACTGATCCTAATCAGTACAACAGCCATTATGAACGAAAAAGTGCACAATAGCTGTATTGCCACATTGCATATCTTATACGCTGATTATTAAAGTCTTATATTTACTAGTGGCGCTGAGCTGGTAACAATAAGTCTTCAGAAAAGTCTAGAAAAAGTGGTGCCGGCATTCCCCTATTTTTTATCTCTTATCCAGTGGCATCTCATTAGAGGTCTACTTTATAGGGTTCTGTTAGTATTTACGACAAACGCAAGCAATAGTCGTAACTTCAAATTTAGTTTCAGATGTAATCGTGCAGGGAAGACCCAGAGCAATTTCAATTTAGAAAACATTGTTTTATATTCTTACTTTATAAAATGGGTATCTTGGGTATAAAATAAAAATATTCATGGACATTTCACATATCACCCTCTAGTCCCAAACAAAGCAAAGCTTGTACTATGGGAACTGTACCTCTACCATGAGTTGTCACAGTAAAATCGCCTGACTTTACTACAGTAGTTACAACTACAGTAGTTACAACTATCGTAAGCGCTGTACCAATCTTCATACATTTTTTTAACTACAGACGATAGCGATTATAGATTGTATAAACTCATGGTAGAGCTACTGGATTGCTGATAGAATACCTATATACTTTTTTTTTTGTAAATGTAACATAGAATACCTAGTAACACCCAGACACTGAACAAATATTTATGTTCATCACGCAAATTTGCTCTGGGTGGAAATCGAAACCACGACCCCCAGCATGGAAGGCAGAGTTATTACCAACTGAGATGTGAATCTGGTTCCTATATTAGGTACAAGGTTTGCTTAGTTTGGGGCTAGAGTCTGATGTGTGAAATGTGCGTGGATATGTAATAAATATATGAATTCTTATTCATATATTTATTCATTAACAATATGTACTTTATTCACAAACAAACTTACGACTATACAGTATTTACAAAATGTACATTTACATATAAAATACATAAGAAACAGCTGAGCTATCTACAGACCGTTGCAAACGATCTATAGATAGCTCAACTGATCCAAATTCGTGGATATTATTTTTGCATGTATAATGGAACACTTTAGTATCTCCGTTTCGCGCTTGGCCGACTTCCGGGTTGAACGCTGCCTGATGCATAATCAAACAGGGCCGGCTGCCAACTTCAATGGAAATTGTTTTTTTAATTGTCTTACTATTGATTTAGTTTTCTAATAAGAAGTTCTGATAAATAAAAAGACACTCGGGGACTGCCGCGGTTAAGCTATTGCATAGCATATTTTGCTGGACGCATGCACAGTGTTAGGTTATTTCGTTACGGAATTTCTGGATTCGGTCTTCACGCTCAAGGCCCGCGATAGAAGTTATGCAATAGCTCAAATAGTGTTTGGGACTAAAAATTATAGGTAATTATCCTCACTCGGACATAATTTTGATATCATTTTTCTCTTTAACAATTTAATGTAAGATTTTTATCTGCAGTTTTTGTATATAATTTAAGCGCAAAAAAAAATACGCTTAATTATCTTAAAGACATTTAATACCCAATTAAACAAAATACAATAAAACACGACTAACGATACAAAACCCGATATTATTATCTTGAATCATGAAAAGTTGTTTAAACAACAACACAGATTAATAGAGGATTATTAATCTGTATGTTTTAACTTTAGAAAGTATATTTGTTTAAACAACACATTAATAGAGTAAGTATATTAATCTGTAATGTTTTAACTTTAGGGTTTAATAGTATATCTTACATGTTTTACGTTTTTTCTCTATGTTTTATGAGTGTACAATAAAGAATAATATAAGCGCCCCTAGCGACTAAACTGTGGAACTTTTTTCCCAAAACCCTCAGGTACTTGATCCCACGTCACTCATGAACAGATAAATCGGTAGAGGCGTGACACCCAAGTTGTATTACCCACTGTCACCCGCAGTCAATACTGACCGTCACGTTGTTTTTGTGAAAATTCTTCACATGAGGGTTATTTGGAACTTATAGGGTTCCGTACGCAAAGAGTAAAATGGGACCCTATTATTGAGACTTCATTGTCTGTCTGTCTGTAAACATTAATCGTGATAGTTTTAATTGAAATTTTCACAGATGTATTTCTGTTGCCGCTATAAAAAACATTAAATACTAAACACTTATTTTTTTTTTTTTACTAAAACACAGGATCATATAAAACACGTTAGCAACCAAGCCGTAAGTTACTTGTCCGTTCTTCTTGGCTCTAGTCGCGTGGAACTGGCACCTAAAATCACCTATTATATTTCACAGCTTCATTCTTTGCGATTTACATGTTGTAGTCAGGTCTCCCACGTCACAGCCTTGCACGGTTTGTTTAGAGATTATTTTTCTCTACGATGATGACAACCCTATCCCGTCAAGCGCCGCCATCTTAGCCTCATTCGTGTTTCCGTGCTCATAGCCTTCGCACGCGTGTTATCCGTCTAAAATATCGAAATACCCTCAAAATGGAAAATAGAAAAAGAAGACGTGAAAAAGTTAGTGATGAAGAGGAAATCAGATCTAAGATTAAAAAACTTGAAAAACGATTGAATAAATGTCGCCGTCGTCGGATTATATCATCCGGAAGTGAATCAGAAGGTCAGTTACCTGTGTTTTATTTTTTCATAGCTAGTAGGTACATCTACCGTAATACATAGAAGAAATGTGATGCGTACTACCATGAAGGGTTGTTACTGTCACTTTATATTTCTTCTGAAATAAAGATAAACAAGGAAATGTGATGCGTACTACCATGAAGGGTTGTTACTGTCACGTTATATTTCCTCAAAAATGTTCTTGATGCGAGACACCATAAGGGTTATCTCTGTCATGTTAGATCGATACTCCGAACGATTTAAAAAGAACATTATAACTTTCCAGAATCTGGAAATGATGAACCTTCGACGCCGACATACACCTCTCCACCGCCGTCACCAGTTTCATCACCAGCGGCATCAATGTCTGACCCCGTGCAGTCTGCATCTTCTGCAACTTGTCCCCCACCAACTGAGATCAGTAATGCGTCAACATCAAAAGAAATAGAGGTGATTGACCCCGAGCTTGATGCCGACATACTCTCTCTGCTAGGTGATGCACCTAAAACAGATACCAAGTTTGGAAAGGGAGTACATAAAGACTTAGCCACGAGGTGGCAAGAAATTCTTGACAAAGGACTGTCAAAAGAAACAAAAGAGAAAATACTTACGGAATATTTGATACCCGAAAATTGCAGTTTACTAGTTGCCCCTAATCTGAATCCAGAAGTAAAGGCAGCGTTACCGGACCCCATGATAAAAAGAGATGCCGCCATTATGGCGAAGCAGAAACAACTCGGTATCGCTGCAGCTGCCTTAACACAAGCAGTCGAATTGATCATAGCTAAAGAAAATCACACAAAAATTCTCAAGCCCATAAGCGATGCGTGTCGGCTCATATGCGACAGTCATCACGCAGAAACAAAGACGCGACGCGGATTTGTAGTCTCATCTATCAATGCCGATTTAAGAGACGCTTTATTGGAAAGTAAAAGAGAAGCTTTACTGTTCGGTGACAACATTTCCGAAAAATTAAAATCAGCCAAGATTGTCAAAAAATCTGGAACAGATCTAAAACCAGTTAGAAACGAAAAATCTCAAATATTTAATAAAAATAATTTCATTAAAAACAACAAGAACGAGAAACGTTTAAACTGGAGAACCCTGCCTCGGAAGACGACGACCAAACCCGATGCAGGGAGACATCGTCCAACACAGCGGTCATTCACGAGGAGCAGCTTTCAACAGCGGGAGCAGCGGGAGCAGCGGGAGCCGCGGTACTCATCGGAGCGAGCACCAGCCACGAGGACATACAGGAGATACTAAATATCGAGGTACAATATTCTGGTCGACTCGGTCACTTTATTTCTAGTTGGCAACAAATTACTGATGATCCTATCATATTAGATTGGTTACAAGGTTATAAAATACCTTTTATGTCTGTACCATTTCGTAATGATGATCCTAGTGTTTATCCTAAAAATTATCAAGAACATCAGGATTTTAGTAAATCTATTACATTTCTATTAAAAATTAATGCTATATCTAGATGTACGCACAGTAAAGAAGAGTTCTTATCCTCTGTGTTTTTAGTCCCAAAACCCAATGGGGACCAGAGATTTATTTTGAATCTCAAATGTCTGAATAAATTCATAAAAAAGTGCCATTTTAAAATGGAGGATTATAGGACAGCTTCAAAACTTATTACTAAAAATTGTTACATGGCTTCTATCGATATGAAAGATGCATATTTTTTAGTGCCAGTTCACAGCGATTACAAGAAGTTTCTTAGATTTAAATACAATGGTATCCTATATGAGTTTAATTGCCTGCCTTTTGGCATTTCAACAGCACCATATGTTTTTACAAAACTATTAAAACCTGTAATGGAATATTTACGATCAAAACATCTTTTTACATCAGTTATCTTTCTAGACGATATACTTTGTATCGGCAGAGACTTTATAGAATGTCAGCAAAATGTAATGTTTACAAAAGATTTACTGGAAAATCTGGGTTTTATAATAAATCGCGAAAAAAGTTGCTTAAAACCAAATATGGAATGTAAATTCTTAGGATTCATTTTTGATTCAAAAAATATGGTACTAAAATTACCGAACACAAAAAGAATTAAAATAAAAGAACGCCTGAAACATTTCGAAAAAGCAAAAACATGTAATCTAAGAGAGTACGCAAGTTTTTTAGGTCTTTTGACATCTGCTTGCCCTGCAATCCAGTATGGGTGGATGTATACCAAAGATCTCGAACGTCTGAAATATCTTCGCTTACTTGACAATCCAAGCTATGAACAAAAAATTGCTTTACCCAGTAATTTAAAAAATGATATAAGCTGGTGGATGGAACATATAAAAAATGATTGTAATCCGTTTAGATTCAATGAGTTTAAATTGGAGATATTTTCGGACGCTTCGACAACTGGTTGGGGCGCCTACTGTGAAAGTAGCGAGTCTCATGGATTTTGGAAGAGTAACGAATCGGAGATGCATATAAACACTCTCGAATTAAAAGCAGCTTTTTTCGGACTAAAGGTTTTTGCTAGAGATTTATTTGATACCGAGGTATTGTTACGCATCGATAACGTAACTGCAATATCGTGCATCAATAGGATGGGAAGTGTACAGTACCCACATCTTAATGAAATAGCTAGAGAAATATGGCAGTGGTGCGAAAGTCGTAAAATAACAATATTCGCATCATACATTAACACCAAAGACAACATCGAGGCCGATTTTTTGTCTCGTAAAAAATTTATTGACACCGAGTGGGAACTATGTGACTTAGCATTTCAAAAAATTATTCGACGCTTCGGTCGTCCTAGCATTGATTTATTTGCAAGTAGGTGTAACGCTAAATGCCAACGCTATGTCTCATGGAAAAATGATCCAGATGCATGGGCTGTAGATGCTTTTACGATTTCTTGGTCAAAAATGTTATTTTACGCCTTTCCTCCATTTGCTTTGATTTTAAAAATGTTGCAGAAAATTATTCACGACAAAGCAGATGGTGTAGTTGTGGTACCGTACTGGCCCACTCAACCCTGGTTCCCAATTTTACAAAAAATAGCTATATCTGATCCACTGTATTTCAAACCAGATAAAAAATTATTAAAATCTCCTTTCAGATTATCCCACAATTTGCACAAGACACTTACCCTGGTTGCCGTGAAGTTGTCCGGAAGGTTTTATTAAATAAGTGTATGACACCTAATTCAGTTGATATTATGTTAGCATCCCTGTCAGAAAATACATACAAACAGTATGATGGATGCATTAAGGCTTGGTTAGATTACTGCAAAACAAATAATCTAAATCACTCAGATTGTTCAACTGTGATGATTATTAATTTTTTAACTACTATTTTTGAAAAAGGAGCTAGTTACGGTACAATCAATTCATATAAGTCAGCACTGTCGTTACTATTAGGATCAAACATTAATGATGATCGGATGAAAAGATTCATGAAAGGTGTATTTAGATTGAAACCAACAATTCCAAAATATGATTTAACTTGGGATCCAACTATTGTATTAAATTATTTATCACAACACTGGCCTAACAATACTTTAAAATTAGAAATTCTTTCGAAAAAGATAGTTTCTCTATTAGCATTGGTAACCGCACACAGAGTACAGACACTATCTCTCATTAAGTTATGTAACATTAAAACAGATAAATCTCAAATAATTATAAAAATTCCAGATTTGATTAAAACATCTCGATTGAACGCCCAACAACCTGTCCTAAAACTACCATTTTTTCATGAAAAACCTGAGATTTGTCCAGCAAGTGCTCTTTTAAGTTACATTGAAATGACAAGTACTTTGCGATCAGATGATCATAATCAATTATTTATTAGTTTTAGAAAGCCGTATAAAAAGATTTCTTCGCAAACATTAAGCCACTGGATCAAAGACACACTCGAAAAGAGTGGTGTTGACACCACTGTTTTCAGTGCACATAGTACTCGGCATGCGGCTACTTCTGCTGCTAATAGATTAGGCATTAATATAGAAATGATTAGAAAAACTGCAGGATG
This sequence comes from Ecliptopera silaceata, assembly GCA_932527185.1. Classification (NCBI taxonomy): domain Eukaryota; kingdom Metazoa; phylum Arthropoda; class Insecta; order Lepidoptera; family Geometridae; genus Ecliptopera; species Ecliptopera silaceata. The sequence goes on along the minus strand of OW052208.1, from coordinate 1,573,632 downwards.
GAGCCAATCATCCTCAGTTTTTGCCAAATTCTACAATAAACAATTAATCACAGAAGATTCAACACAATTCGCAAGAGTGATTCTGTCAAATAACAGCTAATCATTTATGTATTAATTAAAAAATTGTACCATACTTAGTAAATAAAAATGGTATCTAACTAATTATTATATTAACAAAAAACTTAATTATGTTCAAAATTGTACTTACATCTTAATGAATAAATCATCTTTGATTTGAATGATTACTTCTTTTATGGCTCTAAACATCCTACAACATGTAAATCGCAAAGAATGAAGCTGTGAAATATAATTAATGATCAAAGGAACTTACCTGTACGTGAAGTTCGATCATAATTATATGATCAGCTTCATTCGAAGCGATTTATACTAACCCTCCCATTTAACTCACGAAAAATAGGTTTTATTTTTTCAATACTTTCTGCCCAACCCTAGAACAAAGTTTTTTGTATACTTACTACAAACAAAATGAGGCTAAGATGGCGGCGCTTGACGGGATAGGGTTGTCATCATCGTAGAGAAAAATAATCTCTAAACAAACCGTGCAAGGCTGTGACGTGGGAGACCTGACTACAACATGTAAATCGCTTCGAATGAAGCTGATCATATAATTATGATCGAACTTCACGTACAGGTAAGTTCCTTTGATCATTAAGTATGTAAGACGATTCTAAATGATCCTTGTGATTTTATTGAATAAAGTAATTTTTGACTTTGACTTAAAGGGGATTCTTATACAAAAGCGTAATTTTTGGTACGGAACACTTCGTACGTGAATGTGACTCGCACTTGACCGGTTTTATTGTTTTAGTGAACATTTTTGCGTGAGGGTAGGATCGCATTTTGCCGCATCCTATGGAAATACCTACGTGGTAAGATTGACTTATAGCTTGGAGCGTGACTAGGATATATTTCTGTAGTTTGGAATATCTTGGTGTGGAAAATGTGGAAATATAAAAATATTGAGGGAATGCAAAAGTTGTTAAGGTAACTAGAGTTCAAAGGATTTTATAATCAAACTAATATTTTATTTTCAACAGAAATAGCTAAGAATTTCAGCGCACGTAATATATTTGTGAAAATAAAAATGTAATAAAAATCAGTGTTCGTGAGAAAAGCAATTGTTATAAAGTTTCTTGCCCGTTCTTCTAGGCTCTGGTCGCGTGAAACTGGCACCTAGAATCACCTAGTATGTAAGACTATTCTAAATTATCCTTGTGATTTTACTGAATAAAGTAGTTTAGACTTTGACTTATTTTTAGATACAATGACTAAGCCGTTTTCAGCTGATCTTTTATTTTATTTCAGGCTGAAAACTTATTACGTCTGTATATTGTGTACCAAAAAAGTAAAACAATAAGTTAAAAACAAACCAACATGACAGCGTAAAAAAAGTTACGAAACTACTAGATAAAAGAAAAAAGAAGCCGAAATAAAAACATGATAGCGTCGAAAAAGTTACGAAGCTACAAAAAACCTAGTTTTAAACTGTCAGCAAGGTCTACTATAAAACTCCGATCTTGCTCCTTATATGAACTGCTCATACCTACCGACACGACACCGATACTATATTAGCTAGTCATACATTCAGAAAGTTTTCAAACCACGTGGCGCCGAGTTTTTTTTTTTTGACGTTTTCTGTCTATGATAGCTAATTTACAAAGCGTCAAGTGATGGGTACAATTCACTTGATTTAGGTAATCTGTCAGCTAATTTTCAAGTCAGCAAATGTTTTGAAGGCAAAAAAGTAGATATTCCTTTTAAAATCAACGGCAAAACGAATTTAATGAAATTATACATAGGTACTACTTACATTTTAACACACTTTCCGATTGTTTACACATCTAATAATAAAATACTAAAAATTATATTTCATCAAAACTTTGAACTTTTTATAGATAATATTGTTGAGATATATATAACTATAATATAACAATGTCGTATCATTATCGGTTCGTGTGCAAACATTTATCGTCGTAAATAGTTTAGTTAGTAGTGTAAGCTAGATTGCCAACTTTGTGCCTGGCAGAAACTTAGCTTCTTTTTCTAAACTTGATAGATTTAGACAGTTAGTTAGTAAATAGGTCGGGATGTAAGGAGGTTGGCTCTATCTCAAACACTGTTAAACTTTTTTAAAACAATTTCCGAAAAGGTTCTTGTGTCGACTGTTTTTTATGTGTGTTTCACCTTTTGATAGATTTTGTTCATTTTGATTCCATTTTTATCGAAATCTGACTAGTATTATAGCTTATGTGCCGATGTACCTACCTCTACACAATAGTAGCTTAGTAGTTTCATTAAAATCCACTCAGTAGTTTTTGCTTGAATGTGTAACAAAATATACTGACGGACTATTTTAGCGTTGACTTTATGTCATCATTACGTATGGTAATCAATACTTCAGCCTGCGTTAACTTTTTATAAGTTAGACCGTTAGATATATTTTAGATTATACCGTGAATCTACCTACTATGTTACGATAAGATTATCACCCGTGTATCCAATACGAGTTTAACAACTTCAATCTTCTTTTATTGCCAATTGAAATACAACGAATAAAGAATTCAGTCATTAAAACGTGTGTTTCAAACAATAAAATGTAAAAACGACTTTAAAATACCTATTTTATTTATTAAATTATGTTCTAAGATTTTTGTAGGTAACCTAATTATATTTACGCTGTGCAATAATGAATATATAATAAAGTATTATCTATAAAGATAGATAGTATTCAATAATAATAAGTACTTTATGACACAACAGAAATAAACAACAAATCTTAGATTAAGAACAATGAGCGGCCTTATAGAAAGTGATTTCTACCAGGCAACCGTAAAAACACACTGCTGTACAGTTTGGTTAATATACTCCACAGTCTATATATTATTTTATGAGTAATAAAGCGTCAGGTGCGGGTTTATTGAACGCAAATAAATTATCTTTCATTCGTTCCCATTCACGTTCATTCTCGTTCACCTGGTACAGCTGGAACGTGCCCCAACATTTATACCTTATGTTTTAATTTAAGACCCATATATGGGTCGTGGTGGAATTAAAGGGGTTGTAATAATACTTTTAAGGGTGCACAATTAAATGTGACAATCATAAACGTATCGAAACAGTGACTTATTTGGGATACACTGCGCTTCGACATCAGCTTTACTGTCGAACGTGGCAGGGTTAGCGCGCAGTGTATGTTAAATACGTTATGTTTACGATTATTAGATGTGCTCAGTCCTCAGGCCTCATTTTAATTTGATAGGCGTCACAGCTCAGTTGGTAGTAGGTCTGCCATCAATACAATACAAATACAATACAATAATTTATTAATAAAAATAGATTTACAGGTCAAGTAGGTACATTACATTGGTTCATAATGCTTAGGTACACAAAATATTATTTAATAAAAGTTAACATAATATAATTAGTGTGGGTGAAGGGGGACACACTCTACAGCTCGGGCAGTTCTAGGAATTCGTCCATGCTGTAGAATGTCTTCTCCAGCAGCCACTTTTTTGTTTTGTTCTTGAATATCGCTCGGGATGCGGCCATCCATGCTGTGGGTCGTGAGTTCGATTCCTACCCAGGGCAAATGTTTGTGTGATGAACATAAATATTTGTTTTGTGTCTGGGTGTTACTATAATTTTTATGTATGTATTTACAAAAAGTATTATATCAGCAGTCTAGCTCATAGTACAAGCTTTGCTTAGTTTGGGGACTAGAGTGTGATGTGTAAGATGTCCGTGAATATTTTAATTGACACGCAAGAAGAAGAAGGAGAGACCTACGTCCAGTGGACTGATATAAGGTGATGATGAAAATGTTAAAGTCGGTTTTTTGTTATGAACAACTTACGTATCTCAAAAAAAATATTTAAGTAAGATTCTTTTCCCCCTATCTTATAAAAAGTTAGCGTTGACTTTATGTTATCATTACGTATGGTAATCAACACATAAAGTCTGCGTTAACTTTTTATAAGAAAGACCGTCAGTGTTTTACAAGTACGTTGTTAAAATCGAAGCGAAGGCTATACAAGTAATTCTACCACATTCTCCCAAAGGCGAAACCATTTGTTTTTATTTAAACAGTTTCTTGTGCTCCGGAGAATAATTCATGTTAATTTATCGTGTCGGTAATGGTTGATTTAACTCTGCTGGAATATTTCCCGTGTTTATGGGCCGAAAACAGCGAAAAACAATTTTCTTGGAAAATTGTGTTCTTGTTATAAAATGTCAAATAATTCAACTTCCGATTATTTATTTAATAGTATACATAATGTTTCTTAAAATTTCTGTTTATTTTAGTGGTTATCAAGTATTTCGATTTTTATATTAATTATAAACTACCTTAATGAATGTGTTTATATATTTTTATGAATCTGCTAAAAAACTTTAAAATAAGTAGGTATCTGTTTGAATATTACTTTAATTTTAATCCTTTTTTTAATATAAGTACAAGTTAGTAATTATCTGTCTTATCTCTCTCATAACCCTCTCTTTTACCTTTGTCCACCATCTTGCCCAGCTTAGGATAACGTTGAAAATAAATTTTACTTAAGTACTTGAAATTTATTTATTTTTCCGTGCGGTAACGATACAGTGTAAATAAGCTCTTCAAATTATATTAATACATATTTTAAGGTAAGTATATATTTTCTTTCCACGGAAATCAAACCCGCAAGCTAGAAGCAAGTCACTGACTTTCCCCAAAGGTCGTAGAAATAACAAAGTCTTCGCGACACAGATAAGCCGCCGTAAGATCTTATGATTACACTCACAATAATTACTTTTGATTATAACCACCGCAATGCTACTTTATTCCGTCGTAATAAAGATTACATTTGCATGAAAAAACTGAAAACGCGACGACATGACAGTCTGCATTGAGATTCAGTAAGATTGATATTCTGCATACGTAATTTGAGAAGGCAATCTTTTCTTTGTTCCGTTGTAATAAAGATTAGATTTGCATGGCAAAAACAGGGTGAACGTGAAGCCAGTCAAGAAATTGTGATTGATATAAATCATTTTGTTTTTGTTATTTGATAAGGCAATGATTACTTTATCCCATTCTAATAAGGACTACATTTATATTACACGGAAGCAGTTTTTTTAAGGTTAAGTTTTTAGACAGCTGTCATTTTTTTACTTAAAATGCGTAATAATACGTTGACTATTTCATTACGTGGTTTATAGGGTACCTAACAAATTAATTTATATTAAACTGAAATATTTTTGTAATTATAATATAAAATATCTGTAAGCTAGTTCTCTTAAGCTTTGCTTGCGGGGTTAGGTTAGCAAGCAAATCCACGGGCAATAACTAGACTTCCACTAGCTACTAATTAATCTGGGTGTCTCCAGCCTGCCTCTTTATAGTGCCACCAATTACTGTAGCGTTAAGAAAATGAGGAAATTGTGGCCTTTCCTCTTTATTTACAAAGGACTACTACTTACAAGAAGTTTGCCGAAGAACCGACAACCGTTGGAGCAAACGGATACTGGAGTGGAGACCGCGTTTAGGCAAGCGTAGTGTAGGACGCACCCGGCGAGATGGAGCGACGATCTGCGGAGTGTAGCTGGCAAACACTGGGTGAGAAGAGCCGAAGACCGGGCTCAGTGGCGCATCTTGGGAGAGACCTACGTCCAGCAGTGGACTGATATAGGTTGATGATGATGACTACTTACATAGGATTTATAAGTCTCGTGACACACAAAGTGCTTCGATAGCGCGATCTAGGTATCGACAAGTTAGTGCAGCGCCATCTAGTTGTTAAATTTGCAACTACATTAGAACTAAATATACCTTGGCCCCGATCGTGCAAAATTGTGACGTAAACGGTTCGTATAAGCTAAGGTTCACCAACGTAACGTGTACGTAGCGTATGCAACTTCGTCTTCGTAACCGCTCATCTTTTTTCCCTTCGTGTGACAGCGGTTACGTCACAATCTTCGGCTCACTAACGTTCGAATGTTGAACGTGTTTGGCTACACGCTTATCGCGATCTCAAAATACGTACGTTGGTGAACCTTAGCTGCTGCTTAGACGAAATGTTTACGTTACAATTTAACACAATCGGGGCCCTTGTCACGATTGAAATCGTTTCGTTCGTTGTAGCAAAAAATATAATTATTAGGAACAAGCCTTAGCAATTTGTTTCGGCTGTCGTTTTTGAATACGGGCACGTATATTTGCGGAGTGGCTTCAAGCCGCATGTTGTTGAAGATTCAGAAATCCTTTAAATAAGCTACTTCCATTTGAAGCGCAGCTGGGACTTTTTTTATTTGTATATTTAGAGTAATGTTTTTATTTGACGGTAAATTACTGGTATTATTTTACTTTTGTTGAAGAATTACAAAGTATTCTTATTTGAAATGCTTTTATATTATTCTCTATAAAAATACTTAACGCTAAAACTAAGTATATTTTAGACAGTTTATTCTGCAGACAAACTGGGAGTAATTAAATATAAAAGAAATGTAATATGAAAGTTTTTATAACAAACAAACCTACAGTATTTACAAAATGTAAAGTATTTAAAAAAATAGATAGATAGATAGAAAATACTTTATTGCACACCACAACTTAAAAATAAACATGTAAAAATTAAATAAACTAGAGCATGACATACAATGGGCGGCCTTATCGCTAAACAGCGATCTCTACCAAAAATACTTTATAATAAGAAACAGATGCAGACTGCTATCTGCAGACTGTTGCAAACGATCTAAAGATAGCTATAGAAACCGAGTAAAATGTATAAATTCGAAGATATTGGTTCAAAAATTAAATTAAAATTATTTTACGGACTTTATAGCTTTGTTGAGCTGTATTGTATGTGTCTATAAATTGTCTTCTTACAGAGACATCTAAACATATTATAAATAAAAAACAATATTTTATCTAAACTAATATTATAAAGAGGAAAGATTTGATTGTTTGTTTGTTTGCATCGAATAGACTCCGAAACTACTGGACCGATTTCAAAAATTCTTTCACTGTTGTGAAGCTACATTATCTGCGCTGAACATAGGCTATATTATAATGATATTTTTTATATAAGCTACCCGTGCGAAGCCGGGGCGTACTACTAGTTGTATATAAATTAGTTTCATCTTAGAAAAACTCGGTCAATTATCACACTTACTAAAATACTTCTAAAATACGCTCAAGCGATTGACACAAACTCATGTAAGATAAATATAAACACTAACATCAAGCTTCAAATGGAATCCAGGTTAATACGAATGTGATTGTGAAACATTAAAAGTTCAAATCGCACGCGTTACATTGCAGCTTTTATATGTAGTAGAGATTAACGCTGCGACACATACCACGCTGTGTAACTCAAACACTCACTAGATCTTATAGACAGGGCTGCATTGACATAGAGAATGGACTGAGCGGCATTCAGTATATCAGTCTTCTCTCTAGTCTAGTACCTACTCATAACACAAGCTCTCTGCTCAGCTTGGGGTTAGATGAAGTTTTGTGGATTTTCCAGCATTATTTATTTAATTAAAACACTTTATACAATACAGTGTTGCTCTATAAAAAAAATAACAATTTTTTTTATTTTACATTTATTTGGGGGTTGTAGCACGTCGCATGATGTATTATTATCTTATCACTTTTAGGCCAGTATAGTACATTTATAATTATAGCGATTACGGTGTAAATGGGCCTCAATGGGGATTATGGTACTTTGAGTCCCATGAGACTCAAAGTACCATAATCCCCATGATGGGGATTTTTCAATGGGGATTATGAAACTAACCCGGGAATACAGGCGGCAGAGAGTGAGAGAGAGGAAACAATCATGCGGCCAGTAGTTGTCTCAGACCATTATTACAGACTATAGACCCACAGAAAAGAGAGGTAATACGACAGGCGTCACAGCTCAGTTGAAAGTAACTCTCTTTCATGCTGTGTGACGTTTGGTTGCGCGACCTAACGGACACCAGGTGAGTAACTCTCTATAGAGCTGTATACATTTTGTTGGTGTCGGCGACTGGTTGCGCCGCCATGGCGTCTCGGTGAAATATAGCCCTTAAAGTAACGATGGTGGCGCCCCCTTTCGGCTAAACACAAGTTACCAGCACCTACTAAATCACAAAGTTTTGGAGCTCGTTTTAAAATCCTTATACTTTCCTCTCCGGCCCTTTCACGTCGAAAGTTACTGTTCTAGGCCCTTTTGTCCCTTCGTGATTTCTTCTGCAATATTGTTTACGATCAAACAGCAAAGGTCTATTTCCCTAGGGCAGGGTATGGACGTATTCACAAACTTTGCTAGATTTATAGTCTGTATAGTTTTTTTTTTAAAGGTTGTGTGGTTGTTATAACCACATCTCTGTTATTGTTATAAGTTGGAACAAACGCGTTGCACCTTCTTTGACTGCTAGTATAAACATCAATTAATTATTTATTTCAATAATTTATTTATTTCTTTATTTTTATGGACACAGCTTTCTTTATTTCTTTTAATATAATCTTCCGTTCTCTCATACATTCTTTATGATTTATTTAGGGCTATACCTCTGCAGTTTATCCTACTGATAAAGAGAACCATTATAATTGGTTCAAAATTGGTGGAGAAATTGTGTAACAAAGAAATTTGTATTAATCGAATGAGGGTTTTCTATACTTTTTCTGCCACTAGGCGGCGCTACAATTTTTGTATGTATTTTGACAGTCCAGACAGATTGGACCTGACGCTACAGTCCTGTCATATCACGGAGATCATTTCAGAAAACCCTCATTGTAATTCTCTAAGTATATATTTTTTGGTTTATTTATTCTTAAAATCATTCCTTTAATTTTTTTCAATAATTTAAGTTCAGTATCTACGACTCTGTGCTATTTGACAGATGTTTGGACCTGACGCCTACGTAGCGCCGCCTAGTGGCAGAAAAAATATAGAAAACCCTCATTAAGAACCTCCTTTTTTTTGAAGAGGACATGTTCTGTAAGGCAACTGTTTGAACTGTAGCAGACGGTAATCTAAATAAGTGTCTAAAAGTTCTAAAAAAAATTGCTTATTTTATTAAATGACTTTACCGAAGAATCGTTTGTGAATATGGGTGATGAGTGAAAAGTTTGTCAATTTCTGGTAGGTCAACAAGTCCGGGATCCTTCGTGTAAAAAACTTGAAACGGGCCGAGTCTCATCTCTTACATTGAAAAGTTTTTTATAGCCCGTATCAAGTGATTTTGACTACAAAATAACATGATATCATGTTTTTAGGGTTCCGTGCGCAATGGTTAAAACGGGACCCTATACTAAGACACTGCTGTTCGTCTGTCTGTCAGTCTGTCCGTCTGTCTGTAAGATAGATCTTATAAGCGTTATATCTAAAGAGTTAAAACTTTCACAGATGTATTTCTATTGCTGCTTTAACTAATACTAAATAGCAGAATACTTATAATAAATATATGAAATTTTGCTCTCAAAGAAAAAAGTGATTTTGATAAACGGAACTCTTCGTGCGTAAGTTTTATTTTAAGAGCCATAAAAAACCCCGCTTGTACACAACGATATTGTTGGCAAATGGAAATGGGCGGGCCATATAGGAAGAATGAGCAATAAGAAGTGGACAAAAATCGTAACCATCTGGCGCGGACCGCCAGGTAAAAGATAAAGAGGTAGACCTCTTGAAAGATGGGAAAATGAAATTAAAGAAATTGCAGGAACAGACTGGACAGAGATCGCTAGAGATAGAGAGACATGGAAACATCTGGAGGAGGCCTTTACCCGAACAGGGATCCTTGAATGAGGGGAAAAGAAAAAAATAAAATAAAACTAAAAGTTTATAAAAAGAAAGCCATTCAATGGGTTTTATTGGCTATAATAATAATATTGTTGGCTTGGTATTGAAAATATTTATTTATTTATTTATTTATTATTTATAGACGAGCAGCTTTCGCTGATGTGTCTACGTCACACAGTGTTGAAATTGGTATGACAAGTTCACTGTTCATTTAGTCACTTTTTTTGAGCACTGTTTTACTTGTTCGTAGCCAGTTGTCGAGTTTGTTTTTGAAGGCGTTAATAGAGTCAGCGGAAACAACATCCTCTGGTAGCATGTTCCAGTTATGGACCACTCTATTGCTGAAGAAGTGATGTGCCACATGTGTACTGGCTGGGGCACGAGCCAATCTTAGATGGTGGCCACGTGATGCTCTGTCTTCTTTCCTTATGAGGATATCTTGTATGTACGGCAGGTTGTACTGGTGCGTCAAGATTTTGTATGTTTCGATGAGATCCCCTCGGAGGCGTCTTTGCTCCAGAGTAGTGAGGCGCAGTGCGAGTAGTCTCTCTTCATATGATTTACGACGAAGAGCTTGTGGCATTTTTGTGGCTTTCCTCTGCACGCTTTCCAGAAGATTAATATCTTTTTGGAAATATGGGCTCCAAACTTGATATCCATACTCCAGCAACGGTTTGATATAAGTTTTGTAAATTTTTACAAAGACTTCAATGTTCATTGTTTGAAAGGATCTACGAATTACGTATACAAATGAGTTAGCCTTTTTAACTATCGAGGTGATGTGCTCTTCCCATTTTAGATTGAAAGCGATGTTGACTCCCAGATCTCTTTGCAGTTTGACTGGGACTAGGTTTATCCCATCTAGCTTGTATGTTATTTTGGGATTATTGCTGCCTAGGTGAAGAATGCTACATTTTGTAGTGTTCAACTTAATAATCCAGTCTTTGGTCCAGTCTTGGATACGGTTAAGATCGTCTTGCAGTTGGCCAGAGTTAATCAGAGGATCAGCAAAAAATTTACCATCATCTGCAAAAAAAGCGGATGCTGAATCTATGAGGCCGACCAGGTCAGTAACAAATATTCCAAAGAGGTGAGGTGCTAGCACTGAACCCTGGGGTACTCCACTCAAAACCCGTTTTTGTTGTGTATTATTAAACTTAAACAAAATTAATCATGAAGCTTAATGCTAATTTATTAGTGATGTCCCTCTGTTCTTCATTATCTTACGTAAACATAAGTAAACACAGCAAACAACCTTAAACTAGCAAAATTAGAGTACATTTTTGAATACTTTCTCTATAATAATTGCTTTGTCTCTTATCAATCAGTCACACAATTTCCTTATCAATAATAGCCCGTATTTCCCGGAAATAAAGCTGTGAATCGCGTGACTAAGCGAAGCATTAAATTTTGCAGCAATGCTAATCAAAGTACAATCTAGCACGAATAGTGAAAAAGATATCTTAAGTCAAGTCGGGGTTTTAGAACAGTGTTAAATCTAACTATTTACCGATTTTAATGAGAATTTTTTTTTTCTTGACGTGCATATTTAGTTAAGATCACCTATAGAAACGAATGGAATAGGTCTTTATTGTATACCAATGAAAGAAACAAAAGAAAAACTATTCAAAATAAGAGGTAGAGGCGACCTTTTTGCTAAAAGAAATCTCTTCCATCTAACCTTTGAATGGACATGATCAGTTCTACTATACATGGACATGTTACGGTGGTAGTATGTTCCCAATATGTATGTTATTTCGAACCGTCTTGCGCGAAGACTTGACGAATTCCAAACCCCGGAGCAGGCTGGGTTTCGCAGAGGATTTGGCACCATAGACCACATTCACACAGTACGGCAGATTATACAGAAGTCTGAAGAGTATAATCAGCCACTGTGCTTAGCGTTTGTGGACTATGAGAAAGCCTTTGACTCTGTTGAAACCTGGGCTGTTCTACAGTCTCTGCAACGATGCCAGGTGGATTGGTGATACATCGAAGTGTTGAGATGCCTATACCATGATGCTACTATGTCCGTCCAAGTCCAGAACCAGCAGTCTAAACCTATCCAGCTGCGCCGCGGAGTAAGACAAGGAGATGTTATATCTCCCAAATTGTTTACGAGCGCGCTGGAAGATTTGTTTAAGACGCTGAGTTGGAATGGAATGGGCATTAACATCAATGGCGAATATATCTCACACTTACGATTTGCTGACGACATCGTCATATTGGCTGAATCGTTGCAGGACCTACAACAGATGCTGAACATTCTTGCTGATTCCTCACGACGGATTGGCCTGGGCATGAACTTGGATAAAACGAAGATCATGATTAATGATCTTATTACCCCAGAACCAATCACCGTCGCTGGAATGCCTCTCGAAGTTGTGCAGGAGTATGTCTACCTCGGGCAGACGCTGCGATTAGGTAGACACAACTTCGAGAAAGAGCTAAACCGGAGAATACAGCTTGGCTGGGCTGCGTTTGGGAAACTTCGTCAAGTCTTCTCGTCCTCCATCCCTCAATGTCTGAAAACGAAAGTTTTCAACCAGTGCGTCCTACCCGTTATGACCTATGCTGCTGAAACGTGGACACTGACAGTGGGGTTGGTCCACAAGCTGAAAGTCGCTCAGCGTGCTATGGAGAGAGCTATGCTCGGAATTACCTTAAGAGATAGAATCCGGAACGAAGTAATTCGTCAGAGGACCAAAGTGTTCGACATAGCTCAAAGAATTAGCAAGCTGAAGTGGCAGTGGGCTGGCCATGTTTGCCGAAGAACCGACAACCGTTGGAGCAAACGGATACTGGAGTGGAGACCGCGTTTAGGCAAGCGTAGTGTAGGACGCCCTCCGGCGAGATGGAGTGACGATCTGCGGAGTGTAGCTGGCAAACACTGGATGAGAAGGGCCAAAGACCGGGCTCAGTGGCGCGTCTTGGGAGAGACCTACGTCCAGCAGTGGACTAATATAGGTTGATGATGATGATGATGATGTTCCCAAAGCACTATTAATACTAAAATTTACTTCCAAATAACTCTTCAGTTGTTTAATATAACATAAGTAGATGGTATCACGTAGGACACCTAAGATGACATCAAAAGATTTACACCTATAACTCAACCCCACGCTAAACTAAGCCTTACTTCTATACTATAGAGTACAATGTCCCGTGAAGATAATGTATGTGGGTAGAAAAATATGAGCATTTGGTTCAGTTCCTACTTACTGGAGGCATCCACGAACATTATATGAATGAGTCATATCTGTCGCTTGTAATATCTACGGTGAAGTAGGGTTGCCACAACAAAAATAATTTAAAAAAAAAGCATGATTCAAAAGGTAATATTTTTCCCTTTTGAAACATGCTCTTTTTTTAATCATAAAAGAATAATCTTGTGTATAGATTATTAAAAGTACATAAAAAAATTGTACAAAAAGTATTTAAAAAAAGTCTTACGACTATTACAGTATTTTCAGTATTTTTTTAGTCGTGGTCCAAAGTGCCCATTCTCCTTTACAAACTTAGATACATGATTTCTTAATCATTTGAAACTATCACGGTTTTGAACATAATTTTCTGTATTTATTTTGTTTTTTATATTTACAACAGCAACGACAGAGTTGCATGTGCCGAAATATCGCGAAATAATCAAACTCACAAATCGTGGTAAATCCCGTTTATAATGAAAACTATGATCCTAATCCTTATATAAAATAAAATATACTTCAAACTTAAAACTTCAAATTCATTTATTCAATAAAATCACAAGGATCACTTTGAAACGTCTTACTTATTAGATGATTCTAGGCGCCAGTTCGTCGCGACCAGTGTCTAGAAGAACTGGCAAGAAACTAGACCTGGATTCTAACGTTTTTTTCATATGATCCTTCTTACAATTGTTTAACAAAGTTGGAGCTAGTTCGTCCCAAGCTTGCTTGTCTTCTAAATAGTCAGATATTTTATAATATGCTTTTGATAAGAGTTTTCGTTTTATTACGTTTTTGAACTTGCCAATCGGCAATTGACAAACATAGCTTGGGACTATGTTATGTTATAAATATGGCAACCCTACAACGCCAGTATTGTAATTTGTATTGTCCTCACAATGATGCAACAAATAATCATTATAATTACAAGCACATCGTTTCACAGTAACTGCACGTCTTCTTCTTTTATAAGTAGGTAGTCTTTGTTTACGACAGAAATTTTTTCTAGACTGCCAATTTTGACGAAATTTCGTTGGCAATATTTTTTTTAAATAAAGACTAATACTATAGACAAATCCCCTATCTTATAAAAAGTTAGCGTTGACATTATCTCAACATTACGTATGGTAATCGACACATCAAGTCTGCGCTAACTCATATAAGATAGACTAGTACTAGAGCCTTCATGAAATACTCTAAGCTTTCTAGTGATGTCAGATATTAGTTTAAAGTAAAATGCTGGATATTTTTCCGCTCTGTGACACTAATGCCCGGATTACACGAGGCTAGTGTTTCAAGCCAGGATAGCAAGCTAGTTCTCTTTTTAAACTGTCTTGGCTAGCTGACCTGGCTTGGAATATGCTAGTTCTGTTTACATGAGGCTATGTTATTTTGAGCTAGTATAAACAAACAAAACGCGTGGTTACTGCTTACAAGTCAACTTTAAACTAGCTTCGCCGGCCACATGAAGCTAGTACACAAGCCAGGATAGTAAAAACAGTGGTGGGGGCGCTACTAGCATAAAAAAATAGAACTCCATCCTATTAAAAACTGTCCTGGCTTGTCAACTACCTTACTAGCTTAGAAATTAAGCTAGTTTTGTCTACACGAAGCCAGAAGTACTAGCTTGCTAGCTTACTGACACTAGCATGCTATCCTGGCTTGAAAAACTAGCCTCGTGTAATCCGGGCATGTACTAATAAACAGTAGGTACAAGCGGTGGTCAAAATGACACACATCTGTGAGTGCGTGAAATGCATGTACCTTTTACCTGAGAACCTCGTCTTTTTTAATATGCTGATGAAATTTTATGATTGTCTAAAAGTATTATACACAAGAAACAAACCCATAAATTTAGAAGTCAAATGAAACCTCCGTCTTTAATAAATTAGTGAGTGTGAAAGCTCCCTAACAGATAATTGCTGAATGTCTGAACACACCCTTACAATAAACGCCTCTAGCTTTCTAATTAACATAATGCGTAAAATATAAATATCATTCTCAAAGAAGTCGGGAATTATAATTCAGCCGAGCTAATGATAATATTCATTTTGATTTAATTCAAAAGTTGAAATACGATTACAACTTTTTGAATTAAATCATACGAACTTTTAAACTTTTTTTATTAATTCTTATTCATACAGAATAAGCCACTTTTGCAAAATTCTAAAATATTTTTCATTATCATTTAATTGTAGACTCAAAAAGAAAATAATTTTGATCCTGTTATTTTTGTTGTTATTAAACTTATAAAAATTTGAAAAAAAGGTTTTCAATTACATCTAAGAAAACATTATTTATTCCCATCACTCAACATTGCCTATACTACTAGCGATGGCCGTCATGAAGTTAAAAAACAAAAAACTAAGAAAAACGAGAGAAACTTGACTATGGTTAAACATAATATCGTCGACAGGCGTTCTAGTTCTGCCTTCCATGCTGTGGGTCGAAGGTTTGATTCCCACCCAGGGCAAATGTTTGTGTGATGAACTTAAATATTTGTTCTGTGTCTGAGTGTTACTATGCATTCTAGTTCTTATATCGTCCCATAGCTTTGATTAGTTTGTCTAGAGTGTGATGTGTGAAATGTCCGTGAATATTTATTTTTTATATCCCTAAAGTTAGGTTACCTTTGAAAATCCTTCTCAATTAGGAACTTTTGGAACATTATACTTTAAATAAAGAAACTGGAAGTGACACGAAGTTTTTCGTCTCATTATCTTTACGAGCCAACTTTCCGGCATTTTAGGTTTACAAAATCTACAGAACTTGTATGAAAAACTTTGGAAAACTTCAACTTTGCGCATTGATAATGCCTAAACGGTGGCGTTGTAATGGTCGCTTTACTTAATGTCTCCTCCGCTACTTACTAATAACTTTAATATTGTTACAAAAACTAACAAATTATACCTACTAAAAACACATTTTTGAAAATATCTCACTCGGACAACTCTTGATTCATTTTAATAAGATGTTTTTTTATAAATAAAAAAACTGTATATCTTTGATTATCTTAGAGATGAGATAGTTTTCAGCCGGATTCATAATAGAAAAATGTAACCAACTTCTTGCTTGTTTTTATTTTTATTTCGACGCTGGTGCTTTTTCCTGACCTGACTAAGTTTTTGAGTTTTAATATTATAATGTTGACGGTTATATTAAAAAACGTATTTTTTTATTCATTTTAGTATAAACCATTATATTTCAAGTAACTTCATTCTTCGCTAATTGAGGAAATATATAAAATAAACATAACATCGTTTCAGATCCTATTTGATGAAGTGTAGCCACTCACTCAGCAAAACAAATAAATGTATTTTCTTTTCTTTTTACAAGAAATGTCGGCAAATAAATACTTGTGGAAGATTTTTTGATCTCTCGAGATTCGCTTGTGAAGAACAAACGGTAAAGGTATTGTATTAAGATAGCGCCTAATATTCAAAGAAATGAATAATAACATACATATTCATGGACTAAGCAAAGCTTCTGAAAAACGGCAATTATGAACCGATTTTGTTGATGCATTTTTTGTTTCGTGGATACTTCGATGGTACAATATAAGTACATAAGATTTACTTAAAATAATTAATGTGGTTTAAGTATTCTTCCACAAGTTTGTTTTGAAAAAAATAATATTTAAACAAAATATTTTTACCACAAAAAATATCACATCACAGGTTTGTGATGTGATCGCATTTCAGGTTTTCACGTTTTGCCGTATTTTTATTGAATGTTAAAATAGAAAAGTTTCCTGAAAACGTGTACACACGTATAAACACGTATCTTCTTCAATTGGCAAGATTACGTGACGAGAAATGAAAGTTGATACTGATTACTTTGAATTTTCTTCAAAAATTTCGGGAGGAATAATTAAGTAGGCTCATGTTCATGATGAGAATTTAAATAGGCTTTGATTCAACCAAAATTTAAGCAAGTACAATAAGTACTTTTTATTTTAATGGTGTTCTCGAAATTATAAAATTATACGTTAAATAGTCGGTTCTTTAGCATATAATGTATCTTACGAAGAATTGAATAAAACTGCTTACGCACTTTGCTATGTATTATTTTCATTAAAATATCAATTTACATAGTTATAATTTTTTTTTATCTAACTTACCTCGTCCCACTGCTGGGCAAAGGTGGGAGACCTTTGCTCAGCTGTGGGACGAGATAAGTTCTTCCACTCATCTCTATTCTCCGCTTTTTTCCCAATATTGCTAAAAATAAAATAAAAAAGTTTCTTAGCTTAGCAGTCTATTTGTTAGAGTTGTATTAAGATGAATGATTTACCAATGGTTTAAACATAACGACGAAATATGTTTTTAAATTTTTGGAGATATTGTTGTACTTTTAAGAAACAGAAACCTCAAACATTTTTTTAATAGTTTTATTTTTTAATATCTTGTAGATACGAACCGATAGTAAGTTTTTTCTGTCTTATAGTAGTTAGTATCATTTAATTACTTTTATCAGAAATTTAATACTTTAGACCAGCAGCTTTCAGGATTTTCATCAAAATTTTTTTTAACATTTTTTGAATTTTTCTTCAAATATTGTGCCACGCTCATACAAAACACTTTCAAAGCTAGTTAAAAAGTGTCTCATATCCACTTTGTCGTGTCCACGGCTATTCAATTTTTGCAGACGACCTCTTTTTACAGCCTGTTTTATGTTTTTACGACCATCAAATACCCGAAGGAGTATTTTATCACAGAATAAAAGTGTCACGTGACCCTTGCCAAAAGAATATGCACCTTAAAAGTACACAATCGAAAGACTATGAGAACGATATTCTGTATCACACTGTTTTGTTTGAAACAAACTTGACTGATAATATTTTTGAAAAGCAAAATTGATGAGTGATAATTACACTTAGAAATATTTCCAAATAGCTCACTAGAAGGAGCTTTTTATAAAGTAGTAGGTTCAAACAAAGTCTGAACTGTAAAAACTAATGAGTATTAAAAATGAATGAATTCGTGTTTGAAACTTGAAAATTCAAGAATTTGCGTTTACTGTCACATGACAAGTTTGTATGTATGTGTGAACAGGCCCTTTCTAAAGTAAAAAAAACGCATGAAGTAGGCACTCGGCAATGTTCGGTAAAGTTCGGTAAAATTCGGAGTACTTACATAATTCATTCGGGAATAGCATAGGAGATTAAGATTACCATAACCATTGGTTAGAGACCACGACATTCGATTATTCTTGGGTTTGAACTATAAATTGAAGTATTAATATTGAAGGTATTCTGCGGTTGAGTTACTAACTTATTTAAATTAAGTTCGAACTATTTGAGGTAAGTGTTATTGTGTGAAATGTCCATGAATATTTAAATGGAAATATTTTTGTAGACAGATATAGTAAAGTAAAGTAAGTGAAAAAAATCTTTATTAACACAATTCACGAGGATCATTTAGAATCGTCTTACATACTAGGTGATTATGTATATTATGATATCACAGTTCAGTAGGTAACTTTGCCTTTCAAGTTTTAATAGGCAAACATAGTTTTTTATTAGTGTTTGGTTTCTAGAATTAACTACAAAGACTTAAGGTATATTTTTTATCAAATATTCTAAATGATCTTTGTGATATTACTGAATAGTTTTATTGATTTTGATTTCAGTTATTTATTTTCCACAGGTACTTTTATATTTTGGCTTGATTTAAGATTACATTATTATTAGTGAGATTAGAGACAAATTGCATAAATTTTAATGAATAAATTTTATAATTATTGCGTTATTTTACTTATTTATATATTTGGTTGTATCTACAGAAATGTATTTATATTTACAAACATCGTAAATAGGATGCGATAGTCTTTCTAAATATTATACCAGCCATCTAAATTAGGCATCGCGTGCTTGGTGCCCTAATTAACTTATTTCGCCGACAGCACCTGGTGTAGACGCGCCTTAATGTGCTTCGTTACACTTTGCTAACAATGTACATTTAAACTTGGTCGTGTTATAACGCCTCACTATAACCCGACCGAATAATAATATAAATTTTAAAAACTGAAACCCAACAGCAGTAACTATAAGTTTCACCATCTTCCTACCTTTGTCCCATATTATGTGGGGTCGGTACAACACGTCTTCTTCTTCCACTCTCCTCTATCAGACGTCATCTCAATGCTCACTCCTTTTTTACACATGTCATCATTCACACAGTCTATCAAACTTTTCTTTGGCCTCCCTCTACTTCTACATCCATCCACATTCATATATCTAACACTCTTCTTGTTATATGGCTTTCTTCGCTCCGCATGACAAGCCCATACCACGCTAAGTTATTACTATAAGTTTATTTTGCCAAATTAAATATCTTATAAAAAGTTAGCGTTGATTTTATGTCACCATTACGTATAGTAATCAATACATCAAGTTTGCGCTAACTTTTTATAAGATATAAGTATACCGCAAATCTTTAACGTTTAGAAATATGGCATTGTAAAATTAAATAAATAAATAAAAACTTTTCATGAACAAAATAGATAACACAACCATCTGTTTTCATAATCCCTGTTGGTTTCAACATAACTTTATATAATAATATAAGCTTATGTTCAGAACACTGACGTATCACTCTAGCCTCTCTAGAGATATACCTTTAGTTGTAGCACTTTGGAAGAGCTTGTCCGGGAAAGTTCATATTATATAGTAACGTATGCTTATTTATATATACACATATTTAATAAAAAAAATGTATTTTTCCCCTTACGTCAAGCACTTGAGATAATTTTCTATACATATTTTAATACAGCCATCGGGTCGCATCGCTACTAGACACCTTGATAAAATTTTGAAAATCTGGAAAGTCTCAGTACCTCACAAAACTAGCAAATAGCAAATGTATTTTTCAAAACTTGTGCTATGGGAAACTAGTTTGCTGATAAAATACATGTATACATATTTTTAATCACAAAATGCATACTTACTTTATACGTATAATATACCATATACATACTTAACATCCATCGGCCAGTAACTAAGAAATTTTTGTTTTATTGACAAAATAAATGTACACCTAATGCACGCAAATCGAATCGAAAAATCGAATAAAATATACAAATTAGTATTATTGCCAATGATTTATTCTTTCATTTCATTAGAGATAGGATGCTGTGATTTCCCTCGACTCCAGGACAGAACCATTAACAATACCTATTTCAAGATACGAACCACTTAGATAAATTAAGTAATGATTAATCAATTGAAGCTTAATTAGAACGATGTATCTTTTGTGAAAAAATATAGGAGACCATTTTGAAAAAGTTGTTAACATCAGCTACGGCTAAGCTAAGCGTTAATAATTTTTTTTATTTATTTATTTAACCTGTGCCTACTGTCCCACTGCTGGGCAAAGGTCTCCCCTTAATAAAATACAATTATAAGTTCAAAAATCAAAAATTCAGTAAAACTGCGAAGATCGAATTTAATAACTGGCTTGCTTTCTATGAGAGACAGACAGACAGAAAAACACGCGCACGCCGCACGGCTTACAACTATAGCAAAAATTGTCGTTACAACTTTTGGTCTTCATTTTTTCCGTCTAGGCCCCTTTAGTAACGCGCGATAAGTAACTTCGTTCCAAAAGGTTGCAGAAAAGTGGATCAAACAGATTTACTAATCAGTTCAATATTTCGCATATGACAAGCGTTTGAGCAACCCAAATCACGATTGATCCGAGTTTTGACACATTGTTATTTGATTTTTGGTTGATCAACGTTTCAGAAACCGGCCGTTAAACTAAGAATTATATAGTCACGTAGCACTCGTAGACCCCGTAGAGATCCCGCGTAGGCTTAATTTCAAACTAGTGCTACGCCGTAGCGTAAAGGCGTAGAAGCCCCACGAAGTACAAATTAGTGCTGTGTGGTACAAAGTTTTGTACTTAAATGTTGTTTAAGTCCATAGTGGTTCAGAGTTAGGACGCACGAGTAATTACTTTTTGAATATATTACAGTACAATCTTTGTACATTCATTAATATTGTACGGGTTATATAATTTCCTTAAGATATATAAAAAAAATAATGATATATAAAGTTTAATAATTTTCGTCCTAAATTTCCTTTTTTTTTCAATATTCACACAAGTCGCAACTAAGCAGAGCTTGTGCTATGGGAAATAGATTGCTGATAGAATACTTACATACATTTTATTTTCGTAAATGCATAGTAACATGCTGAAGCAGAGAGAACAAACGGTTGTTCTCGGTGGGAATCGAACCCACGACCCACAGCATGGAAGGCAGAGCATAACTATACCAAATAAAGTAAAGATTTAATGGAAAAAATAAAAACAAGAACAATGATATCGGAAACTATGTATCTAATCAATGAGAGATTCATAATGAATACATTAAAGTGATTCAAGTAATTAAAAAAAGTATCGGTTTACAAAGTCACCTCCTTTGTTCCGAATCGATGTCAAAAACCAAAAAAAATGGGCAAACTTTTATCTCATCGGCTGTCCATTTAACTTTGGTGTTTTTCTTCGGACTTTGGGGCAAAAAAAACTTTTTATCATTCCGACGCGATTTGTGTCTAGGTATTTGGGTACTGGATTTACAAAAAAAATTTATATAAGTGGAACAGTTCCATAGTACCAGCATTGCTTAGTTTGGGACTAGAGCTTGATATGTGAAATGTCTGTAAATATATTATTTATTAATATCGGCATCTATATATAGTTTCCAACACGCAGTATATATACTTTATTTACAAACAAACTTACGACTATACAGTATTTACAAAATGTACATAGTCATAAAAAATACATAAGAAACAGTTGAACTATCTACAGACCGTTGCAAACGATCTATAGATAGTTCAACTGATCCAAATCAGTACCAATCGGAAGCGTACCCAAGACACTGGCTGCATTGCCGCGCTGAATAGCAATGCTGATACGTTGGGCCAGATACTCACCAGCCCTCGGGTCACGCGTCGCTTCGACTAGACGCCCAGAAATAATTTTGAAAACGCGGTGGGCCTCGGTACCCCACGGACCTAGAGTCTCGACCCCAAGAGGAGCAAATATGTATGCCCTATCGAGACCTGCATATTTGCGTCTCTTGAGATCCTCGGCCGAATCCGCCGCCGCACCAGCCCGAACGGATGTCTGTGACAGGTGAGAAGGTGCAAGGGTATCGACACAAGTTGCGTCCCACACAGTATATTAATTTGATTGACAACATATGCTGCACGGCTCCCGAAATAATACCAATTGTTCAGCCAAGCGCAGTCTGTCCTAGATACAAACATTAGTAGCTATTTCAAATCAGTTTTACACATTAAATAAATAAATAATGCTGAACAATCCACACAACATCATCTAGCCCCAAGCTAAGCTGAGCTTGTGTTATGGGTACTAGAAGACTGACATACTTAATACAATACATTACATAGATAGACATTTTTTATAATACATATAATACCCAGAACACCCGGAATAAATATTTGCAGAACATACAAACATTTATCCCAAGGCGGGAATCGAACCCGCAACCTTCCGCGTCGCAGGCGGACCATCGCCCACCGCGCCACATCGGTCGTCATATTACTATTTAGCCGACCGGAGTAGAGGGAGAGAGAGATTGATTTGACACACAACACAGGTACAACACATTTAAAACAAAGACATAAAATTGACGTTGAATAGAGTACTGCCACCGTTATTTCTTCCTTCTTCTTGCGTGTCAATAGTCTTCTTCTTGCGTGGGTACAACGACAAAAACTTCAAACCAAGTTCGAGTAAAACTTAGCCTCTTTTATACCTTCGTTTGTGGCGTTGATGAGTTTCAAGCCTTTTTGATCAAGAGATGACTCTTTTATACATTTAAGACCAAGTATGTTATACCTATTTCTAAAATATATATCTTGTAAAATGCTTTCATAATCCGACCCCACATAGCGTGGAACAACGGTAGGAAGATGATGATGATGCTGTTGGGGTTGTTTGGAGCTACTAGTGGAGATGATGATTAAAAGACGACTTGAATAATACTGTATTTTTTATTTAGAAATTCGTCCTATTTATATAGTAGCCGAGCCTCGTCCGGCGCTGGAGGCAATACCTAGCGGAGAACGGCGGTCGGTATTTCGAGGCTCCTGATTGGCCGACCGCGCGTTCCCTACAATATTGTTTCTTACAGCTAGCTTATTTTCTACTTATTTTAACCTAATTATCTATCCTACGTGTATATAATATTACCTACTATTTAATTATCTACCTAGCTATCCTACCTAACCGTATATTTGCATTAACTAAATGAGAAAACCGAAAATATAATATTTATTTTGCCTTACAATTAATTACAATACTATGCTAATAATATTCTATGTACACTACAATGCTTTACTAAAAATTTATAAAAAAAAAAAATGACGTGTGGCACTCGCGGACTGCCGCGGAAAAGCTATTGCATAACATTGTTTGGATTAGGCCTGCGCAGTGTTATAAGCTAAAATGTGCTCAAATGTGTTACATTCAAGTAGGTACTTACTTTCCCATAAAGTGGTCCGTAAACACATCTACTAAAAAAAACACGTGTTACAACTACATATTTATCTTTATGTTGCCAACTATTTGATCAGAGATCTGATTACAGTCCTTTTCTCCAAACAAACTATTTGATAATCCATATCCGCAAACAAGGCAAAATCGCCTAACTAAACGTTTACTCAGAAAATATTTGCTGATGACGTCACGGGTCATGACATAACCCGCTAGTTAGAACAACTATCACGTATTCTGTGTTCGCGGTCAAAGCTGCCCAAGCAGACATAAATTAAAAAGTTACAAGCTATATGGTTACCTAAACTCAGCTTGTTACGGCCTAAATTCATTTGACAAATTGTAAAGTGTGAGAACATTGTTTCCGTCCAAACCATAATGAGCTCTAAATCAACTTGTTAGGGGTTGTTGTAGTTTGAAATGATAAAGCGTGACAGAATTTAAGCCATGATTGTAAATTAGCGATATCTGATTATTTTGCTAACGATGTTTTAGGGGTGATGTGATATTTTATTATTTTCTTCGCCATAATTGAGAATATTTCACTTATAGCAGAAATTATATTGGATTAAAAACAGACCCCACAAAGTAGTCAATAAAAATAATAATTATAAGATTTTAATAATAAAACCCCATTTACTGTGCAGGGATAATCCATCGAAAAAATGTAAGTTCCACCGCGGTTACACTCGCATGCAAAAATTATATAGAAAAAAATTGGTATTTGTCATTAGTTGTTCAGTCACCGTCTTGACACGTTACCATTAAAATAGATAGATAATAAATAAATAATGCCGGACAATCCACACAACATCATCTAGTCCCAAGCTAAGCAGAGCTTGTGTTATGGGTACTAGAAGACTGATATACAATAGGTACATTACATAGATAGATATTTTTTATTATACATATAAAATACCCAGAACACCCGGAATAAATATTTGCAGATCGTACAAACATTTATTCCAAGGCGGGAATCGAACCCGCAACCTTCCGCGTCGCAGGCGGACCTTCGCCCGCCGCGCCACATCGGTCGTCAAGATCTGTCGGCCAATTTATATATTAATGAGAAAATGTTACGATAGTTTATACTACTCTATAATATCTTACAATAACACCCAAATAAACGCCAAAAAGTTATGGTAACTTTTCAAAATAACTTACCTGAAATACTTTAAGAGCCGTCATGATTTTATTCTTATTATATGATAAGGATACACATTTTTATTGCTTAACACTTAAAATACAAAGTCGTTTGAAAACGTCTTCAAGGTATCGTTATAAACATTTTATCTTGAGAATACCGCACCCGTGAAAAACTCTATACAAAAAACCCCTTTTATCTCATGTATTTCCCCATACGCATTCAAGCCATTACAATCCCATTTCCAAGTGTAATAAGATCTGTTTTGCGTTAGCAATCTCAATACTGAAAATGGACCCGTAATGGTGATATTACGCGCTAGGAAAATGATAAGTAAAAGTGATTTGGCGCCTTTTTATGACGCTTTGGAAGTGAGGTATCGGTGACGCATATCGCTCAATTTGTTTGAAACGAAAAATGATGGTAATTTAAAGGGTAAGAGAGGTTATACCTTGAAAGGCTCTGCCTTTCATGCTATGGGAAATGTCCATGAATATTTATTTATTTATGGGGCCCAAAAATTCCGATACTACTACTAAACAGTAAAAATGACACACTTCTGTGCCATTTTTCAAGTAGTACTACTTAGTATATTTCAACTTTGTACCTTTTTCTACGAAAATACAAGTACACCAAAAGTAACAGGTTTAAAATAAATGTAATATTCACGAGGTCTGTTCTTGTTACACTTTGACCATCTTATTCATATTCTAGGTAAAGCTTTGGGGTGTGATTTTTAATATCAAGTTGTAACTGGAAAATGCTTTTTTTTTTTGACGTATGTTATCAATCTCAATCTATCATTGTTACTCGTAATTGCCAGTATCCGTCATAATTTTCTGTTGTGAAATATAATAATCAAGACAAAATAATTCTTAGCAGGCTCTTAGTTCATTGTATTTTAGTTAGTTCTTCAAGCAGTAACAAGTCAAATCAAGTCAAATATTTCTTTAGTCAATAAAATCACAACGACCATTTAGAGTCGTCTTACATAGGTGATTCTAGGTGCCAGTTCCACGCGACCAGAGCCTAGAAGAACGGGCATGAAACTTACGGCCTGGTTCCTACCGTTTTTGTATTATCCCTCTAACAAAGAATAACAATTAAACTAAATTAAGTACTTAAGTTCCAGTGCCGTGAGAATCTGCATAAAAATAATTTCTTCATAAAAAGTACAAAGAGGTTTAAGTAGTAATAAATTTATTTTCATATTGTATTAAAGTTGCCTAAAGGCATTGATATAGACGAGTGAATGGGTATCTTCTAGGCAAGTGTGCTACATCGTAGACCGCATCGTCACTTAACATCAGGTGAGATCGCGGTCAAACGCTTGCCTATAACCTGTAAAAAAAAAATATATATACCCAAATAGAATCAAACTTTTTGTCAATCTGAAATATAATCACTAACTACGATGACGTAACGCCAGCTGTGACCTTGCGGTGACCTTGCCGTGACGTCCCGCGTTATTGAACTACCTTCAATAAATAATTTTGTTTATTTCCACTTTCTGTAATTTATTTCGGTACAGCCAAATAATTTATTGGTATTTATTGATTGGGTGTTGTGCGATAGTTTACTTCATTTTGTTAATTGGTATCTACTGTCACTTAAGTTTATTGAGTTTTAAATGATGTAATTATTATGATGCTTAATTTAGCTTAAATTTGAAGGCATTATTAATATTTTCTATTTTAGGATTTATTAATATTTTTGTTTACAATTATCATCCCTTGGCTACAAACTTAGCTGACTATGTTATGTTGTTGTTGATGATGGAGCATGATGGTTTAGAAGAGATCTATTTACTTAGGCTTTGAATAAAACTAATTGTTGCGTTATCGTATAGAGAAAGCGTAATATTATTAAAAATAATTCTCCTTTTGCTCTGCGTAGTTGGGTAATAAGAAACCTATGTCCGTAACCTTCCTTTTGCTGCGTAGTTGGGTAAAATACTTCTACCAGCCATCCGTTCAGGCCATTGACATGCTCTTTTCATTATTTTCTCATGAAAAATGTATGGGAGTAAACCCTGACAAGGTTTTTCATACAAAAAACTTGCAAAATTTGCCAGCAGATTTCGTACGTTTTTGTTGATTAAAAAATCGTACGAACATGTTTCCTACCGAAAATATCTACCGAAGTAGATTGAAAATACAAGGGTCAGGAATACTTCAGGGGGGGTATCCTGAAAACTGAAATGTTTTTTAACTGTTATTTGATCAAATTGCAGTTTTCTTCTTAGTCTTTTATTGTTATTTTGAATGATCGATTTTCATACCGTTTGATAGAATTAACGAAAAATCAGGTAGGCCATGCTCAAATCAGGTAGGTCATGCTTAAATCAGGTAGGTCATGCTTAAATCAGGTAGGCCATGCTCAAACCGTGGCATTTTTAACAGCTCAGCCATAATTTTATAAAGCTCAGTCACGTCAGTCCACAAAAATGCCACGGAATACTGGTGAGTTACTATAGTAAAATCATCAAAAACTGAACTGCAACTGAAAGGATATTCGGTCACGCAAGTTTCCCCTTGCTGGATAGCCCTCCAGTTAAGATAACCGAGTTTGCCAAGGTAACAGCATTACCTACCCTACATTCGAGGACACCCTTACCTTGAAGTTGAAATTATATAATTTCAATCGACTTGAATAACCTAGAATTAACCACTTCAAAGTCAAATCCACAGATAACATAAAAACTTATTTCGTCAGTTTTATTTTTAAATGATGCGGTTTGAGTAATTGACCCATCTGTTTTTTTTTGTAATAATTTTTTTCCTCTTCATGTCAATAAATGTTTTTTTTTTCTCTAAACTAAAGATAGAATTTCATATGAATGTGGATGGATGTAGAAGTAGAGGGAGGCCAAAGAAAGATGGATAGACTGTGTGAATGATGACATGTGTAAGAAAGGTGTGAGCATTGAGATGACGTCTGATAGAGGAGAGTGGAAGAAGAAGACGTGTTGTACCGACCCCACATAGCGTGGGACAAGGGTAGGAAGATGATGATGAGTTATCCAGTAAGATAGAATATATGTACTGCTTTTGGAATAAACCATGTTCCAGTCAAGCAATGACAAACCACATTCCATCAGAAGCAATTGCTTTGATTAATTATATTCAGGACGGAACCCGCACTTCCTAAGTGATTAATATTGTATACCCATATTGACAATCGTTGAAGCAAACGGATACTGGGACCCGATCGCGGTAATTTTCTAACTACACACGAAGCTCCTCCACATACGTTATACCCCCTTTCTTATATTATACCTATAATAAAGAAAACTGTAATATAATAATATAATATAATAATAATGCTGGACAATCCACACACCATCATCTAGCCCCAAGCTAAGCAGATCTTGTGCTATGGGTACTAGAAGACTGACATACTTAATACAATACATGATATAGATAAATACTTTTTATTATACATATAATACACCCAGAACACCCGGAATAAATATTTGCAGATTACAAACATTTATCCCAAGGCGGGAATCGAACCCGCAACCTTTCGCGTCGCAGGCAGACCTTCGCCCACCGCGTCACATCGGTCGTCGTTTTTTTATTATTTTTTAGTATTTTTGTATAATTTCCTTAGTTGTTTCCTAAGATAACTTTATTTACGATAAAATTCTCCTTCTCTTCCTGAATACCGCACAGAATTTATGAATACAGAGCGCCTTTTCAACCCTTCGGATATTTACTTATGGTTTTCACAGTGATTGCAGAATAACTTCTACACTCGTATCTTCAGCCATTATTTATCTTCCACTTCCGCATAGTAGTTCAATGCTGTAACTGCTGAGTAAAAAATAAAGATTCATGGACATTTCACACATCACATTCTAGTCCCAAACTAAACAGAGCTATGGGATTTAGATTGCTGATAGAATACTTATATACTTTTTTTTGTGAATACATATATAGAATACATACATAGTAACACCCAGACACAGAACAAATATTTATGCTCAACACACAAACATTTTCTCTGGGTGGGAATCGAACCCACGACCCACAGCATGGAGGTCAGAGCTACTACCAACTGAACTGTGAAGCCTATCAATATATTCTGTACTATAGTCATATTTTGGACAATTCACATAATATCCTTATTATATGTAGCCTATGTGTTATTATTACGATAAGCTACATCATTATAAAGTTTCATTCAAATCAATTCAGTAGTTTTTTCGTGAAAGAGAAACAAACATACATCCATCCTTTCTAGGTAATTAAGTAGGAAGTATGAGAAGATAAGACTAGTAGAAGGTAGGATATAATACTGTGAGTGTAACAAACTCAACATGAGTGAGGTTGAGTGAGAAGAAAATAATACTCTCCGCTACAACATTGATTTCGGAACAGCATTTAATCAAGTCAAGCCTCGTCTAAGTTCTTGCGAACACTTAAAACTTAGTTTACTTAAACTTAACTGGTATCTTGCACGAGTTGGAATGTCGTTAGCAGCATCAACCGAAGTTCGGGGGACTGAACACGAATAAACGTGTAAATGTAACGTATTTAAGATACACTGCGCGCTAACGCTGCAAATAAATGAATCAACTATCTTAAAAAATACTATTCATTAATATTAGTTCTTCTTCTTCTTCTTATCGTGTCGATGCTACAACAGTATTTTGTTGTAGCATCGTGTTGGAAAAATTAGCCAGACTAGACACTGATTTGCCGTGCCTAGCTGTTACCGGTGTGCGCCACGAGGATACTCTTTCCATGCAACCTTAGTATTAGTATTAGTTAATAAATAAATAATAACGGATATTTTACACATTACACTTAGAGGATGCGATCCCGGGATCCCGAAAACCGGGATCCCGGGATCCCGGTCATATTTTAGTCCCGAAAATCCCGGGATTTAATTCAATGAATCCCGGGATTTTCGGGATTTATATATTTTTTTATAAAATCAACAAAAATGTGCGTGAAACAAAACGCACTTACATACTTTCATTTGACGTTAAAAGTCATATTTGTGCAATACATTAAAAAGTTTGCTTTCGGAAGAGACGTTGGGTGCGTTGTTATTTCATCTATACTAGTCTATACTAATATTATAAAGAGGTAAAGTTTGTGTATTTGTTAAATTGTAAGGGGTAATCTCGGGATCTACTGAACTGATTTTAAAAATTCTTTCACCAATAGAAAGTGACATCATTGCTAAGTGTCGTAGATTATATAAAAAAACGAAAAATAAAAAGGCTTTAGGCTTAATCCGTTTTGAAAAGTGAATCGGAGAAAAAACGGTCGAATTATGCCCAACGAAGTAGGCGCGAGTCAACTAGTAGATTTTATTTTCGTGGCTTACATAAGTGAATAATAGTTTGTAGTCTTTTTTATTTAAAATATGAGTCTTATTAACATTGATCTCTTTAGACAAAAAGAAGTTGTTTTTTTTTTTAAGTTTATTGTAAAATAAAATAAACTAAATATGCAATAATTCACTAAACTATTTTATAAGAGCCTACTTTGTCAATTTTATTAGAAGAAATTATAATTTTGTTTTGTTTTGAAGATTTAAGTAAAGATATAAAATAAAAGTTTGATTGTGATATGTTTTACTTTTATTTTGCTACCACTGTCTATTACCAATACAATCCCGGGATTATCCCGGGATCCTGGTATTAACTGTTGAAAATCCCGAATCCCGGGATTAGAAAAAATCGACCGGGATCGAATCCTCTAATTACACTCTAGTCCCAAACTAAGCAAAGCTTGTACTATGGTAACTAGATTGCTGATAGAATACTTATATACATTTTTTTTGTAAATACATAGTATACATAGTAACACACAGACAAAGAACCAATCTTTATGTTCATCACACAAACATTTGCTCTGCGTGGGAATCGAACCCACGACGCATAGCATGGAAGGCATAGCTACTACCAACTGAGCTGTGACGCCTTTCTGTTCATATTTTATGCATTTTTAAACGCTAGATAGATAAAATAGTAAATCGTAGATGCCTCCATGCTTCAAGAGAAGTGGCTCGTGGCTCAGAGCGTCTGCAAACAGACACTTGGGATGCTTTGAGAGCTGGGTTAAGGGTGCGTCTACGAAAATGTTAACTAGACCTGGGCTATCCAGCAAGGGGAAACTTGCGTGACCGAATATCCTTTCAGCTGCAGTTCAGTTTTCGATGATTTTACTATAGTAACTCATCACATCAGTATTCCGTGGCGTTTTTGTTAACTGAACTGACGTGACTGAGCTTTATAAAATTATGACTGAGCTGTTAAAAATGACGTCAATGCCGCGGTTTAGTACGTGGCCTACCTGATTTGAGCACGGCCTACCTGATTTTTCGTGAATTTTATCAAACGGTATGAAAATCGATCATTCAAAATATCATTAGAAGACGAAGAAGAAAACTGAACTGCAATTTGATCAAATAACAGTTCAAATACATTTCAGTTGTCAGGATACCCCCCCTGGTTTCTATATAATTGCTACTGCATTTCACACCTTATGTCCTTGGTTATAAGATCAATCTTTTATAGCAGTTGTGTTAGAGGTAATATGAATTTCATGAAGGTCAGACAAGTACTTTTCAAGTAAACTTTAACTTAAACGTTAAGTCCTCCTATGGTATAGTTTTATGCAATACAGAATTAAATATATATATAAAGACTACCGATGTGGCGCGGTAAGCGAAGGTCCGCCTGCGACACGGAAGGTTGCGGTTCGATTCCCGCCTTGGCATAAATGTTTGTACGATCTGCAAATTTATTCCGGGTGTTCCGGGTATTTTATATGTTAATAAAATATCTATCTATGTAATGTATTGTATGTATGTCGGTCTTCTAGTCCCATAACACAAGCTCTGCTTAGCTTGGGGCTAGATGATGTTGTGTGGATTGTCCAGTATTATTTATTTAAATAAATATGTTTCAAAAGAAACAGTCACGTACATGCTTCCCCTTAACTGAGGCTCGTTTTCGCCGTTTATTTCGAGTTCACGAGCCGACGGCAGCACTCGACGTCTATAGACGTCTTTATGCCCCTAGCACTGCGTGAAACTAGCTTTGAAAACAACTATCTAGCTTTGAACTTTAAACTTGACCTAGATTGTAAAAAATACGGCTATTAACAATACAATTCTTTATAAAATACACATGAAACACATATAAAATGATAAGCTATGAATAAATAAATAATGCTGGACAATCCACACAACATCATCTAGCCCCAAGCTAAGCAGAACTTGTGTTATGGGACTAGAAGACTGACATACATACAATACATTACATAGATAGATATTTTATTAACATATAAAATACCCGGAACACCCGGAATAAATTTGCAGATCGTACAAACATTTATGCCAAGGCGGGAATCGAACCGCAACCTTCCGTGTCGCAGGCGGACCTTCGCCTACCGCGCCACATCGGTAGTCTTTATATATATATTTAATTCTGTATTGCATAAAACTATACCATAGGAGGACTTAACGTTTAAGTTAAAGTTTACTTGAAAAGTACTTGTCTGACCTTCATGAAATTCATAAACTGACATACTTAATACATTACAAAGATAGATATTTTTTATCATACACATAAAGTACCCAGAGCACCCGGAATAAATATTTTCAGATCATACAAACATTTATCCCAAGACGGGAATCAAACCCGCAACCTTCCGTGTCGCAAGCGGACCTTTGCCCATCGCGCCACATCTATGTATGTATTGTATTAAGTATGTCAGTCTCCTAGTACCCATAACACAAGCTCTGCTTAGCTTGGGGTTAGATGATGTTGTGTGGATTATCGAGCATTATTTATGTATAAACTCGTTCTTCTGTGATACATATCTAATACATGGCAGCCCTAATTATTCTCACAGATAAATAACTAATTATTCATATACTTTATTAGCAATAAAGTTGCTTACCTCAAGGTTATTCCGACATTTTAGGCAATATCCGCGTGTTTACTGCCGATTACCAAAATACTTAGTCGTTAATGCTCCGTGGAGTTTGAGCGTTATATTAATAAAATATATTTTGGGGCTTGGGGCGGTATTTATAAGCATACTCTAATCTTCTCGGTTAATATAGCCTTGTGCGCACAACATCATTATGAGGTTAGGTATGTATATTATCGTAAAATATTACAAATAAAGGTCTCTACCCATTACAACGTATCATACCATGACCGTGCTATGAACGTGTCAGGCAAAAAAGTATTCTTTGTTGTATTGAAAAGTATGGGACTATGCCCACTAGACCGTTCCGTCACCAACCAACAACGTCGCGTTTCTCGATGAGAATATTTTGCCGGTCCTGACACGTTCATAGCACGGTCATGGTATGATACGGTGTAATGTGTTA
Organism: Ecliptopera silaceata; assembly: GCA_932527185.1. Lineage (NCBI taxonomy): Eukaryota > Metazoa > Arthropoda > Insecta > Lepidoptera > Geometridae > Ecliptopera > Ecliptopera silaceata. The sequence goes on along the minus strand of OW052208.1, from coordinate 1,540,607 downwards.
CGTCAAACAAGAAAAACTGCGAATTATCCATCACTGCTTTTATTTATACTTCCTGTTAATATTTGAAATAAGCTATTGCTTAAGGATAATCTCTGCATTTTAATAACACAAAATACCCCGATCGACTATTATGTTAGCGATAGAATGTTCTAGAATGTCACAGAATGTCAAAGTGATAGCCACCTCATTTCACAAAAAGAAAACTGTGACGTACGTGCTTGACTGACTTGACTGACTGTGCAAGTCAACGCTTCAAGCAATGTTGTCTTGCCAGTTACAATGAGAACAATGACTATGTTGCTTCCGATTATTAAAATATGATGATAAAACAAATAACAAAGAATGTAAATAGGATAATTTGTAACAAATGGGTAGGTACAGACCTTAACCCGGGTCGGCCGAAAAGGCGTTGGAAGGATCTGGACGCCCAGGAGAGGGATTGGTGGAGTGTCGCCAAAGGCCAGAATAAGTGGAAGGCTTTGGGAGACCTTTGCCCAGCAGTGGGATAGTATAGGCTAAAAAAAATGGGCTTGAATCAAGACACGCTGCAACGCTGCGTCGCTGAAACGTATCGTAACATCGCACATTTAATACGATTGGATACATATTATGAGGTAGGTACACATTAATTATTTTTTCGTAACAAAAAGTATTTAAGAAACCAGGGGGGGTATCCTGACAACTGAACTGTTTTTGAACTGTTATTTGATCAAATTGCAGTTCAGTTTTCTTCTTCGTCTTTTATTGGTATTATGAATGATCGATTTTCATACAGTTCGATAGAATTAACGAAAAATCAGGTAGGTCATGCTTAAATCAGGTAGGTCACGTGCTAAACCGCGGCATTGACGTCATTTTTAACAGTTCAGTCATAATTTTATAAAGCTCAGTCACGTCAGTCCCCAAAAATGCCACGGAATACTGATGAGTTACTATAGTAAAATCATCGAAAACTGAACTGCAACTGAAAGGATATTCGGTCGCGAAGAAAGTTTTATTAAATAAATTGAATTTAACCTCGTCTATAAAAGTTTCAGTGCAACAGATTATTCTTTAAAATATTGATGTAAACTGTTAAGACCGAACCTTAGAATACAATAGACGGGGTTCACTACAAAGAAAATTTCAGTAAAACTGTGACCGTAGTATAGATAAAGTTATAAAACATTTTTTAACTAATCATAATAGGCAGTCCGTAGTAGCCCACTGCTGGGTATAAGCCTCCTCCCTCAAACGCCACGAAACGTTTAAATTCACGTAAAAAAATGTACATAAGTATTCTATCAGCAATTTAGTTCCCATAGCTTTACTTAGTTTGTGACTAGAGCGTGATGTGTGAATTGTCCATGAATATTAGATATTTATTATTAATGCTATAAAGGTTTTTATGTTAGTTTTATTTATCATCATTTATGTGCTTAAAGTTTTCAGTAGCTTTGAGTTTTAAGTAGATACTTAGTTGAATTCTAGGTCTATCTTACAAAAAGTTCCGCAGACTTGAAGTATTGATTACCATACGTAACGATGACTTAAAGTCAACGCTAACTTTTTATAAGATAGGGAGTAATAGATTTGTTTACGTTATATTTTCCCCTAGAATAACGGTAACCGTTTTTTGAAAATCCAAAGCTTAAGACAGACAAATGTTCAACGTTTAGTTTTTAGTGGCGTCGATCAAACAACTTTTTGTTCTCCTTAAAAGCTTTTGTTTTCAGGTACAGAGTACAATGGTTGTTAAGAACACACATTTTGCTTTTGTGAAAATGTTTTGGTATTTTAGTGCATTTTGTAAATGCTACAGCTTATAATATTTGAAACTATCATGGTTTTGAACATAGTTTTCATAAATATAATTTCATAGATATTTCATTCAAAAATCATAGTAAATATCCCGTTTATAATGAAAACTATGCTACAGCTTAGTTATAAATATCACAGACAAGTTTTTTCTCGTCTTTATAACATCTTAAGTCAACACATTATCGTACTGTGAAAAAAAAGGTAGCACTCCGGGAGTGCCGGCAGAAGTGAAAACTTCAATATTAACGTTGTGTTTAATTATAAGTATAAAAGTACTATCATTTATGAGGTAGAATACAATGTTTATGTTTTTATTTTTCGCCCTGTGCCGCCTAAACAGAGCAGCACACTCAGGCACGGTAGAAAGAGTGGGAGATACTAGTTCCTCTCCCTTCCCCTCGATCTTACGCTTTTTCGATCAGCATCACGTGACCCTGACGCGAGTTTGAAAGTTTTTACCCACCCAGCGCCGCTAAAGAAGTTTTCACTTCAAAAATATTTTTTCACAAAAAACTTACTACTAGGTACAGTATTTGCAAAATGTACCTACATAGGTATCTTATTTATTATTTATTAATGTGAATGTTTGTATGGATGTATGTTTGTTACTTTACCTATCACGCAAAAACTACTAAATGTAATGAAACTACAAAAATATCAAAATAGCACATAGACTATAATTCATATAGATATTTCTATTTGAATATTTCTATTTATATCTTAAATTGCTTCTAACGTAAATCACAAAGTTTATAAATCCCAAAAGTTAAGTAAAACAGAATAAACTCGCGACTTCTTTATGGATTTACAACAGAACTAATAGTCCGGGGTAGATAGCTTGAAAAATGACAAAAAGATAAAGAAATTAATAGCAGGATGAAACCCATTAGAAAAGGAAGAGAATATTATAAAAACATAAGGAAAAATAATTTACGGGCGATCTGAGTTCGGGAAGGGGATGTGGGTGAGCTTTTAAGGGTAAAAAACGCTTTTTCTCGATTTCCGGCAAAACTAAAAGTCCTATGCAAAAAAGTCAAATGGCAAAGTTGTAGGTAATTAAAAGATCTAAAACTTTTAGATACACACTTTTTTCACATATCTCAAAATTTATGTGAAAAATTTAAAAAACCAGGGTTTTCTATTAATATCTTTTAAAAATCTGATTTTATATAAATAAAAATGTAAATCGTTCTATTAAATGTAGATACTTTATTCGAATTATGTTATTCATTACAATATTTTATAATTTTTTTATTTTATTCATTAAAATAAGGGGAAAAAATATATATTTCTAATCAAACAAATTATAGCGTATTTGGGACGTAATGAGGTAAGTATTCACCAAATTTCTTGAAAAAAACCCAAAACTTGGTTTTTTGAATTTTTCACATAAATTTTGAGATATGTGAAAAAATTGTGTATACAAAAGTTTTAGATTTTTTAATTACCTACAACATTGCTATTTGTCTTTCTTCCATAGGACTTTTAGTTTTGCCGGAAATCGAGAAAAAGCGTTTTTTACCCTTAAAAGCTTACTCACATCCCCTTCCCGACCTCAGATCGCCCGTAAATTATTTTTCCTTATATTTTTATAATATTCTCCTCCTTTTCTAATGGGTTTCATCCTACAATTTTTTTTTTCACTAACTTTTTTTTTTGCATTTTCTGAGAAGATTTTCTATGGTAACATATACATTTTTTTTCACTATCGGAAAGAAGAGATTTCAACGAACAGAAAACATACCAATATTTTTAAGTAAGCTGATATTTTGACGGATGAATTTTCGATTGAAAATAAGGATATTTTTTCGATATTTAATCAAAATAAGGTGAAAAGAATATATATTTCTAATCGAATAAATTACAGCGTATTTGGGACATAAAGAGGTAAGTTTTCACCGAATTTAGTGAAAAAATATAATTGTTTGTAAAAGATATTAATAAAAAACTAAAATCTTGGTTTTTTGAATTTTTCACATACATCTTGAGGTTATGTGAAAAAAGTGTGTATAGAAAAGTTTTAGATCTTTTAATTACCTACAACTTTGCCATTTGACTTTTTTGCATAGGACTTTTAGTTTTGCCGGAAATCGAGAAAAAGCGTTTTTTACCCTTAAAAGCTCACCCCCACCCCCTTCCCGAACTCAGATCGCCTCTAAATTATTTTTCCTTATGTTTTTATAATATTCTCTTCCTTTTCTAATGGGTTTCATCCTGCTATTAATTTCTTTGGTTTTAAAACCTATCGAGCCTGGTCTATAAGGTAAACCTTCGACTAATCCTTATTGAACACGGGGTAAGGACAAGCATAGTTTTGCACGTCACCACTGACGTTTGATAAATGGTTGCCAGCTCAGAGCTTTAGCAGTACTCTTACTCCTACCTTCAGAAACCAAACTCGATTTCAAATGCGTGAGCAAACGAATGTGAAATAATAAATATTTTTTATATTTATATTTTTATTTTAATATACTTACTTATTTATATTCACTAAATAATTTATTTATTCATGGATATTTAGTCCATGAATACACGATATATCACACTTTAGTCCCAAACTAAGCAAAGCTTGTACTATGGGAACTACATTGCTGATAAAATATAGTGACACCCAAATATAGAACGAATACTTATGTTCATCACACAAACATTTGCTCTGGGTGGAAATCGAACTCACCCACAGCATGGCAGAGCTACTACCAACTGAGCTATGACGCCTGTCGATTTGTTTCCGCGGTAGCCAGCGTGATTGAAATCGAGTTCGGTATTGTTACTGAATCTTGTAGTCAGGAGTAAGGCTCAGGCTTGGGGCTGACTTGCGCATCTTTTTAAATTGCTTTTACCCGTTTTTTCCACTATGATTTACGGGCGTAAAGATTTATCGCTTTTTCTATGGAAGGCAGGAGTTTGAATAAAATCAACCTTCGTTAGGCTGCCAGTGACACTGATGCTAATGTTGTTTTTTATTACTGTGGGTGGTGGGTTCGATGTCAAAACAAACATTTGTGATATTATGGCAAACATTGATGGTTTTTTTCTGTCTATAGTGTAGGTAAAGCTTAAGCAGAAATAGAAATGGTGTTATTTCCAATTTCGGTTGCCTAGAAATTGTTAAAAAAGTAACCTACAACATATACGGCCGGTTTCTGGAAACCCAAATCACGATTGATCCGAGTTTGACACATAGTAATTATTTGTTTTTTTCGTTGATCATCGTTCGAGAAACCGGCCGTTAGTCCCATAACTTTGTTTACAAGAGATGGGAAAATACAATCGATTTGAACTAGTGAGCAGTCTACTCGTTCTTTCGTTAAGGTACTTTATTCCCCCATAAAATATTACGGAAACGCCATAATGGCTGCCAGGGCCTAACCTAGGTTATGTAACAGTAATTATATCAAAGATTATTATGTTAACTTAAAATTTTCGCTCTGCTTAGCTTGGGGCTAGATGATGTTGTGTGGATTGTCCAGCATTTTTTATTTATTTTCTTTTATACGGCCTCTGTCAGTAACACGATAAGCATAGTTTATAGTTTATTCACAAACAAACTTACGACTATACAGTATTTACAAATTGTACATTGTCATATAAAATACATAAGAAACAGTTGAGCTATCTACAGACCGTTGCAAACGATCTATAGATAGTTCAACTGATCCAAATCAGTACCAATCGGAAGCGTACCCGAGACACTGGCTGCATTGCCGCGCTCAATAGCAATGCTGATACGCCGGGCCAGATACTCACCAGCCCTCGGGTCACGCGTCGCTTCGACTAGAACTGATTTATTTATATTTATTTGATAAAAAACAATCTAGTTTTCACAACGCGCTTTGGGGTTAGTCTCAAAATCTTCAATGATCATCCCCATGATTTCTAACTTTTAATTTCGTGTTGATATCAAAACGGACATTGAGAATAACCCATTTACTCAGTTTAAGTCTGACATAACCTACTGGTCTAGAGAGAAAGATATATAGTTTCTAACTAGGTCCCTTCTTGGGTTCTTGCAGAAACGTACCTACATAACCTACTGCTCTAACAAGCAATAGGCATCCATGATGGATTTCTTCAAGCAAAAAATAGGGTCTTTTCGAATAGTTACAAACTAGGTCCCTTATTGGGTCCCTGCAGAAGCGTTTTGTAGTCTAAATTGAGCTGCACTTCAGTCAGCTATTTTATTTAAAAGCTTGGCACGTCGCCAGTCACTGTGTCTTGATGTTACGTCGCTATGTGTCACATAAATAATGTTTCTCAGATACCTTTTCTGTAGTTGACAGGAAGTGAAAGAAGGAAACATATAATATATTTTTACGACGACTTCGAAATACACAATTGACGACACCAAGTTATAGTATATTTTTTATATAAATAAATATTCACACATCATGAATGGACAATTCACACATCACACTCTAGTCCTAAACTAAGCAAAGCTTGTACTATGGGAACTAGATTGCTTATAGAATCGTTGAACAAGCAACTACATAGAATCACTTAGTACCTACCTATGTGAGACGATTCTATATGATCCTTGTGATTTTATTGAATAAAGTAATTTTGACTTTGACTTTAAATACTTACATACATTTTTTCACCCATTATATGGCCTTTATCTGTAAATTCGTCAAACAATTTGTCAGTTTCAAGTGTTTATTTCGACATAATCTTTAGTTTAGCGATGACTTTTTACAGTATGACAGTTAAAATAGACACTGGTTTATGGACAAAACGCCGGCAATAAAACAAAGTTTACAACACAATAATTCATTCATAACAAAATGATATCTTTCAGAAGATAAGTTTCGGTAAATAGGGGTGTTACATCGTTACTGCGAGGTAATGACCCTAATGAGGGCCAGATTACGTAGAACACGATAGAAGTAAAGTTGGTGCCGTACCCCAAGTACGAGTTTGTGCACACACGGATCGTAGACACGCAATCGCCGAGCGCCACCGATTTTGTATGGAGATCCAAGCAGCGCCCCTAGCAGATTTCTTGAGATGCTTGGATTTACATATTAAATCGGCGGCGTTCGGTGATTACGTCTCTACGATCTGCTGTACTTGGGGTACTGTGCTCAAATAAGATCGCAATCGTGTAAGTGAGTTACTGCGGAACTAAACAAAAGTAATTTTGCATGTTGTACGAATTATGATTCAGGAAATTTTATTATTTACTAGCTGGTGCCCGCGGTTTTGTCTTAGTATCGTTATATTTTGAAGAATTCAAATAATACCTTTATAAATTATAGCCTATGTGATATTGAGATGTATAAGCTACATCATTGTAAAGTTTCATTAAAATCCATTACTCAGTTTTTGCGTGAAAAAGTAACAAACATACATCCATTCATACAAACTTTCGAATTTATAATATAATAGTAGGATAACAGATGACTGATGATAGAGGAGAACGGAAGAAAAGAACATGTTGTGCCGACCTCACCTAGTGGGATAAGGACAGGAAGAAGAAGAAGAGTGTTTAAAAGACAGATTTTAAAAGTTCAGTGAATTCAAACATGAGTTGGGAATACTTAAACTTAATATACATAAAGAGCGCTCGTCTGGGAAAACATCGTATATAAATTACGTTTCGTTGTTGCAAACAGAATTGAATTATTTCCCGCCGAGTGTTTTTGTATGACACTAATCAAATTATTCTTTTAAATTAAATATTGCAGCAGAATCTGCATGTTAGAATAGGACAGTTTTGTTTATTGAATTTGCATTTTTATTTTATCAATCTACACTACGTGGTTTGTTTGATTACTTTTACACAGTATACTGTAGTATATTTGTATCTTTTGATTATGTACCTATTGAATAATATTATATGTCAATACATTATATATATGTCTTAGGTAGGTAATTATATGTATTGACTCATTAATATATGAGTATTTTTATATTAACGTAATTTAAAAATGAGCTGAAAATAACTCTGTTTTTCTGTTAACAGTGATATTGAACGAGATATCTTAATGTCTAAAAAACAATTATTTTACCACACTAGGTTATCTGGTAGAGATCCCTGTTTAATAAGTCTACCCATTTTGTGTTTTATTGAATTGATAAATTTCTTAAATGTTTATTTCAAAGTTGTGGTGATAAAGTATTTTCTATTTTATTTATTTTGTATCTAGTTGAATAACAAATCAATCAGTAGCTCTACCATGAGTTTTTACAATCTATACTCGCTAGCGTCTGTAGTAAAAATAATGTATGAAGATTTGTACAGCGCCTCTAGCGGATAGTGGGGTACTAAAATTACTACTGTAGTAAAGTCAGGCGATTTTACTGTGACAACTCATGGTAGAGGTACTGATAATATTATGTAATGGATTTAGGTGATCTTGTTTACTAAGCATCTCCTGAGACCCCTAATCCCCACTTCAAACATCCCTCTACATCTCAAAGCAACGCTTCCAAATGCACAAGGTAAAACTCGAGATATCTTTAGATAATTAAAGCTATCGGAAGCGGGTATCGCTGGCTCGTCTTTGATCATGTAATTACTATGTACAAAAATACGACAAAAATACTTTTTGCGCTATCGAGAATAACGAAAATTGTCGATAGCGTAAAAGTATTTTTGTATTTTCAGTGCATTTTGATTATGTCTATATTATGCTGAAGCGTAATTAAATTAATTTAAAATAATAAGGTTATTTTTAATTGTGTGTATATGTTTTGATCTCATGTGTGTGACACAAAATAGAGTTTTTCTTTCTTTCTTTCTTTTTTAATTATTGCGCGTTTGTCCAGAAGTACAAATAGGTATTGTAAAATTAAATGTTTTCTACAAATTGATAGTTTATTCATAAAGAAAGGTAGAGTTTTAACAGTATAAACAATATTATATATGAAAAGGTTTCGCTATTTGCAGACCGTTGTAAACGACCTACAGATAGCTGAACTGTACCAATCAGTACCAAATTGAAGGGTTTCCAAAACAATGACTGCAAATCAAATCAAATCAAATGAAATATAATTTATTCAGTAAAATCACAAGGATCATTTACAATCTGCTACACTGAATTTAAATGCTGTCATTTTTTTTTCACTTCTATTTACTATTTATTATAGCCAAAAATGTTTCTATCTTTGATTTTGACTTTCCAAAACAGACTAGGAGATCGAGTTGAATGGAAGAGTTTGGGGGAGACCTTTGCCCTGCAGTAGGACACAGTAGATTAAATAAAAAAAAAAAAAAAACAGACTTAAATATATCCTAGTGTAGGTAATCATGAGAGGTACTAAGTAATTACACTGGGTTTTCCACAAGAAGTGTTATTACAACATCTAAAGTAAAGTATCTAAAGCTTTTCATTTTTACAACCAAACGCGACGTGCTTCGCCCAAAAACAACAGTTTGCTTCGTCTCTAGAGGGTACTTAACCCGAGGTAGTTCACCTTCAAAGCTATTGTGGCTGTGATTGTACTTTACTATTTTTTGAAGTTGTGCTCAAGTGTTGCCTCGGTTCGTGATTTTGTATCATATTCCGATAAGGGCTGTGGATTATTATGATGAATTTCTTTTTTGTTTACCAGTTTTGCTTACGAAATATATTTGCAATTATTTTTCTTTGTAGTTTGTACCTACGCTAGATATATACATCTTACTAATAAGTATCGAAACAGCGCTATGTGTGCCTTTTAAGAAATGGTACAGAGATTAAGTGATTTTTTATTTATTTAATTCTTTATTGAACAGAAATAAAGCTATACAAAGGGAGGACTTAGGTAATGCTAAAGCATAACCCATCGTAGTAACAGAAGAGAGAAACGAAGAGACAAAAAAAAAGATAATACTTAAACAAAACTATTTTATTCCACAACTATTAATTTATTAATAAACCACATATATAAAAGAATCCTATATAAATAAATATAAATTACAATGGAAGTTAATGAGGCCCTGATGGTGGCTTGCTAAGAATATATATGTATAAGAATAAGCTCTCATGTTAACTTTTTGTTAATTTTCTTTGTTTCAGAAAATTCATTCCACTCCATATCATAGAAGAGGATAGCTACGAGAAGGACATGCTGTTCTATGTGAACCTTGGAGAGCCGGAACTACTTGGCGGTAAGTGTTATTTTTTTTTTTTTATTTAACCTATTGTGTCCCACTGCAGGGCAAAGGTCTCCCCCAAACTCTTCCATTCATCCCGATCTTCTGCATCCATCCACCACTCCGTCGCGTATGAGTCGAGATCGTCCCTCCAACGTATATTTAATTTAGCTAGATTATTTTATCCATATTTTATTTTGAATTAATTTTGCATCTTAAGTAGGTATAGTACGAGTATCAGATGTTTGTAGTAGTATGTATTTGTATAGTAAATAATCCGTATATAGTATCAGTTATTCTTAGTAGTATGTATTTATTAAAATTATACATTTTATTGTCCAATATCATCTGCCAGCTATGTCATAAAAAAATATTTAACTTTTACCTTTTTGACTAAACATTTAAAGATAATCTAACATGGCACGTAACAGTGTAATATTAACAATACAATAATATAATAAAATATAATAATACAATATTAAAACATTTATGTAAAACCTTAAAGAGCGTCAAAATTTAAAAATAAATTTGATTCGGCAAGAATGTTGTATAAATCTCGAATTATATATTTTTATCCAAGTTACGTTTTTCAACTTACTTATAAAAAGTACCAAAGACAAGAATCTTGAAAAAAAAGGAGCAACATATTCCAATGTATAATATCGTTTTTAATTAAACAAATCAGGTCACACAATTTTACACAGACATTTTCTAGGTACCTAAAGTACTCGATATACTTTGTAAACTAGAGATATATATAGCCTCAAATAGCTAAACACATATGTATTCTCGTATATCATCTCGTGATGCGTGACGAGCGTAGTCTGCGTGACTAGCTACAATGTCTGCAAGAGATTGAATTTCTGCTATTAATCTACACTGTCACATTACGTTTGAACAACAATGTGCCAAGTATTTTTACAACCACTACTTATATAGATAAGCTTTATAGCCTGTGGCAAATGTTTGTGGTCTGTAGTAGCCTGTGGCAATCACAACGAATGTTTGTGGTCTGTGACGGTCGCGTGTTTTATCCCGCTCTAACTTGCTTGTAACCTCACGGGTATGACTGCGACGCAACATTTGATATTTACTATGAAACGTGACTTCTTGTCTGCGTGATTACTATTTTATTTGCGACCATGGTTTCGAGTGTTTCGACCTGAAGACGGATGCTTTTCACCGGGACGCCATGGCGGCGCAACCAGTCGCCGACACCAACAAAATATGTACTTACACCTCTATAGAGAGTTACTCAACTGGTGTCCGTTTGGTCGCGCAACCAAACGTACATTTTGTCGGTGTCGGCGACTGGTTGCGCCGCCATGGCGTCCCGGTGAAATATAGCCTTAAAACTACGGTCTGTAACCAAGTATATAGCGGTATCTAACTACTTATACTTCATTTATAACCTACAAAAACCTAATAGTAAATACTCGTAAAAGTACTTCACAATTCAAATCAAGATTCTATTCAAGTTCGTGTCAGTCTTTTAGCAAGTGTGAGACGTTTTGTGAATTCTAAAATGGACTATAATTCATCACCAAGACCCACTGCGGATTGGTTGTGTCACATGTCTGAAAAATGGTTCTCAAGAAGAGTAATTATATAACTTTCTGAATAGGATAGTTTGCAAAACGCTTTTAAAATGAAATAAGGAAATATTACAGTCGCAATTATTTCAGTAGCGCACGCATTGACAGATCTACCGCATTAACGAATGCAGATTGAATTCATTCGAAATGTGATCGACAATCGTTAACGTATCGTTTACGATTGTCACTTTATTTAGTAAGTAGGTACTAATACTCGATATAATAAAAAAGGTAGGTACATAGCATGATGAATATAATAATTTAAATGGTAAAAAAATGGAGAGATTGATAATATGTAGATAATTGAATTGTAGGTTGATGTAATTTTATTAGCTTTTACTTATAACGTAATATTTAATTACTTTAGTAATTTATTTTAGGTAATTGCTCGAACCTTTGAAGCTCGATTTATCAATTCAATTTTCACTTCTCATTATAATAAAATAATACCTAGTTAATTAGCCATAATAAACGCGTAATTCAGCTATATCATATTTACTTAATCATATTATTTAGTAAGTACCTACTATGCCTGACTATTGAAATACGTTGACAAAAATTTTCTGATTACAAAGTAAAAACTACATTATTTTTTTAAAAAATCGAACATTGTTGTGAAACTCTTCTCTTTAAAAACTCAATTAAAACTGGCTTCTTCAGCGTTCGAAGTGTCATACATAAATCTGTTTTGAATTCCACGTTAATTACTTTATTCACAAACAAACTTACGACTATACAGTATTTACAAAATGTACATTTACATATAAAATACATAAGAAACAGCTGAGCTATCTACAGACCGTTGCAAACGATCTATAGATAGTTCAACTGATCCAAATCAGTACCAATCGGAAGCGTACCCAAGACACTGGCTGCATTGCCGCGCTGAATAGCAATGCTGATACGTTGGGCCAGATACTCACCAGCCCTCGGGTCACGCGTCGCTTCGACTAGACGCCCAGAAATAATTTTGAAAACGCGGTGGGCCTCGGTACCCCACGGACCTAGAGTCTCGACCCCAAGAGGAGCAAATATGTACGCCCTGTCGAGACCTGCATATTTGCGTCTCTTGAGATCCTCGGCCGAATCCGCCGCCGCACCAGCCCGAACGGATGTCTGTGACAGATGAGAAGGAGCAAGGGTATCGACACAAGTTGCGTCCCACACCAAAGGCCTTCCCGCCTCCCACGGAACAAGCGTCATACCGTCAGGCCGTTTGCCATCGTCACGCATCAGACCATTCGGCTCTAGAATGGCTGGCACGTTCACGCTGGTAAAAGCCCGCCGGATGATGTCGTTGAGGCTAGCATGACGGGATATCCGACCGGCGGCTCTAGTGCACGATAATCCGTGGTGACCAAGCTGTTCGACAGCAGTACCGCACTGGCACAGATGAGGTGCGCAGCACCGCGCGCCCAACCGTAGACTTGCTGCAATACGGAACGTGACAGGATCCATTAGGGTACCAATATGATATGAAGGAAGTGCTTGCAGCCAAAATCCTGACTCCCTTTTAGAGACGGCAAGAAGACGGGCACGATCTGCGGAGCTAGAACACGTTTGTAACAGACAGTTCCGTGATAACTCGCACAGAGGCCCGTCCCATTGCCGTTGAGACGAAAGAGAGGTAGGGGGAGCAGAATCAGGGCAAGCACTATGCCAAGCATTTCGAGCTTCGTCTAGATATGAAATTTTGAGATCGAAACTAGTAGGAGCCAAAAGAGACGGATTTAGAATTTTTTCTACCAACGAATGAGTGCTATAGACGGAAGACAGGAAAGCTGGTAAGGCGACACTAGAAATTTTGCGAATACCTAAACCTCCTAATTTGATCGGTAGAGAGGCCTGCAGCCATGCCCTGTCATCCAAATAAATATTCAAAACTGATGATAATGTATTCTTTATTATGTTGTCCAAGCCTTCCACCAGCTCGCTGTGTTTCCACAGTTGACAACATCGTAAAGAGTATGTAAATTTAGGTACAAAAAGACAAAATCTAATAATTGTAAAAGCCATATGACTATTAATTTTGAGTAATCTATCCGAAGTTTTATTAAAATTTTGAATTTTCTCTGCAATGAAAACCGGAAGAGACTCATCAAATATAGGTGAACCAAGGAGGCGGAGTGAACATCTATCTACTACTGTAATGTTTGATGCCAAAATGTTGAATTTGTTAATTATAGAATTTTTATCCAAACAAGTATCGGAAACAAAAAGTTCGCATTTAGCAAAATTTAATTCTAAACCTATTTTTTGAAATTCATCAATGATAAGTTTTAGATCGCCAAAAACTGTGTCCACATCCCCACCTAAAGTTCCGTCATCCAAATACCAAACATTGAGCTTAGATTGGAGACGTTGAATAATTGGATGGATGGCGAGGCTAAAAATGGCTGGGCCTAGGGGGTCACCTTGCTGACAGCCAACAGCAGACGAAATAACATTGTTCCGGTAAATTAATTTAGAGGGTGAGGCATAGCATTGCCAAAGAAAGGGGTAAATTTCGGGAATTTTTTCTTTAATTTGATCAAGCAAGGCACCCCTGTCTACCGAATTAAATGCATTTTTGATATCTACTTTCAAAACAACCTCCCCGTAATTTTGATCCAAAAATGTTTTGAATTTGGATATAATTTGTGATATAAATAAATTAAAAGTCACATTTGCATGTATTTCGTGGGCGGTCGTTTAATTTTGAATTTTGCAAACATAACCTAAAAGTTGAAAATTCATTTTACGTTTTTCACATTGCTTCTTTTCTTTGCATGAATATTCAGAGGTGTTTGAAACTTTCCTGCCGGACGTGTCCGCGACCATTGCGGTTCAATTCCCAGGTAAGACACTTATCAACCGCTTGTTTTTTCTTTTCGGCCAGAAATATGTGTTTTTGGCTTTTCTCTTTTTGTTCGTGCTATTGGTTTTTGTACCTGGATAAAGTCATTCTAGTTTTTATTTGAGTAAGTGATGGAACAAATAGTTCTATGTTCGGTGAGTGGTAACATTAACAAGAAACTCTATTATATGAAACAAAAAATACTTTTTGAAAACATATTTGTTTGTGAGTTAAAACATGCTAAATTATGCTAAACTATACATTACAATCACAGAAAGCTAATGTTATACTTTTATACTACATTTTGTGCTATGATTTTGCACCGCCTACCAACACCGATATAATTGAGAGAGAAAGGTGAAGAGGCCTTTCGCCATCACCAAGATGGCGGAAGGACGTTGTAAATAAAATACGAAAGAAAAAAATAACAAAAATACCGTCCAACGTTGCCCATAAACTTAAAATACGAAAAAAAAGAAAAAAAATTAACAATTTACCGTCCAACGTTGCCCACAAACATAAACAAGCCTTGCAACGTGACATTGGCGAAATTGGCTAACCCCCAGACGCCATTAAATAAAAATTGAATTGAATTGAATTGAAAGGTGAAGAGAGAGCGAGATGATTAGAGAGAGGGGAGTGGAAAGAGAGCAAGATAAAAAGAGATAGAGAGAAGAGAAAGCGCTAGATGAATAGAAAGAGTACCCCTTCTGTCTATTCCCGCTGTCTTGCGCTCTTTCCCGAGAACGATATATAATAGACATAGACAGTTATTTATTTTATACTACACCTGCTCGGAAAGTACCTTGATACTTTATCAAATTTACGGTAGAAAGTACGTCATTGCATATCGAACAAATATGCGGGGAGAAAACGCATCTGAGCGGGAGAGAAAAGTGTATGAAAATCCATTTCTTACGTGGTTTTTCTTTTTTAATTTTGGGTAAGACTATGCGCTGGTAACCTAAATATCAAAAGCCAAAAAGTTTTTACAATTTGAAAAAAGAACATGTGAAAATTTTAGTTTTTTATTTTCCTCGTAGGTGTAGTATAAAGCACTATGTATCACTCAAGAGAAAGTGCGATTCCCGATCTCGGGTGTTTTAAACGACACCCTCGACGGTAATCGGTCACTTTCTCCTCTCGGTGAACAATGTACTATACTACACATAGCACACAAAACAAAATACACCAAAAAACAAAAACAAAACAATACAAATTAAGCAACAATCATTTTTGTGTGCTACAGCAGCAAAAGGGCCCCGACTCAGCATAATGCCTAGCCACTTGTAGGTAGCTAGGCGCTGGTATTCTGTCGAGACCTTTCGACCAATAGGCCTTGTGAGAAACAAGTAGGTACGTATACTATTGAGTAAAATAAAAAATATAGAATTAAAAAAATAATATAAAGTAGAATGAAGCCAATTGAGATCAGTTATATAGGAAAAGAGAAAGTTAGTTGGATAGAGAGAGGGGAAAGAGGGAGAAAGATATATATATCACATGCACATCACAGATACAGCACAGTAAATTAAAAACATACACTCTGTCACCAAAAAACGTATCGTCATTTGATCCACTATCGTATCGTTATCTTTTAGGTAACGGTATGAAAACGTCCAAACAAAAATATATCACAATAATTATATAATTAATATGTTCAGCAGTTTATTTTAATTGTAGTGTGATTGCAAATGACTCTTTTAATTACATTTCACTTAATTTCCGGATTTAAATAACAAATTAGTCATGTTTCAGTTGAGCCAACAAAATCAGATGTAATTAACCAAATAATGTCGACAAAGCATTTTCACATTTTCCACTGTATTTGTAAACCTGTGATTTACATATACAGGGTGTATATACATTGCTCTGAATATATACAGGGAATGAAATTAATTGAGAAGAAAAACTCTGATTATGAAGATTTTATCACAAATATTTTTGTCTTAACATTAGCAACTTTCAAATTTACCTATTACCTAAATTTATGTCTAGACGACCGGAATTTTTATATGTTTACAACAAACATATATCATTTTTGTATAAGTAGATTAAAATAAATAAAACATACTCTAAAAAACTTTTTTCAGTAAACCGCGTCCAAATGACGTCATAAACCATGGCTTTAATAAAACCCGGTTTTTAGATAAAAAACGGCTTGTCCGGCTCTAACCGGTGAAGTTCGGATTTATCCGGGATCGTAAAATTCCGGATTCTGTATGCATACCAACCCTTCCATAAACTTGACGGAACTGACGCAAAAAACGAAGATTTTTCAGGAATTTGAAGGAGAAAATAAAAAAAATGTTATACCTAGAGCAAATAAACTTTACTAATTATATATTTTCAACGATCTAGACAATTTATTTGACTTTTAATAGATTTGTAACATTTAATACCAACTTAAAAAATATAAGTGAAAAACTTAATGCGTACATTATGCGTACAAAAACTTTAGAAGAGACATAGTACCTACGGGTATACGTAAGCTGTTTTTTTTTAAATTTAAACAAATTTTTTTTTTCTGTTTATTGCATCAATCGTTTTTTGTAGTAATTCTTTAGACTCGGCATGGACTTTTCTATTTCAGTTTCTACAAAAAGTAAGGTCAAGCTATCTGTAAGGTACCCACGTATCGGTCGGACCAATATCCGGTGAATTATTTATTATTATTGGTATCCCTTTTTAGCTGAAACAAATATCGAAATATTATTGGTCTCTATAGACTGCAAACTCACCGAGGGCGATGCTTTCGCCCTCGGTGAGTTTCCGTAATTTTGTTTCCGTAAGTTTCGAATTCCGGATTGAGAGAGAGAAAGAGATTAATTTATTTGACACAATATTTTAAAACAATAATCTTATTAATAATCTAATTAATCAGCACGGCAATGCAGCCAGTGTCTTGGGTACGCTTCCGATTGGTACTGATTTGGATCAGTTGAACTATCTATAAATCGTTTGCAACGGTCTGTAGATAGCTCAACTGTTTCTTATGTATTTTATATGACAATGTACATTTTGTTAATACTGTATAGTCGTAAGTTTGTTTGTGAATAAAGTTATCGATAATCTTTGTTTTGAGCAACTACCGAATACTCTGTGAATGTCAAAAAGTGATCTTCAAAAACGTCCATATTATGCCCTTTTGAATTTGAATTTCATACGTTTAGTTTAATCCAAAAAATATATATACCTACACTAAATACAATAGATTAGATACAATTAAAAAGTTTAATCACATCATTAATTAAAAACGTAAGTATATAAGTATTCTATCAGCAATCTAGCGCCCATAGTACAAGCTTTGCCTAATTTGGGATATATAAATAATTATATTAATAAATAAATAATTAAGTAACTACTTTATAATGAACTACCATTGTTTTGATAATATTTTCATGCATCAAAAAACTGTATTAATTTTAAAAAAATGTTAATAAAGTCAGCAAACAAAGCTTAAACAGGAAAAGGAAGAAAAATTTGTTATTCAAACGTGTACTGAATTATAAAAGCGTATACTGTTTTTACAAAAGAAATTACACAGTACGACGCGCCCTTAATCTGTTTATCTCTCTGACTACTTAAATAAACGATACGTGAAGTTTCGCTAGTTTTATGTACACTGCGTAGCAGCTTTGCGCGTTGTACGCAAACTCTTGCAAAGTTGGCGTATCGCCGCGCAATGTAAATCGAAACGTAGTAAAGTCGTTTTGTTTTCTGTTATGTAGTACATTATTTATTTTTCCATGTTTGCATTTCACGGCTTGTGCTTTGACTTAATAATTTTTCACTCGATTGTATTCAGTGCTGAAACAGATAATAAAAATATTATTTAAATATTTTTATTCGAGATTCATACAACGCAAAACTTTTAAATACTTACTTACCTAAATATACTTACTTAAATATTTATTATAAAAGATCTCATATTATTTTATCAAAGTACTGAAATTTTATGGCTATTCTATAAAAAAATTCAAAATATAAACTTGTATTTAGATTCAATTTAACAGATATTTATTTTTTGCTAACATTTTCATCATTATTTTGTTTCACTTTCGTTTTATTTATTTTTGTTTTTTTTCTGCTTTCTTCTGGATTACCTTCTTCTAACATTGGACAAGTAAGAACTTTTACCGGCATTGATATTCATAGGTACAGTATGCTCTTCTTCTTTAATTTATAATTTAAAAAAACTGACAGAAAATATCTGTTGCGTCAAATCTATGAGGCCATGACACCAAGATGGCGTCATTTGAAACTTTGACAGCGAATTTTAAATATTAAACTTTACGGAAACGTTTTAGGGTGATAGTCGGATATTTTCTGTCAAACATATTATAAGACATTTTGGTATTGCTAGCTTTCAAGTGTTTTTTTTTCTAATTTATTTTTTAAGCTGGTACTGTGGTCTTCTACAGTTTATTTTGTTAATTTTCGCTAGTATTTTTATTTGATTAAACATAAACCTATTACTTTGACTTTGTTTTAAATATTAGCTAGTTTTTATAATTATTTTTCATTTAAATTCTATAGGATTATTATTTGTTTCAAAAATCTAATTTGATAAGCAACGTTTTAACCGATCCATAAAGTCAACTAAAAAAATGTAACTTCAAAATGCAAAAAGGCCGACTAGGGCCTGAGCACGAATAAAATGAGAATCGTTAACGTATCAAAACGATACACTACGTAGGTATTGTGTAAGGGACACTACTATACGCGTTGACGCCAGCTCGACTGTCAAACGTTGCAGCGTCAACGCGGAGTATCCGTTACGATACCTTCACGTCACGATTGTAAAATATATTCGTGCTAACCCTTCTGATATAGCTATGAAGAGTTACGAATAGAATTTCGGGCACGTTAGCCCATTAGCGAGTTCGCAACACCCAAAAGTTTCATCACATTGTCCAAAATTAAACCCACATAATCCGATTTGGGCGTGTTGAAACCTTTAAGTCGATAATAATTACGAGGAGTGATGGAAGCCGATTAATCGAGTTATTTTCCAACGATTCTGACGATTTCTTTGAACGTTTTTGGTTATTTTCAAATAAGTACATTTAGAATAAATAAAATAAAAATAAATAATGCTGAACAATCCACACAACATCATCTAGCCCCAAGCTAAGCAGAGCTTGTGTTATGGGTACTAGAAGACTGACATACTTAATACAATATAATACATAGATAGAACAAAATATTATTTTAGTTAGGTGTCATGAACAACAAAAAAATATACGCTACAACTTGTAAATATTTTTGCTTGCCAGCTATAAGTGTGGATTGTCTGTCCAGCATAAAAAAAAAAAAAAAAAAAAAAAAAAAAAAAAAAAAGTACTTTTTTTTAATTTATTTCCATACTTATAAACACAATTATAATATTGTACCCTATAAACCACGCAAGGTTTGTGTGGGTACTCACACTCGTACTTACTTGTATGCTTCTAATTATTTTTTGTTTTTGTGTTTATGTTATATGGAAAAAATAGACTTGAACGTGACTTAACTGAATGTGCTTGAGACTTCTGTGAGTCTGGATGAGTGGAGAATAAGATACGAGTGTTAAGCATACGAGTTAAATCCTATAATCCAATAGAAACTATGGGTTCCCGGGAAATATTAGTTGTTCTGACACGCAGGCGACGATATAATGATAGAACAACGGCTCAAAGTTCAATACATGTCGCTCATTGAATGCAAAACAGCCACAAACCAGAAACCTCATTTTTTACAGGAGAGCCGAAACAAAATTTTAAAATGATTTTTTGAAAAAAAAATATGTTTTTTTTATTAAATGTTATGATGTTAATATATCATTGTTTTCCTTATTTTTTGCTCTATCTTTTTAAATAATGACCACTTTGATAACACTCTTCCAACCTGATAAAAACAACAAAAGCCCTTTTTGCATTCAAAATTTGAACCAATGTTAGGGTAATTATCTCAAAAAATTAAACAAATATTAAAATGAAACATGCTTTTTTAATGTTTTATTACGGAAATAACTATAAAAAACAAATAACTCGCAGTAAATCTAAAGAGATACAAATTATTCAAACAAACATCACAAAACTAGACATTGTTTTATCGTTTTATGTTAAAAACGCGATATCAATTTTACCTAATCTAAAATTATCTTTCAATAAAATTCTCAAAATATTCATAGGAACAACATTCTACTTCAAAAACTACAAACACAAATCTAAAATTAAATTGCTGAAAGCTTAACATTAATAGATATGAAATTAGTACATTATAATATAATACCATTACTATTTATATCACAAACTGTATGGCTAAAATCACAAAAGCAGTCTTTATGTCACAGCCTGTATGGCTAAAGTCTTTAAATCATAAAATTACCTGATTAATATCTAAGACAGTCTTTTTTTAGACA
The DNA here is from genome assembly GCA_932527185.1 of Ecliptopera silaceata. NCBI lineage: Eukaryota > Metazoa > Arthropoda > Insecta > Lepidoptera > Geometridae > Ecliptopera > Ecliptopera silaceata. The sequence goes on along the minus strand of OW052208.1, from coordinate 1,519,890 downwards.
CATTTATAAATTTTGGTAATATTTAGGTATAATATTTTTCTCGTGGCTCACTAGCCACGAGGACCCAAACATGGAAATGCTGCCTTCTGACATTTTGTTGGGTTCATCATCTGCCCTGGAAGGTCCCGGTTGGGGTGAGAAAAATTGGTAATTAATCCGTTTTGTCCCTATGTTTTTCTCAGGTAGAAAATCAGGATCCTTTCCACTATCGTCAGAGGAAAAATCAGATAAACTAGATGCCGTAGAACAGTTCGTTCCACTGTCGTCTGAGTCGCTGTCTGATGACTCTGATGAGTCACTAGGTGGAACGATTTTAATAGGTTTTTTCCGAGTTCTTAAACCTCTTCATCATCACTTAACAACGATATATCGTAATCCGGCTGGCTGTCAAAGTAAGAATCCGTTTCAAATCTGTAATTTGCCGTTTCTCTTTGTTCTCCAACCTGTGCTGCTATTTGAGTTTCCTGAGTATAGCGCCATCTATTTCGCTACATGATGACTACATTGTAGTGTACGCAACAGACCAACAGATGGCGACAAAATCCTAGATCGCGCTTACGAAGTTATCACGGAGTTTGAACATAAGTAATAGAACCGATGACTATCCATCGGTCCTCGGACCCCGAGCCAAAGGTCGCTCGGCGTGGAAAATCTTCCCTTTTCGTAGAAGATACTACACCTACCTCCACAGTGGTGACAACCCGACGTGATCCAGCCGTCCACAGCTTCGGAACAGCTGCCGAAGCCAGACGACTGGAGTTTCCTGAACACGCACAACTTTCTTCAACAATCAAGCCGATCTAGCTACGCATCATCTCGTCTACCTTCTCTCATCCTCCCAGCTTCTAGCAGCAGCAGCAGCAGCATCCATCAGCCAGCAGCCTCCGCAGTTCCATCGCAACCACACACCACCTACCTCCACACTGCGTGTTATCAAGGAACAAAGTTTGTTTCTCTTCAGTTCCAGATGGTAGTGTGTCCTCAGTTTCAACATTAATTAAGGTCAAATCGTTAGGGTTAGGTTGACTGATTGGATGGCACTCCGCATCAAAATAAACCTTACCCGTTGTAATGTCTTGATGAACTCTTGCTGGAATATCACATTCTTGAATTTGTTCAGAGTTGATAACGGGCCGGTTTTGTATGCTGTCTGATTCTTCATTAGAATGGCCAACTGCCATGCTCAAAATTAATTTTGCTCTGCTATTCGTTTTGAAAATAATTATATAGATTATTATTATGTACTTGCAAAACAATGCGTATCATAAATTGTTACTTTGGATGCAAAATTAAAGTGGTGCAAATTTTCCGTGAAAACTAGCAATTTATTTTTGTGTTGGAGATAAATTACTTTGACTATTTACTAGATATGAACCAACCTAACTAATATACTCTAACAAGTAAATAGAATTTTATGATACTTCAAAATAATAATCCTCTAAAATTGTCGAAAACATGCAGTTTAGCTGTACATAAATTATTATTACCTCTGTAATAATTCAATACAAAAAGTACACATTTGTAAATATGGCATCACTTTATTTCATTTTGGAATGCAAAATGTACAGATTTAGAAATATGGCATTGCTTAATTTCATATTGGAATGTAAAATGTATGTTTTCCAAAATATGGCTCTCTTACATAAAAAAAACAGAATGTACTTACTTGAAATTGGAATGCAAAACGGACGCATTTCAAAAAGTGGCCCCTTTGCACAGAACACTCATTTAAATGTTGGGTGTTTTTTCGAATTGTGGCCGTTTTGTATTGAACTGGCGTGAGTTTGCTTCGAGTTCTGGGTTGCAACTCAGAAAATGGCGGTTTTGTTCTGAAGTTGGCGCGTAAGTCAGCCCAATACAAAAAAGGCGGTTGATCAGTTTGACATCAAAATGAGCGAAAATGACGGGTGTCTTCAGCAAAACGTAAAATATTGCAGCTTAAGTCCCTAATTTTGAAATAAAACGATTTTCAATAAAATTTGATTTATGGCTGTTTTGCATTCAATGAGCGATGTGTGGTAAAGAGATAAATTATTATGCTTCGGCTACATTAGCGCTAATATTCGTATCGTGTTGGCGCGACAAAAACATCGTGTACGGGTATAGGCGATCTTCTTGTCTAAATACTACGCGATGACACGATGTACCCGGCCACATACATCGCATTAACACGAATATTCGCCGTAGCCCGCTAATGTGGCCCCAGCATTATGGGCTTTTATCGAGTACATTAATGTTGTTTTTACTGACGTTTCTGCTAAGACGTGGTCACTGACAGACGTCAAAATGTGTGCCTTCAAACAAAGTATCTGCGTTTAACACAAAATTTAAACCCACTTATGATATATTGTTATTAGATTTTACTTATTTTCTTAATTGGTGGCCTAATTAAAAAATAAACACGTAGGTATAAAATTACTTCGTTATAATAACTATGTATAAGTGTCGATAAAAGTTAAATTACATAATTTCTCGATATCGTGGAGTTTAGGTTAGTTTTATCGATAAGTTATTGATACATCTCGGTAGCAGTTAAGAATTTACTTATCAAAACTTACTTTTTTGTTTTGGTTGAGAAGGGCCATAAGAGTAATATTCAAAATCGATCAAGAAAATATCGCAATGAATTATAAATAGTAATATATTATTACTCGTTTGATTTATTAAACATATCTAGGTATTCGTAAACTTATGACAATAAAAGAAATTATCTGTCATCTCATTTTCTAATTCATCATCTCTCATCCGTCATCCCACATCTTTCCTCAATCTATCCGTTACATTCCTTCCATATTTATTAATAATGTGGAACCCACGCACACTCATAATATCCATTGTAAGGCTTCGTATACACGGTTCTGCTTTTAGACGCACCGTAGCTGCATTGCGATCGGGGTAAGCACGAATAAATGGGACAATAGTAATGTAAACGTAACGCGGCGTATTCGATTGACATTCAGTGTCAGACGCCAGCTCGATGGCCCAACGATGCTGCGTCATCGCGCAGTGTGAATCGAATTCGCTGCGTTACTTTACGATTGTCACTTTTATTCGTGTCACCCCTCTTTCGATAATTTGACATAATGTAAATACTTACTCGTCAAACGAATTTCTTATCTTGACTTTTGTTTTGTCAAAAAAATATGTAATCGACATATTAAGAGTAGGACTGGATTGATTAAAAAAAAATACTGTGTAATAATTAAAAAACACGTTAATTTTCATAAAGGTGCGTTATAGTGTTAGATAATTAGGTACAACGACATCACTACATTAATTAAATTAGACATTGCCAAGAACTAACATGCGATTGCAGACGTTGTTCTGTTTCTGGATGTTACATAGTATTTACAAAACTAAATGTATCTTAGTATTCTATCAGCAATCTAGTTCGCACGTAAGTACATGTTTTGCTTATGTGACTAGATAAGGCAAGAGCAGAGGTTCCCAAACTTTTTATTACCAGAGTCCACTTTCAAAAGATTGCTGATTTCGATGGAGGATATGTAAGACGATTCTAAATGATCCTTGTGATTTTACTGAATAAAGCAATTTTGACTTTGACTTTGATGGACCATGAATATGGTAGAAATGCTGCAGGGGTACATCTAAAGTAGGTAAATATTTCTAGTCTACAAAAATGTGAAGTATGGGTATTACAGCCGAGGTTCAACCACGAATTAAGATATTGGGAAACTAGAAGTAAAAAATAATGTCCCGCTTACGAATCGTGAACCCCACTTTTTTCAAACCAACGTAGACCCCCGTCGTCTCCCGTAGACCTCAGGGGGTCTTCATGGACCACTTTGGGAATCAATGGACTAGATCGTCGTGTGAAATATCTATGAATACTAAATAATGATACAGTAGTATTTATGTTGTTAAACTAAATTACATTTTGTTGGTATCTGAATTGGATGAAGATTGAAATATTATACAATTAATGTCATACATCTATAGATCGTTTGCAACGGTCTGTAGATAGCTCAACTTTTTTTTTTGTATTTGTATTTGTATTTGTATTTAAACTGTTTCTTATGTATTTCATATGATAATGTACATTTTGTAAATACTGTATAGTCGTAAGTTTGTTTGTGAATTAAAAAAAAAAATGTCAATTATCAGTTGTATGTTTTTTAAAAACCAATGCATACATAATAAAAATATTCTAATATAAATTATAATAATATATAATAAAATAATTTTCACGGTAATTTCACACATTACGCTTTTACGCTCTATAATATTTTATTCTATAGATTTTTATGGTCGATATATTACGGAACAATAAACATATAATATTTAATATTTTTTTTAATATTACGGCTCTTTCGTGTATGATTTTCCTTGTTTTTCGGCAATGTTACAGTCTAATTATAATAAACAAAAGCGAGCCTTATTAAGCCACATGTTCTCGACCCGCGAATATTAATAAAACTTGATAAAATAATGAGCTAAACGGTATTTATAGGCTATTCTAAATAGCGTCTCTGGCTACCATCCAATGCAGTTTGTAATTACTTACTGTTCTTTATTTAGTGTATCGAATACCGACTATAAATATGCATACTTGTGCAATTGACATAAATACAAAACTTACGGCTGGTTTCTCGAACGATGATCAACGAAAAAATCTAATAATTACTATGTGTCAAACTCGGATCAATCGTGATTTGAGTTTCCAAAAACCGGCCGTTAAGGTGTCAAGGGACACCCGGATGGAACAAAGTTCTTAATTTAATAACTGGCTTGCTTTCTATGATAGAGAGACAGAGAAACACACGCACGCCGCACGGCTTACAACTATAGCAAAAAGTGTCGTTACAACTTTTGGTCTTAATTTTTTCCGTCTAGCCCCCTTTCGCAACGCGCAATAAGGAACTTCGTTCTAACTACATTTTTCTTTCTCAGAAACAGTGTGATTTATTCACCGATATCAATCTCTGATGTATCGATTTCGCTAGAAAAAGTGGAGTTTGTAACTCTACACTCAATTTATTCGAAACTTTCAGAGATAAAACACTATTACCACAAACTGAATGGTTTTTACACAACGATACGATACCGACACGTCAGATAGCTAATGGAATGAGCGATCATTACATTCGAATTGCAGAACTGCATCCAGCGATCTGTAATTTGCTTACATTTAGCACGCTATCTCATCAACAGTACCCCAAGTACTAGTTTGTGCACACACGGATCGCAGAGACGCAATCGCCGAGCGCCACCGATATTGTATGGAGATCCAAGCAGCGCTCCTAGTGGATTTCCTGAGAAGCTTGGATCTCCATACGAAATCGGTCGCGCTCAGAATTGCGTCTCTACGATCCGTGTGTGCACAAACTCGTACTTGGGGTACTGGTGCGCTTAATGCTATATTGTGTAATAGTAGTTAGACAGCGATCCAATCTTATGCGATCGTTATTATAGTATGGGTACTAGATGCACTATAGAGCTCACAATGTGGGCATTGTGAGCTCTATAGTGCATCTTGTACCTACTAGAACTCAAAATTATGTAGCTTAAAGCTCACCTCAGTTCTAGATGTTATTTAATCTTTGCCAACAACGACATACTATTAAAAAAAAATGCTGGATATGTTTACTTAGGACACTGACATATTTTATCACAGGCCGGATCACAAATAAATATGACAATAATTGTTCAACATAATAAATAATTTCAATATAATAATAAATAACGACATCAAGTACCTAAATATGTATCGAAACAGTAGCGTACTTAACACAAAATGACGCTGTAACGTTCGTAGGCGTATAAGCAGCCTACCCGTTGACAGATAGTATGACTCAAATCCGTTTACGTAACGTAGCGACTGTCAAATCGTTCCGTGATTGTGTCGTGTCGGTATCGAACAGTGTAATGCGCTTTACAAGGGTTTTTCGTATATATCCATCTGTCAGACATCTCAGTTACCAAAGGCAGGCCATTAAATCGTACTGTGGCTTACTTTTTCACGTCAGATAAAATGCACACTCAGACTAAGCCCTCAGATGTCGATGCTTCAAGCGAATGGGCTCTAGAATACTCAATAAGATGGCGGTTGTAGATTTCTCAGCGTGAGGTTTTATTGCTTAAGGTTGCCGACTAGACGCCTTTTGTAGTGGACTTTGAACCATTATTAAAAATAAATATAATATATTATGTAATTATCTATAGGTAAATGCTTCGCGATCATGAATATAAGTAGAAATAATTTCTCAATAAGCGACACCTTCGATTTCGATCTTGATGTATTTGCATTTTTCGAGAAATTATGTCAAATTATGCTATCGGTACCTCCGTAGCCGCAGTCCTCTTTTATATTTAGCACATATACATAATTTACGATATCTAAGAAATTGTCATCAACGGTAAGACCTCCGACTTTTAATTATTTTGAATTATTCTTCCTTATTTCCTTCTTTCTCTTGTTTACATATTTGTTACGTGAAAACAAGAGAAATACGGAAGAATGAGCTTTAAATTTAACGTCCAATTAATAAAATAACTCGATAATTTTTAAGCTGTGAATCAAACAACCACCAAATATATCTGATAAAGATTTTTTTTTTATTTTTATTACAAGTTATAGGCAAGCGTTTGACCACGATCTCACCTGATGTTAAGTGACGATGCGGTCTACGATGTAGCACACTTGCCTAGAAGATACCCATTCACTCGTCTCTTAAAAATATCCAAATATAGGACTCTGAAGATAAAAGAATATTAATATACAAAGCAATACCAAGGCTGTTTTTTGCAAGGAAATGACGTAATATCCTATAGACGAGACGCTTATCCTAATTGAGTTATAGTCACGGTGATGACCTCACTTGCCTTGTGTTATTGATTTTCTCGGAAACTAGAAAACTTTGTGATTAAAGTGTAAAAAACGGCAACGGATCAGAGACACGAGTACGAGTAAATGGGACGTAAACGTATCGTAACGTTAGTATTCAAGACACCGTGCGGTGACGCTCTGCAACGTTCGACGAGCTAGCGTCAACTCGAGGCCGAAGCACATATAAGTATTACCTATATGTGACAATCGCAAACGTATCGAAACGGTGGCACATCGAAAGACACTACGTGTATTATGTAAATACTGAGGGGTGAGCTCGAAGAATGATAATCGTAAAGTTAACGTAATGCAGCAAATTCGATTCACATTGCGTGTCAAACGCCATTTCAACAGCCGAACGATGCTGCGTCATCGCGCAATGTGAAGCGAATATGCTGCGCTTTATTATCTTCGGTTTATTTCATACTCACCCTCCTGTAACAGTAAACGTATAAACAATCGTATTGTCTACGTTTACAAAAACCATCTTGTAATTGTTCTTCTCTGCTTCAGACGATGAAACGAATCACCCCCCGGGTCCGAATGAAGCTACGCACCTGGCCACGCTGCCGGAAGACGAAGCAGTGGTCGCTATGATGGGGTTGCCAAGAGCTGGAGATATCACGAGAGCTCAGCTCAGAGTTAAAGAGAGCAAAGAGTTTAAGGTAAGCTGCTATTTTATATATATTTCAAATGTTACTTAAGTTCTGCAATCTGGCTTCAATCATCTCACAAAACGCTTCGTTAGCGCAGTCTATAATCTATGGAAACTAGGCAGCGCCATCTACTTATAACCGGCATTTTGTGTCCTCCTGTACCCCAAGTAGGTACGAGTTTGTGCACACACGAATCGTAGAGACGCAATCGCCGAGCGCCACCGTTTTTGTATGCGCCCCTAGCAGATTTCTTGAGAAGCTTGGATTTCCATACAAAATTGGTGGCTTGCGATACGAAGGCGATACGTTCGTATGCATGTGCAAAACTCGTACTAGGCCCTCTGATCTCAGATGCGCCAGGCACTTTACACCGATCATATCGACATAAACTCGTACTAAGTCCGTTGTTCGCGGCTAGTTTTATTTCAGCAAGTGATAAGCGCCAGTTCGTTCCATGCACTAATAATTTATTCGGCCGTTCAACACGAGAATGCAATTCTTGGCAGTTTGCCGCACGGCAATATCATTTGTTAAGAATATGAAAAATTGTATTTGCAACAACTTAACAATATGACATGGATAAACAATACAAAACTTGATTATAAAATCATCTAATAATATAATAAATACACTAAATTATACCCATTACCTAAAGATTAGCTGCTAGATAATATATTAGCATTTAATGCTATATTAGCATACCGCGGCAGTCCCAGAGTGTCACACGTCTTTTTTTTGTTAAAAAGTTGCCTATGTGTGTTTGTTTCAGAACACCGTAGACAAGTTAGTGCAGCGAGCCAACGCTTCGATCATAATAGGCACGTCGTCTTGGAAGGAGCAGTTCACAGAAGCACTCACAGCCAGTTCAGGTATCTTTTTCATCTATGTGCCTAGAAAGTAGAGAAAAACTAGTCTAAAAATGCGCGCCTCTACCGCGGTTACTTGGTACTGCAAGTAGAGTAATGATGATTGTTTTTTGGTATTATTTGTTCAGTTACTATAACACGTATTTAATTTATATTCGTATCAGCATTGCTATTCAGCGCAGCAATGCAGCCAGTGTCTTGGGTACGCTTCCGATTGGTACTGATTTGGATCAGTTGAACTATCTATAGATCGTTTGCAACGGTCTGTAGATAGCTCAACTGTTTCTTATGTATTTTATGTGACTATGTACATTTTGTAAATACTGTATAGTCGTAAGTTTGTTTGTGAATAAAGTTATTATTATTTATATATTATTTATTTATTCTTTCAGTTGAACTATCTATAGATCGTTTTTTTTTGCAAACAAAATTTTGTAAATACTGTAATAGTCGTAAGTTTGTTTGTGAATAAATATACTTTATTATCAAGGTAGAATTACAGATATTGTACATCTAAAGTGTTACTTTTAGTAACTACGTACATATTGAAAATTTAATATAAATAAAAATGGCTGGATCTGTCGGCCAACTAAAGCATAATGTACTAATGTGCTAGCTACTCGCAACTATCTAGCTTCCCGTTACAGGCATGCCAGTAAGTAATACACATGACTGTATCTGGCACTTGCAAGGAGCTGTACCTCTACCATGAGTTGTCACAGAAAAATCGCCTGACTTTACTACAGTAGTTACGTCAATGTTAGTATTACGAATTTTAGTACCCAACTATCCACTAGAGGCGCTGTACAAATCTTCATACATATTTTTAACTACAGACGCTAGCGAGTATACCTAGTATATATAGTATAGTAAAAACTCATGGTAGAGCTACTGGTATGCTAGTGTGCAAGCTACGGGCATGTGTATCCCCAGCTTTAAAGAGATGGTTTTCCCTACGATATGTTACTAGCAAGTTCAAAGATAAATGTTGGCGCGTGAGTTTCAGCGTGAGAGCGAACGTATAGCGGAGATATGTAAGTTTACTGTAAATTCATTCGTTAATCGCCACATAAGATATCAAGCATATTGATTATAGATAATTTTGTAGTCAGTATCATTGAGGAACAGACCACTGCACAGTTCCTTAAATAAATGAAATCAAAAATTTCTTTATTCAATTAAATCACAAGGATCATTTAGAATCGTCTTACATACTAGGTGATTCTAGGTGCCAGTTCCACGAGACCAGAGATTAATATAGAGACTCACGTTTTAAAAACCACTTAAATAACTTCATATTTAGCAATCGACCTGTGTAATATATTTAATAGTAGATAGCATTTATACAACTATGTTGCTATTAAATAATACCAGCAAAAGAATCTGGGAATAACATTATCATTATGTTAAAAAATGGTAAACGTACAAAATAATGCCAGCAACATTTATATAACTACCTTCGACAGACTGTCGCCAAAGGTGACACGGAATCATGCCCCAAGAAAGAAAACTCAATTCGTTTAGTAAATTGCGTTTTGCGGGCGTTTTTGGCTGGAAGCCATGCCTCATGTTTCCAGTACCCCAAGTACGAGTTTGTGCACACACGGATCGTAGAGACGCAATCGCCGAGCGCCACCGATTTTGTATGGAGATACAAGCAGCGCCCCTAGAATTTATTGAGAGGCTTGGATTTCCATACAAAAAAGTGGCGCTCGACGATTGCGTCTCTGCGATCCGTGTGTGCACAAACTCGTACTTGGGGTACTGGAAAAATTCGGAGTTCAGACGAAAGTTGAGAACAATTTTATGATTTATGCATTGCACGATACTTGCTATGAAGTTATTGCTGTTTTGGAAATAAATGCGAAGGGGTGAAAAAGTTTAAATCAAATGCGTGTTTTTACTTTATTTTTGAATCAACAAATTGATTCAGAATAGAAATATAAGTCTAACGTGTTTCTGTTCGTCAGTGACATCGCTTCTAAACGAATAGACCGAATATGATGCAGTTTTTCTGTTTGAAAGATGACGAGATTTTAATCTTATTTATCTTTATCAAAGTACTTAACTAAAAAATAAAAAATAACTTAGCTACTGATCTGTACAGGCAATAAATACAGTAGGTATTTACAAAATGTACATTTATAAAATACATTAAAAAAAAGTTAAGCTACCTACAGACCGTTGCAAATGATCTACAGATAGCTGAACTGATCCAAATCAACTAATATGATGTGTTTCTATGTTTAGATGATCCTGACGAGCCGCCATCTTGTTCAGACTACATACTCCATCTCGTGACTGTGTTTTGGAAGATCATTTTCGCTTTAATACCTCCAACAGGTAAAAAGATAGTTCGCATAGTAAAAGCTTTGATTAGTTAGGGACTATAGCGCGATGAAATGCCCATGAATATTTATTTATTAAAAAACAAGTAAGTACCTACAGCCATTATTTTTATTAGAGTTTTATGATCTGATGACGTTGACAGATATAGGAGGAGGTTACGTGTGCTTCGTCGTGTCAATAATCTGCATTGGACTGGTGACAGCTGTCATCGGTGACGTCGCGTCACATTTCGGCTGCACGCTCGGCATTAAGGATTCTGTCACTGCTATTGTGTTTGTGGCTTTGGGGACTAGTATACCAGGTAGATACAATTACTAATCCTTTAAAGTGAGATAGATAACCTTGTCAGGTTACTCTTTAAAATAAACCTTTCATCATCATCTTCCTACACTTGTCCCACATTATGTGGGGTCGGTACAACGCGTCCTCTTCTTCCACTCCCCTCTATCAGACGTCGTCATCTCAATGCTCACACCTTTCTTACACATGTCATCATTCACACAGTCCATCCATCTTTTCTTTGGCCTCCCTCTACTGCTAAAATAAACCTTTAAGACAACCTTTTTACAGATTCTACTTTTTAACTGATAAAAACATTTTAGTAGAACATTTTATGCATAAAATGTAAATCCTCAAAATATTGATAAAAAAATAACTAAAAACAACATCACAGACACATTCGCGAGCAAAGTAGCGGCGTGTCAGGATAAGTACGCAGACGCATCCGTCGGCAACGTGACCGGCTCCAACGCCGTCAACGTGTTCCTCGGCATCGGCGTCGCGTGGACCCTCGCCGCCATCGTGCACTGGACCAAGGGGGAGAAGTTCCTGGTGGACCCGGGGAAGTGAGTATAAGTCCACGCCATTTAGTCCAAGTTCCAAGACCCTGGGAAGTCCACGTAATTTAGTCCAAATTCCAGGCTCCACCAGGAATTTGGACTAAATTACGTAAGTAGTATTACAACCCACGTCATTTAGTCTAAGTTTCTGGTGGAACCTGAGAAGTATTACTACCCACGTCATTTAGTCCAAGTTCCTGGTGGAGCCTGAGAAGTATTACTACCCACGTCATTTAGTCCAAGTTCTTGGGGGAGCCTGAGAAGTATTACTACGCACGTCATTTAGTCCAAGTTCCTGGTGGAGCCTGAGAAGTATTACTACCCACGTCATTTAGTCCAAGTTTCTAGTGGACTCTGGAAAGTGAGTATTACTGCCCACGTCATTTAGTCCAATTTCCAGGACCCTGGGAAGTGAGTATTACTGACCAAGTCATTTGGTCCAAGTTCCTGGTGGACCCGTGGACAGTCCAACTTTAACGCATCGTAAATCAAGGTCCTAATGAGCAGGTACGAGTCTACTGCTTTTAAAAAGCCACGTTACAGTAGGATAAGTCATGACTATGAAGTAGGAGCCTAAATCAAATTTCTCTCAACAGCCTAGCCTTCAGCGTGACGATGTTCTGTTCGGAAGCTGCCATTGCTGTCTTGGTCCTGGTCATCAGAAGAAGGAAAAGTATCGGCGGCGAGCTCGGCGGGCCGAGAGGAGTCAAGATATGCACTTCCATCTTCCTATTCTCTCTCTGGCTGGTTTATTTAACCATGTCTACTTTAGAAGCTTATGATGTCATAGAAGGGTTTTAAAGACCTTTATAATGCTTGTCTCCTGAGAGGCTGCAGATGTTAAGACCACAAATTATTGCTACGATTCTTAAAGTTTTCCCGATACCAAAACCATTTTAAGTTGATATCAGCAGGCCTGTCCTAGCCTTATTAGACATTACTAATAGAATCAAACAGCTCAGTCACATCAATCCACCAGATAAGCCACAGAATACCAATGAGTTACTATAGTAACTGAACGTGATTTAAAACCTGGTTCTAAGAGGCTAGGATAGGCATGCAGACAAACGAAACTAACTCAGATTTGAAGAGAATTTCATCTAGCTAATGCTTATAATAATAGTTCTGTAAATTTAGTGATAGTTTCCAATTTAGACGTGGAAAACTTCGGAAGATTTAAGATATTATCGTGAAAACTCGGAGCCATGTCTCTGGGTAACAACCTAACAATTTAATTCTGTTCAATAAATAAATCCAGAATTTCTTCCCGTGAGATAAAAATACTATAAAAGATAACACACATATATAAATGAAGTTTCAAAAACATGAATCAAAATTTTGTTTTCTGATAATATTAATAATACGGTGAAGACCGAAGAGTAGATATCACGTAAATATAATGCTGAGAAAAACTAACGAAGGTAATTTTCTCTTGAAGAAAATGACAGAGACCCTAGTCTGAGTTGTACGTGTCAATACACCATATCGGAACTTTTACGTTACTTTTTGCGCCTATGTTTTGTTGCCACAAGATGGCGCTAGAAGTTGTAAGAATCGATCAAGTGATTAAAAGCTCCATCTAGCGGAACATTTAAAACTATTAATCGAGCATGAAAAAGTCCTCGTTGTAACGAGTTTAAAACTCAGACTAGGGTCTCAGATATTATAATGTGCTCAAATGTACAGATTTGATGTCTTTCGATGTTTCATTCTTCCTCTATTTGCATGTTTCAATTTTTCCTAATAAGCTGATAATATGTAGCCTTGAAAAGGCTGTGGTAAACAAGTAAAATAAAATTAAAATGCTTCTATTTATTAGTAGAGATAGTAAAGCGAATGATAAATTATGAAAATGTGTAGAAATGTTGTATTGAGGGATTTTCGTGTTTGTATTTTTTTGATCTAGAACATGTACACGCAGTTAAAAACACGTGTGACTTAACTGCGTACCTCGCTCGCCCGCTTGCCCGCGTCGCACTAGTGCGAACGAGTCGTCGCACGATGACGTCACGTGGAGTCCGCAGTTAAGTCGCACGGGGTGTACTTGTGAAAAGAAATGGCGTATAGTTCGAGAGACAAGAGGTCCTTTGTTACTTTTTATATTAATTTATTACTATATTTTATATTATTGACAATGTTTTTTTGACATATCATCTACGTCATACAATTGTCAGTGACAGAATTTGGTTATACCTTAGACACTAACTTTTATTTGTCTAGGCATTTTAGTGTGTGTTTTATTTTTATATGTGTGTGAAAGCTAGATTTAACATGAAAATGACATGTAAATAAGATTGATTTTAATTGTTTTTAACAGTGTTCAGTACATATTTATGAAGTATGTTGTTAACTTTAATGTGGTATTATTATAACCTACCAATCTGTTTATTTCCATCGGATACTATCTTTTTTACAATAAAAATAAAAACTTATTTGATTATATTTTTTAAAGTGTTAATAAATTTTTAAAATATTGGTTTATTACTGTTTGAAATGAACAATTATATATTGAATGGTTTATTTAATAAGTTTTTTATAAAAAAAACATGATGCAACGAATTTCAAATCAAAATAATACACATTAAAGTAAACAACGTATCAAAGTAATTATTAAAAAATAACAAAATAGAGTTATTTTGTAAATAACATGTTCAGATTTAGCTTAGATAAAGCTTAATATAGGTACAATTAATATTCGTTATTGTGTGATTTTGACAGGCGTCACAGCTCAGTTGGTAGTAGCTCTGCCTTCCATGCTGTGGGTCGTGCATTCCCACCCAGAACAAATGTTTGTGTGATGAACATAAATATTTGTTCTGTGTCTGGGTGTTACTATGTGTTCTATGTATGTATTTGCAAAATCTAAATTATATTATAAGTATTCTGTCAGCAATCTAGTTCCCATACAAGCTTTGCTTAGTTTGGGACTAGAGTGTGAAATGTCCATGAATATTTATATTTATTTGTGATAGATTTTAGATTGCCAGTGACACCAAATATTGGTTGGTACTGCCGTTATAGTAAGCATCGACGATAGTATTTATTTTTAGATAGCTTGTGTTTCGTTATTAGTTAATATAATATATAATAGCCATTTTGGGCTTCGGTGGTAATATTTGGAAAATAAAATTTTACGCAAAATTATATTTTTTTCAAGGAATCTTAAACTATTTCGTGCTTTATATAATTTCTCGTCTACACGCATCTATCGTAATTATAACTCGCTTTTATTGTAACTATCCCCTTTTAACTACACTTTCTTCTAAATATACTACATTTTTATCTTTATAATATTTGAACTATCACGGTTTTGAACATAGTTTTCTTTATAAACGAGATATTTACGATGATTTGTGAGTTTGATTATTTCCCGATATTTCGGCACAGTTGCATGCGTCATGCTTTAATATCTACATGCAAAGACTTCAGTCCGACCCGTGATCATGGCGCATGCTGTGCCGAAATATTTAAGATATATCTAGACTCTGGGCGCGACGAACGAACGGCGCCTAGAATCATCTAGTATGTAAGACGTTTTAAAGTGATCCTTGTGATTTTATTGAATAAATGCAATTGAAGTATCGGGAAATAATCAAACTCACAAATCATGGTAAATATCATGTTTATAAAGAAAACTATTTTTATCTTTGTATTCTATTTTCTATCTTTCCTAACTCTTTCTGCCTGTATTGGACCAATATTGTTATTTTCGAATTTATTTACTACTAGAATATCTACGCTTTTCTTCTTATCTACGAGTAGAGGTAGATTTTTTAATGTAGTGAATATTTATATATTAATACATCACGCCTCTTTGTCCCGTTATTTTTTAAATTCTCCTAAGCTTATAACTAGAAAATCAAGAGCAAAATTTCAAAATATATTCATGCCATTTTTGCTATATTTATTTTAGTATAGCCTTTAATAATTGTAACAAATACCTACTTATCGATAATACATCAAAAACACTGTTTAGACAAAGAATAATTCGATAAAAATTCAACGTTGAAATTAAAATATAAATTAAAAAAGTTTACACAAGTTTATTTATTGATATTTACAAAGGTTTTATTCTATAGTATTTTTAATATATAATTTTTATAAATTTGAATCGAATAATAATAAAGCTGTGAGATTATATATCAAACCATATTATTATATCTGTAAAGAACTTTTTTTAACCACATTATTATATTAATATTTCTTTGTAAAAACAGTGTTAATGATGTTTTTTTATACTTCTATCTGATTGTCGTTCGTGTTAGATTCTATGTATATTACTATGTACCTAGTCGTTACGAACTGATAGTGTACATACGATGTTATATTTTGTAGCGAAAAGTGCACATTAAACAAATCAAAATAAATCTTAAATAAATAATTATTTCGTTATTTGTGTGTATATGATATAACAGAAGTTATTTATTATATCGTTTAAACCGTCCGTAAAGTAACGATTAATTTCATGAAATTATTTCAATAAAGTACAACTTTTAAATAATTATTAATATATTAATACTTAATTTAGTATCCAGTAAATAACATGAGTAATAATTTTCTTCTGGCCTAATTCAATGAATTTTACAAATAAATGTGCCGCTACACTATTTCATATAAGTTTGGTTTTAAAACCTGTTCTATACATATTTAGCTGTAGAACTGTCATCTATGTAGTGATCTAGATACTTGTTAGTTAATGTGTCATAACTTAAAATCATATTTAAGTAATTCTGGTATAATATAGCTCTTGCGAAATGTCTGCTAGCTCTCTGACTATGTTACTGAATTTAAGTTTGGACATTTCAAGAAATAAACTGTGTGTTAGGTGTTACAAGTAAAGCGTTACCTTTAATTATGTTATTTTGATAATTATTGTTGAAATAAAGTGTTTGTTAAGTAATTATTTGATGTTTTATTGAAGGTACCCTTTAAACTGAACTAATAATTCGAAACAATCGTTTAATAATTAAGTAATATTAATAATAAAGTATAGGTACCCTTTAAACTGAACTAATATTTCAAAAAATTCGTTAAATAATTAAGTAATATTAATAATAAATAAAGTATATCTACCATAATATTAAGGACTTAGTGATAAATAAATATTTTTTCACATTTCATATCACGATCTAGTCTGAAACTAAGCCAGGCTAGACTTTTCGGAAATAGTAAAAACATGTGTTTTCAAAATGTATGAAAAAACTAAACTAAAAAATAGTACTGAATGGTATAATAGTACTAAATAAATATATATAGTACTTTTTTAAAATATATTTAATAAATAAATAGGTTCGATAAATCAAGCACATATTCAAGTGTGAACTGAATGGAGCTTCAAGAACTTCAAGCAACTATCGTTGAATATAGAACATTTTTAAAAAACATTTCTTTCATTATTTTCGAAGCTCGAGTTAAAAAGTTTTCACAAAAAATGCCGAAAAACTGAAACTGAAGCAAACATTTTCAAAGCAAATAAAGTTGCGGTTTTTGTTTCATAGCAAACTTCCATTTTTTCTGATTGCTAGATATAAATGGGAATATTTTTTTCATGTTTGTACGAGAAGTTGAAGTATATTTTTTGAGGCAAAACTTTTCTATACTATAATATAATATTATAAAGAGGAAAGATTTGATTGTTTGTTTGTTTGTTTGCATCAAATAGGCTCCGAAACTACTGGACCTATTTCAAAAATTCTTTCACTGTTGTGAAGCTACATTACGTGCGCTGAACATAGGCTATATTATAATGATATTTTTTATATAGGCTACCCGTGCGAAGCCGGGGCGTACTACTAGTTAGTAATAAAAACATTTCACATATCGCGTTTTAGTCCCAAACAAAGTAGTTTTTTACTATAGAAACTAATTTATTGATGGAATACTTTTTTTTGTAAATTACAAAGTAACACCTTAACACAGAACAATCACTGTTCGCGACACAAATGTTTATTCAAGATAGGAATCGAACCCACGACCAATGAAAGGTAGAGCTATTACCAACTGAGCTTAAAAATTAATAAACACAAAGTTATTAATCATGTTCGTATTAAAATTAAAATCAAAACATAATAAAAGTATCCGTAAAATTATTTTAGTACCTCCTTTTTAAGACTATAAAAACTGCCAGTAACTTCCATTTGACGTAAGTTCAAAAAGAAACCTCATCGTAAAACATTCTCACATCATAGTACTAACAAAACCCAAATCGTTATTAAATCCTACCAAGTCCTACCAAGTTCTACCAACTCCTGCATAGCAATAACGTCCTAAATGCTTCTACACGAACGACAAGCCCGAGGCAATTTACGGGATAGATTACCCGTCCGTCAGAGGCCGGGGATTACAGGCACTTGGTATTACAGCCACCGATACGATATCTACACGATAAACTCGCTCAATCACTCGTTAAAAATGGTTGTCTGTAAAGTCGGTTTACTGACGATAGTTGAACGTGACAACGTGTTAAGAAAATACTGGTGGAATGGTAGCATTTTTCAAAAGAAAATTTTAGGAACGCCTCAGAACGCCGGAACGCCAGAACGCTTCATGAGTCATGTTTTTTCGTGCGTGCAGCCGGCTCTATCGAATTATAAGACGTTGTCACGTCAATAATGATGATTTCGTTCAGGCCGATTTCTGCCGCGGCGACTTTTGAATCTGTCACAACGAAGAGCGTCGTTGGTGCGCTCCTATATGACTCACATACCCTATTTTAGCTGTAAATGTGTAGCAGTGGTATTAAATATCATGTTTCTATTTTTAGCAAACTGCAAACTTACCAGCTTCTTATAAAAAGCTAGCGTTGACTTTATCTACGTATGTTAATCAATACATCAAATCTACGCTAACTTTTTATACGATAGACCGCAAAACTTTTATTAAAAACTATAGACTAAAAACTACATAATTTTATTCACATAATTTTGTAAGTTTGAAATGTAACGGCACATCAATGTCGTGTCGGTATGTGCAAACGACCGATCGGAAAAGCGATCTTACGATTTGTATCCTCTAGGATCTATCCAAGCTTTTGGACAGACATGGCCATAAACACTTTGCAGTGAAGTAAATAAAAAAATGGTTGTCTGTAAAGTCAGTTTACTGACGATAGTTGAACGTGACAACGAACGCAAAGGCCGATTTTGCACTTTATGGAACGCCTCAGAGCCAGGTAACGCCGCATGAGTCATGTTTTTTGGTGCGTGCAGCCGGCTCTATCGAATTATAAGACGTTGTCACGTCAAAAAAAAAGTGAAGTAATTATCCAAGGTCTAGATTTCTCAGATTTTGACTAAATGAAATGCAGTAAAAATCAGCCAACCGAATTCATAAATTATTCATTAAAATCACATGAATCATTTAGAATCTAAAACAACAATCCGTTTTGAAACTTAAAACTCTATTAATCCCTGTCAAATGCACATGCAAGTCAACAGCTTCAGAAACTTAAATAATTAGATGTACCTTTAACACCAGTTACAAATAATAATAATTCTTAGATCATAAGATCGTAGAGAAAAATATTTTTTTAACCTATATTCCCACTGCTGGGCAAAGGTTTCCCCAAAAGCCTTCCACTTATCGGTCTTTGACGACATTCCACCAATTTTTTGTCCTGTTTATTATTATACAAATTGAAAAAAAAAATTGTTGAAAAAAATGTTGTTGAAAAAAAAAACAGTTCTTAAACTAATTTTGATAGTAGACGAAAGCGCAAGCGATTTAAATAAACTGGTGCTAAGAAATCTAAGATTTGTTTGAGACAGATAGAAATAAACTTTGATCCTAGACCCGGCTACGAGCTACGAGCCTGCTACAGCATGCTACGAGATTTATGCGGATTTTGTATGACTAATAAATATCTTTAGTTTCTTGTTTAGAATTGATTCTCGGAGAAAATCATTCTTTCTTCTAAAACAGAGCGTAAAAATAAAAACTTTGAAATCTGAAAAAAAGATTTCATATATATTATTTATTTCATTTATTTAAAATCAGTTTTACACTATAGAATATTTAAACAAAACCCAAAACTTGATTGCTTTATTTATTTTATGCTACAACACACTAACAATACAATGTATAATGTATAATAGTTTGTACAATAATGTATAATAGTTTCTAACATTAACATATAATAAATAGTATTTTTTAGTGACTAATTTTACTTATAACGAAAAAAAAGTTTGAGAATCTAAATAGCGTTGACCGACTTATCTAATCTACTTTTATCGCGACTATCAACGACTTTTGTTGGTAATTTCCGCGCGGCCCTCCATTGGTCCTCCGTTGGCCCTCCGTTGGCCCTCCCACTTGTAATTGATGACACAACTTAATTTAACGTCCTGTTTTTCTTCGCTTTAGTTAATTGAAAACATACGATCACATATTTTGCATTACAGGATGGCGGCAGAAATAGTTACGAATTATTTAGGAAGTAAAATCACATGTATTTTAAAAATCGTCATGATACGGAATCAATTGATTATAGAAATCATAATTGTCTATTTTTAACCTATATATGAAATCAATTAATAAGAAATACCTATATGTATACCCATGAACATTTCACACAACATAATTTCGGTTGCCTGGAAGAAATCGCTTTCAGCGATAACCATTGTGTAACCATTTTTAGTGTTTTTTGTTTTGTTATCTGTATTTTTTTTGTTTTGTTATCTGTATTTTTTTTGTTTTGTTATCTGTATTTTTTTTGTTTTGTTATCTGTATTTTTTTTGTTTTGTTATCTGTATTTTTTTTGGTGTAACAATATAGAGTTAGTTTTCATTATAAACGGGATATTTACCATGATTTTTGAGTTTGATTATTTCCCGATATTTGTTCAGTTGCATGCGCCATGATCACGGGTCGAACTGTTCGACCTGTGTGTTATAATGAAAACTATGTTCAAAACCATGATAGTTTCAAATATTATAATATAGATTTATCTATCTATCTATCTAACAAAGTTACATCTATGTCCACAAAAACTTTTCTTCCAGCAAACTTTTAGTAAACAGTAAAATAAAAACAGAATACGATTACGTATGTTTCCACACATAAGAACGAGTAAACATTTCAAATGCATTCTTAATCCACTCAGCGAGTTATAGCGGACACTTGAGTATTACTCGTAACTTTGTGTCAACTAGAAAACAGTAAATTGTTACAATACTAAACTTTATCCGGAGATACACTGTGTTTTAATAAGGGTAAAGTTTTTGTACAAAGCTTTGCAACATGTTTGTTTAAACATTAAATTGTAAACACAGATTAACATCATTTTTATGACAAAAATCTACGAAGCTTTGGTACATTTTAATGTTTGTCAATCAATAAAATCTTTCAGAAGGTTATAGGTACACCTTCAAAAATCTATTGATTGAAGAAATCATAGTACTTAGTCATTTTTCAAACCTATTAAAGTAATTTAAGTAATTTTAAAGTAAGGAATCAAAAATAATACATTTCACACAACGCCGTTTAGTCCCAAATTAAATAAAGCTTGTAATATTGGAACTAGATTGCTGATTGCCGCACTTATATACAGTAGTAACTAGTTTATGTATTATGTCTATGAAATAACATACCACATAGGTAGGTACATTGTTTTATGTCTTGAAACAACATACAAAACAGAACTGCCTGTCAAAAAAATACTTTCTCATTATTGGGAGGATTTGGTAAAAATAACATGATCTCACTCAATTTTTCTCCGTCTTCAGTAATACAGGAGTAATCTTTTTCTTACCCCTGTCTTTCACATAATCCATCTATATCTAAATCCGTCGAACCAAACTAATCTCACATCAAGATAAGCTCACAGAAAAACGTAGTAGGTAACTAACAAATAAAGTACCTACTTTGTTTAGTAACGTATAAAGTAACTAAGACCATACACACAATAATGTTATGTACCACCATATGAAATCAATAAATGTATTGAGTATTGGATACATATATTTGATTAGTAACACCCAGACACAGAACAAATATTTATGTTCATCACACAAACATTTGATCTGGGTGGGAATCGAACCCAGAGCATGAAAGGCTGAACTACTACCAACTGAGCTGTGACTGTCTAAAATTGTTTTATCTGGGAAAAATATGTTACACAAAAAACGAAGTCGAATCAAACATCTTGGTTTTGAATAAGAACATTTTTAATGTCAGTTAATAAAAGACTGAATCAACATTAAACAGCTAAAATAAAATGAAGTCTAAAGAAATAGCTCTGATTCTGAAACCACCGTTTAAACTAGCTATTTCCTTCTAACAAGCAGCTTTCCCAGCAAATGTTATTAGCTATGAATTAGTATTCTTAACCCGTTCTCTGCTACTGAAACTTTACAAAAACATCACATTTTATTTTAAATAAGTATAAACTGAATTGGATGGACCGTACAAACGCTATTGGCATAAAATGGCGACCTTTCCCCAGAAAAACGATGATTTATAATTTTAATTACGATGATTGTATTTGAAAGCTTTTCATTCAATATTTATTTCATGTGGTTTTATTAAAACTTCAAATAATACACACATATTTTAATTAATAAATAAATAATGCTGGACAATCCACACAACATCATCTAGCCCTAAGCTAAGCAGAGTTTATGTTATGGGTACTAGAAGACCGACATACTTAATACAATACATTACATTGATAGATAGTTTTTATTATAAGTATCTACATATAAAATACCTAGAACACCCGATATAAATATTTACAGATCGTACAAACATTTATCCCAAGGCGAAAATCGAACCCGCAACCTCCGCGTCACATCGGTCGTCAAATAATACATACATGGTAAAGCATGTTGTCTCAAAAATAATTGTTTGTCATCTTAATTAACACATGTTTGCGACACATATTACGCTTCATAAATCGTATTGTACATTTTTGCGTTTTTACTCGATTTGAGTTTGAAGCCGCACCCTATTTCGTAACCAACCTAATTCGCCACAAAGTTACGCGTCTTTATATGAAATGGAAATATTATATCACATTGTTCCCTAAAGAACTGAAACGCCTCAGGCTAAGAATGCCGAAATTCTGAATTCTGACATAGGACTGAGAACGAATAAATGTGACATTCGTAAACGTAACGTATTTACAACACACTACGCGCTAACGCTGCAACGTTCGACAGTTAAGCTGATGTTGACGCGCAGTGTATCTCAAATACACTGTTTCGATACGATTGTTACATTTATTCGTGCCCTGTATTACCCGCACGCGATATGACTATTTGCTTGAATTTCACACATGAAAAACTCCATTGCTGTGTAAATTGTTTTCCTTTCAGTTTTCACTGGTTCATTTGAGTTTAGTATAAAAGAGGTTGAAGTTCTAAAGGCGCTTCGTGTGCCTAGCGATTTGCGCAAACGATTTGTGCAGAAAATCGGCAGCCATTTTATTTGAGAAATCCGTATTTCCTGTTTCAGACAATGGTCTTATTATATCGATTTCAACGTGCTAATTAGGATTTGTACAAGTTAGGTGGGGAATGCGAATCTGTAAGAGTAAATAGAAGAAGTTCAAAGAATAGATTTTATAATCTTATAATAAAAAATATATCAGGAAACGTCTTCAACAAGCAAACATTTCTGTTTTTCACTATAACTAAGTTTTGGTTTGAATGTAATTTTCTTTATACACCAGATATTAAGTAGGTACATATGATTTGTGAGTTTAATTATTTTTCGATATTTCGGCAATGATCACGGGTCGAACTGAAGTCTCTGCAAGTAGACATTAGTATCATTTTTTAATTACGATTTCTCTTTAAGTACCTAATTAATCACGTAATCTACTTCAAAGCCTAGAAGTTTCTAATCCAGATAATTTTGTGTCAAAGCGAGAAATATTTTGTCAAGAATTAGCACAAACATTGCTTCGGTCCATACAAATTTGATAATTCCCTCGATAACATTTGCGCCTGCTTATCTCGGAGGCTTCGTCTGAAATAAGGGCAGGTTCGCACTGTTCGCATTTTTATTAGACATTCCAGTGAGATAGCTGCGGTGGAGGCAGGGACGGACGCAGGCGTAATCTGCGAATTATATTCACTCATAGTAAAATATATAAATCTCAAAAATACATAATTGTGTAGGCTAAGTAATTTCTTATTTACAAAACGCTAATATATAGTCACCTAAGTAAGTATTCAGAAAATTTGACTTACTATGTATTAATATGCCTTTGATGTAACAAAATGAAAAATTACAAAATCAAGCACAGGTTAGCAGCATCATAATATGAATTATGTTAAATCGTGAGATAAGAGGGATGATAAGAAGCAAATTTCACGGTATCTCACCAAATAGCGTCGAAAAAATTGCCTTATTTTATTTTTGTCAATTCAGAGTTTAAGGGTCCCTCAGCACTATCCCTTACTCCGTCCCAGGTTTATGGCAAGAATGGCCTTATCTTTTCGCACCAATGCGCAAGGAAATTTAGTATTGGAATTTATTTTTCGTTCCCGACTTCCCTTGCAATTTTAAGGGGAATGAAAGTTGGCAGTTTTCTCAAGGTTGCCGGTAGTAATCCTGATCGACATTATTTATAGCTGGGATATGGGTTAGATTATTATTCTTTATTTTTATATCTGGGTTTCATCTTTTATCCTTCGATCGTTACACTTATAGAGGTAAGCTGTATATTTCGTGTTTTAACGTAGGTATCTTGGGTTTTTTCTCTACAACTTTTGGTTCATGCTAGTTTCTTGCCCGTTCTTCTATAGGCTCTGGTCGCGTGGAACTGGCACCTAGAATCACCTAGTATGTAAGACAATTCTAAATGATCCTTGTGTTTTTATTGAATAAAGTAATTTTTGACTTTGACTTTGTACTATTTCAAAGTTTTTGATGTCTAAAATGGTTTTTTTTTCACGAATGATTTAGCTAACTTATAAATGAATCATTTTGAATCGTCGTATAGGTGATTATTTTATTATTAAGATTTTTCATGATTCATTAATAAGCATTATCTTAACAGCGTTGATTCAAATTCAGTCTGGTTTCGTTTTTTATTTGTATGATTCTCCTTATAAACTTAGGGCCTGGTTCCTTCGGTCCTTTTGTATGATTATTACCAAAATGACTATTACCTAACAAATGAACTAGTTATTAACTATTTGACATTCAGAATAGTTTCCTAAAGTTTTGAAGCAAGGATATTTCCAATTATGGACATAATTCCAGTCCGGTCCAAGATGATTTTAATTTCCGCTATTCCACCTCGCTGGCTGCCGATGAGCGAGTGCGAGGTATTTTATCATATCAACTCGCAACATTGACAGTCGTCACAGCTCAGTTGGTAGTAGCTCTGCCTTCCATGCTGTGGGACGTGGTTTCGATTCTCACTAAGAGCAAATGTTTGGGTGATGAATATAAATATTTGTTCTGTGTCTGGGTGTTACTATGTATTTCAAAATAGTCTTGGACATTTCACACATCGCGCTCTTGTCCCAAACTAAGCAACGCTTATACTATAGGAACTAGATTGCTGATAGTATACTTACACATTTTTTTGTAAATACATACATAGAATACATAGTAACACCAAGAGACAGAACTTAAATATTAAAATAAAAAAACAATAAAAGTTTATTCTGTAAAATCACAAAAATCATTTAGAATCGTCTTATATACTAGCCCATTATCTTATAAAAAGTTAGCGTTGACTTTATGTCAACATTACGTATGGTAATCAATACATCAAGTCCGCGCTATTTTTATTATAAGATAGACCGTAGGCGATTCTATGTTTATTCAATCATATTTATATTTATTAAATCAACATTTGACAGACATCACAGCTCAGTTGGTAGTAGCTCTGCCTTCCATGCTGTGGCTCGTGGGTTCGATTCCCATCCAGAGCAAACGTTTGTGTGATGAACATAAATATTTGTTCTGTGTCTGGGGTGTTTCTATGTATTCTATGTCTGTATTAACAAAAATAAATGTATCTATAATCTATCAGCAATCTGGTTCCCATAGTACAAGCTCTGCTTAGTTTGGGACAAGAGTGTGATATGTGAATTGTCCGTGAATTTATTAAATCATCATCGATGCGTTTGCGATAGCCACATTTATTCGTGCTCAGCCTTGTTATATAATACAATTTCAACGGAAGCCCGCGCCTCTGACAGAAAGCCGGCGGGTGATTATCCTGTTACCATCCACTTCCGGACTTCCGGTCTGCATTAACACGGAAATTGCACGACATCTTGCTACCACAGTATTTTTTTGGTAATTTTTATTTCGCCTCGAGGTCTATAATGTAATCTCTACGCAGGAACGTCCAACTTATTAAGATTTCTGTTAATTTTGTAAGTAACATGTGCGCCTACGCTACGGTCTACGTATAAAAAGTTAGCGCAGACTAGTATTGATTACCACGTAATGATGGCATAATGTCAACGCTAACTTTTTATAAGATAATGGGCTAGTATATAAGACGATTCTAAATGACATACACTTTTTATTTTAATATTTCAGTTCTATGCCTGGGTGTTACTATGTATTTGGGTGCATGGAAAGAGCCTCCTCGTGGCGCACTCCGGTAACAGCTAGGCACGGTAACACAGTGTCTAGTCTGGCTAATCTTTCCAACACGATGCTACAACAGTTGTTGTAGCATAAGACACGATAAGAAGAAGACTATGTATTTTATGTTTGTATACTTATACAAAAAAATGTGTAGGTATGCTATCAGCAATCTAGTTTTCGTTTCATTTTAGGGAAAGAGAGAGAGAAAGATTTATTTGGCACACAACACAGGTAAAAAATTAAGACCAAAAGTTGTAACGACACTTTTTGCTATAGTTGTAAGCGTGCGGCGTGCGCGTGTTTCTCTGGCTCTCTCATAGAAAGCAAGCCAGTTTCGCATTGAACCGTGTGGTGTCGCGACGATTAGTTGGGTGTATGCAGGTTTTTGACGTGACAACGTCTTATAATTCTATAGAGCCGGCTGCACGCACGAAAAAACATGACTCATGAGGCGTTCTGAGGCGTTCTGAGATGTTCTGAGGCGTTCCATGAAGTGCAAGCGAGAGCGCGGAACGAGTGACAAAGAAGCACAATCGGCCTTTGCGTTTGTTGTCACGTTCAACTATCGTCAGTAAACCGACTTTACAAACAACCATTTCTTTTTTGACGTGACAACGTCTTATAATTCGATAGAGCCGGCTGCACGCACGAAAAAACATGACTCATGAAGCGTTCCGGCGTTCCGGCGTTCTGAGGCGTTCCAAGATCTTTCGAACGACGATTTATTTTGCAGAACCGCTTACAATACCGTTCGTTGACGTTGTCGCGTTCAACTATCGTCAGTAAACCGACTTTACAGACAACCATTTTTTTTTATTACTTTGAGGACAAAAAAGACAGAGATGTATTATCACATTTAATTTTAACTTGAGTCTAAAGACGTCAACAACAATAAAAGCAACAAAACAGAACGCTCGTAGTTTTTCTCATAGCTAAAAGCTTTGTATTTAAAGAAATGAAAGAATAAGCTGCATTTTGTCTAGGATTAAACGGACATCTTGGAAAATACATTTTATATTTCTGAAGCTTATCTTAAAACATGTTTTAATATAAACGACAGGTGCTCGCTTTTACAATTTATGATATGAACTGATATACTTAATGTAATGTTTTGGGACAAATTATATTTTATGTAGTTTTGTTCTAAAAATGTGTTATTTGAGTTTGCCCTTTATTTGCTAATATATATTTTAAAAAAAAATCGTTTTTTTTTACAATTACTTTTGAGCACGCTGTTATGAAATATCGAAAAATAATAAAACTCTCAGATCATGGCTGACTATGCCGTTTTTAAAGAAAACTTAGTTCATTACCAAAGTTCAAAGAAGAGTGTTTTAAAAAGTTCAAAAGAACGACTACTATTGAAACGATGTGTTTTTTTTATTTTATCGATATCCCTGATACAATTAAAGTATTCATGAACATACATAGCACTCTCTTACTAGAATCTCTCTACTAAGACTTGTACTATGTGAAGTAGATTGCTGATAGAAAATGTACCTACCTATTTAGATTATCGTTTGCAACGGTCTGTAGATAGCTTAACTGTTTCTTATGTATTTTATATGACAATGTACATTTTGTAAATACTGTATAGTCGTAAGTTTGTTTGTGATTATAGTATACTTACTTATATTAAAAAAAAAAAAAAACAAAAAAAAAACAAAAGATTAGATAGAATACTTAGATAGAGATATAAATTTTATTAATACAATACCTACTAATTAAACAGAAACAACAGGAAAATTCTAATAAGTAAGTAAATTTTCCTTCCCGAAAAACTCGTACAAATACTTATTAACAAAAACCAATTCGTATGACTCGGCTTTTTTTTCGCGGCGGATCGTACAAAAGTACGTACTTTTGAGAAAATTAATAATGTACACGTGAGTCGCAAATCTAAATTAATTTTCACACAAAAAAACAAATGACAATAACCATAGACAATTTCCGTCAAGGTTTTTCAATAAGTTTTTCATAAAAGTTTGAATTTAGAACCAATAAGAGCTGTCAGTTTTGTCGAATAAGGTTTTAGTGTAAATCGACAGAGTAATGTAGAAATTCTTGGCTGTGGTTTCAGTGAGCCTTGATGAGCGGAACATTTTATTCAACTAACTACTACTAACTCAATACCAATACCACATTATTATCAGTTTTTTTTATTCATATAAGATATGACATAATAATATGACTGAATACGATGGACTGCATACTATTTTCCCCTACTAAGTATATTACCATGTTTGTTTACTGCAAATAAAATTGAAAAAATATTTTTTATTTAAATAAGTAAGTACCTACTATAACGAACCTTATAGTTTTGTTAGTTACAAAGTTGTGATAAATTGGCAGAATTACGTGGCAAGTGGTAAAAAAATTGCGGAATTTCGCGCACTAGTTGAATTACCCGGAAAGTTCCAATTTGGACAAAAAACGTTCACAAAGTTACTACGCTAACGTGGCCTAAACTCATTTGATAGCTCTACCAAACCAAGCTTAGTACAAGTTAAACCAAGCTTAGTACGAGTTTTGGTGTAAAAAATCTATGCCACAGATTTAGAGAATGGTAACAGCCTCAGAAAATAGACTCTGTGCAGCCAATATCTGTCTCTTTTCTGTAGGGTAATAACAAAGGTGTGGTGACAACATGGGTGACTGGCCGCATTATTGTTGTCTATTTGCTTTGCTATCCGTATTTCCTTATTACCTGGGCACAACGCACAGTCCATTCTCTAGGTGTATGGTACCAACATGACAGCTTATTATGACGACCGATGAGGCGCGGTGGGCGATCCGATGTGGCGCGGTGGGCGATGGTCCAAGGCGGAAGGTTGCGGGTTCGATTCCCGCCTCGGGATAAATGTTGGTACGATCTGCAAATATTTATTCCGGGTGTTCTGGGTATTTAATATGTATGATAAAAAATATATATCTATGTAATGTATTGTATTAAGTATGTCAGTCTTCTAGTACCACATAACACAAGCTCTGCTTAGCTTGGGGCTAGATGATGTTGTGTGGATTGTCCAGCATTATTTATTTATTTATTTAAGTCACATTGAATATTTTTTAGCTTTTAGAACATCATGTTGTATACCTACTTCATAAAAATCACAAGATCCTATTTAGCTCTTTCCCAAGAAGCTTTACTTAGCATGTCTACGGTGTCTTCGTTTGTCAGAATTTCATTAAATTCTTGTTGTAAAACAACTAACAACCTAATTACAAGTAAATACAGGTCATAACGAGCTGGGGGTGATCACGAATAAATACGACAATCGTATACGTATCGAAACAGTGTCGTATTTGAGATACACTGCGCGTCAACATCAGCTTTACTGTCGGGCGTTGCAGCGATAGCGCGCAGTGTGTCTTAAATACGTTACGTTTACGATTGTCACATTTATTTGAGCTAAGCCCTCTGTATGTTAATGATGTGATTTTGGTGAAATGAGTTTCTTGCCCTGTAATAAACGCGTACGATCCATAATTTCATATTTTATTATGATAAAAGTAATATTTTAACAAAAATGAATACAGGCCTCGGTGAGCAAATTAAATAAGCATTTAGGATTTCTCAAACAGTGAGATCAGTGTCAGATCTTGATAAAATTTAAACAGGATTTAGAGAAAAATCATTATCAAATGAAAATATTGATTCATCTAGCTCTGCCTTCCGTGCTGTGGGGTCGTGACAGGCGTCACAGCTCAGTTGGTAGTAGCTCTGCCTTCCATGCTGTGGAATACATACACTGAATACATAGTAACACCCAGACACAGAACAAGTGTTCATGTTCACCACACAAACATTTGCTCTGGGTGGGAATCGAACCCACGACCCACAGCATGGAAGACAGATCTACTACCTACTGAGCTGTGACGCCTGTCATTATGGATGACCTAACATTTTTTTCTGTGTTTATTACGATTTGCCCTAAAACTAAGGTTAAAAACAACACCCTGTATATCAGTCTATGTTGACTAATCCAAGACTTAAAAATACTTCTACTTAATTGTTCGTGAACTCATTTATATAATGGGGTAAAGTTTAGCGCATAATTTTCTCAGTTCAAAAGCCTTTTGTTCCGTCTATAAATAAAGCTTTTGAAGGATCGACATTTCTAAAGATGAATAAAGACAAAAGTCTAATTGTATTTATTCAATAAAATCACAAGAATCACTTTGAAACGTATATTAATAATTTATATACTTAGTTTAATACAGGGTGTTTAAGTTCTAAAAACCAGCAATTTTTCTATATTATTAACGGCTGGTTTCTAGAACGATGAAAAAATCAAATAATTACTATGTGTCAAACTCGGATCAATCGTGATTTGGGTTTCCAGAAACCGGCAAAAAAAAAAGATGATCAAATTCGAACCCCGATAAATAAAATGGTACAACCTAGTGATATCTAGCGGTGTAGTCACCGCGGTTTCATTTTAGCCAAGTATCAGTAGGTACCCCAAGTGCGAGTTTGTGCACACACGGATCGCAAAGACGTGATCGCCAAGCGCCGCCAATTTTGTATGGAAATCCAAGCTTCTCAAGAAATCTGCTAGAGGCGCTGCTTGGATTTCCATACAAAATTGGCGGCGCTTGGCGATCACGTCTCTGCGATCCGTGTGTGCACAAACTCGCACTTGGGGTACTGGTCCTGTGGTTTTAGAGATTTATGACTTACCGAGGATGAGGGGGTAACGCGGAGGTGAGCAATATTAGGGGACATGAGTTATGATAGGTACCAGTCACCTACCTAAGTGAGAACAAAATATATCTACAGAGATAAAAATATGGAAACATGGCATGTACTTCATAATTAATTTAAATTAATTTACTTGCGAAAGTTGACGCGTTTTATAACATTATTACATACTAGTAGTACGCTACGCCCCGGCTTCGCACGGTAGGGTGGTATATAATACTTACATATAGCCTATGTTCAGCGCAGATAATGTAGCTTCACAACAGTGAAAGAATTTTTGAAATCGGTCCAGTAGTTTCGGAGCCTATTCGATGCAAACAAACAAACAATCAAATCTTTCCTCTTTATAATATTATTAGTTTAGATTTTAATACCTGTACCTCAAGTACGAGTTTGTGGGGCGCTGCTTGAATCTCCATACAAATCGGTGGCGTACGGCGATAGCGTCTCTAGGTACTATCCGTGTGTGCACAAACTCGTACTTGGGGTACCTAGGTACTGGATGCATAAGCCCAAATAAGAAAAGAGTGCCGTTTGAGGCAGGAGGCAATGGGCTACTATACGGGCGCCTATAATAATGATGATTATTAACTACTGTGTTTTTAACCGAGTTGGTAGTAGCTCTAGCTTGGCTGGTCGTGGGTTCGATCCTCACCAAGAACAAACGTGTGATGCCAAAACACTGATTTTGCTGTGTCGTATTATAGCATGATGTGCAGAACTGCATTCTATCAGCAATAAATCCTTCGCTTAGTTTGGTTTTGTTTTTGGACTTTAAGCTTGGCAGAAATAGGTGCAGCGGAATTACTAGAGCTCTTTCACATGAAACTCTACTACTAAATAGAGTTACTACCAACTGAGCTGTGACGCCTGTCATTATGGATGACCTAAGATTTTTAAGACTTAGATAACTTTGCATGAAATATTCGCCAAGTAATAAGTAGGTACTCTATTTATATTTAGTATAGCATTAAGTATAGTAGTGGCTAACTAGAACCAGTAAACAATCCCAAAACTATTGTACAAACCCATATTAACAACCTTTGAGCAACCTAAACAAATAATAGCCAACAATATCACAAACTAGATTAACTGCTGGTTATGGGTTGATGTCTGTACATTATTTAATCAGTAGCTTATGAGCTGAGGGATTAATATGATTAAAGACATACTTAGATTAGTGGTACAGATAGGGGTAGTTCTTTGCTCATTCTTCTAGGCTCTGGTCGCGTGGAACTGGAACCTTAAATCACCTAGTAGGTATATCAGGCGATTCTAAATGACGAAGATCATTTAGAATCGCCTGATATACCATGGTTTTATAGAATAAAGATTAACCCCCTATCTTTTAGAAAGTTAGCGTTGGCTTTATATCAGCATTACGTATGGTAATCAATACATCAAGTCTGCGCTAACTTTTTATAAGATAGACCGTATATACTAATCATCAAGAAATAAATACAAATCATTCGTTTTGGACTCGAAATTTTTAAATCACATTAATATATTGTAAGTTAAGTGCAAGCTAATCATTCAATGCATCTATTACCTACTATAATAATACTAATCGCGTTTGCGTTTTGGAACGCGTTGTGACGAAACACGTTTTGGGCAAGGAATCTCTTATAATAGAGAATAAGGCCCCAGCACGACAGGCGTCACAGCTCAGTTGATATTAGCTCAACTTTCCATGCTGTGGTCTTTCGATTCCCATCAAGAACTAACATTCGTGAGATGGAAAAAAGGAAAAACATTACAGCAATTGCTTAGTTTAGAACTAGATTTCCATGTGTGAAATCTCCATGAATATTCATTTTATATGTAAATATGATCGTTTTGAGAATCTAGAAACCTATTTTCGTATTGAATTATGGTTTCTTTAATTTAGTTACTTACTCAATGATGCCAATACATAGGACTTAGGTATATAGGTAGGTTTGTTATATCGGCTTGGAAAGAAAACTTGTTTAATTTATTTTCAAGCTGTTTTTATATTCAGATAATCAGCATTTTGTATGTAAGTATATCTTGTTAGAGCAATTTACCCAATCCTCGTTAGAAAACTAACAGAGAAGAAAAATAATAAAAGCTCATTGGTATTCAGACGATATTGTCTAAACCTTGTTCCTTACCTCATTGTGCAAATGCCTGAGGGTAAAGACATCAAAAGTACGAAACAAGGCTAAAAAAAACATCAAAATAATTTCCAATAAACATTATGCGTAAAAGAGGCTCCCGAACAGCCATAATAAAGCCCCAAAAATAATCATTCCACGATACTTCCTACCATCTACGTCGACAGACGAGATTTATCGACCTGAAAGCTGTAATATCAGAGGGAACGAGTTTTAGTATAACAGCTAATAACGGCCAATACGGATAAGTTACAAAGAATACGTTCCGGACAAAATTACACAAGATACAACTCGAAAAGTTAACTAGTTTCAGTTTGCGAATTTCTTGTATTTGTAAACTTTATTTTTGTCATTGTAAAATCAATTTGTAATTTTTAATAAATAAATAAATAATGCTGTAATTGATATAGGTCTATTTTTGGGAGTAGTTTACATAAGAATGTTACTTCTTCTTCTTATCGTGTCGATGCTACAACTGTAGGTACTTTGTTGTAGCATCGTGTTGGAAAAATTTGCCAGATTAGAATGTTACTTAGATTCGATTATTTTGATTAATTAATTACGCATCACTAATCAATTACCAAATATCAAGTATCACTTCAGTATTTAGTATCTACTGATTGAAACATTTACTAACAATATCCACAATCCAAATTCAAATCACTTTTCGTCCCTAGGGACGAAAAGTGCTATTTTGCTCCCTGTTTACGAGGAGCAAACTACCTCTTTTTGAATAGAAGTGATATAAAATTATTTTATACTACACCTGCTCGGAAAGTACCTTGATACTTTATCAAATTTACGGTAGAAAGTACGTCATTGCATATCGAACAAATATGCGGCGAGAAAACGCATCTGAGCGGGAGAGAAAAGTGTATGAAAATCCATTTCTTACGTGGTTTTTCTTTTTTAATTTTGGGTAAGACTATGCGCTGGTAACCTAAATATCAAAAGCCAAAAAGTTTTTACAGTGAGTTTTTATCTCCAAGTTCGCAAAATGACACTGGCCACTAGCTGTGTGTTGGATGGTGTCAAACAATTTGAAAAAAGAACATGTGAAAATTTTAGTTTTTTATTTTCCTCGTAGGTGTAGTATTAAGCACTATGTATCACTCAAGAGAAAGTGCGATTCCCGATCTCGGGTGTTTTAAAGCCCGAGCCGGTAATCGGTCACTTTCTCCTCTCGGTGAACAATGTACTATTCTATATTCAGGGACATCGATGTATTAACATGATGTCAGCTCCATAAAAACACATAACTAAAATTGATTAGTTTATAAGCAATGCAAGAATTCGAACTTATTACTAATGTTTACATGATTTCAGTACGAAGTGACTAAATATTCAAAACGCTTCGATAGCGCGTTCCAGCATTCGGTTAAACTTAGCAGCGCCATCTAGCGCTCCATCATGTTTGAGCTCACATTTCAAGTTAAAACAATAAGTACAGTTTAGGTTTAAAGAAGAAAGAAATAAACTATTATTATAGCGTTTTTAACCCATTGTTTTTTTTTCTTATTCCTCTTACTCAAGGATCCCTGTTCAAGTAAAGGGCTCCTCCAGATGCTATTATCAGACTGGATAGAGATCGCTACAGAAAAAATATATAATGAACCTTTAATATAATGCCTATACTAGGGTAAACCATACTATTGTTGGCACCCCCCCAGTGATTGGCACTCTGATTTAAAAATTCAGATAATAAGAGAGACATCCTGTTTATTTACTGTTGCAATACTTTATTTGGTAGAATATTTAATAATCTTTAAGAGGCAAAACTGTTGTTAGCCAACTTTCTTTCACACCAGTTTGTGAGTTTAGAATAGTTTAGATGGAAATCAAGTCGTCGCGATCGTGTTGTTTTTTTATCAAAAAGTTTAGTACTGGAGGATAGAAGTGCACGTGAAAAGTTGATTTTTGGGTAAGTTTCTACACCAATTTATATTTGATTATGTTAAATTAGTGTATATGTTGCTATTTTTATCGTTTTCAGAGTTGAAAAATAAGCGTACCGGTAATTTCTTTGGTGCCAATCACTGTATTTTTTCTTGTATAGTGGTACAGTGATTGGCTTGGATGCCAATGATTGTACATTTAATTTTCTGGTGGCATGTGTTAAATTTCATACTTAAATTACATTTCCATCAATATAGACCGTATTCGGTTGCTAAATAAGGCTGTTTTTGCTTATATTAGAATTCTTGGCACTGCCAATCATTATACATTTTTTGGGTGCCAATGAATACACCCTGAAGAACAGTAAGTATTACGCTAAGGCTTCCTCCTCTTCTTCTGCATCTTTTTCAGGTAGGTGCCCGGCTTTGGTGAGTTCCCAACCAGTCACACCAAATCCAGTCACACTGTGACTCGTTGGGAAAAAAAAATGCTATGCAATAGCTTTACCGCGGCAGTCCCCGAGTGCCACACGTCTTTTTTTTTACTATAGAAGCAGTGAGTAGTATTAAATATCAGATGTTATCTTTTTCTGCAAAGCACTTTTTTTCTACCAATACACTATATCTGCCATTTTTGATAAAAATAAATAAAATAAAATAACATACACGTCGTTTTAAGTGAAAAGTAATTTTCATTTTTGGAAATATTAATTGGTGTGACTCGTTGGGAATTTTTTTTCCCAACGAGTCACACTGTTACAAAAGTGTAACTGGTTGGGAACTTTTTTTAAAAATAAAGTTGCAACGAGTAACAGTGTGACTCGTTGGGAATTTTTTTCCCAACGAGTCACAGTGTGACTGGATTTGGTGTGACTGGTTGGGAACTCACCCCGGCTTTAAGATGCCATACCCAATAAAAGACGAGAAGCTCACACGATATGTCCTCAACTTCAAGAATCGTTATACTATTTTATTATCGCTAACTGCCAATCGTTATACCAAATTCACTGTGCCAATAATTATACTTCAGTGCCAATGATTGTGCAATAACACTAAGTTTTATGTTACTTAATAAGCAATAAAGCAATTTTTTTTAAAGAACCATTTTGTAGATTTATTATCTATGCTTATAGGTATACCTGTTATCTGATATACATTAGACACATAAAAATATTATTATAACAAAGAATTTACTACTTATATGTTGAAGGTCATCTTAGAGTGCCAATCACTGTACTGTTTACCCTATATCATATTGCATAATTTGCATGCCTATATTGAAGAATAGATCGGTCATATCGTTATTTACCAAACCAAAAATACATTTATCTAACATAAAGCACTCGGAACCCTTCAGTGAACTCTGAATCCGAATTTATATAAAACCCGACGAACTCGATATCGAGAGATAAGAGTTTGTGAGAAGCAAGCAAAATGCACTCAGAATTTTCCACGGTATCGAATATCAAATACAAAGTATAAATCCTATACCCCGATACAAGATTGAAGTGGAATAAAATAGGAAGCTTTATGTAAATCATAGTGACAGACCAAATATTTTGGATCTAGAATTCAAACTACAAGAGACTTTCGACTTTATTCTTAGTAATATAGCAATCCATATTCCACATCGTAATGATCATCATTACTAGATCTTCTGTTGTTTCTTCTGGTTTTATCAGCCAGGTAACTCGCGAGGTCTGGATAAGCCTGGACCAATATTCTAGCTCCTTTTTTAGTCATCGTTCCATTCACGACTATATCTCTAAAGGTGCTGTTCAATACAAAATTTTGATTAAGGTCTCTGAAGGTGTTTATTTTCTTCTGAAGCTCTGTGTCAATTTTTATCATTTCTCCTTCGTGGATTTCTTTGACCGACTGCCTGTCCAATTTATACCTCTTTTTTAATTCTTTTACAAAGTTCTTTAACTGTTTCGTTCTTTTCTTTCTAGCTGTTGTCCCGTTCCTGTATGCCCTGTTTAGTATCTTCCTTATCTCTCTTATGATTTTCTTTATATTCTTCTTTATTTTGCGTTTGCGGCGTAACCTGTCTCGCTTCCGCCGCCTTCTGTCTCGTTTCTTCTTTCGTCTGTTTCTTTCCTTCGAACCTTTTCCTCTGTTCCTTTTTTCCTCTGAGTCGGTGGAGAGGGCTGAGTCATCGAAGGATACATCAAAGCCTTGGTACATATCGTAGTTGGTGAGCTGGAGAGAACAGCAAATGAACTGTGAGCGGCCGCAGAAATAGTCTCCGCGGTATATACGGTACTCGGATTCGCATTCCATGGGCAGCATGCAGGTACCCCATGGCATGTCATGCTGGTTTGGGTCACCACATGGGACGCCCCAAGGTCCTATAAAAAACAATTTCGATGCCAAATTAAGGGAATCAACACCATTAGACCTTCACAAGCGATTGGAAGAAAGTGATAAAAAACATAGCCACTAACTCAGGACATTTGATAGAGAAAATGGGTCGATAATGCAAAAAGATGCTGAATGCAACGTGTGTAGAAAATACTCACTAGCCGCAACCATATTCACCACATCTCCTTTTGGGTCAGAAGAGTTGACCGCCTCAAACTTCTTCTGCAGCCAATGCTCTTTCCATTCGTCTTTCCAGTCCTGCAACTCTACACTGGAGCTCGACGATATTTCTGAATCAGAAGATTTAATTGCCTTCCTTCTAAACCCTCGTCTCTTCAAGAAATTCAGAACAGGATCCACTTGGTACATCTCTTTACCGATTGTTTTGGTGTCATCTAATCTAGCTTGTCTCTTGGCTCTTTCTCTGGCCTCGTGTTCTTTTTTGGATCTTTGCAGGGCTTCATATTCTGTTTTGGATTTTTTTTTCAGCATCATTGCTTTTTCGTAAAGATTTCCTTGACGCCTAGGGTGGTTCTCTGTGATTGCTTTATTGCTGTCATCGTAGGATCTCTTAAGAAACGATAGCACATCTTCTTTGATATTTTGGTAGACCGAGGAGTCGCTGGTTGCAATGTAGCATGTTATTGCTGCTAGGTATAAAAACAGCTTCATTTCGCTTCACATGGCTCTGTGAGATCGTTTCAATAAAACGAAATATTTACGAGCTATTGTAAAAGTGTAAATAATTTTATGAAATCATTTCGATAAGTGGATATAAAGTTGAATCACGGTTTCATTTTGCAGTAAACGCTTGCTGTTGATACTTAACTTGAATTTCAATGCATATTGGTGCAGTAGCACGAAATATAAAAAATAATACAGGTTTTATTTAACAAAAATCTACAAAGAATTTGATTAAACCTATCTCTTTAATTTAATTTAAGTACTTACTTTTAAATTTAATTAAAATATTAATAAACACTAAGTACTTAAATATCGAATAGACGCGCCATGGCACGTGGCACATGG
Organism: Ecliptopera silaceata; assembly: GCA_932527185.1. Classification (NCBI taxonomy): domain Eukaryota; kingdom Metazoa; phylum Arthropoda; class Insecta; order Lepidoptera; family Geometridae; genus Ecliptopera; species Ecliptopera silaceata. The sequence continues at coordinate 1,481,645 of OW052208.1, read as the reverse complement.
AAAGAGCCTCCTCGTGGCGCACACCGGTAACAGCTAGGCACAGTAACGCAGTGTCTAGTCTGGCTAATCTTTCCAACACGATGCTACAACAAAATACAGTTGTAGCATCGACACGATAAGAAGAAGGCACGTGGCGCGTCTTGTGACCTACGTCCAGCAGTGGACTGATATAGGTTGATGATGATGATATTGAATAGCTAATGGACTAATTGAAAAGCTTTATTAGCAAGTAAATTAACAGTACAAAAATAAGGGTTGAAAAGACAAACCTTTAAATAGAAGGGCTAACCAAGTAAACCCTTCTGTTGTAAAGGTTGATTAAAGGTGCAGTTAAGTCGAGTAGGATTCGTGTAGTTACTCTAACCAGTACAGAGATGGAATAAGAATTTGACAGGCGTCACAGGGTTCAATTCCCACCCAGAGCAAATGTTTGTGTGATGAACATAAATGTTTGTTCTGTGTCTCGGTGCTTCTATGTATAGTATGCATGTATTTACAAAAAAAAAGTATATAAATAGCCTATCAACAATCTTGTTTCCATAAGTAGTACAAGCTTTTAGTTTGGGACTAGAGTGTGATGTGTGAAATGTCCGTGAATATTTTATTTATTTATTTATAAGTAAGGGTAGGATTCAGGAAACTTGGGGGCAAATACTAATTAAATCAAATTTGGGTTATTGTGGCTGATTTTATGATATCTATACTGAATTATGTATCTCAACGTAACGTAACCACCAGAAGAAGTGCTGCAGCTGCAGTCTATACTAGCCCACTCGCACTATTACCATATTGAACTCGCTACTACTTTCCAATTGAATATGCACCACTTAAGAATCCCGTACAAATAAATGCATAGTGAAAAGCCCCCTTAGTTGACTTAAAACGGCCCTGTATACAAAAGCGCAGAATAAAAGAGCTAACTAAGCGCCCTTCAAGTAGCTAAAGAGGAAGACGCTGTGCAATACGACGAAGGAATACTAATTCTTTCCCAAGAGACGTTTTGTAGCTCTTTTTATCGCAGGAGTGGATTTGGGGCAATAATCTCGGGGACGGCTCGGGGTGAGGGAGGTAGCATTTGAGGAAACATTTGTGGAAAGTGAAGAGCTTAGTTTATTTAAAAATGAGGGTAGGTCGTGAAAACTTCCAACTGCAGCTGATTTTCTTTCATAACTAAATAGTTTTAATTTTAGCTGATATGGCGATTATTTTCTTATTATTTTAGATAGAAGCTTCATTTTTTACAGCATAACCGAGCATAGTTTTACTAAATTGGGAAGATATGTGTGACATATGCCATTTTATTGAATGATAAGATTTTATGAAATGTGTAAAACGTCATAAACTTGACTTTTTCCGTCTACCCACATAAAAGTAAAATGTTCCTCAAACAAAATAGATTGCCAGACACACGTAAAAACAAGGTAGGTTATATAGTAAAAATAAAATCTTCAATATAAACATCATAAATCGTACTTCCCGAGTATTACAGGGCCATTTTTTAGGATCTCCGTGAAGCCTAGTATTCAAGTCGTCAAAAATAAAGCCGTTTTACGCAACACGAAAATTGCGTAAAATGCGACGAACGCGTGCTAATGTAGACTTTATTCGGGTGTAATAAGACTTGATTATTTCGCGTTCATAACATTTATTTTGGACTAGCTGACACGTGCCCACTTCGTTGGGGATAATTTTCATTAAATAAAAAAGTAAGACATATGCTGTCGTTGACTTGTGGCTTTTTTGTAGGCATTATTAAGCTCCACATCTTTTCTCTAGAACACTTCTGCGTTCGTAAGAAACGCTTTCATTCGACCGTTTTTTCTCCGATTCATTTTGCAAAACGGACTACCACGTAAAAGCCTTTTTATTTTTCAGCCATAATGTAACTTTCTATTGGTGAAAGAATTTTTAAAATCGGTTCAGTAGATCCCGAGATTACCCCTTACAATTTAACAAATACACAAACTTTACCTCTTTATAATATTAGTATAGATTAAGTAAGTATATTACAGATATATATATTTTTTTCCTAACCTATCTCGTAACACTGCTGGGCAAAGGTCTCCCCCAAATCCTTCTCTCTGCTTTCCGCTTTCGTCCACCAATCCTTCTCGAAAGCATCGAGGTCGTCCCGCCATCGCCTTTTTAGTCGGCCTCTACGCCGCCTTCCGTCTTCAGGCAGCCACGGTGTCACGATTTTGGACCATTTCTCTGGGTCCATCCGGCTAATATGACCTGCCCAGTCCCACTTAAGCCTCGCGGTTTTATTGCCTACATCTGCAATACCAGTGAGCGAACGCAGCGTAGTGTTTCGCACTCGATCGATGCGCTTGAAACCAAAGATGCTACGTTCCATTTTGCTCTTTGGTAAATCTTGAGTCTGGATTTCTGTGCTTCAGTCAGTGACCATGTCTGCGCACCGTACATGCAAATGTCGATGAGTTGGCGTTTAAGCGTAAGTGGAAGGTCGCCTTTCATGTGTTCCTTCATGGACCAGTAGCTCTTCCAGGCGTTCTCGATGCGGCGATCGATCTCCTTATCCTGCCTGTTTTCGAAGCTCGCTAATTGGCCCAAGTAAATGTATCTACTCATCAACAACAATATATTTTTTATAAAATATTATATATAAAAAAAAACAAACCATCTAAGTAAATTATGTTTTTGTATGAGATTATGAGCACCCCCGTAAATATTTAATATTTTATTTTTAAATATTTATTCGTCATTAAAGCGGTAATCGGATACGCAACTCTAAATAACTTATCAAGATAACTCAATTTAACGGAACTATTGCTAAATACCGACCGACTTATAACACATTGCCAAAACGCACCGATAGCGCGATCTAGGATTTGTGCACAGTAGCGCCATCTAGTGGTAAACACAACAAATTTCAAACTTTACTCGATTTGAGTATTCAAGTGCGACGGCGCGATGGCTTATTTCATGTATAAGTTTGGTGTTTCTATACCGATTTCTATGATTCTTTTTTTATTGAATAGGTAATAATGTTAACTTTTTTAAATTAGGAATGAGTGAGAGTATTATAAACGTAAGAGTAAAGAAATATAATCAGAATGCTCCGAACTGCTAAGCTATCGAAAGTTACACGTGTTATTGTGAGTCAACCATAAAAGATAGAAATATGCTGTTGTGGGATATTTTTTAGACAACTTTATGTAGAATATTTCCGTCATACATGATTTCTATGTAACTTCAACCATTAAGGCTGCACACGCGACGGAAGCTTAAAAAATAGAGTAACTTCTCCCGTTTTCCCTTCACTACTCTGCTCCTATTGATTGTAGCGTAATGAAAAGTATCCTATAACCTGCCCAGAAGTATGAAGAATAATTGTACCAAGTTTAGTTAAAATCCGTCGAGTAGTTTTTGTTTCTATAAGGAACATACAGACAGACAGACAGACAGACAGACAGACAGACAGACAGACAAAAATTTTACTGATTGCATTTTTGGCATCAGTATCGATCACTAATCACCCCCTGATAGTTTTTTTTTTAATATATTTCATGTACAGAATTGACCTCTCTATAGTTTTATTATAAGTATAGATTAAAGCGGTAATCGGATACGCAACCCTAAATAACTTATCAATATAACTCAATTTAACGAAACTATTGCTAAATACCGACCGACTTATAACACATTGCCAAAACGAACCAATAGCGCGATCTAGGATTTGTGCACAGTAGCGCCATCTAGTGGTAAACACAACAAATTTCAAACTTTACTCGATTTGAGTATGCAAGTGCGACGGCGCGATGGCTTATTTCATGTATAAGTTTGGTGTTTCTATACCGATTTCTATGATTCTTTTTTTATTGAACAGGTAATAATATTAACTTTTTTAAATTTGGTATGACTGAGAGTCTTATAAACGTAAGAGTAGACAAATATAATCAGAATGCTCCGAACTGCTAAGCTATCAGGAGTTACACGTGTTATTGTGAGTCAACCATAAAAGATAGACATATGCTGTTCCGGAATATTTTTTAGACAATTTGATGTAAAATATTTCCGTCATACATGATTTCTATGTAACTTTAACCATTAAGGCTGCACACGCGACGGAAGCTTAAAAAACGGAGTAACTTCTCCCGTTTTCCCGACATTTTCCTTCACTACTCTGCTCCTATTGATTGTAGCGTGATGAAAAGTATTCTATAACCTGCCCAGAAGCATGAAGAATAATTGTACCAAGTTTCGGTAAAATCCGTCGAGTAGTTTTTGTTTCTATAAGGAACATACAGACAGACAGACAGACAGACAGACAGACAAAAATTTTACTGATTGCATTTTTGGCATCAGTATCGATCACTAATCACCCCCTGATAGTTTTTTTTTTAATATATTTCATGTACAGAATTGACCTCTCTACAGTTTTATTATAAGTATAGATTTGATTGATCGCTAGGTTTTATCCAGTGAGAGATAGGCTTAGTTTACAGCATACAAACTAGATCAATTATTCCTTTTTCTGTTTTATGTGATCCCTCATATTTTCAAAATTCATTTAAAGTAGGTACCTAGCAACAGTCGACTGCCTATTTTAATATTGTACATAACTGCTCAAGAATAGTAGGTACAATAGGTTAAAAGCTCTGTTATCTACGATTGCTTTGAAGGGATTGACGACCAAAACAAAAGCTCATAGCATAGCCAACGATAGAAGAATAGGTAACAATATCCTACAGAAAATATAGTCAATACTTGCGCAGCTGATTAACCCTTCCCCTCACGATGTTTTCTTTGACTGTTTGAAGAGCATGGTAAATAAGGTAACAGAATATGAAAATACAGAGTAAAACGCAACTCCGTAGGAAAAAATGAGGTCTCATCTATATTCCGAATACGTGAAAAAGATCTGACTACATAAACATGTAGGGGAAATCGAATAACTTTGAATAAGTAGATAAAAATGGATTGAATTTGCCCATCCCAATAAATACGGAGCGGCCTTACATTGGACATCATATTAATCTGATCTCAAAGATTACCTAAGGGCCTCTGGGGTTAAGGGTTTACAAAATGCTATAATCTGTTTGTAAGTTGGAGAATTTCGAATTAGATTTGTCCGCAAAAAATACATTTTTATACACGGTATTGGCAATAAAATACATATCAGCACAGTTACGAATCGAGCACCATAATCCAAAGTAATTGGTGTGCAAAAAAGGTGTGTACGCAAATTGAATGAACTATTTGAATGATATGAGTAAAAACTCCTTTCTCACTAGCTCCTAAGCAACGAGACGACGGCTTATAGAGGAGACTGGAAGTAGAGAGTGGTAGTAGAGTGGAAGTAGAGTGAAAGTAGAGTGGCAGTAGCGTTGAAGTGGAGTGGCAGTAGAGTGGAAGTAGAGTGGAAGTGGACATGTTATATTGACCCTGCATATCTTTTAATCAAAACACACGACACGGCTAATCTAGAGGTGATGAAATGAGTTGGTACGCAAAACGGAAACAGTCACGGAAGTGGTAAGCGGTGGTATGTAATGTACTAATATTAAATAGGTGAAAATTTAGATATGTGTATATAGAATTGATCAACCGCAATTATGTTGCAACTTGATATAAAATTTTATTTACAAACAAACTTACGACTATACAGTATTTACAAAATGTACATAGTCATATAAAATACATAAGAAACAGTTGAGCTATCTACAGACCGTTGCAAACGATCTATAGATAGCTCAACTGATCCAAATCAGTACCAATCGGAAGCGTACCCAAGACACTGGCTGCATTGCCGCGCTGAATAGCAATGCTGATACGTTGGGCCAGATACTCACCAGCCCTCGGGTCACGCGTCGCTTCGACTAGACGCCCAGAAATAATTTTGAAAACGCGGTGGGCCTCGGTACCCCACGGACCTAGAGTCTCGACCCCAAGAGGAGCAAATATGTATGCCCTGTCGAGACCTGCATATTTGCGTCTCTTGAGATCCTCGGCCGAATCCGCCGCCGCACCAGCCCGAACGGATGTCTGTGACAGGTGAGAAGGCGCAAGGGTATCGACACAAGTTGCGTCCCACACCAAAGGCCTTCCCGCCTCCCACGGAATATTATTAAAGTAACAGAATATGAAAATACAGAGTAAAACGCAACTCCTCCCATATTTTCTGTTGCAACTTGATTTTGACCAAACTTGGATTAAAAGATAATATATTTATCTTAAAAAAAGGAGGACACTATTTATTCATCTACATATTTTTTTTACGTTATGTTGGTAGTTTTAATTATTATTTTATTTATTAATTTATTTATTGTCAATGTTATTTTTTTTTTCTGGCGAGTTGTGTTTTACTTTAAAGTTACTACAATCATCACTAAATACAACTACAGGTAAACTTTCTTAAGGCAGAAAAAAGAATAAGTAGATCAATATAGACTTATAATTACTTTAAGGTTACTACTAATAATCACTACTAAATACTACAGGTAAACCTTTGTTGAGGCAGAAAAACAGAATAGATTAATATAGACTTTATAATCAAATAAAACTTACAAATATCAACTAATCACTTCTACAACTGATTCTGGCTTCTCCATCCAAGTCCTGTGATCCTTATATTTTTCGGCGGGAAAACTTCTAGAAGTACCGCAAGCATTGCATAACCATTTGATCCTCTTCGTCTTCTTTTTACTTTTAATTTTCATCTTGGCAGAGACGTTGTTGATTAATATGCATTTACATTTTCTGCATATTTGACGTTTCACTTCTGGATGGCTGGAAAATAAAATAAGAACATTATTTTATAAATATATATTACATGCCATTGTATTTATTTATTTAACACTTTATTGCACAAAATGTACAAAAGGTGGGCTTAATGCTATTAAGTCAGGAAAGGTTGAGAAGATTGTTGCCATGTAGTCTCAAATTCTAGCTTCCATGCTGTGGATTCGATCCATGGCTGTGGGTTTGATCCCCACCGAGAAAATATTTGTTTGATGAACATAAATATTTTGTTCCGAGTCTGGGTATTACTATGTATTCCATGAATGTATTTATGTGCTATCTCTTAGAACATAATATGCAATTAACCCGGCGTTCGCACAGTTGGGTCTATTTGACCCGAGCAGTTTTCAAATGAGCGTGTTTCTTAGAATTTGTGTGCGACGTTGCCAAACTTCTCAGTAGCTGGAGCTAACAGTCCCCACTTAGTGCGGGATATCGCCAATTAGTCGTGTTGCGGCCGCAGCGGGTGATAGACACGGTCAAACGCGAAAAAGGTAAATATGACCCAACCATACTATTCGTGTCGTAATTTTGCGCCGTTTTAAAAAATGGTTTTTGGTTTTATAATATTGTTTATTTTGTTATTTTCAGAACTTTTGCAATTATAGATCGCGAAGAACGTGAACGGCAGCAAATTTTAAGTATTTTGCAAGAATCCGACTCCGAATACGAAAATTGTACATCCTAAATGTACTGCCGAGATTGCGCAAATGATAAGGATACCATGACTGACGTATAAGACTGATACAAATGGTGTTATATTATAAGTCTATTAATTACTTGATTACCATGTAACAAATTAGTTTATATTGTAGAAAAAAGTTTGTTTTGTTAAAATTTTATTACTTTAAGACAGAAGTTGTCTATTTTGTTATTTATTTGTGATACTTTTATAAAAAAGTCATTAAAAAGATAGTTTCGTATCATGTTGTTTTTTTTTCTACTCAAAACCTATAGCGATAACCGTATTATACAGATAGTACAACCACAAACCAAATTTATTTTAACTTTTGTAATTATGGCGTTTTCTTATACGGGTCCTGTCGACCCAACCCTACTGTCGTTGTTGCATATTTTGACTGTGCTGGCGCCGGGTTAATGAAAAAAATATATGATTTCATATATTTTACTTACATTCTTAATACATTTTTCTTGCCAATATTTATGATCAGATTTCCATAGTATGATGATAACGCAGGATGTTTTTCTACCACAGCTTTGCTGATCTGAAAAATAATGCACATACCTACTGCAGCCCTGGTGACATAGTGATTCTTTTTTTTACCGGTTAGCGTGGAATAGCCACAGGAATGCGGGTTTCAAGTAGGCAAAAAAGATATGTGCTGAATAGAACCTATTTCTCTAAAACTTTTTTTGGCAGGGCCCTTAAAACACCGCCTTCGCCAGCACACCACTGCTTTAATAATGTATTCTGATACTTACTTGGTATAGATAGTTCATCCGATGAAATGCATCATTCCCTTGAACCTTTTTTGTCAGTTTTTGCGACATTTTAATATAAATTGAAATATTTCTCCAATTTTACATTCCAAATAATTCCAATGTTTGTTTTGATATTTTAATTCGTTTCGTCAGTCAATTGAGCATGAGCACACATACTGGATTGACTGAAACATACATTTGGTTTTGATTGTTTGTAAATTTTGACTATTTGTCATCTGTTCTCTGTTGAGTCGAGCATAGTCTGTGCTGTGGTGATGGTGAAGTGAAGTTTCTAAAATTGAAAGCGGCGGTGTTATTGTTGGAATATTATTCTGTAGGTACTAAAAGTAATTACGCCAACAAAACATATACCAATAATTTCCATAAAGATTTATAAATACTTTATTGTGAAAAAATATCGTTTATTTACACAGTTACCAAGTTAATCAAAACACCGAAAAATTACATAAAAAGATGCTTCCCAGAAATCGTGTAATACTCTCCAAAATGCGAACAAGAGCTCGTAATTACGTTCGATTATTCTCGTCTAAATCTAGTGTTGGTGATACCGAAATTCCGTTTTCAAATGGGTAAGTTAGAGGTTATGTTTGAAGGTTAGAATTTGTATCTCTGCCAAAAGAATTTACTAATTAAATAAGGTCAGCAATGACAAGAAAATATATACAAAACAATATCATAAGCGTATATACCAAGCAGAAAAAGTTCTGTCAAAGTTTCTTTAAAATAAAAATGTTTTTAAGAATAAGAATCATTTATTGTAAAACTGTGTAAAGATCTTATAATATATAAATGTATCAACAGCCTACCCATTTCAGGCGTACAATATTTTAACTTAAATTTAGGGACTTACAATTATTACTTAGTTTGAGTTCCATTAAAATATTATAACCACTATTATCTAATAACAGACCAAAACTTAATAATTAACACTGAGTATCATAATATTCTGCTAAATTATAATGTACTTTATTAACAAGCCATTTTTTTAATCTATATTTAAATATGTTTCCGTTTAGTTCTTTTTAATCTGTTGGTAAATTGTTAAATATTTTTAGATTGTCACTAAAACTTTCCACGGGAAAGTACGCTAGATTCGCTGATGGAGCCTGCGTGGCCACCTATGGAGACACTAGTGTTCTTTCCACCGTGGTATCCAAAGCTAAGCTGAGCAGCAGTTCATTCCTGCCTCTGGTTGTTGACTACAGACAAAAAGCTGCTGCCGCTGGTCGGATACCTACCAATTTTTTGAGAAGGGAACTTGGTAAGGAAGCGGTATATTACTATAAAAAATTGTATTGTTTCCCTAATTTTAAAACTTCATAAGATATCTTACAAGATATAGTAACGATTTTTTTTATCATGTCTGAGAATAAACTTCTTCATTTATTTATTATATGTATAACAGTACTTTCAACAGAATCTAGATTTTATATATTATTATCAGATTGTATGAAAAACCTCAATATAGTTATTAACACAGGCCTTATTAGAGTTATAACATAAGTTAAAACTAAAGACTGTCCCCCTATCTTATAAAAAGTTAGCGGTGACATTATGTCACCATTACGTATGGTAATCCACTTATCAAGTCTGCACTAACTTGTCATAAGATAGACTGTGTATAAGTGTCTGTATTAAATAACAGTAGGTCTACCATGAGTTTTTACTATACTATATTTCCTACACTCGCTAGCGTCTGTAGTTAAAAAAATGTATGAAGATTTGTACAGCGCCTCTAGCGGATAGTTGGGTACTAAAATTCGTAATACTAATATTGACGTAACTACTGTAGTAAAGTCAGGTGATTTTACTGTGACAACTCATGGTAGAGGTACAGACTAAGCTATACCTTAACTATCTATTCTTAACACTCCACAGGTCCATCAGAAAGGGAAATCTTAACATCACGTCTGATAGACAGATCTCTCCGACCACTATTCCCCACAAACTACTTCTATGACACTCAGATAGTGTGCAACATGCTGGCGGTAGATGGAACGAATTTGCCGGAGACGGTAGCAGTTAATGCGGCTAGTGCAGCTCTAGCTTTATCTGATGTGCCTTGGAACGGACCAGTAGGTGCTGTTAGGTAAATATTTCAATTTTGCCAAGATGTATTCAAAGCCATATCTATAAAAATAAAAATAAATAAATAATAAATAAAAACGTTTATTTCGGAACCATGGTACAATAAAATTGAGAACTGCCGTAATAATAAATATTCAAACAATTCAAACATCACACCTGTATGCCAAACTAAGCAAAGCTTTTACTATGGGAACTATATTGCTGATAGAATACTTAAATATATACATTTTTTTTGTACATAGAACATACAGAATACATAGAGACACCCAGACGCAGAACAAATATTTATATTCTTCACACAAACATTTGATCTGGGTGTGAACTGAAACCACAGCACATAAGGCACAGCTACTACCAACTAAGCCATAAAGCTGGTCAAAACATCATATTTCCTCATCTTGGGAGAGACCTACGTCCAGCAGTGGACTGATATAGGTTGATGGTGATATTTCCTCATGTAAAAAACATCTTTTAGCAGCATGACTAGAGTGTGAGGTGTGAAATGTCTGTGAGTGGTCTGGTCTTTTGCAGATTAGGTCAAATAGACAATGAAGTGATCATCAACCCTACTCGCAAAGACCTGGAGAAGTCTGAACTGAACCTCATAGTGACTGCTACTCGGGGCAACCTGGTGGTGATGCTAGAAGGAGGCGCCCAGGATATCTTGCAGCAAGATTTGCTGAAGGCCATCAAAATAGGTAAGGTGAGTTCTATCTGAATATTTTGAGTTATACTATGCTTAGTTTGGGACTAGAGTGTGATGTGTGAATTGTCCATGAATATTTTTTTAATTCTTTCATTTCTTGCAATCTGCTCTTTAGATATTGAGCGAGAGTTTGGCCGACTATGAACAAAGTTTAATAAAAAAAATAAGAAAAATTATATTTATATCAAATACTAAAAATAAATGCTTTTCAGAACAGTTGATTTTTTCCATACTATTTAAATTATTTATTTAAAATCTCACTACACTAAATTTTTTAATGTGGTCTTATAACCTTGTATCTGTTACTCCAGGTACAAAAGAAGCGCAACAGATAGTCCGCGGTATCGAAACCCTTCAGAAGAAGCACGGAAAGCAGAAACGAGAGTACGAATCGCAGCCTCCGTTGGACCAAAGTATTGTGGACTCTATAAAGTCACTATCTACTATGAAAATTAGGGAAATACTCGGGTAAGTCTGTCTTTTTAAAACTGGTTCATTTTTACAAAAGCACAGAATTACACAACATTAGCATAAATCTGCAGTGAGGCCTACCATGAGCTGTCACAGCAAAATCGCCTGACTTTACTACAGTAGTTACGTCATAGTATGAAGAATTTTAGTACCCAACTATCCGCTAGAGGCGCTGTACAAATCTTCATACATTTTTTTAACTACAGACGCTAGCGAGTGTAGTAAATATAGTATAGTAAAAACTCATGGTAGACCTACTGACCAACAAAAAGAACGCCCAGCGTGCGTTAAATCTGACACATAATATCAGGTCGTGGGTTCGATCCGTGCCAAGTGAAAACGTCTTTTGATTCCAAACATTGTGTGTTCTGTATCAGATTTATGTATCAAATGCGAAACCTCTATTTTCAGTGTCGATCCCTTGGTTAAAAATTAACTTTGAGAATAAATATACAGCAGTACCCCAAGTGCGACTTCGCTCACTTTTATCTGTCGCATATACGATAGCTAAATTAGACGCAGTCGCTACGAAGCCTACGCCACGTTACCTAGCGAGTACGAGTACATACGTAGCAGCTTCTGCCAGGTATCGCCCCTGCGATACCGGAAATAGTATTTGAAATTGACAGATTAGGTTTGTTTAGTTGGTCCTTGGCTGTTTTGATGTTTGTTTCGTTCATTTCATTCGATTTTGACTGATTTGAAACCGAACTATGTGTTAAAATGTCAATGTTAGTGTCTTGTCATTCAATATCAAAGAGTCAACGTCATTTTCCCAATAATGCTATTCTTAAAATTAGGTTATTTATATAAATATGCTCAAACATGAAAATTCGTATGAAAATTATATTTATAATATTTTTAAAAGAAATATTAATGTTATATTATCACTTTTGTAAAAAAAGTTACAGATAGTTCTAAACGAAATTAGCCGGATTCAGTGTGCACAACTAAATTTATTATTGGATGCTTAGGGTAATTGTTATGGGAAAATATTTTCACAATAAATAGGTGATTAAGAAACAAACAAAAATAATAGGCTTCAAAATGTTTGAGTAAAATACTGTGAGTAGAGTCCCTTCGTTGAGTTCTGTGAAATTGGCGAGCTTTCAAATAAGATTTTTATAAACAGAAACGTTTCACGGTTATAAAAAGATATACATATCAAAGAATGATTCTTCAAAAGTTGTATGTCATCATCATCATCATTTCAGCCCGTTGGCACCCACTGCTGATTATAGGCCTCCTATTTATTATGCCATTCTTTACGGTCCCTTGTGACTCTCATCCACTGATTCCCGGCTCGCTCCATAATGTCTTTGGACCATCGGGCTGGTGGTCTGCTTCTTGGTCTACGAGCATCCCTGTCCAGTTGTATGTATTAAAAAAAACGATTTATTAATTAACAACTGAGAAATTTATTAATTGTAGACAAGGTTTTCGAATATTAGCAAAAATAGCGTACTTTCGATCGTGTATGTTGTGGTCAAAATAATAATAAGGATGTAATTTAAAAAATGAAGTATGAAAGAACACTTTGCCGTGAGTAGTACCTACAAAAAAAGCATATTATAAAATGTTATCCTTCATTAAAACCGTTATTTCTACGAAGATTATAGGGACTACAGTTGAAATATACCAACTATATAAAAACTCAGGCTTTTCTGATAATAATAAAATAAAAAAATATTTCATATAATTGTAGGAAATAACACTCTCTACCACTTTTGCCAAGGTCTTTTTTTATAACTTGTACCATTTGTATGATAGTCAAAGTCAAAAGTGAAAATTTCGTTATTTTACACATTTATTGTAGATATATCGTTTTTCATTGGTTTTATGCTATATAAATGTAGAATATATATCATAGAGAATTAAACTCTCTACCACTTTTGTAAAGACATTTTTTTTATAGCATGTACCATTGTCAAGATAGTCAAAGTCAAAAGTGAAAATTCGTTATTTTACACATTTATTGTAGATATATCGTTTCTTATTGGTTTTATGCTATATAGATGTAGAATATACATCATAGAGAATTAAAATCTCTACAACTTTTGTACAAACTTTTTTTTTATATCTTTAACTATTTTTGAGATATGAGGGCAGAGCACGCGCAGTTTTAAACATTAGTATTCGATAATAATAAATATATTATATAATATAATGTAGCATAAAAAAAACCCATGGCAAGTCAGACATTTTCAATAAAGTGTAAAATAACGATTTTTACATATCAATTTAGCTATCTCGAAAATGATTCCAAATATTTAAAAAAACGTCTCAACGAAAGTTATAGAGAATTTAATTTTCTACATTATACCTATGTTTTATATTCATATTGCCTAAAATCCATAGAAAGCGAGATCTGCAATAAATACTTTTTTTTGAATTATTATTTTATGATTTTTGTGGTACTTTAAATTTGCTAGACTTGGCAACACTGTTGTCTACTTTATGGGTCCGGTTAATGTACAACCATGGAAAGCACGACCCGGAATGTACGACCACGGAAAGCACAGCCAGGAATACGCAACCAGGAATTCGCAGCCAAAATGTGCATGATATACGGGCTACGCATTCCCGACATGTGTTGGGAATGTCCAACCACGGAATGTACAGCCGTGGAAAACACGACCATGGAATTGGCGACCATTGCTCTGATTGGTCGAAAGCCTAGCCTATGTTTCGTTTAGATGAAACCAAAGATTAAAATGTTACTATCCCATTTTGATAAAGATAAACTGCACAGATTATAATATGAAAAGAAAACAATCCAATTCAATAATTTTTTATTTATTTATTTCATTTACTTACATCTATTTTAACAGGGTTATCCTAATGTAATAGTGTAGTTATATTTTATAAAATTAATAATTAATAAATTACTCGTTGTCATTGTGCTCAAATAAATTATACAATTACAATAATAATAATATATGTCAATAATAATAATATGTCATTAATTATTTCATGCAAATCAAATTTTATACTAATAAAAAAAAAATTAAAAACAAACATACAACACAACACAAACTCATTGTCAAGAATAACATAAAATAAACATTGTGGCCTTTGTAAATTCATTCAGAGAAACATAAAACACGTCAACATTCTCTGCTACTAGATTGAGTGTGTGCATGGCGCGGATAAGAGGCGATTTAGCCAACAAGTTGGTTCTGCCGCGCAGCACACTGAACAGGCGCGGCCGCCTTCGCCGCAGCACGTATTCGTCGGGTACGCACAAATTAATAGTCTTCAAGACGCCTGGGTTAGTGACGTCTCCCCGAAGCACCCTCACGACGTAAACAGCCAGTGCAAGATCCCGACGTGTTTCCAGCTTATTGTATCCAACCATACCCAGAACGAACAAGGTCGGATACATTAACGGGTAGAAGGGATAGACGCCGTACCGCTTCCAGTATAGGTAACGAGTGAATTTGTTTTGTATGCGCTCCAACATGAGACTGTACTTAGTTTCATGAGGAGTCCACGCAGCAATATTACACTCTAACTGACTTCTGACTAACGCATTGTACAGGGCTGTCAGTGCTCTTATGTTCGTAAAGGAGTGTGCTCGACGCAATATAAAACCCAGGCTTCTAAATGCCTTTTTACAAACACTAACAGCCTGGTCCCGGAATCTCAGCTCAGAGTCCATACGAACTCCCAAATCTCTGACTGAGTCAACGCGCTTCAACAACGTTCCGTCTACTCTATACTTGTAACGTTCCGGTGTTTTAGCTCCGCTGAAGCTTAATACTGAGCATTTATCGTTATTAAACTGCAGTTTGTTGCTATGGCTCCACTGAACCACTCTATCTACGTCTTGCTGAAAGCGACTGCAGTCTTCCTCTTCTTGAACAGGTAAGAGCAACTTTAGGTCATCCGCGAACAGAAGACATTTTGCATTCCTAACAACCTCAGGCAAATCATTAATCATAATGATGAATTCCAATGGGCCTAAGTTACTGCCTTGGCTTACTCCCGTTCTGGTGTAGTAGGGTTGAGATCTATATCCCGCGTACTCCACAAACTGTTGCCTATCCCTCATATAGCTAGCAAAGAACTGCAATAACTTGGTTGTGCAGCCAACTGTCGCCAGCTTTGTCAGCAAAATATCGTTGTCAACTAGATCGAAAGCTTTTTTAAAATCAAAGTAGGCTACATCGACTTGCACTCCTGCATCCACATGAGGTATCACATGGGCCATGGCGTCAAGAAGATTGCTCGTTGTACTGCGTGCTGCTCGAAAGCCATGTTGCGCATCCGACAATTGGGGAGCCACCTGTTCCTGCATACACCGCTGCACCGCCGATTCAAAGACCTTTGCTGGTGTGGAAAGGATAGCTATGGGCCTAAAGCCGCTAACTTCTGAACCGGTTCCACTTTTAGGTATCGGGATTACTCGGGTTACTTTCCAGCGTTGTGGAAAATAAGAGAGCTGCAAACAAAGGTTGTAAATATGCGCTAGCGGCTCAGCCAATGCCATCCTACAATCTTTAAATATGAAAACTGGAAAACCATCAGGTCCCGCGGAGCGTTTAGGCTTCAGCTTCGCCAGCGCCTTTGTGACTTCGACGAGCGAGAGCTGAGGAATATGCAGGCGTGCAGCACCGGCGCGACTATGTGCCTCCGCCTCAGCCACATCTAGTTTTGCTGGGGTACTGCCATATACCGAGTGGAAGTATTTCGCGAATTCTTCCGCACAATCCGCATCAGGTAATGTAATTCCATTATGAGTAATTTTGTTACGACTCGTCGCTCCCTGTCTTGATCTCACGTAGTTCCAGAATGATTTGGGGTCACTGACTATATTACTCTGAATTTGCTCTTGATGATGCTCCTGAGCTGCATGTATCATGACTTTTATTTCTGATCTGCTTTCTGAGAATGCCAAATAGTCCTTCCTGGTTCCGCTTGTCTTATAATATATTCTACTAATACTAATCGTTTTGGATGTGAGAGCTTGAGTTGACTGATGGAGGTAAGAAATTAAAAATTAAATTATTAAGTGAAATTTTAATTTAATTTAAATTTAATATATATGTTTTTTTATGATTTTAATATTTTTTTTTTTTTTAAACTTATATATGATGCTTTTTCGTTAAGGCTACTGATAACTAATGGATTTTAATTAAAACAATAGTGTGATTTGTACATCAGAATAACACATGAGCTAAAATATATAAATATATTTTTGAACTATATAGAATATAAATAATAGCTATAATAATGCGGGGCATCAGCTAGTATTTATACATATTATTATATATGCTGGCTCTTACACGTTTTCGTACAAGTGAGAGTTTTGTTTATAACATTGCGTTCACTATATATATATGGATTATATATATATAAATATATTGTATATATATATTATATATATATAAATTATACCTATAAAGGTTATATATATAATAATAAGGTTTTTGTTGTTTACTGTTTTGGTATTTTTCAATATGAGCAATTAATAACAACGGAATATAGTATTTTGTGTTGTTTGGCAAGGAATGTTGATGTCGTGTAGCTATGCAATAGTTTTCTAATTTAGTGCAAAGATCAAACTATCATAATGTTATTATTGTTTTCCGGAACACCTAATTGTATTCGTTTGGAAAGTATGTGTAATGTCACTCAATTTACTCTTTTGGTGAGGTCGATGGACATCACTAAAACACTGTACTTACCTACTTTTCTCAATCTACCTACATTAGCGAGTATTTTTATTTCTTATTATATCGAGCTTGAAGTTAATTATAAGTTGGAGTTGTTTGTGTTATCAAAGTGCTATTTCACATATTTTGTTACCGAAAAGAAGTTAGCAGCCGTAACACAGGTAAAACCTAGCACGGCTGTTAATGTACGTACCTTATTTTAGAGTAGATATTAGTTAGGTCGAATAATTCGCTGTTCGAAATTGTTTTTGGTTATTTTTCAACTTTATATTTGATTATGTACCTACTACTAAAATCTTTTTTATTACTTATTTATGTTCAATCTCTGAAATGTCTCATGTTGAAGTAGGTACCTACTATGTAAAGTATATTTTATATGACCTGGCTACCTACATGTATTTATGAAATAAACACATTTTTACTTTACTTTTACTTTACTTATACCTCTTATGCAGTCTAGCTTTGCGTTCTATTCCACGTATTAAATCAGCCGTATACCAATTTGGATAGCTATACCTCGAGTTTTCCCGTTTTTGTCGTTTCTTAGGTACCCACATGTCAAAAATATTATTAAGCGATCCGTAGAAATAATCTAAAGCTTCTTCTGAGTCCCGCATCTCATATAATGGGGTCCAATTTGCTGACGCTATCGACGAGTACAGCGAGTGATAGTCAGCTTTTGAGAAGTTCCAATCATTAAGAACGGGTTTTGACTCAGCCAAAACTACAGGACGAGATGCGCGCGTCACCATGATCGTTAGTGGTGGGTGTTGTGTGTCCACTGGCACCAATGCCTCGTCTGCGGTGCACACACTCACATCATCCATGACCTCTGAAACTAACACTAGGTCCAACAACCGATCATTACAGTTCCTAACTTCGTTTTTCTGATTGTTGTCTGGCAAATGGTTAAACGCATGTAGGTTCTGGCGCGGTTTTCTATATCAAACTAACGCTCGTCGCTTCGCTCCTCGCACCTACTGTGACGCATCACGCATGAAAAAAAATAAGTTTAAAAATAATATTTTGACAGTGGCATAGTTAGCTACTTGTACATGATCGGCTAAACGAAAAATTTTAGTAAGTGCAAACGAAGCATATGCTATGACGTCATTTGGCATCAAATTCCCAACACGTGTCGGGAATGTACAACACAGTAGGAAAACACAGCCACGGAATGCACAGCCCGGAATTGGATGCCAAAATGGTCACCGATTCCGGGCTGTACATTCCGTGGCTGTGTTTTCCTTGGTTGTGTAATCACGGCATCCTACTTTATGAATAAAAAAGTTCTATTTGCAGATTTTGCAGGTTATTTAATCAAATACAATAATAAAATAACATGTAGTTTATGTCTTGAACATTAAAAAACACTTTATCAGTGAGAAAGTTGTAATAGTTGAAACTAATATCAAGATACGATATATGAAAATGTAATGAACGATCTTTTTAAATGAGTATGTATCTAATTTTATCACTGTTTATAATATATTATTGAGAGTGTTTCAAACTGGATGGATAAGTCTATGTAAACTCAGATTATCAGAAACAAACACCTTGTTTAAAATATACCTAATAATACCTTTGAATGCTTTATCTTACTTAATATCTAATGTTACTCATTTCAGGCACGAAGAAAACAATATCAGTAACTGATCAGTAACTTAAAAGATTATACGTAATTGACGGGTAGGAGCCCTGTCACAGCTTTGAGGTTTAGGAGAACTCGCACACTCAATATGTTTCAAAACTATTGTTTTTCCTACAAGCTTGTTCAGTTTGAGTCCTTGTATTCGAAGCCAATTGGTCACAGGTTTGTACTTCATAATAAACTTGCATGCTCAATAGATAAATAAAAATATTTTATATGAGACAGCTATTCAAACTATGAGTATAACATTATATTATGTTGTCCGGGATGTGACTTCTTTTCAAATGCATTGTTTTCAACTAATGCTATGCTTCTAGATTGGCATGAGGCTGAAGTCAATCCACTTAACTAGCTGCTAGCTGCATCGGTGGTAGAACTTGAAGCTGATATTTAGATTTTTTGACAACTGAAATAAAAATTCTATTCCTAATTCTTTATGATAATTCTTATTCCTTCTCTATACTAATATTATAATGAAGATAGCTTTGTTTGTTTGGATTAAAGTAAAAACTCTGATATTAAAAATTCTTGAAGGAATGAAGCCAAGTAATATAGGGTATTTAAAGTTTATGTTTTTTATAAAGGCTACCTGTGAGAAACTAGGAGGCCACTAATATATTCATAGTAATATAACTATCAAATACTATTTCAGCCGCTGGGGCCAGATCTGAAGTTGTCATCTAGTACTATCTTGGCAGTGGCACTGCAACAACACTTGGCTGAACAAGGAACACAGTCAGATACACTGAGACAAGTTCAGCGAACTGCCTTCAATACATATAGTTTCAACAGATAATAATATTTAAAGTTTAGTTGATGTACAGTACATACCAAATATATATAAATTAGCTCTTTGTTGGCTTACTGGTTTTTTTTTTGGAATAAAATTAAAACAGCTACATATTTATTTGAATAAGTGTGTGTATTTGAAGTGAATAATACTTACTACCTATAACATTATTAAAATCTTTGAAATATTTATAAATTGGTTCAAGAAACATGAGATTGGAATTCGATCTGATAATATCACCATTGTAGTGTTTTGAGCAACTCAAAGTTAGTGTAGCAGTAACATAGAGTTTAAATTTTGGTTGACTTTTGAGCTTTCCGAGTAGTGCAGCTCTGCTTTCAATAATCTGTAACAAAGACAAAAATATCAGTAGATGCACCAAAATTAAAGAATATAACGGTCTGTCTTTGAATACTCAATTGTTTACAACAAATGAATGTTTTAGACATATTATTAAATAATTTAGAACTACACAATAATATACAAACAGTATCAATAAAACTAAACTGACCAAGTTGAATAACTTGCTCTGAAGTTGTTCTCCGGACCAGTTGATTACACATCCTTGTCTTCATTCTTCACACTTCCATCGGTACCATCCTGACCTGAATGAATATGAACACTAATTTAGTTATGATAGTAAATGTCATTCACTGAGTAGGTGGTGTAAAAGCTGATTAGATAAATCATAAGGTTCATCGGTATCAGATTTTAGGTATAAAAATCAGAGTTTTTATTCTCTACTTATGCTTGGCTTTACAGTAGATAGTACTGAATAAACTATGGAAAATATTATAAGTTATACAGCAAGGTGAGAGTATGTAATGTTTTTTTTATGAAAGCTATTGGTAAGTGATTAGGTACAAGAAGTAAAAATGTCCTTGAAAGATTGAGTGCTTAGTTAAGCTATTGGTAAGTGATTAGGTACAAGAAGTAAAAATGTCCTTGAAAGATTGAGTACTTAGTCAATTCCCTGACTGATGGTTATACAGAAAGTAGGATAAATTAAAAGTACACAATAATATATAAACAGTTTCAATAAGATTAAACTGACCGATTAGCTTGCTCTCAAAACTGTTCTCCGGACCAGTTGATCACACATCCTTCATTCTTTACACTTCCATCGGTACCACCTTTATCCTGACCTGAATGAATAAAAACAGTAATTTAGTTATGGTAGTAAGTGTCATTCGCTGAGTAGGTGGTGTATAAGCTGTTTAGATAAGTTATGTTTCCTTTATGGAAGTTATTGGTAAGTGATTAGGTGACAAAAGTAACAGGAAAAGACAAAAAGAATTTGTAATTCTGAAAGATTGAGTACTTAGTCAATTCCATCAATGATCCTATAGATACAGAAAGTAGGATAATCAATATACCTAAATGACAATATGAGACATTCACAAAATACCAATTCTCAGGTAGTACATTTTATCTAGATTTTTACTGAAATTACCATTCTAACCTATCCTTTCTTGTTTGGGTGGTTAGATAATGAGATCTAATAAATATAATCTTGAGACCTTTTGTAAATAAAAGCAATGGTAAGAAACAACCTGCAAAGACAGTTTAGCAAAAAAAATAACTCACCTTTACCATAGGAGTATCATAACAGAGAAGGAGTCCTAGGCAAGCGTGTTCCAGTCTTTGCGAAATATATAAGCAAAGTGTCTTTGCTTGGATGGAGATCCAAAAGCAGCTCGGCCTTGGAATGACCATCAACAGAGTCGCTTGGTGCTTTGGGAGCTCCGTTTCTCGTTTGATTTTTGCAAAACTACACTAGCACAAATAAAACTTATGAGTCACCACTTTCACTATGTTTTTACTTCTTAGAAGTTATAAACACTGCAATTAATATAATTTGCAAATTTATTTATAATTATTATGTGAGTTGTTACTATAAATATTGGTTCCTATTCCAATATAATTTTAGATATGAACCCTATTTTGGTTCAAACTCGAACCATTTCGCACAGATAGGCTAATAGTTAGTACTGCCACACCAAGAAATTTGCGGTGTTGCTGCGATATCGCCGAGCAAGCCGGAGACGCAATCGCAGAGGCGTCTAACTGTCGCTCAAACTCGCATAAAACAGCGTAACGGTCAAACATCATCGCATGCGATGGTCATCTTGCGATTACGTGGCGACTTCGCTACGTAGGCTACCCAAATACTCGCAATGCAAGCTTCTCAAAAAATCTTATAGGGGGCTCTGCTTAGATCTCCATACAAAATTGGTGGCTTACACTGCGAAGGCGATACGTTCAAAACATGTGCAAAACTCAAACTAAGCCCACTGGTATACGAATATTTCGTTCTAATCCTAAACATAGTGAAGTTTCAAAGAGATTTAGATTACTAATAGAATACTTTTACGTTACGTTTTATTTTTCTAAATTAATTTACAGTGCACACACCAAAATATACTTTCTTTCAGTATCAAAGATAACTGTAAATAGTAAATTAAATACATTATACTTTTATCACGACGACCGATGTGGCGCGGTGGGCGATGGTCCGCCTGCGATGCAGAAGGTTGCGGGTTCGATTCCCGCCTCGCGATAAATGTTTGTATGTTCTGCAAATATTTATTCCGGGTGTTCTGCGTATTTTATATGTATAATAAAAAATATCTATCTATGTATTGTATTAAGTATGTCAGTCTTCTAGTACACATAACGCAAGCTCTGCTAAGCTTGGGGCTAGATGATGTTGTGTGGATTGACCAGCATTATTTATTTATTTATCCACAGTGATCACACCCACGATAAGATTTCTCGCGACAACGCAGTCTCGGCTCTACGACAAACAGTACTAAACCAACTGCGGGACACAGAGGCCGAGGTCACACAGTTACAGGACTGCTTCAACTCGCACCTCAGGCAAACTTTCCGGGATATGATATTTGAGACCGACGTGAGGTGTGACGGCAGGCATCTAGATGATCTCAGGCCAATCTCTTGTCAGGTAAGATTTTTGATTTATTACTTTAAAAAATGGAGGAACTCAAATCTAAGCACTAAAGATACTAAATAGATTGTTTTTCTTCAATCCATATTGTCCCACTGCTGGGCAAAGGTCTCCTCCAAAACCTTTTTATCCCAGTCTTTGGCGACACTAGATTAGAAAACTTTAATGATGCTATTATTTTTAATTGTGATATGATTTTTGATTTTGA
Organism: Ecliptopera silaceata; assembly: GCA_932527185.1. NCBI lineage: Eukaryota > Metazoa > Arthropoda > Insecta > Lepidoptera > Geometridae > Ecliptopera > Ecliptopera silaceata. The sequence goes on along the minus strand of OW052208.1, from coordinate 1,458,856 downwards.
TATGATTTGTTTTGTATTTGATTACTGGTGTATCTAACAAGATCCCACTGAAATTAGAATATGATTTGATTTTTGTTTAACATAATAGTTTTGTAATAAATTATTATTTCCAAATATTATTTGGTCATTTGAGATACGATGGTTAAATGCCGATTTCATAATAACGATTAAAAATTAATAATGATTACTACATATTTAATCATTACATAAAGCTTAGCGTATTAATTTAGCAGTCGCTTGCCTTTCTTCCGACCAGAATTTAGTTTTGTATAATATTCATTTATGTATATTCTTAATAAAAAAAACTCTTATATAAATAAATGTGTAAATAATGTCAAAGTCAAAACTACTTTGTTCAGTAAAATCACAAGAATCATTTAGAATCGTCTTACATACTAGGTGATTCTAGGTGCCAGTTCCACGCGACCAATGCAATGAATACTATATTTAATACTATACTAATGAATACTATAATTCGCCAGGTATCGTTATACGAGCCCCTCCACGGCAGTGCATTGTTCCAACGCGGACAAACCCAGGTGTTGTGCACTGTTGCATTCGACTCGCCCGACAGCGCACTCAAAATGGACACGCTTACTATGCTCACTAGGTAAGCTTATATAAATAAATAAATAAAATAAAACAAAAGTAATTAAAGTAGTTACATAAGGAAACTGTCCTACAATCGGGTAAGCAGAAATTAAATATTTCCTCTTTATAATATTAGTTTAAAGTAAAGTAAAGTAAAAATATGTTTTATTGACACAAATAAATGTTTATACAGAAAAACTTGAATCTCCTGAGCTAGTTAAAAAACTGTGTTACAGGAGCCAAAAATAAATAGAAACATATATGTATATTAAATAAAAACTTTATTGAGGAAACAAAATAATAAAAGTAGTTACAGGAACTGTTCTACAATCGGCGGTCTTATCGCGGACAGTGATTTGTTCCCGACAACCGTACTTATAAAATAACTATAGCTTATGCGATGTGTGGGTGTCTGCGAGTCTTTGCGAGAAGGGTATACAAACCAGCCCTCTAACTGGGTGTTTCTATGTATTCTATGTATGTATTTAAAAAAAATAATGTACATAAGTATTCTATCAGCCGTCTAACTTCCATAGTACAAGCTTTGCTTAGTTTGGGACTAGAGTGTGATGTGTGAATTAATAATAATAAATAATGCTCTAAATGTCTGTATATGTTTAAAAAAAAACTAGTTAGGAACTGTATTTCTAAGAAGAGTTTAAATATTATTAATATCTATACATATAAAATTCCAGCGGTATAAAAGAGAAGAGTTTCTTCCTCCACTACGAGTTCCCATCGTACGCGACGGGCGAAGTGGGACGAACTGGTCCGGCGGGACGCAGGGAGGCCGGCCACGGCGCACTCGCCGAGCGCGGTTTGGTGCCGATTGTACCACAATTGGGCTATACCACTAGACTCACCGCTGAGGTGCTAGAATCCAATGGTAAGTTGTTTAATACAATTCTTTCAAAATAACTTAATTCAGCAAAATCACAAAGATCATTAAGACAGCCTTTGTAAAGACGAAGAGTTTGACCTGTTTGTGGTTTTGTTGACGAAATTTACACATAGGGCTTATTACTATCTAAGCTAAATTTGTTTTACATTGTTGATTTAGTGAAAACTGATAAGGCATTGTAAAATGAAATAAATAAATAAAATAAAAATAAATAGAATACTCGTTGCCCTCTTTCCCGATCAGTTCCCGACCCGTTTACTTTGTTTAAACTCCGTGATAACATCGTTTGCGCGATCTAAGATTTGCCTCTGCCATCTGTTGGTCTGTTGCGGTCATTTGACTACGGTGCAGTTTATCATGTAGCGAGATAGATGGCGCTACAAACTATTTACCATTTTTTTTTACCATAAGGTGATAATTATTTAACTGTTTTTTTTAAGTAATTTATAAGTAAGTTAATATAAAGAACCAATCTCAAAAATTGATACTGTGTTACACAGAAAATTATTGTTTATGTTCGCAAAATAACTTAAACTAGTAAAAGATTTACTGAACTGTTGATTTGCTGAACTGTTTCAGCCGCAATAAAAAAAACCCTAAAAAATTTGAATTTCCCGCTAGAGCGAGAGGTATCTCCTTAAACAATTTATTTCAGGATCCAGTTCGATGGCCAGCATATGTGGAGGGTCCCTCGCATTATTAGACGCCGGAGTGAATGTAAGCGCGCCCGCCGCCGGCGTCGCTATCGGACTAGTTTCCAAGCAAAACGACGGACACATGCAGGACTATAGGATACTCACAGATTTGTTAGTGAGTCTCTGCATTATCTTATTACTTATATGTGATTGTTTGTTATTTGTTTTAAAAGGTCTTTATTAATCATATTTATAATATACAATGCATACTTAAATCTAAACACGGTTTAGTAAGTATATCTACTTATATACTTAAAATTAACTTTGCAGGCTAAAGCGCCTTTATAAGTTTTTTGATAAAATTTAATATTTATGAGCAATTATGAACTTTGTATATCATACATTTTAGTATATACTTATGTAAGTATAGCAAACATGTGAGGTATAATATGAACACTTTGGATTAGTGCGCATTTTTTTAAGTGTAACGGAGTTTCACTAACTCGCAAGAAGAGTAGTGTAGCAAAAATTAACGTTTTTGTATGATTAAAAATAGTATTCGTTGCTGATATGACAACGAATATTAATATTTAAAACTTTCACGGTTTTGAACATAGTTTTCTTTATAAACAGGATATGTACTATGATTTGTGAGTTTGATTATTTTCCGATATTTCGGCACAGTAGAACCGTGCCAACTCGCAACTCACAAATATTTCCCCCCTATCTTATAAAAAGTTAGTGTTGACTTTATGTCATCTTTACGTATGGTAATCAATACATCAAGTCAGCGCTAACTTTTTATAAGATAGACCGTAAGTTTATAAAGAAAACAAATACTAAAAAACCAACTTAAGTGTGTGAATGGTCCTTGATTATTTATATTTAATATAATTGTATGTTTCAGGGTATAGAAGATTACATGGGCGATATGGATTTCAAGGTGGCGGGAACGAGAAAAGGCATCACCGCGTTACAAGCTGACATCAAAGTGTCCGGATTACCCCTTAAAGTGGTCATGGAATCTGTGCAGAAAGCGTGTGACGCTAAGAGCAAGATTATCGATATCATGAATAAATGTATCGATAAACCTAGGTAAGTTTCCCGATATTTTGGAAATAATCAATCTCACAAATCATGGTAACTATTCCGTTTATAAAGGAAATTATTATCAAAACTATGTTAATTTTAAGCAGATTTGTGCGTAGTTTATTGCAGCACTGTATGTTAAGGTCGCGTTCGAATCCTGGCTGAATAAATAACAATAATAAGTAGTTGAACCATTATTCCACTACCTTAACGTCAAACCCACATTTTTCAACTAAACTATCATGTTATAACTATGTTATAACTATACAAACTATGTACATATTTGTATTATCTACAAAAATGTATCAAAATCACCCTTAATTCCAAAATTTATGAAGTCTAAAATAAAAAACTGAAATTATTTTTTTAGAGAAGGCCACAAAGAAAACATGCCAGTAACAGAAATAATGGAGGTAGAAGTACACAAAAGAGCAAAGTTGATTGGTCTAGCCGGCAGCAACTTGAAGAAATTGTATGTTGAAACTGGTGTTCAGGTAATAAAATACTCAATATACATAGACATTACTTACTTTTTAGCCAAAATAAGCATTTTTTTTATATAGAAGGCTCATACTTATCTACCTTTTTTTGGAAATATTGAACTACTAGCTGACCCGTGCCCACTTCGTTGGGCATAATTCGACCGTTTTTTCTCCGATTCACTTTGCAAAACGGACTACCACGTAAAAGCCACGTTTTTATTTTTCGGTTTTTTACATGACTTTCTATTGGTGAAAGAATTTTTAAAATCGGTTCAGTAGATCCCGAGATTACCCCATACAATTTAACAAATTCACAATTTACCTCTTTATAATATTAGTATAGATAACACCCAGAGGTAATGTGGCAAATATTGGGTTTTCAAAAAAATATATTCATATTTGTTTTTTAGGATCGAATAAAAAAGAGCCTATAATGGCAGCAATCCACCAGGCCTGTGTTAATCTGAAGCTATATTATTGTAAAGCTTCATTAAAATCTACTCAGTAATTTTGTTCTGAATGAGTAACAAACATTCATTGATACTTACAAACTTTCATAAATCATCTTTGATAGGCGTCACAGCTAAGTTGGTAGTAGCTCTGCCTTCCATGCTGTGGGTTCGATTCCCACTCAGAGCAAATGTTTATGTGATGAACATAAATATTTGTTCTGTGTCTGGGTGTTACTATATATTCTATGTAAAGCTGCAAATAAATGTCTGTCTATGTATGTATTTCCAAAAATATATACAGGGTTACATGGAAAGTCGTGCTAGATCCGTTAAGGGCGTGGAGTACCCATCATTTCTGACTTATTTTACTAAGAAACACCTTACCCTAAACTTAACCCATTTCGAGATATTCGACTTTTAAATTTTTATTGAAAATTGCAGACTTTTAGGCTACTAAATTTATTATTGTTTTTTCTGTGCATCTTATTATTATTATTATTGCATTTTTACATGGGTAATAAGATGTTTTAGGACATCAATCATTAAAATAGTGCATAAGTTAATTGAATAGATCGTAGTAGACAAGTGAAACTTATGAAATAAAAAAATATTTTAGAAGGTTTATTTTTCTCTAAGGGATATCTAAAAAAAATATTATGGCACTCGTTCGGCGGATGTTATAATAAATATCTACGTTTCAACAGCTATCTAACGACGTATAATAATCTAGGGTTTGTATTACATTTCGTGGAAAAAAAGTAGTTGGGACGCTCCAGGTTGCAGTTCTAACGGTCCCGCGCGAGCAAGACAAGTGAAGATTTATGTAGATGCGAATGAAAGAAAAAATGTGTAGAGACCGGCTAGGGCTGGGAATACAACAGGGGAAATTGTTTTTGGTTGTCAGTCTGCTTTTGTGCTAAAGTTGAGAAAAGAGCAAAACGATATCACATTCACTATGTACGACATAGTGAATGTGATATCGTTTTGCTCTTTTCTCAACTTGGCTGTGATTCTGAACTATTTCTTCTGATTTTGACTACTGTGCTCGTTAACCGAACTCTGCTTTATTTGACTTGCTTTGATTTATATGTCGACACACAATCGCAGTATCCGTAACAAATAAGCATATCAGCATATTCTTCAGATGTTTAGGACGTCATTTTCAACAATCCGTATCAGAGTCCGGTTAACGAGCACAGTAGTCAAAATCAGAAGAAATAGTTCAGAATCACAGCCAAGTTGAGAAAAGAGCAAAACGATATCACATTCACTATGTCGTACATAGTGAATGTGATATCGTTTTGCTCTTTTCTCAACTTTAGCACAAAAGCAGACTGACAACCAAAAACAATTTCCCCTGTTGTATTCCCAGCCCTAGCCGGTCTCTACACATTTTTTCTTTCATTCGCATCTACATAAATCTTCACTTGTCTTGCTCGCGCGGGACCGTTAGAACTGCAACCTGGAGCGTCCCAACTACTTTTTTTCCACGAAATGTAATACAAACCCTAAATTATTATACGTCGTAAGATAGCTGTTGAAACGTAGATATTTATTATAACATCCGCCGAACGAGTGCCATAATATTTTTTTTAGATATCTCTTAGAGAAAAATAAACCTTCTAAAATATTTTTTTATTTCATAAGTTTCACTTGTCTACTACGATCTATTCAATTAACTTATGCACCATTTTAATAATTGATGTCCTAAAGCATCTTATTACCCATGTAAAAATGCAATAATAATAATAATAAGATGCACAGAAAAAACAATAATAAATTTAGTAGCCTAAAAGTCTGCAATTTTCAATAAAAATTTAAAAGTCGAATATCTCGAAATGGGTTAAGTTTAGGGTAAGGTGTTTCTTAGTAAAATAAGTCAGAAATGATGGGTACTCCACGCCCTTAACGGATCTAGCACGACTTTCCATGTAACCCTGTATATAAGAATTCTATCAGCAATCTAGTAAAGTGTGATGTGTGAAATGTTAATGAATATTTATTTATTTGTTTTTCTTGATATGCGTAAACCAATATAATAACGTTATTTCCAGATAACACCAATAGATGAAACTAAATACAACGTCTTCGCGCCCTCTCAAACAGCAATGGACGAAGCAAGACAACGGATAGACAGCTGGCTCACCACAGAACGGACACCAGAGTTAGAATTCGGAGCTATTTACAAAGCGAAGGTCGTTGAGGTCAAAGACATTGGGGTCATGGTGACCTTGTACCACGGCATGGCGCCTGCGCTAGTGCATAACACACAATTGGACCATAGAAAGGTATTATATTCATGGATGTTTCCCATAACATGCTCTACTCTCAAACTACACAAAGCTTGTATTAAGAAAACTTGTTTGCTGATGGACATAATATTTCTATAATATTTTTTTGTAGTTTTGGATTACATAGTAACATTTAGACACAGACAGTACAAACATCAGTGATCATCGCACAAACATTTGTTCTCGGTGGGAATCGAACCCATGACCCACAGTATTTTAATTTTCTTGTCAGTCACACGACTTTAAATATTTCATTAAAAGTAAATTATAGGTAAAAATTAAATTTTGCATTTAACACTCAAAATAATCATAATGCTTTATAAAACACCGAAAACATCCCATATCTTCCCAAAGGAATATTTCTTTTATTTTGAACTATTTATGATCCGGTATTTAAAATTTTCAGATAATGCACCCCTCAGTCCTCGGTCTAGAAGTGGGTTCCGAGATCCAAGTGAAATTTTTCGGCCGCGACCCCGTCTCGGGTCAAATTCGACTCTCTAAGAAAGTACTGACATCGCCACCGCCCGGTATTGTTAGAAAACTTGATAAAAGTTAGTTATTCGTTTATATAATGCTAAACAATATTTGAATTCGCCTACTTTTATTACATACCAAACCAAAGGCTTACATAATGATGAATGTAACTACTAAAAGGCGCCAGGTCGCCTGAAATTTTCGTAGGGGTCATTAAACGGCAAAAAATAGTTTTATTTGTATTTTTACGATTTCTCAATATGACATGTATCTACTCTTGGGAGAGTCATGTCTAAGACGTGTTCACAATTGCGCGTTTGTCTACTCAATACTCGAATCAATAATCAAAATCAATGATAAGAAGTTTTGAGTACAAAATAAATTTGTATTTTTTATTATACTTACGGCCGGTTTCTCAAACGATGATCAACGAAAAAATCATATAATTACTATGTGTCAAACTCGGGTCAATCGTGATTTGGGTTTCCAGAAACCGGCCGTTAGACTATTTTGTTTCAAATAACGAGCTATAATAAAATTGAGTTTAGCGCATTATGTATACAGAATATACCTAGATACGTATCGTTTGTTAGGAGCATGTAGCAATGAGCTTTGTACTTATGTATTGTATACGCTTGTAAATAAAGTCCTTTGTGTGACCGCGACGATTGACTGTGTGATGTCATCGATCAATTCAATAAGATATGTATCGATCATTGATTTGTTGGTCATATTGAACACTGAATTATTTTTTAAATGTATTCAAAAGTTTCTGAAATCGATCTAACGAACATTGCTTGATTAATGACAAGAGATTTTAACTGATTTAAGTATCCCCGAGACGATCAAGTGCACTTGACAAGTCTCACGTTATTGACGATTTCACTTGACGAGGGACTTGACGCGAATTGAAGGTGCCATCAAGTTTACGACGCAGTCGTTCGCCATTTGCCCACGAAAGTGGTCGTCGCAAAAATGTATAATGGTTTCCAACGCAGACAAGGCATTCCTTGCTATAACTCTATCACAAAAAACTACTATGACTACGACGACTAACCCCCTATCCTATCATATAAAAAGTTAGCGTTGACTTTAAGTCATCATTACGTATGGTAATCAATATTTCAAGTCTTCGCTAACTTTTTATAAGATTATCTATTATTAGTCGTCGTACTGTATGACTTTAGATTACAATTATTATATATTATATATGGACCTGTTTCTGAAATAAAGACATTTTATTTACTTATTTATTTAAAAAAAAAAAGGCGATGGTGTAAGGAATGGTATAAAATGAGATATCGATTCACGCATGAACATTTGCAAAGAACTCTTCAAGCAACTGAGCCGGACGATTATAAAACGTAACGTCTCGGTCCGGTTCGTCGTCCGCCATCTTCGATGTTCCGGCCGCAAATGAATAAAAACTTGTCAAGTCGCGTCAATTCGCGTCAATTCGCATCAAGTGCAAGGTACTTCAAGTGCCGTCAATCAAAATTTCTATCAAGTCGGTCAAGTCCGTAGATCACTTGACGGGACTTGTCAAGTCAACGCTGTAAACGATCAATATGCATTTCAATCACGTAAGACTTGTCAAGTGCACTTGATCGTCTCGGGGACCCATTACGTTGACTGATACTTTCAATATAAATTGTTGATTGATTCATTAGTGAGTAACATTTTTACTGATTGTGTTGTATTTAGCTGCTATCAATTTATTTATCAATTGCAGATAGTTTTTTTGTGAATGTGCGAAATGTGATGTGTACAGTTGTCTAACATTTAGGCAGACATTGATTTGATGATATAGTTGTCCAAATTGTAAATATTACTTAGTTATTTCAATAAAATTATTGTTACAACTTTCTTTGTTTAATTCAAACTTCCCTCTCTTTCTACTAGAATGTAAGGTTAGGATTTGTGTATGGAATAGAAATAAAACTTCAATAAACTTGATTTATTTGTATATTGAAAGAAATATCTGTACATACTAGAAATATATTGGTATCACATAAGGACGTTTCTTCGAAGGCACTACATTGCACTGGACCCTTTGCATAGAAAATACCAAATTAAAAGTATATAACTATTATGTACAAAATTAGTACAAATACATGACCTCTGAGGTTATATAACACTTAAAGACATAAGTAGTTCATTTTTCCAGTAAATTCTATACAAAAACTAAGGGCCCAGAAAACTTAACTACAAAGTTGTCAAAAAATAAAGGAATTAACAGTACTTCCTAATTTACGATTAAATAAGTAAAAATATACATTACAAATGTAAATCAACACGTCAAGTTCACATCATGCAGTCTTTGATTTCGTTGTGACTACCAGCAAATAACAAATAATATATTATTAAGTTTTTAATCATCTATTTACAATATTCGATGAGATAAATTAATTCGAATAGGAATGCTCTGCGCAGAGCGAAATAACTGCGCAAATTAGACAAGGACGAAGACAGTCGGACCTATCTTTTCGCATTAGAGTAAAAGAGAGGTCAGAGCATCTCGGCTGGTCTAAAAAGCGCGGGAAAAATATAACCTAACACCGTGCTAAAGAATAGGTGGCAATAGATTTTTAATAAATAAAACTTACATTTGTTAGTAAATGTGTTACTTATTCAACATGTTTACTTAAAATGCACGTTTTGGTACAGTCCAAAATAATGCGGTAGATATTTTGATAATTCTTTTACACAGACATTGAGATCAGATTGACTAACTATTGCCACCGGGTGTTGCCACAAAGCGATTAAACAATAAAAAATATTTAATAAACAAAAATATTGCGTTACAAAAAATATTATGCATTACAACGTAAATGGCATTTTTGGATAAAAAAAATATGATTTTCCAAGATAAAATAATCTTAATTTTTCAATGTCATGTATAATTTGTCTGTTTGGCAAATTCACGAGGCAAATAAGTTAGTTTACTTATACAATGGCAAGATACGAACGAATATGTTAGTACCTATTACTAAACAGGGCGTTTCAGACATTTTGTGGTACAAATTTGTAGATTTAAATGTCAAAAAACTCGACGTAAATCACGAACAAGTTTTGTATTTGCAAACTCTATTTTACAGTAAATAAAGATTAGATTTCAATGATATGGACGGTAGCTGCCTTTAGGTGCCTCGTTAGAGTCCCCACTTCAAAGAAAATCATTTTTTTACATAAATTTCCCCTTGTTCGAATTTACTCCGAGTAACGCCCCTAGCCTCAATCTGCCATTAAATACTCCCCAATTAAATTTAAATCGAAATGCAATCGTTTTTTTGAGTATTCAAAATGTTCGAGAAATTTTCAAAATCCTATGACGTCATAGAAAGCGGTCGATCGCGGTCAGTATCATTCATAATTGTAAATCTTATTACAATAGACATAAAGCTTACTTGAAGGTCCAATAATTATCCAATAAACACTTTACTGATTTTTTGTAAAAACACTAATTTCAGTATAAAATTGATACAAAAATATTTTTATAATCAATAACCCACCTCTTCCTAGAACAACGCGATCCAAGCATTTACTTACATACATTAAATATCAATTAATATAATAAAATTGTTTTTTTTTGAGTTAATAACTCATTAATAGTAATAATTGATTCTGTAGATAGACTTTTCATAGACCTGTTATTTTTATATCGAATATCGTTATACAGGGTGGCGCAAAAGAAATGACCCTATTTGGTTCAGCTATAACTTTTTTTCTAAATTAGAAAAATAGATTTAGGTTTTTTTAAATGTATATTTGGTTCATTAAATTTTGTACCATTAGCATTTAAAAATTATGTCTTTTAAATAGTGACCTCCAGAGTTGATGCAAGCTTGAGCCCTTTTTATGACATTTTGCATAACTTGCCGTAACACTTCCTGCGATATGTTCCTTTTTTCTTGATGAATGATTTCTTTTAGAGTTGCGATATTCTGTGGCTTGTTCACATACACCCGAGATTTCAAAAAACCCCAAAGAAAGAAGTCTGGACTGGTCAGATCGGGTGATCTTGCAGGCCAAGGCAAATCGCCAAAACGAGAGATAACTCGGCCTGGAAAAGCGTCCCTAACTAAGTCCATAGTGTCGCGCGCTGTGTGTGCCGTAGCGCCGTCTTGTTGAAACCAGATGTGCTCCAGCCTCAATTCGTCCAAACTGGGTATCAAAAACTCACGTAACATGGTTCTGTAGCGTTCTCCAGTGACGCAATTGCGTGGCACGTTGCCTCGTTGATGTTTCTGGACACTCTTCCACATATTCGCGCACAGCATCGATATTTTCAGCTGAACGGCCTGTTCTTGGTCTCCCAGACTTAGGTCTATCCAATGTTGAATCCGAATTGAGCGACCAATCGGTGCCGGACGGTGGGGAAATCGTTGACGAAATTCACGTTGTGTTTTTATCACTGATGAATTATTCCGTAAGAACATTGACACGATTATTCCACGTTCTTGAGGAGTAAAACGGTCCATGTTTATTTTCAGTGTATTTTACATTTGTTCACTACACAATTTTCAACAATAGAATGACAGGAAATGTCATATAAAAAAATAAACAGTGTTTTCTTTAGTGCCCTTACTTTTGCGCCACCCGTTATTATTTCAAAGGTACAAAAATCGTTCTGAAAGAACACACTACTTAGTTCAATTAACTATTTTCATCTCAAAAACACATCTGTTTTTATAATAAACTTTTTCATTAGTTTATTTAATTTAAATAAGTCTTTGCATATAATTAGTAGACTCATCTATCTAGTAGGTATACTTGGATCACGCCATCCCTTACTGGCTAAGTCCAAACAACTTCAGCGCGTTAAAGGCGGTAGCCAGTGCCACGTCCTCAGGACTCTGTCCCAGGAAACCAGCCACTAGTTCAACTATGGCTGGCAAAGCGCACGGCTCGTTGCGTTGAAAAGTGCAGTAGCGGTTCACGAAGTTCATTGACCTACGAAAAAATATAAACTCAAATAATCTTCATTATATGTTTACTGTTTTTTTTATACACACAGTGAAAGAACATTAAATACAAGTTTTAGAGTCGTCTTATACAGGGTGTAACAAATGAGGTGGACCAAAAGCAAAAGGGCGATGGGGGGGCTCAATGCTTATCGATATAACCCCCATGTATGTTCAGCAATATTCAGTCGTTCAAAAGTTACTCGCACTTTTATGTTTTTATTTCATTACCATATTTTAGGTTAGAGTTACCAAGTACATTATACCCAAACTATTAGGGCTAAAACAGTAATTTTTTTACACCTTGTAGCTTAATAATAGACCTTTCGTGCTACATTTATGCAAGACGATTCTGAAATCACAAGAATCATTTAGAATTATATACTAGGTGATTCTAGGTGCCAGTTCCACGCGTTTTTTTATATGGTCCTTCTTCACTGTGTATAAAAAAATTGGTTGGAAAAAAATCCGAACGAGTCACAGTGTGAATTGGTGTGAATCGTTGGGATTTTTTCCCCAACCAGTAACACAGTGACTCATTGAAGCTCCCAACGTGTTACACTTGGGTAAAATATTGGGAAATGTTACTTGATTACAGTAAATTTTTAACACCATTTTTTACAGCTTATGTAAACAAAGAAATCTTATATAGTAAAGTGTTATATAAATTAGATAAACCTTTATCTGTCACTGTCCTAAATAGATTGAAGTATGTACTATCACACTGATAATTTTAATAATATTTATGTACTTTCATTCTTTATCGTATAGGTATAATCTTATCGCTACACCACTCAACATCAAGAGAGATTTTCATACTACAGAGTATATTTTTTATTTTTTTCTAGCCTAAATCGTCCCACTGCTGGGCAAAGGCCTCTCCCAAGCCCCTTCACTTATCCCGGTCCTTGGCACTATATAGCCTATAAAAAAAAATACGTTTAAACAAATTAAAAACTACAGTAATACTAACCTCTCAGTCAAATGATCTTTGACATGCAATGGCAGTTTGGAAGCTCTCATATTAGGGTACATGAACGGAGAATCAGTTTCAACCAGAAGCTTATCCAGAGGCAGTATACCCTCAGACAGGAGTCTTCTGATCCCACCATCAGACTTATCCTTACATATATACCCTGTAATCCCTAAATAGAACCCCTTTTCAATATATTTCAACCCTTGTTCTACGGAGCCTGTAAAAGAATGAATTACAACTGGTGGTAGTCTGGTGGTGAATTCGTCTAGGATTTTTATTAGGTCATCTTGTGCTTCTTTTTCGTGGACGAATAGAGGTTTCCTTAATTCGCATGCCATTTCAACCTGGAACAATTATTTTGGAATTAATTATTGAAAATTAGTAAATATACAGGGTTACATGGAAAGTCGTGCTAGATCCGTAAAGGGCGTGGAGTACCCATCATTTCTGACTTATTTTACTAAGAAACACCCCACCCTAAACTTAACCCATTTCGAGATATTCGACTTTTGAATTTTTATTGAAAATTGCAGACTTTTAGGCTACTAAATTTATTTTTGTTTTTTCTGTGCATCTTATTATTATTATTATTGCATTTTAACATGGGTAATAAGATGCTTTAGGACGTCAATCATTAAAATAGTGCATAAGTTAATTGAATAGATCGTAGTAGACAAGTGAAACTTATGAAATAAAAAAATATTTTAGAAGGTTTATTTTTCTCCAAGGGATATCTAAAAAAAATATTATGGCGCTTGTTCGGCGGATGTTATAATAAATATCTACGTTTCAACAGCTATCTAACGACGTATAATAATCTAGGGTTTGTATTACATTTCGTGGAAAAAAAGTAGTTGGGACGCTCCAGGTAACGGTCCCGCGCGAACAAGACAAGTGAAGATTTAGGTAGATGCGAATGAAAGAAAAAATGTGTAGAGACCGGCTAGGGCTGGGAATACAACACGGGAAATTGTTTTGGTTGTCAGTCTGCTTTTGTGCTTCGTACATAGTGAATGTTATATCGTTTTGCTCTTTTCTCAACTTGGCTGTGATTCTGAACTATTTCTTCTGATTTTGACTACTGTGCTCGTTAACCGAACTCTGCTTTATTTGACTTGCTTTGCTTTATTTGCAGACACACAATCGCAGTATCCGTAACAAATAACCATATCAGCATATTCTTCAGATGTTTAGGACGTCATTTTCAACATTTCCGTATCACAGGTACAAATCAGAGTTCGGTTCGGCACAGTAGTCAAAATCAGAAAAAATAGTTCAGAATCACAGCCAAGTTGAGAAAAGAGCAAAACGATATAACATTCACTATGTACGAAGCACAAAAGCAGACTGACAACCAAAACAATTTCCCCTGTTGTATTCCCAGCCCTAGCCGGTCTCTACACATTTTTTCTTTCATTCGTATCTATACCTAAATCTTCACTTGTCTTGTTCGCGCGGGACCGTTAGAACTGCAACCTAGAGCGTCCCAACTACTTTTTTTCCACGAAATGTAATACAAACCCTAGATTATTATACGTCGTTAGATAGCTGTTGAAACGTAGATATTTATTATAACATCCGCCGAACAAGCGCCATAATATTTTTTTTAGATATCCCTTGGAGAAAAATAAACCTTCTAAAATATTTTTTTATTTCATAAGTTTCACTTGTCTACTACGATCTATTCAATTAACTTATGCACTATTTTAATGATTGACGTCCTAAAGCATCTTATTACCCATGTTAAAATGCAATAATAATAATAATAAGATGCACAGAAAAAACAAAAATAAATTTAGTAGCCTAAAAGTCTGCAATTTTCAATAAAAATTCAAAAGTCGAATATCTCGAAATGGGTTAAGTTTAGGGTGGGGTGTTTCTTAGTAAAATAAGTCAGAAATGATGGGTACTTCACGCCCTTAACGGATCTAGCACGACTTTCCATGTAACCCTGTATAAATTAACGAAAGCGGAGAGCAGGGATGAGTGGAAGGATTTGGGGGAGACCTTTGCCCAGCAGTGGGACGAGATAGGTTTAAAAAAATAAAAGATAATAAATTACTAGCATTAGCCATACAAATAGAATGGACTCAGTCCATTCTATTTGTATGGCTTCTTCCCGAGCGGCAAAACGTGAGAGAGACAAAACAATCTCGCGGCCAGTAGTTGTCTCTTTTCAAGATGATTTTACAGACCTATAGAAGAGAGACAGGTATTGGTCACAATGTCGTGTTGTCAATTTTGTGAGACTCAGGTACACAATGTCATGTCTTCGTTCTTACAACATTAACGGCCGGTTTCTGGAAACTCATATCACGATTGATCCGAGTTTGACACATAGTAATTATTTGAATTTTTCGTTGATCATCGTTCGAGAAACCGGCCGAAAGTCTTGCTACATATTTGTGAGAAATTTTACGAAACTAATTCAGAAAAAAATACTAGTTTCACACTAGCGTAGCGTATCACACAACCCGAAACTGTTTCAAATTAAAGTTATTTATACCTTAATCAAGCAAAAAGACATAAACATTTCCAATTAAAGTTAAAACAAACATGGCCGCTGCATCCGAAGACGGGAAACGCTGAAAGAATTTAGATGACGACAGATATCTGAGAATCGTCAAGTTATTTTAGGACGCAAATAAACAAGCTGATATATATAAAATCACTACGTTGACTGACTGGTTATTTATCAATTTCAACATGCATAGAGCAGTCCGAGTTCATGATTCAGAGTTGTAGTGTATGAAGCTATATAAAAATTAATATTACGAAACGAATTTTCGAAAATCACTTACGATAATCATTTAGTCTTGAGATTTAGACGGAATAAAGAACATACTCAATACTCAATTCGGTTATTGCTCTCATACGGTAAAGTTATGTTATTATAATAGAAATTGGTACCACATATGAACCCTGTATAAACCCTGTATAACGACCGATGTGGCGCGGCGGGCGAAGATCCGCCTGGGACACGGAGGTCGCGGGTTCGATTCCCGCGATTTATTCGGGGTGTTCTTGGGTATTTTATATGTATAATAAAAAATATCTATCTATGTAATGTATTGTATTTTAAGCAATAAATAATTTTCATTTTCATTAAGTATGTCAGTCTTCTAGCACCTATAACACAAGCTTAGCTTGGGGCTAGATGATGTTGTGTGGATTGTCCAGCATTATTTATTTATTTTTATGTATGAGAGCATTACAATTTACAATAACAGGATGAGCAGACCCATGATTGTATATATTTGATTTTGACATCAAGAAAATAAAGCGAGCAGAGTCAAAGGCATATTACTAGCTAGTAAATAAAACGAAAAGGTTTTCTGGACAATGTCAGATGCATCTTTATAGTTTGGGACGGTGCCAGCATTTAATAGTTTACTTAGAATAGTTATATATTCATTTCATCTTGTTATACCAAAGTTTCTATATAAATCGATTTTATAGGGATTACTATTTTTATTTTTTTGACAGTTCAGTTGGTAGTAGTTCTGCCTTCCATGCTGAGGGTCGTAGGTTCGTATCTCACCGAGAGCAAATGATTGTGTGACTAAGTTTCTCGTGTGTAGAAGTTTCTCGTTTGATTTTATAGGGAATATTTTTTTTTTTTGACAGCTCAGTTGGTAGTAAGTAGCTCTGCCTTCCATGCTGTGGGTCGTAGGTTCGAATCTCACCCAGAGCATATGTTTGTGTCATGAATGAACATAAATATTTGTTCTTATTGACTCTCAAGGGGCCCACATGTTCAAAACACTAATTTTGTATGTTAGCCGCATGTACATTTTGTATAGTGTAATGTGGGCTTGAATATCTGAATCTGTACTTGAATACCTAAGCCGTAAGTGGGACTAATTTCAAGATAAGAGCTGTGTTGTGAGTAATCATTCAGGTCATGAATACATAAAGACTCCTGACTCACGGATTCTTTAAATAGCTTGGAATTCGTAAAGCTACATTCAAACTGTGTACATTAAGCCGTACATTATTCACTCTCTGTGTATTATCTTGTTAGTAGTCAAATTTAAATTTTATTCAGAAATATTACAAGAAGTTGACGACCAATGTGGCGCGGCGGGCGAAGGTCCGCCTGCGACGCGGAGGTTGCGGGTTCGATTCCCGCCTTGGGATAAATGTTTGTATAATTTGCAAATATTTATTCCGGGTGCTCTGGGTATTTTATATGTACAATAAAAAATATCTACATATGTATTGTATTAAGTATGTCAGTCTTCTAGTACCCATAACACAAGCTCTGCTTAGCTTGGGGCTAGATGGTGTTGTGTGGATTGTCCAGCATTATTAATTAATTATTTATACATTTTAGGTGCCAGTCCCTCGCGAGCAGAGCCTTGAAGAACGGACAAGAAACTTGAGACTTATTTTTTATACAAAATAAATACAGTTATTATTATTACATGCTTTTATTTAGTTTCACATATCCCGGAGTATGTTTGTCTGTATAATAAGATCTTACAAACATCGTCCTATTCAACTGACATTTCGAGTGTTTGTTTGTCAGTCGCTGGCTTCCTAATTATCGTAACTTTTTCATATTAGACAATAGTGATAGCCTCTATATTTGAGTCTCAGACTTGTCTCTCTCTCAGAAATCTCTGCGAAATATTTAACAGCAGATCAGATGACAAGCGTTTGAGCAAATCACGTTTGATCCGAGTTTTGACACATTGTAATTTGATTTTTTCGTTGATCAACGTTTCAGAAACCGGCCGTAAGTATACTGGTAGTCCATGAACACGCTCTTACATTTATCCCGATGCGTAGGCCGCATCATATTACAATGAATCAATTTAACCTTTGAAATAACAAATTGGCGGGACGATTAACTCCATTGTGAAGCAATTGAGATGACACTAACCAGAACTTTGTGGTCTTATACTATAGAATCTTCTGTTGTATGGTGCAATTGCTAGAAAAGGGGTTATAGGATCATGAATCGGATTCTCTAAGTTTCTTGGCACCATATAGTGTACTTGAGGCCCTACCAGTTTCAGCAGTGTCAAGTGCATTATAAGCTTATCTTCCATGTAAAATAAAGCTTCTGATTCAGACTTCGTCTGATTTTAGGCAGACCCTCAAGAGTTGTCAGGCCATATGGGCCGACAGCTGTTACGAGATCAAGAGCTGTTTCAAAATTAGCAGCCGGTTTTCTATCGAAACACGACAATAACGGAAAATAAGAATTCTATCAGAAATCTAGTTTAGCTGTGCTTAGTTTGGACCTAGAGCGTTGTTGTGAAATGTCCGTGAATTCTATTTTAAGAGCAGGATTTTGTTACTTAATAAAAAAAATTAAAATATGTAATTATAAATGAAACTCACCTGTCGTTTAAACACATCCCTCTGTACATGTGGCTCGGAGAATTCCTTGCTGTAGTTAAGGCCGCACTCCCCGAGTGCCACGCACTCCGGAGCACTGGCTATGTCATGCAGCTCTGTCCACATGTCATCTTCGATCATTGATTTCGCATCGTGTGGATGGACTCCTGTTAATATCACAAAAATTTGCTGTATTTGAAGTAAACAATAATAAAACAGAATGTCAATAATTAAGTAGAATTTCTTTGACACTCAAACGAAATTCCCTAATAATGGTACCTATGACTTCATCTCCCTATAAATAAATAAATAATGCTATTGTTGTTATATTTTTGAGAATTTGCACAATATCTCTTTCAATTATAGCCTATATGTTATTCTGATGTATATTAAAAGTAACAAACATTTGCCTTTAATGACTGTTTGTTGCAAAAAAAAATAAATAAAATTAATAATATTAGTCGGACTAACCTGCTGTTGAATAAATAGTGCTGGGGTAGAGGCGGGTTAACCTTAGGGCTTCTTTACTGTTTCGTACTGATGTGCCTGTGACCATTATCTTTTGGACGCCTGTAGACGAGTAAGTATGATTAATTTACAAAACAATGTGTTAACTACTCAATCCTATTAATACTTCATAGGTAGATTCACTTTATTGTACATCAGAAAATAAAAAATATCTTAGAACTAACTTAATTTAATTGTAAATTAATTGTAAATTAATCAGTAAATCAATAAAAAGGGATTTAAGAAGACATAATGCGGATATAATTACTAACACTATTAAAACTAACAGAGGCCCAAAAGTATTTAGAAGAAAAACATGTACAGGATCAAAACAAATTTTAAAACTTAAAAACCACGAGGGTAATACAGTAACCGACCGACTTCAGATAGTGTCTATTATTGAGAAGTTTTATGAAAATCTCTACAAAGCTAACGTGAAGGAAACAGGTTTACCAGATGGACATGACGCCCGAGCTTCTCCTGTTGAACATCTCATTTCGGATACCTTACCACCTATTCTATCGTGCGAAATCAAAAAAGCTCTCTATGACATGAAAGTAGATAAAACACCTGGTGAAGACGGAGTAACTGTCGAGATGCTTCGAGCGGGTGGTGATTCCGTCCTTGGAATACTTGTGAAACTTTTCAACAGGGTTATGTACGGCGCTCGTACACCCCAGCAGTGGAAAAACGCAATTGTGACCATAATACATAAGAAGGGTGACATCGCAAACTTGGCCAATTACCGCCCTATTAGTTTGTTGTCACATATTTACAAGCTCTTTGCCAAAATTTTAACAAACCGTCTGACTCGCGTGCTGGATGAAGCGCAGCCCATTGAACAGGCCGGCTTTCGGAGCGGGTTTTCTACCACAGACCACATACATACGGTGAAACAGCTCATGGAGAAGTGTCACGAGTACAACCGGCCCCTTGTTATGGCCTTCGTCGATTACGAGAAGGCCTTCGACAGCGTCGAGCATTGGGCCGTGTTCCACGCCCTCCATCGCTGCTGTATTGACTCACGTTACGTGAATTTGCTCCGGGAGCTGTACACATCGGCCACTCTGCAAGTTCGAGTGCATAATTTAACGAATCCGGTGCCGATTCGTCGCGGAGTGAGACAGGGCGACACTATATCACCTAAGCTTTTTACGGCAGTTTTGGAAGACGCCATGAAAATGCTAGAATGGGAAAATCTTGGTATAAACATCAATGGTGTCAACCTGTCACACTTACGTTTTGCAGATGACCTCGTTCTTTTTGCAGAAAGCTTTGAAGATCTCCAGAGAATGTTAAATCAACTATATGATGTATCCTTGAGTATAGGCCTGAAGATGAATATGTCCAAGACGAAAGTTATGGGAAACCTCTCTGAATCCACTGTGTCTGGCCTTACAGTCGGAAATAAGAATTTAGAGTTGGTCGACCAATACGTTTACCTTGGACATATTCTATCTTTTGGTAAGGAACATCAGAAAAAAGAGATTGAGAGGCGAATACAGCTCGGGTGGGCCGCGTTCGGAAAGTTTAACGACATTTTTAAATCTGCTAGCGTTCCACAATGTCTGAAGACCCGCTTGTACAACCAGTGTGTCCTGCCTACTATGACTTACGGTGCCGAGACGTGGACGCTCACAAAGGAGGCTGTGTACAGGATAAGAGTGACACAGAGAGCCATGGAGCGTGCCATGCTCGGTATTAACCTTCTAGACCGAGTTCCAAACATCGAGATCCGACGGCGGACTAAGGTACAGGATGTCGGAGTGCGAATTATGGAGCTCAAATGGAGTTGGGCAGGACACTTGGCTAGACGTGGTGACGACAGATGGAGCAAATCCTTGACAGAGTGGTGGCCAAGGACTGGCAAAAGAAGTGTCGGGCGCCCAGCGGCACGGTGGGCTGACGATATCGCCAGTACTGTGGGCCGCAGATGGATTAGAGCGGCTCAGAATCGCGCGGACTGGAAGGAGCAGAGAGAGGCCTATACCCAGCAGTGGGTCAAATCAGGCTGCGGATGATGAACTTAATTTAGTACTATGGGCGGCCTTATCGCTTTTAGCAATTTGTTCAAGGCAACCTTAGCATGGAAAGTGACGAGTGAAATAATAAAAAGAAGTCAGACTTCAAATAACTTTAATTTAATTAAATTGGGAAAATAGAAATGAGTTTGAGTACAACCTAATAGAAAAGGAACTAATAAATTATCACAATAGGCACTTATGTAAACTGTTAATGAATTCGAATGGTAATATTATTCCAACATCCCATAAACTTTCATACTTTGTGCAATCCAATTATTGTTACGCTAAGATAGAAGGCTACAATTAGTCCAATTTAAAACATGCTATTTATATAACACTAATCAACAAAAAATTTTTAGACTTCTATCAGTGCCACAGGTATAAAGATTCATACGTAAATAAATGCATGAATTAATATGTTATAACGGCTGGATACCGGTGGCAATATATCGTAAAGAAGTTTGATTAATTACTGATTTGCACGCAATCAAACATTTCTTTAGCACCTAAGCAGTACCTACTAGCTTGCAGTTTCTAACCTGCATCTTTCGCCCTTTGCACAACAGAATCGAGATCACGGCCGTATTTCTTGTTAGTCAAGTTTGCGCCGACGTCGATTACAATAAGATTCTCGTAGCAACCCTTCAGGTTATCGGATACTTGGGTTTCTTCCGACGTCATCCTCGATTTTGTATGAAGCTTATTGGTTCGGTGTTTACCTGGAATTTCTGGCTGTTAGGTATTTTGTAGTTTATTACCGTGATGCTTAATGGTAAATAAGTGATGGCACTTACAATTTGTATCAAACACTCCTGCTAAATAAGCTTCCGGATTATTTAAAATAGAGAAAAAGGTTAACCCACTTCACTGAGCTGCCACCATGTTTTTGTAATGCGATTTCATTTACATTACAAACGTATATGTAAACATATGTTCTAGTTCCAGCTATTCCATTGGTTGAAAAATATAAAAACATTCGTTTCTATTGGATAAAGTTAATGTAACATGAGAACATATGAACATAATATAAAACAAAAGCACGTTCTGAAACCGAATCAAACTCTACTATTTCTATTCAACAATTTTTAATTTTTCATTTACCTATCATATACAAATGATACAATCAAAGTCAACTTGACACTTGGCGGTAGACTAGACATGCAAGCAATGCAATACATACAAACATCACCGCAAATTCAATAAATTGAAAAAAGAAAAAAAATCCAAATAAATCAAATTCTAAAGCGAAAGGCGAACTTACACTACATCGAAATGACTCGTAGCTTCCTCTCCAAAAGTGTGGTGATGGTGATAATGATGCCTCTTCTATTTGGCGCCCACTACGGCTGGTATAAACTTCAAACAGTCGACAATCTCGTTCCAGCTGAAGACCGATCCAGGCTGCCAGCACCTATTTCGAAGGTAAGGATGCGGTCTCATCATTAACTTTGTGTTGAACTAGGACGCACGTTGCTCGTGGTCCAGATAGTTTTTTTACGTCTATTTCTGATAAACGTTTTGCCGGTGAACAGGATTTAGGGTGAGACAGTAAAATCATTTCTTGTTAAAGGGGGTTCTAGGAGATCACGGATGTCCTCCTGCGTCAATTCTGACTTAGATTTAATGATCCTGGTATGTATTTACAAAATACATGTGAATCAGTTGAGCCATGCGAATAACCTATACAATAGTATCACCTATGAATTCCAACATGTAACAATTATACATAGATTAAAATTATTACACATAGAATGAAACTTATCTCTTTATAAGTTTCAGTTTTAGTTTTGGATTTGTTTCCATCATAGAATATTTTTTGACACTAAATGACAAACAAGTGTTTACCAGGTGGGTAACCAGGTTAGGTTGTAACTATGTATTGCACTGAAGCTGAATAATCACGTCTCCAAAAGCTCTATTTCTGAATTTTAAAAATATAAATAAACTGTATATATGTAGTAGGTAAATATTCACAGGCATTTCGCACATCACACTCCAGTCCTAAACTAAGCAAAGCTTGTACTATAGGAACAAGATTGCTGATAAATGACATCTATTTTTGTAAATACATATGTACATACATAGAATACACAGTAACATCCAGACACAGAACAAACTGAGAAAATTGTATCACACAAAAAGTTGTTAAGGATGCGGATCGAACCCGCCACCTACACAAACTTGTACACTACTTGTTACCAGTACTCTGATAGTATTTGTTATGTGTAAAGTATCACATGCCTTTTTTATATTGTATTGGGTGTTCTGGGTATTTTATATGTCTAATAAAAAATATCTATCTGTGTAATCTATTGTATTAAGTATGTCAGTCTTCTAGTACTACAACACAAGCTCTGCTTAGCTTGGGGCTAGATGATGTTGTGTGGATTGTCCAGCATTATTTTTATTTTTTTAAATTTTAGGTTTTTTATTAATATCTTTTCACAAACAAACTTACGACTATACAGTATTTACAAAATGTACATAGTCATATAAAATACATAAGAAACAGTTGAGCTATCTACAGACCGTTGCAAACGATCTATAGATAGTTCAACTGATCCAAATCAGTACCAATTTATTTATTTATATACTTTAGTTTATGTATTGTTTGTTTCAGCTCCTGACCAAAGACTGAACAATACATGGCAAGTGTAAATAAAGCTGTAAATATAAATTATAATGGTGATTCAATGTAAGTTTTTGTAAACTCAATAATATTAGACTAGTCAATAAAATTCTTTAGTACAAATACCGTTTGAAATTATTTCTATCAAAGGCCTACCTAGGTGGTATCTTAGGTGAAGACTGAAGACTTAAGCAATGCAGAACAAAGTCTTGATAAAAACCATAGAGTTTTAATCAAACTATGAATAAAAAAACTATCAGAAATATTTGTATTTCTTATAGTTTATAGTTGGCACTGATTACAAATTTTATAATTTTTATCTACTTTTCTGGTCGCATATATAAGTCATAAAGGACGAGAAATGATCTTTGTGAATTTACTGAATAAACTCTTATTGATTTTTAACCCAAATACAATTTATACTTGAAATTAGGGATTAAGTAGGCAGAAGGTTGCAAGTTGAATCTTGCTGGACTCAACTTTTAGGATACTAAAACTTTGTAGTATCTAAGCTAAGCTATGATCTAACACCCTATCTCTAAATGTTAAATGGATTAAAATAAAAGTACAAATTCAATAAATATATCTTTATTTAACATCGCTACCTTGGCCTCGGGCCGAGCGGTGCTAGTCATATGGTGGGGAGGTGGCTCCGTGAGTCCCCCAGTTTTTTGCCCTTTGGTTGGGATCGGTCGTTGATGATCAGCGCTGGCAGCATCGGTGATGACTGCACCTGGAATAATTTGTTTTCTAGTTAATATGAATTTGAAATGCACAGCTTTTTTAATGAAACAATGAGAGAGAGAGACTTTTATTTACACACAACACAGGTACAACACATTTAAAACAAAGACACATAAAATTACAGTACAATTAAAATATATTTGTTTATGTATATGTATTAATGACTGCACAATATATTTGTTTTCTGGTTAATAATAAGAATTATGTTAGTTGGAATGCACATGATTTTTTTATGAGAAAAGTGAAGAGCACAGTCTATTTGTAAATATGTAGTCTGTAATTGAATGGCACCTTACATTACTTGATGATTTAGCTTCATTAGAAGATATAAACGACCAGGTACCTACCTAGTAAGTGTTTATATAAAACTGAAAAATTAAGCTTAAAAAAAATTGAACTTTGAGCTTTGATGTCTGGTTCCTATGTGTTATGTCTGGTTTCTTTATTCTATAAGTTTACA
Source organism: Ecliptopera silaceata (assembly GCA_932527185.1). Taxonomy (NCBI): domain Eukaryota; kingdom Metazoa; phylum Arthropoda; class Insecta; order Lepidoptera; family Geometridae; genus Ecliptopera; species Ecliptopera silaceata. Next base: position 1,434,285 of record OW052208.1, on the reverse strand, counting down.
TAATATCCGGTTCCAGCCGGAAGACGTCTGCTAAAATCTTATTTTCAAGGTCCTGATAAGCTTCGTTTCTATTTTCTAAGATTGTGATGTAACCTATTTTTGACCCCTCATTACCTTTAATTACATACGATTATAAATATATTTTCTCCACTCTAAATACCGCTTCCTTACGTAGGTAACTAACGAGCTACGGAAATTCTTTAATCTACTTCAGCAACTTTAATTAACTTGTATAATTACGTTCACATGAAACACCCTGGTACAAACTACCCTACTACCCCTTCACCTATTATCTACTACACAAATCTCTACCCTAACATTAAGTACACTACGGCGGTCTAATAGCATTACTTGGGCAATCTAGATAGCATAGCATTGATACATTATGTTGATGACTTAGCAACTCTAATTTCCACCATGAAGAGGTAATTTCTAAAGGGTGTAATCTTACCCAACGTACTAGTAAGTAAGTAGTAGTAATCCAACCCTTGCAATGTAGGTTATATTATGATATTTGGCTCATTTGTTGTGGGAATATAAAAATAAATATTCATGGACATTTCACACATCGCGCTCTAGCCCCAAACTAAGCAAAGCTTGTAATATGGGAAATAGATTGCAAATATAATACTAACATACTTTTTTTTGTCAATATACATACGTAACACCCAGACCAGAACAAATATAAATCATCACAAACATTTGCTCATGGGGATCGAACCCACGACCCATGGCATGGAAGGCAGAGCACTACCAACTGAGCTGTTGACGCCTGTAAAAAGTAGAATTTATACCTAATATCCTCAATTTTTCCCATAGTTTCGACCGCTTTCAAGGAGTCTTGTGACATACCTACTAGGTATTAAAAGGTTCCGAAAGCCTCGCTACTCCCTCTACAAAATACACATAGGTAAGTATTTCTTAGAGGTTACATACTTTTTTCTATCTACATGGATTCTACTAACAGTATTCCTTTATGCCACCTCAGAAAACCAATCCCAATTTTGGAATTGAACCTAGGCACCAGGTACAGGTTATTTCTTGGCCTTCCCTTTAGAGGAGGCGCTAGTTTCTGTCGGCGCTACTGTGGAAGTGTCCTCATTCGCGCGTTCCATGAATTCATGCTGTGGCAGAGTGCAAGTGTCAAGCTATCTTCTAACGGTCTATCTTATAAAAAGTTAGCGCAGACTTGAAGTAGGTATTGATTACCATACGTAATGATGACATAAACTCGACGCTAATTTTTTATAAGATATGGGGTAAGATGCAGTGCATATGCATAGGTAGATACTTATATAAAACTAGTTTTTCTATTTGTTGAGATTCTGCCGTGCTATATTCTCCTACAAGTAGAGTAGCGACTCGTTGTTGTGATTCTAATAAATAAATAAATAAATATTCTATGACAATTCACATATTGCGCTCAAATCCCAAACTAAGCCAAAGCGTGTAACATGGCAACTAGATTGCTGATAGAATACTTATATACTTATTAAATAAATATATTTTTTGCAAATGAATACATAATAATGTACATAGAAACACCCAGACGCAGAGACGCAGAACAAATATTTATATTCATCGCACAAACATGATTCTAGATTTAACACAGCTCGATTTTCAGAACAAATGGCTGAATATTAGTTGCATGATAGTAGTCAGTACATACCTGTGCTCTTCTAGCCTTCTCATATTCCTCGTGATCTGAATGCGGCACTGTGAATAGAAAGTTTTCGAAGATCGGATGCCGTAGCAGCTGTTCGCACGTCCACCTCATCATTGGGTCTTTGTCCAAACATTTCTGGAACGAAACACTTTGATTTGCAACATTTAAAGGAGAATGGGCATTCTCCATGGAGCGTGGGCCACGACTAAAAAAATCGTCCCTCAGGGCTGCCGCATAATATTTCCATGGGACGGTTTTTTTCGTAATTATAGTAAAATGTAGGCTCTTTCAAACTAACTATGTGGCAACACTGAGGGACATTTTTTTTCGTGGCCTAAAATGACCACTCTCCTTTACCCTACCTTTTCTACATCACTTGAAGTACCTAACGTGAAAAACACAGTAAAACTTAAGAATGTATGACAGCTTACTTGTAAAAAGTCTATAACGAGATCATTATTAGTGTATTTCGGAGGTATCTTCTTTTCCAAAGGTTCAAATGTTGTTGGTTCTGGTAACGCCATCCCCTGAAAAAGAAAACGATTTAATTTCAAAAACTACAAGCTCTTTTGTCTCCTTCTACTAATACTCTTGGTATATCTTGATTAGAGTATGTATTTGCAAACCCTTGGTTTTAGAAAGTGGAATATTCTACTGTAAAATTCTAATTGTATTGCGAAATATTAACCCCCTATCTTATACAAAGTTAGCGTTGACATTATGTCACCATTACAAGACATCAAGTCTGCGCTAACTTTTTATATGATAGACTGATAGTCTTGTTTAGAAAAGTGCGTTTCAGTGTCATAAAGTCAGATTTATATAGCATGTCCCAGAAGCTTAAAGACAAGTTTCCCAAGCCTCTTTCTTCCTGTTTCATCAGCCCATCAGTTGGATCCTCTTGCAATAGTCATTCGAGAATATGTTCTAAGATTATGTGTTGTCTAAGTACCGACCAAAAAGGCGATGGCGGGACGACTTCGATGCTTTCGAGAGGAATTGCTGCACGAAAGCCGAAAGCAGGGATGAGTGGAAGGATTTGGGGGAGACCTTTGCCCAGCCGTGGGACGAGATAGGTTAGAAAAAGTACCTGAAAGAAAGTGTTTTGCGAGAATATTGTCATATGCCTTGGCAGCAGGTCTCCCAACGTCTTCCGGATCAGGTATAGCTGGTCGAGGTCACTCTTGCCTGGCCAGAGCGCTTCCGAGGAAAGTAGTTCTGCGAATACGCAACCTGAGGATATAAGATAAGATAAAGATAATTTTTTATTTGTCCCCAAACAAACTTAGGGGAAGGTTGCGATCATTGGACCAGTGCTTTCATTGGACCACTAAGGTATTTCCAAAACTGTATAAGCTAGCAACAACTAAACATGTCGAAACAGATCCTTGGTGACTCAGTTGCACCCCCCTCTTACCTCAGTTACGCTGCGACACGCGTCGAGGAGTTACCTGTGTTAGTGTGTTTCCGACAGTCAAAATCTAATAATTTGACTCTGAACAACTTCATGTAAGTATTATTGTATTCATATTTATCTGCGTGCACTATTAGGAGATATTCGGTAATATAGTTGTGATTCCATATGTGTTATTCAATTTTGCCCAGTGATGTCCACGTATTGTTTGGATTTATTTTTCTTAATAAGTACCTTGTTGCCATCAATGGACCATAAGAGAGTTCTACCGTTGGACCGGTCCAATCATAGCAACTTTTTATTGTAACTTTTTTATGAGAAAAAACTATAGATAACCACATTTTTAAATTGTTTTTATGTAAAATTTCAGAATGTCGCCAAAAAACGAAAAAAAATCACATGAAAAACCAGTATAAACTTTGCTATAGAATTAGTAAAAATAAAAACGTTGGTGTAAATGAGGCAAGTAGAATATATGCCAGAGTCCCGAATTCAACACTGAAACGGAGATTAGATGGAGTAAACCAAAAAGCCAAAGAACACGTCCAAATAAAAGGATCCGAAAGTGACTTTCCTCCAGAACTAGAAAATGAGCGGACATGAGACGACTGTTATATGAGTTAGCAGAGAAAAATAATATTAAACATCGTTTAAAATCGTGTATCGGATAAAAAAAAGTGTATGAGTACAGTTTCTCTTAGTAGGCATAACTAAGTCATATTGGTAATTATAATTAGTTGCCATGATTGGACCTCTAGAACAAATTTCTCGAAGTCCATTGATGGCAACCTAGTGGTTCAATGAAGGTACCCATGGTCCAAAGAAGGCAACAGCCAAAGATTTAGTTTTCTTCATATATATCGGAAAGTGTTAGCCCGAATTGTTTGTGCGTTTGATTATAATAAATAAAGGTCCTAACAAATATAAATACTAGATTGGTTTCATTTAATCACATATACTTTTTAAGATATGAGGTCGTAAAGTTAAGTGGTCCATTCATAGCAACCTTCCCCTATAACAAAGAAATAAAAATACATACTCGATAATGAAAGATAAGTTGGTCGGTTGGCAAGTGTACATGCTAGGCTGATACGTATACGGTATACGTATGTTATAGGTATACGGTATACCTACATATTAAAGTTATTAAAGAAACCCTACTTTGTGACTTTTGCGGCTAAACCTAACTTAGGACAAAGACACTGTTAGTCGTTTGACAAATGGCCCGCTTACGGGGTCAGAGCTCAAACAATGGCCTGTGGTACCAACTTTGACATTCAATACCAAAACGCACGCACATAAACTAAGAAAAATAGGCCTGCAATCAATAAATGTGTTATTTCGTAGACTAAGTCTAGCTTTTAAAATAAAAAGGCTTTACGGATCGTACATCCTATTTATTTTAAAAGCTCTAGACGCCAAACGCTAATAGTTTTCCTTTTCTTGTGTTTAGGACTCTTTAAAAGTCTAAAATTCCCAAAATTAAGAATTGAAATAGATTAGACTAGATTATTCTTAACTTTTTGTGACCAAAATCATTACTTGATAGTAATCGTTGTATATTCAATTATGCGCCTTCATATGCCAGATTAACCTCCTTGAAAGTGAATCAAAGTGGTCCTTAGAAATGTCATGTTCTACAAGATGTGATAAGTGATGGTGCACTTACCGATAGCCCATACGTCGACGGGCGTGCTATACATAGTGTCACCAACCAGCAGTTCTGGTGCTCTGTACCAACGCGTCGCCACGTAATCTGTGTAGCTCTCACCGGGGCCTGGGCATGTTTTTCGGAAAAGCAATCTGTTAGTTACACGCATATCACGTTGAGATAGCTGGACTATATCACAACAGGTTCAAAAATTCTGGAAAAGGCTTATTAAATACCAGGGTACCATAAGTAATGCGAATGATGATACGTAGATAGGAGCGTAGATGATGACGCAGATGAGAAGAATACTTATAGTAGTCGATGGATAGGAAAGGTTGTACGGAGTCATTGGTCAAACACTAGAGGCTTGACACTGTAAGGGCCGTGACGTGACTAAACGATTAAGGCAGTCAATCACCAGACAAGGCTGACGTCCGTACTGATCTTATCCTGTACCCATTAGTGATTAAATGCCTACGTAGCTTCAACGTCACCTCACTTATTGAAGCCATCATGTTAGCGACCGATGGGGTCCCTTACCACAACCCCTCTAAGAATATCACCTTGAAGGCCTATTTATAGAAATCGGAAGTAGGGGTGGCCTACGAAGATGAATCGCAAAAATATATACGGAACGTACCTAAATAGCTTGACGTAGGCTGGAATCGATCAACGCGGTCGTAAAAGTACCCGCATGTTATGCATACTAACTGTTATTTAAATTAAATAGACTTTCGCAGTCACACGCTACAAGACATACATTGTAGGTTATGTTGGTGGATAATGCAGCAATCATGGCCCTGACAATGGTCAATCTAGAATATCGGGCAAGGTGAGAATCGTACCTTTAGAATGTTGGGTAAGAACTGTGCCTATCATGTTTACAAAAAGTTTAAGATACCTACTATTGACTTAACGTATCTACGTAACTACAATCTCGTAGAGTGTCTGTAACTATCAGTTACTCTTTTTAATCTGGTAGAGAGTAACTGATCTAAAGCTCGTATACTCAAAGTAATAGGTGTTTATAACAAAATACTAATAAAATGCATGTGTCCCGAATTTGAGCACTCATGTCTAATGCGGTGCAAGCTCTAGACTTACGACAGTATTTCACAGAGAAAGTCAATTAGCGTGTTAAGAACAGCATGTAGCAATTGGCAACAGAACATTGCTAAGACCCTTCCTGAGACCTTGGAAACCAGTCGCTAGAGTACCTGACTACTTTTGCTTTGTAGTAATTGTGAAAAAGTTGCATAGGCAATATTGCAATCAATGGATATAAACACAGTCTTTAGATGATATCGGTTTTTATTATAGCAGATTGTGTTATAAGATTTACCTTAGTTCCCTAGAGATATTTTAGTTTTTGAATTCTGTTGATATGGATTTTCAAACATCAATATTAGAAATTGCTAAAGGTAGCTTTGTTACTAATTGTTAGAGAGGAATAAATCGTGATGCTAGAAAATATGCACTAGGGAGGTAGATATCTAGTATGATAGTATTTTAGGCAAGAAAATATTTAACTAGAAAAAATACTGAGTCCAAGGACGACCAAGTAGTACAACAAAAAGCTCCGAGTTCTAGGTTTCTTCACAAATTACCATAAATCGAGTTTAGTCTGAGAAATCAAAGGCCCAATTGTTTGTAATTTCCATAAAGTTATTTCTGTAGCTCACAAAAATTATCGTACATTATTGTACAGTGACCGAATTCCTCCAACCCCATGGGTATAGGAATCGATATTTTTTTGTGACTTTGCTGTACGAAGTATGCAAACAAGACATGCTAACGCATGCTACCCTTTAGTATCGTTATATTGTATGGGGTGATTTTATTCACAAATTGATGTTTTTTAAAGCGTTGTCGGTATATTTCTAGAAAGTAATTTGATCCGATTTGTAATGGATGATCTTAGCATGTGTCTATCTTCCCCTAAAGTTTACGTTATGAAAAAAATATGTGACTGTCAGATCGGTTTGATAATAAATAGACATACCGGAAGCTCAGGATTTTTCAATATTTAGTTTATCTTCTTGGCAAGATAGTTAAAATTGCCATAGAGGGGTAAGTTGGTAGGAACTTAGTAAATATATCGACTTGCTAAAACATGAATTTCGGACTTCCATATGCCGATTGGTCGCTCAATAAGGCCATTATCGCATTTCGCCTAACTATACCTAAATGTTTTTGAATGATTTTTTTGTGAAGAGTTTTTATTTATTATGTTATTCCCTATAGTTTTACCAACTAAAACTTCCAATACGTTCACAATAACAAAATACCGAATACCTTACCGATATTATATAATTATATCTAGGTACAATTAGTGTGAATTCTAAAGCATATCTAGCTTATTTATCCTAGGATTTTCCATATTCCAAGTTTTTCCTTAACAAGGAAGAATGATTGCCTACTAAAAGCTTTGACCATGATATGCGTAAATGGTGAGGTTTAGTGGCGCAACAGGACGATGTATGAATATCGATTAACTTGACCCGTACCAAGGTTGTTTATATCGATAAATAATCATTGTTATTAGTAAGCCTATTTGTTAGCCTTGATGTTTCAAACACCTGTAATAAACGAAAAGTTTTTTAAAAAGAAATCTTCATTTATAGGTAGGCACTATAAAAGCGCCAGAAATTGAAAATGAAGAGTTGAAAAAAGTTAATACGCAGATATACTAAATTTTAAGATTTGTCTGTTCGTCTATTTGTATGTTATAGAACCACTAGACCGATAGGGCATGGACCACAACTAAAAAAATTTTTTTTTTATTTGTTGCCCAAAATGCCCATTCTCCTTTATGTATATTTCACCACAGATATTTTACCTTCTAAACCTATGGTTTGTAGTAGGTACTGTTTATTGGCAAGCCAAAGGCCGATGGGCGATAAAGAAAGCTTGGAAAACGGCGTTGATATCTTGAACCTAAATCAGGCGATTTATTAACATACAGCTAACACTAACTAACTCTAAGCTATATTATATCGGTGTATTTGTCTTAGTTATTTTATAAAGTAAAAAAAAAATCATACCTACAAGATGGTTTTTTGAAAAGATCTGGCCAAGTCTGATAACTTCAGAGATAACTAAATTAGTTACTTATAAATTTTTCTATAAACTGAGAGCTAACTCTTTTCACGACTTTTCTCAATCGTGGTTTCGGACTTGACAATTTCCGCCTTACAGTCATAGAAAATTTTTTATTTTACGGAATTCGTGGTAACAAAGGAAAACCACTTTTATGCAAAGTTTTCTAGATAAGTGTAGTTTACTACCATTGCGGTAGAGTATAACACGCTAGCGTGGTTTTTTTAATCCAATAATAATATTTTCAAAATGCACAAAACCTCAATCGTGAGGTACTTATATTTAGTTCCAATTTCACAACTAGATGTCGCTGTGTTATAAACATACAAAAAATATAAGAATTCAGAACAGTCGGTTAAAAATAGGTCGACATAATAATATACCTTCAAAAATGTATAGTTCAGACTACTGTAATAGGCAGCTTTGATTTTATGATACTGGGGGGTGAGCACGAATAAATGTGACAATCGTAAACGTATCGGAAGAGTGACTTATTTGAGATACACTGCGCGTCGACATCAGCTTTACTGTTGAACGTTGCAGCGTTAGCGAGCAGTGTATTTTAAATATGTTATATTTTACGATTGTCACATTTATTCGTACTCAGCCCTTTACCTAATGGCTTTAGATACAATTAATTATTGTCTCCGTTACCAACCGCGGTGTCATTTTTATGTGTCATTTAGATCATTAGAACAATAGTAGTTATTGGTTTAATGGGCCATTATACCTAATAGTTAATCATTCCACCTCCATTTGGCGCCTGCCATTTGATTATAATAATAAAAATCGTGTGGTATGGGAACTAGATTGCTGAATACATACACTTGTAATTACTAGAAAAAATGTATCTATCAACAATTTAGTTCTTTTAGTAAAGTTTGTACTAACAGCTTTGCTTAGTTTGGAACCAGATGGCGTTGTGTGAAACGTCCCTGAATATAGGTATACTTCTTCTTCTTCTTGTCGTGTCGATGCTACAACTGTTTTACTTATTTTGTTGTAGCATCGTGTTGAATATATACTTATATATATATCATTATATATATTATATATTCTATAACATAAGTAGTTCAGTACCTACCGCAATGATTGGTAAAAATCGTTCGTTTCGTATTAACGTCACATTATGAACTGTAATCTCAATATTATTTTAATAGGTTTATTGCTTTCCAAGTAATTCCAAGAATGCTTGATTTTTATCTCTCGGCATGTTGCATGTTTCGTTGATACGTATCAATCATATTTATTATTTTCTTGGTTTAAAAAGCTATTATAGGTAGTAGCTTATTGCGAAAAAGCTTGAGAAAATACTACCACCGTACCAATTTCTGTTGGAATCTTATTACCCTGCCGTAACTTATGGGGCGTCTAAACGGGCAATATTTTACGGCAATTTGTGGCTGCAATTATTGGCAAACATCAATAAAACATTTTATGGCTGAGCAATCAATTGCAGGCAACATGTAGCAATATGGCTGCAATAGTATGGCCGTATTCAGAACCCTTTAATGAGCCACACAATCCAGCAACAATGGCCGACGAAATGTCAAAAAATATGTGGCTATAATGCCGGGCCATCCTTAAAATATTGCATAGTGTGGCTGGTATTGGTAGCAATGTTGCCGGCCACAGTATTGCAGCCACAAATTGCCGTAAAATATAGCCCGTTTAGACGCCCCATTAGTTAAATCTACCACGAAGGGTATGGTTTTGTAACCTAATTTTAATAGTTAATTCGTTCCTAACACCATGAAACTTGAGTACTTAAGTGATTATGGTTACAAAGACGTTATGTTACATATTTTTCTTAATAAATTTATCTTTTTATGTAATTGTTGTATCGTTAAAAAAATCTCGCTGCATTTATAGGCACTTGAAGACTATGTTTCAGATTGATGTACCTACGCAGTTAGTTGTCTCTCAATATACATCCTCAAATGACTTATGCATTAAAAAAGTAATCAGTTACCTTTAAAGATAACCACTTAACATCAGATGGGCCACGCGTTTTTTTTTACTAACCTATCTCGTCCCAATGCTGGGCAAAGGTCTCGATTTTTTTAAATAAAAAAGAAGAAACGTTGGTTTCTACTTGGTTTCGATAATTATAATATAGGTAATCTGATCACGATTAGGTAGGTAACTAAAACCTAAATCAGATGTTCTAATTAGTTAGTCAATAGGACTGACCTACTGGAGGTGAAACTAAAGTAAAGATTAATTTACATGTAATTACTGAAAACAATGAATAATGACCTATACACCTACTTATTTACATGGATACGAAATTTAAATACTTATATAATAAAAATGTAAATAGGTCACAAGTTTAGGTACACCTATTTACATTTTCAATGTTTTCGATATTAACTTTTGTTTTAACTATGTATTAGTACCTACTTCATAGTTAAAACAAACGCTTTCTAAGTATGATTTTCATAGCGATATGTTTACGCTGCTTTCTGCGTATTACTTCTACACGAACACAACAAAAAACTTCGCGGAGTAACAATTTACAAATGCCCAACAAACTTATAAACCAAAGCGTTTTTTGAGCCAGTTTTAACAATACTTCTACGCTGCGTAGCGCTACTCTTGCGCAATGCTACGCGGCGTAGCGATACTTCTAGGTCTAGCGACGCTGTGTAGCGATGATTCTACATCTAGCAACGCTTCGTAGCGATACTTCTACGTCTAGCAACGCTTTGACGCGATACTTCTACGTCTAGCAACGCTTTGACGCGATACTTCTACGTCTAATAACACTGCGTAGAGGTACTTTGCAACGCTACGGCGCATCTACGCATTCTTACGTAGTATAGCGGTATTTCTACACGTTTTACTAATTATATTTCACTATCATTATCTATTTAATTACTTCAATCAAAACGAAAAAAACCTCTATGAGTTAATGACCATTTTCAGTCAAAAGACCTGTGTCACAAAACTCTATCAATAAATAATTACAGTCCTGAATAAAAGAACTTAGTCATTCCGACCGTATCACGCTATCTAAGTTCAAATCTAATCAATTCTGTCTACAAAACAAAAGTAAAAAGGTAAACTATAGTAATAGTTACTAGCCCTCCTTCGGACATCGACCCCGAATGGTATCATCGTGTGAACTGAATATTCTGATGAACAGCTGCCACCTGGAGAATGGGGAGTGAGGATTGATAGGAATTAGGATTAATAGGGTCTAAAAGTCTGCTCATGTGTATCATAGTTTTTGGCTCAAGTAATCTCTAATACATACATTGCGCCGATTTTGAGACCTCTTGAACCTAAAGTGCCTAAAATTCCTTCCACAAAACGAAATAATTGCAGGCCTGGCAGTTACCAAATGTTTCCATACAAAATTATACCACAAGCTTTGCTTAGTTTGGAGCTATATTACGTAGAGTGCAATGTCCATGAATATACATTTATACTGTGTATACATATCTTGTAACTGAAAACTTAAAGGGCTAGCAATAACTCACTGATCATTCACGCGAATCCATATTCACATAGCTTGACTTAATCTAAGTAGTTCTAGTTGGTCTTGAGTGCTATGTCAATTAATATTTATGTACCTATACATCGTGCATCAAGGGCGGATCCAGCTTTGGCGCTAGGGGGGGGGTCACATAGTCGTGGTCAAGTCAATATCTTATAATTTTATGTTCAATTAGTGGTTTACCTAAGTCCTGGAACCAGCTCAGGGGGGGGTCATGACCCCTCCCCCCTGGATCCGCCGCTGTCGTGCATGGCTAAAAGCTAAGAAAGGGCTAGAAATAACTCACTGATCATTCTCGCGAATCCAAAGTCACAAAGCTTGACCACGCCATCCCCAGTGAGCAGTATATTCTCCGGCTTCACATCGCGATGGATGCAGTTATGTCGGTGACAGTACGCGACGCCTTGCAACGTCTGCCAGATTATCTGCTTGGATAGAAGCTCGGGGCAACCCTGGGGATTATAAGTTACAGTATATTTACAGTATATTTTAACATAATATAATATTAGTATAAAATAAGTAGTAAGTAGTACAACTTTCAAAAGAACTCTGAAGAAGTACTATCGTTGCTATCAATGCTCACATTGCTGAGTGCATAAGGCAATCATGAGTGATATCATTGACAGACGTGACAACTCAGTTGGTAGTAGAAAGAAAGAAAGAAAGAAAAACTTTATTTTGTGTCACACACATAAGATCAAAACATATTCACACAATTAAAAATAAACCTTACTATTTACATGTTTGTGACCACAAAACAGGCCATCACTCAGCATGTGTTGTAGTAGTACCTATGTACTACTACAACGCTGATCTTCCGTGATGCCCATGCGTACCCTGGCAGCAACAGCGGCACACAGCTTAAATCTTATTTAACTAATTATTACAAAATAACTAATACTTATACATAATATTACAAATAAACAAACAAATTAAACTAAAAACAAAACATGTGATTTTATTAAGTAATTAAAATAAAAATATCAAAAATATAAACATCTAAACAATAAAAGCTTCTGAACAGAACAAAACAAAACATAAAACAATCTATACTTACACATACATAATTAAACAGTTTATAACTTCTATATAAAGAGTGGGTCCAGAACGACCATTAGCGTGGAACAACCTGTGAGTTTAATAAGAAATTCTTTAAAGAGTTTTTAAATGACCCAATTGACTTTGAGTTTCTAATTGGTGGAGGCAGATTGTTCCAGCACTTCGTAGCAGCATACTTGAAGCTGCCACGAAATGCGGCCGTTCTGTGACGAGGGCATGTAAGACGGACCGCAAACCGCATAAGGCGATCAGAGAAGCTAAGTTTTTCATGAAGATACACAGGTCGTTTATTATTTATGATACCGAAAAGTAAAGTAGCAAAATGAAGAGATCGACGAGATGTCATATTTAAAAGGCCATTATTATTGATGTATGGAGTAATGTGCGTTCTAGGAGGGATAGGAAAACAGAACCGTATACAAGCATTCTGTATACGCTGAATAAGCTTCTTTGTACGAGCTAGCAAACATTCTCCAAAAACATTATCTGCGTAGTTTAGTTTGGAGAGAACAAGTGAGTCACAGAGTTGGATTCGCAAATCGGTGCTTAAATGATCTCGCATCCGATATAAAACAGACAAACGATAGAAACAATTTTGAACCGTTTGAAGAACATGCTTTTCAAAACGTAAAGAGTTATCCATAAGCAGTCCCAAATTTCTGGCTTCCGATACGCGATCAATAGAAACTGTATTTACAAATACTTTTGGCTCTTGAAAAGACATTATTTCGATTTGGTTTTTGGAACCAAGAATCATGTATTAGTAGATAGATATTAGTAGATAGTAGCTCTGCCTTCCATGCTTTTCCAAGTTTGTGTGATGAACATAAATATTTGTTCTGTGTCTACTATGTAGTACTGTATTGTGGGAATCGAACCCACGTACATAGAATACATTCTGTATGTATTCACAAAAAAAAACGTATATAAGTATTCTATCAGCAGGCTAGTTCCCATAGTACAACCTTTGCTTAGTTTGGGACTAGAGTGTGATGTGTGAAATATCCGTGAATATTTATTTATTTATCATAGGTTTTTTTTTCGTGAGGATTTAGGTTATGTCCTAAAGTGACTAAAACCTTAGTGTCCATTATCAGATTTTTGGAAAAATTGAATTATCCGTTAAAGTTGAGGCAAAATATATGGTTAGATACACAAACTGATAAAATGTTTTAGAAGGTAAACATACCGTTTTTACGTAGGTAGGTTGACTTATTTAAAGCACGTCTGTGTAAATATTTATGTAAACGAACAATAGGAACATGATTTGAGTAAATATAAAGCAGCGATTTACATACAGCAAATATTAAAGCTAAATACAAGTTCGCTAATAATATTTGTCGAATAAAAACGAAATTCAAAGGTTTTGGAAATACCCACATGGTTTAGGAATGCGTCATGAGAATATGTTGAAAATACTAGGAACAAGTAGTTTTTTGCTTGGATTTTTTACAAAAAAAACCATCGTCCATTGACATCGACAAATACCTAATATGTGCTCATAATCGTTTCTAAAGATAACTAAACAATTATCTAGATTTTGGTTTAATTCTCCTTGGTATTGGTACAACGAAACACCAGCAGTCAAATATTAATGATTTCTCAAGATTGATTCACTATAAACAGTTGCAAATAAAAAAACAATCAAATTGATACTCTCCTCCTATTTTGAGGTCTTTTAAAAAGAAATTACTGATTAGTTTTCTTTATATTCTAGGGCTACTGATTAGTTTTCTTTATATTCTAGGTATTAGCCGTTTGAAAAAAAAATCTTTAACGAAACCATTATAAACTTTGCTACACAAAAAAAACTCAATAATTCGTATGACCTAGAAATCAATGTCTAGATGCGAAAAGCAAACAAAGACTAATCAAATTATCATGTCTAAAAAAATTCCCTCTGTACAAGGTACCAAGGTTCATGGTCTTGGCTAATGAGAGCCGAAGAGTCACGCGATTTTTCAGCCAAATCATAGGTTACGTAAAAAAAAATCTGGTAAGCGCTGTAAGTTCGTGGTAAATGTCAAGGGTCGTACGGAATTAGATTGTGTTGCTCGCGATAGTCGCAAGAAAATATAAGAGATTTATTCGAAAAACAGTGAAAAGTGAGGGAGACCTTTGCCCAGCAATAGGTTACATAGGGGACAGTAGGTATAGGTTAGAAAATACACATCAATCTTTCCAACACGATGCTACAAAGTACCTACAGTTGTAGCATCGACACGATAAGAAGAAGAAGAAAATACATAAAAAAATCATGACATTCACATCTTATCCTCAAAACACGAGAGACATACTCTCTCGATCTTATGAACGTAGTAAATACACTAGATACTTTGTCAATGTTTGACTACGAGGCACGCTAAAATTGACATTTGGCACAAGCCCATATTTTTCAGTATTTTCTATTCCTGAAGTAAAAGCCATAACACCACAACGCAATTATGCTTGACGACAGAGATAGCTCCACTCCTTAAGGGTGTTGGGAGAAGCACTAGGTACTGTTAAAATATAAAAAACTAGCTGACCCCTGCCCACTTCGTTGGGCATAATTCGACCGTTTTTTCTCCGATTCACTTTGCAAATCACGTAAAACCCTTTTTATTTTTCGGTTTTTATACAACCTATGACAATCAGCAATAATGTGGCTTTCTATTGGTGAAAGAATTTTTAAAATCGGTTTAGTAGATCCCGAGATTACCCCTTACAATTTAACAAATACACAAACTTTACCTCTTTTTAATATTAGTATAGATATAGACTAAACTGTAATACTTACAGCTGGATATTTCTCCAGCTCATGCAGCACTGTGTGATCGCAGTATTCGAAAACCAGGTGCAGTTTCCGTTTGCGTCGGAATACTTCGAGCAGGTTTACAAGATTCGGGTGTTTGAGGTTCTGCAAACAAATTATTAGGTAACCTAACTTTTTTTTTATCCTTTGAAACTGGTAAGACTATGATAATTTGGTAAATTAAATATGGCATTGGCGATATCCAAATATTTATAGTTTTCGACGTTATAAATGTTAATCGATTCTGTTTCATGTTCTTCTTTAGATATGAACTACGATATTTCAATAAAGATACTAAAGGAGAATGGGCATTTTGGTCCACGACTAAAAAATGTCCCACTTGGTTGTTTAGTCCCACATAGTACTTTTAAAAATGCTTTTACAGACCTTCCTTTAGCCCACATTTTTTTTGTTGTTGCCGTAATCTCCATAGAGCTATTTGAGTATTAGAAATGACAGAAATCATCAGTAACTATTCCCAAATAAAATATAACAGTAAAATCTACTACCGAAGAAACCAACGAAAATGATTTGATTATAGGAAATTATATTGTGTTCTTCATAGATTTAATAATGCAAATTACAGGTCTGGACTTTCCAAGAAATGATGAGTGGACATGCCGAAGGCTGTAATTATCTAATCGATAAGAATGGAGGGTAGTTGATCGATAAATGACAAAGAACATATTGCTGTTTGAAGAAAACTTACTTACAAAACGAAGGTGCTGAAAAGTAACACCATTTTATGTGTATTTTACGCCGTAGGTAGGTATAGATATACATATCATAATAAGGTCACCATAAGAATTTTTATCACACTTAAGTTTTGTTGTTTTTTGCGCCGTAATAAGTTGCCGGAAATGTTATGTTAATTTATTTACCTAAGTCTAGTCTTAATTAGGTGTACTTACTTCATTCAAATACGGAAAAATTGTCTTCAAGTACCGTTATTTGCTTTCTGATTTATTATTTGAATATCACTTATACATTTTAATCTCAACGCTCGAAGTTTTTTTTTGTTGTTCCAATATAATCATGAGTATGTGAGAATATTAATAGTCAGAATACTTAAGAGTATAGGTTTTCCTTAATCATCAACTTCAAACAAATCAACTGGTATTTTCAAATGCGGGTTTAAATGTCGATCACCAAAATATTCATAATTTATTTCACATTAACCTACAAATATATTGATCACTGTTTGATCTGAGTGATTGATTTCGACTGATTTCACCGAGTTTCTATCTCTCTCACTATTTAATTTACCTATAAGAACCTACCGTGAACGCTACCTTCCCCACCGATGTAGGTAAAGAAGTTCACACTCACCTACCCTGAACATCCTTACCTTATGACAAGAGCTTTGACTATGCCTTTTGACTTGACTTCAGACGACCCACCAACGTGAACAAAATACCTCAAAAAATTTACTCCAACCGGTTTTCTATCAAAATTCGATGCACAAGGAAATGGTTCATAATTATCATCGGCAGCCCTTACTAGCCCACTGCTGGGTATAAGCCTCCTCTCTCAAACGCCACTCTTTCCTCCAGCTTTGCATCCAGGTCCTACGCTGTACGGCAACGATATCGTCCATCCATCTGGCTGTTGGTCTGCCAAGGCCTCTTGTTTGTCTTCTAGGCCACCATTATGTCAAGGTCTTACTCCACCTGCCATCACCAAAGGAAATGGTTAATACCTACTAATTTACCTTGAGCATCCTAATCTCCCGTAACGCGATCTTTCTGATCAGCGGATCGTCTTCGTTCTCCACAAACTTCTTGACCGCGACGATCTCGCCCGTGTCTCGGTTCCGACATTTGTAAACGAGTCCGTACGAACCCTCGCCGAGCTTAGCGAGCTTCTCGTACCGCTCCATTGCGCGGCTGCTGGCACGCGATCTGAGAAGTAACCGGGCTAGTGCAGCAATGGATTTAAAATATGTGTTTAATGAAATTATGACTACACTATTGCATTAGGATATTCCTGTAATAATAAATGTACTTAAGTAAATGAATAAATAAATATTCACTTTTATATAGGGTGTCGAAAATGGCCAGAACTACTTATTTTTTAAAGCAACTCCTGTGGTTTTTTGATGGATTGGGCGGAGGAGCCTGCGCCCCCTGATTTAAATATTAAACGGTATATTCATTCTACCATGACGTGGCGTATTTACTGGCCTATATTTAATTATGCCAGTCCAGCTGCTCAGTCGCTACGAGCGAAATCGGTTGGGACATCATCATCATTTAGTTAAACTATAACACCTGCTCTTTGTAAGAAGCCATTTTTTTTTCCTTAACCTATTTTGTCCTACAAGTGGGCAAAGGTCTCCAACAAAGCTTTCAATAATATGTACACTTATACTTACTGAAAATATTAATCTTCTGCTAATACTTAGATTAAGTAATATCCCTTAGTTAATTACATACAGAGTGTATTGAAGTTGTTGCTAAAACCCCAAAGAAGGAATAACTAAACTTCCTACCACAGTATAATTATATACTTACTAGTCAGTATGAGATTCGCGTAGCACTTCGAGTTTACAGTGCTACGAAAGCCCTATAGAAATTGAGATCGTAGTCAAAGGTAAAATATCTAGATTAAAAATAAATGTACAGTAGAATATGCATAAATACCTGGCTGGTATTATATTTGGTGATGTGATAGATCTATTAATTTCTCCTTTCATTTTACGATTTAAGCACTGATAATTTCACTTAAATTACTTAAGTATTATTCCTAAATAATGTCCACGTTAGCTTTTTAACATGATTTTAGAAGATCTTAGTTAATATTTCAATTCAATTTTTATTTAATGGCGTCTGGGGGTTAGCCAATTTCGCCAATGTCACGTTGCAAGGCTTGTTTATGTTTGTGGGCAACGTTGGACGGTAAATTGTTATTTTTTTTTCTTTTTTTTCGTATTTTAAGTTTATGGGCAACGTTGGACGGTATTTTTGTTATTTTTTTTCTTTCGTATTTTATTTACAACGTCCTTCCGCCATCTTGGTGATGGCGAAAGGCCAGTTAATATTTAATAAAATCGAGAAAATAAAATTTGGTGTGTTCATTACAAACGTAAAAGAAGACAGAAGATTTCATATGTCAATCAATTCGTAATAAAGCAATGAAAGAAGTTTCCTAATGTTTTTATTTTTAGTGTGTAGAAAGCTTTAGTAGGTGACTTAATCGACCTCATTATTGAAAATAGAACAAGGGTTATTTCAATGGACTTGACTTGACACAATGTAACAAAATGAGGTGGGTACTTATGGTAGGTACCTCCTTAACGGAATTAAAAATAAGTTAAGTTATATGGGCACTTGATAACAAGCGAGGCGAGACTCAAAAGACCTTGGCTATAGGTGTAAGTACATAAGTAAGCACGATAGTGATCGTGAAAAAAACTAACCTTCTCGGTAACAGCGGCAGGTTGTTGCCGAATAACCACAACCGTTTATCACCGAACCATTTCTCCATGCAGGACGCCACGTTGTTCAACAGTTTGAAAATGGAATCGTCTAACACACTAGAGTCCTTCATTCGCGTTTCCGAACGATATTTGAGAGCATTCCCGCCAAAATGTACGTCAACAAAGGAATATTTTTTTGAAAATAGAACGCGGTTTACCCGAAGACGTTGCCCTACTCAATGCTGCATTGCTTTTAGTTGACGTCCAAAGGAATATCGATCCTTGTTTTGTTTACAGTTTGCGTTGATCTGTGTACATGACAACCGTGGTGGTAGGGTAGAGGTGTGGGGTAGCCGGGACTATGCCCTAAGTAGGTACGTTGTAACTGGACACTATTACCTATTGTACTTTACACTATTATCTATTTAACTCGTAATATTAGGTAGGTATCTTATAGTTAAGGATGCTTACCCAGATCCTGTACCAGCCAACTGTGCAAAGATCTTAGTATTCTAGCCGTAAAGTGTGTCTATCTTCCATTCTAGCGAGGCACATATTAATGGAATAATCAGCCTTATCAACAAAAAAACTGCTTAGAAAATTTAAACGACAAAACATGCGGAAGCGACTAAGGTGATAATTTCCCTAAGATGTTTTCCTTTTTCCGCTTATATTTTTACACCATTGGCATTGATTGTTAGCATCATTCTTCCTTTCTTCAATTTAAAATTCAAAATATTGCGCTAATATTCATGTTCCAGCGCACAGTTCCATTTAGACAATATTTGAAGCATGATTGAAGTTTGGACAGATAAAAATAACGTAAGTCTACAGTCAGTTGTCACTATCACTGTCACTTATTTTGCTTCTGTCAACTTCAAACCATACAGTCTGTCAATGAGATGGAATGGATGTGATTTGTATTACGTTTCGTGAAAACACGTCGGTTTCGTTTCTCGTCTTTGGCCTTTTAGCCGCTGTACTCGCGATCAATGAAGTTGTTTTTGTTGTGAACGTACGAAATGATAACGCGTAGGTCGTCTGAACCGCCCGCAGCAGTGCCAATATTTTAGTGTTATTGCGAAAAAATATTGTGCAACTTCTCCTGGGGCAGGAGTGCTTTACAATAAAATTTACATTAAAACCATTGCAAGGTCGTCAAAAAGTGCAATTGGTTTATAATTTGGAACCAGACCGACCCGATGTCTAACTCTATCATTTGGCAGTGTTTTCTTTAGTGTTGAGATAGCTTAGTGATAATGGGGTCTACGGGGGTAACTTTGGCAGATTTGCCGAATATTTTCATAATGATAGGCGCTCTAGTAGCCCTATTTATGATGCTGGTCATTCTACTAAGGTGAGTTTTGGTGGTGTTATTATTGTCCAGATTTGTTGGCTATATTTAGTTCTAGCTATCTCCTTGCAGACTTAAATCTAACTGATAGATAAAAATAAATCTAGCTGATAACTACTGGCAATGATAAAGAGATCTACACTACCTACTTCATGATGTTTTTTATATTCATTTATATTTACTTAATGAATGAAATGAATGGAAGAGTTTGGGGGAGACCTTTGCCCTGCAGTGGAACACAATAAGTTAAATAAAAAAAAATTACTTATAACTTTCTCATTTAATTCATCATTTATTTTACAAAGAATAAGTACATGTTTTAAAAAATGTGCAGGTGTCAGAAAACTAAATTGAACAAAATCCAAAATTGTCAAAATACTAAGCACTTAGTATATTAATTTTAGGCTATGAAACCATATAAATATGTATTTAAAAAGTTCAACGATAAATACTATCTAAAATAATTTAATTTATTCAACAAACTGGTATGCTTAAGAAATTGAATGCATATTTCTGTAATCATGTCAAAGTCAAGTTTAGTTGAGTAACAACATATTTACTTAATTAATGAAATATAAATTAATAACACTTAAATATATAATATTACAGATTTTTTCTAAAATGTTAATGAATATTCTTGGACATTTCACACATCACACTCTAGTCCCAAAACTAAGTAAAGCTTGTACTAATGAACCTAGATAACTGATAGAATACTTATATACATAAAATACATACATAGTAACATCCAGAGAGAATAAATCTTTATGTTCATACAAACATATGCTCTGGGTCAATCCCGTGACCCACAGCATGGTGAGCAGAGCTACTAACTGAGCTGTGACACCTGTCCTGTCACATAATATTTCATGTGTTTAGACAACTTAGTACATGATGTTAGTATTTTTTTTTTTTGTGGTTGTATCTGCGATCAGTCCTCAGACTATGAGCAGGTGTGTTGCAGGTAATGTTAGTAATAGAAAGCTTATTAAGCTAGGTTAGCAACTTACAATGAACATCGATTGCATACTCTAGACAAGCTTATGTTATTAACAAAATTATATGCTGGTATAAATAACTGAGATGAACTGGCACAAAACCTCACCAAGCCTACTTACATGAGACGACTCATGAGAAAGGATGTCATATGTTCATCATATGTTGTATGACCAATTATAAAGTAGATCACCCCTTAATACAAAAGGGTGTTTTGCACGCTGTTAACAACAAAACATCTGCTCACAGTATCTCCAACTGATCGCAGATAAAAATGGAAAAAAAAAAACTGAGAAGCATCACAGGCTGTGATGCTTCTCAGTTTTTATTTTGCAGCATGAAAAGCTGAGCTTTGATTCACAGCTCAGCTTTTCATGCTCTGCCTTCCATGGGTCATGGGTTCCTCATTAAGATCAGCAAGCGGGCCAGGAGAAATGTCTGTGAATATTTTATTTATTTATTTATTTACCTACTTTTTAACTTGTTTCAAAGCCATCCTTGAACTTTCACTGTCTTGAATTATAAAATAATTGAATATTCATAGGTATTTTCAAACCAGGCCAAAATATATATTACCGTTCTTTTCGCTGTTATGATAAGCATAATTATACAAATCTATTTTAAATGATACATATTATTTAATTGAATAAGATATAATAGATTAAGAATTGAAGATAATTAAAAAACATAATTATGAATTAAGTAAAATATTAATTTGTGTTAAAATTTTGCTAATTATATATGTAATTATGTACAATAAAATACTAATAAGTTTTTATTACTTAGTTCTGTTATTTTGCCAAATTTTAAGAAACTAATATGTATAAATTAAATGCTTTGGCATTTGAAATTATAATAAACAAGTTTTTTTCATACATATTACATGAGCTAAGGTTGCATAGAAGAAGACTTACTTTATATGGCAGTAATTATAAGATTGGCTTTAGATATAACCAAGTAAATTGTGTTATTTACTCATTTATAAATGAATTAATTGACGATTAAGCCATTCTTGTGCATTACAAAGGAACCACATTTAAGTATTTAAATAAGGTCTTATTACTTACTGCCGATAATTGTTTATTTACAAATAATGAATGACTACTAAGCCATTTATTCATATTAAATGCTAGCTGACCCATGGCCACTTCATTGGGCATAATTCAACCCTTTTTTTCTCCGATTCACTTTGCAAAACAGACTATCACGTAAAAGTCTTTTTATTTTTCGGTTTTTTATATAACCTATGACACTCAATAATGTGGCTTTCTATTGGTGAAAGAATTTTTGAAATCGGTTCAGTAGATCCCGAGATTACCCCTTACAATTTAACAAATCTACAAACACACAAACTTTACTTCTTTATATATTAGTATAGATTTATATTATAGCTTAATTGCAGACAAGGTACGACACTCAAGTGTGCACCTTGTTCCAGTGCATCATAAAATTTGAGTCCGCAACCTAATCTAGTTTCACGTTTACATTACTTAGACACTGGTATCTTAGGATTGTTTTGCTGGTGTTCCATAATACTCGAACATGTGCTTTCTTAAATATGAGGCACCGACAACAGCTTAAATCATCTTCCCATCTTTATGTTATTTTTTTAATCACATTATAAGTAAACTATAGATCATTAGTACTATAGTATTCTATAGATCTAATTTTCTCCGCAAGTACCTACAGGGCTGTAAATTAAATGTCAAAAATCATTTATTCAATAAAATCACAAGGATCACTTTGAAACGTCTTACATACTAGATGATTCTAGGCGCCAGTTCGACGCGACCAGTGTCTAGAAGAACTGGCAAGAAACTAGACCTGGATTCTAGCGTTTTTTTCATATGATCCTTCTTACAATTGTTTAACAAAGTTGGAGCTAGTTCGTCCCAAGCTTGCTTGTCTTCTAAATAGTCAGATATTTTATAATATGCTTTTGATAAGAGTTTTCGTTTTATTACATTTTTGAACTTGCCAATCGGCAATTGACAAACATAGCTTGGGACTATGTTATAGAAGCGTACACATTGCCCTTTAAAAGATTTATTTACTTTGGTGAGCCTAGTAATGGGAACAGCGAGTTTATCCTTATTTCTTGTGTTAACATTATGATTGTCGCTTTTTTTAGCAAAAAGATTAATATTTTTTCGAACATACATTAAGTTTTCGTAAATGTACTGACAAGGCACTGTCATTATGTTTATTTCCTTAAATTTATTTCGTAGCGATTCTCTGGGACCCATGTTATAGATTGCACGAATAGCTCGCTTCTGCAACACAAATACGGTATTTACATCTGCAGCATTCCCCCACAACAAAATGCCATATGACATAATGCTATGAAAGTAGCTGAAATAAACTAGTCTAGCTGTGTCCACGTCTGTAAGGAAGCGGATCTTTTTGACTGCATATGCTGCAGAACTAAGCTTTTTCGATAGTTTGTCTATGTGTGGGCCCCATTGAAGTTTATTATCTAAGGTTATTCCTAAAAACACTGTGGTGTCCACTAGATCTATGTTTACATCTTTAATTTTGACATTAGCTAGCGATTGTGTGACATTTGGTAAAACAAATCGTATACATTTAGTTTTTTTTTCGTTTAATAATAAGTTGTTTACATTGAACCAGTTTACAACTTTTGAGATTGTATTATTCACGTCGTCATAATTTGTTTGTCGTCGTTTTGTAAATGTAAAACCCTTTTCAAAGACCTTGAAAACGATATAATTAATTCATGACCTTTAACTTAAAACTGAGGATTTATATGCATATTTGATTGTTATACACTTATTTAATTTAATTCATACCTCACTATTGAATTGGTAATAAATTATTGATGTTATATTAATTTAATTTACGTAATTTAAAAAATACTATTGTTTTAAACAGCAAACCAGTTGTATGACAAATAAATACTTCTAGAGATCATATGGTCTACTAACTATTGGGTCTTTGTCTTATGTCTATTTATAAGTCAGAAAAAGAAAGTGAATCTATAGGCATCCTTTTCTAATCCGACTTGGAGGCCTTTGTTTTTCTCTCGTACAAGGACCTATACAACCTTCATGATAAGTGCCTCAGCAACTACCTTCACTCTTCACTTCCGCCTGATTCTGTCACCCTTAATTTGAATCTCGAATCTTTCCTGACTTTCCATTCAGCTAAGTTCAATGCCTTCTCGTTCATTTTGCCGGTTGAGAGAAAGTGTCAGTCAAGGTACGAATTACGTGGTCATTTTATTTAATCTATGGTATAGCGTAACCACGCTTTATCACTTTTAAATAACTGTTAAATTCATAACAAATTTTCTTCCGCTAGGGCTACCACATAGTATCACGATATCGTTTTACGTATTTATTAGCTTCCGCTTGCAACTTGCGTCTCATATTAATTTTAAATATGTACAACTACTTATTATATGTATATGTATTTTAAGTTTCATCTACTGGTTAAGACATTGAGGACCAAGACTCTTTACATTCCAAACCTACACACATAGCCTGCTCCAACCGTCCACTTTCATTGTCCATAAGTCTACTTCAGCCCTCCACTCTCTCTGACTCTTTGTCTACTCCAACCCTGTACTCTCTTTGTCTACTACAACAACTCTCTTTTCACAGGAACATGGAAGTCATCGGAATAGTAGGCGAAGGTCGCGAGGATGCGTGGCGAGCAATGGAACCGCCCAGACTGCTGATGCAGAGGGTTCACATACCTTTCACTTTCAAGCTGAGGGAGAATGCTCCTATAGGATACAACGGTGAGTGGTTCTTACCATAGATAATGGAGCCAGCTCAGAATATTGACCACTCTGAGGGCTTAGTCCGAGGTTGCATTTTAAAACTCCCTACTCTCGAGCCGACAGTTCTTATATTTTTGTATGGATATCCGAGAGACGACTCTCGGCTTGAGAGTAAGGAGTTTTAAAATGCAACCTCGGACAAAGTCCTCTGTGCAGCCAATATCTGTCTCTTTTCTGTTGTGTAATGACAAAAGTGCGGTGACAACTACTGGCAGCACGATTGTTTTCTCTCATTCTTTGCCGCTCGTATTTACTTTATACCTACCTGGATGGGAAACGCACAGTCCATTCTCTAGGTCTATGGTTCTTAGTTTTAGTTTTAACTACTAGGCTCTCTGTAAAGTAGTAAGAGTCAGCAAGTGATAATAAGTAGGTCAAGTCAGAACAGAGCTTGCGGCGCTACAAATCTCAGAATATTGTACTTATATTGTTATTTCTTCAAAATATTGGTCACAGTTTTTATACATCCATTTCCTGAAAATATATTCTTACTAGTAGTACGCCCCGGCTTCGCACGGGTAGCCTATATAAAAAAATATCATTATAATATAGCTAATATGTTACTCAGTATAGATGTATTTTCGAAATGATAAAAAATATAGACCCTATAGTATGTAACCCCCCCGCATATACTCCCGTGACCGGCAGCGGCGCGGCGCCCGCTGACTTTTTTCTAATAAGTACTTACATTTTTGAACTCGTGATATCTTTCGAATGGAATGTCCGAATTCAATAATTTAAAAAGTAATATAAAGGTATTGAAGCAGTCTTAATTTTAAAGTAATTTATTTAGATAAGGATTAATACCTAAGTACAAATATAGAACGTTTTATGGCGTCGTCATTTTAATTATATTTTTTTGATATTAAAACACTTATTATTACATATCTATAATAGTTAGACATATGCTGTCGCTGACTTTTTTGTGGATGATGATGTGTTCTACAAAATTGTAGTACATAATTTCTTTCTATCATCAATAGTTTCCGCAGCGCACGCGATGTAAGGAATTTCTTATACACCTTGGGTTACATAATTGAAGTTTTAGTAAGGATCCCTAATTTTTTTGAAAATATAATATAACCTATGTTCAGCACAGATAATGTAGCATCACAACAGTGAAAGAATTTTTGAAATCGGTCCAGTGGTTTCGGAGCCTATTCGATGCAAACAAACAAACAAACAAACAAACAATCAAATCTTTCCTCTTTATAATATTATATAGTTTAGATAAACTACAATTTTGTAATCCAATGTTAAATCAATGTTGATCTGGTGGATTATCAAGGTTTTCCTTAAATTTTCCTGTATTTTGTATTGCAAACTCAATTACATAATTTAAAATACTGCAATGCTCTGTAATACACCTGTCTGTCATCACAATATTAACGTATTATTTGACAAAAATAGATAATACATTTCAACAAATCAATTGCTATTACTAAATGACTTTATAATTACAAAATCGAAGCTCAAGGCTAACATAGTTCTGTCACCTGGTGTTGTAAGCGTCCATAGACTTGCCAACGTAGTGTAAGAAATATTGAGAAATCAAGTTCTATGTAGATTCTTACTGGTGCTATGAACTTGAGCTACTATGAGCTTATCTGATAGAGAATATACCGTTATTCGTTCTTGTTCCAATAATAAATAATAATAGGCACGGTAAAGCAGTGTCTAGTATGGGTAATCTTTCCAACACAATGCTACAACAAAATACAGTTGTATTGTAGCATCGACACGATAAGAAGAAGAAGTTCCAATAATCCGACAGACAACTGTGTTGTCTGCGATTAAGGACCAATTTGGAAAAACTTTAAAATCATTACTTTTCCTTGAAACATAAATAAAAACCTCGAAGAGATCGCTATTGAGCGATACGCCCGCCCATTGTCCAAGTTCAAACTATTGTTCTTCTTATTAAATGTATTTTGTTGGTGTCATTTTTGGGTACAATAAAGCGTTTTTCATTCATTCATTCAAAAGTATGTTTGCATTGACCTTACCTAGTTATTACGCTGACTTTGTAGTTATCACATAAAGAAATCGCTATTACGTTTACAAAACAAAAATATGTTTTATCAAATGTGATAGTGTGTTACGAAGGCTACGTGCTTTGTCGTTTTGAAACTACGTAATATTTTATCAGCTTGTTACATACACCTATACTTACGGTTAACCGTATGTGGTCATTCAAAAACTTTTACATTCGTCTTCAGACTAGTAAACATCAAAATAGTTGTAAGTAAATGAAATAAATAAATAAAAATATAGAGGAGAATATGGTAGGTTTGTCCTCCTACGAAAAAGGAAGACTTTTTAGTTAAATCGTAAAAATAAATAATAACTAAATATTTTGACATTTCACACACCACACTCAATTCTCAAACTAAGCAAAGCTTGTACTATGGGGACTAGATTGCTGATAGAATACTTTATAATTTTTTTTTGTATATCCATAGGAGAAAAATACATAGAAACACCCAGACACAGAACAAAATATTTATGTGCATCACGAAATCATTTGCTCTGGGTGGGGAATGAACCTACGACCCACAGCATGGAAGACAGAGCTACAACCAACTGGGATGTGACGTTTGACAAAAAAACAAACAAATTTTTGTATTGGACTATACTTGATCAATACCGATTTTCAGTCTAGATTATTAACTTAGAAGAAGGAATCATTCTAAGATAATACACAAACAGTCCTGTTGACTACAGAACCTTTTACGTTGTGTTGTTATGGGCTGGACATCTGGCATGTCGCAACTCAACCATGACCCGGCTATATAACAGGAGAACATCCTGACGACGTGCTCTCGATGCCTTATGATGACCGCTCTTTGAAGAAGATAAGGTCTATCTTATAAAAAGTTAGCGCAGACTTGATGTGTTGATTACTATACGTAATGATGACATAAAGTCAACGCTAACTTTTTATAAGATAGAGGGTTAATATTTGTAACTATCATGGTTTTGAACAAAGTTTTCATTATAAACGGAATTTCCCGATATTTACTGTGCCGAAATATCGGGAAATAATCAAACTCACAAATCATGGTAAATAAAGGATAAAGAGTTGTGATCAACATTAAATAAAAAAAGTACTTACTCATTGTATTACTAGCTCCTGAGTGCCTAAACAAGATTTATTTCCTTTTAGCCTAATTTGGTAAGAAACCGAAGCTTGGAGTTAGACGTTATTTTTGTTGGTGAACTAAAAATAAACAGTCCTCATCTCACGAATATCGAGAAAGATGCTTTGTCTGAACTTCACTCAAGAGAAAGGTCTAGAAGGGTTACAAAGAAATAATGATAACCTTTACATAATTGATGCCTCTCAGTCTGGAACTAGGATCAATACAACAGTACGGCCACTTTAGTAGCCATTCCGCTCTAAATCCAACTCAATTTTAAACTCTAAATTCAAGACTTTACGAGCCAATTTTCCACTTTCCACCTTAATGCATCAGTGCGTACCTTTTCGTTTTATTTATTCCTGAGTCCGTACCTTTTCGTTTTATTTATTCCTGAGTCCGTAATACTGAATAAGCTTTGTTATTGTCATTCTCAAAACGACTCTACGCTCTAGCTATATGGTTCAAAATCCTGCACAGGTCTCCCAGACGGTATTATTTTCAAGTCCCGCTTAGCGCAAGTTGGTCCATAAAGTCCCGACGTGACAGTCCAGACGCGGAGTTAAAGCCAGGGTTTACGGTTCAATTTCCCTTGTATTTGTAGATGTCATGTTATATTGGATGCTAGGTATGAGGTAATAAGGTTGCTTTTTGTTTGTTATCTTCGGTGGTTGTATCTTTTGTTCCAGTACTTTCTTAGTTCGTCCGGTGCGTTCCCGGTACACGTAGTGCAATTCAGTGCAAGCTTAGTACATTCGGTCCTTGTACCTTGTTTACTATGGTTTCAGCATGTACGCAGTATTTTGTTTTTTTCAATGTTCTATACAATACAGGCAATGTTTATCGGATGTCGGCTTGGCTATGAATGTTTGCATAAATATTAGGTTGTTAGACTTGTAAGAGATATTTTTTTGTATTTGAATAATATATCGTCCCTGACATTTTGTCTGTTATTCTGAAGAATCAGTGGATTGATAAAAGGTAGCTTAACTTGCATTTCAGCTCTAAATTGAATACTTTGGTGTTGATTACTAGACTAGACTTTAAAACTGTGTAAAAAGTGTAAAACCTTTAAAACTACGTAGATTATACGTTACAAAAGGATTCAAAAATCATCACGACAATTCTGAAGTAAATATAAAAAACTACAGTCCCTTCTTTTGTTAGTCGGTTTAAAAATACCGTACCCTAAATACGCGTATAAATTAAAGAGATCGGGAATAAATTGAGGACACATAAATTAGTCAACGAATATTCTGGAGGGTGAAGCGGGCATCATTGTAAATTAGACCATTTTATTCCACTTTGTTTTTAATATTTTACTTGATATGTTAGATTTCGGATCCGATTACGAATCACATTTTTTTACGTCTGAGGGCTGAACACGAATAAATGTGACAATCGTATACGTAACGTATTTTAGAATCATTGCTCGCTCCCGCTGCAACGTTTGACAGTTATCCATCGATCCGTACAAACTTTCGCGTTAATAATACATATTACTAAGATTATACAATCCAATTTATCAACCAGGGTTGTCAAGCAAAAAGTGTTTGAGAACTACGTATTCGTGGTATGTTTTGTATGTCTTACATAAAGGAGGTCGGCAAATGTCATTCGCGGGGTGTTCTGAAGGTGCGGTGCCGTATTCAAAGTTCCGTTGGGGTAGTTCCGCTCACGGTGACGATCAATGGTGCCTTTTCCGCTCCGTTTGCTTCATAGTTTTCGCATTTCCTTTGTTATTTGCTTTTGTTCACTTGTATAGCTTTTAGAAATTCGAGACCTTGGAGTATTTGTGGAAGAGACTATTCTGTTTTTGGACGTATTCCATTCTCACCACCTGGCAGTTGTGCGGTTATTTGATTTGAAAAGTGTGAGTGTGGATGTGATTACAGGCTATCCTTCTGTTTCATCATTGGCTGTTTGAAACTTTTCAATATTTTTTCTATCTCACACTCTGATTTAAATGAAAACCCAGTTGACTAAGACTCAATTTTATTATTGCCCACACATAGATATTATAGTAAGAAATGACAATACATAGGTAGGTATACCTATCTAAGCATGGCACTGTATTATGACAATCCATATGCCATTTCTGGTAGTTAGCTTATTAATGCGTATCAGCTTATAATATCTATCGAGTTGTATTCGATGGCTCTCTTTATTCATATTTCAAGATCCATGCACATCACTAACCAATATTATGATACTTACACATCAGACACTATTGCACAAGATTCGACTCATAACCAATAACTGGTCAAGCGTGATTTGTTTGCAAAAGAAAACTGAATGTTCTGTTTATAACAATGTTTATCGCATTTGAACTGTTTACTAATGACTGACAACTCTATCAGCTAAAGAAACATTTCTACATATTTATTCACAAACATACGAAGTAAACTAATGCAAAACGATAAAACTTAGCATACCAGTATTCATTGTTTACAAATCAATTTATTATGGAGAAATAAAGGAAATAGTGACACGATTACTTCATTAGTTTTTCCACTTATTAGGTTCGGTAAATATCCTCTCAGACCGACTGATCTATACCATGTAGATTTCTAATAAGGATTATCAGCAGCAAGATTTAAATAAATTTTAGACTAGTCATGAGCAAATTATTTCTTTAGTTTTAAATTACCTATATCTTGTAGATTTCTAAAAAAGATGGTTCGCATCATGTCCTAAACTAAATTTTACCTAGCTATTCGCAAACTTTTTCTTTAGTTTTAAATGACCTATATCTTGTAGATTAAAATAGAATTTAAAAGAATTGTCGTGAATTGTGTACACTATTCTTTTCTTTTAAAATCCATCGGCAAACGGTTTCATCGATATCTGCATCTAGTCCATGCCATATCATCTCCGTATACTGTACCATAATTATATGTTAAATGAGTGTTAAAACTGGTTCTCGATCAGGCTATTGTGACATTGGTTCATTACGCAGCTCGGCATAGCAACTCTCGTGGGAAGTAGTGTGTAAACGTGATTATCTCGACACGAGTTTGGCATAGATCGACGTGCAATGTGCTTGCATTCACAAGACTAGAGTGGTTGGAGAATGTCTGTGACCTTTGGGGTTACGCAATGTATACATATTTGTATTGTGACATGGGCATTATGAACAGAGTTTAAGATTTAAGATTGTTTACTATTATTTTGAATATGTGTCAGGGTTTGGGACTGACGATAACGATAAGCTAATGGGATGTCAACTTTAATACTCCGTATATTGTATTTATGTAGCAAATACTTCAAAATGAATCCAGAACACGACAATTTCATATTTGTACAGTGAATCATACAAACATGCATAGTAAAGTTGGATCTGGAAATACCTGACATACTATGGAATACTAACTAGTTCTAATTAGTGTGTAGGTATAAACTTATTTTTGTGGAGTATGCTAAAACAAACGAATCTAACAGATAGACTGTCAGAAGCTTCTGTAAAATATACCATATATTTGTGTGATGGAAACATCGATGTTTGTCTGTGTCTGGTTGTTTCTTTGTACTATAAAGTGTGAATTTCCAAAGAAAATGTATATATGTATTCTTTCAACAATCTAGTTCCCGCAGTACATGCTTTGCTTAGTACCTTTTCGCGTTGTCTAATAGTCCATAAAAAGTTATATTGGTCGATTTAGCTTGCGTAAGGACACCACTGACCACACAATATTCAGGAGGTTCTTGATTTGACGTTAATTTTACAGAGATAAGAAAAGGTGTATTATTGATTGTATTTCCCAGGTAAAATATTGAGAAGGTCATTGATTTGACGACAATCTTGCAGAGTTATAAAAGGTTTATTATTTATCCCCAGGTGTAGAATGCATCGTGTCTTCGACAGAACGATACTGGCACGCGAGCTGGTGGGGTGCGCCAGTTCGACAGCTGCACAGGACCCTATGGGGGTCTTTGGGAGAGATTCTGGCTTCAGACAACTTGAACTTTGCCAAGTAAGTTATATTCTCCTCAGCATCGAGAACTATACGATCATAAAGGATCATACGATCTTTTATGTAGTGTCATCGTATTTGCCGGTACAGTATATATTTATATAGCTGGTGCCCGCGACTTCGTCTTGCTATCGTTATGTTTTTGACAATTCGCACAAAATATTTGTAAATTATAGCCTATGTGTTATTCTGATGTATAAACTATACATTATTGTAAAGTTTCATAAAAATCAATTTAGTACTTTTTGCGCGAAAGAGTAATAAACATCCATCCATGCAATCTTTCGCTTTTATAATATTACTGGGACTAGTAGGATAGTTAATGGACCTAGCTCATGATTAATTCGACACCTAGTTTTTGATGCTAGGTATTGTACCGTTCTTTCCGCCCCTGGTGATTTGAAAGATTATCCTTATTTAAACTGAAGATCATGTTATGTATATTATTTTTTTATTCAACAATCCCTGAGCAATAAAAGGCTGTATAGATTATTCTAATACACTGGTAAATTGCGAAAATCTAACTTAGGCTCCAATTTGAATACTAAGGTTTTATCTATGCCATCTTAAATGTGCCGTATTATATTCAAACTGAAAATTGTATGTAAAGTAGAACACGTAGGTACACCATAAAATAGGTTAGTGAACACAGCCAGGTGTGATTCTTATCATTACTGCCTAGATTATTACTGACTATTCGCTTTCAAGGCAGAATAAATTGTCTGCTATCTGACCGTAGTACCGAAGTAGCGATAAATCAATGAAAATGCAGTTAAACTACCTACATAGCTGAAAATTTCGAGAATTCAGCCTTGTCTTATACTGACCTAATAAAATGCTATACTTAGTAGTAATACTAGTAATCAACAAAATGATTCAGTTGAGAGAATTACATTGTAGAACAGATAAAGAGAATAAATAGAGTCATTGTTCCTCTTTGATCAACTGAATAAATAAACGGTGTACGGAACAAAACGTTAAACATAAGTTGAAATTACTTATATCACAACAACGTATGATCTGTTAAGCTACACAAATACTTTTTTTTACTATACATAAACCTTTATTTTACAAATTACAGGCAAGAGATTGACCGCGATCTCAACTGTAGCTCTACCATGAGTTTTTACTATACTATATGAAAAAATGTATGAAAATTTGTACAGCGCCTCTAGCGGATAGTTGGGTACTAAAATTCGTAATACTAATATTGACGTAACTACTGTAGTAAAGTCAGGCGATTTTACTGTGACATCTCATGGTAGAGGTACTGATGGTGACAATGCTTATACCTTACTGGACATAAAGATGTTTCTTATCTATCTTATCTTTTAGTATCTTAAGATAAGAATCTTATCTTATCTGCTTATCACACAGAAATTATTAACGGTATTATTTTGTTTCATTTTTAGTAGTGGTATCTCCTTAAAGGTCAGAACTGTTTTACTTTGAATAAACAAATTTTTTCATTAAATTATAATGCACTAAACAATACATAAAAAAAAATAAACCTTACGTTAATTTATGTGAATAAATCATAAACATGCATGATTTATTGGCTAATTAAGTGACGTTAAATGTTATTCAAAATATGAATTTCCTATTTTGGGGGCGTGGTGCGTGCCACCTATGATATAATAGCTAAAATTATCCGCATATTTATGTGTCACTTAATAAATCTTAAATAACAACATTTTGTGTACTCTATAATATATTCTATCAGCAATTTAATTCCCATCTTCACTCAGTCGGTAACTAGATGGCGTTAATTTTTGTCTATACAACGCTATCTTAAGATTTAATTCAATATTTTTCCATTCGTTAGAACACACAAAGCGTAGGTAAATATAAAAGGCTTCTCTTGTGACAACTTTACCAGACGTAAAATAAATATTTCCTCTTGAACTCTGATTTAAATTCATTCCAAGTTACATTTAATTATTATTAAACAATCACTTTGTTTAATTATAATTTAAGTAATTTGAATTCACTAAGTACAGTTCAATTTCTTTCCGATATCCAAGTCTTAAATTTGGACCATATATTTTGCCCCGTCTCCCCTAAAATCGGTACAAACACGAAATACTTTATTGGTAAAGTTTAATTTTGAGTTCATACCAGGAAATCAGTTTTATATATACCTAACCTAATATGCATAAATTAGCAATAAAATATACTGCGTCTGAATATCTAATGAGTACCTATTCTATTTAATTTCTATTCAATATAAGTTTTTGCTGTAAGTACTTAATTATAATATTCTTGCAATTTATATAATATCAGTATGCTAATTGATATGAATTGGTAAAAACAATAATATAATTTATTCAAGGAATTTTGACAATATTTTTGATTTAATAAAAATTTGATTTAAAAATTGTCAGTTACGTTTTTGGTGTAAGTATATCTATAAGTAGGTAAAATAATTGTTTTATTTTTATTCCTACCAAATATAACCTTTACAGCACATCATCTTACAACGTTTTCTCACTAAACATCGACTCTCTATGTAAAAAAATCACGCATAATAAAATCTGCATAAATTATGTCTCTGTATATACTGTGTAGTTTGACCCAAAACAATACAGAATCTATTTATAATTTGATAATGGTAAGTGCGATTAGGGTTAAGAGAACAACAGTGATTCATCTGAGTACTTATTTGAAATGAGAACGTTGACCGTTTGTTTTTTTTTCACGCTACGTGCAGGCTTATGTGTGATGTGAACAGTATTTTTTTTCTGTTTATTCTACATGTGACAGATAAAATACTCTTTTTAAATTGCTACGCAACTGCACTACTTATTTGCTAAATTCATCTACTTTACAATGTAGAGTAAATTCTAAAATCGTTATCAAATTAAACGACTGAATTCATTTCAAATTTGAAAACTACAGAACATACAATTCTAGAATTTTATCTGTGGGACATCCGCTCCCGATTGGACAGGCCACAATTCAAGTTTCGCGTTCTAAATTTGAAAAAGGCATTTGTAGCTTGGCTCTGATAACGAGTGACATTATTATGGTCCTACCGCTAATTCTACCATTACGTATGTCTATTTGTTCAACAAATAGTGTCATTTACCTACATTTTGACGTGTGATCAACTAAACGATCAATTGTGTAGGTAAACTAGTTATCTCGTTCTTCCTGAATACTTTGTAGTTTTAGATCTCTGCAATCACATTTTTCTATGATTTCATTATTGTATTTAATCATGCAAAAATATAGCCGTTTGAAGTTTTCTGCTATTTTGAATAAAAAATTCTCTCATTTGATGGTTAGATGTAAATGTACTATAAATCTTCGTACTACCAAATAGGTTGATCCTTCCTGATAGATGTGGTATTGTTCTATCTGCCAAGTATGAGCTAGTTTGGTGAGGATATTTGAAGGCTGAAAGACCTTCGGCATAACTTAACCGACGTGTTGGGAACAAAGAGATGTCACATATAAGAGTTATGAGTATTTTGATCTTAAATAAAGTTTTAAAGTAAGTAAAACGCCCACCGGCGAGATGGAGCGATGATCTGCGGAATGTAGCTGGTAATCTATACTTCTATACTTACTATTTTTTTTGTTTGTAAGTACAGTAGAGCGTCGATTATCCGAACGTCGATCAACCGAACGACCGCTTATCCGAACACTACTAACGCGCGGGTCAACGCTCTCCCTGCGGTTTAATTTAACGAAAAACTAGGGACATCTAATTTTCAAGCAAGCACATGCTGCTTAAAACGATTTAAGTCAAAACATGGCATTCGTGAGCTTCAAATTCAGAAGAATAACTATCTGCTGATTTAATATAGAAAATTACGCTCTGGAAAACGTTTACAATGCAGACGAAACCGGGCTTAATTGAAAAGCTTTGCCGTGAAAAACTCTTGCTTTAAATCGTGAATTAGCAGCACCTGGCCCTAAAATAAGCAAGGATCTTATTACTGCCTTAGTATGCGCTAATTCTACTGGCAGCCACCGATTGCCCATGCTTGTTCGATTATCCGCAAAAACCGGTTTTCCGAACACCCATGTCCCCCAATTAGTTCGGATAATCGACGCTCTACTGTATACATATTTGTTAAATTGTAAGGGGTAATCACGGGATCTACAGAACCGATTTTAAAAATTCTATCACCAATAGAAAGTTACATTATTGCTGAGTGTCATAGGTTGTATAAAAAAACCGAAAAATATAAAGGCTTTTACGTGGTAGTCCGTTTTGCAAAGTGAATCGGAGAAAAAAACGGTCGAATTATGCCCAATGAAGTGGGCACGGGTCAGCAAGTCACTGGATAAAGAGCTGGATGGAAGACTATTCTCAGTGGCGCGTTGCTGGAGAGACCTACGTCCAGCAGGGCTGATATAGGTTGATGATGATAGGCTCAGAGT
Organism: Ecliptopera silaceata; assembly: GCA_932527185.1. Lineage (NCBI taxonomy): Eukaryota > Metazoa > Arthropoda > Insecta > Lepidoptera > Geometridae > Ecliptopera > Ecliptopera silaceata. Next base: position 1,398,021 of record OW052208.1, on the reverse strand, counting down.
TACATAAGTTGATTGATTTATAAATACTTGCTTTAAATATTCACAAACCAGGATAACTCTACTGGTAGAATGTATTATATATGTATATTGCTCATTTTATGTCATTGCGTCAATAAATGATTATTTGTCTGTATCATAACAGCTGTGTTGTCCAGTCACTTTGTTTTATAAAAATAGTAAAAAAAAACTTCAATGTCAGGGATTTTCTTATATTAACAGTACAGTGAGTCACAGTAAAAAAGGAGTTGACGATGACGTTTTTGAAAGTTCCTTCCTGATTATTTCTTTTTGGTGATTTTATTTGTCAGTTCTTGAGAAAAGATTTTACGTCATCAATATAATGTATAATTACTATAGATTCTTCATAAGGAGATCAGATCATGATATCATGATCATGCAGTCATATATTTTTTATTCAGTAAAATCACGCAGATCATTTAGAATCGTCTTAAGTATATACTAGTTGATTCTGGGTGCCAGTTCCTCGCGAACCTATTAGAACGGGCAAAAAACTTACGGCCTGGTTCCGCGCTATTTTAGTGGAACTAAGTTGTGGCCCACATGTGGGCACTTGGTGTGGGCGTTCATTTTATTACTTTTACAACGCAGTGACATTTAGCTACGGTATGTTGCTGAACTTTAAAACTGATTGTCGTTTGGATTAGTTCCTGGTGCCATATTTGCAAGCCAGTACCGATAGTGCCAATAACTTACTCTCAACATTTATGGTGTAAACTACTACTACTACTTCTGAAACAAAAAGAGCATAGTTACCACTAGAAAAGGGTGTTGGTGAATGGAAAAGAAAGATGGTGATAAAACTCGACGCAGTTCCAAGGTCAACGCGCTTGTATTGTGTACTTAATGAACTCACAGGTTACGAATAGTATGTTATGTGACAATCGTAAACGTATCGGTATCGTATCCGAGATACCTACATTGCGCGGTGACGCTGCAACGCTCGGTAGTCGAGCTGGCATTGACGCGCAATGTGTTCCGAATACGTTACCGTTTTGATGCGTTTACTACTGGCATAATAATACTGTTTTGCACTCCAACAAAACAGTTATTATGTGTGTGAGAAACACACAGCATTGTTAATATATATGAAGAAGCAATTTTCAAGATCTTACCTTATATCAAGCGTTTAGTATGGCATTTCTTATCAAACCTGTCAATTCTTCCATCTTTCATCTGTCGGCGAAGCTGAGGAATCTCCGCTGCTGAGTTATCTGTGGTCTCATAGTATTCTTCATAACACCAGCAAGAAGCTTGCTCCAATGCTGTGTGTTTCTCACACACATAATAACTGTTTTGTTGGAGTGCAAAACAGTATTATTATATGTGTTTCTAAACACACAGCATTGTTAATATATATGAAGACCTGTTTGTTATCTGCTGGTGAAAGATTTAGTTAGAAAATGCTATGTGAAATACCTTTAAAAATAACATAACTGTAGGTATTTTTAAAATTAAATTAAATTCTGCTGCTATAATCCAGTACAATAAATTTGTAAAATAAAATTTAAAATTCTTTGGGATCCAAAAACTATATTGAACTAAAAAGGCCTTAAATTAAACAGAAAACTTATCCTTTAAAAAGGGCCCTCAATAAAAATCAGTCCCAAGAATAAATAAATAATTAAGCTTTCAGCTTAGTCAAACTCCAACTTTATGTATTAACTCATGTCAGACTTCTTTGAATACATACAATCAAATGTGATCAACTAATTATTGAAATGAGAATTTATTCTGTGTCTGATTCTTACAAATGGTAAATGATTAACATTTAAGTAAGTTAATTTCTGCTAAATGACAGAAAAAATGTTTGGGTATGTGGGTACTTCTCCAATGATCTCTACCTGAAATATCTCAATATAGACCTCTATATATTCCTACATATATATGTATATATATTATTTTTCATTTTATATAAAACATTGTAAGGCAAATTCTGATTTTATACTGCCCTAGCTAGGTACTAAGTCGTTTATTTAGATCCATATGCAAATTGAATTTATCCAATTAGCTATCATTGTACAGGTAACTGGTCTGGACTTTCAAGAGACTAATATTAATAATTTAGTTATCTCAACTACATCAGAACCTATTTATCAGTGATTCATAATAATGTCTTTATTATTACCTGTTCAACCAGACACTGTCTTGTTTTGAGTCAACTTAAAGCCACAGCAATATTTCATTCTGTATCTCATTAATTTTTAATTTATCTGCAGATTGATACAAGAGTGTTATTGAATATAACCAGACCAGACTCAACAAATAATACTAAAAGAATTGTTATTCTTCTAGCTGCATCAAATATGTATTTGGAAATGGAGTATTTTTTGGGCCAGTTGAAAAGTAAGACAGTAGGTATAGTTAGTGCCCTTAGAGAACACATGTATAATAATATGTTTTTAGAAAATATACATAATAGCAACAAAGAAATTCTTTGATATCTTTGCAGTTTAAATACTTGAGTATGTGCAAACTTATGTAAGAGTTCCAAATAGTATAATGGAAATAAATGTTGTCTCTACTCGCAAGTTTGTCCCTAAGGTTGTTACAGCTAGGCCAGGAATCTAGCTACATTATTACTCTGGTCGCGTGGAACTGGCACCTAGAATCACCCAGCATGCAAGACGATTCCAAACGATTCTTGTGATTTTACTGAATAAAGTAATTTTGACTTTGACTTTGACTCTGCATAGTTCTAAGTTTCAAACTTGTATTCTCACACTGTATAATATAGCTCCCAATTGGGGCTGTAGGTATGTGTTGAGAGCGTTGATTTTGTCAACCCCAAGAGATATTTTTCTATTAAAATAAAAAATCAATGCCTGATCACCCCCCCCCCCCCTTGTTTTTCTATGCTACAAGCTCTAGCTTTATCACTTGGGCAGAGGTGAGGTCTGTTAGGTTGTTGTTCAGGCTTTTTATTGGCAGTGGTGGGCTAGACCCGCGCCTTCAAGTCTGCTAGCTAGAAACGTTCTGTCCACTGACATGACTTTTATCACTATGGCTATATACCTTGACGAATCTAGATAATGTAGAAGCTGCTGAATCAGGTTTACTGGTGGGAACACCCAAGCCAGTTTGAAATTCCAAGGATGACTGAATGCGTTCAAAATTTTGACTGATCTGTCTCTCGAGCCCCATGTCACGTAGAGGTTACAACAGCAGTTTTCTAGACGCGAACCATTCTATATATGGAGCGCCTCAGATTCTGAATACGGCCTCCAAAGCCGGGGGCAGCAAGTACCATACCGGTACCAGATGATTGCTGAAACGGGCTACGACAGCAGCTATTCTCTATATAGAGTACCCCAGATTTTGAATATAGGCCTCCGAGGCCGGGGGTAGCAATGGATGATTTCTGAAACGGTCAAGCCAGCAACCTTTCTCTATGTTTGGAGTACCCCATTCTGAATATGGCCAGTGAGGCCGGGGGAGCAAGTACTTTTACAGTACTGGTTGACTACTGAACAGGTAACGACAACAGCTTTTCTTTCTTGGAGTAAATCAGTCATATTAGGTGGAGCGCCCCAAATTCTGAACACAGCCTCCGAGGCCGGGGGCAACAAGTACCATTCCGGTACTGGATAATTGTTGAACAGGCGGTTGGCTATACCTCCCCGGGAGATAGGCCGCCGGAAGAGTGATATTCAATCATTCGCTTAGCTCCAGTATTGTCATCAGTTCGAGTAGGGTTAACGATCTAGATCCACTTATCGTTTCTTTTCCTTGCTACGAGTGTTCTGTTATCAGATTATACCTGACTGTGTCTCTTCCGCAGAGAACTACTGTGGCAACTTATGGCTCTATGCACTGTATACAACTCCTTGCATCTGAGTGTCAAAATCAATGGCGTACAACCCGCCTGTAAGGTACCTCTCGCGAGGGTAAGCGCCCCAGCCAGCATCCGCTGCGCTGAGGTCTTGCTTATTGTGCCAAACCACTCTTTATGTAGCTTTGTATGTTGTGGTCCACTGCGTTGCACTGTTGTACTGGGCAGGGCAAAAATAGTTTTAATCTTGTCTTGTATTAATTAAACTTGCTTAAAAACCTTGTTGTTTGATGTCTTCTCATTTGAGTGGTAAGGTTTGACATGTTAGGTGGCCCTTATAAGCTCTGTATTTCTCTTAGAGTATAAAAACTTCGGAAAATACGCCTCTTTATGTAAATAGGTTGAGTTTGAGTCGGTGCTGACTAATTAAGATAATTGGTGGACCAGTCCAAGTACTACAAAGTTCCTACAGTCTCAAAGACCAGAGTTGCGATTTAACGCTGCCTTGACTCTTAGTCTATGCTTTGCCTGGCCATATGGCGCTGCGTTGTCTTGTTATTTGATACTTCTTGACTTGTCTCTTCTTCTTATTCGTGTCACTATTGACAGAGTGGTTGCGGTTTTCATGAATTAATATTCTTGCCTGGACTTGTAATGATACAATAATCTAGATATGAGTATATGTACTAAGGGTTGCACTACCCTGGCTCATAGAACCTCTGCAATGGCGGAAAGGTTTTGTTGGCCAATGAGAGGCCAATAAGAAGATGGCTTGGTTGTTGAATGAGACAATAAAAAAGTAAGCTTGTTTGATGTCTATCTTAGTCATCCAATCACTATCTAGTAGCTACATCTGTCAAAGACATCAATTGAAAATGTTTATAAATACCATCCAAAATAGGATGTACCTTTCTATGAAACTCTTTTTTAAGAACCTTTGGGAAAGAAAACTGGAGTCCAAGATTGTATGTTTTACTATTATCTCTATTTTATAAGTACTGAATTACAGCTTTCATCTCGGATGAAATTTTTGTTTCAAAATTCTTTAACAAATTTGGTGAAGGTATAGAAGATATATCATTCAGAATGGAATGTGTTTCCTACTTACTTCATTACAAATAAAATATTTTTTACCAAACTAAATCTGCTTCGCTGCAAACAGTCAATTTAGTTTATCTGTACTAAGTATTGCTGTGTATCAGCTGAAAATGCAATTATTAGCTTTTGTACATTTGCAAATGCACTCATTCAAGTTAAAAGCATATGGACTATACTTTTATTTTGTTTGTAACCTGAACTAGACCTGATCTTTTGGCTCCTTATCGTTCATAAACTTCTATGTATATAGGTATACTTGATTTTTCCAGTTATTGAATAACTGCCCGGCTGTAAAGTTTGCCAACTAAATAGAAGCTCAATACAAGAGGGTAACTCTCCTAAAATATTTATATAACTTTCATTAAACTGGTTATCATATTCTATGCCAAATAGTCCTGTTATAATTTTATATTCTTTATTATTGGACAAAACTAAATGTCCTTGGAGTAGGTAATGCATGTTATGCAACGCCTTCCAAATTTTACAAAGGAATGCTATTTATTTTTAAAACTTATCAACCTTTTTAAGCCTTCCTTACATATACTATCATGTTTTTTATTGAATTTTGTGTTTTAAAATATGTTATTAGAAATAAGCTCGTTCTAGACTACTAGGGTCAAGACGGCTGTGTCTGTTCCGATATTAATTATGTCAGATGGATACCTGATCATGGTATCTGGATAGATACAGTTAATGTATCAAACATGGAACCAATCTACTGATCACGTCTAGTGTGCCCTGTGTACTTACGGTGATTATTGGCGGCGGTGCAACGTACCCTACTTCATCTTTCTGAAGAAGGAGGCACTGCGTGATTCTTCTAGAGCTAACAGAACGCTCTTACGAAATAGCGTCACACACAATCACACAAACAACTGAAATTCGTTTATTTGACCATAGCTCTGGTCTTGATTGGCACTTATTCTTATCTAAGCTTTTAGTCGTAACTAATTATCACTTTTCACTCACTAAAAACTGAAAATAAAACACAATAAAGTTATTTTTGAAAAATTTTACGCGCTTGTTCAGTAAAATTCGAAAATGCTATGAGACCACAGATAACTCAGCAGCGGAGATTCCTCAGCTTCGCCGACAGATGAAAGATGGAAGAATTGACAGGTTTGATAAGAAATGCCATACTAAACGCTTGATATAAGGTAAGATCTTGAAAATTGCTTCTTCATATATATTAACAATGCTGTGTGTTTAGAAACACATATAATTGTATATTTGTGATCGAGCGTCAGATGTTTTTAAAACAATATACTTAATGTAATACAAATATTTTTTTATTTTTTTTATTCTCTAACCTAGATAGGTTAGCAGTGGGACGAGATCGTCCCACTGCTGGGCAAAGGTCTCCCCCAAGTCCTTCCACTCGTCCCTATTCTCCGCTTTTTTCCACCAATTCCCCTCGAAAGTGTCTAGGTCGTCCCGCCATCGTCTCAAATAATAATACAAATAAATACAATAAAATAAATTGTAAAGACCTCTATACTTAGACATTTATGTGTACAATATCAGGTGTAGTGTAAGTAAACGTAGCGGTGCTAGTACTTAAGGCGGGGAGGTCTGGATTTTTAGGTTTTTTGAATAACTGTATCTCTACTGAAATGAAAAAGTTACTTGATTTTATTTGTTTGTAATAAAATTGAACATATACTCTAGGACTTTGTAGAATTAGAAACGTGAATAATATAAATAATCTCGATAAAAAAAAATATATAAAGATGACACTAAATCGATATTTCAAATGGCTCATACAAAGAGGTTTCTTCATGAAATCATGTCAAAGTTATATCAAAAGATAGAGAATATTATTTACTAAAACCCTGTAGAAAAAAATATGTATGATTTAGTTATTATTAATCTCTTTGAAAGAAAACTATCAAAATCTAACGGTTCAGGAGCTCGCGCTGGGCGGCCAGTACCCGTCGAGACGTCTTCGAGGTCGGACGCACGCCGTTTGTCTCCCAAAAGATCCCCCCGCATTTCATATTGGTGCAGATAAATAAAATGGGTAATAAACGTAATAGGATAAAGTTGAAAACTAAGACACAACGTAAACAATTGTTACTCGAAAAATGGTAAGTATCTTCTCGATATTTTATCAGATTGTTGGCATGTAGATACCTACCTAAGTAATAAAGTTATATTTTGTAGATACCTAGGTACACAAATAAAATAGTTGACGCGCCACAGTATAAAATATATAGTAGGTAGGTATGGTAGATGATTTATTATAGTAGGTAGGTATATCTTTAGGGTGTACCTACCTAAGTGTAAATAAATGACTAAGGTAGGTACTATTTCAAATAACTTCAATGCAAAATCGAAGTCATTTCTTTCCTACACACTCATTATCAACGATGCGAAGAGTAAACGTAAAATACCAAGGTACCTATCTACATTTTATTTTGCAGCGCTTCGATGACAAATAACAAATCCATTGGTACTCAGGCCATACGCAACTCTGATTATTTGGGTTAGTTTCATAATCCCCATTGAACGATCCCCATCATGGGGATTGTGGTACTTTTAGTGCCACAATCCCCATGATTTTGAAATTTCTAAATCATGGGGATCATGAGACTCAAAGTACCATAATCCCCATTGAGGCCCATTTACACCGTAATAGCTATAATTATAAATGTACTATACTAGCCTGAAAGTGATAAGATAATACATCATGCGACGTGCTAGAATAAAATAAATGTAAGATAAAAATCAATCAATCAATCATTTTATTTGTAAACACAGGTGAAATAGTAATGGTCAATAACAGGTATTTGCACTGTAATTTGCGCTAGGGCGTACAACGTTCCTACAAATTAAAACAATATTAATAAAATTAAAATGTTATAGTAAATATCTTATCCCTAAAAATAAAATAAAATTGCAAAATGAAAATAATGTTAGTGGTAAAATATTAGTTCTTAAGTTAAATCGTCATTGTAAGTTTAGTTACTTTGGTCAAAGAAGTCCTGAGTGGAATAAAATGTCATTTCAATTCAATTCAATTCAAAAAAAATTGTTATTTTTTTTTTATAGAGCGAACCTGTATAATTTTAAATGTTTTAATTAAATACTTAAGTAAACAAATAATGCTGGAAAATCTACAAAACATCATCTAACCCCAAGCTGAGCAGAAAACTTGTGTTATGGGTACTAGAAAGAAGACTGTTAACTGAATGCAATACATAACATGGATAGATATTTTTTTTATTATACATATAAAATACCCAGAACACCCGGAATAAATATTTGCAGATCGTACAAACATTAATCCTAGGACGGAAATCAAACCCGCAACCTCCGCGTCGCAGGCGGACTTTCTCCTACCGCGCCACATATGTCGTCATGTAGATAATTCTTTTTGAACGAACATAAAAATAAGTTAGGTTTTTTTTTATGTTTACATTGTATACTCTACCTTTCTTGGTAGAATATGGTAGGAATGTCGTCAAATAAAACCGATTAATAAGAACGATCGTTATTTACTAAGCATTTTCAATAAATTTATCAAGTATAAAACTGCACTACTTTTATATTTAATTTTGCGGGTGTATCGAAAAGTATTGTTGCAGTTAGTTTCTTAATAAATTCAAATCTACTATCATCAGAAATTCCGGCCATTTTAAACGAATTGAATTTTTTTTTCGCCATTAAATTTTATCACACATGTTTTGATTCAATGTAGACAAAAAAAAACCTAATTTATTTTTATGTGTGTTCAAAAAGAATTATCAACATGACGATCTATGTGGCGCGGTAAAAGAAGGTCCGCCTGCGACGCAGAGGTTGCGGGTTTGATTTCAGCCTAAGGAAAAATGTTTGTACGATCTGCAAATATTTATTCCGGGTGTTCTGGGTATTTTATGTGTATAATAATAAATATCTATCCATATTATGTATTGCATTAAGTATATCAGTCTTCTTTCTAGTACACATAACACAAGCTCAGCCTTGGGTTAGATGATGTTTTGTGGATTTTCCAGCATTATTTATTTAATTAAAACATTTTATATTATACAGTGTTGCTCTATAAAAAAAACTGTTTTTTTATTTACAATTATTTTATTCTAGGGCAACACATTTTTTTGGGGGTTGTAGCACGTCGTCGCATGATGTATTATTATCTTATCACTTTCAGGCCAGTACAGTACATTTATAATTAAAGCTATTACGGTGTAAATGGGCCTCAATGGGGATTATGGTACTTTGAGTCCCATGATCCCCATGATTTTGAAAACATCGAAATCATGGGGATTGTGGGACTAAAAGTACCACAATCCCCATGATGGGGATCGTTCAATGGGGATTATGAAACTAACCCGATTATTGGGTTAGTTTCATAATCCCCTTCGATGTTTTCAAAATCATGGGGATCATGGGACTCAAAGTACCATAATCCCCATTGAGGCCCATTTACACCGTAATAGCTTTAATTATAAATGTACTGTACTGGCCTGAAAGTGATAAGATAATAATACATCATGCGACGACGTGCTACAACCCCCAAAAAAATGTGTTGCCCTAGAATAAAATAATTGTAAATAAAAAAACTGGTTTTTTTATAGAGCAACACTGTATAATATAAAATGTTTTAATTAAATAAATAAATGGGGCTGAGGGGGCTGAGGTAGCGCGAAATGCCTGAAGTTCTTGGGAAACCTCGCCTTAATCAAGAGTAAGGAGTATGAAAGTATGCCCCCGAGATGAGCATACAAATAACGGTTCAGCAACCGGGTTACGGTTAAATTTGTTTGTTTAGGATGTATCCGATTCGAGGAGAATTGACGAGGTTGTACACTGCGGATGTTGTTGACGAAAGGTCAAACTACCATTACTTGGTTCCTGTGTTCTGCCGAATGGTTCCTGTATTCTGCCAAATGGTTCCTGTATTCTGCCAAATGGTTCCTGTATTCTGCCAAATGGTTCCTGTATTCTGCCGAATGGTTCCTGTATTCTGCCAAATGGTTCCTGTATTCTGCCAAATGGTTCCTGTATTCTGCCGAATGGTTCCTGTATTCTGCCGAATGGTTCCTGTATTCTGCCAAATGGTTCCTGTATTCTGCCAAATGGTTCCTGTATTCTGCCAAATGGTTCCTGTTACTGTACGGAAGTGTTTTTTAGAGCTAAGTCAAAAACTAATACCAATTACATAGTGTAATAGACAGTGCAAGGCCGTTGAATATAAATTCAGGCTTAGCTACTCTTGAGTGTTTTTGTCTACTTACGCTAATTACTCTTGTGTGTTTATTTGTCTACTTACGCTAATATTCAAACATACGATTGCAGCTTAAAAATAACACAGTTATGAAAACAATTAAATACAAAAGACAAAACTTTGTTTTATCTAGCTGTCGACAATGTTTTGGTGACTTGGATAATGTTTTAAAGATATTAAATAAGTTTTTTTTTTATTCTGACAAGTAAAGATTTTTGGAAACAAAACGAACTGTATATTATTATTGATAAATTAATTATTTTAAGATGTTAATCTGAAGATCCAATACAGTAAATAATTGAAATAGTGGTTATAATCGCCGTGCTAAGAACTAAATACACTCGAGAGCAATGAATCCGGGTCACTTAAAGAATGTTAATATTCTCGGAAACTAAAAATGATAGGTTAATGCAATAAATTGTATTTAATAGACAATGTAATACTCCTTAAATGAAAGTAAAAAAAATATGAGTCACCATACATTTTATTAACACAAAATTACATAAAGAAAAAAACTGCTGATCTCTCCTTAAAACAAAAATAGGAAACATGAAATTTTTGAACTTTATTCCGATTTTCTTGAATTTTAATACTTCGTATTGCCTCCTCGTGCTTCCATTACTGCGTTTACGCGGTTTGGCATGCTGTACACCAAGTTCCTTATACGATTTTGGGGAATATTCTCCCATTCCTCTGTGAGAGCAATTTTGAGCTCACGAAGCGTGATTGGGGGAGGGTTTCGTTGTTTTACGCATCTGCCTAGCTCGTCCCAAGCATGCTCGATCGGGTTGATATCCGGGCTGCGCGCTGGCCACTCCATACGAGTAATGTTCATCTCTTGAAGGTAGTCATTCACAATCCTACCTGTATGAGGTCGGGCATTGTCATGCATAAATATAGCATCCTCACCTAAATTGACCATAAATGGACCAACGTGATCATTGAGGATTTCTTCCACATATCTTACGCTAGTTAAAGAGCCGTTTTCTATGATCACCAGCTCTGTGCGACTTTTAGAAGAAATTCCGGCCCACACAAGTACAGACCCACCACCGTAGGCTACTTTTTCTTCGATGCATGCTTGCTTGAATCTTTCCCCTGGTCTTCGATACACTCTGTGTCTTCTCCATCGTGCTTGTAGAGCATAAATTTTGATTCGTCGGAGAACATAACTTTTGACCAATCTTCAATACTCCAATTTACGTGGCTCTGGGCATATCTTAGTCTCGAAATACGATGCCCACGCTCCAGTTTAGGGCCGTTTGCAGGTCTAAGGGGTTTTAAGTTAGATTCAGCAAGCCGACGTCTTACTGTCCATGCACTTGGGTTACTTCCTCCGAGGCGAAACTGATTGGTGAGTTCAGTTCCTGTGAGAAAGCGATTTCGAAGCATGGTGTTCACCAAGTATCGGTCTTCTCGTGCTGTGGTACACCTGGTTCTGCCCGTTCCTGGTCTGCGTAGGTTAGAACCAGTTTCTTCGTAACGTCGGAGAACTCTTTGTACTGTTGACAGCGACACACCGACAGTCCTGGCTGTATCGCGCTGACTCCGGCCGGTTTCCAGCATTGTAAGTATTCTGGTGCATTCTTCAGGCGTAAGCGACATAATTTCAGCTTGAATAATGAATATAGAGCACTATCAACATGGTTTATGTACCCACATAAATGACAGATTACAAACAAAAGCAAAACCAAATGCTGTAATTTCGTAGTTCCATCTTCGAAAGTGGCCCTTTTTCAAATTTGATTTTTTTATGATATAACTTTACAATAACTAAGAAGTTTTAATACCTTCATTTAAGGAGTATTACATTGTCTATTAAATACAATTTATTGCATTAACCTAGCATTTTTAGTTTCCGAGATTTTTAGGATTCTTTAAGTGACCCGGATTCATTGCTCTCGAGTGTATTTACCATGATTTGTGAATTTTAAGTTAATATAAATCCCCAATATTTTGGCACAAGCCTAAATGGTTTCAGAATATTTAAAAGCTCTTTATTTTGTCACCTTTAAGGTGTGCCTTATGGTTGATAAATCCATTGTGATATGGAGTACATTGCTAGCGAAGCTATGGCGGAAGCAATAAAGCTTCTGGAAAGGTCAGAAGCTATAACCTTTCAGAAATTGAACCTAAGGAACCAAGGTTCCATGTTCTGAGCAGTGAGTACGAACAAATGCGACTATCGTAAAGTTAACGTAACGCAGCGAATTTGATTCACATTGCGCGATGACGCTGCATCGTTCGGCTGGCGAGCTGTAGTTTGACACGAAATGTGAATCGAATAAATAAATATTGACGTACAATTCACTCATTTCATTCCATAAACATCACACTATAGTCCCAAACAAAGCAAAGTTTGTACTATGGGAACTAGATGACTGATAGAATACTTAGTAAAAACCCAGACACAGAACAAATATTTATGTTCATCAGAAACATTTGCTCTGGGTGGGAATCGAACTCACAACCCACAGCATGGAAGGCAGACCTACTAGTAATACGCTGCGTTATACGTTTAAGATTGTCACATTTATTCATGCTCTGATCAGGTTATAAACTATTCGATCTATATGTAAATAATGCAGGTCGTGAGATCAAAAAACATGAGCACGGAATATTTGCATTTCATTTTATAATCCATTGCAAATTAATAATAATTGGTCAAGGTCTGGTGGAACTGGCATCTAAAATCACCATGTAGTATACATGTCTATAACTATAATGGGGGTATGTGGGGGTGCATGGAAAGAGCCTCCTCGTAGTGTACACCGGTAACAGCTAGGCACGGTAAAGCAGTGTCTAGTCTGGCTAATCTTTCCAACACTATGCTACAACAGAATATAGTTGTAGCATCGACACGATAAGAAGTAGAAGTCTATGACTATTTGTCAGCATTATAAGAGAACAAAGCTATTACAATAGAATAAAACACAGACTACAAGCTCTGTTCCCCCAAGTCCTAAGCTGTGACTAATCAGTGATTGACGTCATTGACCCTGATGCAGTTGACGGGAGCGCCGAATCCGTTACATTTGATGCAGCTTTAACGTGACGTGTTACTAAGTACAGATTTAGTCATGTTAAAGTTCATGTCTGTGCTTTATTTGAATTGCTTCTAAACTATGACTTACATTTTGTAGAGCAAAACGAACTTTCGGGTCGAAATTTCGTTTGACGCCTCGAATCGTTTTGTTCTCTACAAAATATGTTTGACAGTCTTCGAGAATCTCAGACTCAGGTTTGATTTTCAACTCTTGTTAACTGATGATGTTCACTGCTGGGTATAGATTTATAGACCATTTTCTAATCTCGCCATACCTCGCGGTCCTGGTCTTATTTATCAACCATAGTTTTTTAAAGTACAAATCTTACAATTCAGGAACATGCGGAATTTTATTATCAGGAATTTTAGCATATCGACATGTATCAGAGGACATGTGGTAAGTGCCTGTTTCGACTCAAGTACTCTACAGATCCAATCGTTTGCTCATTGCCATGTTCCGGTTTGAAAAGCACGATTGCCAACTTGCCAACTAAGCTATAGACTGTAGACTTTGTTGACTTTCCATTCACCAGCGTCCCTGTCTCTGAGTTCAGCTGCGATCTTGTGTGCCTTGACTTACATATCGAAGCAAGTTATCTGGAATAGGAGAAGTGCTCGTAGACCGATATTATTGGCTATTCTTAAGGATTATTCTCTTCTCATGTAAGGTCTCTTGTCTTCTTACAGTTTTTCAATGTTCTAATAAATTCATGCATATTTCACACAACACTCTAATCCCAAACTAAGCAAAGCTTGTAGTAGTTGGTCCTATGGGAACTAGATTGCTGATTTTCGTAAATACATACAGACACAGAACAAAAAATCAGTCTGTGTTCATCAAACGTTTCTTTTCAGTGAGGATCGAACCCACGATCCACAGCATGGAAGATAGAGCTGCTGAGCTAAGCGGTGACGCCAGTCAATATTTTTATAGATTTTTTCGTAGTTTTTAAATGCATCATGTCTGTCTCCTCCTACTTGCTAAAAAGTCTCTGCTTATTCATTCTCTAAAATCTTAAACCTCTAAGACTAGTTTAGTTTTGTGGTTAGAAAAATGTAACACATTCTCACAATACTGCGGATATTGTTTCACAATTCCCGGGTATAATAAAATAACTTTTATAGCAATCGTGCAATGGCGGTGCGAATGTTATTATTTCAGTAGCCGATAATAAAAATCCAGTATTGCTTTCTGACTTATTTACATTTTACACTCGCCTTTTTATGAGCGAAATATCGCTGGCATATCTAAACCGTGTTTAATAATAAATTAGGTTTCTTGATAAGGAGCAGAATTGCTTATGAATAATTTGTGTAGTCAACGTCTTCTTAAAGTTTATTCATATCATTTTGAACTCTAGATCTTTTGAAATATGTTAAAGTATGCTGATCTTAGGCCTACAAATTGTGTGATCAAAATGTCACATTTTTATCAATTTTGTTCTATTACCCGGGGTAATAGACAAAATGGAAAAAAAGTAAAGTGGTTCTCTGTGGCTTAATGGCACATAGTGACAAGCTTGATACAGTACGCGTAGAGTATGGTGTAAGAGGCCACTACATCCATACTAAACCAGCAAGCTACCTCACAGGAAACAACTAGTAGTTCATGTAGTTTGAAGGGTTGATGTAAAGGATATTACTAAAACTCCTTATTTAAATGAATAAATAATATAATATAATAACAGCTAAGCAGAGCTTGTGTTATGGGTAGGTACTAGAAGACTGACATACTCAATACAATACATTACATAGATAGATATTTTTTATTATACATATAAAATATCCAGAACACCCAGAATAAATATTTGCAGATCGTACAAACATTTATCTGTTACCAGACTAATCTCACGAATCCTGATAATAGTTAAAGAGTTGAAATTTTGATGATGTATTTTTGTTGCCGCTATAACAACAAATATTCTGGAGGGTATTCTCTTACAAAAATATGGTTTTGGTACAAAACCCTTTGCGAGTCCAACACGCTTGGTTGGATTTATTTATTTTCGTTGAGACTGTAAGATACCCTGTGGTTTTGTTGACTTCATCTTCTTTAAAACCCCAGTGTTCTATGTTGGTATGCCTGACCTTTACAGAAGGTTTAATTATTTGCTGGATTGCGAAGATTCAAATGTGCCATTTGACCTACTGTTTTGCAACTAATAAGTTAAGCTGTGATGTGAAGGTCACGGTCGATGTAAGATTATGTGTAATTTATTTTTTATGATTCTGTTGAAGTGATAAAAAAAGTGAAAAAATCTGACAGCATCTGAACTTTTGACAGCTGTCAGGCGGGTCTGATCAAAGCTTGAGGGTTTCCTGTGTCTGGGGGGTGAGCATCGATCGTAAAGGTTTCGAAACAGTGACGTATTTGAGATACACTGCGCGTCGACATCAGCTTTACTGTCGATCGATGCAGCGATAGCGAGCAGTGTGTCTTAGCGAGGCGATGCGATGCGAATTCGCGGTTTTGTGTGGGAGCACTTAAATACGTTACGTTTCGATTGACATATCCTCAGGCCAATTAGACTATTCAAAGCTCCTGTCATTATATGACAACGGATATAAAAACCTAACAGTTTTTAGCTATTCTAGGTATTCTGAGGTATCTAATTAACATGTAGTTACAAAGGTCAGTGACCTTTGGGTACTTGCGTCAGAGTGAATCACCTTATTCGATCTTTAATCTCATATTAAAAATAGATATAACTTTACAGCTGTTTTTATAATTATGTAATAGTCGACTACAAACTAACGCCCCTATTACTAAAGTAGGTACTATTATCGGGAAATTCATTAATGCACTTTGATTAGGTTAACAAAATATCATTTCATTTCTTGTACTTATAACATAATTGAAACCGCTGAAACTTAAAAAAAAAAAAACAAAATGGTACTGTAGGAACCAGACCATTGGTTTCTTGTCTATTCTTTTAGACTATTGTCTCTGCTAGGCTCTAGTCTCGAGAAAACTAGTGTAATAAATAAAACCTTTTTAAAAATAAAGGTATATACAAAAAAATAATTAATGAAACATTTTAATTGACTTGGTACTTGATGTGAACATTAAGAATTATGATCTGAACCTTATGTCGTAGGTTTTATGATCCTATTTGAACTTTAAGAGAACTAATCGAGTGTAAGACTATTATAAATAACCCTTGGGATTTTACTGAAACATTAATTAACATAATTATTTATAATAATCTCATTTACATAATCCATTGTTTATTCAAACACGTACAATGTATGTTTCCTGTTTAGCGGTTTTTTATTAACTGACACAATAATTATCCTATATAGAATTAGCCTATTAACGGCCGGTTTCTCGAACGATGATCAACGAAAAAATCAAATAATTACTATGTGTCAAACTCGGATCAATCGTGATTTGGGTTTCCAGAAACTGGCCGTTAGTCTGATAAATCCCTAACAATATTCTAGACGCTGTTAATTGAATTTAAGTAGTAGTAGAGCTTCGTATGAACCAAGTCCGTTAAATGTAATAACACCAGCGCCTATACAGAAACTTTTCTTCATGACGGCGTCACTGCCCAGTTGGTAGTAGCTCTGCCTTCCATGCTGTAGGTCGTGCGTTCGATCCCCGAGAGCAAATGTTTGTGCAATGAATATAAATATTTGTTCTTGTCTGCGTGTTACTAAGGGACATTTTGTTACCAACATAAAATATTAAATAAATATTTACTTACATTTCTCACATCGCGGTCTCCAAATTAAGCAATGCTTGTACTATGGACACTTGATTGCTGATAGAAAACTAATACACATTTTTTTTGTGTACACACGTAGAATACATAGTAACACCCAGGCACAGAACAAATATTTATGTTCATCACACAATCATTTGCTCTCGGTGGGAATCGAAAGGCAGAGCTACTACCAACTGTACCTCTACCATGAGTTGTCACAGTCAAATCGCCTGACTTTACTACAGTAGTTACGTCAATATTAGTATGACGAATTTTAGTACCCAACTATCCGCTAGAGGCGCTGTACAAATTTTGATACATTTTTTTAACTACAGACGCTAGCGAGTATAGTAAATATAGTATAGTAAAAACTTATGGTAGACCTACTGAACTGTGACATCTGTCATATTATATTCAACATGAATTGAATTTACATGATCGATTCTAGAAACACATTCTTGATAAAGCTTTGTAATAATAATAAGTTGTTTATCAATGTATGTTAATATCTAACCTTAACTTCGTTATACATTTTAAGTAACACGTTATCGTAGGTTAGTTTTTTTGTTGTTTTTATTCGTATATGTACATCGAAATCTATCTCTGTTTCTCTATAGCTTTTTAAATAACTACAGTAAAGGTATAACGGTCATGACAGCTATTAGTCTGTCTCCCTCTATCCAAGCGCTAGGGTTTGTGTCTAAACGGTGCAGTAGGTCTACCATGAGTTTTTACTATACTATATTTACTATACTCGCTAGCGTCTGTAGTTAAAAAAATGTATGAAGATTTGTACAGCGCCTCTGGCGGATAGTTGGGTACTAAAATTCGTAATACTAATATTGACGTAACTACTGTAGTAAAGTCAGGCGATTTTACTGTGACATCTCATGGTAGAGGTACAGATGTAATAAAGTTAGCTCCAGAGTTTAAGATATTTTCGAACCTAAAAGGGTCTAAATTGAACACTACAAGCTAGACACGTATTTTTTAAGTTCTTCCAAGTCTAAATAAAAATATAGACTTTTGGTAATTTATTTACTGTTTAAAATATTGTTTACATATCTATAATTTTAAGTTGCGAGTCAAGCGTGATTCGAACCTGCGACACGAACGAAGTTGATATCGACTTAAAGGCTCATAATAATGTATCATCAAGTCAAATTTATTGTTAGCGAGCTTTTAGCATTGAATTTAATTGGATCACAACTTCTATAAAAAAAAAACTATCCATTATCACGAAAAACATCTTTTTAAATATAAGATCTATGTTAAACGCAATATATATCAATGAATTTAATCTGGCACGTTCTGTTACGTGTTTACAAAAACAATATGAGTCATCAATCTTAATCATTACATAACGTAAACATAAACACGATTAAATAGTACTGTTCGCGGCTGTTGACATCGCTCATTGTATCGTGTTTACTACGAACAGTATCATTGGTTATTACAATGACAAATATTATGTTGCATGATGCATTTTAACCAGACACAGTCAGAGCAAACATTAGTGTGACGAAAAACATAAATGTTTGTTCATGTTAAGGATCAAAAAATGGAGACTACAGTACAGATCATGTATTTGGAGAAAAATAGAAGAGAAAAGTATTTCAACCCGAAATTTCGATTTGCTCCATTCAAATTTAGCATTTTAGTTATAGAGTCTCGTTCGAGTAAAAATCAAAGTAAGGGCTCAGTCGGCGTAGTTATTGGATTTTATAACCATAGTCTTGTGTTTTGATCCCCAACATGAACAATATCTTGCCCGTTCTACTAGGCTCTGGTCATGTGTAACTAGCACCTAGAATCATGTATAAGACGATTCTAAATGCTCATTGTGATTTTACAGAATAAAGATTAATTGACTTTGACTAACAAACATATATGTTTTCCGTCACACAAATGTTTGTTTTGACTGTGACTTGGCAGACTAAGGACCAGAGGGCCTAGTACGAGTTTTGCACATGCATACGAAGGTATCGCCTTCGTATCGCAAGCCACCAATTTTGTATGGAAATCCAAGCTTCTCAAGAAATCTGCTAGGGGCGCTGTTTGGATCTCCATACAAAAACGGTGGCGCTCGGCGATTGCGTCTCTAAGATTCTTGTGTGCACAAACTCGTACTTGGGGTACAGATTAAAACTCGGACTACGGACTCTTGAGTTATAATGACAAAACATGCCTTTAAAAGACTTGTGTCTGATATAATGTTGAAACAATACAGACAAATATTTAGTTAGCTCGTTCAACGCCTACGTCTGACCTTATCTAGTTATTATATACCTATTTTCATACCGATCAAGAGGAGACAATCAGTGCCTTTCTAAATGTGGCAACACTATCAATCGTTTCTAAACACTTTACAGAACAAAGGTTTGAATACTGAAGAGGTTTCGAACCTGAGACTACCTTCTTTATACATCATCATCCTCATAAACCTATATCAGTCCACTGCTGGACGTAGGTCTCTTCCAAAACGCGCCAATGAGCCCGGTCTTCGGCTCTTCAAATTCAGTGTTTGCCAGCTACACTCCGCAGATCGTCGTCGCGTCTTCTTGATACTAGGGTGCAATGACCAACTAGCCCAGTGACCCTGAGCCCATAGCCTGTTTTACAAGTCTCGATACTCAAACGCAACTTTTTTTATGGAGAAAATATATATTTAGCGTCTCAAAACGATTTTTCGAGCCGAAATACTTTGCTCTATGCAAAATTTGCATTTTCCAGACTAATTTGAGTAAAACTGGCTCAAGAGTCGTTTGGGTAGTTAGTTATTGCTTTATAAAGAATATGGTCTCAGGATCGAATCCTGCTCTTCAGTATTCAAACCTTTGTGTCAACAAATACTGTAAAACAATACAAATAATATTTAAGGTAGCTTTCATACAAAAACGTGTGTTTGGAACGGAACCCTTCATGCGCGCGACCGACTCGCACAATACCGGTTTTTTTTTACTATAAAAGTACTTGGTAGAATTCATGTAACTAATACTTATTTTATTTATTTATTTATAAATAATAATTACAATTTAAACAACACAGTAAATAAATAGTTTTAGCAAAGCATCTAAAAACCACTAAGGTTATGCTATCTTGAGTTTGCAAAAAGAATAGCTTGATACTTGGTTTTTTGTTGCCTAAATAAACAACTCGAAATTCATTTACTGCATATCTTAGAAACTAATAAAAAACAACGTAAAAAAATATGTTATTAATCTTATTTGCCATAGTATTTAAAAGCTACTTTAGTAAGTCTTGATTTAAATAAATAAACATAGTTATGTATTCTGCGTATGGATATTTATTATAAACATATTTGTTTTTCTGCTAAATATTTTATTTTGGTTAAGGTGACGGGTGTATTCACCTTATCATTTAAATTTATAAATAAACAAAAGTAATCATTTACATGTATTTTGCATTTATTATTATTTGACCTAGTAATAATAACCTTCGAAATAAACAACATTTTAAAAGTTTTGTAAGAAAATAAAGTATATTACTTTTTGTTCAAGTATGTGTATATGTTTTTTTTACGTTAAATACTGTTGTTAAGATAATATATCTTCATCATCATCATCATCATTTCAGCCCGTTGGCACCCACTGCTGAGTATAGGCCTCCTCTTTATTATGCCATTCCCTTCGGTCCCTTGCGACTCTCATCCACTTCTTCTTCTTCTTCTTATCGTGTCGATGCTACAACTGTATTTTGTTGTAGCATCGTGTCATCCACTGATATATATATATAATATATCTTATTAAATATTAATACTTACATAAATATTTTATTATCTTTGGTATGTCTTTTGAGTTGTAAAGTTTCCTAAATGATTGTATTTGAAATGTCGTGAGTAATAACGTATTTTATATCCATCTACAGTTACAAAAAAATGAAACTACAATATATTTAATTTATTATTTTCAGGAACTCTCCACACGACGAAGCGCCGTTAAAGCTCTCGACAGACGAGCCACTGCAGCTCGGACCTCCGCCTCGAACCTGCTACCCACTGGTAGTGATCCTGGCGCGAGATGTTAGAGATACCGGCGAACTGCGACCTGATGATACGGTGAGATCTTACACTTATTTAATTAATTATTTTAATTAAGTACTTACCTTGTTTATACTTATTAAGTATGTATATATTCCATGTAAGTATGTATTTATAAAAAAAAAGTATTGTATCAGTTATCTAGTTCCCATAGTACAAGCTTTGCTTACTTTGGGACTAGAGTGTATTGACTGAAATGTCCATTAATATTTATTTATTATTATTATTTATTTATATTTCAATCCAAATTACGTAATAGGAGACATATTTGATTCGTTTTTTTTAGTACTAGATATACGAAAGCTCAGTTGGTAGTAGCTCTGCCTTATATGCTGTGAGTCGTGGGTTCGATTCCCGTCCAGAGCAAATGTTTGTGTGATGATAATATTTGTCCTGTGTCTGGGTGTTACTATGTATTTTATGTATGTATGTATTTACAAAAAAAAAGTAAATAAGTGTTCTATCAGCAATCTAGTTCCCATAGTACAAGCTTTGCTTAGTTTGGGACTGGAGTGTATTGAGTGAATGTCCATGAATATCTACATATACTTAGTGAAAAATTTGGTTCTCGCGTCATCTATAAGGCCTTCCTTAGACTAGAACTATGGGTACCAAACATGACTTTTAGACACTTGGTCGCATGGAACTGGCATCTAGAATCACCTAGTATGTAAGATGATTCTAAATGATTCTTGTGATTTTATTGAGTAAAGTAATTATTGACTTTGACTTGTTAAAAGACTCTTTATTTCACCATTTATACGAGTGTTTCGATAATCTAAACTAATATATAATATATATATATATATAATATTATAAAGAGGAAAGATTTGATTGTTTGTTTGTTTGTTTGTTTGTTTGTTTGTTTGTTTGCATCGAATAGGCTCCGAAACTACTGGACCGATTTCAAAAATTCTTTCACTGTTGTGAAGCTACATTATCTGTGCTGAACATAGGCTATATTATATTTTCAAAAAAATTAGGGATCCTTACTAAAACTTCAATTATGTAACCCAAGGTGTAAAAGAAATTCCTTACATCGCGTGCGCTGCGGAAACTATTGATGATAGAAAGAAATTATGTACTACAATTTTGTAGAACACATCATCATCCACAAAAAAGTCAGCGACAGCATATGTCTAACTATTATAGATATGTCATAATAAGTGTTTTAATATCAAAAAAATATAATTAAAATGACGTCGCCAGAAAACGTTCTATATTTGTACTTAGGTATTAATCCTTATCTAAATAAATTACTTTAAAATTAAGACTGCTTCAATACCTTTCTATTACTTTTTAAATTATTGAATTCGGACATTCCATTCGAAAGATATCACGAGTTCAAAAATGTAAGTACTTATTAGAAAAAAGTCAGCGGGCGCCGCGCCGCTGCCGGTCACGGGAGTATAATGCGGGGGGTTACATACTATAGGGTCTATATTTTTTATCATTTCGAAAATACATTTATACTGAGTAACATAATTAGCTATATTATAATGATATTTATTTATATAGGCTACCCGTGCGAAGCCGGGGCGTACTACTAGTAAACTATAAATAGATATAAATACATGAATTTGAGGAAATAATGCGAACAAAAACAATTCAAAACATGCACTTATCATACCTACATTAGGAAAAGGTTTGTATGGGTTAAAATTAATTAACAAAAAAATCAATATATGTACTTGTAAGTAATTTATATGATATATACGCTTCTGATTGGTACTGATTTGGATCAGTTAATCTATAGATCGTTTGCAACGGTCTGAAGATGGCTCAAATGTTTCTTATGTATTTTATATATACCTATGTACATTTCGTAAATACTGTAATAGTCGTAAGTTTGTACATTTATATTGACGACCGAAGTGGCGCGGCAGGCGGAGGTCCGCCTGCGGGTTCGATTCCCGCCTTAAGATAAATGTTTGTACGATCTGCAAATATTTATTCCGGGTGTTCTGGTTATTTTATATGTATAATAAAAAATATCTATCTATGTAATGTATTGTATTAGTCAGTCTTCTAGTACCTACCTATAACAAAAGCTCTGCTTGGCTTGGGGCTAGATGATGTTGTGTGGATTGTCCAGCATTATATTATATGAAATACATTATTTATTAAATGTTGTATGTATTACAGGTAGCACTAATTAGTGTGATTCACATCAGAGACGAGCAATGCCCTCTGCCTAGTGGTATCATTGCGCAGTATTTGAAGCAAGCGAACGGACATCTTTCTTGTTTGAAGGTATATATCTAACTATATTTTGCTTTATTTTGACCGAAAACAGGGCTCAGTGGCGCATCTTGGGCGAGATCTACGTCCAGCAGTGAACTGACATAGGTTGATGATGATGATGATGAACTATAAATATCTTCTTCTTCTTCTTATTTAAGAGCTACGCTCTTGCCCGCGCAATGAGTGCAAGTCACGCCATTTATTTCTTTCAAGGGCCCCCTCCCTATACGACACGAGGGCAACCTTCATCTTTACTTGGCTCATGTAGTTTATCCTTGGCCTTCTATATTAACTATAAATATAAGTGACTTATATTTCAGTAACTATACATATAAGTGACTTATATTTCAGTGACTATACATATAAGTGACTTATATTTCAGTAACTATACATATAAGTGACTTATATTTCAGTAACTATACATAAAAGTGACTTATATTTCAGTAACTATACATATAAGTGACTTATATTTCAGTAACTATACATATAAGTGACTTATATTTCAGTAACTATACATATAAGTGACTTATATTTCAGTAACTATACATATAAGTGACTTATATTTCAGTAACTATAAATATAAGTGACTTATATTTCAGTAACTATACATATAAGTGACTTATATTTCAGAAACTATACATATAAGTGACTTATATTTCAGTAACTATAAATATAAGTGACTTATATTTCAGTAACTATAAATATAAGTGACTTATATTTCAGTAACTATACATATAAGTGACTTATATTTCAGTAACTATACATATAAGTGACTTATATTTCAGTAACTATACATATAAGTGACTTATATTTCAGTAACTATACATATAAGTGACTTATATTTCAGTAACTATACATGAAAGTGACTTATATTTCAGTAACTATACATATAAGTGACTTATATTTCAGTGACTATACATATAAGTGACTTATATTTCAGTAACTATACATATAAGTGACTTATATTTCAGTAACTATACATGAAAGTAACTTATATTTCAGTAACTATACATTTAAGTGACTTATATTTCAGTAACTATACATATAAGTGACTTATATTTCAGTAACTATACATATAAGTGACTTATATTTCAGTAACTATAAATATAAGTGACTTATATTTCAGTAACTATACATATAAGTGACTTATATTTCAGTAACTATAAATATAAGTGACTTATATTTCAGTAACTATACATATAAGTGACTTATATTTCAGTAACTATACATTTATGTGACTTATATTTCAGTAAGTATTTTTTTTTCCCTAACCTATATTGTCCCACTGCTGGGCAAAGGTCTCCCCCAAAGTCCTCCACTCATCCCAGTCCTTGGCGACATTCCACCAATCTTTTTCGTGGCGTCCAGATCATCCTTCCAACGCCTTTTCGGCCGACCATCAGTAAGTATAAGTGAGTATAATATTTCAGCAACTGTACGTGAGCGGTGAATGCGGCTCGGGCTCGGGGTACACCGATACGGATGACGCGGACGCGGCGGCGGGCGAGGCGCTGTGCTGTGTGTGCGCCGCCGCGCCCCTCGAGCGGGCCCTACTCCCCTGTCGACACGCCTGTCTTTGCGCTAGGTGTCTGCGTAAGTTTATACAGCTGTACCTCTACCATGAGTTGTCACAGTAAAATCGCCTGACTTTACTACAGCAGTTACGTATAGTATATATACTTAGTATAGTAAAAACTCATACATGACCCGTACAATCTATACTTGCTAGCGTCTGTAGTTAAAAAAATGTATGAAGATTTGTACAGCGCCTCTAGCGGATAGTTGGGTACTAAAATTCGTAATACTAATATTTACGTAACTACTGTAGTAAAGTCAGGCGATTTTACTGTGACAACTCATGGTAGAAGTACTGATATAGAGAGGGAATACTTATATCATATTATATACAACTATTATATTATGATATAGTATATTATATATCATATTACATTCGATCTGTAAA
Source organism: Ecliptopera silaceata (assembly GCA_932527185.1). NCBI lineage: Eukaryota > Metazoa > Arthropoda > Insecta > Lepidoptera > Geometridae > Ecliptopera > Ecliptopera silaceata. Next base: position 1,372,880 of record OW052208.1, on the reverse strand, counting down.
TATTTATTCCGGATGTTCTGGGTATTTTATATGTAAAATAAAAAATATAAATAAATAATAATAATGCTGGACAATCCACACAACATCATCTAGCCCCAAGCTAAGCAGAGCTTGTGTTATGAGTACTAGAAGACTGACATACTTAATATTATACATTACATAGATAGATATTTTTTATTATACATATAATACCCAGAACACCCGGAATAAATATTTGCAGAACATACAAACATTTATTCCGAGGCGGGAATCGAACCCGCAACCTTCCGCGTCGCAGGCGGACCATCGCCCACCGCGCCACATCGGTCGTCTATCTATGTAATGTATTGTATAAAGTATGTCAGTCTTCTAGTACCCATAACACAAGCTCTGCTTAGCTTGGGGCTAGATGATGTTGTGTGCATTGTCCAGCATTATTTATTTATATATAATGAGTAACAAACATACATTCATCCATTTATACTTTCACGCTTAAAAATAAGCGCGAATGTTTGTATGGATGGATGTGTGAATGTATGTTATTAATCTTTCACGCAATAACTACTGAATGGATTTTAATGAAACTTTACAATAATGTAGTTAATACAACTTTACATGATCGTATGTATAAGATTATGTATTCTGATATATAAACTACATTCTAGTTGTATATTATATTTATTCCGGCTGTTCTGGGTATTTTATATGAAAAACCTGTGTAATGTATTGTATTAAATATGTCAGTATTCTAGTACCCATAACACAAGCTCTGCTTAGCTTGGGACTAGATGATGTTGTGTGGATTATTTATTTTTTATATGATGTTGTTCACATAAGTGTAGATGTGATCATTATATTTATCTTAAACTCAACTGCGAATGTTCTAGACCAGACTACAAGATAAGACGTACATTAGTACAATTATGCACGTATTTAAACGAATTGGTATTCAACCCGCTTGCATCCTATTCGGTCAAAGTGTCAATACCCAATGCATAGTACAATGTTTTAGTACTGCAACTATAAATAAATAAATTCTTTATTTTCCCAAAACATAGATGAAACATATAAATACAAATAAAGTTACAATAAGTGTCAGGCATTCAAATTTGACATTTGTATTTGTTATTGAGAACCTACACTAAGATTAGAATCTTGGTGTACTATGGATGTAGTGGGTTCGATTCTCACTTAGGGATAATGTTTTATGCTTATAATTAAAGTTTTTTGTTGTGTTTATGGGTGATATAAAGCAAAAAATAATTTGGTTTCTAGTAAAAGTATTTCAAAATGAATAATAAATAATTTATGTATTTTTCTATATTTAAGTTATATATTGATTACCTATAGTTTTCTTATTAATAATTACTTAAATAATTTATCAAGGTTTTAACATAATTTTAGATTTATCCTTTAAACTTACGCATCGTAATATATTTCATATCTATTTTGTTTATTTTTAAATATTACTTCCACTCAAATGCATTATGCCAATGTTATTATCTGACGCTCATAAAAACCTTATCTAAATGACTACATATATTATAGAGTTTTTTATAATATATCTACATATGTTAAAGGGTTTTTATTAGCGTTTTTCAAGTTGCGGTACTATAAAATCTACACTTGTATGGGCGTCTGCCAATGTCATCGGTACATTGCGCCTTGGGAGCGACCTTTAGATAACGCGCGCGTGCCCGGGGACCAAATGAACGCATTATATAACTAAGATCCGTGATACTGCATATAGTGCATAGGATCTTTAGTAGATATAGTATTGGATTGGATTTTATTATCTTTTTGTATTGGAGTCAAAAAAATTCAACAGGTTCTAGACGCAAAGAACTCGAAAAGTGTCAAAACTTTTTGCTTGGTGAAACAATTTTGATGATTTTAACCCCTTTTAAATTTGCAGTTTTTGATTTATCCCTAACAATTCATTTTTAGTTGCTATATTATATTTTGAATAGTTAAATATATATTTAATTTCATCTAGTTTAACAGGCTTTTATTTTGTCCAAATGCAATAATGTAGTCATAATTTCAATTTGTTTAAATACATACATAGAATACAATAGAAACACAAAGACACAGAACAAATATTTATGTTTATAACACAAACATTTGCTCTGGGTGGGAATCGAACCCACTAGCCACAGCATGGAAGGCAGAGCTACTACCAACTGAGCTGTGACGCCTGTCTAATAGTTCTAAAGCAAGACCCAACTGATGTTAAGCGGTAAATTACCATTAAATTTGCAGCAAAACTGGACAAATGCCCGATCTGCCGGTCGGTGATATCCTCATACTTCTGCATCCGCAACGAAGACGACTCCATGTCGGAGCTGAAGCAGCAACGGTTCCCATTCAACCGGCGGCTGTTCAACCTGTTCCATTACCATTAATGTGAGTTTTAGTATCATTATTTTGAGTATCATTAATGTGAGTTATGAAATCATTAATTTGAGTTTACATTATACCTACTGAGTTTTAGTATAATGCATACTGTTTTAATGATAATGATTATGTGTTTTATAATATCATTATTTGAGATCCTTTATGATTAATTGTCATTCATTACAATATCATTGATTTCAGTTGAATTTTTGTGATTGTGAAAATTATAACGATTGTGTGTTTTATTTTCATTATTTTGAGTTTATTATCATCAATTATTAATTTGAGTGCTATCATAATTAATTGTGATTTCCATTAACAAAAAGTTAATCTATGTAAGAAGTTTTTTTATTATGTTTGTTAATATTATTATGACGTTAGTTAGTACATATTATGACGTATCATATTATTATATTATGTTTGCTAATATTACTGTTTTCTCTCAACAGGGTCCGACGCAGGATTATTAAAAAAAAATGAAACTCATTGTGAGTGATTTGTGTATTTACGAAATTCTAGTTATAATGTTGAACCACAGTCACGTTTCATAATACATAGAATATAATAACAAAAATCTTCGGACTAAGGTTTGAATCCCAGATTTTTGTGATTTAAAGTAATTAAAAAAAGACGTTTTCTCCACATCTGTGTAGTTTTGACTTCACTGATTAGAAATATTGTACAATTTGAATTATTGTTTGCCTTTTTAGGTAAATATTTTATTTGTTTTCTGAAATATTTAGTTCTTCATATTAAAATTTGTATACATTCGTCTTAAATAATGCTTAAAAGTGATGCTAGTTATCAAACGTTTTAGTGAATTGAAATTCATTAAAAAATAGCTTAACCTCATTTAATGTTAAATAATTCATGAATTATATCTACAATAATATTAAAATTACAAAAATTAAAATGAATAATATTGAAATTTTTGCGATTTTCCATTTTAACATTAAAGGAGAATGGGCAATTCTCTATGGAGCGTGGGCCACGACAAAAAACTTCGTGACTTTGTGGCAACCTTGAGGGACATTTTTTTTTGTTGTGACCCAAAGTGCCCATTCTGCTTTAGAAACGTTGAAAAAACCATAGAAATAGAAAAAAACTATGTTTTGTCTATCTAGCTTTTGTTATCTGCGGATAGAAGACAAGATATTTTTTTCATTTTTTCATTGGTTGTTAAGCTTATTACACACTCGGAATGTAATTTATATTACATCTCATGATTCTGCAACAAAAGATCTATATTTAAATATGTATAGTACGAGTGTGTGATCCTTTAATAACTAATGAAATAAGAAATTATCTGTAGCGTTAAAATTTCATTAAATATAGTAACAAAATGAATAGCACGAATAAATTTGCATGACAGTCGCTGCGTGTAAACTTAACATATTCGAGTTACACGCGCATCAACGCCAGCTTGACTGTCAAACGTTACGTTTACGATTATCGTAACCGTAACGTATTTAAGACACACTGCGCGCTAACGATGCAGCGTTCGACAGTAAAACTGATCTTGACGCGCAGTCTATCTCAAATACGTCTTCGATACGTTTACGATTCACATTTATTCGTGCTGCCCTAGACCTCTATAGTGGCTCTACCATGAGTTTTTACTGTACTATATTTACTATACTCGCTAGCGTCGGTAGTTAAAAAAATGTATGAAGATTTGTACAGCGCCTCTAGCGGATAGTTGGGTACTAAAATTCGTCATACTAATATTGACGTAACTACTGTAGTAAAGTCAGGCGATTTTACTGTGACAACTCATGGTAGAGCCACTGAGCACGAATAAATGTGACAATCGTAAACGTAACGTGACACACTACGCGCTAACGATGCAGCGTTCGACAGTAAAACTGATGTTGACGCGCAGTGTATCTCAAATACGTCTTCGTTTACGATTGTCACAATTATTCGTGCTGACCTAGACCTCAAATTTTAAAGTTAATATTTAGTGTTAATTTTGAGTTGTAGTTGTAAGTGTGTGGGTGCAAATATTGGAACTGTGATACGGATAGTAAGCGTTGTAAATATATAATAATGTGTGATTTGTAGAAGTAGATTTTGATAAAAGTCAAATTATTACGCATTGTAGGAAAGTAGCCAACGGCGGATCCAGGGGGGGGGGGGTCATGGGGGTCATGACCCCCCCTGAGCTGGTTCCAGGACTTAGGTAAACCACTAATTGAACATATTTTTTATTTTATTTATATAAATTCTTGACTTGACCACGACTGTGTGACCCACCCCTGGCGCCAAAACATGATCGTGACCCCCCCCCCTGGCGCCAAAACTTGATCGTGACCCCCCCCTGGAGCCAAAGCTGGATCCGCCCTTGAAAGTAGCATCTACACCTCAATATTATAACAGTCTATCTTATAAAAAGTTAGCGCAGACTTGAAGTACTGATCACCATACGTAATGATGACTTAAAGTCAACGCTAACTTTTTATAAGATATTATCTTTAATAGTTAAAAATCTGGACAGTTTTAATTATAATGCTTTCAAAACATAGATTTGAGAGATTTTTATGCAGTTAGATATTGATACTAATAAACAAAGGGTTAGATTGTTAGGGTTAAACTACACATAATATTAATAGCAACGAAATCCGCTTATTTAGTAGTCAGCTTATTTTTTTAATGAACGTAAATTACGTTTATTAAATAAATAAATAAATAATGCAGGACAATCCACACAACATCATCTAGCCCCAAGCTAAGCAGAGCTTGTATTATGGGTACTGACATACTTAATACAATAACATTACATAGATAGATATTTTTTTATTATATACATATAAATACCCAGAACACCCAGAATAAATATTTGCAGATCATACAAACATTTATTCCAAGGCGGGAATCGAACCCGCAACCTTCCGCGTCGCAGGCGGACCATCGCCCACCGCGCCACATCGGTCTTAAAAAAATAAGCTGACTGAAACAAGCGGTTATGTGTAGTTTGACCGTACAATCCCCGGTTGTAGCTATGGCACATCGTGAATAGACTTAAATTCAGTAGATGTAGTCATAGAATCCTATAGTAGACGATAAAACTTTCTTCAAAATTCAATCTTATCCTAAACGTATTATAAATGAATTTTTAGATGATAACAGAATATTTTTGTATGAAACTTGTTGTGAATAGTTAGGGTGAACGCCGGTTATAGACACCACACAATATTAAGTACTAAACATTATTTAATAATTATACTTTGGGAGTAAAATAATAACCGCATCTAACTAAAAAGACTTTCAGAAATTAACACTTAAAATGAATCAACTGTGACTCTGTTTATTCCATTTCAACCGACTTCAAAAAATGGAGGTTCTCCTTTATAATTTTTTGTGTCACTTTTCCATCTTTTTCTTAGAAACAATTTTATTTTTGATTGTTTTTGTTATCGATCACGAAATATGATTATCCCAAAATTACTCTGTTTAATAACGTTTGGTACTTTTAAAATAATTTCAATAAACAAGTGCGGTGTCGATTCCCAGTGTCATCACTCTACTTGATTATATGTAGTCTTCCATCTAGTACCCTAACTTAGATCTCATTACTCAATCTGCAATTCTCGACAAAATGTAACGTTAGTAATGATAATTTTTTTTGAAAATATTTTGCCGTCCAAAATTGCAATAAATGAAGATGATTTTTGAAGGCTCCTTTACATTCTGCTATTTTCTAGTCAATAAAAGAACAATCTATGTTAGAATAATACATATCTGTACCCCAAGTACGAGTTTGTGCACACACGGATCGTAGAGACGCAATCGCCGAGCGTCACCGATTTTGTATGGAAATCCAAGCTTCTCAAAAAGTCTACTAGGGGCGCTGCTTGGATTTCCATACAAAATCGGTGGCGCTCGGCGATTGCGTCTCTGCGATCCGTGTGTTTACAAACTCGTACTTGGGGTACAGTTTCCAGATTTGCCCCTGAGTACCTTTAAATAAAGTTTGTATCAGTGTTTATAATAATAAAGCTACTTAGAAAAACATTAGTTGAAGTTATCTTAATTAACCAAGAACCAGCCGTCATTATGTTTAACTTGAAAGAAAATAACTTCAAATATGTTTTGATTTTATTTGTAGTTTTACATTTTTAATTTTGTATAAATATGAAACTGATTATGTATTGATCAAGAATTAGATTTGAGTTATTCAACATAAAAAGTATAAAAAAGGGATAAAATAGGCCTGACATGTTTATATGTATACTACACGTAGCCAGTAGATCTACCATGAGTTTTTACTATACTATATTTACTATACTCGCTAGCGTCTGTAGTTAAAAAAATGTATGAAGATTTGTACAGCGCCTCTAGCGGATAGTTGGGTACTAAAATTTGTCATACTAATATTGACGTAACTACTGTAGTAAAGTCAGGCGATTTTACTGTGACAACTCATGGTAGATACACTGGAATATTCAAAATCGGATTGTAGATTTATTCCTCAACACGAGAGACTTTATTTTTAATTCATATGAACTTTTCACAATAAATCCAATCACTGTTACTCATTGTAACTTCTTTAACAAAGAGTACCCAACTTGTTACAGTGGTGCAAGTGTTACATTGGTGCAACAGTGTTACAATTGTGCAACAGTGTTACAATTGTGCAACAGTGTTACAATTGTGCAACAGTGTTACAATTGTGCAACAGTGTTACAATTGTGCAACAGTGTTACAATTGTGCAACAGTGTTACAATTGTGCAACAGTGTTACAATTGTGCAACAGTGTTACAATTGTGCAACAGTGTTACTCTTGTGCAAAATGTTACTCTTGTGCAGCAGTGCTACACTTTGTAATCGTGTTACTCGATGGAAAAAACATTCCACTGAGTTACAAGTGAGATGATCTAGTGTGACTTGTTGGGAACCCATCAAATTATATCATGATGGAGAATAAACCTAGTATTTCATGAAATTGACATGTTTTGCAGTCACAGCATGTATGGACTTAAATATATATGTAAAGGAGTCTAAATATGTTTTGGTATGTTCGTTCCTTACAGATAGTACTGCCAACTTGAATCCTATGAGGCTATAAGTTTTGATGAAGTTTGTTTGAGCGGATAGAGTATATTTTGTTTATTTTAACGTAATTCTGAATAAATATAAGAATTGCCAAAGTATAATGTTGTATTATTTCTCTGCCTTACTATATATTTGGAAACTAGCTTGCATGTGAAGTACAAAAAGAAACACTTAGCGCTAACAGCAACTAATAAAGGGTGGGTATCTAGTATGAAACTGAAACTAGTAGATTAAATTCGAATAAGGTTATTCTTTCCAACACGATGCTACAACGAAATACAGAGCCCTTAGTGCGTTTGTCCACCGCCGCCGTCACCGTCACGTCACCGAGAACGAGATTATTTCGGGCTAAGTTTAGTATGGCGGCCGGGATGACGGCGCTCGGGTGACGGATGTGCGGTGGACACGCGGCTCAAGTAAATTAGTCCAGTCAAATTACGAAATAAATAAACATGAGCGAATACAGTTTGGGGACTTTGAGGATCGATAGGGGGGTGTATTCTGAGCATACATTCCAATTTGAGGGGTTGTACTGAGGTCAGCTCAAGGTCATTTCGATGGAAACGCGTTTCATTCGATATCTCGAGAATGGATAGTGTTAGGCGAAAAATTGTTGAGACCTTTTCTTTTCCAAACAAAATTTACAAACTTTTTTATTTGAAACTTTTTTTTATAACATTAATATTTTTCAACTTATTACTCCCGCAAGGCAAAAATTTTACTTTTTTTTCATTTTTCGTCGTTTTCTCCCCAACCATTCAATTTTATTAAATTTTACCGATCATCAAAGTGTAGATCTTTTAATCATGAACAGTTTTGTCCTTAAACTTTTTTCCGTAGTGCCAATACCTTCGGAGTTATATATTACTTTACCGAGCGAAATCCGCGCCACTGTCGCAATATAAAAAGGCCAATCGATTAAACTATTAAAAAATTAAGTATTTAATTTGGGTAAATTTTTGGGTTAATTTGGGTAAGAAGTAAATTAACAATTAAAACTGTTTTACACATTTATTGATAGAAAAATAATTTATAAAAATAATAATATATCGGTAAAGTAATATATAACTCCGAAGGTATTGGCACTACGGAAAAAAGTTTAAGGACAAAACTGTTCATAATTAAAAGATCTACACTTTGATGATCGGTAAAATTTAATAAAATTGAATGGTTGGGGAGAAAACGACGAAAAATGTAAAAAAAGTAAAATTTTTGCCTTGCGGGAGTAATAAGTTGAAAAATATTAATGTTATAAAAAAAAGTTTCAAATAAAAAAGTTTGTAAATTTTGTTTGGAAAAGAAAAGGTCTCAACAATTTTTCGCCTAACACTAACCATTCTCGAGATATCGAATGAAACGCGTTTCCATCGAAATGACCTTGAGCTGACCTCATTACAACCCCTCAAATTGGAATGTATGCTCAGAATACACCCCCCTATCGATCCTCAAAGTCCCCAAACTGTGTTCGCTCATGTTTATTTAACTCGTTTTTAGCCATAATTTGACTGGACTAAATGTATGTAATTGTATGTACCGCTACTTCGGCGCCGTCATCTCGTTCTCGGTGACGTGACGGTGACGGCGGCGGTGGACAAACGGCCTTAGTCCGAGCTTGAATTTTAAAACTCGCTACTCTCGAGCCGAGAGTCGTCTCTCGGATCTCTCTCTCTACTTCTTACAAAAATATAAAGGACATCCGAGAGACGACTCTCGGCTCGAGAGTAGGGAGTTTTAAAATGCAGGCTCGGACTAAGCCCTCAGTTGTAGCGTCGACACGATAAGAAGAAGGTTATTCTTAACATAAAATAGATATTATCTAACGAACAGCTTTATTAGCCTGTGCTTCAGATTGCACCTATTCTGCACTAAATGACTGCATACTCAAAAATCAAATATGTTTCACTTGATTGCTGGGGAGCACATCTTTGAGGGTTCATATTCAGTCTTTAATAAAACAACTATTTTCTTCATCTAATTTTATTTTGAGAACAGATTTAAAGGTACTTACATACAGTTCTATTGCTGGTTTGGACATAAATTATGAATAGAATATACACTATTGCACACATAAGAAAAAAACTTAAATACCTTAAAGTATACCTAATAAAAGTATTATCTAGTTAATAGATACAATGGTGAAACAAATTGATCACAAGTGGTACTGTTAGCTTTCAAAACATTATCAAAAATAATCTAGATTATAACTATAGCATCGACACTATAAGTAGATACAATGGGCTATGACTTAACTATATAATATAGACAAAAGTACAACATCATTCTGTGAGAAAATGTAAAACTATCCTACATATTCAATACTCAATATATTTATTGCATTCATAATGGTACATGTCAGGTTACAAATATTGTTAATGTTAGTTTCACACATGAACCCTCTTAAAGGGTATCGCAATATTGCTATTTTTTAATCTTTTCTAAGCAAAGCTTCGAGAATACATATCAGCAATCTTATACAACTTAGCTTAGCGATATCTCATTAATAAGAATCAATCTCATTAATAAGAATCAAAGTCCTGACTGACTGACGGCTGACGTACAAGCCACAGCCCAAACCGCTGGTCCTAGAGACTTGAAATTTGGAAGGCGTGTTCCTGGAGTGACTGTGTGGCGTACTAAGGCAGGAATTTTGGAAATAACGCTCCGGAGCCCTAAAAAAAGGCTTTGAAGTTTGTATGCAGAATCTTATCCCGTGAACCGATTGACTTGAAACTTGGTACGCATAATGTTGACGCGAAATAAAATGGATCTGCATTTTTAGATTTTGCAAAATCATCCCCATTTCCCTAAAATTGAGTAAGTAAAGTTTAAAATTTCGATTTAGTATACGATTTCGAGTAGAGATGGCGCTGTCACGCGTGGCGTAATCCTAGAACGCGCTATCGATGCGTTTTGGCAATGTGTTATAGGTAAGTCGATCGGTATTAGCAATAGTTTCGTTGGATCGAGTTATTTTGTTAGGTAATTTAGGGTTGCGTGCGTACCTAATTACCGCTGACGGTAATATATCGTATACGATTTAGTATAAGATTTCGAGTATAGATGGCGCTGTCACGCGTGGCGTAATCCTAGAACGCGCTATCGGTGCGTTTTGGCAATGTGTTTTATGTCGATCGGTATTGGCGATTGTTTCGTTAAGTTATTTTGTTAGGTAAATTAGGGTTGCGTACCCAATTACCGTCAGCGGTAACTGCTGACGAATAAATATTTAAAAACAAAATGTTAAATAATCAAGGGGTGCTCAAAGTCACATACAAAAACATAATTTACTTAGATGGTTGGTTTTTTTGTTTTATTATTATTATTAAACGGTTTTACTTAGCTCACTCCGTTTGTTTTATTCTTGGGTCAAATTTAGTAATTCAAATTTCACCCTCTTCTTGTCAACCGATCAATCTGAAATTTTGTATACACTTTGGATTTTGATGACAATACAAGTATGTTTATTCATTATCATTACAAATTCAAGATGGCCGCCGCTACAAAATGGCGGATAAGTTATGTTTTATTAATCCCATCAATATGGGTATCAAATGAAAGGGCTCAACAAGCCGAATACAATATACTATAAAAAAATGAAATCCAAGATGGCGGCCGCTGCAAAATGGCGGATAACGTAGGTTTTATCAATCCCATCAATATGGGTATCAAATGAAAGGGGTCAACAAGCAGAATACAATATACTATAAAAAATTGAAATCCAAGATGGCGGATAACGCAGGTTTTATCAATCCCATCAATATGGGTATCAAATGAAAGGGCTCAACAAGCAGAATACAATATACTATAAAAAAATGAAATCCAAGATGGCGGCCGCTACAAAATGGCGGATAACGTAGGATTTATCAATCCCATCAATATGGGTATCAAATGAAAGGGCTCAACAAGCAGAATACAATATACTATAAAAAAATGAAATCCAAGATGGCGGCCGCTACAAAATGGCGGATAACGTAGGTTTTATCAATCCCATCAATATGGGTATCAAATGAAAGTGCTCAACTTTGGACTACGTATAGAGGAGTTGGACTGCAATAAACTAATGGGCAAGAAACCTTGCAATAATAAAGCACTAAATGAATTAAACAGAATGCGAAATAAAAACTAAAAATAAAAAAAGGTAAAAAAACTTTTTAAGTTAAACGGTTTTATGTTAAACATACATTGCAATGTTTAGGATAAATGTACTAAAAACCAAAAAATAATAAAATAGATACAGTCGTGGGAATTATAAACATATGCATAGACTAGACTAAAATAAAACCGTGGGGCACGTCAATTGTCTACAATCGTTGATTAAAATGTTTGTAGACAATATTTTAAAAATATTTTAAAATTCCTTCGTGGGAAAGGGGGCAAGTGTGTTGTAACGTTATTAATCGACGAATTTTAATCAAATTATTAAGAGGCGCTCTGTGACTTAATTTTACTCTAATGAATGCAATAAAATGAGGGAAGTTTTCTGTAGCGTTATTTATCGACGAAAGTGAAAAATTTGAAAAAAGGAAGTTTGTAGTAGCGTTTTTTATGGACGATTTCAATCAAGTTTGAGATTCAGAGCGTTTTCACATTATCCGATCCGATATCGGGGTGAGTAAAATGTATTGAAAATGTACCTGTCTTTCATATTGTCCGGCCCGATATCGGATATCGGAGCCGGCACCGATATGCTGGCGGTACCATCGGACGCCCTATCGGATAATGAGAAAACGCTCTCACTCTACGAGCGTTTTCACATTATTCGATCGGGATATCGGATCAGCGTCCGATCCGATATCGGGGTAAGTAAAATGTATGAAATATGTACCTCCGATATCCGATATCGGTGTCGGACGCCGATCCGATATCGGGGTAAGTAAAATTAAATTAAATAGGTAAATATTTCATACATTTTACCTACCCCGATATCGGATCGGCGTCCGACAACGATATCGGATCGGATAATATGAAAACGCTCTTAGGGCTCTTTCAATTTATGCGTTTCGTATCGGACCGCTGCAGTGCCGAAGCGGTGCGTTCGTCGTACGGCGTAAGGACGGACGGTCGTTTGATTTCATACAAAATGCACGGTGCGGAAACAGTGCGGCGTCCGTACCGCGAACGTTCGACAGCAGGACGGCAACGTTGCAACCCCACGTGTTCAGTTCAGTGCGTTCATAGTGCGGTGACAAGAAGGAGGCTAATTTCTAAACGGTAATTACCGTTTAGAAATTAGCCTCCTTCTTAATAATCTATCTTAATATTATATCTATCATCCATTATAAATTTATAATGGATAATGGAAATCACCACAATCATGGGTGCCGTGATTACACAACCAAGGAAAACACAGCCACGGAATGTACAGCCCGGAATCGGTGACCATTTTGGCATCCAATTCCGGGCTGTGCATTCCGTGGCTGTGTTTTCCTTGGTTGTACATTCCCGACACGTGTTGGGAATTTGATGCCAAATGACGTCATAGCATATGCTTCGTTTGCACTTACTCGAATTTTTCGTTTAGCCGATCATGTACAAGTAGCTAACTATGCCACTGTCAAAATATTATTTTTAAACTTATTTTTTTTCATGTGTGATGCGTCACAGTAGGTTACGGTTTTTTTTTTTTTTTTCTGTAAGTATCCCTCCTTAAGTTACTGTTTATTTATATCTACATTTGTATTAAGTTAGCACGCCAACCATTTTCTCGACCTTTAAGGTCGGCAGGCAGAAAATGCTTATAGCATTAAGCCCACCTTTTGTACATTACATTTATTGTGCAATAAAGTGTTAAATAAATAAATAAATTATTGAATTGGATTGTTTTCTTTTCATATTATAATCTGTGCAGTTTATCTTTATCAAAATGGGATAGTAACATTTTAATCTTTGGTTTCATCTAAACGAAGCATAGACTAGGCTTTAGTTTAGACCAATCAGAGCAATGGTCGCCAATTCCATGGTCGTGTTTTCCACGGCTGTACATTCCGTGATTGGACATTCCCAACACATGTCGGGAATGCGCAGCCCGGATTTCATGTACATTTTGGCTGCGAATTCCTGGTTGCGTATTCCTGGCTGTGCTTTTCGTGGTCGTACATTCCGGGTCGTGCTTTCCATGGCTGTACATTAACCGGACCCTTGCAAAATCATCGGCTATGGCATAGTTATCAAATACTTAAAAACAGAACATGCTTAGAGGGTTCGCATAGGTACAAAAACATGTTTTTTTTCTTAATCGTTTACATAGGTATGGTAAGGAACTTATAGCGGGCGAGTCCGAGTCGCACTTGGCCTGATTAATTTACTTACGGTAACGGTAATTTAGTGAGTTTTGATTACTTATGTTTTAGTAGTTTACGTTATTGGGTTTTTAGGGTTCGGTAACCAAAGGGTAAAACTAGATCGTATTACTGAGTGTTAAATTTCTGTCTACTTATTTTAAATTCTCTATCACGCATAATTAATATTCAAGGGGGCTTATATATAAACGTAAATTTTATTTATTCGATATTGATAAGGGCAACGGGACATACGGTACGAAAATCTTCGTGCGCCCTTCCCGGTTTTAATAATATGTAAGTACCAATAAGTACTAAGTTTTCCATCTTAGACTGCACTTTACCGTCAATTTCTTTCATAAGAAGATAGTAATAGTAATGGGTTATCGCAAAATCTCTTAAAACGGCACGCGGACGAAGTCGCGGCGGGTACAGCTAGTCTCATTAATAAGAATCAAAGTCCTGACTGACTGACGGCTGACGTACGAGCCACAGCCCAAACCGCTGGTCCTAGAGACTTGAAATTTGGAAGGCGTGTTCCTGGAGTGACTGTGTGGCGTACTAAGGCAGGAATTTTGGAAATAACGCTCCGGAGCCCTAAAATAAGGCTTTGAAGTTTGTATGCAGAATCTTATCCCGTGAACCGATTGACTTGAAACTTGGTACGCATAATGTTGACGCGAAATAAAATGGATCTGCATTTTTAGATTTTGCAAAATCATCCCCATTTCCCTAAAATTGAGTATGTAAAGTTTAAAATTTCGATCGTATACGATTTAGTATACGATTTAGTATACGATTTCGAGTATAGATGGCGCTGTCTCATTTTCTCTTATCCCTTGAACCGATTGACTTGAAACTTGATACGCATAATGTTGACGCGAAATAAAATGGATCTGCATTTTTAGATTTTGCAAAATCATCCCCATTTCCCTAAAATTGAGTAAGTAAAGTTTAAAATTTCGATCGTATACGATTTAGTATACGATTTCGAGTATAGATGGCGCTGTCACGCGTGGCGTAATCCTAGAACGCGCTATCGGTGCGTTTTGGCAATGTGTTATAGGTAAGTCGATCGGTACCTATTAGCAATATTTTCGTTGAATCGAGTTATTTTGATTAGTTATTTATAGTTGCGTACCTACCCAATTACCGCTAATGACGAATAGAATAAATATTTAAAAACTAAAAACAAAATGTTAAATAATCAAGGGGCGCTTATAGTCTTCTCATACAAAAACATAATTTACTTAGATGGTTTGTTTTTTTAATATAATAATATTTTATTAAATATGTATGTATATATATAATAAATAAATAAATATTTTTTATTTATGTACATATATATATTTACATAATAATATTTTAAAATTCCTCCATGGGAAAGGGGCAAGTGTTTTGTAACGTTATTAATCGATGAATTTTAATCAAATTATTAAAGATAAAGATAAAGATAAAGATAAAGATAAAGATAAAGATAAAGATAAAGATAAAGATAAAGATAAAGATAAAGATAAAGATAAAGATAAAGATAAAGATAAAGATAAAGATAAAGATAAAGATAAAGATAAAGATAAAGATAAAGATAAAGATAAAGATAAAGATAAAGATAAAGATAAAGATAAAGATAAAGATAAAGATAAAGATAAAGATAAAGATAAAGATAAAGATAAAGATAAAGATAAAGATAAAGATAAAGATAAAGATAAAGATAAAGATAAAGATAAAGATAAAGATAAAGATAAAGATAAAGATTAAGATTAAGATTAAGATTAAGATTAAGATTAAGATTAAGATAAAGATAAAGATAAAGATAAAGATAAAGATAAAGATAAAGATAAAGATAAAGATAAAGATAAAGATAAAGATAAAGATAAAGATAAAGATAAAGATAAAGATAAAGATAAAGATAAAGATAAAGATAAAGATAAAGATAAAGATAAAGATAAAGATAAAGATAAAGATAAAGATAAAGATAAAGATAAAGATAAAGATAAAGATAAAGATAAAGATAAAGATAAAGATAAAGATAAAGATAAAGATAAAGATAAAGATAAAGATAAAGATAAAGATAAAGATAAAGATAAAGATAAAGATAAAGATAAAGATAAAGATAAAGATAAAGATAAAGATAAAGATAAAGATAAAGATAAAGATAAAGATAAAGATAAAGATAAAGATAAAGATAAAGATAAAGATAAAGATAAAGATAAAGATAAAGATAAAGATAAAGATAAAGATAAAGATAAAGATAAAGATAAAGATAAAGATAAAGATAAAGATAAAGATAAAGATAAAGATAAAGATAAAGATAAAGATAAAGATAAAGATAAAGATAAAGATAAAGATAAAGATAAAGATAAAGATAAAGATAAAGATAAAGATAAAGATAAAGATAAAGATAAAGATAAAGATCGGATATCGGAGCCGGCACCGATATGCTGGCGGTACCATCGGACGCCCTATCGGATAATGAGATAACGCTTTCAATCAAGTTTGAGAGTCAGAGCGTTTTCACATTATCCGATCCGATATCGGTGTCGGACGCTGATCCGATATTGGGGTAAGTAAGATGTATGAAATATGTACCTCCGATATCCGATATCGGGCCGGACATATTTGATAAATTTTACTTACCCCGATATCGGATCAGCGTCCGACACCGATATCGGATCGGATAATGTGAAAACGCTCTTAGGGCTCTTTCAATTTATGCGTTTCGTATCGGACCGCTGCAGTGCCGAAGCGGTGCGTTCGTCGTTCGGCGTAAGGACGGACGGTCGTATGTTTTCATACAAAATGCACGGTGCGGAAACAGTGCGGCGTCCGTACCGCGAGCGTTCGACAGCAGGACGGCAACGTCGTGTCGCAACCCCACGTGTTCAGTTCAGTGCGTTCATTGTGCGGTGACAAGAAGGAGGCAAATTTCTAAACGGTAATTTATAATGGATGATATAAATGTGGAGGAGTCATTTATTGATATAAATGTGGAGGATTTTATAAATGAAATTGAAATACTTACTATATCTATCTAATTCCAGTAATTCGAAGAAACATTCTCTAGGCATTCTTAAGTAGGTAATTAAAAAAAAACTGATTGGGTCTTCTTTTAACCTAAGGTAAAGAGTATGGAAATCACCACAATCATGGGTGCCGTGATTACACGACCAAGGAAAACACAGCCACGGAATGTACAGCCCGGAATCGGTGACCATTTTGGCATCCTATTCCGGGCTGTGCATTCCGTGGCTGTGTTTTCCATGGTTGTACATTCCCGACACGTGTTGGGAATTTGATGCCAAATGACGTCATACTCACTTACTCGAATTTTTCGCTAACTATGCCACTGTCAAAATATTATTTTTTAACTTATTTTTTTTCACGTGTGATGCGTCACAGTAGGTGCGAGGAGCGAAGCGACGAGCGTTAGTTTGATATAGACAACCGCGCCAGAACCTACATGCGTTTAACCATTTGCCAGACAACAATTATTGAATCGGATTGTTTTCTTTTCATATTATAATCTGTGCAGTTTATCTTTATTGTGAACCGATTGACTTGAAACTTGATACACATAATGTTGACACAAAATAAAATAGATCTGCATTTTTACATTTAGCAAAATCATCTGGGGATGATTTTGCTAAATGTAAAAATTTCTCTAGAAAAAATTCCCTGTAAAAATTTCCCTAAGTTTAAAATTTCGATCGTATACGATTTAGTATACGATTTCGAGTATAGATGGCGCTGTCATGCGTGGCGTAATCCTAGAACGCGCTATCGGTGCGTTTTGGCAATGTGTTATAGGTAAGTCGATCGGTATTAGCAATATTTTCGTTGAATCGAGTTATTTTGCTAAGTTATCTAGGGTTGCGTACCCAATTACCGCTAATGACGAATAAATATTTAAAAACAAAATGTTAAATAATCAAGGGGCGCTTATAGTCTCATACAAAGACATAATTTACTTAGATGGTTTGTTTTTTTAATATAATAATATTTTATAAAATATATAACTATTTTCATAATAATATTTTAAAATTCCTCCGTGGGAAAGGGGGCAAGTGTGTTGTAACGATAAAAATCGACGAATTTTAATCAAATTATTAAGAGGCGCTTTGTGACAATTTTACTCTAATGAATGCAATAAAATGAGGGAAGTTTTCTGTAACGTTATTTATAGACGAAAGTCAATGAAAATTGAGACGCACATTAATGACTTGATTTTACACCAAATATTGCAAAAAGGAAGTTTGTAGTAGCGTTTTTTATGAACGATTTCAATCAAGTTTGAGAGTCAGAGCGTTTTCACATTATCCGATCCGATATCGGTGTCGGACGCTGATCCGATATCCGGGTAACTAAAATGTATGAAAAATGTACCTGTCTTTCATATTGTCCGTCTCGATATCGGATATCGGAGCCGACACTGATATGCTGGCGGTACCATCGAACGCCCTATCGGATAATGACACGGCCACGGAATGTACAGCCCGGAATCGGTGACCATTTTGGCATCCAATTCCGGGCTGTGCATTCCGTGGCTGTGTATTACATGGTTGTACATTCCCGACACGTGTTGGGAATTTGATGCCAAATGACGTCATAGCATATGCTTCGTTTGCGCTTACTCGAATTTTTCGTTTAGCCGATCATGTACAAGTAGCTAACTATGCCACTGTCAAAATATTATTTTTAAACTGATTTTTTTTCATGTGTGATGCGTCACAGTAGGTGCGAGGAGCGAAGCGACGAGCGTTAGTTTGATATAGAAAACCGCGCCAGAACCTACATGCGTTGAACCATTTGCCAGATAACAATTATTGAATTGAATTGTTTTCTTTTCATATTATAATCTGTGCAGTCTATCTTTATCAAAATGGGATAGTAACATTTTAATCTTTGGTTTCATCTAAACGAAGCATAGGCTAGGCTTTCGACCAATCTTCTTCTTCTTATCGTGTCGATGCTACAACTGTATTTTGTTGTAGTATCGTATTGGAAAGATTAGCCAGACTAGACACTGCTTTACCGTGCCTAGCTGTTACCGGTGTGTGCCACGAGGAGGCTCTTTCCATGCACCCAATTCATTCCAATTGATTTCGACCAATCAGAGCAATAGACGCCAATTCCATGGTTGTATTTTCCACGGCTCTACATTCCGTGGTTGGACATTCCTAACACATGTCGAGAATGCGCAGCCCGGATTTCATGTACATTTTGGCTGAGAATTCCTGGTTGCGTATTCCTGGCTGTGCTTTCCGTGGTCGTACATTCCGGGTCGTGCTTTCCATGGTTGTACATTAACCGGACATAGTTATTATATTTTAGTCCGGCATAGATATCAAATACTAAAAACAGAACATGCTTAGAGGGTTCGCATAGGTACAAAAACATGTTTTTTTTCTTAATCGTTTACATAGGTATGGCACGGAACTTATAGCGGGCGAGTCCGAGTCGCACTTGGCCTGATTTATTTACTTACGGTAACGGTAATTTAGTGAGTTTTGATTACTTATGTTTTAGTAGTTTACGTTATTGGGTTTTTAGGGTTCGGTAACCAAAGGGTAAAACTAGATCGTATTACTGAGTGTTTAATTTCTGTCTATTTTAAATTCTCTAACTATCACGCATAATTAATATTCAAGGGGGCTTATATATAAACGTAAATTTTATTTATTCGATATTGATAAGGGCAACGGGCCATAGATACGGTACGAAAATCTTCGTGCGCACTTGCCCGGTTTTAAGAATAAGTACCAATATGTACTAAGTTTTCCTTCTTAGACTGCACTTTACCGTCAATTTCTTTCATAAGAAGATAGTAATGGTAATGGGTTATCGCAAAATATCTTAAAACGGCACGCGGACGAAGTCGCGGCGGGTTCAGCTAGTACTTAATAAGATTAAAAAATAAAAAAATAAATAAAATAAGTTTATTGATCAACCAAAGAGCGTACAAAGTAACAGAAACATAACATAAATTAGGACACTAAACAAATAAAAACAAATAGTACATGTCAGTATTTGATGTGGGCTCCTTAATTTCCAAACTAAGTAAAAACTTGTATTTTGGAAATCAGTGATCCTCCTTAAGTGCAGTTACTATAATAAATTTGGCTATTATACTTAGTAATATATTTTAACATTTGAGTTTGTACGCAGTGTGATAGGGTGTGGGTGTGTGGTATGAGTGAGGGTGTGAGGGTGTGTGTGGGGGGGGGGGGGGGTGTATGTTTGTTGTGTAAGTGTAGGGATGTGATGTGTGTTGGTGTGGGGAGATTTATTTAGAGTTTAGCATAATCTTTTCGGTGTCCTCATAGCTTAAGGGTCCCTTCATTGAGCTCTGTGAAATTGGCGAGGTTTCGAATAAGGTTTTTATGAACTGAAACGTTTCACGGTTATAAAAAGATATGCATATCAAAGAATGATTCTTCGAAAGTAGAATGTATTGAAAAAAAAATTGATTTATTAATTAACAACTGAGAAATTAATTAATTTGTAGACAAAGTTTTCGAAAATAAGCAAAAATAGCGTACTTTCGATGGTGATTGTAATCAAAATAATAATAAGGAAGTAATATAAAAAATGAAATATGAAAGAACACTTTGCCGTGAGTAGAAGCTACAAAAAAAATTATCATACGTTCATACAATGTCATATTG
This sequence comes from Ecliptopera silaceata, assembly GCA_932527185.1. Taxonomy (NCBI): domain Eukaryota; kingdom Metazoa; phylum Arthropoda; class Insecta; order Lepidoptera; family Geometridae; genus Ecliptopera; species Ecliptopera silaceata. The sequence continues at coordinate 1,352,505 of OW052208.1, read as the reverse complement.
AAAAGACGGTATGAAAAAAAGCATATTATAAAATTTTACCCTTCAATATAACTGTTATTTCTACGAAGATTATAGAGACTACAGCTGAAATATACCAACTATTTACAAATTCAGGCTTTTCTGATAATAATAAAAAAAAATTGGAAGCTTGTAGCTACTACTTATTATATTACTATATACATATTACTATAAATCGAGGAGCGCACCTCGTCGTAAATCAGTCCGCCTCGAGCGGTCAGAGAGAGCGGTCATGTCGGTTTTCGTCGCGATCTTCAAATATTACGTAAATAATTATAAAACCAAAATCGACATCAAATATAGTGGGACCGAGTGGTTTTGATCCTAAGAATAAAAACGTTTTTTTTATTTATACCACAATGACGTTCCGTATTGAACAAAGTTCATATTATTGTTAGTAACAGACAATTGGGCGGCCTTTTCGCTACGAGCGTTCTCTTCGTAACAACCTTTGAAAGGCAACTTTTATAGATTTGTATCTTTGTGAAATCAAAAATGATTTTAGAATTTTTCTTTAGGTACTTAGTATCATACGGATATAAATATTCCAATTGGATATCCACTTTAAAATCCAAGATGACGCTGCTGATTACGAATATGGCAACCATTTTGGAATGCAAGATGGCGCGCACAAGTTTTGGTCAAATTAGCGATATGGGTGTCATTTTCGGGGTTTTTTGGGATGCTGATTACGAATATTTCAACCATTTTGGAATCCAATATTGCGCGCACAAGTTTTAGTCAAATTAGCGATATGGGTGTCATTTTCGGGGTTTTTTGGGATGCCGATTACGAATATGGCAACCATTTTGGAATCCAAGATGGCGCGCACAAGTTTTGGTCAAATTAGTGATATGGGTGTCATTTTCGGGGTTTTTCGGGATGCTGATTACGAATATGGCAACCATTTTGGAATCCAAGATGGCGCGCACAAGTTTTGGTCAAATTAGTGATATGGGTGTCATTTTCGGGGTTTTTTGGGATGCTGATTACGAATATGGCAAACATTTTGGAATCCAAGATGGCGCGCACAAGTTTTGGTCAAATTAGCGATATGGGTGTCATTTTCGGGGGTTTTTGGGATGCTGATTACGAATATGGCAACCATTTTGGAATCCAAGATGGCGCGCACAAGTTTTGGTCAAATTAGCGATATGGGTGTCATTTTCGGGGTTTTTTGGGATGCTGATTACGAATATGGCAACCATTTTGGAATCCAAGATGGCGCGCACAAGTTTTGGTCAAATTAGTGATATGGGTGTCATTTTCGGAGTTTTTTGGGATGCTGATTACGAATATGGCAACCATTTGGGAATCCAAGATGGCGCGCACAAGTTTTGGTCAAATAAGCGATATGGGTGTCATTTTCGGGGTTTTTTGGGATGCTGATTACGAATATGGCAAACATTTTGGAATCCAAGATGGCGCGCACAAGTCTTGGTCAAATTAGTGATATGGGTGTCATTTTCGGGGTTTTTCGAGATGCTGATTACGAATATGGCAACCATTTTGGAATCCAAGATGGCGCGCACAAGTTTTGGTCAAATTAGTGATATGGGTGTCATTTTCGGGGTTTTTCGGGATGCTGATTACGAATATGGCAACCATTTTGGAATCCAAGATGGCGCGCACAAGTTTTGGTCAAATTAGCGATATGGGTGTCATTTTCGGGGTTTTTTGGGATGCTGATTACGAATATGGCAACCATTTTGGAATCCAAGATGGCGCGCACAAGTTTTGGTCAAATTAGCGATATGGGTGTCATTTTCGGGGTTTTTTGGGATGCTGATTACGAACATGGCAACCATTTTGGAATCCAAGATGGCGCGCACACGTTTTGGTCAAATTAGTGATATGGGTGTCATTTTCGGGGTTTTTCGGGATGCTGATTACGAATATGGCAACCACTTTGGAATCCAGCGTCCCGAAAAACCCCGAAAATGACACCCATATCACTAATTTGACCAAAACTTGTGCGCGCCATCTTGGATTCCAAAATGGTTGCCATATTCGCCGCTAGCCTAGCGTCGCAAACTTTCTTATTTTATTAAAACTGTAAGTTTTACATTAAATAGTGGCTAAATTAGCATCAGTGATCGATGGCAGTATTGTAATTAGAAGGATATTTTCAGATTGGTGATTTTTGGTGTACACGACACTTGTTTTTTTACAATCGACGCGACGCCGGCTGCCGATTTTTATCGTTGTAAATCCAAGCAATCCCTGGACTTAAACCCCAGGTAAGCATTTATTCCTGTGGATTAGGGTTCTGCACACAATTTCTGTTAAAAAATTCAACTTTCTAACACATGTTTTTTTCTTAGCACATTTATCAAAATTATAATTTTTATTAGTAAATTCAACTAAATACTTTGTAAAACGTTTCCCCCATGTGCAGCCTATATGCCTACAAAATTTCAGAGCTGTCCGACCAGTAAAAGTTCATTTTTTATCCAATTTTAAGTTGTCATTCATCGTCGTCGAACGGTTTCATACTTTGATTTTTTACTAGATTTTCTTTTTTTTACAGGGAGTTTGGCTTGGGCCAACCAGTCTGTGTAGGCCAACAAGTTTGGATAAGGCCAGCTATTTGGTTTAGGCCATACAAACATAATTTTACACCATACCAGTGTTTGAGAGCTCGACCATCCCCCATCGGAGAGTTTGGAGCTCACCTGGTTTGGAACTATTCTTCTGTCCGCTGTACAAGTAAGATAGTGTCACAGCGTTAGACAGGGTTCTGCTGACGAAGCCAAGGGGGCTTCTGTTTACCGAAGGACAAGCGCTTCTGTGTCCTGTGTTGGTAGACCCTAAGCAGATAGGTAGGGAAAACATTACTCATTTTTTATTTCCACTTTCAAGTGGATGGCGCTCAACTTAATTTTACTTCAACAACTTAACCACATAACTCAAACTTAAATATTGACACCACCGTATGCAATTCATTCCGAGAAACCCAAACTTTAATTATAAGACCTAAGCCCTTAGCCGGAGCATTTCTTCTAAATTACCTTTTAGTTAGTGTAACTTGTGTACCTAGTTTTAAGTAATTAATCCATTGGTTTTCTAAATTTAATACAATACAAATTTATAATATATTATAGGCCTGCTTTTTATTTAAATCCCATGTATAGGTAGGTCTAGATTCTTATAGGTAACAATTTGTTTCTTGATACGATATAGCAAACCAATTAAACACATAATTTCATACTTCCAAGATTAAATATCGATGAATAATATCATTGATATTTAATGTTGGAAGTAATGAAGTAGTGTAAAAATATCAAATTCGTAACTCTTTGAATATCGCGTGGACGGTACGTTCGCGAGTCGCGAGCGCTGTGAGCCGCGTCGCGCGTCTATAAATACCTAAACTCGACCCGACGTATATTGTCCATGGCCCCTTAAATTCTGTAACCACAGTTTGATCTTCTTCCGAACTTCATGCTTAGAGAATGAATAAATAGAAAGGGCTCGATGAGCCTTATTGTAAAGGAAACAACTCATAAATGCAATTTGACTCGTGGCAAAAGATGTTTTACATGTAGGTAGAGTACATACGGGAATGTTCTGACGTCTAGAGGCTATGTTTAAGTCAAATGAAAGATTTGAGTGTTTGAGTATAACGGTTTTCATAATATAAAGTTGCCGGATCGTGAGAACACCAGAATCCTCATATAACTTTTTTGTCGGGTAGTCCATGCGCTTGCAGAGCATAGTTTTCAGAACTGCCCGCTGCGCTCTTTCTAAGGTAAGCATAGCTGTTTTATGAGTACCCCCCCATACTAGAATACAGTATGTCAGAATAGATTGGCACAAGCTGTAATAAACTATTTTAAGGGTATCCGTGTCAGCTGACTGACGAAGGTTTTTAAATACATAGGTCAGCTTACGACATCGTTTAGACATGTTATCTAATTGGGTATGCCAATCCAGGCGTTCATCAATGTATACTCCCAAGTATTTGAGATTAGGGACCATATCTAACGACATACAGGAGCAACTAGCAGCCTATTAATGTCAAACTTAAAATTAAAAATTGTATATTGGGTTCGGTAAAGTTATCCCAAGCCATCTCCGCTTTCCCTTTGCCGCTCGGCGTAGAGTTGTGAACTTCTAACTGCACTGTACAAGCTAAACAGTAGATGCAGAGCTTGAATCCTGATGACAAATAAATTAATATTAGACTTTAGTTCAAAATTTGTGTTTTTGAAATAGCATGTGTGTACTCTTCTTCTTGTGAGTCAATGGATAAACGACAACAATTTAAACTAACTTCGAATAGAACTGTAACCTCTACCATGAGTTGTCACAGTAAAATCGCTTGACTTTACTACAGTAGTTCCATAAATATTAGTATTAAGAATTTTAGTACCCAACTATCCGCTAGAGGCGCTGTACAAATCATCATACATTTTTTTACTACAGACGCTAATGGCAAACGTTTGGGAATTACATTATCAAAATTAAATTATAAGTTCTTGACTTGACCACGACTATGTGACCCACCCCAGGCGCCAAAGCTGGATCCGCCCTTGCTCATGGTAGAGGTACTGATACGGCGGTAGGACGCCCCTGGAGTGTATACCTGTCAGAAGGCGTGTCCCCGCACAGAGGAATGTCGAAGAGAGCACACAGCAGCGCGGCGTAGGGCGCCACGGAGCAGGCGAGTGCGGCGCCCGGGAAGCCCGCAGAGTTCAACTTATGCTCCACGCTCTCCGGCCATTCCTCCATCAGCGAGTCGATGTCCGGCATTTTACTGGAAGATATATAATATCACAAAAATCAAAATCGAAAATATAATGCTGGACAATCCACACAACACCATCTAGCCCCAAGCTAAGTAGTGTGGTATTTAAAGAAAGAAGAAGAAGGAAAAATCATTTATTCTAACCACCACCAATATAAAAAAACAGGTTCCTTAAAATAAAATAAATTAATCTTATAAATTAAAACTTAAAAATATGGTAAGTATATATGGTTTGTGGTCTATGGTATATAGTGTATGGTATATGGCCAGTGGTCCAACTCATGCAAAAATACTAACAACTTGCCTACCCAATGCAAAATGAGAGTATTTATTATCATATACTAACGACCGGTTTCTGGAAACCCAAATCACGATTAATCCGAGTTTGACACATAGTAATCATTTGATTTTTTCGTTGATCATCGTTCGAGAAACCGGCCGTTAGTATTTAAACGAAAAGTGTATTTTTTTGTCTGTACAACCATTATGATTGTACAAGTTCTTCAAATTTGAATGTTACTTTTGATAAGAAACTTGCGGAATATTTCCTAACATTGTTTTGTATGATCCTTCTCGTAAATTAATCTTGTATCAATCTCTTATAACTTAAAGAAGGTAAGCTACCTAATTGCCATCATACAGGTTTTTTTTACCTAATTTGGGTACCTATGTATCTCCAACCATGAATATGTAGGTAACGATTAAGAAATACAGTGTAAACTCTTTATAACGATAGACTCCCTATAACGTTGGTTTTCCCAAAGCGATTAGTGTTGGTTGTTTTTTTGTTCACTCCATATAACGATAACTCTCTGTATCGACAAAAAATGCTCAGTCCCCTGAGTTTCGTTATAAAGAGTTTACACTGTAGTAACAAGTACCTAGTTATGGTTATTGGATACCCATGCAAATAACCATGTTTGTGGTCAATAAAATTATCTTTATCTTTAATAATATTGCTGCTGATTTTAAGATAAATTAATTAATTAAACTTACTGAGTGTAAGTGACGGTGGGAGCTGGTTTAGAGAGATGCAGCTCGCTAACATCTTTGATCCATCGCTCGATCGCTTTGCCATTCTTCTCAGCATTATCTATCTTCTTCGCCAGCTGAAATATTATTTAAATACGTTAGATATTTTTTAGAATAGACCTTGGTGTAGATTCTTTTTATCAAAGTAAATAGATCTTTAGGAATGTAGCGACTTTCAACAGACAAAAAAAAAAGAGGTTAGGGCTGTAGGTTTCTTGTATGTATGATATGTGATTTCTCTGCCGAAGATTTTAATGATTCTTTTCAGTTTAATAGACAATACTTTAGGGGTTGTTCTATATAAAAATAATTAAGATTTGCAGAGCAATTTTTGAGAAATCTTATAAAACATGTTTTCATTAGATCTTGTTCATGACGATTGAAATAGGCTTTTTTTAAACATAATTATTTAGATTATCATAGATTTTAGCTTTATACAGATCTGTCTTAATGTTGATCAAATAGTCACTATTTAGCTACAACAGCATGCTCTTAAAAAACTACCTTTAAAATCATTTCGTTGGTTAAAAACTTATCGCAAATAGTTAGAGGCAAAGACGAGAACTTAACATTAAATAATGTATGTTTGTTTTATACATAATTGCGTCATTTCTAAGACCGTTATTCTTGTTCTACTTATCTTATCAGTGAGTGAACCATGTTGATTTTATTTAATTATATTCAACAGAATACACTTACATTTTACATCATATAAAGTGAAAGTTTAGATGTTCAATTTTCAATTGATGCAAATGTATATATGTAGGTAGATGTAGTATAATAAGTATTCTTTAAAGTTATGTGAAAAATGGTAGGTGTTTATTTTTATGTGTGCCCCGCTCTTTTCTAATCATATGTTTCTGTCCATCCAAAGGTTGTCTGGAAGAGATCGCTTATAGCGATAAGACCATTTAAAAACGTACCCATTGTACGTTTTATTTGTATTGTCTCTCTGTTCTGTATATTTTTTCTGGTGTACAATAAAGATATTTTCTATTCTATTCTATTCTATGTATTCAAAGGGTACGACTAGTCCGATTTGAATAAAACTTGGAAAGTATATACACTACATATATGTACTTAGTTGTAAACAGGATTAGCAAATAGGCATATACAGAGTTTAAATAATGAGGAGGTTCTCAATTCCACTTTCATTGTTTTGTTTTGAGTATTAATTACTTACCTCATTACATTTGTATTGGTGAACCGATATTGCTGATTATGTACATTTTAATTTGAAAGCTTGTGCTGCTTTTGATTTCTATTTTGATCACAGTTTCAAATTTGATCAAGATCTGAGCAGCGGTGTTTTGTTAGTTATCCAATTTATCATCAATCCTTATATAGGGGTAAACAGTACAGTGATTGGCACTCTAAGATGACCTTCAACATATAAGTAGTAAATTCTTTGTTATAATAATATTTTTATGTGTCTAATGTATATCAGATAACAGGTATACCTATAAGCATAGATAATAAATCTACAAAATGGTTCTTTAAAAAAAATTGCTTTATTGCTTATTAAGTAACATAAAACTTAGTGTTATTGCACAATCATTGGCACTGAAGTATAATTATTGGCACAGTGAATTTGGTATAACGATTGGCAGTTAGCGATAATAAAATAGTATAACGATTCTTGAAGTTGAGGACATATCGTGTGAGCTTCTCGTCTTTTATTGGGTATGGCATCTTAAAGCCGGGGTGAGTTCCCAACCAGTCACACCAAATCCAGTCACACTGTGACTCGTTGGGAAAAAAATTCCCAACGAGTCACACTGTTACTCGTTGCAACTTTATTTTTAAAAAAAGTTCCCAACCAGTTACACTTTTGTAACAGTGTGACTCGTTGGGAAAAAAAATTCCCAACGAGTCACACCAATTAATATTTCCAAAAATGAAAATTACTTTTCACTTAAAACGACGTGTATGTTATTTTATTTTATTTATTTTTATCAAAAATGGCAGATATAGTGTATTGGTAGAAAAAAAGTGCTTTGCAGAAAAAGATAACATCTGATATTTAATACTACTCACTGCTTCTATAGTAAAAAAAAACGTGAGACGTGTGGCACTCGGGGACTGCCGCGGTAAAGCTATTGCATAGCATTTTTTTTTCCCAACGAGTCACAGTGTGACTGGATTTGGTGTGACTGGTTGGGAACTCACCAAAGCCGGGCACCTACCTGAAAAAGATGCAGAAGAAGAGGAGGAAGCCTTAGCGTAATATTTACTGTTCTTCAGGGTGTATTCATTGGCACCCAAAAAATGTATAATGATTGGCAGTGCCAAGAATTCTAATATAAGCAAAAACAGCCTTATTTAGCAACCGAATACGGTCTATATTGATGGAAATGTAATTTAAGTATGAAATTTAACACATGCCACCAGAAAATTAAATGTACAATCATTGGCATCCAAGCCAATCACTGTACCACTATACAAGAAAAAATACAGTGATTGGCACCAAAGAAATTACCGGTACGCTTATTTTTCAACTCTGAAAACGATAAAAATAGCAACATATACACTAATTTAACATAATCAAATATAAATTGGTGTAGAAACTTACCCAAAAATCAACTTTTCACGTGCACTTCTATCCTCCAGTACTAAACTTTTTGATAAAAAAACAACACGATCGCGACGACTTGATTTCCATCTAAACTATTCTAAACTCACAAACTGGTGTGAAAGAAAGTTGGCTAACAACAGTTTTGCCTCTTAAAGATTATTAAATATTCTACCAAATAAAGTATTGCAACAGTAAATAAACAGGATGTCTCTCTTATTATCTGAATTTTTAAATCAGAGTGCCAATCACTGGGGGGGTGCCAACAATAGTATGGTTTACCCTACTACTCAAAACAAAATAGGGCCCACTCAATAAAATATGATTTTAATAAAAAATAAGCATACGATTTACTTAAATTTGCATTTTAGTTATAGGTTGACAATTGTGGTCAATAAATATGCCTACTCAACACCCCATACTTCAGTTTTCAAACAACTTACAAAAATATTTTTCAAGTGGGCCCTATTTTGTTTTGAGTAGTTTACTTACTTATATCAATTTATCAGTATCGCGTTGTGTGAAAATCCATAACAATTGATTTATAATTACCACAGTAGATTTGGCGCTGTTTGTCTTAGAAATAGCTCTCAACTGCAAATGTAGTAGTGCCGTATCACTTTGTTCCGCTGATGGCTCATCCAACACCGACAATCCTGGAACACATAGGTATTTAAAATAAGTTTGTTTATTCATTATTGTATTATTAGTCAGTGAACGTTAACTGATGGATAGTATTGTTTTTAAGAGAGGTAATCCGTCATGATTACCTACTGCTTTATGTCAGACTTAAACAAACTAAAACCTCACGGTCTGTCTGACAATTCTGGGAAAGTGAGTGTGTGTTAGCATTATTTAGCAGACACTTAGATTTACTTCGACATACAACTCTAAATGACCCTTGTGATACTGAATAAACAAATATTCATGGACATTCCTCACATCGCGATCTAGTCCCGAACTAAGCAAAGCTTGAAATATGGAAACTAGATTGCTGATAGAATACATATATACCTACATTTTTTTTGTAAATACTTACATAGTATACATAGAAACACCCAGACACAAAACTAATTATTTATGTTCATCACACAAACATTTGCTCTGGGTGGGAATCGAACCCACGACCCACATCATGGAAGGCAGAGCTACTACCAATTGAGCTGTAACGCCAGTTTGTTTGGTAAAAGTCACTTATAAAAATATACTGGCTATGCCTTCTTATTCTTACCCAAGTTATCGATATGTTGGTGCAACTTGTCCGTGAGCTGGTTGGTCGCGGGATCAAGTGCCGGAGTGGCGACCTTCAGGAATGCATCGGCGTCGCCCACTCCCGGCACGTATTCAGGCACGAACGGTTGCAATTTGAATTCTATGTCTATCTTCTGTGGGGTGTATCTGGAATAATAATAATAAATAATAAAGAACTTTATTAAAAACACAAAAAGTAATTTTTAAAAGGCGGTCTTATCGCTTGGTGCTATCTCTTACAGACAACCGTTACTAATACTAAACTTAAAAACGAAAAACAATGATCTTAAACTAATGGCACAGCTTTTATAAAATAGTGTCCATCCAGAGCGCCCATCACCGGCCGTCTTTCGATACGAGGTTGAGCAATGGTTGTTTGGAATAAAGCAATAGCACAAATTGTAAGTCTTTGTAAGAAAAATCATATAAAAAACGGTAGGAACCAGGCCGTAATTTCCTTGCCCGTTCTTCTAGACTCTGGTCGCGTGGATCTGGCACCTAGGATCACCTAGTATATAAGTCGATTCGAAATGATCCTTATGATTTTGCTGGACTAACTATTTTTGATTTAATTTTTTTTCAGCAAGAATCTTAAAACTTACAAAGTTCAAAATACATTGTCAAAATTATGTTTAATAAATCCTATCGGTCTATCTTATAAAAAGTTAGCGTAGATATTGTCACCATTACATATGGTAAGCAAGTGTTGTTGCAAACAATACATAGCATTTTTTTATGATTGAAACATTTTTAAAGCCGTAAGTATTTAAAATAGCTGTTACAAGTTAGGTACGCTCAAAAATGCATCGTAACATTCGTACTAAAATTACAACACCGAATCGACACGAGCACAAATATCTAGTAACTAGTGACGCCATAACAGCGTCGCGTGACCAAACCATATCAATATCACGAAATTGGACACCCAGTTCGTAACTGTCGTGTGGTTTCGCTTTTTACATCCGCAGTTGGGCTAAATCATAGTCATGATAGAATTAAACCTACCTACTTGTACAGTCAACGTCAAACGAGCGTCAGAATAATGTGAAAAACATAATTAATGAGATATATTTACGCAGGTCGAATATTTATTAAAACGGCTAAACATGCCAATAGCAAAAATTGAAGATACTAAAGATTTTATACGACACATACATCCTATTATAACATTATATGGAATAAAATAGATACTAATACAATTTAACAAATCAATCATAGAATAAGGTAAGAAGTAATAACGAATGTAACAAATAACAATGTCAAAACAGTAGGTAGGTACTCTGAACGCTCATTTTAATTTGACGCTAACTGTACACATCACTAATACAGCCACAAACGGATTGTCGAATTGCGAACAGCGCTATATTAGCTTCAACTTACTTTAAACAGAAACTCAAAAATGCTTCTTCTTTATGGGATGTTTGCTTTGTCCTTGCGTGTATCAATATATTTACGAAACCACAGAAATACAGATATATTTCAAAAAAATATGATACTCATTTACTCATATCATATCTAGGTCATTCAGTTTTGTTCGATGACTGAATAATAACATTTGCCTGCGGCTTTTTAACTTGACACGGAATTTTAAACTCTACTCCTCACAACATAGCGTTGGTATCTTAAATTGAGGAATACCCAGAATTAGATCTCATTAAATCAATCAAAACTGTACTTTATTCCAGTTGAATCAAGGCTGTTATTAAATATGTCTATCACAAGGTTTCCAGTGGGAGTTTTACCCACACAGTTCAGTTTTTATAGTTCAAAATACTGCCAGTCACCCGATAGAATTAGGTCACCTCTAGTTACTGGACAATCTAGATTAGATACATCAAAATAGGGTCATGATTTCTATCAATCTACTTAACTGTTCCTTTTCATAGTCAATATCTCGACAATAATCATGTTCCAAACAATTTTGCTTATTTGTTATTTCATCATCAACGTGTACCTACCACTGCTGGATGTAGGTTTGTCCCGGAACGCGCCACTGAGCCCGGTCCTCGGCTCTTCTCATCCAGTGTTTGCCAGCTACACTCCGCAGATCGTCGCTCCATCTCGCCGGAGGGCGTCTTAAACTACGCTTAGGGTTTTCATTTTCAAAAGGAAGTACTTAAAAGAAAGTAGCTTCTCAGGCTTAGTGCCAGTTTGGCAGTGAACTAGCCCTGATTGGCACTAACCGGGAGATTCTTTGATGAGAAGCCAAACAGTGGCGGGTGATTATCATCTTAGTTAACGGGTTTCACTCGAATAGTATGTCACTATTTATCAGACTCTAGACAAAATGCTTATGGAAAAAACGTTCAATACAAACGAACGATCATACAAAACCGGTAAGAACTATCCGGTACGTAAAATCTTCTAAACTCTGAGATGAACTGTCGCTTAGAAATCATTTATGTAAAATTATATATCCATATGATTTTACAAAATTGAATATCAATTTAAGTTAATAGTAAGCAAGTACATAAAGAATATAGTTTTTGAAAGAGTCTTTGGCTTTAACTTGGTAGTAAGGTAAGGTAATAATTTCAAAAACTTTTTTTGTCACATACACTTTCTTATATTGCTTTAAAATATATTTTAATGAGCCCTGGATATTGAATCGCAGTTTTGTTAAATCTTCAGCACAACGTCATGGTACAGAAATAATATAGACATAAAAAGCTACATAGCGTTTTGGGTGAACGTAAAATACCAATCCAATTGTCTACGGAACTTTCTCCGGATTCGTATCGTACGTACTAGACCAATATAATCGGAAATTGATTGTCATTCTCGCATTATGTCTCGTGTCTAAAAGCTTAATATGGTTTAAAGGGTTTATTACTTATAAAACTCGGTTAAACCTTTGGAAAGTATCCAACGATATTATGGGTTTGAAACCCGAACTCGAAAACATTATTTAGATAATATATTACTTAAAATAGCTTTCTGTTTATCATGTCCATTGGTGAGAGTGATTAATAAGTATTAATTATTATTCATCATCATCATCTTCTTACCCTCATCCCACATTCTGTGGGGTCGGTACAACACGTCCTATTCTTCCACTCTCCTCTATCAGTCATCATCTCAATGCTCACACCTTTCTTACACATCTCATCATTCACACAGTCTATCCATCTTTTCTTTGGCCTCCCTCTACTTCTACATCCATCCACATTCATATCTAACGCATTATTAAGTATTAATTATTATTAATACTTACTTGAATAAGAATTCTATCAACAGTGTAGTTTCTTTGCTATGCTTAGTTTGAGACTAGAGCGTGATGTGTGAACTGTCCGTGATAGTTTTTTTTTTTAAATAGGTTTATAGACATTTATTTTCTCATAAAAAACATAGCTCACTTATAATGAGATTACAATTAAATCTTAAAACTATTTGTTTGCCTCTTGATGGCGCGAAATACGTCTATGAACTTGCTATAAATCTTCTTTCGTTAAATTGACGTCATCCTTTGCGTTTTGTCAACGTGCCAACTTTCGTTGAGGTCAATGACTATCAAAATTAAATTGGGTTATTTTGACTACGATTAAATATATGCCATAGTTAGATAGCCGTTACTGAAGCATAAGAATCATTTATTGTAAAACTGTATATAAAATATTAATAATCTTTTAATGTACACCAGATGAATAAAAATATAAAGTTAAAAACAGTTTAGGGTAAGGTACAATGTGCGGTCTTATCGCTACAAGCGACCGTTACCGTACCGTTTTATCACAGAAAAAATAAGAGTAAGTATATTGCACGCATCATTGTTCCGATCAAATGGGTATGCATGCCAGTATAATTACAGACACTACTATGTAGTATGTAAGTAGGTATATTTAACACATATTATATGTTTACATGTTTTTTTAAAATAAGGTAGTTCTAATATAGACCGAAATGACAGGCGTCACAGCTCAGTTCGAAGTAGCTCTGCCTTCCATGCTGTGGGTCGTAGGTTCGATTCCCACCCGATGAAATGTTTGTGTGACGAACATAAATATTTGTTCTGTGTCTGTGTGTTACTTGCTTTTGAGTTAGATGAAAACAAATATTTCCTCTTTATAATATTACTTAATACTACACTAACTTTTTCACTTACTTCATAATGTACTGGAATATGTTCTCCATTTCCGAAGGCACCTTGAGGTCCTGAAAGTGTTTCGGATCGTAAGCCCCCTCAGCCGGTATGACCACTCCTGCGCCGCGCCGCCGTCCGCTGCCAGCACCAGGGATTTCCGCTTCGATATCACCGCTGTCGGTTTCTACATACAACCTTTCCGTTATGCTGAGGCCACATTAGCGGGCTACGGCGAATATTCGTGTTAACGCGATGTATGTGGCCGGGTACATCGTGTCATCGCGTAGTATTTAGACAAGAAGATTGCCTATACCCGAACACGATGTTTTTGTCGCGACAACACGATACGAATATTCGCCCGCTAATGTAGCCGAAGCATTAGTATTTAGTATACTTTTGTTTTTATCATTTGACCGCGATCTCACCTGATGTTAAGTGACGATGCGATGCGGTCTACGATGTAGCACACTTGTCTAGAAGATACCTATTATCTCGTCTCTTAAAAATAACTACCCGTTAAAAAGATTTACAACTATAGCGCGTAATTCGTATAGAGCAAAACGAAATATAGGGTTAAGCGTGTCGAAATCAAACTTTACTTTTTTGTATTCATATAAATTTAAAGAAATCCTAGTTTTTTCGGCAAGTACCTATCTTGGCAAAAATTTACGCATTTAAAATGACCTATAAAGCCACCATAGACAAATGTCTCACACACAACATGAGACTTTGGAAGTAGCATGTAAAGTATTTTATGTTTTTTTATATCTCAAGGATTGTCAAAACTCCATAAGACTATGTTATATGAGTTGACAGCTATATTACAAGCTCTGCTTAGCAAACTAATAGTAACTAGAGTGTGATGTGTGAAATGTCCATGAATTTCAGTAGATAAGTATATATTTGTGACATATGTGCGCAGAAGGTTAAGTAAGCTTACCAGAATTGGAAGAATCATCACGTTTCGAAGGCGGCTTCGATTTCCTGCTACTGCTGGAGTCTTTGGGCAGTTTCAGGACTGGTTTCGGCATCTCTACTGGTTTCTCCGTAAGCTGAGACTTTCTATCTGGAGACTGAAGCACATTACTGTTGACCATGTTCAAAGCAGTTTATGAACATAAAAGCAAGACAAAATCTTAGTCCTAAAAGTTACTGAACATAGGTACCTCCATTCGTATAAGTTTCTTGTCAGATTAAAAGACAAAAATACTCATTAAGGAAGATTAAACCAAAAATCTATTATACATAATTTCAGGGTATCCCCATCTAAGACTTATTTATGTATTAACGCCTAACATCTGTCGACTTTCTTCGAGGAAAAAAGCGCTGTATCCTTAAGTCCAAGCTATTTATGGCCCGTACATCGACTTCCTCGTTTACAAAGCATGGCGGTGGCGTCACATGGCGATGCATCGTATATTCTAAACAATACTGCTATCTATTCATAGTGTTCTACACATTCCTTCCATGCGCGCAGAATGTCATAATAAGTATAATAAAATTAAATGATAGTTTGCTTGCGTGCTTTAGCGGGATTTGTATGTAGTTTTACATTTTTATGGAAACATGAAAGCCATATCTTTGACATCATAAGCTACACTTGATATGCTACTGCTTAATGTAGGTATATGAAAGATATTTATATGTAGGGATGAAAAGATTTTTTAATAAAATATGTATGAGCTGTAATCCTATGGTTGTAAATCCATACAGCGTTTTAATTTAATTTAACAAAAACAAACGACTTCTAACTCTTGACACTTGTTTTTATCTGTTTAGCAAATTAGTATCTTAACAGAGTGCAAACCTAATTACGTCTAAGATGAATAAATTACGACGTAGAATCAAGCTAATCGATACGATATTAAAAAGGTAAGTAAAAAAAACTCACCTCGTCCTCGACGGAAACATTGTTCAAAAACTTCTCCGGCTCCGAATCACTTTCGGACTCCGAATCGAAGTCATGTCGAGCCGTGTGCCTCACGGGAGGATTGAACTTGGACATGGTAGCCCTCACCACCTCCTCATCACTAGACTGCGAGGAAGGACTCTCTATCTCGCGAGCATTCACCGGAACAGTTTCGTCATACATCGCTGAATAATCAGGTACATCATAAAAATCGGTTTTGACTGAAGTCTGGCAGTGTTTGTCGCTGGTTGTCATGGTAACCGACAACGGACCTCCTCGCTCGAATTCTTGAGCGAAAAAGGCTTGTTGCAAACATTCTCTACCTTGTAAGAAAGTTGCTTTTTTTCAGCGGAGCATTGGCACAGCCTGGCACAACTAGATAATGCCCACACGGTAAATCAATGTGCACATAAATTACCTCGGGATAATGGACTGTGAAGTTTATAAAAGAAACTCAGCTGTAAAAATGATGTCAATAGCTTTATTAACTACACAATAATTACTAATTTCTTTTATTTACGTTATAATTTCAAAGTAGGTAGTTGGCACAACAACAATCCTATGATAAACAGTATATTTTATAGCAAAACTTAAATTAAGGTTCACGTCTATTCACGATTTCTAATTTCATAATAATAATCATCAAAATATATTCTGGAGTAGGAAGCTTATCCAATATCTATAGTTTTATGGATAGGAACTTCCTTTAATTTTTTTCTTTAAATCTATGTATTTGTTTAAAAATGTCTAGAAAAATAGTAAGTCCACAAGTCCTCCTTTATTGTCGGAAATTAAGTTTCTTACATCAGAATTTAAGTTACTTTTACAAAATAAATATATTTCTGTTTTATAAAAATACAATACAACAATATGTCCTACCACTAATTATACATACCATCGACAATATTAAAAAACATGCAAGTCATCATTTATACATCATAAATTAGTGCAAAATTTTACAAGTGTGCCTTGACAACACAACACAATCAAATTATGTCCAGCATAACATAAATTGTGCAGTTGTTACAACAATTACAAGATCATTTTGCCTTTATTGATCCAAGGTTTGAAAACATCAATTATTGAGTTAAAATATTGAAGGCAACTACAATTTTATCACAATCTGCAGTCTTGGAGTCAGGATTACAAAAACACTATCATAATTTGGCACAAATTTTGCAGAGACTAGTTGTTCTTACTGCGACTTATGATCAGATAAGCGCAGAAGCAACAAACTCTAAAGCATCGGCCTAGATCACAGACACCGGAATACAAGGTAAATGTTTACATACGCCTAAAATGACTTCACCCAACTTTGTTGATCAGCTCGTCGCATATCGCCGTCAGTTCCTCGTTCGCTTTGGTTTTCTGCGCAAGAGTCTCCTCCAATGACGTGATGTGCATGTCTTTACGTTTGATCATTGCGTTTAGCTTCAGCACTTCGGACTCGTGTGCTTTTGTGATCTTTTGTAATTCTTGGTTAGCATGGTTCAACTTCGACGTCGCATGCTGTTTCAACATCTCGTAATTTGTCTGCATCTTTGTAAGATTCTCCTCGAAATTTTTAATCGACTTCTTACAAGTCTCTTCGTTGGCTTTACAACTTAGGATCACCTGTTTACTCTTCTCGTATTTGCTGTGCAAATCACTAAAAGACACCTCCATACTTGTTAGGTGTGCCGTTTGCTCATCTCTCTCGTTTATTAGTCTGATTCTTTCTTCTGCATGTCGTTTCTTATCCTGTTCAGTCTCAGCTATCAAACTGGCGATCGTCCTCTCATATTCTTCGACTACAGCCGCCATGCTTTTATTGACCTTTGTCTTTTCAGCGAGACGGTCGGTTAATTCGTTTATCTTATTCAATCTTTGTTGACCATCTGCCTCAAGGATTTTTACTTGGGATTCCATAGTTGTAAGTCTATCTTTTAATTCTTTGCTCTCGGATCTCAGTTGGTAAACACTTATTTCTTTTTCAGCTAACAGTTCTCTGAGCTGAGTGAGCGCTAAATCCGCTTCAATATGCTCTCGGCTGGTTTGCGTGACCGGAGTATCCTGTCCTAAGAAAGAATTATTTCCACTTAGTGAGAGAAGTCTATCAATAACAGCCATGGCAGGAGAAGTGAATGTGATAGAACGTCTGTTTGATCGGGGCGGAGTGATGGTTTTATTTCTTGGAGTGACAGCTGGATTCACAGCCGGAGTAACGACCATCATTGGTTTGGCTACGGTAACATTCAGATCTTCAATACTATTCTCAGTAACATTTGCTTCCTCATCGTATGTTGCCGATAGAGTGGAAGGTCCAGCTATTGGAGATGCCTCGTTCTTAAGCGAAGGTCTGACTGATTTAGTTGGAGTGCTTTGTCGCTTCTGAACATTATTTAGCGCAGACAGTACTCCACCTGACGATATTCTCTTCGCGAACAAAGGATCGAACTTTAAGAATAAACTTTCTTTTCCGCTATCAGTGACTACATTGCTTTGATTTTTATTCAGAAGAAATTCGAAAGCTTCAGCATCGATAAATAACTCTCCACCGTCGGCATTTTCATCTGTTACCTGAGCTGGTATTTCATTGAACTGCATCATATCATTATCCATGCCTAGGAGCCTATCAATAGCATCTTCTGCTTCAAGAAAAGGTCCTTCTTCTGTATCTTCGTCCTCTGTATTCACTTCGCGTACTGTGATGTTTTTGTCGTCTGTTGCTTTAGATGAGGATGTGATATTACTTATGTTGTATGAAGAGTCTTTTTCCATAAGTTCTGTGTCCATTTTATCTTCTGTATTTTTTGTTAAGTTTTGTGTGAATAGCTGTGCACTTTCAATATTTGACACCGCTGTTGTAGAAAGATCAGGTGATGATCTCATTTTGCTTTTAGTTGCAAATGGGTTTTCATATTTAGTTTCGAGAGGTGGAGATTGTCTTATTTTAGACTTAGAAGCAAAGGGGTTAAAGTTTTTATCGTCAATTTCCGGCAAGTTGAATACATTTTTTGATATGGAGTTGTCACTAGAAGAGGCAGCAGCCGAATAGTAAGTTGAGTTTTCTGAAGATGAAGTTTTTGTTTCACTTGTTACGGTCACCATTGATTCAACAGATGATTTGTTCTCTGCACTTATTTCAATGGTAGTGTTAGTGGCAGAAACTATCTGCCCATCTGATTGAACAATCGAAATATCTGAACTTATATCATCATTTTGTTCAACCATTTTGTCAAATACTTGAGTAGAATCCAGTATCATAGCTACTTCTTTATCTTCTTCATTGTTGTCGATCGAAATAGTAGTGTTTTTTGGAACATCAACAGAATCGTGTTTTAGGTCACCTTCAGAATTAACATCATTTGATGTATTGTTTGGAGAGCTGGTAGCACTACCGGTGTCAAAAGTAGTGTTTAATTTCTTTTTATTGAAAGCGGATCTTTTTCTTTCAGGTGGTTGTGATCTGCGTCGGTTGGATACCACTTTTTTGGAAGCTCCAGTGTTTATTTTGTCTTTAATGTCAGGTGTGATTAAATTACTCATTGGAGGAGGAGTTTGTCTGACTTTAGTTTTAGTAGCAAATGGATCATCCATTTCATCAAAATTGAAATTATATCCCTTTGATCTTATAGGGGGCGATGAAGGAGCAGGGTGTGTAGTATCAAGTGGAATATCAATATTTTCAAAGCTTTCTTCTGTGGGTTTTGATTCAGTTTCAGCTATAACCGAAACATATGGACTGTTATTTTCAGATACTACCAGTTCTTCATCAAAGTTAGGAGATTCTTTGACTTCAGCATTTGATTTTATAACATTTTCATCAGAAACTTCTTTGTCTTTAAGTGCATTTTCTGATTCGTTACATTTGTATTCATCCTGATTAGTTTCTGGCACAACACCAATAATTTCATTTGCGAGAATAATGTTGTCTATTTCTTCTTTGTTTGCATTTATAGATTCGTTACTTTGTTCTGCTGAAGCATCCATGGGTATCAAAATAGTTTTATTTTCGTGAGGTACTACATCCGAAACCTTTTCTGGCAAACTTTCACTAAATGGCTGCGTCTGATTTATTAATTCAGGTTCATTTATAGCAACACTCATGTTATGTATAGTTTCGTTTACTATATCGGGCAATGCATGAACTTGGTCTGCACATTCAATACCTTCCATTTGGTCATATTGAGATTGGTTTTCATTATTTTCAGACTGTATAATCGTATTGTTGGGAGATTCTCCGATAATTTCGGTTAGACTGTTTACAATGTCATTGGTTTCATTCAGTGTATCATGTTTTTCTATTTCTGATAACTCATCTAATTTTGCATGTAAATTATCAGTGATATTGGGATCATCTATGGCTTCAATAATGTTTTCCGAAAGATTAAGGTTTGATTCCTCTTTTACAGCATCAATCATGGTAGGAGCTTCAGCTTCAGGTAATATTACCATTTTATCTGTTTTAGTCTCCAAATCTATGTCAAAACCATCCATATCAGGTAGTGGTATGTTAGCTGGTTCTTCAGAAAATAAGTGGGATGATTCCTCTTTACAGTCATTTGAAGAATCACTCAATGTTTTTGATTCTTGTACAATTTGTAAGCCGTTTTCTGGAGCTGGTGTTAGAGATATTTGACTGACTGTATTATCAGATGTACTTTTGAGTAAACATGTGCTTTGATCTGTAGAGTCTATTGAAAGATCATTGATAGGATCTTGAGTGCATTCAATATTTTTAACTTCCTCTAGCACAGGTACAGTTTCTGAATCAGTATTGTTATGTTGGATTTCATTGTCATTTTCTGATGTTTTTACATTTTCAACTAACTCTGTTGTATTGACATCATCCTTAAGTGTAATGTCTTTAGTGTCAACTTCAAAGGTAAATTGAGAATCTTCATTTGATAATTTTGGATTTTCATACAAAGTTTTATCTTCTACATCTGATGGGCTTTGCACCTCATTTAATTTAGGATTCAATAGAATTGCTGCATCTTCAACTGGCTTGGGTAATGACAAAGTATCATCTTTTGTAAATGTAGATTCAACAACAGAGTTTTCAAGTTCTGATAAGTGGCATTGACTAATTTCAGGTGCATTAGCCTGTTGAAGTTCCATAGTTAGATCACATGTATTAGATGCATCTATTGAAGGCTCATTTTTAATTTCAATATCAATATTTTCATTTATGACAGATACAATATCGGTCTCGGATTTTTTATTCTCTAAAGTTTCATTCTTTGATTCATTTCCACCATCAATATGAGCTGTGTCCCTGGTGTTGTCTAGCGTTTCAGAACTACTAGAAGGTATGTAATTTTCCTCTTTACTTTCTATACTTTCACATACTGTTTGGTCATTTTCAAGCACAACCTCCTTACTTTTTTCTAGTGCTTGTGCATTTGGAAGTTCATTTTGAAGTTCATTTTCAATTATTTTGTTGCTTTCATTGATTACATCTTCATTTTTATTTAAGCTTTCTTTAGTAACATCAATGAAATTTAATGGATCATTAAAAACTTTAGTAATAATACTTTGAGATTCATTTTTGTTAAAAGTGGTCTCACAATCCTCAAATTCACAATCAGATTCCACTGGATTTGTAATATGTTTTTCTGTCACAGTGTTGTCCAGCATCATAGAGGCGTTATTAGATATATCCATATACTCAACCGTCAAGTTCAAATTATCATTCTCGGGTATTGCTGTTCCTGCCGGAACTGGTTTGTTTAGCGGTAGGAATAATTTATGAATCGGTATTTTTTCTTCACTGAATAGTATTGTATCATCTTTCCACTGAAGTTCTTTTTCTAAGTCATCATTAAAGACTATGCTGTCTTTGAGTGGACTACTCCTCTTAGAACTGCCGTCTCTACTCCTATGTGCAGATATTGGAGTTGATGCAAGTGCTTGAGGCTTTGGATCTTCATAGTATGTTTCGTCAAGAGGCCGACCATCTTCCTTAACCAAGGTTTCAGTCTCGACAGGAGGAACAGGGCTTTGGGATGAGCGGAACATATTGAAAACTGATTTCAAGCCACGGATGATTGGAGAGCCTTCCTCATTCTTAAGATTTGTTGGAGTGGTAGCTTCAGGAGTGTGAGCAACAGAAGACGATGAACTAGGCAAAGACATATTTTCATTGATGTCATTCGCCTCACTTATTGTTACCGTGACATTGTTATCCCCAGACTGTCTGAGAATTGAAAGTCTATTATCAGGAATTTGCTCAGTTGAAATTGTTTGCAATGGCAAAGTTTTTAATGATTTGATTACACTGTCATTCTTGGTCATTGTTGAATTGAGAGATCGAGTTAAATTGGCATTTTCATTGGTGCAATTTAATGTTTCATCAAAGTCAAGGTTTCTGTTGTCAACATAAGCCGAATAGCTCTTCGACATTGGGGATGCGGCTGGTGTGAGGGAGTACCTTAGTTTCATGTTGAGCTCGGAGACATCCAGCTCCTCGTAGCCTTTCTCGGTGCAGGGATGGACATTGCTTTGGATATAGCTGTTCTCCTTGTTGTCGAAATCACTCTCCATGCAGTCTATGTCCATCGGCTCGTCGTGGTGAGCCATTTCAACACATTCACAACACGTCAATATTCAATTATTTGTCCTTGCACTGTGGTCACAATAAAACTGACTTTATCTGGACACACCGTCAATCTGGGGTAGAGGTAAAACGAGAAAAATTAGTTCAATGTTTACAGTTAGACGACTTCTGTAGGTTTCACTATGATTTCTAATGCAGATTGTATTGCAGCGACGCGGTATTATCGGTATGTGTGTCATGAAAACAAAAATGACTCTGAACAGAACACGCAACTCATGAGATCTATTTTTAACCTTTTTGTGGATGCGGTGCGACGTTCATTCTAAGTAACACACGGCCGAGGAAACCAGGAATCTTGCCAAAAAGATGCAACCGTTCAACCGAACAAAATACAACGCAACGCAACACGCACGAAAGAATTAGATTAGACCGTTTGAAATAAATCCGGTAAATTTTTAATTATAACTGTCACCACGGTTTGACGCTTTGACACGACAATCGTTAGATTGTCAAACGAATTACTATGTCAGTGTCAATACCAAGAATGTGCTAAATCAAAATTTGTAAATGCCATCAAGAATAAATGGCATAGATTAGATGGTTTTGTATTTTCTAGATTTTTTTTATTAGTAGCTTCGTTTTTTATTAGTAACTTTTTACTAGCTTCTTTGCCAAAATGAGTTTTATTAGGCCAAAGTATGTCTTTGTTAATAATCAATCAACGTCAATGTCGTCAAATGTTCTAGGTCAAGTCAATAAAACAAACAAAATAAAATAATAGTTTTGTTTTGTATTTTTCAGTGAATTATTACGGGATATTTTGTATGATATTCGGTTAAATCCAACAAAGACGATTCGCTACAATGTATTTGGTAAGTTTCGTTTGCAGCAATACATTTAAATATCTCATTTTATATGGTTACGTTATTGTTACCTCTATACAGTTTTCATCAAACATCTTCTCAGACTTGTACTTTGTAGCTATTTTGTTGATTTTTATTTATCTAAAAGAAAGGCAAACCTCAAAACCTATATGTAATTACTGCATGTCTACATGTCGTAGGTACTCTGGTACGCATGGTTCAGTGACTACGAGATTGCCAAACCGGTTTCGTACGATACATATATTTTGTGCATTTATTTATTTAGTTAGTAGACTTTTAGTAGAGCCAAAGATAACACGTGTATCGCGCTTCGCGCGGCATCTGACGGTAGATTGGCACGGAAACTGCACACCACTATTATTAAATCAACTGTAGGTATTCACATCTTATTTATTATGGCACTTCTCATCTCATACAGTAAAACCTATTTTTTTTAACAAGTAAATAAAAAATGATTGTATGCAGTAATTGATATAATTATATAAGTGCATTGCACAACCAGTAACTTGTAAAAACTTATAGTACATCTGATTTACGTCATATATAACTCTGCCAAGTCACACAATATATAAACATACAACTTATAAAATACCATCTTATTAGCTGTATGAAATTGTTAAACAAGATAATATAATTTTTTAAACTAATAAATGTTCTAAAAATAACTTTCTGATTTATCTTTTGTTTCAGATTGAGTTATGGAAATTGAGCCATGCGTTACTGTGAAGTTATTATTCTTTGCCCAATCCAAAGAGCTGGCCGGCACTAAAGAATCCACAATACAACTACCACATAAGATTAGCTACACACAACTCCTAAACATAATTATATCAAATTACAACCTAGAACAAATCAGGCACAACATTCTTCTGGCTAAAAACGAGGAAGTGTGCGAGGAGAGTTGCGACATTGAGATAAACGAGAGAGATAGCATCGCTGTAATACCCCCCTTGAGCGGCGGATAACATGGATCACTTAAAACTGACGGTTGATAAGTTGCCGGTTGAAGAGATTAGTGACCTTGTCAGTGATGACAGCTGTGGGGCAATATCACTGTTTGTTGGCACTACTAGAGATAATTTTGAAGGTAAAAAGGTAAGTCTCTTCTTTCTCATCTTTTTAATATTATTACAGGATTAAATACCGGATGTCAATCATTTTTTTTTGTTACTCTAGCCTACATTGTCCCACTGCTGGGCAATGGCCTCCCCCAAACATTTCCACTTCTCTCTATCCTTGGCAGTGTCCCACCAATCCAATTCAAATACGTCAAGGTCATCCCTTCTCTGTCAATCTTTATTCATCTAATATCAGTAAGATGTGTCTGACTTTATTTATTCAGAGCCTATATGATATCAAGACTCAAAGATTGTCACCGCACTGATTCTTTTGCATTTTAATATAAATATTCACAGACTTCACATCACACTCACGACATGCATCAGCAATCTAGTTCCCATAGTACAAGTTTCACTTAGTTTGGGACTAGAGTGTGATGTGTGATGTGTGAAATGTCCGTGAATATTTATTTATGAAAAAAGACAGTTTATTACCAATCTAGATGCCAATTGCTTACATATATTAATGTAATATTTACTTGTATCAAAATAAGATCAAATATAATCTAATAAAGTTGTGTATGAGGTCAAACTTATAGATGAGATATCATCATGTTAAAGTTCAAGTATGTGGTTTACAACTAGTCAAACATTCACAGCTATGAATTTATTAATTACTGACACACAATATATGGGTTCATACAAGCTATGGTTCTACCTACCCAGGTCCTATTCTAGTATACAAGTCTGAATAACATTATAAATGCATCTAAATAATATTAGAAACGCGAAAGATTGTATATTGTTTAATTGTATTTGTATGTTTGTTACTTTTCCACTACTGGATTTTAATAAAACTTTACAATAATGTAGTATATGCATAAACTTTAATTTGTGTAAACTATCCAAACTAAAACCACAAAAGGACTAAGATGCAGGCATCTGTATAGAATACTCCTATGTATTCTATTCATCAAAATCCGTGCACTCATACATTATTGATATACAAACTTCGACTCTAAACATAATATCACATTAACAATACACTTTTCAAGGCCTTAGCGTAACCTAGGATAATGAGAGGGGTATGTATGTGTGAGATGTAGTAGGTATTAATATTAACAGCATTTATTTACACGGGAAGTGTCAGCATCATTATTATTCCATTCACCTGTATTAATAAAGACACATACATAAAGTTATACATATGAGTGTAGCATGTATGTTGTTAGCTGAAAAAATTGTTGGATTGTGTGAAAAATTACATAAATGCGAGTAGGTACATTGAAAGAAAAATGTGACATCATGTTTATTTTATTTATTTATTTACACTTAGTTTAACTTTACAGATAAGTTTATCTAATACGTTAAATCTACTATTTAATTTACTTATTTAAAATACATAAAATCTCTAAAATACCAAGCTAAAGTAGCTTGGTATATTTCTAGTATTATTATATTTGAACGACCAATAGTCGCATCATTACAACAAATGTACTGTGAAAATCCAAAGTAGAAAATTTATACTTCATATTTTCACTGTACATTTGTATGACTTATAAATTGATTAGGCAATGTTTGCGGTTATTGGTCGCTCAATAACAAGTTTTGTATTATTAGTTGAGAACCGGCTTGCAAAGACACGCAAACTGATAAAATTGATGCATCCAAAGTTATTTTTATACTGCAGTACGACGACGCCAAGAGTATTGAACTAAAAGTTACTTAACTTTGAGTATTGAACACAAAGGATACATCATTTTTTACTAGAAATTACAGTATTTTGGCACTTTTTCAACAACTTCAAAATAGGTTCAATTCCTGAATTCCAAAAAGGGTCTTATTATCTATTATTTTCTAGTTGCCCCAATGTTAATGATTATTGTTTTTATTTTTATTCCACAGTTGGTTAAGTTAATAATTCATAAGTAAGTAGGTACTTAATATTAGGTACTTGTCGATATCGAAGTTAGTTATAAAAATATTAAAAAGTAGCTCAAAAACTTTAGGCAGTACCAACCTATATCGTGTCCAATTTCTTAAATAACTTCTTAAATGTTTACAACCATGATAGTTTTAGAAATAGTTTATTAACCCATAAGAATACATAATAATAAAAGGTAAAATAAAAAGTAAATAAATAACAAAAATTGGGTTAATTAGGTTTTACGGTCTATCTTATAAAAAGTGAGCGCAGACTTGATGTAAGTATTGATTACCATACGTAATGATGACATAAAGTCAACACTAACTTTTATAAAATAGGGGGATAATGTTTGACATAACAGTTAGGTATGGATTATAAAGTGGATGTTAATACATGCAATTTGTTGCAGGTACTAAGATTGGAATACGAAGCGTATGAGCCAATGGCGTTGAAAGCCATGAAGTCTATTTGCGACGAACTTCGCGAGAAATGGCCCGCAATCCATGGGATAGCGATGTACCACAGGTAATATTTAACCTAACGAATGAGAACATTGATAAATAAATAAATATTCAAGCACGTTTCGCACATCACGCTCTAGTCCCAAACTAAGCAAAGCTTGTATGAGAGCTAGATTGCTGATAGCATACTTGTTTTTGTATATATGTTTTTGCAAATACAAACATAAAATACGTAGTAACAAATATTTATGTTCATCACACAAACATTTACTCTCAGTGGGGATTGAACCCACGTCCCACAGCATGGAAGGCAGAGCTACTACCAACTGAACTGCGACGCCTGTCAATTATGTTTTTACTACTTGCATAAACAAATATTAATGTCTGAGTCTTGCACGTAATCTAGCGTGCCAATATAGCGCTCTGCGAATTGTATAGTGTAATGCTCACTTTACCCCTGAACTTATTATTTCTGTGAGAATATGGCGGACAAGGCTATGATGATATAGGCTAGAAATCCAACTTAAAATGTGCTATACATTAACGTCTATCTTATAAAAAGTTAGCGCAGACTTGAAGTACTGATTACCATACGTAATGATGACTTAAAGTCAACGCTAACTTTTTATAAGATAGGGGTTAAGGTTTATTTAGATATTCTAATCCATGTATATAATATTCTATTACATTATATATTATTTATTTATTAATATTATAAAAAATCGCTGTCTGCAATAAGATCGCCGATTGTAGGACAATTCTTCAATGAAACCACTTTTATGACCTCAATAAAGTTATTATTTCTTTACATTATATTAAAAATATAATAGATACAGAGATAGGTATCTAATCTACATATAATATTATTTTTGCTTGTCATCATTACAAGTATAGGCGACAATGAAATTGGTTTACCACTCTAAGACTGAATATCATTTGCACGTACAAAACATCAAGGGCTATTTTCGCTTGACAGATTAATAACTGCTACCTCAGAATCTGTCAATCTGTAATCCTTAGCGAATAATTATGTTACTGGGAGGCCTTTCGCCATCACCAAGATGGCGGAAGGACGTTGTAAATAAAATACGAAAGAAAAAAAATAACAAAAATACCGTCCAACGTTGCCCATAAACTTAAAATACGAAAAAAAAGAAAAAAAAATAACAATTTACCGTCCAACGTTGCCCACAAACATAAACAAGCCTTGCAACGTGACATTGGCGAAATTGGCTAACCCCCAGACGCCATTAAATAAATAAAAATTGAATTGAATGTTACTGGGAGATGTCATCAAAAGTGGTAAACCACTTTCCTTGTCGCCTATACAAGCAAAAATAATATTATAGGTTCTGTTTCGAGCAGATGTCATATCTACGTGTAATTAATTTTTATCTACAATTATATCAATGATGAAGCATTTTTAAATCATAATTTAAAAATATTTTTTCCAAAGCAAAAACTCTTTAGAAAGCTTCTTTAAAAACTATGATTGATTACTTCCAATGATGAACTAATTTGGTTGTTAAAAAAAATCTAACTTATATAAGCTAAGTACAGCTTAAGAATCCAAAAAAGGTCACAGCAATTTAATTTGAAGATCTTATGTACGTCAATCACGTATTTTTTTCTTTTAAGTACTAATATTATATTGATAGTTCCGTTAGACGTGATTAAGAGGTTTTAGATTTTTTTCTATAACATGATTACTATTGAGTAGAGCATATTTTAGTCCCAAACTAAGCAAAGCTTGAACTATGAGAATTAGGTTGTAGATAAAGAAGATAGAAACAGCCAATAAAATATTATCAGCGATCTATTTTTTACAACAAGCTCTGCTTAATTTAGAACACATAACATGAAATGTCAAAGACAAAGTGTGTGTGGGTAGTGGATTCGATTCCCACCCAGAGCAAATGTTTGTGTGATGAACATAAATATTTGTTCTGTGTCTGGGTGTTACTATGTATTCTTTGTATGTATTTACAAAAAAAATATGTATATAGGTATTCTATCAGCAGTCTAGTTCCCATAGTACAAGCTTTGCTTAGTTTGGGACTAGAGTGTGATGTGTGAAATGTCCAGGAATATTGTTATAAACCAGTGTACCGTGATGGACGCGTGCATTTCAGCATTCAATTTCGTAATTTCATGCTTCAATACTATATTAGTAAAGAGTTATGAGGATACATGAATATTTATGTACTTGTATTTACAACATTATCTAGTCCTGAACAAAACAATGTTGATTCTAAGATAAGTAGTAAGGTGCCCACTTACCATCAGGTGGCCCGCAAGCTCGTCTGCCAGCTATGGCATAACAAAAATTATGATTATTGAAAGAAATTTACTAATATAAAAAAAACAATCAATTTGAACAGCCTCAACATTTTACTAAGCAAAATAAAGAAAAATGGGCGACCTTATTGGCTATAGCGATTTCATCCAGGCAACATTAGCATGGACAATGCTACTAATTTTGTATGGATGGATGTTTTTAACTCTTTCACGAATAAACAATTTTAACGAAACTTTACAATTTACAATTTTACAGTTAAAACATCAGAATAACATAAATGACTATCTTTAATATACTGTTTCAATTGATCATTATTTAGCAATAAGACGAAGTTGCAAGCACCTATCCAATGTTTTAATTAAAAAAAAAATACAAATTATTATAATAATTTGTCTTGTTTTTTTAGTTATTAACTTTTGTCTAACAGTTAGTGTAATTGGTTTTGCATACCGTCCTAGTAGTTGTTAATTAATAAATAAATAAATACTTTAATAAATACGTAAGTAAATCAATAAATGGTTAGGTATATTTAGAGACACCCTGTATAGTTAGCTGGTTGGAAAACAGGATGAGCCCAATTTGTGGCATCGCGTTTTGTACATGGATATAATTATGTTAACATCGTCTGTACCTACAATACTACCATCCACTTGTACATACAAAACGTTTACCTATAAGCGAAACTACGAAACGAAGTTATTTAATTAAATAAATAAATATTCACGGACGATTCGCACATCACATTTTAGTAGGTACCAAACTAAGCAAAGCTAGATTTTTGATAGAATACTTATATGTACATGTATCTTTTTTGTAATAGCTTACATAGAATACATAGTAACACCCAGACACAGAACAAATATTTATGTTCATCACAAAAACATATGATCTGGGTGGAAATCGAACCCACGACCCACAGCATGGAAGGCAGAGCTACTACCAACTGAGCTCATTACTTTGAAGCCTTGTAATTTTAAAGATAACATCTGGCCTGCTTTTCCATAAAAACAACTCATTATAAGAATAAAAATATAATTATTGACTCGAGATATTATCCGTCAAGTAATTACTTTTTAATATCTTCACCAGACTTTTTGTAGACGCTAGGTTTTATACAACGTTTTTGTATAAAAATTATTTCATAGCACTTTTTATTTTATTTCTATTGATTTTAATTTCGTAATATCCTGGTTGGGGTTCATGACCCTCAAATATACTACGAAAAAACTAAACAAATAATATTATTAAGTAGTATCTTTAGACGAATAATAAATAAAAAGTTGTAATAATGGTTGTCTGGAAGATCGCTTTGTGCGATGTTTACTAAAGGCCTGCGCAGACCGGGACGGCATGGCAAGGGATTTTAATTTTTACTAATGGACATTCAACCGTACTGTTACAGAAATACGACATAAAAATTAAAATCCCTTGCTATGCCGTCCCGGTCTGCGCAGGCCCTTAGTCGATAAAGAATAGATTTTATTTATTGGCTCCAATCATTAACGGAGTATCTTATAAGAAGTTAGCGCAGACTTGATGTCTTGATTACCATACGTAATGATGACATTATGCTAACTTTTTACAAGATAGACCTTGAAATTCAACGAGACACAGTCCAACACTTATCTGTTATCAATATTACATTAGTATATTTTTGTGTCACTTCTTATCTATTACACCACAATAATACATCAAAGAGTCATTAAACTATGTTGTGCAAGAAAAAAGATAAAAAAGTTGTATGAATATCTGATATCTGACCCTATTCTCACGAAGTTTTAGGACTAGAGCCCGATTCTAGGTGCCAATGGAGTGTATTGTAACATTGTCCCCCTACTAACCTCACCCCAGACAGCCCAATTCTGAGTAACGGAGAAGGACTTTGGTGGAATGTTCTAGATTTATTCATCTTTTTTATCTTTTCAGACTTGGAAATGTCCCGAGTCGGGAAGCGTCTGTGGTGATAGCAGTAAGTTCGCCGCACCGAGCTGACTCGTTACAAGCGGTCGCACATGGCATCGAACGACTTAAAGGCAGTGTCCCGATATGGAAAAAAGAAGTCTACGATTCTACAGAGGGAGTCTGGAAGGAGAACGTGGAATGTGCGTGGTCTAGTAAAAACAGGGCTAACGGTCAAACCGCCTGATTTGATCATTAATATGTGACAATCGGGTATCGACAGTGACATATTTGAGATACACTGCGCGTCGACATCAGAGGGTTTGTAGCGCCATCTATATCGCTACATGATGAACTATATCGCAGTCTACGAAACCGACCAACAGATGGCACCAGTAAATCTGGCGGGTGGTTTGACAGTAAACCTGTGGGGTGACCACGAATAAATATGACAATCGTAAACCTAACGTATTTAAGATACATTGCACGCTAACGCTGCGTTCTATATAGTAAAGCTGATGTTGACGCGCAGTGTATTTCAAATGCGTCACCATGTCAAATTTTTTCGTGCTCACCCCCCCCCCAGCTTTATTTTCGAACGTTGCAGCGTTAGCGCGCAGTGTGTTTTAAATACGTTACGTTTACGATCGTTATATTTATTTATGCCTGGTTCAAAAAGTGCAACTTTTTGTGTCTAGTAAATTAATTTTGCGGTAATGGGGCTTTGTGAAGGCAAGTTTAGGTAGCCAATAAGTAATTGTGGTGATAGATTTTTATTTATAAGTATCTGAAATTACATAAATTGTTTGTTATAGCTAGCTTTTGGCCGCGAGATTTCGTTTGTCGTACTTACTATCGTTCCTAAAATACTATTAAATTTTGTAAATGTTAGTTTATTGTCCTAATAGACGATCTGATTCTGATCGTTGATGAAAATTATTTGTCTTCTAAACTAATATTATAAAGAGGAAAGATTTGATTGTTTGTTTGTTTGCATCGAATAGGCTCCGAAACTACTGGACCGATTTTAAAAATTCTTTCACTGTTGTGAAGCTACATTATCCGTGCTGAACATAGGCTATATTATATATTAAAAAAAAATAGGGATCTTACTAAAACTTGTATGTAAAGGCTACCCGTGCGAAGCCGGGGCGTACTACTAGTAAGCAGTAAAGTCGCACGGTTGTATGCATGCGTTACTTTCACATTTGCTAAGTTAGTAATTCATATTCCGGTTTTAAGTGTTTCGCGATAAAGGATGGGCGATAATAGCTAGTTAAATTACTATATACTTACTACGTGCATAGCCTTATTATTTGTGATAATGTTGAGTGAATAATTTAGATAATTTATTTTGTTGCATATAGTTGAAAACTATGTATAGTACATATTTAGTACATTATATTTGTAGAACAAACCATATGTTATATTCTTTTATTCAAGGACAATTCATAAATCACATTCTAGTCCCAAACTAAGCAAAGCTTGTGAACCAGATTGTTGATAGAATACTTATATACATTTTCTTTGTAAATATATATATATACTACCAACTGAGCTGTGACGCCAGTCACATATATGTATATATTTATAATATTAGCCATATCTTTATACAAATGCTATTACAAAGTTTTTATAATATTCCAAATTCTTATCTAGACAAAAATAGGAATGAAATATTTAATTTAAAACATGAGTTGGTTTAGAAATACATAATAAAGAACATTAGGTAAAAACCATTTAACATATTATTATAGCCTTTATATTTATTTATTAAAGCTACAAATAAAACTGAGACAGAAGAACCCAAATGTATAGAATATTTGGTATATTATAAAAACTTTGTAGATATATTAAAGGTTGTTTTTATAGCTTATTTACCTATTCGTGTATATTATATGTTAAGTTTTTAAATGAAATAAAATGTTTTGTTATTTGCAGACATTGTTTTTTTTCCACAAATCCTTTACTTATTTTTTTACAATTCCTCTATAATATATCCTCATTTTATTATAATATAACCATTAAACCTAAATAAAACTATTTAAAATGCGCTGCAAATATCAAAGTATTCATATAAAAGCTGACTACATTGTTGCATTAGGCATTAGATATTTATAGCGGGTTCGAGTCCGGCTTTATTTTATTAAGGCGACATATTAGCTAGAAATATAAATCTTGTTTTATTAGTCTCCTTATGCTGAAAAATTATAGATATGTAATAATATCTGGACTTGACTCTGACTGCTCTTACATAAGTAGCATATCAAGTACCAAAGGAAATGTCTAAAGTGCCTGAGGGTTGGAGTCATGATCATATCTCCATATTTATTAATGACGTGGTACAGTCAACATCATAAGTTCATGATTATAGATTATTAATTAAATAATTTTTTTTTTAATACAGGTAGCTGGTAGATATTTCTTTTTTAAAGAAATCTATAAGTAGGTAAAGTTTATAGCCAACAATATTGAACATATAATGTAATATAATAATCAACTTCTGATACTGACTGTACTTTAAACGCTATAGGTATCTTTGTTTTAAAAAACTTTATATATTTGTGTGATTCATATAGCTCTTAAGTATTAGATAAGTATATTTTATTGTCAACTTTATTGAACCTAATAAAATTTGATTTGATTGATTTGATAAAGAGATGATAACACTATGTCCAAATAAACAAATAAATCGACGACCGATGTGGCGCGGTGGGCGATGGTCCGCCTGCGACGCGGAAGGTTGCGGGTTCGATTCCCGCCTTGGGATAAATGTTTGTATGTTCTGCAAATATTTATTCCGGGTGTTCTGGGTATTATATGTATAATAAAAAATATCTATCTATGTAATGTATTGTACTTATTAAGTATGTCAGTCTTCTAGTACCCATAATACAAGCTCTGCTTAGCTTGGGGCTAGATGATGTTGTGTGGATTGTCCTGCATTATTTAATTATTAAATGTCAATTTCAGGCGAAAAAGAAATAAAGACAAGAGACAGTCCTATAGAAGATATAATAGACAAAAACTTGGTACAAATTAATGTATCCAACGAAGAGCTACAACAGAGAATACAAAATTTTATACAAAGAAAGAGGGAGCAAGTGAATATAAACAACATTCATGACTTCATACCGGGTATGGGAGAAAGCGAGATAGAAGATACCTGCGCTAGAGTTCGGACGCAGTTTGTTAAGAGAAGCGATTCTAAAGGACATTTAAAAGGTTAGTATTTTGTAAAATATAATAAGAGATTATATTTTTCTGTTGTACATAAAGTTTTTGGGAGGCGTCATAACTCATGGACAATTCGCACTGCACATCACACTACAGTCTCGAACTAAGCTAGTACTATGGCAAGTAGATTGCTGATAGAATAATTATAATTTTTTTTTTGTAAATCATACATTTAATACATAGTAACATCCAGACACAGAACAATAAATATTTATATTCACCACACCAACATTTGTTCTCGGTGGGAATCGAATCCACGACCATGCAAGGTAGACTACCAGATGACTGTTATTTTGATGTTTCTAGTTAATTTGAACCTTATTCTCAGTCCGCAGAGTGAACAATGAATGGGGCCCTCAAACGGTGAAACACGCTCCGATTGAACGAACGAACGACACCGGCCTACCCTCATCTATCGCCGAGCGAGTTGTCAATATCGAGAGCTATTTGAACATAGGACCGGTGTCGAAGGATATCTACAAGAGACTGAAAGAGATGGAAAATAAAATTGCGTATTTGGAAGCTATGTCGCCGGAGTATGCTCAGTTTTGGGTGAGATTTTTATTGAATACTTTTTGTTTGTAAATGCGGGTAGGCACATTACACAATCGGTTATGTGGCATGATAATTTAAATATCAAGATATTGGTCATTACAAGTAAGTTTGATAAATACAATAATTATTAAGAATCGTCTAGATAAGTAGGTATGTTTGAGTTTCTTATATTGCAAAATATTTTTATATGTTTGTAAGTATACTAAATCCTGCCCTATACTATACAAATACTTCATCATCATCATCAACCCATATCAGTCCACTGCTGGACGTAGGTCTCTCCCAAGCCGCGCCACTGAGCCCGGTCTTCGGCTCTTCTCATCCAGTGTTTGCGCTACACTCCGCAGATCGTCGCTCCATCTCGCCGGCGGGCGTCCTACACTACGCTTGCTAAACGCTTAGTAAAAATTCTTGGTGACACTTTAATATAAAAAAAAGGTAGCACTCCGGGAGTGCCGGCAGAAGTGAAAACTTCAATATTAACGTTGTGTTTTCACTTTTAAGTTTTCACTTCAAAAATATAACCACAGACGTCATAATGACAATGACAATTACAATGACACAGACACATTCGCGCAAGCGCCCTGTGCCGCCTAAACAGAGTCAGCACACTCAGGCACGGTAGAAAGAGTGGGAGATACTAGTTCCTCTCCCTTTCCCTCGATCTTACGCTTTTTATCAACGTCACGTGACCCTGACGCGAGTTTGAAAGTTTTTACCCACCCAGCGCCGCTAAAGAAGTTTTCACTTCAAAAATAATAGATTTGAATCATGTTAGCAAGGTTAGCACGTTTCTGATAAATCAGTCTGCTCTAGAATTATGTTTTATTAACATAAGGTGTATGTTTTACAGAAAAATCGTGATCAAGGTGCGAAAGATACCGTAGACGACTACACGTTCTCAGCTGAAGATATAGCGAGGAAAATAGAACAACTAGAGAATATGAATATGTGAATATAAGTAGTAATAAAAGTAATCGTGAATAATTATCTATTTTTATTTCCATTTAAGTACTCCTCAAAAACAAAAGTAATATCATCACATAAATGTTTCAAATGTAAAGTGATAGTGCTGCCATCTAGCGACAGAGCTTTGCAAGTTTATGAGAACCATTAGTTAAAAAAACCATCCATCTTGTTCCCATTACATTACAATCTCTTTATATGAATTTTCTCACCTATAGAATATGCCTATAAGTAAATCTTAGTTTGGATCATAGACATAGAGAACAGACTGATCAATAACCTCACATAATTGACCACGCTTTAGAAAGGGACAACGCGACTGCGGCTAAAACCTGTCAATTTTTTGTCTGTAATAACCTTAGATCTGTATAATTTAGAAAGAGACAACTACTGGCCGCACGATCATTTTGTCTCTGTCACGCTTATAGCAGTATATTTCATACCTGGAGAAGGAAAGCTTGTATCATCTAGCTAGATAGAGAAAACTACTGACCGCACGATCGTCTTGTCTCTCTCGCGCTTATAGCAGTATATTTCATACCTAGATAGGGAACGCTCAGTCCATTCTCTATGTCTATGGTTCAAAGTAAGATTTAACTAAGAATATTAAATCGGAATTCAATTAAAATACTAGGTTTTTTTAGGTGGCTAATTAACTAAATAAAACAAAGACATGAACTATATTAAAATCTTTATTTTAATGATATTTATTTACACTAAAGATAGATAATGCAGAAGGATAGTACATATTTCAACTTTTATCAGAATATAAATATTTTCAAGACATCTCTAGAATATTGAAAAAAAAATACAAAATGGTCATTTTCGTTTGTTTATAATGCGCTAGTTTAGTTTTCGAGAATACTCTCATTAAGACCAGTTTATCTAACATAATATAGGTGTGATTAAGTTTCTGAACAACAATATAGAATTTAAAGATGAAATTATGATAATGAAATATAAATTATAAATAACGAATAAAACCTACTTACTTTAACAAATTGTACATCTATTCTTGCTATTTTTTACCAGTTTTAAAAAACAGTACACTTTTAGGTGCCAAGTTACCAAAAAATTGGTGCCCTGGCACCAAAGATTTGGTGACAAGAGGCACATTTGTTGTATTAAATGCATAAGACGTTATGATTGCTAAGAAGATAGAATTTTTGGTGCCAGGTTACCTTTGCATTTGATGTCAGGGCACCAAAGATTTAGTGACACGCAGCACATTTCGTATTAAATGCTTTTTTCTAACGTTATGCTAAAAAGGATTGGCTATAACTTTATACGCCGATGGTATTCTATAACATAAAAGAGCGCAAGTTAATGTAGATACATTTCGCTGATACAAAATACATAATTCACTCTCACTCAGAATATTTCAAACTTGACTTGCTGTTGATAATGTATCACACAAGACGATATTATGTATGGTTACTGAAATTCCCATGAAATAAATAAGTAGAATATTAACACTTACATGAAGTTATGTTATATTATAATTACTATATTATATTTAAAATTATCAAAATAATTTCATTCTAAGTGATTCATGTTATTTCACAAATAAAATAGGTCTATGATTTTACCAGAGCGTAAATTTGTATTTCAAATGCCAAACTATTCCCATAAACATGGTAACAATAATTAGCCAAATTTAATGAGAATTTCGGTAACCATAATTTCTGGCCGCAATCACACTGTAATTCCTACTTCGCTGTAAGTTAAGGTAAGTAAAGTACCTCATTGAGGCGGTACAGGTCGCGGCCTTGCCTCTGGCAACCTCCTCCAGTAAGCGAGGAAAGCAATCAGTCCAGCGAAGAGAGTGATCGCGTAAACATCCCAATTGGCGACGAAACTTTTGTCGTTCATAAATACGAAGGTCATCGGACTCTGGAATAGGGACTGAATTAAAGATTTTAGTGAGATTTTGTTCTTTAGACATAGAAAAGAAAATAAAATAAATAAATATAAATGTCAATGTGCCATGATAATATCCCGTATAATATGTATACAGGGTGTAACAAGATGGGTGGACCAAAAGTAGCAGATATTCGGAAATAAATAAAATAACGACTTAAACAGTTATTAGTACGAAAGGTCTACTATTAAGCTACAATACAAGGTGGTTGTAGCCCTCAGAACATAAAAAACCAGTAGAAATAGTATGGGGGCGGGGCGCGCGTACCTCTAGTTTAGCGTAGATTCGCAAACTGTCTCCGCCACGCCTATTTCACGCACGTCAGTCTAGATCGAACCGTCACAGTGATAATAGCTTTAGAAAAATTACTAAAATGCCTTATTGCGCTGTTCTAGAGTGTAAAAACGACAGCAGAACTAAAAATGTTTCAAATGGTGGTATATCATATCATCGGTTAGTCTTGATTTACTTAATTTCGATGAAAATTGTAAAAACATTGTTTTATTGTACAAGACAAGTACAAATAGACTTTATTGTTTATTCTATAGGGTCTACTTTCTTTTAAAGTCAACCATTTATTCTCGAAGATTCCAACTACTGACATGTCACAGTCCGCTACTCAATTAGGTATTGACGTTATCGATAATGAGTTATCGATATTTTAAACTTACAATGTTCTATGATATATCGGCAAAAAATTAACCCTATAATGCATTTTTTTATGATTCTGTATAGTAATTGTAGTAGTAGGTACTTCCATGATTTGTTCAAACCGTTTTTTTTTTATTTTCCTTATTAAGGTTAATTAATTAGTTAATTTTATTTATAAGTTTTTAAAAGGTGGATATGGGGGAATCTATTAGTAATATTCAAATTGAGAAAGGTTTCTCAACCTTAAGTCATTCACAAAGTCTCGAACCTATAAAAAAGGAGGTTTTGGATTATTTTATGGCTTCAGATTTCCTAAGGATCCACAAAGAAAAGAAAAATGGATGGAAGCGACTGGAAGGCAAAATTGGTTTCCTCCAAAAACTAGTACAATTTTAATTAATTAATTAATTTTTATTAATTTTAATTTTTACGCTTTTGTAACATATTTTATGTTATTGTATCGTAATTCTTCTGAAATTTGCGCTCCAGATCTGATGAAATGAGTACAAAAATACAAATACAAAATAGTTAAGTATATAAATAGGTAATGGACTTGAATTTTACATATTTATTAATTTAATATTCAATACAAAACTATTTATTTCAAGACTCACTTGTTATCTTATTTCGCTCACCGTTTAATTTTATTTCAGACATATTTACTGAACCAATATTTGACATTTATAAACACAATGATTTGAAACATAAAAATTAGTAAGGTACTTAATTCATTTTGAAATGTAAAATATATTTATCGATTTTAATTTTAGTTGAAAATAAAACGCATTGTCGATATATAAAGTAATGGCAGCAGTACAACCCTAGAAATGGACGAATAGTACAAAAATAGTAAAGAGCTCGTTACGGAAATATGAATCTTATCTCAAAAGTAATAAAGGTTTATTAAATGCATTTGGTGTAGTGACATCTAGCGGCGAGTAGCAGAACTTGGTAGTGAAAGTATTCCGTATGACGTAATACGTAAATATATTAGATAATAAACCACTCTATCGTCATATGATTATTGTTAATTTTCAAATGAACGAAGACTAATGTATTACTTACTTTCATTCAACCAATCACACGACACTTTTCTTAGTGTGACGAAATACAATTAACCTGTGTCAGTGTTAGTTGGGGTACGCTGGTTCCAAAGCTAAAAAAGGTCTATGCTCCTTCTACTGAGTTTTTTGTTCTGTGTTGTAGCCCTTATTGTTTGGGTATACTTGGAACCTACTTATAATCTGATTTTTGACCAAAATTTCATAAAAGTGCGACTTTGAACAATCGCCCTGCCTTTAAATTCTTTTGTCACTTTTCTATATAAATGTTTATTTTATCCAAAAAAAATATAAATGATATGATACTTACCACATACAAGCTGTCCAATGCTGTACCAGCAGTCAACGCAGCCAGTGCTAATGCGGCAGGCAACCGCGCGTCGGGCGATGTATCCGCAGCTAAACAATAATGTGTATTTATTGTATATAAAAACTCTATGTTACTTCTGCTCGCCTGGTACTTTTTAAATTTAGGTTGAATCAATTCTTTTTTGTACACTCAATGAGGGTTTTCTATATTTTTTCTGGCACTAGGCGGCGCTACGTAGGCGTCAGGTCCAAACATCTGTCAAATAGCACAGAGTCGTAGATACTGAACTTAAATTATTGAAAAAAAAATTAAAGGAATGATTTTAAGAATAAATAAACCAAAAAATATATACTTTTAGAATTACAATGAGGGTTTTCTGAAATGATCTCCGTGAGATGGCAGGACTGTAGCGTCAGGTCCAATCTGTCTGGACTGTCAAAATACATATAAAAATTGTAGCGCCGCCTAGTGGCAGAAAAAGTATAGAAAACCCTCATTGAATGAATAATGGGTTGTCTAGCAGCTAGCAATGAAATTGTATAATTAATAAATGACAGACGTCACACACAGCTCAGTTGTCTACCTATGGGTTGTGGGTTCGATCCCCACCGAGAGCAAACATTTGTGTAATAGTATAAACTGATGTTTTTTTCCTGCCTCGTGTCCTGTGTCTATGTATTATAGACCGAGCGAGCGAAGCGTCTCAGTTTCGACATGAGTCCTTCTGTCTGTTTGTTTTCGCCTACAGATTGCTTTTTTCAACCGATTTCAACGAAACTTAGTACAGTACACATGTTGATTGATTTATTGAAATCTTTTTAGTCGAGCGTGATTTTTGATTGGGGCAAAAGGTTCGCTAGGTCGATTATTATTTAATAATTATAAATAAATAAAGTTACTGTACCTAGGTCATAGCACCGTTTGGCTAGATGCAGGTCCCGCGTGAGACCTAGCCCTCGTTCGTGCATGTAGCCGAGATTGAACGTAGCTTGCGCATTGTGGAGTTGCTCAGATGCTATCCTGTAATTAAACACTTATTTTAAATATATATAAACTTGTAAAAATCGTTTATTAAGAAATTATCGTTATCAGCAATCAGTATCATTAATTAAATAAATAATAATGCTGGACAATCCACACAACATCATCTAGCCCCAAGCTAAGCAGAGCTTATGTTATGGGTACTAGAAGACTGACATACACAATACGTTACATATATAGATATTTTTATTATACATTATAAAATACCCAGAACACCCGGAATAAATATTTGCAGATCGTACAAACATTTATCCCAAGGCGGAAATCGAACCCGCAACCTTCCGTGTCGCAGGCGGACCTTGGCTCACCGCGCCACATCGGTCGTCGAATTGGTTCACTAATACACAAATTTAACCAATGGACATAGTTGGCGTTGGCTGTTGTTGATAAAGATTATGTACGTTATATTTGCAATAAAACGTACCTAATTTTGTAATACGTTCGTTAATTTTTAATAATACGGTTTAGCTAAAAATTAAAAGAAACTTTTAAGTAATGTATTACTAAAAATTTAAATAGGAGATTGCAATCGTTATTAGGACCTACGGATATGTCGTAGTTCTGTTATATTTAAATAGTTTATCTATTATCTTCTTCTTGATAAGTAGTAAAACTGATTACTATCCATCGGTCCTCGGACCCCGAGCCAAAGGTCGGCATCTACACTTTTTGTAGGAGACCATACCACCAATAAATGAATAAATAGTTTTATAAAGAGTTAGCGCAGACTTGATGTCTTGATTATCATACGCAATGGTGACATAATGTCAACGCTAACTTTTTATAAGATAGATCGTTTACCTGTAGTGATGTGCCGCGGCTTCTAGATCGACGTGAGTGCCCAGTCCGTAGTAGTGGTAGTCCCCCAGCTTGACTCGTGCGGCACTGCAGCCCTGTGTGGCGGCGCGGCTCCACAGTTGCAGCGCGCGGACGTATCGCTCCTCGGGAGGGAATATACGGACTTCACCTGGAATAAGTAATTTGTTATGTAAGTTATTATAAGCTGATGGTCTTTTTCAAATAAATAAACGAGATTTTTAGAGATAGATTTAAGACTAAATACTTTGGGTTTCCAGAAACCGGCCGTAAGTGTTACATATATAAGATTTGGTTACAACATATGAACCCTGTTTGAGGGAACTACAATATTAAAGGATGAATCTAAATGATTCTAAATGATCCTTGTGATTTTACTGAATAAAGTAATTTTGAGTTTGACTTTGATGGTAGACCATGGTATTACCGGTATCGAGTAGATAAGCGGCGTTGCTCTGCGCGACCTCCAGCCCCTGGTCGGCGAGCGCGCGGTACTGCAGCCACGCCGAGTCGGCGTCGGCGGCGCGCCACGCGCTGTGCGCAGACATCAGCCGCGCAGACCACGAGCCGCGCTCGCACACATTCTTGAATAACTGTACACAAAACAATTATTTACAACTAGCTGACCCATGCCCACTTCGTTGGGCATAATGTTAATAATCCTTTTTTCGTTCGTAAGAAACGCTTTCATTCGACCGTTTTTTCTCCGATTCACTTTTCAAAACGGACCACGTAAAAGCCTTTTTATTTTTCGGTTTTTTATTTAACCTATGACACTCAGCAATAATGTGGCTATCTATTGGTGAAAAAATTTTTAAAATCGGTTCAGAAGATTCCAAGATTACCCTTTACAATTTAACAAACACATCGTGACCCCCCCCCCTGACGCCAAAGCTGGATCGCGACCCCCTCTGGCGCGAAAGCTGGATCGCGACCCCCCCTGGCGCCAAAGCTAGATCCGCCCTTGGGTAGGAAGATGATGGTATACCTCAACGGCCGTGGTGCAGGAGCGCATGACACCAAGTCCCTGCGCGTGCATTTGCGCGAGGTGGTACAGTGCCAGCACGTGACCGCTCTGCGACGCCAGAGAGAAGTATTTGTTCGCCTGTTTGAAGTCACGCCGGATCCCCACCCCACCTGACAACCACAATAGTTCAATAAAACAAAATATCATGATAGATATTGTCGGGAATCACAGAACAAAAAATACAGTAGAAGGAGCAAAGTCCTTTTTTAGCTCCGGAACCACCGTACCCTAACTTACACTGACACAGGTTAATTGTATTTCGTCACACTAAGAAAAGCGTCGTGTGATTGGTTGAATGAAAGTAAGTAATACATTAGTCTTCGTTCATTTGAAAATTAACAATAATCATATGACGATAGAGTGGTTTATTATCTAATCTATTTACGTATTACGTCATACGGAATACTTTCACTACCAAGTTCTGCTACTCGCCGCTAGATGTCACTACACCAAATGCATTTAATAATCCTTTATTACTTTTGAGATAAGATTCATATTTCCGTAACGAGCTCTTTACTATTTTTGTACTATTGGTCCATTTCTAGGGTTGTACTGCTGCCATTACTTTATATATCGACAATGCGTTTTATTTTCAACTAAAATTAAAGTCGATAAATATATTTTACATTTCAAAATGAATTAAGTACCTTACTCATTTTTATGTTTGAAATCATTGTGTTTATAAATGTATACTAATATAAAAATGTATATAATAATGGAAGTAATTAATAAAAATAAAATTAAAACACTGGTTTTATTAATGAACTACTTACATTAATAAAACATCTACATACTAAAAAATATACATTATTGGCCTTGAAAGATAACATACTTGTTAAGAAGTTGCCTTTTTGATAGTTTTATATTAATTTTAAGTAAATGATGTATCCGCACATTAATGTAGCGTTCTGTTATGGCTTTTATCAAGTCAGTTACATGGTTTGATGTGGGG
This sequence comes from Ecliptopera silaceata, assembly GCA_932527185.1. NCBI lineage: Eukaryota > Metazoa > Arthropoda > Insecta > Lepidoptera > Geometridae > Ecliptopera > Ecliptopera silaceata. The sequence continues at coordinate 1,309,286 of OW052208.1, read as the reverse complement.
AATTCTCCAATTTGATGAAAATTTATATTTTCGAACAACCTTTCTCCGATAAACTTTCTTAATATTTTGGCCATTACTTCTTCTTTTTTAAATAATTTTCCATCCATTGTCCGAATGACAACTTCAGCCACTTTACAAATTTTTATCATATCGCTTGATGGATATACAAGCCCACCTTTATCTTTGGCTATTATAAATTTATGTAAAGAAATACATTTATATGAGATGAGAGCGCCAACACAGATGTCGCAATTAATTTTCTTTATTAAAATTCGGGCAATATATCCGGCAATATGTGCTATTGCTTGAGAACTAAATTCGGTAATGTTTTTTAGAAGTTCGCCGATTTCTTGCTCTTCTGTGTTGGACAGAAGACAAGAGTCTTCTGTCCACTCGTCCTGTGTTAAACCTGAATCAGTAGAGGTTTTATTTATGCGATCTACTGCGGACGAGCAATTTAGGATAGACAATTGTTCCAACGCAGTACAATTTCCTGATCCGAAATCTTTTAGTTCTACATGAACCAAAAGTTTTTTGTATGCTGCCACAAACTGTCTTGCTGTCGGATTATTATTAGATCCACCGTGTGCCCTAATATTACCAATAATATTATATAATATTATCTAATATAATATATAATATTATAATATTATTATATAATATTATCCAAAACCTCCTTTTTTAGGTTCGAGACTTTATGAATGACTTAAGGTTGAGAAACCTTTCTCAATTTGAATATTACTAATAGATTCCCTCATATCCACCTTTTAAAAACTTATAAATAAGATTAACTAATTAAATAAAAAAAACGGTTTGAACAAGTCATGGAAGTACCTACTACTACAATTACTATACAGAATCATAAAAAAAATGCATTATAGGGTTAATTTTTTGCCGATATATCATAGAACATTGTAAGTTTAAAATATCGATAACTCATTATCGATAACGTCAATACCTAATTGAGTAGCGGACTGTGACATGTCAGTAGTTGGAATCTTCGAGAATAAATGGTTGACTTTAAAAGAAAGTAGACCCTATAGAATAAACAATAAAGTCTATTTGTACTTGTCTTGTACAATAAAATAATGTTTTTACAATTTTCATCGAAATTAAGTAAATCAAGACTAACCGATGATATGATATACCACCATTTGAAACATTTTTAGTTCTGCTGTCGTTTTTACACTCTAGAACAGCGCAATAAGGCATTTTTGTAATTTTTCTAAAGCTATTATCACTGTGACGGTTCGATCTAGACTGACGTGCGTGAAATAGGCGTGGCGGAGACAGCTTGCGAATCTACGCTAAACTCGGGGTACGCGCACCCCGCCCCCATACTACTTCTACTGTATTTTTTGTTCTGAGTCGGGAATAGTACAAATCCGCGAAACTAGCATTGGATTTTATTTTTTTAGTTTAATTGGCAACAATTGTAGCCAATTAAACTTTTCACGGGAAAATCTCGCAAAATCTTGGCTGCCACCGCCGTGACACGAGCTCATTTCGACCAATCGGAAGCCAGGAATCGCCCAGAAAAAAATAAACTTAAGATAATACCTCTACGCTCTGGCGGGAAATACATTTTTTTTAGGGTTTTCTTTTTTATTGCGGCTGAACTGTTATATCTTTTACTAGTTTAAGCTGTTTTGCGAACATAAACAATAATGTTCTGTGTAACCCTGTATCAATTTTTGAGATTGGTTCTTTATATTTGCTGTAAAGGTGCAGAAACTGTACAAAACAGTTCCCAGCAAATATAAAGAGAGAGCGAGAGGTATCACCTTAAAATTCATTGAATTAATAAAGTTGTTAAGTTTTCACCTTCCTCTGTAAAACTTTAGCTTACTTACTTTGCTAACTTAGCGGCCTTTACGGTACATTCGCGGTTTTGCACTATTCCCGACGATATGTTTACATAGGTATTTGGCCAAATCAACCGCACGAAATAAATAAATACTTACTGAAGTACATAAATCCTAAATGCAGTTGCCCGTCGACCCATCCCTGGTTGGCAGCCATTGTGAAATATTTAAATGCAACGGTTGTATCTTTCTCAACTCCTCGTCCCTTTAAGATAAGATAAGGTACAGTGTGCATTAACTTACATTAATAACTAATTACTTACCCAAACTTTGAAAAGATTACCTGTCTAGTCTACCTTTTAAATATTGGAAATAAAGAATATATATAATTAAACAGATAATATCATGTTATTTTCTTATTTCTGATAGGATGATTTAAGACTTTTTTAATCATTTTAGCATTTATGTATTGGGTTTCATACCCATACCCAATGGATGAAACGGGACACTATTACTGAGACTTTGCTATCCATCTGTCTGTCTGTTTGTCTGTCTGTCTGGCTGTCCACCTGTCCGTCACCACACAAATACAGGTAGTGAAAACGATTTGGCAAAATTTGAAGTATGTATCAACATTGTATATTGCACCTTACCTGTAAATACATAAGGCCCAGTCCGCTCTGTCCAACGGGATTGTTCAATTCAGCTGCTTTCTTGAAGTACCGGAGAGCTGTCTCATTATCAGCCTTTATACCATCCCCTCCTTCAAGATATATCTATAACATAATTTATAATATTATTATATGGTCTTCATCATCATTTAAGCCCGTTGGCACCCACTGCTGAGTATAGGCCTCCTCTTTATTATGCCATTCTCTTCGGTCCCTTGCGACTCTCATCCACTGATTCCATAATGGCTTGCTCCATAATGTCTTTGGACCATCGGGCTGGTGGTCTGCCTCTTGGTCTACGAGCATCCCTTGGCCACCATTCCGTTATCTTTGGTCTTATTTGGTTCTTATATGGTCTTAGACATAAATAATACCAACATTTTTTTTTTCAATTTAATTGTATCTTTGCCAGAAGTATGGCTTATACAGGTGTTAGTGATCTTATTACATAAGTTTTAAGTTGAGTGAGTATCAACTGAGAGGTAGTACAAAAATACACAAAATATTATATATTTTTAAGTTATTGCATATCTTCTATCGCGGGCCTTGAGCGTGGAGACCGAATCCAGAAATTCCGTAACGAAAATAACCTAACACTGCGTAATCCAGCAAAAAATGCTATGCAATAGCTTTACCGCGGCAGTCCCCGAGTGTCACACTTAACACACGTTTTTTAATATAAAATCAATTTAGACATAGACATATTACATATTTATTTGCAACCATAAAACACAATTACAATTTACACACATAATAAATAATAGGCAGGTATATACAATATAAATTAAATGAAATAAAAATTACTAACTAAATTAATTAATTAAGCAATTTCATTTCACTTTCAGTTTGAAACACTCACCTTTCCTAAAAATGCGTTGGCGACTGCATTCCCAGTTTTAGCGGCTTGAGTGAAATAATGCAGCGCTTTGTTGAGGTCCAGTGTAACACCGCGACCACCTTGGAAATGCAGCTGTCCTAATCCAACCTACAAATATAATTAACTCGTATTTAACTTTACGAATTTAAAAATATGATTAAAATTGCTTAGTAAAATTATTGTATTTAAGTTATTAGAATATAACATGTAACTGTAAAATAGGTATCGAGTGATATATTGCTATCTCCCTCACTCACCTGTGCTTGCACATCTCCCTTGTCAACAAGCTGTTGGAGGTATCTAAGCAGTCGGTATCAACTGATATATTGCTATCTCCCTCACTCACATTTGCTCGCACATCTCTCTTCTCAACAATTCATACTACTCTATGCATTGGTAGTACTGTATGTAGTCGGTATCGACTGACATATTGCTATCTCCCTCACTCACCTGAGCTTGCACATCTCCCTTCTCAGCTAGCAGTTGGTAGTACTCTATAAGGTCAGTGTCGAGTGCACCACCCCCGTCTGCTTCTTCTACCAATCTTGTTCGAAGCACGGCTGGACCACCACTGAATGTGACTTCGCTGGCCACTGAAATATACACTTTTATGAGAACTAGAGCGGTAATTTTACTGTAGTTTCATTCTCGGAAAAAATAAATAAACCATTTTTATATCTAAACTAATATTATAAAGAGGAAAGATTTGATTGTTTGTTTGTTTGTTTGCATCGAATAGGCTCCGAAACTACTGAACCGATTTCAAAAATTCTTTCACTGTTGTGAAGCTACATTATCTGTGCTGAACATAGGCTATATTATATTTTCAAAAAAATTAGGGATCCTTACTAAAACTTCAATTATGTAACCCAAGGTGTATAATTTGAAATATGCACAGGCAAAAAAGGACATATGTACCATTTTTTCAAAATTAGGGCCACTTTTGAACCTGGAAAACTAGGTTCGAGATTGAGATTCTTGCATGTGAACTTTTGGCTAAAAATCATTCGTAGATCATATGATATGTAAGGTATAAAGAGTGAATTAACTAAGACGTGTGATCACTGCGTTTGAGCAAAAGTGCGCAGTTTTACATAAAGCGAGTTAGATGGCGCTGCATACCTCTGCACAGCGCAGTGGGCTAGTTTAGAAAAAAAGTATAGGTACCTTTAGCCGCAACCTTCATATAAAGATCCAACGCTTTAGGACAGCTCCCGGGAACCGACACCGCGGCCCAATGTCTGTAGGCCAACGCCATCTGTGCATATGCACTGTCCCCCAACGCTCCTATGGTGTAGTGGACGAGGGCACGGGGTTGGGATACCGGGACTTCGATGCCGGCTGAGTACAGAAAACCCATTCCCTGGAATTGGTGAAGATTTACACTGATTTGATTTAGAAGTACAGTTATGGAATATTAATAGTATATTTAAATAACGTGATGGTGAGCAGACGAACTAAGTCGCGGGTGAAATCTAGTTACCAATAAATAAATTCAAAGATGTTTCATACAACGCGCTCTACTCTCAAACTATGGGATTGCGAATAAAGAGTCATATAATAATATGTTTGTAAATCAACACACAGAAAAAACTTCAGTGTTTGTCATCACATAAACGTCTGTTCCTGGTGGGAATCGAACCTACGCACCACTGCATTAAAGGCAGGGTAAAAAGCGACCGTGGAATAAAGATGTATGTTTTACTTGACAATAATAAAATGCATTGTCAATGATAAGAAAGCTTGAAATACATAACATTGCTGGGAAAGTAGTAGCACTCAAAACTCTATTTGAAAACCAGCAATGTATACCACAGCTTGAAAAACTCACAGCATGAGCATCAGCATTCCCCTTTTCTGCCAGCTCTTCAAAGATCTCCTTAGCCCGGGCCAGGTCCAACGTGACACCTTCCCCATATATGTGTGACCAGGCTAACTTGATCTGAGCCGGGACGTAGCCAGCTTCTGCTGCTTGTTTGATCTGAGCTACGGTGGCTTGGAGGTCTGGAGTGCGTCTTTGGAGCTTTTTCATAGCTGTTTCATATTGTAATTTGGCTGGAAAATAGTACATATTTTTAATATGCGTTTTTTGGATTTTAACTATGAGGAATGAGGTCACATAGCTTTCTAATACACATTTTGTCAAGTTCTCGTCAATTAGGCGCTATACAAATAAACACCACACATACAAGTACCTAGATTGTTGAACTATTTTTTTCTAGATAAAGATTATTTTCAAGTCTTTTTTTACTATACATATAAGTTTTGGAACAAAACCTGGAACGGGAATATTTATTTATTTTATTAGTTTTCTATGAAGATATAGCCCAAGAGCTTCCATGTTTGATGCTACTGTATTAAAATACATATGATTGTTATTTTAATTGTGAGTATAACCTAACTTATGATACCTACCTTCCTTGAGCTCCGGCGTCAATTCTTCCTCTCCCTCTTCAGGTACGGGAGGCAAACTATCCAGCATGAGTTGTGGGTTTTCTATTTCCAAAATCTGCAATAAATAACTACAATTTGTATAGATTTACTATTTTAGATATTACAATTACCTACATGTCTTGTAAATATTTGTTTTGAAATACAAATTTAGTTAGTTATCTACTAGTCACTCTAGTGCCAAACTAAGCTAAGTTTGTACTATGGGAACAAGATTGCTGATAGAATACTTATATACATTTATTTTTAAATAGATACATAGAATGCATAGTAACACACATACACCGAACAAATATTTATGTTCGTCTCACAAATATTTGCTCTGGGTGGGAATCGAATCCACAACCCACAGCATGGAGAGCTACTACCAACTGAGCTGTGACACCTGTCATATTGTCATAACAGATATTTATTAAATAACATAAAAAAATATTATTACCAATCTGTTGACATTTGTTTAAGTCATAAAACAATCTAAAAATCAAGCCAATGTGTTTATTTCAGTTGTTGGTGTTCCAAAAAATAACTAACATCAATTATGAGAGATTTTTTCATCTTGTAGTTAAATTCAAGACAGTTTTAATAATAATTTCTAGTGGATGAAGAGGGAAGATGATTGGCCATCTTATACGACACAACCTCATTAACTATAACCTCATATACAACAAACTACATTAGCCAAAAAAAGATGAAGGTTGCTCTCGTGTTGCATAGAGAGGTCAAGGAGGTAGCCCTGGAAAGAAATAAATGGCGAGACTTGCACTCATTACTCAATACTCAATTTATTTATTGTTCTCATATGTTAAGACTAGGTGTTACAGTAGATATGATTTGGTTACAACATATGAACCCTGTTTGAGGGCACTACAATATTATGTGGACATGAGCGTAGCTTTTAAATAAGAAGAAGTGGATGAAACAAACAGTACTTATTTAGATAGTATGGTTTAGGGGTACCTCTATATCAGGGTGATCTGTTAGTTCAGACTCCTTCCGGTCCTGGAGCCAGGTGGGTTTAGGATGCTTGATGCGAGTCGATTTCAGCAGCTTGAGTGTGTACTGCATTTGTTTTAGATTGTTAACTGGAAAAATAACAAAAATGTGTCACCACTTTACTTTTACAACATTCAAATGAAAATGATATTTTTAACAGACTTTCAAAAAGGAAAAAGGAATTTCTTAATTTGACAGTGTTTTTTCTCTATTAATATGTGTTGCACAATTATTCTGCCAGTTATGAAACTTTTTTGATGATATAACCATTTAAATTTATGTAAGGCCTGACAGCTAGGCTCGGTACCGAGTGTCTAGTCTGGCTAATCTTTTCAACACGATGCTACAACAACAAATCAGAACAACAGTTGTAGCATCGACACGATAAGAAGAAGAAGAAGAAGAAGAAGGCCTGACATGTAGCAATCTTTAAATTGGTTTTGTTTTATCGGAAAAATAATTTATTTGAGTGGAATCTTAAAGGTCTACTTTTTATTAAAATTATTCAGTACCAAGAATATTAAATTAATCTTACTTTTATTTGTGTCTTCTCCTTGCATAAGTTCCTTGGTGGTTTTAAGAGTTTCTACATACTCTTTGTAGGTCAATATTTCTTTATTTACAGCATCCTCAAGCTCCTTACTGATGGCTGCTTCAAGATCCTTCAGAGTCACAGGGTCGAATTTATTTCTTTCATCTTCAATGGCTTTTTTTATAATCAATCTTTCAGCCTCTTCTCTATCTTCGAACTCTTCATTTTCCTGGTCATTTTCATCCGTCTCTTTGAGGGCATCTGGGCCCACGAGCTCAGATGACGTTAGGGCCAAGCAGAGAAGCAACGTTAACAATTCGCACCCTCGCATTTTCTACATAAACGAGTTCATATGACCGAAATGCTAAACACTTACGTGTCCCAAACTTGTGGACAGACCGGCGCAGTTAACGCTAGCTTCCTAGTACAGCTGGTATTACTGAACACAACGTATTGATTATTGTTCTATTTATATTTTGGTCTCCGAGCTGTAGAAGTTTATTTAGAATTATGTATTTATTTTTCTTGATTTTTTAGACGAGAACCCAGTGAAGCGAGCAAATGATTTTTTTTTTTTTTACTTAGCTCAGCTGTTTTGTCACTGTCAGCCAGTCTCAAAAGTCACTGTCCTGGTCAATATGACCCATGGAGCTAAGAAGACTTATGGAGTGGAATAGAAGAGAATCTGAAATCGACACTACAAACTGGAAAAACAAATGTTCTGGTTTTTCATTTCTCTTTCGAGAGAAAAATCTAATAAAGGATGTAGAAAAACATGAGCGTGCTTTTTGATTTTATAATTAAAACAATAAGAAACGGCAAACGAGGTAGTATGGGCGTGTGACATTAATCTAATACATGTTGTGTTGTGGTTGTCCTTGGGGATTCCCGCCATCTTCAAGATAAAATAATAAAGAAAATAAACTAATTTAAGAGAAAAACATTTACTGTAACAAACTAACTTACGAGAAAAGCATAACTGTGAAGTGAGTGCATGAAATACTGAAGAAAACAAATTAACTTAAGAGAAAAACATAACGTACGAAAAATAAGTGGACTTCCCGCCATCTTGGGGATGGCGGGAAAAACATATCTAAGTGTAAAGTGAATGCTGGATAGTCAGATAGAAGTGTAAAGTGAACGGGAAGACGTTGTAAATAAAATAATAAAGAAAATAAACTAATTTAAGAGAAAAACATTTACGTAAGACTAGGCGGTATGGTTCTACTCGGAAGAGCAAATAAAAAAAAAAAAAAAAAAAAAAAAGTGGTTGTCCTTGTCATTCAAGCTTCAAATTTGTTTGTATTTTGTTTTTTAAAAACTTTGGAAATTATGTTTAGCAAGTTTTGCACATATTGAGAAGCTTAGTTAGGCTCTAGAAAAAAGAAGAAACATCTAAAGTGCCAGCTGTAGTTACGTACGAAAAAACTTTGTTTATATAACCTACTACGATGTTGCGTATACCGGTTCGGAGCGGAGTCCTTCACAAAAACCCTTGGATCCGGTACAAGTCTTCGAGCATCTCAATAAGGAATACCTTCATCGAGTACTTCAAGGAAAACCATGGCCATAAACATGTGAAATCCAGTTCTGTAGTACCCCTCTGTGACCCGACTGTGCCTTTTGTGAATGCTGGAATGAATCAGGTATATGTATTGGTATAAACTTTTAGGTTTCTAATATTGTATAATAATATGTTAAGGTAAAAAGACAAAGTAGATATGGTTCCAGTGCCGAATTAACCATATAATTTACTTGTCATTGTCAGAGCCTATCAACACCTATAGTAATTTACTACATTTAATTACTTTCTAAATAGTAACTTGTACATAGTAAAAACGCATATTGAGTATTGAAATGTATTTTACCTCTTAATACTTAAGAAGCCAAGCAAGAAGCAAGGGCTTCTTGTAAGAATTTTCTACAGGTCCCTTGCTTGCTTAATGGCTCGGGCTGGTTCTATAAATTTTTGATAACTAATCTATTTCTGGTATATATCAACAAAAATGTTTATTTATCAGTTCAAAGGAGTATTCATAGGACAAGTGGATCCTCCATGCCCGAGAGCAGTGAACTCTCAGAAGTGCATCCGTGTTGGCGGCAAGCACAATGATCTGGACGTGGTTGGAACAGACGGCACTCATCATACATTCTTCGAGATGCTGGGCAACTGGTCTTTTGGGGATTATTATAAGGTGAGATGAAATGCCAAAGTAACAGTCAAATATAAACTACTTCTCATAGAATCATAGATTTAAGGTATACTTATATGGAAATTGGGTAAGACAATGTTGTAGACGCCCTGCAGCGAGATGGAGCGACAATCTGCACAGTGTAGCTGGTAAACACAACATGAGAAGAGCAGAATACCAGTGTAAATACAGTCCATTGCTGGACATAGGAGAGACCTATGTCCAACAAAGGACTGATATAGGTTAATGATGATTTTTGTAGGTACAGGTTACTACCTAGCATATAGTGGCTCAGCTATATGTTCAATAACAGTGTAATATACTTATATGTTGATACTTATAAAAAGCAATTCTACATCAACCTATCTTTACTGTCATTATTTAAAGTTTATCTTATTTTTATGTATAAACTACATAAATGTAAAGTTTCATTAAAATCCATTTAGCATAGAAGAGTAACAAGGGTGGAGTAACAAAGAATAACAAGAGTAACAAATGTTTGTATGTAAGGGTGGATGTTTGACGACCGATGTGGTGCGGTGGGCGATGGTCCGCCTGCGACACGGAAGGTTGCGGGTTCGATTCCCGCCTCGGGATAAATGTTTGTATGTTCTGCAAATATTTATTCCAGGTGTTCTGGGTATTATATGTATAATAAAAAATATCTATCTATGTATTGTATTGTATTAAGTATGTCAGTCTTCTAGTACCCATAACACAAGCTCTGCTTAGCTTGGGGCTAGATGATGTTGTGTGGATTGTCCAGCATTATTTATTATTTATTTATTTATTATTTATGTGGAGATGTATAGATGTGTAAATGTATGTAAACATCTATACACATCCACCCTTACATATAAACATTCCTGTTTATAATATTACTCATTTAATTATTAGCTTTTACTTTACAATTATTTTATTGTAATTGATCATCATTGTTATATAGAAAGAAGCATGTCAAATGGCCTGGGACCTGTTGCTCGGTCCCTACCGGTTAAAACCGGAAAATCTGGTGGTGACATACTTTGCGGGAGATGCACTGATTGGCTTGCAGGAAGACCGGGAATGCAGGGACATTTGGAAGGATATTGGGTAAATGTTTTTTGTGAAGAGTTATAATAGTACTGTAATTAACCTTTTTATAACGTCTTACTTCTTTGTAAGAAGGATCATATAAAAAAACGGTAGGAACCAGGCCGTAAGTTTCTTGCCCGTTCTTCTAGGCTCTGGTCGCGTGGAACTGGCACCTAGAATCACCTAGTATGTAAGACGATTCTAAATGATCCTTGTGATTTTATTGAATAAAGAAATATTTGATTTAATTTACGGTCTATCTTATAAAAAGTTTGCGCAGACTTGAAGTACTGATTACCATACGTAATTAAGACTTGAAGTCTACGCTAAGTTTTTACAAGATAGGGGGATAATATTCTAGTCGCTAGGACACTTAGAATCATTCATGTTTTATATATTAAAGATTTTATGTATTTATATAATTCTTTTGATTTTACACATCAAAGTATAATTATTTATATAGTTATAGTCAAACAGCTTTCGCTGATCTACCTACTTAGAAAGTGTGGAAATATAAATAAATAAATAATATTATTATGTTAATCAGTCTCTTATTTTTAAGTTTGTTCATAGCCCATTGTCGATTGGAATATATATATTTAAAAGTTATAAGCAAGCGATTGACCGCGATCTCAACTGATGTTAAGTGACGATGCGGTAATGACGATATTTATGTTAAGTGACATTTTTTTTCAAACACATTAAATGTAACTCTCATACTAACATCTAATTCTAAATTATTTCCTCCAGTGTGCCAGCCAGTCGACTGAAAGCCCTAGGAGCGAGAGATAACTTCTGGGAGATGGGAGCGTCAGGCCCCTGTGGTCCGTGCACTGAGATACATTATGTGAACCCCGACGGCTCGCTCACTGAAATATGGAACCTAGTCTTTATACAGTGCAATCGGTAAGTTTACTATCTTTTTATCCTAGGGGTACCATATACAAGATTTATTTTGTTTTCAATTTATTTTATTAATTCTTTAACACAAAAATAACTTTTTTTACAAAGATGTGCTAAATTTAAAGGACAATGCCCAATGGGCTATGGGAATCTGTACCAACTTGCATCAATTTGAATTTACTCTCAAAGCCCTAATTTTTATTTACCTTTTCGCTACCAACAATATTTTTTTCAATGTTTAACCGCATTTCAAAATATTTAAAAATGTATTTTATTTTATATCATGTTTGCCTTCTCAGCTAAAGCTTACTTGGCAAACAAGATTTTTATGCTCAATGTCCACTCACGAAAATAGGTGACAGCTGGGATCGGAACAAAATAGTTGACGTGCGGAAGGCTTAGTCCGAGCTTGCGTTATAAAACTCCCTACTCTCGAGCCGAGAGTCGTTTCTCGGATGTCCTTGTATTTTTGTATGGATATCCGAAAGACGACTCTCGACTCGAGAGTAGAGAGTTTTAAAATGCAAGCTCGGACTAAGCACTCGGAAGTAGGAAATTGATAATCATGTTATGTATAATTAATTTTAATTTTCTAAACCCGGTTAAAAAAGACGGTTAAAAATTAACAAAGTACACGTATAAATAAAATATTAATTATGATGATAATTAGCTTTTGATGCAATCTGGTACAGGGTTTGGGCATGATTCTTTATTTATTTATTCATATTTGCATAAAAATAAGATTTTTATACAAAGGGGTCTTCCCTTTGCAAGAAAATCGTTTATGTAGAAAGCTTTAGCATTAATATATTAAAAAAGCTATTTTATGAAGAAAAAATATTTTTGTAAGAAATAATTAAAATTGTTCTGAAAAAATAAATAGATCAGGTTTGTTCTAATATAATTAAAGAACATTTAGTACTAAGATTGGGGATAGATTGTTGTTGCGTTGTTTAAAATATCTTACTTGTAGAGGGTCCTTTTTGTGATTTGTGTGAATTACCTATTAATATTATAATGAAGTTATTTTGCAGTGAATCTGACGGCACTATAAAGCGTTTATCGACACATCATGTTGACACCGGTCTGGGACTCGAAAGAATGGCGGCCTTACTGCAAGGTGTGCCTTCCAACTACGACACAGATCTGTTCCAACCTATTATCAAGGCTATAGAAAAGGTAAGCGAACAAACAATCAAGAAAAACATCTGCAAACCGATTTTCAAAAGTATTTTGTCACATTATTAATAATTATAAGAAATATTGCAATATTTCTTATAATTATGATAATAAAATACTATTTTGCTAAATCTCTAAATATTGATATAAAAAGTTACTAAGTAATCTATCAGCAAGTTAATTAAGTAATCTATAGTTCTCATAGTCCAAGCTTTACTCAGTTTGGAGCCAGATTATGTTGTGTGAAATGTCTATGAGTATCTCTAGTTTTTTAATGAATTGCATTGTAAAATAAAGTAAAGTACAAATAATATTAAATATAACATTGGTTTCAGAACAGCAAAGGTGTGGGTTCATATTCCGGTAGCTATGCCCCCGACGCAGTGTTGGACGGTGCGTACCGACGACTGGCTGACCACGCGCGGATGATCAGCATCTGTTTAGCTGATGGAGTCTTTCCGGCCGCTAGGTGACACTTAACATTATATTTAACACACACTGTTATCGGTGACACTTAACATTATATTTAACACACACTGTTATCCGTGACACTTAACATTATGTTTAACACACACTGTTAACGGTGACACTTAACATTGTATTTAACACACACTGTTATCGGTGACACTTAACATTGTATTTAACATACACTGTTATCTGTGACACTTAACATTGTATTTAACATACACTGTTATCTGTGACACTTAACATTGTATTTAACACACACTGTTATCGGTGACACTTAACATTGTATTTAACATACACTGTTATCTGTGACACTTAACATTGTATTTAACACACACTGATATCCCTGACACTTCACATTGATAATAATAAGATTTTAACACAAGCTGTCACCCGCAACACTTACGGCCGGTTTCTCGAACGATGATCAACGAAAAAATCAAATAATTACTATGTGTCAAACTCGGATCAATCGTGATTTGGGTTTCCAGAAACCGGCCATTAATATTAAGTATGTAGTTATATTTAACTCAAAAGTGCGTGGAAGATCTTCCCTTTTCAGAGGAAATACCACACTTATCAAATAAACAAACTGTATCCTAATTTGGTCTTTGATATGATACCAACATTTATATTTTTCCAAATATCCAAGACCGCAGATTTCATATTTATCATATTTCACTATCTTCACATAGTTTAATGTGAAACTAACGGCCGGTTTCTGGAAACCCAAATCACGATTGATCCGACTTTGACACATAGTAATTATTGGATTTTTCATTGATCATCGTTCGAGAAACCGGCCGTAAGTTACAGTACTTACAATTGTTTCTTTTTTTCAGTCTCAACCTCAAACAAATAATGCGTAAATCGTTCAAACTATCATCGGATGTGTTCCAAAATCCTCATCTCCTGAACACGTTGTACTCCGAGGTGGTCCAACTCCTCGGTTCCACGTACCCCGAGCTGGTCTCCAAGGAGGCAGATGCTATGCTAATCCTAGATCATGAAGAGCAGCTGTACGCTAAGATGAGAAGTCAGGTATGAACATCTATTGAAATTTTGGTATTTGATATAAAGCCAGTAATTAATTAATACTACATAGTTTGTTATTTCAACACTGGTGATACAGTACCGGAGTGAAGGGACAAAGAGGAAGACTGAATCCAGAACCACAGAAAGTTAATAATCTCACAGAAATAAATAACAAATAGTTTAATAAACTAACCCCCTATATTATAGTAAATAATAAATAATGCTGGACAATCCACACAACATCATCTAGCCCCAAGCTAAGCAGAGCTTGTGTTATGGGTACTAGAAGACTGACATACTTAATATAATACATTACATAGATAGATATTTTTTATTATACATATAATACCCAGAACACCCAAAATTAGTACAAAATTATAATTACTTAATTTGGAAGGTATGTAATTAATTCATTATAATTAATGATTTAAATACAAACGGTCTATATAAAAAGTTGGTGCAGACTTGAAATTTGATTATCATACGTAATGATGGCATAAAGTTAAAGCTAACTTTTTATAAGATAGTTGGTTTGGCTATAATTTATAAAGATATTGCGTGAATTGTTCAAAATATAATAAAAAAGACGGAAGTTCGCCCGCGAGCATCAGCTAGGTTTATACATAATTAAACATAACAATATATTTCAGATGAGCAAGAAATGGAAAGAATTAGTTGTGCAGCATCCAGAGGTAGAAGTTATGTCAGATGTAGAGCTGTCAGGTTTTGTGCAAGGGTATAGAGAGTTCAAACAGGTTAGTATCTATAAAAGTTTTTAAGCTATTGCATAGCTTCTATCGCGGGCCTTGAGCGTGGAGACCGAACCTAGAAATTCTGTAACGAAATAACCTAACGCTGCGCATGCGTAATCCAGCAAAAAATGCTATTCAATAGCTTTACCGCGGCAGTCCCCGAGTGCCCACACGTCTTTTTTGTTAGCTTGAATATAGTAGTTAATGTAATTAATTATTGTAGTATAAATATGTGTCATGAAGGATTTTATTGTTAGGTTTTTGTGCAAGAGTTCAAAGTGTATTTAACAAATCAGTTCATATTTGCTTAGATATAAATAGATTTAGTAGTAATATAAATATTGCATTTATGTAGGTTTTTAATTGATGTTTTACATGCCAGACATTATATTCTAGCTAGGCTTTCCGAAGCTGTATAAGAGTTTTAAGTCACTGGCTCCTGAAACACAGTGTACACTAGTTCGGGAGCCTATGGATTCAATAACCTTGTAAACAACATTATGCCAATAAACGATTATTTTTTTTAAGTGTATGAAGTTTAATGCACTATTTTTATATTTGCAGAGTATCAACAAACAAAACTCAACCTTAATCCCAGGAGAACTAGTCTTCAAATTGTACGACACGCACGGCTTTCAGGAAGATATCATAGAACGAATAGCAAAGTTGAATAATTTAGATATAGATAAAAAAGGATTTGAAGATCTTTTGAAACATCACAAATCCAGACACAAAACAGCGTTGAAAGAACAAACATCAAATAGAGGACAGTTATTCAATAAGACTATAGAAAAACTTATTAAAAACGGAGTCAAATCAACCAATGATCAATACAAATATGATTACAAAACAGTCAGTAACAATATAGTTTTCGATCCTTTAAAAACTAAATTAATAGCAATTTTGAACGATGATTGCGAATGGATAGACTTCTTAGATCCATGCGAAAATAGGACTTATTACCTAGTGACAGAAGACACGAATTTCTACTGCGAAGAAGGTGGCCAAGTGGCTGATACTGGTGTAATCCAACTAAATAAAAATGTCACCCTCAAAGTTGATAGTGTATTCAAAATCCGTGACTTTGTATTTCACAAGGGTACTTTTGTTTTAAATTCTAGTGAAAATTATGTAAAATGTAATAGCCAAGTTATTTTAGAAATAGATAGTGATAAACGAAGCAAGATTATGAAGAATCATACCGGAATACATTTACTGAACGCTGCTATAAGAAAAGTACTACAAAATAGTGTTGTATGCCAAACTGGTTCTCATGTTACTGAAAGAGGATTGTCCTTGAATTTGTCGGTTTATGGTGATAAATTGACACAAGAGGTGATCCTAAAGGCCCAGGATTTAGTTAGGTAAGTTAATTATTACTGTATCTATATAAATCTTGAAAAACATGGTCACGAAGAGTCCGTCATTCTAGCATAGTGTAAAGTGCGCTTTAGGTCACAAACTGTCGCGTTACCGCCGCCGTCACCGCTCAGTCAGTAGTTGCTCTGCCTTTTGTGTTGTGGGTCGTGGGTTCGATTCCCACCGAACACTAATTTATGTGATGAACACTGTCTTTTGTTCTAATGAACACTCATTTATTTGATGTTTGAGTGTAAGTAAGTACAAAAAAGTTTGTAAGTACATATTTACAATCAATTTTCCTTACTTGTACCAGGGCTACCAGGCGTACTTATATGTATCTCTAAAACGTAAGTCCGTATTTGGCTGTCTGTTTTATAAATAAGTTTGTATCAGTACCTATTAAAAGCTCTGGATTTTGTTAGTAGATAAATAAATAAATCATGTGTTTACAGAGAGTCTATTGACGCCAACGTGCCGATATCGACGCGAGTGACAGACAGCGTGCAGCTGTCTCGCGAGGGCGAAGTCCTAACGGTGCCCGGGGAGACCTACCCTGACGCAGGGCTCCGGCTGGTCACTGTGCCATCGCCACTGCCTTCCAAGTGTGTATACTATATAACTACATTATACTAACATTAAGTGACGACCGATGTGGCGCGACGTACGAAGGTTCGCCTGCGACGCGAAGGTTGCGGGTTCGATTCCCGCCTTGGGATAAATGTTTGTACGACCTGCAAATATTTATACCGGGTGTTCTGGATATTACATATGCATGTACTTATAATAAAAATATATAAAAATATATACTGCCGATGCTGACTAAAGACATTGCCGGAGTCGACAGGCGTCACAGCTCAGTTGGTAGTAGCTATGCCTTCCAAGCTGTAGGTCGGATTCGATCCCCATTTAAACATACCTAGAATACATAGTAACACCCAGACAGAACAAATATTTATGTTCATCACCCAAACATTTGCCCTCGATGGGAATCGAACCCACGACCCACAGCATGGAAGGCAGAGCTTCTACCAACTGAGCTGTGACGCCTGTCGACTCCGGCAATGCCTTTAGTCAGCATCGGCAGTATATATTTATCACAACATCATCGCGCCTGAATTAATGATTTGTTTTATAGTACACTAGTAGTACGCCCCGGCTTCGCACGGGTAGCCTATATAAAAAATATCATTATAATAGCCTATGTTCAGCGCAGATAATGTAGCAGAATTTTTAAGTTATTTTTAAGAGTTTTTGAAATCGGTCCAGTAGTTTCGGAGCCTATTCGATGCATACAAACAAACAATCTAATCTTTCCTCTTTATAATATTAGTTTAGATTGCGTATGCATAACGTAATATCAGTTGTTCCGCAGGGAGCTTTGCTGTGGCACTCACGCTGCATCAACGGGGGTATTGGGGAACTTCTGTGTCACCTCCGTGCGAGGCAGGGGAGGCCGCGCTCCTACCCTGCACGCGCTGACAGGGGACGCGGCTGCTGAGGTAATGTACACTATAGGCGACTATGACTGTACCTTGTCAGAGAGAAAAAGTATCGAAACATTGACGTATTTGAGATACACTGCGCGTCAACATCAGCTTCACTGTCGAACGTTGCAGCGTTAGCGCGTAGTGTGTCTTAGATATGTTACGTTTACGTGCGTCACATTTAAAACTTTAAAACTTTGACTAAAAAAAAAGCTTTATGTTAAAGCTGTTGTATTCCAATATAAGTTTTACGAAGGGTTAAGCTATAAGGAAATCACTTTATAATAAAGTTCATTTATTTGTGCTCAGTCCGCAGTACATAAACAACAACTTTACTGTAAAGTTGTAAAGAAATCGCTATCAGCGATAAGGCCTATCTATAATAGGCGACTTAGTAATTAAGTGCTTTCCTTTAGTATTTATCTATCTATCTAGTTCTAATGTCTTCAACAAACAATTGTATTGTAAAATAATGCAAATAAACATTCGGAGTGAACGTGTAATTTTACGGAATAAACTAATTTAAAGTTAAATCGCGAAAGTGCAAGGGCATGCGGTTTGTGAGGTTAATTATAACACAGTATTCTAGGAGTCCATAGAACATTTTGAAAATATAATTTAAAACTTCCAGGCCAGAGAATTATTCTGCCGCGCGCAAAAGCTTAGCGAAGTGATCCAATTGGTCGAGCCATCCCGCCGGAAACAGGAAGTGACGCACATGAAGCAACAACTGTCAGATCTGTGCGGCGCGAGCGGCGCGCCCGTCGGTGAATACGGACAGTGTATTGACCTGTTGGATTCGTTGGTTAAAGCGCCGAGTATCGGCGGAGATATGGGCGACGAGGCTTTGCAGTGAGTTTGTTTTTTTTACAATTTTCTTATGCTAGCACTTTCTACTAGAGTGTTTTTATAGATGTAATGTTATTTTTGTTTCGTAGGATAGGTTATGTGGAATAGTTTTCATAGCGATTTAAACCTAATTTAATATTGATCACTGTTTTACAAAAATGTTAGTTTTAAGCTAGTCAGAGACTTAGTTAAAACTATCTGAGTCAAGACCTATACTAATAATTGTCAAAACTCCCCTAGATTACGGACTCCAGTTTGTCGAATTTAAATGCTTTATGTATTTTTTCAATCACGGTGATAGTACATAACACAAACACAAGCTCTATTACTCTACCAAAGAATTTATTTTTTTGTATGTTTATTTTATGAGAAGAGTGTTAGATATGAATGTGGATGAGTGCATGGATGTCGAAGTAGAGGGAGGCCAAAGAAAAGTTGGATGGACTGTGTAAATGATGACATGTGTAAGAAAGGTGTGAGCATTGAGATGGCGTCTGATAGAGGAGAGTGGAAGAAAAAATGTTGTACCGACCCCACATAATGTGGACAAAGGTGTAAGATGATGTATGTTTTTTATGTCGAACAGTGAAACCAAAATTTTTAATAATTTCAGATCAGTAGCCAACACAGAGGTCCAAGAAGCAGTGTCGTCCGCGGTGCGCGATGGCCGCACGTTTGTGGTACACTTCCTGCGATGTTCGTACCTCATGCAGTCGGGCGCTGTGTCGCGCGCACTCACCGCGCAATGTACGCCTGTCATGTTACTGGGCTGTGCGGGGGGAGTTATTATAGCTGGGTGTAGAATACCTCAGGTGAGAGTTACACTCATTTTAATTCATCCACACTAATATGTAAAATAAAAGTTCCAAGATTATCATTTAAGTACCACACGCATATTTGTAGCACTCAGTTGGTCTGCCTCTCGCTCTGCCTTCCGTGCTGTGGGTCGTAGGTTCGATCCCTGCGCGTATCAAATGTTTGTTCAATATTCAAAACAAAAAAACTGTAGGTATATGTATTCACCTATCTTGTTCTCACAGTAAAAGTTTTGCGCAGTTTGAGGCTGTGTCGCTGTGTGAAATATCATAGACTTATCTAAACTATCTAAACTAATATTATAAAGAGGAAAGATTTGATTGTTTGTTTGTTTGTTTGCATCGAATAGGCTCCGAAACTACTGGACCGATTTCAAAAATTCTTTCACTGTTGTGAAGCTACATTATCTGTGCTGAACATAGGCTATATTATATTTTCAAAAAAATTAGGGATCCTTACTAAAACTTCAATTATGTAACCCAAGGTGTATAAGAAATTCCTTACATCGCGTGCGCTGCGGAAACTATTGATGATAGAAAGAAATCATGTACTACAATTTTGTAGAACACATCATCATCCACAAAAAAGTCAGCGACAGCATATGTCTAACTATTATAGATATGTCATAATAAGTGTTTTAATATCAAAAAAATATAATTAAAATGACGACGCCAGAAAACGTTCTATATTTGTACTTAGGTATTAATCCTTATCTAAATAAATTACTTTAAAATTAAGACTGCTTCAATACCTTTCTATTACTTTTTAAATTATTGAATTCGGACATTCCATTCGAAAGATATCACGAGTTCAAAAATGTAAGTACTTACTTATTAGAAAAAAGTCAGCGGGCGCCGCGCCGCGCCGTAATACATTTATACTGAGTAACATAGTAGCTATATTATAATGATATTTTTTTATATAGGCTACCCGTGCGAAGCCGGGGCGTACTACTAGTTTTAAATATTTATGTTTATTTTGAACAGGAAATGATTACGGCTGAGTTTAACGCTGAGCGATGGCTGAGTTGCATCCTGCCTGTCTTCGAAGCTGATATCTTGCCGACTCGACCGGGCCAGTCGCCACATACTTACGCAGAAATGACAGCTACAAGGGTAATTAATGATTTACCTTTAATTCTTGTGATATTACACAGGAAATAGCTCAATCCGTGACATAAATAGGAGTATGCTAGGCGCACATTACCTACATCATGTTACCTTGTTAATAAAAATAATCAAATCGGCGAAGTACGTATCGGACTCGCGCACGAAGTGTTCCGAAAAAATCACGTTCTAGTATGAAAGCCACCTTAAATATTTGTTTTAATCTGGTTTTCAGTATTCGTTGTTAAAGCTGCAACAAAAATAAATCCGTGAAAATTTCAACTGAAACTGTTATCACGATTCATGAGATACTAACTCATCAAGTATGATGTTATTATCATTATTTTATTTTAATCATTTAGGTAGCAAAAATTAGAGCGTAAAGTTGCTCGTTTTTCTAAGCTTTGATCGCGCGATTATCTCTCTATTAATTAATACTAGACGTTTCAAAATGATCCATAAAGTTTTGTTTAAAAATTAAGCGTTTCAAGAATAAAGCAACTCACACTATAATTTTCTTTAATATATACTCATTATATTACATCATATTACATATACTCGTTTATCTTAATCGACTAACTTCGAGGAGTTAACTTGACTCTCAGCTATATTTATACGAACTTTTGTATTTTCATGTCTATAGTAACTTCTACCGTGTTTAGCTATATTTATACGAACTTTTTAATGTCTATAATAAATTCTATCTTGTTTCTAGGTGAGCCTGATAAACTGCGAGCAATTAGTGCAAGACGCGATGCGTGTGGCAGTCAAATATGCCAAAAGTCACGCACAATCCGTCAGTCCTACGAAGAACAGACAGCAAAATTAGTTTCTACAACTTTTTAGAAGTTTAGAGCACCAATTCGTCTAGTCTTGATATGAGCCTTTTATTATAGTTTGAGGTTTTAAATACGAGATTATTTATTGGATATTTGAGAATTTTAATATAAAAATTTTCTTAGTGAACATTAAATACATATAATGAAAAATCTCACCAATGTGATGAACTTTGTTGTACGTTTTAAAACTACTACCATGAGTTTTTACTATACTCGCTAGCGTCTGTAGTTAAAAAAATGTATGAAGATTTGTACAGCGCCTCTAGCGGATAGTTGGGTACTAAAATTCGTCATACTAATATTGATGTAACTACTGTAGTAAAGTCAGGCGATTTTACTGTGACAACTCATGGTAGAGGTACTGGAATGGAATACTGCTGTAGTAGTCTACTATAACATACAGATTCTAAATTCGGGCGATTTCGCCAGCGATTCTAAAGACGTAACATATATTCATAGTTTAAAACTTAACTATTCTGGTGTTTGTTGTCACTATATAACCTTGTAGTCAGCACATATTGATCCATTTTCACCAAAAAATTTCATTACATTTACTTTTAGATGTCCTAGCTATTCAAAACGCAAAATTAGAACAATTCAGATTCAAGGTTCTTGTCATACAACTTGTCGTTTTCCCATTATAATATAATGGGACAACGATGTAAGTTATGTAAACTTGAGATATTTTAGCTCCCTTTTGTTTAAGTACCTGTGTATTATATAAATGCTCGCTATTATGTGCCTATAGATTGTAACTAAATATAATAATTTGATGAGACAGTGCAGTCAAGTGCCTTGCATAATCAAATGTATTCTCTGCACTGTCATCATTGTTGTAAATTTTTACCTATTCATTTATTTTTGTGAATAAAATAACTTGAATTATATGTGGTTCATTATTAACAAGGCCTACAAATAAATCAGGGTTGTAGCTTACAATAAAAATCATAGATATTTAAAAATCACGTTTATTTCAGCATCCAGTTATCATCGGACCATCCTCAAAAGTGCAAACATAAGCAGAAAAACCAAATAAAATTCAGTTTCGGATTTTCCATCCTTCTGTCAAGAAGTGCTCAACCGTCATCCCAATACCTGAAAAACATTCCCATATATTAATAATGTTATCAAGCTATTAAAGTGTTTTTAATTTATTTTCATTGAGATTAAGATACAATTTGATAATATTTGATCAGTAGAGAAGTTTGATTGCCGCTAATTAATTTACGTAACATTATTTTGACGAGAACGCTTTGGAAAAATTACGCAACCATATTCGCAAATTATCGTAATTGATGGGGTTTTACCAATATTCAAAAGAACGCAATTCGCTTCGTCAATTTTAGTGGCCGATGCGTTTACGCACCTAATCTCCACATAACGTTTATTATGTTCAATACCACGAAAGTACACGGACGATCCGTCAGTGGCGAAATCGCACCACTTGTATGAGTGCGTCTATTGGCCGTACTTACGATTGTCGAATTCGCATCCTTGCGTCCTCCAGCGGCGTCGCCTAAACGCATACCGCGTACGTCGTCGAACTAGCATCGAACGCATCGTCGGTGCCGGCCGGCTCTGCCGCTAATATCTATCTGAAAGTACTCGCTCGCGCTCCTCGGAAGACGCTTGAACGTTAGACATCATAGAATACAGAGCCGCGTACGAGATCCGAGGCGGACGTCCTAAAGCGTGCCTGGGCTACGCTCGCCTACGTCTAGCCACTTGGACGCTCGTCTCTAGTGTTGCGCAGGCGATGAAGGGTGTCGGACAATGTTTAGTCGATAGGACTGCTACTGGCCATTAGATCAGGAGCGCTGACGCGCCATCTCGCATGCAAGTAATGGTTGTCGCGTCTATTTATGTTCTTGGAAATACTTATCCGAATGTACCGCTTTTAGGTGATGCTCATCCCAACTAAACCCGCAACCATGGAAGCGATGAAAAGCAAGATCTTACGGAAGGACCGCTCATGCAATGGATCTCAAAGAAGAGTAGGATCAAATGAAAAATAAATCTACAAAAGAAATGATTTTAATCTTCTAATTATACAGCTTACAGATAATCACGTTTAATATAATCATAATGTTATGACTCAGCGCAAATAATTACATAAGTCTAGATACGATTCGATACAATGATAATACCGCTGGACGACTTCGGCGGGGGAAATGAAACCGTCTCCGTTGGAATTATCGTCATTTATTAAAATTATCAATTGATTCACAATAACTGCACTCGGATTTGCTTACGTGAGCCCAACGCGGCCGCGTACGCTCACTCCGTTCGGAGTATCGGTCCGGTTCGCCGTTTGTTGTTTGTTGTCTGTAGTTTGTTCGTGTAACGTGGACAACACTACACTACGTGCCTATGTTAGTGCTAGTCGCGAGGCGCCGCTAGTAGCGCCGCGGCCCCATGCCCGCGCCGGGCCGCGCGCCGCCGCCGCCGCTACATCATACAAAACAACAGCCTCAGTACACAACGCACGACTCCACCCTTCTCTCTCTCCCTGTCCCACTCCAGTACAACCAGTGCCGACACCTATTAGCTCATAGTGAGTCTAAAACGACCGCTTGGTTCCATATATTGTTATCTCCGGTTTAACGTTAGCTCGCATTCCCACGTAAACCACTATAACCTAAGAGGCGTCCCACATTGTACCGCGTAATGCATACAGATGATTGCTAGACATGGCAAATTCCATTTGCTGCATTGTATAACAAAAAGGAGTAATGATCTCATGGTATTTTAGATTAGCTCCTAACTTGTTTGAAGTCAATGACTGACTAACAAAGCCATGAGTCATCAGTTTATTTAGATCCATGGAGCTGCCAAAGAGTAAACAAGCAAGATATGCACCTTTGATTTTCCATTGAATTAAAATTGTGCTGGCAAAACAAGGAAAATCATACAAATAAATGGGAATCTTTCTCAGCCTCGTCCACACTGAATACGGATGCTTCCTTTTAAATGATTTATGTATGTTGACGTTGATATTTGGAAACTCATTGAAGTTGGAAGGTTTTTTTGCTCGATACGATGTCGTAACGCATTTGATGCAGGTTATTTAAAATTGATTTTGGTGACGTTTTAGGCGTATTTATTCCGTTCCGTATTTTGTTAATCGAAGACTACTTAGAGGAATGTCGCGAGGCAATCTCATCAGATGTGGACTCGGCATCGGGACAGTTTACTCCTTGACAGCTACAGACTTGTTGCAAACTTAAAACATCAGATATTCAAAGAGAAAACTCACCGTCCCATCGGAGGATACTGCTGGGCGTAAGGATCTCGGTCGTACCCGGATCCGCCGGCTCCGCCCCGATCCCTGCAGACAATGACAATTTCAATTGAAATGGATCGCTCCAGAGAAGATATCAAAGTTCCATCGGGCTGCGGACACTCACATGGGCGAGCGCCTGCTGAACATGTCGCCGTTAGGCATGGGTGCGGCGCGCGGCGCCACGCGCTCGTAGGGCGCCGCCTGCAGGTGCGGCGGCAGCGCGCGCCGCTCCATCATGTCGCGCTCGTCGTACAGCGGCGCGCGGCGCTCCTCGTACATGGGCGCCATGTCGTCGGCGCCGCCGTAGTGGCGCCGCTCGTCGTACATCGGCGCGGGCGCGGCGTACGGGTCGCGCGCCTCCATCAGCGAGAAGCCGCGCCGGTCCTCGCCGTAGCCGCCGCCGTAGCGCTCGTCGTAGCCGCCGGGCATGGCGCGCTCGTAGCCGCCGTTGCGCATGCCCTGCGGGCCCGGCATGCCCGCGGCGTGCGGCGGCGGGCCGCGCATGTGGCCCATGCCGTGCGCGGGCCGCGCGTCGCGCATGTAGGGCGCGCGCCGGTCGCCGCCGCCGCGTCCGGCGCCGCGCCCGCGCCCGCCGCCGCCGCGCGCGCCGCGCTCCTTGATGCGGCCGCGCTCCACGGAGATGACGGCGCCGCCGAAGGTGGAGTTGTGAAGGCTGCGGATGGCGGTGGCGGCCTGCTCCTCGGTCTGCATGTGCACGAAGCCGCAGCGGTTCATGATGTCGCACTCGGTGACGACGCCGTACCGCTCGAACAGTTTGCGCAGCTCCTCGGGCTTGGAGCCCTGCGGCAGGCTGCCGATGAACACTTTCGTTTGCTGCAAGTTTACGAGATTACGTGAGACGCCTCGGCCGATTATAACCTCCGGAGTGTACGGTGTCCTGGGATTTTCGCTTACCGGCATCATTTTGAGGCTTCTACTGTTGTTTCATACGTTGTTTAGAAAAATATTTAACGCCGCTTCACTTTTAACCCGCACCGATAGAAACGTATCGAACGAACGACCTCGATCAATTTTCGCAGTTTTTGCAACAAATCAAGATGCTACAATACAAAACAAAATGGCGGATAGCGTTGGCGGTAGTGCTGCCGGATGTCAACTATTCGCGAACTAACGCGAGGGATACCAGTTAAAATCCATTTCTATATTGGCTGGGTGCGAAGTACTAGTTGGGGGTAACATAATAATCGCATTCTAATGTCATGGAGTGAATAATCACTCGAGTGAACCGTCTGATTCCACCTTTAAAGATATTTGTGACATGACATGTCATGTCACAAAATTATTTATAGGTGGAACTTCCACCTATTAGTAATTTTTTTAATTAATAATTTTTCCACCGTGGAACCGAAAATAGCTTATTCTAATGTCATGGAGTGAATAATCACTCGAGTGAACCGTCTGATTCCACCTTTAGACATGTCATGTCATGTCACAAAATTATCGTCTAATGTACATGTGACATTCAGAATCAGATAAATGATGCGTAGGATGTACTTTATTGCAGTAGTCTATGTTCCGGTTTAAAATATTTCCCAGTTATATGGCGCGAGTATCGTACGGCGGTTTATTCAAAAATATTAGATTGCATATTTAGTACCTACCTAATTATTGTAATTGGATAGAAGTGATGAAGGTAGATTGCTAATAATGTGGGAATGTAAATTGAAAGGTAATGATAATATTTACATAACTTTTTTAATAAAAATGTACAAATTACTTCTCGTAATCTCTTATTTTAAGCATAAATCATTTCTTCAATAATTAATATATTATACCTAGATACCTTACCAGACACTTATAAAATACTACATAAGTAATTAAACTTAGATTATGATATTATTACATTGTCGTAAAGAATAAACAAGTTTATGCTTCCCATCGAGTACCATCTAGAACTAACATTTGCCTAATAATGTTTGTTTTGAGTGTTATTTTATTATGTATTAAATGTAGGTATATGCAGAAATATGTATCAAATTGTTCTACCAGCATTTTGGTTTCCATTCAAGCTTTGCTCAGCGTAGAACTAGATGGCGTTGAAATGTCCATTAGTATTTATATTTCAATGTATACCTACAGGACTCGAGGTGTCATCTCAAAGTATCTAGATACAACGAAGCGTTTTGAACTGCTTTCATTACATTTAGCACTTGGTAGTTTACGGAAATTTTGATGAACTCTGCCAAGTCGTATTTATCAATGAGAGGACATTTACAGCACGTACAGTTAAATATCTCGATAAGAGTCAATCTAACTTTATCTGAACCGTTGTGGTGGATTGATTTGGGAGTTATTCGTTTCGCTTTCTTGTATAAGTTGTCTACAACGCTCGTGAGGTTGGTAGTTAGCAGTTCTGGGTTCCGCTTTCCTTCATTTCCCGCGTTCCGGCCTAATAGGTATCCTGAAATAAATAAATAAATATTAATGGACATTTCACACAACATACTCTAGTCCCAAACTAAGCAAAGCTTGTACTATGGGAACTAGATTGCTGATAGATATATAATAGGTACATAGTAACACCCAGACACTACAAATATTTATGTTCATCAGACAAACATTTGCTCAGGGTGGGAATCGAACCCACGACCCACAGCATGGAAGGCAGAGATACCTACTACCAACTGAGCTGTGACACCTGTCAAATAAACTCTAGCTGTATTCATATTTATTATTACTAGATTTTATAAGATCCCGGTATCTTATAAAATCTAGTAAAATGTAGTAGTGATGAAATCCCTATACTGTAAAAGTAATTTGTGAAAAGTTCACCCAGAGAATTAAAAACTATTATTTAGCAGTGATGCTCGCATTCCTGGTTTTGTTTAGATTGCAAGGAGTGGGTGATAGTGCAACTACTTACGTTTAAAGTAAAGTTATAAGCGCGCGCGCAGTGCTTTCCTATATTCAAATACTCTTTGCGCAATGCAATATATCCCAAGACATATCTACCTATTGCTTTGTTATGAGCAGATGTAACCGCCTCTTATCAGGCCCATTGTTGTTACACTATTTATTAAAAAAGGCAGCATACGATCAGTAAAATTATGAATGACCAACCCACACACTTTGTTATCGGCTATCGAACGACATGTTATTGTTAGTAAATAACACTCACCTCCGAAAACGCACATTAATCCAATCATCAGCACGAGAATCGCGAACAATCGCTTCGTTACTTGCGGATCAGAATTCACGCTCATTATTATGATTACAAATGTAATTGACAAAATGCAAGAATATGTAAGTCGGCTGCCGCATTCAACACTAATGGTGGATTCGTCCGCGCGCCCCGCGATGGCCGTGAATCCTATTTTATTTTTAGAAGTTTCGTGTTGTGTCTCAGTCCAGTCGGTGAATGACTTTCCGTCACAAACGACAAAAAAGTGACTAATGAGAGCTGCATTTCTTTTCTTTGGAAGTCTGGAGTTCGTTATTTCCTGGGAAAAGCGGCGATGACGGCACTTGTAAAAACGCGCGACGTGTTCATGAACTTTGCGATTTTTCCTTATTTATTTCTACACCTTACTTTATGTATTTGTCTCCGAAGCTTAGGTGTACGCTCCGGCATTGCAGCAGCTGTGGCCGCTTACTATCAGGTGGGCAGTATGCATATTTGTCCAGTCAGATAAAAAATAAGGTATCTAGGTACTTCCCTTACCTACTATCTTACTATTGGTAATATAATCATTTTTTAATCATTTTGGCATTATGGTAAGCATTTCAAGTCATTTCATAGCTAGCTACAAACCTAAATAAGATTGTAGTACATACTAAGAATTAAATAATAATAAAAGCTGGACAATCCACACAACATCATCTAGCCCCAAGCTAAGCAGAGCTTGTGTTATGGGTACTAGAAGACTGACATACTTAATACAGTACATTACATATTTTTTATTATACATATAAAATACCCAGAACACCCGGAATAAATATTTGCAGATCGTACAAACATTTATCACAAGGCGGGAATCGAACCCGCAACCTCTGCGTCGCAGGCGGACCATCGCCCATCGCGCCACATCGGTCGTTAAAAAAATTAGTTTTTGGAACACTAGATATTTTAACATTGAAAGGGCGAAGTTCCAACCTTCCTATTTACAAACATTTGGGTCAAGAGCAACAAGATATTCTGATGAAATTGATGTTGACAGTTTAAACGATAAACCATGGTTAAACAAATAGCTTTTATTTAAAACAACTTATAAAATATTTATGTCATGACATTTACAAAATACCTAATTACAAATATAACATCACAATTTTTTTACTCTGATTATAACAGATTCGATGTTGGTCCCAGCCATTAGAGATAATATTATAACACAGATTTTTTATGTTTTTTTTAATTATAAAGGGTCGTTACATTAGAATCGTGTGGAATTGGTGTTAACAAATTATTAGGAGAATTGACGTCAGTTTTACCGGTCCAGGATAGCAGGTTCGATTTCTTAACGATAACTGTAATAATCCTTTAAAATAATTATTACATTCAACTATTATTTCAATTCAACTATATAAATTCTAGGCGGTTTAATACGATAAATGAAATTGAATGATGGCACATCTCTAATTATTATATAAATTAACCACATATTTTAATAAATCATTATTATTAATTAAAAACATAATTTCAATTGTTTTTCAACTTTACTACAGATAATCTTACCAAACATGTGGGATATTTATTCTGTGGTGACCCCACATACAAAAATCACTGCTTAAAAGCTCTACAGCCCGATTTTTTTATTGCTATTGCAGGCATAATAAAGAGGAGGCCTATACTCAGCAGTGGGTGCCAACGGGCTGAAATGATGATGATGATGATTACAGGCAGACGATGTGGTTATTCCTACATATTAAAGAGCATTTTGAGGTCATCTATGGACAATGTTGATGCTGTATTGTTCCTAGCCCCGGTCAGCACGTTCTCAGCTAACTTCAACTTCTCTTCTTGCAGCGCTCGGATTCTTTGCTCCACTGTACCAACGCACATAAACCTGTAATATAAAATAAATAATTAATTTAAAGTGTTTCCTTTCCATTCCATTTTAAAGTGGAAGACCAGCGTTGGTTGCCAGTCAACCAACCTATGTTGAGTCAGGGTACGTTTTACGATATTATGTCTGTTATTATTTCTAAGTTAGCATGTTAGCATTAGTATATACATTTATCGTAAATAAAAGTATTTGATTTGATTTTGATTTTGAACTGGGCCCGACACATCTGTCGCATGCCCGATGACTTATGGGATAAGCAAACCACAGAGTGGATCCCTCGACATGCAAGGCGACGGCGTGGAAGACCCAGGACGAGATGGCGGGACGAGCTGGACTCACATCTAAGCACGTGGCCTGTCACTGCATTAAATCGCAAAGAATGGAAGAAGGGAAGGGACGCCTTTGCCCTGCAGTGGGACGATAGCGGCTAAATAATAATAATAAAGTGTTTCCTAAACGGAAAATCTCAAAGGTTTAATAAGTGATTGATAAATAAAAATATGATAAAAATTTATTGAGTCAACCATTTTTTGTATGCGCGACCTGCGTAGTACCTACATCAGACCTCTATAACAAGAGGAAGGTCGCGGGTTCAAATCCTACTGGACGGTCGATCTCTAGAAAATAAAGTTTAAAGTTACACCTCCACAGAATGTGTGTTTATTGCACTGCATCTTAACTTGACACAGATTTTATGTAATTTAAATTCAATTTTAACAAAATATTTATTTGGTTAATAACTTATTTAAATCGCACAGTCTAATTTCATAATTTATTCTAATTACACTTTTTTTTTGTTTCGTGGGAATCGAACTCACACATGAACTTTATTATTTTGTAATTCCTGCAGTTCTAAAATATCTGGTGCAATATAATTCTGTTTTTACGCCAAATGCCCAGCGCGCTACGTAATACCGAATAGTTGGCACTGAACGGAGTATTGTGCTTTCGCGAATGTACTAATGCATGTTTTCAAACACATTAAAACCTGTATTTAATGGGTTTATGGCCCGACTGGAATGTTGATGTTTTGAAAATCACACATTTTCCGGGAATTATGACATTATTTATGTGGAAACAGCGATTGACCCGAAACTTTGGTTCTGATTCTGCGAAGTAGCTTGCGAGTCATCGAGAAAATACATTTGTGTGATGGAAAACTGTGATATTGGTTCTTGTATTCTATGTTTGTGCTAAAAATACAACTGAACTTTGACGCTATAAGCACTGACGTTAAAGTTCAGTTCCGTACTTTTCCGTAAGTTTCTTGTCCGTTCTTCTACTTCTGTATAGGAACTAACACCTAAAATCACTTAGTAAAGATGATTCTAAATTTGACTGAAGATGACTATTCGAAAATCATAAAATCAATCAAAATCTAGTTCAATAAAATCAGAAAGATCATTTAGAAATCTTATATAACAGGTGATTCTAGGTGCCATTATACAGCATGTATAGTATACCTGTATATATGCACGTCCTTATTCTGCCCCACCCTGTATATCCTGTCCTGGGCTTGTTCTTCTAGCTGCGGGTTCCAATGTGGGTCCAAAAGCAGTAAGTGGTTCGCACCGCACAGGTTAATGCCCACTCCGCCCGCGCATAGAGATAGTAGCATCACCTGAGAAATCATATTTTGTGATATTGGGGACAAAATAAAAAATTTGGCCATTGTAAACCTAATAATACTAGCGTAATACTTATTTTGATAAATAAATAATGTTCTATTCAATATTACACTGTCATTTTTAAACCAATTAGGCAAATTAAGACTGTAATATAGATATGTTACTGTTTCACACGAAAACTTAACGTAAAAATCAGATACCCAGAGGTATAATCGCTGAAAACGATCTCTTCTAGACATCATCATTCCCCTGCCTCTATCCCACGCTAAGTGGGGTCGGCACAATATCCTTATCGGGCCATTATCCTGCCCTTATCCCTCGCTCAGTGTGCATGATGATTTTAATGAAGTATTTTATCTATGTATGACCGATGTGGCGCGACGGGCGAAGGTCCGCCTGCGACGTGGAGGTTGCGGGTTCGATTCCCGCCTTGGGATAAATGTTTGTACGATCTGCAAATATTTATTCCGGGTGTTCTGGGTATTACATATGTATAATGTTGATATCTATCTATGTAATGTATTGTAATAAGTATGTCAGTCTTCTAGTACCCATAACACAAGCTCTTCTTAGCTTGGGGCTAGATGATGTTGTGTGGATTGTCCAGCATTATTTATTTATCAGAAGACATACCCTGACATCGCTGTTAGGATCGTTGACAGTAGCGATAAGCGCGGGCCGCGCCGGCACCGGCACTACGCCGCTCAGAGTGACGCTGCGAACGCGCAGTTTCTTCAGCTCCGTCTCAACCAGACGCAGTACTGATGTCCATTGGGATACCACCACTGCTTTATCACCTGCGGAATAAGGGTGGGTTTTAAATGACAATTAGCTTGTATAGGTATCAAATGGCTTGATAGATAAATGATTTATAATAATAAATTAATAAGAGCCTCCTCGTGGCGCACACCGGTAACAGCTGGGCACGGTAAAGCAGTGTCTAGTCTGGCTAATCTTTCAAACACGATGCTACAACAAAATACAGTTCTAGCATCGACACGATAAGAAGAAGAATAGATAAATAATAATGAGAGACATTTCACTCTAGTCCCAAACTTAGCAAAGCTTGAATTATGCAAACTAGATCGCTGATAGAAAACTTATGTACGTTTATATTTTTCCAAATACACGCGCAGACACAGAACTAATGATGGAGATTTGAAGTTCACAAAGTTAAAGTATTTAAAAAATGATATTTCCCGATGGTGTTCGAACCCACGACCCCCACAGCAAGGTAAACTTAATATTAACTGAGCTGTGACACTGTCAAATGCTGGAATACTTTGTATCGTTTAAAAAACACATTTTCACACTAAAAAATTCAAAATAAATTTCAAACATTAAAAAGAATAAAATACTTAGTTGTATCTGCCGTTCAAATTAAATTAATAAAGTTAAAAAAAGTACAAAATAAATTAATAAAGTTAATCCCCCTATCTTATAAAAAGTTAGCGTTGACTTTACGTCATCATTACGTATAGTAATAAATACTTCAAGTCTGCGCTAACTTTGTATAAGATAGACCGAATATATGTAGTAACCTTTGTTCGCGAAGACGTTTTGTTCGAGACAGTCCATGACGGCTTGTATCTTGGAGGAGGGACGCGAGAGGGAGAACACGGGGTTGTTCGGCGACAGAACTGCACGAATCGCCTCCGTGGCTGAAGCACACTCTTCAGGTTCCCCTTCATCATTCTCTTCATGCTTTCCTACACTCTGGAGAATAAATAAAAAAAAAGCCTTTTATTTCTTGCTTAAATTACTTACATATAAAATGTACTCTGGAGAATCATGAAGAGTTAAATATTATATATATTTTTCCCATTTTTTATTGACTTTTTGCAGCTATGATGATTACAACAAGATTCAAAATTTTAACTACAATTAAGATATTTGTTTATAAAAAAATCAAGGATAAAGAATGTTAATAAAATGGATGGAAATTGAAATAAAATCATTTGCGAAAACGAATCGTTTGTTCCTTATCTTTATATTTAACAACCACTTATAAGCACACATCTTTTACGAGTTAAATTTTAGTAATATAATATGAAATAATAAGCGTAATACATAGCATTACAATCAAAATAATAATAAATAATATATATCTTGCGATATTAATTATTTATTATTATCTTGCGATCAGAAAATACTTTAGCGTCCTAAAGACCTCATCTAAGTCTCAATTACCTTTCTCTTAGAGTCGTCCAAAGACAGCTTGTCGAGTTCATGCAGCAGATCCTCCGAGGCCGCCTCAGGCGTCCTAGAGGAGGCCTCGGCGTCCAACATGGCCGCGATGAGGCCGCAGTGGCAGCACACCTGGCGGAGACGTAAGAGAAGCACCAGGATCTCGTGAGACTTCACCGGCTTCACACCTGGAACATAAAAAAAAGCTAAAATTTATATTTATATTACGATTTATATTATATACGACGACCGATGTGGCGCGGCGGGCGAAGGTCCACCTGCGACGCGGAAGGTTGCGGGTTCGATTCCCGCCTTGGGATAAATGTTTGTACGACGTGCAAATATTTATTTTGATTTGGATGTTTTGGGTATTTTATATGTACATATAATAAAAAATATCTACCTATGTAATGTATTGTATTAAGTATGTCAGTCTTCTATTATAGTACCCATAACACAAGCTCTGCTTAGTTTGGGACTAGAGTATGATGTGTGAACTGTCCATGTATATTTAATATTAAAATCTAAATAGTTTAGTCATATCTAGTTGATTCTAGGTGCCAGTTTCCACCATTTAAATTCAATCACCTTGCAATGCCATCATTCGTTTGTGCATTTTGTAGTACTCCGAGTCCTGGTTCTTGGAGGCCACACTGGAGGAGCCCGAGTTCTTCTCGGCTCGCTGGTGGAGGAACTGAGCAAACAGGTTCTTCGATAGCACCAACACCTAGAGATAAAAAAAAATGTATATAAAAAACGTCTGTGTCCTTGAGTTCGATGGGGCTTATTGTGAGTGGAAGGAATTTGTCATCACGTGATTATAAATATGACTTTTTTATAGTTGGCCTTCAAAGGAGCATGGCCTTCCATGGTCCACTCACCTTATGTATTATAATAATATGCCTATCAGTAATCAAACGTGTTTTTTTATTAATTTATCAAAATTTGTTTTTCTTATTTTTGTTTTCCTGTTATAAGCTCAGGTGAGGTCAGACTCTTGGGTCATGTCAGACTTCCGGGTCGTATTAGACTCCAGGGTCGTGTCAGACTCCTGGGTCGTGTTACCCCCTATCTTATAAAAAGTTAGCGTTGACTTTATGTCATCATTACGTATGGTAATCAATACATCAATTCTGCGCTAACTTTTTATAAGATAGGGGGTAACACGACCCAGGAGTCTGACACAACCCAGGAGTCTGACAAGACCCAGGAGTAGACCGTTAGACTCCTGGGTCTGAGCGTTACCTTCTGGTAGACGTTCATCTCCTGCTGCGAGAGTGTGACCTCAGTGAGATGCGGCGTGCGCGCGGGCAGGCAGGCGAGCTGTCCGCGCTGCTGCAGCTGCACCTTGGTGCGGCGCAGCAGTATGCAGCGCATTATCGTGTTCAGCCGCTCGTTGCCGCCTTGGCTCTTGTTGTCGATCCATTTCTTCCACATCTGTAAATAAAATACATAAATAAATAAAATACAAAAGATTCAGATCCAGGTCCTTGTTCTGCAGCGGCGATCTGTGAGGCTCCAGATTTCTAATAAGACCTAGAATGTATCATCCAGCTGCTACTATCTAGGGATCCTACTACTATACCTTCAGCTGTAACTCGCACTCGCACGCAGCGTTATACGTGAGTTTCTAGAATGTGTCTAGCTGCTTATCGTCATATATCCAGCTGTAAGTCCTCACCTGCAGGTCATCAAAGGGCGTGCAGCGCAGGAACTTGAGCAGCGCGAGCAGGTCGAGGTTCTTGTTCTGCAGCGGCGTATCTGTGAGGCTTCAGCTTTCTAATAAAACCTACAAGATATCATTCAGCGGCCTACATCCAGCTGCTATCTAAGGATCCTGTAAAGGCTATACATCCAGCTGCAAGTCCTCATCTGCAGGTCATCAAAGAGCGTACACCTGAAGAACTTGAGCAGCGCGAACAGTTTTAGATCCTTGTTCTGCAACGGCTTGACGGTGAGTCCCCAGTTTAATGTCTCACCATACCATCCAGCTTAAGTCCTCACCTGCAGGTCATCGAAGGGCCGGCTTTCTAATAAAACCTAGAATGTGTCATCGAGCTCCTACTTATGGTTCAGATCCAGGTCTTTGTCCAGCAGCGTTATACCCGTGAGTTTCTAGAATGTGTCTAGTCACTTATCTAACGTTATATGTACATATATCCAGCTGTAAGTCCTCACCTGCAGGTCATCGAAGGGCGTGCAGCGCAGGAACTTGAGCAGCGCGAACAGGTCCAGGTCCTTGTTCTGCAGCGGCGTGCCGGTGAGCGCCCAGCGGCGGCGCGCCCGCAGGAGGCACACGGCGCCCGAGGTGGCGCTCTTGTGGTTGCGCACGATGTGGCCCTCGTCCAGGATCGCGCGGTGCCATTGGATGCGCATCAGGACCCCGTTCTGGTACCAACACTCATGTTTATTACATACATAGTATCCTCCACCTATAGTACCTAAACATAAGTACAGTGACTGAGATAACATTGTTTGTTTACTCATTCTTATTTTTTTATCGTAATTATTTTATTTAATGATCGCACCTCTATAACTGAAATAACCTGTATTCTCACCTGTATTAATGGAACCCTCTGTAAATGAGACAGATATTTATTTATACCTGTATATCTGAGACACTGGGTAAGTGGAATACCTCTATAAGTGAAACGACATTGCAGGTCCCTTGATGTCTCACTTAACCAGGTTTCACTGTATCTCATCATGCCCCGATATATGGGCCGCTACTACCTGGGACAATCAGCCAATCAATCATTCAAACTTAATTCAGTTAAATCGCAAAGATCATTTAGAATCGTGTTATATACTAGGTGATTCTAGGTGCCAGTTCTACGAGATCAGAGCCTAGAACAGCCGGACAAGAAACTAACCCCCTATCTTATAAAAAGTTAGCGCAGACTTGAAGTATTGATTACCATGTAATGATGACATAAAGTAAACGCTAACTTTTTATATGATAGGGGGTTAGTTTCTTGACCGTTCTAGGCTCTGATCGCGTGGAACTGGCATCTAGAATCACCTAGTATATACACGATTCTGAAATGATCTTTGTGATTTAACTGAATTAAGTTTGATTGACTGATTGTTCCAGATAGTAGTGTCCTGTATATCGGGGCGTGGTCAAAGTAGGTTCCATCGATATGATCGTAGTGGGTGCGATTCCCACATAGTCACAAACAAACATTTATAACCGAATAGCCCGCGTAAAAAGACACTAAAACATGTAAATAATTGGCAAAATAACTAAATGGTGATGCTTCTGTGTACCACGAAAGGTAAAGAGCCTAGAAGCTTTCCCCTATAAGAATCCCTTTGCAATAAACCTTGTATACTGCCAGTATACAACATATGTCATTTGTAAATTAATTAATTGTGTAATACCTTCTCGAAATCCTTATTTTAATAAATAAATAACTTCCTCCATACCCCTTTGCATCCATTACCTTCTCTGCGTCCCTCTGCAGTATATTATAAGTGGTTGCCACCAGGTCGTAAGTCGCCAGTCGGTGCGGTTGCTGCGCGCGCGCCGCTCCGTGGTGCAGGCACACGGACAGCGCATGCGCCGTGCAATGCTTGCTCACCTCGCCTGCCCATTGCTGCAGGAGCGACGCTGGGCATACTACTAAGGTCCCGCCTCGGATCACTGCCCAAACAGAACTAAGTTTACACTACTAATTTACGGTCTATCTTATAAAAAGTTAGCGCAAACTTGAAGTACTAATTACCATACGTAATGATGACTTAAAGTCAACGCTAACTTAAGGTAACTTAACTTTAGGTTAAACTTGACAGGCGTCACAGCTCATTTGGTAGTAGCTCTGCTTTCCATGCTGTGGGTCGTGGGTTCGATCCCCACTCAGAGCAAATGTTTGTGTGATGAACATATATTTTGACGACAGATGTGGCACGGCGGGCGAAGGTGTAAAGGTCCGCCTGCGACGCAGAGGTTGCGGATTCGTTTCCCGCCTTGGGATAAATATTCAGTAGTGTCAATTCATGTTATCACAAAATAAATATATTAGATAACTTACATTTCCCTTTAACCGGCTGTCCATCATAATCATCATCATCATCTCGATCAATCTTCCCTTCCTTATCATCAGCGATCAGAGATATCATGGTGATTGTCTTGCCGAGACCCATGTCGTCCGCTGAAAGCAATGTATATACAATTTATGCCATTAGAAAATTAGTCAGGTAATAAATAAATAAATATTCACGGACAATTCATACAACACACTCTAGTCCCAAACTAAGCAGAGCTTGTACTATGGGAACTAGATTGCTGATAGAATACTTAATTATATACCTTTTTTTGTAAATGTATGTACCTATTTAGTTGGTAGAAGCTCTACCTTTTATGTTGTGGGTCGTTGGTTTGATTCCCACCTAGAGCAAATGTTTGTGTGATGAACATAAATATTTGTTCTGTGTCTGGGTGTTACTATGTAATTATGTATGTATTTACAAAAAAAAATATACATAAGTATGTATTGTATTAGCAATCTGGTACCCATAGTACAAGCTTTGCTTAGTTAGGGACTAGAGAGTGATGTGTGAATCGTCCATGAATATTTGTTTTATTTTAATTTTGTTTGTTTTTAAAATAAAATTAAAATATGTAGTTCCATACCCAGTATGCCCCCCACACGGTTGTTGCGTCTCCCTTAACTTGAGCCCGGTCATTAATTACTACGAATGATTGCCCTTAGTCCTGATAAAGAGGATGACGTCATACCCAGTATGCCCCCGCACGGTCGCTGCGTCTCCCTCCACTTGAGCCAGGCGAGCGCGTGCAGTTGGTGCGGCATCATGTCTGACGCTACGAGCCGCGGTGCGCGCGCCGCCGCCGCCTCCGCGGGCCGCGACGCGAGCGACTCGTGCAGGTCGCGCAGACGGTCCATTATGAGACTCCTTTGGGCCATGTGCGTCTCCATCGCTAAGGATATTGGATAAACATCTGTTATAGCACTTGCTACTATTTATTTATTTATATGAGGTTCTGCAAGACGTTGGAGAGACGATCTCGACAGATTGGTGGTTAAACGCAGGAGATCGAGATGAGTGGATGAGTTTGGGGAGACCTTTGCCCTGCAGTGGGACACAATAGGTTAAATAAAAAAAATGAGGTTCTGCAGTGGGACACTACAGGTTTTTAATAATGATATTTTTTAAGGATTACACAAAATTACAATGGACACCAATTTTTATGATAGGTCGTGACGCGAGCGACTCTTGCAGGTCGCGCAGACGGTCCATTATGAGACTCCTTTGGGCCATGTGCGTTTCCATCGCTAAAGATCGAAGAGGTTTTTAATAATGATATTTTTTAAGGATTACATAAAGGAGAATGAGCACTTTGGGCCACGAATAAAAGTAGCATCCCTCAGGGTTTTTTTTAAATTCCCATGGGATGGTTTTTTTTTCATAAATATAGAAAATCTCAGCCTGTAAAAGCTCCTTAAAACGTATTATATGGCGGTCCATTATAAGACTCCTTTGGGCCATTTGCGTCTCCATCGGTAAGGATATACATCTATTTTTTAGTTTATTAATTTAGCAACACAGCAGATAAATAGTTTTAACATAGCATCCAAAAACCACAACATTCCTTAAACTACAACAGAAGTCAGGGCCTACTCTATTATTGAACATATATATTTTTTTTTAAAGTTAGAGACTTACCTTGTTTGCCGAACATCCTAGGCTGCACAGCATTGCTGGCTTTCTGTATGTCTTCCCACGACAACCCTTTGTCGAAGCCATCCCTTGCCATATCCTCAGCGGTCGGGGCATCTGACAAATTATATAACTACTTTAATAATCTTTTTAATCTATTACATCTTATAAACGTACATTAGTTTAGAATCATAATTTTTTAAGATGGTTTTATTGGTATGAACTGAATACACTACATACTACATTCGTTTTATAATCAGGCTTTAAAACAATTCTTGTTAAATAAACATCTTGTATATTGTCACTATTGCAAGTTTTTTAAACAATCCGACTGCCATTGGTAAACTCTTACCAGGTTCAACGACCATGTTAGCGACGCGATCCCCTTGCCTGCGCACTTCAGCCTCGAGAGAACTGAGTCTCTCTATCAGTTTGGAGCCGCCGTCCGGTAGAGATTCCATGTCCATTTCTTGTAGGAGAAGCTGAAATATTACATTTTATTAATATTAGGAGCCTTGATTTTTTTCTCTCTCAAACCATCAAACGCTGATAGTTAGTGAAAACACTTTAATGATAAAGAAATAGGAAATATATGTATATTTACACCAAGACACAATTTAAGGTGATACCTCTCGCTCTAGCGGGAAATTTTTAGAGTTTTTTTTATTGCGGCTGAACTGTTATATCTTTTACTAGTCTAGGCTATTTTGCGGACTAGAATTTGAACTCGAAAAACGTTCAAAATCAAACGATTATCGACAAAATTCAAAAAATACCTAGGAATAGAGATGCAGTTTCTACGAATATAGTAGAATTTACGTACCTTAACGCTATTCAGATCTTCTCTTAGTCCATTTAGTTTAGTAAGTTCATTCTCTCTCACATGTTTCTTCACATATAGGACCTGGTTCGGATAGCTAGCTGGTGTTAGGTACTGCTTTATGTCGGGATGGGCTTTCTCTCGCTTCACTTCATCTTTCGTCTTCGGAGACTTCTGGCTACGACGGGGCGATTTGTTTTCTGTTATCTTCACCTGGCAAGACTTCTTATGGTTAAAACTTTTTTTTTTTGCTGGACAATCCACACAACATCATCTAGCCCCAAGCTAAGCAGAGCTTGTGTTATGGGTACTAGAAGACTGACATACTCACAATACATTACATGGTGGAAACTTCACTGGTTTATGTGTTTTTGTATGTTAAAGTTTATTGTACTGTTTGTTTCCCAAATAAAATAAAATAAAATAAAAATAGATAGATTATTTTTTATTGCACATAAGTATAAAATACCCAGAACACCCGGAATAAATATTTGCAGATCGTACAAACATTTATCGCAAGGCGGGAATCGAACCCGCAACCTCCGCGTCGCAGGCGGACCTTCGCCCGCCGCACCACATTGGTCTTCAAATGGTTTTTGAGTAGGGGCTACACGGGCTGATGGCGAAGAATAACACAAGATTGAAAAATCGTGAAAGTGTTCATTCTCTCGATTTAAAGGACAAAAATTACATCCTATAGACATTTTTTAGTTTTGTCGGATATTGATTTTAATAATGAAAAAAAACAGCTGCAAATAAATGTATTTCCAAAATGGAAATTACATACATAGAAAAAATATTGCAGTTTAAATTTTACACGTGTAAGACCGCAATATAACTGATTTTCTTACGATATTTCCTAATTAGAC
This sequence comes from Ecliptopera silaceata, assembly GCA_932527185.1. Taxonomy (NCBI): domain Eukaryota; kingdom Metazoa; phylum Arthropoda; class Insecta; order Lepidoptera; family Geometridae; genus Ecliptopera; species Ecliptopera silaceata. Next base: position 1,268,408 of record OW052208.1, on the reverse strand, counting down.
GAAATTGGCATTAAATAATATGATTCTTTTATAGGAAAACTATAGAATAATTTTGTCTTGATCTAAAAAATGCATCGTAAAGAGGTAACTTACGTTCCTAGGACTCTTTGTCACAGTTTTAGACATGATGTTACTATTCAAACACTAACATAACAGAATAAACAACACAGCACAATATTATACACCAATCATTAATTATTTTACAAAAACATTAATTAATTACAGCAACTATAAAGACCGTTCGTGATACAAGATTCAACTGAAAGAGAATTCGAACTAACGTTTAAATGTTTTTAAATCTACCCTCATTATGTATCGTAATTGAATTTGGAATCAGTCAATGTCAACTTGAATGAAAAAACGTTGAATACCGTTATAAAAACATTATTTTTTCCATTATTTTTGTTTTCGAAAAAGAAATATTTTGTATTGTTTCGCGGTTTTTTTTATATCAAACTTACGTTGCAGCGTTAGCGCGCAGTGTATCTTAAATGCGCCACTGTCTCGCCGGTTTACTCAGTATGTGTGATCAAGGCATAACGCTCGTCGCTTCCCTCCTCTCACCTATTCTAGTATTCTGTCACACAACACCTCTCTGAGTTCATACCACTTGAAAAAACAACAGAACAAAAACAAAGAAAGTTGTCTTTTTGACGTGACAACGTCTTATAATTCGATAGAGCCGGCTGCACGCACGAAAAAACATGACTCATGAGGCGTTCTGAGGCGTTCCATGAGGTGACGTTGTCACGTTCAACTATCGTCAGTAAACCGACATTAGAGACAACCATTTTTTTTTCTTTAAAATTTTGGCGTCTTTTTACTTTTTACTTTTTACATTGCGAAGGGTGACTTCGCTATACCCCGACCGAAAATATCTAGCCTACCACATACTTTCCCTTTTCATCTTTCAGCTACTTACTGCGCAGCGCCTGACTTCAGCTGTGTTAATTGTTTAGGTTATTCAGTGTTTGTGAGTTCTATGTATATTATTGCTTATTCGTCATATCAGTCCACCGGTTTTAACCTACTCTTTCGTGTTAAGGCCTAACTTGAAACGTGACATTGGCGAAGTTGGCTAACCCCATATGCCATTATATAAAAATTGAATTGAGTTCTATGTTTTGTAAAAAGATTGTGGTATACGCCTGACTTCAGCCATGTTAATTGTAGCTAATTCAGTGATTGTGAGTATAGTATATGTTTAGTAAGTATAAAGATCTAGTACGTAAAATATCTTTAAAAAGTCTTACCTCTTCATCTTCATCGCTGCTAAGCGCAATAATTTCTGTCTTCGTTTCAATAATTGTGACATCATCATCATATACATTTTCTTTACCCTTTCCACTCTTAAATGTATTTAGCATTCTGTTCACTGGATAGTCCATATTACTCAGATCTATAATTTCAGTATCTGTTGATCTGTTAAGTTTAGTTGTATCTTGTAACGGGCTACTGAAAGGTGAGCAACTGAGTTTCGAAGAGTCTTCTAGATCTGTTTTCTTTGGAGTGTGGTTTATTGTGACTTCAGGCAGTTCCAAGTCAAAGTCAGTTTTCTTTGGAGACTGGAGTATTGTGACTTCTGGTAGGTCTATATCAGGATCCATGGTTTTTTTTGGAGACTGGTATATTGTGACCTCGGGCAAGTCTGTCAAGCTGTTCGATATGCTGTCTTTCAATTTGTGGGAGCTCTAAAATGTTAAATAAAACATTGTGAGGTCAAGATTTAACATTCATTTTACTATAAATAAGTGAACATTTTTGACTATGTGTTATATCACTAAAATGTAAATCCAGTTTGGATATCTGTTTAAGTACATAATTACTTTTTTTTTTATACTGTAATAGTCCTTTTAAGAGCTGTGGTTTTATTACTAACTGTTCCCGCGACTTCGCGAGTCTATTTGTTATGTTAAATAGAGAAAGAAGTACCTACCATAACAGCACCATCAACGGAGATTCTCAAGTATAAAAAAATGTGTAGTTACCTCATCAGATTGAATATAATCTGAATCGTCACTTTCATCATCCTTTGGAATGACGCCCATTATACTCATCCTTGTGGCTCGTGACATCACCATCAGATCCTCATCAGGGCCATCATCATCACTATCATCTTTTCCACTGTCTTCATCATCTTTTCCACTGTCCTCATCATCTTTTCCACTGTCCTCATCATCTTTATCACTACCTTTATCATCTTCATCACAATTATTATCATCTTTATCACTATCGTCATCATCTTTATTACTACCATCATCATCTATTTTACTTCTTTCATCACCAATATTTTTATTGTCATTGTTTTTGCTGTTGTCATCATGATCATACTCATTATTAACTTCCATGTTGTCAGATTTTTTATGTGGTTTTGTTGCTTTGATTTTTGGTGTAACATTACTTTCATTAACGTTATTGTGGTCATTATCATTATCAGATTTATCATCATCATTGGATTCGTCGTCATTATTAGAAGTATTGTCATAATCTATGCTTTTAATATCGTTGTTTTTATCTAAAATCTTGTCAATTTTTACTGGAGTATCATTTAAGCAGGGGTGTTTTGTACGCCTGTTGTGTTCAACTATTATAGAGTTATCTGTATCAGAATCTATAAGGAACATGCGTTTTTTTGTTTTACGGACAACAATGGAATCATTCGAGTCCATTGACTTTGGTCTGAGTGGTGGCCGACGTTTTGGAATCAGCTCAGGAGATACATCTATAGAAATACAGGAGAGATAATTAATAAATAATCATTTGTATGAGGTACTATGCAATGTGGAATTAATTTAATTTTTAAGTTGAAATCCTTTTGAAATTTTGTAGGCAATTTGTCTGATGACAATGTTGTATAGTTGGTAAGTATGTTATTATTCTTATTATATTGCTTTAGTATTGACATGTAAAATTTTTCATTTACTTACAGAGTACTTTAAAACTAAATAAAAAACATGTAAATGGAGAGCCTTTCAACTTAACTTTTCCAGAAATATTCATACCTTCATCTGAGCCCTCGTCAGAAGAGCTTAATACTAAATTGGCGTCCGAGTCTCTTCCCTTCCTGATACTGCCATTTCTACTAGCATCTACAAATTTAAATTATTTAATATTAATACTTGCAAATAGAATAATAGTTACACAGTCCAATGTAAATAGTATTAATTGTAGTGGTACAAGTACTGTACCTTGGGGAACACCGTAAAATGTTTACTATATGGTATATGTAGGTATATAACATAATTATTTATATTATATTGGTATGTAGGTTTATGTATGTTATATAATTATTAGTAGGTACATATTTAGTTACACATCAATTTTTGTTTATTTAATTTAACATTTTACTAAGCACACTATCAGCCCCATGTTTTGTTCTTTATGATCCTGTCCATACTAGGTTGTCTGGTAGAGATCGCTGTTTAGCGATAAGGCCGCCCATTGTATGTCATACTCTAGTTTTAGTTAATTTTTACATGTTTATTTTTAAGTTGTGGTGTGCAATAAAGTATTTTCTATCTATCTATCTATCTATATGAGAGTGAGTACATACCTTCATCACTACTAGATATAACATGAGCGTCAGCAACGCTGCTGCGTCTAATCACAGATTTAGATAAGTTGTGTTTTGTTCGGTCGGCATCACTTTCATCTCCTAGAAATAAACCAAGATGTCTGAGATTTCTGAAATTTAAACTTAAAATAAATGAGTACTAGTGGAATAGTTTATATATCTTACCATCAGTAGATTCTTCAGATTCAGCGACGAATACTGTATTGTTTTTCTTTTTAGTCGACATTGGTACAGCTTCTACCAAGCTGTTATCAATAAATTCAGAGTCGGAGTCGCTGTCTGCGATAGTTTTATCACGATATTCAAAAAATGAATCCTCCATTATTTTATCCTTAAGATATTTATTTCAATCAAGAAATTACTTTACAAAGAAAAATGTAAACACTCGTTTTCATAGCAAAACGATTTCTTGTTTTTAAAAAGTTTGATCAAAATCATTACAGATTCTCCAGCAACGTTTTGTTTCTTTATTTGTAATTTTACAAAGCCCGTTAAAAAACGTTTCAACTTATGCTAAATTTAACTTAATTTTATTGACTTTAATGAGCGATTTTCCAAATAGCTTTTAAAAAAAAAAAATAGTTCAAAAATAGTTGATAGATGGCGCTGGACACATAGTGTATCAAAATCCCTCTCTTTTTTATCTGTATAATCTATTGGTAGCTCTGTCGTGTAGCTGTCATTATCATCCTGTCACGTCCGTTTCGGTGTATTCAGCGTTTTTGATAAATTTTGTTTGCTTTTATTTTAGCATTCGTGTACTTTCTTGTGGATTTTACTTTTGACGACAACAGACTGTATACTGGTTTCTGATTTCTGCCACGATTGAAGTCTTTTAGCTATTGTCAAACAGTTTTGAATTTTTTCTGAAACAAAAATTTCACACTACAGATAAAATATAAAAACTTTTTGTGTTGACAATTGACATTGAAATGCATTTGACGTTGAGCGCCATCTATCGTGTATTTTAGGAACACTCCCTGGAAAATCGCTCATTGCGTAAAAAAATATAAAATGTGAATTTACTTTAAAAAATATTTATGAGTTCTCTTTGTAGAACATTTTGATAAAAGTATAAAATGTTTGACTGCTAACTAAACGCAAAACTCGACATACTTATTTATCAAATCTTATCAGTCAAATAATTTGTTCCACTTCCAAGTCTGCTGTCTTTCAATGATGACAAAATTAGCGTAAGTTATACGGACTTTCTTTTTTGTCCGCATAAAAAGTGAAAAAGCAAGCTATATAAGTAAAAGTAATGCTTAACTTATAATGTAAGATTTGGAATGCAAATCAAGGCAACAAGTTATCGTTTCGTTTGTTGTTTTGTTTTGCAATATTTTCAGATTGTATGTTCTGCAAATTTTAAGACTTTTTTGCAGCGATAAGTGAAAATACAGCATCGTCAGCGCATCCATCAGCTGTAGTCTTATTTTTTGCGTAAAAATGACTGAAGTACAATTGCAAGAGTTCAAGTTGGACCCCGACTCGGAGCTACGCTTCGAAGTGGAATCTAAGAATGAAAAAGTGGTTTTAGAGGTATCTATTTTAAATATTAAATTTAGAAAAACATATTAGTCGTCATATTATACTATACAGTAATCCAATCATACGTCGAAAATAGATTGTGAGGTTATAACCTGCATTATATATTGCAGATAAAAAGTGGTTACGCTGAACTGTTTGGCACAGAACTGGTCAAGGGTAAGCCTTATGAGTTCCACACGGGTGCTAAAGTGGCTATCTTCACGTGGCATGGGTGCACGGTGGAGTTGAGAGGGCGCACTGAAGTCAGCTATGTGGCAAAAGAGACTCCAATGGTATGTCGTATCTTAGTATTCTTAATAATATATTGACAAAGTAAACCTACTCCTAGACAACTCCAAATTTTAAGAATGTCATATAATAACAGTCAAAACAAGACTATAGATTCTTGCCTGTTCTTCTAGGTCCTGTGGAAGTATAGAAAAATAAAATTGAGATTTTGAATCATATTCTATCCGCATTCTGGTTTGAATAGTACAAGCTTTGCTTATCTAATGACTACATATAGTAAAAATCAATATACATTTAGTACAAACCTGTTAAATAATAAATTAACCTGTATCTTGTTATAATATTGAGTGCATCACTATTATTTTCTTAAAATGAAACTCTGTAATTATGTAAATACTTATTAGTTTATTTCACAGATCAGCACATAATTAATACTTCAACACAAAGTTGAAATGAAATTGTTTATTAGTCAGAAACACGGTACAAAAGGTCTTAAAAAGAATATAGGTTTCACACATTTCACCAAACACATTGGCATACAAATTATATTTTATACAAATTTAACAGTTAATAATAAAAAATACCAAATTAAATTAAGTTGCTCTTACCCTAACACCGCATGCACCATGGAGTGCCTATGCCCTAATATACATATATAAACTAGATGACATTCCCCAGGTGGTGTACCTCAATGTTCATGCAGCATTAGAACAGCAGAGGGTAGCGGCAGAGACGGAGAATACCAGAGGACCAGTCACCATGATTGTTGGACCCGGAGATGTCGGGAAATCTACACTGACAAAGCTACTGCTCAACTATGCTGTGAGGATGGGACGGAGGCCTATTTATGTGGACTTGGATGTTGGACAGGGGCAGATTAGTGTTCCCGGTACTATTGGTTAGTTCAAACTTGAGCTTTTATATTTGTGCATGCTGTGGCATTCTATAATTGAATTAACACATAGATTTAAGACCTTAGACATAAGAATTGTTTCAATTTGTGTTTCTTCGTTGAATGTCCTATTTAATAAATAAATAAAATAAATCAATCTTTTTAATTAGCTTCTGTCTACTATGTAAAACATGTATGTATGTATAAAAAATCATTCACAGCTCAGTGTGGTATAAAATCTGACTTCTATGCAGTCGGATATTATTTTGTATCTATTTACAGTATCTAAGTTCATTTCAAGAATCCCAGAGCATTATTTATTTGAACCTTGAAAGATATTTTTTTATTTTATTACCATCTACGTTATTTGGATTATCCATGAAAATTTTATTTATACATATAAATAAATAAATATAAATATTCACGGACATTTCACACATCGCACTCTAGTCCCAAACTAAGCAGATAGTACTATGGGAACTAGACTGCTGATAGATTACTTATACACTTTTTTTTGTAAATATCTACATAGAATATATATTATAAGAATGTGTTGACAGGGGCATTACTAGTGGAACGGCCCGCGTCTATCGAGGAAGGTTTCAGTCAACAAGCACCTTTAGTCTATCACTTCGGACATAAGACTCCCGATGACAACCTAGAGCTTTACAACACCATCGTGTCCCGACTAGCCGAAGTTATTACTGAGAAATGTGAAGCAAACAAGAAAGGTAACTATAAATAAATAATAATAAATAAATAAATAGTGCTAGACAATCCACACAACATCATCTAGCCCCAAGCTAAGCAGAGCTTGTGTTATGGGTACTAGAAGACTGACATACTTAATACAATACAATACATAGATAGATATTTTTTATTATACATATAATACCCAGAACACCCGGAATAAATATTTGCAGAACATACAAACATTTATCCCGAGGCGGGAATCGAACCCGCAACCTTCCGTGTTGCAGGCGGACCATCGCCCATCGCGCCACATCGGTCGTCAATGTAAGGAAACTATTAAAACTACATATATTCCAATTATATATTTATAATGAGGAAGGTTGTGGGTTCGATTCCCGCTCGTCTCAATTTTATAAAAATCCAACTCTGTTATAAAACATTTGTATAAATATGCATGGTTTTTACAGCATCGGCGTCAGGGGTCATCATAAACACATGCGGATGGATTAAGGGCGCTGGGTACAAGATACTGACGCACGCAGCGCAAGCTTTCGAGGTAACATTATACAACATCTATTCTATACTAATATTATAAAGACGTAAAGTTTGTGTTTGTTAAATTGTAAGGGGTAATCTCGGGATCTACAGAACCGATTTTAAAAATTCTTTCACCAATAGTAAGCCACATTATTGCTGAGTGTCATAGGCTATATAAAAAACCGAAAAATAAAAAGGCTTTTACGTGGTAGAAACGCTTTCGACCGTTTTTTATCCGATTCACTTTGCAAAACGGTCGAAAGCGTTTCTTACGAAAGCTGCCTTAACTATGAAAGATATATTTTTGTGTTCTAGAGAAAAAATGTGGAGCTTGAAAATGCCTACAAAAAAGTCAACGACAGCATATGTCTAACTTTTATATTTAATAAAAATTATGCCCAACAAAGTGGGCACGGGTCAGAGAGGCGTCTTTACCTATAGTGCAGGGTGTGCGGCGCACACGGGCGCCGGGTCTAAGGGGGCGCCGAGCGCCCTGCGCCCTCTAATGCGACACCTCCATAGATGCGGCGATGCCGGCGCTCTCAAAGACCCTGCGCTCGTGTGCGCCGCACCCCGTCGACGCCGGGCGCGCGGTAGCGGTAGCAAAGCAAGGCTACTCCTTTTCCTACTCTATTTAAATACACAATAACTTTGTTTCAACGTGAAATCAGCCTTAAAACAGATAATTAAGGATTAAATTGGCGTAATGTCGCATCGCTACCAAAGGCGCGAGCCGCCGGCTTCGGCACCTGTTTGTTTTGATTCGTATGACAACACGCTGTACGCCGACAATCATTGCTAACTCGACTGTATTACAATGCTATAAAGTTCAAATTAAAATTCCCAGGGACGTGCGGGGCGGCATTTTCAAAGGCTTGTGTACGCGTGCCGCAATTTTTGTTTTACCGCACCGTGGTTTTGTAAAATAAGCCTTGATGCTATTGGATTAAGTATCATCTTTGAATAAACATGTAAATATGAAGTAAATCGGCTTTTCTTTTGATAAAAAATATATAAAAGGGAAGATTTGATTTTTGCTTGCACAATTATTGCGACATGTCACGAGGTCGGAAGTAGCGAAATTCATTAAAAAAAAACAAAACATCGAGTGGAGTGATAGATAGTGAAGATAGTGCGAAACAAACATGGTAAGTTAAAATGCTTTAATATGTACCTACTAGTATACTAAGGTATTTATTTAGGTCTTACTTGTACCTAACCTTTTGAACAACGAACTACTTTTTTATTTCATTTATTTATTACGTTTGATTGCTTAATGTAGGTACCGCGACGTTGATTGATGTGTCATAATATCCCAACTTATATTATAAATGCGAAAGTAACTCTGTCTGTCTGTCTAGCTGTGTGTTACGCTTTCACGGCTCAACCACTGAACCGATTTGGATGAATGTTGGTATGGAGATAATAGGATAGGCGATAGCTTGAGTCCTGGGGAAGGACATAGGCTACTTTTTATCCCGGAAAAGTGCACAGATGATCACAAATCCCGGGGGAATCGCGATATAAGTACGAATTTCTCGCGGACGAAGTCGCGGGCAGAAGCTAGTAATAAATAATACTTAGTCCAAGTTGCAACTATTTCTCTGGGCCTATAATAATTTACACTGTTAGGTGTTTTAGGTGCTTATACTTAGTTTATTATTTATTTTAGATGTCTGATGGCGATGGAAAAAAGAAACTTTCTGGTGCAGAGAGTCGAAAAAGAAAGCTGGAGAAGGAAGTGTCTCTGAAAAAGAATACAAGTTCTATTAAAAAGTATTTTGTTCGACCCGGTCCATCCTCGGACGAACACCTGGAGACAGAGACATATAAAACCCAAGATAATTCTACAGCAGAACTCGTCACTTCTACGTCACCGCCGCCGCCGCTGCTGTCTTTGTCGTCGGCAGTTGAAGAAGACGAAGAACCTCCTAGTGCCGAAGCGTCCCCGGAGAATATACTTCGAGAAGGTATAATGAATGATCTCGCGTTATGGCCACAGGTGTTATCCGATAAACAGAGAATATTTTTGATGGAGCGTGGGCCAGTACAGGTAAAAGTGGGTTCATATCCTTCGAATAGTTCGAAAAAATCTTTTTCAAATGCTTATTATACTAAAAAGATGTTAAATAATGAAACCATTTTAAGAAACTGGCTGGTTTACTCTAAGTCAACTGATTCTGTTTATTGTTTTTATTGTAAACTTTTTCATGCTGATGCGACTCCGACTCCTTTTAATGGTGAAATAGGTTACAAAGATTGGCAGCATTTGTCTACTGCTATAGAACGTCATGAAAAGAGTTTAGGGCACCTATCATGTCTTAAGAAACAAATTACATTGAAAACTGTTATTTTAAAAGAAAAGTCGGTAGATTTCTTGCACCAAAGTGAAATTGATCGGGAAAAAAAACGTTGGGTTGCAGTACTCGAACGAATAATCAACATAATTCATTTTTTAGCGAGGCAATGTCTGGCTCTACGGGGAAGATCTCAAAAAATGTACGATTCTGATAATGGTAATTTTTTAAAGCTGGTTGAATATACCTCTAACTTTGATAATGTGCTTGCCGAACACATTGCTCTTATTCAAAAATCCGAGTCACGCCTAACTCATTATCTTGGCCATAATATTCAGAATGAAATAATAAAATTATTAGGAGAAAGAATAAAAAAAACTATTGTGTTGGAATTGACACAATCTAAATATTTTTCCATTATTTTAGATTGCACTCCAGATATTGCACACGAAGAACAAATATCGGTTGTCGTACGGTACGTTCTTTTAAATGCAAACAACAACAAGGCTGAAGTAAAAGAACACTTTCTGGGATTTTTTCCTATTACAGACACTACTGGCCTGGGCTTAACTCAATTTTTGTTAGATTTTTTAATCTCAAACGAAATTGACATACAAGATATGCGTGGTCAAGGTTATGATAATGGTGCAAACATGAAAGGGAAAAATATAGGTCTACAAAAACGAATTTTAGATTTAAACCCGCGCGCATTTTATGTACCTTGTGCGGCACACACCCTAAATTTGGTAGTGAATGACGCTGCTAAAAGTTCATTAGAAATAGTCAATTTCTTTTCAATTGTGCAGGAAATTTATGTTTTTTTTTCTGCGTCAACAGCACGTTGGCAAATACTTGCTAAAGAAGTGCCAACTTTAAGTCTAAAACCACTCTCAAATACTCGATGGGAGAGCAGGGTTGAAGCAGTAAAAGCTCTACGTTTTGAACTGGGAAAGGTGTATGATGCCTTGTTTACTATATATTCCGATAGGAGCAAAGATGCAGAGTCAAGAAATACGGCAAATTCATTATTGGCAAAAATTAAGTCGTTTAAATTCATCTGCTCTCTGCTTGTCTGGTTTGAAATTTTAAGTAAAATAAATATAGTTAGCAAGGCCCTTCAAAAGTCAGACGTTATATTGTCAGAAGCGGTAAAAATGATTAATAATGTAAAAACAAGTTTATCTGAATTCCGCAATGACTCGGCTTTTGAGGAGCTTCTTAACCGGGCGAAAACTGTAGCGGAAGAAGTCGAGGCAATAGTAGAATTTCCCACACCTGCACGCCCTCGCGCTCGTAAAAGGTTGTTTAATTATGAGGCGGAGGATGAACCGATAACAGACGCGAAAAAATATTTTAAAGTAAATTTTTACTACTATTTGTTAGACACCGCAATTACTAAGTTCGACGAACGGTTCGAACTTTTGAATGAACATAATGTAATTTTTTCATTTCTTCAAAAATTGAAACATTGGAAAGATTTGGACTCTGATACAAAAAAAACACATTGCTCTAATTTAGAAAAGAAACTTTGCCATGCTGGCTCTTCAGATGTGGATCAGTTCGACCTCTATAATGAAATCGAATTATTACCGATGTTTATTGATGATTCCACTACGCCGTTGGATATTTTAAATTACTTGTTTACGAATAAATTAATTTCAGTGTTCCCAAATCTGTCCACAGCACTGAGGATATACCTGACACTTCCAGTCACGGTAGCACATAGCGAAAGGTCATTTTCTAAACTAAAAATAATTAAAAACTACCTTAGATCAACATTGTCGCAAAGTAGATTGACAAATTTATCATTAATAAGTATTGAACATGAATTCAAAATTGAAGTTAGTGACATTGTTAAAGATTTCGCTAATGCAAAAGCTCGCAAAGTAACTTTTTTGTAAATACATTTGTGTGTACGAGCAGCGTCCTGTTTGTTATGTAACTATAATAGCAAGCCATATATATTTTATAAATATATTATATGTGTATACATATTTTTTAGGTCTTTACTGTTTGTAAGAAGTTTTTAATTGTTACTTTTTTTAAAATTTTGATTACATTGTGTGAGATGTCTGGCCGCCTTATTATTAATTGAATTCAACTGTGTATAGCTCTTGTTCCTATTATGGGTTTTTATGTTTGTTGGAAGTTTATATTTTTTTTAGTTTCAAAAGTGTTTAGTATAAAAAACATAAATTTTAATAGAATTGTACTTAAAATTTGTTACTATGTCGATACTTGTTAATTAAATTAAACTGTGTGTAGCTTTTGTTCCTATGATAAGTTTTTTAAGTTTGTTGGAAGTTTATTTTTTAGTTTCAAAAATGTTTAATGCAAAATCAAATTTTTTTAACACAATTGTACCTACTTAAAACTCGTTACTATAACGATACTAAGTTGTTTGCACCTGTAATGGCGCATCACATCGTCCAAGAACGTAACAAATTTATAAAGAATGTATATATTATGTGTGAATGTGCCGATGGTGTGGCATTAATGAATAAATAAATAATAGCTTTTCAATTAAATATTTTTGAAGGAACTAGAAAGTTGAAATTTTTTTATTCTTAGAACACCTTCCTTCCTAAAAAAACTTTTTGCTTCCCGACATCATTTAAATTTCACCATTTGCATCTGAATTTCCGTTTGAAAATATAACTATTAGGATAGGACTTTTGGAAATAACAACGCAAAGTTTACACGTGGAATTTTATTTAGGTGAAACGACGATAGACAAAATTACATGTACCTATCTTCTATGGCGTTCAGTTGCAGAGAAAGTTGCAAGCGTAACAACTTAAAATTAACTTAAATCAAATATTAAGTGTTGCCACTTAATTACTTAATGCAGCATCTTTAACAATAACTGTTAGTATTGACCCCGATCCTACTAGAGGGCGCCAGAGTACTGGTTGCACACGGGCGCCACAAGGGCTAGAGACGCCTCCCGTCAGCTAGTCTTAAATAAAGAAGAACATACTCTTTAAAAGTATAAAAAAATAAAATGTGTTTGTTTTTTATAACAGGTGGATGTTATATTAGTGCTTGACAACGAGAGACTCTACAATGAGCTGAAGAGAGACATGCCAAAGTTCGTCAAAGTAGTCTATCTGCCAAAGAGTGGTGGGGTAAGTATTCTACAAACTAAGTCCTGTATTCATTAATATTTTTTTTTATTAACCTTTATTGTCCCACTGCTGGGCAAAGGTCTCCCCTTAAGTCTTCCACTCATCCCGGTCCTTGGCTACATTCCACCAATCTTTTTCGTGGGCGTCCAGGTCATCCTTCCAACGCCTTTTCGGCCGACCTCGCCTCGCATCTCATTAATATATACATAATAATAAATACTTGAAAAATATGTCTCAATACATCAAGCTAGAAGTCGGCGTGCATTTAAGTATTTGTCCAACTCATTTAACATCGAATGAGAATGCGGCCAAACGCTTGCCTATAATGCATAAAAAAAAACTCAGCATATTTGTCGACCGATGTGGCGCGGTGGGCGATGGTCCGCCTGCGACGCGGAAGGTTGCGGGTTCGATTCCCGCCTCGGGATAAATGTTTGTATGTTCTGCAAATATTTATTCCGGGTGTTCTGGGTATTATATGTATAATAAAAAATATCTATCTATGTAATGTATTGTATTAAGTATGTCAGTCTTCTAGTACCCATAACACAAGCTCTGCTTAGCTTGGGGCTAGATGATGTTGTGTGGATTGTCCAGCATTATTTATTTATTATATTCGGTGCGTGTGTGAACAATGTTTAAAACATAAGACTTTTCTTGCCGAGGATAGAAAATAATAGGAATAGATGTGTTTAGGTCCAATAATGTATTTCAGTTGTAATTAGAACTCTATGTCCAGGTAGTAGAGCGCTCTCAGTCGCAACGCGCGGAAGTGCGCGACGCGCGCATCCGCGAGTACTTCTACGGGAAACGGACGCCGTACTACCCGCATTCTTTCGACGTCAAGTTCTCGGATCTTAAGATATACAAGGTAAATAATTCATGTTGTCTTAATTCTTCATTCAGTAAAATTACAAATCGTATAGGGATCATCAATGGCGGATCCAGCTTTGGCGCCAGGGGGGGTCACGATCCAGCTTTGGTGCCCAAGGGGGGGGTCACATAGTCGTGGTCAAGTCAAGAACTTATAATTTAATTTTGATAATGTAATTCTCAAACGTTTGCCATTATAAAAAGTTATTACATCTATAGTTACATTAATTCTGTATGGTGACAAAATATATAAATAAAATAATTATGTTCAATTAGTGGTCCACCCTAAGTCCTGGAAATAGCTCAGGGGGGGGTCATGACCCCCATGACCCCCCCCCTGGATCCGCCGTTGGGGATCATTTAGAATTTTAGAGTATTCTAACGTTTAGTGATTTTACTAAATTATAAAAAAAACACCCTGTATACTGCAATACAGAATGAGACAGAACAAAATAGAAACATAAGGCCAATAAAAGGACCCAGGAATAGTAAAGTACTTGAAAAAGAGTGAAAAAATCTGTTTGGTGATTTGTTGTTGTAACAAAGTCCCTTTTTGCGCGTTGCGAAAGGGGGCTAGACCGAAAAAAGTTGTACCGACACGTTTGGCTATAGTTGTAAGCCGTGCGGCGTGCGTGTGTTTTTCTGTCTGTCTTTCTCACACAGAAAGCTAGCTAGTTCCATCCGGGTCTCCCTTGACATCTTTAAGTTTTTTTTTCAAGTAGGTTGTAAGAGTTTTAACATGTTAAATGTCCACAGACCACATATGGTCTGTAGAGCCACTTCCATGCCAGTCCAAAGACCGTATGTGGTCTGTTCGCCCATACAATTTCTAAACCATCTGACACTGTGGACGTAAGGAGAAAGTCTACTTATTAATGCGGACTTGGCAGTATACCGACTTTTAATAAAAACATTACTGGACTTATAGACCATTCCTACTCAGTTTGTTTTCCGAAATTAATTAAATAGTGTGACAGGTGGGTGCTCCGTCGCTGCCCGACTCGTGCATGCCGCTGGGCATGCGGCGCGCCGACGCGCTGACGTCACTGGTGGCCGTGACTCCCTCCGCGGCATTGCAGCACCGCCTGCTGGCCGTCAGCTTCGCGGCCGCACCTGATGCCGACGTGCTCACATCCAACCTGGCCGGGCTCGTCTGTGTGTTAGTATTACGTGTTGCTTTACCGAAAATATATCTAATACTAATACATACTTATATAAAAAGGTATATTTACAGTTATTTTACCAAAAAAAAATCTAACTAAATGATATATATTTATTTGAACCAAAAAATAATCTTACACTAGCTTAGAATTAGACATGCATATAACTAGTTACACAATCATAAAAACAAGTGATGACTTGGTTGAGGGTTTTGAGCCGTAAATGTGAAGATTTTACTATTATTTTGATAGCACTAACCCCCCTCCACCCTAGGTAGAAAACTTGTGTTGTGGGGGGAAGTCTCTTACATGCAACACTTGGGATCTTGTGTTTTGTGGGATGATTTGGGATCTTACAGTTGTCCCAAGAATAATGAAAATGAGAAAATGCAAGATAAATTATACCACAAAATGCAAGGGTCCAAATTATACCACAAAATGTAACACACTAAGTTATTTCACAAAATTGGTAATAAAATTTTTTAAACATTTAATAAGTATACCGTTTTATATAACATTTTTAAGTTCCTATTAGTTAAACCAGTATTAGTGTTGACGTCACTTGTATCTCTCGCTCATTCTGATTCGCGCTCTCGCTCACTGAAAAACAGCGCTGCTCTGACTTTCGCTGGCAGTAAATAAGCTGACTGAAACTTGAAAATGGCAAATCCACAAAATGTGCAAGCCAGAAAAAAAAACTGTTCCTGTTTTGTTCCGATTTTCGTATTATCTTATGTTCTGTTTAGTGAAAATAAATATTGTATTAAATTGTATTTGTACTTACAGTACTGCGGTGGACATGGACTCCCAGAAGCTGACCATCCTGTCTCCGCAGCCCCGGCCTCTGCCCAACACGGTGCTCATTCTATCCGACATGTTGTATATGGACAACCATTAGTTATAAGTATAACATACACTACGAAAAAAGACGTGTGGCACTCGTGGACTGCCGCGGTAAAGCTATTGCATAGCATATTTTGCTGGATTACGCATGCGCAGTGTTAGGTTATTTCGTTACGGAATTTCTGGATGCGGTCTAAGGCCCGCGATAGAAGCTATGCAATAGCTTAAAACTTCACAAACTGACGTTTTTATATAATCTCTATACATATTATAGAGAAACTTAAAAATCATGTTATATTTAACAATGATTGTACATAATTGAGCGTGCAGTTTTAGAAATGTTTTTATTTGAATAGAATTTTGTAATAAGATATAACAACCTAAAGTTACAAATCTAAGACTAAATGACAAAGTTACTGATGGATGATACGCGTTGGGTTAGAATACTTCAGCCGCACTCAGAGATGTATGTTAAAAAGTTCTCTTACCAATCAGTGTTCAGAACATTCTTTTAATAATACTTATATTTTAGTGACATCCCTGAGTGCGGCTGTAGATATCCATTCTCAGTTACCAGCTAAACAATGTAGTCATAAATGTGTGAATAAAAGCATATTTTCTTTGATTCTTTGTATGAAAGATTGAATCTTGTCATACATTTATGTATGGAGATTTAATCCAATCGATGTGATGTTTAGGATCTAATAAAAGACTGTAAATAGACATTAATTTATATTTGAAACTAAATAAAATGTGACAAAAGTTGCATCGTTTTATTTAAATACTAGTTTTTCTCTACGTGCATGTCTTATGGGGCGTCTAAACGGGCAATATTTTACGGCAATTTGTGGCTGCAATTATTGACAAACATTGCCCAGCCATCAATAAAACATTTTAGTACATTTTATGGCTGAGCAATCAATTGCAGGCAACATGTTGCAATATGGCTGCAATAGTATGGCCTTTGATTCAGAACCCTTTAATGAGCCACACAATCCAGCCATAATAATAATATAAGACAATAATAGTATAATAAAAGAATGACAATAATAATATAAGCCATCAATATACAATTAACAGTATTAACACAAGTCAGCGATGTTCGGCCACACGCTGGCTACACATAAAAACATTTTGACATATCAAAAAATATGTGGCTATAATGCCGGGCCATCCTTAAAATATTGCATAGTGTGGCTGGTATTGGTAGCAATGTTGCCGGCCACAGTATTGCAGCCACAAATTGCCGTAAAATGAGGCCCGTTTAGACGCCCCATTAGGCCTATAGTTGTATTTTACTTCGAGTTACATTATTGTAATTTAGAATGGATCCTTATTTTTTGTGAATTAGTCTTATTTCATCCAATTTGCTTGCCAACAGTGAAAGATTTTTCAAAATCGGTCTAATATTTTCAAAGCCTACCGACTCAATGCAAATGATCAAAATTCTTTACCTACTAACATATTACATTTACGAGAATATTAAAATGTTCCTTTGATGATACTAATAAAAAAGGAATTCCTTTTTGAGGTACTTATATTTTAAAAACCCTAAATATAAAAGTTTATAATAAAAACACAAGTTTTAATGTTCAAATTTTATTTAGCGTATTCAAAATATATTTTCACAATGAGTTAAACTTTGCCAGTGAATAAATTTATCAATTCTTTACCTATTTTGTACTCAAGCAAGCTTTCTCTCTACATGACATTTCGAAACAAGTTGGTATTGTAATGGCAATTAAACAAGTCTAATTTGATTTTGACTACAAATTTATACAAAGAAAATGTTGCCTGATTAAAAAATTCTATAATTTTACAAGAAAAATGTCCTGTTCATACAAAAAGGAGGAAGTTTACACTGTTAGTCTAACTTTTGTTTTACTATTCTTAGTGGTTGCGCCTTATCGACCAAAAGCATAAAAAATGAAGAAATAAACGAGTTACACTGCGAAGAATCAAGTATTACCGCAGTGTAAACGATACGATACTGTTAAAACACGTTTACGATCATCACATTTTTTATGCTGTAGCTCTACCATGAGTTTTTACTATACTATATTTACTATACTCGCTAGCGTCTGTAGTTAAAGAATGTATGAAGATTTGTACAGCGCCTCTAGCGGATAGTTGGGTACTAAAATTCGTCATACTAATATTGACGTAACTACTGTAGTAAAGTCAGGCGATTTTACTGTGACATCTCATGGTAGAGCCACTGATCTATCAGTCTATGGTAATGATAGTTTAAGTACAATAAATAAATTCTATACATCGAAAACAAATCATTATTCTAAGAACTTCGTAGATATATTTCATTAAAATAATTAAGTAACAAATAAATGAAATAAAACAGTTAAAAACCTTTTTATCAGTCTTCACATAAATAAAATAATTAAATGTTTTTAAAACTAACGAGTAATTGGTAATGTTCAAAACTGTATCTTTGGAATCTAAATTAAATAAATAATTAAAAAATCACTTTACTTAGAACTAATAATACAATATAATTCAAAAAATACATTAATATAATATGTTAAAGCTAAAGCATTTATATTAAAAATTGAAATTAAATAGGTAAAGCTGCCGAACAATACTCTAGATCTGACTAACTTCATAAAAAGCGAAAATTCAAGAATTTGCTGAGATTCAATATAATGCTAGTACCTATTTGTAACTTGGGAGTAACATGAGGAAACTATCAGACCGCTCTTTCACACTCTGGAATACACAAGAATAAATGGTGAGTGAGATAGATGTGAGCGCGATTATAAACGCGTCCATTAAAAAGTCACTTTTAGGGTCCCCGCAAACTGCAGACTTTTTATCGGCCGATAGTTTGGTCGGCTTCTTAATCAGTATGAAGACTGAATCACTGTAATGTGTGCATCTGCATACATCTTCATACTGATTAAGAAGCCGACCAAACTATCGGCCGGTAAAAAGTCTGCAGTTCGCAGGGGCCCTTACAAAACAGAAAATCACGGAAGGCCCCGATCGTGCTAAATAACCGCTCTTCTTTTTTCCGTTCGTGTGACAGTGGTTATGTCACAAACTTCGGCTCACTAACGTTCAAAATGTTGAACTTTAAAAATGTTTAACGACTAATCGCGATCCCAAAATACGTACGTTGGTGAACCTTAGTTGCTGCTAAGACGAACTTTACGTTACAATTTAGCAGGTTCGGGGCCCTGGCTGTCACGCAACGTAAATCGAATACGCTGCGTTACGTTTACTTTACGAATGTCACATTTATCGTACACACCTCAGTTCATTATCATTTTAACTGTTCATGGTTACAATTTATAGTTTGCTTAAATTACTCTCAAGTATTTAGATTAAAATGGACGGTAATCGTTTGAATCGAGATTCTAAAGATTCGATGATTTAAAATTCATTACAATAAGTTCAATTGATTCTGTTTGTTTCGTTTTTTATGTTTTATACAAAATTTTCATGAATATTTTTGTTTTATTAAAAATCGCATGCATTCGTAAATAACGTAAACAGTCTAATTTTGCCTAAATTTCTTGCTCTCAAGTTTTTGAAATAAGTAGGTACAAATTAAACTATTTTTTAAATAAATAAGGCATAATTGGCTTTAAATATTTAGCTATCTACGCTACGTGACTATTTAAAAAGACCAATGTGTTGCGTTTAATGTTATTAATAATTAAAATTATGTTTTTATTTAACAATATAAAGGTACGCAGCCAGAATACGGACCTTATTGCTATGAGCGATTTCTTCCAGACCACTTTCCAGAGATTTTATACTTTAATTTGGGACTAGATGACATTGTTTGAAAAATTCATGAATAATTAACCAAATTGCATTATTCACTTGGGTTGCTTGTGGGAAATTAATTAATTTTAGAATTTTACTGTGATAAGTACTAGGTGTGACCTAAATAGACTAGAACCAGTTATAAATCACTTCAATTTCAACTAGAATTAATTACTAGAACTTAATTTTTACATTTTGTGTTCTTTGTTTGTTTGTATCAGAGGTTATTTAACTTTTTTATTATTGTTTTGATAATTTTAGTAACTTTAGAGAAGAATACCAAACAATGGCTTTATATACACAAGATTTTAATAGTATTTTGGTTATTATATATTTACTGATTTATTTGGATATAAAGATAGATGGTTCTTTAAGTACATAAGATTTCTACACGGCTTCGCAATTGTTGTTAAGTCTCATAATAGCACCTTTAGAGACCAGCATTTAGTTTACTTGTTAATATTTCTTTGGTTTAAGTTAAAATACACTCAAGAGCAAATAATTGAATAACTGACTTCATTAGGTATAAGTTTACTATGTATGTATTTGTAGAAATGTATATGAGTATTCTATCAGCAATCTAATTCCCATAGTACAAGCTCTACTCAGTTTGGGACTAGAGTATGATGTGTGAAAATGTCCCAGAATATTATTATAAATAATTTTGCTACAAATTTTACAACTAAATAAGCAATTCAGTGTTATAGTTCGTTACATCCGGTGGGTCAAACTGTATTACTTGATCTTGAATTTTTTGCTCCTAAGTGTATTATTTAAACTAAATATTTTGTATAGAAATAAATATTATGTTATATTAAATAGGCACTCAAGCAGATATATAAAGCTACGTTTAAAATGACGCGGTTTCACATCACTTGACAGTCTAAAGCCTTTCCTCACACTGGTTCTTTTACGATGACTATATTTCTACTTTCTATATTGCTTTGTTTAAAGCCTAGTTTACTAAAGCAATATCTGATTTTGTGCAAAGTTGTAAATATTATTATTGCAGTTTTAACGCTAAATTTTTCTTTTTTTGTTCGTTTTTCGATACATTATTTTTATTCACACTTCGAGAATTATTCTAACTATGGTCAGATTGTGTCAAATCACTAGATTTTTTTTTAACAAAACTCGAACCCGCTACCTCCTTGTACGCTATAAACTAGAGATGTTATTTATATAATCTTACCCGTGGCTCAGTCTACTTCGCAGGTTCGAATCCCGTTTGACTCACTATTATTATTTGTTTTTTTTTCAAATCTCATCAACTGCTGTTGACTGTACTAATTATCTAGAGATGACACAACCGTCCCTACTTAAAGTTAATTTGTGAACACAGTTATATTTTGGTGTTTTTATTAAGTACTGTGAAACTGATTAGTACCTTTGGATATAAAGGCGCCTTTAGACTACGCATTGTATTTTAAAATATCCGCAAAAAGGAAAATTCGCGGAAAAAAGATAGTAACAATTTTTACAGTATGTAAGATGTTTGTTTAGTTTTCCATCCGACTGCGCAAAGCATAAAAAGAGTTATAAGTTTAAAGTTTGTGGGAATTACGTTACATTTCAAAATATCCGACTGCAAGGCAAAAAGAGGGTTATAAGTTTTATAAAGCTTTAAATTATTTCTTAACGTGGTTGAGTTTGATTTATTATATTGTTGATAGCGCGTAGTTAAAAGGCACTAGAACTATATCCTAGGTAGTCTTAACCGCTACGACCTGGCGTACTTGAGGGCCTGGTTCAGAGGTTTCTCCTCTTTCATGGAGTCCTTCAGCAGCACGTCCGAGTTGGACCGCGGCGGAGACTCCTCGGAGCCCTGCGTCGAGGGGTCTTCGGGCTCCGAGCGGGACTGCGAGTCGATGGATGGCCTGGAATTAATGGAATATTTTCTAAGTGGTTTATAGAATATGCTAGTCAGGTATGCGGGTAATGTGATAAGAGTATTTAAATATTTTAATTTCTGTAGTGAGTTGTAGAAGCATTGTCTTTTTAGTACTAATAAATAATAATCTTACATTAGCTTAGAACTATACATGCAATCTTATACAATAGTACCTGAGTACAACTAATTATACAAATAACAAATAATTATTTAATAGATCTTAGCTAGGGCACTAACCCCCACCCTAGGTAAAAAGTGTTGTGGGGGGAAGTCTCTTTCGACTGGTAATAATTTAGTTCCTGCAGTCCTGTCGCTTCATTTGTGGCAGTGCAGCGTGTGTCTTTACTTCCTAGTAATATTATAGTATTTGAACAAACTCCTCACCTATACCTCCTGGTGTGAACCGGCGCTAATGCAGCAAGATGGCGGAGCAGCGTATGTCTTGTGGCGTCGGCGGCGAGGCGCGCGGCGGGCAAATCCACGCAGAAGGGGTTGCGAGAGTCGCCGAGAAACGTCGTCTGGTAGTTCTCTATCTTCAGTAGGACTAGGAGCACGTCTTCTAGATCTGCCTCGCTGGGGGGAATAAATAAATAAAGATTCATCTAAATCTAAACTAATATTATAAAGAGGAAATATTTGATTGTTTGTTTGCATCGAATAGGCTCCGAAACTACTGGACCGATTTCAAAAATTCTTTCACTGTTGTGAAGCTACATTATCTGCGCTGAACATAGGCTATATTATAATGATATTTTTTTATATAGGCTACCCGTGCGAAGCCGGGGCGTACTACTAGTGGATAATAAACACATTGATCCCATTGAGTCCCAATATAAGTCTCTGATCAATTAATATATCGTCATGATCATAGAACAAAAACAGATGCGACTTCTGGGCATTGTTTTTTTTATTTTAATAATTTACTTATAATTGATTTTGTATGCTATTTTGTAAAAAAAATACACTTAGCAAATTGTCTAAATTTCACATTGATAGGCGTAACCGTTTAAAAGTTATAACATAATATGTAATAAAAAAAAAGTGCTTGTTCTACGATCACGTCCGTTCTTGTTCTACGATCACGACAAAATATTCATGGATATACAACAGTTGTTGACAAGCGTCTTATAGCTCAGTTGGTAGTAGCTCTGCTTTCTATGTAGGAGGTCGTGGGTTCGATCCTTACCGGATAAACATTGATGTTTGTTTTGTGTCTGGGGTAGTATGTATTCAAAATTTTCAAAAATAGTAGCCGTCGGTTAAAAATCTAAATATTATAACTAATATTTTTTTATCCTTTTCTATAATTTAACTTACCTGGCTGAATACAGAAACTGTGCAAAGTTGATGTTAGAAACGCAACCCTCCTTATCCTCGCTGTCGGTGTACAGATCAGTTTCCCGATAGTACATGTACAGGAAATCATTGAGCTGCTTCGCGATAACTGCGCACCTGTCTTTATCGCACATCTTAGCGGGTGGACCCTGTTGAATAACATTATTATATTAAAAAAAAAACAATTCAATTTATTCACATACAATTTTACAATTGTGTTTGAAATATGTTACAATTAATTACAAAAAAAGAGTTAATTAATTGTAAAAACAAGAAACATGTCACAAAATGTTTATTATTATGATAAGTAGTTACTATATAGTAGATGCTATGCCATACATACAAATCAAAGTAATGGACGTTTATTGCAACGCCATCTAGTTTTAAACTAAGGAAGGTTTGCAACGGTCTGTAGATAGCTCACCTGTTTCTTATGTATTTTATATGACAATGTACATTTTGTAAATACATTGTCATAAGTTTGTATAGTCGTAAGTTTGTTTGAATAAAGTTATTTAAAAAAAAAAAGGAAGGTTTACTAGTAGTGCTATTAAAGTGCTATTATTATTGCATACAATAGTGCAATGCAAAAGTACACGCTTGGTTCCAAGCGTGTACTTTTGTATGGCAGTACTATCATACTTGGATTTGAACATGCGTTATTTATTAACATGCTTGGTTATGTAATATGTTTGGGTTCTAAGCACGCTATATGTATAGGCGACCAAGAAATTGGTTTACCACTTTTGATGACATCTCCCAGTAACATAATTATTCGCTAAGGATTACAGATTGACAGATTCTGACGTAGCAGTTATTAATCTATCAAGCGAAAATAGCCCTTGATGTTTTGTACGTGCAAATGATATCCAGGCTTAGACTGGTAAACCAATTTCTTGGTCGCCTATACTTCTACTATACGTTGTATGTACTACTATGCTTAGTTCTAAAGCTCCATGCTGATCTAGGCATGCTTAGTAGTAGATCACCTGTACATTATATGGCATTCGTAGCGCGGCCGACGCACGGCGTAAAAACCGCAGCACGAGCGACGCGTGCCGTGCGGCAGATTCGCTGTGCGGTGCGGATAATCGCTTCAGCACGTGGGTCAGGTATAAACCGAATGCACGACGACCTTCGCCCATACTGGATAAAAATATACATATATTTATGGCTATTTGAAATAAAATATGTATACATATTTATTTTGACAAAAAAAGACGGTACAGAACATAAAAAAAGACAAGTATATATTTTATTATCATGCTTTAAGCGCGTAGTAAAAACAGCATGGATAAGAATATACAAATAAATAAATATTCACGGACAATTCACACATCACACTCTAGTAACAAACTAAGCAAAGTTTGTACTATGGGAACTAGATTGCTGATAGAATATTTATATACATTTTTATTCGTAAATGCATACAAAGTAACACACCCAGAGGCAGAACAAATATTTATACCCATACAAACATTTCTAGGAATCGAACCCATAACCCACAACATGGAAGGCAGAGCTACTACCAACTGAACTGTGACGCCTGTCACTTATAAAATATATGAACCAGGCCGTAAGTTTCTTGCCCGTTCTTCTAGGCTCTGGTCGCGTGGAACTGGCACCTAGAATCACCTAGTATGTAAGACGATTCTAAATGATCCTTGTCATTTTTTTGAATAAAGAAATATTTTACTTTGACTTGACTTATTTATTTTGACATCAAATAAATAATAATAAATAATGCTAGACAATCCACACAACATCATCTAGCCCCAAGCTAAGCAGAGCTTGTGTTATGGGTACTAGAAGACTGACATACTTAATACAATACAATACATAGATAGATATTTTTTATTATACATATAATACCCAGAACACCCGGAATAAATATTTGCAGAACATACAAACATTTATCCCGAGGCGGGAATCGAACCCGCAACCAAATAAATAAAGATATATGTGTCGGCGACAAATCATCGCATTGCCGCGCCGCGGCGATGGACAAAACCGGTACTGCACAAAGCGGGCTGCGGGGAGCTACGAGGCAACTTCAGCGCCTGCCCGCGCCGGCCCACCACTCTCCACAATACCGCGGCACCGAAAATACACGCGTTTTTAATTGTCCAATACAGAATCAGTAATATACAGTCTACTCTTTTATTTCTCACCAACTGAGGTATCCAACATATGTAACTTACGTGAGTCTCATTCCCTCTAGGAGCTGTCGTTTGACAAGTTCTTTAGCGCGTCTCGGATCGCGTTGCGGCTGCGGCTGCTGCGTCTGCGGCTCGCTGAGAGAGATGGCAGGCGCGCCCGATGTTATCGTCACCGCTTCGTATCGTTTCAACCTGGAGATTAAGCGGTTAAATAAGTTATAACTATAGAACTGGCACCTAGAATCACCTAGTATAAATAATGATCTGCGTGATTTAACAAAATAACATTTCATTGAAAATTTAACATTTGACGCAGCAGATATCTATTTTTTTTTGTACATATTTAAAAAACTTAAATTTTGTTAAATTTGTGACCTTTCTCGCAACACATGTCACTCGCGTCACTAAATAATAGGGTGACACTCTGGCCACATGCATTGCTCGACTGAAGCGCTCAAGGTGGCTAGCTATTGGTCAGAGGTGGTCTAACCTTGGTGATTTTTAATAAATCTACACAACATCATCTAGCCCCAAGCTAAGCAGAGCTTGTATTATGGGTACTAGAAGACTGACATACTTAATACAATATATTACATAGATAGATATTTTTTATTATACATATAACGCCCAGAACACCCGGAATAAATATTTGCAGAACATACAAACATTTATCCCAAGGCGGGAATCGAACCCGCAACCTTCCGCGGCGCAGGCGGACCATCGCCCACCGCGCCACATCGGTCGTCAAAGTTCTCACAAAATAGTTTTCTCAACGACTCGAAGAAGAAGAAAAAGGGTGACACTAACCCAAGGGCGGATCCAGCTTTGGCGCCAGGGGGGGGGGGGTCACATAGACGTGGTCAAGTCAAAAACTTACCCCCTATCTTATAAAAAGTTAGCGTTGACTTTAAGTCATCATTATGTATGGTAATCAGTACTTCAAGTCTGCGCTAACTTTTTATAAGATAGACCGTTATAATTTGATTTTGATAATGTAATAATTATGTTCAAATAGTGATCCACCTAAGTCCTGGAACCAGCTCAGTGGGGGGGGTCATGACCCCCATGACCTCCAGGGGGGTCACGGGGGTCTGCCGTTGCACTAACCTTTGCGGCGTGTCAGTGAGGCTGGTCGCGGCTGTGGCGTGCTGGAAGTGTGGCAGCACGTGCGAGTGCACCAGCAGGTTGTAGTTGTGGCTCACCACTTGGTACGGAATGTTGTTGTTCAATGACGTCGAACATACCGGGATACCGGACACTGGATCTGTGGACATTAGAATGTTACCTATCTATGTAATGTATTGTATTAAGTATGTCAGTTTTCTAGTACTCATAACACAAGCTCTGCTTAGCTTGGGGCTAGATGATGTTGTGTGGATTGTCCAGCATTATTTATTATATTATATCTTAACTGTTTCTGATGATTACCTATGTACATTTTATAGGACAATCAATTTTGTCCGCGATTAGTTTCAAAATGCTATTAAGGCTATTTCTAACGTCCGAAGACTGAGAGTCGCGTTATCCACTTACCTAAATACTGCGAATACTTCTGCCAAGAGTTCTGACTGGGGAATATCCTGACGAATCCCCCTCGGCGTGCGTACTGCGCTCTAACGGCCCTCACGAGACGAAGCTCCTCCCCCGTCAGCGCCGGGGGGGAGCCATTCGTCCCCCCTACGACTCCCGACGCCCCCACGGCAGGTAAAGGGGGGGTGGACTGACTCGTGCTCTTGCTACGTACGCATACGTTCTCGGCTGAATGGACGCGACGACACTGTTCAATATAAAAAAAGCTAAATATAATGAAAAAAGCTGACACATCTGATTCAAAGAGTAAAATGTAGATAAAGAAACAAAGCTGAGCACCTCTGATAACAACTGCCTCTTTTTGTGATTTTAGAGAGTGGATCGTGAGTTCGATTCCGAATAAGAACATACATTTGAGTTATGATAAAAAGTAATGTTTGTTCTGTATCTGAGTGTTACTATGTGTATAAGTAAATATACCATCAGCATTCTAGTTAGTAGAATAGAAGCTTTGTTTGAAATGAAATATTTTATTTGTTTAGTTCGTGGCTATGTTATGTTGTGAAATGTCCATGAATATTTATGAAAAAGTAATGGGTTCAAACTTACCGCACCAATCCTCATTTTAAGACTAGTGTTCTGCCCCGACATTAGTTCAGTTTTGCACATCGGCATAGCGGGCAGACCGACGAGCGTCAAAGTATCCGCTAGCAATGCGGATTTCACTCGCGCGTCTAACGGAGATTCACAGGCTAAACTGAAAAAAAAACAAAGTATTCGATAAGACAGTTTTTGACAATAAATTATAATAAGAAATCTGCCAAGTGTGAGTCGCGGACGAGTGAGTCTTAGTAAATAAAAAGTAAATATGAAATACCTTGGAGATAAATTGATTTCCAACAGCCAAGGTTTCAACATATCATCCACAAGGATATCGTATCCAAACAGTTCTGAAATAAAAACAATCGCATATTGAATAAATTGAAGATTGATAAAAAAATAAATCTAGGTTTATTAAGGGTTTATTAAAACAAAGAGTGTGCATATAGCTTGCTGCGTTTAAATCTAAATCCGCCATCTTCGACGCCATCTTAAACCACCATCTTATTTTTTTTTGTTCATAGACATTTCACACATCACACTCTAGTTCTAAACTAAGCAAAGGTATGGGAACTAGACTGCTGATAGATTAGATTAAGTACTTATCTTGTTTTCTGTTATACCCTATGCATAGAGTACAAAATAATACCATTTCTTTTAATTACTGCTTTAATCATCTGAAGATATTTTTTATAAAGTCAATCAAGGTAAATTTTGATAAATCCAAAATGACGGCTTGAAGCTGCTGACCAAGATCATTTTTAGCTTCAGCGCCGTTATAAGCTGACACAGAACAAAAAATACAGTAGAAGGAGCATAGTCCTTTTTTCGCACCGGAACCAGCGTACCCTAACTTACACTGACACAGGTTAATTGTATTTCGTCACACTAAGAAAAGCGTCGTGTGATTGGTTAAATGAAAGTAAGTAATACATTAGTCTTCGTTCATTTGAAAATTAACAATAATCATATGACGATAGAGTGGTTTATTATCTAATCTATTTACGTATTACGTCATACGGAATACTTTCACTACCAAGTTCTGCTACTCGCCGCTAGATGTCACTACACCAAATGCATTTAATAAACCTTTATTACTTTTGAGATAAGATTCATATTTCCGTAACGAGCTCTTTACTATTTTTGTACTATTCGTCCATTTCTAGGGTTGTACTGCTGCCATTACTTTATATATCGACAATGCGTTTTATTTTCAACGAAAATTAAAGTCGATAAATATATTTTACATTTCAAAATGAATTAAGTACCTTACTCATTTTTATGTTTGAAATCATTGTGTTTATAAATGTAAATGTATAGTAATATAAAAATGTATATAATAATGGAAGTAATTAATACAAATAAAATTAAAACACTGGTTTTATTAATGAACTACTTACATTAATAAAACATCTACATACTAAAAAATATACATTATTGGCCTTGAAAGATAACATACTTGTTAAGAAGTTGCCTTTTTGATAGTTTTATATTAATTTTAAGTAAATGATGTATCCGCACATTAATGTAGCGTTCTGTTATGGCTTTTATCAAGTCACATGGTTTGATGTGGGGAATGTGATTTAAAAAAACGGTTTGAACAAGTCATGGAAGTACCTACTACTACAATTACTATACAGAATCATAAAAAAAATGCATTATAGGGTTAATTTTTTGCCGATATATCATAGAACATTGTAAGTTTAAAATATCGATAACTCATTATCGATAACGTCAATACCTAATTGAGTAGCGGACTGTGACATGTCAGTAGTTGGAATCTTCGAGAATAAATGGTTGACTTTAAAAGAAAG
Organism: Ecliptopera silaceata; assembly: GCA_932527185.1. NCBI lineage: Eukaryota > Metazoa > Arthropoda > Insecta > Lepidoptera > Geometridae > Ecliptopera > Ecliptopera silaceata. The sequence continues at coordinate 1,239,517 of OW052208.1, read as the reverse complement.
TAGACCCTATAGAATAAACAATAAAGTCTATTTGTACTTGTCTTGTACAATAAAATAATGTTTTTACAATTTTCATCGAAATTAAGTAAATCAAGACTAACCGATGATATTGATATACCACCATTTGAAACATTTTTAGTTCTGCTGTCGTTTTTGCACTCTAGAACAGCGCAATAAGGCATTTTTGTAATTTTTCTAAAGCTCTTATCACTGTGACGGTTCGATCTAGACTGACGTGCGTGAAATAGGCGTGGCGGAGACAGTTTGCGAATCTACGCTAAACTCGGGGTACGCGCACCCCGCCCCCATACTACTTCTACTGTATTTTTTGTTCTGTGTAAGCTGAAGTTTGACAAATCCAAGATGGCGTCTTCAAACAGCTGACAAAAATCTAGATAGAAGCGTTTGATTTATGTTTCTATACATCACTTACCAAAGCAATTGAAGAAGTTAGGCACAAACACCCTGGCAGCTGCCGCGATAGTTTGAGCTGATGATAAGATGGATTTGACGACGAGATCCTCGATCCCAGCCATCAGCGCGGTGGTGTTGCGACCCGCTTTGCGCAGGTGACGGAGGAGGGCGGATAATGTCCATTTGTGACCGATGTTGCCAGCGTTTGGATCGTCACATCTGGAATAATTTAATATAAACCTTTGTGATGAAAACCAGATAGAGATATATTACGAAGTTTGTGATAAAACCCATGTAATTTATAAGTTAGTTTGGAGACAATAAAAAAAATTGGTGACTTGCTGATTGACTAGGATGGATTGGTGCTTGTACTCAGTCCAATAATAAAATTTAAATTACTTTCGGTCTAGTAAAAGTCAGTACATGACCTTTCAGTATATCTGTTAAAACTCGCCGACGGTAATTACTGAAGAGGAGGATTTTAAGGGATTTATCAATGTCAAATCTAATCATAAACATGAAACGTATGTCGGGCTTGCCCTGTTTTCAAATACTAGACACGCCACTGAGCTGGGCAAACACTTTTCCCATTTCTGTCAAAAATCACGCTTGATGATAAATCATTTTTTCATGGGAATCAAACCCAGCTTAAAAGGCACATCTATCACCAACCTCACATAATACTCACTTGATATAATCCGTGTGGTACTTATTGATGCTGTAGTTACAGAGATGCATGCACGGGTTCCACAGGTTCTTATTAGTGGTATCATACTTCACGGTCGCAAACCTGACCAGTCCTTCCTCATACAGGTAGATGAGGAGAGGATCTGGAATCAGTGAGGATACATTTATTATTAACTATTTTTTGGACATTTCACAAGATATATTTTCAAATTATAGCTTATCTAATCTACCTATATGAGCCCTTAGTCCGAAGTCGCATTTTAGAACTCTCTACTCTCGAGCCGACAGTCGTCTCTCGGATAGCCATACAAAAATGTTTGGAGATCCGAGAGACGACTGTCGGCTCGAGAGTAGGGAGTTTTAAAATGAGTCTTCGGAATAAGGGCTCTGATGTATACACTACAATCACTACATTATTGTAAAGTTTCATTAAAATCCATTCAGTTTTTGGGCGAAAGAGTTCGAAACATACATCCATCTATCCACACCTATCGCGTTTATACTATTAGTAGGATAACTAATCTATAATTATACGCTTTGTTGTGACTGATCGTATTCTTAAGTAAATAAATAAATTAGGGGCAATTTTGGTGTTTTTATTTACTCCTCTCTCCGCTACACTTAGTGAGATGATATGAGAAAATGCTTCTATTGAATGTAAATAATCTTTATCTAATAAAACCAATGTTTTATTTTTTATGATAATTTATAAGATTTTTCAAATTTGCTATGCTGATCTTTAGCACACAGAACCAGTGTTTGCCCACACACAAATGTTCGTTCTCGATGGGGCTCGAACCCACAACCCACAGCACGGAAGGCAGAACTAATACTAGAACTGTGACACCTGTCAAATAACACATACCTATAGAAGTGACGCACACATAGAGACGCAAGTCGCATTTATGTCCACCGATAAGTAGAGGCTTGTCTATGTATTTAGCGACGACAACGTTTTCGCCTTTCGGTATTTGCTCCGGCTGAAAGTTTAAAAATTATTGAAGTTAAATAAAACCAGCCAAGTGCGAGTTTGATGTAAGATGGAGGGACGAATTTGATGCCCATGCAAAATATTGGTCTGCAATAGCCCAGGACAGAGTAAACTGGAGAGAAGGAAGGGATGCCTTTGTCCTGCAGTGGGACACCACAGGTTGAAAATGAAAATGGCCCGGCACGAAAGGTTTCGTAGCAACATTTGCAAAAGAGCTCTCTTAAGCTTTTAACTATTTATTGATATAACGGCAACAGAAATACGTCACCTGTTAAAGGGCGATTCCGCTATAGACGATTTCCGACATGGTTTTTTAAATCACGCTATTAGTTATTTTTTTTGTTATTAGTGCAAAGAAGAAAGTCTAAATATTATAATAAATATATTTTTATTTGATTTTATACGATATCTTCTTTTTTGGCGCGTTTGAAAATGTTACCATCCGCAGAATGGGTATTAACTGTAAAATCATAACTAGCAAAACAGTTGTTTTTAACAGTTTGTGATTATGTTTACCGGCTAAACGTGAAGTGACAATATTTATTTATCTTCGTGGGTCAAAAAATTTAAGTAAATGTTGTTATTTATTAAGAAAAATTGACTGCTTAGAAGACACTGTTAACTTGTTGCACCCGCGATGCAAAAGGTATAAAAGTTTACTTTTTTCACAAAAATAAAGAGCTAGGGTTCTGAAACTTTGCAAAAGTAAGAAGCAATCAAAACCACACATAAATTATTTGATTTTAAGAGTGTAATGAGTGTTAGGTTAAAATAAATGATAACTTAAATTGGTTGCACCCGCGATCTCAATGTAAGATCGCGGGTGCAACTTTTTTTTCACGTTTCCTTTTTGTGTGATTAATTATACATTTCCTTGTTTTGATATACCTTGACTAATAATATATGCTGAAGACTATTGATGATACATATTAAATATGTGTGTCTATATTATATTCCGTATTTTTACCAACATATCGGTTAAAATGACAACAGAGCAACAGACTTAAGAGACTGCTTCGCAGAAATATGGGCAGAAATTAATAAAATATCACCAGAAGCGTGTCCTTAAACTGTTAATGTCCAAGCTACTGTCTTACCGAAAATTATTTGCGCTGGGGTGTATGTGCTTGTACAATTGCTCTGCAAAACCGGCTTGTGGGATTGTGTCAGAGTGATACGGACGAAGATGGAGAAGTTAGAGTACAATTTATGACAACTGTTGATAGCAAAACGATTCACAACAATCGTTAATACATTTTGATGATATTATCGCGAAGTTGGAAGCGCCAAAGAAAAATACAGATGGAAATAATATGCAATTGAATTTTCGGCAATTATTAACGTATTTCAAAAGAAATAATTAATATAAGTGACAATAAAAGTATAATTATTAGTTATCATTATGGTTTCATCTCTTATTTTGTTCTTATTTAAGTAAAATTGATGTTTATGATCACTTAAATGAGACGAGTTGCACCCGCGATAATTTGGTGTTGCACCCGCGATTACTAAAAAAAATAATAATTCATTGTTTATTTTTGTTTTGTTTAGAGTTTTTATTTTATGTTCTTTGTTACTTTCATATATATCAAAATATTAAGGCATAACATATTAAATGTATAAGAATTAACAGATTTATGTGTTTATTGTTTGTGATCTGGAAAGGATGGGCCAAATTGGTTGCACCCGCGATGGCACTTTGAACCTTTCTCCTGGCTTTTAAAATATCATATTAAAAATTTTGTTAATTAATATAAAGTAAACATATTAAAATGTAATCTTTCATAGACTAATTTAATTAAAAATGTTATTTATTTAACTAGGGTAAACTAAAACAGGCGTCTAAATGTTGCACCCGCGATAATGGAATGACCCTAAAATGACAACTCTCCAACTATGTGGTTTGTGGTTCATGAGATACAACCTTATGATAGACAGACAGACGACAGCAAAGTCACAGTAATAGGTTCCCTTTTACCCTTTGAGTATGGAACCCTTAAGAGGATATCCATTGTCAAAACCTGACTTATAAAATCGCAATATTATCCTTACACTATTGACAATATAGATGCCCCGTCCGCGACTAGATGCCGCCGGTTTCACGATCCAAGGCCCTTTGGTCCGGTAATGCGTGGAACACAACTCCTTATACTCCGCCGGCATCAGGAAAGTGGTGGGGATGAAGTCGAAGTGCTTCAATCCTCGGAAGTACTGCATCTTTTCTATGTTCTTGAAGAGTTTGTCTTTGCGGGTTAACTCGTACGATCTGAGAAAAGATGGTTTAGATTTATATCGAGTTGAACCATGTTTAGTCCAGAGAGAGAGAGAGAGAGAGAGAGAGAGATAGAGAGAGAGATGTAGAGATAAATAGAGAGATAGAGAGAGATAGAGAGAGAGAGAGATATATAGAGAGATAGAGAGATAGATAGATATATAGAGAGAGATAGAGAGAGAGATAGATAGATAGATAGAGAGATAGATAGAGAGAGATATATATAGAGAGAGATAGATAGATAGATAGAGAGAGAGATAGATATATATATAGAGAGAGATAGAGAGAGAGATAGAGAGAGAGAGGTATATATAGAGAGAGATAGATAGATAGATAGAGAGAGAGATAGATATATATATAGAGAGAGAGAGAGAGCGAGATAGAGAGAGAGAGGTAGAGATAAATAGAGAGATAGAGAGAGATAGAGAGAGAGAGATATATAGAGAGATAGAGAGATAGATAGATATATAGAGAGAGATAGAGAGAGAGATAGATAGATAGATAGAGAGATAGATAGAGAGAGATATATATAGAGAGAGATAGATAGATAGATAGAGAGAGAGATAGATATATATATAGAGAGAGATAGAGAGAGAGATAGATAGATATATAGAGAGAGAGATATATAGAGAGAGATAGATAGATAGATAGAGAGAGAGATAGATATATATATAGAGAGAGATAGAGAGAGAGATAGATAGATAGATAGAGAGAGAGATATATAGAGAGAGATAGATAGATAGATAGAGAGAGAGATAGATATATATATATATAGAGAGAGAGAGAGAGAGAGATAGAGATAGATAGAGAGAAAGATAGAAATAGAGAGATAGAGAGATAGGGAGAGAGAGGTAGAGGTAGATAGAGAGATAGAGAGAGATGTAGAGAGATAGATAGATAGAGAGAGAGATAGAGAGAGAGATAGATAGATAGAGAGAGAGATAGAGAGAGAGAGAGAGAGCATACATGCTCTCTATTCTTGCCTACTAACTTTTGTGCAAAGATAAATGTCCAGGCCGAAAATAGAATTATTACAAACAGAAGTCCTACGGTACGCTCCAAGAGTTGCAATGCTATTTCTGGCATTGGAAACCTAAACACGAAACTTTATAACTTCATGAGCCAAAAGCATGCCTCGAGGAATGGTCAACCCTTTGGTCTATCACTATAAAGATCTTAACTTATCAAAAGGATTGACCATGGTGGGGTCCTTGTAAAATGGCTAATTGTTTGCTGGTTAATAACTAAGTCTAGAATAGACCGAAGCACAAAGAGTACAAAAAAGGTGCAATGAGTTTCTGTCAGATTGAAAATCTAAGCCGTAGTTAAGTTTAAGTCACTAACATCGTCATCGTCGCTCACTTTTCATCATTCCCCTGCCCTTATCCCACGCTAAGTGTCGTCAGCACTACATGTTTTTTTCTTCCACTCACTCCTATCATTCGTCAACTCCGAGTCTACTCCTTTCACATCCATATCCTCTTTAACACAATCCAGCCACTTCTTTTTTGGCCTTCCTCTACTTCCATACCCGTCGGTATAGGCGACCAAGAAATTGGTTTACCACTCTAAGGCTGAATATCATTTGCACGTACAAAGCATCAAGGGCTATTTTCGCTTGACAGATTAATAATTGCTACGTCAGAATCTGTCAATCTGTAATCCTTAGCGAATAAAGAGATGTCATCAAAAGTGGTAAACCAATTTCTTGGTCGCCTATACATACATACATCGTCGCTAACTTTTAACATCAGCAATTCAACATCTGGTACGTTAGTAAAGAAGCTGTACCTCGGGAAATGGTTAATCCTTTGGTTGATAGTGATAGACCTGAGCACATCGAAGGGAATTAGCGGAGCGGACCACATGAGCGTCCAGTCCGGTGCGTCAGGGTGAGCCTCGGTCATGCCGTGCGCGTCTAGCAGACATTTCAGCAGGTAGTTCCTAGGTGGAGAAGTGCTGTCAGTATTGCTACTTTCAAACTCGATAATTCTGCGCTTTTGTCTGGCTCTACAGCTGTTTGTTTATGCTTTACAACTCAATAACTCAAGGCTCTGATACTCTCATTATCATATAATTCGAAAGAATACCTGAGCAAAAGATACTGTTCAGATTTTCCAGCATTAAGGAAACTTAAGGAATTATCTGAATCTGAATGTAAAATTATGTTATTACTACACGAATTATCAATTCTCCTGGCATATTTTAGTCGGTATGTAGGCTATATGATATTTACCTACACTGTGTAAAAAGATACATGGCATAAGACAAATCCCAGGGAAAACGAAGGATATTGGTTTAAAAATAGATTTTGGTGTTCAATTATAGGAACAATTTAGTATCTAACTCAATTAATAGCAACAATACTGACAGTACTCCCTTACCTTTCCTTTCAATCATCTTTAACTCCACACCAAAAGGACTTACTTCAACTTACTCACGTTTTCCAGTCTTCGACCTCTACATTTTTATGATACAAAGTCACGGAACAGCATAAGATAAATAAATGTCCCATGTCAACTTCACAAGACAAGTATACATAATGTATACAAACATGAACTTACACACGCGAAAACATTCGACCCTCAAATGTCCTTGTATAAACTCACCTTGAAAATCGGTTCACCCGTTTGCTGTTGAAGATTTCGAGTCATCAAAACTCTGGATGGATAGTAGAAGGTTCTAGATTTGGGTGTAGTCCTAAATACATCAAATACAGGTCTTTGGAAGACCTGGACCTTTGGACTAGACTCACCTAGGAAAATGATTGACTCTTTGGTACGGAGTCAGAGACCTCAGTACATCAGGTTTGGGATGCAAGCCTGACCATAGCAGGTTGAAGTCTTTGGAGTCTGGAACTGTCTCCTGAAGACCGTGTGCTTGGAGTAGCCGATGCAGGAGCTTCGTTTCTGTATTCACTAGCTTATAGCTGATCTTTAGAAGGCGGGCTGGCATGTGGTTACTATCTAATACCTAAAAGAAAACTAGTTTGTTTCACCAATTCAAGCCACCAATGGTGGAGTAGGTATGCATATAATTAATTTAATAAGCAGACAATGATAAGCCATGAAAGGATATCTGTACGATCTTGTTATATTACAGATCCGATGAGTCTTCTTGTAAGGTGAGTAGCCACAGACACCTTGAAACATTTTAGCTGCTGATAAGACTTATAGTAGCTGTTGAACCAACTATTCCACCAGGACAAAACTCACCTTAATACTATCAACTTCTTTAACTAGTAGGTGCTCGGAGTCATCACTGTCTAGAACAGGCGATGAGGCACGTGCTTTACTCTTTTTACTCTTCCCTTTGCTTTTCTTGCCTTTCTTGTCTTCTTTGGATTGGTCTGTAAAGAAGTAACTTTGATTAACTATCTAGTTATCCTAACTAATAATAAGAATCGTTTGAATTACGTATGAAATACTTACTGTGCTTTAAAAAACATACATAGTAGATGTTTACTTCTAGAAGACATTTTCTAAGAAGATTATCGGTCGGTTTCTGGAAACCCAAATCACGATTGATCCGAGTTTGACACATAGTAATTATTTGATTTTTTCGTTGATCATCGTTCGAGAAACCGGCCGTGACTTATTTGAGACTACTTTCACAATACCTTTTGGTGCGGGTGGCGGGTCTTCCGGTGGTTTGATGTTAGCCGTCGTATTCTCGATATTCAGATGTTTCTTCAGCGTGATCTTACTCAAGTCATTAAGAACGTCCTCTATATCTCTCTTATGCTCCACTTGTTCGTGACCCTGCTCTTCAACGGATTCTGTTTCCGGGAGTTCAGCTTCGGACACGTGTCTGACAACATACGCTTGACCTGAAAACTTCTGGCTGTTCCCAAAAGTTTCCATCACGTCATGCATTATGTTCTTAGGCCTGACACTGAACGAATGAGGCTCAGAAACCAGTCTTCGGGCCATGTTTTTCGCCTTATTAAGTAGAATTGTCGTCCCGGTATTATTCCCGATAGTTTTAGTAGTAGATTCCATAGAAGGCGTTCGCGAAGCTAAGGTACATGATCTGAAGACCAATACTGCGCCCTTAGAGCCCATGGGTCCGCCGGATATCCAGTCTGTGACAGACCCTTCATCTTTTTCTCTCGAGTTTGCATCGTCCCCATTTTTTCTCATGCTGTCTTGTTCTGGAGTTGTGGTTTGGATGCCCGAGGTAGACGGATTTGAGGTTTCTGATGATACATGTGGACTGAAAAAGAAATAAACATATTGCGTTATTTATTTGTTTGGAGACAATAGATAAATAAATAAAATAAATAAATAAATAAATAATATACGAATAGGATGAATAATCACGAAGTCAGAGTTCATTCTCCTGGTGAGAATCATCAAGCAGTGCTTATGTCGTGTAGCTGTTGTTATTGTCGTAACAAAGCTGAATCCTAAAGAGGTGATGGAAATAATATACTTTAGCTCGAGACCTATGGCAAATAAGTTGTCAACTCATGAGCTACGCTGCTTTGTGCTAAAGATCTAGCAGATGATTACAGGCTTTGCTGATGATAGACTTTACCACTTCTACAATGCACGCTGTAACTGCACCGGTTTTGACACATGTGAGTATCAAATGAAGCATAATGTGACATCGATGCTACACCATTTGTTAAGACGGAAAAAGTTCATATTTTTACGATCGTAACTATTTACTAGCGTGTTAGGGGTAAAGAGAATCGGCAAGATCTGAAATACCACACTTCGTGCGAAAACCCGCAAATAAATAAGAAATAACTGACGTCGGTGAAAAGGCAGCTAAGCTGAAATGGGATTGGGCTGGACACATAAGCCGTATGCATGAAAATAGATTGGCCACAGTCGTCACATAATGGCTGCCTGCGGATGGTCGACGAAACCGAGGCAGACCAAGAAAACGTTGGCGTGACGACTTGGATACTTATGACGGAGCCTGATAGAAAGGAATGGAAAAAAAGGGGGGAGACCTTTGCCCAGCAGTGGGACAGTATAGGTTAATTAAAAAAAACCGATTTACTAGGATATCACAGAAAACAGAGACTTATCTGTAAACTGTGTTAGGTTTCAAAGCAATGTTAAAACCTACAAAGGAGGCAGTAATGCATAACACATGATGGCTAGCATATGGTCGGTGAATAGGTGATTGTAGACCAAACATGGCGAGGAGACCATTGGTTCGTGGCCGATTTATTCAGCCAGGCAGTGCCGACCTTGTCCTAATGATTTCATTACAATGTCTAGATGCAATCGTTGTTCAAATAGTGACCAGGCATATTTTTTTTTTAAATGGTTACCCTTACAGATTCGGCAATGTTAATCGCGGTTATCTGTTAGATGAGTGTTAACTAGATGTAAATCCCATTGTAAATGCTACAGAATATACAAGTATACCTCAATAAATGGTATGTTTTGCGAACTCAGTGTAAAAACCTGATTAGTTTTTTATTGAGAAGCTGTCTAAGTAATTGAAAAAAGTGAATTGAAATCACGATGTTTAAGTGATACCTATTCTCGTGCAGATTCGTTGAAAAATTAGGATTGGTAGTAAAAATTACCATAAGTTTTTTAACCCCATTTCACTTGGTAGTTAGCGATTGGACTATAGCAAGTACCGTTATAACCATTCTTTTTTTATAGTTTTCCATGCTTTTAGCTCGTAAAATAAAGGGTGGTATAAAAGTTGATACCTTTATTAGTGAAAGTCGTTAATATTACTTATTTAACCTACTTTAATATAGTCATTTTACTTGGTACTAGGTATTTATAGATCTAAGAGGAAGTTGTCTATTCTCATATGATATTTTGTTTTTTTTTTTTATCTTAAAGAATACATATGGGACATAACTAACACGAAATTCTCAATCCATAATCAATTAGTTATAATAAATTTGACAAAAAGGTAATATATGTAGTTAAATTAATAAATATTTACGAACATTTCACATATCACGTTCTAGTCCCAAACTAAAATGTACTATGGAAAATAGACTGCTGATATAATACTTATATACATTTTAAAGAGATAGATCGTCTATTCTGTGTAAGAAAACCACTGCTGCATTTTCCAAACAGTGGCGAAAGTCTGATCGTACTAGGTTGTTTGTCGTCGGCACTTCAACTATAATGAAATGTCAGTCAAAACGAAGCAGACATATCCCGTGTTATTATCTTTCCAGATCTATCTCAGTGTTATCGAAAAACCCTTCTTAACGCTGCAGTTAAAGTCCACTTTAACGATAAAACTCGGTTTTTTGTATTATCAAACACGGTCTAAGTCCATGGCCTACCTGATTTGATACGGCCAATCAGATCCGAGCATGGCCTACCTGTTTTGATACGACCAATCAGATCCGAGCATGGCCTACTTGATTGAAGCCGACCGTGTTTAAAGCAGGTAGACCATGCTCCAATTCAACTTTATTTTTCGTTAAATCTATCAAACGGTATGAAAATCGATTAAGTTACTTGTGTTCATTCACATAATGTGTCTGAACTCCCAAATATCATTATTTGTAATTGTTTTGCAATTATTTTCATAAAAATATTTCTATTTTGGTAGAATAGTAACCTGACCTTTGCTTATAATGACTGAAGAAAAGTGAAAAGCGCGGCAAACTCGCACTACCTAAAGCAGAAAAAAATGTACAAAACGAATGTAAATCATGTGTAGAAATGATTTATTCGTGTAGCAATGTTGCATTACAAATTAAAACAAGTGATGAGAAAAGAAGGAAATATCTAAACATCAAAATTAGTGATAATGTGCTAGCGGCCGGAGATTCTCATTGTTGTGCTTTTTTTTCGCAATGGACATTATCGCACGGCTTAATATTTGAACACACGGCTTGAACTGTGCTTATTCCTGATTTAATGTTTGTATCTAAAAGGTACGTGTACATACTTTCCTGAAAACAACTTCCAATAAATACCTACGGGTACCGATGCAGAGAAAAATCAGAAAATAAATAAAACGAGTGTTCGACTTAATTTTCTTGTATTTTTACTTATTTAGTTTCCTTGATAGGTAGGTGAGATCTTTATTTAATAATCATAAATGACGCCTAAAACTTTCAAAGATACCTACATTTAAAATGTTTTGATAGCATATAATATTAGGGACATTAAAATACAAATTCTTTCGAGGGTCATTTTACTGACAATTGTGAACCATGATCTACTGAAACCTTGCCTAATACACGTTTTATAACAGCAGCGAGTAACAGTAGTTTGTCTGAAAACAAAGTCATTCTGATTTTAGTGGCAAAGCAAACACAAAAGTTGGTCTTAAATAAAAATGTTTTACATTTTGTAATAAAGATACGTACCTACTACAGAATGGAAAATAATAAAAAAGAAGTGATAATGGACGTAAAAGTAAGTACAAAGTACCTACTTCTTCTTCTTATCGTGTCGATGCTACAACTGTATTTTGTTGTAGCATCGTGTTGGAAAGATTAGCCAGACTAGACACTGCTTTACCGTGCCTAGCAGTTAACCGGTGTGCGCCACGAGGAGGCTCTTTCCATGCACCCTAATTTATGCATGTATATGCATAAATTAGTACCTACTAATTTATACATATACCTATTTACCTTGTGTACACGGTACCTTTATAAAACCTAAATAAATAAAATAAATAAATAATGCTGGACAATCCACACAACATCATCTAGCCCCAAGCTAAGCAGAGCTTGTGTTATGAGTACTAGAAGACTGACATACTTAATATTATACATTACATAGATAGATATTTTTTATTATACATATAATACCCAGAACACCCGGAATAAATATTTGCAGAACATACAAACATTTATTCCGAGGCGGGAATCGAACCCGCAACCTTCCGCGTCGCAGGCGGACCATCGCCCACCGCGCCACATCGCCGCATCGTATTTTACTAGTCAAGCCCTTAATTTCATATCCACATAGAGGTAATTATGTAAAATTATGTGCTCCATAATTGCACATTTCATAAGATTTATTATTTTATAAAAATTGGTAACATTTTTATAAAATAATAAATAAAAATTAACGACATTTCACACATCACACTCTAGTCACAAACAAAGAACAGCTTATACTATGGGAACTAGATTTCTGATAGAATACTTATATATTTTTTTTATAAATACGTAGGTACTTACATAGGATACATAGTAACATTCAGACACAGAACAAATATTTATGTTTATCACATTTGCTCTGGGTGGGAATCGAACACACGACCCACAGCATGGAAGGCAGAGCTAATACCATCTGAGCACTAAAGCCCTACGAAACAAAGAAAAGTATACAAAAAAAAACACCAACATTTTATTCCAAAAACTTTACTAAATTCTTTAGCGGTGCCAGTTCGACTCCCGACTCCCAAGCAACTCCATGCCTTCTCGGTCCTCCAAATCGAGCAGCACGATGTTCAGAAAATCCATTAGGTACCTATATATATATAAAGTAATATTGCAAGCAATAAAAACGAATAAAACTACAAAACAAAGACGACAAGATCACAAAATGTGCTTGCACACAGCGAGTTAAAATTTTTAGAAAATGATTGAAAAACAATGACCAATTCCACAAAAATTATATTTGGAAGTTCAGAAAAATATCTAATAAAATAGGTAATTCAATCAGAACATGAGTGACGAAATCGATTTTCATATCAAATGTTGACTTAAACCTACCTTAAACTAGGGGTCAGCTAGGTTTAACTAAAATGTAGGGTTAGACCACGGCGGTGGTTTATCGTTGGGCCGAACTATCATTCATAATATGAAAAAACCGAGATTTAGCTTAACACTGGAGTTAAGAGCCGAGTTTTGGTCCGGCGAGATTTAAGTGTGGTCTAACTTTAGTCCACGGTTTTGCTAGACTAGGTTTAAACCATAGTTTAGTTCCGGTTTCTTAATTAGGCCCATTGTGTTCCCGAGCCCTCACTCCGTGTTCAAGTATCAGACAAACTATTACAAGTTTACGACAGTTTCTCTGTTTGAAACAATGCTACCTTACTCAGTATGACAGACACGCGAAACTTACCTACACACTCAAAGTTAAGGCAATTTAAACTTTATTACAATCACAGTCGGTTCAGCAGGGAAACTATTGTAAGGTTTTTATGTTTAAAGCTTTTGAGCCTAATTTAACAAGGTGTCTACCTAGTTTGGTCTAACTGATAAAAACCTGTGATTGTTATCATACTGAACATTTTTCGCATATGAGCTGAACTAAAACGTAGGTTAGTAGCATCTATCAAGTCATCTGGAACTATTTTTCGCGAGATTTAAAACTTGTTCGTTAAACTCATCGTAAAACCTGTGATTCGTGTAAATATATTATTAACAAATATGTCACGGTGGTGACCATGAGATCCATTTATAATTTCAATTGTTTTTCTGAGGTTATTACAATCACTTCACGCCATAATCTACAATTCACAGACCTTCGTTGCGCTTTAGTCTATTAACAGAAGATAGATAGAAAATACTTTATTGCACATTCAAACTTAAATTTAAACATGTTGGAACTTAAATAAACTCTATGGTTTACAATGGGCGGCCTTATCACTAAAAAGCGATCTCTACCAGACAACATTCGTCTATTAATTATGTCAAAAGTTATGGACGATCTTACGTAGCTAGTTATGAACGATCTTACGTAGCTAGTTCTGGTCTGGCTGTATAGTCAAAGGTTAGTTTCAGTGACAAATGCGATATAAAGGCACTATTGAAAATACATATGGTACAATAAAAATTATACCATATATATATATGGTTTATCCGGGAAGCAAGGTTTACATGAAGTAGGTTTACGTCAGGATATTCATCATGAATAGTTACAGCTTGTTAGAGCAGTAGGTTATGTCAAACTTTAACTGACTAAAACCTCACTATCCGTCGGACACTTATACCCTGATAAACCCTAGCCTAGCCTCTACTCTCAGGATAGTATAAGTGCTAGGGAAGTAAACTTTATCTAAAGAAATGTCCCGTAGATATAGACCCTCCGATAACGGATCGCAGGGGCTATCCCTGCTTTAAATTTAACTTTGAAAAAATGTTTTAATCACCCAAGACTAAAACCTTTTGAAATACGTTTGAACTAGAATAAACAATGGTCACCGTGGGTCGATTTATTTGCTATGACGACATGTCACAGTTAGCACTGACCTAATGCCGTGGGATTACTTAACTACCAATGCCAAGCCTTTTATTTTGTTTTTTAATTAAGCCAAGCCCGTGAACTTTCGCTCTATTTAAAGTTATTATTATTTATTCAGTTAACAAAATAACTCGTTATGGCTGCATTTATCAGGAAATTGGATATAATCATTTTAGATAAGTTATATTGGAAATAAAAACATAAATAATTAAGAATACTGTATTTACAGCACTCACTTATAAATCGAATGCTTCTTATATTACTTATGTTTTTACTTTGGTTTAGTTTCCAATCACAATGAAACCGGTAAACCGATATTGTTGAAACTTGTACATAATTAGTTCATTAACGTGGATAATATACTTTTGTAGGTACTAGAAGGGGGATTGTGTGTTCTAAAACGGTTCTAAATAGTCGTTATACTGCAAATGCAGTTTAGAAAATAACAAAATTAATTAAAGTGATGCACGGAGAAACGCATATAATCGTAATCTCACAGTAAATGTAAAACAAATGAAAGTGTATAATGAAATTATGAAAGTTTGTAATAAAAAATGGTATAATTTATACAAATAAACACATTTTTACTAGCACACACAATATGCTAAATTGTTTTTGTAGTGTCGAGAAGTGTACCTACTATTCGCTAGGTATATCTAAGTGATAAAGAAAATATAGTTTCTGAATTTTAGCACTTTGCACGTTAAACTTACTTACCATCTATTTAATCTGAGCCCGTAGTCTAAATTTTATTCGATTTGCTTTGCGATTTTCTAGATAAGATAAAGGAGAACGGGCACTTTGGGCCACGACAGAAAAAAAATATGCGGTAACCCTGAGGGACGAGTTTTTTAGTCGTGACCCACGCTCCATAGAGAATTGCCCATTCTCCTTTATTTGCTAATACAGCACATATAAAAAAAAGTGTTAAACTATACTACGCTAGACACATCTGACAGTTTTCGAGGAGTTTCGAATAAAACTCGGACTACGGGTTCTATAGTAGAAGTGAAGCATGGATCGATGACCCTACGAAAAAACCTACTCAAGTATTCCACTCTCGCGCCCTCTCCCGATTCGTAGGAGGAAGTGTGAATCAATAAAAATAAACCTATTCTTTAACTTTCGCGATCAGAGGCATATTCTCTCTATAGGTAAGTACTACAATAAAACAGTAATAGAGCCAAAAATTAAACATGAATGGATACAGTATCATTTACTTAGCGATAGTGCTTTCGCTGAGTAAATGGTTCTGAAAAAAAAACGGGTCTGTCTGTTTCTTGTTATAGCATCACGCCTAAACCACTGGACCGATTTAGATGAAACTTATCTGTATAAGTTTCAAAGAAAAAGGCCGGATTTCTGGATTAAAACATGGGCTAGGTTTTATTGCAATCAAAGACTTGTTTAACTCTTAGTAACAGCTTGATCTCTCTAAACTAAACCAAAAGTAGGCATGCGCTTCAAGGTTCATCAAATGGAAAGGACTTGCCATAACTATTCTTATTTTATTATCTATCAAGATTCAATAAGTTACGGAACTTTAGTAACCTTTAATAAGCCAAAAACGGTATTTATAAGACCATGCATATTTTGTAATAAATTATGATTTTGACTCATTTATAACCAAGTTAGGGTTATTTAGTGGTTCATATTACCGCTCCTTGCACAGTGGAAATAAATACCTCCAAAATACCTAACTGAATTCAGGAAATTCTGAGAATGAATTCATATTATTTATTCAGAGAGTACGAAATTTTGACGATCAAACTTTTATGACGATATTTTACATACCGTAAGCCTAAAAATAACACCGAAATCTCGATATTTTGCGAAGTAGCATGTCAGAAATAGTGACTTTGAAGTCATGAATATTATACCTAGTTAAAAACGCCAAGCTCGTAAAATATGCAGCAGAAGAAAGTGGTCTACAACTTTATTAATAGTAGGTACTCTCGACTTGCGTGAGATAAATTAAATACCTAGAGAAAAGCTGTATTACATACATTACTAAATATAGTGCACCAATTTGAAGAGCAGTAACTTTCCACTAAGAAAAAGTGATAGATTTTTTTACAAAAAATATTCAGTGATTTGCATAAATTTTATGGTTTCTAAAAGTTTAGTAGATGGTCAAAAAAAATATTGCTCTTGTTCAAGATTTAAGTTCAAAAAAATAATTATAAAGAAGGGTATCAAATCTTTCAATTTGATTCATTTTATATGCCAACTTGAAGACTTTGGTTAAAAGTAAATAGATATAATGCTAGAGTTTGCGCAATAAACAACAAGATCTATAGATAAACCCAGGAAGGTGATCCGCTCCAGCCGCCGGTCCCAAATTACCGAACGGGAGCACTGCAATAGGGAAGAAATAAAGAGGGAAGAGGGTAGCGTGTTGAGGAGTATCGATCCCTCCTACGTCGAAGGGAGAGACCCTTGACACAGAACAACCAACAGTTCCTATGACAAGGATGTACAGCCACAGATTACTATCATAGCTTGTATGAGGCAAGGAGTGCACAGTAACTATGAACACGCACTGACGAATTCGTAGAAAGTTTTTACGACGTCAATAATTTCCTGAATTTCCCCTCAACGTAATTCGGATATTGGAATCCTTTAACCGATGTAATGAAGTTTTCCGGTAAACGAATTAGGTTTGAACCTTTGAATGGGGTTTGTCAGAAATAAAACGAATAAATTATACGCAAGATAGGTATAAGTTTTTTTGTAACTCCTGTTAGCGCGAATAAAGTAATCAATAAACTATACGGCCCTGAAAATGGACAGCGGCTTCCTATTAAAGTTTCAATAGATATCGATTGTTGAGTACTTATGTAATTTTTAACCTTGATCAATCATTTTAAGCCGTCTTACTATGAAACCCTGATTTTTCCGCTCTTATAAACCGATATCATAAAACAATCGATTTTTGGTTTTACCCATCTCTAGGCTAAACAGATGTTATTGTATCATCTTTACCAATCTACCAATAGTTGGAAAGTGCGAACTGGCTGACGACAGACTAAAATAGAAATGCAGCTAAAACAGCGAACATTGCTCGATTTGCCCGTGACCCATCCACGCTGGAATTAGGAATGAAATCATTGACATGGACATGCGGTAGACCGTTTTAGTTTCATCATTGCTGGATTAACTATAGATCTAAGGAATAACTAGTGTTACTTTAGCAAGTTTTTCTACATCATTGAAGCAAATGCATATGTGAGAGCAACATGATGAATCCAGTTAAAATATTAATTAATCATCTGGGCAGACTGCAAACGGTGAGACATTTTTGTAAATTGTATAGCCAAAATGTTTCGTGGACCGGTTCATGAATTTGACAATAAATGTCAAACTTTTTGCAATGAATCACTCTTTTGCCTCCATTGCCTCGCTCGATAAGTCTCTTGATTTTAGGATTCTTGAAAGAAAGCATACAGATCATGGGAAATACAGTCAAGAACCATTTCTCCTGGAATTCAAAATATCTTCCAACTTATCGTGAATCATACTGGATGGAGTTTAGTTCTAAATAACTCCCTAAAGAGAACAAAGGGGTTCTTTCGTGCCGACGGCGACGGTCGTAACTTTCAGATGCAAGCAGCGATACGTAGCATAGCTGACTAAAGTAATGAAAGGAATCATATTATTTGGAACAAAAAATTACCCTTCATGGTATTTCAGCTCATCGTGTGTTTCAGCTTATTTGATGAGTTCTTAGAGCTGGGTTAAAAACAACTGTTTACAATCCCTGGTTTTGAATATACTGCATTGGAAGGCATTTTAAAACTCGAGTTTACACGATTTGAACAACTCACACGATCATGCTTAAGCGCGACATTGTTAGCTTAGCTTGTACGTATTGACTGAAGATCGAAATATTTTTAGATGCTTGTCTTGCACCCACCGAATCACGCATATAGTATCTAAATTACTCCATGTTAAAGCCCAATTTACAATGTCAGCCCGGTCGGAGTGACGCGCCTGGTACGGTGCAGTCCGTCAATCAACGCACATGCTACGGTGATGCATGAATCAGGTTAATCGACGGCCGTTCCGCATGATCTGATATTGCAAACAGGCAAGGGTTTTTTTCATTTTTAATGTACGGATTTGTGGAATCGCTTTATCGTTCTCCAAGTATAGTTTGTCCGCGATAGGTGGGAAGTATAGCTCAAAATCGTCTCGGACTTCTTTAAAGAACGTGCATACTTAAGAGACGATTCCAAGTCTATCTATCAAGGATGAAAATACAGTATACTATAATAAAAAATCAAATGACATCCATTTGTTAAGCTGTTTTACGTTAATCCAAAGTTTTAACGTCTACTCTTTTGCCTTTAAAATAGGGTGAAGAGTTAAGGGGAGATTTTGAGCTCATGCACAAGACAGGTAAAGTCACGGTGCAAGGATTAGCATGTTTACATAAACGATGTCTTCAACTTGCATGCCATCGCATGGTTAGAATATGGTAATATGGATTATGGTATGTGGTTTAGTCACGGTACTGATCTCGTAAAAGCGACATGTGAAATTATGGGGTTGGGCGCGGAAAATGAAGAGTTATTTGAATAGTCAAGTATTAATTAGGCACTTGTGGTGGTACCTACGCAACATCTAGGTGCCTACGTCTACTTTCTAGCAATTTTTATGCATAAAATTTGATATCGACTTTATTTTTTATATTCAGCGATAAAATGGGTAAATATGAGCAAGATTACTACTAGCTCATCTCGATCCATTTTCGTCCAAATATACTCTCACTTATTTGAACCAGTGAGTTGTGCTAATAAATCTATTTCTAAAATTACTCACACGAAAACCTTTCCCATCTCGTATCAGAAATCGAGTAACACGTGCTCAAATCTCCCGGACTGAGTCACCGGCCACGGTGTCGCTAATGTAAACAGTGTAGTGCAGTTACCACAGCACTGTCTGGCGCAGTTGGCGCGATAGTGAGCGCACGTCTGTCACGGACGAGTGCCGGCGAGCGACTGACCCTATGTAGGCTATGTGTTGTATACTGGCGTCTGACGTACTGAGTACTTTACTAACTGCACGGGTGAACTGACTATGGTGGTTCTATGCATTCCCTTCAGGCCTCTTGGCCATACATTTTGTGAAAGATTCCAATTCGACAATTTTGCTTTTTGCTAGGTTCTCTTAAAGTGTTTCGCAAAATGTCGCAAAATATTTTGGAGTGCAAGAATATTGTGCGATATTTTTTTTAGACGTTTTTATTTGACGATCCATTGAAATTGCGATAAATACGCCATCAATTTCAGCAGCAAAAAGTTATAATAGTCATTTTTTAAAATATGACTGTACAGACTGCCTTGATTAGGCTTAGGATTTTTTAATAATAGAAGTGATGGCACACTTGATGTTATGCGGTAATCTTTGCCTATATCAGAGTCTATTAAGGATAAATTCTAAACTAAGTACCTTTTGTTTTGAAAGTTGATATTGCTAACTGTATCTCATCTTTACATGGCTATTTCTTAGTGCAACTAACACAATAAAATCTATTTTTAAACACACAGAAAAATTTAAAAGAACATTGAAGATTCTAATGAAAATGTATAACAAAAAGCATGTGATAAGTGCCATATGACAATCACAATGCGCCATTGCACCATACTTAATTTTATAGTGTGACCCAATTTCATAACAAAACACTATCAGTAACAGATTTAAGGTGGTTCGTGACGCGTGTTCAAAAAATGAAATAACTGTGAAAAAAAGGCACCATCTGTGCGAAGCACTAGATATTAAGTTATAGCAAAAGTATCTAGAGCGCCATCTAGTTACTTGAACTAAATACTTGTGTAGAAAGAAATAGGAAATCTTTTTTCTCTTTTTCTTTTAGTTATTCTTTTATTTATCGTACTTTGTCATATTTACATTCGAAGCGGACTTGTCAGCGTAAAGATTGTAATATCTTGCACCCGTCTCCCGTGCAAAGAAGTTTGGTTGAACCAAACAGGTTTCTTTCTTATAATTTTAATGCATTCTACATAGCTTATGTGGATAATAACGTACAAAAAAAAATAGCTTTGGATTTTTTTCCACAGCTGTGGAAAAAAATCAATTTATTGTAAGAAAAGTAAATATATTTTTTACCATAATATAGTTGTAAAAATTTAAGTACTAAAATACTTATTTAAAAACGGCTCATAGATAAACCTTACTGACTAACACACTTTACAACAATAGTAAAGTATACTTTAGATGCTAGCATACACTTTTCTTATATAAAATGAAAATAACACTAGTACACAAAAGTAATACATATTGATCTTTCATCTGCGGCAATGGTCCCCTATTTTACCGCTAGACTAATCCAGACGTCCAGAATACTAGAGCCAAGAACTGTCATTGTACTGGGTCACCATGGTAAGGATGTATGACTTGAAGTTGGTCGCCTTCTTCCTACTTCAATCCTTCATGATACGGCAACGGTCTCTTCACGAAGATGTTTTCTTATCACAAGGTGAATGTTGGTCACGGTGGTCTCAGCCTATGGTTCTTGTAGTACTTTCTTCGCGTCAAGGATTTCTGCCTGCGAGTAACTGAATGCCAGGATCTGGGCTAGACTGCCCAGACAGCTTCCATGAATTCTAGCTTACATTGCATTAAAAATAGGCACTATTTGAGATATATTACAAACTATTTGAGATTTTTTTAACAACAAAATGTTGGGTGTTTATGACTGACATATTTATTTACTTACTACTAGTTGTCATGACAACCAAGAAAAAAGTTAAAGGTACCACGTAACAACAAAAAGTTTGCTACACATTGTATGAGTATAGTTTTGTTTACCTACTCATATTTCGTAGCTCAATCGTAAATGTAACGTATATGGGAGATATACTGTGCGCTAACGCGGCATTGTTTTTTTGCATCATTTTGTGCAGAATTAAATATTTAAAAAAAAATATATACAGGGTCTAACAGAAGGGGTGGACCAAAAGCAACAGGGCCGATGCAGGAGCTCTTAGCCTATCGATATTACCCCCATGTATGTTCAGCGATATTCAGTCGTTCAAAAGTTACTCGCTTTCTATGTTTTTTTTTTCATAATTTTATTTTAGGTTAGATTTATCTTGTATACCCAAACTATTAGAGCTACAACCGTATTTTTTTACACCTTGTAGCTTCATAGTAGACCTTTCGTACTTGATAGTTTGGGAAAACTTGGGAAATCTAACCTAAAATATGTTAATGAAAAAAAAACATAAAAGTGCGAGTAACTTTTGAACGACTGAATATCGCTGAGCATACATGGGGGTTATTTCGATAGGTATTGAGCTCTTCCATCGCCCTTTTGCTTTTGGTCCACCCCTTCTGTTACACCCTGTATAATAAACCTCTTTTACCCTGTTCGGAACAGCGGCTATTGTAGCTGGATATTGTAGCATTATTAACTGTATAGTATGAAAATAAAGTTCGCATAATTCTACACCATAATAAAATCAAAAAGCGTATGTACTTAGTATGAAACAAAACTAGCGGTAATTAAATATGTACTGTACACGTAATATATGAACCACCTGTGTTGTAATTTCTCGACAATACATTTCATAGATAGATATTTTTTATTATATATATAAACACCCAGAACACCCGGAATAAATATTTGCAGATAGTACAAACATTTATCCCAAGGCGGGAATCGAACCGGCAACCTCCACGTCGTCAATGCCACCGCGCCACATCGGTCGTCAATGTTTAGGTATCTAGTAAGTATACGACTACGTCATTCGCTCGAATACTTACAATTATCTATCAAATACAAAATTCTAAGGTTTGTTGTCAGCTCTCCAGTCGTAGGAAAAGAAACAAGACAACAAAACTAAATCTATCCCTTTTCTTCTTGAAAATGCTACGTTGCCAATCTATTATCTAAACTAAAATTCTAGAAAGGATAAGATTTGTCTGTTTGTTGGTCACTATTTAATTCAAAAGTACACGTCCTATTTTAAAACTATTTCTACATAAGGATGTAATTAATATCTTTACCGAGTAACATAGACTATTTTATGTACAAATTGCAATATGAAAAAAACGTTTCAATGTAAAATAAAGTGAACGCCAAAAACGTTGCCGAGCCGAAATATACAACGCGTGCCGTGTCACGGGTCACTAGTAGTCAGTCTCACTACTGCTAATAATAAATAACTGATAAATGTCACTGTTCATAAAGTTTGGTTATAAAAGTGTGGCCATAAATGTATTTCCTTGCAAACATTATTATCAAACTGTTCGTTTTTTAATGTTCTGTAATTATAAATATAAAGAAAAATTATTTCATTAAAAAAAACGTTTATTTGTAAGAAAAATTACAAACTTCCAAATAATGCATTGAAATATAGGTAAATAAAACCTTTTTTTTTGTTGTCAAAGTAAATAAAACCTGTAGTAAGGCAACCTCGCTGACATAATTGTCATTGCTAGCTGTCTGTCAATTTAGTCGTACATAGTAAAGTTGTTTTTGATGAAATTTTATCTTGTAAGTATAGTAATCAATTGTGCCAATTAGAAACTCATTGTGGTAACAGAAAGGATCCGAAGAAACATTCACGCTTTGCGATCACTCCGATGAAGCATTATGATGTAACTGCCCCACAAACAATCTATATCCTTTGTACGCAGGCAAGACAATGCACCAACAACTGCAATTGAAGAATCTTAGCGACGCCACAGAAAACGACATAAATAGCCCGTAGCCCGTAGCCCGTTTTTGGGCAAAACATATTCATGTGTTTTATTTGTTTAATTTATAGAGCTGTAGAGAGTCTTACTATTGAAATATTAAATACATATAAACATATTCCTGAAGATATTAGCAGTTTTATTAGAAGGTAACCTATGTAATAGGTATCTACTGCATTTTATTGCATTTAAGTTCAAAAAAAATTCCAATAAAGTAGGTTTTATAGTAGTCTGTAAAAATTCTGCAGAGCCTCTGCTCTGCAGAAAGACACAGATAAATATCAAAAAAAGGAAGCAACAAAAAGTTACATTTCTGGCGGAGATTTGAACTCGAATACTCTGATTGTCAGTCCACAGTACCTTGAACTGCGCTATTAGTTCTTATTACCTGACGTCGAAATTATGAAACGCTAGCGCGTTTCAAATATCGGAAACATTTTTGCGTGTCAAAGTAGATAGCAAGCTTGAAATTCCTCGCCAGCCTCTGCACGTTTTTCCTACTAAAATTATAGTATTTTGTATTGATTAATTGGTATCTATTAATAAATTTTCGCAAAGGTGAATTTTGATAACTAAACGCAAAAAACCATTAACAAATCAGAAGAAAAACCGCAGTTTTTTAAACTAGCGACATCTTTTGTTGTTGGGCTACCGTCCTGACTGAGCGCTTGGGCCTTAATGGTATATTGATTGTTGAGTTATGGTTACATTGGTTACAACAGCCCAAACAGATCATGGTTCAATGAGCACAGTGTGAACCCCACCTTAAAGGGGGTACACTGCACAACATGATTATGTTTCATTGTGTGTGTGTAAGCATAGCATGTGAGAATGGTGTAAGTATAAAATTCTACATAAATTACATAGAATAAAAAATATAAGACTTTGAATCCAAAATATTTTTTTTCTGTAATTTTGTCATGGGATAGATCAACAATTTGTACAGATAACATAAAAAATGGACTTGATTAGATGTTCAAAATTGTTTTTCATTTTATTTTATGAAGCAGAGGTTTTATTCTTAGTCATGGAAAATAAAGTTGAGAAAAAAAAAATCTGAAATGAGATTGTTCCTATCATCATTTAGTTTATGTGAATAATTAAATAAATACTTAGATAAAAATGTTTTGGATTCAAAGCATTTTAATAAAATAAACAAATACAAATAGGTGTACAAGAATAGACCTTGTATGTGGACGGTTGTGGTTGCATTTTGTGTGTACTTTAGGTATATCGCTTGAGACTTGCTTATGAGACACACACTCATCTTCAGGCTCCATTGCTATATAGTATAGAAAATATATTAGATACATATTGCAATTGGGCAGAGTATATAACTTATATTCACTTATATAATACTTAATAAGCTTTCTAATAATATAGGCCTTTACCCAGCAGTGGGACAACTCAGGCTAGGATAAAGAAAAAAAATAATCTTCTATATTTGTGGTTTAGTTTTTTAGGCAGGTAATAACTTCATTATCATAAAGTGTATTATTGTATCTAGTTACAGCTACCTGAAATGATAGTCTTAGGACCTATATAAATAGAAGAAGGTAGGTTGATATAGATTATGGTATAAAAAATAAGTACAAGAGGTTTGTACAACAAGGTCTCATTTAATTAAAAAATGTACATCAAGAAGGTACATAGACATAAACCTGCATTGAAAGAGACTGGTACCTGTAGTAGGTTTGAGAAAACCTATGTCACAGTATAAAATATGTATATCAATAACCATAGAGAGAGCAGTAAGTTTCTAGTGCTCTAAATTAACTGCATAACATCACAACATCCACAAATCGATAGCAATGCGGCATTTTATAAAATAATTGCAGATGACGTTCTGCAGTGTAAGCAAAACAATATCGTAATAAATACTACTCACGATTCACTCTTCGCCGGTGGTATTGTCGGACGAAGATAATTGTAACACAAATAATTTCACATTTCTATTTTTCTCAATTTTTATTTAATTTTTAGTAAACGGTTTATCACAAAAAATTTGACAAATTGTTTCAAAACTTTCAAATTTGGCACACGCACGCGCGGTGTCACTTGTTTGGTTTGACAGTTGCGTTGCGTGACATAATATCATTGCCATTTTATAACAAAAAACCTACCAAACAAATAAAAAAAAACATGTAGAGTTTCTAACATAAAACATTTTTCGAAATATCATGGTTTTTGGGCACCTACACTTCATAAAATTCCGTAGGGTAAAGTCGAGGCGTAATCTATATCATAAAATAAATTGCTTCTTGGGTTATAGTAAAAAAAAAACTAATGATAGCATGTGTACCCAATGTACCCATTGAGTAACTTGGTAGTAGTTATTTTTGTGATGTAGTTGTACACCCAGAACCGAATGACAATTCATTTTAGTGATTCGTGTTTTGTTTGAGATATTTTCTGAATTCCTTTAATAAATCCATAGTAACACAAAAAGAGAACAATGGCCACTGCCACAGCTACACTAGATGACCAGTCGATCTGGGAGGATGGAGAGGAAGCGCTCAGCGAAGAAGTTCTTCGCATGCCAACAGAAGAAATTATCAGCCGGACCCGACTACTCGACAATGAGATCAAGATCATGAAAAGCGAAGTCATGAGGATATCCCACGAGCTGCAGGCACAGAACGACAAGATAAAAGAGAACACAGAAAAAATCAAAGTAAACAAAACATTGCCCTACCTCGTATCCAACGTAATCGAATTATTGGATGTGGATCCACAAGAAGAAGAAGAAGACGGTGCTGTAGTAGACCTCGACTCGCAGCGTAAAGGCAAATGCGCTGTGATTAAAACCTCCACTCGTCAGACCTATTTTCTGCCAGTCATTGGTCTTGTAGATGCTGAGAAATTGAAGCCTGGCGATCTGGTGGGAGTGAACAAAGATTCATACCTTATTTTGGAGACTTTGCCGGCGGAGTACGATGCTAGAGTCAAGGCTATGGAGGTGGACGAGAGGCCCACTGAACAGTATTCAGATATTGGTGGATTGGATAAGCAAATTCAGGTTTGTATTACAAATATTTAATAAATGCAAAACTCCAATTGGATAACACTTCACATATTTTTACTACACCTCAAAGATGATATAACACCCCCTGACTACAACAAATGCATATTTCTTCAGTGAACTACTGTATAATCAAACTATGTAATTTTTCACAAAAACGAATTAAAAAAACACCCAAGTTTATATATCTGAATCCTATTCTCATAATATAATCATAATAATTTCATCTTTACACCAATTCTACTTCCAGGAACTAATAGAAGCTGTTGTACTGCCCATGACGCACAAGGAGAAGTTTGTCAACCTCGGCATTCACCCACCTAAAGGAGTTCTGCTGTACGGACCCCCCGGCACCGGCAAGACATTGCTAGCGAGGGCCTGTGCTGCACAGACCAAGTCTACCTTCCTCAAGCTAGCTGGTCCTCAGCTTGTGCAGATGTTTATTGGTAAGGATATGTCTTATATTCTTTATTTGGTAAAATAACAAGGATTATTTAGTGTACCTCTTACATAGTCACTTTTCACCCCTAAAAGTTTATTAGGAAAATCTTTTTTTAGGGTTTGGTTTGCCTCTCAAGTATATATCCTATCTTCTTGTTATTATTTAGTAATTGATCAGTAAAACTGCACTAAACCTATGTTTAAAATGACAAAATGAATTTTCTCAAGAGATATAGATCAACATAAATTTGCGTCAAAAACGTACACATTTAGAAACAGAAAGAACACTATCACAGTACTGTATTACATAAATATTATGTTACATTCACAAGTTAAGGGATAAAGCAAGCAAAAGAGTTTAGTTTATAATACCTCATCTAAAACCTATCAATTGATTCCAGGTGATGGAGCCAAGTTGGTGCGTGATGCCTTCGCCCTCGCCAAAGAAAAGGCTCCGGCTATCATCTTCATTGACGAGCTGGACGCCATCGGTACCAAGCGGTTTGACTCGGAGAAGGCTGGTGACCGAGAAGTGCAGAGAACTATGTTGGAATTGTTGAACCAACTTGATGGATTCAGTTCTACTTCTGATATTAAGGTATGCTAGCTATTATTTACCTGTTTATGTTTTATAATGGGCCATTCATTATTTACATTTTTCTTTACAGAATTAAGACAATGTTAAATTACTTCTTAGCCTTCAGTTTGGCTAGAATCTAGCTTAACTGAAGGCGTAATTTTCATTGTAATAATTATCTAGCCCCTAGGCCCTAGATCATATGTTTAGGGTATGTTTGTATAAAAGAAAGTTTGATATTTAAAAAAATAATTGCAGTCCACACGGAAAGAGAATTTGTTAAATTCATGCTTACATAAGATTTTACTACTACTTAAGTCAAAATTGATTACTATTTAGGATGAATGATTTTCTTCATTCCATAATGTGCACTTTGATTAACATTTGAATTTACAAAAGAGAATGTGCAATCACCTATGTAGCTTAGACCATAACTAAAAAAAAGGTTTCCTTAGGGTTAAATGGGCAATTAAAGGGCTTCATGGTCAATATCTTAAATAGAACTTTAATATTGTTTTATTTTCTAGGTTATAGCAGCTACAAACCGAGTAGATATCCTGGACCCTGCCCTGCTCCGGTCGGGTCGTCTGGACAGGAAGATTGAGTTCCCCCATCCCAATGAAGAAGCCAGAGCTAGGATTATGCAGATCCACTCCAGGTTGGTTCTACCTTACTTCCCTTTGATTCAAACTAATTAACATCTGCTAATATTATAAATGCTTTACCATGGAAAATCCCTATAACATATATTATGTAGTACATATGTTATAGGGATGCCCGATGCTTGCTGATGCCCGCGATTTCGTCTTATTACCGTTATATTTTGGACAGTTCACAAAATATCTTTTTAGATCATAGCCTACATGTTATTCTGATGTATAAGCTATATTATTGTAAAGTTTCATTCAAATCTGTTTAGTTAATTTTTGCGCAAAAGAAAATACAAACTTTCGCGTTTATAATATAAGTAGGAAGTAGGATAAAATTAAAGCATTTTATTGTACTCTTTTAAAACATTATAATATTTTTTTCAGGAAAATGAACGTAAGTCCCGATGTAAACTTCGAGGAGCTTTCGCGTTCGACTGATGACTTCAACGGCGCGCAGTGTAAAGCGGTCTGCGTGGAGGCCGGTATGATTGCCCTGCGGCGATCTGCCACCGCTGTCACTCACGAAGACTTCATGGACGCGATCCTAGAAGTACAGGCCAAGAAGAAAGCTAATCTTAGCTATTATGCTTAATTTCGATGTTTGGAATAATCTAAGTAACTATGTAATTTACCTACTAATAAAAATATTATTATGTATTACCGTTGTTTTATTTTTGTTAAACATAATATTATCCGTGAAAACAGTATCAACTGATATTCGTCAGTAGGATCCTAAATTCCTAATACCTAATCTTAGATGAGATGAGAAGTATGTGTTAGCATCGAGGCAAATCTTTCGATGAGGCAAATAATATCTTAGCGAATCCTGTCAGTGCAGTCTGATAAAGTTTCTAAATAGAGCGAGATATCGCATTTAAAAAAAAATAGAATGTATTACTTATTTTTGCCTCTAGTATCACACGGCATAGAAAAGGGATAGTAGGGGAACCTGTTGTAACTTGGACATAGTTGTACCTAGGACAATCGTGTTTTAAAAAAAAATGCGTTGGTTTTAGGAACCATTGTCTATAGTATTTGAGGCATCATTGGTCAACAATAACGTCAAATCAGTTGTGGTTTGCCAGCTCTAAGGCCGGCCTCACACAGCCGGAAAACCTATCTGAATTAAGAATCTTAATTCAGACTCTTAATTCCGGCTCCCTCAACTCACATTATCTTAAAAATTGAGATAGATCAGTAGTCTCTTGTTTCACGACACACGCAAACGTCTCGAAATGGAGGAGGAATTAATACTAATCGCATTGCTATTGGCTCAATACTGAGCAATTCATAATCTGAATTCAGTATGTGTGTGTTGCTCTATGCAAATGTATAGGATTACGTGCGTTATGAAGTCATAATCTTAAATATTCAGACCAGGAATTCCGGACGCACATCAGAATCATTCTTACAGATCGATCTGAGAAATTCATAATCTGAAAAAATCAGAATGTATGTGGATCATAACGACTTTGTATGGGATTCCGGCCTTTCTTAATTAATAATATGAATTCAGATTATGAATTCAGAGACGAATTCCGGCTGTGTGAGGCCGGCCTAATGGTTGCAGCGAAAAAAAATAATTTCGGTTTGTTCAATTAAAAAGTCTGTTTTTTAGACTTTTGTTTTTGCTATTTTTTTTAAAATGATGGTTGTTTAAAAAACGGTTTTATTTAAAAACTTATCTTAGTATATATAGCTATTGGACAACATAAGTCTCAGATCCTACCTCCAATCACAAGTGGGTGTACAAAGCTTGTGAAGTAAAGTAGTCGCGATGTTGTACCTTGGCCATCCAAGTTACGTTGTACCTTGGCCACCATCATTTGTTTGACATTTATATGCATATTTTTTTTGAGTGCTAATTAATTGCAGAAATGGTAAAACTTATGTTAAATGATAAGAAAGTAATGAAATAATTAGGTTTCAAGTTAAAATTACGTGATTAGAGACCAAAATAATGTCATAAAAAATTTGCTATAAATCAATTGGCGAAGCTTTTTACAAAAACAACCTTTCAGCTATATATAGTTGTTAATACCTGTAACTTTTGTTAATTACTAATGCAAATATGATTAAATAATTATTATTTCAACAAAAACTAAATAAATTACAGCTAAAAATATTTTTTATCTCGATTTGAATCTACTCTGGCCAAGGTACAACATACACTGTCCAAGGTACATCTGGTTGGTTGTACCTTGGACAGTTTTGACTTTTTTTTTCAAATAGCTAGTGGTCACAGGTTTTTGGGAAAATACATAGTTTTATGAATGAATTATGTAGGTAATTTCATGGTCTTTACATACACATACACTGGACAGATATAGCTGGCACCATTATTTAATTAAAAATCAAAATTCAAAAAACTGTCCTAGGTACAACAGGTTCCCCTACTTATATTCTGCGTAGGGAGGTATTACCGTACCCGTAGATATTACGGCTGTTCTATTAATAGAACAACGATAAATAAATCAATATGGTGTGGCCAGGGTTTCGTGCTCAGCAGGGGCACAGGTAACTGTGATATATAAATTATATACGTCTTTTCCTCGTATTATCAATATATTACTTTTCCTACAGAAATCTTCAAAACCTTTTCTATTTTGGAGATCCATTTTTAAAAAGCTTGAAACCTCTTTCAGAACGAAAATTCGTAACGTCACCAGTGTCAATTTTGACAGTTTGTTCCGTCAACTTTTTTTAGTTTTAGTGTAGGGAATTTCGAAAAGCAGCTAGTTCTGCGCTTCTTTTTGGGAAAATAACTATTTTATACATTTTGTTCAGGAAATAAACATCAACATGGCTTTCTCCATGTTCCTGCGTAGTTCAGGTACCATACTTACACAATTTTACTTGAAAACTGTAGTTACATAATAGTTGTTGACAAAATAGGAGCCCTGCAGGTTACTTCAGTCGTATAATGTTTCTCTTTCAGCATACAGTCGAGTTTTCAGCCAGCAGGCTCTGAGGGTGGCACAGTCGTCATTGCAGCGTCCTGTTTCGCTGCCGGCGCAGGCTATTGCAATTAAAGAAGCGAACACACCTTTATTAACTGCAGTAAGTTCCTAATGTTGAGAATCTTGGTGAGAAGAGCCGAAGACCAGGCTCAGTGACGCGTCTTCGGAGTGACTTACATCCAGCAGTGGAGCGATATAGGTGGATGATTTGGTAATCTTAAACTGTCAATTTCTGTTCCTACAAAAATTGGGATGCTTTGCTACAAAAGTCATCAAACATTATAATACCATAATAAGTCTGTCTCAATATCTGCAGAATAGCCTCATTTCTTGATTTATACACAGTAATGAAATAAAATTAAAGTTCAGTATATATACAGACTAGAGAGAGATAGAAAATAGAGAAGGAACATTCTCATAACTGCATTGAAACAAAAAACCTTACCCTAGAATTATCATTTCAGGTTCGGTCGTTCCGCACATCATGCGTCCGACTTTCAGAAGAGAAGGCTCACGATCATTCGAAGCTGTGGGTGATCGAGAAGGCAATCTCAGCAGCTTTGGTACCTCTCATTCCGGCGGCGTTGCTGATGCCAAACAAGATCTTTGACTCTCTACTTGCTATCCTCGTCACAGCTCATACATTCTGGTAACATTACATTATAATCAACAGCACTCTGAAGTACTGGTTTCATCCACTTTTAGAGTATCTTTTAAATGAATGATAAAATATATTATATAGCTTGCATAATTTGAATCTTGGTGAATCGAAACTTTCCATATGTTAGCCATAATACAAGCGGAAACATTTGGCTATGATCACCTTGTGTTTATGCAAAAAGACATTTTGGAATAGGTATGCAAATGCGTTATAAAATTATCACGCATGTAACGAAACCTACACTCAAGCCTTAAGCGCGCTCTACACTCGCGGCGCGAAAGCCGCGAAACGCGTGTGTAGATGGTTTTGCGCGTACACGTTCACGCTTCGCGCCGCGCCGTTCCCCATTCGTTGTCGGTTTTTTGTCCCGCGACAAAGGTTCACTTGGTTCACGACTGCGAGGCTTCGCGAGTGTGGAGAGACACATATACACACGCAGCGTGAATTTACAATCAAGAATCGCGAGCGAGTGTAGAGTGCGCTTTAAACAGTCTCAAATATTTATTTATTTATATGCATCCTCTTCCAAAAATCATCCTTATCCCATCAATCAAGCCTACATCCCTCCTTAATCCTCCGTTCCCAGGGGCCTAGAGGCTTGTGTAGTGGAGTATTGCCGGGTGTTAGTGGTGGGGCCCACTTTGCCCAAAGTAGCGATGGGTGTGGTATACGGATGTACTGTGCTGATGCTGGGCGGATTATACTACCTGATCTTCAATGATATCGGCGTCAATCGTGCCTTTTGGCGGATTTGGAAGAACATGAGTAAACCGAAGCCTGCTTCATAGGTTATTTATCT
Organism: Ecliptopera silaceata; assembly: GCA_932527185.1. Classification (NCBI taxonomy): domain Eukaryota; kingdom Metazoa; phylum Arthropoda; class Insecta; order Lepidoptera; family Geometridae; genus Ecliptopera; species Ecliptopera silaceata. The sequence goes on along the minus strand of OW052208.1, from coordinate 1,207,162 downwards.
ATATTTTTGTGCTCATTGATACATTAAAGTAATTTGGTCATTAGATACACATTAGTAGTAATTGGTGTTGGTTCTAGTAGAATTTTAATGGTAGTTTATGTAGTTGTAAATCTATTGAAGATGGGGTAATCTAATCAATAGTCAACAATAGTATAATGTTTATATGTTATATTTTTGGTTTCAGAATCATTTACTTTTCCATTTCTTCATTTTAAAGCTCTTTTACAGTTTTATAACAGTATTGAAATTTATCTCTACGCCAGCCTCACTTTACCTATCCCACATTATGACGCCACCTCATTCAAATTAGTAAATCGATTTTAGCTAGAACAAATGTCTTCCATACATGCCAAATCATACTTGTTGCACTATTTCCTTAAATGGATATAGTTAACGTTATATTTTTCCTTCCGCAGGGGTCTAGAAGCGATAGCAGTAGACTACGTTCGCGCGAGTATTTTCGGTCCCATTATCCCCAAAATTGCAATCGGCCTCGTGTACCTTCTCTCAATCGCAACCCTAGGCGGCCTATTCTACATCATCAGCCACGATGTTGGCATCGCTAACACCATCAGAAACTTCTGGGCTATCAAGTCTGAACAGAAATCTTAGGTCTAGACATGATTAGCGGTTTTATAGAACTTCTTGATAAAACTAACAAGGCTCTTAGCTGAACATGCCAGGCAATTGATTGCAGTTCCGAAGTTACATTTTGGTTAAGTCATCTGGTTTCAAAATAGATAGAAACCCGGTGGCTTTAATGTTGGCGGGAACTCGGTCATGAAATAGTGCTCTGGTGTTGTTGGCGACGAGTTTTTAAATCAACGAAGTTATTGAGAACCGCTGAGCTTTTTAGTTACCTATTGTGATTTTGTGTATTGCTGTATAGGTCGCAGAAACAATCATTTGACGCTGGTTTAACTTTTTAAAATGCGTGGCAACACGAAAAAATTGACATCAGGTACTTAAACCCACAAATTGCGACGTAATTATGTTCGAATTAAGTATTATTTTTGTTTACAGCAATAAATTATAAAAATATTTTTTATGTAATTTCGATGTAAGAGTTGTGAAGTGCCGAGTATGGACTTTGTTTTATTTTATTATTAGTAATAAAAGAATAGTTGAATACTCTTTCGTATTATTTCAATAGTTAGTATCTTTTATATTTAGGAATCCCCGCAGACTGCAGCCTTTTAATAGGCCGATAGTTTGGTCGGGTCGGCTTCTTAATCAGTATGAAGACTGAATCACTAATGTGCGCATCTGCATACATCTTCATACTGATTAAGAAGCCGACCAAACTATCGGCCGATAAAAAGTCTGCAGTTTGCGGGGAAAAGAGAAAAATAAATACCAATTGCTGTGTTTCATAAATTTTATTTACATAATGTAAAACAATAATAAATAAATAAAATAAAGAATTTGTAGGTACAGATATAGAATTGTTTACTAATGCTACGCCGAACACTATTAATGTGCATTTTAGTACATATTTTCAATTATATATATTTTAAATTCGTATAATTTTCTATCCATTTGCAGATCAGAGATATTATTTGCGTAAATATTTACTACGTTATTATGAGATATCACAGAACAGTGCAATGTTTCTATTTGAGCAATATTTTTATAATTATAAAATAGGTATAGAGGGTGTAAAACAATAGCTCATTTAACTACTTAGAAAAAAATGCTTTTATCCAGTGTATCTACCATGAGTTGTCACAGTAAAATCCTGACTTTACTACAGTAGTTACGTCAATATTAGTATGGCGAATTTTAGTACCCAACTATCCGCTAGAGGCGCTGTACAGATAAATATAGTATAGTAAAAACTCATGGTAGAGCCACTGAACAAGGTAAAAACATGACATAATTGGGGTCAAATAGCATGTCAGTAAAACGGGGCTTGTATGTATAATGTTTGGGCGTCTCTGACTACCCCTTTCTAGCATTGACAAGGTATTTCAGACTAGTATCAGTGTGTTCATAAAATATCTGATCATATCGCAGCTTAGCTTAGACTAAGCCGCGACTGTCCTTTTCATATCCTATTTATAATAATTTATGCGTCAAATCTGTACTTATTTTGTTTTGGTACAGAGCCCTTAGTCTGAGTTTTGTTCGGTTCGATTCGACTCAATCCATTTTTTTTTATTTTACAGAAAGTGTTTTATATAACGAGATTCAAATGTTTCTTTTTATGTTTGTTTAGAATTTGATTTTGTTTTGATTTTTTGTTATTATATTGAATGTGTTGATTTAAATATAAATATATATACAGGGTGTCCCGAAACTCAACGATAACCTGGTACCGGGCGATAGGCCAATGTATATCAGTTACGAATAAAATAAGAAAAAAAATCCATACCACTTAGTGAAGCGATAAAATATTTTTTTCTAAAAAGTTAAAAATTTTACACCTTTAATGGCTTTTTTAAGTGCCGTGATCACAATTTTCACAATTTTAAAGTGATTTTTTCAATAATGTAATCTCAAATAACAGTGTTATTAATCGCAATCACAAATCAAAGTAATATCATTCTTTAACTAAGTAAAATAAATTAAGTTTTGACGAGTTTTGGTTCAAAAAATTATTGTCACCAAACTTTGACGCTCCATGTTGAAAAAAAAATGTACCACACTACCCATGGCAAGTTTTTTTAAAAGATTGCCCATTTTGTGTAGATTTCAAAATGGTATTACACTTGACAGTTTTCTTGCCAATGAAAGTACTATTTCGTATTTTTAGTGAAGGGATCCCACATTTCAATAAAAATATCTGATACTCTTTGGTTTCAAAAGGTTGGCGTCTCCATAGTTTGTAATGAACAAAAGTCATAAATGATCTAAATAGTAATTATGCTGACTTTTAGAAGTTTCTTCGTTTACTGCGCATCTCTCGTATTCGTTTAACTTTCGTACTATCAACTTTGGCTTGTGTCAACTTGGATTTGATGCTCACCTTTACTTGTCGACTCTGGCTTTGTATTCTGGACTTTGTGCTGTGCAAACTGTGTGTGGACAACATGCCGGATTTGTACACTCCGGTAGAATATGCAAATATGCATCTTATCTACGGTGAGTGCCGTTGTAATGCCTCTGCCGCAGCTAGATTGTACCGTGAGAAGTATCCGAATGTGGAGCGGCACCCGGATTATCGTGTCTTCCAAAATGTGCACGCATCATACTCAGAAGGACGATTGCCCAGTGCTCGTACTGCTGGTGGGAGACCTCGAGCAGACCACGACGACTTAGTTTTGAATGAAGTAAGAAATGACCCCAGTACTTCAGTACGTACCATTGAAATTGCAACGGGAGTACCGAAGAGTATAGCTCATCGAATTTTAAAACGATACGAATTACATCCCTATCACGTGCAACGTGTGCAGAGCTTATTACCACGTGATTACGCACCCAGAATTGCTTTCTGCAGATCTATGTTGGCAAAAATTCGTGAAGATCCGGATTTTCTAAATAAAATTTTATGGACTGACGAATCCACGTTCAAAAGAGACGGTTTTTTAAACTTACACAACCTACATGGGTGGTACACGGAAAACCCGCATTTGATGCGCGAGGACCGGTCCCAGTACCAGTTCAAAGTTAACATGTGGACAGGAATTTTAAATGGTCAACTAATTGGACCATTTGAACTACCTGAAAATTTAAATGGTGCCACCTACTTGCATTTTCTCCAAAATAATTTGCCGACATTGTTAGAAGATGTACCACTCAACATCTACAGAGAAATGTGGTATCAACAAGATGGTTGTCCAGCTCATTATGCCCGGCCTGTACGAGAATATTTAAACGAACAATATCCCGACAGATGGATCGGACGCCTTGGCTCAATTTTATGGCCCCCTCGTTCCCCAGACCTGAATCCAGTAGACTTTTTTTACTGGGGATGCATAAAAGAAAAAGTCTACTCAAAACCAATAGAAAATTTATTAGAACTACGACAAAAAATTGATGCAGCATCTGAAGAAATAAAAGCAAGAAGATATGCACGACTGGTGAAAAGGTCATTTCTGAGGCGATGCATAGCTTGTATTCGCGCCGGAGGAAAACAATTTGAGCATCTACTTTAGTTTTAGAAGAATATATCTCTTCCGGTTTTCATTGCAGAAAAAAATCAAAATTTTAATAAAACTTTAGCCGCCGGTCGGATATCCCGTCATGCTAGCCTCAACGACATCATCCGGCGGGCTTTTACCAGCGTGAACTTGCCAGCCATTCTAGAGCCGAATGGTCTGATGCGTGACGATGGTAAACGGCCTGACGGTATGACGCTTGTTCCGTGGGAGGCGGGAAGGCCTTTGGTGTGGGACGCAACTTGTGTCGATACCCTTGCACCTTCTCACCTGTCACAGACATCCGTTCGGGCTGGTGCGGCGGCGGATTCGGCCGAGGATCTCAAGAGACGCAAATATGCAGGTCTCGACAGGGCATACATATTTGCTCCTCTTGGGGTCGAGACTCTAGGTCCGTGGGGTACCGAGGCCCACCGCGTTTTCCAAATTATTTCTGGGCGTCTAGTCGAAGCGACGCGTGACCCGAGGGCTGGTGAGTATCTGGCCCAACGTATCAGCATAGCTATTCAGCGCGGCAATGCAGCCAGTGTCTTGGGTACGCTTCCGATTGGTACTGATTTGGATCAGTTGAACTATCTATAGATCGTTTGCAACGGTATGTAGATAGCTCAACTGTTTCTTATGTATTTTATATGACTATGTACATTTTGTAAATACTGTATAGAAGAATATTAAAATGTTACGATAATTGATTGTTTTATTTTGATTAAGTTTTCCATGAGGTCCCTTTGCAAAAAATATGAAATTATACTTTTTTGACCAGAAAAGCGGCAAGTGTTGTACCATTTTGAACTCTGCAATAAATGGGCCATCTTTTAAAAAAACTTGCCAAGGGTAGTATAGTACATTTTTTTTTCAACATGGAGTATCAAAGTTTTCTGACAATAATTTTTTGAACCAAACCTCGTCAAAACTTAATTTATTTTACTTAGTTAAGAATGATATTACTTTGATTTGTGGTTGCGATTAATAACACTGTTATTTGAGATTACATTATTAAAATAATCACTATAAAATTGTGAAAATTGTGATCACGACACTTAAAAAAGCCATCAAGGGTGTAAAATTTTAAACTTTTTCGAAAAAATTATATTATTGCTTCACTAAGTGGTATAGATTTTTTTTCTTATTTTATTCGTAACTGATATACATTGGCCTCTCACCCGGTACCAGGTTATCGTTGAGTTTCGGGACACCCTGTATATATATCTCTCTCTCAAATCGAATAAAACTCAGACCTACGAACTTAAGTTCCTAAAAGTGCCTATAAGTATTAACTGCATCATAATTATGTCCTAACATGTGTTCTGTGGAATATATCTAGAGCTTCCCATTGCTTGGTGTGGAGCAAAATGTGGGGTCGTCTGTTCCTCATGTATTCTACCGCTTCAGCGGGTGACCAGCCATTTTTCTGTGGAGTTAATGATATATCCAATCATTTAATGAATTAACACGGTAACTAATAACGATACAACATGCATAAGAACATAATATACATAATACAACATAAAATAACACCAAGAATCGGTGCTTGTACCTTGTACTGAGTTCCCAACGAATCATACTGTAACTCGTCGGAATTTTTTTCCCAACGCGTCACACTGTTACTTGATGTTACTTTTCTAAAGATGAATTCCCGACTTGTTACAATTTACAGTCACAATGTTACAAGTAACAATGTGACTCGTTGGGAAAATAATCCCAACGAGTTACAATGTGTCTAGCTTTGGTGTGACTTGGATAGAAAACTCCAAATAATGTTGGCAAGACTTGTTTTGTTTTGATTGTATTTGCTATGGTTGTGTGCAAAATAAATATTTCTCTCTCTAAAGGCTTACCATCATAAGGTAGCAGCCGACTAACGTGGCGCTGCGAGTTCTTCCCGCCTTACAATGCACATACACCGCTCCGCTGTCAACTTGCCTATCTGTCAGGGGCACTCCTGTCAATTTACTGCTTGTAGGCAGAAACCTGCAATGATACAAAATACGGTCAATATAGCATAAACAGTTAGTATTCTGTATGTAATTAGCGAACTAGATCCCAATCTACTCGTAGCTCGGCTTAGTTTGGGAAAAAAACAGTTAAGACTGTACAAGGACCTACTGTCTACGGAAACCATAGGCTATGTAAGGAAACCCGAATATACAGTAAAATTGATATAAAATAAATTCTACAAAATTGTCACGTTGTGCTCACACGGAGCTATAATGGAAGTCTATATGACCCGGGGTAACGAGGGGCTCGTATTGCTGCTAACGCCGATGAGTTCCCAACCAGTCCAGTCACACTGACTTGTTGGGCTTTTTTTCCCAACGAGTCACTGTTACACAAGTGTAACTGGTTGGGAAATCTTCTTCAAAAACAAGTTTTCACAGTGATTTGGTGTGACTGGTTGGGAACCCACCCTAACACCTTGTCGGTATCTTCGAGTGTTTTGATGTGTAATTGCTCCACATAATTTGGTAAAAGCGAGGTCAAGCCGCGACACCTACCTATTAATAAATGTGACTCCTTCATACAGTTTGTCCTGGTCGGGTGCTTCGAAAATGTCTGTGGTCGCGAGCTGCAAGAACTCCACTCCGTGTTGACGCCATTTCTATAAATGATAAATAAATAAGTAATGATGGACAATCCCCAAGCTAATCAGAGCTTGTGTTATAGGTACTAGAAGACCGACAAACTTAATATGTACAATACATTACATAGAACGATATTTTTACAAACATTTATCCCGAGGTGGGAATCGAACCCGTAACCTCCGCGTCGCAGACAGACCTTCGCCCGCGGCACCAAATGGTCGTCATTATAAAAAAAATGCTATTTTCATTCATTTCATGTTTTTGCTTAGTTTGGGACTGGAATGTCTGACAGTGAAATGTCTGTATATATTTATTTACTAGCTGACACGTGCCCACTTCGTTGGGGATAATTTTTATTAAATAAAAAAGTAAGACATATGCTGTCGTTGACTTGTGGCTATTTTGTAGACATTATCAAGCTCCACATCTTTTCTCTAGAACACTTCTTTCATAGTTAAGGCAGCGTTCGTAAGAAACGCTTTCATTCGACCGTTTTTTCTCCGATTCATTTTGCAAAACGGACTACCACGTAAAAGCCTTTTTATTTTTCAGCAATAATGTAACTTTCTATTGGTGAAGGAATTTTTAAAATCGATTCAGTAGATCCCGAGATTACCCCTTACAATTTAACAAATACACAAACTTTACCTCTTTATAATATTAGTATAGATTAAGTAAGTAGGTAGGTATATTATATATATTTTTTTTTCCTAACCTATCTCGTCCCACTGCTGGGCAAAGGTCTCCCCCAAATCCTCTGCTTTCCGCTTTCGTCCACCAATCCCTCTCGAAAGCATCGAGGTCGTCCCGCCATCGCATCGCCTTTTTGGTCGGCCTCTACGTCGCCTTCCGTCTTCAGGCAGCCACGGTGTCACGATTTTGGACCATTTCTCTGGGTCCATCCGGCTAGTAGGTATGACCTGCCCAGTCCCACTTAAGCCTCGCGGTTTTATTGCCTACATCTGCAATACCAGTGAACAAACGCAGCGTAGTGTTTCGCACTCGATCGATGCGCTTGAAACCAAAGATGCTGGATGCACATGTCGATGAGTTGGCGTTTAAGCGTAAGTGGAAGGTCGCCTTTCATGTGTTCCTTCATGGACCAGTAGCTCTTCCAGGCGTTCTCGATGCGGCGATCGATTTCCTTAACCTGCCTGTTTTCGAAGCTCGCTAACTGGCCCAAGTAAATGTACTCATCAACAACAATATATTTTTTATAAAATATTATATATAAAAAAACAAACCATCTAAGTAAATTATGTTTTTGTATGAGATTATGAGCACCTTGAATATTTAATATTTTGTTTTTAAATATTCATTCGTCATTAAAGCTGTAATCTGATACGCAACCCTAAATAACTTATCAAGATAACTCAATGCTAAATACCGACTTATAACACATTGCCAAAACGCACCGATAGCGCGATCTAGGATTTGTGCACAGTAGCGCCATCTAGTGGTAAACACAACAAATTTCAAACTTTACTCGATTTGAATAAGCAAGTGCGACGGCGCGATGGCTTATTTCATGTATAAGTTTGGTGTTTCTATACCGATTTCTATGATTCTTTTTTTATTGAATAGGTAATAATGTTAACTTTTTTAAATTTGGGATGAGTGAGAGTATTATAAACGTAAGAGTAAAGAAATATAATCAGAATGCTCCGAACTGCTAAGCTATCGAAAGTTACACGTGTTATTGTGAGTCAACCATAAAAGATAGAAATATGCTGTTGTGGGATATTTTTTAGACAACTTTATGTAGAATATTTCCGTCATACATGATTTCTATGTAACTTCAACCATTAAGGCTGCACACGCGACGGAAGCTTAAAAAATAGAGTAACTTCTCCCGTTTTCCTTTCACTACTCTGCTCCTATTGATTGTAGCGTGATGAAAAGTATCCTATAACCTGCCCAGAAGTAAGAAGAATAATTGTACCAAGTTTCGTTAAAATCCGTCGAGTAGTTTTTGTTTCTATAAGGAACATACAGACAGACAGACAGACAGACAGACAGACAAAAATTTTACTGATTGCATTTTTGGCATCAGTATCGATCACTAATCACCCCCTGATAGTTTTTTTTTAAATATATTTCATGTACAGAATTGACCTCTCTACAGTTTTATTATAAGTATAGATATAGATATAGATAGATTTAACTAGACTGTAGGAAGATATAAAGATCTATTATTTATTTAACTAGTGCAAGTACAATAATACACACATAACTATCTAGATAACAGTCTTCTCAGTTATGAATAACAAAGGCTTCATTCAATTATATCTATTTTCGTTTGTACTGATGAACTTTGAGATTAGGTAGTAGTAGAATAGAATATATTACTAAAATCTACTGTCTACTATATCGGGTTAAATAAAGATACAAAGGTATCTAAGTACAATCAGCATCAGTAGATCATTATTTTAAAAGTGTCATATTTGTGTTTGACAAGCATCACAGTTCAATTACTAGTAGCTCTTCCTTCCATGCTATGAGTTGTGGGTTTGATTCCCACCCAGAGCAAATGTTCGAGTGAAGGTATATCAATTTTGTTGCCATAGTACAAGCTTAGCTTAATTTGGGACTAGTGTGTGAAATGTCCATGAATATTTATTTATTTAATTCTAGCTGTCCCGGCGAACTTCGTACCGCCTTAAAGAGATTTTTTTTTTCTGAGAGATTTTCTTAATATTTTTTTCCGTAAGAACCATGTACAGAGTATTAGACAACTACAAAAAAAAAATCAGCCAAATCGGTCAAGCCGTTTTCATGCTATGTTGTGACAACGGGTTTCATTTTTATGATATAGATTTATTTAATATGTATTTCTGTGTTACTAGCTCACCTCAGCATCATTGGAGAATATTTTCAACTCATATGTCTCATTCATAGAAACCACTCCTTTTATATTTTCTTCATCTTTCAGCTGAAACATTAGGAATATAATTAAACATTTAATTCTTGATAGAACCTGACCGTCATGATGGAATGCAGATTATAATGAATTGCAACAGCTACCTCATTACTAGTATACATAATACACTAATTCAATTAATATATAGCTTTAAAATAGTATTAAGTTTTTTATAATATGTTTGTGTTGATCTATTTTGTAAAAATATTAAGATTTATAGAGAAATCTGTGTATATAATTTTCATTAAGTTCCGTTTTATTTACAGAATTCAGGTTGCTCTGAAAATTCTTAATTTGTTATGAAAATAATAAAATTCAAGTATAGATGGAACATACAAACCTGACCCAGTTAAAACAGTAAAAATATGAAAAAACAACTACAATTTAAATGAAAACATCACAAGAATGTGTAAATTAAATTGTTTTAATACATAATAAACCACGACAAACTGTTGCGATGCTCATTTTCATTCAAAAAACACCAAAAAATCGACATCTAAATTAGTATGCTGGACCAGTTTAAAAGGCCAAATAACCTAAAATTTTACCTGTTTCGTCATACTTTGAAATGGGAGAGCCCCGAGAATCACTGTATCATCCATCCTGTCATACCACCTCCTGGATGTGACCTTTTCCATGAAAACATTGTAGAATAATGTGGGGTAGAAAGTGACCCTCGCGAACATAGCGGTACCCTGAACAAAACGACTTTGTGAGAGCAGGCCACACAGCGCATATCACGGCGGGACCGTACAAAGACGCAAGAAGACAAATACCATGGTGAAAGCAGCAGACTGTGGTGGGGATTGAATAATTTCTTGATGAACCTCCTCTGCGCCACTTATTGTTTGCATAGTCAGCTGACTGTCAATCTGACATTAGATTACGAAAATACAGAACTGTCATTATGACTTTTGACTTTGGCAGATTGCAACGATGTTGCTTGTGTTGATAAATAATCTTGCCAACACGCTAAAGCGCTTGCTATGTTGTTTTTGGAAAGCACTATACAAATATTGCTAAGTGTAAACTGTAAGGTGCAGAGTACAAAATGCAAGATATTTATTTTGTCAAAATAAGTATAACAAACATGGTCTTTGGAGTTAATACGGCATTAACTCCAAAGACCATGTAAATCAGTATAAAATATTAGCGTGTTTATTTTGCTATCTATAAAATTTAGGGGGATTATATTTTATATACTTACTTAAGTACCTATATATAGGTATCTTATAAAAAGTTAACGTTGACTTTATGCCATCATTAGGTACGTATGGTAATCAATACTTCAAGTCTGCGCTAACTTTTTTTATGACAGACCGAATTACTGTAGGAATCAATTGTATCGTAGATTATATACCTACAGAACTAAACAATGAGGTACACAATATCTACCTAGGTACCTTCATACATGTGCTTACAGTTAAGTATATCAATTTCAGTTAAGTTGAGTAACCTTTATTTTTCCAGTTTGAATTCCATGTAGGTAATTCTAACCCGTTCGCTTCATAATAATTTACAATTGTGTGGTTATTTTTTCTCAATCCTACAACTTATTAATTCGCTGCCCGAGCCGGGTTTCTTTTATAACTTGAAAGAGATATCATCGACTTGATGTATTGACGCCATTCGTAAGCGCAGCGGGGAGCGCGCGCGCTGGACATTCCAAATTCAAATTAAATTAAAACGCGGTAAAACAACGCGTTTCCGCCTTCGCTATTCAAATTTGAAAGATTCGATCTTTTCTAATTTGTCTATGACCTACTTCACTATTTCGACAAAATTAAATACAATTTTCTTGGAGTAAAAAAATGGGTTGATTTAATTAACAAGGTATTCTTTGCTAAGCTTCTCACAAATAAGTAGAACTTAATAAATAATTGTCTGCGGTTGATTGTAAGCCACATTGTTAACAAAAAGCGAACTTCCGACACGAAGGCGTGAAGATTGTTTTATTATGTAAATCCTGGCATATTACTTTTAAATTAAATTAAAAAAATGTCGTTTCCATTCTTGATTTCGAGTTAGAAGTATGGGTAAGTAGATATATAACAAAGCTTAGAACATCGTGTTGCGATCACCGCCCTGCAGCGGCCAGCCATGCAACCGTATTATGCATCGCGTCGAACATCAGACGCTTATTTGTGTCCGAAAAGTGCTCGAAAGACTTAAAGCTTTCTCGGTTGATGTATGGCGACGACACGTGAATGCCGACCTTTATATTCAAATCGAGGGTATTCAAATGTGCTTGTTGTCTATGCCACGGTTGACAATTCGCGGGCACTTTGAAAAAGGAACGCGGGAAACGTCATATCATCGTCGGCGATTCGCATTTCGAATGTTGTTTTTTGGAGCGTCGATACGCATCTGGCTACTGGGACTCTGGGAGCCATGTCGAGCGGTTTGCTTTTATTGGGTCGATTGTGCCGAGGAAGATATAGTTTGCGATCGGCAGATATTTGACGTGGGAGGCTGATAAAGTTAGTGTTTCGCGGAGGGTCTCGGTGCGTTAACGAGGGACTGAGTAATGAGAGACGCTATTGTGATTTGAACAATGGCTGGTAGCGATGGCTATTGTTTCTATTATTGAAAATGATATCGGATAACGATGGCCGATGTAACTTAAGTCCGCCACCTGCTCAGAGAAATTAAATGGGTGCCCTGCCCACGTTAGTACTTTAAGCAGGACTTCAAGTGCGCGACATTTTTAACGATGGTATCTGTATGAAATATTATTAAGGAAGATATGGGCGTGTGTTTCGTAAGGGGCATAATTAGGTGGATAGCTGCGAGGTAGGTTATTTGCAAATGGCGGAGGGTTGGTTGATGCAAATCCGTTGAGTCTCCGACGTCGCACATCTGCATACAATGACGCCGCTCCAGTTTCGATGTAATTTACTGCTGATCTCGTGGCTTAGATGTCGCCTGCAGATATCACGTCCCTAACTTAAAATATTTTCAAAGAATAATCTCTCTTTTAGAATCCAGGCTCCTTGAAAATGAGTTTGAAAACCAAATACCTAACCGTGACGAAGCTTTAGTAGGTATGACCGCAAAGATCCTAGTTTATGTACTTACTTAAGTTAAAGCCTAATTACAAAGATCTGTCTATATCTAGTTTGAACGGGTCGATTGAAAACCGGTTGATGTTGACCATTTTTAAGCTGAAGGCGACGGTCAGCGCCTGAACTTTGACAGCTGTCGGGCTATTGCTACAGGGTTCTCTGTAATCAAGCCAATTAGGCTATTCAACCATAAAACTAAAACAAATAAAATATTTAAAGTTCGATAGGTTCGATACTGAAACTTAAAAACTGAAGCCTGTTTAGGTTAAAATCATGAGCCCCATCCTATACTCTGCTTCTCCTACGTCTAAGCCTTCTTTACGTAAAAACGCTATAATATTATTATTGTTTATGGATCATAAATTATTTGGGCGTTCATTGTTTATCATTGGTAAGTATAAACAATGTGTTTTTTATCATCTGTTGCCACCAATTACTGTTCGGAACGCCCAGCCTTGACAAATTGGTCTGTCGAGCGTTCGCGCCCTTTTTCACATTACAATATGGCTGACATCTTTTTGTTTAAATTAGTGATATTTTAAATCATTGACTAATTATTTATGTCAAAATATTTTATTCCTTTTGTATTGTAAAAAAATAATAATTTAAGTAGTTTTTTTTTTGTTCAAGGCTAGAAAATCGGGTTGTAACATCAAATGTGTAATAATTATGTTATGTATTTTACTTGTATGCTGTTGTCAGGTTGTCACCTTTAGAGCCATGAAGATCTGTTACGGGTTCTAACCGCATAACTTAAGTTTATAATGATGATTTGACGACTCTTACTGCACTACCAAACAGAGCATCGATATAACTTTTTATGGTCTATCGTTAATAGAGGTATCGATAGATAAGTTCTGTCATTACGTCAAGTATTTTGACAGGACGTATACGTATGCGTTATCGCCTCACGGTAACATCATGTTAGTCTAGATATATCTAGTCTCTATAGCAACTACCTAACTGAATTAATTCGCAGCTGTCTTTATACAATGTATAGTTTGAATTTACTGTTATCTTTTGAGTAATAATGTAAGTAATAATATAGCCATCTAGTTACTTTAAGTCATTCTGTAACTGGGCACATGTTAGGCGTTAAATATAAATATTCATAAGATCTTTCAATATCTATCTAACAGCACGAATAAAATAAATATATTTAGGTCTTGGTAAAAAAGAAACCTTTAAAATATTTCTAAGACCTTTACTTCTGTATGCGTTTAGCTTTAAAAAAAAAAGGTTTATAATCTGTGTTTGTAAATGATGTACCTACTTAAAGTAAAACAAAAACAATTCAAACAACAGCTATTTAAATTAAGAAACAAACAGTATAGGTCACCTACACATGCAAATCAACGTGTGGTTTATTTATGCAGGCCATTCAACATCGCGAAACAGAATAGATATCTGGGCAGAACTTCAAAGAATTCAATTCAAATGGACCGGCATTGTTGTCTGCAGTTTTATTTCTTTTTAAACCGCTACTTATCTAGTGATGGACGGCCTCACGTCCGTAATCTCGACGTCGATTAATTATTGTCTAAATCGCCAACTCTATTATCGAAATCGACATTACGTCACTAGGGGTGTAGTTTGTCAAAATCACAGCGTTGTCACAATACATCAACGGGATCATTGCATTCTTCCTTTGTGGTAGGTTTTTTTTTTAATTTTAATTCTGCTACCGCGGGCTCGGATGACTAATTGACAGTTGCCTGCGATAGTTTGACAGTTTGACTAATGCTCTTCTATGTTGACTTTCGAGTTAGACGTTTGAATGAAGACAGGAATTATTAGGTGCTGACGTTGATTTTAATGGGATTTTTATATCTATAGTAATACCTAGAGCTTTAGAACACTGTAAATTATACCCACTTATATATTGGAACAAAAGATTAATGAGGATTGCAGGAAGGATTTAACAAATATAAGATTGTATTTGTTTGTATTTATGAGTGTAGACAACAAGATTAATCACCAAGACAACACTGATCAAATGTAGGTCTGTCAAGGCGTACCTGGCTTATACTTATCCATTACTATAGGTATGTCAGTCCAACTTTGCACAGTCATGTCCACATCAAAACACACCCATCGTGACCGTGATGTTAGATAACAGAGGAATTGAGACATCTCCTCGACACCAGGAATTCTGAGCATTTCAATCATTCACCAGTCTCTTTTACAAGAGCTTAAGGTCCAAAATCAGATTGTTTATTGGTCAGCTGATCGGTAAGTTCGATTAGAACAGGGAATATTCAAAGGTTGGTATGTCAACTGCCTTCGTTTGTTTGTTTAGCTCTGTCAAGGTGACAGGGTTATTTTTGGAGATTGGTTTTTAGATTATTAATATTGGTATTGATTTTATGTAGGATGAAAGCCAAAGGACTGATAGAGGTTAAGAAGCTACTTGACGCAATCGGCTAGTTATAGTTACTAAAAGCTGTCGTCATCACATTGGTGGTTCCCGCATACTGTGATCCCTAATTATGGCAATACTAAGCTCAAAACCCTTTTGATGTTTTCATGTCTGTGACAAGTAAGCTCTTAGGTTGTATTAAAAAAAATTAGATCACCATAACAAAATAAGAAATCAGAGGGCTTAGTCCGAGCCTGCATTTTAAAACTCCCTACTCTCGAGCCGAGAGTCGTCTCTCGGATGTCCTTATATTTTTGTAAGAAGAAGAGAGAGAGATCCGAGAGACGACTCTCGGCTCGAGAGTAGGGAGTTTTAAAATACAAGCTCGGACTAAGGGCTCTGCTTGATTTAAAAAAATCTTATTCTGGTCATCAAAACAGCAATGCATCACATGTAGCTTTAAAAGCTTAATTTGCGGAGCAGTGGCCAGTGCATCAAGGCGTGGTCAGGGCGCGGCATGCAATGCATCGCACGCGAGGCATCGGCAGTGGCGATATCTTTGATAAATTGCTAGCGAATGAGGGTAGTTGCTTAATTGCCCTTTGTTGCGGGTTTGAGGCGTAGATTTGTAAATCGCGTTAGTGAGTTTGATAGGGATCGTTTTGTTAGTTGCATGCATCTAAGTATCTACATGCCTACCGTAATCAAATGTTTTAAAGCTTTTTTTTGAAACTTTTTTACTGTCCATTTATGATGTTAGCTCGTGTAATATAGGGTTAGAAGTAGGAACTCTAATTCTATCGTGGTTGCCTACGATCAGTTTGTGCGTAGCCAAAGGCCCCGGAAGTATAAACCATCTATAGACATGCAAAGCTAAGCTATATTTACTGTACTTGAAAACACAAGTCCAAAAAATATAAATGGACTTTACTTTAAGTAAAAGTATTTACTTAATGATATGTGAAAAATATTATAATCGCCAATCATTTATGGAGCCATCTGCTGCGAGTATTACGCTGCTCAATGTTTATCTAAATGCATTTCCTTCTTTATCGTACAGCTTGGATGACGTAATTAATTCGATATTTCGACACATTCGTTCGTTTCAGCTGTTGGCGGGAGCGGCCATGTTTGTTGACGGAGCGCGCGAAATTATCCAGATTTCGCGCGCAAACTCTTCCTACGCGATTTGTTTATAATCTCTAGCAAAGCGGTAAGTACACAAACCCGAAAATTGTGGTTTTGCCTGAATTTAAGCTGTAATCCCTCTATTTAGAGTTGCTATTGCGCAGGTTTACACGTTTTTCATGTGCCCATTGTTTATAATTCCCGCGTAGCGTAGCTGAGATGCGATCAGCCGTGCACGCTTCGTAATGTTTATTTTGATATTAATTTAGAAATGCCACAGTTATTGTTATAATAATGTGTTTATGAGATCTAAAAGAACTATAATGGGATGGTAAATGTATTGTTTTGCAAGCGCATGCATTTAAATAAAGCTTTGTCGCAACTAATCTGCATCTATTTTTTATCTGATTCGTAACCTTTTCTCTAAAATTTATCTTATATTACTGATTAAGTACTTAATTATTTTTAGATCTTCTTTATCTAAGCCATCAAGGTGTCTGCGAGAAACGGAACGGAATGATCATTGAACCAATTTGACGATGCAAATCTGAATATTTATTAGTCTTTAGGTGGGGCTGGCATACCATATTTGGCAAAAGCCCCAAATTAAAATTGAATAAAAAAAACTGAATATTAAAATACTTATTTCAAGTATAGAACGGAACTTTTCAGAGCATAACTTCTCCATCGACAAGACGCATGACCTGCGGTTGGGTTATGTTTTTTTTTAAATCCTCAAAGCTGGCATTAATCCGTCGACATAAAAGACCGACGCTGGCTGCGCTGCGGGAGACTGGCAGGTGTTCGAGGAAAAAACTATTCTAATGGCCAAGGGTGATCTATACCTTGGGAAATATCGAGATATATCAATGGAAATGAGTTCTATTGCATGGAGGCACAATATACATTTCATAAAATTTGTTGGGAGGATTTAAACATATTATTTATTTAAATATGAGAAACGACTTACAAAAACTCGGATTTTTGATGAAAGTTTGGCCAAGAATGGCTTCGAAAGCTCAACGAGAGTATTTTTAACTTTGACTTAAAAAAAAGAGATTTGCTACTGCATTGCTTATCTACTTATCAAAACTTAAAGTCTTCGATGTTTGACTAGGAGACTTAGGAGAGAATAAAATAAGAATTAGAACAGTTTATTATAAAACTGTATACTTGATATAAACTTTACAAAACTCTATAAGTAGATGAATTTCTTTTCGAGGTCTGTCTTTACATACTTATAAAACCCCTGAATTAGATAAACGCCCGCAGCGCCCCTGCCGGCTTAAGGGCGGAACCAATCGTTCTGTTTTGGGTCATTATTTCATAATTATTGATAACGAATTGTTTTAAATTAAAACAAAGTATTGCTTTCAATGCCTACTTTGTTTAAGTAATAATTTCCTTGCGATCTTTTATGTGTATAATTTAACTTGTTTTTAGAAATAAATAAATATTCACGTAAGTATTCACATATTTACATTAAAAAAATGTCCAGCAATGTCTGATTCAATAAGTACTTATTTATGCAAAATGTATAAAATTATGTCAATATACTTATGTAAATTTTAGGTTTAGGTTTAAAGAATTTATTTTTCATAAAGACATGTTGTCACTTACATGAAAAATTATCTAATAGTAGGTAGGTTAGTATGTCGTTCCTTTAAAGTAGGTTAGTAAACAAGTATAATGTGAAAATTGTATAGTTAGGTAAATGATGTAAATAGGTACAGTAAGTTAACAAATAGATTTTTTTTAAAAAGTAGTTTTCAATAATATGTTGTTGTAATTTTGATTTGAATACATTAAACGAGTCTATATTTTTTATAATTGAAGGTATTTTGTTATAAATTTGTTTCAAAAGTGAACATTTTTTTGCCATAATTTTTGCTTACCCGCGGCAGCACCAGAAAGCTGATTTATATACTGTAATAGTCGTCATTTTGTGATATTTATGTATATATTCCATATCTATGTATTTATTAGTTAGGTAAGTTTGCATCAAAGAACATTCATAAATTAAAACAGAATTTTATTAAACTTTTAACATTTTTATGAACGCACAAAGATATATTTCTTGGAAGTACAAAAGGTTATAAAATAAGGTTAAACTTGAGTGGTACAAAACTGACAGCAGGGGGGCCTAATCGACCCCACGCCGTAGATTACAATAATAGTTTGTAGAGTCAGTACATTTTACTTACTTACTTACAACAAATATTTATAAGTAAGTACATTAAACTTATTTCAGTGTGCATATGGACTTCGAGATATTATTGTAAAAAATAAACATGTTTTTTTATAAAGTTTCACATCATTATTTACGTTGTGATTAAAATGAAAAGAAATATTTTTTTTGTTAAAGTAAGTACTTAAGTACATTAAATATGGTAGGTATAATATCTATCTTATTGTAAATAATGTCTCATATATCAACAGATACGCAAATCTTTAATTTTTTATATTTCCATTATATTTCTATGCATAAAAAATCTCGACACTACTTCTTTAACTACGACGCAATACATTTCTGCTCTCAAATATACTTCAAAAGCGAACACAGAATTAAAACAGCAATGTATATCATACAGATGTGTGTTGCAGATTGTCTATGGTAAGACAGAGTCGTCGACCGAAGCCTTGACCTCCAGTGAAAGTACACTTCATTTAAATTGATTTAATGCTATAAACAAGCTCGAATTAAACTTTGCGCAATGTGTCTGCGATCTCGATCCAATTCGGAATCAATCTCGTTATTCGGAAGTCAATTCGACTCCAACATTTGTGTATTAGGTTCGTGTTTAGTCCATATCATTAACATAATTACTTTAAATTTTTGAAGTGAAAACTTCTTTAGCGGCGCTGGGTGGGTAAAAACTTTCAAACTCGCGTCAGGGTCACGTGACGTCGAAAAAGCGTAAGATCTTATTTAATTTTTATACATTGCTCGTAAAACAAGAGACGACAAAAGAACACACTTGCGGTCACGCGACGTATGACTCAAACAATTAAATAGTGTTGTGGCGACATGACGTGACGATGACGTGGCGACATGACGTGACGTGACGATGACGACGAAGCCAACGAAGACACAGACACATTCGCGCTTGCGCGATGACGTGACGATGACGTGGCGACATGACGTGACGTGACGATGACGACGAAGCCAACGAAGACACAGACACATTCGCGCAAGCGCGAATGTGTCTGTGTCTGTGTCTTCGTTGGCTTCGTCGTCATCGTCACGTCACGTCATGTCGCCACGTCATCGTCACGTCATGTCGCCACGTCATCGTCACGTGACGATGACGTGGCGACATGACGTGACGTGACGATGACGACGAAGCCAACGAAGACACAGACACATTCGCGCTTGCGCGAATGTGACACAACGACATGACACAATCACAATGACACAGACACATTCGCGCTTGCGCGAATGTGTCTGTGTCAGTGTGTCTTCGTTGTCTTCGTCGTTGTGTCACATTCGCGCTTGCGCGAATGTGACACAATGACATGACACAATCACGACTGTGGTTATATTTTTGAAGTGAAAACTTAAAAGTGAAAACACAACGTTAATATTGAAGTTTTCACTTCTGCCGGCACTCCCGGAGTGCTAGCTTTTTTTTTTGTTACACTTTTGGATCAGTTGAGCTATCTATTGATAGTTTGCAACAGTCTGCAGATAGCTCAACTGTTTTTTTATGTAAGTAAGCATGTAATAAATAAGTAGGCACATTTTGTGAATACTGTAATACTTAGTCGAAAGTTTATTTGATAATAAATGTTAAGGTTTAAAAAGTTTTTATGATGACATACTTACAGACTTATTTTGTGATTATGTGTATTTTGCTTCATTTATTTTTATTGTATTTTTTTCTGAATAGTTATGTAAGAATGATTTATTTCAAGTAGCAAGATGTTTTTAAGTCTACAAAAGTGATCCATTCATCGTATTAGTATTGATATGGTATGGTAGCTCTACACTTCGATTGAAGCAAAGTTTTTTATTTGGGAACAGTAAAAAGCAATTTTTATCAACAATTTTTTTATTATTTATCTAACAATAACAACAATTACTTACATAATAGTCAACAACGATTGCAAACAGCAACAAACAAAACAAAACATTATTGTACACACAATAAATTATCACAATAACTGTACATAGTCAATACTAACGGAACAACATCTCCGTCAGATCTACATTAGTCTTTTTTTTTTTTAATATTTACAATGCCTGGCTAATGCAATGAAAGCTTACAGAATAAGCTATGTTTGCATGTTAACCTTTGCATACATCCTCTTTAGTGTTTGCCTCCTTTATGGTGGTAGATGTGTTTGTACACGGGAACATGGACGGGGTAGGGCTTGGGGATTGGGATCTCAACCTTCTTCTCGACCTCAACGGGGTAGGGCTTCTCGACCTCATAGGGGACGGGTTTCTCGACCGTGTATGGCACTGGTTTCTCCACTATTTGAGGGACAATCTAAAACAAAACATACATACGTAAAAATAAAAACTCTTACTAAAGCCTCCTTTGAAAACTTCCCGCCAACGATTCTATAAACATTTTTTTAAGTATTATCTGTGAGTACAGATAAAAAATGTAGAGTAAACGACAGAGCACTGCAGCAAGTAGAGCAGAACCTTTTTTGTGATTCGTCACTGGCAGTCAAGAAAAAGTATTGTGGCCTTATTTAATTACCGATCGTTCTATTTGACGTAATCTGTCACTATCTGTTACAGATGAAGTACGGAATCGTTTGTTTTTTTACTGCACGCACCGCTGCTTGTCGCTTTTACTTTCGTTGTGGCCAGTTGCATTACATAATGAATCGGTGCAGTCAGTTATTATTATGTCAGAATAGCACTTAAAAATACAATGGATCTGATAAGATCGTACATTGTTGAGAGTTGCAGTTTCTTATGCAATTGAAAATGCGGTCGATTGTTATTCTGCGGTTAAATTATAGCAATCAAATTCTTGTGTTTTGTACTTCTTAATAGAAATATGTTTTTAAAAATGTTATGGATTGTTTGCACTGGAATTCAAGCGATATTTTTTAAAGATCATAATTTTTGGCATCTCAAATTGTTACTGCTGTTAGGAATAGGAAATTCTGTAGTCTTAATAGCTTCTAAATGAGGTTATAGGCTCAGAGGGCTGAGCACGAATAAATGTAACAATCGTAAACGTAACATATTTATGATACACTGCTCGCTAACGCTGCTACGTACAACAGTAAATCTGATGTTGACGCGCAGTGTATCTCAAATACATCTGCTTGATAAGTTTACGTACCTTGTAAACTGGGACATGTATCGGTTGCTCCACCGTGACGTGCACTGGGTAGGGCTGAGGGATGGGGATCTTCACGTACTGGGGTACTGACACCGCCACGGGATGGGGGATGGGCACCCCTATCTTCTTCACCACAGTCACGTGGTAGGGCTTGCTGTGGTCCGTGTGAGAGTGACCCTCGGGCTCCCAGTGCTCAGAGGGTACAGGGTCCGCGATGGCTACTGCGGCCAGGAGGAGGATAGCAGCTGTTTTCTGGAAGAAAAACGGGAGTTGTAAGAATTATGGCCATGTGGAAATTTAGTTCGTTTGGAACTGGACGCCAGGACTTGGCTCTTTAAAATATTCTTAATGATTTTTCTGAGTGTATTGACTAATTTACTAATAAACTAAGCTTAAACTTTTATATGTTCGATAATTATTTGGTTGGCTGATCGCTTATAGTATACAAGCAGAAATATATCCATAACTTTATGTTTACCTAACTTCTATTATTTTCTCTTTTATTAAGTATAGTACGGACTCTGTCATATTAGCTTGACAACTGTCAAATCAGGATGAACTATTTACTTATTTATAACTTAAAACTTTTTATAACCTAAAAGTCTAAACAAGCATGCTAGACTTTTGTATTCTTAGTTTGCTAGCAATAATATGCATAATTATTGAATAACAAGGATTTATATATAACTAATATGCAAGATACTCGACCGAATACATATTGAATAGAACGTGATCTTGTAAAATACTTTGTACAAGTTCTTCTTCTTACATCTATTATGACATATGTCAAACATTTTTTTTAGTACGATAGAAGTGTATGGCAATAAAATTAATAGCGGAAAAAATGATGTTGCGTAACTCAGATGTAATTGGTTTACAGAACGGCAGAAGTTAGTAAGAAATCCTTTCACTAGATTATTTTTGATGGTAGAATGAGTTACATAATTTTTACTTTTATCTTTTGATATCAAAACTCAATGGATTTGCACTTTGATTGTATTGTTTTTGAGCTAATATTTAATATTTTTTTGGTTAAAAAACTATTAATTTTGAAAAGATTTTACTTGTAAGTATGATTGCAGGATAATATTTTGGAAGATTTTTATAACGAAATTCATAGATTTTGGTTAAATATAATATATGAATAATATGAAGTTATGTCAAATTAGGACTGAAACTTATTATAGGTTATTTATGTCACTGATAAAAGGATCATAGATGAAAAATATTAGATAAATCCGCAAACACAATTATTAGATAAATGAGATCACAAAAATTCACGGATTTATAGATTAAAAATCTAAGATAAATCCGCAGACACAATTAGATATATCAGATCACTAAATTTCACTTGTTTCACATAAGTATTAAAAAACTTACAAATGCGATCATGTCGAACGATTTAGATAGCGTTGTTGAGTTGACTGTAATGTTCGAGATCCCCACGAGCGTTTTATACTTGGTGAAATGTCGTGTTACCTTTCCATTCAGTGATAGGCCCCCTCGACTGCTAATGTAATACTCTTACTTTTATTACGACCGTACCAAATATACCGCGTACATTGCTGGTTTTCAACCAACGTGTGGAGCACAACTGGTTGTGAAACGGCAATGGTTGATGTGTATAGCAATGTTTGTATTGGTCTTCTGTGGTGAGAGATTGCATAGTGGTTTTCGGGTTTTGTTGTGGACTCGATATGTGCAGGACTTTTTTTTTAAGTACTTTAATAAGTGTTGATAGAAAGTTTTGCGACAATTTTTTTTATTTTTTTTATCATTCATTTAGGTAATTGGGGCTTTATTTTTTTAATCATTCATTTACGTATGTCATGCTCAATAATTTATTTATTTAATTAGATAATGATGGTCTAATATGTTAGTTAAGATGTATTAATCAATATTATCTGTTTCTAAAAATGTATTCACAAACTTACGACTATTACAGTATTTACAAAATGTACATTGGCATATAAAATACATAAGAAACAATTGAGCTGTCTATAGATCGTTTGCAACGGTCTGTAGATAGCTCAACTGTTTCTATTAGTTCAACTTATCAAAATCAGTGTGTCTCGTAGATTTACTTGTTCTCTTAGATTAGGCATTATAAATCATTTGTGGAAGAATTCAAACCCGCACTCGTGTCCCCTGGCAATAGTGTCCGACAAACCGGGGGGTTTACTCAGCTTAAGTCTGACATAACCTGCTGTTCTAACAAGCAGTATCCATGTTGGATTTCCTCATGTCAATTACAAAAATATACTTAAGTAAGTACATAATAATGGGCAATATGGGTCGTAATCTACACTCATATCCTTCAAAGTGGTACTTAACAATACGAGCACTGCTTGGCGGCAGTAATAGGTACGGCGGTAGTACTTCCCCAGACAAGCTTACAGAAGCTCTACTACTACAAAATCATCAGACAACAATAATTAGGTGTATAATGAAACTAATAAAACTATACACCCCAAACGTGATTTTGACCCTAAAAAGTTGAATATTCACCGAGATAATCGACTTTAAAGTTTTTCAAAATTTGACGAAAACTGACAGTTAACGTTAACTTTTAGAAAATAAAAAAGCAAATTCGTATACAATTAACCATTTCCAACAATATTGCATTTAAAAAAGCAAAGAAATCGCGAATTTTGAAAAAAAATTGGCCCAATCGTGGACCATCATTTCAAAACTTTTGAATCGTTGGGACAACGTCCACACCCTTGACCATTTTCGTTCAGATGCCGATAACTTTTGAGATTTATGTCGGATTTTGAAAATTTTTTCGACGTATTCGGATAGAGAATAGCCTAAATAGCAATGCGTTTTAATTTGAGCTCAATCGGACCCATACAGCCAAAGTTGATGGCGGGGGGAGCAAGAGGGGGGACAAAAAGGGGGGATTTCGGATTTTTCTCGTACTCACCCCCTTTTGTTAAGTACTTTTGCATTATTACATTTTCCAATTTAAAAGCCCTTCTGGGAGAACAACCCTGTCAGTCAGTCAGTCAGTGGTAATTTAGCTGTATAGTATTATAATAATTTATCAAAAAGTAATAGAATTCAAATCCACCTATGATAGGCGTCACAGCTAAGTTGTTGGTACATAGTAGTACCTACATACTTCCATGCTGTGGGTCGTGGGTTCGATCCTCATCGTGAGCATATGTTTGTGTGATGAACATAATTTACAAAAATAATGTAATTAGGTATTCTATCAGCAATCTAAGTAAGTATTGGTTCCTATAGTACAAACTTTGCTTAGTTTGGGACTAGAGTGTGATGTGTGAAATTTCTGTGAATAGTTTTTTATTATAATCGCAGGCCAACCTTCGCCCGCCGCGCCTCATCAGTCGTAGGTATCATCGGTCAGATGAATTGAGAATCTTATCCTTTTTATAAGATGGTTAAACCACTTAAAACTAAAAGTTCAGTAAACACGGGCTTGTGACAGGATTTGTGACCGAAATCAAACAAGTTTTTAATTACAAAGAAATATAGAAAGGAAGAGATTGTAAGACAAGAAGGGACTTGCACCGCGAATGTGACCAAAGACGCCGCGGGCGCGCTACGTAACGCACCGCGAAAAAAAAACAAATTGTGCGGTCCAAGTGCATAGGAGAACGCGATCATAAACACAAGATACTAAAAACTATCACATACTTATAATTATATTGGTTTGTAATAAATATATAACAGAAACAAAACCGACTTTCAATCATGAACAACTAATACCAAATTCAAATTTTTAGTAAGTAGTTAAATCTGTGTAGGACCGCTCACTGAAGTATCTATCAAACAAAAAAAAGAATCACCAAAGTCGGTTAACAATTGGCGAAGTAATCGAGTAACATACGCTTAAAATAACACATACTGTCGAATTGAGAACCACCTTATTTGAAGTCGGTACATAAAATGAGACATTTTTACTGTCCAAAAAATATGTTTATGCTATAGGTATAAAACTTTCATGCAAAAGATATAAACGCGCTCAATGAGACTTCCTATAGAATATTAAGCAAGAGAAAGATAAAGCGAGTAAAAAGAGAATGTGAGAGACTTTTGTGAATATTAAAAAAAAATAACAATGATAAACGGAATAAGTTTCCTTTATTAAAAAAAAAAAAATTTTTCAAGAGAGTCAAAGTAGAAAATACTTACTTGTTTTATTTTAAGAGTGGATATTTCCTTTCTAGTGATGGCCGATAGCTTCATGTTGTCGCTACCGCTTGTGACTTTCACCACACTGGTAAGGTGAAGCCTTCTTCCGGAGACTGCCTTCCGCGTTGGTCCGGTTCTGTAATAAGTGGCGGCCTCAATATAACGGTTGTTATATAGCGGCAACTGCTACGGTGGAAACAGTTTTAACTAAGGATTTTATTAACGCAAATCATGTTTTATACCAAAATAAATGTATTAACGAACATTTTCACACATCACACTCAAGTCCCAAAATAAGCAAAGTTTGTACCTGATATGGGAACTAGATTGTTGATAGAATACATTTATACTAAGGTACTTACTTTTTTTTGTAAATACATATATGTACTATGTACATACAATACATATTATTTCTTAATATTTAATTCATTTCATTTACGTAAGTGATTTTAAAATTTTTCATAATGGACGCAGTCTGTACCTAGGTACACATATTAAGCAACTGGTTACGCTGAAACAAAATCTTACGCTTTATGACATACATAGATATCGTCACCGTTTTTCTTAAAACATGACTTTAATTTACATACTTACCTATTTACCCCGAAAATAACATGAAATGAAGCTCTACTTAATAATTACGGGTAATTTCGATCTCTGATCTCTGAAGCCAAAATAACTACAAATGACGCAAACACTAGGATTGAGAGCCTTTTAGATTCAGAACCACATTCGTCAATCTACGCGCAAAACGCACGTATGACTGCTCTAGTAAAAATAAAGTGACAAGTATGAGTTGTCAGT
This sequence comes from Ecliptopera silaceata, assembly GCA_932527185.1. Taxonomy (NCBI): domain Eukaryota; kingdom Metazoa; phylum Arthropoda; class Insecta; order Lepidoptera; family Geometridae; genus Ecliptopera; species Ecliptopera silaceata. Next base: position 1,180,734 of record OW052208.1, on the reverse strand, counting down.
CAAGAAAGCCTCAAGAAATGAAGATGGCTAGACGAAATTGTAGATTTATTTTATTTATTTAACAAAATCCACAGGTCTTAGGTTATATACAATAAGGTAAGTATCTTAAAAATATATCATACAGCCAATAACGGATTTACATTTTTTGTGTAAAACTGTTAATAAAACGACAATCACTAAACTATAACTATGCAAAATCTTCTCACGTTTTTGAAAGTACTTAAATAATACTTAGATAGGTATAGCAGGCAAGAATTGGACAGAAAAAGCGGCAAATAGAAAAGATTAGAGACTTTTGGAGGAGAGCTATACCCGCAAATTTTTAAATTATATTTTATTTTTTTATACGTGTTTCTGTAAATAATTTTAAGGAATAAAATGGCTTTTTTTATTAGTCGTCAGTCAGGCCCGATTAAAAATAAATGTGACAGTCGCAAACGTATCGACACGTATTCGAGTGACACCGTTGACGTTAGCTCGACAGTTGAACGTTGCAGGTCATCGCGGGCCCCGATCGTGCTAAATTGTAACGTAAACGGTTCGTATAGCTTTTTACAGCGATACAAAGTTGCACACGCTACGTACACGTTACGTTGGTGAATCTTAGCTGCTGCTTAGGCGAACCGTTAAAGTTACAATTTAGTAAAGGGCCCCGATCTGTGTGCCTTGAATGTGCTAACGTTACGATACGTTTACGTGCGTCACGTTTATTCATGCTTCCCTTTTACTACTCACTACACAAAAATTTTTAAAACGTATTTTTTTAATCTAATCTCTCTACTTCTCGTCCCACTGCTGGGCAAAGGTCTCTCAGTCCTTCCACTCATCCCTATTCTTCATATTTGTTTTTTTTCGTTTACCAATTTTACTAAAACGTATCGTGATCGTCTCTCCATCGCATCTTTGGTCAACCCACACGCCGAGTTCCATATTAAAAAAAATATATAAATGATCAATACAAATGTGTGTCAATTATATTTCACTACAATGGGTATAATTAACACTTTCAGTAATTATACTCACGCAGATGCATTCCACAAGCCATTAGTGCCATTAGTGCCGATTATGATATCATATTGGAACTGCGATTAGGGTTACGCAAGAAGTGTGAGTTCGATTCCGACAGATATTACACCGATAATACCTACTACATACCTGGAATTAGTGAGTATTTAAAATTACTACTAAATGGCGTAACTTGCATTCATTACGCAGAAGAGCTTAGCTCTTAAATAAGAAGAAGAAGACTACTAAATACGCTACTATTTGGATATGTTTACATTTGTCACGTTTGTAGCCTCGAGGTCCGACCACAAATAAATGTAACAACTGCATATTTATATTGCATAATGTATAAAAACAGTGTTGTATTCAAGTGACACTACGCGTTGACGCTCGACTATCGAACGTTGCAACGTCACCATACAGTCTTGAACGTGCTAACGTTACGATACGATCGTCACATTTACTTACTACATTTTGTACGATCGGCAAATATTTATTCCGGTCATTCTGCGTATATTTGTAATAAAAAATATCTATGTAATGTATTGTATTAAGTATGTCAGTCTTCTAGTACCCATAACACAAGCTCTGCTTAGCTTGAGGCTAGATGATGTTGTGTGGATTGTCCAGCATTATTATTATTTACTCATGCTTACCCCTCTGACCAAGAGAATAGGTACAACTGTCAAGATGCAATCTAAATGACATTTAACACGACGCTGTTCAATTAGTACCTCCAGCTGCGCCGTGACCGAGGCGTTGCATCTAATTAATAAATTAAACTATCCTTAAGACAAATCGCATTGCGATGGGTCAAGAATAATCAAGATAGAAGGGTCATCGGTGACAGAAAAGGCACCAGTGTTTTTGAACGTGAATTTATTTATTACAAACAAACAATTCGAACGGTTTGCAAAACCAATTACACGAATTATTTAAATTTAAAGTTACTTACATGTCAATTAAATACAAAATAATAATAAACATACAATAAAAGTCAAACAAGCAAATTAGATAAAATACTTACAAAATATGTAGATAAAAATACAAAAACATCAATTAAGTTAATACACATATTCCCTATATTCTATTAAGCTCAAAATTGTAAGTTTAATGCTATCACTTTGAAAAGTCTTTGCTAATAATACTATGGAAAGTATATTGTTGAGTGAGTAACTAGTGCTCGCAGTTTCATCTTATAGTAAGCGTCAACAATTAGTTTAAGAAAAAAAAAAAATATGTTACTGGTAACCTTGTACCAGGCCGTAACAGGCCAGAACTTACGGCCTAGAACCTGTAAGTTTCTTACCCGTTCTTCTAGGCTCTGGTAGCGTGGAACTGGCACCTAGAATCACCTATACATATAACACGATTCTTAAAGATCAACGTGATTTGATTCCTGAAATCAGGTTAACAGGGGGATCCTATTAAAAAAACACTTTTATTTCAACGGTTTATACGTCATGCTTTCTCATAGTCTCAACTGTAGATATATTTGAGACCACACAGGCAACACTCCCGCTGCTCTCAAGCGTCAACTGTCATCTGTCAAAATAGGAGCGAATTGATTTATCGGTACCTACATCTCAGTAGGTGGCGCACATGTGCTGTCAATTGAACACAACGCTATTGTAAACCGTGCTTGGGCGATAGAAATGTCATGTTTGAGTTACTGTCTAAGATGCAAAACAAGATGGTAGTACTTTCTCGGACAAGCTTTTATGCTGGGGCCACATTAGCGGGCTACGGCGAATATTCGTGTTAACGCGATGTATGTGGCCGGGTACATCGTGTCATCGCGTAGTATTTAGACAAGAAGATCGCCTATACCCGAACACGATGTTTTTGTCGCGCCAACACGATACGAATATTCGCCCGCTAATGTAGCCGAAGCATTTTACAAGAAACTCTACTGCTACTAAATCTAAAGTTTAATTTAGTACTTAAATTAGTTGATCAGTGTTTAAATAGCATATCTAGACTACTAACATGTAAAGTTTGAGTTCGTGTCTACGATTGCCATAATATTTTTGACAGGCGCTGTCATGTCATTAGTCATCTCGCCGCGGATATCCGCAGGCGCTGGACCAATGATTGATGATTCTTTTTATAACGTGCACTATTTTAAAAAGCAATCAGAGTTCAAGTTTAACTGTCAATAAATTAAAATAAAATAATTGATGTCGTGACAAATGCATTATTAAAAAACACTTATGTACTAACTTAACATTTTAAAAAGGAAATAGTAGACAAGTAGCCTGTTTGACAGTCAACCTGTCATTTCGAAGTACTTTTTAAATTTATTCATTGTAAAGGCCCGGGTTAACAATAGCTTTATGGTAAAACATAAAAGTTTATGCGAGACATTTTGATTTACAATAATTTATATTATGTGACGCGTGACCTAACTAATTACTTAATTATTGAGATGAAGGGGGATAAAAGTTTAATCTAGATTTAAAAATAAACTATTCCATTTTTAAGTTCAGCGTTTTTAAAAATGTAATGTCGACATGGCAAGTTTCCCGCGCTCGGGCCGCGCCAATCGTCCGTCACGGCCGCATTTTCCTTAGGCTTCGCGTTTCCCGCGCTGCCTCGATACGTCACCCGGCGGCGCGGGGAGGCGCCGATCAAAAGGCCGCCAATCAACAAATACGCCATGTTGTTAATGGGGCGGAGCCGTCAGTCCCACGTCATTCCTTCTCGTTCAAAATTCCAGTTTTCCCACTCGCACGCACCGCGCTCTGATTGGCGGGAGCGCAATTAAACCGCGGGAATTCGAATTCTATTTTTGAAGGAAATGTTTTTTTCAGTTCGTGTTTATAGCTCGCGAGCGCTACTGCAGCATTTTGCGGCACATTAGGAGGCGTTTACATAATGCGACTTTTTAAAATGGCGTGTTTTACATAACGTAAATCCTTTGAAGATTTATGGTATTGAATTAACACATTTTGATGCGGTTTCTTGATGGATTTATTGGTAGCAGGGGTATAAATTGGGCTATAAATTATATAAATATGTTATACGTCACAGGTGGGCGTCTATCCTGCTTGGATATTAACCTTTGAGTTGTTGAAAGTTGGATGATTTGAAATAATTTACATTGTTGCTGTCTTAATCAGAGAAAATAGGCCGCAAAAGTTATTTGCACTTTCAGCAAATTAATCTTTCACTGGATAAAGTTAGCACCTACTTAATTTAAATTACTTGAATGACAATTTTAGGTTATATGCGACTTGATGTCTTAGAGTGATGGACGCAGTGCGTTACCTCACAGAGTATTTACACTCTGTGACGTAATACGTTGTAGACAGGTAGCTCCATGATTTTAATCATTAAAAAAGATCTTATTCCAGTAGCATAGATACATAGAAAATAATCGGAAAAGAAGGAAATGCGAGTGGAATTAGTATCTACAGTTTATGATTATATTGTAAAAATCTTTCCATATTTAACTATGTAGGTACTTACAACTGACTTGAATATTGACTTTAAACATTCCACAGAACCATATAACCCCAAATTAAATAACTAAACCTATAATATGTATATACTTACTTATAGAATACTTATAAAGTAACCCCCAAAATGAGTCTGTGTTCATCATACAATCATGTTCGCGGTGATGATCGAACCCACGACCCACAGTATGGAAGGCAGAGCTGCTACCATCTGAGCTGTGACGCTTGACGCCATGCAAATGTTTTTGTGAAACATAAATATTTGTTCTGTGTCTGTTAATTTGTCTAAACTAATATTATAAAGAGGAAAGATTTGATTGTTTGTTTGTTTGTTTGCATCAAATAGGCTCCGAAACTACTGGACCAATTTTAAAAATTCTTTCACTGTTGTGAAGCTACATTATCTGTGCTGAACATAGACTATACTTATTATATATTTAAAAAAAATAGGGATCCTTACTAAAACTTCAATTATGTAAAGGCTACCCGTGCGAAGCCGGGGAGTAGGTACTACTAGTATTCTATAAATGTATTCACAAAAAAAAAGACATTAGTATCAGCAATCTAGTTCCGATAGTAAAAGTTTTGCTTAGATTGCGACTAGAGTGTGATGTGTGAAATGTCCATGAATATTTATTTGCTATATCATAATCATTTATTATCATAAGTCCATTAGTAAGTTGACAGGTGGGTTGTCAGCTACCTACTACCTAGGTAGGGGCTACCTAGTAGTAAGTAGGTAGATACGCGGTAGTCAATATAATGTATCTAGATAAGAAAACTAGCTACAGGATGGTTTGGTTTTGTTGTAAAAAAGATAAAAAAACTTGTCTGTTTTTTTTCCTAAATAAGCATTTGACACTGACAGATTTGTTTGACAGGCGGAATTAAAAAGAAGAAGAACTTTAAAGATATATTTTATAATGCAGCATGTGTTATGTGTCACAGCTTCAAACTTCAAACTTCAAATGACATTTCTAAACTAATAATATTATAAAGAGGAAAGATTTGATTGTTTGTTTGTTTGCATCGAATATTCTCCGAAACTACTGGACCGATTTCAAAAATTCTTTCACTGTTGTGAAGCTACATTATCTGCGCTGAACATAGGCGGAATATGAAATAACATAATATAACAAATATAATATAACACATATTAAATAATGATATTATAAGGCTACCCGTGCGAAGCCGGGGCGTAGGTACTACTAGTATTCAATAAATTCACAAGGATCACTTCAAACGTCTTACATACTAGATGATTCATTTCTTATTAGATTAGATGAAAAAAGCTCATTTGGTAGGTCGAAGCTTTGCTTTCCATGCTGTGGGTCGTGGGTTCGATCTCCACCGAGGATAAATATTTGCGTAATGGCATAGGTACAATGATGTTTGTTTCGTTTTTGATTATTACACTTAGGCTATTTTAACACGTAAATAAAATATTTACTACAAATAAAATAAAACGCCGCAAACACTAGTAAACAATAAATAATCTTTCTTGTGTAAATTTAATGTTAATTTCAATAGTAATTTGCATAAATATACGTATTCCTTGACACGTATTTTTCCAATATTCGCAAATATATTGAGTATTTATTATTAAAAATGAAATATTTTAAAGAAATTTTAAGTTCTTTGTAATAAAATAAAAATCTTTGACAGTGTTCATAAAAGGCAAGACATTTTATAATTTAAAAATGTTTCAATACGGTATGAGTTTTAACGTTGATTCGAGTTCTGTAATTTTGTTGATGAAGTTAATTATTTAAGTACTTATAAGTATTATTTTAGTTAATTTTGTTGAATGTATACTGGAACCAATACTGGAAACCGAAGTACATCACAAGGAAACAGAAAATCTACTGGACACTACTGATTAAAATTCCCATAAATGTCTTAATCAACAAACTCAATCAAATAATTTAACACAAGACATACTCATACACTACACACTACACAAACTTATTACACACACATCCTAACATCCTCTCTCACACACACACATACAATACCTCTGGCAATGACAATTCACATAATGTATCTTATTTCTATTTTTAGTTACTAATTTAGTTAAGGTTTAGGACTACTACTTTGTTATTTTTGTTATTTTCAAGCCACAAAACAAATAATGTGAAGTTCACTAAAACTTTTTAAGATAGGTAATTTAAGAGAGTCTGCGACGAGTCGCTGTGACCCCGCTTTACAGGCTTTTGTCCTAGTGCGGGGAACAGAGTCACTGAACGGTACTATAACTTTAATTGTGCCTTTAAGGTTGTTTTCATTTTTGTAAACTTCTGTACCAGCCACCATTATTTGAAAATAAATAATTTTTACTTTTTACTTTTTTTTACATAAATATTTTGAAATAAAATTGAAATTATATACTTACTAATAATAAAATAAGTATTTATTTGTCTTAAAACAGGTTTGTCTTAACATAAGGTCTTAGTTAGTTAAAAAAATATATAATAAATTGATGGAATTTGTTCCCTATAGGTTTTGTAGGGAAAAATTCACAATTTTGCCTTTACGTGAGCAACTACGATTTTGACTGAAAATAACATAAGTACATTACAATTAAATAACAAAAAAAAACTGTAAAATTATCTGTCTTCTTATTAGAAAGATATCATTTAAAAAGGATGTAGGTAAACAAAATTTTTATCTCGGTATCAAGGTACAGGATTCAAACCTAAGACCTTAGATTTCAAACTGTTTTATTTTCCCACTATTCATCACTTTCAGAAGATAATTTATCACATTTTTAGAATTAAGAATGCTATAATTATTCAACGTAGCAGGTTGAACAGTTTTATAGGAAAAGTTTTTATTCAAAGATTATTTTATACTGAACGCAGTTTGTGAGAGTTCAAAAAAAAACTAAAATCAAGACTAGCGGCCGGTTTCTCGAACGATGATCAACGAAAAAATCAAATAATTACTATGTGTCAAACTCGGATCAATCGTGATCAGAAACCGGCCGAAAATCTCGTCATATTTTTACACTTTCGATCTTTTTTCAAGAATCGAACAAAATATTCTAAACTCAGGTTTTATTTGGTTCCATTTTCAAAAAGTGTTTTTTTTTAATCTCACTAATTCTCACTTTTAAATATTTATTTTTATTGACCTTTGCCCAGCAGTGGGACGAGATAGGTTAGGAAAAAAAATGTTTCATTGAGTTAAATATTTTTTCCTCATTCAAAATTTGCATCTACGACACGCAAGATTATTACAATTTCTTGATTTTTATCCGTTTTTCCGACAATGCGTTGTTAATAATGATACATATTTTATTATAAAATGTAAGAATATATAGGTTTAAAGACATTTATTTTCTCATAAAAACACATACATAGTTCACTTATAATGAGATTACAATGAAATTTTAAAACTATTGTATTTGTTTGCCTCTTGATGGCGCTATTGTAATTTTTACTTAGATTATATTATTTACTTAGACAATGTGCTTACATATTCCTTTAATTTTAATTTATATACCTTTATGGACTCACATTCTTTAATGCTATTAGGTAAATTATTGTAAAGTCTCTCAAATAATATTGTTTTTTTTTAGAAAAACTACGACGACACAGATATATTTCCAAGTAATATTATTCATTAATATTCCTAAATCGTTACACTTCATTAAAAATGAAATGAGTTAGATTATCGTCCCGAATAATAAAATACAACTTACAAATTAGTTTCTCTCGAGTTCTTTGAGATAATAAGAATCTTTTAGTTCGTCAATAATTAAAATAAAAACTCTAAAGGCTTTTAAAGTATTTTTTGTATAAATAAGTTATTTCCCAGGATCGAAGCTTATTCAGTTTAATGTATTTTGTTAATAGTCACGCTTGTAAGAACTTACGATTACGAACTTATTGGTCTTATCTAGGGGAGACCAAGGAGGGTTGTTACAATTTTTACTTAAAACCACATATCTCAATAAAGAAGCATAGCACAGTTATCAACTTTATGTCTAAATATAGAGCAATCTTTTCTTTATCAAAAACAGTCATGACAATAAATGAAAGTTGTAAGGTTTCTGAGAAAATCTACCAAAACAGAAACAACTCAATCTGTAACAACTCTCCTAACACCGAGGTAAGTTGTGACAGGCACCAAGGTAAGTTGTTACAGCTGTTTATCAATACTATATTTGATAGGTAAGATGACTTTTATAAGAATTATAAAACACACACCCTTTAATAATACTTCAATTATTATTTGGCATAATTGTTGAGACTACAGACATTAAGATTATAAGAAATAAATATTTTAAAGTAACTATGGCATCATGACAATATCAGCCGCTATAAAATATGTCTGTAATCTAATATATTATGACAGACGTACAGCAGCTCACTCCTAGTGCCATTCTCGACCAGCCTTTCCACTCCTGAACTGAAACCTTTTGATTGGATTGCTAATGACATAAAATTCAAAGCAAACAAACTAAAATAGGAGAGTTGTTACAGCGTGTCACAACTCTCCTAGGTGTCGAAAATTACGACCTGGTCAGAATAAACATTCATAATTTCACAACAACGTAAAGGATCATCAAAACAACGTCACTATTTGAAACTTCAAAAACCCTACAGTATACAAAAAAATAACTTAACCACCTAAATTTAATGTGCCACGATATAAATATAACCAAAATTTTGACAAAAAATTTACTTTTCGGCTTTTTTTTCATGCAGACGTCGTACTCGGGCAACCATTTGCCTGGTGCCCGAGGCACTTGTTTCATCAAGAAGCGCATCTAAAAAGAATCAATTGAGTGGCATTGCCAGCTCACTAACGATCATAGGTTCCGAGAAATCGGCTTTGTAACAACTCTCCTCTGTAACAACTATCCTAGGTCTCCCCTACTTTGAATCAAAATAATAAATAAATAAATAATGCTGGATAATCCACACATATCTAACCCCAAGCTAAGCAGAGCTTGTGTTATGGGTACTAGAAGACTGACATACTTAATACAATACATTACATAGATAGATATTTTTTATTATAAGTACATATAAATTACCCAGAACACCTGGCATAAATATTTGCAGAACGTACAAACATTAATCCAAAAGGAATCGAACCCGCAACCTCCGCGTCGCAGGCGGACCATAGGGCGGACCATAGTTCATAAGAATGTATTGATGACGCATTTTAATTTTGGCATAAATCTAATAGAAAATAAAAAATATACAGTTTACATTAGTTTTTACAGTTAAATCATGAAAAAGTATAAATAAAAAAAACCAATCAATGTAATTTGACAATTTCGTCCGCAGGTTCTTAGCAAAAAACCTATTTGGTTAAAGTATTCAATTATGTATAACAGCAAAAATATATTGACGAACAAACCGACAAGTAATTTTACAGCAGTCAAGATTTAAAGCCAGTGGTTAAAACTTTGACGAAACACTTTCTTCAGAATATTTTAATTTATTTTTTTGTAATATATGAACATATAAAAATCCTTCATACATCGAAGACTGTACTTTATCTCGGATAATTTAAAAATAATAATGAGCAGTCAAATTAAATGTAGAAGGTGACAGTTCGACATAAAACCTTTTTACTTACAAGAATTTACGTTCCGAAGATCATTTTTAAATTATACGATGTAGGTAGGTACAGTCTAGCGGAACTCTCGAACAAGACTTGTACTTTTGAAATTCGAAAATACTAAATGTATGAAACGTAAGTCGAATTTTGAAAGTTCGATTTTGTCTATGAAACTTTTTGTAGAGTGGAGCTTCTTAGAACCCGCGCAGTTTTGGCCAAGAAAAGTTTGGTAATCTAAATTATAAATTAATAATAATTTAATACCTAATATAAAAAAAGAATAGCTACCGGATTGAGGTTTTTAATAACAGATTTAAATATCATATAATTTACTAATTTATCTAGCTTTTGCGTCTAATCTAGATTTATACAGTATCAGGGACAACTTTTTATCCATACCTACTTTGAAGAATGTGACTGAACTTTACTGTTTCCTGTGTACTTATAATGTAAACATATTGTTTTATGCAATCGTAATTCTCATATAGAATGATTAAATAATTAATTTTCTTAAAATTATTTTCAATAAATTAGTTATCCGTTGCCTTTAATTTATGGAAAAAAAAACAGTTGTTTCTGTAATATTGGTCTTTATTTGCGGAATTTTCGATTTAAGAATTTCCCAATAAGGATAATGGTTTAGTAGGATTGTATTAAAATATGGAGATTATTATTATCTGTAGTTATTATTTTATTTAATATTTATGTATGTCCCCAACATTATTATAACACATTTAAATAAAATGAATTTATTGTGTAGTACAGCGAAAGCGTGAAAATTGGCGCGTGAACATACGTCAACCTAACAGATGGTCGCGCGAAAACTCAGATATCAGACATTTTCACGCCTAATTCCATCCTGAAAGCACAAGTTGACTAAATCATTGCATTTGTTTTATTATTTTACATTCTACAACTGTATTTAGCGCGTCGGGTAATTTACCGAACGCAGGCGGATCTGCGCTGCACTTCGTTCTGCAGTTTCGCGTAAACGATGTCGTGACGTCTGATTGACGGGTGAAAGGGCGCCAAATTAGTGGCTATGCGCTGCGACCCGCCATTTTTCGACCATTTCCTTGCGTCCGAAGAAATTGCATTGCTGTTCTTTATTACAAAACTAACAACTTGTGCAAAAACGACACACGCTGTGTGAAACCACTCGTCGCTCGGCGCCGCGCAAATGCATCCGATTTAATGGGCGAAAGTGTTGAATTAGTAAGTACTCCATTAGGCGCCGAGCATATGTTTTAGAGTGCCCATAGATAAGATAGAACCGTATGTCATAATTTTCATAGCTACCGTTTGGCTTTGGACAACAAACCGAGGATGTGGGGATTAGTCGACAAATATTGTGTGTGTTTGTTATTAAAAGTAAGGCTGGTTTTTGATAAAGATGTGAAACAAGTGAGACACGGCTAAGATTTGAGATAGCGGCGGAGCTTAGCAGCAGTCGCGTCGCCTTGTCTCCAGACTTTATCTGACTTGCACGCCGCCGCCGCGCCGCGCGCTTCGGATCCCAACACAATTCTGATTTTGAATTCGAAAATAGAACTAAAACTAAATCTGGCCAGCATCTTTCCAATTCCAACCTTTTACCGAGAGATCTGCTATAATGAGGTATTATATAGCGACAGAGCTACAGCCTTCTACAAAGATTTCGACATACAATCGCAAGAAAGCGATCTTTATTTAAAATGCTTACTGACTTGCACAAGTTGTAGGTACGTTGTAGCAACATGACTTGCGTGCTGAAGCTATGTCTGATATTTCTACGTATTTACTTTATATAACGGATCTAATTAACTGTGTACATAGACAATGTAGAGGCTTTTAATTTATGCTGAAAGAAAAACCTGATGCCAGCGGGAAGTCGACGTCGAAGTTTTTCATTGAAATGCATTTAGCATTCAGTATTTCTTGCTTTGCTATTGGTACCATGGATAGCACTCAGATAGTCCTAGTAATTAATTCCAGAGGCTTTTTGCATTACACGCTGAAATATAAGACGTAATCCAACTGTAAAAAGTGACATTCCCTCCATTATTTATGGTAAATTCTCGCATAAACAATTCTCAGACGAGATGAGTAATCTCGCACAAAACTCGTTAAAACGAATGCGATCGTAAAGTATGTCCGACAATTAGAAATAATTGGAATGGTAAGGTTTACAACGTATTGTTGTGCTAAATGAAGATGTGAGGCTGCGCTGTACCTACATCGCTAATGTGCTTATGAAAACCTACCTAATAACGCTTATCGGAAGAGTCTCCACTAAATCATATATTTTTTTAACAAGGTTTAAAAAAAACGTATAGATTGTAGCTAAGTCTATCTGAAATGTATAGGTTGAATCGTCTAAATGCGGAAAGATAAATACATTAATTTTATATTCAATGTCACACATAATCTACTTCTTGTCCCAAATCAAATAAAGCTTGTAAGTACTGACAGAAATCTTTATTAGGTATTCCAACTTCTTAAATACATTGTAATTTAGTAAAATATAGGTCATTTTTAAGATCAAATAAACCCTCGATGTAAATCTGACAGCAAATTGAATTAAGAACAGCAGGATGGAACTCGTTCAATCTGCCATGTTCCAATTTTAAATTCAAAATTGACAGTAAAACGCACAGTAGCAATAGCACGCGGCGGAAAGAAAAAAAAAAGTTGTCTCTGCTCTTAAAAATAAAATAAGACGGAGCAGTTAGTGCGGTTCGATTAGTTTTCGACGTATGAAAGAGTAATAATAATTTAAATTCTGAATTTATGGTGTAATAATTCTCCAAGATGGCGGTCGTTACGGACACAAGTTAATTAGTATGCATTGTTATACGTTTATTGTTGTTTTTCCACTTGCATAGGTTTCTTTGTCTCGGGTTTTGCATAGAAATGTTTTGAATGTTTGTGGCCTGTGGATTTGGAGTTGAAGAGAAATCGGGGTAGTTTCGAAACTTTGATGGATTGATGGTGTTACAATACACGTACTGCTTTTGCAAGTTTGTGTGATTGGTTTGGCTTCACTCAGCTGTTGAGACATTTCTTAGTTGTTATTTTTTAAGTAAATTTAGAGTACTAATAGAGTAGTACCTAGTAAATTACTTAAGTTTAATTTTTTTGACAATAATTTGAACACATTTTTTTTATCTCTACTTCGAATAGTTATTTATAAGTAAGTAGGTACTTACATAAATATGTACCTACTAGCTGCTACTACAAATTATAATAATAAAAAACATGGTGGAAACAAGTTGATTACACTACATCAAAGTATTATTTATTGCTTATTTATTAGATTGGTATTTATCTTATCAACTAATAAAACTTCACCTTTTGATCTGAACATCACAACTTGATAGGTAATTATGACGAATCGTGATAGTTGAAGGGTCATCAGCTCTACAGCAAATATACATTTAAAATCCATAATCGATAGTTAAACATTTTATTACTTCTTCAGTCGATCAACCTGTAATATCACTGCACACGAGTACGCCATTAGTCGTAAAAACATTTATAAAAGAACTATTAAAAATAATATCCAATCAGAAATAGAACCTATTCCATTTTTATGGTCTACATCGCATTAACGACAAGCATTCGATGCTTTTATAATCTAGCAAGACAAATCGACTCTCGATTGGGAAATTAAAGTTTAAATTTGGAATATTTTAATATCTGACCATAAAGCTACCGCCCCACGTCCCCGAATAACGTCTTCACGGACCATAGAGAACATAACAGCCAAGAGTCATAACCTCAATCAAAATGCCGATAAACTTTGACAAAAATTCCACCTTAAGCCGTCCTTTAATTATCCATATATTACAGATTCCGAGCTCAAAACTACCTGATACCAATTATACACGCGCTCACCCACGTCAAAAACGACCCATTCACTGACATTTATGGAAAAAAAAAGACCAATCGGCGTCTTAAACCTTTTAACAAAACTGGCCGGCGATAATTCAAGCGAAATGTCCAAACTACAGAGAAAAAAATACATTTCAAACATAGAAAGTGTTAGCGACAATGGAATATTCAAAATCTTGTTAATAAAGAGTCTAGGGTCCGGTGCGGTGCGGGTGCTCACAATGGCAGGTTACAAAAAAAAAAAGATTGGGTAGTTCTTTTTTCTTTCTCAGCGTGAGATCGCTTTGGAGGGAATTTTGGATTTGGAACAGGCGTCATGTGCAGATAGGTTTTTTTTTTTTAATTCATCCGAAGTTGGCATCAACCACATGGGCATCAGCTTTCTTAAGAAAGACTGATCCTCTTAAATAACAAAATGAAATCGTTGCGAGTATTTTGAGTGTCTTTTGTTGCATTTTTATGACAGATGTTTGTTTATTTTAATGTTCAAAATAGAGCAGTTATGATTTAGAGTTTGTTAAGTTAATATTTTATGGTTATTATTATTTTACGTTTTTATTATGACTGGTGTTATGCTTTTTTGAGTGTCAAATAATACAAAAAGTTTCGCTAAATAGATACCTGCTTAGATTTTTTTTTAATCTTTAAATAATTTTAAGCCTTATTTTATAAATTTGAATTGTAGATATTATTATGTACTTAGGTGTTTTGGTGACTTACGACCTGAAATAAGTAGATAAGTAATTTAGAAATGTCAAAGTTATTCCTCCTATCTTATAAAAGTTAGCGTTGACTTTATGTCATCATTACGTATGGCAATCATTACTTCAAGTCCGCGCTAACTTTTTCTAAGATAGACCGATTACTTTTAACACCTATATTGTACCTACACTATAATACTAGACATGTCAGCCAGTCGAAATTCTTAAAATCCCGTATTTATTAAAGCTATTTTCAAAATTGTTAGTAAGATAAAAAAATATTTTAGAACTTTTTTAAGATACAAGTCTCTCTTTTTTAAACTTAGTTATCGTAGGTTAGCTGGAAGAGGTCGCTTTTAGCGATAAGGCCGCTCATTGTGTAACCAGTGCTTTTATTTTAATAATTTTGATAAAAAGTTCTTTCCTTCTTTTGACATGCATCACGGCTCAGTTGGTAGTAGCGCTCTGCTTTTCATGCAGTTAGTCGTGGGTTCGATTCCTATCCAGACCAAATGTTTGTGTGACGAACATTAATATTTGTTCTGTGTCTGGATGTTACTATAAGTACTTACCTACATATTTACAAAAAAACATTTAGTAAAAAAAATCATTTAGTATAAAACAAACTACAAAAGTTATCTACAAGATGAACTGAGGCTGCGATCTGATACAAGATAATACGAACCGGTCCATGCGTGGCTCAATCTGGACTTGTTTTATGGAACTTTTTAGTTATTACTATGGAAATCTTGTATGTACCTATTAGTATGTATAATTTATGTAGTAAGTATATTAACCAGTAGGTAAATAAATAAATAATGCTGGACAATCCACACAACATCATCTAGCTAGCCCCAAGATAAGAAGAGCTTGTGTTATGGGTACTAGAAGACTGACATACTTAACACAATACATTACATAATAAATTACAGAATACATTAAATTAATACATAGAAAACATGTGACACTCAGACACAGATCAAATAATTATGTTTGTCACACAAACATTTTCTCTCGGTGGGAATCAAACCCACGACCCACAGAGTGGAAGGCAGAACTACTACCAATTTGCGGATAGCACAACTGTTTATTATAAATAAATTTTGTAAATACTGTAATAGTTGTAAGATTGTTTGTAAATAAAATAAAGAATTAATAACTAAAATTGGAGTTGTTTATATTAATTAATTAATTTACAATTAGTTGTAAAATATGTATTAATTGTGACTCAATAAAGGCTTTTATATGTGATTTATTATTATTTTTATCATAGATATCCTACCTATGAGTTAGTCCATAAAATTATAGGCTAATTTCTCTTTTCATTCGCCGCTTCATAAAACTAAATAAACCAACGTAACATGATACAGCACATTACAACCAAAAAACATTTCCAACACATCTTGCATACTTAAAGCATTAAAACCTTAAAATCTCAATAAAAAAAACTCTATTCATAGACAATATTATTTTTAAGCGCGAAGTGCTACAAGAATGCTCAAATACGCAAGTCATTGTAATCAATCACCATTTTGAACTATCGAAAATTATTATATTAATTCTTCATCGTATTATTTGACTAAGTAAAATAACAATGGCTGAAATGAGTGCTCTGGAAAGGCGGGAAAAAAAGAATAGGATGACATGTCAATTATAAAACGATAAATTGTCTGTGGTCTTAGGTGGCATAGACAACACGGAGCCTGTGGTTTGTGGTTTTAAGGGTAGCTATAATGGTATATTTTAGAAATAATTATTGTAATTTTAAACACAATTTTAGGACATATTGTTATTGAAATGTTATTGAAATGTTATTATCTAATAAAAAAAATTAGAAATAATTATTGTAATTTTTAAAACAATTTTAGCACACATTGTTTTTAAAATAACTCGTATTTAGTTTCTATCTGGCTCCAAGATAATAAATTAATCTAGGTTTAGCTAGATAAGCAAAAATACATAAGATTAGGTTTATTAACACAAATAGGTCTAGACAATAGTAGATTTGTAGTCTAATACCTAATCATATGCAAACTCTAATATGTACATACATGTAGCCGTTGTCACGAAAATTTAATAGACAATGATTAAAAAAACTAGTGAAATGAAATAACCGCAAATCATCATCATCATCATCAACCTGTATCAGTCCACTGCTGGACGTAGGTCTCTCCCAAGACGCGCCACTGAGCCCGGTCTATAGCTCTTCTCATCCCATGTTTGCCAGCTACACTCCGCAGATCGTCGCTCCATCTTGCCCAAACAGCAAATAAACATAGCTACTACAGCGATTTGCTAACCAAGAGTTTTATTTAATAATTCGTTGAGTGTGAACTGTTAAAGATTGCATATAATTAATTTGTAAGTAGATGAAATAGGTAGGTAAGTTAAAGCTAGAAACGTCAGCTTCAACTCTATAAAGGTAAGCCACAAAGTATATTATAAGTAATCTTTGTGCTTATTTATTTATACTTACATATTTGTCGTTTTTCATTGATATTATTTTATTTTATTATGTATATTCAATGTAGAGCTGCATTTTCCAAAATATAATAAATAAATAATGCTGGACAATCCACACAACATCATCAAGCTAAGCAGAGCTTGTGTTATGGGCTTGTGTACTAGAAGATACTGACTGACATACTTAATACCATACATTACATAGATATTTTTTATTAGGTATACATATAAAACACCCAGAACACCCGGAATAGATATTTGCAGATCGAACAAACATTTACACCAATGCGGGAATCGAACCCGCTACCTCGGACCTTCGCCCGCCGCGCCACATCGGTCGTCATATATTTCAATGGATTTTATAGAAAGAAGCTCATTTAGAGGTTTCTGCCGCTAAACATTGGCTTGGCAACTACAAAGCTTGACATTATTTTTCGCAACTATACGGAAAAAGTCGACATTTTCGTACTTAAATTAATCAATCTATCAATCCATTACGTTGGTACTTCGCAGAGCCCTACAGGGCACACCCAGGATATAAAAACTAGTTCCTTCCATACCTATGTGTAGTCCGGGGCCATTTTGCTCCGCCCTCTGATTTGCATACGCACTGCTATTAGGGTAATTTGATGGAATTAGCTACGTTTTTGAACATTGTTTAGCAATTTTATGGTTTTTAACTTGAGAAAAAAGACTACTAAAGACTACTGGATGGTCGAAAATACATAAGCCCTTATTTTTTACAAAAAAACAAAAGAATAAGTAAAATAAAATGACGACCTAATAAATGTTTTCACAAGATTCTGTCCGATGAAGGTCTGAGGAAGAACTAACCGTGCCTATTTCTGCCGCTTAAAAGAATTCCAAAAGTATCTTTATAAATAAATAAATAAATAAATAATAATAAATAATGCTGGACAATCCACACAACATCATCTAGCTCCAAGCTAAGCAGAGCTTGTGTTATGGGTACTAGAAGACTGACATACTTAATACAATACATTACATAGATAGACATTTTTTATTATACATATAAATAAATAAATAAATAAATAATGCTGGACAATCCACACAACATCATCTAGCCCCAAGCTAAGAAGAGCTTGTGTTATGGGTACTAGGAGACTGACATATTAAATACAATACATTACATACTTAGTTAGATATATTTATACATATAAAATACCCAAAACACCCGGAATAAATATTTGCAGATCGTACAAACATTTATCCCAAGGCGGGAATCTAACTTTATTAATTTAGTTTAATTGTAATTCTTTGTAAGAAGGATCATATAAAAAAACGGTAGGAACCAGGCCGTAAGTTTCTTGCCCGTTCTTCTAGGCTCTGGTCGCGTGGAACTGGCACCTAGAATCACCTAGTATGTAAGACGATTCTAAATGATCCTTGTGGTTTTACTGAATAAAGTAATTTTTGACTTTGACTTGGACTTTGAACCCGCAACCTCCGCGTCGCAGGTGGACCTTCACGCCGCGCCGTAAAACGCTAGAATCCAGGTCTAGTTTCTTGCCAGTTCTTCTAGACTCTGGTCGCGACGAACTGGCGCCTAGAATCATCTAGTATGTAAGACGTTTCAAAGTGATCCTTGTGATTTTATTGAATAAATGATTTTGAAGTTTGAAGCCACATCGGTCGTCAAATCTTCTATTGCTTTAGGCTCTTCAAACTACGTTCACTTGTAATTTAACTAAGTAAACTGTAGCTTACATATCTTAGAAGCGGCTAACCTTTGCCATTTTTTGCTGGAACAGAAATATTTTGAAAGGAATATATTTATGGGCTGCGAAAGCTATCGTGTCGAGTGACAGCACTAATCTGTAACATTTGAAGCACACATGTTGACTTCACTTTAGAGAAACTACATCTTCCTACGAAAGTAGGTAGGTCATGTCTGTTTAGATGAAAGTATGAAAGAATTCGGAATTTATTTGCGAAACAAAGTTATTCGTCAGAAAACCAAAGTGTTCGACATATCTCAAAGAATTAGCAAGCTGACGACTATGTTTGCCGAAGAACCGACAACGGTTGGAGCAAACGGATACTGGAGTGGAGACCGCGTATAGGCAAGCGTAGTGTAGGACGCCCTCCGGCGAGATGGAGCGACGATCTGAGGAGTGTAGCTGGTAAACACAACATGAGAAGAGCCGAAGACCGGGCTCAGTGGCGCGTCGTTAGAGAGACCTACGTCCAGCAGTGGACTGAGATAGGTTGATGATAGACATAACTAGATATCTAAATAACGATTCTTTTCTTGACAATATGACATATCGATACCGACAGGACATTATATGTACTTATAATTCATCTTTAAAAGCTAAGAATTAGAAGTATGTTCATTATAAACAATAATAAATAAATATTCATGGACATACACATCATACTATAGTCCCAAACTAAGGAAAGCTTGTACGCTTGCTGATAGAATACTTATATTTTTTTTTTGCAAATAAAATATTACCTACATAGTATACACTATGTATTGTATATGTCTATGAATATTTATTTATTTATTAATGAGTCTCAGGACTTTGATTCTAGTTTATTAAAACATTTTTTATAGTTTTACACGTTGTAAGCTATCTTTATATTAGACTATAAAATTTAAACCGTGTTTTTACTGCACTAGTGTTATTAATGTGTAATGAATTTATAATTTTATGTTAAATTTGAATATTATATGGATTACAAATGTTTTTCTCAGTAGCTTAGAATTGGGCAGTTTCAATAAACTGCTACCGAATTCAACTAGTGTTTATTATGTACCTACCCAAATTGTTTTTTTAATCTATAGATTTTTTTTCAAAATTATTTCTGGGCTTCTAGTCTTGTCGACTAGACCGTCGTGACCCGAGGGCTGGTGAGTATCTGGCCCAGCGTATCAGCATTGCTATTCAGCGCGGCAATGCAGCCAGTGTCTTGGGTACGCTTCCGATTAGTACTGATTTGGATCACTTGAGCTATCTATAGATAGTTTGCAACGGTCTGTAGATAGCTCAACTGTGTCTTATGTATTTTATATGACAATGTACATTTTGTAAATAGAAAAGTTGCTTGAGATAAAGTCTTTAGCGAAACGTAATAGATATTTTAAAAAAATATGTGAACATTTTGAAAAAAATAATATTACATATTTTCATACCTACTTTTTATATACTATACTACTATTATACGTATAAGTAGATATCTACGTTTTAAAATCACAAAATACGTACCTAACTAAAATGATTCAAACTAATCTTAAAATAATTTCGAAAATGAGCTGCCATTTTCGGATTTTAATTAAAAATGCCTGAACTAAATCTGACTCATTAATATCTGGAATTAGAGTTTCAATAAAAAAACGATAATTATCTGGGCTTAGACCTTTCTGCGTACACATCACTCAACTCCGAGATTTTCGAAGGTTAGCTTAGTATGAAGACGGCTTCTTATAGTAGGATTATTATTATGTATATTTAGATATATGTACATATTTTAAATGTCTTTCATATACTTTTATTATTTTTAATGTCTTTCTTATTATACTTTTACTTTTATTATCTGCCAGCTATGTTGTGGGTCGTGGGTTCGATTCCCACCCAGAACAAATGTTTGTGCGATGAACATAAATATTTGTTCTGTCTGGGTGTTATTATGTATTCTATGTATAAATCTCCATGGCAAATAGCAAGACGAAAATATGAAAAAATAATTTGAAAAATATGAATGTACATGTGCTATAAATAAATAATGCTGGTGTTTAATAAATTAAATAAAAAATCCACACAACATCATCTAGCCCCAAGCTAAGCAGAGCTTGTGTTATGGGTAGGTACTAGAAGACTGATATACCTACTTATCTACTTAATACAATACATTACATACATACCTAGATAGAAACTACATAAATCTGTTAAAAATATACACGTTGACTTGAGAACCTCCTCCGTTTTTTTTGTCGGTTAAAATAGTAAATAAGCCTATTCCACAGTATCCGACCCACCATATGTCCCAGACACATGGTGTTCTAACAACGAATCCTTCGGGACTTTTAAATTAAAAGACAAGAAGATTCTCCTGTCAATACCGCGTTTATAAATACGGGGTACGTTTTGAACAATTTCTTATTTAAGCATTTCTTAAAGCTTATGAAGTCAAGAGAGCTGTATCTAATAAAAAAAAATACTTACAGAAATATATATTTTTTATATTTATTTTAATTTAATTATTTTAATTTTGGTCACAATTATGAAAATTTATTTCACTTTGAATGAAGAAAATGTAAACAAGGTTCTCGTTTGAATTTCAATTTTAGTTCCGCTACTCGTTGATAGATGGCGCTGACAGTTGTAAAATGAAACTACGTTTATGTTATTGGCGAACATTATATGTAGTTTATAATGCTCTATGTGAAAGAATACTACTTTTAAAATAAAGCTGCGTTTAAAACTAGTTAAAAATAATAAGTTTTACTATTAATTATATTAAATTTTATTTTACGTTATAATGAATTGAAATTTCTTTCGCATATTATAACGAACAAAACTGACGACTTATTTTAGTACAATGAGTGGCCTTATAACTCTATAGTGATTTATTCCAGATAACCTTTGGATGTAGATTACTCAAGTATAGAACTAAGAGATAAAAAATATAGTTTATTTAATTTCTTATATGTTTATTCGTTATATCTTTTGCGTGGTTTTTTTATTTCACAAATACTTACAAATAAAATATGTGAAAATTATATTCCTGTAACTTTTATTTCTCAGTTCATAAGAATCAGTTAAACCAAAAAGAAAAATTACTTTCAATCATAATATTTGTTCTGTGTCTGGATGTCACTATGTATTCTATGTATGTATTTATAAACAATGTATATAAGTATTGTATCAGCAATCTAGTTCCCATAGTACAAGCTTTGCTTAGTTTGGGACTAGAGTGTGATGCGTGAAATGTCCACGAATATTTATTTATTAAAATTTTATTTCCACTGTAAAGTATATACAAATATATAAAATATAGTTAAATAGTAATATAATAGTAAATAATTATAAATTAAAGCAATGCAGCCAGTATCTTGGGTACGCTTCCGATTGGTACTGATTTGGATCAGTTGAACTATCTATCGATCGTTTGCAACGGTATGTAGATAGCTCAACTGTTTTTTATGTATTTTATATGTCTATGTAAATTAAATATGTATACTTAGTAATTTGTTTGTAGATCATTAAGAATCGTCGTAAATAACTAGATGATTCTAGGTACCAGTTCCACGCGACCAGAGCCTAGAAGAACGGGCAAGAAACTTACGGCCTGGTTCCTACCGTTTTTTTATATGATCCTTCTTACAAAGAATTACAATTAAACTAAATTAAATACTGAAGTTCCAGTGCGGTGTAAATTTATCTTAGTAGGTAATAATACCTACACATAATATATGTATTTATTTATTTTATTATTTCATCATGTCTGGGACATACTAAGTTAATAACTAAGTTGATAAGGCCAGTCTCAGAGGTTTAAAACATTATCTATACTAATATTATAAAGAGGTAAAGTTTGTGTGTTTGTATATTTGTTAAATTGTAAGGGGTAATCTCGGGATCTACTGAACCGATTTTAAAAATTCTTTCACCAATAGAAAGCCACATTATTGCTGAGTGTCATAGGTTATATGAAAAACCGAAAAATAAAAAGGCTTTTACGTGGTAGTCCGTTTTGCAAAGTGAATCGGAGAAAAACGGTCAAATTATGCCCAACGAAGTGGGCACGGGACAGCTAGTTTTCTATAAGTAACTAAACTTCGACTGCTTAGATGTTTTTAAAATGCTTTATATACCTGACCTACTGTAAAAGAAACCCCAATTTTGTTAAATCGATTAATTTTATTTAATTTTTAATTAATGTTAAGTATTTCTTGATCAAATAAATGTCTGTCTATGCCTATGTCTAATTAATACAACTTTTTTATTGTTTTTTTTATTTGTTACAACATTTCGATGAAGATGTGTTCTAACTAAAAATTTTCTTATTCATAAGTAAAATTCTATCGTCATATTTCGATCAGTTCGAATCATTTTTACTTTTGATACTGTAAGTCGTGGGTTCGATCTCCACTAAGAACTAAAATTGTTGGTCGTTTTATCTACATAATTATGTACTTATTACATTTTTATTAAATTGCGTGCAAAGTCAATAAATATTTATTTACTTAATATTATTTATAATATTTTTTGTTTCAAACTAACTTGTATGATTACTGTCTGTACCTACTGTACTGATTATAAATATTTTTGTATTACATAAATAAATATTCACGGACATTTCGCACACCATAAGCCTATTTCGAATAGAAAATAATATATCATGACTAAAATTATTATTTATTTATTATTTAAACATATTTTCATTTGTTTAATTAACGTAGAATTATCCATTTTGTTAAGAACTGGAGTTTTTCAAAGAAATATTTATGTCTTCTAAAAAGATTTATTTGCTTTCAAACAAATGGGTATCAAAGAATATGAGTATTTTTATTGTATAAATATATGTACATATTATAACTATGTTTCAGGCAACCATATATCCATTTTTGACGATATTACATCTAACTTTACTTAAAAGTAAGTATTTAATAAGGAATCAAATTTCATTTTCGTTTAGTTTAAAGTCTAAACTCAAAACTGACAATTTAGTTTAAAACCTCATATAATGGAGCGTTTTTTATTCATTGAAATATACTTATTTAATATCAAACCCTTATCTCATATTATCTAAAAGTATCGTATCTAGGTTAATATTTTTATGTTAAACTAATAAGTTCCTTGCCAAGCGGTTTTTAGTCAAAGTATTTTTTATAAATACTCAATACATTTATTGATTTCATATGGTGGTATATAACATGGTAATACAATGTAGGTAGGTGTCACATATGAGCCCTGTATAAAGGGTAAGTCAAAGTCAAAAAATATTCAGTAAAATCACAAGGATCATTTAGAATCGTCTTACATACTAGGTGATTCTAGGTGCCAGTTCCACGCAACCAGAGCCTAGAAGAACGGGCAAGAAACTTACGGCCTGGTTCCTAACGTTTTTTTATAAGATCCTTCTTACAAATAATTACAATTAAACTAAATTAAGTGCTGAAGTTTACAATATGCTCGTAGCTGGAATGAAAGGCAGACCGAGGTTCGTCAAAAGTATTAGATAGTAGATAATAAATGAATTAACCATTGGTATATTATACATATTTATATTTATTCTAGGTATTCCTTTATAAATGAAGTCACAGCTTGGAGAATAGATGAATGTTCTCTACAACCATCTCAAAACTTGGCTGTACTTGAGGATTTTGACTATATACCTACCTACTGCATTACAATTGAAACTTTCGTATTAAAGCAGCTTTTCTAAAGATTATAGATAAGTAGAAGAAATGTCTATATATTTATAGCAGCAAAAATAATGCAGAGTTTACACGTATCAATTTAATCAGGAGGTAGGAACAGGTTAAAAGTTTAAAAATGGGATGATACGACCGGCGCAGGTCACTGCCGCCATCACCAACTTATCGCACCAAACACTTGCCTACCGTCCTACCGCGCATGCGCCAGCCACATCCTAGTAACGCATAGACTGAAAACTGTTTGCGCATTCTTAGAAGTTGAAAGAAAGTTGTAAAATAACCTGTGAGGATTAAATCATACTCAATATAAAATAAAACATCCCAAGACATCGGCGACGTCATGTGAGCATACTCGCGCACCGCATCGCCTCGCGTGCCGTGCGGCAGGACCGCGGCAATGTTGATGAGGTACAGAGTGCTTAGTCCGAGGTTGCATTTGCAAAACTTCCTACTCTCGAGCAGAGAATCGTCTCTCGGATATCCATACAAAAATATAAGGACATTCAGGAGAGACGACTGTCGGCTCGGAAGTAGGGAGTTTTAAAATGCAACCTCGGACTAAGCCCTCGGAACAGAACATCCGAACAGAGGAAAACTCTCATGTAATTGCCGCAAAAACCGTAGAAAAAAGCCGCACGACCGTCGGCGCGGAGGCGCGCGCGCGGAGTGGCGGCGCTTGGCGCGGGCGGGGGAGGGGGCGGGCCGGCGCGGGGCGGCGCGGGGGGCGGGAGGCCACGCCCCGGCCGGCGCGCCGCGGCCTCCTCGCGCAGTGTCCGCCAGACTGCCGAGCGCGTCGGGCCTCCCGCTTCCCCGCGCCTCGCTCGGCCTCGCCGCGTCCCGCGTTCGAACACAACCTTACAAAACCCTCAGTTTAGAGCCGTCGCGAGTGCATTATGACACTAGTGAGCTAGCGGGCCGCTGTGACGGTGTCTATTATTGTGTATGTGTGCACGTGCTAGTGTGTTGTGTTAGGTTGGGCCCGTGACTTAAAAACGTTCGTGGTGGCCAGCGGAGCCCTGCACCCGGGCTCGGGCCGAGCTTTCATGGCTCAGCCTCGGGTACGTACCGACCAGGATTCGCACCTTCCCACTGTCACTACAGCTGATAGCCTTAGCGATATATCTAATTTAGTTGATAATGACAACAAGAAGCTTGATAATGAACGTAATAATAGTGATAACAGTGCTGGAAACACAACAACTGTTAGCGTAGAGGTATTAGTCACAAATTTTAGTAAAAACAATGCTCATAAACAAATTAAAACAATAGTAAATAAAGATAAAGAGATAGGAGAGGCGGTAGAGAGGCACCGGTCGGTAGATGATCCATGTTTCGGCACCGAGGAAGTGATTATTACAAGTGAAACACGTTCTGAATACATAATGTACTGTTACAATGCGTTTTACAACCGCCGACGCATTACCACTGCTAATGGAAACAAATTGAATGCAATAGACATATTAAATGTTGAAGATAATTGTAATCTTCATGTACCATCGCAGTAAAGAAATATTAATGCTAATAGCGATAATAAACGGTCTATCTTATAAAAAGTTAGCGCAGACTTTACTAATTATTAACGTAATGATAACTTAAAGTCAACGCTAACATTTTATAAGATAGCGCAGACTTGAAGTACTAATTACCATACGTAATTATGACTTAAAGTCAACGCTAACATTTTATAAGATAGCGCAGACTTGAAGTACTAATTATTAACGTAATGATGACTTAAAGTCAACGCTAACATTTTATAAGATAGGGGGATAGGTGACGTCTTCCGCAGACACGGTAACGATGAATAAATCTGATTATATGAATAAAATGGACACCTGACAGAATAGGAACCGAAAATTCACAATAAAATGGGATAAAATGGCGTTCAGCGGGTGCCTTTTGTTAGACGATGTTCTCTTAGTTACCTTTACAACCAGTTTTGAACGCACAGTTACACAAAGGAGTGCATCTTAGAAACTAACAATAAAATTCAATTGACAATATACCTAGATTTTTTGTGACACAGCCCCTAACGGTTATGGGGACAGTATTCTAAAGATTTATGGATGTATTGTTTTTGTTAGGGACTTATACTAATTCCGAACAATATCGACTTATATAATTTCTAAGAAGTCTCTTTACAATATCTTTGGACTTAATAAATAAATTATGGATAATCCACACAACATCATCTAGCCCCAAGCTAAGCAGAACTTGTGTTATGTACTAGAAGACTGACATACTTAATACAATACATTACATAGATAGATATTTTTTATTATACATATAAAATAACCAGAACACCCGGAATAAATATTTGCAGATCGTACAAACATATATCCCAAGGCGGGAATCAACCCGTAACCTCCGCGTCGCAGGCGGACCTTCACCAACCGCGCCACATCGGTCGTCAAATATTAAAATATTATTTTTAAGACAGTCATATCTTGTCTAGATTTTCATCTGCATATTAACCTAAATAATAAATATCAGGTGATTAGATTAAACTTTAGATAACTGAGCGTTATTTTATGAAGTTTCACAGAATTATATTTATTTTACGACTGCAGAATATTTTTTATAGTGAATTTGTTATATTTTTACTAAGAATATACTATAAATTTGCGTACATTGTAGCTGTTACTACAGGAAAATAAGAAATGCTTTGAAACATGACACTCCCATTATAAAAAGAATATGATAGTATGATACCTAGTAAAAGAATTAAACTTAAATTAAATCAAAGACGATAAAATACTTAATAGATTAAATATAATTACTCTATTTAACCATGACTTTGTTAATAACTTTCGAAATAATATTTCAGTAAAGATATTGTGAAGAAACTTCCAAATATATATTTATTTTTTTAATCAAATATTTTAGAAACTTTAGTCGGTGCCCGACTAAGCCCGTTCCATCGTGCCCTCACGGTATCTGCCGCCAAATCAGTATTTCTAAAAAACTCATACTTATAAAATAAATTATAAAAGGAGCATTAAGTATTTACCCAAAAAAAGAATTTTTGATAATTCGAATCCACTTTAGCTAAAATATAAAGACCACTGATAACAAAATGCAAATAATATTAAAATTTAATCGTTCGATTTGTTTAATGCATTTTATTAAATATAAATCAGCCGACGGCAATTAACAAAAGTATTTGAGTTATAAATATATTTTATTATATTAAATATATCATAAAATTAAACATATAAATTCTACTCAATATCGTTATGTTTAAGATACCTACTAATGCTGTTGAATAATTTATAATTAAATATTTTACAAATAAACATCTTCGATTTTTAGATCTTATTAATTAAATAGACATAAAATCTAGTGCACATTTTAGGTAAACCTAAAGTTATAGGCTAATTAAATGTAAATAATACTAATCAACTTACTACATTAATAATTGTAATTTAAATACGTAATAAAATAAATTAGTATATAGTAGTAGTATACCTAGTAGGTATAGACCAGAAGACTAAAATAAACTTTTATTAATAAGTACCATCTTATATTATGATATAAAAGACTTCTTAATTACAAATAAACAAATATGACCTAATTAGTAATTATTTGATTAGCTTGTAATAGTTATACAATCATAAAAGTATCTGAGATAATATCTCCGTAAAAATATATTAAAATAATATTCAACTATACACGGTTTAAAACCATTATTAAATATTGAATAGTTGTATTATAGTATAACATAAGTACTATATTATACCCAATAGAATAAAACAAAACCATGTAAAAAGATTTCGGTTTAAAGAGTTTTATTTTAACTTATAAATCACTTTACAGTTAATAGAACTTAAACTATGTTTAAAACATTGTAAGGTTGGTAGTCTGTCAAACTAAAAACTGTCAGGTATAAAAAAAAGAAAACCTCCTCCTCCTTTAAAACATTTAAAAACCTCCATGTGTTGACAGCAACAAAAACAAATTAAAACCTGCCTATTTTTACCTAATTAATCCATAAAACACATATTACACAAACACTAATGTTTACAGAATACTTGTACGGTCATTTTGACGTTGTAAAAACTGATAAGAATATCAATTTTGTCCACTATAATAAATATAATCTTTGATAGCGTAGTTTTCGGCGGCAAAATGAACAGATAATAGATAAAACGCATCGCTAAAATATATACGGTTATAATTATCTTTACAATATCGTTATAATATATTATATAAAAGATATTAATAAAAATAAAACAGTGTCGTAAAGGCTGATACTCAATATCTTAAATTAAATAAATATTCAAGCACATTTCACACATCACACTCTAGTCCTAAACTAAGCAAAGTTTGTACTATGGGAACTAAACTGTTGATAGAATACTTGTAATATTTGAAACTATCACGGTTTTGAACAAAGTTTCAAACTCACAAATCATGGTAAATATCCCGTTTACAATGGAAACTATGATAGAATACTTATAATTTTATATGAATAATAATAAAACTGAGACAGTGTCGTAAAGACTGATACTCAATATCTTAAAGTAAATAAATATTCATGGACATTTCACACATCACGCTCTAGTCCCAAACTAAGCAAAGCTATGGGAACTAGATTGCTGATAGAATACTTATGTGATTATAACTGTGTGAATTATGTAGTAAAAGTGAGGGAAAAGAAAACGAATGTGTGAAAAGAGGACGTGAAGAGATTATATCACACAACTTGATATCAATATCATTTTATTAGATATTATTAAGTTTATTCACAAAACAAACTTACGACTATACAGTACTTAAATACATTGTCACATAAAATACATAAGAAACAGTTGCGCTATATAAACAGCGCGGCAATGCAGCCAGTGTCTTGGGTATGCTTCCGATTGGTACTGATTTGGATCAGTTGAACTATCTACAGATCGTTTGCAAACGATCTGTAGATAGTTCAATCGAAAGCATACCCAATACACTGGCTGCATTGCCGCGCTGAATAGCAATATATATAATAAAACGCTAGTTATTATTAATAGCTAAATCAATAGTAAAGTTGAAATTACATAACACAAAATTCTATGCTTAGGTATTTAATGTTATTATACTTTCTACATAATGTAAACAAACTTTTAGTACAAAAGCACATGCGATTCGCAAAATATAAGATAAAAACAGTCTGTTATTTCAACTTTCCAAGTTTATTTAAATAACAAATAAAAAGATTTTATTATCACATTTGATACAACATCTAGTTCCTAACTTAGCAAAGCTTGTGCCATGGGAACTAGATTACTGATTACGCAGAATACTTAAGTAAATGTTTAATTATTAATACATAACGTTTAGTTTACAATTAAATATTATTACATTAAAAATATATGTAAATGTTGAAAATGAAGTATGTATTAGAATTATTTAAAACTAGCTGAGCCCACTTCGTTGGGCATAATTGAAGTTTTAGTAAGGATATCTATTTTTTTTGAAAATATAATATAATCTATGACACTCAGCAATAATGTGGCTTTCTATTGGTGAAAGAATTTTTAAAATCGGTTCAGTAGATCCCGAGATTACCTTATCCCTTACAATTGAACAAATATACAAACTTTACCTCTTTATAATATTAGTATAGATGTCAGTACGCAGCAAAAGAGATAATTTAGGAAGTAGTTATGTACGTAGAAAATAACTATTTATGTAATTCGAAGAATATGTTTATGGAAATACTTAAGTAAACTAAAAAACATTTTCCATAGAACAGCAGATGTGACTTTTAGACCTATAATTTGCTTTTGACACAATTAAAGAATAAAAATTCGAATGAAAAATGTATGAAGTTTATTAAAAAATTCTAAGTATTAACAGTTCTCGTTGCGAATTCTAGTTTTTTGTCAACGAAAATGGCCGAGTTTTGTTGTCAACGAGAATGGCTAGTTACATTTTGAAATTGACAGATCTAGGAACCGAATGCGAGATGTAAAAATGCAAAAATAATGATGTGAAAAATTTAATGTTAAAGCTAGCCCGTTTTTCGTAGAAATCTTAATTGTAGAACAGTTTACGTGGAAATTATTAAAGATGAAATATCTTGTATTTGGTAGCGGGATAATTAAATTGTTTTTATAGTAGTTTTATTAAAGTGAGGTTTTTTGAAAATATCATTGACATAGATCTTTTTACGGATACCGGTAAAATCGTAAAGTTTTACCTTCATTGCCAGATATACAATAGTTTCTAACGATAAATAATATATTATGTGTAATATTATTGTATAAGATGTTTTATAAGTAGTTTGCACAGATAAGTTAAAATACTATTATTTTACACCATATTACACAAAGAATTTTCTACCAGCATTTTATTACCTTCTATAAACTTATTAAAATGTTGTTATATTATAATCAATAAAATCAAATAGACGCAAAATTTATTCACCATTATTATTACTTTGCTTCTTAAATCTGTAAGTACTTACTTAAATAATTTTAAAATTTGTCATTTACTTATATTAGACATTTTATTTAGCGATATACACAAAATTGAAGATTACTAAATGAAGCGCAGTGTAAATCGTTTCCTAATAAGTACATCATTTTTATTAAATATATTTAACTAAAATTAAAGAAACGCAAGAAAAACAGTTAAGAAACAGTTTTTAATGAAATAAACATTTAAACTCATTCGTGAAAATCTTTTATATCTGCATTTAATGTAATTTCTCAAAAGTTAATAAAAGTTTATGCGAACGCTTTTAATATTTATCAGAACAAAGGTCAATGGCCTCTATCAGCTGTTGTAAATTTAGATTTTTTTGTGAATTTAAAATGATAGTGTTAATGTCTTTTTGTGAAAAACTATATTCAAATAAACAAATTTTGACATACATTAAAACTGTAAATTATAATATTCGGAGTATTTCTAAAATTATATTTAGAAATCATATACTTATTAATGCCACGGCAACGCATATGTTAATGTAGCAGTGATTTTTGAAATTTTACCGAAAAGTCGGGAAAATATATGTAAAAGACCTCCCTTCTTGGTGGTTACCCGACTTTTTTGTAATAAATATTAAATATTTACCTGAATTCTGACCGCGCAAGTTAAAGTACCCAGAAACCTAGATTTAGTCCTATTTCCAATAAAATAATTAAAAAACAATAAAATATACTGCTGCATCACCGTGGGTGTATTTTAATTGATAATATGGAACCTACATAGCGATCATTGATTTTAAATTTAAATTTAAAAACTTTAAGCTGTTTGCAAACTTTTATTAGCCATAAAAATATTTAATTTCTTTACCGACCCTTTAGTGGCGAGATTAACGAATTGATAACGTAAAACATGTTTTATTCAGATTTTTATTGCAAATAAAAAGTATATGTATCGTTAAATATATTTTAGTTCAAGCTATAACAAAACCACTAAGAATATAATAAAATAAATAAAAATAAAAAATAAAAAAATCGTTTATTTCTCTCTCACAAAGTGTACAAGTATGATTCAGCATATAATAAACAAGAAAAAATATCACTTACATTTTAATTTTTTGGATATACTCAACGGGGTAAATCAATTGCGGTACGTTTGATTAATTTTAATTATTAATTATAACTTATATATCAATAAAACGTTTTAAAACTTATTAAAAAAAAACAATAATACCGTTACATAGTATCCGAATAAAAACTTTTTAGTTTAGTAAGCAGCCGCCATTACGTATTTTTTTTTCTAAGACGGCGCCAATCTGCGGGCCGCGACCGTCGACCGTACGCAACGCATTACATTAAATATATTATTGGCACTTACTTCCAGCAGTAAAGATAATACCGGTATTGTATAGGCAATTCTGTTCACATTTCTTGATAAAAACAACTCGATTTTATGTTTTAAGTGTTGAAAAATGCCCCGACATTATTACCGCACGAAAACGATAAGGTGACGTTACTGACATTAGTGTTTTTTTTTTTAATTTTAAGGATGGCAACGATGCAAAACTGTTCTGCCGTTAGGTGTGAAAATACGACTTGTTGCAGGAAGTGTAGATAGTAAAATATAATGAAGTGTTTCCACTTACGATAATTGTATCACTATGTTACTATTTTTCTTTTTAATTTACCTCGAAATGATTAACAGTACCTAATATTTATGTTATGAACACTAAAACCTTAATACTTGGCTTAAAACCGGCACAAATGTAAAGAAAATTTATTATTGTCAATATGCCAAGGATGTATTATATTTCTATTGTATCGGAACGTTTTTATAAAATTTATCTAAAATATATGACAAGTTCATCTATCACTAAATTAGAATAATTTGAATACGAAGCACCAATTCGTTATTCCACTAATTTGGTTGATACTCAATAACTCATAAAATATCTAATTTAAAGTTCTCATAAAGAGGAAGTTTCAAAATCTAATAATTATCGAAGCGAACAATCTTCCAAAACGTAACGTTGCTTCTCAAATTAAAAAGTGGCGCGCCTATCGCGTTTCTCATTTCGAATGTGGATCCATTTTGAATTTGGAATAGATAAATGACATGGGCCTCGGCGTCCACGCTCTATGCTCTACGCTCTATGCTCTACGCTTTATGCTCTACGCTCTATGGCTCGTGATACCAACTCACTAAAATAGAACAGCTAATGAACTAGAGTTATTACGCACTTTCAGTTCTTTTGATTAGAATTGACGTCATATCCACCGAAACTGGATTGATCACTTCATAGTACGATTCATCTCACATATACTCGCATTTTATTTGCACTCGTAGATTTCTGATCACTACATTTAAATAAATAAATGCGTTTTTTGCCAATCTAATAGCTCTAAAATTTAAAACGGTCACCGCCTTTTCTGACCAGATAAATTACATTTGATGTATTATAGGCAACTATAACAGTATACGACAAAATGATATATTATTATAATAAAACATCCTCAAGAGACCGGTCCAAAGACATTACCTTTTTAATGCCATACGGTGATTAGAAATAGACATTTTTCAAGTCGGAACGTAACACCACTTTATGGTTCGATACGTCACTAGTTTTTGTCGTTGTGGGTGTAGATTAGTTAAATCGAGATATCGTACCTCTACCTTAATGGCGCTACACGGAATTGATTGAAAACGTAAATTCCCAAACCATTAATAAATGTGTACCTACACGACCAGATAAATATATTCAGAGTAGTTGATTTTACATAAAAGTGTGAGTCCCGGACTCATGATATCCATTAAGTAACCATACGCGAGCTTTTAGAAATTTAAAACAGACTGGTAGGAGACTAGCGCTGAACCCGCGGCCCTCGGCTAGAGACGCGGACTCGATAAAAACTACGCCATTCTGATGTCGGAATCAATTCGGAGCTGAAGCCCGACGCTTTACAAACGGACCCACGAATTTGTTATTTAAATTCCACTGTTCCATTTTTGAGTTTGAATTCGCGCCGCGGTCTAGATGTGTCCGACTCGACGCAAGGGCAGGTTACTACCTCCTCATTGTTTTATTCGCGGCGCGTTCCTTTTTCAATTTGAATATCGCTGTTCATTTTCGAATTGGCTCTTTGTAGACGCGCCATAATTACGCAGTTTGGATTCAACATTAATTCGCGCGCTCGCTAATTTGAGGGTTTATTATGTAACCGAACGTCTGACATCCTTTTTGGGTGTACTCCCCGTGAATTACTGATAGGATAGGCCTTTAAACTTTACAGCTTGAACATAGTCGTACACTGAGAAAACTGACAATCATAAAAGAGGTGAATTCAGCTTAAAGTATGATGAATTCACTCAAAGGACGGAGCATAGTGATTCACCAAAAAGAACGATGATAATACTGAAGTTGATGATAACAGTATTTAAGATGATGTGTCACCATGGATTTAGTTTTAGTTTCCTACTATTTTTCGATGCCTTCCTCATTTAACCAGTTATATCCTATTAGTTTTCCTACAATTTTTCGGTGACTTCCTCACATATTCAGTTATGTCATACAATTTTTCCTACTATTTTTCGGTGACTTCCTCACATATTCAGTTATGTCATACAATTTTTCCTACTATTTTTCGGTGACTTCCTCACATATTCAGTTCTGTAATACAATATTTCCTACTATTTTTCGGTGCCTTCCTCATATATCCAGTTATATCCTATTATTTTTCCTACTATTTTTCGGTAACCTCCTCGTATTTTAGGTTAGGTCCTCTTACTTTTCCTACTATTTCCTCATATCTCTGGTTATAGCCTATTACGGAGCCCCTTACGGAGGTCGCCTTCAATAGAAGGATTGTGTTTTTTAATAAACCAATTAATATCTCTTTAATACACCAGTGATACTTAGTACTTGTAGTTCTACTCATTCTCCATCAGTAGGACTACAACTAAATACTGGTGGATTACACAGACATTGTTTGGATTATTAGAAAACACAATCCTATAATTGAGGGCGCCACTGGACTTACATGATCCCCTTATTTTTAAGTATCCAATATTGGTTCTTTTCATTTAAATATTATTAGGTGTGAGCTCAATATTAAAAAAAACTGAAGAACCCTAAACTTGAACCTTAAAAAAATGAGGAGCAAGTAAAAAATAGGAAAAAGTACCTTGGCAAGAATGGTAAGAAGGTAAGAAGGGATGTATGTATAAATTAAACAGAAAATTAAATGGTATTTTTATTTCCATAGTATGAAAGAATAATTATTATATACTCTAAACACTACTGAATAACAGTATAAAAGAAGACTGTTTTGTTTAGAAACATCATCGCCTTAATGATTACAGTATCTATTTGTCGGTCATTATAAAAAATCATTATATACATTATGTTCAATAATTCTAGTTTTTATATATATATATATAGGTTGTTGTATACAAAATAAAGGTTGAGACGAGTAGAAATTTAATTTACAAATTTTATAGCTTTCAGTAGGATATTTAGCCGCAGTAGCATGAAATATTTTAAAAGTCACATCAACAGCCTCAGTTAGTTTTGTGAACTTGTAAAACGTATTGTCACATACTGTGAAGGAGACACCTGACTGGCGGCACCAAATTATAAATGGTTGGAGGTTAATACCTAGTTTTTGAAGCTTTTGGCGACGCTCCTCAATTACCACTTGCACGTCATCATCCACGATGGTCACAAATCCATCCAATATCTCCGCTCGTGAAGCTTGCCAGTCTTTTCTAGATCGACGGGCAGGAGGAATATTAAAGAGACAGCCGAGTAGCAATATCGCTGCTATTAATTTTGACTCCGGTTGTTCATCTGGAAAGAAAATAATAATACTTAGTAGGTATATTTGACACAACACATCAGCATTAACTGAGCAAATAGGGAAAAGTATCAGAACAAAATAAAATTAATACTATATACATCTATCTATATATGTAAAAATGAACTGCCGAAATGTTTGTTCGCCCGCCCGTTACTTCTGAATGACTGCACCATGTTAGATAATTTTTAAATTCTTTTTTGTCTATATATTTTATAACGGGTTCACCAACCCAGGAAGGTCGAGCACCTAGAACTATATAACAGAATATTTTCCTTACCGTCACAAATTGCCAATGTATCAGTTATTTTTCGACGAAGAAACGAGTCCTTTGTGGTGTTATGCTTCTGCTGAGCAGCTTTTAGTATGTTTTCCGATGAAGCATCCAAGGCGTCGAGGCCCCCGGATTTATCAGGGAACAGTGCTTCGTAGTCATACGTCAAGAGTCGCCATCCATCACTTGACTTCAGGATAGGATACTTATTGAAGTACTCCTGTAATGTCCCTTCCTCGTAGTACAAGTACCGGAGGCGAGCTCGCATCGTCTCCAGCCACAGGGCACTGACCTCCTGCCACGGACCAGCTGAAGGACATGACAGCTGCTCTAATGCTGACGCTACGTCCTCCACTTCACCTGCACACAAAAATTAAAACGATTAATAATTAGTACAATAACAATAACGGTCTTAGATTCAGATATTTTGTAATTTGTAACGAAAATTTATACTAAGTAATTCAGATATTTTTCTCTATTTCTGTTCTTGATAATTTAATTCAATCTGAAAACATAAAATTTCTTGAAAAGGAGTTACCTTCTTTAAGTCCGGTTAGGTCGATTCCAGCGCGTCGAGGGGTGTCTAGCCTAGGACTGGACTTGGAGCGAGAACGTGACTTGGGCTTTTCAATAAGGCCCAACGAAACTAAATGCTGCCGTCGAGCCCTTCTGGCGGTGACTAACCAGCCAGAGATTTGCGCTTAGCCATATCCATTTTTGCACTGATCAAACACATTCACTGGCACTAATGGAATTGTTTTTGCTATTTATTAAACGAGTCGTGCGTGAGTCGTCACGGCTGTAGCGGTGAAATACAAATGACCGAAATAGCGCGGCGGCGGAATGAAGTGAGAGAGGGAGACCTATATAATGCCGTCACCATAAATTTGTAGGACATCATTCAAATGCTAGATGCTACTCATAAATGGGTCTCTGTAATAATAATTTAGTAGGATACTCATAAAATGATATGACTATAATATTGAACTTTGATGCTTACTCTAAAAATATGAGATTATTTAATCGTATTATCATAGGATTCACATAAAATAATATGACTGTAATATTAAAAAATGATGCTTACTTTAAAAATATAAGTTTAAAGCATTATAATTTAATATAGTACATTAGGGGGAGGTCATCGTATTTTTAGAGATACTTCCTCATATTAAACTATGAAATCTATTTATATTACGGTGACTGCCATTGTGTTTTTTAATTAGAATCTTATTTATAATTATCATACTAATTTATGGGACAGTGGACCATTTTCTATTACATTGTGTTATTATTTGAAGAAGATAATGTTATTTCATAATTACAAATTTTTACGATGACAAGTATCATAATATTGCATTATTTACCCAAAACATTCGATTCCATCTTAACACATTTCAGTTCTAGCGTAATATTTACTTATTATCAACATATTATAAGACAACGCATCTATTTTAAACCAACGTCACGATATTTTATGATTATGCCAAAATGACATTTTTCTCAGTGTAAGTAAATAAAATGTTTTATTGTCCGGCAGAATTTATTAAGGCGCTAGTAATATCTGCTTCCCGTTCACATTACTGTATAATATTTCTTTCGCCGTCGGAGTTACATGTAGTTTTATCGTAGATCGACAAATTTCACCAGCGACCGCGACTCCCGAAACGATATAATTCGTCTATTACGCCTACAGGATCGAGAGATAGATTAAATAGTATAAATCGAGGCAAGATGAGTCAGCAGTAACCATGAAGGGTTGGAACAATGAGGCTGCAACGCTCTCGCCGCGCGCCGGCCGGCCAGCCGACGGACGGCCCGAACGCAGCATTGTATTGGCGTTCTTTTTTCGAATTTTCAATTTTTTAAATCCTTTTTCAATATCGGTGTTTTTTTCGGGAACGGTAACGAGGTTTGAAATCACAATCTCGTCGGCCATCACTAGGCTATTTAGCGCGCGTTTCATTTTCTCTTTACTGGAGAGATGAATAGTGCGACGTCGCGCGTAATTAGTTTGGTTTATCTGTTAGATTAGAAGTCGCCGGGAGATCCGTATCGGGTAGATACTTTATTTAGAGCAGAGTTGTTTTCGTGGGCCTCGGCCGTCAGTGCCGCGCGGCGGCGGCGGCGGCGGCGGTCGGGGCGATGACCAAATTATTGCCAAGAACGAGTCCCGCCGGAGCGCGGTGGCCGAGCGCGCCCAATTCACATCAACCCGCCGCGTCGCGACACTCGTTTGTAAATCTTGATAAAACTCTTTAGACAAAATAAAAAATTGCTACTATCCGTCGTCGGTAATGACGTTGACGTGACATTGGCGGTAAAAATAAACACTTTTATCATATTAACGAAAGGACACTACGCACTCGGTTGATACATCCAGAAAGACGCTTCGAAAGAGATTTTCCATTCGTTCAGAAATGCGTCACTCACAGATTTCGAAGTTTAAATAGTCAATCACGAGTGTCGGTGTGGCTAATCTCGCATTCATAGCCACAATGGAGGTAACGAACGGACAAACGGACAGACGCGTTAATAAGACACGCGTGGGCGGCTTTATGTCAACGTTATTTATGATGAGACCTTTTTTCAGACTTTCTGCTTGTTGGCTCTCTGGCAACACTAGCTCATTTCATTCGAAATTTGAAATTGTGTGAGAATTAATAATATGCTGAGTAAGTAGATGCTCGTTTCTCTACTTTCCAAATACAATAGAGTAAGTGAGTGTTTGCTTTGTTCAATATTTAAACATAAATATAGGTATGTTCTGTCTCGTATTTATTGGCAACACAAGAAACCTTTCAGTAGATATTTTGATACTTTTAATAAAAGCAAAAAGATCTGGCGACGTCGCGCCGAGTGGAGAGGAAATCGTTATCTTAACGAGCGCGTATTTACGTGAAATCAGAGAGAGTCGAATGTCCCTCCTAAGAGTGCACCAGACGATAAGAGGTCGCTATCGGAGGTTCATGGGCCAGCTATTGACCTCCTTGTTTACATTTCAATACAGATACAACGCTATATTACGCAGAAATCATAATAAATTCAATTTGTTCACTTAATCGCAGGCTATGGGGTTAATGGTCGCTTAAAACAATTCGAGTCTATAAAAACTAATTATACAAGACTGATAAACATTGTTATGATATAACATACGGTGGGTGAGATATCGGTCGATCAGCTGATTCCGAGGTGCGGATTGTTGCTTTAAGTTTGAATTAAAAACGGAATGGCAGCTAAAACTTTCATCTGCGGCCTTAAAACGGGTGTTAACGCTTCCTCCTCGATACTTTCCGAACGATAAATCTGCCAGCAAATCGACCGAATCCGTACGTCGAACATCGCTCACGCGTTCTATTTAAAAACTGGAGAACGTCTCGGCTCTCGCGGAGCTGCTGCAGCGGCCGATACTCCACTCCGAATTAGAACGGGCCCTTACAAACTCAAATATGTCATGGAACGGTGTTGCCAGAACGAATGTGCGTCAGGAGGGCTGCGCTAGTGTCGCGCTAGTGCCGCAGTGAGGCAAGTGTCAGCGACGCCCGTCCCGCCCGTGTCGCCGTGTCCCCATGCGGATGAGCAAATGGAATAATGGACGTCTGGGCCCGCATCCGGCGCGGGAGTCGGATACAACTCTTGCAACGCTCTGGATACAATTTTTCAATTAAATCGACCAGACAGAAGATCCCTAATAGGTGTCGTTAAGAAGTCGTGTGCCCGATTTTCGAACTGTCCCCGTAACGAGGCCGTTTTATTAGTATTTATGGTTGAGACACGGAGCATTCTTTGGGCTCGTCGTGTGGATCATGAATGAAGCGGAATTTATGACTAGCGCCCGCTATAATGTTGCGCGAGACAGCCGACTAGTTCGGAACACTAGTCCGGGGCTCGAGAGCTGCACACTCGCGCGTCCTCCTCCACTCCGCCGCGCTGCTGGCAATATAAAGATTTTTCTAAGTTTTACGGTGGTATTACGTTCGGCTTGAGAGGTAGTAAAATTCGATACGTGCATCGCTCCTAACGACTCTTGATTTACCACTATCAATTTAAAGAATACATAAAAACACACCTGAATGATTGCTACCTACTCGCTTTAATGTGCATGTTTTATTGTGCCAAACTTTTCTGTATCTCACGGGTACCGAATGCAACAAAGCTGGTCGAATAGTCACGGTATTATTATTAGGTATTATGAGTATTGGAATACATTATTCAGTGTTACGAATCGTGGCTGGTCCCCTCGAGTGCGGTGCCAGATGACGAGGACCGGGCGCGAGCGAGACGGGGCTAGGGGTGGCGTTCATCATGCCCTCCCCTGTCAGAAACAAGTGCCGGTTACGTCGACCCCAGGCGCTGCCTTCAAAAACCTCGACCTTTTTATATAAAACCTCTTATGTAAAGACACGAACGCTTCAGGAATCTGCTGCGTTTGGACGAATCACTCGTACGTTACCGCAAAGGAGATAATTTAATATTTTACTTCTCGGAATTGACCTACGCTAATCTCAAAACCGCATCGTAAAAAACGATAACCCACGGGCGTCTTAAGCGAGATTTAAATAACCGAGGCGATTAATAACCACGAGCTTAATTAGCAACAGGGCTCGAACTCGTCAAAGTTTTGACAAGCTGACTTATGCCTAAGTCTCACGACAATGCCACCAAATATTAAATAACATTATTGCGAAACAAATCCCATACGGCGCAAAAACCGGCCGTTCCAAAACTTATTACTCACAAGATTCCCAGCGAGAAAAAACCACAAGAATGTCATTTAAAAAAATTAAAACGTACGTTTCTTATTTTTTCTTTATGGCAACCCAAATGGACTAAAGGTTATCTCGAAGGAAAAAAGGCGGGACTGAGCGATTCCATTTTTAAAACGTATCATTTAATTTTGGAACCGGCTTTCAAGACGTCAAAAGGTAGTCATTACATATTTTGTGGCCAGTATCGCTTAGCGCCCATAGATTACCGGCACTGTCTTTGAGTTATGGCCTCTAGAAGTGTAGAGATGAATTCGACGCGATAGTTTTTGCGAAGCATTCTGAAATGGAAGCAAGTATTTGTCGACGTGTGACAGCGGTACATTTAGAGGTGTGAGCATTACAGAATTGTAATTACCCTCATCCCTCCGTACGTGACGGAATGTAGACTGGCACTGACCTAAAAATTTATGGGAAAATTTTGACGTTGACAGTTGACGTAAGCGTTGACCCTTATATCTATTAGTTAAGATTGAAAATAGCTTTGTTTAGAACGGCGAGTAAGTGACAAACGCCTACGACGCATGACGTAAGCTCTCGATTTGTGTCATGGCGGCGGCGTGCGAACGACAACCAGATTTGATTGATCATGACATCCCCAAAACATAGTCGTGG
Organism: Ecliptopera silaceata; assembly: GCA_932527185.1. NCBI lineage: Eukaryota > Metazoa > Arthropoda > Insecta > Lepidoptera > Geometridae > Ecliptopera > Ecliptopera silaceata. The sequence continues at coordinate 1,139,333 of OW052208.1, read as the reverse complement.
TTATTTTTCAGACAACACTTTAAAGAATGCGTTCCTCGAATCAAAGATTTTGTAAGGTTCTACGTTTCTCATGACATTTTAAAAATACATTTTATAAGAATTATATAATTTTTTATCCTTTAAACGAAATGTCATTATACATAGAACAGCTTACGAGTACTTAACCTGTCTTTGATTTAAGTGATACTAGGAAGAGAGAAATTATTTATATCTGCTGTCGCATTCAATGATGACAGACATCATTAGGTATGTAGGCAGTTGTCAAAGTATCATTTTGTGGCCTGTCAAAACGAGATCCTTCACACAATTTTATTTCTGCTCGATTCCGTTCCAAATGTCAATTTGAAACTAAATCATTGTTTCCCCAAAGCATAAGTTTTTTTATCAGTCGGTAGATCGGTTGCGTGACGCCTGTCGAATGGAAATGAATGGAACGCGCCTTTACCACGGCCGCCATGTTGGAAAATATGAAGGTAGTTCCAATATTAAATTAGTTTTATTTTTTTGTGTTCTTACTTTCTTTATTAGATTGTTTTCTTTGAAAACATGGAATGTATTTTTTTATAGTTATAATTATTATCAAAAGTCACGTTTAGAATCCTACTAATATCGTATTGAACTTATTTATATTTTTTGTATGAACGTTTGTTACTCACGCAAAAACTACCGAATATATTTTAAATCTTTACAATAATATAGCTAATACATCAAAATAAGACGAAATCTCATGCACTAGTGCTATCTCATAGATAAATATTTATAGACATTTCACACAACACGCTTTAGTCCCAAACTAAGCAGAACCTGTACTATCGAAACTGTACTGCTTATAGAATAATTACTTACAATTGAGCTACCTATAGATCGTTTGCAACGGTCTGTAGATAGCTCAACTGTTTCTTATGTATTTTATATATTCCTATGTACATTTCGTAAATGTAACTTACTTACATATATATTTTATTAGATATATTAATATGAAAAACTTCAGTTTATTATTATACTAAACTGTTTACTGCCAATAAACTTTATTTTGACATCATTGACACATAGCGAACCAAACAGTATGTATAACCATGACATTAGGCCGTCACACCCATTGTTTTAAACATTGCTCCAATAAAAATAAGAGCGACGCCATATTTAATATAATACAAACAATTCATGCGTCAAAAGACTTTGTTCAGACAAAATACAGCTGAAATTTCAGTGTACAGTAAAAGGTAACAAGTTATATGTATAGTCTTTTTTTTAATATAGTCTTTATGTTGGGTGGATACGGTTTAAAATTGATTAGTTATGATGACTTGTTTCACCTTTGTTGTAAGGTTCATTTTAGTTCATTTACAATTACGAAAATATCTGCAGTATTTTAGTACCTATTTCAGTTTTTTATTCTATAGCTCAATGAAAACTGTAATCAAAATGTATTAGTATAAATATGTAGTATTTTTGTTTATTCAACAATATCATAAATATCCTAACTAATTAGAATTTTATGAACAAAAAAGTTGCGGACATAATTTATTTACAAAATCATGTATATTAGTTACTCAAAATTTACAGTTTATATATTTTTACTAATACACAAACAAACTTACGACTATTACAGTACATATTAAAAATCGTACATAGGCAAATAAAATATATAAGAAACAGTTGAGCTATCTACAGACCGTTGCAAACGATCTATATTTTTACTAATTTATAAATATATTCAAATAAGTAAACATAAATACAATTACTTATAAGGCTATATAAAATACAATTTTCCATACAAATAAGCGCAGTGTCCTTTCAATTAGTGACGTCACAAATTGTTCATATTTGATGCAAGAAATTAATAAATTTTTATTACCTCGTAGTTTGCGTATATTTGTTGAAATTATAGAAACTAGTATGTAATTATTCTAAATAACTAATCTCGGAGTCATCTTGATTGCTATTTGTGAGTACATACTAATACAAGCTAGGTAAAGTACCTACTTAAGTTATATTGATGAGTATAAATGTCTGTTTTCAACTCTATCTGGGAATACTTAGTGTTCAAATTAGTATGGAAATTAAAAAGGTTTATTTCTATTAGCTCCATATAGAAAATAATAAAATTTTATTATTTATTGAAATTATTATCCGTTATTATAAATGAAGATCTGATTGTGATTTTAGTATTTTTTGAGGTGAATAAAAACTAATTAATATGTTAAAAAAATCTTTTTTATAAATACTTACATCAAGTGTAAGTATTAAAAAAGTATAATACACATACAACTACAAACCAAAAGTAATATATTTACTGATATTACCTAATATTATCAACGCGATTTATTTTTATCATAATAATAGATTTATAAAACAGTGATAAACTATAATATTACGTTTTTTTATCAGTATTGACATACTGCTATTGATAAGTGATTAAAACATTGTTTTCTTTTTAGTCAAATGACAGCTGACTTGACAGTCAAAAATGACAGAAAAAATTTTTTGTACATACCTATTTATTACATAAAAGTTGGACCACAGTAAAGAGGGGACTCTTTTAATACAGGTCTCACGACTTAAAAAAAGAGATCCCACCCATTACTAAGTCGACACTGTATTATTGAAATAAAACATTTTGATTTGATTTGATTTGACAGTTGACATATATTTCAAACTAGCTGGTGTTTTCGTCTTGCTATCGTTATATATTTGACAAATTGCACAATATCTTTATATATTATATTATATGTTATATGTTATATATTATATAGCCTATGTGTTATTCTGATGTATAAACTACAGTATTGTAAAGTTTCATTAGAATCCATTTTGTAGTTTTTGCGTGAAAGAGTAACAAACATACAAACATACATCCACACATCCATTCATACAAATTTTCGCCTTCATAACATTAGTACTATAAACACTTGATGTTGACAGAATTGACGGATAGATGCCGTATAAAAAAGAAGAAGAAATTTATCACAATTTTTTTTCGTATTCAAAATATAAAATGTATCTACTCAGTGATATTTTGAAAGTAACTTAAATATAAATAGTTATTTTAATGAAGCGCTTTTTATCAATGTCATCTCTACAAACTCAATAATTAAAATAAAACAAAAATAAACATTAAAATTAAAAACAGATATTTATGCAACTGGCCCAAAACCTGTAATTTGCATAAATGTTTTATTTTAAGTCACGCACTTTGATGTCACGAATTTTTTTACTACTTTTACTATTATGTTATTTACAAAAAGTATTCTATCAACAATCTAGTTCCCATAGCTCGCGATGTGTGAAATGTCCATGAATATTTTATTATAAGGGTGCCAAGTAGACTATGCTTATACAAAATTATACCTAGTCAATATAATTTCCGTCTATTCTCACATGCAAAGTAAGACGAGACTGCTTATTATAATTATAAGTTAGCTATAGAAACAATACGACGAGAATTATAATAACATTAAAAATTACGCTTTATTATATAGTTGTAGTGGTACCTTGAAGTTATTTATAGTAAGAAATAAAAGAGGAACCTGAACAAAATTGAATTTTAATAAAGTAAAGATATATGTATATATGTAAAATGTCAATACATGTATAATTACCACAAAATAAGGGGTTTTTTTATGCAGGGTTTAAATTAGTGCCCTCAATAATACCTAGTATTTACGCATTGAACCGAGTAACTGCTAAATTACAGTAGTAGTCCCTAACACAAATTATATAATAGTTAGATACTTAGGTCATTTGAAGGGGCTTAGTACTGAATATAGGTTTACAGAGTATAGACACTAGAATATTAATATAAATATTAATATTTTATTTATTATTTTTTCAACTAGTAATTAGTTATACATTTTTTGAATAACTTAAATTGCAGATCAGATTATTATTGATTAGAGACGTATTTAATAAAAATACACGAATAGCAACATCTGTTAAAAACAAGAAGTTTATCACAATAGGTTTAACAACAAAAAAGTACCAGTTGAATTGAAAAACTTATATTTTTAAGACAGTTATTTATAAAACCAATGCGAGATAGAAAAAATAATTAAAAGTTTTTTATAGTTATTGATTAACCATTAGATACAAGAGAAGACGTGTTGTTCACCTTTCTGTCACAGATATTACGTCAGTCTGTGACATAACTGTGCTTATTTACAATCTGTGGGAATCTGATGGAATCCCTCTCTAATGTGAATAATGTGATAGACCTTTTTAGTTAATTAGAAAAAACCTTTGATTAGGATGCCTTCTGATTATCTGTTACATAATCATTTCCGTGTTTGTTTAAGCATAATTCTTAAACCGCAAATCCGATTTTCATGAAATTTTGTAGTTTTATAGATATCATTATACTTAGATAAAAAAACGGTAGGAACCAGGCCGTAAGTTTCTTGCCCGTTCTTCTAGGCTCTGGTCGCGTCGAACTGGCACCTAGAATCACCTAGTATGTAAGACGATTCTAAATGATCCTTGTGATTTTACTGAATAAAGCAGTTTTGACTTTGACTTTATAGGTATCATTAAATTTTTACTGGATATTATAAAATATCTGCTGAGGGATAGTAAAATTATAATAGTACAAATAAATCACTTAAGTATATAAAACAAGTACATTGTACTACATATATAAAATATCATTAAAATAGCTATAAAACAAATAACAAATCGATACTTCGTACAACAATACTTCCTATTAATATATTCTCGATATAAATTTCGTTCCACTAAAAGTAGTAAAACACAGGTACAGTCAGCACCATGAAGTGATCGTAAGAACTATTACAAAGGGCTTAGCCGTTAACGTACTTTTAACGTAATGTACTACGCGCTGTAAACCTGCAAGTAGCGATAGCAAAATAATAACAAAAATACATTTTTAGGGTATTTACAAGGTACATAGGTACGTATATAATACACTAGCTGACCCGTGCCCAATTCGTTGGGTATAATTAAAAAAAAAACAGTAAAATCATTTCAGTAGATCCCTAACAATTTAACAAATACACAGACTTTACTTCTTTTTAATATTAAGTATAGATAAGAAACAGTTGAGCTATCTACAGACCATAGCAAATGATCTATAGATAGCTTTTTTAGGTACTTAAGTATGTTAGCAAAAACTAGAAAAAGGAAATTATTATTCGATTCTAATTATATAATTTATGAATACGTATTATATTAATATTTATATACATAGATATGGTCATAATTACGCGGATCATTTAGAATCTTATTTACTAAATAGGTTTCAGTTTTTAGGTTCCTGGCGACCAAAGCCTAGAGTTATATAATACATATGTAATGACTTCATATAGTCTAGGCCCTAGACTATATGAAGTCATTAATATGTATTCTAATCTAGGTTTTTTTTCATTATCTTAATTAAAAAACAGAGTGAACTGTAGAAAAGGAAGGGAGGCCTTTGCCCTGCAGTGGGACACCACAGACTGAAAATGAAATAAATGAATCTTAATTAAAAAAAAAATAATGTTTTTTATACAAGAGCACGCGGTTGATTCGTATTTAAGTCAAAATACCTATAAATAAGTTTTTTTCCATCTGTACATTTATGCATTGTTTACTTAGTGGAACAGTAAGTGGCAAGCGCGGTTGGTAACAGGATCTATGCTCGTTCAATACACAATATTTACATATACAATTAGTTCAAAAACTGTGTTCTTTTGTTCTATAAAATAATTTTTTTATACAACATGGTTATTTTCTACGCATGGTATAACAGAATAATATTAGTTATAATCTTTAAGATATAATTTTTGTATTTCTTTTATTAATGAACATGCAATTTTACAATATATTATTTTTATAATGTTTGATAAATTCATGAAGTGATATTTTATTCCTTGTTGTAAGTTCTTAATCTTTTTTTATGACCTTTATATATTATGTTGAAAAATATAGTTTTTGACTTGAGAAAGTGGTTTATCAAAAATTGTAACTAAATAACGGTCGAGTTGAAAATTCCTAATTTTAAAGACAGTTGGAAAGTACATTTATTTGAGGTACAATACACTTAAAAAAATTGAATAGAAAATCTACTCTTTGAAATCAATTGAAAAATAAGTTCTTTATACATGTTCAGAAATCTAGTTACTATTTTATGTTTAGCTTAGAACATTGCATATGTCCATGAATATTTATAAACTTAAAAGTACTAAAACCTAATCATACTTTCCCTAAAACAGAGTTATTTAAATTCAAACTGTTACATGAAAAGTGCGTAATAATGGTCTGAATATCGACCGTGCCGAAACACAAGTCATGGCAGTTGATGGGGGTGTACATCAAGCTTTTGAAGGTTGGCTTAAAGCATAGTTTACACAACAGCGGACACCGTAAAAAAACCATCAAATACTGTATCATGCTATGTTATAAATAAAAAAGTTGGTCCTTTGTTTTTGCAAAGTTGTCAAATAAATAAATCATTAGTCACAGTTTTGCCCTGTATACATAAAGAATACTCTTTTGTACTTATTTTGTTAAAAGTTGTCAAAAATTACGAATATTTCAAACATCCAACAACGCTCTAGTCCCAAACTAGATTAGATTAGACAGAACTAGATTGCTGGTAGGATACTTATATGAGTACATTTTTAGTTAATACATGGTTGAATGTTTTAAGTAAATCAATAAAAATCTACTATAATTATACAATAAATAAATATTCACAGACAATTCTCACATCAAACACTAGACCCAAATTAAGCAAAGCTTGTACTATGGGAACTATAATCTAAAAACAAGTACCCTTAAGAACAACTGATATATAGAAGTACTTACAATAACATTCTTACTGTTTGTTTTAAATATAATTCTATGTCTACGATAATTAATGGCATTTTTATCTGAATTTGTGTAAAAGTAATCTTTACATAATTTACAAGAGTCTTCTAAATTTCAAGTTATCTGATTTTATTGTTAAGGGGCTTATGAATATTTATTGAAATGCATTGTTTTTAAGTGAACTTGGGATTATGAGTCTAATTACTTTGGGATAAAGTCGCTTTTAATTGTTGAGTTCAGGAGGTCAAAGTTTTATTTTTATAAAAAAATATCTTAATAAATATTTTTATGTACTTACTTATATGTATAGAATGAAAATAATTTATTCCACGTACAAATAAAATACCAGATAAAGACTGATTAAGATGTACAATGAGCGGTCTTATCGCTTGAGCAATACAGTGACTGTAACTAAAAAAAATACATAGAATAACCCCCTATCTTTTAAAAAGTTAGCGTGGACATTATGTCAACATTACGTATGGTAATCAAGATATCAAGTATGCGCTAACCTTTTATAAGATAGACCGTAAGAATATAACACATCAAAGTTGAATAAATAGTACAATGATCGGTCTTATCGCTAAATGAGCCATATACCGACAATTTTACCTACTAAAAAAAATATGACTACTCTATTCTTAAAGATACGATCGCCCGATGACTTAACAATTTTAATGAATATGCATCCTTTTAAGATTTTATTCTTAAGTCGAATAGAATTAAAAGCTTTAAATAAAAGTTAATTCTATGAATAGGGATGCGACGCCATTAGGCGACGTGTTAGTGTTGTGTTTTGTTTATTAGTCAAGAATTAAGTGGTATTTCAAGTGCCTTGTTGTCATTTTTAAATATATTTTATTGTATTTTTGTTGTATTATTGTGTATTTAAAATGAGGTGAGTACGTAATGGCTATCAGCTGTAATAAAAATAAAGTATACATATTTCACATACAAATTCTAACACTACACATTTTTGCACCAGACTTCCTGTTTCTGCACAATTCAGTGTCTGTTATTTCACATAAACAACACTAGACCTATCCTTGCAATTGCAACCCATTCTCTATCCATGTAATAATTGTTTTTTTGTGTTTCTATAAGTACTACCCAAATCAAACTACCCCACAATGTACCAACTCAACGCTTCCTACACTTCCTATCTTTGCAATAAACTTTTTTACACTACCAATTTTTGCAATCCTACCCAACAATACACAAACACACCCTTACCCATACTTCCTATCCTTACAATTACACTTCAGTTTTACACATTCTTACACTACTCATTTGCAGACCTACCAATGCACAATCTAACCTCTCTTTCTCCCCACAGTACGACGAAAGCCTCCACGGAGGGGGCTACATGGAGGGGGGAGCGATGTACCACGAGCACCGTCTCACGCACCCCCATCTCCCCCCGGTCCACTACCCGCCCCCCGCGGCGCCCGCGCACGCGCTCCCGGGGGAGCCCCTCGTCCACAAGAGAGACAAAGACGCAATATATGGGTGAGTCTGGTGGTAATGTGTGGTTTTAATATTTGTAGATATTGCGGGTAGTCCGGTAACGCTGTCGTGAACCGTCTTACGATACCAGTATCTCAGTCGGTCCGAAAAAAATAAAATTCTAAATTATCTGCGTGATTTTACTGAATAAAGTAAGTATGAAAACTTTTTTGAAATACTTAAATATGATTTATTTGATAAAATTTAATTTAATTTCTTTATATTTTTCAAGAATAACTAGAGTAACAAAGATAGGTTTGTTTTTCAAAATTGGAGGTAGTTGCAAATTACGATTGTGATTTGCAAATACCCTCAATTGTACCTTCAAATTTGTATGTTTTTTGAAATTAAGTAATTTGAACACAAAAAACGTGTTTTGAATTTAATGTAAATGTATGCGTTTGAATTGTTCATTATTGTTGTAAGCAAGGAATTTATTGATACAATAATATGAATACAAATTCAAATAATATATTTATAAATAAAACAATAACCACTAATTACACGTTGTACTAGTTAATTAATTGAAAACTATTCAGTGTTCGTGCATCGCATATATTTACTAAACAAAAGAACTATCAAAAATTTAAATCAGCCTATAATGATGCCGATTAATATTACAAAATGGCATGATGTCGATGATTTTTTTTTTAATGACGTCATAATTTTAAAGATTTGAGATTTTTTGCTGGATTACGCATGCGCAGTGTTAGGTTATTTTCGTTATGTTTTTTCGTTACGGAATTTCTGGACGCTCAAGGCCCGCGATAGAAGCTCTGCAATACCTTAAAAATGATGAGAAGGTGCATCCATAAGTCCTGGGTCATTGAGGAACAGGTAGACGTGACCTAACGCGTGCTGTCATAGATTAGATACTATCACAGACGTGACGGCGATGTCATCTGAACGTACCTACAGCACACGTTTTAGAAAATATTCAAAATAATGTTCAAAATAATGCTTGGGGCTAGATGATGTTGTGTGGATTGTCCAGCATTATTTATTTATTTATATTAAAAAAAAAAAAAAAAAAAAAAAAAATGGCATACAATTTAATGGAGAAGTAAAAAAGTTGTAGGGCTAGTACGGAAAATATATAAATATGCTAATAAAGATTATCTTTATTAGCAACTACTTTATAAGCATGTCCTCTTCTCACGGCTAGATTTTTTTATTCTATGACATAGTTTTAGAAACCAAAATATAATACTTATTATAAAAACTTTGTTTTCAAAAGGCTCGTTAAATAAATAAATAACAAGATACAAGATACAAGATATTTATTTTGCCAAAATAAGTGTTACAAAGGTCTTAAAATTAACAAATAATGCTGGACAATCCACACAACATCATCTAGCCCCAAGCTAAGCAGAGCTTGTGTTATGGGTACTAGAAGACTGACATACTTAATACATATGAAATACCCGGAATAAATATTCGCAGATCGTACAAACATTTATTCCAAGGCGGGAACCGAACCCGCAACCTTACGCGTCGCAGGGGGACCATCGCCCACCACGCCACATTGGTCGTCTTTGTGAAATATGGACTTTTTATCTTACGGCTTGTCCACTTCGCACGGTTAGATTATTTTATTTAATTAAGGTATAACCTATGACACTCATAGAGATTTTATAAGTGTTTGTCTGTTTGTTTGACCAAACAGAAAACTAGTGCTAAGTCTACAAACTACGGGTATGGCCAGAATGAAAGCGGTAATAAAAATAATAATACTTTTTTTTATTAACATTTGAGTTACAAAGTAAAAACATTAAAATGTTATAAAATAACATTAGTCAGCTTATAAAACTTTACTATCTTGTAGTAAATAAATCAAATGAATTTGTCCATGAATATATTTTGTATGTGAATTTTAATTGTTCTTGTATGTTTAACAAGCGGAACGAATCAAAATAACGTAATTTGTTTATGAGAAAAATCTATTACATTTTTTTTCTATCTAGTAGTCTTCACAGAGTTTGTTCTATACGTAGTAGACATATCTTTAATATTTATTTATATTTGATGTATGTTTTTACGAAAAAAAAGCTAAGTATATAAGTTTTACCATCAATCTAGTTCCCATAGTAGGTACAAGCTTTGTATAGTTTAAATTTTGAATAAATAATGCTAGACAATCCACACAACATCATCTAGCCCCAAGCTAAGCAGAGCTTGTGTTATGGGTACCTACTAGATGACATACTTAATACAATACGTTACATAGATATTTTTTATTATACATATCAAATACCCAGAACACCTGGAATAAATATTTGCAGATCGTTCAAACATTTATTCCAAGGCGGGAATCGAACCCGCAACCTCCGCGTCGCAGGCGGACCTTCGCCCGCCGCGCCACATCGGTTGTCGAGTTTGGGACTAGAGAGTGATGTGTGAAATGTCCATGAATATTTATTTATTATCTACGTTAAGAAAACTGCAAAAAATATGTTGCTACCTGTACCCCAAGTGCGAGTTTGTGCACACACGGATCGCAGAGACGTGATCGCCAAGTGCCACCGTTTTTGTATGGACATCCAAACAGCGCCCCTAGCAGATTTCTTAAGAAGCTTGGATTTCCATACAAAATTGGTGGCTTGCGATACGAAGGCGATACGTTCGTATGCATGTGCAAAACTCGCACTAGGCCCTCTGAAGTCGATACCAAAAAATACTTTTACCAATTACAATAATTAAATTAACAATACCTTGTTGACCACATCTTCAAAGACAAAAACGGAAATATGACATGTGTACCAATTTTATTATTAAGTTGTGATGACTGTCAGTAATTAGGTTATTGTTCTTTTGACATTGACAGTTCAGTTAGCTCGGACAATGAACAATACACTTGTGGTCAAAATTAGCCGTTTGGACCTTGGGACTTTAGCCCTTAGGACTTTAAAAAATAAATTGGACTCTGGGACATAGCCCTTAGTACTTTAAAAAAGTTATTTAATTATTTTTATGCTATAAAGATAAAAATAGATAAAAACACCTGATGTTAAGCGGATGTTCGTTACTATGCATTAATCGGAGATTTAAATATAAGAGAAAAAAGTCTTAGTTCATTTATTTTGTTGAATCATACGAATGTCCATAAAATAGGTGGCATATTATTCTAAGCAAAATCTGCGTTAAATGTCACCTGTCAAAAATACACTTAGCTTTTTCAAAAAGATTGTTTATTACTTATACTATGGGAACTTCAATGCTGATAGAATACTTATAGTATAAACTTTTTAAAAACATTTATAGAATACATTAATACCAGAACAAATATTCATTTTTTTTGTATCATAATGTTTTTAATAAAATATTAAAATAGTCACTCTTTGACAAGTTTGTATGCCAGAAATGTGACAATCGTAAACGTAACACATTTAAGATACACTGCGCGCTAACGCCTCAACGTTTGACAGTAAAGCTGATGTTGACGCGCAATGTATCTCAAATACGTCACTGTTTCCTCCCAGCTACAAAGTAAGGTTAATATGACAGTTGGGCAGAAAGTCATGAATATAACATGTCATTTGACTTCACAATTAATTGTAAAGAAGTGAACGAAGTTTTGAACATCAATGAGCTTGTTTTTTTTCTTGGTTTAAACAACTGTCATATTATAGATACGAACATTATTTTACAATAACTTAAATTTTTTTAATCTTTTACGTTTAGTTTTAAATAATAACGCCTTTATAAAAGTGTGTTTTAATGTTTTTTTTTTTTGTAAGTTATACCAGTAAAATAAATACGAATAATATTAAGCTTATTAGGTTTTATTATTTTATTACTGAATATTATATGTATTTACTTAACATGATAATTTTACATTACGTTACCTTACATCTTGATTGTATTGTAAAGACTGTCCTTGGTGGGAATCAAACCCACTCTAGAAAGCAATATATGTATATAAAAATATTTATAATATATTTCAATCTTTTATGCCTAATATATGCCACACCATGCTTAAATATCATATGCAGGATCGTTTTTAAAGTACTCAAAATTAGTTTGAAAGTTTATTGTAATCGCTCACACTCTGAACTCAATTATGAACGACATAAAGAGAAGTCTTGACAAGTTTTGATCAGATAAGATCCAAGAAGAAGATCCAAGATTGTGAACAGATCCTTAAGTGCCGAAGGTTGCGCCTAAGATCAAATCTAAGCCATAAAGGGCATAAATGATGTAATTGATGATACTCCACTTTTGAAAAGGATTTGTGCTTTAAAAATCCTCAAAGAAACTGCCTCTTGGAGTTTTGTTGGTGCTTTTAACATGAGGGCCATCTGAGTTTATAAAAGTCGTAGTAATTAAGACAAATTGTTTGTGATAATTTGATAAGTTTTATCTAAATCAAGTGAATTTATATTTTTTTGTCTTATCTATTTCATCCCACTTCTGGGCAAAGGTCAAGTCCTTACACATTTCTGTCTACGTCCAATTGCTCTCAAAAGTATCGAAGACCAGTTAAGAGATATATTACACGGGATTTATCTACCTTAGTACCTTACATAGTGTACCTACCTTATTGATATACTACCGACGTTTCGACTAAGTTGCAATAGTAGCGGACTCAAAACAGTGTGCGAAATGATCGCGGAACTTCAAAATGTTCTATCCAAAACCAACCCCTATCTTATAAAAAGTTAGCGTTGACTTCATGCCATCATTACGTATGGTAATCAATACATCAAGTCTGCGCTAACTTTTTATAAGATAGACCAGACCACAAGTAAATAAAAAAAAGTTGTATTTTCAAAAAGTGAACGTTGATAAGTAGGTAATAGTCTTATTTTAAAATCTATTTATTAAAACCTCGTTAGTACTTTTTCTGTGCTTATGTTACATAAAACTGTTTGTTCTTTATATATTAAACATCCAAGGAATAAAACCGCAAATGTATTGAAAACAATAATTACGATCAACACGTAGAACCAAATTAACCTTTAAACAATGCCCTTATTCGTATTGAAATACCAAATAAAATGAGGTAAGAATTTTAATTTTGTAACTACATATTTGCACCATCTGTTAGACTTACTCTATGACTTTTTAATTAATTTTGGAGCAAATTTTAATAAGATGATATAAATGAACAATGTAATCATTGAATTGGATGATTAATTAATTAATTAATTAATTGGGTATTTCTTTGTGAATATTTTAATTTAATTATTATCCATGAAAATGTGCGATTGTTTGTAAAATAAAAATAAAAAAGTTGACAGATTTTCCGTCACAAAGTAAAGTATTGGGTTATTCTAAATATTAGTATCGAGTAGTTTTTAATTTTTATTGTATCTGTTTAATATATTATATCCTATGAAAGTAAATTACAATCAGTTCAGTGAATCCAGAGATCTCTACAACAAACTTGACCTCTTGAATATTTATTTATTTTATAATCCTTCCTACTACTAAACGCGAATGTTTGTATGAATGGATAGATGTGTGGATGTGATGGTGCCTAATTAGCAGGATCTAGAGACGCTACCTCACGCACCTATCATCTATTAATGTACCTAGACCCACAAGCAATAAATGATTTGATTTGCCTCTTATATTGTTGTATACGTATACACCAAGTTCCGTCTACAGGATGTCTCAAAAAAGATCCCCGTACCTTTTATATTGTTGTCTACACCACGTTCCACCTACAGGGTGTCTCAAAAAAGATCCCCGTACCTTTTATATTGTTGTCTACACCACGTTCCACCTACAGGGTGTCTCAAAAAAGATCCCCGTACCTTTTATATTGTTGTCTACACCACGTTCCACCTACAGGGTGTCTCAAAAAAGATCCCCGTACCTTTTATATTGTTGTACTATACACCAAGTTCCACCTACAGGATATTTCAAAAAGTTCCCCGTATGCTTTCCAGACATCCTCTCTTCCCCCTGCTGGCGCTGATCTTTGAGAAGTGCGAGCTGGCGACCTGCACGCCCAGAGACCCTGGCGTGGCGGGCGGAGACGTATGTTCCTCGGAGTCCTTCAACGAGGATATCGCAGTCTTCAGCAAACAGGTAATTTATATATACATTATATAATTTATATTGATATATACTAGATATTGTGCGGAATCAAAATCTGGTGGTAATTATATAATGACGATAGCAAGACGAAGGCACCACATATGATCATATGATCACCACATATCATAAGATAGCAATACGAAGTCGCGGGTACTAACTAAGTGTATGTATTTTGAAAATGAATCAAGGTAAACTTATTCTCAACTTCATAATACACACAAAATTCATTTAATACAAAATGCGCGTGAATGTAAAGAAAATGCGATATAAATACCTGCTTTAGATTGGATTGTCTGTGTATTCAAAGTATGAGGTTATTGGTTATAAAAACAGCTTCATCCAAAAGCATTTTCCCCAAAACGATTTCCCGCACCGCACAACGCTCAAAAACGAAAACGGAAAAATCCGAGCACCCAATAAAAATCTATGCTCCCCCAATTTCGCTCCGTGCATACCCTTATAATGCCCATTTGTGGACATCCTACAAAATTACTAAAGAACAGTATACATAACTTTGTATGAGCGCACCTGCGCCCGTCAAAATTAAAAAGAAAAAAACTTGGGCCAACGCATTCGAATATTAAAATGTCGCGCAAAATGGCCGCTCGTAAATCAGAAGCTGCAATTTCTTGATGGTTTAATAACTATAAAGTGTAATTAGTAACGGTAAAATGCTTCTTGTTGGGCATTTAGTATCGATTGTTTACGGATTTTTCGTCTCGCCAGTCGATTATCGATTCGAATCGATATTGTTTACGCTGTAGTAAATTAATTTACGTTGTGCTATCGAAATCGATTTGTACTGCTTTGTACTTCCTACCTGAGAATTGGACTGCGACTGCCCGATCGATAATGATCGAGAATCAAGAGATAAAGATTTAGGACGAGACGGCCCTGATTTATGCCAGGCTCAGAAACAAAAAAAACTTTCAAAAAGGTTTCACATTTCGATTTTAATAGTTCCCGGAAGGTCGAAATACTATTGTTATTAACATCTGATAATGTTTTCGACTTATTTTCTTTAGAAAGTTGTTTCAGCTTATTGAATTTCGCGGTTTCGGAAATAACATGACAGGCCAAATCGACATAGTAACACTTGTTATTTGAACGACAAAAAAGCCTCGTAAATGGAGTCATTTTATAACAATTCGGGTTCGTAAAACAGGTAATCTGGACACAAACCGACAATCAAGACCCATGTAATTTATTTTACAAATTTATTATACCGCAGTTTCTTTGTGGGTTTTTCATTTTTTACAACAATAGGCACAATAGGCGTTGACATGTGCCGATGATATGCAATTTAAAGAAACAAGACTGACGTTTTACGTCAGTCAGGTGCCGGAAATAACTTTGTAGAGACGTCTATATTTATCCGTAAGATATTATTGATTTGTTATCAGTCAAAGACTCTGTTGTGTTAGGTACTAATTATGGACGTTAAATTGTATTTATTACTGCAATATTGTGAACAGTCGCGACCCGTAAGACCTCCGATAACTGAGATAAATGACTTGTCAGTGTCATGGAACTGACCATTCTCGTATTTATGCGCCGTTGACTTAGGCACGCACGACTCTACATGCTACGTCGACCAAATCTATTTAGATATTACAAAATCTATTCAACTTTGCAGAGAGATAATCGGCCGATATGAATGTAAAAATGTTATCGCTTGTAGATTAACCGTGTTATAAAATGTCACATTTTATCATTGTTTGGACACGTAACACGCACAAACGCTAATCGCCTGCTTTAATTACTCCAATAAAACGGCTATCGGTAGCACGTGAAACGTAGACAGAGATAAAAAATTGACCGTCTCGCTCTTTTAATAAGTGACGTCCATAATTCATCGCATCACGAAATAAATCATAAACTGTAAAGTGTTTATTTTGAACGTACTTAATATGTTATAAATTTATTTAAGTGGCATGCGGACTGCGGTACGATTGTGGAGCGCGTGATTGATGTAGTGCTCTCGGTGGCAAGTGATCGGCTCGCCTGTGATACTGCCATCCGCTGCTGTCAGCGCTGCATGCCTGCTGCCGCGTCACAGTGCAGTGCAGTGCAGTGCCCCAGTCCCACTGCCCAGCGCCGCCGTGTGATAGAGTGCACTCGCTCCGAACTCTATTCTAAATGTCGATGAGTTCAGCTCTTTTTCAACTTTCACTATCACTCATCAGTCTCAATTTTTACAAACATAATTGACACTAAGTTGAGGGAACGCTCGCTCCCGAGTTTCTAAACGACGAATTAAAACAGTTATGACGGGGAACGTTAATATATTGCTAAAATGAAAATTGCCATCGCTTCAAACCTAATTGGATAAATCAAGATATTTTTATTGAACGGAACGTATTAATGAGAAGTTATTATAACATAACTTTAGGAATTTTAATTCATAATCGAAGGGACGATCTATTGATGTCTGAATCGTTTTAAAATTCGTTGTTTTTGTACTTATCGTGTACATTGCATTCCCGTCAGGTTATTGACAGACTAGGACTTTTTTATCGAGTAAATGATGCATGCATATCTTGAGTGTTGTAATAGCTCGTAGTTGTAAATCTTCAAACTAGTAGACAGCTAGACATGCTATAAAACTGATTCTTATTACTTTTTTCAATCGTTACTGTCGTTCTGACATTGACATTGACAGTTGTAACATTATTTGCTTTCACGGCTGCATTGTTATTTTATCAGTGTTCACGAATGGCGTGAGTGCAGCCAGCATAGGTTAATATTCCCATTGAATTCATTCAACACTTTTTAGTTCAGTTCCCAGTAAGCCATTAACTAAGATTGAGTCGGTTCAATTAGACATACGATAGAAATTACAGATTTGCATTTATTATGAGGTAACGATGAAGTCCTCTGCTCTGTAAAAAATATCCCGACAACGGATTCGTCTTTTTAATGGCTTTTCAATGGTTTTTCATTCGCATTGTTTTTAAATGAATACATAACTTTGGCGGCGGTGCGAGATTGGTATGATTAATTGAAGATATTTACGTATGCATTGATAATTGCTCTCATTTCGAAGGAATCTCTAAGATAATTACGTACCGCTGAGTAGTAATGAATCAGCCGCCGCTCGGCCGATGCGAAACTACTTAAAGCGTTGTAAATAATAACATTCGTGGCGTATCCGTACGGCTGTTTTCCTAACGTTCAATACGTTCGTAACTGGAGTTTGTAATTATGTGAAGCGAACAGCGCCGGAGAAAAACGCGCTCGATGGATGCGCGCACGCACGACTCCCGCTTTGAGATTATCTATTTGTAGATATCAACTTCATTGATCTTCGTTTAAATTGGTTCGAACCACGACTCTGTGGATGACTTTCGATCCCCGACTCCGCTTTCAATAGAACAACGAGCCGGAAAAAAAGCTGTTACATACGAGAGATACTGCGCTTTTGTGTGAACCATCACAGTTTGACATTGTGAGTTTGTTTACATCTGTCCGCGTGCGCTTAGCGCTATAATTGACGATTGTCATGGGATTTGGACGCGCAATTTAACCTCTTTGTCATCGTGATCCAATTCGGAGTTTCGCACCGAAATAAAATAAATAATGGCGGATCGATGAGTCCGCGTCTCGCGCAGCTGCGCCCGCGCCGGCATTCATTAGCTGCGCGCGCTAGAGTGGAACCGCGATACGATACGTTTTTTGTCTCTCGCTCGCACGCAGCACTTGCATTTTTTTTTCACCAACGCATCGGCGATTTCGTTTTATCGTCCCCATCGAGTGGTTTTTGCCGTTTGGAATTCCTTACGCATCTTGTTTCGGGATCGTTTGAGGTTACTCTCAGTTTCGGTAACGTATAGGAAATTTGAACCAGAAAACTTCGTCGACGCTTAAAGCACGCACACTCCCAGTTTTGGTACGTTGACCACAAGCCGTAAGTAAAATTAATAACAGTACAAAAACGGGTAATCCTAACTTTATCACCACAAACAATGTGTGCCGTAAAGGACATCTATTTAATACGCATTACGCGATGCGCGATTACGTAACAGTTATGTGTCCATTTTCATTAACCGCAAACATACGCACAATAACATTAACATAATGAAGGATACAAAACAAGACGGAACCACAGAGAGCAGACTCAAATTATTCTAGCTTTGAATGATTATACAAGATACACATAATGGATATTTTATTAAAAATTCAGGGCCTGAGAAATTAATCAAATATCGGCTTATTAAAAATGCCAGATAATGTGACGCCTTTACAAGGTTACGTCATCTAAAATTTCTCTTTTATTGTGGCATCTTCGTGAAAGTGGTCTCTGCAATAAAAATGTTTTCTGTAAAAGTATTAAGTACGTACTTATAACTCGCGTTGCTAACTACTATCGAGGCTAATGAAATCTTGTCACGATAACGGTTCCCATTATTCATTTATGCGCTAATTCAAGTCTAGATTTCCTTTCAGCGCATAGAAGTGACTGTTAGGTTGTGTATTTCTATTCGAGAGAATTGGAGATCAATACATGATTGGTCTATTGATGGAGAGCATTCGACAAAGAGCATAATCACGTGTATACAATCACAATGCTGATTGTGAGAGGTAACTTGAGGTCAGATTCAAATGAAAGTGTGTATCGAAGGAATTTGCGTTAGTGTTTAGTTTGGAGCAGTTGCCCCATCGCATAGCGTGCGCCGCTCAATTAGTCGCTGACACGCCGGCCGGCAGACTCGCGCCCAGTTTTTGTCCGTTTAAAACGGCATTAATATGCCGATGGACTAACTATTATGCTCTTTCGTCATTTTACGTCAATACAGAAGCAAATCGGACGTCGGTACGAGGTCACTGCATCCTGCCACTAAGATTCTATTGCTATTAGAATTTGAAGCGCGCTGTTTGCTGTGACTTTGCAGGGAGGTAGAGTGATTGACATGACACACAGTTATCGATAGCGGACATAAACAATAGGTTACATTGTGCGTCTCACCTCGGTGTTGTTATTCAATTGCTATGTCACTGTCGAGCCAACAATGTCAGTGCAATCTGTGACATAGGCATCTAATACAGGCCCCAAGATGATTAGCGTTCCGTTTTTGGAAGCAGACAGGTCTGCAATGCGAGGCAAAGGTATGACTTTTTGTCATCGCGTCAGAAAATTCGCGGCAAAAATGGACTTCAAATGAGTATTAATTCGCGCGAGTTAATAATGACATAAATACACTAGGTGCGCGCTTTAGTTCTACAGGATGTTTCATTTCATTTTATGATTTGTTTTCCTACTAAAATCTGACTTTCTACTGTAACGAGTTTAATGACCAAAAGTTTTATAAAATTAAATGTGCAAGAATAACTTCCTTATAAATCTCATGACAGGTAGTTATTTTTTAAAATACATTGATGAATTAAAATTATTTTATTTCTAAAAAACTTACGACTATACAGTATTTACAAAATGTACATTTACATATAAAATACATAAGAAACAGCTGAGCTATCTACAGACCGTTGCAAACGGTCTATAGATAGTTCAACTGATCCAAATCAGTACCAATCGGAAGCGTACCCAAGACACTGGCTGCATTTTATTTCTACAAATCCCTCTCAATCTTATTCTTTCTCAAATCTTAAGTAAGTTTTGTCAGAAAAGAGATTTATGTAAAACAATCATTTAAATTCATAGAAAACATTTATTCTGTGTTTATCACGGTATAGATTTAGCACATAAACAAGCACGTAATTACAGAACTAAATGAAGCGTGCTGTATAGAGACTGCAATTATAAAATGCGCCGGCGCATTCCGCGCGACACCGACCGACGTCCGATTTCGACGACATTTCGTTACCAGTTTTTTTTTCTGAATACAGTTACACTGGATAACACATTTCAACTCTATTTCAAAGACGGTAAAGTTTATAATTCGCACATGAATTTAAAATGTCATATTGTAAATTGTAATTGTAGTAATATATTTCTTTTATCATTCGATTATTCGTCTTTTAAAACACACTCTAATTCTACTTAACTTTTGACGTCAATACAAGGTTACGTCAGCTAATTTATTCTGTTGGTTTATTCTTAGTTAAATATAGTATTCAATAAACCACTTTTTTTTTATTTTACGAGATATTTTGACCTATTTTTTACATTATCATAGTATCATTACATATTGATTGTCATGTACACTAGACTGATGGACAGTATAATTAGTTCTATATACGTACAAAATTAATTAGTGAGCACAGCATGAGTTTGTACGAGTGAGAGCTCTATACTATGCACTTTTTTATGACTCGACTAGACTTTTTTAATATTTTATGTCTATTAATACGATGAATACTACCAGTGATTTAATAATAGCCTAGAATACTGAGACACAATTACAGTTAAGTAAATAAATAATAAAATGATTTCAAAATAAATCATCGTAATAATAATTGCATTAATAAAGTTATGATGCTTGTGAACTGATTTTGATTAAACTTGACATAAATTACAGTTTCTATTAATTACAAAAAAACTTTATTTTTCAACGAAATGACACAAAAAATAATGACAAAAATAAATTAAAAATTGTAACTTTACTTAGGTTTTATTTTGAAATTATTTAAAAGTAAGAACCATGACATGATACTCTGTATGACCTATTGTTACTCTGTCTTCTTCTGTCTATGACAGATCGTTCATATCGCCAAAAAAACATTATGTATTAGACAGAAGGGTCTATAACCAACATAAGCAGATCCTTCACCTTTTGTTCTACCGAAAGAAAGTAGAGGACTCTCCCATTTCCGCAACACAGCTGAGCTCTACAAATAATGGTTGTGTTGGCGCGCGAATCCAGTTAAAGTTGACCTATGCGTGGGAAGATTTTGCTGGACTTGGGGGGTCAATCGTCCTGGGGTAAATAAAGGGTGGGGTGAGGTGAAGCGGTAGGGGGTGACCAGTCAGAAGCAGCTGACGTGAATTGGGGTGTTAATACCTACAAGGAGGGTAGAAATACGTTTTTGAGATACCTACATTAAATATGTTTGATTTTGTAATGAATGTGGGATTAATTTTGATCGTGTTTGTTATGTCTGGGAGATTTATTTTAAAGTTATTTTAGGTTTCATATGGATGACTCACTGATGCAACAATGTAAATTCGGAGATATTTATGAAAGTGATGTGTACAGAGTATACAGGGTGCGTTTTTATCAAAATCATTTTTTTAATATTTATTTTGTAGTGTCTCTTATTCGGAGGTTTGAAATGTATATTACGCACAAAGTATAATATAACGTTGGATACCTTATCCCTTAGTTTCCTGAATCCATCTTCCGCCTTTCTTAATTAAAATTAATGTTAGAGAAGTGACTAGCAATTTTTCAAAATATATCACGTGGCATCTCAACTTTACTAAAAATATAAATTTTATTCGGAAAATATATCTCACAAGACACATCCGGGGACGTGCTCTGTGAGGTTAAGAATTTTAAAGGTTTTATAATATACATTTGTAATATATACTGTTTAATTGAATAACGCGCCTCTGACTAATCCGTTTCGTATTTTGTTGAATTGCCTTAATAAATGGTTTGGATGTCAACCGTGCTTAAGATTAAACTTAAACAACCGTAACTGTGTTTACGGATAGTAGGTTACAAACATTAATTATTTATTATAGATATTATACAAATATTCAACTAATTTTATCAGAAATATGAAACTCGCTGTTATGAATAAATAATTTAATACCAATATTTATGTTTTGATCATAATTCATTCTTATTCATAATATTGACTTATTTCTAAAAAATTCAACGACTAGACTATTTATAACCAAATTTCAAAAGATTATAGATGTGCTCTGAAGGAGATAAACGGTTTTTAAGAGATTAAAAAACATCTGCTTTTATAAGTTTTTAAAATGTGCAAAAAATAATATGAATAATACCGTCTTTAAGCTTTCGATATTTATAAAAAAAACTGTATTGTTGTTTTTTTTGCAACTTTTTTTTGTTTTGGTTTTTTAAGTAAGTACAAGCTTAGTTTGGGACTAGAGTGTGATGTGTGAAATGTCCATGAACATTCTTTTACTGAACTATTCATTTCTATGTTAGGTACTTTTCATAGGATTCTTTGAATAGTTGTTATAATAAAATTATAATAAAAAATCTAATATTTAAAATCTGTTGCTATAAACTGACAATCCGAATAGTAGGTAGGACCTTTTTAAAAGACAATTTTATTTAAATAAAATTTTAATTACAGGAAATCATAGGTTCGAATCCTGCTCGACTCTTTTGTTATTTATTTATTTAAAAATATAATTGATAAAATCTTGCATAGGATAATAAAATTACGCACAAATATTCATATGCAGAATAAAGTTCTATTATCAGTAGATAAATATACAACTAAGATAATTAACCAGTAAAATTCAGTTATTTTCACCCTAGGTTCAAATGATTCACCCTGCAATTTAACTTTCAACTGTTATTATACTCTGCATATTTCAGAATTAGTTATTTAGATTAAACGATGCACCCTGTATGCCCTGTAATTCTATGTTCCGATCTACCCCACTTTGATCCACTTTACCCCACTTTACCCCACCTTACCCCGTAATTTCTATGTTCTAAATGCCCTATCATTTATGGGGGTAGGTTCCTACCCTTAGGTATTGTCTAAATAACCCCCTGGATTCTAAGCGGTAATTATGTTAATTACAATAGACCGTGGGATTTGTTGCATTTGTATGACTGAGGTATGTGTTGATTATTAAATGGTTTTTAATTAAATTTCATTATATTTTTAAATACATAGTTTACATTTTTTTTTTGGATTTAGAGGAGCCCTTGCCCAGCAGTGGGACGAGATAGGTTAGGTAAAAACAATAAAAATAATTATAAGTACTTTATTGTAGTAATTGTTAAGTCCTTGTTTGTGACCACCGGCATCCATACAAAGTATCCTGGAGTACAAAGAGCTACTACTACTAGTTAAATAAATAATATTTTGGTATTTAAATTACTTATAATAAAAAAATGTTTGGTGCAAAGTTTTTTATTAGTAAGTAGTTTACTGCGGAATTTTAATTAAATTCTTTTTCCTTATAAATATTTCTTTATTTTATTTCTATAAATGTTACTTGTATTTGTTATTTCATAAAAGCGTGCCTCCATACTATAAGCCTCACCTTTCTCTAATTAACCTTAATTCCGTTAATAACCCACAATAATATCCGAAAAATGTCAATCGTCGATAACACGAAAAGCGCATTTTGACCTCTCTCCCCTGCGGCTCCCAACACCAGGGGAGACTGGGGATGTTTGGTCATGGAGTTATTCTTATTTGTAGCAGATCAATCAAGATTATGTCCAGTAATGCCCTAACCCTTCGCCCCTTGTGATTGTTTCGTCAATGCGTCGATAATTAGGGCTCGGAAAGAGGTGCGGAATGCAACCTCTTGAAATTACTTTTCTTCCCTGTAATTTGTTTTTATCGACAGGGGTTGCGAAAATCACCCCATTGATTCCAAAACTCACCAAAACTAACCAATGCTTATGAAAGTTTTTAGCAAAGTATCGAATTTCCTGTTATCGAAAGATCGAGTTTGTTATCGATTTTCTACCCTCCAAAATTAAAAATTACATTAACAAAAGCCAAACATCGCCAACCCGCAGATAACTTATTAAACATTGCGCCATTACACTTTAATTTCTGCCCTGCTGGGATTTAGGGGTTGATATTAAAAAAAAGGCAAAAATAAGGGTGGTGAATATGCTTAGTTATTCATAATGCGGCACGCACTGCTAACGTTTATTTTTGTTCAAACATACGCATATAATTCCGCGGGCCCGGGTTAGAACTATTATTCCATTAAATGCATTGTGAGACAGGGTTGCAGCTATTTATTTGCTCAAGCTGTTTAAATTTAATGTTGAAAAACACTTTTTGACTTGTTTATTTTCAAATCGGGCGTGCAAGAGTGCTCTTGAAATCAACAAACATTGTTTGTTTGTGTTTGCGGTCATGAGAATTATTTTTAAGGGTTACCAAAATATTTTGGAATCTGTACCGATGGCAACTTTGAATTATATTTGTAGTATTTGTTCTATCAAGTAGGACGATCTGCGGAGTGTAGCTGGCAAAAACTGGATGTAAAGAGCCGAAGACCGGGCTCAGTGGCGCGTCTTGGGAGAGACCTACGTCCAGCAGTGGACTGATATAGGTTAATGATGATGATGATTTGTTCTACGTCTGGGTGTTACTATGTATTCTATGATATGTATTTGAAACTATCAAGGTTTTGAACATAGTTTTCTTTATGAACGAGATATTTACCATGATTTGTGAGTTTGATTATTTCCCGATATTTCGGCACAGTTGAATGCGCCATGATCACGGGTCGAACTGAGTTACACTTCGATAAAAAAAATGTATTTTATGTACAAAAAAAAGTATTCTATCAGCAGTCTAGTTCCCATGGTACAAGCTTTGCGCTTGAGTGTGATGTGTGAATTGTTCGTGAATGTTTATTTATTATTTGCTTAAGCTACTTGTATTTTGAGAACT
Organism: Ecliptopera silaceata; assembly: GCA_932527185.1. Lineage (NCBI taxonomy): Eukaryota > Metazoa > Arthropoda > Insecta > Lepidoptera > Geometridae > Ecliptopera > Ecliptopera silaceata. The sequence continues at coordinate 1,114,436 of OW052208.1, read as the reverse complement.
ATCTAAGCGATTATTATGTTGTATTTCTTCGTACCACTTTGGTATATAAAAGTATTTATATAAACACTTATTTAAACACTTGAAAGCAAGTAGTTATTAAGTGGAGTTCTTTAAAAAATAAACACAGTAGTCTGTGTGGGATTTTTATACTTTCTCACCGTGTAAAATCCGGAATCAAACCTACACTTCAGTTTGCAACAGAGGATTTCAATGTTCCACATATATGGAACAGTGTAACTTAGTGTTGTGTTGTTACACAAACATTTGTTCTCGGGAATCGAACCCTCTAACCCTATTTAATGTCTTATTGTTGATTAAGTAATTAAATTTAATAGTAAAAAATCGGATATCATGTATACTTACACGTTTATCATCATACTGCAACTGACGACCGATGTGACGCGGAGGTTGCGGGTTCGATTCCCGCTTTGGGATAAATGTTTGTACGATCTGCAAACTTTTATTCCTTCATCTGATGTTGCGTGGATTGTCCAGCATTGTTGACTTTGCTATAGTTTTCTTTATAAACGGGATATTTTCGAACTTATCATCGTAAATATCCCGTCATATATTAGATTATTCAAAACCGTGATAGTTCCAAATATTACATTACCTACTTTGCTTTTTTTTTTTGTTATTTCCCATACAGATGTGTAATCCCCATGCATGTGCCATCCCTATGCTCGAACACTCCACAATGGATTAAAAAAAGTTTTAATACGACCATTTAAATTCATAGGTGTTTTTGTATTTTATATGTATGCTGTTTTTTTGTTTAAAATGTTATTTGCAAAATGGAATCGTGTGGACGTGTGATGGGAATAAGTTATATGTAATAAGTTTTGGATCAAGAACGTTTTAAATTGTTAACTTAACATATATAAATTACTTATTTATTTAACAAAACATGCCTCTTCTTTGAACCTTAAAAGCTACACTAAGGGCAAAACGGGACCCTATTACTGAGATTGTTCGTCGGTTTGTATGTTTGTCCGTCTGTCATGAACCGTGACAGTTATGAACCAATTTTGATGATTATTCCTTGATTGGTAGGACATACCTACTTCAAAGGTGGTCCCATGAGTTCATGAAGATTGATAAAGATAAAACGCTTCGAAAACGCAACCTAATTGAAACTAAATATACTTTGCGATTGAAGTCGGTTTTGTTCACATTCAAAAAACATAATTATCTCTTAATATTAATTAAATATTATTTATAAATTCAAAATGTATAGAAACAAAGTTCTAGGTCAAAACCTTAATTTGCCAGCGAAAACCATACATTAAGCTCACAATTTACTTGTACCTACAACTACTACAACTAAGTATTTACAAAATATAATATAACATTACTTTATTACCAGCAATTTGAAAGAAGCACCACATTAAAAACATGTAAAATCTGATAGGATAAGAAAATTATTCAATAATAACAATCTTCAGACTATAAAACTAAAATACTATTTACTTTGTAAACCTTATGTTTTGGGAATACGGGCTATAATGCAACGGACAGGTGCTTTTACATCACTGCCGACACGATCAACACACGATCACCACACGATTATCGTCATATTTATGATAATTCACACAATATCTTTATAAATTGCCTATGTGTTATTCTGATGTATAAACTGTATTATTGTAAAGTTTTATTGAAATGCATTCAGTCGTTTTTGCGTGAAAGAGTAACAAACATACAAACATCGATCTATTTATCCATACAAACTTTCGCGTTTATAATGGTAGGATAATGGAACTTTTGCATTTAATTGTTATTCTTTGGAAATCGGATAATAAAAACAATAAGAAACTGGCCGTAGTTCTTGCCCGATCTTCTAATACTTACTTTAAACTATGATTTACCTTTGACTTATTGAAACGTTTACGCTGTGTCAATAATGACACCGATATATGTTTTATCGTGTCGTTATCGGTTAGTTTAAAAAGTTTAAAACTTTATGCATAAACATTCTAATTATCTAGGTTTTGTATGTTCTGCGTTAACCTTTCCGTTTCATGCCTTGACCTGGCTAAGACCTGGCTTTTATTAGATTTAGAATACCGTGACTTTGCTTGTAGTTTTAGTTCTCAAAAACATTGACAGCCGGTTCACACTAGTCGTAAGTCGCATATGACTAAAAGTCGAAAGTCTGATGTACCCCGTAAATCGCGTCTCATCCAATGTGAACAGCTCCATATAAAGTGTATGGTGACCAGAGCATTCGACTTTTAGTCATATGCGACTTACGATTAGTGTGAACCGGCTGTTACTAACATTTTAAAATACTGAGTAAAGCTTGTACTATGGAAACTAGATTGCTGATTTTTTTTTGTAAATTAATACTGAGAATACTTAATAATTGTGTTTTTTAATGAGTATGTGTAGGCTATATTAAAATCTCTTTCACGATAACAATGATAAATACACAATTAATTAAAATATAACTTAATTTCACATTCATTTGAATAAGTTATTGACGCAATTTTTCATAATATGTAGTACATGATAAATTCAATATAGGCAATTTATTATATCTAAGTACTAGAGTAATCAGTTAGCCAGTCTCGTTATGTTTTTATAGATATATAGACCAATGTGAGGTGCAGTGTGTATTTTGATGACAGTAATATAACTTAGGATTAAATTAACTCATTGTATAAACTAAGTTTTTTTATAAATAGGATTATTTTATTTAAATGAACTACGCAGTATCGAAAGGTTGACAAGATAAATGGAATAATAAATCAATATTAATTAAATGTTTAAATTAATTTAAATATATATTGAGTTATGTCACATATATGATTGGTTTTTAATAGTTTTTTTTATTCAAACGTAAATAAATAATAGTGTTATTAAAATATTTGATATTTTTTAGAGGTTAAGTTAACATCTCACTGGTGAGTTGGTTATAGCTCTGTGTTTGACGTTGTAGGTTGTAGATTCGATTCCCAAAAACAAATATTTGTGCGCTCGTAACCAATATTATATAAAAAAAAGGAATAAGAGTATTCTATCAGCAATCTAGATCGCATAGTACAAACTTTGTATAGTTTAGGACTAGAATGTGATGTGTCCGTATTTATTTATTATCTCCATCACACTTGGACAAAAATAAACTTTGTATAATGACAGCTAAACTAAAACTGTCAGATATATAAGTTTACTAGATATATTAAACAGACTGGTCCGAAGTGAGTCATTATTGCCACCTTAACAGCCTGTTCTAATTCGCCACGAGCCCTCTGATCACGTTAATGGCCCAAAAACTGACCTTCCGGGTCCAAACGACCCCTAAGGGACCGGTTAAACAGGCAACTATTCTGTTAGATGGGTACAGATGAGAATTGCACGGTGGACTGTAAAGTGCTGGATTGTAATTATGATGTCAGTGATTGTGGGATTGTGGCGTTTTAGGCCACCTCTGGAAGTCTCTTAAAGCCTTTGGAAGCCTATGGAGGCCTCTGGAAAACTCTTAAGGCCTCTGAAAGTTTTTTGAGGCCTTTGGAAGTTCCTCAAGAGTCTTCCAAAGGCCTCGAGAGGCCTCTGGAGGCCTTTGGAAGACTCTTGAGGAACCTTCAATTTCTTAAAAGGTTCTTGAAGGGCTCAAGGTAGTCTAGAAACTTTATTTAGGACCCATCGATATGTATTACGATGGTTAACAAGTAAAGTATCCAAAAAAATGACGCAGTTGAAAATAACTTATTATGGTAGAAATAAAACATTTGTGCAAAAAGTAATGCATTAACTGACAGTCATTTAAATCTGATATCTCCATTTAATAATTCACGGTTTACAAAATGACAGCAACAAGAAAACAACAGATAAACGAAAATTACATGTTACTGACAACTGTCAAAAGTGGAACCCGCCCCGATGACGTTTCATAAATTAATAAATCAAAAAGAGTCAGTGACAAAACTCACATCAAAATTACAGGTCACAAATCGTCACAGACCACGATCATAAATCAACTGGAATTCTTTGTGTGATAAAAAAAGGGAAACTAAGCAAATAAATACTCCGGGTCGTCCGTCTTCTACCTGCCCTCGTATCTTTTGAATACTTTTCTTGTATTAAAATAAAATTTTTGAACGCACGGATTTCGGGACAAAAAATACACTAAAAACTCTCCTTTCATTCCGTCCATCCCTCTTTCACACGGAATCTGCTATCTCCCTCTAATGGGGATGACGCTCCGCGACTCTGAAGCGTCATTTAGACATTTTTAGAGCAACGACTTTTATTTTTTAAAAGTTTGTGCGATATAGAGACGTTTCAAGAAATGCGACCTTTGGAGAGTTGACATCGAGGCCAGTGGCACGTTTCTGACGGTACGACAACAAATCGTAAATAATTTATAAATTCGTGTTAGCTATGAATAATTTTCAATCATTTGCATACATTTCATGGACGACAGAATCACTACAAACAAAAGGTCCGTTCCGCGTCCAAGTTCCCTTAATTCCAGCATAGAGCCAAACAAAAGTTAAACAACCAAACCTCATTTTATAGACCTTCGTTTATGGCCACAATATTCAGTAGGAGCCATTTTGTTAACAATATTTATGGCATTTTTTGTGCTCGCCAAGGAGAAATGACTGATATTTGACGTTTACAAGTATACCATAAAGACATTTGTTCATTACGTCCCTTTACGGCCGGCAGTAAAGCGGACAAATAAATATATTCGCACGTCGTTCTGACAAAATGCGTGATTAAAAGCAAGCTGAGTCGCGGAGCCGAGCGGAGCCGAGCGGGGCCGAGCGGCGCGGCGCGGTCCGTGGTCCCAGGGACGCGGCGGCGGCGCACGCGCACACTATAAATAAAAATTTCATAACAGGAACGCGCCATATTAATACACCATAATTTAAAATTCCGAACTACTTCAGTAGCGGTCCGTCTTGGACCGCATTTTTTAAAGATAACAATTCAAACAAAAAAATCACCTGTCCGCCGTCGAACGCATAAAAACTTATTAAATAGGAGGCGACCTAACTAAATTACAAAACTCTACCTCTACACATTTTAGATTAATTCACCATTAAACGCTAGTGCATCTGACATGCAATTCTAGATCATAAGTCTACCTGTGACAAGTGTCAGAATGCCTCGACAACTGATTTATTAAAAAGCGAGCGATGAGCATCTTAGGTAGCTCCTTGGCTCTTTATTTTATCTTATAAATAGATTTTTTATTACAAATTACAGGGTACCACGTTTGGTAGCGATTTTGATGCCGTCGTTTGTCCGCTACTTACGGTAATAACTGCAGTTAAACGGACGAGCATTATGTGCTTTAAATTTTTGTTAAATAGGGTTTAATTTTGTTTGACAGATGTCCAATAAAACCTTCTGAATTTAATGATGAGTTGCGTGGCTCTCGGGAGGTCAGGTAGAATGGGGCCACGATCACGACCAGCGCGCAGCGTCTCAAGGCGCCAAGCGCTAAATGTTATACACAAATCGATTGATGTAACTCGGCGACGTTTCCACCAGTCCTTCATCCCTTAACTTCACACACAAAGGGCCACATAAAGGCATTTATTCAATTACACAAACAATACACTATTTCGCCTGAAAGTGCACAAAAGGGGAATAATAAAAGCTCAGGTAAATGTTATGAATAGAAAACGGCGTTTGTCGCAGGACAATGATTTTTGGGACGAGTCAAAAGTTATTCTGTGTACGGACTGTTTATTTTTACGGGACATTTCGGACAAAAACGAATATAAAAATGCTATTGTGCTACATTTTCGAGTTAAATCGATAGAATGGTCTCTATGGCAGTCGAATGCGACGATTAAAAAAGTAAAAAAAGAAAAAGTTTATGTCATAGCGTGCGATTCATAAAACCAACATATAATATCATCATGGCGACGCGTAGGCGATTCTTAACTTTTCCAAATCACGGAATTATTCAGATTATATTAAACTGATCAGTATTTGCATTCAGCTTTAAACATGTAACCATTTAAAGTAAACGCATCGAAAATATAGCACTCTTTAACCCGTTTCGAGTTATAAAATCTCACTATAAAATCTCTTGGTAATACAAAAATTGAGCGTTTCCATCCAAGAATTGGTATCAGACGATCGCCTTATTAGCATTTAATTCGTGGTGTCCGAAAGTGGGGGGCTTCACGGGTCGCTGCCCCCCCAAATGAGGGACTTCCTCGCCTGAGGGTGGAGGAGGGTATATTTATATTGTATGTTCTGTTTTCGATCATTTTCGATTGGCCAGACGCACCTTAGGGGCGATATTTAGGGAACCATTTTTGTGTAACTCTAGATACATTGATCATATTAAAAATTATCAAAGTGAACCTGTGTTTTGTATTGTTTATTACAAAATTATAGATAAAATAACAATAAGCACAGCGTTTGTATAAAATTATTTAAATTTAATTTATTATAAAGATGTCAACGACCCACCGGCCTGACTATAGATTAAACTATTTAGTTTCCATGTCTCGTCGCCAGTGGACGGTATTTCTCACGTTTGGTGAAAACCAAATGGTGAATATTAAATCTATTTTAGTAGCGAAAATACTAATTTAATGTCTTGTCTCGACTGGATTCTTGAGCACTTTGAATTTATTTAAAAATACCAATAGTTTCTGTTTGCTAATTTTAAATCTGACAAAAAAAAATGGTTGTCTGTAAAGTCGGTTTACTGACGATAGTTGAACGTGACAACGTCACTTCATGGAACGCCTCAGAACGCCTCAGAACGCCATCAGTCAAGAAAGTCATGTTTTTTCGTGCTTGCAGCCGGCTCTATCAAGTTATAAGACGTTGTCACGTCAAAAATTTACGAACTGTAATATATTTTTTAAATATATATTAATCAAAGATAACTAGGTATATAAAAACTAGCGTAATTTGATACGCATAGTTGTAAAAAACATTACAAATTCTGACTAAACACAACACGATTTTTATGCAGATTGGTCTATTGTTTACGAAAATTTCTCAGACATTTTTTTTTTAATTTTAGCACACGCGTATTTGTTTTGAATAATAACTTTATTAAAGATATATTTAGATTTCTCGAATGATAAATTGGTACTTAGTTTTTATTCGGTCGGATAATTTTATTAAAAGTATTTAAATTCAGAGGCTATTTACCTCGATCTTTCAACATTATTTAAAATATTAAAAATGGAATCTGTAAGTTACCAAGTTTGTATTTATCATAAGATAAATTCGATCTACTTAAATACCATTTCAATTCAAAGGTTCCTTACGAAACAATTGGTACCTATACGATACAAAAACACGATCGAATTTAGAAAAAAAAAGAACAAAATTATAACAAAAGAATAAAATTATATATTGTTGTATAACTTTAATTGCTTACATCAAAGTTTTATCATGTGCTAATCAGAGCTGTCAAATTAAGAGTCTTTAAAGTGCATCTTACAGTAAATACTCTGTAGTTATAATTACAATAGTAATTATGTTTCTAATTATTCGGATACTGGAGTGGAGACCGCGTTTAGGCAAGCGTAGTGTAGGACGCACCCGGCGAGATGGAGCGACGATCTGCGGAGTGTAGCTGGCAAACACTGGATGAGAAGAGCCGAAGACCGGGCTCAGTGGCGCGTCTTGGGAGATACCTACGTCCAGCAGTGGACTGATACAGGACTATGATAATAATGATGTTTCTAATTTTTAAAAATAATATAACGGATACTTGCTGTATTGTCGAAAAAAAAAGAAAAATAAACTCCTTGGTGCATGATAGTATCGCATTTCCGGCCAGGACGGGTTTTTTGGAAAAAAAGTGTTTCTTGAGCGTTAACAAAGATTATCTGGGCCAGAAGCGACAGTGACTATAATAAAATGTTATCTGATTGTAATCGACATGAATATTCCGTACTGTTAATGTTACTAATGAACTTTGGCTTTTAAATGGATTAAAAGATAAGGAATCACGACTACTAAGGCCGTATTTGGCCTTCTGCGCAGTTCTGTGGAAGACACTGTCAAATTTTGAGTGTCCATATGTCAGATATGACAGATTAATACATTACTTAACTAGTGTTTTATATTCATGACTAAGATTTTCACTACTTTATTTACTTCCATTTTTTCTAGAATTGATAAAATCACTTTGTCCCGTGATTTAATAAATTAAAAATTTAAAGTTATTTAAACTGCTGTCTAACTGAAATAATTTACGTTACTTTTAAATATCCTCAAAATGAACATAATAGGATAACTTTTATTGGATTTTTTATAATAAAAATAACACTTTTTGGGTCTGACCTAACTTCTTGCCATAAAGGATAATGTCCTGTCTGTAACTCGCTGCTCTTCGGAGCATTTGCGCAGGCGCAGCCAACCGAACGAGCATTTTATTAGCCACATGCCACATACAAGCCCACCACACGACTGCACTTTATATTAATCCATCCTATTTGCATAATTTGATTAAATAATTAACAAAATTTGTGTATTTTTCTGTCAACAGATACGCCAAGAAAAACCATATTACATAGCAGACCCCGAAGTTGACTCATTAGTAAGTACCTAATATTATTTATCTAAGTATACTAATCCATACTATATATAATATAATAATATTATAAAGAATAAAGTTTGTGTGTTTGTATATTTGTTAAATTGTAAGGGGTAATCTCGGGATCTACTGAACCGATTTATAAAATTCTTTCACCAGTAGGAAGCCACATTATTGCTGAGTGTCATAAAAAGACTTTTACGTGGTAGTCCGTTTTGCAAAGTGAATCCGAGAAAAAACGGTCGAATTATGCCCAAAGAAGTGGGCACGGGTCAGCTCGTAACTTATAAGTAAAATCGATTTTAGTTTTATTTTAATCTAAACTATTTTGTCCCACTGCTGGGTAAAGAACTTGGGGGAGTCCTTCTCATCCCTGCTATAAAAAATAATTTTGAGTTCGTTTGTATAGTCTTATTTTGTTGTGGTAAATGATCTAATAAATTCTCTGTAAGTAATTAAAATTTAAAGTTGAAATCATCTTACTACATTTTTAAAACTATAAAAGTAATTGAACTTTGTATAAAGTTTTAATATCTATAAAGGTGTCGTTTCATACGTTTTTAGAGCTTTTAATCATAAAATGTCCATTTGGGATGTTACACATAACCTTAGATAAACCAAATAGACCAGAGATTTTATACGCAATAAAACATGGGAACACTTTAAACCAAAAATAATTTACGGTTTGATTAGTTAAACTGTCCAAAATTAAACAAGGCAGAGTTCTTGGAATAAAATAATGGGAAAAAAAGAAAAGAAGAATAAATATATTATTGTCACTCATAAAAAGCTGAATCACACCGAGCCTCCCGCCAGCAGGACAAAAAGTGAAAAATAAAAATGGCGGCCACCCACCGCCGATACGGATACTTAAACGATTCTTAACAAATAAAATCTAAGGCATCACGAATCGGTAGGGTCCACTAGGTATTTGTTATACATCTGTCGATACCTTGTTAGTCATTGGTCAAAAAACTGATTCAAATTTCAAAATTTGAATTTTGACGTGATATTCTACGATTTAAACTAGCTGTCAAAAGTGACATACTCTATGGTATAGATGTGACAAATGCGCAAATATTGTGAAAAAAAGTTTTATGATTAACTGAAGTACTTTTTTTTTTTTTTTTTTTTTTTTTTTTTTTTGTGGCTCGCACTTTTTGTGCATTTGCCATTTTCAAGTATAATAAACTGAAGTACTTGATACTTTGTAACAAGTAATGAAATGGGGCATCTACGTCAAAGACAAATACATATTTTATTTTTTAAAAATTTGTTAGCTATGGGCGTCGAAAGTATGTAATGTGATTAACACTTTCAAACAACATCATAGAAAAAAACGGTGAAGAGGCCCTAAGCTTAGTCACGCCACGTATTAACTCAGTCTTTCCTGTTGATAAGGCTGCCTAATTTTCTTTATTAACAGGATAGATACCATGATTTGTTTGTTTGATTATTTCCAGATATTTCAAACTCACAAATCATGGTAAATATCCCGTTTATAAAGAAAACTGTGTTCAAAACCGTGATGGTTTCAAATAAGGCCGCATAAGTTCGTATTACGCCTCAATTTAAAAATATTCCACGCCCTGCGTAAAGTTTGTTCACTATCTTCAAAACCCAAAAAACAGTAGCCTGGCATGTCCTGACGCCATAAACCAAGACGAACTTTACCTGATAAGCGTCATTCATACAATATCATAGATAACAACGTCAAACAAACCAAACATCCGGGCTTAGAGCAAACTAGACGAAAATAAGTTATTTTTGACAAGTTTTGCCATATTCACAAAAGTTTAAACTTATTGTGAATGAGAAAACTAGTCGAAAATAGGTACTTTTTGATGCGATATTTATCTTAGCTGAAACATGATGTCAATATAACCCCCTATCTTATAAAAAGTTAGCGTTGACTTTAAGTCATCATTACGTATGGTAATCAGTACTTCAAGTCTGCGCTAACTTTTTATAAGATAGACCGTAAGAATCTAACAGTTACACAAATAAACTTAATTTTTACAATCGCAAAAAATATGCTTAAAGTAACAATGATAAAACGAATGACGCTTTATAAAAAAAAAAAACAATCTTACATTACTTAAGTAATGTATTTATGATAGATTTCATACAATAAAGTGGAAAAAAGATCGCTAAGCGCATACGATAAGCGATTTAAAAATATGGTGGTTGTTTTTTTTTTTTTCTTCGCATGTGTCTATGCATGTTTGAGTGGGACGTCTGTCCACTTGTCTTTGGAGATATTTTTTATCGTATTCCAAATTTAAACTGTTTGACTAAACAATTTACATCTGTAAGTCAAAACAAACACTTTTAAACGGAACTTTTCTTAAAGTAGATTTATTAATCGAGAAGAGCCTAGAAAAATAATATTTTAAGAAGTTAAGTCAAAGTTCAAACTTTTAAAAATATATAATAAATCAAGAAGCTGGCTTTTTAACCACTTAATGTCCCAATTACAGTTTCTTCACGAGAACATTTTTGGGAATACAATATAAGTAGCATTGTGAATCAGTTGCAAAAACATTTCAATACCTTATTAACTCCATAACGAGTGTTACATTGTACCTTATTTTTTAATTTACCTGTCTCAATTAAAATACTAAATGGAATATACTTTACTGCAAGCTTGTATGAATATGAATGCTGGTTATTTTTATGTTGTTCGTAGAAGTGCGATCCCAGAGCGTTGCGTTTCGCCCGCGGCCGTTGTTTTTGCGCTCCCAACTGACAGCCGCGTCGCGTCGCGTCATACAGTTCTGCACACTGGCTCATTGTAGCCACAATGGTGTATTCAGAGAAGCATTATTGTTGTTTAACAAGCCCCCGAAGATAAAGGGATCGCTTGCAATGTGACGGCTGGCTGCTTACGTCATCGCGGTTACGCCTTCGACAGCTTTTGTGTTTCCCAACTTTATTTGTGTCGATTCCTCGTAAGTTCATTATCATAAAATTCTCTAGATGCTATCCGACTCGCTCGGATCTGTTATATCCTTGGATAACATTCAAATTTCGAACCGGTAGAATACCTAAAACTATGGCCGGTATAGTTATTCCAAATTTGAAATTTATGTTCGTTCCATTTATGAGTTCGGAGCGGGAATAGTGTTGGGCGCTCCGCACGAAATGTAAACAAACGATAGTTTTAAAAAACCAACAGTGTTTTATTGACCCATTTGGCTGAAGAGGCGATTGGTTACGGACTCACGGCGAGCAAGGAGACTGTTTGCCCACGTCACATCTGTGTTTGGTCTGTCACAGCCTTTTGAGGCTATAAGCTTCCTCAAACATGGAGCTGCAGTAGCGTCGGCAAATAGACTGAATGGCTTGTACGATACGAATCATTAGTGATGTCGAGTTAACATGTAGCTTGATGTTTGTTTTTCAAATTTTTAGAGGCTTTGTGAACTTCTGACTTAGTTTCACCTGCTAAGATATATTTTGTTGTTTTACATTCATCATTAAATACACGTTGTTATTATAAATTCATGACAAGTTTAAAAAAAGGATTACAAACTGTAAATCTCGTAGATCCAAGAGGCAATAGGCTGATGGCACCCTCTACAAACACAGGGCAGCTCAGTGGCGAAAGTTAAACAAGACAAACACATTTTTATCTGGTGCCCGCGTTATGTCAACTGCCGTCGTCTGTGCAAACACTGAGGGTGGCGCTTCGACTTATTGATTTAATTGATATTGCACCACGAGCTCTGCAGATGTATGTGCTCCTGGTACTTCAAGCAAACAAACGAGATATATTCCACATCAGATGGTTTTTTCTGGTCTTGTGAGGTCCAGACGTTATCAGACATCCCAGTTTTCCTCATTTCTATTCCCGAGTCATAAGTCAACCTTCTTGAGGTGCTACCGTTGCTATAAAGATTACATCAAGTATGGCGTCCGTTTATTTTAAATTCCACTGTAAACTTTCTAATCTTGATAAGATTTGGTATAAAATCATCAAAAAACACGTAACCGGTTTTTGTGTCAAATTTTGAGACACTGTCAATCATCAATCAAAAATAAAATAGGATAAGACTCATGATGGAATTCAGCTCGCGTCTTTGAGTAGCAATCAGAAACAAATCAAGGTGCTATTAAAACGGCATTAACCGTCTGATTTAGATAGGTATCGATCCGAAAAAACAACGATTAAATCTTCAAATAGTAACAAACAATAGGTATTGTTGATAACATCTTGACCGAGGAATTTAAGCTTGGTATCGTGAGCTTTGCCTACTGGACTGACTTGTTGAACTGGTCATCACTCACGACTCACGAACGGGCAGCTTCAGAATATGCGAGGCCAATAACCAGAATCTTAAAACGTATCGATATCGAGATATCGAGTAACACTATCGATAGTAATTGGGCGCTCACACACATCACTACGCACCACAGGCCGCCGTTGTACTTTGTCCAGCCCATTGTTGCTCAGTTGGCTTTGTCAGATTGAGCTCGGCTGGAATTCGAGACACGCCATATACGGACCCATTTATGATATTATACACACAATCCCACATGCTTCCATTATTAACATCCATGTTTCTTTCTTTGCAGATGGTGCAAGCGATACAAGTCCTACGGTTTCACCTATTAGAATTAGAAAAAGTAAGTTTTTCTATATTAATGAGTGTTTGGGATACATTTGGAGTGGAGAACCGGTCGATGTTTTATCGAAGGCACGATGGGATCGAGATATCGTATCGATAGCGGGCAGCGACACCGGGACCGGTCTCGGCACCTCCACTTTTAAATTTGGAAGAGTATTCGAATGCGTTCGGTCGGATCAGGTGTTCTCGGGCCGTGAATGGGAGCGAGCGTTCGCATTTCGAATGTTGTTTGTTTTGTCCCTTATCTCCCATTTCGGCGTGTTCCGTTGTGAACCGGTCGGTTTCTTGCGTGAGTCGCATCGCCAATTCTCGCCATTATGCCGGCCGAGGATCGAACTGTAACGGTAAGTCGGCGGGACTCGCTTTTTGCCGCGCACAATCAGATCGAACAATTTGCGCGCAATGCCATTAATTAGGGGCATAAAATTCAAATCTCGAGCTGTTTTTACGACGGTGTCGCCGACCGAGAATTAATTTAACTTGTCAATATTATGGTCACGTTTCGACGAAACTAGTTTGACTAACGTCTATATCAAGATGAATGATCTCGAGAAACGAGATACTCCAGCGGTCGCTCCCACAGCGGATTCCACAAAATATCTGGCATCGGCGCCGCGCAGTTGTCTTAGAAACCGGTAAATTCGGTGAAAAAATGTACGGACCAATACAGGCAGTAACGTTAACCTGTAACGCGATCCGTACGAATGCGGCCGCAGGGCCAGATAAAGGCCATTTTGAAAATAAAATAATACCTCGTTCGAAATTCAAATATCGCTCCGAGGGCCGACGCGATTGAGCGCGACCGTGATTGAACGGAATTCACTTTTTGATTATTCGATTGATCATTATAGTTGTTTTCTTTTTCGATGCATGATTTAAACCCTCCGCTATACTACACGCTGCTGTTCATTATACCTTGAACTCTTATATCTATTTACATCTACCTGTGTCTCTGGTATAAAAGCTGTTTTTTTGCTCTATGCTCGCTCATATCCTATACATGTCGGATTCTATCTCGTCTACGGTTTTTGTCGAATAAAAGTAAAGAAAAAAGATGCCGTTAGTTCGATCCATTTCCGCTTCGCTACACACCGTTCACAGGTGAAGCTTTTTTGAGCTTTCATAATAATTAAAAATAAAAAAGCTTTCGTCCCAACCCGCGCGTACAATGAGACCTCGTTAAGTGCACTGTTCTTTTTTTTCTTTCATCACTAATAATTGGTGGCTTTTTTCTTGAAACATTTATCATAATGCATAATTCTGAAAGACATTACTCGGGCCTCGTTCTCTCTTCATAATGCATGTTAACTTATCGCAATAGAAAAAAGTTACTTGAATTCCTCAAGAGAAGCACCGATCGTTATAACGAACTCCCGATATTACATTTACATTAAAATATCCAATAACATTTTTGATTTATGCTTTTAATATTTTAAATATGGCCGCCGGCGGCGGTCACATTGCCCGATGTTGGGCCCGAGTCCTTTTCGGTCGCTTCGTTCGATCGGCTCCGCGATTGGACATCTCTAGCTCTATATAGTCACCGACTGGTCCCTAATTACGTTATGTATATGTATGTGGCCGCTTCGAATCCCGAACTAATTCGTGGTTCCTTTTTCAAAATTCGAATATCATCAAAACGACCAGTTACATCGACATGTCATTACGAAATTGAATTTGGAACGTATAATTTTAAAACATGGCCTACGCGTTCTCAAAACGATAACCGTTAGAAAAGTAGAACTGTTTATAAAAAATAATCTCTTTTTCATATTTTGTTGGTAACTCGTAAAGTTTATCTGTAACAACGTGGCTAAGTGATTTACGATGTAGGTCAGATTTGTTGGTTTACGGGGCGAGCCTCGAACCTGGGACCCCGGGTTTACGACGCCTCCGGCCGGCATTTTATAACCTTTATACAACGCACACTAATTCTGTGACTGAATTGCTATATTACGTTACGCTACACGTTATTTCTATGTTTTATTTAATTAAATAAATAAACTTTACGATGTTCACACATTTAATTGGTTTTTTATTGCAAAAAGTATTCGACATAGAAATGGCATTATCTCCGCGAAGTGAGCTGAGAACCGATCGCACTCATTTGAATGTCGAACGAACCGGTCGCTTTAGAGTTCCAAGCCAAGTCGGGAAACCCACTTGAACTAAAATTACTAGTGTATCTAAGATCCTGAAACACTAGATATCGAAATAATTAAAAAATAAACAGATTTTCCATTATTCAAACAATTAAAGTTAAGCTTGAAATAAAAATAACCATGTTTGGGTCAGTCCACTGACCAGAATATACATTTTTAATATAAATTTGACGCATTACGTAAATCTAACGTATTCGAAGCACACTGCGCGTCAACGCTTAACTTAACTGTCGAATGTTTATCTTTCGCTGCGCAATGCATCTATTCATGTCCTATAATATCAAATTGTGTATTCATTCATATATTCATAGATAAAAGACCTCACCGACTATATATAAAATCAACTTCAACTGTTCATTTCTTAGATAAATATCTTAAGACTATCTAATCCTGATTTGAATAAATAAGATCTGACAGACCGGTACTTATCAGCATCAGCTCCGCACCGGAGTGTCTGATACTTTAATCTATGTTTTATCTCAAAACCTGTCAAACAGTAAGAAAAATACTAATTTATATATACACACCTGCGTAGATTAGTGTGGAAGTCGCGTATTATAGGCAAAACCCTTCTAGACGCGACAAGACCTCGACATAGATCGCGAGATCCTATCCAACCCACACGATGGCGGCCACTGGCACTTTACTAACATCTACGACTTACCGGCCAGTATCACGAATTAAAAATAAATAAAACAAACATTTTGAAAATCGAACACGTCACATTTATTCAAAAATAAAAATCCGTTCAGAAACACTCCATATCTCAATCCTCGTTTCTAAATTTAAATTTCTGGAAAGAGTTTGATGCCCCAAACGATAATCGCTCGGAGTCGTCCCGGAATGCCGTAATATCTCATTAAAAGGTATTACAGGATACTAAACAACGTCGCATCGGACGCAAACATCCAAACGACTATAACTCTTTGGGCGGAGCGCACATGGCTCGAGTTGTCACGAACCAAAACAACATTGAATCCTTCCCGATACACTAAAGGGACAGTTCCAAATTTGAATTCTCGAAGAGTTACGATGTCAAATCTCTCGACTGTCACTAAAATCGAAAATAGTCCGCGGCGTCGCTCACAAAATCTCCGGATTATTGTGAATCTGTAGTATTTATTTACTTTGTCATTCGTGAGGTTATAAAAGCGCTCTCTCAATCAAGATTTGACATTGACAGTGCTCGACCACGATTGTAAAGCGGTGGCGTTTATCCGCTAGTGTCAATAAAATTCACGCAGTCGTAAATTATATGAATTTCAACGGTCGTCGGGTTGTAAAATTCAAATTATGATAAACAAACTACAGTATTCGGCCACACGCGTGCTTTACAATATTAGAAAAAGCTGTCGATTTAAGAATTAGTATCCCGAGGACATAATTAGCTGTCAACGGCGGGTAGCGTTGTTTCCGCTTCCGTCGACGCGTTCTATTTTCAAAATCCACTAAGGCGATAGGTTCAGTATGTTCCTTTTTTGAATTATTTTTTTAGTGAGGAACGTGTCTTCCACCTGCCCCATTCGACGTGTAAAATGCTATCTAAAAATTTCGTTCGTCTTTTTATTGCCTTATGTTAATTTCTAAGCTAATTATGCCTATGAAAATGTATAAAGCCGACGAACAAAATTAATACGGTCTCCGTCGGGGGTCGTATTTTATCGGACGTCCGAAAAAAATGGGTTTCGTGCCGTTTTTACGATTCATTTTGAGTTCTTACAAGTGTGCGTACGACAGTTGGCTCGCTCCAAATGTATTTCCTTTGTTTTCTATTGTGTGTTATTTTTTCTCGAGCTTTGTATGTTGATATTGGTTTAAAGGTCGCATTTTGTGTAGGTGAGCGGAACGGGAACTGCGCCTTATTCAAATGCGTTCTGAATTCTCGACGCGTACACAACGCACTCACATGTGCGCGAAGACGGTCTACATAGACTAATAGAATTTACTAAATTTGTAAAAAAAAGTTTGATTGAATTAAATAAGGCGCTAAACGCTACAAGAGATGTTTTCCTTAAGCATTAAAATCTAGTAAAAATATAATTTGAAGTTTAGTTATGATAATTTACTTAATAAAATCTCAAAGATCAGCAAATTTTTGTTAGACTTTTTCTTTCTTTAGTTTTTTTTCCGTATGCTGCGAAGAGTAACTTCGGTACTAATAGTATTTAATTGCAATACAAGTTACCCACTGCAGCCAGTTGGGTCTCCATAAGACCCTTCGTATTACTGCTGTACTAAAGTACCTGGTAGTAGTGGATCCGGGTAAGTCCCCAGTCTGACGACAGTGTCGTGTCCTCAGGTACACGAGCTGTGCGACAACTTCTGCCACCGCTACATCAGCTGCTTGAAGGGCAAGATGCCGATCGACCTGGTGATCGACGAGCGGGAGTCGGCGCGGCCTCCCGACGCCAACGGCGAGCGGTCCGCCCCCGACAGCAGCCACGACGGAGCCTCCACCCCGGACGTCGTGAGTACCCCCTATAAGTCCCATCTCATTCAGAGGCGTGATCCCCAACTTGCACCCAACTCGACAACGAACTATCTCGTGCACCCCTGCTCTTAGTATGGCCATTGCAAAAACGAAGTTTGACAAGGGGGTGCTCGCATTTTAGTTTAAATTCCCGCCTCCCTCGCTTATATTACCGTGTGCTGTGCACTCAATTCCAATACTGCAAAGATTGATCAGTTGTTTGAACCAGCCAATGCGCGGTCCATCGATGAGCCACTTATTTGTAAAGAAATACATTCGATTGTGAGATTCGCTCTCCTTAGATGGACCACTGGCTTAAAAGAAAAAAATGAGTTAGAAAATAGAACAACAACTTTGACAATCTTTGTGGTGTAATATGAATGTGGAATTGTGTGGTCGGCAGTTGTAGCTTGTTCACGGTCGCAGTCGGATCCTCCGAGGGCCTCGCAAGTCGAGGCCTAAGGAAGCTCTGCTAGAATAAGTTCCTTTAGAACAAATCTTCGTTTTTGCAATTGGCCACCTCTAACACTGTACGATTCAATTTATCACAAAATGAATTTTACAATATGAATATTAAAATGATAAAAATTTCCAAATTACTTTTTCACAACGCTACAGTGAAGGGGTAAACAAAATGGGTGCAAAAAGTACTTTCAAAATTGAAAATCTGATTTATATTTCGTGCGAGTTTTCGCTCGGAATTATTTTGGAATTGATTTTCACTACGCTACGTCTGAACATACACGCCATGTTCTCTTGTGTTGATTTGCACCGAAATTTATGTATACGATTTGAAAAAAACATACGTATAACGTTGAATGTAATATGTGTATACTAATATAACTATTAAGTAAATAAATACAATCTGGTAATGAGTTTCGAGAGCCGGTAGTGAGGAGGCATAGACATCCTATGTCAAGTCAGCGCGGAGCTTAGATTAAAACATTAAAATTAGATTAATTCAAAAATACCTATTGGAAAACGAAGTATACGTAAAGATACAACTTTAAACTTGCCTAAGTGAGATAATAAGGTTTAATTAAGAATTTTAAATTATTGATTTATGGTGGTAGATGCTAGAGTGTTATTGTTTGGCTAGTTAATACAAACATATACGTAAATAGAATACTTTCTACATAGAAGCACGATAATAAAAATTAGTTAGTGAAAAAAAAAAGAAAAAAATACGTATTGAGTATACGCTAGGTATAATATAATCGGAGAGGTTGCTTGCGTCGTGTCCTTCATTTGTAATGCAGTAGTTTACAAATTCGAAAATAAAAACATTATAAATATTATTAATGTAATAGAAAAATATCTAGTTGCTTACAAATTTAATTTTTCAAAGTACACTTTTGTACTCAGTAAATATACTAAAATTAAAAGTAGTTCATTTGGTTGCTATATTTTTATAATAACGGTCACTGTCTAAATTTAATTGACGTTCTTTATTAAAAATTCGAAATGATTTGTTTATTATTTTAAGGGATATTTTTGGGTGTTGAGACTGAATTGTTTTGTTTGTGTTATGTATTATTATTTTCCATATTTGTTAACATTGAAGCCATAACTAATAGAATCGCGTGGTCCTTGTTCTAATTCGTAATGTTAACTGGGAAACCTTTTTATTAATATAAAAAAATAGTTATTTCTTTGTCTGTATATGAGTTTTTTAACATTGTGTAGTTGGATCGTGTTAGTTAGGTTTTAGTGTAGCTCGCGTCATGTTGAAAACTTATTTTCTTAATCTAACTAAACTTAAATGTATAATAATGCTATTTGGTGTACGTCCATCTTGTATGTCAATGTGATTAATTTTATAATTTTATTTTATGAACGGATTAAACAATAAAATGTTCTGTTTGAAATAAATGGCAGTTTATTTTACAAACGCCACCATTAGAATAGAATAGAATAGAAGAATAGAAATTATTTATTTGTGATACTTACAAAAAACTTATAACTAAAAGATCCTCCATTACATTAGGTACATTATAGTTATAATATTAAAACTTTATAATAACAAGTATTAAAAAAGAAACAAAAAAGTTTCCTACACCAAGACACAGTTTTCGTCAAAACTTTTCACGTAAAAACAGACAATAGCTGTTATAAAAGTGATTTTCACATAAAATCGCATTTTTATCAAGTCCCGTATTCCATAAGCGTTTGGGGGGTTCCCCGGGGCGCCGGGAAAGCCGGAAAATTGTTTCTTTATAGGGTTTTACAGCGCCCAAAGCGCTAATCTGTACATTGTACCGCTCTCGGCAGAAGCTGGCGACGATCTGATCTATTATTTATTTTACTGACTGCTATTGACGTTTGACGGATGGAGGGGGGGAGGGAGGTAATTGGTGTGCATTTAAAAGAATAAAGGAGGGATTTGATCGAGTTTACAAGGTACGTGGATTGTACGTGTACTTTTAAATTGTTTTACTTTGAATAGGAATAAAAAATATGGTGTAAGATTTTTTTCTCTCAAGATTGTTGAATTTTGATTCTTCAAGATTGAACCCACTATCTTATAAAAAGTTGGCGCAGACTTGAAGTCTTGATTACCATACGTAATGGTGACCTAATGTAAACGCTAACTTTTTATAAGATAGTGGGTTACCTACTAGTACTTCTTCGAACGAGCTTTTTAGCAAGAATCTCTTTACCACTACACAATGGAAGTCAGCAGTCAGCTCTTGGAACTGGTTGCATCAGCCAGCTTCGGTTAAGCAAGGATCATACATAAGACGGTAGGAACCAGGCCGTAAGTTTGTTACTCGTTCTAGGCTCTGGTCGCGTGGAACTGGCACCTAGAATCACCTAGTATAAGACTATTCTAAATGATCTGCGTGATTTTACTGAATAACGTATTGACTCTGCCTAGTTATTCAAATCAGATGACCAGAATAAATATTACGATCGTAAACGTACCGTAATACTGCGCGGTGACGGTGAGTTCGACAATCGCTTGATCGCGTTGACGCGCAGTGTGAATCGAATACGCTACAGTTTACATTTGTACATTTGTAAGTAATTTTGTTTAGAAAATGTGATAGAAAATCTCTTCTTATTAATTTAAACTTAAAATTTTGAAACAATGGGTTCGATTCCCGTCAGAACAAACGTCTGTGCACAAATACTGATGATTATTCTTTGTGGTACTATGTATTCTACATCTATTTGAAAAAAAAACTCTATGAGCATTTCAGTTCACATACAGCTGTGCTTAGTTTGGTACTAGATAGCGTTGTTTAAAAAAATCCTCGAATATTTATATATTATTGTCGCTGACTGTACCAGTATACTGATCTAACATTTCAATAATAATGTAAATATAAGAAATATAACAAGTTGGCCTGCAACTAGTGGAAATACCGATTGTTCGAACACATTTGATGTTATGAATAATGCAATAGAAATATATTGAATAGTAGGGGAGACTCAGAGAGGGACAAAATAGTATAGAGAGCTACGACTGTGAATAGTATAAATAAGTTGAAATATGACTAGTACTGTAGGTCTACCATGAGTTTTTACTATACTATATATACAATACTCGCTAGCGTCTGTAGTTAAAAAAAAAATGGTAGCACTCCGGGAGTGCCGGCAGAAGTGAAAACTTCAATATTAACGTTGTGTTTTCACTTTTAAGTTTTCACTTCAAAAATATAACCACAGTCGTCATAATGACAATGACAATCACAATGACACAGACACATTCGCGCAAGCGCGAATGTGTTTTCACTTTTAAGTTTTCACTTCAAAAATATAACCACAGTCGTCATAATGACAATGACAATCACAATGACACAGACACATTCGCGCAAGCGCGAATGTGTCTGTGATATAACCACAGTCGTCATAATGACAATGACAATCATTGTGTCATGTCATTGTGTCACATTCGCGCAAGCGCGAATGTGACACAACGAAGACAACGAAGACACAGACACATTCGCGCCATTCGCGCAAGCGCGAATGTGTCTGCACCACAACACTATTTAATTGTTTGAGTCATACGTCGCGTGACCGCAAGTGTGTTCTTTTGTCGTCTCTTGTTTTACGAGCAATGTATAAAAATTAAATAAGATCTTACGCTTTTTCGACGTCACGTGACCCTGACGCGAGTTTGAAAGTTTTTACCCACCCAGCGCCGCTAAAGAAGTTTTTACTTCAAAAATGTATGAAGATTTGTACAGGGCCTCTAGCGGATAGTTGGGTACTAAAATTCGTAATATGTACTAATATTTACGTAACTACTGTAGTAAAGTCAGGCGATTTTACTGTGACAACTCATGGTCGAAATTTTGAATTTATGAATACAATTTTGTCTACGCGACGTTGTCTGCACTTAGCCCCGAGAAAATGAAGAGATTAAAAAAAACGTGTTCTAAATTAGCAAAAATTAAAATAGAAAACATTTTTGCCACTTATAAGACATTGCTATACCAGAAAAATCAAAATTATATTTGATGGAGGCTACAGTTCACGATTGCCCGTTCTTCTAGGCTCTGGTCGCGTGGAACTGACACCTAGAATCACCTAGTACGTAAGACGAATCTAAATGATCCTTGTGATTTTACTGAATAAAGCAATTTTGACTTTGATATTGGAAATTTGAAATTTTTTGAAAGTTTCGTGCTTATTAGCCAATTAAAATATAAGTATTTATTTATCAACATGGTGTATCAACTCATTTTCCAAAAAAAACATACAAATACTATGTGTATCTATTATTTTATTTTTTGTTTTTTTCGGAAAATGATGCTGCTATAGCCGGGCTTTCATGGTATTGTAACAAAGCCGGGATTTGGCGGGTTATGGGACAATTCGTCATGGATTCGTCACGGACGCGTGACGATTCGTGTTGTTTGCAACAATAGGATATACTATATCTCGTGATGGAGCACCGTCTTAGACGAAACTTACTGTCTTAAATAAGTCCAAATAAAACCGTCTATCTCAGGGGTCGCCAAATGACGGACCGCGGTCCGCATGCGGACCGCGACCATTGTATGCGGACCGAAAAATATATCCCACACAGTATTTTTGTTGACGTTAATTCGAAAAATTCCGGGCGAACTAACGAGTAATGTCATTAGTTTGCACCAATTCCACTCCAAACATCAAACAGATAATCAACAATATAAAATGACACTTTTCTCATTGATATGTAAATAATAATACCTTTGTTTTCCGTAATTACCTATGTTCAATATATTTTTTTATAAAATGTGCGGACCGCGAATATCATTTTATTTCTTAATATGGACCCCGAGCGAAACTAATTGGTGACCCCTGGTCTATCTTATAGAAAGTTAGCGTTAACTTTATGTCATCATTACGTATGGTAATCAATACTTCAAGTCTGCGCTAACTTTTTATAAGATAGACCGTTATGAATCTAAGTTACGTTTACAGTTGGTGTCTGCCGCTGGTCGTGGGTTCGATCCTGACCAAGAATAAACATTTGTGTGATAAAATTAAGGTCTATTGGGTGATGGGAAATATTAAGTTCTTACACAGAACCAAAATTAATATTTGTCATAACCTTACAGATTGTTTTTATATTGGAAAAAGACTATATTTCTGGTCATTTTGTCTATGGAATTTTATTTGTGGTTATGTAAATTTATACTAAAATAAATCTGTGTAGGCGATTTATTACTTCTACAACATTAAAGCTTTTTATCTTATTTTATGGTAATAAGTAAAAAATCTCAAATAAAATGATTTCTTTCTTGCTTGTGACAAATATTCATGGACATTCCACACATCACGCTCTAGTCCAAAACTAAGCAAAGCTACTATGGGAACTAGATTGCTGATATGGAAATCGAATCAGTTAAGATGTACTCAATTGATAATTACATACATTATTAATAAGGTTTTTATTACTATTAAGATTTTTGGTACTTTTTGGTTTAAGATACTGACGGCCGGTTTCTGGAAACCCAAATCACGATTGATCCGAGTTTGACACATAGTTATTTGATTTTTTCGTTGATTATCGTTCGAGAAACCGGCCGTTAGCTTAGCCTTAGCTTTCTTAGACGCATAAATAACGAAATAATTATAATACATAATGAAAAGTGCGACGTGTGCGTTATGAGTGATTGTCATGCAAGTGGCGCCTCTCGCGGCCGTTCCCGGCACTCGCCTGCGCCCGCGCATGCTCATTAGCAGCCGTCTCGTCTGTCCGTTTGTCCTGACTGCTTTATAACACTGTAAATTGTCCTCCATTTTAAATGGTACCGCTGTAGGTAGCGTCTGTAACATAAATCCCTCCAATTAATTCTGTTTATAACATTTGAAGCGATGCTCGCAAGTCTCAGCTTAGAACGAAGCGAACTTCGCGTCAGCTGACGTACTCGATGCAGAACTTTAGGAGCTGTCAATTTTGGCGCCAAAACAGCAAAAAGACGCCGCCTGTCGGTCGTAAACCGTTTTCAAATCTGGAACGGCAGAGCATTGGCTGCGAACTGACCAATCTGCAAACTCAGACAAATTTTATAGCCTTCCATTGGACGCACAGCGGTTACTTATTTACGACAGTCCTAAGGTTTACTCGCGAAAATTCTATTAATAAATTAGTCGTAAACGCCATGTAATTTATTATCATTGCGCTCAACGTAATTATTTCCTTTATAAGAATAACATCATTATTCGTTGTGTGCATATTGCTGTTCAAAAAGCTCGTAACTTTTTTGGGCGCGTTCGAGTAAATTGCTTTTTCGATCGCCAACTTTAAATTGAATCAAAAGTTCTGAGTTCAAATTTCTAATTTATGGCAATCTCAAATAAAGGCTGAAACACTTTCATGCCTCGAAAAATGAAGACCGGATTGTTTTTGAATATCGTTCTATTTCGTTGCCGCGTATTTATTTCAAAGAGAGTCGATTTAAGATTTTTTCCGTGAGGCAATAATAGACCAGCCCCGCTGAGTGGTGCTTTGATATGGCACGATCCATTTGGTGGCAGCGGGGAGCCGATGTCTTCATTTGCTCCGCTTTGTGGCGAGAATTGATTACATAAATATAATGGACGAATATTTGTTGCGGACTGGTGATTTACTTCAAAAGAGGCCATCTTACAGTGGTTAAACGTGGCGCACACCGGTAACAGCTAGGCACGGTAAAGCAGTGTCTAGTCTGGCTAATCTTTCCAACACGATGCTACAACAAAATACAGTTGTAGCATCGACACGATAAGAAGAAGAAGTGGTCAACTTAGCAGAATTATGAAATTTTATCTGTCTGGCTGGTTTTCAAAGACTTGACCTAAATAAGTTTTGGTCGTAGAGGTAATGCCACCAACGTAGTTTATGTTATTCACCTCAAAAGTCACTATCCTTTTAGTTGTTTCAAAAATGGTGCGTGATGTCACCGCGCCATCTGTCGGTGCGCCCACGCACTAATGAATCCGATGTATTCGAGAATGCACTTGAAGCTGCATAATGTAGAGATACGAAAACTTTGATAATAATTTTTAAGATACTACATTAAAATTAAAACATTTTTATATGTAAGTATGTACAAAATTGTAACTCAGAATTTATAATAGGGTCAGATTTTAAAAATTCTGAGTTACAATATATTTACAAATTATAAGACGAAAAATTTGGATTTATTTTTAGTTTAATTCTAAGTAGGTATATTGGTACTATATTGATTTACTGAAACTACACTGTCTGTCTGTCTGTCTGTCAACAGCCTTCATTAACAATTATAGCTAGAGAGTGGAAATTATCACAGATGTTTTATATCTGATGCTATAACAACAAATACTAAAAAACAATATAAGTAAAATGATCATTTAAAACTCTCATACAAAAACGTGAGTTTTTGGTGAAAAGTGCACGAGTCCGACTCACCCTTGACCAGTTTTATTAAGATCAAGCCAAAATTATATTCAACAATCTTCATGTTTTAGAAATAAACTTCACACATCGCGCTCAAGTTCCAAACTAAGCAAAGCCTTAATATGGGAACTAGATTTCTTATAGAATCGTAGTTCACTTGCTCAGATTCTTGTGTTTTTAATTTATAGATAAGCTGACCCGTGCCCACTTTGTTGGGCATAATTCGACCGTTTTTTCTCCGATTCACTTTGCAAAACGGACTACCACGTCAAAGCCTTTTTATTTTTCGGTTTTTTATATAACCTATGACACTCAATAATGTGGCTTTCTATTGGTGAAAGAATTTTTAAAATCGGTTCAGTAGATACCGAGATTACCTCTTACAATTTACAAATATGCAAACACAAACTTTACTTCTTTATAATATAAGTATTGATGACACTCAGTAAAATTGTGGCTTTCTATTGGTGAAATATTTTTTAAAATCGGTTCAGTAGATCTTGAAACACATAAACTTTACTTCTTTATAATATTATTAGGTATAGATAACAAAATTTGCCGAACCTAATACCCTAGCAATTTTCTTATAATAAGGAAAAACATACCAAAATCCTAAACCACGTCGCGTGACTGAACAATATCTTACATATTTTCGACATGTCTACGTTTTCCGATTCCGTTTGCATCATACACTCGGAAATCAGGAGCCCGAGGGTCCCGGCCTTTGTCACTGAAAACTACAATTGAATAATAGACTTTATTACAACGTCTTAAGGATCATACAAATCTTAAAACTTGAGCAAAGTGCGGAAAACTACTATAGGATAGTAGACTCTATCACAACGTCATAAGGATCAAACAAATCTTAAAACTTAAGCAATGTGCGGAAAACTACAATAGGATAATAGACTTTATAACAACGGCATAAGGATCAACAAAAAGCTTGAGCAAAGCTTTGAGGTTAGGCTGAAAATGTGTGTAGATTCTAAATTTGAAATGAATTTGACAGCTCTGTGAGAAAAGAGGTCTCAACTTTTAGACGATTTGAATGCGATCTTTTTTTTTAATCTGTGTAGTCGTGATTGAATCACAAACGTGAGGAGGACAAGATCCAAAAAGGTTTGCTCAAATTATTACAAACTTAGATTTCAAAATGTATTATTTTTGGATTTATCGCAAATAATGCTTCAAATCTTTGTCTAGATTTACAACTATTGTTATTCGAAAGTCCTATAAGATCGCATTGTAATAGATTTTTAAGGATATTTAGAAGGTATTTTAGTTGTCGAAGTGACGCATCTGTACAGTAGTAAGTATATTCTATGCTAGAGTTGGTCCCTACCAGTCTACAAATGGCCCAGCGGGTATTCCCCCCGCCACAATGACGTCCAGAAGGAAATATTTTGTGTTTTCGGTATTCAATATCCGGTTCGGGAGTTAGGGAACAGATTTCCCTAAAATTGGGGAGAATACGGGGTTTTGTACGTCAAAAAATTTACTATTACAATTGAGTACTTTTTGAATGTGTGATGGAAGAATTATTGGTTTTTGAGTGTTATGTATTCTACGTTTGTATTTACGAAAACTAATGTAGATTGTAGGTATATTATACACTAACGTAAATAATCATTTACTTACTTAAATCTATCGTATCTATTTCAGTAATAAATTATTCTTATTAAATTATTTTTAATGCATTTAAAAGTGATATCTAATGAATATTTCACACAAAGAGCAAAGCTGTGTTTATATTTAATAAAGTATTATATTCTATATAAAGAAGCATTTAAAGTTGATGTTGACAATTAAACTTAATTCAATTACATAGTCAAAACAATCAATAAAAAAAACCGGAATAAAAGTTAAGAAAACTTCACGAACAAAATGCAGTCATCAATTATTACACAAGTTTATAAATAATTATTAATTAATCTAATAATGATACCAGAAATAGTTATTAATTAATCCAATAATGATACTATTATATTGGAATTCGCTGACACAAATCTTTAATGAGTATTTCTGTGAGAATTAATTCAATTTTGGAACACCAATCAACAACCGTTAGATATAATTCCCGCCATAAAAATCGATACAGTAACACCAGAAGTAAAAATGCCGGGAAAAAAGGTTTTCGAGTTTAATTATAAAAGCGTTGGGCTTCTGTAGTGCGTGCACCTATGAACCTATACAGACCGTCCGATTTTACAACCAATTTCGTTGGCCACGAATATTTTAGTACTTACATACGACTTACATACATACATACTACTAGTGCTTTTTAACAGGTTTTTTTTACATAAGTACTTAAAGGTTTTTTGATTTTTATAGTTAAGTAAGTACATATTTGATTGTTATATAATTTATAGAATATTGATATATATTCAACAAAAATCATAATTGCAGCATTACATTAAGAAAGTCTATGATTTGAGAGGTTTTGTGAAATATATTTTTACCAAAACCAGTAGACCATTTTGGTCCACGTTTTTAGGTTTTAATAAGTCAACTCTTTGGAATATTTTTGAAAGTTTTTTTAACTCATCAGTCTACTTTGTAAGCAGTTACAAAGTGCGTGCGTAGATCGGATAGTCTGTACAGTATTTTAGTATCCGAACTCTCCTAATTAGCGATTGGTCACGCGCTCGGCGCAACACTATTCGAAATCAGAATCGAGCAATTTGAATTTGGAACGGTTGCGTTCCACTCAAGTAAAAAACATAGACAACTCCCGCTTCTTTTTAATTAAAAAAAAAATATCATTAGCAGGCGCACGCTTGTCTGTTCATTAGGACCGTTCTGTAATGAATTATACTGAGCCTACTAAAAGAATCTAGGAACCCTAGATTCTTCCAGGCCGTAAGTTTCTTGCCCGTTCTTCTAGGCTCTGGTCGCGTGGAACTGGCACCTAGAATCACCTAGTATGTAAGACGATTCTAAATGATCTGCGTGATTTAATTGAATAAAGAAATATTTGACTTTGACTTCTAACTTGACGACCGATGTGGCGCGGCGGGCGAAGGTCCGCCTGCGACGCGGAGGTTGCGGGTTCGATAAATGTTTGTACGATCTGCAAATATTTATTCCGGGTGTTCTGGGTATTTTATATGTATAATAAAAAATAGCTATCTATGTAATGTATTGTATTAAGTATGTCAGTCTTCTAGTACCCATAACACAAGCTCTGCTTAGCTTGGGGCTATATGTTGTGTGGTTGTCCAGCATTATTGAAAACTGCAAAAAAACGCAATAAATTAAACATTGCAGACTCTTAAATCAGGCAATGTCATCTTTCAACACTCATTGTCGCTAAAGTGATGTCGTCATTCCAATTAAAAAAATTACACCCTTTAATAAGTGTCAATTCTTAACGAATGTGTGCATACACATGATTTTTATTCACACGTTCCTCACCAATATTGAAATTGCTATACGTCTCATATAAAATAAACCTTATCTCAAAGATATAAGACTCGTTTGAGATTGGAGACGAGACAATTTTACGACTATTTTTATTGACGCTCACTCACGACACTCATATGCGGCCTGCATTCGAAAAGGATTGAAATCTAACTTTTTGTCACTGAAAATTCAACCCTGTAACAGGGTTTATAAAGTCGCTATTTTTAAACACAAAAATCAAAATTACTTGGGATGCGAGCAAGTCTGCAGAGTGAATCGAAGATGTACGGAGTACGTACAAGAGGCCATCAAATTTTAATTGTGCGTTAAAATAATAATCAATGAGGCGACTATCGTAGCGAGATTTCAAAATAGAACCGATTCCGCGAACGTAAACGACCTTTTGAAACGTAAACGACATTTTGAAACGTATACGACATTTTGAAACGTAAACGACATTTTGAAACGTATACGACATTTTGAAACGTAATCGACCTTTTGAGACGTATACGACCTTTTGAATTTCGAGTTCGATTCCAGTTTGAATTCCGAATAGGTTCTTTATAGTTTGCATTTCGAATAGGTTCTTTATAGCGCTAATTGGAGACATAACGTTCCGTTACACGCAGTAGGTTATTTATGATTAATGCGTTCGGTTACTTGCGGTTTATTTAACTCAATTGTACAATACTTGAATCTAATTGGGCTTAGTGTACTGTGACTTGATTAGTAGCTGTATCGACACAGAATATAGAATTTAATGATAACACCTATTATGGACAGAAACTGACTTAACTATAGAAGTAGCGGAATTTTTTTTTAAATTAAAAAAAGTAATAAATAAAGTGTGGAAAAAGCATTATTGGAGCGAAGAGTTTTTAATCAAACTGAAATTGATGTTAAAGTTTGAAATGCCAGAAAGTCGGGCATTGTTTAATCCGCAGTGTTGCTAGTTTATTTCAGTACGTTATAGGTTGCCAGTTCGAAGCTGGAATGTCACAGCACGTGCCCTCGCTATGATAATAATAAAATGTTGGCGCATTATTTATTTATAGTCTGTCTCGCGGCTGTCGGTCGTCCGTCCGACTGTCCTACGTATGTTGGCGAGGAACGGAGACTTCTGTTTTCATTGTTTTGTTCAATTATTTCGGGGTTTTGAACATCATATACAACTAATTTAATAATAACATGACGTTTCCTGTCCTAAAAACAAACATCACTTATTATTTTAATCGTTTATATAAACTAATATTTATGGACACTATGCCATCTAGTTCCAAACTAAACAAAGGTTCTTGATATAACAACAAGGCTTGGATAGAAACTAGATCGCTGTGTTCTAGTATAAGTTTCTTGCTCGTTCTTCTAGACTCTGGTCGCGTGGGACTGGCACCTAGTATGTAAGACTATCAAAATAATCCTTGTGACTTTATTGAATAAAGATTTTTGTACTTACTTCACTTACTTATACAAAGACAAAAACACAGAAAAATCTAAACTCAACAACGCTCCACGTTCATCTGCCATTGCTCTCCATAATATCATACTGGTATTGTTTTGCTCTCTGGAGATGGTCGCTATTTGCGGCCTGTCTTCCCTCCCATTCCCTCTCCCTCCCCTCACTACGGTATATGTCTGAACATGAGCTATATTTTATCCCAAGTTGGGACTCACAAACTGTCAGAATCGCCTCGGATGAGCTCGTAGGACGTTCAACTCGTCTCTCAAATTTTAAGGATGAGACTGTGACAGTGTTTTGTCTCAGTGAACAAAAATATTTGATACAGAATATACTTTTACGTTAAGAATTCGATTGTCAAAGTTTATTTATTTGCAGAATTACATGTAAAAAGATGTCATATTATAAGAAATGAAAAAAAGAAAATGCTAAGGAATATGCTTATATTCCTCATATGAGACGAGGTGTGTAATTTTGATTTTTGTTTTAAAGATGTAGTTAAAAAAATAATAAATAAACATGGACTTAAATACACAACGTCATTATAGGTACTATGAAAACTAACCTAGATTTAACTAGGCAAAGTGTATTTTTTCTCAATACATAGGTACTGTAACAATACTAAGATAAAACAAACATTAATGATTTTCTACAATATGACAGTATTATGTATAACAGTATTATGCATAAAGCAAAACTTTACCGAATAGAAAATTGCAAAAAAATTGTTTCGAAAATGTTCGAATTGAAATAAAACATCTAAAGAATGATCTGGCCAATAACATTGAGAGCACATTACATCAAGTCGCACAAGCTGAGCAAACAATGATGGCATTATCATCGGAATTAACGATGCAGATTTCATATACAAATGATCTTAGAGACATATGAAACGTACCGTGAAACGGCAAAACAACAGTAACAAGCAATAATTAGACATTTATCATCGAAACCACGACGATGCATTGATAAAACGTAGGATATATCTCAAACGGACTTGAAATATGGCCGCCATGTCGGTCCGGACAGCGAGTTGGCGCGTTCCAAAACTCGGTTAATACACATGATTGATTCCCGAACTGTTAAGGCTACATAAACGACTATTCTAAACTCAAAAAACAATAACCTCCTTCATTTCAAACTCAAATTCAAACGGCTCTTGTCATCATGACAGAATCTCCTAACGAGTACTTGTTTATGTCTTGTGTAGACATCCGCCGCACTAACACTATAAATTACTTCTCAAATCACATATGATGCGCATTTCCCTCGCGCAACAAAAAGCTCATGTATCTCACCCGATCTTCACGGAACGACAAATGTGTAACAAATAAATTATGAAATCAACGGCAACAGTTTTTATACTCACGTGGTGCTAACTATCCCTTTCGCACTAGTGCTTGAACCGTATGTTTCATCTCGTTCTATCGCGAGATGTCACTTCAAGCGCAGTTTATCATCGACCGCCGTCTAATAGTGACGTGTCTATTTATCTGTTAGGATTTAGAGCATTTCACGCAAATTGCATTTTGAAGTATGAGTTCATTGGACTCGTTATTGTGGTTTAATCAGTTTTAATTAAGCAAGGCAAGCGCCTTTTGATTCACGGACGCTGGTAACTGCGCGTCTGATTTAGGTATGACTTCACCGCGTCCCTTCTGCACAATGGGAGCAAAACCTGCTTGTTGCAATGTTTCAGATGCTCGAGATATGAATCATTGGCTACTAAAACATGGGCTTTTTGAAAACAACTGTCTTTGTTCCACCGATAGGTTCCTTATCCTTCATAAACAAGTTAAATCTTATACCTTCATACGCTATCTAAATCAACTTGAAATTACTCGCATTTTTTATTAGTGTAGTTTTTAGTTTTGACATAAACAACGTTTTGTTTTTTTTTTTGTTTCAATTCTTGCATGAAACAGACTCATTGCATGTTAAAAAAAAGAATCGCCACAGAGCTCTCCCAATTAATTAGCAGTCCTATAATTAGCGCACTGGAGGTGTAACGGTGACGGGTGACAGATGGCTACACACTCCTGGCATAGGATGGAGAGCTTCTGAACTGGAATGTCACAAAACTGTTAATTATACGGAAATTTATTTTGAAATCTATTTTAATAAACAGGAACATGTAGGAACACGTAGTTTTGGGGTTTTATGATAAGTTTTTGGTGTAAAGTGACTTTTTAATGTATTTTTAAGAGTTAAGACAGGATTAATATTTTGTTTTTTATTAAATATTCACAAAAATACATAAATACACAACTCTTCAAATCAATATACTTAAGTATTTTTGTTTGTAAGAACGTAATATGTACTTAGCCCAGGGTTAAAATACAACCAATAAATTCTTCATGCCCAAAAACCAATGTCAATTTAATAACAATAAGTCAATGCTCAGACAATAACTTGCCAAACAGAAAACAAAAAAGTGCATTTAACTAATAAACGAATTCACATCAATAAAACGAAATTAAGCTTTCAACACGTATTACCGATAAAATATGTTAGTAGCTCTACAAACATAACTCTTATGTCTATTGTCGTACAGCTGTCAATGTCAATGTCATATGGAAAAAGTAAATATATGATGTGTGACTTAATTATATGCTAGTCTCGTCCGAAGCTGCGATTGAAACTTGTTTAAGGGCCATTGTTTGTCGTATGCCCCAAATAAGTCAATAACATAATAAGTCAAACCAAAATCTCAACATATATATGAACGTAAGATCCTACCTATCCATCTCCGGCGAGATGGAGCGACGATCTGCGGAGTGTAGCTGGCAAACACTGGATGAGAAGGGCCAAAGACCGGGCTCAGTGGCGCGTCTTGGGTTGGGAGAGACCTACGTCCAGCAGTGGACTAATATAGGTTGATGATGATGATGATGATAATCCTAGCCCTACTAATTTTATAATTAAATAAATAAATATTCACGGACATTTCACACATCACACTCTAGTCCCAAACTAAAGCTTGCACTATGGGAACTAGATAATGGCGAAAGTTTAGATGGATGGATGTATGTTTGTTACTCTCACGCAAAAACTACCGAATAGATTTAAATAAAACTGTACAATAATGTAGTTTAAACATCGGAATATCACATAGGCTATAAATTACAAAGATATTGGGCGAATTGTTTAAAATATAACGAGAGCAAGAAGTCGCGGCCACCATCTAGTTGACCATAATTTTAGACATTTGATGGGCGGGCGAGGCGTTAGATTTTAAAATTTATATCCTATTATTATAGTTATTTATTAACCGGTATTTTTATGTATAATTGTAATAGGCTGCAAAAAATATATGCTAAATTCTGAGAAGTGTCTACGATTGGCTATGGTTTAACAAATCAATGTGCGTAATTATATTTATTGGTTGATTAATGTAGGAAGTTTAAAGTATTTTGATTTTATGATTAGATAAAAATAAATTGCTAGAACTAAGTAGACTTAATTAAAATATAAACCACCAATTACGTAAACATATAGTTTGATAAAATCACCACCATTAAGGTTCAAACGACAAAAAAAAACATATTTTTACAAAAAATAAATTGCTTTGACATATATTTGTACAGTCAAATCACGAATTTAAATCTATATAATGAATAATAAGTACAATTACAAAGTGAACGTACTAAATAAAATAAGTATTATGCTAATTTACAAAAACGCATTCAGTTTTTTAAATTTTAGAAGCATCCTGGTTGACAAAAACCTACAAATAAATGCGTCAAATATCTCTAGTCTATGACACAGAGTAACGTTATACTACCAACATCGAAAACCCAACTTTGACCACACTATAAACAAATCCACAAAACATTCTGAAACTAAAACCAACGGAATACGGCTTACATTCCCCCTTAAATTTTATGACGATCCGGTCACTAGGACTTTAGAAATGTAAGCGATATTGAATTTTATTTGTATGCAGTTAGATTGTATGTTACACTGGACTCAGTTTATCCAGGTTTGTCCATACATTGGCATGCAAAACGCGAGGGTTCCGCGCGAGATTTCGATCGAATCGTGCGCGGCATTTTCTTAGTGCGTATGCGCACTTATACTAAATACATAATGGATAGATACACTGAATTTGCTTTGAGAATTTCTCATGGCTTAGAATTAGATTAGGATAAAAAGTCATATAGTCTCCAATTTAGCTAATTTAAAATGGTGATACTTACATCTATACTAATATTATAAAGAGGTAAAGTTTGTGTGTTTGTATATTTGTTCAATTGTAAGGGGTACTCTCGGGATCTACTGAACCGATTTTAATAACTCTTTCACCAATAGAAAGCCACATTATTGCTGAGTGTCATAGGCTATATACAAAACCGAAAAATAAAAAGGCTTTTACGTGGTAGTCCGTTTTGCAAAGTGAATCGGAAAAAAACGGTCGAATTATGCCCAACGAAGTGGGCAGGGGTCAGCTAGTTATTTATACATGCATTGTACATTAGTAGTACATGGGGCAATTTTTAATCATATATCACGAATAAAAGTACCCGAGTGTTTCTTATTCAGCAGCGCTCGCTACCTAAATAAACAAATCGATTATTGACAGCAATGAAATGATAATAAACACTGTAAATAATCGTTCGTGCAGCAATAAAACAATGTTTTAAACGGTTCGATGCGACCATAGAGCATAGACCACCGGTCACGCCCATCCAATAAGTTGTCAATCAGAGATATAATCTGTACGCGTGGATTTTTTTAAATTTAGCTTCTGTGGCTCGCATTGTCAGAGACTGCGAGTATAAATCGTTGTAACTAATTCATTTTGGGGCTTGGTCTGTTTGACAGCCAAGTCTTTGATGAAGGCTAGAGAAATGAATTTGAAAGCTAAGATTGCCGTGAAGCGGAATTAGGCGTTGTGGGCGGGATCCTGTTGAATGAAGAGCACAAAATGGCTTGCAGCTTGTTGCAGATCTTTACGCTCACACGAGGTGGGTCATTCGTCCAAGCCAACGGTCACCCGCCATTACCGACAGTGTGTTATTACTACTTGATCCCACAATGCCCGCTTAAGAAGGCGCCAAGCCTCGAGCGCGTAATTCAAAATGCAAATACTATGCACTTATAATGTATTTTGTATTCAACTGGCAGCGATGCAGCTGGCCGGTACGTCTCTCGCTGGTTTTACTGTAGAATCATGTAAAAATCCGCCATTTTTATTCTACACGCGCGCACCCGATTGGCGGTTCCCATGAGGCTAATTTTCGCGGATCCTTAAAAAAATATTTGTCTATGGCGAGGCGCGCGGCTAACACTCCAAATACAAATTTAAAATGGAACTCGTTAGAGATACGTCATTTAGCTATAGTGGAGTATGTTTACGAGACAGCGGCGGTGACTCCGGCGCAGCTTCTATAAAAAGGTGCTTCGTTACTAATTCCCTCGTCCCCCCTCGCACCGCGGATGTTCTAAATTTAACCGGGAAACGAACCCGGGATCGACGCACGTGTGTTCACTTAGCACTCGGTAACTTGAATAAAGATTCCTCAAAGTGGTTTTTTTTGGTTGAATTTCAATTTGAGTTTCAGCCGGGTATACCGATTATTATGCAAGTTACATTTATGGTTATGAGAAAAAGATTGACTCGACAGGAGGGAAAAAGTTTCGATGTATTCATTCGGCATCGAAGGTCAATCGCGATATTAAATTAAAAAGTATAAGTGGCGTCCGCGGATGGATTCCATTTATTCAATTTCAAATGTTGCTGGCCAGGATTCGAATTTCTAAGGAACAGATAACAAAGTCTGCGGACAGGTTAGTTCAGTGATCTCATACCATGTAGGTTGGTACAGGTTGACGATAA
Source organism: Ecliptopera silaceata (assembly GCA_932527185.1). Lineage (NCBI taxonomy): Eukaryota > Metazoa > Arthropoda > Insecta > Lepidoptera > Geometridae > Ecliptopera > Ecliptopera silaceata. The sequence goes on along the minus strand of OW052208.1, from coordinate 1,078,085 downwards.
CCTCTTTAGATATTAAAAAAAAATACTGCTAGAGGAATTCCAATCTTAAAAATACATTGTAGTTGTAGCAATGGTTGGGTACTCTACTAGGACTCTTGATTTTGTTTACGCAATCAAGCCTTTCTATTGGAATGTAACTTCTTATCTTAATGGCCATCTTAGTGTCAGCTCGGCTTTGAATAAATTAACAAGAACACAAGAATTTGAGACTGGCACTCAATTTAGGCTTTGATGTGAATTTACTGACTTAAAAGTTTACCAAAAGTCTAACCAAAAACATTACAGATCATTTTAGTCATAAAAAAAACACTTTATAATATTAAAACCATGGTCATATAGCCTTAAAAATCCTTGTTTGTGTGAAAAATAAGTGTTAAATTTTTAAGTATAATTAAATGCATTAAATACAATGTTTTTATTAATGCAGCAATAATATAACTATTGATACATGCTCAGCCTCAAAAGCTAAAAGATCTTACATTCAAAAGCTCAATTTGTTTCAATTTCAATTAGTTTTGTTTGAAACACATAACGTGATATCTCTCGGACTATCTCGAGAATAATTCACTTCGACCGGCCATGTCTCACTGAACCCTAAAAAATTACACACGATTTTAACACCTAGCACTCATAAAATAAGTTTGAAATTTGAATATCAATGAGCTTTAGTTATATCGTTTTCTGGCAAAAGTAAAAGGTATAGAACGCAACACAGAAATTTCAAACTTAGTACTTATATAATAAGGGTTGTATTACCATGTTTTGTTACAAAAGATGTGTTGTTTTGGAACAAGAGTTGCAAGCTTTAAGATGACCGCACGACGATTTTGAAAATACAAGAGAGAAATCGAAATATCTGATAGGTTTTTGTGGTCGAAGGTATCTCGCATTTCATTATTGATGCTGCTAATTATTGACTGCATAGCATTTATTTTAGGGTTCCTCAAAAAATCTTAATTGAAAATAGCTAACTAAAAATTAAATATGTTATATGACTAAGTTATGGGGTTCAGTAGAATTTTTATTTTTCGACAAAGATGGCTTAAGAGTTCTCGTTTTTTCTTAAATACATAATAATCATCATATTGATCATACTATATTAATATCAGAAAAACTGTACAAATATATTGGTTGAAACACTGGTCAAGCGTCGCTGCTTTCAGGGTGCATAGTACACCTGAAAGATTTTCGAAAATCACTACTCTACGTTATAATCATTTCCTAGTCTCTAGGTCGTTTTTTTTCAACCTATTTCGTCCCACTGCTGGGCAAAGGTCTCCCCCAAATTCCTCAATTTATCTCTTTCTTTTGCTTGTTCCCACCATTTATTTATTAGGTAGATATAAGTATTAAATAAATCCTCCACTTTACCCGAATTAATAAACAGAATATTGATTTTTAAACCATCTCACACTTAACCCAACCAAAAAAATCATGTGCGAAATAATACGAATATTTATCAAGAAAAAAGTACTAATTAACTGAATTAACCTTAAAATTGTTGGTTCTCTGAAATGGCAGACACCTGCCAAGCATGCCTTAAGTATTCTCTTCATCTCATAAAACTAAAATACTCTTTATTCCGTAAAAACACAAGAATGATTTACCCATTGACTGTAATCAGCTAGAAGACTAAAATTGCTGATCACGATAATATTTATTTTCGTCGAAGATATGGTGATCTGATTACTGACAGCGCTTCTTCAGATGACATTTGATGTCAAAGGTAGCCAATGTAATGACATTTAAATTGTAAGAAATCCAGGGTTTGGCAGGAACAGATAGAAAGAGTAATGGACAAAAGCAATTTTACCTAACGTCGAAACTGAGACGCTCGCTTAGCTCGCTTGGTCGATAAACCTAGCTTTCCACTTCAATCTCCAGCAATACTGCGAATAGGCACACTTAGATCTATGAATACAGTAGCTCTACCATGAGTTTTTACTATACTATATTTACTATACTCGCTAGCGTCTGTAGTTAAAAAAATGTATGAAGATTTGTACAGCGCCTCTAGCGGATAGTTGGCTACTAAAATTCGTAATACTAATATTGACGTAACTACTGTAGTAAAGTCAGGCGATTTTACTGTAACAACTCATGGTAGAGGTACAGGTTTACTTCAGTATATTTTGCGTCAGTGACGTCAATATCGTGTCGCTAACGAGAGTAACCTGAGTCCGTAACCAATACTCTCATTAAAGAGACCGCCCTACTCTCCTGCGTTCATTGTATAATGCTGAGTGACATTACAGTTTCGGAAGATTTATTCGAACATTGTGAAAATAGGGATATTTTTCTGTATTTTTGTAATAGTTTCAATTAGTATGACGTTTTGAAGTAGTAAGCCTTGCCGGCTTATTAATCGTCTTCGGAATTGAAAAGCTTTGAAACTGTATCGTACGTTTCAAGATTCAGAACCAGTCTAGGTTAAAATGAATCTTGGGTCGGGATTGGTACCTAGGTATAGTGTGCAGATTTTCACCTTGACAACAAAAAAAAAGCTACCTAGAGGATTTAATTTAGCTTTTCAATTCAAAGTAGGTACATAAACTCTACGTTTTTGTAATTTTTACAGCTGAGAAATTTTCAAAGAATTGCTACGTTATAACTCAAAACTATATTTATCTCAGCATCGCTATTCAGCAGCAGCAATATCTTAGAACGCTGGTACTGATTTGGATTAGTTGCATTATCTATAGATCGTTTGCTATGATCTACAATTTCAACTGCGTGTTTTTGACGTGAATGGTTTAGAATAGTTGACTGTTTTCAAGTTGGTGTACGATCTCTATCGAGCCAATAGTGACCAATAGTTTGATAGAAACGACAAGTGCTGATGGATCGTCAATTTGTCTACCACCCCGTCAGTCAGCGCTGCGGAGGAATGGGCGCCGATGACGGCGAAGAGATGTATCGGAGGCCCGCGCCGCCGATTAGGCCTGATGCCAACCTGGTGTTGCCAGCTTATCAATCTTTAGATAGTTTTGGCGAGTTTTACAATTGTATTTGTTTGGGGGTTTTACTGAAGCTTGGTAATGAAGCAGTTTTGTTAGAGAATAATTTATAGAAGCTAGTTTTACTAGACGCATAGAAACTGATGAATTGAAAACTGATTTGTTAAATTAGGAAAAATCTTAACTTCAATTTAAAGAAAGCTTAGAAATAGGAAGCCTAGTAATCTAGCCAACCGCAACTGTGTACCTAAGTCATAATTGGATAAAGAGCTTGAACTTCAACACTCACAAAAAAAGCTGTGGGTATGAAAACCTGGCCGAATATTGATTATTATTTTCCCTATTTACAAACTTAGCATTTTATCGCTAAAACTGGCAATTTTCCCAATCGTAAGCTGGCAACCCCGTCCACATATGATTCACAATCACAAGCGGGTGAACGAACCACCGCTGTCAATTGTTTTCTTAAACGGAGTCGCTTCATCCATGCGGGCTTGTTTCGGCTCTATTGGATAATTCCAGTCTGAAGGTTAAATAAATAATATACCTTATTACCTAGAATTTATGACATCTATATTCACCGCCAAAGAAGATGAACGCCAAAGAAGACCTTAGAAGATGGGTCGAATAAAGCTTGGCTGAAAAATAAGCACACCATGGCGGCTAGTACAAGCGCATAAAAATTTTAGTTACAGTAAGTATCACATGCTTCGAAACTACCTACTTCGGTACGGTACCTACGTACCTACTACCTACTAACAAAAGGTTGCCTGGTAGAGATCGCTGCTAATAAGGCCGCCCATTGTAGATATTACTTGTTTTATCCATTCTTATAAGTGTTACGGCCGGTTTCTGGAAACCCAAATCACGATTGATCCGAGTTTGACACATAGTAATTATTTGTTTTTTTCGTTGATCATCGTTCGAGAAACCGGCCGTTAATGTATTAGAAATATCTATCTACTTTTCTGAGAGATAATGCAATTGCCTTAGATGTGAGTCAAGTGGAAAACTGCAGCTTGACTATAAAAAAATACTCTTAATTATAATCAAAGTGATTTTTATTCATTAAAATGATGCGGATCGTTTGGTCTTATATACCAGGTGAAACTAGGTGCTAGTTCCTCGCGACTAGTGTAAAAAATCAATAAAATAAACGTTCTGACTCAATTTTAAATCTCTTTTCCAAATTAAATATTTTTCTCAATTAAATATATTTAGTTAGCTTGATCTCGGACAATTTTTAGGTACATTACGTAGAATAATAAAACAAAGTTACCTATACTAGACAGCAATCTCTCAGCGCCGAGAACGCTAGCCAATCACATTGTTCAATACGTCAGATATTCTGGCTAATGTACTACATATCTTGAATTAATAAGCATAGGTAGGAACGGGTAAAAACATCGCCTCTCGATTTAGCAGTGTAATTGCAACATGCCGTTTGGCAGAGCGCTCGGACGCGATGACATGCAGTCCGTCGATTATTTGGCATGCTCAGCCAACATTCTGGGTCACGACGACCAAGATCAGTTTATTGTGCTTCTGTCACTGTAATGTACAGGGGAGATACTGACAGGGGAATATAGGCTTTATAATTATGATGCTAAGCCAGTGGTTGTGGAAAAATTGTAACATAAGTATCTATAATATGATACTTTTTATAAAAAATATGAAAACCAAAATCAATCGTCATGTCACTAAATATAATTTTTAACGATAACTCAAAAAGTACAATGGATCTTAATCAGAAAATGAACCGAGAAAAAAAATATCATAATCGATTTAATCGACGGACAGTCGCGAAACTGTTTTTTAAATCAGTTAAAAAATTTTGAACATCATTGTGATTCAGGCACTTAGAACATCCTTCCATCTCGATGGACGCACTGTAATGCCTCATAAGGACGTGCTTACTTAACAAATATTCACGAACATATCACACATCACATTCTAGTCCCAACCTAAGCAAAGCTTGTACTATGGGAACTAGATTGCTTATACAATACATACTTTTTTTTTTGTAAATACATAGTAACACCCCAAACACGGAACAAATATTCAAGTCATCACACAAACATTCAAGTCAAAGTCAAGTCAAGTCCTTAATGAACGTGTTTTTTGAGACAATTTATTAAAAAACTGTTATTAACTGTCAAAGTGATACTCTGTAGCCACAACTGTTTTTTTATCTGTGTTATTGTGTATGTCAACAGTCGAATTTATATCTTAATCCGAGATATTTTATGATACTGATTTAAATGGAGGTAGGAATCTGGCACTTGGAGTGATTGAATCAGATTTTAAATGTGTCATCCGGAGTTTTTTTAAATACAAATTTCTGTACAAACTTTTGCGACAATCAGTGTTTTAAACAAATTTTACGACAAACTCTGATACTTCTAAAATAAAAAATAAATACTTATGGATTTTAAATGTTCTCACTTATATAGGAACTGGCAACTAAGAATCACCTATGTAAGACTATTTTAACTGATCCTTGTGATTTTAATAAATAAAGAATCTTCGATTTTGTGTTTATGTTATAGCTGACAGACGATCATACATTTTGTAGTAGGTAAACATATCACTAACTTAATTTTATATTGCCAGATTATTATTAAATAATCTAATGCTTGTATATTATTGATTATAACAAAAACACATTAATACAACACCACACATTAAAATCTCGACGAAAATTATAAGCTTATTATTATTAATATTCTACACTAGAAAATATTAATTTCAAATAACTATTACCTTTTTCAAAACTACAAAAACATTCCAATTTCAAATATATTCGCTACATTCGCAAATCGATCATTCACAACGACATTCGATTTGTTAAAATCGATTCGCATTCTATATTTGAAATTCAAGAGAATGCCCTATGGGTGTTCGTTTGATTTACGAACACTCGTTATGAGTGCCTTAATGAGGTGCGCGGGCGCATCGCGTCGATTATAACCACAGACTATAGTTACTACTATCGGACATATGTCTCACATACACTAGCAAACCTATTTTTTTAATTTTGGTGTTGAGTTTTTAAATCTCTTATTAATAACCTACTTATAACCACGGACTATAGTAACTACTTACTATCGGACATATGTCTCAAATACACTAGCCAACCTATTTTTTTTAAATTTTGGTGTTGGGTTTAAGAATCTCTTATTAATAACCTACTAAAACTATCAAATAAATGAATGATATGATTTAATATTTCTGAGATTACAGCTAAAATAAGCCTTAGTTCAAGTAATTAAGGTCTAAGTTACTTTAAATATGAAGTTAAAGTGAAACAGACTATATAACCCGCCATTTTTAAATTAACTTCGCTCAGTTGAATAGAATGTTTTAAAATTATTTCTATAATTGCTTTTAGTTATTTTAATATATAAGTATTCTTATTTCGCTATTAAGTTGAAGTGTATTAGCTTATTTTTACACATCAAAGAAATTACTTTTAAAAACTTAGCATTCTCAGGAACAAAAAATCAATTGACGAAAGTGTCTATAACAACAATAGTTTATAAAAACAATGGAATTATAATTATCAATAATTAAAAATAACGTAGCAAACAAAGACATGAAAAAAAATCGAATAGCCAACAAAATGAACAACCAATGAACAACCATGGTTGTTCAAGACCCTAGAACCAGCCACCTCCGGTTACAACATAAGGAGTCCCATAGGGAGCTATTCTGGGCCCTCTCGCGTTCAATCTCTATTTTTTTTTCTCTAAGTGTGGTATTTATAGAAATAGACCGACACGGGATTTCTTTTCTATCTTTCGAATAAGACGTTTTTTGTTTTTAAAACTCAAGAGCTTAAGTATTACTGAGAAAGCTAAATACAATCTATAGTTAATCTTTATTTCTTATGAAAATATTTACCAGATATGTATAATCTAATCTATACCAATCTAGTCACAAACTAAGCAACGTTTGTAGGTACTATATAGACTAGATAGAAAAGTTAAATAAGTACACAATGTAGAATACCTAGAACACTCAAAGAACAAATTCGAACATTTTTATAAACCTCTATTATAAGATAAACAGATTATAACATTGCAATAATAACATGTTCCATTACAACGGGTGACTTTCATAACGAAAATTCATTAGCAACCACCAATCGCCATTACTGCTCATTCCTCAAAACAAACAAATCCGACATTAAACTAAACAATACCATTTCCGGCACTCTTCATTATAACCTTTAACACTTTGACAATAAAGTCTACAACTGCATCTACATCACCATCTGTGAATTCCTCTGCTGTTCCATTAACAGTAATAATATCTACAACAATTTCGATATTGAACTCTATGGTATTGTCTATAAGGTTTTTATTATCTCTAAGATCGAATACGTGATCCCCAAAATGTCCCCAGATATCTGAAGATATTGAAAGATTAGCAGTGGCTCAGTATGTCCCTATAAATAATACATTGGATGGGGTAGTGATGGATCGTCTGTCTTTCCATTTTCTATTAGTAGGAATTCTTAAAGGGTGGGTATGGGGCGGCTATTATTAGTAGTACGAATGTTAGCTTAGGAAGCATTGATACTTTGCTCATTAATTCGGATTTCTTTAAGGGTTCTATGTCAGATTCATTTTTATATTTATTGTCAGATTTGCTATAAATCGTAGCTGGTACTGTCTGAGATATGAATATTTATTTAATCTAAATCATTAACATGGTTAATATTTACGATAATAAGATATTAACTATAATAATTTAGTATCAAATTAATTAAATATAAAAAAGCGCTGCTTTTAACACTGGTTTTTTTAATAGACTAAATTCATTAAAAATAAAAAATGGATATTTAGGAGGTTTCAATATTTAATTAAAAATCGTTTTAATATTGTTATTTATTTGTGTTGGTTATACTTTTATGTCAAAAAATAAAATATTGTTTTAAATATATAAATCAAAATGGAAATTTAAATTAGAATATGTCACGATGAAAAAAATGAAAGTAGCTACATAATTAAAATTTAGTAGGTAAGTATCGTATCAATTTTATGATTCATATTAAATCACAGATAAGTATGATTGATTATATAAAATGAAAATCGATAATATACATCAAATTAAAGTTATTTATCAATCAAATAGATTATCTTTATATTATGAAACCTATTAAATATCTATAAAATTAGAAGAAATCGTTATATATTTAATAAATATTCTAAATAAAAGTGGGTCGTAAATCAGTCTTTGGTGGCAAATATTTGATCATAAAAATATAAAACGCAAGATTTTTTTTATAAAAAATGTTATCTTTTATCTATCTATGGCATGGGAATCCACTGATATACAAGATACTTGACCGATAATTTTATTAAAAAAACTCGTGTAAGTACTCAAAGATAACGATATAGCAAAGAAAACGTCAAAAATCACGCGCTCAAATGTATTTTTTTTAAATCCATTCCTACTTATTATACTCGATTCTCTCGGAAGAGGTTAGTCAACGAAATGACTTAATAATATTTTAAGACAGTAACGTCAAAAAATTGTGGCTTGCGCTCATTATGCTGGGGCCACATTAGCGGGCTACGGCGAATATTCGTGTTAACGCGATGTATGTGGCCGGGTACATCGTGTCATCGCGTAGTATTTAGACAAGAAGATCGCCTATACCCGAACACGATGTTTTTGTCGCGCCAATACGATACGAATATTCGCCCGCTAATGTAGCCGAAGCAGCAATTATAATATTAAATAGGCTAAAGTTACCATAGACTTAAGATTTGTATGATTCTACATTTTAGGCTTTAATGTAGGAACGAGGCCGTAAGTTTCTTGCCCGTTCTTCTAGGCTCTGGTCGCGTGGAACTGGCATCTAGAATCACCTAGTATGTAAGACAATTCGAAATGATCATTGTGATTTTATTGAATAAATATTTTTTTTTACTTTTAATCCAAATTTTGAAAGCAAAACTCTCAAAACCACAGACAAAACAACGTTATAAAGATATTTTATTTAATCATGCCTTCACTACTTTGAATGAAATAGATGTTAAGTACGGAATTAAAATTAAATCACTATAAACACATAAATATAAAGTAAGAAAAAGCTAAAACATTCAATAAACTTTCAATATTTTATATGATCAAGACCGGTAGCTATCGTAAACCATGACGATCATTGATCGTAAAATTATCACGTAAATATCAAATCATTTTAACAATAAAGAAATTGATCTGAAGTTATAAATATTGACGTAAACTGTCAATTTGTCTGATACCTTCAATATGAGTGATTTCATCTATATTATTCATGGATCGTCCCTTCGATAAAAACTTTGCAACTTTGTCCTATTTTATCCGCGCAATGAAGATTGTAGTCAAAAATATGATTGAATCATTGTAAAGTTTTATTTGTTTTGTTTGTAATTTACTAAGTATTTCGATTAGATATACATACTTACATATATTTGAGATTATGTCTATTAATAAATTCTTTTGATTAGATACAGATATATCTACTTTGAATATGTGTCATGTCAATAACTTCGTGACAATATGTATTGCATTTTTTTGCAAATAGATTTTAGTTGCCATTTTATTAATTTATATCAGATGATTCGTTTTGGTTCCTTAATCATCATGATCAGTCTGCAGAAGGCCACTGTTGGACTTCCCATAGATATCCAAAATGTTTTTTTCTCCCTCTAGCACTTACAATCTTAGCAAGGTCCCTTAGTCAAAATATTATCCATATTGTTATTAATGTAGTGACTTCTTCTGTCATACCAATTTATATCCAGGCAACGATTTTCTATCTTTTTCTAGGTATCAAGCTGGATCGGAAAAAATGAATCATCAATTTCTGTAAGTGCTCAATTTTTTTGATTATCTCAAATAGTTTAGTATAGATATTATATAATTTGTGGTATTACCCGCATGAACCGTTAGTATTTATTTATAAATAAACGTACACACAAATACCTATACATTATAGCCATAAAATATTATAAATCTTGAGTTTTTTCATGATGAAGATTTTCTGTTAAACCTATTATTCTAAAACATTATATTAGAGTGAATAATTTACAAGACGTACATAATAAAGGTGCATATGAAGAATTGATAAAGTGTAATGACAGGCATGAAGTCACAGATAAAAAATATACAGCGATAAAATAAATTAATAAATGCCACCTCTTTCTCAATGCAAAAGTCTTGTTCCTAAAAGGAAAGTAAAATAAAACATATAAAAACAAAAAGTTCTATATCGACGGGAATGATTGAAACAAACGCGGGAAACTTTGAACACGTCCCTAAGTGTATTAAAAACTTTGGCGAAAAGTGAAAGGAGACACGAAGACAAAGTAAAATAATATAAATACTTTCAATAATAAAAAGGTAAAAGTTTTTTTTGCGTCCGAGTGGAGTTTGAAAACGCTTACTTACATTTACGCGACACGACTGTAAACACGCTGAGTGTAACTGTCTATTTTTACGTTCAACTTTTTAAATGTGCATATATTTTGAACTTTTAAATTTCTAACCATGAGTATAGAAGATCAGTTTTTTGCTAACATAGTTATATGAGCACACAATAAAAGCTAAATTTAAAAACATTTTATAACTAAAATTCGCATTAAAACCGTCAAACCGATTTCCAATCTAAAATTCGTTAAATTTGACTCTATCAATAATAAAAACCCATTGTCTTCGACCACTAAAAACACTATGAATAAAACAGGACTTAAAACAGTGAATGGCAACCAAGCAAACCGATTTAACAGTTAGTCTGTTATGCTTGCTATAGAAAGGAATAATCTGAGGGGGAGGGCCCAGACAAAGGGTCTGAGGAGTGTCAGGTTACACAAATATGCACACGTCATATGGAACGGGGAAATGAGATGTCGATAAAAACATTGCTTCATAAAAAGGCTTGTATATTTTGGAATTATAATAGTTTCTGGAAAGTTCTAAAGCTTTCAAGAAACTTGTCAATCATAGATAAATTTAAAAAAATCTATGATTGTTTTAAACCTATTGAAATTGCTTACGACTAATTACAATAATAGACTTAATTATTATCTATAAAATTGTTAAAAATTATCATTGCATATTTTTCATTGTTAGGAATCATGATAATATAATGATACACATAAACAATAGTTTATTTATTCAAAACTACTTACAAGACAACCTTTATTTTCCCAACCGTCAAATTAAGGGTGTATCACACCCCCAACCCAAATACATCTGACAGGCGACAGAAGTAATCTCGCTTGCATTGAACCCGCTACCCTCAGGCCGACTGCCAACTACCGAACAATCGGGCACTCCACCGCTCGATGTTTTCTATTGTTATCATTCCCTAGCTCCCCTATTTTTCCTCCTATTTGTTTTTGTTCGGTAATTACTGTTTGGTTTTCTGTGGATTGCTTGTGGTTGTAAATAAGCCGGGAGGAGGTTTAGCTTTGTGTTAGTGGTGGACCTCTTTGTGGAAGAGTTTAGACGTACTACCTATTTTCCCAACAGTGTCACGCTGATATTCTGATTTGGATCTCGTTGCTTTTGGTTTCACAAAAAAAATTACGTTATAATTTATTCATAAACAAACATACGATTAATACAGTATTTACAAAATGTACATAGGCATATAAAATACATACGAAACAGTTGAGCTATTTACAGATCGTTTGCAACGGTCTGTAGTGGTCGAAAGTTCAACTGAACCAAATCGGAAGCGTACAAAAAAAATATTTTCGAGATAAATCTGTATTAGAACAAACAGATCTGACGCAAGGTCTACACAATGTATTACCTCTCCAAGCATGTTCACAATGTTAAGTCATATGAGCCTGTACCTACACCAGCCTCCTTCAAAAAGAAGAAGATACCTCCTTCAAACCAGAATTCAGGAAAGATCGCTGCTTGGCGTCAGAAACAGAAGGATCTTTTCCAGACGAGCTCTTAAATTTCTATTACAAGATAGATCTAGCAATAAACAACAAGTGGTTATATTGATCAGGATCTGTTTAAGAATCTGAAGACATATGTACAGCCTCAGAGAAATAAAATTATGTTTTAAACAGTTTTTGCGTGGATAAAAAGGACAATGTCCTCGTCGCAGTTTTTGCACAACACAGCACATGTAGAACACGTGGGTCCGACGTCATAATTACTTACATTAATTAATAATTACAAGCACTTATAAAGATTGTACAAAAACTACTTGTCACTATTATACCAGTTCGTAAATTAGTCGTTGACCTTTGTGAAGACTGTTTCATTATAAATGGTACAAGATGATTTAAAAAATACATTTGTACACAAAGACGTGATATTTTACCAGACAACGCGGTTTATCATAATAGATTATTCTTAAACGTATCACACGTCATTTAGTTTCAAACTAAGTATAAATTTTACTATAGGAAATAGATTGCTAGATAATTTTTTTTTAATACTATTAAATGATACATAAAATACATACATAAAATAAAAATAATCAATCATTTCACACCACACTAAATGGTATTTTTGGTAGGAATTGAACCTACGACCCACAGCTTTGAAGGCAGAACTAATTCTGATTTCTAACACTACCTATAATGTTTTTAACATTTAATTTAATTTGAGTAAAGATTCAGGTACAAGTCTTAATGATTCCCACAGCTTATCAAACAAAAGCTCTGAAAATGATAATTTCAATATGAAAGGAAAGCGAGCGGTCCCAACCTCGATCCTTGAGAGACACCAACACGTGTAACAAGGCTTAACTGCACTTACAATTAAGATTTAAACTGCGGTTGATTAAACCCAGGCTTTGTTGTAAACCCTTTGAATAAAAGACCACCAAAAAACCCATTGGTTGTCGTATGGTCCCCAGTTTCCATTGAGCAATGGTATAGCAAGCTTTAGTAAAGACGAGTTGAAAGGGATTTGAATTTTTGATTGAGCTTAGCGGTTTCCGTTTTTGACTTTTAATTAGTTTTACGATTGTCAATATTGTTTTCTGTTTTTAAATAAATGTTGATTTAGGTTTTAGGTTACATAGCAACATACTTTACAATTCGTGTTACGTATTTAATAAGTAGGTATTTACAAAAAAAGGAATACTTATGAGTATTTACATATAAAAGCAATCTAGTTACCTTAGTTGCCACAAACTTTGCTTAGTTTGGGACTTCTGCGACAAGTCTATGAACATTTATCTATACGTAAATGTTTTAACTATATTGATCATAAAAAACATATCAACGTCATCCAATACCCATATAAGTTCAAATAGCTCAATTAACGATAGCTCTAAATCATTTGCAAGGTAAATTTATTAATGTATTGAAAGTCTAGTTATTTACGATAAAAAAGTGTCTGTCTGTTTGTTTGCTGATTTATAAAATGACACCATTTTTTAGAATGTTTCATTAGACATAATTTGACATAACTTTTTTATTACGATTTCTTAGAGATTATGTGAAATCATGTATACGACAGATCTTTGATTTGAATGCAGTTTATATATAAGGTAGAGATTATGGGTTTGATTCCCACCAAAAACAAATATTTGAGTAAGTATTATGCATCATACGCTTACTTTTTTATAATATATAATAATATTAGTTTTACTTGGAAGCCTGTTTGAAAAAAACTTTTCCTTTAAAATATGTCCCAAGAACAAACTTTTAGCAACTTTTAATTTTTAATCTCGTATGATTCTCAAGTGTTTGGGGGAGGCCTTTGCCCAGCAGTGGGACAATGTAGGCTAGAATAAAAAAAATGATTTTCAAAAATGTAAAAGATTTTTAACGTCCACAGATTTTTAACTATCGTACGTAGTACAAGCAAAGTCACATAAAAATGCTAAGTACTAATTATCTAACAGACGGATTGCAGACTGACATTAATATTGAAGAAAGTACGTCGCCCGTCATTAGATATTCAATGTAACGGAACGAACAGTATAAATATGTAGAGCCTTGTCTATGACCATAGACATAATTATAGTTAAGCATTCTTATACATCACTCTGTGAATGAAGTATAACTATAATTATATTAAGTATAATTTTAATTATGTTAAGAATAATTATGATTATATTAAGTATAATTATAGTAAAACATTCTTGTACTATACGCACGTAGGTAATGCATTGTTATAGTGTTAGCGCTTAACATCAGGTAGGCCATCACATCATATTGGATGTCAAAAGATGATGGCTTAGAATTTATTTAATAATAGTAATTAATTATCAAATTACCAGAAAAGTATGTTTTTGATAATAAGAAATATACAAAATATTTTCAAGTTAAGAATAAAAAAATATAAAATGAAACATTTTTAAAAAGTTTTGTGCGTGATTTCTGTTGTTCGTACATTAAAAAGTAACTTATTAATTAAAAGAATATGTAAGTACTCAATATATTTTACTCATTGTCACGTAATTAATAAAAAAACATTTATATATTTAAGACAAGAGTGGCACAGGGCATCCTGGTCAGCTTATAATACAGAGCTTCAATTGACTTCCGGTAGTTACTACTGGGCTATTTTAGATCTATTGTTTAAATGGACGGGAATATATTAGTCTAGTGTATGTAACATTTAATATATTTTGCAGACTGTCTATTGACTAATGAAAAAATAAATCACGTATCTTGGTTGATTTATTATTTATAAGAATATATTTTATCTTTCTTATTAGTATCTAACGAGTAGTTAAATTAAGTAATAATATAGTTGAAACTTAGTTAAATACAGTTGATCTGAGCTGAAGCCATTTTTAATTTGAACTAGACTTGATTATTTAAATTTCGAACTCAGTCTACAACTTCCCACAGATGGCAAATGAACAAAATGTGCGAGCCAGAAAAAAAAACTTCCCACAGAATATTTTCCCTTCAGAATATTTTACATTCCCTTTTTCGATTTGAATTTGGAACACTTGTATATATGAAAAAGACAAAAGCTTTTCTGATTTCAAAAATCCAATCTTCCTACCTTCATACTGACTCACTACCATCACAAAGATTGTACCTAACCTTATTTATATTTATAAATTAGGACTTTTTTCAAAGTCAAAGTCAAAATTACTCTATTCAGTAAAATCACAAGGATCATTTAGAATCTAGGTGTTTTCACCTAAAAATCATTCTCTTACTATTTTATCGACTAATTCACACATAATACATCTGTAGTTGTTTCGTAGTAGTTTTTAGAGAAATTACTTGTAGTTTGTAGACTTATTCTACCAAAAAATCTTTTTCTTTCGACTAAATCACACATTATATACTTACATCTATAGTTGTTTCGTAGTAGTTTTTAAAGAGTATACTTCTAAAGAGTATAGTGTAGATAAAACGGTCTCATATACTTGTACCAAGCAGACTACAGTACCTCTACCATGAGTTGTCACAGTAAAATCGCCTGACTTTACTACAGTAGTTACGTAAATATTTAAAATTTTAGTACCCAACTATCCGCTAGAGGCGCTGTACAAATCTTCATACATATTTTTAACTACAGACGCTAGCGAGTATATTATATATAGTATAGTAAAAACTAATGGTAGAGCTACAGATCGTTCTGTAGCTACGCATCATAGTTCACACGGTCCTCTGAACAATGCCCATACAATATCGCCTGATTAGCTATACAAGCTATACAAAATGACCCAATTCAGCCAAAGGGTGCTGGGAATGACAGATGGTCACCTACATAATGTCAATTTTAATTTAAGTGTGACTATTTCAGTTCACAAAATGCACATTTTATAAAATACATATAATTTACAAATTCAAAATAAACTGATTTTAATATTTTAATTACAAGTCTTTGAATAACTGTTTTTTAAAGCCTCTAAGATTAACTTTATTTATGACAATAAATCTAGCATTGAAAAGTTCTTAGTTTTTTTTTTAATTAAGTATACAAAAAAGATTTTTGGCGGTAAAAATAGGTAAGATTTTATACCTACGAATACTTTCATAAAAGGTTCAAACTCTCTTTTTTTTTTTTTTTTTTTTTTTTTTATTCTAGCCTACATTGTCCCACTGCTGGGCAAAGGCCTCCCCCAAACACTTCCACTTCTCTCTGTCCCTGGCAATATCCCACCAATCCAAGTGAAATATGTCAAGGTCATCCCTCCAACGCTTCCTTGGCCGACCCCGACGCCGCCGACCTTCAGGTGTCCAGGAGGTTGTTATGGTAGTCCATCTATCTTGGGGCATTCGACTAATGTGTCCTGCCCACCCCCACTTGAGCTTTGCGGTTTGGGTTCCAACATCGGCAATACCGGTCAAAGAGCGCAACGTCGTGTTTGGGATCCGATCGGTTCTCTTGTAGCCCAAAACGCTGCGCTCCATTGCCCTTTGGCAAATCTTGAGCTTGGACTTCTGCAGTTCGGTCAGTGACCATGTCTGTGCACCGTAGGTTAGGACGGGCAGAATACACATGTCTATGAGTTGGCGTTTTAGAGTAAGAGGAAGTTCACCTTTCATGTATTCCTTCAAGGACCAGTAGCTCTCAAACTCTCTTTAAACTGTATTATTTTTAATATGACGATAGTACTTAATATAGTTAAAACTAGGTACATCTTAGAGGGTAGGTATCAGCAAGTCCAATCAAGCTGTTCCATCATCCGCTAATTAGTCAATATTGATAGCAAACTGATAAATAAGCAAGTATTATCAGCTGGTGTAAGTCTATGTACCAGGACGCCATGAAATGCGAAGAGATCGCAGATAGGAGTATTAAAGGACACTTTGATGGAACGGAGCGGACAACGCAGATAGACACAGTGGAGTTACAACAGATAGACAACTTCATAAAAACACTTTTAAAAATATATTTTTAGTTGTATCTAAAATAGTCAAGTCAAAAATTACTTTATTCAATAATCTACAAGGATCATTTAGAAACGTCTTACATACTAGGTGAAAAATCCTTCCTAAGAAAATATTACAAAGATAAGAAAATCTCAATAGTTTTTCAGTCGAGCAGGATTTGAACCCGTGACCATCACCTTGATACAAGGCTATACTATACATACTAACTACGCTTGTACTATGGGAACTAGATTGCTGATAGAATACTTACTTACATTTTTTTTTGTAAATACATACATGAAATACATCGTAACACCCACAGAACAAATATTTATGTTTATCACACAAATATTTGTATTTACAAAAAAAATGTTTATAAGTATTCTGATGACTGGAAGAGAGGGGAGACCTTTGCCCAGCAGTGGGATAGTAATAGGTTGATGAAAAAAAAATAAGTACATATTCTATTAGCAATCTTGATCTCATAGTACAAGCTCTGCTTAGTTTGAGACTAGAGTGTGATGTGTGAATTGTCCGTGAATATTTTTTTTTATTTGTCCTGTAGTATACCAGCTGTTGTCCTCAGACTGTGACTTCAAGCTATTAGCATATTTAATGAGCACGTATTAATTTTCCCAGACCTGTTTCTAGCTTTGTAAAGTATATACAATGTCTTCTAGAAAAATGAGATGGCATTCGTATAATAGTGTTACTTAAATCCTAGAAATAAACTAGCTGAAGAAAATAATCTATGGGAACTTAAAATCAATTGAGTTAATAAGAATTTAATTAAAATACAAAATAATAACAGAATACATAATAAAAAAAAATATAAGTACGTTGCCTTGAGAAACTACTTCGTCTTTTCATCCATATTTTTAACTCAAATTAAAAAAAAAAACTTTCACATTCATAATATTAAATCCGTATTTTAATAAAATGTAAAAATGTTAATAGGTCGATATGAAAGCACCAGTTTTCAAATAATTAAGAATCATCAAAATAGGATCACACAAAAACAGTTGTAAACAATCGAATTAGAACCTCCTTTTTATAGTAGGTAGTTTTATCCCAGAGAAACATCAGTCGAATATTTTTTTATCATTTATTGAAGTATTTTGCCAAAATCTAAGAAATAGATCAAATCAAACACTTGACACGTAGATACGTTATCTCATTATCAATCTGAACTCTACATCCTTGTAATAAGGCACATTTTATTTATACATTTGATTTTATAATTCGATCTTTATGTCATTGTAATAAGGCTTTTTTTGGTATTTATTTGTGTTATGTATTTTATTGGTTCCCAGGATGGTCAATGACATAAATATTTTGACTTCTTCTTCTTCTTATCGTGTCGATGCTACAACTGTAGGTATTCTGTTGTAGCATCGTGTTGTAAAGATTAGCCAGACTAGACACTGCTTTACCGTGCCTAGCTGTTACCGGTGTGCGCCACGAGGAGGCTCTTTCCATGCACCCTCGGTCCTCGGACCCCGAGCCAATGGTCGCTCGGCGTGGAAGATCTTCCCTTTTCGAAGGAGATACCACGCCTATTTCCAGACTTTAAATAATTTTCATTTCACCAATATTTTGACTAATAAATCATCATGTGCTAACGTTGACAGATAATATGACTTTTTCATTAGTCGGGTAATTAAAATGATTCAAAAGTGATTCAAATAATATAACTATTTATAAACTTACGACTATACAGTATTTACAAAATGTACATTGGCATATAAAATACATAATAAACAGTTGAGCTATATAAAGACCGTTGCAAACGATCTATTTATAGATAGTTTAACCGATCCAAATCAGTACCAATCGGAAGCGTACTATTTATGAATAATATGAATTAAGTACTTAAGTATTAAATTTTTTTCACGGGTTTTCTAACCTGTCTCATCCCACTGCTGGGCAACGCAAAATATTATTAAGTATTGTTTTTTTTATAAAGTTTATTACAGCGAGTAATCTCTACTTAGTTACATAATCTATAGATCGTTTGCAATGGTAGATAGCTCAACTGTTTCTTATGTATATAACAATTTACATAATTTGAATGTAAAAACGTTCAAAAGGTGGATGACCTTCCGGATACCATACATAACCCCGAGCACAATATGGTAGCGCCACTTGCACACTTGTAAGTACCCTCACGCACTCTCGTAAAACGGTGACAGTACTAGCATAGATTAAAATACTATAAAACCCGGCCTTGGGACCAGACACACTAAACTTACTTTTAAATTAGTTATTGTTTTGACAGGCGTCACAGTTCAGTCGGTAGTAGCTCTGCCTTCTATGCTGTGGGTCTTGGTTTCGATCCCCACGCAGAGCCAATGTTTGTGTGATGAACAGAAATATTTGTTCTGTGTTTGGATGTTACTATGTATTCTATGTTATATATGTTTTTACAAAAAAAAATGTATATAAGTATTCTATCAGCAGGCGAGTTCCCATAGTACAAGCTTTGCTTAGTTTGGGACTAGAGTGTGATGTGTGAAATGTCCGTGAATATTTATTTATTTATTGTTTTCGGTTTGGCTGCAAACTCACTTTAACTTTACTATTAAAATAATATTTTCAATCTTAGACTTAGATGTAAGTATTTTTAGTTTAAATATTGATAAGTACATATTTATGAATAAACCCATACATATTTATTTTTGATGTTTTTTTAGTCTAGTGTACCAAAAAAAAAGGTTTTAAGTACCTAATTAATATGGGCATTGCTCACAATTAGCCCCGAACTAAGCAAAACTTGTACTATGGGAACTAGATTGCTGGTAACACATAGATTTTGTCATTAGCCTGATGCACTGGAATACATACCTACCAATTAATAGAAATAAGTACAAATATATTTATTTAGACGAAACACTTATAATTAGGTAGAATTATGAGAACTGCAACAGACAAACAAACTAACATTTATTATTAATATTCATAGTTTTTGCCATTTTAGGCGAAGTAGATAATTAGTATTTCAGCAAAGATCCTCCTTTGTTCTATTATTTCTAAGTTGTAAATCACAGTATAATTAAAGTATAAATAATGCATGCCCATGCGCAGAACACCCTGTAGCTGCTGAATTTTATGAGGTTTTTATGTGAAGTGTAATTTTAAACACCCACTATATGTATATTAAGCTATTACATAGTAACACCAAGACAGCACAAGAATCTTCATCACACAAATCTCAGTTCTTAACTTCTTAACCCTTTATAAGGCATAGGAGATATTTTTGGATTTAATTATTTTTGAATTGGGGATTGAACCCACGACCCACAGCATTGAAGTGCTACTACCAACTGTGCTGTGTGTGACGCCTGTCGATGTCAAATAAAAAAATAAATATTCACGGACATTTCACACATAAAACTAAACCAAGCTTTTACTATGGAAACTAGACTGCTGACATTACTTATATACATTTTTTTAATACATACATAGAATACATTATAAACTTTCTAACAAAAAACTTTCTGGTCAGAAACAGACACAGAACAAATATTTATGTTCATCATACAAAAAATAAAATTTGCTCTGGGTGGTAAAGAACCCTCGACACGGCATGGAAGGCAGTGCCTCTACCAACTGAGCTGTGGTTAATATTGCTCATGAATTCTACAAATAATTTGGCAAATCTAGGGTTGCCAGAGTTCCCACGTCATAGGATCCGGCACGCGCCGCGCGTGTGAAATGAACTTTTGATAATTGCCAGTTTTTGGGGTTGTAAGCTGTAATTTGGGGTGTTTTTGCAATATTTAATTAGTTTGTATTTATTTTCAAGTTTACAAACTTTGCTTGTACTTTAAAACTCAAAAACAGTTTTTTTTATTCATAAACTTGTTTTTTTTTATATTTTGACAACTACGTAACTTATATACGTCACGATATAGGTTGAAATTCATTTTTTTTCACTAGAGATTTTTTTCTAGAGGTTTTTAAGTTGAGATTTTAATTAAAAAGGCACTTTATAGTGATAAACTTACGCATTCTTTTAGTTTAAGGACAAAAAAAGTCCTCATGAAGATGCATGGGGCTCTCAAGATGACACAATAGTAAAGTTTCATTTGCCCAAATTAATGGTAATGGAAAAGTCGAGTCGAGACGAGGGGGAGGGAGTAACAGGGGTAAGGGGGGTAAGGGGGGTGCTGGACATTCGGACACATCCATCTTTATCTGGCTTGAGATTTAGGATTAGTGGTTTGGTTTCTGGACGAGTTGGCAACACACAACAATCTTCGTCTTCGTTAACGTGACCTTTAGGTGATAACATTAAATATTCAAAATAGTTTTACCCATAAGGAGCTTTTGTCAGTCGTATAATATACATTTTTTTTATTTATTTGAATAAAACTTAAGTTCTGTTCAAATTCCAGAAACATTCCTTTAGTCATCTAGCTTAATTATACGCGCAATTATCATAGAATTATCAGTTAACGTTTATTTTTACGATTTTAAAAGTGACCCTCATCAATTTATGCGTGTAATTACTTTAATTAGCTAAATACTCGACGACCACACTTGAGGGTAGTCAAATAAAATCCAAATTATTCTTCAAACTTCACCTGGCGTAATCCAATCCAGAGCACGCGCGCGCATTGTTCTTTTTTCAAATTGTTTATTCGAAATTCGAATGCATAGCGTGCGTTTGACAACCCTTTGTTTAATGGGGGAACCCCCATTATTGAAAGAAGTGTTAACCCTATCGGCCATATGTTTATTGATTTGTTTTTCTAATTTTGTTGAATGCAGACGAATTATTATTGAAGTGTTGCGGAAGTTGTTTAGAAAATCGCCCTTGTTGTTTTGAATTGGTAAACAATTTACTTAAGTCCTGTTATATTAATATTCTTTAAGACCTTAATAGCTTAATTTTTATTAAGGACTTAAAGGAACTATAAGAGCTGTTATAAAATACGACTATCATAGCATTGATAATTACATACTTACTAAATGTAGGTAAGTAGATACTGCTTAACTAATACCCATATCAAGGAAGGTCGCGGGTTCAAATCCCGCTCAACACAAACTTTTGCTATTTCTAAACCACTTTATCATAAGATACTAGGTGTTCTATACAAACGGTAGTGCTATATTTATAAAATAAACAGCTAAAATAAAGAAATAATGCTGGAATCGAACCAGCAACCTTCGCCCGCCGCGCCACATCGGTTGTCGAATATAAAAAAAATTATAATATAAGGATACATACTAGGTGTTCTATACAAACGTTAGTCCTATTCCATTTACAAAATAAACAACTAAAAGAACACACCAGGTGCATAAAATACATTATATCTATAATTCTATACAAAGGTAGAAAACTATAAAAACATGGCGTGTCACTATCAACTGCCTGTCATTATAATAGGTGTCAAACAATTACATAGACCACAGACTAAACTTGAATGATGAATGACAGCGTGTCTTACAAAAGTCAACAAGAGTTTGACGACCGATGTGGCGCGGTGGGCGATGGTCCGTCTGCGACGCGGAAGGTTGCGGGTTCGATTCCCGCCTTAGGATACATGTTTGTATGATCTGCAAATATTTATTCCGAGTGTTTTGTGTATTTTATACTTATGTATAATAATAAATATGTCTCTATCTAATGTTATTGTATTAAGTATGTCAGTCTAGTACTCATAACACAAGCTCTGCTTAGTTTGGGGCTAGATGATGTTGTGTGGATTGTCCATTATTTATTTATTTACATTAGAATAGTATATGACGTTCCAAATTTGAAGTATGGACTAGATCTCTGTCAAAACTGAAACTATTTATTTTAATAAAGGTTCGTTATAATAACATAGAGCATTGCCTACTGGCAACATCAAATCAACATCAAATGGTGAAAATAAAAAAAAAGGTAGTTATTCCAAACCAATTGTGACTTTTTACCAACTGTCAAATTGACTTCCCACATTTGACACGCACACTTCAATCTATCAATTTGTAACACAAATATTCGCTAACGATCCGAAATAGCCCCCAGACCGCACCCGTGTTCAAACAAAATTACAACAATAATATAAAATTATTGTAACGAGAAACGGAATAAGTCATTTTTGATTCTCGCATATGGTGTGAAACTCGTGTTACTTCCTGCCGCAATAAAAAAAAAACTGTTCCTAATTCAAATTTTAAGCGAGCAAGAATTTGAATTTAGAACAGTTTTTAGTCTGTACTCCTATTTGTAGTATATTTTGTTTATTGAAAATGTTATCTGTAAATATTCGTAAGAAAAGGTAGAGCTTGGTAATGAACCAAGCTCTACCCTTCCTCACGAATAAGCGAATATACTACAAATAGGAGTAGGTACAGACTAAAAACTGTTCTAAATTCAAATTCTTGTTCGCTTAAAATTTGAATTATTACAGGTTTAAATAATGATCTATTTTAACTATAATAGTTTTAAAAGACTAACAGCTGTCTTAGATATATTATAGCATATCTGTGCACCTGTGTGCAATGGCCTTATATCTAGGTTCAAATCGTCAGGTTGCTAATTGAAAGTGGTGGCAACGGACATCTGTTCTAAATTCAAATTCGCCGCCTGTTCGATTTCTTAATGATTATTGAAACTGCCGGTTGGTGTTCTATATTTAGGTTTAATATTCTTTATTTCTCATAAAATTTATAAAATAAATCACTTACTGAGAAACATGATACAATCTTATTAAATAATTATCTTATACAGTGATTATTTAGATATTCGAAATGGAATTCGAATATCAAAGAGACCTTTGTACATGTTCTATTTTAAGGTTCCTGTGTTTCTGTAGTTTTATTTTTCTGTACAATAAAGAATAAAAGGATTAAAAAATTTTTGAAGAGCAAATATTTCTACACGAGTGGGAAAGAGACAGAGCTATAAAACTATGCTATTGTTTCATTCTAACTGATATTTCGTCATAAGACACTGATCATTAGCGCAGCCAATCAATTCAAATGGTTTGGGAACAGTTAAAAATTGTTTTTTTTTCGGTAATTAGTGCACGCTTAATGACCGTATCAATCATGTGGAGCAACAGGTCATTTTGTACCTTCATTTGGGAAAAAGTATTGGAACAATAGACAATGAGTTTCTATACTTTGCTTACTTTAACTACCGACCAAGAAGGAAGCAGTGTTTTTTAGCCTTTTTTCAGCCTACTGTTGTGTTGCAATAAGTTATTCCACGAAATAGCGCTGGATGTCTCCTAATCTTGGATTCTGATGTCAGTTCCTGGTGTCCATGATGTATGTGGACTGTTATTCGGAGAAGTCTTGCGCGTAAATCTTAAAATTACGCATTTTGTAGAAATTCTAATGAAACCTTATGTATTTATATACCTAAGAGGCTATTTTAGTAGTTTTATTATATAGTAAGAATAAATAAATAAATACTTAATCATGGACATAGCATATTGCACATAAGTATAATTCATAGTAACAACAAGATACAGAACAAACAGAACAATATCAGTGTTCATTTGACAAATATTAATCAGTGGGGTTCGAACCCACGACCGTTATGACCAGTTTAACACCAAGACTTCTTCCACCTTCATACTTCATTTCATTTTGTAGTATTCTAGGATTCTTTATTGTACACACACAAACTTTTTGAAGTGAAAACTTCTTTAGCGGCGCTGGGTGGGTAAAAACTTTCAAACTCGCGTCAGGGTCACGTGACGTCGAAAAAGCGTAAGATCTTATTTAATTTTTATACATTGCTCGTAAAACAAGAGACGACAAAAGAACACACTTGCGGTCACGCGACGTATGACTCAAACAATTAAATAGTGTTGTGGCGACATGACGTGACGATGACGTGGCGACATGACGTGACGTGACGATGACGACGAAGCCAACGAAGACACAGACACATTCGCGCTTGCGCGATGACGTGACGATGACGTGGCGACATGACGTGACGTGACGATGACGACGAAGCCAACGAAGACACAGACACATTCGCGCTTGCGCGATGACGTGACGATGACGTGGCGACATGACGTGACGTGACGATGACGACGAAGCCAACGAAGACACAGACACATGTCTGTGTCTTCGTTGGCTTCGTCGTTGTGTCACATTCGCGCTTGCGCGAATGTGACACAACGACATGACACAATCACAATGACACAGACACATTCGCGCTTGCGCGAATGTGTCTGTGTCTTCGTTGGCTTCGTCGTCATCGTCACGTCACGTCATGTCGCCACGTCATCGTCACGTCATGTCGCCACGTCATCGTCACGTGACGATGACGTGACGACATGACGTGACGTGACGATGACGACGAAGCCAACGAAGACACAGACACATTCGCGCTTGCGCGAATGTGTCTGTGTCAGTGTGTCTTCGTTGTCTTCGTCGTTGTGTCACATTCGCGCTTGCGCGAATGTGACACAATGACATGACACAATCACGACTGTGGTTATATTTTTGAAGTGACAACGAAGACACACTGACACAGACACATTCGCGCTTGCGCGAATGTGTCTGTGTCAGTGTGTCTTCGTTGTCTTCGTCGTTGTGTCACATTCGCGCTTGCGCGAATGTGACACAATGACATGACACAATCACGACTGTGGTTATATTTTTGAAGTGAAAACTTAAAAGTGAAAACACAACGTTAATATTGAAGTTTTCACTTCTGCCGGCACTCCCGGAGTGCTAGCTTTTTTTTTTTTTTTTTTTTTTATTCTAGCCTATATTGTCCCACTGCTGGGCAAAGGCCTCCCCCAAACACTTCCACTTCTCTCTATCCTTGGCAAACTTACACAGAAAAAATAAACTTAAATAAATTAGATGTAGGTACAGAGGCGAGCTTAACCCTAAAAAGAGTTCTCTTCCAGCAAACCTTAGGCGAGAGTGAGATGTACATAGGAGAAGTAGAGGGTACAGGTACAAAGAAAAATGTTGGAAATAAAATTTTTAACTAGCTAATATTTATAGAATATTATACTTACTTTATTCACAAACAAACTTACGACTATACAGTATTTACAAAATGTACATTGTTATATAAAATACTTACATAAGAAACAGTTGAGCTATCTACAGACCGTTGCAAACGATCTATAGATAGTTCAACTGATCCAAATCAGTACCAATCATCGCGTACCCAAGACACTGGCTGCATTGCCGCGCTGAATAGCAATGCTGATACGCTGGGCCAGATACTCACCAGCCCTCGGGTCACGCGTCGCTTACTTACTATACTTACTTACTTCTAACAAATATAAAGATAACAATGTAAATGTAGGATTGAGTTGTAATTATAATTATAATTGTAATGTTTTCTGTTTTGTAATGTTCTTTGTGTACAATAAAGAGTTTATCTATCTATCTATAAAAAAACCTTTTTACTGGACAGAGGACAGTCTAACGTCATTAAATAAAGCTCATCAAATGTCAAAGAATCGATACCCGTCAATCATTTTCAAATTGCGAACGCACTTCGTTTAATTCCGTAACACCTCGGCAGGCATCGGTAATGGCGCGGCGCGCACGCCATTTCATCATTACCCGCCGACATTACAGCACCTGCCTCTAATGAAGCCGAAATACGGAAATCTTCATTTACGTTATGCAATTTGCAGGTTTTCTTTATTATAATAATAATAAATAATGGCAAATAAATATACAGTTTGCTCAAAGAGTCGTTCAATCCTTCCTATCCTACTTTCCTATTATAAACGCGAAAGTTTGTATGATGTATGTTTTTGATAGAAAACTATTTTTTTATAAATATACATAAGTAAGTACTTACATAGAACAAACATCAACGCTCATCGCACAGATGTCTGGTCTAGTATCGGATCTAAGCCGTAGTTTATTGCCGGTTCTTCTAGGCTCTGGTCGCGAGGAACTGGCACCTAGAATCACCTAGACGATTCTAAATGATCTGGGTGATTTTAATGAATTTTAACAACGGTAACAGCTAGGCACGGTAAAGCAGAGTCTAGTCTGGCTAATCTTTCCAACACGATGCAACAACGAAATACAGTTGTAGCATCGACACGATAAGAAGAAGAAGAATGAATTTTTGAGTTTGAGTGTTGTAAGGAATGCACGCATGGAAGACAGATCGACGCCTGTAGGTATAGGCGACAAAGAAATTGGTTTACCACTTTTGATGACATCTCCCAGTAACATAATTATTCGCTAAGGATTACAGATTGACAGATTCTGACGTAGCAGTTATTAATCTGTCAAGCGAAAATAGCCCTTGACGTTTTGTACGTGCAAATGATATTCAGCCTTAGAGTGGTAAACCAATTTCATGTCCATAACACATGTATAACAAATTGTTATTGTTATTGTTGCAGCGGCCGCCGTCGTCGTCGTTGTCATACGGCGGCGCGGTGAACGACGACGTGCGGTCCCCCGGCTCGGGGGGCACCCCCGGGCCCCTCAGCCAGCCCCCGCCACAGACCCTAGACGCGACGGATCCAGGTAAGATACATAAATAATGCTGGACAATCCACACCACATCATCTAGCCCCAGCTAAGCAGAGCTTGTGTTATGGGTACTAAGACTGACATATTTAATACAATATATTACGTAGATAGATATTTTTTATTATACATATAAACACCCAGAACACCCGGAATAAATATTTGCAGATCGTACAAACATTTGTCCCAAGGCGGGAATCGAACCCGCAATCTCCGCGTCGCAGGCGGACCATCGCCCTCCGCGCCACATCGGTCGTCCAAACTATACTTCCCAGCGGTTTTCTCATGCTATAAACCCAACATAATACCAAACTAAAATAGTAAAAGTCAACAGAAAAATACGACATCTTGTTAGCATAACACGACTCGTTTCGACGCTGTAAGTACTTAGAATAGCAAAAACATTGTAACTTCACCGATCGTTAAATAACCGCAGATACTTCATACAATTAAACGATAACCAAGCATATCTCTATCATAAAACGTATTAAGTTTCCGCAAACATTTACACGGTCCGGTGACTCTGTAGAAAGCTAAAAGGTCAAGAGTTTCTAGACTCCTACGCAACTGTGCATCCAATTAACATGTCCTCACTCCGAGATCCGGCGATACGTCAACACCCGTCAAGAGCCAATTCAGAACTGACGGCTCACATCGTCACATCACTATCCTCAAATTTTGAAAAAAGAATCCCATTTACGCGCGCTTGTCAACGTTGTGACGCTCGTCGCGAGCGCTAGAATCATTCGTCGCGAAGATCTACATGTGACGTTCCGAATCTCGATCGATTGTCATGTATTCATTCCGAAATGAGTGATGGGTGTGCGCAGGACGGCATGCGACAATGCGACGAGACCACACCGCACAATACGTATGGGAGACAGCGCCGAACGTATCACCGCATCTCGGCAATAATCGCTTTCATACTCCTAAGAGGACGGTAATCTGTGTGGGATCGCATTGTGTACCTATTATTCAAATTACACATAAAATATTCAAAACTGTTTGATTTTTAAACTGTCACCGAATAGGTGTGACTACAAAAGACGCGCTCGCTGGCTGGTGTTTGACAGCTGTCAGAAATGGCCGACTCGTTGGCGCGAAACTAACAAAGCGAGCGTGTTTTTTGCACATTTTCACGTAGTTTTTGTGGAAAAATTATGCTTTCCGCGCACGTATGTAATTGTTTGGTTTGTCGCATCGCACGGTTGTGTAGCGTCGAGTGTTGGCTAAATTGAATTTTGGTGAGCCGCGGCGCCCGGCCTGATCTGTAACTAGGTTTCCTTTTTTTGCGCGGGCTTTTTCATTTACACACTATTGCGTACCTTTTGAACATTCAGTTGGCAACACTGTTGTGGAAATATTGCGCAATACTCTCTTATTGATAAATTGCTTTCGTGTCAGCAGGAACTGTCTCCACTTCAAGAAAAATAATAATGATAAGAATGATAGCTCGTATCTCCGTGCTGATTTATTACTTTGGTTCTCATCTCGGCTAAAGGTTGTGATAAATAAAAATTGGCAATAAAATATATATAAATCATTGTTTATAATGATGTGGTAGCTCGCCTATGAATCAGTTTATTAAAATCACGCGCTAATCAAACAGTAATTAGAGCACAAAGTATTCGGGGCGAGTCTCGTCGCACCCCGAGTGCCGTAAAGGGCTAACTCGCGTTCCTGAATTATTCAAAATTCAAAATTTCCCTATAATTCAATCAGACCGTGTCCCGCTCCCGGGGGAAGGAGGGGAGGGGCGATTATTTCCGAATTTAATATTAATTAACTGACGCGTTCGGTGGCAGTAATTACGTTTTTCAATTATCAACTGACAATTATATTATGCGATGAAATTCGGATGAGCCGAGATGAGGCCAATTGTCAATCTGTGAGCGTCAGCTTTTTATCATGTCTGCAATTTCATGCTGTCGAAATGTTTTTCTCATTTTTCCGATGTTAATCCGCGGCATGATGGTGGACTCGATGGTTTATTACACGTACAGAGTTCTATAAAGTTATTTTACTGACTTGTGTACGGATAATATAGATGGATATAATGTGACAACATATAAAACAACTTTCTACCTTTTTAGCTTGTTAAATAATATAACTCGCGTAACAAAATTGACGCGTTCTTAAGTGGATAAAACGAATTCGTCACTTTACTTCATTACAGCCTCCTCAAACATGTAAACCGACAATCGAGTTATCGCCGTAACCCGAAACGCTAAGAGTAATTCGTATAAAATATGACGATTATTTCTCCCTCTCTAAATAAAATTACCACCCTGTCGGTTCCCATTTTAGTCATATCTCCCCTGGAAGATAAGATATTCTGATCACAGCATTGACCGCTGAGTAGTCAAAAGTGGACACAAATGTGCATTGAATTTGACCGGACCACTAATTTGTGACTAGTGGCATTGTTAGTCGGGTCAGGTGTTGGTTCGCGTTCGTACTTTGTACGCCTAAAATACTTTACGGTCGATTTGTATGGATGTTATGTGATGTAATGTTTGATTACTTACCTTTTTGAGTGGGAATTATTTGAATGTGGTTATTTGATTTTTATATTTATTTTGTAAAATATTTTAAAACGATTTTTGATAGTACTAGTTTACACTATAGTCGTAAGTTTGCTTGTAAATAGATAAAACTGAATACTTAAAAAATACTTTGGTCAAAAAAATATTAGTGGATGTCATTTCTTCCAAATAGTTTTGCTATCAAAACAGAAATTTAACTAAAAAACACTATTTAATTCTAAACACAACAGCTGTCATTTAAATAAAAGTTCACGTCATCCAAACAAATTCAGCATGAATAGTATCGTATCAACAAATCGAGATATTAAAACCACACTAACTCGATTACTGCCGTCACGGATCTCTCGATACCAGAGGGCTGTGCACGAATCAATGTTGCAATCGTTAACGAAAAATATTCACAATACACTGCGCGCTAACGCTGCAACGTTCAACAGTAAAGCTGATGTCGACGCGCAGTGTATCTCAAATACGTCACTGTTTCTGATTGTCACATTTATTCGTGCTCCTGCCAATAAATGGAACTAAATAAAATCGATGTTTTATAAATACTATAGAACTAAACATTTAAATCGATGTTTTGTACGCCTGTCCGATTATTCATTTGTGCATTCAGTATGGAGCCTAAAACTATGAATTTGTCAAGTTTGATTTTATACGAGTTGCTTTTATTGCGAAAGTTTTTTGTTTGGCAATTTTAAATTTGAATGCAGAATCGGAACTTTTACGTTATATGGACGACTTATTTTTTTTTTATTTTTTTTTATTAGTAAATGGTGGTATATATAGGGGCCATCTAATGTCGAGTCTCTTTAGTAACTTTTGCATTGTTTTACCTAACCTAAAGACATGGAGAGGACGTGCACCGAGTGGCATTGCACTGCGTCCATCACTCATGTGTTGACTTGACTAATTTCATGATTATGATATTAGAATTTAATAAGGGTTCAAACGTTTTTATAAAAAAAAAATTAAGTATACATTTTTGGATATTTTATATTTCTTTGAAATTAATTCTGAATTAAGCCGTTAATTTTACGGAAAAGTGCTTTTATCGTACAAGTTGAAATGTTACTGGAAATCCAATAAATAACTAGCAATATAGAAGTACAAGCCAGCGGTCTAGCGGACCGCAAGCAGCCGCCTTAGCCGGGACTCTAGAGACCTTATCAATATTTCAGACACAAAATTGAAAATTACCGGAACCCCAGAGTTACATAACTCAAACCTATCGAAACCAATAAAATATTAACTGGCATTTTCCCGCCATTTTTCACCGGCCATTCGGTTTTCGTATCACGTCGCACCGGCACTTACACTCGATGCTAAATGTAATCATAAAATTGTTGTTAATAATTCATGTTAGAGCAAGACGCACCTATACGCTAGAGCGGGACAGCCTTGTGGGAGCAGGATTATTAAATTTTGTGAATGCTCACTTTGTATCTAATATCCGAATGTGTTTAATATTAGATTAGTCAGGGGCGCTGTGGCCCGGCTTCCCCTTGGGCGTGTTCCTTCGTGATAGATTCCCGTTACACAAATTTTCCCAGAATTATGATTGGTTGATGGTCCAACTTCATTTGGAAATGGAAAATTTTAGAGTTGTGACCTTTTTGCATTCAGTAGCAGATACACCAATTACTACACCAGAACCATTGTACTTAGCAGTAACAATCATGTCGTTATATCGCTACCAAAATACCTTAAATCTATTTTCAAGTTTCCTAAAACCCATCGCTCGTTCCCGCCAACATTTTAAGAAAAAAAAAACTAATCCTGAACGAACGCATTAATGTCAAAAAAGCCACAGACTGGATACATGTGTTCACGGAAATGAAGAAGCCCCGGGTGTAGAGTTACTTTTGTTTGAAAGTTCACTCGCGTGCTTTGACGATGGAGGCTCGCTTTTGTACGATTTGGAATTGCATGTACTTACCGGCTTATTGTATAGTTTGTTTGTACTTCGTTTAGTTACATAACTACCTATGTGGATTTTAGTTTCTCTACCTAATTTTCATTGTGAACCCAGAATCGTCGAAGTTTAACTTTAACTATTTTACGATTAAGTTAACTATGTTTCTTGTCCAATTCAAACACTTTTTGTTAAGTATGTTAGTGGGTAAGGTATGTTACTGTTACCTCAAACTAAGAACATTGATAACAGCTAGGCACGGTAAAGCAGTGTCTCGTCTGGCTAATCTTTCCAACACGATGCTACAACAAAATACAGTTGTAGCATCGACACGATAAGAAGAAGAAGAAGAACACTGATAGGTATATCATACGACTATCATAGTAAAATAAATAAATAAAAATATGTTTTTATTTTCTCACACGAAGTAACAGTAGGTATCATAACACAACAGTACAAGTTTAGTTTCAACAACCATAGTAAACCCTAGCTTAGACTAAAATATAAAACGAAGGGTCTAAACCCAGATTTGGGTAGTAATCTGAATCCCGCTGATTTTTATTGCCAGGATTAAAAACCAGAAATGCTCCCTTTAATCTCATACGCATACTTACCCCTTACAATGTTATCCTAACAATTACCACGTTAGAAAAACCAAAGGGTTGCAAACGCTACAATACAATCATACAGCATTATAATTCTATTGTATTTTGTCTATGGAATGTAATACTTTTGACTATGGTAGATGTTCAATTGTTACAAATATGGCGGCGGGTTTTTTTACACGTAGTTAAACATTGTTTTATATTGTAGGATTATAAGTATTGTGAGTTCTTTATATAAACAATTAAAGAAGTATATAATAATGTTCTGTTTAGATAAACAGATTTCATTAAATATCTATTTTATAAATATAAAGATAAACATTAATACAAGCGGTATTACCTGGTTCCATTCAATTGCAAAAATAATGTAGGTAATTAAAACTTAATTTTCAAAAACGTTTATAACTAAAATGTTTTGTAAGTATCAAAAAGCAAGGCATAACACAAAAGTTTAGTAAAAACTAAAATATTAATTTCACTATCACGACTGAACGTACAAACATGAAAAGGGTGCGAATTGCTTTTGACAGTACAAATAGCTGTCAAATATGACAAAGTGATTCGTCATAGACTTGACAGATGCGCGCTTGAGCACAAAAAAGCTTGGATGAATAGAACAAGTCGACAATTATATAAAAAAACATGTACACGCTATGCGACCAGTCGGATAATATAACGAAAGAATGTTAATAACTGTTATTGTTAATATTGATAATGTTTATTTGTTAGTTATACAACTGTGTATGCGTAGCGTCGATATTGTTCTAATTTAAAATAAATCTTTAGATATAGTTTTACTAACGGCCGGTTTCTGGAAACCCAAATCACGATTGATCCGAGTTTGACACATAGTAATTATTTGATTTTTTCGTTGATCATCGTTCGAGAAACCGGCCGTAAGTGTGTACTTAACTTACATTACTTCCGTGTTGGCTATTAGATGTTCGATATTAAAATAAATATAAAAAATAATTTTATATTTATTATATATAAAATTAATTTTATATATAAAAAATAATTTGTTTTTGATTCCGTGTTCTTATTTTGATCTGAATCAAAAAAAATATTCTCGTACATTTCACACATCACACTCTAGTTTCAAACTAAGCAAAGCTTGTGCTATGGGAACTAGACTGCTGATAGAATACTTATATATATTTTTGTTAATACATACTTACCTACTTACATTAATAGATAAATAAAAAAATAATAAAAAAAAAATACATAGAAACACACAGACACAGAACAAATATTTATGTCCATCACACATACATTTGCTCTGGGTGGGAATCGAACCCGCGCAGAGCTATTACCAACTAAGCTGTGACGCCTGTCAGATCCCAAATTCAAATTCTAGAACGTTCTTTTCACTTATAGCGTGTTGTTTTTAACAAAGAAAGTAGTAGTATGGAGATATTTTGGTACTTACCTACTATTTCATAATAAAATATACTTATTACTATTCAAACTATTGTCAATATTCAGGTAGTCAGTAAGTAATCACTTAATTATACAAAATATTCTTTTACATTGAGACAAAGACTCATTTTAAACGGCTACTGTGTAAAATGCATTCCTAGAAGAACCAGTGTAACTAGACCTGTCAATTCCCTTCTTCTATTATTCCCCATACATATTTCGATAGCAAATAATGCATGAGGGTTCAAGTATGTTTGGTTTGTATTAACATTTTCTGTATTTAAGTAGTAGCTTATGACTGTTTGTCTAAAAGCTATTTGAAGAAATAAATCATTTTAAAATAATATATCATCTTTTCGCTTTAACTATGAAATTTATCTGTAGATACAATATACATAAGAAACAGTTGAGCTATCTACAGACCGTTGCAAACGATCTATAGATAGTTCAACTGATTCAAATCGTGTACCTAAGATACTGGCTGCATTGCCGCGCTGAATAGCAATGCTGATACGCTGGGCCAAATACTCACCAGCCCTCGGGTCACGCGTCGCTTCGACTAGACGCCCAATAATTCGACATACTATGAAACATTTTATTTTATTACTTATGTTAATTAATCAGCGCAAATTTGTATGGAGAATCGAACCTGCATTATAATGACAGTCAGTCACCCACTACGCCGCATAAGTCACAGTCTAGGTTATTAAAATCCGGACAGTGTAGTGTTTCGTAGCAAAACTATAAAAGATATTAAGATAGCCAAGTTAATTTTAAATTCAACTGCGCGACCATCTCGTATGAAAATGCCGGAGTCACAGCTCTATATAGAATAGCTAGATCACTCCATGACACATCTGTCTAACGAATGACAGGCGTGACAGCTCAGTAAGTAGACATATCTGTCTAAGTCTAAAAAATGACAGGTAAAATGGCAGCTCAGTTGGTAGTAGCTCTGTCTTCCATGCTGTGTGTCGTGGATCGATTCCTATCTAGAGAGCAAATGTTTGTGTGATGAATAAATATTTTGTTCTTTGGGTGTACTATCATATTTACCAAAAAAATATGTCCATAAGTAGTTTTTTTTTAATTTTACAAAAATAATTTTCTTCCAACTAGCCATATTTTTTGGAGTTTTTCACTTATATTTTTCATTTTGTTTTTTTGGAAATTATTAATCATCATCATCACAGGCAGCCCGTATCAGCCCGCTGCTGGGTAGAATTGCAATTATCAATGTAAGGTCAGTGTGGGCAAGTCCGGCATAGTTTTCTTAAATTGAATTTCAATTTAACTTTAAAAATCGAAATAAAATTTATTAGTTACTTTAAGTAGTCGGAAAATATTGGTATTACATTTATCTTTCTATATCTATCTAAAAATAGGGTTAATTGTAATTGTCTTCAGATTTATAGCATTTTTTTGTAAAGTAGGCATTTAGACGGACTTCCCAACCAGTTTGAGGCAAGTCCGTCTAGTAGCAATAAAATCGTAACTAGTGAGCCAATATGTATGAAAACCTTATCGATAAATGATGAAAAGCTGCCGTTGAAATAAGTGTTTTAAACGTGTGACTATAAGGTATACTTTTAAAGAAAAATAAAATTATTAAAATCAAGGGCAAGTCCGGCATATCTTTGCTGATGATGTACTTTCAGTGGTTGTAAACATTTTCACAAAGTACCCACTTACGATTTTTTTTGTCAATAACATACAAATCAATACACAATAATCTTTATTTGTAAACAAGTAATCGTTAATAATGTAATGTATGAATTCAGAAATGGTGTATCAAACTATTGCCGGATCTGTAGCTACATTTATAACACTTTCTGCCAGTACGAAATAAATGAGTCTGGGATAATTTTCTAAACCAGATCTTTGTTAAAACGATAAATGTTCACAAAGTCCGATATGATGTGCCATGCTACATGAGTCGGGTATAAAAAATCAGAAATTAAAAAAAAAGGTTGGATAGTTCCATGCTTTCAAAATATGTATTTACAATTTATAAACCTTTAAAGAATACTTATAGGTGATGCTAGTCCTCTTGCAAACATACCAGTGCATCTTTCACTTAATTATTTATTATACACAAAGTATATATGTACAGAAAAATAAACGTAAATAGATTAGATTTACAGAGGCAAGCTTAACCCTGAAAAGAGTTCACTTTCGTAGACAGGCGAATAATACTTACAAGTTGAATAAACAGTATAAAATAATTATAAAATTTGAACTACTAAAAAGGTTGACAATATCTGGAATTAAGGCAAGACCGGCATATGACGGACTTGCCTTATGTATAGTAGACGGACTTCCCAACTATAACATTCGAAGCTTGGATTTTTTCTATTTGTTATAATTACGAAACTAATGCGTTATTTTTGAATCGGACACCAGATACACATTCCCGAATCTGTAAATGGCCTACGTTATCACAGATACTCGGAAAACTCCTTAGATTTCACACCTTTTTTTCATTTTTCGACGAGACGTCAAACTTCAACTTCAAGTTAAATTCGCGGAAAAAATTGGATGTCAAATTTTTTCCAACATTAAGATGTTAGCGACATCTATTATCACTAGTTCGAACAAACTCAATGATACTGTTTTACCAACCGAGTTATATGGCTCTAGCTATTCAAAAACGGAAGTTATTGCCACTAGACGGACTTAGGGCCTAGACGGACTTACCCACACTGACCTTACTTAAATAAGAGTTAAATCATAAGTAGTATGTTACCCAGCTATTTATTCTATCTATGCTGTGCCTCCATGTTCTGAATACATAGCGTGTCTCACAAAATTGCATTCTAAACACTCGCACTCTAAGCACCACGGCTGAGTGTAATGCACTGGACGCTTAGAATACCAGGGAATAAGGAAAAATACCTAAATATATACAAACTATTTATATTGCATTTAACACAGGTACCTCAGAAAAAAACATATACTTAGTCGAATTAAGAACCTATTTTTTATAGATAGATAGATAGATAACTCTTTATTGGTACACCAAAAAAAATTCAGATCATTAACAAAACAAAAACATGAATAATGGTTACACATTGGGCGGCTTTATCGCTGAAAGCGATCTCTTCCAGGTTACCGAAGAAAACCAATTTTTTATAAGTCAGTTAATATAAAAAAAATAGTAAATGCGTTACATGCAGCCAGAAGTGCCCTTACATCTTTTTAAACCTAATATTTTAACA
Source organism: Ecliptopera silaceata (assembly GCA_932527185.1). Classification (NCBI taxonomy): domain Eukaryota; kingdom Metazoa; phylum Arthropoda; class Insecta; order Lepidoptera; family Geometridae; genus Ecliptopera; species Ecliptopera silaceata. Next base: position 1,041,135 of record OW052208.1, on the reverse strand, counting down.
ATAAAAATGTATCAAAAACATTGATAATTATTTCTAGGTTCCAATTCTTTTTTGCAGCGGAACCCTAAAAATATGAATATGTCATGACATTAAAAATTATGAATTAATACAATAATTGTTATTTTACAACTAAATTACAGGTTTATTTTAACACGACAACGATGACTTACAAAACAAATAATATGTGTCATTAAAAAAACGTTTCAAAATAACTTAAGAATAAGTTATTTTTGTAGGGTGACTATGTTAAACTCAGGAACTTAATAAATGACATCACAAAGTAGTGAATAATTATTAAAAATAAAGAAAAAGTCGAAAGTAGACTTACTAACAACAAAGTTTGAATTTAAAACTGAGATAATATATATAGTTGATTTGATTGCTTTTTTATTAAAATATAATAGTGCAAACCAAAATAGACCTGTAAACAAGACAAGACAGATTCAAATCCTAGACCTTACTTTTTATACGGGACAGCTCAACATTTTCAACTTCTTCTTCTTATAGTGTCGATGCTACAACTGTATTTTGTTGTAGCATCGTGTTGGAAAGATTAGCCAGACTAGACACTGCTCTGCCGTGCCTAGCTGTTACCGGTGTGCGCCACGAGGAGGCTCAGGACAATTACTTCTTCTTCTCCCTTCCTGCTCAGGACAATTACATTTTCAACAAAAACAACCGATCTTTTGTATATCTAATCCACATACAATCCGTTCATAAGATATATCCGCGGGCAGCAGATAGTCCTAGTCTTACTAATATTATAAATGCAAAAGTTTGTATGGATACTGGCACCTAGAATCACCTAGTATAAAAGACGATTTGAATGATCCTTGTGATTTTACTGAATAAACTATTATACTTAACTAACTTTATTCACAAACAAACTTACGACTATACAGTATTTACAAAATGTACATTGTCATATAAAATACATAAGAAACAGTTGAGCTATCTACAGACCGTTGCAAACGATCTATTGATAGTTCAACTGATCCAAATCAGTACCAACTATTATTGATTTTGATAGATGGATATTTTACACTCTTTCACGCAAAAACTTCTGAATGGAATTTACTAAAACTTTACATAAACTTTACAACTATAATATGGTCTATGCATCAGAAAAAAATAATAAAAATAATGCATAGGTTGTAATTTAATTACTTTTTAGCAGTCCGTAACTCAGGCTCAACCTATTACGGCTGCTAAAGCATAATTTATATTGTTTTCGAAAAACAAGGTATAAAACCTTAGCTGTAATTTATAAAAATATATAAGTATATATATATAGGTATATATTATATTATATGAAATATTCATATTCATATTCATTTATTCATTGCTTACAAGTACATTTTAAACAGCTTAGGTGTAATATAGCTACAGTAAGTACATGTACCCTGCACGGGCGCTGCAACATATTATTGAGTCATGCATTTTAAAACTAGATATATAATACAAACAGCTTTTAAAAATTAGGGAGTAATAGAGTGAATGTAGCACAAATAAGCCTTAAAAAGTATTCACTTATGCTTCGGCTACATTAGCGGGCGAATATTCGTATCGTGTTGGCGCGACAAAAACATCGCGTTCGGGTATAGGCGATCTTCTTGTCTAAATACTACGCGATGACACGATGTACCCGGCCACATACATCGCGTTAACACGAATATTCGCCGTAGCCCGCTAATGTGGCCCCAGCATTATAGAATATATTGTGCGGATTGTCAAAAATGATAGCAAGACGAAGTAGCGGGCAGCAGCTAGTAATGAATAGATGTAGGTCGGTGTCGAAACAACCCGATTGAGTTATTGTAATGATCCGATCTATTTCCGAGATGCGCTGTGTGGTCTGGATTCGATTCCGGACGGGACAAGTGGTTGTGAGGATTATTTGCTAAAAACTTTTATATTTTATTTTGACAGCAGGTTGCTCTGCCTTTTGATTGTGGGTTTGGTTCTCACTAAGGACATTTTTATGATATTACACATTAGTGATTGTTCTGTCTAAGTTTCAATATAAATGTTCTAATGTATTTAAGTATCAGGTATTTCGTTCCCATAAAGCATTGCTTAGTTTGGTACTAGATGGCGTTTTGTAATTTATCGATGATTTTTTTTAGATACTAATTTAGCAGTTTTGACACATTGATTTCAATATCGTAGGTACAAATTAAACATTATAAACATATTCATCATTCGCAAAATAAATAAATACCATAAAGTTCCGAAATCTCACTAATAAGTAAAATCAAGCAAATATCTAACAAACATATTATACCAAGTAAGTAGTACTATCTATTCATACGAATAGTTAAACACATAAACAAATCAATTCATATTCCAGAAGTAACATACATTTCAAACAAAATCATTATCATAAGTAAATTTTTACATCAATATTTTAAAGTATTAGATTTATTATATATTCTAACAGTTTATAATGGCTCTGATTCAAGACGTGATATTTATATATAAGTGTTTTTATTGAATTATTTATTATTTGTTGTGATCATTTCGTTTCTATTGTCTGAATGTATGTGGGAGCTGGGAATTGTGAATCATGATTTTCTCTTTAGACGTTTTGTTTTGACAACTAATTAAGCCACAAGTTTTAAATTAAAATGTAGTGTAATATATAGTTGTGAATTTAATGTGTTTATTCATTATTTTATGATGATAAAGACTCGCCATTGATCTTTACATTTTTATTTAATTTCAGCTATTTTAACAAAATTTTAGGCCATGAGATAGGAAATAATTAATTAAGTACTTACATTACGTACTATCCATATTATTCTAATTTCAATCAAAGTTTGTATGTATGGATGTTTTTTATGCGTTCATATAAAAACTACTGAATGGATTTTAATGAAACTTTACAAACTACAACAAACTATACCTACTCAACTGATCCAAATCACTCCAAATTCATTTCTATAACAATATAAATACCGTAAAATTATTTGCTAAACAAAAAATTAACATACAAAATCAACGTCACTGTCACAGATTTTGTCAAGTTTGACATAAAAAAAATCATCCACCTAACTCGACACCCAACTTAACTTATCTCACTATCTGACAATAGATAAATTAACGACAAGAGGGGTCCAAAAATGTTTTGATTAAAAATTTATTCCACCAGCGAAAAATATGGGGTCGAATGTACCCCCTGGACTGACAGATGTCAATCTGACGTCAGGGGATGCTGGTTTAACACGTATATGAGGAGATAGCGTTTAGGTGCTAAATATTAATGGCGCTGTGGGTTTCGGTAACCGTTGAGGGGATTAAATAGGCGAAAAAAAATAAAAAAAATTACATCAAGATTTGTTGGTTAAAAAAAAATTGTTTAAACGTTACAGATTTAAAAATCATGAATTACATTTAAAATTAATAATAACTAATCATCATAGTCACTTATCAATGAAAACAATCTATACCATAATAAATAACCAAAATAAAAAGCTAGAAGATCTTTAAAGTTAAAATTTTGATTGTTTGATTAGACACATGTAAAAGTTAAAATAGATATTGAAAACACAGCTTTTCTGGGGCGTCGTCGATGAAAGTCCTTTTAGTCTTTGTTCTCACATAAACTTTATTTTTACATACATTTTGAAAATTAACATCGCACCATACATCTTGTTTCATTGACAGTTCGGTTTAGAAGAGACAGATAATAAATCTATTATTATAAAGAACGTCCTTTACAACAGAGTATAAATGCAATTGCCACACCGACGTGGAACAAAGATATGATTAAAATATAGTAAGCTTTCAATATAGTTAATTATTTTTATACACGGTTTCCTACATCTATTTTGTTAATACTTTTTTGAAGAAATTCATTGGTAGGTACCTAGGTGAAATATATTTTTTTTTTATAATAAATAAATTATTCCTAAACTGTCAAAATCGTTGTCACTGTAGCACATGACAGTTGCATTGAATGAAAGGTGTACGTAATGCGTTACGAATATAATTGTGTATGACATACATGTTAAATAATGTATGTTTGTATGGGGATGTTAATTCTATAAGTAGATGTATGTTTTTAATAAAATTGTGTTCTTATAGTTTAATTTGAATTTTTGAGTCTTTTTATAATAAATAATATTTCAAATCCGTAAATAATATTACTATTTTGATACATATTTTTATCCACAAATTTTTTTAGTAAATGAAATGCTCAGTTATTTTAATATTATTAAATATTCTGAATAATGTCCATAATTTATTAAAAAACTTATATGTTTACGAAACATATAACATTCTCAAACAAGGTTCTATAGGGAAAATGTTTCACCAAAAATAGTAAAAAGGATCGCGCCGGGCTGCAATCAATTATACACTTTATGGCCTGTGCTATAAGGCTCAAAAAGGAAACCATTTTGTTTATTTATTCTTAGGGACAATGGGAGAATCTATTGCCTATATTTTTCTTTACAAATTACCAGAAATATTTTGATGTTTTGCATACAAGATGTTATTTATATATTTTGGAGATATTTGGTCAACATAAAATATTAGATTGTGTATGATTTGAGTATCTATCTAATGAGTAACTTGTAATTATTTTTTTGTGTCAAATAAAGAAAAATCATCACAGGTCTCAGGTTAGTTCTTAGTATTCACCCTTCCTTGCTGTGGGTCGTGGGTTCGATCCCAACATGAAAAAATATTTAAGTACGTAAGTGTTTGGACGTTGCTATGTTTTTATTATGTACTTACAAATAATCTAATGAATACTTCAACTAACCATATATTTCTTTTCATTACAGGTAAGCTCAAAAGATTTTCAAAATTCAGATTTCTATAGCGGTAAGTAATTATTTCTAAGGAATCCTCTAAAAAATCCATATTTCTATTGTGTGCAAAATTTGCAAGACAAATGGTAGAAATAGAAAAAGTTTTAAAATATACTTTGAGGGTAGGAATAAAAGTTTTAAAATATACTTTGAGGGTAGGAATATGTCCACTTATATGATATTAAAGATTCCAAATTTGAATTTAAAAAAAACTCCATAGATTCGCTCAGGGCCGCATTCAACCGCAAGTGTCATTGACTTACACATAATAATCCGTAAATCAAGTCTTTGACAAATGACTTTAATTCTTCCGCTATAAAATCTAAGCCGAATAAGAGCCGAAACGGCGCACTTAATGCTTATCACGTGCAAACTTGCCCCTCGGAGGCCTACGGCTCCTACGACATTTTATTTAATCAAGAACACTTTTTAACATTCCTGGTATGGCGCCATAATATTTCTTTGTCGTAAAAAATATTAAGGTATTGTAAACGAGTACTTCCTGCTTCTGAAATTATTGGTTTGGTAAAACATTACTTATACTAGCCGCATTACAATGCATGCCCACGCGCGGAATAACAAAATGGCGTCGATAATTATAAGTCTAAATACGACTCTGCACAAAAGAACGTTATTAAAACATTTTAACTAATATTTCATAAGAACATATTAAAAGGAAATCATCTTTCTTAATTTTCATCACAATCATCATAAAATATTTTAATTAAAATGGATTTTCCCGAATTATCCCGTCCAGGGCCGCATTTAAACATTTTTAGTGCGTCGTAAAATAATCTCTTTTTTAGTCCTGTCTTTCGTTCGCGAGCATAAATTTAAGATTTTGTCAGATTTATTAAGTAGGAGTTGTGTGAATTTGTCGTAAACGTCCAATAGTATTTTACTGCCATAAGATTATTACGTTTTTTGTCCGAAAAATAAACACCTTGTCGCGGCCGCAGCCCTTTTTATTTTTAATTTATTTTTCCTGCGTTTTTCGGTCGTTAAAATAGGTTTAAAATCTTAGGGTCAATTAGACCTATTTTCGAAATCCCGGGATTTAAAAATTGTCGTAAAATTTTTAATCGTAATAAATATCTTTGAGCAGTTTTATGTCTTCAGTGACTGCGAGTCTCATCAAAAACGTTACAGGAAATAAAATGTAATCGGGATGGGTTGTAAACCTCTAAATAATTTAATCGTTGTGTAAAAGACATTCTCACTGTAATATGCGTCATCTAAATAGTTATTTCGGTTGTAATTTTGTACATTTATTTTATTTTATATTGTGTTTTTGTTTATTTATGTGTCGTTTTTAATGTTCAACTGTAATTATATCATTCGTGGGTTTTGCTATGTTATTTTTATAGCTAGATTTAAATGCTGAAAAAACTGTATTTAACATCATTTAAAATGGCTGCTTGAAGGTAAAATACAAAACTAATATATTTTTTAGTTAGATTTTTTTTGCAAAAACGTTTCATAAATTCGTATCGGTAAATACCTGAATCTAGGAACCGATATTAAAAATGCATTTGGCTGCATTTCCTCTGCTTTTCCTCCTCCCTAATGACTGAGGGCATTAGTTATCTTTAAATTACGTCTGATAGGTATTCCAGAGGGTCGCAAGAAAAAGCGAGGATTGAAGGGAAGAGGACCGAGTTGTAAAAACCGTTTATACGTGGAGTATGAACCGTAAGCACAATTGAACAAAAAAATTTGCTTAGTCAAAGTTAACATTTAAAATAATGCGATTCTTGAAAACTTTACCATTTTTGTTACATGTTAAGTTTAAATCTACCACGGAGGATATGGTTTCGTTACTTAATTTTATTTTTGTTCCTCACATCATGTAACTTAAGTAAATGATTATGGCTACAAAGACTTTGTTAAGTACTTATACATATTTTTCTGGAAATAAATTTATCTTTAAATTATTATGTTTCATTTTGTAAAGTAAAAATCAAAGGTTCAAGTTAATGTAATTAACGTTACTATTTACATAAGTGCGTAAACTTTACTTAGTTTGGGATTAGTGCGTAATGTGTGAAATGTCCGTGATTTTTCGAGTCGATCAGGAATATTTATTCCAGGTATTCTGGGTATTTGATATGTATAATAAAAAATATCTATCTATGTAATGTATTGTATTAAGTATGTCAGTCTTCTAGTACACATAACACAAGCTCTGCTTAGCTTGGGGCTAGATGATGTTGTGTGGATTGTCCAGCATTATTTATTTATATTTATTTAAAGTGAATTTGTAAGTTAATTTTATTATTCTAAGGAGGGCCAGAAACCCAGGGTGAAAGAAAGTGTTGATAACGAGGATTCAAATAGGGCTCCTTATCTCTTTGAGAGAAAAAGTAATTAAGTTTTTTTTTGTTTTTTTGTTGGGAAATTAGATTCTGGCTTTTTAATGTATTTGTGATGTTCGTGTTTATTAGATTGTGCATCCATTTTGAAAAGATTTGATAACATTGTTTTATTTTTGAATTTTTAATTTATATCGTTTTAATTAAATGATAACAAATACACCCCTGTACATTAAGGTATTTTTTTTGACTTTTAAATTCTTGGTGGCTTATGTTTATAGAAATATTAGTCTACAGAATTAGTACTCGTACAAGTTTTGCTTAGTTTGGAACTAGACCGTGATACTTTTTTTTTCTTTTCGATAGTCAAAATTACTTTATTCAGTAAAATCACAAGGATCATATAGAATTATCTATGATTTTTTTCTATTTAAGTGAGTACTTATGTAGTTTTTTTATCACTTTCTTTTTTCTCGTAGATTTTCAATAATAAAGGTGTATTTAGCACAGCTAATATCCGAAAGTACAATAAGAAATTTCTATTAGTCCAAGACAATTTTAATTTCCCTTAGGTAATTTATCTCTTGTCATTTACCGTTTTTTCGTGAAGGGGCGAAGGACCCCGCGACGAGGTTAAATATAACTCCATATTTAAAAGAATTATTTTTAAGTCACTCAGCGGGTGATATTTCTGAATTTGAGCAATGTTTGATTATTATGAGCTATTTTAGGTTTCATTTTTAGCTCAATTATTGTTGATTTTAGAATTAATTTTGTAGGAGGAGCTAATTTGTCTCATATTTTTTAGATCGAAATTATAAAACTACTTACTTACAAAGTATAATGCATTGCAAAGTAGTTTTTAGAAAAAGTTTTTTTTAAATGTGAATGGTATATCATTTGTCATCCCATTTTATAAAACACAATTTGTTGTAGCGACTAAGTGAAACTCGGGCAATTACCTTACTTTTGGTTTGTATCGCGGTACATGTTCAGTAATCCTACTTACTTAATTCTTATAGTCTTATTATAATGATAGTTTACAAAATACTATCTACTACTACTAGTAATTATGTACTATCTACCTACTAGTATTGTGTGTATCTTGTATGTATGGTACTCGGTACATACAAGTCTCGATCGTGTACAATCACCATACAATCGTCACGGAGTAAGTTTGCAAATCAAAGCGGGAAGCCCACTATTGGGATTAGCATTTTTCATTCTTCCAAATTCAAATTTAGCTGTTGGTGGTCTTGTTTTGTTTCAAAGAGGTTACAATTTATTTTTGAATTTAGAATCTTGAAGATTATTTTTTGAATTAAGAACTCGATTCAAACATTCAGTTCAGTTTTTGTGGATGTTTTTTTTAATCAAGTTTGAAATTAGAACGCAATTTAAAAATGTCTGCTAGATTCGTTTTTATCGATGTTTTTTGAAGTGAAAACTTCTTTAGCGGCGCTGGGTGGGTAAAAACTTTCAAACTCGCGTCAGGGTCACGTGACGTTGATAAAAAGCGTAAGATCGAGGGAAAGGGAGAGGAACTAGTATCTCCCACTCTTTCTACCGTGCCTGAGTGTGCTCTGTTTAGGCGGCACACAGACACATTCGCGCTTGCGCGAATGTGTCTGTGTCATTGTGATTGTCATTGTCATTATGACGTCTGTGGTTATATTTTTGAAGTGAAAACTTAAAAGTGAAAACACAACGTTAATATTGAAGTTTTCACTTCTGCCGGCACTCCCGGAGTGCTACCTTTTTTTTTCATTTTTTTTTATCTGAGCAATAGCTTTAAGTAGGTACTTATGTAACTTTCTGTGTAAAATAAACGGCAATTTAATATTAGTACCCTTCTGCATCATTCCAAACTTGTAAGATAGCAACTTTGGCAATGCTTTTAAAGTGAAAGAGGCTTACTTCCGCGACTTAGCGCTGTTCACCGCACGTCGCCGGGAATCCGATCACGCTTGACTTTTCACGTTGTTAGGTTGCCGACTTGTGCAGTTCTATTTACAAAATGTTTCATTTCAAATATCATACAACACTGGCCAGTGGCAATTATATTTTTTAAATTTAGAACAGTTTGATGCAATAGCAGAAAAATAAGGTTTAAATTTTGCATTTCGAACATCATTCTTATTTTAGCGCCAAACATTTAATATAATAAACGTTTTATCATCATTATCCAGGTTAATAGTGGTGGGCGCATTGTTTATCGACATCGATGATTTACCTACGCTTTAATTATCGATGGTAAGTAGCCGTTGATCGTAAATCCGGACCGCATCGAAACCGCACAATTAAATTGTTTTAAATTGAGTGCTGGAAAGTGTGAAAGGACCAAGCTTGAAGCTTGGAATTTAAATAAGCGCGGTTACTTTTTATTACCTCACCAAAACTTTTATTACGTAGTAGACACTAATTGTTATTCTACGAGCTCACGTTTCAAAGTGATCCTTAATTATTTATTGGAATAATACTGTATTTATTTACTTTTCAATAACAAAGTTATTAATACAGATGTTTTCAACGACTATTAATTAATTATATCAAAAGCACGTAAGTAACAATAATGAAATACATTTCTCATCAATAAGAAAAACAATTAAAACAAAAAAACATGTTCCCCATTCTTACAAGTACCAGGCTTACATAAACAGGCACAGGTGTATGTCATTTGCATACGAGAGACAAAGGCGCGGGCTCGGCGCGCTTCTGCCTGCTATTCGTGATAAATGCTAATGAATATACAGAATTTAAACATATTTTTTGAGTCAAGTACACGAGCATTGAATTAAGTCAAACCGTGTATAATTTTAAATATAAAAAAACAAAGAATATCGAATAATAGCCAAACTTCAACTTCTCATATTTCTTTGTATCATTAAAATCTGTGGGTTAATCTGGCAGAGGTAGCCATTCAGCCAACTATTATCGAAACATTACAAACATCTCATTAACATGTAAATTAGTTACAGCCCACAACAATAACGCAGTAACCAGGGAGGGCACAACAAAAAGCGTTTTAAAGGATGAAAATGAACACCACAGAAAACGTAGAGCGATTTTAATTAGAGCCGTCCCCGCCTCGGGCGACCGCAGCTCGCCGTAAAGTCAGCGAAGCTTCTACAATAAAAATATAGAACGTTGTTTGAGATACACTTTATTGACTACATATATTTCTACCGTTTTGCCAACGTTGGCGCATTGCAACAACTTATAAATTATAATTACTATATTAATCTATCGATAAACAATACTAAATCATTCTTTCCCATCCTTATCGATGATCAGACTAGAAATGCAACGTTCTTTTTTCAAATTTCACCTTTTGACTTAACTCTGGCAGTTTCAAACGTTTGTAAGTTGTAATTAAAATGAACCTTTCCGAGTTCGCTTGAGGGTAGCAGGTGAATTCGTTATAATAATTATTATTTTTAATTTGTTTAATATAATTGCCATGTTTCTGGTTTATCTGGAGTTTTGTGAGATAATCTTTATAATGGAAATAAATAGTGAGTACACAAAGATAACAACAAGGCCTACTCAAAGATAATAAAGTAATTGACTGAGTAAGTAATATTTTCTGCTGGTCTCAACATATTGTGTCCCACAGGACAAATAGAGATCCCACTGACCATTCGCATACGAAAAGCAAAATCGGCTCTTATATAATTCCCGCATTTCTTACGATATTTTCGCAAAAGGAAAGGACCATTTATCATCCCCAAGCACAGATTCAACCCCAGAACAAGTCCAAATCTCCATAGGAATTGTCTGCGGGCAAATATCACTCGTTCAATTTTATCATACGAATGGCTGGACCTAAATAATACAGGCCTTATTACCATACGTTTAGAGCGAACCCGCGCCTCGCCCCGCCGTGCCGGCCGGAGCCGAACACGAAAGAATCCCGAGCATTTCCTGATTATCAAAGTTACAAAGACCAATAGAGCGAAAGTAAACATCCCAGAAGGGTTCAAACCGAAAAACCGCAAGACAATCCCAAAATTCATTACACGCACTAGGAGAGCATCCTTGGAATTCACAATATTGAAGCCGCCCCCTCGCCGCGCCGCCCTGGTAGCCGCGCATTACCGACTGCGATCTAAAACTCGCTATTATTGCAAACTAACACGAATAAACTAAATCGCTCACTTTGCATAGTGACGCGCACGAATCGGCGAAATTTCCGATAAACTGATTCGCCGATAACGACAGTTTTCCGGAGAACTTACAGAAATAAACTTAAAAGCTCGATTTGAATAGTGACGTTCACGAACGAAACTGCCGATAAACCACAGTTCGGAAACCGAATTTTCCGCCGATTCAAGAACTAACGCAGTAAAAGTGAATCACTCGCTAGGGCCGCTCGATAAAACGCAAATGTCCGATAACCGCAAACATTCATATCGCTCCGAGACGTCATTACAAAAACATCGCACTCATAAACAATGAAAACATATCATAAAACAATTTATCCAGTAATCCCAGGGATAATTTATGGCCAGTAATATCGAGCCGAATCAGCGTTAAATCATAAAAAGAGCACTTAACTGATGTATTAGCTAACACGGGCAGCCGATTTAATAACTATTTATTAGAACTCTTGACGAAATTCCCCAATAATAAAAGTGAAGCTTGACTTCCGATTACGGACATACCTCCACTATTTTGAACGCTTCTTTCGTTTTACGACGCGTTTATTAGAGTTTTATGCCGGCGGTACTGGAAGCGTTCATTTCGCTCATCACAAGTTGCTCTATCACGCGGCTCGAGACGTCCTCATATTCATAGACAGTAAAACATTTCAGTTGATTTGGATGGCGTGATATACTCATAGGGAGAGATAAAATGTATCATTCGTTCGGTTTACGGCGCGCCAATCGTAAAGAGTGCATCACTTGGAGTCGTATGCCACCACACGAACATGTGTCGTAAAGAGACCTCTTCGGCTAACAATTTCCTGATGGTCTGTAAATAGTAAGTTTATTGTCTTTTTATGAGGTACTCGGACCGTAAAAAGGAAATAAAAGAGCACCGCCGATGGTGATAATAAAAAAAATAATTTTCGACTCATCTTCGTGATTATCTCGCTCCGTTTTACGAGTGAGCCGCGAGTGCGAGCGGGACGGTGACGTTTTACAGCGTGTCGTACCGATGTGACCCTTTCGACTCGATGGGGGTAAAGGTCGTAAAATGGGAGCATAAGGATAATGTTTTGGGTTTCCTATACTGCGCTTCATTCATGATTTCGTTTTAGTACGCGCTCGGTAGACATGTAAATCCGATTGCTTTCACGACGTCGATACTCGTATTAGAATCGAATTCCCCCATTACTGCTGTTCTACATCCCTAATAGAATAAAGAACGCACTACCGTTCCCGATTCGTATTTTAAAAAGTTAATTTAAAAATGGATTGGATTAGCGCGCCGAAATCCGTACGGAGAAATTCAAATTTGGAACGGTGTGATAACAGTACCATTAATTGCGCTTAGGGATGGGACAGTGTCCGGACTCGGTAAGTTCCGACACTCCATTCGTTCAGCTCGAGTGAGCCCGACGTCGGGTCCGGGACGCATCCTAATTCTTAAAGGGCCATCACCAGACCTTTATGCGTTAATAAAGTTGCGATATAAAAAGAATGGAGGCGTCCGAGGGTGAAAGACAGAAAGGGTAAGTTAAGTGCGCGTTTAAGACGATGTCGAGGGCGTGCGAATTTGTCAGACCATAGACTGTGACCATTCAATTGTACTGTTATTAAAGACAAGAGATCTCGTTTTGGGGATGGTTATGAGGTGTTCCTTCCTGTATTATACAAACAACGACACTTTTAGACGGCATTAAGTGAATAATCTCATTCTTTACTTGTTGCTGGTTCTTCATCACCTCCATCGTAACTCTTACACTAATGTGCTAACAACCTTCATCATCATAAGGATTAATAATTATGTAAACTGGGCCCATAACCAATCCTCGTTTACAGCACTCTATTAACAATACAATACCCACAAGCCAATAAATACATAAACCACTTAAAATCCCAGGTGCAGATAAGAATTTATCTCCTAAGATATGATTAACCCAAAACCTCCCATAAAGACAAAACCCTCTGAATGGCCGTAAAAATTTGATTGCCGCCGCGAAAATGTACCATGAAACAAAGATAACCGGTAATCGTAGTTGGCCCTAAACAAAGATGGCGGTTGTAAAGAGTAGAGTGTTTTATAGGTCGTTGGGGCTTTATTTAACGTCTTTCCATACTGATTTTATTCTGGCGTCTTGCTGTCTGACGAGCCCTCGTCGGGCCCTTAAGCCGTAGGGGAGCTACGAATTTGTTGGTGCAGGATTGTAATTACAAGCTTCCTGAGGTGTTGAGCAAACTGATCTGAAGATGCACACATATTTGCCAAGCAAACTGTTGGGAGAGACTTTGCTCGTATTTGAAGGGTACTTAAGAACTAGGTAACTAAGTGATCAACATAGATTTTTACTATATTTTTATGGTACAAGCATCGTCGTCTGTTTTAAAACCGGCCAGGATTTTGTGGACTTCCATTTTAAGACTTAGCAGGTCAGCCATTTTGGTAAAGTTTTTAACCGATTTAATTGTGTGTGCTCATTTTTTTCTGCCCAAACTTGGAAAGATTGAATCTAAAGATGCTTTTAAAATGCATTCCCCTCACACGACCTTGAGCTGAAACTCATTCAAAAATCCAAAAAGCCACAGAAAAACCGACACTTACGCATTGTAATCGAATAATCGCGCACTCGACCAAAACTCGTTAAGTTATTTAGAATCGAGTCCCCTCGACACTAGTCCGTAATCGAGTTGAGACCGCCACTTCCCAGCACTTGAGCTGAGTGTTACTTTGTTAGCCGATTTTTGCGGGGACCGTTGTAGAATACATAGTGTTGATGCATCGAAATGTCACTGTCATGTCATCACGTATGTCATAAAGCACATGCATGAGACCGGTTAATTGGCCTAGGCCTAGTACGAAATATGAGATAGAGGAGACACGGTACAAATGTAAATGAATAAAATATATTTGTTAGTTGACGATTACTAAAAATAAAAAACTACTTAATTAAAATTAAAGTTCATAAAAGTGACCGTGCAAGCGAAAAGTCACACGAACCTTTCAATACATTTTTTTTGTGAGTTATTACTATTTTATTATTTTTATCCATTGCTGTCCGTCCCACTGCAGAGCAAAGTTGTGGGACAAACGTAACTAATAAAAAAAACAAAAAAACTCTAATCTACACTTCTAACTGATCAAATTCAAGTATTGTTGAAATCGAATGTTACTAGCGTCACAGTTGTTTTTGAAGCTATGTATTTGACTTTAAAGTTCATTTTAGATTGTCAGCTGATTTAAAGTGACAAGTCTGCCATTCCCAGTCACGAGGGCACTGAGATTATGCAAAAAGATTCCTACGGACAGTTTTATGGCGTTTGAAGAATTGACGCCTTGTTTTAAACGTACTTTTAAAACATTCGACTGGTTTTTAGAGTCTGCTATTTTAGAGTCATCGTCGCTAGTAATTGCAAGCTCGGTTGATATAACTTTAACTACAATGTGAGTAACATTTTTGGTTTTGGTTTTAAATGTCAAACCAGTTTTTCGCTCTTTAGAACTTAATAACGGCAAGGGACAATTTCCTAAATTTGCTCTTCACGGACAAATAAAATAATAATTAAATATTCAGGAACATTTCACTCATCGCTTGACCTGACTAAATACCTACTACTCCATACGATATTCCATCTGTCACAGATTGTCAATCGACAATAACCAACTCATTTCATTTTCAATGTTCACAAACATAATAAAATTCACAGTCAAAATAAAAACAATTCCAGTAACGTATATCGCAAAATAATCGATTCTGAAATCGATACTAGATCCGCGACTAATACGTTGTAAACGAATCGAATCGGAGTCGATTCATTCTGTATTCCGATGACGGGACAATCCAATTTGAATATTTTGAGGTGAGCGTCGAATACTAATGGCGACAGCTCAGTCTTAGGACTAGTCTGGAGTAAGCACGATCAAATCTGACAGTTTCCGCGTTACAACAGTTGTGTTATGTCACATTGCGCGTCAACGCCAGAATGACAGCTGAATGTTGCAGCGTGACCGCGCAGTGTACGCTACCGGTTTGATTGTCACATTTATTCATGTTCTGTTGGGTCATTATCTTGAGTTGATATTTTATACAAAGTTGCAAGATAATATAAACTCAAAAACCTTGGAATAATTATGAGAGGTATTTTAAGAAATCCTTTTAAGTTACCTTAGATTCGCTAGTTATTTGACGTTTATTTTGACATTGATACTTGTTGCAAAAGTGACAGCTACCCAACTTATTGCAGCACAGACACAGAAAACAACTGAATATTTAAAAAAGAATATTCGAATTGGGAACGCTGATGGGATAGGGTGTAAGTAACCATCCGTTTCGCGCGCGAACTGTAATCAGTGCTTGACGCCTGACGGTCGTATGGTTCAGTTCAGTCGAACGGTGATGGAAAACATCATAAGGAAAACCTGTATTACAGCAGTTCCGATGTTTAATATCAGAAGTTTTTTAACATTAAGTTGGTATTTTCTTTATCTATACTTTCTTAACTTACTCAAATAACAAAAAAAAGTATGTCTTATAAAAGATTCATTTTAAGGTTTAAGTTTGAAAAAACATTATCCTAAAAATAACAATAATATTTAAAAATAACATATTATGCATCAAATCAAACTTGCTTTATTAAAAGTTGATTAGTTCTCACGTATTTGACAGTTCTACTGACGTATGACAGAACATTGTCATGTCAAATGACAGACTCATTTAACTTGGTCCATACAGTACCAAACTTTCTTGTGTCAGTCAAAATTAATTAACATTGGTACATTTGGCATTTCAAAAACTTAAAATCTGAAATAGAAAGATGAATAATGATATTATATACGAATGTCGTGTGAAACTGTCACTCAGGTTAATTAATATTGTTGATGTTTTGAGCGGTATGTCCCCGTATTTTAAGTTGAGGAAATTCACTCAAAATCATCGTACCTACTTTATCCAAGTCTGAATTCTTAAATGAAACCGAGTTACTCGTTGATAAATTGCGACTGAAATTGGGATTGAATCCGTTTCTGAAATCCAGAGTATGCCTTCTGGTTGCAAGAAACTAAGGATCTAGTTTTAAGGACGATTCTAAATTATCTTTGTGATTTTACTCAGTTAATTTAAATCTAACTTAACTATCTAGAGCATTTTCTTAGTATTTTAACTCTTAAAAGACAGAGACATATAAAAGTTTTGAAAACCAAATCAGGTAGAATTTATGACAATCTTTCAATTTCCGGACAACTCAAAGTGTATGTACGTAAATTTTGAGTGGGAGAAAAGAGGGGGAAAGATGAGCTTAGCTTAAAATACGTGTGAGTTTCATAAGAACAGACGCAGACATTTGTATTTAATTATTTATCATGTCTATTTGAGTAAAAATGCTTTGACATCCCTTTGAAAGTTCACATTTCTTAAATTAATGATCATTTTCATACGTAAGTATTCAAAATAATGTCATTTAGAAAATACTAATCTCATGTTAAAATAAATGTGTATTATAAAAAAAATATATATTTGAAGCTCGTTTGTAGTTCTGTACTTGACTTTGACTACAAAATATAAGTCGAAGAAATTCTTATAACGAATAAGTTTACAATAATATAAATGCTTTACAAATTTGAAAAATAAAGTGTTTTCTTGGAACAAATGAGTCTGACAATCAAAAGTATGCATCCCTTTGAAAAAAGCTTACGAATTTGAAATGTAGTTTTTAAAATAGTACGTGGTAGTTACACTGCGGGGTGGATCAACATAGCTTTACAATCGAATCATAGTTCCCGCGTAATGTAACTCGAAACAGTTTTTTTTTATTCATACACTGTCATTCCACTGCAGAGCAGTAGGTAAGTAATTTTTTGTAAGAAGGATCATATAAAAAAACGGTAGGAACCAGGCCGTAAGTTTCTTGCCCGTTCTTTTAGGCTCTGGTCGCGTGGAACTGGCACCTAGAATCACCTAGTATGTAAGACGATTCTAAATGATCCGCGTGATTTTATTGAATAAAGAACTTTACTTACTTACTAGCAAAGGCCTCCTTCCACTCTTCGCGACTTAACGCAGTTTTTTTTTTATTCATTATAATATCTAGGCTAATGAATTTACCTAAGAATGTGGGCCGTGAGAAAAAACAACAGGGTACATTATGTCACAGAATAAAAAAATCAAGTGTACAATCTAACCGGATACAAAAAACACTCAAAAGTCAAGATTAGATTTTTTTTAAATAAATAAAATGGAGTTGTATTTGCCGAGACAAGGGCCCCTTGTTCGATGATGTTGGTTTTAAACCACTTGATACTCGATGGTAAGCAAACACGTACTGTAGTAATCTTTCTTAACAATACTTCAACTTGTGTTCTGTCATTTTGAGTTTGTTCACACTTCTTAATGTTATTGTCATCTGTCAACGAATAGTTTTCGAAATTATATTTGAAATATTATGAAACAAGTCGAAAAGTCAAAATTTAATTAAGTTAATACCAATTATGCTGGGGCCACACTAGCGGGCTACGGCGAATATTCGTGTTAACGCGATGTATGTGGCCGGGTACATCGTGTCATCGCGTAGTATTTAGACAAGAAGATCGCCTATACCCGAACACGATGTTTTTGTCGCGCCAACACGATACGAATATTCGCCCGCTAATGTAGCCGAAGCATTACGAATTATTTATCATAACAAATAAACTACTGGTGGTTTTTGATAATTTTGCGCAATAAATAAAAAACGCAATCAAATTATTAACCATCTATTTACATTGATTTAAAACTGATAAAAATTAATTAAGTACTTAAGTACATTTGAGTTGTAAGTAAGTCAGTACTTATAACAATCATAGTACCTAGTATAAGTCAAATATAATACAATGTTTTTTAATTACAGAAGAGCATAACGGTAAATTTACGTAAGTAAACTGTACTTAAAGTGGTCTATATACTTAATCTCAAGACGAAATTCATAAGAGTATTTGACGTCACTTCCCGCGGCGTATCTCGGGGACTATCTCAAACACTGACCGGAGATTAGATAGCGCCGGATGCTGCATCTACCTTACAATATTTACTTACTATCTAAACACAACACTGTATTTTTCCTCTAAGCCGACCTTCGTACACGAAACCTCATTTGTTTTCGTTAAAAGAATAACCCACCAAGTTCTCTTTTCAAATAAAATTAAAAAAAAAAACGAAAAGATTCTATTGCAGAAAACTGCAATAGGTACAACCTTTTTGAGTAATTTTTTTGAATTTAGAAAAATAGGTTTAGAGATTATAAAATAATTACGTAATTTTTAAATACGTTCTATATTCAGAACCTAGCCGGCAAGTTTCTATATTTGATCGGTTATTGAAAACCGTTAATCACTTCCCATCCCCCACTTCCGGCACATGTCATAAAAACTGCATTATAATGATATAGTTAGAAGGTGCGAATGTTCTCTCGATTATAATCATTCGAATATAATCGGTAACGCACCGATAATGTGCCAAATAAGCGTAGCAGACACAAAATAATCGGTCGTCTCACGCGAAGTGTCTATCAAAATTTTGTAATAGGGGCAAAATGCATCCCCTTTTTGGCCCTTACCCCATAAGGGGCAAAAGTAGGGTGTCCTCTCACCTCGGACACGCAACCGTCAATATAATAATTGTTTCATTATTCTTCTATTAACTCCAGCCATGCAGTAATTTATCTTACGATTTCATGTCCATCTGCGTCTCACGCTAGTGGCGCTGCGTGGGGTAAAGTAAATCACATTGCTAGAATGCACGAAACTTCACTAGCTATCAAAGAAATAACTTGGCAATTGGCATTATTTAATTGATATTTCAAGCAATAAAATGCGTGTTTAGACACGTTTTATACTTTCTCTTGTTTTTCAATGCGTTTTCTTTTGTCCTGTAATGGTCATATTGAAAAACTCATTTTTTAAAACACTTTTTTAAAAATAAAAGTTTTAAAAATGGAACGTTTCTCTTTCAAGACTTCATACCAAACTGGCCAGTGCCAATTCCCTAAAAAATAGAACACTTTTTTAACATACAATATTTAAAAATAGAACGTTTCTCTTTCAAGACCTCAATCCTAACTGGCCAGTTCTAAATGAGCATTTGTCAAACTGTGTCACAGACGAAAAATCTTTTCTAATATAGAATTCGACGAGTAAACTATGAGCGCTTTCAAAACAAAGATAGTTGGTGCGTAACGTCTGGCTATTACTTTGCTAATAAAGACACGGTAGACGGTGCGGCTAAAACGCGGGGCGTCTCTGCCACGCCCAACGCCGGCGCCTTTACGACTCGCAACTTACTTGTGAATCTTGAAAGTGATCATGGTTGTGAAATACGAAAAAGTACTTCGGAAAATGAGGATTTGTGACGAGGACTATCTATTAGTTTTTTAAAGACTGTTTACAAATTATAGAGGAGAATGTACCGATCTTTTCCCGTCCTTTGATGCATATACCTAGATCTTGATGACACCAAAGACAGACAGACACTGATTTTTTTATTTGAAATACCTTATAACTAGTTTACGATCTAGGTAACGTTTAACGTGAAACTACGTAAGTAGATGCAGTTTTATTAAAAAACAATACTATTTTATTCAGTAAATTCAAGAAATATATGCTAAAAGCTCTCTTACGTAAAGCAGAAACGTATGGTTTTCTTACAATAGTAAAGATTTTAATAAATAAATAATAAATAATGCTGGACAATCCACACATCATCTAGCCCCAACCTAAGCAGAGCTTGTGTTATGGTACCTACTAGAAGACTGACATTCTTAATACAATACATTACATAGATAGATATTTTTTTATTAAGTAAGTACACAAATAAAATACCCAGAACACCCGAAATAAATATTTGCAGACCGTACAAACATGTATCCCAAGGCGGGAATCGAAACCGCAACCTTCCGCGTCGCAGGCGGACCTTCGCCCGCCGCGCCACATCGGTCGTCAAGATTTTGTAAAATAAAAAAGGCTGCCACATCACCTTGCACATTTCCACTTTCCCCCACATAAATAAACAAAGGCAGCTCTGATTAATTAGTTATTTTAGCGAATTGGGGGCGGCCGCGGGTGTTACACCAATTATATTGATGCACGCGATCCTACGGACTTTGGCGGAGAATACGGCACTTTGAAAACTATCTATTTGTTATACAAAAGCTTATTTAAAAAATAAAAATTTGTTAAAACATTTTTTTTAATGTATGAACTTACATATTATTATATCTATCGATTGTAAGGTATTGATTGTAGACATCGCAGATGGCTAACTTACGTAGGATAACATCGTTACAAAGCTGTATCCTACAAGTCTTCGCAAGTCTTTCCTATGGATAAGGCTGACCAGGCTAATCGGATGGTATAAATGTATCATCTAAAAACTGCAATGCAGCTTCTCATTTACCAGTTAAACTGCAATGCAGCGTCTCATTCACCAGTTAAACTGCAATGCAGCGTCTCATTCACCAGTTAAACTGCAATGCAGCGTCTCATTCACCAGTTAATGGTTACCAAGTGGTTTCTGACGCGGTACATCATAAAAATTGCAACTAAAAGTATGGAGAAATATTTATTTTTAGGTTATTTTGATTTTGGAATAACAAAACACGGCTCTCTAAGACACCATAAAAAGCCCAGGACCTTATCATATACGCAATAAAAACTGGTAGTCATGTCACCGGCGCCTTATCTGTATTTACAGTGGCTAATCTGTGTAGCTCTATTAAAACATTGTGGAACTCTACTCACTGGTGCTTTTCTGGCGTTAGGTCATTGACCACCTTTGAGGTTGTCAATTGTTTATTTGTCATTTACAAAATTTAGCAGAGACCCTGCAGTAGGTACGTGTCTTTTTCCTTGAGCGATCAATTGTTTTCTTTACGAAAGCTGACGTAGTCAAAATCATATCTGCCATCTTGCATATTGTTGACCTTATATCAGTATTCGGTTGCCAGCGTCAATTTGCTAAGAAAAAAAAATGAAAAAAAAAATGTCAAATGGATTGATCAATAAATATGCTATTTAAGTCTCAAAGACTTGACCTCAAACTGCATCAGGCCATCGCCAGTCCATCAAGCTTGTAACAGCCTGTCACGATCACCAGGCGAGCAGAACCAACGAGGAGTGTTACCTTTGATCTTAATTAATGTATCAGGCTGCTCATTATGCCCTGGTATTTCTGTTTCGTGTCGCACTCTTTGAGACAAATTGGGAACTATTTTGGGAAGTGCAGTTTTTGGTGGAAGTGATTTGTGATACTTGTAAACCATTGAGTGCTTTTGATAACCTCTCTTTTTACAAGTCCGTTAAATACACAGAACTAGGACCACAAATAATTTACATTAGGTACGTAGTTTTCCGTAAAATTACCAAAATTTTACGTGAAATATTTTAGTTCAGAGAAATAACGTTTTTAAATACAAACGCATACTAAAGTCAGCTAAAATAAACAACGTAATCTAGATTGTATTTCTTGAATTTGTTTGCTTAATGAACATAAAATATTACATGTTCCTCATCTCTTGCTAAATCTATAGATATTTGTGTACCTAATACACTAGTTAGATGTGAAAAAAAAACAAATTTTGTTAGTTTTTATACGAAAAGTACGTTTAAATAGTATGGCTAATGTTTCAGAGAACAAAGTAGTTGTTACTAGGAACTTGCCAGTGCGTCCTTTGATTCGAACCAACAACAAATACATCGCTTTATTCTGCTTCCGCCCTGGTACTTGAACTTTTAAAACCGATGCATTTTTTAATAATTAGCTCTAGAAAATGTTATATTTTTGATATAAATGTTTTTTTATTTCATTTGACGCATTCGATACATACATACATTTTATTGTTTCGGTTCACAAAGCTCTTCTAAGCTGAATATTGTATAGAGTTTAAAGGTAGTCTAGACTGACTACGAGAATAACTATTTAAAATACTTACTCACTAATGAGAAAACACAACTTTCTTCTACCGGATCGCAGATATAATAATACTCAAGTTTATGTACGAAAATAACATAAACTTCAGCAAAATGACGCGTTTACTTACAACATTACTAAAACGTATTAAAAACGTCAAAGAAAAAATATAACCTATCAGTCGGTAGCTTTATAATATTTACGATAATGAGTTCTAATATTGCACTATACTTCACATGAAATTAAATGATAATGAACTAATCGTGGAAGGAGAGCCCTTCGAACAATGGCCGTTAATTGGTGCCCTTTGTCCGGCCGAATAGAAAATTTTCATGTTCAAACGCCGGTCGAGTTGCCGCCATTTTCATTTTATTACTGGAGTTCTAAATGTAAATCACTTTTAGCTTTGTATTGAGACAAGAGACACTTCGCGGTAACGCTCGGTTATTCCATTTTCAAAATTATTATCTGTTCCTAATTTGAAATTGTTTGATTGATATAATACCACAGATAAATATTACTGTACCAACTAAATCATTTTAGATCTGACTTTTTTGTGACGAAAAAAAAAAAAAGATTCTGATTTCAAAAGTTAAGGCCATACACATGCACGTCGAGTCGGCGACACATAAAAGACAATGATTTTTGTTCTATTTTCAACTTACTTTCTACGTTCCGTTACTAGGAACCATGAAATTCGGCTCGTCTTTGATTCAACGTTTAGCTCAACATTGCTGGAACTGAATGTTTGTTTGTATGACTGTAAAACTGTTAGAATCGTAAACGGTCGTGTGTGGTCAGCCCTTACGACGAATTTCAACAGATGGGCGGAGATCAAAGACTTGTGGTGATAAAAAAACCGTTGATGTGAATTAAAAAGTAACAGATAAGTACGCACATACTAGCTAGTATCGACTTGGTTCTAGTACTTTCTATTCTCTGATCTGAAAGAATATGTTCTTCTTTTTTAGCCTTTGTGTATTAGATGGATTAAAAAACAACAAAAAAAAGCTATTGTTAAGTAATTTTGAAATAAAGCTAGTCGTTTTTGTCAGTCATGATACTGGCAGTTATCACATTTTTTATAAAAAAATTCAATGATGCGAAAAAATAATACTTTTTACGCGTCTTCAAATCTCACTGGCAGTATAGAAATCATGTTTTATTTTTTTTTAATTGTGCACTAATTGAACAACGAATGATTTTGTCGGAGACGTAACAAGCCATTCTTTTTTCAAATTAGTTCACAATTTTATAAAAGCAAAAACGACTTCAGTGTCAATGAAGCAGGATGATATTGCAATATCTTTGCGTCAATAATATTTCTGTCGTATATCTTTTGCATTTATAAAATAATGTTAAACAGAATAGATAGATTTTCTTTCTCGTTACACGCAGTATATCCCTTTAATGTTAGAGGGGAGCGTTTCCATTTTCCAGGTATTTTCCGCACTCCATATTGGCGGGATTTGCAGAACTTGAGTTGCAACTGCTCCGGCTTTTTTAGTGTTTGTCCGACCAAAAGTTTATAAAACGGCTATTTTAGTGATAATGGTTTTCTTTATGCCAATTAGTTGAGAGAAAACTGATTAGAATTTTATAAAGCACATAACAAACACACATAACTTTATAAAACTAGGTAAATTAAATTATAACGGCCGGTTTCTGGAAACCCAAATCACGATTGATCCGAGTTTGACACATAGTAATTATTTGATTTTTTCGTTGATCATCGTTCGAAAAACTGACCGTAAGAGTTACAAAATGGCTATGAATTAATGGTAGTGAATTAATTTATCTATGAAGACTTTGCCAACTACTAGTAGCTAACTAGTACTACTAAAAATATTTATTAAAGTTTGCATTTTTTTCTTATTCTCCATTGCCAGTAACAACTCTAGCCCCGACGCAATGATGAGGCGTGCGATCCTCTCTAGCCGTATGATGTCCTGGTACGCTGGGGAACTATCGGCGAATTTTCCCTCATTTTCCCTCCGTATTTTCCTCCGAAGAGGGCTGGAACAAGGGCTCATGTTATGTTAGTGAGCAATTCGCTTGGAAAATGCACGAAAATGTTCGGTAAAATTGTGTACTTTGTAGTGAAAATGTTAGTAAAAGGCTGTAAGTGAGTGAACCCGTTGGAGAACGAAGTGTTTTGCCCAATTAACATTATTAGGAGTTTTACCTTAAGCGGTAGTATGTAGATTGGCAAAACGAGAACATACATTAGAGCTAATACGCGACTGCTAACACGGAACTAGCTGTAGTTTAAGCAAATAGCCCACCTGATGTTAAGTAACATTTAAGAACCTACGCACTACATTACCTCACAAAGAACGTCTTCTTTAAGAATGCATTATTATACGCGGTTTCTATAAGAACATAAAAACATTTCGCATATCACATTAATAAAATCTAAAGTCACAGCAACGAGACCGTTATTAAAAAAAAACTCGGTTCAAAAATCAAAATAAGAACATATCTACCTACGTTCATAATTTCAGTTATAAATGGGTCTAACAATCAACAAGACATCTCGAACTAACAATCCGTTCCAAATTCAAATTACTCAACGACCCGCCGCCACCGCCGGTTATAATTATAACCGGCGCTAATGTTCCATTATCAAATGTCTGAAGCCGTCGCGATATTAACCGGGATAACCGGTAAACCGGGATTACTCCGAGACCCGGATACGGGGATTTGCTCGGATCGGGCAACAGTCGAAATGATAAAAGATACGGATATGTGGATGTTTTCTTTTTAAAAGGTATTTTTGTTGGTGATATTTTTGGGGTTGTTTGTTGAGCTAGGCCGGGCTTAGTGTTACATGAGAGTATTTTTTTCTGCTTATGTTCTTTCTTTTTTATAATAAGTAACTTATTTTTTCTATAACATGTAGACTAATTATAGTTTTAAACGTGACGTTGGATTAAGGATTGTAAATAATTCTTGGGTAATATAAACATACAAATTATTTTAAAGACTTCATGTCTAAAAATGAAAGCCGCGAGCTATTTCCATTCTAGGGTTCCGTTTTAGTTTACAAACTAGTAAAACCTGATAAAAACTAAACCAATTTTTACATTAAAAACATACAATTTACATACTTCTTTTACCATTAAAAAGTATATAATTTCTATCTAAAACTAGCTTTTATCAAAAACCAATACCCAAGAGGGACCAGGCTCACATAACCATGTAGCGAGTATCCCCGCGGTATCAACGTACAAGCGATCGCACTTAACCACGTCACTGTTATCCTGGTATCATATCGCTCTGCTATCACTCAGCGTCGTCGCTGCATTAGGCGAAGGGACTTAGCATGAGTTATAGGGACTATCGAATCTTACACTAAGTTAAATTAAAAAGAAAAAATATGATGATAAAAATTACCGAAAAATCTTCAAATGTCTCTATGAAACCTTTTTTGTGCATACGTCAAAATAAAAACGTTTATATTCAATAGGTTTTTAAGTAATTTTCTAAGAATATCTTAAAGAATTTAGAGCATAATTCCCTTCAATTATCATCAATCTAGCAATATAGCAATTGCCAGATTAGCAATGATTGCTAGATTTTTGAAAAGAAAAATGTTTTTTTTTTTAAACCAGAAAAAGAAGTTCAATTAGACTTTTTTTTCATTGCGATATAATCTTTTGTAAATAAATATAATATTTTATAGCATTTTACTGGCAAGTGCATACACAAACTAGTGCTAAGGGCTTGTAATAAATTATAGACGACACCTCCTGCGCTGGTCACTCCGATTAATGTATTTTAATATTTAAATACGTTTCGTATGTAGTCCGTCATTCTGATACAGCGTGCAGGCTTTTTGTTGAACATTACATAGATTTTGTTGAAAATATTCACGGATATATTATATGCGTAAGTATAATATTAGCAAGTACTTAATAAGTAAGAGAACTAGAAAGACTTAGATACATACCTTTATTCCTTGTTCTAACAAGGAAGAAAATATTTTTAAGCTATTGCATAGCTTCTATCGCGGGCCTTGAGCGTGGAGACCGAATCCAGAAATTCCGTAACGAAATAACCTAACACTGCGCATGCGTCCTGCAAAAATTGCTATGCAACTGCTTTACCGCGGCAGTCCCCGAGTGCCACACGTCTTTTTTTTCTTAAAGATCAAAGTCAAAGTCAAAATTACTTTATTCAGTAAAATCACAAGGATCATTTAGAATCGTCTTACATACTAGGTGATTCTAGGTACCAGTTCCACGCGACCAGAGCCTAGAAGAACGGGCAAGAAACTTTTTTCAACGATCTTTGTTGTATTCTTTTTTTTTACTCTTTGTCCCCAAACTATTTAAGTATTTAATTAAGACATTTTATTATTTAATTCTTCTCTAGTGTCTCAGTATTAGAGTGAAACGCTAGAGGTACCAGTATCCGGTACGCAAATAGTCGCGGTACCAGCCGCGGCCCCGCATTATAGTTCGAGCCGGATTATTAAGACTCCTACAAGCTAGCACGCAAACGTGTTCTGCACGGCTTACATGGCGGGAAAAATATAAGAGAAAGTTTTTTTTAATATTTTTAGTGATAATAGAGGCTAAAAAAGAATGAATGTGAGAGGAGTAGATTCAAAGCTGACGAATGTGAGTTAAGTTGAGAAAAAAGTGAGTGGAGAAAGAAGACATGTGCCGGCCCCATAAAGCGTGGGATAAGAGCAGGGGAATGATGATAGAAAAAGCTTTACTGCACTTCTATATAATACAGGTGAAATGCGTAAATAGCATTATTGATATTTAGAATTAATCTTTGGGACAACCCAATAAACTATATTTATATTGGGGTGTTAACCCCGATATAAATAGTTTATTGGGTTGTTTTAGATAATTAGAGTAAATAATAGAGATAATTAGAGTAAATAATACATTTATAGGGCAATTCAGACTATAAAAAGTAACGCAAGCATCTTAGCTGGTCGCCATAATAGTAGTCTCTAAACGAACCCTCAAATAAGTTTAATTTAAAAAAAATCAGGTTAAAAAATCTCAAGTGTCGCCATGTAAGCCAATCTCGCCCAGTAAGTGGAATCGTACGTACTTTTCCAAGTATGGCCGCGTCACTCGGCCCAGCTCCACCGCACCTTGATTAAGTGTTTATATTAATTGAGGGTTAAGTTACGACTTCGAGACCTGTAATAACCATGACCGTGGACCTTTCAAATAAAGATATCTAGTCCTAAAATGAGCATTGCTTGTGCTATGGGACTAATTTACTTATTCTAATGGATTATTATTGGTACACTTTGGTATTTATTCTGTGTCAGTGTATAGTATATAATACATGTAATGTATTTACTAGTTGCTTATGTTAAGTTCTTATAGTACGAGATTTGCTTGATTTGGGACAAGAAGGTGCAAAATTTTATAAATAAGTATTCGTGATAATTCCAAATTAAGCAAAAGTAATGCAAAATTAGTGCCAATACCAAATGCTTTTAGACTTGCTTCTGACTACCCTTAAATACTTGTAGGTATGATCGCTGGATTAGTGAACATCTAATTGTCAAATTACCCGATAATTGGGATAAACACGGTTTATAAAAACCGCACGGTTCGTTTAACCGGTTAATGGATCGTGACCGTTTTTTGATGTTTATGATGAAACATTTTAAAGTTTGAAGTATAGTTTTCAAAGAGATAAGGTGAATAATCATACAAAAAATAGGTGTACAGATTATCGCATACACTGAATTGATTATTGTATTACTTTATTGCATACCACACACATAAAAACATAAATTAGTTACAATAGACAACACAATAGTCGGCCTTACCGCTGAGAGCGATCTCTTCCAGGCAACTGAAAAATTGATAGGTGCCGGGTTGTAAGTTTCTTGTCCGTTATTCCAGGCTTTGGTTGCAAAAAACTGAAACATAGATTAACCTTCGATTTAATAATCCCTGTTATAATTCTTGTGACTGAAATTACTTTGACAATTGCACACTCATTCATAGTGTGCGCAATAATAATTGTCAAAGTCATTTTGCGTTTAAGGATAGATTTTAATGCAAAGTAAACAATTTTAATATTTATTGATTGGTATCCGCACTTGCACCGTAATGATTAGTAATGTTCGTGGACATTTCACACAAAGCTATCTAGTTTTAGACAGAGCAGATGGTTTTGATATTATTTATAAACAAGCTCATAGACATACCCATACGTCTGTTCGTGAAGTCCAACGAATAATATTTCTGCTTTCTTGTATTTTAAATAATTAATGTTCCGTAAATGATACTGCAATAATAATTCCGGATAAGAAATATAGTTAAATTAAACGCCTGATTAACTATCGATGCAACCGGCCGTAGCGTGCTCAGTCCGGAATGTAAATAGAATTACAACGGCGCAGCCGACCATGCTCCCTATCACATCGAGCTCTCGATGAAACATGCAACTTACCTACCCACTGCACTTTCACTACTACGTCATTACATCCCACACTCAAGAAACCAGCAATGGTTGTCGAACATAACAATACAATCGAGTTGGAATTATAGGTGCAGGTGAAAAACTTCATCTAATAATTCTGTGCTAAGTCTGACTACAACTACCTGTAACAACGGTTTGCGTCCATTGCTACGTTTTAACCTAGAAACGTAAGGTTAGTCTAGGAAAACCAGTAATGGTTAACGACTCCAAGACTCTTGATGGATTCGTGGGCTTCATAAACCTTTGAACTCTTGGTTCAAGAGTATAAAGATTAGCTTTGTAAAGTAATTGTGTACATAGCTAGTTATTTTTAACCAATAAGAAGGCTTGCATATTTAGTTTTAGTTCTATTTAACTCTGTTGTATAGTCAGATTTAATTTAAATGGAAATTTCATTGGGCTGTGCTAAAAAATCATCTTTTTAACAACAAAACAAAATGCCAAGAGGATTTAAGATATATTTTTTGTACCATGGATATTCTTCGAAAACTAATATCGAATATTATTTTACCCACAATCATAAACGTACAGTTATACCTACACTCTAGATGAAAATCTATAAACTAAATGTAACTGAAACAGAACGATTACTGTCAATCACCTGTCAAAATGTCATACTTCGATAATAAGCTGTCAAAACGTCAAATTCCACATGATAACCTACTGATAGTGATAATCTTGGAGTGATTGATACGATTTGGGGAAACCGTGTTTTTGTTTTGAGAGAGTACTTATACTTACGTATGCAAGTGAAGAGCCATCGATCCACCAACAACTTACAAAATAATTGTACCCATAAAAAATATCAGTTATTATCACCTAACATAAACCCTCGTTAAACCAACCACTGGTTAAATCTTTTGACGTCACTAGTCTCAATAGACTTTGAAAAGAGAACGCTGCTTCTTCTTCTAAAGTTTAAAAACAGAACGTTATTTCAAAAAAGAATAGAACTTGAAAAAGAGAACGCTGCGTCTTCCAATTTCAAAAAAGAATATTATTTTTAAAAAGTATAGTTCGAAAGGATGTCGTTATGCAACATAAACCATTTACTAAGTAACTTAAATCTAATTTCCCATTCCCAAGGACCCCGAAATATAATTAAAAACAGATAAACAATCCTAATTAAAGCCATATTTTATTTTCATGTGTCACTAACAGTTTTTTTTTCTTTGTTTCAGACGCGATGGGTAAGTACATCTACATATGGCAGCAGGATGACAAGATGTTGATTTTTTTACAATTCTCAACAATATTTAGACAAAATAACAACTAACTTATTTTTTTTCTGTAAGAACACTACAGTACTTACTGTAGTGTTCTTTTTACTTATTAATTTATCTGCAAATGTATTTTACAATACAAAAGTATTGTTTGTTAGAAAACTACAAAACTTACTTATTAATTTTCTGCTGTAGTATTTCACAATACAAAAGTAAGTGATGCTTATATTATCTGTAAGTATACATATATATAAAAGCTCAGAGGTCCACTGTAGTGTCAGACAGACAACAGGAAGGCACATAAATCAAGCGCACGTAAAATCATGCCAACAAAAATTCCAATCTTCATAAAACTTGGAAAATAATTACTTGCTCAAACTTTTTTTTTTACTTTTTTACTTACAATAAGTCAATCGGGCAACACTAGGAGTCGTCGGATTCGCCTCGCGTCATAAACTTTGATTAGGTCATTAAAGAACGTTAATTTATTAGCGTTCGAACTCCCATTTGCTATAAACATTGCAAAATGACTCATAAAACTTTAACGGTAAAGTCCGTTTTTCCGTAAAAGAAACAAACCTCCTGTGACCTTTCTACGAACACTTTTTGCGTGTAATCGAACCTTTGCTGTAATTAAGCTTACCGTGCGGAAATGTAAACTGATGTTCGAAATTCAAAATTAATTCGAAATTCAAATTTTGTTTGTGGCCAGGACTAAACTTTTTTTTTAAACTTTATGTTTTAAGCCATCAAAACTGGACTAGACTTTTTTTTTAAACTGTATTCTTTAAGCCAGGCTAATGTTGTTACTGCTGTCATTGCTATTTTTATGTCATTTTAAACTCATAAATAATTGCTCCAATAAAATATAGCAACGGATGATCCAAATTCGCGGATAAAAAATATAATTCAAGATATATCAATCTAACATGAGAACACACTCAGGCGTCTTACTATTTATCATAAAGTATCGAGATATCCAGGGCCGTAGCTAGGGAACACAATAAGCCTCATTTAGTCCTTAAAAACCCTCGTTAAAAAAAGTTCAATACATATTTTTGAATGGGAAGAGATTGTACACAGATATAAATTTTAAAAGTATCTTATGAGGATTTATCCTTTTTTAAGTCTGATTACGACTCTGCCAACTTTGAAATTGGAATGCTCCTTCTCTCTCGCACCTGCAAGGAAAGAAAGAGACGACTACTTTTCTTTTTTCAAATCATGTTATCGAGTTGTCCGTCTGTACGTTGATTTGTTCGTATCGACTCACAATATTAATTACTAAGCTTTGTTTCTTTGAGTCGAATGCGAGCTTTTCGCTTTAATGTTATTGGTTCCGTATACTTAAAACAATGAATGAATTACTTAATGAAAATTCTTTATTGTACACCTTAAATACTAACCCCCTATCTTATAAAAAGTTGGCGTGACTTTAAGTCATCATTACGTATGGTAAACAGTACTTCAAGTTTGCGCTAATTTTTTATAAGATAAGACCGTAAATGAATATACTTACAGATTAGAAAATTAATAAACTATGTAATTGTACCATGGGCGGCCTTATCGCTAAGAAAGATATTTAATATACTTAATCTAAAATCTAAATTGTATTATTGAAGTGAATTTCTTGGCGTTGTCTATGTAAAAAACTCGATTGATTTTGACTTAAAAAAATACTTGTGTAAGTTTTAAGTAAAAAGATGAAAGGTGTACAATAAGATGGTTCAAACCATCATCACGCTCTGGGTTGTGGGTTTGATCTTCATCAAGAACAAAAGTAATATCATACACATGTTTTAGCGTTTGGGCGACATGATTTCCAAAAAATCTAGTGTTCATAAAAAAATTTTTGCAACGGTCTGTACATCAAATGTTGTCTTATGTATTTTATACATACTCATGTACATTTTGTATAGACTACAAAATAAATTGAATTTTTTGCATTTTTAGTGACTACATACCGTTTAGTGAAATGACCGTGTATTTTTTTATTCTATTGTCTATGAAAACTAAGTTACGTGCCCACAGACTCCTAAACATGATTAATGACAAGAAGCCACAGTCGGACAGCAATACCTCTGATTGTATGTATTGTTGTTACTTGTTAACTATGAAGGTAGATGTGTACGATAAGCTATCGTATTATATTATAGTTTTAGAATAAAATATGCGTGATTTATATGCATTGATTTTTTTTTTAATCTATGTATCATATAAAGAGGAGGCTTATACTCAGCAGTGGGTGCCAACGGGCTGAAATAATGATGATGATGATAATGTATCATATATTACTGTGTGTGATGTGTTACCACCTTTATGAGTGTTAGATATGAATGTGAATGGATGCATAGAAACACCCAGACACAGAACAAATATTTATGTTCATCGCACAAACATTTGCTCTAGGTTGGAATCAAACCAACGACCACGACTCTACCAACCGTGCTGTGACGCCTGTCAACTAAAATTTAGTTATATTAAAATGATTCCTTAAAATTTTTAGTAAGTATTTACTTACTAATAACAACTGTCTGAACATGAGAATTCCTATGCTCATTTCTTTTTTGTAACATGACATAATGTCAGATTCATACAATACAATGTACAGATACCAGTTAACAACAGATCCAAACGATACTAACAGAATCTTGATTGCAACTCGACAATAAAAGCAAAAACAGAAATACCTTTACAATTATCAATTATAGCACTTATATGAGTACTTATATCAGGTTTAGTATCAACGGCAATTAATGATAATTGTTGCAATTAATGACGGCAGATGGATTATAAAACAATTAACACTGTTTCATGGTTAACATTTTTATTATTGTCTCTGTCATCTCCGCCATTTTGTTGTTGATTATAGAGATTTTGTTATAAATCATCAAAAAGACTTTCATCACCATTATCATCGTCCTACTCTTGTTCTATGCTGTCTGTGGTCGCTACAACATGTCTTCTTCTTCCACTTTTCTTTATCAGACGTCATGTCGTCCAAAAAACTGAAAATTGTACTGATTATAGACATATCGTGCAGTTGGAGTCTCATCTAGTAGAATTTTTACTCCTAACCAAATTTGTAGGAAGGTAGAATCAAGGTAAGCAATTTATCGATAGCAAACAACTCGTAAAGAAGTAAACAAACAATCCAACATAAAGATAAAACCATAAAACCGAAATGAAAACGTCCAATGAAATCAAAAACTCACTCGTTCGTTGGAAATTAAAATTCCCCGCCAAAAACAACCAAAAACGAACAGGAACGAACCAATCGAGCACAGATTCAAATTTCGAACAGTTCAGTTCAAGATGGCGACCTTCGCCAGTCGTATATCAATCATGATTTACACGGCCGCGGTCGAGGTCGACGACCGACCGAATTTCCTTCACAAATGCACTCCGCAAGTAATTTATTTGTTACCATCTATTATTTTGTAGACTCACAAGGTCCTAAACACAGCTGACATTAATATATCATTTTACTCGGCGACGGCCGTTCCTCGTCTCTCTCTGGCATACGCGGCCGACTGGAGACAGAGCGAGACGCCGATACAAAGCAGAGTGGTTTGCGTTTTCACTTTTTATAGTAGCAATATATTTGATCAGCTGATCGGCATGACGTTTACTGCTCTAGTGTCAGTGCGTTATTTAATTCATAATTTATATTATAGTGGTTTTTTATCCAATGTTGGGTAGGTCGTGGTTTATTTATGTTGAATATTTATCTAATATCGGCCAGTGTGGTCTTTTCGAACGATAAATTTAACGAGTAGTGGTTTTCGGTAATTTCGCGTTTATTTATATATTAACGAATTTAAATAAATCAATGCGTGGTAATTTATTTTGTTGTAAAAAGCCGGTTCGGATTTTAGTGTGAATATTCGGTTTTAATAGGGTGGTGACATATTGCATAAACTTTGCCAAAATTATGGTTTCGCTACAAAGTTGTCGTTAATTTTAATTTACTCTTTATATTTTTACAATTATTTTTATCAAATATTCCATTCTAAATAGTAATTTGTAGACCATCAATATACTAGTCCTATCATAATTCTTACTAGTTTATAATGAAACATTTTAAACTATGATTATTTTATTTGGCACAAATCATCATATTATTATTTTCTGAAGCATACCTACTTACACTTAACAACAATCATTGAAGTATCGAAATTAATTATCCATTCAAACCGTTACGATACAATTTCCCGCCCATCAGTTCAAATTAAGAATACTCTATTTAAATCCATGTTACAAACCTCCTCATAATGACATAAGACTTTCCAGCCAGTTGCAATTTGAAAAAAGAACACAGTCCAAAATCCACAGATTTCATCTATTAATTACGTAAGACTTTTCAGCCAGTTGCAATTTGAAAAAAGAACACAGTCCATAATCCACAGATTTCATCTATTAATTACGTAAGACTTTTCAGCCAGTTGCAATTTGAAAAAAGAACACAGTCCATAATCCACAGATTTAATACATCATAGACGTTCCTAATTCATAATTTCAAACAGTAGAGTAGTATGGTCAGTCTTCTAGTCTGTCCAATATTTTAAATATAGAAAGAAATAAATTATTTATTTGCGATACAAAACTTAACTAAAGGTGCCTAAAATTATCATACAAACAAACAAAGCATCACAAAACGGACTCTGATTCAGCATATTATGTCGGTCTTACAACCAACGCTGGTCTTCCAGAATCTGGAATCAGTTCAGAAGTACGCAGACAATAAATAACGTTATTCGTAAAGGTGCGTACACAGTGCGTGCTACACACGTGGGCCTGTAAATATTTTTGGAGGCAATCGATTTCCGAAAACCATTCTACCCCGCGTCGCGCTGGAAGATTAATGTGGATACGCCCGCTACTTTCAGTTTTTATTTATTTGTTTCGTGGGTAGTGAAAGTTTGTTTGGATTGAACAAGTTGAAATTGTTTTTTTGCTATTTGCGTACGCCAAACAATATTTTAGAAGGTTATATTTTTCTTGCTTAGTAAAACTGCTTATTTACTAACCAATCTTTGAAGTCTACAAACAAACCTCACCGCTTTAGACAAGTGCTACATAAGTTTTAGAAATGTGATAGAAACTATTTCTTCCGTGTTTTCACCGTACTTACAGTGCTTTGAAACAGAACTTCGTACCTTCTGTTTTCTTCTCATTTTAGTGTGGTATTCCGCAAACTTGACGATACATACATATTTTTTATATAGAAACAATGACGTCACAAAACACAGATTATAAACCAAAATAAAACAAAGTCGTATCCACACTAAGCTGCAGGCATTAGCGCGTATCGCACGGGCTGGCATCATTAATCTACGTGACAGTTGAAAATTTAGTTATAGAGGGTTCCTCCCTCCCTCCCCACCCCTCTCGAATGTAGCAAGTTTTTGAGGTACCAACACAACTAGTTTTAGTTGACTACACTCATTATCAAAGTTGGGAAAAATATGCGGGCGTTGAGCAAAAACGGGTTTTAGACAGTTTCGATTAAATAGAACTTATTTAAAGTTCATATGACGTCAGTTTTGTTCTCAATGTTACTTTTGTAATCTAGTCATAGCCATAGAAAGTTAAAAATCTATTATGAATATTATATCTATGTTGCATCTAGAGTTTTTGTGTGGATAAGCAAAATAATTATGTTTCAGCAGCATACATCTACAAGCTTTATAAATGTTAATAAAATATCTGTAAAAAAAGAAACGTTATTGACTAATTTTCATAAACAAACATATTCGTGTTTACGAACAATCTACCAATAAACACTCAAATTTCAAATTTAGAATGCATAACATTTTGTTCCATTATATTTCACCAATAAAATACACTTTCAAATTTAGAACGCATCACTTTTACCATTAAAATATTTAAATTTGGAACAGCCAAAATGTCTTGAAAGTAATTAGCGTGGAAGAGCCGCGTCTGGCGATGGCAGCGCCGCGGGAATCTTACAGGATACATCCACGCTACTCCTGTTAGCCTGGTACTTGCAGATCGATAACGATGAACTTTGTTACACATGGGGCCTTGGTATTCTTTAAGGCCTGCGCAGACCGGGACGGCATGGCAAGGGATTTCAAATTTTATTAAAGCATAGCAATTTATGTCGTATTTCTGTAACAGTACGGTTGAATGTCCATTAGTATTAATTAAAATCCCTTGCCATGTCGTCCCGGTCTGCGCAGGCCCTTATCCTTTGTAAACAACACTGTAACGCCTTTTTCTATTCTAGAATTACAATGGTTTGGTTTAGGGTCGAATCTTACAGGATACATCCTCGCTACTCCTGTTAGCCTGGTACATGCAGATCGATAACGATGAACTTTGTATCACATGGGGCCTTGGTATCCTTTGTACTTTGCTTTGTAAACAACACTGTAACAACGCCTTCGTCTATTCTAGAATTACAATGGTTTTGTTTAGGGTCGAATCTTACAGGATACATCCTCGCTACTCCTGTTAGCCTGGTACTTGCAGATCGATAACGATGAACTAACTTTGTTACACATGGGGCCTTGGTATCCTTTGTGCTTTATAAACAACACTGTATGTCTATTCTAGAATTTCAATGGTTTTGTTTAGGGTCGAATCTTACAGGATACATCCTCGCTACTCCTGTTAGCCTGGTACTTGCAGATCGATAACGATAAACTTTGTAAGGCACACATGGAGCCTTAGTATCCTTTCTATTTTATAAGGAATACAGTAATGATTACTCTGATAAATTTAAAAATTTTGGATTTTTACAGACAACAATCGATAGACTAGGAAGAGTTGTAGAAAATAGAGCTTTCACTACACTGAAATTTGTAAAGTTTTTTGTAAAGCATAAAAATGTTGCAAAATACATTTTTCTATCAGTTGTTCTGTCAAATAATTTAATAATAATTGTCCAGTTGAATGTAAAATATAATTCCACATTCTCATAGAGTAGGCATAAACTAGAGGCAGCATTACGCACACAATGCTGCGTATAGGTACTCGTAAGTAGAGAGTACGACCCCGTGTCATACCCGCCTGTAATTTTTCTCCAAGTCGGCATGAATAATCAAATTTTTCTATACGTTCCGCATTTATTCCCATCATTTCCTACAAAGCCTAAACGCCCCCCATAAACAATCGAATCAGACCTTTATGCTGAAACGATAAAGTCTATATTTAAGTGCGGGCCCTAGGGTTGTGAAATTTATGAAAATGACGGCCCGCTTGTATGTTGTCCGACCCTCGTGACTGGCACAATTCTGTATCGGAGTGTATTTTTGCTTTTTTTATTACTTTTCTGTGGTAATGTTGAACCTGTGTCACTCTGACTCACAATATCATGTAAAATGATTTCTATTGTCATGGTGCTAGTTTCAAAATGGCTTTAATATTTGATTATTCAAAACACTGCCAATATCAATCCAGTTTTATTGATGTTGTTATAAGTCCTTTAAATATCAAAAGTACTTTTCCAGTTCAGTATAATATAATTTAAGTGGAAGTTTAGTATCTTAAAAACTGTATATTCTGTGGTAAGGCCTACTTTGACGTATTTATAGGTGTGCGGCGGTAAACAGTCGTCATTTTTATTACAAGGATGTGTGGTTGTGACTTTGTTTAAATAACAGAAAATTAGGGTTATAACTACCCCTAAACGTCTTTTATCAGTTAAATCAGTTCATAAAGTACACGTTTTGTGAATCACAACTGTCTATATCTTATTGTTTTTAATATTATTCGATACAAAAGGCAAACTCTCTAAATTTTGTAATGACATGACACGAACTTAGTAAATGTCGTAAAAACATTGGATTTGGCACTCGAATTTTAAATTCGACATGGCATTGACTATCGCCAATAAAATCGTTGTCTGTGGAATGAATTTGATATTTGACAGCCCTACGTTAGCGTGACAGTTACAAAATACCGCGCAGTCATCAATTACTTTTGTGCCCGCGACTGTATCTCGTCCCTTAAACACTTGTATTACCGACTGTCCGTACACTCACTATCAAAATATCGTAAACACACCCTCCTGTTATTTGCAGTTTTAGTATTTTTCGCCATGATATCTACAAACTTTTTAAAACTTTTTTCAAGATCATGTTTTTCAACTTCAGGATCTGTAATAATGATTAATTACCTACGGATTATGTTAGCATTTAATTAGATTTTTAATTGTGAAATAGTAAGTAGGTACTCAGATAAGTTCTTAAAAGAAAAAAAAACAATTGCAAAAACAACAAATAAAAAACAGCTGGCTAAATATATTGCACACTATTTACAAAGATTGGATAACAGGTCGTTTGAACTGACTAGGTCCATCGACCCACCAATTGACCTAGCGTGCTGAACTCTGACGTCACAAGACGAATCGCGCCCGTGATCGATGACGGACTGTCATGTCATGCCGCTTTCAGTGTCAAGGCCGCGTTTGACAGCTGTCCGCGTTGTGACAGCCGCTGTCACGTGAAAAGCGCGCGCCGCTCGTAATGGATAGTCTTCCGGGCGCCATGTTGTTTAGGGTCGATGAACCCATTTTTTTATTGTAAAATTGTTTTGATTGATGCCATTCCCTCCACTTGTTGTACCTGCTGGTATCCTGGTAGTTTCGTAACTGGGTCTATAACTGTCAGACCCGCGTTAGGGGCCTGTCAGGTGCCGTCAATGTGGAGAATTGACTTGCTTTGATGTGGATGTAACTGATATGGCTACTGTTTCAATCTTTTATGGGACACTGTTAATGTACTTACCTACATTTGACTTTTTCCTGTTGTACGTCTGGCTTTTAAAATTATAAGCTTTTTAAGTACACAGTGTGCCTTTTTAGTGACGTAATATGTTATGAAAAACCTAAGAAAACCA
This sequence comes from Ecliptopera silaceata, assembly GCA_932527185.1. Taxonomy (NCBI): domain Eukaryota; kingdom Metazoa; phylum Arthropoda; class Insecta; order Lepidoptera; family Geometridae; genus Ecliptopera; species Ecliptopera silaceata. The sequence continues at coordinate 1,002,368 of OW052208.1, read as the reverse complement.
GTACAGCTTAGAATTAAACATAGACTTTCACCGCAGGTGATATAGTCTTGTCATATGTGCGATACTGATGCAAAATATGGGCAAGTGCCAAATACCGCCCTTAGCATGCCGTGTTAGACATCCCTCTGCCAACCTTTAGCCGTCTTCGCTAACAAGTAGTGAACCGTACGTACAATTGTGAGTGCAATTAGTAGTGAACCCCAGCCTTTTAACGGTTCCTGCCACGCAGCCAAAAACAAACACTAATAGGTATACGCTATCGATCTGTCCGTCTGTACCTACGATGAGTTATACGTCAGATGCGGCGGAACCCACCCCTAAGGCAAGCCAACGACCCGGCTACCCCCCGCGCCATTCCGAGCCCTCTCTCAATCATCTGAAGACACATTTTCCATTGACAGTTAAAGTTTTCTTACGACATTCCGAAGTCTATCCAGCAAGTTTTGGGTAGAAGAAGACAGGATGGAGTGAAGGTTCAGCGGAGAATGGTCCTTATTCCGTGAGGGGTAGAGGTGGCTGGGCGGGCGGCCCGCCCTACCTTGGGCGGGAGCAATTAGGAATGCTTTGGAGCGGTTTTAAAAATGCAGCTTTTTCGTTTTTCCAAGATTATTATTGTTTTTATGGCATGGGAAAATGACGGGAAGCTAATTTCAGGTTTATTTTCGTAATTTTTTGGATGAAGGTATTTTAGTTTGGCTGTCTCGCTTGTCTCTCCAAATTAAGGCCGCTTTGGACATTACGCTGCAGTACACTTATTTTAAATTGGCTTTTAAATAGAAGATTATAAATATTCCAACTAGTGGATTCGCTTTATATAATAGCTTGTTGTATTATCAAAATAGTTTGAATGTAAAATCTTGACCAGTCAGTTTATCTCTCGATAGAGAATCGTCTATGTTTGTCTATTTCTATAAGATATTGGAACCGGATTAAATCAGAATAAAGAAAATCATTAAGTACGGCTGTTCAGCTACTTATTTAACTTCAAAATAGTTATTTAAATAGCCTGTAAATATAAAATTATGCTAACGTACATGCATAGGTAAAATAGTAACCGTAAAAAACTAGAAAAAAAAGGTTTTAAGAAATCACTAAATAAGAAAATACCATAAATAATTATTTTAAACATCCATAAAACGAGGACGTGTATCTAATCTCCTTTTAAGAACATTAGTACTTACTAAAAATCTACTTACTTCGTACAACCAATACTACTAATACTTAAATCTCAAAAAGAGATTTAAGCTGACAAAATAGTGTTTTGACAACAAATGTCAATCGTGTATTTTCCATGTAGTTACTAAAATAATGAATGACGCCTCTGTGCAGCATTATACTCTATGAAGGCTCTTCGCAGACCGATGGAGCCGATCGATGGTTCGAAGGCAGTTAGAGAGAGCTATCGGCAGACCATTAAGGAAATTGCTTTATGTGAGGGATCCTGTGGGTACTGACGTCTGGGCTTTTACAGTTTACACCGGCAAAAACATGCCATTTTTAAATCAAAATAACCAAATAAACACTATAAAGTCCAAAATGATGGAACTTTTACGTCGCATAAAGACTTTTTGTACTCTATGTCAAACGTATGTATGGAACGCATTTCAAATTTTGACCGTTCGATTCATACATCGTTCTTGTTTTGAATTTGTTCGATAATTATATTCGTTGACGTATTCTATGTGCGAATTTGAAAGAATCAAAGTACTGGCCATATGTGAATTCTTTTGACATTTTAAAAAGATAGACGAATAGAATACTGAATGCACCACCTGTGTACCTGCTCGAAGATGTCGCACGATAAATCAATGTTTTTGTACGTTATGCTGCCCTGGTAGTTCGTATTGTGCTTATACGTTTGTATCCTTTTTTTTTGGGTAATAATTCAATTTGGATTTTTGAAAACTCAAAAATACATCAACTTTTATTAAAAATAATATTAGATCACAGAAAATAGTTTTTTTGAAATCTGTAACTTATAAAAACCTTTTTTAAAACTAGCGTCTATAAAAACAATAGTGGAAAAAGTAACAAATAACAAAACCAAGTACATAATTCTATGTTAAATGTAACAACCACATTGGAACAATAATGAAACACCTTCCATTCAAACATCATACATACAACAACAACCAATTATTAAAAAGCAATTATTTAACTAAAACAATGTAAACGTTTTGCGTTAGAACACCAATTAACATACATAATTCTTCTTTTTCAGAATTAAAACAATTGGTACAGTCAACGACAAAAGTTCCAGTATATATTTCTCAAGTTTTATTTTAATTAAGTAGATACTTTTTACAAAATACACACAAAAAACCAACTTCCTTCGTCTTAGATTACGTCGTGCAAAGTGCACTTTATGCACTATAAAAAAATAATATATCCTACAGAGCACATTTATAAAGGACGTGCTTGATAAGGCAATGCATTCAGACAGAGGCTATCTACCTAAGGTAGGTGAGCCAAATGTTTGTTCAATTATTTAAATAAAATAAAAATTAAGGCCTGCATCGTCGCAAACAACCTATATCCGAGTACATAGCTAGATAGTTAAACTATAATTATAATTAACTTTTGTTTCGGTTACGAATTTACCTCGCTGACTGTACCACAAAACGATCCGATCCTATCATTCGTACAAAATCGTGTATTTTAATAATAGTTTGAATCGAAATCTCCCATAATTTACCAGCCGTCAATTATTCAACTTATAATTATTCGGATAACTAGTAATTATTTGAATTCAACCAATTATTCGATTCTTTCACTGTTTATAAATGAGGTTTAACTTTGATGCTTTTGTTTTTAATTGGATTTAGGCTTCAGGTAGCAATTTGATTAATTGGCATTGAATTGCAAATTCTAAAATCTGTTTCTTGAGAAACAGCTACATTATAAACATTTTAATCAACTTTTTACTTTTAAGACAACAAATAAATACTTAAATAAATATTCACGGACATTTCACACATCACACTCTAGTCCAAAACTAAGCAAAGCTTGTACTATGGGAACTATATTACTGATAGAATACTTATATAAGTACTATCATTTTGTAAATACATACATAGTAACACCCAGACACAGAACAAATATTTATGTTTATCACGCATTTTCTCTGGGTGGGAATCGAACCCACGACCATGCAAGGCAGCCCTACTACCAACAGAACTGTGACGCCTATCAAATATTACATGTATGTACTTATCATGCACAAGTGAGAAACAGGGGAAGCTTTGATTACCATAACAGTATCGTTCTCATTCATTTTTTTTAGCTACATAAATAAATGTATGGGAATTTTGCACAACGCCATCTAGTATCAAATTAAGTAAACATTTCTCCAAGAAGTACCTATTACCTATATTACCTATAAAAAAGTGTTGTAAAACTTTTGTACTTGATACTACCGTAAGATTTGAATTTGCAACATGAATTTATATTTAAATTTCGAATGGCAATGGATTTAGGGATGCTACACACGAGGACAGTCGAATTACTGATTATTTTTGAGCATAACAAAATCTTGTAGTTTTTGAGAAATTATTTTACAAGTCTACAAAAATGTGTAATACCTATTAGTCTCTCTGTATTGTTAATAGAACTTGTTGTAGTTACTTCTGCATTTACTAGTATTCTCCCTCAAACACGTCTGCCCTTTCAACAAACAAACGCACCTACAGTTTTAACAGCATTTCTTATAAGCATCGCCCCCGTACCTGAGGTTATTACAATTTTTCGCGTTATGAATATCGCGACGGCAGGACCCCACAGGGGAACCAATTCCACAGTAATTCTTGTTTAGAGTGCCACCTTATTTCGGTTACAAGATTTTTAGTATTTGTTTACGCGACATTCCCCCGCGCTGGCAACACTGGGGTAATTCCGCCTTTTTTCAACGACGTAATTTGACTTTATGGTTGAGTTTGAGGTACAAAACGTAAATTGGTCGTAAAGCGTATTGGAGAAGTGTCAGTATTGGGTTACTTCGAACAAGGTCAATTTAAGTAGGTTGTTGCAGAAAATACAGAGATTTCTCTTGATTATTTTGTTAGTAGATTGTTTGTGTTATAGTTAAATCATGTTTTATAAGGAGGGATTATAGTCTGTATTGTTTTACAGTCTCAAACTAAGTATCAATAGGTTGAGATCTAGATTGCTTTTTTCTAAATACATACATAGAATTTCTAGTATAATGGACTAGACTTTTGCACATTGACTAGAGTCAATGTTCGCTTTTGCACAAATAGCTGATTTTGATTTTGGTGGTAGGTACACATTACAACTTAAAAATACTCACAACACATATGCAGTAAATGAACGAATGTAGCATTTTTCAATAGTATCTAGTGAATAGATTATCGGAAAGTATGCAAAAGTGGACCAAAAAGGTCAAGGATTTTTGTTTAAAAAAAGCGTTTGTTCGGCGCGCGCCGTCACCCGCTATCAATCATGCATGCACCATTGCGCGCGAGCTTTTGTTCGAATTTCGAATTACTTCAAAAAAGGAACATAACGCGACAGAAATTATGGCGGTTGAAATTCGAATTTCGAGCCCCCCGCGGTGCTTCCCGCTGCACCCACTGCACCGGGACATTATTGTCATTCAATTAAAAGAACATTCTTCCCTTTGTTTTAGTTTTAAATGTTTAAAAATGAGCAACGCACAGCCCTTTTTTATGCCATTTTACAAAAAAAATAAACTCTATCACTGAATAATTGTTTGCGGTAATGTCACGTCATGCAGCAAAATATATTTATACAGTGCGACACCGTTAAAAAGTAGCGAAATTGTTAATGGTGTATGATATTGCCTCCCCTATTTTAGGGTAAGAAAAGACTGGGGTGGCAACACCTTCGCTCCCATGAGGTGTTTTTTGGGAACGTTTTTTTTCTTTTTTTTGCGTAATGATGGTAACGTCCTGGGAGAGTTGGACGAATCCATTAGATAGGCGGGAAGAGCTTAATGTATAACATTTTTTTTTCTTAGGAATCGAAAACTGCGTCGCATGTGTCGTAAGGGACATTAGTACGAACTGTTATGGGTTTTTTCGATTCTGGGAGGGGAGGGACACATTGTTAATATTTGTGCTTAGATTTTACTAAGTTATTAAGCGCTTAATATTGTATTGGTAGCTAAACTCATCAACAGGAGTTCATCAAATCTTATCACAATAATATTATTGCATTGGCGTGGTTAGTAGAACATACATTGATTTTATAAATAATCCTTGTGATTTTTTTGAATAACCGAATAGCATGTTTACACTTCTTATTAGTCCACTCCACTGATAGTCTGGAGATTATTCAACTGTTTTCTATTACTAATAAGTTTGTGCATATTACATTTGCCTGAGTTTTAATATATTTATGGTTTTTTCAGGTAAATGGTGTCCATCGCGACGGGAATGGTCGTCCCCGCCGGACGTGGCGCGGCGGGTCTATTCCTCCGTGTTCCTAGGCAGCCCGGGAGAATACCCAGGTCAGTGTTACCAACTACATACACATCCTCATCATCTTTGCAAAAAAAAAACCCTTAGGTACCATCTAGAGATGTCAATAAAATGTCTATGATTTATAACAATGTATTCTTATTGGATTCGCAGAACAATCTGTAGAGATAGTGTACTACAGATTGTTCTGTGAATCAAATAGAAATAAAAAAGAATACAATTATGGTAAGTGCAAAGATTTTTACAAACCTGAGAGTTCCTACTTGATTCATATTTTTGAGAGTATAAAAAATAATCTTTAATGTGACAATAAATCGTTTTACTTTATTTACTTACGATAAAAAGTGTGTAAAACTGGTTTAAAACATTTATGTTCTATAAAACACTTCTAAATTCAAAATCAGAATTTGCAGCGATCATAATAAACATCATCGTCATACATGGACGACATGCTTCTTAATTCAAAACTTTAACATCGATTCAAAGTCTTGCCATGCTCGAATGTATATCTACCAAATATCACATTTAAAAGTTTTGCCATGCTCAAATATATATCTACCAAATATCACCTACATATTATTATATCTACCAGAGGCTTGTTCGCTTGTACGCTACGTCACGGAGAGAAATGGGCCTCCATCCATCACGAACCGTACAGATCCGCAAGGTCACTACACCGCAGCTAGGCTGTGGATTTATCTAGATAAATTTACATGCTAAAAAAGTGGCCTATATATCTCTCGTTTTGTTCCAGAACGTTTGCTAGTTTTTTTATTTATAAGACATAAGTCATAATAAACAGTTGTATTGATAAACATTTGGTTTCAAGGTATTTCCTGTAATTTAAAATCAAAAACTACTAATAAATAGATAATAATTAAGTAATTTATCAAAAACATGTCAATAAACCAAGGTCCCTAATCTTAGGTAAAATCTTTTGAGTGGCAACATAAACAAAAAAACCGCGTAGTACAAAAATAAGTTAAAAAAAGTTCGATATTTTGGCGTTCCATTTTTGAATTTGCTAGTGATGTAAGTTCGACGTAACGTTTGTATCGAGTCGAGTCGAGAGCCCTCGAGCAGGGCACGCGCATGCGACAGACGCGATCAATCATTCTTGTTATCGCGAGATCTCTGTCATCTCGGTGTTGCAAGGTCGCTAAAATACAAGGGCCTAACCCACATATAAAAATATTTGCGCTGATAAAAAATAATAGTAGGTAAACTGAGTTTGGTAAATGTCCTTAAAAATAAATCTAGCTATCCTATCTAGGTTATTCACGCCTATTAATAACAATGGAACCGACATGTTTGTTTTCGAAAAATTAAATCTCGAATTCATAATAACAAACTAAATGAATCCGTACCCAATATAACTAACGCCATCTACCGGTCGTCGCACACATTCAGCCCGCGCTATTATTACACCAAATTACGCGCTATCACCTCTACATAAAGTTTCAATTACATCGACAACGAAATGCACTTGCACTGTTAAAGCACGCGACGATGGCCGATATCCATTTCACTCTGTCCCGTTCAGTGACGCCGCCCGTCTCGCTCTTGTTTTAACACGTCAGCGTCATTGCCTGTGTCCATTATACTATATCAATTACCGCTTGAACTCGCTTTGAGCTCACTTCGATTAATGTACCTACTATTTTTAACCTTTTACCTTACCGTTCTGAATCAACTATTTTCGTATTTCTACTTATTTCCCTTTTTGTACAGAATTTTAGACGAATAAAAGAACAATGGTACAGAAGAATTTATTGGAAAAGAAATATAGCTGCCAATTTTAGATATCGACAGCAATTGCGATTTTCATCTAACGTTACGAAACGTCGAAGACGGATTAACAGTGGATAAAGAACCAACAAAAAATGTAGAAAAGAGATGCTTTGAGTGAATCGTTTCCGTCTTCAACGGGAAAGGAATCGAACGCAGAGCGAGCGCGCGCGATGCCGTCTTTACGACGTGCGAAGGAGATAAAACAATTCCTTATGTCGCTATTCTTATGTCGTTTGCGCGTTCGAAATGGTACTTTACTTGCAGACGTTAAGGTCGCAGTTTCATTGTTATGATTAGGTATTGACGATTGTGCGGTATTGTAACGGAATGTTATAACTTCATTGCGATACGTTTGGAGTTACGAGCTTCGCGTGTTGGAATAAGGTTGTTTTTTGTGTGAATGTGAATGGCGCGAAGTGCGTGGATCGTTGCTATGGTGACCTCGTGCTATGGAATGCCTGCCAGAGCCTGGGTTACCCACTTCATCGCGTTTTTACCTAAATCACTAACAAAAACAATACTCTCAGAATAATGAGCGCGACGTAAATATGGGAACGTGAAAGCAACTGTTTTCTTGTTTGATCTAAAGATAAAAGCCATTGCTTTAAATTCTCATTTTTAGTTTTAAAAAGTTAGATTTTTTTATTTACTTACTGTACTTTATTATTTGCAAAATGGTTTAATAATGTGAAATAGATAACAAATATTTCATATGAAAGTAACGCTATATTTTCGTACTCGAAAAGTTAAATTAATTTATCTTGTCAGGTGACTGATAAATAAATTATGAGTTACACTCGAAAATATTCTCATTTATATTTTTTAAATTAGATAGAAAGAGATGGGGCATTCCCGACGTTCGAGTGCGAGCAGGCAAGCACTAAATTGCTCAATTTGTGCGCGGATCATAAGGTGTCTTTTAAAAAAAAATCCAATGAGATCGATCGCTCGCCATGTCCGCAAATTAGACCCAGAATCGTTGTTCGTTAGTGAGTTTTTGAAATCAGAACGTCTTAACCGCCAACGTCTTTAACCGAAATACGTTTTTAAGATCCGGCTCGAAGGACCAAAGTGTAATCGTCTCTTATCTTGATCTGAGCGAAGACTCAAAGCTCGCCGCTGCAGAAATGCATTTTAGTTTTGCGAGTTCTGTTATTTTATCTGTGGTTTTACTAGCGGGCTCGTCCCGGGGCTCATTCCAGGATTTCCAAACCTTTTAGTGTCGGTAAGGAGTTCCCACAGTCACAAAAACTTTGGTTTAAGTGTACATTGCATTCATAAACTTATTTAAAAATACCCATTTATATTAATTCTGGAGTGAAACTTCTTCTTCAGACTGTAGTAGTAGGGCTAGTACAGGTAGTAAGTAGAGCTCGTGGGTACTACCACCTTTTTTATTTCTATTAAAGAAAATATATTTATAAATTGCAGTTTAAAGGGTATGGATACCGTTGCAGTTATAACCACATAAAAGGTATTTTTAAATAGTGAGATGAGATATAACTTATATTCTATTAATTTACATTTGAAATTGATTTATATACCTACTTACTTAGATACTAAATGATTAAATCTACTCAAAATAATAATTGTACCTAAGTCCCTAAATTTAAGTTACCTACTTATATAATATTGTACGCCCGAAATGGGTAGGCTGTTGAAACATTTATACCTATTATAAGATCTTTATACACAGTTATACAATAAATAAATAATAATGCTGGACAATCCACACAACATTATCTAGCCCCAAGCTAAGCAGAGCTTGTGTTATGGGTACTAGAAGACTGACATACTTAATACTAAGTATACATTACATAGATAGATATTTTTAATATACTTACTTACTTACATATAAATTATTCGTGATTATTCTTATAAATGATTATATCATAATGATTAGCAATTCTGATACATTCAATCATCATTTTTCGTCATAAACGTCACGTGACATGGCAACTCAATAAGTCAATTCGGAAGTAGAGTTGCAACGTTGTCGTCGTAAAAATGTCGTAAAGTTGGCAATATTAATAATGACAGTCCATTGGCCTGATCAGGGGCGGTATTTACCAGTTTATTACTATTTGCCGTGTTATAGTAATGTTATAATTTTGACAGTACTTGGAATGACAACTGTTTATTTAGTGGTGATCAGAAATCGTATAAAAATAATTAATAATTATCAGCATTTTGTATTGAAACTAGATATTTATAGGATACCATAATAAAACTAAGTTGCGTAATATTTTCCTTCACCGTTTCACACGGACAGTTTGCACATAAAGTTTCTGTACACCAAAGATTTGATTAGTTTGAAAACTTTTTACTTGACAGTTTAAACTTTTTCTTAAAATCTAATCACAAATCAAAGACGACATCAAAATCCATGTAGTAACCAGTAAATCATAAGCCATAAATCGAAAATCAGATGGTTACATGCAAAACCTAGTTTTATTTACAAAACCTTGGCCAACCTAAGTCCTCGTGAGAGTACAATTTGTACCTGCACGACCTACGACCCGCCACCGATTCTATGCTAATGTGGACTTCCCTTCACATAAGGCCGGTTTCTGGAAACCCAAATCACGATTGATCCGAGTTTGACACATAGTAATTATTAGATTTTTTCGTTGATCATCGTTCGAGAAACCGGCCGTTAGTGTTGCCGTCAAAGTGACAGATTAGTGAACAATAAAGGAAAGTGATTTATCGAATGAAAGGATTCGCTGTAAACTTAATACAGTAGACTCAAATAAGTTGACAGATTTGGTTAAGTATGTTTTTTGCATAATATCATGTCAAGAAGAAGAGAACGAATTATGTATGAAGTTATCGTATTTTAAGAGTTTGAGGTTGGCAATACCTACTCTTTTGGCATATCGGCACAACGCACCGATAACTTTATTAAAATTGTGTATATCGCCAAAATGGATCTCGTTACGATACGAACAATGACGAGTCGAAACAAAAAACCGAAGCGGTAAATACGAGAAACGTAATCGGGCCGAACGTCGCACCAAATAAAATAAAACCTCAATCAAAAAATGTAAAGGCATTCGGTATCATAACCGGAGAGGTGCGTCGACCCGGCCGTGTGGGTTACACGTTACACGGCCGCGATCCAAAACAAAACAAAACGCTAATAATGTAACGCACTAAGTATCCGTCTTAAAAATACGCCTCAAGTCCGAAGCGACGCGGCATAGCCCGCCGCGACTGCGCCAGGGGAAACTGGACCGTGGGGGCGCGCGGCAGGGGCCAGAGTCGCGCGGCAGGGGAGAGAGTCGCGCGCGCGGGGCGGGGCAGGCGCGGGACGGGACGTGATGGATGGCCCAATCAGGCGCGCGGGACCGGCCGCGCGCGCCGCACACATCACACACCACCACCGACGATTACACCTAAAAGCGCATCTAAAACTCTCCCAGATAGTACGGTACGTCTGACCGCCGGAAAATCGATGGAAAACAGCCGAGACGACGGAATTGGGGGCGAGCGATGAATAACGCGGTATTACGTGTATCCGGGTCGATAGCGGCCAACTGTTGTAAACAACCGCTCGAGCACCGGAAAAAAAGCGAGCGCCTCCCCGTGGGGCTATTAACGGCCACGTGACTAATTTCGGGAGCTGTCACCGGCAGGGCTCGGTCACGTGGGCCTGTTGGTCCGCGCCCGCAGCCCTCGGCCCTCAGTTCTCGGCGCGCTGCACGCGACAGTCGGCGCGCGTACTCCGAGCGTACTCCGGTCACCTGCACTGCAGTACAAAAACAACGATAGATCACAGAGAACAATTCATTATGTCCCCATCGGCCGAAAAGGATCTTTATAAATCAACGGGCATCGCGTCTCGCCGTGAGAGGCTGAGACTCTAATCCCGACAGAATTGAAACGAATCTAATGAAAAAAACACGCTACATCTCGATGCCCTACAATCATTTTAACTTTTTTCCATCGTTCGCTCTCGAGGCGTATTTTTTTATTTTTAATTCTGTCTCTGGACTTGTGTTTCTTTTCTATTTTGTTGCCTTTTCATAAATATTTTAAAATCGGATTCAGTCGGGGACAGGCGAGGCGAATGGATTAGGATTTAGATATTTTCGGCCGAGTAATTTATGCCCCTCTTTGTTGAGATATGAATAATGAGCGAGCATTATATGTGTGCCGTCTCGGGCTCGTCACTCTGTCTGTCTGTTCGTCTGTCTGTCGTTGCAATAGTTTCCGTCGAGTGTGTGATTCAGCGTGCTGTCTTACTTACGCCGCTCATTAGATAGTTGTGTTAATAACTATCGTCCGCCGGCCACTCGACTCATTGCGCCGTAGTTTTATTTTATCGAAGCTGCATTTGAATACCGTGCGTGGACTAGTAATGGCCCGGTATTCCTCAATTTATTGTAATCCAATTTTAAAACGGCCCATTTAAATTCCTATACAAATGATCTGAACCATAAAGTACCAGCAGCTATTCCAAATATGTTTCTCGTTTAAAAAGCCCTTAACGAAATTATTAATCCTGCCAACAAAAAAGGGTCAATTCGTTGATTTACCGACGTCAATTTTGACAGGTCGTAGTTTTGTTTGACCGAAATTATAGTTATTTTGATAAAATACCCATCTACTTAAAATAAACGGTTCTAAGCTTGCGGTAATCTCGCGTTTGGTAATAGCGCACGCATGCGAGGAATGCGTCCTATTCGGTGCGATTATTTCACTTGCACTGACCCACAAAAACTGCAGATTCAATACCAATAAGGTATAGAAATGTTATTTAATTGTATCGCAGATGACGGAGCCTGCGATCGCGTATTACTTTTGTTATTGGCGACGAGCCGCCGCCGGTCTCTACTTTTTGCGGCAAACAATATTTTTGCATCAATATAAAGACAACTTTTTATTCATAAGCGGCCATTTCGAACGTTCAAAAATAATAATGAGTCGGTTATAAAAATCGCGAATTTATATGAGGCCTCGTCCGGTACCCCGGTGACTTTAATAATATGATTTCTTATAGCGAAAAGTCCTTATTAAATAAACTTTGAAACGAAAATTATGTTCGTACGAGGGCCGGCCACCGATCACAATAAAAACGGGGATTATTTGACAAGATTAAAATTGTAATTCAAGTTATTTCTGACGTGCGTCTTATTGCGTTTTCGCTGCGGCCATGTTTATTGCATTTTGCATTGAACTTTGCGACGCGTAACTTTTGCGCGTGCGCCGTAATCCCTACACCGGACAAAATAAAAAACCGGATAAAATAAAATAACATTACGTGAATTAATCCACAGATTACTTTAAGCTTTTTAATTTACGAAAAAAGCTCAGATAACATTTGAACCGGAAAATATCGCCTACGCTTTCCATTTCGTCGCCTATCAATTCTAATTAGGTAAATAATTTTCCGATATGATCAAACACCATGAATAATTGTAAATTAATTCATATTATGATCAGAATTCCACTACAAACGCATATTAAGTGGTCAATTTAGAATCTATCTTTGCTTTCCCACAATTCGGTCTTGCCGTTAGCTGGCAACACTCCCGTTAGCCGCCATTATGGGAGATTACGTCTAATGTGATGTGCTGGTGATTTCAAATAATAACACGGATTACATGGCAACATTGTATCAGTTTATCAATATACTTAGAGTTAGGAGGCCTGGCAGAGATCGCTCATAGCGATAAGGCCGCCCATTTTACTAAATTTTTTTCTTGTGTGTTAAATTATGAAAATTTGTAGTTCTTGCACACAAGTAATAAAAAAATACGATATAATAATAATTTATCTATTTTGTAACCAATAATGTATAAATATAATATTCGATATAATCATTAAAATAAAAAAATAGGTTATACGTAGGTACTGGAATAGAGTCATGGGCTAATTGATGAATCAATTTTGATGATTATTTTAGGTTTAATTGATCACTTCAAAGAAAGAGACAACCATAAAAAAACCAAACTTTAGCTCAATGCCCATATAGGCAGATTGCAAGAAATATAGGACATAAAACAAAAACAAAAAAAAATGATAGTAAGTAGTAGTAGTTTAAACAAAAATACTTTTCTTTGAACATAAAATTAATTTGCTTTAACAATAATGTAACATAATGCGGTTTTTGCACTTTACCGCAAGAATTCTCGTTTACTAACACTTATATTTATTAACAAGTTGGTTGCGGTAACATGGTTAGTCTATCCGCAACCATTATGGTTACAAACTTGTGTTTTTTTTTAATAAGTTTATGGATACATACGCTTTTTTGACTCAAATAATGCAAAAATTGTGTAGTTTCAATATACAAAGTGTAAAAAGACTATTTAGATTCTAGTTAGAAGCTAAGAGTGTTTTTCTTTTTGTTATAATGTTTTATTTGACAAATATTTTCAGATTATTTATATCTAAGTAATCAAATTGATAATATTATCGGCTATATCTTATCTATGAATTGATATAGTGACAGGCGTCACAGCTCAGTTGGTAGTAGGTAGCTCTGCCTTCCATGCTGTGGGTCATGGGTTCGATTTCGACCAGTGCAAATGTTTGTGTGACGAGCATTAATATTTGTTCTGTCTGGGTGTTACTATGTATTCTCTGTGAGTATTAAACAAATGTATTTAAGTAGGTATTGTATCAGCCATCTAGTTCCCTCCCATAGTACAAGCTTTGCTTAGTTTGGGACTAGAGTGCGATTAGTGAAAGTCCGCAAAAATTATTTATTCATTATTTATATAAGGACGCTGGGTTATTTTTGAAAATGGTGTACGCTTTAAATTCCAAATAATTTTAATATTAATAGATAAATAAATCTTATTGGGACATTACTTCTTAAAATTACCGCTAGAGGCGCTGTTCGACTATTAAATTCGAGTGATTTCACAAACGCTATATAGTTTCTATGTAGTTACATACTAGTTTAGTAACTACTAGTTTAGTAACTACTTTGATTTAAATTGTAGCTGCAGGCTCATGACTAGTAGATAACAGATAATTATTTAAAATCGATTTTACGCGCGTGTTCCACTACTCGACGGTAGATGGCGTTAACCTGAACTTATCGGTTGATCTATTTGAGTGATGTCTTGTTTCTTTCTCTCTTATGTATTTTTAGTCGCGATAGAAAGAGAGACGAGATCAAAACTAGTTTGGGTTGAGTTTTTTCTATAATATCTAGTAATATAAAATGTATGTGCTAGAGCATATATGCTTTAACTAAAGGTTAGACTATACAGTATTTACAAAATGTACATAGTCATATAAAATACATAAGAAACAGTTGAACTATCTACATACCGTTGCAAACGATCTATAGATAGTTCAACTGATCCAAATCAGTACCAATCGGAAGCGTACCCAAGACACTGGCTGCATTGCCGCGCTGAATAGCAATGCTGATACGTTGGGCCAGATACTCACCAGCCCTCGGGTCACGCGTCGCTTCGACTAGACGCCCAGAAATAATTTTGAAATATAAATAATAATATAAATATATATAAATATATCTACAATTAGATTTATTATTAAAAAAAGTACCTAAATAAGTATATATATCAGCAATCTAGTTCCCAACTTTGTTTATTTAGGACTAGAGCGCGATGTTTGAAATGTCCATATTAATTTTGAAATTTGTGTTTGAGCTTTTTGTTACAAAGCAGTAATTACAAAAGTCAGTTTAATACATTCGATCTGTCATGAAATTGGTCACGAAATAATTGAAAATGGCAGTCATAGGGGTCAACAAAAAAAGGGTCAAAATGAGATCACTGACCTTTTGTATTTTATTATTTATTTTATTAAATACGCGTGTTTCAGCTGTTTTTGAATAATATCTACCAGGAAAGCATAACAATATGGTTAGTGCATTCCATACTCAGTATTAGTACCTAATTGAACATCGCATGCAAATGTTACGCACTGCTTTCTATTTATGGTAGCCTAGTACTTTGGTTTGTGTTATTGTTTACATCTTGTTAATATTAACAAATAAAAAGGTTACCAAGCCTTTTTTTAAACTATTATTTTAAATTAAACAAAAAAAAACATAATTTTTATTTAAAGTAAGTAAGTAAGTATATTTTATTCATAAACAAAAGTTGCTTTATTTTTATCAAATACCTACTAGGTAAAATTACTGAAAGATTAAAATTACTTAGCAAAGGTGCATTAAAAGTGTTTCTACGTAACATTGCCATTCAAAGTACTTAAACGGATCGTTTCGCCGAAGGATGCTTCACGACAAATAAATCTCTATTATTCGCATAAATTAACATCTTAACGATAGCATGACGACACTCGTTTAGTACAAACTAAATTACTCAATAAAATTAAAACAAAAGACGACCGCTCCGGGCGATGATTGTGAAACAAATGGAGCGAGAGCATTCTATTTTTAAATCGAATCATATTTATTTTTAAATATAGGACCATTATAACCGAACTTTGTTGTGCTCGATATTTAGGTTATTAATTAATATTATTTATGTAAAAGTACCGTCAACTTTTAAAACATGTTTAATATGTATAATAAAAAAATATCTATCTATGTAATATATTGTATTATGTATGTCAGTCTTCTAGTACCCATAACACAAGCTCTGCTTAGCTTGGGGCTAGATGATGTTGTGTGGATTGTCCAGCATTATTTATTTATTATTTTTTATTTTAGAAACTTATGACTGGTTTCGTTTAGGTACTCATTCAGGACCTATTCCGTCGTGTAATTTGCCCAATAATTGGGTATCTGGGCACTGGCAACCATTACTGTCTTCCATTTTGGAATTCCGAAATCCCTTCAGACTGACATTGACGCGCGACGCGACGCCGACCTGTCAACGTTATTTCTGACGCGTCAAAACGTCGCCCAGCGCTTGATGAAGCTTCAAGAGGTGCAAGTCATTAAAGCCCTTATGTTGTTAGAAATAAGGGTGATATTCGTTGTGAACGGTTGCTGTCAAATCTTGGGATCGATTTGGACTGCAGAGGCGTTAATTTTGGGGATATTTGCATAGTTCAATCAGCAGAAAATTAATGAACTGTCATATGTCTCTTGGATCTATATGCCTATTTTTAAAACTATGTAGGTATATAGTATATATCTATTTATATATAGTATCTACCTACAAACGTTTTTTTAATATTTATTGTTAATGATGACTTTTTCATATGTAGGTTTTACGGTGTTGTTTATTAAAATGAAATTAAAATAGGTAAATGTATGTGATTCCGCGTAATATACGAGTATCTTAACTAGTATCATAAAAAGATTTTTTGTAAGTACTTATTTGTTTTTTTTATTACTCAAAAACTACTCGACTGATTAAAAATAAATTTATAAGACAGCTTTAAATTTATAAGAAATTGTTTTTTTAAGCAAACTAAAACTTGTAACGCGTACGAAGTCACGTGTGTACGCTAGTGGTAATATAAAGTTATATTTATTTGAAGTCTAGTTAGGTCTAAGCATTTCGTACTAACAAATAAATAAATTGAAGTACCAGGAACAAATAACCAATCCGAAGTTACCATATATAATGTAACCTAGGAATTTCTATAAGCATAGTATCCGCACATTTAACGGCACAAGACGCACTGATCGGGCTTTTGCACATAATCCGACACGATAACGACATTTTATCGGCTCGTCGAAATATCGGTGCAGTGATCCAACATTAGATAATCAGGGAAATAATGAAACTTCATAGACTTATCGCACAGCGCCATCTACATAGTCCTAAACTAAGCAAAGCTTGTTTTATACAATCGAGATTGTTTATGTCCAGATTCGTTTTGTTACTTTATATCTACAAACAAACATTAATGACTACCATCACAAATATAAGTTTTTCGGTCAGAATTGAACCCACGACCAACATACCTGAGTAAATACTAAGCTGTACTAGGTTTGTAAACGAGCTCCGATATCGATATCATATCGATAGTGTATAATAAGGCAACACTACCATCCCTTGTTAATCCGAGGATTATTTCATGCAATGCATTTGTGTCGCGTCGTTAATTTTAGAAATGATTGCCAGTTCAGAAATACCTCGTTTATGACGCCCAGTGACAGTAATATTTGTGTACTCTCTGATTTATCCTACACCTATGGCGGGTAACCTATAGGCAGGCTTGGGCAGTAAACCGCGCGCTTTACTGCCCAATTAATCTGAACGCATTTTAGTACAATTAGAACGCAGTCGATATTTGAATTGACGCGATGACAACTGCACGTCACTATTTCTGGTCCGAGTTCGTCTTTTCTGTTGTCTTTTTATTTGTAAAGAACACCGAGTCTTCTTTTTATAACAAAAATAGAATAGTCTTGTATTTGAAATTTAAAAACAATAATCGCGATCTATTTTTAAACGAAAGTTTGAGAGAAAACTGGCTGATCATAAGTTTGAAATTTTAGAAAAAAGTTTCGCGTTCGATTTTCAAATCTGCTCGTGAGTTTGGGAGAGCACTGGCTGAATTTAAAATAAAAAAAAACGTGTTACCTTATTTCTGATTAAAAAAAATTACACAGCATGCAAAATGTCACAGACTGCCAAATTAGTATTCAGATAATGCATTTAACATCCTACTGGTTTATATTATAGTCACGATTGGCTTATTAGAACGATTTATTGAGGCGCTGCTATTTTCAATCACTTGATATTCGTACGTTGTTTTAATCGAGACATTATGGACTGCACGTTTGAATTCGATATAATTAGTTGTATTGGCTTTATTTATATTCTGTGGTATCTCTTTGAGCCGGATTTTGGGGATTAACTTTCTAAAATAAACTCCAAAAAGTTCTAACAGTACCAGGCTATCAGAAGATTTTAGTAGGTCTACTCTGTGATGCAAGCTGTATGAAAAGCAGAGCCAACTTTTTTTAAATAAGTAAATAAAAAAATACTGATGTGCACTAAAATATAAGTTAGTTAAGTACTTACATAAAAATTGTTTGGAAACTTTGCAAGTTAAGTTACACACTTAATAATATATATATTTTTAAATTAAACTAAATAGTAAACAAACTTGACAAGTTTCTCAAGAGAACTTGAATATATCTTGATTGAGCGATCTCATGTCCCCATTAATTAAAAACTTTTTTTTATACTTAATTATAAAAAGAAAAAAATCTACCTTAGGCTCATCTGAATAAGGTACACAATACCTTGAAGTAACAGATAGGATCGACGACAATCAAATGATCGGTAAGGGCCGATGACACTGCGCCGTTTTTGATAAAACTTTTTGTTTTGTATTAATTTACGCGTCGAGATTTGAGATATTCGAACCCTCTGTACCTGGATGATGGTTTGATATGAAATGATGGAATTTAAAAGGTATTCCGTGTTATGGTTTATGTCTTTTTAATTTTGAGACGTGTATTTTAAAAAAAAAATCTCATAATGTAACGGAATAAATTAAATTAACACATTCCCTATATTCTAATAAGCTCACAGTACCGAAAGTAAATAATTTTCGTCTGTAAATATGTCGGGATTTTCTTTTAGAATGCAAAATGAAAAAATAAGTAAATAAATAAAATAAATATTCAAGGACAATTCACACATCGCACTCGAGTCCCAAACTAAGCAAAGCTTGTACTATGGGAACTAGACTACCGATATAATAATTGGGTAAGAATATATTTTTTTGAAAATACATAAGTACATAGAAAACATACATACAGACACAGAACAAAAATTTGTGTTCATCACAGAAACATTTGCCCTAGGTGGGAATCGAACCCACGACCCACAGCATGTACCAACTAAGCTGTAACGCCTGTTAATGTGAAAAGATGAAAATTAACAAAAATGACCGTCTTATTCCATCTTAGAAAAGTGGAGTGTAGTACCGCCTACGCTCATATTACAGCACACGACAACATAATATTAATCCGCGCCGTGTGAGGCCTCGATTTATGAACACTGGACCGACATGCAACCTACTGATTAATAAGTTCTGTTATCGATACAGGCCTTTTTTTTAACTTAGACCTTTGTAGAGACCTCTGGGGTGTACCAAACACTGGATGAGAAAAGCCGAAGACCGGGCTCAGTGGCGCGTCTGCAGAGAGACCTACGTCCAGCAGTGGACTGACACCGCACTGGAATTTCAGTACTTAATTTAGTTTAATTGTAATTCTTTTGTAAAAATGATCATATAAAAAAAACGGTAGGAACCAGGCCGTAAGTTTCTTGCCCGTTCTTCTAGGCTCTGGTCGCGTGGAACTGGCACCTAGAATCACCTAGTATGTAAGACGATTCTAAATGATCCTTGTGACTTTATTGAATAGAGATTTTTTTTACTTTTCTTTTACTTACTTTTAATAGGTTAATGATGATGTAAAGATGACATTTTTGATTCTGAAAAACAACAAACAATGAATAAAAACATCAATCAATATTTTTTACAAAAAAATCTACACAGTATACCATAAATACTAGTTCTTAAAGTTCATTCACTCTTTTCTTTTCCTTCATTCTTTAATTTTTTTTGTCTGTATCTTTACTCCCAGGGGTCTACTCTACAAAATGTAAGTTAGTTCATATTCCATTTACATTGCGTCGTCACTTTATACTTTATCTAAAGTTCTACTTCATCGCTGCGCAATGTAACACAATTTCACGAGACTGATTAAATCTTTGCTAAAGATAGACCCCCCGCTATCAAAAATATAGTCGATTTTGGAAATTATTATCCTTCCTTTGATTGGTTTAATAATAAGCTTTAAGAATAAAGGTATAAAAATAAAATGGTTTTAACAGTCGTTTTGATGTGGTCCGAGTAGATTGAAATGTCGTGTTAATTATAAATAACCGCGGTTATGTTAATTACTTGTTTTTATTAATACTTTACGAGATACAAAACACCACTGAAACCACTATTTTTAAAATAATGGTATTGACATGTTAATGAACTTTAAACATCATTAATAAAGATTTGAATTTGAAACTTATTAGCGCCATCTTGTAAAGCTTCGATACTAAGCTTTTCATTTTTTATAATATTGTTCTTAACCAATCTCGTCCCACTGCTGGGCGAAGATTAATAATTTAATAGATTTTAATGTTATCGACATATTTAAATATTTTTCTACTTAATATTAGATTTTTTTTTTCATATTTTTCTATTGTATGTTGTTTATCAACACCATTTTTCATATTATTAAACGTAAAAACTTAATTTGGGACATTTTAGCGCCATTTTTTGCATCAAACCCGATACTCATCAAACGTTATATCTAAGAGACATAATAAATGTTAAATATTAATATTTTAAACACCCCAAAATGTTTCATAACATCATCAAATCAGTATATTTATTAAGTTCCATAATTTAATATTTTAAAATATTCACCGCGTTTCATATTAACGCGACCAAATCAAAATGACGTTTCGTCAGTCTGTCACTGTCAGTCTACCAATATACTGTTTCCCCTTTTAGCAGTTTAACCCTATTTAAGCCAAGCCGTCACAGAGTTAAAAACCTAATGCATATTATTGCATATTCTTGCATATATTGTGACATTTAATGGTTTTGACAGTTGTGTTTATGGCTGTATAATTAATGCAGTCACTGCGATTTAAGTGATTATGAAATTAAAGAAATCGTTATCAGCGATAAGGCCGCCCATTGTACTAAATTAAGTTAGTTTTAAGATTTTTTGTACTTTCCGTTGTGCAAAGTGTTATTTATCTTACTAATGAATTGTTCATACAATGTTACCGAAATTTCATTATTTGTAATATGTGGTAAAGTTCATATTTTTTTGTATTTTTTCTAGAACAATAATGTATGTTATTACTCAAATGTTTGTTTTTGATGAATATCGAACCCCGACTTGAAGCATGGAAGGCAGTGTTGACCAACTGAGCGTTGACTCTTGTCTAACCATCACTATCATCAACCTTTATCAGTCCACTGCTGGACGTAGGTCTCTCCAAAAAAAATGTACATTGGTCGTTCTTATCACTTGGGAAATTTACACACAATCTTTATGAAAGTAACAGTTTGATAGCAAAGAGTCACATTTTAACTGATAATAATCACATTCCTCTAATTAAATGGAAGTGAAGTCGGAAGCATCAAATAAATATGCCAACACGAAAATCTGTACAATCTTAGCGCACATTTTAAGTTACGAAGGATAAGTAATAAAATACCACACCTCCCTATCAGCATTAATGAAAACCGCCGCAGAAGCGAGGACCTCTTACTTTGAGGACGTAAAGTAAGAGGACTTTAATATATGCGATTTTTATCAGTCCCCACCCGCCCGGAACAGGGTTAAAAATATGCAAAAATAGCCGCTCGGGGTGAATATTAAGCAATGTAATTTTGTATTATATTCTACAATTAAAATTCAAATTGAAATCAATGCGCGGATGAATGGGCATTCGGCGCGCCCTCTGCGGTGGCTCTTTACTTTTTAATGTGTTATGGCGTTTTTGTGGAATTAAATTGTGTTATCTGTGGTCTGACTAAGATATAAAATATTTGATTTTTATTACATTTATTTACGGTCATAATTTCGTCTCCAACCCGTTCTTATCCTTTTAAAGACTATTATAAAGACTATTAAGCTACAAAAATGAACATAGAATTTCATCGTCATCGACAAGTTATAATAAAAACACATACATATCTAAATAAATAATTTGATGGTTCTTATTTAAATTTCTTCAGTAAAAGTAATCTTCTCTGAATTATGATCTATCAAACGAAAAATAATCTGTTCTCAACTAAAGTAATTGAGATCCTCCGTTTTACAGTCGGTTGAAAATAATAAGTAAAATAGAATTTAGTACACTACGTCTTAAGGTTTTCCAATCTTCACAATATCTAACCCCTAAACGCCAGTTAAAAAGCAAACGTAGAAACGTTAACGTAGAAACGTAAACGTTTGACGTTTCAGTACACGGATCTCGGCGCTTAATGGTCCATAAAGGCACCCCATAACTTGGCTATCCGGAGGATCATTTCGGGTGTTATTCCCTCTTAATTGGCCGTTCCGCCCGGAATCGTCAATTTGAGATATTAAACTAATTTCCAATGCGTAATCGCGGAGACGTGCTGTAGGGTTAACTTAGATCGCGGTTCTTGAGATGCAAGTCTATATTGATCAAAATTTGTAAGTTCTTACTTTAAATTATATAAATCTAATTTAAAGAAATTTTAAGGTATAAGTAGTCAATATAAATGTATCTATTATTATTTTACATACTTACTTACTTATCACTTACAGATCTATACGTAAGTATTTCATAGAAGACCATTATAGAATATAGCAATATGAAGTCAAAATTGAACTTTTTTGATGTATCATCAAATACAATCTTAAAATAATTGAAGAAATTAGCAAGCGAAATATCTTTTGGTAGCTTTTGACAGAAACTGGGTGTTTGAAGTTTATTTAAAGTGTCTGATTGTCTGTCTGTCATTTTAAAAGGCTTACTTGTTCATGATAGTTATTAAATACTTTTATGAAAATCTGATAACAATAATTAGGTTAATACAATTAATTTTTCAAAATACGTTTTTGTTGTTTATATTGAAAATTTTACAAATATTTTTGTATTTCGGATAAGTAAATGGATTTTGACGATGCTGCTACTACAAGAACCTGGCTTCAACGTAAAACACTTAAAATCTTTAAATATCGTTTAATGAGCAATAACTTAGTTTTTAAACAAGTTTTAACGATTCGGGTTATGGTAAATAAAAAATTAAACGAATCGTAAACTTTGCAATTTTTTATGTGTTTAAGTAATAACAAAAATTTAGTCAATTCATACATTGTATGCATTTACAATATATGAAATTTACAAAAATAAACAAGTATTCTATCAGTAATGTAGTTCCCATAGTACAAGCTATATTTAGTTCGGGACTAGAGTGTGATGTGTGAAATGTCCATACCTACCCCCTATCTTATAAAAAGTTAGCGTTGACATTATGTCACCATTATGTACGGTAATCAAGACTTCAAGTCTGCGCTAACTTTTTATAAGATAGACCGTAAATATTTATTTATTTGTACTTAATATTAAAACTAAGAAGAGCCGAAGACCGGGCTCAGTGGCGCGTCTTGGGAGAGACCTACGTCCAGCAGTGGACTGCCATAGGTTGATGATGATGATGATGATGATTAAAACTAAAGTTTTTTTTTAATAGTTATAGATAAGTAGGTACGGTTTTCGGCTTGCGTGTGAAATAAAAATATTTGCCCTTTATTTTATACAATATCTAATTTCCTAACTTACCCAAAGCATTTCCCGAAAGCGCGCATTACGTCACGGACAAATATTTCAAAAGCTGCATTTGCCATACAAATCTCGACTTTATCACAAGGTGTTAGAGTTTTAGAAACTGCCAATTTTAATTAGCCCCCCAGATAAGGGTGTTTGCAAATAGGAGGGAGTGCAAAGAAGCCAATCCATCAAATCGGAACGCATTACGACACCACGGTTGTCGCCCTTTAGAGTTGTGATAAGTTTGGGAAATATCGATATCGATGATCTTGGAAATCATCGGCTTTTTTAAAATACTTTGTACTACTTAGCAGCAAGACGTGCAAATTAGTCATATTAGCATACATAAAATAATTCGTGTTATTTACCGTAACCTTTATTACGGTAAATACTGCATTTTTAACCGACGAAAAACGCGGAGGTTTTCAAGACAACGCAGATTTTTTTTATTTCATTCAAACAACCAATAAATGAACAATAAATAAATATATCAATTGTTATATCTGAACCTCTTGTCATATTCAACTATTCACTAGTTTTTCAAAATCATCGATATTTCCCATGCCAGCGTGGTTAAGCCATCTCTACGGCGCGTGCGCTAAGTTGATTGGCGTAACTCGATCCCGCACTCATTCGGCACTATCGCGGCGCGCGGTAAATCTCCCCGGAGCCGGAGCGGTGTCAATGCCAGGGTCTGCGCCTAATGATGCAGGGGTTCTATGCACTTTTTGTTAACAAAGACTTATCCAAAGAAATCATTCGAATCAGAAAAACAAAGAGAATCAAGAAACAAAGAAATGATTGAAACAAAATCAGATTATTAAAAGAATTACAGTAGAAATACTGCTAGCAAGAAATATAAATAAAAAATAACTAAGTAATCAAAAGAATAAATATTTAGTAGTTATTTTTATTTTGCTTTGTTTATGGCACTGATGAAGGCGGGTTGAAGTACATATAATTATAATTTATTCATGAATTGCTTGACTCTTTATAATAATTATTATCGTTTATCTTACACAGCATTAAGGCTAGGACTAATGAGCGGTAAATCTAACGAGACTGGATCTAAAAACTCTCGTTGCATAAGGTTTTGTTCAAGATCAAGTCAATCCATCAAAAATTGACTTGTTCAAACGAAAAATTCTAGATTTAAAAGACTAGTCTTCATATACACAAATCCACATCTATCACAAGTCCCGATCGGCTCCCATCGCCAAAAACGCAAAGGCCCCAACCGCAGGATCCCTCGCGATCCCTCGCAGTTTCGCTGGTGTTGGGTTGCCAATCGGCTTACAACGCCACGCCGTGGGACCCTGGGACCCCATAGCCTGTATGGGAAAGGATAACAGCTAATGAGCACTTTGCTGCACTCTGATTGGCTGTAATTGAAACTAAGCAATTTAAAAATTCAAGTGTCTGTTTCTTTTAAGCGTTTGAAATTTAAATTTGGTTGTCCAAACTCAGCCATCCATTGTCCCTCTCATTAGGATGCCAGTATCCTAATGAGAGGGACAATGGATAGCTGAGCAATGATGGCAATCTGGTCTTGTATATCTGGATATACAAGACCAGGAACAGATATTTACTGATCTCTCATCATCAATGAGTAAGATATCCAGTTCTAGAGAACGAGCGACGATCTTGGCCCTCTGGATCGCGTTTACTCCCCTTTACTACTCGGAATCAAACTCCTGACACACCGCCAGAGGTCGTAAAACTATAAGTAGGACAAGCTTCTTGTCTCTCCCTTCATTTTAAGTTTCGTCTCAACGATCCAAGATGAAACATTCCTGCATCTCCTCATCTTAACTTATTGCGAGTTCCCAAGTTAATTTAAACTGTTCTTGACTTTTCGCACGCAACTGTTTGTATTATACACGTTCATTTGGGGTGTATTAGTGAACATTAAGGGTAGGGGCAGCTTCTGGGGTAGGGGTAGTTCGTGGCCCTAAGATGAATTAGAGGATTACTCCGATGCAACTGCACTCTGATTTTACACCCCTGATTATATACAGGGTGTTAATTTATTAAATGTCTACGAAGACGAATTTAATACTTATCTCACTTTCTAATTTTGTTTCAAAATGATAGATTTATGAGATTGCGTATGTCCTTACTGTTTCAATCTGTCAGAAAAAGTCGAAGGATCAAAGTATAAAAATTTAAATTTTAAAGCCACAGATATAAAACAGTTTAAAGATCGTAAAATGGCAGCGCACGAATAAAACAATTACACAGACAATAATTCCGTTGTTTTTGTCAAAGTGTTACCATTTTATTGTGTCTTCTACACCCTCTATGCAAGGGTAACGCAAGGGGGACGGGTAATGGTCTAAAAGTAATTTTATTACTTTGCCCCCATTACCATCACAATGCATGCCACCGGTCGAACGAGATAGACACTCGATGCGTTGCGTCGCGTTGCGCAAATGTCGATAAATAAAAAAACATCGATAAAAATTAAAATCATCGACAGAGTCGCAACTTTATTTTTGCTCATTATAAATTGATTGTAACTAGCTAAGCTATCTTAAAAGTTCAGTTCTGTCAAATAATAATCTGAGAGATTGAAGTAGTCTAGAAACGAAATTGAATTTGCTCCGAAAAGGATTGAACGAAAAATAAATAAAGAAGGCAGTAAAGAAGAAAACGTGCAGCTAGTTTTTTATTAACGCGAGTACCAGGAGCTCAGAAATAAGACGGAGCTCACACCCGCCGCCGTACTGATTCGATTTGTTCCTGTTGCGATGAATATTTGATTCGGCTCAGTGCACACTAATTTGTTTATCGTGCTCGCTCTGCCCTGTACTGTGAATTATTCACAAAAAAAACAAGCTTCTTTCTCGTGGATATTCCCAATCTTTATTCGTCGATCTCGTCGCAAAGTGATCATAACTAACTAAAAATCATCTGAATTAATTAAGTATAGTGGCCGAGATAGGAATCAGTGGTATGGCAGGTGATTATATAAATACAACTTGGCATTTCTAATTAATATGCCAGACGCACGGTGATAGCGCGTAGCGTAGGCGTCGAGACATCTCCTGCGATTCCTGATTGCCTGGTACATTACGATTACCACATTATTATAATTACACGTGTGCAGTTTGTCTATCTAATTATGAGTACCTCCTTGTCTGAAATTGAGACAGTTCACGCAGTGTTACTGCTTTAATAAGATAAAATTCCTCGCTTAAAATAATCCAGAATTACATATTCAATTTACGGAATTTCTTGGGTTTTGCAATTATCTGTATCATTTTATATCCAACTTTATTTTATTCTTCTTTTTCTGTCTTTACGATGACATTTTCGATAAGTAGCAGTCTAGTTTCTACCTTTTTTTGTATGATCCTTCTTATAAATAATAAAAATTGCAATTAAAAGTAGTGGGTAACAGCTAGTAATTAACTTAAAGTCTTTGTTATCACCAGGTGACGCCAGTAACGCCAGCATTGGCTCCGGCGAGGGCACGGGGGAAGAAGACGACGACACCAATGGCAAAAAGAACCAGAAGAAGCGGGGGATCTTCCCGAAGGTGGCGACCAACATCCTGAGGGCGTGGCTGTTTCAACACTTAACGGTAAGTTGGACATTGTAAATGGTATACCGGCAATCGTTGGAGCAAACAGATACTGGAGCGGAGACAGCGTTTAGGCAAGCGTAGTGTAGGACGCCCTCCGGCGAGATGGAACGACGATCTGAGGAGTGTAGCTGGCAAACTACATGAGAAGAGCCGAAGACCAGGCTCAGTGGCGCGTCTTGGGGGAGACCTACGTCCAGCAGTGGACTGAAATAGGTGATGATGAATGTAGCAAACACTTGGGTGAGAATTATCCAAATTCGAGGACGCTGACATGGCATGGAGGGCTATATCCTACACTGGGTGTTACTGGTCTAAATGATGATGATGATTTTAAAAATAGTAACACGAATTATTTTGTTCTTACTCAAAAGTATCTTGACTAATACCTTAAAAGTAAGAATCTTAAGTATCAATAAAATTATAAATACTCTAAAAGTATTAAAAAGTGTCTTGAGTACAAATACTCCAGTAATAATTACAACCTCTTAAAACCAACATTCAACCGACTCTCAGAGAGACATTTCTTTTCAAACCTATTTTTATTTAAAGGGAATTCCCAAAAAAAGGTTTAACTCAAACAGATTCAACTCGAGGCATGTAATGGTGTTGTTAGAAAGGACTTTCAAGCCATTGTCTGCACTGAAATATTTATTGGAGTCACTGCTTTTAATTGAAAACGGCGTTCTGTACTGTACACTTGAGAGCAATGAATGCGGAGCGGTGAACGAATATTAAGATAGAGTGTAATTGGTAAATAAAATAACATACGAGACATTATCGTGAAAAAACGGTAAGAATCAAGTCGTAAGACTCTTGCCCGTTCTAGGATTTGGAAACTGGCTCCTAGAATCACTTAACTAGTAAGACGCTTCTAAGTGATCTGCGTGTTTTATGACTATAATAAATATTCATAAACATTTCACACATCATACTCTAGTCACAAATTAAGCAAATCTTGTACTATAGGAACTAGATTACTGATTGAATACTTATATATATATATATATATATATATATTTAGTAAGTATATATATACATAAATATGATACGTAATAACACCTAGACACTAAACAAATATTTATGGTCATCACACAAACATTTGCTCTGGGTGGGAAACGAACCCACGACCTACAGCATGGAAGGCAAAGCTACTACCAACTGAGCTGTGACGCCTGTCAATAATTAGTGATCCGAATTCTTTGCTCGCGAGTGCAGTAACTGAGGCCCGTTGTTTTTAAACTTTTACACTACGCCTATGTTTTTATTTATGGTTTACGGAAATTTTACTCAACAGTCACACAATGCCGGTTCGATTCCCGGTTGGAGTTACGCAAATAGTTCTATCGAGTTTTATGAATATTTATTGGAGGATTTAATTGGTGGTAAACAGAGGCTTTCCATTAGAAAAATAAAGAAAAAAATCTCAATTTATGTAGAAATATGAGTGGCAAATATTTAACCAAAGCTTGTAAATCTTTTTGTGATACTACTCATTAATGTAACAAAATTTGAAATAGAGTTTCTAACAGTTCCAATTCGAAACCAATCCCAGTTAATTTGGTGAATATCTAAAAAGATACATTAGCCGGATCGGAACGCTACAGTGTCACAGAGTCGCTGTTGCGTAGTAATTTCTAGAATGGGTTTTCGCGGGGATCCCCCGGGGCGGGGGGACGCGGGGGGCAAGGGGGGGGGGGGGGGGTAAGAGGGGGTGCAATTTCATTACCGGTCCGGATCCGCGCCCATAAATCACGAGCCGAAGAAGCTTCAGTTCAGGTGACGCAAAGTCCTGAGCCCGCTATTCCTGTTTCATTCCGACGAATCCCACTTTCTTTATGGCTATGAATTCCTGGTATTTTCGAGCGAGCTTTAATTATAAAGTTCGCAAAACGCTTTTACAATTAGCCAGTTTCATAAAATAGGCAAGATTCCAAAATTTTAATATCGTTGTAGTTTGAGTGGGTTTTTAAACTTTTAACTTCCCACATAATATTAAATGATATACTTAAACGATAATAATTAATAATATGTTATCCGTAAAAGATAGGTTACATTTTAAAGTCAGATTGACTTTAAAATGTTACCTATTAAATTTAAAAATGGAAATCCTTTGTCTATTTTCAATATTTGAAGTTTAAAAAGTAACCATCGACAATCGAATTAGGAAGCTTTTAGCGCGTTCCGTTTGGCGCGTTTTTGCGCAACGCTGTCCGCGCCCATTACCGGCTTCCAAATTACTTATAATTGCTTCGCTTAGCCCTAAGTGCTTTCATTACCCGCCCTGTAAAACAGTTCCGTGCTCGTGCACGGGATATGTCAATGTTAACTCTACAGCTCTCTCTAATCCATTTTTAAATAGAGCTTGCCGTAAATTTAGCCTCTGAATTGTTTGCTTGTCCGTGTAATCGGATTCGGGCGTTGACATGTCGGGTCATAGACAAACGGAATTGGCTAAAAGAGCGTTCTGCTCATTCGACCCATATATCGGGCGTGAAACTGCATAGCTGTCAACGTGACGTTTGTAATATTCATTCGATTACGCGGCGCGGGAAATGGAAGCCGCGCGCGCGGTGTCGGCGGCACCCGCCGCGGACGCGTTGGCGGAAACAAATGAATGCAGTGTTCAAATCCTTGACCACAAAGGTCGAGTGTCGAGCGGTCGGTTGCAGCTTGAATATGAATCGATCTGCGATTACAATGTTGCATTCGACGTTCGTGAATTAATTCACGATTTAGACGTCAGACTTCAGGCCGAGGACTGAACAAATGCAGTGTTTATTCGCGTAACAAACTCGAATTCAAATCTGTGGATGAGGCAATTCGAATGGCCTACCACGCTTAATTCAAAATGAACATTAAACAGGGTTCTTGACACTTTTATTCACAAACGCGTAGATACATAAAAGTTGAAGATAGTATCAGTAAGATTAACAGTTTCAAAATAGCGAATACTAAGAACATCGTGTTTACACACAGAGACAGCGCATTCATCAAAGAAACGTTGGAAATAAGCTCGTCTTACGTTGTTAATCACGGAATCCTGCGGCACAGCTCACGGTTCTATAGCTCTGTTAGTTTTATTTACTACAACTCTAGACTGACAAGAATACTGTTATTCTAAATACTTATATTATAACCGCCAAAGTTTGTATTGTACATTATGTATGTTTGACTCTTCACACAAAAACGAATGGACTTAGTTAGTACCTAATAGAGTATATGAGAATAACATAGGCTTTAATTTATAAAGATAGGTATTGTTTGAATTGACCGTAACATAACGACAATAAAATGAAATCTAAAAACACTGATTTTCTTAGCTATTGCATATTACAAACAAAGCTATTTACAATTGCAGTTGATATACTTACTCCAAAAAGAATTCTTGGAACACACGCCCTGTCAAATTGTAATTTAGTGTTTTTACGGAGCTTATCTTCAAGACACAGCTGTTTCATTCACAAACAAGCCCGAACCCGCGTACTTATCCGACTGCACATAATTTTCCTCCACATTACCTCTGGAGCCGTGGAAACCACATGTTTATTCCCATGCCTTTAAACCCCTTATTCTCTAAAAAAACACGCATTTCATAAAAATGCCGTGTTCTAAGTTCTGGCAACAAAAGTTGCCATGTTTTGAGATCTGGCAACAAAAGTTCCCAAGTTTACAAAGCTTTTAATTAAGTACTTAAGCAATAGTTAAATATACAGGGTTAGTATTGTAATTCGTAATTAAATAATTGTGACATTGTTTGATTCGAATAAAATACTGAATAGGATATATATGAATAAACTAAATATATGGTAGGTACTCTTCATTCTAAAACCTTATTTACAAGAGTGTGAACACGACAAAATAATATATTTTTTTTTTTTTTTTATCATCGTATTATATAAAAGTCGCTCACCCATTGATGACCCAGCATTTACGAATGAAAATACCAATATGATCGTGTTTAAGTTTCTAGTTGAACTATCTATAGATCGTTTGCAACGGTCTGTAGATATCTCAACTGTTTCTTATGTATTTTATATGCTAATATACATTTTGTAAATACTGTAATAATCGTAAGTTTGTTTGTAAATAAATTGTTTTGTCCGACAACTCAAAAAATAAATGTTTCCCTCTATCGCGGCGATAAAAATCGCTAACCGCGCGTTAGTGATCCAGCGTTTGTGAATAAAGACTCACAACTGATCCAGCGGAACTCGTTCTCAGCTGTGGCCCAAATCTCTTAATACCTCATACCTGAAACACGTTCACGAAATGTCCCAAAGAAATATTGAATAACGAGACCCAGGGACTTACGACAAATCCTACCGCGAGCTGCGGGGAGGGAATATAAGTCTTCTAATCTACGGGACAATTTCATATTGTTTTTGGATGTTTAGTTGTTTATTGCTGTTTTGTTTGATGACAAAGTCTTTGACTCAACTGTAGCTCTACCATGAGTTTTTACAATCTATTCTCGCAAGGGTCTGTAGTTAAAAAAATGTATGAAGATTTGTAAAGCGCCTCTAGCGGATAGTTGGGTACTTACTAAAAAAAATCTAATATTTACGTAACTGCTGTAGTAAAGTCAGGCGATTTTACTGTAGAGGTACTGAAACGGCTTGAACAACACTACAACTACACTTAATTAAATGATCTTTGTGAATTAACATACTTAATTTGATTTTTTATATATTTTTTTCTAATAGACATAGTTATAAAATATCGCATACAATTACAAAATAAAAGCTGCGGCTGTTAATATTTGTAAGTATCTAAATTACGTAATTTTATCAATACCAACTTAAAAAAACATAAATACTTACCTAGTTATATTAGAAAAAAACATTTTACATTGAAAAGTATCAATCAAACAAAAATAAATATATACCTTATAAATCAGAAATAAATATCTATTCTATACAAAATTCATAAACAAGAGATCCATACATAATAAGATTTACATAGCATGCGCATGCGTCGATCCTAGATTCCTAGGCGCGTGTTGAGTTACAGTATTCAGTTACCTTTGAACCGCCGCGGCGCAACCATCTAGAACATTCTTTAGTATTTTAACTTGAAATATTGTGAAATGAAGCTTGTCGTTTTGCATCACGGAAAATCGTAGTAGTACATGCTACTACTACTTAATTGAATGATGACTAGTTTTCTACTCTAAGTACTTACATATTTTGATATCTGTTTAACTGATTCTTGTTGATTAGTTTTTGAAGCGATACGTACTTTTATAAAAACTGAGTAATTACATTAAAATTAACATTATTTTTTAGTTTTGGTGAGCTTATTTTTGTATCGAAAGCTGAAACAAATAAGCCGACTTGACGATACTGACTGAAAAATCAAAATTAACTCTTGATACTGACAAAAACTCAAAACTCAAAAGAAACTTTATTAAATAAAATCACTTTGAATAAGCTTACACAGAATTGCCTGTCGCAATTGCCCAAAAAAAAAGAAGAAGACGTACCTTTTTTTTATGCATTATAGGCAAACGCTTGGCCGCAATCACATCTGATGTTAAATGATGATGCGGCCTACGGTGTAACGCGTTTGCCTAGATAGAACCTATTCACTCTCCTCTTAAAAACGTCCAAATTATATGTGTCTGGAAACACCGACGCACCTAATACACCTAATACTTGTCAAAATTCCTCTAAAATACTATAGAACTTTAATACACTCGAGAGCAATGAATCCGGGTCACTTAAAGAATCCTAAAAATCTCGGAAACTAAAAATGCTAGGTTAATGCAATAAATTGTATTTAATAGACAATGTAATACTCCTTAAATGAAGGTATTAAAACTTCTTAATTATTGTAAAGTAATATCATAAAAAAATTAAATTTGAAAAAGGGCCACTTTCGAAGATGGAACTACGAAATTACAGCATTTGGTTTTGCTTTTGTTTGTAATCTGTCATTTATGTGGGTACATAAACCATGTTGATAGTGCTCTATATTCATTATTCAAGCTGAAATTATGTCGCTTACGCCTGAAGAATGCACCAGAATACTTACAATGCTGGAAACCGGCCGGAGTCAGCGCGATTCAGCCAGGACTGTCGGTGTGTCGCTGTCAACAGTACAAAGAGTTCTCCGACGTTACGAAGAAACTGGTTCTAACCTACGCAGACCAGGAACGGGCAGAACCAGGTGTACCACAGCACGAGAAGACCGATACTTGGTGAACACCATGCTTCGAAATCGCTTTCTCACAGGAACTGAACTCACCAATCAGTTTCGACGCCTCGGAGGAAGTAACCCAAGTGCATGGACAGTAAGACGTCGGCTTGCTGAATCTAACTTAAAACCCCTTAGACCTGCAAACGGCCCTAAACTGGAGCGTGGGCATCGTATTTCGAGACTAAGATATGCCCAGAGCCACGTAAATTGGAGTATTGAAGATTGGTCAAAAGTTATGTTCTCCGACGAATCAAAATTTATGCTCTACAAGCACGATGGAAGACACAGAGTGTATCGAAGACCAGGGGAAAGATTCAAGCAAGCATGCATCGAAGAAAAAGTAGCCTACGGTGGTGGGTCTGTACTTGTGTGGGCCGGAATTTCTTCTGAAAGTCGCACAGAGCTGGTGATCATAGAAAACGGCTCTTTAACTAGCGTAAGATATGTGGAAGAAATCCTCAATGATCACGTTGGTCCATTTATGGTCAATTTAGGTGAGGATGCTATATTTATGCATGACAATGCCCGACCTCATACAGGTAGGATTGTGAATGACTACCTTCAAGAGATGAACATTACTCGTATGGAGTGGCCAGCGCGCAGCCCGGATATCAACCCGATCGAGCATGCTTGGGACGAGCTAGGCAGATGCGTAAAACAACGAAACCCTCCCCCAATCACGCTTCGTGAGCTCAAAATTGCTCTCACAGAGGAATGGGAGAATATTCCCCAAAATCGTATAAGGAACTTGGTGTACAGCATGCCAAACCGCGTAAACGCAGTAATGGAAGCACGAGGAGGCAATACGAAGTATTAAAATTCAAGAAAATCGTAATAAAGTTCAAAAATTTCATGTTTCCTATTTTTGTTTTAAGGAGAGATCAGCAGTTTTTTTCTTTATGTAATTTTGTGTTAATAAAATGTATGGTGACTCATATTTTTTTTACTTTCATTTAAGGAGTATTACATTGTCTATTAAATACAATTTATTGCATTAACCTATCATTTTTAGTTTCCGAGATTTTTAACATTCTTTAAGTGACCCGGATTCATTGCTCTCGAGTGTATTTACAATGCATAAGAATCTTTACCTTGACAGGCTAGTTTCTAGAACGTGCACGAACCAACCGACATTCACTATATTATATATTAGTGAGGTTGTACATACACGTACATGACAAGAGGCATGCAACCGCTTATGGAAGTACAGTCAGCAACATAAGTTGACTAATAAAAATATAATTTATTTATTCATTCAACAAAATCCACAGCTCTTAATATACAATTTACAAAACTTATAAACAACACATAAAGCCGATTATGGATTTACATTTAATTAGTAATAAGAAGTCGATAGGTAGTTATGTCCAATAATTAATATGAATATTACTATGGATTCTATGTATGTACATATTTACAAAATGTATACAAGTATTCTATCAGCAGTCTTGTTCCCATAGTACAAGCTTTGCTTAGTTTGGGACTAGAGTGATGTGTGAAATGTCCGTGAATATTTATAAAAAAAGAAAATTAAAGTACTTAGTAAAGAATTTTTCGATTTGAATTATTACATAGTTAAAATATTTATTTAATTTCAAAGGATTATTAATGAATTCATATAATACTTGTATTTACTACTAGTAGTACGCCCCGGCTTCGCACGGGTAGCTTATATAAAAAAATTCATTATAATATAGCCTATGTTCAGCGCAGATAATGTAGCTTCACAACAGTGAAATAATTTTTGAAATCGGTCCAGTAGTTTCGGAGCCTATTCGATGCAAACAAACAAACAAATAAACAAACAAACAAAAAAATATATTTACTATGATCAAGAGGATGTATGGAGTTTTTCAAGATAAGATTAATTACATACATACATAAATATTACAAACTTTGACATAATACTAAAAACACTCGGAAAATACGAATCAAGTTTTTTTATCCGTTATTTCGTAAAGCCATACATAAGATACTTATAAAAAAACTTTAAGAACAATAAATAATATTTTTGACAGTTGTATGTTAACTAATTTCAAAATAAAACAGGTTTTATGTAATTGCAAACTTTATAATTTATTTTTATTATTTAGATTAGAATTGAGATTAAAATAATAATTAATCATGTTAAACAAGTTATTCATGTGCTTATTAATAAATCATATTTTTAAATGTGTAATAT
The DNA here is from genome assembly GCA_932527185.1 of Ecliptopera silaceata. NCBI lineage: Eukaryota > Metazoa > Arthropoda > Insecta > Lepidoptera > Geometridae > Ecliptopera > Ecliptopera silaceata. The sequence continues at coordinate 966,899 of OW052208.1, read as the reverse complement.
ATATTAAAATTAGTGGAGCAATTCTCTAAACATTTACATTTTCAAAACATTTATTTCCATCACAGAAACATTTGCTCTCCGTGGGTATCGAACCCACGACTCACATTATGGAAGGCAGAACTACTTACTAAACTGTATATATTAGTAAGTACATTATATTTAATATGTGTGTAGTAATATATTTTCTTAAGACTAGTTTGACCCTTCAACCTACTAAACAAAATCCAAGCAAGTACAGTCGCCAACAGCTAACAAACAGACAGTGTAAGTAGGTACTGTCGCCAACAAAAACTAATTCACGTTTCCCAATATTAATAAATTCTCATCTCCGAGATCCCGTGCAATTTGCCCACGGCGCGGACAAAACCAGAAATTACGACTACCCTCATACTAAACAAGGGGGTTTCGTCGGGTGGAGATTTGGTTGTTTTCTTATATACTTGGCTACGTAAGCTATTGAATATATTGTTTATTTTGCTTATAATCATTATAAGTAACATACTTCAGCCAATTGAGACGTGCTGGAATCAGTTAGAGAAATATTATAACATACAAAAGATGGCAAAGAGCGAATACTCGTAATAAAATCGACTAAAAATATCGTGACGATTTTATTGGGATCGCATTCATAACAGTCAATTTGGCTGCTATTATTTTGTACCTACGCTTTATTATTTTATTTTAATTTTCTTTTTTTATCAAATCAGCAGTTTAGTTTTGAAATACATAATAGTAAATTCTCAAAACTATCTTCAAAATAACTTTAATCGGACAGTTCACTTCAGATAAATCCCACAACTCAAATCCGCAACATGTGACATCTATTCATCTCCCTTTCTCTCGCACGCCACAATAGTGCCGTCTCAGTTATATTTCCGGCTGGTTTCCGGCGTCCAGCTCTTCGGAAAAAGCGGGCTAAAGCGGGTAGTTAGAGAATCTTATACAGGAAGGGAGGAAATGATTTCTGTCGCCCTTATGGGATTCTGCGGGATGGATACTTATTTGGGATGTAATATGTTTAAAGTTATGTCACTTGAACTTTGAAGGGTCTGCTTTTTGAAGCACGATATTTGCATCGATATAGACCGAAAGAATGGGGGCCAAGCAAGCCTTGTTCAACTAAAAACTTCATGGTCCCTTAAATCGGAGTATAGATAAAGTTAAATCTGATATATCATCTAGTTTAAATGCAAAAACCTGTAATTAAAAGATCTATTAGCACAGGACCTGATACGAACTCACGACCTTGTGTTGCCACTAAACCTATTTAGTGATATAATTAATTTAAAAATATAGCTTATTAATTTTGATAATTCATTAATTTTAAATATAATTTCAGAATATGGACGTGTAATATAAATGACTTATATTAATAAAACAAATGAAATATGTCAATATTCCCGCCAAGGAAAATATACCACAATAATTAATACTTAGCAATCTGATCCTGCCAGAGTTTGGCGAAAGGGTTTCCATGTTTGCGAGGGCGGGTTCGGTTCCCGGGTAGGGTAGATTACGGGCTATCGTATTCGTTTGCTTAGGATTGAGGATTTGGGCAGGGTTGGATGTTTTGCTTGTTTTGAGACCGAACTAGCTTAGGGTTTTTGGTTCTCTCATCAACGAAATACCGTGTAAATTATTTCAAAATGCAGTTACACTGTTATAATTTGGATGGTGGATTGTGACAGTTTGAATGTGTTCTTGTGAATATCAGCATTTCAAAAAAAATCAAGGAAAGTGCTTAATTAATTAAGTAATTCTTTAAAAAATATTTAGAGAATAACTTTATTCCTGTGACTAAGAAAGAAACCTTATTAGCAAAGATCCACTTAACCCTAAAAGTAACCAAAAAAACCAATAACCCAACTACGACCATATTTCCAACTCCCAACTCCCATTGACACCATAACATCGCAAAAACACCATCAAATCACAAGAAAGTACCAGGAGCGCATAAACAAGAACAAGTCTCATAAAAGGCGAGGTGTAGTTACAGGACTGACCAAAATTGGCCGTTCCGTATCGGCTCCATCGGGTCAGCTCCATGAGGGTCCGAGCCCCCACTTCCCCCCCTCTTTGGGGTAGGAGGGGGTGTCGTTAAGATAAGTTCATATCTCTCGGGTTACGGATAGGGCAGTATGAGAAAATTTTGTCGTGGTCAGTTTTAATTACTTTTTGATTTATTGACTAAATTATGTAAAATTTTTGTTTGCACTGCTTGTTTTCGATTACGCTATTTTTGAAGAGAAATATGTATCGGAAATATCGATTAATTTTTAAATCCAGTCTTTTTATTACTAAGTTAGTAAAAATGAACAAACTTAAGATTACTTATTAAGAACTTACTTGAAAAATCTAAGTAGTTGAGGTACATAATTAATGTTAAAAAAAACAGTAAGTACTCTTTTTTTGTTATCAAAGGTCTCAAAAGAACAGATACGATATTATCCTGTTCAAAGGCCTCAAAGAAACAAATACGAAGCCTCCCAAAAATATATCCGTTATATTCTTTTTTTTTATCCTCGAAAAAATCTGTATTTCTCAAATACGTTGTTTTCCCGCTAGGCCGTGCGTTTAGCTCACGTACAGGATATTGGATTACATGTATGATATGGCATGCATATTTAAACTGATATACTCGCATAACTTTGCTAAAGTTGGCACTGTTTACTTAAAATAACATAACGTAAGTTTTTCATTTTTATTTTATAGTTATACATGAAAATATTTTATAATTATACACCTTAATAATTTTAATTCAGTACTTAAAATCAAGAGTTTCCTGAAAAAAAAATCGAATTACGAATGGGCCTTTATTTTTGATTTGGTATATGATCTTTATTAACCCAAATAAACACTAATTTACACAATCTTAGAAATGGTACGTTACTATCTAATGCTAAACTAGGTAAGTATGTATTTTGAAAACTATTTTTTACTTCTATAATTATATTATTAGATTTTTTTAAGCAATCCATCAGATTAACTTATCTGTATGGGCTTTATAAATATAAATACTTTTTTTTTATTTAAAGATACATATTCTGTCAAAAAAACCATAAAAATCTTACTAAAAAAAGTATATTTCCGTTCTGCAGCCATCCTTTTCTAAATAAGACGGCTATAAGTCACATTCGCAATATCCGCACGAAAAATCCACCATTTGATTAATGCATTCAGTTGTCACACTTAATATTACTGTTATATAAGCTTTGTTACACCTTATACAGGGTGTACAAATAACACTCTCGAAAACAGTTTAGACAGTGAATAATAATACAAAGTATTTATATTTGCTACGGTCTGTAGATAGCTCAACTGTTTCTTATGTATTTTATATGTCTATGTACATTTTGTAAATTGTAATAGTCGTAAGTTTGTTTGTAAGTATATAAGACTTTAAATGAATAAACATTCACACAACGTTCTGTTTCGTGTATTCTCACGTAGGTAAACTAAGCAAAGCTTAAAGAAATATCGCTAACCAGAGATCTCTACCAAATAACCTTAGACAAGATCTTAAGATAAATTACAGTTATTTTACCACTTATCAAAAACAAAAACTTAACAAAAAAATATGATTGGATCTCAGCGATCGTGACTATTTTGCTAAAACTTTATTGTAGGTACGTTGTAATAGATAAAAAACAGACAAAATCCCCCAATCGTTAATTTATAGAAAAACATCATTACCTTATATACCAAAACAGCCTTATCTTTCAATACTACATTTTCTGCGACCTACAGCGCAAAGATATTTTTTCATAAAATAATTGTCAGTCACACCCGCTTTTACACCCTGTATCCACCCTGTAGTACATCAGAAGGAGTTAAAGGAAATCTAGGGTATATTAAAAAGGGATGGGGTGTACCCTATTTACGACGCGGCACCTGTGCACGAATTATTAAGATGGTCTACAATATGAACCTGCATTCGCCATCTTGTATTTACATTTTATACATCTGTATGAAATACTATTAATATAAAATACCTTGTGTTGGCGTGACGACTTGGATACTTTTGACGGAGCCTGATGGGAAGCGGCGGCTGATAGAAAGGAATGGAGAAAAAGGGGGGAGACCTTTGCCCAGCAGTGGGACAGTACAGGTTAATAAAAAAAAATACCTTATAGAACAGCGGTATGGAATTTTGCGTAAGTATTTTTTTCTTTTTATGTGATAAAATAAACACATAACAGAAGACGTCATAATTTAATGTTAAGAGGTTTAACCATGTTTTTGAAAACGACTTCAAAAAATGAGTAATTTATCAATTCGACTGTAAGGTTTTTTATATTTTTGTAATCAATTATTTTGTCAACTATAAATCGATTTTAATAAATAATTATTATAACTGATTGTTATACATTTGATCAATATATTACTTTTACTATATGATTTATCCTTTAAAATCTGCATTATATTTTTGTAACAAAATACATATAAGTAATTAATTTTATCTGTAATTATTTTTATGTACAATAATGTGTTATCTATAAATCTTAGTGTCTATAAATTATCGTGATATTTTATTCGCTAATTAACCGAAAACATCATTATTTTTATCAGCATTTAAAATGTCTAGTGGAAATTGTATCTCTATTACATTCCTATTAAACATAAGAGTAATAATAAGTTAGACTATAGCTTGCTTGAAAGTTTCGTAAGCAGATTTGTGTATGAACAGCAACTAGACATGAGTTATGTTCATACACATGCTCGGTGGAGCGATGCAGAAGATGTTAAGAATCACTCAACATCAGGTGGGCCATTTTTCACCATTACTCAAATAAATACCTTTTAATACTTTATCAGTCAACAACATCATTGTTTATTGCAATATCTTTTTTGTATGAGAACCTAGGGCCTAGATAAACTTAACATAGGCTTAAAGGCACTAATTTAAAAAATATATGTATGTAAAATTATATACATAGATAAATAAGTAAAAATACACAGAAATATGCTAAATAGAGAAGCAAGAGTATACCCAGCAGTGGGCTTATACTGATGATGATGATGATGAAGTAAATAAGAGTATCGAGTGGGTACTTGAAAGTATTTTGTCATCACGACTCAGTTGTTAGTAGCTGTGCCTTCTATGCTGTAGCAAACATTATAATTTTTCTATGTTTAGGGCCAGTGTATGTGTATACATAAAAAGTCTATAACCATGGCAATTTTTTTATGTATGATCTGAGATGAATTATCTTTTTTTTTTTACAAGTTTTAGGCAAGCGTTTTTCCGCCATCTCACCCGTCTCACCCGCGATCTCACCAATGTTAAGTGACGATTCGGTCTATGGTCCTATACTTATACCTCTTAAAAGCTGCTTGTTCTACCATCTGCTGAAGCATGCACCTGTATAGGGGTCATTAAATGCCACACGTCAATACAACGTCACATTTTAATTGGACTTTAATTTATTGCTGGCGTTTTTTTACGATTAATTAATCACTATGTATTGGTATTTAATTTTTATTTGCTATAAATTATCGTGAAATTTTATATTAGGTACAAAATAAAAGCAATACTTGTTATAGAATCATTTTTGTTCATACTGTATTTTTATTTTATTCAAAATATTTTTTCCTGTTGATAAGGTTAATCTATTGAAAAATGTATGCGAGAACAGATGGACAGAAAGACAAAATCATTGTAGGCCTATCTTAAACTAAGTCACGTCGTCGCTCGCTCGGTCGATTAAAAAATCATCTTGATCAGTTAGAAGTAAACCATTTTAAAAATGCACGCGAGTTTTCTTTTCTGCGTCATGACGATAAAATAATAAAATAAAATAAATTCAGTAAAATCACGCAGATCATTAGATCATCTTATCTACTAGGTGATTCTAGGTGCCAGTTCCACACGACCAGAGCCTAGACGAACAGGCAAAATTCTCGTACACACTCTACATTCCTACGTCCTAAAAACTTCTCAGTCAAAATACTTAAATAGGTCAGTCCAATATGATCTCTTCGACAACACTTTAAATTCCGAAACAAGCTCCCGATAAAAAGGTAAACGGGGGTACCCCTGACCGAACATAACTTGAAGGGTTAGCTTATTATTTATTCATAAGGCAAAACACTTTGACCGTTCGTCTATTACGACGGAATGGACAGTCCGACCTATGAATATTTAAAAAGGTGCGCGATTGTACCAAAACTCAAGTTTTTTTAAAACGTGCCAAATGTTTTGTACCCCTATCCCTTGAGATTCTGTTAAGTACTGAGCGCTTTTAACCTGAAAAGAGAGATATAAGTGATTCAAAAAGAAAATATTTAGATGTCTTTACGTAGACTAAATAGATTAAAGAACATTCTTTAATGCACACCTTATATGACTAATTGAAAATAACAGGTTTTTTTTACAAAATGCACTAAGGGTGGTCTTATCGCTACGATAGTGATTTCTTTCAGACAACCTTTGTGTTTTTGCGTTTAAAGAATAGTCAAAATCAAAACTACTTTATTCAGTAAAATCACAAGGATCATTTAGAATAGTTTCAAAGTGATGCCTCATAGATCACGCTCTTTATGGTTTTATCCTCACCGCTCTTCTACCGTTTATAACGTCTAGTTTCGTGTTGTATAATTAGCGATAACCGAGTGCACATACAAAGGCTAAACTTAAGTTGTAAATTTCAGTCAAACAGAATGGGTTACACGCGGGAATTTTTCCCCGAACTCACCATTTCCTGCAAAAGTTGCTGCAAGTAATCTAAAGTTGGGTACCAAGGCAGCAGAAGCTATTTAGATGCACATCTTAACTCGGTCGTATATCTAGATTGTGGAAGTTACCCGGCCAACTCTGAAAGTGTTTCCGCTAGTTTTTTTTGCGAGTGTGGACGCTGTTATCCCTGAATGAATTGTTGTTTTTTATATACACGGGGTGAGTTTATTTGCTTACTTTACTCGTAAAAAAGTCATTGGGTAATTTTAATACTTCAAATGCAGCATTTTTGATGAATTTGAGGAAATAATTAGTCGTAAATATTATGTATTAAACCTACATGTTTAAAGCCTATTTTCCCAGTGGAAAACCAATCTAAAATTAAAATTATGCATTCTATTCAAAATATTTGTCACCCTTAATAACCCCAAAACAGGGTCAACCGGGTCAACCGGGTCAAGCTCTGCGTCTCGCTGATAATGTGTATTTACCGGGATGAGTTATTGGCTCACGTTTCGCTATTTTGACGTTATTTTAGTCACAAACCTGCTATTTTGATGCCGTGTTATTTTAGATAAATTACTGTTTGTAAAAGGATTTTTAATGTGAGCGTTACACGTAAATTATGAGCATATATTTCATTAGATAGCCTGATGAAGCTTGAAGCCTGCCGGGCATTTGTCGAAGAAAGTTTTAGGTAAACTCATAATAAACTTATCCAAGTTTGTAAGAATTCCATCTCGACAGCGCGATTGTCTACAAACAAGATGTACACAATAAGATACTCTCAATTACAAATGGCTCAGCTACCTTAATCCAATTTGTTTTGTTCATCCCCTTACATTGTTACATTGATAACTAAATTGCCATAAATCATTAGACTTCTGTAGACGTGCTTTTTATCTCGCCACTATCTCATTTCCCTGTGCCTGAGGGCTGCAGGGGTCAGACCAGTCGTGCTTGCATAATTCCTGTACCAGGGGGCCAGATAGGGTAGGAGCTTAGCTAATCAGAGCCGCTGGGCGATTAAACCCGGGCAGATAATGCCTTTCGCGCGATCGGCCGCTGACCACCTCGGGACTTCTGACCGCCTGGTCCACCCTTGAGATTTCCCGATAATCCTCGGCTTTTCCTTGGTCCATTTGACATTTGAATAGGATTAGTTTAGGCAATTGGAATTATAAACTTTAGTGTCATTAAACTCAAAATGTGTTGTGTACTGCTATTTAACTGCTGAATATAATTTATTTATTTACAAATAGAATCGAAACACATGGTTTTCATTACGCTATAAAATCTACAGTCTCAGTTACAGCTCGATTTAATTTCTTACTGTTTTTTTTATCGATCAAAAGTCACGTTGCAAAATACACGTATAAAGTCCATTTATTTGTTCTTGATACATCGTGATCGAGTTAATTCACAAGATTTACTACCCAGCCGATTGATTGCTAATAAACCGATGGATATTTTCAGTTTACGATTGTCGGGTCATTTAGACCCGCGGTCGTGTTTCAATTACTTAGGTGGACGAAACACAGGCATTGAGTCGGGTCTAGAAGACCCTAGATAATTATCTACTAGTTTTACGTTTTATTGCGATTGTGGTTATATTTTTCTAATTATGTTTTTTTTGTTACAGGTAAGAGAAGAAACTGGTTTGTATAAATGGCTTTTTTTATTTAGCTGTTGTTTTTAAAGTATTTAACATTAGGTATATTTTGAAAACAGTCATACGTAATTGGCAATTGTAATTTCATGAATACATTTATCCTTTATATTCTACAGCTCTCTAGTAGTCAAAATAATGTACGCATACATTATTTATTTAGGTAAAAGTATTGAAAAATACAATATTTGGCAACAACATCCATTAATTCCGGTATTCCCGTGCGCGTTATATCGGGATACTCTTTTTTCGCGCCAGTTCATAACTCCGGGAATAAGTAAAGTTTAAGCGCCATTACTGGAATTGCTTGGACACAGCTGAAAAGGTACAGTTCACTCACTTTTTATTTAAAATACAACATACATTTGTTCTTCGAAACCTTGCCTAGAGTAAAGGTTTTGTAAGTAATCTGAAAAACATATTCATAAATAAATAAATAAACAACATACGATGTATGATAATAATGTACGATCTGCTAATATTTATTCCGGGTGTTCTGAGTATTTTATATGTATAATAAAAATATCTATCTATGTAATATATTGTATTATGTATGTCAGTCTTCTAGTACCCATAACACAAACTCTGCTTAGCTTGGGGCTAGATGATGTTGTGTGGATTGTTCAGCAATATTTATTTATTTATTTACATACGTGCATTTTGTGTAAATTATGTGAATAAAGTAGATACAATCATAATTTTGTATATCGACGTGCACAGCTGAACATTTATATTTAGGAAGATTTCCAAAAAAAATAATATCTTCCATGCATCTGTTTTACGTTATTTTAAAAATGATGAAAGTCAATCAATAAAGAAATGGAAGAAACCAATCAATCATAGTAAAGAGTTATATTGTACGGAATGTTATCGCGTACCTTAATGTTATTTTTCTCGACGTTTCGGCTAAGTTGCAATATCCGTCGCGGGCAGACTTTTTTAAAACATTCTATTGAAATGTTTTGTTTTTTTGTGTTCCAAATAAAAAGAAATATTTTTGTCATAAAATAAATAAAAGCTATTTCCTTATGGCTACTTTTTATGTGCAGTAAATGTCCCAGCGGCTATATCGATGGTCTATGTCCGCTCCGGCCCGTCACAGAGGATTTGCGAAGGCCGCTAGCATTTTGGAGATTCCACTAAAAATATCCAAGTGGTTACCAATTTTGATAATGCTATGGATGGGGATTAAAATGGGTTTTAATGATTTATTAAGCTTGTGCTCGTGACGTCACTATGACTTTATATATTTACTCCTTTTGAAAAGGAAAAAGTTGTTTGTAGATGACATAAGGTTTATGATTCATCAAAAAAAGGTTTTAATGTTAAAATATATTTTTATAAATAACAGATACTTATACAAAAAAAATTGCTAGATTCTTTTTTTTAATTTACATTGCTCGAGAGTTCGAGGTTGATTTATCTGTGACAGCTTTTTATACTAGAAATTAAAATACATTGTTACTTAAATCCAAAACAATAAACCAATAGCAAAGTATGAAACAATTACTTAACCTGAAACTACCCCCCACTGCCCACCCCCACTCCAATAGCCATTTTCATAATGCACCGCCTTCTTTAAAGTTAACACTTTTAAATAATTGCCAGAAGGCAAGACGGGTATGCGGGACCCAGGTGTGAGCGGGAGCGTTTTCTACCAGGCTGTTGAAGGGTTAGTCAAAGTCAAAGTCAAAGATTTCTTTGTTCAATAAAATCACAAGGATCATTTGGAATCGTCTTACATACTAGGTGATTCTAGGTGCCAGTTCCACGTGACCAGAGCCTAGAAGAACGGGCAAGAAACTTACGGCCTGGTTCCTACCGTTTTTTATAAAAATCTTTATATGATCCTTCACTCTAACAGGAGAGAGGAGAGAGAATAGGTTCTATCTAGGCAATCGTACACAGCAGGCCATTGATGATGGCCTGGTAGGATTGCGGTCAAGCGTTTGCCTATAATATATTGAAAAAATTAAGGGCATTTTACACATGACGTTCTGGTCCCTAACTGCTATGGGAACTAGATTGCTGATAAAATACTTGTACTTTTTTGTAAACACATACATAGAATAGTTACGCCTAGACTCGGAACATCAATGTTCATCACACAAACATTGGATCTCAGTGCGGATTGAACCCACGACCCACAACATAGAAGGCAGAACTACGAACTGAGCTGTGACGCCTGTCAAAACATTTAGTAGAATCTCCTGATAGGTAGTAGTTGAATCTAGTTTTAATGAGAATATTTGGTTCATCATCATCATCACCCGCAGCGTGACTTGACCCACTGCTGGGTATAGGCCTCTCTCTGCTCTTTCCAGTCCGCTCAGAATCGCGAGAATATTTGGTTAATTAACATAATTTTGGCCATTTTTAGTTCTGTCAAAGTTACTATTTTGCACCAAATATACTTAGCCAGTTGTCGACAAGTAGAACATTACCCCCCCCCCCCTACACCCCTTCCCCCTACAAAACGTGCAGTCTAGCCGGAGTAGTAAATCGCACCTGACTTCACTCGACATTAAAAATGCCATTTGAATAGCGCTTAGTGAACTGTAGCGTTTGGGGGTCGTTTTAATATATTTTTGCTTTATTTTTATGCATATTAGAAAACTAGTGAGGTTCTTTCCAAAGGTATGGTTGCCGGTGCTTTATAAGTAAGTAAATAAATAAATAATGCACGACAATCCACACAACATCATCTAGACCCAAGCTAAGCAGAGCTTGTGTTATGGGTACTAGAAGACTGACATACTTAATACAATACATTACAAAGATAGATAACTTATATTATACATATTAAATACCCAGGACACAATCGCAAGCTCCTTCAATTGTCTTTGTCACTAAATAAACAAATAATCTGATTCAAAAGACATTTTCGCATTTGTAACATAATCTTACAAATACAGAAAGTTGCAGATTGTATCAGATATAGACTTGTAAGCTAGAATGTGATTGGCTGGCCGCCAGACTTATGTCTTGTATGATTGGTCTGGGCCGTTTGGGCGTTTGCTGCCTAGAATTAGGTATTTCCAATAGAATTTGCTAGCTTGAGAGTAGACATAGATTTTATTATAGCTACAAGATATTAAAATTATCTGGTTGATAACAAGTTGTGTTAGAAGATTTTTGTCTAACGAGTTTGATAGTGACTGAAATAAATCCTCATTTGATAAATAAAAAAATGAACTAATTGTATAGAGATACAAAGGATCAGTTTTTGATAATCCAATGTATTTAATAAAGTTCCTAGTTAAAGTAGTAAAATTAATAATCGCAGAGTAGTCGTACCTACTTTTAGTTTTTTTTTCTAGGCAATATTAATCTCTAAAGTTACTTATAACAAGACCAATTACATTTATTTGACAAAAGTGTAAAGCCTTTTGAACAAGACACAAAAATAATTCAAATTGCTTACGAACGCAAATAAAAAAATAATCATAATAATTTCTTATTTTTCAATTCAATAATTTTAATTCAAAAGTATTAAAAATACAATCTAACAGTCCCTTTGAGACAATCCACTCAAAGATAAAACATAAAATCCGAAAATTTTCCTCAAAACCGCTCCGCGAATTCAACAGTCGCAATAAGGCCGTGCGCACACCGGCGCATGAAGACGTCGAAGGGACGCGCGTACAATGGGCGCGGACAATAGCGCGCGATAACCACGCCACTCCGTCACTCCGCTGACAGGGTTATCGGACGCCGGGCGATGCGGAACGAGGTGCAAGCGGAAGCGGGGACCGCTTGTGGGGAACAAACAGGCGATTTTACAAAAATATTCTAATTACATTTTGTGAGGACATGGACATTTATATCATGAATATTATTTTAACTCCATGTTCGTGTTCAAACAGGGCATGGTATAACAATTTGGAGTACATGTCAAGTAAGAAAGAGTTTGATGTGTAAATTCTTGACGCGATGACAGCAAAACTTTTACAATAATATACCTTCTAAAGAAATTGAGGTAAACTCTCAAAAACAGTATTAACATAGGTATATATTATAGGTATATTTTGTAACTTCATCAGCCTATGATTTCATCGCAATAAACATCATAAATTTTTAAATTCCAATAATCGCTGCACGCCTACACTTGCGGCACACGAACGCCGTTACAGCGTATTGTTAATGTGGTTGTGAATTCCGCCAGTGAACACGCCTCTTTATGTTTCGTACGTTGATTGGGTTTATCGCTCGTCTAGTGTGTTGGCTACCTAACAATGCCTTACAAGATACTGTGCTTTACCTAGTTTAATTAATGCCTTGTTGTGAATTGTCAAATCTCTTGTTTTAGGACTGAGATAAGCCCTTATTTAAGCTGGTATTTATCAATAAACATTTCGCGAGCGCTGAGATAAAAGCAATTAGGGAGAATACTCTGATATTTATTGCAGAAGTTGAGTTTGGAGATTGGTAGATCGCTTGCTTTTTTGTCGCTAGTGAATCTTGGCTTTATCTTTTCGAAAATAGAACAACAGTTTTACGACAGATTTACTAAGAGTTTGTATGAGTGGTGGAAAGCTACGCATAAGAGAAAGTTAAGTTTTTTTGTAATAGAATCAGATGAAATTACTTAAAAATGCCCGAAGGTTGTCTTCTGTAGGTATCTAGCATTCTCAAAGCTTTTATATTTAAATTGTTACAAGCATACCAGGACAATATAACCAGCGCATAGTTCAAAGAAACTACGAACAAAGTGAAACCAGTCCGTTTGATTAGGCCCGTTCTTAGCACGCCCGCCCGAGGGCGCACTTTGTGCTTGTATCAAAGCTTTGTGCTCTTGTCGATTGCTGCTCGCCTAGTACATTGACGTGACGCGATTGAAATTCATCCTAGATTGATGGTTGCAAAGGATTGGAAGATATTTCGACAAGTTATTCCATTGTACCAGAAAGAAACTGTATATTGTTGAAATAAATTTATCTTATCTTATCTTATCTTATCTAAAATTATTCACGTTTTGGCAACACCGATACAAACAGCAAAGTTGCTAGAGTCAAATAACAGTCAAGTCTTATAAGGAAATGGGCATGTGGGTGTCTTGAAAAACAAAACATATTTGCACATCATGCAGTAGCTCTACCATGAGTTTTTACTATACTCGCTAGCGTCTGTAGTTAAAAAAATGTATGAAGATTTGTACAGCGCCTCTAGCGGATAGTTGGGTACTAAAATTCGTTATACTAATATTTACGTAACTACTGTAGTAAAGTCAGGCGATTTTACTGTGACAACTCATGGTAGAGGTACAGATATCAAAGCTAGATTTCCAACAATCGGCATTTAAAATGACAGTCATCGATTTCATTCACATGTTTGAAAAAGGTAAAATGTACACTGCAGTGCAAAAAAAATGTCACAATCCGCGCGAATGTCAATAAAATTGGATCTTTACGCGCGATATCTCGCGAACAACCACGTAACGCGATGCACTTCAACTATTCTCGTTCGTTCGAAAAATGAATTTTAGTTTTCTTTTTTATAGAGGCCGAGATCCAAAAAGGTTTGATTATACAGAACAAAAATAGTTCTGTTTTTATGTGAATTCCTAATCAAATTGGTGTAAGGAATATGATTGATGGTTGCTTTTCTACACCTGATTTCTCAGATCACGAACCTTCATGATCATCTTGTGCCTTTTTTCTGCTTAAACATTATCAACACCTACCAACTCTACAATGTTTTATGTATGTGCCCTTTTCCCCACAAATCATTTTTTAAACACTTTTTGTGTTATTGTAAAATATAGATAACTGGTACGTTTTATTTTACTGAACTGACAAGAAAAGACAGGAGTACAAGCTTTTATCACTTTAACCACCTTTAGATTTCACAAATCGGCTCTACGTGACTCGATACAGTATTCAATCACGCGGTGGAGAGACAAAACCTACTATTTTGCTCATTTTTCCCGATTTTCCAGCCTCTGTTACTCCCTCGGATAGTGTGAATAGCTAACGGCTACCTGTAAAGGTGACTGACGTGCTATTTTAAGGTTTAAATGCAGTTTTAAAACGGGAACAGTTTTTCTACGTTCGATGTCGCCGCGATTGACAGCACGATCGCGCCATTTTGTCTACCGCAGCTTTGCTTCTACCTCCAGACCAGACAGTGATTAGTCAGCACATGTACGCTGTCGTCGGCTAATTTTAACGTCTTTTTACACTTCAAACTTGACGTTCTCTTTTTGAATTTCAGCGAAGTGACAATGTAGTTTTAAAGTTACATGTCCCGCCTTTCTGTCAGTCAGTGCCGGTGGTCTTCTATTCAACAATTCGGAGATGTGTTAAGTGACACGGTGACACGAATAGTCATTGTAGACTCGTTTCACAGAAATCTATTTAAGATTATCTCGGTAGAATTGTAAATTGGTCGGTTTTGTGTTTAACTAGCGCGTAAAGAAACTATAACACTATTACCGCCACATTAACAAAGTCATCCACCACGTTCCCCCATCAAAATCCCTCATAAAAGCTATATCGTATGACACGTTTACCGTTCCCAACAAAGATGCTCTCAGACTAAAAGCCACCGCTATTAGAACAAAATGGTCTATCAAAATTATAATATCAATTACCGATGCATTAACAATTCATATCAGAACTCAGACGTAGCAGAAACAGGAATCTCATATACGTAATGTTATTATTGTGGGAGCGGGATGGTGGGATGGTACGCGGCGAGTGCGAAGAGGGGACAAGGCAGCCGACGTCGGAGAGCTGTCAAAATGTCAAATTTCAGAACGTAGCTCGGCGCAGCAACTTCAAACGTGCCCCTACCGTTGGCATGCAGTGTACGGGCGCTCGCTACCTCTAATATAGTTATGGCGCCCTGGTACCCGGCGTGTTAATATTCATGCATCTCATCCGACTCTTCCTAGGAACACGGAGCCATTTTCGTGAAAGCCTCGCCCGTACTATGAATATGAATGAATGATTCGTTCGCTTCTTGGATTAAACTTTTGGATGCGGTCGACCGTTGGATTTCATTTTGCTGAAAGTTTTAACTTCCAACTCCATTGAATATTGAATGAGGGAATGTAGACCGGCTATATCTGGAATCAGATTTTAATTTTTGATTCGAGGTCAGCTGGAGCCGCTCAACGTTTCACAAACTATTGTTTTCATCCGATGCTCCACCATGCAAACAGAGAAATGTTTTCGCATCGAATTTTATTTGGCTTAAAAAACGAAATTAAAATTTCGTTTTCCATCCGCTGGCGGGCATCAGCGCGTCCATTTGCAACAAAGTAACCGACTAAAAATGAAATTGAAAATTCCAATTCTATTTCCTGGTAAAACAGGCGGTGGTTCCTATTTCATCTCGAAAACCGACTGTCCCTCACTCTTGACGTGGAGGATATTGGCTACTGCCCGAAAATGAGAAGCAAAAGAACAATTTTGACGTTTCAATATGCACTCAACGATACTGCTCAATTAAAAAGAAATCGTCCCACGAATTTCCACTTTGTTCGAAAGTACGTGAAACTCCGGGTCTTATTACATTTCGCAGATTCGTGAATAACAAGCTCGCACTTGACTTGCGGTATTTATGAACGTCAATCACAACTGTCAGAAGTGACAGTTATCAAATCCCCCAGGAATGGCGGAAGGACGCTCGTTCCCAATTTGAAAAACACACGTTTGCGTTGTTAGTGCGCGTGCTTCGGTGATTAGTGTTTTTGAAAATGGAATCGGAGATCGTGTCGCCTTCGGGTGTGACGCCCACAAGATGGCCGCGCTAATCATCAAGCATTCGCGGGAAAAGAAATGATATACAATTTTATTGAAGCGATGTGTTATTACCGACTAAACCTGTAATTATTGGAGCTTTGCGCGTGGGAAGGGATAGAAAAAAAAACTTTGAACTCGTTTAGGCTCGTGCTCTATAATTGCACCGCCATTCGTGAGTGGAAATAACAATGTGATTGTTATCTAATTTCTGCCTTTTGTCTTTAATGAATGGGTCCGGCTACATAAGCATTCGTCTAACTATATACATAACGTGTAATTTACACTTCATTACTGCTTTTCTTAGAAACCTCCACGCTTCTCATTAGTATTGTAATTTTGCTTCGATGAGTAGTTTACAGCATCATGAACCATTATAACATATTCAATAGGTACTAACTAACTTTTTGAACAATATCCACAACTCAATTCTGACATTTGACGCTTAGTCAATGACAGTACAGCAAATCCTATATTGATGATATATCTTTTAATTCTCTCAGATATCCAAGTATCTATAGATCGTTTGCAACGGTCTGTAGATAGCTCAACTGTTTCTTATGTATTTTATATGACAATGTACATTTTGTAAATACTGTATAGTCGTAAGTTTGGTTGTGAATAAAGTTAGTATTAAATCCAGTTTGAACCGGTAAAATGAAGTTGCCATATCGTCCTTAATTAGTTCGTTCTGGTCGAGTGCTCTAAGATCCAGTCCTTGACCAGGTCATTATTTAAACCAAGGTCTGTCGGATCCGATCGGCCTGACTGATTTATCGGGTGTCATTCTAATGCTCAGCCTGTTCGGCCTGGAGACGTGTGACGTCTTGAAACTAACCCTTAAGTCGTGGTTTTCTGAAAACTAGTGTTTGTGATTACGAACATAATATAACACTTAGCTGTCTTCAAAATTTAATTAATTGTACTTAGCAACTTGTCATAAAATCCATAAACCCAGAAGTCGAATCAAAATGTAATTCTTATTGGAGTCTTTTAATACTTAAATAGGCTGGATATTCACACTTTATTTATTTACTAGTAGTACGCCCCGGCTTCGCACGGGTAGCCTATATAAATAAATATCATTATAATATAGCTAATTATGTTACTCAGTATAAATGTATTTTCGAAATGATAAAAAATATAGACCCTATAGTATGTAACCCCCCCGCATATACTCCCGTGACCGGCAGCGGCGCGGCGCCCGCTGACTTTTTTCTAATAAGTACTTACATTTTTGAACTCGTGATATCTTTCGAATGGAATGTCCGAATTCAATAATTTAAAAAGTAATAGAAAGGTATTGAAGCAGTCTTAATTTTAAAGTAATTTATTTAGATAAGGATTAATACCTAAGTACAAATATAGAACGTTTTCTGGCATCGTCATTTTAATTATATTTTTTTGATATTAAAACACTTATTATGACATATCTATAATAGTTAGACATATGCTGTCGCTGACTTTTTTGTGGATGATGATGTGTTCTACAAAATTGTAGTACATAATTTCTTTCTATCATCAATAGTTTCCGCAGCGCACGCGATGTAAGGAATTTCTTATACACCTTGGGTTACATAATTGAAGTTTTAGTAAGGATCCCTAATTTTTTTGAAAATATAATATAGCCTATGTTCAGCACAGATAATGTAGCTTCACAACAGTGAAAGAATATTTGAAATCGGTCCAGTAGTTTCGGAGCCTATTCGATGCAAACAAACAAACAAACAAACAAACAATCAAATCTTTCCTCTTTATAATATTAGTTTAGATTTACTTTGGTACAGACGCAGGAATCAAACCTGCATATGAGTTCAGGTGCGAGTTAGTCAAGGCCAGTTTTGGTTAGCCTTAGAACGAGGAACTGCAGATTCACCTTATTTTATTCTTCCTGATGTACGGGAATATCAAGTTTACCTATTTAGAATAACTAAACACTGCGAGAATTACAAAACAGCGTTTGCAGTAATGTGTAATTCTCCCTGTAATTTATCACAAATCTCATCAAAATCAGGGAGCATTCGATCAATTTATCAGGGCACCAGTTTCGGGCATTAGGACAAGGGTCGCGAGGGCGGACCCGCCCCAGCCCTCGGGCTCCGCTGGCGACAGCAGTTTGGCGTGGCACCAGGCGCCCAGAACCGTGTAGGCACGTGTAGAAACGCCCTGGTTGATTCGAGGCGCTAGGCTTACTTATGTCGATTGGCGATTTGATTATATTTGGAATAATCTTTGTTTGTGATCAACTTGTTTCTGATGCTCTTTGAACTTTTAGGCAGTTCTTGAAACTATTTCTTTATACGTTGTTTCGTAAAGAATTCGTAAAGCTAGAAATCAAGCGCAAAATGTAATTGTTTATAAAATATGAGGTTTCTAAGCATATTTTCTTTGAATCTTACCGTCTTAGAATTTCTGAAACTTATCTCATACTCTTAAATAAAAGCAAAATTTAATCTGGTGTGTATTTTCCCTAAATTCAAGTAAAGTTATTCCCAGCTAAAGTTATGGCTACAGAATTCAAATCGCAACAGCGAACCAAATTAAATTTCTCAAGAATCTTGTTAATAACATACCAAGGCTTCAGCCGGTATCGCAACTACCAGGCAAACATAGGGCGGAATGGAATGTTCAAATATTTGCCGGCGCCGCCTCTTCGAGATACCTCCGTCCCTCCTAGTTGTTATGTAATCCTGGTATCTCGGAATAACAATTGTAATGATTTTTTTGAAATAACAAAGGGGATTTATTTTGTACAGATTGTTACAGCATTGTTTACTTAGTTACTTAAAAACACTATTATTTTATCATTTATTTACAAAACTTACTGATTTCTCTGTATTATTTCGTATGCTTAGAACAAGGAGTTTGTATGTAAATAAAAAAGCTTGGTAACTGTCAATAAAAGCCTCATACAACACAAAACTTGTCTATTCTCGATCACACAAGTAAATCTGAGTTCGCGGCGACCACACATCAAAAACAACAATACGAGATCGCGGATCATAAAATAAGCCGCGTTCACACCAATAACTCAGCGGGATGATTTACACCGCATCGATATCTGTTAGATATGGAATTTGTCAAGCCATCCGCCAGAGTCCTGTTTATGCGGGGCCATGTACTGGGACCAAGTAGAATGGTATTATGGTATGTTGGTGATTGATAGGGGATTATTGGCGCCGCTAAACAGTGTCTGTAAAGTGGTTTAAGCAATTTCGTTACAACTTTATTGTAATCTATGTTTGTTTTTGAGATAACCTCAAAAACAATCATAGATTACAATAAAGTGTGGAAATATAAATAATCTTATATAATTATAAATAATAAAAATAAATAATCTTATATATTAATAATCTTGATATAAGTACTTACCTATAATTAAATAAAAGAATAGATTCTTGAGTATTTTTTTATAATACAAAATGAAAAAGAAATTTACTCAATAACATTTTCAGTCAAAGTTAAAATCGTAATTTTAAAAAGTATGATTCACTGTCTACCAATAAATAAATAAAAGTTATAGCATAGATATTGAAATCAATTTAGACTAGAAATTCTAAAGCACAATATAAATTAATTCGACCAGAACGAATCTACTTATTACTGAAACGATCCAACTAATACCGATCTATCCTGCAGCCTCATTATGCTTATCTCACGCGCCGACTGTGTAAATGCGTCCGATTTATCGACGCACTCGAGTATCGATTCATTTCGATTCGATTCATTCGATACACGTATCGATTATTTATTCGCTCGCGGCGCTAATCAATGCGACACTCGATTAATTTATGCATCGAATTCGTTACGGATAAAAATGTTATTTTTATTATCTATTTTTTGTTCATTTGTGATTCAATCAATTTCCAGCGTCTATTTTGTAAAAGGTTAATAATCTGTCGGGTTTTTTAAATTTATTTTGAATTTTATATGAAAAATCGTTTTTTAAGCTCATTTTCTTACGGATTACATAAATTTATTTCTCGAAACTGTAATATTATTTAAACCAATTATATTTTTAAATGTTGATTGAAAATTTAAATGTCTAAGCGAATCGGCGTTATGAGAAAATGTAATGAGATTGGTTTGAAAAAAACATGATATAGAGCCGAACCAAAATGTTTTCTAATTTTAATTTTAAGAAAGTTTTTACTCATTATTTAAGCGGGATTTTAAATCACAATAGTAAACATTGAAAAGCGTAAAAAAATTAAAAACTAGCAACTTTAAATTTAGGCAAACAAATATTTAAAAAGTTTTACGTAAAGTACATATATTTTCTCATTCTTTGCGGAAACTTTTTTTTTTTTGCGATCTAAACGTGGCATCTACCGTGATGGAGGCACAATGCTCCGCTTCAGCCGTTTTTGCCAACCCTACTGTCCCTGCGTTATTTATTGCACGACTCGTATGCAAAATATAAGCTGAATTGACACGGAATAGGGCTGTCGCGTCTTTTGGAAACTGTTTAGAAAAAGTATATTTTCTGTCATCGGGACGAATAAGCCTTTTTAATACATAAATAAATAATAAAAAAATAAAATAATAAATAAGATAATATCGTGACGACATTATATTTTCTATGATTTTAAAATATATTTTGTATAATTTTCATCATTTGGTTTTGGTTTGGTTTAAAGTAGCTCTACCATGAGTTTTTACTATACTATATTTACTACACTCGCTAGCGTCTGTAGTTAAAAAAATGTATGAAGATTTGTACAGCGCCTCTAGCGGATAGTTGGGTACTAAAATTCGTCATACTAATATTGACGTAACTACTGTAGTAAAGTCAGGCGATTTTACTGTGACAACTCATGGTAGATACAAAGGTGTTTAAAATATGGAATTGGAATAAACTGTGTCAATAAAATACCGCCAGAAATTCTAATATCAAGTATTATAACGCTTCAGGCTACTTGCAATTAATATTTGTATTTCATTGCAAATAAAGTGAATCAAAGTATATATATCGAATATAGTGGCCACAGAGTAAAGCTTTGCATAGTTGAGAGCAAAAAGTGAAATGTCAATGAATAATTTATTTTAAATTATATTATCTACTTGTTTCCATAATACCTTTTTAGTTACCTTTGCTTAGTTTGGGACTAGAGTGTGATGAGTGAAATTTTCGCGAATTAATTTATTGATTGATATTTTCGGAAGTTCTTCAGGGTTTGTGCTAGACCTAGCAACCCTAACTTTCATTCACTCAGCATCTGTATCGTTCACCTCATGAATATTGCTCTTTTACATTTATTTTACATATATTTTAAACCATTTGAACTCGCCGCGTGCGCCGGTACACACTATTATTTCAACAATTGGCAACACTGATTTCCGGAACATTGAAATGTAGACCATATCAGTGTAAGTTAGAGGCTATTATTGATTGAATGGAGTTTGTATGAAGCGGGATTGGATGGATTCTGTACCGGAGTTAATGATACGGTGTTCTTTGATGTTGCGATTGATATGCAAAGTTCTTATTGTACTGGTTTTTTGCTCGACTTAAAAAGTAAGCAAAATACGATGTGACATCGAAAAAATAGACTTCAAAGGCTACCGCTGCCGCTTAGAGGGAAATTAAATGTATTCTTAGACCTTACGCAGCCTCAGTAAAAACAACTGAAATAAAAAAAAATGTTCTTATTAAAATAGTATCTAAAATAAGGTAGATTAACGGCTATTAGGTAGGTAGATAACTATACAAACAAAAATACCTTAATTAAGTACTACTATGCTCTACTAGGGCCACAGGAAATCATACGTCACAACTCTCAATAGTACCAGGCTATCATGAAACAGAGAGAATGCATCTCCGAACAGCCAATGTTAGACACGCCTAAACACTTCGCATACTGTCCCAATTCCATCAATAGCTGTCCAGTTGCAGAATACATAACAGTATATGTTAAAGTCTCACTTTGGTTCACATCAGATAAATTTACGAGTTGAACCAATGTTTATTGTTTGAACCGGATCGTACTTAATTAATCGAGAGACAATACTATTCTTTTTCTATGGCATCAGACACTATGACCCGAAAGATTACCTATAAGATGCATTTTGTTTAGCAGTCATAATCAAACCTGCACCTCCAGTATCTTAGGTGGCTAATAACACCGTAATCTTGTATCTATAACACCGAAAAAAAGGTATATTATTTGTGTAAAGTTACCAGGCTAACATAAAAAAGTCTGATGTGAAGTGACGTACCAGGGCAGCATAGGATAGTAGCAGCTACATACAGCTATCTCATTTCCTAGCCCAGTTGCGGCTTCCGAACGGCCGTCAACGCGGCTCTTTCCGGCTCGCAGATTAGTATCGACGCTATTTACCGCCTCACTAGTGCCATTGTTCCATTGCTCGATTCACGTCAGCTTCCAAGTTCTGAATTCTGAAAAACAAAATAGAACTATACAGAATGGCTAGGTAACTCAGCATATTTACGGTCTATCTTATAAATAGTTAGCGCAGACTTGAAGTACTGATTACCATACGTAATGATGACATAAAGTCAACGCTAACTTTTTATGAGAAAGGGGGTTTAGACAGTAGCAGTGAGTTATCTAGCTCTAAAAACATGTCTATGTTTGAACCTACATTAAATAGTTATGTTTGAAAAATCGATGTAAAAAAATTGCATTTATGACTAAATGATCCAAAAAACATACCCAAGTATGAATTTGTAAGATATTTTGAGTTTTATACGACATAGTTTTTAGAAATACAAGCGTTTTGCCCTTCAAAATTTATTAAAAAAAACTATTACCAAAATTGACAGTGCAAATGTCACTGTTAATTTAGGTACTTAATCGTGTTTTTTTAGAAAACTCATCATCATCATCATCTTCCTACCCTTGTCCCACATTATGTGGGGTCGGTACAACACGTCCTCTTCTTCCACTCACTTCTATCAGACGTCATCTCAATGTTCACACCTTTCTTACACATGTCATCATTCACACACTTTTTAGAAAACTCAAACGTTTTAAAAGTGAAATCCCTCGGTTATCGTACAAAAAAACTATTAGAGTGAACTAAAATCTCGGCCGCTCTGTCCATTACAGATTTGCATAATTTAAAAGTGATCCTGTCGCGGTTACTCCCGAATCGGGCATTTCAATTCTTTATTTGCCATTGAACTGCAAAAATGTTCTCTTTATTTGGCCGAAATTGACAGGTGTCTTTCAATTAAAGTTGCGCGATTTGGCAAACCTACGATTCTGACCAAACTAATATTCAATCCTCTGTAATAACTCCATACTATTTATATAAATGTGAGGTCCTATGTTTGTAAAGGCGGCACCGGCACACAAGCGACCGGTATGCAAATAATTCAAGTTGAAAAACAATGTAAGCGCATTCACTTTCGCACATAAACTACGCATAAAATAAATAAACAACTAGGAGAGCAGAAACAGAAGGACACGTAGGGTTGCGATAGTGCCATCCATCAGCGGGTCACATCGATAGGGTTAGGGCCTCCGCACCTTTATGTCTCCCTGGTGGGACATAAAAGCCCTGTACGCGACCCTAGTTTTTTGACGTCTATTTGTGGTCGGTTTCGACCCTATAACGACTCTTGCTGTCCCTGTAAACTATTTTAACGGATAAAGTAGTTTGTTTTACATGTAGAAGTCTTTTTGTTTGGTGTATTCTCATCAGTTATTCGTAGAAAAGATATATTATGTTGTGTAGGTGATTCTCACAAGCGTCGTGTGCATAATTTAGCTAAATCCGAGTGTCACGTCGCGGAGCCGAAAAATTTAATCCATCACATTCCTCACGTTCTCTTTGCCGCGAAACGTTTCCTTTCCTAACTAAAATATTCAAATATCGAATGTAGCGAACGAGTGTCTTTTTGCAAGAATTTATTACATTTTGTACTCTAAAAATACTTTACTAAGACATATTTCAGCTATGAAATGAACCTAGTTATTTTATATGCGAATATATAAATTAGAAATATATTTTTAAATCTTTGTGGTTAAATTATTCCAAGACATGATAATGAAAATTTACTTTATCTTAAGTTAAACTTTCCCGAAAATTCCTTTGCAGATAACCCTCTCCCAAGACGCCATGATTTTTATTTTTACGGCACGTCCGGAAATCACCCGGGCCGTGAATATATTATTATTGTTATGGCAACACCGAACGCGGGAAAATTGTAAAATACGTACGACAGAAGAATTATGTCTGTATACGCATATCATTAGGGAATTTTCGGTTTTCGCTCGCGACGTGTTGAATGAATATTTTAGCGGGTGTTTTTCTCGTAAAGTTGGTGTTTGGGAGATTATTCTATTTCTTCTGTAGATGTTTGTTTGGAATGGTACCTACATGTAAAACGAACTCTCACGATATTGTGACCTAGTTCTTTGTTTATCACTTAATTCAATGGAGAATTCATCTTTATAAAATCTTAAATCTCTTTTACATTCACGTTATTAAATTAACTTATTTACCAACTAATAAAACAATATATTATTTAACTGAGCACGTCCATTAGGGACGTGCATTGTGATACATAGCAATTGCGCCCATCACTGTAGCGCTATGTCACATGCGTCTTTCAAACTGAAACATAGCGACAGTCCTACTATAAAAAGTACAAAACTACCAATGATTTGATTTACTGTTCAGTAAACAGCAAAACTCTATAAATTGTCAATCGTCCCCAGCGTCCGAATCCATCGATTATTTATTACATCTAAAAGAAATAGCTTGGAGATTCGCGAAATCCTTTCTCGAAATAGATCTGTATGCACCAGGGCGTCATAAACAGTATAGAGTTATCAAATTTCGTTGCTGCTCGGTTCCCGGCCGACCGCTGTAAATCACTGCGCGCATTAAAATCTCGATTATATCGAAGAAAAAATAGGGTTGCCAGTATTGGAAGTTTGACAGATGAGTGTGACATTTTCACTCGCTTGCTTTTATTTATAGAATATTGTTTAAAAATGTGTTGAAAGTTTTTTTTTTCGAATTATTTTTATGTAAATTAGTAAGTATACAGAAACACAATATGTAAGCAATTATGTAGTCTCAAATAAAGTCGTAAAACACAGGAATTCTAAATGAAGAAGAATTGAAAGTTTATATTTTTTTAATTCGATAAAAACGGTAATCCAATAATTCCGAGAGTCTAATAAAATAACTGACAAGTTGCTTTCAAATGTACGAAAAAAGAAACAAAATGACTCATGACCTTAAAAATGCCAACAAAAACTGTTCAGCATATATTCGGCGATCCCGTTAGCTCGGACGGGGAACTTATCATTTTTCCGTTTTTGTACTCCATTAAAGGTCTTCATAAATTTTTGATGATTTTTTGGTGATCACCGAAAAGTAATGCGAAAAAAATCTATTGCATTATTGCTATACTAAGGTTCACTACACACCGTAGTCTCGATGACAGTACAATGACAGCCAAGTCTTTCTCCTTAAAAATCGCAGAGCCATGAGAGCAATTTTTCTTTTTAAATTAACGGTGCTATAACCGCCGAGATATACTTAAAATAACAGAACTTTGACATAAAAATCATTTTTTGATGACAGCGCCATGACAGCCAATACCTTTTTTAAAAAAACAGTACCATGACAGCGTCATGACATTTATCTTTACAAAAAGAAATGAAATACGTCATATCGGGCAGAGACAAAAAAAGAAAAGAGTCATTGAAATCGCAAGGTGTTTTTACCGTGTGTAAACTGTAACGGTAAACATTTTACTGAAAGTGTAAACCTTGCATCCTGCAGCTCATTGAACGTGGATGCATTAGCATCGAGAATGGTGGATTTAGGAATAATAAACAAACGACCACCCTGCTGAATGTTAGCTTGTTAGAAATTATATTGACAACGAGATATTGGTTAGTAAACACACAGATAAATAGTGGATAAGGAAAAAGTGTTAGGATACTAAGATGTTTACTCCATAGATGTGATATTTTCTCTGTAAATATATGATAAGAGTTCTTCATTATTTTAACCTATATTATAGGTTAAAATAATAAGTGCTCATTTAATTATGTTATATAAAATCAATCAAATGTAAAAAAAATGATTAAATTATGTTTTTTTTCTTTTAATATATTTTAAATGACAGAACCGTTAGCCTATTCTTTTTTTTTTGATATTTCTAAATGATTACATATTAAATCACGCAGTAAACTTTCGCATTCCATAAACCATGACACAAAGTTCAGAGGCTCAAAAAAATAAAAATAAAACTTGAACGCACGGAGGTTTACGCGTGTAACGCATAACATATCAATTTCATGTGTACGGGCCCTTATCGTATCATCTCAGGGATACCTTGGAGAACCTGATCTGGACGAAGGTTTTGTTGTTTTTGAAATCAGTACTTTTTCAGATTTTTGAGAATTATACTGCTATGCCTACTTTGGAATACAAAAAGTTTTTTGTGACTAAAGAGGTTATATTTTTAAATGATTCTTTTTACGAAAACAATACAGAAAAGATGAGGGATTTGTCAATTCAATACTTTTGTGTCAAATAAAAAAGCAGTTTTATTTTTATTTTACGTGCATTAAAATGTAATTTATTTTTATCCAATAGAGGTATGTTTTTACTGATTTTTTTTCATAAGATAGACAACACATTAATAAAGTTTTCTTTATAAACGGGGTATTTACCATAATTTGTAAGTTTGATTCAAATATTATAATACATTAATTAATTTCCGTGTACCGAAAAAATCAATTTTTTAAAGATACTGAAACTAACATTAAACTCTTTTCAACGTAGAAAATATATTAAAAAAAAAATACCCAAGGATGTTAATAATTTACGCTACCTGGTACCAGGGCAACATAAAGTAGAGGCGGTCTCCCGAGGCCGAGGAGTGCACGCCAAAAACCAATAGCATTAGGAAGGTACGTGCGGTTCTGTCGTCTGCTATCCGTCTTATTGCGATTCAATTGTATACGGATACTATTACTTTATAGATTTTATAAATGTTATTTGAAGTGGTTTTAACCGACGAAAATATGGAGGTTCTCTAGTCAACGTGGATATTTTATAATTAAATGTTTTTATTGATAATAAATAAGATGTATAATATAAGGCGTAGAGTGAAGCCTTGTGCGACTCCCGCGTGAAGAACTTTTTTTTTAGTTTTTTTTTTAGTAACTATAAGATCAGATATATATCAGACAACGCGAAACCAATCTTGATCCATGGTTACTAGATTAATTTACACACTTTTTAGTAAATACATACAGCACCCAGATGTAGAACATTACATTTTTGATATAAATCATTTTTTTGTAGATCGAACCCACGACCCACAGCATGGAAGGCGAGTTATAACGCTTTAATAAAAAAACAACGCTTTCACCTGCTACTTAATGAAATCTATCATTTTAAAACTATAAATATTATCTTTATAAGTAACACATCAATTCCCACACTTTTATGAGCATGTCATAATTTTATGATATTATCTACAAATATTACGACTTTTAAGTTATTACTAATAATTATTAAGTTGTTGTAAAATGTAAGTACCATAGATTAGTTCATAATTTTTTACGATATTTTTATAATCAACTCTTTTAATAATGAGATTGGCTTTAATCAAATATACAGTTGCCTGGAAGAAATCGATATCAGTGATAAGGCCGCCTATTGTAAATTAAGTTTGTTCTACGAAACTTTCGAAGATTTTGTAGCTATCTATCTACAAACGACCAATAGATAGCTCAACTGATCCAAATAAATTACAATCAGACTATTCGAAATTAAGACTTTTTATCTTATAAGTACCTACTCTAAAACATAGAATTTAATTTTTATAATATTTCTTAGGATTTTTACGGCATATAAGTAGCCTAAAACACTTATTATTTCACTATTTCATAGGATTTTTACAGTACATAATATGCCTAAAACATAGGATTTTATTTTTACACTATTTCTAAGTATTTTTACAGTATTTTTTTATAGTATTTGTTCTCTTTTGTTCCAGCATCCGTACCCTTCAGAAGATCAGAAGAAACAATTAGCACAAGATACAGGGTTAACGATACTACAAGTTAATAATTGGTAAGTTATATACATAAGTTTTTTATTTATATACCAATAGAAATATCATTGAAAGGAAAAAGGAAGAAAATCGCACGCCACGAAAATGAACATCAAGTATTTTTTATTAACTTAAGTAAGTATAAAAGTGATGTACTTAACATAAAAAGTAATTAAAAAAAAGCTTGAAAAAATCACAATCACAATAGGCCATCTAGGTACATTATAGCCAAAAAAGTTATAAAAAAATACATTTTTGTTACTTATAACGGCAGATGTTAATTTATTTTAGATTTATTTACAAGTCTAGAGCATCGTTTAAAATAAACATATCAGATGAACTTTATAGAAATGAATAAAAACGGTCAATTTATCTAAATTGCGTATTTATAAGTTTAAATAATTAATCCTTCACTTAGTTTGTTTTACGCTTTGTTTATGTAAACATAACTTGAAATAATAATGTTTTCAAACAAAGTCAAATAAAAATCGTCTTCTACCAACTGCACTGCCTCTAGAAACACAAACACACCAAAAAAAAAACAAAATAACATTATAAAGATACCTATACAAAAACAGATATAATAGACTATTCAAATGACAATTCAATTAGATCTCTATTCATATGAGAAAATATTTAAAACTCCCACACTTTATTAAAAATAAATATAAAAATGATTAGCTTTTCAAATAGATTTATTTATCCGGCTATCATTGGCTTAGTAGTCAATTTAAGAAGCTTCTGTCAATACACTACCTGTCATACTCAAGTGTCAGATACTGGGTTTGACTCTCGAGTTTGACAGGTATATTAAGACTAGCAGTTACACGTAACTTCGTACGCGTTTCTTGATTCGGCACGGTAGCGTATGGTTGAATTTGCGTTGCTATCTTACAATAAGCAATAGAACCGTATCGACAGTATAATAAAGTATTTCTAATACAAATTACATAGAGTTAATATAGCTATGTTACGTGGTAAAAACGTAGCTTTCTAATAGTGAAAGAATTTTAGAAATTCGTTGAGTAGTTTTTGAGTTAAAACGTAAAAAACAAAATCTTTCCTCTTCATTCATGGTATTAGTTTTTACTACCTGGTTCCTGCGACTTCGTCTTGCTATCGTTATATTTTTGACAATTCGCACAATATCTTTATAAATTATAGCCTTTGTGTTATTGTAATGTATAAACTACATTATTGTAAAGTTTTATTAACATACATTCAGTAGTTTTTGCGTAAAAGAGTGTGTTTTTACTAAACATCCATCTAAACTTTCGCTTTTATTATAATAGTAGGATTGGATCAATATCAAGATACGATTCAAGCTGATTAGCGTGTGAATATATGAGTTGTTTTAATTTAAAATAGAATTTGATTACTTCATAATGACAGTGACTTTGATAAGTTTAAGTAGACAGTGCATGATACGTTATTCTATGACATAAATAAATACTTGTCTTAAATGAAAAATAAATAAATATTAATGGACAGACAATCAATGTAGACTTATACTAAGCAAATGCTTTTAAATGTATATTTCTTATTTTATTAAGTTTTTATAATTATAGCTTTCACGAATCCCTCAAAAGAGCATAATACATTTCTTATAATAAAAAGAATATCATCATGACATTACCGATTTAAGACACACAAAAATAAAAGTAGAATTTATAAAAAAATCGCGTCTGTAAATGATTAAATCCTTATTGTCAACTACAACCTAATTTGCGACCGAAATAAATAATTGTCAAAAACCAGTAGAAAACCAAAATCTGTGTTCCTAAATTGTGTAATCTGTACTTTATCTGACAAGATGCATACATGAAATGCGTGGTAATGCATATTCCGTCGGCTATTTTAGGACATAACGATGGAAAGATGGCCAATATATTCGGAATTTTACGATCACTTCGACAAAATACGGAGGACGCACACCCACCAACACTTGCTAAAGATTAAATCGGATTTATTTGTAAATCTGGAATTTTACTTGTCGCATTGCTTATCATTTTAAAGACATTTTTGTTTTATGAACTTTTTAATTATTTACAAGCTATGCTTAGTTTGGGATTAGAAACGTGTGAAATGTCTGTGAATATTTAAATATTTTTTGTCACGTTTCATAGTAAAGTCAAGATATAAGGACAAAAAATAGTTTTTCGTTGTATAAATATTTGTTTAGTCTTCGGTACCCTATCGTGTTATTCCCACATCAATACCAAACAAACAGAACCGTATCGACAGTACAACCATATTTATAGTATTCGAGACCCTATAATAAACGAATTTTATGTAAGGTCTAGATCTTAGCTCGTAAAGATGTGTATTTACTTCTGCAGGCTTCAGATAATCATGTTAAATCCGGACCAGCTTACGCAGGCACGTTGACGTTCGTTTTTGTTTGGAAAACGCGGGCATTGCTTTAGAACTGAAGTTTCAAGCTACGCTGGTCGACGGCCCGCTGTTTTCAATGTGGAGGAAAAACGTCGGTTATGTAGTTTTATTAGTTTGTCGATTCTACAGAAAACGTTTATTGAGGAAAGCTGATTAAAGACACAAAAACTGTCTCCTGTCAAATAAATTACATTATTCTTGCAAAACGTTACATAATTTACATATCATTTTTACTACTAACTTTAGTTTAGATGCAGTTTTAAAGTATATTTAAAGGCCACATCAAACTGACAGGTGAGAACAAAAAATGAGGGTTATTTTAAAACCCATTTTGACCATTATCCTTTTAAATGCATGTTCATTTTATTATGTCTGTACATTATCTATGATTCATTACGTTCGTCATTCCATTAGGCACCATCCTCTCATTAACTTATAACCTCCTAGTACAATGGAACGGTACTTTGAGTGACAGCTGAGGTCGGAGGTCGGTACTGACACGTCTGTGATCCCTTCGCATATCTGAACGCCTGGTACCGCTATACTAATTATATGCTTGTAATTATTGTTTTAAATACGTTTTAAATTATTTTAAAAAGTTAAAG
The DNA here is from genome assembly GCA_932527185.1 of Ecliptopera silaceata. Taxonomy (NCBI): domain Eukaryota; kingdom Metazoa; phylum Arthropoda; class Insecta; order Lepidoptera; family Geometridae; genus Ecliptopera; species Ecliptopera silaceata. The sequence continues at coordinate 935,752 of OW052208.1, read as the reverse complement.
TATAATTTAAATAAAATGTATTATAGTCATTGTGTAGAATTTTTTTAAAGAAATATTGTCTTTGCCGTCAAAAAGTTTTAAAATGTACGAAATGAAACTCGTTTTGTCTTTGACAATTAGGATACGATAGATATCATATATGTAGTGTTTCTGTAAGCATGATTTTGTAGTAAGTAAATAAAATAAACAGTCTCAGATGGACACCCCGGTTACCAGCACTCCTCCCGATGAAGTGGCCCTCCCGGCACCTGTTCACACAGAGGGTACCCTCCCTAATGGTTTTACTGGAAAAATGTTTAACTCTTTAATAGAGTGTTTGTATTTTTGATTAATTTAGTTAGGGGATGTAGGGATTGGATATAGAGACGATTTGATTTCATTTTGGGTTTCTGAACTATAATTAATATTTTCTGTCTAATAATGAAAATAAGGTTATTTATTTACTCCCTATCTTATAAAAAGTTAGCGTTGACTTTAAGTCATCATTACGTATCAGTACTTTGTTAACAGTACTTCAAGTCTGCGCTAACTTTTTATAAGATAGACCGTTAATATTTATGTAGCCGAAGACCGGGCTCAGTGGTGCGTCTTGGGAGAGATCTACGTCCAGCAGTGGACTAATATAGGTCGATGATGATGATTTATGTAGTAGTTATAATCTTGTGTGTAGCAGAGATCGTGCTCAGCTTGACTATCGAACGTTGCAGCGTAAACGCGCAGTGTATAAGTTTACGATTGTCATTTATTTGTGCTCAGACTTCTCAGAATAGACGATCAAAATGAAAAAAAAATCCAAAAACAAATCTTTTTAACTGCGATCCAGGTCGGTCATGCGTTCAAGTTCTTGGTAAGCCACAGCTGTATGTCTAAGCACGCACAAACTCCTAAGTCACGCTCATTCCATATTCCTCGTTCAGCACTTGTGTAATATTCACCTGGAGCTTGCAGGTTGAATATTTTACACGTGTTCACAGAGTTTAGAAACGTGTCTTCTTGTCCTGTTATTTTCTTAGAAAGGAACTGCATACTAAACTAGACTGTTTTTGATGTGAAATAAACGTTTTAAAGCCGAAATATTAGCAAAAAAATTAAAATACATTTAGTAACATAAATAAATAAGTTTTCACGGTTATTTAACACATCACGAAACTAAGCACAGTTTGAACCATGGGAAGCTAATTGAATAGGTACCTGTTTATATATACTTTTTTTTTTGTGGCACAAAACTGATGTTCGTATTTAAATATAACAACGAACAGGCACATTTTGACTAGTAGACATAAATATAATCTCAGATAAACATTTCAAACTTAACTAATAAAATGGCCAAAATATATATCGAAAACCTTAAAAATAAACATTTCTTAAACAACGATACCCCAGCGGTTCCCTAATTGAGACAGTATGATGCAAATACAAGGCTCGCATTGTCACCCGCCTCTATTGTTGCGCTCCTGGTACTTGTAATTGATAAGAGTATTTGAATTTTAAATGTGCTCTCGAGGGAGATGAATGGATTTCTTTAATTTCCCTTTAGAACCTTCTTATCAAAGCTGTTTTAAACAGAATTACATCGAGAACAAGTAGGCGTAATTTTTTTTTATTTTATTTATTAAATATACCATGAAATATAAATAGAAAAACATTCTTTGCAACACAAAAAACTAGATAAAAACTACAATAATGACAGTAGAAAAGAAAAGAAACAGTTTTTTGTCCCACTCTTTTTCTAAGTTTCTTGCCCGTTCTTCTAGGCTCTGGTCGCGTGGAACTGGCACCTAGAATCACCTTGTAAGTAAAACGATTCTAAATGATCCTTATGATTTTATTGAATAAAGCATATTTGAAATTTTGTTTTTTTTTAAGATGAAACAGTAATGATGTCGTTGTCTGTACATAAAAATAAATAAATCACAATCACCACACAAGTTGACTAAGCAAACAAAATAAACACTCTGCCTACCCCTAACTGCCACGTCCACAGAGACCAATACAATTATAATTATTCGTTGTAATGTGCGTATTACTATAACCCGTAGGGTAGGAGTTATAAAATTAAAATCCTGTTTATTTTAAAGTTGGTTAAACTATAGAAATATTTATTTATTCTAGGGTCAACTTAAAATTTCTGCAATGTGACAAACAAAATAATATTTGTCACACAACGGAAATTTTGAGTAGCTTATTTCCTAATTAAATCTATAGTTTAAAAAAAAACTCAGTAGTTAAAAGTAAGACTGGTAAACAATGCTCTTAGCATTAAGTCCTCCTAGCACTACGAACTTGTGTGTTTTAAAATAAATATAGTAATCAAAGGCTTGTAACTTTAAAAAAAACAAAATTGTCATAATCGTACTTAAAAAAAAATATTATTGCTTTTTATATATATTTTAAAAATGCATATATGTAGTATAATATGAAATAGTGTAATACAATATGAAGAACTTAAGTCCATAAGTGCACATTCCTATTTATTAATTAGTCATGCTTATAACATCTGCATAGTTTTCTAATGATGCAATAATTTAAATAAACAATTCTAAGAATCGGATCCAATCTCGATTCCAAATCGATAGAAGATCTTCATTCCCACGGCTCCGCCAGTTTCAATTTGACGGAAGTTGGCGGTCTTATCGCAGCTTATAAAGATTAGCTGGTTTAGTAACTCTTATCATATTTAGTTTAATGAACATTAAAATTATTTAGGAAGTTTTATGTGTAGTAGAAAAGATATTAAAACTGGTTATAAATAAATAAATAATGCTGGACAATTCACACATCATCATCTAGCCCCAAGCTAAGCAGAGCTTGTTTTATGAGTACTAGAAGATTGACATATTTAATACAATACATAGATAGATATTTTTTTATACATATAAAATACCCAGAACACCCGGAATAAATATTTACAGATCGTACAAAGATTTATCCCAAAGCGGGAATCGAACCCGCAACCTTCCGCGTCGCAGGCGGACCATCGCCCACCGCGCCACATCGGTCGTCATAAAAAAGCCAAAATAGACTTTTAATTACGCTAATAGTGTATTGTTTTATAAACCATTTAGTCAAGAAAAAATATTTTTGCCTGAATGGCAGAAAAAGCAGGAACACCTTTTACTAGGTACAAGTGTTATATAGTCACAACATTTGACATTCTTTGAAATAATATAGTAAACCAGCTGTTCTCAACGCCCTGTGCCGTTCCCGGGACTAATGTAATTACGAACATTTGCATCAATGTTATGTTCGCCTGGTAGCTTTCAATATAGAATGGTGCCTCCCTGTTTACTGTCACTAAGTAATGAACTGTAAAATGCCGATAATAGCTATTAGCAACTGATAGCGTGATTAGCTTAAGCCATGACGAGAGCCTTCGACCCACCCATAGCTTATGACATCGATGCACTTACTGTTAAAAAACTTACTAAAAATTCAGGGATATTTCACATAATCACGCTCTAGTTCGAAACTAAGCCAAGCTTGTACTATGGAAGCTAGAGTGCTGATAGAATACGTACATACATTTTCGTTTGTAAATACATTAAAATAATACATAGTAACACGTTGACAATGAACTAACATCACAACATTTTTTCTCGGTGGGAATCGAACCCATGATTCACAGGAATGCTACCAACTGAGCTGTGATCTATCAAAAAGATAAATTAGTCAATTCATTTTGACGTATAAATAAATTACATTTTAGTTGTTCAAAAGATTTTTTATTAATCTTCTCATTGTTTTTCAAATTGCTTTATCATATCTTATTAACGATTTTCGCAAATATTTTGTACATTGTCTCTTATTAATTAGTTATCAATCCATTAGCCTATTTCTCGATCCAATTCTCCATATCGATTACTGTGGATACTCCAAGAATAGAACAATCGCGCCCCGATATTGGTTATTATGTGGACCTAGGAGGAGCTTAATATGGACTCGAATTATGACTTCACCAATCCTTTTTGACTGGTCATATCCTACTGGTTACATTACTGGTAAGAATTGCTGGAAAAGTGTACACAAAAATTAAAGGACTCGTATGATGACTTTGCCAATCCTTTTTGACTGGTCCTAATGGTAAGTTACGATGTATTGCTGGACAAGTGTACGCAAAAATTAAATTATATGTTTAGTACACAAGTTTTAGCACCGTGTAAGTTCATGATATTTGATATTTATTTGATTTATTTATTGTTCGTAGAAACTAGGTTCACTTACATTGGTCTTAAAATGAATTTAGAGTATTTACTAATATGTAAAATAAAAATAATATAAAATAGAGAAAGAGAGAACCTACCTCTGAGAACTGAACCTACCTCAAAATCAACCAATACGGCTGAAAATTAAATCAGTCACACTCGTAGCTTTCCAAGATCAAGCAATACGACTGGTAAATGACTAAAAATTAAATCAGTCATACTTTCCTTCAATTACATTCCAAAACTTCATTCAGCCGAATACTGCCGAAGTGAGCGCTGAATTCACTCGATTCTCTTTGATTCTCAGTTTCGTGAACCGTCATAAGTCTTCAACAATTGCAAATATAAATATTCTAGTCCATATGCTTCATAGTTCTAGGTCCTAGAACATACAATATCGCTCTATGCCTACAGACCGGCCATTTATAGCAGACAATAGACTAGATATTTGTAATTTAGTTGTTATATTGTATCTTGAGATAAAGCCTGCTTTATCTCAAGATACAATATAACATACTATATATCATATACTATACTATATATCAAAGTACCTGTACTTTGATAATAATACCTAGAATAAATTGCTTGTAGTACATATATTTACGAACATTTACTGTAAACTAATTTGAAGGGAGTATAATTAGAAATATATTACATAATATGAAACACTATATGGTTTTAGTAAAGAAATAAGCCTAGGTCTAGAAGTCTAGAGGTCGAAATAAAGTTATGTAGACACTACGTTTTTTATATTCGATTACACTGCTAATTGTAAACCGATTTTAATGATTCTTTTTTTATTTGATAGGTAGGATATACTCTAGAGCTCCATATAAATTAAACTTCAACTTTTTAAATGCTATTTTTTGTGCTTAATATTTAAAATGTTTAAGTTTGTGTTTGTAACTTGTCAATGGTCGATTTATTTTGATATTAATTTTTGGTAAAAAATGTACAAAAATGTAAAAAATGTACTTATTAATCATTTATTTCTATACTAAGTAAAGTCACGGTTGGCAGCTAGTACCAGGAGCACATAAATCAAAAGGTGCCAGTGTTTGGCCAGCCGCTCATAGGCAGCTAATCACCTAATCACAGATGCATTAGCCGGCCGAGTATAGACTACTAATCAACGGGAAGCTCCTAATCCTATAAGCTGTGGTCGCGACACTGACTCCTGCACTACATACTCCTAGACTAGCTTTGCTTGGTTTGGGACTAGATGGCGTTGTTTTGAAATTTTTGCTGTTTTTTTTATGAGTTAAAATATTTATTTTTTTGATCTGTGAGATAAGTGATTTTAAAAAACTTAACATCAAATCAACCCTAAATTTATACTTTTTCTACTGGCATATTAAATAAGATAAGTAGTTATCTACTTATCTTATTTAATATGCCAGTAGAAAAAGTATAAATTTAGGGTTGACAGACTTTATATTCTAAAACATAGTTAATTAAGTACATACTTATAAGTAGTTACAATGTGTTATTCTTGTTGAACCGATAAGATGTAGACTTTACAATGTAGAAGTCGGTTTTCTATGATTTTGACTAGTTATCAAAAAATACTTACTTACCTACCTATCTACTTGGTGTATTTTTCTATCAACCCTTAAAACTCTTTAAATAACATCACTAAGGCCACATTTGGCGTCACAAGTGGCATTGCATCCGGCATGTTAGGGTACCGTAATAAAATAGCAAAACGGACGTCACAGCGCGTCACAGGTGGAGGTAACATAACAAGTGGGCCTTATGGCAGGGACGGGTTAAGGAATTGGATTATTGTTATTTAAGTTTAAGAAGGGTTGATAGTTCTTTTTTTATGTTTAAACAGTACTTAAATTACAGAAAAAAATGAAAAACTTGAATAAAACGGAATAAGATTTTTACTGAAACTTGCTAAGTTTAAAAAAAAACAGTTTTAGCTTGTATTGTAGAAACTAGAATAATGATACTAAATATTCACGGACATTTCACACATCACACTAAACTAAGCAAAGTTTGTTATATGATAGAGCACTTATAATTATTTTAAATATATTTGCACAGAAAAATCTTATTCTACCCACCAACAAAATGTTTGTAAGTATATCTTCTTATCTATTACAATATATTTTAGAATATTTTTACCTTATTTTTTAAACTTTTTCACCACAAAGATTTCATTATAGCTTCAAAACAATCTTTTTAAAATAATGAGTTTAAATGACAGAATTTTTTCCTCAAAAGGTTTCCTCAAACACTTTTCTCAAATACTCCATCAAAAATACTTTTCTCAAAATACTCCCGCTCAAAAAGCAAAGAGCTAATTTATTCAAGCTAGAACAGCTCTCAAAACGCATTCAAAACTGCGAGATTGGGCCACAACACTCAAGATGGGCCGATAACAGCCCCCAAGCTTCGCTAGGCCTCTCAAATAGACCATCAGGAATCACTGATGCGCCGGGCCCAAGGTTTACGAGCCCTGACGACCGTAAAACAACTTGCGAACGACACTTAGGTTTAATATCCCTGGATTTTTGTTTGTAGCCCGTTTTGTGATCTTAGAATAAAGCTGATTGCATCATAAAATTAAAAAATACTGACACTTTTTTTTAAATAGATTTATCATGTCATGTTATATTACAACTGGTACATTAAAGTGCATTTTACAAATTACTATTTGATTGTTAAAATTAAAAAAATAATTATCTAAAATGGTGTACTTAAGTACTTTTGAAACTTAAGGGTAAGTAAATTAAGTATAAAAGCTCCGTTCAAATAATTATAAACTTTATTTTATTCTCAGTGCAAATAACAAATACACCAAAAAAAAACAATACGGAATTAAAATAAAAACAATCAATTATTTCCTTAAAATTTAGTTAAAAAAATTTTCTTTAGAATAGCCAAAGAACCATAGAAACGATCATAACTGCGTATTCAAATCCCCCACAAGATGATCCCCATAGCCGTATGGGGTTCATATTGTTAGGGTATTTTCCATTCCGCTTGTTGGCAACATTTTAGTGCTCCTCAGGCGAATGTGTAAACCATCATATGAACGACTTGCACGGAACCTTTGAATTTTAATCAAACTTTAAGAAGGGAAGTGGGCCTTTTTCGGGATTATCATGTTTGATACAAACTGGCTTTTTTTTAAGCAAATTAATCAAATAAGTTGATATTGAATGTTTTCGGGGATAAAATTATCTAGACCTGAAATCCCAGCATTCGGGAAAAATGGCCAACTGGTCAACTTTCTATCAGCTACTCAAAAATATGTCAGATCCCATTTCAGAAAAGTGACACCATGTGTATACCTCCACCAAGTGTAAGTGATACGCTTGTATATAATTTATAAGAAGTTCAACTTTTTTGAACGCTTATAATTACTTGATATTCTGTGTTCAAATCAAAGTGATTCTTGTGACTTTATTGAATAAAGAAAAATTGACTTTCACATTGTTCTTTTAGCGTTCTATTTTTGAATTCGATATTCAGTCTGTGAGTTCAACAATTCTTTTTTCGAATTTCTAACGTATAGTCTATGAGTTCTTCGATTTGAAAATGGAATCAAAGTATTCTTGCAGTTCCGTTTAAGGGCTGTCCTCAGGGGCGGGGGCGACATTACCAGGGTCGTAAAGGGCGCGAAGAGGTCGGTTAATATGTCTCTAAGTGTTGGGATCTTTGGAACTCCTTGTTTCACGCCCTGTGAGGAGAAAAAAGTTTTACTTTATATTCCACAAGACTGCATTTAAATGGTGTTCATAGATTTAGATATAAATTAAACAACATAATTTATTATAACATAATAGTTTTTATTTGTGGTGAACCTATTTCATTGGTTTGTGATAAAATTATAAAACTTAAAAGTGATAAATACTGGTAACAGTGACAATGTCCAAAAGCGGTATACATCCTGACCGGAGTATAATTCTTAATGACACTACAAACAAATACCAAACTACTATATTACTTCTTGCTAATTATACAAAGTGTGAATCGTAATCAGCATCACCAAACAATAATGAATAAAAAATTAAACACACTTAAAGCTATGGACTGTGGTAAAAGTTAAATATAATAAATGCTATCAAAACCATTAAAAATGCCTAATATCTTCAGTAAAACAATCTTAAAAACATCTTATTAATACAATCGTAGCAACAACGAAACGCACTCAAACAAAGAAGGAAAAATTCAATTAACATCACAAAAGAGCTCGTAATTTATTCACACAAAAAGCCCTTTTAATTATAATTAATATTTACAGGAAGGGAATAAGAATTCTTGAGATCTGTATACTTAGGTTGGTGCTAAGGTGTTCGTTTTAATTTGCAATCACTTTTTTGACTTCACGCGATGGGCTTTTTACACTAACTTTCTTTCATTATTTTAAACTAACTTTCTGAATACTTGAATCAGGTATTTATTAGTTTGAAAACTTTTTTTTGACCAAAAACTAGCTCTAAATTTTTCTGACTGACAACACTTTGACAACAAAACGCAAATCTATTCGAAGTTTAAAAACCAGTGCAAGCCTCCATTTTGAAATGAGTGAATTTCAAAAAAAAGAACACGCTAACCTTTCCCCCATTTCCCGCTTATCCGCAGTACCGGGGCGGTAAAGATCCGCCGTCTAAAGGCCTTTAAGGGACTCCCCGAGTTATCTCGGCTAGTACCGCCGTAAAATAAAGGTTTACTAGACCATAAAGAAAATTAAAATGAATTATTTTGACGAGTGTAAGGGGAAACCCCGTCTTTATGAGCGAGAGGTGAATTGTTATAGCGCTATAAGGGGTAATTGTTTTTCTTGTAATTCTAAGCTTTCGAAGGCTTTAGTTTTGCATATTGTGATGCTAAATTAATTTGTTTTATGCTCATTGGCCTGTTTGTTATTCAATGGATGTTAAATTGCCGGTTGATGACATTTAAACTGGTAACTTTTATAATTTAAAGAGCTGTTTCGAACGTTAAATATCATTCACTCATTCATTCATTTTGGGAGTTTTTTATGACTTTACCGTTGTTATGGAATTGGAGCTTATAAAAGTTTAGTTTAGCATAATTTAGCAGTAAATTAACTAATTTGATAGCCGATTTGATGGTATATAATTGAAATCAGACACCCAATTATATTTAGCTCAGAACTTGTTTTTGACAAAATTGACAGCTGTCAAGTACCATTTAATCTGTGACAGAGGGGTATAGTTTTGCATATTTTGGCGGGAAATTGATTGTTTAGAATGTAGATGGTTGTATTGATGCGATTTGAATTGATTCGGCTGGTTAATGGCTCAGCGCGGATTAGTGGGACTCTGTTCATTGGTTTAGGATTTCAGTAATGATATTGATGAGTCTATTACTTAGCTTTATGTTGCTATAAATAAGTTAATGAAGTATTGGAATAATAGGAGCCTGGAATTAGATTGTGACTAGATTGCGTCCTGGATATTTTATTGTTGAGTGTAATTTTTTTAAATGTAAGTACTTACTTAGTATTTTTTTGATATTCACTATGCAATGTTTTTTTAAGCTATTTAGAGCATTTGCTTTTACCCAAAAAAAGCTAACAAATGACCAACAAAGCCTTGACTCGACGCCATTTATTCAAAGAACCGAAATCTGGCAACACCTCAATCGAGATCACTATACGATGGCATCCCCCGCCGATACTATCGTGAAAAGGCTTCGATTACAACAGGGAAATGGGAGTTTTATCACTGAGACCTCTCGATGCCACGAAGTGTTACGAATCCCCACCGAAAATACACGAAAACGTTTCTTTAAAAAATGCCTCATGATACTGCTTTGTGCAACATTTTTTCGTACCAATAATGATATTGTAATAATGAGCACATAATAATATAATTATAAAAATGTAAAAACGATATTTTTTGTAACTAAAGTTGACCATATTCTCAAAAGTCTCTACAGATTCAAAATGGCGATTAAAAATTGTTCCATTTTTGGAAAACATATTTTGAAATTGGAACTCTTTTGATTACAAGTTTGCTTTGCAATGTTTTCGCACAAGTCGAAATAACATTTCGCAAGCGAAAACAATCCAAATATCGAGCATTCCTCGCATACAGCCGGGCGTAATGAAAATAGTACGTAGACATTGACCGGGGGCGGAGGGACGGGGGGAAGGGGGATGATTAATTGTCTACGAGAGTGGCTTTCTCATAAGCCGTTTATATTTTTGTGATCACTTTCTCACATTTTTATCTTAAAAGCAATAAATGAAATAAAATAAATGCTAGTGTAGTGCTCTGTTCGCTGTTTAAAAAGTGACTGGCTGCAAAAGAAAAAAATAATTTTACGATTTGAAATTGGAATTATAAAACAAACTCCGGAAGCGAGCGAGTGCGCCCGAACGCACCCGAATCTCGAAAATTGTCGTCAGGGGGCGACACAGGAAGATGTAATGATGTTTGTCAAATGGAAAATGAGATAGGGAAATGTCGAGTTCAGCTGAGTTTGCTACCTTTTTGCTGACTACCCTTAAATCTTCGTGTTTTTTTTCTTTCATATTTCTTATATTTTTAACGGTTCGCTATAAGTGTAATTATAATCTACCCTTTGAAATTTATGTTGCCATTTACAATAACTAAACTAATTGCTTTCCTGCGAATTGAACGGATACGATTAACGTATAATATTGATATAGCAAGACCACCGAGTGAACATCGCGATATGCGAGCGATTAATACCTACTTACTATGCTAGTTACTGAACCTGCTAAAGCCCCCATGCTTGGCATTTTCTAATCGGCATTGCGTGCTAAAAAGATCACAATACGTTAGAACTGCAAAAAGGTAGATAGTAAAAGAAAAAAACGTGATAATTCATGACCTGAACGTCCACGAAGAAGATTGGTGTAATGTCGTCAGAGACCGGGATAAATGGAAGGCTTTGGGGGAGACCTTTGCCCAGCAGTGGGACAATATAGGTTAAGAAACAAAAACTTCTCAGCATGACCAATGAATAGCATGACTTCGAATGGTGTGGCCATTCGATGTGAATTCTAAATTCAAATCTACGCCAAACGTTCATAAAAATAAACAATAAAAACAAAACGAGCAGACATTCTAAATTCAAAAGTTCTAATTCAAATTGTCGAATACAAAAAAGGATTGTAGCGGAACGGGTGCGTTCATAAATCTTCGCGTCTCAGCAGCTGATGTTCGAACGAAACAGCGCTATCGCGGCGTGCGGCGCACAGATAAAATAAATGGAGGAGCGGTGAAAAATGATGACGCGACGGCGCGGAAACGGAAGGGGGTCAAATGCTTTGTGCACTTTCCGAATGTAAGCGAATCTTTGTAATTATTGCATTCTTTATAAAGACTGTCAATGACTTCATTTCTATCTGTCAAATTCTTTCAGCTCGAACTACACTTACGGCCGGTTTCTGGAAACCCAAATCACGATTGATCCGAGTTTGACACATAGTAATTGTTTGATTTTTTCGTTGATCATCGTTCGAGAAACCGGCCGGCGAGTCTACACACAAACAAAGGAGTACCTAGTAGAGATACTGTTCTAACCGCTACTGAACATAGATTTGATTAAAAATTCTACGCTTGAATTATCTTGATTAACGTTAAAACGGTTTTCATAAACGATTAAAGTAATCAAAAGCTTTTGAAAAGAAGATATAGGTACGAGACTGATTACATTAAAACAATTCAAATGGTACAGTTAATAAGCGGTTGTATTATCTGTGGTAGGGCTCCGCTATCTGACGGGCGGCGCCGGCGCCCGAGGCTGATACTAGTGATGGGGTAACGAACAAATGAACCAAATAGAAAATGAACGAAAAATGAACCAGATTCAACGAATTTGAGATTCAAAATTCGAATGTATAGCTAAACTGTCAATGTAACAACGATTGAATTAACCGATTATGAAATTCGAATTTCGAACATAAAGCTAAAAGTATTACCGAAAACTAAGCGAGCTTTTGAATTTAGAATGTCAGATTAGAACGAGTTCAAAGTTGACGATTTTATTTTCGAAATATTTTTATTGTAGGCATAAACCATATGTAGGAGTTAACTATTTTGAATCATTTTATAATAATTTCATTTAAATTAAATGATCGACTCAATTCTGTTAAGTAAGTAGGTACTTACCTTTTTAATGTAAGATATTTCTAAAATTCCAGTCATCGACATGCAAAATTTAGATTGAACTTTAAAAAAAATTGTTCGTGCGATTACTGAATGAAGAATAAATGTCAATGTTTTGTTTGTGCTCTACATACATTGTCCCATCCCTAGCGATGCCAAAGGCGACCAGCCCTATCCAACCCCTGTATGTTTGTTTGAACGGTAGCCCTGTATACCGCAAATTACACCATTTAAATACATTATAGATACAGAAAATAGAATTTTAAACATTTCTGAAGGAAAATTGTTTCTAAAATGTTTTCTGAGGAATTTAGATTATCTTGCAAAAGTGGGAAGTTGTTTTCTAGGCATAATATTCAGTATCTCGGATCATTTAGAATCGTCTTACATACTAGATGATTCTAGGTGCCAGTTCCACGCGACCAGAGCCTAGAAGAACGGGCAAGAAACTTACGGCCTTGTGTGTACTTACTTGTTATTTAAACTTGTGTATGGATTTCAAAATCTTTTTTTTGAGCCCTAAAATATGTATGTAAATATTTATGAGTATGTACATTTGCACTGTTCTATTTTCAGAACGTCAATCCATCGTATTAAATATCTTTAAAGTGACGTAGTATAAAAAAACTTGTAGGTTTTACTTACTCACAATTTCATTTAAAATATTAGGGAAAGTATAATATTTATTAGCATAATTGTTAAATCAAAATCTAAATGAGTTTATTCCAAGAGATACAGAACAGTTAGTTTATTATTTTTAAAATTAAGTAAGTAAGTACTTAAGTATTTAAGTAAGTAATTATTTTTCTATTATATCTTTAAATACTTAAGTATTTTTTATTCGATATTAAGTTCCAAACTTATCCATAAAACAGATAAATCCTAAGCCACCTACAAAATGTAAATCATATGTAAGCCGAAGCCCGATCTAGGCTTACAACTACTAAGCCAAATATGGTGATGCTCGCTTGCAAATTGCAACAACACATTGTTCTCCGAACTCAGCACTGGAGCCCTGTTTGTGTAGGGCTCCCGGTACCGAAGCCCTACTTATATGGGCACAGATAACCATCGGAATGCTATCTGATCTTAGGAATCGTGTCTCGGTGTTTAATTGTTATATTTGATTGCTTTATTATTTATTGAAACTATTTTATGCAGATATTTGATTTTATTGTCTGTATTCTTTAACATTTTTATCGTTCTATTTTGTGAGAGTAAAATAGTTAAAAATACTAATAAAAATAGCGGCATTCCTAGCTTTAAAGCTTCGTTTTTTAAATGATTAAGAACTACATTCGAAAATCCATGACGTTCGCGTTCTTACTTTAAAATCGGTTGTCAAAATGTCCTCTTCCACTCTAATAAAAGTGGTTGCCAAATGAATTTAAAAAAAACTTGGACGAATGTCGCGCTCCCGCTGCCAGTTCTGAAAACTTTAAAAAGGTTGTGTAACTTCTATTTCTGTAATACCTTTTATTATGATAAAGACATAAATGTTTAGTTATAAAACAAGATTACCATCGCGATAAAACTTATATAAATAGTAATAACTCCAATATAAATTCATTCTAAGCGTTCCGTTAGACGCCATAGATTTATACATCTTAAATTCTGACGTTAAGCGTCATGGAAACGGAAAAAAATATCCATAAAACCTTATATAAATAAAAAGAGATTAACAAAAGTACACATATATCACGGACTTCGGTAGTTAATAATACCCATCAATTAAAAATAGGTATTTTTATGAATCGTAAATTATTTGGTTTGTGAAAACAGTGATTCCTTTGTAACAGTATCGGTTGTTAAAGTTTGAGATATAAAACTGCGTGTTATGGAACGTTTTATGTTTTGACAAGTGACAGTGACATGTAGCTGTTGTTGGCGGCTGTGGGACGAGGCGCCAACTGACATTATTTTTGAATGATTTATTGCCTTTTTAGAACTTGGGTTATTTGGTCAACGCTGGATTTGGAACTTTTAAAGTAGAATAAGTTTATTTGACACGAGTTATAATTAACTAAGAGACGTGATTTTTTTAAATGAATTAAATGTTATTTTAGAATAGATCCATGAAAATACAAAAGTACTTATCTAAATAAGTTTGAAAGGAATCTTCTTGAATAAAAATATGTTGTTCTAAGTAATAAAAAAATGTTGTAAATATAATCAGTGCTCTATAAATACAACTATGTAATCTTCAGAAAGTTTTACTATTATACTTAGCCCACTTTAATTATATCTTACAAAGCAAATATACTTCTAGTCTTTTTACATTATTTGTGTCATAACTTCTTACCAACACAATGTTATCATGCATTTTAAGACTACGCAATTAACTCGGAACTATTTTTATTTTAATCGAATCATAACTAGAAGAACCTCGATCCAGCCGTGTAAAGACCACTTAAGTTCAGTGCCACCAGCGTCACCAAAAAGACACATCCAGTAGTACCTGCAGTAATTACCTCGCCGTTACAAGACAAATGGCAGAGCAACCCTACCTCTAACTTATGCTGCAGGGCGGGCGGCTAATAGCTAATATCGCCGCCTAATGACCAGACCCGTCTTGGGCGTAATGTGCCACGTGGGAACACCAACCTAGTTATACTCTCCTGGTATATTACTATTTTCTCTATCGGTAAACTTGTATGGATTAATGGGTCCTTGCTAGAATGGGGACATTGGATCTCGAATTTATGATTTTGACTTTGACCCGTGTCATGGACCTGTTTTGAGTTGTGACGGTTCATTCTCAACCTTACTTAGCCTTATTGAAAGTAGTTTCGATAACATAAACAAGATGCAATTCAAGTTTGGAAAGATAGGAGACTTACGGCCGGTTTCTCGAACGATGACTAACGAAAAAATCTAACAATTACTATGTATCAAACTCGGATCAATCGTGATTTGGGTTTCCAGAAACCGGCCGTTACAAACGTATTTTAGCCAAAAACCTAACAGTTATTATGTCAATCAAAAGTCTGTGTTCATAAAACTTACATAAAAACATAAAGAAGAATAAATAAAAGATCTCATAAGAATAATGAATCTCCGGATCGCAAACACTCATAAAAACCAACAGGTTGTTTTCTGTTACTATTTTTACGGTTATTAACCAAATAAGGAGTATGACCTATAAACCAAGAAGCGCCATGAAGCGCCATGAAGCGCCCCATAACGTCTCGTCAAGACTTGATTCACGGATTCACTGACAATTCAGTTTTTATGACGTATTAGTGAGACGTCAGTCTTTTACGACGCTATAAAACGACCTATGTTCACTTGTTGAGTTTACGACTGTGACAAACAACACGTCCTTATTTCGATAGGAATAAGGTACACATTCCAGCAGCAAGTTGGTGCTATTTTGACACTTGACAGGTGCTAGCTGTCACTTTATGTTCGAAATTGGAACGTGTAACATAGAATAGGTTGAATGGGCAATAGACATTTTCTTGTCAATCAAACTTGGGATTTTAATGAAGTGTTATATTAATAGTATTGATATACTTATACAAAAGATATAAATACTTAACGACTGTTATTTTTTAAAGTGGTGTCCCACTTTCAAGGAAGAAACTGCTTATAAAAACAGCATTAGCCGAATAAAATGTATAAAACCTATTTTTTTGGATTAATATCTATAATTTACAGAGTCATAGTAGTATTTCATATAAGAAATATTAATAGATAATAATGACTATCATCTATAGGAACATGTTTTAGGATGTCATAAAATTAAGTTTTATTAAAACCATTTTATATTAATCTCTTACTTTAAATAAGAAAAAACCGTTAATAATACTACTAATCAAATAATTCTACAATCCAAGTTCTCAGCGTATAACGAAACGTAAAGACCGTAAAGTTGACACTTGACACCACAATCACGTTCCGTAATCACTGCATCCGGCACACCACTAGTAATGACCGGCACATCACTAGTAATTACATGTAATGCAACTCTAATTGGACTATTACTATTTACAACGCTTTAGGAATTTTTACTACTAATGTACCTAGTTCCTACTAGTCCCACTAATATTATAAACGGGGAAAGTTAACTTACGACTATACAGTATTTACAAAATGTACATATAGTCATATAAAATACATAAGAAACAGTTGAGCTATCTACAGACCGTTGCAAACGATCTATAGATAGTTCAACTGATCCAAATCAGTACCAATAAGGGAAAGTTTGTATGAATGGATGGATGTATGTTTGTTACATTTTCACGCAAAAACTACTGAATGGATTTTAATGAAACTTCACAATAATGTAGTTCATACATCAGAATAACACAAATGCTATAATTTATTAAGATATTGTGCGAATTGTCTAAAATATAACGATAGCAAGACGAAGTTACTACATATAGGGGGCAAATTAGAAATGGATCTGAGCACGATTTCAAATGCTAAAGTGAATGCAAAATTGGAACGTTACCAAAAATGGTTTTTTTTTCATGGGGAACAAATAGCTTTTAAACTGAGAAATAGTGGACCTATAGCACAAATAAATCTTGAATTAGTTCTTACTTGTAGAAACTTCTAGATCATTCTATTTGGTAGCTGCGTGCGACACAGTCTCACGACTAGGTACTGCAGTTGCCATCGTTTCTCTCAATTTGATTGTACCATAGTTTTTGTTCGAAATAAACGTTTTTATTATTTATTTATAAATCCGTTTATTTTTCAAACAAACCATAAGTAATTGCATGCACAAGCAAAAAAACCAAAGCGCCTTTCTTACGCTCCGAATTCAAAATTAAAAAAAAATAAGGAATCTTTCAGTGATGGGGTACAGTAATGGTTGTAATCGCGTAATAGTCCCAATCGCTGTAATTCCCTCGATTCCCGCAATTCCCGTAATCGAGGCGTGGCGCTGGCATCGCAGACAATGACGTGGTAATAGCCACGTTCAGCCGTGTGCAGAATGGACCACGTTAGAGTGGTTTAAATGGTCGAAACAAATTAAAACGTTGTTGGTTTAAAATTATGTTGTTTATTGAAATACCTTGTGTAATTGTCTGTGAATGTTGGACCTTTCGCGTTCTTACTGTACTTCTTTACTTTTTGATATAAATTACTTACTTACTTACTAATATTTATCTCGATTAACTTTAGCAAGCAATGACAAAGATTAGAACTACAATGCGTAATAGAGTAGAGTACCAGTCGTTATTTTTGTACGAAACTATCTAATCCCAAAGTAACAAGGCCAAGATTATTGTCAAGATACGTCACACCAATATCGCCGATTGATACCCCAAGATGAGATCCCCAGGGATCACGATATAAAGAAAAAAATACCCAACTATACTACATACATATTTAATGGAGCGGGGCGGGGCTACCAGGCGAACAGAAATTGAGAAGAGCGTTATCGTATCGAAATCCTGTATCTGGGCCGGCGGTCTCGGAGGAAATCATTGGGAAGGCATCCGGAAAATTTACCGCATTCCGCCTCATGTGTAACACACCTGCCTTTTGCTTATGCGGCCCTGGTACGTGATCTATTCCGTTGATATTGCTTTTTCGGTTTTCTTGTATTTGTCTGCCGTGGGAACGTGATAATGGAGTTCAAATTGCAACCGATTCAAACAGAGATTCTTTTAAAGATTCAAAAACTTTTGTTAGTAAGCTCTACCCATACACAAACATAAGCAAACACATAACAGTAAGTAGGTAGTTCAGTAAACATAAACAATCAAAATGTCAAAGTTCAGAAAACAAAAAGGTTCAAACGTCCATTGTCTGAGTGAAATCGTTCTCAATTACACCAATTCGTAGCACAAAAGGAGCGCGTGCGCACGATAACAATTCATCCAATCAGGGCGCGCCAGCCGGAGATCCTGTGCTAATGTCACACAAATAACATTCAATTATTTAACTATGTATATCAAAAGATTTTATAACGATTATAATTTACGGATTGTCAAATTACCTAACATTGTTTGTACTGTTGCCCGCGACTTCGTCTTTTTATAGTTATATTTTTGACAATTTAACAATATCTTTATAAATGTTATTCTGATGTGTAAAACACAAATTTCAAAAATTGCACTGAAATCTATTTAACATACATACCTACATTCATCATACATCATACAAAAAGTCTTACAAACCTTACAAACTTTTTTTACGAAAGTTTGTAAGGTTTGTAAGTCTTTTTCAAAATGCTCAAAGAAATTCACAAAAATTAACTGATTTCTACCAAACGTAGGTTTAGTAAAAATAACTTGAAACCACGTGTAAAGGCTACCGTGCAATTACAAGCCCTTAGTCAAACCGCAACAATTACAGTTTGAGCCAAATGTCAAGTCGTTGATATTTTTAGCGTTTGCGGTTATGTGGGTACACAAGTTTTGACAATGTGCTGTAATTGGCTCATTTTGGTTTGCTGGGCCGTTGGCGCACGTTACGGCCCAGATAAGTACCCTGTGCTTTGTGATGCGTCACCTCAGATGACATTTGAATGACATTTGACATAATTCTCAGAAAGACAAATGTCAGTTCTTTTTGATTGTGGTATGGTGGTTTGCACGTCTTGTCTTGTGACTGTTTTTAAGAATTGATGAATGGTTTTGATTCAAAACTATGATATCTTATATTTATGAATTCTTACTCCATATGTATGTATTAAATTTTTCTAATTAAAATATTTTATCGAGTATAATGCGAAATATTTCAAAAAGCATGCTTTGTCTAGACAACTAATATAAAGATGAATTAAAATGAACAAAAAACAGTAAAATCCCTTCGAGTTTGAGTAAAGAGTTTACCTAAAGTCACCCATTAGTGTATAAGTATATATTTACCATCGCCCAGTTTACCTATAAATAATGAAACTAACAGATTCAGGGAGCGATCGACTCCTGCATATTTATAAATCCCCATTACGATGTCGACAGTTTGAATAATTAAAGCAGTCAAGTCTACGCCGGAGCTAGACACTTCAGCTAACCCTTTCATGAATAATTTGATTTCAATTGAGATAATAGACAATTATTATAATGAAAATACTATGTATAGTCTAACCAACGTCGTTGTCAACTTTGACAGTTGTATCGCTCGTTGACAAGTGACGATAGCGTTGATGCGCTCAGAGTGTGCACAAACTCGTACTTGGGGTACACGTCTAATTATCAAAAAAAAATGTTATAATATTTGAAACTATCACGGTTTTATAGTTTTATTTATAAACGAGACATAACTTCTTCTTCTTCATTTTAAATACTTTACTGTAAAATTTTCGTGAAAAATCGACCACAATAAATGTCAAAGATTGCACATAATTATATGCTAGACCAAAATAGCTATGGTTTTTATTATTGCTAAATAAAAAAAACCTGTCATTAGTCACGTCTAAGGGTTTGCTCTAAAAGTGTGCAACTTTGAGGTCGTTTCGAACAAATGGACTTTTAAATAGACTCAGATATTATTAAAAGATAGATTAAAGTAAACGTAGTGACGTCAATCATTATATTCTGTCAAACAAATTTTGATATGTGATTCTTGATGGTAGGAACCAGGCCGTAAGTTTCTTGCCCGTTCTTCTAGGCTCTGGTCGCGTGGAACTGGCACCTAGAATCACCTAGTATGTAAGACGATTCTAAATGATTAATGTGATTTTATTGAATAAAGAAATATTTGACTTGATTCAATATTTTTTTAAATCATCTAGTAAATTTTAAGAAAATAAATCTTAGTATAATTTTAATGTAGTATAAATCTAGTATAGTACTTTAATCCAAGTCTAGAACTTATGGTAATATGTGCCAGTACTAATACCTAGGTATTTAAATATTATAAAATGAGTCGCCACGCATGAGGCACGCGATGTGGTCAGGAATAACCGCTCTCATTTTAACATTTAAGTACTAATAAGACATGCATTGTGCTATTAGGGCTGACTCGTTTCTACACCACACTCGTAATAAATAAATAATGTAAGACAATCCACACAACATCATCTAGCCCCAAGATAAGCAGAACTTGTGTTATGGGTACTAGAAGACTGACATACTTAATACAATACATTACATAGATAGTTTTTTTTTATTATGTATATAAAATACCCAGAACACCCGGAATAATTGCAGATCGTACAAACATTTATCCCAAGGCGGGAATCGAACCCGCAACCTCCGCGTCGCAGGCGGACCGTCGGTCGCCGCGCCACATCGGTCGTCGTCTCAAATTTATGTTATATTTCAAAAGTTCTTTTAAGCTTCAACTTTCGATATAATCACAAGTAAATAAGAATACCCTCTTTTCTGACATCGAAGCAACATAATTCGACTTTATTTTGATTTACACCTTCTGTGACGCTTTTGGCCTTAAAAAAAATCTTTGGTGTTACCACCTCTTCCTACCAAAGTGCTGTTATTTAGTGTTGCTCTCATAAAGATGCAAAAACACGGCCCGGGGCGGACTCAGGACGAATTTATCGCGCACCTCATTACACGGCTAACAAGCTTTCGAACCCTTTTACCGCGTAAATAATATATTTTACACCTGCAACACCTTTCTTAATTAGTGCACTTGGATAATAGATGTCGCTGGCAACTTAATGTGGCCTTAATTAGGATAATGTGGCCTTGAAGTGATGATGAATGTCGGTGCAACATTTTAGTAGAGGTGTAAGCTTTTTTGATATTTCCAATGTAAAGTTACAGTATAAAAGTATTTTTTTTATATATTTTCCAATGTTTTAATAGTAGATATTTATACGTTTTTAAAAACACATAAAACAGTTTAGCTATCTACCGTTAAACCGTTGCAAATGATCTTATGATAGTATGATAGGTAGCTCAACTGATCCAAATCAGTAACTTTTTTAGCCAGGTTATACATATATATTCGCCTATACTTATGTGGAGAAAATATTAATTTGCCGATTTTTATTTACATTTTTGATAATACTTATATACTAATGCAATTCATTTTGATTTGATTAATTTATTGCGTAAGTAGCAATTAGTTGCTGCTCAGGTGTTAGGTAGTATTGTACAGTGTACCTACTTGCACCTACCCTGTGAGGGAGCAGCAATTTTTGTTCAGGTTTTTTATTAAAAATCAGATTTACCTACCCTGTGAGGGCGCAGCATTTTTTTTTTGTCATTTTTTTATTAATAATCAGTGATACATTTTATTAACAATACGCGGGATCTCAGGATCAGTAGGATTAGGGATATAATAATTGTTGAAGTTTTTATTTTCCAAGTAAACA
The DNA here is from genome assembly GCA_932527185.1 of Ecliptopera silaceata. NCBI lineage: Eukaryota > Metazoa > Arthropoda > Insecta > Lepidoptera > Geometridae > Ecliptopera > Ecliptopera silaceata. The sequence continues at coordinate 914,183 of OW052208.1, read as the reverse complement.
GAGTATTAGTTCATCAACTCGCCGCAAGATGGCGCTGTTAAGGGTGCTGCGTCACCGTGACGGGCCCGCGCGGCTCGTTAAGCCGACACGGCGCCTGTCACGATTTTGACAGTTTTTGACTGAGACATCGATAGTGCCCGCTTCGTTACCTCATGGGCGGATCTGATCGACTGTTGGTTTTACTCGTACTAGTTCATTGTTTGTTATATTTTTATTGTTAGAGAATAGTTTATCAATCTGTGCTTTATCTGTGAGTGAATTGATTCGTTGAGGTTGTGGTGTAGTTTTAAAGACAGGTTGTATGTTGGTGTAACATAATTACAACTTATTATAAAACTTTTTTGATAGCCAACTTACCTACCTATCTTTTGTTTTGAATCGGAGCACAGACTAGATTTTTATGGCAAGGTTACGCCGTACCTATCGTATATTTAGAATATCACATGAAACACCTTAAATTTTCCTTAATAAAAAGAGACGTAAGCTATAATGACGTAGAAAGTCGCAATTTCGAATTCATAAGGTAGCAAGCAGGTGTCGCGATACATCCCGTATTCATGGGCCGATATATCATAGCCATGCCGAGCGTTAAAAAAAGAAAAAAAGAAATGCCCCCAGTTTTCCCGCCTTGACGTGCAATTATAAAGATAATAACGTTTTCACCTCGGCGGGCTTTTTATTTGTGCCTTTGATTTATAACAGTTTGTGGAGTTCGCGACGTGATACTAGGATTTGGATTTTGCCTGTTTATGCGAGCGGGGAGCTCGGAAGTTTTTTACTTTGACACTTTTGAAACGTCGAAGCTTTTGCTTTTCAGTTGAACTTTACTTCAGACTCGCTTTCTCCTGAATACTCCAAGTATTAACTCCAGATTCGAATGAACTGACTAAATGGAGCAATTTGAACGTCGAATGGTTTATAATAGCAAAAAGAGGACGCGTTCCCACGATCGGAGAGGCAACAAAACGATTTTTAATCTGTGGCACAGCCAACGCGTAAACTATTTTGATTAGAATGGCATTCCCGCCAAAAGCAACCTCAAAAAACCGCCGCCATGACATTTTTCAAGATGTCAACCCGCCCGCGTTTTTGCCATCCACATACCGGGCTCTCGCCTTGAAATCTTAATTCGAAATTGGGAGAGACCGTAAACAAGCTCCGATTTATAGAGTCACTCATTGAATCGCGAATGATTGGCTCGATCGGAAGATAGATGGCGTTGTAAACGACTTCATTATGTCGTATCTTAAAGGAACTGTAGGTACCTACACGCTTAGCTTGTTTGCAAGCGATGCGTGTTCTTAGAAAGCATTTGAGTCGAGTTGCGCTCGAGCCGGAGGTTCCGCGCGGAGGAGTTCATCATTAATCTCGGTCCCGCAGCGCCCTGCGTAATGTAATACGGCCGTGCGAGATAACATTATCGTAAATATAGTTTTACAAAACGGCTCGTACCTACCGCGCAAAACAAAAAGGCATTACGTTTCCCACAGCGCGACACCCGAGACTCGGGAATTCGCATCGCAATCGCTGCGCATTATCACAATTTACACCCGGTAATAACGTAGGTATAACCTAATCCTTGGCTCGTTGCGCGCCTTTTTTCGAAAAACGAACGCAACGTCACAGCCGGAGCGGGAAAACAAAGCGTCGATCAAGCCCGTTCTCTCTCACATAAATCAGTCGGACGAGAAAGGGACAGGTGCACAGACGGCGGCCACCAGTCGATTTTATAAATGGGCGGAGCGAGCGCGACTCGTCCGCGTCGATGAAACAAAAGAGCGAAAAGGAAATAATAGTTGGGTGCAAGGTGCAAGAGTGGGACGGAGATGACGTTTTTTCTGAGGAAATGCCGAGGCGGTCGGGAAATCTCAAGAAAAGGCGGCTCGTGGCCTGTTCATTAGCCGGCCACTGCCGTATTATTTATGTAATGCCCATTATGAAGTTAATTTACTTGTGCGTAATGAACATCGAAAGCCATGCAAACTGTACTACCGCGCCACACCGCTCCATGAACTCATGTCTAACTTATTAAAAATATTAAAAAAACCTTATTGCATTGACTTTGTAAAGTATCATCATAGTTAACAATCAAACTTCTTTGTCTACTTTCAACCAACTCAAATCTATACTTAATACCTAAATATCTTACGGAGTTATTCTCAATTAAATTTACACACACAATTTACAAATAAATAAGTAATCAGTATTATTTTCAAGTAACTTATTAATCATTGCTGTGACAACAATGCATCAAGTTCATCTAGCCACATCTAGTCCAAGGTCCATCCGTGTCAGGGCTCACATACTGTAACCTAGTCTGGGGACCACGATTAGGTACTTACATGTAATCGCAACAAACATGATCACAAAATGTCCGTCAAATAACATATAATTTACAATTACATGAATTATCAACAATGCTGTAGTCATTTCAATAGAAACGGAACAAATTGGATAATTAGACCAATTTACGTATCACGAATCACGAAGTGACGTGACGCCTGACGTGAACTTTATAAAAATCACGAGGGATTCTTACGGAAAGGTTATTTTTGACTATGAAGCGTTTTTTTTTGTTTTCTATTTATTAGACTCGCTTCTTAGACTTATTTTGTAGGAAAATATCTAGGTTATGTTTTTTTTAATAAGACAATTCGCACCTCAGACTCTACTCCCAAACTAAGCAATCTGATACAAAATGTGAAAATCAACATTTTTACAAAAATAATGTAAGTACTAAACCTTTTTTATACGCTAAGCTTGTCAGCCAAGTATAAGCATATCACAAACGAATTAAAAATAACCTAAAACTAAGTAGTTAACTCAAAAAATTTACAAAAAACCCAAGAAGAGATTCGTTTACTAGTAAGTGGTAACTAGTAGGTAATTTATTAGTTAATAAAGTAATTTTATAGAAAATGCCGTAATCAAACCCCTAGTTTAAAAATTAATCATTTTCCCCCAGTTTTTGCAACATACGTGCTCAATTACCAATTATTGGCAACGATTACAAATTATCGGCAATTTTATATCGCTATTGCAAATTATTAGTAATTTAATATCGCCGATTGGACTCGAATAGAGTGAAAATTGCATGTTGTGTTCGAAATAAGTATTGTTGTGAGAAATATCGCACGATTTTGTTATACGTACCTACTCACTTGAATTAAAAAACACATGCTCACGTGACTATCTACAGGGTGTTCTAGTAATTGTGATTTTTAAATTAATATTTGCAACCGATTTCAAATTAAAAAAAATATGTTTTTTTTATAAATACAGACTGTTTAAAAAATTTTCTCTGTCATTCATTGTTTTATTTATGTAAGTACTTAATAATAATCAATATCTACTCGTTTTTATCATTACTATAGGTAGATTTACAATGTTTTACTAAATAATTACAGTAAAACAGTCTATAAATAAGTACTTAATAATTTATTATAAAAGTATAAAATACACAATAACATTTCACAATAACAACAATAATTTTATTTTTATGAACGTACAATAAAACAACAGCCCATATTCCCACCTTCTTAATTCCAATTTCAAATCTATAATTTCATATGAAATTATAGTTTCGTCAGCCAATCGCATGTCTCCACGTCATTATCCGAGTAAATGGCGGGAATTTGCGAATTCCAACTTCGTTTTTATAATGCGCCTAGAATGATTCAAATTGCCTGTAATCGGAGGTCAACGAACCTTTGCGAGAACGACTTTTTTGCTCACATTTTGTATTGAACCTTTTTTTGTGTATACTTTTTTTATTGTAACACTTTACAAAATTTCAAAGCCTGTTATACAGACTACAAGTTATTATTAATGAATCAAAATAAACAAATAGTTTATATAACTTTTTTAGTTCCGCTACTCGCCGCTTGTAGCGCTAGTATCCAAGCTAATTTATGTTTATTTTTTTACAGGTAAGTCGAGATCTTCAAGCATCGAAATAAATCTGGTAGGGTTTTTAAATATTTTCATGAAATAATATACGACCTATTTTGTCAAAATAGAATCTATTTACTCAAAATAGAGTAAATACTGTTTGGTAAGTAATTTCCATAGTTTTATGTAAATAATTTTCTATTATTTTGTGTCGCTGGTACCAGGCAAACATAACCCAATAGGTTGTCTCCTACCTCGAATGGAATCGAGATAACATCTCGATATACGAGATCGTATTTGTCTTGTATGTACCTTGTCTTGTATGGGAATCTGTGTTGGTAACTTATAAGACCAATGTTTACTTAAATATGCTACGAAAACATTTATTTAACGTCAAATTAGTATTTTTCTCTTGTTTTCTATTTTCTGTTGTTTTTCGTTATGTCGCCAAGGACCGGGATGAGTGGAAGACTTTGGGGGAGACCTTTGCCCAGCAGTGGGACAATATAGGTTAAGGAAAAAAAAATCGTTCTGTAGGTATAAAGTGTAGCCTACGAAGTAAAATGTAAGTAGGTACTTTTGTGTAAGTTCATACTAAATATACTATAATGTATAAAGTTTCATTAAAATCGAACTAGTAGTAGATTCGACATATTAAGTTTCATTAAAATGGAACCATTCGACAATAAAAATTCAAAGTAATTCATAAAAATATCCTCAACCGCAATTCATACTCTCTTTTTAATGCTGTCGGTTAAAAATAAAATGTTTTCCAGCATTTCGCAAGGAATCTAAAAATAATAAAAGATTACCTGCAGGCCCCATGCTGGGTACGTTTTACTCATTTTATATCTTAAACCAAATTAAAGTCATGAACAAAACTACGTTTAAGTATGTATGTATGTTGGTATGTTTAAATAGATGTATGTTTTGGTAACTTGCATAATTTATAAGTTAGTAAATTAAAATATTAAACAACATCACTATTTATTGTTTCTGTTATATTTTCAAATGTTTATTGCTATAAACATTTGAAAATATTATTTATTATTATGTATTTATTTATTATTGCTATAATAAATAAATACGAGCATTATGAATAAGTAGTAATGTTTTATGACTTAACGATTATATTATGACTCATAATATAATCGCAAGTGAAGCCAGGTGGTACGGCTAGGCCTAAATATTAATTAACCGACGAGCTTTTATACTACACGATAATAAATTCTAAAAAATAACATAAAAAATACTGTGTCTTTAGTTTTATGTCGCAGTCATCGGTAAAAATTAGACATTAAAACAAAGGTCCGGTAATGAAGTCACTTGCCTTCTAATTAGAGCAATTAATTGGGGCCATCGCATAAAAATATAGTATATTACTTTAAATGTATTTACCTGCTAGGGTTTTAATAAAAATGTCAGTGGCTCTACCATGAGTTGTCACAGTAAAATCGCCTGACTTTACTACAGTAGTTACGTCAATATTAGTATGACGAATTTTAGTACCCAACTATCCGCTAGAGGCGCTGTACAAATCTTCATACATTTTTTTAACTACAGACGCTAGCGAGTATAGTAAATATGGTATAGTAAAAACTCATGGTAGAGCCACAGTAATAAATTTTTATTCTCTGCGTAGTAACCTTCAAAAACGGTTTAAAACTCCAACTAAATCATACCAAATTACTCAACAATTAAATTAGATATAAAAATATGTTCGTTTATTTGCTTTTACGACAACTAGCTATGGCATGGAGATACGGCTTCGAGATAGCCGTTTATAGGTGTGTAACACTTACTCAATGACGTAATAAATTGATAATCGTTAAGGGCCACATTCGTAAAATGACATTTGATTCCCTTTGATTCGAATTTACGGGTCCGAGTCTCATGGGCTCATGTCTTTCTTTTTCTATCTGTTGCTGTGGTTTTTTATCCCGCCCGGTTCTTAAAGCTTAAATTTCTGATGTGATCTCTGAGACGATGCATACCGAACATATTTGATGTTTTTTTTACTTTTTCTGTTCGTCCGACGATATAAATTTGATGGTACGCGCGCGGGTGCCGGCTTCAATATCTTTAAAACTCTCGACGGTGAATTAGTGTAGTCGGAGCAAGTGTGAATTACAGGCACGACGGTGCGTCTCCACGTTCTACTCGTTGTCGGGATGAATGTCTAATTTGTAATGTAAGATGTATCATTTTGACATGTGTAGTGTGCGGCGAGACAGGTCGAGTAGCATGAAGGGTAGCGGTCAGTTGGCGCACGCGTCACGCGCGCCCAGAGCGCCGCACAATGCGAGCCCCTGCCTGCGTTATTGTCCAACAATGCGTGAAATGCTCTGACAAACGATGACAGCCGCCCGGCCAGCCTGGTACCGCCGACCTCCTGCGATTTATGATATCCTATTACGAGATTTAATGACACTAAACGTCAGCCTGCTCTGTTTACGTCGTCAGTCATAAGACTCGTCCGGACTCACTTCCGCGCGGAACAACGCGATGCAAAGCGAACGGAACGAAGCCTCGCCGTGAGCGGAATACACTCAGCGAGGAAGACTGAAAAATTACCATATCCCGTTGTGCAAACAGTTGCCGACAATCTTCCCGTTGTCAGCCGGCAGCGAGTCCGAACTCCGAGCGCCAAATATTTGCCAGAGTCTCATAAATTCAGCGGCGCCCTGCGCGTCCCGGGATAACATACATAATGCGCGCTCCACGGATCGGTAAACATATTGTAATGGAAAACGCCGTCATTGTTTACACTTTATGATGTCCTCGTGTTGTAAACTGATGCTGTGCAGATCTGCCGCCCGCCGCGCTCCCCGCTCGGGAGATGGTAATTACATTGGGACGAATACGCGTTCCGCTATTGCCGAAGGCCTGCTAAAGCCCGCAGACTGGCGGCGGAGGCTCGGCGATAACAGACTAGTTCGTCTGTGAATTATCATCACGGCTTATTAAAATGTAAGGTAGTCGGGGTCGGGGCGACGTACGAGCCCCAAGCGACGTAACTCGGCCTAATCCTGACCTGCTGCTAAAATATTCGAAATCCGTCAAAACCGTAAATCGCGTGCCTTTGTATGCGGGTCGGGGTCGTATTTACGAGGCGGCGGAGAGCTGCAGATAGCCCGAATTAAACTTGAATTTAAAACCATTTTATATTAGCTAAGCTAGCTTAGATCGCGCCGCTGCCGGCGCGTGAGATAAGAGAATTGGCCTGTCAGACGCCGGATGATATATTTGACCAACATTTCCATACCGCCCCACCCGGCTCCCTTTCCCCTATTTTCATTTTGTACGTGTCTGCTCCGCCGCGTATCTATAATGTATCCTTTCTGTTTAGGAGTTACATTGAATAAAAAACGCGGAGGTGAGAAGGGACGTTTATAATTTAATAGACTACATTCTGATCTGTCAAAGTGACGCAAATGTTTCTTTGATGTTTGCTCCAGGGTGGCTTATAGCGTGCCGAGTATTTATGTGGGTGTTTGGTCTCGTTTGAATAATTAAAAGTTTTGGCAGCGGATCTGTGCATATGAAAATGTCTGCAGTGTCGGCGCGGGCTATCTCCCGTTTTTACTGCACTGCGCTTATGTAATTGTTATTTTGCGTATAATGAGCGTATTATTTTCACTTCGATGATGACGGATCTCGTTTAACATCGTCGTTTCCTCTTTTATGCGGAGTTTCAACATTAACATTAAAGTAACATAACTTTCCATCGGAAGCCAGCGGAACGCCAGCCAATATACCATTATAAAATAATTTAAAATCTCAGAATCGATCGTCTCTAAATTTATTCTCTGAAGTTTCGGGAAAATCCTTTTTCCATCGTTCCTTATCCGCACGATAAATCAGGCGGGCATTGTGTCGCGCGTCGATCGGCTAATGTACACCGGCCATTATAGCCGAGGAGCAGAGCGCTCAGCACGAATAAATGTGACAATCGTAAACGTAACGTATTTAAGACACACTGCGCGCTAACGCTGCAACGTTCGATAGTAAAGCTGATGTGGACGCGCAGTGTATCTCAAATACGTCACTGTTTCTATACGTTTACGATTTTTTGTGGTATGACTACCTCTCTTTTAGCAGTGACCAGTTCCTTGCTGATCATGATCAGCATATTCAAAGTAAAATATCTTATCTTATCTTATCTTATTGAAATGATCATTATCTTCTTTGATTAAAGATCTTATCTTGTTTTATCATGGACACAAGTTTGAGGGAAAATGTATGCGTCTTGTATGGTGCTGTAAGATTGTTTTGCCAAACTATAATCTTTACTAAAAGAAAGCGAATTTCTCTTTAAAAAAGTAAGTACAAAAAACTCTACTTTAGAGTGAGCCTAGCTTCGACCCTGCACCTCGTTAGATCCCAGACGTTATATTTTATTGTTTTGATACTCGCTATGACATTTTTGACATGTTACTTTCATAGCGTAGGTGTTGCGGTGAAAGTGGAAAGATACCTAGGCAACATGAGTTATGTCCGAGTTACTAGTACTGACTACAACATTTTATGCATTAAAAAATAAAGTTAACAACTTAGGTTTTAATGAGATATCGTAATTATTCTCGTAGTAAATTTTGATGAAAAGCAATTCTGAATAGTTATTATCTATTCTTAGTTTAGTTTAAAACACAAGCATCTAACTAGCAGATAAGTTCCTTCCCTCACGACGAAGCCTCATACAAAGCTGCTGGCGCCATGCCAACGAATCGACATATCGAAACCCTTCGCTAGATGGCGCTGCAAAGAAAAACCACCGAATATAACATCGGAAACAGCTACCCGCTCCTAATAAATCCTCCATGTATATTACTATATTGGCACATGAGACGATTACCGAGTTTTCCGAGGCGTGCAGTGTCAAATACATCTGTCACATTCTAACATCAAGGTATCAGTGAAGTGGGAGCGAGTGAAATATCGTATTGGCATCGGCGGGATGTCCACGCCAGTTTTCGGTTTTAGCAAACAAAGGAATTAGAGCGATTCGCGCAACTCCACGCGAATTTATGGACGTCCACTGACCAAATTTTCTTTTTTTCCTCTTGTTTGTAGGAAAGACGGGAAAACGGTCCGATGTTATTCGGCGGGTTACGTATGTAGTTATTGTGACAAGTTATACGGCGGCATTAAGAAAGAAAGAAAGAAAGAAAGAAAAATATTTTATTTGCGACAACAAAGAACTTAAAGATAATAATATAGGTACATCAAAAATCATAATGGCGCAAAACGGACTCTGCCTCAGCGTATGTCAGTCGACTAGCGACTGACGCTGGTCTTCCGACAGAGCCGTACAGTGATGCCACGGAAACACCTTACCACTATGTCATTAAAATATAACAGAAAAAAAAAATAAACAAATAATAAATCGAAAATGAATATAGGGAAAAAAAAACACTCTGGGTAGTTAACTATAAAAAAAACATTACAAAAAAGTACGTCCAGCCATTGTAAAAAACATAATATAAAATAAAATAAAAACAATTTAAAAAAGTACATACATAGAAACATAAATAAAATGCTATAAAGGTTAATATGCATAATATAGTCTATCACACTATCTAAGCGTGTAGAGTCAGGCAGTAAAACCCATATGCTTACATTTAAAGAAACCTAAATGATGCTAGCGTCGTGTCTATGATTTTCTTGCTCTTTTTGACCTTTAAATAAAAATATTTTAAGTTGTTTTCTAAAACTATAGACGTTTTGCAGGCTTCTTATTGGCGGAGGGATATTATTCCAGCACTTCGATGCAGCGTATCGGAAGCTGCCTCTGAAAGACGCTGAGCTGTGCCGCTGCGTCGAAAGCTGCATCGAGCACTGTCGAGTTCCATAATTTCTAGAGCTTGACAACCAAGATAACTTTTTATAGAGGTATGGCGGCGTTTCATACTTCAACACACCAAACAAGAGACATGCGAGATGAAGTTTCTGCCGATGTTTCATTTTTAAAATTAAATTTTTATTCAAAAATGGCGTGACGTGGCCCCTAAGCGGTACATCGAAGCAGAAACGAGCACAAGCGTTCTGTACGCGTTGAACAAGTCTCTGGGTTCTAGCTAACAAACGATTACGTAATGAAACGCCAGAAATTCGTATATTTTAGCGAACAGCCCGCTCCTCTACGGCCAAAAAACATTTCCATTTGTATGTACGCAATAAATACTTCACAGTTTACTACGGGAAACATCAAATGGACTTTTGGAAAAATTAGTCAACGTAACAAATGTTATTCACAAAATTGCAGCGACAAATAGAGGGAGAGGAATGGAAGTCCTGTGCTCAAATTATTCCGATTCCACGATTTATTTTAATGTATTTTTGTCAGCGCGATCTGATTGCCAAGTCTATTAAAAGTTCGTAGTGACTTCGTACCTTTAAATTCAAACGTAAGCCCATCTGATAAACATTTAAAAAAAGAAAAGTTCTAGAGTGACTTTATCTATGGTCCGTTAATACTCCAATTAAAAATAAAAAGTGATGTTGCTTGACGCTATCGTTAGGTTGGCATTATTGAATTTTATTTTTTAATTATTTGACATTGGAAGCGCTATTCATTCTGCGTGTTTCGTATGAGTCGGCCATTGATCTTAACACCCACGCGGTTTTTTCGACTTCATTCATTAATGTGTATGTTGTGCATTTGTAGATAGTTGCCATAATTAATCTTTAAATAAACTCAACATCTGTTTGACGTAATTCACCACCTGAATCAATTAATTAGTATTACTTTGTCTTTGCAAAAACTTTTTTTGGTTCTTGTTTACCTAATAAATAAATAATGCTGGACAATCCACACAACATCATCTAGCCCAAGCTAATCAGAGCTTGTGTCATGAAGACTGACATACTTAATACAATACATTACATAGATAGATATTTTTATTACTTATAAAATATCCAGAACACCCGGAATAAATATTTCCAGATCGTACAAACTTTTATCCCAAGGCGGGAATCGAACCCGCAACCACCGCGTCGCAGACGGACTTTCGTCGCGCCACATCGGACGTCATATTATCATATTATGTGAAATAGCTACGCTATCACATTAACCCCATTATTTATTTACCATAGCCATCCGGAATCACTGTCAAAGTGACACCTGTCATACTTCTTTTTACCGTTTGTGTCAGTTACTGCCTCTGATTGGTCCCGCTCGGCCAATTGAAACAGATAGTATAATCATCATCATAACGGCTACTTCAATGGGTTCCACATAATAACACGAATTAGGAACTATAAAAAGCGGTAATGATCTGGAAATACGGTCACGGCATTGGTGTTATATCTGTAAATATAAACTGAGGAGAAAATTATAGTTTAAATGATGTGGGAGGTTTGCGAGATTGTATTTAAGTGATAAAAGTACTAAGTGATATACTGTCTATCTTATAAAAAGTTAGAGTTGACTTTAAGTCATCATTACTTATGGTAATGAATAGATCAAGTCTGCGCTAACTTTTTATAAGATAGACCGATAGATATTTTGAATTGCTAGTGGTTGACAGCTGTCACTTTAGCAGTATTAACTATTTTTTGAGTAAATAATCTGTCGTAGAACACTAGTAGATACGTAATATACCCAGTGTTTCCAATAATAAATATATAACTTTAAACCGAAATTGCAATTATTTGAATTTAACATAACCGATTTATTATTATGACATACGTTATAAATTAAGAACCATAGTACTAGTAATAATTTATTTAAAATATTTTTTTTTAAATAAACAATCGGGCTTAAGGCCCAAGCGCTCAGTCAGGACGGTAGCCCAACAACAAAAGATGTCGCTAGTTTAAAAAACTGCGGTTTTTCTTCTGATTTGTTAATGGTTTTTTGCGTTTAGTTATCAAAATTCACCTTTGCGAAAACTTATTAATAGATACCAATTAATCAATACAAAATACTATAATTTTAGTAGGAAAAACGTGCAGAGGCTGGCGAGGAATTTCAAGCTTGCTATCTACTTTGACACGCAAAAATGTTTCCGATATTTGAAACGCGCTAGCGTTTCATAATTTCGTCGTCAGGTAATAAGAACGAATAGCGCAATTCAAGGTACTGTGGACTGACAATCAGAGTATTCGAGTTCAAATCTCCGCCAGAAATGTAACTTTTTGTTGCTTCCTTTTTTTGATATTTATCTGTGTCTTTCTGCAGAGCAGAGGCTCTGCAGAATTTTTACAGACTACTATAAAACCTACTTTATTGGATTTTTTTTTGAACTTAAATGCAATAAAATGCAGTAGATACTTATTACATAGGTTACCTTCTAATAAAACTGCTAATATCTTCAGGAATATGTTTATATGTATTTAATATTTCAATAGTAAGACTCTCTACAGCTCTATAAATTAAACAAATAAAACACATGAATATGTTTTGCCCAAAAACGGGCTACGGGCTATTTATGTCGTTTTCTGTGGCGTCGCTAAGATTCTTCAATTGCAGTTGTTGGTGCATTGTCTTGCCTGCGTACAAAGGATATAGATTGTTTGTGGGGCAGTTACATCATAATGCTTGATCGGAGTGATCGCAAAGCGTGAATGTTTCTTCGGATCCTTTCTGTTACCACAATGAGTTTCTAATTGGCACAATTGATTACTATACTTACAAGATAAAATTTCATCAAAAACAACTATGTACGACTAAATTGACAGACAGCTAGCAATGACAATTATGTCAGCGAGGTTGCCTTACTACAGGTTTTATTTACTTTGACAACAAAAAAAAAGGTTTTATTTACCTATATTTCAATGCATTATTTGGAAGTTTGTAATTTTTCCTACAAATAAACGTTTTTTTTAATGAAATAATTTTTCTTTATATTTATAATTACAGAACATTAAAAAACGAACAGTTTGTTAATAATGTTTGCAAGGAAATACATTTATGGCCACACTTTTATAACCAAACTTTATGAACAGTGACATTTATCAGTTATTTATTATTAGCAGTAGTGAGACTGACTACTAGTGACCCGTGACACGGCACGCGTTGTATATTTCGGCTCGGCAACGTTTTTGGCGTTCACTTTATTTTACATTGAAACGTTTTTTTCATATTGCAATTTGTACATAAAATAGTCTATGTTACTCGGTAAAGATATTACATCCTTATGTAGAAATAGTTTTAAAATAGGACGTGTACTTTTGAATTAAATAGTGACCAACAAACAGACAAATCTTATCCTTTCTAGAATTTTAGTTTAGATAATAGATTGGCAACGTAGCATTTTCAAGAAGAAAAGGGATAGATTTAGTTTTGTTGTCTTGTTTCTTTTCCTACGACTGGAGAGCTGACAACAAACCTTAGAATTTTGTATTTGATAGATAATTGTAAGTATTCGAGCGAATGACGTAGTCGTATACTTAGGTACTAGATACCTAAACATTGACGACCGATGTGGCGCGGTGGCATTGACGACGTGGAGGTTGCCGGTTCGATTCCCGCCTTGGGATAAATGTTTGTACTATCTACAAATATTTATTCCGGGTGTTCTGGGTGTTTATATATATAATAAAAAATATCTATCTATGTAATGTATTGTCGAGAAATTACAACACAGGTGGTTCATATATTACGTGTACAGTACATATTTTATTACCGCTAGTTTTGTTTCATACTAAGTACATACACTTTTTGATTTTATTATGGTGTAGAATTATGCGAACTTTATTTTCATACTATACAGTTAATAATGCTACAATATCCAGCTACAATAGCCGCTGTTCCGAACAGGGTAAAAGAGGTTTATTATACAGGGTGTAACAGAAGGGGTGGACCAAAAGCAAAAGGGCGATGGAAGAGCTCAATACCTATCGAAATAACCCCCATGTATGCTCAGCGATATTCAGTCGTTCAAAAGTTACTCGCACTTTTATGTTTTTTTTTCATTAACATATTTTAGGTTAGATTTCCCAAGTTTTCCCAAACTATCAAGTACGAAAGGTCTACTATGAAGCTACAAGGTGTAAAAAAATACGGTTGTAGCTCTAATAGTTTGGGTATACAAGAGAAATCTAACCTAAAATAAAATTATGAAAAAAAAAACATAAAAAGCGAGTAACATTTGAACGACTGAATATCGCTGAACATACATGGGGGTAATATCGATAGGCTAAGAGCTCCTGCATCGGCCCTGTTGCTTTTGGTCCACCCCTTCTGTTAGACCCTGTATATATTTTTTTTTAAATATTTAATTCTGCACAAAATGATGCAAAAAAACAGCGCACAGTATATCTCCCATATACGTTACATTTACGATTGAGCTACGAAATATGAGTAGGTAAACAAAACTATACTCATACAATGTGTAGCAAACTTTTTGTTGTTACGTGGTACATTTAACTTTTTTCTTGGTTGTCATGACAACTAGTAGTAAGTAAATAAATATGTCAGTCATAAACACCCAACATTTTGTTGTTAAAAAAATCTCAAATAGTTTGTAATATATCTCAAATAGTGCCTATTTTTAATGCAATGTAAGCTAGATTTCATGGAAGCTGTCTGGGCAGTCTAGCCCAGATCCTGGCATTCAGTTACTCGCAGGCAGAAATCCTTGACGCGAAGAAAGTACTACAAGAACCATAGGCTGAGACCACCGTGACCAACATTCACCTTGTGATAAGAAAACATCTTCGTGAAGAGACCGTTGCCGTATCATGAAGGATTGAAGTAGGAAGAAGGCGACCAACTTCAATTCATACATCCTTACAATGGTGACCCAGTACAATGACAGTTCTTGGCTCTAGTATTCTGGACGTCTGGATTAGTCTAGCGGTAAAATAGGGGACCATTGCCGCAGATGAAAGATCAATATGTATTACTTTTGTGTACTAGTGTTATTTTCATTTTATATAAGAAAAGTGTATGCTAGCATCTAAAGTATACTTTACTATTGTTGTAAAGTGTGTTAGTCAGTAAGGTTTATCTATGAGCCGTTTTTAAATAAGTATTTTAGTACTTAAATTTTTACAACTATATTATGGTAAAAAATATATTTTTTCCACAGCTGTGGAAAAAAATCCAAAACTATTTTTTTCTGTACGTTATTATCCACCTATGCTATGTAGAATGCATTAAAATTATATGAAAGAAACCTTTTTGGTTCAACCAAACTTCTTTGCACGGGAGACGGGTGCAAGATATTACAATATTTACGCTGACAAGTCCGCTTCGAATGTAAATATGACAAAGTACGATAAATAAAAGAATAACTAAAAGAAAAAGAGAAAAAAGATTTCCTATTTCTTTCTACACAAGTATTTAGTTCAAGTAACTAGATGGCGCTCTAGATACTTTTGCTATAACTTAATACCTAGTGCTTCGCACAGATGGTGCCCTTTTTTTACAGTTAGTTCATTTTTTGAACACGCGTCACGAACAACCTTAATCCCCATGTCCGTTAAAAATTTAAATAGACTTAAGTAGGTATACAATTAAGGGCACTTTGGACGAACAAACAGAGGGTTGGTATGCAACCCTTCCGCACGATGACGAGATTCAGAACGCCAGATTTAACACCTGAACCACTTTACAATTGAAAATATACGAATATTTTGACAACGGCTCATTTTAATACCAGCTACTTTTATTTAGCGAGTTAAATTATATTTTTAAGTCACTTTTTTGTAAAGACATTTGTATGTAATAAATATAACTAAACAATAATAGGAGATGGAGCGAAAATCTGCGGAGTGTAGCTGGCAAACACTAGATGAGAAGAACCGAAGACCGGACTCAGTGGCGCGTCTTGGGAGACCTATGTCCAGCAGTGGACTGATATAGGTCGATGATGATTAAATAATTTGTAATTTAATAAGAATATTTGGATGTTCTCATTATTATTTAGATAAAAATACAAGAAATATTAGCAAACATCACACCAGATAACCACTCCAATAATAATCCATTCCAAGACGAAAAGGTCCAAAACAAAGGCCCAAATTTACGTTTAAAAACATAAAATACCTAAGCGGGTCCCGTATCTATCCTATTTAGATATTAATCTAAACGAAAAAGCAAAGCAATTCAGAATAGGCAACAAGCTAACAGAAGGGACTCGGCCGTAATTGGCCATTCATCATGTTGAAGGGGTAAGGGCTGGTTCTGCTTCCCTGGTACCGCCGGACGGCGACACGGGGGTTTCAGGGGAACCTTACACTTTTGTACCTATATTTTACCCCCGGACGGCGACAGTTTCAGGGGAACCTTACACTTTTATACCTATATTTTACCCCCGGACGGCGACACGGGGGGTTTCAGGGGAACCTTACTTTTATACCTATATTTTAAGTACTGTATAGATAAACCATTTTAAAAATGAACGCGGATCTAGTTGGCCGATAGATCAGGCTAGTTTAACTGATAACGTGTCAATACGGCGACTTTAGTATAAAAATCAATTCATTTGTATTGTATCTGTACACCATTTTTGTATGAGAGTAAACGCGGTGGAGACGCGTGCATTTTTAGAATGGTTTGTCTATAATGCCGGATTGCGACACGGGGGTTTCAGGGGAGCTTTACATTTTAAACCTACATTGGAAGTATTACTAGCGTACCTATTTATGTTGCAAAACAGTTCCTACAATTTTTTTGTGATCCATCTTACAAAGAATGTATGATTTAGTAAACATTTTTGGCAAGAGAATTACATACAGTTACATATAGGTACTTAGTCTTATTAGAAAAATATTTGCGTACAATTTCGTAAGCACACAATTCGAACCACCATACATTGTTAGAAAGCAATATTAATAACTCAAAAATGCCCATCAAAATTTGCAAATAGACAATTAAGATCACCTATAATTACAAACCTTTATTTAACCCAGCAGCAAAATCTAATAACCGATACGAACGCAATTTTCGACAAAGATTACTTTACCCCATTCCCTTGCTCCCCCGTCTCCCCTTAACCCCCTCTGATCTCCCCCTTAACCTAAACACACAGGTGTATAAGCGGACTCCATAAACCCTGATTAAGCTTGGTTTAAAATCCAACATTTTAGGTTATAATGAAAGTTTCTTATCAGAAGGCGCCCTGTTTTGAATTATGATCGTTTGTTTGCGATCCCCGCGCGGCCTCGCTGCTACTCCCTTGTGTCTGGATCTGTATTACGTTCCGTTTTAATTACTAAACTATTTTTCATCAAGATAAAATGAATGATGAATGAATGATTTTTTATGGTACCAGGAAAAAATAAACCTACATAGATTTAAAATTAAAGCAAGAAAAATTACTACACAAAGCTTAAAAACAAAATATAAAAAGTAAAATAGACAAGGTTAACGTAATAATTGATTAAAATTATATAAAAGTTTCATAGAAAAACTACAAACTTCTTGGAAAGTTAAAAAACTGACTGACGTCACATCGTTCGCGCCAATTCTATTTCAAAATCAATGCTAACAAAAGCCAGTTTTACAACGAAATAAAAGGCGATTGCTTTTAAAATATTCATTGGTAGATAAACAGAAAGACATTCGTCACCCCATCTGAGCCGAAGCGGGTTAATCTAAGCCTTTTGTCTATGGTGTTGTGATCGAGAAAGTTTACTTGTAATCTCTATGGTTCCGCTGGCTTTGTCACTGGCTGTATAAGGGACGAATTGTTATACCTTATTGTGAAAAAAAAAGTTTTAAAGCAATTGCATTAGTTATTTTGTACATGTCACTTTTATAAAACTAATGGCATCTATTATTTATAAAATAATTATGTTATTCTACCTTCTGTGGTCGTGGGTTCGATTCCCACTAAGAACTTTTATGTGGTGGCAAACATTGATGTTGATTATATTAACAAGCAGATTGTTGATCTGTTGTTGTATTCAAAAAAAAGTAGATTTTTTAAATAATTCTATAAGCAATCTGTTTTCCATAGTTCAAGCTTTGTTTATTTAAGAGACTAGATAGCGCTGCGAGAAATTTTCAAGAATATTTATTTATTTTATTTACCTTAATTAATTCAAGTTTTTTAAAGCTCTATCAAAATAATCTCTTAATGATTCGTATTGACGTCATCAGCAAGTTATTCTAGCATTTTGTCACAGTCCGTTGCCCGCTAGTGAATTAATGATTCATAATAAAATAATGATTGCGGTATTAACAATACGATAAAATGAAAATGTTCCAATTAAAATGATGATGTAGACTTTTATCATCATCCAAACGTCTTGTAGTACAAGTAATAAACCGAATTATTACTACCTCTAAATGATTATTAACATCATTTCGACGCATCAAAGTGTACATTTGCTACAATATTTAATAAGATACGGTCAGTACACTTAAAAAACCAGTTTTAAAACTTTAACGAGATCACAAAAAAATCGTAACATTAATGAACGCCCTCAATTTCTTCTACGAAAGATGAAGATAACCTAAAATGGCGAACAAGAAATGTCACCGGCACTATGCAAATACGCTCGTAATTACCAAAATATAATCTTTACTACCATCTCGACTAGATCGTTTGCTTGCATTTCTTTTAAACAATTATGTTAATGGGAGCGCCGGTCGCGCAATAATTCACAATGAGCCGTCTGCGTGAAACGGAGCGTCGCAGTAATGGGTGCGTTCGCGTCACCGTCACACAGACGTCATAATCCTGCATTTGGCAAAGCTGCGAGCAAATCCGCTGTGCGAGCGGACGGTAAACTTCGGTTATAAATTCAGGAGCGTCTGTTTGTATCGCAGTCATACGTAGGTATTAGACGGGACTCAAATTAATACGAGCGGGCGTAGCACCTGCGCCTCGCTTGTTTCTTTCCTACAAAATTAACTCCGCGTAGTTGGCAACAATGGAGCGCTGTAAAACTTTTGCACTGTTATTTTTTCCTCCGGCAACTGCGGTGGCTATATTTCAAACTGTCATACTTAATCTTTTTATCAAAGTTTGTTAAATGCCATAAGAAGTGCACCCGTCTGCGGCGAACTTCTCATCTGTTCTATAATTACGTTTTGAGTTTGTTTTGCGAAGTTTTATTATGGAATTAGAGTAGTTTAGATGACGCTCTAAGTTACATTTAGCTGGCTTACGTTGGAAAGTTACCTTCTACGGTAGTTTTTCATAATAAAAAGCCACAAAATTATGAATCCACTAACTAGCAGGTAAAGTATTAACAGCATCTGCGACCAAGTGCTTAAATTATTTTTTAAAGTTTAAAAACGTTTCAATACTTGCGCACAAATGCTCGCAGTACGTCCTCAGAGAAGTAATACCAGAAAATCTAACTAATTAAAAGCCAACGGTTGTTTATTCAACATTTCGCAATACCAGGCGAGCAGCGGGCCTAGGAGCGAATAATTTATATTTAATTTAAACAAGACGACATTGGTATTCGGTATACGAGTGCGTAATTAAAATTCCTGCCGCGGTGGTGGCGCCCTCCCCGCGCCCTGGCGACAGTTTTCGCGCCAATTTCAACGCGCCCGGAAATTAATTGTGACAGGAAGACGCGGCGGTCACATCCGGCCGCGTTCCGTTACACGCATTGTGTTTATCGGCCACTGTGTCCGTTCGATGTTCAATAAAAATATTCATCCGTGTCATGCGACCGGCTAAATTGAATGATATGGAATATAAATATCGAAATATGGTTTTAATTAAACTCGGAGCGACCTCTCGCTCTGCAGTCGCGGATGTTTATCTCAGAAGCCTTTATTAATGATAAATGTGTTTTTATTAATCTGACCAGCACTGGGAGATTATTCATAGACGTTTCGTTGCCACAATATCCATAAAAATGGGGGTGTATGTATACTCAGTGGCCTCTAAAATTTCTCGAGAATAAAGTTCTTTTTGATTTATAAGCAGCGATTAGTTAAATACATTCTTGTGTCACAGATCTGGTGGTTTCGATGTAATCGGCTCTCGACTGATTATTGCCATCGTTAAAAATTCTTATAAAACGGGACAGCAATTAATAAGTGTCAAGATTAACATTTAATTAAAGAAACCATAGTATCGTCATAATCCGAAATGACATTCTATTTTGTAAATGAGAATTGTCATAGTTATGTCAATATGAAATTAATAGCGATCTGTAATATATATGTAATATTTCTGCAAATAAATAAACGAATGTCATAAATATTTTAAAATTAAGTTACGAGGTATTAAAAATATTGGTTACGACTTTTATTATAAATATTTATAATTTGATTAGCAAAGTTAAATAGATGTTATTAGTTAAAGATTTCATTTTTGTATATTATATTAAGCTATACTCAGTGACACGCATAACTTATAGGCACTATTAGTTATCGACTATCACTATAAATTATCGACTGTCAATTTTAAAGTAAATTTAGCATAGAAGCATAGAAAGCGGTACTACCAATCTACCAAAATAAAAATCATTTCAAATTTAGAACATCCGTTATAAATCGTTCGTTGTTCAAAAAGTCTAGTTTCAACGTTCGGCCATATTTATACGCGCGCACAGTGTGCTTAGTATAAGTTTAATACATTCACATTCGTGCGTCAAAACTACCAACATAATAAACAAATGAACTATCACCAAATCATACGTATGTCGCCTGAGACTCGACGTGTACTAATGACTACCAAAGTGACCATCGTGGTGTTACCATAAAACATATAAATCAACAGCCAATTAACTCAACATAAACGACTAGATTTATTAATAGGCTTGTGACTTATAAAATGCTAATACTTTCAAAAAAACAACTGAACGATTACTCTAGTATTCATTTGGTAAACTAGTCGAGAGAATAACTCGCTAACGGACCCAATATATTTTCAATTACAGATAATATTTATCTAGAAATATCTCTAGAACGCCATATTGTTGGAAACAATAGCCGGCGATGACAGCTCAATGAGAACACCTACCTAAAATATGATTTATTTCCAATTTAAGTTGTTAAATCATATCGAATAGATTTAAAGACTTGATATAGGAACAAACACCGTAAATAAAAGCATGGTTAAAATTTTAAGGGTCCCGGCGAGGCCATTAGAGGCCCTTAGCGAAC
Source organism: Ecliptopera silaceata (assembly GCA_932527185.1). Classification (NCBI taxonomy): domain Eukaryota; kingdom Metazoa; phylum Arthropoda; class Insecta; order Lepidoptera; family Geometridae; genus Ecliptopera; species Ecliptopera silaceata. The sequence continues at coordinate 893,263 of OW052208.1, read as the reverse complement.
GTAAAGTGTCTCGATCTGAGATGCCACCGGATATCGGACAATTGTTACTGGCCAGCGTGAAATTCGCGACACGAAAAACAAACTTTAAAAAGAATGATTGAGCATGTGCCTTCTTTTTTAACAGATTCAAATCAAATATAGTATCGTTTGTCAAGTCAAGATGGAGTGGGATTCTGTAAAATATATACTCTTGCGTGTTTTTATATCTTCAAATTTTAACTACTGATGAAAATGAAAAAATATTTATTTACTTACAGTCAATTAAGTACATAGACGTTTCTTAAGCTAACTTACTGTTAAATAACTGATGATTAAAATATTCGTCTAAATATATGTAAAGCTGAACAGTAGCCGTTGGAGCAAACGGATACTGGAGTGGAGACCGCGTTTAGGCAAGCGTAGTGTAGGACGCACCCGGCGAGATGGAGCGACGATCTGCGGAGTGTAGCTGGCAAACACTGGATGAGAAGAGCCAAAGACCGGGCTCAGTGGCGCGTCTTGGGAGAGAGCTACGTCCAGCAGTGGACTGATATAGGTCGATGATGATAATGATGAACAGTAGCTAAAACGCATAGCGCAGGTGCTGTTTGAGCTATGCTTATATGCTATCCTATCACACAAAACCATTAAACTAATGCACCATTATAGAGCCGAGTTAAATACATTGTTACTTACACTTAGTTTAGGCAAACAACAACCTCTCTCGGAAATTGTACACTTTCATTTTTATAATGTTGGTACAATGACTTCTTCCAAACCTGTACTTGAAGTCTTTTTTTTTACTTTAATGCTGATTTAAATAAAAAGGTTATAATTAGTGGGTGTATTTGGGCTAATAAGATGATATCCAAATCTACTTCGCCAAGCAAAGCAAAGTGTTGTTTCATTAATTGACAACTATACGTGACGTGGTAGTGAAAATGACCTTCGTTTACGGACTTGGAGAGTAGACCCCCCGGCATTATATCGCGTTTTCGAACAACTTTTATATTTATCTATATAACAGTAGGTACTTGTACAACAAAGTAGCAACAACCGGAACGTAATTATCTCCATGCAACCAAAAGCAGTTAATTTGAACAATACGCATCCATCGCCTGCAATTCATCATTCTTTTTCACACAGAAAAATACATTTTGAATAACAGTTAAGATTGGCGCATCATGCGTCATCACGACTGCATGACTTCGTTAGCGCGATAACGGACTGATGGTCTGATGCACGCTAGAACGGAACGCGGCGAAATCAAGAGCGTTATCTCCGCTCCAAAAAAAACAAAGCTACGCTTCGGCATTGTTAGTTCCACGATTGCGACACGGCGATTAAGCAACGTGCTCCGCTAATTTGAGTGTGGCTTACACGCGAGCACGCCATTATCGTGGGTAAAAAGTGCATTTCTCACAGGATAGAGACATCTACGGATCGCCAGTGACGTCACACGTCACCGCAGGTGGTGACCGCCAAAATTCCGACATCATTATTTTGACAAATGGCGCCGCGTGTAACGGAACGCGAGATAGCGCCCGTGTGTGGCGCCCTCTACTCTCCTAATTTATTAAAGTGGAGATTTGAGTTTGGAATAGAAGTTGTTTGTTTTTGCTTTTCCGTATATTTTGGTTTCTATTTCCCGTGATTTGTAATCCGACTTTGTTTTGACGTGAGACGTCTAACGATGACGCGTTCGTAAACATAATCGAAGCTTTTTGATGCGTTTATTTTTTGAGTAAAACAGTCGAAAACTTTTATAGATGGCAGTTAGGCACATAATGAGAATGGATGTAGTTTACAAACACGAGAGCCTTTCTTAACGTGTTTATTTTTGTACGTTTACCTACTGTACCTCTACCATGAGATGTCACAGTAAAATCGCCTGACTTTACTACAGTAGTTACGTAAATATTAGTATTACGAATTTTAGTACCCAACTATCCGCTAGAGGCGCTGTACAAAACTTCATACATTTTTTTAACTACAGACGCTTGCTAGTATAGTAAATACAGTATAGTAAAAACTCATGGTAGAGCTACTGGTCTGACTGTTTGGGTACCAGGCTCGCATAAATCGAAGATGGTGCGCGTTCGAGCAATCCATCAGTGCAATTAGTTCGCGCGCGCGCCGCAGCCGCCGCACGGCGCCGCTGTCGCGCTCATTAGCGGTCGCCTGAAAAGCTGATGCGCGCCTGTAATGTGGGATACTTGAATATTTATGCGAGTTCTGAGATGAACACGTAATTACAAATGGAGATTAAAAAGGACTGTCACATTTACGAATTAACACCAATGTTACCACACATATTCAGCAGAACGCGATTTAATGCATGAAGCCAGATTAAATTAAGATTTATTTTGATTGAAAAACTGCGAAGCCAAGCGATGGAAGGCGATCTATGACAATGACAGGTCTAACTAAGCATCTTTGCCCAATAGTGGGACAGAAAATGTGAACTTACAATACAAATAGCAGAATAATTAATCATACGGTATACACATCTCAAGTTGTCCAATATTAACTAATTAAGAAGAAACTTGATTTAATACAATTTCCAAAATCCCAAAAACATTTCGGACAAAAGTAACAAATTACAAAATGAAACAAGTTAATCAAAACCTGAACTCATAAATAAAATGTTGGTTCTCCAGATGTTGTACCTAAATAGGGAGTTTGCACCTCAACCCTTCGTTTCTCCGTTTAATAGGGGATAAATTCGCGTCGAGCCATCAACGCAACCTGGCGCAGGGTTACGTACTCTGACCCTGTCATCTGGGGAGCTAGCGATCACTGTATTGATATTATCAGGAAAAAACAAGAAGCCCCGAAAGTAGTTCAAGGGAACTTTTTTTTTCTCGGCACATTTTGTGCTTTTGCCATTCTTAACGTGATACCTCTCGCTCTAACGGGAAATTCAATTTTTTTTGGGTTTTCTTTTTTATTCTTTATTGTACACACAGAAAAACAAAACTACAGAAAGACAAGAAAAAATAAAAAATCATTTCAAATTTAGAACATCCGTTATAAATCGTTCGTTGTTCAAAAAGTCTAGTTTCAACGTTCGGCCATATTTATACGCGCGCACAGTGTGCTTAGTATAAGTTTAATACATTCACATTCGTGCGTCAAAACTACCAACATAATAAACAAATGAACTATCACCAAATCATACGTATGTCGCCTGAGACTCGACGTGTACTAATGACTACCAAAGTGACCATCGTGGTGTTACCATAAAACATATAAATCAACAGCCAATTAACTCAACATAAACGACTAGATTTATTAATAGGCTTGTGACTTATAAAATGCTAATACTTTCAAAAAAACAACTGAACGATTACTCTAGTATTCATTTGGTAAACTAGTCGAGAGAATAACTCGCTAACGGACCCAATATATTTTCAATTACAGATAATATTTATCTAGAAATATCTCTAGAACGCCATATTGTTGGAAACAATAGCCGGCGATGACAGCTCAATGAGAACACCTACCTAAAATATGATTTATTTCCAATTTAAGTTGTTAAATCATATCGAATAGATTTAAAGACTTGATATAGGAACAAACACCGTAAATAAAAGCATGGTTAAAATTTTAAGGGTCCCGGCGAGGCCATTAGAGGCCCTTAGCGAACGTAAAGTGTCTCGATCTGAGATGCCACCGGATATCGGACAATTGTTACTGGCCAGCGTGAAATTCGCGACACGAAAAACAAACTTTAAAAAGAATGATTGAGCATGTGCCTTCTTTTTTAACAGATTCAAATCAAATATAGTATCGTTTGTCAAGTCAAGATGGAGTGGGATTCTGTAAAATATATACTCTTGCGTGTTTTTATATCTTCAAATTTTAACTACTGATGAAAATGAAAAAATATTTATTTACTTACAGTCAATTAAGTACATAGACGTTTCTTAAGCTAACTTACTGTTAAATAACTGATGATTAAAATATTCGTCTAAATATATGTAAAGCTGAACAGTAGCCGTTGGAGCAAACGGATACTGGAGTGGAGACCGCGTTTAGGCAAGCGTAGTGTAGGACGCACCCGGCGAGATGGAGCGACGATCTGCGGAGTGTAGCTGGCAAACACTGGATGAGAAGAGCCAAAGACCGGGCTCAGTGGCGCGTCTTGGGAGAGAGCTACGTCCAGCAGTGGACTGATATAGGTCGATGATGATAATGATGAACAGTAGCTAAAACGCATAGCGCAGGTGCTGTTTGAGCTATGCTTATATGCTATCCTATCACACAAAACCATTAAACTAATGCACCATTATAGAGCCGAGTTAAATACATTGTTACTTACACTTAGTTTAGGCAAACAACAACCTCTCTCGGAAATTGTACACTTTCATTTTTATAATGTTGGTACAATGACTTCTTCCAAACCTGTACTTGAAGTCTTTTTTTTTACTTTAATGCTGATTTAAATAAAAAGGTTATAATTAGTGGGTGTATTTGGGCTAATAAGATGATATCCAAATCTACTTCGCCAAGCAAAGCAAAGTGTTGTTTCATTAATTGACAACTATACGTGACGTGGTAGTGAAAATGACCTTCGTTTACGGACTTGGAGAGTAGACCCCCCGGCATTATATCGCGTTTTCGAACAACTTTTATATTTATCTATATAACAGTAGGTACTTGTACAACAAAGTAGCAACAACCGGAACGTAATTATCTCCATGCAACCAAAAGCAGTTAATTTGAACAATACGCATCCATCGCCTGCAATTCATCATTCTTTTTCACACAGAAAAATACATTTTGAATAACAGTTAAGATTGGCGCATCATGCGTCATCACGACTGCATGACTTCGTTAGCGCGATAACGGACTGATGGTCTGATGCACGCTAGAACGGAACGCGGCGAAATCAAGAGCGTTATCTCCGCTCCAAAAAAAACAAAGCTACGCTTCGGCATTGTTAGTTCCACGATTGCGACACGGCGATTAAGCAACGTGCTCCGCTAATTTGAGTGTGGCTTACACGCGAGCACGCCATTATCGTGGGTAAAAAGTGCATTTCTCACAGGATAGAGACATCTACGGATCGCCAGTGACGTCACACGTCACCGCAGGTGGTGACCGCCAAAATTCCGACATCATTATTTTGACAAATGGCGCCGCGTGTAACGGAACGCGAGATAGCGCCCGTGTGTGGCGCCCTCTACTCTCCTAATTTATTAAAGTGGAGATTTGAGTTTGGAATAGAAGTTGTTTGTTTTTGCTTTTCCGTATATTTTGGTTTCTATTTCCCGTGATTTGTAATCCGACTTTGTTTTGACGTGAGACGTCTAACGATGACGCGTTCGTAAACATAATCGAAGCTTTTTGATGCGTTTATTTTTTGAGTAAAACAGTCGAAAACTTTTATAGATGGCAGTTAGGCACATAATGAGAATGGATGTAGTTTACAAACACGAGAGCCTTTCTTAACGTGTTTATTTTTGTACGTTTACCTACTGTACCTCTACCATGAGATGTCACAGTAAAATCGCCTGACTTTACTACAGTAGTTACGTAAATATTAGTATTACGAATTTTAGTACCCAACTATCCGCTAGAGGCGCTGTACAAAACTTCATACATTTTTTTAACTACAGACGCTTGCTAGTATAGTAAATACAGTATAGTAAAAACTCATGGTAGAGCTACTGGTCTGACTGTTTGGGTACCAGGCTCGCATAAATCGAAGATGGTGCGCGTTCGAGCAATCCATCAGTGCAATTAGTTCGCGCGCGCGCCGCAGCCGCCGCACGGCGCCGCTGTCGCGCTCATTAGCGGTCGCCTGAAAAGCTGATGCGCGCCTGTAATGTGGGATACTTGAATATTTATGCGAGTTCTGAGATGAACACGTAATTACAAATGGAGATTAAAAAGGACTGTCACATTTACGAATTAACACCAATGTTACCACACATATTCAGCAGAACGCGATTTAATGCATGAAGCCAGATTAAATTAAGATTTATTTTGATTGAAAAACTGCGAAGCCAAGCGATGGAAGGCGATCTATGACAATGACAGGTCTAACTAAGCATCTTTGCCCAATAGTGGGACAGAAAATGTGAACTTACAATACAAATAGCAGAATAATTAATCATACGGTATACACATCTCAAGTTGTCCAATATTAACTAATTAAGAAGAAACTTGATTTAATACAATTTCCAAAATCCCAAAAACATTTCGGACAAAAGTAACAAATTACAAAATGAAACAAGTTAATCAAAACCTGAACTCATAAATAAAATGTTGGTTCTCCAGATGTTGTACCTAAATAGGGAGTTTGCACCTCAACCCTTCGTTTCTCCGTTTAATAGGGGATAAATTCGCGTCGAGCCATCAACGCAACCTGGCGCAGGGTTACGTACTCTGACCCTGTCATCTGGGGAGCTAGCGATCACTGTATTGATATTATCAGGAAAAAACAAGAAGCCCCGAAAGTAGTTCAAGGGAACTTTTTTTTTCTCGGCACATTTTGTGCTTTTGCCATTCTTAACGTGATACCTCTCGCTCTAACGGGAAATTCAATTTTTTTTGGGTTTTCTTTTTTATTCTTTATTGTACACACAGAAAAACAAAACTACAGAAAGACAAGAAACTTAAAAATAGGACATGTACAAAGGTGAGCTTATTTGAGGTTGAGCTTTTATTGCGCCTGAACTGTTATATCTTACTAGTTTAAGCTATTTTGCGAAAATAAACAATAATTTTCTGTGTAACCCTGTATCAATATTTGAGATTGGTTCTTTATATTAACTTACTTAACTATTTAACTGTAAAGAAACTGTTTTGTCTAGCAATCTAGTTTCCATAGTAAGCTTGACTTAGTTTAAGACTAGATGGCGTTGTATATAAATGTTATTCCTAATAATACAATGATTCTGCCATCATCTCACCATCTGTCGCTAAAATATTGTAGTCTATCGCTTGTGTCTAATTACGGGGCGCTAATTAATTAATCGTCGGATAATTGAGATTTGGCTTATACTTGCAATATTATTGTAAAGTACTGCTTTAATATGGTTTTACAGTGTAAAAGGTTCATTCATATTAATTGCTTATCATAAAAAAGAAGTGATTTTTTTTGAATATCTTATGCATATGAAACTTAAAACTTTGTTAGGTACATATAAAATATTTATATAAGTATGTACACCAAAATACAAGTAAATCATCTGATTTATTCATCTGAACAAAATAACTGTGTATTAAACATATCTTACATTAATTAAAAATTTACTTATTAATACGTATTATTGTATAAAAATATATTCTTAAACGAAAATACTTTCATTATTTTGTTCAAATATCCCAAAGTCAAAATCCCCAATCAAAGAATAAAAACAAATCTGGACCCCAACAATTAACGCGGTACCATGTGTTACTCATTTCTCTGATGAGGACCAGAGGGCCAGAGGACCAGAGGGCCAGAGGGGCGAGGGGGTCGATATATTGCGTTCTGTAATTACTCCCAGCGGAGGATTAGGAGGAAATTCCTCAAACTGTATTCGTCTATTTTTATACGCATTCAAATGTATTACAATTTTTAAGTATTTTTAAATTATTTATGTTACTCTGTTGTGTTAAACGAATAAATCATTTTTCAAAATGGCAATACTAAGACATGTCATAGTCGCGTGAAATCGGTCACAGATAAATTATTATAATAAAAATAAAATATAAAAATTATTATCTTCTGATTGACTTCTATACTTATTTAAATAATATTGACATATCTGTCACAGGCAGTTGCCAATTAAAGAAGAAGAAGCAATACTTAAAGTCTATTTCAAAAATCTTTAAAAAATAGCTATATACTTTATTCTTTACTTACAAAAATATAACTAGACGTTATATTTTGAGGGAGTCCAGTAATTGTCTCCTAATAAAAGAGCTCAAATATCCAATAGTGACCCTACTTATAATATTTATACTCTTGCGCCTATAATTGCCTGATTTTAGGCAGTTTCTATGCGTCGCAGGGCCGCGGGATTCATGAAAAATATTTATTGTCCATCCGGGATTCCCGGGATTCCGGGATTAGACGAATTTGTACGTGACAACGGCGTGTGGCCTGACCTTTTGTTTTTGTACGGGATGTCTGGAGAATAGAGATGTTTTTGGACTAGAAATGTGAGTTCTAAAATATTGGTTTAGTTTAGTAACTTTAGTTACCTACCTTTAGAAACATTCTTTCTCTAACTCTAAATAACTCTTTATTCTGTTAACTATTATACATTTTTTGCATAACACTCTTTTCTCTGTTCTAGGTATTAGTCTCTCATATATACCAGAAAATTGTTGTTATTTGCTACAAAATTCATGTTATATAATGGCGCAACCACCTGCAAGGTACGCAGACCCTACAACTCAAGCCTATTGTGGCTTAGTGTAGATTCTGTTTTACATCAAAACTAATGTTATGCCATTACATAGTTAATATTTTAATGTACCTATTTGTAGATAAGATCTATTATGTAAAGTTGTTGGAACAAAAAATTTTTTTTATTATTTTATATGTTAATGCCAGTATTTACTTATAGCTCTACAAAAATACACAAAATAATTGAAAAATAATTGGATTTTACTCGAACCGAAGCCTTATTTTTTAAGATTACCTTTGTAGATCTACCCCCGAAGTCTCGACTTACGTTTGTCGCCTAATACAATCAGATTAAGTATACAATTGCAATGAGACGAGAGTGATAGCAATCGCTTAGAGTTAGCAACCAAACCTTTCCGGCAAAACAGACCGAAGCCCTATAATTCATTATTAGCAACATATTTTTCTGCGACTTTCCCTCTTTGGAATTTTCTTCGTAAAAGAAAAGGGATGTTAATTCATTAGTACAATGATATTTTATTTTTCTGTTTACTTTTTGAGCCGAATACGAATTTAATCCTATTAAAAGAATGTACTTAGATATTTTATTCGAAAGACATTTTTGTAGAAATAATGAGGTTATAATAAACATTTTTATAATAATTTACGTTATTCTTTTGATTAAAAAGCTTATTTAAAAATATAATATAAGTGCCCTCAACTGATGGTGCACAAGAATGAAAAAATAGTACTGAAAAAATCTGTTTCATATTATATATTTTGTACTAGCGACCTAGTTTGACCTTTTGGAAGACACAAAACCTAGGTTCTAGGTTTTTTTCCAAGTAAGGATTTTGAGATCATTCTAGGACCTAGAATGATCTCAAATTCCTTACAACATCAAAACATTGCACCAAATATTTGCTTAACAAAATAAGTTCCGGCAGATTTGTTATCGTATCTAAAGGGTGAATAATACCCGGATTTCTATAAATAGTACTCAGAAAGATCAAATAAATGACAATCGTAAACGTATCGAAACGGTGACGTACAACACACTGCGCGTCAATGCAAGCTCGACTGCCGAACGTTGCAGCGTCAACGCGCAGTGTATGTTGAACATGCTAACGTTACGATACGTTTACGATTGTAACCTTTATACGTGAGCTCCCTCAGTCTCTGGTCTGGTGATTGATTGTTGATGGGACGAATTTCTATGTGAATTCTTTGTTGTATTTCTTGCTGACCTGCTTGTATCTCTATGTTTTCTGGACATGTTGAAACATAGAGATTTTTACCCAATTATTTATAAAAGCTATCTATTTAGGGCTAAATGAAAATGTTCCACAAAACATAACCTAGGCTGTTGAAACCTTTTTTATCGCAATCTTCAAAAACCAAGCTCTGTTCATCACCCATACCTACCAGGAAAGCATCACTTACAGAGTCTTATCGACATCTTCAAACTCTATACTATATCACATGCATATTATTTACCAGGAGAACATCCCTCGCAAGGACAGGGCTGACCAGTTAGGGCTATCTCGGGGCGGCTTTATGAAAACTAATGCCTTCATTTGCCGGCCCCGGCCACCGCCGATAAGCAATGTCGCCCTGGTACCGGGATTACGTTTTCGGGTGCCACTGATAAAAGTTTGCAACTTTTTGGATTTGGGTACCTAATTTAAATGGAGAAATTAACTGGATGTAGTTGTTTAAATGGTTATTTTGGGGGAGTTGTGATGATAGTCGGTTCTTGATTTTAATCAAAACAAGGGTTTTTAGAAATAATAAAATTAAAGACAGACTTAAGAACACATGTAAATACACAATAAGTACCCATAAAACTATTTAAAAAAAAATGCAAGTAGCACAAATTTGTTTCACAAAATATGTAATATAGCTAGATTGAAACTGAATTGTAATTTGAAAAAAACTGCAGCTCGATATACTTTCGAATATTTGAAAATATAATATTTTCATATAGCTACATACTTCAGGAACCCCGATTTCCAAGTGTAGCTCAACAACTGTCAAAAACTCTAGTATCTACTGGGTTTGGAGAATTTTACCACTAACTTAACGTATAACACTCAAAACCAGCCAATTTCCTACCAAAACTTACCACGTTAAACAGCAATCAAGAAACAGTTTCAGTAACCTAGCAGAAACCCATAATTTCAACAAAATCTACAACACAAAGCAACAACACGGGCCCCAAAGGGCGGCGTGACTTAAGGCTTAATTAGGGAAAAACTGTATTTATTACCTGCCCACCTGCTGTTTACCCGGTACCTACACTATTGCTTTACCTAAACAGGGAATTACAGCTGCTTAAGGGCTGCACGCAATTACTTTTGATTTAACTTGAAGGCTCCATTTTGTGGGTCAAAAAACTCATTCGTTTGAAGTTGGCTGAACCAAGAGGTTTAGTTAGCCTTTTGGTATGAAGGCTTTTTTTCTTTAACCCTTGCTTACTGCTTAGATTACAAGTAGCAAATTTTTTTTTACCTATCATCATCATCATCAACCTACTGCTTGACTGCACCCGTATGCACATTATTTACATGTAGGACTGTAGGTGTGAATAAATAGAACGGTCTCTAACAAAATGATATCCGTCATTCGCTAAACCGACAGTTTCTCATAATTCATTTAGCAAAGTATTTCAATAATTGCTGCCACGTGCGAATTCCAAATAAATTACAGCTAAAACTCTCAAGAAACTCAACCCCTCCATATTTAATTCGCACTCAGGTAATTAAAATCCAAAAACTTGGAACAAAATTAAATTTTATTCCCGGCATTGCCCGTAGACTGTGCCCCTAGTACCGCTGTCCCTTATTAGAAGCAAGGGTCTCATAGGGCGACGTGTCCTCACGATCAAATTGCCTTTTTAACTTTCCCTATTTAGGGAAAAGCCGGGAAATCTCGCAATTGTAATAATAAGATGGTACCAGGACATCATGAGCTCGAGTGGTCTGACTATTATCGTTATGTGAAATTTTTCGCGGTAACAATCATCTTTTAAGAGCATCTATTGTTTATTTTGTTTCTAAAGGAATTGAGTTTCTTTTTAACATCCTGTTCTTTTGTTGAAGTAAAATGACCCTAGTTTGATCGTGTTTTTAATTTAAAACTTTAATATAAATTCTCGGGCCTTTAATAAGAGAAATGGGCATTTGTGACACGCAACAAGCCACATCTACACATTAAAACTAAACACCCAGCATAAGTTCAGTGTAGGGTGCGTCAAAATCTTATTACAATTAGTCAGATTTGCATACAAAATAAATAAATCAGTCGCATGTGCATTGAGTGCACTCACAATAGAATAACAAGCCATTATCCTTAGCAACTATCCCGCTCTTTCTGTTCATAAATGTAGAGACAGACAGAGAATAATCCTGGCTCGACTATTTGACAGCGGGTACTGTCAACCCTTCAATGCAGATCCGCGCTCCGGTGCAAAATTAACAAATCCGAATCACTATGATTTATGGCCCATGATCCCCCGGTTATCGGGGTCGTCCCATTATGTTACAAATAAAATAAATACATCATAGAAATGCAAATGTACGCTATGCACCGGAATTGTATTTTGTACACTGCTGTAGCTTTTGTGTATAAAATTTATGACATTTAGTTGAATTTATATATTAAATCTAATTAGTTTTCTATATTATGAACGACTTTCTGCAGTGATAGTAAAATAATGCTATAAAAATGACTTGTTTTGTGTGACATTAACAAAATAAATAATTCTCAAAACGAATGCCAGCTAAGTCAAAGTTAACCACAATTAAGGAAATGAAATAACCATTACAACAGTAAAATTGCTCATCCAGAGCATCTTTAAAGCCATAACCATTTCAAAAAGCAAAATAACAGCAGCGACGCCGTCAAAATTAATACAAAATGCGATTTAGCAGATACCCTCTTAAGCGTCGTAAAATTTGCCGTTTTTATCCAACCCCTCGGGGCTGTACCCCTCTCGGATGAAGAGTTAATGAACTAATCTAGATATTAACAATACATTAGACACATCGGACGCGCTCGCCATGTTTCGACAAAGTAATTACTTTGTCCCTTACAAGGGATAGTGGACCCGGCCGGGTATATGACACAATTTTCCAACTTACATCGAAGGGTTAACGTAAATCGGTGATAATTTAAATGTTTATTATTATGTTCGGATTATATTAGCTGCATAAAGTATCCTTATTAACAATCCTTGCAACAAGTTTTCGAACTCATAATAACTTTACACTAATTTACTAGACATAAGATGGGAAATATTTCCAATTAAGGCAACTTTATTAATATCATGTCCGCCATTTTGGATTGAAATCACGGCGAGTACCGTTGCAATTACGATACAATTATCCGTAAAACTAATCGAATAACAAAGCAATCGGAAGTGTCTGTGTGTTTGTACAAAATTCATGTTGACAGTTAATTTGGAAATGCATCCAGTACATAGCTACCTAGCCGGCACCAGGGGCGCAGAGGCGGGAGATTACTTATTCAACAGACAAATAACATATTGCCGGTGTAATTGCTCGAAAATATGACGCTGCGATTACATTATGTACCCTCGATAGTAGAGGGTTAATAACTATTTCGAAAATGGGAACCATTTAGTATGTTCAAAGTTTTACAAAAACCATACTTTAATATTTGAAAATTAAAAGTCATATGTTTCATTTTTTTTTTGTTATATTTTATTTCTTATATTTCATTTTTGTTACTATTTTTTTTTACATAGTCAACAGTTTTCAAATATGGAACAATATTTTTTTTTTCAACGGCTAAGTTTCTCACCCTTTTACATTCTCCACAGAGTTTCAAAGTGATATTAAAAGTGTTCTGAATTCAAACTAATTTTATTTTTTCTTCTTTCCAGGTTCATCAACGCGAGACGTAGGATAGTTCAACCAATGATAGACCAGTCAAACAGAGCAGGTAACATATTTTTATACATTTATAATTAATTTACTATAAGTACCTCTTTTTTTAGAAAACTGAAAGTATTTTTTTTAGTCAAAGTGGGTTTGCCAATAGTCCCATAAATATTTCATTCTCTACTAACAGTAGTCTCCTATTCACATTGGAAGGCACGTTTTGACTTTGAAGTCTACAATTGAGTTTACTGACCACAGAGTGGAGTCACAGAATAAAAAATAAGTTCTTGAATAAAAGGTTTCACTATGACAAGAGTGTGAAAAATCGTCAGAATGATATCGGAATGGTAATAGCTGTTTTAGATTTTAGTATTGAACTAAAACCACAGAAAATGCTTTTAGAAAATGACGATTAATTACTAGAACTTGTAGTAAGTAGGTATGGAGCTGCCCGAATATAGAACAAAATCATCGACCAAACATATTCTAAAACGAAAGCTTTCATTTGTTCAGTTGAAACGATCAAATTTTTTTATTTTTAGACGAACCAAATTTTTGTAATTTTAGTTACATAAGTTACTCGAAGACCAATCTTCAACCTTATACCATCGCTTTAGAGGTTACTTTACACTAGCACTTTACCGCGAAGTGACATGACCAACCATAGGTAGAGGTTCATAGAGTATGCACGGTTGCATGCACCAGGGTCCCGCGAGGCGTCTTCAAGCTTTTAGTGCTGACCGCTGGCAAGTTATGCGCCCCTGGTACCAGCTGGGCTAAAGTAATGACTGGATAGAGAGTCTCCAACACAATTTATCGGAAATAGCTGGAAAAATTGTGTAAAATAAGTAATAAATAGTTTAAAATAGTAGAATGGGGTTAGAATATTGATTTTATTAATGATTTCATAATAATTACACAATCACTCAGTGATTTATGTCTTGGCCGTATTGTAAGTATGCGTATGCGATAACCGTTTCAAAATACGGGTGATTTAAATAAAAAAACTATTTATCATTTTTACTCCAATACAAATTTTAAGCTAGCTAGAGGCTGTTGTTTAAACTCCTATAGAAAAAATACTCCTAATAAAATTGACAAATAACAAAAAAAAACAACGTTTTTTGCCATCCTTTAAAACTAGCTCTTGTCTTTTATGTATTCCCAGTCGAATCCAGTACATAGCATACAAAAAGTCGATTCGGCCGCATCGGCACTTTTTACCGACAATACCAACGATTCTATTTCACTTTGTAATTGTAGCGAAGTCCGTAAAAATTCCGGGACGAGAAGGGACGCAAAAAGAGCTTACTCTTACACCAAGAAGGGTAAAAAAAGAAAAATGTCTGAATTCGTTGACCCGTCCCGGACCATCCATCACGTCCCCCGATCGGCAATGTGTGCCTTCATCTAGATACGGATGTTGGGATTAGAATTAGAAATAAGGACCTTTCTCCATTTCTTTTTCCGAACTGTTTTTATCTATTGTCGGTGGTGCTTTCTTTGTCAGCGATAGGTCGATGACACGAAAACCATATATGTTCAATTGTTACAAATCTTTCGTTTTGCTAGTCATTTTCTTAGAAACCTCAAAAATGTCTTAGACATCTAGCCAAAAAAAAAAACAAATTGTGCCAAAGTTAGGACCCAATATTTAAGAATCACTTATTTCATTGCTATTTAGGGTTAAGTTAGATTTTGGAAGAAATAAAATAATTCTAACAGAAAACTAGAGGTGTTAACACAAATGGATTTAAATCCTCGATTTTTAATCTCCCAGAAAACAGGGATAATAACACAGACTGCATATAATATAGTATAGCTATACTATAGCATATATCCACCCGATTGGTGTCGAACGAATTGTAATTTACAGTGGTGCGGTAATGGTCGCATCACACAGTAATTTATGCTCTTATAATAAATTCATTAGTCTGCGCCTGTGCCGACGAGTATTGACAATGTTATGTTCCTGGCTGTGTCATATAAATAAACCTACATTCTGGCAGTATATGCTACCCTGGTACTAAAGCTGTGTGACAGAGGCCTGACGTACTAATACTAGTGTCATTTGCTAGCTTATTTTTACATCGGATTTATACAACGGAAAAAAATAAGATGTGAGATTTTGACACTTGGTCTGATTATATATAGATTTTCGTAGTATGTTAGCAATTTAGTTAGGATTTGTAAATATTTGACAGCAAACTATAGGCAAATAAATCGATTCTGTAATATCATTTGGCTACGACCGTCGTGAGTAGGTTACTTTTCTAAACCCCCGAAAATCGTTACTTGTAGTTCAACAAAAGTTGGCAAGCAAGAACGCCACGCACCAGGAATACATAAACGGACAACGACAAATAATATAGTGATTGGAAAGGCGTCCTTTGGCTTGACCGCAGGAAATGCGGTGGCTATTTTCTTCAGTCCATTGCCAAAACAATTTTCCATCTATCCTACCCCGGTTTTTCCATTTTCCGTCGTCGGCGAACTTGGCCGGCCATATCCGTTGGAAGCCAATGTTTTACGTCTGCTGTTTAGTACCTCGGAAGTTCTGACGCCCTGGTACAAGCGCAGATAAAAGTTTGAATTTGTGCGAAGATTTGTTAGAATGCTGTTATAGTTCAACTTGTTTGCTCATTTGAATAGTCAGCAGATTCATAGGTAGAGTTGTGTGTGTAGTTGTTAGGGGATTTGAGCATAATTTTTGGCTTATTCGTCGAATCCGGTTGAGCTCAAAGAGTGGGCTTGGTCTAGTTTGCTTGATAGGTAAGTAAAAATGCGTTGTATAAAATTTTTTTTAGGTACTAACTCAAATACTAGGAGAGTATAGCTAAATAAGAGGGTTCTTGTACAAACTGAGTATTGCGACTTACGAAGCAGCTACTTGGCTAGAGCAGTTTTGCACATTAACACCACATGTCGTTTAATTAGTTCTGAGCCCACACCGCAGTTCACTATACTGCGAAGGTGTGGTTGTGTGGGTATCTAGTACCTTTCACAATATCACAAGAACTTTTAACCTTTGTCGTTTATGTGATATTTCGTTAGAAAACTTACAATTGTTGATTAATGAGCTAAAATTCTCTGCGAATTCTAAATTTTTTACACCTGTCGGCCCGTTTAGCCTAATCGACGCCTGAAGATTTCCTGAAATCAGGTCGATTGGGCTGTCCCGTTATTAATATGGTAAAAACTAACAAAGCTAGTTTGACATTATCACAAAAACGCGCATATTAATCACAAAAAATACACTTTGTAAATATGATACGGCATAGACTAAGTGACTTATAGTTTACTAAGTATTCTACATTATTTCGTATAGAGCTGTCTCTCACGTCGCAAGATCACCGCCTCTAAATCATAGTTTCCTGGTAGCTGGTCCCGAGGGCACCGTTATTGCTTCCTGCAACCCTGGTACCGTTTTTATGCTTTGTCCGTGATTGTGGGAAATGATCGGTTTTAATTCGTTTTTCACAGTTTATTGACTCTTAAACTGCTCTCAAATCATTTTGAGTGTTTCTTTTATAGTTTTCTTTGGCTCTACAGCGGGTTTATTAAGAGCTTTGGTGTATAAAACCAGTACACAACGTTATATTATTTTATTTAGTTGTTATAGTATCGCATTGTCGTTGGTAAAAGCAGTTTAATTATACTTAGAACATTATTTTCAAAAGTAACTAACATTTTTAATCAAGAATTTTAAAATGTTGACGTTGATAGTTCGCAGCTTGCTCGAAGCAGTTAGATAGAACAAAAATAATACTAATTTCAAAAATCAATCAATCTAGCGTCGTCAGCCAAAATGAATCGCAATTCCAAAAGTCAAGTAAATCCGCTCAATTTTACCACAAAACTGTTATGGCTTCCGAAAGCAATATTTCCACGGGATTATCAATAGTAAAGTAATGGTGTTCCCCCATTATGGACGCCGATTTCCGGCTGCCTTCCATGGCTTTTATGGGGCACGCGCCATTGCGCCACGAGAGGGACACACAGCATCTCACTGGTTTTTTCTTGTTTTTGTTGAACTCTCTTGTTTTTGTTATTTTAAATGGATTGGTGTTGGCGTTGCGATGTGCGAGCGCCAAATATCATATTTAATTAATCTGGATAGATGTTGATCACTCGATCGGCTTTGAGTTTGGTTTCGCACACGGAATACTGCCAATCTTTGACCAATTTTCTAATACACACGAAAACTGATTCTCAAAGATATGGGAAAATCATCAATATATAGATGATATTTCAAACTTTTAACCTAATATACTTCTCGAAGCAGCCAGTTATATATTATTATCTTATTTATACTTATAGATAATATTTCAAACCTTGTAACTTTTAACCTAATAATATATTATCTGTAAGTATATTATATTATCTACCCCCCTTTTAGTACAACATTGATTTCGCCCTAAGTTAGTCAACTGACTATCCAAATGCTATCCAAAACTTCGTAACCAGAAGCAGCCAGCTTTATTAACCAGCTAGTGTTCTACCCCGCAGTGTTCCCCCACGCGGGCCCCAGCGGCGCCTACAGCCCCGAGGCCACCATGGGCTACATGATGGACGGCCAGCAGATGATGCACAGGCCCCCCACGGACCCCGCCTTCCATCAAGGATACGCGCACTACCCAGCCGAATACTACGGACACCATCTTTAATGCCGTAACTTTGTACATGTGAGTATTTTTGATATAAATAAATATTCCGAAATATTGACGACCGATGTGGCGTGGCGGGCGAATGTCCGCCTGCGACGCGGAGGTTGCGGGTTCGATTCCCGCCTTGGGATAAATGTTTGTACGATCTGCAAATATTTATTCCGCGTGTTCTGGATATTTTATAATTTTATATGTATAATAAAAATATCTATCTATGTATTGTACTAAGTATGTCAGTCTTCTTGTATAGTACTTAACACAAGCTCTGCTTAGCTTGGGACTAGATGATGTTGTGTGGATCGTCCAGCATTATTTATAATATATTTTGATTTGAAACAAGTCTTTGTTAATACGAACTTATACATGTTTTAAAGAATATTTATACCATTATCCAAGAGCTAGCTCGCTACCAATTCGTATGTCTCAGAATAGTTTCCATAATTCATAGCAGTAATCCATTCGTAGAAATCCAATTAAAGTATGTAAATGACAAACCATTATCGTATAACTTACGCTCAAATTGTTACACAACCTTAATGTAGTGGGTTCGAATCCGTACATTCCTCCGATCGATCCCAGGCTCGGATTTATATAACAATAAAATTTAATTGTAATTGTAATTTACTAGCTGGTGGCCGCGACTTCTGCGCTGGATTAGTACTACGAGATTATTTTATATTTTTATAATCTAATAAGCTGTTTTATTGTAGAGTTTCATTAAAATCTTAATAAATATTATTAATAATATTATTTTGTTTAATAAATAAATAAATCTATAAATTAGTTTTTTGCGGGAAAGATAAATAAATCCAGATATACAAACTTTAACCTATCATACAGAAACACCTAGTATAGTCTGGGTGTTTCTATGTATTCATTGTATGTGTTTACAAAAAAATGTATATAAGTATCAGCAAGAATTAGTTTTTTTGCGGGGAAGAGAAATAAATGAGAATACATAGAGAAATACAAACTTTAACCTATCATACAGAAACACTTAGTATAGTCTGGGTGTCTCTATGTATTCTTAGTATATATTTACAAAAAAAATTATATAAGTATTCTATCAGCAAGCTTTGCTTAATTTGGGACTAGAGTGCGATGTGTGAAATGTCCGTGAATATAATTCTATTATCATTTTGTTAATTCTATAATTATAATATAATATTGTTTTTGTTTTCAGATATGAGTGAATGGTACATTCGGCCGGCAGGCGGCTCCACCGCGTGATACTAGGAGAACAATGCTATGTACATACATAATGTGCATACATACATAATGTACATACATACAATAACGCGACATTTTGTAATAATTGAAAGCAGTATACGATCTCCTAAAATTAAGATTTAAAGTCAACTTTACTATTAATAAAATGTAAAAAAAGTGACATAGACGCTCGTTGGTGCATAATGGTATCATTCGGAACAATAGAAAAAGAACTAAAATTAAAAAGTGGTTTGATAGATATCGTATAAATATTTATAGCTAATTGTGTATTGTTATTACGTAAATTAATAAATAATTAATTAGTTTTAAGTTGTAACTATCAATGGAAGACGCGTTGTCGACAGAACGGTAGATTTGGGGCAATCTTTTGTAAAGAACTTATGTATTAATAGAATTAGGTATTCTTTAATAACATCCATTTTATATGCGAATGAGGCCGAGGAAAAACATACAAGCTGTGCGTTATGCACACTTTGAAATCTTAAAAACAACTAGGCCGAAAAAAGCGGCCGAATTCGGTCACTAAACCCGAATTCGGCCTGTTTTCTCGGGATATACATTCGGTCTCGTCCGCATACCACTACGCAATGTATTCTTTGGTATTTGTTGCGATTGTTACTAACTCGATATTCTTGGAGCTCAAATACTAAATCTAATGTCAATTCGAATGTCCGCGCACCCCTTATTTATATATAAAGTTTCGACATACATATCCTTGAATTTTATATTAATATTATATGTACCATTCTTAGTTCACCTCGCCTTGGTGTTCGGTATAGCACAATGTAATCCATGTATACGATCCTATGAGATATTTTACGATGTTAAAGAGATTTTGTAGGTATATTTTGTGGGTGATACCTGATATGCCTTCGTTACCAGGAGACCATACATTAAGAATTACAGTTTAAAATTAAAATGTGTTCATGGAGAGATATATTATTTTGAATTGTAATTCTTATTCGCACAATATTTGTTTATTATAAAGTTGTGTGAATGACTGAAAATGAGCTTCTCCTAGAACTTTAATTTGACGTTTACAGGTTCTGTGCTCGGACTTGTCTTAAAGTGAGTGAGCACTCGAGCCACAGGACTTACTATGAGTGTTAAAATTTAATTTAAAACTAAAATAATTTGTATTTCAAATACTGAAGCGTATACGAAACAGTTTTTACTTAAAAAATCTTAAATTAAAGCTTTTATATATAGAATTTGAAGTCAATTCAGTGTCCTTAGCACTCATAGTAATTAGTATACATATTTCAATGAACACAAGAATTGTATGATAAGTAATGTGATGCATTACTGCCTTATCTCATGTATACGAATAAAACATTAAAAAAAAACTTGAACATACTATACGATAACAAGGCTATGTCAAAATAGCTGTCAATTTTTACAAAAAATATTTTTGACAATCAAAGATGGCGGATTTTTTTGATAAATTGACTGCCGTTGTGCTATATTATGTGAAAACACAACAATATTGACATAACTTAATGTAGCTATTGTAAAAATTACATTAAATACGAAAAAAAGCTTTATATTAGTGTAAAAATACTTCGTTGTATGGTGCGGTTGTCACAACACTCATTCAAATTATATATTTTCACATTATATACATCGTGTAACATAATATACATATAAGCCGAGAAAGGGCAGACGAATATACAGGGTTACATGGAAAGTCGTGCTAGATCCGTTAAGGGCGTGGAGTATCCATCATTTCTGACTTATTTTACTAAGAAACACCCCACCCTAAACTTAACCCATTTCGAGATATTCGACTTTTAAATTTTTATTAAAAATTGCTGATTTTTTGGCTACTAAATTTATTTTTGTTTTTTCTGTGCATCTTATTATTATTATTTTTGCATTTTTACATGGGTAATAAGATGCTTTAGGACGTCAATAATTAAAATAGTGCATAAGTTAATTGAATAGATCGTAGTAGAGAAGTGAAACTTATGAAATAAAAAAATATTTTAGAAGGTTTGTTTTTCTCTAAGGGATATCTAAAAAAAATATTATGGCACTTGTTCGGCGGATGTTATAATAAATATCTACGTTTCAACAGCTATCTAACGACGTATAATAATCTATGGTTTGTATTACATTTCGTGGAAAAAAAGTAGTTGGGACGCTCCAGGTTGCAGTTCTAACGGTCCCGCGCGAGCAAGACAAGTAAAGATTTAGGTAGATGCGAATGAAAGAAAAAATGTGTAGAGACCGGCTAGGGCTGGGAATACAACAGGGGAAATTGTTTTGGTTGTCAGTCTGCATAGTGAATGTAATATCGTTTTGCTCTTTTTCTCAACTTGGCTGTGATTCTGAACTATTTCTTCTGATTTTGACTACTGTGCTCGTTAACCGGACTCTGATTTGTACCTGTGATACAGAAGTGTTGAAAATGACGTCCTACACATCTAAATAATATGCTGATATGCTTATTTGACTTGCTTTGCTTTATTTGCAGACACACAATCGCAGTATCCGTAACAAATAAGCATATCAGCATATTTTTCAGATGTTTAGGAGAAGAGCAAAACGATATCACATTCACTATGTA
This sequence comes from Ecliptopera silaceata, assembly GCA_932527185.1. Lineage (NCBI taxonomy): Eukaryota > Metazoa > Arthropoda > Insecta > Lepidoptera > Geometridae > Ecliptopera > Ecliptopera silaceata. The sequence goes on along the minus strand of OW052208.1, from coordinate 871,564 downwards.
CGAAGCACAAAAGCAGACTGACAACCAAAACAATTTCCCCTGTTGTATTCCCAGCCCTAGCCGGTCTCTACACATTTTTTCTTTCATTCGCATCTACCTAAATCTGCACTTGTCTTGCTCGCGCGGGACCGTTAGAACTGCAACCTGGAGCGTCCCAACTACTTTTTTTCCACGAAATGTAATACAAACCCTAGATTATTATACGTCGTTAGATAGCTGTTGAAACGTAGATATTTATTATAACATCCGCCGAACAAGTGCCATAATATTTTTTTTAGATATCCCTTAGAGAAAAACAAACCTTCTAAAATATTTTTTTATTTCATAAGTTTCACTTCTCTACTACGATCTATTCAATTAACTTATGCACTATTTTAATGATTGACGTCCTAAAGCATCTTATTACCCATGTAAAAATGCAAAAATAATAATAATAAGATGCACAGAAAAAAACAAAAATAAATTTAGTAGCCAAAAAATCTGCAATTTTTAATAAAAATTTAAAAGTCGAATATCTCGAAATGGGTTAAGTTTAGGGTGGGGTGTTTCTTAGTAAAATAAGTCAGAAATGATGGATACTCCACGCCCTTAACGGATCTAGCACGACTTTCCATGTAACCCTGTATATATGCGAAAATTTAATACAAAAATAAAATTGATATCGTTATTAAAACATACAAATAATTACATTATTCTTAAATTATAAGCCCTTACATATTTATGTAAGGCTAAATAATAAATAAATAAATAAACTTTGACTTTGACTAAACAAGCAAATGCTTATTTATATATTTACTTACTTTTATTTTTTCTTAGTTTACAGCCAAATAATACAAAAACACACATTTATATCGCGTTGTACCCACACATAGACGCGCGTTCAATTTTGACGCAAGTTTAAAAGATGTTTTTAAATGAAAATCTAACAAATAATCAAAAGATTTACAGCAAAAGTGAGACCCTATATACTCTTTTATAAGCACATTATATACGTTTTACAACAATAGTGATAATAGTAGAACACCCTTTATAAGCATATTATGTAACACCCTGTATATATTTAAGGTGGAGTTTCACTGAGGACGAAGCTGGTTGCATTTATTCTTAGTAAATGTTTACGTGTTCCTTTAATAACTTATGAAATTCGTTCTCAGTCAAACTGTACCTTATAGTATGATAAATAATTTTAAAAAAATAGTTTTTATGGTTATTTTGTGGAAACACAATTTATAAATTCACTTAGAAACTAGACAGACCGCACCTTAATATTTTCAAGTTGAATGTACATAGTTATAATTGTTTTATTCTTTGTAAATCGCAGTTTTTGAATTATTTTCTCAGTATTAATGTAATCTATTTCTCAGCACGTTTCTTGCAGCCATCTGTTATATATTAAACCATTTAATTGTTATTTTTCATTGTGTGTAATATATTTTGACTAAGAGGAAAATCTTAATTCATAGTTAATAATTAATGTATTGAAGAAATTTATTTTAATTTTTCTCTATATTATGTACATTATATTATGTTGAAGTCATCGATTGTAAATATAGACGTAAAAGCATGTTCGTCTGTCAGCGATTAAACTGCATAAAATAAATTTGAATTATATTTGTAATGTTATAATTTTGCGAGGTAATTATAAATAATTTTAAATACCTTTTAATAGAAGAACTGTTTGTGAATTAACATCTGAGCTGGCGACGACAGGTGTCGGCATTATGAATGCTACAAATTGTGAAAAACATATTAAAAACTAAAAAAAAATATCTTGTTTCATTTATGAAATTATTTCACTAAACTTATACAGGCACTTGTAAAGAAACTTACGAATAACTTAACCACAGTCATACAAAAGCATTGATTACGTATTGATTTAGTAATAAATCTCTAAATATGTTGCAAAGTTATATTAGAATACTTTGCGCCTCAAAAACTCAAGATTTACAGAAAGAAAAAAATGAATATTTTGTGTCACATATAAACAACAATTTATAAACATACAATTTTAAAGAAAAATCTAATATTAACATATTCGTGACAACAAAACAGGCCATCACTCAGCATGTGTTGTAGTACCGTATGTACTACTACAACGCTGATCTAATAAGTGATGCCAATGCACAGAGTCCGTGAGTATTAACTGTCAAAATTTGCTACTAAAATATTGACACCGCATTGGAACTTTATTTAATTGTAGTCTTCAAGGATCATACAAATAATGTTAGGAACCATGCCGTAGTTTCTTGCCCGTTCTTCTAGGCTCTGGTCGCGTGGCTCCTAGAATCACCTAGTATGTAAGACGATTCTAAATTATCTGCGAGATTTTACTGAATAAACTAATATGACTAGCTGGTGCCCGCAACTTCGTCTAACTATAAATATTATATATTTTAGACAATTCGCACAATATCTTGTTAAATTATAGCCTATGTGTTATTCTGATGTATAAACCACATTGTAAAGTTTTATCAAAATCCATTCAGTAATTTTTGCGTGAGTCACAAAAATTCATACAAACTTTCTTTAATTAGGCCTACGACTTACAAGCGTACCTACAAGTCAAAGTCAAAAATTACTTTATTAAAAAAAATCAAAAGGATCATTTAGAATCGTCTTACATAGGTGATTCTAGGTGCCAGTTCCACGCGACCAGAGCCTAGAACAACGGTTTTTTCCAGGTCTAGGTTACAAAGTTCATTGAACTATACTCCACAGGTTCAATTCATAATAATTACAAAATATTTCGCAATTAAAAGATTGTTCGTAGCGTTACGGCGTAGCTGGTAGCTACGGCGTAGCGGGCGTGGTTCGAAAATGGCGGACGACAGTGAGTAATGGCTCGGCGGGACGGGTCCAGTGACGCGTGCCCAGGGCTGTCACCACTACAACATTTTATTTGACATTTATCTGTCAAAATATATATTTTTAACAGACATACATTTTTAATCAAAAAATATATAGCAATATAGTTTCCATACTACAAGCTTTGCTTATTTTGGGACTAGAGTGTGATGTGTGAAATGTCCGTTAGTATTTATTTGTTATAAGTACAGCACATAATTTGTTAAACAAAAATTAAAATATATATCAAAATATATTTTGTTACTTTTCTTAGACCAAATATATTATTAAAGTTCATACAGAACTTTAATAATAAATAAAAATACAAATAAATATTTTTTTGTACATATTTATAAAATGAAGTACACACAGAGTTTAGAGCACAGTACAATATGTATTGATGTTTTTTCAGTGAATAATAAAATATAACACTTGTGACAACCCCAATTTTTATCCTACAGATAACAAATAAGTTCAACTTATATTAATAAATGATTTTTTTTTTATTAATATTGCTGTTTCCTTAAATTGTCCTACTTGTGGAGTCATAGACCATGTTCACCATTTAGTGCAACAAATTATTAAGAAGTAGATATTTTATTCGAACCTAACAGTGCTTAGGACAGGGCTGAAATAGTCGCTTAGCGACTCAAAGTCCAAATGTAAGATTTAAATAAATAATAACAGTGACAGTACGTGCCAACCCTAAATTTTTTCCTAGTCCGGAGCACAGTAAGCAACGCACCGATTGTATCGCGGGTGCCGGGAGCGGGCCATTTGTCACGAGGGGAAGACGCGCCGATGCTGTGTCGATTCCTTCAACCACCCTGTATACTGTTAACACTACAGAGATGCACCCTGTATAAGGATAGGAAGGAACACCCTGTATATGATCAACACTCAAAACTGCACCCTGTATAAGGATAGGAAGGAACACCCTGTATATGATCAACACTTAAGAACTACACCCTGTTTAAGGCTAGGAAGGAACATTCTGTATACTGTTAACACTACAGAACTGCACCCTGTATAAGGATAGGAAGGAAAACCCTGTATATGATCAACACACAAAACTGAACCCTGTTTAAGAATAGAAAGGAACATCCTTAAACTGCAATCTGTATAGGACTAGGAAGCAACATCCTGTATACTGTGAAAGGACTGCTACTGTAAGCATCCTGTATAGCTACTGTGAACTCAATCGCAAGGGCTACAGAACTGCTACTTTAAACAGCCTGTATACTGCTAATACTACGCAACGGCTACTACTGTAGTACCGCACCCTGTATAAGAACTGTAAGCATCCTGTATAAGAACTGTAAGCATCTTGTATAGCTACAATAAACACAATTCTAAGCAAAGGTTACAGAACTGCTACTTTGAACATCCTGTATAAACTTGATATTTGGATACAGAATCGTTCACAAAGTAAACTTAGTTATACTGCATATTTACTTTTTCCATATTCATTTTTAATTTTCTTTTATAAATATAATATTATTATTAATCTGTCAATAAACCGAAGATTAAAAAATGAGATCTAATGAATGAATGAATGAATATTGTACACACAAATTACCCCAACAAAATACAAGAAGAACAATTGAGCTATCTGTAGATCGTTTGCAACGTTCTGTAGATAGCTCAACTGTTTCTTATGTATTTTATATGACAATGTACATTTTGTAAATTCTGTATAGTTAGAACATAAATGCACAATGGGCGGCTTTATTTTTTATTTAGCTTTTAGTTTTTATTATTTATTTATATAATAGATAAAAAAGCTAGGCATTTAAAAAAACTAGACCTACTGAAAGACGGTCGCAATTTCAAGGGCTGAAATGAAGGCGAAGCGGAGACATGTTTATTGGTTAATTAAAGTTTTCGCGGGACCGTCCGCATGCCCACGCTAATTAGCTGATAATACCTATTTGCTGATTACTAGAGGGGAGTTTTTTATTGTCTTTACAAGTAATTGGTATAGTATTTAGTAAAAACAATACAAAAGTATAGGTCGTGGGTTCGATTCCCACCCAGATCAAATGTTTGTGTGATGAACATAAGCAAATATTTGTTCTGTGTCTGGGTTTTGTAACTATGTAATCTATGTATGTATTTACAACAAAAAATAATTCTATAATTATTCTATCAGCTATCAAATTCCCATAGCTTTGCTTAGTTTAAATAAATAATACTGAACAATTCACACAACATCATCTAGCCCCAAGCTAAGCAGAGCTTGTGTTATGGGTACTAGAAGACTGACATACTTAATACAATACATTACATAGTTTAGGACTAGAGTGTAATGTGTGAAATGTCCGTAAATATTTACTTATACATTTATTATTATTCTTCTTCTTATCGTGTCGATGCTACAACTGTAGGTATTCTGTTGTAGCATCGTGTTGGAAAGATTAGCCAGACTAGACGCTGCTTTACCGCGCCTAGCTGTTACCGGTGTGCGCCACGAGGAGGCTCTTTCCATGCACCCTATTATTTTATTATTATGTTATTTGCTGACGGTATAATATCAAAAACACCTGAACAATAAGCTAAGTTTACAATTTATCTGCGACTCTCGATGGCTCCCCTTAACAACGGGACGTAATTAACTAAATAATGAACAACTGCGCCTTAACGAGATCCAGAGATTTATAGAATTATAACTAATTGGAATATCTCACCTGTGAAGACTGGAAAAGGTTTTCCAAAAGCTAGTTTAAAGGAACCCCAAAAAGTAAGTATTTTTTCCACGTAATTAGGCTTTTTAGTCGACCTATATAGACCTAGATAGGTTAATTTTATTTAATCTTTATTATGATCTATTTATTTATTAACAAACTTACGACTATACAGTATTTACAAAATGTACATTGTCATATAAGATACATAAGCAACAGTTGAGCTATCTACAGACCGTTGCAAACGATCTATAGATAGTTCAACTGATCCAAATCAGTAGCAATCGTCGGGTACCCAAGACACTGGCTGCATTGCCGCGCTGAATAGCAATGCTGATACGCTGGGCCAGATACTCACCAGCCCTCGGGTCACGCGTCGACAAGACTAGACGCCCAGAAATAATTTTGAAAACACAAGTTGTATAATAAATAAATATTTACTCATGGACATTTCACACATCATACTCTAGTCTCAAACTAAGCAAAGCTTGTACTATGGGAACTAGATTGCTGATAGATTAATTTTTATTTATATTTTATTTTTTTGGATTGTCACAAACTTTTGTGCTATACCCGGAAATGGTGATTAAGTTTTAAAATATCTCCTACTTATGGTCTAACACTAAATAGTTGACTTATTTTTGGCAAAACAAAAATCTTGTATCTTAAAAGTTAGTAACTAATGCTAAGTCTTAAAATGTGCGTGTCAGACCGCGCAGCATGACGCGTAGCGGGTTCGATTCCATGTTACACCGCGCTACAGGGTGTGCTGTGTTTAGATCTGCTGCGCTAATGATAGATAGATGTGCATCATTTTATACAGGGTGGTATGTATGTGAGGTTCTTCGCGTTTTGAAAGTATTTTTGAATTTATAGACTACACAAACTGAAAGATATGTAGTAACAGTAGGCCTATCCTAACCTCTCAAAACCTGACTGGTTTTAAATGTTCTATAGTAACTAATCGGTGTTCTGGGCATTTCTAGTAGGCTGATGTTACTGTAAATAAAATAAATAATACTGGACAATCCACACAACATCATCTAGCCCCAAGCTAAGCAGAGCTTGTGTTATGGGAACTAGAAGACTGACATACTTAATACAATACATTACATAGATAGTTTTTATTATATATAATATACCTAGAACACCTGAAATAAATATTTGCAGATCGTATAAACATTTATCCCAAGGCGGAATCGAACCCGCAACCTCCGCGTCGCAGTCGGACCTTCGCCCGCCGCGAAACATCGGTCGTCAAACTGCGACGTTATTATTGATAGGATAACTCTATGTAAAATAAAATAATAATGTATTAATAAAGTAATCCCCCTGTATATGAAATGTTTAGAAAATGATTCATTAACGGTCGGCTCGAACACGGTTACTGTTCCGCAAATGGTTCAACTAACTCGTTACGAACTGAATGCATACATATACAACATACTTGGTTAATTTTTTTTTTTTATTTATTTATTTCACAAAATCCACAGATCTTAGTATGTAGCTAGAATAACACATTTATGGTGAGCCTTACATCCAATAACGGATTTACTTTATATAACAATTTCTTATAAATCTATCTCTATTATCTATAGGTATACTAATATTATAAATTTGAAAGTTAAGATGTTTTCAAGTTAAGTTATTAACAACGATGTAGCTAATTAACCTATTTTCATAAATAAATCATTAATAAAATAAATCAAGTTCTTGTTCTACCTATTGCAACATCCTTATTTGAGTACATTATGTACAAAATGATGACAATAAATAAGAAAATTAAGTTTATTAAATAATCAAGTTTCAAGCAAAACTCTATACTACATAGAAACTAGGCTGTTGAGAATACTTAGATATCTATCAAACAAAGCAAGAATCATCAAAATCGGTTCACAATTAACGGAGTCATCCCTTCGGATACTTCAAAAAATCTAGTGTCCGACCGAAATTTCGGTTTCGGTTTCGGCCGGAAAACCAGTTTAGGTCGGCCTCTAAATAAACACTCCTGAATTGAGAACCTTCTTTTTTAAGTCAGTTGAAAATACGAGTCTAAGCAGCCATTAGCCAACGAAGACCCATGTTTTAAGCACCGCCCTGGAGCCGAAGATCGGAAGTCAGGCTAAGCAGTGACAGTCAAATAAATCCTATTTCAAATCCGCTCTTCCGGTACTAGAGAAGTGCTATTGATTTATCCGTGTACGGAAACTTTAAAAAAACTTAATAAACCAAAGAACCGACAACCGTTGGAGCAAACGGATACAGGAGTGGAGACCGCGTTTAGAAGAAAGAAGAAGGATGCACCCGGCGAGATGGAGCGACGATCTGTGGAGTGTAGCTGGCCATCACAACATGAGAAGAGCCGAAGACCGGGCTCAGTGGCGCGTCTGCAGAGAGACCTACGTCCAGCAGTGGACTGACATAGGTTGATGATGATGGTGTACAAATACGTTACGTTTACGATTGTCAAATTTATTCGTGCACGCTTCAGTGGCTCTACCATGAGATGTCACAGTAAAATCGCCTGACTTTACTACAGTAGTTACGTCAATATTAGTATGGCGAATTTTAGTACCCAACTATCCGCTAGAGGCGCTGTACAAATCTTCATACATTTTTTTAACTACAGACGCTAGCGAGTGTAGTAAATATAGTATAGTAAAAACTCATGGTAGAGCTACAGTAGCTCTACTATGAGTTTTTACAATCCATACTCGCTAGCGTCTGTAGTTAAAAAAATGTATGAAGATTGCGAGGCGATTTTACTACAGTAGTTACGTCAATATTGTCAATGTCAATATGACAACTCATGGAAGGTACAGTAGGTCTACCATGAGTTTTTACTATACTATATTAACTATACTCGCTAGCGTCTGTAGTTAAAAAAATGTATGAAGATTTGTACAGCGCCTCTAGCGGATAGTTGGGTACTAAAATTCGTAATACTAATATTTACGTAACTACTGTAGTAAAGTCAGGTGATTTTACTGTGACAACTCATGGTAGAGGTACTGACCGTCAAACGGTTTGCGTCGCTGACGCCGCCGCGACGTCCGTCACACGCGATGGATGACGCTGGTCGCGCGACAAACGACGTCGCGTGGACTGATTGCAACACACACTCTAATGCTGGGGCCACATTAGCGGGCTACGGCGAATATTCGTGTTAACGCGAATTTATGTGGCCGGGTACATCGTGTCATCGCGTAGTACTTATACAAGAAGATCGCCTATACCCGAACACGATGTTTTTGTCGCGCCAACACGATTCGAATATTCGCCCGCTAATGTAGCCGAAGCATTAGATTTAAACTAGATAAATGTCATAAAAATAATAATTTCAATATTTGACAGGCATCACAGCTCAGTTGGTAGTAGCTCTTTGCACCTTCCATGCGTGAAAGAGTAGGAAACATACATCCACTCAAACAAACTCTCGTGTTTAAAATATTAGTAGGAAAGACTAGAATGAAGTATAGGATTCATTATATTATATTAAAAACATAGGTATCATATATAAGCAGATTTTACTATTAGTATTTAAGTAATACGATCCAAATTCAGAAATAATTAATAAATTAAAAAAACAGGACAAAAATGGTAAAGCCCCGAAAATTCTATGGAATAAACCAATGTACATATATTAAATAGACTAGCTGAACCCGCCGCGACTTCGTCCGCGTGCCGTTTTAAGATATTTTGCGATAACCCATTACCATTACTATCTTCTTATGAAAGAAATTGACGGTAAAGTGCAGTCTAAGAAGGAAAACTTAGTACATATTGGTACTTATTCTTAAAACCGGGCAAGTGCGCACGAAGATTTTCGTACCGTATCTATGGCCCGTTGCCCTTATCAATATCGAATAAATAAAATTTACGTTTATATATAAGCCCCCTTGAATATTAATTATGCGTGATAGTTAGAGAATTTAAAATAGACAGAAATTAAACACTCAGTAATACGATCTAGTTTTACCCTTTGGTTACCGAACCCTAAAAACCCAATAACGTAAACTACTAAAACATAAGTAATCAAAACTCACTAAATTACCGTTACCGTAAGTAAATAAATCAGGCCAAGTGCGACTCGGACTCGCCCGCTATAAGTTCCGTGCCATACCTATGTAAACGATTAAGAAAAAAAACATGTTTTTGTACCTATGCGAACCCTCTAAGCATGTTCTGTTTTTAGTATTTGATATCTATGCCGGACTAAAATATAATAACTATGTCCGGTTAATGTACAACCATGGAAAGCACGACCCGGAATGTACGACCACGGAAAGCACAGCCAGGAATACGCAACCAGGAATTCTCAGCCAAAATGTACATGAAATCCGGGCTGCGCATTCTCGACATGTGTTAGGAATGTCCAACCACGGAATGTAGAGCCGTGGAAAATACAACCATGGAATTGGCGTCTATTGCTCTGATTGGTCGAAATCAATTGGAATGAATTGGGTGCATGGAAAGAGCCTCCTCGTGGCACACACCGGTAACAGCTAGGCACGGTAAAGCAGTGTCTAGTCTGGCTAATCTTTCCAATACGATGCTACAACAAAATACAGTTGTAGCATCGACACGATAAGAAGAAGAAGATTGGTCGAAAGCCTAGCCTATGCTTCGTTTAGATGAAACCAAAGATTAAAATGTTACTATCCCATTTTGATAAAGATAGACTGCACAGATTATAATATGAAAAGAAAACAATTCAATTCAATAATTGTTATCTGGCAAATGGTTCAACGCATGTAGGTTCTGGCGCGGTTTTCTATATCAAACTAACGCTCGTCGCTTCGCTCCTCGCACCTACTGTGACGCATCACACATGAAAAAAAATCAGTTTAAAAATAATATTTTGACAGTGGCATAGTTAGCTACTTGTACATGATCGGCTAAACGAAAAATTCGAGTAAGCGCAAACGAAGCATATGCTATGACGTCATTTGGCATCAAATTCCCAACACGTGTCGGGAATGTACAACCATGTAATACACAGCCACGGAATGCACAGCCCGGAATTGGATGCCAAAATGGTCACCGATTCCGGGCTGTACATTCCGTGGCCGTGTCATTATCCGATAGGGCGTTCGATGGTACCGCCAGCATATCAGTGTCGGCTCCGATATCCGATATCGAGACGGACAATATGAAAGACAGGTACATTTTTCATACATTTTAGTTACCCGGATATCGGATCAGCGTCCGACACCGATATCGGATCGGATAATGTGAAAACGCTCTGACTCTCAAACTTGATTGAAATCGTTCATAAAAAACGCTACTACAAACTTCCTTTTTGCAATATTTGGTGTAAAATCAAGTCATTAATGTGCGTCTCAATTTTCATTGACTTTCGTCTATAAATAACGTTACAGAAAACTTCCCTCATTTTATTGCATTCATTAGAGTAAAATTGTCACAAAGCGCCTCTTAATAATTTGATTAAAATTCGTCGATTTTTATCGTTACAACACACTTGCCCCCTTTCCCACGGAGGAATTTTAAAATATTATTATGAAAATAGTTATATATTTTATAAAATATTATTATATTAAAAAAACAAACCATCTAAGTAAATTATGTCTTTGTATGAGACTATAAGCGCCCCTTGATTATTTAACATTTTGTTTTTAAATATTTATTCGTCATTAGCGGTAATTGGGTACGCAACCCTAGATAACTTAGCAAAATAACTCGATTCAACGAAAATATTGCTAATACCGATCGACTTACCTATAACACATTGCCAAAACGCACCGATAGCGCGTTCTAGGATTACGCCACGCATGACAGCGCCATCTATACTCGAAATCGTATACTAAATCGTATACGATCGAAATTTTAAACTTAGGGAAATTTTTACAGGGAATTTTTTCTAGAGAAATTTTTACATTTAGCAAAATCATCCCCAGATGATTTTGCTAAATGTAAAAATGCAGATCTATTTTATTTTGTGTCAACATTATGTGTATCAAGTTTCAAGTCAATCGGTTCACAATAAAGATAAACTGCACAGATTATAATATGAAAAGAAAACAATCCGATTCAATAATTGTTGTCTGGCAAATGGTTAAACGCATGTAGGTTCTGGCGCGGTTGTCTATATCAAACTAACGCTCGTCGCTTCGCTCCTCGCACCTACTGTGACGCATCACACGTGAAAAAAAATAAGTTAAAAAATAATATTTTGACAGTGGCATAGTTAGCGAAAAATTCGAGTAAGTGAGTATGACGTCATTTGGCATCAAATTCCCAACACGTGTCGGGAATGTACAACCATGGAAAACACAGCCACGGAATGCACAGCCCGGAATAGGATGCCAAAATGGTCACCGATTCCGGGCTGTACATTCCGTGGCTGTGTTTTCCTTGGTCGTGTAATCACGGCACCCATGATTGTGGTGATTTCCATACTCTTTACCTTAGGTTAAAAGAAGACCCAATCAGTTTTTTTTTAATTACCTACTTAAGAATGCCTAGAGAATGTTTCTTCGAATTACTGGAATTAGATAGATATAGTAAGTATTTCAATTTCATTTATAAAATCCTCCACATTTATATCAATAAATGACTCCTCCACATTTATATCATCCATTATAAATTACCGTTTAGAAATTTGCCTCCTTCTTGTCACCGCACTATGAACGCACTGAACTGAACACGTGGGGTTGCGACACGACGTTGCCGTCCTGCTGTCGAACGCTCGCGGTACGGACGCCGCACTGTTTCCGCACCGTGCATTTTGTATGAAAACATACGACCGTCCGTCCTTACGCCGAACGACGAACGCACCGCTTCGGCACTGCAGCGGTCCGATACGAAACGCATAAATTGAAAGAGCCCTAAGAGCGTTTTCACATTATCCGATCCGATATCGGTGTCGGACGCTGATCCGATATCGGGGTAAGTAAAATTTATCAAATATGATCCGATATCGGGGTAAGTAAAATTTATCAAATATGTCCGGCCCGATATCGGATATCGGAGGTACATATTTCATACATCTTACTTACCCCAATATCGGATCAGCGTCCGACACCGATATCGGATCGGATAATGTGAAAACGCTCTGACTCTCAAACTTGATTGAAAGCGTTATCTCATTATCCGATAGGGCGTCCGATGGTACCGCCAGCATATCGGTGCCGGCTCCGATATCCGATCTTTATCTTTATCTTTATCTTTATCTTTATCTTTATCTTTATCTTTATCTTTATCTTTATCTTTATCTTTATCTTTATCTTTATCTTTATCTTTATCTTTATCTTTATCTTTATCTTTATCTTTATCTTTATCTTTATCTTTATCTTTATCTTTATCTTTATCTTTATCTTTATCTTTATCTTTATCTTTATCTTTATCTTTATCTTTATCTTTATCTTTATCTTTATCTTTATCTTTATCTTTATCTTTATCTTTATCTTTATCTTTATCTTTATCTTTATCTTTATCTTTATCTTTATCTTTATCTTTATCTTTATCTTTATCTTTATCTTTATCTTTATCTTTATCTTTATCTTTATCTTTATCTTTATCTTTATCTTTATCTTTATCTTTATCATTATCTTTATCTTTATCTTTATCTTTATCTTTATCTTTATCTTTATCTTTATCTTTATCTTTATCTTTATCTTTATCTTTATCTTTATCTTTATCTTTATCTTTATCTTTATCTTTATCTTTATCTTTATCTTTATCTTTATCTTTATCTTTATCTTTATCTTTATCTTTATCTTTATCTTTATCTTTATCTTTATCTTTATCTTTATCTTTATCTTTATCTTTAATAATTTGATTAAAATTCATCGATTAATAACGTTACAAAACACTTGCCCCTTTCCCATGGAGGAATTTTAAAATATTATTATGTAAATATATATATGTACATAAATAAAAAATATTTATTTATTTATTATATATATACATACATATTTAATAAAATATTATTATATTAAAAAAACAAACCATCTAAGTAAATTATGTTTTTGTATGAGAAGACTATAAGCGCCCCTTGATTATTTAACATTTTGTTTTTAGTTTTTAAATATTTATTCTATTCGTCATTAGCGGTAATTGGGTAGGTACGCAACTCTATATAACTAATCAAAATAACTCGATTCAACGAAAATATTGCTAATAGGTACCGATCGACTTACCTATAACACATTGCCAAAACGCACCGATAGCGCGTTCTAGGATTACGCCACGCGTGACAGCGCCATCTATACTCGAAATCGTATACTAAATCGTATACGATCGAAATTTTAAACTTTACTTACTCAATTTTAGGGAAATGGGGATGATTTTGCAAAATCTAAAAATGCAGATCCATTTTATTTCGCGTCAACATTATGCGTATCAAGTTTCAAGTCAATCGGTTCAAGGGATAAGAGAAAATGAGACAGCGCCATCTATACTCGAAATCGTATACTAAATCGTATACTAAATCGTATACGATCGAAATTTTAAACTTTACATACTCAATTTTAGGGAAATGGGGATGATTTTGCAAAATCTAAAAATGCAGATCCATTTTATTTCGCGTCAGCATTATGCGTACCAAGTTTCAAGTCAATCGGTTCACGGGATAAGATTCTGCATACAAACTTCAAAGCCTTATTTTAGGGCTCCGGAGCGTTATTTCCAAAATTCCTGCCTTAGTACGCCACACAGTCACTCCAGGAACACGCCTTCCAAATTTCAAGTCTCTAGGACCAGCGGTTTGGGCTGTGGCTCGTACGTCAGCCGTCAGTCAGTCAGGACTTTGATTCTTATTAATGAGATTTTTATTGTGCTTTTTTACGGTTTTTATCGATCTGTAATATATTTGCAAAACAATGACTGGCTTGTACAAAAATATTTTTTTAATATAAATAACCTATTTGGCTAAATAGCCGTAATTTTCTTTGTAAATATTATTTGAGATATTAATACAATATTAGGAACAAAAACAATGCATGTTATTATTATATTGATATTTTCGTAAAATAATTTTGTACAACTGTAACTTTACATTGTGATTTTGTACAATTAAAAAAACATTATTCCCGTCACAACAAGTCTTAGATAAAGGCCCTTACACACTAACCCGCGCCGATTGCCGCACGCTATAAAGGACCATTACACACGTTACAATTATGAGTAAGTCGGCGGAGCAGATCAACACAGCTTACATATAAACATCTGGGTAACTACCCCGATAAATTAATTTTAATAATTTTAACATTTTTTTTACATTTTATTCTATTAGGGAAATCACAATGTAGGAATTTTAATAATTTAAACACCTTTCATTGATATACATTTTATTCTATTTGGGAAATTCAAAATGTAGGAAATAATTATAAAAACCTACTTTAGTGTAACAAAAATAACAAAATGGGGGACCTTTACCCAGCAGTGGGACGAGCAGGTTAGGAAAAAAAACTTGCACAGATTATAAATAAATCTGTGCAAGCTTTGACATATGTCAAATCTGAAATTTAATGAGGTAAAAATGATTAAAAAGTTAATAAAATGAAATAACTTCAATTAGGCAAAGCTAATAGCTGAAGAAGCTAGAAGCCGTTGACTGAATTTGAATCTGCAACCTTAAATCGAAAGGCAGACCACCGATGCTCTCAAGCCGTCTTCCCTACTCTCCATCAGGTGAGCCAGCCGGCAGGTCCGGGCTGTGCAGTCGACTTAAAGTACATTTCCTTCATTTCGGGATTCCCTCTCACAATCATTGTAGCAATTTTCCGGAGCATCCGTCGTGGGAGGCCGAGGGGGCGGTGCAGGAGACCGCGGGGTATTACCTACATCATGCCACATCAGTCCACGAATAAGGCGTTATTGTAGTATTGTCAGCCTATTGTCCTGCTGGCAAAGGCAAGTTATAAGACTGGTTTAAAGTTTACTAGTACATTAACTGCTAAACACAAGGCCAGAAAAGCTTGCATGCTATGCCGGCCTTGACGTAATTTTTACTAAAACAAACGTCAAATGAAACAAAAGTTTGCAAAATATCTGTTTATATATATGACGCCTAAATATTTTATCGTACAATTAAATTACAGCAGGCTATTATAAGATTGAACTCTTACTCTGACCATTTAAAAGAGTTTTGTGTTTATTTACATTACGTTCGTTAATCGTAATAAAACAATTAGGCACCTAGAATCACTATATTGTTTATTTCGATATATTGATTTTTCTTTTGGTAAGCCTTAAATCCAATCAAAGTTCCCGCACTCGACTGTATGTTTGATAAACTATCAAGCGCATTACACGGCCAGTTATGACGGTGAAATACTAGTCACTGTCTTCTAGACTATATGGGGGTGGGTGGTGGGGTTGCAGTGACGTCGCTCGTGTGAAAATTACATTCCGAGAGCGCCTCGCATAGTCGCATATCTATCACTGGCGAATTTAACTTTAGATTCTGAGGAATCCAGCATAGTATGTACCTAGCACTATTATAGTTATAACTTGTCTGCACAATGTTATTGAAAACCATAGTTAATAGCACAATATTATTATAACACTTTTTTATTATAACACTTTGACGACCGATGTGGCACGGTGGGCGATGGTCCGCCTGCGACGCGGAAGGTTGCGGGTTCGATTCCCGCCTCGGGATAAATGTTTGTATGTTCTGCAAATATTTATTCTGGGTGTTCTGGGTATTATATGTATAATAAAAAATATCTATCTATGTATTAGATTGTATTAAGTATGTCAGTCTTCTAGTACCCATAACACAAGCTCTGCTTAGCTTGGGGCTAGATGATGTTGTGTGGATTGTCCAGCTATATATAAAAAAAAAACTTTTTGTCAGGCGTCACAGCTCAGTTGATAGTAGCTCTGCCTTCCATGCTGTAGGGTTCGATTCAAGGATATTTCACACATCATGATCTAGTCACAAACTAAGCAAAGCTTGTACTATGGGAAATGAATTGCTGATAGATGAGTCCTAGTCTAGTCTTGTTAGGTTTGTTTTATTTACATTTCATAATGTATAAATATAAATTATAAAATATAAATTATAATATATCGGATAATAGAAAATATAACTTTATTCACAAACAAACTTACGACCATACAGTATTTACAAAATGTACATTGTCATATAAAATACATAAGAAACAGTTGAGCTATCTACAGACCGTTGCAACGATCTATAGATAGTTCAACTGAGAAAATAGAAAATTAACAAGGATTGTAATTATTTAAATTCTTTTCATTCATTACGCTTCAGTTGCCTGAAGAAATCGTTATTAGCAATAAGGCCGCCCATTGCACTAAATTGGGTTAGTTTTATTTGTTTTTTTTAACAACAGTAGGAATATTTGTTGTGTATTTCTGTTGTGTATAATGTATCTTTTCACTAAGTTCGATATCGTAAAAATAGATTGTAAAACATTACTCGTAGCGACATCTAGTATCGAATAGCTGAACTGTTTATATTCTCGAACCCGTTTTTGCTCTATTAAGGTTCTCTTGTAATTTTGTTTTTATTAAATACATTTTGGTTGTTTTGTTTAAACATAACTACTAAATTAAATAAAGAAAGAAATTCTTCCTTTCTTTTTTTCTTTTAAATATATAAATACATAAGATACCTATGTATTCAGGTAAACCTAGACGGTGTTATAGTACCTAGAATACTGTCAACATTATTTATATGTAGTGTAGTACGTTTTTATGAATGTTGTAATATTTAATATAGCGAATAGGTAGGTATAGTTATTTTTAAAAGGATATAAGATTTAAGTCAATTCCTAAAAATAAAATGTACTCTACGTAACTCCTCTTTTGTTTTAATCTTGATATAAATCAAACTACAAGTTACAATATTCCACATTTACCCATATTTAATTTTATATCGAGTTCTGAATAGTCATCCACTTTTTTTTTAGTCGGTAAGATGCAAGGCTATTGTTACATTGTACGCTAATGCAGCCATTGAGACGAACAGACACTGTTTATATGTAGATAGATGTATTTAAAAACATATCTACGTTTAAAGCGAACGCTATAAAAAAACATCTTAACATCACATACAAAAGAAATACAGTACGAATTGACAACTATTTTTTTTATTAATAATATAGAGGTTTTTTTATATATATAAAACGACGACTGCAAGTTTCGACAGTTCTCAGACAGCTTTTTACAAATTATCAAATAAAAAATCGAATCAATAAAAGATCTTGGTTAACTAATTGCTGAATGATATCGGTTCAACCATTGGTTTTATTTAATTTAATACATTTATTGATAATTTTAATTACTTCACTCTTTTTTTTTTCTCGGTGCAGGCTATAGTTTAGAACCATACCGCCTAGTCTTACGTTAGTTAATTGCTTCACTATTAATTCGTCAAAAAGCGGTCATATCCTGTCAAAGTTTGAACATTATTTGTTAGACTATGAAGCTTTTTAAGGCAGGATATCGCACAACCAACGCTAGTTCCATTAGCAGAACCATAACATGAGCCTCAAGTCTTCTTCTTCACTTGTCTTCTTATAAGAAACATTACAACTAACTCAATTAAATCCAATATACAAATACACAAAAAAGAAAATACGGACAATTTAAGAAATAAACACAAACTAAATTTAACTACAGTACGAACTAATTACGGGAAAAAAACAATATTATTTGAGGGAGTACAACTTTACAATAATTTACCTAATAGCATTAAAGAATGTGAGTCCATAAAAGTATATAAATTAAAATTAAAGGAATATGTAAGCACATTGTCTAAGTAAATAATATAATCTAAGTAAAAATTACAATAGCGCCATCAAGAGGCAAACAAATAAATAGTTTTAAGATTTCATTGTAATCTCATTATAAGTGAACTAGAATATGTGTTTTTTTTTTATGAGAAAATAAATGTCTTTAAACCTAAGTCCATTAACCGGCCAATCAAAACATGCGATTTATAATTACTGCGCCGCAACAAAGGCACGACCCGTCGAACTCGATAGCTCATTATTTCATTTTAATTTTATATTTCAACCATTAGCCTCCATCACGACGCAGCCCGTGCGAGTCTAGAAAAAAAAAAAAAAAAAAAGTAGAAGCAAGTTGTCTGTGGTCCTTCGCCCACGTTCATTTTCTGGCTATAATAAAATATAATTGGTTTTAAATGGATAGGATTGGCGAAGTAAAATGCTCAAGGAACAATTTACTGGAAAAGCACTCCTCACTTATTACTGTACCCTCTCAAATATTACTTTATGCATATTTATAAGGCCACGGTTACGTAACGTAAAAATTTTAAATGTCTACTTTTTAAGGGAAATTTAATTTGGGAAGTGGGAAATACCCACCGGCTACACGCATATTTTTTTTGGAATAGTTTAAATTATTACTAGTTTTAACGAATTAGACGTATGAAAGAACTTTACAGTTGAAAGTTTAACAAAATCGAAATAAAAAACAGAGAATACCATAGATGGATGATTGATAGGTTAAAGTACCTCGAAGTAATCGAACCCGCAACCTCCGCGTCGCAGTCGGACCTTCGCCCGCCGCGCCACGTCGGTCGTCAAAATTTAGACAAAACATTAGCGTTTTTTAACATTATTTTAAAAACCCACCCTCTACCTTTTAACAGGTGTTGAAACAAATTTAACCCCTCCAGCCATGTTTAGGCCAACAGAAAAACATGGCTACCCCATAGATTATAAAGATAGGTGCGTTGAAGTAGGGCGTGGCGTATGTTTATTATTTTGTAAAAGTTAAACAATTACCCCCTATATTATAAAAAGTTAGCGTTGACTTTAAGTGATCATTACGTATGGTAATCAATACTTCAAGTCTGCGCTAACTTTTTATAAGATAGACCGTTAGGATGTAAAAATATACAAGGCTCGCCCAATACCGTGTGTGATTAGACTAGTTTGTATTAAAAGTATCTATCGATAAAAGTATTTTTTGAATAAAATTATAAGTAAAAATCTAGCTAGCTTGGTTACCCTTATAAATGTCTGTAAAGTAGGCACCCCGCAACGACAAACATCGACCTCACTCAATCAGAAATGTTCCGATCAAAATGCAAATGTCTGAGCGCTGTTCGTTTTGCGGCTCGGTTAAACTGCCTACAAATTATACACGCTACTTTTATTTTTAATTGCTACGCCATGCCACCGTCTTGGCCGGGGGCCGCCCAGGCTCTGTATTTTGAATTATGGCGCGACGGCACGTGATTGGCTGGTGTAGATGTGTTCTAAATTCGAACGTTATATGTTTTTTTTTATGTTTACTTATATTTTAGGGTAAAGTAGTGCCTCATACTCTCTTCGGGTACCTATGAGGTTTCGCTCACTGTAAAAAGTATCTCCCTAACTGTACCTTCTTGGACTAAAGCTACGCATAAAAACTTCTAAGTTCAAGTTGGCAATTGACTTCAGGTCTGCCAAATTAATGCAGAAATTATTTGACAAAGTCCGGTTTGCTGAAATTCTCAAATATCATTTATTAAAAAAATAATACCATGTCTTTACTAAAAATGTCCCAGTTTCGGAATCCCACACGTTTTTTCGAAAGATTAGTTTGTATGCATCAACGTGATTCAAACAAAACGCCTACATTTGCTCATTGTTATAACCAAAATCATCAACAGTAAGTTTACATTGTAACACAGGATGTTGCTCCAAGCTTTCAGCGCTAGGTTACACACCATGTAGAGTTCTAGAGTAGCCTAGACATGAAAACGAACTTAATAAGGTATTAACTTAATAGATCGGTGTGATATTCAATCCTCGTTAGGGGTATCTAAATGTGAAGTCAGTAGGTAAGTAAACGTACCTATCTATTTAAGATACACTGCGCGCTAACGCTGTAACGTTCGACAGTAACGCGTACTGTATCTCAAATACGTTACTGTTTCGATACGTTTACAATTGTCAGATTTATTAGTACTCAGTGTACTCACGCTGCTCCAGAACCGGCTATGTCCCCCTAGGGGAGCGAATAGATGAGCCAACGCCCCTATTATTTTATTTATTTATTAAAATTTCACACAAAACCTTAGTGCTAGGAGGACTTAATGCTAAGAGCATTGTCTGCCAGTCTTCCGGGATGTGCAGAAAGATGGTATGGCGTGTTATAAAAATAAAAACAAGTTGTAAATATAATACCTACCTACTTAATCCTACTACAATAAAAATAAACTACCTAGGAATACATAAAAATAAATAAATTACAAAAAACCATATCGATGTTAACTTCTTCCAGGTCTCGCAGCGCCTCAAGCTGGGGTGCAGAGCCCGGCAGACGGGAGGAGTTGGACTGGCGCGACGTGGTCTACGAGGCGGAACAGATAGTTGGATACCCCACTTCATTCCTCAACCTTCGCTGGCTGTTCAACGACGAGATCGCTAACACTGCTATACATTTGAGGAAGCTGGTGAGTCATCAAGCCTAGTGATCAAATTATCAACACATTTTAGCTGTAGGTATTACTTAGGTACCTTTTTTTTTAAATTATATTGTCCCACTACTGGGCAAAGGTCTCATTTTCACTACTTACTTCATGATGTAGGAACCTGGGATAATTGTTTTTTTAAAATATATCTACTAAACGTATATCCTATACTGTTAACTGTATAATAGGTAGGTACCTATTGCTGCTAGGGCTCCAAAGGGTATCTAGTTAAACTGCGATAATTTCTACAGAAATACCCGACGACAGGAACGCTGTAGTAGATACATTATGGTTTATTGTGTGTATATAAGTATGTAAGCTTGTTGGGTAGGTACCTACCATTGAAAACTACCTAAGCTACCTTTTAAGACTAACCTTTCATAAGAGCCTTAGATTTTCTTGTTGGGTACCACTGATAACTACCTAAGCTACCTTTTAAAACTAACCTTTCTTAAGAGCCTTAGATTTTCCTTGTGGGTTATAATAAAAACTCCTCACCCAGGTTGGCACCAACCACCCGCTCCTGAAATCCGCCAAGAATCTACTCATCGGCTCTAAAAGCAACCTCCAATCTGTCGGCCTGATCGTTCTTCTCGTCTCCAAAGCTGCGGGTCTAAACCCTCAGGAGTTCACCCGAGATCAGTACGACCAAGGAGTTTTACACTCTCAGAGAGCTCTGGCTGAGATCGTAGAGATGAAAAGGACGGGCCACATGATACACAAGACGATGGTCAACCTTCAGGAGAAGGAGAAATTGGGAGAGAAGTATAAGGATCTGCTGTATGGGAATAAGATCTCTTTGCTTACTGGTAAATAAATATGTAAATATATTACGTACTTAATATTCTAAGTATGACTTTCTATGCAGCCAGTTAAAAGGTCCCATTCATTCAGTGACATTAGTTGTCTGACTTTTCTAAGCGTTTTCTTAAGATAGATAGAAAGATAAAAACTTGATTGTACACACATAGATTTTACACACAAGAAACATTAAATGTAGAGCACAATGGGCGGCCTTATTGCTAAGAGCGAGCTTATTGCTAAGAGCTTCTTCCAGGCAACCTTTGGCCCATTTTACCTAAGCCGATTTCGGTCATGGTATTCTTGGTCTTCCTTATGTTAGAATACATATGTTACATATACTTATATGTTAGAACAACATCACTTTCCACCAGGTGAGTCTATTGCCAAAGGACATCCTATTCTTTGTAAAAAAAAAACATTGATCTTCAACATATTTTCCAGACTACTAGGACAGACACTACAGACCTCTCTTCTAGGTGACTACCTTCTGGCGACGTGTCTTCAGCACCTCGGCGGGCTGCGTAACAACGCGGTGACGGAGCTGATCTCCACGGGGCTACGGGACCTGGTGGAAGGGGATTTTTTGGGCAAACGTGATGAGAAGGATAACAGTCCATTGCCGACTATGCCAAAAGGTGAATAGACTTTGTCATGATATCAGAAATATTTTATTGTTATATTTTAAATATTTTGTTGTTGGCACGAGGTCGTACCGAGAAGCATTTCTATTGTTTTGTTTTAGTTTAGTTATTTAAATAAACAAACAGGACCTTAATAGGTACAAGGTAATTAAATAAAATATAATAGTTTAACTAATTGTGGCACTAACACACTACCTATACCACATTACCTATACAGTATTTAAGTTGTAGTAATTTTACAGTTTATGAGAAATGGTTAGTGCTATTTTAAGTTAAGAATATTATTTTTAAATAGGAAAATTAGAGAAACACTGAATCTACCATTTTTTTTCAGGTTGTAATGACGTAGAACGCAACTACGACTGGGAGAATGAGTACAACCTCAACAAACTAGGCTCCGAAGAATTTCTCGGACAGGGTAAAGACGAGTGGGTGCTCAGAACTATACTAACTTCAGGGAGTATGTTGGGGAAAGGCTGCCAAGGGGCCATGAAGCTCGCAAACCGGGGCGAGGAAATGGAGAAAAATGCTTACAGACTTGGAGGGCACTTGGCTCTGTTATGGCAACTCTACCTAGACGTGAAAGACTTTTTCACGCATCCGTATTCATACTCCTTGGTCAACGCTCCTGTCATTTTTGCTCTGTGGGAGTATCCACAGATCTACGGCCACATTTTGGAAGCGAAACTTGAAAATAAACAGATAGAATACAAGCAGCTGTATTACGCAGTTCGAGGGACCAGATCCTTGGAGTATTTGACGCTGTTTCTTGATGATGAGCTGGCGGCGACGTTGAAGTACAGTGAGCGGTTTCCTGTAGAAGATGCAAGGAGTGCGATTCAAAAGATGGCGCTGACAATACATGGTGAGGCCTTACAGTACATAGAGAAATGAATACAACCTTTTTTGTAGACTTTTTGTTTCTTTTTCTACCTTTGTCTTTGACGGAGCGGAAGTCAATGCGAGCCATTACATTCTACCAAATATTCGTTTCAGTAACTTGTAATAAAAATATATATTTATGATTCAACCACATTTATCTCAAACTTAAAACATATAGGTAACATAAACACTTAAATAGTAACAATAAAAAAACAAATGCGAGGTAGATCTATGATTTGAAAACTACCTTCTAAATCTAAGTCATCACAAATTGCTATAAGAAACTTAATAAACTTAGAAATAAAATTGTATGTTAGGATAAATTACATACTTTTGTACATCTTTTAAAAATATACCTCCTTTACAAAATAATTTGTTACAAAGTTTTTATCAACCTCTTGATAGTATCAATAGACTCACTATTCCCAAATGTATCTACATAAGCCCTAGCTTTATCTGCATGTTCTAAGTACAATAATCTTGTATTCTCCACAGCATCTGTCTTCAAAATGTTCGTTCTCAACTCATCAAAATCAATTTCACTTACATTACTAATATTATCTATCACATTATACAAATCCGGGTTATGATTTAGTGCAAAAAGAACTGGAGCACAGATTAATGAGAAGTTTTTATTGCTATCCGAGGTTATTTTCTGTAGTTCTGTAGCCGCTTGCCATGCTAAGCAAAGGTGACTGCCGAACTTGTAAGCATTTCCTTGCTCTTCCACACCTAAGCCTGATAGTAAAACTGCACCTTGGCAACCCCGACCGAACAGCGACCCACCATTATACATAGTCCGTAATGTCCATTCCCTAATTGGTGACCCCAACGTATCCACCACTTCTAACGGCAATGTGTCACTGCATATTTCATATGGATCGGAGTTTTTGAGGACCGGCTTGCCCGGCAAAGGCATGTTTTGTGCATCCCGTTGTCCAAAGAACTCTCCCTCGCTTAAATCTCTTAGCGCTGTCGATATTATGTATGACAGGTCTTGGTTCTTAAGTCGTGCTAGCATTCCATTGGCTGTTACGAGCAGGTAGTCACCAATGAGGATGGCTATTTTGTTAGCAAATAATGCTGTATCGTTGTGACTTCTTTCGCTTCTCGGTAAGTTTAGAAGTCCACGGTGAACGTAATGACCTGTGCGGATCATTTCTGTTAACTCGGCTAGTATCCTCTGGTTTTCAACGATGTTGTTGGCTTGTATTGTCAACTTTTCTGAAGTGGCAGCCTTTGAAAGAAGCAGAATTACAAGACCCCAAGGTTGTAGATTATTGTGCTCATTATAGAGGAGTGTTTTGACAGTTTTTACTATGGGGTGATTGCTGTCCACCTATAAATAAACAAAAGAATTAGTTAATTAAGTGTCATTAATTTTCTATATACCTAATGATATTTGGGCCTTAGCTTTGACTGCTTTATTTATTTAACTTCAGTCTACTATATTGAAAATAACTTAATCATCCCCCTAGACTTGGCTAAGGATCTCAAAATACCAATACTTAATATAAATATTGATAAAACTTATTATGTAAGCTTTTAAGTTGCCTTGCCAGCTGTTATTTCCTATTTGGGCAAGGTTGAGGTCAACAACTTAAGGAGGTGGAATGATTATCGATGTAACCTTCAGGTATATAGTCACATGGTATCTGTTGCATAATAAAAACATATTTAATTAGACCTACTTAACATCCCATGAGTTGTAGGTTAGCATATGTAGTAAATAGGCAAATAAATCAAATAAACATAACATTTAGTTGTAAATTGTGGGTGATATCAGGAATAAGTCACTTACCACTTTGCGTAAATGCATAGCCAAATTAGCGAATTCATCGCTCAATAACCACCGTAGGTTCATAAAAGAGGTTGGATATCCAACTATCTTCTCTGCTTCTTTTATAACTTTGCTCCAATGCGCTACTGGAGGCCGAAATACGAAGTCTTCCTGTGTAAGGATACTCATTGTAGACTCCATGCGAATTTGTTGCGATAACACCACCGTTCGGCGCAAATGCCGCATTAAAGTATAAGACATTGTTTTGTTTTTTATTTTTAACACAATTTTTACTCCGCTACATTCAATTTTACCGAAATAATCGTCTTAAAACTTTATAAAAACACTGTACACTTCTAATCACGCCGAGGCCATTGCGTAATTTGACGTTTGGTATAACGTTCGGAAATATACGTTTAAACAACTTCCGCATTGTTACGTTTGATTTTATTTTAAAAAGAGATAAAACCTTAATACAATCGTATATATCTTAGCATTTAGTAACTTTACTTGTTGTCTTTACATGCATTTTAATTGTAAAGATTTGCGTAGCTCATACATAACACTCATTGGTTTGTTGCTGTTTTTGAACGAAATTTTTTTCATGTGTTCTTTGCGCGAATTTTAAAAATATCATTAGCAGAGGTTTACGATTTTGCGTACAAAGCTAAACAATGCTAATTCAAGTTGCTCAATTCAAGTATGATTTGTTATTCATACTCTATTAACTAGTATGGTTGTAATAAATGTAACACATTCAAAGCCTTTTAATTTCAATTTAAAGCGTAATTAATCAGTACAAAGCATTTAAATAAACGGGCAACTTGTAAAAATCCACACAGCTCGACACATTCACCTCCTACAGATTTTCATAAATAAATAAGTATTAGTGTCAATTTCCTCCGTCTAAAACAAATTCCATGATCGTAAAGCCGTATGTTCAGCATTTGAGATCTTTTGCACTTCAACAGCTGTCGTTTACAAGCTATATGCCCATGGTCATTATAAAATAAGTAAATTGCATACGAAAGATAGGTAAGTACCTACTATTTCATTAAATCGATTGAACTTTATAAATGGAAATAAAACTGCTACAGCTAAATCCTTCGTAAATTACCTACATCTCGTCTCTTCGTCCCAATTAGCCACTTATTTGGTCACATGATAGGCATCACTCGAGCAGACGCACCTAAATAATAGTGGGAATAATTCAGTGCACTGTCTTTGCCGAGCCGCTACTGAAAAAGTAAAAAAGCTTTGCAAGGTGAGCGCACACTGAGAGCAAATTTGCATAAACTGTTTCTCTTAACGAGTTTATGTAGTGCGAAGTTGCATCCTATAATAGTGTAGGGTGTATATATAGTATAGTATCTACATAGGTACTTACTATGTGTGGTGCTTTTTCCGTCTCTAGCAGAGTAGGTAATGATTTCAGCTTTCCATTTTATTTTCACCTAGTTTCTTGGGTAACTGACGATCTCATTCCACATGTATGTATGGATCAAAATGATGTTGTTGTCGAATGCTGGCTGTAGGCTTTGTAAAAACAAATCAAAATTTGTTTCTTTCTAGAGAATATGACGAGCTGTTATAAGTACGCATCATAATAATTTGTCGTAGAATATAATATCCTAGCAAGGAACTCACTGTGCCACGGCCCGAGCAATGAACATCGTCCCGCCAAAAAAAACAAGATGGCGGCCGATCAACGCGATCTCATGCAAATGGCAGACGCAAACGTGCCGCCGCCGGCACATTTAAATGTCGAGAGATGAGATTCGATTGTTTTTGCTCTATTTACCGGGATATGCCACTGTGGTGATAGAGTCCACGTATGCAGCCTGCCAGAACTAAAGATTTGAAATATAAAGTTACTAGGCAAGCTCAAATACCGCAATAGAATATTTTTAGTTTATATTTTCAAGCTAATCAAGCTTAGGTATAAACATTTTTATCAGCTAGAGGGACTTAGTTTTACTTATACCGAACCGGACTACATGCAACGCTCGATGAGTGTTTAGGTAGTAAACAGGTACCTAACCAAGTTTCCACCTACCATATGCAGATCTCAATAAAACCATGTCTAAAAGGTGGTTGTAACTTGGCGTTCCTTACGGCCAGGCCCTAAGGTTACTTTTTACAAGTTATTTATTAAAAGACTCATGTAATTTTATGTATTTATTGATCATAACGTGTTGGAGTATTTGTTGACGATATCCCGATAGAACGCAAATATAAGGTCGCTTGCCACGCGACACCGCTCCAGCCCTTCTTTGTAGGCATCCTCGCTGAAACTGCCATCTGTAAACGCTGGAACCAAGCGATTATAAATAAATAATGCTAGACTATCCACACAATCATCATCTAGCCGCTCTCGCCCCAAACTAAGCAGAGCTTGTGTTATGGTAGGTACTAGAAGACTGACATACTTAAACATAACCTTATAAGAATCTTAGAAATGGAGTACAGTACCGTACCTACCTGTATGTAATGGTCAGCGGTGTGCAATAAAGTAGGTTCTATCATCATATTTATGAAGTGATCATCAAACCCATACGTCAAACCCTTACTACTTACTTTATTAGAGGCTACTGCTATTAGAGCGTTTCTTTAAAAACTTGGATTCACGGCTAATTATATCTTAAAAAAAATTGCACTCATTTGGTCACCCATAAATGACCAGAACATTCGGCTGTAGTACAAAAGAGTCAGCCAAAGAGAGCAGGACCAAGACCTTAAAAATATAGCTCTTTCGGGGGTCAAAAACAAAAGAATGCAAGGCAACAAGTTCTTAAAATATAACTCTTTTGGGTGTCATAAACTTACCAGCAATCAAGCTCTTGTCCCGTCCATCGAACACAAAGTTCATGACCGCACGGCACCGCGCGAGGTGTTCTCCGCTCGGCTCCAGAACCACGTTCCCTTTGTCATCAACTCCGCATGACACTGCCGCGAAGGTGCTTCTCATCATCACTCCGCAGTTCAGCAGTGCCAGGCAGCATGCGTTTATGCAGCAGGTAAGCAACTGGAATTATAAAGTCTAATGATTTCGCAGACTGGTAGCCAAAAAATTACATAAGTACAGGTTTTAATTTAAAAAAAATTGTAACACAAAAAGTAACAACAAAACTAACAATGGCAAAAAAATGAGACAGGTAATGAAAGTACATAGTAAGCTGGTAAGTGTTTGTGTGCTAAACGTAGCATGACAGAAAAATAACCCCATCAGGTCCGTTTGGACCAGTTTCCCGTTTGGTCAAGCATATTAATCTAAACTAATATTATAAAGAGGAAAGATTTGATTGTTTGTTTGTTTGTTTGTATTATATAAAGATAACCTAACAAAATGTACCTACCTAAGGTAGGTATATTTTTTTAGGTTAACCTAAGATATTGTACCAAAATATTATTGTGTTGCATCAGAGCAAAATCTTCTGTCACATCAGAAGTTTCTTCCCTGTTTTTTAGACTATAAAACAAATATGTTTTGATGTTATAATGATGATTGATATCCTGTGATTGTGATATGTATTTTGTGGCATTCTGATAATACTAACCCCACCAAAGTCCTCTAGTTCTTGTATGGTCACAATGATGCCAGTCCGAGGATACAAGCTGGACAGGATAGCAGTCTCACAGGACTGCCGGATAGCATGTTCCTTGTATCTGAAAACCAAAGAAAAGATTCATTAAGCTGGATACTGTATGCAAACCTGCTTTAGGCAAAATTAAACTGAAGTTTTTGAGCAATGATTCGAAATGGATTCAAAATCATGAATGGATGATTTTGATGAGATCATTATAACCATAACAGACACAGTGGTCTTAATCTTTTTGTATGGCCTCTGTTCATCTAAATTGAGCTAATTTTTAATAATTTAATAAGATACTCAAATATGTATTGATATAAAAAGTTAGCGTTGACTTTAAGTCATCATTACGTATGGTATTTAGTACTTCAAGTCTGTGCTAACTTTGTATAAGATAGGGGGATAGTCTTTGTGTACAAGAGACATGATTTTCTGGGTACCTATCCCCAACAGCTTGACTTCCACTTTTTGTGTTGTAAAGTACTTCTATAGTAGCTTTTGATGTGTTTTGGTTTCTTGTCTGGATTTCAAGAGGTCCATTTGCACTAACCAAAACAACCGTATCCCCTGAAAATAAGAGACATTTTTTTAATTAGTGATATCTAGTGACATATTCTATCCAAGTTTATACAGTTTGTCCAGTCCGGACGTACTTACAATAAGATGGTAATGAACAAATCCAAAGCCATTTAATAAAAGACGAAGTTTACAAAATATGTCGACAGTTTCGGGAATTTACCTACAGAAAGCATGTTGATACAACATACACAATTACACAGTTACGCACAGAAGCGAAGCCATTTTTCTGCAGCAGATCCAATAAATCATTTTTCGAAAAACTTACCTTGTGCTAACAGAGCTGAACCATCCGATTTGTTTATAAAATTTAATTCACACCTCAGAGGCCTAAGCTTGAAGTCTTCTGCATCAAATTCAATCCCCATTTTCAACTCGAGCTAATATTTTGTGTATTTTGTTTACAAATAAAGTCGCAAACATGTGAGAACGACGTTGACATATAAATTAGTTTGATTTTGACGCTATATCGGTGAAGTGTGCATATAATGAGCAGGAACAAGTGCTGATTTTTTCCCAAGTACAGTTTGTTCGTTTTCCACATTAACGTATGAGTTACACATAAGTTAGTGATTTACGGTCTATCTTACAGACTTGATGTATTGATTACCATACGTAATGGTGATATAAAGTCAACGCTAACTTTTTATAAGATAGGGGTTAATAAACAAATATAGAAGAGGTCAGTTTTACTTCTGTTTATTCTGTATTATGTTAGCATACCACGAGATTTCGACAAAGCTTTGGAAGCTTTAAATTCAACTACATTTCGGGTACTTCCGGCCTTTAGACGGGAAAATCTGATTGTAGTGTTGGCAGCACTGCTTACGTTGAGAAGTGAAGTAGGGATGGGCAAACCGAAAAAAAATATCGATATATATCGTATCGATATATTTCAAATATATCGATTATATCGTCCAAGAAATATCGATATTTCGATATATCGATATTTTTTGCCCAATATGCAAATATTTATAAAAATTGCCAAAATATTAGAAATTTTAAAGCAGATATACATCTGGCTGTTTTGACATCCGTTTTTTTATTTAAAAAAAAACAGGATTTTCATTGCTTGACTTGAAAAAAACAAATTAAACATAACATTACTCTAACTAAAAGAATTTGTCTGATATTGACATCAGGAGCACTCGTTGTTTAGAGCTTTAAAAATATATCGATTTTGATATCTGAAAATAAATATCGAATATCGATATATCGCTGGAAAAAATATCGCCGATATATATCGATATTTTTCAGAAAAAATATCGATATTTTGATATATCGATATTTTGATATATCGATATTTTTTGCCCATCCCTAAAGTGAAGTATTTAGTTTTCTTTCGTAGAGAAAACAAGGTTGAAAAGATATTTAACGTAATTTAGATTAGGTAATTTGTACAAAAGTGAAGAAGAATATATAAATCAAAATGAAGACACGATTTAGTACTTACGACATCATGTGTATGGTCACGGAGCTTCAAAGGTAACATGCAAAATATTTTCATCATAAAATGTGATCACAACACTCATAAAACATGATGAGGTGGTCTCACAATAAACTTAAACTGTCTTTAGGACCCACGTAGGTTCTTGTGCCTGTAGTTTTCAACTTAATCTCATCATAAAAACCTATATACAAGTAACAAAACTATAAAAATAATTCCAGGTTGATAGGAATGAGAGTGAACCAAGTATACGACATAGACAACCGCACGTACGTGATACGTCTGCAGCAGTCTGAGGAGAAGGCTGTGCTGCTACTGGAGTCAGGGAACAGGTTCCACACCACCCTGTTTGAGTGGCCCAAGAATGTGGCACCGTCGGGATTCACTATGAAGGTAAAAATATCCTATTTGTGTGTTGACAAAGTTTATATTATTTCCTAATACATGGACTGGCACCTAGAATCACCTAGTGTGTAAGACAATTCTATGGTCCTTGTGATTTTATTGAATAAAGAAATCCTTGACTTTGGAAATTTCACACATCACACTCTAGTCCCAAACTAAGCAAAGCTGTTTAAAACTTTTGACAGGCGTCACAGCTCAGTTGGTAGTAGCTCTGCCTTCCATGCTGTGGGTTGTGGGTTCGATTCCCATTAATAGCAAATGTTTATGTCATGAACATAAATATTTAATCTGTGTGGGTGTTACAAAGTATTCTATGTACCTATGTATTTACGAAAAAAAAGTATAATAGTATTTTATCAGCTATCTAGTTCTCATAGTACAAGCTTTGCTTAGTTCATGGCTAGATAGTGCTATATGATATGTCTATTTATTTGTTTCTTTGCATGGTTATTGTATTCTAACTTGTCTGTTTCTTTTCAGCTGCGTAAACATTTAAAAAACAAGCGTCTTGAGAAACTGTCCCAGATTGGCATAGATCGTGTTGTGGACCTCCAGTTTGGCAGCGGAGACGCAGCTTACCACATTATACTGGAGTTATATGATCGGGGGAACATTATGCTGACTGACTGTGATTGGACGATCCTAAATGTGCTGAGGCCTCATGTTGAGGGAGATAAAATTAGGTAAGTTAGATTGGATCAGTTGAACTATCTATAGATCGCTTGTAACGTTTATACTAATATATATATTTTTTTCAGATTTGCAGTAAAAGAGAAGTATCCATTAGACAGAGCAAAAACTAGTTACGAAGCACCAAACAGTGACGCACTAATAGAGATACTCGCTAAAAGCAAACCGGGGGACAATCTGAAGAAAATTCTTAATCCTTATTTAGGTAAGTTTTACATACCACATTAGTCTGTGTTTACTAAGAATTGCATTCACCTACTAAACCATGACTTAACCTAATCATGCGAAACAAATGTAATACGACGGACGACCGATGTGCCGCGGCGGGCGAAGGTCCGCCTACGACGCGGAGGTTGCGGGATCGATTCCCGCCTTGGGATAAAAGTTTGTACGATCTGCAAATATTCATTCCGGGTGTTCTGGGTATTTTATAATGTATAATAAAAAATATATATATCTATGTAATGTATTGTATTAAGTATATCAGTCTTCTAGTACCCATAACACAAGCTCTGCTTAGCTTGGGACTAGATGATATTGTGTGGATTGTCCAGCATTATTTATTTTATGTATTTAATAATTATAGATTTAAACTCCCTTTTACAGAGTATGGTTCATCAATCATTGACCATGTCCTGCAAGAAGCAGGTTTAGCTGGTACCATGAGGATATCCCAGGAACCAGGCAAGGGTTTCCACATAGAACAGGATCTGGAGAAACTGGTCACTGCGCTGAAGCAGGCTGAGAAACTCCTGGATGATGCTAAGACTCAGGTTGCTAAGGTATGCTATCCAAGGCCTTATAATAAGCAGGTATAAAGGTGTTTCAAAGAGTGGTGATGGTTAAGTCCAAATACTCAGGAGACAGAGAAATGTGTGTAAGGTGATTCTAAATGATCTACCTATATGATTTTAATGAATAACGGATTTACTTTGCCAACCATTGATAAAAGTAAACGCTCTATAAACAGTCGTATTTCAGAGTGACGAAGTTGTCACAGCTCAGTTGGTAGTAGCTCTGCCGTCCATGCTGTAAGTTGTTGGTTCGATTCTTACTGAGAGAAAATGTTTGTGTGGTTAACACAAATATTTGTTGTGTCTGGGTTCTACTATGTATTATATGTATGTTTATGTATGTACATTTGTGTATCAGCAATCTAGTTCTCATAGTATAAGCTTTGCATAGTTTGGGACTAGAGGGTGATGTGTGAATTGTCCGTGAAATTTATTCATTTATTTTCAAAGTCTTAAGTCAAATATTTCTTTATTCATAAAATCACAAGGATCACTTAGAATCGTCTTCTTTCAAAAGAATAGTACTCAAACTTAGTGCGCGATGTGAAAAAATGTCTGTGAATATATATTTATCAAAGTGATTTGAACCAAGATTTCTTTCTTTCAAATCCTAAATGTATTCCAGGGTTACGTGACGCAGAAGAAGGCGGAGCGCGCGAACCCCGACGGCGGGGCTCCAAGCTACCTGCTCACCAACGTGGAGTTCCACCCCGTGTTATACCTGCAGCTGCGGACCCAGCCGTACCAGGAGTACCCCACCTTCGACCGAGCGGTCGACGAGTTCTTCTCCGCTGTGGAGGGACAGAAGATTGATCTCAAGGTGTTGTTATCAGAGAGTTTTTTTTTTGTGTTTAAATCTGCAATCAGTCTTCACACTATAAGCAGGTTTGGTGATAGCAGTCTGACTTGTAGGATAAGAGCTCCAGTGAGAACTTTTCCTTTTCTAGAGAGAAAGTCTTCGTAAGAAACAAAATGGCGGATTTGTCTAGAAGTTTGTTTCTATGATAAAATTGCTATTAAAATATCCCTCTTTCAGACGGTGCAAATAGAACGCGAGGCGATGAAAAAGCTTCAAAACGTAAGAAAAGACCATGAGAAACGTGTGTCCTCACTCAAAAACGTGCAAGTTAAAGACAGGCATGCAGCGGAACTGATCGCTAGGAACGAACCGCTGGTAGAGCAGTGCAGAATGGCCATACAAGCGGCTATAGCCAATCAGGTAATCCGATAATTAAATAAACATATATGAATATAATAGAATATAATTTATTTGCAAAAAAGAAACGAAATAGAAACTAAAAATTAAATAGGGACACAGTAGAAAAAGAATAACAGTGAATAATGAAAAAAAAACCTAAATATAAAATGAATCTATTTAATTACGATGACAAACGTAATCCTACTAATATTATAAACGCGAAAGTTTGTATGGATGTATGTTTGTTAGTCTTTCACGTAAAAACTAGTGATCGGATTTTAATGAAACTTTACAATAATGTAGTTTATACATCGGAATAATACATAGCTAATAATTTACAAAGATATTGTATGTGTATCGCGAATTCAAAAATATAACGATAGCAAGACGAAGTCGGCGGTCAACTGACGACCGATGTGGCGCGGCGGGCGAAGGTCCGCTTGCGACGCGGAAGGTTGCGGGTTCGATTCCCGCCTTGGGATAAATGTTTGTATGATCTGCAAATATGATCCCGGGTGTTCTGGGTATTGTATATTATGTATAATAAAAAATATCTATGTAATGTTATTGTATTAAGTATGTCAGTCTTCTAGTACCCATAACACAAGCTCTGCTTAGCTGGGGCTAGATGATGTTGTGTGGATTATCCAGCATTATTTATTTATAACTAGTTTAACATTTTTTTTTTTGTAGTTTAACAAAAATCTTTGTCAACAGATGTCCTGGGACGATATAGAGCTCCTAGTAAAAACAGCACAAGAAAACAATGATCCAGTCGCGTCGTGCATCAAGAAACTTAAACTAGGGTCAAACCACATCTCCCTGTATCTATCAGACCCGTACCCTCAGGAGGAGCCGCTTCAAGCCATGGCGGTGGACATTGACCTTTCGCTGACTGCATTCGCTAATGCTAGGAGGTATATCCATGATTCATATCCATATTCATATATTTATTCATTAACAATTATTTACAATTGTATTTGAAATCTTATAAATAAATCATGCATTATATTGTATTGTTGTAATCAAATCTTCGATTTATATAAAAAAAATACAATATTTATGTAGATACTTTCGAGGGGAATTGGTGGAAAAAAGCGGAGAATAGGGACGAGTGGAAGGACTTGGGGGAGACCTTAGCCCAGCAGTGGGACGAGATAGGTTAGAGAAAAAAAAATGTAGATACTAGCCCCCTATCTTATAAAAAGTTAGCGTTGACATTACGTAATCAAGACATAAAGTCTGCGCTAACTTTTTATAAGATAGACCGTTCGTTTTCATAGATGTTTTAGAGTTTATTAATTTAAAAAAATTGAATTAAACTTACTAATCATAAGAATATTTTTTTACAAAGTAATGTGGAACAAAAAACGAAGGAAATAGCAAATAACACACTGTATAGACATTTAAACATTTTACGATAACTCAAAAAGTTTTCATTAATACATCTTTAGTAATCATTGTATCATAATAATAATAAATTCTTTATTGAGGACTAATAAATTGAGTTACAATTGTTAAAATTAGCCCTACAAATATGTATCTTCTCTTCACAGATACTACGATCAGAAGCGTGGTGCTGCTAAGAAACAGCAGAAAACGCTTGAATCGGCGGACAAAGCGCTTAAAAGCGCTGAACGCAAAACTAAGCAAACCCTCAAAGAAGCCAACACAGTCAGCAATATCATTAAAGCGAGGAGAACCTATTGGTTTGAGAAGTTCTACTGGTTCATATCTTCCGATAACTATTTGGTAAAGTATACCTAACATAATATTTTTTATTAAAAAAATATTTCAAAACAAGTTATGATATAATATAATTTTATTATAAGGTGCTTCCTGTATCAAGGGAATAATACAAAGATTAGAAAATCTCAAAAGTTTTTTTAAGTCGAACAAAATTTGGATTATTTTTATTAAAATAGTAAAAGGTAGGCCAGCAAAAGCCCTTTCAAACGTATATGGTAACTCTGAATTTAAGTCATGACCCACAATAGAGAATTGCCCATTATCCTTTCAAAGAATGGGGATATTTTTAATTAATATGTACTCTTTTGTATAAATATCCTGTTATTATTTAATACTCAATACTCAATATATTTATTGCATTCATAATGGTACATATCAGGTTACAAATATTGTTAATAATTTAATAAGTTTAAGTTTAAAATTCTGTGTCCAGATCATAGGCGGTCGCGATCAGCAACAGAACGAGTTGATAGTGAAGCGCTACATGCGTTCTACGGACCTGTATGTGCACGCCGAGGTGACGGGCGCTGCGTCCGTCATTATAAAGAACCCCACCGGGGCTCCAGTGCCGCCTCGGACGCTGAACGAGGCGGGACAAGCCGCTGTCGCTTACAGGTACGAGTTCTTACAGGTACTTTGGAGTTCTTACAGGTACTTTGGAGTTCTTACAGGTACTTTGGAGTTCTTACAGGTACTTTGGAGTTCTTACAGGTACTTTGGAGTGTTTACAGGTACTTTGGAGTTTTACAGGTACTTTGGAGTTCTTACAGGTACTTTGGAGTGTTTACAGGTACTTTGGAGTTCTTACAGGTACTTTGGGAGGTCCAATCATCATTATATAGGTTTATCTATTTAGGAGTTGATTCAGAACTAACGAATAATTGAAGTGAGTTGAAAAAGAGGGCATGTTGTGCTGACCACATTTATCGTGGTTTAAGGTATATAAAATTATTCTTTATGTTCGCAATATAGCTTAAACTAGTAAAAGATATAACAGTTCAGCCGCAATAAAAAAAACCCGTAAAAAATTTGAATTTCCCGCTAGAGCGATAGGTATCACCTTAAGAAAAAAGAGTGGCATTTGAGGGAGGAGGCTTATACCCAGCTGTGGGCTAATACCGGCTGCCCATGATGATGATCCATTTTCTCAACCTTCAAAGTCGGCAGGCAGAAAATGCTAATAGCATTAACCCCACCTTTTGTAGATTATGTTTATTGTACAATAAAGTATTAATAAATAAATTTAATGATGATAATGTATGTTTAGGAATTAAATCTATTTTTTTTTTCTTTTTTTAATTCCAGTGTAGCGTGGGACGCCAAGGTGGTGACCCGCGCGTGGTGGGTGTCTGCAGGCCAGGTGTCGAAGTCGGCGCCCAGCGGGGAGTACCTCGGTACTGGCTCCTTCATGATCCGCGGGAAGAAGCACTTCCTCCTAACCGACCAGCTCAGCTTTGGGTTCAGCTTCATGTTTAGGGTAACTAATAATAAATAATGCTGGACAATCCACACAACATCATCTAGCCCCAAGCTAAGCAGAATAAGAATCATTTATTTGCAATACATGTCAAGAAAATAGATCTTAAGTAAAACAAAAGTATCAATATATAATACCAGCTAAGTTTTAGTGTGCAAATATTTATTTATTATAAAAATTAATAAGTACAGAGCTTGTGTTATGGGTATTAGAAGACTGACATACTTAATACAATACATTACATAGATAGATATTATTTATTACACATATAAAATACCCAGAATAAATATTTGCAGATCGTACAAACATTTATCCCAAGGCGGGAATCGAACTCTCAACCTTCCGCGTCGTAGGCGTACCATCGCCCACCGCGCCACACAAGTATTCTATCAGCTATCTAGTTTCCATAGTCCAAGCTTTGCTAGTTTGGGGCTAGGTCCACAAATATTTAAACACTTTTTATGTATAACAGCTGGAAGACAGCTGCATAGAACGTCACAGAGACGAACGGAGACCAGCGGCAGTAGATGGAACAGCGAGTGACGTCACATCCGTCATCAGTGACGTCACATCCAACAACGAACTGGAAGACGAAGAGATTATCGTCTCGGACGGTGATGGTAAGCTGACTAGAGTTATGTGATTAGGGGGTATTTCAATATTATC
This sequence comes from Ecliptopera silaceata, assembly GCA_932527185.1. NCBI lineage: Eukaryota > Metazoa > Arthropoda > Insecta > Lepidoptera > Geometridae > Ecliptopera > Ecliptopera silaceata. Next base: position 833,910 of record OW052208.1, on the reverse strand, counting down.
TTAAAGGAAATGTGATTTTGTGTGACAAGAGATAGGCAGGGTTGTATAATTAGTTATGTGATGTCACATTTAAAAAATGGGAAATGTTGTATAAAAACATTTAAATATGAAAAGACTTCTCTTTTGTATATAAAACATATATTTTTTTTCTCTAACCTATCTCGTCCCTCTGCTAGGCAAAGGTCTCCCCAAGTTCCAATCATCCCTATTCTCCGCTCTTTTCCACCAATTCCTCTCGAAAGTGTCTAGGTCGTCCCGCCATCGTCTCCTAGGTCGGCCTCGGCGCCTTCTTGCGTCTTCAGGCATCCATGGTGTAACGGCTATTGCCCATCATATATTGGTGTTTTATGTGACAGGTTGCGAAGAACTGCCACTTTGTCATTTAACTGAATAACTTATAAAAAGATTACTTTTTTCTCCAGACGAATCAGAAAATGATGAACCTAGTTCCAAACTAGATACAATAGCAGAGGAATCGCCAAAACACACCAAAAATTACGATTCCTTTCCGCAATCTAAAGAAGAGACGGAGACAAATATAGATTTGAGCGAGCTAGCTATACAAACCGAACAGGATAAAATACAAATCACATCGCCGAGCGAAACAAAGACAGAACATAAGAAGGAGACAGAAGATACAGAATTAGAAGAAAAGAGCGAGATGCAAGATTCTGATGATGATTTTCCCGACACGCATGTAAAGGTTGATCATGGGACGGGAGAAGTGATCCTACAGTCTAAAGTTAGAACTATTTCTGAAGCTTCTGATCGAAGTAAGTATTATAATTCAATATTTAAGGACATTTCACAAATCCGCTCTAGTCTTAAACTAAGCAAAGCTTGTTTTATGAGAACTAGATTACAGAATTTGTAGAGTTCTGTACCCAAAGGGTAAAACATACCTATAGAACTATTTCTGAGGCTTCTGATTGAAGTAAGTATTATAATTCAATATTTAAGGACATTTCACAAATCCGCTCTAGTCTTAAACTAAGCAAAGCTTGTATTATGAGAACTAGATTACAGAATTTGTAGAGTTCTGTACCCGACGGGTAAAACGGACCTTTAATAATGGGGACCCTATTACTAAGACTCTGTTATAGAAAGAAAGAAAGAAGTTTATTCAATCAAAAACAGACACAAAATAAATATATAGTTAAAGTAGGAAAAAAACAATTATTACAGAAAAAAAACAGATAGGTTATAGGTCTGCACGTCTGTCAGCCTGTCTGTCACCAGGCTGTAATGCCTTGATCACACGTACCGAGTAAACCGGCGAGACAGTGACGTATTTAAGATACACTGCGCGCTAACGCTGCAACGTTCAACAGTAAAACTGATGTCGACGCGCAGTGTATCTCAAATACGTCACTGTCTCGCCGGTTTACTCGGTACGTGTGATCGAGGCGTATCTCTAGTAGGTATTATCGATATGTGAGGGTATTTTCAAACTGCTTCAGGTGACGATAGACCGCTTTCATTTCCCACTCTCCCCAAAAAGGGGGGAAAAAAGCCGCAGAAGTTTGAAACGAAAACAGAGGTCAAAAAAGAGGTATCGAAGCGCGGACAAAAAGGGAAACTAAAGAAGATTAAGGACAAATACAAAGATCAAGATGAAGAGGACAGAATTATTGCTATGGAAATACTTCAAGTGAGTTAATGTTTTTTTTTAACTTTCAAGTCAACACTTTGAGCTCTAGCAGAGTTGAAATTGTATGTTTACGTGACGCCATTTTGTCCCAAACTATGCTAGTCCTGCTTTCCAGGCATTTCTATCAGCAATTTAGTTCCCATAGGTCAAACTTTTCTTAATTTTGTGTAAATATCAATTAATATTTATACGTATTGCAACTAAATAAGTATTCACTATTCAATTACATTTCAGTCAGCGAAAGACGAAAAAGAAACGAGAAAGTTCCAAAAGAAGACCGCTGCTAAGGGAGGCAAGTCCAAACAGAAGCAAGGTCCGAAGATACCGCAGCCCGCGCCACTCATCCTCGAGGACTCCGAGCCGGAAGACGCAGACGAAACACAGAACCCGGAACCTGAGGTAAAGAAGTCAAAGTCAAATATTTCTTTATTCAATAAAATCACAAGGATCATTTTGAATCGTCTTACATACTAGCGGTCTATCCTATAAAAGTTAGCGCAGGCTTGAATTGATTACCATACGTAATGATGACATAAAGTCAACGCTAACTTTTTATAAGATAGGGGGTATACCTTTATAATAAACCTTATATTTGCCTGCGACTTCGTTAAATTATCGTAATATTTTATTTATTGTATAACAAAATCCACAGCTCTTAGATAAATGAAATAAACTTAAATACAATAAAAATAGCCAAAAACGGATTTACATTTAAATAAATTATTTTATTCAATTAACACAATATTATTTTATATGTAGTATATTTATTCGTATCAACGTTTGTTATATGCAGTAGTTGTGTCCATACTAGTGACACGCCGGATCGTCAAATATGCATATCCGCGGATAGATAGATAGATAGAAAATACTTTAATGCACACCACAACTTAAAAATAAACATGTAAAAAATGAACTAGAACTAGAGTATGACATACAATGGGCGGCCTTATCGCTAAACAGCGATCTCTACCAGACAACCTATTATGGACAGTACATCCGTATCCGCGGATACAGATATTAGGAACATCACGAGTCCATATAAAAATGCTATGATCTCACTTTTCAGATACAATAATATCTTAGAATGTACTCACACTTTTCATTTATATATTTTGACGTGACAACGTCTTATAATTCGATAGAGCCGGCTGCACGCACGAAAAAACATGACTCATGAGGCGTTCTGAGGCGTTCCATGAACTGCAAGCGAGAGCTTGGAACGAACGACAAAGAAGCACAATCGGCCTTTGCGTTTGTTGTCACGTTCAACTATCGTCCGTTAACCGTCTTTACAGACAACCATTTTTTTTTAACAGACGGAAACGCAAGGGCCTGACGCCGACACCGAGTTGCTCTCCCAGCTGACCGGAGCGCCCACATTAGAAGACGAGTTACTGTTCGCTGTACCGGTCGTCGCGCCTTACTCCGCGCTACTAAACTACAAGTATGTACACCACAACTATAACATTGTACACTTAACTACAACTATGTACACCACAACTATAACATTGTACACTTAACTACAACTATGTACACCACAACTATAACATTGTACACTTAACTACAACTATGTACACCACAACTATAACATTGTACACTTAACTACAAGTATGTACACCACAACTATAACATTGTACACTTAACTACAACTATGTACACCTATATGTGTATAAAAAATATCTATCTATGTAATGTATTGTATTAAATATGTCAGTCTTCTGGTATCCATAACACAAGCTCTGCTTAGCTTGGGACTAGATGATGTTGTGTGGATTGTCCAGCATTATTTATTTACTATAACATTGTACACTTAACTACAACTATGTACATTCCAAAGATAAGAAAAACTTTAATACATAGTTAGCACTTGGCACAAGTATTGTATACTTGACTACATGTACAATTAACTTAACTACAAATATGTAATGTACATAGTTGTAGTTAATTGTACTTGCAGTCAATTGTAGTTTGTAGTTGACTTTGTACCAATAGTAAATAACTGTTATCAAGTTAATTGTATTTGCAATATAACCATGTACACTCAACTACAGTTAACTACAAGTAATGTACAATTGACTATGTTTAGGTACAAAGTCAAGTTGACGCCTGGTACAAGTAAGCGCGGCAAAGCTGCTAAGACGGCGGTGCAAGTCTTCCTACGAGATAAAGCAGCTTCCAATCGAGAGAAGGATCTGTTAAAAGCTGTCAAGGTAATTTACATTTTATTTCTATAGGTTTAAAAGAGAAAATTCTTTTTTAAATTAATTGCCAGCTCACTTGTCGATTGACTGAGATATATTTTCAATTTAAACACTTGACATTGATAGAATTGACAAAGACATATAAAATAAGGAGGAAGAGTGGTATATTAATTGTCTGTATTATCTATATTTCTCTGTATTATCCTAATGGGGCGTCTAAACGGGCTATATTTTACGGCAATTTGTAGCTGCAATTATTGGCAAATATTGCCCAGCCATCAATAAAACATTTTAGTACATTTTATGGCTGAGCAATCAATTGCAGGCAACATGTTGCAATATGGCTGCAAATAGCCTTTGATTCAGAACCCTTTAATGAGCCACACAATCCAGCAACAATGGCACATAAAAACATTTTGACATATCAAAAAATATGTGGCTATAATGCCGGGCCATCCTTAAAATATTGCATAGTGTGGCTGGTATTGGTAGCAATGTTGCCGGCCACAGTATTGCAGCCACAAATTGCCGTAAAATATAGCCCGTTTAGACGCCCCTTAACTTAACTAGCTTTTGCCCGCGACTTTTTAGGCATATGCGTTTGACTTTGTCCAATTTTTCTAATATAGTCATAATTTAAACCAATTTACAGAAAAACTTTCACTAATTACGCACCTACACCGAAAAATCATAAGGATCATTTAGAATCATGTATATGTCAAGTGATAGAAAAATAAAATAGGATTTAATAATAATGAGTTTTACAAGTCATTACATAAATATTATTGTTTTTTTATAATAAAAAAAAACGTTTTCTTGTTTTTTTTTCAGGAGGAAAACGTAGCACGCAACTTCCCAGGCAAAGTGAAGCTATCAGCGCCGCAACTACACAAGCACAAGAAATAGCACCTATCGCCACACTGGTTCTTTCTATCACCCGATATTACTCATCAAGAATTTATTGTCGTAATATTACTTCATCAGTTAAGCTGTCAAATCAAATCAAACCAAATATATACAGATCATTTACGGCCAGTTTCTCGAACGATGATCAACAAAAAAATCAAATAATTACTATGTGTCAAACTCGGATCAATCGTGATTTCGGTTTCCAGAAACCGGCCGTTAGTATCTTCTTACATACTAGGTGATTCTAGGTGCCAGTTCCACGCGACCAGAGCGTAGATGAACGGGCAAGTAACTTACGGCCTGGTTCCTACCGTTTTTTTATATGATCCTTCTTACAAAGAATTATTGATGTATGTAAATACTGTATGTATGTGTAAGCTGTGACTTGCCTCTGACAACATCCTTTAGAACCCTTGGGTTAAATATCTAGGATCTTAAATGGTTTAGTTGTTTTTACAAAATTGACCTGAGATTTTTTTTGTTAGTTGCCTTATAGCTATATACCACTTTTGTTTCAGTGAATTGTTAATAATATAGGTGGTTTATTATTTGTTTGAAGTTTAATATCGTTAAATTATAATAAAAGAAAGCCAAACCAAAAAATGCATTTTATTTCACTAGAATATCACCTTAGTTATAAATTGTAGTGCCGCGTTATAAACTGAGTCGTTGATTTAAATAATAGGACGTATTACCCCACTTGTCACTTCAAAGTCAAAGTTTATTTATTTGCAGAATTACATGTAAAAAGATGTCATATATATATATAAGAATGTATCATAGTAATTCTACCCTTTTGGGGTGTGCAAATGAAAATTAAAAACAATTACAATATAATAATAGAAACTAAGAGAAAAAGTAAAGAATGTCAAGAACTTCTTGTTAATCAAAATATTTATTTGTATTTTATAATCTTATTTTTCCACGTTCCAAAATCCTACGAAGGACAAACTCACCCATCACATTACAAAATACAAAATGTTTTATTCAGTAACGTAAATTAATAACTAGATACAGTGGTTGGATACCTCCTTTTAAGTATGTAATACCTGTATTAGGAGATACCGCTCTTCCATAACCGTGGTATTACGAACAAAGTTAAAAATTAAAAACATTGTACCCTGTAACCATAAATAAAACAACAATATGCAAAAATAAAACATTTATTAATGTAACGAATGAGTGTAGTTTAATCCTCCTCTTCTTCTTCTTCCGCGAAGCCTTCTCCTTCTCCGGGTAACTCTGGAGGCGGCGGCGGAGGCAGGTGCGCGATGCGGTAAGCCTGGAATTATTTGTACAGTAGCTCTACCATGAGTTTTACAATCTATACTCGCTAGTGTCTGTAGTTAAAAAAATGTATGAAGATTTGTACCTAATCATTTTTTTTTCTTTTTACTTAACAATCCAACGCGTTTACGTAAGAAACCCACTTTTTCAAATATCTCACGTGAGTTTGGGGTATGGGGGAGGGGGTTGAATAAAATCTTACCAGGGGGGGGGAGGGAGGGACAGAAAATTTTAAAAAACACCTCACGTAATTAATGGACTCCCCTTCATCAACCCAGTAGAAACGTATTTGAGCTGCAAAGCAAGTTTATTTGATCACAAACCTCTTCATCAGCAAACGTGGGGTCCGCCATCTCCATGACCTCAGGGCCGATGGGGTACTCGTCTTGGGGACGCGGCAACTGAAGGGGGCTGAAGTTGGGGGACTGAGTTTTGAGGCCCCAACCCACATACATGCATTCAGACTTCCTGAAACAACGCGTGTGAAATATAACTGGATTTTTAATGGCCGCGGCATGAACTGAGTCGTCGGACTATAGAAAAAGGACTGCGTCTACGACTTGTTTCTCAAAATTACAAGCATTGTCCACTTCCTCTAGTTTCTTCAAGTTTATAATTACCTAAGTGCTCGTTAAAATAAAAATATATGGGTAGGTACCTAAAAGCGTGATTTGTGGCCTTCCACTTCTGACTTTAGTACCTACTTAGATAATAAACATTTTGTAGTGTAATACAAATTTAAGGTGTAACTAAGGTGCGCCTAAGTTAGTAAGTATTTCTTATTTTGCAAAAAAATTGCGTTATTCATTATTTGAAAACCTATATAGGTAGGTGCTTAGGTAAGTAATTTATTGTATTTTCAAATGTGTGCGTTAAAAACACTAACTTCCCATTAGTAGCATAAGCCACAGCGCCGGGCCACACAGAACTCCTGAGCACGGCGACGGCGCGGTCCGGGGCCAGCGTGGAACTGATCCGGGCGGTCCACGCCGTCAGCCCCTCCACCCGCTCGTCCTCCGACAGCGGCGTGAACAGCGGCGGCCCGGACTCCGGCTCGATGGGCGGAGGACCTTCATCATCCTCTTCCTCTATACCTTCATCCTGAGAATGACAAGGTTGGTAGAAAGTCTACAAAGTCAAAGACAAAATTGCTTTATTCAGTAAAATCACAAGGATCATTTAGAATCGTCTTACATACTAGGTGATTCTAGGTACCAGTTCCACGCGACCAGAGCCTAGAAGAACGGGCAAGAAACCATGATCCTATGAAGGAAGGTCAAACACTTACTTTAAAAATACATTCTAAATTTAGGGGGAAACCTTTGCCCAGCAGTAGACAGTAAAATACTTAGGTTAGAAAAAAAAGTTAGGTAGGTAAAAAAATATGGTAACAAAATACTGTCAAGAAGCGAACCTGATTCCCCTCTTTTTCTTCTCGTATGAAACTAGAGATAGACTCTTGTCTCATTCAAGCGCTGCCCTGTTTACGAATTAGGGTCTAACCATTCCAGCATTCGGGTTCCACCAGATAGTCCTGCCCTGTTTCAGAATATGCCGTCCGTGGTGCACCCAGTACGTGAAGTTGTTATCCAGCAGGTCTTTGAGCGTATGTCCCTGGTAGAACGGATTTGGGTTGAAGTCCAGATCACCTGCAGAAAAATGCTGATCTCAAACTAGAGTCGATTGTTTAGTAGACTGTAGTAGTGTCACTGACGTGAGACCTTCAAATACCTACTATCCAGAAGTGAACTTCTTTCAGGATCTGTCAATCCTATACCTACATCAAACGTCGCTAAAAAATGTGTTCAAACCTTTCGTCTAAACGAAGTCTAAAAAGAGACTTCTTAGCTGATAGTTGCTGTTCCCCGTTCCGTCGTTTTTCATTTTGATGAGTCTATAAAAAATGCAATGGCTAAAAAGAGGTCCTATAACATACCCCCGCCTTCTTCCATATCAATATCTTCTTCTTCTTCCCCCGAGCCGAAGGTATAGAAGCCCTGCGGTGATATCGAAGTAGCGGCTGCGAGCCGAGCTATCTGAGCCCTGAGGTAATTGCGCTCCGTGCCTTCGAATGGCGGGAACACTTGGACCTAGGGATAAAAAAACATTCATGAACACCTGGAATATGAACACAAAGAAAAGAAACATTCATTGGACTTATCAACTAACGCGACACCAATTAGCTTACACAAAAGCTTAAAAAAGTTCGCCGTTCCTATAGATATCAAATCCAGCTTGGTTTCATTGAGTGCTCAGGTGTTTCTTGCTGGGCTATCCAATACTAAAAGTGATCTTATTTGCAGAATTTCGTCCTGCCTCAAAGGCTAGGTTCCTGAACATCAGCCAAACTGGAGACTGGACAGGTAGTTTCGGTGACTGTTTTTCTATATAGCGAAGTGTTCTACGCTGTGGTTTTAAGTGCGTGCAATGGTAAAACTGCTTTCTAGTGGAACTAGCAAGTTTACCTCAGCGTCCAGATTTCCTGTCATACACCGCACAGTGAGTCTGGCTACGCGGACCTGGTCTGGAAGCAAGTCTGGCAGACATATCCAGGGTTCGCCTGGGTTATTGCACACCCAGTACACCTGGAAAAGGTAAACGTTACGATGAAAACATATATTTACAGGAGTTTCAGTTATTTATTTATTTTAAGGAAAACCAACAGCTTGAAACTTAATATAGTTATAAACTAAGAACCGGATCAGCCAATTATAGGTTTTCACGAATAGTGACACACTAGAAACAAAACGCAAGACAGTTATATAAAGCAAACATAAATCTAAATAATACAGTATATCTTTGACAGACTCAGAAATCTACCCACTTACTAAGACAATACGTGAAGCAACAAAACTATCTGTGGTCATACTAATAAGTATATCTACGTCTACGTTATGGACAATAGTCTACCTTCTTGTTGACCCCCTGTCCTGGCCTCTCCACTGGGATGGGTGCTGGTGCCTGCCACGTTGATACTGGTTCTGGAGGCAGTTTCGGAGGCACCAGCTCTTTGGTTTTATCTTCTCTGGCTTCCCCTTCCCCCACTAAAATGAATGGATTACGGTTAGCTCAAATTCTGCGCAATCGCAACTGAGCTGTAGTGCAGCACCTTCAAAGGAGTAGAAGAAGCTAGCTATCTTTACGCGATTACTCCAATCAACATATTACAAATCTTTAAAACTTTTGCAGCAGCATTCTTAATGAGGAGCTGATACGTGAGGTAGGTACTATACAAAGTGGCAATTTAGTTACCTAATTGAAAGAGCTAGGCAGTAGCGGTAAACTTACTTAATTCCTTCTGTTCTTCAGCATCCTGCATTCGACCTTCTGCTTCGCCCTCCCCTTCGCCAGGCATGTCTTTCAGCTCAAATTCCTAAAATAATTTCACTTTTAGTCTGCCTTTTGTTTCACAGTCTTAGGTACCTCTAATTAAAATATTAGGTACTTAGGCCTTTCTAGAAGGTACTTAGGCCTTTTTAGAAGTTATCAGAAAGACGTGTTTCAAGAACAAATTCGATAGTAACCCGTATCCTTCTATCCAGCTCTTCAATCGTGAGGTCTGTCTCGGCGACGTAGTAATTTTGTTGTGTGCCGAATATCTTGCCAAAAAACCGGACAGTGGCCACTGGCTCCTTGATCGCGAGCATGTTCAGCGCAATGTAGACGGCATAGCACTCGCTGTCTGGCAGACCGTATCCTGCCTAGGAAAGAGACTTACAGATATAGCACCTACAGAATTTTGTTATAATGCTTATGAGATTAGCCTTATGGTTGGACATTCCATTCCAGAACTCCTTTATGTAAAAATATCGAAACTCAAATTTGCTAATAAAAACAAAGTAGCGCCAAGTAGAGACCATTTATTAGATTGCCACGACTACATAGGTTGAAGTAGTCACTTAGGTTCCTAAGTCTGGGACTTTTAGGGCTAATTACTGGCCTATCATGAATTGTGACACGGCGCGGCGCTTGTAACTGCTTGATTATTTTGAAGAGCTAGGTTTGACGTGTTAGCTATCACAAATGACACACGCCTAAACAGCTCAATGGACATATCGACAGATACCTCTCTAAAATAATAATTGTGGTCGATGAGATCAGCGATCCTAGGCTTCACGTTCTCCTCTTCAAGATCTAGTTCCTGTTCCTCCTCCCCCATGTCATCCTTCATCTCCGACTTGCTGGCCACCAGCTGAAAATTCTCTCAGGTAATGAATCTGGAAGAACTTGACCATAATCGTATCAAACAATCCATATGAAGAAAACTTCTATGGACTCCAGGTACTTAATTAGGTACTTATTATCTTGTCAAGTAGTACTTACGATAGTCCTACCTATAGTAAGTACCTACTTACGATAGGTAGGACTATCGTAAAGTACCTACCTTCTTGACTACACGAAGTAGGTACTAGGTGGCATGACATGTCATTGTAAGTGCAATAAGGAAATGTCAGGTTCTTCTAAGAAAGACCACACAAAGGTGCTCTCAACATTTCAATGATATTCACAAACTGATGGTATTCATACCCTGAACATCTCATCCACCCTCCGTACAAGTGACAGCTGTGGAGGTGATAAATACACATCGTTTAGCAAATCGAAGTTAGGACGGAACTTCTCCTGTTTCACCTCCCAGGAGTACTGCTCGAAGTTGTCCACCACGTCTGGAGGTTTTTGGGACAGGATCTTCTGCACCATGTCGACCAGGTGATCGTATCTTGCAACACAATATTAAAAATAAAATGAGGATGAAAGTAGTTATATAAGTAATGATCTAGGCGACGGCTCATACTAAGTAGGTACCTACCTACCTAGTGGGTAAAGTCAGTGTATAATGTAAATGTAGGTAGGTATCCTAACCTAACCAATATTTAGGCATGTAAATGGTGCGTAGTAAAAACTTTTTTTTTTATTCTCACAGGGAATCTCCAGTAGCTGCGCTTTGCTGCTTCAAGAAGTTTTTAGCGAGCACCAAGTCGTTGTTGAGGTCTGGCATAACATTTTCTGTTGCCGCTATTATATCCGGTTCTAAGAGAAATGTTTGCGACATTTTGTGTTATTTTCATGCAATATCTATAAAAAATGTATTTCAACGTGCAACGAAATAATAATGCTTTCTTGCTTTGTTTTGGCACTTTACCTCAAAAAGACTTTGTTTGACAAGAGATAATATGACCTACTTCCTTGCGTTTTTAAAGAGGTCATAACAACAAATAAAATGTATTGGGTTCGATTTTAAAAAGACCGCTATATAATTGAAACTTTTTCAAAACGAATGACTGTAGTCTTGCTTGACATGGTTGGATTGACAAGATTATCTGTCTGTCAATCGAATGAAATGACAGAAAAGAAGATGAAGAAGGTTTGTTTGTTTGTATTCTAAAATCATAACCTGTGAGAGAGCTTGAATTAGATCAATAACTTCCTTTATCTCAATTATAAATACAAATTATAAAACAACATTTCTTGTTCTCATCATTATTTGTGTTCTTTTCGTCAAAAATGGCAACGAAGTTCGACGCTGCTGCTTACAATTTCCGCAAGAAATTTCCCTTCATAGCAAAGGACCTACTCCGATGGTTTCCCGGTCACATGAACAAGGGCTTGAAGCAAATGCAAAGAAAGTTAAAAAGTGTAGATTGCGTTATAGAAGTTCATGACGCGCGACTTCCCTTTTCGGGGCGAAACCCTATTTTCACCAGTACACTAACAGGTGCTAAGCCCCACATTCTAGTTCTCAACAAAAGAGACTTGACTATGCAGTCCCTAATACCTCGAATAAAAGATCAGTTAAAGGCTGAGCAAGGTATAAATAATGTGGTTTTCACAAATAGCAAAGATCAACTTGATCGAGGATTGAAGTCTCTCAGACCGTTAATGGTTGATGTTATAAAAGACTCCAACCGCTTCAATCGGAGCGAGGAGGAAGATTATAATGTGATGATTATTGGAGTCCCAAATGTTGGGAAGTCATCATTGATTAATATGCTGCGATCACAAAACATGAAGAAGGCTCATGCATTGCCTGTGGGCGCTGTTGCAGGAGTGACAAGAAGTCTCATGACTAAAGTCAGGATTAACAATGATCCTACTATCTTCATGTTTGACACTCCAGGTACTAACTATAGGGGATACTTCCTTTTATTAGGTTACTTTAAGAAGTTGGGCAAGTTGGTGAGGCAGGAAAACATTGTTTAATACATCGAAATGCATCAGAGTAGATACATCAGTGAAGCAGTACATAAGCAAATATTTAAAAGTACTTAAACTTACATTTCAAAAAAACATAATTGCGATTTGTAAATGCTATGTAAAGAAAAAGTGATTCTTTAATTTAAAAAAAAGTATATGTATAAGTATTCTATCAGCAATCTAGTTCCCACAGTAGGTACTTATATTTTACTCAGTTTGCGACTAGAAAGCAAAGTGAAATGTCCATGAATATTTGTTAAATTTTTTATTTATAAAATATATTCTTCTTTCCAGGTATCCTAGAACCATCAGTAACAAATGTTGAGATGGGCCTAAAGCTAGCCCTCTGCGCCTCACTACAAGATCACCTGGTCGGAGAAGAGGCCATTGCAGACTACCTACTGTACTGGCTCAACAGCCACGGCAAGTTTAAATATGTAGATTATATGGGCCTGCAGGAACCATGCGATGATATCAACAAGGTAACGAATAGCTTGCAATGTGTGGAACTGGCATTTAAAATCACCTAGTTACTAGTTACTCTTTAAAACTATAATAACGAATAGCTTGCGATGTGTGGAACTGGCACCTAGTTACTGATGATTCTAGGTGCCAGTTCCACAATTAAGATCTCTGATTTTTCACTTTGAAAGAATCTTTGATTATTTGACATAATACTTGTTTGGTAATCGCAATAAGCCATCTAGACGCAATGATATTCTGTGAGCAATAAACAAATCAAAATAATATTATTTGGAGGTTATGTGTACCTATGCTCACTTAGTTTGTAGGTTATGTATAGTAGGTAGCCAGTAACCATAACTAGTCAAAAAGCTGTGTGATCTAGCATTGGGAGATAGATTGATCATGCCAAATTACATCATTATATCTAATTTTAGAATTCCTTGTGTTAATAGCCTTGCTTGCTAAAACGCGGAAATAAACTGAAAGGAACTGGCACAGTTTCCATAATAGTCATCGCTATTCTTACTGACTGCATTACATAATGGTTGTAGTTTTTATATTTTCTTAAAGAAATATTTCTCATTTTCCAGGTTCTAATCGCAGGTGCAATAAAATACAATCGTATTAGAAAAACCCGAGATTTCGATGGACGTGTTAGAAATGTTCCCGATCTCGTAGATATAGCCAAGACTATGATCAAAGCATTCAGGACTGGCGAGCTCGGCCAGATGATGCTTGACATAGATTTGTTAAACAAGAGAGTTGAAATACAACAGCCAGAAAAAGAATTGCTTATGGCGTAGCGAACTTTTGGAGAATAAGAATACAAAGATACGAAGTGATGAGTGAGAAACAGCATACATGTGCATGACTTTTGCAGGTATCCAAGTATAGGTTAGTATGTGGCCAATCTTTGTTTGAGGTTATGTACTGTGTAGTACAAAATAGACTGAAGTGTAAATATAGAAACTCAAGTGTACATAAAATAATTAAGATAATTGTTTATGAAATAATAAATTATATTGTTGCTAAATAAAGTCTTTCTTCTATTCTCCTACCTATTGTTTTAGGTTGCTTTCGACTACCTAAACCACCTAAATGCAAGTCGATTCCTAGATACTAAGTACTATCGCATGCATCGTTAGAATAATCCTAAAGCTTTCTTCTTCTTCTTTTATTTGTAGCTTTTCGGTGTATAGAATAGAGCCTTCATGCTTTAAGACTAAAACGTGGAAAAACGTTACGTCTACGGCAACCTGTCAAAAATCAAAATACAAACTTGATCCAAAAAGTCAAGTAAAAAATATCTCCAAAGGAAATTCCTACAACAATATTGCAATAAGAAAATGTTTTAATTTATAAGAGTCGATAGGTGGGCCGAGTCTCGCCACACTCAAGATGAATCCACTGAAATACATCGAGGCTATAGTCAGCTCCATCCGGGAGTACCGGTGGTTGATAGAGCTGGCCGACGCCTACTATCCTTTCGCTGCCATGTCTAAACTGCACGCTGTGTAACTCTATGAACCAGAAATATACTAAAAGATGCAGATCTAAGTGATTGGTACCAGTTGCTGCTACTAAACTAAAACGATATCTACGGGATAAAAGTTCGAGCAATGATCACAAAATGAGAAATGGTGCTGAGCAGGATTCCCGAAGAGCGAGTAACCGTCCGGCACAGAACGACCAATCACGGCACCAAAGTCCGCGCAGGCCCCGCTAAGCCTCGCAAGAAACCTTCAAACATCAGCACCAGATCGGCGTCGTTAACCACTGCGATAGCCAACGAGTCCCTCAGCTCCACCACCTCGTCCACGGACGACACGCTCAGCATGATCAGCACGCCGTGGAGCACCGAGTCGTGGATGTCCCAGACCGGCTCGCCCACGGAGCCGTCTCCGTCCCGGCTGTCCTGGACCAATTCCGACATAGACTCGTTCACGACGCTAACCGTAGGCCCCGCCTCCACCACGACGTACGGAGCGCCGAGCCCGGCCCTTCAGTCGGGCAGCGACCTCACCGTCACTCTGATGGAGGAGGTGGTGTCGGCGCCGTCCGGCAGCCGCTACGCGCCGCCGCTGACGAGGCAGACCAGCGGCTCCTCCCCCACTTACACCTCTTGGTCGCTCCAAACGTTCACCAGCACTGGATTGGTCTCGAGCTTGGATCACGACGGCATTCGAGTGAACTACCCTTGGAGCCCGAGCACTTTTATGAGCGGCACGGAGTTCACGGACTACTACCCGAGCTCGCTCACGCTCATCTCTCAGAAGTGCAGCCGCGTGGGCTTCGGCAAGTTCGAAGCGAAAAAACCGCTGACTCCAATGAACTATGTAGTGCTATCGAAAGATGACCACCCCATGCTAGATTGGATCCTAGTGAAACAGAAGGGAATACCTGTCAGAAAGGAGTAAAAGTTGAAAAAAAATAGCAAAAACATTAAATATATTATATTCGAAACAAAATAGATTTATTTACCTTTTACTTTTACAAAATGAGGTATTTATAGAATTTCATGGAAGAATCATGATTCAATGATTACATCATCAAACAGCAGGAGAGTTAAATTGATTGGACCTTCGAATTGAATCAACATATTGGTGTAACTGTGATATATGTCTCTTAATGCAAACATGGAATGTAACAAATGCATTATGTAGGCAAATAATTTATCTTTGCACAATTCCGTTACCAAAACATTTTCATTAATCTTAAAATAACCAATAGCCATTAACAATAAGTTAGGGGCACACATCGTCCAAGCGAAGCATCATTTTAAACATGGCATATCGTCTTAACAGCATAATGCACATATTTCTACTCTAATGTCCCCCTAGGGGAGCGAACAGGGGAGACAAGACCAAAAATATCGCGAGATTTTTGACGCTACGCTTTGACGTGTGTTCCTTGTTTATAAACTACAGCCTCATATACGTTCACTGTTTGGGCACGTTAGCGATCCCAATAATAGCTTTGTAGTATTTGGGCTCGCTGAGAGAATCAACGAGGAATGATCCCAGGTCCCACTTGGAAATGGTTCTGCCGGGGCCGTTCTCGGGGTTAACTGTCACGATGATTTCGCGGCTTGGCTCCTCTGAAAGTAAAATAACACGATGATGATAATCTGATAGCCATATCTAAGACTGATTTTGAGTGATCAGCGAGAGACGTTATCTAATCCTAAAACCATTCGGATATGTTACTTATTCTTTGTTTTTTATTTGAATATTTATTGCACAAACGATACAATAGGACTTAATGCTCCTGTTATATAGTAATCTAGTAGTTAGTAAATAGTTATATAGCATTATCTACCAGCCAACTCAATGTGGTAAAAGAAAAGAGGTTGGCATGCGACAGAAAATTAACTGAACTATAAATATGTATGCAACTTTTAATAATCTTATATGACTATGTTTGTACAGCATCATAATGTCTTTCTTGTGTTCTGAGGCAGGGAATAAATATGACTATATAAACGTAATGAGCCGTATTCACATTGCGTGTCAAACGCCGGCTCGACTAAACAATGCAGCGTCATCGCGCAATGTAAATCGAATACGCTGCGTTACGTGAACTTTACAATTGTCACATTTCTTCGTGCTCACGCCTATATCTATGTTGTCAAGATAAATATATTTAATTTTGTACGTATTACGCATAAAGTGGAAATATCCGGCTGTCAAAAAATAAACTCAGCTATCGTTTACATTTGATAAGGACACGAGTCAGAATCGTAATCCCATTGCCACACCTTCATGGTGGTATCTGCCGACATAGTATTTGCAAAAGGGATATCTGTCACTTTGAAAACTTTACTTTAAACAGGAATGTACTTGGTTTCAACCTATTATTATATTCTACAATAGGTAATCCACTAACATGTTAAATATACAAGTGCGTCCCTATAACTTTCTAGATGGCTGTAGGTACAGTTAAACTTACCAGCGATGTGTGGGGGATACACGGCGATATAGTTGAGCGAGCTATCCTTCAAAGCCTGGTACATCCTCTTGTGATCATCATTCAGGTCGTTGAACCTCGGCGGCACTTTATCCGCACTCCAAAACAGAAATGCGGAGAGGCAAGCCGAGACTACGGTAACATTCTTCGCTCTCATAGCCTCTATAATATTCTTTGTGCCCTCTGACATATCTGAAGTGGGTTCTAGAGCGTTCCTTGTGCCGAGGGCAATGACCACGGCATCTGTGCCCTCAACGGCGTCGTGCACGGAGTCCGGTTCCAGAACATTGCCTTCGAAGATTTCCACCTTGTCTTTGAGATGGTCGGGGACCTTCGCGGGGTCACGGACGAAAGCGCGCACGCTCAGACCTGCAAACAGGTTTTTTTTTCATTTCCTGGTTTTCATTACGTAGTTATAAGTAGATATGTATAATTTTTTTGGTCTCCTATCTCCTAATATACGTCGTCTTATGTTCGTAATTCTGTGGACTAAGTAGACCTACCAAATGTCTTAGAGTCGTTTGTGTTAAGTCCGATATGCACAAGGCTAATTTGTCAAACTAGGATACCAAGATATTGGACAGAACTAGCTACATCCTCAAGGAGCAGAATTTAGGTATTGGGTACACTCGAAGGGTTTACTAAAAGAGAACTATTAAGTGGTCCACGTATTTTACAGGTACCGTAGTAGCGTGATTTAATTTAAATTTAATTTATTTAGTGTAAATTCGTTGACCTTGCTGGTTTGGATATGACTGACGTAGTCTACTAAAAATCCTAGTAAATACATAATAATTAGGCGTCTCATTAATTTCGTACTTAATACATACAAAGTACTTTAATTAGTTACCTACACAATTCATCATTCAATCGAAAAAAAGCGGCCTCGTATCTAAAAAATAAGTTGTTGACGCGATAATATTTTTTAATTAATTTTACGACTGTATCATTTAGAGACCTACCACACCTACTAAGAAACTGACAAGATACCTCATCATCATCATCAACCTATATCAGTCCACTGCTGGACGTAGGTCTCTCCCAAGACGCGCCACTGAGCCCGGTCTTCGGCTCTTCTCATCCAGTGTTTGCCAGCTACACTCCGCAGATCATCGCTCCATCTCAACGTGAACGCCGCGCCACCGATTTTGAATGAAAATCCAAGCTTTTCAAGAAATCTGCTAGAGGCGCAGCTTGGATCTCCATACAAAATCGGTGGCGCTCGGCGATTGCGTCTCTACGATCCGTGTGTACACAAACTCGTGTTTAGGGTACTGGTTTCCTCAGGATGTTTTCCTTTACGGTTTGAAAACTGACTTTGTATACATTATTTTTCCAGTTAATAATTAGTAGATACATAGTACCTACTGGCATTTCCAGAATACTAAACCATTCCATTATCTGACCCCTTTCAAACTTAATTGTCGTCATCAGATGCACAAATGAAATCATACAGTAAATTAGCATATTTGGCATCCATATGCCATATGTACATATTGCAAAATACTCAAGGTGTTATGTACCTTGATCATCGAAAGATATATCTCTAACTAGCTTCTGTACGCGGTTTCGCGTTATATCACCTCTACAACATGTACCTACTTTGATTTTTATTTGGTTTGATTCTCTTAAATCATAATTATCTACTTATTTATAACTAAAATAAGTGATCGACTAGTTTTTATATGGGAAACTCTACATAGTTAGCAAGGTTAACAAATGTTATTACAATCATGAATTTATTTACATTATTTATGTACATACTTATTAAGTTGAATAAATAGGTAAACTGCCATCCTAGTATGAAGATTTATAAAATTATCTTGTCAAGGCTCTATTACATTATTTGCCTAAAAAGTTTTTTCTATAGTAGTCATGCATGCAGGCTTGAATAGATGGACTTGTTAAAAGTCATTAATTAATGACACAATCATTGCAGCATTGATCAAGCTTTGATTGACAGATGTCACAACTCATTTGGTAGTCTCTTCCTTCCATACTGTGGGTTGTGAGTTTGATTCCCACAAGAGCAAAAATTTGTGTAATGAACACAGAATCTTGTTCTACGGCTGAGTGTTGCTATGTATTCTATGTATGTAGGTATCTAAAGCAATCTATACCCCGATTCAGAATCTTCTGAATCGGGGTATAGTTCTCATCATAAAAGCTTTGCTTAGTTTGGAACTAGAGAGTAATGTGTAAAATATTTGCGAATTTATTTATTTTTATTTAATTAATTTTAAATGTTTGTAAATATTTATTTATTGAATTATCTAGCCAAGTATAGTTACCTTTCTTTACTGCTGCTTCAACAGCACACAGCCCAGTCACTCCAGTTGAACCGAAAATAACTATCTTCTTCATGTTTTCTGCAAAGTTTAATGACTAATAAGGTAAAATGCTGTGGAAATCGTATGATTGAAAAATCTAAAGGTTGCAAGGCATAAAACCAGTTTTACTAGTTACTTTTTGCACTATATCGGCTTAATAGCGTATATAAACTTATTTATCTAGATGTAATCTTGATATCATCTGAATGAAATGTGGTTATTTACATCCATCATGAATCAACACTTTCGAACCTTCAGAGTGCCTTCTTACAAAGTTGTTGAACCACATAAAAATGCTATCAATTGAATAAAATTGATAGCGATTTTGAAAACCCTAGACTAGACCAAAATCTGGCACAGTAAAATGAAATTACATAACTTTTTAACTTACCTTACCGGTACGCCTGCTTGCTTGCACTAATAAATAAAAAATGTAATAAAATGAAATCTTCGCCGGTCGATGAAACGAATGAAAACGAAATGAAACTTTGATCTAGTAATAGTAAATCGTCGTAAATCAATCAATCAAATACAATGAGTAGATAGAGTAGTAGGTAATCAAATTCACCGACAATTTGACAACAGTAGTTTACTTTGTTGCCATGTAATGTTGCATCTCGTTTTAAGCAGCAAACAGTTACAGAGTAAAAGAAATAGACGAATTTTTATTTATATTTGGCGACATTTTAAGTTGGTAGAGTTACTTTATTCACCTAACACTTAAAAAACTACCAATATGGTAAAAATAAGTAAGTAGATGGACCGATTTAAAAAATGCGTCGAAAAGATGTTTTTATCACTACAATCTTCTCTTGCTAGCAAAAATATATCAAAAATAAATTCCGTTTTGAGATTATTCGTTTCTGAAATATTTGTTTCAGTTGCATGAAAATCGACATAAAAGTCTGCGTTTTGTTCACTTCATTTTTTTCATTGTGACATAAGAACATCGAAACGTTTATATAACCTCAAAAACTCATGTGTAAAATGTAAACAGACTACAGACAAAAATAAATCTCATTATTATAATTTCAATAATTGACTTGTATATTCACATTTATTTCAATTAAAGAATTATGGCAGACGCAGAGGAATACTTTCCTCGAGGTGGACAAAAACCTACAACTTTATTCAAGCAAAGTGCCAATGTAAGTTTTAAAGCTTAAAGATAAGTAAAATAAACTAAATGTTTCTAGTATATCATGCTTATCTTTATGTGTAGTTTTTAGGAGCACCTGAAAAGAGCGAAAAGAAGAAGAACAAGTCTAAAAAGAAGTCTGAGGGTGATGATGGATATTTATCAGATGATGTTAATAAAGAGATTGACCAATCCACAAAGAATTGTGCTGTTGGATTAAGTTATTCAGTAAGTCACACTTATTTGTTAATTTATCGACTAAAATACTGCTCACAAAATAACTGCTAATAAATCTGTGAGTTACCTTACAAAATATACCCCAACTGTTTTTTCTAGCATCAAGATCGCTTTCATTTATATGACCGTTATACTCAATACTTGTAACATTTATCCTTGTGTATTTTTAAGAAATGTTTATTTATACATCAAGTTTTCTTGCAGACAATAAAGGAAGGTGTCCTAGTACTAGGCCGGGTGCGCTATGTGTATGAAACTAAGTTGATAGTAATGTTGCCGTGTCGACTGATCGGAAATGTGATGGCATGTCACATCAGCGAGTCTTACAACAAGCTGCTTGAAGCTTATGTCAATGATAAGGTGAGTTATCACTAGAATAGAAAAGTGATCCTTGTGATTTTATTGAATAAATGAATTTGAAGTTTGAAGTATATATATTTATATTTCATAATGATTAAAGTTAATTTTTCTTCTAGCAAGCACTCATTTACATTGTAATAAACAATCAATAAAAATACCAATTAGCCAGTCATTGGTTTTATATAACAAAACCTACTCAATAAAAAGAATCATAGTTTTTCAAATTAAAAAAAAATCTTTTATAAAAAATATCTCTAAATATCTATGTAATGTATTGTATTAAGTATGTCAGTCTTCTAGTACCCATAACACAAGCTCTGCTTAGCTTGGGGCTAGATGATGTTGTGTGGATTGTCCAGCATTATTTATTTAAATAATGTTTATTTTCAGGCCGATAAAGTGAGTGAACTCGCACAAATGTTCCGACCGGGCCAGTACATCGCAGTGAAGGTTCTGGAGCACCGAGAAAAGAGTCTTATGCTGTCCACCATGCCGCAGCACGTTAACGGGGGGAAACCAATCGGTGATGTTGTCAAAGGTATACTTAAGAGAGACAACTGTTGATATTACGATATAGATCAGTTGAGCTATCTACAGATTGTTTGCAACGGGCTGCAGATAGTTCAACTATTTATTGTGTATTTTATAAATGCATGTTTTAAATACTGTAGTAGATAACTATATCATTTTCTTTGTAAATAAATGCACATACATAATACTGCATTGTACTAAGTAAAGCACAAAAAATCTTAGTTATGTGTACAGTGGGCGTTGCCTGGAAGAAATCGCTATAAACGATATGGCTATTGCTAAGTTGCTTAGTCAAAAACAAGCTATTACTTGCATAATATAATATTTTTTTGTAAATTCATTTATATTCAATGCGTATAAGTTGACGTAAGTTCTTAATAAAATGGTGTTAACTTGCCAAATTTCGGTTTTATCGAGAAGCTATGTTTAATTAATTTATCCCCACATAAACCACCCAGAGAATAAAAAAACACATTGGCGCTACACTCACTGGAGTACAGCCCCGCACGCCACTTGGATCTCCCAAAAAATCTGCTTATAGCCATCAGGCTGATCGCAGATAAAATCACCAAAAAAAAAATAAAAAAATTCCCACATAAAATTAAAAATAATAAAAAAATATATATCTTAGGGCTGCTGTGACGCCTGTCTGGTAAAATATAATAAGTAAAGTTATCATGTATTTCCAGGAGCGCTGTTCCAAGCCGCGGTAGTGTCAGTAGAGGACCACGGCTATGTCATGGATATCGGAGTCCCCGGCACCACCACTTTCCTGCCAAAGAAAGATGTGGAGCCCGGTCTAGAATTAGGTTTGTATCATATTGATTAAGTATCAATTTTTTTATTTATTATTGATAGATTATTATAGATTGGTGGAATGTCGCCTAGGACCGGGATGAGTGGAAGACTTTGGGGGAGACCTTTGCCCAGCAGTGGGACGATATAGGTTAAGGAAAAAAAAAAAAGAATGTTCAATAAATAGGTACAGTTGGTACAATATTTATATGTAATACTTAAAAGCTATTAGCTTATACTAAAATAATGAGGTAATATATAATATTGCGGATTGAAATATGTATTTACTAGCTGGTGATCGCGACTTCGTCTTATAATCGTTAAATTTAAGACAATTCAAATTTTACACAATTAAATATGTATTTTTATTCATTTAACAGATGTTGGTATGGTGACATGGTGCACGGTAAAATCTGTGACTCCATCGAGCAGTAACAGCGTTGTCACAGTATCAGCGTCTCTGGGGGCCATTCAGGGCGTATTGCTCAAGAAAAAACCAGTGGGACCACTGCTGCCGGGGTCTAACGTCGAGTTTACTGTGGAAACGGTATGTACAACAACTATTCAAACAATGTCATACATGCTTTTTTGCCCCTTGAGCTTACCTAACTGCACCAGAGAGGACCCTAGGTCCGTGCACGTATAAATGTGACAATCGGAATCGTATCGAATCGGTGTCGTAATCGAGTGACACTACGCGTTAACGCTAGCTTGACTGCCAAACGCTGCTTGTCATCACACAACAATGATTTAAATAACAATATTACTAGTGGTTCTGTGAGGATAGTAGACCTCGCGAATCTTAATAAGTTACTAAACTTATGGCTATGTCGATAATTTTGCAACATCGTTCTTAGTGACTCTGAAACTTGATTGAAAGCCATCCCCGAACACCCCCTTTTTGATTTTTATTGCAATATTTTGTATATTATTTAAATTTTAATACATCAAAGAGGGTGTGGTCCAAACATCGTTAAAATTGGTTTTAAAATGCGACCTGGCGAGTACACACATATAGACAAAATTTTGCCTAATGTCGAAACTATGGCATAAAAAAAAACTGAGACACTTCGCTCACTCAATTAGTAAAGTAGAACTTAAAATTAATTAAGAGTAAGAATACTCACTTTGCTCGCTCTATTGATTGGTAAAGTAGAAAAAACTAAGTAAGAAAAATAACCAAATGATATTTGCTAGCCTCTGGAGAACGGCATCGAAGGCATGATGTTGGGGGACACGACGTGCTACGTGCAACGGCAGCACGTCGATAAAGTCAAAGGAAAGAAACCAACTCTCGGACAAAAGGTAATTAAAAATACATAGACTGTTAAACTCATAACCCCTCATTTTGCTCCGCGTGGTTGGGTAAAAAATCACGGACATTTCACACGTCGCGATCTAGTTCCAAACTATGTTAAAAAAAAAAAAAGTACTATGGGAACTAGATTGTTGATATAAAACTTATATTTTGATCCCACTATCTACAGTACATACAGACAACATAGCATATATCAAAAAATGGTTGTCTGTAAAGTCGGTTTACTGACAATAGTTGAACGTGACAATGTCAACGAACGGGATTGTAAGCGGTTCTGCAAAATAATCCGCGCTCTCGCTTGCACTTCATGGAACGCCTCAGAACGCCTCATGAGTCATGTTTTTTCGTGCGTGCAGCCGGCTCTATCGAATTATAAGACGTTGTCACGTCAATAATAGTAGTTATTCTTATTCAAAAGGTTATGAATCTCTTGTAACTAAATAAATAAATATTCAAGGAAATTTCCCACATCACGCTCCAAGCCCAAACTAAGCAAAACTTATATGGGAACTAGATTGCTGATAGAATACCTAATACTTTTTTATAAATTAACCGAAATTGTTCCTTTAGATCAGAGGTCGTGTACTATACGTGCTGCCGACACGGAACACACCATTCCTGACGATGAAGAGCATCTTCAACAGCATCCATCCGGACCTGGCCTCGGAACAGACCCTCAGGGATGGAGACATTGTTGAAGAAGCACAGGTTTGATACAAATCAAGAATTTATTTTATATCAAAGGACTCTGAGACTTCAATCAACATTGTCAAGTAATATTGATAAGAATATAGGCAAAGTCAAGTCAAAGTCAAAAATTAATTTATTCAGTAAAATCAAAAGGATCATTTTGAATCGTCTTACATAATAGGTGATACTACATTTATATCTCCTCAAAACTTAGCAATAATGTAATTTATACATCGGAATAACACAACGGCTATAATTTATAAAGATATCGTTCAAAAATATAACGATAGCAAAACGAAGTTGTAGCCATGTTGTAAAATAACCCCCTATCTTATAAAAAGTTAGCTTTGACTTTAAGTCACCATTACGTATGGTAATCAATACATCAAGTCTGCACTAACTTTTTATATGATAAACCGTATATCTTTACTGATATTACTGACTGGAAACCGCACTGAATGGTAATGTTTGTTTTCCAGGTGTTCAAAATAATAGGTCGTACAGTGCACCTAAAGCTGGGTCACGGTAACCTGGGCCTGCTGAGTCTGGCCAGGATCCAGGTGGATGAACAGCTCTCGGATGAAGATGTCGTCGCCAAGTCTTATCCAATCGGTAAGGTTAATTTACTCTATATATGACATTTATCATTATATCTACTAGAAAAGACTTCAGTTCGACCGGCGATCATGGCGCATGCAACTTCCGAAATATCGGGAAATTATCGAACTCACAAATCATGGTAAATATCCCGTTTATAAGGAAAAGCATGTTTAATTCACTGTTATTTATTCACTATCATAGCAGAAGGTGGATTTTTTTTAAATTATTTGTTTTATTTTAATTGTTTATTGAAGTTGGAGCTAGCTCATTCCAAGCTTGTTTTGTCATTTTTGTCTTCAATGTACTTCAAAAAACAAAATCTAAAGTCCATAAATAAAGACCCAGGATGAGATGGCGGGACGAGCTGGACTCGCATCTAAGCACGTGGCCTGTCACTGCATTAGATCGCAAAGAGTGGAAGGAGGGAAGGGAGGCCCTTGCCCTGTGGGACGATAATGGCTAAATAATAATAAATAAGAACTTGAGAGGATGGAACGAAGTTAATTTAAAAAACTGGCTTGCTTTCTATGAGAGAGAGAGACAGACAGAGAAACACGCGCACGCCGCACGGCTTACAACTACATATAGCTAAAAAATTAAGACCAAAAGTGGTAACGACACGTTACAACCTATGCCAAAAAAAATTAAGACCAGATTAAGACCAAGAAGACCATTAAGTGGTAACGACACGTTACAACTTTTGGTCTTAATTTTTTCCGTCTAACCTCCCTTCGGAACGCGCGATAAGGAATTTCGTTCCAATATTCATCTACAGAAAAGACACATTACTATCTACCCACTAATCTAAAAATGTGCTTTCCAGGCAGTAAGCACACAGTCCGAGTGCTTTGCTACAACATGTCAGATTACGTGTACTCGGTGACGGACGAGCCGCGCATTCTGTCGGAGCCCTACTTCTGCATGGAACAGCTGCAAGTGGGACAGCTGGTGTCTGCCACCGTGAGGGTGCTCGCGGAGAGACATGCCGAGTTGGATGTGGGGAGGGTTAAAGGTATGTCTTATATAGAAAGAAAATATTTATATACATGATGTCACGTTATACATATATGACATTAAAACATTTAAAAAAGAAGTGAACACTAGAATTCTTATTTATTTTTTCAGAAACAATATATTACAATTGGGTTTGAAATTAACATATAATTAACATACAATTAAAGAAAGATGATGTATAAAAATATCTATTTATATTTATCACACAAACATTTGCTTTGGGTGGAAATTGAACCCACGATCCACAGCATGGCTGGTATCATCTAGTATTTAAGACCATTCTAAATGATCGTAACGATTTATTTATATTTGACACGTAATAAGAAGTATTCGTTATAAAGTTTCTAGTCTCCAATGTACATGTATTTGTATGTATGTGTGCAGGGTACGTGCCACACACACATTTGTCTGAGGGCGGCGTGTTCATCGACCCCAAGAAAGCGCGCATTTCAAACCTCACTCAGAAGAAATACAAGGTCAGTTATACTCTAAATAATATTGGCTGCAGTGATAATTTAACCCAATGATTAAGTATAAAATCCTTGATATCATAAGGAATTTCGCTATCAAAAATCCAAACTTTATTTCCAAATAATTATCGTTGTAATAATTAGTGATAAAACTATGTTTTGGTATTTCATGTCGATGACGATTAAAGATCTTTTCTATTTTATAAAAAGTTAGGGTTGACATTATGTCACCATCACGTATGGTAATCAAGACATCAAGTCTGCGCTAACTTTTTATAAGATTGACCGTTCTTCCAACCAACATGACTATCTCCAGGTGGGTCAAAAGGTCCAAGCCAGGGTGCTTGCGGTGGAGCCGAGCAAACAGAACCTCATCCTCACCCTGAAGCCCTCACTCCTGGCTCCCGACCTGCAGGTCTTGCAGACCTATGAGGATGCCAAGGTCGGGGCGGCTTACACTGGGGTTATTAGGGTGAGTTTCATAATAGAATAGACAGCTAAATTATTTAAAGGGCCTAAGGTAATTGGTATTCGGATTAATATTTAATATGACGTTAGATAAGATATATGATTTGAAAGTACATATATTGTTAAAAAAAAGTCACAAACTAGTGTTTTAATTAATAAATAGTTTTGGATAATTCACATATCACACACTAGTTCCAAACAAAGGAACGCATACATGCTTTTTGTTATGGGAACTAGATTGCTGATATATTTTTTTTTTGTAAAAACATACTTAGGTACACATATCCAGTCACAGAACAAATATTTATGTTCATCTCACAAACATTTGCTCTGGGTAGAAATCGAACTCACGGCCCACATTGAAGGCAAATTTAGCTGTGGCACCTGTCATTGATATTCATATTTTCCCAGTTCATCGGAAACGACTACCTGCTAGTATCGTTCTTCAACAACGTGGTGGCGTATATTCCTCGGATGTTTGTGACGCAAGACTCATCCCAACACATCCCCGACGCCTTCCATTTGGGTCAGATTGTAAGTCAACTAATTTAGTTGCGTCGTGTAAAATGTAAAAAGAATATTTAATAATACAAATCATTGTGAGGTCGTTCGTTTAACATTAAATATACTTCAGTTACTAAAGTTTTTGAAATTTCAATCATCATAATATTTAAAATTAAAGTAAGAATAATTAGTGTCAGCGTTGGTGTATATAGTTTTAAAGCATTCTTGACAAAGAAGATCACAAAGGCTGATAATAATCCTAATTTTAATTTTCAGGTAAATTGTACAATACTGAGTGTCAAACTCGAATCTAAAAAAATGTCCGGCAGTCTGGTCACAGCTCCGTTTACACATGACGTAAGTTTATGACTATGTATTATTTATCGACATCATACAATATATCACTTATATAAAATAAAAAAGCTCTATGCTCAATTATTACTTTTCATTTATTTTTTATTTTATTATTTGTAGGAAGATCGAAATAAAGGTAAACGCAAGCAAAAGAACAGCGAAAGCGAAACGCCACCAAAAAAACATAAAAACGACGAGCAATTAGACAAAAAACAAAAGACCAAACACACAGACGATGTTCCAGAAACTGATACAAAAATCAACAAGAAAAAGAAAAAACGAGACTCGGAAACTTCAAACTCAGATGAATATATCAACTCGTACCACGTTACAGAAAACAAGAACACTAATGTAGATGACACATCTGAAGAAAGCGATGAAATAGAAACCGATATATACGAAGAAACTATTCTAACGCCCCATGAACAAGGACTTTTAGATATGGCGGACTGTACAACTGTCAAAGATTTCAAAAACCGACTTAAATCTATAACAAAAGCTATAGACGCGGCGAACAGAAGATCACAAGTAGTAGACGAGAAAATAACCCATTTAGAAGACAAAGGACTCAATTCTAAAAATAAAAAATACCACACGGCGATGCAAAACGAAAAACTAACCGTACAAGAAAGAATAGACAAACTTTTAAAAGCAAAAGCTGACGTTGAAACAAAATTAAATGATCTAGGATACGAAAAAAATGAGAATTACAAAGAGGAGCAGAAAAAACGAAAGCTAGAAAAGAAATTAGCTGAAAAAGAAAATAAACTAACTAAAAAAGATGCTACAGAAGAAGTTATCGTCAAAAAAGGTAAAAAATCAAAATCTCAGAAAGAAGATTTAGATACAGAAGAATCTAAGGATAAAAAAGCTAAAAAAGATAACCAAAATGCATTGAAAGATAAAATTAAAGATATACTAGTAGCGGATAGTGTGGAGCC
Organism: Ecliptopera silaceata; assembly: GCA_932527185.1. Taxonomy (NCBI): domain Eukaryota; kingdom Metazoa; phylum Arthropoda; class Insecta; order Lepidoptera; family Geometridae; genus Ecliptopera; species Ecliptopera silaceata. The sequence goes on along the minus strand of OW052208.1, from coordinate 805,489 downwards.
GGCATTACAAGTGGCCAGTGCTAAAGACTTCTTCTTCGGCGCGGCATCCACCACAGATAATAAAGTGACACCAGAAAATGACAGTAGCAGCAGTGATGAGGAGGTAAGATCATTAAAAGTAATTAACTTTGATAAAATAAATGTTTAGGGGAGGCCTTTGCCCAGCCGTGGGACAATGTAGGCCCAAATTAAGCGAATAAGATACATCTGTTTTCCAGTGATGTATTAACCTTTTGTAAATATGTACTGAACAAATATCACATTAAAAACTTTACTTTATTAATCATTTAATATCAAAGTATGTATATAAAAAAGTATATTCACGGACACATCACGCTCTAGTCTCAAACTAAACAGAGCTTGTACTATGCCATAGTACAAGCTTTGCTTAGTTAATAAGTATTCTATCAGACAACTAGGATAGAATACTTATGTACTTTATTGTAAATACATACATAGAATACATGTAATATATATTCTAGCAAGCAATACATGTAGCAAGATTATCGCATACTTTCAGCTAACAGAACAATAAAACACATGTAAGACATGTTATAGCAAGCATTATATGTTATAGCAAGATTATCGTATACTTTCAGCTAACAGAACAGCCCAAGAAGAAACGCAAGAAACAGTCCGTAGCGGACAAGCTCGCGAAGCTACGAGCCGAAGAGGAACGGATCCGAAGCGCCGAGAGTCGCGCGGCGCAAGACAACGAGCCGCGGTCCGTCGACCAGTTCGAACGAGCCTTGCTAGCCGAGCCCGCCAACAGCCAGCTATGGATTGCGTACATGGCTTTCCATCTGCAGGTAACAATCAAATCACTGGCTATATAAACTACATTATTGTGAAACTTTATTATGTAACTTGTAGCGAGATAGATGGCGCTTCACCCATGTTTGAATCCAACAAATAAGCCTTTAATATTTATTAAAATTGGCTCAGTCGGAGGCTACTTATCGACACTTTTACAGTTTACAATAGTGCGCTTCAAGGGAAAACTCAAGACTAGGAATTGATAGGATTGCGTACGAAATTCTCCGCTATAACAAACAAATCTGCCAGACCCATAAAAAATGGAATCAAAAACCACACTTCTGCAAAAGGTGTTGGTACTAAACTTACATTTAAAAGTAAACTATATCCAAGAGCACACATTTTGAATAATATCATACTAGTTCAATATATGCGTTATAGGTAATAATAAGTTTCACAACTCCACATGCTATCACTTTTTCTGAAAATATCCCCAAAAACACGCATTTGGCTATACCCGTCACCTTGAAGAATTCAAGAACATTAGTTGTTATTTTGAATGTGTATTGACTGTTGTACATACCTCCAGTCGACAGAACTCGACAAGGCTCGCGCGGTGGCTCGCAAGGCGCTCGCAGCTATTCCCTTCCGCGAGGAACTCGACAAACTGAACGTATGGCTGGCGCTACTCAACCTGGAACACCGGTTTGGCACTCAGGTAATGTCACTAGTCTAATGTTTGAGTTATCAAACTTTATTCAAGTCAATAAAACAGTCTTCACTTGCACAAGCTATTTGATTTGCTTAGTTTCGTAGGCGTGTTCCATAACTCACTCAAAAAAAAACGGCGTAATCGTCATCAAACGTCATACTCAAGGTTTAATCACTTTGAAAACTTGCAAAGACTTCAGTTCGACCCGTGATCATGGCGCATGCAACAGTGCCGAAATATCGGGAAATAATCAAACTCACAAATCATGGTAAACATCCCGTTTATGATGAAAACTATGTTCAAAACCGTGAGTTTCAAATATTACTACCCAAATCGTTATACTCACTCCAGGAATCCCAACAAAAGACCCTAGAAGACGCTCTGCAAATGAACGAGCCTTCCAAAGTGCACGGGGCTTTACTCGACATTCTATCAGACACGGGCAAGCCGCACGAGCTGTCGGCCCTCGTGGACCTCATGCTGCGGAAGTACAAGCGGGCCCCGGAGACCTACGTCAGCGCTGGAGCCGCTTGCTTCAAGATGGGGCTGGTGGACAAGGCGCGGCAGGTCATGCAGAAAGCCGTCGCCATTTTGGAGAAAAAAGAACGTGAGTACATATCTTTGTAGATATTAAAATTATGTCCGAACGCCATAATCGAATGTCGAAAGCACCTAAAATAGACAGGCGTCACAGTTCTGTTGGTAGTAGCTCTGCCTTCCATGCTGTGTCCACTAGTCTAGTACTAGTCCCAAACCAAGCAAAGCTTGTACTATGGGAACTAGACTGCTGATAGAATACTTATATACATTTTTTTTTAAATACAACAATATTGTAACACCTAGACACAACAAATATTTATGTTCATCTCATCACATCATTTGCTCTGGGTGGGAATCGAACCTCCGACACAAAACATGGCAAGCAGAGCTACCAACTGAGCTGTGACGCGTATCAAATGCTAACCATAATGTTTTGATCCCGCAGATGTATCAATACTAGTTCAATTCGCCCTGCTCGAGCGCCGGCAGGGCTCTCGCGAGCGCGCGGAGGCGTTGTTCGAACAAGTCCTGGCAGTGTACCCGCAGCGTGTCGATGTGTGCTCCACTTATGTCGATATGCTGCTCAAGGATAAGGATATTGAACAAGCCAGGTAAGTGTGTTAAACTCAAAGTTATTTTATATAAGTACTTATTATTTAAGTAAGTAAGTATTAAAAATAAGAATTGAAAAAGTAAAAAATAATAATACTGTCAGAGTAATTATAGTAGTATGTAGGTAAAGATTTTTGAATAAACTATTTTTTAAAAGTAGTCCCAGTTAAAATACATGTCAGTTGTGTGTTAATGTTGCTATATTAAAAAAATACAGGGTTCACTATTAATGGTAGTTGATTATTGAACTTTGGTAGTTTGGTTGAATGTCGCGAAATTGACTAGAGTGCTAGAGAAAGAAAATCTACGCCTATTCATATGGTTTCTGACAAATTAAAATTAGATATCAAGATGAAATGTTGATACAGTTTAAAAAAAACTATTTATTTCCACAGACAAGTCTTGGAGCGAATGACGTCATTGAAACTTCCGGCGCGAAAAATGAAGATTCTGTACAAGAAGTGGATCGAAGTTGAAGAGAAGTTAGGCGACGAAGCACAAGTGGAAACTATCCGACAGAGAGCTATGGAGTTTATAGAGAAAGCAAAGTTTTAATAAATCAGTGGAACAATATACTTTATTTTATTTCAAAATACAATGGTTAGGGCAAATTTAATATAAAAAATAAATGTAGAAGCTATAAATATTTGAACATAAACGTTTTTGTACTTTTCGGAGGACTATTGCTTATTGTTACGTTTTGCGGCATCGGCGGTGGAGCGGGGGGTGCATGAGTTTCTTTTTTATCAGACGCGGCTTGCTCTAAGCTTGCAGATTTATTACTTGTAGAAATAGGTTGATAAATGCTCGGTACTCTACTACCGTATATGGAGATTGGAGCGCAAACTTCATACCCCAATTTAGCGTAAAAGTTCTCTTGGCCTTTCGTGGATAAATGAATCATTTTCAATTGCAATGTGTTCTGGCAATACTCTTCGACGTATCTCATTAGAAAACTCCCTAATCTTTTACCTCGCATTGCTTTGCTTATAACTACTGTCTCTACAAAACAGCTTTGAGGTAAACTTGGTATTGGAGTGAGCTTGCAATGTCCTAAAAGATTTTTACTGCCGTTCACTAATATTAAATTAGTGGGTAGGCCATCGCGAGATAATTGTAATGTCATCATTCTTGCAGTTTCGCTTCGTGGCCATTCGTCATTGATGAGATCGCAGCATCCTTTTAAATACTCAGGATGTTCATGAATAGGCAATACTTTCAGGTTTTGTGTGTCCATTATCCTACAACAAAAGTGTTTAAAAAACAGATATTTAGTACATGCTTGCGTGATACCAAATTTCATCATTAACTCTGATTATAATATATAAAAAAAGACTTGTGCATGTCCCCATCAAACTATATTAATGTGCTGGGGACAGGCACATAAAAAAAACTTGGTGATTTTAGTTTCTTCCCTGGCAGCACCGCAACTGTCGTAAAACAATTTCAAATTTCAAAGTCAATCTTTTAGGTTAGATTTTAAGGTTATCTATCAGCTGTTTCATTATTTACTTTTTATTTTTTAGCTCGATTATTGCATGAAACTGAAGAAACAAGTACTATAATAACTTACCAATCGTGTAGAGATCATCTATAGGTGGTTGCAGTAACGCAGTCGGTCAGTGCATTTTTCACTTAGTTTTTCACTGGACTTCGGGTCTGGATCTATTCGTGTTGTGCTGCTGTGCTGCCTTGCCACTGTTGGCTAAACTAAACGAGAATGAACTCTATTTATAACCTGATGGCTACTATAAGATGAATGATAAGGAAAGATTGTAGTTTTGTTCGAGCCCGAGGTGTTTACGACAGTAGAGTCCGCGTATTTTCTTATTTTCTGAAATCCCGGCGAAGTACGTTTCTTGTAATACGTCTTTGTTTACATTAATGTAGATTCAAAAAATGGAAGAAGACGACGACGTGCCTACTCTATCAGCTGAAACGTTCGCAGCCCTGCAAGAGTTCTACACAGAGCAGGCTAAGAGACAGGAAATACTAGAGAAATTAGAAGCTGATGATAAATTGAAAGAAAATATTCTGTTTGACGAGAATTGGGTGAGTAACCTGTATATCTTTCAAAAATACCAATGCAGGATACAAAATCTCCTAATAAGTTTTGTTAAATTTCAGCAACTAAGCCAGTTCTGGTATGATGAGGCAACGGTCCAGGCGCTGGTGAAGGTGATAGATAAATCTGTGGCTGATGGAGAGAAGGTAGCCCTGATATCCTGCCCTACACTCTTTGTTCCTGTGAAAAGGCAAATAGGACATAGAGCTACAGGTAATAATAATCTAGATAAGTCCTGAAGTAATATTTTCTTTGGAACATAGTTTAGATCCTGAAATATTCAAAACTGAACATAACTCATAGTTTAAGCAATACTTTGTGTCTGCTATTTATTTGAAATTATTATTAACTTTAAATTAAATTTAAGTTTTGTTTCATTTCAGTTACTCTACTAGAATATGATCGAAGATTCGAGGTTCACGCACCAGACTTCATATTCTATGACTACAACACACCAGATAAAATTCCCCCTGAAGCTTTGAACTCCTTCCACCTAGTAGTAGCCGACCCACCGTTCCTCTCCGACGAATGCATCACAAAAACTGCCCTAACTATCAAACTAATGGCTAAGGATAAAATTGTAGTGTGTACGGGGGCAACTATGAAAGATAATGTTGAAAAATTATTAGAACTAAAACAGTGTGAGTTTCAACCACATCATAGGAACAACTTGGCTAATGAGTTTTTGTGCTATGCTAATTTTGATCTTGATTCAGTTCTGTGATGATACTTTTAAATGGTTTAAACATAGTTTAATAATTAGTTTAAATATGTATTAAGTTTATTTAGCAAGGATAAAGATAAGCTAGCTTTTGTTTTTTTAAAATATCAAGTATGGTGCTTTTAAAAAAATTGCATAATTGATTTTATGTTACATGTTTATTAATAGAAAGGTTGCCTTTGGAAATCTTTTAGACAAAATATCTAGTACCTATATAAATTGTATTTAATGAATAAGTTTATTATAAAATAAAACAACGATATTTAAAAAACAATTCGCATTTTATATCTTAACAAATCTAGTACATTACTTTGTTACATTATGCTGCTAAACATTTTTATTAGTCTCTCAAATTGATAACTTTTCACTACACTTTTTATGGTGACTGTCAGAATATTTTGAGCCAAAGAAATTCAACCCTGAGACATTGTAATAAGAACTTAGAGGTCTTGGCACACCTGTTCGCTCCCCTAGGGGGAACAAGGGAGCTAAGACCCCTAAGCCGTAATTAGGTGTAAATTTCCGCATTTTTATTATTCATGTTATTACGGTAAAGCTACATTAAAAAAAATTAAGTTATTACAATACCAAGTCACCATATAGTTCAACAATCCATTAAAATCATTATATTTACTATACATTATTATCGAGCCAATTTAATTATAACAATGAGTTTTCAGTACAGTCAGCGACAAAAATACATTCTCATATTGAAGGCTATTTTAGTTGGACACACATATTTTTGAGTTTGAAAATACTTTTGAAGATGAAGTTATGTATTTTTGCCGCTGAATGTACGTTATTGTGATGTTTTATAATATTAAATGGACAATTTTAAAGATTACATTTCACATTACAATAAATAATATCTATAATAACACCGTAAATTCATCAGTACTATATATTAATGAATATATTTTTAACACTCACTGAATACAGTTCACGATTGTTGTATTGGCACATTGAGATAGTGTACAGATTTTGTCATATTTCATTTTTATATTTATTTATATTTTACCTTTCAAGACATATTCTATATATCTAAATATGCCATTACAACAATAGTTAGCTGATTACAATTGTATTAATAATTGTTTTTTTTTGTACTAAATAATTAGATCATCAAAATACGCGTTCTAGCATACACATTTAAACGTTTAAAAATATAAACTATCCGGGGTCTAACTACAAGGCCATCTTTGTTTTACTAAAGGGTTCTTCTTAGGCCAGTGTTACCAACTTGTCGACACTAAAAATCCCAATGATTATAAAATTGATATTTTTTTAAATGGATAACTTTGGATTAATTTACTTCTACTTGCTATCCGATTAGAATTTGGTAAAAAAATCGAATAATACAGATAAATAAGAAAAAACCCATGTTTTTATACACTCTTTACGACTGCAGAAAAACGGAAAACTACAAGTTTAGTTTTCAACCTGAAACGAAACAAAACGCCATCTTCTTAAAATTACAAGTGGCGCTACCTTAAGGACAAAATATTTACTACTAGAATTATTATTTCAAATTACAATAACTGCCACGTTTGTGTATAATATCTCTGCGCAAATTTATAAAACAAGCGCGTACTCAAGTGGCGCGTAGTGTATCTAAAAGATCATTTACACGCTCATGAGTGCAGTGGTCAAGTAGCGTGTGAGTAGTAGAATTACACTGCAATTACACCACTCGACTAGAGAGACGAGTGCGGTCGCGTTACCGCGCAGTGTAACTCTGCTTGCTACCGTACTATTGATAGTGTAAATCGGCTGTAGTGTGCACGAACCGATATGCATGCGTGATGGCTTTAGAATATTTGTAAAGCGCATAGAAGCAATATCGTCGTGACAAAAAAAATCCAACAAAAAAAAAACTAAATAAAATTTGTGCTAAAATAAAATAAACATACCCAAGTCTAGGCTACTAGTGAGATTGAAAAATAAAACTAAATATAATGAAATTCTTACTAGAAAATAATAATATTATCATCTGTAATCACAACCTGTTTACAAGATTTGTCTTTTTTATATTTATAAGAACTACTTGGAATAAGATACCTTGAGGGTAAGAATCAAGTCAATACATAAAACAAAGTTCATAGTTTGATTAAAATATTTCTCAAATTCATTTTATGTTTCACACAAATAATATCAATAAAGATTTTTATAACATCCCAAAAAAATACTTAAACTAAAAAAATAGAAAAATTATATATTTTTTTACATTCTTTGAGAAATTGTATTTTTCATAAACCGATTATAATAATTTTAACAATTATTTTCTTTCTTGCCCTCATTACATACAAAACCTTGTGACAATTGATTTATATTTGGCTTTGAAATAAATGCTATAATTGCCTACACAGACACCACAGAATAGATAAAACATACATCGTGCAACGGCGTGCCAAACGGCGTGTTCGCTAGCACACACATAATATACATATAATGTGACATTAGGCGTGTTAAATCAAAAATTGTTTATTATTAGTTTAAACACTCAAGACACATGGATGTTAATTCATGTATATGATTTGTATATATAACAAGGAATATAATGAAAGCGTGCCGAGTAAAGCAGAGGGAAGGCACTAGTGTTTTTAACTATCCGAAACATAAGAGTATTCTAAAAATAGAATGATTTATATATAAAAGTATTAAAAATAAAGTTGGAGAGTTTAATGTATTTTTAAATACATTTTGTGTTATATTTTTTTATATATTTTGATTTAACGAAATATATAAACACTTGCGGTTTAGATGGATATGGATTCTGGTACATTTAGATGAGCATGACATCTTTATAACAAAGTGATGGACGCAGTGAATTGCCTCAAAAAGCACGTCCTCAGTGGACTATCCACGTGAGGTTGTGTATTACCGCTTAACATTAGGTGCTAACCTCACTTTTATCATAAAATGTAAATAAACTTACGATTTCTGATCGAACAATAAACAGAGCATTTAAGTATGAAATGATTAGTTCTTTTTAATTTATACACAGATTGATTTTAAGATCTTATTATAATTATTATCTGATGTTATCCGTTAAAATTCATTATGCTAATTACAATAGCTTCAAGCATCGCGCCACCCACAAAATTACATTTGAAAATGTAATTTTAATCAAATTTGAATTCGTAACTAGCTTATATTATATCACAACGAATTACAGGTAATCTATTGAACACAGAAAAATATAATCCGTATAACAATTTTAAGTATTATTTTATAATTAGTACACGGTGTATAAAGACTACTGCATAAAACTACGAGGGATTAAAGTATATAGAGTCTGTCAAGCGAAAGATGGCCCTGATAAATCGCGGCAAATTCAAAAACTATTAGTATGGCAATAGTATATCATCTACTTATTCATAATCATCATCAAAAATTATGTAAGTATATTTATTTAGAATAATATCAAAGTATCAAATTATGTAATTCCAAGTTATCCTATTATTTAATGTATTGCCATACTAATAGTTTTTGAATTTGCCGCGATTTATCAGGGCCATCTTTCGCTTGACAGACTCTATGAATAACTTTTTTTAAGAAACAGTGTAGGTGTACTTCTATTTCCTGCTGTCCGTGTTTTTTATTATGAGTGTTGTGCATGCCTGTAATTGGCACATACTTTTATAGTATAAGTTAGCCTGTTCTGGTTCTGAAGAGGTTATAGGTACATGCAACTTTTATGTCACATAATGATAAAGACATTGCCTAACACGAAACGTCCTCATTGACTATGTGAAATAATGCAATTTTTTTATGCATTATAGGCAAACGCTTGGCCGCAATCACATCTGATGTTAAATGATAATGCGGCCTACGGTGTAACGCGTTTGCCTAGATAGAACCATGTATTTCAATATAAGTATTCAAGTGTTCATTTGTTTAATCCTTTAATATTTCATCACATAACAAAATAGTGTAGTATTTTTGTCTGCATTTGATTTCTAATAATTTACACATTGATTCCACAAAAAAAGTTATTCTAATGAATACTTTGACACCTTGTAGTTTTGTGAGTGTTCTTAGCACACCCTGTGTCTTACAACTATCATTATCTAAGCTCATCGAGCTACATACGATCGGAACTCGCCACTTAACATACACTTACTATGTAACTATCGGATGCTTTTTATTTTATTTCTCAAATAGATGTATTTAAGCAGTTTATAACTACTTATAACTACAAACGATATTTATTTAAATGCGTTATTTTTTAGGCTCATTTCTGTTGATATATTTTTATTAACTAAGCTTGACCAATATTTTAGAAAGATTAATTAAAGAAAATATAAAACAGAATTTCTAGCAATAAAAGCGTTTGTCCCTAAACTATTTTTTTTTATTTTACTTCGATAAAAATAAATGTTACTCTACGAATATTTCCGAACGAAATATAAAGCGTACCTTAACTCTAAAAGAATTAACATCTATCTGAGAAACAAAGGGGAATGTCCTCAACTGACAATACAACACGCAAAACTAAAGGAAGATCTAGACATGTGTTGTTTAGACCTTAATAGGGACCGTAATAGCCCAATCGGCCTGACTTCCGGCGTTGATCAGGCCAAATGGGCCGACAGCTGTCCAAAGTGCAGTTGCCAGACGTCAAGAATTTTACCTCAAAAGTGTTCAATACCAACCGGTGTTTTATAAATCATAAACCCAATGTTAACACTAACATTCAACGAACTCGACACTGGCAGAATTGTGGCAACATGTCACAAAAGCCATAAACCAAGAAGTCAAGTCAAGTCAAATCATAAACAAGCCATGAACCAAGAAGTCAAGTCAAGTCAAATCATAAACAAGCCATGAACCAAGAAGTCAAGTCAAGTCAAATCATAAACAAGCCATGAACCAAGAAGTCAAGTCAAGTCAAATCATAAACACAAAAAAGGTAAGTTAGCGTTGACATTATGTCACCATTACGGTAAACAAAACATCAAATCTGCGCTAACTTTTTACAAGATAGACCGTTAGTATACACAATAGATCTGACATAATATTCTTTGAATGATACACGTATTTGTAAGTGAAATTAATGTTAATTAATGAAAATTAATGGAAGTAAGGTCTAAATAACACAAGCCAAGATAACTCTTAAAGTAAACATTGCACAAATATACAGAAACATTACAACATAGAAAAACTGGAAAAACATATCAAAAACGTCAATAACTTAACTCCTTTAGGACTTAGAAATGTAATCTTAAGTATATGAGAATAGCTGTTATCGGGTACTTTGACCGTAAAATAAATAATTTGCAAATTTTGTCTTGCCATTGTCATTATAGCTGAAATTGATTGTAGGTTAAATCAAAAATCTCAATATTTACAACCATTTTTTGATAGATCCATTTAAGGGACTGAAGATATAAAAATGCTGGAAGTGCTCAGTTAGACAATCATTAGTTATAAGCGAAGTTTTCCACACCATTATGTAAACTTGCCTATTTTCTATATAACTCTCAAACAATATAACTCATTTTTAATACATAGTTTTTTCACTTTTCTGATTTGTTTAACAAAACCGTGCCTGAGCCGAAGGTGGATTTTAGAACTCCCTACTCTCGAGCCGACAGTCGTCTCTCGGATAGCCATCCAAAAATGTATGGACATTCGAGAGACGACTGTCGGCTCGAGAGTAGGGAGTTTTAAAATGCGTCTTCGGACTAAGTCCTCTGAAAATAAGAGTCACGAATCGCGACACGGTAGGCATGTTTTTGATAAGTTGTAATTTGACCTACAATCAATATTAGACTGATCAGTCGGCATCAAGTAAGGACATCCACTAGCTACATTACGAAGGCACCCATGGTTTGACGCGCTGCTGCTTCTTTGTACCCTTTACGTCACCTTTGATGCTACTTTGTACCCTTTTATTGGTAGGGTATTTACCTCTCTAATAACAGGTAAAGATAACTATTTTTACCCTTAAAATCTTTTATTGGTGTGGTATTTACCTCACTAATAAGAGGTAGAGGTAACTATTTTTACCCTTTAAGAGTAACATTACCTCTTATTGGTAGGGTATTTACCTCACTATTAAAAGGTCAATTGGCCTTTATTCAGAGGGTAAGTTGACTAACCTAACCAATAAAAGGTAATTAGCCACATAACCTATTATTTGCGAGGTTACAACTTACCTTGCCAATAAAACATTGCCCTTTATTCGTGGGGGTAAATAAAATCTACTTTTATACCTCTAAAAGAGGGTAGTACCTCGTTAGGGGTAGGTTGGGGTAAGTTGTGCCGTTTTAACACTACATTCCCTGTATTCTTTTACGGAACAACTCGTTTGGATTGTATTGAAAACAACTGCTTTTTAAAGAACATTAAGTAATTTATAAAGAAAAATATTTAATTATGTATCGGCTTCGTTACAGATCTACAACTTTTTCTATATTTTAGTCATAGTATCTAACGCGTCTCGAAATCGACACTTACCTTTACGTAAATCAAAAATGTGTTATTTATTTATCATTATGAAACCTTTGTATACATTAGCTATATTTAAAAAAAAAACATTTACATTATTATTAAACTAAATAAAGACCCGTATACAACTACCGGATCAAGCAATAAATGTTAATGTTTTTGTAACTGCTGGAAAAATAGTAATGTACATATACAAAAGCAGTTGTTTAGCATACACCCCTAATAAAAGAGTAATGTAAACAAAAGCAGTTGTTTAGCCTACACCCCTAACTAAAGAGTAATGTATCCAAAAGCAGTTGTTTTACCTACACCCCCTATCCCCCCCCCTACCGTCTCCGGAGGCAGTAGTAGAGCAGCAGCAGCAGTAGCAGCGTGGCGTGCGCGAGCGCGAGCGCGGCGCCGGCCGCGTGCGACAGCAGGCGCGCGCACGCCGCGGCGAGCTCCGACATGTATCATCCGGTACCGCACTTACCGCTCTCGAACACTCCCTGAAACGTTAATGTTGTTAAGGTGATACGTCTCGCTCTAGCGGGAAATTTAGAGTTTTTTTTATTGTGGCTGAACTGTTTTATATATTTTAGTAGTTTAAGCTACTTTGCGAACATAAACAATAGTTTTCTGTGTGTTTGTTGTCAAAAACACATTATAAACTGTTCATTATTGACTGAGACATACATATACATACAAAGAGAATCATACAATGTAATCTGCTCGATTCTATTCCTTTTTTAAAGCAGCAAAAATGACATGTAACTTGCGAATGAATGGAATGAATGAAATGAATGGAGTAATGTGCGCTGAGAGCAGTTACCTTGCGGAAGAATGGCGAGAAGCTGACGAGCGCGTGCTGTGTGAGCGGCGCGCGGTGCAGCACGCAGCGCGCGTCCGCCGCGCACGTCGCCAGCAGCCGCCGCAGGAACTGCTCCAGCGCCGCGCGCCGCGCCCGCGCCACGCCCGCAGACGACCACAGCTGGCGCGGCGGGAACGGGATACTGCCCACCTGCAGCGGTACATCGTTATAATACTGCCCACTTGCAGCATACATCATTTCAATACTGCCCACGTACATTGTTACATCATTATAATACTGCCCACCTGCAGCGTTACATCGTTTCAATAGTCAAAGTCAAAGTCAAAGTCAAAAATTACTTTATTCAGTAAAATCACAAGGATCATTTAGAATCGTCTTACATACTAGGTGATTCTAGGTGCCAGTTCCACGCGACCAGAGCCTAGAAGAACGGGCAAGAAACTTACGGCCTGGTTCCTACCGTTTTTTTATATGATCCTTCTTACAAAGAATTACAATTAAACTAAATTAAGTACTGAAGTTTCAGTGCGGTGTCAATTTAACTTAGTAATGATACACTAATGAGTTTAAAAAAAAGAAGTATAATAAAGCTATACGTAAATCAAAAAGACAGCACACGCTTCGCTTCAGATACAAATATACTACAAAGTACATAAGCAAGGCAAGAGAACATTACTAACATCACAAATCGACAAAGTTGCTGTTGACGGGTGGAGCGACATCAGGCCATGCAGTTTTGTCATTAATATAGCTGTCTAAGGTATAATACGCCTTTTTTATAAGATTATTTTTAATGTATGTTTTAAATTTTCTAACTGAGAGTTTTGTTGCATTTTCGGGGAGTTTATTATAAAAACGCACGGCACCCCCCACAAACGACCCACTCACCCTCCAAAGCCGGAACCCAGGGACGCACAATTTATATTTGCCTCTAGTGTTCACACCATGAACCTCACACTTTTTCAAAAAGCTATCTTTATTTTTATGAGTGTACAATAAGACTTCATAAATATATTGTGAAATTACTGTTAGAATACCAATCTCCCCAAACCGCTCCCTCAACGAATACTGCCCGCCTGCATCATACATCTATTTAAGTTGCCGGTGCCAGCAACTTCATGTTATCCATCCTGGTATGGTGCGTGCTCGCGTACCTTGGGTCCGTACGCGCGGCGCATGCTGAGGTAGAGCTCGCGGAAGCGCCGGTAGCGGCGCAGCAGCAGCCAGCGGCAGTGCGCGCCGAGACAGATGCGCACCTCGTACTCGTGGTGCGTGCTCGCGCCCGCGCCGCGCGTCACCCAGCCCGGGATGCTCACCACCTCGTCTGCACACACACACACACCCTCACCCGTTATTGTATCATACGACACTTGCCGCTATTTCACACACACGCGCCGCGCACTACGTGCTGCTGGGCGGCACTGCAGCACGCGCCGCGCTCACGCACGTGCTACCGCGACGTGCATCTAGCGGTACCTATACACACACACACCCTCTCACCCTTACACTCACATAAACTCTTCCACACTATACGCAATCACACAGCACAGACAAGACAACTCATACACTCATGAATATTTTTGATCAACCCGAGGATCAGGCTACTTTTTAATTCAAAGTATACAGAAAGGTTGAAAATCGCTTGCAGAATACGAATCTGTAGGCGAGTTCAACCGAGGACCCTCGAAAAAGACCTCGCTTTGAAAAGGACCTCAGTGGTGCCTTGTGTATTCACGACCTCGGATGGTGCTTAAAATAAACACCCTCTCTCACATTATTGTATTATACACTCAAGTAACATACGGCACATTCTGCTATTACAACGTGGACAATGTACTGCAATGCTGAACCGTTATCACTTTAGGACAACTAATGCGGTAATGAGCGGACAGCGCGTGCATTTTAATATTTGTCTTTGTTATTTCGATATTCAAGTAAAACACATATTTTATTGGCCTTGAGCACAATATAATTCGACTTACTGAAATCTATTGGATACGTCAGTCCAGGCTCTAATGTGGGCTCCTGAAACAAAAACTATATTTTATGACGATTCAACACAAATTCATTCATATACAACCGGCCGGAACCGGGGCGGACGGAACATTCCGTAACAAGTTTTTGTTGTTATAATGACAACAAAAATACATTATTTGTTTAAATTTATGTCGGTCAATGAGATACAGCCTGTCAGACACACAGGATTTTAATTTAAAAAACCGGTAAAACAATAATTTTATTACCGGTAAAGGTGCCCGAATGATCCTAGAGTCAGTGTCTCTGCCGTTGTTATCTGTCCGTTTCCGTAGCGGGTCGTCCCATGCTTCGGAATGCTCCGACGGCAGCTCGTCGTTAGATGTCGATACGTTATCTGATCCCTCGATCTCTTGTTCCTTTAACCTGGGGATAAACATTTTAAATGAATGCAAGCGTTTGTAGCGTTAACTAAATTACTGAACTAATCTACAAAGAAAATATTCATAGATTTAATCATATGATTATGTTAGATCTTCAGCAAGATCAACAATTTGTGCTTATTTATAGTAAAAATATATTTGTAAATAAAGATTAATGGACATTGTCATCATTATCAACGCCATCTCTCAAACTAAGCTAAGATTTATCTAGGCAAACTAAATTTCTGATGAAAATCCTACTAATATTATAAACGCAAAAGTTTGGATGTATATGTAACACTTTCACGCAAAAACTACTGAATGCATTTGAATGAAACTACATTATTGTAAAGTTTCATTAAGAATCCATTCAATAATGCTGGACAATCCACACAACATCATCTAGCCCCAAGCTACGCAGAGCTTGTGTTATGGGTACTAGAAGACTGACATACTTAATACAATACATTACATAGATAGATATTTTTATTATACATATAAAATACCCAGAACACCCAGAATAAATATTTGCAGATCGTACAAACATTCAATAGTTTTTACGTGAAAGATTAACACCCATCCATCCACACATCCGTCTATACAAATTTTTGCATTCATAATATTAGTAGGAGTATGATAGGATTTGTGTTAATTATCCAAAATATGGAGGGTTTGACAGTTAATAAAAAAAAAAAAAAAATATAACGGTAATACGACGGGAGTCGCGATTGTCAGGGAGTATTTTAAAATATTGTTACCTATGCAGCAGCGGGTCTACAATACGAGTGTGCGAGTCATCATGCTCCGTAGCGACGTGCATGTCGCTCTCGGAGAGCGTGAGGGAAGGCGTCTCCTGGATGGGCGTCACCATCATGGGCCGCGCCTGCTGGCTGTCGAAGAACGAGTACTGCAGCGCCATCTCTAGCCTCACGTACTTCTTCTGCAGGTCTTGGAGCACCTGAGGAATGGGTTTTGGAATGTTGAGTGGGGTTCGAGGATATACATAGACATATATTTATTTATTTATTTTACGTCCAGCAGTGGACTAATATAGGTCGATGATGATGATGATGATATTTATTTGCCACACAAGCACAAAAAAAAAATCAGTGATGATATTTTTTTTCTCTCTCTTGCCTATATTGTCCCACAGCTGGACAAAGGCAGTGTTGGCAATGTCCCACAAATCCATTTTGAATACGTCAAGGTCATGATGATAATATGGTAACAAAAATATTTCCGACTGTAAATTACTTTTGAGTCTATATTTTATGATTATACAATTAAAAATCTTAGAAAAAAGTTTATTACAATAAAATTATATAAACCGTAAAACTAGGTTGTTTCCAACAGCGTGGCAAGGCCTCAGCTACCGGTGGTCACATCGTCAGAGCTACAGACTAGAGGAACCTCTGGATAATGCGTGCCGTGTCGAGAAACACCGCCTTTTGCATCTGAGCCAACCGCGCTAGAGAGTCTCGCCAGATGTTGGTCGGGTAAAGTAAACGTAAACAACGCTACATTCGTTTAAGAAACCAAGCAATCAGGGTAAAATAAAGAAATAATAAAAAATATATCTAGTTTTCAGTTTTTCCAGCAGCTAAATCTTTGTTATTCATCTATAGACCAGTTTACTTATGTAATTATTATAATAAATAAATAAATAATGCTGGACAATCCACACAACATCAAGCCCCCATCTAGCCCCAAGCTAAGCAGAGCTTGTGTTATGGGTACTAGAAGACTGACATGCTTAATACAATACATTACATAGATAGATAGATATACGGCCGGTTACTGGAAACCCAAATCACGATTGATCCGAGTTTGACACATAGTAATTATTTGATTTTTTCGTTGATCATCGTTCGAGAAACCGGCCGATAGTGTTTAGTTACCGCGATCTGGTTGTCGAGCTCCCCCTTGGAGCAGTCGTTCTCGAGCGAGGAGATGACGAGCACCTTCTGATGCGCGATGCGCGCGCACAGCCGCTGCATCGCGCGCAGCGCCTCCGCCTCCGTCACCTGCCGCCGTCCGCTGCGACCCTCACCTGGAAACCATCACTCACGTGGAAAAAAAAATGGTTGTCTGTAAAGTCGGTTCACTGACGATAGTTGAACGTGACAACGAACGCAAAGGCCGATTGTGCTTCTTTGTCGCTCGTTCCGCGCTCTCGCTTGCACTTCATGGAACGCCTCAGAGCGAGGTAACGCCGAATGAGTCTCAGAGCGAGATAACACCGCATGAGTCATGTTTTTTCGTGCGTGCAGCCGGCTCTATCGAATTATAAGACGTTGTCACGTCAAAACACAACGCCTGCAACCATCACTAACCAGAGGATCACAACGCCTGCAACCACCAAACATGAGAATCACAACACCTGCAACCATCACTAACATGAGCATCACACACGTTTTTAAGTGACTTCAAAAGTGAAGCTTCTTCTTATTAGAGAGCTACGCTCTTGTCTGCGTAATGAGTTCAAGTCACGCCATTTATTTCGTTCCAGGGCTTCATCTTAATTTGGCTCATGTAGTTTATCCACGGCCTTCCTCTTCCTCCCCTAACTTTCCTTCTATGATGTTATTAATAAAAATGCAGCAGCACACTCAAATATCACAATTAAAAAAATATATACTTATGAACTAAATCTGAATTAAATACAATTTAAATTAAACATAAAAAGGATATTTTTGATTCAATTGTATGTTTGTTTTTAATATGTAAAACGATTTCTCCACCAATTGTAAATCGATTTGAATGATTCTTGTCGGCAGGACATACTTCATAGGTTGTCCCTTATTAATGTGACAATCGCAAGCTGCGTGGTATGAGTTACACGACGCCAACTCGACTGGCGAACGTTGCAGCGTCAGCGCAGCACGTCGAAACAACTCACCAGGTATTCTCCTCTTATATTTGATCTTCTGTTTATTTTCTTCAGGCGAGCGTTCGACTGAGCTCGACGATTGCCCTTCCACTATCCGAGGCTGCACAAACAATATTTTTAATCACGTATAAATACACGTAAAGATGTAATTATAATGCTAATAACTAGTTAAATCTGATTATGCGCCGGCGGTGTACCGTAACTAATTATGCATTTTGTCTAAAACTGGCCGCGCTAGCTATAAAATAAAACAACCAAAATAGTCTTTAAGATAAGTAAAATTTTAACAAACAAAATCCGATATTATGAAGTAGGTAATATTTAATATGCATTGTTATGGAAAAATTAAAATCGACTTGCCGAATCATATAATTAATATAATATCATATCATATTATACATAAGCATCGTTAAAACAAGTTATTAAAAAAAAATCTTGAGAATCGTCTTCAAATTTGATAATCGGTTTAAAATAAACATTAAAATATAAATACGTACATAATCCTTGTGCATTTTTCTCCATTATTTTAGTACGCAAAACAATACTTTAAATACCTTACCTTATGATAATCCTCAGTGCTAGACATATCATCGCTATCATCACCCGTCGGCGCGGGCCCGAGTCTGAACTTCGGTTGTATCGGAGCGTCCCCCCCGTTCGTGGTAGGGGGCGAGGGAGGTTCAGGGGGTACAAGGGGAACAGGGGGGAACGCCTTGGGGCTCGAAGACGCGGTGTGGAAGGTATCGTCCGGTAGCGTGTTGTTCGGCGAAGCGAGAGGGTCGAGACTCAGGCTTAGACTGGAAGTACAAATAAAATACATCCTGTGAATTAGAAACTACGAAGGTCAATGTAATTTGTAGACGTAATATAGCCGATGTTATCTATGTAACCACTTCTTTAATAAGCAAATGTAATAAGGCGACAGGCGTCACAGCTCAGTTGGTAGTAGCTCTGCCTTCCATGCTGTGGGTTGTGGGTTCGATTCCCACCCAGAGCAAATGTTTGTGTGATGAACATAAATATTTGTTCTGTGTAGTGTTTCTATGAATGTATTTACAAACTGAGACGCTTCGCTCGCTAGGTCGATAAATATTGTTATATCAAAATTCAAATATACTTTATTCAATAAAATTTCGAATCGTCTTACATACTAGGCGATTCTGGGTGCCAGTTCCACGCAACCAGAGCCTAGAAGAACGGGCAAGAAACTTACGGCCTGGTTCCTACCGTTTTTTTATAAGATCTTTCTTACAAAGAATTAAATAAATAATGCTGGACAATATACACAATATCATCTAGCCTCAAGCTAAGCAGAGCTTGTGTTATGGGTACTAGAAGACTAACATACTTAATACAATACATTACATAGATATTTCTTTATTATACATATCAAATACCCAGAACACCTGGAATAAATATTTGCAGATCACACAAACATTTATCCCAAGGCGGGAATCGAACCCGCGTCCACCAGCCTTCGCCCACCGCGCCACATCGGTCGTCATTACAACTAATTATGTATTTTGATGTCTGTTAGAAAGAGTAACACAAGAGGCACTAACTTCATCCTCTTGTTCCGGTAGTCGTCCCGTTCGTCCGCAGAGAGAGGGTCGGACGGAGGGTCGCGCGGCGCGCGCAGCACCAACTCAGACTTGCTGCGCTTCACGCCCTCGGGGGACACCTCGCCGTCGCATTCTGCACAACAACACAACAAAACAAACTCAAACTCACAAACTCAAACTCAAACTCAAACTCAAACAGTTTATTTGCAAACACATAAATAAAAAAACATAAAAAAACAAATCAACTTAAAACTAATGGTTGCAAAAAGGTCCCAACTCAGCATGTGCAGGTAAAACATGAACATTAATAAAAATATTCCTAAGAGTTCCCGCAGACTGCAGACTTTTTATCGGCCGATAGTTTGGTCGGCTTCTTAATCAGTAGACTGAATCACTGTAATATGCGCATCTGCATATATCTTCATACTGATTAAGAAGCCGACCAAACTATCGGCCGATAAAAAGTCTGCAGTCTGCGGGGACTCTAAGTGTATGTTCTTTGAAGAGTTCGTCAGCAAAGACCAAACTAAGCTTGTATTTTGGACTTCTAGAGTGCCGTTACTAATAATTGAGGTACCTTACAAAGTTGAGGGGATGTAAACATATTTAACTTAATTTAACCAACCACTAAAATATAATAAAATACACTATTAACAAAACAATTACAATACAATATACTAATCATATTAGATAGATAGCAAACTCTTTATTGATTACTATTTCTACTAGATATAGTCTATACAAATATGTAGTAGTCTAATTTTGGAAGGTAAAGTTATAATTCCAAATGAGCAGTGACATTTGTTACCTTTTAATATTCCAGGACTTAGGTCCGAAGCCAGTGCATGTTTGAGTCCTAGATCCTGAGTTCCTAATAGCGCGAGCTCAGCTTGTAACTTCTCTATCTTCACGCGATGCGACGCTACCGACTTCACACGTCCTTGCAATTCTTCTTCTAATTCTTCAAGCTCTTTTTTCTGTAACAATGTAAATAATACTAACATCCATTCAATCGGGAGTCCTGTTTTAATTGTTTATGGGACAATAAGGACTTAAACAGACGAACTACATGACGCAACGTAAAGTTTTCTAAGGATTTTAAATCGGGCAGTAAAAGTTTTGGTACCAGTAAATTTATAACCGTGCCACCAATCCAAAACAACGTAGTTGTACTATGACTATGAAATGCGGAGTAGTTATCAATATTTTTACTCAGCTACGCGGAGCAAAATATGGGTTAGCAGTCTTTCTAAATAAAAGCAATAAAATATTTTTTTTATTCAATTTGTCACATCA
The DNA here is from genome assembly GCA_932527185.1 of Ecliptopera silaceata. NCBI lineage: Eukaryota > Metazoa > Arthropoda > Insecta > Lepidoptera > Geometridae > Ecliptopera > Ecliptopera silaceata. The sequence goes on along the minus strand of OW052208.1, from coordinate 784,675 downwards.
CAGATGATTGTTCTTGTCCTTGATGAAACTTACAACCTAAACAAGGAAACCAGGGCAATAACAGTAACATTTAACAGGATTTAATATACATTATTGCATAAGCTGCGTGATGACCATTTTCAGTATTTTAGCATTCAGTAATTGTATTTTTTTATATGTTCTAGCATTAAGTAAAGTACTGAAATAATGTATTCTATTCTATTCTACAGGTTGTATATTCCACTCACATGCCTGTTGACAGTGTCCTGTATGTTGGAAGCTGTGTTCGGCTCACAATGCATGAGCAGTTGCATCAGACACTCGGCACTGGACTCTGAAGGAGTGTCCGGACTAGGAGTTTGACTCTGCAATCAATCAAATACAGTGTAATTCGTAGAACCAGTTCGCATATATCGGGGTCATTAATTGATGACGTAAGGATGATTTTGACAATTTTTGACCATCCCCCCCACTTTCATGTTGTAACGGCCGGTTTCTGGAAACCCAAATCACGATTGATCCGAGTTTGACACATAGTAATTGTTGATCATCGTTCGAGAAATCGGCCGTAAGTTTCGTGTAGTAAGATATAGATTTAATTTTGAAATAGAATCTTGTACTTACTCCCCCTTTCCCAGAAATAGGTATTTATGTTTTGATAAATCTAAGATAGTCGTGCCCTGGTGTCTAGAATAACCCCATAAAAAAAAAACAAATTATTTGTTTATCTTCTAAACACACCGATTGTTTTTATTCAATTCTACAGCCACTACTGTGCTAAAACATTATCGCACTACAACATTCACAAAAAGGAGACTTCAATTAAAAATAAACAAAGCACTATCAAGCAAAAACAAATTGATTCAAAATTAGGATCAATTCACAACACACCATATTTAGCTAGTTATACAAACGGATCAAAATATGTATACACTTGCTAATTTGCAAGATACGTGTCAAATGAAAGACGAGTGTGTAAATTGACCCAAAGATTAATAAAAAAAAGCCACTCTTGACCCACCTCATCAAGTTTACAGCCTTGGGCGATAAGCTCTCTGACGCTTCCCTTCACGTACGCGTCGAGTTCAATCCGCTTCCCGTCGAGTTGCGTTCGCAATGCGACGACATGACTCTCTTCATTCGCAGCCTACAGAGCAACCGAAAATAAAGCTACGTACGAGCAGGGGAGACAGCGGCGGAATCAAACGCACTGTTATATTAAGAGCGGTTCATACGCTGCGATCTATTAACAGAGGGTTTATTGTGTAGCGTCAAGCGAGGTTGAGACTAGCAAGTTCTTAATGTTTGACTATCAACGCGTGGCGTAAACTTCCTGAGTTGCACTGCGCGTTAACACAGGCTCGATTGCTGAACGTTGCAGCGTTACCGCGCAGTGTAACTTGGATAAGCTACCGATATGTTTACGAATGTCACATTTATTTATACATCTGTTATATGTATATAACAATAATCACTTTTTTAAGTCAACGGCTGCATATTTTCTTGCTAGGCTCAACTTAGCCAAACGTAAAGCAAGGTTTACACTATCAAGTTCTTGCGTTGGTGTTTGTACGTACGTAAATACTTTTCAACGACTTATATGATAGTTTAAACCTCCCTTGACATCACAAATGAAAAAAGGGGATATTAACGGCCGGTTTCTCGTACGATGATCAACGAAAAAATCATCGTACGAGAAACCGGCCCTAATTGATCGTCTATTGATTTTAAACGTATACTAACGGTCTATCTTATAAAAAGTCAGTGCAGACTTGGTGTATTGATTACCATACGTAATGATGACTTAAAGTCAACGCTAACTTTTTATAAGATTGGGGGTTAAACTGTAGTTACTATTAATTAGTATTAATATCGAATACCTTTTTTTGACCAAATCTTGCTTTCCGTGCGGAAATTCGTATAACTTAAAAAAAAAACACGCACGTCCACAGCAAATGATGTAGAACTAAAAGTGTTCTAGATAGCGTGAAAAAACAATGCATTGTGTTTGATGAGCACTACGGGTTCTCGATTATAACTCGAACTAGCGACAAGCAACTAGAATTGATTTCATACGATAAAAATCTGCTTTCTTGCACTAATAAACTAATATATTAAAAATATCTGTATAATATGTTACAATTCTAAAGAAATATAAGGATTTGAAAAATGAAATAAGTACAGAAAGTAATAAACAGTAGATAAATATAAATTAAGCATTACACTGTGCAATCGACAGAGCGCTAACTAGCTAAGCTAGAGTGACAAGGTAAAGAGTGGTTTTGGATAGTGTGATGTCTAGTATAATAGTTAAAAATATATATTTTTAAGTACAGTTATATTCAAAACGTTTGGAATAGATTGCTCTTCGCGATAAGGCCGAATACAATGGGTATTTTACTTTAAGTTTTGATATTTTTACTATATTTTATGTTTCTAATTTGTATGCAATAAAGATTTAATCTGGCTAAACTTAAAAAAAAATAATGTAAATCTTAAAAAATTAATTCTACTAAAACAATACTAAACACGATCGAGTTTCGTTCGAGAATAAAATGAGAACGAATAGTACTACAACATGAGGATAATGACACGATTAAGTAATATCAACATTGGAACCATGTTGCAGTTAAATAATGCTAAGAAAACAGGTGTTTCTAACTATTTATTGTTGATACAAGTGTTTTTATCAGGTTAAAAGTATTTGAATATATACCTATACACGTAGATTTAACGTAGGAAATGAGTGAAGGTACATTGCTCGGCAGAGTTCAGTCAAGTTGTCAAGCAATTAAAAAAAAAATATTGTTCAAGAAGCCTTAAAATTAAAAATAAGAATACTTAGAACTAAACTGAACGATAATATATTTTCATAGCTATTTAGTAATTGCAATCTATTTTCATTCAGTTTAGTATTACAAATCCTATTAATTATGTTATTTTAAACTTCGTGCTCAAATGTGAAAAACCCACCATATTGGTTTCAATATGGTGGGTTGATCATTGCATCTTTAACGGCCGGTTTCTCGAACGATGATCAACGAAAAAAACAAAAAATTACTATGTGTCAAACTCGGATCACTCGTGATTTAGGTTTCCAGAAACCGGCCGTAAGTGTTTGCTTTTTGTTGTCACTGTGTTCATTATATAGTGGTTATAATAAACAGTTGCATACTAAGTGTGTATCACCGTGTACCTACATGTCACTGTGTATTTACAACATGTCACTGTGTACGTACTACGTGTCACTGTGTACTCACTACAATATTATGTACCACTGTGTGCCTACATATCACTGTGTAGTAACTACATCTACCACTAGGTATTACCGCGGTACACTCAGGTACATATAGAGTTAGGGCGTCCATAAATTACGTGAGCTGTTTGAGGAGGGGAGGGGGTCGATTCAAATCTCATCTGATCTTACGTTGGAGAGAGGGGGGATCTCGGCAAATATCACGCAATTCTTTTCAATATAATCTTTTTTTTTCTTTTTACAATAACAGTCCAACGTATTTGCGTAAGAGACCTACATTTTGAAAAATCTCACGTGACATTGGGGGATGGGGGTTGAATAAAATCTCACGACATCTCACCAGGGGGGAGGGAGTGACAGAAAATTGGAAAAACACTTCACGTAATCTATGGACGCCCCCTTAGTAGTGCGGGTGTACTGACCGCGTTGGCATGCGTGTCACTGAGCGCGCGCAGTCGTGCGGCGCGCGCGGCCAGCTCCCTCTGCCGCGAGCGCAGCGCGCGCCGCCGGTGCGTCCAGCCGCGCTCCAACGCGCGCCAGTCGCCCGACAGACGGCGACACGCCGCCGCGTACTCCTTCTCCATCGACTCCCTCTCCTACACCAGAATTAAACAATATCGGTCTATTGCTCACGCACGCTGTTTTGTTTACTTCAAGCGACAAAACCGGCAAAGTCAAAGTCAAAACTAATTTATTCAGTAAAATCACAAGGATCATTTAGAATCGTCTTACATACTAGGTGCCAGTTCGACGCGACCAGAGCCTAGAAGAACGGGCAAGAAACTTACGGCTCGCCGGTTCTTCATGTTTGCTCAGTCAAAATGACCCGTATTGCGGTAGGACGGCAACCGCTACCTTCCCGTAACCCAGTTTACAACTAGCACGGGAGGTATTGTATGCATACCCGCAAAAATATTAATACACGCGTAATTATAAGCCGAAACGAAATGTGTACATATAAGTTTTTTGTCAATAAATTTATTCTTATTCTTATCATATATAAAGTTAACGCAGACTTGATGTCTTGATTACCATACGTAATGATGACATAAGTCAACGCTAACTTTTAATAAGATAGGGGGAATCAATAAGTAACTCCTATAATACACGCTAAGTTTTTACATTTGTAGTTGTGGTTGTCCTACAAATCCTACTAATATTATGACATATTTAAGGGAGGGAGCGTAGATACCTATCAGTATTTTTAGTCTAATTTAGGCATTTGAGGTTTCATATGTTTATACTTCATTTCAAACACAAAAACAAAAATCAAGACACTTATACTGTGAACTTTTTAAATGTCAAACTAACCTCATCCAGTTTTCTCTGCGCTAATAAGAGCTCCTCTCTCTCGGCATGCCACCGTCTCTGTCTCTCTTCCTGCTGCATCAGGAACTGTTGTCTCTCTCGCTCTAATTCCGCTCGTTGCGCTTCTATCCTTTCGCATCGGATCTCACCTTCTAGATCTCTGTATATTTAAAGAATAATAATGTTATAATCAATTTTATTACCCATAAAAGGTACTAGTGAAGTTCTAACAGTGCGTAAGTCAAAAATGTCCATTTTGCAGGAGATTGGTTTGAACGAGCCGCACCGTCATTCTCCGTCAAATAGCATTCAAAAGTCAAAACCGCCCAAAACTGACTTCCGCACTGTTAGAACTTCACTGACGTTATGTATTTGAGCGTATCTTTTTCTCTATTCTTAGCAACTATAAATAGTTAAATTCGTTTTATTTTCAAACTATTACCGATAAGTTATGAATACATTATCTTTATTGACAGGAGTCACAGCTCAGTTGGTAGTAGCTCTGCCCTCAATGCTATGGGTCGTTGGTTTGATTCTCACCGAGAACAAACATTTGTATGATGCACATAAATATTTGTTCTGCAGTGTTACTATTCATTCTATGTATCTGTTTTTATAATGAAAAAGTATACCAGCAATCTAGTTCCCATAGTATAATCTTTGCATAGTTTAGGACTAGAGCGTGATGTGTGTCCGTGTTTTTTGACGTGACAACGTCTTATAAATCGATAGAGCCGGCTGCACGCACGAAAAAACATGACTCATGAAGCGTTCCGGCGTTCCGGCGTTCTGAGGCGTTCCAAGATGTTTCGAACGACGATTTATTTTGCAGAACCGCTTACAATACCGTTCGTTGACGTTGTCACGTTCAACTATCGTCAGTAAACCGACTTTACAGACAACCATTTTTTTTATCTTTCAGTATTACAAGATACTTACGACAATGTACTAGTATTGAGGTTCTCTGTGGAAGCACAGAGGTCAGTGGTGGACCACGACAGCAGGGATAGTCGCGAGAGATTCATGTTAGTGCTGCCCTCTTGTCTTAACTTCGCGGCCTCGGCCGGGTCGTTGTAACGAAACATGTTGGTGCGACCGAGCAGTAGGATGCAACCTGAAAGAAAATTTCTAATCAGATTGAAGCATTTCTAATAACATTATCAAGTTTTAACTGAAGATTACTACAGTCAAAATTTCACCGGCGCCACAGCTCAGTTGGTGGCTTGGTGCTCTGTTTCCTTTCTGTCATACGTTCGATTCCCATCGAGAGCAAATGTTTGAGTTATGAGCACAATTTTTTATTGTGTCTGGGTGTGACTATGTATTCCTAAATGTGTTTATAAAAAAATATATAAAAGTTGCTTCTAATTGGTAAAATGAATAAGCAAACAGTTCCTTATAGTAGAATTCTGTACCTTTTTCTGGTTCATACATTATAAGCATTTGCCATTTTCAAGTTTTTTTATGACGGAACAAATTCGTAAACTTAAATTGTTGCCTAAAAGGTAAAGCATTACCTTGACTAAGTTTAGCGGGCTTGTCAACCGGCACAGTATTAAACCAGCATTGCGCGTTATGTACTGGCTGCAGCATGTTACGCAATAGCAGCACGCAGCAATGCAGCACCATAATAAAGTAAACTAATTATAATGGCGCTGCACTGCCGCTATTTAAGTTTCCAATTAAGATGAACACATTACCTTGACTGAGTTTAGTGGGCTTGTCAACCGGTACAGTGTTGAGCCAGCACTGCGCGTTGGGGGCGGGCTGCAGCGTGGCCACGCCCCCCGCCAGCAGCACGCGGCAGTGCAGCGCCAGCACGCCCGCGCCCGACACCACGATGTCGGGGGGAGGGGACTGCTCCGACGTGCCTATCACTGTCTCACCCTCCTGCCGACACACGGGACTTTACAACAAGTGGGAATAAACGCAGACGCTCTGAATTCGGGGGAGGAGAACCTGAGTTCGGGGGAGGGGAACAGGTCTGCTGTGTCAATCACTGTCTCAACCTCCTGTCAACTAACGTGACGATAAACGAGATATTTACCATGATGAGTTTGATTATTTCCCGATATTTCGGCACAGTTGCGGGTCGAACTGAAGTCTTTGCAAGTAGACATTATGTATCACTTGTATGAAGACATAAATATCCTCATATACTTGTTTATATTTTGTTTTGCGTCATTCTGTATTGTTTGTGCCGGTTTTCCTTTAATAAATAGTCATTTCTAGAACAACCCACAAGTTTTGTACCAAACTGTGTTTGGCTAGTATTATGATGTAATATTATGAATGTTTTAAGTGATTATCATAAATTAGAGTAACAAAAATCACTGTGTAATGAACAAAGTACTTCAACATATTAATAATATTTTTTCTCGGTAAGTGATTTGTAATAATCTTATGAGAAATAAATAATCTTAAACCTACCTTAAGATGGTAGAGCGTGACTCCCGTGGACAGCAAGTTGTCGTCTATCCCCACTAGATGCGGCATGTCGGAGTCCAGCACGACGCCGAGGCCGCTCTTCCTCAGCCCCAGCGCCTTCTGTTCCTGCAGGATCTGCTGCGTCTCGCGCCACTTCTCCGTCCACTTCTCCGTGAGGTGCTTCTCTTGTGCCTCTTTGCGTTGCAGGGTGGCTAGTACATCCGCTTCCGTTTCTATTGGATCCTGTAGTGATGGTATTATTTTAGACTGTCTTACCATTGTTTTGGATAATACAATAGTCATAGATATTGTGTATCAATGACTATTGTAATGAGATTATAATAAATTTTCCGGTGTGTATGGAATTTATATTTTTTTTAGAATTTGTCCTTTCCAATGTTTCGAGTTTTGGTAGAAAATAAAACTAGATGAACTAGATAAACTAGATGAATATCCAGACTATTATAATACAGGATATGACAATGTCACCTTCTAATAAACTTCATATATTTTTCCTTCATTCCAATCTTTTAAAATTCGGTTTGGTTTTATTCAAAGCATCAAGCACGCTGTGACGTCACATACCGTGTTATGATCGATCTGTTTCCGCAGCTTGTCGATCTCCTCCCGCAGCTCGCGGATGAGTTTAACGTTGGGGTCCTCGTTGATGGTAGGTTTGTTGATTATATTCTTGGCTCTGTTGGCGTAGCGGAGCGTAGACAGTGTCTCGCCGTAGTTGCAGTCCGCTGGTGATATCTTAAAATAAACATATTTTTTGCTAATAAAATTTATTCTTTACTAATTGAATATAGATAGATAGATAACACTTTATTGCACAACGGAAAATACAAAAAAATCTAAGAACTAAGAAATTTAGTTCAATAGGCGGCCTTATAGCTGATAGCGATTTCTTCCAGGCAACCGTAACCGTAAATAATTTTCCTTATCGGTTCAGTAATCCATTGATTGATCCATTACGAATTTTATCTCTTTATAATATTATCGATTTATTTATGTTTCTTCAAATTATGTATAACTAACTGAAAACCACTAAAATTATAAAGATATTGACACTTTTAGGTCATTATCGATTTTTATTACTAATACAATAGAAATGCTACTTACAGCTGCTATCATAATAGTCTTGGAGTTTCCACCGAGGGAATCCTTTAACAGCCAAGTTAGCACTGAGTCACGGTATGGAATGAACACTTTCTTCTTGTCTTTTTGTAGTCTGCCTGCAAATTAAACATTAACAAATTTACTTACAGAGAAATCTATAGACATTAAAATGACATTTGTGCTATAAAGCGTAGCTTACGCGCCATATGTATAACCTTTCCACTGTATGAAAATGTTATACATAAAATAAAACTAATGCGTTTTAAAACGAATAAAATAACTCACTCTCGACTGGCAGTTGGCTGGACTCCGCCAGGGCTGATATAACAGACCCTAGCGTGACCAGAGACTTGTTGATGTGAGCTCCTTCCACTAATCTCTGTCCCGTCGCGCCGGTAGCGTCCGCCCTTTCACTGGAACAAATGCAGCATATCAGAGAGGATCATATTATGCATATTTTATTTAGAAATATATGCCTAGAGCTCTAAATATAGTTCTGATAGTACAAGCTTTGCTTAGTTTGGAACTAGAGCGCGTTGTGAAATATCTTTGAATATTTATTTATTACTAGCTGATACCCGCAACTTCATCTTATTTGAATAATTTACATAATATCTTGGTATTCTGATATACATATAAAGTATGTAAGTATATTATTGTAAAGTTTTATTCAAATCCATTCAATAGTTTTTGCGTGAAAGAGTAAAAAACATACATCCATCCACCATACTTTCGCATTTATAATATTAGTAGAATATATGTATGTATTTACAAAAAAAAATGTACATTAGTATTCTATCAGCAGTCGAGTTCCCATAGTACAAGCTTTGCTTAGTTTGGGACTAGAGTTTGATGTGTGATTTATCCGTGAATATTTATTTATTTTATCCAATGTGCCATTTCATTTGTCAATTTCTAATTAAATAAATAATACTGGACAATCCACACAACATCATCTAGCCCCAAGCTAAGCAGAGCTTGTGTTAAGGGTACTAGAAAAAATTATAATGAAATGATCCCAACCTTCCCGCCAAATCCACAAGATGCACTTTAGAGACGGTCTCGCACGGCATGTTGTTGTGGCGCAGATAGCTGGCCTGCACGAACGTGATGGTGAATATAGCGTGCGAGCGAGACGACACGTCGTTCATCTGTGTCGACGCTGTGGTGCGGTGTAAGTTACCGCGGTGCATACATTCCTGGGGACCAACATACATATAAATGGAACTTTTTTAAGACTTTGCGACCAGATCTTTACGTATAGTAGAGAAATAAAATGAATTTTATCTTTTTTGAGTCTGCCCAAGATAACGGCAATTGGAACTTAGCCGAAACGTCGGGAAATATAACAAAAAGGTATTCAAATCTCATAAAATATATCTCTTTACTATAAGTACATTAAATAATATTCAGTTATAAAACTTACAATATTCTAAAGAAACGATGACTATTATAGAATTTTTATTATGTACAGGTTGGTGTTTTGAAAAGGGCGGTGTTGGCCAAGTTCGAAATAACGAGATTTAGAGATAAGTCATGACAGGAGGCTCTTTTCATAAATATTTACAGTTTAGAAATTTATAATACCTGCATACATAGTTGTTTAAAATTTTAATTTCGCATGCGAAACTCCGAGTAAAGTTAAGTAAGTATAATCAAATATTAATGAGTACTCATAAATATTAACTTAATTTAATTCCAAGACAGTGGTCACACAAACCTGTATATCATCATAATCCGAGACCAGATGCTTCGACAGGTCCTGGACATACGGCCCCAGTTTGGGATGCTCCCTAACTTTGAGGGTGTGCCCTGCGTCTCCTGCCAACAGGTCCTTGACCTTCTCGTTGTAGATCTCGAGGTAGCTGACCTCAGTGCGGTACGACGCGCCGGATTCCTTGCCGGCCGCGACGCGCGAGAACAGTTGGCGGCAGATTCGGGGGATCAGACCTTGGTTGTCCTGGAAGTGTTTGTTTACATCAAGGAGAGTTGCAAAATATGCTTCGTAGTTAATCACAGCAGCTTCGTAGTTAAACACGGCTTGTGTAATTAATTTATAGACGTGTAATTGTTGTTTACGAATAAATGAACTTACTATAACTATAGCAGTTATAGATTGGCCGATAAAGTAACAAACTCTTTTAAACCTAAAAGAGGAAGATGTTTTCAATTACTGTATGGTTTTTTTGTAAGTATGTTACTTGAATACTCTTTCAAATATGAACCGATTTTGATGATGCTTTTTTTGGTTGGTAGATGATACTTTAGATGTGGTCTCATATAAATTTGATCTGACCAAAACTTTATGACTAATCTTCAAATATGTATTTTTAGTTTTACTTGTCGATAACGATTGAAGTCGGTTTTGTTAATTTTTGTAAAATAAATATTATTATAGGCATATTATTTCAATTGATCGTTTAGATGTCAAAATGAGTAAAAGATAGTAGCAGGAAACCGGAAAACAGATTTAGAAATAAAACAGTAATAAAGAAACCCTGAACTGTCGTGAGTTACAGTTAAAATGCATAAAAATAGATAAAGTGAGCTTATCGGCCCCCGAGAATTTTATTGATAACTACGTGTTGATGCTACTGATTTTATTATTGTTTCTTGATAATAATAAGTCAAAGTAATTTTCTTTACAACTAAATCATGTCAGATGGCAGAGTGTCACAGGTATAAGGCCGTTTGTCCACCGCCGCCGTCACCGTCACGTCACCGAGAACGAGATTATTTCGGGCCGAGTTTAATATGGCGGCCGCGATGACGGCGCTCGGGTGACGGATGTGCGGTGGACACGCGGCTTAAGTAAATGTATGTACCGCTACTTCGGCGCCGTCATCTCGTTCTCGGTGACGTGACGGTGACGGCGGCGGTGGACAAACGGCCTAAGTACTAATACCTACTCGTTAATAAAGCAACACATTTTAATTGATGTAGACATAAAGTACATACATTATTTTTAAAACCAACAAAATACCAAACATTAATAAAATTTACTTAAAAACTATCAAATACGGAAAACATGTAGGCATAGTGATGATTACAAATTTTGCAGATTACCATGCTGCAAAGGTTTCCAGCATAGATGAGCTAACTAGGTAAGCGAGATGCAACATCTGCAAATACAGGTGTCAGAGCGAGATATGTACTTACATTGGAGCCCATCATGGTAAATGTCTTCCCGCTGCCCGTCTGTCCGTACGCGAACACGCAAGCATTGTATCCTTCAAACGCACTGTCAATCACGTCAAGCCCGAGGTCTGAGAACACCTGTACATAACAGAATATCGTTAAATCGCGAATACGCATCAAAAACTATTTTATTAAATAACATGTATAGCACTAGGGGATAGTGTAAGTTTTTACCAGTGAAAGTTATATTGTAATCGGTCCAGTAGTTTAGAAGATTATACACCATTATACGCTATAGCCCTGATAAAGTTTTATATAATACTGATTACAATACATACTGACTTATATACTGATGATATATACCCCTAGATAATGCAAAAATAATATCATACATTTCATGTGCGTGGGTCCACCCGCTGAAATAACAGTTTTAAGGCTAAATGAAGGCCAACGTCATGGCTCTACCACAGGCATATCCGGTACATTCTACCCTTTGAAGAGTACAAATGTGCGATTGTCACATTTTTTCGAGCTCACCTCCCTGCACTCCGCAAATCTATACTATCTACCAAGTACTGACCTGTTCTTGAGAAGCATAATTAGCGTCTTCGCTGTCGTACGACCAATACGAGTGGTCAAATGTGAAGTCTTTCGACTTCTCCCCGCGCGGTTCATTCTGATCTTTGTTATTCTGAAAAAAAAAACAGAAGAATGTTCACCGTATCTGTATAACCTAAAAGAAGAAAATGGTTTGGAAAGCCGTAACATATAGGACTCATTAGTTGTATACTCCTTTGAAACCCTTGTTATTCGCTACCCCTTGACCGCTACACCTCAACTTAATCTTATATCATACCAAATGATCTACACATCGGATAACAGGTTCGAAAAATAGATTCTTTAGTGCAGATTTGCCAACGTTAACGTTAAGATCTGCTAGCTCGATTAAATATTTAAAGCAATTTGCATTTTGCTTTCTAAACGCTTGGCCTCAATGACAGAAAAGCGATGCGGTCAGAAAAACTGAGCATTATACTTTTTTTACTGTATTACTTTCGATTTACATCGAGATCTCTTTCATGTTCAACGTCGATACCTCAAAATCCGTTAAGCCATCTTTTTGTCATTTAAATAAACACAAAAAGTATCAAACCCCGTGAAAACGACTACCGGTTTCTTACAAAACAAGACTTTGAACCATTCCTAAATAGCCAACGCCAAAAAGGGTGAAATTTACATTATATAGTTGTCGGATAGTGTCGTGGCGCACCAGAGTGGTCAAACTCATTCATGCTTTCTTTTTATTAAACAGATAGATTCACACTAATGAATTGAGCTTAGGTTGAGCCCCGTCTTTTGTCATATATATGGACGCATTTGAACCCAGCTTAACCTTTACCCGTGAACCTATTGTGCTCCAAACACATAACCAGTTTCCGGTCCACAGTTCAAAGTGAATCATTGCACGACTAATTGCAAATACAGAACAATTTGAAGTAGAATGTATTCGGCAAAACGTTCGGTAATCGGCATACAAAGATACAAGATCTTCACGCACCGACTAATTGGTGCTCGACACGCGATAGCTGTTTTGGCGCATAGCACACTTGTTACTTGGTGGAACTCCTATAAATAAAGCGCTTTCGGTTATTTTCGAGCGCAATCTCCCAGAAGAATCTTTTAAAAGTACCTTTATAAAAATATTTTGTGTCTATTACCTTTTATGTCATTTTCATTAAATATATTGTCAGCTCGAAACCGTTGCATTTTCTGGCCGAGATGATTAACTTTTGGTTTAGATATAGTACAATGAAAATGGGAGTAAATGTGCTAAAACAATAACAGTTCATATAAAAATATATTCAAACAGTCCGGAAACGAATACTCTACGTGTGCACTCTCCATAACCTACCACAATAGTTAAAAAAAACAGAAAGATAACGCTCAAACCGGACATCGAAATAAAAAAGCTTCAAAACACATCCAGCTTTCGTTCAAGACTAAAGTATGTTTTATTACGTCAAGAGACTCAATTTAACGAGGTATTAACTGACAGTGAAGATTCCGAGGTCATGCCTAGCCTTAGATAAAACTCTTGCAAGGCGGTTTTATGAGGTGTCGTGGGTAGTAACCCATGTTATACTACCTACTGTTTTGTATGCTGTCTAAGGAATCGTATAGTGTGAAATTGCCTGGGAAACATTTCTAAGTAAAAATTGTACAAATACCTAGACGTTTTTGTAAAGTGCTCACTTATAGCAGGTTCAGTAGTAAGATGGAAGCTACCAGGGAACTGCGCTAGGCATTCTTGATCGTTAATCGATCTTCCATCTTTGGGGATCGTGAGTTCATCCAGGACATTTTTGATAGTTTTATTCCATCTGCATTGGTTTACTGCTGGATGGATAGCGACGACAGCACACTAGATGTACCAGGTTAGATCGATTAGACGAATTCTAGTTCCAAACTAAGCAAATGGACATGGCCACCTTGAATCATTAATTTCGAAGTTTTTGATACCCATTATCACTATGCTCTCTATAATGCTGCCGGTTTCCGCCAGACTTTGTCCGTGTCTAGTTGGTTTTTGGGATAAAAAGAGTGCGTTTTAATCTAGATCTCTGTGACTCTATAACCGGGCTGATCGTTGCCAAACTTTGTCAATAAGTAAATCCTTTTCACACGAGATTATCGGATTATACTTTGCCGTGATAAAAGGCTGACAATGTCAGTCCCATTTCCGTAAGCGAGCAATGCCCTTGAGATAACAAAGATGTTTCAGATCGTCATGGTAAATGAGCAGGCCTTCACATCTGGTAGATAGTTCTATAGCATAAGGCCTGCCTACTACCCGTCTATCTACTACACTACCTTTGTTGTGCGGACAGTGTGGAGCCATAGACCTTTTAAATTAAATCCGTTATCCAATCACCACTTTTCCACATGACAGTAAGAGGTGCGGAGCTGACTAAGCAATGGTTTTTTGTTGTTTTTTTATGTAGAAAAATTTAATTATTTATTATGCACGTACCTATTCTATACTTTCGCCAGTAAATTGAATAGCGTCCTGTTCATCTTTTATAGAATTTGTGATGTTGATATAAAGTAGCTTATATCCTATTCCTGTTTACCAGTTTAATTCACTGGTTGTTGCAAACAACAAAAACTTTCACCTTCATAAATAGTAGGATTCCATGCATATGCGGAAAACAACTTGCACAATACCTGACCCTGAGAATATTATAGATCAGATATAACTGCAATAATTTAATTCAGGTAAAACGTTACACTTGATCAAATACACCTGCAATTATTATAGTACCCATTATTGCTACACGATATTTACCTTTATGTCGTTTACAAAGGTAAATCAATTTATCTGAGGCATGAGCACGAATAAGTGACAATCGTAAACGTATCGAAACAGTGACGTATTTAAGATAAACAGCGCTTCAACATCAGAGGGCTTAGTCCGAGCTTGCATTTTAAAACTCCCTACTCTCGAGCCGACATCGACAGTCGACTCTCGGATGTCCTTATATTTTTGTATGGATATCCAAGAGACGACTCGGCTCGAGAGAAGGGAGTTTTAAAATGCACACTTGGGCTAAGCCCTCAGCTTTACTATCGAACGTTGCAACGTTAGCGTGCAGTGTATCATAAATACGTTACATTTACGATTGTCTTATTTCTTCGTGCTCTCACCGCTCTTTTAGGGAAAACCGACCTGTCAAGATAAATCCGCAGACAAGCAGACGTAGAGTAATTTGCTTTGTACTTAACCTACATATCACCAACATTAAATTCTGCAATATCTTTGTGAAAGAGCCTGATATAAAAGCTGTTTTATGTAACAAATGTTATACTTGCAGAAAGTAATGTTGCTGATTACTTTGCAGTTTTTACTAGAGAATGTGGTATATCAACATCATGGTGTTGGTGCCACAATTACTTAATATTTTTTTTTAACCTACTCTTTCCACCTCTCTCTATCCCTGGCTTACTCTTCCCATTCCCGGTCGAAGGAGTACACTTTAATTAGCTTGAAAAAATAATTGCCTCATAAATATACATCAAATGTAGGCTGAGCTAATAAGGGCTTTTTATTATAAAGTAAATAGTTACGACTAGTTTCTTGTTTAATTACTTGTCAAATTAACGACATGCAAAAAATAACAATAAAATTCCGTTAAAGTATTTGACAGGTGTTACAGTTTGTTGGTATCAGCTCGGTCTTCCGGCCGTGGGTTCGATTCTGGCCCAAAAACAAACATTTGTGTGATGACAAAACATTGACTTTTCTAAGTGTTTTTAAATAAGTATGAGCACCAGCAATCTGGGGTCCATGGTACAAGCTTTGCGTAGTTTTGGGCTAGATAGAGAATAATTATTTGTTGCTGTTTTTTTATATCCAGTGACGTTTAATTATCAGGAGACAAGGTGGGTCAGCTAGTTATTGTTACACTATATTTTGACCACAGCATGACGTGACGAAAAGTATTTGGGTGATGGTCAAAGTAGTTATCTTTGGGCGAAACTACATATCAAAGCGCACTTTAGCATCACGCATTTTACATTAGATGTAACATTACTTGGCTTCTGTATACTTTGGTTTTTGACCAGACACCTAAACTAGGCTTTAAGACGCTACTAATTAAAGCCATGATTTTATTAGCCAACAAAGCTATCTTATATTTTATTATTTATTAGGATATTCAACGAAAAAACACAAATTAAAACTAATCTAAGCCATGCTTCCTTTTATATATATAAGGTAATTTTTTTAATCTATAGTTCATCTCTGCATATGTGGAGTCCTAATCCAATCAACATTCCATTTGATTGTTTGTCTCTTGCACCCTATTACCTGCCAAAGGAATGACCTTATCGGTACAGATAGCGAAGTTCTTCTTGAACTTAGTTTAAAGCTGTCATGATCAATTTATTGACAGGCAAGATTATAGAACGCTATAATCGTCCAATGCTGATTTGGCATAACCGACTGAATAAGTAACGGCCGTTTCGATAGATATAGCTTCAACAATATGGCCGCTGTCAACTGTCAAAGTTCTAAACTATATCACGCACTATTCGCAGTGCTGAAGCTTGCTATGAAACGTGGCTGACCCCTCCGATAGAATGCTTAATGTTACGTTATTGTGCAATCGACCACATTACTGTTACAAGCTGAGATCTCTTTATTAGCCATTAGGCAAGACCTTTCTATTTAATTTTTTTATGCGTTTCGAGTTGATTCTACTGAATATTACGACTATTGCAGTAGTTGCAATGTATACAAAATACACATGAATTTAATAGAAAAGATGGCAGAGCTATCGAAAAAAATTGTTTACAAATATTTTGTACTAGATTGTAGTCAATTCCCAAAGAAGCAACACCATTTTTTTGTTCATGTAGGTTTGACGATTTTGAATTTTGACAATGTAATCTATTTACTTATGATAAATAATTGATGTATTCCTCTCCACTTTCTTCCCAGCGTAACATAGATCGTAGCATACCTAGGCACTTTTTATTTCAAAAACCAAAAGATATTAGTTAATTTTTATATTAGTTAAGGGGGTGATTTACCATTCATTAATACGTAATGTACTAATAATTTGATATAACAAACTGAGAAAATAACAAAATGCTCATCCCAAACTATACAAATAGACGTCATTTCACATCCGCGATTATTTTACATACAAATAGGTTGAAAAAATACTGTACACTTCAAGAGGTAACTGTTGTTTTATTAATTAAGTAATTAACTTACTTTCACAGTTAGCAGCCTCGTTTTCTTCAAGTCCATTTGAACACATAACTTTGCATTCATGTCCTTTTCTCTGTAACAAAAAGAAAAAAAAGTATATAAGTACATTCTAGTTCCCATAGTACAAGTTTGCTTAATTAGGGATTAGTGTGATGTGTAATATGTCCATGAACATTTATTACTTAGGTGATTCATATATATTTTAGTATTTATATAAGTAGGTACCTATTTGCTCAAAAATATTCAAGTCAAAAGTCAAGTCAAAAATTACTTTATTCAGTAAAATCACAAGGATCATTTAGAATCGTCTTACATACTAGGTGATTCTAGGTGCCAGTTCCACGTGACCAGAGCCTAGAAGAACGGGCAAGAAACTAACGGCCTGGTTCCTACCGTTTTTTTATATGATCCTTCTTACAAAGAATTACAATTAAACTAAATTAAGTACTGAAGTTTCAGTGCGGTGTCAATTTACGTGACCAGAGCCTAGAAGAACGGGCAAGAAACTAACGGCCTGGTTCCTACCGTTTTTTTATATGATCCTTCTTACAAAGAATTACAATTAAACTAAATTAAGTACTGAAGTTTCAGTGCGGTGTCAATTTAACTTAGTAATGTAACTTAGTAATTCAAAAACAGTAATATCTTATTTTATACACAGCATGGTTTTTGAGAAAGGTGGTGATGGCTAAGTCTGATACCATGAGAGTATGTATTCTATGAATGTAGTTGTAGTAAAAAATGGATATAACTATTCTATCAGCAATCTAGTTCTCATAGAACAAGCTTTGCTTAGTTTGAGACTAGAGTGTGATGTGTGTAATGTCCATGAATATGTATTTATTTATATAAATCCATTCGTAATGATCTTTGAGTTTTTACAGAATAAAGAATATTTGAGTTTGTGTTTTTAAATGTGTTATCCTAGGTTTTTTTTTCTCATTAATTTATAAAACTGGTTGTTTCCCAAAAAAAATTGTTTTAACTATATTTAAAAGTTTATCTCAATACAAACCAAATATAGTAGGTTGCTATAAATTACATGATTACAACTGTCTATGACTAATTTCATAACCGACAACCGTTGGAGCAAACGGATACTAGAGTGGAGACCACATTTAGGTAAGCGTAGTGTAGGACGCCCTCCGGCGAGATGGAGCGACGATCTGCGGAGTGTAGCTGGCAAACACTGGATGAGAAGGGCCAAAGACGGGCTCAGTGGCGCGTCTTGGGAGAGACCTACGTCCAGCAGTGGACTAATATAGGTTGATGATGATGATGATGATGATGACTCATTTGCGTGGATTTATTGGTAGATACACCGACAGTGTGGCCGTTTGTTTTGTTTTTTGTTATTGTTTTTAAACCAGGAGTTCACTTGTTTTTTAATTCTAGAAAGTTAGACCTGTTCATTGAAACATGATATTAAAAAATGTATCTAAGTTGCCTCCTACTTTTGGTTTTAAGTATTAGTTGTAATTTAGAATTTAATATTTGTTATAAGTTTTTCTTAAAGTAATGAGCACAGATTTTTTTTCTAATTGAATTCTCTTGGAAACTTATTAGAAAATTCCTACAAGGCCTGCATGATACTGGTAACATAATATCACCTACTTGTGTCTTGTAATAATATTCAGAAGAAGGCATGTAAATAAACACTGCTCATTGGAGCATGGATGTTTATAGTTCATACAAAAAATGTAAACATAAGATTCCAGCTGCATTGGGTTCAGATGGATGTTTGGGTAATTAAACCAACCGGGACAATCTCTTTTACATTTTTTCGTCAACTTTCATCTAGAACGGCAAACCCGAGGTACAGTTTGTGCTCCAAATGCAGCTCAACCGTGAATGTCATTGTCGCTATAGTGACATCACGCCTTTTTGTTCACTTCCCTACAGCTGCATTCAGATCGCTATCACTCGTTTCTCCCACAATTCTAGGCTCCTCGATACATAATCTAACGTAGTGTGTATGCAAATTAGGCAAAGGTCACATCAGAACTAGATGATAGGCAAATTATCAAGTAAAATAATATTCTGTTACATTTCGCAAACCCTTCGAAATTCGAACGGTAATTTTACAAGTTCATCTAGCACAAACCTTTGATTGAACGGGCGAACCCTTACAGCTACTTTCACCGAAGCCATTGTCGCACATTATATTGTTATTGTCTTTTTTAAAATAAAATTAAAATTCATTCACAAAACACGACACCTTCACGGCAAGCGCTATGACATTTTTAATTCGATTTGTCGATTTTGAAGTTAGAGTACATTTGACGTAGACAGTTTAGTTTTTTGACTGCTTCATTTTGATGAGATTTTTATCTACCATTACTACCACTGTCCACCAGCCTTTTATGCTATCTCAGAGAAAATATTATTAGGTGCACAGAGGCAGTGATGACATTGTTCATTAATCCGTCGTAAAGTTTTTACGAGATTTTCACTAGACTATCTCCCGTCTGAGAGTTGTTTTCAATCGAGAAAAATTCAGAATACGGACTGTGATTCACTTTAAATATCATTTACAAGCAAACTATAATTTTTATTTAAAATCCTCGTTTAAAACGATCTGCATTGAATCTATTATTTTTGTGAATTTCACTCCAGTTTTATGTTAACATGAGATACATTGACACCGTAAAGTCAATGTCAACCAGATTGTTGACATGCGACGCCATGTTTATCTGCTGTCATGTCTGTCTGTCAGTCAATCGAACGAAGATCGATCTGGTTCGTTCGTAATTTTGTAAAAGGTTAGAATTTATTTTTTTCAATTTATCTACGCTCTCGCAATAATCTTTTAGGTATTTTTGTACATAATCTAAAACCATCGTTGTTTCTTTATTTAATCAGTGTCTGCAATTTGTATAGTTCACGGAAATTCATAGATCTGAAAACATTACATAATCCTTGTTTTTCAGCAGCAAACCTCAAAGATGTCTGACGCTCCAGCCCCCGGTCGTCCCATGAAGTACCCGTACACGTTCAGCGCTAAGATCGCTCAGTTCCCGCTTAAGTTCTATTTCCAGAAACAGTGGATCTGGCGCTACTGGGGAATTGCCCTTGTACTGTCTACCCCCGTGTTCTACAAGATCAACAAAATGGGTGAGGGCTATGTTTTAAACTTCTTAGCCAAGTAAATTAAGATTTTTTTCTTTTATGTTTGTAAATCAATAATTTTTTTTTAGAAACCAACCCCTAATTTAATGTTATTTTGACATTGTCTATTAAAAGGCTCCTAAAGCTAGGTGATTTTATTTCTGTATATTTACATTTAGAGACACTCTCTTAGCTTTAATTTCTGATTCCAGCAAACTCCCCTGAGAATATCAGCAAGTGGGCTGAGATCAGACGGAAGGAGGCTGCAGAACACCACTGAGTGATGGCTGCATACAGACATAGTGATATTCTTTCTGTAACTATTTATGTTGTAAGTGAAATATAAATCATGTTTTAGAGACAGTTATAGTTTTATTCAAAATTAGTTCAATGCAATCCTGTAATGAATATACTTCACAGATAGGTAAGGAAATACCAAACAATATTAATTTACCACATTCATTAGTAAACATTTGTTGATAAACTGTTTATGACTAGCATAGTTTGCAATAAACACAGTCATGTTTCTGAAACTTTGCCATCCACACTTGTCAGTTGTTCACAGGATGTCGCCCGAGGAGGTAGTGATACTCTATGCTAATAATTCACAAGCATTAATTGAAAAAAAAAAAAAAGTTGGATTCGAAACTATTTGTTGAATAGAAGTTATGTATTGAATAATTTGATTGGTCATTTCAGACCTTCACCAGAATGTCACCAACTGACTTTGAAATGTTATTAAGATAGATTGGACCACCAAAAAAAAAACGAAATTTCTGCATCCCTTTGAGCCTCAGGGAAGACCAATTGTTACTTTATGGTTTCTTGCAACAGTTGACTCATATGGCTCACTGTCATATACCTTTAAAATACCAAAACAATTGAACAGCCAGAAGTTTGTAAGGAATTGACTAATAATGTTTTAAAGGGCTATGTAAAGGTGAGTAAAAAAAGTGTAATCACAAATCAATATAATTATCAATCATCTAAATCAAATTTATTTATTGTGTTTATCTTCAGGTTAACTATTTCTTCAATGTTGTTAAAGTGCAACTCGTCGCCAGTTGCAGTATGGACTCCTGTTTGGGGTTCTGGTGTATGCGTTGAGGTAGATGCATCAGTATACGTAGATGTCGATGTGGTGCGGTATCCGCCGCCAAATTTTTGCCATCCATTGCCATGACATCCACTCAAACAATTATTATCGAAATTGCCCATTCTCGCTTGAATCAGTATATTATTTATATGATATTTGGCCTGTAATACTGTTCTTTGATTTTTTACATTTTTTAATTCAGATGCCACATACTGGCCATAAACTTCAAATTCATCTTTTGGTTCCTCCATCTTCTTTTTGGCACTTCTCATAATTTTATACAGTTCATTTAGACTATTGTCACACTTCCTCTTGTTTGAGTGTAAAAGCCGCGGCGGCGGTGGTGGCGAGGTTCGAGGTGGTGTTGGCGCTGGCAGTTGTGGTGTAGGAGACGGCGGCGGCACAGACAGCGATGAATTCGACGATTCCGTTGAGCCACTTCCATCCTGTAATTATTATTATTGTTTCATTTATTACAGGTCTCAAATACTGAACAAGAATGGAAAAATAAAAATAAAGCCCGCCAATTCGAATAATTAAGCAATTTCGCTCATTGCATTGGATCCATTGATGGAAAATATTGTTATTGAAGCACCGTGTAACTCTGTGGCAGTACCTTTTTTAACTTTATAGAACAATTCAGTATTGTACTACTGAGGGCTTAGTCCGAGTGTGCATTTTAAAACTCCCTACTCTCGAGCCGACAGTCGTCTCTCGGATGCCCATACATTTTTGTATGGCTATCCGAGAGACGACTCTCGGCTCGAGAGTAGGGAGTTTTATAATGCACACTCGGACTAAGCCCCCTGGCAATAGTCGATGCAGATTAACTTTATACAATGCGTAGATCTTCCGACCGACAGTGGAGTACCTATTTCTGGAAACTCCATTGTACGACGCATTGACTCAAAATAATTTTAATAATCCACAACCAATTACACCAAATGGTCCGAATCTACCTTATTTATTAGGAGACAGCGCTAAATAATATTGTCTGATAAGACAAATTATCAGAAAATATTATAAATT
This sequence comes from Ecliptopera silaceata, assembly GCA_932527185.1. Classification (NCBI taxonomy): domain Eukaryota; kingdom Metazoa; phylum Arthropoda; class Insecta; order Lepidoptera; family Geometridae; genus Ecliptopera; species Ecliptopera silaceata. The sequence goes on along the minus strand of OW052208.1, from coordinate 762,436 downwards.
TGCTGAATATTTAATTAGTCCAGTCCAGAAGGTAGTGTACCATGGCAAAATGCTCGTGCATACTAAAATAGTTCTCTATTTGTATGTGTAGGTATATATACCTATCTATACTTTTCCAAATAAAGTTTAGATTATAATATTAAGTAGCTATAGCTTCATTTAAAATTAACAAGATCCTAGTAGGAACTTGAATAAAATAATTAATAAACAATATAGATACCTGACGAAGTTACTACCTAAATACTTAGAATTATTAAACTGCGTTAGCGTTTAGACAACACTTGACAGACATTTTAAGATTTTTTGTATGGATTTGACAGATAACAGATAATATATAAAATCTACTCACTGTTCCCATTTTATGTGATGTTCCAGACGTTGTTGCACCACACAATAAAAATTGCAGCGATTCAAACCACTGCCATTTGCTTTTAATCACTTCCTCGGAACCGCTTCCAGGCCTTTTTGATGTTTTAATTTTTTTCTTTTCACGACTAAATTGTGAGCGTAGAATATGCATCTTTGTTTCTACTTCTTTTTGCGATATATGCAATTCTGCAGCAATGTCGGTCCAAGCATCATTTTTTTTTAATTTATCTTTATAGTCTTTATTTGATGCGTCCCAAAGAATACTATGTTGGTGAAAAAGCTCTATGAGCATCGAAATTTGGTTGTTGGACCACACTACCTCCATGTTTATAAACTCGCGCCAAACACGTCCACATCTGTTGACTTTTGTTTATAAACTAGATGTTTCGTCTTGCTCTCCACTCGTAGTGGGGAGCACGGCAACACGTATCATAAACAATGTTTCATCATCTATGTTTATGAACTGAACGGGTGCCGTGATTACACAACCATGGAAAACACAGCCACGGAATGCACAGCCCGGAATTGGTGACCATTTTGGCATCCAATTCCGGGCTGTGCATTCCGTGGCTGTGTTTTCCATGGTTGTACATTCCCGACACGTGTTGGGAATTTGATGCCAAATGACGTCATAGCATATGCTTCGTTTGCACTTACTCTTGTACAAGTAGCTAACTATGCCACTGTCAAAATATTATTTTTAAACTTATTTTTTTTCACGTGTGATGTGTGACAGTATGTGCGAGGAGCGAAGCGACGAGCCTTAGTTTGATATAGAAAACCGCGCCAGAACCTACATGCGTTTAGCCATTTTCTAGACAAAAATTATTGAATTGGAATGTTTTCTTTTCATATTATAATCTGTGCAGTATATCTTTATCAAAATGGGATAGTAACATTTTAATCTGTGGTTTCATCTAAACGAAGCATAGGCTAAGCTTTGAACCAATCAGAGCAATGGTCGCCAATTCCATGGTCGTGTTTTCCAAGGCTGTACATTCCGTGGTTGTACATTCCAAACACGTGTCAGGAATACGCAGCCCGGATTTCATGTACATTTTGGCTGCGAATTTCTGGCTGTGTATTCCTGGCTGTGCTTTCCGTGGTTGTGTTTTCCGGGTAGTACTTTCCATGGTTGTACATGAACCTGACCCTTTATGAACTATTTATAACCTGTTTACAGAGATGATGAAACATTGTTTATGAACCGTTAATAAACAGTGTTTATTAATAAATGTTTACTAATGAATGAATACGTGGCTTAAAACATTTAATTCTCAGCACTATGTATGGTACATCTTATTAATTTTCAGATAACATCACTGGCAGTTCAATACACCTTGTTTATAGACTTAACAATATCAAAAACTAAAATACAATTTGCTCCAAAACGAATAATATAACACAACTTATACAATATTAAATGTAACTTAAACAAAAATGTTACACAAACTAATCCCAAATGCTATCATGATAGTGTGGATTATCAAAGAGTAGTGGTCGAGGCACGAGCGGCGCATGCCTCGTGGAGCGCTGCAACAGCTGGAGCACCCCCGTGCCGATGGCGGCCGGCACGCCCAGGATTATTGACTCCGAGACACCCTCGATGCAGTCTTGTTGTCCGTAGTATGCAGCATCAAAGAGGTGATCAGCAGTTTTTTCAAACTGGAATAACAAGTACTTGATAATTTTTTTGTTCGATTTGTTTTATTTAATTGCAAATAAAGTCAAAGTCAAAAATTACTTTATTCAGTAAAATCACAAGGATCATTTAAACAGTTTGAGTTTATAAATAATAAAAATAAAGTATACAAATGTGTTGTTGGTTTGAACGATAATAAATAAATAATACTGGACAATCCACACAACCTCATCTAGCCCCAAGCTAAGCAGAGCTTGTGTTATGGGTACTAGAAGACTGACATACTTAATACAATACATTACATAGATATTTTTTATTTATAAAATATCCAGAACACCTGGAATAAATATTTGCAGATCGTACAAACATTTATCCCAAGGCAGGAATAGAACCAGCAACCTTCCGCGTCGCAGGCGGACCTTCGCCCGCCGCGCCACATCGGTCGTCATATTGTATATTGAGCCGCGTACACACATCGCCAGGCGTGCGACGCGAATGGTTCGTCTCGGATGCCTCAACCTTAGGCATACGTCGGTACATTTATACGTGCGTCCTGAACGACACATGCTCAAGCTGAGCAAGCAAACCACCACGCACGGTGTTCGTCAGCGCGCAACGCAAACATCAGCGCGCGGCTCGTACTGAGGCGGCGTTCGCAACGATCGTATGACGCGAATGCTCACTGTGAGCACACACGTCCGCACAGCACGAGGCATGCGAGACGAACTATTCGTATCGCACGCCTCGCGATGTCTGTACGCGACTTTGTGTACATACACTGGCCAAGTTGAGCACGGACTCCTTCATGCGTGCGAGTCCGTATCGCGTGATGCCGAGCACCTCTCCGCGCGCCGTCATCTGGCCGGCCAGCAGCTCCACATGGCGGCGGTCCACGCTCATGCCGTGGCCCTCCATCACGCCCTGGATCTCGCTGATTATCGTCGACTTGGCGGCCTCCACGCCCAGCGTCGCGTACACCTGGCGAACAGACATTGTATTTTTAACCTCCATATAGAACTCTGTTGTAGGTAGATGGAAAATTGAAAGTAAAAATACAGATAATTTAATTTACCTCTAAAATATTGTTGGAAGTGGTCTTGGCTCCATTGACGCCGTAGGTCGCCATTACATTTCTAAGTCCATCACCTTCCACGCACAGTTTATATCTGAAATAAATTGATAAGGATATCTTTTCTTTCTTAATCCTTTATTTGTAACTTGGCGTTATAAATAAAGGATTGTATTGTATTGGATAAGTGAAAGAGTTCGGGGGAGGTATTTTACAGCTTTCCCCCCTTTTTATTACCTAGGTTTCTGATCAGCATCTTCGCAGGCGATGACGGCCCTGGCAACCTGCGGCAGTCCCTTGACGACGACAGCTGGTAGTTGCCGCGCCAACTGCTGCAGACTCATGTTGAGCCAGCCGCCGTGCTTGGCGGGCTCGGCCGACACCTTGATGACCCAGTCCGACACGATGGAGATGTTGCCCGGCTTTATGCGCAGTTTTGATGTGCAGATCCTGTTGGGATTGTTTTAGTTTATAAGTAACTAGTAGTACGCCCCGGCTTCGCACGGGTAGCCTATATAAAAAATATCATTATAATATAGCCTATGTTCAGCTTCACAACAGTGAAAGAATTTTTGAAATCGGTCCAGTAGTTTCGGAGCCTATTCGATGCAAACAAACAGACAATGAAATCTTTCCTCTTTATAATATTAGTTGAGATAAAGACAGTAGATTTTTACTTTTTTGTTTTTTTTTTTTAATTCGAAAAACTTATTATTCATTCGAATAAATCTGCAGCTTACCTAGTCTACATATTAATTAACTGTTTATTTTTATGGATTATGCTAAGTGTAGTTTTAAAAGATACAGCTACTCACGAGTATACAATGGACTCCACACTGACTTCAAGACACAGCAGTCGGATCCTCTCGGCGTCGAGTCGGATGAGCAGGAAACATTCTCTCGATAAGTATAACTCGTCTATGTACGTCGTTATCTGGAACCAAAGTTCAAGTTACTCGCCTCTTCTTATTTTACCGTATACACATACAACCTGTTTGACTTAATTGAGGACTCCACTGTAACGTTCTCGTGCGACGAGGACGTGCGAGCGGGCATTCCAGTGAAGCACGCAGTTAAGCCGCACGTGTTGTAGACGTAACAAAATAATCAGATGAAAAATGAAAAAAATATTTATTTACAGTAAATTAAGTACATATACGTTACTTAAGCTAGATGATACATTTGAATAAGACTTACGGCTACCTAAATAAGCAAAACAAAATAACCTCTTCTGAAGCACTTATGCACTCCAGCTCACTTAGCTCGTATAAAAATTGTTTCAAGTCCATCTTGTGCCTGTGGAGATGAATTTGGTGACATTAATCATATATTTTTTGCCTGCCCTCAGCACGACCATAGAAAACTTTTTGAAGATTTGATTGCCTACCGTATTCCTCTTCCTACAAGCATCACTGCCCTTCTTTCTTCCCTTGATCCTTGTATATATCATAGTTTGGCATCCTTCATTTATGAGAATGATATTAAAATTTAACTTTGTACATATATCCTTATTCCTGTATATATTTATAATTTTATTCCTAATCCTACTGATCCTCGTTTTAGATTCCTCGTATTAGATACCGCGTAATTCATTAAAATTATATGTTTCCCTAATTTTTTATGAAAAAAAAAAAAAAATAAAAAAAAAAATTATACTTGAAAATGGCAAATGCACAAAAAGTGCGAGCCAAAAACAAAATCTTCTGAAACTCACTAATACAGGATGTTTTTTCTGAGACTCACTAATACAGGATGTTATAAGATGACGTTAAGACGGAAAAGAGTGACAGCTAAGGTCATCATAATTATTTAAAAAAATTAAATCTAAACAAAAATCGGTACATTTATTTAATCGTTACAAATGTTTTGTAATTGTTTGTAATCGTTCTAAACGTTTTCGGTGGAAGATAGATATTTAGTATAATTTACTAATTTATAAATAAATAAATATCTATACCATACATAGTAGAACTAAATCGAATGTGACGCATTATCTAAGAGGAAAAGCAGTAAGCAGTAACCTCTCCAAGCGTGGTCTTCTCGATCCTGCCCTTGACGCGTCGCGCGAACTCCTGGTCGTAGGGCTCCGCGAGCTCGGCCGTGATGATGGGCGTGGAGATCACCTTGGACGCGTTGATGATCTCCTTGACGCGCGGCACGCCTTGCGTTATGTTCATGGATGCCACGCCCGCGAAGTGAAACGTTTTTAACGTCATCTGCGTGCCCGGCTCGCCGATGCTCTGTACAACAACATTATTTTATTTATTGGAAAGGACAGTTGCGTCTGGATCCCAAACATCACCCATAACCATCGACTCACCTGCCCATAGTACACCAACTGATAGCAGATCAAAAAGGAACAAGAAAAAAAAAAATATTGGAACGTTCCTTGATTGAATTTGTTGTCTTGATTGAAAAGTTCCTTATCGCACGCTGCGAAAGAGGGATAGACGGAAAAAATTAGGACCAAAAGTTGTAACGACACTTTTTGCTATAGCTGTAAGCCGTGCGCGTGTTTCTCTGTCTGTGTCTCTCTCTCTTTCTCATAGATTTTTGTTTCATTTAGGTAGTAGTTAAGTCTCTTCCGTGACATCACCGAATCGGCTCTGGCGGAAGACCAGCGTTGGTTGTAAGACCGACATATGCTGAGCCAGAGTCCGTTTTGTGATACTTGTTGATAATTTTAGGAACCTTTAGTTATAAGTTTTTTTTATAACAAATAAATAATTTCTTTCTTTCTTTCATAGAAAGCAAGCCAGTTATTAAATTAAGAACTTCGTTCCATCCGGGTGTCCTTTGACATCTCTCAAGCTTTTTTTCTATATAAACGGGATATTTACCATGATTCGTGAGTTTGATTAGAATAACATTATCTCTAAATATTATTTTAGGTGGTATGTAATATTACATGATAAATTAATAACAAGGAAAAATGTTCACCTGGTTCAAACCTGTAGACTTCAAACTTCAATTGCATTTATTCAATAAAATCACAAGGATCACTTTGAAACGTCTTACATACTAGATGATTCTAGACTAGGTTCATACCTGTAGAATATGTTCATACCTGAGCAGCCAGGGCTCCGACGGCAGTTCCAGGCTCGATGATGGCACGCTGTCTCTTGTCGTGGCACACGCGGATGAACCGCACCAGCTGAGTCAACGTCAGCCTCTCCAGCTGGCGGGCGGCGCCCTGGCACAGCGCGTATCTAGCTCGCAGTACCCGCACCTTGCTCGCTATTGTCTTTAAATAATTCCTGTGATAAAAGTACATACAGTATAAAAAAAAATCATAAGTAAATAATGTAAAAAAAGTAATGAAGAGAACATAACTTTTTGTTTAATTTAATCACAAAAAACTTTATAAATAAAATAAATATAAATATTCACGGACATTTCTCACATCACACTCTAGTCCCAAACTAAACAAAGCTTGTACTATGGGAACTAGATTGCTGATAGAATGCATATTTTTTTCTTGTAAATACATAAGAACATAGAATACGTAATTTAAGTCCAGTTTTGTTCCATCATGTAATAACAGTCTTATAAAACTTATCTGTATTTTTAAAGAAACTATGTAGTATTTATAAAATCGTATGTATAATTTACATTAAATACTCACAGCATTTCAGTCTTGAACTCTTCAGGACATGTCTTGAAGTCATCGAGCGCTAATGTCTCCTTAGCGGCCAGCACTATGCCGTCTCCGTCGAGAGAATCTTCATCCCTATGAAATTGCTTATATTGTAATCAAAATATCTACATTAAATCCTACTAAAAGTATTTTTTTTAATCCTGGCCATTGAAATTTGTCATGTTGTATCGTATTTTTAAATATGTAAATAAATATTCATGGACATTTCATACATCACACACTCTAGTCCCAAACTAAGCAAAGCTTGTGTACTATGGGAACTAGATTGCTGATAGAATACATATATGTACATACATAGAATAAATAGAGAGACCCTATTCTACTTAGCAAGACTTTTAATTTAATATCTATAGTGGAAGATGGGAAAAAAAAATTATCTCCCATTTTGTGGCGACGCGACGGCCATCTTGGATTTAAAACTTATTATAGTGAATCATATTTTCTAGTCCATTTCTTTAATTTGATAAGCTAGTTTATTTATAATTTGACTATATTTACGTCATAAAGCTAAACTAGTACTCACTTGGCAGGACAGCTAGCTCTAACAAGAGCCAAGACCCTGGGCAGGTCCACCGGCTTGTCCCGACCTTCCATAAAGGAGGGGTCCAGAGAATCCGCTCCGTACCGGAACTGAACCACTTCACCGGTCGCGTTGCGGACCGTCATGTCGTAGTGGAGGACTAGGTCTTCTAAGGACTGGAAGCAAGTCTAGTCTAAGATTCATAATTCATTAAAACCACAAGAATCATTTAAATAAAAAAAAAGGACCTTATAATAGTTTGTAGTTCAATGTCAATTGATCTAGTTTTCTATGTCAATGAAACTAATGCTCATTTTAATATAAATAAGGTCACTGGTTGAGTACTTAGATAACAAACATAGGTTTTGAGATTTGAAGATTTTTATAGCAATAGAGAGTCACGTTATTTGTAAGTCATAGGCATAAAAAATTATACATTAGACATTAGACTCGCGCATAAAAAATGCTGTACTAAAAACCATATTCTCTTAAATATTTATTTTATTCTGTTAGTATGTATATATAGCGGCAACAGAAATATCTGTAAAAATTTCAACTCAAACTATCACGCTTCATGCGATACAGCCTGATGACGTCTATCAGTAACAGGTTCCCGTTTCACCCTTTGGGTACGGAACCCTAAAAACTCGATGGAAGTCGGGTTGGGTCACAAGTTACTTTGACAAGTCGCCGCTGCAAGTAGCCTGTTTCCGCAGTTTTGACAGCCGTGTCGACCAATCCCTCGCGACCTCCCATTGTGTGGAAGAAGAACTCTGTCGGAGTCAATCCCGTGTAGAAACTGTTCTCAACGAATCCTCTCGCCGCGGGGATCTTGGCTAGAGGGAGATACAGTTTATTTACAAAATACAGCTATTTTTACTTTAGGAAATAGATCTCAACGTATCTAGCGGTTCTATGCAGGACTAATGCAACAAAGTTAGGTAAAGTTACTAAATACAGTAGAACCTCGATAACTCAAACCTAGGTAACTTAAAAACCTCTAAAACATCAAAAAATGATGTGTTCCCTTCCCATCAGCACCCATAACCTCTACCCTTGATAACTTAAAACCTCTATAAAATAAAATATGTTGTGTTTCCCTTGGACTTTAACTTATCGAGGTTCTACTGTACTACTAAATGGATTCAGAGTCCACCTGATTTCAATCTCATAAAAAAACTATCGGATCTAAACTGACTCTTATGCTTCGGTTACATTAGCGGGCGAATATTCGTATCGTGTTGGCGCGACAAAAACATCGTGTTCGGATAAAGGCGATATACTTACTAAGCGATGACACGATGTACCCGGCCACATACATCGCGTTAACACGAATATTCGCCGTAGCCCGCTAGTGTGGCCCCAGCATTAGCATTGATAACAAAAAGCCGCTTTTAAAAGATGTTTTTTAAGATTTTTGACATCCCACGGAACTAAACAGTACTCCACATATGACTGAACCTGCATTTATTGCAATAAAATTACTGTCACTTACAATGTCTTTCGAAATGCGGCAGGGATCGATCTTCAAAGCCGTTGGGCACACGCTTGCCGTTCAATGCTTGTTGTCCCACGCATGCTATCATTTGAGATATGTTGATATTTGAACCTAGGCGAGACAATTATAATTAACATTTTCCCATACAGCAGTAAAAGAGTTACATCCATAATTATGTTAAAGAAGAACTTTTTATAAGCATGTAGGTGTCGCAATTGTAATTTATTAAATAGTGTGATTCTGATTACCTTTAGATCCGCTCTGAGCCATCACAAGCGGCGCGTTTGTCGGATGCAGCTCACGAAAACACGCTTTGGCAGCCAACTCTCTAAGCATCCATGATAAAAATAAATTATATTTATTTCTTAGTTAGCTTAGTAACTTACATTTTATACTAGGAACTAAAAACATAGCCTGGAAGAGATAAAGCCGCCTATTGTTAATTTTACACATGTTTTTTTTTTGGTGTTATTTTTAATGTAAGTACAATAAAATGTTCTTATCATATTCTGCTTATACTTAATAGTCACATCTCAGTTTGTATTAACTCTACCTTCCATGCTGTGGGTCGCGGGTTCGATTTCCACCAAGAACAAACATTTGTGTGATGAGAAATTATGTTTGTGACACTTAATACTCATTTCTAAAATCTTATCTAGTAAATTGACTGAATTAACTTAACTTAATTTGATCATTTTAATTAAGTATCTCACTATAAAAGTTCGTGGACAAGCGGCCACATTATTAATCACTGTTAGGATGTCATTATTTGTAGGAGTATAACATTATAAAAACAAAACATTGAACGTAACATTGAGATTTTCTATTCTATAATGCGTTTTGTATTAACCTGATGCTGCTAAGTTCACTGAGCATTACAGCTTCCAAAGACTCCTCCATGCTGCATCCAGGTTGGCACTGCAGTGTGCCTTTCTGCATCTCCAGGATATAGCCATCGCATTTCGAATATCTAGACAAAGAGGTTTTTTTTTTCCAAGTGATGAAATTTGCTCAAATAAATTGATTACACACACACACACCCTCTCTTTCACTCACACACCCTTTTCTTAATAACGGAATACTAAATCTATACATTGTTTAATTGTTAATTTAATATACGCTCGTGAGAAAAAAAATCGACTCAGGACGCACGTTCGCGGACAAAAGTCTCTGGATAAAAATCTGAAGCCTGCATTCTATTTACATACCGATGAAAAACAATTGAACCATAGAAGGCAACTGCAATTTAATAAATTTTAATTCACAGTTTTAAAACTGTGTTTTCCCAAAGTATATAAATACCTAAATAAATAAAATATAACTCACCCACTCTCTAGCAGTTTATTCTTGGCTTCTATAAGTTTTTTTCCTGGCGTCACGTCGATAATTCCAAAACTAAATCCTCTATTCATCATGTAATAGGACGCCATGCGAGCTAATCTGAAAAAATACAAACATTACTACTAGTTAATTATGCTCTGCTGAGTTTTACGCTATTGTATATACATATAGTAATCTAATACAAGCAATTGTAGCTATATTATCAGTTGAGCTATCTATAGATCGTTTGCAACGGTCTGTAGATAGCTCAACTGTTTCTTATGTATTTTATATGACTATGTACATTTTGTAAATACTGTATAGTCGTAAGATTGTAGCTTACGTATTGATTTAGTTATGATTTATAGAGGTGTTTTTTCCATTAACATAATTAAAGGTAGGCCTGCAACAACCTTTCAAACGTACTATGTGCCAAATCTGAGGAAAGGGATTTTTTTAGTCGTGACTTTTTAGTCACGAACAAAAAAATCTTCCCTCACGCATGGCCGTGGGCCGTGGGCCATGCGTGCGCCCTAAATATTATAAGATTTTTTAAAATATTATTTTAAGATTTTTTTAGTCGAAATCTTCCCGCGCTTGGCCCACGGCCCATAAAAATATGCCCATTCTGCTCTGTATGTTTATCAAGTAACTTTAGATGTGGTTACCTCCACATCCCGCGCACGGCGTACTCCTCGCCGCAGTCGCGCAGCAGGATGTAGAAGATGCAGGTCTTGGTGCCCGAGCCCAGCGTGCTCTTGTCCATGGAGCCGCAGATCAGCTCCGAGTTACGGATTATCACATCTAGACAAACAAACATACGGTATTTACAAAATGTGCATTGGTATTAGTGATGTCCCTTATATCCGTATCCGCGGATCTTGACACTTAATATCCGTATCCGTATCCGCGGATATGCATTTTTAATGATACGGCACAATTAGTTATGTAAGTATGTTTGTACGATCTGCAAATATTTATTCCGGGTGTTCTGGGTATTTTACATATATAAAAAAATATATCTAACTATGTAATGTATTGTATTAAGTAAGTATGTCAGTCTTCTAGTACCCCTAACACAAGCTCTGCTTAGCTTGGAGCTAGATGATGTTGTGTGGATTGTCCAGTATTATTTATTTATTTACTTACACGAGTCTTGGACGCACATATCTTGGTTTCCTGTGTAGTTCTTCCCTTTCGTTTCTAGATTCGCTTGGACTTTGCAGTCTTTGTTCGGTTTCATGATTAGACTGAAACAATATTAATTTAAGACTACATTTTCAACAAATTAAACTATCCTACTAATATTATGAACACGAAAGTTTGTATGGATGTATATGTGGATGTATGTTTGTTATTCTTTCACGCCATAACTAATAAATGGATAAACTTTAAATGTAATGTAATTTATACATCAGAACAAAACACAAGTTATAATATACAAAAATATTGTACGAATTTTCAATAAAATAATTTAAGCAAGAGAAAGTCGCGAGAACCAGCTAGTTCATATTCTAGTGGTTTATAACCATGCCATAGCCGTCATCACAACATCTTGTGTAAAATGAAGTTCATACGGCCGGTTTCTCGAACGCTGATCAACGAAAAAATCAAATAATTACTATGTGTCAAACTCGGATCAATCGTGATTTGGGTTTCCAGAAGCCGGCTGTTAGTGCATCTTTATCCATGTTCGTGATTTGTCACCTAAAGATCTGTTTCCCGGTCCAGAGCCGCCTCGGCTTGAGGACCGCGGGGGGCGGCAGGTCGATCCGGAGCGCGGCGTCGGGCCCCGCCAGCAGGCAGGCCGCCAGCTGCGCCGCCTCCTCGCGCGTCAGGAACGTGTCTCGCTGCGTCAGGAGATACCCCCCGGTTATGAAGTCCTGGGTGGCTGCGATTAAGAGCTCGCCGTTTCGGGGCGTTACCAGGTTCGATTTGTTCTGGAAGGATTAACTCAGTTTAGATAGATAGATAAGATATTTGTACTGTTTATAAATGAAATAAATAAATAATGCTGGACAATCCACACAACATCATCTAGCCCCAAGCTAAGCAGAGCTTGTGTTATGTACTAGAAGACTGACATACTTAATATTATACATTACATAGATAGATATTTTTTATTATACATATAATACCCAGAACACCCGGAATAAATATTTGCAGAACATACAAACATTTATCCCGGGGCGGGAATCGAACCCGCAACCTTCCGCGTCGCAGGCGGACCATCGCCCACCGCGCCACATCGGTCGTCAAAATGTGTAAATAATTATATTTTGTCTTTTTGTTTAAGTCAAAGTCAAAACTGCTTTATTCAGTAAAATCACAAGGATATTTAGAATCGTCATACATACTAAGTGATTCTAGGTGCCAATTCCACGCGACCAGAGCCTAGAAGAACGGACAAGAAACTTACGGCAGGAACCAGTCCTACCCTTTTTTTTATTATTTATTAATGGCATCATCATCTTCCTATTCTTGTCCCACGCAATGTGGGGTCGGTACAACATGTCATCTTCTTCCATTATCAAACGTCATCTCGGTGCTCACTCCTTTCTTACTCAAGTCATCATTCACACAGTCCATCCATCTTTTCTTTGACCTCTACTTCTACATCCGTGATAAAATTTACAGGCTAATAATTAATTAAAGTTTCTAAACTAATCACAAGAACTTACCCCCATAAGTATAAGTGCCTCGGCTCTCGCCTCTTCTGTTTGTGGCAGATGCATGTTCATTTCATCTCCATCAAAATCTGCATTGTATGGCGTACACACACATTCGTTGAACCTGTAATTAAAAAAAACAGAACAATTAAGTTTTTATATAACACTTATTTTTTTCTTTCTGTTAAAAAATGTCCTTGCTATCATTGGTGTATAATGTGTTGTCTTAAATATAAAATAAGGATTCTCATTTTTTTTTTTCTTCATTCAGATTCAAAAACGGTACTTTTTGGTGTCCTTCAAAATCATATAATACATCAAGTACAAGTACTGAATACTCAATTCACTTATTGCATTCAAATAGGTAAAGACAGGTTGTTACAATAAAATTTGGAAAATTTTGGGAAATTCTACATATGAACCCTGTTTGAGGACAATTCAACATGCTGGTAACACCAAAGTGATGATTACCTGAATGTCCTCTGCGGCTGTACTTTGGCTCGATGACACATGATGGACAGCTTGTGCAAGGATGGCTGTCGGTTGAACAACACCACATCTCCGTCCACTAGATGGCGCTCCACTATGTCACCGCACTGGAAAATTTATAAACGACTATTTTTATAGTATGTACATAATTATTGAAAGTAGTCGTTTTTAATTTGAGTAAACTAGGCAGCTTATACCATAATTAGTTTGTTTATTAGTTTATAATACATAATTTTGAAAAAAAAAAATGTTAAAGAAGTGGAAAATTTAATTATTTTTTTTTAAACTATTATTTTATATACTTTTACAACAGAAAGGGTGTTGTAAAATCATAAACTAATAAAAAAAAAAAAAACAACTGATCTACTTTAGATGCTGGCCTGTATTTAATTATCACAAAATCTTTTATTAACCAGATGGTCTTAGATAAAATAAATAAATATTCACTGACACTTCACACAATACATCGCAGCCCCCAACAAAGAACTTGCATCTTCCTAATTTTTAAATACTTATGGAAAAAAAAAACTTGACAATTGTCAAACTCACAAGACATACCACAAAAAAAGCAATTTTAGCAACAAGGACTTGCGTAGCTAGAAAAAAAAGTCAAAGTCAAATATTTTTAATTATCTAAGGATCATTTAGAATCGTCTTACATACTAGGTGATTCTAGGTGCCAGTTCCACGCGACCAAAGCCTAGATGAACGGGCAAGAAACTTACGGCCTAGTTCCTACCGTTTTTTATATGATCTTTCTTACAAAGAATTACAATTAAACTAAATTAAGTACTGAAGTTACAGTGCGGTGTCAATTTAAGTTAGTCATACACTAATGAGTTAAAAAAGAATAATAAAAAAACCATATATCACCTTCAGCTCCTGCGCAATCTTATCCCTGTTCCCGTACTTGAGGTACTTCTTGTGGTTGAGGCCGCGTTGCTGCACGTAGTTGGCGCCGGGGTGCGCGTCGGGCCCGTGGCGCACGAGCGCCCGCAGCCATGCCAGGTTCGCCGGGAACACGCGCTCCGGGTACGTCAATATCTTCGCCACGTGCACCGGGACACCCACCTGGACTCACCAACAAAGTCAAAATCAAAGTCAAAGTAAAAATTACTTTATTCAGTAAAATCACAAGGATCATTTAGAATCGTCTTCCTTCTCTACAATGAAATATATCAATATTCTTGGACATTTCGCACAGTCTCAAACTAAGCAAGACTTGTACTATGGGAACTAGATTGCTAATAGAATACTTATAAATCTTTTTTGACGTGACAACGTCTTATAATTCGATAGAGCCGGCTGCACGCACGAAAAAACATGACTCATGAAGCGTTCCGGCGTTCTGAGGCGTTCCAAGATGTTTCGAACGACGATTTATTTTGCAGAACCGCTTACAATACCGTTTGTTGACGTTGTCACGTTCAACTATCGTCAGTAAACCGACTTTAAAGACAACCATTTTTTTTGTAAATAAATAAATAAAATAATAAATAATGCTGGACAATCCACACAACTTCATCTAGACCCAATCTAAGCAGAGCTTGTGTTATGGGTACTAGAAGACTGACATACATAATACAATACATTATACATAGATAGATATTTTTATTATATATATAAAATACCGAAAACACCCGGAATAAATATTTGCAGATCGTACAAACACTTATCCCAAGGCGGGAATCGCGGACCTTCGCCCACTGCGGCACATCGGTCGTTTCAATAAATATTCTTGGACATTTCGCAGTCTCAAACTAAGCAAGACTTGTACTATGGGATCTAGATTGCTAACAGAATACTTATATGACCTCCGGTCTGGAAAGGGAGTGATGTAGCGCCATCTATATCGCTACATGGTGAACTACATCGTAGTCTACGAAACCGACCAACAGATGTCAGAGACAATTCCTAGATAGCGCAAATTAAATTATCATATAGAATATAAATGATACGACTGAACACTATTCATCGGTCATCGGATCCCGAGACAAAGGTCGCTCGGCGTAGAAGATCTTCCCTTTCCGTAGGAGATATCACACCCTTCTCCTCAGCTCCTTAACTTCATGTGAATAAAGAATAATACTAAGTAGATATTAACACAAACCTCTTGAATCTGCAGATTGGGGTCTGGAGAGATGACGGTGCGACTGGAGAAGTCGACGCGCTTGCCGGAGAGATTGCCTCGGAACCTGCCTTGCTTGCCCTTCAGGCGCTGCACTAAGCCTCGCCCTGGTTTCTTCGGCTGGAATTATATGCAACTTTTTTTTTTTTTTTTTTTTATAATCTATAGACCATCCTTTGGCTTCAATCTCGCCTGATGGAAAGCGTCGATGAAGCCGACGATGGAGCAGGATGCTCTAGAAGACACCTATTTATATTAGCCTTGAATTGATCGAGGTTATAATGGTCGGGAAAAACAGACGCAGGCAGCGTATAGCGTATTCCATACGTTTTATCTTATATGACTTTGGAACCGCGACGAGTCGCTATAATTTCTACAGCTTTTGTCCAAGTGCGGGAAACAGAGTTACTATAGTATTATGTATTCTAAAAATGTATAACAAAGACCATATAAGTATTTTACTCTTCAATTAATAGTTTGTGGATTTGAGCGCGTTGTCTTAAATGTCACGAACATTTAAGACAACATAGCATAGCATAGCTTGGACCTACTGTCCTGTCCATCATTTTTTACATATAATACATAGTAACACCCATCATATACCCTCCCCTACACACACACTCTACACTTGAGCAATACCTATGAAAACCGGATTGGCATCCTCACAAAGTTTTGCTCTAATTACATACTAACTCACCCTCTTTTACTAACACACTCTGTTTGCTTTGATTAATACTTGTACTTAAATTTATACTTAAAATTAAACTTAACCTAACTTAAATACTTAAAATAATCTGTAAAATGTTATAAGTAAACGAACATACTTTATTGTAACATTCCATGGATATGGAAGAGTGGGGCCTTCTAACACAAATACATATACGGTCCCAACCTTGTTAATATGTATGTACCTATATGTTACACAAATAAATATTTTCATTTTCAAATATTTTCATTTTCCATTTCATTTTCATTTTTCATATAATATAAATAGTTGTTTACCTGCATAGAGAGAGGTATGCCCGACATCTCGCTATTGATGTAAAGCGCGACATGCAGCTGCAAGTAGTCCCAGTCCTCCTGTATGAGCTCGCTCTTGCCGCCGCTCGCCACGTGGCGGGATATCACGTCGTTGATCAGCAGAATCTCAGATTGCTTCATTGTTAGGTCATCTTCATTACTGGTGAATGAATAATATAAATAAATAATGCTGGACAATCCACACATCATCATCTAGCCCCAAGCTAAGCTAGTACCCATAAGACCTTGTGTTATGGGTACTAGAAGACTGACATACATAATTCAATACATTACATAAATAGATATTTTGAATATGTAATAGAATACATAATGATTAATTGATTTCTTTGATCGCGAGGAACTGGTACTTAGAGTTACTTAGTGTACTTATAAGACGATGCAATTTAGTTACGGTAGTACAAGACTGTCTTCCTCTTTTTTTAGGTTTTGCGAATTGTTTTATTTCATTACGAGAACCTGTAATTTGCTTATCAGATTCTTAAAAGTTTTGATTATGAAACTGCTTGTTTTCTTAAAACAATAATATTGAAATAAGTCATGTACTCACGTGCCAGCCTTGATTTCAGATATAACGCTAGGTCTGATGCAGAGCGGCGGCACCGGCAGTCTTGTGATGATCAGGTTCTCGGGCCGAGTCTTCTTGGCGTTCATGCCCAGTAGTGGGATGTCTTCTTCAGGTATACGACGGAATAGATTCAAAACCTGTTGAACCAAGCATTGAGTAACATAATGCACCGTATGTAGATAAACCAGTCTAAAAATTCACGCGTCTTTACACTGACATGAAAAACTAGTTGATACTACACAAATAAGTTGTTATTGGTGGTTCAGTCACCATCTTGATACGTTACTTAATACCATTAATAAAGAATAGTTGTAGGTGGCCCTAAGGCGAGATGGAGCAAAGATACAAGGAATATAGTTGACACAACAGAGCCGAAGACTGGGCTCAGTGGCGCGTCTTGTGCGAGTCCTACGTCCAGCAGTGGACTGATATAGGTTGATGATAATAATTAAACCAACTAACCTCTAAAGGACTCATTTCAATAATCAGTCCACTATTTATCATCGTCGCTAACTCCTTATTTGACTCCTTAGCTTCATGGAAATCCTTCAGCACTCGTTTCACGATAGCATCCGTGGGTTTCTTGTTCCTGTACTTATCATGAATGATCTTCAGGATACCCGCAGGTGATTTCTTGACCATGCCGTTGATGGTATCGCAGTGCGGGCATTTGGTTACTGGTTTTGTTTTCTTTAACACTGCTGCGCGGAGAGTTTTTTTGTGAAGGTAAGATAGTTCGGGGTTCAAGAACTTGCGACGGTAGGACTTCTTTAGAGGCTCCGGGAGCATGACTTTTGCACATTCCTGTAAGTAGGTAAATACCTAATTTAATTAGCAGGAAACCAGAATGTGTTACAGTTTGGGATAGGCCGTTACCATGCAGTAGGGTACAATAGGTTGAATTTATGGAAACATTAATGGCTGCATTTTCGGTAGTATAAAGAATTTACACATCATCAAATGACCTGTGCTCACAAATAAATTATATAATTGATTTAAGCATACCTTACAAATGGTCTGTAGTATGCAGATGATAGATCTGAAGTATCCGACGTGGAACACAGGCAGGGCCAGTTCTATGTACCCGTAGTGTCCCACGCAGTCCGCCAGCCCCAGGCCACATGTGTCACAGTTTGCATCCTTTTGATTTGTACCCTGAAATAACAGGCTTTTAAAGCTATTGTATAGCTTCTATCGCGGGCCTTGAGTGAGTGTGGAGACCGAATCCAGAAATTCCGTAACGAAATAACCGAACGAAACTAACCTAACACTGGGCATGCGTAATCCAGCATATTCTTTATTTTATCTTATCTGTTAAATATTTCTTATGTCAATTATAAAAAATCTATTCAGAGACAGTGATAAAGATGTATAGTTATTATTTATTTTAGGTACTTATGTTACTAAAAATAATATTTCAATATAAATAAAATATAATATTCCTATACTACAAGGTTTTCATAGTTTGAAACTGGATGGTATCAATATTTTAAGATTATTGTTGTGTTTGACACAAAAATAAGAATTTAATTTCAAATATTAAGTTAGTTATGTGGATGGACACAGGGGATCGAAATGAGTGGAGGTGTTTAGGGGAGGCCTTTGCCCTACAGTGGGACACAATAGGTTAAATAAAAAAAAAGGTAGTTATATAGAAAACACAGTTATGTTGTTTACTGTTTATGAATGCATACCATTCGGCGATCCAACACTCCATAAGAAGCAGGTACTCTCTGTCCATCTTGAGCGTACAGGTTCTTGGTGATCACTTGGATATGAGCCGCTTGCTGGATAGCAGAGGCACTGTCTACATTGAATGTTACATGGGATCTACAAAAGAAAACAGATTTGTAATATTTAATGAAAATATAAAACAAACAACATGAAACAATAGACGAGTCTACCAATCTAAAAGTAGAGTGATGTGAACATAAGGTTCCCAGACAAAAATGGCAATTTTAAAGCAGCTAGAATAAAATTAATCTCTCAAACCTACAAAATATTGTAAACATAACCTCACTCACATCTTTCTTCCAAAGTAAGTTTCACGGTATTGTTCTTTCGGCATATTTGGGCATTGGTGGACAGGTAGTTAGAATTTGATCTAATTTACATACTAAGTGAATAATTCATCCAACGCTTTATTTCAAGAAAAATAAATACAATGGTGAAATTATTGTTCGATTTGTTCTTTTTACAATATTTTCGTTCCATGATAAGTTCTTTTTTTTTTTTATTTGCTCTTCGGAGCAGGCTAAAGTTTTAGAACCATACCGCCTAGTCTTACGTAAATGTTTTTCTCTTCTAATAGTTTATTTTCTTTATTATTTTATTTACAACGTCTTCCCGCCATCTTGGAGATGGCGGAAATCTTAGAGCATTCACTTTACACTTATGTTTTTTTCATTGTTGTTTTTCTCTTAAGTTAGTTTGTTTTCTTCAGTATTTTATGCATTCACTTTACACTACAACAATTATTTCTTTTTACGACGTCCTAATAAAAAATAACATGGGACATAAAAAATAAATAAATAACATGGGACTCCCATGTTATGTTCCATTCGACTTCGCTTCGTATCACATTGCCAGCTCAACTACTCCAAAATTTACCTGTGACAAGAAAATGTTAACTATTTTTATATTAATTTTAATTATTAGGTTTATTTTTGACGACCGATGTAACGCGGCGGGCGAAGGTCCGCCTGCGACGCGGAGGTTGCGGGTTCGATTCCCGCCTTGGGATAAATGTTTGTGCGATCTGCAAATATTTAATACGGGTGTTTTGGGTATCATATTAATCATATACCTATGTAGTTATAATAAAAAATATCTATCTATGTAATGTATTAAGTATGTCAGTCTTCTAGTACCCATAACACAAGCTCTGCTTAGCTTGGGGCTAGATGATGTTGTGTGGATTGTCTAGCATTATTTATTTTGTATTGAGGTGAGGTCGAACAAACAAACATACCAATACCCGAACCTAAAAAACTTTCCATTTTAATCAGGAAATAATAATATGCTGGCGACCCTGACGGTTTATGTTTACTTATTTGACACAACAAATGACATTTCTATGGGAGAGACTCTCCGACACACACAGCTGTGGATAATGCTGCCAACTTTGTATTAAAAATTACTACCTTTTCTTAAGTTGAGCTATCAAGCGTTTCAGACTGGTCGTAGGTATACTACAAATCACACGTTTGTGAGTGGTAACCGCTGTCTATCTTCGTTTTATTAAACCAAATTACTTTACCACCATGAAATCGACAAAAGGAATTTTCTTAGAACACATAACAACAACTTTTATTAGTGTGATTTTCCATCATGTTTTAGATAAGATATATCAAAATTATTCACTAAAAAGCTTTTGTTCACATATATTTGGATACAATACTGTTTTTTGCAATAGTATAGGTATATTACACATCACAACAATAATCACGTTACAACATCTGTCATAGGTTAAGCAGTTATTTTCTACCATAATGGTAGGATTTGTAATTTTTATACCACTTCATATGTTTCTGGCCTAAAAAAAAAAGCGCTCAGCGCGCCGTTTTTTGGCTTGTCAACCGAAACCACGCAACAAATTTCCTATTGAAGAATTCGTGTAACAACTCCAGCTTCCCCATGTGATCTCCAGAGGAATGAAGAAACACATGCGCTGTGCAGAGTTTACTCATAATTGACTGAAGTGTTTTCGTAAACTGTTGTCGTAGTTGATAATCTCCTTTCGCACTGAAGCGAGTGACCCGCAAACTCCTACCATGCCCCTGTTGAAAAGAACAGCCTTCGAGAAATCTAAGGCGTCGGAGTATCTTCGGGACGACGATGAGGTCTTCCACTGCGAGATCACCGACGAGATTTTCAAAGACTACGAGTGAGTAATAACAAGAAGTGTTTAGCCGCCAAAATTTCGCGAAATAAGTGCGTGAACTAGAATTTTATCTATTGTACGGGACGGTTAGCATTGTTAGCGTGTGGCGGCAGCGGTTCGCGTTGCGCCGCGCGGTTTGTCACGATGCTTGCTATTTCCGACATTTGCGTCACAACTACTATCATGTTTTATTTGTTATTATTTTTTAGGGAATACTGTGAGAGGATTATACTGGTTAATTCCATGGTATGGACATGTGCGATGACCGGGAAATCCAGTTTGACGTATTCTGAAGCCTTGCACAGTGAGAAGGCAGCAAGGATGCTGTTAAAAGACTTTCCTATGGAGCTGCGAATACCTATACTGTTCATTGCTGAGAAAACCAACCGGTGTTCCTTTGCTGAAATGTCTGAGGACATCTTCAACTATGTGAGGGACAGGTTCTTTGTTGGAGAGACTGTGGAGGCCTGCTTGGACGGAGACAACTGGTGTGAGGCTCACATACTCTCCGTGACAGCACAGAAACAACATCCAGACAAGTTAGTTACACTTTAATAATTTGTAACTTTTACTTTATCTGGATCTATTCAATTTATATACATATAATTTTTTTAAATGTCTCATACAACTGTAAATGACAGTTTTAATATCTAACATCCTTATCCTAATATATTTTTACCATACAATGAGTAGTATTATTGCCTTCTACTGACCATAACTCACCAACCTGACTCAAATATGTATTCATGTTTTCAAGGTGATTCAACTAAGTTTTTTTTTTCATAATTTGTTGAGTCACTATTATACTATATTTTCTCATATAAAACTAAATCAATTTTTACCTATGCCTATAGAGCACAATGAATAGCTCGTAAGAACTACTACATATTTGCCAAGAATCTTATTTGGTGATTTTAGTGACAGTTATCTGTAACCTAGTTGAATATACCTAGTAGAAAAAAAAAATTAACAAAAATATATTTTTTTAAATTTATATTCACTGATAATTTACACATCACACTAGTCTCAAACTAACCAAAGCTTGTAATATGGGAACTAGATTGCTAATAGAATACTCAAACACATTTTTTTGTAAAATTGACTTACCCCCTATCTTATAAATATAGTGTTGACTTTATGTCATCATTACGTTTGGTAATCAAGACATCAAGTCAGCGCTAACTTTTTATAAGATAAACAGATAGTCACACCCATTCACATATTTCAGCAAAGCAATGCCCCCCTCATCATCATACTGCTACGAAGTGGAGCAGTTCAATGAGAACTCGGCTGTGGAAGGTCAAATAGGGACTGCGCCATTTGACAGAGTCCGGCGTCGTAAGGGCGTGTACTCGAGAGACAAGAGCCGTCTGTTTCTCAAGCAGTTCGTAGAAGCTCGCCCTGGAGGCGTTATTGGAATCAAGGTAAGATCACATTTAAAAATAATAAGAATCATATTTGAAATAATATTATAAGAAAAAACAGCACAAAAAAGTTAACAAAAGCTGTAGTAATTAAAACAACAAAAGCAATAGCTAACCTTAATTAGAGGCACACAGCTAAATAAATATATAAAATAAATCTTTGTTATTCAATCTATAATTTATGGTTGTTACAACCTTGATCAAATCATATTTATCTTCATTATAAATAAATTAATATTAATATGTATTTATCTTCATTATAAATAAATATTTATGGATTTTTCACACAATGCTATCTAGACCCAAACTTTATGGAAGTAGATAACTGATTAAAAGAACTCCATAGTTTACATTATGTTAGATAAGTCTATTAAATAATGTTATAGTAACATTACAAGCTTTCTATTCATTTTACATATCAATACTTAATCTATATAATGTATACTATAATACAATATTTTATATCCTTTAACTGTTGTACTACATACAAATAGATTATACATATTTATTTTTATGTGCGCCCCATTCTGTATAAACAAATGTTTTCTGTCCATCCAAAGTTTGTCTGGAAGAGATCGCATAGAGCGATAAGACCGCCCATTGTACGTTCTATTTTTAATTGTTTGTTTCTTTGTGTTTCTTTTATTGATGTACAATAAATAGTCCAGTCATTTTAGCCCCATTTAAAGCCCAATCTGCGGAATAATTCCTAGTGGACTGAATTTTAGTATACACTTTTATTGCGGCATTGTAATGAAGATGTGAAAAATCGACATTGATATTGTGCCAGCTAAAAAAGTTATATGTCAATTCACATTGGCCGAGTTAAAAGATTACGTTCCAGATGATAATGATGACTTTTTGACATTTATAACTTTTTTAGCCGGCACGATATCAATCTCGATTTTTCACATCTTCATTAAAATGCCGCAATAAAGGTGTATACAAAAATTCAGCTCACTAGGAATTATTCCGCAGATAAAACCTAAAATGACTGGACTAAAAGTTCTATTCTATAGACTATTCTATAGAATACAAATCAGTTTCTAAGTAAAGAATTCATTATAAAAATAACTTCATTCATAGCACTTGACCCTGAATGATTTCAATATATTTAAAGGTTTACTCACCTCATATCTCAAGGTTCTAGAAAAAAATATGACGATTTAGTTGTAATATTTAGATATAGTAGCGTTGTAAATACCTACACTTACGTCATATTTAATGTAGGTTATAAAAACTTATGTACCATTTTTTTTTGTATGTACCTTGGTTACAAGGAGGTGCGCGAAAACTTCGTTGTCGCGCAGTGTAACTCGCATATTAATTTATTATCGAAATGTATGTTGTATGCTAAAAATGCAGCGTAAATATATACTAGCGCTACAAACTAGTATGAAAAAGTAAAATTGATTCTAGTATAGATGCTAGGATGTGCTCTGTGTGGCATTGTACTACACCACATTCATATCTCTATTTTTATATGTACAAATAGGAGTATGCCATATTCATGAGCTCATTATCATGTATTTAGTTTGATCGATATCTTATTACGATCTTAATACAGTACCTATTTCAAAAAACTTTTTATGCTTAGTTGACTCTCGAGTCCTGTTCATTACCATGTATTGTGTTCTCTTTCAGAAATCAACACTAGAGAAATACAACATAAGCAAAGTGAACTTCAGCCAAATATTCACTGGGAAGCCGCCAGAATTCCCCTCATCAAAGAAACTCCTGAAGACCGGCCCATCTCCTGGCAAGAATCAGGCCAAGCCAGGGTCGGCTACCAAGCTCAACAAATCTGCTGGCAAGCCCAGTCCGATTAAAAAGGGACAGCAATCCATGGACAAGTTTTTGAAGAAGCCCGATGTACTTGAGGGTAATTAATTTACCCCGAATTTATAAGAAACTAGCTGGTGTCCGCGTCTTAGTCTTATTATCGTTATATTTCGGATTATTCACACAATATATTAAATTATAGCCTTATAATTAATATATTGTGTACAAAAGAATAACACATAGGCCCTATGTGTTATTATGTTGTATAACAAACTATTAAAATTATTACCATTTCTTATAAAGTTTGTAAAGAAAATCCAGTTTCAATCAGTGGTTTTTGCATGAACGAGTAACGAACATACATCTATACAAACTTACGCGTTTATAATATTAATAGGATGTTAAAATAACCAGTTTCAAGCAACTTAACTAGAAGAGTTTCCGCCTCTAGAGCCTTTTTCAAATTTGTAAATTCAAGGATTTTTATATTTAGTAAACAGAGTTCTGTGTTATCAAGGTACTTCGAAACCAACCCCTAATCCGGCCGCCAAAAAGAGCGCTCAAGATCTCGCCGATAAAATGCGTCGCGCTGAGGAGTTGATGCGACAGAAGAAAGAAGATGAGAAAAACAAGAAGAAGGAGAAAGCTTCCAAACTACAAGCATACTTGAAGGAGTGGCAGAGAGTTAAAGATGATCTGGAGTTAGAAGACCATAAGGTGAGAAGTTTACTGCAACTGGGTTTGATGGGGTTGACGTCAAACATCTCTCAGTTTCGACTCCACACTGCAACAGCTAGATTTATTTAAATGATATTTGTATTTGACCTATACATTTAGAATGAGAGAGTTCTTGATGTTCAAACTCGTTCAGCAACTCAATAAACCTATAGAACAAAGCAAACTATAAGCAATTTTTCTGTTTTATCTCGTAAGTATAGTGTACTGTCCAAATCGGCTTTTATTCACAAATATAAAAAAAAACTTAAATAATGTTAATGTAAACTCAGTCAAAAACTATGTTCCTAATTATAAGATGATTGAAACTGCTAGACATCTTTTTTGTAATGTCTATTTAAAATATATATTTCTTTCCTCTTTCAGATCTTACCGAAAGGTACACCGGTAGAAATAGAAGGTATACCCCAAGAGCATGTGGGCGATTTCTTCTCGGTTCTAGAATTCGTCCACATGTACTCCGAGGTCCTCAAAGCTAAGGATGCGTTCCATCATAAGTTTGACCTGGAAATGTTCCGGAAGTCTTTGACGTCTAAGGAGCATGCAGGTGCTTTCAGTGACCTCGTCCAGATGTTTCTGACAACTATATTCTCGCTGCAAGAGGACGAAGCTGAGGAGTATAATGAGAATAAAGGCATCCAGCTGTCTACTGGTAAGAGTTAGCTTAAGATTTCCTAATTCGTTATTCTTTTGTTTTGTACTTCCAAAATCGCGGTATTAATCAATATATGTCACGATGGCGAACCAATATCACGCATATCATGAATGGCATGCGACGCAATATTTTGGGTACGATCGCAAAAACTCGTGTGAAGTAGATAGGTACTGTACTCAATACTCAATTTATTTATTGTTTCATATGTTAAGACTAGGTTGTTACAGTAAGTACATTTATTTGGTTGTAACATATGAACCCTGTTTGAGGGCACTACAATATATAGGATGGTAGGCAGGTATTATGAGCGATGGCACGCCCATGACCTTATTCAACACTTTGAAAAAAATCCCACCTTGATACATAAAAGTTTGCCTTCCATGCTCAATGCTATTTAGTTCTAAACTAAGCAAAGTATTTATTTTTTTAATACATATATACAATTTATAGATACAAAACAAACATCAATGTTTGTTTGACTGCAAATTATAACTCCAAATATGTATTGTTGTGTTACAGAAGACACTGCGCCCGACAGTGCAGTCGGGGTCACCAAAGCCATAGAGCTAGCGACTAAAGCCAGCAAATGGTCGCAAACGTATCTAGGAACACCCCTCAGCAAGCTACCACTTGATCCCACTACCGTCAGTGAAGTATTGAGGTATAAATAAATAAATAAAATAAATAAATAATGCTGGACAATCCACACAACATCATCTAGCCCCAAGCTAAGCAGAGCTTGTGTTATGAGTACTAGAAGACTGACATACTTAATATTATACATTACATACATAGATATTTTTTATTATACATATAATACCCAGAACACCCGGAATAAATATTTGCAGAACATACAAACATTTATTCCGAGGCGGGAATCGAACCCGCAACCTTCCGCGTCGCAGGCGGACCATCGCCCACCGCGCCACATCGGTCGTCAAAATAATAAAAAATATGTAAAGAGTATCCCTCTTGTATTTTTACATTTAGTGTAGTTTTAGTTGTGTTATTTTACTTTGTATTGCTGTTAACATTGAAAGACGGAGTATAAAACTAAAACCGCCCATTGGACCCTACCCTAAGCTGTTATTTGGCGCGATGTGGCGGGTGAAAGTCCGCCTGCGACGCGAAAGCTGCGGGCTCGATTCCCGCCTTGGGATAAATGTTTGGTACGATCTGCAAATATTTATTCCGGGTGTTCTGGGTATTTTATATCTATCTATGTAATGCATAACACAAGCTCTGCTTAGCTTGGGGCTAGGTAATGTTGTGTGGATTGTCCAGCATTATTATTTATCAAAAGACGATAGAAAAAATACAATAACGATGTTCTATTGTACGATGCTCGTTTAAGGATGAACCATTGATACGACGAATGAATGAATGAATGTACGATGTTCGTTCCAGGTTACATTTCCTATCGTCCGGTGCCGCGGCGGGTAACCGGTGTGCGACGTGGCGGTACCACCAGCGCGGCGGGTACAGCAGTCACGACGACGCCGGCCTGCGCCTCAGGGTCTCAAACCCGCACCTGCTGCGCCGACTGGCTTCCTCGCACGTCGCCGACTTACCTCTGCGTGAGTGTTCACGGTTATATCTCTGTATTCATATATACAAAATATGTTTTAAAACAAGATCGCCATTTTTTTTGTACACCAGTTTGGAGCTAGAGTACGAAACTTAAAATAATAAGTAACATCTATGCTAACCTAACTTCACAAACAATAAATATTTCATTTCATTACCATACTGGATTTACAGACTAACAGACAGACAGCATTCTCAGAAATAAGGTCCCATTTTACCCTTTGTGTACGGAACCCTAAAAACAACTTAAAAATTCACGAGTTTGAAATTATAGCGATTTCTTTAATTTATTTAAAGAAAACCAACAGTTGTGCTAAATTATTGAAAACCGAAAGCTTACTACAGGTTTAGACCAATAGCAACGAACTCGAGAAATAATAGATTCGCTGTTTTTCTCATTCGTTTTAGGGCGTGTACTTTCATAAACCAACTATGTATGTATTTTTATTTTTCTTGTTTTAAAAAAAATAAAAACTATTTTTTTTTTTTTTTTGATAAACGCTGTGAGCGAATTACGGGTTCTGGTTGTTGCTACTCCAAGTAGCAGTATACTTAAAACTGTTAAACATTATCCAAACACGGCTCACTTTGCTCACTGTCAAAGTCACCGTTTATTGTAGCGCGCTGTTGCGACTTGCTGCGCTCGCGATGTTGCTTTAATTAAAACATGTAACTCAGTGCAATATTTTCACTACTTAGTACAATTCAAGTACAAGACCCAACTAATTTTTGTTCTCATTATTGTTTTGCAGCCGATAAGTTCCTGATACTACAATGTCTAATGAACCAAGTACTCAGTTATGCGACCGTGCGTGACGTCATTGAGGAAAAGGTGGAGGAATACAAAAATAAAAGACAAGAACTCAGGATATTACAAGTAAGATATATAATAAACAGGCATTTGCGTGAATAAATAAATAAATAATGCTGGACAATCCACACAACATCATCTAGCCCCAAGCTAAGCAGAGCTTGTGTTATGGGTACTAGAAGACTGACATACTTAATACAATACATTACATAGATAGATATTTTTTATTATACATATAAATACATATGATTTGAACATAGAGATTGTGTCAAATATACGCTAAAAAACTTGGGTACATAATGTGCTAGACGTAACTGTGTACATAATGACGATAATAAAGATACTGTACCAAAAATATACTTTAGTTGAGGCAATATTAGTAGTAACTGTTGGTATGTTTATTTTTTGGAATTACCAAAATGTTCTTTTTAGATAAATGAACGTAAACGCGAAGCACAAGTCCTAGCTTCAAAACAGGAATTAAACAAAGAGGCCCGAGCAAAGAAGGAGGAAAACAAATTAGTGAGTGAAAAGGCTCGGTTAGTGGACGAGGAACTAAAAGCCTCCATTGAAAAGCTGGCCGCAGACAACGATAAGAAGAGAAAGGAGTTCGATGATAAAGTGAAAGAGCTGCAGAAGAATTTATTCGAGTTTCTGTCGTATGTCGGTGAGTCATGGTGTATTATTAACATTAAACTTTAACGGCTGTGTATGGCCATGTCAGGATAAAAGTTGTAAAAAATAAAACTTTTTGGTTTTTTTTTGACTAATTGTGGTCGTTAGGCATCCAGATAATCGAATGTATGAAGAAAAGCGGGCTTTTTGCATATGTAGTATGTACATGCTTTAACATTTTCAAATTTGTAGACGTGGCACGCACGTCAGAGCGGAGTAACAATTGCTGACTTACTCAAACAATACGATCCCCGCGGGGCCTACTGCCAGTTCCGACACGTTTATCTTAGAATACATTCGTCGCGGATGAATCCATATAATCCATAACTGAGGGTCGGATAATCGAGTTTCTACAGCATTAAAGTTGTATAAATGACATATATCAGGTGGTTGCCTACACCTAATGATAGTGTAAATATGATCATACCAGTACCTCTACCATGAGTTGTCACAGTAAAATTGCCTGACCTTACTACAGTAGTTACGTCAATATTAGTATTACGAATTTTAGTACCCAACTATCCGCTAGAGGCGCTGTACGAATCTGTACGAATCTTCATACATTTTTTTAACTACAGACGCTAGCGAGTATATAGTATAGTACAAACTCATGGTAGAGCTACAGGTGGGTGCCTATAGTAACCCAATGATAATGTAATATGTGTCAGGTACGGACCGCGCGTACTGTCGGTACTGGATCCAGCGCGCGCTGCCGGGTCTGTTCGTGGAGGCGGGCGCGGAGGCGCGCGGGCCGTGCCGCGACAAGCCCGTGTGCCACGCGCCGCCCTGCGGGGAGGACACGCTCGCATACGTCACCAAACTCTTCGAAACGCACAGGGAGAAAGGTAACACTTAACACTTCTCTTATTCTACTTGTAACCTAAGGGCCTACGCAGACCGGGACGGCATCATTCATGATGCCGTTCCGTTCACGTTCAATGCCACTGCATCATTTTAAAGCATAGCATTTTATGTCGTATTTCTGTAACAATACGGTTGAATGTCCATTAGTAAAAATTAAATTCCCTTGCCTTGCCGTCCCAATCTGCGCAGGCCTTAAGAATCAGTAACCATAACCACACTTTGTAAGTAGAGACTGGTTTTTAGAGCTTTGTACCTTTAGGTTAAAACAGGTATTACTGAGACGCTGTCCATCTGTCAGAGTGCTTAGTCCGAGGTTGCATTTTAAAACTCACTACTCTCGAGCCGAGAGTCGTCTCTCGGAAATCCATACAAAAATAAGAGGATATCCGAAAGACGACTCTCGGTTCGAGAGTAGGGAGTTTCAAAAACAGAATAAAATAAATATTTAAGGAAATTCTTAAAAATAACCTGTTTTTATTTTTTGTTTGATATGGGCAACAGGTAAATATAGTACTGAACCCTTCATGCGCGACTCCGACTCGCGCTTGGCCGATTTATTATTAGTAGTACACTTTGTCGGTAGACACTTCTTCAAAATTCTTATATACTTATCACATTGCAGGTGGCAGTGACAAAGAGAATGACTCAGCGGCTAACTCAAGAGGGAATTCCCCAAAGAAACCGTTGACGAATCTCAACGGACTTACACTCAAACTCAACGGCATAGAGTCCAATATCCAACAGCAACAGCTCAGAGACCTCATGATGTGCACGGGAGATATCTCCGGCTGTCACGTGCATGGGAAGGTAATGTCACATTTGATTCACAAAGTAATTTAAAAAACTAACATAACGGCCGATTTCTCGAACGATGATCAACGAAAAAATCAAATAATTACTATGTGTCAAACTCGGATCAATCGTGATTT
Organism: Ecliptopera silaceata; assembly: GCA_932527185.1. Taxonomy (NCBI): domain Eukaryota; kingdom Metazoa; phylum Arthropoda; class Insecta; order Lepidoptera; family Geometridae; genus Ecliptopera; species Ecliptopera silaceata. The sequence goes on along the minus strand of OW052208.1, from coordinate 732,123 downwards.
GGGTTTCCGGAAACCGGCCGTAAGTGTTCATTACACAAAATGTTTGCTCCTGATTTCTTGATGGAGCTCATGCTATGACGCTTATCTCATATTTTTTATTCAAAATGGGAAATGATCTTGTTCTTGAGCATGACATTTAGTTTACATAGTCTGGTAATATACTTATTAATTTGGGACTAGAGTGTGATGTGTGAAATGTCCTTGAATATATATTTATTTATTGATAATTGATTATGGAATAAATGAAAAGAATGAAGGAAAAGGGGTGAGACCTTTGCCCAGCTGTGGGACAGTACAGGTTTATAAAAAAAAAAAGTGATGACACCACAAGCCCTTAGCTTGCGGTGTCCCACTGTAGGGCAAATGCTTAAGGAAATCCATGTATGTATATAATATAGGCATCAATTTCCTCAATGATTCTGAAAATCCTCTCCGTGGTCCATCGCAAGGTTGTATGTGTAATAAATCGTGAGAAATACTTGCTTAAAGTAATATAATTATTATTATTTCACTTCCAGGGTGATTTCCGTCCACGGTGGTATGTCTACCACACAGAAGAGCAAGTGACTGCATTAATAGCTGCGCTAAACAAACGAGGGTTACGAGAAAACGATCTACGGAACATTTTGGAAGCGGAGAAATCTAACATTGTGCAGTACATAACTAAATGTCCCTTGTACCAGTTGAATCCTACAGCTGCTTCTGTAAGTATCTTTTCTCTGATTGCCACACAAAGGGCCGTTAAATTATTCAGACGCACTATGTTACACGCTTTACATCTAAAACGTTCAAATAGATGTTTAATGTGTTAAGAGTTATTATAAATTTGACAGTGTAACTTGTATGAAATTCAATTCCCATAATATGATCGATTAAAATAAAATAAAATATTCGTAATCCGGCTCCTGTCTAACTGGCACCCCCTATAATCTGATATGCTCATCAGCTCAGCTGATGATATATCTGATATTTTATTGCGATTTTGATCTGTGGTTTGTCGGTAGGTACTTCTGAATAATTCCAGATTTCCTGTAGCCAAGAATTTGCCTGTTCATCTTATAAGCAGTACGAGAAATTCGATAGTCAATCACTGCCCTGCAAAATGTTTGTCAAAATACTTGGGAATTCTGTACTAAAATCTCTTTCTAAATGTAGCATATTTACTTGCAGCCTCCGGCAGTACCTTCTCACCGGTTCGGGCTGCGCAAGCAGTTCCAGCCATCACTATCGGTCCCGGATGATATCTCGCTCAGCGAAGCCCTGGAGCTCTCACTCAGAGATCACATCTTGGAGCTAGAGGAAAAGATATTCCATGGTTGTCTTGGGGCTATCAAAGTCAAGGTATTTTTGAAAAATAATAATAATTTGGTGGCGGGATGGCTTCGATACTTTTGAGAGGGTTTGGTGGATGAAAGTGAAGAGCAGAGATGAAAGGAAGGACTTTACTCTGCAGTTAGACAAAAAATAAAAGATATTGTAGGGGCTGTACCCTAAATTCTTATAAGTTCGTTGGTTTTGTAGTAAAAGTAGTTAGTTAAATGTTGTAATAGTAAGGATCTTAAGCTAAATAGGGCGGGCTATCGATCTCGTAGGTTGCTGTGAACTTATAGGTTAGTGTTGGTCACGACAGCATGCTCTAGCGCTAAGTACCAACCCTAGGGAACAAAGACTATTGTGTGGTTTGTATAAACCGTACAGACCGTATGAACCGTATTGTATACTTTATATTGTAGGACCGCGAAGCGTGGCGCGGTACGATAATGCTCCGCGGATACGACAAGCAAGCGGACTATCTGTCGTGGGGGTCCCAACAGCAGTACAGAGATGACTATCACTTACCGAACGGCGTGCTCAACTTACCTACAGGTTTGAATACCTTTGTTTTGTGTATTGTTAGTTATATTTAAAAGGCGTGTAGTTTGCCGTTTCTTAGCGAAGATCATTGATCGAGATCTTTTAATGTGAGAGTTATAATTTTTTATAAATAAATATTGCTGAACAATCCACACAACATCATCTAGCCCCAAGCTAAGCAGAGCTTGTGTTATGGGTACTAGAAGACTGACATATTAATACAATACATTACATAGATAGATATTTTTTATTATACTTAAAATACTCAGAACACCTGGAATAAATATTTGCAGATTGTTGCAAACTTTTTTTTTTGTGATTTTGTTGTGTGCTTCATACAACAAAATCACAAGAATCATTGCTTATAGAGTCAATTGCTTATATTACGCCACTTCCTCACGACTAGATGCTAGAACGGGCAAGCATGCAGCGATTTTTCTTATTTGTAAATAAAAATTTACAATTAGCTTTTGACAAATCAGCGTCTTGATTAAATAAATTGTTTCAGATTCAGAAAAATCTGAAACACCAATAGCCGAGAACAAATACCGCGACCCTGGACACTACCTGGCGCCGAAGATCAACGGCGTGAAGATTGAAAACGACACCGGAGCCAAACCGGACGTCGTGCGGGGACTTGCCTCTGCCCTGCTCCAAGTCTCACAAGCTATACACCATAAATACATCAAACGACCGCTGGGTAAGTTATTGCTATACAGTGTAAACTCTTTATAACGATAAACTCCCTATAACGTTGGTTTTCCCAAAGCGATTATTGTTGACGAAAATTTGGTTGTTTTTTTTGTTCATATCATAACGATAACTCTCTATAACGACAAAAAATGCTCAGTCCCTTGAGTTTCGTTATAAGAGTTTACACTGTACATATTTTTCTTGCCCGTGTTTTCGCCTGCGCAGGATTTATACTTCGCATATGTGTTATAAATAATAGCCTATATAAATAACAGTTTCATAAAAATCTTTTCAGTACATTTTGCGTGAAAGACTAAGAATCATCCGCACATCTTCCGTAAATTCTTCCATACTTAGAAACTTTCACGTTTTTAATATTAGAAAGAAGAATGTTGACAAAGAGAGGAGTCTGAAATAGATCGTTCTTAGCGATAAGCCTGCCCATTGTACTTAAGTTTATTTATATTTACTTATTTCATATTTTTGTTTTAAGTGTACAATAAGTTTAAATATTTTAATGTCGTTTATGTGAGTGTTCTAGAATGAACTTAATGTATTTGTCTGCAGGTCTCGACGAAAAAGAGCGTAAAGACCGCGAAGCGCGAAATAGGCCGCTTGATTTAGAGGCGTTAGCGCGCTGGGAAGTGTCTCTAATGGAGTGTAGAAGTTTTGCGCAGGTAATTACATAAATACATATTTAATGACATTTAACACAGCGCCGTGCTAGTGCTATGTAATGTATAGATTCCTGATGGAATATATTTTTGTAAAAACTTGCATTATAAGTAGAGATAAACCAAAAAATGGTAAAAAAATACAACACAAATAAATTGGTTTTTGTCATTAGTTGTTCAGTCAATGTCTTGACACGTTACCATTCATAAAATAACTGGATCTGTCGACCTACATTAATAAGCCGAATGTGGGTGCATTTTTATAATAATTTATATCTAATTTGTATCCGACACTTGTTTAATAATACAGGTCGCACTACACCTCCTAGCACTCGACAGCAGCGTGGCGTGGTCGTCCAGCATTCTGCACGCGAGCTGCAGGATATGTAGACGGAAGGCTGACCCTGATAACATGCTGCTTTGTGACGGCTGTAATAAAGGACATCATCTTTACTGTCTGAAACCTAAACTTAATGTAAGTACAAACTTTTGCATATAAGTATTTTATATTTGAAGATATATTATCATTTATAAATAAATCTTAAGTACATATTTTGGGAGCCTCCTCACACCTCACACAGTTTTAAAACACACCCCATTTTTGTCTATTGAAGATTAAATAACAAAAAAATATGTATATTCTTATGTAGGCATATTGTGATGCCCAGGTACCAATATGAAACTGATGCATATGTTAAATTAAAAACATGTTTGTCGTACTTTCATGCTTACAGTCGAGCGGACAGAGAATGGTAAATATCATACAAATACAGAAATTCATTTGAAAGCTTAACTGAGCCAGATCAGTACCCCAAGTACGAGTTTGTGCGCGCACGGATCGCAGAGACGCAATCGCCGAGCGCCACCGATTTTGTACGGAGATCCAAGCTTCTCAAGAAATCTGCTAGGGGCGCTGCTTGGATCTCCATACAAAATCGGTGGCGCTCGGCGATTGCGTCTCTGCGATTCGTGTGTGCACAAACTCGTACTTGGGGTACAGTTCTTATCGATAAAGTTACATGTGTTTTAACGATCTTGTATATTGCAGACTGTGCCCGAGGGTGACTGGTTCTGCGAGCATTGCAAACCGAAAGAGAGGACGCCGCGGAAACGGAGGAAACTCTTCACGGAGGAGGACATTGAAGACGAGTTAAATAGGTATTGTATTTGTTCATTATAAGTCTAATTTTAGAAGTTAGCAGTTGGATATAATATAAACTCATTACGTTAGATTAGATAATGACACAGGTCATTATCAAGGCTGCGAAATATTGCTACTTAAAATCACTTATTAGGTATACAGACCGTTTCAAATTGACAGCCTGTATGTATACTTACTAATTGATTTTAAGTTTATTTTATATATTGGGACTCATTCATATTCCAAGCTTCCATAGCACACTTTAACGGTGGTTCACATTTATGAGGCGATACCGAATGCACGAAGTAGTAGTATTAAATTTTGATAATGGAAGTATAGTCTATTCTATATCGTGACGACCGATGTGGCGCGGCGGGCGAAGGTCCGCCTGCGACGCGGAGGTTGCGGGTTCGATTCCCGCCTTAGGATAAATGTTTGCACGATCTGAAAATATTTATTCCGGGTGTTCTGGGTATTTTATATGTATAATAAAAATATCTATCTATGTAATGTATTGTATTAAGTATGTCAGTCTTCTAGTACCCATAACACAAGCTCAGCTTAGCTTGGGGCTAGATGATGTTGTGTGGATTGAAGCTTTAATGCATTTTTAGATAGTAGTAGGCTTGCATCATCCTCTCAGTCCAGTCAGACTTATCCACATTAAAGACAAGGTACGTGAGAAACTGGCTATGCCAATAATTGTTAATTCAGTAAAATCATATGGATCATTTAGATTCTCCCTGATGTGTGTAAATAAATAAATAAATAATAATATTGCTGGACAATCCACACAACATCATCTAGCCCCAAGCTAAGCAGAGCTTGTATTATGGGTTACGTTTGTGTATGTTATGTAAATGCAGTTATTATTTTTATAATATTTTCTGTGATACAGTGAAGAGGAGTCGTTGGACATGGACACTGGCGTGTGCGGCGCATGCGCGAGCGGCGGGCGGCTGGGCGTGGCGTGCGAGTCGTGCGGCGCGCGATACCACGCCGAGTGCGCCGAGCCGCGCCCGCGCCGCGCCGCGCGACACTGGACCTGCGCCGCGTGCCTCGCGCGCTGGAGAGGTAACGCTCGACACTAAAAGCTGATGTTGACGCGCAATGTATATTAAATACACTGTTCCAATACGTATACGATTATCACATATATTCGTGCTGACCCGCCTATACTATATGTACATCTGAGTGTACAGATCGTACGAAAAGGACGTGTTTGCTTAGCTCCTTCTCAACTTATTATATAGATGGTCAATTTTGTGTCTTACTATAAATCGATACAAGCACAATGTGAGGTAATGGATCTTATGTTAATTCTTTATTGTGTTAATTCTGCATCTTTAAATACTAATTTATTAACAGATCAAATTATTATTAAACATAATTAGATTCAAAGTGACTCCCAATTCTGAGCAACATCAAATTACTTTCAACTAAACGTTCCAAACCTTGTATAATGTGTTCGAGCTAGATATGATTGTGTAGAACGGTTAATAAGCTGGTAATTATGTTGTAAAGAGCACTCGACGCGGAGATGCGCCGCGGTCGCGATGGACAACATCCACCAGTACGCACGCGCGTTGGACGACAGCCGACTCTCCTCCGGTTTGTCTTGTCACATATCGACGCCATCTTGCTTTGCACTTACTTGAGCCAGACGCATTTTAAAACTCCCTACTCTCGAGCCGACAGTCGTCTCTCGGATAGCCATACAAAAATGTATGGACATCCGAGAGACGACTGTCGGCTCGAGAGTAGGGAGTTTTAAAATGCGTCTTCGGACTAAGGGCTCTGGGTTGTCGCATTTTATTTTCTAGCTTTCAATCACTAATATGACCTCTTTTTGATTTATAGTTTCATAAATTCTTTGCATTTTGCACTAACATTCTTCACTCATTGACTGTCATTTCAAAATCGTTAGATACTTGTCATCTTATTAGAGGCTCTATTTTTTTTTCATTGGGTTTGCTAATTTTTCTTCAGTTGGTTACATTCATTAACAACGCTTTTATTTAGTTTTTTGCTTGTTGTTCATTGGCTGTACTAGTAAAGTTATTTGGATGGATTTTTCTTGTATAGTCTTCATATATATTGTCTTTTATCTCTGTATATGAATATACAATGTATTATATATCGTATATGATCATATGCATTAACAATTTATTTATTTATATATTTACTTTACTTAATTAAAATGGCTAAGTATGCCAATTACAATAATTAAAAATACTTTACAATACGTTGGGTAACGCATTCTCGTATCAAGTGTAAGGTTCGAATCCTACGCAACCTTAACTTTTGGGTGTCATCATCAGTCTCCTGCTCTTATCCCACGCTAAGTGGGGTCCATACAACATTTATCTTCTTCCACTCGCTCCTATCATTCGTCAACTCTGTATCTACTCATATCATCTTTCACACAATCCAATCACTTTTTTATCGGCCTTACTCTATTTACACGCCCACTCACTCACATCACTCACTCACTCACTCACTCACTCACTCACTCACTCACTCACTTCACTCACTCACTCACATCACTCACTAACTCACTCACTCACTCACTTCACTAACTCACATTTCATTCACTCATAGGAACCCTAAAATAACTTTTGGGAGTAAATAATTAAACAAAATCTTTGTAACATATAAATATTTATAAACAGATTCAGAAGACAGTGAGTTTAACACAGCACTCGTCAAACTGAAGGGTCGTCGCTCAAGAAACAGCAAAGAAACATCGCCACAATTACTAAATGGATCATCAAAGAAATCTCGAAAGTAAGTTCATTGGTTCGATTCCCACCCAGAGCAAATGTTTGTGTGATCAACATAAATATTTGTTCTGTGTCTGGGTGTTTCTATGTATTCTATGTATGTATTTACAAAAAAAAAATGTATATAAGTATTCTATCAGCAATCCAGTTCCCTTAGTACCAGCTTTGAATAGTTTGGGACTAAAGTGTGATGTGTGAAATATCCATGAATATTTGTTTATTGATAAACTTGCCCCAGCTTTGCATGGGTAGAACTTGATCCTATCGAGCTAATAAGTCTATAACACTGATAAATAAAGTGACTTTCTATTGGTAAAAGAATTTTCTAAATCGGTTCAGTAAAGAGATAACCACCTACTCGCATATGTTTAGTTTTAATTTTTGCCTGTTTTATAAAAGCATAAATATCGTTAAATATTCAAATATACACATTTATTTTTACGAACGTTTTATCGATAATATTTAAATAGCTTATAATTTATTTGATACATTTATCAATGATGGAATATTTTTATATTTATTATGCAAAAATGTATTTCTCTTAATTTTTTTTTACTACAACTAATGTTTAATTTAATCTACTGTATCTACTCGTCGTGTGAAATGTCTTTAAATATTATTTTTGTTTTTAGATCAAAGGAAGAAGTAAACACGAGCACAAGCAGGAAATCAAAACATTCGCTTACAAATGGCATACACGGTGAGTTACTCAATATCCCCCTACCTTACAAAAAGTTAGCGTTGACTTTATGTCATCGTTACGTATGGTAATCAATTCTTCAAGTCTGCGCTAACTTTTTATAAGATGTATTTATTTATTATGTAGAAACCCCATTTATTCCAGAACAAAGCCACTTTATTGAATACTTCAAAATAGTCAAATCAATCATTATTTGGAACTTACATATCTAAACAAATCAAAACCAGTTTTCTTTCTTCTTCTTCTTCTTCTTCGTCGTGTCGATGATCAAACAGTGTCTTCCCAAAATTTGGCCAGCTCTATGGCGTTATCAGTTTTCTTTATAAATGGGATATTTACCATGATTTGTGAGTAATTTCCCGATATTTCGGCACAGACCCGACATATCGTATCGTTTCCCTAATCGAGGTTGATACCAACATTTTTATAATTATCATTCCGATAGTTTTATTGATAGTTATAACAAAAATAATACCATTTTTATGGTGTCCTACTTCCTATATCTATAAATACACTCGTGCATACATTTGAATAAAATATAACTTTATAAATAGACGGCTTATCTATAATTATGCAATGATACGCTAATTTTTGCCATATATTTATCTAATCGAGTATTACAAATTACTATGAAACAAATAGTGACATCCGCACGATTTTTTTTTTCATATTCATTTATTGTTTAGACAGTTTTTTCATATAACCGCATTATATGAATTTTAATTAAAAAAAATTAGCTTGAATATGATTTGATGAATATCATAGTTTTTTTTACTTATCCTTTATAATAAATAAATAAATAATGCTGGACAATCCACACAACATAATGCATATATAATGTGTTTCATTTTTATTAATATCGATTTTCTTTTTTAATTAATTATTTATTGATTGAATTAAATGAATTCAAATGCTGTGTTTGTGGGTTCGATTCCCCAGGGCAAATGTTTGTTGATGAACATAAATATTTGTTCTGTGTCTTGGTGTTACTATGTATTCAATGTATGTATCTAAGTATTACAACAGCAGTCTAGTTCACATAGTACAAGCTTTGCTTTTTTTGGGACTAGAACGTGATGTGAACGTGATGTGTGAAATGTCCGGGAATATTTATTTATTTATTGTTTGACAGAAGAAAAGAGTTCAAGCAAAAAACGTAGCAGTAGAAGAGAAATAGAAGTGACATTACACGCGGAGGCACTGGAGCAGCTCGTCAAAGATGTCATGAAGCACAAAGATTGCTGGCCCTTCTACGAGCCGGTCTCATTACAAGACGTGAGTATACTGCAACCTGGATTTGACACTGACTACATTTATGTACATTTGTAAGAGATATCTTTTATATAACAAGAAAGTGGTAGGAAAACATGCCATTCATCACGATTTTCTGGTGAAAAATAGTACACTAGAATAGTGTGTTTATAATGCTAAAATAACCTATTTACTGTATCCAGTCTTTTTTCATCTGATCCCTTGTAGCCCTAGAACAAATCAATACACTTTAATAAATATAGTGTCAAATGATACGTCTTGGCAGCTCGGGTAATGGCTACGTTATGTCATTGTTTACTATATTAGCTATGGCGAAAAATAGACTTTCTATTGAAAAAATAAAAATACTTATTTTATTACGTATTTCCCCGGATGACCTCGACTCCCACAAAGATCCCTAACTAGTATCAGAAAATACACAAAAAATCTCACCCATCTACTTTTTACCAGAAAAAGATGCTATATTCTTATCTATTTGAATCTATAAATAATTCAACATCCTCTCAGATAACCCAGACTGTACCTAACTTATTTCCATGTCCTCAGGTGCCAGACTACCTAGATGTGATCGAGGAGCCCATGGACTTCACCACCATAAAGCAGAAGCTCGAAGACGGTACCTACACGGCTGATGATCAGCTCGTATCTGATGCTGCACTGGTTCTGAGGAACTGCTACGTTTACAACCGGCCCGAGCATGCTGTTGCCAAGTTAGTTGAACTTAGATAGATAGATAAAAACTTTATTGCACACTGAAGAGGATTTTACACACAAGAAACATTAAATCTACAGCACAATGGGCGGCCTTATCGCAAAAAGCGATCTCTTCCAGGCAACTAAGTTTCTTGCCCGTTCTTCTAGGCTCTGGTCGCGTGGAACTGGCACCTAGAATAACATACTAGGATGTGAGACGATTCTAAATGATCCTTGTGATTTTACTGAATAAAGTAATTTTTGACTTTGACTTTGACAACCTGTGGATGTACAGGAATTAAGAAAATTATAAGACGGTGGTGAACTGAGACTTAATTATAATTTGGTGGCATTTTCTTTATTTCAAGAGTTTTAGATCTAAACCAAAAACACATACAAATTATTATTTTATTACTTCGTTAACTTTTAACGTCATATATACTAGCCAGATTTTAATTATACTTATAGATACTTCGGTAGTATGTCTAGTCTAACAATATGTTCCTTTCAGATCGGGTTGCCGCCTTGAAAAGTACATAAACAAGCGCTGTTCAGAACTCAACCTCCCCCCACTCCCTGAGATCCAGTTAGAAGAAGAAGAACAAGGGACCAAGAAAAGACCAGCAGCAACCGACGACGGTCCCAAGTCAAAGCGAACTAAACTCAAATGATACGCGGCCCTCCCTTCTAAGCTGAGGGACTATGAGTGCTACTGAGGCCAGTGACCTTTATTTAAACACTATTAAAGTTTAAATTTCAGTGACGTGACTTGTGTAGTTAAGTTAAATGCCTTACCCACCCGGACTCGAGTGATATATTCGCTAGATTTTTCGAAGCTGTGATATTGTAGGTTCATTGCTTTGGGATGTTTTAATGCATTTTGTACGGTAATAATTCCAGTAGCTGTTTTTTTCGACATTAGGTTTAGTTATAGACTAACATGTAACTCGACTACTGTTTTCGAGATATTCGACTATAAAATGTAACATTGAAATAGCCCGAAAGGGGAGTGAGTGTTCTTCATAGCGAACAGCGTTTGCTCAACGACTTATTAATTAATATATATTTTGAATTCAAAAACTTTCCTCAAAAATGGCGGTACACCTGATGTGTCTTTGCTGGTGTGTGTAATAAAAGGCTGGATACCTTTGCACTTAAACACTAAGATAATAATAATGTTACTTTATTATTTACATAAATTTCTTAAGAATTTTACCTATTCAAGGGCTTGGTCGTAGACGCACTCTTATCGGTCTACAGGCGTGTTTTATGTTACACATTGAAAATGCCATCGATTGTCTAAACACATGACTTTTGCAAACACCAAAATTAGCCCGTTATTCAAACAAACTGTATTTCTAATAAAATAGAGGGTAGTCCGAAAGACATCTAAACAAAAACGGTCAATAATGATGACTTGCAAAAATCCAATGAAGCTATTGTTTTAAAATCTTAACTTATTTATATTTAGTATTAAAAACGGCATTTTAATAAAGTGTGAGTGAAGTGCCCGCGATATAAACTGAGTCGTCTCATTATATCAGTCTATCTCGCTCGCACTCATTGGGATATCGGCGCATCATAATGATGCGTAACAGTAGTTGTTATTTATATAGTAATAGTTTAGTTTTTGGAAACAACCTTACAGACATGTAATTAATAATTAGCAAGCGTGTATAACACAATACAGGGTGTTTCATAATGTCCTTATAAGCCGGAACATACAGGGGTAAACACGTCTAATCATTTTAGTTCAAAGAAAACTTCATAAGGTATCAATTATATGATTTAGACAAACAAGCTGAAGCTCCAGCTTCTTTAATAAATGTAAAAATAATACAAACATTCTAAAACACGTGAGATTTTATTAAATAAACGAATTTAGTTATCGAGTTTCGTCTAAGTTTTTATTAATAAAACAACTTTCAAACTTTCCTCGAAAGAAACTCAATACACGTATGTAAGTGTCTATGTGTGAGTGCGACGCTATAGAAAGTTACGTGTGCGTGTATGCTAACAGGTTGAATACATAGTAGTAAAAAAAAATAAGCACTTAGGTTTGTCGCAAATTTCTAAAATAGGTTTACTTCCGAAAATTTGTAAAATAATTTAATAAGTCTGAAAAAACCCCTTCTGCCTTAAAAGGATATTATGTAACACTTTATGTATAGAAAATAAATCTAGTTCCCATAGTACAAGGACAAAATAATGTTTTAAAATATCCATGATTATTTATTTATATTTCAGTTTTATGCTAGCTATTAAATAAAATAAATTAAATTTCGTATTTATTTTTTATTCGACAAATATACATTCCGACTCCCAAACGGTGAAAGAAAACATTAAGTTAGTATATTAGCTTGCGTTTCTTTGAATAATTAGTGTCGTAATAATATTAGGACATGCCTCTGACTACCTTAGGTATCTTAAGCAAGTTCTAGGTATCGAGCAGTCTCAGCGTATGTCTACCGTGCTAAGAGGCAGAGTCGTGATCATTTCTTTTCTCTCACAAAAGCTTACTTATTCATGATCTTGAATAACTAGATTAATAATAATTACACTATAATTATTATAATACAGGCAGAATTAGTCTTAATTGTACAGGCGTCACAGCTCAGTTGGTAGAAGTTCTGCTAAACTTCCATGCTGTGGGTCGTGGGTTCGATTCTCGCCCAGAGTAAACGTGTCTGAGATGAACATAAATATTTGTTCTGTGTTTGGATGTTACTAAATATAGGTATTTACAAAAAAATGTAAGTATATAAGTATTCCAATAGCAGTCTAGTTCCCATAGCACGAGCTTTGCTTAGTAATAAATCGTAAATTCTCAAAAGGTTATTTTTTTAGGTTTAAAGACATTTATTTTCTCATAAAAACACATAGTTCACTTATAATGAGATTACAATGAAATCTTAAAACTATTTATTTGTTTGCCTCGTGATGGCGCTATTGTAATTTTTACTTAGATTATATTATTTACTTAGACAATGTGCTTACATATTCCTTTAATTTTAATTTATATACTTTTATGGACTCACATTCTTTAATGCTATTAGGTAAATTATTGTAAAGTTGTACTCCCTCAAATAATATTATTTTTTTCCCGTAATTAGTTCGTACTGTAGTTAAATTTAGTTTGTGTTTATTTCTTAAATTGTGCGTATTTTCTTTTATTATCTACAATAGTTCCGTGAGTGTTACCATTCAGGACGTGTCATGCGAGACAACACTCTGCGTCCTACACTAAGGCGTATTGATGTTACCCCATTTGCCTGTAACAGCGTCACATTTAACACTGTACGAAGCATTAAATACATAATTATATTTTTCACACTTATATTTTGTGTCGATATTATTAACAAGTAATTTCAAACAAATCATGAATATTTCGTAAATTTTTCCACTCTGTAAAGATATGACCATTATTTGGTTTCTAAAAAATTCAATTTATTGTGATTAAAACGAATTAATTATTAATTAATTAATTAATTAATTATGCACACATTTGCATAACTAGCTAATTGGCATATTGCCTAAATTTTTATATTTATAGTTTGTAAAGCATATTACGGCAAGCTTTTAGTCAAATACTATTTTATTTGTTTACATTAGACTATTAATAATTTTACATAGCTTAAGTTTTTTTCCTTTGTATAGCTCAACATCATTTAATTAAATAGTCAATAGCCAGTAATTCGCAAGAATATTATAGAAAGAGATTGAATCAGGCCTGCATTTCACGCTGGGTCGTGTGTTCGATTCCTACAAATAACAAATATTTGTTTAGTATCTTAAGTTCCCATACAAGCGAGGTCTGCATACGGGGTCACAGTGACATGATCTTTCCACCAAAATCGTACGCACATTGTCATTAAGCGTACAAAAATGTAATATGTATTTCCAAAAAAAAGCCCTTTCCCCCCCCTCCAAAACTTCAAGCCGCGAGCGCGTCTGTAGTAGCTTTATTTAATTAAATATTAAAAATTTTTTTTGGAAATTTTAAATTTTGACAATGTGTGTGTATAGATAATTAGATAGTGTTGTGTACTACATATAAATATTGATTTATGTCCATATTAAGGGAAGCCGCGAAAAAATGATGCATAATGCATTCTCTAAATGTAAATATTGATCTTTAAATTGTAATCATAATCATTTTATTGTTTGTGAAACCAGGTCAAAATACATTTCAGATGATATGAAACTTAAAATTAGCGCCACTAGCTTCTGCCATTAGGTATACAAACATCAAAAATACAATTAGTCTAAATTTAAATACAATAATAATTACTTTTAGAATGTCAAATATAAAATTAAATCAATTAAACAAATATAATAATGTCACATGTCTACTAAATTAAAGTTTGTCATTTAAAAAATCATTGATTGTATAGAAGGCTTTGTTAACCAAAATGTCATGCAATTTTACTTTAAACTCATTTATGGACAGCGAACGAACAGATAATGGTATTTTATTATATATAATGGGAGCCATGCAAAAGACACCGTGTAACCTTATCGAAGTTTTATTTATCATGGACCTTGAACTTGCGAGACTTACACGTGGTAAAAATGGCGCATTTGTGGGAAAATGTTATATTTATAAAACTTCAACAAACTTATTAACACTACTTAATCAATATTAATTAATTTAATACTATTATTATAAATTTGATACGATTATATTATCATACGCATTTCCAATTTTAATCAAACTAATTAATTGTACTCAAGGTATACACGTGTAACCCACAACTTATGGAAAATAAACAAAACATCTGAAGAAGGAAGCGTGCATATCGCTTCCTTCTTCAGATGTTTTGTTTATTAAATTAATTAATATTGATATTGATTAAGTAGTGTTAATAAGTTTGTTGAAGGTTGTTGAATGGTTTATTAATCCAGTTCAGTCATTCTTCTGTCTTTTTAATTCTATTATCATCTTCAAATATTAAACCGTATGGGCGCTCCGTGCGTGTTGCGGTGAGGCGCGGCTTGTAAGGTCCGGAGGCCTTTGCAACACACGTAGTGGAGCGGGGTGCTGGATCGAGGAGTGCGAGCCAAATAGCCAACTCGAAGATCTATATAGTACTTATATCTCTATAGTACATACTACATTGTCGTAGATGGGTCGGGTTAGTTAACCGCCGCCCGAGACTCGGCGTTTTCTGTTTTAATGCAGGATAGTTCTTCTCCAGACGAACCCTCCTCTTTTTTCATCCGGGCATCTTAAAAATATTCCTTTTAAAATGTTCGTTTCCCACGATTTCTAATCTTTAAAAAAAATACGTTTCCTTCAAAACACTAATTACAAATTTTAAACAATTAAGTTTTTAAAAATAATTCTATAAAATATTTAGGTAATGTATTTCACACGCGATAAAATTGACGTATAATTGACTAATTGAAAAGTCTAACTTCGTATTCATTTAATTCTCATAATATTTATTAAACAAATTATTTTTGTGAGAACTTATGGTGGGTTCCCGTGATTTGTCGCCCTGTGGTATTGTTAAAATAATTTATTCGTCACAGCTTAATTTAGTAAGTTTTTCTAGTGGTAGATAAGCTATGTTTTGGTTGTAGTAGTAGATAAGACTTCTTGTGAAAGAGCTCGTATGGAGAAGTACTTGCATTTTTGTGCTCTGGCTTGAGGGCATAGTTGCCGGCGCGTATCATCACATAACATCCAGGTGTGATTGCGGTCAAGCGTTTGACAATAACATACAAAATGATATAAACTCTTTTGCAAAAAAAACGGGCACCTAAAGAAATTTAGGTTCTAAGGGCGATTTCAGTTAATTAAATTAGATTTAGTTGTTTGACGTCGTCTGTATCCTTATAATCGTGTAAATTAATACGCGTGAAGTGAATTCTGGCAATTTTTTTTATTAATTATCGATGATTTCTTTAAAACCGATGTACACGGCCAAACAATAAGAAGTGGTCGGCAATAAAGACAAGAAGATTTTTTTACTTTTTTAATTAAATAAGGTTACAAATGTAATATCTAATAACGAGTGTGACCTCCTCTTGCCAAAATCACAGCTTGAATCCTTCTGGGCATGGTTTCCACATTTTTTTTTATAACGTTTTGTGGAATACGATCCCACTCTTCTGCAACGACTCTTTTTAGCTCCCTGATGTTTTGTGGAGCAGGTAGCACTGATCTTACCCGTCTCTTAGGAACATCCCAGACATGCTCGATTGGGTTGAGGTCAGGACTTCGAGCTGGCCAATCTAAACGGCGGATTCCAACTTCTTGCATGTACGCTTACACGTCGCCAGAACGGTGCGGGCGAGCATTGTGGTCCATAAAAATGGAATCTTCTTCAAGTGCAGTCAATGCGGGTTATGCATATGGAATTAGGACTTCCGTTATGTACCTGTGTGAATTGAGTGTTCCTTTTTCTACGAAAACTAACTCCGTACGCTCCATCGAATTAATTGCAGCCCAAAACATAACGGAGCCTCCGCCATAGGGAGTGATTTCTTCGAAACACACTTCCGCATAGCGTTCCCGTGGTCTTCGCAGCACTCGCCGGCGTCGGTCCTCTCCACACAAAGAGATTCTAGCTTCATCAGCAAACAATACTTTATTCAAGTCCTCTAAAGTCCATGAAGCACAGTTTCGAGCAAACTGAAGTCGAGCAACACGGTGCACACGGAGTAATTTAGGGCCCCGGGCCGGGCGGTAACTCTTGATATTGGCAGCCAAAAGCCTCCGCCTGACCGTCCATAAGCTAAATTGTACTCCTCTTACCTCTTCAAGGCTTTTCTTCGGGTCCACACTTGACGCCTTGCGATTCCGTAACGCCTGACTCGCCAAAAAGCGGTCATCTCTCGGTTCTGTGCATCGTTTTCTTCCCGAACCGGGTCTTCTTTTCACCGAACCAGTCTCTAGATACCGTTTTCAAGTCCTCTGGACAGTTGAACGACTTACGTTTAACCGCTGAGACACGTAAGTTTGCGAACAACCTTCTTCAAGTAGGGCTATAGCTTTACCGGCCCTTATCGCTTTATCACTCTGTTCTGTATTTAATAGGATATAAAGGAAACACCACAAATCACATGTACTCGTGTCATGGCTAACAACCAAACTGAACTAAACATAACTACCCGCGCATGACGTATCTGCAGATATACCACATCCCTCCACCACTATTATAAAATTATCTACCTACTAAGTATATTTAAAATTAAAACTTATAAACTAACTGTTTTCTAGTTTTCCTCATCGGATACCGGCGGACAACATGAGGTCTCGGTTGTGCGTTATCGCTTTCAATAGAATGATCAGACGGATCATCAGTTTGCACATCCGGAGAGACTGCGTCTAGAAACTCATCATCCGAGACAGGTCCATCATCCTCCTCCCTAATATCTCGCGCAGGAGACGTGGGGGAAGCAGGAACGTGCTCCTGTGATGACGGAACCGGGTCAGGCGCCATACCAGCAGCTTGAGGCTCGTTAGGCTGACCCGTAGTTTTAGTTATACAATCTCCGATAACACTGACGTCATCTTCATCCAGGCCAAATGACGAGTTTCCTTTGTACGCCAGTATCTGATCTACATGTTTTTTTACATAAGAATTTTCATTTGGAATAAAAACCAAAAACATACGAGAACCTAAACATTTGTTCACTAGACCTTTTTTCCAACTAAATTTAGAACCATTGCTAAAAAAACATTTCACCAACACCTTATCACCTACAGAAAAACATATATTTCTTTTACCGCCAAATTGTTTACATTGGTTTGATTGTGATTTGATCACATTACGTTTGGCATCGGATGACGAAGACGAAGGCAAGGTTTTAGTGGGGTTTAATAAATCGAACCGACAACGCAGCGGCCGACCAAACATCAATTGAGCGGGAGAAAAACCAGTTGTCAAATGAATGGAATTTCTATAATCAAACAGGAACTTATTTAAAAGTTTTAAAAATATCTTTTGATTAACGTTGTTGTTCAAAATAGCTTTTAATCCATTTTTAACCGTTTTAACACTATTCTCCGCCTGACCGTTTGACATTGCATGGTACGGAGCTCCAGTCATATGTTGAATTCCGTTTAGTCGGCAAAACGTTTCGAACTCGTTTGAACAAAAATTCGAAGCAAAATACGAACTAATCCGAATCTGCTAAACATTTCGCAAACTTTACTAATTATCGATTCACTGTCAGTCTTTTGTAAAACAAAACATTCTACCCATTTAGAATGAGCGTCCACTGCGATTAAAAATTGTCTACTGCCTAACATAAACATATCTAGATGTACGCGTTCCCAGACACGCTCTGGGTATGGCCATGGTGCCAGCGGAACTTTCGGCGGGTTACTGCGTAGCGAGTTACAAACACTGCACGAACCTATTTTCTCTTCAATATGTTTGTCGATGCTGGGCCACCACATCCGCATTCTAGCTTCAGACTTAGTCTTTACCACACCGAAGTGAGACGTGTGCAGTTCATCTAACAGTCTTTCGCGAAAACAAGATGGAATAACCATTTTATGGCCACGTAGTACACATCCGTTTTCAACAGCCAAATCTAAACGACATAAGAAAAACGGACGCAATTCTGGGTTTATTACTTTTGACGGCCAACCCTTTTTAATGCAACTTATCACTTTTTGTAAAATCGCATCCTTTGAAGTTTCTACACGTATGTCATCTACAGTTATAGGAAGCAAAACAGACTCTCCAATGAAATTTATGTACCGGGAAAATTCGAAGTCTTCGAGAGTATTAGACTGAGCTGTGACAGAACGTGACAAAAAATCGGCTACATTATTATCACTCTTCACGTATTCAATTTTAAAATTATATGCCGATAAAAACAACGCATATCTTTGCAATCTGTTCGCTGCTAAAATGGGCACACCCTTTTCCTTCCCAAAAATTGACAGAAGCGGTTTATGATCCGTACGTAGTACAAAAGGTACCGTTCGGCCATACAAATAGTGATTAAACTTTTTAACTGCAAATATAATAGAAGTAGCTTCCTTTTGAATTTGTGCATAATTAGTCTCAGCTTTGGATAAAGAGCGGGATGCATACGCCAGCACGCGCTCGGCGCCGTCGGGCTGCACCTGCGCGAGCACCGCGCCGAGCCCCTCGGGCCCCGCGTCGCACGTCACGATGGTGGGGTACTCCGGGTGGTAGTGTGCTAGCACTCGATCTGACGCCAACTCTTTTTTTATTCTTTCAAAAGCATCTGTTTGTGACTTGCCCCAAACCCATTTAATACCTTTTTTTAATAAATTATTAAGCGAGTTAAGTACCGCGGACGTATTTGGCACAAAACAACGATAGTAATTTACCATGCCTAAGAACGACTTCAACTCATTTACGTTCTTTGGGGGTTTACACTTCACAATAGCCTCTATTTTACTGTTCGACTTATGTAAGCCGTCTTTATCTATGACGTAGCCCAAATACTCAATTGAGCTTTTGAATAATTCGCACTTATCTCGTTTCACACGTAAACCCGCATCTTGTAATCTTTGCATGACGAGTTCTAATCGTTCTAAATGTAAACCTCTATTAGGCGCCGTGATCAAAATATCGTCTAAATAAATACACACTCCATCTATATCACCCAATAACTGTTCCATAGTACGTTGAAAGATAAAAGGCGCATTAGCTAAGCCTAAAACGAGACGCGTATATCTATATAAACCTCTATGTGTATTAATACAACACCATTTCTTTGAGTCATCGAGCTCCAGTTGAAGATAAGCTAACTTTAAATCTAACTTGCTGAATTCTACACCACCATGGAGTTTGGCAAACAAATCTTCGATACGAGGTAGTGTATAATTGTCTAAGTATAGAACTTTGTTTAAAGTTACAGAAAAATCTCCGCAAATGCGGACGTTACCATCGGGACGAAGCACCGGAACAATAGGCGTAGCGACGTCCGAGTGATCGACCTTTTCTAAAATACCTGCCGCCAATAACCTGTCTAGCTCTTGTTCTATTTTAGGTTTCAAAGCTAAGGGTACGGGTCGGGCCTTAAAGAACTTCAACTGCGCGTCATTTTTTATTTTTAAACTCACTTTATATTTATTAAACTTGCCTAACTCGTCAGAAAACAACTTAGCGTATTTATCTCTCAAATAATCGCCTGCGTTGTCGCTAACCGATAAACTATTGCAGTTTAAACTACATAGATGAATTTTAAATGACCTCATAAAATCGCGGCCCAACAAAGGCATACGTTTCTCATTTGTTTTAAGAACAAAAAAAACTACTTGTTTCGTGTGACCTTCGAAAGTAACCGATAACGATAAGCAGCCCATAGGTGAAATTTTAACTCCTGTATAAAAATTAAATACTTCCTTACACGGCTGTAACCTATAGGTATCGGTGTCGCCTCCGAACAGCTGTTGGTAGATAACGGCCGGTAAGACGGAGACAGCGCTGCCGCAATCAATCTCACACATAATTTCCTGGCTATCTAACTTGACCTTCCGCGTAATCGGTTCATCTTTATTTGAGTTTTTTAAATTAAATAAATTATAAATACCTTCAGCATCGTCGTCCTCCGTTCCCAAAAAATTGCAATTTTTAGCCTTACACATTCTTTTTAAGTGACCTTTTTGATTACATTTTTGACAAGTGTAATTTACGAATCGACACTTATCTTTCGAATGATTTTTATAACCGCACACTTCACAACACTTTGACACTCGCGAATTGTCACCGGATGATGCCGAGCCGCCGCCGCCGCCGCCGGGCCGCTGCAACGCGAACACAGGCTGCGCCAACGCCGCCGCCGCGTCGGCGCCGCTTGCGCCCGCCGCGGCGCTGCCAGCTCGCGCGGTCTGCAGCGCGGCGCGAGCACAGCGCACGCTCTGCGCCATCTCCAAAGCTTTATTGAATGTCAGAGTTTCGATGCTTTTCGCGAACAATTTCTCCTTTTCTTTAGTATTCTCCAATCCTAAAACGAACCTGTCGCGCAAAGCGGTCTCCAGTTCTGTCTTGAACCCGCAATATTGTGCTAGGTTACGCACTCGCGCCGCCCACTCGGTTAGATCTTCCCCAGGACGTTGTTCGGCCTTGTAAAAGCTGTACCTTTCCGCGAACGTACTTTTCTTAGATTGTAAATGAACGTTCAACTTCTCTAAAAGGCTGTTGTATTCGACTTTATCCAAGTCATCGGGAAAAACCAAGTCTCTCGCGACACGGTATGTATCTTCCACCAGCGCAGTGAGCAAAAGAGCTCGTCTTCTCATTCCAGACTTATCGGTGTCGTCTCCGATGTCGTTCGCCGTACAGTACTGGATAAAACGACTCCTAAAAATGCTCCACTCTTGCACGCGGTGATCAAATGAGAGGTTGCCACCGAATACCATCATATTTGATTGTTTGGCGTGTTCCTTTGTCATTGAAAACACTTCCACTTAAAACAAAGTTGATAATAACACACGTGAATAACGAATCGTCGCCAAATGTTCTGTATTTAATAGGATATAAAGGAAACACCACAAATCACATGTACTCGTGTCATGGCTAACAACCAAACTGAACTAAACATAACTACCCGCGCATGACGTATCTGCAGATATACCACACACTCATATCGGAAAGTGGTATTTAACGTAAAAAGAAAGATTAAATGGTTTAATTTGCAGCAATTATCCTAAAATTTACAAAAATTTAGGAATCAGTAAAGAATCGTTTCTGCAATTCACGCCAATAATAAAGCAATTTTACAATAATCCACAATAACCATTATTTTACTTTTGTTAATTTTAAAATTTAAATTTGAAACGTGCCAGGATTCTTCAAATAACATGCCAATACGTCGTCAAATGAACAAAACCACTTTCTTGTAATATTCATTGAAGTAGCGGAAAAAATCGAAAGTGCCCGTTTTTTTTGCAAAGGAGTGTATAAAAAAAAATAGATAACAAAATGAACGTTCGTTACGACTCAGAATGATGAACGCAATATGATGTCTCACCGAGCACGTCCCCATTGAACGTACTTTAGGCTGAATGCAGACATGGGGACCTCAGGGTTGATATCGGAAGCCCAACGGCATCCTCGCTGTATACAGGTAATGCAAATTGAACCGTTTGTTATAGTTTTATGCGAATCACTAAAACTACCTTGCGATCAAGGTTGCTTAAACGCAAAACTTAGGCGTTGAATCTATATAAGTAAATCCATAGAGCTTAAGTTTTGTCAGTGATAAGACTCTGTAGCCTCTGTAGGTAGCATGGCACCCAACGTTAAGGACGAGATAGCAATTTCTGCACCAGAGTGTGAGATCGAGAAACCGAAAAAGAAGTTCAAAAGAAAGTTGAAGAAGGGAAATATAGTTTATTTCTCCGTAGTACATATATGCGGGCTTTATGGAATTTGGTTGATTCTAACCGGAGTACCTAAATGGCAAACAATTATTCTTAGTAAGTACATTTTGCCTAGGTACCTGCCAATTACCTCTTATTATATCTCTAGCATAAAATAAATATTAAATTTAGTCAGATACAAATAATTCTATTTAGCAGAGATTACAAATTTTATTCAGTTTTTCTTTAGAAATTGCAAACCCACTTACGTACATTTCATTTTACAGAAATTACTGTAATTTTCAGTTTCTGTTAAAAAATTGTGAACAAGACTAGACATTCAACGGATGCACCTTGATGCTTAACAAGAGATTTTTTTCAGCAATTTTTCTTAACTATGTATCAATATTGGGCGTGACCGCGGGCTCCCATCGCCTATGGTCGCACCGCGCGTTCAAAGCGAAGCTGCCACTGCAGGTCCTACTGACAGTGATGAACACGATAGCTTTTCAATTCTCCGCAATCACTTGGGTCCGGGACCATAGAGCTCATCACAAGTACAGCGACACGGACGCGGACCCTCACAACTCTAAGCGAGGACTGTTCTTCTCTCACATCGGCTGGCTGATGTCGCAGAAGCACCCCGACGTGAAGGCGAAGGGACTGGGGATCGACCTGTCGGATGTGTACAACAATCCCGTGCTGAGGTTCCAACATGCGTGAGTACCTATTTTTTACTTTTTAACCCACTTCTGAGGTCTATTTCATGGCCTTGAGTGTATTTCTATTGACTGTAGTTTATGTTACTATTGGTGATACCGTGAATAGTTTTTTTAACCCTTGACGCAAAACCATCTAAAGATATATGATAAAACAAAGTACATATGCAGTTATGTTTTGAGCGATTTTCCAAATGGCTTTTAAAAAAAAAATAGTTCAAAAATAGTCGATAGATGGCATTAGACAAATAGTGTATCAAAATCCCTCTCTTTTTTATCTGTATAATCTATTGGTAGCTCTGTCGTGTAGCTGTCATTATCATCCTGTCACGTCCGTTTCGGTGTATTCAGCGTTTTGATAAATTTTGTTGCTTTTATTTTAGCATTCGTGTACCTTCTTGTGGATTTTACTTTTGACGACAACAGACTGTATACTGGTTTCTGATTTCTGCCACGATTGAAGACTTTTAGCTTTTGTCAAACAGTTTTGAATTTTTTTCTAGGACAAAATTTCACACCACAGATAAAATATGAAAACTTTTTGTGTTGACAATTGACATTGAAATGCATTTGACGTTGAGCGCCATCTATCGTGTATTATAAGAACACTCCCTGGAAAATCGCTCATGTGGCACGTGGCTTCGCATTTGCCATTTCCGCCCTTCTAAAAAAACATCCTTAATATGGTACTTAAATGTAAAAGTGTCATGTGTGTTTGAAAATAGTTTTACATTTTCATTTTCAGATACTATACGCCTCTCGCTGGTTTGCTCTGCTTCGTCTTACCACCCCTCATCCCCCTGCAATGGGGTGAGACATTCACCGTAGCATGGAACCTAAACTGCCTTCGATACATAACCAGTCTCCATTGCATATTTCTTATCAACAGCGCTGCCCACCTGTGGGGCACCAAACCTTACGACAAGACGATATCGCCGACGCAAAACATCGCGGTGTCTATCGCTAATCTCGGCGAAGGTTTTCATAACTACCACCACACGTTTCCTTTCGACTACAGAGCAGCCGAGTTGGGGAACAATATTCTGAATCCTACAACAAAGTTTATAGATTTCTTCGCGTGGATCGGATGGGCGTATGATCTTAAGACTGTTTCTGAAAATATGATAAAAGAGAGGTCCAAGAGGACCGGCGACGGAGGACATTTGTGGAGCTGAGTTGTGACTTGGATAAATAGTAAAATGTATTTAGTGTAATAAGTGATCCTAATTGCCTACAAAGCAAATAACTATTTTGTAATGTGATTGATTCCAAAAAAACGGATTATAGTTGTAAAAACCGGAGGGTTCAAATAAATGTGACAATCGTAAACGGTAGCATTTATGAGATACCTAAGATAGACTGCGCGTAGACGGAGTTGGGACAGCATTGACGCGATGTGTAAGCAGCATTGAATACGTTTTTAACGATTGTTATATTTATTTCATTCCTTCTCATTTATTCAGTCAAATTGTTTCTTCATTAAGTGTTATTCTAGTAGATTAGTATTACCTGTTGTATTATGAAACGACGAGTAATTAGTTAATAACATTCGTTTATTCAGGCTCAGTTTCACTCTATCTTGTACAAGAATATTTCAGCATAATTCCAGTTTTTCAATAACCGCGTAAAATCGGCTAGGCTTGTCAGGCTGAACTCGTTGACGAGACCACACTGACACATGGTAGACAAGGCCACAGATAATTAATAACTGTGATACTGGCTGGTTAGGCTGGCTTTGGCTTTGGCATGGCATGGCGACCGTAGAGGCTGACTGGTCTGGCTTGGCTAAGGCACGGTATGATGACCGTACTGCTTGACTATGGCATGGCTGGCTGGTCTAGGCAGGTCCCAAAATGAAGCGTTACAATCGGCCATTCTGCAACAAATTGCTCCCGCAATGGGAACAGCAAAGAAGGAATTACTATCTGGAAGGTCGATAAGATCATTAGTCTCTAACTGCCCATCAGAACCGCTGGCACTGTCAGTAACACGAGCGATGCTTTAGTATGGCCGCAAGGAATCTGCTGAAACCCTTATTTATATCCCCACTAACAGTGGCGTGCGCGTACCTAATGATAGAGAACAGGGCAAGCCTGACATACATATCGTGTTTATGATTAGATCTGACATTGTTAAATCCCTTGAAGTCCTGCAACTCTTCAGTAATAACCGTCGCCGGCCAGCTTTAACGGAGGCACTGAAGGCATGTTGATACTGACTTTTACTAGACCGACAATTATTAAAATTTTATTGTTAGACAGTGCAGTCACCAATTCATCCCAGTCAATTAGTAGGTACACTGATTTATTATCTTGTTCGCGAAATACACAAATCCGTTGTAGATTTTGCTAAAACATTCTAATTCTCTGTGAAATAATAAATATCACCTTCCTCGCCTATTAAAACATTCACATCCAAGATCATTACAAGAAACAATAGAATCTGTATCTGCATGTCTCTACATTTATGAAACTACATGTTTTGTTAGCAGCATATTTATTTGTACGAGACGGCTACTGATGTTTACTCGCGTAATAGGTACAGGGAATGGAGAGTAAAAGTAAAAGTTTTGTAAGCGAGAACTTCTTTGCCTATATCAGAAAAGCTGCTATCACATGAGCATAAACATTTTCAACCAACTACCTTTTATTATTAAAGTACAGCCCCTCAGGAGATCAAAAGTGTTTTACGTGCCCGGTTGCTAGATCATAGGTTTTATACAGATAAGGATTTTCTTGAGTTGAAATTGATAAATAAAAATTAGGATAAACTAATAAATTAGTCATTATTAGACAAATAAATATACGCTCACTAGATTTAGCTGGTATAATGTACTGATACAAATTCGTTATTAACGACGATTTAGGTAAATTACAAGACATATTTACAGTACCTCTACCATGAGTTGTCACAGTTAAGGCCCCAGTACACAATGGCCCATGCTGGCCCACGACAGGCCATCGCCATTGTGTACACGGGGCAATGGCGTATGATGGCGGACAATTGTCAACCGTGGCGCGCAATCGGAGAGTTGTCGGTTTTTTGAACACACTTCAAAGGAATCGTGGCGTAGCGTGGCCTGTGGTGTTCACACAATGGGCCATTGTTTAGTTTGTCACCTACAACTTTCAAGTTTATTGATTTATAATAATTGTAGTATTTTAGGTACGATGGTTTTAGATGAATGATGCATTTAATCGTATAGTAGACTCCCTGAAAATACCTATTTAAAAAAAAGAGACATTTCTTCTACGTCCGTCGCAAGTGGATTGCCAGGCAGCAATGAGACATGCGCCATTGTGTGAACACCAAGTGATCGTGGCCTACAGTGGTGCATTGCAAAGCGTGGCCCAGCATACGCCACTGTGTACTGGAGCCTTAAAATCGCCTGACTTTACTACAGTAGTTACGTCAATATTAGTATGACGAATTTTAGTACCCAACTATCCGCTAGAGGCGCTGTACAAATCTTCATACATTTTTTAACTACAGACGCTAGCTAGTATAGTAAATATAGTATAGTAAAAACTCATGGTAGAGCTACAGTTTTAACTCAAGATCTCACAAAAATCACTTTAGTTACAACAAAAACGCAGAGAGTATCAACTGACTCAATAACACTGTTCAATATGTCAACGTCAAGTCAGCTGTCAGGCGTCAGCCAAACGTCAAGCAAGAAAAATAGAAGAGGAAGAAGAGGTCTCACAGACGCACTCAACATACATCCCGTTCATCATCGCACATCTTGTAGAAATATTGCGCTCATATAAAATTTTTGTAATTTCGTTTAGAATCAATAAAAATCATTTTGTCATCTTCAAATAAACCCATTTATTGAAGAAGACCCCTTAGAACCTCACAAATAGGCTCTAACAAACACAATGTAAACTAACAGGTATAGTATAGTAGAGGTGTTGCGGCATGGAGACCAAGGACAGGAAAGAAGAGTGTTGGCCGTCCAGCAGCGAGATGAGCTGACAATATAGCTAACGTGGTGGGTAGCACATGGATGAGACTAGCACAGGAACGTGGAGAGTGGCACAAGAAATGGGAGGCCTATGCCTAGCAGTGGGTGAAATTTGTCTGCGGATGATGTTGATGATCAAACAAACAAAGGTGAAGACGGAGAGTATTCTTGTTTGAACTTTAGGCTGGGCAGCAGCAGAGCTTTTTCTCTATACAAATAGCTATAAAAACTACAACATACTACCACCAACTTACATAGGTTAGAACGGTACAGACAAATGCGCCCGCGAAGCCCCGTTGCAAGCTACGAGTGCGAGTGAGATGCATGCACCCGCGTATCACGTTGCTAGCGGGCTCGTTCGGAATACTTCGCTTTTCGGCTTGCATGAAACTACCGCGAACCCTTAGTACTCCTATCTGACATTACCAATGCCTTGGGCAAAACCTTGGGCAAACGTATAAGTCATCCAATGTAATATTAACCTTAGAAACACTGTGGCGATTGTATCGAACACTACGCGCGTGTCCCAGCACTAGCGCGGAGAAAAGCCGCCATTACTCTTTCGGCTATTTTCTGCTAGACATCTTGATTTTGTCATTCGCATAGTTTTATAAGTACTGTTTGATGCGTGCTTGTAAAATACTAGGACTAGCTGCTTCGTTCGATTTTACTTGTTTCGCTCAATGACACGCTTTGTTTGAACTAGACGCTTTTACTGTCATAACTGCACAAGTCGCGGTAACGAAACTGTCACCGTTTGGCTTTTGATCTGTCAAATGTCATGTGTACGTTTACGGCGGGAATACGACGAGTGAGTGCAAATCACCAAAAGACAAATGCGACAGACGAACTGGTAAATACCAGCTTGGTGCAGAATGGAACCAGCGTTTATTAAATACAGGATTTTACAACACGTTTTGGCTTAGACATCAAACGCTGCTAACTTATTGCAGTATCGACTAGCAAAGCCCCATGCTAAGATTTAAGTTTGGCACAAGAATAAGATGGCAGGCAAATAGCAAAACTAACGGCTTTAAGGTCAACTTTCAAAGAAGGCAATTGGCTATATGGCATGTCTGATAACTAACCTGGCTTTGGCTAACTCTTCTCAACTCATGAGAAAATCTCTCATGACGCTCTCCACATGACGCTCTGGTCACAGGTGTTAATGGCTTTGAAGTGGTACGGCGTAACGCAGACGTAATTGTCTGTTCTGTTTCTCAGAACTTGCACTTTGATTATGGCTACGCGTGGAAGCAAGGATTCTTCGTTTGACGTGTTCACCTAAATCCTCTGCATCATTTTCTGTCATAAGATTTAAATTCCGGTGTAGCGTAGCTTAGCCGTTGCTTTCTTAACATTATATTTTCGTCATTTATCTGGCTGATCAATCTTATGTGGCAACCCTTAGAGAATATTTTTAGTCGTGACTCACACTCCATTGAAAATTGTCCATTCTCCTTTGTATGTTCAAGACATTGATTTGGCTTCCTGTACCGATGTAGGTAGGCTTCAATAAATACTTCTATAACTGTAATTCTGACATTGCTTTTGTCATTGACTTGTCATAGGTACCAATACAGGCGTTATCAAATACACCGTTGATCTTTTCTTTTATGTCCAACAGTTATGCAATAAAATATTTCTGTAGCACCTTTCTTGAATAATAGTTCTGAATCATCGTGATATCTTTGATATTGCTTTTCACAACAAAAGAGGCAGGAACCAAAAATCATTGGCAGAAACATTTAAATGTATGCTGGTACTTGGGTAGCTGGCGAACACTGGATGAGAAGGGCCAAAGACCGGGCTCAGTGGCGCGTCTTGGGAGAGACCTACGTCCAGCAGTGGACTAATATAGGTTGATGATGATGATGATGATGGTACTTGGGCAATGTATCTTTGTGCGCCACATTTGAAACACTGTAGTCTTGTAATCAGTGTGCGCGCGTCCTAAATAGGTAGCGTGTGCCCTGTTTTCTCTTCTTGAAAGCTCTACAAACTTCTGGCGCTGTCCCTCAGAAGACATCGAGATCACATAAGAAAGCTTCATACAATCACCAGTGGGCTTAGTTTGAGTTTTGCACATGTTTTGAACGTATCGCCTTCGCAGTGTAAGCCACCAATTTTGTATGGAGATCTAAGCAGAGCCCCCTATAAGATTTTTTGAGAAGCTTGCATTGCGAGTATTTGGGTAGCCTACGTAGCGAAGTCGCCACGTAGGTAATCGCAAGATGACCATCGCATGCGATGATGTTTGACCGTTACGCTGTTTTATGCGAGTTTGAGCGACAGTTAGACGCCTCTGCGATTGCGTCTCCGGCTTGCTCGGCGATATCGCAGCAACACCGCAAATTTCTTGGTGTGGCAGTACTAACTATTAGCCTATCTGTGCGAAATGGTTCGAGTTTGAACCAAAATAGGGTTCATATCTAAAATTATATTGGAATAGGAACCAATATTTATAGTAACAACTCACATAATTATAAATAAATTTGCAAATTATATTAATTGCAGTGTTTATAACTTCTAAGAAGTAAAAACATAGTGAAAGTGGTGACTCATAAGTTTTATTTGTGCTAGTGTAGTTTTGCAAAAATCAAACGAGAAACGGAGCTCCCAAAGCACCAAGCGACTCTGTTGATGGTCATTCCAAGGCCGAGCTGCTTTTGGATCTCCATCCAAGCAAAGACACTTTGCTTATATATTTCGCAAAGACTGGAACACGCTTGCCTAGGACTCCTTCTCTGTTATGATACTCCTATGGTAAAGGTGAGTTATTTTTTTTGCTAAACTGTCTTTGCAGGTTGTTTCTTACCATTGCTTTTATTTACAAAAGGTCTCAAGATTATATTTATTAGTGTTAAATATCATGTATTTATATTCACCTTTTCTATCATCAGGGATCTTGTGAAGAACTAGAAACGCAGTAGGACATTTATATATCAGCTTTTATTCAAATTAATACCATCGTCATTTCGTGCACACACAGAACCAACTATTGCAGACATTACACTGTCAATCTGTCATTTATTATAAAACATAGATATTCTACAAAGAGGTTCTAATCTACAATAATCATACTTCAACACACCTCCTTGATTTTGTAGAACAACAACACAGTAAATACTAAATTAAACTTAAAATCAAAATTAAAATTGAAATCCTTTCTCTCGTTATACAATCAAAAAAAAAAAACAATTAACAATACACTCAATAATTAAATTCTTCTAACATTTGTTAACTCACAATTCACAATTAATAAACATCTTACTTAATATTTAAAAGATCTCTAAGTTTTTGAAACTTTGTTTTTCCTAAGGACTTAGTTAGGATATCTGCTAACTGATCTTCAGTATTTATTTTAGTTACATTAATAATTCCTTTCTTTTCATAGTCATACACGAAGTGATAGCTAATATCAATATGTTTTGAATTTTTACAAAATTTACCGTTTTTAGAAAGAGCTATGGCACCACTATTGTCTTCAAATATTTTAATTGGTTCTTTGACCACTACATCTAAATCACTTAGAACTCCTTTCACCGGCAAAACCTCCTCTACGCAATCTGCCAACGCATAATATTCAGCATGAGTTGACGCTCTTGATACTATCTTTTGTTTATGCGTTTTCCACATTACAGGGTTATTATACACTCTTATTACAATTCCTGTGGTCGACTTCCTATCATTTTTATCAGCTGCCCAATCGGCATCTACAAACGCATCTAAGCTATCATCAAACACATCATTATAACATAGTTTTTTATTTCGTGTAAAATACAAATATTTTAAAACTCTTAACGCATATTTATAATGTGTATCGCTATAACAATTTTGAAATCTGCTTAAATAATTCACACTGTATGACACATCTGGTCGCGTACCACTTGCAACATATAAAAGTGCTCCTATTAAACTTCTATACTTCAGATTGTCATTTACTTCACCAGGTTCAAGTGCCAAATTCTGTTCCATCGGTGTCTCATACTTTTTAGCTTCCATCACATTAAACTTCTCCGCTAAACTTTCAATATATTTTTCTTGACTCAATGTCATTTTCTTCTGTTTAGGGTCATATTCAACATCTATTCCCAAATACTGTTTCACTTTTCCCAAGTCTTTCATTCGAAATCTATTTTTAAGCATATTCTTGACTTCTTGAATTTCGTTAACATTTTCTCCGCAAATTAAAATATCATCCACATATAAACACAAATATATCTTTACATTATTTACACATCCTGTGTATATACAATAGTCATAATCTGACCTTTTGAATTCAATGCTTGTCATAAATTCGTGAAAACACTCATACCAATCTCTTGGACTTTCTCTTAAACCGTATAGAGCTTTCTTTAGTTTACAAACTTTTCCATTTTCAACATCATATCCATCTGGTGGATAAATGTATACCTCAGATTTGATTTTTCCATTCAAAAATGCTGTTTCTACATCCATACTTTCTATGTGCCAGCCTTTGACACAAGCTATCGACATTAAAGCTTTCATTGTAATCATTCTT
The DNA here is from genome assembly GCA_932527185.1 of Ecliptopera silaceata. Taxonomy (NCBI): domain Eukaryota; kingdom Metazoa; phylum Arthropoda; class Insecta; order Lepidoptera; family Geometridae; genus Ecliptopera; species Ecliptopera silaceata. The sequence continues at coordinate 700,801 of OW052208.1, read as the reverse complement.
GCAACAGGTGAGTATATTTCTTCATTTTCATCATAAGCCTGTTGGAATCCTCTTGCTACTACTCGTGCCTTATGTCTGCCATTTGATTTTATTCTAAAAATCCATTTCACATCTATTATCTTATTATTCTCTGGGGCATCCACAATTTCCCATGTGTTATTTTGCTCTAGACTATTAATCTCATCATTCATAGCATTTTTCCATAATTTTGCTTCATTGCCTTTCATCGCTTCTTCATATGAATCAGGTACTCCGGCATCACATACATTTACATACACTACATGATCCTTATACTTCTCAGGTAACTTTCTTTCTCTTCTTGGGCGACTTGGTATAACTTCCTCAACTTCACGTGCTTTCTGTCTTTTATCTTCTTCATCTTCCACTGTGTCATAAAATTCATCAAGTTCATTTATATCTTCTTTCTTCGATTCATCTTTCTTATGAGGTTCATCTTCGTTTGGCTCATCATTTGTTTCTTCTATTTGGAATTTTATAACTTGCGCATCTGGTTCAATAAACGTAACGTGGCGACTTGTTACTATTTTATCGTTGACTAAAATCTTATATCCAGTATCTGTGTATCCCACTAGTACACCTTGTATCCCCTTTGGATTCAGCTTCGATGATCTGGTTTCTTCTGGAACTCTCACAAAACATTTACTTCCAAAAATCTTTAAATATTTTACATCTGGCTTGCGACCGTAAAATATTTCGTATGGACTTTTCCTTTCAGCAGTATTGGTAAGTAATCTATTTCCTAAATACGCTGCTGTTAAAACACATTCTGGCCAGTAACATTTGTCAAGTTTTGCTTCAGACATCAAACACCTTGCACGATCCATAACAGTTCTGTTAAATCTTTCAGCTACTCCATTGAGTTCATGTGTATATGCTGGACCGGGTTTGATATAAATTCCTTCTTGCTTTGCGAACGTATAAAAATCTCTATTGAGATACTCACGGCCATTGTCGCATCTCATTTCTTTTACTCTTTTGCCAGTCTGGTTGCGCATCGTGTTCACATACGTCCTGAAACACTCAAAAACATCACTTTTATTTTTAATTACACAAACTACAGCTTGCCTACTATAATCATCAATGAAAGAAACAAAATATCTCTTACCGTCTCTTCCTGTTGGCGTTATTGGACCATTGACATCTGTGTGCACAATCTCTAATAATTCAGTGGCTCTACGTCGATTATTTTCAAATGGTAAATTCGTCATTTTATTCATTAAACATATTTCGCACTGAACGTAACTATCATCTAATTTTTCAGGTAAACCGTTTAGTAAATTATACCTACACATTTCTTTTATTTTAGCAAAATTAGCATGACCTAAAATCCTGTGCCATTTCTCTTTCTCAGACATTATTTTATCAGTCGTGTATGAACTATTTCCATTATTATTATAAATTACCTTGCCTTCTAATTCATATAATTTATTATTTTTCCTTGCTACTGATATTAAATTATATTTCGAATCATAAATTTCCGCCGTTTCGTTTTTAAATTTGATCATGTTACCTCTATTTACAATACTTGATACGCTGAGTAAATTTCTTTTCATACTTGGTACATAATATACATTCTGTATTTCTATTTTGTGTGAACGACTTCCTACTTGAAAGTTCATCATTACATTTCCTATCTTCTCGGATATGAGAGCAAAACCGTCTCCTACTCTTATATTAACTGAATTGTCTAATTTTCTAAACTTACAAAAGTATTTGTCATTGTTTATGATGTGGTCACTGCATCCACTATCTATTAGCCAATTTAAGGTTTCTTTACCTTCTATTTGTCTTTCTCCGGCTAATACTTCAACATTGAAAACATGTCCATTGTTACCTTGTCCTCTATATCCTCTTTTATAACCTCTGCCTCGGCGACCGCCTCTACGTCCTCCACGATAGTTCTGTTTCAATTTTGGGCAATCTCTTCTATAATGGCCTATCTTATGGCACTCATAACAATTTTCATTTTTGACATTATCATACGATCTGGAACTACTAGCGAACGATTGTTCTGCTGTATTCATCTCCTTTTTCTTAAAATCCAGCATAATCTTTGATTTTACATACTCCACAGTCTGTGCTTCTTTGGGCATGGCATCCACGATATTTACAATATGATCTAGCCCGCTCGGTAGTGATAGTAGTAAGTAGTTTAGTCTGTCTTCCTCTGACACTGCTTCACCCGCATTCTTTAATTCATTTATCTGTTTTTCAAATATTTGCAGATATTCCAAAGGATTTTCATTTTCTTTAAATTTTGTCTCTAGCACCTTCCGCTTCAGTAACAATTTGTTGGCGCATCCTTTTGTTATATACATGTCATCTAATTTCTTTATCATTTCATAAGGCGTTTTCTCGGCGATGATAATATCTAGTTGGGTGTTTGATAAACTATTTACAATGTAATTTGCCGCTTTCAATTTCATGTCGCTCCACGCACTTTCTGTAATGTCTTCTAATTTTGTGTCATTTTCAATAGCTTTTATACATTTTTTTAATTCAAGAAACAATTTTAGACGGAATTTCCATTTAACATAATTGGTTCCATTAAATATAGGCAGCTGGAACTCTTCTTTGCCTTCCATGGTGGCTTCCATAAAATTTCTCAATTTTCCGTAGTAGTGAGAAAAAAAATCTTCTTTTGTTTTTTTTACAACGCGTCCATGTCAAATATTTTCAACCACGCTCTGCTACCATGTTAAATATCATGTATTTATATTCACCTTTTCTATCATCAGGGATCTTGTGAAGAACTAGAAACGCAGTAGGACATTTATATATCAGCTTTTATTCAAATTAATACCATCGTCATTTCGTGCACACACAGAACCAACTATTGCAGACATTACACTGTCAATCTGTCATTTATTATAAAACATAGATATTCTACAAAGAGGTTCTAATCTACAATAATCATACTTCAACAATTAGATCTCATTATCTAACCACCCAAACAAGAAAGGATAGGTTAGAATGGTAATTTCAGTAAAAATCTAGATAAAATGTACTATACCTGAGAATTGGTATTTTGTGAATGTCTCATATTGTCATTTATATTGATTATCCTACTTTCTGTATCTATAGGATCATTGATGGAATTGACTAAGTACTCAATCTTTCAGAATTACAAATTCTTTTTGTCTTTTCCTGTTACTTTTGTCACCTAATCACTTACCAATAACTTCCATAAAGGAAACATAACTTATCTAAACAGCTTATACACCACCTACTCAGCGAATGACACTTACTACCATAACTAAATTACTGTTTTTATTCATTCAGGTCAGGATAAAGGTGGTACCGATGGAAGTGTAAAGAATGAAGGATGTGTGATCAACTGGTCCGGAGAACAGTTTTGAGAGCAAGCTAATCGGTCAGTTTAATCTTATTGAAACTGTTTATATATTATTGTGTACTTTTAATTTATCCTACTTTCTGTACAACCATCAGTCAGGGAATTGACTAAGTACTCAATCTTTCAAGGACATTTTTACTTCTTGTACCTAATCACTTACCAATAGCTTAACTAAGTACTCAATCTTTCAAGGACATTTTTACTTCTTGTACCTAATCACTTACCAATAGCTTTCATAAAAAAAACATTACATACTCTCACCTTGCTGTATAACTTATAATATTTTCCATAGTTTATTCAGTACTATCTACTGTAAAGCCAAGCATAAGTAGAGAATAAAAACTCTGATTTTTATACCTAAAATCTGATACCGATGAACCTTATGATTTATCTAATCAGCTTTTACACCACCTACTCAGTGAATGACATTTACTATCATAACTAAATTAGTGTTCATATTCATTCAGGTCAGGATGGTACCGATGGAAGTGTGAAGAATGAAGACAAGGATGTGTAATCAACTGGTCCGGAGAACAACTTCAGAGCAAGTTATTCAACTTGGTCAGTTTAGTTTTATTGATACTGTTTGTATATTATTGTGTAGTTCTAAATTATTTAATAATATGTCTAAAACATTCATTTGTTGTAAACAATTGAGTATTCAAAGACAGACCTTTATATTCTTTAATTTTGGTGCATCTACTGATATTTTTGTCTTTGTTACAGATTATTGAAAGCAGAGCTGCACTACTCGGAAAGCTCAAAAGTCAACCAAAATTTAAACTCTATGTTACTGCTACACTAACTTTGAGTTGCTCAAAACACTACAATGGTGATATTATCAGATCGAATTCCAATCTCATGTTTCTTGAACCAATTTATAAATATTTCAAAGATTTTAATAATGTTATAGGTAGTAAGTATTATTCACTTCAAATACACACACTTATTCAAATAAATATGTAGCTGTTTTAATTTTATTCCAAAAAAAAAACCAGTAAGCCAACAAAGAACTAATTTATATATATTTGGTATGTACTGTACATCAACTAAACTTTAAATATTATTATCTGTTGAAACTATATGTATTGAAGGCAGTTCGCTGAACTTGTCTCAGTGTATCTGACTGTGTTCCTTGTTCAGCCAAGTGTTGTTGCAGTGCCACTGCCAAGATAGTACTAGATGACAACTTCAGATCTGGCCCCAGCGGCTGAAATAGTATTTGATAGTTATATTACTATGAATATATTAGTGGCCTCCTAGTTTCTCACAGGTAGCCTTTATAAAAAACATAAACTTTAAATACCCTATATTACTCGGCTTCATTCCTTCAAGAATTTTTAATATCAGAGTTTTTACTTTAATCCAAACAAACAAAGCTATCTTCATTATAATATTAGTATAGAGAAGGAATAAGAATTATCATAAAGAATTAGGAATAGAATTTTTATTTCAGTTGTCAAAAAATCTAAATATCAGCTTCAAGTTCTACCACCGATGCAGCTAGCAGCTAGTTAAGTGGATTGACTTCAGCCTCATGCCAATCTAGAAGCATAGCATTAGTTGAAAACAATGCATTTGAAAAGAAGTCACATCCCGGACAACATAATATAATGTTATACTCATAGTTTGAATAGCTGTCTCATATAAAATATTTTTATTTATCTATTGAGCATGCAAGTTTATTATGAAGTACAAACCTGTGACCAATTGGCTTCGAATACAAGGACTCAAACTGAACAAGCTTGTAGGAAAAACAATAGTTTTGAAACATATTGAGTGTGCGAGTTCTCCTAAACCTCAAAGCTGTGACAGGGCTCCTACCCGTCAATTACGTATAATCTTTTAAGTTACTGATCAGTTACTGATATTGTTTTCTTCGTGCCTGAAATGAGTAACATTAGATATTAAGTAAGATAAAGCATTCAAAGGTATTATTAGGTATATTTTAAACAAGGTGTTTGTTTCTGATAATCTGAGTTTACATAGACTTATCCATCCAGTTTGAAACACTCTCAATAATATATTATAAACAGTGATAAAATTAGATACATACTCATTTAAAAAGATCGTTCATTACATTTTCATATATCGTATCTTGATATTAGTTTCAACTATTACAACTTTCTCACTGATAAAGTGTTTTTTATTGTTCAAGACATAAACTACATGTTATTTTATTATTAGAATTGATTAAATAACCTGCAAAATCTGCAAATAGAACTTTTTTATTCATAAAGTAGGGTGCCGTGATTACACAACCAAGGAAAACACAGCCACGGAATGTACAGCCCGGAATCGGTGACCATTTTGGCATCCAATTCCGGGCTGTGCATTCCGTGGCTGTGTTTTCCTACTGTGTTGTACATTCCCGACACGTGTTGGGAATTTGATGCCAAATGACGTCATAGCATATGCTTCGTTTGCACTTACTCAAATTTTTCGTTTAGCCGATCATGTACAAGTAGCTAACTATGCCACTGTCAAAATATTATTTTTAAACTTATTTTTTTTCATGCGTGATGCGTCACAGTAGGTGCGAGGAGCGAAGCGACGAGCGTTAGTTTGATATAGAAAACCGCGCCAGAACCTACATGCGTTTAACCATTTGCCAGACAACAATCAGAAAAACGAAGTTAGGAACTGTAATGATCGGTTGTTGGACCTAGTGTTAGTTTCAGAGGTCATGGATGATGTGAGTGTGTGCACCGCAGACGAGGCATTGGTGCCAGTGGACACACAACACCCACCACTAACGATCATGGTGACGCGCGCATCTCGTCCTGTAGTTTTGGCTGAGTCAAAACCCGTTCTTAATGATTGGAACTTCTCAAAAGCTGACTATCACTCGCTGTACTCGTCGATAGCGTCACCAAATTGGACCCCATTATATGAGATGCGGGACTCAGAAGAAGCTTCAGATTATTTCTACGGATCGCTTAATAATATTTTTGACATGTGGGTACCTAAGAAACGACAAAAACGGGAAAACTCGAGGTATAGCTATCCAAATTGGTATACGGCTGATTTAATACGTGGAATAGAACGCAAAGCTAGACTGCATAAGAGGTATAAGACAAGCGGAACCAGGAAGGACTATTTGGCATTCTCAGAAAGCAGATCAGAAATAAAAGTCATGATACATGCAGCTCAGGAGCATCATCAAGAGCAAATTCAGAGTAATAAAGTCAGTGACCCCAAATCATTCTGGAACTACGTGAGATCAAGACAGGGAGCGACGAGTCGTAACAAAATTACTCATAATGGAATTACATTACCTGATGCGGATTGTGCGGAAGAATTCGCGAAATACTTCCACTCGGTATATGGCAGTACCCCAGCAAAACTAGATGTGGCTGAGGCGGAGGCACATAGTCGCGCCGGTGCTGCACGCCGCGCCTGTTCAGTGTGCCGCGCGGCAGAACCAACTTGTTGGCTAAATCGCCTCTTATCCGCGCCATGCACACACTCAATCTAGTAGCAGAGAATGTTGACGTGTTTTATGTTTCTCTGAATGAATTTACAAAGGCCACAATGTTTATTTTATGTTATTCTTGACAATGAGTTTGTGTTGTGTTGTATGTTTGTTTTTAATTTTTTTTTTATTAGTATAAAATTTGATTTGCATGAAATAATTAATGACATATTATTATTATTGACATACATTATTATTATTGTAATTGTATAATTTATTTGAGCACAATGACAACGAGTAATTTATTAATTATTAATTTTATAAAATATAACTACACTATTACATTAGGATAACCCTGTTAAAATAGATGTAAGTAAATGAAATAAATAAATAAAAAATTATTGAATTGGATTGTTTTCTTTTCATATTATAATCTGTGCAGTTTATCTTTATCAAAATGGGATAGTAACATTTTAATCTTTGGTTTCATCTAAACGAAACATAGGCTAGGCTTTCGACCTATCAGAGCAATGGTCGCCAATTCCATGGTCGTGTTTTCCACGGCTGTACATTCCGTGGTTGGACATTCCCAACACATGTCGGGAATGCGTAGCCCGTATATCATGCACATTTTGGCTGCGAATTCCTGGTTGCGTATTCCTGGCTGTGCTTTCCGTGGTCGTACATTCCGGGTCGTGCTTTCCATGGTTGTACATTAACCGGACCCCTAAAGTAGACAACAGTGTTGCCAAGTCTAGCAAATTTAAAGTACCACAAAAATCATAAAATAATAATTAAAAAAAAAGTATTTATTGCAGATCTCGCTTTCTATGGATTTTAGGCAATATGAATATAAAACATAGGTATAATGTAGAAAATTAAATTCTCTATAACTTTCGTTGAGACGTTTTTTTAAATATTTGGAATCATTTTCGAGATAGCTAAATTGATATGTAAAAATCGTTATTTTACACTTTATTGAAAATGTCTGACTTTCCATGGGTTTTTTGTATGCTACATTATATTATATAATATATTTATTATTATCGAATACTAATGTTTAAAACTGCGCGTGCTCTGCCCTCATATCTCAAAAATAGTTAAAGATATAAAAAAAAAGTTTGTACAAAAGTTGTAGAGATTTTAATTCTCTATGATATATATTCTACATCTATATAGCATAAAACCAATAAGAAACGATATATCTACAATAAATGTGTAAAATAACGAATTTTCACTTTTGACTTTGACTATCTTGACAATGGTACATGCTATAAAAAAATGTCTTTACAAAAGTGGTAGAGAGTTTAATTCTCTATGATATATATTCTACATTTATATAGCATAAAACCAATGAAAAACGATATATCTACAATAAATGTGTAAAATAACGAAATTTTCACTTTTGACTTTGACTATCATACAAATGGTACAAGTTATAAAAAAAGACCTTGGCAAAAGTGGTAGAGAGTGTTATTTCCTACAATTATATGAAATATTTTTTTATTATATTATTATCAGAAAAGCCTGAGTTTTTATATAGTTGGTATATTTCAACTGTAGTCCCTATAATCTTCGTAGAAATAACGGTTTTAATGAAGGATAACATTTTATAATATGCTTTTTTTGTAGCTACTACTCACGGCAAAGTGTTCTTTCATACTTCATTTTTTAAATTACATCCTTATTATTATTTTGACCACAACATACACGATCGAAAGTACGCTATTTTTGCTAATATTCGAAAACCTTGTCTACAATTAATAAATTTCTCAGTTGTTAATTAATAAATCGTTTTTTTTAATACATACAACTGGACAGGGATGCTCGTAGACCAAGAAGCAGACCACCAGCCCGATGGTCCAAAGACATTATGGAGCGAGCCGGGAATCAGTGGATGAGAGTCACAAGGGACCGTAAAGAATGGCATAATAAATAGGAGGCCTATAATCAGCAGTGGGTGCCAACGGGCTGAAATGATGATGATGATGACATACAACTTTTGAAGAATCATTCTTTGATATGCATACTTATAGCTTGGCAAAAAAGAGTAGAAAATCCGGAGGCCGCCACTGTGCTGCTCATATGGCAACCCGCTGTGACCGTATAGCGTACCAACCTAGTCTTGATACTTTTGTTACTATTTTTTTATACAAATGGTTTATCTATTAAAATCAGTATCATTTAATTAAACCATAATTTATTACCTAATAATAAATATATTATGCTAGTAGGTAATAGGTACTTTGTTTTTAAAATTTTCTCTATTTTTTTCTGGGATTAAAATAAGACGCAGATACAATGTTATTGTTATTAATCTAATATATTTTCCTCCAAATATTCCACCCCCTCCATTTGTTTTCCAACTGTTTTTTAGGACGACCTTTTCTATTTTTTCCGGGTGTAGAAAATACGCCTTTGTTTCGATCTCCTTCCAGCACGTCTCTTCTTACAGTGCTTACTGATTTACCTGAGGTGAATAAATAAATATACAAACAAAATAATAATAATAATACATTTTTGGTAAATTTCTAATTGTAATGATTTTCATTCAACAATAAAGTTATGTAGAAAACGAATTTAAATTTACATATTGCAAAGTACGCCACTCAAGTATCAACACTGATCTGTCGCACTATACCAAAGTAATGTTAGACAAAATGTAAACATAACCTATGTGCTCGATGATTATTGTTCAAAATTCCACATTTCGTATGCAAGCTATTCAAAACAGAATAGGATTCATCAATTTACACTTAATTCATCTAAAAACAACAATACAAACAGTTACATACCTGTCATATCAGCGGTTCTTAGGTAAACATAGTTGAGATCGGTAAGAATGGTTTTGGCCTCTTTTTCTGCCAAACATCGCCTATAAACCTTATAAATAATTTGTCTGCCAGCACTTCTGATGGTTTTATTAATTTTTAAGTTAGTTTTATCACGCTTTTATGGCACAAATTATAAATAGTATAAACTTGCGAACTTTGTTTACATCAAACAATTCAAACGTCATAATTTTTTAAATGTTGCCAGCCAACAAAAAAATTAGTTCCGTTTCTACACTTTTTTGCCAAGCTAGACATATCTTTTTATAACCGTGAAACGTTTCTGTTTATAAAAATCTTATTTGAAAGCTCGCCAATTTCACAGAACTCAACGAAGGGACTCTACTCACAGTATTTTACTCAAACATTTTGAAGCCTATTATTTTTGTTTGTTTCATATTCACCTATTTATTGTGAAAATATTTTCCCATAACAATTACCCTAAGCATCCAATAATAAATTTAGTTGTGCACACTGAATCCGGCTAATTTCGTTTAGAACTATCTGTAACTTTTTTTACAAAAGTGATAATATAACATTAATATTTCTTTTAAAAATATTATAAATATAATTTTCATACGAATTTTCATGTTTGAGCATATTTATATAAATAACCTAATTTTAAGAATAGCATTATTGGGAAAATGACGTTGACTCTTTGATATTGAATGACAAGACACTAACATTGACATTTTAACACATAGTTCGGTTTCAAATCAGTCAAAATCGAATGAAATGAACGAAACAAACATCAAAACAGCCAAGGACCAACTAAACAAACCTAATCTGTCAATTTCAAATACTATTTCCGGTATCGCAGGGGCGATACCTGGCAGAAGCTGCTACGTATGTACTCGTACTCGCTAAGTAACGTGGCGTAGGCTTCGTAGCGACTGCGTCTAATTTAGCTATCGTATATGCGACAGCTAAAAGTGAGCGCGCCCGCACTAGGGGTACTGGTCGCTTATATTTTTCGTTAACATTGCTTCTTACGAACTGCGTCAAATGCTCTCTCTGGATACAATTCTCTGAGGTATAGACCAGGCTCGATAGGTTTTAAAAACAAAGAAATTAATAGCAGGATGAAACCCATTAGAAAAGGTAGAGAATATTATAAAAACATAAGGAAAAATAATTTACGGGCGATCTGAGTTCGGGAAGGGGGTGGGGGTGGGCTTTTAAGGGTAAAAAACGCTTTTACTCGATTTCCGGCAAAACTAAAAGTCCTATGGAAAAAAGTCAAATGGCAAAGTTGTAGGTAATTAAAAGATCTAAAACTTTTGCATACACACTTTTTTCACATAACCTCAAGATGTATGTGAAAAATTCAAAAAACCAAGTTTTTGGTTTTTTATTAATATCTTTTACAAACAATTATATTTTTTCACTAAATTTGGTGAAAACTTACCTCTTTATGTTCCAAATACGCTGTAATTTATTCGATTAGAAATATATATTTTTATCACCTTATTTTGATAAAATATCGAAAAAATATCCTTATTTTCAATCGAAAATTCATCCGTCAAAATATCAGCTTTCTTCAAAAAGTTGATATGTTTTCTGTTCGTTGAAATATCTTCTTTTCGATAGTGAAAAAAAATATATATGTTACCATAGAAAATCTTCTCAGAAAATGCAAAAAAAAAAGTTAGTGAAAAAAAAAATTGTGGGATAAAACCCATTAGAAAAGGAAGAGAATATTATAAAAATATAAGGAAAAATAATTTACGGGCGATCTGAGTTCAGGAAGGGGGTGGGGGTGGTCTTTTAAGGGTAAAAAACGTTTTTTCTCGATTTCCGGCAAAACTAAAAGTCCTATGGAAAAAAGTGAAATGGCAAAATTGTAGGTAATTAAAAGATCTAAACCTTTTGTATGCACACTTTTTTCACATAACCTCAAAATTGATGTGAAAAATTCAAAAAACCAAGTTTTGGGATTTTTTCAAGAAATTTGGTGAATACTTACCTCTTTACGTCCCAAATACGCTGTAGTTTATTTGATTAGTTACATTTTTATTTATATAAAATCAGATTTTTAAAAGATATTAATAAAAAATCAAAAACTTGGTTTTTTGAATTTTTCACATACGTCTTGAGGTTATGTGAAAAAAGTGTGCATATAAAAGGTTTAGATCTTTTAATTACCTACAATTTTGCCATTTCACTTTTTTCCATAGGACTTTTAGTTTTGCCGGAAATCGAGAAAAAACGTTTTTTACCCTTAAAAGACCACCCCCACCCCCTTCCTGAACTCAGATCGCCCGTAAATTATTTTTCCTTATATTTTTATAATATTCTCTTCCTTTTCTAATGGGTTTTATCCCACAATTTTTTTTTCACTAACTTTTTTTTTTGCATTTTCTGAGAAGATTTTCTATGGTAACATATATATTTTTTTTCACTATCGAAAAGAAGATATTTCAACGAACAGAAAACATATCAACTTTTTGAAGAAAGCTGATATTTTGACGGATGAATTTTCGATTGAAAATAAGGATATTTTTTCGATATTTTATCAAAATAAGGTGAAAAAAATATATATTTCTAATCGAATAAATTACAGCGTATTTGGAACATAAAGAGGTAAGTTTTCACCAAATTTAGTGAAAAAATATAATTGTTTGTAAAAGATATTAATAAAAAACCAAAAACTTGGTTTTTTGAATTTTTCACATACATCTTGAGGTTATGTGAAAAAAGTGTGTATGCAAAAGTTTTAGATCTTTTAATTACCTACAACTTTGCCATTTGACTTTTTTCCATAGGACTTTTAGTTTTGCCAGAAATCGAGAAAAACCGTTTTTTACCCTTAAAAGCTCACCCCCATCCCTTTCCCGAACTCAGATCGCCCGTAAATTATTTTTCCTTATGTTTTTATAATATTCTCTTCCTTTTCTAATGGGTTTCATCCTGCTATTAATTTCTTTATCTTTTTGTCATTTTTCAAGCTATCTACCCCGGACTAGTAAGCTTCAAATAATGCAAGAAACGCCTGGAGCTGTCACTTAGAATGCAACGAAAACATACGGGGACCATACTTTGATAATATTTCGGCAATCATGTTGAAATCGTGAAATTTTCTTCTTTTTGCTTGAAACTATGGGACAAGTGACGCAGCGCAACAATCTGGACAAGGTCTAACGATGTGACTTACTTCGAAATGGCGAATCGCTCTGTTGAGGTTCATTTCATAGCAGGGATTTGAATATTTTCTGTTTATAGGATCTTCATTGTTATCGTTGTGGCTTTGCTGTACCCCTAGTGCGGGCGCGCTCACTTTTAGCTGTCGGATATACGATAGCTAAATTAGACGTAGTCGCTACGAAGCCTACGCCACGTTACCGAGCGAGTACGAGTACATACGTAGCAGCTTCTGCCAGGTATCGCCCCTGCGATACCGGAAATAGTATTTGAAATTGACAGATTAGGTTTGTTTAGTTGGTCCTTGGCTGTTTTGATGTTTGTTTCGTTCATTTCATTCGATTTTGACTGATTTGAAACCGAACTATGTGTTAAAATGTCAATGTTAGTGTCTTGTCATTCAATATCAAAGAGTCAACGTCATTTTCCCAATAATGCTATTCTTAAAATTAGGTTATATACATAAATATGCTCAAACATGAAAATTCGTATGAAAATTATATTTATAATATTTTTAAAAGAAATATTAATGTTATATTATCACTTTTGTAAAAAAAGTTACAGATAGTTCTAAACGAAATTAGCCGGATTCAGTGTGCACAACTAAATTTATTATTGGATGCTTAGGGTAATTGTTATGGGAAAATATTTTCACAATAAATAGGTGAATATGAAACAAACAAAAATAATAGGCTTCAAAATGTTTGAGTAAAATACTGTGAGTAGAGTCCCTTCGTTGAGTTCTGTGAAATTGGCGAGCTTTCAAATAAGATTTTTATAAACAGAAACGTTTCACGGTTATAAAAAGATATACATATCAAAGAATGATTCTTCAAAAGTTGTATGTCATCATCATCATCATTTCAGCCCGTTGGCACCCACTGCTGATTATAGGCCTCCTATTTATTATGCCATTCTTTACGGTCCCTTGTGACTCATCCACTGATTCCCGGCTCGCTCCATAATGTCTTTGGACCATCGGGCTGGTGGTCTGCTTCTTGGTCTACGAGCATCCCTGTCCAGTTGTATGTATTAAAAAAAACGATTTATTAATTAACAACTGAGAAATTTATTAATTGTAGACAAGGTTTTCGAATATTAGCAAAAATAGCGTACTTTCGATCGTGTATGTTGTGGTCAAAATAATAATAAGGATGTAATTTAAAAAATGAAGTATGAAAGAACACTTTGCCGTGAGTAGTACCTACAAAAAAAGCATATTATAAAATGTTATCCTTCATTAAACCGTTATTTCTACGAAGATTATAGGGACTACAGTTGAAATATACCAACTATATAAAAACTCAGGCTTTTCTGATAATAATAAAATAAAAAAATATTTCATATAATTGTAGGAAATAACACTCTCTAGAGTCTGTCAAGCGAAAGATGGCCCTGATAAATCGCGGCAAATTCAAAAACTATTAGTATGGCAATACATTAAATAATAGGATAACTTGGAATTACATAATTTGATACATTGATATTATTCTAAATAAATATACTTACATAATTTTTGATGATGATTATGAATAAGTAGATGATATACTATTGCCATACTAATAGTTTTTGAATTTGCCGCGATTTATCAGGGCCATCTTTCGCTTGACAGACTCTACCACTTTTGCCAAGGTCTTTTTTTATAACTTGTACCATTTGTATGATAGTCAAAGTCAAAAGTGAAAATTTCGTTATTTTACACATTTATTGTAGATATATCGTTTTTCATTGGTTTTATGCTATATAAATGTAGAATATATATCATAGAGAATTAAACTCTCTACCACTTTTGTAAAGACATTTTTTTTATAGCATGTACCATTGTCAAGATAGTCAAAGTCAAAAGTGAAAATTCGTTATTTTACACATTTATTGTAGATATATCGTTTCTTATTGGTTTTATGCTATATAGATGTAGAATATATATCATAGAGAATTAAAATCTCTACAACTTTTGTACAAACTTTTTTTTTATATCTTTAACTATTTTTGAGATATGAGGGCAGAGCACGCGCAGTTTTAAACATTAGTATTCGATAATAATAAATATATTATATAATATAATGTAGCATAAAAAAAACCCATGGAAAGTCAGACATTTTCAATAAAGTGTAAAATAACGATTTTTACATATCAATTTAGCTATCTCGAAAATGATTCCAAATATTTAAAAAAACGTCTCAACGAAAGTTATAGAGAATTTAATTTTCTACATTATACCTATGTTTTATATTCATATTGCCTAAAATCCATAGAAAGCGAGATCTGCAATAAATACTTTTTTTTTAATTATTATTTTATGATTTTTGTGGTACTTTAAATTTGCTAGACTTGGCAACACTGTTGTCTACTTTATGGGTCCGGTTAATGTACAACCATGGAAAGCACGACCCGGAATGTACGACCACGGAAAGCACAGCCAGGAATACGCAACCAGGAATTCGCAGCCAAAATGTGCATGATATACGGGCTACGCATTCCCGACATGTGTTGGGAATGTCCAACCACGGAATGTACAGCCGTGGAAAACACGTCCATGGAATTGGCGACCATTGCTCTGATTGGTCGAAAGCCTAGCCTATGTTTCGTTTAGATGAAACCAAAGATTAAAATGTTACTATCCCATTTTGATAAAGATAAACTGCACAGATTATAATATGAAAAGAAAACAATCCAATTCAATAATTTTTTATTTATTTATTTCATTTACTTACATCTATTTTAACAGGGTTATCCTAATGTAATAGTGTAGTTATATTTTATAAAATTAATAATTAGTAAATTACTCGTTGTCATTGTGCTCAAATAAATTATACAATTACAATAATAATAATATATGTCAATAATAATAATATGTCATTAATTATTTCATGCATATCAAATTTTATACTAATAAAAAAAAAATTAAAAACAAACACAACACAAACTCATTGTCAAGAATAACATAAAATAAACATTGTGGCCTTTGTAAATTCATTCAGAGAAACATAAAACACGTCAACATTCTCTGCTACTAGATTGAGTGTGTGCATGGCGCGGATAAGAGGCGATTTAGCCAACAAGTTGGTTCTGCCGCGCGGCACACTGAACAGGCGCGGCCGCCTTCGCCGCAGCACGTATTCGTCGGGTACGCACAAATTAATAGTCTTCAAGACGCCTGGGTTAGTGACGTCTCCCCGAAGCACCCTCACGACGTAAACAGCCAGTGCAAGATCCCGACGTGTTTCCAGCTTATTGTATCCAACCATACCCAGAACGAACAAGGTCGGATACATTAACGGGTAGAAGGGATAGACGCCGTACCGCTTCCAGTATAGGTAACGAGTGAATTTGTTTTGTATGCGCTCCAACATGAGACTGTACTTAGTTTCATGAGGAGCCCACGCAGCAATATTACACTCTAACTGACTTCTGACTAACGCATTGTACAGGGCTGTCAGTGCTCTTATGTTCGTAAAGGAGTGTGCTCGACGCAATATAAAACCCAGGCTTCTAAATGCCTTTTTACAAACACTAACAGCCTGGTCCCGGAATCTCAGCTCAGAGTCCATACGAACTCCCAAATCTCTGACTGAGTCAACGCGCTTCAACAACGTTCCGCCTACTCTATACTTGTAACGTTCCGGTGTTTTAGCTCCGCTGAAGCTTAATACTGAGCATTTATCGTTATTAAACTGCAGTTTGTTGCTATGGCTCCACTGAACCACTCTATCTACGTCTTGCTGAAAGCGACTGCAGTCTTCCTCTTCTTGAACAGGTAAGAGCAACTTTAGGTCATCCGCGAACAGAAGACATTTTGCATTCCTAACAACCTCAGGCAAATCATTAATCATAATGATGAATTCCAATGGGCCTAAGTTACTGCCTTGGCTTACTCCCGTTCTGGTGTAGTAGGGTTGAGAGCTATATCCCGCGTACTCCACAAACTGTTGCCTATCCCTCATATAGCTAGCAAAAAACTGCAATAACTTGGTTGTGCAGCCAACTGTCGCCAGCTTTGTCAGCAAAATATCGTTGTCAACTAGATCGAAAGCTTTTTTAAAATCAAAGTAGGCTACATCGACTTGCACTCCTGCATCCACATGAGGTATCACATGGGCCATGGCGTCAAGAAGATTGCTCGTTGTACTGCGTGCTGCTCGAAAGCCATGTTGCGCATCCGACAATTGGGGAGCCACCTGTTCCTGCATACACCGCTGCACCGCCGATTCAAAGACCTTTGCTGGTGTGGAAAGGATAGCTATGGGCCTAAAGCCGCTAACTTCTGAACCGGTTCCACTTTTAGGTATCGGGATTACTCGGGTTACTTTCCAGCGTTGTGGAAAATAAGAGAGCTGCAAACAAAGGTTGTAAATATGCGCTAGCGGCTCAGCCAATGCCATCCTACAATCTTTAAATATGAAAACTGGAAAACCATCAGGTCCCGCGGAGCGTTTAGGCTTCAGCTTCGCCAGCGCCTTTGTGACTTCGACGAGCGAGAGCTGAGGAATATGCAGGCGTGCAGCACCGGCGCGACTATGTGCCTCCGCCTCAGCCACATATAGTTTTGCTGGGGTACTGCCATATACCGAGTGGAAGTATTTCGCGAATTCTTCCGCACAATCCGCATCAGGTAATGTAATTCCATTATGAGTAATTTTGTTACGACTCGTCGCTCCCTGTCTTGATCTCACGTAGTTCCAGAATGATTTGGGGTCACTGACTATATTACTCTGAATTTGCTCTTGATGATGCTCCTGAGCTGCATGTATCATGACTTTTATTTCTGATCTGCTTTCTGAGAATGCCAAATAGTCCTTCCTGGTTCCGCTTGTCTTATACCTCTTATGCAGTCTAGCTTTGCGTTCTATTCCACGTATTAAATCAGCCGTATACCAATTTGGATAGCTATACCTCGAGTTTTCCCGTTTTTGTCGTTTCTTAGGTACCCACATGTCAAAAATATTATTAAGCGATCCGTAGAAATAATCTAAAGCTTCTTCTGAGTCCCGCATCTCATATAATGGGGTCCAATTTGCTGACGCTATCGACGAGTACAGCGAGTGATAGTCAGCTTTTGAGAAGTTCCAATCATTAAGAACGGGTTTTGACTCAGCCAAAACTACAGGACGAGATGCGCGCGTCACCATGATCGTTAGTGGTGGGTGTTGTGTGTCCACTGGCACCAATGCCTCGTCTGCGGTGCACACACTCACATCATCCATGACCTCTGAAACTAACACTAGGTCCAACAACCGATCATTACAGTTCCTAACTTCGTTTTTCTGATTGTTGTCTGGCAAATGGTTAAACGCATGTAGGTTCTGGCGCGGTTTTCTATATCAAACTAACGCTCGTCGCTTCGCTCCTCGCACCTACTGTGACGCATCACGCATGAAAAAAAATAAGTTTAAAAATAATATTTTGACAGTGGCATAGTTAGCTACTTGTACATGATCGGCTAAACGAAAAATTTGAGTAAGTGCAAACGAAGCATATGCTATGACGTCATTTGGCATCAAATTCCCAACACGTGTCGGGAATGTACAACACAGTAGGAAAACACAGCCACGGAATGCACAGCCCGGAATTGGATGCCAAAATGGTCACCGATTCCGGGCTGTACATTCCGTGGCTGTGTTTTCCTTGGTTGTGTAATCACGGCACCCTACTTTATGAATAAAAAAGTTCTATTTGCAGATTTTGCAGGTTATTTAATTAAATACAATAATAAAATAACATGTAGTTTATGTCTTGAACATTAAAAAACACTTTATCAGTGAGAAAGTTGTAATAGTTGAAACTAATATCAAGATACGATATATGAAAATGTAATGAACGATCTTTTTAAATGAGTATGTATCTAATTTTATCACTGTTTATAATATATTATTGAGAGTGTTTCAAACTGGATGGATAAGTCTATGTAAACTCAGATTATCAGAAACAAACACCTTGTTTAAAATATACCTAATAATACCTTTGAATGCTTTATCTTACTTAATATCTAATGTTACTCATTTCAGGCACGAAGAAAACAATATCAGTAACTGATCAGTAACATAAAAGATTATACGTAATTGACGGGTAGGAGCCCTGTCACAGCTTTGAGGTTTAGGAGAACTCGCACACTCAATATGTTTCAAAACTATTGTTTTTCCTACAAGCTTGTTCAGTTTGAGTCCTTGTATTCGAAGCCAATTGGTCACAGGTTTGTACTTCATAATAAACTTGCATGCTCAATAGATAAATAAAAATATTTTATATGAGACAGCTATTCAAACTATGAGTATAACATTATATTATGTTGTCCGGGATGTGACTTCTTTTCAAATGCATTGTTTTCAACTAATGCTATGCTTCTAGATTGGCATGAGGCTGAAGTCAATCCACTTAACTAGCTGCTAGCTGCATCGGTGGTAGAACTTGAAGCTGATATTTAGATTTTTTGACAACTGAAATAAAAATTCTATTCCTAATTCTTTATGATAATTCTTATTCCTTCTCTATACTAATATTATAATGAAGATAGCTTTGTTTGTTTGGATTAAAGTAAAAACTCTGATATTAAAAATTCTTGAAGGAATGAAGCCGAGTAATATAGGGTATTTAAAGTTTATGTTTTTTATAAAGGCTACCTGTGAGAAACTAGGAGGCCACTAATATATTCATAGTAATATAACTATCAAATACTATTTCAGCCGCTGGGGCCAGATCTGAAGTTGTCATCTAGTACTATCTTGGCAGTGGCACTGCAACAACACTTGGCTGAACAAGGAACACAGTCAGATACACTGAGACAAGTTCAGCGAACTGCCTTCAATACATATAGTTTCAACAGATAATAATATTTAAAGTTTAGTTGATGTACAGTACATACCAAATATATATAAATTAGTTCTTTGTTGGCTTACTGGTTTTTTTTTTTGGAATAAAATTAAAACAGCTACATATTTATTTGAATAAGTGTGTGTATTTGAAGTGAATAATACTTACTACCTATAACATTATTAAAATCTTTGAAATATTTATAAATTGGTTCAAGAAACATGAGATTGGAATTCGATCTGATAATATCACCATTGTAGTGTTTTGAGCAACTCAAAGTTAGTGTAGCAGTAACATAGAGTTTAAATTTTGGTTGACTTTTGAGCTTTCCGAGTAGTGCAGCTCTGCTTTCAATAATCTGTAACAAAGACAAAAATATCAGTAGATGCACCAAAATTAAAGAATATAAAGGTCTGTCTTTGAATACTCAATTGTTTACAACAAATGAATGTTTTAGACATATTATTAAATAATTTAGAACTACACAATAATATACAAACAGTATCAATAAAACTAAACTGACCAAGTTGAATAACTTGCTCTGAAGTTGTTCTCCGGACCAGTTGATTACACATCCTTGTCTTCATTCTTCACACTTCCATCGGTACCATCCTGACCTGAATGAATATGAACACTAATTTAGTTATGATAGTAAATGTCATTCACTGAGTAGGTGGTGTAAAAGCTGATTAGATAAATCATAAGGTTCATCGGTATCAGATTTTAGGTATAAAAATCAGAGTTTTTATTCTCTACTTATGCTTGGCTTTACAGTAGATAGTACTGAATAAACTATGGAAAATATTATAAGTTATACAGCAAGGTGAGAGTATGTAATGTTTTTTTTATGAAAGCTATTGGTAAGTGATTAGGTACAAGAAGTAAAAATGTCCTTGAAAGATTGAGTACTTAGTTAAGCTATTGGTAAGTGATTAGGTACAAGAAGTAAAAATGTCCTTGAAAGATTGAGTACTTAGTCAATTCCCTGACTGATGGTTGTACAGAAAGTAGGATAAATTAAAAGTACACAATAATATATAAACAGTTTCAATAAGATTAAACTGACCGATTAGCTTGCTCTCAAAACTGTTCTCCGGACCAGTTGATCACACATCCTTCATTCTTTACACTTCCATCGGTACCACCTTTATCCTGACCTGAATGAATAAAAACAGTAATTTAGTTATGGTAGTAAGTGTCATTCGCTGAGTAGGTGGTGTATAAGCTGTTTAGATAAGTTATGTTTCCTTTATGGAAGTTATTGGTAAGTGATTAGGTGACAAAAGTAACAGGAAAAGACAAAAAGAATTTGTAATTCTGAAAGATTGAGTACTTAGTCAATTCCATCAATGATCCTATAGATACAGAAAGTAGGATAATCAATATACCTAAATGACAATATGAGACATTCACAAAATACCAATTCTCAGGTAGTACATTTTATCTAGATTTTTACTGAAATTACCATTCTAACCTATCCTTTCTTGTTTGGGTGGTTAGATAATGAGATCTAATAAATATAATCTTGAGACCTTTTGTAAATAAAAGCAATGGTAAGAAACAACCTGCAAAGACAGTTTAGCAAAAAAAATAACTCACCTTTACCATAGGAGTATCATAACAGAGAAGGAGTCCTAGGCAAGCGTGTTCCAGTCTTTGCGAAATATATAAGCAAAGTGTCTTTGCTTGGATGGAGATCCAAAAGCAGCTCGGCCTTGGAATGACCATCAACAGAGTCGCTTGGTGCTTTGGGAGCTCCGTTTCTCGTTTGATTTTTGCAAAACTACACTAGCACAAATAAAACTTATGAGTCACCACTTTCACTATGTTTTTACTTCTTAGAAGTTATAAACACTGCAATTAATATAATTTGCAAATTTATTTATAATTATTATGTGAGTTGTTACTATAAATATTGGTTCCTATTCCAATATAATTTTAGATATGAACCCTATTTTGGTTCAAACTCGAACCATTTCGCACAGATAGGCTAATAGTTAGTACTGCCACACCAAGAAATTTGCGGTGTTGCTGCGATATCGCCGAGCAAGCCGGAGACGCAATCGCAGAGGCGTCTAACTGTCGCTCAAACTCGCATAAAACAGCGTAACGGTCAAACATCATCGCATGCGATGGTCATCTTGCGATTACGTGGCGACTTCGCTACGTAGGCTACCCAAATACTCGCAATGTTAATGCAAAATAGTTTGAGTTTTGCACATGTTTTGAACGTATCGCCTTCGCAGTGTAAGCCACCAATTTTGTATGGAGATCTAAGCAGAGCCCCCTATAAGATTTTTTGAGAAGCTTGCATTGCGAGTATTTGGGTAGCCTACGTAGCGAAGTCGCCACGTAATCGCAAGATGACCATCGCATGCGATGATGTTTGACCGTTACGCTGTTTTATGCGAGTTTGAGCGACAGTTAGACGCCTCTGCGATTGCGTCTCCGGCTTGCTCGGCGATATCGCAGCAACACCGCAAATTTCTTGGTGTGGCAGTACTAACTATTAGCCTATCTGTGCGAAATGGTTCGAGTTTGAACCAAAATAGGGTTCATATCTAAAATTATATTGGAATAGGAACCAATATTTATAGTAACAATAACAACTCACATAATAATTATAAATAAATTTGCAAATTATATTAATTGCAGTGTTTATAACTTCTAAGAAGTAAAAACATAGTGAAAGTGGTGACTCATAAGTTTTATTTGTGCTAGTGTAGTTTTGCAAAAATCAAACGAGAAACGGAGCTCCCAAAGCACCAAGCGACTCTGTTGATGGTCATTCCAAGGCCGAGCTGCTTTTGGATCTCCATCCAAGCAAAGACACTTTGCTTATATATTTCGCAAAGACTGGAACACGCTTGCCTAGGACTCCTTCTCTGTTATGATACTCCTATGGTAAAGGTGAGTTATTTTTTTTGCTAAACTGTCTTTGCAGGTTGTTTCTTACCATTGCTTTTATTTACAAAAGGTCTCAAGATTATATTTATTAGATCTCATTATCTAACCACCCAAACAAGAAAGGATAGGTTAGAATGGTAATTTCAGTAAAAATCTAGATAAAATGTACTACCTGAGAATTGGTATTTTGTGAATGTCTCATATTGTCATTTAGGTATATTGATTATCCTACTTTCTGTATCTATAGGATCATTGATGGAATTGACTAAGTACTCAATCTTTCAGAATTACAAATTCTTTTTGTCTTTTCCTGTTACTTTTGTCACCTAATCACTTACCAATAACTTCCATAAAGGAAACATAACTTATCTAAACAGCTTATACACCACCTACTCAGCGAATGACACTTACTACCATAACTAAATTACTGTTTTTATTCATTCAGGTCAGGATAAAGGTGGTACCGATGGAAGTGTAAAGAATGAAGGATGTGTGATCAACTGGTCCGGAGAACAGTTTTGAGAGCAAGCTAATCGGTCAGTTTAATCTTATTGAAACTGTTTATATATTATTGTGTACTTTTAATTTATCCTACTTTCTGTACAACCATCAGTCAGGGAATTGACTAAGTACTCAATCTTTCAAGGACATTTTTACTTCTTGTACCTAATCACTTACCAATAGCTTAACTAAGCACTCAATCTTTCAAGGACATTTTTACTTCTTGTACCTAATCACTTACCAATAGCTTTCATAAAAAAAACATTACATACTCTCACCTTGCTGTATAACTTATAATATTTTCCATAGTTTATTCAGTACTATCTACTGTAAAGCCAAGCATAAGTAGAGAATAAAAACTCTGATTTTTATACCTAAAATCTGATACCGATGAACCTTATGATTTATCTAATCAGCTTTTACACCACCTACTCAGTGAATGACATTTACTATCATAACTAAATTAGTGTTCATATTCATTCAGGTCAGGATGGTACCGATGGAAGTGTGAAGAATGAAGACAAGGATGTGTAATCAACTGGTCCGGAGAACAACTTCAGAGCAAGTTATTCAACTTGGTCAGTTTAGTTTTATTGATACTGTTTGTATATTATTGTGTAGTTCTAAATTATTTAATAATATGTCTAAAACATTCATTTGTTGTAAACAATTGAGTATTCAAAGACAGACCTTTATATTCTTTAATTTTGGTGCATCTACTGATATTTTTGTCTTTGTTACAGATTATTGAAAGCAGAGCTGCACTACTCGGAAAGCTCAAAAGTCAACCAAAATTTAAACTCTATGTTACTGCTACACTAACTTTGAGTTGCTCAAAACACTACAATGGTGATATTATCAGATCGAATTCCAATCTCATGTTTCTTGAACCAATTTATAAATATTTCAAAGATTTTAATAATGTTATAGGTAGTAAGTATTATTCACTTCAAATACACACACTTATTCAAATAAATATGTAGCTGTTTTAATTTTATTCCAAAAAAAAAACCAGTAAGCCAACAAAGAACTAATTTATATATATTTGGTATGTACTGTACATCAACTAAACTTTAAATATTATTATCTGTTGAAACTATATGTATTGAAGGCAGTTCGCTGAACTTGTCTCAGTGTATCTGACTGTGTTCCTTGTTCAGCCAAGTGTTGTTGCAGTGCCACTGCCAAGATAGTACTAGATGACAACTTCAGATCTGGCCCCAGCGGCTGAAATAGTATTTGATAGTTATATTACTATGAATATATTAGTGGCCTCCTAGTTTCTCACAGGTAGCCTTTATAAAAAACATAAACTTTAAATACCCTATATTACTCGGCTTCATTCCTTCAAGAATTTTTAATATCAGAGTTTTTACTTTAATCCAAACAAACAAAGCTATCTTCATTATAATATTAGTATAGAGAAGGAATAAGAATTATCATAAAGAATTAGGAATAGAATTTTTATTTCAGTTGTCAAAAAATCTAAATATCAGCTTCAAGTTCTACCACCGATGCAGCTAGCAGCTAGTTAAGTGGATTGACTTCAGCCTCATGCCAATCTAGAAGCATAGCATTAGTTGAAAACAATGCATTTGAAAAGAAGTCACATCCCGGACAACATAATATAATGTTATACTCATAGTTTGAATAGCTGTCTCATATAAAATATTTTTATTTATCTATTGAGCATGCAAGTTTATTATGAAGTACAAACCTGTGACCAATTGGCTTCGAATACAAGGACTCAAACTGAACAAGCTTGTAGGAAAAACAATAGTTTTGAAACATATTGAGTGTGCGAGTTCTCCTAAACCTCAAAGCTGTGACAGGGCTCCTACCCGTCAATTACGTATAATCTTTTAAGTTACTGATCAGTTACTGATATTGTTTTCTTCGTGCCTGAAATGAGTAACATTAGATATTAAGTAAGATAAAGCATTCAAAGGTATTATTAGGTATATTTTAAACAAGGTGTTTGTTTCTGATAATCTGAGTTTACATAGACTTATCCATCCAGTTTGAAACACTCTCAATAATATATTATAAACAGTGATAAAATTAGATACATACTCATTTAAAAAGATCGTTCATTACATTTTCATATATCGTATCTTGATATTAGTTTCAACTATTACAACTTTCTCACTGATAAAGTGTTTTTTAATGTTCAAGACATAAACTACATGTTATTTTATTATTGTATAACCTGCAAAATCTGCAAATAGAACTTTTTTATTCATAAAGTAGGGTGCCGTGATTACACAACCAAGGAAAACACAGCCACGGAATGTACAGCCCGGAATCGGTGACCATTTTGGCATCCAATTCCGGGCTGTGCATTCCGTGGCTGTGTTTTCCTACTGTGTTGTACATTCCCGACACGTGTTGGGAATTTGATGCCAAATGACGTCATAGCATATGCTTCGTTTGCACTTACTCAAATTTTTCGTTTAGCCGATCATGTACAAGTAGCTAACTATGCCACTGTCAAAATATTATTTTTAAACTTATTTTTTTTCATGCGTGATGCGTCACAGTAGGTGCGAGGAGCGAAGCGACGAGCGTTAGTTTGATATAGAAAACCGCGCCAGAACCTACATGCGTTTAACCATTTGCCAGACAACAATCAGAAAAACGAAGTTAGGAACTGTAATGATCGGTTGTTGGACCTAGTGTTAGTTTCAGAGGTCATGGATGATGTGAGTGTGTGCACCGCAGACGAGGCATTGGTGCCAGTGGACACACAACACCCACCACTAACGATCATGGTGACGCGCGCATCTCGTCCTGTAGTTTTGGCTGAGTCAAAACCCGTTCTTAATGATTGGAACTTCTCAAAAGCTGACTATCACTCGCTGTACTCGTCGATAGCGTCAGCAAATTGGACCCCATTATATGAGATGCGGGACTCAGAAGAAGCTTTAGATTATTTCTACGGATCGCTTAATAATATTTTTGACATGTGGGTACCTAAGAAACGACAAAAACGGGAAAACTCGAGGTATAGCTATCCAAATTGGTATACGGCTGATTTAATACGTGGAATAGAACGCAAAGCTAGACTGCATAAGAGGTATAAGACAAGCGGAACCAGGAAGGACTATTTGGCATTCTCAGAAAGCAGATCAGAAATAAAAGTCATGATACATGCAGCTCAGGAGCATCATCAAGAGCAAATTCAGAGTAATATAGTCAGTGACCCCAAATCATTCTGGAACTACGTGAGATCAAGACAGGGAGCGACGAGTCGTAACAAAATTACTCATAATGGAATTACATTACCTGATGCGGATTGTGCGGAAGAATTCGCGAAATACTTCCACTCGGTATATGGCAGTACCCCAGCAAAACTAGATGTGGCTGAGGCGGAGGCACATAGTCGCGCCGGTGCTGCACGCCTGCATATTCCTCAGCTCTCGCTCGTCGAAGTCACAAAGGCGCTGGCGAAGCTGAAGCCTAAACGCTCCGCGGGACCTGATGGTTTTCCAGTTTTCATATTTAAAGATTGTAGGATGGCATTGGCTGAGCCGCTAGCGCATATTTACAACCTTTGTTTGCAGCTCTCTTATTTTCCACAACGCTGGAAAGTAACCCGAGTAATCCCGATACCTAAAAGTGGAACCGGTTCAGAAGTTAGCGGCTTTAGGCCCATAGCTATCCTTTCCACACCAGCAAAGGTCTTTGAATCGGCGGTGCAGCGGTGTATGCAGGAACAGGTGGCTCCCCAATTGTCGGATGCGCAACATGGCTTTCGAGCAGCACGCAGTACAACGAGCAATCTTCTTGACGCCATGGCCCATGTGATACCTCATGTGGATGCAGGAGTGCAAGTCGATGTAGCCTACTTTGATTTTAAAAAAGCTTTCGATCTAGTTGACAACGATATTTTGCTGACAAAGCTGGCGACAGTTGGCTGCACAACCAAGTTATTGCAGTTCTTTGCTAGCTATATGAGGGATAGGCAACAGTTTGTGGAGTACGCGGGATATAGATCTCAACCCTACTACACCAGAACGGGAGTAAGCCAAGGCAGTAACTTAGGCCCATTGGAATTCATCATTATGATTAATGATTTGCCTGAGGTTGTTAGGAATGCAAAATGTCTTCTGTTCGCGGATGACCTAAAGTTGCTCTTACCTGTTCAAGAAGAGGAAGACTGCAGTCGCTTTCAGCAAGACGTAGATAGAGTGGTTCAGTGGAGCCATAGCAACAAACTGCAGTTTAATAACGATAAATGCTCAGTATTAAGCTTCAGCGGAGCTAAAACACCGGAACGTTACAAGTATAGAGTAGACGGAACGTTGTTGAAGCGCGTTGACTCAGTCAGAGATTTGGGAGTTCGTATGGACTCTGAGCTGAGATTCCGGGACCAGGCTGTTAGTGTTTGTAAAAAGGCATTTAGAAGCCTGGGTTTTATATTGCGTCGAGCACACTCCTTTACGAACATAAGAGCACTGACAGCCCTGTACAATGCGTTAGTCAGAAGTCAGTTAGAGTGTAATATTGCTGCGTGGACTCCTCATGAAACTAAGTACAGTCTCATGTTGGAGCGCATACAAAACAAATTCACTCGTTACCTATACTGGAAGCGGTACGGCGTCTATCCCTTCTACCCGTTAATGTATCCGACCTTGTTCGTTCTGGGTATGGTTGGATACAATAAGCTGGAAACACGTCGGGATCTTGCACTGGCTGTTTACGTCGTGAGGGTGCTTCGGGGAGACGTCACTAACCCAGGCGTCTTGAAGACTATTAATTTGTGCGTACCCGACGAATACGTGCTGCGGCGAAGGCGGCCGCGCCTGTTCAGTGTGCTGCGCGGCAGAACCAACTTGTTGGCTAAATCGCCTCTTATCCGCGCCATGCACACACTCAATCTAGTAGCAGAGAATGTTGACGTGTTTTATGTTTCTCTGAATGAATTTACAAAGGCCACAATGTTTATTTTATGTTATTCTTGACAATGAGTTTGTGTTGTGTTGTATGTTTGTTTTTAATTTTTTTTTTATTAGTATAAAATTTGATTTGCATGAAATAATTAATGACATATTATTATTATTGACATATATTATTATTATTGTAATTGTATAATTTATTTGAGCACAATGACAACGAGTAATTTATTAATTATTAATTTTATAAAATATAACTACACTATTACATTAGGATAACCCTGTTAAAATAGATGTAAGTAAATGAAATAAATAAATAAAAAATTATTGAATTGGATTGTTTTCTTTTCATATTATAATCTGTGCAGTTTATCTTTATCAAAATGGGATAGTAACATTTTAATCTTTGGTTTCATCTAAACGAAACATAGGCTAGGCTTTCGACCAATCAGAGCAATGGTCGCCAATTCCATGGTCGTGTTTTCCACGGCTGTACATTCCGTGGTTGGACATTCCCAACACATGTCGGGAATGCGTAGCCCGTATATCATGCACATTTTGGCTGCGAATTCCTGGTTGCGTATTCCTGGCTGTGCTTTCCGTGGTCGTACATTCCGGGTCGTGCTTTCCATGGTTGTACATTAACCGGACCCATAAAGTAGACAACAGTGTTGCCAAGTCTAGCAAATTTAAAGTACCACAAAAATCATAAAATAATAATTCAAAAAAAAGTATTTATTGCAGATCTCGCTTTCTATGGATTTTAGGCAATATGAATATAAAACATAGGTATAATGTAGAAAATTAAATTCTCTATAACTTTCGTTGAGACGTTTTTTTAAATATTTGGAATCATTTTCGAGATAGCTAAATTGATATGTAAAAATCGTTATTTTACACTTTATTGAAAATGTCTGACTTGCCATGGGTTTTTTTTATGCTACATTATATTATATAATATATTTATTATTATCGAATACTAATGTTTAAAACTGCGCGTGCTCTGCCCTCATATCTCAAAAATAGTTAAAGATATAAAAAAAAAGTTTGTACAAAAGTTGTAGAGATTTTAATTCTCTATGATGTATATTCTACATCTATATAGCATAAAACCAATAAGAAACGATATATCTACAATAAATGTGTAAAATAACGAATTTTCACTTTTGACTTTGACTATCTTGACAATGGTACATGCTATAAAAAAAATGTCTTTACAAAAGTGGTAGAGAGTTTAATTCTCTATGATATATATTCTACATTTATATAGCATAAAACCAATGAAAAACGATATATCTACAATAAATGTGTAAAATAACGAAATTTTCACTTTTGACTTTGACTATCATACAAATGGTACAAGTTATAAAAAAAAACCTTGGCAAAAGTGGTAGAGAGTTGTGGAGATAGGTGTGGTATCTCCAACGAAAGGGGAAGATCTTCCACGCCGAGCGACCTTTGGCTCGGGGTCCTAGGACCGATGGATAGTCATCGGTTCTATTACTTATGTTCAAACTCCGTGATAACTTCGTAAGCGCGATCTAGGATTTTGTCGCCATCTGTTGGTCGGTTTCGTAGACTACGATGTAGTTCACCATGTAGCGATATAGATGGCGCTACATCACTCCCTTTCCAGACCGGAGGTCGATCCGTCGATAGCAGCGTCGATGATGTCCAAGATGTGCTAGTAGTGTTGCCCATTGTCTACGGTGAGTCGAGACGCGGACAGCAGGATGCGATGCGAGCGCGGCGTTCATTGTCAACGGTGAGTCGAGACGGAACGAGATGCGCTTGTTGTGGCTGCGATCCAGGAGGCGTGAATCTGGCGGGTCTGCGGTGAGTCGAGACAGGTGCTGTGATTCATGTGATGGATGCAACGATGAGGATGTCGCGGTAGCCTGCAGGTCCAGGAAGCTGACAGTTGCGGCTGCGATGGAACTGCGGAGGCTGCTGGCTGATGGATGCTGCTGCTGCATGGCTGATAGAAGCTGGGAGGATGAGACAAGGTAGACGAGATGATGCGTAGCTAGATCGGCTTGATTGTTGAAGAAGGTTGTGCGTGTTCAGGAAACTCCAGTCATCAGGCTTCGGCAGCTGTTCCGAAGCTGTGGACGGCTGGATCACGTCGGGTTGTCACCACTGTGGAGATAGGTATGGTATCTCCAACGAAAAGGGAAGATCTTCCACGCCGAGCGACCTTTGGCTCGGGGTCCGAGGACCGATGGATAGTCATCGGTTCTATTACTTATGTTCAAACTCCGTGATAACTTCGTAAGCGCGATCTAGGATTTTGTCGCCATCTGTTGGTCGGTTTCGTAGACTACGATGTAGTTCACCATGTAGCGATATAGATGGCGCTACAGAGTGTTATTTCCTACAATTATATGAAATATTTTTGAAGTGAAAACTTCTTTAGCGGCGCTGGGTGGGTAAAAACTTTCAAACTCGCGTCAGGGTCACGTGACGTCGAAAAAGCGTAAGATCTTATTTAATTTTTATACATTGCTCGTAAAACAAGAGACGACAAAAGAACACACTTGCGGTCACGCGACGTATGACTCAAACAATTAAATAGTGTTGTGGCGACATGACGTGACGATGACGTGGCGACATGACGTGACGTGACGATGACGACGAAGCTAACGAAGACACAGACACATTCGCGCTTGCGCGAATGTGTCTGTGTCTTCGTTGGCTTCGTCGTTGTGTCACATTCGCGCTTGCGCGAATGTGACACAACGACATGACACAATCACAATGACACAGACACATTCGCGCTTGCGCGAATGTGTCTGTGTCAGTGTGTCTTCGTTGTCTTCGTCGTTGTGTCACATTCGCGCTTGCGCGAATGTGACACAATGACATGACACAATCACGACTGTGGTTATATTTTTGAAGTGAAAACTTAAAAGTGAAAACACAACGTTAATATTGAAGTTTTCACTTCTGCCGGCACTCCCGGAGTGCTACCATTTTTTTTATTTTATTATTATCAGAAAAGCCTGAGTTTTTATATAGTTGGTATATTTCAACTGTAGTCCCTATAATCTTCGTAGAAATAACGGTTTTAATGAAGGATAACATTTTATAATATGCTTTTTTTGTAGGTACTACTCACGGCAAAGTGTTCTTTCATACTTCATTTTTTAAATTACATCCTTATTATTATTTTGACCACAACATACACGATCGAAAGTACGCTATTTTTGCTAATATTCGAAAACCTTGTCTACAATTAATAAATTTCTCAGTTGTTAATTAATAAATCGTTTTTTTTAATACATACAACTGGACAGGGATGCTCGTAGACCAAGAAGCAGACCACCAGCCCGATGGTCCAAAGACATTATGGAGCGAGCCGGGAATCAGTGGATGAGAGTCACAAGGGACCGTAAAGAATGGCATAATAAATAGGAGGCCTATAATCAGCAGTGGGTGCCAACGGGCTGAAATGATGATGATGATGACATACAACTTTTGAAGAATCATTCTTTGATATGTATATCTTTTTATAACCGTGAAACGTTTCTGTTTATAAAAATCTTATTTGAAAGCTCGCCAATTTCACAGAACTCAACGAAGGGACTCTACTCACAGTATTTTACTCAAACATTTTGAAGCCTATTATTTTTGTTTGTTTCTTAATCACCTATTTATTGTGAAAATATTTTCCCATAACAATTACCCTAAGCATCCAATAATAAATTTAGTTGTGCACACTGAATCCGGCTAATTTCGTTTAGAACTATCTGTAACTTTTTTTACAAAAGTGATAATATAACATTAATATTTCTTTTAAAAATATTATAAATATAATTTTCATACGAATTTTCATGTTTGAGCATATATATATAAATAACCTAATTTTAAGAATAGCATTATTGGGAAAATGACGTTGACTCTTTGATATTGAATGACAAGACACTAACATTGACATTTTAACACATAGTTCGGTTTCAAATCAGTCAAAATCGAATGAAATGAACGAAACAAACATCAAAACAGCCAAGGACCAACTAAACAAACCTAATCTGTCAATTTCAAATACTATTTCCGGTATCGCAGGGGCGATACCTGGCAGAAGCTGCTACGTATGTACTCGTACTCGCTAGGTAACGTGGCGTAGGCTTCGTAGCGACTGCGTCTAATTTAGCTATCGTATATGCGACAGATAAAAGTGAGCGAAGTCGCACTTGGGGTACTGATGATCACTTTAACTAACTTACGCCCGCGACTTCATTCGCGCTTTACACCATATACCTACTGTTGATATCATTTTAACCTAGGTAAAAAAACTATATATAAGTAGGTATTTAAAGTTGCATTCAAATCATTTTTGAAAAAAGAGATTTGGAGAAAGAAATGAAAAAAACTTTTGGCATCTAATTTATTTATTACAAAACTAATTACACTAAGTTTATCTTAAATAAATGCTTTTAAAGATAGAAGTTAACTGACTTCCGCTAGTTCATTGCTTATTTTGTGATCATCCTAGTTGTATCTATAGGTATAAATCAACCATTTTGAAAATGAACACGCGTTGACTTTTTAATGGTCTTGTTGGCAGATAAATCCAGCCATTCTTGACAGAAACGCGTCAAGACGGTGACTGAACAACCAATCTAAATTTTAATATTCACGGACATTTCACACATCACGCTCTAGCCCCAAACTAAGAAAAACTTGTACTGTGGGAATTAGATTACTGATAGATTACTTTTTTTCATACAATACTTAGAATACATAGAAACACCCAGACACAACAAATATTTATGTTCATCACACAAACATTTTCTCCGAGCGGCCATCGAACCCACTACCCACATGGAAGGCAGTGCTGACCCACTCAGCTGTGACGCCTGTCTACATATAGTACGGAATCCGTGAGTCCGACTCGCACTTGGCCTGTTTAGAATGGTTGATGTACCTATAGAATTAAAAGTTGATGTATAGTTAGTTTGGGACTACAGTGCGATGTGTGAAATGTCCGTGAGTATGTATTTATTTATAGTTGTATGGAGAGGTCAGGCGGCGCTGGCTTGCCGTATGTTTCTAGAATGTTCTTCGAGTTGAGTCCATTTCTCGCTGACCTTCCATAGCCATTGCGCTAACTCGTAGTCTTGTGCTGTCTTTGATGGCTCCGCTTTCTTCATATCTCTGCAACAATAACAATAAAAATAAACAAATATTTTGGGATAGTTCGCATAAAGCACCTGGTCTTAAAGTAAGTAAAGCTTGTGCGACCAAATAATAAAATATTTAGGTTACTAACTACAGTAGGGAAAGCTTTGACGCCTATTTGGATAATTTTTTATTATTTTCTTATCACCTTCTATTAAAATTCAGGCTAGATGATGTTGTGTGGATTGTCCAGCATTATTTATTATTATTTTACTACTAAAGTACTTACACATAATAATCCCCCGCACAGTTCTTCATACTAGGATCCAAAGCCGCATGCACTATGACCTGTGAGCCGAGCTTGGCACTCTTCATGAATGGCCAGAACAGCGGGTAGATGAGATACCGCGTGATGCTCTTCATCATGGTCATGTGTCGCGTGATGGCGGTGTCAGTGAGCCCCGGGTCTACCGCCACCACCGATATGTCGTAATCTGAAGGGTAGTAAAGTTTAAGGCCTGCGCAGACCGGGACGGCATGGCAAGGGATTGTAATTTTTACTAATGGACATTCAATCGTACTGTTACAGAAATACGACATAAATTGTTATGCTTTAAAATGATGCCGTTCCGTTCACGTTCAATGCCACGGCATCATATTATATAGTTTTGAAGGGAATCGATCAAAATCGATTTAAAAAAATATAAAAATTCATAACTATTTTAGTTATGAAAAAATTAGTTAGTGTTTTCTTATAAATCGAGAGATCTTTTTACGTAATTTCACAGTAAATCTCGTTGACTTGACTATGACTAAAAATTAGGTATTCATAAGTCTTTACCTAGAGTCCTCCTAGCCAGTTCTCTAGCGAACAGCACGTTGGCCAGTTTGCTCTGCGCATACGCAGCCGGCGCGTCGTAGTTGGCCGACATGTTGAGGTCCTGCTTGTGGATGGAGCCGCGGTGGTGCGCGCTGCCCGACACTATCACCACGGAGCTGGGGGCGGAGGCCTACGCAGACCCAATCATTTAAATAATACACAAGATAAAAATGTAGATTTAAATTACAAAATGTTATATAGGTATATGAGGTGAAATGTTCGTGAATACACAGAATACAGGGTGTCCCATAAATCAACGTCAAGCTGAAATCTAGACGGACAAGTCGTGTCAAAATTATTAAAAAAAAAAACGTGTGGCATTCGCGGACTGCCGCGGTAAAGCTAATGCATAGCATTTTTTGCTGGATTACGCATGCGCAGTATTAGGTTATTTTCGTTCGGTATTTTAATTTCGGAATTTCTGGATTCGGTCTCCACGCTCAAGGCCCGCGATAGAAGCTATGCAATAGCTTAAAAAATCTTGGTCATTTACTTTCCAATTTTATGTATCAATATATAGATACATCGAAATTCAAATCAAAAACGCTCTGTATGGCGTATGAAAACAAGGAGGGCCGACCCCAAAAGAAATGGGACATAAGGCCAGGACAAAGAAGAATAGATACATCGAAAACAAACTGATACCACGTGATGATCCTTCAAGTTTTGTACTACAAATGTAAGAACTAAACGTGAAGTACCTTCAGCGTGTCGAGCAGCAGGTTGGTGAGTAGGAAGTGCGCGAGATGGTTGACGCCGAGCTGCACCTCGAAGCCGTCGCGCGTGACGCCGGCCGGGGGCTCCATCACGCCCGCGTTGTTCACCAACACGTCGCATCGAGGCTCCTCCGACTTGTATCTGGAACGGACATTTTTTTTTAACCTGTATAGAGATTTGTGGAATATCGTCAAAGGCTTTGGGGGAGACCTTTGCCCAGCAGTGGGACAGCTACTGCTGGGCAAAGGTCTCCCCCTAAACCTTTGGCGATATTCCACGAATCTTTTTCCTGAGTGCCCAGGTCATCCTTCCAACACCATATCGGCCGAAAAGTAGCTCTGCCTTCCATGCTGTGGGTCGTGGTTTCGATCCCCAACCAAAGCAAATGTTTGTGTGATGAACATGAATATTTCTTGTGTCTGGGTGTGACTGTGTATTCTAAATACATATGTATATGGATTTACAAAAAATAATATGCAAGTATTCTACCAGCAATTTAGTTCCTATAGTACAAGCTTTGCTTAGTTTGAGAATAGAGGGTGATGCGTGTGCAACGGCGGATCCAGGGGGGGTCATGATGACCCCCCCCCCCTGAGCTGGTTCAAAGACATAATTATTTTATTTATATTTTGTCACCATACAGATTTAATGTTGAACCTTCAATATTGAATTAATTTAATATAATAACTTTGTATGATGAAATGAAATGAAATGAAATTGTTTATTTGCGAGAATTACATTGATGGCAAACGTTTGGGAATTACATTATCAAAATTAAATTATAAGTTCTTGACTTGACCACGACTATGTGACCCCCCTGGCGCCAAAGCTGGATCCGCCTTTGTGCGTGTGTTTATGAGTATTAATTAATAGAATAAAAAGTAACCTTTTGACAAAGTCCGCGACGGATTGCAAGGAGGCGAGGTCGCAGGGGCGGCAGTACACGTACTTGTTGCCGGTCTCCAGCACGATGTCGCGCCGCACCGCCTCGCACCGCACCATGTCGCGGCACGCCATGAACACCTGCAGCATTCACATACTCATTACTCTAAATATACAAGGGGTTTATTTTATTTTACATTATATATTTTATTCAACGCGGCAATGCAGCCAGTGTCTTGGGTACAAAGTCAAAGTCAAAATTGCTTTATTCAGTATAATCACAAGGATCATTTAGAATCTTACATAGGTGCTAAGTGATTCTAGGTGCCAGTTCCACGCGACGAGAGCCTAGAAGAACGGGCAAGAAACTTACGGCCTGGTTCCTACCGTTTTTTTATATGTATGATCCTTCTTACAAAGAATTACGCTTACGTATTGGTACGCTTCAGATTAATACTGATTTGGGCCAGTTGAGCTATCTATAGATCGTTTGCAACGGTCTGTAGATAGCTCAACTGTTTATTATGTATTTTATATGCCTATGTACATTTTGTAAATACTGTAATAGTCGTAAGTTTGTTTGTGAATAAAATTAACATAATAATACAAGGGGCACGAATAATAAATAGATATATTCATGGACAATTCACACACCACACTCTAGTCCCAAACTAAGTTTAGCTTGTATTATGGGAACTAGATTGCTGATAGATACTTTTTTTTTAATTCATTCACAGAATACATAGAACACCCAGACAGAACAAATATTTATGTTCATCACACAGACATGTTCTGTATGGGAATCGAACACACGACCCACAGCATGGAAGGCAGAGCTACTTACTACCAACTGAGCTTTAAATGCCTGTAATAAATAATTAACTGGTGATACCTTCGCGCCTCGTCTTGCGAAGTCCCAAGCGACCTCCTTGCCGATCCCACTGGTGGCGCCTGTCACCACCACGGTCTTGTCTTGGGCACTTAAGTTTTTGTCGAACGGCGGGCCGCTATACAAATCTCTGAAAAATTAGTTAGATAAAGTTTATTGTATTGTAATTTGAATCTGGAAAAACTTTAAGCTAACATTAATTTATCCATATTAATGATCTGAAACTACGATAAAAATATATCAATAAATCACACTCTAGTCCCAAACTAAGCAAAGCTATGGGAACTAGACTGCTATTATAATACTTATATACGTTTTTAAATACATACATAGAAACATTCAGACACAGAACAAATATTTATCATTTTGATACTGTAACGTTTGCTACTTATAAAGGAGAATGGGCAATTCTCTATGGAGCAAATAAACATGGTAAATGTAGGTCTGTAAAAGCCCTTTCAAAAATACTATGTTGGCAATCCTGAGATATTTATTTGTTGGGGTTCAAAATGCCCTTTCTTTAATGAAATTTCTGTGCTACTCACTTGAATATGCAGACAGCGCCGGCTGTGGCACAAACAGCACTCGCTATAGTGACTGGTAGATTGGGCACCCACATATCTGAAAAATAATATAACCATTAAAAGCACGAAAAAGTTTATACAATACTTTTTTTCTAGACGTTTTAATTTCTTACCTGAATTGGTAACTTTCAACGATTTATGGTAACACAAGCAAATTAAAAAAAAAAACAATTGAATTTTGTATATTTTTTACTTACAACTTTCGTGTAAGGCTAAGGTGTCAAAATACATAGTGCTGTCGAACTAAAAAATGATAATCAATGAAAATATGTGATATTTGTAGCTAATTTATTAATTTTTGATAATTATAACAATATTTTTTATTAAAAAGCCAAACAATTCTATCCTGTACAAGGGAGCATTAGTAATAATAGGAACATTATTTATTTACAATTTGTAGGGTTTCATAAAATAAAAACAAAAAAAAGGTAGCACTCCGGGAGTGCCGGCAGAAGTGAAAACTTCATTAAAAACGTTGTGTTTTCACTTTTAAGTTTTCACTTCAAAAATATAACCACAGACGTCATAATGACAATGACAATCACAATGCCGCCTAAACAGAGCACACTCAGGCACGGTAGAAAGAGTGGGAGATACTAGTTCCTCTCCCTTTCCCTCGATCTTACGCTTTTTATCAACGTCACGTGACCCTGACGCGAGTTTGAAAGTTTTTACCCACCCAGCGCCGCTAAAGAAGTTTTCACTTCAATAAATCACATATTTTCATCAAAATTAGGTTAGGTATATCTATTTCAGTCTGCGAGAACGGAAGATTCATGGTTTGAATAAACTTATATTAAAAACTTATTATAAAAAAATATCTCCAATAGAGAATATATATATAGAATTTTGTTTTAAAAAGCTTTTTACCTAAATGTTAATATAATTACAAATATACGAATAATAACAAAATGCGGCTGACAAAGTCCAAAAAAAATATCTAATAATGTGTTTAGTTATACTTATAACTAATATTAAGTACAATAATTTTCTTAAGTAATAAAGCTAATGTAGATTAAGCCAATTTTTTTATATCTAATTTACGCTACAAGGCATTTAGGGTCAATGTGCATTGTTAGGGCGCAGGCACACTATCACGTCAGTTCTGCGATTATCGACGTGCATTAGACATAATTTGACATAAATATCGACAAAAAGGAATTATAACTTGATAAATTTAAGTTTTATCGAGAAGTTATATCAAATAATGTTATCGACATATTAATGATCGCAGTGCAGTAGATATAATTTAATATTTTTTTACAAAATGAAATGATAAATGTTTTAGGAATTCTGAAATGAAACTTTATGTTTCGGCAATTCTAACAATCCAGTAGGTTTAAGATTTTATTCTAATGTTGCCGAATTTATCAAATTGTATAGAAGATTTGTTTCGTCCCGCGTTCGTTTTTCAAATCATTTCGATAAAGTTTTGCTTATGTGGCTATTATTACATTCAGTTTACTTATTTTTTTTCAAAAAACGACCAGTTCTTGCAACGTAATGAAAGAACAATCGTCTAAACTATCCCATTTCATTTGTATTCATAGTACGTAGCTGTATTCCTCTCTAGTGAGTTATTTGACTAAGATTATCTTGGCCACAGTGGCACACGCTATTTGTAACAGATCAATAATAGAATCAAAGTAGCACGCGACAGTGTGGCCGCGCCCTCAGGGATACTTTAACATTGATATAATGTGAACTTTAAAGATTTTTTACCTACCATTTGGTCATTTTCACAATCTACAATTTAGTTAATTAATTTTACCCTAACTTTATGATAATCTAGCATGCACAGCCTGTTTTGTTAAACTAGTTTACTGTTACATAAATTATTTTTTAGATATTATTCAAGTGATTTGCATATTTTTTTTGTTTTTCTAGCCTAAAGGTCGATGTTTTTTATGAGAAAAGATGACGAACAAGCAGATTGCTTAGTTAATGTCAAGAGGATACCTTGGCTGTCCCATTGAATACAGGCAAATATAATTATAATGATTTTATCTTCACAAAAATATTAAGTTATTCTTTTAAAGTCTTGCGTGTTAAGCTTAAAGCTAAGTGTAGTATAAAATAGATTTCAGAAACCAGATTTAAATTAAAAACTAAGCAGTAAAGAATGTATAACCGAACGAAAAAAACGTGTCTAATTTTCAAATTAGCATTGTTTTATAAGCTAGTTCAATTGAGGCGCGTAAATAATATAGTACGCTATAAACAATGATAAATGATGAGAACAATGAATTTCTCAATCCGCCTCATTACTTATTAAACCACAATTCATGACAAAATGTTGAATTATTAAGCCATATCAGTTTGCACCGAGCAGCTTATCCAATGAATAATACCATTTATTTATATTAAATTATCACAAGTGCTTCGCTAATTTTCAGTGCAAACTTAATAGTATTATTACATCTATTAATATATTTATTTATTTATTTATTGCACACATGGTATTAGTAATAGCTCAGGTGTTATTTATTGCTAATTGTACAATCATGTACCCTGTTAGGGCGCAGCAATTTTGTTATATATACAATTTAAAATGAAGATAGATCTTAAAACAATGAAGTATTAGGCAAGTTACACTTAGCATTACTACAGCCGTTATCAAGCTAAGAGGCTAAAATTGGGTTAGTTGAAGAATTGCGGTCGATATTGAAATCTGACCTCTCACTTCATTAGTTATTTATGAAAAAGGAAAATCTAAACGTTTTTTGATATGCTGCGTACGTTTCTTATACCTATAGGTATTTAGCTTTTCTGTAAATATATTGATTGGCGGGATACATTTCAGTTTATTAATTATTTATTTAAATCGTGTTCTCATTGTTAGCGACAGTTACTATAACTGCCCTACGAACATGGATGAATCGATAGACATAATTTGACATAAATTATGATATTGACACATCCATGCGAACATAAATGTTTTAAAATGATGATGTTTTTGTTTGAAACCTCAGTAAGAAAATTAAATAAGCTTTAAGCTTTATACAAAAAAACATTGTTTAAATTTTCTGTGTAATGTACAAAAAAGAACTCAATTCATATCAAATCCTCACAATAAGTCGTTAAACTATGTTTAAGTTATCAAAGATCCTTATGAGATTCAAAAATCATTTTCGTTATTTACAATAAATTGCTCCCTTATCTAGTAAATCTAGTATCTACAGTGTCCGTGTGATGATATCTACATAATTTAGTAGTTATTTAATCTAATATTTAATATAATAAATCACTTCATATTATTATTAATTTAGTGAAGACATTCCTTTTTTAAATAATTTATAATGTTTATAATGATTATGTTTTGTCATAAAAGTTGAATGTGTACACAGCTTTA
This sequence comes from Ecliptopera silaceata, assembly GCA_932527185.1. NCBI lineage: Eukaryota > Metazoa > Arthropoda > Insecta > Lepidoptera > Geometridae > Ecliptopera > Ecliptopera silaceata. The sequence continues at coordinate 660,503 of OW052208.1, read as the reverse complement.
GAAAATGTATAAAAAAGTGTGTGGCTTTCTGGTGTTCTAAACTTTGTGCAGTAAAAAAGTGATAATCTTAACTTTAAGAATATAAATTAATACTTGGTTGACTAGTAAAGCGTTAGTTTATTATTGTATCAGAGTGATGAACTCTTGTGTTGAGCGCTAGAGGCCTAATGTTCTTCCTAACCGCAGGCTTCAACATACCAAGCATAGGTATTTCAACTGCTTGATATGTAACTACCCTTAAGCTCACTTTAATAGTAAGATATGATTATTTTGACTAGTTTAGAGATTAGCTGGTTTTGACATTAAGTGCCGTGCTGCTTTTAGATTTAGTATCGTGGGGAGGGAGGGGCCTAGCTATGCCTACCCTAACGGTGCCTCTCGGGGCACCTTTCAATGCCTGGACCGCTTGGTCGAGAGTCGCATTCTTGATGCTGACTCCATTCACTGACATGACCCTATCACCTGGAGATATGTCACCATTCTTCTCCGCTACTCCGCCAGGAACTAAGCTTCGGACTACAATGACAGTTCCCTGGGGGTCAATAGGATCCTGGTAGTCAAGTATAGAGAATCCAAGTCCTTGATCTCCTTTCACAAGTTGGATGATGTCTTCCTTGCTCTGCCACATGGCTAGTTCCGACACATACTGGAGTGATCTGGACTTCTTGGACTGGCCGGAATGGTTTGTCAGTGTCGCGGTGCTGGAAGTGTTTATGGAAGAATCGGATTGGGCCTTTACAATCGTGGTAAGATTGTTGAGGCTTCCCGATATGATTTTACGGGCTTCAAAGCCTTCACGATCGGATGCCAAGTTGATCAGCGGTCGGGGTCCACTGTCTATACTACTCCGAGCACAAACCATTCGAACTCTAGTTGGCAGTTGCTTCAGAATACCCACCACTTCAGTGTGAGTGAGGCCGTGTAACCTGTACTGGTTCACTTCTAATAGTTCATCCCCTGCTAGAAGGGTACCCTGCTGGCCGACGGGGCCCTCCGGTAGCACAGATCTGATGTAGTGGTGGGGCCTCACCTCCTGCCCGCCCTCCACATCAACTGTTCCTTCTAGACTGATACCGAGACCATCTAACTTGTTCACTTCAGCAACTAATATCTGTTTTCCCGACCCGAGGGTCTCCTTCCACTTATTCTTGATTTCTTCCTGATCTACAGCTAGTATTTCATCAAATTTTTTGTCCAATTCCTCCTGCGTTGGCTCCGGAAAGTCTCCGATTTCTAATACACCCGAATCTATGGTGGTGTTAGATTCGGGCTCCGGATCTATTTCGGTGGTACTGTTGTCGGCTTGGGAAGGCACGGGGAACCAGGAGAGCGTGGTGGCGGAGGGCGACGGCGACGCCGGCCGCTCCTCGTTGAATATCGCGAGCTGGAGATGCTCGAACTTTGGACCTCGCAAGTATCTCTCTAACACTAAGTGGACCGAGATGCCAGTATTTCTCAACACTTCCACAGCCTGCGGATTACTCTTAGCCGCTAACGATACACCGTCCACTTCAACTATCCTATCATTTATTCTAATCCGTCCACTCTGTTCGGCGCTGCTACCTTCGATGATGCTCTTCACAAATATTCCGGACAGCTCCTCCTTCTCGCAGACGTACCCCGCGACGGTTATTCCCAGTCCGTACACATTCTTGTTGAGGTCCACGTGCACGAGCTCCACCTCGGGCGGCGCCGGCAGCTCCACGGGGACCGTGATGGTGATGGCGGGCGACACGGCGCCGGCACCGAGCGGCGCCGCGAGCTGCAGCGGGCGGTCGCCGAGCACGCTCACGGCGGCCGCCACCAGGCTGACGTCCTTGAGCCCGTTGATGTACTCGGTGTAGCACTGCGAGAGGTCGTACACGGCGCCGTAGCCGGTCTCGATGAGGTGCCGGTCGAGCAGCTCGGGGTCGCCGAGGATGTTGGTGGGCACGAGCGCGGTGCCGGGCGGCGACGGCGCGGCGCGCGCGCCCGGCTCGGCGGGCCGCGCCACCAGCAGGCGCACGGCGGGCCCGGCGCCGCGCAGCACGCTCGCCACCTGCTCCGACGTGAAGCCGCGCAGGTTCACGGAGCCCACCTGCAGGACGTGGTCTCCGCTCTGCAGGCGGCCGTCCCTCTCGGCCACCCCGCCGGGCACCACGTACTTGATGACGACCCCGGTGCTGCGCCCGCCCACCAGGTTGAACCCCAGCCCGTTGCCGTCGTTGATGAGATCGACGACTTCCACCTGCGCCCACTCGGTACTCAGCACCATGTCGCAGCGCCTCACCATCGAGCACTCCCGATGTTACGTGATGCGCTCGACGCTGAGCTCGCTCGCTAGCGGTGACCGCATCGTGCCCGGCGCGGGCGAGGGCCCCTTCGAAACGCTCGCGTTATCGCCGAGGACGCAGCTCGCACCGCGGTAAATCGTAATTTTACGAAAAAATAATAAAAATGACATTTACGTACTTGCTGAATCGGAGACAGCCCGAATGTTGCCAGCTACGACGAGAGAGAGTCCGATGAATGTGTTCGAAAGGGGTATTTAATGAAAAAAAAAACATATACAAGCAGTTTCAAATCATATTAGAGTCAAGCATTTCAAGCATTGGATGGATGAATTATGTGCTGAAAATATTCTAAAATATCAAAATTACTAGTTCATCGTTCAGTTTTTTTACAAGAAAAACATAATTATGAAACGTTTCGCTTTTCCGCTATAGTTAAATTATGGTCAAGTCTCAAGTCAAGCTAATGCTGTTAAAAAGTAACAGATGGCGCTAATGTAAGTACAAGACATTTGTCCTGAGCCCTTAGTCCGAGCTTGTATTTTAAAACTCCCTACTCTCGAGCCGAGAGTCGACTCTCGGATCTCTCTCTCTACTTCTTACAAAAATATAAGGACATCCGAGAGACGACTCTCGGCTCGAGAGTAGAGAGTTTTAAAATGCAGGTTCGGACTAAGCCCTCTGTGTCCAATCTGTTTCCTCTTACTTACCACTAGATGGCTTTAACATCAGTGGCTCTACCATGAGATGTCACAGTAAAATCGCCTGACTTTACTACAGTAGTTACGTCAATATTAGTATGACGAATTTTAGTACCCAACTATCCGCTAGAGGCGCTGTACAAATCTTCATACATTTTTTTAACTACAGACGCTAGCGAGTATAGTAAATATGGTATAGTAAAAACTCATGGTAGAGCCACAGTGCTTAATCTTCCTACAAAATGATGCGTGCGTCTCTCACAGTCACACATTTTTTTTACACAATTAGGTACTAGTAGGATTACCTACAATGATTTTTATTTGTGCTACTGGATTATACCAACAACCCAATCAATAGTAGAACTTATACTATAAATAAAGCTATTCGAACGATCTTAAATCGTTTACCAATAAATTAAGTTAAACATTTGTTCTTAGTGGGAATCGAACCCACGTCCCACAGCATGGAAGGCAGACAGAGCTATACTATCAACTGGAGCTGTGACGCCTGTCACTGTGCCTGACGCTAACAATGACCTAGGTAGGTCTTACATCTAATAAATAAGTTATGAAATTAGTTAGTAAATATAAACTTTAAGCAAAATATAGGTTAACTTTTTTATAAGTAACTATTTTTATGCTTTTGAAAAACTATTTGCACGTTCCTACGTGTCATTAGTTTCTCATATAAAGTGTATCGTGTTGTTCGATTGCACTATTTGAGAATCAAATCGCAACTCAGTGATGACTCGGTCTTTCTTTGTGAAAACTACAGGGTGAAAAAAAACAACAATATTATTTTAGATGTCACATTTATAATCCATCTAATTATAAAATATATGTCGACTCTTAATTCTTGATGATGTTCTCGTGAAGCACTTATAATTACTTAATACATAATAAAAAAAATACTAATCAGCTAGTTATGCTTAAGTACCAAAAATTTAAACTTTATTCACAAACAAAACAAACTTACGACTATACAGTATTTACAAAATGTACATTGTCATATAAAATACATAAGAAACAGTTGAGCTATCTACAGACCGTATTATTAGGTACATATATTATATATAGGAAAAAAACACATGACTACTAAAATTTAACAGTATTTACAAAATGTAGGTACCTACCTAAGTATCTACATATAGATATAAAATACACCAATACAATAGAATATAAAATACAAACGATCTATAGATAGCATAACTGATCCAAATCACATAGGAAGCGTGCCTACACAAGATAAATTAAAATTAAATTGATATTAGAGTATTGCCTATAATAATACTTTCTTTCTTCTTGAATGATGATAGAGTCATCATTCAAAAAGATATGAATGTGAGAGTAGAATCAAAGTAGACGAATGATAGGAGTGAGTGGGAGATGAAAACATAGTCACACTTAGCATGGGATAAAATGCAAGAGAATAATTTAATAAAAAGTTAATTTGGAAATATTTTCTATTTTTTATAATTTTATGTTTATTCCAAATTCTTAATAGTCTAGTAACCAAATTTATGTTTCTAATACAAATTTTGATTATATATACATCAATCTATTTCGAGTTTATTTTTTCAGCGTACACCGTAAGTATTGAACGTAAACACAGTAGCGTAATAAGGATAGTATAGGTACCGAGTAAAAGGGGGTATTTAAATATAGGTAAATATCTATTAAATTCGTGGGCATTTCAAACATCTCCGTCTAGTACCAAACTAAGCATGTACCTAATAAGGGAGCTAGATTGCTGATAGAATATTTATAAACATTTTTTTGTAAATACACTGAATACCTACATAGTAACACCCAGAGACAGAACAAATAATAATATTTTGTTTCAAATTGTGGTTCTTCGTGGGGATCAAACCTACGACCGACATAAGGGAAGGCAGAGCACTGGTGATTTAAAAGTGCTATAGTAAATAATGAATTATGAATATTTTTAGTTACGGATTGAGTATTGACGCGGAGTATAGAAGAGCTAAGCAAAACTGAGCAGTAACGCCTGTCAACAAACATATTCTTTAACGGTCTATCTCAGGGGTCACCAATTAGTTTCGCTCGGGGTCCATTTTAAGAAATAAAATGACCTTCGCGGTCCGCACATTTTAGAAAAAAATAAAAAAATATTTTTTCTACATTACTCGTTACTTTGCCGTCAACAAAAATACTGCGTGGGATATAATTTTCGTTCGGTCCGCATACAATGGGTCGGCGGTCCGCATGCGGACCGCGGTCCGTCATTTGGGACCCCTGGTCTATCTTATAAAAAGTTAACGCAGACTTGAAGTATGGATTACCATACGTAATGATGACTTAAAATCAACGCTAACTTTTTATAAGATAGGGGGTATATCTTTACCTACAATTAAGTAGGTAAAGGTATAAATAATGATAATAATGGTATAGAAGCCACCCATTAATCTTTGATACCTATATTAAATAAATAAATATTCATGGACATTTCACACATCACACACTAGTTGCAGAGCTTGTACTATGGGAACTATAGATTGCTGATGGAATACTTACCTATATACTTTTTATTTTTTGTAATTACATACATGCATAGAATAGAATACTTACGTTGTAACACCCAGATACAGAACAAATATTTATATTCATCGAAATCTCATGTTTTAAATATAACGAGACGAAGTCAGGACATAAGTTGTATTATGATAAACTCGAAATCGTTATATTTTAGTTAGACATAAATTAGGTGTATTCAAAATAAGAAAACTTAAATTGAAAATATATTACTACTAAATTGAACAATTACTGTACCTAATTATGACAGGTGCCACAGCTCAGTTGATAGCAGCTCTGCCTTCCATTCTGTGGGTCGTGCGTTCGATTCCCACCCAGAGCAAATATTTGTGTGATGATGATGAAAATAAATATTTCCTCTGTGTCTGGGTGTTTCTATGTATTCTATGTATGTATATACAAAAAAATGAATTTATGTATTTTATCAGCAGTGTAGCTCCCATAGTAGGTACAAGGTTTGCATAGTTAGGGACTAGAGTGTGATGTGTGAAATGTCCGTGAATATTAATTTATTTATACAATATTTTTAATATTACTAGTAATTAGAAAATAATAAGAATTATAAAGTAAGGCAAGATATCTACTTATCATCTTATATATGATTACCTTGGCGTATGCAATTTTAAACTTTGGTTTTCATCCGTTGGAATATTTAAGTACAGTTTGCTAAATATTTGTAACATTACTTTATTGATAAACAAATAAACCTTCTTGAAGTATCTTCTCACATATTCCAATGGATAAAGTAAAGTAAGATATACGATACGGCATATTATATTTTGAACAATATTTAATATTCATGCGATTTATAAACCACATGTAAGAGTGAGAATTTCTGTTTTTTAGATGTCAGAGAATAATGGTCTAGCTAAGGACTATGAAACTATAATTCATATATTAATTTTGTAGCATTTTACAATTTGTTTGTTACTTATCAAAATACACGATGCTAAATTTGTTTTGATCTAGTACCGAGTATATAACCATAATTCCCTTTAGCTCATCGAAAATCTAGTATATTTACCTACTTTAAATTTGTATAAGTATTACATTAGTAAAATACTAGCTTAAGGAGGTATAAATACTTAAGTTACATAAAGTACTATAGGCCTTATTTTATGATATTATTTTAGGTACCTACAATAACAATACACGGGGCTTATAGAAAAACGAGTTAAAATAATAAAATATGTACGAAACAAAACACGAATATGCACTTTTATCAATTGATGTAGGTAACACAATCAGCAGAGTGCCAGACTCGGCACTGTCCCGGCACAGTTCAATCACCAACGATTTTCATTTTGTCGCCGGATCACTGCTAATAAACAAAATGTCACAATGTGTTCACAGTTCAAACGTTCAAATTCCAGCGCAGTAATTAGCAGGCGCAGAACTGGGCGCTGGCGCCCCCCCTCGCCAGCACACTGGCGGCCGGCGCGAGGCGGCGCGAGCCCCGGCCAGGGGGCGGAGGCAGAGTCCACCAATGGCAGCTCGCCCCGCCCCGCGGCCCGCGGGGGGCGGGGCGGGCGGGCGGCGAAGCCACCGCGGGCCCGGGGGCTCCGGCCGCCACTCTCGCCCCGAGAGCCACTAGAGGCTGAGCCGTGGAGTGGCGTCGAGTGTCGGCCGGTCGGATGTCCGCGCAGGGCGGCGGCTACTCGCCGTGTCCGGCGGAGGCGCTGCCGGAACTGAGCGGCGCGGAGCTGGCGATGAGCCTGTCGCCGAAGTCAGCGCTGCTGCAGCAGAATCTGTCACAGCTGCAGCTGCAGCATTCTACGCCCTTCAGCGTCACCGACATCCTGTCGCCCATCGAGGAGTACCGCAAGCTGGAGTTGGCCAACAACCCGCCGTCGCCGTACAGGTGCGTGGGTCGATGCGGGGGGGCGCCCCCCCCCTCTCAGCGGAGTCGAGTGCCGAAGGTCCCGACGAGAGTGCTCGAGCGGCGCTCCCAGTCGAAGGATATAGTTCGGTGACGTTTGTTTGTGCAGGTATGTTGTGATTGCCGGTCAAGTGACGGTGCGTGTGAGTGTGCGTGCCCACTTAGTGGGCTATCCTCGCGCCTTGCCGTAATGGACTTGGGATTAATTAGTTGATTTTACAAACATTTTTAAACAATGCGGTTTGAAATATTTTACTACAAAATAAATTTTATGAGCATGGACCAACGCTGAAGCCCTGAGAGAGCCCGCGCCGAGCGGCGCCTCCGCCGGAGATATGATGGCGGTCGAGGCCTATTACCACACCATGTAGGTACCAACCTGCTAATAGTCTACCTACCTAATTAGTTAACAGCTAATTTTTACCTAAAATCAAAACATTTTTTTCGAGTTTGGTCAATCCATTTTAAAAAGATCACAAACCTTCTTAGTTATTTTAATTGTTTTGTTTTTTTTACATCAATTATTTTTTGAAATAAATATTAGTTAAATTATGAACTTTTATAAAATGCTTCCGTACTTAAACTACATTTCGCCTTAATTTTTTTTATAAACATATCAGAATTGAGGTCTCTTTTTAAAAGAGAGGCTTAGGTATTACCTATTAGTTTTAAAAAATATTAAATAATTAGCAGAACACGAATTGATACACAATAATATTTTAAGCTTTTGTATCTTTTTCCTTTTATCCCGAAAATACTGGAACTCTTCTATTTGACGAAAAGTATTATAAATCAAATTATTTATTTTTTTAAATATTTTTTTGTGACTTGCCATCTATTTATTTATTTATTTATTTATTTATATCTAATACTTTCAAGAGTTATCTTATTTACGGTATTATATAAACGTTAGATGAACCTTTTTTGTGTTGAAATAAATTGACTTATTAGGTAAATAGATATCTAACAGTGAAAATAAAACATACTTAGGTAATTGAAAAAAAATTGAAGTCTTACACTATAACAATTTATTTATTCAGAAATAATTACAAAATAAGATCACAACGATCTTTAAATTTGAGTTATATTTTAACGATTTATTAAAGGTTAAGCTAATTCTAAAATATTTTGATTCAAATGGATACAAAACAATTTTCTACCCCCAACTTTTGTTCCTTGGTACACTCCTGTTTGCAACGCTACAAACAAATTCCTAAGAGTGTATTCAGACAAAAATATTTTTTATGAAATAATTTAAATTGTCTTAAACATACTGCTTCTGATTTATAATGTTTATAATTTAGATATATACCTATACATAATATTTGAGCAAAAATAATCAACTTTAAATCCATCTTTATTACGCGCCTTGCATAAAGTATCTTGTTCACAGTGGCGGATTTACAAATTTGCCGCTAGTAGGCTATTTAATTTTTGCCGCCCCTATCAACCTTTGAAATTCAATACGTTAGTTTAGAAAACAATCATTTTAATTACATTTATTCTGAAATTGCAACTTTATGATTTGTGTTCTATCGACCTTATTTATTGGCTTTTTCCCGTGAAGAATAACAAAAAGACAAAGAAAATAATAGTAGGATGAAACCCATTAGAAACGGAGAGGAATATTATAAAAATAAAAGGAAAAATAATTTACGTGTTATCTGAGCGCGGGAAGGGGATGGGGGTGAGCTTTTAAGGGTAAAAAACGTTTTTCTCGATTCCCGGCAAAACTAAAAGTCCTATGGAAAAAAGTCATATGGCACAGTTGTAGGTAATTAAAAGACCTAAAACTTTTGTATTGACACTTTTTTCACATAACCTCAAAATTTATGTGAAAAATTCAAAAAACCAAATTTTTGGTTTTTTTATTAATATCTTTTCCAAACAATTATTTTTTTTCACGAAATTTGGTGAAAACTTACCTCTTTATGTCCCAAATACGCTGTAATTTATTTGATTAGAAATATTTATTGGTTCACCTTATTTTTAATAAATACCGAAAAAACATCCTAATTTTTAAGGGAAAATTCATCCGTCAAAATATCAGCTTTTTTCAAAATGCTGGTATGTTTTCTGTTCATTGAAATCTCTACTTTCCGATAATGAAAAAAAAAATATGTTACTATAGTAAATCTTCTCAGAAAATGCATAAATCGAACCCCACTATCGGAAAGTAGAGATTTCAACAAACAGAAAACATACCAACATTTTGAAAAAAGATGATGTTTTGACAGATGAATTTTCGCTTGAAAATTAGGATGTTTTTTCGATATTTATTCAAAATAAGGTGAACAAATAAATATTTCTAATCAAATAAATTACAGCGTATTTGGGACATAAAGAAGTAAGTTTTCACCAAATTTCGTAAAAAAAAAAATGTTTGTAAAAGATATTAATTAAAAACCAAAAACTTGGTTTTTTGAATTTTTCACATAAATTTTGAGGTTATATGAAAAAAGTGTGTATACAAAAGTTATAGGTCTTTTAATTACCTACAACTTTGGCAATTGACTTTTTTCCATAGGACTTTTAGTTTTGCCGGAAATCGAGAAAAAGCGTTTTTTACCCTTAAAAGCTCACCTCCATCCCCTTCCCGCGCTCAGATCGCCCGTAATAGTATATTTCATTACTAGTTCGGAAAGGCTGTCATTACAACGAGTTCCGACAAATGTCTGCACGAGCCGAGGCGCAGCCGAAGGCGAGTGTTGACAGTCGGAACAAGTTGCAATGACGGTTCCGAACGTGTACTGAACGACTATTTTTAATACAGTTGCGAAAAAATGAAGTAATTTTATAAAATAATAATAAAAACAACTAAACTCGCAAAGAAAATTTCTACAAAATGGCGCCAACCGTAGATTTTTTTTTTATTTGCTCTTCGGAGCAGGCTAAAGTTTTAGAACCATACCGCCTAGTCTTACGTAAATGTTTTTCTCTTAAATTAGTTTATTTTCTTTATTATTATTTTATTTACAACGTCTTACCGCCATCTTGGAGATGGCCGTAGAATATAAGAAGAGATTTTTTTTTTCATTCACTCTGGTAGGCAAATGCCCATACAGCCAAGTCTTCAGTAGATTTTTTTTATTGATATGAAATGAAAATGAAATTTAATGAGATGAAATCAAATGAAACCCAACATAACTCATTCAATCAAATCATTAAATCTGATAATGAAACAAATTAGTAGCTTCTTTTTAGAAAAATACGTATTTGCATGAATCATAAAAACTTCTTTGATTTTTTTTAGTAAAAACTTTATGGTTGGTTTTTCTTTTTAATAGACATTATTTTGACAGTTGGTAAAGAAAAAGCACTAGTGCGGTAATGGTAAAAAAAAAGCACTAGTGCGTAATAGCCCACTTCCCGAACGCTAAACGTCCCTGCAATATGCCACTTTTTGAGCAACTGTATTAAAAATTATTTTTCCTTTCATTTTTATAATATTCCCCTCCTTTTGTAATGGGTTTCATCCTACTATTAATTTCTTTGTTTTAAAAACCTATCGCCTGGTCTACGGTCTACACGTTAAATATAATTTTTATAATTAGGGTAAAAGTTACTAAATTTAAATTGAAATTAAGATTGACACGCTATTGGAATATTTTTAAAATTCATGATCGCATAAGTTCCTATATTTTACAGTGCGTTTAGTAATCTTTTATATACGGATTACGGACGTAATGATATACATATAATTTTTTTTTTCTATACGATAAAAAAAAATTGTGCTAAATTTGCCGCCCCTCTAAATCTGCCGCCCTAGGCTCCAGCCTACTTAGCCTATTGGTAAATCCGCCACTGCTTGTTCATAACAGAATTTATAAAAAATGGTGTAAATATTCATATCCTATCTGATAGGAGCTATCTAGTACATTTAATAATATTATGAAAAGAAAAGATTTTATTGTTTATAATGTACTTGCAAAGACTTTAGTTCGACCCGTGATCATGGCATAATCATGGAAAAAAATCGGACTTTCAAAAAATATTGCACATGCAAAAATATTAACGGCCGGTTTCTGGAAACCCAAATCACGATTGATCCGAGTTTGACACATATTAATTGTTTGATTTTTTCGTTGATCATCGTTCGAGAAACCGGCCGTAAATGTATCGTCGTAAATTAAAAAAAAAAATTAATTAAATGTATTTCAGTACAGTTATAAAGTTATAGATATTTTTATCGCTTTGTACTGTACCTAATAAGTAGGTAGATGTATGGGGTGATAGATGTTTGGTCTACAACCACTGAACCGATTTGAATGAAACTTTCAATTAATAAAAAATATATATATATATTTATTTGACTATACATAGTCCATATATCTATGCCACTAGGCATAGTTTGTTTGTTTTTTCTATGCCATTCTATATATATTTCTATGTGTAGTTTGTTTCTATGCCACAAGGCTTCTTTAAAATAATTTGTATCTATTTTGTACTTACTATCTGTTCTATTGCACTTGCTGTGGTACCCTATAATTATGGGAACACAATTAGTCCTATTTAATAAATAAACACTCTTGTCTTACTTCTAATCATACTACTTTAAAATTGTAAAGTGTTAACCTGTGTTGGGTATCCTATCTTATAAAATAAAATTAAATAAAAAATATCCTGGTACTGTGTATGTGTCCTACAACGCGCAAAAGCGCGAGGGTGCGTGAGTAGCTCCAGAGAAAAAAATATAAAAATCTATAGATAGAGCTCGTATACTGTCGTTTTATTCTTAAACACTGTTACGAAAATTGTGTACGCAAATAGCAAAATTAAATTTCGGATGACGCGCTACGAATCACTGTTTTTTTTTGCTATTCTTGACAGTTGTCGAGAGCTAATTCGAATAAAACGAACACGGATACAGACGGACTCAGTAGGCCTATCCTAGCCACTCAAAACTTAGGTATTGATTTAACTGACGACCGATGTGGCGCGGCGGGCGAAGGTCCGCCTGCGACGCGGCAGGTTGCAGGTTCGATTCCCGCCTTGGGATAAATGTTTGTACGACCTGCAAATATTTATTCCGGGTGTTCTGGGTATTGTTACATATAATAAAAAATATCTATCTATGTAATGTATTGTATTAAGTACCTATATCAGTCTTATAGTACCCATAACACAAGCTCTGCTTAGCTTGGGGTAGATGATGTTGTGTGGAATGTCCAGCATTATTTATTTATTGAGAGACTAGGATAGGCCGGCAGGAGATATACGCAAGGTTTAGTCGCATACGGAAGCTAGTCATAAATAATTAAATCGTAGATGCGAAGTGGTTTACCATTTAGACATTGCATAATAAATTCGACATGTTTTCTTTCGAAACGCAAATATGATGAAACTTGGTTTCGCTGGCAGTCTGAGTGACGAACACACATCATTTTAGATATCCGTACTTTGAAACTAAAAAGAAACCCGCAGTTGATAATACATACTTACTTTTATACTATTATAACTTAACTTCTTCTTCTTGCGGGTCAATTACTTTCAAGAACTTAAAACTCGATTTGAGTAGATCTATGCTACTCTTATCCGTCTGTCTGTAGCGTCGGTAAAGTCCTGTCTAGTGCAGATGGTAGGGTACAAAGGACAAACAAGCATTATTGGACATTAATTGAAATAACTTAAAGTTTTTTGAATGTATGTAATAATATGGTTGAGAACAGCTCATAACCGTGCGGAATGGAAACAGCAAAGAGCATACCCAGCAGTGAGTCAAGTCAGGCTGTGGATAAAGATAAGATAAAGATAAAGATCATTTATTTACTTAACATGTGTTAATTCAGATGACAAACATTAGGATGATAATGATGATGTAATAATATAGGAAATGTACCTATTTGTAGGGGTACCTAAAATAAATAAAAACTGGATAAAAGTAACTCGATCGCCAAACAAAGATCCTCCGCCAGCTATGGCGTAAAACGATTTCATATTCCAAGAGGTAACAAATAAAACTAAAAATACAGTCGAATCTAGACCCTTACCCATTTTATAAGTCGATTCAAATAGGTTAATTAAAAATACAGTCGAATCAAGACCCATCTTTTAAGTCGCTTGAAAACGGTTAAAAGTGAAACCTCAAAACGCGGGTCCGACTCACACTTGTCCACATACAACCCATACATTTCATGCAGTGTTGTTTATTTTTGTGTCGAGTGCCTGTTCAAGTCACACCTATGATTTTCCGCTATTCAATAAACACAAATTTACATGGCCAAATAAACTGAGTGAGGTATTTTTATAATTTTAAGAAACGTGACATAACTTTGACACTTAGATAAAGTTACCTAATAGGCCTTGCAGAGTGGTCGGTACCGTGGTTCAGCACATTGGCGATTTGCGAGATGTTCAAAACAAAGCGAAAGCGGAGCGAGCTCTTCGTGTTTTCGGATGCGGAGAAAGCGCGCAGCAAAAACGCTATAGCCTACCGATATTATTGTTTAAACTTCAATATGTATTAGTATATCGGTGCCTAGTGCTGTGAAAGCATCTAGTGACATTAATTTATAAGACGCTTTTAAATGATCCTTATGATTTTACTGAATAAACTATTATTGATTTTGATTTATTAAAATCGTGTAGATGTTGTAAGCAGCTGTAGTAGCTCTGCTATCGGAATTTATTATTTTACGCATACAAAGTTACAATATTTATTAATATCGACCCTGTAGTTGGAAAATTAAGTAACTAACACATTTTGCCTAATCGACTAAGTATATTGCATTTTCATAAAGTTCAATTCAAGCTGCATATTTTGGTATCACTAAAGTTTTGGTATCTTATTCCAATAAATAAATTATTATATACTTACAATGTTTATATAATTAATACAGTTTCATTCAATACTTAGATATCTATGTACCTAACTAAGTTCTAAATTTTGATCTACCTAACTACAGTTTCATAATTTCGTTTCCACTGGGAAAATTAATTTAATTATTTTTCCGCTAAATTATAAGCCAACAATCGTCACTTTAAATTATCTTAATAAAATTAGGGGCACTAATTCTGCCGGCACCCTGTCAAAACGCAATTTGTCAGACCAAACAAAATCTCCTGGGGGTTTCTATAGCACCTATTGCAAGGTGTTAAAGCTTAAATTGGGATGAGCTGTGGGGGATAGGGATTAAATTGTGTAAATAGGGATTAGACTGCTAAGCTGCGTTTTGTTTAGAAGTGACGAGTTGGCGCCGTTTTGAGCCAGATTTAGGTCAGTTTTAGAAGGATTAAATATAATTTGTTTGTGTTAGAAAATATTTTTCCTATTTCTACGACGATAAAAAAGTACCTACGTCAAATACATAAAAAATATATGTATAGGTAAGTATTCTATCAGCAATCTAGTTCCCATAGTAGGTACAAGCTTTGCTTAGTTTGGGATTAGAGTGTGATGTGTGAAATGTCCGTGAATATTTATTTATTTATTTTATCATAAATACATAGAGCACCTGTAATAAAATAATATAACCTATGTTTGCCAATACACAAACATTTTGTTTTGATGGGAATTTAACCATCAGCATGGGCAGAGCTTATACCAACTGAGCTGGGACTTTTGTATGATGCATGTGTCTGGAAAAAGCTCTTATTATTTACAGCTCGCTTTAGTACAATTTTAGGAAGTATAGTTCATTTGCAACAGTCTACTTAGAGTTCAACTGTTTCTTGCGTATTTCACAAGTAGGTCCCTATGTCCATTTTGTAACTGTAATGGACGTCATTTTCTTTATATAATAAATCGTGATTTTTTTGTAATTTCCTCACGTAAGTGAATAGTATATTCTTTGTATGTAGACTATATTAAGTACCTACTCCCAATCGTTTTTACTAACTTTTTTGTTTCTGGCTCGCACTTTTTTTACATTTACCATATTTAGTAACGTAGTTTCCCCCCCAGGTCTAACTCCTCGGGCAGCAGCATCAACTCGCCCCTGGGTCCCGCCGCGTCTTGCGGGATGACGGCCAACCCCTACGCGGTGCCCCTGTACGGGGGCGCGCCGGTGCAGGGCTACGGCTGCGGCCCCACGGACCTGCCTCACTACGGGGACATGCGGGGCGCGAGCTGGTATCCCGCGTCCAACGACCCCAGGTTTGCCAGTGAGTCGGCGGATTATTATTTTACCACATTTCTTTACTAGGTACTGTTGCGTATAGTATGTTGTTATTTTACCTATCGTTTTCTAGTGAGTCGGTGGATTGTTTTACAAAATGCAACAAGTATTTGAACAACTAAAAATTAGTAGGTACTAAAATCGATCAAAAACTTGACTAAACAGATGTAATATTGTAGTATTTGAACGTGCCATAAAAATTGCCACCAAGATGTCGTCAAAACGTATTTTTAATTATTTATCCATTATTTTAATTGGTCAAAAATTGTACTGACTATGTCTCTGTTATCAACTTTATAAATATCTACTTATGTATTACTTTATTTGAAAATTAATTCCATTCTAGAGTACCACCAATGACTAAAAATAAATAACTTTGATTTATATATCTAGATAGAAATAGCTCAAATCGAATTTAAAAAAACCTGGTTTCGTAAAATTAAATCATTCGATCATTTTATATCTTACCTGTTTCGAATAAAAAATTTCAGTAGTGACATTTACTGTCATTTTTATTGCGTATGTTTCGCACTTGGCTGCATTCTCCGCATATCAGTTTGGCGCTTTATTTGTAACTCGATATATCACTCGAAAGGAGCTCGGATTTCAGAGCTACGATTGTCATGCGATCAGCAATGGTGTTGCTGCTAATTTGATTCGATACCCCACTTTGTGATATACACACAATTAGGTGGCAACACTGTACCTACACTAAGTACAGAAATGGCGCCAAAATTTATAGAGAACAAATTTAGATAAGGTCTATACATATTAGCAAGTTTTTTTAAAACAATAATGAACAAAAAGGTGCATTGATTTGTTTTTGATTACTTCCTAAATGTTTAGACCAAATTCAATCGTTTTCTAAACTTGGTACCTAGAAAATAATTGAGAGAGACTATTGAGGATATACTTGGGAAGGGAAACATTTTTATCACATACAAATATAGTCATACAATGTCAATTTCTTAATCGATGTTGTTTTTTTTCATCATGCAGTTTTCTAACAAATGTATACACACGGTAAAGTTATTATTTAAACTTCCCGACGGCGCGGCCGCGCGATGCGTCTCTACAATTAGGCCTACCTACCTGCACACTGAGCGTTATATCTAGGCCTGACTATAAATAATATAAATATTTAAATACTTAAGTACTTAAATAAAAAATAAAACATATCATGGGCATTCAAGTTAAGCGATTTAGATTTTATTTATACTTACAAGATATAAGTTATTTAGTAGGTAGATATATAGTTAAGTGATGCTGCCATATTAAATAAATAAATTGATATGATCCTTCTTACAATTGTTTAATAAAGAAGTTGGATCTCAAACTAGATTAGATAGAAACTAGATAGCAGTGTATCTTACACTGCAATAGGTATAAGTATAACAAGCACTCACTGTAGATGCTTACCTAATTAATCAGTTGCCTCCGCGGCTACCACTGTTTGTTCGTGCACTACGATCTGTATCAAGTTGCAATACCTTCCCGAACAAACACCATTAGTGGAATAGTGGATAATAAAAAAATATTAAGTAAACCATTCGTGCTCCTACTGCGGCCGAGAATCTTAGTCGAAGAGTCAATAGATGAGTCACACACAACAAATGAATCTTATTTATGTCAGCAGGCCTATTCTAGCCTCTCAAAACCTGCCAGGTTTTAAATCGTACAGTACCTCTACCATGAGTTGTCATAGTAAAATCGCCTGACTTTACTACAGTAGTTACGTAATTATTAGTATTACGAATTTTAGTACCCAACTATCCGCTAGAGGCGCTGTACAAATCTTCATACATTTTTTAACTACAGACGCTAGCGAGACTCATGGTAGAGCTACAGTTTCTTTCAACTGTGACAGGCGTCACAGCTCAGTTGGTAGTAGCTCTGCTCTCCATGCTGTGGGTCGTGGGTTTGATTCCCACCTAGAGCAAATGTTTGTGTGATGAACATAAATATTTGTTTTGTATCTGGGCGTTTCGCTGTATTCTATATAAAAGTAAAAAGTAAAAATTATTATGTATGTACATATTTACAAATAATAAAAGTATCTAAGTATTCTATCAGCAATCTAGTTCCGATATCAAAGCGTTGCTTAGTTTGGGACTAAAGTGTGATGTGTGATGGATGATAGAATACTTGTGTTCCAAGTACTCTTCTTAACTAAACTAACGTTAAAAATCTTTTAAAAGAACTGAAGTACAAGAATTGGGTATTTTTAAGCGCTGTCAAATTACTCATAAAGTTAGCTTAGTAATATACTAACTACTAGTAGAAAATATAAAATGGAACTTTATACACATATAAAAAGAAAAAGGTTTCCTTAAAAAGACTTCAACGCGCTCTTAGATTATTGTTTTTTTTATAAATTCACCTATTTTACTAATAGGTAATTTTTTATAATAAGCAAAATCATATTTTGTTAGGACGATGCGAAGACACAAATATGATTAAAATAGAAATTTGTCATGTTATCAACGTAATAAAAATACTGTACAACTTATTCACCTTATTAGCAAGAAAAACTGTTTAGTCACAAAAAATGTGTCACATTCGTGTGACCTATCTGCACACTGTTTGTTCTTTGTTGTAATCTGACACGGCGTAGGGACTGTATGTGCAGGTGCGTGTAGTGGGTTCGAAATAACGTACCTACTTATTATGATATGGTGCCTATTTTAGATGATGCTTCGACATAAATATGTATCAGTTCTGTGTTTGTATAACCTAGTTATTTTGGTAGTAAAGCCTCGGTTTTTACCTATTTTGAAGTTTTTTAATATTTTGATGATGAAGGTAAATTTATTTATATTGTAACTTTTTTGTACGTTTTTCTTTTAAATAATGCAAAATAATTATCTGAAATATATATTTTTTAAATATACCTATAAGTACTGGAAAGGATTCCATTCGCAGCTGGAGTTGCAAGCTAACGATTAAATAAATTGTGGCAATAGATTTTTTTATGAAAAAGCTCGTCCGAGACCTCGCAAAAGTGAAAAAGCCGTGAAAAAGCCTCGCACTACTGGCGTATCTACCTATTACAATGACCGAGCAGTGACCGTCAATCACCAATTCACTACTGCTTCCCGAAAACAAAGACTCATAGAACCCTTATCAAAACCACAAACTAATTCCTCAGTAGAACTTGCACTTGACGACAAAGTTTGACACCCGAAACCACTCTTCAAAGAACAAACAGACAAGAACCAGAATCCAATCTAAATACCGATTACCCAGTAGTCCAGAGAAAGCGCAAATAATGGAGCAAACAATGGTCAAATTATGGGTCAATACATATAATGGAAATCAAGACGGGAAACTATAATAATAAATATAAAGTTTATCAGCTTAAGTAGCTAAGTTTAGTGTCGCTAACAATATCGGCGGCCATTTTTAATCTTTGACCCGATGCATCGCATCATGGAATACTTTCATAAAAAGTGCTATCATTTTACGTTGTCAAATTAGAAAATGCAATAACACAAACAAGTAAACATATCATGTTAGATCATTGAACACCCAACACAAGTACCAACACCAATCTTAACTGACTATTTCGTGCTGGGTATTGAAAAGCACAAATAATGTTATAACTGTAAATACAATGATAAATTAACAAAACGGTAACCTTAAACAAGCGTAAAATGTACAAGTAATTAAACACCAAAATACGGCACGCTTCCGCAGAGATAAGCATCTCTAAGCCGAGATTACAACGGTAAATCTCCAATCTGTAATGCTGTTCGACC
The DNA here is from genome assembly GCA_932527185.1 of Ecliptopera silaceata. Classification (NCBI taxonomy): domain Eukaryota; kingdom Metazoa; phylum Arthropoda; class Insecta; order Lepidoptera; family Geometridae; genus Ecliptopera; species Ecliptopera silaceata. The sequence continues at coordinate 641,225 of OW052208.1, read as the reverse complement.
AGAAAAAACACGCTCTCGAATACCGTCTACCGAATTATTAGACAAAGAATGTAAAGAAAAAGAAAAGCGGTCGAAGAAAGCTACCCTGGGGCACGCCGCCGCCGCGCCGCCTCCCGTACCTGTGTGCTGAGGGAGCCGTGTACGCAGAGACAAAATAAGCAATTCCATCCGATCGGTCCCATGTTTGTCCACCACTAGAGTCTTGGCTGAACAAACATTAGGCCTCACGTCCGCAAATACCATGAGGTCGATGGAGTCGAACTCCGTCGAACGCTCTCGCCCAGTTCAACTTTTGTCTATAGCAAATGGTATGCTGCGCACGTATACGAATAAATATGACGCTCTTCAAACGTTGTTACTTAGACAAAAGTGGTTCTAGGAGTGCTGTCCAAATATGGTTGTAATTTTTGTAAATAAAACACTAGTCGAAATCAGTAAAACATGACTCGACGGACGGCTTTAGCATTACAAGCTCACTCGGTGACGCCGCGTACCTAATTACATATTCATATTATTCATGTTGTTTTCTTCTCGCGACTCAGCTAAGTAATCACAACTAGAAAATTGCAATTTATTAATTAGAATCCCTCTCCAGACCACTTCAAAGCAGGTGACAACACCAGAGCGAGCTAAAAAACCCGATACGATACCTGCAGCGTTTTCAAGTGTTGCCATACATCAAACGCTCACCAACACGGTCAGCTAGCTGAAATTAAAATTGCCGCAGGGAAAAAATAAGTGTGTGACACACTTAGTTTCCATGTAGGCGCGGCTAATACGCAGCGAGTGGACGCGTCAGCCGCAGACGACCGCCGTTTATCTTCCTTTAGTGTGGCAATACCGAGGGAAATAGCCGCGGAAATGTTTGCTATTTCATTTCCTGACATTTGTAGCCTGTGGCTTTGCCGCTCGCCGCACTGAAATTGTTTAGCATGAAACGCGAGAATTTAAAATGTTATTTTTGTATTCGGATTTACTCGTGCATCCTTTTTTCTATGCGAACCGCTTCTGTAAAAAATTTTGCTAATTAATATGCGCAAGCAGACTGTCTCGGTACTTTGTTTTTGCAGTGCGTTTACATTTTTTATGTCAGACTTTTAAATGTTAAATAATACTTACTCTTAGTTATGAGGTTAATGAAAAATCATTAGTAGACAGGTAAGAACAAAATGTATTTGACACTAAAACACATCAATTTACAAAACAAACAAAGCAATTTGTTTTGATAAACCCACTTTAAAAAAAAAGAAAATCATTGTGCTATCCAATCATTAGTTAAAATTCTTCCTTGTATAAGTCAAAAAAGTAAACAGACGCCCAGCCGTTGCGCCGCGGCGCCAACAATTGACGCTTACGTTACCAAAATGGATTTTCAAAATGTGTCATCAACCGTTTTAAATTAAGAGAATCTGCAACACCCTATTTTTACAATAAAATTCCATTCAACTATATAACTGCACCTCATTTCGATCGGGCATCAGATAGTGTATTTTTAGACGGAGGGGAGGTAACACAATACAGCTATTATGGAAGTTGTTTATTCACGCACAATTTGCCGGAGTTTATTTAGCGTTGGCAACACTCTCGTGGGGTGAATGGGTGATCTGCGCGTTGCCTTGCCAAATTTAATGCGATTATTATAAACTCCCAAAACGAGGTATAATAACAAAATTTCTTGTAAATACTCTTAAAGGCCTGATTTTTAAATAAGTTGTTATATTTGAACCAAAACTCGCTTAAATATCTGAAGTGAAGAGCGTACAGACTATAATTTATTCATACCACCATAGACAATTTGATTAATTACCTATAGGTTTGGGCACTTAACAAAAACACTAGAGACCACCAAATTATACAGAACTGACACCTACTCTGTTTAAAAAGACCGCACTTGAAATTAGTTAGCGGAACGTGACTGGCTTCCGAATCCGTGACTCGGGCCAATATTGACAGCAACTAATGGATTTGCGCACGCCATTATCTTGACGAATTTGAAAGTTATTTTTATTTTACTTACTAACAGACCGGTTACACGTACCGAGTTCACTGGCGAGTCAGTAATAGAGTCTATTCTTCTTCTTCTTCGGTCCCACTGATAACCAGCGCTTTAAGAACCTCCCGCGTTTCTTATATAAGTAGGATAGGATTTTTTTAACTAAGTAGATACTTTTAAAATACATTACACTATATTCTTGGTTTATTTATAAACAAAACACAAAATCATATTTTGCAGATTTTTTTAAAAACATTCGCGATCAGCTCCCGGGATTTTTTATAATAATAATAACCAGTCCACAGGTAAAAATAACCCTCTTTAGAGCATATTGTCAGTCCTTCTACACCTGCAGCCTCTGGACAAGGTACACTCGAAAGGCATACAGCGCTCTACGGGTTCAGTACAATAATGCGTTCAGGGTGTTGATGGGGCTGCCACGTTTCTGCAGCGCATCTGGCATGTTTGCTGAAAATAGAGTTGACGGCTTTCATGCCATCATGCGCAAAAGATGCGCATCATTAAGAAGTCGGATCCGTGGCAGCCCGAACAGCATCGTGGGCGCATTATCGAACAGATGGGACTGCCCGATACTTAATTATTGGATGGAGCAGCACACACGATTATAAATATGTATAGGATTATCAATAACTAACATTAGTCAGTAAGCTTTTATGTTACTAACAAATATGGACTAAGGTTCGAAATAAATAAATATTATTATTATTATTATAAGGTATGCGATAAAATACCGTATTATACATCTCTTTACTATGTCTTTTTTGGACTTCACAAGTCTTACAACTGTAATGAAACGTTTCCAAATAACTCTTGACCTTAGAAAGCACTCGGTTCTTCGTGTCTTCGAAATGTCAACGCATTTGTAACCTTGTGTATCATAAACACTAATAAAACTTGCAAAAAAACCTAACGAAATAGTGCCATGGAACGATATAACATCGGCTGAATGAATGTCCCACTTAAAATATTTTGTCTATATTTAGACCACTCGTCGTTTACGTGCAAAACATTGTCAAATTATAAGCAAAAAAAAAATATTATCTCAGGAAGCCAAAATGCTGACAAAAGTATTATTTTCATTTAGGTTTTTAATTTTTTGTTACATATAATTTGTATGTGTATAATTTAAATAAAAATAAAAAAACGACCCCTATTTAATTAAAATTTAAAAAAAAAGACGGAATTCTGGCTATTACGAGTTACTCGACCGCACACTGACTAGTCTCTCACTACTCGGTACATGTAATCAGTCTTATAACTGCATTCAAACAAGCAGATAGTCAATATTCGTTCAGGTTCTTCTGTTTTTGTATTATTAATAGAAGGATTACGCATATTTCTACACAACTTTCGATTGCTGAGGTCATATTCTTGTCAGTAAAACAGAACCAAACTTGACTTGAGAAGCGCTGCGAAATAAAACAAATAAATGACAAACTTTGATGATATTACTTTTATTTTGAATTAAATTAAAAGTAATTTTTTGCTAATTGATACTGTAATTATATAAGAATTATTTTGTATTTTGGATCTAACAGATCTTATAAAGGATCGTTAGATTTAAAATTCCAAGCATTATAGATAATAGATTTAAAATCAAATTTTGCGGTTATCAATACATGTGTATTATAAAAATTCACACCAAAAAAAAATTGATATCGAATCCGATACCTGATACTTGATACGCATTAAGTGCCACCTACTTATGTAGTATGCACTCGCTCCTTTATTTTGTTTTTATTTTAAGATAAATATTCGCTTTTTTACTAAATGACCAAATATTTATTTTTAAATTTTACTTTCTAAGTGAGAACATAACTTATAAATATTTTTTTTAATATATGAACACAGCTAGTATGTACACATTTTAAAGATCTTTTATAACATTTGGAACACAAACTTTTATTACTATACTAATGAGAACAATCAAAAAAACTTTATAAAGACATGTTTGGTTAGAACCTCCTTTGATTGAGTTTAATAAAGACTGGATCGTACTGTCTCCATGTGTCAATAAGTGACACCAGTGTAGTGAAACAAATGAACCGCGTCTGAGCGTGGAGTGCGTTTGATGACTGCGATTGCCGTGAAATTGGCCGAGGGATAGTTGGGAATGGGGGCACGGGAGTCAGTATAGCCTTGGCGCATGACGGGGCCTCGTATAAAAAAATGTTTATATATAGATAAATAGAGATTTCTCACAAAATAAAAATAATATACCGTAGCCCGCGATACTCGATTTCGCCAACTTACATAAATGCACGCTTTACGCGAAAAAAAAAAGAATATTCGTTTGACTTTTGTTATACTTATATAAATAAAAATTGTTAAGTTTTTAATAATTTTTGATACGGCAGATATACTTTTATATTATTTTGTAAATACATACATAGAAACTTTTCATCGTTGTACTTTACACACGGTGCAATATTTCACTGAGCCCGTCCACAAGGGACGTATTACATCTGGTAAAGCATTGTTAAAGGCTGTACTAATAACATTACTTACGGCCGGTTTCTCGAACGATGATCAACGAAAGAATCAAATAATTACTATGTGTCAAACTCGGATCAATCGTGATTTGGGTTTCCAGAAACCGGCCGTTAGTGATATATAGACAGTGATAAAAATCATTACAACAAATATTGCTAATAGATTGTCAATTAAGTAAGTATATCAATATAATAATAAGGAAGACGTTTACATTACGTCAGACTAGTATTAGATATTAATATCTGTGGTCAAATAGTACCCACAAATATCAGCGAAGATGCGATTGACATTAAAATACGTTAGTTTATTCAAATATCTTATGTGCATAGTTAGAATTTATTTGACGACAAAGCACAATGCCAATTTGAATCTTGAAGTAGAATAATAAAGCTCATTTTTCATTACTAGCGTATTCTAAATAATAGAAGGCCAAGAGGGTGTGAGGGAAGGGGGAGTGGGGAGGGGGAGGGTACAATGGAAGGGGCATGGCGTGCGTCTGACGGCCTTCGATGACCGCAACTTGTGTGATTAGCACCGACTCCTATTCCGTTAAAATTCAAGTTTTAGGACCTGTACCCCAAGTACGAGATTGTGCACACACGGATCGTAGAGACGCAATCGCCGAGCGCCACTGATTTTATATGCTTCCAAGCTTCTAAAGAAAGCTGCTAGGGCCGCTGCTTGGATCTCCATACAAAATCGGTGGCGCTCGGCGATTGCGTCTCTACGATCCGTGTGTGCACAAACTCGTACTTGGGGTACTGGTGAGGTGATTTGGGTTGACTAGATTCTACCAGAATTAGAATTATTTGCAATATTGCAGTTTGGACTCTGGTCTTTAGGTTATACGACAAAATAAAGTAGGTTAGAAGAAATTGGTTCCTTATCGTTATACGACAAAATATAAAAGTAATTTGATTGAAAAAAAGTCTACGAGTAGTCTACGCAAGGTCTACGAACTGCTACGTGGCTCTACGAAAAGTGCACGAATTGTAACATTGTATATTGCTCTATTACAGAGCTCGTAGAGCTTTATTTAGTTTGATTCTCGAAACAAGAGACTGTAGAATCAATTTTAATATTATTTTGTAAGCTCAAGATAGCACTATGTTAAACCTAAGTAGTTTTTAGATGCTATGATAGAACGATTTATGGTGTTGTTTAAACTTTAATTAAGTAAGTATTATAAATAAATAATAATAAATACTGAAAAAAGAAACTTCGTAAATTAACACACGATCTTTCGTGATTTTATATGCGGGTAAAGCAATGTGACCAAAGTAGAGCTTAAACACAACCAATGCTTTTGAGTGTACATTTTCAAAGATAATCTAGAACCACAGACTAGAAGAATGCTTAGTGAACTTAGACAAATAGCTCTAAAGAGGCATTTTTGTTTCAAAAACGTGCAGCAATAAAAAAAAAGTATAGTATGACCTCCATGTCCACCCAAAAAGGAATCATTCTACGCATTATTCAGCGTGTCTCGAACAGCCCTCGGTTCTATTACTCGTTTATTTGTTATGAAAATATAACCCCGGACACCCGGACACCCGGACACCCTTACATGACGTGACAAGACGGGACGAGATGAAGGGATCCTTTTTAGGAATATAAAATGAAATTAGGTTAAAATAGCTTAGGTAAAGATGTAGTAGGTAAGTATATAAAATAAGAATATGTACATATGTTCTTTCTCGGTTGTCTTACGGTAAATAATCCCACGGGAAGGACAAATGGGAATATGTTATTTATGGAATAGTAGAAAATTAAATAGAAAACGTTACTTACGTTTTTAAAATTATTTTAACTGTTAAAAATAATTATACCTACATCTTATTTAGCAATTTGTACACTAAATTGTTTGTCTTCATAAGAAATTATCAGGACGGCATACGTATTAAGTATCATTTAAAATTATCTTTCAAAACATTTCTAACCAGTCGTATCATTGTTAGTAAACATCTGTTTACGTATCATTAACCGTTCCACTTCCATCCACCACGCCCTCATACAAATCCATTCAGAAGTGCATTACTAGCGCAACAATTCAATGAAATACCACTTTTTAGATCAGCGCGATAACAAATTGTCCGGTGGTCTATAGTCTATTGACATCCACAAAGCAGCGAGCGAGCGATAGACTTTTTTTCTTTTTTTTTAGATTCGAGGCAACGGAATTATTCTCGTTCAGCCAAAACGCACAATAGGAATAAGTAAGAAAGAATAGGGAGTAATATTTTATTGAAAGACCCTTTTCGATGTTGAAGTGTTGTGTAAATAGAATGAGCGGTGAATTCGATGTGTATAATGTGTGGAATATTGCTGCCGTTCGCTGACGCTACAATATAATGTTATGATGAGATTCTGAACTCGCATGCCCCTGTAATAGATGCGCATATTTGAGTAAACGACGGAGAATATCTCTGATGAATTTACAGAATGAAAGCTCCTTTCTATTCTTTGTGGTATTGGAATGAGAAAAGTAAGATACTTTGTGTGGTTACCTTTTTTTTCCAATTTCTACTAGGTAATTTACCTCTTTTGTTTGGTAGTAGGTATTACTTGCAGAAATTAAAGTAAAATTCACGTTCTTTTTTTAATTTGAACCTAAGTAGAGACAAATATACCTCGGTTTTGATTGTTCGGCGCCATTATAAAAATGGCGGGCTAAAATATAATGTTGCCGGAGAGGAAAATAATTTCCCCCGCAAACTTATTTAATTTTTTATCCATTTTTCTACCTTTGATAATGATGGAAGTGCAATTTCGTTGATGGTTTGTTTTAAAATATTACTCGGATAATTATGATGAAGCAACGTTATTCGAAATTCGTTGGTTGCTATTTTGGGTAGATCGTTCATAATATATTTTTAAAAGCTTTTGTTTTTTGATGAAGCTTTTGGACCGTTGTGGTTTGCAAAAATGTATGATGTTGATATTTTTTGTTGTTCAGGTTTGCACAAGAGTCAAGCGTGTTCATTTGGTTTATTAATTTAATTACTTAGGTACAATGTGCATTTTTAGCTTGTGAACTGTTTATATATGGTTTATGTATCTAGGAATTCTACGGTACCTATACTTAATATGTGACTTCTTCTTCTTCTTTTCATGTCGATGCTACAACTTTGTTTTATATGCTTACATAAATATTTAGCCAACTATGTATGATCGTCAGGACATACATTGACTTTTACATCGACTTTTCCATGTGTTTGACCACAAACTAATGGTTAAAAAAATACAAAATAATTAGAAAAGTATTTTCTTGTCGTCTAGTGACGTAACGGGTGCGCATCTAAACGGTTCCTTTAGTTTCCAGACTGATGACGTCAGGCGGCGGAGGCATGGGCCACGTGAACAACATGGGCGGGCTGGCGGCGTGCGCGGGCCCCGACGCCAAGCCCATGCAGTTCCCGCTGGCGCAGCGGCGCAAGAGACGGGTGCTCTTCACGCAAGCACAGGTCAGTTCCATCCAGCTTCATTATTAAACTTTATGAGCAGTGATTGGGATTCTATTGATCAAAAATGTTACCTGGTGATTACTAACTAAAATAAAAAAAATATAAAATATTCACGGACAAGTCACACATCACACTCTTATCCCAAACTAAGCGCAAAACTTGTACTATTGGAACTAGACTGCTTATAGAATACTTATTTTTTTGTAAATACATACTTACATATAATACATAGTAACACCCAGACACAGAACAAATATTTATGTTCATCCCACAAACATTTGCTCTGGGTGGGAATCGAACGACCCACAGCATAAAAGGCAGAGCTACTACCAACTGAGCTGTGACGCCTGTCATACTTCGTAGTGCACACATATTTAAGCTTGATATAATGCTCCTTTATTAATAAAAAAAGAAAAATAATATGCATGCCAACAGTAAGGTAAAAAAGTAATTTTCTGTAGTCACCCATAAACAAATTGCCGACCCGAGGGGAGTTTTATTTGCCGATCATTTTACAAATAAGAGCGGACTGGAGGGCGTTACCTGCTTCTATAATTTATGGCATAAAGATGGACATGTATGATGTGATTCGTTGCGACTTTTGCACACTGTTGACCTCGGTTGAAACAAGTAATATTGCTTAATATTTTTGTAAGGTGAAAAACTTTTCGAATAAAAAGCTTAAAATACAATTTTTGATAGGGTATAATAGTCTGAGGTCAGTATCCGACGTAAAACATAAGTCTAGACTCGCGTGACAATAAAGTAGCCAAATGTTTTGAGATTATCCGCCAATTTCTCACTCTTCCACATTTCTTTAAACTTTGCTTCTCAGATTTAAGACTTATTGAGAGACTTGATAGTATGCTTTACAATACCAATGGTGATGATGATAGGCTTTGGTCGCGTGGAACTGGCACCTAGAATCACCTAGTATGTAAGACGATTCTAAATGATCCTTGTGATTTTACTGAATAAAATAGTTTTGACTTTGACTTTGACTTTGATTGACGAAGGTTGCAACGAAGGTCAAGTCGCGAATGTCCTGCTTTACATCCTGAAGGGGAGGTTTACCTTGCTCGTGTCAAACGAGATTTTACTGACGATTGTGGAACGCAGTGTTATCCTGGCAACCCCACAAAATTATTTTTGTGTTTGAATCCAATACAATATTTTTTGCTGTGGTTGTGCTAAGTAGGTATATCGATGCAGTGAGAGAGAGTAAAACTAGATTGACGCCATAAAGATAGTTTGAAGGATGTAGACAGAGAAAACAATAGATATCTTCTAGATTCTAGGAGATATGTTTGTCTATCTAGATTATACAGATTCTAAATAGATACAGGTACATAGATGACACAGAATCAGTTTGAGTTCACTTACGACGATCACAACCGGTTTTCAGATGAACAATTTCCCTTTTTCCATAAGCAGTTCTTTCGAGGATAATTCTCAACATACACCTAGGTACACAAGCGTCAGAAGCCCAAAATTACGTTAACCCGAGCTATTTAATTGCGAGCACCCCCGCCCCCGCCCGCCCACTCGAGGCTCCGCCCCCGGGGGCGAAGGCACCCAGCTATAGGTACCTACTGGTACTGTAATTAATTCTCTTCCTACACGGGAATTCCGAGCCAGTTTGTTTTAGTTGCGTATGTGTCTATGTGTTGTGGGAAAGTTACTTTGTAGTGTGTTATTTAGGTACATTTCTTAGTGTTGGGGACTTTTTCAAGTATGGATTGCTTTATTGCTGTACAAAGGTTGTAAAAACTGAAAAGACAAAAAAAAAATGAAATGAAAAAATGGAAGCGGTGTAATTGCAAGAACACAAATTGGTTCTCTGTAGTTCTTTACTACTTTCGTAGGTACAGTTAATATGAAAATATTACAGTTAATATAATATTAATTGTAGTTTGAATTTAATTCTTTAGTTTTTTATATAAATTAAAACGGTGAAAAAGGGCTAATGAAGTGATTTTTTTTAATGTTGCCATATTCCTCTCCTAAATCAATCGGCGGTCTCGCTCAATGTGTAAAGAGCAATAAAGCATACCGGAAGTATGAGTAGAACATCCACGTTTAGCCATAGACTAATTATTATTTTTGCAGGTGTACGAGTTGGAGCGAAGGTTTAAGCAGCAGAAGTACCTGTCGGCGCCAGAGAGGGAGCACCTAGCGTCACTCATACATCTAACACCAACGCAGGTAAATTTAGGTTTTGAATTGTATTTCTGCTGTACCTATATTTTGTATTATTGCTTTTTAGCTTTTGAAAAGGTCTCGCTGACACAAAAATCTTGATGACAAAAAGGCAAATAAATTATAATATAAGTAGGTATTCTAGTTCCGGTAACACGTGTCTTAGGTTTGTTTAATTGTCCACAATGCCAAGTGTAACAACATTAGGGCGTCGCCGTCGCCGCCTCCGGCCGCTGTAGTCGACACAAAACCATAAATCAAGCTGTAATCGGTTTCATGGCCGCCCCGGGCATCCCCTATCAATTACCGAACAAAACGAGCCATAGGGCGCGACTCTCGCTCCTGCCCGCCTCAGGCTCCGTGTTCACCAGTTATTCTACCACTCCCGTTTGTTATTCAACCGCTGGCGACATTAGATACCTATGCCTACACGGTTAGCTCGTTAAGTTGGCATCTTGTGATACGCGCCAGCGACGCCACCAGTGGATCGGGGGACTCCCTTTGATTCTCGAGAGCCGTCGCGAGCAAATTCTCCTTGTTGTTTCGTATTTTTTCGAGTGCTGTCTTCGAATTAGTGAAAGCTCACTTTGATGTCGTGTCTAGGCACATTAGAGTATGCACCGTGGATAGACGTGTACACAAGGTTGGAACGCGTGTTGCTGTTATTAATATTTCTGTCAGCGACACGCGCCCCGCTTTCCCACATTCGCGTACGCGAAATTCAAATCCTTCATAACAAAGACTCGATAATCTCGGCCGTGTCAATATAAATTTCATAAACTCACTGTGTAACCCCAACAATAGGCCGCAAACATCCATGAATAATCTCCATTTTGAGGGTGTCAACACCATTTACGGAGACGCGTTTGAATTCGCGCCAAAACAAACGTCAAAGTGAGTCGGTGGGAACAATGGCGCGTCACGGAGGCACGCGTTGATTCGCCGATTATAATGTGGTGCATTGTCGTAATATTAATTGGGTCTGCATGTCGCCGGTCAAGGCATTGTTTGCAATAATTGATAGGACACGAGGGCTAACCAGTCCGAACTATGCTTTGCTTTGGCAGGTAGGTACCTAGGTACCTGCCAAAGCAAAGCACAGTTTGGACATCCAAGCACTTATATTTACGTAACAAAAGAAGAATCGTATTGAACATGATTCTTCTTTCTGAGCTTTCAGTTAATATAATGCCATTTCTGGAATATTTTACAAGAACAACCTTAACTTTATACAACCATCATCATCAAGTTATGAATGAATATTATTATACTTAAGGTTCAAGAAAAGCAAATATAGGTTTTTTCTTCATTGTTTCCAAATTAAATCAGTAAGTAGACTACTAACTCCCCACAACCATCAAGAAATTTTCAACACAACTTCAAAAGTTGCGTAAGATCTCACCAAAAGCTTTGTGACAGAGCGTGATGTCTGTTCTACTGGTCATCCCACCCTCGCTGTCAGCGGCAGTCGGCGCGTGCCGGACGCCTCCGCCGCGAGCATTATCTAAAACGCATTGCATTTCACGCTTTTCGATTTTATTGGCAAGTTAAAAAGATTCAACTTCTGTCTAAATCGTCTGCAGTAACTGACGTCTAAAATCAGTCTTCAATCCCATTTAAAAGCTCCAACTCTCATTTAGAAATGAAACCAAGAGCATTCCATCCGTGCATGCATATTCATAGGCATAGCACAGTTTAAATAGAGGCCGCGCAATAAAGGAACTCTGCGCCCGTCATCCAGGCCACAATATTCCGCAGTATTTGAGCCCCGCAAACAGAGGGCTCGCGTTTCGTTAACTTAAGTAAATTTCGATGTTCGCGACGCGCCGCCACTGTTGATACTGAGCTCCCCGGACGAACTGCCCGTTTCCATTTTCAAATGACTTTTACTTCTATTTGTGTAGTTCAATTGACTTCCGAGGTTAATGTGTTTAAAACCTACCTACCTTGCTGAGCCATCCCAACTAAATTATTGCTGTTTTTTGCAGTAAGTAATCCAAATCGCTTAATTTAGTCTCCGAAACCCAACCCATGTCATTCGGTCGATGAACCGTATGGGAGATTCCAAAAAAATTGGAAACAATACCAAAGATATGCTTAGCGTAACAAAAGCGCTAGAAGCAGGGCAATCCTTCCTTCTCTTTGTCTATGGTCACGAACGCGGTCTGTGGCCCTCCGGCGGATGCGGCACATGCGGGTCCTCGATATTAATGGGAGCAATAAGATAATGGTGCCTCATGATGTTGAACAATGACGGCTTGTCAGATTGCTGTTCGCTTGCTGGACGTTAAGTAGTGGAAGTGGTGACAAAAAATATTTTAGTTACAATTTGCTCCGAGGGGTGAAAATACAAAACAACATTTAAACCTTAACAATAATTTAAAAGATGATGATAAAGTATTTAAACACCACTGGTTCTGGTAACCCGTAACCACGACTTTACCACAGCTTTCAGGTAGCTTGTAAAAACAGGTAGGGTGCTCATAATGTTTATATTAACATCATAATTATTTGTGCTAACCCAAAATTCAAAGCGAAAGCCTCCCCCGCGGCGGCTCATCGTCTGAACATCCCTATAATTTACCAATAATTCCACTTTACTTTTTTCAAATCTCCTAATCTTCGTGGGATTTCAATAAGTTTCCTGTCAAAGGATGGCCGATTTTAAATCATCGTTTATGAAAAAAAGTAAAATTGTTTTTGGTATCATTGTCCGAAATTCGAGCTCGGCATTGATCGCGACCGACATGTCAAAACAAATTTGAAATAAGAATTTTGATTACTGCGGTTGTGTAATTAACCGCGAAAATATTGCGTAGATATTAGTCGATTTCTCATCTTATTTCAACGATAATAAGTAAGCAATTTGAAAGGGATTAAGTTTGGTGAATGGAGAAGTTTTTGTTACGTTTCATTGTGAAGAAGGATTAGAGATATCTAAGAGGATAATGCACCTGACACGGGCTCTTTGTGGGGCAGGTATGGGCATATTATGATAAATGTTCGACTTGAATTCGCACTGTTATGTTGGTACCGGCATTGCGGTGTTTGTGTAAGACTAAGGTATTGTAGAATGGAACGGCTGACTTGGCTCAATTCAATCTGATGATTGCGGTGTAGGCCTATTTATTCAGATGTAGGCCTATCTGTATTCATTTCATTTCTATCTTCTGCACTTCGTTTAAAACTATATTTGGAATTCTTTCGGTTTTTTCTATTGATTCGATTTTCCGCATATGACTCAGCTGGCTCAACAAATTAGTAGTTGTAAAAGAGAATCTAAGTGGACGTCAATCAAAAATAAATTAAAATCAAGGCAAACACGCTTAAAACGGCTACTGTAAACAAATAAGTATTAATTTGATGGATTGCTCGGTAAATATTGGCCGAGTTTATAACTCACGGTCGGCTGGTAGGGGCCGCTACATACATGCATTTCAACTTTAATAATTGAGATTGTAAGTATTATATGTAAATAACTGATATTACCTTGCAAAGGTTTACGATTACTTTGAATCAGTATTTAACTATGTTATGACAGGCGTCACAGCTCAGTTGGTATTAGCGTTGTTTGCAAGTCGTGGATAATTAATATAATAGGTCTGTGTATGGTTCTTAGTGGAAATATGTATTTAAAAAAATTGTATATTATAAGCAATCTAGTTTTCAGAATACAGCTACGCTTAGTTTGAGACTAGATGGTGTCATTATTTTTATTGGTGTTAGATTATCCTATTCATCATTAATCATTTATCTACAAGCTTTCTCATCATAATTCATGTAAAATGTTGACATCCGGTTTTGCCAAATCTGGCAGTTTGGGCCTGGCAACTTTCGGTGCGTCAAATAGAACATGACCGTTACTTTTGGATTTTAAAAATAATAGAGCCATAAGGTTGAATGTTCCGTACAAATAAGTTTTTAACGTGAATTATGACTATTTTTTGCTGTGAAAGTAGAATATTTTTATAAGTTAAGCTAAATAAATGATGGCATTGATCGGTTGTCAGTCGGATGGACGGGTGTTTGTTCAGTGGTGCGTGCGGTGCGGGATAATGCGACAATCACATAATATTGTTAGGAGCTGAATGACAAATCACGAGGTGTTTCATAATGCAGCTTTTCTAGGTAGACGCAGAAAAAATATGTTTATAGTAGGTACCTATATAGCCGCTTTAACTAGCTAAGCATTAAAAGTAAATAAGTATCTCTATAAGAAAGTAAATGAAAATTTGCTGAATATGCGTCTCTGTTCTGACAAGCCTAAGCTTAGATCGGCGCAGGCTCGTTCTATAATATTATTATACTTACTGTCGTTTTTTTAACTTTTCTGTTTCAATATTCAAACTCTACCTACTTACAAAAAATCTCGCCAACACTTTATTTTGCCTCCAGATAACAAATAAGAAATAAATAAAATAGTGTCAGTAAAAAATAGTTAACTAAATGAAGGTTCAAACTAAACAAATATGAGATGCTTGTTTAAATAATAATAATTATAGACTGATTTCTCAAGTCATCGTTCTCAGGAAAAGAACACCTACGCCTTGCCCTCACAGCATTTACAAGGAAATTTAAACCTTATGCACCAAGCATTTAAAGCATAAAATAAGTAATGTGTTGAAAACATTGGCGCCAAAATTGACATGTATTGTCAAGATGACAGCAAGTTGGGTGGCCGCCATATTAGTTTTGATGATAAGGTCTTTCCCAATCATGTAATCAAGATGTACTTTTTAAATCTATCTTTTTTATTGTAATTAAACAATACATAATTTACTTTCATCTCATATAGTTGTTTATTTTACTTTAATTAGAACAATTAAAGTCATGTAATATTGTAACCGACTCCAGTAGCAAGGCATATCTACATAAAGCTGATGATTATGTATTTAAATATGCGTAGTAGAAAAACATGGCGCTCGGTAGCTAAGTGGGTGTGGGCTCTCAAGCACGTAGTCAAGGCCCTTGGACACCCGAAATGTCCCGTCACTTGTACCTCGTACTCGTACGAGACACCAGACGTTTAGATGTAAAACAAACAAGTGAATGGCGCTCTCACGGCGCAAGTGCGTGCTAGGAAACACCAAGCATTATGCACAAGGATACTGAAAGAAAGTGCTCGACACGAGAGCGTCCAAGGCTCGGCGGAGAGCAATAAGCGACGCCCGCCGTCGGGGCCCGTTCATTAACTCTCACCTACTCCATAAATAAACTAGCGAGCATCATCATTCCTGAGAGCAGCGGACAAAGCGCTCGACTCGCCGCCGCAGCGTTCCCACCGCCGCGCCGGCTGCACCTACAGAGCAAACATCAAAAAATAACAAATAAGACCTCCGATAAGCTCTCGGGACGAGTGGAACACGCACTCGTAGTAGCACGTTACAAAGTTTTTCTAACGGATCGCGTCAAAGTATCGGATCGGACAAAATGGCGGACGCTCGTAGCGGAGCGGGAATCTGCCGGAGAGGGCACACATCCATTTCAAAGAATAAACACGGAGGAAACGCTCTCGATGTATAAATAATAAATAAAGAGTATATTTTGCTGCGTGCGTAGACAAAGGCAGTGCTGAGGGGCAAACATGCCCGTGTTTATTCTTTCGTCATTAAGGTGAAGTGTTGACTGTATGTAGCGTGCTCTAGCGCTAATTTCAGGGAGGCCAGGATGCTGCGCTGACTTAGACGCACTGTTGACTTTGCTCGAGATCTTCGGATGGGGTGACGTCGGCGATCAACCTGAAGATTGCTAGTCACAACTATGCGCTACATTTTATTCACCGACAGTATGAAACTCGTATGCTTGCCAGTATCATTGATTGAATCTCTTGTTGCAGGTCAAAATCTGGTTTCAAAACCACCGCTACAAATGCAAGAGGCAGGCTAAGGAGAAGGCGATGGCGGAACAGAACCAACATAATCAGGTAAGAACTTCTGTTCACTCCATTATCTTCTCTTTTTGGTTTTAACTAAATAAATACAAAATATAGCTAAAACATTAACTTAAAAGTGCAGGCAATGTCTGTGCGATATTTTTTATAAAAGGAAATGTAATTGTTTCTTGAATTTGTAGTCATTGTTATAATTTTGAACATAATTTTCTTAGAGCTACTAAATCATAAAGCTTCTTAAAGTCCGTGTGAAAATATCGCATCTGATTTTTTAAATACCTGCAGGAATATTAAAAAACCGTCAGCCAAATGCTAATGATCAATGAATATTAATATGCGAGGTTGCTATAAAATTGTCGACGTGACACCGCGGCGGCCCCTTGATAGCGATCTGTCGCGAACTACCCTCTAATGTAATAAAATCAATAACCGGATGGAAAAAGAACAAAAGTAACATCCTTGAACTATAGCCGAGTTTATTGTTTGATAATGGTATATTTAATAACTTGTAATTATTCAATTACAAAAACAAACGTGATTTTGAAGTTCGCCAAAATGTTACCCATTTATTTTGGCACCTAACTCAGCCTCTACATTTTGTACAATCAATCGTTACATTTATAATAATTAAAACATTCAAAAATCTAGTGAGTGGTGCTGCCTACGATAAATTACCCAGTCAATTGAATTTTTACGACAAATTAAATTAAGTAAGAACGCTGAACCCATAAAAAAAAAATTGAATGAAAGTCAATCAAAGCCCATTTTCGCAAAACATAACAGAGGTGGGCTTGATTTTTTTTCCCAAACCCTAAGATACGGGTCCCGCAGTGAATCTGGCAACCCCATTAGAATTATTTCCTGCAACCCAGGGCTGCCGCGATCGTGCGTGTTGATAACTTATTGTGTAGTTATATCTTTATTTGGCGGTCTTTAGTTGGTGATAAAAGACGTAGATTGTATTATTTTAGCTTTGAATAAATTGAATAACACATGATGGTGATCATTGATTGATAGATTTGCGAAACTACGTAGATTTTGATCTTCAGTCAATACGCAATCCGGAATGTTTCTGACGTTATTCCAATTATTTATTGGCCAAAAAAGATCAAACCGATATCAAAATGTTAATTTAATAATTAACTGCACCCAATTATGTTATTGAACCTAAAAATACCGTTATTGTTTTAAATTAGTGTTCAACCTGTCAACACGTATTGTTCAACAAAGTTCAAAGGTTGTGGGCATCCCTGCCACGCGCAATGTGTGTTGTCAGACTCGAATTGCCTCAATTTGCTTAAAGTCGCGTGGGAGGAGGAATGACTTCTGATTGTTTTCTCACCCCATAATCATTACTTCTAAACCTCTGAAAAGTATATAATACCAGCGGAAATATGTAATGATCTATAAAGCTCACC
This sequence comes from Ecliptopera silaceata, assembly GCA_932527185.1. Classification (NCBI taxonomy): domain Eukaryota; kingdom Metazoa; phylum Arthropoda; class Insecta; order Lepidoptera; family Geometridae; genus Ecliptopera; species Ecliptopera silaceata. The sequence continues at coordinate 623,747 of OW052208.1, read as the reverse complement.
TGCTGTCGCTGAACCCGGACGTCTTGATAAAAAGTGTGCATCCCTATGCGCATGTGTTGCCAGTTAGTCGTGGGTTGGCAGCCTGAATTGGCTCAATTTGCAAGTCGTGTGGGCGGGCTGACTCCCTGATTGTTAGCGCCTCGCCTCACCCTCATAATTATTGTTTTGTAACGTGTAATTTGCTCGACGGGACTGTCAAATATAATAAATGGAAATTCCCGTGTACATTTTATTATTAAGTTGGGGTATGTAGAGTCACGTCTGTCTGGGTCTTTCACGGCACTGCTTTACAAGGGTTACTCTAACAAACCACGCTATAAATTAATTCAATTCGTCAAATAATTCATATATAAATAAAGCACACCTTCAGACTTTCGTAGAAAATGCTATGAACTAAAAAGTGCTACAGTAAGAACTTGTAGACTGAGATGCATATACCAAAATGATAAGCTACTATCTAGAACAAAAGTTCAATAAACTTGCGCTATTGGAAACATAATAAGGTTAGCTGGTAGATGATTAGCATTAACCGCCTGTACACTACTTTGAAGTGGAATAAAGAATTGTCTATCTATCCATAATCTCCAAAACTATATCTCAATCAGTTTTCCTTGTATTTTCACACAATTTGTTCGACAGTCATCGTCATCCCCGCGGCGAGTGGCGGTGCCGGTCCTGGTGAAGGACGGCAAGCCGTGCGGCGCGGGCGAGTCGTCGTCGCCGGCGCACAGCCATTGCGCGACGCCCACGTCGGGGTACGCGACCCAGCAGGCCCAGGCCGCCTGCAGCAATCCCCTGGTGTCGTCCTACCGCCAGCCCGCTGCCTACCAGCAGCAATGTTCAGGGTATCTACCGCTGCAGGGCCGGGCCTGGTAGAAATTCCCACAGCTTTACCACGAGACCATGTTCAAGGAAGAGATGTATTTCGATTAGGGTGGTGTGATTGGCGCGGCTTTGTTTTGAGAGGCTGCTGGGCGGTTGTTCAGTCATCTTATTGTTTAGTTCGTTGACTGAAAAACTTGGTCCGATGGCCTTTGTAATTTTATGAAATCTTGAATTGCGTCTTTATATTTTTCCTATTTTAGAGGAAATGAAAAGCAGTGTGAACCATGCCACAAACTAGATTGCCTCCTCATTTTTATGGAAAAATAATTAGTTTGCAACATTTCGATACATTGTTTGCCATGCAAGTTTTGTTACCCTACTTTTGCGGAGTTTGATTATAATTTCATTACCTAATCTGTACTGATTGGGGTAATGTTATTTGCTAAGCGCCATGAACTCTTCCAAGAACATTGTCTTCGGTGAGGCGATGCTGGGGGCAGCTATAAAATAAACCGAACTTTGAGACATTTTAGAAACTAGTGAAAACGCAGTGGAATTTGAAGTGTTTGTGAGAAGTGAACTTTTAGATTAATTGTAAGTTTTCGTAACGGGAGGAGGGTATCGTGTAAATACTTAGAAGTAGATTATTTTAAGCACAAACGAGGATTTGAAGTTCTTTGACGTGATATTTTATAATGTAATTGCTGCGCCATGATCTTAACTTTTCATTTCACGACTTAAGTGAAAACTTACAGCAAGTATAGTACTGCAATTAATCATAAATGGTGCAATATTTACGTACAATTTCATAGAAAATCTCCTGATTATTCTATAAATTAGTGCCAAATAGAAAATTTAAATCTCTAATAACTGTTTTTTATACTTTTATCATACCTACCGACAACTTTCCGTATCAAACTCTTCAAAAAAAGTATTTTTCATTCACAAAAGACTAGTTGGCTGATAAAAATGTTGTATTGTAAATAAACATGCAAGTAGTCATTTGTTGTGTGAATAGTACCTACATAAATTAACACAAGAGTCAGTGTTTGAGTGTGTAGATAATATTGTGTAAATATTCTAGGAACTAATATTTGTAATTAGACAAGAAATATTCGATGAATGCAAAAGATGTTTTGGTAAAACTACGTAAAATCATAAGCACTTTTTTTCTGCTCCACATTTAGTTATTTATTGTGAATTGATTTACATTTTTACTACATAATAGGTCATTTTTTTAGTACTCAATTTAATTTTTATTGATAGTTTTGGTTATTGAAAATAACGGAACAAAAACCACAATAATCAAGAAACTAACTTCACATGAATAAAAACGCATCATCGATATAATTAATGTACTTAAATAAGATGTTTTCTTAAATTTTTTTGAAATCCCAAGGAATTTTAGTAGTCTTTACTGGTAACATCTCGCAATCATGGCGACCCGCGCTCAGTGACAATGAATAGCAATAAGCTTAAAAGTTAGAATTAGTTGAAATTGTAAAATTAAATATTTCCAACTTAATTTATATGTTCAGATGATAGATCGGTGTAAGTATTGTAAGTAGGATTATGGATCATAATGATTATATAAAAATAATTATTAATAACAAAAGGAATTTGTAATTTATACTTATTGAAAAGTGAGGTGTAATAAATTTCGATTTATAAAATTAATAAAAATTAATGAGTTTATCTTTGCATTTTATTATGATAATTCCGTAAATTTTATATCTCTCGTAGGTTAACACCTAGCTACATGTATGTGAGTAAGAATACTAGAGCCAGCGTTGACAAAAATGATGAGCTATAAAGTCACACAAGATCTAATCAACCAATTTCATAATCCTTAACAACAGGTACTTAAGTAATACAAATTTGTGTAACATGTACCTTGGGTCCCACCCCGACCTTTCCACGCTGCGCTATAAGCTCATTTTATTGTCTTCAATATTCCCAGATTACGCTTTAATCTCTCATAACGGGAATAACAGTTTATTCCGCATGGCAACATCGACTTTGTAAACGTCAGTCACGGCCCGCCAAAACGAAATAATAACATCGCGATTTTCGTTTGACAAAGTCATATTTAATAGCTATAGCAATCAATTTGACAATGTAGTACGTAGGTATAAAGCTCAGTTTAGAAGGAACAAGTTTGGAGATAAGTTGTTTTAGAGTTTACGGAATAATTTTGATAGAACAAAGGCAGGGAAGAGCGCACGTGCGCGGCATTACGAGGGTAGGCTAATAAAATGGTGGATTAGCCAGACGGACAGGTGAGGGCGGCGAAATTGAAAACTATTGGCCTCTTCAGCAGACAGGCATATCGGCGGCTTCGGGTTACTACGGATTTATGTCAGCAGTGACGTAATAAGAAAATTCTTTCTGTAATAAGTTACTATACCTACCTACTACTCTGAGAAACTAAATTGAATTTATGAATTGCTTTGATGACATTCTGGATGCTGTATGTTGTAGTTATAGTTATAAAGATTAGAGAGATTTTGGAAATAAATCAATTTATTTTTACCGCTGCAGGACCTGAATCACTACTTTTTACCAATAGCCCAATTCCACAGGAAGCTGGTTTTGTTAATTTAGTAGATGGTTACGAAGTTTCCGCACGATATTTTCTGAATAGAATAATTCATACATTATCCTATACAAGTTAACTGTTTTATCTATACCTACCTGAGTATAAAAGAAAACAAATGATTGATATGCTGAATGGCTGTGACAGGCGTCACAACTCTGCCTTCCATGCTGTTGGTCGTGGGTTCGATTCCCATCCAGAGCAAACGTTTGTGTGATGATCCTAAATATTTGTTCTGGTGTCTGGGTGTTTCTATGTACTTATGTATTTACAAATAAATATGTATATAAGTATTCTGTCAGCAGTCTAGTTCCCATACTTAGTACAAGCTTTGCTTAGTTTGGGACTAGAGTTTGTGATGTGTGAAATGTCCAGGTAAATTTATTTATTTATATCTCCTTAGCATTGACTTTTAGCACTGATGAAGAAGGTTCTCATTTATATTTAGACTAAACGTATCAGAGTAGAATTTGTAATACTCACATAACGCATTGAATAGGTAAAGCAAGCACATACTTTAGCTACTTTTGTACACGGTCGCAGAGTCGCGGCCCACGCCCGCCCATTGTCAAGACACGTACGGAATGGATCGATCCGAACCTTACGACATGGGAAGAAGTTTTGGTCAATTCCATGATATTGTTGGTACTTGGGTAATATAAATGTAATGTGACATTGTACCGAGAATTACATAAAAACAGTTGAGATGATAATGTAGAGTTTTATGTTCAATTCAATTGCTTATTTACTATTTACGTCAACGATAAATTGGCATTGTATCAGACTAGCTAAAATTAACGGGATCAGTTGTGGGAGAGTTTCACAAGTTTCGAAATAAAGAAAAAAAAGACTCAAGTTAGTTCGGGTTGAAATACTTAAGCTTAGTTAATACTTAACTTCAGCCACTAGATACATAGGATGATGCCCACTAGGTACACGATGATGGACACTAGATGCCCCAAGGTACATGTTTAACAGGACGGGACACGAGTCCTGTTAAAAAAAAGGGTTTCGAACCCTATATTCATTCCCTCACAGAAACACCAAATATTTCCCCAACATAAATCTATTTACCCGCGTTTTCCCTATTCATCACAATCGTGCGTTTCCTCCCGATCTGTAAACAAATTTGTGAACATTATTCCTGCAGGGCCATGAATGCCAGGGAAGGGTGGGCCGCCATTACCGACTTAAGATTTCCCATTCATGGTACAACGTCTTGGAATCCATGGGGTTTGGAAAGTGCGTAATTGCTGTAATTATTTCATGACTGTGTTGAAAGCATTGTTTGATAAGGCTTGGTAGTTCATACAAGTACTTATACGTATTGCGTACCTATTATCCGTCTTCAACTTAACTTCACGGCATATCAAATAGTTTTACCTATTTGACAAGTAGGAACTAACAACGAGTCTCTGCTTCATTATAAAATGTAATCAATGTGTACTTAGTAGTATAATAAAATGTGTAAATATTATATCATGTTATACCGCGTTGGGCGCCAAGTTTACAAATTCATAATTGCCCTTCGATATTAAATTTGTTAGTTGAAAGGAAACCGCTAGGTTACATAAAAATATAGAAACTCGAGGACATGTAGGTAGAGCACAGATGAGTAATTTATAAGGGGGTTTTATTGCAGCTACAACTACTTTTTATAACGAATATCTCGGTAACATTGGCGGCAGAATTGCTGGTGAGAGCTTGCCACCGAAGGTTGAGGACCGAGGGGCTGACTAATTAGAACAAAAAACGCGGGAAAACACAAGTACGCTTGATAGTGAGTCAGAGACAAAGAGCTCCAAGTTTTCGCACAAAAAGGTTTTATAGCAGCGGAGCTAAGCCGTTGGATTATAGCCTCTTTCGTTCAATGCACAAAGCTGGTTTCCGTCGTGACTGTTGATACTGGCTCGAACATTTATTTTCTGGAATTCAAATTTTAAAAGCTTTATCTCATTTGTAGATTTCACTCAACTTTGAACCATATTCCAACGTAATAGAAATCATTTCTACTGTTTTATGGTGATGAATTTGAGCAGTTTCGACGTGAAGCCGAGCTGCGTAGAGAAGCGCCATCGTGTCGATTGTTTCTGGCACGTTCGAGTAAAGAGGCCACAATCGATAGAGCACGAGCGTGCGTTGTAATGAATTTATTAAAGTACTGTTTTGATGAGTAATTTACTGATTTTATTTTTATTTTAAACCACTGACTGTTAGTTAAAGGATTGTTTTTGAAATCAAGAGATGTACTGCCATAGTTCATATGTGGAATGATCTAGAATCTGACAGATAAAACACCAACTAGGGTTTAGTTAGTATGCGTTTCCTATAATATATCGATAATAATCTTAACATTTATTACAAGTTGTAGATAGTGGGCCACATAGTGAAGCGAATAACGATATTGAATGCTTGAGAAGTGTTATTGATTTATGAAAATATTTCCCATTCTCGTGTGCCAGTCACGGTGGCAGGCGCAAGGCTAACAGCAGAGCTGTCAGCGCAATTTGACAACTCATTACGGCTATGGAGTCGACCACCAAAGATTTGTGCTCATCTGGGTTCAGTATTCTGATAGAGATATTCTAGACAAAAAAAAACTTACTGTTAAAGAAAAATAGTAGGAAAAAGCTTAAATAGCAAACTTGAGTCAGTAGAATAGACACAAGATGTCAGCATGTCATGATTTGGCTCCTGCTTTTATGACGAGGCTGTAGATATACCAACTTGGGCAAGGCAAGGTATTGGTTACAGTTATTGATAAAATTACAGAGCTTAGGTAGGTATAGGCGACAAAGAAATTGGTTTACCACTTTTGATGACATCTCCCAGTAACATAATTATTCGCTAAGGATTACAGATTGACAGATTCTGACGTAGCAGTTATTAATCTGTCAAGCGAAAATAGCCCTTGATGTTTTGTACGTGCAAATGATATTCAGCCTTAGAGTGGTAAACCAATTTCTTTGTCGCCTATACCTACCAATAGTAGAGCTCAAAGTATTTGATTAATATAAAATTACCCCTAAACTTAACCTAATCAAACATACCACGAATTATCAAGCTGTAGAAATGTTTAACAAACTACCCCTAGAAGTAAAATCAATCATACATCATAAAACACTCTTTAAAAATAAACTGAAGTCCTTCTTACTAGCCAAGTGCCTTTATTCGCTTGATGACCTCTGATTTATAAGTAGATATTTTTATGGCTGTTGACTTGGATCTCTGCTGATACGTAGGTACTACTGTCATAAACTATTATTGCATGTTAGGTAGGTATTGACATTATTTTAAGATAAATTGAGAGTGGGCATATATTTATATTTTTGTTCATAGCAATAATTTGACTAAAATTGTATTAGTGTATAGGTACTTATAATTTATTGATCAATTTAATTTGTCTAGCTTAAATTCCGCACACAATGTATATTGTTTCTCTTTATGGAATAAATGAATATGAATATAAGTATATGAATGAATATGAATATATGATTCATACAACATAAAAAAATTAAAGTGATGGCCCATCTAATGTTGAATGGTAAATTACTTAAGTCTTACCTATGTGTTTGTACCTTATTGCTTTTTATTTAATTGGTAGTAGGTATATCTATTCCCTTTCTAATTTCTACTAGTTACAAAATTGAATTTAAAAGCTTTTCGGTTAATTTGCATATTTGTGCCGTTTTCATTCCGCCATGCAGAACCCTGATCTTCTCGCCCAACGAATGACTCGACGTTACTTCCCAACAAATACCTTTTATTTCAAGCCATTCATTTGGAACGCGTATTATTTTGACAAGCATTGACAGGTGTCATTATCTCAGCGAGTCAAGGCTCCTCATTATAACAATTGTGTTTTGTTTGTTTTAATGATTCTAATTTTATAGTTGTTTGGTTAAAATATACCAATCATTTTTGTAGTGGGTTACGAATTAGTGGAAAATATTTTTTTTTGGGGTTTACGCTCTTGAGGACTCCGGACCCCACCTGATGATGTTCTATTTCGTGCAAGAACTTTAGAAATCTGAAAAAAAAACAGCTTAAGTACATACCAAGAGATAAGAAGTAGGATGGTAATATTTTAACTACTACTGGCTACTGGAATGGAGATCGCGTTTGGGCAAGCGTAGTGTAAGTCGCACCTGGCGAGGAGATGCAGCGGCGATCTGCGGAGTGTAGCTGGAAAACACTGGATGAGAAGAGCCGGGCTGAGAAGGGCTCAGTGGCGTGTCTTGGGAGAGATCTACGTCCAGCAGTGGATTGATATAGGTTGATGATGATGATGATGATAACTCTTACATCGTCATTTACAGCCGCTTAACGAATATCATGACGCAAAATGATGGTGCATGCAATGCATAACAACGTCCATAATCAGAAAAACGATCCATTTATAATTTTTATATACGCAATTTGAAAGATATTATCAAATTGTAAAAAAAGTTTTTCATATATACACTATGGCTAACAATAGCTTACTATACTTGCATTCAAAACTTAATATCAAGGCAAGGTCCGCCAAAGGTTTTAAATACAGACTCTCAGCCACTTGAAGGAAAATGGCGCGCGATCTGACAGAGCGGTTTGGCGCACTTTCCCACTTCGAATGCTGGCCGGTAATGGCGGCAGAACAATAGGGAAATATGGAAACATGGCGCACAAAGGAGGCTGCCGTTTGATGTGGATTGTTACTGTGTCTCTGTGACGAACGACGCAGGTACGGTAATGCATTCAGAAATTTAGTTAAAACACTTAGAGAACAAGGAACGTAGGTATAGTCTGTTTATTGAACTCTACACAGAATCTGAATCGTAACATAGAAACTTAAATAACTCGTGGTATGTAAATATGTACTTACTGATTCTGTTATATGTCTATAGAGAGTCTTCAAAAACACTGCAACCTCTGCGCACAGATCTTGGTATTACGTCTGCATGGCCATTTGATCTCCCGCAATCCTCCTAATTTCATAGTTTTTAGATTAGACCTATATTACAATTGCACAAAAAATCAGTTTTCATTACACGGATCGTAACTGTATTTTACATTTGAATTTGGCAACAATAACAGTTGACCCAGCTCACCCAGCTGCCCGTCAAATAAAACGCATAAAATATATCCTTTCATAACATTTGAGTTGAAAGGGCGCGATTACAGCTCATTACATAAACGCTTGTGGCAGCACCTTTCGCATGCGTGTACTACATAATAAATGATTTTAGTTCTATGTGAAACTCTTTCAGGGTGTTGAATAGCGGCACTTCACTCGAGAGCCGGGGGATTGCGAAACAATGGATTTTTCCAAAATACATAATAATGCTTCGTCAAATGACGCGGTTTTGTGTTTGAGCTTAGGGATCCGCATCAGACGACAAACAAATAAAACCAACTACACAACATACCACACATCTGCTGGCACCAGGCGTTCGGAGATCCTCTTTCTTCAGTAGCGAAAATACGCATTTAAAGATCATAATATATATTTAAAAATTGTTTTCATCAAAAAAAGCTTTTTTTAAGCTCAAGTAAACGCAAAATTTGTGGTTATAAATAACTATCGCGCTATTTTCATTCTATTCTTCAAAGCCAACATGGTCCTTCGAACCGGAGCTCAAACAGCAAATGACTACTAATTAAATGTCTAGTTTATTATAAAACAAACAGGTACCGAACCCGACGCCAAGCCACAATGCACACATGGGTAAACTTTAGAGATTTTTTGGGTCCGTGCTCAAGTGTAGTCCTCGAAGCTCGACCGCTGCGCGCAAATTATTAAAAGTAAAAAAATGAAAAAAATATAATATGACACTCGAGAGGTCGCCCCTGAATATAACTTAACGGATAAATGCTCACGAGCTCTACATACATTATATTGCGGAAGTTTTGATGTGGTTTTGAAATCTTTGAATTAAATTTTTTACAGTTATTTTTGTTTAGTTTCAAGGTCAATATACCTAGACATTAAAAAATTTTTTTAATTGATTTACTGTTGCAATCAATAACAATAGAACACATTCGCATGTATCTTATACCTTGCTTACCATCACTCAAATTACATTACTTATATTGTCACACAAATAATTGTTGTTCAGTTAAATATATGACATTTATATGACATAACTTGAACTGATCAATCTGAGCTGTTACGTTTCATTTTGTACATGACCTTTATTTATTTATTTATTAAAAACAAGACAACAAAAAATATCTGGCACGAATATAACAAAAACCAGTAGTTGAACAAAACGCATCCAATGAATTAAATCTCCCTAAGATACCATCTAACCAACCGCACGACAAACGAATTAGTCTAAATAATACACAAAAAGTTACACAATAGCTTTCAAAACGAGTCGTGGGCGAAATTGTTACTAAAATGTAGCAACATCTGTCTAGAGGGGAGAAAAAAAGAGAACAAAATAGAACATACGATACTCATCGTTTACCCGATTACGAGCTCTAGGTTGCGCGCAGTAAGGTCTCAATTTTGGCTTATAAATCATGGCGGTTATGGTGTTAGACTTTGGAACTGATAGAGTTAACGCCATTACTGTCAAACTGTGAGCCAATCGGCGTGAAGGAGCGCCGACCAATCAGTGCGGATAGCTGTGCGTGTTTCGAATGTTAAATTTGGGGGGAAACTAGAACAATTTGTAACTTTTTGTGTGCTCATCCGGAACTGTAAGTAATTTTCATTTGTAAGTAAATGAGGCGTGCCATTATGTTTTAGGGAGATAAAAAGCATCTGCTGAAGCTGGGTTGTGCAGTTTTATGTAGGGACGTGGTATTTAATCAGCATTTAATCCTGCTGAAGTGCAGATGCATTAACTATTAAATTTTATTTTATAAAAATTAGGTGTGCAGTCATGCCTTCCATGTTGCGGCTAGAGAGAAGAATCTGAACCTTTATGTTGTTTTAAAGAGTATTGTAGCCGATCAAAAAGCCTATACCTATTGCATCACAAATTCCGTACTAAAAATTAAATTTAAATTAATTCAAATTTCTTCTCAGAGATTGCTAAATAGAATTATTGAACTGCAAATAGTGAATGGAACTTACCTTGCGCGGCACTTGACCTTCGACAGCCGTCAATCATTCCTCAGGAACAACGCTTCCTCCGCATTCCCATCAAATCGGAAATTGCTCATTCACACTCGGACGACTCCTCAAAGCGGCACTTGGAAGTTCTCAAGACCACTATAAAGAAGTCAAATTCATCTGTCAAATGGAATTTGAATTCGGTACGTGGAGTGCTGACTGCGCGCGCGCCGCACGACGTCATTGAAAGTCACGCGAGCCCAGCAGGGCTGCCCGCGTCCCGTCGCTAGCGCCCGCCTCGCCGAAATCATTAGCACAGAAGTGTGCAAATTAACAAAAGTTTGTCTTTTGACACATTAGTTCACGGTGAAGTGGACATTCTAGATCTTAGTCGTGTTTATGGGAAGTGAGCAGGGGCGCGGTTCGCGGCGCGACATATTTATCGCAGTTAACGCTTCAAATGGGATATTGTGACTTGTGAGAATTTTCGGTGTAGTCGGAGGGAAGTCATGCTTCACCTATGGACTTCCAGATCAGTTCATCTACACAGGTTCTCATTATTATAAACTTGGTTTTGATGACTGAACTTCGAAGCGATTTAAACATCGCAAATAAAACTGAATTTTAGGTTGATTAACAATGTACTTATTGAACGTGTATAGGTATAACTTGCTTTCTGGTTCAAACTCATAGTAACTTTATAATGTTCTCTTAATTAAGATAAAAAACCATAACTTTTTAATGTAGCAACTGCATATTGCATCACACACATATAAGCCAGTACCGGACTTCCGACCTGAATTATTAACAGCCCATTTGGCTTACCTGGACAAAAAGATCTTAAAAATCTCCGTTAAGTTATACCTCATTCAGTTCTCAAGTGGCCTCCAGTCCGTAGGGCCCCTAATTCCTTTTCATGTTCAACGATTTTGTGCCGAACCTTCGATTGTGTGGCGCAAAAAGGAATTTAAAAAAACTATCGGTCGTGCACAAAACGTCAGCCACTTCAGACGCCCTTTGTCGGCCATATTGGAAAACGTTTGACATGTACGATACATGCTTTTAATTAAGTTTCCGAATGCAATGCGTAACTAGAGTATCGACAACGGGAAACAGTTGCGAGAAAAAAATTAAACTGTTCAAAATGCAGCACAATTTTATCGCAAACTGGAATCGTTTTCATAATGAACCAATTTTTAATGCGCATAGTTTGCTTTAGGAAATTCAAAATAGTATTAAGGTTAACTTAGAATAAGTAATTGTTCTTGGGTAGAATTAGACAAAAAAAAACAGTTTGGAGTCCAACGTGTGTATTTTACAATATACTTAAAATTAAATATCTGTAATTAGTAATCTGTAAACACTGCTCGTTAATTAATATGAAAGTCGTAAACAATTTAATTTAAATCATTAAATTATCTTAAATTTCAACAATATTATGATAATTTTATTAATAATGCGTGATAATTGATTCTTTCACTCGTCAGAAATCATATAACTACGAAATAGCACTACCTAGACCGATGACCAAATTTTGGTCAGTAATAAGAATCATTTTATATTTGCGATGTCCCGAAGTACTATCGTAAGTACCTCATTAAGAGTATGTCCATTAAATTTTCAGTCTCCTAATTTCAATTTTCTATACATATTGCTAGAGTTAACGCCATCCACCACCTTGATTCCTTTGTCCCTGATATCGGTTTGATTGCGAAGAGCCCTGCTGACCTGAACCACCGTATTTGTTCTGCTGATACGAGTTACTCCTCTGATGACCTTGACTGTTCGAGCCTGAATCATATCCTCGCTGATACCCTTGATTTTGGCTATTGTATCCTTGCTGGCCGTAGCCTTGGTGTCCGTACCCTTGCTGACCATATCCATCTTGGCGTTTCTGGCCGTAGGGTTGGGAATAGCCGGAGCTATTGTACGTCTGACTGCCTTGATAGCCCTGGTCGTGGTGACCTTGGTTTCCGTACGGTACATACCCACTGCGCTGCGGCCCGTACGAATGTGATCGATCTGTAACAAGGAGATTTAAAAGTAAGACAATGCTGTTTTAATTTTGCGGGAATTCTGTTTTTTTTTTGTTTTTTGTAGATTGTGATGTTATTATAGTATTTGGTTCGATTTAAAATAGCTAAGCATAAATTTAATGATTTATTAGTAAAAGTCAAGCTAAACCCTGAGCTCTATTTTTATGCACTTCAGGGAATCCTCGCAAAGAAGCGCTTAGCATCACTCCAGCACAAAACGTCTCATATATTGCGACACTCGACGATTCAAAACCGCTTGCAAATCGCGCCGCAGCCGCGCCGCGGAGCCGCGTCGTTGGCGGAGTGTTTAATCGCTCGCTTTGTGACGCCCTAATGTTGGTAGCGCAAAGCTAGGCATCTATGGAAGTGTCTTTGTGTCGATCGATGCATTAGTAATTAATTGTACTGGCTGTGTTTATGATATTTTAGTAATCCGATATTGTTTTAAAAGTGGTTCTGGCACTTAGAATCACGTAGTGTATATTAGAAGTTTCTAAATATTAATTAATTTTACTAACGATTATAACAATTGACGTGTTAATTTATTTTACTGAATAAATTATGCCTGAATTTTATATAATCTGATATTTAGCTTCTATCAATCTCAGTGCACAATATTCCAGTTAAAGTTCTTACAATTTACAACCTCGTATTTTTAATTCTGTAAAAGTTTCCCTTTTATTTGACTCCATGTGCGTAATGTACACAGTTTAATCCCAGCACGAAGTACCAGGAGCATCAAGTTTGGCTTTAAAGGGATTGCTGGCAGGAGGCTTTAGGTCATCGATACCCTCGCTAGGGGAAATAGGGATTTATTATTTCTTCTCTGTTTGAAGCTTTTAAGCCGAGCTTTTAAATAAAAAAATGGTTGTCTGTAATGTCGGTTTACTGACGATAGTTGAACGTGACAACGTCAACGAACGGTATACGGTAACGCCTCAGAACGCCGGAACGCTTCATGAGTCATGTTTTTTCGTGCGTGCAGCCGGCTCTATCGAATTATAAGACGTTGTCACGTCAAAAACCTGACTCTCAGCTTGCTACAAAGTTAACCGCCGATATCTGCATTAGGCAAGTACTGAGTGGTTTTTTGAAGTTATCACTGTTTGATGCACTATGGAGTAAATATTTTACGTTATGTTACGTGTAAGGACGTAAATAGTAACTAAAAGATTTAGAAAAACTGTGAGCAATGGCCTAACTGTCAATCAATTTAACAAAAGGCAGTAGTGTAAAGGTAATAATAAGAAGAATAATGTTATTTTATTTAGTTATCAGAAGTAAAATGTTACTCATTTTGTGAGCGCTAATTGAATAAAGCGCATGCTGAAATAAACTTCACCCGTTAACATTACTACAGCTAAAAACAACCAACGACATGTTATATGAACAGCCATACAATTTCAGGAAATAATTCGTTGTCAACCAAAAGTGGGGCATCATTGAGGAGTATTACGTAACAGCACAGAATCTGCATTTACACCTGTCAGGGTGTCGAGCTGTAAATAATTACGGACGGCAGCGGAGCGTCGAGTGCGTAACGAGCCGTCGCCATTAGCCGCCATTGTTCTAAAGTGGCGCCCAACGTGGGGCCGTGTGTAATCATCAATTTATTGTTACCTTACAATGGAGGGATAAATAAGGAATTCGCAATTGTGTAGGAGATTAAACCTTTCAATTGCTTTGATATTTGGGACAAAAAAGATTTCAAGAACCCAAAAGCGTTTGTGTCCCATTTTTATATTGAACGAGACATGTTAGCAGATATATTTACCTACAAAAACATTAATCCTTGAGTTATGTATGAGTATAATTTTATTATGCGTTTCACGCTGTCGAAATATAACTACATATTACAACGCACTACTACAAATTATTACATAGCAAACACGGATGTAAGTGTACATTTTGACTACCATTAAAAGGCTCGACGCCTTTGGCAAAACTGCCAAAATATGACCACTATTCATTCCAAGCTTAGCAGTACGAAAAAATAGAGTTGGAAAGGTAACCCGGCAGACATAATAGGCATCTAATGGGAGCCGAGGCAACGCATTCAGGCTGTGAAAGAGACGCGAGGCGCCAAAATTACGCTGTCGAACTCAAGGACTGAGGTACCTAGCACTACGATAATGAAGTAAAGGTGAGCAATATGTGGGATAAAAAAAACATTATCGTATCAATATTGCGACTCATCAAAATACCAAATGCCAATAACCGACAAGTTATATTGCTACTAATCACAGTATCACGCTAATAACCTTATTCTTGTTCATTTTTAAGGAAATGCTGTGTTGTCAGAGACAAGACTAGTTGAATTCAACTTTTACAGGTCGCTCTGAGATTTTCACCGTTCAGTTTAACTAGGTACTAACCTAATTTGTGGCATCGACACGACAAGAAGAAGAAGGTACTTAAGGAAAACCCCGAAGCCGACAAGTCAGCAGGTTAAATCAGTATGTTTTCCTTCAACAAGCGTACCTACTCTATTCGTTTGTATAATGCATTACCTGCGGTCCTGCGTTGACATAAGAAAACATTACCTTCTCAATAGAACGGTTTCTTCTAAATGGAATTGCAATGTATTTGCTGAGTGCTTACAAGGCATTCCTATAATATAGGTATGTTGTATCGAAAGCACTTGAGTATGAAGAAATTGTAGTGCATTGGAAATAAACAAAGACTGTAAATGCTAGGTATAATTTGCTGATTTCATTTATGTGTAGTGCTGTGAGTCATGGGTTCAATCTCTAAAACAGATAAGTATATGTGATAACCAAACATATTTTCTTTTTTGTGTATTATAATAAAAAATGATTAAAGTATTCATTTCATCGAACAAAATTATATCATCTAAGTTCACCAGCTTTGCTTAGTTTGGGACGAAATAGCGTTGCGTGTAGCGTTAATTTACTTCTTGTAAACCGTTTATTAACTTAGCTAGCAACCAGTGTACCCATTTTGCGCGTAAGTATAACAAGTACTTACCTAGTTTTAAATAGAACGTTATACAGTAGTTAATAGTATTCTTACCCCACTTTATTTTTGTAGTAGCGATGGTTTTCAATGTTATTTCGCCGAAACAGGGATTTTCGTAACTTGGTTTTGAGTAAGAGCGTTCCGTGTATACGCTTAGATATACCTGCCTATGTAACATCTTAATTAAGGGATTCTACCCTCCGAGGGCGTGGCATCTTTTTTACAGTTTTTCATCTTTTCTTTTTATTTCTTTTCGAGTTGAGTTTTACAAGTCGATGCGTCCTCGGGCGCCAAACCGTCACAAAGAGATATTCCTTCGGCAGAATGTCGAGTGGTATTAGCTACTTCGGAGAGAATTCCGTACATTTTATTATAATCCGTTTGACGTGTACTGGGTACTGACGACGACGTCTTTGAACGTTGTTTCATGTTGTAGAGGTTTTGTTACTTCTGTGATTTATTTTTATTTAAGGATGATTTTTATTAAGGATGAGCTTATATCGTAGGTATCTGTGGCATTATTGGCAATAGTTATTTAAAACTAAAGTGTTAAAATCTAAAAGTTTTGTTTCAAAGTGAAAACTGTGCAGACTAGAGAAACTGTAAAAATAACAATATTAAGATACCATAAGTTGTACAGAAATATGTTTATAATACCTGTCAATTTTATAACCTTTAAAAACATTTGCCTAATTAAATAAAAATGTTAGGTTAAATAAAAACTAATCAGTTAATGAATGTATAAATAGCGCTCTTATTTCATTGAAACATTTACAGCAGCGAAATGAGCCATAACCCTGAGCGAGAAAGCCAAGCCAGACTAGCAATATAATGATCCCATCAAACAAACAAAAGCAGACTCCAGAAACAGTGAAAAATTCTCATCTCAGCGCGACGGGTTTCAGCTCTTGAGCACGCGCGGTGCCCGCCTCTAATTATTGCAGGATAGGGCCCGCTCGAGGGCTCACGGCAGGTTTTATCTCGAGAGTGTCACTGTCAAACCTACCTCCAGACTACATATATACAGGGTTATTTGGAATTAGCGCATCACCTCTTGCAGGAAGCCTCTTTACTACAATCCCAACAACATTTTTTCTACGACTTTTTTAAATTATTAATTTTTAAAATTAAAGTTATCCCATACAAATTTATTATTATGTATTTAATGTCTTTGAACTGGTGAAAAAAACGCGGGAAACCGTAGTAGGTAGTTCGTACCGAATCATACGTCGCGGGAGGCTAGGTTAGGTACATTCTCACTCTTACAAAATACAGAGTAATAAATAACAGAGATATGTGTTGTTTATCAAGATTTACAAAAAGTCGTAGAACAAATGTTGTTTATATTGAAGAGAGGCTTCCTGCAAGAGGTGATGCGTTGATTTCAAATAACCCTGTATAGATGTGAGAACGGCAATTGCCCGGGTTTTGTTTTGTCGTACATCAGTTGAACTTACAACTTCGCAACTACTACATTTTGCATACAGGACAGTTATACGTTGCTTACATAATAGTTGTAGTAGTGCTTTTTGTGTAAAATATCATCCGGGCAAGAACTACTTTTTTTTTCAGATTGTGTGAATTAATACAGAGTCTAAAAGAACTGGCAAGAAACTAGACATGGATCCTAGAATTTTTTCTATGATCCTTACATTTATCCTATATTCTTATTACAATTATTTAATAAATTTGAGTTAAGATCTATGTTAATAAAGATCTTATCTACCGTATCTATTTCCTGAATTATGGTATTAAGAGTCGGCTATTGATAAAAGGAATGTAAAAACCTACCCTATGGTTTAGCATGGTAGGTGCAATGATATGCATCACTGAGCACGGACTTCGTGGGCGTACTCAGTAAAGTAACTAGTTATAGTCTGTGTTTAACACTTAAGATATATGATCATACTTAGCACTTGTATACTTTGTTAAGCCTCCATTTGTGTATTAAATGTAAATGTTGAATAAATTATTCACGGACATTTCATAAATCACGATCTAATCCCAAATTAAGCAAAGCTTGTATTATGGGTACCTACTAGATTATTTCTGATAGAATACTTATTATGGGTGCTAGATTTCTGATAGAATACTTTTAAATACTTAGCACTTAGTTACTGCAAGACCCAGACCAAACATTACTTCATCATATAAACTTTTTGTTCTCAGTGGCGATCGAACCCACGACCGCATAGAAGACAAAGCTACTACCAACTGAACTGAGAAGCCAGTCAATGTATCTGCTGTGATTATTTTGTGAACAAATAAACACGTATCTTTTATATTGTATTTGTTCGATAATTTAAAAAAAGCATGCGTATAACCTGTCTATTTTTACAATGTCAGAGCCTCTAGTAGGTTCTAGAATCGAGAGCGCTTGTTATTTGTTGTGTTGTGTCATTGTGATGGAACTGTCACAAATATTGCGGTTGTTTATGTCAAAAGTCAAGTCCCCACTCTGTATCATTGCCTGTTGTAGAGGGACCATTATGTATCTTTTGCCACCTATGTACACATTTCTTCTTCTTCTCTTTTTCTTCTTCTTCTTCTATACACATTTAAGTCTTGCAAATAAAATAACTTTGACTTTAGAGTAAAGTAGAGATGCCATCTGCATCTCTACTTTACTTCATTCATTCATTGCCTCTGTGGTGTGATCAATCACTTGTGCTGCGAATCGATCTATTCGCTACTTATATGTTTATTGCTAGTTTCAGCAGTTCTTAGCGTTCGCAGTTACACAAAAATACTAATACAAATATTTCATTTACAAAAAAAAAGACTTCAAAATTGTTACCACAAAAAAAATTATAAACGTTAACTTGAGAACCTACTCTGTTTTTTTTCGTCGGTTAAAAATCCTAAAGAGTATTCAGACTTATTCTTATAAGTAGGTACCTACATAACTTATTATTTTGATACGAATTACCATAAAAACTCAATAATTCTCATGGTGCCTATATTTATGCACACGTCAATCGCAAAATCAAATAAGCGTGTTCAATTAAAATGCCCCGTAGTTTGGGGGCGTTAGTTAATTGGGCCACGTGGCACCCCTACCCACTTGTCTCACAAACACACAACATTCAACCCTATCACAATGGCGTAAGGATCACGAGATCTGGAGGATTTTGTTAAAATTGATTCGAAAGCTATTCAAAATAGGAATTAATTGGAAGTCACGTCAAAGTGACTTTTCCGTTGTTTGAAATGTAAAGTCAAATGTACAGCTCGTTATTGGTCCAAGTAACATTGTCTACGGATTTGAGAGGCACTCCAACGTTGCACTTCCTCTATTCTATAGCATTTAATAGAAATATACAGAGTACCTGTTTGTTAATGAAGAATAAAAAAGACGCATAGCATTTTTTGCTGGATTACGCATGCGAAGTGTTAGGTTATTTTCGTTACGGAATTTCTGGATTCTGTCTCCACGCTCACGGCCCGCGATAGAAGCTATGCAATAGCTTGACAAGTTTTTAATGAAAAACGCATTTTTTGTGATATATCCTAAAGTGAATCCCCCCAATACTTTAAAGATTAAATAGAAGAAGTATTTTCATCGGATTATAAGATAAAAAGTTCAAAATACGCATTAAAACACCTTTTAGACACCTGGTTAAAGGTTACAAAGTATAAAAAAAGAAAAAAACTGCTTCCGATATTGTTGCCTAATCCTCTACGCCCGGATAATAGGAAGCACTTGAGCCGATCGACCCGTTATTTGAAAAAATCGCTCCATTGTGCTGGCAACCCTCGATAATTATTATTTTCGTAGTTGGCGACACTGGCGCGAACAATGGCGTTCCCGCGAGCTTCCTGTTTGCGTTCGCGCGCTATTACACGTCAATGCCCGCGGGACGATAGGCCAATTTGAATTTGGTATAATGGAATCCATTCTGTGACACCGGTAATTTTGTTTTTCCTAAACGCTTTGATGTCTGAAAGCAACTAATTGAGAGTTGTTCTTTTATGCCAACTTTAAAATTGATACAGGTACAACGAAGTGTAATGGTACATAACAAAATAAAGCTTATGTTATACAATCACACTATTGTATGGCGTAAGCCTTATTTGAGTACACGTAAGATTTTTTTTATTTATAAACCTCTTTTTTTATTTAACTACTTACATAAAAAGCATTATTTTTTTATTCTGATACGGTAATTTTACAAAATTGTTATTTTTGTAAACGATTAATTTTATATTTTTTTAATATACTCTTACTTAAGTTTATATATTATCTATCAAGAGCACATCCCATTTACATTGAAGAAGTAGATATGTACTTTTTTAATGATATTTCATAAAATCAAACATTTTATGAATGTTATAAAGCTTGCTTAGCTTCAAACAGAACAAAGAAACAACAATGAAGCGATCGAAAACAATGCACACCAAACTCCTTTGTTAGTCGATTCGCTAATGAACTGTTGTTTTTTTTTTTCATTTTATAAAAAGGGTGCTATTGAGATTTAACCTCCACACGTCTTAGATAATTTTATTTATTTATTTGCTCCTCGGAGCAGGCTATAGTTTAGAACCATACCGCCTAGTCTTACGTTATCGTCACAAGATCACACGTCTTACGGCCGGTTTCTGGAAACCCAAATCACAATTGATCCGAGTTTGACACATAGTAATTAAGTATTTAATTTTTTCGTTGATCATCGTTCGAGAAACCGGCCGTTAGAATGATGGACGCAGTGCAATGTCTCACATGGCGCGACCTATATGGTTAGTTTAAACAAAGTTTAAAATTGATGTCTGTTCGTTATAGAGCTCATTGGTTCTGTGTTTTCGAATAAGTACGTACTTACCTAATTTAATTTTTTTCAAGAATAAATGAGTATTTTTTTAATAAAAGTGATACATCGACTGTATAGTTACTTGACATTTGAGATTGACACAGCGATCAAACGCTATTTTTAAACTATAGCCAACAACTGGTAAAAAACTCTACCCCAAATTACGCCAGTAACGGGGTAGACATTTAAAGGATTATAATGTGACGTCACTCACAGCGCCGGGCGGTCACGTGACCCAATTATGAGTATTCGAAGGATTTGACGTCACACAGCGGTATTGATGATGATCGATGTATTTATAATTTACAATTAGTATAAAATAATTAGTTTTTAACCACTATTAGTGTATTAACATCCGTACATGTTATCTTAAATAGTATTGCTATTCAACGCGGCACCGCAGCCAGTAATCATGGGTACGTATCCGATTGGTACTGATTTGGATCAGTTGAATAGATCGTTTGTAACGGTCTGTAGATAACTCAACTGTTTCGTATGTATTTAATATATATCTATGTACATTTTGTAAATACTCTATTAGTCGTAAGTTTGTACTAGATTGACGAATGGCAGCTAGTCAAGTCAGTCAACGTCAAAAGTCAGAGTCAAAAATTACTTTATTCAATGATGAATTTTCTGTACTTTTTCTGCCACTAGACGGCGCTTCGTAGGCGTCATGTCCAAACATCTGTCAAATAGCAGTCGTAGGTACCTACTGAACATTAATTATTGAAAAAAATGAAAGGAATGATTTTAAGACTAATAAAACCAAAAAATATATACTTAGAGAATTACAATGAGTGTTTTCCCAAATGATCTCCGTGAGATGGCAGGACTGTAAGCGTCAGGTTCAATCTGTCTGGACTGTCAAAATACATACGCGAATTGTAGCGCCGCCTGGTGGTGGAAAGAGTGTCGAAAACCCTCATTAAATCACGCGGATCATTTAGAACCGTCTTACATACTAGGTGATTCTAGGTGGAGCCTAGAACAGGGGTCACCAATAGTTTCGCTCGGGGTCCATTTTAAGAAATGAAATGACCACCGCGGTACGCACATTACATAAAAAAATATATTATTGAACAAAGGTGATTACGGAAATTACAAAGGTAAGTAGTATTATTTACATATCAATGAAAGTGTCTTTTTTATTGTTGATTATCGACATTTGCAAACTATTGACATTACTCGTTACTTCGCCCTGAAATTTTCGAATTAACGTCAACAAAAATACTGCGTGGGATATATTTTTTCGGTCCGCATACAATGGGTCAGCGGTCCGCCATTTGGTGACCCCTGGCCTAGAAGAACGGGCAAGAAACAGTGGTTAACACTTACTGCGCTGGTCTTGCGGCGGCGGCGGGATGGTCGCGTAGTGTCGGTCGCGCGGCGCGTGGTGACCCAACGCGCGGTGACCCGACACGTCCAGGCTGGCGACCGTCGTGGACCGAGCCATGCCTGCACAAACAAATATTCATTAACATTTCACACATGTGTTTAATTGTCTGCACACACAAATAAACATATATTATTCATGGACATCACACTCTAGTCTCAAAAACTAAGCAAAGCTTGTAGTATGGGAACTAGATTGCTGATAGAATATTTTTTTTTGTTAGACATTTTAAAATGTTATATTTTATTAATAAATATTAATAATGTTAATAATTAAAAATATTAATAATTCATATTATAATGACCACTCAGTTTATAACTTTTGCAGTTGTCAACGTTTTCACCTTGCCTCGTGTACTTTTGTTTATGTTCCAAAAAAAACATTTTTAATTTCAATTTGAATAAGTATGCATAACGTCATGCATGCATGCAAATTATAATAAATATGAATTATTTATAGAATAGGATAGAATACTTTACTTAATGCTAGAACATATAAAAAGATACAATTACTTAATACTAAAATACTGAAAGTGGTCATCACTCAGCTTGTGCTGGTGTAGAACCATAGACCATTATGACGTAGGTATTTAAAGATGATTTTGGATCAGTAGTCTTACCTATCTGCGGTCTCCAATTCCTCCTCTGCTCGTTGTCGGGGAAGGCGCCGGGCTTGAGCACGCGGGGTGCTTCCACGGCGTCCTTGAGGCGCTTCGCCGGGAAGATGAACTCGTCGGGGTACTGCGGGTCCAGGAATCTCACGCACACTGCCTGGTTGCCCAGCACTGGCTGGAGCCCGATCACCGGGGATGATAGCTGACTGCAGAAGGATTTATTTAATAAATAAAAAAAATATTCACGGACATTTCACACATCACACACTAGTCCCAAACTAAGCAAAGCTTGTACTATGGTAACTAGACCGCTGATATAATACATATGTAACTTGTTTTTGTAAATACATACATAAAATACATAGTAATACTTGTTACTAATATTTATTGCACAACGCTAAAATCACTTATCCATACTTTGCGTCGTGGGTTCGATCCTCACAAACATTTTGTAAAATACTGCTAATCAGATCTTAATAAAATTTAAAAAGCACATGATATTACCAGATTTTTAGTCTTTCTTAAAAAAACTTAAAGTCTGAATAATTTAAATACAAACGCTTAATTTATGTTCATCACATAAACATTTGCTCTCGGTGGGAATCGAACCCACGACAGCATGGAAGGCATGAACTACCAACTGAGCTGTGACGCCTGTCAAAAATAGAATTACTCACCCGCCGATAACAACGTTGTCTATACTAAGCATAACTTCCCCCCTGACGCCGTCGCATCGGTACGGATAGTCCTGGTTCTTCTCGATGATCCCCTTGAGTGAGGATCCCTTCGCCTCTACGTACAATCCGAGCAGGAACTCGTAACTCTTGTTGCCTGAGGACACGTACAGACGATCGTGTCCGCGAATGTTGCGAAGCTCTGTGAAAATACATCAATATAAACAATAATATTCATGGACATTACACGCATTAAGGCCTGCGCAGACCGGGACGGCATGGCAAGGGATTTTAATTTTTACTAATGTACATTCAACCGTACTGTTATCTAGAATCACCTAGTATATATGACGATTCTAAATGATCCTTGTGATTTTATTGAATAAAGAAATATTTGACTTTGACTTTGACTGTTACAGAAATACGACATAAATTGTTATGCTTTAAAATAAAATAATGCCGTGGCATTGAACGTGAACGGAACGGTCTGCGTAGGCTCTTACGCTCTAGTCTTAAACTAACTAACTTAGTTTAGGAGGGGTTAAAGCTACAACACAGTAGATAATACCATAGTAGCTATCATCGTTACATTCTGTAATTATTGTGTTTTTTGTTTTAGTTTCGAAATAAAAGAATTTTGATTTGATTTTGATACTAAACAAAACTTAGCGACCGAAGCGTATCAGTTTTGACATTCGGCAAAAAATGTTTTTTACTTCTGTTAGGACTTAGTTCTAGGACTTAATTCTACAATAATAGTTATAATGGATCGCGAGGTTTGCTGTTCGCACAGAACCTCTAGTTTATTTTTGTTATAGATTAGTGTACATGGGTTGATTGCTATTTGACATTTTGCATCCAGACATAGTTCGACTTCTATTATCAAATATAACCACAAAATATAAAAGTAATGACAAGTGACACTAACAGAAGTAGACTTACTCTCGGCCACGGTGAGGTTTTCGTAGTAGGGCTCCAGGGCTTTGAAGAGCCGCGTTTCGTCCACGAAGGGAAGCAGTGCTACGCCTTGCCACGCGAATTTCTTGCCGTTCAGGTCGATTTTGAAGTCAATAGGGTAGAAATCGATTATGGGCGAGAACTGGGAACAATTTATATCAAATTTAGTCATTACATAGCGCGCTGATTCAACTAACTCTAAAATAACGACACAACAATATAAACAAAAAAAAACAGTTACAATTACATATAATATAAGTTTCTGGCCCGTAGGCTCTATTAGCATAAAACTGGCACTCAGAATCATACAGGAATATTTAATATTTAAAAATTACCTATATTTAACAAGTAACCATTGTTATAAACAAATAAAGTATGAAAAGTGTCATGCGAAGAGATAAACAATAATCCCCTATCTGATAAAAAGGTAGCGTAATTATGACATAGGTCAACGCTAACTTTTTATAAGTTAGGGGGTAACTGTTTACTTCGCTCTTTCGTTAATCTTATAAATGTAGTTTTGTAGAAAGTCTGTATTTATGAGTACTTACCGGATCGCTCATGAGTTTGGCCCAGGGTTGTGGCACGTGAGACGAGCTGGCGGCTGGGAACACACCCATCAGTTGCTCCAACGGACGAAACTAAACAGAATATACAGAGTGCTTAGTCCGAGGTTGCATTTTAAAACTCCCTACTCTCGAGCCGAGAGTCGTCTCTCGGATATCTATACCAAAATAAGAGGATATCCAAGAGTCGTCTCTCGGATATCCTCTTATTTTAGTAAAGATATCCGAGAGACGACTCTCGGCTCGAGAGAAGACTCTCGGCGCGAGAGAAGGGTGTTTTAAAATGCAGTCATGAACTAAGCACTCTGTTAGGAAAACATCCTAAACGGTGAGGGAAAACACTGATATTCTAGTAGCTTGTCAACTAGACTAGCATTGTACTTTGAAGAATGTGCTGACAATCGCCGTAATAAATAAATAATACTGGACAATCCACACAACATCATCTAGTCCCAAGCTAAGCAGAGCTTGTGTTATGGGTACTAGAAGACTGACATACTTAATACAATACATTACATAGATAGATATTTTTTTATTATACATATAAAATACTAATAATAATGGATGCAAACGTTGCATAGGAAATAGTTTCACGGAAATTAGCAGACGAAATTGAACTCTATTCCAACTGTAATAAGATGCACAACAGATGAAAACAGTACATATGAAATAGTGTTGAATATTTAACTGGCGCAGCCTTAAATAAACAAATGAACTTGAGTCTGACCAAATCAAATTCTACTTATCTAGAATAGAATAGAATCTAAAACATATAGAAATATAATAAAAAATTAAAGGTTTTTTTTGTTTTACTAGTATTGAGTTTTAACTGGCGCAGCCGTACCAAACAAAACCAAACTCTATCCTAATACAAATAAGACATACCGGTTGCGTTCCCTTCTCGAACTTGGTGGAAAGTCCACAGATATTGACGAAATCCGAAGCAAAGGGCGCGTAGTGGTACGGAAAGTACCATTTCCAACTGGCGCAGCCTTGGTAGTAGTAGCGCAGCACCCAGCACAACCCTCGCACGTACTGAAGCGCTACGCGGTACCTACACAGAACAAACAATACAATCTTTACTCAAAGAAGATATAGTAAGGAGCCACCTGGTCTTAACTTTCTTGCTCGTTCTTCTAGGCTGTGATCGCGTGTAACTGGTACTTAGAATCACCTAATATAAAGTGATTTTAATGAATAAAGAAGAGTTAGAATAGGGTATAAACAATGTGACTACTGATATAAAAAACGTTTTTTTTTTTGTAAATACTTACCTATCCAGTATTTACAAAAAAATGTACTTAAATGTTACAGCAATCGTCCCACATACACGCTTACTTTGGAACTAGACGCGATGAGTGAAACATCCGTGACTATTTTCATTATTACAATGTTTATTATTATCATTTACCTAAACTCCATATTGTCCTTGGAGACTTCAAACTTGCTCTCGTAGTATCGCTCCTTGAAGCCGTCCTCCCAAAGCCTCACTTCATCATGCTTGTCTTCGTCTTCTTCTTCTTCGTCCAATCCCGCCTGAGTCGACGTGCGTTTGCGGCCACGGGAGTTTGAATCGTCTTGCTATGGAATAGAGCATATATTTGCTTGAAAAAAATTGATGTAGGTCAAAAACTTTCAAAATCACCTAGTATATACGACGATTCTAAATGATCCGCGCGACAACATAATGAATTGATGTAAATGATGACTATGACAAATCAAATATAATTCGTTTTCAAATCAAACCATGAAGTTTCCATATAAAACAAAAAAAACCCAACAATCCTAAGTGCTGCTTTGAGTAAGCATTCAGCTTGTTAGTACTTTACCGCGTGTGCTGAAAGAGTTTTCTTGAGAGATTGTTTGAACTGTCTTTTAGGAATGTTATGTAAATGCATACCTACCTAGTTTATGTCTTGAGCAATAAATGATTTTTTATTCTATTCTTCATAATGTAAAATTTAAAAATATTTCAACAATAATTTCTTGCCGTATACCTACTACCTATTTATTTCTCCGAAGAAGAATTTAATGAAATTCACTGAATACACACCTAGTTTGATGCTTACGGCAAAGGATAGTAATAAATACATACCGCTGGCGTGGCGTTCATCCCCGCCAGTCGTATGCTCGCCGCCTCCTGCCTCACATTCTGCATGCCGCCGCCGCCGCCGCCGCCTTGTCTACCTACCGCCTGCAATATTAATTACTTATTATTAACATTACATATTACAACTTAGAAATTATACTTAGAACTTCTTCTTCTTCGTGTCGCTATATAACCAGTTTTTGAAAAAAAATCATTTCTAGTTTTCACAAAGGTACTCCTGACCAATAATTAGCGACATTAACAGCCGGTTTCTCGAACGATGATCAACGAAAAAATCAAATAATTACTATGTGTCAAACTCGGATCAATCGTAATTTGGGTTTCCAGAAACCGGCCGTAAGTGCGTCGGTCGCTCAACCGACCGAGCAAGCACCTATTATTATTATTATATGAGTATTAGTGCAGGTGCTTGGGCAATGGGCAGTTTAGTAAGTGAGAATTGGTCTAAGGTCTAACAATTTAGAACAAATTGTGAATACAGGTGTAATTGCAGTTACCTGTGGTGCGAACTGAGTCTTCTCCAGCAGTCCAAAGTTAGGTCTCTGCTGCCTCTGGCGCGCCTTGTTCTTGGCGCGGAAGCTCAGCTCGTTGGTGTGTCTGCGCTTGAAGATCTCATCCTCCACGTGACCCAGCTCCGTCATGATCACCTGCACGCGGTCCAGGTTCACGTCTCCGGAGTCTGTCAGCCAACCCTGGGGATGGAGAGCTTTTTAATGCTGTTTGAGGTATGATGAGCCTCTGTTTATGATTGTTTTTACGCTGATCTTGGAAGTATTTAGGCACAATTTTATTTCGCTAAACTCCACTAGGTTAGCAAAAGAGGCAACAATTAGGTTTGTATTTTTGAAAACGTCTGACTGATCTGAGGTTCACTAAGAAAATTATTCTTGAAATTTAATCTAAATAACACAGACAGACCATAACATAGAACTGCTAGAGGAAAACTTCCTTATAAGCTAAGGATCATCGCACATAGAATTTTGTTCTATTCGACAATTTAGGTCGTAGAACAAAACCACACAACACAATCTAGGTCGAAACTTGCAAATAATGCCTCACCTTAGTTTTATAAACGCACTTCTTGTAGAGATTGACGAGTCGATCGACGGCGCCCTCTCGGATCTCGAGGCTGGGCAGGTGCGGCAGGAAGTCATTCCCCACGAAGAAGCACATGAACACCCAGTCGTCCAGCGCACGCTCGAAGTCGTACGGAAACGGGAGGTTCGGCATCTGACAAAATTACACGCAATTTATATCACACATCTTATTAATTTAATTAAATTAAAATAGCCTTTATTATCCCTTAAAATTATTTACAAAAACAAGTATTAAAAATAAAATCGAATTTAAAAATTAAGGACCCCTTTGTTATTAGACGCTTTGCTTAGTTTGTGATGTGTGAGTTGTCCATGAATATTTATTTATACCTACAAGAGATTAAAGCGAAGAACCCCACAAGACCTCTTATAGTTGGTTTTAGTCAAAATTTACATGGAGACACTGAGACCCCTCGATCCTCCAAAAGTCTCAATTTTTTTCTGTTTGCCGCTTTTTCTGTCCAACTCTTGCCTGCTATCTGTATAATTAGTCTTATCACACATATTATTAGTCAGCACTAGAAACAACACTGGACGTAGATTCTATGTATTCAAAGCACTATTTGTCCAGCAGAACGACAATGGCTAAATAATAATATATTCAATAACATTTAACATGCTGCCATTTGAAACTATTTCAATTGTGAATTGTATTCATTTTTAAAATTGCTATCTAGTTCAAAACTAAATACAACAAGTTTAGGGTATACAACATACGGTATCTTAAAAATAAATGATTCTTTTTAAGTTTTTAATTTATACCACCATCACCATCAACCACAACATCGGCGATACTAGAACAATGCGGCCACCAACCCAAAGTCCTTCTCCGATACTTTAAGGAGTTGGACTGGCTGGGGTGAGGTTAGCAGGGGGATAATGCACAATACACCCCATTGCGAGACGTCAGTGCAGATCTTATTCCCCCAACAAGAATTAGAATTAGAATAAATGATTCTGTTTGGTTTAGCGTGTAATGGAGTATTTCCATGAATAAAATGATGCTTACACTGAGTTCCTTCTCGAGATACTCCCGGAGCACGCAGAGCCGCACGAATATGAAGCTGTCCTGGCAGCCGAAGGCGGGGTCCGCGCCGCCCGCAGACACCTCGGGCGTCGTGCCAGTGCACTCCTTCATCTCGTGCCCTGGGACAACAAAACAACAATAACATTCATGCAGTAAAATCACAAGTATCATTTAGAATCGTCTTACATACTAGATGATTCTAGGTGCCAGTTCCATGAGACCAGAACGTACAAAAACGGGCAAAAAAACCTGGTATTGAAAATCATGGTACATATATCAATGAGGCCTCGTTAATCAAAATTAGTGAAATATGTAATACAATAGACCTACCAAGTTGTCCGCAGACATCGCAGGGGCGCGGCTTGTTTGGCTTGAACTCCTCGCGGATGATGGTGAAGTTGGGCTCGTGCGTGGCCAGCCCCAGCATGATGAGGTCGGCGTCGGCGCCGCACAGCACGTGCTGGGTGTTGGGGTCGTGGTCCGGCTGAGCTGAACAATGCACATTATACATTAGCGCTATCAACCAATTATAAAGTTTTTTTTTATGCATTATAGGCAAACGCTTGACCGCAATCACATCTGATGTTAAATGATGATGCGGCCTACGGTAACGCATTAAAAAAAAGAAAGCTTAAAGTTGAATGAATAACGTTTTATTGTACACACAAATTACACCAACAAAATATAAGAAGAACAACAGTTATAAAATAAATGCACAATGGGCGGCCTTATCGCCCAATAACGATCTCTTCCAGGCAAAAGTTAAGCTACTCAATTTAGAAGGGTGCTTTGCATGTTACAAACAACTAAAAGTAAAGTTTAACAGTCTATCTTTAAAAAAAGTTAGCGCAGACTTGAAGTACTGATTACCATACGTAATGATGACTTAAAGTCAACGCTAACTTTTTATAAGATAGGGCGTAATACTTTTCATTTTAACTTGTGAATAGGTTGTACCTCTCTGTCTCCGAATGTAGTCCATAATTTTGTGTTCTCCTTCTCCGGGCACATTGGCATCGGACAGAATTACCTTTATGCCTTTCCATCCGGGGTCATTATTTAATCTGTAACAATATCATTTAAAATTCAACTTTATATGTTAATTTTTTTATTATTAACAGCTTAGAAGCAGAGTCTTATAGGAAATTAATTATATTTAAATAACTGATAAGTGGTTTATGAGCTACTGCTACAGATGTTAGAATATATAATTATATTATATGTATATTTTTTTAATAATTCAGGCTCTAAAGGTCTTGATTTGCACTCACCTGTCATGTATATAGTAATGTAAGCACTTGCTCAGCCGATCCATAAAGGGTGTTCCCGGAGTAATACAGTTAGAGTCAAAGTGAGCCTCCTTGGGTTTTTCTGGGGGCAAGTACGCGCCTTTAGATTTCAGATCATCCCGGATGCGGGCAATCTCATCAATCTTCTCCTGGGTTTCCTTGGAGGCGCGGAAACGACGGGATCTCTGTTGGTTCATCTTTGCTCTGGGGGCCTGGAATTTCATATTATTTATTGGCTGAGGTAGGACATTTTTAGTAACTAAATAAAACTGATTTTTCTTATTAGATGAAAAGATGTCTTACTTTGGTAATTTCAAACCTTTGTCTACTTATCTATTATTATGTACATAGTTTGGTGCTTAAACAAATTCTAACACACTAAACAAAGTCACTTACCACTCCATCAATAGCCATGTACAGCACTTTCCTAGGCCTTACAATACGGAACAGCCTGTCGATACATTCAAAGATCGC
Organism: Ecliptopera silaceata; assembly: GCA_932527185.1. Taxonomy (NCBI): domain Eukaryota; kingdom Metazoa; phylum Arthropoda; class Insecta; order Lepidoptera; family Geometridae; genus Ecliptopera; species Ecliptopera silaceata. The sequence goes on along the minus strand of OW052208.1, from coordinate 593,255 downwards.
CACCATCATCTCATCCTCGTCCTTGGGGGCTGGTCGGTCCTCAGGATGTGTGCAGGGGTGGATGATACCGTTCATGTCCAGGTAGAGGTTGTCAAACTCCACATTGTTTGGGTTGGGGAGAGATGAATCAACATACACAAGCTGGCCATCTACGTCGGTTGGCTGCAATGATTTTAAAAATAAATGTGTATTTCCTCCTGGTTTGGATTAGTAAAGAGGTTTAATTTAATATCACAAGAATGTAAACAAGATAGGTAATGTTTTTGTGGTACAACAGTGCATAGTAGGTCATTAAGGCTTTCTTAAGTGTTATCATTTCAGTTTCCATTTATGGATCTTGCAAGCGGTTACTAAGGCTCTTAAGAAGGACGATCGCATGCTCAGTCATGGATCTAATAGAATTTTATGAGTAAAAAGCCGCCAATAATGATGTTATGACTGAGTAATAGGGTCGTATAGGTTATGATACGTACCCTCTGTTCAACACATTCTACGATAACGCTGGGGTATTTGCGGCTAAGCCAGCGAAAGAACGCTGGTACTCCCATGTTGAGAGTTTACTGCTGGGGCTGTTTAGGCTCTTCCTAATAACTTTCACTGTTTATTCCGCGTATTCAACACAAACAAATCGACGCAGACGCCATGATTTTATAAAGAAAAGAGTGAAAAAGAGAAAGCTAGATAAATAAAATAGTTTGATTCTGTTGATAGAAAGAGAAAGACCAAGTTAGATTTCGTTCAAAAACGATTTAACTATTGCAGAAGAGTTTTTTTTTTTTAAACAGGTACCTATCCGACATTATCAATGTCATTATTTTATTGATGTCAAAGTCATATGATCAGCTGTTGTTAATTCGCCTTGTACGGTTAATTTTCAGGAAAAATGTACAAAGCAAAGAACTTTTGCTTACTAAAATATTGCAGAAAATTGCTGGAAAATGGGAAACTGCGCAGATGCTTTTCATGTTCCAGTAGCCATAACACAAGCAATATCGAAAACATACGTAACATTGGCATATTGGCTCACATAGATGCAGGTTAGTTTAGCTGCTAGCTAAGTACCTAATTTTGTACATTCTAGTTTTACCATTCTTATGAATCTCATGTTGCAGAATTTATTATGAAATGACTATATCCAACAACCTCAGGATGGATTAAAGACGATCTTTATAAATAAAAAAAAGGACACAATTGGAATTAGTACTTTAAAAAAAAATTGTGAATATACATAAAAAATATATATACGCGTTGACCTGCGAACTGCCTCCGATTTTCCGTTAGTTAAAAAAATATGTAACTTATTTGTATTGCAGGTAAGACCACAACAACGGAGAGAATGCTGTTCTACTCGGGCACTATAAGGTCCATGGGCGAGGTGCACCACGGCAACACTGTCACAGACTACATGGACCAGGAGCGGCAGAGAGGGATCACCATTACATGTAAAACATCTTATTTTTACTAACTTAGGTCATGTATTGTCTGGCTTTAACTCTTTTTGCCTAAATAAAATAGAAGTCACAGATATTACCTTATTTGATATTCAAATGTATGAAAATAATAAGAACCCAGATGTATTCTTGCAATAACAATTTGTCCAGAATATACCACTTACTGTAATAAAACTTTGGCAGTCTCTCTTTTTTAATTCATTTATTTTTATAATTACAGTTTAAACAACACAGTACATAAGTAGTTTCCACATAGCATCTAAAAATCCACAAAGGTTTGCCAAAATATTTTCTCTGTTTTGTTTTTTTATCTGGTGTACCTACAATAAAGAATTCCATTCATGCAATTCTATTCTGAATCAAACAGTTACGACCGGTTTCTGGAAACCCAAATCACGATTGATCCGAGTTTGACACATAGTAATTATTTGATTTTTTCGTTGATCATCGTTCGAGAAACCGGCCGTTAGTGTCACAGTGATTCTCACAAATAAATTTTAAATAGCTGCTGCAGTGTCCTTTCCCTGGGCCGAGAGTCAGATCAACCTCATCGACACTCCCGGCCACATAGACTTCACCATGGAAGTAGAACAGAGCCTGGCCGTTCTGGACGGAGCTGTTATAGTGCTGGATGCTTCTGCAGGTAGTTATTATAATGTGTTGCACATTTTTTGTCAAAACTTGCATCATTTGAATATGTACAATAGATATCAGTTATTAGGATAAATAAATTAAGATGAATTTAGACTTATTGAAATAGATTAAGTAGTTATTTTTCAAATCAAAGTCAAAGTCAAAGTCAAAAATTACTTTATTCAGTAAAATCACAAGGATCATTTAGAATCGTCTTACATACTAGGTGATTCTAGGTGCCAGTTCCACGCGACCAGAGCCTAGAAGAACGGGCAAGAAACTTACGGCCTGGTTCCTACCGTTTTTTTATATGATCCTTCTTACAAAGAATTAATAAATATTCATACTAACTTTACTGGTAAGTAGTATGAATCTAATGTAAACAACCCATTTTATTTTTATAACATAGATTATGCAAATGAATGTTATGAAATCATAATACAAGATAGAGATACATAGTCAAATATTGAATGTAGAGTTCTATAATACAACATTGGTTTATCACTCAATTTAATCATAAAAAATCTCTCTTCATCTCTCTCTCTTCCCCCCTCTCTCTTCCTCTATTTTCTTACTCTCTCTCTTCCCCTCTTTCTCTCCCCCTCTCTCTCTTCCTCTATTTTCTTACTCTCTCTCTCTTCCCCTCATTCTCTCTCCCTCTTTCTCTTCCTCTATTTTCTTACTCTCTCTCTTCCCCTCTTTCTCTCCCCCTCTCTCTCTTCCTCTATTTTCTTACTCTCTCTCTTCCCCTCTTTCTCTCCCCCTCTCTCTCTTCCTCTATTTTCTTACTCTCTCTCTCTTCCCCTCATTCTCTCTCCCTCTTTCTCTTCCTCTATTTTCTTACTCTCTCTCTTCCCCTCTTTCTCTCCCCCTCTCTCTCTTCCTCTATTTTCTTACTCTCTCTCTTCCCCTCTTTCTCTCCCCCTCTCTCTCTTCCTCTATTTTCTGACTCTATCTCTCTCTTCCTCCTCTTTCTCTCCCACCCCCCCACTCTCTCTCATCAGGTGTGGAAGCTCAAACGCACACCGTGTGGCGTCAGTCAGAAGGATACAGGGTGCCGCGCCTCCTGTACTTAAACAAGATGGATCGCGGCGACGCCGACGCGCACGCCTGTGTGCGCTCCGTCAGGGACAAACTGAGGGCGGAGACTTTGCTGCTGCATCATCCTGTACGTCATGACGGAAGGCTTATTGGTGAGAACATCCTATATACATTTTAGTTAGGTCTACCATCCGTCCGGGTTCCCCCGGATTTGGGCTAGTTTAAATAAATAAATAATACTGGACAATCCACACAACATCATCTAGACCCAAGCTAAGCAGAGCTTGTGTTATGGGTACTAGAAGACTGACATACTTAATACAATACATTACATAGATGGATATATTTTTTATTATACATATACAATACCCAGAACACCTGGAATAAATATTTGCAGATCGTACAAACATTTATGCCATGGCGGGAATCGAACCCGCAACCTCCGCATCGCAGGCGGACCTTCAACCGCCGCGCCACATCGGTCGTAGTTTGAAAGGCGTCTGTCCCGGGGGGGTTTAGATTGTAGTCCGGGTGCAACCCAGACTACTTCTATCAAGTACCTACGCCCAGCAGTGGACTGATATAGGGACTGATGATGATGATGAAAGTTATATATTATACGGGTTTTTATCGTGAATACTACTATTATTTAATAAACGTTTTTAAAAAATCGTTTTTATTTTACTAAAAAAAGTGTAAAAAAATGTCCAAGTAGTACAGCTTTGTCATTTATTTGACGCCTGTCGATCGATATACCATATCAGCGTAATTTCCAGGTTTAATAGACCTCATAACTCTTGAGGAGATCATCTGGACGCACGGACGTGGTCAGAAGTTCGCCCGACGAAAACTCACCGAAAAAGAGGACGGGCATAAATGGGAAGCTGCGGTATCAGACCAAAGGCAACTGATAGACACTCTATCATCTGTCGATGATGAAATAGCCGATATCATCATACAAAACGAGTCTCTTGAAGTTAACACGAAGGACATACAAACAGCTATTAGAAGAGCCACGATAAATATGAAGGCTTACCCTATTTTATGCGGGAGTTCTTACAAAAATATCGGCGTGCAAACATTGTTAGACGCGGTCGTATCATACTTACCTTCACCGTTGGAAGGGCATGAGTTATACAAGTGTTTTGGTCAAGATCTGGCTGCGAGAGCGTTCAAAGTTCAACATGATGATCAGAAGGGAGTTCTGACGTTTCTAAGGCTGTATAGTGGAGAGATCACAAAGGGACAGAAGATTTATAATCTTGGAAAAGATACAAGTGAGCAGGTAAGCTAGCCATTCTATTAGTACCCTAAGATACACTTACTAAAGCTATTTTGTTGTAATTTTATGAAATAGTTTTGTAAAATATAGTTGTAGAACTGAGCCTGAATATTAGGCAGCTATACACCTATTTTTATGTTTTTTGGGATGAGTTTTTCGGATGATTATATTTATCAAATAATTAGTGACAAAATTGCATTAAGTTAAAAAAACGCGAAGAAACGCGATTATTGCACGTTTTTATTTAAAATATTTTTTTATCGTCTTAATAATATAGTAGGTATATTAGACGATTATTAATGTAAAAATAAAATATAATTGATTTATTTGCATTTAGATGTGTTCATAATTGATCTATAGACAGCAGAATAATATATAAGTAAATGTAATTGTTTGCACCAGGTGGGATCGCTGTACGTGGCATTAGCCGATGAATGCAGGGCCGTGGAGTCGGTGTCGGCGGGGAATATTGCAGTTGTCAGCTCACTCAAGGTAACTAGAATACTTTACACACCAAACATTTATCCATCTGTTGACAGCCATGTGTTTTGGAGGTATAATTTTTTACAAAAATAACAAATCTGACTTCAATAAGTAGTACTAAAAACACATTTTAATAGATCACTCAAAAACTACTTGTCAGATATTAATCAAAATTATGTGCGACTCGTGAAATAGTATATTTTTTTTAAACAAAAAATAATCATCTAATTATGTGTCATTCAATAGATAAATAACATCGAACAAATTATTTTGACTACTAATATTATAAAGACGAAAGTTAAGGCTATAATTTACAAAGGTATTGAGTGTATTGACAAAAATATAACGATAGAAGTCGCGGGCGCCAGCTAGTATTTTGTATACATATAGTAAAACTAGACATATACCAAAAGCAGCAAGCAATCGTGAGTAATGAGTCACAGTGCCCCCCAGGTGTGCATGTCGGGGGACCTGCTGACGTGCGGCGCGGGGGCGGGGGCGCGCGCGCGGGCCGCACTCGCCGCGCGCCTGCGGGGGGGCGGCCTGGAGCCCCTGCTGCTGCCCAGCGCACGGCAGAGACTCCACAACCTGGAGGCCACGCCCAGTGATGAGGAGACTGCTGAGATCCTCCTAGGCATTGGTGAGTTAGGATATAAATCCAGGCGGTAATTTCTTGCCCGCTCTTCGGGCTCTGTAGCTCTACCATGAGTTTTTACTACACTATCTAAACTCGCTAGCGTCTGTAGATAAAAAATGTATGAAGATTTGTACAGCGCCTCTAGCGGATAGTTGGGTACTAAAATTCGTAATACTAATATTTACGTAACTACTGTAGTAAAGTCAGGCGATTTTACTGTGACAACTCATGGTAGAGGTACTGATGTTAAGTGACGATGCGGTCTACGATTTAGCACACTTACCTAGAATATTAATGACTGCCGATGCAAGCAAACTTAAGCATTGGATGTCTAGTTAAATTGACACCGCACTGGAACTTCAGTACTTAATTTAGTTTAATAGTAATTCTTTGTAAGAAGGATCATATAAAAAAACGGTAGGCCGTAAGTTTCTTGCCCGTTCTTCTATGTAGGCTCTCGTTGCGTGGAACTGGCACCTAGAATCACCTAGTATGTAAGACGATTCTAAATGATCCTTGTGATTTTACTGAATAAAGCAGTTTTGACTTTGACATGATTCATGACGGCCGATGTTAGGCTAACTTAAGTGTTGGATGTCTAGGTACAAGCATCCCGGAGCCCGTGTTCTTGTGCTCCATCGAGCCGCCCAGCACCGGCCAGCAAGCGGCGCTGGAGGCGGCGCTGGCCGAGCTGCAGCGAGAGGACCCCAGTCTCAGGGTCTCTGCAGACGACGAGAGCGGACAACTCGTGCTCGCAGGTATAACCTGGAACTAGATGGTAGTACCGACCAGCTAAATGGAACTAGATTAGTTCACCAAAAAGTCTAACAAAGCATAAACTATCTTGTAAAGCTTAAAATTCTATTTCTGATTTTCATTATGAAACGATGCATAAAAAAATATCGCAACAGCAAATTTCCCTCGTTTCTGTATAGTTTTCCATCCAAACAAAAATCGATTGAAGAATCGGCGACGTGCAGACGAACGGGCAAACATAATGAAAAGCAATCTCGAAACGTCTTGCTTCGAGATTCGCTTGCTATAATCGCTCAATGAATAAAAAAAACATGAAATACCTAGGTTTACAGCTGCCTAATACTCGGGCTCAGTTCTACACTACCTTGTTCATTTATATTGTTGAGTTTGACTGGAGCATAACGTGGCAATACAATGTCCAAAATTATAACAATGCATAAAATTGAGTTATAAGTCCTTTGCTACTACTAACTTCTACATGCTACAATTAAGTAAGTTTTTGTTATGTACCAAGCCTTAAAAGCAATAATATTGTATTGCCCCAATGGGGTCAAGTTCGGCTCTAATCTTAATTTAACACCTACAATTGTAACCAAAATGCAATAAATGATTTCCAGGTATGGGCGAACTGCATCTAGAAATAATCAAAGAACGTATAATACGAGAATACAAGATAGATGTAGAACTAGGTCCTCTGCAGATAGCGTATCGGGAGGCTCTGGTCGGCAGCGGGAAATACACTCTGTCACAGGACAGGAAGATCGGAAGTCAACGGCAGGTTGTCAAAGTCACTATGTCTGCTAAACCTGTGAAGGGACTGCCTCAGGATAAAATATTGAAGTAAGTGTACTTTGCATAATTTATTAATATGTGGGATAAAGGCAGAGGAATAATGATGATTTCTTCATGATAAATCACTTTAAAGTAAGGAGGAGATTCTACGTCTAAAAGTGGACTGATATAGAATGATTATGATGACTTATATATGTATTTCTGAAGTACTTATATTGATTTTTAATATTCTAAAAACTACAGAGTCAAGCACGATTTGAACCCGCGACCTGCTTTGCAACCTTTGGGATATTAATAAAAGTGATTTTTAGTGCAAGTAGCGATAATTATAAAAAAATAAAATAAATTTTGTTTTCCAGACTGGACAAATCAGGCGACAGTGCTGCCAACCTGTCCCGCGTGTATCCGCGACAACTGCAAGCTGTCCGACAAGGAATCAAATCCGCACTCATGCACGGACCTAAACTAGGATGCCCTGTTAGTATCCTTCAAATTTAAATAATGAGCTTTTTTCACATAAATAGTTCTAAATAGCACGATACATGGAGCTAAATTTAGGTTCTAGCAAATGTTCAAGTCTGAACTGAATCGAGGATCAAACACTTCAAATACATTTTTTCTCACTGATTACTGATTGATAGGATAACCTATCTAACATGTTTTACAAGTAGGGTCTTTGTAAAAGAAAGTTCGTCTAAAGAAGTAGTAGCGCCTATTTCTGCCGCTAACCAATGATGCTTTATAATTGGTATCTGATGTCATTAGTAAGACTACTTTACAATTCTATGATGCCTACCTAGTTGTAAAGTAAATGAGTGTAAGTTTGTTGACAGGTGATAGACGTCCAAGTGACGTTGCACTGGCTCGAAGTAGGACGAGGGACCTCGGAGTCTGTCCTCACAGCGGCTGTAGCGAGGTGTCTTAGGAAGGCAAGTTATGAAGAATTAACCAAAATTCCATTCAAAATAGTGAAAACCTATTCTACTTTTCCATTTTTGGCATCATACACCCCAATACAACTAATATCAATGTTTGCCAACATACAAAAACCATACCTTATATACTACTTAACTACATTTCAGTAATACGATCTACCACTACCTCATAATCACTAGGTCCAAATGTTTGTTCTTGCTGAGAATCGAACCCATAGCGAAGGCAGAGCTTATCCAATGTAAGACGTTTCAAATTGATCCTTGTGATTTTATTGAATAAATAATTTTTCATATGTTTTGAGTCACCCGTTAATTAAACTGAATTCTTCAGATATTTGAGGAAGCAGAAGCGATACTCCTGGAACCGGTGATGTCTCTAGAAGTGGTGTGCCCCGAGAGCCACTCCGCGCGGGTCTTGGCGGATCTGGCGCGGCGACGGGTCGAGATACAACACATACATGTCAGGCACCAGAACAAGGTTAGCGGCTTTGCCTTCCACGTGTCGTATGAAACCAGCAATGTATACTGTACACTCATCATCATCGCCCTTACTCGCTACATGTGATGTTGTTTTATCCTCCACTCACTTCTATCATTCGTCAATACTGAATCTACTTCTCCTGTTTCGGCTTTTTTCTACTTGCATACCGAGACAAACATTCAAACATAAATAATTATCGTGTACACGTAATAGTGTTAGTACCTAAATATAAATAAATATTCATGGATTAAATAATGAATAAATATGATATACCTAGATATAGAATCTAGTATCAAGCTATGCTTTGATATAGAAAACATACATTTTTTTTTTTTGTAAATACATAAGTACATAGTAACACAAAACAAATATTTGTTCATCACACAAACATTTGCTATGCCAATGCTACAAGCCTTGCCAATGCCTCAAGCCTTGCCATATTTTCTCAATAATATTCCTTGTTGTTCCAGGTGGTAGAATGCTTGGCTCCTCTATCAGAACTGCTCGGCTACTCGTCGACTCTTCGGTCTCTGAGCTCGGGCCTGGCGTCCTTCTCCATGGAATTCCACTCACACAAGAATATGACGCCATATGATGAGGAGAAAGCTATTAGGAGCATCACGGGATTTTAAACTCTATTTTATAGAAGCGAAGTGTGAATATGTCAAAAAAATTGTTTGAGTGAAAATAATGTGAATATGTGAGAATCTATGAGTTTTTTGGACGCGTAGTATACCAATGAAAGTAGTGAGATAATGTATTACTTTTTTATTTAGTATTTTTACACATCATGATTAGGTTCCCACATTAGAATTCTGAAACGTGACTTTTTGTGAAATCACTACATATATTTTTTTACGTGGAAATCTTTTATTATGTGATCTTAAATGTATTTAATTAATTTGTAAATAGTAGTTACAATTTAGTAAATAAACTTGTTGATTTACACTTGTTTTTTCTTTCAACTGATTGCTGCCTGCAACAAAATAAAATACGTTAAATCGTCGTTCAAAGTTCCTAGTGTAAATCGAACTCTACTACGACTAAGGAAGGCAGAGATGCCGACATAACTGTGACGCCTTGCATAAATGCTTTTGAAAGATCTTTAATTTGAGCCTCCTATTTTAAGCTTAGCATTATTATTATTTTTTTTAATTAGTCGGGAATCGAACCCTCCGCTTCGTAGGCGGCGGACCTTCGCCCGTCGCGCCACATCGGTCGTCAAATTGACTAACATTTCACAGTATGCTCTAGCCCAAAAAAGTACCTAGAGATTGCAGTGTGGGAACTGAGAATCGTCGAACAAATGTGATTTATCTTACTTCTTCTTCGTGTCGATAGTTCCCCTTTAATTGTTTTTGACGTGACGTCTTATAATTCGATAGAGCCGGCTGCACGCACGAAAAAACATGACTCATGCGGCGTTACCTCGCTCTGAGACGTTCCATGAAGTGCAAGCGAGAGCGCGGAACGAGCGACAAAGAAGCACAATCGGCCTTTGCGTTCGTTGTCACGTTCAACTATCGTCAGTAAACCGACTTTACAGACAACCATTTCTTTTAGTATCTTACTCTGAATAGGTTATCCATCTCGTCGAGCAGCGTCTCGTGTCGGAAGGAGACGCGCACGTCGGGCACGTTGGTGCGCGTGATGTCGTTGCCGTCGGGCCCGTCGCGCAGGTACTCCGCGCCCACCCAGAACTGTTTCATCTGCAAGTTTATGTACTTATTTACCGTTAGTGGTATAGAAAATGTGTAAAAAGTCATAACTCATATGCTATACAATAGGTATACCTACCTATATGAAAAGCAGAAATAATGTAGTTTGTCTGTTGTTTGCTGTAGTTTGAAGGTAATATATATATTATAAAAATAAATAAATAAATAAAAAGGTAGGTACTGTAGCAGTACCTACTACCTACCTACAAATTTTGTATCTATTATCTTTTGCACAAAAATCAGCTCAACATGAAAAGAAAACATTAATAATAATAATAAAATAAAATGATCGTTTATTTTCTCCCTTAAAACTTAATTCAAAATTATCAATAAGTAATAGGTAGGTAGTAGTACTAAGTAGGTATTGTCTTAGTAGTATTGATAATGTAAATAAGTTATGTGATAAAGTAACATTGAGCTTAAAGGAAGGGGTTTACCTCGTGCGGGAAGCCCGACATAATGACCGAGTTCCTTGCCAACTCGCACATGTCGCAGGAGCTGAGTTTCCAGGCCTGCGCCGCGATGCTGTACTCCTCCATCAGCGGCTCCTGGAAACCATCACATCATCAAGACGCAGTTAACACCACTAGCCATTGTCAAGTTTGGAAAATCAATATCCCAAGATTTGGGAAAGAACTCATCTCAGACAATAGAGGACAAACTAAGCAGGAGATACGCAAAAAGTTCAAAGTATGCGCAAGTATAAACCTTGGTATAGTGAAACTGAAGAGGGTCATCCGTGCTCAGAGTCACTCGAAGCCCCCTCGCGAAGTAGTCTGGCAGGGGGTTGCGATGGTAGCGCAGAAACAGCGAGTTGTTGCTGAGAGGAGACATCGCGATGAAGATCTGCGCTAGGTAGTAGAAGTACTGTAGAACTGGTACCTAAGAAAATAATTGGTTGAATTGTGGGATCCTTAGGCCAGTATTCAAAAGTATGGTGCTATAAATTTTATCTGAAAGATTTATATGTGTGTGACTAACATTGCTATTCCCTAGTCTTTTAAAGCAGACTGCCAAAACGCAGGATATATGAAAAAAAAGACACCGCTATACTTTTCTGAGCATGAGTCCATGGGAGATGTTTTCAGCGAGCAGGAAACCAGCACTCAAGTGCGTCGCCGGACCCGCTTCTCCGCAATGAGGTCGAAGAACGAATGTATTCAATCCCTGCTGCCTGGAAAACAATTATTGTAAACTCTAGGAATTTACTAATGGTCATCAACTACCTAAGTCCTTTTCAGGTTTGCCATAGCCTCCTGAGAAAAGTAAGAAACAATATTATGGAAAATGTGATAATATATTAGGTAAAAGTTTTTTTTTATATGGAAATGTTGATAATGCTGATCTTTTAAGAGCTGACTTACTTCCTCAGATGATTGAGCGTGACCATGTTTGCGTACATGTAGTACAGATAGTACGCGTACGGGGGATTTTCTTCATCATCCCATTGCTCGGGGGTCTTCATGTGCTCGTTGAGGTTCGGATTTTCCGGTTTGGACTCGTCGTCAACACTGTCGAAACCTATGACGTGCTGAAAACATCCGTAAGTATGGCCATGTAATAAGTATAGTTCAGTTGTACTGGGCACATAAGAGTTATCACACATTTTTGGTTGCTCTAAATGCTGGAACTCTCATCACAAGACCCTCTCTCGAGTAGGCGAGAAACTGATAAAAAAGGAATGGTTAAAATTGGGAATACCGTAAGGAATTTGTGGAGCTCAGGGTTGGAGCTTGGGTCGACGGAAACTTGGAACAGTGGGTCGAAGAGGTTGCTCAGGAACTGTTGGAAGTTCTTCAGCAACTTATTGATGCGGTAGATATCGCTGTAGAAAATGCAGAAATTTTAGCAGATGAAGATAATGCATCGTCAAAGCGCCAATCCATATTTATTGCTTCACCATCCTAAACACCTTTGTTAGAAATCCCTAAGCATCTGGCAGCAAGAAAGATAGAGCCAACAATAATCACAGTATATTGAGTAAACTTTGTATAAATGTTTGTACGATCTGCAAATATTTATTCTGGGTGTTCTGGGTATTAAATAAATAAATAAAATATATATTATATTGGTATAATAAAAAATATCTATCTATGTAATGGTCAGTCTTCTATTACCCATAACACAAGCTCTGCTTAGGTTAGGGCTAGATGATGTTGTGTGGATTATCCAGCATTATTTATTTATTTACTTGAACTTAATGCTGCATTATCTATCTAAACTTATACCTAATAGTTTTTAAAATGAAAAATAAATACTTACTACAAGCGTGGCACCTGCACTAACCACCGAACATGCGGCGAGTGCACGTCATTGCGCAGCGCCCATGTGGCCAGCTTGCTCCACTCATTCTTGTTCTTGCAGTAGATGGAGAGGCGTGGCTCTGCGTATGTGTATTTATTGTCTTCGAGGTCTACCATCACCTCCTAAAGTTTAAACTAAAATTGGCATCCGAGATTTTGCATCTCTTACAGCTAAGCACCTAAGTCTAACCTTCTGGGTAATTCGTACTTGAAAACTACGGTCAATATAGTTTGAACGGACCTTGATCACTCTGGCAAAGTATGTCCCGTTCGTGTAGTTATCAGTCTTGAGAAAAACTTCTCTGAGCCTGCTTTCACCGACGGGATTATACTTCGCGTTAAATTTATCGAAGCGATGGAACGTATTGCGATCCTGTACAACAAAAGAAGAATTTTCCACTTTCTTGAAAAAAAGAGCTAAACATACCTGTAATGCGGCTGATAAGTAAGCACTTACTGCATGAACATCCAATATGTCTACGTTGAGATCGTAAGCATCAAGTTGCAGCTCCTCAAACACAGATCGAAGAGTCATAGTCACGCCTGATGTCTGTGCCACAACCTTCAAGCAAAAATCATTTCAAGAAACAAATCTGTGCCTGAATTGATGACTGCTAGTTTACAGCTACTGACCTCATCTGCATGCGTGCGAAGAGTGCGCTTTATGAACCGCAGAAGGTGCTTTTGATTCATGCATGAAGCTGCGTGGATATGGGTGTCCACTTTCCTAAGAATACAAATTTTATTTTACTTAAGTCTTCATACACGTGAGGTCCTTGTGAGACTTCTTCAAAATCTATCATTACCAAAGAAGAATTCATAAAAAAACGGAAATCAGAACGTATGAGAAAAGTCTGAATTGCTAAATGAATCAAGCTGAAATACAATACCTGATATTGTAAAAGTCTCTGTGAGGAACAGCCTTTTGCAGAGCCAGTTCATGGAGCTCGTTCAAAAGGACGTGCATTTTGAACTTTGAAGAGAGGTAACTCAGGCGACGGAACGAGAACGATTTTCTGAAGAACGAAATATAGTAAAAACTGCAGACCCGAAGACTTTCTTCAGGAGATAAAGGAGGAGACTTAAAGATTAGATTTTTCACAAAGGTGTTAGAGACTACGAGAACTAACAGTGGTCCATCAGAAATCATGTCCATAAGCCTGGACATATCCTCAACGAACTGTTGAAACGTTAGTGTCGGGTACGGAAGTGGTCTTCCTGCCTCAACATCAGCAGCGCTTCTGTAGAGCACCATCACCCCGTCTACCCAGCGGGAGGTGTAGTGTCTGTCTGGGGGAGTGGTGCAGGCCCAAGGGTCGAGAAATACTCCTGAAATAATGTAGTGTATTTACTTTAAAGCTTTCTGTTGAAAATTGATACTACTAGGTAGGTACCTAAATGTTTTTGGCGATTCCAATTAATAACAAAGTTACTACCATACCTGGTAATATTGGTTGGAGCAAGTCATCGTGGCTTTCGAAAGATGTCCTCATATTATCGGCAGGCCGGATGGCTGCTGTAGTTCCAATCACGGGAACTAAAAATACAAAATATTTGCCTAAGTATCATAATTATCGTATCATATCGTTATTTATTTTTGGTTCTAATGCTGTTGTTTTTTTGTATCAATAAGCCCTGTTGGATTTATTGTTCCTTACCCCTAGTGTCTGATCTCTGCGGGCTGATCATTATGATTGGCCGCGTCAGTTCCTCTGAAGAACACGTGGTCAACTGCAGATACTGCTCGGCTGCGTCATCTAGAAACATAACTTGGATAATTCTTGTTACTGGTGGACTGGTGGTGGCAACTGCTGAATATAATCGCATAGAACTGCAATGAAGTAATCCAGGTGGCAGACTCACTGTCAAGATTTAACAGTGCCCTGGTGAAGGTCCTGGATTGGTCGTGCTGATGGGCATGTCGCGGCACCTCATGGTTAGACAAGTAGTCCCGCGCAGTGGGAGTGAACGACTGGCAGGAGATGTCCATGTAGTTTCGACGCATACGTAATGCTTCCACCAGCAGGGTAGCTGAGCGTATTAGATCTTCCATTGGCACCTGCAGTCATGCTGGATAATTTGGAAACCTCAAAGCATCTACACATCTACACCTAATCGCGAAACTGATTTTTAAAACTAGAGACATTGATCTAGGAATAAAAAGGTCAGCCAAAACAAAAAAAAGAAGTAACTCACCTAATGCTTTTTGGAATATCTAGTAAAAACTAGATATTTAGGTATAGGAACCAACCAGTGGTATAAATAAGATTAGATTGGGGTAAAAAGGTTACTTCTCACCCCAGTAACATGGATACCCTGAACCGATACCCTTTGAAAGGGCACCTCGTTCTGTATCCCACTGTCGCCAGGACCACGCACATAGGTGCGCGTCACATTGCGCAAATCCTGCTGTGTCTCGCTGCGGTTCGGATAAATGTCCAGATCAGTTGTTCTGACGGGAAGTCTGAAAGAAGAGTTTTAACATACCACTTTGTTCTGTGAAGTACTCTTACAACTGGATGTGGTAAGATAATACCTAATTTTGTATACTCAACTTGACAGTGTCATGTTAATTTTGTGTAGGATGTCTTTTGATAAGGTGCATGGACTAAAGCAGACAATATCCATGAAAAAAGTCTGACAAAGACTTTGAAAAGGGTCACAGCCTTGCCTTGGCACAGTTATGCGGATTGGGGAGATCAACGTCTAGCAGAGAATTCTTACTTTAATGGTGGTTGCTAAAGGTAAAGGTTAGTTTACGTTACTTTCATGTGTGTAAGGAAGTTTGGCCCCGTAGAACTAACCCTCGTGCGTTCGTCCACTTCTTGTATCCTTTTTGGGCATTGAACATGGGGTGTAATTGCTTGCTGTTTCTACTGGGCCTGTTCATTGTGGACCAGCTGGCTGGGTTTAGTAGTTTATGATATTGCTTGGTTTGGCCTGTTCTTTATTTTTTTTAATTTATTTATTTTATCCCATTTCTATTTTCGCGGCATTGTTTGTCATTTGAAAGTGTCATTATCAGACAAGAAGTTGGAAAAGTGACAGCTTATCATTGTCAACAGAGTTTTATCTCATAACTAAAGACCTTCTTTCTTGGGCCTAGAAACAGATTTTTTTATTATGAACCTCGCAAGAAAAGTAGGCGTACCTAAATATATAGATATTAATATATGTACCTACTTATTTCTTCCTATAGTCTTTCTTGTCTTGTAGTTACTTGTAGTCTTACTTACCTATATATCTTATTTCGAAGAGGATTTTACCTACCTATTTCTAAGCTTATAAAAGCAACTGGCATGAATAAAACCAAAATTATCGTTAAAAACTCTTTATTTGGATATATTTCCTAAAATTATATTAATATGTGAAGCACAGGTTTATTATATTTCGCTCATTTATTTCTTATTTAAAAGTAGGTACGTAACATGTTACTAATTACCAGTGGCGGACTAACCGGGGGGCGGAAGGGGCGGCCCGCCCCGGGCCTCCGGTCTTGGGGGGCCCCATATGCCTCCGCGTTGCCCTGATCAAATCCTAAACAAGACTTTAAAAATGTGTTTATTACCTATATAATTTCATCAAGATCAAAACACTACAGGCTGTAGTGTCTTGATCTTGATGAAATTATGTAGGTACTGCACGCAAACGCGTTAAGCAAAGTTAAAAGAATAATATTACTCGTAACTCATTTACTTTTATACCGCAACAAAAATCAAAAACACTATTACTTACACTTTTTAATGAATTTACTTTCAACAGATATAGTCCGGTCAATTTAGACAATTGAAATAAAGAAAATTCTGACAGAGCCAAATCTTCGTAGAGACCTTAGGTTTACCAAAAGGAATAAAGTGTCAAAAGTCCCCATCAATCCCATGTGAGCTTAGGGACTTATTCGGGGCCCAATGTCAAAATTTTAGGTTTTTTGGATTTTTCTCGAAAACTTTAAGTTTTAACGAAAAAAAAACCTCACAGCAAGTTGTAGATCTTGAAATTCTCTATAAAAATGGTCCCAATGATTTTTTCTCTAAGACCCACTATTTCCCAGATATTGCACTTGTAAGAATCAGACAATTGAAATAAAGAAAATTCCGACAGAGCCAAATCTTCGTAGAGACCTTAGGTTTACCACAAGGAATAAAGTCTCAAAAGTCCCCATCAGTCCCATGTGAGCTTAGGGACATATTCGGGGTCCAACGTAAACATTTAAGGTTTTTTGGATTTTTCTCGAAAGCGGTAAGTTTTATAAAAAAAATACCCTACAGCAAAGTTGTAGATCTTATAATTCTCTATAAAAATGGTTCCAATGATTTTTTTGACAAAAATAATCTTAAAAAAATTTCTTAGAGAAAAAATTATTGGGACCATTTTTATAGAGAATGTTAAGTTAAACAACTTTGCTATAAGGTACTTTTTCGATAAAACGTTTTCGAGAAAAATCCAAAAAACCTAAAATTTTGACGTTAGGCCCCGAATAAGTCCCTAAGCTCACATGGTATTGATGGGGACTTTTGACACTTTATTCCTTGTGGTAAACCTAAGGTCTCTACGAAGATTTGGCTCTGTCGGAATTTTCTTTATTTGATCACTATTTTTATGTCTAAATTGACCGGACTAATAAGATCGCGTTGATTACTTTACAATTTTTAAAGAAGGCTTATCAATTCGCGAAAATATCAGAACAGCCACTACAGCCATCTATACTTTTTGCGCGGTACTAATATTCTTTTAACTTTGCTAAACGCGTGCAGTACGTTGTAATTCCGTTTTTTGTAGCGGGTGCTTCCCCAGGAATCCCTGAATGAATGAAGGGCAAATAATTCACTCTTGTACGCCTACATTTACATTCTATTTACGTCGGAAAATAAAAATTGGCCTCATTTAAAATATATTAAATTTCTTTACGTTAATATTTAATCTAAACTAATATTATAAAGAGGAAAGATTTGATTGTTTGTTTGTTTGTTTGTTTGTTTGCATCGAATAGGCTCCGAAACTACTGGACCGATTTCAAAAATTCTTTCACTGTTGTGAAGCTACATTATCTGTGCTGAACATAGGCTATATTATATTTTCAAAAAAATTAGGGATCCTTACTAAAACTTCAATTATGTAACCCAAGGTGTATAAGAAATTCCTTACATCGCGTGCGCTGCGGAAACTATTGATGATAGAAAGAAGTCATGTACTACAATTTTGTAGAACACATCATCATCCACAAAAAAGTCAGCGACAGCATATGTCTAACTATTATAGATATGTCATAATAAGTGTTTTAATATCAAACAAATATAATTAAAATGACGACGCCAGAAAACGTTCTATATTTGTACTTAGGTATTAATTCTTATCTAAATAAATTACTTTAAAATTAAGACTGCTTCAATACCTTTCTATTACTTTTTAAATGATTGAATTCGGACATTCCATTCGAAAGATATCACGAGTTCAAAAATGTAAGTACTTATTAGAAAAAAGTCAGCGGGCGCCGCCCGCCGCGCCGCTGTCGGTCACGGGAGTAGGTATATGCGGGGGGGTTACATACTATAGGGTCTATATTTTTTATCATTTGGAAAATACATTTATACTGAGTAACATATTACATATATATATTATAATGATATTTTTTTATATAGGCTACCCGTGCGAAGCCGGGGCGTACTACTAGTCGTTTATAAATAAACTTTATTCACAAACAAACTTACGACTATACAGTATTTACAAAATGTACTTATACATATTTATCGTTTATTAGTTAGTGTTCTGATATTTTCGCGAACGGATAAGCCTTGTTTAAAATTGTAAAGTAATACACGCGATCTTATCGGTTGAAAGTAATTTCATTAAAAAGTGTATTAGTGTTTTTGATTTTTGTTGTTGTATAAAAGTAGGTAAATGAATT
Source organism: Ecliptopera silaceata (assembly GCA_932527185.1). NCBI lineage: Eukaryota > Metazoa > Arthropoda > Insecta > Lepidoptera > Geometridae > Ecliptopera > Ecliptopera silaceata. Next base: position 574,838 of record OW052208.1, on the reverse strand, counting down.
CAGAATTGAGTTAGTGCATTTTCAAGATTTTAACGAAATAAACATATAGGTACGCTTATACAAATATACATACATACAAAATGTGAACTGAGTAAAATGACTGTAACACTACTTTTTTTTTGAACTGGGGGCCCCCATTCAGCTTTGCCGCCCCGGGCCTCTGACGGGCTTAGTCCGCCACTGCTAATTACACTTGACAGCCTTATCAGTATTGTACCGACAATGTTATCCTTATTGTGCAATTTATGGGACTTCAAATTTATTATGGGTACAGGTTAGCCTAGAAAAAGATTATATTTTACAAAATAGGTAGTAAAATTGAGGTTAAACAAGGGAGGGTCGTTTTACGTTTATTATCGGGGTTGTAAAATTCGGCAAGGGTGGCGGAGTACCAGGTGACTCTCCAGTCCAAGGTGGCTCGTCCACAGCCTGCCAAATAAAAACAAAAGATTGAGTGAAGTCTGTACTGCAGTAGGTTGTATGATACAGGTTAGAATCAAAATGGCCGACGTAGAGGCGTGAGAGCGTGACGCGAATAGAATGTTCAGTGGATATTTTAAGACTGTAATTATTATTATGATGACGTTGATAGATGATCACTATCTTAGATTTTAGTACCTATAGTATAAGGTACAAAATGAATTGATCGTTAAATAAAAACCAAAGTACTTACCACGAACATTATTAAAAGCACAAATACGCAAACAACACAAAAACACGACACTAAAAGTACCTTTAGAAGAAGATGGGTGTGCGACACCGTTGAAGCTACGTCAAAAATAATAAAATTACATAATAGCATGGTTAAAGTAACCTAGAACCTACCTAGTAGCAATTGTATAGGTTTTGAGTGTTTATGTAGATTGTAGGTAGGTACGTCTAATGTTATGCTAATCAGGTGCCCGCAAAAAAATGCGAATGTAATGACTTAAGATAACAAAACGAAAGAAAACCTTTCATCTTAGAGTTGAGCACGATTAAATGTGACAATCGTAAACGTATCGAAACAGTGACGTATTTGAGATACAGTACGCGTCGACATCAGCTTCACGAGCAGTGTATCTTAAATACTTACGTTACGTTTACGATTGTTTCGTTTGTTACTTTTTTGAATGCTCACTTTAGCCTGAAAAAAGCGTAGAGAAGGAATTAAATGAATAAAGCCAGTATGCGAATGATAGATTTATTATCAACAAATATAACATTGTTATTAATATCTATTATTTTTAATTCATAAATTACTGTATAAACTTATGAAATATTAACCATGATTGTTAAATTAAAGCTTAAACAATAGAGAAATATTAAATGTCATGTGCTAAGAGATCTAACTTTTACACAAATTATCAACATTTCGAAAATCTAGATTATGTATTCGGTATCAAAAAATACAAATCGCTAGCTAAAAAACAGTTAAAATAATAACAATAAGTTACAATAATGTCTTAGCACAATAGAATTAAGCAAAAGAACATACAAAGTACACCACAAAAGCTTTACATAAACAAATTACAAAACAACAACCAAAAAGCTTAAGAGCCCTGCGAAGCTTCTTACCGTAATAACAAAACAGTACCAATGGTGACTTTTATTTCATCTATCAGTATTATTACATAGTAAAACTAGATTTTATGCAACATATTGTTGTCTTTAATATTAAACAAGATGAAAACATGAGAAACATTTTATTAAAATCAAATATTCTATCAAAATGTATGTAGATGTAGCGCCATCTCGCTACAAAGTCAATATTGTAAAAATACATTTTTCTAGCTTTCAAATGTCAAACTGGAAAGAAAACTTCCAAGGAATGGAATACGTTACCAGTCTTTTTTTTTTCAATATTTTGCTTTCAATGATCTTGGTATTACGTTTGCAAAGGTGAAAATAGCAGGGCTCAGTCTAACACGTATTACGAACTAAACCTACGCAGATTAGATGAGACAAGAGGAATTTATTATTAAACTATGTATTAACATAATTTATGAGATTGGTCAATATTAGAGTTTTGAGTAATAAAGCATTTTTATAAAAATTCTTTCGAGTTTAGACAAAAAAGCTATCACGCTAAACTAAGGTCATATTTTTCAAAGCTTGATATTTTTATTATGTTAAAATTCGAATCGATTTCATACACTTTAAAGATTTTAAGGCAGGGTTCACCTATCTATAGTTTTAAAACTTCATTTAGATTATATCTACCAACAGACGTATATATTAGAAGAATACGCAAGCATTTAGATAAAAAAATGCATTTTGAAATAGTTTTGTCCGCATCTCCTTCAAACTATAAACAAAGATTAATCGTATTTTTTATGCAGATCGAATGTTTTGCGGTCTCTCAAGGTTTTAGTTTTAAGGGCGACCGCACATGGGCTCAAACAGTCACTAGTGGCTAGCAATACATATCACCAAAGTGGTTACCTTCACTAACCGTGTGTAAGCCTTTACTAAATATATGACTAACTGTCACATCACAACTAATATGTGCCAAAACCATTATTTAGGATAAGAATGCATGGTAAAGCTCCTAAACCTAAGCATAGAATCTGGATACGAAAGAGACCTACTCTAACAATGCAATGGCACTATCAATCTTTCATTTTCACTTATTTATCACAAGGGGTCTATTTCTTAATAGTAACACTATAAATATTGGGGCGAATCTGAGCCCTGTTTTAAACATTTCATTAGAAAATAACGATTAATATCAATTTTGACTGGCTCCTATTCAGAACCTCGAAGGGGTATACTAAGCTGGTAACAATATAGTACCTATTATTTTTCAAACCCCTAATTGTATAATTACTAAGATCATAAAGATCTACTGTGCCTGGGGGAATACAACCGCGACCCACAACCTATTTTTTCAACTTTCCGCTTCGTTATTCTGAATAGATAAATAACAAAATTTACTAAAATCTGTCACAATCAAACGTAGACATTTTAATTTATTTCTGCTCTCTTGCTAAATTAAATGTAATTCATAAGGTATACATGAGGTCTGTCACAAATGCGATATAGTCCACTATAGGGGTACAAATAAAGGCTCTCGCAAACAAGTCACAAGTGACAGCCACTACTTACTAGAAACAGCCATTTTTTATAAGAAGTTAAAGTAATTTTATGGAATAAAATATCTAGTTGAGGCTAGTGGCCGTCACTACCTAAACATGTGCGGCGAACCTTAAAATTTATGATAAAATCTGTCAATGAACTAGTCGTCACGTCACTAGTGACTTGTTTGCAAGTGGTCAAGGAAATTAGTCACTTCATCCACGGTCGCTTGTGGATGTATTAACGGCCTGCCGACAACCCATCCTGAAATATTAGACAATGGACAATGAACACATAATATGGGAATGTGGATACAGAAGCAAAGAGTAATGGCTGGTACAATGATGGTATAACACGTCACAAGTTGGAAATATCAGTATCAGCCTATCATAAATTCTAGTTAAAGCGCGTACAATAAATTATATTCAAAGTAAAACGGTTTTATGAATTATGGCTTAATGAAAACACTATTTTAGAACTTTCTTGTCTATCTTTTATCGGCATTTTGTGATGCCGACTGAAACTACAGTGCATCTCATTTGATTTATTTAGATATATATTTCTGTAAAATGTAACTTCAATATATGGCATAGATTATAGTTGTGAGATGTTTTTGAGAACATGTTATCAAAAATTGTGTATTTTTATTTTTTTATTCAAATATGAACATAAAAATACTACAAATTTATTTATTTATTTAATATTACACAAAATTATATTTTTAGTAAGATTATTTAATTAGGATGAATATAGATCGGACATAATAATTAGTAAGCTTAGATATAAAGTAAGCAAAGCGCCGTCATAGAATCTATGTCACAGATACTTGAACACTACAAAACAGGGGATGGTGCGTGTTCGTCAGTACAAATAATATAAAATACGACAATCGTATTCACATTGTAAATTTAATTCTGATATCTACGCTGTGAAAAATAACTAGACCTGAAATATAGACTGTAGAATTAGGCTGTTTTACAATTAACTAGACTGAATTAGTATTGTTTTTTGTCATATTACCTACAATGTCATAGATTCTTTTCTGTTCAATTTCTGTTATTTTCTTGTATTTCTATTAGTCTTAAGGTGTGCAATGAAGAATTTACATTCATACATCATTGAAGTGATCCTTGATATGTTATTGAAATAAGGGTTTTAATTTCGTAAACTACGGAAAGACGCTTTCGTAATAGTTCACCTTGAATATGTTGGTGAGTTCATCGAGCAGCGTCTCGTGACGGAAGGAGATCCGGATGTCCGGAACGTTGGTGCGAGATATGTCGTTTCCGGACACGCCTTCCTTGGTGTAGTGGGGGCCGAGCCAGTACTGCTTCATCTGGTTATGAAAGTTATAATTACTTACGGAAAAGTTTACTTTAATGAACACTTCGTTTGCTCAAGTGTGATTTTATTTATTTTTGAGAGTTCTTAATTAATTTGTCGCATCTAACATAAATGTAAAAATAATATCTTTTTGTGATACTGAAAAAAGTCGCGAGCGGAAGACGAATTATTTTTTCACAGGAAAAAATTATATCAGAGTCCTCCTATCCTTTATTTGGTTTTGGTCTTTTTATTTCATTGTAAGAAAGTCATATAAAGAGAAACACTTGTTAAATAAAATTATAAGTTGCTACATCATTAACACAGGTGACGGTTGAGCTCCAGGTCTACGGCAGTGATCTATAGATAGATCTTTGCAATCGACCTGGAGATAGCTAGCATACCTCGTGCGGGAAGCCGGACATGAGCACGGAGTTGCGTGCCAGCTCGCACATGTCGCACGAGCTGAGCTTCCACACCTGCGCCGCGATGCTGTACTCCTCCATCAGTGGCTCCTGGAAACATTATGATGTCGAACATTACGGACGGCAGATGTGGAGCGGTGGGCGAAGGTCCGCCTGCGAGGCGGAGGTTGCGGGTTCGATTCTCTTGGGAGAAATGTTTGTACGATTTGCAAATATTTATTCCGGGTGTTCTGGTTATTTTGTAGGTACATATTATTATGTATAATAAAAAAAAAATTGTTAGTCTGCTAGTAGATACCCATAACACAAGCTCTGCTTAGCTTGGGGCTAGATGATGTTGTGTAGATTGTCCAGCATTATCTATTTATCCTGTGGACCAGGGGTGGCCAATTTGATTGGATCCAAGATCTCCTGTTTACTAACTAAACCTTGTGCGATCTACTAATTACATACTTATTGAAATCTTAAATGAAACAGCATCTTCTTCTTCTTTGTCGTAACACTCTTGAAAATCATATAGTACTTACTCTTATTGATCATCGCAAGCCGAAAACGAAAGACTATACTGCGTAGAATAGAGGCACAATAAAAATTATGATGCGTGCAGCAGTTGGTGCAGTCTACGTATCTTCTGTCTACGTATTTATATTTTTTGCCTTGCCACGATCGACTGGACTAACAGTCGCGATCGACCGGTCCTTACCGGACCTTATCACCCCTGGGGCCTTATTCTCTATTTTATTGCAAACCCACTTTACGTGGGTTCGTTACTTGGCTACGGCAAGACAACGGCGTGGAATCTGAAAAAACCGACTACCGTCAGCCTTAGTTGTCATTGCCTACCGCGACACGGTACGGTTTGGCCACGGTTTGAACTGTCATCTAAACGTGTTGAAGTCTACCGTGTTAAGAAAACTATTCGTTCAAAAACGAGTCGTGCGTGTTTCGAATGATAAATAGATACAAATCATTCGTTTGGGCTCGAAATTTTTAAATCACATAAAAATATTGTAAGTTAGGTGCAAGCTGATCATTCAATGCATCTATGGGTGCATGGAAAGAGCCTCCTCGTGGCGCACACCGGTAACAGCTAGGCACGGTAAAGCAGCGTCTAGTCTGGCTAATCTTTCCAACACGATGCTACAACAAAATACAGTTGTAGCATCGACACGATAAGAAGAAGAATGCATCTATTACCTACTATAATAATACTACTCGCGTTTGCGTTTTGGAACGCGTTGTGACAAAACACGTTTTGGGCAAGGAATCTCTTACAATAGAGAATAAGGCCCCTGCTGTAGAGTGTACCTTGGTGAAGTGGAACTGCAGCGGGTCGTCAGTGCTGAGCGTGATGCACAGCCCGCGCGCCAGGAACTCGGGCAGCGGGTTGCGGTGGTAGTTCAGGAACAGAGAGTTGTTGCTGAGCGGAGACATCGCGATGTAGATCTGCGCCAGGTAGTACAGATACTGCAGCACCGGCACCTGCGATACATTATATAGCGTGTGACATGGCCCTTACACAGCCACAGAGAGCAACTGCAGAATCTGCAGATCAACTCCCGGCAACGTTCAGTTAGATATTAAGTCTGTGCCGGTCGTTCTATGAATCCCTTGTAACTTGTTCAACAGAATGTTAGAAGTATAAAATATAATTTTATTATGAGCTAGCCGCTGCGAAGATTACTAATTATAAAACTTGTAAAAAACGTTGTCGCGCCTTGAACATTTTTGAACCTTATTGAAACAAAGCTTATTGAAATCTTTCCTAATGAAAAAAAGGAGCGAAATGTAAATTTCTTCGCGTTCACAATTTGCATTTATTAAATATTCCTTTGTATAATAAATATGGGACTAAATAATGAATTTGCGGGTAGGTAGGATGCATATGGCTCTCGCAACTCAAAAGTTGCCAGATCGCTATTACTAGATGGCGCTAATTTAAATGGTGAACTGACCGTTTATGTTTGAGTTTTTATTAGAAAGATTTGTATAGTGCGAGTCCAAAAAAAAAAGATTAGTATTGTAGTGTAGGTTACCTTCCTGAGCAGCAGTCCGTGCGAGATGTTCTCTGCGAGTAAGAACCCGCACACGAGATGCTGCACCGGCCCCGCCTCGCCGCAATGCGGACGCAGCACGAACGTGTTCAACCCTTGTTCTCTACAAAATAACCAGCTTATTCAAACCTACTTATATTTAAATATGAGAAAATATGTGAAAGTATATCTATTTATTAGAGTGTCAGTGTGATGGGAGTAAAGAAGGTAGAGATAAAGATTATATACAATCATCCATGCAGTACATCAGTAGAGGCGTAATAAGATCTTCAGAAATAAAATGTGCCTATCTCTAATTTATCTTTATCTCGTTACATCATTTTATTGTCTGAGTGGCAATTTTTAGACTTTTAGAGTTTTTCCATACAGTCGTGTAAAAAGTACAGTACCTCCATAGAATGGTCATAGGCTGAAGAGAGAAGTACTTACTTGCGGAACTGGTTGAGTACCGTCATGTTGGCATACATGTAGTAGAGATAGTATGCGTAGGGCGGGTTCTCTTCTTCTTCCCAGTTCTCGGGGAACTTCGCGTCCGCGTCCAACATCGGGTTCTCCGGCTTCGACTCGTCGTCCACGCTGTCGAAGCCGATCACATGCTGCGAGAACACTTTATAAGTGCTTGGATGTAAATAGGTCTTAACAATTGCATCTATAAGGTCGCAATTAAAAAAAACTAATGATAAAAATCGGATCGGAGGATACACTTTAGTGCAGCAGCTTCATTTTCAATAGTGAGTAGGTATTTAGTATCTTCAATAATGAGTATTGTATTCTACTAGCCAATAAAGCCCTTTCATTTGTTTGTTCACGATGGGAATCGAACTCAAAACCTTTAGCTGGTACCTACTCATATAAGTATGTACTTACAGTCAAAAACTTATGCAGCTCAAGATTGCTGTTGGGATCGTTGGTGACTTCGAACAGCGGCTGAAATATGTTGTTCAGGAATTCTTGGAAATTCTTCATTATGTTGTTGGATTTGAAAATGTCACTGTAAGTGAAAATCATACTAAATATTTTCAAAATTAGTAGTTATCCCAAAAATCGCAGTGGGAAGGGATGGAATTACGGGTTCAAATCTTGATTTTATGTAGTAACATTAAAATCATGGTGGTTTTGAAAAAACTGAAACGTGTTATGGACATTTATCAACAGACAAAATTCTGAAATAATTAATTTTAAGTAACTTGTCCATATACTTACATAAAATAATCAAGGCACACAGCCCCACGTTGGGCGCCAAAGTAACAGATTGGCGCCCAACGTGGGCTACCATAAATGAACTTACAAAAGTCTGGGTATCTGTATGAGCCACCGCACGTTGTTAGAATGCACGTCGTACTGAATGGCCCACTTGGCCAACTTGGCCCATTCGCTGGTGTTCTTGCCGTAGATGGAGAGGCGAAGCTCCGAGTTCTGGTACTTGCTCTCTTCCAGGTCAGCTGCTACTTCCTGGAATATTCTGATGCTGTAGTTTCAGGAGCTTTGAATAGACCGAGACCTGATTTCAGGAAACCTTCATGGATGAAGCCAAATGACCCGAAAACTGTCAAAAATGTAGCTGCCGGCTGGTTGAAATATTACCACCTCAAAAATACCAACTTTGTTATAGGAAAAGGTATTTAACATAAAAAAGTTTTCAACTGTTTCTTATGTATTTTATGTACATTCTGTAAATACTGTAATATAGTAAGTTTGTTAGTGAACTAACTTTAACAACAAGTGATTTATAGATAGATAGATAAAAACTTTACTGTACACAGAAAAGGATTTTACACACAAGAAACAATAAATTAAAAGCATAATGGGCGGCCTTATCGCTAAAAGCGATCTCTTCCAGGATGATTTATCTGTTTTGCCATCAATGATTTTCATGAATAAATACGTTTTTAATTTAGTTATAAGGATGACTTACCTTGATAATCCTCGCGAAATATTTCCCGTTCATGTAGTTATCGGTTTTGAGGAACACCTCTCTCAGTCTGCTTTCGCCGATCGGGTTGTATTTAGCGTTGAATTTGTCGAAGCGATGGAACGTGTTGCGGTCCTTAAGAAATCAGTTTATTCATTAATCACAACAGTGCATCGAACAGCCTTTATTTGCAAACATTTAAGTTTAATAGCAAGTAGTAATAAAGTTTTTAATTTACCTATCTACTAGAAAATCTTAATTACGATTGTTATTCTTAATTAATTTTAATTAATATGGGATCTCGTCTGAAGTATGAAATAATAAATCAATTATAAAATAGCTGAATAATTGCGAAACATAATCGTACATACAATAAAGCATTCATTCGTATTGAGAACATCTTTTACGATCCCAATTTTTTCTTGGCGAGATATCGTGAGATTTTGCTCGACTCCCTCTATTAAATTTTCGTTATAATTGTATAAGAGCTCCTTAAGTTTGGCGGTTAAGATACTTGTATTATTTAATAAATCCACTCAGTAGGTATATAATACTTACAGCATGCACGTCCAACATGTCGACCGTGAGGTCATAAGTGCTGAGGTTCATGGACTGGAACACGGACTTCAGGGTCATCGGAGTACCTTTGTGAAGCGTCACTACCTGTAATCAACAACATTATATCAAAACAAGTATTAACCTACAACAACCAAAACCCTACTTAAAACACGTAGCGTAAGAAAAAGGATTTTTAAGATTTACAAATATTTTAAATGTACTTTAACATTGATATCTTTCATTTTGACGACCGATGTGGCGCGGTGGGCGATGGTCCGCCTGCGACGCGGAAGGTTGCGGGTTCGATTCCCGCCCCGGGATAAATGTTTGTATGTTCTGCAAATATTTATTCCGGGTGTTCTGGGTATTATATGTATAATAAAAAAATATCTATTTAAGTAATGTATTATATTAAGTATGTCAGTCTTCTAGTACCCATAACACAAGCTCTGCTTAGCTTGGGGCTAGATGATGTTGTGTGGATTGTCCAGCATTATTTATTTATTTATTATTATTTATTATTTTGATATCAAACATATAATACAAATATTAGAAAATCCTAAAAGTTATTGAGTATACGAGGGTCCGATAACAACTTTGGGATTCTTTGTGCTGTTCCCTTGGTATAAAAAATATCAATAACACTATAGGTACTTAGGTCACACAGATTGTCAAGCCACGTCATTTCCATGTGTGAACAATTTAAGCTCCCTTCCTTTGCTCCGTTAAATCACAATGAACTTGGAATTAGCAATTTTTATTTAAATATGATTAAGTACAGATCCATCTAATATTGGCTTTGTGTTTACCTCATCGGCGTGGTTCTTCAACGTCTTCTTGATGAACCGCAGCAGATGCTTCTGGTTCATGCATGATGCCGCGTGGATGTGGGTATCCACTTTTCTGTTAAATATAAACATTAATATAATCTCGATAACTAATTATTCTTGCTATGCCAAGTCTTATAGCCTTATAGACAAGGCTTGGTACATAACAATCAATAATATTGTAGTACCCCAGCGCTTTTTCTTTTCGACTTTAATCTCAATACAAGACTTACGGCCGGTTTCTCGAACGATGATCAACGAAAAAATCAAATAATTGCTATGTGTCAAACTCGGATCAATCGTGATTTGGGTTTCCAGAAACCGGCCGCTATAATTGTAAAATTATTTGAATTTACCCATGATGCAATAAATGAATCTATCTATCTACCTTACCTGATATTATAGAAGTCCCGATGAGGCACGGCTTTCTGCGAAGCCAGTTCTCTCAGCTCGTTCAATAACACGTGCAGTTGGAACTTCGAGGACAGGTAGCTCAGGCGCCGGTAGCAGAAAGACTTGCTGTAATAATACAGATATATTTTAAATACACAAATAGCTACTACGTAAATCTATAGGGCTACTTGTAGACATGTAGCGCCACCTAGCACGCTACATCAATCTGCGCCTAAACCACTCAAAAGATGTCACTGATAAAAGTTTATCAGTCTCTTGGAAGATCTCATCTTCGTGGAAGACCATGCTTTACACCTTATTCTCTTAATAACTCATTATTTCTTATTGTGCTTTTTGCACCTAATTTAATTTTATTATAACCTTCTAAATTACCACGCTGCCAGTCGAAAGACTCCCCAAAAATCTGGTTGCATTACCACGCTGAGTCCAGCTCATCGTACAAATGATGCAGTAACTTACAGAGGTCCATCAGCAATCATGCTGCACATAGTGTTCATGTCCTGGATGTACTGCGCCAGGTCGATGTACTCGTAGGGCACGCGGGTCTGCGCGCCCTTCGCGTCCGTCCTGTACAGGTTGAACACACCGTTCAGGTGCTTCACTGTGTAACCCTTCGGAGAGGGCATGGGGCACTCCCATGGGTCCTTGTCTCTGAAGGGCGGGTGCACTATGTGATCTGGATACAAGTGGTCAATATATAGGTCAATGTCATGCGTCAACCTATTAAGCATGGAGTAAAAGCAAGGGGTGTAAAGCAATGGGCCACTTTGAATGTTTTCTATCAGCTAATTTACGAGCAGCTGGATAAATCTGTCGGTTTGGAAGATATCTTCAGGACTGCTTGTTTATCTCCTATCTCAGGCTACAAAGTTCGCAATTGGTCAATCATCGCTAAAGTGTATGCTGGGAAAAAAAGGTTCTCAAACGTGTGACAAACGACTCCTGAACGTAGCAACTGACATTTTGAAGAGAAGGAAGAAAGGATATTTTGAAAAACTAAAATATTTGGTAATCCAACTAGCCCTGTAATACAGCCTAGCTGGCTGTTAGATCATCGTAAAAACATACCCTCAATATGGCTCTTGACCACTTTGCAGGGTGGCACGTTATTGTTGGCCGTCGGTCCGTCTGCGTCGAGGGTGCGGATGAAGCGCGACGTGATGTTGGAGTAACTCTGCACGGACAGCTCCATGTACCGCTTGCGCATCTCGAGAGCTTGGACTAGGAATGACGACGCAACCTGCAGATCCTCTAGAGGAACCTGGAAAGGGAGTGGAATTGAAACACCTGTTCATCTATACTATATAAAGGTTGCGTCCGCCTTTGACACAACGGTCTTAGGCCTGTGAACACGACTAGTTCAGCACCTTTCTGTCGGGGATTCGATTCCCATCTAGAACTTTTGTATGTGGGTGTATGTAGCTATATCAAGGCTAGTTGGTAAATAACAATTCAACAAGCCGTTTCTTTAGTGCGAAAGAAGTTATAGGTTCCAAGATATGGAATTCTGCTTACCCCCGAAGTATCCTCCCCGCTGATCGCTACCCTCTGAAAGTGAGGCAGGATTACATCCGGTTCCTCATCATCCGGCACCCTCAGCCTCGCGGCCTCCTCGAAGACTGCACCGGCTTCGCTGCCTCCAAAGGAACGGACTGATTGACCGCATTCTGCTGCCCTGGGGGTAGACTATGGTAAGGTTCTATGCTAAAGGCCTCGTGTCTTCTATCATAGCTTAATGACTCTACGGACTCCACTGAGTATGCTAGTTTAATTTTAGGAGTTCATAGGTAACCAAAAAAAACTAGTCACTTCGAGAGTTGAATGTGGTGTATGCCTACCAGAAAGTTTTCGTCATAGTGTAACAGATAGGAAAAGCCGAAAATCTAGTATAGGTTTCACTGTAGGTATGCTTCAACCACTAGAATTAATCTATCATTTGCCCAACGTCGCTATTTAATGGTGTAGGCAGACGTTCAGATATTTGCTTAGCCACTCAGGTAGGGCTGAGATTGTGCCCACGCATAGCTGATATGTATGAAGTAGGTTCTATAATCCAGTGACATTGGACTTTATTTCCATAAACATGATTTATTATTTATTATCTGCCTGTCTGCCTGGTGACAGACGGACCGACAGGCAGACAGGCGGACAGCGAAATCTGAGTAATAGAGTCACGTTTTACCCTCTGGGTACAGAACCCTAAAAAAGGAAAAAGAAAAGTGTAGATAGAAAGTGACCTACACTACGCAGACTACGTTACGTAACGCTACGCTTTTAGATCATACGTCGTAGACGTGTACGCCTCAGTGTCTACAGGGTGCTACGATTATATTCTACTCAAAACTCCTTCTAGTAGGTATTATATTAATTTATATGTTATAGACCTTACAATTACTGAAATTATTTTAAAACCTACCATTGTACCAGAACACTAATAAATTTTTACTGTTTATTGTTAACTATTACTACGTCAATGGTACCAAATGGTACAAAACCAATTCATTATAATCGCGTCAACATGTCCTATAATTTGTTTGTGTGTGAGACTTTATTACAATGCAAATACCAACACGGATCAAACTAACAATGAATTTTCAAGAATGATTGATCGCTCCATGCTAATATTTGCTGTTTCATTTACAAATAATGTAATTATTTATATGATCTCATTCACAAACACGATCCGTATCCCTGGTGGTGGTTCATACCTAGGTATGAACAGGGGCCCTATCCAGAAGGGGCAAACTTGCGTGACGGAATATCCTTTCAGTTGCAGGTCAGTTTTGTAGGCATTTTTTGTGGATTGACGTGGCTGAGCTGTTCAAAATATGACTGAAATGTTTTAAATAATGACTGAAATGTTTTAGATATGACTGAACTGTTAAAAATGACGTCAACGAGCTGGCGCATGCATCTCGCTCGCACTTGCAACGGGGCTTCGCGGGCGCATATTTCTGTACCGCTCTAACATGTCTTCATACTTGTTCGTTTTAGGGGTGTCCATTTTGAAAAATCATCGTTGTTTTTTTAGATTCGATAAATCAGAACTAACATCGATGTCGTCCAATTGAGTTTAAGAGCTCACACAAAGATGAGATTTTATTGTAATGAGTTGGTATATAAATATAATATAATTATACAATACACAATCTACTTCAATTTTATTTCGTCCACAAAACCAAAATATGTTATTCACAATTCGTTGTTTGTAAACATTGAAGCCCGCCATTTTTTTAGTACACATATTTACATATTTACAGACAATATTTTTATTATATTGTCAGTCCAATAATAAACTTTTCATTTTTAAATAATCAAATAGGAAAAAAATTAGTAAAATTATAATGTTCAAACTGGAATTTTTATGAAATTATTTGGATATAATTATTGACTCGATGTTTTTCTACTAAAAACTGAAAAAACATCGATATTTCGAGTATATCAAAAGCATTTCAAAACATCGGATCGATTCGATGTAGGTATCGCATTGTAAATATCGATGTTTTCGATGCATCGAAGTTTATCGAATATTCCGTCCCTATAGTTTGTTTACATTTATTATTTATAACCTAAAGATTTTGCATTTTCATTGTAACTTTCGTGATTGTTGTATCATAATATTGTTATGTGCCATCATAATATTGCTGGCTGCCTTGGACTCGATTGAGCGAAGAGCCTTCAGGATAATAGGTAATACGCTGACTGCGTCTGTTTTTCCCAATCATTACAACCTAGATCAATTCAAGGCCAATATAAATAGGTGTCTTCTAGACCATCCTGCTCCATCGTCGGCTTCATCGGCGCTTTCCATCAGGCGAGATTGAAGCCAAAGGATTATAAAAAAAAAAATATGTGAGTATGTGAAAGTTTTAATACATACATAATTGAGAAAATGGTGAAATCTTTGTAAGTATTTCACGGAGAATAAAAACCTCAGCTTTGGCAAACCTACACCGGATTTGCGCATTTCGCAAACAAGTATGTTATTGAAAAGTGAATAAATCAGTGTACTACCTAATTATGGAAGATTTTAATGTCAAATCTAATCATAAACATGAAACGTATGTCGGGATTGTCCTGTTTTTCAATACTAGGAGACTGACATACTTAATACAATACATTACTTATATAGATAGGTATTTTTTATTTTACCTACATATAAAATAACCAGAGCACCCGGAATAAATATTTGCAGATCGTACAAACATTTATTTCAAGGCGGTCATCGAACCCACAACCTCCGCGTCGGAGGTGGACATCTGTTGCAGAGTTTCTAACATGTTTGGTCACCACTTATTCATGTTTCAGATGCACACAAGATGCTGGTGCCCAGTATGGGTTAGCAGATCAGAAATCAGAACACAACAATTTAAGACTAAGACATGAATCATTCTATTTAATCGTCCAGGTAGTTGATTACTTCACTTGATAGGTTCATAAATATACCTATAACAAACTAAATCAATCATTGCAATAGGCATCACAGCTCATTTGGTACTAGTTCTGTCTTCTCTGTGGGTTCCATCCCCACCAAGAATAAATATTTTTTAAAAGTTCAATAAGTCTTTATTGGTAAAACATTTTTTTATTACTATTAGTAAATATTAATGTATGTTCTGCTTTTGGGTGTCAACATGTTACATATCTATGAATTTATTCATAAAACAGTATATGAGTATTCTAGTTGCCATACAAGCTTTGTGAAATGTTCATAAACATTTTTTTAACTTGTTTAAGTGTAATGAAATAAAAGAAAATGATTTATGTTCAGATTTCAAGACTGTAAAATATTTTAGTATTGAACTCTATGCGTATTAACTCTATTTACAATACACTTCATTTTATTTCAGGTATATCTGGGATGTGACACGAGCAAATTTCGGTTGCCAGGAAGAGATCTCTCTCAGCGATAAGGCCACCCATTCTGATGCCTATTACTACTTGTTTAAGCTCTTTGTTTTTATTTATGTGTGATGAACAATAAAGAGTTATCTATCTATTTAGAAATGTTTTAATAAAATAATACTGAAACATGGTTTTATTGAATTACTATATTATTTCACAAATGAAAACAAAGATTAGTTTAATAGTCATAAACAGATTAGGATAGTGAAGTAGTACCATCATGGTAATTTGCATATTCTGAAACAAAATAATATATACTTAATAATATATATATCTCAGCTCAGTATTGGCATTAGTTCTGGCATCTATGCTAGGATGGTGGGTTCAATCCCCACCACAAACAAACATTTATGTGATTACTTGTCATTGGTAAAATATTTATTTATTACTATTTGTGAACATAAATATGTGTTCTGCATTTGGGTGTTAATATGTATTAATTTTTAGAATACTTACTTATAATAGTATTCAAGCAATCTATTTCCCATACAAGTTTTGTTTAGTTTGGTTCAAGTGCATGCCTTGGGAAATAAATAAATATTTTTGGACAATTCACACTTCACACTCTAGTCCCAAACTAAGCAAAGCTCTTTATGTATGGGAACTAGATTGCTGATAGAATACTTACATACTTACATTTTTTTTGTAAACACATTCATAGAAACACCCAGATTCAGAAAAAATATTTATATTCATCACACAAACATTAAAATTTGCTCTGGGTGTGAATCGAACCCACAACCCACAGCATGGAAGGCAGAGCTTACTACCAAATACTTACTGTCAAATGTTCATGAATACTTGTTCAAGTCTAATGAAATAAAGGAAAAAAAAATTAGATTATGTACAGATTTTAATATCATATTATAAACTATGTAATCATTCTTTACCACATATATAAGATATAATAATAATAAAGAATCAAAATGGTTTTATTCCTTGAATTCTAGTCATTTTACAAATTACAACTTGCAGATTAATTTTATATAGTCTTATACTGTCTACTACACAAGTAGAAACTTCATGGTAATCTGCATAGTATTCTGAAACAAAATAATAGGTAAGAAAGTTTTGTAGGTATGTACTATGTGAATGTGAATGATGACGTGTAAGAAAGGTGTGAACATTGAGATGACGTCTGATAGAAGTGAGTGGAAGAAGAGGACATGTTGTACCGACCCACATAATGTGGGACAAGGGTAGGAAGATGATGATGTACTATATTCTTATCTTATGTTATTGTACCTACATTTTAGATGTAACTTTATGCTACTAATCTCAATGATGGTTTATCTTAGCAAAAATTTATTTCAGGATAGGTACTGAAATTATGTTGTCTCTATATAAATTTGCCATAAATATTTTAAATATGATGAGACTAATAGGATTTATAACTACGATTACATACAACTAGTTAGGCATTTATGTTCCTTGTTGTCTTAGACTATTTAAAAACAAGTGTTAAGTAAGAACTAAAAGGATGAAGCGATGATATTACTTTGAAGTTATCTTGCCCATACCTACTTAGGTTTTTTTCAGAAAATGTGTAGATGGTAGTCCTGAAAACCTATAAAAATTCACAGGTCAGCATTGAAATCGCAGCTAATTGCGTTTTAATTTTAAAACTACTTTGAAATTGTCACAAAACATTATAATTTTCGTGTTTGTATGAATCCATGAATTCTGCAAAATGAAACCAAAACAAACTTCGGCATGTCACAATTCTGTCAAAGTTAATTTACAGTCAAAATATCAATAAAAGACGAAGAAGAAAACTGAAATGTTATTTGATCAAATAAAAGCTCAAAAACATTTCAGCGGTCTGGATAGGCCCCCTGGAGTATGAACTATAGATCTAAATCGAATTTCTAGAAGTCATCTTATTGTGTTTTGATACAAATATTTTGACTGCCGAATGAACCGGTATTTTGCATTTAATTTAACTCACGGCGTCAGGGGCGAGGTCCGTTCTTCACCATATCATAATACTTAAGTACTTAGTAAAAATCAGACCAAGGGTTTTGAAGGTAGGGTTCAAAACTAGACCACCGATGGACTAATATGTTATTTACACATACGTAAGATTACATGTCCCTTCTATCAGTAGTCAGCTAAAAAATAGCAGATCTTGTTTCAATGACAACAGCAAAATTAATCTTCTTAATCAGTCTCAGAATCCCAAGTATAGACAATTCGATACGCTTAGGATGATATCAAACATTTAGTAGAATGTAAATCCAATAATTGACTATCATATATTTTAAGAGCTGTGGATTTTGTTCAATAAATAAAAAAATTAAATAAGCGCGTGCTTTGCTTTGTTATCTATTATATCAGATACCTGTAGGTACCGAGATTCGAAACCGAATCTAATAGAATGTTTACTTGACAAATATTTCAATGCAGAATAGATAGAGCTACTTAGAATAGATAAAATCGGACACGCATCGAATCATGGACGAGAGAAAGATAAATATTATTATAGAAAAGTAGTTGCATTACAAGTAGGTAGACTATATTTCAATAAAAAAGTAAGTACCTGTTTACCTGATATGCTGTGAGATGTACGAAATTTACCTACTTAGGTAGGTAATTTATTTATTGTATCTTAAATTCCCGCCATCTCCAAGATGGCGGGAAGACGTTGTAAATAAAATAATAAAGAAAATAGAGAAAAACATTTACTTAAGACTAGGCGGTATGGTTCTAAAACTTTAGCCTGCTCCAAAGAGCAAATAAAAAATAAATAAAAATAAAATTGTATCTTACTGGTCAGCATCATTAGCCACAAGCGCTCACAATCACACCCTAAACTTTAGCCTATTCATTAGCATTTCTTCTATTTAGACTAGGGATTGCGATCCGGCGTCATTGTCAGTCCGGCCGGATTCGACCGGATTCCCATCAATCCGGCCGGATCCGGTCGGATCCGGCCGGATTGATTAAATCAAGATGATTTTCGCTTTTTAGTACAAAATAAGTGAGTTAATCAAGTGTCACTGCACTTATATGTAGGTAGTTTATAAAAAATTAATAAAATCGACTTTGTTTTCATTATAAACGGGATATTACCATGATTTGTGAGTTTGATTATTTCTCGATATTTCGGTTCCGTTTATAATGAAAACTATGGCTCAAAACCATGATAGTTTCAAATATTATAAATCGACTTTATTTTCTAACCAATGTTAAGACAAATAGACAACAAGAAAACAATTAAAATTTAATAGTGTAGGTAACTAGTAATAATTTTACGACGTAACGAGTAGCTCAGTCTTTCTAGATTTCACTTTCACAGATGGATCAATTTATAAGCATAGTCCAGTCAAAATAGACTAAAATGATGACTCCAGTTTGCATTAATTCCCAACAAGCTAGATTTTTGTGCAGGCCTTGAATACGTCATTAGATTACAAATGATATGTCAAAAGTCCCCATCGATCCCGCTTGTGCGTTGTATTTTATTCGAGGTCAAAGGTCACAAATTTGCGTTATATGCGTACATCTCTGAAACAACGAGAGCTATCGAAAAAACATTTTTCGATAGGTCTCGTTGTATAACGTATTCAAGGCCTGCACAAAAATCCAGCTTGTTGGGAATTAATGCAAACTGGAATGTCTATTTTGACTGGACTAGTAACAATATTAATTATCAAGTAACTATAATATCTAATAGATACAATTAACCTGGCGAAGCGTAGTGGGGCGACCCGGCGACGAACGACTCGCACGCATGAACACTACGCACAACGCAACGCATTTAAAGTACCTACTCATGCAACAGCTATATTATTTTCCCACAAACTGCTTGCACCGGATCCGGTCTCCGGATCCGGTATATTGGTACCGGATCCGGTAACCATTAAATGATGCCGGATCCGCTGGATTACCGGATCCGGTTTTCCGGATTGCAATCCCTAATTTAGACTATATGTACCTATTTAACGCATTTCACTTATAAATAATCTTGGATATTTCACACATCACACTCTAGTTTCAAACTAAGCAGAGCTTGTAATATGGGAACTATCGACCAGAAGAAGATATGAATTACAGAAGCGCCAACTAATTTCACAGGTAAAATAACTAATTTTTACCAGTTATTCCAGGAGGACGTCCACCTTTGGCACTCGATTTTACTTCCAAACATCACAACACTGATATGTTTTCGCACGAATCACTTTTCAAATTTAAAATCTGGTACAAAATATTTCCCTCAAAAGACTACTCCGTTCCCGCCAAAACTTTTTTTATCCCCAATACGGCAAAGGCCCACTGCCGGCTTAACTAGGGTGCCCATGAATTATACGTAACTAAGGATTTTCTCCCAAAAATACTTCGGATAAAATCCTTTTTGTTCAAACTCGGCTTTGATATAATTGACAGTCATGAACAGACATGTGATCAGAAATGCAGTGACAGTACGAATGGCGACCACCCCAAGGGTTACTGCCGCGTCAAGGTTGATCCAATTACCGACTCTGGCGCCCTGTTTAGTTTATTGCAAACTCGTGTATGACGTATGTTATAGGTATTTTATTAGCTTACGACTGTCTACATAGGCCTCTAACCTTTATCGTCTACATTTACATCGAAAGAACGAACCAACCCAATAGATAAAACAACAAATAAAGAACATTTCGTTGTCGACACGACAAAGTAAATTGTATTGGCTCTATTAAATTGGCTAGACGGCCAAATTGCTCATAACGAGGATGGATGAGCACTAAGCAGTATTTATTTACTTGGGGGGAAAGCACTTAAAGTCCCCTACTTAAAACGTAAGAGACTATGTACTCATGATCGATATATTTTTCATGACCATAATTATTACTCATACCTACCACTATGTTTATTTGCTAAAATATTTAGAACGTGAAATGCTTAGGGTAACCACAATATCGTGTAGTATTCGGGGTATAATTTTTTTGTTTGTTTAGATATCTAACAGGTTAATGCAAATCTAGCTACGTGCACAATTTTTGACTAATGTGGCATCTATACCAACAGCATACAGACTTCGAAACTTTGTGTTTTGCTTATAACACGGAGTTTTTAGTAAAAATAGTTTTACTGCTGTTTTCAAGCCGCGCCAGCACGTGTCAGCCGTCTGACAAGTTCAAGGACGCGCAAATCAAATTACCACCTTCCTAAATGGATTTCATTGTTGATGCATAGTATTTGCTTTATTTCGAATTATTTTAAAATAATTTCCATTAGATTTTTTTGTCATTCAAGTACATAACTTGAATGGCAAAAAATTCTTGATGAAACGTTTAGAAGTGTTTTCTTCGGACTGATAGTATCGGTAATAATTACACTTGATAATTTGATATCTAGTTTGTGTAACATTTTCTTCTTCTTCTTCGTGTCGATGATCTCAAACATTTTTTTCCCAAAATTTGGCCATGTCTATGGCGTTTTCAGTGACAACATACAAATCGGGCAAAGAACAAGTTTTTATGTAACATCAAAATATCTACATACTTGACGTTTAGCTGTCGCTGGATGAGCAGCTTCTTCTCGATCTGCTCTATGGGGAACTGCGGCACCTCGTAGGGCGCTGACAGCTCGTTGGGGAGCTCGCGAGGGGCTTCTGCACCCACTGCTGCTGTCGGGCTTTCGCTGCCTGAAACAACACTTCAATTAACAAAACATCAATGCATTTTTTTATTTACGTTAGGGACTCAAAAAGTGACTCAGCAGTGTGTCACTCAAATTGTATCAGCATTGTGAATTTTTTATTTTGTGTCTTTTGTATGGCTCCGTTTGTTTATAATAAACTCCCGCTATCACTGCGCGAATTACCCACTTCGTTGTTTCAGAGAAAGTTGAGAACTATATTGGCCGATAAATGTTATTATACTGTAAACCAATTCTTTACTGATAATCTAACTCAATTTACTTCTTAAAAATACTATTCTAAAATCTATACTTACCTAACTATTACTTTAATTACTGACATTATTATAACTATTTTTCTATTTCCTTAATTATATTTATTAATTAATAACATAAAGACGAAAAATGTTAATTAGCAATAGAATACTATTTAATAATAATTTGTAATTTTTAAAATTTTGCATGCCTTATATAAGGTAGAATTAAATTGAAACAAACTATCTTTTAACATCTATGTACATTTAATTCAAGCAAATAAAATAACTTTGACTTTGACTTTAACTTTTATCGATATACGATTATTTATGAGTCAAGGACGCGGTTTGCATCGATTAATAATTAGGCATTCCAGTCACAACACTATGACGCGTATCGAATCATTTATCGAAAAACTCGCAATCATTCCATAACTTCACAACACGCGACGACGACGCCGCAAGTCAATTGAATGATGTGAATTAATATCATCAACATTTTGCTGCATCTAAAGATGTTAAAAACATATGTTTTTTGTTTGCTTATATTTGAATTGACGCTTTGCAAGTGTAACCTACCATGTTCGCATTGTCAATGAGTCATGATTGGTGTGCGACGCAAATAGATCATTCAATTACCTACCTGATAGAGGTATTAAGGATAACCGCCGGAATCGGTACAAAAACGTTAAATTTAGATACATATGCGAGTGGTTTATGATAAGGCTATAACATAATATAGAAAAACAATGATGCTGCATATCTAAAGCCGTATGCGTATGTCCTTAGGCAGTTGGCAATAAGAACTGTTGCCAACTAAGGACATACGCACTGCGCACAAAATTTAACGCTATTGCTTGCGTGTTTGCTGCCTATGTTTTTAATATCCTGTATTATGATTGTACATTTTTAACGTAGAAATGAACAAAAATGTACTAGGTAGGTACATGTGTGTAGTATTGATCGCTGTTGGATTGTTTTGGCACAACAAGTCTCTTGTTGTTTGCTCGTAATCAAGTTTTAATTGGATCAGTCTGTACTACGTCTTAAACTACGTCTTACGTGGACTCTCATCTTCCTCCTCCGGATCCTGTGAAGGTTTACGCACATGCCAGAGGTCCTTGTCAAAACTATACATCTTACACGAAACACTCGGACAGCACTGAATTTGACACAAACAAGATTAAATAACCAAAATACTCCTTATCCAACTTTTTGTGAAGGTTATCTGGTAAAAAGTTGCATGATGTAAGTGAACAACATCGTGGCAATCAGTACTTAAAGCAATTTGAATAATAATAAACTAAGATAGTGACCTATTATGAACATGTTTTGGACCAAACATTGATAACATTGGAGCAGACTGATGTTGTTTTCAGACTTGTTTTACGGCGTTATTATTTATCAATTACATACTTTATAGTTGATAATTTTATCAAGTTAACAAATCTATATCGATGATAAACATCTGCACATGAGGCAACGAATGCAATGAGGTCTTGAATGAAGCCTAGCAACAGAAAGTAAAATATTCAAGCGTCTAGTTTGACCTACATGCCCGCCGACCCTCCTCGTCAAACAAAGCAAGACGAACAGCTGAGCAGTGACGTCACCGATATTTATTCAAGACGTGCCATAATGCTTTGCTGATCATAATTTGCATTGTCTAAATTTTCTTAATAAGTAGGTACTTAATATACCACAGAGGTACTGCGTTGATGGAAACTTTTAGATTTGGCAAGTGTTAATTTAGTATGGCTTGCAGTAAGTGCTACAGCGTTTTTATTTGAAGACGAGTTTTAATATAGTTTGCGGTACTGCAGTAAATAACTTCTTTATAGTGGTTTCCGCTCATCGTTAAGATCATTATACTAATCATTAAAGTGATAGCGACATCGAGCGATTTATGTCGTAACTATGAAATGCAGGGCTGGTATGTATATGGCGTATTTCGACTTTTATTACGCAATAGCTAAGGATTGATTAACATAGAATGTGACTGTAATCCACTGGTGAATAATTTATGTTCATACTCATACTAGATTTTATATAATATAATATTATTTCAAATTAACCTGACAGTTTAGATACTTTTGACATCTATATGAAGTATACATTTCGTTTAAAATTATACAGCTGAATCAATATCATCGGAATTCAAAAACAATTGAAATCGTTTGTTTGTAAAATACAATGCTAAAACACAACAACAAGACAAATATTTCTGAGTCGTATACAATTTGTGACAAAGGTTAAAAGTTAAAACACATTGCGAAATAAAATTAATGACTACGCAGTCTGAACTTTGCGGTTATCGGCCGGAATTAGACGAGTGACGTAAATTAATCAATACTCCATGTAGACAAGCTGCGACACAACTGTTGATCTATGTATCGGTTATTAAAATGCGCTTTCACTTACGGCCGGTTTCTCGAACGATGATCAACGAAATCAATACTATGTGTCAAACTCGGTTCAGTCGTGATTTGGGTTTCCAGAAACCGGCCGTTAGACCTCGCTTTCATTCATAGACCCAATATTATCAGCATTTACATTTTTCATCAATAACTTAATTAGGTAATAATGTAGATATATTCTGGAATAGAACTGAATCAGATAAATTAACCAAAATACTTTATTATTTAATTTAAAAAACAGCAATTCAATTTTAATTCTCAAGTAACCTACCTACATACACATTTTGCATTCAACCTCTTACCATCTCTTACGATATACATATTATTTGTTTGAATAACAAAGAAAACCATGCCATAAAACAGCTGTTTGCGCAAAACAAGTCTAGAACCCCTTGTCTCATAGCTGAGATTAGTAAAATGAAAAAAAAAAGGTGTAATGATTGCCACGATTTGGTTATGATTATGAATTAAATGTATAATGCGAACCGATTTCCAATCCGGTTTCGATGCCACGCGAATATTGAACCGGTGTGGAGTGTTCCGACCGCGCAACACTACCGGCGAACGCGGACTGACATGCCGGCTGACGGACGACGGGCCCGCAGGCCGGTCGCAGTCTCGCAGACCCACGAGTCCGCGAGTGCGCAACGCTAGCCACATACGCATTGCAAATGCAATGCAACAATTGTCAACTTTTTTTTATACAATATACTTAGATTAATACAACATACTTAGACCACAACTTCAACTGATAAATAAGGCATTTGTTTCAGTGTGTACATAAAAACTTTTTGCAAATGTTTCGTGATGAAAAGTATGATATAAGTTAATTACTTTGAATTATCAGTTATTTGTATCTACCAAAAAATATACTTAATGAAAATATTTTTTAAATTCATAATATTTATGGGTAAGTACAAACTGATATGGTGTAGACGAATAGAATTCATATAATAAAGTTGCATTATTATTTAGCAAAAAAAATAATTCGTTTATATTTAGGGCAATTGAATAAAAAACATTTTATTGAAGTGGTAACAAATTTCAACATGTATTCATCTACTAAAAGGCGAGTGTACGGAACCGTATTTATCAACGATAATTTTCAGATATTTTTTTTTATAACTGTCCCTAATAAAGAAATATATTGGTCACCCTATTAAAATTCGTAAAAAGAACACTAAGACAAAGCTAAGCAAATTGTAAATTTCGCAGTCCATTATATACCTTCGATAGCTCAGTTGGTAGAGCGGTGGACTGTAGAGGAAAACATTGTCATCCATAGGTCGCTGGTTCAAATCCGGCTCGAAGGAGTGTCTTTTTGTATTTTTTTATTAACAGTCTACGTAACTTCTTATCATTTTCTTGATATTTTCATTTTATCTTACCATCCTCGTCATCGAAGAAAGAGTTGATTAGGATACACGGTGACCTCGCGCCATCTTGAACACCTCTCGAAGACATTTGTGCTAAATAATCACTCACGTTCACTTTATTTCAAAATCAAATACACAGGAGCACTATAAAAAACATTGCAATCGACGTGATTACGCTTGCAACTTGCAACGGAATAATTCAAGATTTGCAGTTCTCGGCAATGATAATGATATCTCACTATCAGTATTATAGCAATGATAACACTATGTTGAACCACGCCCCTTTTCCAGCAAGTTACCTTCGGTTCACTACAAAAAGGTTATTAAAGTTTAACAGGGTCATCGAACCGGTTATATGGAACTTTATCTACGAAACGTTAAACTTTTGCCATCACGCGAAAAGCTCGTAATACCGCTTCCCCAGAGCCAGAGATGCTATCGGAGCTATGACAAAGAAACTAGGTCTGTATGAGGGAGGATAGAAAATCAGAAATGAGTTTTAAACTCGGTCACTCGACACTTTAGTCCAGAACTAGATTCATATTGTTAAAATACGAACCGACTATGAACATGGAAAACTGCTTACGCTGAAAAATCGATAGTGGAGTACTATAGCTAGTTATTTTGCGTTGTTGTAACCACAGGCACGGCATCAATTCAGCACGTAAACCACGTGCTCTTCAAGGTTGAAGCCGATGACTCTCATTTGTTGGAAATCTTTGGTATATTTCCATACTCGTACATATTGAAGCTTTTAGATTGAGGAATATAATGTATTATGCTTAGATATATTCATTTTGTGAGTCTTTGAAATTGAGATGGCCGGAAGCTCATATCTATAGTGAACCGGAAGTTAGATTAGATAATTCTTTATTGCATTATTCTACTTCCTTAAATTATTGGTAATTTCGTTTAGGTATATTGGACTTAGGATGAAATGAAATACAAAGATCTTCTGTAGATGAAAGATAATACTTATATAATGAGTAAAATCAATTTTTTTATGCAAAAGCTGCATAATTTTGAGCGCCAGTAAAGTATGACACAATATCACACATCCCGACAAATCAGCTGTTGAGTGCGTGTGCGCAGCATCTCGACGTTATAGCTACTTAGGTAAAGTTGGTTTGTAGCGAGTGGCTTCTATTTGCGGAGCGCCAGCCCATCAACAAAATGATGTCGAAGACCTGCTCACCTCGTTTCGGGACGCCAACATTGAAGATTATTGCTCTTTCTTTGTTAGGAAACAGTACGAAAATTTAATGTAAGTGTTGATGGACCTTTTTGAGTTCTATTTATATCGTTTCTATTTATAAATTAATCAAAATTTGATAACGATTATTTTATGTAAGGGACTGATAATCATTTTTAATAACTGTATCTCGCTGTAATACTTATATCTGCTTAGTGATGTTTGTAGTATTCTGTAGAAACACATTGATATCGTTATCTACATCGAAATAAAATGGGTAATCCACGGTATGGACTGCGTATCTAAGTGTAGTAGGCAGATAATTAGATATTAATAGTGCACAGAAATAATACTGCTTTACAACTGCAAACCTTGAATCTCAAACGAAGTATGCACCGCGCGCACACCTGCTGCAAGAACTCTGGAATTTTCCAGAAAACGTCACGGATCCAAAATGGCCGTCAAAAGACCTCGCGAAATCACAATAGAAATTCACTGTTTTTTCACCGAATCACTTCGCGTTTTGTGAATACCTTCGCAAACGATGGAGACAATGTTATTGTAGTGTGTTTGGAAGTAGACTGAGCGTGTCTGGCACATAGCCGAGCCAGTACATGCTTTGTTCAGTTTTCAGTGACGACGGCCGTCCGTCATGCACAACGAAATTATGGCCTGTCGCGAGATAAGTAGCCATGTAAATTGTAACTAAGTGGTTGCCTATACCAATATACCTACTATCTAAGCACCTAGCTTTATATTTAAATGAGTCAATCATTCGTAAGCCGAACTACTTCAATGCTACAGATTGACACTTGTTCAGCTGAACAAGCCACTGCAATATGATGCTTGCTGATATTTTTTTAAATATTTATCGTGCATATTTTTAAAACCTAGGGAACCGAGAGTTTGGTGTTAGAGCATAAAGATTGTATCATAAAAGGTCTTAGATTTCAGAAACGGACTAGTACCTATAACACATCCATAATTCTTACCTACGCTATAAAATTTTAGTTAGTAAATTCTTACTAACTGATTGACGATGCCAGATAGTCCTAAAATATTTCAGACGTTTTCTGCGAATCGGTTTTCCGATAAGTTCCAATGCTGAATCACGCTCTCATAAAATCAAGAACACTTCGGAGTAAATGATACATCTCTGGCTAAATATAATTTCGTTGGCATGACTTTAATTTTTGTATCGTCATTGATTTTGGAAAGTTCATCGGCTTCAGATAAGTATGCCGAAATATTTTGTTTAAGAGTTACGATGTCCTTATTTTGTTATCTTATCAATCTCTTTGTACTGTCGTTAGAAACTTCTAAATCTAAAATCTTCATTCAAAATTAGTTGATTGAGAGTCTAAAATTTTAAGGGCTCGCATTTTTTATACTCAAAGGGCAACTGTACAAGTCCATGATTTTATTTCGTTAAGACTGAGATTGGTCAAATTATCTTTCACAGGCTATGGTTCCAAATTCTCAGAAAGATTCAGCGATAAACTCGTTTCAAAAATATTACTAAGTTACATCTTACATCAGTGCTCTCTAAATAATATCTGATAGCGATAAGATAACGGTAGGTTAAATAATCTAACGCCACAATCTTACAACACCAAAACGAACCTAGGAATGTATTTTCAATTTTGAATTATACGAGTAACTTCAAAATAACTAAATGCCCTTTTAACATTCAGATGTGTTCGACAACCTTCAAGTAAACTAACAGTAGGTAACCGTTGGACGCAAGTTTCGTGTCTCAGTTAGAAGCTTTAAGGTACTGACAGACGTGCTCATTACTAGCACGAAAGCATGCTTTTATTGAGCAAGTGCTCATTAGTAGCACGTGTGTAATGTAATGAGCATGCTTATTTCGAGCGTGCTCAAAAATCAAACGACGTTTGATTTTCGAGCATGCTACCTGAGGCGCGGGTAGGTGGGGAGGTGCTCGGACTGCTCGGAGCACGTCTGAACATGTTTGCATGCCTATTTAGGAGTACTATGCTTTAAATAAAGCATGCTTATTTCTGGCAAATGTGAACAGTTTGCAGAGCATGCTAATTTTAAGCAAGCTTATTAGCATGCTTTTTTTGAGCACGTCTGTCAGTACCTTTACTTCATCAGATACGATGACATGACAACACGTAATTTGCAAACTGACTAATAAACCTATATATTAGTCTCATTTCAGCAAAGTGCCACAACACAAACAATGTTTCGACCAGACAACACGCGCCGGTCAGGCTAGAAGTACCCTATCGATCTGAAAACACGACCGAGTACAAAACCACTCCAGATTCCAGATCTTTCATGTAAACCGCTCACATACTCTATCGGTTGTGTTATACACGCAGAGTTCCAGCCACACAGACATTCGATGCTTATTGACTGAAGTCATGCAATCGTAAAATTGACACCACTTTACATGAAATTATGTTTTTATTGTTATCGAATATGAAACTTCCGCAGGAGTAGGTACGGATATAAATGTGTCATCAGATGTAGGGTCTAATTAACCAACGAAAGAAAAACATCTTATGATTTAGGATTTACTCAGCTATTGATGATATCCAAAATCATTTTGATACCTACAACAAAAACATCAACGAGCATAAACCGAAAATTTTCCAATAGAGACAGAGTTAATAACCTAATCATCGATATAATATGCCAATAAAACGTCGTCATTAGAACCAATTAGACGCAAGAGGCCAGTTACAGCGCCAATATCAATAAATACTGTAATTAGAAACAAACAGTAAACAAGCACAGGTGCGCAAACGACCGAAGAGTCGCGGACTTATGGACGTAAACAATGTCTTCCAACAGACGAAACACTTTGAGTAAGTAAGTACTTACCAGATCTCTGACTTAAATGAGGGGTGATCCTCCCCGGCTCCTCCTCCTCAACATCAGTGTCGAACGAGAACGGGAAATTCTTCGTGGAGCCCACGAACCCGTTCGCCATATTAGAATCGAGATCAAAACACGTCGCTCTCTTCGCGCTCTAACGGACACACTGCGGGCTATGTTGCTGGAAGGACCTTGGCACGCAGTGCTACAGCTAGCTGGAAAGCGCTGCGCTCGATAGCGACACCTCTCGCGTGTATTACGATACGGTAGGGTGTATAATTCTTCAGCGGAAAATCGCTTTTCCCTTATCTCGTTTGTTTGCCGTTGATTAGGAAATACTTTTTGAGTCAGTCAAGGACGCACGCGCGAGTTTCATTCAACCAAATATAAGTAATATATAATATATATTTCACCTTTGCTGAAATGAAAACACCTACCTTTCCAGAATGTAAATTATCAACGAAAATAGTTTCATAGACATAGCGTGTGTACCATACCATAACATTTTATGATTGACTATCGTGCTATTCGTGCCACGTTTATCTAGTTATAGGCTACAACTAAAATTGTTACTACTACAACTAGTAGCAGTGCAAATTTTTATAAGTATGCTTGGAAACAGTTACCATAGGTGAAGTACCTACCTACTAAGTTACTTCTGAGGGCATAGTCCGAGCTTGTATTTTAAAACTCCCTACTCTGGAGCCGACAGTCGTCTCTCGGATGTCCATACATTTTTGTATGGCTATCCGAGAGACGACTCTCGGCTCGAGAGTAGGGAGTTTTAAAATACAAGCTCGGACTAAGGCCTCTGAATATAAACATCGAACGTACGGTGGCGCCTATACTATATAGTAGGTAGTTGACAAGCGACATTGCTATTATCAAAATAAAAGGCAACAACAAAATAAGCTGTTGTGTTCAATTAATTATATCACAATAAATGAGTGTGCATTGCAAACAAGATATGATCTTTGCATATCTTTACAACTAAAACTGGCAAGCTCAATGAAAAAGGAGGATCATAGTTCAAATTGGGCTATAACTGAAAAATTAGGATAAATCAATTTTAAGAACAAAACCCCAGTATACTGTCTATAACAAATAATTTATTGATTAAACTTCTTAAACATGCATTCACATAGATATTCCTACAGTATCACTTCACTTGGCTTTAGATGCTTGTTCATCGATGGGGTCCAGTTTGGGTTCCTCGAATTTAAAAGTAGGGAATGCAGCCATATCGATTCCGGAACCACCTCCATACTGCTTCTCCAGCTTCTCAAACTCAGTCTTCAGCTCCTTCTGGATAGCCGGGCTAGGGTCCACCAGCTTTCCACCACTGGAAGAAATTTATTTTATTACATAAGACATTCAAAAGATCATTGATGAAATAGTTTCAAAGGTGGAATACTCTTAATTGAAATCACAGTTACGCGATATTTTTAATGATATGCAAGTGTATTAATAAAAAACTGAAAAAGTATTTTTTTTTAATGAACCTTACCTTTAATATTTAACTTTTTCTTTCACAACAAATAATTATGACTAAGTGCTTGAGAACACAAACATGCTTGGAATGTGTGCTAATTAGAATCCTACTTTAAACTAAACCCATATTATAGCAATATATGTATTGAGTATTAACATGTTCTTTCAAACAAAACTGCTCTGCTCAACCAATTGTAATAATATTGTTTTGATTTAGAGATTCATTTAATATAAATAAGATATGTATTTGTTTCTTCGTTGGGTGACCAAAATGTTTATAACTATAGTTGAGGTTTACATGTACAAAAATGTAAAAAAAAATGATGGGCGTACAGATAGGACATGATGGCGAGGGAGATGATTGAAGTACAAGAATATTAAACAAAAGACACAAGAGTAGCTAAATCAGAATTGCACTTACGCGCTCTTCTGCTTGTATTCCCGGATTTTGTCAAGGAACAATTGCTGAATTGGGTCAGTAGCCTTCTGCGCGGCAGCCAGGTTCCTGGTCACCATGACCGAAGCGCTGGCCGCTCGGAGACCGATTAGGGTGGAGGTCAACATCTGAAACCCCAAAATATTAACCTCAAAGCACCAGTTACATAACTTCACAAAAATATGTAGCAGTCGGTTCAATTACATTGAAACACTAAAGTAAATGATTGTAGATTCGCAAGAGCCGAAATTTTCAGGAAATACAGAAGCTATTTTATACCTTTTCGTGAATTTTGCCTAGACGAAATAATCAATTATTCTGACAGATTTTTTGGATAGATTAGTTTCGGATTTTTAATATAAATGTCATTGTCACTATAAACCTGCAATCAAAGTCACAATTTCTTAAAATGTCAATGCTTCTATTGTGACATACCAGAAAAAAAGCTAGTGCTTTGTCTGTCTGTGGTGTGGTGCTGTCAAGGAACATAATATCCTAAAAGGGTGCTGTGCTTTGAAAGGCGACTGGCGAAGCAAAACACGGGGTATTATTTCAGGAAGAAAATAAATTAAACCGCTGAAGAAGATCATTGCAAGTGCAATGTAATTTACCCAAATAAAGCTCTGAATCTAAAATAGAACTACCATCATGGAACGCGGCAAATCGTCTTCCGGCCGCGGAGGCAAGAGCAAAGGACCTCAGCATCCTCAAGACATCTTCGCTCTTGGTACCAAGTCCACCGTGGTAGTCTCCAGAGACTCTGAAAAGAGAGGAAGTATTCATAAACCATCCACTAGTGGTAAGATCTATATATTTTTAATGATAATAGAACTAACTACAGACATGTGAAGCTCATTGCTCACCTGATGTTAAGTGGTACCTAATCAACTTATATAAGAATGCAGAGCCTCGCTATGTGATACTTGCATTCATAGTCTGAGACTAAGAGTCAACCCACACTCTTCAAACTGGAACACTACAATGAAAGTATAATATTGCTTAGTAGCAGATATTAGTACAGTTACAAAAGTACTTCTTAACTACAACTTTATCCTTTGAATTTTCACCAAACTTCTTATTTTAAGGTGTAGAAAGGAAGCGGGAAACATCAGGGTTTGGTTCTCAGCCACCAAGCAAGAGATCTAGAATTGGTTCTCCAGCTGAAGCTGTTGGAGGTACCTCATTGGAAGTAGATCCAGTAGACTTGGTGCCCAGTGTTCTGCAGGCTTTGGATACTCATAATTCAGATAAGTTGGTAAGTACTGCTACTATTCATAGGGATTTATTTATTGAGTAACAAAATCCGCAACTCCTAAAAGGTAATGATAAAAACTCGAATACAAAACAGACACCTAAAAAGAACTTACATTATACTTAAGTATAATGTATGTTGTATACATGCACTTAACAGTATTAAGTAATAAGTAGTAACAATAAAAAATATGATCAAGAAAGAGGTTACATTGTATTTTCACACAGAAAACAGGATATGTAAACCATATTTTTTTGCAGCTGGGTCTTCTTACTGGCTCCATCCGTCTTCTCAAATCTCAGCGCTCAAAACCAGACCCGATTCTCTGCATGAGTCTTCTCTACCTTACCAAGATCCGACCAAATATGTTTGCTCATGAGACAGTCACCAACATTCTGTGCACACTGCTGAAGAGAGAACAGGGGGCTGCATTCAAGAGTAAAGGGAATCCGTTGGTGTTTGTTTTGGCATGCAATATGTTGTATGCTGGCCATCGGGAAAACAGTAATTGGCCAGATATTTTTATCAAGGTAAATGAAATTGCCTTTATTGTTTTGTATTAAAGCTTTAATGATTATTGAATCATTAGCATTTAAAATATATTTTTTAAAATTTAATTTTATCAGTCCTCTAACAGGTAGCTGTCATCATTCATTTGGTTTCTTTCCATTTTCTTTTGCCTTTCAAATGTCTTTAGTGAGTATATATGAACACAGATATTATTAAGTATGTGAACTGATGCTTTCATGAAATTCGTCTCATCAGTTTCCGGAAAGGGTCCAAGACCCTTTCCGGAAACTGATGAGACGAAGGAAACAGAAGAAAGAGAAACTTTTGTATTTTTGTTTTTATTCCAAGCCATCATTGGTCCAAGTGAATTTTATACTTCAACAGGTTTACATCGAAGATGCCCTCAACGAGAGATGGTGGGTGGAATGTGCATGGTGCAAATGCCTGGTGGAGAATATTGTCACTGCATTCGGCACCAAGCAACCGCCAGCACATCTCATACCCAGTGATAACACATTAGGTAAGGTTATGTACACCAGAAAGGATCTAACACTTCCTACACCCATGTCGTAATCATTGTGGTTGCATTGGTGTAGCTGAAAAAGGACTGTGTTTAAAAGTAATGAAACAGTTTATTGAGACAGTATCTAAATTTGGATGAGAAACAAGTGAATACTGAAATGACAGATGATAGATGAGAATGGAAGAAAAAAAACATGTTGTGCTGACCCCGCCTAATGGGATAAGGGCAGGAAGAAGAAGAGATCTGTGTGATCTCTTTCTCACAGCTGCAATGACTGACTATTGCTGGGGAAAATATAGCCTAAGTGACAAGCAACACTTTTGACAAATCAAGTTTGGATACTGTTCCTACAGGCACCCCACAAACTTCAGCCAAACCACTCACCCAATAACCAAAGATAATAACAAGATCTGATGACGTTATTCTGTAATAGTTCAATGGACTACTTAACAGTTTGAGAACTGCATTAAGTTGTCAGGGTGAAGATGTTTTAAGATGTTGATATGCTGAGGCACCTTATTTTTACAGGAACTATGTCTCCCTCAGGGTCGGGGTCTCCACTCATCAGCACGGAGGAAGAAGCTGAGCTGTCTGAGCTGGACTACTCCGTGTTTCCAAGGTACAGAAACTGCCCATCATCCAGGCTATACAAAACTCTGGATGAGTACCTAACAGGAACCTGGCCTACCTACTTGATATTGATTATCATACTCATCATCATCAACCAATAGCAGTCCACTGCTGGACGTAGGTCTTTCCCAAGACGCGCCACTGAGCCCGGTCTTCGGCTCTTTATCATACTAATAGCTCATATTAAATCAAGAATATTCCCAGGTACGCCAGCAGTCACGTGACCGTGGAGCACCTGGTGCTGGCAGCCATCAACGATCAGTTCCAGCGTCGGTCGGCGGCGCCCGACAATATCGGGAAAGGATTCCTTAAGCTGCTGTCTGCTACGTGTGGATTCCCTGAGGTGCTGAACTACCACTAGTGTTATAGATCACCTTGTTCAATAGACATTTCTTAGGTGCTTTTATATACAATTCTAAACATAAAGCCTGTAAAAGGGATTTCTATGAATAGCTTTTCTTCTGTATAAGCTTTATATACTGCTGAAGGTCTCAATCTGCCTTCACACTTTTTGAACCAATAGTTATGAAGTGAAAAAAAGGATTAAGTTTAATAACTCATCTCTAGTTAGCGACGTGCATTTGTATCTCGCCTAGAATTTCACTTATCTTCTTGAAAACCAATCCTTTTGATCATTATTGTATATATATATAATATATGTGACAATGCCGTTGGTGTAACATAAATAAATCTATACTATTATAATATTATAAAGAAGTAAAGTTTGTGTGTTTGTATATTTGTTAAATTGTAAGGGGTAATCTCGGGATCTACTGAACCGATTTAAAAAATTCTTTCACCAATAGAAAGCCACATTATTGTTGAGTGTCATAGGTTACATAAAAAACCGAAAAATAAAAAGGCTTTTACGTGGTAGTCCGTTTTGCAAAGTGAATCGGAGAAAAACCGGTCGAATTATGCCCAACGAAGTGGGCACAGGTCAGCTTGTAAATAATAATAATGATTTCAGATCCGAATGCTCTCAGTGATGCGGCTAGAGGGCTGGCTGAACTCGGGCAAGTTGTGGCGCTGCGGCCAGGAGCTGCTGGCCTACGTGTGCGTCAACTGCGACGCGGCCGGCGCCACCGCGGCCAGGGACCAGGAAGTTCTGGCCCAGCTGGCCAAGATGAGGCTGAAGACCAAGCCACTGCAAGCCGCATACCAGTCCTGTCTAAGGTAAATTCAAAATCTATTAAACTGTACTCAATAAAATTACATAAACCATTTACGGCCGGTTTCTCGAACGATGATCAACGAAAAAATCGAATAATTACTATGTGTCAAACTCGGATCAATCGTGATTTGGGTTTCCAGATACCGGCCATTAGAATCGTGTTATATACAGTTCCATGCGACCAGAGCCTAGAAGAAAGGCACCTAGAGTGTATAGTATATAAGATTTTTTAATTTTGGTTTTTGGTATCTAGACTAATCAGGATTTGTCTAAAGAGCAATTCTGAGCAGGTATAAAGCGTCTTATCTTAGACTTGTAGTCCATGTGTGTTCCAGTTTTGTTAAGTATTTCACAATACATTGCCTTGTTTATAGAGAGATGGTGTCGGAGTCCCCGGCGCTACTCCGCAGTGTAGTGACGCACACGATCTACAACGAGCTGTCCAGCGTGCGTTCCCCAAACAACATGGCGGTACTCGCCGCGCTCATCGCAGCGCAACCCATCGCTGTACCAGCTGCTATGGCTGACACTTACATGGTAAAATACACCTAAGTTCAACGGCGATAGGGTGGTACATTGCTTGTTACTGTACAGACAGTTGTTACCGATCGCGATTGTAATTTTTTTTTAATTATCCGTTTGTTGATCGGGCACTGCTAAGCCGTTTATGTGTGTACAAATAAAAATTATTTCAAAGCTTGTTTAGGAAATCAGGGCATAATATCTCAAGATTTTACATCAGACAAAAAAATTCCAAGCCATCAGTGTCCTCGTCGTAGTGTAATTAGTTCAGCAGGCGAATATTTAATAGATATTCAAAGTGAGTTAATATTATTATATTAGCTCACTTTGCACACTACTAACATAACATAAGAACGACAACAACTAACAAATAATTTGTGTTTACACAATAGCTTATGTTTGTATTGTTCTCATGTAAGTGACTGTTTTTATGTCTTTTTTGAGAATAAGGTATTTTAAACCTTATTATAGGAGCTGATGATGCGCCCCGAGGAGTATCTCCGTCCGCTGCGAGCGCTGACGCGGGAGTGCGTGCGCGGCGCGCGCGTCAACGCGACCGCGGGGGGGCTCGCCGGCGAGGGGGGCGTGGCCGCGCTACTGCCGCTGGCGAGGTCATTGGCCTCGCCCTCTGCTGAAGGTACTAGTGCTATTTCAAGGGTCAGTAGGCGGGAAACAATAGAAAAACCATGTGCTCAATTTAGTTCCATGTATTCGACTGACTCAATCGCGGGTCGCAGCTCCGCTGTAGCCACAGACTATAGAGGCTAATTAAGATATGTGCCTACGAACAACAGTAAAACAACAGTAAAGTTATGGCCCGAGTTTATAGACAAATACAACACGCTTATTCACGAGTGTTCATCACTTACTGATACTGAACGATTTCATTATCTAGTATCTTCGTTGCGTGATGACGCGGCTGCCGTTGTTCGAACTTTTCCTTTGGCGGGGGAACACTACCAAAGTGCCTACACAGCACTCTTATCACGTTATCAGGATGAACGTGAACTGGCGTTTACTTGTTGGCGGGATATTTTGAATGTTAGTATGAAGATTGCAAACGTTAAAGATTTTCGACGCTCTTTGGACTCTATCGATGAAAATCTATCAATTTTAAAGCGCTTAAAACTACCTGTCTTTACATTGCGATATATTATGAGCTTCTCCACAGAAAGAGCATTTATAAACAAATTGTGGCGCACTTGGAGGTGCCAGAGGTTTTGAAGTATTATCTTCAGCCGACGCTAGAAGAGTATGGCTTGCATTATGATAAGGTCGTTTCGATGTCGAATAGGTTTGGTTAGGTTTGAATGATTCCTTACCAGATGCGTTAGCCTGCTTTGTTGTTTCAACAAAGTGAGCGTCTCGACTGAGTGCTTCACATTTTAGTTGCAGAAAAGCTTTAAGTTCGATAAATGTAGTGAGCTTATTTGTGTGTTGTTGCTCTTCAAACTCACAGCGTGTCACAATTTGTCACTCTGGGTTGTTATTTTGTATGGTTACTACGTGGCTTGACACAAGGGTATCTATCTAGCAACAATATAATGCACACATACCTGGATCTCATGGAAACCGCCAACTTTGGAGTTAGGTTATGTATCCCTCACCGGCCGGTGGAACTCACAATAATGTCCAATATTGTACAGAATATATGGGAATCCTCTGGTAGACACACACAGTAACCCACGTTATAAATTTTGATAGTAATCTTGCTGTAATACGATGATTTTTTACGATATTGATTCCAGCAGTTTTTTCCTGGACGTTCCGAGAGCGAGAGTGAGTCAACGCTTTCTTTTGTAGAACGAACGAATGCAGTGTCGTTTCATTCCGATAGGTGCGGTGCATGAAGCAATGAACTGTTGCCTTTGTTACACGAAAAACAACCCTATGTCATCCACATAAGAACCACTCTCTAGTAAGGATTATGAGAACGAAACATACTGGCCACCAAAATACAATTGGTATTTTCTGATAAACAACAAAACGTTTGATAAGTAGGTTTTTTTTTTTTTTTTTTTTTTTTAAGAGTTTAAATATTAATTACGGTACGAAAAGAAGAATTTAAAACTAAGTACTTATTATTAGGGACTAAAATTAGGTAGAGTAAGAATTTTTAGGGAGGTTATTCCATCGGTAAAGGGCATAGCTTTACCAACGGACGTTTGATTAAGATGTTTTTTGTTTTAATGGTAGCTACACGGATTTCCCCATCAGGGCCAGGGTGCAATTCGACTACTCGGCCTAAAGGCCAGTGCAAAGGGGTACGAATGTCATCTTTAATGAGGACCATTGCATTGACTTGAAGCGGTTTAGATTTGTTTGTCCATTTAGCTCGTTCAGTGAGGGTGTGGAGGTATTCATTTTTCCAACGACTCCAGAAGTGCTGTTGAAAGGATTGAATCATTTGCCAACGGTTTAATCTCGATAATTTTATTTCAGACATATCAGTGTCTGGAAGTGACGTTAAGGGCTCTAACGTGAGGAAATGGCCTGGAGTCAAGGCTGAAAGGTCATTAGGGTCTGCACTCACCGGACACAACGGTCGCGAATTAAGAACCGATTCTATCTGAACGAACAGGGTGGATAATTCCTCGAAAGTTAACGTCTGTTCACCAACAATACGATAAAGATGTGATTTCGCCGCCTTAATCTGGATTTCCCAAACACCTCCAAAGTGAGGTGCAGACGGTGGGTTAAATTTGAATTCTATGCGTTCTGAATGTGCAGCTTCTTTCATGAAAAGTTGAAACTGATTTCGAGCTCCGACAAAGTTTGTTCCACAATCCGCATGTATTGTACTGCATCTTCCACGACGTCCCACAAAGCGGCGCAAGGCGGCAATAAAACCATCAGATGATAAAGTGGAAACGACTTCCAAATGGACTGCCTTGGTAGCGAGGCAGACAAACAAGCATAGATATGCTTTGTCTAATTTAGCTCCACGGTGAGTACCAAGCTTGATGCGAAATGGTCCACCAAAGTCAACGCCTACGATAGAGAATGCTTTGACTTGGTTAACACGATAGTTTGGCATGTCACTCATAGGTGGTTGGATCGGCTGAGGTCGAGTGCGATAGCATTGAATGCACTTTGCGATGCAACGGCGAATAACTCTCTTTGCCGAGACGATCCAGAATTGTTGTAACAGGAGGAAATGTGTGGTATTTACCCCTGTATGACAGTAAGTTCGATGGATCGACTCAATAAGTTTGTTGGTAAGATGGGAGTTACTAGGCAACAATGCAGGGTGTTTTTGTTCGAATCCTAATCCAGCATGGGAGATGCGGCCACCTACTCGAAGGATTCCCTGATCGTCAATGAATGGACTCAATTTGCGAAATTGTTTGGGTAATGAGTGTTGCTTGCGCAATTGTAGTAGTTCATCCTTGAATGCTTCGGATTGGATGTGTTTGATTATAAGCATCAAGGAGTCGTGTCGTTCTTTACTAGCGATAAAACGATTGTTGAATGACATGTTCATCTTGCGGGCTCCACGGATGAATCGAAAACAATAGGAAACGATACGGACAACTCTGTCTATAGATGAAATTTTAGTTAATAATGAATCGAACAGTGATTGGTTACTCTCATCAACACTGATCGGAGTTGCCTGTTGTAACACCAGCGAAACGGGAGCGACATTTTTAACTTCCTCAAGAGCCCGGGGGTCATTGCACACGTTAACCGATACATTCAGATGTTGCATCTCTGGAACAGAGATCCAAGATGGTCCCAACCACCATAGAGAATTGTATAGCAGGTCTTGAGGAAGCTGACCTCGGGAGCAGACATCTGCCGGATTGTCAGCTGATGCGACATGATGCCACCATTCTGTGGGCGTGATGTCATGAATATGACTAACGCGATTTGCCACGAATGTAACCCAACGAGAAGAATGAGAATGTAACCATGATAACGCAATGGTTGAGTCTGACCATAAGTGGACGTTTAATGGAATTGATTCACTCATTTTATACGTTTTTTTGAAGAATGCATATAAGTTTGCCAAAAGTACAGCTGCGCACAGCTCGAGACGGGGTAGCGAAACCTTTTTGATGGGAGCTATACGTGCCTTTGAACATATAGGTAGAACCTGTACGTTGTCGCTCTGATCGACTACCTTCATATAAAGAACAGCTCCGTAAGCAATTTCCGAACTATCGCAAAACCCATGCAGATCGTATGATTTAGCATTATCGACTGAAAGTCGTCTAGTAATTTGCAAGTTTTTTATTTGATGCACTTGGTTCTGATAATCGTTCCACAATGTTACAATGTGATCGGGGGGAACATCATCCCAACCACCACCAACCACCCACAATTGTTGAATTAGGCTTTTGGCTTTGATGGTTAGAGGAGATAAGAACCCTAACGGGTCGAACACCTTTGCGACTTCGCTCAGAATTGTTCGTTTAGTGCATGGACGATTGCTAGGTGTGACATCGAAAAGAAACGTATCAGACCTTGGGTCCCATTTTAGACCAAGAACTTTGAGTGTCAAGGTTTCCATTTCATCGAAAGAAATAGTATCTAATAAACAGTCGTCTGGTGGCAGATCCGATAAGACTCTCAAGTCGTTACTGGCCCATTTACGTAAATGAAATTTACCCAAGTTGAACAAACTAATAATTTCCGACTTTGCAGTTAATGCTTCCTGTAACGAGTTCATGCCTGCAATTATATCATCAACATAAATACCGGTACCAGAGGACAAGACTTCCTTTGCGATGGGGAAGGCATCACCTTCATCTTGTACTAGTTGTTGAATTATTCTACACGCAAGAAAAGGTGCAGAAGCCACCCCGTAAGTTACTGTATTCAACCGATATTCCTGAATAGGAGCATCACGATCAAATCTCCAAAAGATGCGTTGATAGTCGCGATGACATTCCGCGATTAAGCATTGGCGATACATTTGTTGAATATCTGTCATAAAAACAATAGGAGACTCACGAAAACGCAAAAGTATTTCGGTTATATTAGCTTGTAACTTAGCACCCTTCAGTAGAGAATCGTTCAATGATAGATTGTTTGCATCACGGGCAGAAGCATCAAAGACCACTCGCAATTTAGTAGTATGGCTGCCCGGGTTAGTGACACAGTGATGAGGAATATAATATTTACCCTTATCCAACTCATCCACAGGTACTAAAGTCATATGACCGCATGACAAATAATCCGCCATGAACTCAGAATATTGACGACTGAGGTCGGGATCTCGCGACAACCGTCGTTCAATAGCGTGAAATCGTCGAAGGGCAATATCGCGTATGCCATGAAAAGTAGGTTCAATGTTATCTTTGAATGGTAGCTTAACGACGTACCGACCCGACTCATCTCGAGAATGTTCCGACTGAAACTTTTGTTCGCATATCAATTCATCTGGAGTCAATGTTGAGGATACCGGGAGCGAATCTAATTCCCAAAAGCGTTGCACCAGGTTCGTAAGATCATTTTCTCCACCAGATTGCATGGTAGCAAACGAGTGGCTGGCTAAGGGCGATTTACCCAATAACAACCACCCGAAAATAGAGCGAAAGGCTGGAGGCTGGGTTGACGTCCCTTTGATTCGTTCACTAAGGAGACATTCTGCAAAAACGTCTGCGCCAAGTAAAACGTCAATAGGACCAGGAACGTCAAAACCCGGATCCGCCAAATCCAAGTCTTTAATATGTGTCCACCCAGTACTATTCAATTTCGCGATTGGTTGGTCCCCGCAAATGGTTTGAATCACGTGTAAGTCCAAATTAACCACTGGGGCGTCATTGACTCCTAGGGCGGAAATAATACGACCTTGGACGGCGGCTGCAGCACCACCTAACCCATTGATGTGGACGTTCGTGGGTAAAGGTTTAAAACCTAGCAACTGAACGGCCTCATTAGTTATGAAGTTGTTTTGACTACCAGTATCCAACAGGGCGCGGAATGTCATGAATCGGCCACTAGAATTCTTTAGTTGTACAAGTGCAGTCGCCAATAGCACTGTCATGTTAGTCTGAGATAGTGATGAGGACAATGCACCGTTTGTCACCAACGCGGAATTAGATTGTATCGGTTTCGTCTCATCATTGTGTAATAATGTATGGTGTTTACGTCTGCACTTCTGGCATGTAAATATTGACATACAATCCTTTAGCTGGTGTGATGGTTTTAAACAGTTAAAGCACCATTTGTTCGATGATGCCACATCCATTCGTTCTGATAAACTTTTAAGTGAAAACTCTTTACATTGCGATATATTATGAGCTTCTCCACAGAAAGAGCATTTATAAACAAATTGTGGCGCACTTGGAGGTGCCAGAGGTTTTGAAGTATTATCTTCAGCCGACGCTAGAAGAGTATGGCTTGCATTATGATAAGGTCGTTTCGATGTCGAATAGGTTTGGTTAGGTTTGAATGATTCCTTACCAGATGCGTTAGCCTGCTTTGTTGTTTCAACAAAGTGAGCGTCTCGACTGAGTGCTTCACATTTTAGTTGCAGAAAAGCTTTAAGTTCGATAAATGTAGTGAGCTTATTTGTGTGTTGTTGCTCTTCAAACTCACAGCGTGTCTTAGAATCTAATTTAGAAAGTATAAGATAATTTAAGATGAAATCCCAATGTTCGACAGGTAGTTTTAAGCGCTTTAAAATTGATAGATTTTCATCGATAGAGTCCAAAGAGCGTCGAAAATCTTTAACGTTTGCAATCTTCATACTAACATTCAAAATATCCCGCCAACAAGTAAACGCCAGTTCACGTTCATCCTGATAACGTGATAAGAGTGCTGTGTAGGCACTTTGGTAGTGTTCCCCCGCCAAAGGAAAAGTTCGAACAACGGCAGCCGCGTCATCACGCAACGAAGATACTAGATAATGAAATCGTTCAGTATCAGTAAGTGATGAACACTCGTGAATAAGCGTGTTGTATTTGTCTATAAACTCGGGCCATAACTTTATATCACCAGAAAACACCGGTAACGAGATCTTAGGTAGTTTAACTTGAGAAGATACAGACTTGGCTGTTGATGATGATGATGATTTACATTCACTTGACGAAAGTGAACGAGAAATTGATTTAATTTCAAAGTAAATTTCATCGAATTTCTCCTGTACCTTTTGATCCTCCTCAGGTCTATCGGAAAGATCGATGATAATATAATGAAGTTCTTCAAATTTATTAACATTGATTCGTATATCCTCATAATAAGAAAAAAACAAACTATGTTTGGACACATCCGACAACGATTCATGGCCTAAAGACAAAGTTTTATTCATTCGATTAAAAATAATCGTCCGTTTTCTTCGTAAGGAGGGTAAGTCAAGTATCGAATAACGTTCATCGGTTGATTTAGAGTGAATACTCTTCGATTTACTTAACTTACGTTTGGAAGTTGGACAGTATGACATTTTGAACGATCGGTGTACGGTGTACCTATACACTCAATAGATGTACCTATACAATACTAACCGCTCTCTCCTTATTCTATGTCAAATATTACGCGCTATAAACACCTATCGAACTATGTGGCAGTTAAATAGGAGACAATTAAATTTGAAATACCTACTGATAGTGCACTCTCTTTCAGTATGTAGGGAAGTAGGTATCAATGATTACGTTGAAGAACATAAAAACATCAAGCCGATAAAAATATATATACATATACACACCGATTTTATTAGATTTTGCGTATATATGATCAGATCCTAATGTAATTATGAACTAGGTAGATATATGAACAAGATAAATGGACCGGAAGAATGACACTAGTTATTAACAGTTGCTTAATTAGTTTAGTTACTGCACCGCGAACAAGTAGTCGAATTACACGTGTTCCGTTTTAGGTAGATAGGTGAGCAAGTAAGGTTTTATTAACGCGTAAGAAAAGAAACGAATTGAATATATAATTCTGCAATAACAAAATAAGTAATATTATTCATGAGCCATCCACAAATAAATCATAGTCTACGATTTTCTTTTTAATTTAGATCGTTAGGTCGCTTACTACGTAGGCATTTATAACACCATTATCGGCACACAAGATGGCGAGTCAACGCTAACGTAATGCCGTTAATGAAACCGTTAATGGTAACCAATACAATTAATGTAATTAACCTAACGATATGATATTGTTATTTTTCAGAAAATACCAGATTATATATTTTAAGATGTTAGTACAACTGGGTACAAGTTGTTTTTCCCTGGTTTCGGCACCAAAAAGATGTGACGTACAAAATTTGTTTTGTCACTCTGGGTTGTTATTTTGTATGGTTACTACGTGGCTTGACACAAGGGTATCTATCTAGCAACAATATAATGCACACATACCTGGATCTCATGGAAACCGCCAACTTTGGAGTTAGGTTATGTATCCCTCACCGGCCGGTGGAACTCACAATAATGTCCAATATTGTACAGAATATATGGGAATCCTCTGGTAGACACACACAGTAACCCACGTTATAAATTTTGATAGTAATCTTGCTGTAATACGATGATTTTTTACGATATTGATTCCAGCAGTTTTTTCCTGGACGTTCCGAGAGCGAGAGTGAGTCAACGCTTTCTTTTGTAGAACGAACGAATGCAGTGTCGTTTCATTCCGATAGGTGC
The DNA here is from genome assembly GCA_932527185.1 of Ecliptopera silaceata. Lineage (NCBI taxonomy): Eukaryota > Metazoa > Arthropoda > Insecta > Lepidoptera > Geometridae > Ecliptopera > Ecliptopera silaceata. The sequence continues at coordinate 530,520 of OW052208.1, read as the reverse complement.
GGTGCATGAAGCAATGAACTGTTGCCTTTGTTACACGAAAAACAACCCTATGTCATCCACATAAGAACCACTCTCTAGTAAGGATTATGAGAACGAAACATCATGACTAGAGAGCATAAAACAATGAAGTATAGGTGTCCACACTGCAACGAGAACTTTAAAAGTTACTCTAACAGATTGAAGCATCTAAAAGAGTATCACGATTTGAAAATAGAGTATGCTTGTAATTTGTGCTCTGCCGTGTTTAGGATGGCTAACCAGAGGACAAAGCATGTACGACAGGTCCACATCAAAGATAAAAGGTTTAGCTGCACCCTGTGCCCGTACCAATTCGTTACCTCTCAACAGCTGCAGCGACACGTGATATGTCATAGTGTAGAAAGGAAGTACGAATGTCAAGTTTGTAAAAAATGCTACGAACAGTCACATAACATTTAGCTGATGTGAATACATCGTCGAGTACAAGCGCTGAGTTGCCAATGATGTTTGGTGCTTGTGGTGCATCAACTATCTGAATAAAAGAGTATAAGAAACAGAAACCAGTTTTCCAAAGCTCAGAGTTAGAATTCTAGCGAGACGATACACACATGCATAAATAAATGTATGTCTATTGTTTACATTCTGCTGCCTAACTTTTTTTTTTACTCAAAAGAGCAAATTATTTTAAAGATGATTTCCTGCCACAAAAGGCACAGAACATGAGCTCTAACTAGACACTTTCAATAATATTCAATAGCACAGTTGCTGCAGCATGTACGAGTGCGACGCGCTAGGACCTGTGTTCAGCCTGTGTTGCGTTCTAATTATTTAGCACTGTGTTCTCTGGTCAGTAAAGTAAGTAAGTCCACCTTACCAGAAAACAAGTCCCAAATGTCGCATCTGTAGCTTGTAGCTCTACCATTAGTTTTTACTATACTCGCTAACATCTGTAGTTAAAAAAATGTATGAAGATTTGTAAAGAGCCTCTCGCGGATAGTTGGGTACTAAAATTCGTAATACTAATATTGACGTAAGTACTGTAGTAAAGTCAGGCGATATTACTGTGACAACTCATGGTACAGGTACTGAAATATGTTTGTGTTGTGTTGTCAGCGGCGGCGGCGTGCACGAGCGCGGCGGCGGAGGTGCGCGAGCGCGCGTTCCTGGCGCTGGCGGACCTGTTCTGCCTGTGCTGCCTCGTCACGGCGGCCGCCGCCGCGCATGCGCGCACACACGCCGACCAGCGCGCGCTGCTGGCGCAGGTATCTACCATCACTCTGTTAGGGGAACAGATGGGTCATTTTGCATCTTTCACTCTAACGGCCGGTTTCTGGAAACCCAAATCACGATTGATCCGAGTTTGACACATAGTAATTATTTGTTTTTTTCGTCGCTCGTCGTGTTCGAGAACCCGGCCGTAAGTGACACATCTTAACACAAAATGAAACATTAGTACCGAATATTGGCACTAATGATTGAGGCATTCACTCGAGTGGACCGTCTGATTCCACTTTTATACTTACCTGTTCCAGGTAGGTATCATGGATACCTGCTGGCCGTGAGACAGACTCAAACTGACCAAAACTCACGATCTGTCGAACACTTATGCCAGGGGACACGAGTGCGCGTTTGCATTCTTCCGCAACTGTTTGTTGTGTGTTTGGGGACAAATATACATTATTCTATGTATCAGGTGGCCGCGCTGCAGGCCTCCGCCCTCGGCTGGCTGCTGGACCACGCGGTGCCGGCGCACCGGCCCTCGAGACACGACTTCCAACTGGCGCTCAACAAGGTAAAAACAATCTTTAGTTTCAACTGACACTCAATAAGGTAATCCCCATCTCAAACTGTTTTAATGTTTAGTCATCTTATATAAAATATCTTTAAAAGTTATTTATAGTCAAAATTAAAATTACTTTATTCAGTAAAATCACAAGGATCATTTAGAATCGTCTTACATACCAGGTGATTCTAGGTGCCAGTTCCACGCGACCTGAGCCTCGAAGAACGGGCAAGAAACTTACGGCCTGATTCCTACCGTTTTTTTATATGATCCTTCTTGCAAAGAATTACCGCGATCTCATTGGATGTTAAGTGACGAGACAGCCAGTCTTATCTAGCAAACACACATTCGTTGTCTTAAAAATATCCTACCCTTATATACTTATTGGTTGATTTCCAGATAATGTTTGTGGAGAGTGCGGAGACGTACAGCAAAGTGGACAACTGGCCGGCCGAGTCGGAGCGAGCCTTGCTGCACCGCCTGTGCTGCGAGGCGCCCCTGCCGCAGTACAACCTGCTCAGAATCATGTTCATTGGACTCTCCAAGGTAACTATAACGCCAATCTAACACTAACACTTACTTTTACATCAATAAACTGTCTTATCTAAACGTTGATGTTACCTGAAAACAATCACACACTTGTGTACTTCTTCTTCTTCTTCCTGCCCTTATCCCACTAGGTGGGGTCGGCATGTTCTCTTCTTCCATTCTCTTCTATCACGCACTTGTGTACTATTAAACTTAAAACCATGATTCAAGTGATACAGAATAAATCTACCAAACAATACAAAATAAGTACTTAAATAAAATTTATTCACAAACAAACTTACGACTATTACAGTATTTACAAAATGTACATAGGTAGATAAAATACATAAGCAACAGTTGAGCTATCTACAGACCGTTGCAATCGATCTATTGATAGTTCAACTGGTCCAAATCAGTACCAATCGTCGCGTACCCAAGATACTGGCTGCATTACCGCGCTGAATAGCAATCCTGATACGCTGGGTTAATTAAAATAATCCTATTCAACGGCCCCACTGTAACACATTTTTTTAAAATTATTTATTTCTTGGAAAACATACAGTACCTACTCCAAACACAATAAATACTAAACAATAGATACCTAAGACCAATTACAAGTTTTCAATATGTATCCGTTCCCAGGAGCTGCCGGTGTCGTCTGCGGAGGTGTTCTCGCTGGTGGAGCAGCTGGTGCGCCGCGCGTGCGCTCTGCCCGCTGAAGACAACCCCTTGCTCGTGGACAAACTGGAAGTGCCCGAGTATCTGTTCCAACTCTGCGCCTTCGCACCGCCCGATAACATCACTACACCGATCGGGTATGTTTCTGCTTTGGAGAATAAATAAATAAATAAATAATGCTAGACAATCCACACAACATCATCTAGCCCCAAGCTAAGCAGCGCTTGTGTTTTTGTAGAATGTCTTGTAAAACAGGATGCATTACACCATGGCAGATGCAGTACGCTAAATGAGCAAACTACTTACTCGTAACCTATCTAGAATGACATAATGATCTCTTTTACGAATAATTTTCCATCGCTAGACTACAGATCTTAGAGGTAGGTCCGAGGACCGATGGATAGTAATGGCTCCATTATGTTGCATTATGTTCAAACTCCGTGATAAATTCGTTTGCGCGATCTAGGCTTTGTTTCTGCCATCTGTTGGTCAGGTGGGTAGACTTCAATGTAGTTCATCATGTACCGAGATAGATGGCGCTACACATTTTTGTGATATTATAAAATATAGTGTGGAATAGGTACACCCCCCCTCCCCTGGCCATCACGTCCCTGTACTGGCGCGCGTGGGTGGTGCTCACCATGATAGCGGCGCACAACCCGCACGAGTTCGCGGAACGAGCCGCCTCTACATACCCCACTCTCAGGGCCCTCATCGAGACCTGTATCACCAAGTAAGTCAAACTTCAATATCATTTACTTATTCAATAAAATCAAAAGGATCACTTTGAAACGTCTTACATACTAGATGATTCTAGGCGCCAGTTCGTCGCGACCAGAGTCTAGAGGAACTGACAAGAAACTAGACCTGGATTCTAACGTTTTTTTATATTATGATCCTTCTTAACAATTGTTTAATAAGTTGGAACTAGTTCGTCCCAAGCTTGCTTGTCTTCTAAATAATCAGATATTTTATAATATGCCGATAAGAGTTTTCGTTTTATTACGTTTTTGAACGTAAATTTTTGAACGTAATGTGTGCTTCAACTCATATTCTAAATCAAAATCAACAATAGTTTACTCAGTAAAATCAGAAGGTTCATTTAAAATCTTCTTCTGTACGGTGGTTCTAGGATTATTCTAAAGAAAACTCATTAAAAATTTATACAAATAAATTCGGCTTAGTGTCTCATCAAACAGGTTTTATTATTAAACTTTTTGGGCTCCAGCTCTCTACCACTGCAGATTTAATTAAAATGACATTTATCGTAGCAAACCCAGCATAGAATGGACCAACAATACCGCAGCGGAGGCGGAGGAGAAGGCCGCCATCTTGCAGCTTGAAACGCACCTCGCGGCCGCCAGCAACGCCAAGCTACCTGTCACGGAGCACACCTCGCGCCTACTCAGCCAGGTACACTAGTAATGGGGTAAACCCCATTTTTCGTAATATATTCAAACTTTTTTTTTTATTTACGTTAAATAGTAATTTTAGTGTAACAGATTTTTAACAGCCATTTTTATGGGTGCGAGAAATCTTATGTATCCTTACATGGGGGGTCAAAAATTGACAAAATCATCCTTATGTAACTTAACGGCCTCGTTTAGCCTCAAAGATTTGCAGAAATTATGTTATGTTAATGTATGTTTATAAGTATTTTACCAATCTACTTTACTTAGCACAAGTTTTGTTTAGTTTGGACTAGAGCGCGAGGTGTGAAACGCTGTATTCTTTATGTTTTTTATAACTGTAGTTGACGACAATGTTTTGTATGTAACAATAACTGTAGTTGACGACAATGGAGCCCTCGGGCGCGGTGCGGCGGCCGCCGGCGGGCGTGCTGGAGTCGCTGCAGGCGCTGAGCGCGGCGCTGCGGCTCGGCAAGCTGCTGTGCCGCCAGCCCGCGCTGCTGCTGGCGCTGGTGGAGCGCCACGGCACGCGCCGCGCCATGCCCTGGCTGCACCGTCTGCTGCGACAGGACCGCCTCGAGCTCAGGTACACTTGCAGGCAAGCTGCTGTGCCGCCAGCCCGCGCTGCTGCTGGCGCTGGTGGAGCGCCACGGCACGCGCCGCGCCATGCCCTGGCTGCACCGTCTGCTGCGACAGGACCGCCTCGAGCTCAGGTACACTTGCAGGCAAGCTGCTGTGCCGCCAGCCCGCGCTGCTGCTGGCGCTGGTGGAGCGCCACGGCACGCGCCGCGCCATGCCCTGGCTGCACCGTCTGCTGCGGCAGGACCGCCTCGAGCTCAGGTACACTTGCAGGCAAGCTGCTGTGCCGCCAGCCCGCGCTGCTGCTGGCGCTGGTGGAGCGCCACGGCACGCGCCGCGCCATGCCCTGGCTGCACCGTCTGCTGCGGCAGGACCGCCTCGAGCTCAGGTACACTTGCAGGCAAGCTGCTGTGCCGCCAGCCCGCGCTGCTGCTGGCGCTGGTGGAGCGCCACGGCACGCGCCGCGCCATGCCCTGGCTGCACCGTCTGCTGCGGCAGGACCGCCTCGAGCTCAGGTACACTTGCAGGCAAGCTGCTGTGCCGCCAGCCCGCGCTGCTGCTGGCGCTGGTGGAGCGCCACGGCACGCGCCGCGCCATGCCCTGGCTGCACCGTCTGCTGCGGCAGGACCGCCTCGAGCTCAGGTACACTTGCAGGCAAGCTGCTGTGCCGCCAGCCCGCGCTGCTGCTGGCGCTGGTGGAGCGCCACGGCACGCGCCGCGCCATGCCCTGGCTGCACCGTCTGCTGCGACAGGACCGCCTCGAGCTCAGGTACACTTGCAGGCAAGCTGCTGTGCCGCCAGCCCGCGCTGCTGCTGGCGCTGGTGGAGCGCCACGGCACGCGCCGCGCCATGCCCTGGCTGCACCGTCTGCTGCGACAGGACCGCCTCGAGCTCAGGTACACTTGCAGGCAAGCTGCTGTGCCGCCAGCCCGCGCTGCTGCTGGCGCTGGTGGAGCGCCACGGCACGCGCCGCGCCATGCCTATCTTGTCAACTTGGAAGAACTGTGGGTACTTTGCTTCTTCTTTAACCTGACTTTCTGCTGCACCAACTTATATGAACTATGGAGTGGATTCTAGATATCTTCTTCTATGTCCTGGCTTTCTGCCGGACCAACATATATTAACTACGAGTCTGATCCTGGATATCTTATTCTTCTTTACCCTGGCCTTCTGTTGGACAAACTTATAACTCAAACATACGGGATGAATCCTGGATTTCTTCTTTTTGTTCTCGCCTTGTAACAGTGCCATCTATCGACGCAGTTCATACCTTTGTGTATTGCAGCGTGCTGCCCGTGCAGTGCCTGTGCGAGTTCCTGTCGGCGGGCGGGGGCGGTGGGGGCGGGGGCGGTGCGGGCGGCGGGGGCGAGGGCAAGGCGGGCGAGCTGTGCGCACACCTGCGGCGCACGCTGCACGACACGGAGGAGGGCGCGCGCGCCGTGCTGCACTACTACACGCAGCGCCTGTCGCACTCGCACGCGCCCACGCGCGCACAGGCCAGCAGGGTAACTACATCACCACTCTATTCATAAACCCCGACGGGGTGACATAAGCTTAGGGTGTCTTTGTGTGTGTGGCATCGTAGTTCAAAAGGTTATGTATGTGTCACACCAATCCATCTCAAACACTTCAAGGCAACGGTGGATCCAGGGGGGGTCATAGGGGTCATGACCCCCCCCTGAGCTGGTTCCAGGACTTAGGTGGACCATTATTTAAACATATTTATATATTTTGTCAGCATACAGATTTAATGTAACTACGTACCTTCAATATTTAATTAATTTAATATAATAACTTTGTATGATGGGAAATGTTAGGGAATTAATTATCAAAATTAAATTATAAGTTCTTGACTTGACCACGACTAGATATGTGACCCCTCCTGGCGCCAAAGCTGGATCCGCCCTTGTTTCAAGGTCATTCCTACAAAGCACTCCACACGAAGTACACACATTACTTTTAGCTTGTTTCTTGGTATATCTTTTTCGGTAGTAATATCAAAGTATCTGTATAAACTTTTATTAGAATCTTAATGACTATTACAGGGGTTGAAACTAGTGCTGACGGAAACGGAAGATGCAACTGAAATGGATTACAATGCTGACGTCAGTCCAGAGTACGTCATTTTATGATACATACAATGTTTGTTTTTTTTTCAGTGACACAATGTCTTACATTTCAATTGAAACATTGATTTTTCTTGTTATTTGATGTTTTTGTAAAACTTGTATCAAAATTTCACTTAATTTTTAAATTGCATGGCTGTAAAACACAAATAGTGTAGCATACAATCTCAGTCTCAACTGAGCTTTTTTGACATACCTATCTTGTGAAATAAATAATCATGGACAAATCACACATCACACTCTAGTCCCAATCTAAGCAAAGCTTGGACATACTATAATTACTTTCCGTGTAGTTTTTATTATTATTATAACATATTAAACCCATCGAATGGTTTTCACTTTCTGTTATAATTATATATTTTTGTTTTCTTCTTTTCACCTCATTCTAGGATTCCTGTTCGGGTAAATTTCTGTGTAGTTATCGGACACTTTATTCTGTAGAGAGGTAGATCGTTTTTACATGGTAGAGAGTTTTTACAACCTATAATACTCGCTAGCGTCTGTGCTAAAAAAATGTATGAAGATTTGTACAGCGCCTCTAGCGGATAGTTGGGTACTAAAATTCGTAATATTTACGTAACTACTGTAGTAAAGTCAGGCGATTTTACTGTGACAACTCATGGTAGAGGTACTGTATGTACGAATGTCGCAGAGAGTGGTTGGACCTGCTGGTGGTGCTGCCGCAGTGGGAGCGCGTGCGCGACGAGGTGGTGGCGCGCATCCGCGCCGCCTGCCTCGTCGAGTGCGCGCCGCCGCACCTCGCCGCATACATCGCCTTCCTCGCGCGACACGTGCACGACACGCCGCTGCACGACCACACCGACATCGTGCTCGTGAGTTATAAATAAAAAGAAATGGTTGTCTTTGAAGTCGGTTTACTGACGATAGTTAAACGTGACAACGAACGCAAAGGCCGATTGTTCTTCATTGTCGCTCGTTCCGCGCTCTCGCTTGCACTTCATTGAACGCCTCACAGCGAGGTAACGCCGCATGAGTCTGAATAAATGTTTATTATTTATTTATTTAATTAGAACAGCCTTAACCTACTACACTAATTTTCTTATGTACTTAAACTAATTAACTTAAGTATAAAACAAAATTTTAAAAATTAAAATAAGTAATGAAACAATTTAAAATTAAAAAACACATTATACAATAAGAACGGAAAAGATAATAAATAAAAAATAAATGAAAAATTATTCTGATATTTATATTGAGTCATATTGACTGGTGGTATCGTTTGGTCAGGAGCTGAGCCAAGTGCTGATGGAGCGTACGACGGTGATGTCCCGCGTGGTGGGCTCGGGCGAGGCGCGCGACCGCGAGCTGGCCGAGTCCGAGCTGCGCCAGCACCGCACGTTGCACGCCTTCACCTCCATACTCTTCGACCATCTGCAGAAGGTAACGTCCAATACTTTTACTTATCGTGTCGATACTATACTTATATCTAGATTTTTTACGCAAAACGCTTGGAACACCACCCGAACGAATTAGCCAAAGATCTCATGCAATCTCGAAAAACATTTAAAAGAATAAAGCGGAGAGCCCCGCAGGACCTAATATAGTTTATTTGCTGAAATTACAATAATGGAGACGCTACTGGGTGTCTGCCATTCACGCCGTCATCTACGAGAAAAGGACCAAACTCTAGCTAATGCCCGTACGGGCAGATTGCAAGAAAAAAAGGAGATAAAGAAGAAAAAAAAAAAAAAAAAGGTAGCACTCCGGGAGTGCCGGCAGAAGTGAAAACTTCAATATTAACGTTGTGTTTTCACTTTTAAGTTTTCACTTCAAAAATATAACCACAGACGTCATAATGACAATGACAATCACAATGACACAGACACATTCGCGCAAGCGCGAATGTGTCTGTGTGCCGCCTAAACAGAGCACACTCAGGCACGGTAGAAAGAGTGGGAGATACTAGTTCCTCTCCCTTTCCCTCGATCTTACGCTTTTTATCAACGTCACGTGACCCTGACGCGAGTTTGAAAGTTTTTACCCACCCAGCGCCAGATATACGACGTAGACTAGCTCCTTAAATCTTGAAGCTAGTCTATGTGTGCTTGTCTGTAAGCAGATGTTTTAGGATATAACGAAGTCGTGCCAAAAAGCTTAACGAAGTTTGCAATATTTGCCATAAGACTTTGGTTTTACTATGAGGTATATTCTTACATTGCATGCTCATTTTCATAGCTTTTCTATTTTTGATAAAAATGCTATTACTTTTCTGTAAAAAAAAATCATAATCTATTCTTATGTCTAGGTCCGCGTAGTGGGATCTGATCCCGACAGCGAAGTAGAAGAGGGGGTTTGGTCGGACGGCGAGCGAGTGACGTTGCAGTGGCCTAGTGGACGTAAAGCCACCTTGCACGTGGTTGTAGCACATGCTCATCTCAAGCTGCTGTGTCTTGGACCTTCTATTTGTAAGTCAGAAATACTTCAACAATCATCATCAACTTATATCGGTCTACTGGACGTAGGTCTCTCCCAAGATGGGCCACTGAGCCTGGCCTTCGACTTTTCTCATCCAGTGTTTGTCAGCTACATCGGTGGAGGAATTAGAGTATGATTACAGTCATGAAAATTCCACCCCATAATATGACTCAATACTTAAAAGTTGGATCGAAAATATCATATATACCTGGAATTTCTGCTATACTAGAACAAATAAACAAAACAAAATAGATAAGATATCAACCTAGGACATTCTAATTCGTTGCACATTTTCAATACTCAATTTATTTATGTTAAAAATTATGTTTTTACAATAATTACATATGAACTTTTACTTAATCCACAGCATTAAAACTAATAAAAACAACTTTTTCAGACGACACCAATCAAACAATGTACTCGTGGCTGCAGAACGTATGGGTCGGTAGCGACGCCCCGAGCGCGTTCCACATGGACTCGCACTTGGAAGCCGTGCTGCTTCCTGATTGGCTGAGACTGCACCTCGTCCGGTCGGCTCGGCCGCCGCTATTGGCTGCTGGGCTGCGGGGACTACCGGCCAATAAGCTAGCGCTGTTTATACAGACTTTCGGCATGCCACGAACTGCGATGAGGTAAGTCTTTATATCAACGCTTAGAGAGCTATAAAGTCCAGTTTGTTTGTAAGTCTAGTGTAAGCTTTGTGTCATTATTAAATGTACCTTATTAAATCTTCGTAAGAATTAAACACAGAAACAGGAACCAGGCAATTTTCTTCTCCATTCTAGTTTCTGATTTTACTGAATGTGTATCTAGTTAATTGCCATCTTTTTCTGTTTTTAGCATTTTGTTGTTTTATATTCTCAGTTATTTATCCATAATAACAGTAACATGTTCCTTTGTTAGTGCGTTATTAGCTGCGTTGGACGCGTGCCCCGCCGGCGCGGTGGTGCGCCTGGGCGTGGAGCGCGGCTACATGTCGCAGCTGCTTCGCGTGCAACGCGCGCGGGGCGCCACGGGCGGCGCCGCCTTTGCCGCAGCCCTAGGGCTCCAGCACCAGGTTTACCCCCCGGGTGAGACTTACTGCCGGTGGAGAATAACATTGTAGCTTTTGCTGCTGTGATTTAGAAAGAACATCGCCTTTTTGTATTGCTAAATCACAGTTAAATATATTTATCTAAATAACATCTGGGGCTAAAATGTTCATGTAGGAAATTAAATAATCCGCAGTTGATACATTACACAAAGAAATCAATTTCAATGATAATTCATTTCATTTAATTAAGGCACACTAATATTTTGGGGGAGACCTTGTGGGACACCACTGCTGGGCAAGGGTCTCCCCAAAAAAAAATATTTTGAGTACTTATACAATAAAATGTTCCGCAGATGACGACCTATTCGCTGAGAAGCCGGTCCCAGAAGAGGATGAAGACGACTGGGGGATCACACTGACGCCGGCGCCGCTACAAATAGAGCTGGTCCCCTCGCTACTGTCTACTGCGTTCGCTGGGGCCACTTCCTTCCTCGGAGATATGGACACTGCCTTCACGCAGCTTGTCGAGGTAAAGTATACCTTAAATCTTTGCAATAAAATGTATTGTTTCAATAGAATTCGACTTCAGTGTGAGGTTTCTTTATAATGAATTTTTCATCATCTTCAAGTTTCGTTGCAAGCAATTATAATTGTATTAAAACTACAAAAAACAAAAAGCTTTATATTTAACAAGTAGTTACTAATATTGAATCAGTTATTAATATCGTATTTGCAAATGATGAAGAGCAACGAACCCAAGAGCGATCCTTGTGAAACACCATTTTTAAAAATATGTAGAAAACAATCAGCTATTAAATATCAAGATAGAGGATTCATTTTAGAATGTCAAGCACGTAAAAGGAAGTGATTTGAGGTTTTATTTTGGAAATTGGCTATTTATACTGTTAATGATAAGATATTGTTTCAGTTGTTGACAGAGGAGATAGCCTTGGTGAAGTGCAACCCGCACGCGGCGTGCCCCTACCTGTCGTGCGTCATCACGTTCCTGCAGGCCTGCGCGTGCTGCGCCGGGCCCGGCGGCATGCTGCGCCGCGCGCCGCACGCCGCCTGCATGCTGCGCCCGCTGCGCGCGCACGCCGCGCCCGTGCTGGCCGAGGTAACGTACGTGCTGGGGGAGATAACATACGTCCTGGGGGAAGTAACTTACGTGCTGGGGGAAGTAAGCTACGTGCTGGGGGAAGTAAACATACGTGCTATGGGAAGTAAACATACGTGCCAGGGGAGATAACATACGTGCTAGGGGAAGTAAACATACGTGCTAGGGGAGATAACACTGGCTAAGGGAGATAACATGCGGGTCGTGTTAATAGAAGTTATTTAGGTGTCGTGCTGGTTGAAGTAACATATGTATAGTGCTGAAGGAAGTGTATGTGCTATGCCAGTAGAGGCAACAAGAGTAATTGAGCTGAAGATGGTACTTATGTACCATGTAAATAAAAATAACTCGTACTCTTACGGAAAATAACAAACATATGCTTACTGCACGCCAAAATAACATTCACGAAGCATATGAAACAAACCTACTTTTTTTAGTAAATGACTTTACAAAACTGAAATATTTTTTAAATCAATATCACACGTACTCTACAGCAAATGTAATTGTTGTAGACGGCGTCCACACTGCTCCAACAATGCAAGTGCGCGACGGGCCCGGTGGTCAGCATCCTAAAGGAGCTGTCACAAGTCGCGACATTCACGCCCGTCAAGAGCGAGGAGACCGCGCCTTTAGTGCCGCCCAATGCCACCAGAGAACAACTCATATCTGGTTAGTACCTACCTACCTTCATATCTATTACTATTGTACCTATGATCTTCTTCTCTACCCTATCTCGTCCCACTGCTGGGCAAAGGTCTCCCCCAGTTCCTTCCACTCGTCCCTATTCTCCGCTTTAATATCGTACTATCCATTTTGGGGGGGTTTGGACCATAAACCGCCGCGCTGGTCCATTGTTACCTATGTTCTTATAGAAAATAAATGAAACTGAGATGATTAGGTCAATGTTACGTAATTTTGTCAAAATAAGACCTACAAGAAAATTAGTGTGGCTTTTTTGTAAGTGAGCACTTACAAAAAAGGCTAACTAATTTTCATGTAATTTGTCAAAATTACATAACATTGACCTAACCTAACTTCCTCTATTTCTACTGCCAACTTTAAATACTGACCTATAGACTACAGAAATTTAAAACAAAAACAATTATCCTTGTTCTCAAAAACTAATGAAAAATATTAATTATAAGTATTTTTCTTGATCAGTTCTAGAGTCATCAACTCCCAACACGCTAGAAGAGATCGGCAACAAAATAATCGAGAGTCACGACACCGGCCTCATCGTGGACATCATCACTCATGTACTGGAGAAGAATCAGGAGGGATTCTACGAGTCTAAGGTAAACTATAGGTCTACCAGGATCTGATGGCAAAAAAGGGAAAAAGAAATTGACGCTAGCAAAATGGACGCTTTTTTTTATTTTATTTTTGCCATCAGATCCTCGTAGACATTAGGTCTACCAAGATCTGGGTACCAATTCTCGCGCTTTAGAGATTCGACGAAATCGACGTAGGTCGATAAAAGATGGCGGATGTCGAAAAAATGCTAAATAAGCTATTCTCGTGATGTCGCTAACAGACTTATGTCGTAAGAAATCTTTAGACAAGCAACGAGTGGTCCCGAGCGTTAGAGATCGAATGTCGAAGGATAGCAGCCATTTTCTAAAGACAACTCTGCCTGTTTTGACAAGAATAGTGGGTTGGTATCTACTCTCACTCTGTGTGTGATTCAGTTTCTGTTGGTTTCCTATTGTGGTGGGTATATTTTACGATGGTTGATGAATTTATCGTTGAGTTTTTAACGCTTTCCATCTCAAACAATTTTCGCCAATATCAAGTTGATATCAATAATATACTTAACTGAATTAACTAAATAATATACTTATAGATTAAAAAAAATTTATTTCCAGAAAAATATGTAACATCGAGTCAGTAAAAAGTTCACTTCACTTCTTCTTTTTGGCTTTTGTGGCTTTAGTTTCATAAACCGTAGAATGGAGATAAAATATGGAGAAATCGTAATATAACTAAAGCCACTAAAATCCGGCTCGTCAGAACGCTTGTGTTTCCCATATTCCTATACGCTGCAGAGACGTGCACTCTTAGGGAAAGTGAGAAAAAGGTAGATGCTCTTGCGATGTGGTGCTGGAGAAGAATGCTAGGAGGATTGTGGACAGAGTTTCACACAAATCAATCCATACTCCAAGAACTTGGCATCAAGCAACGTCTATCGTCCGTTGTGCAGTCGCGTATCCTCACTTTCTTTGGGCATTTGTCTCGTCGTGGAGGAATTTCCATTGAACGCTTGGTGGTGCAGGGCAAGTTCGAAGGCAAAAAAGCGCGCGGTAGATCACCCATGAAATGGACAGACCAAATAAGAGCAGCCATTGATCTTCCCTAAATGTATATTTGTTATAAATATTTTTATTAATATGATGATGTAAAAAGTTAAAAACATGACGTTATTTGACTTGACGTTTGATAGCATGTAAAGGCTGGTTTAGACAGGGTCAGTAACTGACTACAAATTCGAGGCAAGTCAGTGCTGACCCGAAAAAAACCCTGTGCAAACTGATTTGAAGTCCAGTACAGTGGGTTGAAGTCAGCGCTGACTTGAATAATCGGAATCGAATCGGACACGAATATTTGAAAGTCAGTTGAAGCACCCCGCCACCCGCGCACCCCCGCGCCAGCCAAATAAACTCTGTGTAAACAAACAAGTCAGTGCGTGGTTAGTCACTGCCGCTGCGTTGTAGAGTGACCACGTTTTTTTCCCTGGCGATAAAAATGACGCGTAAGCTTAGCGAAGACGAAACCTTAAAATTGGTGCAATTATATTGCGAAAACTAGTGCCTTTGGGATAATAAACCCCTAAATTACCGCAATAAAGAAATGCGGTCAACGGCGTTGCAAAATATGGCTCAACAAATGTCGTTTATTTTTAGTTATCTCATTTACTACCATTTCTATTAACTCATTCAACAGCAAAATTGATAATATTTTCAACAAATAATTAAATCGTCGTTTCAGTTGTTTTCGCGAATTCATTTTTCCCACTGACTTCACATGTGTGCTCACCTTGAGAAACGCACCACTACTACTTACTTCAGGTAAACAGTTAAAGTCAGTCGCGGCGCCGACATTGGCGCTGCGACTGACTTGTCTACTGACCCTGTATAAACCAACCTTATGACTGAACTGACAGTATAGAGTTTACTTACCTACCACAAAGTTTCGTACTACGCAAGTAAAACATGTAAAGGTAGTCAGACACTGGATATGATAATTTTTGGTTCAAAAACTATGTTTTTCTGTTATTATTTACTATAATTTGATATTCCATAATATAATCATTTCATAATCTATGTTGTGTGAATACTTGAGGCCACAAATGTATATAGATTCAGATTTAACAAGATCTTGTTAAAATAATAGCTGAAACGGAACGTATAATTGGTTTCTCTACAGAAATGTCGTGCCACCATTTGTCGAATCCTAGTGGGAATACGGTTTTTTGAATCGTCAGACATTTTCGTGAGATTTTGCCTAGACATTCAAGCTTCGTCAAGATCTCTATCTCGCCAAAATCGCTACAATCCGAGAATTGGGGGCCTGATGGCAAAACAAAAGTTTTTAAATTTTAATGTCTATTTTTGCCATCAGATCCTGGTAGACCTATAGCTTCAACTATCAATTTCTAGATTCCACATGTCTAACAACTAGTGGACATATTATTTATAGCATTTTTTACACCTTGGGCGTTTTAGTAAGGATCCTTAATCTTTTCTAGCAATAAATATAGCCTATGTTAGTCAGGGTGAAAGTAGCTTTCTAATTGTCAAAGAATTTTAGAAATTGGCACATAGTACTTTTTGAGTTTATTCATTACAAACATACACACAAAAATACAAATATTTCCTTTTAATAAAAAACTTGGTATTCGTCTTATGTATCTATTGTATAGTACCTAGTTTATGTATTATGTTTGTGGTACTGTGTGTGTTCCAAAAAAATAAATAAAATACATTACATACATAGATATTTTTATTAAACATACTTATAAAATTCCCATTACA
Organism: Ecliptopera silaceata; assembly: GCA_932527185.1. Lineage (NCBI taxonomy): Eukaryota > Metazoa > Arthropoda > Insecta > Lepidoptera > Geometridae > Ecliptopera > Ecliptopera silaceata. The sequence continues at coordinate 514,821 of OW052208.1, read as the reverse complement.
CCCGGAATAAATATTTGTCAACAAAAACACAAACATTTATCCCCAAGGCGGGAATCGAACACGCAACCTCCGCGTCGCAGGCGGACCTTAGCCCACCGCGCCACATCGGTCGTAGATGATTCTTAATAGCAGTGTTTGTTTGCAGATTAAATGTGAGAGTGATTGCGAGGCGAGCCCGCACGTGTTCTGTGCGCGCGGCCGCGGCTGCGGCTTGCTGCTCGACTGGCTGGCCGAGCTGCAGCGAGAGAACAACCCGCCCAGACTGGTACATACCACACCTTTATAATAATACTAGCTGTCTCGGCGAACTTCGTACCCGCCTTAGAGAGTTTTTTTTTCTGAGACCGTAAGAACCTTCTCCTAATAATAACAAATACAACAAAAAAAACGAATTAGTGAAATCGGTCCAGCCATTCACGCGTGATGCCATGACCAAGGAAACGGGTTTCATTTTTATATAAGTATACATAGATCAACTTTTATGGGCTAAGCAAACCACACAGTGGATCCTTCGACATGCAAAGCGACGGCGTGGAAGACCCAGGATGAGATGGCGGGATGAGCTGGACTCGCATCTAAGCACGTGGCCTGTCACTGCATTAAATCGCAAAGAGTGGAAGGAGGGAAGGGAGGCCTTTGCCCTGCAGTGGGACGATAGTGGCTAAATAATAATAAAATTTACTTGCAGGCCATGGACACAAGATATGAGAACAAATAAAGTTACGAGAGTTGTGGCCCAAAATTCACACTTAAATATTTCTTATTCCGTAAAATAACAAGAATCATTTCGAATCGTCTCATATATAGGTATAGAATCATCTAGTATATAAGACTACCTTATATAGCCATCTTACTATGGTAGGTTCTAACAATGGGCCTTTTTGACAGGTGTAGCTTCAACTGGATGGCCATATTAATTACTTAGTCTCGAACACCGCCGTAAAGTTGCCAGTTTATCGGTATTTTACAGAATTCATTTTGGAGAGTGTGCGTTGGAACTTTACAACTTGGTTCCCCCATCACCTTTTTATCATCGGACTACCAGACGATCGGAGATGAGACATCCATTCATGGTTGACATTCCACCTGCCCGCACCAAGCGTTTTGCTTCTTCTTTTATAATGCGGTCAGCCAAAGAGTGGAACTCGTTGCCGGCGTCTGTATTTCCAGAGTCCTATAATTTGGATATTTTTAAGAGACGAGTGAATGGGTATCTTCTAGGCAAGTGTGCTACATCGTAGACCGCATTGTCACTTAACATCAGGTGAGATCGCGGTCAAACTCTTGCCTATAACTTGTAAAAAAAAATTAAAAAAAAAAAATATCAATTGTCATACAAAAAAATGGTAGAAACCAGGCCGTACTTTCTTGTCCGTTCTTCTAGGTTCTGGTCTCGTGGAACTGGCATCTCAAGTCGATTCTAAATTATCTTTGTAATTTTGCAACTTACTACATAACTACTTCTTTTAGAGGAACCACTAGCTCCTATACAAGTTTTTAACTTAGTTTCGGAGTTAAGGAACCCACATGTTTATATTAATGTACAATCCCTAAACTTGTCATCAAATGTATTTAATCTATACCTAAGTTGTACGTTCTTTTTCAGTGAATAAACTTTTTTATTATTACTTAAAGTATAATTGAATGTCCGTATATAAGTATGTGTGTGTGTAGATGCGGCTGATGTTCGGCGGTGGCGCGGGCGGCGGGGGCGGCGCGGGTGCGGGGGGCGGCGGGGAGGCGGGCGGCGCGTGGGTGGCGCTGCTGGTGACGCTGCACGCGCACCGCGCCTCGTGCCGCGCGCTGCACGCCTGTCTCGCCTCGCTGCTCGCACACACGTTAGTACTAAACTACTATCTACACGTAGTATGTTATGTTCAAACTCCGTGATAACTTCGTTTGCGCGATCTAGGATTTGTCTCTGCCATCTGTTGGTCCGTTGGGTAGACTTCGATGTATATTTTATGTAGTAATATAAAAAAAGTTAATAAATAAGTCATTTATTTGAATAATCCAGTAGCTTATTATCCGGAGCCTTATAACTGTGTGTATACATCAGCGAGTGGTGCCCGCGCGCCGTGCTGGACTTCGCGGAGACACTGGTGGAGAGTCCGCGCGTGTGGGCGGGCCGCGACCGACACACGCCCAAGCACGCGCAGCCACGGGACACGCTGCGGCTCAGCTACAAACAGGTGTGCCATCAACGGCAAATCCAGGTGGGGGTCATGGGGGTCATGCCTCCCCCCCACCCCCTGAGCTGGTTCCAGGATTTAGGTGGACCACTAATTGAACATAATGCTTTTATCTATAAGTATATTTTGTCACCATCCTAGCTTTTCGCTTAGTTTGGGCTAGAGAGTGATGTGTGATTTGAAAAAAAAATGCGTGATATTTGCCAAGACCCCCCTCTCCCCAACGTAAGATTAGATGAGATTTGAATCGACCCCCTCCCCTCCTTAAACATCTCACGTAATTTATGGACGCCCCCTAATGTCCAGCTGGAAGTGCTGGTGCACTACATAATGTGCGAGGCGTCCGCGTGCAGCGGCGAGGAGGCGATGCGGCGCAGCATCGAGCGGCGCCTGCCGCTGCTGCTGCGGTGTTGCCGCGCGCGCCCCGCGCTGGCCGCCGCCGCCGCCGCCGCCGAGCGGGGACATCCAGCGCTGCTCATGCTGCTGCATATGAAAGTCAGTCCTATCACCTATAGTTTTATTTATTATTAACAATGTTCAGAGTTCTATTACATACAATATTGTAAAGCATTTTTAATAGTAGGCCTTGAAAAGTCCTTTGAAACGTAATTGGCGACCCTGAGGGACATTAGTCGTGGCCCAAAATGTGCATTGTCTCCTGTCAATAAATTGAGTTCTTCGTTTTGCTAAAAAAAAACCATATTGCTAAAATTCTAAACTGGCTTTTTACTAAGCTTGAACATTAATTAACTAAGCTTCAAAGCTCGACGTTTAAACTCCATATTGTAAGCTCAAGCTGTCATTGAACAAGAGATGTGTGATCCGCAGGTGCCAAAGATCCGTCAGCTGCTGTCGTCGTGCGGCGTCCGGCCGTCCGTGTCGTCGGGGCGAGGGGCGGTGCTGGGGGCGGGGCTGGGGGCGTGGCGCGGCGGCGCCGCCTCCACGCACGCCGCCGACCGCGTCAGCCACGCCGTGCTCAGCGCGCTGCCGCATCCCGCCAACCACACCAAGGACCAGGAGCACAAGTAACTTACATACATTCAGGGCTCTAGCTAACTGGACGACGTTTTTTTGTCTGGAAAGAGTTGATAAAAATTATGGCCATATTCTGCACTTGGGACTAGACTGCCATTTGTTTTGCCTCCCCGTGATCGTCGTTTGCCAACCATAATAAAGATCACTAGCACAAATAAAACCTTTTTTAAGCAGGCTCAACTCACTAGGTCAAATCTAGCGTCATTCTATTGTTCAAATGTTCTACCTTACCATTTGTGCAGCAGTAGTTTCTTGTATGGTTTCAGTTTGTATGTAATCAGTAGATTTTATACTGTGTGTAAAGCATTATACTGAATTACAGGATGGCACGCCTAGACAACGGCATCCGATCGTTATGGTCGAGGTGCTCCGGCGCCGGCGCTCGGGCTCTGCCCTTGGCCGCGGCATTGCTCCGTGGAGCCTTGCCGTTGCATGCCAAGCAGCACACCTACCTGCTGGCCGCATTGGAAGCTTTGCCTGATGAGGAGCTCTTTGCTGAAGAGAATAAGTAAGCTCTTACAGACAGACATTTTTTTTTATTTTTTATTTTGTTATTTTTTACGTTTCTCTAATCCATTTTTCTTCACTCTAGCACTTTCTACAAAGATAAAATCATAATAATACCTGATATTTGTGTAGTGAATACTAATAAGGTGTTTTTTTATGTTGTAATCTTGTCGTAAATCTATCAATGTCTATAATCCCGCAGCCGGACGGGATATAAGTTTTAGTTTATTTTGAGCCACACTTATTGAGTTATAAAATGTTTCCAGCGCGGAGATCCACAGCATCCTAGAAGGGTTCCTCCTCCTCGCGAAGCAGCCGGGCGGCGGGGGCGGCAAGGCGGGCGGGCTGGGCGCTCTGCTGCACCGCGTGGCCGCGCTGCTGCGGCGCTACAGCACGGCCAGCCCCGCGCACGCCGCGCAGCTGCTGCACGCGCACGCCGCGCTCGTGCAGTAAGTCACTACCACCAACTTATACCCCTAGGCTAGACACCAATGTGGGTAAAGACCATCCACGCCAAGCTACCTTGTGCTCGGATTCCGAGGACCGATGGATGGCGGCTGGATTACTAGCTGATGCCCGCGACTTCGTCTCATTATCGTTGTATGAATATTCGTATAATATCTTTACTTTGTTTTTCTGGTCTAATTAAATCCAGTAATTTTTTTCGTGAAAGAAAAACATCCATACATACTTTTGCGTTTATAATATAAATAGGAAGTAGGATGTTCAACTCAGTGATAAATCTAGACAAAGAAGTAATAAAACTACAATACAATAATGCGTTCTCGATAGATCGATCCCCGCGTTGAGTTCGCTGCAGAACGGCGAGCTGTCGGCGCCCGCGTCCGCCGCGCCGCCGCCGCACGCGCTGCTCGCGCTGCAACGCCGCACCGACTCGCCGGAGAACCTGCACTGGCATCTACAGGTGACCTTACTAGTTCTTTATGTAAGGAAACTTCTCTTCCACGACCGTCGGACACTTCCGCCAGGGGACACGAGTGCGTGTTTGCATTATTCCGCCAATCTACAGGTGACCTGCACTGCCCTGGCGTCCACGGTTTCCGCCTGCGATTTCTCATTTAGAATATAATCTACCAGAAAATCCCAAGTACTGCAGGTTGTGCCAATTGTATTTTTTACTTTCGGCTGAACCGCAACCCGTATCGATTTTGTCTCTCCTGTGGATTGGGCTGATTAAGCTCCTTCCGCTCGGTCGGCCTCATCCACAGGAGAGGTGCTAAAGAAGTCTTAAATAAACATAGACATTTGTTTGATTGTGTGATGTTTTCAGGAGATAGAGTCGTGGGGCAACCGTCGCGGCGGCGCGTGGGGCGGCGCGGCGGTGGCCGGCGCCATCCTGCGCGCCGCCGCGCCGCTGTGCGCCGCGCCGCACGCCGCGCTGCGCACCACGGCGCTGGCCGTGCTGGCCAAGGTGCTGCCCGTCGTCACCGACACCAAGCCCGGTAAGCACCAACATGTAACATCCTGTGCGCCGCCGCGCCGCTGTGCGCCGCGCCGCACGCCGCGCTGCGCACCACGGCGCTGGCCGTGCTGGCCAAGGTGCTGCCCGTCGTCACCGACACCAAGCCCGGTAAGCACCAACATGTAACATCCTGCGCGCCGCCGCGCCGCTGTGCGCCGCGCCGCACGCCGCGCTGCGCACCACGGCGCTGGCCGTGCTGGCCAAGGTGCTGCCCGTCGTCACCGACACCAAGCCCGGTAAGCACCAACATGTAACATCCTGCGCGCCGCCGCGCCGCTGTGCGCCGCGCCGCACGCCGCGCTGCGCACCACGGCGCTGGCCGTGCTGGCCAAGGTGCTGCCCGTCGTCACCGACACCAAGCCCGGTAAGCACCAACATGTAACATCCTGCGCGCCGCCGCGCCGCTGTGCGCCGCGCCGCACGCCGCGCTGCGCACCACGGCGCTGGCCGTGCTGGCCAAGGTGCTGCCCGTCGTCACCGACACCAAGCCCGGTAAGCACCAACATGTAACATCCTGCGCGCCGCCGCGCCGCTGTGCGCCGCGCCGCACGCCGCGCTGCGCACCACGGCGCTGGCCGTGCTGGCCAAGGTGCTGCCCGTCGTCACCGACACCAAGCCCGGTAAGCACCAACATGTAACATCCTGCGCGCCTTAATAAATAAATAAAGAAACTTTTTAAAGCAAAATACCAGGTCTTTTCTCTAGATCCACTTTAATTCACAACTAATATTGATGTTAATTCCAGGTCTACAAGCAATCCTCGAATGCCTAGACTCGAGCATGCCTGAAGTGAGTCAGTCGGCGCTGGACAAGTTGGCCGACGTGTTGGGCGGCATGCAGGAGCACGCGGTGCAAGTGCTGCTGAAGGTGTTCGAGCTGGGCCTGAAGGCCAGTCAGCCGGTGGAGCCCTGTCTCGCCAGGTGCGTCGCAGCGCTCAATGTGCAGAGGGGATGCTAGCCATCATTTGTACAACTGATTAAATTACATGACTTAGATCCGATATAAGATGGCCAACTTATACGACACGACAACCTCATCAGTAACATCATAGAAGGAAAGGTAGAAGGAAGGAGGAAGGCCGAGGATAAACTACATGAGCCAAGTAAAGATGAAGGTTGCCCTCGTGTCGTATAAGGAAGTCAAGGAGGCGGCCCTGGAAAAGAAAAAATGGCGTGACTTGCATTAATTACGCTCTTTAATAAGAAGAGGTTCCGATAGATGAGGCAGAAAGTGAAGAAAAGACTGCCTGACTACAGGAATTACGGCAAAATCAAAGTTGCCAGAAAAAACTGGATGGGAGAAGTTTAAGGGAGAAATGATGTAGCATGTATTGGAAGAGACGACATGGAATGTGAAATAGTTATGTAATTAAAACACGCAATTGTGATAGAATGTTACAAGTGTTGTAGCCCATCTGAATAATGGTGTGGAAATAAGATCTGTTCAAGGTGACAGTTCATGCTATGGTATTATTGGAACATATAGATAGAAAATAAGCTTATTCATTATTTTTTATTGAATCACCTGTTGTTTTTCAGCTGGTCTGATGTTTCATAACACAAGAACATTATGAGTGCTTAAACATTCACATTAAATTACTATGGTCAATTTTAAGACCTTTCACAAAGTCAAAGTCAAAAATTACTTTATTCAGTAAAATCACAAGGATCATTTAGAATCGTCTTACATACTAGGTGATTCTAGGTGCCAGTTCCACGCGACCAGAGCCTAGAAGAATCTACATTCACATCCTACATACAGATCCTACATATTTAGACTACTTATTATTATTTAATTTTTAAAGTATAAAATATATGTAATTAGCTTAATTTGCGAATTAAATAAAAAAGATATGAAAAAGAAAACTTTTTAAATATAAAATTCATTATATTTATTACAATCTGTTATCTATACTTATAATAAAACTGTAGAGAGGTCAATTCTGTACATTAAATATATTAAAAAAAAAACTATCAGGGGGTGATTAGTGATCGATACTGATGCCAAAAATGCAATCAGTAAAATTTTTGTCTGTCTGTCTGTCTGTCTGTCTGTCTGTCTGTATGTATGTTCCTTATAGAAACAAAAACTACTCGACGGATTTTAACGAAACTTGGTACAATTATTCTTCATACTCCTGAGCAACATATAGGATACTTTTCATCACGCTACAATCAATAGGAGCAGAGTAGTGAAGGGAAATGTTGGGAAAACGGGAGAAGTTACTGTTAGGAATAGATACTCCTTTAATATCTATCACCAACCTTAGATGTTACCATAGCAACCAAACGTTGTTGATTGTCATCAATGTCACTATCTTCACTCTTGACTTTCTTTACAGTAGGTATACGTAAATAATATTCGTTTATTTATTGGAACTGGTTTTATTCGATCCTGCAGTACTTATATCTACTTTAACATGGTAGCAGAGCGTGGTTAAGGTACCCTGATGGTTCTATTTTACTGCATCCATCGTTCGCATATTGCAAAGGTTTGGCATGGAGAAATGTAAGCCAGTGCAGCAAATAATGCTCAAGATGTTAATGAAGTTTCAATGAACTTCCCGTACCGTGAAGCTGTTGGATCACTAGCTTATTTGATGACAAGCACGAGGCCTGACATAGCCTTTGCTGTCAGTGTTGTATCTCGAAATTTAGATAAACCTACAAGGAAGAACATCATCAATATCAAGAGGACAATGCGTTACTTGAAATGGACTATAGAAGAAGGCATCATATACAAGCCAGGAAATAGTCATAATTTAGAATGTTACAGTGACGCTGACCACGGAGGTGATCATGAAACTGGAAGGTCTACCTCAGGCATTCTTTGCATGTATGCTGGAGGTCTAATATCCTGGAAAAGTAAACGCCAGAGCACAGTAGCGATTTCATCCACCGAGGCAGAAATAGTGGCAGCAAGTGAAACTGCTAGAGAAATTATTTGGCTACGAAAGATCATGAAAGATATCATTGGTGAATGTCCAGCATCCCTATGTGTTGATAACGAATCAGCAATTAAGATGGCTAAGAATCCGCCAGAATTCCACCAAAAGACCAAACACAAAAGGATACGATCATTCTTTATACGAGAATGTGTTCAAGATGGAAGCATTACGTTATTGGGTTTTTAGGGTTCGGAAACCAAAGGGTAAAACTAGATCTTATTACTGAGTCTTTGATTTCTGTCTATTTTCAATTCTATAACTATCACGAATAATTAATATTAAAGGGGGCTTATACATAAACGTGATTTTTATTTATTCGATATTGATAAGGGCAACGGGAGATAGATACGGTACGGAACTCTTCGTGCGCACTTGCCCGGTTTTATTAATAAGTAGGTATAGATACTAAGTTTTCCGTCATAGACTGCTCTTTACCATCAATTTCCCTCCTAGGAAGATAGTAATGGGTTATAGCAAAATCTCTTAAAACGGCACGCGGACGAAGTCGCGGCGGGAACAGCTAGTTTACAATAACAATACTTAATTTGCATTCACAAATTCAAAATGCATTGACAGTAAGTCATGAAAATAAAACTCACTTAGCTAACTCAGTATTTTGCAAAACAATTAGAACATAAATCTCATTATACTTAGAAGAAAATAAATAAATTGCAAGCACAGAACCCGCACCAAGCAGTCAAGTCCATCACAACACTCAATATCACCAATCATTGGACCCGAGGTCGGTGAATAGTTTGTCCTTTATCTTAGGCTTGGGGTCTTCTGTTATTTTTGTGTCCACTGCACCAGCTTTACCAAGGATGTATTCAAATTCTGAAATATTAATTGTGTACATTGATAAACATATTCATTATGAGAGTAATTGGAGTTGATGGTGTAAAATGTTGCCACTTGACAACACATAAAAGTCTCAATGTAAACTCCACATGAGGAGACTGTACTTATAAAAATTAACAATGCATTGTCTCACTACCCAAGACCACTAATGCCTAAAGTTTCTTCAGTCAGTTATAAACATTTCCTGTTATGCATGCCTCATTATATCTGACTTGATTGGAAGAGAATACAGTCAACTATTGTACACTTCATACATCACAATCTAATAATTATATTTATAAGTACATATAGTAAATAAAACAATGTTAAAAAAGTAACTGAAATGGATAATTCAACACTGTGTGACACAGCGAAAGCTGCTCTTATAAATAAATTTAATAATATGTCCTTACCATCACAAGTCAAGGCAGTCCCTCTAAGTTCATGAGGTCCAAGGAACTGCTTCTTCATATCACCTTCAAAATACACAAACACACTCGGCAGGTTGCTTTCAGGGAAGTTAGGAATGCATGTCTGAGCGACTGCCTTTAAGAACTTAGTGTAGGGATACTTGGCGGCCAGCTGTTTCATGTGTTGGTTTAGAAGTGCACATTGCTGGATGCTGAAAATGGTAAGTATGTTTTAAATACAGCTTATTTTAATAGGATACTGTAATTTTCATGACTATCCATTGATATTGGAGGAACAGTCATATCTGGTATAGACAGGTATCACAGCTCAGTTGGCATTGACTGTACCTTCCTTGATGTGGTTAGTGGGTTTGATACTACACTTATGTTTATTCTGCATCTAGGTGTCAATGTCTAGATGTTAATTACTATACATACCCTTGTTTATATAAATGGATGATGACCCAAATGCCTTCTCCTGCTCTATTGACCTCCTGCACATAGTCTTGGCCTGAAACTTCCATAACCTCTCCGAAACGAGGCTTCTCCGACATTCTCTTTATCTCCGCAATGCGTTTTTGTCTGTACTCTTGGATCACTGCTTCATCTTCCGAGTCTTCTAGTTCATCGAGACCATCCAAGTCCAGTTCTGATAGTTGTTTCTCCTCTTAAACATAAATAGTGATGACATTAATAATGAAGTATCATTGATGAACTACCAGTTACCAGTAATATTCTTTAAAGTCAAGATATAAGTTAATTAATAAATATTCATGGACGTTTTATACAGCTCTAGCTGGTACCAAACTTAGGACATAATACATTGAACATAGTTCAAACCGTCACACTTGGATAAAGCCAGGATGAGCAACAGGTGTTCTCTAACCTACAAGAAGTAAGGAAGTGTTGTGCACTCACTCTCAGACTGTTTGTTCTGGATAGCCTGCTCCATCATGTTAATGATCTCATCCTCCGAAATCTCCTTTTCCTTGGGAGGCAGGATTCCTTTCGCCCGAAGGACATCGTTCCATTCTGTGTCCTCATTTGGATTCTAAAAATAAACATTGTAAGCTCTACAGAACTGTGCTTGTTTTATGTAGCTGAGCCGATTGCTCTAGAACGCATTTTTTACCTGCATTTTGTTATTTAATGGAACATATATTCAGAAATTGATTTTCAAACTTTTCGTAATTTGACACCGATGAGTAATATCAAATCAAAAATTAAGTTTTTGACAATGGCATACAAACAAATTGTGACATTGAAAACATTTATACTGTTGATAGTTGAAGTTCACTGATATTGATAGATGACATCACTTAAAATGCTGTCAATTCAATCAAACAAACGTCGTCGAGTTGGAAAAAATTGAAAATTTCGTGTCGCTCGCTATGTACAGAGTTTCGTTACCCAGTTCAAATAAATAAATTGATTATGGCTGATACAGAAGGACATATAATCGAAGAAACTAGATACCATGAGGGAAAAGGTAAATCCTGTTATGTTTTTATTGCGTAGGGTTGATTCAGTGTGTGACCGCGCGTTCGCTGTGCAAGACGGCCAAGTGGCTGCGCCGTACCCTCGTGTTACCTCTGTGACATTGAAATTGGGTTCTTTTTATAATTGCTGCGTGGATTGTGGTGCTGGGCCGCCAGGAGCCGAGTGTGCCGCCCGCGGAGCGCGTTGAGTGCCTTCCTCGGCTCGGGCATTAGTGATCATGACCGGAGGAGCAGACAGGAGTCTGGAGACAGGTATTCAATGTTTTTGTTGCACCGTACGCACATAGTGTATGTGTTTACATGCGCCAGCGTAATGTTACTGGCGCGATTTAGTCGTTTGACGTCTTGAACTTTGCTCTGTGATGAGGCACAATGCTGTACAGGAGCATACTTTGTTGTTTTGTTTAAGAAAATGACAAGTTCGTCTAATGTACGGGAACGGTTTCTAGGACAGATTGTTTAGTTTACATTCCCAGTTTTAAGGAAAACCTACAATTATAACTTATTATTACACCCTAAATTTATTAATAATACAATAATAATTTCAGACTATACTATAAACAAACCGCAGATATTTTATTTATTTCGTCATTATAACAAACAGCAGATCATATTGTTGGTGTTATCTAATTAATTATTTAAAATGAATATTCATGAATCATTATAAAAGTAATTATTTTATTGTGTTGTACTAAAGTATAACCAAAGAAAGAAGTTTTCTGACCCCAAATTTACATCCAAGTATTGCTTATAATCCTCTCAATATTTCATAAATATGTGCCCCTCAAAAACTAAAAAAATATATTGAACCCTCACTTAATTCATTTAGTATAAATCTACATTTAAATCACATAACATAAATACAATGGTTTTTTATTGTTATTGAAAATCCACTTGGTGGTATAACCTGTTGGTGTTTTTGCTCCGACTTCTGGTATAATTATAACTAGTTTTTACATCTGTGATTGCATGCGGCAAGTATTATAAATGTTGCTCTGTGCATGACTGGCCAATAATCTGCCTTTCAATGTTCACTGCTTTTTTATTATAGAATAGGATACATCTTTATTATTTTTATACATTATAAACAGAAAATATAATAAAAAGAAAATAAATTATAACTAATTACCTGGGTACTTGTCTGATAAATAAGTGCTTATTTGTCGCTTATTATCACATTGTTAATACTTAAATGCTAATTTAGAATGTTTTTGTAGACAGTCTTCAATGAATCAGATATTTGTATTTTATAAACAAATTTAAAATAGATATATGATGATAGACAACATTATCAACTTTTCTTGCCATTGTTTTGAAAAGCAATTTAAAAATAACTTACAGCTCCTAATGTATTTGACAGGTGTCACAGCTTAATATCTATTAACTCTGTTTTCTTTGTTCTGGGTTTGATTCCCACCAAGAACCAACATTTGGTATGTGATTCTGTTTTAATTAAATTCAATTTATTTAAGTATAAATTAAAAATTACTTAAGTATTCTAACAGCGATATAGTTACTATTAGCTTTTTTTTAAGGTAAATTTAAATATAATAAGGTAAAATTAAAAAGGTAATTTCTTTATTCAATTCCTATCTAATATACCATCCAATTTACCTGCTCAGGCTACAAACATCAAACGAGAACCTGTCCACAGTAATTTCCTATACACTATGCTAATATGCACTTAGAATTGAGGTCTCCGTCCAAGTGGGTTAGAAAGTGTTGTCACTTCTTATGCAACACTTTTAATCACCTGCGAGTATGAGTTATGTTCCTACTTTCTTGTGATTGTCCATGGTTTCATTTTACATGTGAATTTAATTAATGTTTTGTTAAAAATCTTGTGAGAGTTAGCCAAAACCATACAAGTTAGACCTTATCACAAAAGTGTAAGGTAAAAAATGGTAAATTCCGTTTTTTAAGTCAGCAGTAATGTCAAGTTTCATAAAATCAAGGGGAACAATGTGAGCTAGAATCATACATTTTTCATTTAATTCACATCCCTAAAACAAATAAGTACAATATTTTACTCTCAAATTGATCTACTATCAAAATGATGCTATGACAACAGTTTTAGGTAGGTAGGTTTCTTTTTTTTTCATTTGTGTCAAGTCGAGAATCAGTAATGTGTGCACAAATTATTTGAATAGGCAAATTACCATGTAGATCATTAGGTCAACTAAAGTAGGCTGTTTGTAAGTAGCATATTAAACACTTTATTTGGAAAAGAGCAGCAATAGACAATTCGTTTCTTTTGAAAGTGATCTTTCGATTCTAAAGTCGTGGGCTGAACGGCCCTTGTTCACAACTTTAAAAGTAGGTACATAGAATGAAATACGCATTTGTAACAGTGAATCATACTGTCTCGGATACCTCTAAAATAAGCAGCATCAGTACATAGAATGAAATACACATTTCTAACAGTGAATCAAAATAAATATATACTGACTCGGATACCTCTAAAATATGCAGCATCTTCATTACCAGTTATAAAGTTGAAAGTAGCTTTGGTTTACTCACATTATCAAACATTGTAAATGTCTAGACTTAGCTCTTAGCTTAGCTTAATCTTGACATGCACCTATTTTTTATTTTTATTTTTTTTATATAAATTATTTACCTAGTACCTATATATTTGTTATGGAACCACGCACTACTATTTTACTGATAATTTTTTGGAATATGTATCGATTATAGTTATTACTAAATGAACTGTATAAAATTTGACATGCCTTGTATGACATTTATTGTGATAGTTATGGCGAAATAAATGAAATGAAATGAAATGCTCCCTGAACATGATAAACGATAATACACAATTTCTTAAATGCACCATCGCAAAGTTATATGCACCTTATCACAACGTCGTAGGATTCAATAGCTATAAGCTTATGTATTTCATAAATCCAATCGTAATCTTTTAAATTACATAGGTACTTATGTACCTATGTGATAAAATTTTGCAGTAACTAATGAATAAAAAGTATTGAGATACTGAAGTCTATACATGAATCTCTCATTATCATCAAAAATGATTTTGGACTTGTAGAATCACCTAGTACATATACAAGACGACACTAAATGGTCATTGTGATTTTACTGAATAAAGTATTTATTACTATATCCGTGGCACAAATTGAAGCACGGTGTGTTAGAATGTCAGGCATGCATGGCGATAAGTTAGTGTGAGGTACACAACGCAAGTACACGTTGGCTAAACAAAAAGTAAAGATTGCGTGCATGATGGCATGAATGCGAGGAAGAGTAAATTCAGATTGACGATTGATATAAATGATTGAAGAAATAATAAATGAAGCCAATCCCGCTTAGCTTGGAATGATGGAAGAGATAAATGTGCGAGTCCTATTGAATTTAATTATAATTTCTTAAAATATTCCAATCGATTGGGAGTGGGAAGCAGCGTGTTGGTACACCGCCAAATCAACTCGGACTGCATACGTAATGCTGTGATGCTGAGCGATGATCATTATTATGTAGTTGTACCGGTTTTGACCTGTGTCATAAGCATGGTTCAGCATAGCATTGCAACTTGCTCGCTGGCAATACTCGATTCATATTAGGTGATTCTAAGAGCCAAATCTTCGTAACATGAAGAGGCCTCAGTATTTACTTCTGACCTGCTTAAATGCAATTGCATTGTGTATCTAATGACATTTCTCAAGTCCAGGGGGGACGAATAAATGTGACAATCGTAAACGTATCGAAACAGAGATGCATTTGATATACACTGCTCGACAACATCAGCTTTACTGTTCAATGTTGCAGTTGTAGCACCCAGTGTGTCTTAAATGCGTTACGTTTACGATTGTCACATTCATTCGTGCTTACCCCCCTTTAATTTCACAAGAAAAGTTTAGCATGCTAGAGTCTGTCAAGCGAAAGATGGCCCTGATAAATCGCGGCAAATTCAAATACTATTAGTATGGCAATATAGTCCAGTCAAAATAGACATTCCAGTTTGCATTAATTCCCAACAAGCTGGATTTTTGTACAGGCCTTGAATACGTCATTACAAATGATATGTCAAAAGTCCCCATCGATCCCGCTTGTGCGTTGTTTTTTATTCGAGGTCAAAGATCATAAATTTGCATTTTTTGCGTATATCTCTGAAACAACGAAAGCTATTGAAAAGTGGTTCAGGCAAAGTTTGTACATCGTAAAATTGTCTACAAAAATACCTCAACACTTTTCTTCTAAAAAGCATCGCTTTCGAGATATAGTGGCTTTAGACCGCAGGAAAATCGACGAAGATGCTGCGTTTTTTTAATTTCAGCCGTTTTATCTGCTTTATTGCCACAGAACAAACAGTATTTCTTGAAATTTACTGAAAGGGGTGATGGGTTCGATGGGTTAGTCCTCCTCCGAGGTAATGAATCGTCTTTTTATTTCAAGAAATACTGTTCGTTCTATGGCAATGAAGGAGATAAAACGGCTGAAATGAAAAAAACTCAGCATTTTAGTAGATTTTCCTGCGGTCTTAAAACACTATATCTCAAAAGCGATGCTGTGTAGAAGAAAAGTGTTGATATATTTTTGTAGACAATTTTACGATCTACAAACTTTGCCTGAACCATTTTTCGATAGCTCTCGTTGTTTCAGAGATATACGTGAAAAACGCAAATACCCAGATTAAAGTCATAAATTTGCGTTTAAAAGTCATAAACAAGAACTATCTAAAAATGATTCAGGCAAAGTTTGTAGATCGTAAAATTGTCTACAAAAATATATCAACACTTTTCTTCTACAAAGCATCGCTTTCGAGATATAGTGACTTTAGACCGCAGGAAAATCATCGAAAATGCTGTGTTTTTTTCATTTCAGCCGTTTTATCTGCTTCATTGCCATAGAACGAACAGTATTTCTTGAAATAAAAAGACGATTCATTACCTCGGAGGAGGACTAACCCATCGAACCCATCACCCCTTTCAGTAAATTTCAGGAAATACTGTTTGTTCTGTGGCAGTAAAGCAGATAAAACGGCTGAAATGAAAAAAACGCAGCATCTTCGACGATGTTCCTGCGGTCTAAAGTCACTATATCTCGAAAGCGATGCTTTTTAGAAAAAAAGTGTTGAGGTATTTTTGTAGACAATTTTACGATGTACAAACTTTGCCTGAACCACTTTTCAATAGCTTTCGTTGTTTCAGAGATATACGCAAAAAATGCAAATTTATGACCTTTGACCTCGAATAAAAAACAACGCACAAGCGGGATCGATGGGGACTTTTGACATATCATTTGTAATGACGTATTCAAGGCCTGCACAAAAATCCAGCTTGTTGGGAATTAATGCAAACTGAAGTCATAATTTTAGTCTATTTTGACTGGACTAATAGTATATCATCTACTTATTCATAATCATCATCAAAAATTATGTAAGTATATTTATTTAGAATAATATCAAAGTATCAAATTATGTAATTCCAAGTTATCCTATTATTTAATGTATTGCCATACTAATAGTTTTTGAATTTGCCGCGATTTATCAGGGCCATCTTTCGCTTGACAGACTCTATAAGTGTTTTGTACTTTACCATCGAGTATTTCTGTTTGGCATACATCATTTGGAAAGGTATAAAATGGTTATGCAGCTGTCGAATGGTATTCTGAGTTGGCAGACGATGAAGTGATTGAATTGGCGCCGTAAAACTCACAAATTAAACTACTAAAACCAGAGAATATAGGATTGGAAGATGTGTATGAGAGGGAATAAACTAAATATCTGTTAACAAGATTATTGATCTAGTTTTAAACATTCATACTTTGGCGACAAATATATAAAATAGTCGGGAACCATACATAACCAAGGACGGAGGATTGCGACTAGCAATCGTGAATGTTTCAGTATTAACAAACAAACAACGATCGAGCTATATTCCACCTCCATTAAGAAACAGAAATGTTTTTTTAATGGTCTACTCTAAACGCTATTGGCAGATCGCGTCATGAGTCCTTGACTTGCGCACACACCTATTCAATAACAATGTACGTCAAATCCACACACACAAATACCACGCTATGAGCGTTCAAATACAAAAACCATTACATACTTACTATTTTTTATGATCCAAAACCTTCGTTTTGTGACTGTTGCAAATACAAAACTTATGGAGATGATAAGAAAGATGAGTAACTTAAAGAACACACAGATTAGAACAAAAATAATTGCGTCCAAAAATGAGCAATAATTAAAAAACAAGAATCTTTAGTAACGTTGGTTTTACGAAATTCACTAAAATTCTTCGGCGTTTAGATGATACAATGCGGAATAACTTTTTTTAGAAACACGGAGCGTAGATTCGCAGAACTTAGCTCCGAGTCTAAATTCGCAAGAATTTTAGCCAGACGTCTCCTATTTCACATTATCGCATTGCAAACCTTGCGGTCACCTTGTATGGTTTGCACCTGATCTTACTGACCACTTCCGAAGACGTATGAATCTGGCCACCTCCCTTCCCTAATGGAACTAATTACACCGTTCTCAACGTATCATAAATGTTAATGCTTTAAAATGCATTTAACGGGTGTTTAGAAGACTCATTTAAAATGTGGAATGATTAATAACTAATAGAAGTGTTTCGTGTATACCTGAAAACTAGACGCGGCGTTGCACGCACTATAACCAAAACTTGAATGTGGACAGGTACATGACCTTTGCAGGTAAAGTCAGCCAAAACAGGCTCCTGTAACATGATTCTGAGCAGGTTTCTTTAGGACATTGCGTATTTTTATAGTTGAACGACCTATAACCTTGTAAATGAGTTTGCTATGATTTATTTGAATATTTGCTACAGCTTATATTAAAAATAAATTACGGCGTACGTTGTAAAGTGTTAATTCGAGTAAGTTGTTAACCACTATTATGACACATATCATATTATGTGTCTGTATGTAAGCATGCGATGTAAATTGAAAGGCATATCCCCCAACGACAAATTCTTGACCGAGTTTTAGTTGAATGCACATTAACTACTGCTTTAAAATCGGGCAAAGTAATATGCCAAATATCATATTGTGCCCTTCTAGTCATTATTATCGTATATCTTCCGTTTCTGTTATGAGGCTGTTGTTGCTCAGAATGCTACAGAACGCGAAACGATCGACACATCTGTTTGATGTGACGAATTGGACAATGATCGGATGAAATCCCTTTGGCTGGCGCCGTTCCTCTCGAAAAGTTGGGACACAATTCTTATCGAAATCACATAAATATTACTATTATAGCCCTAGGTTCGTTTGGAGCTCATCCAAGAAGTATTCAGGTTATTGACATGAGTTTGTAGCTTGGGAACGCGCCAGACCGGTGTAAGAAATGCAGCTCATAATCCCTCAAAGTATCTAACAGGTGGAAACATGTGGAAAGACAGTTATCGACGGAAACATGCAAAAGAATTCATTCTATTTCAGTTTATTTTAACACATAAGGCATTATGTGCTACGATTAAGGTGTTAGGTGATCATCGTAGCTATTTTATTTATCACATTCAACAGCATCCGCTGAAATAACTGAATAAAGAAATATTTTCTAAGCCGATAAATTGATCTCTGAACAGAAAAACGACAACACATTATGCAAACATCTGCTTTCTAATTCAACCATATCTTAATATTTATCAATCTTTGTATAATTTTGTACTCTTGAAAGGTTGCGTAAAACTAGTTATGGACATATTCAATATTATTTGCTCTAGCATGAGTTAGCACAATTAATATACATCGCACATTCTCATTTCGAAATACCTATATGATTGATCTTGGACGGTTGAAATATTAAGAAGCAACCTCACAGTAGTGAGGCTAGTTGAATTGGCAAGCTACGTGTTTTTATGAGTAGGCTAGGCGCTATGGTGTTCTTAAAATATTTAGGTCAAGCTCCAACTGTCTCGTCCGACTGCTTATTTTCAACGAGGGAGCGATTTAGGATAATAAATCAAACGGCTCCCTCAGGACCCATGCTTGGACCAGTTTTATACTTGTTTTTTGATTTGTTCACATTTATAACTTTTTTATTTGCACATTGTTGTAGGCACAGTAGTGGGGAAGCTGAGTTTAAAGCTAAATTACAAAGAGCTACCTCCTGTGGTACCATGTAAGTTACGTGTGACACTTCTGTATCTTTAACTTTTCAACAATCATTAGAACCATTGTATCAATTCACTGTAATTTCTTTGTAGAGCAAGCACTTACATGTTATCACTTCAGATCGTGTTTATGGTATCATTATCATCATCTTAGTCTTCAGTAAAAAGTCACTATGTTTATATGTTATTGTAGTATGATGACTTTCTTAGTTCTTATACCCAACTGTCTAGAACATTAATGATGCATTTCTTCAAGCTTAAAATTCTATGCAGAGTTATAAATATTTTCAGTTTATGAGTCGCGTTGTTAGATAGGTCACTAGGACTACCTGTTGATCACCTTCAACGCGATTATCGTGTCACGCACTTCCAAATTAGATTAGAGCAGCTGTCGATACAATGTATTTATACTGCTTACAAGTTTGCCAACGGCACGGCATAACATTGCCACAGCATCCTATCTACGTTTCCTTATAACGCTGTATTATCATTATGATAATAATACTTCTTTTGGTTTGTGTATTGCAATAACTAGAATACCTACTCAACTTTCCTATTTGCATCACATAGATAATTTAAAGAATATGATTCGGTTAGAAGCTATTTTAAAAGAATTAGGTAAAGATAAAACAAATGTAAGTTTGTTTACTTCAAATACAACTAAGAGTTCCTCGACTAGGTTGAAAATAAAGAACGTATAACAAGCTCTAACTAAGCCAACGACCTCACGAGTATCTCAAGACGGCTCAGCGCGAGTGCCTCTGTCATACAAGGCACTCACGCCTCAATGGTCTACCTTTCCGCACAAACACACACGCACAGATTAATCACTACCTGTTTACAGTGCAGAACCGATGTAATTAACATAGAAGTGTCTATAGATAATGTGGATATCTTAAAACTAAAATAAATCATATCTGCATAATTTATATCTTTCGGTCCGTCTCGTGTTCCCATGGTATTAGTAATCTGTCTGTCTCCATACATAGCTAAGTATTCCCGTGTCTTGAGAATTAGAATAAGACTTGATCGTGCAAACGTGTAGTACTTTTTGTCTCGAGATTTCAATATCTAGTCAAAAGATCCAGTAGATTATTCTACTAGAAATACTGTTTAGGCGGCGGATACCGTTAGGGCACGATGAAACTGGCATAGTCGACCACCGACAAAAAATCCTAAAAAATAAGATTAAAATCTAAATAAAAAAAATAGTATTCTACTAAAACGTTCGAAAAAATACATATATCTAAGTGAACTGGCTACTTTAACTGCGCTACGCAATATATTGTATTCGTGCGTGTGGTTCTCAGGAGTAGTTCTGTATCCGTATGTTTGTCTTGACCTTCTCAAATCCTTTAGAATCGGATATGCATTGTTTAGTTTTTCCTGGTTGCGAGCGATTGCAACTGAATTTCAATATAACGCATATGGCGCGACGGATTATTTAATCAACGCAAAATCAATTATTTTGAGCGATAAGTATACTTTTTTATATTGGTATTAATGGGAATGATCATGAATTATAATTCACGATCATTCGATCCCATGTGAATTTATCTTCTATCTTTCTTTCTCACTGTATCTTATTTCTCATTAGTATTTGTTTGCTCGCTAAATATTAAGGCACAGTTTAAGCTCGTAATGTTTGGTAGTAAGACGGGGAATCCTAGTTAATGGCAGAACTATTGGGTAGATTTTTCTGAAAATTGTGAATAACGGAGAAATGTAAGTACTCAAAATTCTCGCATGGATTGTCCTGCAAATATGGAAGTCAATAAAAGTTAATGCACCTGATTTCGTCCAGGCCGATTTCGACCGCGGCGACTTTTGAATCTGTCACAACGAAGAGCTTCGTTGGTGCGCTCTTATATGACTCACATACCCTATTTTAGCTGTAAATGTGCGTTTACAGAGGTTGCACGTTAGGATGTTATTCTCATAATGGTATACAATATTCGCAGACGGTTTAGTTTTAATCTCGTCGCGTTTCCTATCTAGGTGGCGTTTTCTAGTATCTTCAAAAGACCAAACATTCTGCTTAACCAGTCTTCTCCACTCCAAGCGATTTTCTGCTAAAGTTTCCCAGCGAGAGGGGTCAATCTTGCAATTTTTCATATGTCTTTTCTGAACATCCTTGTACCTGAGGAACTGTCCACCAGATTTGCGTTTGCCTTGTTGGAGTTCAGAAAAGAAAATGCGTTTTACCACTCTCTCGTCGGGCATTCTGGAAACGTGGCCACACCATCGCAGCTGACGCCTCATTAGATATGCCTCGATACCGCAGACATTAGCACGGCGCAAAATATCTGTATTACGAATGTAATCAGACCACTTTACACTCATGATGTCACAAAGGCATCTCAAATGGAACCTGTCTAACGTGCGGATGTGTTTACGGTAAAGACACCAAGTTTCAGAGGAGTAGAGAAGACTTGGTAGAACGATAGACATGTACACCTTGATCTTAGTCTCTAGCTTTATGTCATGTGATCGAAAAATCTTTGCCCGGAGCTTTCCAAAGGCAGCAGACGCAGCGCCTATCCTGGCATTAATTTCCGAGTCGAGATCACTTTTTGATGATAAGGTACTACCCAGGTACCTAAATTTGTCTACTTGTTTTAAGCCCTGTTCACCCAGCTGCAGATTCAGAGTTGTATGGTTCGGTGTTTCCATTGCCATACATTCAGTTTTGCTCACACTTATTTTTAAACCAAATCTGCTACAAGATTTGTCCAGGTTCGTCATCAGTTCTTGCAAATCCTCTGCAGACGCCGCCACAAAACACAAATCATCAGCATACATCATTTCCGTTATGATATCACTTGAAATTTTGGTGCGGGCTTTAAGCCTGGCCAAATTAAATAGCTTGCCATCAGTGCGAAAATGAATGTGAATTCCGCTGGAGTGACTTTGAACTGTGTCCCTTACTGTGTCCAAGTCAGGGTTTTATACCAGTGTTCCTGTAAATAGATGCAGATAGTGGGTTCATTAGTATCGCAGTCATGGGCGATTAGTAACTATACGTGACTCGTTGCTGTGTGAGCTACTTGCTACTTAGCTTGAGTTTATACACTTTGGACATTCTTACTAAATTGTATGGAGATTTTCGTCTAGTATTTAATAATAATTTTATTTGGTTTTTGAAAACTTGTCACATGGAATGGTAGTGTAGGCCTTGTAGACTTGTAGAGCGGGCTATTTTCCGCAATTAGGCCCCAGGCGAGCCCTTTTTGCGTGAGGGATTGCGGTTGATATTCCAGCCATCCGATGTCTTCCAGGAAGGCCAGCAGATCGCTGACGCTGGTAGTGTAGACCTTATCTTTGTATATCTACTGATTTGTAAAAATCTAAATAAAAAAGTTTATAGTAAAATAAAATGACGAATAATAATTGTAAATCAATTCGCGACAATGGCCATGTTCAGAGAACGTATTTCAATGTATCCAAGGTTTATCTTACGTCCCATTTACCGAAATCTCGTTTATCTACAATTCTGATAAAAGTGCTCTTATCTTTTGAACTATTTGCGGTGATCTGTCACATTATTGACTTACATTGATAAAATATATTTAATATTTGTAGGATTCACTTTATTGATAAAAGGAGATTTATTAGATATTTTATTCAGGATCAATTTTGTATGTGGTACAAATAATTAAAATGCTAACTAGCATTAATATTTACTTGCGATCAAAGATATGTACAAATTTCAGTATTCTTAGATTGTACAATAACAAAAATGATCTTTCATAAGTCCTGCATAGATTTTATAGGTATAATCTTAAAATTAAAACCAATACCAAAAGATCGCAAAATGTCACCGACCTTCGCCACCAGAAGCCATATATACCGAAGGTTGTTGCATATCCATACTTTCACAATCGTGTTAAGTTATTTAAATATGTGAGAATTTTATGAATACATGTTTTTGTTTGAATTATATCATCTTTCTTGTCACGTGAAAATATCACATATCAGTTTTCTATTGTTTTGTCAATTTGGTGTTTCACTTTCTGAGATATGTGTGCGCTTTTGATATACTTTCAGTTTTCACCTAGATATTTACGTATGAAGTTTGTTTTTCGAAGTTTTGTTTTGTGTAGATGTGATTTTGCTTGCAGATGCAATTTTTAGAATCTAAACTTCTTGATCTTTGTAGTATTTATATTTAGACACCTTAAGACTGATTTGAGATACATATTTTCGAATTCAAACGTACATGATTTATGTATGAGAGAAAAGTCAATATCTGCATGAATTCTAGTAGAAGATGTAACGGACGATTATCGTCAAACAATTAAATCAAAGACGTCAATGTTTCTTTTTAAACTTTGTACCTTGTCTATTAATTTAACAAACCTGTCTATGAAGGACGCAGTAAATACCCGCTTTTTGCATCGTTGTAGACATTGATCCGATTACAACGCGTCGTAGGTTTAGCGCACGATCTAGGCTTCTTTTCCTATAGAGTGTGTTGTAATATGAGATGTAATTCCAGTGACAGAGAAGCCGGCACCGCCGCCGCGGTCTGGCCCACACGGCGTCCAAGTGGTCAACACTGGGCCGGAGCACACCTTTATCCTCGACGAGGATGTCCTCACCGAGCTACTGCTTCGCGAAGACATCAAAGACCGCTCCGTGGTCGTCGTCTCCGTCGCCGGCGCTTTTAGGAAAGGAAAGTCGTTCTTATTGGACTTCTTCCTTAGATATATGCACCACAAGGTAAATTAACATAACATTGTCCCCATTCTATGGCTAAGTTTAGCTTTTGCCTTGGCCTTTGACT
Source organism: Ecliptopera silaceata (assembly GCA_932527185.1). Taxonomy (NCBI): domain Eukaryota; kingdom Metazoa; phylum Arthropoda; class Insecta; order Lepidoptera; family Geometridae; genus Ecliptopera; species Ecliptopera silaceata. The sequence continues at coordinate 491,023 of OW052208.1, read as the reverse complement.
TAATGACTTTTGTGTCAAGTTCATTGTTCATTAATGTTGCGTGTCTTGTATAAGATGAATCATAAATTCAGTTCTTCATAATAGTACTTTACAATTGTAAAGTTCAGTAACATTAACGATGAATAATTTTTAGTTACTAAACTAATTCGGTGTACCTCAAGGAAGGCCCCTGATCTACACTTGTTCAATTGTGTCAATGTTCTAATCAACATCAAACTGTCGATACTAGTTGTCCCGCCCACCTTGCATTCGTTTAAATTTAAATAGGTTTTGAATTACAAATCGGGCGAGTGTGTCATTTGGTGAATGTTTGCCAATTTTGAGCGCCCGGCATAGTTATTTTAACTAAAACGCTATAGGTACGATGATACTTATGTATTGTTTGTGTGTGTCATAAAGATGCAATGCTATTCTGCCGGATACAATCAATTACCTATTGTCTGCCTGTTCTAAAAATATTTATGGCCGATATTCTCTGATTAGAACATAGCGAGGATAGTGATTTTAATATTAGGGATATTTGTGAAAGGCTTGGGCCTGCCCAAGACCGGGCTCAGTGGCGCGTCTTGGGAGAGACCTACGTCCAGCAGTGGACTAATATAGGTCGATGATGATGATGGGCCTGCCCAAGCCCAAGCCCTGTACCTGTACCATCACCGTACTTTTTTCTAAGTACGTGCTTCACGGGCTTCGTCCTCAACTGGCTTGCTTTGTGAGATAATGCGTATACGCAGAGGTAACAGAGGAAGCTTATATAATTTCGATGATTTCATCTTGGTTTGATATCGTGCTGTGTTCGATTTCCATTTAGAACAAACATTTGTGTGTTGGCAAACAGAGATATTTGTCCTGTATCTGTGTTTCTGTACTAATGACAATCAGCAATTAAGTTTCAATCGTACAAATTCAGATTAATTTCAGTCTAGAATGAGACGTCCTAAAAAGTTTATTAATTTATCAGTATGGAGCCGGCGGCGGCGGGGACTGGTTGGGTGGAGACGAAGAGCCTCTGGAAGGCTTCAGCTGGCGAGGGGGCTCCGAGAGGGACACCACGGGCATCCTCATGTGGTCCGAGATCTTCAAGGCTACGCTCGAAGATGGAGAGAAGGTATGCTGTTGTATCTCTTTCATACACAGCAAGGATAATGATGATAATGATAAATTTTATTAGTTAACGACAAACTTGACAGGATCATTATGCCTAACATGAGAGTCCAGTGGGACTCAAGTTTAAATTTTTTTCACATTGTATTTCAGTAAACTAAACTAAAGTAAGTGGAAGAAAAAACATGTGCCGACCCCACGTAACGTGGGATAAGGGCAGGGGAATGATGATGAATGATTATTTCAGTAAACAACTGTCTAAATAGGCCATAATTTCCAGCCCATTCTTCTAGGCTCTGGTCGTGTGGAACTGGCACCAAGAGTCACCTAGTATATAAGACGATTCTAAATTACCTATGTGATTTTACAGAATAAGAATTAGTGGACTTTGACATCTCTATATCTTGGTTTTCCTGAAATGAAATAAAAATTTCCTGAAATGAACATTTCCTGAAGTGGCTGACTTTGACATGAGGGGTTTGTCATGAGGTCGATTGATATATTCAACGGTCCTGTCATTAATTGCAGGTGGCAATAATCCTGCTGGACACGCAAGGCGCGTTTGACAGCGAGTCCACAGTGCGGGATTGCGCGACTGTGTTTGCGTTGTCGACTATGTTGTCTTCAGTGCAGATATACAACCTCTCGCAGAACATACAGGAAGACGACTTGCAACATTTACAGGTATTGATATGTTTTATGACGCAGCTGTTACCCGCGGCTAACCATAAGTGGCAGACATCGGTTTTGATTTGTCTTTATTTATTTGAAAGCACGAAGCATAATTTGTGTACTTACTGACTAAAATATCTATCTGAAGTCAAACTGAAACTCGAAATTCGAGTTCTAAGCAGTAGCTTTTAAATTATTCTTAAAATTTGTACATGTTGATGACAAAATCTGTTTTTTTTTTTTTTATAAAAACTCATATACTTACCTTTGATTTTTGGGTGACAACTGTAATACTTTAACGGCCGGTTTCTGGAAACTCAAATCACGATTGATCCGAGTTTGACACATAGTAATTATTCGATTTTTTCGTTGATCATCGTTCGAAAAACCGGCCGTCAGAGTTACATTGTGTGTTCCAGCTGTTCACAGAATACGGCAGACTAGCGTTAGAAGACAGCGGTAGAACTCCCTTCCAGCGGCTGCAGTTCCTAGTGCGAGACTGGAGCTTCCCTTACGAGGCGTCCTACGGGGCCCAGGGCGGCATGGAAATACTGCAGCGGAGGCTAAAGGTAACCTTTAGTCATAGGTCTGAGGAGATAGGTGTGGTATCTCCTACAAAAAGGGAAGATCTTCCACGCCGAGCGACCTTTGGCTCGGGGTCCGAGGATCGATGGATAGTCATCGGTTCTATTACTTATGTCCAAACTCCGCGATAACTTCGTTTGCGCGATCTCTAGGATTTGTCGCCATCTGTTGGTCTGTTGCGTACACTACGATGTAGTTTACCATGTAGCGATATAGATGGCGCTACAGGTCTTTACACTTGGTATACACACAAGTAGGCATTGGTTCTTTCCAGCTGTTGAAAATAAAGCTTTGATATAGCTTTCTTCTAGCTGCTAAACTATGTAAAAGAGTTTTCCAGCGGTTAAGCACAAGCTTTAGTATAGTTATTTACCAGCAGCTGCAGTTTCTTGTTCGAATTGGAACTTTCTTTAGTGTTTATTAGACATACAGCAAAAAAGGCTGGTTTTTTCAACTCATAGGTCTTTACACCTGCTAAACTACTTCCTTCCAGCAGTATTTTGTGCAAAGCTGGAGCTTCTCTTGTTTGACATATGTGGGCCAACATTATGTTGTGGAAAAAAAATCAATGAAACGCTACTTCTATATAATTTAGCTTTAGGATTTCAACAAACGGTGATCTCGACCTTCTACCCACCTCTATGGTTAAGAGGCTGTAGGTATGTAAGTTCATCAATATCTACAGGTGTCGGACAAGCAGCACCCCGAGCTACAGTCGCTTCGGAAGCACATAACGTCGTGCTTCTCCGAAATCGCGTGCTTCCTGCTGCCGCACCCGGGACTCAAGGTGGCCACCAACCCACACTTCGATGGCAGGCTGCAAGGTACAACACATGACAGCGTCCCGTTTATCGGAGAATGGGTGAAAATGGCCCATAACGCTGTTTAAATCATACATACAGTTCTTTGGGGGTTTTAAGCTAAAAGCTAGTCAAAATCAAAAATACTAAAACGTGGAATTAAAGTGTGTTTATAAACAAAACTTCAAAGTATTTTAATCATTTATAGGATTTTCCCGTTTTTTCTGTACACTCACCCCTCCCCTCGTTCCGCGCCTACATCTCCTACGTTATAGAACAGAGTTAACAATATGTAAACCAAGATGTTTATTTGGTAAATAACTCATTTAGACTGTCCAGTGTGAATTTAATCCAGATTAAAAACAATACATTATTAAAACATTCGTCAAGCTGAGGCGCTTCTCAAAACTCAAACTATTAAAACTTATTCCAGATATAGAGTCAGAGTTCAAGCGCAACCTCCAGCAGTTGATCCCCATGCTGCTGTCTCCGGAGAACCTGGTGCCCAAGCTCATCAACGGGCAGCGCGTGAAGGCACGAGACCTGCTGCAGTACTTCAAGTCCTACATGAACATCTACAAGGGGAACGAGCTGCCCGAACCGAAGAGTATGCTTGTTGTGAGTATCCTCCATTATATCACGATTAAACAACAAATTCTATTTTGAGCAATTGTTCACACACTTTTTCTACTTCTTTCTAAATATATGCTACATTAAAGATAAGCTCTAAGAGACACTTAAAATCGCGAAGCTTAGAAACAAAAAACATTGTTATATAAACAGTCTTACTCCTAAGTTGATTTGAAATGAGCTGAGCTGGCTACTACTAAGAAACCAAATTCACGAAACAATGTCAAAACACATTCTCAATATTGTAAAAATTATAGCTAAAAATGGCATATAACATACCCAAACTATACCGCGGGCACTACATACCCAAGTATACCGCGGGCACCACATACCCTAGAACACCGCAGGCATAACATACCCAAGTACACCGCGGGCACCACATAACCAAGTATACCGCGGGCACCACATACCCTAGTACACCGTGGGCATTACATACCCAAGTATACCGCGGGCACCACATACCCTAGTACACCGCGGGCATCACATACCCAAATACACCGCGGGCATCACATACCCAACTACACCGCGGGCACTACATACCCAAGTATACCGCGGGCACCACATACCCTAGTACACCGCGGGCACCACATACCCTAGTACACCGCGGGCATCACATACCCAAGTATACCGCGGGCACCACATACCCTAGTACACCGCGGGCATCACATACCCAACTATACCGCGGGCACTACATACCCAAGTTTACCGCGGGCACCACATACCCAAGTATACCGCGGGCACCACATACCCTAGTACACCGTGGGCATCACATACCCAAGTATACCGCGGGCACCACATACCCTAGTACACCGCGGGCATCACATACCCAAATACACCGTGGGCATCACATACCCAACTACACCGCGGGCACTCCATACCCAAGTATACCGCGGGCACCACATACCCTAGTACACCGCGGGCACCACATACCCTAGTACACCGCGGGCATCACATATCTTAGTACACCGTGGGCACCACATACCCAAGTATACCGCGGGCACCACATACCCTAGTACACCGCGGGCACCACATACCCTAGTACACCGCGGGCATCACATATCTTAGTACACCGTGGGCACCACATACCCTAGTACACCGTGGGCGTCACATACCCAAGTATACCGCGGGCACCACATACCCTAGTACACCGCGGGCATCACATACCCAAATACACCGCGGGCATCATATACCCAAGTATACCGCAGGCACCACATACCCAACAACACCGGGGGCATCACATACCCAACTACATCGCGGGCACCACATACCAAATACACCGCGGGCATCACATAACCAAGTATACCGCGGGCACCACATACCCAAGTATACCGCGGGCACCACATACCCTAGTACACCGCGGGCACCACATACCCTAGTACACCGCGGGCATCACATATCTTAGTACACCGTGGGCACCACATACCCTAGTACACCGTGGGCGTCACATACCCAAGTATACCGCGGGCACCACATACCCTAGTACACCGCGGGCATCACATACCCAAATACACCGCGGGCACTACATACCCAAGTATACCGCGGGCACCACATACCCTAGTACACCGCGGGCACCACATACCCTAGTACACCGCGGGCATCACATATCTTAGTACACCGTGGGCACCACATACCCTAGTACACCGTGGGCGTCACATACCCAAGTATACCGCGGGCACCACATACCCTAGTACACCGCGGGCATCACATACCCAAATACACCGCGGGCATCATATACCCAAGTATACCGCAGGCACCACATACCCAACAACACCGGGGGCATCACATACCCAACTACATCGCGGGCACCACATACCAAATACACCGCGGGCATCACATACCCAACTACACCGCGGGCACTACATACCCAAGTATACCGCGGGCACCACATACCCTAGTACACCGCGGGCACCACATACCCTAGTACACCGCGGGCATCACATACCCAAGTATACCGCGGGCACCACATACCCTAGTACACCGCGGGCATCACATACCCAAATACACCGCGGGCATCACATACCCAACTATACCGCGGGCACTACATACCCAAGTTTACCGCGGGCACCACATACCCAAGTATACCGCGGGCACCACATACCCTAGTACACCGCGGGCATCACATACCCAAATACACCGCGGGCATCATATACCCAAGTATACCGCAGGCACCACATACCCAACAACACCGGGGGCATCACATACCCAACTACATCGCGGGCACCACATACCAAATACACCGCGGGCATCACATACCCAACTACACCGCGGGCACCACATACCCTAGTACACCGTGGGCATCACATACCCAAGTATACCGCGGGCACCACATACCCTAGTACACCGCGGGCATCACATACCCAAATACACCGTGGGCATCACATACCCAACTACACCGCGGGCACTCCATACCCAAGTATACCGCGGGCACCACATACCCTAGTACACCGCGGGCACCACATACCCTAGTACACCGCGGGCATCACATATCTTAGTACACCGTGGGCACCACATACCCAAGTATACCGCGGGCACCACATACCCTAGTACACCGCGGGCACCACATACCCTAGTACACCGCGGGCATCACATATCTTAGTACACCGTGGGCACCACATACCCAAGTATACCGCGGGCACCACATACCCTAGTACACCGCGGGCACCACATACCCTAGTACACCGCGGGCATCACATATCTTAGTACACCGTGGGCACCACATACCCTAGTACACCGTGGGCATCACATACCCAAGTATACCGCGGGCACCACATACCCTAGTACACCGCGGGCATCACATACCCAAATACACCGCGGGCATCATATACCCAAGTATACCGCAGGCACCACATACCCAACAACACCGGGGGCATCACATACCCAACTACATCGCGGGCACCACATACCAAATACACCGCGGGCATCACATACCCAACTACACCGCGGGCACTACATACCCAAGTATACCGCGGGCACCACATACCCTAGTACACCGCGGGCACCACATACCCTAGTACACCGCGGGCATCACATACCCAAGTATACCGCGGGCACCACATACCCTAGTACACCGCGGGCATCACATACCCAAATACACCGTGGGCATCACATACCCAAGTATACCGCGGGCACCACATACCCTAGTACATTGCGGGCATCACATACCCAAATACACCGTGGGCATCACATACCCAAGTATACCGCGGGCACCACATACCCTAGTACACCGCAGGCATAACATGATTCAAATATAGCGACCAGCGTAAATTCGAAATCGAGCTCGTTTTCGTTACTGGAGTCAGCGGTAAGGCCCCTGGGTCCTACCGTTTAGTTAAATAGATAAATAAAACCTTTATTGCACACAAAAGAAGATTTTACACACAAGAAACATTAAATCTACAGCACAATGGGCGGCTTTATCGCTAAAAGCGATCTCTTCCAGGCAACCTTTGAATGGACATGAATTGAGAAAATTATAAGACGTTTATGTATTCGAGTATAATGTTGTTAGGCGACGGCGGAGGCCAATAACCTGACCGCGGTGGCGGAGGCCAAGGAGGTGTACACGACGCTGATGGAGGAGATCTGCGGCGGCGCCAAGCCATACCTGCAGACGCAGCTCTTGGAGGCCGAGCACTCGAGGATCAGGTACATACTACAATTAAAAAAAATCGTCTATATCTCTCTCACAAAGTGTACAAGTATGATTTAGTATATAATAAACAAGAAAAGAAAGTTGAAGACAAACTTTGTGAGAGACTGGTGCCTGAGTTAGATTCATGGAATCTGTTAATATTCCATGTTAGTATAACAATTTACGGTTAATATAACATATTGCACGCTCTGACAAAAGGCAAAATGTACGCAGTATTCATTAATTTGTGACTAAGAACTATTGTACCCACATTTTATGCAAATAAATAAATGATTATGATTACTAATGCACGAAGAGTACCTAAACAACTAGAGTATGTGTTTGATGAGTGTGTTTATTTCATTTTGATTCTCTTTTAATTTTAAATACCATATTCACACTAAAGTAACAGATCCTGTCAGAATTGTGAGAAGCTACAAAGGCAATGTCAACTGTGCTGATTGATTTAATTGTTTGTTTACAGAGATAAGGCGCTCCATGCTTTCCACTCTAAACGTAAAATGGGAGGCGAGGAGTTCAGTCAGTCTTACAGTACGCAACTTACACAGGTAATTTGAACTAGACTAAGAATTTGCACATTTTCACATAAACGTTGTATGAAGAATAATGAAGATCACTTCTAACTATCTAGACTAGAGTATATGTATACTACTTTTTACACATCACACTCTACATAAGAGACATATTACACGGATTCTTATCTCAAAAGTTTATGTAGTCATGTTATTGTGATTTTTAGTAGGTACTAGAGTCGCAAGGAACAGGAATGAATGGCATAATAGAGAGGAGGTCTATACTCAGCAGTGAGTGCCAACGAGCTGAAATGATGATGACTAATACCAAGAGATGTTTACCGATGTGTACCGTACCTAAATACAGTGTTTTTTTGTCAGGACTTAGAGGAGCAGTTCAACCAGTTCAAATCGCACAACGAGAGTAAGAACATCTTCAAGGCGGCGCGCACGCCCTCCGTGTTCTTCGCGATCGCGATGGTCTTCTACGTGGCGAGCGGCATCTTCGGCCTAGTGGGGCTCTACCCCATCGCCAACCTCTGCAACCTCGCCATGGGGTTCGCGCTCATCACGCTCGTTATGTGGGCTTATATTAGGTAACATTATATTACCAAACTTCACCTTAGCATTTTTTCAATTGTTTCGTATTTTTTTTTTCATTTAATTTTATACTTCATCATTATAAGCAAGAAGCAGAAGTAATGTAAACTACATTTCTGATTATGTATGTTATTCATCAATGTATATCTTTCGACAATGGAGGAGTCTAAAAACATGTCTATGTACGTTTTACGCTTATATTTTTATGTAAATGAATCAATTGTTCAATTTCGTAAATTACAGATACAGCGGAGAAATGCGAGAGTTCGGTGTCACTATAGACGAGTGCGCTAACGTGCTTTGGGAAACTGTAAGTAATGCCTTTAGGGCTATATTTCACCGGGACGGCATGGCGGCGCAACCAGTCGGCGCCAACAACAAAATGTATACAGCTCTATAGAGAGTTATTACTCACCTGGTGTCCGTTTGGTCGCGCAACCAAACGTACATTTTGTTGGTGGCGGCGACTGGTTGCGCCGCCATGGCGTCCCGGTCAAATATAGCCCTTAAACGGATGTAAGCTGTGTATTCCAAGTAGGTATTTAACCCAATACCAGCGCCTAGCTATCTACAAGTGGCTAGGCATTATGCTGAGTCGGGGCCCTTTTGCTGCTGTAGCACACAAGCTTGTTTTTTGTTTTTGTTTTGTGTGCTATGTGTGGTAAATAAATAAATGTCGATGTCAATAATATTGCAGGTAATGAAGCCGGTGTATCAGACGTGCCTCGAGAAGGGCATGGAGCACGCGGCCGCGGCGGCTGCGGACCGCCTGGGCCCCCCCACCCCCACCCCCACCGCCAACGGCAAGCACAAGCTGTTGTGATGTCAGTCGGCGGGCGCGGGGCCCGACTGCCACTCGTGACACCCACTCGTGACGTGCACGCCGACAACACTCGCCTTTCATCTTACACTGACGAGATATGAGCTTGTGACATTGATGTGATCGCGTGTGGCTTAGTTGCGACACAGGTTTAAATGGCGGTAAATATTTAATCGTCGTGACACAGGTTTAATCTTCGCGGTGGAAATTTAATCGTCGTGACATAGGTTTAATCTTCGCGGTGGAAATTTAATCGTCGTGGCACGGAAATAATTAAGTTTCCGACATAGATTTGGCCGCAGACGTGACACGATGATGCGCGATTTAATCGTGCAGACACGTGTTGGTTTACACGATCGCCGCCGTCGCATGAACTTACTCATGGTATAGGTTGTGTAGTGGCGTCACGAGCCATCCCGCGCTTTATTGTCACGTGTCGCGGGGAAGCCATGAGCTGACGAAGCCGTGAAGTGAATCTAAAATCCTACAAAGTGACGGCTTTGCAGCCTATAATGACAGCCGGTAATGACGGCCAGTGTCGGGTGTGAACTATGTGGGACGTTGGATTGTGTGTGGAGTGCGGAGTGCTTGAGGAAATTCAAGGTGCGATTTCCGGGAGGTTGCTCAACTGTGCGAAAAGGTGAGGTGTTAATATTTAACACCTGTATTATATTTTCAAAAATCTGTTAAATCGAATATTGTTATTATTGACGTTTTTCAAAAAAATGCTGCTTAATATTTATTATCGAACGAAATCGAGCAGTAAAATTAGATAAGTGATTGTCTCCCATAATTGGCTTTAAAAAACTATTTACAAAATCTTTCCGACGAATTAAACCTTAAAGAATCTTCAATTAGAAATACCTCACGGAAATCTGCACCATATTAAAAAGTGCAAAGTGACTATAGTTCTTCCTATGAAAGTTAAATGTGTGTAATATACTAAATGATACTTGGGTCTCAATAAGTGCTCAGATAGTGTTAATAAGAAACAAGATTTCTCTGTTTAATTGACTATCCGTATCATCAAAAAAACTCATTTCTTGTCTCAAAAAACCTTAATTCCTCAGAATATCTTATATGTCAATGTCAAAGTTGACATAACTAACGGATGTTCGTATTAAAAACTCGGCAAATGATACGTGAAGCATATTTTAGGATTAGTAGAGCAGCCCATTTTATGTCTTATGTCATTGGGAATATGGTTGATGTTAACGCGTACCTACTAAGTAATACTAACTACCCTCATTGGTGTTTATTCTGTGCAAGAGACAATCCACATTAAATAACAGTTTCAGGCAGAAAATTCAACTTTATCTGCATTGATATAACATTTAGTATTGCTTGACATTCTTATGAAGGTTTGACAAAAGGTATCCAATAAACCGAATAAAGTTTGTGTTTTAAACTAAATTGAAGTATTTGTAAACTTTTGTAATATTATTCTCTTGTAATATAATATATTCAAAAAAATTCAGAAATATGCAGACAATAATTTGTTGGTCTGTGCTAGGGCTGCCATCCGTCCGGGTTTCCCCGGATTTGTCCTAGTTTGGAAGACGTCCGGGGAGCGTCCGGGCGGGATTCAGATTGTGATCCGGGTGCAACGCGGACTTTAAAACACACTATTTCATATCAAGATGCAAGTAAATGAAATGTACTGAAATGTCCGGGGTGAAAGCTCCAAAATCCGGGGAACAGACGCTTACGGTCCTGGGGGCAGATTTTAGAGATGGCAGCCCTAGTCTGTGCTGAAGTAGCCCAGTTTAGGTGACCAACTCGCCTAAGCTGGTCCTTTTAATGGTATCGCTAAAGGAGCTTTATCTAGTATTTTTGTTCATGAAAGTGTATTATTGATTTAAATAACTAGGATATGAGCGTAATGACAATATTATATCAGTTTTAGAAAAGTGCACGGAATATACGCCACTGTGGCTTGTGTTCACCACATAAATAACCAGCCGTTTAAATAAATAACTTAGTGTGCTTGCATGCATGCTGATAGAAATGAACGTTTATACTGCTATTGTGAACATTGTCTAGTCTAGACTATAAAATAAACTTTGACTTTAGACGCAAGACGCATGTCAGTTAAATTTTGGAAATAAAACTCACGACGCTACGTGAATGCTGATATCAGCAATCACGTAGCGTCGTTTATTATATCAGTGATAAAGAATAATTTCCAATAACTATCGATAATTACTGAAAAAATATCTGAAACAAAAGATGATTTTGGGAGTTCATTAGTTTAGTTTCATCGTCATATCAGCCTGTAGCAAACTAAACATGTTGGACATGCCTTATTGTCCATGTGTTATGTAATGGTTATGTTAACCGCTGGTTAGTGTTGGTGAACACCAGCCTTGTATCATTTAAAACAAGTGATATCGTCCGGTGAAGGGGGATTATTAAATTTAATTGTTTGTACAGATAGTGAATTTTAATATAGCATAGTTTTTAATGCTTCACTGACCCGCCTTAAATGATATTGGTGTAGTTGGTATTCTTAGATATCTCTTGAATTTTAAACTCTAACAGTAATTTCAATTAGTATACCTATTGGCCGCGAGGAATAACCTAGAATCATCTAGTATATAAGACGATTCAAAATGATCATGATTTTACTGAAAAAAGAAATAATGACTACGATTATTGCAAGATCAACTTTTGTACCAATAATTTTGCTTGTATTCAAGAGTTTATTGCGTATATTTAGTTTTAAAATCGATCAACATTGACTGGCTTCAGCTCTAAATGGCTAAAAGTTTGACTCGCTTCTAAGAATACCAGCTTACAGAATACATTTGTTTCTAGGCTGATGAAGCATTAATTGATTCTTAAAGAATAACGCTAATTGTAATGGAAATTAAAGCAATTGGAAGCGGTCGCTGTTCCGTTCTGGATTCCGCTATGAATAAGCTTAGTTATCTTTAAATTAATATAGATTATGCACCTTAAAACAATACCCTCTTTTTGGGTAGGTACTGTAAATAAATCTAAAGGCTCTGGCAGACAGCGGGAATCGGTAAAGAATGGCGATCCGTTAGAGTCCCCGCAGACTGCAGACTTTTTATCGGCCGATAGTTTGGTCGGCTTCTTAATCAGTATGAAGACTGAATCACTGTACATGTGCGCATCTGCATACATCTTCATACTGATTAAGAAGCCGACCAAACTATCGGCCGATAAAAAGTCTGCAGTTTGCGGGGGCCCTTAGTGTTAATTGTAAAGAAAATAATGTTTTATGTTTGCACAAATGTATAACTCCTCTGTTCTGTTCACGTTTTTTAAGGATTCATTTGTTTTAGGCTCTACAGATCGTACTTAAGTCGGTTGTTGAGTAAACAGGGTGTTTGTATGCAAGATGTTTCTTATTTGGGTCGTTGGTGAGATTGGATTCGTTTTGAAAGCTTATAAACCTTACAACGCATCTATCGGTAAATGATTGATTAAAATAAAACTGTATTATATCACCGTAGTATGTGCGCTAAATACAATTTTAGTGTAAGCTAATAAATCAAAAATCATGTACTGATATTTCAAGGTATTTTTTTCAAAAGCTCCATTTATCGGCCCAAATTCGGACTTTTATCTTGAATATGCTGTAGTTTCGTTTGGTTCAAGTATGTTTTTAACTTTCAAATTATGTGTGTTCATTTAAATATTTTATACACTTGTTTTACAAATCTTTTGTCGAGATACTAAACAGTCGTTGACTATAAAATATATGGGCATGCCTTCTCGATGTGATTTCAGCATGTAATAGGTTTCATTTTAAAATATGAAACAGATTTTATCATGTATTTATGACGAATATATCCTAAATCAATGTTTTTGTTTGTCTGTTTGCTTTTTATTGTAAAGTTTGAACTGGATTCGTGCCAGGAACTCTCTTTAACCCGCGGATTAAATGGCAAGTCTTGAGGAGAGTTTTCAGCATGCGTCTGGCGCCGGCCTTAGAGTGTCGAGAGCTTTGTTCGACTTTTGTAAATAGTTTTTAAATTGTGAACATATCTTATTTACTGTGGTTTTATACTAGACAAATAAATTTATTTTTCTAAAATATGTGCCAATGTGTGGATATAGTTTCGGCGGGAGTGGGAGCAAACGTTTTGTTGTGAGATGTAATAGTTTATTTTGTTGATTTAACGGAATAAATTTGGTTTGTACTATTAAATTCACTTTGTATTTATTATTTTCTCCACACTTAGAAGCTATTTTATTCCAATAGCTGCCTGATTTACTAGGACTTTTAAATAACTATATAAATAACATTCTTGCATTTTTGCTATAGTTTATAAATGGTAGGTATTATTTATTTTGATTATTTTTTGCTAAGCCAGAAGGTATTAATTACAAACGATAAAGTTAACATTATGCTATAATTAATTAATAGTTAACGATATTAGTTAACACGAAATTTATGAGAAAAAACAGTAAAAATCACTCAAATACGTTAGATCATTTATTCATAATTTTATAGTTATTTAAACACATTACATGTAAATTGTAACAAAAATGTGAAATAAATTAATTTAATGACTTATTTTACACATGAGCTTTTACTTATTAACATCCAAATATACATTTTCTGGACTATTAATTAAATATCACAATTTATATTATTATAATTTTATTTCGGAAGACATAATATTGTCGAATATCGGTGTAACTGCAGTAAGTAAACTGTATCACAGTTGATTTAAAACAGCTGGTACAAAGTAACTACTTATAAATAATAGAGCAGGATAATTGGCAAGTTAGCAGGGACTTTGACAAGCGTTATATTATTTTATAGCGCAAATTCTCGAAAATGTGCGCACTATATTGTCATAAGAATCTCACCTGTGAGAAATGTATGTAACTTATGTGGTAATCAAGACATAATATAGCTCTAACTTTCTATAAAATAGATCGTCAAAATGTGCTTTTTTGTTCATCATCAATAACTAACCTATACACTTTCTCAACCAGCTTTCAAACAAACACACACACACACACCCTCTCACAACTTCAGCTATCTTCATAAGATCTGCTTCATTATTAAGTTATATTATTATAACTATATCTGTACCCCAAGTACGAGTTTGTGCACACACGGATCGTAGAGACGCAATCGCCGAGCGCCACCGATTTTGTATGGAGATCCAAGCTTCTCAAGAAATCTGCTAGGGGCGCTGCTTGGATCTCCATACAAAATCGGTGGCGCTCGGCGATTGCGTCTCTACGATCCGTGTGTGCACAAACTCGTACTTGGGGTACTGGTCAAAGTCAAAAAGTCAAAGTCAAAAATTACTTTATTCAGTAAAATCACAAGGATCATTTAGAATCGTCTTACATACTAGGTGATTCTAGGTGCCAGTTCCACGCGACCAGAGCCTAGAAGAACGGGCAAGAAACTTACGGCCTGGTTCCTACCGTTTTTTTATATGATCCTTCTTACAAAGAATTACAATTAAATTAAATTAAGTACTGAAGTTTCAGTGCGGTGTCAATTTAACTTAGTAATGATACACTAATGAGTTTAAAAAAAAAGAAGTATAATAAAGCTATACGTAAATCAAAAAGACAGCACACGCTTCGCTTCAGATACAAATATACTACAAAGTACATAAGCAAGGCAAGAGAACATTACTAACATCACAAATCGACAAAGTTGCTGTTGACGGGTGGAGCGACATCAGGCCATGCAGTTTTGTCATTAATATAGCTGTCTAAGGTATAATACGCCTTTTTTATAAGATTATTTTTAATGTATGTTTTAAATTTTCTAACTGAGAGTTTTGTTGCATTTTCGGGGAGTTTATTATAAAAACGCACGGCACCCCCCACAAACGACCCACTCACCCTCCAAAGCCGGAACCCAGGGACGCACAATTTATATTTGCCTCTAGTGTTCACACCATGAACCTCACACTTTTTCAAAAAGCTATCTTTATTTTTATGAGTGTACAATAAGACTTCATAAATATATTGTGAAATTACTGTTAGAATACCAATCTCCCCAAACCGCTCCCTCAACGAATCCCGCGGTTTCATTTTATAAATGGCACGTATAGCCCTTTTTTGCAAAACAAATATAGTTTGTATATCAGCTGCTTTACCCCAGAGAAGTATACCATATGACATCACACTATGGAAGTAACTGAAATAAACCAACCTAGCTGTCGTTTCATCAGTGAGCCATCTTATCGTACGAACAGCATAAGCAGCTGAGCTCAGCCTACCAGCAAGCGTTCCAATATGTGGAGCCCATTGCAATTTCGAATCAATATTTAGGCCTAAGAAGACAGTAGAATCAACAAGATTAAGTGACTCTCCATTCAATAAAATATTGGTTGGTCTTTGAACAACATTCGGCAGAGTGAATTTCATGCATTTCGTTTTCTTAGCATTAAGTAACAGATTATTAACAGTAAACCAGTTAAGTACTTGCGAAAGAGATACATTTACGTCATCGTAGTCAGTCTTTTGTCTATCTACTTTAAAAATTAAGGAGGTGTCATCTGCAAACTGTACTATGTTACATAGCTTTTGAACATAAGAGGCAAGGTCATTAACGTAGACTAAGAATAAGAAAGGTCCCAATATCGAGCCTTGTGGCACTCCCATATCAATGATTGGACTGTAACAAATATCTCCGTCATCATGACTGCTTGTCCCGAGGAGTCATGGAAGCATATGCAGCCACTGCTGGGTTACTGCTCATTGAGTCCATCGCTGCTCTGGTCAGCTGGAAAGTAAATAAATTAATAAATATTCATGGACAATTCACACATCACACTCTAGTTCCAAACTAAGCGCAAAGCTTGTGCTATGTAAACTAGACTGCTGATAGAATACCTACTTATATATATATATATTTTGTAAATACACACATAGAATACATAGTAACACCCAGACACAGAAGAAATATTTAGAAAGTAAAGAATCAATAAATATTCATGGACATATCACACAACATGAACGAATTAATCGACTAACATAGCGGAACAAGCTGTCTACAATGGAATAATTTGAAAACGATCATTTTTTTAGCTGTCTTAAAAAAATGAGTTGTAAACTAGCAAACAGCTATTAAAGATATCATAAATAGCTATCTACGTAGTACTGAGATAAGAAGTATGTAGGTGTCTAGGTCTACTCTAGGTACATAATATTTAAAAACTTACATATCCACGTAATGTGTCTGCGATATCGTCTAATTGCACGCCGATATCCCTCATATTTCCAGATATCCTGTAATAAAAACCAACATTAGCAATGGTAATATAAAGCCTTGAAAATTTAATCCGTTGCAATTTTAACTAAGTTTCATCCAAATCGACTATCGATACGACAACGCGATCTAATAGGTACCTACATTCAAACTTCTCATATTTATAAAATAGCTAAATAGTTACAACTTGGTCAGAAGTCAAGATTTTAAATGACACTTACCTAGTGTACACCCATAGGACCAGCATCACCATAGCAGATATAGCAGCGCCCTGGCCCAGGGCCACTACAGTCTGCAGTCCCAGGGCTCCGCCCAGCAACGATAGAATGTAGCCGAGGATGGCTAGGGCTCCGAACACGGCCGGAGTGCCGACTATCCGGAATATGTTCTTCCCTTCGTTGTGAGCACGGAGTTGCTCGCACAGTTCATCTAACTCCTGAAATGCAAGAAAAATGGGTTCAAATGTTTGTTAAAATTACGTACCTGAAACAAATGACTAATATCAAGTTTCTGGTTTTACAAACTTCAGAGTTCAAAAAATCAGCCAAATGCAAATCGGAATCGTGCACGAAGGGATCCGTTCCGCGCCATTTTTACCATTTCAAATTTATCAATATCAATACGCCGTTATCAGTAGGTACTTACCTACCGAGCAAAAACTAACAAAAAAAGTAGACACTTTTTGTGTTTAAGAGCCCACAAAATAAATACTTACCCGTCTTTTTTAGTTTTGCTGTTAAAGTGGTAACAGGAAAACATCATCTGTGAAAGACCTTTTAGAAGACAGTTTAAAAAAAATGTAGGTACGTACTTTTGCCAAGGACGTTCAAATATTACCAGCTCACCTTAACCAATTGCTCAGCATATCTATCTTCGAGCTCCTGGCCGCCCATTTTCTTGCGGCTCCTGAAGGCGTGCAGCGCCTTGTCTCTCACCCGGGAGTGCTCGCGCTGCAGCGCGGCGGGCTGCAGGTAGGGCTTCGCCCCGCCGCACACCTCGTCCATCAGGCTCTCGTACACGTCGCGCGCGTCTGCTAACGCTGATAGATTGTTGGCTTCTGCTGTTGCCTGCGGATTATATTCAGTTAAGTACTAAATCTATTAAAAAATCACCCTAAAACGTATATGCTAATAAAAATAACTTGTACCTAAACTAGTCCGTAGTGAAGTAAATAATAAAATAAAGAAATATTCACGGATATTTCACACATTACGCTCAAGTACCAAATTAAGCTAATTTTGAGGACCTAAATTGCTAAACGAATATTTTTTTGTAAAAACCTACGTAGTAACACCCAGACACAGAACAAATATTAGCGTTCATCACACAAACGTTTATTTTCGATGGGGATCGAACCCACGACCAACTGAGCTGATGCCTGTCGTGGTATGTACCTACCTAATGGAAATAAAGAATTCACGAAAGTAAAATATTTTTCTTAATTAGTTAGGTACCTCTAGAATGCTCTTAGGCTCCGGCAGCTCGGATCCGTTGAAGACCTTCAGGTAGACCTTGAAGTAATGCAGCAGGTCCTTAGCCCGGACCCGCTGGCCTTCGATCAGCTTCGGAACCAGTCGCTCCGGCGCCAGGAGTTCCGACACCAGCTGTCTCAGACTCTGCTTGAACTCAGGGCTAATGTCTGAACAAATACATTTGAAATCATATACCATCATTTACCTATTCATATTTACAACAAAATACGTTTTCTGAATATCTTGCGGAAATCAGAATACTTACTTAGTTTATTTGCTGAATGTAAGCTGATGTAAGTAAATGCTAATATTGGTCTTAAATGTATTTAGAAATATAAATCAGTTACATTCTACCAGTCACAGTCCTGGTGTGCATACATATCATACAATTCCATGTCAATAATAATACAAATTGCAGTAGAAAAGGTAATCGTTATTAAAATCAAGATAGACCTACATTCAAGGGCATTAATACAACGGCATAAAGTTTCTAACTAAGCACTTACTGGCAAAAAAACTACACAAACCACAGAGGCATCTCCTCGCTCACAGAGCACGTGAATGATCTAAATAAATAGGTTCCAAATGTACCTTTAAGGTTTCCGTTAAACTGTGGGTTGGTGGCGACATTAAGTCCTGGATGCGGCATGAGGAAACACTCCAGATCCTCGAAGCACGCCGCGATGTACTGGCGGAGTGTCTGCAACTCCTGGTGTTGACCCTCGTGGACCTGGCAGATGATTACTGATACATGATACTGTTTTATTAACATGCCTAGTACCGATTACATAGGGACCATAAAATACTACACACATAACAGAGAACTTACCTATACATACATATGTATAATAAGCCAAACTAAAAATAGCCAATAGACACAACTAAATGAATTCTAAATAGTTTCATTACAGATTTTATTAATCCCCAAAATTTACAGAACTTCATACGAGAATGCAAAAGTTCAGTTTTTTTTCCTTAACCTATATTGTCCCACTGCTGGGCAAAGGTCTCCCCCAAAGTCTTCCACTCATCCCGGTCCTTGGCGACATTCCACCAATCTTTTTCGTGGTCGTCCAGGTCATCCTTCCAACGCCTTTTTTGCCGACCTCGCCGTCGCCTTCCGACCTCCGGCACCCATGGGGTGACGATGTTAAAAAGTTCAACTAAGGAAAAAAAATCGAAGAGGAAGAAGAAGAATACCTCAAGCCGCTTGTCCAGCAGTCGCTTCCCACCAGCCGCTCCATACGGGTACTCGTACGGAAAGCTCCAGTCTCGTACCAGGAACTGCAACCGCTGGAAAGGTTTGCCCTCACTGCTCTTCTGCACCAGTCTACCGTAGTCTGTGAACAGCTGGAACGGTACACACATTTTTCTATTTATTTATTTACGTAAAACCAATTGCTATCTATTAATAAACTAGATTAAGATTAATGAAATGAAGAAACCAAATTGCAGGTTTTTACCGTCTATCGTGATCTAAACATGCAGCTATAGTATACCCCTTAGAATTATACAGACATCATATTAATATTTCAAAATAATCTTAAAAAACCTCTTAGAATAATCAGCAAACATTAAAGACACTACGTAGAAACAAACCTGAAGATGCTGCAGATCGTCTTCCTCGATGTTCTGCGAGAGGTTATAGACCTGCACCGACGATATCATGGTGGAGAGCGCGAACACGGTCGCGTTGTCGCGCACAGTCGACTCGCTGTCGAACGTGCCTTGCGTGTCCATCAGGAGAATCACCACCTGGAACCAGTCATCATACCTGTACCCGTCACAGCAACCGGAATCTTGCAGTTGTTTCTTCCAGGGTGTTGTGGCAACATAACAGGTGCTTTTGATATTCAAAGTTGATATTTGGGTGCCATCTACATCCATAGATACATATGACTTCTGGGTACATATACCCAGCAGTAAAGCATTCTTCTTCTTCTTGCGTGTCAATGGCCTACACAAACAACCCTACACCAAATTCGAGTAGAATTCCGCCACTTTAATTCCCTCCTCTGTTAACGAGGTCACGCCTTATGCAGGTGGTAGCGCACAAGGGGCAAACAAGCAAATGAGACATCGTTTGGATGTCTCATTTGCTTGTTTAGTAAAGCATTGCAAAACAATGTCGACCAACAAATGGACCAACATTTCCATAGACTAAAGATTTCATACACCTATCATGGGCATCTTACGAGGTGTAAAAAAATCAAATTCCTCGTCATGTATTTACCTTATCCCCGTTCGGCAGGGTTGCCTTAAAAGGCTGCGACCACAGCAGCAGCCCCGTGGTGTGTCTGTCGGAGCCGCCGCGCCAGCTGAACCCTTTCAGAGGCTCGTCTTCCGATCCTAACCATTCTTCGGTGCTCTCTGCTACTATGTACTGGAATAATAAATAAATAATAAAAAAAGCTAGCACTCCGGGAGTGCCGGCAGAAGTGAAAACTTCAATATTAACGTTGTGTTTTCACTTTTAAGTTTTCACTTCAAAAATATAACCACAGTCGTGATTGTGTCATGTCATTGTGTCACATTCGCGCAAGCGCGAATGTGACACAACGACGAAGACAACGAAGACACACTGACACAGACACATTCACGCAAGCGCGAATGTGTCTGTGTCATTGTGATTGTGTCATGTCGTTGTGTCACATTCGCGCTTGCGCGAATGTGACACAACGGTCGTCATCGTCACGTCACGTCATGTCGCCACGTCATCGTCACGTGACGATGACGTGGCGACATGACGTGACGATGACGTGGCGACATGACGTGACGATGACGTGGCGACATGACGTGACGTGACGATGACGACGAAGCCAACGAAGACACAGACACATTCGCGCAAGCGCGAATGTGTCTGTGTCATTGTGATTGTGTCATGTCGTTGTGTCACATTCGCGCAAGCGCGAATGTGACACAACGACGAAGCCAACGAAGACACAGACACATTCGCGCAAGCGCGAATGTGTCTGTATCTTCGTTGGCTTCGTCGTCATCGTCACGTCACGTCATGTCGCCACGTCATCGTCACGTCATCGCGCAAGCGCGAATGTGTCTGTGTCTTCGTTGGCTTCGTCGTCATCGTCACGTCACGTCATGTCGCCACGTCATCGTCACGTCATGTCGCCACAACACTATTTAATTGTTTGAGTCATACGTCGCGTGACCGCAAGTGTGTTCTTTTGTCGTCTCTTGTTTTACGAGCAATGTATAAAAATTAAATAAGATCTTACGCTTTTTCGACGTCACGTGACCCTGACGCGAGTTTGAAAGTTTTTACCCACCCAGCGCCGCTAAAGAAGTTTTCACTTCAATAATGCTGGACAATCCACACAACATTATCTAGCACCAAGCTAAGCAGAGCTTGTGTTATGGGTACTAGAAGACTGACATACTTGTTTTACATACTTAGATGTATTTTTTTATACATATAAAATACCCAGACCACCCGGAATAAATATGTAGGTACAGATCGTCCAAACATTTATTCCAAGGCGGGAATCGAACCCGCAACCTCCGCGTCGCAGGCGGACCTTCGCCCGCCGCGCCACATCAGTCGTCAATGTATCAAATCAAAAGTCAGATTTTACTTATCGATTATTAAGCGTCTCCCACAATGTCATCGATCATAGGCGGCCGCAAAGCGCGTCTGTCGTAGAATATTTTAATCTAATTACCTTTTTAATTATTGTTTTTATATACACACTTATCACCGTAAAGTTTCATTGTTTATTTTACGCAGGTCAACCGTAGTACGTGACATTGCTTTGTTTGCATAGCAGCGTAGTAAACTATAAAGTGTTGATTGCGAAGTACCTATATAATATACATACATATAATGTGACGTCGCGTCGGTCGTATAGACAAGCTATTGTATACCACGAGCGCCCGATAGTAGGTAGTTAGAGCAACTAATTATTAACTTTCATCTAAATCGCTAATATATGTACCTATAACATAACAGTCGTTGTAGATCCCTGAAAAATTGGCCATATCAAATATTACACCAACCTTTTTATGGAGGTATCGGAGCAAGAAGTCAAGTAGGAAGGACTTGCCCTTCCGGAAAGCACCAGCCACTGACAGGATAACCACCGCGCGGTCTTTTATATCGTCCCTGAGGAGGAGTGCGCTCAGAGACTCCTCGTCAAGTTCGAATGTGTGTTCTGGTGCTGGAGTGACCACTTGGATGCCCCAGCCTTCCTCCAAAGACTCATCTTTTCCTGGAAAATTGGTAGATAATGATTTAAAAGTTCTTTCGAAAAGGAATATCGGGTGGAAGAACCTAGCCATCAATTACAATGAATGCGGTCGCTTCGAAATGCAATAAGTAAAGGCCTATTCACGAAAATGTCCAACACGATATGCATAGGTAGTTAATTATAGGTTATGCTCGCTCATTCATTGAAAGGTCATTATCTCTAATAATAATCATTATAAGCTTTAAAATGTTGACCGTGTCAATATTAACTGCATATGACTCACATGCTGGAGGCTATATCATAGTTACGTCATGATTTTATAGGTAAGTGTGATTAAAAAACTTTTTGGTTCTCGTAGATTTTTCAGAGATCGCCTTTGCAGAAGTACTAGTATAAGGGTCTTCTTTGTAACTACAAAGGTTTTTAATTTATAGATATCGTTTGGCACATTGCTAGTAGGTAGATAGGCTTATATAGCCTTGACTGGTGCATGCCTCTTGCCTACTCAATCTAGATAAAATGACTTATAGTCAATGTACCTTGAAGAATTCAATCTATCAATAATAATAAAACTAGGCGTTTATTAAATGCATAGGTAGTTATTAATGTTATTATAGCTTTATCTAAGCACCTAATAACTATTTTATTTATCTTGCAAATATATTGTAGGTAGGTACGTTCGAAATAGGTAAGGTAAGATGAACCATTTTGATCTTTTTACACTACACTTTTAAATTATTCTTATGAAGTATTAATTTATTTTACACTTAAAATACCTACCACATCTAACTTGCAAATTATATCAATTCAAAATAACGCACCACGACTTGTTATTTGTTCACTTGTAATAATCAAACTTTGGTTATGAATAAAAATAAACTTTATTTCCCCCCTCGTCACTACTAGGTAGGTACTAGTCGTTACTACTACTAGTCATTACTACTACTAGGTTCAGTTTGATTCACACAGTCATATTAACTAAATAAAATCACAAAGATCATCAACAGGTACCTACAACGCAACGGTCAGTACATTTTGAAGGCAAGTATTATCAAGGGCGAGTCGTCAATCGCACTGAAGTTTTACTACTGAATACCTAATCTAGTTTAAATCAAACACTCGGAAATAAACAGTTTTTGGTAGAGGAAGTGATGCTATAGATAAACATTTGATATCTAACAAGCAATTATTATAGACTTGTTTACCTCAATACGAAAACATGACACAATTCTAAAATTAGACACGAAATAATTTAAAGTTTGAATAATACTTACTCGACATTATGAAAAATCCTTGCACCTGCACTATAAATGTAGCTCAATTGTATTATCAACTTTATAAACAAATTATGTATAAAGTTGTGTACGTTTGTTTACGATTAGCTGATTTGGCTAACGCGACTACACTGGAGGAATCGAGGTCGCACAATGATGTCAGAGCCTCTGTATTGTATGTAGTGTATGATGTCATGCGTGGTGTAGCAAGTTTTACCAGACACTCACTACTAGTAAAGGTAGGCACCGGAATCGGCAATCGAAATCTCAGCGCGAATTCTACCGGAAAACTATAGACTAGCTGTTCCTTCGCCTTTAGCAGTGCAATGCCGCGCAGGGCACGTCTTCATCATACTAGTTCTGAGTAGTGCACTGTTTACAAATTAAATGTACATTATGAGACAATACGCTGCGTCCACCACATGTGTTACTCGTGACACTGTAAAGATCTTATCTTGTCTTATCTTGCCGGTGTACACGGCCATGTGAGCATCACAGAACAGAGGACTGAGCACGAATAAATGTAACAATAATTGTATTGTATTGTAACGTATTTATGACACAATGCGCGCTAACGCTGCAACGTAAACAGTAAAGCTGATATTAACACGCAGTGTGTCTCAAATACGTCACTGTTTACGATTTACGATTACGATTGTCACATCTATTGATGCTCACCCCTCTTTTATGGTGGTAGCTTTATGGTAGGAAGATTATAATATCCTAATGTAGTACATACTTCTAATACTCGATAGTTTTGCCGTTTGTAAATTGTATAATGTGACAAACTATTTCTAAATAAGGCTTACCTACTTTGGCTATGTTACATGCGTTTAGTTCTATCATCCTCTCACTGATTGTATTATAGTTATCGACTTATATTCCTAATAAATAGCAGTAATGAATGATTGGAGACAAGCTAGTTGTTACAGATAGAACCAGACCATGAAATTCTAGTAGGTTACGTAAACTATACTAACGAGTTTTATTACGTACAATAGATATACAACAAAATATACAACTGTGGTATCAACTTTTATTGACTGTGATTGATTAGTATCCCACATTATTAGAATATTGAAACACTGGCGGGGTATAATATACCCAAGCAATTTGTTGTTAAATCGGATTATTTACACTGATTTCTATGATGATGATTGGAATATCTTTTTATTGTTATCTAAACTAATATTATAAAGAGGAAAGATTTGATTGTTTGTTTGTTTGTTTGTTTGTTTGCATCGAATAGGCTCCGAAACTACTGGACCGATTTCAAAAATTCTTTCACTGTTGTGAAGCTACATTATCTGTGCTGAACATAGGCTATATTATATTTTCAAAAAAATTAGGGATCCTTACTAAAACTTCAATTATGTAACCCAAGGTGTATAAGAAATTCCTTACATCGCGTGCGCTGCGGAAACTATTGATGATAGAAAGAAATTATGTACTAAAATTTTGTAGAACACATCATCATCCACAAAAAAGTCAGCGACAGCATATGTCTAACTATTATAGATATGTCATAATAAGTGTTTTAATATCAAAAAAATATAATTAAAATGACGACGCCAGAAAACGTTCTATATTTGTACTTAGGTATTAATCCTTATCTAAATAAATTACTTTAAAATTAAGACTGCTTCAATACCTTTCTATTACTTTTTAAATTATTGAATTCGGACATTCCATTCGAAAGATATCACGAGTTCAAAAATGTAAGTACTTATTAGAAAAAAGTCAGCGGGCGCCGCGCCGGTCACGGGAGTATATGCGGGGGGTTACATACTATAGGGTCTATATTTTTTATCATTTGGAAAATACATTTATACTGAGTAACATATTAGCTATATTATAATGATATTTTTTTATATAGGCTACCCGTGCGAAGCCGGGGCGTACTACTAGTCCTATATACTGCTATAATGCGTTGGCAATAATGTTAGTGATGAAAGCCTCATAACTACTGAACCAATTTTGAAGAAACTTGACAGAAACTATAGTTCTCTTCTCTTCTCTACCGCTACTTAGAAAAGACGTAACTTCTGCGCTACTGCATAACTGGGTGAAAAGTTAATAAAACAAAAATATACCTTATCCAAACATCTTTTTAATGACACTACTATATTCCTCATTCATTTTCTCAATTCTAGGCTTCAGTTCACTTGCTCTGAGCTGTGCTGCTTTGTCGTTGGGATCTAGCTGCAGCACCCTTTGAATATCACTCCATGCTTCTTCAAATCTCTGAAATAGATTAAAGTTATTATAATTTATCCGCAGAATAGCATTTTGAGAACATATTTTGAATGTGGGATAAGGGCAGGGGAATGATGGGAACAGCATTTTCGGTTTAAAGAAGCTTTATTTACGCTTATAGAACTTTACAGATCACTTATAATGAGCTTGAACTATGTACAGTGTCAATGATGAGAACAGAATTTTGAGAAACCTGTCCTAAATCCCATGGCTTTTTATAAGCTCTGAGCTGCTTGGAAGACTGAATATTAAGCAAGACATCCAATGATGAAATGAAACTAAGCTAACCAGATACAAAGCGGAATTAATAAATAAAAAAATCACATTTTCTTTTAAAATTACAAATAAAAAATGGGCCTTTTTAAGCCCACTGGACATAATCATCGAATTTTATATCAATTAACTTGCTAGACTCTGTAAAAAGAGATGTTAGGGTCAACTCGCCTCTAGATGTGAATAAGAGATGCTCCGTCGGTACAAAGCTTTGGCACTGTCTGGGTGGAAAGAGAGAGCTCGGTTACAGAGCTCTATGGCCGCTGTATACTCGTTGTATTGAAGTTGACAGTGCGCCAGATTGTTATATAGTTTTACCTAGAAACATTGCACAATTTAAAGAACAGTCTAATTAAATATAAGTTTTAAGCATTTTAATTCTTATTAATGTAATTTAGTGTGCTAGGGTTTTATATACCCCCTAAGTCAATAAAAACTAAATAATATTGCTTTTAGGGTATGTTATACCTCAAGATGATTTTGGTGGTGATTCAATAATGTTGTAAATCTATAGCTTGATGATACTTTTTTTTGTATTTTTATCTACAATCAGTCTCAGTCTTCAGATTTGGTTATAGCAGTCTGTCTGCTTGTTGTTATAAATCCCTAATTTTTCTCTTTACTCAGTAGAATATATGCCCACTCTCCAATTACAATTATTGCTACACCCAAACTTGCGTACATTATATACTTACTATTAAGACCTTGTGTACATAATGATGACAATAAAAATACTGAATATAATAATTACCTTCAAATCAATCAACTCCTTAACCTTCTCCTCATCAATAGCCTCAGGGTCGAACGGCTCGATAGCAATCAACATTTTCAGTGCCTTGTGGAACCTTCTGAATGCATCTGGTATTCTCTTCTCTTTTACCAAGTCTACTCCTTTCTCCTACATAAATCAATTAAAAATACATATTAAAATATTAATTTCCTGTTAAACACTAAAAACTGACATTCTAGTTCTATGATCATGTATTAATGTAGGATTGGTATCAAAGAAGTAACTAGCAATCTCTTCAACCAATAACTTAATGGATAGACATAGATATATTTTTATTTGCAACCACAACACACATAAATACAGATAAATGATAATTAATATATCTAATCCAACACTCACCTTGTGATACAGAGCTGCATCATATAGCCTCTCCCACCCCCAATCGCTGATAAGCTGTTCTTCCGTTACTTCTTTTAATTCAACCCTGCATTTGATCTCCTTCACAAGCTTATTATTCCCATCTCTGTACACCATCCGAACGTCTGCAGTCTCACCACAACACATCTGCTGTAGAATCAACTCAAAATCCTTATCTATGAAGCAGTCGCAATCTCCGATCAAAACATTGCCGTTGAAATTACCGCTGAAGATATGACTCTCTGATTCGATCGGGCAAGCCTCCTCACCCTTAGTACAGGACACAGAGGATACGGAGATCTTGCAACGGGAATCCTCATACGGCACGATGCTGTAGTCACCAGGAGTTACGAGTTTCTTGAATAATTCCCTGTCAGAGCGGAAGTTGACGGTCTTCTCCTCGTACATTTTTACGATTTGCACGGTTTTCAAGAAAATAATGAAATTAGAGCAGTAGCAAAAGAAAACTGGCAAGGCGCCGCACGAACCGTAAAGATTTGATTTAGTATTAGTACTTTTATTCAAATTTAGCTGAAATATTTTGTTTGTTACATTACAATTCGATTTGTTTGCTGCTGATAATTTTATCGAGGGATTGACGTTCATTTGACTTGACGGTAGACGGTACGCTTTGATGAATGTGTGTCAGTGGAAGTCAATGTAATTTCTAGCTGTAAGTCAATTTCAAAATGGACAACGTTCCTTTCCCATAAATAATTTTTGATGTACATACTTTGATTTCATAATTTATGCATTATTAAATTTTCATTTGTAATCATTAAGTCTAAGGTCAATTTAACTATACTTTTGTGTATTTTTCAAAAAGGATTTAATCTAAAAAAAACAATGCGAAGTGATGATAAAACTCATTGGTTCTTCACCATTCCATATCATTTGTTTATATTTTGAAAAGTGTCAGAATCAGCTGTTTTTTCAGTCAATTGGAATTTTGTATTCAATTTTTATTTTGTAATTATTTTTATTTGTGTAAGAAAATGGTGCCGCAAGTTTATGTAGGAAAAAGCTGTACACAAAACTGATTCAGAGGACGAAATAACTTGACCGTTTTATTTATTATTATATTTTCCTTATCAAAACCAAGGTTTATCGGTTATTCACGATTATCACACTTCGTAAGTACATAATAGAACTTTCTTAAATTAAAATATGCTGTTTATATCTTACTGTTTACTTTAATATATTCCATCAATTACGTAACTGTCTAAACCATCCATCACCTTGAAATATATCTAATCTGTAAACTTCAGGCCATAACCTCAAAATGTGTATTTAATACACACTGTCCAGCAAACATTAGAGAGCTCTACTCGAGCAGTATATTAAATAGATTCATAAAATTGCATGTAGTTTAAAAATTTAACCTGTAACTGGCAAATACTGGATATGAAAATGAAAACCCAAGAACTGGGCTCAAATAGCCAGTGGTATACAGAAGATACCTGATGGATAGATAATGATCATCGTTTATTGCAGTAACAATGTCCTTGCTACTGAAGAGCGTGTGGCGGAATGTCCTGCGAGGCAGCTCTCTCAGCCGATCATCTCTTACACCACGGAGCCTCTCCTCAGGAAGTAAATAAACAATATTTGTTACTGCTAAACTTACAGCTAATTACATTAATATTTAATGTTTATGTTCACCTATTCTTAGGCAGTCTTGCTCTAGTTATGTATATATTTTTTTCTCTAAAATTCTAATAAGTTTCCAAAAATTCATCTAATATTGTGTGATTATAAGATTCCAATGGAATTCTCACTAATATACTTCAATATCTGATCAGTACTCCAGCCATAAAAGCTGAACATATATTTATTTATATGGAGGCTATGCAGAATAGCTGAAATCTGTAGGAATGTGTTGCCAGCTACACAACATTACCCTTTTCTTTTATAGTTTCAGAGCTAAGTCGCGGCAAGCCGGACCCCGTGTCGGCGGAGATCAAGTCTGCGGGCGGCGCGGGCGAGGTGCTGGCGTGTGTGCAGGCGCACCTACCGCACATGACGCATGCGCACATGCTGCAAGTACTGCGCACGCTCTTCGAACTGCACAAGCAGCAGGAGTGAGTACACCAGGTGTTCATTAAACATACAGCTATGTTTTTCTAATAAAAACTTGGTAGTGTTTGTTGTTGAAACTGTTTAATTTTGGAGTTGAATATTTTGTATGTTCCATATTCGACATTTTTTTTTTGTATGCATTATAGGCAAACGCTTGGCCGCAATCACATCTGATGTTAAATGATGATGTGGCCTACGGTGTAACGCGTTTGTGTTTGTTTAACGACATGTGCACATAATAGTGTATTTGTTCGTACTCATCCCCCTGGAATTACTAGTTAACGTTACGTTTTCTTTCAGATTAACAGAAAACGATACCGATTCCATAATCAGCGATCCGACGTTTGGTCTTCTCTGTCAGAACTTCAAGAAATACGCGCGTGAACTCGACGTTAACGAGACTATCGAAGCCACCAAAGTATTAGCCTTCCTCAGGGTGCCAGCCGACACCGTCATCGTTCAAACCCTGTTGCAGATGCTGCGATGTAACATCAATCTCCTCAACTTACGACACATCATGTTTCTAGACTTTGTACTCGGCAGATACGAAAGAAACAATCATTTAGTAGACGCGCTCAAGCTGGCGTTACCCCTAGCCTTCCAAATCCACCTACCCCTAGAACTAGATAACCAAGATCTGCCACTTTTAAAAGACATGCTTTCGTACTGCTGCACGCGAAATCTGCCCGATCGATGTATCAATAATGTAGTCACTGGATTACTGCTACATGATCAAGCGATCGATGCCCAGACAGCCAAGAGCATTATATGGTCTTTATGCCAAGTAAATTGCACTGAAGAAAAGTTTCCGACCAGAGTTCAACTGCTCCACATTTGCTACGACATACTAGCGATGAAACTAGACCAGTTGACGTATGATGACGTGCTTAGGACCACTGCTAAGATCAAGGGAAGGATCATGGAAAAGCACCCGGAGTATTATCATGAGCAGTTGATGGATGGTGTGGCTGATTATGTGATCAAGAATAATGTGGAGTTTGATAAAGGGCTGCTCGTAGCGAGGGTGCTGTCGAGGATAGTAAGTAACTCCCGTCCTTCTCTTGTTATCCTTCTTTCGACTTACTCCTGACTAGTCGACTTCCTTAAGTATTTGAAGTACCTAAGTAACTTATTTTCGCTTACTTCGTTACAGGCTCACACTCATCTCGGTCTAATGGAGCACCTATGTCTCCAAGCCGTTGCCTCCCCGGTGACCCTCGCCAACGCCCGAACCAACATTCTCTTCGGCTTCGTGAACTGTCTCGCGAACAACAATTACACCCCGGACGCCGACCAATGGACCGAGATCAAACGGCAGATCTCTCTGAATCCTATCCTCGACGGAAAGAACTACGCCTTGCCCTGGGCTAAGTTGTGCTTAGAGATGGCATCTCTTGGACATTACGAGGACAAGTTGCTTACTAGGGTGTTCTCGCAAGATTTCCTGAACGACTACCTCGGGAGGGACAATAATGTTCTTGATTATCTGCAGTTGCTCACCCTCCACGAGGCTGTTAAAGCATTCCATAGTGAGGAGTATAAGTTGCCTCCTGAGACGGCGGCTAAAGCCAAGTCCGTGTATCCCGTGAACATGCTGAATGAGAAGTTGGAAGAATGCGTGGCGCGAGGGTTGGGAGGCAAGGAGTATGCGGTCAGGAATGTAGTGCTGGCTTCCGGATTTGTTGCTGGTAAGACCTTTAATTGCAATCCTTCTCACTTATCACACACGTTTGAATTTACCAATATCTGGACAAGAGTTTGTATCTTGTTTTCATGTTTTACGTGATTGCTATGTTTGTTGCAGATGTACTGACGTGCGTGAAAAACGGATACCCAATGAAACTGAACCAAAATAGCAGTAATTTAAAAATACCTGTTGAACTACTAAACATACCTCAAGAGGCTATTGTGTAAGTATTCTTTATCAGCTATTAACTAGTTATCTTCGAGCTAAGGGATAGTTTACAAATTGCTTGTATGAACGATTTTTTTAAATCTACCTATCAATGTTTCTTCTCCTACTAGATTTTTTAGTTCGCCTGTTTGGTCACACGACACTCCAAAGTATTTTATTTTCAGGATATGTATTCTGAATTTCACCGCCGGCTGTTTCTCAATGAATAGTAACCGGCTCCGAGGGACATTCCGTCTACTTCTCGACATTCTGGAAAAACAGGTATGTTCTGTACACTTCGAAAAGCAATTGTTAGACTTTTAAGTATTCGTTCTTTGAAGAAACCAAAGTGCCGCGGTAAGGTAAACGCGGTGCTATACAGCAGGCACGTCATAACCAAAGGTGAGGTTTTTTCAAAATTTCAGTAAAATGTGACAATAGAGTATAGAACTGACGGGAAACAAGTCTCTATTTTGATAACAAAAGTTCGAATCTCAGTTTGTATGGTCAAAACCGTGTTTTATTTGCATTTTTTTTTCGCAGGGTTATATAGCAGTCGGCCTCAACATAAACGAATGGCTCCACGCGCCACCTCACGAGCGCACGCCCTACCTCATGCGGGAAATCGGATACAAATGCGGAGAAATGGGCATGAAGCTCTCGGTCACCTGAACTCGTGTGAACGCCGCCTAAACCAAAGACTGGTCTCTTGTTTCGTTTGTGGGGACAAATTTTATGTGAAATAAATGACGTTTTTTTAATTTGTTTTTATTTTATTTGTTTGGGAAACTGCAGGGGTCTCATCATCATCGACCTATATCAGTCCACTGCGAGACGTAGGTTTGCTCTGCTGTAATTAAAAATTAGGTACCTGACAATGACCATCGATCAATATTCCATTCCTTTTTTTATTTTAGATAAGGATACAAGCTAGAGAGCTTGGATTTGATGTTGCAAACATAACAAAACAAAAACAAAAGGCGCTTTCTAACCGCAATTAATGATATAGAAACAAAAACGTGTTTTGTTTGAACGGGTTTTTAGTTATTTTAATAATTTTTACTCAATATTTCGTAACATTAACAATTTAAAAAAAACTTGAATGCGTATAGGGATGATTTGAGGTTAAGCTGGCAACATTATAATTTCATTATGTCAAACACGATGCGAGCGATTGATTAATTGCGTTGTTTTGTTTGTGTTTGTTGTTGTTTACATTTTGAGTCGATTCAATTTTAACACCTTTCGTTGCTGAAATCAAAGTAAATTAGCCTTGTATTGGTAAAATTACAAATAGATACAGTTAACATAGTAGAATTCCTGTACAAATGTACCTCATCTAAAATAAATTATAGCTGTGCAAGACAAGAAAAAATAATGAGTGTGCCCAGGATCTTTTTGTTTCTATTCATTTTCTGTCTGTTTTACTCATGTGAAAGTAAATACGGGTATGTGGTGTGGTCGAACAATAAGCCAGTCGCTACAGCAACCAATTATTTTGCTGATATCCCGGATGTTCACGTCGCTAGAGCTACCTACAGTAATGAGATAAATACTACTGGGTTTGTACACATCTATGTTCACATAAACGACAGATAGGTTACGCCAATTACGAACTAAAGAAATATAGAAAGGAGAATGGGCAATTCTCAATGGAGCTTGGGCCACGACTAAAAAAATCGCCCCTCAGGGTTGCCACACAGTATGTTTAAAAGGCCAATTTTACTATATTTACGAAAAATTATTTTTTATTTAACAATATATACCTATTACTTAGAATTCTGAAGGCCCACACAAATGCATGTGGTGGCGTTTTTCTAAATTACACACATGTCTGTGTGGGTGCGATACAATATGAGGGTACTTGTGTGTGTACCAATATAAAATAGAAATGTATAGATACATAAGTAAGGGTTGTTGCAAATATCTAAGGAAGTAAGTACCTAGTCTGAGCTATGCCAGCTTAATTTAACATGTTAATAATTTAAAACATCATTACTAAATATTTTAACTTTTCTACTTATAGCGAGCACACAGCTATTCACAGATTTAAATACATCTAAAAAAACTGATGATATCTTTGTTGATTTTCAGCTGGGCATTTCTGGAGTTACACACATCAGAAGACAGCAGTGATGAGCAGCAAGCCTACAGTGCAGGTTTCCTCGAGGGATTCCTCACCAGAGATCTCATTTGGATGCACTGGCAAAACATGCTGAAAGGGTAAGAGTTCTTTTAAAGTTTACATGTTCTTTTACTTTGGACCCACAGATCAGATTTTCAAAACAATCTGAGAATCAAA
This sequence comes from Ecliptopera silaceata, assembly GCA_932527185.1. NCBI lineage: Eukaryota > Metazoa > Arthropoda > Insecta > Lepidoptera > Geometridae > Ecliptopera > Ecliptopera silaceata. The sequence goes on along the minus strand of OW052208.1, from coordinate 457,524 downwards.
TAAATTTATTTTTGATTTAATTTGAACAGCAAAAAAAGCCAATTACACAAATTAATTACTAATTAAATAAATAAAGCTTTTTAATGGTTTCTTAAATGCACAGACATTATTGTGGGCCTTCAGAATTCTAAGTAATATATTGTTAAATAAAAAAAAATAGTATGATGTTAAATAAATTACAGTTTGTTTTAATATCTTGATTTCTATGGGACGATTTTTTCCGCAAATAGTTAAATAAGTAGGCCTGTAAAAGTCCTTTTATAGTCTTTGTGGCAAAACTGAAGGTCATCTTTTTGGCAAGCCCAAAATGCCCATTTTCCTTTATAAATTCGGGTTTTTAATATTAGTAGGATGAGTAAAATAGTTGTACTAACACATACGAAAATGTTAAGAGTTTCTTAGATACACAATTCTACAGGTATTGTTACAATAAGGCAGATGTGTGTGGGTTGATTGAAGAATTTGTTGACACCAATGAAGAGTACATCAACTCCATGGTGAAGAAATATCCAGATGATCCGTACTGGCACCAGGTACATTCTGACATATTATTTATTCATCAAAGTATACATACATACCGTATTAACAGCCCATCCTGGCTTTGTTACTGGCTATTAATTTTCATTTTATTTCTAGGTGAAGCTATATTACATCCAACTGGAAGGGCTGGCAGCTGGATATAATGACGCCACGAAGGAGCCTTACCAATGGCTCACTAGCCGGGATATAATGTAAGTTCCTTTGTTACCTAGACTAGACTTGATATCTCGTTTTCTTCTTAGACTACAGGGTCAATTATAAACGACAAAAACCAGAGGATGTCGTCATCCCGGATCATTGTTCCTGAACAGATTGCCAAGTAGCAGGATATAAAAAAAAGTTATAAACGATGTATTCCAGCTGGATCAACATGCTGGGTGATCTAGACGAGCTGGCCTTTGCCCTGACGCTGCCCGCGGAGACTCCTGAAGGGTTTCTGTTCGGAGAACATTGCACGGGGCTGGTGAAGCTGCTGCCCGGACTTAAGGAGCTCTACACCTCACAGGTCACGTGGAACAGGTCTGTTATTACAAGCTTTGCTTTGTTTGAGTCTGTCTTCCATACTGCGGAACGTAGGTTCGATTCCTACCAAGAGTACTGAACTGGAGTTAGCTGTAGGGTTTGATGAAAAAGATTTTGATGTGTGAGTTAGAAAACTCTTGATTTGAGAAAAAAATATATTTTTTAGTGGCTCAATATTCGACATTGAGAGCTGATGCATCCTGCATTCGCAAACAACTTTCAGTTTTCACCAAACTCGACAACACACACAAAGGCTCGAAACTTATAACAATCCCTTTTTATAATTCTGGGTCTAACAACATTATGGGTTTTAATAATATTGTATTAACAGCTACCAGTCCATGCTCCGTTTCCAAAAGATGTACGTCCTGAAGTTCCACATGTCTCCGAAGAGCAAGGAACTGATCCCCGGGTACAAGATGTCACTGTCTTCGTATCCTGGATTTATACAGGTAAACTTATTCAAATTTATTTGCATGGCGCGTTTTGTGTTAATTCATAAATCATTTTATAGTTATTTTTTTGATGATATTTATGAACTTTCTAAAAAGTAAAAATTATTTATTTACCAACGAGTAGCTTCTGCTGTAGATTCACTTCATTTATGTACAACATGACTTGAATTTTCCCGCATTTTTACTTATCAGCCGCCATTAGTATTTAATGTATTAAATATAAAGGATAATGGGCATTTTGGGCCACGACTAAAAAAATGTCCCTCAGTGCTGCCAAAAAAAAATCTGTCCCATGGAAATAAAAAAAAACTGTTTGAGAATTCCCCATTCTTCTTTAGTATTTAAATGTAAAATGTCAGTCTGCAGATGACTTCTACATAATCTCGAGCGGCTTAGTGGCTTCGGAGACTACCATCGGGAACAGCAATCGCACGCTCTTTGAAAATGTCAAACCAGTTGGACAGGTATGTCAGTCTTTAAGGGTCCATCCATTAATTATGTCACACGTTATAGAGAGGGAGGGGGTTGAAGAGGTTCCGAATTCGGTGACATCTATTTTTTTCTAAACTTTACTACACAAAATTGCTAAATATGTGACATGATGTCGCATATTCATTAGAATAGAATACAGATTTATTTCGGGCTAGTTTAAAACAAAAACAACAATAGACTTAGCTACACTTATACTTAATGCTATAACACTCTCTGTACAAAATTGTTATGCCAAACTAAACCAAAAATGATCACCACTCAGCATATGCTTGCGTCGATCCGTAACCTACACAAGCGCTGATTTTCTCTGGTTTTAATTACGTAATTGAATACGATCTATATGCACACTGAGTTGACATTTAAATGCATAGATATTGGAATACGCGCGCGCGATGGTGGCGAATCGACTGGCTCGCGACGGTCAGGAGTGGGTCGAGATATTTCGGAAACACAACAGCGGGACTTACAACAACCAATGGTAACACTTATTTATTAACAACATGCTGTAGACTGAGGTCTTATTTAGAATCGCTTTCTTAGGATCTACTAGTCCAAGGCGAATTAAGTCAAGTCTTATTATTTTTTGTAAAAATATAATTATTTTTATTATATTTATTTTATTTAATCTGAGGAAGACCATCGGCATATTTCAGGTATATAGTGGACTACAACAAGTTCAAAGCCCGGACAGCTACTACCGAGGGGTCAGTGGAGCCCGGCTTGCTGTGGATCATCGAGCAACTGCCAGGATACACGGAAGCAGCTGATCTGTATGTATATTATATAAAAAAATATCTCGAAAAATCTTGCCCAAATGTATTGCACGGTCAATTTTTGCCGCCAAATTTGAAACTCGATGGCGAAGTGTGATGTTTATGAATATATTTTTAGAGCTATGCTACTTTTTAAACGGTACAAAAAATATATAAAGAAAAAGCCTTAAAATCTCTCCTTTTCCTATCTCACTTTCGCTGAAGGTTTGCTGGAAGGAAACTCTTTTCAGGGTTAAGCTCGCCTCTGTACATCTAATTTATTTAATAAATAAATAAATAACGAATACCACAATACTGAATTATTATAGTTTCAATATAGTGGAAGAAAGTGTTTTTCCTTAACTTGCTTCAAATTCTTTATTATTTGTTGTAGAACCGAAGAGTTAGTCCGTAAATCGTACTTCCCTTCGTATAACATCCCGTACTTCCCTCGTGTGTTCAACCTGAGCGGCGGCGCGGTGCGGGTCGCTACCTACGGCGACTGGTTCGCGTACGACACCAACCCAAGAGCCAGGATACTGAAGGACAAACAGGTATGTTTATCAATTGGTGTTCACGGACAATTCACACATCATACTCTAGTCCCAAACTAAGCAAAGCTTGTATTGTGAGAACTAGAGTGCTGATAGAATACATTTTTTTTTTAATTTGAGTACACACATAAAATACACAGTAACTAGACACAGAACAAATATTTATGTTGATCACACGATCATTTGCTCTAGGAATCAAACCCGTCGTGGGTTCTTCCACAGCATGGAAGGCAGAGCTACTACCAACTGAGCTGTGACGCCTGTCTTTTAAATTTATTTACACCGACGTTTATTTTGTCAGGCGGGTGTGAAAAACCTACGTGACATGTACGTCACGATGCGTTACAACGACTTCCGGCACGACCCGCTGTCTCGCTGCGACACCTGCCGGCCCCCCTACTCGGCCTGCAACGCCATCGCGGCCAGAAACGACCTCAATCCTGCTAATGGTATTAATTTACTTTACATGAAATTTTTTTTGGTAAAGGAGAAAGAGCAATTCTCTATGGAGCGTGGGCTACGATTAAAAAACTCGTTCCTCAAACATTTTAAAGGGCGTTTACAGGCCTACATTTCCATATTTCAGAATCCGAGAAGAGTAAAATACGATGATAAAATAAAAAATAGTTTTTTCTAATTTCTCGATTTCCATGGACGGATTTTTCCGTAAATATAGTAAAATATTGCCCTGTAAAAGCCCTTTTAGACGTACTATGTAGCAACCCTGAGTTATATTTTTTTAGTCGTGGCCCAAAGTGCCCATTCTCCTTTAACAAATGTTTATGTGATTCACAGAAATATTTGTTCAGTGTCAATATATCTATTCTGTGTGTGTATTTATTAAAGTTATACAAGTATATTGTTACATTGTTAATCAATAGGATTCAGCAAAAGTATTATAATATAATTTTTTTTAAATGTTTCTAGGTACATATCCGTTCCGTGCTCTCGGCCATCGCAGCCACGGCGCTACCGACGCCAAAATAACAAGTTCCCATCTGCGCGGCGGATACCTATTTGTCTCCGTATCCAGTCCCACGCACAACATATCCAGAGGGATCCCACCATTTCAGTGAGTGTTTATAGGAGCTTATGATTGAATGAAATGTATACCATGCCATACTAACTCAGTAATGTATATCATTGTAAAAATGTGTGTATATAGAATACTTTTTAAAGGTACCTTCTCAGTAATTTATTGAGGATTGCCGACTATAGATACACAAAAAATAATACGACTATAGGTAACCAGTTATTTATACTATGGTAATTTTTTAAGTTGCGTAAATAGACTTAAAGCACTTTCCAATGAGACTATGCAATTGCTATCGACAGTATAACTTGCATCATATTCATTATTAAATACTTAAATAAATATTTTTTTATTAAATCAGCTAGTACTGATACTCTACTTTCAGATGGAGTCAGTTCGACATGGGTCCACATATATCCCACATCGGACATCCAGATGTTTGGATGTTTCCACCGCTCATTCATCGCTGGGAGTGGGCGTAGGAGTCTACCGTGATAGTCATATACTGTGATATAGCCAATATAGGCTTCTTGTTGCCCACATTGTAATTATACTTAAGTATAGGACAAGCAATTACTGTAAACTGTTTTATTATCTTTATATTTTTATAATTAAGTGCCATCTACAAAAAAAATGTGGCATAACTTTAAACTCATATAAAAGGTACACATTGTCTCAGATTTCTGAGTAAAATAACTATCTATCTTGCAACATGCCCACATTTTGCAGTAATTTGTGTTATATACATAATCAATATGGGTTCATTTTCTATGCTGTTCTATTATGTTATATAGGATAAAGTAGGCGTTTTCTGAACAAATAGCTAAGCAACTTACGCCTTAGCGTTCCGAGTATCGTAAAAGCAAAGGGCCTACTCAAAAAAATAATAGTATGAATAATCATAGCTTTATTACGTAAATTGATTAAGATCATTCAATACTTGTATGTTTTATCTACTTTTTATAGATATATTTGATAAATAAACATTTTTTTACATGAATAGTTTTTCTACTTGAACATTATAGTCTAATTTACTTATATACAGGATATTGAGAAGTTAAACACACTACATACATCTTGATTATGAAAAATAACCGAATTCGTTATTTAACATTTTAAATAAACTATACCAAACATTCTACTTATTACTTTCACCTGTATAACCATATTCTCGTAAATAAACAATAAAAAAAATTTCAAACAAACAATTTTAACATTATTTAAAAGAAGGTAATTATGGAATGAATCAAATGAGTATTCTAACAAAAAAGTATCTTGTACCTCCACACCAGATTAAATTAGTTCCTTTGAATACTAACAAATTAACTTTTAAATTGTTTTCACCAATATAAGTAAACAACATTGTTAATGCTTAACCTGCTCACTTCATGTAGATTTAAATAAACTGTTTAAGGCATAGTTACACATAAACTTAAATGTTAGCCTTTGTAGACACCCTTATATACATAAATAGTTCAGAGATTCTTTATAGTGTTATTTAGATACTGGGTCATAAAATATTTGCTTTTAAAGTGTATTTAGTATAAGGTAAATTTGGTTGATAATATTTAACTTCTGTTTATGAATATATGGGTTTTGTCTACAGCAGTTTTCTGCTTGTTTTTGGTTAAGCTATAACATCAAAGGTACAATGAAGGTATACTGCATATCAAGCTCTGCAGAGATAAACAGGTTACTCCAAGGAGTTCAGCATAAGGAGTTGCTTGAGGACCTTTGTTTGTGAAGTCTCTCGGATCTCTCCGGCAAGGAACATCTCATCCACCACTGTGTAAACCTAAAAGCAACATTTTGATTAGTGATTATATTGTTAAGTACTGGAAAGATCTTTATATAGATTCATTAATAACATAAATTGCAGCGAAACTTTAATCACTACTGTGCATAGGTCTCTAACTTGTCACTTTTTTGTGCTAATTTCATCTAGATACAAAACCCATATCATGGTAAACCAATAAACTAATCTAAGATGATCTGTTTCTATCTTACTTCAACAATTAGGTATATTGAACATCTTTAAATTCAATGAGAGCAAACAAACCTTATAAAAATTAAAGACTAAGTCCAGCTCACAGACATTGTGAAAGTATTCATTTAACACCTCAACAAAGTTGTGGATAGCCTCCAGATAGCAAAGGTTGTTATCGTTCACGTCCACGCATATGCAGAAGTACAGACCAGCATACCTCCTGTACACAATCTTAAAATTCCTGAACTGCAAATCAAAAGTCTATGTTAATAACTATATTATTGAGAATAATTTATGTGTATGTTCATTGTTTGGAAGACCATTACCTCCACAAAGTTGGTGTGTTTAGCGTCTCGAACGGTGACAACAGCGTGAACTTCTTCAATAAGCTTTTGCTTCTCGTCATCATCGAAGTTCATGTACCATTTCGCTAGACGAGTTTTACCTGCTCGGTTCTGGATCAAAATAAAGCGAATCTGCAAGAAAACGGTAAGAATATTTAGACATTAGATGATTCTCAGAAGTTAAGTACGTTTTATCGTTGTACATTTCGTCTTACCATTTTAGTTCAGTTTACGGCAATTAATAATCCTATCCTAGGAGAAATTCAGCTGGTTGACGCCTCCTATTTTGTACTGAAACTTTTGACTTCTGTTGAAATGTCAATGTCATATCAATCAGCATTATTTTATTTAGGTGTTCACACACAGAACTAATTTTTATTACATTCCATACATCTACCTGAAGATTACAAGACCCGACCCGGCTAACTAAATATAACTTATATGTCGTAATGTAACGCTGTACATGATAGACCTAATGAAAGTTTTCTAGTCTTTCATAGGAGGAACCTGAGGATGTTATATTCAGTTTGTTCGTGTGAGAACACCATTAATCTATGTTTTTATAAAAAAAATGTATATTTGTCTATGATGCAGTAATTCCAATGTTGCCACTATGAAACCAATTACTACAATTTAGATGTCCTTTAGAATACTACTTTAGATAGAGCAATGTATTTTATAAACTGGTCATAAAACTAATTGTTAATCTCAAGATTCTTTGCAGCAAAATTTATAAGTGAGCAACGATAGATCTTCTACTTAGGTCCATTTCTCAAAAAACAGAACAGTTATTTAGATTCGAATATTTTGTAAATGAATTAGTAACTTAGTGTTATTCATAGTGTAGCAACACTGATATGTTTTTCAATCATCCAATTTTCCAGTGATTTTTTGACGTCGCGATCACTTGCTCGTTTTATCAATTTTTCTCCATGTAGTGCTTAGTTTTTCATCTAAAATGCCCGTTATATAGGTAGTCCGTAGGCAAATAAGCAACCGAAACCCTAGATGACGCCCACGAAGACCACGAAAACTGAAGTAGAAATGGTGATACGAAACCGAAAAACCGTAATGAAAGACGGGATCATGACAATGTCGGGCATCGGCGAACCTTCCGTTTTCCACGCTTTAGTCGTGATCTTCCTGGAATTCTTCGCGTGGGGGCTGCTCACGATGCCGATCATATCCGTGCTGAACGCGACCTTCCCGGACCACACGTTCCTGATGAACGGACTCATCATGGGCATCAAGGGCATCCTGTCGTTCCTGTCGGCGCCCCTGATCGGCGCCCTGTCCGACGTGTGGGGCCGCAAGTTCTTCCTGCTCGTGACCGTGTTCTTTACGTGCGCACCGATCCCGCTGATGACGATAAACACGTTCTGGTTCTTCGCAATGATCAGCATCAGCGGCGTTTTCGCGGTGACTTTCTCGATCGTGTTCGCGTACGTGGCCGACGTGACCACGGAGGCGGAGCGCTCGCGCGCGTACGGGCTCGTGTCCGCCACGTTCGCGGCCAGCATGGTGATCTCGCCCGCGCTCGGCGCCTACCTCATGGACCGGTACGGCGAGGCGCTGGTGGTGGCGGCCGCCACGGCCGTGGCCGTGCTGGACGTGTTCTTCATCATGGTGGCCGTGCCCGAGAGCCTGCCCGAGAAGGTGCGGCCCGCCGGCTGGGGGCCCGCCATCAGCTGGGAGCAGGCCGACCCGTTCGCGGCGCTGCGCAAGGTGGGCGCCGAGCGCACCGTGCTCATGCTGTGCGTGGCCGTGTTCCTGTCCTACCTGCCCGAGGCGGGCCAGTACTCGTGCATCTTCGTCTACCTCAAGCTGGTGATGGGCTTCGACGTGGTGCAGGTCGCCATCTTCATCGCCATCGTCGGCGTGCTCAGCATCGCCGTGCAGGTCGTGCTCGGCTTCCTGATGCGCGTGCTCGGCGCCAAGCACACCATCATGGTGGGCCTGCTGTTCGAGATGCTGCAGCTCATGTGGTACGGCTTCGGCAGCCGCACCTGGATGATGTGGGCGGCCGGCGTGCTGGCGGCGCTCGGCTCCGTCACGTATCCCGCCATCAGCGCCTACGTGTCCGTCAACAGCCGCGCCGACCGCCAGGGCGTCGTGCAGGGCATGGTGACCGGCGTGCGCGGCCTGTGCAACGGGCTCGGCCCTGCCATGTTCGGCGTCATCTTCTACCTGTTCCACGTGGACCTGAACGAGGACCACGCGGGCGCGGGCGCGGGCGCGGAGGGCGGCGCGAGCGCGGTGCCGCAGCGCGTGGAGCGCGCGGTGCCGGGCCCGCCCTTCGTGCTGGGCGCGCTGCTGGTGATCTGCGCGCTGCTGGTGGCGGCGTTCCTGCCGGAGGACGGCACGGTGGGGCGGCGCGAGTCGCCGGCTGAGCTGCGCTTCGAGGTGGAGCGCGGGCGGCGCGTGCCGGGCGCGCTCTCGCCGCTGATGGCGCCCGAGTCGGCGGCGCTCTAGCTGCCGGCCCGCGCCGCGCGCGCCACCAGCGTCTGATGCGACGTGCATTTACGAGGTACCGAAGTGCGAGTGAGTGACGAGTGAGTGCGCCGCCCGCTTCCGATGTTTTCTAAGCTTTATATCTATTTTTATATTCCCGAATCGCTGGGGAGTGTACATAGATGGATGGACCGGTTCTGACCCGGCGCGAGGGCGAGTGTTGTGTTGTGATAGCTCGATAGCTCCGATCGACCGGCGCGACGTCGACGTCGATGGTGATATTGACTCCGGATAGGTAGCGAAAGTATTAGCGTAAGATAACTACAAGTTTTAAGATGTCTCTTGTCCAATGTGAATGCTATAAATTATCGTAGTGTTACCGTTAAGAGTGAGAGATTTATTTAGAGTATGATTGTAAATGAGAGCTGGAAGCACTTTAGGCTAAAACTTGTAAATTGGTAATGTTTTAAATTGTCCCTAAGTGTAGGTGTTTGGCTTGTGCCTGCATTGAGTAATTAACTTCCATCATTTATCTTCTAAAGTAGAATCAGACAACATGAACCATCTGTGCTTAGACGAGTAAGACGTTGCTGGGCCTTATCTGTATAAGGCCTTTAAAGATCTCGATAGTTCAAATAAACTAGGTTTGTAAATAAGAAACAATAAAGTATTCTCTGGAAATGTTGCGTTTGTATTGTTCTGATACCAAAAATGCTGCAAAAAATCAGTTGGCAGTTAGACACTTGTGTACAATTGACATATTCAGTTCTATGAATGTTTATACAATATTAGATTGGTTAGATGTAAGTGTGGTGTTTTCAACATCAATATTTTGTTTATCTGAAAAGGCACTACTGAGAAATAATATCAGTGCTAATCTCTATTGTTTCATTCATTGCATAAACCAAATTAGATTTTACATGATCAAGTGGATTAGATTCAACATATTTATGCATTGTTTTTTACATTTGATAATTGTTAAGCTAAGCACGCAATGCTATTTTGATGATTATTTTTTTCATAATCCAGTCAAAACAAGCTTTCGGTTTTAACCAATCTAGGTCATAATGTTCACTATTGTTGGTTTTCCTTATATAAATAAATATGTATATAAGTTAATACATAATGGTGTGGTTTGATGAATCATCTTCCACAATTAGTAAGAACAATGCATTTTCAAAATTTATATATACTTCTGGGCTTAGTCTGCTTGCTCTTAGGTAATTGCTCTGTATAATGCCCTGTAAACAAACGAAATGTCAAATATAAAGAGATTGAGGACTGAAATTATTATTTTAGGTACAATTTTCGTAAAATATTTTTAATACATCTCGTACTTTATAAAGATACTAGGTTACAGTAGGCTATTCTCAAATGTCCAACTTATTTTAAGTAGAATTTTCGAAAAACTATTTTTAGTATTTATTTTCGGGCGTACTTTAATCAATGTACTAGGTTCAATTATGTCCAAATATGGCTTGGAAATGGATAGTAAAGTGCTTGCTTAGGTACCCTAGTACCTAGTATCTATATGCATATCTAACCTACGTCCTAACCGCCACTTTCTCCGACACCACTTACCGACTATGACTGACTGACTTGTTTGTTCTATTATTCATTGTACGATTTGTTCGTCGCTTACCTTCCCCAGAGATGTAGTAAGTGTGAAATTCGAGGGTATATTTTATACCCTACTTACTAAATATTTTTTTTTGTTAGTTTATTTGGCCCGTAAACGGGATTTTTACCATTTGGCCTAGATATTATGTCATTGTTGCATATTTGTAAGAAACCTATTGCGAACTAGGATCCAATTAAGAACGTTGTTTAAAAGTTTCAAGTCATTTGTAGGTGATGATGATAAATTGAGTTTAAATTATACTTAGATAATCATAGTTGGTTAGTAACTTTTGGGGTTGTAAACTGTAAACAATACAAAAAAATGTCTGTCCAAACGCCTTGTGTAAGTGAAAATAAGTTGTTTTTCGTCAAATACCACCAAAATACATAACCTGTACCCTGAGTACTGCCCCACGCCCCACATTGCCTCCGTATTAGTGTGATACGGTTTGACAGGCCATGCAATATTTATTAGAATCCAATTTATGACTTACTTCTTAGTAGTTCGTGAGTTAGTAGTATAAGTATTGTAGCACAGATCTTTGTGAAAAAGTTCGTCCGGGGGCGTACCACGCTCTACATCTTTTTTTAAAGCCTGTATTTTTATATTCCGGTTCAAAATTAAATTCACAAACATAATTACAGGCACATTAACAAGACTTGTCTCGTGATGGACGCAGTGCGTTGGTCACTCGCATCCTTACGCCTTGATCACACGTACCGAGTAAACCGGCGAGACAGTGACGTATTTGAGATACACTGCGCGTCGACACCAGTTCTACTGTTGAACGTTGCAGCATTAGCGCGCAGTGTATTTTAAATACGTCACTGTCTCGCCGGTTTACTCGGTACGTGTGATCAAGGCATTAGTGAAGCAATACATCGCAGTGGTTACCACAAACTTTAAAATCATCTTGTCCAGTAACATACTACTTAGTATTTGTATAAAAATACTTACTTGAGCTTATCGTGATAATTTTATTGATCTAGTAATAACAAACATCTTTGTCCTAAGGGCGATTACAGGTGTGCAAAAAACGTTTTTTTTCTACGGATTAAATAATAACTTTTATGTAGACTGTGTTTCTCCGATCTTTGGTACTTATTTAATTAAATTGCGTGTTATTTAGGTACCTCAATAAGACCTCAGTGAATTATAAATGAATCCGAGTAATTAGTAAGAACAAATCTGCGAAATTAGGCTGCAATACGTAAATCGTACTAGCTGCTAGTAACGGTACCAGCAAACATGATTTTACCTTGTACAAACTAAATTAAATCTCGTTTCTTATCAAAATACCTAAAAATAAAACAAAATGTATGTATAGAATATGTACTTAGTTACAATAATACTATTTGTTTTTCTTTTTGATGGATAATGGGCCCTTATATTATTGGCTGGCATTAGCTAGTATTTTTAGGGTTTGGGTACGGAACCTAAGGGAAAAACGGAACCTTATTACTGAAGCTCCATCAGAGTTTCATCCGTCTGTCAACAGACTGTATCTTGAACCGTGATACTACAAAATAAAATATATAATTAAGTGGTCTCTGATATAAAAAACATGATTTTTTGATTTACAACCCTCCGTGCGGGAATCCAACTCGTGCTATTTTCTGGTTTTATTATGTTTCAAAAGATGTTATGCAATATCGATCTAACGGCCGGTTTCTGGAAACCAAAATCACGATTGATCCGAGTTTGACATATAGTCATTATTTGATTTTTTTCGTTGATCATCGTTCGAGAAACCGGCCGTAAGCGTTCATTATCTTGACAAGGACTATATGCAAAAATGTTCAACATAATGTCACACAACAACACTAAACTACGCGATGGCCAACATGTATTGTGACGTCATTTAAGTACGAGTAATGACGTCATTTCAACGTTTAATTGAATGATGAATTAGTGCATAATATTTATATGTATACATACATATCTATAAACGTTATTTTGAAAGTGTAACTATTATTTTCCTGTACTTAACTAAACTCTAATGGGACATTTGTAAAATTATAGTAGTTCGGTTGGTCTTATCAGTAAGTAGGTATAAGAAAAAAGGATGAAAATTTTTTTTTGCATTTAATTAGTTTTGATACTCTGAATAAAATTCAATAACTTGTAATAAGTTAAGTTGAAATTAAAAGAATTCAAATACTTACCAATAAATATTCAAAAACGTTTAATTACTCTGTTCTTAATATTGACATGACGTTATGTTAGCAATTCTATTTTATGATTTTCCCTAAGTAAAGTACAAAGGAGTCAACGGTTTTTTTTTGCGGAAATTCACGCTTGGACAGCTTGGTAGGTACTTAATATTGTATGCCTTTTTAAGCCTTACTACATTGATATCAGTATCGGGTTTTCTACTGATTTATCCTAATTGAAATGCCACATCAGGGCTTCGTTTAGGTACTTATATTGAATCTGTAAATACATGGTGTAGGTAGGTACATCGAAAGGATACGCAAGGCGGTGCGTGGCGAGAAAAGATAAAGTAACGTGACGTGAGAGGCTTGCTTGTAAGTATAAAATTAGGCTATTTGAAGGTAAAATATACTTTATTGCGTGTCGTCAAAAGTATTTATGTAATTGAACATTTCCACGGAATTGGCGATCTGTACTTAGAATAATATACTTTTGTGGTACTGCATAAATCTAATATCTTTGGAGGTAAGGGAGGGGCGTGGGAGGCTGCGGTATTCTTTCATCTTTTCGAACTTTCTCTAACGCTATTGCCTAGGCTGTACATACCTAATTGTTGTATTATTTTTATTTTCTTACAGTGCCTACATACTTTGTAGTAATAGGTAGGTATAAAAAAGGATGTCGCTTGGCAACGATTTGGCGCAATACCTTACTCAAACGATAGCATTGCCAAAACTTTTTCATTTTGTTATGAAAGCTTCAAAAGCTATTTCAGTTATTGTATGTTTCATAAAATAGGTAGGTACTTATCGATATATTTGAGTGTTATTTCGAAAACTGACGACGTATATTCTAATCTACTGAAGTACCTATTATCTTGCTGTAAATAAGGCCTAAATAAAAAGGGGCTTAAACGGGTATCGTGTTATGTGTTTCCTATTTTGTTATGTAAACATTGGGCTGGCTCAATGTCAATGTCGCAATGAAAAAACACATGTTCGCTTCCACCACTCACCAAATAGCAACAGAACCTTAGGGGATATCTAAAAGATTATTTATTGAAATGTGATAGAAAACTTTAATTCACCACCACGGTGACTCTGTAATAAACATATGCATTTACCTCACAGGATAAATCCGTTTAGGACGTACGCTGAGAGGCGGTACACTACGTCCATCACCGTGACACATACAAGTTTAGTCTGTGTCAACAAGTTCGGTCTGAAATCCATTCAGACCGAAACACAGCAATGCGCAATGCTTGGTGACTGAAATAGGTATAATTATGGTGGTAATCCGTATTAGGTAAAAGGTAGGAAATGTAGGAAACAAAGTATGTCAAGTAAAAATGTTTTAAGTACCAATAAATGCTTATGATTTATGAAGTAACTTGATTACACCATCATTAAAATTCTCAACGACATGACTTGCATTTTTTGTAATCAAGTGTTTTCGTATAGTCAAGTGTTCTCCGCGTCACCCAAAATTTCATTCTTAGAATCAATTTTGATACAAAAGAACATTGCCCAAACCTTGTACCAGATTGCGTCACAAGCTAATTATCATCAAAATTAATATTTTATTTATACGTGTACTTTGTTAATTTTTAACCCTCTTATTTAACCGGGTTTAGAAAATTAAAATTAATTATACATAACATGATTATCAATTTCCTACTTCCGAGTGCTTAGTCCGAGCTTGCATTTTAAAATTCCCGACTCTCGAGTCGAGAGTCGTCTTTCGGATATCCATACAAAAATACAAGGACATCCGAGAGACGACTGTCGACTCGAGAGTAGGGAGTTTTAAAATGCAAGTTCGGACTAAGCCTTCCGCACGTCAACTATTTTGTTCCGATCCCAGCTGTCACCTATTTTCGTGAGTGGACATTGAGCATAAAAATCTTGTTTGTCAAGTAAGCTTTAGCTGAGAAGGCAAATATGATATAAAATAAAATACATTTTTAAATATTTTGAAATCCGGTTAAACATTGAAAAAAATATTGTTGGTAGCGAAAAGGTAAATAAAAATTAGGGCTTTGAGAGTAAATTCAAATTGATGCAAGTTGGTACAGATTCCCATAGCCCATTGGGCATTGTCCTTTGTTTTATGAAAGAAAGCAGACATTAAGATAATGTAACAAACGTGCTGACTTAATCAACGCGAATCAATATTTAGATGTGACTAATGGTGCTGATAAATTCGTATTGTTTGCTATCAATCGATCTGTGTATGTAGGTAATCATACTCTGCGTAGGTATACTAACTAATACAAATTCTGTGGTTATACCTAGCATAAATAATACACAGGTTATTATACTGTGTATCATTGATTGCATTGATTCTTGATTGCAATTTAAAATAACATTAATTGTATTTAAAATGTTTCTTTTTTGCTGAATAGAAATTAGGTATATTGACAATGTTCTGCAATGAAATACAATCCAGAACAATAACAGGTTATGGGCCCAGAAAATAGGCTTGATAAAAAAAGAAAATACTCAAAGCTAGTAATCATAGTTAAATACATATATTTTATTTCGTTAAATGTAACAACAAGGTTTTAGTTAATAAACGTATTTTTACTGTGTTGTAATTTAAGATTAAAATTAATTTGTAATTCACGTTGACACATGTTTTTAATAATTATTTTAAGGAATACGACTACTAATATTTCACTTGTTCAAGTAGGGTGGCCTTCATTTTCGGACGGGCGGTCTACAAGGGTAGATGGTAGTAATTAGTACAAAACACAAAATCCAATTACCTACGATGTTAACTACAAACCTAGCGGTAAATACATTAATTTATCAAACTGTAGAAGTTGTGAGAATATGTTGTTAGATCATAGTTAATTATAATACCTACTTAATTATATAAGACGTATCTTTGTCCCCGCTCCCTAGAGGGTTGTTTGTAGCCGTTTGTTCTTGAGCCTCATTTTACATTGAGTTCCATAAAATGAGGTTTATTATGCATATTCGCGTTGGATGTTTTTTGTTTACGGAAATACTAGTACAGTAGGGTTTAGGTCTACATTATTTGACTTCTTTTTTCGATTACAACCATACTGCTATAGGTAGGTATAGTCATGAGGTTCTCTTGCGACTTGAGGCCATTATTTATTTATTTATTTATTTTATTTATTTATTTCTTGGAAAACATACAGTACTACAAACACAATGAATATTTAACAATAGATACATAAGACTAATTACAAGTTATGCATGAAACTTTCAAGATATAGACATAGACATTTATTCAAATAGGGGATACAATCAGGTGTTAATGTCCCCACGTTATACAGGGTGTAACAAATGAGGTGGACCAAAAGCAAAAGGGCAATAGGGGAGCTCAATGGCTATCGATATAACCCCCATGTATGTTCAGCGATATTCAGTCGTTCAAAAGTTATTCGCACTTTTATGGTTTTTTTTCATTAACATATTTTAGGTTAGATTTCCCAAGTATACCCAAACTATCAAGGTTACAACCGTAATTTACACCTTGTAGCTTAATAGTAGACCTTTCGTACCTACTGCAAGACCAGTTTGAGTCGTTATTAGATTGCTTTTCAAATAAAAAATATCTTTGCAGAAAAATCCGAAACCTGAACTTCCGCGTTAAACTTTCGGAGCAATTTAAAAAAAATACTTGCTGAATATTTTTTTCTACAACCTATCTTAAAAACTTCCTCCATTTATGGAGAAGTTAGGGGAGAGTGGGTAACAGTGGATCACTTATTTTTTTAAGCTCCACAAATCCCAAGTTTATGCCTAAATAATTAATCTATTATAATTAACCACAAGATACGTCCTTAATCTACAAAAACAAGTGCAATTATTGGCAAAAACAGCATAAACTTACAAGTTATAATAAGTTTTTCAAAAAATGGGAAATGATTCATTGTGACCCGTGGATGGGTCACTTTGGATCTTTTTATGGGTGACAGGGGATCGCTTGGGGTACACTGGATCTATTAAAAAAAAGTTCAATAAAATACTACTTTTCTACATAATTATTTCTTTATTTATATTCTAAGATAGCCTTCTATCACAATCTTATAAAAAAATAACAAAAGTCTTACAAATTATGCTGGTATAAAGAGACCTAAACTAACCAACATTTTGTTTAAATAAACAACTTTTAATTTCCATAAAGCTCTCTTCTCTATTCAAATAAACATATTTACTTCTTCATTAATCTAATTGATGCTAACTCAACTATTAAACATAAATATAATTACTCCTCGAGTAATCATTAATACTAACTTTAATAGGAACATTAGACATTTTTTTCGGCCATTAGATATAAGTTTTAAGGCGTTACTCATCTGTTCTTCAGTGTGAAGACCGATACTGGTTTCTCGTACCCGATTGCGAGGCATTGGTACCTACGAAGAAGTACAAAACCATTTTAATTTCACGCTATTTATGTAGTTTCCACTTGGATCACAGTCCACTGTGACCCAAATGAAAATTATTCACTGTGACCCATAGGCCACTACGACAGAAAAAAAATAATCAAAAAATAACTACTTATACCCAAGCCAAAATTACATTACCCACAACGGATTTAACAAATAACAAGTTCAAAACTTACAACTACCATTTATATTTATTATAGGGTTGGGAATACGACAAATTTCTAAATAACGTAAAAAAATATTTTCGTACTTACCTACTGGCCTGTGTGTGACAGCACCTGATTCCGCTCGGTGAGCGCAGGGGCGACTGGCGCATAAGAGGGAAGTATCAACGAGCAGTAGCCACGCGTTTGCTTGTGTGCGTAAAGCATCAAACGTAAGAATTATAGCAAATAATCCACTGTGACCCGTGATCCACTGTTACCCACTCTCCCCTACCCTGAAAATTTCATAAGGCTAGTACAGAAGGATCATGTTAAAAAGTGAACTCATGTGTTGTAAAAGTGCTGAAACCGACCGACCAACACGATGGTCCGGGCAAGTCTCAGATTGTTTGCCACCCCTTCTAATCAATTGCTCTTGGTATATTCTAGCAACCTCTCGAACGTTTCCTTGAGTTACACCTTGACAATAATACATTTCTGCATATCTACGAGGAGAATTTGGCATGATACACTAATCGCAAAGTTTGTTCAGTCCCTAAACGCGCAGTTTTCGTTAAAGTAAAGATAATCCAAATTCAGACTCCTGAGTGGCCGCGCTTCTTTTAACCCCGCGAGTTAAAAGTTTCAGCAAGTTTTTTTTTTAAATTGCTCCTAAAGTATTATTATTATTATACCTACTTGGGAAATCTAATCTAAAATATGTTAATGAAAAAAAAAATATAAAAGTGGGAATAACTTTTGAACGACTGAATATCGCTGAACATACATGGGGGTTATATCGATAGGCATTGAGCTCCCCTATCGCCCTTTTGCTTTTGGTCCACCTCATTTGTTACACCCTGTATAACTAAGTTAATAGAAATTAACTAACACGGTAAACACAAAAGAGTTTTAAACGATTAAAATGTTGAGTTTTGTAATAGATTACTAATGGATTTATACTCTGTAGGTAACTTCAAAGCTAAGCTATCATTAATAACTATTACAGCAAATGACTGATTCATTTCTTTATTTCATGGCGGTGTGGCATCGCGGATCGTCAATAACCGATCCGTTATCGGCGGGTAATTGTGAGTCAGAGATAATGTTCTTACGAAAGAATGCCACGCTTTACACGCTTGCGATAAAACCGATAGTCATTCAAGACGCGAAACGAGCGAAATGTCCCACTTTTGTAAACATAAACACGTCCTGAATCTTTATAGGAATCATTACAACTTTGTACACGTTTGGGTTTAGTTTTGCCTCGTAAGTAGTACTTAGGTAATTAAAATATTCTGTTACTAGCTGACCCGTGCCCACTTCGTTGGGCATAATTTGACCGTTTTTTCTCCGATTCACTTTGCAAAACGAACTACCACGTAAAAGCCTTTTTATTTTTCGGTTTTGTATATAGCCTATGACACTCAGCAATAATGTGGCTTTCTAATGGTGAAAGCATTTTTAAAATCGGTTCAGTAGATCCCGAGATTACCCTTACAATTTAACAAATAAACAAACTTTACTTCTATATGTTAGATTTTACTAATTATGAGTTTATGATATGTATAGGTACTGTTAAACTCATAACTCTCCTTTTGAATCCACGTAACTAAACAATAGAACCCGCATATACTCCCGTGACCGGCACCTGCATTATTCCGCTTGACATTTTTCTAATACATACATTTTTGAACTCGTGATATCTTTTGAATGGAATGACCAAATTGAATAATTTAAAAAATCATATAAAGGTATTGAAACAGTCTTAATTATGTAGTATTTTTTTTAGATAAGAATTAATACCAAAGCACAAATAAAGAACGTTTTCTAGCGGCGTCATTTTAATTATATTTTTTCGATATTAAAACACTTATAGTGACATATCTGTAATAGTTAGACATATGCTGTCGCTGACTTTTTTGTGGGTGATGATGTGTTCTACAAAATTGTAGTACATGATTTCTTTCTATCATCAATAGTTTTCGCAGCGCACGCGATGTAAGGAATTTCTTAGGTATTTCTTTTACACCTTGGGTTACATAATTGAAGTTTTAGTAAGGATCCCTAATTTTTTTGAAAATATAATATAGCCTATGACACTCAGCAATAATGTAGCTTTCTATTGGTGAAAGAATTTTTTAAATCGGTTCAGTAGATTTCGAGATTACCCCTTACAATTGAACAAATATACAAACATACAAACTTTACCTCTTTATAATATTAGTATAGATAAATGACAGCATGGTAGAGTTTTAAGATTATTCAGAACCATCACGCACGTTCTGGCTGAAAAAATATAAATGAAGAAAAAATTATATTTCCGCTTTTATCTTTTTAACTAACAGATTGCACAGACACAATCAAGGGTATTACTTTTATATTCTTGGTATAACAAAAGTAAATATTTAAAGAATGGTTAATTAAAACTGACTTGTGACAGTTTAAAGTGAGCCTTATCTTTGCTGTATTCAGTTGTTTTTCAGCAACGTCACAACAGACTTAGTAGAGCTGGCAAGTACGTGCTAAAATATGACAAAATAACTGTAGAGCATCAATGTACTTCAGTAGTAGTACAGTGATGTTTTATTGGACTGAGTATGCTAATAAAGGAGTTAAAAGGGTAAAAATGTCCCTTGCAATAATGTAAGGCATGCTAAAAAAATGATATGATGGAGAATTAATACACCTACTTAAGCCTAAAGTCCGTTGTAACATTGCTCTAGAATTTCTCGTTTTAGCAAATCAAGTTCTCTCGATTATAATAAAATATCGAGAATTTGTATTTACTTAGCTGCGAATAAAAGGTGATAGGTACCAAGAACGCCCACGTCGTCAACGTCGTCAGAGTGCTAGGTGACGTCAGCGTCCCGATCTGACTAAAAACACGCAAGGTGTCGCCTAGAGCGACTCATTATTGGTTATTTTAAAATATAGAATAGTATTTTTCGGAATTTGTAAAACATTCATGCATGACTTTGTCGAGTTGTGTAGTCATAATCCAATGTAGGTAACGTAGAAGTTGAACTGCAGTAAAATTACAAACAAAATCAATTGAATGTTTTATACGACCGTGACCCCAAAGGGAAAACTTGTACCAGAATTTCCCTAAATGGGTCAGACAGGGTAAGAAAAAGCTCTGGTTTTAATGTCCAAACTTTAGCCATTCCACACAATAAACTTTTGGAAACATCAGTTTACTTTGGATTTGTCTTCAATTAACTTATCGTTTTTACGTACAATCATTTACGAAATTGTTTTTATAGATAAGAAGAAAGTGTTATTTCCATTAGTTTAATAGATAAGACAAACATACGATATAATCAGTAACTTGTAGCTGTTCAATTTAGCGTAATAGATAGGTATATTTCTATGTTTGACCATCTGAAAGATAATAGTCTCGCTTACTTAGCTGAAAGATAGGAAAAATATATGTATTGTGTGTGATAGGTAGGCCTATCGTGTTATTGTGGTTGTGGACATTTCCAATATTGTACAACCTTGGAATGATAATGGAATTAGACAAATTATAATATTGTGTCTGGACAAAAATCTGTATCTTCTCATTGACCTAGTGTTCGAAAAATAGTTAGTGCTTGTCATTTTATTCTGAATTATCTACCAGTTTAGGATTGTATTTGTTTTTGCTATTGAATTAATAATCGTAGCGTCAGTCATTCTTACCGAAGAGTCTGCTGTATGTACCTAAAATAGCTGACTTCATTATCTAAGTACATTCAAAACAATGTTGTAGTCTCAATAGTCAAAATGTTTACAGTAGTGCCCTAGCAAATATTATATTTCTATGAGTTCTGGCCTGGGCCCATAACCTATTAATTATTTTTTTTGCACTTTTTTTTTATTAAATTTAATTTATTTAAAAAAAAAAATTAATTTTGCGCTGTTTTTTTGTCTCGACACTATCGGCATTTACGTGTTACTTGTCGAAGTCAAGGTCAAAAAAGTTTTTATTGTTAAGCAAAATATAAACTGCCTACTTACAACTTTTTGTATACTACAACGTATTTAGACCCTGTATGTTTTGGTACGATATGAACCTAACTCACACTTTGTAACCAAAGAACAACACGATTCCCTTGTGTCCCCAAGTTTCTCTCCAATAAAGCTCGCAGGCAGCAGTCGACACCATTGTGTTATGACATGACGATATCCTTGAGTAGACACCGGTTGCGCCATTCTGCGCCACAATGGAAGCTTTCGCAACGGTAAGTAACTATAAATAGGTAAATATTCATTTGGGTAAGTGCTAAACAGTCGTTTATTAGATATAGTTATCTACGATTGATTTGATGTAGGTACCTAGCTAGATAGACAATGACTATAGTCTATATAAACCACTACCCAAAATGATAGGAAATCTAAGTATTTTATTTATTATACAAGTCCAAGTTTTCGCAGCATGTTCACCCCTTTTGCTGTAACCAAATGTGTTTGTTTGGACTTTGGCTCCTGGAAAAAGCTAATGGAAGATCTGGATGCCCAAAACAGAAAGAGTGGAGTTTGCGGAAGTTTTATACCCAGCAGTGGGCTATTACTGCTTATGATGATGACGACAATTGTAATAAGGATCATATGAAAAAAAGCTAGGATCCAGGAACTAGTTCGTTGCCAGTTCTTCTAAACTCTGGTCGCAACGAACTGGCGCCTAGAATCATCTAGTAGGTATGTAAGACGTTTCAAAGTGAACCTTGTGATTTTATTGTATTTTGATTGAAGTTTCAAGTTTGATGAAGGTAATTATAATAGGTACTAGGTTAGCGAAAGCCTTCCCGCTGGTTTTCTTTTTAATGTTAGAATGACGCGTGAGAAATATGTTGACCACCAAATCCTTGACCATGGAGGTTGAATGCACGCAGAGCCGCACACGGTCAAGGTACACAGCTTCATAGGCCTGATAATTAGGTGTTTATGTCAATTCAGGTTTGCATACCAAGTTCATTGAATGCACGTACCTACTTCTAGACAGGTTTTACTTGCAATAGGTGTTGAGGTTATTTACTTATGCAATTAACTTTATTTAAATAAGCGATCGATTTTGATGATAAGATATGAGTTTATAAGATAAGCAAAGACATTGCTGGTATTGAATCATTTTTCTAAAGCTTAGGTAGGTAATGCACAACATTCAGATCTTTATGTAGGTGATAGGTATTAACAATAGTATAACAATGGTATGACTGTTTACAACTAAACTATCTATAGGTAACCATTCTGAGACTACAAGCACATCTTCAAGGATGCGAATCCCAAGGATCTGGTGATTGATTGATCCATATGGATCATACTTCGGAATGTGACAATTATTACCCAACAAACAGGTTTTCAGTATACTGGAGCATCAGACCGTGTGGTAGAAAACGAGTATGAAAGTTCATGGACAATGTCAATACCGTCTGCCGCCTCGCCGCCGCCGCCACTTCATTATGCATCGAGAAGTTGCGCTCACAAACCAAAAATACTACGTTTGTGGGAATAACTACAAAAGAGCTGTGACTGTGACCTACACCTTGAATCGAGGTGACGAAATAAATACGAATAACTACCAATTAATGTATCAGTCCTACCGGCTACCAGGATCTGAAGTGTGATTGTGCTGATATTTATTTGGTGCTAAGAGATCTGTGATCTCTGTGAAGTGATTAATCCCCCTCTGTGTTTGTATCCAATCAAAATAAACAAAGTACAAACCTGCCGGAGCGTAACGTTCAGCCACGCCGTAAAATATAATCTGCTGGTGGCAGCAAGGCCGGCCGATTCCACCGATGAGCGGATGCGATGAAACAATCATAATTTGACTTATTTTTGGGTAAATAGCGGTAAACTGGGTACTCTAGATCTTTCCAGGAGATTGATTTTAGTTAATATAAATCAAATTTATCTTCCAAATATGCATGTGAAATCTATCATTCCATTTATACTGAATTAGGTATGTAATAATACATAATCGTAAAACATACTTAGGTACAGTCACGAGTTTTAATTTGGGACCCACCTAAGGTTGAATATCGTGTGGCAAACTGACGTTATTTAGTGCTAATATTCTAACGTATGTCATACGTCATACTGAAGTTTCGACCTTATTGCATTATGAATGTTCTAACAACATTTAATGGAAAAGGGTCCCAAATTAAAGCTCGTGACTGACTGTACTTAAGGTAAGACTGGATTTTATTCTCCTAGATACAAGACATGGGAGCAACATTTCCTATATTCAATATACTCTTTGCATGGGAGTTCCCTGATTTTATTATATTGATATTCAGGTCAGGGCTTTCTCAAGGAGCTATTCTTGGACCTGCGCGCGTTGTATGTATTGTCGTAAATACTTACTGGGTTTGCCCAACCTTACCTCACTGAGCTCAATGTTGTAGTGTAGGTGGCTAGGTGGTTGTCTTTAAATAAAGACACCAAGCTTAGGTATTCAATATTCAATGTCTCATAACATCACGCCAATGATATCTCCTCAAAAATGGCAATCACTAACAAATCTACATTATTTTTAGAGCTATTGTTTGATTAAACCTACTGAGATTGACCTTATCTGTGCTGAAGCTAAAATTGGACCACCTATATAGGTAGATACCATTTCGGAAAAAGTCGCGTGATAACAAGGAAGCTAAAACAAAGGTACCTAATAAAATAATACCGGTAGACAGAACATGACATGCTCTGGTACTTACGTCAGGGTCAAACTGCCAGTCAAAACATGATAACTGCGATCCATATTCATGAATGGTACGTATTTAGGTACCTACACTACCTACTTAGCATTGGCAAGACACTGATTATCTGCAACTGCACACAAGGCTGGCCTTCGCACGCTAGTACCTAGGATAGGTACCTACCTTCACACGAAGGTCGCGAACCGATAGGTCAGGAAGTGCAAACCTAGTCGATTATGCTGGCTTACTTTTTCCGCATTACCGGGGTAAACCGTGAATTCAAATATTTGTAATTTGAAAGATTTCTTTTCCAGCCCGGTTTGAATTTGTAATATAGGTTATGTCATTCATGGTGCATACATGTCGATGTCCCCGACAAAGTTATTAAATATTTTTGAGTAGGTACCTATACAGTTATTAAGTGTATTATACTATTTAGTGTGAAAATGGACCGAAAATTATCAAAATCTAAAAGCTTCAATTTATTTTCCATTGATTTGTCCTATTATAATGGGACAGATGAACTGACTAGTAACGTTTGCTCCGTCTATGGTGGAAACTAACAGGGTTACTTAGTTATGTTCGCCCTACTATTGATTTAACTAAGTATATCAAAAAGGGAGAGTACCAAGCAAGCAGAAAAAACACTACCTACCTAAATCATTATGCTTCATAACAATAATGGGTACGTTGTTGTGCGTTGTAGACTGATCATGATCACAATGATTTTTGGCGCGACGATTCTAGTTTATAGGGCGGGCATATAATAAACATTCACGGTCTTTTCACGCCTTGATCTTCCGTGATGCCAATGTGTACACACAATCGTTTGCTCTGTGGGGATCGAACCCACGACCCATTCGCGGAAGGCAGAGCTTTTATTACCAACTGTGCTGTGCTGCCTGTCATATGAAATACTTATTGATTATTACCATCGAAATAAAAGATAATTTGAAGAAGAAGCCATTTTTAATCCAGATCGGAGATTACAATCAAACTAAACATGATACAAAATGGCTAAATACAAAATGGCACAAAAGCTAACAAAAAACGTGCCTAAATACTATACACTAGGCTTCAACCACACATGCTTGCATCCCTCAGCATTTTGCGTCCCATTATGATGCATGCTGCAGTATTTCACTTCGTTATCTAATCTTGTCATTACAAATAAGTTAGTGGAATTAGAAGTTAAATTATTATAATAATATACATAGTACCGATATGCTATATTATCAACAAACAAGACAATATTTAAGTCTTTAACAATACAAAGATTGATTGTGTTTGCAGAACTTATGGGCCTATAGAGTTTAATAAAACAGTATTTTAAGTTAGTGTGATAAACAAAACTATAATTACATTTTAGTAAAAAAGCTAAAGCTAGAAAGAAGTACATAGTCTAATAAGACGATGTTTTCATAAAAACCAATTTAAAAATAGATGTAATAATTTGATCGCAGTATGAAAAACTCAAAAGTCTAACTAATAATAATTAACTTGAAGCTGACAGCTACTTTTTAGCCCAAAAAATCATCAAAACATACGCGAAGTCTCAGAAACTGTGCACTGCACGTATCTCACAAAATAATAGAAGATTTAAGATCCAATTGTTTCCAATAAAAACATATTTTGTCATTGGGTCTAAGAAATACTAAATATTCAATACCTAATTTAATTTTGATTTTTAGTTCCCTAGAAATCTATTGTAATAGATTTGACCCATACATATTAATAGGAATTTCTGTGAGTTTAGATCTACTTAAAAGACCTACCTTTGACCATATTACAAACTCCGTGACAACGTCGTTTGCGCGATCTAGGATTTGTCTCTGTCATCTGTTGGTCTGTTGCGTAAACTTCGATGTAGTTCATCATAGCGAGATAGATGGCGCTACAGTTAATAAAAGTTTGGGAGCCTACGGATTCAAGTTGAATCCGTAGGTTGTTGGTCAATATTAGTATTTGTACTGTAATACAGGCAGTTCATTATACCCACACATTCTTATTCTACTCTATAGCTCTCGCATGCGCATCTGTAGTTCAAATCGTCTGTTAGTCCTAACACCTTTGATCACGGTTCTATTTTCTGTTCTCCTGACATTCCGTCTGTCAGAAAATGATTTCTCCCTCATGATAGTCTGTTTAGCCGCTTCTCTCCTTAAAGACGTGGCGCCAGCTAGCGAGGGGAGTGTCGGCTGCTTGTTCAAGCTTTTAGGTTTATTTTCCTTTGGCTTGGGCTTAGCTTTACTCGGGATACTGAAGGGGTTCACGTCCAAGTTCAGTTTGAATCCGAACCTTGTGTACCCGGGGTTAAGGGACTTGAGTGAGGGTAATGATTTTATTGGAGTGTCCGGTTTTTTCGGCGGTTCTTTGGATTTAGAGGACGCTTCTTTGGATTTTTCTGGGACTTCCTTTGGTTTTTCTAATTCCACAGCTTTATCTGTAAAACGAAAATAGATTCATATGTTATCTGTTAAATAAAATAGAATAAGTCTACTTAGGTACGCCTAAATTACATTAACGTTTGCAAGGTAAGGTGCAAAAATTTAAAAACACTTTTCAGTGCACAAAGTGCAGTCTTGCTCTTGAATTGTAAAATAGAATTGAATAATTATTTATTTACTACACAATAGTAAAAATCTATCTCATAGTTTTTTTCTATTGTGATATAATAGAAAAAAAGCGGAAAAATTTCGATGTTTGTATAATCTGTAAATATTGGTTCTGTGTTGTTCTACCAAGGGCACACATAATCCTACTACTTTAAGTACTATGTTATACTAGTATATTAGTTTTGTTTATCAAGTTTGATCTTCTTCTTCTTCTTCTTATCGTGTCGATGCTACAACTGTAGATACAGAGGGCTTAGTCCGAGCCTGCATTTTAAAACTCCCTACTCTCGAGCCGAGAGTCGTCTCTCGGATGTCCTTATATTTTTGTAATGGCGGCTGTACACACTCGACGAGGGCCTCTCGCCGAGAGCCTCGGCCTAGAACACTCTCGTCGAGAGCATGCCTGTACACACTCGTTCTAACATTTGAACTGAAGGCTTACGCGACAATGGACGTAGAAATTGCTGCTGCTATTTGACTTTGTGCCGTGAGCTATTTTAATGTTTTAAACATTTACTGTAAAAAGAAAATTCGTACACCATGGAGAAAAAGAATATGGTGGATAATAACTATGTACCGCAATAGAAACAGGGAAATACATAATACAACTTTATGAATAGTATAGTTAATGTATTTTATTGTAATATAGCACTATATAAACTGTAATTCTCGTTCGTTAGACCACGTAGTGAAACACGTCTATTAATAAATACTGAAGAAAGCAACTAAATGAACGAGTGTGTGCATGCTAGCTCTCGTTTACCTCGCGAGAGCCAACGAGACCCTTTGACTCGGGCGCCAAAAACCGACACGCCACCGAGAGCGACCGAGACGAGAACGAGAGAGCGAGGCGAGACGAGCGCACGCTGTACACACTCGCGTTCGGCCTGTCTCGGGGTATCTCGACGAGTGTGTACAGCCGCCATAAGAAGTAGAGCGAGAGATCCGAGAGAAGACTCTCGGCTCGAGAGTAGGGAGTTTTAAAATGCAAGCTCGGACTAAGCCCTCTGTTGTAGCATCGTGTTGGAAAGATTAGCCAGACTAGACACTGCTTTACCGTGCCTAGCTGTTACCGGTGTGCGCCACGAGGAGGCTCTTTCCATGCATCAAGTTTGATAACTAGCGCGATAAATAAATCGATTCCCGCTAAAATCATACATTTGTGTGATAGCAAATATTGATGTTTGTTCTTTGTATTGGTAATTATCAAGTATTTCATCAGTAAATTAGATACACAGAGTACCTACATAGTAACACCTAGAGACCAAAACATTGCTTGTATTACAAAAATGTTTACTCCTGGCTAAGATTGAACCCACACGCTATAAGTCAGAGCTAACAGGAGCTGTGTCAATCTCGAATATTTATTTTATCAAATATGCATAACCTTTTGTAATGTAAGCATCTTGAAGTATGTATCGCTTTGTACATAGAAAGGTACTAATTTACAATGAATGTCATTTACGTAGTTGACCTTGGAGGCTATGGGAATGACCAAGTGGCTGTCATTCAACGGCTTGACACGACAAGATTTAGCCATTTTATTGGATAAATGGATTAGACCAATTAACAGTTACAAGCACAGTGCGTTGGATATACTTTTAAAATTGGCAGTATTTTGAATAGATTATTTACTTGGCTTAGCAGTAGTAGAGCTGGGAAAAAGCTTACAGGGTACTACCTCTGTTCGTATTTCTGCCGCCAAGCAATGATGTTCGCATTGATTTTGGTCTGAAGTGTGTGGGTGTTAATTACAAACACGAGATTTAACATCCTTATGTCTCAGAGTAATGGACGCAGTATGATGTTTTACAGGGCACGTCCCTAACGGACGTGCGGCGAGGCAATACAAAGTTTACCGATTAACATAAGTTTAACCCATATTCACTAAAATCCACTTTCATTTAACGGTCCTGGAATACTCTAACAATTGATTAGTGATCCGAGGGTAGGCACGAATAAATGTGACGCACGTAAACGTATCGTAACGTTAGCACGTTCAAGATACACTGCGCGGTGACGCTGCAACGTTCGACAGTCGAGCTAGCGTCAACGCGTGTAACTCGACGCCACCGTTTCGATACGTTAGCGATTGTCACATTTATTCGTGCTCCCAGCCTCTGACCATCGTATTTCACGTGCATCTAATTAAGATGATTTATAATTTCTCCTCGATATAAAAATAGTATGTGTAATATTTTTTTAGGTGTCTTGTCTCTTCATCTACCTTTATCGATAAAAACATCGTGAGAAAACCCTTACTTAGTCAGCAACGCACGTGTCTCTCCGGTTTATTACAGAAATCCTTTGGGAGTTTCCGCTGCGAAGTCGATTTCTGACTGTCGCATCACGTTACTGCAGAGATTTTTCGTACAAAATATCGGGAAATACAGAAAGTGCAATCCATTGCCTACCGTGCCTACCGTAGTGAATCTTCTGGCAGTTATAAGAAATATGTAATGTAGTTGATAATGTGGAATTTGAATTTATTACACGAGTACAACTATTTATAATCGATATCAATAGTATAAGGTATAGTAGGTACATTAAAGTAGTATAGATATTCTCAATTCTTTTTTTTGAATGCAACCTAAGTTAGGTTGCATTCAAAAAAAAAGAATTGATAATTATTTTTTATTTATTTCTAGGCGTTCACTACGTGTTTAGTACGTGTGGGGTACCAAACTTACAAAACTAACAAAAATAAACTTAGACTTAAAAATAACACGTTAATTCATACATAATGACGACATTAAACATACTAAATACCTTTAGGACTAATCCTCTCCAGCACATTGATAGCACCAGTGGGTGTCAACAGCTGCTTGGCTCTCTTCGCCTTCCGTTCCTGGCACTCGTTCAAAGACTCCATCTTGTCGAACTGCTTCTGGTGGAGTGCGGCGAAGTTTGGAAGCTTCGTGCGGGACTTGGCGTCTTTCTTGGACGGCGTGGTGGGTTTCTTCGACGGTGTTGTGGGTTCGGCGAGTTTAGCTAATGAGGACACAAGGGCTTTACAAACTAGAGATACTACGTCTACTTTTTGTAGATTGACATAATTTATTGAAAATAAAGTTGCATGCCTACTTAGATACTGTTGGAATTTGTAGTTTTTATCATCACTGTGTAGACAAGATCGCAAATAAATATATGGATACTTATGGTCTGGTGGCTAGGAACTGGTCTAAAGAATCACACAGTAAAAAGTATGTTTTTAAATGATCCTAGTGATTTTACTGGAGTATAAATGACTATTATGAAAGGCTCAGATAGTTTAGTGGTCTATTGGTAGCGCCAAGTAATAATAGACTTCAAGAACTTAGTCGAAATTGATTATTGCACTCATGTATGGGGAAGGCCGCAGGTTTGAATCTCGGCCACAATTTTGGGCTACGCAAAATCTTTGTTTTTTCCAGTGTAGAAATTGAAATATGTTAATTAATAGTAAAATTACTGTATGGCTAAATAGATTAATTTCAAATCGTGTATATGCAATCAAGACAGGATGCAAGCATATCAACTAATTAAAGTGATTCTACACAAACTGCTTCACGTGCAGGCGTGCATGCGGTTTCTATGATACGTAATTCGTTTATCAACATAGATAACAAAATAACTGATACTGAAATGCCTACGTCATTATCAGTAGTTGTTTTGAGAGAATTTATTAGTTACGTGAGGTGTTAGGTGGGGAAGGAGTATCTTCTTAATTACTTACCTCTTTCTTACTATTTAAATTAATAAAAGACCAAGAACCTATATTAATAATGTGGCTTTCAAAATTGGTGAAAGAATTTTTAAAATCGGTTTAGTAGATCCCGAGATTACCCCTTACAATTTAACAAATACACAAACTTTACCTCTTTATAATATTAGTATAGATATAGAAGTATAGATTACAACATGATTTAATTATTAGCGCCTTTAAAAGCCTAAGATTAGACACCTGGTTCTCAGAAACGTATTAAGTAGCAGCTCGTAACAAGCCCAGTGTCATCTAGACTATTCTAGACTGATAGGAAACTAGCCGCAACTAGATAGATAGATAGATAAGACATTTATTTGATTTACAAACAACTAGTGTATCATCATCGCTGCTAATGAACTAGTTGCGTTCATCAAGTTACAAAGCTCGTGTATACCTACCTGATGCACACCGCTAAGGCGGCCCAAACGTTACTTATATTCTGAAATAGTATAAGCAGTGAAAAATGTATGTTACTTAGGAAATAAAACTATATTTTTTTATGTATACCAGATGCACTGCAGGTCCTGGGTCGCGACAGTCGGTCGACGGACAGCTGTCGGGCTCCGCCAAGCCGCGTGCGTTTGGCGCGGGCCTCCTCCGCGTCGCTCGTGTAGGAGCGCTTGCGAGCCAAGCGATTGTCCGCAGACACTGAGGGACAGTTTCAACGTCTATGATTATCCTCAGAAAACTTGTACACAAGGGCGGATCCAGCTTTGGCGCCAGGGGGGTCACATAGTCGTGGTCAAGTCAAGAACTTATAATTTTATGTTCAATTAGTGGTCCACCTAAGTCCTGGAACCAGCTCAGGGGGGGTCATGACCCCCATGACCCCCCCCTGGATCCGCCGTTGCTTGTACATATACCTATTCGTTGTAAATAGAGACGCTGCACAGTAAGGGCTATATTTCACCGGGACGCCATGGCGGCGCAACCAGTCGCCGCCACCAACAAAATGTATACAGCTCTATAGAGAGTTACTCACCTGGTGTCCGTTTGGTCGCGCAACCAAACGTACATTTCGTTGGTGTCGGCGACTGGTTGCGCCGCCATGGCGTCCCGGTCAAATATAGCCCTAAGACGTTTGTCTTAGTTGTCTGTGTTAGGTTTTGAGATTTAAAAACTAATCGATGTGTACTTTGTCAATCAACAAAATGTATTTGTTGCTGCTATGTATATGTTTGATGTGGAATTTATTGCTTCTAAAAATTAGCATAGGTAATATAATTTAATTTCAAGATACTTTGTTATCTGCAATGCTTTGTTGATGTCTAAGGACCAGAGGCACATATCGCCATTAGAAATCGTTTTTATTTATATTTGGGAATGACAGGTGGGAAACCCATCACCGCTGCTAGACTAGACTACCTGGTTTCCTCACAATGTTCCGAATAAATTTTCCAATAGAAGAATTAATTGGTGTTAGTTTGAACCTTAATTCATAAAAAAATATCATCACTCACCACTATCATCAAAAACGAAGCTCTTATTAGACCCTTTCAAGTTGGATTTTATAACCTTCCTTCCATTCTGTGCCACCACGGCCGGGTTGTTGACGGGACTACAGAACATCACCTTTGTGGTCCGAGCCACATCAGCCAATGTAGATCTCCTCTTTTCAATGGATCTTGTGACATTCAACAATACACTCTTCTCTTTAGACGGGTTGATGTGGAACGGGGTGACACCTGGCGAGGGTAGAGACATTCTCTTGGTTGGTGTGTGCAAGAGTTTGGGAGAAGACTTGAGCTCGGACTCTTTGGTAAAGGTTCCTTCACGTTTGAGAGGAGTGACTTGTAGTAGTGCTTCCGTTGTTAGTGTGGTTTCTTTGGTAGGAGTAATAGTGGTATTTACTAGAGAAACTTCCATACTACTCTCGATAAGCACAGGTGTAGTATTGAGAATAATTTCTTCACTCTTTGATTCATCGCTAGTTATACTGATCCGGGAATCTTCGGATTTATCAAGGGTTATCATTGAGGTGTCGGAAATTGAGTTCTTGTCAAAAGTTGTGTCAAGTTTCTTTTGATTAGTGTCAAAAGTGCTGTTAATTTCTGTATTGTCACTTTGTTTTGATTCTTGCAGTGAAGACTTTCTTTTCTGTTTCATATTCTCATTCGTATTTTTTTCAAAAATTGTATTAATTTTGTCTTCCGGAACTTCTTTATCAAATGTATTATTTGCAGCTTGTTCTGTTTCTTGGGTTGTATCAGAATTATTTTCGTTAGTTGTGTTGATAACTGATTGATGTTTTAGATCAGTTTCTTTAAACATTTTCAATGGGGAAGACACTTCATTTGCAGATTTTAATGATGATGAAGTGACATCAAAAGTCACATCTACAATTCTTTTCTTTTCTTGTATAAAATCTGATCTAGATTCAGAATCTTTTTCAAATGTATCGTTAACCAAATTTCTTTCATTCTCTAAGAATTTAATTGGAGATGCTTTATTAGATAAATTCAATTTAGCATCAATAATGGACCTTTTTCGAGTCACATTGTCTTCCACATCATTATCAAAAGTTATGTTTAGAGATTTATTTTTATCTTTACTGGGGGATGTTAAATTATCGGTGAACTTAATAAAATTTGCAGAAGACCTTCTCTTCTTGCTCTTTTGCCCTGAATCAGTCACAGAATCTTTTTCTATTAAAGGGTATTCTTGAATGGGAGTTTTAGTAACTTGGCTGGCTCCAATTTTGTCTTTCACAATGGACTTCCTTTTCTTTTTTGGGGTTGGTGTATCCATAGATTCGTTTTTATCAAAATTTATTTTGATTGGAGTGGTTGTTTTGTCAAAATTTGAATTTCTTGTAGATTTTCTAGAAGTATTTGGTTTTTCTAAGTCAGATGTTGAATTTGTATGTTCTGAGATAGTTAGATCTTTGCTTTCAGATTGAATTTTCAAGGATACTCCACGGGGTGTTTTTTCTTGAATAAATATTTCTTTCTCAGATGTATCAAGATTCAAATCGTTGTCATGGTCCACTTTTACACTTGACTTTCTCTTTTTTTCTTTTTTTGCTACACTTTCATGTAACATATTATTTTGCAACTTATAAGAAGATCTTGTTTTTCTTGATTCAGTTTTATCAATATTGTTCTCAGGAGTGTTTATAATGTCTTGTCGGAGATCGTTCTCAGCTGGAACAACACCCTGAGGATGATTAGAGTGTTCCAAGCGTGAAGGGCTGCCGGCAGCGCTGTGGAATGAATCAACAGACATGTTGCTTTTATTCAAACTATTATGAGCTTCTCCCTCCATATTCTCAACAATTATGGACTTTGATTTTCTGCCTTTCTTTTTCTTGGATTTCTGTTTTGGTACTTTAATCACTTCAACCTCCATATCAACTTTTTTCTTCTTGACTTTTTTTGGCTTTGGAATTTCAATTGGGTCTTCATGTTGAGTATCTTGAGAGTTTTCTTCAAACTTTCGAGTTCTTCGACTAGATCTCGTTGTTTTCTTGTTTTCTTCTGCAGGTTCTACACTCTCGGTCGAAGTAAGGATATTACGTTCTTTGAGAGCATTCTTTCTTAGAACACGCATCGATTTCTCCTTGGTTTTGCTGTCAACGGTGTCGATTCCAGCCTCATCAGTATCTGGGTAAGCCACGTAATTTCGCTTCTTTAACTTAGGACTTACATTTATGTCATCTAAGTTCTCTTTTGTATGTTTACTTCTTGTTTTACGTTCGCTTCTCGTGAAGTCGGTTTCTGATTTCATGGTATTCTCGTGGAAAGAGTTGTGGACTCCTGAAATATTGAGAAGGAAATTTAGAGAATAGATTAAAGGTCATCAATTGAGTAACGATACGATAACGTACTTTTTCCAGATCTTGTAGACATTTTACATAAAAATATAATCAAACTGAGTGAACATTGAAATTTACTCGCACAACTTTAAATCAAATATTTATTTTCAGCTGTCCGTTTTTCCGTTCAATTCAAAGTTTTTGAATTATTATTTTGTTTGTTTTTTTTTTTCTGACCTGACTCCACAGACTGATGTGCTTTCGAATTCGTATTGATTGGCTGGAGTTTTCATAGCCACAGATAGTGTATCATAAATTCATCATCCTAGCGATATAAGGTTGTTCACATACCTGATAAAACACAACATTACGGAATGTAAAGATCTGTCGTTTCAGTGAACTGTTTTTATCTGGTCTGTATTATATTACAATATGCCTTACTTATTAACTTCTTCACAGGCACCATGACAGTAAGAAGAGATTGGGCAGTGTCGAAATCTAAAAATCAACATTTGTTCCTGTTCATACACCAAATAAAAGTCTGCCACTGCCAATGCCAAGGCTGTCAATGTCATTCATTAAAGATTTTTGTTTTTATGTTATTTGTGTGTTGTATTGTATACCGAATCTAAAATATAGATTATAGATAGTATTAAAACAAACAATGAAAATCATTTGAAACAATAACATTTGAAATGCTGATCACTATTTGCTACAATGACGTCAGATTCCCGGCGTAAAGTTCTAATCAATCATTCAAAAGGAAACTTGTTTTGGGGACGGGCGTTGGAGTAGCGTCAATTAGCGTGACTCAATACCCAAGACAAGAATACACAATGGACAGGCATACTTTTCTAGTCTTTACATTTTTTGTATTTATAATTTGCTATTGCAAGAGTGAGCGAGGTGACTACGTGGGTTGCTATCGGCTGGACATCGAAAATGTGTTGAATATTCACACCGGCCAGTCGGTGGACGTTTGCTTGTCGGCGTGTGAACAAGTGTATTACAAGTACGCTCTGATTGGCAACGAGTCGTCGTGCTTCTGCGGAAACGTGGCCGGCGCGTTGCAACTCGAGCCCGCGTCGTGCAACGTGTCTTGTCCCAAGAATGAGAGCCAGATTTGCGGCGGAGACAACGCCTGGAGCGTGTACGACACGGAGGTGAGCGCGCCCGGCCCGCCCGCGTCCTGCGCCGCGCACAACGTTACGGAGACGACGCTCCGCGTGCACTGGACCGCGCCCGCCGCTCACTCCTTCATATCCGGCTATGTCATCAGAGCTATCGTTATCGAGACATACTCTGAAGCTATGCTGATCCCCCTCGAATGGAGAGTCTCTAATGAAACTTATCAAATAGAATTGTTAAATTTACAACCGGGCTCCATTTACAATATCAGTGTAGCCGCTGTGAACATGGATGAGGAGGGTGTCAATATAACTATCAAGACTGAAACATTGATTGGTACACCTGACCCGAGCCCTCCAGATATTGTGGTTAAATCGAGACATGGAGATCGAATGGTTGTTCAGATTCCTGAGGCTAGAAATGTGAATGGTCCGGTGTCCATGTACAGAATTGTGGTTTCCATAGAGCTGTATCAACAAGGCTTCATTACTGACACATTAGGAAACTATTCTTATGCAATGGAAAATGGTCTATTTTATTATATCACAGCTGAATTGGACCCTGATGATATTGCTCATGATTTCATTATCGGAGACAAGAGAACATACAATGGTTTTTACAATGCCCCCTTGCCCCTAATCAGTGATATTGATGTTTCTCTTGGAGTAGTGAGTGAAAAAGATCATGTAAAGAAAATAAGGTATGCAGAATCTACTAAAAAGATAATATTGAATATCAATGAGCCGGAGGAAGTAAACCCCTTAGTAGTCGCCCTGGGCGCCGGAATAGCCATTGGGGTAGTGTTGTTACTTATTGGGGTAGGATTGCTGATCATTCTGAGAAAGAGAATTCACATGGTGAGGGTACAGAGGGGTTCTCAATCAATGCCGCTGAGTCTCAGTGAACCGTGCATGGAAATTGAAAACTCTGGATTCATTCAAGATGAAGATGAGCGTGTAGATTACTACAGCAACTTAAAACGAAAATTATGGAACATTCCCAGGAACTTTATAGATATAGACATTTCATGCATAGTAGGACTCGGCAGCTATGGACAATTTACGAAAGGAAAGGTGTTACAGGGAGGACAGACCCCAGCCTTGGTCCAAGTCATTTCTGACAGAGAACTAGAACGACCAGACAAGAAAATGATGTTACAGGAACTAGATCTACTGATACAATCCAACGAACATGAAAACGTGCTCTCTCTAATCGGAATCTGTGAAACGAACACTACGCTTTTCGTCGTTTTAGAGGACATGAAGACATCATTGAAAGAGATGCTGCTTCAGAGCAGGCAGCGAGATTTTCAGAACAACAAATTCTGTCTCGTCACGGAAAACAAGCTTTTACAGATTTGCGTTGAAGTTGCGCGCGGCATGGAGTACCTACACAGCGCGAAAATAGTTCACAAGCGGCTAAACTGTCGAAATATTGTGATCGGTGATAGCGGCGTGGCTAAAGTAGCCGGTTTCGGCTTGTCGCACATCCGGCCGCTGCACGAGACGCCCGATTACACGAGGTGGACGTCGCACGAGATGCTCCGCCAGTCGCGGTTCAATCCCAAGGCGGACGTGTGGTCGTTTGGATGCTTCATGTGGGAGGCGCTCACGGTGGGAGCCACGCCCTACGCGCACAGCGGTAACAAGGACGTCGCAGCTAGGATCTTGCGAGGAATGCGACCCTCGCAGCCTTCTTACGTTGGAGACGAGCTGTTCCAACTCTGCCTGCAGTGTTGGCAGATAGACCCTGACGAAAGACCCACATTCTCTTCATTATTGCAGGAGCTAATACCGTTTGCTGAAGCGCAGGGCACTAGAAGTTTGAGTTTTACGCACTACAATGGTTTCGATTTCGAGCCGCATATACCGCAGTACGAAATAATCTCATAACGAGAACGTTATCGTTCTTTGAACTACCTAATTAAGAATGACATTATTGCGATAAGTATCCAAAGATCTTGTACTCTTCTATTGCCATGTCGGCACTCTCTACGCGCCTTAGCAGTTTTACCTGTGCAGTACTTAATGCTAAGCTAATTTTGTGCAGCTAGTTTACAAAATTATAGGTAGTGTTTTTTATTATTATTAATTATGAAATTTCCATACCTAACTAGTATTAACTCTTTGCAATGTACGGGCTTACAAGACCAAGTATTGAATGATTGCGGTATTTAAATATTTTTCTAGAATGAACTTGATAACATGGCAATACATAGCTCGTAGGTAAGTAGGATTAGCAACTATTATTTTTAAGATAGATATACTCTGACAATACTTACTTATATTTCGAGATGTTTATATTACTCTATACTTATTTAGTTTATACATATAACGCAGTGGATTTTGGATGTGTATTTTGTTTAATAATTAGATGTAAAATAATCTCCCTTAAAAAATATGATATAAAAAAAAAACAGTCGAAGGAAAAACTATCTTATAAACAGAATATTTCGAATTGGGGTTATTAACACTGTAATTTTATTACCTTTGCTACAACCACTGCCTTCAATAAGTTGGTATCTTTGGCGCAGCCTTCCAGTTTTCGAATGAGATTTATTTACACCTTGTACACCTTAGTTATAGTATAGAAAACAACTGTTGCATTTTACGTAGTGAGAATGAACTATTTTTTTTTATTACTGGTTTACTTATATTTTCTTATTTTAGGCAAATGAAATCGTTTTTGTATTATTTTATGTTTAGATTTAATTATTTTAGAACTGATCTTCAGATATTATGAATTCCGTCCAATTTTGTATTTTTTTTTATTAAACTATGTAAGTACTTAATTAATCTTAGCATATGACACGATAATCACTTGTGCCTATGTATGTATGTATGTATTATGTAGGTGAATAAAGCAGCTAAACATTTCAATAAATCTTTTTCATTTCCTCTAGATTAGAACCACAAAGAGACTGCTAAGAGGATGAAATGTAATGTTTAATGCGTACTTTACGGTATGTGCATTGTGCATGACCCCTGCAATGCAAACACATTAAAAATTCTTGATTTTTGAGTATGCAGTCATTAGGTGCAGGCAGAAATGTAGATTCAAATTTAGGTACCAAAAAACCACCGAAGTTATAGGCCTAAGACTGTGTAAGCCAACCATATGAGCCCTTAGCCAAACGGCTGGTTGTGCAGCATTTTATCTATAGCTCGAGATTTAATGCATCTTTAGTACCTCGCACCAAATATGCATTAAATGTAGAGCTACAAATAAATACTGCACTATCAGCCTCTGGCATACCTGGTGCCTACTGGTGATTAATAAACGAAATGACAAACAACGAAGACAACACTGGACTGGTGGTGTCAAGTGGAATGAATATTACATCTGCCTGCCTAGATAGGTGTGTCGGAGGTAGATATACATAGGAGGGATGTGCAGGATGGCGATGGCAAGTATAGTAATGGGTGGTTGGATGATAATTGAAACAAAAAGTGTATTTTTCAATTTATTCAATGTTAATAATATAGACAATGTTCAAGGTACCTTTGAATTGGTTTTCGAGCTTTAGAACACTAAGACATTATAACCTTCCATTTGACCTCTTATCATTTAACATTGCAAAATAACACTTCATTTAAAAAATCAATCTGACGGTACATACAACTAACTAAACAAATTATAAACATTGACTAAAATATATCCAATTAATAGTTCAAATTAATCGTAACAATTTAACTTAATTTTAATTTATTATCGTTACATAAACATTGCAGACCCGTTTACAATAAACAAAGTTAACAAAAAATAAAATAATTTTTCCACCACTGAACTCCAGAGCGACAAACATCCACCGCTGGGCCACCGCCGCAAGCACGAGCGAGCCCGCGAGCCCGCGAGTCCGCGAGCCAGCGAGCGCGCGGCGTGCGTGCGTGCGCGCGGCCGAGCGTCTGTCTATACATACTTATAATACGCAACAAGTTATAATTCAATAGAATTAGTATAACATATCAATCTCAACATGTGTAAAGGTCGATGAGACAACGACTGATCGGCGCTGGAGACTCCGGTACGCGGTGGTGCGGGGCGGGCGCGGGCGGCGCCGGCGCGGCGCCTTCAACCGACCTAAACTTTCAATGATAATAATAATTACACGATCGTGTAGTACGATCGATCCCTACCTCTGGGGACGCGTTCGTGACGATGTCAATATGCGCGAGTTGATTCCTCAGTCTTTAATAAATTGATGACAATGAGCAAGGAGAGTAACGTAAATGAAATAATGCTATGCGATTATATACAGATAGAGCGCGGCCGGCGCACCCCGCGTCCGCCCCGAGTGGGGATGTCTTAATGTCGAGTTCGACTTGAACGCACAGCCATTTTCCTAAACACACTATCGAACCTTACCCTAGCCTAGCGCACCCGACGGCTGCCACCTTCCGTGTATACCCACTAAACTACCTACTAGTAATTACGATAAACCACTCTATCAACAAATTCAACAACATTTAGCTATTAAAATTAAGGGAGGATGAAATACGCCGACGCCCCCACCGCCCGGCACGGAGGCGGCGCGGCGCGGACCTTGACAACTAGCTACCTTATCCTTATACATTCAAATCTTAACAGTAGGAGCGTCGCTCGACGAGTGCGACGCGACGGCGATG
The DNA here is from genome assembly GCA_932527185.1 of Ecliptopera silaceata. Lineage (NCBI taxonomy): Eukaryota > Metazoa > Arthropoda > Insecta > Lepidoptera > Geometridae > Ecliptopera > Ecliptopera silaceata. The sequence continues at coordinate 417,500 of OW052208.1, read as the reverse complement.
CGATGCGATGGCGATGCGATGCGATGCGATGGAGATGCGATGAGGGGTGATGAGGGGGTGCGGTGAGAGGTGCGGGGGTGAACACTACCGTGATGCTCGTGACAGTCTACGCACAACGAGAATAGTAAAACGGCCGCAGAGATCTACGGAAATGGCAAGTAGCGTCGACCGATCCCGATGCAGGCGCAGACGCCGACTGGCCTCGGTCGGGTGCAAGCGGCGGGCGAGTCGCGAGTCGTGCGTTTCACGTGCGAGTGCGATGCGTGTGTCGGTATCACAGAAACAGTTGAATCCTGCCCTCGCAGACGTTGAAAGCGCCTGCGACATACAAAAATACTCGGGACGACGTTGCACTATTTATTATCCTTCCACTCGATACGCTACTCGGATAAAAGTTATCGCACTTAAATTATTTTTGTATTTCGATAATATACTCTCAAATATTGTAACAACTTCAAGTATAACAACGTTAACATTTTTCCAGTTTTAAAATTATCTACACGTATCCATAATATTGTTAATAATAAGACAATTTTAACTAACTAGAACTCGAGGACTATATAAATGTGGGCAGTTCTTTGGATCGCAAGGTCCGGCCCCTGGCCCGTCGCTGCAGGCGGGAGTATGTAACAACAAGGAAGAAGGGATCATAACACTGACTACCCCCGCCGAAGTGCGATGCGCTCCGGAGAACTGCCGACGCGATACAGGCAAGTCGTACACTTAGCGATAGAGAAAAAAAAGGAGACTAAGAGATTGTAAACTATATCTAACCCCCCCCGAGCACGCCCTATTCACGATGCCGAATGAAAAACCTCGGAAACCGAATTATTTCGTTTAATTGACGATTTAACTTACGCGTACCACATTTCCAATAAAATTGAGCTTGTAAAATCGACGTTGACTGGCGTCATGCGTTCAGGCATCCGCCGACACGGCCCATGTCACCCTCGCGAGAGAGCACCGAAGAAAGCAACGCAAACCGTCCAACCTCGTTCCGAATCCGCGAACAGCCGGCACTCGGAGACCCTCGCAGTGCCACGTGCCAGCTATCGGTAGTTGTATCTGTCCGTCGCGAGCGTGACATCTATTCATTTTAATTGACACAAGACGATATCTGTACCTACCCCCAAATATACATATAGTAGTAGAGATGAGAGAAAAATTCGAAAAACACCAGAGAAATCGAACAGCGATACCTATACACTTTAAAGATTGAATATACATTAAAAACTATCTACTCGTTTGAATGCAACTACAACTGCGCAATGTTCCTACATAACACACGTTTAAAGACGTAGTAACAATAGCACAACTTATATCGAGATGTCGTTGGACAGTTGGAAACGCTTACATTAACTAACAGCGGTCGTCCGACGCTACGGCGCGCCGAACAGCCGGCGCTAAACATTCGCGTACAAACGTTTCTCAATTCCGTATTCTTACAACTACCGTACTATAACATCTTTAAGCCGATTCAATTAAATTTATTATGATCTTTTTTGTACTTCATTCCCTTTGATAAGTATTGAACCACCTTCGAAGGTGTAACATAACATGTGCATTGTTGGCGCCCAACGCGGGGCCGAAACCGTCCCTGACAGACAGACAGAGAACGCGGCGCCTCCTGCCGCGCATACGGCGATGGCACTTCTGAGGTAAACAACTCGAACGAACACAACTTAAAATAACTCGCTCTTGCGACGCGAAGTACGTTGACAATGTCGCAACGTCACAGCTACATATTATCTCACGTTGCGACGTACTGCAACGTGTTGCCAGTACGCAGCCGTACCGCACTATTGCGCCGCTTTTTCGGATACTAACTCAAACAGGCTGGCTACTAGACGGCGCGTTCAAAAATAACCTTTCGTTTACATAATTATAATTATTACAGTAAATAAGAATATATCATATTGTCATCTTGAATATATAGAAATCTGCTTTAAAATGTTTAAAATATGTAATCATCTACTATTCTGGACATGCATTATTATTTAAATTGTACTTACATCGTAAGATAATTTAGACCGACAGACGACAAAATATAAAAGAACATTTCTAAAGAAAGAAAATAATAACATTTAATTTATAAAATGTATAAAAAAATAAAGATCTTTGCCGAGAAATCAGGAATGACGAACTCTGCTAACCAGATTCAACAAAATATGTCAATAATAATAAAAAAAGAAAACTCTAAGTGCATTCAACATAACACCTGCATACAATGTCACAAAATATTGAAATGTCCCAGTCAATAATAATAATAAGCAACTTTGGGACATCATTTGGTTATTCGTAATATTGCGGTGCTTTAGATTGCACAAGTTCCACAAACATCGCTCCTAAACGAGCGATACACAACGTACCAATAAACGTCTTCTAATTCTAACGATGCCGTATAACTAAAACAATAACTTATCAATGGTAACATTTACAATGAAATCAAACGTTTAAACAATAAGTATGCTGTGGCGAATAATATACAAAAATAATATGTGCATGGAATAGGAATTTCCGTGATAGGACATATCACAATCGTACTTTTTAAACCTTAAACAACAACCTGCCGCTAGGCGGAGGAAACTAAACTTGTCATCACGATGTCAAAACGTAAAATATAGCAATAATAATAATTATGCTCAACACTATACATGCGTTAATCAATATACATAAACATCTAATTATCTATTGTAAATATTTAACTTGTCGATACGTGTCTGGTGTGATTTTCCGCAGGACTCGACCCGACTATAGGCAGGGGGCGGGGCTTGAACAGGTATATTCATAATTATATACAAAGATGCTAATTGTACTTATATCAAACGTAGTTGGCAGCTCAACTTGCGTTGCGCAGAAATAGCCCCGTTCAAGCCGCGCCTCCCTTACATTCTCGTCCACACAAGACGCGTATCGAAGCTGCATAACTAATATTCTCTGTGAGAAAAACAAAACAACATAAAACTAGAAGTCAGGTAACTCGCACTCGAGACGCGACGTGTCGCGACGTGTCGCGGCGTGTCGCGGCGGGGCTCGCTCATACAACAGCGGATTGACTAGAACTAGTGACACTGCCAGTGCGCACGGACTAGAAGCGAACCGGTCACCTACTTACAAATACCACTCCAGTATCTATTTCAACAATGCAATGCAATCTGTTATACCCGGTCTATACATTCTATGAGGATCCGTTTTGTTTGAACTTGAATCATCTCTCATTGGCTAATGAGCTAAAAGATTATCAGTGAAGCCAATCATCACGAATATTCGTACAACATATAAACCCGATATCCACCTACATTTCTTTTGAAACACTATTTTCTGAACAGTTCCTCAGTTACAAATACGGATCTCAGACAATTGAAACTGTTTATCGACTTCCAACAGGCAGGTTCCAAAACCCCGGTTCGCTTCCACCCGGCGACTGCAACTCCCGGAGAGGTTACTGCATGAGCTGCGAGATGGCGTTATGGCGGGTGCGCTTCAGCTCCTCCTCCTGGATCTTCTGTTCGATGAGGTAGTGCGCGTTGCCGATGGCGGTGGCGCTGCCGGTGATGGTGACGATGCGGTTGCGCGTGCCCGGCGCGAACGTGCCCTTCTTCGAGATCTGGATGTTGGCGCCGGACATCTGCTGGATTTCCACCAGGCTTCGGCCACCGGGGCCTGGAAGTAGGGAACGACTCGTTATGACTCGGAAGATCTGGGATCCTATCTTTAGTTAACGATTTTCGCAATACTGGCGCCCCAACACGGGGTTCTTTTTTTAGTATTAATTAAATGGGCGCCCAACACGGGGCCGAATTCATACAAATCAGTTTCTATGTCTTATTTAGTTACAACAAATAAAATATCACAGTAACAGTATAATATATGAATTAGGCAGATATAAGTACGCTCACCAAGTATAGCTCCGACGATGACCTCTGCGATCTCGACGTTCTTGGAGTCCTTGCCCCCCGCGTCGGCGGGCGCGGGGCTCTTGCTGAGCGGCAGCAGGCCGGCCTGCGGGAAGCCCTGCACGCCGCCGGCGGACAGCGAGATGGGCGCCACCGCGGCTGCGGGCCGAAGCGCCTCGAATGCAACCTCCGCGAAACGCTCTAGCCCCGCCCCCCCGCCGTGCAGCCCCTGCCCGCCTGCGGACGCACTCACACGTCTACGAGTCGCTTGCGTCACACTTACTAAACGTTTCGCGCTGCTGCCGAGAACTGTGTTAGCGTGGCGCCAGACTCCTACCCCGACCATAGGTGATGCTAGTGTACGTACCTACCTACCTATCCCTGACTGCTCTACATTCAGCTCGTGACCGATACGTCTGTGTCCGCATTTACGATACGAACCTATTTGGATTTATAAGCGATAACAACTATCTTCCTGCTTACGACGAACTTTTTTAACTAACTAGTAAACGAACCTTACTCTACGTATAATTTTCGATTAATATAAAAAAAGTTTCCCCAATCCCACAAACCTGAAACTACTGGACAATGATGAGAGATGCTGGTACGTTACGATCTACCCGTACATACACATTTACAAACCCTAAGAGACTGTCGCAAAATAGTGACGTTCCCGACTCCACTACCATAGACCTAAACCCTTTCTACACTACTCCTAACACGAAGGTCGTATGACCTATAAAACTCTAAACGTTAATGCACGGATTTTTTGGTTGTAAACTATTGTTCCCTATAGATTTTTACTTTTTATTTTACTCTAATGTTTCGCACCCGCAAATAGTAGCTACCTAGCAAGTTAGTTCGAATGATTTTGAACACTTGTAATTGCGCTGACGTAAGGCGACCGCGTGCTCAGCGCGGTAGGCTAGAGCGTTTCGTGGGTTTACATTCATTATTTTACAATTTTAAAACATGAGTGGACAGCGAGTAGAATGCTAGAAATTCGGAAAACATTTTAAAACCAAAAAATAACCAAATGCTCTTTTGAATCTTTCAAAAAAGCTTTGCTAGATCCGATAGCGCCTTGTTGGCTTTTGGACGAATTTATCTGAGCTTGCGTGTCTCCACGCCATTGTATTTCACGAAATGTTTCGTGTTAGACTTTGCAAATAACTATTTTATTACACTCTGCTGTCCCAACATTTTCAGCATAAACTGCTCCTCTATTTGTATTCAGGTTCTTTTATAGCCCTCGTGAATATCTAAGATCAGTTCAACGATAAGACATTACAAGACTTCATGGAAAAAATAGCACTCACTGATCAAGCAACTACAGAAGTGGTCAAAATGTAATAACCCATAAGTACTAACTCTACCAACGCTAGGTGAAAGTGTTTGTGTTTCGAAGCTACTCAAATTCTACTCAAAAACAGAACGTTTGCAAAAAATATAGTCCATGCATAGTGTTGTTGCTGCAACTAAACCGAGGCCGTAGCACTAGCATTACCCACTCGACCCGCGCGGTCGAACTGTCTGACTCGTCATGTCGGCAGCGCTGTGTTGCGGATCGGAAGAGAAAAGATGAGGGAAAGAACAACTTATTGTATTTTAAAACTACTTGGGATGGCCACTGCGGGAATCTTTGGCGCCATAATCGCCCACACATTTGTATCGGTTGAAATAACGGTGACGTCACGATAACGTCAATAAAATCGGCTTTGATTGGTTGTTATTGGCAAGCGACGCTAACGCCATCCTCTTCTGTTCTAATTATATTTTACTACTGGCTTTTGAGACTATTATACTGTAAATATTCATTCCAGAAGTTAACTGAAACAATATAAAAAAGACGCGTGTGAACATTTTGTTTCACGTGAAAATAATTTCTAATTCAATAAGTTGTTCCTTCTATAGTTTGTCTGTATTATGCCGTGGACAACATCATTATACAAATGCACGACTTTGTCACGCATCATTTGTAATATTTACACAGGACCCATATATTTTGTGAATTGACACAATCTTCGAAATGAATATTATTCTTATTACTCGATGTAGTTAAAAATTGTATTTACTTACATGTCTCATTATACAGAATTTAGCAACAAAATTGAATTGAAGCTGTAAGCCGCGATTTGTCCACGGCATAAATGTTGTTATGTATTGCCGACAGATGGTATGGCATAAGCGATGTCCAAAGAATTTTGAAAACGGTTCGAGTTATCAGCGTAAAGTTCTCGGTAGTTTAAAGCCAATCAGGTTAATTTACATCAGCAATACAACACATAACTTTTAAACTAAAACATGCACATAATAAATTAAATATCTATTATTGTATGACCGAATTGTATTACAATTTTATTGATTAATCTTTTCATTTATTCAATTAAGTTCGCAGGGCGAGCTCAAGTTAGTTCAAACTGTTGTAGCCTGAGTATGTGTTTTAGTTTGAAGTCAATATTTTTAGTGATTTGGTTTCATAGACGATGATGGAAGTATTAATCCAACATCATCATGGGTGTGTGGATGACATTGATATTTATACACATTCTAGCTGTGTAAATACGTTTTAGTTTTAGCTGAAATTGACAAATAAAAAAAATGCTGCTTGCTCTGGGCCATACCTACTGGGGTATTATACAAATAACATTAAAACTTTTAGTAGTTAAAATAAATGCATTATTGAAATACAACCCGGTCGCCATGAAAACTTTTAAAAGTGTAGTAAAATGTTACAGTCACGACAGCCAATTGAGTTCCAGAATATAATGAGAAGCATAGAATTTAGAATTTTGAAAGCGATGTGACAGAAAGAGCCTGTGAGATTCACAGCATTACCACGTCACGTCTCAGGGCGAACGCAAAACGCTCAGTAAATGTTCCAAGCTGACGGAACCGACAGCTGGCAGGATCCTCTCACACTGCCATCTGGCAGAATGGTATCGCTGATAACTGGCTTGTACCGGCCGGCATTCTGCCAGCTGTCAGTCTCCTGGCACTGCCAGCTGTCAGTTCGTGATAGTAAGAGCGCGAGCGAGAGTGCAGGTCAATAGCTCAAGTGTTTCTATCTACTAGTTAGACCCCGAAGGACATATACGACACAGAGACGAACCATGGCCTCTATAAGCGAGGATTTTATACAGCATCATCTTTACCAAAAGACGCAGAATGTAAAACAAATTGTATTACTCTTACGCAAGTTCTGATAAGGGTAACAAAAATGTCTTTTGGCACAGGATTGTTTTGTGGTGAATGGTGTACCTACCCGCATTCTCACTAGCGCCACTTTTCGTTATTCGGCCAATTTGTAGCCCAGACGTACCTATGTATACCAATGTGTTGGTACAAATACATACAATTTAGTGTTACCGAATTTACAACAATTAAATTGAAATTAAAATAATTGCAGATATTTTGTTGCATTGTATTTTAAACAACAATAACGTTTTGGAAAAGCGACGCGACCCGACGAACAAGGTCAATCGTTCGCGTCGCGTTTCTTTTTTAATTTGGAGTATATAATGTCATGAATAAACACTCTAAATAATATTGTATAACTTGTAAATGTAACAAAGACTGCCAACTCAAAATGGAACTAAAGATCATCAGTCTTTTATTTCTTTATGTCTATAAGTAAATGATTTTTAAATGTAAGCTAGTCTTTGAACAGATACACAGTAAATTTGAGAGGCTACAGTTATGTAAAATACTTGCATCGAGCAACTACGTAACAGATGCAATCGGTTGCAAACAGTTTGATTATGTTAGACCTACCTCTAATGAGAATCGCCATCACTGTTGTATCTATTGAATATCAGATTTGATTTAGTGATTTTATTTAAATAATTATAATTCATGATAATTGCCATGCACGTAATATCCGCGCTGGATTGCAAAAATTAAAATAAACAATGAATGAGAAAAAATACAATGATGGAAGAAATAAAATATATCAGAATAAATATATTATTGTATTTTAACACAACTATAGCCTCATCTGTATGGTGTTGCTGTGTGGGTGTGGAGATGGGATGTTAAGCTATAGGGGATGGTATACTCTGTACCTAATCTGTGGTATCATGTAAAGTGTGTGAAAAGGGGTGCCAGTGCAAGGGACCGATTTATGACAAAAAAAACTAGCTCTCTTCTTACTTTGCATTGCGAGTACTAAAACCTTCGGAGAATACGTTCGTTTTTTTTTATAATTTGTTAATTAATATTTTTTACTAATAATTCGTTGTCTCACTGACCACGTCCACTGAGGACGCGGCCTGTGATGTAACATTGATAATTTGATTAGGGAAATCTAGTTGAGTCCATATAGTTAGAAGCTACCATGTACTCAATTTTATCTCTGTCATTTTCTTTGAGCGAGATAGTCCAGTCAAAATAGACATTCCAGTTTACATTAATTCCCAACAAGCTGGATTTTTGTACAGGCCTTGAATACGTCATTACAAATGATATGTCAAAAGTCCCCATCGATCCCGCTTGTGCGTTGTTTTTTATTCCAGGTTAAAAGTCATAAATTTGCGTTTTTTGCGTATATCTCTGAAACAACGAGAGCTATCGAAAAATGGTTCAGACAAAGTTTGTAGATCGTAAAATTGTCTACAAAAATACCTCAACACTTTTCTTCTACAAAGCATCGCTTTTGAGATATAGTGACTTTAGACCGCAGGAAAATCGTCGAAGATGCTGCGTTTTTTTCATTTCAGCCGTTTTATCTGCTTCATTGCCACAGAACAAACAGTATTTCTTGAAATTTACTGAAAGGGGTGATGGGTTCGATGGGTTAGTCCTCCTCCGAGGTAATGAATCGTCTTTTTGTTTCAAGAAATACTGTTCGTTCTATGGCAATGAAGGAGATAAAACGGTTGAAATGAAAAAAACGCAGAATTTTAGTAGATTTTCCTGCGGTTTAAAATCACTTTATCTCAAAAGCGATGCTTTGTAGAAGAAAAGTGTTGAGATATTTTTGTAGACAATTTTACGATCTACAAACTTTGTCTGAACCATTTTTCGATAGCTCTCGTTGTTTCAGAGATATACGCGAAAAACGCAAATACCCAGGTTAAAGTCATAAATTTGCGTTTAAAAGTCATAAACGAGAGCTATCGAAAAATGATTCCGACAAAGTTTGTAGATCGTAAAATCGTCTACAAAAATATCTCAACACTTTTCTTCTACAAAGCATCGCTTCCGAGATATAGTGACTTAAGACCGCAGGAAAATCTACTAAAATGTTGCGTTTTTTTCATTTCAGCCGTTTTATCTGCTTCATTGCCACAGAACAAACAGTATTTCTTGAGACAAAAAGACAATTCATTACCTCGGAGGAGGACTTACCCATCGAACTCATCACCCCTTTCAGTAAATTTCAAGAAATACTGTTTGTTCTGTGGCAATAAAGCAGATAAAACGGCTGAAATGAAAAAAACGCAGCATCTTCGACGATTTTCCTGCGGTCTAAAGTCACTATATCTCGAAAGCGATGCTTTGTAGAAGAAAAGTGTTGAGGTATTTTTGTAGACAATTTTACGATGTACAAACTTTGCCTGAACCACTTTTCAATAGCTTTCGTTGTTTCAGAGATATACGCAAAAAATACAAATTTATGACCTTTGACCTCGAATAAAAAACAACGCACAAGCGGGATCGATGGGGACTTTTGACATATCATTTATAATGACGTATTCAAGGCCTGCACAAAAATCCAGCTTGTTGGGAATTAATGCAAACTGAAGTCATAATTTTAGTCTATTTTGACTGGACTAAGACTGCAACACAAGCCATTTCGAAATTTAACATTTCATCGAGGTGTACAAACTATTTTGTTACGTTAGGGTGTATGTGTGTGTGTGTCAATAATTTAGTTGTGTGTTCTCTGCTCTTTACATTTATTTTGTGTCCAGTAGGTATTTATTTATATTAGTCTACTATATAAATTATGAAAAAAATATACAAGAATCTTGAGCGGACATTAAATTATTTGTTTGTCTATAAAACGACGGCATTAAAAAGCGGAAATAAATGATCGCATAATTAGAAACTTTTCGACGATTGACGATAGACATTCCAACTGAAACTTTGAGTAAAAGTTCCGGCTATTAAATTAAAACTTTTACAATGGCAAACATTATAGAAAGTTTTTTTATGGTTAGTATTAGAACTTTCAAATTCATCACTCAAATATAGGTCAGTACAATGGCCAGTTCAAATTTTAATATATAAGTCGGCTAACATCAATGTCTGCATTTTTGCAGACATGATGTTTGCCGGGTCTAGATGTTACTAAAAAGGTGTACAAATATTAGATCAGCTATCTAGTTTCTTTAGTCCAAGCTTTGCTTAGTTCGGGACTAGCACCATATGAAATGCCTATAAATATTTTATGTACAAGTTTTAACTGGAGTTTGCTATATGTGAATAAGTTACAGTAATATATGTAGTTTGTGTGGTAATGGATGGTAGGGTGTGTTGTGTGAGCGTAAATGTGTGTGTTGTAAACTATATGTTGTGAATAGATTTGTGTGTGCTGTAAACTACTTGTATATGTGTGTGGTATGTATATGTGTGAGTGGTATGTATGTTGTGTTGTGGGCGTGTAGTGTAGTGTAGTGTGTGGACTAACCGAGTCCGACTTGGCTGATGGGTCCGAAGACTGGCGGCGGGTCCTGCTGCAGCGGGAAGTATGCGGCCGACATGGGCGGCGCGGGCATCGCCTGCGGCAGCGCCAGCCCCAGCACGCCGTGCTTCACCAGCAGCGACAGCGCCGCCGAGATCTCAGAGATGCCGCCCTCGCTGTAGCCCGCCTGTCGGAGCGCCACCTACGCACGCACATTCACTACTGCTATACTTCAAAATAAAATGTTGGGTTGAGAGACCTGTCAACGCACTGGGCAGTTGATTTCAGTAAGATATATTTTTTTTTTATTCTGCTACTTGGCAATCTGTTCAGGAACAATGATCCAAGATGGGGGCTGAAGACATCCTCTGGTTAGTAAGAAGTGAACATATAATATTCAGCATTACTCAAGTTGAAGCATAACTAATTGCGTGTGCTATTAAGATCAATCTAACAGTAGTAGTTTTGGTCACATCTATCTCATTGTCCGCTTTCCTTCCCACGTTTACGTTACTAGGATTTAACTTACATTACAATACCAGCTCATAACAAGTACATATAACTTGTAATCCTGCAACTCTGCAAGTCATTTAGTCCAGTCAAATAAGCTAAAATTTGGTAAGAATCTCGGAATTCGAGGTACCCAGCTGTAAGTTTGTAAATACTTGTATATTGACACCCTAAAAGTTGTCTCAAAACCTACATAAGGTAGGGTGTGTGCAACTATAAAATTTCAAGGTCAAAGGTCACAAAAATAGCTTTTTTTGTAAATATCTCATTTCCTATGGGTTTTTTGCTATCTGTATGTATTACAATATTGTAGAATACAAAATTATCTACAAATTATGTTAAGAAACATTTTTTATACTGTAAACAGTTTTCGAGATAAAGGGCGTAGAGCGCGCGGTCACAGCATCACTTTTTTTGCATGATTTTTTTTCTTTCTTGGTCAGGGCATGATTTAGAACCCCTGTATGCGGTTGGGCAATGCGAAACGGTTATTTGGAGCGTATCATGACAATTTGACCACCTCTTGGTTGACCTGAAGTGATGCTGTAACCGCGCGCTCGGCGCCCTCGTATCTCGAAAACGGTTCACCGTATAAAAAAAAATTAAAACAAAATTTTAGAGAATTTAGTATTCTACAATAGTGGCAAATTTTTTTTTTATATGTTGACCCGTTTTCGAGATACGAGGGCGGAGAGCGCGCGGTTACAGCATCACTTCAGGTCAACCAGGCGGTGGTCATATTGTCATGATAGGCTCCAAAAAACCGTTTCGCATTGCCCAACCCCATACCAGAGTTAAATCATGCCCTGACCAAGAAAGAAAAAAAATCATGCAAAAAAAAGTGATGCTGTGACCGCGCGCTCTACGCCCTTTATCTCGAAAACGGTTTACAGTATAAAAAAAAGTTCTATACAAAATTTGTAGATAATTTTGTATTCTACAATATTGTAATACATACAAATAGCTAAAAACCCATAGAAAAAGAGATATTTACAAAAAAAGCTATTTTTGTGACCTTTGACCTTGAAATTTTATAGTTGCACACACCCTACCATATGTAGGTTTTAAGACAACATTTAGGGTGTCAATATACAAGTATTTACAAACTTACAGCTGGGTATCTCGAATTCCGAGGTGAAATGCATATATTGACTGGACTAATTACCTTGATGTGGTCCAGCGTGTGTTGTGTGAGCGGTGCGGGCGGCTGCGAGCCGGGCGGCGCGAGCGACAGAGACAGCGAGAGCGCGCCGAGCGAGCCGAGCCCCGCGGCGGCGGCGGCGGCCGCGCCGTTCACCAGCACCGAGCCCACCGAGCCCACGCCCGAGCCCAGCCCGTGGTTCTGCAACGTACATCACGCTCGCTATTACACAGCCCATTCGTACGTCGAACAGCGGTGCGATCACACTGCTGGGTCGCATGGGACCGACCCGCAGTAGAAACATAGTAGTGTTTCTACTGCGGGTCGGTCCCATGCGACCCCGCAATGTAACTCTACCGCAGTCGAGTTGTAGTAGCCGCGTAATGTAACTCTAGTATCGTAGCGGTACGATACTCTGCGGATGAAATGGAATGAACGTGTATGAAAAAATAGACTGCAACTTTTTTCTCTTTTTCCTTCGTACAAAAAGGAAATGATACCATTAATTTATGATCGTTATAAATAATAAACGCTGCATGATCATGAAGTGTGAAGAGTAGACTCAGTAACGACTGTCTAATCTATGAATGTCTGATGATTGTTTATCATGGGCATAGATATAATTTTGAATTGCTTAAGAACTGTGGCGTTCCGTTTTATATTAGACAGTCTCTAGAATTTCTGATTGCCTGGTACCTGGCCTACCCAAAACATTTTAAACAAATCAATTGTTTGACAACTAACAACATGCAAAATAAAGTTAGTTATTATTTTAGTAGTTTTAGACACTACATACAATATTTCCTACATAAAAGTGACCCCAAATATATAAAATTACGTACCTCCGACTTTATGTTCGAGTCTAAACTTCCGAAAAGCGACAAGCCAGTCAAAATCTGTTCATTAGTATTAGTGTGATACTGGAACAAACAGATAACATCTCTTGAGACGTTCCAAAATACTATTTTCAATATATAAATATATACAGATATATTCTAATATCACACTATTTTTACTGTCTTGTTTTTACTAACCTTACCTTTGATTAGTTACAATAATAAAATGGAATATGAATAAACAACACAAGATGGCGGCTATCTGATGACAACTGAATGTTTACAATACTTCACAACTTATAAATAAAGCCAATATTTAAATATTTTTATAATCTGTCTGTGATAAAATCTAGTTAGTTAAATTTTATCTACTATGTACTACTTTTTAAAAGTAAAAAAAATTGCTTCGTAATCGGTCCATTCTTTTAGGAGCTACGATGCCACAGCAGACACACTGACGTCACACTTATAACACCATTTTTTGCGTGATAAAAAAATATTTTTTGAAAGATGTTCACACAGTAAATAATGTAAATTCTTCTAATAGCGTCAAATTCCGAACAGGAGGTTACAGTGTTAGCAATTTAATCTCTATCTACAACATATTACATAAACTTAATAAATAACAATAAATACATAAAAATAGAAGTAATAGATGCAAGTTAGTGAAGTGTACAGCATCGAGGAACGGGTAAGGGCGTGTCACCACTTAAACACGCTCACAAGTGCCTTCCACCGGCGTGAGTCGGCGCTGATGTGACCATTAAGTGTAGACCGTGTTTTACAACAACGTTGTGCAAATACACTAAGAATATATGGGCGGTATGATGTGTATTTTAGACTCCATATAAATATGGCTTTAGGCGGGTGGCCGCATTTGCAACGTAAAAGGTTTTGGAAGAACGGACACTTCTGAGAAATGTTATGAAATCTTAAAGCCTATTTTTGCTGTTATAAGATCATTTTTATGCAACGTGACCTAGTATCACCTAGTATATAAGATGTTTCTAAATGATTTTATATTGGGTGTATTTATTTACAAAAAAGTATCCTAGGTCCCATAACAAACTAATCTGAGGTCCCATAACAAACTAATCTGATAGAGATATTTGTAGCATCGGCACGATAAGAAGAAGAAGTTTCCATATGTATTTCCTGAGTTTAGGATTAGAGCGTGATGTGTGAAATGTCCGTAACTATGTAGAATAGAGTGTAGATCACATAAGCGCCGTTCACAAAGCAGACATAGTCCCTTCAAATAGCGTGTTCAAGTTGTCACCACCTCGGTCACCTCGGCAGAAGGCACCGCGTAGGGCGAGCCGGTGGGGTTGTAGTTGGCGACTGGGCCGGCCACGTCTGCGTACGACACGTTGGGGCACGAGCCCGACTGCGGGTCGTCCACCACCTTCTGCAGGATCATCACGCACGCCTTCTTGTTGTTCTCCTTCTCGCCTGCAATATTAAATTGGGTTACCAAGGGTTTCGTGTAAACGGCGGAGCAAGGTTTGGAGCGTAATCATTGAGCCCGATTTTTGATAGACCCCTGTTTTTGATAGAACCTTGTTTTTGATAGAACCCTGTTTTTATAGACCCCGGTTTCCGATAGATTCCTATTTTCGATAGACCCCTGATTATGAAAAACCTCTGTTTTTGATAGACCCTTTGTTTTTGTTAGACCCTTGTTTTTGATAGACCCCTTTTTCCGATAGACCCCAGATTTCGACAAACTTCTGATTTTGATCAACCCCTACCTCCAACAGACCTATGTTTTCCATATACCTCTATCTACTATACATATACACTCTTGTATTTGATAGACCCACAAGTCCAATAGATCACAGGCAAAGCTCATTAAATAGCGACTGGAGATATCTAAAAAACTCAGCTAAGGTATACAAAGCTGGAAAGATTAGATTCCAAAGCTCGCTTGAAATATTTCTTCTAGACAGAAGGTATGTAACTGACTTATGTGGATGTGGTATCATCGGAGGTGGTCGAGAGCAAACGATGCTCAGTTGTCCGTGATTTTGGCAGCAATTCACCTGATTGCATCGAAGATATATAATTTTCAAATAAGTGAGTAGGTATACTTCATATTTACTATTTCCTGCGTAAGGTACGGGAATTAAAACGACCTACACAAGGCTTGTGTTATCTTAACGAGCATTTAACGTAACCAAAACCGCCTTTCAAAAGAGATCCAGCTTATTTTAGAAAAAGAAACTCAAATATAATCTGACTATTTTCGTTCTGAATATAATCGTAATATAAAATAGTGATAATTTATTCACGGTTTTACGTATTATTACAACACAGCAATAAAGAAAATAAAAACATGAGGCGAATAATTTCGGAAACTTATAATGAACCGGGCCTTTTAATAACTGTCCCAATTTAAGCGGCGTGGCTTTACAAATTATAACGGAGAATCTATTTGAATATTTGAGTGAACGCGTGCCTCACTCACATAACTGTTTTAACGTGACGCTGGCAAACATACCGATAAAACATTTAAATAGTTATTAAAATAATTGTAATTTAAAGTGCTGTCCATTAACAAACTGAAATCTCATCATCTATAGAAACTAGCGTCTGATCTTCGGTTCGTTTTATTAAGAGTTTAACTTTATGTTGCTGGATTTCTTTAGTTTTGGTAAAAGCTTTGTTTATTTATGAATAGATTTGCTTATATTTAGAATCGCAAAGCATTTTCTGTGGTTAGACGTGATCACGAATACAGATAGAATTGTTATTGAATTGGCGCGATGGAATCAGGTCACGGAGCCACCCCTTGTAGCTTACGTTACAAAGAATCACCGAGCTTTGTGTCGGCTCAAATATTCTTTCAGTTACTGGAAATCGTATGGTACGATTATTTCCTAAAATGTATATGAATTTGGCGTAAACGTTTTTAATTTCTAATTATTATAACGAGTTATGTAATATGACTGAAATTTGGTGTACGTCATCAAAAAATCTTAGAGTAAAGTATTATGAGGTTAAGATCTTGTCATGTCGTATTACTGTAGAATCTGTCAGGAAAGGTTACGCAGACGTATCCAACTTCTTTAACAATGAGGTCTATGACGGTGTGGAATACTGACCTACAACGGTGATGCACCGCTCCTGAAGCGATAGCTCCTTGGCCTTCTGTGAGATCTGCACGTAGCTGCCGCTCTGCTCCTTGATCTGCTTGATGTAGTTGCCTCCCTTGCCGATGATCATGCCTGCTGTGGAGTTCGGCACTAAGATCTTCACCTGGAAGGTAAGGAGACAGGTGTTGATGGCTATTCAGACGAGTGCTGTTGCACTGACCAGACCAGCTTAAGACAGCAGTTGTGGTAAACGCGTATGAGTAAACATTCCCTATAGACAAACGTTTACGTGAAAGTTATGTACACTTATATAATCAGAGTGAAATAACAGAATACAAATGACTGAAAAACAATGGAGCTCGTTTCTGGCGTCTGTTTTTCGAATGACATAAAATATGCATATTTTCAAGAAACTACTAATTGGGTATTCTCGGTAAGCGTGCTACATCATTGACCGCATCGTTAATTCATATTGGCTGCGAAGCTTTACACTGACGAGTTAAAATAACGCTTCGCAGACTAAAGTCTGATCTCTACAGTATAAAATAGACTGTAATCCGTGAATAAGTCAGTAGGTTTCAGGAATGACTGCTGGGCCAGACCGACACCTAAATTATGCAACTTGATGATTCTTTTCTGTCTCGAAAACGAAACCCCAATGGGGCAATATAGTGAGGTGCTGAAGAAGCGAAACTCAACAACAATGGCAGGTGTGCAACATCATATGGCTTGATTAACTCAAACAACTATGACCTATATAATACGAAGTGTAGGTTTACAAGTTATTTTAAAATCATATAAACCTCGACCTGGAATGAATCCTTAAATCCACTTTATCATAGCTAAGAATTCATTAATTTAGAATGCTTTGAACTAAACAAAATATTTCAACTGCAAGATCGTACATCTGACATCCCTTTAAAATCCCCTCCCATCCCTTGTTTCTACAGCATCAGTTATTTTTTCATTTTAGGATATTCTGAAAAACATTCTTAGTAACCAAATATGGCTAAGAACAAAAAGCAAACTGTTTTATTGTTAATTGTTTATGTAAGTAAATATAATCGCATGTTAGACTAAGTTTTAGGACCTTGTTTTTACATGTCTATGTAGACGATAAAAATAAAGATCTGAACCCTTTTGTGAGCCTGAGAACTCGTTGGTTCCCGGAACACAATTTCTTCACTTTCACTAGTTCGAGATCCTATGGATTCAAAATATTGCTTGTATTGTTTTTATGCCAAATAAAATATTTTAATATTTCTTTCTATATGGCATATTAAACTTAAGAATCTTTATTCAGAGGTTGAAGACTGTTTCTATCCGCCATTCTGTAAGTATGTAAATCTAAAACAAGTAGTATAATCTCATTAGCAGGAGTCGTAAACATTTCCGCGTGTAATGTGATTGTACACGGCGGCATGTGATGTGTGCCATTAGACGTGATTGAGCGACCTTGCCGTGAGCCTGCAACACTTACAAGTGCTATTGATTTATTTAAGTGCGCGTGCACACTGCCAGACATCATATTTACTGTTACTGTTATGTACAGTGTATCTACCATGAGTTGTCACAGTAAAATCGCCTGACTTTACTACAGTAGTTACGTCAATATTAGTATGACGAATTTTAGTACCCAACTATCCGCTAGAGGCGCTGTACAAATCTTCATACATTTTTTTAACTACAGACGCTAGCGAGTATAGTAAATATAGTATAGTAAAAACTCATGGTAGACCTACAGTACCTCTACCATGAGTTGTCACAGTAAAATCGCCTGACTTTACTACAGTAGTTACGTCAATATTAGTAAGACGAATTTTAGTACCCAACTATCCGCTAGAGGAGCTGTACAAATCTTCATACATTTTTTTAACTACAGACGCTAGCGAGTATAGTATATATAGTATAGTAAAAACTCATGGTAGAGCTACAGATAAATAAATAAATAAATAAAATAAAAGTTTCTGAATAAATTATTTAATTAATTAATTAATTATGTACAGATAAATACCAATGCAATGTGACGTGCCTTAACAACCACAAGGTATTTTGATACTATGATTAGAATATCAACTGTACCTACTTAAATGAAATGAAAAAGAGACACCACGACTTTATGGACGTCTAGTGGTTTCTTCTGTGGAAATGGTAAAGTATGCTATTAAACAATATCTAATGAAGGTTAAAATCATTGCGAGTTTTACGGATCAGTAAATTGTATTTTAATTTGTCTTATGTAGCATAATTTAGTACCGCTAGAACCGTCCTTGTTATTTCAGTTCATAAGAGGGGGAGATAGCAATACTATTAATGCTACGTTAGAAATTCAATAGCAGTATTAACTGCACGGATTAGTAACACGAAAATCTTCATGAACAATTTCAATCAACTTTTTCTTCATCTGGTTTTTGTGCTTAAAATGATGTTCTGATTGCTCTCAATTCGCAGTCCAAATACGCAAGGGCAGGGCGCGTTTTTGTCTAGTCAATATGTTTCATCATCCTTACAGCTGTTCCTAATCGTGTATGTAAAGCGGCGTCAGTGTGCACGGTGCTTAAAGCTATTGATTCTCCAGCGCGGTAATTCTACGGTATGTCGGCATTTAAGGTCAGTAGGGTGAAGGCAATACAATTATACATTCCATTAGGTTTTTTAGGTACTTAACTGAATAATTATCGTTTTTGTTGGTTGATTATGTTTGTTAATGAAACATAGTTCGTAACTATAATACGGTAAAATCATGAATAATTAAAATTCAAAGTCAAAAGTCAAAAATACAGTAGACACTCAAATGCTTTACATACTGTATGTTTCAGGTACATATTATTAAAATGGTATTGCAGTGAATTAATATAATCTTTATTATTATTTGCAGCCGGCATCTTTGGTACGCTTACGACTGGTAATGATTTAGATCAGTTGATCTATCTATAGATCGTTTGCAACGGTCTGCAGATAGTTCAACAGTTTCTCAACTGTTTTATAAATATTAAATACTACATGTACATTTTGTAAATGTAATATGTAGTTGTTAGTTTGTTTGTATGTACTTAAATAAATATTTTATTATTATTTGTTTTTTATATGCGTTAAAGGCAAACGCTTAGCGGCAATCTCATCCGATGTTAACATGATGATATTTTATTCTTATACGTTCATATAGTCACGGTTGAATACTTTGCCCATTACATTTTAAAATTATCGAATTTTCAGACGTCTGGGTATTTACTTACCTATTTCAACTCAACTACTTATGTACTAAAGATTCTTCTGAGTTTGAAGACTTTTTTGCTCACACAACTCACATAGTGATATTGCCTAGACAAAGCAAAAACAAATGGTAATGTACAGGCTCAATTCCCTAAAGTTTATTTTACTACACAACGGTAGAGACAAAGAAAATAAGTACGCTATTTTATCGTAGAGTAAGCTACCCTTTATTTAACCGAGCGAGAGAGTCAGAAGATATAAGTAACGTAATTATTTCAGATCTCCTTTCTTTGTTTTTCTAAGCCAATTAGCGTTAAACGAGTTTCAATTAGGCCTTTCCGCGGTATCTCATATTTCACTAACGAGATTTGTTTATTTTTACTGCTCAATTTAGGAAGTTTGTAGAATTTGTTTGAAGACTTCAAATCATTAAAGTTTCATCCAATTTTCTTAGCTTCAAATTTGATTTATTTATAACACTCGAAATGAAGCATTGTTACAATTATTATAATAATGGTCAGAAACTAACATGAGCCTGGCATTGAAACAATACTTCAATCCCCCTCACAACCAGCGCGAGCAACTCCGTAACACAGGTCTATTAACAATTTCAATCACAAACCCGCAAACCAACTTCTTTGTGAATGAATCCGTATAAAATCAAAACTAACTAACATTAAATTGAATTTGGCCCACAATAATAGTCCGCTCCAATTAACTTTCAAGCGGCCACCTCAAGCCTCGCCAATTACTAGAGGCTGTCAAAAACACAATACCGAATTACAATGAGCCAGCCCACTACCCACCTCGTCGACCTGGCTTTTGTAAAGCTGAAACAATCTGGGGAGGGAGTGAAGGAGTTCGTGAATGCTTTCATACGTCATACTGTTTTTCCAAACGCTAAGAAGACTCAGTTGTACGAGAGTAACAGAAAATCTACAAGTTCATTTATTACGAGGCTGACAACACTGAAACCACTTCTCGCTCGAACATTCCAACATTTTAAGCTAAAAAAATCAATGAATACTTAACAAGTTTTCCGAGCAAAATTGTTCGACTAAGTGGTTTTCGTTAGTTTGAAAAACTTGTTTGGTTCATAAATGTTGTTTTTGCGGTTGACGGTTTATTTTTCGAGTTTACATTACATTCAATGATTATAGATCAGCAAAAATAATGAAATGTGAGAGTGAATTTTTTTACCTGCTAATGTTAATTAGTTAGCACCAAAAAGCAGAGCGACATTGTACTTTACTTTTTAATCACATTAGAATTTATTTTTAATGAGTTCACTTCCTGGTTTCTTTCAGAACGCGCATCTGCTCTTACTATATTTGAAATAATTTAATGAAAACTGATATGTATGAGAAAGAAATATGTATATAGTTTTGAATCGTATATATCTCATTAAATCTGCTTAAAAATGTACCTTACATGATATAACGAACTGACCTCTGTCTCCTGTTCCAGTAGGGGCGGTGCGATTTGCATGACAATACACGGTTTAGCTAGTATATCCCCTATTTGGGTGAAATGATAACGTGAGGCGCTTTTTCTTTTTTTTATACAATGATATGGTACAAAAGTTTGGAGCGCTGTCATTATATTGAAAACAGTGACAGAAATACTGAAGCAAACGAGTACTTCGAAATTGTTGCAAGTCAAAATAAAATCTGACAGCGAAGTCTTTGAAGGATGACTTCATATAACTACAGACTCTAGGTAGTAAAAAGTGTACCAGCAGTTTCAGAATATTTTATTCCAAGTATTCAGCCTGCGGCAAGGGGAACGAATATGTTACAAAAATAATGAAAAACATGAGATGGAGCGTGTTATGGCATACCGTGCGTGCGTGACTTGTAAGCATTTGGTTTGCTAAAACTAGCCGCCGTCATATTGACTGCTGTGGAAGACATTCACAGCCTACACTAGTGCCTCTATCTTTACTTATTCCGGAGAATAACACTTAGAAAGATTTCAATTTCCGTGTTTTCCATCAAACAAAAGATAGAGACAAGCAACTTTTTCGTCGGTCGTTCTTGGTCGACAGAACTGGTTTTTTCTTTATGTTAAGTGGCGCGGAGACGGATTCAGGGTACTTTTTATTGTCCATTCAGTCCCAGAGGAAAAGTCTACACGGACATACCGAACAAAATTTCAAAAACGTGATGTCGCCGTATTAAAAGCTGCCAAGCGGCCATTTCTCGATAAAACAGGGCTAAGTTAGTGTCGCAACGTGAAGTTACGGTGTCACGTATTTCTACATAAACGTGACAGACGAACTTATATTCTTATTTGCTTTGTATCATCTCCAGGTTTATGCTATTCATGTATATTGTTGCACATGTTATCTGTGTCTCGTAGTATCGATATTATCTTTAAGGAAAAACTATTAAAACAATATAATAAAATATTGTATATTGTGTAACTAGAATGTATTTTAATAGTTCACCTCAAAACGTTAATTTAGAGCGCAAATTTAATCATTATTAAGTTTAAAATAGATTTGCATTTTAGTTCTCATTGTAAGGTTTACGCTTCAGATATTTCACGCCGTGTGTACAGCGAAAGGTACAACAGCGGAGAAATCATACAAAAGATGAGAGGATAAAAGAGAATGTAAGCTTCATACCTGCTTATCCCTGTCTTGAGGCATCTTGGTGTCGACACCTTCCGGGAAGGGTTTGACCAGCTCAGGCTTCTCCTTGATCTTGTCCATGATGAAGTCTAGCACCACCATGATGCCTTCCACCGAGCCGGTGATCAGGCATGCTCGCTCCGTTGTACCTGCAGACAAAGAAAAGTACATCAGTATTTTGTTTTTCATTCCTGGTCTGGCATATTTATGCAGGGTGAGTTTCCCTTGTACCCTTTATTGGATGGAGATATAATTATTAGACCGATATTGGACAATGGTACTAAGAAAATGTTGAATAATGCATCATGTTTGATTTAAAAGAATAGATTTCTATGCATTTGTATCACTAGATTAGATTCTTATTATAGTTAGAGCCGAAACCAAGCGCACAAGCTGCTTAAGGGCCAAAATTTGAAAGTTCCGCGATTAATATTCTTTTATGGCATACAGTCAGTGCGGAAGTGGCAAAACGCGGGATTGCCAAGAGAAACTAGGACGCGACATGACCTACATTGTAACGTTTGGTGAGCGGATTGGATAGTTTCATGGCTCTGATACTACAGTAGTAGTATCTATTTTAAGCCTTCCATATCTCCATAAATGCCTTTTAATGACAAGCTATAGCAGTGTGTAGTTTGGGAAACAGTGGTATCCTTTGTCGCAATGGAACAAAGCAAATGGGATGTGTATAACGTGTTGGTCCTTCGCGCAAGAGCCCTCCGCTCGCACCGCATCAGCACGTGGCGAAAGCAGCGCTAGTTCAATGAACTTCCCTAAAAGCCTACGTCACACTCAAGGCTCGCGGTCATACCACCCTTGCGCCCATCCAGACCCACACAAATGTTACGTATACTTCTGTCATAAATATTGTTTCCTTTATGCCGGGAATAAGCGAATCGAGATCAATAAATTACCTAATTCATATCAGACCATTTTATCCGAATCTTGTTAGAGATAAACATAAAACATACAACTCTACGACAGAGCGCATGTATCGTAATAAATGTATCGTATTAAAGCCAGTCAGCTGAACTATTTTACAAGTTAGAGATGGTTTAGGATGAAACGTCCACAATTTCGTTTAGAAACTGTCCTAGATTAGAAAACGTTCACCGCAATGTAATTTATCACAGCACAGTTCAAAGGCATTCGCCAAGCCAGACATCGGGGCCTCGATCGACCTGCGCCGCGTCACAATGCGGAAATTTCAGAATAATCAATTCATTTAGTTTTTGCGAAATAAAATAGCTAGTAAATGATAATGAAACATGTTAGTGTAATGCGTGACAGTGTGCTCTCCGTTCCGGGTGCGTATTGGCGCCTGCAGACCGCGCCCGAGCCAGATCGATAGCAGCCGGGACTTCCATTCCGAAATCTGCCTTACTGTTGCCACTTATACCAAAAATGGCAACACAAACACCGTCCCCGCTTCATTAACTAATCGAGTTTTATTCTCGTTGTTTCGTTTCTCGGGGAGTGGTTTTAATAAATAAGCTAGAATTATATCGTGAGCGGCCATCGGGTGAGCCCTTGCCCAAAATAGACATGTTTGGCGAGCTAGCGCTTCCCTGGGAACTGTTGATTAAATCCACGAGTAATGTTTCATTATGCTAAACAGGAATACCTATTTCGTTTTTAGGGGAAGCAATTTATTCTACAAGATATCCTCATAAATATTTCACGGCTTTCGAGTTTTCGGTAACAGTATCGGATGCTCAGTTGCTGAAGTTATGATAAGTTTATCGCTCAACTTTAGTTTATCCCGAAATACGTTTCAGAGCCGAGAATAGGGTCACCAAGCTCTTCGTTACAGTTATAGTAAACAACTCAAGTTTTCAGCATTCAATTTCCTGCCAGTAGCTAGCAGAATAACTTCAGTATTCTTCAAGCTTGATATCGATTGTGCAGAACATAAGCAATATAAATTACCGTAAGCTATTTCCGAGAACGACTCTGACGTATCTACGAGGTACCTCGACATGGCATTAGGTAATCTTGAATATTTCATATCATATACGAAGGATAATTAGGTAATTATTATGCTCAGACTTTCGTGATCATTAGATCAATGATTTAAGCCATCGAGGACATGATATGACATTTCATAAATGAACGCACTAAGATTACGAAGGTTGATCGGTTCTTAGAATGAGACAACAAGCGAACGAGTTGGTCATCTTCAAGCGAACAGAACCGGAGGGAATTATGCAACCAGCAGCAGAGACACTGTCGCACACACAACCGGTCCTATTGAGTAACTCCCTTGACCTTGGCGCAGTGAACGCGATGCAAGCGAATGTAACACCTATATCCGATGATACTAATGACCAATCTCCCACGAATACGGGTCATTATCATTTGGTATTAGTCCAATGCTAGTAATTGAGAACAGTGGGCCAAAAAACTGTACTTAGAAATAGGCGAGCGACAGCTGGGCGTCACTGGCGTTGGTGGTCAGTCTGCTGCATCAATTAGTCCAAGCGTTGGTTGGTGCTACCCGGCCAATTTGAAATGTATTGTTTTCCAGTGTCAACTAGACAATTGTGTAGTCCTCCTCAATCTGGCCGGTTACTCTGCAAGGCCGATGGAGAAAGATTACTATTATCCAATTACGCATGCTATGTTATTGAGTTATGGCAGTACCTACTCCGCGCGAATACGTTTTGTTTGCTTAGAATTACGAAACACATGAATATGGAAAGGTTTACACAACGAGTTACGAAATTATAATTAGCTACTGATAAACCCAATTACTGATAAGTTTGTGCTTCGTACAAAATTATATTAGTTCGAATGGTAGAAGATTGTTTACTGCGAAACTATGTTTAGATTAAAAACACACACACGCCTCTGACATCTTACGATAGATGAACCCCCGAATTAATAAACACAAGCTGAACAGTCGCGTGATCCGGTTGTAAATTCGATCTCTACATTGATCATGACTTCGAGAGAATATAAAAATATAACTTGAGTGAAACGGAGCATACCATTTTTTATCGACCTATGTTTAATTCATGATCAAAAGATCTCATATCCAATGTGTTTCATTATTAACAAGGTTTTTGTAATACAATTATTGTAATAATTCGCATCGACATCGATTTTGTCATTGTATCCAAGTTCATGAATAACGATTCGTATCTCATTACGTTCGAAGACACCACGCGAGCGGATTGGAAACAGAGAATATGCTTCTTACTTATACCCAAGTCAAGTATTATAGAATGTTTGACTTCATGTGTGTTTATGTACAATTAAGTACGCGATAAAATCCCGTATAATAAATCTCTTTATTATAAGTTCTAATCGAAAAATGTTTTAAAAATTCTAAAGACTGTCTGGATGAGTCACATTTTGTAATCGTAAACGACATTTGTTTGAATTGAGTAGCATGTCTTTATGTGTCAATGTCAACTGTTTCGTAGTGCAAACAAAATGTTTCTCTACAAAGTTTTGTAACATGTTTGTCTCTTCATTACTACTATTCAAACTAAACTTTACTTGCAACAGAAAGGATAATTTTGAACATTTAAATTTTAATTTGACAATATGATGATGACCTACACAAGCATATTTTAACTTAGTGAAGGTTCAGCGGTAAATTGAAAACTACTTAAACCTGTATTTTACACTTATAATATTAGTGTGCTTTTAATAAAACGTATCTAATAAAAATTATCTTATCTTATGTTAGTAATCATCTGAATCCGTGACAGTATAATGACGTGGTCTAGCATAAAGGCAGGAAGATCATACCACAAATACTGTAATCTGTTAGCATGACCTGTTCTTCTATTAAAGTGTTCACTCGTGTGCTGGAACTGTTCATAGTTATTACGTGAATAAAACATTGTGATGTCATTACGCTCCAACTGGTTTTGAATAGCGAAAACTTACCGCAAACCTTCGGTAGGTGTTTAAAATTAATGTTCACATCCTTGTGATTATGTGGCATTTTGATAGTTGGATGATATCACGCTTATTTTGAGAATACGGATGATTAAGGGCCAAAGTTCATTCTAATATGGTAAGAAAAGTTGAAACAAACCAAATGGATTAATATATTTTATTTTTGAGTCAAAGTAGAGTATGTCTAGAGATGTAAGCTAAGCTTTGGTCTCGAAGAAAACTTGCAAACTATTGTGCTCATGAGTTTCCTTGTCTAGTAAGAAGATATGGGTTTTGTGAAAGTTATGTGTGGGCACTGACATCGAATAGAAGCGAAGTAAAAATCGTTGATTAGTGCCGTGGGTCGTGATCGTGACTTTATTTAGTCAATTACCGCAATATTAAATTCTTCAAAAATAATTGACTTTTACTTTTTATATCGCGACATTTGACATATGGTATTTTGAAGAAGTCGTGTACACAAATATATATGCATTTTATATACTTGATTGCACACTGCCTCTAAACGGAGTCTTTGAAATAAAACACCATATCCTTTATCCATATCCAGGTTTCATGTTATTGTATGAATTCGCACTGATTAACGTTTTACAATATGGCCTAGTTCCGTAGGTTCTAAGCGAATGTGCGTATTTATTTATCAAATGCAGTGTGAGAATTATGGATGCGTGACAGTTAGCTCATGTATGACGTCACTGACCCCACTCACTGCCATCTCGCTCAGCAGAACGCAGTTGTCATTGGCCGCGACAGCGGTGCGACCATCCAAATAAATACACGTGCGCAGTTATAACGAGAATAATGTTCATGCT
The DNA here is from genome assembly GCA_932527185.1 of Ecliptopera silaceata. NCBI lineage: Eukaryota > Metazoa > Arthropoda > Insecta > Lepidoptera > Geometridae > Ecliptopera > Ecliptopera silaceata. The sequence continues at coordinate 390,822 of OW052208.1, read as the reverse complement.
ATTCTGGTAATGACTATGAACACTGGGCGTCTCATCTCCAACATCTAAAATACTCCTCAGAGGAAGCTCAGAAGAGGATACGAGTCTAAAATATTACTTCTTTTGAGCTATTATGATCAAAGTCTTGCGACTACTCTGTCCGTAGTTACAAGAACGAGGTGCATACCTTATGTTTGTGTTAACTAATAGTAGTGAAAAGCAAACCAGAAAGTAATCAGCGTCACGAGTATAGGACATCTATCCGATCGACGGAAATAAGAGATATATGCATAATATGCATATGCCAAATACGAAAGCTGTCTATAATCTTGTTTACAGTTTTGTGAACAACAGGAAAAACCAGATCAGTTCTGCTGATTTCTTGTTGTCTAAGATGTTTACTTGTCTAAATTGGCGATAAAGAGTAACAGCATATTTAAACTAATTAAGACACAACATAGGTTGAGAGGGTTAGAAAAACTGGTTATTAATTGTGTTACTTTAGCGCTGAGATCACACCCGCCGTTATAACCATCAGAAAAGTTCAACCACAATAAAAACCGCAGCAGGAGTGTAAAATTACAAAACCGAAATGTCAAAGCGACAAGATCATGCAATTTATAATCACGATGACGAATCTCAGTTGCAGACAGCACGATTTCTGTCAGATTTGTCAACACAGCCCTTTTCTCACCTTGAAATCCACACACATCAGCTACATGCAAATTTTACCTACACGTCGCTGGGTACAGAGATCTTGTGACATGATCTTACTAAGATCTTAATGTCAAACTATATCTACAGTTAGTATATTTAACCACTGTCTGATTTTCAGTTTTTAGGTCTCGGCTTGCATGGCTCTTTATTTCATCATTTTTTAGACTTTCTAAATGGATAAATTTTAAACTGGCTACTTATTATTCTGATCTTATGTCACAAGCCAAAACTTTCCAAAACAAAGATGTCGAGTTGTTTCATTATCTTCCTTGTAAGTGAAAGAAAATATTCAATCTACAAGCGAGCCTTGACAACTTGGTTTTCTTTCCACGCTTATTATTATCCTCATGTTGTTTTTCTTGTTTTCTTTCGATACCCAAGTAACGTGATATTTTTTCTTTAGATTTAGGATTATAGCAATGTAGATGAGACCAGAAAATATATTTTCTTTACTCCTTCAGGCATTCGCATGACATAGCAAGTTATTTTGATAAACAATAAAATTGCTTAACATGATGTTTGGTTTTAATATCAAAACTTCCTGGTTGGGTTATTATTTCGTGCCTAATTATCTACACTACAACGTTAGCAACGTTAATATGTAATGAGAGTAAGAAATAATAAAATACTCCCAAGACCACATTGTTTAAAACAATACTCTCAAGCATCCTCTCGCCTCACTCAACCCTCTTTAAGTTTATGGAGTGTCTGAACACGCTTAACACTTTCTCCTACCACCGTTTTGAAATCTCAAATACTTCCTTTGTCAAGTGAAATAATTTTGTATATACTACTGCTTTATATTTCTATAAACGATTGATATAACTCTACGCTAAAACTTGATACAACACTACAGAGGTATTTTCTTTGGCAAAGAGAGCAGATAGAACGATGCCAAGTAAGTTAGGTATATCCAATAACACAATTGTCTCTCCTTAATCAAATCCGGTAGAAACAATGGCTGCGTACACCATGCATCAGGCGTGTACACAGAATTATAATAGGATCTGTTGGTATGACAGGTCGAATGTAACTACTCTACCGTGACAGACAGACAGAGCAGTGTTTGCTTTGTTCAGTATGCCTTCCACACACTTACAATTGGGTTAAATTGTCAGTGGTGTGTGTGCTGTAGCATTTTCCTAAAATAATTTGACAACCTTTTTTTGTGACCGATTATTTGTTTCAGTTTTTAAGAAACTGTTTATAACGTTTAGGTTTAGTAGTAGTGTTTTTAGTTAATAAGCAGTGAGCACGTTTTGTGGACAAAGCAAATACAAAGTGTGATTATTGAAACCAGAGGTTTCTGATTTACCGATAAATTTACTATGAACGACGTAGTCACGAGTGCTTCTACATAAATGATGATGAGTGTATTAACTAGTTACACAGTTTACCTTACGTATAACAGGTTTGAAGCTGCGCGTCGGCTAATGGTTCATTAGATCTAATGACATACGTTATTATAATAGCGACGCCGATGAGCCGCGAATTCTGGTTGCGCGCTTGGAATAGAACTAAATTGCTCTTTGTAATCAAATAAATGTATAATTATCTACTTAAACATCGATTTTGTGCTAAGCTATGACAATCTATAAATAATTAATCTATAAAATATTGTGTCGAGCTTTATTTCAAACGATAGCTAAATTCTATTTGGAAATATCCACATCGAAAGATTGAGTAACAGTTTAATGAGTAGAATAATTTACTATTCTGTGACCTGACTGCTAAAGGATATATTATACGTAATACGTATTGGTATTCTGTGACCACTCTATAGGCTGTCTCATGACCAAACGTAGACTAAACAATAGAACAAAAATAGATGTACAGTAACAAGCTGATCAGTTACACGACAAGTCTTACTATTTTAGGTCAAGGCCATTTAACACTCCAGTTGTCTTTAAATTGCGGGCTGAATTGACTCTTCAAGATGAGTTACCCAATCTATCATCAGATAATTTTACATATACAAATCTAATTCTTTTTTTTACGCTTTGGCATTAGTTTGGCAAGACAGTCGAACCAATGATCCCGAGCCAAATACCTAGTTATACTTTTAAGGATATAAATAACTATCATAAATAGGTCAAGGACATTCTAGAATCATATTTAAATTACAACATTTCATGTTGAAAATTGTCCGCCGCTTTTAGATCGGAAACGACTGTCTCTGTCTTTCGGCAGGTATATAAATATACGTGTCTCGTTTGTTAGTTTATTTATTTTAGTATTGTGTAGAAGTTGGCCAAGGTTCGCTTACATTGTGCTAGATTGTCAATAGCGATTGTTACGAGACTATGGATAATTATTATGAGGAGTTCATGAAGGATTAAGTTTTTCATGGAATGGAAATGTACCGTGATTATAGCCTTCAGCATTTTTCTTTTTTCCCATCATCGTCATTTACTGTCTTACTTATAGGTCTCCTTTGTTTGTGGCATTCATCACGAGCCTGTGTTATTCTCTTATATCTCACCCATGACATTGGGAACGTCGTCTACTCTGCCGAACGTGAATAGCCACTTCAGATCATCCGACTCCACCTGTCTTGTCTCCACATGACGTCACCACGTCTCGCAATGTTTCCAGTTCCATTTCAGATCCATCTTACTTCGTATTTCATTCTACAAAATTTAAATTCTTCTAAGCATCACAATACAAAAGTGAAGATGTCTGATTATGAAACGTTTTCAAAATGAAGCTGGCAATGAAATAATGTCAAAGAGTGTGTATGACAGTGTGATAAAACAAGAGAATCTTAAGACGTATCAGAACAATCAGGTTAGATTAATGTATACAATCAACACATCCTTAAGACAAAAAATCGTGACTAGAATGTTTTTTGTATCAATTTGGTACAAACAAGTTATAGAGGTAAACAGAAATGCAGTACAAGTCTATGAAACTGGTTTGAAGAGTCGTGTCATTTGAGCAGCCGAACAGGAAAAACTGTAAATAATTGGTGTTGCACTTCTCCAAGACTCCGAGAACACGAAGCTAATCGGGCAATCGCTTCAGCGTGTACAAGATAGAGCAAGATGGATACAAATTCTTTAGTCATTTGTATTCTGTTCCGTTTTCATTCCTTTTGGGATAGTTCTATCATCGCTTTGGTACTCACAGCTATTTCAACGAGAAAGAATACTTGATGTGGGACTTTTTTGGGATTTTATAAAATATGATAGCCATATTTTGTGTTTTGATTTCAACCAAGTGGACTATCTATAAACTAATCACAAATACAACTTTTTTTACTTTTTTTAATACAACTTTATATTGTTCTAAAATCATCCCAGGCATTACATCCATCATCGTCCTGTTTATCAAGGGATATGTGTTGGGTAAAAAGTGGCCCCCACAGCTATATAAAATAATCTGCCTGTTTATATTGACCTTTAAAACCGGCTTTGAAACCAATTAGGTGTCATAATTCGACAAATTAAATAATTTTCTATTGGACTTTTAAATTTGACCCACAACCCTGTTCTGGCTGACCTTTATGTGACCAATAGGTTATATATATGCTGCAAGAACCAATGTATTTAATGATCAATTCGGACATCTCACCAGCATTGACTTGGGTAAATAACGACCGGAAAAAGACCGATATAAACAGCTTTTTAGTATTATCATTTACTGCATGCCACATTATTGACCACCTATCTGTAAATTACGAGTTTTTTTTAATATCGAAATCGCTTATAGCATAAACTTTGAAAATACTTCCCCTGAGTTCATGTAATTCTTCCCCCATGTTTATTTATTTGGCTAGACGAGTGTGCACAAGACTAGATCTAGCGTTCACTTTTATTTTCGACGATGACATCATTTCTGTTCAAGAGCCTTGAGCATTGAATGCATTTGTAAAATCGTTTATCATCTCATCTCTTACATTTTGTTTTGATTTGTGATGTTAGAAAAATATTTGACAGCCACTTGAGCCATATAGATATAACTATCAAAACTGATTTATTCTTGATGTATTGTAGAGTGTTACTTTGTTTCTTTGATATTCCCAATGTTGTGGTTTTTCTTTTATGTATGGTATGTATTATTTCTTGTATAAATGATCATTATAAAATGTCCAAAGTATTTTAAACACCGCAAAATTAATGAGCGTATAATTTTTGCGCTCACAAAGGAAGGCCCCGTAATAAAATATTGTGTCACATAATCTAAATGGGTTCATGTTGGATTATAACCCGCATCTTTACACTCAGGGCCTAACCCAGTTGTGGTGAGCTTAGCATCCAGCCAGGCAGGGTATGACCCGACCTACTCTGTTTAATAAGGGATTACAACTTTTATCTATACGTTGCGACAATATATGCGACATTTTCTTAAGCTAGTTAATTCAGTTGGTCGGTACCGCAAGGTAGGACGGATCGTTTATTTAGACCTTCCAGCAACGGAAATATCATATTATTGAAAAAAAAAACGAATTAACAGAGCATTTGATAAACAAAATTTTATACTGCGATACTACAATGAGTTTTGTATTACTTGTGAAGTTGTTTTACGACTTTCTAGGTCATCGTAGCTTCGGGAATAATATTATAAGCTTAAGAGTACTTGAAACTACGATTTATGAACCGATGTGTTTTCCAAGCGGTCTTAGTGTGGCCCACGGCTTAAATCTTGGCACAACGCTTGTGCCACTAAACTCAAACAGTCGTTCGTACCATAAATCAGCAACTACAATGAACACTTTATAGTGTTCTCAGTCTTACGTGCATTACAATATGTATAAATCATTCGACAACTAATCCATACATTTTTTCATGCTCTTTCGCTGTCTGCTCAGAATTTGTGAAAAAATGTTGAAAAGTATCGCCTAGAGACACAGTGTTCGGTCATTGACGCCCCAACTATTCAGATAACGACGTAAATAATTGTAATCGCCGACATAAAAACGTATTAATGTAGCAAGAGCGTATAAATAGGTTAGAGGCATGCGCCGGTCGGCGTCACGCGAAACGCGATTGCTCTCCACCTTACATGTTGAAATCACGTGTTCCACCAGAGTTGGCTGCTTCTTTTCATACCTTACAATGAAATGACTAGGCATTTTGATACGAAAGGAAATTCCTTTTCAGCCACGAAACATGTCTCAAACGAATACAAATTGTTGATAATTTGGATACAGAAAGAGTTTAATTAGTAGTTCTTGTTTTTTAGAGGTATCATGAATATGAAAGTTTTTAGAGCAAATACAGAGTTGCAGTGGTATCGCCTACAAATAAATATCTCTGGGGACCTATGAAGAAACGATAAAATCAGAGGCACGGCCAATCCTACCCTTAGGATGCTTGATAATGAACTGTGTGTGAAAAATTGAACGTAGGTTCTTGCAATGTAGGTATTTGGCTTTGACCTTGCAAGATGGGTCTAACTATTTACACAAGTTTATTTAATGTTATAACTCGTGAATATTTGTTTTAATAAGTATGACAGTGTTTTTATAACATTTTATAAACTAGGCACCATAAAATGAGGCAAGTATTTTATCATCGCATCGCTCTAAATGCGATTCCAGATAAGGAAGGAAAAGGCGCGGACGCAAAAAGTAGGGCGCGGCTTTACCTATAGATGTTCCGAAGACTGTTCCACAGGATGATGATTGGGCGGATATAACCGCCCAATCCAAGCAAAATGGAACGTCTATTCAATTCAGGCCAATCAATCAGTGACGAGTAAACAGCCGAAATACATGTTAATTAAGTTACAGACTAGTTATTAGGTCGACAAATTGTGATTTAATGGAATCGAAGAAATGAGGGCACTTTAATAGGCAATTTTGTGGAATCACAATAACAATAAAGTAATTAATAGACGATACCAAGGGCTATAACCTCACGCATCAGAGCGGCACACAGGATGGCCAAAATGTAATAGCAGTAGTATCACTTGCTTCATTCATATTTGAACCAACATAGAATTTGGTACTTGAGAATAACAGATTGTAAAATTTTATCGAAAAAATGTGCGAGTGCTCATGTGCGAGTTTTTGTCGCGATTAAAAATAACTTACATCCGTCACCACAATGCCAGCCAACTATCTCTATGCCTAATTACATTGAGATTTGTTTAGCGGTTTAACCCTGAAAATTTTAAGTATCATAAGATTACCAACCGGCTTTCAAGTTCAGTGGGGTCCCGCAGTATGTGAATCTACTGTTTTTCGTGTTTAAATGTATTCTGTGCCACGAGCCTAGTGATGTGACGCAACGCAATCTAATCGAAAACTCGATGTTACGATAAAGTGTATCGAAACTTTAGGTTGGTCGATAGCGTGCCGTGAATAATGATCAAATCGCACAATTATAATGGAAAATAAAATTAAGCATAACTAAATTTACTTTTATTTATGTACAAAATAATTTTAAACTACTATTTTAATAGTTTTATAATATTTTTGTCACAAAGGTTTAAATTCTTTCTCTTACAAACATCCATACACCAACAAAGTTCCATCTGCTTATGCTGAAGCCGAATTGCCACATAATAATAAATAGTATTGTTTTTCCTAAAAAAAAACATTACAATTGAAACATCAACACTATGTTAAGTTTTGACTTGCTTGCTTCTTTGTAATAGAATTTCAATGAAGCCCCAAAAAGAAAAGTTAGCTACCCTTTCAAATGTAATAACAAAGAAATGTATCGACAATGACTTCAATTTTCTTTTCCTAAGTTGCTTTCGAACCCTTTTCCTCAATTTGGTTTGACATTATTCTGTGAGAAGACGCCAGAATATCAGCACTGTAGGTCTACCATAAGTTTTTACTATACTATATTTACTATACTCGCCAGCGTCTGTAGTTAAAAAAATGTATGAAGATTTGTACAGCGCCTCTAGCGGATAGTTGGGTACTAAAATTCTTCATACTAATATTGACGTAACTACTGTAGTAAAGTCAGGCGATTTTACTGTGACAGCTCATGGTAGACGTACTGAATGGTCTCTGTGTCGAAAACGACAATACCATTGGCAAGTCCCTCGTTACTTTGCTCTTTGACAGGACGTGATATCCTTTGCATAACACCTTTTCTAGGCAAAATAAAGTTCGATACGATACTACAAAACTCTACGAAAAACTTGATCTTTTGTCTCTGGAGATTCGATCGCTAACGAGCGTAGCTAATTTTATAGTAGATTTTGTATAAACAGTCAGTTTCCAAAAAATCCGTTTTTATAAATATATTTTATCCGAGTTTGTAAAGCTCACTTCGGAGAGACTGGCTTCAATTCAGCGTGAAGTGGGAACTAACGTGCGTTCTAAAGATTGGTTATACTCAACACTACTTTGACACAATACCCCAAGGTTGAAATACAGAGACAAAACTAAAACGTTTCTACTGACGCTTTGGTTTGACAAATAGTAGAGTAAAAAAAAAAACAAATATAAGCGTAAGTCCACGCATAGTTTAATCTCTGTATCTTAGCCTAAGAATGAATTTACAATTCCACTACTGCGTGTCTGCATGGTGTTTTGTATAACTCTGTCGTCGCAATATCGAGTGACACCATGTGCTAATTAGCTCACGTTGTGATCCGGATCTAAGTCAAGCGCCAGCTTCGTTTTTTGGGTCATCTATAAACACCACCATGTTCGCGAGTAGCGTAGCGTAGGTCAAGGATATTTGGAAGTGTGGCTAGTCAGATGTTAAATTACCGACAATTTCTTCAACGCTACAATTTATACATATTAAAATTTAAACTTATTGGTTTTCGTATTGAAATTAGCTAAATTCCGCCTCACACAAGTTGCTGTGTAGTTCACAGTTCATCAAGAACTGGATAAATACAGTGTTTAAGCATTTGCTATCGATGTACGATGTACGTAGGTAATATCGTAATAGTAGGTAATAGCTTACTAGACAATACGCAAGCAGCTACACGAATTAATCCAAGTTGAAGGATATAATCATATGCGATGCTATTTTAAACCCACCAACCCCGACGGTACTTTAACTGTAGCACGGAATTTACATTTTAAATGCTTTGAACTACTGTATTGTTGTGAACAAAAGAGTTTTTAAATGGTACAATGTCACCAGTGCTTGTATTTGAGGTTATAACATCCGCAGGGCTGACTGCATTGCGCTCGCAATTACGGAAGATGCAATTGAGATGAAAAATTCAACGCGGAAAATTGTAATGCAACCTCCACCATCGACGCTGAATTTACAATTTTATCCTTTTCGCTTGAGGGCTATCAGGAAACGACGTATATATCTTCTGCTTCGTCTAGCAAACATTTGATGTAAACATACTTACAAATATCATACTCTTTTAATGTACTGGAATTATTTCTAGCAACATTTATTATTATCTTATTTATTATTTATTTATTTATTTAAAGGCCCTAATATATATTGTACTAGTAATCATTTCGCTGATGTGGAGTCTCGTAATGTGATACTTCGATAATAATCTCTGGTTATGCAACACATGTGACGGGCAATCTGTTTTTATTTAACGAGTATCAGCACATAACATTAAACGTGTCGATAACAATACAAACTGGTAAACTGGCCCCAGTCAGCGCTAATTGACCTTTTGGCGTTCCCAAGCTAATCGATATGCCAGAGTGATATTTGCTTCGTAGCTTCAATACAATAATCCATACAGCCTGATGGAATTACTGAGCAAACAACGCAGCTAACTGAATTGTTATAACGGGCAGCGCACAGTATATAATCCATTAAATCTAGATTGCGCTTAACATAAACTGCAAGTTAAAGCCTGACTAGGGTTACTTCTCTTCATCAATCGCCCTGATTCTTTAGAACCAGTATTATTTAAAGTCTGAACCCAGCAAGCTCATCATGCGTGACGGTGATGAATATTCAATCAACACGTTGTACATTTACGGGATGATTTATGTTCCCGCATGAAATAGGGCACAATTTCCCAACCAGCTGTTTAATTCTGCGCCACAGTCAATATCAGCAAATGTCAGGCTCAGCCAGTTATTTTGAGGCGATGGGCGAACTGGGCGAACCCGTGACGGTAACCCAAATTTTTATTACAAAACGCCATCCTCAATTTGGCACAGGAATACACCCGGACGGAATAATTAATATCACTTGATGAGCCGAGGTGCGTGTCGTTCCTATTTTTCGCCAGACTTAATGGTAGATTTCACCATTAAGCCTTAATTGAAATACCGCGACCCCTCCTTTAGATGTAACGTCACAATATAAAGTTTCAAATAAGGCACAAGTTCAAATCTATTTCTTAATACATCACCGTACCGCCTCTAACGAAATGGAAAGTTAGAACGTGAGAAAGTGTAGCCATCTAATCGATACATCTTAAAAGGAAAAGTGTTTGAATAGTAATTCTGAGTGGCTGAGAAGACCAGACCGTTCGAATCAAGGCATACTCGTTTTGTTAAAGTCAAATTTTGTGAATTTACATCGATATTGTACGTTATTAGAATCAGTAATTCGTCGCGCTATTTCACTACGAGTCTAGTGGCAGGTTGTGCAAACTAAATCGTAGTGAGACCTTGACACGCCTTGGCCAGCATAGCTGAAGTTAAATGATGTCAGCAATGCATTGGACTTAAGATTTTATCAATCACAGTCTCCCATAACATTTTAGCATTCACATTTCGAGTTCTGTGAGCAATGCGCGGTGCGACCCCATTCCGTAAGGGATAAAGGGGTATAATACACAGAAGCTCATAACCGGAATACTCTACATGGAGACAATGCGACGACAGGGGAAATACAAAAAGCGAGGAGCCTCTTGTTCCATGAATGCAAATATTTGTGCCGCAAAAATTCAGCGGAATGCCTTTCTCGTGGACAGGTAATTATTATACGGGTAAAACCGGAACTTTATTTCAGGTAAATGTACAAGTCTATTGAAATTAAAATTCATGAGTCGCGACGGAATCTAGTCAGTAGATGCTAATTCAATATTGGACTGCACAATATCACAACTATTTTTTTTTTACAAGTGTATTCAATAGTGTTTTACAAAAAGGTCAATGCACGAAGCGTATAAAAAACGAGACATCTCAAATTTGCGAGCTCACTTCGACGGGTAATCACTTTTACTATTATTTTATTACGGTCCAGTGTTTAAAGATAATTTAGGATCATTTTCACTTTTATTACATTTGGTGTCGAGCCTTACTTCCGGCAGTTTGTTTTGGCAGCGGCGAAGCGAGCCTACATTTTATGCCACTACTGTTGTCATTTCCAGTTTTATGCCCTGCTGAGCCTGTCAGCCGACAGATGACCCTTCAGTTCCCTGTTTACGGTATTCAGGAGCGGATGCCAGTTACAGATATTTGTCGTAACTTTATCATGAACATAGATGTAACTCTGTAACGCAACTCTTTAATTTTACTCCGTTTCAGTCCGTTTATTTCCATACATATTTTCGTTAAGGTTTCGAAATAAAAATTCAACGTTGGTGTTCCTTACGTAAGCTAACGTGGGTCGTGCATGCGCGAATGCGAGCGAGCCTAATGATGCACGTCTATGCAGACACGTGCCGTGCCGACGAAAAGTAGGTTGTCATTTCATCGTACTGCAGCGCAGCGAGCAAGTTGCTATTTACAATTTTAGAAGATGAAAGTAAACAGATGCTTCTTGAAAGTGCGAGTAACATGGTCATGTAGTGAATATTTGAATCAGTTTAGCACGCTATTTTGCAGAATACATATTTGAGTCAATGAAAATAAGCTACAATGGAAAACATACAATAGAGCGTAGTGACCGGCTGGTATCAAATCTTTTGTGCGCCTAGTACTTTTTTGCCTTTTTAATTTCCCTTACAAGGACTAGAAATAGTGATGATACGATCTGTTGTGCATTTAAATACTTTAATATTATTATAGTCAAGACAGGAAAATGGTATGGGACTTACCTGGATAGAAATCGTGTGACTTGGACATCTTCACTCTCGCTCCGGTGTCTTTCTGGAGCTGGGCAATGGTCTCTCCGCCCTTGCCGATGATGGCGCCGGCCACCATGGACGGTACCAGCACCTTGAAGTGGTACGTCGGCTCCACGGCTGCGGATAAAGCGCTGATGAGTGAAGGTCGTAAGCATAGGAGCACGGTGTTCTGGAGATTGGCAATTCGATCATAGGATTGAAACTAGTTGATTCGATGAGTGGGTTGCCGGCGGCTATTTGTCAATAGTTCTCTTTGTTTATTATCAAAGTTACAAGGTTGTATGCTTAGCCCAAGGGGAAATCGGAAATGACTACATACCTAGTTGTTGTGTGTAAACACCTCATGATTGGCAATATCCCCAAATCGCAATAAATCTGTATTACCAGCCCATCCTCAGGGCACATGAGCGCGTAAATACACTTTGATTAATTCAGCTCTTTCAGAGGAAAATGCCCGAGTACAGCGTAATATTTTAATGTAATTACTTTAACGGGATTTTAAGCAAGATTTGGGACACAACATTGTACGTCGGTGTTATTGTTGGAGACAAAACAGACGAGATTAAACCACAGATCAAATGCCTTTTGTTTGCGAGCTTAGTAGCTCAGAACACGGCGCTCCGTTGCGCTAAGTAAATGAGTCGTTATGTATGAAATAGTAATCTAGTCACCATGACATCCATGGATAAGCAACGATTTCGAAAACTGTTCAAGTGCTGGAAGGTTGTCATGTGTGAGTGCAATATGTAAAGTGGCCACACCTTCAGACCCTGTTGTGATGTCATGTCACGATGTGCGTAGCCAATACCAATAAATAATGACAACTCATTAGCGCCAACATGTACAACATTATGTGCTGGCTCTAATATCATGTTGGCTTCATAAAACAATAATGTAAACTCATGTTAGATTATATTATAAATATTAATTTTTAAGACATTTCAAAGTAAGTATAATATTTATTTATCCAGTTATTGACATGCATTTGATATTTCTAAACACAGATGGAGAAGACGACGAAGAAGCGAAGATAGAAGACTGATGGACATGAAGTTGATTCACAAACCTAATAAGAGATGACACTTTATGACAAACTCTACAAACCAAGAAATCTACGCAATCAGATTCAACTATCCCGACCTCGATAGCAGCTATTAATCAAACCAAATATGAAACACGGTCAACAATACGCTAGTTGGTCCACCCGCCCACATCCAATGTGTTTCAATTGAGAGGCATCCCACAGGCGTGTGATGGCTCCGCTTTGCGACCTCGTTTCAAATGGGGCATGGCTGCCTAGGCCACCTGCCCCGTACGGCGCGTCGGCAAGACACCGAGAGCCGGTGACACCGATAGACGTGCCCTTTGTGTTTCTGCTTCATTGAACTTGGCAGTACCACGACTGACGTAGCTGACATGACGGTTTGCTCGACGGCAGGTGACGATTGAAGTGTAAACGCACAATACCTTGCATTATTTCGCTTGGGAATCCATCAAACTGAGCTATTGTGCCTGAATGACGAATACAATGTTAACTACTATCGTTGATTTGTATTGTAACCAGCAATTCATCGCATCAAAACCTGTTCAAAGAGTAATTAAACAGTTTTAGTACGATGAATCGTGTAAAATGACTTTGCCCGATAGTCCCTTTTAACAAAACATTATGAGTAGCCGAAAAAAAGCGGCTTCGTGTTTTCAGGGCGACAATAGAACGGCTCGCCTAATCTTCGCGATTGTGATCTGGGCCTACCGTGAAATATTACTGCAGGGTGACAGAACCGTTTTGTAACCCAACATTTGACACCTACTTTATTTCAACCAGCGAAATCAGTAATGTAAAACAAATATTTCAGGCTCTCACATTTCCTAGATATTCATGATTTGAGCCAGATGTATTCGTATTGGTCTGAATTAGGAATTGTCTCATGCTAGCTTCATTACCTACTATAACGTTTTATAAAGACACAAACGATCAATTAATTAAAATGTCATTTGATATAGATATACGGCTAGCAAGGCAATACTGGTTTCTATAAATTGTCACTAACTACTGTATATTTATAACGTAGAACTACATCATCGTATGTAACCTTGTCAGCCAAAGCAATGTTAACTAGAATAAAAGCACGTGTTTTATTAATTTACAACTCTCCGACGTATCTTTACACTTAGACACACCACATCGATTTTTCTCCAGTTATGCAATTAAAGTAAAACAATTGTCAGCAAAATAAATATTCACAACAATGTGTCCGCAGTAAACCAACGAGCTGCCTTTATAATAACAGCCAAATAGAATATTGTATAAAATATTATTCGTCTTTTCGTAAAACTCCAGCGACTAAAGGAAAAGGGACTAACTTTTACACCGCCGCCTTATCTTGTCCGTAAAATAGATGAAAAAGGGAAAAAGAAGGAAAACTTTAGCCCGTAACCTTATAGTGGAAAACTTCGCAAGTATACAAACACGAGGATAATATTAGAACGCTAATAAAAACAAAGTTAAAGATGTACCTTAGTGTTCTGCCTAACTATGATAAAAAACAAGAGCCATGTAGCACTGCCTGATTTGGATTCTCGAAAGACTTTGAAAGACTCGAGCCCGTCTTCTACATCATGCGGAAGTTCAAAAGTTTTAAAATGAGGTTCTAAGTTTCTATTCCCTTGGAGGATCTTATACATCTCATTTAAAAAGGAATTCCAGAATAACAATGCGATAGCAGAAGAACTTTTTGTGAAAGAGCTCGTGTCTAGAAGTACATAGCACATATTTCTGCAGCCAATCAACATGTGTTCTAGTTGTAAGGGTACCATTCCAGTCAAATGAGCCATCGCCTTTTTGTATCTCTTATTGTCATTAAAAAAACTACTTTTGATAGGATTCCTCATTCATCGCCAGCTAATCAATCTTCGAGCATGCGGGTTTAAACCTAAATAATGTTCGTTCGGCAGAGGATTACGCATCCCATCGTGCGTACAGATTGATTGATTGCTCCCTATCCCTAGCCCTATTTATCGCGTTAACTTTACTTATAAAATGTATGATTCTTGTATTATTACGTGTGAGGTATAATATAATATACTGATGTTTCTATTTATCGAGTTGTCTAATGTCTATACGATGGTGTTTTTTAACAGTCGATTTGCTACTTTAATGTATCGTGACGTCAGTAAGTTTATGCTATATTTTTAAATCAATGTAAGTACCTAAGTACCCAGTTCTGTGTATGTAGGCGTTTCCCGGCACCGGGTCCGCTATCATCGTTTGTGAAGTGATAAATGCGCTCATAAGTCACCAGCTTAATAGTGCATGCCTTTCGGCTTCGATACCCCGCCTTTATGGACGAAATGTGATCCCCATCGGCGGTACATAATTTGCCACTTGGAATGACAAAACATTTGCTATATCGAGCCATCAAGATTAAAATAAGGACATTATGTAAAACCTCTTAGCAAGAAACGAGCACGTTTTACCGCGTGCGCCTACGGTATGCATTCATGTCAAGTACACGCCGCCGATGTTTCATCTCAGCTAGAATCTAATTCAGAGACCTGAAGTTTCGTAACATTATTCAAATAATGGGCCTTCAGCTTCTGTGACGGTAGATACATAAATAAAGATCTATTCAGCTTCCACGCCGCACAGAGTATTCTAAAATTCTATGGATTAATTGATTTAACTATAAATATCGATAAGATAGAACGTTAATCTCATATTCCAACACGAGGAAACAAGTGTATTGATAGGTGTCAATTAAATAAAACAAGTATCCTTGTCACGTCTCGTGTTATACCATTATCGGACATCATCGCCACTAAATTAGGCGAGGTTGCAGCCATAGATCACAGGATTTGTTTCAAAACGATGTTCCTTCATGACTATATCTATTTATCATTCCCCCAGTTTCCCAAGAGTTTGTAAGTTTCAGAATTAATTTAATTACCTTTTCTCTTTTTGTTTTGCTTGACGCGACCGTACGCGAAAAAAACAGCTAGTTTCAAATTTAGTGTTTATTTTAAAAGAAGAAAAATTTAATGTTTATTCAGCAAAAGATAAACAAAAATATTAGAATAATAAAAATGATTTCTCTCAATCAAGTAAAATCATGGTGACACTTTGTGCGGAACGCAGGCGTGTGTGCCTTTATGCTACGTTTTGTCAAATTTCCATTGAGTTCGACAGGAGCGCGACCGAGAACAAAGTACCTAATCAAGTTTATCCCTGGGGAGTAAAAACCAATACAGCGCTAACGGGCCGTTTAGCTTCTCCCAAAAATAGATAATCTTTTAACAACTTGCATTTTTCCTTTGGTACTAGGTGATCAAAATTAATGATTTTGAAGTATTTATACGATAAGTAATAAATCATTCTGATAGATCAGTCGACGCTTGGCTGATCCGTCCGGGGTTATTATCGTCGGCTATCTAAAAACGCCACTTGCCCGACCTCGGCTGTTCGCTACCGTATCTATCCAAGTTATGTACAAACTTATTTTAATGCATGAGATTCACGGCTTACTTATCGCCAAATACACAGTTATGCTCTGTTGGATAAACTTAACAGGTTATAGCGGTTCAACTATTTGTATGTAAAACAAGGGAACGATGTCCTAGTTTGTGCGAGGACGTCATAAAGATCGGGTCAGACAGATGTCTGCAAATATTTGCTTTGATGACGTAAAAGAGCTTATGTTCAGGCATCGAGTCCTTTTATCATCGGCAACGATAAACTAGGCTACTGGGGCGCCGCTGAATAAAGCTTAAAAATGTTTCAGACAAAACTTCTTGGCGCTCTTAGAAAATAAAGCCTTTTTTGTATTGTCCTAAGCCTTTGTGAAGTCTCGGGAATTGTTAGAACACTTAACTTTAAGCTAGAAACAGGCCACCTTTGTAGATTGTTGTAGAAATGGTTTTGAAATTCAGTTTCATTTTCTCATTGAAAACGAAGAATCAATAAGCAGAGAAGCATGGAAAGGAAATGGCGCAGGGAGTCTCTGCAGTCGGAAACAGCTGCCAATGTTGATGCGGCATTATGGCTCGCATGGAAAGAGGTCATATGCTATGTACAGTATGAACTAGAGCGCATTATTCTGCTGGGAAAAACTGGGTTGAAACAACCAAGTACCAACTTAAGGGACGGTGCAAAGATTTGTCCGGGATAACAAAAAGATATTATTCAAGTTTACTTGTTATTGCCATTGCAGGACTATTGTAATTTGACATGTCAATGTTATGTAACTAAATGAATTAAATAAATAAATATCTGGAAATATCATACCATGACGTATATGGTCTTATCTATTCTTCGATCACGTAATACAAAAACATAACTTTAAAAAACAAAATAATTTAATAGCCACTTAAATCTGATGAGAGGTTACAGATATGCAACCCGAGATACGCAATCGCTTCATTCAGTTAATGGTCTTTACAAACATGATTCAAATGGAATAAAATCAACGGTCGAAAACTTTGTGAAATAAAGTTCTACTAAATTATATTTCGGTGCGATTTAGGTCGCAGTGAGAATATAGGGGCGAATCGTACGTACTTTATTAGTATTTATTGCGGGGTTAGCAGTGCCAGTTAGCGGGGGATTGTGAACTACACTAGAACTAGTTCCACTTCGTTAGGTCGATAAAAAAGCACAAGGTTGTAAGACCGTTCCACTTGGCGCGGTCCTCAGCACTCGAGCCTCATCAACTCTTTTCATGCATGCTCGCGCGCTATTGAAAAGAGCACGATTTGGCCTGAGATTATCCGAGAGAAGCCTCTCGACTGCGCTTTGAAAATTGAAACTTTCATTCACCCTTTGATCTTGGAAACTGGAAAGATTGATGAGTCGAATAGTTTTTCAAATGTAAGCCACATTTAAAAACCAGAGAATGTTTATGAACGTGTTGATATTTTTGTGTAATGAAACACGTTTTGGAAGACAGTTCAGCTGTTTCAATAAATCCAATATATCATTCACAAATTGTTTACACTGCATTAAGTTTTTGGTCTAATTTTCTAGTGCATATAATTTATCTTCCAATTCACCCACATTGTATTTTAAATAGAGGCCGTATCATGACTTTATAGTGAACTAGTAGTACGCCCCGGCTTCGCACGGGTAGCCTATATAAAAAAATATCATTAGCTAATATGTTACTCAGTATAAATGTATTTTCGAAATGATAAAAAATATAGACCCTATAGTATGTAACCCCCCCGCATATACTCCCGTGACCGGCAGCGGCGCGGCGCCCGCTGACTTTTTTCTAATAAGTACTTACATTTTTGAACTCGTGATATCTTTCGAATGGAATGTCCGAATTCAATAATTTAAAAAGTAATAGAAAGGTATTGAAGCAGTCTTAATTTTAATTTATTTAGATAAGGATTAATACAATACAAATAAGTACAAATATAGAACGTTTTCTGGCGTCGTCATTTTAATTATATTTTTTTGATATTAAAACACTTAATATGACATATCTATAATAGTTAGACATATGCTGTCGCTGACTTTTTTGTGGATGATGATGTTTTCTACAAAATTGTAGTAAATAATTTCTTTCTATCATCAATAGTTTCCGCAGCGCACGCGATGTAAGGAATTTCTTATACACCTTGGGTTACATAATTGAAGTTTTAGTAAGGATCCCTAATTTTTTTGAAAATATAATATAGCCTATGTTCAGCACAGATAATGTAGCTTCACAACAGTGAAAGAATTTTTGAAATCGGTCCAGTAGTTTCGGAGCCTATTCGATGCAAACAAACAAACAAACAAACAAACAATCAAATCTTTCCTCTTTATAATATTAGTTTAGATAGATATAGGCTTGTATTGTGTCACGCATGTTGTTATGGCACTTGTGTGCGTTGTGTGACATCGCAATGTAATTTGTGTCGCACTACTGATTACTTACGGCGGAGTGATAGTGTGCCTGTTAAAACATTATGCTCTGTCACACCCGTTCCGATAAGCAAGTGATTGGAGCTGATACACAACTTGACAACCGATGCGGCGCGGTGGGCGATGGTCCGCCTGCGACGCAGAAGGTAGCGGGTTCGATTCCCGCCTCGGGATAAATGTTTGTATGTTCTGCAAATATTTATTCCGGGTGTTCTGGGTATTATATGTATAATAAAAAATATCTATCTATGTAATGTTATTATATTAAGTATGTCAGTCTTCTAGTACCCATAACACAAGCTCTGCTTAGCTTGGGGCTAAATGATGTTGTGTGGATTGTCCAGCATTATTATTATTATACAGGAACTAAAGAACACCACGAGGTTCAGAGGATGAAAGTAACCTAAAAGGTAAATTAATATTTACACTTTTATTTCATAGTTGATTTAACTCGAAATGTAAAAACTACTATACATAATATAACGTCATTCGAAAAGTGATTTATGGGAGTTTGTTTAGTATAAATATAAGTTATAAACTAGGTGAATCAAATACGCCGGTTCGACGCGACCAGAATGAAACCAACAAAGTAAACACTTATATAGACATAAGTACGTGAGATACACAGTAAAGTTTTGTTTTGGATCTAACAGAATATTCTATTTACCTGAAAAAGACTATCAATCCCTACTGCAAAATCAAAATTTGGTTAGCATTTTTACCGTTTTATAAAGCTAATGTTATCTTCTTTTTCCATTTGAGAAATATAGGTAGTATTTTTTTTATTTATATTGGTTTGACGTCACCGCTACATTATAACACATTGATAATAATATACGTACGTACATTGCAGTACACATAATGCTTGTAGGTCTGTACTCTGTAGTTCGTACACTCACGTGAATTTGCTTTAGCGCTGGTGTTTACTCGAAACCTGGCACGGAATGTTATAAAACTTGTTCTGCGAGGTATGCTAAACCTTAGTAACGATCGATTTCTTGTTTTATGTCGTCCTAAAAAGTATCTATCATGGATATGAAATTATATCAGTATAGGATTTATCCATAGGCATTTAGAACCCTATCGTGTCCCAGATAAAGAAAGGACGACTAAACCTTTTCCCTATACATTGACGGAAAGAGAGAATTAAATACATAGATTTAGTTAGCTTTACGAGGATCACAGCTTTGCGTGCGACAAAAAACATTGTCGTTTTGAACTCTTTTACAATGAGCTCTATAATTACATAGTACGTTGTGTAGGGTCACGCGATAGATACACCTGTACCTCTACCATGAGTTGTCACAGTAAAATCGCCTGACTTTACTACAGTAGTTACGTCAATATTAGTATTACGAATTTTAGTACCCAACTATCCGCTAGAGGCGCTGTACAAATCTTCATACATTTTTGAAGTGAAAACTTCTTTAGCGGCGCTGGGTGGGTAAAAACTTTCAAACTCGCGTCAGGGTCACGTGACGTCGAAAAAGCGTAAGATCTTATTTAATTTTTATACATTGCTCGTAAAACAAGAGACGACAAAAGAACACACTTGCGGTCACGCGACGTATGACTCAAACAATTAAATAGTGTTGTGGCGACATGACGATGATGAACGTGACGATGACGACATGAGCCAACGAAGACACAGACACATTCGCGCTTGCGCGAATGTGTCTGTGTCTTCGTTGGCTTCGTCGTCATCGTCACGTCACGTCATGTCGCCACGTCATCGTCACGTCATCGCGCAAGCGCGAATGTGTCTGTGTCTTCGTTGGCTTCGTCGTCATCGTCACGTCACGTCATGTCGCCACGTCATCGTCACGTCATGTCGCCGACACAACGACATGACACAATCACAATGACACAGACACATTCGCGCTTGCGCGAATGTGTCTGTGTCTTCGTTGGCTTCGTCGTCATCGTCACGTCACGTCATGTCGCCACGTCATCGTCACGTCATCGCGCAAGCGCGAATGTGTCTGTGTCTTCGTTGGCTTCGTCGTCATCGTCACGTCACGTCATGTCGCCACGTCATCGTCACGTCATGTCGCCACGTCATCGTCACGTGACGATGACGTGGCGACATGACGTGACGTGACGATGACGACGAAGCCAACGAAGACACAGACACATTCGCGCTTGCGCGAATGTGTCTGTGTCTTCGTTGGCTTCGTCGTTGTGTCACATTCGCGCTTGCGCGAATGTGACACAACGACATGACACAATCACAATGACACAGACACATTCGCGCTTGCGCGAATGTGTCTGTGTCAGTGTGTCTTCGTCGTTGTGTCACATTCGCGCTTGCGCGAATGTGACACAATGACATGACACAATCACGACTGTGGTTATATTTTTGAAGTGAAAACTTAAAAGTGAAAACACAACGTTAATATTGAAGTTTTCACTTCTGCCGGCACTCCCGGAGTGCTAGCTTTTTTAACTACAGACGCTAGCGAGTATAGTAAATATAGTATAGTAAAAACTCATGGTAGAGCTACTGCAGTAAAACCGATGCAAGTTCCGATAAATAATAGATTGGCGAGGTCACATGATGACCTTGAATCAACTACTTACTTTCCCCTCTACCTAGTCGTTTAGTTACGATAGCAAAGTTAGCTTTTATAAAAGGTATTTTAGTACGTAATATCCTAAATTCTACTAATATTATAAAGAAATAGTACGAAGGTCTGTTTTCGTTGATTTACTTTATACCATGGAGACGTAGCCTAGTGGAACGAACGGGAATGAACGGTGTTAAGTGCGATTAGGCAAGTTTTCTGGTCATGACCCACGGCATTTAAGTATCTACATATTTACCAGCATCTATTTATAACAATATTCTACATATAGTATAAGATCAATAAAAAACTAAATTAGATATACAGAAGCATTAAACATAATATTATAATGATAATTAATACATCCTACAAACTACAAGATGAGCAAGGATGTATGAAGGTCGAGATAATCATGAATTCTGTATATTTTACAATAAGATAAAGTAAGTCATAATAAACAGACAGATTTGATAATCGTTGTGAAAACCGTATGGCAAGCCAATGCCTACATCGTGGAAAGGCTGAGAAATCTTATAGGATGACTAGTCTACTATGCACTTTTATAAACGAAGAAAATCATTCGGAGTAGGAACTACCACCGTACATGATACCGCCACAATAAGAGTGATGGACGCAGTGCATCACAGGAGAAGTTATCAGTCGACGTGCTTAGTGAGGCAATCGAAATCCTCCGTTATAGACAGAGGGCTTGTTCTATGACATTATAGTTTCATATGGTATTAAGTTAAAGAGCCGTGAACCGAAATATAAAAGTTTATAAGCCGTATAAAAAAGAAAATCTTTATTACCATAACCTGTCCTGTGCTAGATCTTTGTAGTCATACAAACTTCAAAGTTTTCTCTAAGCAAGCGTCTCTCAGTTTCCCCACTCAAACGCGCCAGAGTCTGATAAAATTAATTACAGCAATTATATTATATTTGCTTTGGGACCTTTGCTCCGGATTGATGATAGAGTTGCCAGCTCGCGGCAATGAATTTGAAAACAAACTTCTTTAAAATACTTTAAATAGTTGGTAAGGTATCTCTTTTGATGTTTTATAAATTTTTCTTATAACATGGTCGAGTGTAGGCGCTTAAAGAAGAAGATACATTGAATAGAGGCATAATACATACAAACGTAAGATATATTTAGAACAAATATGAATGTGGTGCTTCGATCAGTTCTTATATGATCGAAGATGTGGTGATATTATTGGCATTCGAAGAAATGTTTTTGTCTACTCTTTATTTTTGTACTTATTGTTTATTTAATATTGAAAACTACGATATCTACGTTTACAGTATCGTTAACAAAACATTTAAAACAATTGAAGTTTCAAGCGGAGGTGGGCCCTTAAAAATAAATGCGAGACTCAAGTTCTATAATAAAACGACTCTTAAGAAAAACATTTCATTTGCAAGAAAGTTAACAGAATTGCTCATAGCCCCAAATACAGATAGCATAAAACTTTCGCAAGACCAACCCACCTGAATCCATGATCGTCCACTCAACATCGTTTCTATAAAGACCAAATTTAAAAGGAAAGACTGTGTGCTGCATGCGGCAATCGTTATCATTAGTGGGGGTGATAATGGTCTGACAAGGTCATATCAGCTGATTTAAAAAATATTTTTTTTGAACAAGTTCTCAATGATATTGGTCACAATTCACGTTGGTCTTTTTATTATTTGTTCAATTTCATAGCACACACCATGATAAAAGTTCCGTAAAGATTAAATCAGGAATAATACTTAGATATTATGTTCCCGATGCTTATCTAGTTTGGTTTTCGATACCTGCCACCTAAGCACTTTTGCAAGTAGATATCGGTCCCGAAAAAGATTCTCAACTATAGTATAAGCATAACCATGTACTTATATTGCTGGAAGCTTCCAAATGTCTTCATTGAACGAGCTTATTGTTGCCCAACTCTAAGCACTGCGGTAGTTTCTTACGTAATGTTATGTTTTCATGCTCCAAGTGCCCAACAAAATGTTTTCGGTAGATCTTTGCGAGTGAACAGAGGCTATCCTTTTCAGTTTTATTTTGTGAAGTCTATTAAGACTTCATAGAAGAGAAGTTGTTATCGTAACTAGAACATTATTTATTAAACAAAATGGTTTTTTTATGGGATATCGGTGGCTATCCCAGGTAAGCTTATTCACCAGAATTTCTACTATCAAAGTAAGAGTGTTTTCTCGTAGAGTAGTTTATGACCCCTTGAGGTTAGGTTAGCAGTATTTATACGAGGTATCCACTAAGGCTATTACGGTCCCGTTTTCATTCACTGTCCTGTTTTCCGTGCACAAAGACTTCAATATTATTCCATTGTGATACCAATTCAGTGAAATAAAATACATCCGGAAAAAGGTCTATTCATCGCAAAGCAAGCATTATTCAAGGCATTGTGAATGATAAATCACTTCGATGGTTTTTACTTCATCTTCCAGTTAAGGAATGCTGAATAAAGCTACTTTCCGATGTCTTTGTGATATATATGATAATTCGGTTGGTTTCGATGAGATTGGAATATTTATAAGTCTACTTTACCAGATTGGTGAACGAAAAGTAATAGACATTGTGTAGCTCTAAATCCATACTCAATTCAATGATTTCTTAGCCTAGCCAATAAGCAACATTATCGAATAGAGGTTAACGAAAGTCAAGCATCGTAATACGAATAAAACGAGAACAAATCAAAATGGATACTTATTGTCATGCAGTTGTCGTCAGCAGCGCACGCGCAGCTATTGTGACAGTTTCATTTGCATCGATCGCCTATTCAACTATCACGTTTGCTTATCAGTGAAACTTGTGTCGTTGTAAATAATGATTTACAGACGTTGTTATTGGGTCTGATTTCGCTTGTGATAATGAGGATGATAACGTAACTAACTAACGCGCTGGCATTTTCCTATCAGTAGAACTTGCATTTCATCGGTTCAAAAATGAATGCTACAGCATAGTGTTTTAGGTACAGAGTTGTTTGTTGACAAGGTTGATGATAGCTAACAACATTAGGTGCATTGGTTGTAAACTCTTTTTAATAGCTTGTATTGTTTCGCTGCTAACATGTTGTAATAGTAGATATACCTGTTTGTTTTGTCACTTCTATCGTTCGTGCCTACTATGAATAATTATGTATTCTTCCAACTTATATTATTTAAGATTCTTTACTATTTAACTTTTGTTCGTGTTCCCAATGCGCCAGGTCATGTGATAAGAATCGGTGGGTCAAGTAGACTTGCCTCAAGTATTAAGTATTTAAATAACTTTCTGGATATACGACTATATTTGCAAAGTTTTAAGATAAAAGCTAGTTGTAAAGGCACTTTGCAGATATTTTTTTATATGAAGACTTTAACTATTTTAATTAATGGGGTTATTTTTACTTTGTCTTGGCTCTTTATTTTCGCTTGAAATTTGCTTTACTTTATATTATAACAAAAGAAATATATGTACGAACAAAAGATTATCATCTTAATTTGATACTTTCAGCAATTTACGAAAATGCGCTTTATAATTTAACAGAAAATGAACAAAAGTACCTGCAACTGGCAAGATAGAGCTGAAATGTAGTATAACTCGATTATAAAGGAGCGTGAAAACTAACAGAGAGCAGTAATAAGTTTTAATTAAACTGCTTCCAGCTGAAAGCCAATTACCGTGCTACGGTTAGCAGCATTACCTTATTCCATTTCACTATCATACTAATGTTATAAATGTAAACGTTTGGATGTGGATATTTGTGCATCAATTACGTCGTACACTGTGAAGTTTTTATCCCTTTATGGATTAAGGTTTATACAAAAAATCAACAGGTTAAAGAGACCAGAACGAACAAAACGAGAACAAAGTAGTTGCAAAGCTTATATCTATAATGACCTGGATATTATGATATTATATGAGTTCCAGCTCTGTGTTAGACCACAGGGCATTAATCTCGTAGTTTTCATCACAGATCTACGAATTTGGATTATTTTCTATTGTAGCCTAAAAAACTAGAAAACGCATTCAGCGTTATGTTCTTGACCGACGCTTTAGCTAATCTAAATAACCATTAATTTTCGCAAAGCAGCAAAACATCGTTAATCAACGAGTAAAGTAATTGCACTATGCCAAATATATTATGCCATTTCCCAGAGCAACAACTCGCGAAGTCTCCGAACCCAACTCAAAGTTTAGTGGATAGCGATCATGTTATACTAATTCAGAGTTTCGCAGTCACAAGGTGGCGAAGGCCGGAAGTACCTTCGCTACAACAGCAATTTTCAGGAGCCCGGTGGAGATTTGTAAAGTAGATAAAATACAACGCTCTGTTTGGCAACAGATGGCGTGCCGTGACTAACCTACTTCGGTGTAAGGGTGCCGTCAAAATGAGTGCCAGGTTTTGATCTCCAGGAACAGGAGATTAACTAATTTACTCTGCGTTTATATAATTACAACTAAAAAGACGATTTTGATACAACCAACTAAAACTAAAAAATAACAAAAACATTCAATAAGTATTTATAAAATGCGATATTAAATGTATGCGATTCGAGACCGGAAATGCCTCAACGCCTTCACAGAGTCTGTATAACCACTGTTATTGTGGATTTTTGCAAGTATTAATATCAACGTTAACTGGGTTATTCATTCTATTTATAAAATTTTAGAATAACACAAATTGTAATAATAATAAATCATTGCTGGCTGAATCACATAACCAAACAATCCGAAGCTCAGGGCCGCAGGTAATGCTCGTTAAGATAAATTAATATCTTTTAAATGGTGTTTAAGCAACCCTTGCGGTGTCCATTTCCTCAACGAGCTGGGGGCGATGGGGGCGGTCGGAGTACATCGCCGGGGGCTGTGCTGATACAACGAACCAACGAACACAATTTGTTTTCGCAATTTTCTAGTGCCATAGAGCACGAATATAAATTTTGCTGATTCGAATTTATGCTAACGCTTGTAACAAGGCCGCCATCGCCACACCCACACGGAGACAAAGGAATTGCCCGATTTATTCATTTATTTAGAACTCTTGTTTGTTTATGGGCAGTCAATCATTCTATTCTATGCTTATCTTTGTTAAACTGATACATATTTTTGAAAAATCTTTTTTTTTGCTAATGTTTTTTTTTTTTTTTGTATAATAAATTATTAAGTGTTACCTAAGAACGTAAGAACACATTTTATTAGACTGAAGACAGTACATTTCGATTGAATCAAAAACTAACAGAAAAGCAAAGCAATTCCGGTCAACTAGCAAAACTTCCTCCCACAAGTTTTGAAAGGTTTTCTTTGTGAAAGTAGGTGGAATGCCTGGACTACTTTTATATTGAAAAGATGTTCGCTCAAACATCTTGGATTTTATACAATTTAGTCGTTTGTGAATTACGTAGATGGTTTAGTAGCTCTGTGTGGATGTAGAGAAGACGGAGTTGTATCCAAGTGGTTTGTGATTTTATTTCTTCTATTTTTCTTCTATTGCGATTAACACGCCATAACTTCGCCATTTTGTTTCAAATCAACATGTTTAGGTAATGTAAGAATGTAGGTATATAACATTTATGTTACATAGCTTCGTTTTAAGAGTGTTTTTACTGTATGGTACTGAAGATAAGTAAGTACTGAGTACACTTTATTTATATAACGTGAAAGATTACTCGTTCGTTACTTTTCTAAGATAATAGGTAATGTCAAAGGAGCACGTTTCCAACATCGATAAGATAAAATGTTATCTCAGACTTAAGATATCATAAAATTGCAATATAATGTGCTAACTCAATGATAACTACCTACCTACTAACTGAATGTTCAGACGTGCTTCCGAATGGAATGGCTCTTTGCTTCGTGTTTGCTAAATTATTACCATAATACGAACCTACTATAATGATACTTATCACGTCAGAGTACCAACATTTAAAAAAAAAATTGATCCACTGAAACGTTCTGAGTTCCGATATCGTAACGAGGATCTAAGAAGGTTTTACAAATAACATCCGCCTCGAGCGTTACTAAGTCCCAATAATGTTATTGCCATGGGTTAAATGAAAAAAAAACTTCACTGGTACAGTAGGTAAAATCGTTACCGTACTTTGTGGTTGTATTAGAAGTCCCTACCCATTATAATGCACTAAATAACAGCGGTAAACTAAAACCATTATAATTAAGAACAATGGAGTAGGGCTAATGAAATGCTAATTTACTTACTGACCTTTACATTAACTGTTGAGAACCAAAACACATTCAAGAAAGCCCACATTAACATTACTAAGTAAATAGGCGGCCGTAAGCATGCGTATGTAACAAACAATGTAATACGCGGCTTAAAGTTTTATCATAATAATATTTCCGCCTTGCTCATTAACACTCCGGAGCGAACTCTCAGAACTCCGAAACTGTATTCAAAGTTAAAGCTTCTAAGGCTTAAAATTCCGTCTCGCAGTTTCAGCAAGGCCTTGCAGAACCTAGACATTGCGCGCTTCCAACTTTGTTTAACATAATAAAGTTAGATTATACAGTCTTTGAGGAAGTAATCCCACACCCTTGGCCATTGCTGACATCACACGGGAGTTTGAAATATAAGATATAAATGTTGCAGTAGTCCAACTGGAACATGTGCAGGCCAGTGCCAAGCGAACTAGACCGCTGCAGGGCTGCCAAAACATTACACTTTATCGACAAAGTTACGTGAACGAAAGAGCCATTCCTGTTGCGAGTTTGGAAATGAATAACCAGAAAGATACAGAGGGGTTCTAATAGTATACCGACGACGTGACAGGACAATCCTACGCGCGACAATAAAAGGAGTCAGCCTATAATACAGAGAATAAATTACGCAATGTAAACACTTGCAACCTTAACAGCTTGTAATGACAAATCGCCTCTTCCGACCTTGAAATAAACGAGCAGACAATAGACTCTATTCCCAAGTGTATAAGTTGAAAATGAGCGCGCAATGAGACATGCACGGCTAGAACCGGTAATGACCTTGCCTGCCGTCAGCATGAGCTCAGACCTTCACATAGTTATCAAAACACGTTTACAAAGTATAGTATATCTTATTTCCGAACTAACAATTTACAAATAATTTAAAGAAATGATCATGAGGAGTGCCAATCTATTGAATCGTGTTCGATGAGTTCAATTGCAAATAAAATAATGTTTTATCAATATCGGTTAGTTCATGACTTTTTAAAATAAAATTAAAGCGATAAAAGCGACGATATCTCAAGAAGAAGTGAAGATACACCAAAATAATGGGTAGGAGAAGATTTGTACATAAAGTGATGTTCACACCAACGATGCAACGACTAAGCCATGGGTGTCAATGAGACTAAGTACGGCATGGCTCACATCGAGGCGGCACTGTGCGCGGCGGCACGCCCGCTCACACCCTCGCACCTCGCACCCCTCACAGCATGCTGCTTTATTGAGACACAACTGCTCTGCTATTATATTCAAATCAGACATAATATGCTATTCAATACAATTAATATGATTGAACTTGGCAACTCTCACTATAACTCTGAACAAAACTAATCCATTTGTTATTAAATAATTGGCTGTGTACTATGTACTTACATAGATAAACCAGCTTTATATAATCTAAATAATTAAATTAATTCAAAGTTTTTATTAAATAAATGCTATTTTATGTCTTGGTAGTTCAACCTAATATTTTTAAGATTATGTCTCAACCAAATACAAATATACTGGTAATCTAATTAACCTCAGATGGGATCAGAGTAAAGGTCGATTGATTTCCTTGAGTGTGATAATGCTGTGTTGTACAGCAGCAGCAGCAGCAGTGGAGATGCAGAGGTGAGCGGACGTGGGACATGCGCGTCGCAACAACCACAAAGCCAATGAGAGATCTGATGCATTGACGGACTAACTCACCAAAATGAGAAGTTATAGTGCCATGGCCGTTGGCCAGAGGCAACGCTGTCACCAAGTCTTGCACTAAAAAACAACCACTCTCTTTTAACATTGCATAAAATATCACTATCAGTCCAAGGAGGATTTTCCATGCAGCCCCACACGCTTATCAGCACGGCGAATTACTTTGATAATAATTCTCATATAATTTACGACTTATCAGCGTAATTACATTCTGGGCAGCAGCAATAAAGAAGTTTGAGAGCTCTACAAAATATTTGATAGTTTTCCAAAACAGTTCAGCTCGTCGAGACCTCGGCGTCGCTGTAAATAGGTCGTACTGATAACAGCGCTCTTCTGATAAGAATCTTGTTGGAATCCAGCTGAGCGCAGCCGAATCCGTCGCAAGTTCGATGTGTCAATGTTATGTTCACTTTGCCAAGTACGCAATGAAGTAAATCTACCTAGCGCGTAGGTAGGTACGTATAGCCCGGTAAGTAAATAGTGCGCCACTCACCCGAGCTAAAGTGTGATCTCTTGACGTCGCCATTCTCAGAGTCGCCGTCTAGGGGTCGTTTTCTGGAGTCCGTGATTTCCGGACTGGAGCAAGTGTCCATTCCTGTGTCAGCGGCCATGTTGAAATTCAGGGCAAAACTTTAAACTTGTCTAGCATAATTCCCATTACGTAATTGCTTCAGCATGCGTGTACAGACGCGGCACTTTGCATTATTAAATGTTTCACTTAACACTATACCAACTACAACTAAATAAATTGTAGGTTATACGGTCTATAATATTAAAATAAGAGAAGTGTCACAGTGTCACTATGCTGGTTGTTACGTCTAAACGTTTTGTGAACGTTTGTCGATACTGCGGCTGTTTGAGGCGCATAGCCAACCTGAACACTGCTGCAAGTGCGAAAAACTAGGTTGGTAGCATTGGGTTTTGACAGCAACCAGCTGATTGCTTTAGTGATGTGATGTGTGTATTAAAAGTAACCGACAATCGAGCATTTTCGAGTTCATGGTATTACTGTTACTACCAATGTGCAAAACTACAAGTGGTTCTGTGAGACAAATTGATTTAAAAATAACTAAAATCATAGTGATATACATGGTCAATGGTAAAATCATGGTTGGCCAAAGATAGGATTCAAAATTCTAAAAATTCAAAATTCTTTATTAAGATTATCAACATTAAAGATTGTCATTTCATAAATAAGTAATATTTATTGTCATAAGTATTGTCAATAAATATTATACTACCAAATATCGACAAAACTATTTTGCTGTTTTGGAAGGATGAACATCACTAAAAATTCATACCTAATGCGTCAAGGTCGTTCAATGACCAATCACATAACGCGACTAACTTCAGTAAAGTTGAGAAAAAGCGGCAAGTTTTAAAACTTGCCGAGTTATGGGTCTAGCTAGTCAAAACTAGTATAAAATGGTCTTGAATAATGGTTGAAAAGATTTTAAATGCAAGATATTTTTTATGAATTAATTTAAATTCAAGTCACACTATACACGGCCACTATAATTTAAGTTAAACTTCTTTCTTTGTGAAACGAGTACGTCCTACTGTTTTTCAACTAGAAAAACAAAATCAGGTCAAGGACTAATAATGTATTTCTATCTCTTTTACTCAACCGCATTGGTGGCAGAAGCCTGGATTTAGGTCGAGCGCCGGTCACAAGAAAGGAAATGAGACAAAGCAGCTTTTTTTGCAGCAAATCATTTTTGGACATAATACTTATTTAGTAATCAACGTCGTGAGTAAACAATGTTGAGATAATTTCAAACCCTGTGTTATTACTGGAACCTCAGAAGAGATATTATAGAATGTCCTTCGAAAAAACTCTTTATTCAACTCTACACCACAATATTATTTATCATATCGAGCGATCTCTCCTATGTAATTAATTATAATTAACATGTAGTACTAGCAACATTACATTTGCTTCGTCGGTAGAATTATTGTTAAGACCGAATTATGAGAATGGGCCTCTTACGAAGATCATTTTACCCAGTTTTATTACTAGACAATACCTTCAATATCGTAAATTACCTGACGTTGCGCAGTAACCTCCGGCTTTATTGCCGCCTCTGGATTACCACATAGAGCAAGGATGTGCAATGGGTTGTCTTTCAATCAGAATGGTGAGTGGAAAGTAGAAGACTTACAGGTAACATGAAATGAAAAATCTAATCAATTCCGTAAATAAAATATTTATTACATACTTAATTATAATTTTAATATACCTATTTACAAAACATAGTTTATCAGACAGGCATAGGTTGTTCGTCTTCTAAATCACGAAAATATGCACTTTAGAAAACTATCCAAGTCCTTTCTACTATTATTATTTCTGGTACCTACCTATTAGTTCTTACAAACTAAAACTTTTTACATTCTATCGACACCGCAAAATGCTAAGCTAATTTTTTCGACAGGTAAAAAATGTAAGTTACCAAAGACAATATAGTTAAAAACATTCAGAAACACACAAGGATTATGTGAAGCCCTTTAAGTGCTTGACGGTATATTTATTAGTGTTGGGAATAAATGTGGTGTTAGTTCAGTATCTTTCTCATAATATATTATGTTTAACTTCCTTAAATTACAAGGGTCCAAGGTCCAAGTAGGTACAATATATTACAACACTGCGGTACTCAAACACGCGATACACGGAAAACTAATCGGAAATAGGACCTTTATGGTGACGTTTGTAGTTTTATGCAAACAGTCAGCATAAATAATGTCGTGCTTCGAATTCGTTCCTCCATTGCGCTACTGGTTGATCTCATTGTTAACATTTTCAGTACAAGAAGAGCGATGAATTAGTATGTAGGGAACATTGCGACATCTTACGCCATGTCGATGGATGGCTAAATTAAATATGTCCGCTGACTAGACAGGCGCGGGCATGAGCGGCGCGAGCGGCGGCGCGGCGGCTGGCACCAGGTGGTACGTGAGCCACCACGACAGCAGCGGCTGCGTCAGCGCCACGAACAGAAGGAAGTACACGCGCCGCTTCGTGCCCCCGCCACCGCCGCCCCCGCCCTGCTTCCCCCAGCTGTCGGAGTAGGGGTTGGGGGGGTAGCTCTGGGGGTAGCCGTACGAAGGCTGCTGCGGCTCCGGCGCCTGCGAGCCCGACAGCAGTTGGAGCCGAAGGGTTTTCACCTGATAGAATACAACTTGGTGAAAAAAACAATCGAAATAGATTCTGTTATCAAAGATGCTTAATACGTATGAATTAGAAATGTTGTGATTACAAAAATTTAATAAGGTCATATTTCTACATGAAAATAAAATCTTATATTTTTTGTAAGAACACTGAATAATTCAATAAATATTCGTGGTAAATATATTTTTTGAATATTGTCATTCTTTTATTTTTATCCTATAAGATTCTTTTAAGATCGCTCTGTATTGGTAAGTCAAGCTTTAGTTAGATCGTAGTAGATTCTCACCAGAAAATATGAGAGCGCGCAGCTCGCGTACAGCAGGCAGCAGTAGTATCCGGTGCGGCCGAGCGCCAGCGCCGCCAGCAGGCTGGCGATCATGGCGGAGTACTTGTAGCCCGAGTAGGCCAGCAGGTCCAGCGTCTTCAGGCTGGTGCTGGTGTTGGTCACGTACAGCGTTGCGAGGTACAGGATCATCTCGAAGATAATGTAGGCGAGCGCGCTCGACGCCTGGATGCCGATCTGCTCCGGCGAGAAGCGGTGCTGGAGACCTGCAAGTGGATTATAACTTGAGGGTGGAGATTGAAAGGCTGATGAATTAAAAATCTATAATACAAGTCAATGGTTTTAAAGACTCCGATGGATGTTGCACGAAAATACGTAGCTAATAAGAAATCTAAATGATTATTTGCTAAAGGTTGCACTCGTAACCAGGATGCATTTTACAT
This sequence comes from Ecliptopera silaceata, assembly GCA_932527185.1. NCBI lineage: Eukaryota > Metazoa > Arthropoda > Insecta > Lepidoptera > Geometridae > Ecliptopera > Ecliptopera silaceata. The sequence goes on along the minus strand of OW052208.1, from coordinate 357,940 downwards.
GATAACTATACAAATGATCTCTTACATGAAAAGTAACTGGTTATCTCAGACTGATGTTTGTTTGGGGTCGGGGTCGCGACATTTCCGCTCATAGATATAAAAATTGAACTATTTGAGATAAAAATAATTCAGAAATGTATTGGATTGGTAGTCTAGGCTTATGATATTATTAGTCTTGTAGATCTAAAAGTCAAACCAAGAGACTTATTAATATTATTAATTGCGAAAGAGAAGTTTTGACATCAATCGCGTCCTAGTAGTAAAACCAATTAGTTGAGCCATCTACAGCCAATCCAAACGATCTATAGATAGCTAAACGGAATTAGTACCAATCGGAAGTATACCCGAAATACTGGCTACAAGGAGCCAATTTTTCGGAATCAGATTAAAAGTAGCCCTTATTCATAAATAAGATCTACTTTTAATCTCAAAAAAATCTACAGGAAACAGGCCCCATTACAAAAGGGCGCGATGACGTGGTGAGGTGTTTAAAGGCTCACCCAACATAAATCCTGCTAGCAGCACATAGGTGACGTAACCCATGGAAGGGATGTACAGGTCCGGAGCATTCAGGTCATACCGAGGCTGCACCGGAGTGTCCTGATCGTATTTGACCATCCAGTCCTGGAAGAAAAAAGTTCATTCAATACAATTAATTCAACAAGATCTAGCAGATTTTATATAACAACAGTGAAGTGGCAATCAATAAATAAAATGTATTCAGCAAAATATTACATACTTTATTTATTTTTTTATTAAATACTTATTTTTAAATAAATATATAATGTAAGATATATATGAAGATTGTTTCTTTCTTCTGTTCCGTAACATTACAATACTAAACCACCATTTATTTAGGTACTTCTAGGTCCCCTAAGATCTTGGACAGGTAAGATACACTTACATATGTACTCTAATTATGGGAGCACTTAGTTTTTATTATTGTTGATGCTCTTTTAAATGTACAGTGTAAACCCGTGTTGGGTATCCAATCTCTTAAAATAAAAAAAATAAAAATAAGTTTCTAGGACTACATGGAGTTTTTTTTTTCTGTAAAAATATATGATATTATTTGCCACAAAAAAGCAACACTTTAGATAACTTACCTTATGAGTATATGGAAACATGATGAGGAGTATTTTCTTGAAGACATATCTGGTGTCCACAGCAAAGTAGTACCTGAGTCGGGACACGGGCACGTACTTGCCGAGCTCGCGCTGCACGGCCTCCTTGCCCTGGGAGGCTAGCTGGTTGCCGTATTGGAATGCCATATCCTGAGAAGTAGCTTTTATTTATTTTATCTCTTCTTAGACAATGACTGGAGTTGATAAGAATTATTATTAATGAAAAATTTATTTAATAATTTTTGACATGCAATAATATTCTGAAAATTTCTTGTACATATTTGCCATTCACTCATAAAATCTATCTGCTCATAATATCTCCAACTGATCGCAGATGAAATTGGAACTGAACAAACGGAACTGAACGCAGAACAATCATAAAGTTGATCATTTCTATTAGCTGTAAAGATTGAACATTATTTCATTTATGAACCTAGTTAGTAAAAATGCCAACATATTAATTTTTAGTTTACCTCTCTAAATGTGTACCATGGCATTGTGTCTCACCTGGACAACAGGCTGCTGCAGCATGGAGCTGATCTGTGCTGGAGAGGCCATGGACGTTTGAGGGAAGCCAGGCACAAACGACTGCGTAAATCCACCACCAAAATCTGAAATTGTATTAGCTAGTTTATTACTTTGCTGAAGACTATGTTTCTATTTGTATATTGATTTCCAAACAGAGGCATAAGGATGTTAGTTACTCGCAGCTGGAGCCGGTGAGCCAAAGTCTTGATTTTCTAACTGGATCCCCTCATGATACGGAGGGGGGCTGGCAGCCGCGAAGGAAGGGTTGTAGGGCGCCGCCACCGGACTGAACCCTGGCCCGGGCGACGGCGCTCCCATCGCCGCCACGTCACTCACACGCTTTGCCTTCCTGGGACCAGCGGTATGGCCCACTGGAATTAAGAAAACCCCATCTCATTCACCACACTTGCAAAGGTAGTCCACGAAATGTACCATTACACAACTTACCATTTCTGGACGCGTTAAAATTCATGTCAGGATTTATTTATCGATCAATAGGGATACAAGATCATACTCAAAAATTTAAATTGGATAGATTTAAAAGCGATTTCAACAAAAAATAAATTGAAATTAAACCAATCCAAACACATCACCACTCAAATTTATTAACAGTCAATTCCATTCCGTCATGTCATTGATCTGTCATTGATTCAGCCCACTTCAAAAAACACGATCAGTTTTTTTTTGTATGCTCGATTAATTGAACCGATTTTGATGATTCTTTTTACGATCATCGCGAGTGAGGACATACTCCTCTATTTTTCTGGTTCTCACAAAATACCGATACAGTCATAATGCTATTGTTAATAGCGAGAATAGCGAGTAACTTTGTGCATCGAAGTCATGAAACGCCCATATAAATGTCATGTCAGTGCTGTGTCAATGTCTATGATGTTCTGTCTTTCATATCTGAGGTCTGAGGGGTCGGAAGGGGTCTGATGTGAAGGGGAGGGGACATGAGATTTGATATTCTTATTCAATGAGCGATTTTCCAAATAGCTTTTAAAAAAAAAAAATAGTTCAAAAATAGTCGATAGATGGCAGTAGACACATAGTGTATCAAAATCCCTCTCTTTTTTATCTGTATAATCTATTGGCAGCTCTGTCGTGTAGCTGTCATTAGCATCCTGTCACGTCCGTTTCGGTGTATTCAGCGTTTTGTTAGATTTTGTTTGCTTTTATTTTAGCATTCGTGTACCTTCTTGTGGATTTTACTTTTGACGACAACAGACTGTATACTGGTTTCTGATTTCTGCCACGATTGAAGACTTTTGTCAAACAGTTTTGAATTTTTTCTAGAACAAAAATTTCACACCACAGATAAAATATGAAAACTTTTTGTGTTGACAATTGACATTGAAATGCATTTGACGTTGAGCGCCATCTATCGTGTATTCTAAGAACACTCCCTGGAAAATCGCTCATTTGTCTGCCTGTGTTGTTGCTGTTTTGATTACGCTTATGTTTTCCTGCTGGTTGTGCGCTTCTACTGAGGATCTAAAAAAGTGTTATTCTATTCTATTTCGTTGTATTTCGCCATGGCGATAACCAATATCTTGTTGTTGAGCCAGATAACTGGCTATATTATGGGTTTGATCTTGTCGCTTTGTATGATAGTACCCATGAGTATGCACCAAGATGATTTCAAGTAAGTTTTTAAAAATACTATTTTTAGATCGATTGATTAAAATAAACAAACTTTATTCTCTTCATTAATTGGGGCAAAAAAAGCCACGGATGAGGTAAATTCAATCTCTTTTCAACTATATTATGACCAATAATTTTCCTTTACCAGAGGCCATTGCCTGCTCTTCTCAAAGGGAATATGGAACTCGGAGACCGGGAAACTGGATATGGATTGGGCATCTCCTGCATTCTGCAACTACATTATAGTTGTAGGAGTGTTCATGTTTGTTGTGTGCTGTTTACAGATTTACAGGTAACTCTTAATGAGAGAACTAGCTGTACTAGCTCACTTGTGTACTTACATTTTAGGTAATAACTCTGCCTTCCGTGTTGTAGGTTCAATTCCCACCATGTGATTCATGTGATGAGCAGAGCAGTGTGTAAAATGCCCTTGAATATTTATCAGATAAGTGGCACTTTACTTGCAGTCACCTAAGTCAAAGGACTGGTGATCTCAGTAAAAAATCTTGATCTTTAATCAAATGTTTTTTAGGATTAGTTCATGTAACATGAAGACAACTGTTTTCAAAGTAAAGTGACAAGAGTTGTATCTGCTAATAAATGTATAATATTTGTTTGTTCCAGGCTGTCAATGTACATGTACCAGGGCAGTGACAGTTCGTTCCTGTCTGCGTTCGTGGAGGCGGTGGGGTGCGGGGCGCTGTGCGCGCTGGCCGTGTCGGCCGCCGTCGTGTGCACGCTGGGCTTCAGCAACTGGTGCCAGACCATCGAGAAACGCTTACCGAGGTACCTAATACTAAGTTAAACACCCCACAAACAGCACTTCTATACAAACTTTTACTACGGAGTCAATCATATTACCAGCTACTTAACTATAGTTAAATCATATTAATTGATCTTCACGATACAGGCTTGCCTAGTGTGAAGATCACAGTAAAGTTGATATCAAGAAAGCACTTGAATATGTACTAAACTTCCCATAGGCCCATATGTACCAAAATGTAAACTATAATCAGTTGTTTTGCTAAATTTTGATGATAAAAAAAAAAACATTTATTTTATTTTTATGTTACATGGAATACAAACAGCTTTTAAAAATTAGGGAGTAATAGAGTGAATGTTGCACAAATAAGCCTTAAATAGTATTCACTTAGAGAACTAGTCACAGCTATTTATTTTCACTATATTATCTGTTTCAGTTGTGAAGATGCTGCCGGCCAGGACATAGATCCTATTGATAAAATATCTACCGAGTCATTTTACATAGAGATCGGCAGTGTACAGGTAGGTACAAAACTAACTAGTTATACATGGTGAGTTATCCCTATTAAAAACATCAAGGCTTTTCCGATCGTAAACTTTCATACACTGCAAAAATGTAATAAAATTGTTTATATATTGGTTTTATGTGAAGGTAGGATAAATTGTTATAATAAAGTAATAATGTTTCCCCATTAGATTTTTCTTTATACCATTCGTAATTAAGTTGTTTATCAAACAATGTTTTAGCTATTTTTAACGTTTGTATTATTGAAGGCATTTGGTACCACACCAAAGTGTGAAATAAAATATTGACAATTTATAACTTGTTTTAGTTCGGAGCGTGGGCCGCTTTCGCGACATGGGTGGGTCTGACCGTGTTCTCCACGCTGAAGGTGTGTCGCTACCACCAGCTGGAGAACATCCAGGTGTCCATGTACCGCGAGCGGCAGCGCCTCGTCAACGACAGCGGCTCGCCGTCGGGCCCAAGAGACGGACGCTCCACTCCGCCGCGCACCTAGCCACTCCATCTTCAACTACGTTCTGACGTCTGGGGCATTCTTTATTTATTCCTTGTTAATAGGATCCTTTCAGAAAAAGCGGTGTTCCAACAAGCCAATGCAAAACTCTCTAGGGATCATCATTGACGTCATTGAGGAATAAACACAGGCCTGAATAAATGCTTCTTATATCTTCGAGACTGATGTACGTAGATGGCTCGCAGATCAAAGTAATAGTAAAACTATCAAAGGCTAAATAGTTGCACAAGTTGGTATAATCAAGAGATGTATAGATTGACAGTTGATTGTGTTCTTGTTGAGACACTTCTTATTAAAATGAAATAATTTGATAGAAACAAATTGCTTTAAAACAACACCATACTATTTATTTACCTATTCATTTTATAATCACAATCAATTACCTTGCATAGCTTTTTTATATAGGTAAATAGTATGAAATTATCAGATTGTGATATTCAAAAGTATTTACAATATTCTCTAAAATATTATATACTTACCTATTTTATATTCTACCCACTGTGCTCAGTGCTCTTAGTGCTGAATAACACTTTATGAAGTATGTATAGTAACACACAGAAACTGCGGGCGTTTTGCCGTCGAATTGTCATACAGTGTAACTTTACATTGTACCTAGATGTGTACATGTTCTCTTGATGAAACAATGGTTTGTATTGTATACAAGGAAATAATAAGTAATGAAGGAGGTTTGTAGATTGTACGATAAAAAAAGTCCATTTGAAAGTCACTCTATAGTTCAAAATTATATTCATGCTGAAAATTAAGACCCTAAATCTGCCCAGTCGATATACTGAGATCATTTATTTAGTCAAGAATCTAGGGTACTAAATAAAATAGTGAAAGAATAAATGAATTGAGTATTGAGTAGTGTAATTTTAAGTTTATCACATAGATAGATAGCGCACCCAAACTAGGCAAAGCATAATGAACAGGACACTGGATTCACAAAATAAATAAATAAAACATTATAAATTATGTTTTTAGCAAATAGCAATTCATTAGTTAAAATAAACAATTTCAATTAAAAATTTGCATAATTCATCTTTAATTGCATAGAACATACACAAAATTTAAGCCTTTTGTATGACCTACATACTTATATTTTATTTTAATATTTATTTATAGACTACACAATTAGATATTATGTTGTGTAAATTTAACTTTAGGTTAATGTAATCAATTGTTTATATTAATATCAATTGTCTTCTGTACGCGTATGAAAACAAATTAAAATGATTTAGTAACTGTAAGGAAGTAAATAACTAATCTGACTTCAACTATGTACAAAATTTAATTATTATATTGTTAATTTAATTGCATGCAAACATGTACCTAAATCTGGAGATGTATCTCTGTTTGGCTGTGCTTGCTCAAAATGTAGAAACTAATTTGAAAATATAATGTATTTTAAACAAAGGTTCAATTTAGAGTTGAATAAATTTATGTAAGTAAATAAATATCTAAAGATTGATCTAGTGTTTATTTTATAAATTAAACTTATACAATTTTACAAATATACAAAAAACAAAAAGAGTCCTATCACATAATAGGTTTCCTAAAATTACACTTTTTACAGGTAATATCATTAATATGTAGGTAGCAATCGACATTACTATCACTAGACTAGATTATGGATTCCACACACAGGGTGTTCACATCATAACAAGTCAACGCACAACATGCGCAGTACGGGGACGCACTACCGCGCCCACGAGCCCAGCACCAGCACCTCCAGCGCCGCGGGGGGCGCCGGCGCCGGGCTCGCCCCCCGCGCGCCCCTCACGGCCCCCGCGCCCCCCGCGCGCGCCGGCTCGTGCTCCGACTCGGAGTCCGACGAGTCCATCAGGTCCACGAAGTTCAGCGTCGGACTGCGTTCAAAACATCCATTATCAAACATTTACCTAACTGTAGTTCGCCCCTCGTCCGGCGCCCGTCGGGATGCAGACGTCGCGATTAGAATCGACCGCGGAGACTGAGAATCGCGCCGCGAGCGATCGGTCGCCGTCGGGGAGGCCCGGAGACCCTCGGCACGCGGCCGCCGCGTGGCGTCTCGCGTGCATGTTGAGCTGCGCGCGCAGACGGAAGGCGCGCCCGCACGCGCACTCGTGCGGGCGCGCGCCGCCGTGCACCGAGGCGTGCGCGCGCAGCTCGCCCGCCCGCCGGAAGCGCGCTCCGCACGCGCACGCGTGCCGCCGCGCTGCGTGCGTGCGCCGGTGCGAGCGCAGCGCCGCCGCCGACGCGCTCGCCGCGCCGCACCGCTCGCACAGCAGCGGCGCCGCGGGCGCGTGCCGGACCGCGTGCGCGCGCAGGTGCTCCTCGCGGGAGAACGTGCGCGGGCACGAGGGACACGCGTGCGCGCGCCGCCCCGCGTGCACCTCGCGGCGGTGCCGGCCGAGGTTGGCCGCGTCGGAGAACGTGCGCCCGCACGATGCGCACTCGAACCGTCTTCGGCGGGAGTCCGGAGCGGTGGGCGCGGGCTCGGGCTCGGCGCGCGGAGCGGCCGCTACGTCGACGTCGCCCCTGCAAACGAGTCGCGCGTGAGGTCGGCGGGCGGGGCGGGTGCGACGGCGACGGCGGGGTGGGCGCGGCGCGCGTGGTCCCGCAGCGCGCGGCGCAGCTTGTAGGCGGCGGGGCAGAGCGCGCAGGCGTGCGGCGCGGCGTCGCCGTGCAGCGGCAGGTGCGCGGCGAGCTCGTGTCGCGCGGCGAAGGCGCGGCCGCAGGCGCAGCGGTGCGGGCGCGCGCCGGCGTGGCGCAGCGCGTGGCGCGCGAGGCCGGCGCGCAGGCGGAAGGCGGCGCCGCAGTCGGGGCAGGCGTGCGCGCGCCGCGGCTCGTGCGTGCGGCGGTGCGCGTGCAGCGAGCCGCTCTGCGCGAACCGCTTGCCGCACTCGGCGCACCGGAAGGGTCGCTCGCCGGTGTGCGTGCGCAGGTGCTGGCGCAGGTTCTGGTCGTTGGCGAAGGTGCGCCGGCACAGGCGGCAGGCGCGGCGACGGCGCCGCTCGTGCGTCTCGGCGAGATGGCGCGCGAGCCCCTGCGGCGCGCGGAACCGCTTCCCGCAGACGTGGCACACGTGCGGCCGCTCGCCCGAGTGGATGCGCGAGTGGTGCACGAAGGCGTGCGCGGAGCCGAGCCGCGCGCCGCACTCGGCGCACCGGTAGCGCGTGCGCCCCTCGACCCGCACGCGCGCCGCGTCGAGCGCGCGCCGCGTGGCCTCGTCGAACCGGTCGCGGCGCATGTTGAGCCGCGTGAGGTCGTCGAACGGCTCCGGGTCGTCCCGCTCGGGGGGCGCGGGCCGCTCGCGCTCGTGGGGGCGCGCGGGCGAGGCGGGGCGCGCGTGCCGCTCGGCGAGGTGGTCGCGCAGGTCGGCGAGCGCGCGGCGCAGCGCGGCGAGCGGGTCGCAGGCCGCGAGCTCGGCCGGCGACGCGCTCGAGGCGGTCGAGTCGCGATCCGGCGAGCCCTCCGACGCGACGGACCTGGCCAACAGTGGATCCAGTCATGGAAGATCGAGCGGACCGTCCCCCGACCCGATCTCTCATCGCACCTCCGCGACCTCCCCCGGATCGCTCCGCCCTCGAGGAGGCTCCCGGGGCCGTCGGGTGCGTCGATGCGTGCCCACGTGGTACCTCAGATGCGCTCTCCTTCGGAACCTAACCCCGCAGAGTTCGCACTCGTAGCGGGGCGGATCGTGCGTCTCTCGATGCCTATCGAGCGAGTTCTTGGCGCGAAAGGATCGCGCGCAGATCGGGCACGCGAAGGGCCGGTCCCCCGAGTGCAGGCGGGCGTGCACGTCGCGCGCGGCGCGCGTGCGGAAGGCGCGGGGGCAGCGCGTGCAGTCGTGCGCGGGGCGCGCCGCGTGCGCCGCGCGTCGATGCGCCGCCAGGTTCCCGCGCGTCGTGTAACTCTTCCCGCAATCGCACTCTAACTTTTCGCTCTTGTTACTGTGAGTTTTCATGTGGACGAGCATATTGTACTTGTTGGAAAACGTGCGGTTGCACTCCGGACAGACGGCCGGGATGCGTTTCTGGTTGGTTTCCTCTTTCGCTTCAGGTGACCTGGCATCGGACCTCGCATGTTGGTCGCTCACGTTGCTCGTAAGTTCGATCCGGTTCTTCAAGGAGTCGCGACATGAAATAGTATCGATGTTCTCATCGTGCTCAGGTAGATGGCGCATGAGCCGCGAGCTGGATAAAAACGTGATCGCATCCGATGCTTCGGACGATGGAGACTTACGTAAAGTATGATCTTCATCGTAATCTGAATCGAGTGTATCTTCAAATGTCACGTGGTTTCTCACAAATGATTCTACGTCGTTTTTGTCTCTAACGCTCTCATGCTTCGAGCTCAAATGCTGGTAGAACAGTTCGCTAGAAGTCTTCGAATCACATATGTGACAGACGAGCTCCATGGAGCCGGTACTCGGTAAGTAGGTAGCGAGTACGCTATCGACCGTTTCGGCGAGTGATCTGTGGATGGGATTTCCGGCCGTGAGTGGCAGTCTGGGGGACTACATGGACGTGGCGCGGCGGTTAGTTTTATCGACTTATCAAATTATTCCCGTTTTTCACGATATTTTCGAATTTGAGCACGCATCAAGCTCCAGTAACCTGTCTCGTTTCTGCCAATCCAATCATGGCAAATATAATGATAACATTTATTTCACGGGTGGTTTAGTGATTTAAAATTTCGTGATTTTATTTTCAAGTGCACTACGGAAATAAATAATAGCTATAATTGAGATAATGATTGTAAGTACTTACTTATCATTTCTGGAGTAAAAGTGTATCTGGAACAATAAATATTAATTAGATGGAATTTATTTAAGATAAGCTAAATATTAATATTTAATTATTTACAGCTTGTTGGTTGTCTGGTTGTTGTTGCTGACATGTAGACAACTTACACTCTTGTTGAAAATGAGTAAACACTAGGGTTTGAAAACTAACGAAAATAATGTTGTGGATTTATAAAATTGCTGACTAAACAGTTACCCAGCAAATACCGTGAAGGCACGATGGAACTGGCATAGTCTGCCACAGACTAAAGTTCCTTAAAAATTAGAATTAACAAATACCGTGAAGGCATAGTCGACTAAAGTTCCTAAAAAATTAGAATTAAAAAAAAATACAGTTACCCGGCTAGTCCGCTCGGCCTGCGAGCACAGGATCTTCTGTGCGTCGGCGCAGCTGCTGTACATGCGGCGCCACGCGCGCAGCTCCCGCTCGCACGCCGCGCACGCCACCGCGGGCAGTCCGTCACCTTGCTGCAACTACACACAAATACGAACCAGGCTGTAAGTTTCTTGCCAGTTCTTCTAGGCTCTGGTCGCGTGGAACTGGCACCTAGAATCACCTAGTATGTAAGACGATTCTAAATGATCCGCGTGATTTTACTGAATAAAGCAGTTTTGACTTTGACTTAACAACTCAACTTGCTCTCACTTTCACAAACTAGAATATAAAGAAGAAATAAGTGAATTTAGATATTTTATCATGAAGAAACTGAATAGGTAACACCATGGCCATGAATTCATCAACAATGAAATGGCGTACTGTGAATTCAGGGACTGCACTTGGTAGAGCAATGTTAGTACTGTAGTATGGTGGACTGACTGGTGAAATTATAGGGTGTAGAATCTAAACCCTAAAATGATTTAATATTTTCTTAACTTTGAATAATCTTAAATCATAAAGTTTGCAGTTCACTATAATATTTAGTTGTGATAAGTACATACCCTGACAGGTAAGAAGTCATTGGCTATTTCAGCGAGAGTTCTTTTAGTGGAGTTGTCTTCTCTGCTGTACAGAGGCACCAGATTGTGTCCAGATTCATAATATGTTGCACACAACCGGCAAACATTGTTTGTCAGGATTTCTTGTGTCACTATGAAGTTGGAACCTGTTGAAGATAGACAGAGAACTTTAATTGTGACTCAAGTGATATGAACTTATAAACTCTAAAAGCTTTTGATTGAGACAATTCATAATGCACAAAACAATTAATCTACTCCTTATGACACTGAAGCTCTATAAAAGCTGATCTCAATGATTTATACAGTGGCAATACCTGAGTAATTAATTAATTATTTAGGTGGAGTAGCCCAGAATCTAGCCTATCTTTCCTTCACAATTAAGAGCATGATGATTAAATGTTGGTGATATCATGTTGACAAGACAACAAAAACTATATTATAACATACCAGGTAGGTTACTGATCTCGGTGTCAACACTCTGAGGCAAGTCTTCCAACGCTTTAAGCGCAGCTTCCAACTCAGCATCCGTTGCCACCGCTGAAGACGGGGTCAGCGGTGCTTCCAAATTCATTTTTAGCCTATCGTTCATACTCAACTACGTGTTACTGCACTGCAATCTGCTTAAATTTTAAATAAAAATGTAAAAATATTGTTGTTGATTCTACACTTGCTAGAAGTAATCTTTTTGGAGTATTATTCGATTTTCTCTCGCTGAATGTTTATTGTGTTGGTGTTAACTTCTTCTTTCATTTTTTTTTTTTTTTTTTTATTTGCTCTTCGGAGCAGGCTAAAGTTTTAGAACCATACCGCCTAGTCTTACGTAAATGTTTTTCTCTTAAATTAGTTTATTTTCTTTATCATTTTATTTACAACGTCTTCCCGTTCACTTTACACTTCTATCACAAAGCATTCACTTTACAGTTATGTTTTTCCCGCCATCCCCAAGATGGCGGGAAGTCCACTTATATTTCGTACGTTATGTTTTTCTCTTATGTTAATTTGTTTTCTTCAGTATTTCATGCATTCACTTCACAGTTATGTTTTTCTCTTGAGTTAGTTTGTTTTCTTCAGTATTTTATGCATTCACTTTACAACTTTACAGTTATGTTTTTCCCGCCATCCTCAAGACGGGAAGTCCACTCATTTTTCGTACGTTATGTTTCTCTCCTATATTAACCCGTTTTCTTCAGTATTTCATGTATTCACTTCACAGTTATGTTTTTCTCATAAGTTAGTTTGTTACAGTAAATGTTTTTCTCTTAAATTAGTTTATTTTCTTTATTATTTTATTTACAACGTCTTCCCGCCATCTTGAAGATGGCGGGAATCTTCCTTCTTCTTTCATTTTTTTATATTGTCTCTGTCCGTCAAGACGATAGGTAATTCTGCCAGTGTCAAGTCGGCTGTCGGCTGTCATTTGTTTTCAAAATGGTGTAGATTTAAGTTATTTTCCCTTAAAATTCAAACCTATGAGCTCCAAAATATCACACATTTTACACTTTATCTACTAGAACAGGAACACTAAATAAACATAACATACTTCAATCAAAACTTCTTATTTATTGACAATGTTTTTTCTAGACATGTTATTTTATAGGTAGGTACCTACTGTCAACATCATTTAGTTAATTTTTGGATTAGATAAGTTCAGTTTAGGTTTAAATGATCTCTTAGCTTTTTGGTGACGGTGCGTCCCGCCGTCGCTACCATGAGCGGCGCCATTACCATGGTCTTATGCTTGTAGGTCTGGATCACTTGCTGCAACATCATAAACATAGCATTATTTGCAAATACCTACCTGTCTAAGTATGTTTAGCACTTGTTGGTCTTGTTCGAAATGTCCGTCAATAATTATTTTTAAAGAAACTGGTACTATACACAACTACTAAACAAAGCCTTACCACCACTCGTTTTAATTTTAACTAACCAGAACAAGTTTGATGAGAAACACGGCGAAGGTGAGAAAGGATATTGTCATCAAAGCACTCTCCGAGGATGGGAACTCGACATGTCCGCGCGCCGCGGCCGCGCGCGAGTGCCGCCGGCTGGCAACACCGGCCGCGTCGTCCGGCCATGTCGCGTCTATTCGATCTTCTGGAAGATTACACTAACTTTATCTTGTACTTTTAACTATAGCAAGACGAAGCGCGTTCATGTGAACCTTTCCGGGTTAGGTTTATGCCTTTATCATCGCGTTTATTTCCACTATACAGGAACTAGCCGCTGGCCCACCTGATGTCAAGCGGTTAGCCTGTAACTTTGCCTTTTTGAACACATCCACTAAGCTCGCATTACACCGCCATTGTATCTGTAATTGTACTGGCCTGCAAAAGCACCTATATGCTACAAATCGCAATACAGTTATGCCAGCGTTACCGTCAGAAATAGTAGGTACTTCCCCGGACGATTTCTTTTACAAACGCTCTACTATCACTCACTACATGTATGTATATTTTGTAGGTCAACTTACTTATATTGGCCAGTAAAGTATGTTTTAACTCATTAAGATATGTGATTTTGCCGTGCGCCTTTCTCGTATTCTTAGATATAGTATCAGCCACCACTTTCATAAACTTTAATAAGTTTTCCATCGTATTCACTTTTACTTCACTCGAAGAATATTTTGTATTTTCATTATTTTCTGAACTGATCTCTTCATTAGAATCGTGTACTTTTTCAGTCTTTACGGATCCACGATGTTTTTTTCGGCTTTGATCGAGTTCCATGTTGGGTTTAATTTCTTCGTTATCAATGAACTTGTCATTCTTAGTGACAAAATCATGCAAAACACCTTCATTGGCAACGAAGTCTTCGAAAGGTTTAGCTTGATTCACTATACTTTGGTCAGCTGAAGATTTAATACTTTCTGAGACGCCATTTTTCACTATAACAGTATTATCAGAGTAATGTGTAAATGGATTTCTTTGAAAACTGCTTTGGGTCGGACGTTTGGGTCTTTCGTTGTATGTGTTATTTAATGTTACCTTTTCCATTCCACTTGGTTTTTCTTTGGCATTATTGGAGGGTAGTTTAGAGACCGAATCTACATGCTCATTGAAAATGTTAGTTTCCAATTCATCACTAAAACTGTTGTAGTTATGAGCTCCATGATTGTTGTTCCTGAAGTTCATTACATTCTCAAGGGTTTTGTTATTTAAAACAGGAGATTTTATTGGCGTGTCCGCTAGTTGAACTCTTTTAACACTGCCTAAATTTGACACTCTCTCTATTTTACCAGAAATCGTTTCGTCTTTTATTTTTACTGTATTCGGAACATTATTTTTCTGTATAAGTTTGTTTCTTTCTTCATGTTTCGGAGTATTTTTATTCCAATCTTGATTCCAGGTATGGTCAGCTATGGAGCGGTTGAGATAGGCATCTTCCATTGTTGATTCTAATTTCTTATTAAAATAACTGTCTCTGGTTGGATTCAAAACTGTTTCAATCTTTGTGATTCGAACTGGACTTATAGATGACACTTCATGTAGAAATGGATTCAATCTAACGGGTTTTACATCTCGATCGGAGTATTTGGTTGGGTTCGAGGAAGCTTCGTGTTCACGGAAATCATCTCTCATCGGCTCCGTCAACACATCATGATCGGTAAAGATTTTCTCCGAGTTTCTTAGGTCATGGTTATTCGCTGAATTCTGGATGTTTTGGTTGTGGTAGGTCTCTCTAATAGAAGTTTGTAACACATCTTGATAGGCGTTTGACAAAGGATTACGTAAAACATCTTGGTGGGTGTTTCTGGTATTGTCCAGCGAGGTGACTCGCACAGGTTTGCGGTAATGTTGCTGTGAGATCTCGACCCACTCCGCGGCGGCGCGCGTCATCAGCAGCAATGCCAGCAGCATGGCGCGGCGGTGTGACGCGGACCGTCGCCGCGTGCCCGACCGACTGGTAGGCCAGGGGTGCTCAACTATTCCCTCAACCAAAAACAATGTGAAGAAACTTTATAAACTCGTTTGGATAGCATGTACCTACCTAAGGTTTGTACCATTCAAATAATTTAAATATCAGAGAGGTGATTTCTATATTCACGTGTCATGGTGAGTTAAAGTATCTAGAAAATGGCAGCTACGATGTACAAACGGTTGGCGACCAACCATGGTGACATTAGTAATGTGTTGAGATCGGTGCGGGTGCGCTCTCGCGTGATTATTCGCTCCATGCGCAGGCGCCGATCTACTTCCTTACCTCTGAGACGAAGGTCAATGACTTACACAGAGTGCAACTAATCTCGAACTTACCTTTTTACCCAACTAGGAAAAAGGAGGGTTATGAGTTTGACGGTATTTTACTGTAGGTACAGGGTTAAGCCCCCAAAAACAAAATGCCGAATAAATAAGTACTGTCGCGCCTTTATATTGCACGACAAATATATATATATATACGTGAGGATGAGATTATGAGTCGATATCTACTAATGTAATGTAACTGCTTCGCACACGATTTGACTGCCCTAAGCACCGATCGACCCTGGTCTCTACACTATCTGACGACGCCCAGATAGTGCCCGGATTCCAGCCATCATCAGGACAGTCTACGCGACTATCCTGGACTGTACAGCCTTCTCGGACAACCGGAACGAGCTTGGGAAGTCTAACCCAAGTGCTACGCCTCCACCCCTTAAGCAACCAGTCCGCTACCGCTCATAGGGTCGATCTTTCTGTATCTCTGATCGGTCCCATTCGAGGGCTCAGAGATACACCCCCCTTCGGCCTTGCCTGGACCCATGGGCACTCGAGAGATCATTCCTATCCCGGCCAGCTAGCACCGGGACTCACTCTCGAGTCCGGAGCCCACAATCAAGCAAGCTATGCTTGAGTGGGTCTCTGAACGCATTCAGAGACCCCCCAGCCTCGCACTGTCTGCTCGGCTTTTCCTCCCAGATCGACCGAACTGATCCATTACGACAATTATAAACTGGATATTAATAACGCGGACAATTGAGTTTATCGCGAAAGCATCTTCTCATAATCTCATTACCCTTTCAAGAATAGTAATGAATTATTAGCTAGCACTTACATGGTTATCCAAGACACTCACTATTCCTTCGTAGTTCCGAGTTCCTCTGGCTCAGCACTCCCGTCTCGCCTCTCCAAGAGCCAGAAGCAAAAAGCCTTGTCTCAGATCGCGCGCCGGTATTTATGTCCACCCTCTGTTTGAAAGTAGCACACAGATTATAGAATACTGACCATAAAATATACCGGTGCTGCCACCACGGAACTAAAATGTACTCAATACACTTACTGTTTAATCTGTCACCTCGTGCGCAGCGCGACACTCCCAACAACAAAAAAGGTGTTACTTCAGCAGGGCAAATAGAAGAAGTGTCCATTCCAGAAATTTTTTTTCCTCGCACGTATGGCGGCGCTTCTCTCGCCTCTTCCTCTAACGTCGGTAGTTCGTTGAGGCGAATTATCTGCTGTCTGAACAGGGCTGAAAACTACTGAATCCACATGTAGGTTATCTCCATTGGCGTTGTCACTATCACTTAGATTGTCTGCCTTGCCAATCATCTCCGAGTACTTGTTGTTTCTTGCTGAGGAGCAATTCAGTATCTGGTACCTGAATTGACTCTAAATCTGGATGTATTTCTTGAGCTATACATTCACTATACTCCTAGTTCCTTTATAACAGTCTATACGTGTTGGAGACTCTGTTCTGAACCATCTTCCCGTGGATATAGATGTCCAATAGACTGTATCAAAATAGTGTCATAATTCCATGCTGAATTGCGTGGTTGAATAGTTACCATTCAACCACTACATCAAAGTAGACCTAAAGTCTATAAACAAATCAAGACTCCCTTACAGGAGGAATCTTCCCACTCGCCAGCTCATCCAGGAAATGTTCAAGTTGTATCCCATTTGTGTAACCACTGGTTACGTTATAGTCATATAAACTGTTATTATTAGCAGTTGTTTCTTCTTCTTGTTTATCTTCTATCTCTATAAAGTCATTATGAGACTTAGCCAGCTCTGACCATTCATGAAGTTCAAACTCTCCTGGACAGGAGTCCAGGAGAACCTCCCGAAAAGAAAAAAAGGTTCTGTTCAAGCAATAATGACGGTTCGATAGCCACTGTGATTCATCCATTTGGAGAAATGTGGGCATAGTAACAGCCTATTTTACTAATTAGACAATACTAGAGAGGTGTTACCACCTCGACGTCTCGCAACAGGCACGAACTGCAGGTACGAACTGAAGGCTTGAGCTGCAGGCACGAACTGCAGAGATGGCTCCATCACGCGGTTGACTGAGGCACCTTTCATGAAGGGTGCCTGGAACAAACTGGGATTAACCAACAGGATGTTCCTCAAATGAAACAGAAAATACACAGTTAGGACTATTCCATTATCCTACCTAACCAAGATATACAGACAACCTGCATATCTTCTAACAACAGACAGAGGCACCGAGTTGCATGTCGCGCTCCGAAGTTAAGTCTAAATCAAAACCCATACGAACACATAGTTTCTTACAGACTTTCATCAAGAAAACGTGTCCAAAACTCATGTTCGAGTCTACTTTACGTGTTGATTTAGTTCACGTTTATGTGTGTATGCTCCGACGTTAAATGATTAAATCAAAACCCATACAAACACAAATTTATTCACGGGTTTTCATCAAGAAAGTGCCCAAAATCTATGTTTGAGTCTACTTTACGTTTTGATTCAGCATTCAACACACAAATCTCTCATGAGATTGAATCGTACTTTACACTCATTTTTACAAAATCTTACGGTTCACCCTTAAATCCTTACAGACACCTGAAGACAGAATGCGATTGTAGGCGCCTTGTTAGCATGTTATACCAGGTCTACCTGAAAACTTTATTACAAAAATGCCCAACAACACAATGAGAAGGGACTCGACCCAGTACATTAGAATCGTTTTCATAGTTCAAGTAGTTTTCAAGCTTATACGATGTAACATGATGTACTTACATTCGAACACATGACACACACAGTACAAGTGAATGACCAGTCTCCGCACCGAGCAACCATTGCTCAGTCGCAAAGACAGTAAAGCCAATTACCTACCATTGTGTACCTCTTTTTGCCACGTCCGATCTTCTTTTACATCTTACATCTCCAATGAAAACCTGTACAAAATTGTAATAACGATTAGTTTCATTTATTATTTTCATTAATTTCATCATACCGGAGTAGTTTAGTAGTCCGCTAGTAACAGAGCGTCAAAATAACAAGAACTGGCTCGTAAGTATTTGACTACACACAAACTATGTAGTTTGTTCAAATAAAAATAAAAATTCCGTTAACATAAGTATTCGACAAAACCACTGTCGGATCTATTTACGATTGTTGACACAAAGAAGTCGGTAAAATCTTCGACAACTCTCGCTTAGTCTAACCTACAAAACATTAAAAATCTCGTCAACATTTCAAATATTTTACATGTACATACATAAATACTTTTTTGAAAAACAATCGTCAAACTCAACTACATTTGACACGAAAGAACTTTCTTCCACATTTCGAAACGGGAACGGCAAAACTCATCACACCTTTTATTTATTTATTTTATTTATTTTATTTAGGTTCACCAACAGTTTATACACAACACATCCAAAAAACTTAAACATAAAGGTTCTTATTCTATGTGTACAAACCCATTACAGGTAAACACCACATGACTTTTAGTTGTACCTACAACTGTTCGATCATAAACTTTATGAAAATACTAGCAGAGTAGGAGTGTCTCACTGCAATGCACGACTGCTTCACTGCAAGCACTACACACTACTAAACGACGTTGAAGTTAAAAACAAAACTTTAGTAAACCGTAAAAACTCGAATACAAAGAGAGTTGGAACATCGTGATGTCACCTTTTCTTACAACAAAAATCGGACATAAAGAAAACAACTTTGAATTGTTTTAAGTGAATCCTCACAAACATCTTTAACTTCAAAACAAACAGTAGACTTGACGATTGACTGATGTGACTTGATAATTATTTCAATAAGACGATGCCATGTGCATCAGTACATTGTCATAGAACTCCTATGTATGACAGATACATAAAATCAAATTACTAACAGCGGGCAAATCATTAAACCATTCTTTCTCCTTTCAACTTATAAAACTCGAAACTCGTGTAGTAGAAAATTAAATTAACGCTTTAGTCTCTCATATCTCATGGAAAAAACATTATTCGACCAGCTTACTATGAGACCTTAACAGGTACACTTACACATTCAAAGTAAACAATTTCCACGATTGCCACGATTACGTTCGTCTTATACAGACAAAAACATCAAAATCCAAACCAAAACAAAAACATTTGGTTTCAATGTCAATTAGTTGTGAAGTCGCTCTTATCTGCAACCTGGTATTGTAAACCCAAGTAAAACGTCACACACGTTTACTACAGCTTTGTCTAAAATAAAAACGCTAACGCCAACACATTAACAATAGATCAAAGCTACTTCAGACTCTTCACACACAACTTCAGACTCGTAACCAACACTGGCTAACATGAAATATTTTTTTACGAACGTACTAGTATTGCCTCCATTGTATAAAAATCAAAGATGAAAGAAGAAAACCAGGTATGAAAGTACTGTAAATATGTTCAACCAGACTACTAACGGACTACTAACGCATCGTTCAGCATTTCATAGTAGATTAAGACCTCGCTACATTCTATGGACGAATGATCAAACTTCAGACTTTACACAAATTTACACTTTTCTCAAACTATTTTGTATAACTTCAACTGTGCACAAACAAGTGTACAACTCGTCAACACAATATGAATTTTTGCAAAGTACCAACAAAAACTAAAACGAAAATTACAAGTCTAGATTTCTAAGAGATATGATTGGGTTGACCAGTACCACAACACGCTGTTGATCCTACCGTTATCTGGAAGTTATTTATTGCTCACTGTTTGCATTAAATTGTAGTTTATTTTTAATTTGTATCACTCTGTATTAGTATTTATAAATAGGTAGGTACTAGTTTGGTCCCGTTCGAATAGATACGACTTAATTGTACCTACGTAACTTGTATCATAATGTATAAATCCAAACCAATGCTGAACTGATTTAAGAGTAAAGATTCGCTCAAATTATAAAATAAAGTCAACTTTAACTAGGTAGTAAGTAAAGGTCCTAAAGGAAACGATTACTCAAACAATGTAAGAGCTCAAATCAAAAGAAAAGTATCTATCTGCATGTAAGTAGTTAGGTACATGATCATAGGTACTTAGTAATAGCTTATGTAATTCGTAGCAGCTTATGTAATTCGTGGTGGTTTATGTAATTCGTGGTGGTTTATGTAATTCGTGGTAGCTTATGTTATTCGTAGTAGCTTATGTAATTCGTAGTTAAACATATAGGTAGCTAGTTCCTTAGTAAAATTAATTAATGTAAAATTTAAGGCTAGTAAATACTTTATGTAACTGAAATAATATTGCTTCTATTAACTTGAATGCGTTAATTAATTAAAATCTCAAAACCTAGCAGGTATATAATTCTTCGTACCAGTAAATTCGTTATGTAACTGAAATAATATTGCTTCCAGTAACTTCTAAGTTATGTTAATTTATTTAAATAAATCGTCGACGACCTATCACCGTAGAAAAATAAAGGAACGTCTATGTTATAAACACACAACTGTATGTATGTACCAGCTAGTCTACCTTATGTATCCGGATCTAGAATTTCTGATCAAAAAACAAACGGATATCTGGACTAAACCAACTAACAATTATCCGGGTACGACGAATATCCGGATTGCAAACCTCATTGACACTTAAACACTTTTTGACGGAAGACAAATATTTCAACACCTACAAAAACTGTAACTATAGGCATGAGACAGATATATCAAAACGAAACTGAAATCCGCTTGCAGAAATCGTATCGCATCGATATTCCAATATGAGAAAACAGTTTTTAGAAAACGCACGATGATAACGCAAACTGCAAACAATCAAAATCTAAAGTTCTAGTTTTCTATAGTTTTGACACGCATTCGTGATTTTAGTTTTGCACCGAAAACCAAAAACCGAAAGAATTCTATTTTGCGTTTGTCGTAATAAATACGCTCCGATATTCGCTACCGAAATCGATTTTTTAAAAACGGTTTTTGAAATCGATTTCAAAATCCGAAATCGGTCTTGTATCGGTTTGTGAAAAAATCCAAAAATGCCCATGCCTAGTAACTAACGGTCTCACTCGATGTTTTAGTTACCTAGGTATCAACAACCTCGCAAAACTTGATAAGAACATTTCTTGCTAACGAAATATTTACTAGACTCAGAATAACTAATCTCGTCCACTGTCTACCCTACCGGATAGATTTGAAGTATGCTCTAAACAGATAAAACGATTACTTCGCCATCAAATCTATTTACGACATTTTTCTACAAGAATATTGCAAGTTTCACTATTTCCAAAATACCCTCATCAAAAAGAATGAGCGATTCGACGCAATCTTATCGCTGCAACAATCTTATCTCTTAACGAAAATGACGTCACTTGTTTTCGACAGAAAGGTGTTCTTTCGATGTTATCGCAAGCAAAACACTTAGCTACATGTACTAATTAGTACTAACTAACGACACCTAAATTTGTTTCATTGCACAATTGCTAGAAATGAACAAAAGAACTACACTTAGATTAGCCTTTAGGACAAAACTTTATTCTACCTAACGGAATAACGGGTAGTTTTCTATCGGACAAAATAATCTAAAAAGATCTCATAGAAACGACTTGAAGCGATAGTCGTTATTTCTTTTTGTATTTTACTAACAAAAACTCAACAAATCAATTATGCTGTAAATGACAGCGGCAAATATCACATCAGGGGCTCATACTAATGAGTTATTTTTATCACGCTGAACTACACCAATAGTTTCCCAAACTCACCAAAGGCGCAAAATAAAACACCTAGCGCAATCTACATTATGTGGTATAGCTATCAACGCATATTTTACTGAAAGTTTACGAAATCGATTATGTTACTACTGTGTAACATGTGCTTAACTCGTTTTGAACAAGTGTGGGTAAACTAAACTCGTAAAGTCAACTACAAGCATCGCCCTTCAAGAAACGAACTGTCCGGGACCAGTATCTGCTTGTCTTAGACCAGTATTTGCTTAAGGCGTTCGTTTACCTACTACCCACATTAAAAATCGATATCTTGCAAACTAGAATCGATGTACAAAATCAAAGTAAATGGTTGAATCTGACCTTGCATAACGCGCTCATCACTACAATGGGGCGTTCAGTGGTGGTTGTCCAAACAGTAAGCACACTCAAGGGGGCCCACACACGTACTCGCGTAGTCGACGCTGCTGGGGGTAGTCGCGCACTCTGCAACTGGGACTGCCAGGGCATTGCTAGAACCCGTGCTGGCGAGACTGCGGTGCAGACGTGACAAACGAGCTGGTAGCACACTCATCTGTCGTCATCGGCACCAAGGTCGCAGCACTAGCACTCTAAATACACCATTCTCTGAAAACTTACAAAAATCATTAGCATTTTTGTTTAAATCAGGCTTAGTTCTACCTCACTAGGAAAGTACGAACGTTGCCATGATTAAATCACACAAATAGCGAAAGATCACAATCTGACGGTACAATTAAATAATGAAAACTGATCTTTGCTTTAGGCCAGAGCTAGGCTGGAACGATTGAATTCAATCCAACTTCTGAATTAAGCGGTTTCTAATCAAATAATCTAAATAAAGTAGATAACAATCACAAATTGATTATCTCAATAGGTAATTAATTATAACAAAACCCATAAATGTCAGGATTAACAACTCTAAACCCGGAAAGTTCCGTTTAATAATTTTAAAAAGGAGTGCGCGCACGTATGTCTATGGATCGAGATATTCAAATAACATATGCAAAAGAGGCATATATCAATATCTCGTTCTAGTTTAAAATATAAACTAAAAAATGACGAAATTAATAAAACACGTAAAAAACGTTCACGATTACGTAAAAAATAAAAAAAGTAGGGTGTAGGTAATAAAACAACACATATTTTTTCAAAGGATGTCATTTTGTTTTTATCATGTTGGGGAAAATTCAAGGACAATCAAATAAAACCATAAACGCATATTTTTTCATAATTTTTTTTTTTTTTTTTACTCTGGATATAATTCAGTAAATGAAAAATCCAATTCAACCACCAAATGGTTGGTTCATGTCAGCCACGGACCAACAACTCTGTGGGAACAACACGAAAAAACTTTCTGTTGTTCAACCTCCAAGGATTTCAGATCCCTGCATCTCCACCATTTTTGTCGCGCCTTTATATTGCACGACAAATATATATATATATACGTGAGGATGAGATTATGAGTCGATATCTACTAATGTAATGTAACTGCTTCGCACACGATTTGACTGCCCTAAGCACCGATCGACCCTGGTCTCTACACTATCTGACGACGCCCAGATAGTGCCCGGATTCCAGCCATCATCAGGACAGTCTACGCGACTATCCTGGACTGTACAGCCTTCTCGGACAACCGGAACGAGCTTGGGAAGTCTAACCCAAGTGCTACGCCTCCACCCCTTAAGCAACCAGTCCGCTACCGCTCATAGGGTCGATCTTTCTGTATCTCTGATCGGTCCCATTCGAGGGCTCAGAGATACACCCCCCTTCGGCCTTGCCTGGACCCATGGGCACTCGAGAGATCATTCCTATCCCGGCCAGCTAGCACCGGGACTCACTCTCGAGTCCGGAGCCCACAATCAAGCAAGCTATGCTTGAGTGGGTCTCTGAACGCATTCAGAGACCCCCCAGCCTCGCACTGTCTGCTCGGCTTTTCCTCCCAGATCGACCGAACTGATCCATTACGACAATTATAAACTGGATATTAATAACGCGGACAATTGAGTTTATCGCGAAAGCATCTTCTCATAATCTCATTACCCTTTCAAGAATAGTAATGAATTATTAGCTAGCACTTACATGGTTATCCAAGACACTCACTATTCCTTCGTAGTTCCGAGTTCCTCTGGCTCAGCACTCCCGTCTCGCCTCTCCAAGAGCCAGAAGCAAAAAGCCTTGTCTCAGATCGCGCGCCGGTATTTATGTCCACCCTCTGTTTGAAAGTAGCACACAGATTATAGAATACTGACCATAAAATATACCGGTGCTGCCACCACGGAACTAAAATGTACTCAATACACTTACTGTTTAATCTGTCACCTCGTGCGCAGCGCGACAAGTACCTCAACATAAACCGATTTTCTGTTTGTGCTACAATGCATAAGTAAATGATAAAATAATTTGTATCAGAGCAGTTTTGGTGAAATAAAATGCAAAGTTATTTAAAAACAGCGTTCTTTATTATTATGAATTGTAACAAAGTTTGTAAATCGCTCTCAGTATTATTACACATAACATACAACAACATCGACATAAAGGAGCGTACACATTGCAGTTCAATATACCTACATATACATACATAGTAACAACACGCACTCCCGGGCCCCACTGCAGTAACCTTTTAAACGCAATGTGTACTTCCTCGAACACACATCAACAATAAACACATCACCAGTATTACAAATTAATAACGATTATATATTATGCTATTATTATTCTAAACATAAATATATTCTGCTATATTTGACACTCCATTAAGGTCTATATTTTTTAATGTGTAAAGTTATCGGCACACAACGCAGGTCATATTACCGTGTGGCAACGACTTAATAATTTATTTTTATCTGGTTTGGTCCAAACACTCTAAAATATTAGATATAAGCTGTTACAGTGAATTGTAAATGCATATATTAAAATTAATATCTATTATTGAAATGAACCCGCCAATATTTAATGTGGAACTTGAGATATTATCTCCATTTAGTTTCTTGCCCGTTCTTCTAGGCTCTGGTCGCGTGGAACTGGCACCTAGAATCACCTAGTATGTAAGACGATTCTAAATGATCCTTGTGATTTTACTGAATAAAGTAATTTTTGACTTGACTTGACTTTAATTCATAAAATATTTAGAAGCTGATTCAGGTTTGCTCATGAGTTTGAAAGTCCGCTTAGGAAAACTTCAGAATTATTAAATAAGTAATATAAAGGGCGTCATCATTCTCATTTTGAAGAATAAATATTACAATAATCTATGTAAATCAAAGGTAAAATAAATACTTATATATAAGTACCTACTACACACAATAATGGAGCTACCCAATCCATACTACCTGCTTCTTGGGGTTCAATAGACGGATATTTATTGAATTAGTTAAATTTTCCAGAAACATGGTCTATTCACTCTCAAATGAGGCGCGTAGCAATATTAATGAAACAAATAAAAAATAAATGATAATAAAATATACATAGTTGATCTTGGGAAAGTACCTTAAGTATAGATATGTACTTAATTTAACATCAAACAATAATTACTTTAGCATTATACATCATAAACATTTATATATCGATACACTAAAATTACAAAATATACTTATCCTATTTTTCGATGCAAAAAAGCAATAAAATAAGCAACAGTATATTTTCAAAATGCGTTAAAATAGTATCAAAAGATCACAGAAATGGAAGATTTAATTGCAAAACAATTATTGTAAAGATAATAAAAACAAGTAAAAAAATCACAGAAGTCATTTTGCATATGGAATGACATACAGTAGCTCTACCATGAGTTTTTACTATACTAGATATATTTACTATACTCGCTAGCGTCTGTAATTAAAAAAATGTATGAAAATTTGTACAGCGCCTCTAGCGGATAGTTGGGTACTAAAATTCGTCATACTAATATTGACGTAACTACTGTAGTAAAGTCAGGCGATTTTACTATGACAACTCATGGTAGAGGTACTGAGTACCTACATTGTTTAGCTAGGTTTATTGGTTAACATATCGTAAATTTATTTTTCTATAAAGTAAGTAATAAACTTACTTAAACTGTAAATGTCTATATAAGTAACGGATTAGTTGCATAATCCCCATTGAACGATCCCCATCATGGGGATTATGGAACTTTGAGTCCCATGATCCCCATGATTTTGAAAACATCAAATGGGTATCAATGGGGATTATGAAACTAACCCTAAATAACAGTGGTCAAAAATATTGGCACAGCTGTTTTATAGCGATATTGATATTGGCTTCAACACGATTTTATCTATGACCTACTTGTCTATTGGCAAATATTATCGTTCAATATTTAAAAGGATATACATATATCTAGTTAATTTCCTATTTAGGCCGTTATATTATATATTTTCAGGCAATATTCACCTTGTTTCGCATACTTAGTACATTTATAGGCTTTACTATTTAAGTAGTAGGTAAATATAATTATAAAAAAAGTATAAATAATGATAAACTATGAAATGACCCGTAATATATCTAGGTTTTTTTACAATTCATTTATGAACGTATAACTAATGGCTTAAAACTATAGGTTATTCTAATTGTGAGTTTGATTAGTGCCTACAGTTATTTTAATAATGTGATGTCAATAACCTTAATTTAATGATGTCAAATTTGTTCTATAAAATTATAAAAATAATAAAATTGCATTTATGGGTCGAGAAATACAAAAAGATCACCGCGCAATGTATTTTAGATACACTGCTGTTATAAAATAGGATTGCGAATTTCACCTTTTTTTAAATGTGAGTTTCTCAAGCATTCAAAATGTCATATCGTTTATCGATTCAGATAATAACTGATATATTTTCTTAAGATAGTCTGTAATTTAAATAAATTAGGATACTTAAATCAAATGATTAATCTACGTCTAGCGAGGGTTAAAAGCTGCAGTCGATAGTCTGCCTATTTTCCTCTTAACTTCGGTCAAAAAATAATCTCATCTTGTTAATATAATGAGATTATTCAATATCAATTTCGCACGGACTTTCCGTGTGAAATTGAGGCAGTTGAGATGATTTTCTAAATAATACATGTAGTATGTAGAATATAATTTAGACCGACGATGTGATATTATATTTGTGCGTTTATTTATATACTAGACATACAAAGCTTAGTTATATCTATAGCTTTGTTCTTATACCTTCTTTATGTACTTAATATGTGAAGATATTGGATTGTGTGTACTATGCTGCCTACGTTACTAAATTGTAAATAAATTAGAATTACGTCTCGTACCTACGTATTATTGTTTATATTGTTCGTACCGTCAAATTTCTAATATGCTAAAGGCTCATCCAGACATTTGGTATTTTGTTTTATAATTATCATCCTGGCATTGGAAAGTTGCCAAAGTCTAACGGCCGGTTTCTGGAAACCCAAATCACGATTGATCAGAGTTTGACACATAGTAACTATTAGATTTTTTCGTTGATCATCGTTCGAGAAACCTGTAGAATAAACGACAAAATACGAGCCTGCAGACGGAATATTTAATTATCTAGACAATGTCATAACGGGATCGAAAAATCCGTGTTAATTTCATGCTGACATCAAAATCTAAGTCCATTGGTCCATGTGAAATGGAGGCCGATTTTGTATTATATTGCCGTGTTTAGAACCAATCTAGCTAGGTAGCGTTGTGTCATACAAATTTTTGAATTTCTCTTTGCGAGATGAACAGCGTGAATATAGCGGCTTGTGAAAAAAAAAATAAAAGCTAGCACTCCGGGAGTGCCGGCAGAAGTGAAAACTTCAATATTAACGTTGTGTTTTCACTTTTAAGTTTTCACTTCAAAAATATAACCACAGTCGTGATTGTGTCATGTCATTGTGTCACATTCGCGCAAGCGCGAATGTGACACAACGACGAAGACAACGAAGACACACTGACACAGACACATTCGCGCAAGCGCGAATGTGTCTGTGTCATTGTGATTGTGTCATGTCGTTGTGTCACATTCGCGCAAGCGCGAATGTGACACAACGACGAAGCCAACGAAGACACAGACACATTCGCGCAAGCGCGAATGTGTCTGTGTCTTCGTTGGCTTCGTCGTCATCGTCACGTCACGTCATGTCGCCACGTCATCGTCACGTGACGATGACGTGGCGACATGACGTGACGATGACGTGGCGACATGACGTGTCATGTCGTTGTGTCACATTCGCGCAAGCGCGAATGTGACACAACGACGAAGCCAACGCGCGAATGTGTCTGTGTCTTCGTTGGCTTCGTCGTCATCGTCACGTCACGTCATGTCGCCACGTCATCGTCACGTGACGATGACGTGGCGACATGACGTGACGATGACGTGGCGACATGACGTGACGTGACGATGACGACGAAGCCAACGAAGACACAGACACATTCGCGCAAGCGCGAATGTGTCTGTGTCATTGTGATTGTGTCATGTCGTTGTGTCACATTCGCGCAAGCGCGAATGTGACACAACGACGAAGCCAACGAAGACACAGACACATTCGCGCAAGCGCGAATGTGTCTGTGTCTTCGTTGGCTTCGTCGTCATCGTCACGTCACGTCATGTCGCCACGTCATCGTCACGTCATCGCGCAAGCGCGAATGTGTCTGTGTCTTCGTTGGCTTCGTCGTCATCGTCACGTCACGTCATGTCGCCACGTCATCGTCACGTCATGTCGCCACAACACTATTTAATTGTTTGAGTCATACGTCGCGTGACCGCAAGTGTGTTCTTTTGTCGTCTCTTGTTTTACGAGCAATGTATAAAAATTAAATAAGATCTTACGCTTTTTCGACGTCACGTGACCCTGACGCGAGTTTGAAAGTTTTTACCCACCCAGCGCCGCTAAAGAAGTTTTCACTTCAAAAATCCATTGCTAACTTCACAATTGTAGTTCCGTTGACAGTTTGGTACCGACATGAATTTATGCGTGTCTCAACATAACGTGTAGTAAAGTATGAGCAAGCGTGTAGTCGGACCTTTATAAATAAGTTATAATTTATTATTATAATCTAGTGGTAGTGCGTGCGGGCGGGTCTCACCGGACGAGCAGTTTCTTCCAGCGCAGCCACGCGCACTGCTTCAGCTCGGCGCGCCGGGGGGCCACGCCCGCGCCCGCTCTGCAACAACCACGACACTTACTACCTATTCCTACTCGCGAATCAGTTCGCGTCTAGTTTAAGACAGCTATGCGATGGCTTACCAGATAAATAAATATTCAGGGACAATTTCACTCTAGTCAGAAAATAAGCATAGCTTGGGATTATGGAAACTAGATTGCTGATAGAATACTATACCTACATATTTTGTTGGAAATGCAATAGAATACATAGTAACACCCAGACCCAGAACAAATATTTAAGTTCATCACCCAAACATTCACTCTAGGTGGGAATGGAGCTCACGATCCGACACCGAACGGAAGGCTGAGGTGACGGCTGTCAGTAGCTCTACCATGAGTTTTTACTATACTATATTTACCATACTCGCTAGCGTCTGTAGTAAAAAAAATGTATGAAGATTTGTACAGCGCCTCTAGCGGATAGTTGGGTACTAAAATTCGCAATACTAATATTGACGTAACTACTGTAGTAAAGTCAGGCGGTTTTACTGTGACAACTCATGGTAGAGGTAGTGTACTAGTATGTAGTATGTAAGTGTGGTAGGTACTGTCAGCGCGGCGCGTCCTGGTAGCGCAGGTCGTCGCTGGCGTGCGTGAGGTAGCGCGCGCCCACGCGGCCCTCCAGCGCGCGCAGGTCGCGCCACGCCTCGCCCGACTGCAGCCACGCGTGCGACACCGACTTGTCCACCGACAGCCGCTTGCGCTGCTTCACCTGCAGCAGGTTGTTGATCAGGTCGATCGCTGCAACAAACAAACATACGAACGTGGCGTCAAACCACTTAATATTAAGTCCGGAACTAAATGCCTAAAAATCCAGCCGGCTGCGCCGGTCGAACTATGGAAATCCAACCGGCTGCGCCAACAGGCAGGATGTACCCAAGTGTGGGTGTCGCAATAGGTGATAGAGAAGTGGACCGATTTTAAAACATGCAGGTTTATCAATTAAATTGTTAAGCATAGGAAGCTTCGTTAGCGTAGGTCGGAAAATCAAATCTTATTCAATCATCTTAGTTGTCGAAATACAAGAGTCTGTGGAGCCTGGTATTTTCCTGGTCCCGGTAGATGGCGTACCTTCCGCGGAGATTTCCCTCCAGGGCGTGGGCGGGTACATGAAGGCGGCGTTCTGGATCTGGTCGTTGATGTCCTCGTCCTCGTTGAAGGGGAAGGTGCCGGACAGCGACACGTACACGATGACGCCCACCGACCACATGTCCAGCGACCGGTTGTAGCCCTTGTTGCGGAGCACCTCGGGCGCTGCAACACAACACACACGCGCAAGGCTCACTCAGCGGAAGGAAAACGCATCATGAGAGACGCAAGGGACCGGAAAGAAAGCCATAATAAAGAGAAGACCTATACTCAGCAGTTAGTGCCAACTGAAATGATGATGAGAGAAAGATTGAAGTTGAACCAGCCAGTAAAACTGTTCCAGGCGAGTATCGGGTCAGTAAGGAGTGAGGTGCAAAGGAGTGTGTGCGGAGTGGTTACCGAGGTAGGCGGGCGTGCCGACGACGGAGCGGCGGAAGGACTTCTCGCCGATGATGCGCGCGAAGCCGAAGTCGCACAGCTTCACCTGCGGGAACTGCTCGTCCGACGACAGCAGCACGTTCTCCGGCTTCAGGTCGCAGTGCACTATGTTCTTCTCGTGCAGGTGCTTCAGCGCGACCAGGATCTGAATGTTACATTGCGTTGATGGACTTTTACTCGGATCGGATTGGCTTTTCAAAGAAAAACTGAATGTTGGAACTTTATTTTTCTACAATGCGGTATTTAAATCAATTTTTGCACGCTGATTGTCTATCCGCGCATAGACTAATGGTTATATTAATATAAAGTTTTATAGCCTCCTCGTGGCGCACACCGGTAACAGCTAGGCACGGTAAAGCAGTGTCTAGTCTGGCTAATCTTTCCAACACGATGCTACAACAGAATACAGTTGTAGCATCGACACGACAAGAAGAAGAAGAAGTAAAGTTTTATCGAGGATGATACTTTTATCGAAGTTTCCAAGAATGGTTATAGTTCCTTACATAAGAACACGTTACCTGTGCCACCAGAAACTTGGTGATTCGTTCGGTTAGCCGTCCCCTCTCGTGCGACAGGATCATCTCGAGCATGTCCCCCTTCAGCTTCTCCATCACCACGAAGATCCGTTCGGGGGTCTCGAACATACGCTCCAGGTTCACGACGCCGGGGTGCGACAGGTTCTGGAGTATCGCCACCTCGTTTTTGAGCTGCGCCTCCTCCTTCGTGGGGAATCGCAGTTTGTCGATCACCTGGCGAATGGAAACGTATAACAAACATGTGCGGCCGTAGAGTACCCACTTATTGAATTAAAAGTTGGACGATAAATCTCTTAGTTTACGTCACGTGAATATCGATTATAATTTTGCTCCGGGTAGAATTGAGATACAGTTTCGGATATATCAAAAGATCCTCCTCACAAAATACGATTCGGTATTGTGTGATCATTACTATTCTGCTCTTATCGCACGCTAAGTGAGGTCGGCACAACACATCTTCTCTACTCCCTCTATCATTCGTCAACTCTAAATCTACCCCTCTAACTTCGTATCATCTTACACCCGGTCCAGCCCCTTCGGTATTGTGTGAATCGATTCGATACAACAGTGGGGAGGAGGGGGGGGGGGGGTACCTTGATAGCGACAGGTCGATGCGTGCGGCGATGCAGGCCGGCGTACACGATGCCGAACTGGCCCGAGCCGAGCACTTCGTCCGGGAAGATCTGGTACACCTGCGCCATCTCGGCCGCGCGCGCGCCCCCCGCGCCCCCCGCGCCGCCCGCCGCGCCGCCCGCCGCGCCCGCGCCGCTGCCGCTCGCCTCGCCCGACATGCCTTCTGCAGAATACACGCTATCAACAACTATAAACTAAACATTTATACCCCCCCGACATAGTGCAGTGTCATAGTAGCGACATAGTGTATCGTGCTAGTCAAGTCCTTTCATTTCCAAATGAAAGTAATTGTGAAAAATCAAGTGCTCCGTCCGCCATTTTATAGCGGCGACCATCTTGGATCGATTTTCACTACGCTCTTGACTACTCCTTTTAAACAAAAAAAATGGTAGCACTCCGGGAGTGCCGGCAGAAGTGAAAACTTCAATATTAACGTTGTGTTTTCACTTTTAAGTTTTCACTTCAAAAATATAACCACAGTCGTGATTGTGTCATGTCATTGTGTCACATTCGCGCAAGCGCGAATGTGTCTGTGTCATTGTGATTGTGTCATGTTACGTGTCATGTCACGAAGCCAACGAAGACACAGACACATTCGCGCAAGCGCGAATGTGTCTGTGTCTTCGTTGGCTTCGTCGTCATCGTCACGTCACGTCATGTCGCCACGTCATCGTCACGTCATGTCGCCACGTCATCGTCACGTCATGTCGCCACAACACTATTTAATTGTTTACACACACAGACACATTCGCGCAAGCGCGAATGTGTCTGTGTCTTCGTTGGCTTCGTCGTCATCGTCACGTCACGTCATGTCGCCACGTCATCGTCACGTCATGTCGCCACAACACTATTTAATTGTTTGAGTCATACGTCGCGTGACCGCAAGTGTGTTCTTTTGTCGTCTCTTGTTTTACGAGCAATGTATAAAAATTAAATAAGATCTTACGCTTTTTCGACGTCACGTGACCCTGACGCGAGTTTGAAAGTTTTTACCCACCCAGCGCCGCTAAAGAAGTTTTCACTTCAAAAAAACAAAAACCGTAGTTCATCCGTTCGGAAGCTCCGGATGCCACACACACAGAGAAATTCCAAACTCTTTTGTGTCGGGGGTAAAACTGTCAAAGTATTCGTAATGAAGTAATCCGGATGTGTGCGCGAGGTACCTATGGGTTGGTGCGTGACGGGCAGCAGCGCGTGTCGCACGGCGGTCTCCCAGGAGCGCGCGAGGTAGGCGCCGACGCCCGAGTCGCGCGCCGCGCCGCCGCCCGCGCCCGCGAACTCCACGCCCACCAGGTAGTCCACGTTCGCCGTGCGCAGCTCGAAGCAGTGCAGCACCTCCGTACCTACACACCACACGCGCAATGCGACATGATACTCTAGAGAAGGATCCGACGATCACTCGCTAGACTTTCTTTAAGCTCCTGCTATTGGAACTCACGGTAAGGAAATATATTACTGGAATATTTATCTTGTGTCATGTCTTTTTGCTATTCCACTGTACCACATAAAACTATTTTAATGAGCATTGTCTTGATCGAGGAAGTAACTGTGACGTGTTTGACGAATGCCTACGATGCAACTGATCAAATATTAAGTCAAATTTCATATTGAAATACATATGTAGTTGTCACAGAATATTAAAAATACAGTGACAAAGCAGTGTATTTATATATTTTTAACTTTTGTATTGTAATTAAGCACTACTTTCCTTACATAATAAGTATGTCAGAATTGTTTTTTGCATCAGGAGTCCCACAGGGATCCATTTAGCCCAGTCATATTAGGTAAAAAAAGGGGTCAACCTCGGAATGAAAGATAATAAGCTGCAAATTGGTATGAACCTTTGTTTTGTCATTCTAACGGCCGGTTTCTGGAAACCCAAATCACGATTGATCCGAGTTTGACACATAGAAATTATTTGATTTTTTCGTTGATCATTGTTCGAGAAACCGGCCTTAAATGTTGTCTCAAAAGTCACAATCGTTATCGTGTCCGCGTCTCAAGATATTCAAGGTCAAAGGTCACAAAAATCGGTTTTTCGCGAATATCTGGCTTCCTATCGGTTAAATGAGATTTGCATTTATTATAAAAGTTGTAGGCTATAAAATTCCCTACAACTTTTGTTTAAACTTTTTTTTCATACGACCAACCGTTTTGAAGGTAGAGCGCGAAGTGCACATCGTACAGTCATATACGGCCTAATGCAAGGTCAAGCGTGAGTTATGGTTATCAGTACGTTATAAAGTCAATTATTTACTTGGAAATTATAATTATTAAACAATGCCTATTATTTATGTACTAACTATTAATTATTTATATTTAATTAAAGTAAGTAACTTGATTATTTATATATAATTATTCATATTTAACTATTTAAGTATAAAATATTATTAATTCTGGATTATATATTTTAGTTTTATTTTAAGTTAACACGACATTATATATCTTTTCTTTAAAACGCGTAAATTTCTCAATACTTATATACCTGGAAATACTTGTCCCTACCCTATGCCCTTTTCTATTCATTGCCGGGACAGATGTTCTATAGTATCCTAGTAAAAACCTTGTCTTCTAGTAAAAACAGAAAAATTAATTCAACGTGTCCAGAATGCTTGCGCAAGGTTCTGTTTAGAATAATTCTGACTTAGAACCTCAAGAATGGGGCTGGATGCTTGAAAATGAAATCCTGGAGCCCATACGAACGTTATTACCTCCAGCACCAGCCGAACTACTAAACGTAATATTTTGCAATTGCAAAAATGGTTGTAGTTCCCGCTGTGGATGCAGAAAATCAGGGCTACAATGTTCTTTAGCTTGCGGCCAGTGCAACGGACAAGCTTGCCTCAACGCTTCACTTCCAAGTAATCCCGATGAAGAAAATACATATGATCCCGATATTCTGGAAGGTTTGGAGATGAACATGACAGATAATGAGGATGATGACAATGAATCGAACATTTTTGAGCGACAAGAAGAACAAGACGACGAAGAAGAAGAAGATAATTAGCTTCCATTTCCAATTTCATTACAATTAAAATCAACAAAGATACTTTTGATATTTGAACTCACATTTTGATAAATGTATATTATGCCGTATTTAATAATAAATAAAAATATGTGTAAAATATATACTCTTACTATCATTTTAACTTAAAATAAAACTAAAATATATAATCCAGAATTAATAATATTTTATACTTAAATAGTTAAATATGAATAATTATATATAAATAATCAAGTTACTTACTTTAATTAAATATAAATAATTAATAGTTAGTACATAAATAATAGGCATTGTTTAATAATTATAATTTCCAAGTAAATAATTGACTTTATAACGTACTGATAACCATAACTCACGCTTGACCTTGCATTAGGCCGTATATGACTGTACGATGTGCACTTCGCGCTCTACCTTCAAAACGGTTGGTCGTATGAAAAAAAAGTTTAAACAAAAGTTGTAGGGAATTTTATAGCCTACAACTTTTATAATAAATGCAAATCTCATTTAACCGATAGGAAGCCAGATATTCGCGAAAAACCGATTTTTGTGACCTTTGACCTTGAATATCTTGAGACGCGGACACGATAACGATTGTGACTTTTGAGACAACATTTAGAATGACAAAATGAAGGTTCATACCAATTTGCAGCTTATTATCTTTCATTCCGAGGTGAAAGCCCTAATATGACTGGGCTAATTCTCGTTACTTTTCTATTCAACTTTTACGCGATTCCAAACATACCCGGATGCGGTTGCCGTGCCGTATCAACAGCTAATATCTCGTTTAGCGGAATTTCTTTATAGTAGTTAGTGCCGTGTTCGGATGTAAATAATGTAATGGATTTGCTGTCCAACCGCCAATAATGTCGCTTCATCTGGAATACATAAAACCGCATTTGAACTTTACCATTTAGTTTTTTACTTACATAAATAGTGGAGAATATTAGGAAAATGCCGGGAATCGGGAGCGCAATAAAAAACGTGGTACAGGAACAGACAGAATGACGTTTATTCGTATCTATGGCATATTTGGTAACTTGACATAACTACTTCAATGTCATTAGCCTAAAGATTGAACATTATCTATGGTTAAACACCACAATTCTCCACTCTTAAAATTGTACTATTCATCACATTATAACAACCACACAAGAGTAAAATATAGTAACATAAGAGTTTAAGTTTTAATTAATTTTAGCACAAGATATTATCCAAATAAAGAATTTACAACACAATTTAAGTTTTTACATGAATCCCTTCTACTATAGGTAGGAACACTTTTACACAACTTTACTTAGAAACTTACTTACTTCGAAACTTACTTACTTACTTCGAAACTTACTTACTTAGAAACTCAACTTACTTATATAATCATACTCACTAAATTAGCTTTTACTTAAATATTGTTTAGTAGTAATGGTTACCCTAGTCTATTTCTAAACCATACCTACGCACAGGTCGACGATTTCTTTTGTCGCTCGGCCTATCACCTACAGATTGAACATTATCTATGGTTAAACACCACAAATAGAAACCAACGGTCGCGTGGAATTCGCACCCAGAATCAGCTAGGATGCAAGACGATTCTAAATGACCCTTATCATTTTACTGATTAAATCTTTATTGATTTAGATTTTTGTGATTTTGAATGAACGATTTACATACTCACAGTCTTATCCTTGTTGGTGAAATGCACGAGCCAGCCTTCTTTCAGCCACTGTCCGTCCTTCTTCTTGGTGTGCTTGACGGACTGCACGATGCGCATGAGCGGGATGTTGGCGCTGGGGGAGGACGACGAGCTGCAACGTCACACAGATCAGCCCCGACTGTGCCCACAGGTGGGGGGGGGGGGGGGAGGGAGTGGTGGGGGATAGCTGGGTATGTTGCTAGTTTATTTATTTAATTCTTTATTGCACAAAAATTATACAAAGGGCGAACTTAATTATTAAAGTATGTTTTTATTTGGTTTGATGAATTTGGTTTTTAAATTAGAATAGTTTTAGATGGCATTAATTACTGTAATATATTCTGGGAGAAGCCATTGGCTCCTGTAACACAGTTTTTTAACTAGCTCAGGAGCCTATGGGTTCAACTTTTTTTGTATAAACATTTATTTGTGACAATAAAACATATTTTTACTTTTACTTTACTTTAATGCTAAAGCATTTTAAACCTGTTTAACTTCTATCCCATTTTGGCAATAGCGTGAAAAATAATCAGAAAGCAGGTGCGTTGAGTCCCATTGTCTCGATTTAAGAGATTCATTCCTGAAGCGTTGATCAGTCTAAAAGATCCGACAGTTGTCTGAAAATCTGGTACTGATCGGAAAAACGTTCAACATCAGCCGGTTTTCATAACATTCACGCGAAAAGTTAATCAATATTTATAATTATCAAAATTGCGTTTAAAATAGTTATCATATGACCATAACCATAATGAACTACTAAATATGAGCTAAAATAACACATACTATGAAAAAAAAACGATGATACATGTTACTTACACCAACACCTTTAAGCTAAGCACAAGATAGATGGTCTAACAGAGAAGAACGCAAAAATATTGGTTTATCCTACAAATATTATAGCTAATGTTTAGCTTATTTCTCGTATTTCTCGTGCAATACATTTTCACATCTTTCGTATAAGATAGTTTAGACAAGCTTGCCCTAGTTAAGACACCACAGCTATTCCGCCACCACAAGCCCTCAGTATAATATTGCTGGCGATACACTTGACCGCTCCGACGTTGGCTATTTAACGTCACAGATCGTTTGGAACATTAATGTTCTTACTGAGAATCGTATTTCAACTTTTTGTCTAAGCACTGCTTAATGGCACGATATGGCACTTTAAACGGTGATTAATATTTTACAGAAGTTGAGAGGCAATTCCATGTTGGTTTTCGTATCGTGACATCAAACAGCTAAACGCACCCACATAATATGCCAAAGTGAGCATCTAATTGACAGAGCGCTAGCTATTATACTAGCGTGGCTGAGACCTTAGGTACAACCGGACTAGATTAGATCACTGTAACTGCTTTAACGCATTTTTCGGTGATCATCTTTAGCATTTTGGATTATGTAATGCTCGCTTGAATTTAAGTAGATTACGAATGGGAACGGTAACCGTAAAAGCTATACAAATATGTGAGTGGAGCGAGGTCAAGGTACCGCCAGCAGCAGTAGTAGTGCACAGAGACCTGCTGGGCCGGCTGGCGCAGCGCTCGGCCGGCGCCGCCGTGTCGCGCTGCGGCTCCTCCGCCCCGCCCCCCTCGGCCCCCCCGCCCGCCGAGTGTCCCCCGCCATCTCCCCCCGAGCCCCCCGACACGCGCGCTCGACGCCGCAGCTGCACCTGCAAACATCACACACTCGCTATCAGGTCCCCTCCCCAATCCACTATTTTTAAATCCACGCGCGTTGGGTTAGCATTAGTTGGCCGATAGATTCAATCATTCCTTAAGGTAGACCGCTCAGGTAGAAAGTCTACCTTTAATAAATAATAAAATATATAAAAATAATAGAGTATTCACTTCATTGAGATCGATGGAGGCGCGGTCGGCGGAGTCGAGTCCGTCGTCCGACTCGTCATCCACGAGGCGCGCCGTGTCCGAGAACTCGCTGCCCGTGCTGATGCTGTCCTGGTTCTCACCTGGAACATACAAGTCGTATTGCACGGCGACGACTACGGAATTCACTAGATATGCTTAGACCTGTAATCTTTGTAAACAGGAGCGTTAAATACTCTTCCGAAACCACACACCTTTGAATACTGTAAGGTGAACCAAAAAATGACTTAAAAATTAAATTTTCTGGTGCCGCTGCTAGAATGGCGAGATAGTGTTTCCAATTTACATTCTCGATCTACTGGTAGTGGTTTGGTTTAGCGTTCTAGTTAGAATCTTACTGTGATGGTCCCGGATCTCGGGTCCGCAGTCCTTGGGCACGTAGGGCAGACACTTGCGGTGCGCGTTGTAGTGGCAGTCGCGGCACTGCAGGCCCTGCTTGAACAGGCCGCGCAGCAGCTTCTTGCAGTGGCGGCACACGGTGGGCCGCGTGTACGTGTGCACCTCGAACGTGTGCGGGATGCCCAGCGAGCTCTGCGCCCCCGCTACTGTCCCCGCGCCCGCTACCGCTCCCGCGCCCGCTACCGCTCCCGCCTGCAACCGACCACATCACACTCCAGTCCTTAGGGACTTTTGCAAAGTTTGTACTATGTGATTGCTGATAGAATACCCCTATATATGTTAAGTAAATACTTGTATAGAGTACATAGTACCTAATTACAGAACAAATAACTATGTTTAGTACATATAATTTGGGTGGGAATCGAACCCACGACCCGCAGCATGGAAGGCGTTGTGGCGCCTGTCGAAAGAAAAAGTCCCTGAATGTTTTTGTGTTTTATTTTAATTCTAGTTAGAGAAGACTCTCTGGGCTGTATTGGTTTTTTTTCGTTAGTTTTCCCTAGCAGCAACAGGAGAATTCAGCTCAACCGGTCTAAAAATTCTCTGACCGATGCATTTCCACCGTTACCTTACAGGAGGTTAATACATAATTGTAGTATTCTGGATAGCGGCGGTAGTAAGAGAGTGCAATGATTTGCCGGCGTCACTCAAATAGCAGTAGATACTTTATTGGACCTATCTCTGCATGAGAGCCGATGAGCGAATAATATAATTTACATGACATGAGATTACACGTTTGTTTTGACACCTTGGCTGGCCCTAGGCACTGTAATGTAACTATATTGTTATATATCAGTATTGTGTTCGTGAAAACCAGTTTTTTATCATACCAAAAATATCAACACTGATTTTCCCTAAATAAATTTACTGCTAATAATGCTAAAGCAACGAATATTTTATTCTCTACTACTTTATGCTTTTAGTATGGACTTGTTAATAATCATTTTTGTAATAATTATAAGAGATTACATTAATTACATATTATAGTATACACTTGAATTTAATAATGTATTTCTAGAAAAATAGTATTGGATGATGGGTACCACAGGTGTAGAAATAAAACAAGCATTGAATTATAATTCATTTATTATATAAAAATATCCAATGCTACCCACCACCCAATGTGCTGTTAGTCTTACAATAATAATATTTCTTTTAAATTACAATATAACTAAAATTGTTATTAGTATAAATTTTAGTACAAAAGTACTGTGTAAAAATACATTAATATCGGAATGATAAGTATAAAATAGGGTGTCGCATTATAATGTTGCATATTTACCTAATTTGACACCATTAAAACTATGTCTGTGTTTGTTATTTCAGTTTATGATAACGAGAAAAAAACAAAGACTATCAAATTAGATTAGATTAAGAAAAAGCGACCTACTATTGGAATATAAGGTTTTTTTAAGTCTTTTTGTCAGAGATTCATTGTGACATTCGAAATTATTTACTTATTTTAAGAGATTGATATAAAATGTAAATAAATGCATTCTATAATACTTTTATTTGAATTCAAGTCCAAATACAATTCTTTTCGTAACCCCCTAGAAAGCGTCTATGCCAATACATTTGAATCGTCAAACGATACAAAATAATGCGCACAACGCGGCCTACATACAACGGATTCTCACGTTTACGTTTGGAGATATCTGCAAGCATTTAAGTTTAAAAAAAAAGATCTCATAAGATGCTTCACCCCTATATGAACGTTCGTCGTTCAACTAAACGAAGGTGCTTAAATGTACGGTATGTAACTAGTGATCGTCTTTAAGTTGCGTATGCGGCGGCCACTCCTTCCCGGTGACGAGGTCGGCGAGCCGCCTTACCAGCGAGTCGTCGTGCGACGCGTGCGACGCGTGCGACGCGTGCGACGCCGTGGACGCGCGCGACGGGGAGCGACGCGCGCCCCCCGCCCCCGCGCTCGCCGACACCGGGCTCGCGCAGTTCGACGGCACCTTCACTGCGCATCGCTTGTGGTAGTTTAGGCCGCAACCTGCAACAGGAAAAAACTCAACAGGGACGAATAAGATATGAATGATAAAGCGCTTCGCATCATTGCTCGAAGGTGACCAATAGGTAAACACGGTCTTCCATTAGATGAAAAGTGAGCGCATTACGTCCAGCCCAGTTTGGAAAAAATTGAAACGCTTAAATGTCAAATCTGATGGCTTTGGATTCTTAAGCAAGAATGAGTATGATGAAGACCCCTCGTAAATGCGAGAGGCTGGTTACCTTCGCACTTGAGTCCCTGGCGCACGAGTCCGAACAGCATCTCCCCGCAGAAGTCGCAGAAGGTGGGCGCCTTGTACGAGTGCACGGCCAGCGCGTGCGGCCGCGGCGCCGCCGTGCTCTCCGCGCCGTCGCACAACAACGCTGGAATACACATTACACTCGTCACGTGGCCCGCACTATGAGAAAGCCATCTCCGCTATACGTAAAGACATCCTACATAAAACACAAAATTAACCTTCATCCACAGACACATTGAATGGGAGTAGTTGGCTACCACGAAGTTACCACCGCAGCTATTGCAACGTTGCCGAACCGTCGAAAAATTAAATAGTATACGTGATAGATACCCGTAACAGATATGAGTTTGCTTATGTCAGGTCTTTAATGTTCTTAATTTAAATGGTAAATAAAATGGAGATCATACACAACTCACGGTTGGCAGTGAGCACGATCTCGACTAGCGTCTCGTCGATGACGTCCGTGGCACAGTTGATGAGCTGCAGCACGTTGGGAGAGCAGTAGTCGTGCCGGAACAGCAAGATGCGGTCTCCGAGACGGTTCAGCCCGTTATCTGGTATCTGAAAGTGATGGTCAAATCACGGAATGGAGCCAAACATGTATTGTCTTCTCTTATGTAGCCAAAACGTTCGCGCCAAACTAGCGCTTACCTTCTCATTAACGAACTTGACAGCCATCTCCTTGAGGTAGGCCAGCGTGAGGATGTTGGCGGGCGCCGCCACCGCGTCGCGCATCACGCCCAGTTGGAACAGGAACGTGACTTCGTCCTCCATCGCAGCAGCCTCTCAGACCTGCAACAAGCGATGGATCATTCGAATAGTTATTGCACGAAAAATAAATAAACACTGCTTACTATAGTAATCCGTAGTCATCAGATTAACAGTACTTTTAGTATTGAGTCAGCTTTGAAGTTCTCTTCAAGATCTGTGAGATTGCCTACAAGTGTACATGCAAACAGTCTACTACTGTAAACTAGGTTTATCATAGCACATTAACTGTAGTAGGTGATAGTACGTACCTACTTAGTGTCACCTATTTTTACATCGTGTATATCAGCGACAGTGCATGGTACTGGGAGATGGAAATAATGCAAAACATACTATTTAATTGGCGAAAATAGCCAATGTGCATGTTTATCAACAATGATAAAATAACCAATATCAACTAGAGGTGTAAAGTCTAGAGGTTAAATATAAATCAGTTATGCGCAATTTTTTCGATGACCTTTTTTCTGTTTTAATATCTTTTGAGGAAAATCCTAAAAGTTGCAACCCGCACAACAATATTATTGTAACATTTACTTAGTTAATAAATAAAAAATAATAATAAAAAATAAATAATGCTGGACAATCCACACAACATCATCTAGCCCCAAGCTAAGCAGAGCTTGTGTTATGGGTACTAGAAGACTGACATACTTAATACAATATAATACATAGATAGATATTTTTTATTATACATATAATACCCAGAACACCCGGAATAAATATTTGCAGAACATACAAACATTTATCCCGAGGCGGGAATCGAACCCGCAACCATCCGCGTCGCAGGCGGACCATCGCCCACCGCGCCACATCGGTCGTCAGGAGGAAGTAGTTAAGATATACTTTTTGCCTGGAATTTAATAAACACTTCAAACATGTTTTACGGTTTCGTGTGAAGCCCTAAACATCTGATGAAAGTTCTTGAAACTTTGAAACAGGACTTTCCTCGAATGACGAGAAGGAACTTAATCGCATTATATTGTGTTTTGCGAATTACTGTGTTACACAGACACGTAAGTCTTGAGGATTTTCAATTTGCGCTAACGAAATTCAATCGCACATCTTGAGAGGTTTCTTTGAAACCGATATTTTGGTTTAATTAGTCTGTTACAGTAAAGAAGTAACATAGAGCAGTAAACAGATATATGAACGCGATATTTCTTTATGCATTTGGACTTCCTAAAACCTCTTTGAACTTCTGAATCTGATAAGAAGATAAACTATTGACACACATTACGAGCTTTAGTAAAACGAATATGGAAGTGATTTGAGTAATTAAATAAACAATGCGTGTATTTTGCCAATCAATTTGGTCAGTCAGTGGTTGTGGCCGTGACATCGTTTTGGCGGCGCGAAGTGCACAAACTACTGGCCGGCCCGCCGCCGGTACGCTCAACCGCAGAAACTAGTTGATACCAACCCTTTTCTGAATGAAGCCTTTCCCGATTTGCTAAGTATTGATTATAAGGTAGCGGATCTTCTTTACGGATTTTGTCAACTAATCGTGCTCTTTGTTAATTACATGATCGAGTGGTTTTTACGTAGGAACTCTTCTCTGCATGCATTGAGCATTAGAAAACTCTCACTTGTCTCTGTTAAAGTGCACCAAGTGCATTAGATCCGATTCATAGATTTGTTTCACAACGGAATAGACTTGGATGAGTTTCGGGAAGTTGTGTAAAAGTGTTGTAGTTGCGAGTACGTCCAAGATGGCGATAAGGCTACACGTGTCGCGTCGATTGGGCATCGCAGCCGTGCCCCGCGGCCTTGATCTTGAGATAGCGCCTGCAGTTGCTAACCGACCACTTGTTTTCTCTCGCAGCGGTAAACGATGATAAATCTGCAGGTTTTTCGGCATGATGTGATGGGAACTTTCGTCATATGGTTCCAAAGGTTGTCGGATTAAATAAAAGCTTTTGAAATAAAGGAATGTATTGATGTTTGAAGGGTAAATGATTATACTGTTGGAACTCTGCCTACTTTTCCAACAGTTTATAATATTTTATTTGTGGTATGATTGTGAGAGGGCTGTTGTAAGCAGATAGCAAGTCTAGTATTCGGAGGAATACCATCTGCCAACAGCTGAGCTTGGCCTATCAGTCGTCTGTTGCCTTGGAAAATACGATTGTAGATTACTTACTTGTGTCAGTCACACGTGGATGTGTCGTTAAGTCCGAAATTATCGATTTTGATATATAATACAAAATGTACTGACTTATTAAATAATACTGCACATGCACTTGCTTATCAGCCACACGTCATCGATCATCAGGCTAGCCATCGGTAAACAAACCCATCTACGATTCGCAGGCCCTTATCGGACGCTATCAGCTTGTTACTGGCCATCTAGTTTAATGAAGGAGCGGTCCGCTGCGATCGAGAGGTCTTGGCACGAGAGCGTCGCGGAATATTTCAAGTTCTCTCTCAAAAGGTCAAGTGCGATAAATCGCAACAGCGACGAACCATGTTGCGATTTGTGGTATAGTTGGAGTCGCTTGGTCGCACTGCTTTAAACGTCCATTTCATTTCCATCCGTTATGTTACA
This sequence comes from Ecliptopera silaceata, assembly GCA_932527185.1. Classification (NCBI taxonomy): domain Eukaryota; kingdom Metazoa; phylum Arthropoda; class Insecta; order Lepidoptera; family Geometridae; genus Ecliptopera; species Ecliptopera silaceata. The sequence goes on along the minus strand of OW052208.1, from coordinate 313,845 downwards.
ATAACAGATTGCTAATTTATGTTTGAACTTTGTCCGTAGAAAAGCATTGGTAATCATAATTGTACATAACAATTATGTTTACATAATTGTAGAGTAAATTACAGTATGCACAATAATACTTAGGTACTTGGAGGTGCTGGGAAATAGAGATTTTTTGTTGCCAGTTGAACCAGTTTCGTCTGGCTTGGATTCCTTGTAAATGGTTGCGGTTTAGTTACAAATAACCGAGATTTAGATATTGACGAACACATGTTATTAGGTAATCGATTTCCTAGTAACGCTAATATGAATTCCCAATAAATTTGAGATTTTGTGACTACAATTAGTATGAGTTTCCAACCATCTTTCAAGTTAAGTTTGGTTTCAAGTTCAATAAACACGTCACGGAATAAAGTAGCAAGCAGGCAGTAGAGCTAATGACTTACACGTGTAAGTTTGGAGCAAACCGGTTGCTGGCGATTGTATCATTCAGTTTGACGACGCGCTGCGGAGTAAAAAAACTTGAATGATAGGTAATGTGTCAAGTATAATTATTTTTAAAAGTTTAATGGTTTTGCCGTTTGGTCAGTATTTTTTTTTTTAATTTAACCTATACTTTCCCACTGCTGGGCAAAGGTCTCCCCCCTACTTTTCCAGTACTTTCGGTCAACCGCCGCCTCCCACCAGTCTACGTGAAACGTCAGCCGTATGCATAAGGACAGATGGGCAACAGTCGTCACACAATGGGTGCCTGCGGATGGACGGCGAAACCGAGGCTGACCTAGAAAACGTTGGCGTGATGACTTGGTCAGTATTTAATTTAGTTTAATTGTAAATCTTTAGAAGGATCATATAAAAAAAACGGTAGGAACCAAGCCGTAAGATTCTTGCTCGTTCTTCTAGGTTCTGGTCGCGTGGAATTGGCACCTAGAATCACCTTGTATGTAAGGCGATTCTAAATGAGACTTGTAATTTTATTGAATAAAGTAATTTTGACTTTGACTTCTTCAATGTTTTCAAGAGTGGTCGTACTCTATATCGCACAAGCAATCGGTACGTTCCTTAAGAGTTAGGAAGACGTGTAAAACATTTTATATTAAAATAGACTCGTGTAAGAATTTGAATACCAGATGGGTTATTGTTACTAAGAGCAATGGCTTTTTACACGTGTTGTATTACGATGACCTAGCAATACAGTTTTTAATAGTGTGAGTCATCGCTCATATCTAGGACATCGATCGAGTGCATACACGTGCGAGGGATTAACTTTATTTTTGTTCAGTACACTATCCGTTTGATACGCGTACCGACCAACAAGAAACATATACTTTTTCTCTTTTTTTATGTATGCATCATCTGTGTATGCATGGACAACAACTCTCAAATATTATTTCATTGTTGTTTACAGTAATTTTAATTTTAAAGCTATATTTTTGTTTTTCAGTAAGTTGAACTATTTGTTATTGAGTCTCAATGTTAACGCATGCCGTGGCACCCTACAATTGAAGGAACACCCACTTATAATTACTAATACTCTAATATTTAATTTTTTCTTGTGATTTTTTTATTGGTTGTCCAAAATAAACAAAACAACTCTTCAAGTGCAAAAAGCTTTAGTAATAGATGTACTTTAGCTAAAGCCGAATGTTGTAGTAGGTACTAAGGTCAGCCCAGCCTGTGCTTGTGAAGGGCCGGCCCTTATCAGACCCTGAAGCGGTCCAGTTCCGATAGCCTCCGGAACAAACCGACTCGGAGCCGCAGTAAACAATAGTTCCTACACGTGGAGGCGAGATAACCCAGCCCTGCTCCCTGACGCGCTCCACTGGACTCAAAATAACAATTATTTTGATTTAAATGTTTACATGTCAGCAGTTTGTATGACCTAAAGGCCAATTCGAAGAAGATGGTGGTTAAGGTCGCAGGAACACCTCGACTTTTTCATACTTTTGCAGCCAGTATCAATATCTCAATTTGTTGCCTAAAGGATGAGTTACGGAGTTCTGTAGATACAAAGAAGGAGAAATGGCATTTCACATTACATGATGCGATTGGATATTATTTTCGGAGAAACCTGGTGATTACAGCAGTCATCGACCCAGTTCAGTTCTTTGCTCAGCACGTATTACTGATTCCTGGTTAGCGGTGTAATAGGGTCACAAAAACTGGTGTCAATTTACGAAGATTATGTCCAGCTTTTATTGAACAATCCAAATTATCAGTTATGTTTTAATTATTATATTGTTAAAATCAATAACAAATACATAAATATGCCACGAGTTATTGTTGCACGTGTTCTACTGCAGTCTTATCGGTGATGATAGCGAGACATCAGCGAAAGTTGTTGTAAAGACTGCGCGTGCTCTTATATTGTGAGCTAGTGCCCATGGTAACCGGCTGCTCAAAGCGCTCTACGAACCAATCGCTCAGAATATTGGAGTAGAGATAGTTTTGATAATCTGAGATTATTTCTGAACGAAACGTTTTGTATATTTAAATTGTTCGCTCTCAAGCTTTGCGGTTAGCTGAAATGAAATTTAAGGTTTAGAGTTCTTAAGCTTTTGAAGTCATAACTACGGACTTGTGCTTTTTTAACACTCTTGTGGGACTTCAACTTAAATAGATCCGTTTACGTAAATCGTTTTCCAGCACTACAGCAATTTTCTCAACGTCAGCGAGGTTATTTTCCGTGATGAAATATGAAAAGTAATATTAATAGCCGAGATTGACCAACACGAAAGGAGACTAACTTAGCAGTGAAAATACGACACCGGATTGATATGATGATGATGAAACACCCTGAACCTCAATGTTTTCGTTTGAAAATCTATAGGTATGAGCTCAAGACTTAATCAGTGACTCTTGCTGTCACAAGTCCATGGTCGCATTATCCACGCTCATGACGTAGGTTTGTTGGTCCGTTGGGTTACTTTGGTGAAGGACAGGGCCGATTGGATCAGTGGCCTAATTAAACGAACACTGGGAAACCCTTACTTATTGCGACAATATGTATTTGGAAGATAACGATATTTTTTAGAGACCATGCCGGTTTACGCCGTGACTTTGGCCTCTTTATCAGACCTCGGGGAGTTGAAGAATGATTTTAAAGGGTATCATCATCATCATCATCACCTTCTGGATTGTCATTTGGTAATGCTATAAAGCTTCGCGACACAAGTACATACATAGATAAACACGCAATACTAATCATCGAACATAGTTAAGGTTTGTTTTGTTGCTTTTTTTAGGATAAGGTGTATTCATTTGGTATAATCACCTTAGGGATTATCCTTACATTTTGTACGCGGCTGTCGATTTTAAGAGTAACAAATAACACCTCACTGGACCCGAAAATTTAATTTGAATTCTTTGTAAATACGATCATACACAACATCGGTAGGAACCAGGCCGTAGTTTTTTATGCCCGTTTTTCTAGGCTCTAGTCGCGTCGAATTGGCACCTTGAATCACCTAGTATATAAGACGATTCTAAATGATCTTTGTGATTTAACAGATAAAGTTTAATTGATTTTGATTTGATTTTGAAAATGATTTCACACAAGATTTTGTGCGATCAATATAGCCATATTGATCGAGCGAGCCAAGATCTACAGACAACTTTGTTTTTGGGTTATATTAAGTAACACCATTACCATATTTAGCAACAACTAAAATGCGCCATTTTTGTTATTTTTATACAGTTAAACAAAAACTTTTAAAAATATTTCTTTGAGAGCACAGAAAAATATTATGAGGTAGGTAAGTACATAAAAAACCGGAGTTGCAAATACCTAACAAAACATAGCAATCTGTGCTTTATCTGCGGCGGTAATAGCGAAGTTAGTGAATTGTTCCGTGAGCCGACGACCCCGGGTCAGGCCGGCAACACCTCGTGCTCAACTTTTATGTGATTTTATATCCCTTATCGCGAACATATCGCCGCGCAGACTAGCTCGCGGTTAATGCACATACACTTAATGGGTCAGATATTACCAGTAAAGCTGGTTTTCCATTCCTAGTCCAGTTGTCTGGATGATGTATTTTATTGATGGAATCTAATAATAATAATTATATGGTATATTATATGATCTTACATTTTAGAAAACTATACTTTCTACTATAATGCATTAAAAATGTGTGTGTTGGTTTTCAATAATCGTCTCCTACATTAAAAAGGACTAAAATATTTATTTGTAATTAATCAAACCAGCTTCATGTCATATTAATATGGCTACATATTTATTTTTCGAAAAATCAAAATCGTCCAATAAATAATTCATTGAATTTCTTTAAACAGAGATACATTACTTATTTTGATTTACTTATTAAGATTGATGTTTACCTACTTTGAAATGCATAATATTAAACAGCTGATTATGTATTACGTAATAATAATATCTGCAGAGGGGTGAGAGAGCAATCGTTTTGGAAACGTTGGTTTAAATGGAATATTCATTTTACGAACTAATCTGACATAATGCTACTTTGTACTACTTGGACTATGATACAAAGTCACTAAAGATACTTTAGGTACCATACAATATTTCAAATTGTTTATAATTAAATAAATGAGTTTCTTATTTAGTTAATTATTCATATTTACATATGAATAAGTTTTGATTCATTCTCTTTATTTTTCGAACTCGAACCGAAACAACTTTTATGTAAAATTTAGTATTATCACTGGTTTTAGTTTAGTAATAATGTGTGGTAACTAGTTTACTAATAGATTTTTTTTATCCGAGTCGATACAAGTTAATAAAGTTTCCACAAGCTGACTGTGTTGTATTACATATATAGTATTGTAAATAGTCGCATGCTGAAACTGTTTATACACCCTGTATATTTATCTGTGCTGGGGCCGGTTTATATAGATTGTGCGGAGGTTGTGCGGACAGTTGCGAAGAGTCTGCCTCGAGCCATGGTCGCGACAGTGCTGGCCGTCTGCGCAACGCTCGCCGGTGAGTGCCATCACACCACACCATTGTTGACTTGGCGAAACAAACAGTTATTGTTTGATTCCATAGAATACGACTTTTCTTAAATGCTTTGTGTGATCAGTGTTTGTTTATTTTTTAATGTTTTCATGATTGAGTACTTGATTATTTATGACTATTGTAGAAAATTGAATTATTTATATTTTATTGATAATATTTTATTGATTTCATGACTGAAACTTTCAATATACTTACATAAATGTAATAATTTTATTTAGAAAACAAGCATTAATTTAAAAAAATTATAAGCCATTGATACGATATGTATATAAAAATCCAATATTGGTTCAATGCAAAACACTACACAAGAACCAGAAAGATAAATGATTAAGATACCTAAAAGAGCTGAAAATGAAGCTAAGCGCCGGCGCCGGCCCCGGCACCACCCGGTAGCGGCTCACACGACCAAACAGAGCAGGACTGCCATTTTAATCTTTATTGTTTAATTTTACTAATTTAAATATTTACGAATACTTTTTTCTGCTTAGTTTAGGACTAGAGCGTGGTGTGTGAATTGTCCGTAAATATTTGTTATTTATTCCAGAATTTATGAGTAGCGTCGGATTTGAAAATTGTTTGGAAATCTGTTTGTGTTTAAAAGATCATGTTGAAGATGAAGGTACATATTTATTTGATTCCAGGCAGATTAATTGTAATTATAAGTTTTTTATGATAAATAAACGATATTCCTAAAAGATCGCAAAAAATACTGCATTGACTCGCAGTGTGAATCGATGTTATCGACCAGAAATATTAAAAGCCTTTTTTTAAGATAATAAATTTATATGGAGCATTCTCTGAAATATGATGTACTAAACAAAAAGTCATTAAAATCATTGATACATAAAAAACAACAACAGTCGAATCGAGCTCCTCTTTCTCTTTGATGTCGCATATTAAAGCACATAGTTCTTAAGTCTAAGCAGGATAGTCCGAGGCAAGTCCTTTAACACGACTATAGGAATATTTACAAAGAGCCATGACGAATAGAAGAAGCGCTATCAGATAAGCCGCGCTTGTAAACAACTTACCTATCTAACACGAGTTCACCAATAAAATTAATTATTGATGCCTTGACGTTTGCACCGACAATCGGAGGTGGCTGATACCGGTACAACTTGCACTCGGTTTTGCTGATAGAAGCGTGCACTTGCATCGTTTCCAATGCAGCTAACATCAGGTGGGCATCTTGCTGCGACTACTGGACATTTTTGAAAAAGTCACTGGACTGGTAATAGTCACCATAGGCAAATATAAAATAAAAGATTCTCAATTCGACTTAATGTTTTTTCTGGATAAATTGATTCTTAATATTGCAAGGTTTGATTTTTTATCATTTAAGTGTGAACACCATCTGAACGGTAGTTTTGAGTAGTTACTTGAATACGTATTTAATTTTTTGTTTAGCTATTTTTTCTCTGCAAACGCTGTATCTATACACAACTGTCATGCTCGTTTCGTTGCATTTAAAGGTAAAAAAAACCCAACTCCATACAATGAGTCGCTCAATGCTCTAGTTCGTATGAAGTAGTAACTCGAATTAGACTTTGTCTCTAAGTTAACATCCGCCATTATTTTTACTCCTACAAACTAGTTTTTCTTACAGTTTTAAAGTTATTTTTATTATTAAATTTACGACTCACGCATAAAATTGAGATACGGATCTGAATTAGCAGTGTTTTTGATTGTAACACTAAAACCTGTTCTAACAAGAAAAAAGTTATTTTAATCAAATGGTTAAACCGGTTCTGGGTGTTACATGCGTAAGGAGTTCATTGTCCACCACTACAGTCAAATTTATAGTATTTATTATATATTTTAAATTTCACACAAAAAAGTAGTTGCACAGAGGAATTAAGAGAGCATTGGTTACCAACCGCTACAAATATGTGGTTTGAGTTTCGGTTGTATATTGATAATCAGGTTAAACCGCAACTAACGTACATACCTAGTACACATTAACACGATAGTTTGCCGTAAATTAGCAATTGTGAACAAAAATAGATAGTGTTCTATTTTTGATCACAAGCATGATTTATTTTCAATCAAGATATCAAAACAAAATATTCCAAGAAAAAACTTGGTTTATCTAATTACTTGTATGCTATCAAAAAGGTGATTAATTAATTATGTTGGTGTGTGGCGTAGCACTCGCTACAGTTCAGCGCTACGGCGGCGGTGCTACGAGTTTTCTCGCTACGAAATGATACACGTGCTTGGACGTAGAAAAGTAGATTCATTTATTTGTATTACTAATAATTATTTGTCGCGAAGAGTGGAGGGAGGGAAAGGAGGCCTTTGACCTGCAGTGGGACGACAAATTGTATGAATAACCAGAAGACTTTTGTGATAAAGTAGTGCAATATAAGTCCAATGAATAAATATCGAGCGCGTTGTTGTCCTAAAAAAATATCATAAATTTTATCTCGAGTAAGAGCGGCAAGTTTCCTGACCTACTTTGTAATACGACATAAATAGTTTGTTGTAGTGAACTTTGACGTCATTTATTATGTGACATCGTAAAGGTGAAACAGCGCCTTTAGTATAAGGCCGCCGCGCGCCGGCACCGCGTGTAACATATCTCGACGTCAAACTGGTTGTAAATAACGTTTGCAAGTCACTAATAGACTCGCTTATGTTTTTCCGAAATGATTAATCAGCAATGAAAAACATTTTGCTTTAAACTTTATTAAACTATAGGTTTGTTTCATATCATTTGGTATAAATGTTGTAGAATATAAATGTTGAGATATGGTATGTTTATGTATTACAGCATGCGCATCAGCGCGTCCCGAGTCGCGCGTGCTCGCGCGCACGGACGCGGGCTGGGTGTCCGGGCTGGTGCGCTGGGCGGACGATGGCGCAGAGTATGCCAGCTTCAGAGGAATCCCGTACGCGAAGCAGCCGGTGGGAGAACTGAGGTTTAAGGTATGTTAGAAGCTGATAATACCAAGTATCTTTATTATTATACTGATGCTCTCTATTGTGCACTGCAAAATGACTTTACTGATGGCGATCGCCAGTTAATAATTATTAAGATGAGAGCTCGGGATATCTCACAGAAGGTCAAAGTTTTCTTTTCTCACCGTCTTCTCAATTTCAATTTTCAGGAGTTAGAACCTCCTGAACCCTGGGGATATCTGCTCGACGCGATACATGAAGGCCCGGCCTGCTACCAAACTGACGTCATTTATGGCTCTATCATGCAGCCCCAAGGCATGAGCGAATCGTGCATCCACGCCAACGTCCACGTGCCAATCCAAGCCTTGCCGGACAGCAGTCAGAGGCTGGCGAGAGAACTGCAGCCTCCATACCGAGCAGGTAACCTTAACTTTAATAATGGAACTAGCAGTTGACCCTCCTGTTGAACATTAAATAATAAACAAAATAATGGATAGGATACTAAATAAGACTAGGACAACATTTTAAGATTCTATAATAAATTATTTCAGGTCTATCCGAAAAAGTGAAAGGACTACCGATTCTGGTCTTTATTCACGGAGGAGCCTTTTTGAGTGGTTCGGGAGATTCAGACTTACACGGACCTGAATATCTCGTCTCCAAGAATGTCATCGTCATCACTTTTAATTACAGGTAAATTAAAACAATGAAAGATTACTCATATAAATATATTTATCACGTTTATACAATTTCTATTCATACGTCTACTAATTTTATTTCAATCAAAATTGTATCCTAACAACAACGTAGTTTCAATATAATTTTAACTGTTACGACATTGTATCTTTGTATACTTTATCCACTCCACTTTTAGTGTAACAAAGTTTTAAATTTACTTTTCAGATTGAATGTCTTCGGTTTCTTGTCTTTGAACTCTAAGGAAATTCCCGGGAATCAAGGTCTCCGCGACCAAGTGACGATGCTGCGATGGGTGCAGAGAAACGCGCGCGCTTTCGGCGGAGACCCCGATAACGTCACACTCATGGGGCAGAGCGCTGGCGCTACCAGTGTGCATCTGCTCACTTTATCTGAAGCTACTAAGGGGTTGTTCAAAAGGTGTGGTTGAAGTAATTTGTATCACTATCGAGGTTTACAAATTGAAGCTTTGCAAAAACTTGACATTCCTTTTTTTTCACAGGGCGTATTTGATGAGCGGAACAGCTATATCTGGATTTTATAGCCCTTCACCAATATTTGCACAGACAGCATCCCAACTGTTCCTCTCGTTGCTGGCCATAAACTCCACGGATAGCGAAATTATTCATCGTCAACTCATCGAAATGCCTGTTGAGAAAATAAACGAGGCTCACAGGATATTGCTAGACCAATTTGGACTAATAGCATTCGTGCCTACAGTTGAGTCAAACTTCGCTGGAATCACAAGAGTGGTGGATGACTACCCTGAAGCGCTTATATCCAAAGGCCGCGGCAAAGACGTTCCTCTAATCGTAGGATTTACAAACGTTGAATGCGAAGTATTCCGTCCACGATTAGAGCAGTTCGACATAGTAACCCACGTCATCGAGAATCCCCTTCTTAATGTTCCTGTCAACATTGTATACACCACGCCTCCCGAGGATCTACATCACATTAGCGAAAAGGTCAAACAGCATTACTATGACGGGACGATCAGCACACAAGGCTTCATTAACTATTGCACGGATGGTTTCTACAAGTACCCTGCTTTAAAACTGTCAGAATTGCGATCCAGTTCAGATGCAGCGCCAGTATTTCTCTACCAGTTCGCTTACGACGGTGACCACAGCGTGCTGAAGGAAGCTCTTGAGCTCACGTACAAAGGAGCGGCGCATATTGAAGACTTGACTTATGTGTTTAAAACTAACTCGATGCTAGGGACACACAGCTCTTTTCCTCCAATAAACAGAGACGACCATATGAAGCACTGGATGACAAAGTTCCTCATCAATTTTATGAACTGCAGGTAACTTACTGCACAAAAAATATATTCTATCCATGAGTGTTTCATTCAGCGATTTTTTTGTAATTGTTTTTATCTTTGCAGTAATCCAGTTTGCGACAATAAGACAGCATGGCCAGCAGTGAAAGCGACTCGGCTGCAGTTCCAAGACATCGTGCAGCCGACCTACAGATACAAGGACCTTACGAACGAACTGAACGACATTAAAACATTCTTTGATAACCTCAAATAGTACTTAGCACTTGCTGTGATCAATATTTATAAAGGAGTAAGATTTTTGTAATGTCCATTATGTAGCATATTTATGAGGTAAAGGAACTTTGTGGTAATGTAACAAGTATTTTAATATTTTTTGAAATTATATTATAATTTTATTTGCGGACATTAGACTGATTAGTGCCTAAAGCTTGAGTTAGTTATTATAATATTAATGTGATTTATTTAAGCGTAGGTTGTATGTTTTGTTGCGTTTTGTAATTTTTCTTATTTGAAATGAAACAATAATAAATAAAAACTTTTGAAGCCAAGTCTTTGGTAGAGTTGTCCGAACATATTTAAGTAAAACATTATTAAATTTGACAATACATTTTACCTGACACATAAAAAAAATACTAGTGTGCAATGCTTTGGTAAGCAATATAAGTAGATATAATGTTGTTCCTCATTGTGAAATCACTTTCCCCGCGTGACAATACGCATTGTGCCTGTAAATATGCAACGTTCAACAAAGGCCCATCCGATGCTATCTATTAAATAAACGAATAAACATAGAGATGGGAACAAATATTTTATTTTATTCTAATATACTTCCGATTCTTCTGGATTCTAATAAGAATTCAGGATTATAAGTTCTGCCTTCCCTATGAGCCGTGGGTATCTTATCTAAATAATCGATGACTGTTCTGTGTCAAGATGGTAAGAAATATATATTTAAAAGTATTATTAGCATCTAGTCGAATTTATTTAACGGGGCTAGGTGGCAGTGGAGATATTAACCACAAACTCACCTGATGTAGCGTGATGGTTCAGTAAAAGAAAACAACAGTATTAGACACATAGACACATAGTAGGTACATGGTAATTCGCACCAAAGTATAGGTGGCTACTATTATTTACAAGTACATCCATCAAAAATGAAACTCTGAAAATATTAGATGCTTGCGACTTTGACTAAGCTATACCTGTAAATGAGTCTGTAGAAGCAGATAAATATAATTTAACGAGTATTAATCAATCTATAATATGAATCTAGAGCCCAGACATCGATTTTGACATCATAAAATTTTAGTCAGAGGTCTCAAAAGCGAGCGTATCTTTTCGTTTTTGTTTTCATAATATGTATAATATATTAAGTTAATGTATATAAACTAACAAAGAGCCGTTTAAAGCCGTCACTATTTCAATTTAGATGAAATGTATCGTTATAAATTGAATTCTGAGTTCGTTGCGTGACATTTTTACTAGTTGCGTGCCACGCACGTTCGACAGACCACTTACCACAGTTGTAACAATATAGTTGGAAAATCAATCGCCACAAACTACTATCTTTCTTTGCAATAGTTAATAGTATAATGCCAAGATCGATGTTGTCATTAATAATGCTAACAATCTGCGGTCTGATCAAAATCACCGAGCAGAATGTCATCATCACAGCCCAGGGTAAGCTGCGGGGAATTGCTCACGATGGGTACGTCTCCTATCAAGGCATACCGTACGCAACAGTCGCTGCCGTGGATGGACGATTTAAGGTAATAAGGTGTGCTTTCTGTTCATTGTAATCTCTATTTTCCGATGGTAATAAAAATATAACTTTTTGAAAAAAGGTACTATATTAACGGGTGAATTTTCGATTGAAAATAAGGTTGTATTTTCGTAATAAATATTTCTGTATTTGGGACATAAACAGGTATTTTTTAGCCAAATCTCTTGACAAAATAAATGTTTATGTAAGTATAAGAAATAAAAAGCAAGAACTTGGTTTTTGAGTTTTTTTACATAATTTTTGAGGTTATGTGAAAAAAGTACAGAGGCAAAAGTTGTGTCCTTTTATTATCTACAATTTTGCCATAAGACAAACTTGCAATGCGTAAGAAGTCGCGCGAAACAGCTAGCCTTCTATAAATATCCCACTTGTATAATATTGTAGAAAGCCGGATTAGCGCCCCTTTGGTCAGGCATAAGAGAATCCAAAGAAGTTCATTGTTCACCAGTCTCCAGCGTGCAAAACTGCCTGCTACTGGATGTCTACATGCCATCCGCCGGGACCAGCTCCTGGCCTGTACTGGTCTGGGTAACTGGAGGCAGTGGGGAATACAATCCTAGCAAGTTGGTGCAGATGGGGATTATTACGGTCATAGTGCATCACAGGTGGGTATATTGTTTTAAAGTCATTTAATCATACCATTTATAGACTCGATCGCGTTTGCAGACATGTGGCGGAATTCTAAACTTTTGCTTGTTTTTAGGATTGGTCCTTTGGGATTTCTTTGTGCAGAAGACGAAAAGATTCCAGGTAACGCAGCAGTGAAAGATGTCGTATTGGCCTTGAGGTGGGTGCAAGACAACATTGTAGCTTTCAATGGAAACCCGGCTAAAGTAATAGTAGGAGGACAAAGCCTTGGCGCAGCAATCGTAGAAGGAATAACTCTTTCACCAATGGGTGAGGGACTCTATCATGGCGTGATATTGGAGAGTGGAACCATTTTAGCACCATGGGCATTTATTTATGACGCAAAAGAGAGAGCGGTGCTTTTAGGAGAAATGTTATCGGATGACGAATATTCCACAGCTACATTACTGAATGCTAAAACCGAAGATTTATTTGAGAAAAGTAACAAACTGGACGTACCTTATTTTCCTTTCGGAATTTGTATTGAAAGTTCTTTGAAACACGAAGAGAGATTACTGTCTGAAGCTCCAATTGATTTATTAAAAGCTAAAATACTTAGTAAGGTGCCTATGGTGATCGGATATAACAACAATGAAGCTTATATATTTGCGTCAATAATCAAAGAGACTAGAGTATCGAAATCTAGAATGCAATATTTATTGCCGCAAGAACTGAAGTTTTTGAACGATAGAGAAATACAGCAGACGGCTAGACAGATTGAAGATATGTATTTCAAGCGCAATAGGAATATGTCTTCTCTTTTGGCTTATCACAGGTAAGGTGTAGTATTTTAAAATTTTTGTCAATGCCTGAAGAATATTGATAAATTTGTTTAAAATTCTAGAGATGCGTACTTTGTGAACCACATTCATCGCGCCGTTCGTCTTCACGCGTCCGCCCACCCGGTCTACTACTATCAATTCTCGTACTCCAGCAACTTAGGAGTCCAGGAAGAACCAGACGTGGACAAACGGGGAGCAGCGCACTCGGACGAACTTGTATATATGTTTAGCGGGAGAGACTTCAAGGGAGAAGATGAAATTGTTCAAAGAAATCTGGTGTTGCTTTGGACCAATTTCGTAAAATACTTGTAAGTGGTAAAGTAAAGCTAACAAGCTAACAAGTTGTATATTTTATTAACTTTAATCATGTCTACAGTTTGGTCTGTTGATTATTTTTGTAGAAATCCAACATACAAGGAGTCTCTATCATGGGACGTGGTCGATCACGACCATCCTCGTTTGCTGGACATTGGAACAGAGCTAAAGATGATGGAGTATCCTCATACGCATTCAGCTAGCATGTGGGACGATATGTTCGACAAATATTACTATTCTAGGAAAAGAGCCCAAGCAGCCGCTAGGTTTTCAAAACACATCAACAATATTAAATCGTGATAAGTACAAATAGTATTATTATTTTCCACATCTGAGTGTTATGCAGATTTTGATATTGATAAAAAGAATATAAGCCGATATGCAAAATTTTTATTTTAATATTTTAATTAATATTTTTTTTAGCCTTTGCCCAGCAGTGGGACAATATAGGCTAGAATAAAAAAAAAAAAAAAAAATGCAATATTTTTCTTGTACCTATTCTTAGCTTATTTCATAAAAGTAGGTAATCTTATTGCAGATTTAGCAAAGTTTGTTGTTAACCGTGGCACCCTATAATTGAAGGAACACAGAGCATAAGCCCACTTACTCTTACTACTATACGTTTACATTGTACTTGGGATTCCTTTGTTGGTTGTCCTTTAATAAATAAATAAACATAAAGCAAACTGCTCCGATTGCGGATGTTATACTATCAGGGGCTTCGTAAATAAGAGTAATTCGATGATCTAAAAGAAGAAACAGATAGATGTCATTCAATAATTAAAATATGATTTTTAATTAAATAAATACTACATGGTCAGTCAGAGACATCTAATCTATTTAAGTTTTTTTTGTATTTACTTTATGGGATTCGTCACAAATTAGGTACGGTGTTCTGTTTTAAACAAGCTTCTTGCACCTACCTATTGTTGCTTGTTCAACTTGCCGTCTTCTGAGAGTATTAGCTAAAAATCAGAGTTTATTCTTGAGCAAAAATTACGCACTCAGCCCATACCTTTTTGCAATACCGCAACGCACAACCTCACACATTATTAGTATTCGTATAGTTTTGTGATCAAGTTTATTTTCTAGGTTATATCTCTCCAATAAAGGGTAAGTGTCATAATCCTCATTGAACGATCCCCATCATGGGGATCATGAGACTTTTAATTTTACGATCCCCGTGATTTTAAATACATTGAAATCACCCCATGACTTCAATGTTTTTAAAATCATGGGACTAAAAGTCTCATGATCCTCATTGAGGTAAACTTGCACCGTAATAGCTTTAATTATAAATTTACTATACCGGCCTGAAAGTGATAAGACCCGTAAAAGGAATGTAATCATCAAGCGGCGTGCTACTATAGGGTTTAATCATATACCCTACTATAACATTGTGCCAATGCAAGAGACTCTATTTAGAATAAGACCAACCATGTTTCAGGCAAATAAACATTTCATTTCATTTCAAGAAGTATACATAAGATCGGAGGAGCGTGGTTCGAATGTTAGCGCGAAAGTTTCTTGCCCGTTCTTGTAGGCTCTGGCTCCGCGTGGAACTAGCACCTAGAATCACCTAGTATGTAAGACGATTCTAAATGATCCTTGTGATTTTATTGAATAAAGAAATATTTGATTTGATTTGCTCAACTAACGTGCAAACATTAGAACGCGCACTTGTTCAATTACCTCATTCAACTGAAGTACATAGGTAGGTACGTTTATTTAGTAGTTTTTGTACGTATACCTTTATGGGATGCTTCACTAATAAGGTACGGTGTTCTGTTTAGGTACAACTCATCAAATAAGGAAATGATGTTATAGCACAAAAACTATGAATTCGTTCAATTAATGTTTGGATTGCAACAATTTTAATAATACCTGTAAAAATGTTTCAACCAGCCAAATATTGACCTTACCATGTCTTTATTCTATTAAATATATTGTATGTAATAAACATAATACAAGGTGGTATTCGTTAACCGCAACCGTTTTTTGAAGTGAAAACTTCTTTAGCGGCGCTGGGTGGGTAAAAACTTTCAAACTCGCGTCAGGGTCACGTGACGTCGAAAAAGCGTAAGATCTTATTTAATTTTTATACATTGCTCGTAAAACAAGAGACGACAAAAGAACACACTTGCGGTCACGCGACGTATGACTCAAACAATTAAATAGTGTTGTGGCGACATGACGTGACGATGACGTGGCGACATGACGTGACGTGACGATGACGACGAAGCCAACGAAGACACAGACACATTCGCGCTTGCGCGATGACGTGACGATGACGTGGCGACATGACGTGACGTGACGATGACGACGAAGCCAACGAAGACACAGACACATTCGCGCTTGCGCGAATGTGTCTGTGTCTTCGTTGGCTTCGTCGTTGTGTCACATTCGCGCTTGCGCGAATGTGACACAACGACATGACACAATCACAATGACACAGACACATTCGCGCTTGCGCGAATGTGTCTGTGTCAGTGTGTCTTCGTTGTCTTCGTCGTTGTGTCACATTCGCGCTTGCGCGAATGTGACACAATGACATGACACAATCACGACTGTGGTTATATTTTTGAAGTGAAAACTTAAAAGTGAAAACACAACGTTAATATTGAAGTTTTCACTTCTGCCGGCACTCCCGGAGTGCTAGCTTTTTTTTTAATAATCAATAGATCATCCTTAGGCTTCAATCTCGCCTGATGGAAAGCGCCGATGAAGCCGACGATGGAGCAGGAAGACCTATTTACAAATACAAATATATTATAAGTACAAATACTTTTTTCTATTTACATTGGCCTTGAAAATATTGAGGTTATAGTGGTCAGGGAAAACAGACGCTGTCATCCTTTCAAGCCTTTTTCCGTTTGTAGTCGTCACGAGGAACTAGTGGCAGGAACTGATAGAGTAGGTATACCTACTACAACCAAATGTATCGCGCTAATCATATACAACCAACATCACTTTGACAAGCCATACGAGATTCCAGTTCAACAAATACACGTTTTAATGCTGTTTGCTAGTAATTTAGTGTAAGTACGTTATCTTTTTAAGACTAATTTTCAATTATTGCTCCTCTATTTAATTTTGTACCATGTTTATAAACTAAATCAACATGCTACAAAACAAATATCAAATAGTAAATTGAATAAGACAGACGTCAATATCTTCAAGAAGGTCTCGTTATTGTAATTATCTATATCGCTAATTATCTTCTATCTATTAAGTTAGTGTCTATTGTACTTGTATTCGTCTATAGGATCAGTGGTTCGGTTATTTCCTGCAGTAGTATAGTATTGCAACCGTGCCTGGCGGGCTGCGCGCACGCCATTTGTTCCTTAAAATGTTTCAATTTCATTGGATCGCAATTGTATTGTACGGTAAGTTTATAATTAATTTGATGATAGCTCTTCCTTCCACACGACGGTGGGTCGTGGGTTTGACCAAGAACAAACATTTGTGTTATTATGACATTTATTGATGTTTGTTCTGTATCTAGGTGTAAATGTATTTACAGTTAAATACGTTTCATCGTAATAGTGCTATAGAGATAGATGACGAATATTGCAAATTAGCAATCAGGAGTGAGTGGCCGAAGAAAATATGTTGGCCGACCCCGTGTAGTGTGGGATAAGAGCAGAAGTTAATATTAATACATATATTAAAAAAAATATCGAATATCGATACAATCGAACAGAAAAACTATATTTTATACTAGAAGAGAGCATTCTTTAATGCATAAACCATCTATCTTTACCTAGAAAATGATATAACCTAGAAAGGAATGCGCAAATTTATATGACGTCTGGACCATAACAAAAAAAAAGGTGTAGGAACATGAACCCTTTCAAAATTATTGTCAAGACTCTAATTCGACCTCATCAGTGAGGCTTTATCCCAGTAATTGCACCAGCGGCGAATCCATGTGAATGCTTACAACTACATAGTTGCTCATATGAGCATCACTGCTTGACACTTACCTAATCGCTGTCGATTTTTAAATATGGCTTAATAAGTTTCAGTACTGAGCGGGGTGGTGAAGAGTGACCGTGTTTGTGATGGCGCACGGAACAGTTGCGAGGTGCCGGTGAAGACGGATGCGGGGTGGGTGTGCGGCCGGCTGCGGCTAGCCGAGCACAGCACCCAGTACGCCAGCTTCAGGGGGATACCCTACGGGAAACCGCCCACGGGCGAGCGCCGGTTCAAGGCAGGTTCCGCCCATCTATATTGTACACTTCCGTAACATGCCCGACCGACCGCGCGCAGCACCTTTAATAGAACCTACCTGACATTCACACCAGTCAACATTGGGTTTAAAAGACAGCACACGCCATGGCGTGTGGTCATGACCTGAAACGCTGTGACTCACGAATATAAATATTTTTATTTTTATTTCTTTATGTCTGAGACAAATACCGGCGCATATAGTAAATCGTTGCAAATCGTGTACTCATAGTTCTATCAACAACAAGCCTACTATGTTGAAAAGGTCTTTACTTTTTGGGAACATTTTCCAGGAGTTAGAGCCAATCGAACCTTGGGAAGGGTATCTTGATGCCACAGAAGACAGTCCAGCATGCCCGCAGAAAGATATCCTCTACGGTAGCATAACTTTACAACAAAAAGGCATGAGCGAAGACTGCATCTATTTAAACATTCACGTGCCTTACAAGCACCTACCTCTGAAGGGTACTGCAGGGGCTGGCCTTCCCATCTTGGTGATGATCCATGGAGGCGGTTTTAATGTGGGTTCGGGACTCACAGATTGTCACGGTCCGGAGTATTTAATGACTAAGGAAGTCCTTGTCATCACATTTAATTATAGGTTGGCATAGTTAATATTTCATTGGGCGTTTCACTGTGGAGCACTATAAAATCATACGCTTTATTTGGCTTTTCAGGATAAACGTCTTCGGTTTCCTATCTTTGAACAGCTCGGTAGTTCCCGGTAACCAAGGCCTCCGCGACCAGGTGACGTTGCTACAATGGGTGCAAAGGAATGCGCGAGCGTTTGGAGGAAACCCCGATGACGTCACACTGATGGGGCAGAGCGCTGGTGCAAGCTGCGCACACCTACTCACTCTATCAAACGCTACTAAAGGCTTGTTCAAAAGGTTTGTTTGTAACGTTATCGTACTGTTATACTATACTCGTTTGATTTACTGAGTAAAAAATATTAACAACATTATTTTTAGTTTGCTTATAATGTTTTAGGGTTATATTAATGAGTGGGTCGGCAATCCCAAATTATTATACTACATCTCCTGAATTTGCAAAAGACACCGCAACTACATTTCTGTCATTGCTCGGCATTAATTCTACGGATTCCAGTGTTATCCATCAGCAACTCGTCCAGATGCCACTAACAAACATTATGCAGGCGAACACTGTTCTTCAGAAAATGATGGGCCTGACGACTTTCGTTCCAACGATGGAAAATAAATATCCCGGCGTCACAACAATCATCGACAGCCCACCCTTGGAACTAATGGCAGCAGGACGAGGCAGAAACATTCCGTTTTTAATAGGCTTCACTGATCAGGAATTCGAGTTTTTTCGATGGATATCTATGAATTTAGATTTGCTGCAAGGTGTAAAAAATAATCCGGCACTGCTTCTATCTCCTAGACTTAGATACAACTTGCCTGAAGATGAACTGACCAACATCACACAGAGGGTTTATGACAAATGCTTCAATGGGACCGAAACATTGGACAAATTGCTGCATTATTTGTCCTACTCTTTCTTCAAATACCCCGCGTTTAAGCTGGCCGAAATAAGGGCGAAGTATGCTTTAGTGTATTTGTACAAATACTCCTATAAAAGCGAGGAAAGTTTAATCAAGAGAGCGCTGTGGTTGGTGTACGATGGGGCCGCTCACGTGGAAGATTTGACGTATGTGTTCAGAGTGAACTCGATGCTGGGGGATCATGTGTCATTTCCTGCAAAGAACAACGACGATGAAATGAAGAACTGGATGGTGACGAGGGTTACCAACTTTATGCGATGCAGGTAATATGGCTTAAGCTGAACTTGCACTGAGACCGAAGCGATTAGTTTGTTTGACTGGGACTGCACCAAAAGGTGACAGGAACAATCATTGATCTGCCAATAAACTTATATTTCAGTAACCCTACATGCTCTGAAGACGACGACTGGTCGCAGTACTCAAATGACCCAGCTCAGTACAAAAGAATTGCCGATCCCTACGTGAACAACATGGCAGACTTTACTGCTGAAGAGTTGGACATGGTGCAGTTTATCGACAGCATCGATGCCGAAATCAGGTGTTTATATAAATAAGTACTTAATGTGGGATAAAGTTGACAATATTACTAAAATTTTTGGTAACGATGTTGCAGGCCTTCTTGCGTATCATTTAGACATTGATACGCAAGAAGAAGAACATGCAGGCGAAATGTGGGCATGTTTATTTATTTATTTATTTATTATTTATAGACGAGCAGCTTTCGCTGATGTGTCTACGTCACACAGTGTTGAAATAGGAGAATAATGTTCACTGTTCATTTAGTCACTTTTTTTGAGCATGTGTCAAATGTTATGTTTTAACGTAACTTAGAATGTGACCACGACCACTTTATTCCTGCTTTAGGCAATTAGTAGTAGTTTTCGCGATAACTGACAATAGCCTGGTTTAAATATAAATCATTTATTTTTGTTTCAGGAATTTAAAATATTGAAACATGGTGGCAGAACAAGGTGGCTCGACGCATTCATAAATAATATTATAATCGTTATCAGTTGTTATTTGATCTATAAGTATATTCATGTTTTTCAATCTGCAATGAGCCAGACAATTGCTCAGTGAATATTTCAAGGGACAAACAAACGTTTAGTTTTATTTTGTTATGTTTTCGTTCTTTAGCGTTGCTTGTTGAAATTAAAAATATAGATACCTTTACACCGTTTTACTGTAAGTTTTACATTTTCATTTATATCAATAATAATTACTGATTTGTGACACTAACGCCCGGTTTCTGGAAACACAAATCACGATTGATCCGAGTTTGACACATAGTAATTATTTGATTTTTTCGTTGATCATCGTTCGAGAAACCGGCCGTTAGTAAGAGAAATGTCGTGAAGGGATTCATGCCTTCAATTTAAAAACAAACAATTTTTTTTACCGATATGTGTCAGCTTATAATAGTAATTAACATGCATAGTAATATAAACATAACATGATAATTATTTCAACATTAATTTACGTACAATAGATAGGTATGACATTATTATTAACATTATACATGAAGAATCGAAGAAACAGAAATATATAATAATCACAAGTCAATTAATAAGATAAAAAAAACAGACCAGCGCGAAGCCTACTCGCGCGCGAAGGGTTTCCGTACGAGAAAATCACGTCATTCAATCACGTAATTCGTATCACCCTCAAATATTTATTTTATTATGTTTTTTAGTATTTGCTGTTATAGACACTAACGGCCGGTTTCTCGAACGATGATCAACGAAAAAATCAAATAATTACTATGTGTCAAACTCGGATCAATCGTGATTTGGCTTTCCAGAAACCGGCCGTTAGACAGACGGACGGAGTCTTAGTAGTAGGGTTCCGTTTTACCTTTGGCTACGGAACCAAACGGTAACTAAAACGTGACAGTTAATTTGTATACAAATAAATATACTTTCAGCCGGTTTCTTGAAACCCAAATCACGATTGATCCGAGTTTGACACAGTTTGATTTTTTCGTTGATCATCGTTCGAGAAACCGGCCGTAAGAATTATAGACAGATTACGATGTATATTCTGTTCTATATGTATGTCAAACTATAACAATCTGACCTACAATAATCGATTACTTTTAGCGCCATCTATTATCGAATAGCAGAACTGACGACAATGTTAAAAGACTGACTCGGATAGAAACACAACAAAGAATAAGAGCGCATTCTACATATTACTCGACGTCATAAGCGCTTTCGCAATCCGTGTACAAACGAATGCTTATTCATTATTTTTTTTTACCTATACTGTCCCACTGCTGTTCAAAGGTCTCCCCATTGATTGATCTCATTCAAAATCATAATATGTATGTAGATATATCAGAGCTCGTAGTCTGAGTCGTACTCGACTCGAACGAGTGTCGACAACCAAAACGCTCATTTTGTATGGAGCGAAATAATTTCGGATCGAAATATAAACACGAAAATATGTGCAAAAGCTAAGACTGTTTCCTGACTAACACCGTATTATGAAGCCTTATCATTGTGTTTTGTATTAATGTCTGAAAACATAATCAAGCCACATATTTTTATTTAAACAATACAATTATTGCACTTATTGTTATTTCTAACAATATTATAAATTAATGCTGGTTATTGGTTAGGCGTGTTGCACACCATCGGGATATGTTGAACTCTAGAAACGACTCATTATCGCAGGGTAGGGCTTCAGCAAACGAGTCCGGGTGACTTTCCTGGTTCTTGGAGTATGAAGGTTAGACCATTTTATAACCATTAAGACTACCTGTTGGTTAGCTAGCAAAAACAAGCGAATTCGCCAACCTTATAACATAGAGTTGATTTATGATTTAGATAGTACTCTATGTGCGATCACCTTTATGTCACACATATGTTTAAAAGGCAGATCAACAAACAATATAGGTACTATTTTGTGCAAGTATCTATACCAGTACCAAGAAAACAGAAGATGTTACAAGGCATTATTTTAGCTGCAATACTTGCATGTTTCGTAGAGCGAGGTAAGTGGGCTTTCTAAATATCTTAAATTAAGTAGATGATATTAGGTTGTAAGTATTATATTTTGTCAGGCAATGGTGTAAATTATTACTACTGCAAACCGCGGTGTTGCGAGGTGCGCGCGCACATCGAGTCGGGCTGGCTGTGCGGCCGGCTGCGGGACGCAGAAGACGGTGCGCGGTATGCCAGCTTCAGGGGAGTGCCGTACGCAAAGCCTCCTATAGGACCTAGGCGGTTCCAGGTAAGGCAAATCATTAACTCATTAATAATGAAGCTATATTCCAAAACCAGGTATAAACTACTAGTATTATTTCAGGAGCTAGAACCAGTGGACCCATGGGATGATAGTATAATGCTGGATGCTACTGAGGACTCCCCGACATGCCCTCAAACTGATCTCATTTATGGTCGAATACCAGTCTATACGAAAGAAATGAGCGAGGACTGCATGTACCTCAACCTTCACGTTCCATACAGATCACTACCGAAATTCCCATGGCCGGTCAAAGAGCATGGTCTTCCAATTCTTGTATTTGTACACGGCGGAGCTTATCAAAGTGGTTCAGGATTAACTGATGCTTTGGGTCCTGAGTATCTTATGATGAGGAATATCATTGTCATTACATTCAATTATAGGTATGCAGTACGTAAT
Organism: Ecliptopera silaceata; assembly: GCA_932527185.1. Lineage (NCBI taxonomy): Eukaryota > Metazoa > Arthropoda > Insecta > Lepidoptera > Geometridae > Ecliptopera > Ecliptopera silaceata. Next base: position 291,087 of record OW052208.1, on the reverse strand, counting down.
GACAAATCGGCATTTACATTATTCCACAATATTTTTCTGTTGTAATGTAATGTAATGGATTACTTCCAGAGTTGGTGCACTTGGATTCCTCTTCTTAAACAGTAAGGAGGTGCCAGGTAACCAAGGGTTGCGCGACGTCGTGACATTATTGCGTTGGGTGAAGAGGAACGCGCGATCGTTCGGCGGAGATCCGAACAACGTCACGCTGATGGGGCAGAGCGCCGGAGCCACTACCGCACATATTTTGTCTCTATCGAAAGCCACTAAAGGCCTTTTTAAGAGGTATTTTAATATTTACGAAAACTTACGAGTAAAAACTAAAGTTTGAAGACGTACTTTGATATTACTTGCTGTTTCAGGGTGATATTGATGAGCAGTACAGCTGTACCGTCATATTTCACCACATCTACTAAACACGCAGCAAAATCCGCTAGAATGTTTCTCAAGGTTCTCGGCATCAACGAGACGGACCCTGTGCGTATTCACAAGGAGCTTATCAAAGTTCCACTACTGCAAATAATGCACGCAAACTCTGCAGTGCAATTTGACAAGATGGCGTTCATTGTTCCTTTCAATCCAATAGTTGAAATGACTAAATACCCAGGAGTCTCACCAATCTTGGATCAAGAACCAATATGCCTTATGGGTCAAGGCCGAGGACGCGAGCTTCCCATGCTAATCAGTTACACAAACAATGAAATGGCATTTGCCAAATGGCTCATTTTCATGAAGAATACACTATCAACTCTGAACGAAGATCCTAAATCAATTGTGTCCCCGCGATTGACACATATTTTGCCCGAAAGTGAAGTGACAGAAATAGCAGACAAAATTAGGCAGCGATATTTTAATGAAACTACAGCGGATGGAGTTTTACAATATTTCACGGATATGTTCGTCAAGTACCCGGCATTGAAGGTAGCGGAGTGGCGTGCAGCGCTAGGCGGAGCCCCTACGTACATGTATCAGTTCTCTTACGACCTGGAGTTTAGCCCCATCAGGGCTGCTCACTGGGTGGACTACCGCGGGGCGGCGCACATGGACGACTTATCTTGCATATTCCGCGTAAACTCTATCCTAGGGGACTATATCTCATATCCACCAAAGAACGATGATGACGCCATGAAATACTGGATGGGCTATTTAATTCAAAACTTTATGACATGCAGGTAACATTTTCAATAAAAATATCATAAAGGATAAATTGACAATATGAATATATGTTTTGCAATTCCAGTAATCCGACATGCAATGATGAAGCGATATGGCCATCACTTTCCAAAGATATTTTTAAATATAATTTGATAGAAAACCCGTTCACAATTAAAATGACGACACCGACCAGTGAAGAGAAGGATATGGTAGACTTTTTTGACAGTTTCGACCCTGAGACTAGGTAAGAGTGTCGTTTATAGTGCTACTAAGTTAAGGCCTAGTATATGCAATGCATTGTAACTTCGTATGGTTTCAGATACTGTTCTGCGCTGCTACGGGGTGAATGATCATCTAAGAAAGTGACTTACTCTTTCAAGACGCATCAGGAGACTATTTCTTATTTTAAGAAAATTACCTGAAACAAAATAATACAACTTAATAAATACCTTTATACCAAACTCTATTCTTGTTTCTTTCAGTTTAAAACATACCAAATAGTTATGATAACTTAAATATAACAATAGGCAAATCAATCTTTTAGGCTAAATTAGAATACTTATATACATTCTTTTGTAAAAATACATAAACATAGCGACACATAAAACAAAAATAAACAAATTCGTTCATAATATAAATGTTTGTTCTCGGTGAGGATCGAACCCACAACCTACAGCATGAAGGCAAAGCTTTTACCAGGTAAGCTGTGACGTCTGTCTACATTAATCTTTGTTACACCATTTGATCAGTTCTATTATAAGTCTTAAAATGTCTTGAGATGGAACGACGATCTGCGGAGTGTAGCTGGCAAACACTGGATGAGAAGAGCCGAAGACCGGGCTCAGTGGCGCGTCTTGGGAGAGACCTACGTCCAGCAGTCGACTAATATAGGTCGATGATGATGATGATGATGATGATGATTAAAAGTCTTTAATGTGGTAATTTATTTTGTTAATAAAACAATTTTTCTTAGTACAAGATGCAATATTATTTTTGTAGGAATTGCAAAATATTTCACCGTATACAGTGGCAAGGTTAAAACGACCTGAAAATCCAGGAGAGCTTTGTTTATCTGCATCGAGTGGGCGATGCGTGAGATACGATAAAAGTTCGAGTGTACATTGGAGCACACAAGCGATTCAACCTATTATTTTTAAATGCAGTACAATAGTTAATATAACATTTTCGTGAAATTCGGGCTTACTCATACAACTAGTTACCCTATACAAGGAAGCTACTAGTTATTAGTTCATAATGATATTTTACCTGAATACATAATAAATAAATAAGTAATAAATTGCAGGTAACTTGATTTGAAAAAAAAACAAACAAATTATGTTCCATTGCGAATAGAGCCTTGTGTCTGATCAAATCTAAGTTAGGCTTAAAGACTAGCTTGTTTTACTCATGCACTTTATGGGCTTTTTATCTAAACTAACATTGTAAAGAGAAAACATTTGTTTGTTTGTTTTTACTTTTTATTGAATTAAAAACTACAGGACCGATTTCAAATATTCTTTCACCATTAGAACATACATTTTACCATTTACACGCTACATTTTAACCGAGTAATAAAGGCTATATTTCGTGTATTAAAATTATTTTATTAAGTAAAATACAGTGAACGCATAGTCTACCAAACGTTACTGTGCCGATACTTGCAAGTGCAACGCGTTAGAAGTGGTGTGTGTTGCTGGTGTTCAATAAAGCTATATTTATTTATTGAATGTAAAACAAAATGATTCAAGATAATATCACTTTTGTTCGTGAGATGACTCACCACAATCGATCGAGTAATCTCGTAGATTGCACGGCACAGGAGCAAGCTTTATTTGCATGAAGACTGACGCCTGCAATACATGCTGCGCCCTGGTGAGTACCTCCCTATTGTTTCTTACACAAAACACACATAAAATACCCTAAAGCTACTCTTGATCATTTACCTATGCGACTTCACCAACCAAATATTAAAAAATATCTAGTATAATGATTTTGATTTCAGGAATGCCAGTAGAAGAAGCTTTCGTACCGTAAACGATGCGGTTTAGAGCACTTTGGTTTACTGCTTGCCTGGTGACAGTAACTTGCAGCCAATACCCCAAATTAGAGCAATTTACAACTAACCACTCTGATGCATCCAATACAGATTATTCAGAAAATGCAGTACGTCATAACGACACTTATAATAATGAAAATACCAAAAATTACGCAACGGCTATAGCAAATAGTTCAGATTTATATTACGCTGCCGCCGATCCTATACGTAGCGCAAGCGTACCAGACGATCAAACCCAAGAAAGTTTTGCCAGTTACTCCGAAAATACAAAAGAAGAAATTAATTCAAAACCGTACAATTCAGAAACTCAAGACAGTGTAGAAGATGGAGATGAAACATCAGATATAGAGTCTAACCCAATAGAGTCAAAGGAAGATTCCAGTGCTGATTTATTAGACTCATCGGGCGACAGTCAAAGTCCTCCGAGTGAACCTGAAGAGCCGGAACTAAAGCCCAACCCAGACGGCCCAAACACGTCAGATGGTACTGATACGGAGCGCATCGAGCAAACTACTCACGGCCCAGTCAAGGGAAACAAATGGAAAGATACTGACATTTATGCGTTCATGGACATTCCGTATGGAAAGGTGGAGAGCCCTTTCGAGGTAAGCACTCAAGCCTCTTGTCGGCACAACTAAAACGGATGTTGTGAAAATAGTCGCTATATGCGGATTGATATTCTACTGTTTTCGTTTTTTCAGGCACCAAACTCAGCACAATCCTGGATAGACGTTCACGAGGTTGAAGAACATAGTGCACGCTGCCCTCAATACCACGACGGCTTTGTAGGCGATTTGAACTGCTTAACTTTGAGTATATTTGTACCAGCTGAAGTAGTTAATGCGAGCGTATTGTTCTACGTTCACGACAGCAGTTACCATAGCGCAGATCCAATGATATACGGACCGGAACACATAGTTTCTGAAGGAGTAATCCTTGTCTTACCGAATTATAGAATAGGAGCACTTGGTTTTCTGTGTTTGCAGAATGAGACTGCACCAGGTAACGCTGGACTGAAAGATCTATCTAAAGCTCTGCAGTGGACTAAAAATAACATAGAAGGTTTTGGTGGCAATTCACTGAACATCGTTGTGGGGGGAGATGGAGATGCTGGAGCGCTAGTTGGTTACTTGGCATTGTGTTCGCCATCAAAATCAAATATTAACAAAGTGATTACTGAAAGTGGCTCAATGCTGTCTCATTTGGCTGTAGATAGGCATCCATTAGTTACAGCAGGAACGTTGGCCAGTAACATAAAAAAGGCTACGGATGGAGTGATATACCAAAACACGTTTGCGGAAGCTTCTTTGCAAATAATAGTGGAAGCCGCTAGAGGCATGAGATTCAATCCGTGCATCGAACAAGATACAGATTCGTTTATAGATGCATCTCCGTGGACCTTGCTTCAAAATAAGGAAATCAATATAACTTTCATGATTGGATCCGCGAGTCACGCGGGGACACACGAAGCTCTCGCCATGCATGATTGTTTTATTGAACAGCTTAATACTGATTACGGACTTATTTTACCGGAAGATTTGCAGTTTAGTAGCAGGGAAGCGAGAGATGAACATGCTTTGATGATAAAAAACCTGTATTTTGGGAACAAAACAATCACTCCGAGTCAGGTAACGGAGTTATCACTTATGTCGACTGACATCTCATATTTGAGCCCTTTGATTCGTTTCGCCCGACCATTGGTGGATGCCGGAGCTACGGTATATTTGTACGAATTTGAGTTCGTGGGTAATTTGAATCGCGAGCTTATTTCCTTGGAAAATCCAGTAGAAGGAGCAGTTCGCAGTGACATTATAGGGTATTTGTTTACTCAAGCCGGACATGTTCCTGAACAGGGTACGCCTGAACAGCACATGATTAGTCTGATGCTGGATTTGTGGGTCAGCTTTATTAAAACCGGGTAAAGAAATTTGTATAAAAAATTATAAAAAAAATTACAGGGATTTTTTATAAAACTATTTTGCCTAGTGTTCATAATTAGACAATATCATTTTTTTTTGCAGAATACCGACTGCTGGAGACTTACAATGGGAACAAATGAAACCTGGAAAAGATACCGAAGAAGAATTTCTACACATCACATCCAAACCCCAGATGGCGAGAGGCATGCATTTGGACCGGCTTCAGCTATGGACCCGGCTTTACAATGAATTTTTCGTCGAGCGCAGCTTCGCAATGTCACTTACTTCTGACTATTTCATGTTTATTACAATTATATTTTGGATAACAAAAACAAAATTAGATTACCACTAAGGGGTAACGACGCGATCCGCCCACACCCCACGATTGGAGCCATGTACTTTATAATTATTATATAAGCGGTATATTTAGCAAATAAACACGAATAAATTAAACATACAAGTTTGAGTTGGTAATCAATGTTTAGAGTTAATAATGGCATGTTGACAATAACATACGACGGCGCATGAAAATATGAATTACCTAAACTGTCTATACTTAAGTCGCGAATAATGCCTTTTATGACGAGCATTTCTCGACTTATTGTGATAGGACTAGAACTTTCAGAAGTAATAAAAACATTTATTTATCGATAGTATAAAGTAGACCTACATAAAGTTAGTGTGACCAAGCGTGGTCCAACCGACATGCTCTTTACTAATGAGGTTTACTAAACAGACATGTGGAAAAATGTGCTTGTGGCTTTATTATGCATGTGTGCGTGGCTCGTGGAGGCGAAGCGCGCCCGTGACGTGCGCTGTACGCAGGGCTACGCGCGAGGTTACTTCGCCCCAAACCCACCACACTTCGCATTCCTCGGCCTGCCCTACGCGCTCGTTACAACTAGATTTAAGGTACAAAGTGATAAGAACATAAAGGTTTGAAATTACTTTACGCACGCTAAAAACAGTCAAGAACGATAAGATTCTTATACTATTCTCTGTTAAAGATTGAGTTTAAGCCTATCCCCCTTTGTGGGTTGGGTACCAAATATTGTCACTTGAAGGTACTGCGCAAGGCCAGCCTACGATCGAGTCGGGAATCCCATTAGTCGTAGATTGTTATCCGGCGGTGTTTATTGCGAGTATTGAGGTTACGAGGGTACTTTGTCCGTTTGTTTGTATACACACGACTGGGCATAGGTATACATACTACAAAGTTTCACGATCTGGCTTTAGATCGGGATATTCTTACAACTTTTGGTGATGTAAAGCTCTTTTGAAGAGTTAAGGTACTGACAGACGTGCTCATTACTAGCACGAAAGCATGCTTTTATTGAGCAAGTGCTCATTAGTAGCACGTGTGTAATGTAATGAGCATGCTTATTTCGAGCGTGCTCAAAAATCAAACGACGTTTGATTTTCGAGCATGCTACCTGAGGCGCGGGTAGGTGGGGGCGTGCTCGGACTGCTCGGAGCACGTCTGAACATGTTTGCATGCCTATTTAGGAGTACTATGCTTTAAATAAAGCATGCTTGTTTCTGGCAAATGTGAACAGTTTGCAGAGCATGCTAATTTTAAGCAAGCTTATTAGCATGCTTTTTTTGAGCACGTCTGTCAGTACCTTAAATGCTATTTCAGCAGTTTAATTTGTCCCTAGTACAGTATCGTAGGACCAAGACAACATTCCACGAAATCGAGTGGCTGCGTCATCGCAACGTTCACTAAGTGAAAGTATTTATTTATATCTGTTAATCTTCCATAACTATAGATGCTGTGTACCTTAGAAGCTCGTTAAACCTTGGTATAATAAATAAATGAGTATCTATTATTAAAAACTTCAACATTAAATACTATGACCAAAAAGTTGATGATGAAACTAACTGGTTTTCGGATTTAGAAGTGACATTGCTGAGGTCATTATCGTAATGGCGTGAATGCGAACAAACTTCATAGCTGGGAAGATAATTATAAGTCAGATATAAAGCACGTATACCAATCAACTCTCTGGCTTGGACGCTTCTATCAAGCCAATAATATTGTGACTAGAGCAATCGTAATTGAATGAATTTTGATGAAATTGCATGATAGGATACGTAAGCACTAGTTTAGATGACAACTAAGTAGCGTCAAGAGACATATCTGAGGGTCATTAATTCTCCCTTGAGCCATTTTCATCGCGGCGATGTTTCGCCTGCCTTCGCTATCCTCATCATTGGTATATGTTTTTGTTGTGTTCATTGACACGAAGAAGAAGAAGAAGGTATATGTTTGTTATGGTTTTATGTTCCTAAGGCTCCCGAGCCGCCGCCACGTTGGGACGGAATTTTCGAAGCTACGCACCGCATCAAGTGTGCCCAGGACAGAACCGGCGACGAGAACTGCCTGGTTGTGAACGTGTTTACACCACAACACGCTGCCTCACTGCCCGTACTCGTGTTTGTGCATGATGGAAACTTTCAGAATGGGTAAGGCATAGCTAAGAAAAGTATGCACACTATGTATTGCAAAATAAATACCTTTACTAATCTACAATCAAGAAAGTGCTTTTCTATTATATTAAACCTAACTTATTGTTTCAGATGGGGTTCTTACAAACCCCCACCAAAACTATTAAGCCAGGGTCTGGTCGTCGTAACTTTCAATTTCCGTCTAGGACCTCTAGGGTTCCTCTGCCTCAAGATACCGGAAGTTCCAGGCAACGCCGGATTGAAGGACCAAATAGCAGCACTCTACTGGGTGCAAATGAATATTGAAAGGTTTGGTGGAAACTCTTCTGACGTGACAGTGTATGGAGTCGGTTCTGGTGCTGCTGCCATACAAATGATCCTGCTGTCTGGATTGGCCAAAGGCCTGTTACATAAAGTTGTACTAGAATCTGGTTCTGTCCTCTCACCAATATCGTTGGCGTACGATCCTGTGGCGTTAGCGTTCAATGCTGCAGTCAAATTAGGTTACAAACACTCAGATGATGTAACTAAACTGGCAATTTTTTTTCGCAGTGTGCCTTTTAGGCGATTGGCAAATTTGCCCCATATTTTCTTACCATGTGTTGAGAGCAACTACTTCTCTGTTAACAATGTTTTGGAGGATGATCCTATAGAGATTTTAAGGCAGGGAAATGCACAAGAAGTACCTATAATCTTAACTTTTACTGATGACAATGGAATTTCAGTGGTGGAAAAGAATAAGGATGTTTTGGAAATGGTTCCAGATAGTTTTGAGATGTTACTGCCAAATAACTTAAGGATTGTTGATGAACAGAAAAAGCTAAGGATAGCTGAGTTGGTGAAAGATTATTACTTTGATAGTATTGATGGAAATTTAAATAAAAACTATGCTGAATACTTCCATGATGTGCTTTTTGAATACCCCATCATGAAGTTTGGAGTACTTTATGGAATAAGGAGTTCGCAGCCAGTTTACATAATGAATTTTAAGTTTAAGAGGAACTATAAACAGAAAGAAATGACCTTCCATAATGATGGCATCATTGATTATGTTTATGGAGAAGAGCTTGTGGATAGTAATGATGTTGTAGTCAACAGATTGATCATACTTCTGTGTAATTATATTAAATTAGGGTAAGAAACTATACTGCTTGCTTCTAGTTCGCGGAATCTTCACTGACGTCCCGCAGTAGCTTATAGGGTGAATTGGATGTACATGGCTTATCAAACTTTTAAATTCTTGTTAGTATAAAATGCACATAAAATTCATTTTCATTAATTTTCATCATCAAATTCATTTCAGCCAATTTCAATTAAAATCTATGACATTATTAAGCAAATATTTTGTAAAGTATGTCATTAAGTATATTTGGTAGTACATTTGTTGTATTATGAGTGCTCATTTTGAAGTCTGTTGTCTTATGTATGTAAATGTGAAAAGTGAAATAACAAAATCAAATGGAATCTAATAATTGTATTGTGTAACTATAGGTTAATAGTTGATTATTTTGTGAATTAAGTCCACTATGTTAACCCAAGTCCGGTATACATTACAAATAAAGGGAAGCCTATGTCCAGCAATGGCTGCAATTAGGATAAAGATGATGGAATTGCCTTTTTATAATGAATATTACACAGCACAGTCTTGGTAAAAAGTTTGTAGAATATGTATACATACATATTCTACATAATACTTAAATATTTAGATATGAGCTGGACTCACACCTTAGCATGTGGCCTGTCACTGCATTAAATAGCGAAAAGTGGAATGAGAAAAGGGAGGCCTTTGCCCTGCAGTCGGACAATAATGGCTGATAAATAAATAAAATAAAGATACTTAAGTTTTGTAAAATGTTTTCAGAGATCCAACTCCAATAACAAGTTCAATAACTCCTGTGATATGGAAGTCAGTGTTTGAAGGATCTGCTGAGCCACGTTCCATAAGAACTGCCTCCGTGCTCCAGTTTGACAGCACCCTCACTATGGTGACCACTCACGGAAACCAACACCTTAGTTTCTGGGATCATATTTATGGTAGTTTTTACCGATCACATGTGCAACGTGAAAATGAGTAAATTAATTAAGTTTTTATAGTCTCAATTAATTGTTATATAATCATAGTTTATCCTAAGCATGCATATAATATAAATTATAAAGTTTGTATGTATGTAATATTTAGTAAAAAATTTGACTTATCAATTTATTGTTTTATTACAAAATGTATACTTAATATTACAAGTTACCTATTTCTACATTTATTTCGTCTTATCAAATAGACAAAGATTGTAAACATAAGAGTAGAACAGCTCAGTAGCGTATCGCGCCACATAACAAACCCAGGACCGACATTTCACTCAGATTTAGCACGGAAACTACAGAAGGTACAATTCGAATATTACTTTATCTGACTCACTGTAGCGATCATTTTTCAGTTAAATTATCATTATATATGTGGGAACGTGTGCCGATGAGAATCGCAAGAGAACATAATCAATAGATTTCCACGTGAAGACATTACGAGGGCCTCAACGTCGTCAAAAATAAATAATACCGTTACCTGTAGAGTAGGCGGCCTAATGACCGCGCCGGGGTCCTGAGAGTCGTGTCCGTGCCAGGGATTATAGCATCGCAGGTCAAACACAATATCACTGCTTTCACACCATTTATTACACAATTAAATCAACAAGTTTTAATACAAAAGTAAAAACATAAATTCCCCTTAGATTTTACTTCACTGACTGACGTGACATCTGACGTATAATAAAATAAAAAAAATAATAACATGACATTGACAAAACATTGACACATCATTACTTTTTTACGAGGCTAAAGACGTAAAACCATACTATTTTTGTATGTTACAAAAAAAACAAAATGATTGTGGTGTGTGATTGAAATGTTATGTGCTCTTTTACTCTACAAATGAAGAAATTACAAAATAAACAAGTTTAATATTTTTTTCCTGAAAACATACAATAAAGATATAACTTAACATTTTTTCTTAGAAGAAGGAATTACCACTCTGTGCTTTTTTTTTTAAACATGGCGGTAAAATCGAAAAGAAAACTCATCTGAAAGATCATTTTTTTTATTTTGTTAATTATGATGTCTTATTTTGGTGGAATTTTAAGCAACAATAAATAAATATAAATAATAAATACTCGCGAACAATTCACACATTGTGATGTGTCCTCTAGTCTGAAACTAAGCAAAGCTTGTACTATGAGAACTAGATTCCTGATAGAATATTTATATATTATATAAGTTCTTATGTACTTAGTTACATTTATTTGTAAATACAAACTTACATAAAATACATAGTAACACCCAGGCATCACACAAACATTTGCTCTGGGTGGGAATCGAACCCACAAAGCAACCCACAGCATGGAAGGGAGAGCTATTACTAACTGAGCGCAACGGCGGATCCAGGGGGGGGGGTCATGGGGGTCATGACCCCCCCCTGAGCAGGTTCCAGGACTTAGGTGGACCACTAATTGAACATAATTATTTTATTTATATGTTTTGTCACCGTACAGATTTAATTATAATAAAAATAAAATTATAAGTTCTAGACTTGACCATGACTATGTGACCCCCCCCCTGGCGCCAAAATTGGACCGTGACCCTCCCCCTGGCGCCAAATCTGAATCGTGACCCCCCCGGTCTATCGGATGCTAACGGTCACTGACAGTGTAACGGTCACTGACAGTGTTCAGTGACGTCCACCACTGTGTTTTTCCGCCAGCCGAAGAAGAAGTACCCGACGGCCAGCCCTCCCACCAGCGCGATGCAGAGCCACACGTTGTACGTCATGAATACCAACATGAGGATGTAGGACGCAGTGGATTGGATCACATGCAGACATGTTTGGATGATGTGGCCCGATGACAGCATTGAATATCTGAAACGATAAATATTCGTTCTATTCGAGTATTGGAAGTCATTTTCATTTTTTAAAATAGTTTTTTGGACGTTTATTAGGTAGGAAGAGGCTGGGGTTCAATGACTTTCTCCCAGGCTATTGAAATCGGACTTACTTAACCACGGCAGTTCCCCCGCAAGCTCCATTGGCCCCACATTCGGTCTTAGTGATGTTAACAGTGGAATCCCCACTGGCGGTGGTGGCTCTGGAGTGGAGAGCTTCCCGGTAGTACTTCAGTCCCTCGTAGAGCACGCCGGCCAGGAATATGGCGGCGCACGAGCCCAGCAGCTCCCATACGGTGGTGGTCACCCACCCATTGAACAGAATTTCTTGGCAGACTCCTGCGTGGAACTGGAATAAAGAAAGGCCTTATTATTTTTATTTATTTTATTTATTTATTTGGGACAAAAAACAGTTAATACATTGTATAAAATCAGATAGTCTATGTTAGAAGTAATAATTGTAAATGTACCTATATCTAGCCAACAACATTATCCACAACTTAGCTTACAACAACAAAAGTAAGATCTTGCTACATAGCGCTAACAGCTTAACTAGTAGTCTGCTTGTAATAATACTTATTCAAAACAGATAGATATAATATACCTATAGGTAACCTATGGAGATTATTTACATACTTAAGATTTTACATTTTATAGCTTTTTTAAATTGACCGACGGAAAGTGCAAAGATATCAACGTCCTCAAAAAAGGAATTAAATGAGTTGATAAGTTGATAAATAAATAAATAAAAATTATATAAATATTAGTAACATTATAATGTTTTTCTTTGAGGAAAATATCGTCATCAAACAATAATACAGTAGGTATGAATAGCCATAAAAGTCAAATAATTCGCAATAGTAGACGAGTAGGTACGTAGCTCCATTACTGAACCGGATTCACCACTGGTCCTCGCTCCGTATTGGTCATTTAATATTTATATTTTATACTTTTGCGGCTCAGAACAAGGTGGAAAGGAGCAGAGATAAAATATCCAGCAGTAGGTCAAGTCAAGTCAGGTTGTGGATGATGATGATGATGATGATGATGACAGCTCAAAATATTACCTACTCCAGCTGTTGGTTATACTATTATTTTAAGCTGATTTCATTTTCGTTAAGTAATTGAGTATATGAAATTATGATAAGAATAAAACACTTTTTGTAGTGTAGTGGGTGAAAAGTTTGAAAACTAATTATTTCTCCGTTGAATATCTACATTTTCTGTTTTCTTTTTGTGAGAGACATTTTAGTAAGTAGTTTTGTCACTCATACAATATTGTGACAATCTCACTTTTCGAGAACCAAACCAAATAAAACTCAGACTAGGGGCTCGGACTGTTTTCACATTGCATAGTCAAATGCGATAGGCGCTGCCCCGTTTATATAGGTATTTTGTACATTGGTTCCTACTATAACTAAATACATATAAATACTATTTTGCGGCGGAGCTATGTGGTGTGCACTGTGTTCTGTAGGTACTCACTGCCAGCAAAAGGCTGATAGCTTGCGGTAGTCGTTATCGTGGGAAAGGACAACGATAGCGGTTACCGGTTGTATGATAAGGACACCGAATATTTTGCTGTCACACGTGTCTCCGTCTGCATGAAATAAAACTCGCAATGAATGAGTAGGTACCTATATATTGGTACATTTTTCATTAATCTATGAAATGTACAACGAGGTTACACGAGGCTTAAAATACTTTAACCCCTATCTTATAAAAAGTTAGCGTTGACATTATGTCACCATTACTTACGTATGGTAATCAACACATCTAGTCTGCGCTAACTTTTTACAAGATACGAGGTTAGCCTTTTAGAGGTCTTCGTCGAATAAACCAAATCGAGAAAAATTTAGATAGTTATTAGGTAGATGTACCTACCTTACTATTATGTTTACAAATAACCTCGTTGTTTGTACAAAACCCAGACTGAAAAGCGGTATGTAACTTTTTTTTTCTTAACCTATATTGTCCCACTGCTGGGCAAAGGTCTCCCCCAAAGTCTTCCACTCATCCCGGTCCTTGGCGACATTCCACCAATCTTTTTCGTGGCCGTAACTTATGAGAGTAGAGCGATGATGGTCACTTACCACCATGGCGTGGTGGTGCGAGTCGCCGCACGCCATGCTGCCGTGGTCGTGGTCGTGGTGGTCGTGGCGGGACAGGTCGTGCGCGGCCTCGTGGTGATGCTCCATAGCTGCCATTATTTCTGAAAAATGCATCAAAGTTGTCATAAATAAATACTTAAATAAAAATAAAAAGGTCTTTATTGCTACTGCTTAGCATACGTAAATATATGTATAAAACTAGTTATCTTACATTATTCTATTTTACTTATGTCTAACTTATGTCTAATTCCTTATCTATTTGTAAAACTATCAGCAGTGGTCGCCTCGGCGGCGGCGCGGCGGCGTAGGCCTCCCCCAACTCCCTCCAAAGTTGTCATAAATGTCATGATAGTGGTATAGGCAGAGACTATTAATACCTAGTCTCTGGTATAGGATACAAAAATCAAATACCTACGTAGAATCATTACACAATTCACAAGTTTAAGCTAGCTTTTTCGATCGATTACGATAGTCAATAATTCAAAAACTCCCAAGTTAGGTAGTACGTTACCTAACTCTAGAATGTGCCATACTACATAGTACTTCAGCTTTCAGGGTTTTCTTTCTGTAAGTATTCGCTAGATGTCCACCTATTCGAATATACCTATGTGGGACCTCATTATAAATTGGAGCAGTGAGGCAAAGAATAGGCTTATGCACCATTAAACCATGCGACTGTTGTATAGTAAACATGCACGCGCACTTGGCCGATAAACAGGCAACCTGCGATGAGGGGTCGGTCACCTAAGAATTTTAACATTTTTGATGGAATTATAACTTCTGTCTGAGAGAGTCTAATTGCTTGTACCTAGGTAGGTACTAATCGCGGGTCTGATCCCGAAATAATGAAGTAGTTAAGCGTAGAATGTAGTAGATACGCATGAGTAAGTAGTAATCTAATGGTCAGAGTTTCTCTATAGCTGCAGTTGTGCAAGATGTGAGCTTTCTCTGAGCATAGCCCATAGCGCACCTAGCGAGAATACGACGACGCTTGCGCAACCTGCTTGCTGATCTTACTTCATCTTAACCACAGGTCATATTCATAAACTAAAATTCTATCTTAGCTATATATTGATTACTATTTTTTTTAATACTAATCTTTCGAAGGCAATATCGCAGGTAGGTATCACTAAAATTTGAAATTAAAATGTATTAAAATAATACTTCATATGAATTGTATAACGTATTGCAATGTTCTGATTTATTCGATTCAGTACTTTATATGTGTAAAGCATTTTCTTGCTGCAAGATTCGATCTTGCACACATACATATTTAACCATTGATAAATAGTAATACACACGTAATTGTGGTAATTGTGACGAGCAATTATGACGAGTGTAAAATCCATTGATTTTCCTCAAGGAGTATCTACCTAACTGCTTACATCAATTTTCCTCCTACGTAATAATAAAGCTGTGTTGCATATCAACACCAACATGGAATAAAAATATAAATGTATTCGTTAAGTACAAAGCCTAATCTCTATTTGAAGTTCAGTATTAAGTTTGAAACACGTCTTACCTACACATCTTTAGCTCATTATTAACAGGCGTGATACTTAGGTGCAACTTATAGGTACTTATCTCTTTACTCTAACGTCTTTTTTCAAAGTTGCCATGCGTCAAAATTAAAAAAGACGTGTGGCACTCGGGGACTGCCGCAGTATCAACATTTTTTGCTGAATTACGCATGCCCAGTGTTAGGTTATTTTCGTTCGGTTATTTCGTTACGGAATTTCTGGATTCGGTCTCCACACTCAAGGCCCGCGATAGAAGCTATACAATAGCTTAAAAAGTATATCTTGTTAAAAAATCAAGGTAATTCAGATGTATGTAGTGTTAATAATCATGGTTCGGCTCTAATAACTTCACCTGCGCATAACAATTATACAACGGTATTGAAGCGTGATCTACCGACCATACCGTGCAACTAAACTATTCTTACTTAAGTTACTTGCCTTTATATTAGTGTTATTGTGCAACTGTGATGTAAAAAAATCATAAAGCGTTATTTAAGACCAGCATGCTGGTCTTAAATAACGCTTCTGATTGCTGGCCCCTGCAGGGGCGTAAGTGTTTTTCTCCTAAGCCGGTGGCATCTGAGTTAGAAACTTTAGAGCCCAAACAACCAGGCCGTTTATTCGGGTACCTACACCGGTACACACTAAAACTCTTACTAGTCCCTCAAACGTCCAAAGTTCATATTTTTAAATTAGACAAGTTCACAAGAGTCCTTATTCTTATCGAAGCGAATTCAGAAACCAGACGGGGAAAAGGTAGCTCATACTTTTTCCGAAGCCAAATTACTTACATATTTTGATGTAATCGGAATTTTCAGGCTTCACGGAATATTTAATACAAGTAGGTGCATTATAACAATTTTGTGTTTTCAATGCCAATATAATACTCACCTACCTTCAAACAATACCTGTACCTACTCTACGTGATTACGTAGTAGCTTACCTACCGACCGAGCAGTTTGAACACTTTGCACTATCCGTGAAGTGTAGTCAACATACCACAGCGTGGCTCACCTTGAAGCTACGTACAACTGGATGCGCATGAGTTCATATTTTTGTTTATGTAATTGATCGAACATCGCGCATTGTACGAAACAAACGAAGATTTTAGTGTTATATCGGCAAATAGTTGTATGTTTGTAGATTCATGCTGACTTAAACAAATAGCGCCGATTTGCCCATGTTTTATAACACACTATCCTAATACACTTCTATACTAAGCTATGTACCTATATGAATAACATACATAGTTGGGCAGTAGGTTGCTAAACGGCAAATATTAGAGTACCTAAGGCTACTCGCGTACTTGCCGGCCAAACAATAGTATAGTTATAGGGTCCAAACTTGAAACAAATAACTAGTTTATGTTTGTCAAATTCGATAACTTTTGTATCCATATTTTTTATATAGTTTTATGATAGCAAATTTTTGAAGATTTTAATCAGCCGGGCGATGCGAGTCACACACAGCGGCAAAGAGGGGAAAACGCTGTGCTAGCAAATATGCCTGTTTACTTAAATTGTCTACAAATGCGCCTTCTATCTGCTAGTAACGGTTTTCAATCAGTGTCTGACCTACATCTACGTCATTTGCAGATTCGCTGCATTTTTAACTAAATTAGCAGTTTGACAAATTACCTAATTAAAGTTCGATTTAAATACAAGCGTCTGACAAGCGACACGTGGGTGTTCGATATTTGTCTAAACTACTTACCTACTTACTTACTTTCTTAGGTAACAAAATATGTTATCCATACAGACATGCTAAATAAACAATGGTAAAAATGTTTACAATCTAATCTTTGCATGAAAATTTTTTTCAGTCGAGGGAACGGTTATTTTCACACTAAAAAAATAAAGCAAGTAGGTACAATATAACATGTTTTGACTGTGGTTGTTGTCGTCCTGGTCGTTGTTGTGTAAAACTGCACCTCTTTACTTTCGCAGACCGGGACGGCATGGCAAGGGATTTTAATTTTTATTAATGGACATTCAACCGTACTATTACAGAAATACGACATAAAATGCTATGCTTTAAAATGATGCCGTGGCATTGAACGTGAACGGAACGGAAAATCCCTTGCCATGCCGGCCCGGTCTGCGCAGGCCCTTATGCATCCGGTGAGTAGGTACGTGACGCAGAAACCGCACAATATCAAGGATGCGCGTGCGCAAAGCGTCACGCACAGGACGGCACGTAACGTCCCGGCTAACTTATTCCTTATTATTGTTTTAATCGAGTTGGTTCAGTGGCCAAGTAGAGGTGGTCCTCGGAAGAGTGAGTAACTTCGGCCCGGTGGTGCTCACTGGGTTGCACGATCTAAGGTATTTAGGCACCCCTTTTGAAGTTTACATTGTAGGTACAACCATTTATTAGGTATTTAAAAGGGTTTTGAAGATACTTTTATTTCATTATATCTGGGTAAGTAATATTGCCGTCGTTATGAGAAAAGTTTTGAGCGAAACAATGGGCAAAAATCAAAAGTGATTAGCTCTGATGTTTAAAAATAAATTATTGTTTATGCACAGAAACATTAAAAGAATAAAATGAGTGTAACGATGAAATATAATTTTAAGCTTAGATAAACATACTAACGGCCGGTTTTTCGAACGATGATCAACGAAAAAAACAAATAATTACTATGTGTCAAACTCGGATCAATCGTGATTTGGGTTTCAGGAAACCGGCCGTAAATGAAGCTATGTGCTGTGCCACATAACCACATAAGCCAGCACTTAGCAACGTGCTAAACATGTCAGATACCGCGGCTTGAGTCGTATTATTACTGTAGGTTATTCAAATGTCTTTTCAATTCTATGAGTCATTACACTAACCGCTCTACTTTAGCTTTCCTTTGAAATTAAATGAACTGTACCCAAAAATCCGTTGCTTGTCCTTTGTTTTAGCATCTAGGAAACTACTTAGGTATCTAGGCTAGAGCTAAATTGCTAGAATTATCCCGACCAGACCCGCGGAACACAAACTGGTTATTCAAGGTTTGGTGCCTTCCCTAGCGAGTACATCGCAGGTAGAACTTAGGTGTAGACTGTAGTAAGTCTATCGCATTGTTCGATGTACCTACCTACCTACTAAATTACTAAATCTGTGATGCCAGAGGTGGCATCTAATGCATTAATGTAATTATTTATTGCACAAAACTTTACAACAGGAGGACTTAATGCTAAAGCATTTTCTACCAGCCAACCCAACGTGGTAACAGAAAAGACAAAAAATGCATTTACGCAGTTATATTAGTTAGTAGTAATAGTTGGGCTACAAAAGTGTTGAAAGATCATCAAGCACTTATCTCCTCAGATTTTTGAGGTACTTTTCCCTTGTGGCCAGCAGCATTTATGGAGCTATACTTATAACAATATTTTTATGACAACAATATTTGCTGCGTACCACTCAGAGTACCACCGCACCCTCTCGGGAAGCGAGCAATTGTTCTAACAAGCATCGAGACCCGCAGTTATGTAACTTAGAGGTACTTATAACTAGGTATAGGTAGGTACAACTAGGTTCGAGGCATGAGCTAACCTAACCTAACTACACAGAGACTTTAGCTATGAGTCTATTACTGTGCCTTGCATAAGAAAGCTAAACCCCTTATTTATCTACGCCAATATCTGTTTTCATTGCATTTCCTTGATATTCTATTTAATTTTTTGCAGCGATTTATGCTTACTTGCATCTATAGATAAATGTTTAATACGATCTAAAGGTAACATATTAAATAAGTAACTTATTTTGACAATTAAATATATTGAATGGTATTGAAAGCCTTTAAAATGAATTTATTTTACTTACAAAGCCGCTTTGTTATACAAAAGATAACCGAGAGTCATTGAACCCATTTCGCGAATGAATGTGCTAATAGATGACAGTACTTACTGATACCTAAATTAAACGGTACAACAATAGTAGAAAATAAATAGGTGTAAAAAAATAAATAGAAAAGAAATGGTTTTAAAATATCGTATCGTATTTTATGATGTAGAGGCCACTGGCAGCGCTAGTCCAGGCTTATCTGAACTACAAAGTCATTGAAACTGGATGATACGAAAGCTCGCATTGAACTGGTTCTATTAATAAACCTGCTTAAGATATTGTATATAATATAACCTAAATAAACTTTATTTTTGGATATAAAGTACCGTCTTATTAATTTTTATATATGTGTAAATAGTATTTACAAAATGTACATTGTCATATAAAATACATAAGAAACAGTAGAGCTATCTACAGACCGTTGCAAACGATCTATAGATAGTTCAACTGATCTAAATCACTACCAATCGGAAGCGTACCCAAGACACTGGCTGCATTGCCGCGTTGAATAGCAATGCTGATACGCTGGGCCAGATACTCACGTATAGTAAAGTAGGTGATGTTTTCATTTTACAAAACAATTAGAAAATAGCTTCAATGTTTAGTAACAATAACTCTAGTCAAAATTGTAACAAAGTGTTGAAATGTCACAATATTTGTGTAAATGTGTCCGCAGTGTCAATGTTAGCCGATGTTTGGTAAACTGGCGCTGCGCGGGAGGATGTTTACTACAGACTATATTATCACTTCACGTGGCTACGACCAGTTTTGAATTTACTGTTTTATAAATAAACGCTATTTAGAAACCTATTTAAATTATCTATTGCTGTATTTTCGTTTGAATTTGATAGCGAACTATGAGTTTAGAAATTATAAACTACTTAGTTATTTAGGATAGGTAGGTACAGGTACTATATAATAATGAAATATTTAATATTTTTTGGTACAAAAATAGCCTTTATTGTAAGTTGTAACAAGGGACGCAACAATACTTTTCATCTCGTGTGTTATCAGCGTAACATTTTCATAAAAAATAAAGCAAATCGGGATCTTCCGCTATACACTTCACAAGTTCCATCTTAATATTTTTACCAATCACAACTTAATGATGAACAAACTTCGCAACATTTAGCAACTTTCACATTTCCAATAAACCTTAGTAGTGGTAGAACCGTTTTATCGAGAAAAGGTCGCAGGCAAGCCATTAATTTGCAATCGTACAACCATCGTAAGTAATTGGTCTGCAGATTGGTACTTCAACTAAGTATACTAAACACTACAAAGGTTTTATATCTGAACGTTATTTTTGTAACAGAGAGTTTCTAGTGTTTCTTGCCTCTTCGTTTAGGCTCTGATCGCGTCGATTTAGCTCCTAGAATCACCTAGTACATAAGTAGGTATACATAAATGATCTTTGTTATTTTACTGAATAAAGATTGATTGATCTTTTGATATTTTTTTACTATAATTAACATATATTTGGATATGTATCACTTTCTAGTTTTTATAATATCCGTTCGCATGTTTCGTCATGTTCAGTTATGATATAAAAGCATGTGAGTTGATTGTTGCTATGGGAAGTGCATGCCACACTAAAATAATATCGATTGTGTGTGACGAATTCTTGGTTTATGACTCTATTCCCTATGTATAAATAATCATAGATATCCAACTACGTAACTAGACATAACATGGCTAGTTATCGTAACCTCAGAAAATATTAAAAGTATTTGTAATGTATAAATTATTGAACACACAGCATTGTAATGTTGTTGATTATAAAAAAACATTATCAAAACTGAGAAAATATGAGCCTAATGCCCTACTAAGGTAGGGTTGTCTATTATAATGTCACATAGTCATTTGAATTGGGTATTTTTTACGATCAGTAGGTATTAAATTACAATAAAATGAAGTATTTAACACAGTGTGCAGTATGTTCACTATAAGAACAATTTAATACAAAATGTGTTGGTACTTATAACAATACCTTATTTATTACTGACATGCAAATATCACTGGTTACAAGAAACTTGAGTTGACTATGACATTCAGAAAACAATGGTAAGTAATATGTAAAGCATTTTTTCGTCACGGCGACGGTTCTTCCACAAATTATTGCTAGACACTTACCGACTGTAGTGTGTATAAATTATTGATACAGTTGGTAGGTATAGCGATATAGGTATATCTTTTGTGTTTTTAATTATATTACCCTGTCTAATGTCATTGGGGCTTATCTTTTTTTTAAATTTATAGGCACGTGTAATCACGCGTTTGACCTCGATCTCAGGTGAGATATCTCGGCTCTACAATACTTTTTTTTTACAAGTCATAGACTCTGCAATACTCCTCGTCCTTTTAATATCTTTTTTATCTATACTAACTTAGGAAACCACTATTTCAGACTGCTTTCCATTGTTTTTATGTATTTTATGGAAATTATCAAAATGCTGCGAGCTTTAGCATACATCCTATAAATAACCTGTTTTGTTTCCCTGTTCGTTTTTTTGTAATAATAATCTTGGACATAGTAGCTGTCAAGCTTCTGATCTGTCAATGTCATCCGTTTTGGGCGGGAAAACGAGATCAAGGGAACGAAAGGTTAAAGGTGTGGTTATATCAGCTTGGTGGAAAAGTTAGCTAGTTATGTAAAATACAAGAATTTGATGTTTTTGATCTTCCTATTAATCAATTCGTTGTGTTTTATCTAAATAAAACAAAATTATTAACAAGCTCACGAGCGCGTTTAAGTCTTTCGTGTAAAGTTTGGTTAGTCAAATTATACCTTGTAAACTAATTCATTATAAGTATCTTCTTAATTGATATTATTATATAAGTAAGCTTAGCTGTTATCTGGCGTTCTGTAATGTACATGAATATTTATTTATTTATTCTAATAAATCTCTAAATAGCGATTATCAGTATCTTATCAGTTGCAGAAAGTTGTTTATCGTGAGTTATAAATCCGTTTTTGGTTTATTAAGATTTAAAGAATTCCTTTCTATTCAAAAGACTCTTTTGTTATTAAAAATGATTTTGTATTATTGCGTCGTTATGTACCGTACCGTATTTACTGACCTATTTTAAGAAATTATATAAATTTTGATATAATTTTCTAAATCGCATACAATTTGTAAAAACATTTAGCATCGTTATGGTTAGATCTAGTAGGCTAACAAAATATTGAATACTTGATATAATTTGTAAAGTAAGTAACTTTATCAAAGAGGGTACACATGTTGTACATTCAATATTGATTCAGATGAGTGTACCTATTATCATTCGATGACGCCGTGATAAATATCAATAGGTATCGATGATGTTTACACAAATATAAGAAATACATTGACAGAAATATTTAAATACTTATTTAATTGCAGCGTACTTGAAGTTACAACTCAATGCATAGACTTCAAGTACACTAAATAATTGGGACAATTAGCCACAAAAGCCTTAAAAAAGACAACGAAGTACACACTAAACATTTGTCGTTTAATGTTTTAAATGTTGGTAAAAATTTTCTACGGAATTATGGCCTACTTATTATCTAATTTTTATCAATATGTATAAGAATAAGAGTCCACTAACCCGGCCACTGCAGATTTGCATAATATTATTTTATATTTAAATATCGAAAAGCGATGTAACTTTGCGATTAAGATGGCGGAACTTTAAAAAGGGATTTTTTTTAAATATCTAAAGCACGATTGCTATCACTTCATACGAACGGCAAAATGTGGTTGTTAAATTAATAAAAAATATCGTTTTATCGCATCGGATCGACTAGTGTAAACACGTTCGGTTCGTTCAAACCTGTCTTCTTAACTGATAGTGCTCATTTCATAATCTAAAGTCAACGCACCTACTAAATATTTAATCGTTTATTTATGTTACCTAGATCAATAAAATTATAAAATTACCTACTAGCTGACCCGACCGAGACGTCCTGTCATGTTTTAAATTTACTAACTTCAAGCGCATATTTTTTAAATTGTTTAAAGATTCAACATATAAAATTATGTACTTTGAAATGGGTGGCTTACATAGTGGTTACAGCTTCTATTGATGTCACAGCCCAATGAGCTTGTTCACGCTTGAGGGATTTACCTACTATCATAATTGTTATGAAAGCTTTTTCCTCTTACAAGAATATTGTAGAATATTCCTCTATGAGAATTTTGATTTGTACCAAAGTTTATACTAACTACAGCAACACCAACAAAAATAAAGATTTTATACCAAACAAACTCAACACAGAAAAATGGTAATGAACATAAAGTGATGAAGTGATGATTAACGAAAAAATCTAATAATTACTATGTGTCAAATCGGATCAATCGTGATTTGGGTTTCCAGAAACCGGCCGTTAGTGTATTTAATAAAAAGATGATAATACTCATATCTCTGCGGATTGTGCAGGGATATTTAAGAGGCCCTTTTGACAAGAATGATGACATAAAAGTAAAACTTGACATAACGCAATATTGAAAGCAATCGCAGTTGGGTACGTTACCGAAGGCTGCTGCGTGATGAAACCGCGGCCTTCCCAAGTTGATTTAAGAGTTTCTACAAATCACGCGTACCTACTTAATCTTTGACAGAGCAGTGTGCATCGAGAGTACCTAGTACACATATTTATCAAAGTTGATAACAGAAGATTAGTGTTTCGAGGTTAGGGTCTGCGAATCTCTCGTCTCGTGCGTCTGCGTCCTTCGAACTGTAGTGAAATATTAAAAATTGGTCGAAAAGATAATAGAGTCATTTGAATTTGGAATACTGGCATAGTTTTGATCAATAATGAAAGTTCTGATATGGTATAAAAAAGAATCATCTCTTTGAATTGGTATTTTAAGTTTTTATAAAACTTATTTTTTCACAATAATATTACCTTGCCAGACGTTAAATGCTGGCATTTGAAACAATAAAAAAAACAAATATGTCTATCAAAAATTAATAATAAATAAATTCTTTCGAAGTAAAATGTTATGAAACTACAACCATGACGAACTGTTAGATTTTGCGGCAATAAAACGTTTAGGTACATAAGTCACTGTTTTATAAACTGACATTTTGTTTATATGAACTTCAATCAAACCGTTACTTTTTGGTTTTTCTGAAGTTTTGAATCTGAATAAATACCTACTATATTATATACTTACATATATTAAAATAACAAGCAATGATATATTGATTAAGTATAACAATTTCATATTGATGCTGAATGAGCAAATTATATATATCTAATTTAACTGCTCCCGACATGCCGTGCAAGAAACATACTCCTTAAATTCAGAATTATGTTTAAGTCCCATTTTAAAGGTTCATAAACATTTTGTTTTGTGAAAAAGAACCTCTGACGTCTCAGCTCATAAGTTCCACAGAGGTCGTCTTCCTAATGGTTCCTGTTTCTAGTTTTGCACGATCTGTGAGTCTGGTTACCTCGGAACCAGTTTGCACGACCGGAATGCAATCACCAACCATTATATTGAGATGCGATTAAAAATAGGCTGCAAAAGCTTAACAAACGAGGTATAAACTAAACCTTAAATTGGATATCATTATTTTAGATGAATGCTAATTAAAATATTGTGTATTTCTATGAAAGCAATACATAAAAATATAATATGACTTTGTCGGGATACAAATCAAGTTTTATAAGACAAATATCTCGTGCGGATTTCCCCTGCGAAGGGAATTCCCAAAGTTGTAATCGAAAACTCTTCGTGAAAAAGTAAAATAGTGTGAACCAAACTAAAATAGGACGCCGTTTATCAGGAAGGTTTGGCTTAAATAAATAATAAATAAAATAAAATTGTCCTTGCTAAATACATCGTACTTAATCGTTACCCATGGTTGTCAATGAATATTATTGGTATGTTAGAAAAGCTGTCAAGACATATTAGAGAATCATTATCATCATCAGCCCCCGATAATACAGCTAAGTCCAGAAACGGGAAGTCGCATGATGACGCGAGTGGCCCACTTAGTTTAATTTAAAACAATAGCGCTCAGACAAATTGGCGACGACAGTCATCGCAAAGATTGAACTCGGTTTAAAGCACATTACACTAAGCTAAGTCTTACTAATATTAAATATATCGTTATACTACAACCCTCAGACGCATTAAATTTCATTGAATGGAGTAAAAGTTTCGAAAATTATTAAAATCATGAGAAATTATACATTTTATTAACTTTAACAGACACAGACAAGAGAGAGTTTGGTGCGATTGGTCGTTACAATAACAACAATAACTAGTTCAATAAGTAAAGTTTACTTAAACTTGATTTTGCTGTTTACATAAGTAATACGTGTCGTGTGTGTAATGTCTCTATTGAAATAAGTACTATTGAATATAGGTACCGAAAGGTACGTGTTCGAAGAAGTTTTATTACATTTAAAAAATACCGGAATTTATATTTAAGTATATTCATGCCTAATTTGACACCTCCATTGGACAATCAACTCTACATTCACCACAATAATAACAACAATTATTGCACAAGGACATCCTGCCCGAACTAACCACATTAAATTATTTTTGAAGTTTTACAAAATTACAACTCACCTAAAGGGTTATGAGATTCGTGTTTTTTCCGGATACAACGATCCTGTTTTCCAATTAGAGTCCGTTTGAATAATGAATGCACCCGCAGTCACTTTGACGTAATGCTGACACTGTCAGTCTGTCAGAAATAGGCGGGAACGTACGATGCGATGCGAGTGCGACGGCGAGCGCGCGCTGAATGAGGTTCAAGTCGACCTACGACTACGAAACGAGTATTGCGCGATACATTGCGAAACTGCACTCAGTTGAATACACGAGGCGACTCATGCGCAGATTTTGAATGCATCTAAGTTCACTAAAAGTTCTCATAATATGCGTAAGAAAAAAAAAACACTTTGAAAGACTTGGATTTAAGCATCAGCAATTAGTAATAAATGTGTTAAAATCTGTAAAAAATTAAAGTTTTCAGCCTCTAGTGCTATTACCATTCTTTGGATATGAACTTTGGATGAGAGGAACACCAAATTTCAGGCTACGTTTATTAAGTACTGAAAGTGAATATTTATTTACTTTTTGCTTGAAAACATCCGCACAGTTTAGACTGAGCCTAATAAACCGCAAGACCACACTTCTTTATCTTGCCGGTTCAGTGCATACGCGCGAAGTCGCTTGGCCAGCGTTTGAAGCGCCATCGTCAGAATGACAGGTCATGTCACAAATCCGAGACACGACTAGCATTATAAGTAATTCTTATACAAGGAAGTCGCTCTGTGTGATGTAACCTTAATTTTAAACGATGATGTACGGATTTGGAATTCTCGATTATTTTTATTAATTATGTTAATATATGGTTATTTGATCCTAATACTTAATAAGAGAGGACACGCTGTCTGTAACATAAAAGTACGTTCTCACAGTCTATTCAGGCGGTACTTTCAGTAGATATTCAAATTTCGTCATACTTTAAGGTGATACCTCTCGCTCTAGCGGGAAATTCAAATACTGTACAAAACAGTTAAATAATTAAGTAAGTTAATTTATAGAACCAATCTCAAAATTAGGTACAGGGTTATACAGAAAATTATTGTTTATGTTCGCAAAATAGCTTAAACTAGTAAAAGATATAACAGTTCAGCCGCAATAAAAAAAAACACTAGACAAATTGAATTTCCCGCTAGAGCGAGAGGTATCACCTTTACGTTACCGTAGGCAGGTATACATATAGGTACTTACACGTTATGTACAATATGTTTAGATAACAAGGATATGAAGAAACAATGCTGACTAAGCAAGTCTTTAAACTAGTTAGCTAAAGATAGAGATAATTTATTAGCTAATTATGTGTTTATTAAGATGACAAACAATAATTTATGAGAGAAACATGCTTTACCATCACTCGTGTGCTAATTGAGATTGCGCGTTACTATTAGTCAACTTATTATAAGTATAAAATTAAAAAACAGGCTTCTCTAAAATCAATTTGAATATATACAATAACAATATTTACAGACATACAGATTTAGATTACAATTCAAATTTTATCGTACAAGAACTCTTTAATATTGTAATATCTCACATTTGTCTATTAATTTCCTTTTTAATTTAGCTGAAAGGTACTATAATTAAGTATTTCTTAATTATGTAAATTAATTATATTAATATATTGGATATTATGAATTAGAAAAACCTACGTTACATTCTTCTAAAATACCTAAGTACATAATATGACTTACCTACTGAGTTCCAAAGGGTGTGTTATCTGCAAGGCACGGTCGACACAACTGCGGTAGAGTCCGCACGGTCTTATACAGGCAGCCTCGTCTATCTATGTAATGGTCCGTGCAAGACTTTAGATAGGTAGTTACTAGTAGTAGTAAAAAAAACCAACAAAAGCTATCGCATCTACTTACGGAATAATAATTATAATGTTACACATAATAAATGGAAGCTCAAGTTAAACTTTTTTTTCCATGCTGGTATTTATTTTGCAACTTACACTACACATCTCTATAATATCTAGTTGAAGCTTTCTCATAATAACATACCACTCCCATTTTGTTTTAACGTTATTTTTTTCTCCATATTGTATTGCCAGCTTAGTGCATAAATAACTTTTTTCTCAAATGTTAAGTAGTAAATATTATCATCTTGTCGACATCTTGTTGTGTTATAAATTCTACGAACATTTTGCGCTTCTTTAGGTTTTGCTCTTTTTTTTTATAAAACATGCAACTCCCTCCAGTTTACACAAGTTAAGTTAACACTTAGATCTTTGTTTGTTCCATTAATTATATTTGTTGCTTCCATTTAAAACATATTAGTTCCTAAGAGAAAAATACTCAGCAACGCTCGGTAATGTATATTTAGACGATAGCGCTAAATCTTGGGTGCAGTCGCGACTACAGGAACAGTCATGAGTTAGTAAACCTAACGTATTCGAATGACATTGCACGTCAACGCCCGCTCGACTGAACGATTCAAAGTCACCGCGCAGTGTATATCAAATTCGCTACGGATACTATACCTACGTTTTCGATTGTCACTTTTATTCGAGATGGCACCTAAGATCTAATGTTGGAAATATACTAACTTTGCGGCTACATAAAATTATAATAAGCGATGCTAGACACGTCGTCATGCATATTGTTAGGTAATGTACCTACTAAGCTAGCTTAGCTTGCGTGTTTTATTAAAATAGCTGCAATTATTCGGTTAAACCTGTTTTAAATGTTTGAATTCATTAGTTAATCATTATTCGCCGTTTAACCTTGCACTAGAGTTATCCAATTTATTCATCTAATAAAATGGGTCTGAGATTGTAGGTAGGTATCATTGCGATGTCTGTAGTTATGTCGAAATATCACAAGAAGGTTGCCGTTTTGTAGAATTAATCCCGACATAATCCCCATGATCACTTTAGTATTTAAATGTTCTTTGTAATTAGAATCATCCAAATAATCGGTAAAAAAAAAACAGTCTGGCTAATCTTTCCAACACGATGCTACAACAAAGTACAGTTGTAGCATCGACACGATAAGAAGAAGAAGATCGGTAAAAATGGGAGGATCTAAGTTGTCTAATCTCGTAGTTACGTACCCGTTCTTCTAGGCTCTGGACGCGTTTAAAAGACGATTCTTAATGAATCTGAATGATTTAAGGAATAAAGAATAAAGACTGCCTTTGATATTTTAACTTTAATGTTAATTATTTATTGTCGATTTATAACGACAAAGAAATCGAGCCGGCCTTCTACCGAGAGCTTTTTAAGATGATTCTCTTCGCTAGCAAGCCGTTCGCCGAACCGTCTGTCGGGACAATGACTGTCGAATCAACATCCCACCCCACGTGGCGGTTACTTTTTGAACCAAGTCAAAGTACCTAATTGTTGGTGCTCAATTATTGTAATTATGTCACCTGATTGGAATGTGTATTGAAGAGATTAAAAAATTAAAAAAAGGTGACCTTTATGTTTATAGATAAGTAATTTAGCTAAGATTACCTATGTTATTATCGTACACATACGAGCATGTCCAGGTTATATTTATTGGATCGCTCTAATCTCTGATTAGTGGCGATGCCAACAGTGCGTACGCGCAGACGTAGATACTTCCACCGAATGTCCGCCACGCTGATAGTCATTGATATTAAAGCTGTTTCGATAAGAAATGGGCCGTGTGCAAAGGACTTAAGGAGAGGTTATTCTTTAGTGTTTAATATCCCGTCAACTTTTCATACACATTCTGTAAAATTTTTGGTTTACATAACCTTATCTTTAATTTGATTGAAAAAGAAAAATAATTTTATTAAAAGTGCTTGACTTAGTCAGTTAATACAAAACTCTACTAGTGGCACATAGAAGGGCCCTATTTCTGCGGCAAAGCCATGATCGATATCACTATCGTATTGCTGTGTTCCGGCTTTCGGAGTAAGTATAGCTAATACTGATTCCGAAGGCAAGAAAAAGAGACGTATGGAGTTGGGGAAGGTCTGCGCTGAGAGTTGTAGAATTAGACATAAGTTAAAATCGAGAGCCATGACTCTATAATTCCTTCTTCTAAGACTTATACTAACTTAAGTATATTAACTCCTTCTCTCTAAGCAGTTTCACTCCTATTTATACAATTATAAATAATTAACATCTCAGCAGATTCCTATATGTACCAGTCTTCTTCTTCTTCTTCTTCGTGTCGTTGAATATACCATTTTGTGAAAAATCACCAAGGTTAGACAGATATCACCAGTAGATATCTATAATGCGAGCATTATAGAGAAGCAACATTATCACAATAATTAAACGATTAGAACGTTTAATATCTTAAAATCTATTGCTTCTCTGTGTGAGGAACAAAGATCCTCATTGTATGGGGATGATGCCATGCCTCCAATCAGAAGTCCTCGTTAATATTAATTGATATTCAAACCACTAATTATTGATTAGATAAGGAAGGTATTGGCGCCATATGCAGAAGAGAAACACGTACAGACAACTCTACTTTTACCTATATGTTATCACTTAACTAAGGTAATTTAGTGTATTTTGTGTACAATAAAGAATAAAGAATAAAGAAACATTTGCCCTGGGTGGGAATCGACCCCACGACCCACAGCATGGAAGGCACTACCAACTGAGCTGTGACGCCTGTCAATATGTTTCAGACTATTCCTAAAGCCGTTAATTAATTAATAAGTTTTGGTGCGTTGAACGATTGGCCTTCTGGCATATAGAGTTAAATATGATGTTAAACGGGCACCTTTTGCTAGTCAAACAGCGTCCCCTTAAGTGTTGTTCACGCGGCACCAAATTATAAGTACTTATTTATGTAGTGTCGAGTGCAAAAAGGCTTTTATAATCATCATTATCAAATTGATAATATTCGAGTTTAGCGATCGACCACTCGGCCGACACCTGCCGTGCAGTAGGTAGCGATTTTAAACAAAGCCGGTTATCTCACTGATAACAATTAACAAACAATTATTGTTAATCAAATTAAATTGTTTGAGTGCTATCAAAATAAATAATTTTCTATTTTCCTTTTCTCCAGAGCACTAAGAAACTGGTAGCGCCATCTAGCGGGTAGTGGCAGAACACAGTAAAGCCTAAATTAACCAAAACTCGATGAAGGTTTATAAAAACTAAATTGTTAAGCTTAAACTATTCGCCACTAGATGGCGTTAGTGTTAATAAATTAGTTACCGAGTTAGGTAGAGTATTGTAGAGCCATTGTTTTTATATGAATATTCTATATTAACAAGCCAACAAATATTCGTTATACTAAATTATATTGATAAATTAATTAGAAATAACTTAAAACTATACAGTATTTACAAAATGTACATTGTCATATAAAATACATAAGAAACAGTTGAGCTATCTACAGACCGTTGCAAACGATCTAAACTTCAACTGATCCAAATCAATAAAAAAATAAAATAATATAATTGATAAATATAAGATAAATATTAATAAATACTTTTAAAATGTGTAGCTGAAATCCATTCTGTATAATTATTTCGTAATAGACGTATACTGTGACTTTTGTAGCTTATAAAAAAACGCAATGAAATCTTAGTATGTATTATAATATGAGGTAAAATCCCTATAACACATCAACTGCGTTTTTTTCATACTTTGGCAGAAGTTTAATCTCTACCTCCACTCAACATTGCAAAACTTAGAAGGCAGCGTTTTTTGTCACCGATCAATCAGCAGCATGCATTGTCACTGACCTCACACGTGTCGATGTCGGCTTGTTTGTGACCCGAGCCGGAGGTCACAGGTCACATGTCCTCGGTGTGGTCACACATGGCGTGCTGGCGGCGCCGCCGTATCGAGCCCGCCCCGCCCCGCCCCGCCCCGCCCCGCCGTGCAGCCAGATTACACGGCGCCTGCAGATTGCTACATTTGCTACCATTCCTCCTGACGACGGATGTGGCGCGGTGGGCGATGGTCCGCCTGCGACGCGGAAGGTTGCGGGTTCGATTCCCGCCTTGGGATAAATGTTTGTACGAACTGCAAATATTTATTCCAGGTGTTATGGGTATTTTATATGTAAAATAAAAATATCTATCTATGTAATGTATTGTACCTATTAAGTATGTCAGTCTGCTAGTACCCATAGCACAAGCTCTGCTTAGCTTGGGGCTAGATGATGTTGTGTGGATTGTCCAGCATTATTTATTATTTATTTATTTATTCATTACAATAAATACGATGTTAAAGATAGAGTTTAGGTATCCCAGGGCCAATATGAATCATGTGCCTATCAATGTTTTATTTATAAAGGTACACTGACGCCATACCTACTAAACTAAAGTTTGTTATGTGAGCTGATCGCTGATACTTATACAGATTTGTTAGTTTTACAAAGGCTTTGTGAAATTTGAATAATAAATTGTGTGTGGTATTTGTATACTTACTTACTGAATAATGCGGTGGTCACCGTGGATCAAAATCCTGAAATCTATAGAAGGTTGCGTAAATCCAGCATTGTATCAACTTATAGGGATGAAGCTATGTTTTTTCCAACTACTTTGAAATAAACTGCCAAGTTTTACCACGAAGTGACATCACCGGTGTCCGGTGCAGTAGTTAATGAGTGTCACCGAGCCGTAGTCGACACTCGGGCCCCTTTGTAACGTGACCTGCCCCGCCCAGGGTCGGCCAGGCGGCGGCGTCTGCACATCATCGTTTTCATAGGCTAGGCAGCTATATTATCAATATCTACTTAAATCTGAGCTAAAAACATTCCCAAAAAGCACGCATTTGGGGATAATCATCGCCTTAATTCAGGGACCTTCCTATAGTTTTGAATAAGTAGTAGAGCTCATTTATATGGTACCTAAATGTGTAAAGCTGGGGTAGGTAGGCAGATATTGTAAAGTACACCCAAAAAAGCATTTACGTGAAGCTTAGAAGCTTGCTGGTTGCGGCAAATTCCTCTCATAAGGTCACAGCTCAGGTGCCCTTTGTATAATTTTATAATTTTCAACGCAGGCGCGACAAAGCCACCGCGGCTCCATTTTAATAACGCAGGCGCGACCGCGACCTCGGCGCAGAGTTTAGCCTCGAGTCGACTGGACGGCGTCAAATGTCACTTTACCGTCGCCGGCCATTTTGTTTTTTGCTCCCGCGCTTTTGCCGCAAACGACCGCGCTCGTAAAACTTGAATGCAGTTCAATTTCTGATTTGGTTCAGGTGCTATTCAATTTGAAACGAAGCCAGCGTTTTTGTTGTAATTTGTAACTTTTTATGGGCTAGCTTATTGGGCTGTATTTGGTTTTTTAACTTTAAAAGATGGCCATAAAGAAAGACTAATTCCATGAAAGCGTTTTCCGTTGCTAATTGAAAATTTTAAAGTGGCAGCGGATAATAGTTCAAAAAATGTAAATCACGTTAGTTTAAACGTACTTTTAAGATGCAGACGAGGAAGAACACAATAAGCATTACCAACACTCAGAACATATATTTTAATGATACATAAGTTATAGGTTAAACTTACCTTCATCAGGATAAATAAAATTGTTACTTTTTGAACAAACCAGTTTATTTTCATCCAGATTATGTTTTATAATTTGTACAGGTAATATATACCTACCTACTTATATGGGAACCCTACTTTACAAAGGTACCGATATGACCTAATGATTGACTGTCTTAGATCTAGAAAATGTAAGGTAAGGTTTTAGTATTAATTTAGTATTACTTACCTATTTATTATGCTGCATATCAGTCAACCCATTTTTTCAATATACTTAGTCGATAATTATAATTTTAATACTACCATTTAATATAATATTTACATCATTGCACCCAGTTAATAAAAAAATATGAAGGCAGGCAGGAATCCACCTCCTTACAGAACTACATTAATATTTAATATACAGAATGAAGATTACTCCTTTGCATATTAAACTGTAGCCCCCTATCTAATAAAAAGTTAGCGTTGACATTATGTCACCATTACGTATGGTACGTCGTATGGTATCAATACTTCAAGTCTGCGTTAACTTTTTATAAGATAGACCGTAGATCTTTTACATCATGACTGACATGAAAATATAAGTTCATTCAAAATAAAGCTTTAGGTATTTTTATTTCAGTACACTATTTGGTGGATCAATTGAAAATATTTATTTACACCCTGTATACAACCTGCCGTCTTAAATTGACTAAAATAAACTAAACTTAAATCGATATTCTATTATCTTACAGAACGGTAAATCTATGTACATTTAATACTTTAAACTTAAAGTTAAATAAATCCGTTTCAGCAACTTTTTAGTATTTTCAGTTCAGTTTACACAGCTAAATATTTTTTGCAAGTTTAAAATCACAATCTTATGGCACGTGAGATTTTTATCAAAGGTTAAAAAATGTATTGAAATACTAATTGTTGTAGTAAGTAGTATATGCAATAAATACATACCTACATGGAAAATTCAGTTCATTTGCGTGTAAATATCCACATAATCTAAAATAAATACTTTAGCATGTAAGTAGCTCGAGACAATCCAACTTGCAATCACGTAGAGTTGTTAAACAGCCGTGAAACTAGCTAAATAAGTTTAAAAATCATTTTTTTATAAAATCTCTGAAATAAAATGTCTCGTTCTAACAATTTGAATTTACAACTTTTATTTCTATGGTGCTCATTCTCCAGTTTTAACAAAAATACTTCATCTATTTTTGGTTAAAAATACATCTTTTTCTAAATATAAATCTCATTCTGTTTTTAATGTACATGCACGTGTTTGTCACATAATATAACATATTATTTACTCTAGATGATGATCTGCTGATTTAAGTAAGTAGGTTCTTTAGTTTTCATGACGAATCAGTAAATCAACAAAATAACTAAATTCGCACTAAGATGCTCTAAACTGAGAGAAATTATCGATTTTGCCTTTGACTTAAGCCTAAATTGTCCATTTGAGATAATAGAATATATCACTGAGTCTATACCGGTCACCGATCGCAGCCGCGGTGACGTCAGCGGGCGTCCAAATAACGTTAACTAACACACTGAGATACATTCACTGAGTTTGTGCCGGTCACCGATCGTGTCGTGGCGTCACCGATCGTGTCGCTGCGTCATCGACCGTGTCATGGCGTCACCGAACGTGTTGCTGCGTCACCGATCGTGTCATGACGTCACCGATCGTGTCGCTACGTCACCAATCGTGTCGCGGCGTCACCGATCGTGTCACTGCGTCACCGATCGTGTCCGCCATAGCGTCACAGCGCATGCGCGTGCGCATGGTGTGGGGGAGGCTGCTGGTGCGGGTGGGGGAGCCCGTGGGGGTGCCCGCCGCTGTGCTGACGACCCTGGACACAATAACAACAACTTTATAAAAACACATACTTACCCTCTATCTTATAATATATAGCGTTGACTTTATGTCATCATTACGTATGGTAATCAATACTTCAAGTCTGCGCTAACTTTTTATAAGATGTGTATCTGTCCGTGAATGATGTGTCCGTTAGTGTTTAACGGACTGACGATGTGTAGACAGTTGCGTTATCGACAGAGAGCCGTCTTAACTTTAAATACGTCCGTGTGCATGTGCAGATTCTTATAGATTAGTCAGTTCGAGGCAGCAGGGCTCAATCGAAGAAGAGCTGGACTGACAAACCCCATACCGCACTAGTGAAATCTTCTTTAAAATGGAAAAATTGAAATATACAAAAACTATGCATAGTAATGCAAAAAAGAGTATTAACATGATGAGAAATCATTTCAAATAAATGTGTTTAAATATGATGATTAATGTCATTAAATATGATTTTATCTTTATCGGATTGATACGGATTCGTAAGTAATTATTGAGTGCATACCGGTTGAATAAAAACTTTGGTATTTATCTAATCACCGAACTGACACTAATGCTTTCCATATTACCTACTTATCAATTTGATTAATAACCGCTCTGAACTCGGTTCTAATAATTGACACACAGCTCCAGAACTTTAAATCTCATACATTATCTTTTCTCATGAAAATATCATCGTTTTCATTTGTTTTATGTAGATACCTATATCGTGTTTCTGTTCCAAATAAATATCGATTTAATTTGTTTTAGCAGTCCTTACACTTTCGAGTACAATAATCAAAAGAAAACAAAATAAAATAATAAATGATAGGGGTCACAGCTCATTTGATAGTAGCTCTCCCTTTCTACGCTGTGTTCGATTCCTACCCAGAGCAAATGTCAGAGCAAATGTTTGTGTGATGAACATATATTATTTGCTCTGTGACTGAGTGTTACTTTATGTATTCTATGTTAGTATGTATTTACAAAAAAAAAATTGTGTATAAGTATTTTAACAGCAGTCTAGCTCCCATATTATAAGCTTTGCTTAGTTTAGGACTAGAGTTTGATGTGTTAAATGTCCATGAATATTTTATTTATTTATTTTAATAGTTTGAGCTAGAGCGTGATGTCCGTGAATATTTTACTATCATTAAATGTTAGCATGCTCGTAGACCAAGAGGCAGACCACCAGCCCGATGGTCCAAAGACATTATGGAGCGAGCCGGGAATTAGTGGATGAGAGTCGCAAGGGACCGAATAGAATGGCATAATAAAGAGGAGGCCTATACTCAGCAGTGGGTGCCAACGGGCTGAAATGATGATGATGATTCAATGACATGTATTTAATCAATATAATAAATTTGGTAGATAAATCAACACTGCAGTGCCCTTACAGGGTGCATGTACTCATTTGTAGCTATCACTAGACCTAAGCTAAAATAAAAATGGTTGTCCGTAAAGTCGGTTTATTGACGATAGTTGAACGTGACAACGAACGCAAAGGCCGATTGTGCTTCTTTGTCGCTCGTCCGCGCTCTCGCTTGCACTTCAAGCCTTACATGGAACGCCTCAGAGCGAAGTAACGCCGCATGAGTCATGTTTTTTCGTGCGTGCAGCCGGCTCTATCGAATTATAAGATGTCAATAATATTAGTATTATAAGACGTCAAAAATGTATGTACATATATGTAAGCAATAAATAAATACAAATACAAATGTTAGCAAGTGACCTGCAGATAGACGTAGTAGTCGTAGGGCTGGTGCAGCGGCCAGCAGCGCTGCGGCGGCACGGGGTAGAGCGGCGGCGGCGGGTACAGGCCGCCCGCGCCCAGCTTGTTGCGCAGGATGCGGCTGATGGACGACACGGAGGGCACGTTGTATTTGTCGCACACGCCGTCCGCCAGCAGCCGGTCGCGGATCTCCCACGCGAAGATGCCGGGGTCCTTCGCTTTCAGCTGCTTTATGTACGACACCACCTGCACCATCATCATTCTATGTACCGCTTGAACGCTATTGTATTATCGTATGATTTCTTTCTATCGTCAATAATTTTCGCAGCGCACGCGATGTTAGGAATTTCTTAGGTATTTTATTTACACCTTGGGTTTTATAATTGAAGTTAAGTAAGGATCCCTAATTTTTAGAAAAATATAGGATAACCTTTCTTCAGCGCAGATAGTGTAGCTTCACAACAGTGAAATATTTTTTTCAATCGGTTCCGTGGTTTCGGAGCCTATTCGATGCATACAATCAAACCTTTCTTCTTTATAATACATATTAGTTTAGATGTAGGAATAACCTTTTTGGTTTTTTTGGGTATCTTCCTACTAGTATAGATATTATCTATCAGTTTCGTTATCAGTGGGTTACCTTGGGCGTGGTGACCCTTGGCTTGGAGCCGCCGATAGCACCAGGCAGGATGGAGCCGGTCTCGTGGTACCGCGCCAGGATCTTGGACACGCAGCCGTGCGACACTCGCAGCTGTCGACTGATGTCGCATGGCCTACAGGGCACAATTATTCATTTAATCATGATAAATTACATAAAGAATGCACAGAGCCACTGCAATTAATAGGCCTAAAAATGTGTCATCGTGCCCCGCTCCGTCCTCATATTTTACAACATCCAAAAAATTAGTTGATCACATTAAAAATTCTAGAAACTCTCAATATTCTAGTCAATCGGCCACAAAACTAGGGATGTGAATACCTGATCCCCAACTGCGCGAGCTCGACGATCCTTAGCCGCACGGAGTTGGGCAGCGGCCGGCCATTCACGAACACGCCGCCGAGCTGGTTCACCTCGCCGTACTGCTGCGCGCCCCCGCCCGCCGCCATGCCGCCTCCCGACACATCTAGGGGGAACAACTCAGGTTTATCTTCCTGAATGTCTCGATAGAACTCAGACTCTCGTTTATAGTTCCCGAATCACTCGCTAGGGGCGCTTACTGCCGGATCCATACAAAAATAAGACGACATCCGAGAGACGACTCTCGCCTCGAGACTAGGGAATTTTAAAATGCAACCTCGGACTAAGCCCTCTGCATATGATAGGAAACGCTGCGCACACCAAATCAAACAGTTATGTTCGTAATGCATATAATGTAGATGAGTAAGTATTCATTTTAAAAGTATCAATGGGAATCAGCCGAAACTAAGTATTAATTCGGCTAACAAGCCGGTTTGGCATTGCAATATTGTTTAAATTACAAAATTGTGTTTAAATGTAAGTTAATTTCGCTCTATACTTATTTAAAAACAATAATAATAATTTATGCGGTTTAATTTTTCTTGAAAGCTCTTAGATATTGTTACGAATTAAAAAAAGAAATAGAAGTTAGACCTACCTAAAGTGGCATGTTTAAATAAAATACTGGATCAATCAGTACATGTTATTTTATTTTATAAATTTCCTATTTTACAACTATAGGTACAGGTAAATACTTAATTATTACACACCCTATCAGACTACAACAATAAAACTTCCTATCAAACTACCATAATAAAACTTCCTATCAAAACCAACGGTATTTAACTATAGTATTTTACCTGACACAAAATGTTGAAATATGGATTATATAAGGTTAACGCTAAAGTAATTACATCATTTTTCTAAGTACATAAATTAAAGTTTGCCGACTCGCTCTATAGAGCTCTCTCTAGGGTACAAAGTATGTGGGAACGTCTTTCGGTGAGCAATGATTATCCTTCTACTACAGAAAACTTATATTTATTTACTAAATAACTTCCTCAATTATTCAACGTTAGGTAAAATAATTATGATCCACGTGGAACGTGCTTCAGATTAAAGTGGGCGCCAGGATTTACATCCGATAATAAAAATGGAACCCCGAAGGGTGTATAAATACCGACTTTTGATACGGAGGGGGCTAGTAATCGTGGCCGACCGGAGAGATGGCTGGCCACGTGGTGAGGACCGCAATCACAGCCTCACGCTTGGTCGACACGCGGCGGCACGGATTTGCGCCACGCGGCTGCTGGCACACACAGCAGGCCTGCACGAGCTGGGCGCGTGGTCAGCGGCGGCACTAGGCACGCGGCAAGCGGAGGTAGGCTAGCCTGTACTAAGCCGGTGTGGCCCGTACCATGCAGGTGTCGCTCGTACCAAGCCCGTACCAAGCAGTGTAGCTCGTACCAAGCAGTGTAGCTCGTACCAAGCACCTCCTGGAAATCACCATTCGCATGTGAGCAAAAGCAGTAAGCGTAAGATTAAATAAAGAAAGCACTCCAGGTGGCAACGCGCAGCCACGCTGTAGCTGGTTCAAACTTCCACACAATAGTTAACCTATACGGTAATGTACACAGAAATTATACTCCTAAATAACACATTTTAAAGCCTGCAAAATATAGTGAAAGCTTCGTTTACGTACCTGATTTTGGAGGTTAAACGAAGTATCTCCTTTTCAGAGATAATAGCGAAGCTATGTAAGCTTGAAAATGGCAGGCTGCAGGCGGCAGGCTTACGGCTTTTCTGCTGAACTCAGCGGTCCTGAAAATCACATAATTCCGCACTTGATGACACTGGCTAGAGAATCGCTGACGAATTAGAATAGCGCGTACCTCCAGCGACTTCGACTGCAACTTAGTCAGCCCGACAACGATGTCCAAACAGAAAAGAATGAGCCTCCAGCGAAGGCTTCTATTTATACCCTCTGCCTCTCCCACTGCTATGACCGTGATACGACCTCTAGAGTCCACAAATGTCCTTATTTGGGCATAAAATCAAATGCCCGAACAACTAAAAAAACTGCATTGAAAATGTAGATTTTGAGGGTGTCCGATGACGTCAGACAAATCTGTAATGGCGGATTTACCATCGACAATTAAAAATGAATCATAGAATGAACGATAGACAATTTCTTCTACAAAAAAATGTCGGATAGCGCCATCTAGTGAATCTCTGTAAAAATAAAGTAACAATAATATTGGTAGAATCGAGTTAGTTCCTGGAAAAGAAACTAGATCGAGCCACCAGTTGAGAAAAATCGTAACAGTATCTCCTTACTCCGCAGGATTTTACGTGGAACAAAAGTAAAATCCGGGCTGGCCCTCCAGCCCATAAACCTAACCAACAAAACCTGAAATTACTGAAAAGAAAATGCTAAATCAACAATACACTAAACATGTACCAAAAAAAAAAACTAAACTAACCAAAGTACCACTAAACGAATGTATACCTAACAAGATGAGAAAGTTAAGCAGACCAGAAGTGGAGAAGATAAAAAAATGAAAAAAGGTTAATATAATAAACATACAAAGTAATTAGCAAAATAATAAGAAGAGGTGTGTGTGTAAATGTTTGTATTAGTGTAACTGTGTAGTGTGTACCGTCCTAATCGAACTAAGAGAATTCTGACTTCATAATGTCAGAAGCTCGAAGCCGAACTTACGACTAAGGGTTCCAGTAACATGTGTATCCGGACCCAAGTGTCTATGTGTAGTGTACGTGAAGTGTGAAGTGTAACTGTAATATAAATATACATAAAATAAATTAAATTCTATCTCCACAACTGCTACTAACAATCTGTTAATAAGACACCTATACTACAAAAAAAACCTTAAAATAATAAGTTACAGGGACGTGTTTAAGCAAGTGACATTATATATATAAACTATATGAACGACAGGAATAAATCGAGTTTCAGGTTAAGATCACATCAAAGGTGACGGAGTATCTCAGGCCGCTCCGAGGGAACACAGGGGTAAATAGGCTTTGGTACTCATTGTGATCCGTGAGGAGAAATAGGCTTATTTTTTACCCAATGATAGAAGCAATACCTAAACAAGATGAACAAAAACCTCTGTCTGCGAAGGAGTCGCCACCTGCTCCTCTACGAGTTTTGATATTCTGTAAAGTTACAAAACGGCTAAAGCTTATTTTTAAGCTAGACAGGGCCTGATAAACATAAATATACTAACGAAAGAAACAAAACATAGCCCACACTAAGTTTCCATAAGGAACACTGTCCATGAAAGGTTAGTTATGTATAATAAAACAATAAAAAAAACTAAAAATAAAACTACGACCGATGTACTTATAAATTAATATCCATCCTAAAGACACTTATCAATCCATGTTATATCCAGCACCCAGGACCGTTGTTATCAAACCAAAATATAACTCTACTGACCGGGGGATATGCTTTTCACCTGAAAAACAACCCCGCTAACAGAAAAAACATCAAACTTCAAAGTACAAAGTAAAAAAGAATATACACATCTCACATGGGAATCGAACCCACTATCCAATAAACTTCCAACTTTAAACTAAAAACAATATACACCTACATCCTACTATGAATTTACTAACTAAAAATATGACAACAACCTAAGTCTGTACAACATAACATAACAAATAATAACTTTATACATAACATCCTATTCGATACTCCAAAACAATATTCAATATTCAAAACAAGATACACCTAAACTCAAAAAAAATCAAACAACCAATCAACAAACCAACAACAAAAAAAATGTCAAACAACCAACAACAAAAAAAAACAATGTCAAGACCCTATGTAGGACATAGCAATAAAAATACTCCTACTTTTCAAGACACCCTATACGACATATATCGATGAAGCTGCAACAATGGTACTGTTGTACCTCTCCACCGTGTTAACCCGATGACTAAAACGGAGAGACCGATGTAGACGAGGAATTTTACAGCGCTGTACAAGAGTTTTGTAAAGTCACTACCAGTGAATTGCAATTCACATTCTGCAATCACTGTGCGTGGCACTCCATGCACCATAAGTATCCCCTCCTCCAGCTTCCTATCAACAATACTGTCCACAGCTCTTCTAAAATGGAAGATCAAACAATATTTAACAAACCACCAAACAACAACAAGTATAAACGTGAAGTCAGCACATGACCTAGAAAGCGGTCCGACTAAATTTACACCCATTGTTTCAAAAGACCTCGATCAAACAACAAAAAAAAACAATAAAAAAAACAAATAGACCTCTCCTCCACAGCGAACACAGCACCTGTGCTAAAAGAATACACCAAGCAAATAACAAACGAGAAGACAACAAATAAAAAAAAAATAAAAAGTTTTGAAATTTTAAAAATTTTAAATTCCAATAAAATATTAGCGAAGAAAAAAGAAGAACTTCCACGGACCTGTTTAAAGTAAGCTTTAGTGAAGCCAAATCACATTAAAAAAAAATATTTTTAAGTACACCCTGTATATAAAAAAAATTAAAAAGTTTTCATTGCTCACCGTATAACAATAAAATATAGAACACCC
Organism: Ecliptopera silaceata; assembly: GCA_932527185.1. Classification (NCBI taxonomy): domain Eukaryota; kingdom Metazoa; phylum Arthropoda; class Insecta; order Lepidoptera; family Geometridae; genus Ecliptopera; species Ecliptopera silaceata. The sequence goes on along the minus strand of OW052208.1, from coordinate 249,019 downwards.
TACTTATATAGCCTTTAGTAAAGTTATATAACACTTAAAAAAAATATTACCTAATACACCCTATATATTAAAAAAAATAAAACTAACAACCTAAACCTAATTAAACCTAACTAAAACTAACTAAAACTAACGTAAGCCTTGCCTGAACCTAACTTGCCTGCCAAAGTACAAAAGTATGAACGGTTTGTTCAATATTAAAATCCTACAAATAAAATTAAATTAAATATATCCTAACACAAAAACAAAGTTAAATAATTGAGGAAAAATCGGTAAATCATTGCTCTTCTGACATAGCAACAAAAGACATGTCAGTTACCTAAAAAAAAGAAAAGCCCCACGTTGGGCGCCACTGTTACGAATTAAAAAAAGAAATAGAAGTTAGACCTACCTAAAGTGGCATGTTTAAATAAAATACTGGATCAATCAGTACATGTTATTTTATTTTATAAATTTCCTATTTTACAACTATAGGTACAGGTAAATACTTAATTATTACACACCCTATCAGACTACAACAATAAAACTTCCTATCAAACTACCATAATAAAACTTCCTATCAAAACCAACGGTATTTAACTATAGTATTTTACCTGACACAAAATGTTGAAATATGGATTATATAAGGTTAACGCTAAAGTAATTACATCATTTTTCTAAGTACATAAATTAAAGTTTGCCGACTCGCTCTATAGAGCTCTCTCTAGGGTACAAAGTATGTGGGAACGTCTTTCGGTGAGCAATGATTATCCTTCTACTACAGAAAACTTATATTTATTTACTAAATAACTTCCTCAATTATTCAACGTTAGGTAAAATAATTATGATCCACGTGGAACGTGCTTCAGATTAAAGTGGGCGCCAGGATTTACATCCGATAATAAAAATGGAACCCCGAAGGGTGTATAAATACCGACTTTTGATACGGAGGGGGCTAGTAATCGTGGCCGACCGGAGAGATGGCTAGCCACGTGGTGAGGACCGCAATCACAGCCTCACGCTTGGTCGACACGCGGCGGCACGGATTTGCGCCACGCGGCTGCTGGCACACTCAGCAGGCCTGCACGAGCTGGGCGCGTGGTCAGCGGCGGCACTAGGCACGCGGCAAGCGGAGGTAGGCTAGCCTGTACTAAGCCGGTGTGGCCCGTACCATGCAGGTGTCGCTCGTACCAAGCCCGTACCAAGCAGTGTAGCTCGTACCAAGCAGTGTAGCTCGTACCAAGCACCTCCTGGAAATCACCATTCGCATGTGAGCAAAAGCAGTAAGCGTAAGATTAAATAAAGAAAGCACTCCAGGTGGCAACGCGCAGCCACGCTGTAGCTGGTTCAAACTTCCACACAATAGTTAACCTATACGGTAATGTACACAGAAATTATACTCCTAAATAACACATTTTAAAGCCTGCAAAATATAGTGAAAGCTTCGTTTACGTACCTGATTTTGGAGGTTAAACGAAGTATCTCCTTTTCAGAGATAATAGCGAAGCTATGTAAGCTTGAAAATGGCAGGCTGCAGGCGGCAGGCTTACGGCTTTTCTGCTGAACTCAGCGGTCCTGAAAATCACATAATTCCGCACTTGATGACACTGGCTAGAGAATCGCTGACGAATTAGAATAGCGCGTACCTCCAGCGACTTCGACTGCAACTTAGTCAGCCCGACAACGATGTCCAAACAGAAAAGAATGAGCCTCCAGCGAAGGCTTCTATTTATACCCTCTGCCTCTCCCACTGCTATGACCGTGATACGACCTCTAGAGTCCACAAATGTCCTTATTTGGGCATAAAATCAAATGCCCGAACAACTAAAAAAACTGCATTGAAAATGTAGATTTTGAGGGTGTCCGATGACGTCAGACAAATCTGTAATGGCGGATTTACCATCGACAATTAAAAATGAATCATAGAATGAACGATAGACAATTTCTTCTACAAAAAAATGTCGGATAGCGCCATCTAGTGAATCTCTGTAAAAATAAAGTAACAATAATATTGGTAGAATCGAGTTAGTTCCTGGAAAAGAAACTAGATCGAGCCACCAGTTGAGAAAAATCGTAACAATATACTTTATAAGCGTTGCGTTGCGTTGCGTTGCGTTGCGTTGCGCTTGCGCCGCACATGTGGTGACGTCACGGGCGCGGCGGCGCGCTGTCACCTGAGCCCCTTTGAAGTCGCAGCACTGCTATTATTCGAATGTCGTAAAATTCAGCTTGTTAAAATGTTTAATTTTATGTTCCTGGACATTGTTTCCATTTTGTGTTGACATTTTTGCTTTTATACAGGTTTGAAAACGTATAATAACCTATTAAAGCTACCAATTTCTTTTAAAAAAAATTATGCAGTTCGTTTACTTTTGCATTCAAGAAAATACAGGATTATATTACATTAAAATACAGAATTTTCATGAAATTTAGATTAGTTTCGAGATTTTAAAAAATTAAACTACATAATCTGCTGGTTTTAGAAAAGACGATAACTTCACATTGATAATAAATATAAGAATCAAGTAGTCTTAGAAGTTTCTTAGAAGTAGTGAAAAACCTTTGTTTATTGTTATAATATAGTTTAACTGAATAACCAAGTTTCAATTTAGTTCATCCATCAAACTATTACATTAATGGTTGCACTTCCAAATGTCAATTTAGGTAAAGAGCGCGAAAATAAACTAACTATTATCTCTCATCTCCAGCTGTCAAATTTAACCCAACGTCTTGCAAGCATCTCGAGTTACATCCGCCTAATAAACGTCAGTCTGATACGCCAACACGTCATTGTGACAGGTAAATGACACTGACAGTTCTGATGACACTGCGTTTTGGCGGCAGCTGTAAATAACGAGGGGTATTTGTGTACGTTACTTGTACAAAGCGACTACTTTGTTAATCGCTTTTTCAGTTTATTTTGCTATTTGTCTTTTCAGTGTCAAGTTTAAAAGTAAAAATAGGAAATGGAGTCTTGTTGACAATTTAGTTTCACATCAAAATAAAAGAATGAGAACACTGTAAAATACATTGTACAATTTTCACTGTAATAATGTATGAAAGTCGAACGTTACTTTTTATTCGATAGAATCACAGATGACCTTTGTATAATCGGAGCTCTTTTTACATAAGTAATTTTTACTTTCAGGTGTAATTGGCATTTATAATTTGTACTTTCATATTTGAGAGTAATGGGCTCAGTGAAACGCAACACAAACCACAACCACACAAACCTAAATGAAATATAAGTCGATTTAAATTATCCTTATGAATTACTTAACAAAGTATATCAGGTATATGACTACAAAATTGTAAACAATATTTTAAATGCTCTGTTTAGTAACAAGCTTTCATTTTAGTGCAAAACCAATGTATTACTTAGTGTGAATAGTTCTCAAAGTCGAGTCAATAAAATCTTTATTCAATAAAATTACGCGGATCATTTAGAATTGTCTTACATACTAGGTGATTCTAGGTGCCAGTTCCACGCGACCAGAATTAAAAAAAAACTAAACCCAGAGTTTGGTCCATGCCCTCGCCGGGAACTGACAAACGACACAAAACAAGCAGCCCTCCTCCTCGTTTGATTGAGAGGACGGATTTAACTCCTAACTTACAACTTGACTACTTATACATATAGGGTACTAAGTGATTGATGATATCACCTCATGTCTAACATGATCCTGTAAAGTCTGTTGTTTCATTAATAAATTTATCTTAAATTATCTTTAATTAAATGTTTTTAGTACGTCGGACACGAAATTTGAATAGATAGACAGCATGGAAGCTACTTGGAAGATACTGTACGCAGTTATTTAATATTTATATACTTAGTAAAAAAATCCACAGCTTTAATTGTAAAAACTTAATTACAAAATGACAGCCAAAAACGGACTAACATTTCAGGGATAAAACATGTACTACGAAAAAATCGACGACAGTCATTAATTGGGCATAATACTGAGATGATAACGAGATGGCGGCCGATAAGGAAAAAAAAGAAAATAATGTGTTGTGTTTCCACCACTTAGTGCGATAAGAGCAGGAAAAACAAGACACAGTTGAACATAAAGTGGGTAAAAACCGAATAATATATAAAAAAAAGAATCATAGATTAGATTTTTTTAAACTACCGCAATCAGTACTCATAGTACAGAGATATATGTATAATATATACGGGATTCTATATCATAGATTACATAATATAATCTCATAGCATACGCTCGTGTAGTTTATAATACTATTAGATTTGATATAAGTATAATGTATGTGAGTTTTGCGAGCCGTTCCGCTGTATTGTAATTCGGTGGCGCCCACATGTGGCTTCGTGGAAGGCGGTGTCACATCAAAGGGCCGCTACAATGTGCGGGTTCCAATTCTAACAATGCACACTTGTTCTAATAATCCGAGCCATGTTCTTACAACTATATTTATTTAAATAATATTTTATTAACTTACTAAGTAATGAAAATATTTACAGCTGATGGTTTTTGTACTAAGTATTGTCTTCCAAGCACGTCAGACATTTGTTTAAGGAAATCATATTTTAGCCCTTTAATATTGCGCTTTATAAATAATAACAATATATAAACATATTATATTTGAGTTGAAAATTGAACCCACGACCTTAGAAGGTAGAAGGGTCGTTCTAACACTTAAAATGAATGCAAAACCACGAAATCATAAACTTCCACATATTTGCCCGCACGCCAAATCGAAATAAACGATAATGGGGCATATCACAATAAAATAAAGCTTAAAATAAAACGCTCAGAAATACCCAAAGCATGAATTTGTCGCAATAAAAATAATAAAGTGCGATCTCGGCAAATTATTTACGATTAGAAAGAGACGACAACAGTGATGTACGGGCTGATGATGTACGCATTAGATCCACTAGTGATGTGCTTAGCCATACATATCGATTACTTCAATTATATTTTTTTCATATTTTCGTAAAACTTAAAAAAATTACATGTCTATAAATTACACAAGTACTTATAAAAAAAGTAAATTCTGGTTTTCGTGATTCGTCTCATACTCATAACCTTAGAACTAGCAACGCATCTAGAGATTGAAATATAGACATATACCTATATAGAAAAATATGGTAAATTCGAAAGGTAAAAAGACCCTCTACGAGTTTCGTAGAGCGTCTACGCCGGATGCTACGACAATATCAAAATATGTTCTTAACGTCTCAGTGACAATTCCTTTGTTAATCTAAGCCAGAATCACGTCCAAACTAAAAAATAATATATTTCAACATTTTTGAACATTGCTCTTGAAACTGCAAATAAAGATACAATAATAAAACCTTTTTATAAATAATTAAGTACTACAATCAAAAACGTTTTAAAGTTACACAAATAAGCCACAAGAAGCATGAAACTGAAATTATTTGATGTGAGCCTTCATCGAACAACACTGATGCTATCAAACAGAGTCGGCTCTTCAGTTCGTACTAATTGGCAGTAGAGCGAGACGACAACACACGAGCCCTGCGTGGTTAGACAGAGTGCACACGACAGGGCGGGATACATCTTTCTTTCAGTTATTTACGAGTCCCCTTTGACGTTTCATTGCTGACAGTTAGTCGTGTTTTCGCCGAATACAAGACATTCATAACTTCGAGCAAAGAATAAATATTAGTTATATTGAATACATGTTTCACTTTTGAGTTGTCCTTTTGGATTTTAGCGGTCACCTTGACCTAAAGAAATTTGATATACCAGGGCAAGGACAATGACAGAGCATGTCATTTTGAGCACCTCAAAAACGTCCAACACTATTTAATATTCTTTAAATAAATTAAATAATTCAAAACTCTTTACACATTGAAAGGGTTGAATCAAATTATGAAAGCTTATGTTATGGGTACTAGAAGACTGACAAACTTAATACAATACATTACATTACATTCATAGATATTTCTTAATATACATATAAAATACCCAGAACACCCGGAATAAATATTTGCAGATCGTACAAACATTTATTATTTCAAGGCAGGAATCGAACCCGCAACCTCCGCATCGCAGGCGGACCTTCGCCCGCCGCCACATCGGTCGTCAAAGTCAAGTCAAGTGACGCAGGCCTAAATATATAAATCAAGAAGTTTAAATCGATTCCTGGTACATTACTGGGCCAGTTAGAGCTGGTTTTTGTGTTTTACAACAGAAGCATCAATGGTTAACTAAAACCGCGGGAGTGTTGTGCTGCGACATAATTTGAGCCGTTTAGAGTTATCTTCGGTTTTGGCAATTAATGAATAGAGTTCTCGAGTTAAAAGGAGCTAATTTTAGGAGTTAATTGTGTGAAGTTAAGATCTCATCATGTTGTCTTTGAAATCGTTTGATAAATGTTCTTTTGGACTTTCTTTGATGATTTGACCTATATAAAGAAACCATTATGGAAAAAGCATCCTATAGAAACTCACAAAAATAGAAATACATTTCTAGTTTATTTCACATATAAGTAGTGTTATCGTCGGTAAAATTAATATTTTGTATGAAATCAATCAGAAATGTACTCGTTACCTTATCAGAGCTGAAAAAACAAGCATACTATTGTAATTATTCGATTGTAATGAAATCCTGCTACCTACTGATTTCACAGTTGTTGCCCGTTCTTCTAGCCTCTGGTTGTGTGGAACTCGCACCTAGAATCACCTAGTATGTAAGACGATTCTATATGATCCTTGTGATATTATTGAATAAAATAATTTTGACTTTTGACTTAAAGTGTTAAAATATTGCTCACTGAAACTTAAGGCTCAGTTTTTCTTCTAAATAAATACGAACTTCAAGTACAAAGTAATGAGGTATATTTCAAGGTGCCGATATGTTTCTTAAGTTTATGAAAAAAAGTATAAAAGTAGTGGCAACAGTTGCGCAATTTAATTATTCACTATTTTTGTTTTGGATTTATGCCATGTCTGATTCACGTTCATAAAAATATTTTGTGATGGCAAAAATATATTTAGGAACTGCATTAGCAATTTAATTCATTTACATTCGTTTTTGTGAATTAACACCTACGAGTAGATATAAAGATTAAAATTTTATTTTTGCCGATTTTATTTTCTATAATACATGTATATGTATTAGATTAAATTCTGTTTAGGTAGTATTATATTTATTTAGAAAGAACTGTAATTGGCTAATTGGAATAGCATATTGTACATTAAATAAAAAAAAAACATGAATTTTAAACAGTAGGTATTTTAGCAAACATTTTCCGTGTAGACTGGTGATGAAAAGTCGACCTGTTGCACAGAATACAGTAATAACTGGTCGAGTTAATATCGTAAAAGCAGTCGTAAATAGTCCGCCATAGTTCTTCGATAAGCCTCCGATGAATTTGTGTATTTCTATTAAAATCATAATGTAACCGCTAGTCTGTGAACATGGCTCACAATCATTCAGCATAATAGGCATTTCATACCATTATCGGATAAAGAAACCAAACAACACTAAAATATTCAAAAAATCTATTTTTATATGCGGTGTTAAGAAAATAGCCAAATGTTGTGTAATCCTGCTCTATGTAAAGTCGCTTACGCACACATGGAACCAGCCAATCAACTCACTCGGCGGTAAGAGCCCACCCAGAGGTAAACAAGCTTCGGCTTGAATTTATAATCGCTAATTGTTTGCCTTCATTAAATAAATCAAATGGATGAGAAACGGTAAATGTGAATATTCTTCAAATATTAACACTGGTTCGTTGGTTATTTATTCCATGCTCTAGAAAGTTCATGAATTTTTGCTCTAGTTTCTGATAGGACTGTCATAATCTTAATCATCATCATCATCATAATCGATAGTCGAATACCTACATGGTCAATTTTGCCAGTGTCGGTTTGTTTGTCATATAAATATTTTCTTATTTTCTTATAGATTCTCTCCGTCATAATAACACAATGCTGCCAATGTCAAGTGAAGAAACAGGAGAGACGGCGGCCGTAACAGTTTGACTTGTAGTTGTATTGTATGGTGGCGGTCAGTGACCGGAGGGCAGGTTGTATTACCATCTCGAGAGCTAGAAGAGATCAGTGAAGGGCTACTCGGATTCCGAAAGCCTCCTCGAGCGGTAGCTGTTTGTGTAGCGGGCCTTTTGTCGGCGCCCGTCGCCTTGGGGGGTCCACGGGAGACACAGGACAGATGACACGGTCAATTATAAAAAAAGCTACTTTTTGATTACTATTACTTGAATAGAAAACTACATATAAGCAAAACCTAAAAATCATAAATACTATAAAATTAACATCTCAAAAGAACTCTGAATTTCAAAATTGATAAAAACATGTCAAATTCAACCAACAGGAGTAATGTATTTGTGTCAGACAATGATGAACCTCCCCTTTACATTTTATATGAATTTTCATATAATGTTTCTGGCGACGATAAATCACAGCTGAGTAGAAAGGTATTCAATATTAATTACAGAAAGGCAGACTGCAGCAATAACCAAAATGACAAGACAAACGAACTTCAAATGTCACATTTAACCCAGCTGGCCCTAACCTAATATTAACCCCTATAAGCAGTGTCAAAGCATTCAACCATTAGTCATGTCCTGCTAATTATCGACACGTCCCATCCCGGCGCGTGCCCGAACACGAAGAAAGTGGCCAGAGGCTCTCAAACTAACAGACGTGCGCCTGCGCAGCGAGCCCTCATACAGCACACCAACTAAAGCCACTTCTAATTTAACAAAAAAATGAGATGTGATTGTGAAAATTGTTGTTTATAAATAAGAAAATCAATGAGAAATGTAATGAATATAAGCTTGGTCTATGAATAAATGCAACATTTTATTCGTCAATTACATATTTCATAGAGCTTAAAAACATATAGATTTGAGCTCTAGAATATTTTCGACTTCAACTTCTTTTTGTAACCAACTCCCACTGTTTTGTTTGTAGCTGAATTGGGTTATTTTTGCTAAGTGCTACAACTTTGTATTTTATTTTTAAGGTTACCATTGACAGGATTTGTCTGTTCTAAATGACAGACGTTTTACGACGACGAAGAAGTATTAATTGCAACAGGCTGCAAGTTTGAGAGCCTCTTGGCAAATAAATGCGGCAGAACAGCTCCGCGAGGCAATTTGTAAGTGTGCGCCGTTACGGAGGTGATTTTGATTTGTACCGCTATTCCTGGATATCCGTGCAGCAGCTGGACCTCATAATGGTATTTGTGGAGTATTTTAATTAAGGCAACACTGCGGGGATATTGATTTCTGTAATTGCTTTGTTCTCAGTTAATGAACAAAGCTGAGAGCTGCCCCTGGTATTGGTTCCTTTGCTTTTAGAACTACAGTAGCCAGGCTTGCGTCAATTATGGTGACAGACTAATAAAGCTTCATAGAGGTTTTCTATTATTGTTTGTTTTTTATGTAATTTCTTTAAACTTTCTAACTCGCAGAATTTTTGGTATGAATTATGATAATCTCTTTGCATAAACGAGACTTAATCCGTTTTCACCTCTAGGTTCCTGAAAATTTTTGGCCTAGGTCGAGCTAATCACAACCTTGTATGAGCCTCTTCCTGATTTTTTATTTTTACAAGGCCATGTTTTAAACTACATATTCGTAAATACCGTTGCGCGTACGCATGTGCAGACGGTAGCCGGAGGGGGACGGGACGGCGAGGGCGGGAGGGGGGAGTATTTGCCGCCATTACTATATTGACAGTGCGGGCCCGGCTAATGCGTGCGCAAACAAAGCCTACCAACTTCAAAAAGGGATTTGTAGGGATAGTTTGATTTTGGGTCCTACTCATATTATAAACGTGAAAGTTTAGATGTTTGTTCTTCAATCACGTCGCAACGAGTTCACTTATTTGGATGAAACTTAGAAAACTTGGAATGTAACAACTACCAAGCCCCCTTAAATATTCTTTAACAGTTCATTTATTTCTTAAATTTTACAAACTTAACTAGGTATAACTTGTTTAGTAAGGACATAGGTAATGTGTGTGAATGCCGGTGCAGATCCATTGTTTGGTGCGGTAGCGAGCTGACTTCGGAAGACAAACAGAGACGGGGAACAGAAGTGCTGTACCGTGTCGGAAGATTCTTTTTATATTTATTATCTCGATTTTGAAAAGATAGTTAACTCGAGTTAAACCACGTGAGCTTCAACAGTCAGGCTAGACTAATATTAAAATACAATACTGAGCTTAAATTATTACCTATCTCATAAACTAAAGAATTGTCTTGAAAAGTCTCTAAATGAAAGTCTGTCTATAAAAAAAAAACGAGATAACAGGTTAAAATAACAACACCAGTTTAAAATCAAAGCCTTGTAAAACATTGCCCGCCCAAACACGGCTAATTGACAGGAAATTGTAACATTATTCAATGTTTGCCGATCTGCTCAGTGTCCTGACTCCTGGCGTCGAGTTACTATAATCTTTTAAACACCCATTATAAGGGTAGACAGTGTACAGTAGGTGCATTTGCTTGACGAGACAACAAGCAAATAAAACAAATAAAAGGCAGACACTACTTTAGAAATAAAAAAATCAGTTGTGTATCTCAAAAAATTACACATAACATAAATCCCATAAAGCACATTGATTATTTGTAGCGCTTGTTTTCATTACTACATATTTCATCACATCATTAGGTAAGTACCTACTTATACTAAATTTTATACCGATAGTGTAGACCGCTGGGTGTAGTGGACTGTCAGCGTTCTATCCATACCAGTCGACCTATCTGTATAGGAGTAGGATAGATTCTGAAATCGTTGTACCGCGTAAACTCTCACCGATGGCTCCAAATAGCTGTCCTGCATGCAGTGACCACACCCCTATTTAACATACCTACCTAGCAGTAAGTACCTAAAGTGGTTATAACTAATCATAATATTAGACCTAAAAAAAAGCTCGAGGAACTAAAAAGGCCGTCCTATTTTGTTTGTTAAGTTCAGTAGCGGTCGTCTGTTTGCGTGCGCCCGCGCCGACGACGCATCGACGCGGCCCCAAGTAGGCCTGCGCCGGCGCATTACTGTTTATTCTGTGACTGCAAACAGTGGAGACAAACAGACAAACGAGATTTTGTTTGTACCATTAACTTCGAGGTTGCAATGCTGCTGGTCTGTGGACTTTTAACCGACTTTAAATAAATTTACGGTTCGTGTGTCAATTGATTTTTAATCAATTTATTGAGATCGATTAGGTTTGAAAAAAATAATTTGAGAAATAATGTTTACTTAATAGCTCATCAAATAATCTGAAATCATCGATCGAGTGCAATAAGTAATTATTGTAAGTATTGTGTTGTATATTATCGTTTTATAAAAAAAATGGTAGCACTCCGGGAGTGCCGGCAGAAGTGAAAACTTCAATATTAACGTTGTGTTTTCACTTTTAAGTTTTCACTTCAAAAATATAACCACAGTCGTCATAATGACAATGACAATCACAATGACACATACACATTCGCGCAAGCGCGAATGTGTTTTCACTTTTAAGTTTTCACTTCAAAAATATAACCACAGTCGTCATAATGACAATGACAATCACAATGACACAGACACATTCGCGCATTCGCGCAAGCGCGAATGTGACACAACGACGAAGACAACGAAGACACACTGACACTGTGTCATTGTGATTGTGTCATGTCGACACAACGACAATGACAATGACAATGACACAGACACATTCGCGCTTGCGCGAATGTGTCTGTGTCATCGTGATTCATCGATGACATCGTGACATTCGCGCAAGCGCGAATGTGACACAACGACGAAGACAACGAAGACACACTGACACTGTGTCATTGTGATTGTGTCATGTCATTGACATTGACACAACGACGAAGACAACGAATGATGAACGTCACGTTCGATGAACGTCACGAGTCACGTGACCCTGACTGAGTTTTCACTTCAATAAGATGGAAGCGATACAGTTAAATACAAGTTAGGCGAAACGATTCGTACGATATAATAGCGTCTATCTGGTTATGCGCGCGCGGCGAGCGATACGTGTTTCCCGTGCGAGGGTGCTCAGAGTGTGTGTCGGCTGCCGGCGCGCGAGTGCCGCTCCTCGGTCCTCCGCCCCCGCGCTCCGCACCGCACCGCGTGTTGGCAGCGCCTTGTACTCGCCTTGTACGATGTCGCCACAACACTATTTAATTGTTTGAGTCATACGTCGCGTGACCGCAAGTGTGTTCTTTTGTCGTCTCTTGTTTTACGAGCAATGTATAAAAATTAAATAAGATCTTACGCTTTTTCGACGTCACGTGACCCTGACGCGAGTTTGAAAGTTTTTACCCACCCAGCGCCGCTAAAGAAGTTTTCACTTCAAAAAACATTTTTGCAGAACTTTACAATGTATTGTGACTACAATTCGGTACTAAAGGTTAGCTTAGTCCATACGAACAGCAAAATATAAAAACCTACTTCAGATAAGTAGGTACTGTATTCACCTAGTCTTTAGAGTACAATTTATAAGATTTAACAAAATAGCGTTATTTTAGCAGTCCGTTAGACTCGGCGTCAATGGGCTTGCGATCTGTCACGTACGCACGTTACAAACCGTACGAATGTGTTGTATGGCTCGTGCTGGCTGACGCGGGCTGGATAACCTATCGATAACGACTCGATAACCGCAGATAATCGACGACCTCTCGCCACTTCTATCGATACTTCTAGCGCGTAACACCACTATTTTCCATTTTTTTTTAAGATTTGCGTTATTTATGGGCAGTTATTAAAACTTATTTTAAACTGGTTTGGGATATTTTAAAAGTAAATAAAATGAGTAAATAGTTATAAAACAAACACCTCCGCCGGTTCTGTGTTTCTATATAATCTATCTATTTCGTGTTGACGTTTGCAACTACATACCTAAATCCTACTGAACAGATAGACGGGAATAGGTAAATGGACAACATAGATGTACTTATAGTTAGTGAGAGATTGATATGATAATTAAAAATGTCAGTAAAAATCAAGCCATCTAAGTATTATCATCAAATAACGCTTCAAAAGGATAGCTTACTCGTACACAAAAATTACTAATATATATTGTTAATAAAATTTAAAAAAAATACCTAGTTTTAGTAGAACATTCATTTTTTCTTTTGGTATAGATTTATCTGTTAAATATTATTATGTTTACTGGTTTTTAGTGCTCCGTGTGCTTAATTTAGAAATAACAACAGGTTCCCCACTCAGCCCTAATGAGAGTTTTGGTGTAAAGTGCTTGGCGCCTGGCGCGACAACGTCAGATGTGTAGTCTTTAAGATGCTTTGAACTGCACTACGTCCTGCATAATGTTATAAAAATATGGGATGGGATGATTGGGAAGAGATGACACATTGGATGGATTTACTGCCTCAGTCACTTTATAGCTAGCCATAATTTTTAATTTTGAGCACTTTGTCGTTAACTTTTTTGATGATTATCTAACTGTTTGTAAGAACCAAAGAAACTAAAAGTGACAAACAAATTGTTTTTCAGTAAAATAATAGAAGTGACGCGCGTCGTCGTATCGACGATCGATAACCCGAGGCGCCCTCTGGACCTCCGATAAGGGGAGTGCAACTCCACTAATGAACCACCGCAGGTAATTCTCGTTTTAATTACCCAATAAACACGGAAAAATATTTTAATGAGGTTATCTATGAGAACCTTTTAGGATTATTTTAGTTTTGGGTGAAATGTTTTGGATAAAAAAAATATTCAAAATAAAATTAAAAGCGGCAAATGAGTGAATGGTTTTTTTAACATTTCTACTTATGTGCCTATTGATTAATTAGGAAGCAAATGTATCGCAGTCAAATTTGGAGTAGTGCTCAACCAACGTGGTAGAACGGTGAGGTTCCTGGCTGCAGGCGCACTTGCGACTGTGACGCACCGCGAATGAACAGAATGGAATAGAAAATATGTATTTACAATAAGACACTATTTAACATTAAAATATACAAAAAGAGTAGGAGTAAGATGCTGTAGTTAGACCCGCGCAGCCTGCATGCATCTTTTAAATAGTAAAGTAAAGACTAATGTTATCAAGGATTAGATAAATAAAATGTGGATGGTACCACGACGGCCTAAGTAGATATTTGAATTTCTCCAATAAAATATGAAAAGTTACCTATCGTCGTCGCCGGCCGCTGGTTTTGCCGTTAAGTGAGCATGTAGCCTAAGTTGTCGCGACGTCTGCGCCGGCGCCGGCATATTTTTGTTAATTATCAAATATATAATATACCTACGGTTGGATCATACCGGAAGGCATTTTACTGACACAGTTTTAAATAAAGTATATCAGAAACACTATCCGACATATTATTAACAATTTGTCAATAAGCAAACCTTAACTCTAAAGGAGTTTTTTGAATAAAATCTCACGGATACATCATTAATTATATTTTTTTACCAACGTACTTAGTTTATTTGAATTTGACATGATTGGGACGAATTTGATGCACATGCAAAAGATTGTTCCGCAATAGCCCTTGACAGAGGGAACTGGAGAGAAGAAAGGGAGGCCTTTACCCTGCAGTGGGACACTACACGCGGAAAATGAATAAAATGTACTTAGTTCATTGATTAACACAGATAGTTACTGTGTAAGATAGGTGACTAGTGGAGGTGATAGGTGGTGATAGGTAAGAATGAATGACGCACGAGGATGACCCGCGGTGACCCGCACGCGTACTTACATATCGACTCAAGTTATAAGATTACTAGCACTAAGGACGGTCTTATACGGGCAACTTGTTGACCAACTATCGCCTGGCTACTACCGTCGATTTGGTAGTCTTACGTGAAGAGAGATTTTTATAAATGAATCAGATGTTGGTAAGCCAACCAACGACTTTTCTGTCTAAGCTGTTTAGCAGAAATATGAATTTGATAAACTTTAAGATGAAAAATTGAAATCGCAATATTCTTATAGTGTAACCTACCCAGGTATTAGCACATTCAGAGTCGCATATCCACCGCTTGGTGTGCGTCCTGAGTGTATCTTTATGAGTGCTATTTGAGCAACAAAATCAAATCAAATCAAACATAGATAAATTAGCTTACCTTTTTCGTATAGTCATGCTGACAGCGCTATATAATATAGTTTGATAATACCTTTTGTGTGTACTTATTGAATATTTTTTTAGAGTTAAACAAATATTGCATTTGAGTGTTATTATTATTTTGTCTTAATTTTAGTTCATGTGTTTGTTAACTTTCTTAATTAAAAGACAATAAATAATTGCCTGTTGCGTGTCGTCGTCACGTTATTCTGATCCTTACCTACGCTTACTCTGATTAAAGTTGCCCGTATGAGATAATATATTATTCTAAGATCAGACCACCACACATTTATATTGTAACTGTCCAATCCGTTTTGTTTACGAGCATAATTACGTATGCTCTTTAAAAGGAAAGAATCATCGATTACTTATAAATAACCATCGAATTCATATTGTCTCGTTTCCGTAGCTACTGAGAATATAATAGAATACAATAATTTAATGCTAGAATGGAGTAATATAAATGAAAGCGTGATTTTCTCAGTCATCCTTTAGTCACCGATGAAAATTAGCTGGTCTCAGTATGCACTAGGCCGAGTTGCAGCGGCCAGTGCTTTGTTTTGCCTTCAAGATGTCAGTTGCCGCGCTAGCCTGTCCTGTTACAGTCCAATATTTTACTATCATCATCATCATTTCAGCCCGTTGGCACCCACAGCTGAGTAGGTATAGGCCTCCTCTTTATAATGCCATTATTTTCGGTCCCTTGCGACTCTCATCCACTTATTCCCGGCTCGCTCCATAATGTCTTTGGACCATCGCGCATCGGGCTGGTGGTAAATTTTACTATACTTACGGAAAAAATCCGAGAATCATGGAAATTGAGATATTCCGAAAACAATGTTGTGAAGGCCCACCCACACGAATGGGTGTGGTAGCGTTGAAAAGGATATTAAAAAAGGCTTTATTTAATTCTCAGATTGTTTAAAAATCCAACTGGAAATGGAGTTATTGCTGAAAAACATGTAGTATTGTACCTATTATATAATTATGATGATGGGTAGTTGCGCCCGTGAGTTACCCTATTGAGGTCTAGTCTGAAAACCAGCGCTTTCGCTGAGATTGGATCTATTTGACAGCACTGGCACGGTGATAGTCTTTTTATCTTCTATTTTTATTGTTTCTCTACCATTTTGTAACCAAGTGTTTGTCGAATAAATAATTTCTTATACCCTAAAGAAATAAGTACAGTTTTTCGGAAATATAGTACGAGATCCGGCTGCAGAATTACTGGAGGAGAATATATATTTATCAGGTTGCCTAGCAAAATTTGGCCGCCAGTATGTTTAATTAAAATATTTTTTTTTGTTTTTTGTTTTTTGGGAAAAAATATCGTTCACTTGTTTTTTGAATAAAATAACGTCTACATCATGGCAATTTATATGAAGATTCAAAAAAATCACGGTTGCCGTTGCGTACTTGGCCGCACCTCTTCGCAGCCAGGTGTAAACAGGTATGATTTCGATATATTTATACGTGCATAACGTTTATTTATTAATTGCATATCAAATTAAAGCTATGTTTTTTTCCATTTTTTATCATATTGTCTGCTTAATTAAATCTACCCGCAAATAAGGGTTGCTGATTTTTTTGAGTCTTCATATTAATTGCCATGATGTAGACGTTATTTGATTTAAAAAATAAGTGAACGCTATTTTTCCCAAAAAATAATTAAAAATAATTTAATTAAACATACTGGCGGCCAAATTTTGCTAGGCAACCTGATAAATATATATTCTCCTAATTATAAATATACATAAAAATTTGGTTTTCAGCAAAAAACAGATGAGAAAAACAGATGAGAATCCTGCAGCCGGATCTTAGACTAATATCTCGATTTCACTGGGACAGATTTTTTTCATAAGAAAAGTAAAAGGTTTGTTGGAGGTTGCCATTTTAAAGGCCTTTAAAATCCCTTTTAAATGGCAATCCTGATCGACGAGTTTTTTTGTCGTGGCCCACTTTCCGTAGGGAATTGCCCATTCTCCTTTGACTAAAATAGTGCAGTTTTTGGCCGCATTTTTTTTGACGACCAAAGTGGCCAGGCGTTTGTAGCAATTGATGTCCATAAAGGCTGCATTTAGTTCATATGAAATGCAGAGGGAATAAACAGCGTTTACTAAAGTTATTAGGTACTAGCTGACCCGTGCCCACTTCGTTGGGCATTCGACCGTTTTTACTGCGATTCGCTTTGCAAAATGGACTATCACGTAAAAACCTTTTTATTTTTCGGATTTTTATATAACCTATGACACTCAGCAATAATGTGGCATTCTATTGGTGAAAGAATTTTTAAAATCGGTTTAGTAGATCCCGAGATCACCCCTTACAATTTAACAAATATACAAACACACAAACTGTACTTCTTTATAATATTAGTATAGATAAAGGCCATACCAACACTGTCGCGCTTGACCCCAGGCGCTTTACACCAAAACTCATACTAGGCCTGTGGTAAATAACACCTACTAAGTTTGCCGTACCTACCTATGTTCATACAAATTAGTCAAGCGTAGGTTTAGAATGTTGTATGATCATACCGTAACTGTGCTCCCAGACTATCGTTAGCACATTAGTAGGTTCGGTTTCATTTTCAGAGCGTCAATGCAATGTCTGTTGTATAACAATGCCGTACCTTAAAGTTCCGTTCATACCTAATAAGTTAGTGAAAAAAGAGTTGGTTTAAAAATATTTTAAAGTCTGGTGATCTATTTAGTCGGGCATAATATTTTAAAAATCAAAAATGATTTATTTGAGCATTAACTTTCATAGCTGGACCTAGTTTAACTAATTTATCAAGAAATTGCTTTGCAGTTAATTTGCGATTAACTTATGTAGTTTTTAAATTTGGTTATAACAAAACTTATTAAGGTGGTAAGAGTTCAGAATGTTGAGGTCACATTAAAAAAAATAGATGATAAGTAGCGGCGGCAAAAATATTCAACGATTTTTATAACTCCACCGTAGCACCGTAGCGAAATCGGTTACAAAAATCTACACTCCTTTGCAAAAAAAACGGGCACTTTCGATTTTTTCCGCTACTTCAATGAATATTACAAGAAAGTGGTTTTGTTCATTTGACGACGTATTGGCATGTTATTTGAAGAATCCTGGCACGTTTCAAATTTAAATTTTAAAATTAACAAAAGTAAAATAATGGTTATTGTGGATTATTGTAAAATTGCTTTATTATTGGCGTGAATTGCAGAAACGATTCTTTACTGATTCCTAAATTTTTGTAAATTTTAGGATAATTGCTGCAAATTAAACCATTTAATCTTTCTTTTTACGTTAAATACCACTTTCCGATATGAGTGATAAAGCGATAAGGGCCGGTAAAGCTATAGCCCTACTTGAAGAAGGTTGTTCGCAAACTTACGTGTCTCAGCGGTTAAACGTAAGTCGTTCAACTGTCCAGAGGACTTGAAAACGGTATCTAGAGACTGGTTCGGTGAAAAGAAGACCCGGTTCGGGAAGAAAACGATGCACAGAACCGAGAGATGACCGCTTTTTGGCGAGTCAGGCGTTACGGAATCGCAAGGCGTCAAGTGTGGACCCGAAGAAAAGCCTTGAAGAGGTAAGAGGAGTACAATTTAGCTTATGGACGGTCAGGCGGAGGCTTTTGGCTGCCAATATCAAGAGTTACCGCCCGGCCCGGGGCCCTAAATTACTCCGTGTGCACCGTGTTGCTCGACTTCAGTTTGCTCGAAACTGTGCTTCATGGACTTTAGAGGACTTGAATAAAGTATTGTTTGCTGATGAAGCTAGAATCTCTTTGTGTGGAGAGGACCGACGCCGGCGAGTGCTGCGAAGACCACGGGAACGCTATGCGGAAGTGTGTTTCGAAGAAATCACTCCCTATGGCGGAGGCTCCGTTATGTTTTGGGCTGCAATTAATTCGATGGAGCGTACGGAGTTAGTTTTCGTAGAAAAAGGAACACTCAATTCACACAGGTACATAACGGAAGTCCTAATTCCATATGCATAACCCGCATTGACTGCACTTAAAGAAGATTCCATTTTTATGGACGACAATGCTCGCCCGCACCGTTCTAACGACGTGTAAGCGTACATGCAAGAAGTTGGAATCCGTCGTTTAGATTGGCTAGCTCGAAGTCCTGACCTCAACCCAATCGAGCATGTCTGGGATGTTCCTAAGAGACGGGTAAGATCAGTGCTACCTGCTCCACAAAACATCAGGGAGCTAAAAAGAGTCGTTGCAGAAGAGTGGGATCGTATTCCACAAAACGTTATAAAAAAAATGTGGAAACCATGCCCAGAAGGATTCAAGCTGTGATTTTGGCAAGAGGAGGTCACACTCGTTATTAGATTTTACATTTGTAACCTTATTTAATTAAAAAAGTAAAAAAATCTTCTTGTCTTTATTGCCGACCACTTCTTATTGTTTGGCCGTGTACATCGGTTTTAAAGAAATCATCGATAATTAATAAAAAAAATTGCCAGAATTCACTTCACGCGTATTAATTTACACGATTATAAGGATACAGACGACGTCAAACAACTAAATCTAATTTAATTAACTGAAATCGCCCTTAGAACCTAAATTTCCTTAGGTGCCCGTTTTTTTTGCAAAAGAGTTTATTTATTTATTTTTACGGCTGTTGATGTCAGCTGAAAGGACTTTTTAACTTTTAATGAGTTGTGAAAATGTAATAGTTTAGCTTTACTTTACCCATGTATAAAGCGTATTATCGTAAGTATGTGGTACTGACCAGCATCCATGGCGTACCCCACGGCGGCGGCGGCCGCGTGCAGGGCGCCGTACTCTTTGCCGTCCATACCCCCCAGCATCGCGCACTCTCACTGCACCATCCGCACCGAGTCGCAACGAGCCGCACCGAGTCGCACCGAGTCGCACCGAGTCACCCCGAGCCGTGCGTTCGCCGCGGAACGCGCTGCCACGACGTGTGTCGGCGGCTGGCGCCGGCGCACGCACCCCGCCCCGCCCGCCCGCCGCCATTGGCGCGCGTCGCCCAATCACCGCGCTCCATTTCAAACGCTTTCCTTTTTCCATGTCGCGTTCTATTTGAAGCGTGTTGATGCATCTTGGTATTCCATCGTTGGATTTTCAACTTTATAGACGTAAGACAGAGTTTAAAGTAAGGTTGGCGACGACAGAGAAATATGTCTGTTTTCCCATTCGGTCGGATACGCTCGGGCAGTGAGCGCGACGAGAGCCGAGGAAAATGCGTCCCGCTCGAGTAGGCAGGGTACCCGCACTTATGTGGACGCTGCGCTGGCGAAGCTGCTGATGCCGGGCGGGGGGGAGGGGGGAGGGGGGAGCTTCGTGTCGCGGCGTATAGCTACGTACCTAACGTACGCTTTATGTAACACTGTGACGAATGTACCGTGTATATGGCGTTTGTAATTGATATTTTTATGTTCGTTAAATTGTATTTCTAACACGCTTATGGTTTCACTTCTACTCGACTCAATTAACACACGTGTTTGAGCTTGCGGTACGTCGTTCACTTATTACATTTCCCTTTGTTATAGGCACCCACGTTATGTTAAATAACGTAAACTATTTATATGAAAACTACATTTTATCATAGAAAGACTTGGCCTCTACGCTAATAACTTATGTACGAGATGAGCTCACTTGACTCTCGCTCGCTGACACACATTAAACCGGGCTAAGTAGCTCACTATTTACATTAGGTACCTAATAGAAAACTCAATGGAAAACAGCATCTAGGTACTTACCTATCTACAACTATTAACTTTCTAAAGTTATTGTACAAATGATTGTGTATTTCAGCATAATGCAATCGCTTCGCGACAGAGCACAGAGCAGCGCCGAATTCGTGCAATTAACAGCACCGTGCTCAATCAAGCAAAAACGCATCAGTCGCGCCGGCGGACTGACGGCGGCGCTCGTATTTCTGCTAATTACCACAAATATGTCGTATATTACAAAAACATTACAAAAAATGCTTTATTATGAAAAAGACTTACAAAAACAGCTTTATACTGTGCTGTCGGCGGATGGAAACAAATGACTGGTGAGCAAATGATGCGCGAAGACACGCAGACACAAACGCACCGCACCGCACCGCACCGCAGCGCAGCTTCACTGTTGACCTTTGTCTGAAACCTCCCGTTATAGAGTTTATTTGCGGAAGTGGTTCATCATTGTGGAGGTAGCCAGTTGAAGCCGCTCATTTAAAATCTAAAACTTACATATATCTGGGAATTATCACTTCTGATTTTAATATGCCTCCATCCGTTTATAAAACGGACAACTTTGCCTGTGTGAAAAGTTAATTTTTAATATAATTCTAGTCAAATCGGCGTTTCAAAGTAAAAAATGGAAGAAATCGATAGCAACACAATTTATTCCAATTGTTTAAATTCGAACTTTGAATTGATAAGCAGATGAAATGAAATAGACATTGAAATAACTTTACACGCCATTAAAATATACAAGTAATATTTATGCCTACTTACTATTCAGCATGTAATTTTAACATTGATATACATATAAATCACACTTGGATTTATATGACTTAAAATAAATCTACCACGGAAGTCTGTCCCAAATACATAAAAAATTAAAACGGAAATAAAATATCAATAACAAGCTCGTTTGTCCGGAATTATTTTAAATTTTTACAAGAGTTTTGCGTTTCTTGTGACGTTAATAGTTGCGGTTATACCTCATTGTTGGTGCTCACGGCGCGTGGTTTATGTGCGATTGTGCCGCGGTCTGCGGGGCCAGATTGGACCCTCGCCTCGCCCACACTGTGCCCCTTTATCTTTTCCATTGAATTTCAATTTATAGTTGTCGTTAAATCGATATTTTTCGCAGCTTTTCTTTGTTTCATTAGGTTATCGATGGAATGTTATCAAGAACTGTACTTATGAAAATGTATTTCAATATTAGAAATAGATGATAGATTTGATTTTGTATTTGTTTTTATGATTAATGAAATTATTAAAAATAATGGAATTCATTATGTGCATTTCTATTGTAAAGTATTTTAAAGGTAACTTTACTGACAGGTGTTACAGCTCAGTTCTCTGCTTTCCATGCCAGAAGGTCGTGAGTTCAATCCTTAGCAAGAACACGTATTCATATGATACATTGATGTCTGTTCTATGTCTGGGAGTTACATTGGAATTCCGTGTAGGAAGGTAGGTACACATTTATGAAAGAAATGTGAATCAGCTAGTATTTTATCATAAATTGAAGTTCGAATCTGGCTTTGCTTAGTTTGGGGCTACATGGTAGTGTTTGATATATTCATGAATTTTCATCAGCACATCATTTTTTTCTCAGACTTGATGGTTTAAAAAATAGCACGTACGTATAAAAATAACGTGTACATAGCCATGGGTTAATCAAATCCTATTAGTAACCATACAAAAACAAAAGTGTAACTCTTTGGTCTCAACTTACGTCAGTTTCAATAAGCTTTGTGCGATTGTTTCATCTGCGCCTGCACCGTCGCGCACCGCGGACCGCGACGGAGATCCCTTGCCACTATTAATAGCTGAAATACACGGGCTTAATGTCTTCTGATGGAGTTTATGACTAATAACTATAAAATTAAGATGTATGGGATACTTGTGATATTCTGGAGAAGAATAAAATATAGATTTTAAGCTTAGTTACAGTAACTTTGATACCGTTGGCACAACTAACGAAATGGCAACATTTCTTTTAAGCGAACCTGTATTTTATGTAATTGCAGAATGTAAATTGTACTCAAAAAAATTACTAGCTATTACTAAGGTATATTATGCTGAATGCTGTAGCTATTAACACAAATCATTATTTACCTTCTCCTCCTAGTATTATTGTGACAAATCTCTACACAAAATCAAAAGCAGTAAGTACCTCCTCGTGTCATTAATATTTGTCGAACATGATGAGCTCAGTGCCCCAACGGTACACTAAAAATACTCATGCTCATACTAACATGCCTGTATTCTGTGGCCGGCGCAGTACTAAGTGCAGTGTATTCTGTGATGGCACTTCCCAACCGAGCATGCGCCTCAGATCTCAGCGGCGGGCGTTCCGCGCCACTGCTCCCCGTAATAGTGCCGCCTACCCTACTCTTTACCACACACTCTACATTTCAAAACCAACCTTATTTATACACAGATTGAGATAGCTTACGCTTGCGCGGCACTCCAAAAGCTCTTAAAACTTCGAGCTTCGGAATAAGCAAGCGTGTGCGTTAGTTGCACGGTCGGGTTTCGCTCGCGACGAGCACAAAGGGCGTAGAGACAACGGAAGCGGCGTCGTTGATGGTATCGCGTTCTTTAATTAGACGGTATAATTAAAACGCGGTCTAAGCGATAATAACGATAATTGGATCATCAATTCGACTTGCGATGGTCTGTCTTCGCAATGCGCTTTATATCCGCTCAGCTATTTGGTGGAATGGGAATTTGTTAATAGGTTGTGGGTACTTACTACGAGTTCATGCCCACTCATTTGTTTACAAAAATAAATGAAGTATTCAGATATTTGTAAGCAGTTCCTGTTGGTCATTGAACCTCGCGCATATACCTACCTAGGTACCTTATGCACTTACTAGGCAATAGGTGAGTGCCACGGGTGACACGAGAAAATGGGTGGGTTTTTAGTTTCCTCATCAGATAGGCTGACTCAGAACAAACTAAGTACTTAGGTACAGTAACTTTAAAATAGTCGCTTTTATATTACCCCGACTGTGTGAAGTATTGTGTATAACAATGTAGATTATACATATAGTCAGTTTTTTTTATGGTATTGAGTAGGTACTACAAAAGTGTGGTGTGAAGCATGGGAAAGTTCCCTATGAGTAAGTCCACGTTCCCGCCCAAGAAAGAGAAAGCAAAGAAAGAACAAGACCTTTTTTTATTCTTTTTTTTGTCTCTCTCAGAGACAAACAAATACGACAGGATATACAGGGTGTCCGATTTCAAAGCTCCCGAATTACGTAATTAACTGTTCTCGTACAGTCAGTGAAATAGTTATTGGTATAAATTGATTTTCGTTTAGTAGCTGTCGATACCTAAGTCACCACAGACGACGGATCATTTACATTTCGACTCTACATTATTCTATCATCTAGGAATTAGTAGATGTAGGTAACAGTTGAACTTGCGCTCTTTGTTCTAGCTTCAACTACGAAAAATACTTCCATGTCTCGGGTTATGGCTCTTTTCAACTACAGTGCCTACCGGTGGCTAAAATAAATAAATAAATAATAAATAATGCTGGACAATCCACACAACATCATCTAGCCCCAAGCTAAGCAGAGCTTGTATTATGGGTACTAGAAGACTGACATACTTAATATAATACATTACATAGATAGATATTTTTTATTATACATATAATACCCAGAACACCCGGAATAAATATTTGCAGAACATACAAACATTTATCCCGAGGCGGGAATCGAACCCGCAACCTTCCGCATCGCAGGCGGACCATCGCCGCGCCACATCGGTCGTCATCAAATGAGGGGATGGGTTCCGTAAATTGGACCGTTTTTGGACCATCATGGAGACCTACTGATTGTTATAGCAGAAGGATATGTCAAGACTTAAACTGACCAACACTCGGACACTTCTGCCACGACACACGAGTGCTTGTTTTCATTCTAGCGTGATCCGTAAATTAGACCTCACACGTACATTGAAGCTGACTGTACAACTGTCAGTTCTCTGTACATTGTCAAATGTGACAAGAACATGACAGCTGTCACACATGCTACTTATTAAAGTGTGTGGCGCCCGCGCCCGCGCCCGCGCCGTGCAACGAACAATGTGCTCGGGTTGCTGCTGCGGAGACTTACATGTTTGGTAACACCGAATGGGATCGGTTTAGGGTTTTATTTGTGAAATTTCACAACCCAGCAACATTAATGAATCGATTTTCTAAACACAAATGGCAGAAACAACTCCTGAATATACTGTAAACTTCCTGAAAATACAAAATTGTAAGGCAAGTACCTACCTACTCATTCTGCGGCCTAGAAATGTATCTACAACAGGGTGAGTGATCAAAATAAACGCGTCTAGACGTAACGTGAATTTAAGATAAACCTGCTTACCTGTATAACAATAAAGTTAGTACTTAGTTAGATTTAATATTCCGATTAAAGCTTGCATTGGTGTTTAGGTAATTATTTATTTATGTTTATTGTACCGTTGAAGTAATTTTTTGTTTTCCCTTAGGTCAGTATCTAAAGTAGTATAGGGTTATTTTAGACGAACATGACATAAAGCCGGCGGCACACGGCGCGCAGCGACGCGCGACATCGCGTTCGCTCGAGCGCACATTCGCGGAAGCGTTCTTTCATCTGTCACAGAATACACCACTGTCACTACACGCACTAACTGTTGTTAAATCTGTGGCTGTTGTGGAAACTCTCGGAACCATTCATAAATAGCTGACCGCTGACAGTTCGCCCAATTTGATTTATGAGCGCGAATCATTTGATAAATGACTTGTGTACGAGCGTTGCCAAACGTTGACTTGTTAAAATTAAATCAGTTGAGTCTAGCCAGGCACCTACATTAATACACGAGTTTTTATTAGGTACATAAGCAGAAACGGTTTACATAACTAGGTAAGTACCTACTCTTTTACGAAACCTTCAAACGGACGAAATGGTAAAAAGTTTAGTTTAGAACCTATTGAACAATCTTTGTTCTTGTAATATAATTGAATGGAAAATTAATAAGGGTCAATCATAATAGAATTATTATTCTGTATCTCAATATCTTAATTGAATGAGTCATT
This sequence comes from Ecliptopera silaceata, assembly GCA_932527185.1. Classification (NCBI taxonomy): domain Eukaryota; kingdom Metazoa; phylum Arthropoda; class Insecta; order Lepidoptera; family Geometridae; genus Ecliptopera; species Ecliptopera silaceata. The sequence continues at coordinate 223,228 of OW052208.1, read as the reverse complement.
TAAGTGCTAGCATAACTAATAATCTATCTATCTCACATAATATAGGTACTCATTAATAAACTACGTATTTGTACGTCCAATTAAATGTCCAAGCACCTGAATCGCGTTACAGATTACCCAGTAACCGTCGCCACAGCATCACAAAAACTTACTATTAAAAATGTACAGATTATTATAACAGTTAGTAGTACAATGTCACAGAGTATTGCACAGTTAGTGAGGTTTAGTGGTGCGGTCCGACTCAGGCCATTTGCGGCGCGCGACACACCTTGTTACCGCCACATGTAGCGCGGCGTCGTGCGACGTGCGTCGTGCGTGGTGTGGCGCAGCCGCGCGTACCGCCACCGACACGCCGCGTCACGGCTACAGACACGCTACGTCACGGCTACGCATACGCTACGCTACGGTTACGGACACGCTACGCTACGGCTACGGACACGCTACGCTACGGCTACGGATCCGTGCTACGCAATACGACAATAAGAAATGAGCCTGTAAATTCGCATGTTTTTTGTACAGATAGCCGACTAAGTTTTCGACTAACAGCAGTTGAATCGAAAAACTTTAGTTATTTTAGTTTTCACGTATTTATGCTTGGATTGGACCCATTCGTTGTTTGGAACTTTTACATTACACCAATATTATTTACGATAAGTTCAATTAATAATTAAACGTAATTTTTAATTATAAATAAGTATGTAAGTAATTATTCTAAATGTTTAAAAACAGAAGGAATGTAAGCAGTGAACTCTACGAAAGATATTTATAGTAACTCGTTGACCGGAAGTCATATTTCCTGTAAAATAATTCGAATACACGAGCTATTCTGTGTGTAAATCACTGTAACGCAGATTCGCTCAAACTGTTCTCAAAAGTGTATGTCTAATAGCTACATTTCAGTCGTGTTTACAGACGCTGACTTACCAAGATTTATTCAATTCGTTTCGGGAGAGATGTATCCAAAATATTATTAATATAGCTGAAACACGTTTCAGTAATGAAAACAACGTTTAGTCGCGGTTTTTTTCTTTTCAGGGTTCCGTGACAAGGGATATTTGTAATGGGTATCGCAATTAATCAGAGCAAGCGTTTTACAGCGGGGCGCGGTTCCGCCAAATACGTCGCGCGGAGTGACAGACGAACGGACAACATGGCGGTTGTTTTGTTTGTGCAAATGGCGATGGCGTGGCTGCGAGACGCGTTTGATCGCGAGGCGAATTTAGTGATTCATTGCCTGATGCCGAGCACCTGCAGACAAATCGCCGCGCCTAACTTGGCGCTTTGCGAAACCGCCTTGCGAACGTGCCAGGGGTATGTTTCTGGTACAGCCTTTGCGGCTTTCCATCTGCCAATATCTTCTAATAATTATTTCAATCATCTGAATTATACCTACCGCTTGCAACGGTTTGTAGATAGCACCAACTACAGTGAGTTTTTACTTTTTACGTAAATATTTTAATCCAAGTAGGTAGGTACCTACCTATTTACCTATCGGTTGTAAAGTAATGCAAAGATGGAGTTAAAATCATATTAACTTAGTTGCTATGTAGAAGAGGAGCACAATATTCAACAGGGAGTATAACAGTGTATTGATACTTCGTAAAAATAAACAAGAGTGATCCGCGTCAGTGGCCGTCGGTTCCGCTGGAAGCAGTCCATCACCAGCGCGGCGGCGGCGGGACGCGGAGACGCGGGGTTTCTTCAACAAAGGACAACCTGAAAGTAAGCTGGATACAGTCGCTGTCATAACACATTCATAATTATAGTAAATAAGTACTTAATTAAGTTTGTAAAATTTGGTTTTAAATAAGTAAATAAAAAATAAAACAAATAAAAAATTCAATATTTTTTTATTGATACAACTAATTGTGTACCTATAACTTTCCGTTTATCCACGAAACTAATGTGAACTAGGTAGTACCTAGTATTTGTTTTTTTTTTTCAGGCATGTTTTACTGTTTGGTTTACAACACAATGAAACGAGTAACACCTAGGTTCTTTAAAATGCACCTTCAGACCGAAGATCACATCATCCATCAAAGTTCCCTTCAAAATTATAATAACTTTCAGAATTAAATATTCTTAAACGTCTTTGATGTTACTAAAATGTTAAACATCTATTATTTGCTGAGAGTTCGCATCGCGCCTGTCCCCGCACCCGTTGGGGCCATTTTTCATGCACGCCTGAACGCTCGGCCGCCGCGGCCGGATTTAGCTCGTCCCAACATTTCAGCTAATTGATTTTTTCAGCTGACTGTACTTGGCTGCACATATTACTTGTTCTGTGATGATAGGTAGGTTCTCCGTAGTTTGGCAAGGTGAAAAAGCCGGATAGTACTAGATTAAGTACATTCCCATCGTACAAAAGTTGGCTTGACTTAGCGTAGGTATTTAATCGTTTTTTTTTCTTCAGGATTATGAGGACAATGGAAATCCGAAAATAATAAATTTGTATTAAATCGATGTATAAAATAGGCCTAAAATAGTTTTTTCCTTAAAACTTCAAGTAGAATATATCTTTAGCAGTCAACAACATCATTGTTGATTGCAATATCTTTTTTGTCAAACTTAACATTACCTATAGTATAAGTTAGACTGTAAGTGATATAAATTTTTACTGTGTGTGCTGTTGGCGTTGCCTATAAATAAATAAATAAACATAAGCTTAAAGGCACTAATTTAACACATAATATGTATGTAAAACTAAATAGATAAATAAATAAATGTAGAATATGGTGGTATTTCTTGTTAGGCCTATTGTGCCACAGTGGTACAAATAACCGCATGTTTGATGGCAAACAACAAAAAGCCGAACATTACCGTCTCGTTCCGTCAGTCGGGGCATCCCGGCGAGTGCTGCGGGAAGGATGTTCGCTTCGGTGGGAGTTAGCTGTTCTGGGTTCAAGGCGTCTTGTTGTACTAATGTTTACTATCTTACTTGACGTGTCGATTTGCTAGAGAATATTTGCTCATTGTGTTGTTAGGTACTGTTTAGTTTAACTTTTTAAGTTTAGCTTGTTGGCGTAAGTAGGATTTTTTATGAAGTACCAAGCCATAAGTTTCTTGCCCGTTCTTCTAGGCTCTGGTCGCGTGGAACTTGCACCTAGAATCACCTAGTAGGTAAGTATGTAAGACGATTCTAAATGATCCTTATGATTTTATTGAATAAAGAAATATTTGACTTTGATTTGATTTGAGTGCAATACTTAGTGAGGTACTAGGTATATTTATACAGCTACTTATGTATGGAAGTTGGAATATAAATTGTTAGGCGTAAGTTCCACCAGACTAATTTCAGCTCACGGCTGTGCCTTATAATTAGCTAAATAATTTAGCCACACTTTGCTTCAGGGCGCTACGCTGCATTTTGCGCTTTTTTATTTTGGATAGAGTTAGCCTATTGCGACTAAACCTACATAATACAACAGTCGCTCGCTACACATATACAATTATACATATATCTACAAATAGATAGGTGTATATCTACGGTGAATTATATATCATGCTACTTTTACAGAAAGTTATCTAGCGATTTACCTATTTAAGTACCGGAAACAAAAATACTTAAACTAAGTAGGTATTCTGTTTAAGTATCTAAAAATAAAATAGAATTGGTACAACTAAAAAAAAAACAATAAAATCACAAGGATCACTTTGAAACGTCCACATACCTTCCTACTAGGTGATTCTAGGTGCCTCATAGAAACAGATTTGTGTGCAAATAACAGTGGTTATGGCGCTCTATATAAATAGATTTATTCCCTCTTTCATTCGGACCGCGAAAGCGACAAGTCGTGTGCAGCGCTGCGCAGGAGTTCATCAACTTGAGACAGTACGAGGCGGCACTACCACGCGTGCGACAGAAACGGACATCTTTCTGTGAGTTTCGCCGTACTCGCGCATATTTTTACCTGAACTACTTGTTCTTGGTAAAAGTTCATAAGCGATAGCGGTTTGACGTCTAACATCGCCTCATTTTAAAGTATTGTTTTGTTTGAACACCTGTTCAAAATGGATAAATATCTTGTTGCTAGAAATCTATCTGACAAGTCGCCTAGCGAAAGTAGCATAAACCTAGCAGGCCAAAGTAATGACACCACTCCGCTTAGATCCGTCTACCTGAGACGCAAAAGAAGCAGAGAATTTGACTGTGATTCGGAACTGACTGCTTTTAAGGAAGAAATGACATCCATGATGGGAGCCTTGATGAAAGCTCAAGAAGCTGGACTAAAAGAACTATTTATTCCTACTTTGACCGATATTCAAAACACCAATAAGAGTATCGAAAGTTCTATCACCTTCTTGATGAGCAAAAATGAGGAACTCACGAAGAAAATAGTTCAGCTTGAACAACAGAAAAATAAAGACAAAGAATATATATCTATATTGGAAAATAGATTAGAGGATACTCAAAGATCAGCTAGGAAAAGTAACATAGAGATCAAAAACGTGCCGAAAAACAAGGTCGAGACCAAAGAAGATATGATAAATATGGTTGTGAAGCTGGGGAAGACCATTGATTGCTGCATCAATAAAACTGATGTAAAAGACATTTACAGAGTAAGAAATAAGAAAGATGGGCAAAACAACACTCCTATTGTAGTTGAGTTGTCCTCCACTATCTTGAAGACCGACGTGCTGAAGATGAGTAAGGCTCATAACATTAAAAACAAGGGTAAACTTTGTGCTAAACACCTGGGCTTCACCAAAAACGAAGATACCCCGATTTTTGTGTCGGAACAGCTGACTGCTAAGGGTTCACGGCTATATTTCCTTGCAAGAGATCTTGCCAAGTCGAAAGGTTACAAATTTTGCTGGACCTCCTTCGGACGGGTGTACGTGAGGAAAGATGAAAGCTCTGCAATAATAACGATCAACACTGAGAACCAAGTGAATGGCCTCATGCAAGTACAATGACTATCTCAGCGCTCAACAATTGTATTTTTTTTCATAAAGTCTTTTTAACTTTTAGAACTTTAATCTGTTCTTTTTGAATTGTTTCGATTGATTCTAAACATGTTTTTTCACATTCTTCTCACAACACACACACATACACAAACATAACACTACATTATTAGCAGCAATAAACCTGTTATATTATGTAAAATCAACACATTTCATTATCAAAACAACAGAGTGACCACGTACATAAGGAGTACTCATAACAATGTAGTTGTTAAATAACTGATTCTAGAACATGCCTCAAGCTTACACTTAGAATTAATCTGGAATTCAAAACTCATTCTTGCTATCACTTGTACCACACCACATAATACGCTTACGCACACCGGACAAACAATTTCAATTCTGACCTAGTTTTTAATTTTGTTTTGTTTAATTTTGCTTCATATGTTTTTATTGTTTTACCTGATGTAACTTTGTTCGTAATACCACGGATAAGGAAGAGCGGTATCTCCTAATACAGGTATTACATACTTAAAAGGAGGTATCCAACCACTGTATCTAGTTAATAATTTACGTTACTGAATAAAACATTTTTGTATTGTATTTTGTATTTTGTATATAGTAGGTATAATATAAATAACGAGCGACAGATCGGTGAGCTACTATTTATGCGGTGTTAATCAAACAGTCTCTGATCCGGTGCCATGTCGTGACGGACAGACGGACGGCTACACTACAACAATTGACTAGACGACTGCCTGTCAACGAAAATACCTCCAACATTTTATAAGGGATAGGAGTTGAGGCACTACTTACGATTATTACGATTACTTGTAATAGGTACTTAATAACTGACTATAGTTGTAGGTATACCCCACTAATAACTTCGACGACCAATGTGGCGCGGCGGGCGAAGGTCCGCCTGCGATGCAGAGGTTGCGGGTTCGATTCCCGCCTTGGGATAAATGTATGTACGATCTGCAAATATTTATTCCGGTGTTCTGGGTATTTTATATGTACTTACATATTATAAAAAAATATTTATTTTTTATTAAATAAATAAATACTTAATAAAATATCTATCTATGTAACATATTGTATTATGTATGTCAGTCTTCTAGTACCCATAACACAAGCTCTGCTTAGCTTGGGGCTAGATGATGTTGTGTGGATTGTCCAGCGTTATTTTTTTATTTATCTAAATAAACTACTAATAGTAAGTAATATAACAGTGAGTGGAGATGCGTGGGAGTTTCTCCTTGTCACCAAGACAGCGATAAATTATGCCGCTATTTTTATATTATCTCGCTATATTTAAGATTTGTTTATTATGTTTGTTTGTCGGCAAGTATTATTTTTATTATTTTTGTTCTCAAGAATTAACTTCACACATATCAATTTATTAGATAAATACATAAGAAATATTTAAGAACCAGTCGGAAACGTAGGTTTTACCTTAGTGGCGGCATTGGTGCGCTGAATAGCAATGCTATGATAGACATTGGTTTTATTTCGCAACATAAATATTTATAAATGAAGTTTCGAATTGCAACCATATTATGGCCTAACAGACTGAGCGACATGTAAGGTAGATTGATGCGGTTTAAAGAAGATAGCTACCACCCAACGTAACTGTTCCTTTTTGTTGGGTAACTGTATTTTTTATTAAGTATCTATATTAAGGTGTTTTTATATGCGATTCGAGCATGACTTCAATAAGAGAAAAAATCGTGAAGAAACCCGCGGCTCATTATGCTAAAACTGCAACGAAACTTCCAATAGGCTAACAATGACATCAAAATAAAACTAAGCTAAAAGTAAGTACCTAAACTGTGGTTCAGGCATTACTTCCGCCTAAAAAAACTCATGGCAGGAGTAAAAAGCTTCCGACTTGTTTTACTCCTGAATAGATAATAATACATTTTGTACAGCTTATTAGTGCTATCTGTTGTTGAGTAGCAAAAACATTTTCAATTATGTTTAGTGCCATCTATTCGTTTACCAGTAAAACAGCCTAGGCATACAAATATTAGGTGGAGTTGGAAAAATGAAACGTAAGCTTTAAATAGTCTATTCAGTGTATGTAGGTGTCATTGTCAAATTAAAAAGCCAAATCAATCTCGCAAACTTCACTCACGTCATGCACACGCACGAAGTTGGTAATAGCTAATTGCTATGCATCTTGTAAATGCAAAATAAATCACGGTTTTTACGATAATTACTGCGAAATGGGGACTGAAGTGGCTTTATCTTATACTGCATTAAGAGCTCAATTAGAAACTGAGAGGAGCAGTCTGTTTAAAATAGACGAAAACATAAAAAAAATTGTTCAAACAGGCAGCGGAAGATTCGCAAACGATAGGTTAGCTAGCAATTTTACCTTGAAACTAAATAATTACGGTCTTACCACTGCTAGCCACATAATAACGTGTTCTTGTAGATTCAACCCAACTGGGGACTACTCGAGAGGAAACCGAGCTGGCGGTCGCAATGCCTTTCCCGACGGAGGTAATAACTACAACAAAAATGACGAGCATTTCGGCAAACGGAAACAAGAAACCAAAACAGTTTTCAGCAGGTAGGCGCTAAACATGCGTGGCTTATTGTGATTAGATTCGCTAAATGCATCACTCGTACCTACATAGTAGGCTTTACATAAATTCGTACAAACATTGAGATATTGCTTCTAGTTTATACATTTAGTTATGACATCCTAATTATCATAGCAATATGATCTAATCAAACGGCATTGTGTAGTGTAATTAACCCTATAAACATACATACTTTGTTCTAATACAAGTAATCCCTTTTCAGGTTATCAGCTAAAGTCCATGACAGTGATGGCGAAGAAGAGCTGTCAACTTCTGGTCCAGCTCCAGTTGTTAAACGAGTCAAAATGCCTTCAGCAGTCACCAGAGAGCTACCGACCCGCGCTGCTGTATTGAGAGCTCAGGGCGGGGATGAACAGGCCAGGACAAGGAATAGGAGAATGTTTGGATCGCTGCTGGGAACACTACAGAAGTTCAAACAGGAAGAAATTGTATTACAGACTAAGGTATTAGAGTCCTCTTGTTATAAAAAATGAACATTAACTGATCAAGTTAGTCTGTATTTACATCAAGTATTAAACTTGATTTGGATGGAGTTAGCTGTGCTAAAGATAATTTTTTGACAAAATAACTGCCCTGAGTCCATACATGTTAATAATACTTGGAATTACTTTCAGGAAGAGAAGAAAGCTCAGGTGGAACGCAAAATAGAAGAAGCAGCTCGACAAGAGAAGGAACGAGAGCATAAAGAACGAAAAACACTATTTGCCGAGAGAGAACACAAGAAAGCTACAATAAAAGCTTTAGAGGCAAAAATGGCGCGCTTGGCCGAGTTCGAGAAATGGGAGGAATCACAGAAACATATAGGGAACTTCATCGTCACCAAAGCTAAGCCACACGTGTACTGGTTGCCCAAGAAGATGACTAGCCAAGCTGATGAAAAGTTGATGTCCAGTAGAATGTTCCATGAAAGTAAGTACCTACCTCTGGCTGGGCAAACTGGAGGTGTAGGTAACAAGCACTCTAGCTTGAAAACAATGATTGATTGTCTGCGTATGAGATGCTAATTATATAATATCCTACATTTTGATGTAATGCATGAACTATTTTTACAGCAAAGTATGGTCCATTGTACCGCAGTGAGTTTTACAAATTAATATATTTACTAGCTTAGTTCTTTCATAGTTATTAAGTTTTACGAAACAGTTTTCGTAAATTTTTAATAATTTCAGATTTCATGTCGAAAAAACGTGAGGAATTACAAGATGAGCTCCAGCGAATAGAGCAACGGGTGCTCCGCCCTCGCGGCCCCGGGGCCAAGGAGAACAAACCCACCGATAACAGTCACAACCTTGATGATAGCCAGCAGAGCCTGGACAACAGCCAGCTCAGCTTAAACGAGTCACTGAAACTAGAGGAGGGCGGGAAAAAACGGGACAAATTCGCAATGGATGTGGACAAAGATGACAGTGATGATGACCGGCATGATGAGATGGAGGTGAAGGTGGAAGACATTTCTCCAAAAAAAACAACAATGGACGTCACTAAAGAAGCAGAAGAGAAAAATGGTAAGGAAAAGACTTAAAAAGCGTCTAATTACATGACACAAATAACATATCATTTGCTTGTTTATAACAGTAAGAAGTACATTTTTGTTTGCAGAACCATCAGTACAACCAGCAGAAGAATGTACAACCCAATCCACTCCTGTCACAACAGGACCCTCACCTATGGAAGAAGATAATTGTATAGTAGATGCAGAAACTTCCAAACCAGAGGCACCTTCTGTTGCCGACAGCCCCAAACAATCAGAAACTGAGCAAAATGGCTTAGAGGAAATCAAAAATGCACTAGGATTAGGCTCAAAAACAGTAGAAATTCCATTCCTATCCTAACAATGATGATGACTAACAAATATAGTAATAAATTGTGGGTTTTACACAGCAATATGTATGCTACGTACTGGTTTTTATTTACATGAATTACACACAACACAATACTTGTAATGTGTGTGTAGCTGCTTAGAGAATAAACATCAGCCAATTTAAGCATGTTTTCAACCTAAAACATTGTTTTTGATTTTATATTAATATTACCTATCTTAAGTTGTGTCTTCAAGCCTTTTTCCTGGCTTTGACTTAAAAGACTATCCATAATAATTTCTTGGAAAATATAAGGTTCAGGATGAATTTATATTATTGTTTTAGATATAAAAGTTTAATACAAAGTAAAACCATTAATTTACAAAAGAATCACAGTTTTAAATAAGTTCAAGCAGTTGTAGGAATGATGGATAAATAAATACCTAAAGCTGATACACAACTAGTAATGAAGACCTCACATACCTACATAGTCAGTTAAAACATTCTTTTAAAATGCATCTGCCATTTTCATAGAGCCACAAGCTTATAATATGTATTATTATACTAGTTAGTTAAATAAGCAAAGTATTATGAATAGCAGTATTATTTTTGGAGGAAACAGCTAAGCTATACTTTTAATACAGGCGCACTAAGTAAGAATAAGTTCTCACTCGACTTACACTCTAACAAATCTTTGTTATTGGCTCTTATGAGGATGCTAGGCTAAGGTTAGCCTAGCATCCTCATATAACTAGATGGAAAGGTTCTTCTAATTTAAATATAGTAGCTAATCAAGAGTAAATATTCTAGAGGCGATATCATCGAGCATCCAGTTCATGCCTTCTAGAAGATTCTCGCCGGTGACGGCCGAGCAGCGCTCAATCCGCCAGTGATGTGTTTTGATGCCGTCCAAGTTTAATGCCTGGAATTACAAACAACATATTATGCATTGATGCATTCTTGTGATTACCATCTACTATGATAGTATCTATGCATATCATGGGTCCAAGTCCAAGCATCAAAGGCAGGGGTCACCAAATGGCGGACATGCCGCATGCAGTACGCCGACCCATTGTAAGCGGACCGAAATAATATATCCCACGCAGTATTTTTATTGACGTTAATTCGAAAAATTCCAGGCGAAGTAATGTCAATAGTTTGCACCAATTCCACTTTAAGCTTCAGACTGATAAATCAACAGTAAAAAATGACACTTTTCATTGTTAAGTAAATAAAATAAAATACTTTTGTAATTTTCGTGATTACCCCTGTTCGATAAATTTTGTTTATGACATGTGCCGCACTGGTTACTTAATTTCTTAAAATGGACCCCAAGCAAAACTAATTAGTGACCCCTGATCAAAGGTTTTTGAATAGTGACTCTGAAGGCCCGATAGTGTTGTCCCACTGTTTGGGGAAGTTCAATGGTGATGAAGGCCCAGTACTACTCCTATAAATTGACTCCCTGCTATGTTGAAATTTTCTATGTGTAATATCAACATAAGACAAGAAGGGTAGAGATTCTTCACAACAGAACTAAAATAACTGAGAGAAATAAATAAATAAAATTAAATAGGTATTAAGAGGATCACCTCTAACCCGTTTTAGAAATATGAAGTAGTTGTAATAATACTTGTCTGATGTCGTGCAGCGACAACGCGCCGGGCAGGTCGGCCTTGTTGGCCAGCACCAGCAGCGTGGCGCCCGACAGCCGCTCCTCGCGCAGCAGCGCGTGCAGCTCGCGCGCGCAGTCCGCCAGCCGCTGCGGGTCCGCGCTGTCCACCACCCACGTCACCCCGTCCGTGCTCTCGAAGTAATTCTTCCAGTATGATCTGGAACGTTTCATGATGATGTTTCTTTCGGCCCGCTCCGAGATACATAATTCGAATAAATTATCATTTTCTACCGATAGTGTGTAGGTAGGTACCGGTTACCTAGCAATAGAACGTGTAGCGATAAAATATAAGCATTAAAAAGGAAAAACCTCAGCGACTTCTGGCCGCCGACATCCCAGATGTTCAGCTTGTAGCCCTTGTGCTCCAGCGTTTTAATGTTGAATCCGAGGGTAGGAGAGATGGTGTCGATGCGTTCTCCGTTGAAGCGTTTCAGAATCGTCGTTTTGCCTGCGTTATCAAGGCCTCTGGAATATCATGCTAAGGAAATTCTACCAAAAAAAACATTAACAACTAGATTCTTGTTACACAGCATACAATTACAAACAATACATGGAACGATTTTGTAAAGGATACAACATTAGTATTCGCATTTCCTTCTCTTTTTGCCGTAGTTTCTTCAATATTGTGAGGAAGCCCATGGTGAAATACTATTCTGATAATTGAGAATTTCTTGAAAATTCTGCCAGATGATCAAAGAGGTCAAAAATCAAAACAAACAACGAATGAATGAATGAGTAGCACAACGAATGAACTATAAATCTGACATTTGTCAATGTCTCAAAAGTGCAGTCCGATAAAAAATATTCATTTCTCTTCTTTTGAACGTACAACTTAACTTACTTGTGCTGTGTATAGCTGTAGCTAGTCTAGTGTGTCCTATCATATCTTAACGTATCGTATTTGCGAGTATGGTATGATATGGTTCAATGCAATGAGCGATTTTCCAGGGAGTGTTCTTAGAATACACGATAGATGGCGCTCAACGTCAATTGCATTTCAATGTCAATTGTCAACACAAAAAGTTTTTATATTTTATCTGTGGTGTGAAATTTTTGTCCTAGAAAAAATACATAACTGTTTGACAAAGCTAAAAGTCTTCAAACGTGGCAGAAATCAGAAACCGTATACAGTCTGTTGTCGTCAAAAGTAAAATCCACAAGAAAGTACACGAATGCTAAAAGAAAAGCAAACAAAATTTATCAAAACCCTAAATACACCGAAACGGACGTGACAGGATGATAATGACAGCTACACGACAGAGCTACCAATAGATTATACAGATAAAAAAGAGAGGGATTTTGATATACACTATATGTCCAGCGCCATCTATCGACTCTTTTTGAACAATTTTTTTTTTTAAAGGTGTTTGGAAAATCGCTCATTATTAATGTAATTTTTATTTTATATGGATAACGAACGGAACGACCGATACAAAATTACTAACGATTAGTATTTATAGGTATTATCTAATGCGCTATCAATTACAGCCACCGACTGTCCTTTAAAAAATGTTTTACACAGTTTACATCCCGTCTCGTTTCAAGTTCAGCCAATCAAAACGTTGTACATAAATCAAAAATAGTACTTTCAGCTTCAGCCCTACACACAGTCATTAGCAGGTTTTATGTAGGAAATATTGTGTGAATTACAGCTTTACGTGCTACATTATTCTTATCGAACTTCCCCTCCCGTACCTATCCATGCCCAATGCCCAGCCCAATGTGATTTGTCCTTGAAACCACAACCAACCCGTAAACTTTTTTCAGGAAATCGAACAAAAACCATAGAGAAAAAATATTCATCCATGGCGGATGGATCTCGATGTCAAGGCTTTTATTTAGTTTTTGCATCAAAATGAAGCATCTTCAATGATTCAAAGTGGGTATAACGAGTGGAAGTGATCGTGTGGCGGCGCGGTCTCGGTGCTATAGCTCGCTAGGCGGCGGCATCATGTTCAGTGGCACGGTGCGGGTGCGGATCTGTGAGGCCACGGGCCTCAGGCCGACCGACTTTCAGAAACGGCATAACATGACCTTCGGGAAACCAGGTAAGTCCCGAAATCGTCTTCAATGTGCCGTCGATGATTTCACCCGTCAATCAACATCATAAATATTATCCGACATCGCTGCAATTCGTTGTTTTGGTGCGCAGCAGTAGGGTGTAGCATGTTTACTAAAATGGGTGTTGGTATAGCTTGTAAATACGAGGTATCGTTGCAGACGACCAACCGATAGACCCGTACGTGTCCATAGACGCCGACGAGCACCACCTGGACCGCTCGACCACTAAGCCGAAGACGTTCGACCCCGTGTGGAACGAGACCTTCATTCACGAGGTGCACAATGTCACTAGGTATGTATCTACCTCACTGTTTACATACTCTTCCACTATACATATCATGTAACAATAAACACTTTTGTTGTTGTAGTTTGGGCATCACAGTGTTCCATGATGCCGCCATACCTCCAGATGATTTTGTTGCAAACTGTACGATCCCACTGGATGATCTCATGCACAGAGATAAAGATGCTACGGATTTCTGGGTGAGTGACATGCCTACTGCTTACAAACAACACTTAGAACCAACTGATTATGAAAAAAATGTAGTTATCTGACTATCTTCAGGTGTAATCCATCATAATCATAAGATAAGATATAAATACCGCATCTGTTTGTATAGTAAGAATACTTTATCAATGTGTATGTGTATTTGTTTTGGCAGATAAGACTGTCTCTAATGAGGCATCTTGAATACGGCAGTATGCTTCCGTCTGTCTAAAATTAATTATGAATAATTTACGTCGAAGATTTTCATGTCCAGATCCTAAATATGTCCAGTTGAAGGATGAGGTGTGATTACTGTGACTCATAGTGTTTTCCTCTTAGTCAAGTGAATGTGTTGTTTTCATTATATCATCTGCAGAGTCTGAAGATTTCTAATTGTTGAGATGAATCATAATATTAAAATAATACTTTGGCAGGGACCTTTTACAATTGCACCTTTTACATTCAGTGACATTTCTGAGGAATAGAATCATGCAATATTTCAATGATGGTTATCTCAATATACATTTATATTATTGTACTTAGACTGTTTGTCTGCTATCAGTACACATGAAACTATATTTTTAGAATTAATTGTTTTTCCATTGTATTGTATGCTAATAATAAGGAAACTCAAGGACTTTCCTGTTGTTGACATAAATTGATAGGTGTATCCATCTGAATGTCTGTAACTGGGATAAATATATCAATTCAATGATCGTACATAGATCATTGAATTGATATATTTATCCCAGTTGCTTTATAATAATAATACATTAACATTTAAATATGATCCCACTACATATTTACATCTGATCTGGACTTGTTATCAAATTTTTGGAATATGCAGTATCTAATTCTATCAGAAGTCCCATTATAAACTCTTGTGGTTCTCTAAACCACCCATCCTGACAACCTTCAGAGTAACACATGACATGACTAAAATAATACTAGTTTTATTTATAAATTATTTTGGGAAAAGCCCCAAACCTAAAGAGAATTGTCTATATTATGAATTGATTTTGCGTAATCATTATCATCAATAACTTAAATATGCAGGTGTTTCTAGTTTGACCCTAAGACCCTTCCTTGAGAATATAATCTAAGCATTATTTTTAATTTTAGGTTGATCTGGAACCCCAAGGAAAACTGCATCTGAAAATAGATCTCAAATGGAACTCTCAAGGTCAGTTGGTGTTTTGTGCTGGCTATAGTTCTGTTTTGATACTTTATATTGTGTGGTTAAAAATTGATTAGGTTTTACGCATAAGCGTTAATAAGTAATTTCACATGTAATAGGATTATGATTATGGAGTACACAAAAGGACGACTTGATAAGGTTTTATTTAATGTTGTTGATTTTTTTATAATTATTGATTTTATCAGCCTGTAGACGACAGAAACTTTCCCCAAAGATTTCTAATAGTTGTTAATTAGTTTACTTTTAAGTTCATCAACCTCTACCATTTTTAACCACGTCATATTAAAAGTCGTCATCGGTACATTGGATTAAAAGAAGCAGTTATCCGGCTAGGCAATGTACTGAGTCCAGCACTTTGACACAGGGGTGTTAAGTACCTGTGCAAATACTGTACTTATACTATTAAAAAAATAAACAACAAAGTTAAATGCAATGCAAGCACTGCTTTGCTCTAACAGGGCGACCGATGATGTGGAAATGGAGCTAATGTAATATGCTCGCAGTCTCTTCAGCTATGAAGCAGTTGAAAGAGGTGGTGAGGAATGAACTTGAGGCAACGTGTGTGTTGTGTGTGGTCAGGCGGCGGCGAGGTGTGCCGCACGCCGCACGGGTCGGGCGGCGGCGCGGGCGGCGCGGGGGGCGCGGGGGGCGCGAGGGGCGCGGGCGGCGCGCGCAAGGAGTTCAAGGAGGGCGCCGGGTTCGCGCGCCGCCGCGGGGCCATGCGCCGCCGCGTGCACCAGGTCAACGGACACAAGTTCATGGCCACCTTCCTGCGGCAACCCACCTTCTGCAGCCACTGTCGCGAGTTCATCTGGTGAGACAGGAGACTACCTTCGAGTAGCTAGCTTTATGGCTAAACTAGTATATATTTCTTGTGGATTGTAAGAAAAGACTTTGTAATGGCGTCTTAATAAAAAAATTGATTTATTTTCAGGGGTCTCGGCAAGCAAGGATATCAATGTCAAGGTGAGCCTACGATTTTTAACCATATTTTCCAATAGTTGTTATTAGTTATTAGAAATTAAATATGTAATATAATGTTGTATGATATTCCAGTGTGCACATGCGTGGTGCACAAACGCTGCCACTCGCTGGTGGTGACCAAGTGTCCCGGCATGAAGGAAGAGGTAAGAGTATGTACCACTCCAATCTTTGTACTCTTTTATTGGCTTAGCAACTAGATTTGCATTCTAACTACCAGCGAAAAGCTGGACAGATAATAAATAGATAAGATATTCATAAACACAACGTCCTATAGTTCCAAAGCAAACCTAAATGGATGACGGCATGCGTCATCTTGATCCCGGGTCGAACCACTGCTGATAGAATACTTTTTTATCCATTTTTTGTAAAAGTACACCCAGGCACAGAACTCATCACACAAAACTCGCTCTGGGTAGGAATCGAACCCATGACCCACAGCATGAAAGGCAGAGCTACTACCAAGTGAGCTGTGACGCCTGTCAATAATGTGTGCAAATGTGTAGAGTGGTGGTAATAGTAGTCCTGTCCTGCAGCAACAAGCGGGCGGCGTGGCGGTGTCGAGCGGGCAGCGCTTCAACGTGAACGTGCCGCATCGGTTCGTGGTGCACTCCTACAAGCGGTTCACCTTCTGCGACCACTGCGGCTCGCTGCTCTACGGACTCATCAAGCAGGGCTTGCAGTGCGAAGGTACCTATTTGTGTAAACAGCTGGAGCGCCATCTGTAATCTCCATCTATCGTGAACTGCATCGTAGTCTACGCAACAGACCAACACATGGCACTTACAAATCCTAGATCGCGCAAACGAAGTTATCACGTTTGAACATGAGTAATAGACTGATTACTCTCCATCGGTCCGGGCGACCCCGGGCCAAAGGTCGCTCGGCGTGGAAGATCTTCCCTTTTCGTAGGTGATCCCACACCTATCTCCGCAAAGCCATTATTTTCTAGGAGTTTTCGAGGTGGGCCCGTGTTAGGTCAGAATTGTTCTAATTCTACACTTTCATATTTGCCTCTAAATGTATTTTTATATAGAACCAACAATAGTCAACAATAATATTTAAATTTTAGTGTAATGTGGTAATGTCTCTCCGCGCAGTGTGTTCGATGAACGTGCACAAGCGCTGTCAGAAGAACGTGGCGAACAACTGCGGCATCAACACCAAGATGATGGCCGACATACTCAACGAGATGGGCATCTCGCCGGACAAGAACCCGCGCCCCAGGGCTTCCAAGGTACGCGTACGCACCACTAACTTGTGTTAGCTCCAGGTTACGAACTATTCATATTCCGTAATAAGTTGAATCGTGTGTGATATATAAATTTTCGCATTTAAAAGAGTAGAAGTATATAGGATGTATACTGAGATAATTTATGTATAGTAGGGTTTTGTATGTTTATAATCGTCATAATTACAAATACAAGGAAGCTGTTATCTGAAATCCTTATCTTTTATCCCACACCTTACAGCTAACCAATCTGTGGCCCCACGTTGGGCGCCACTCAAAATTCAAAAACTTTATTATGTCACTGTCGCCTTAAGCTAAATTTTTCCTAGAATTTCGATCCCTTGCAGATAGATACACTATGTAACGTTGAACACTTTAGACTGCATATTTTATAAATTTTAAACATATGTCCGGTCAAAAATACTGCGTCGGTCAATAAATTAGGGAAACTACTCCATAACCAGCGCTTTTCGTTTATCTCTTATGTCTTACCTTATCTTTTATCTATCTCCAGTACCTGAACCCTTCTCTGATGGAAGGCAACCAAGATCTGTCGTCATCTGGCGACGATTCCAAAGACGACAAACATGACGACAAAGGTACGTCAATTAGACTCTATCTGCATGTCATGAAAGTGTAGTAAGTCGAGCTTGTTTTAGTTGCTTATAATGTTCTGTTTTTTACTAATTTATTATTACTCCCTGCTATTCATGGGGGGTCATGACCCCCCCCCCCCCCTGAGCTGGTTCCAGGACTTAGGTGGACCACTAATTGAAATTATAAGTTCTTGACTTGACCACTACTATGTGACCCCCCCGGCGCCAAAGTTGGATCCGCCCTTTGCTGCTATTGATTTGTATATTGTTTACAAAAGTCAATTTCAAAGTCAACACTGGTTTGCATAATATAAAACAATCCTCTGGTTCCCAGCCCTAATGTTTTACACCACAGTTCGTTATTCCTTATTAACCCTGATAGCGCCTTGACATATGTTGACTTTGCTACCCTATGTGTTGACCCCTATATTTTAAACCTGATTACTGTATGTGCTGAACCTAATTTATTTTTACTCCTTTGCTTATTTCATATGTTGAACCATTATTGCTTACTCCTGTGTTGCACTGTGTTTACACGATGTTGATTTATGTTTGCGCTATGTTTTGTTTTAACCCTTTGTGTTGACGTGTGTTGTTTCCGTGGATGTTGTAGAGCTATTGTTCCCCGCGCTGTCGCTAGGTTTGCACGACAAGACAGAATGGCGCTCGCATTGGGACGATTTAGAGGACATTTTTACTTGTCAAGGTAAGTTTGGGCTTTTGCTAGTTAAATATGCAAGTTGCTTGTTTGTTAGCTAAACAACCAAGTAGAGCTAGTTTTTAGATTCACCTTTTTTGTGGTAAATAAAAGTAAGTGTACATTAATTAAAAAGTAATGACTACATAAGAGAGGAATGGAGGAATTTGGGGGAGACCTTTGCCCAGCAGTGGGACGAAATAGAATAGAAAAAAAAAAAAAAAACTTATCAACGAAAAATAAAAGCGCAATAAGTTGAGCTGACAGCGCTCTCTTGAATGTATATTTTAGTAAAATTGTAGCAGGCACTAAGCGTTGCCTTCTACATGTTGAAATGACAAAGGATGGGCGTGCATTTTGAATGATTTAGCCTATTTAATAGTTATAAACGTGTGAAGTAATACAGTTGTGTGATGTGTCAGGCGAGCTGACGGGCGCCACGCGGACGGCGCGCGACAAAGTGACGTTGGACGACTTCACCTTCATCAAGGTGCTCGGCAAGGGCTCCTTCGGGAAGGTCATGCTCGCTGAGAAGAAGGGCACGGAGGAGGTACGCATGCGCACACGTTGCAACACAACACGCAACACAACACGCAACACTCAGGGGCAATCTCTCCACACACTTGTCTGAGACGTGTTGTAAGTCACAGCGTTGATTAAAAAGATCTCACTGCGTTGTGACGTCACCATAGCGTGGTCGAAATAAATTTAAAATGCATTGATATAATATATTCTGTTACTAAAAAAAAACTCAATAAAAAGTTTGAAAACTGAAAAACTTCGGATGTCCATACATTTTTGTATGGCTATCCGAGAGACGACTGTCGGCTCGAGAGTAGGGAGTTCTAAAATGCACCTTCGGACTACGGGCTCTGTGCGTCGTTACACAAACGAGCTGAAGTCTGATATCCGAATGTAGGTTAGTAAATATAGTTTGGTATGTGCAGGTGTACGCGGTGAAAGTCCTGAAGAAGGACGCCATCATCCAGGACGACGACGTGGAGTGCACGCTCACGGAGCGGCGCGTGCTCGCGCTCGCGGCGCGCCATCCCTTCCTCACCGCGCTGCACTCCGCCTTCCAGGTACCGCATCTACACACATCTACATACACACACATACATACACACACATACATACACATGACGACGAGGAGTGCACGCTCACGGAGCGGCGCGTGCTCGCGCTCGCGGCGCGCCATCCCTTCCTCACCGCGCTGCACTCCGCCTTCCAGGTACCGCATCTACACACATCTACATACACACACATACATACACACACATACATACACATGACGACGAGGAGTGCACGCTCACGGAGCGGCGCGTGCTCGCGCTCGCGGCGCGCCATCCCTTCCTCACCGCGCTGCACTCCGCCTTCCAGGTACCGCATCTACACACATCTACATACACACACATACATACACACACATACATACACATGACGACGAGGAGTGCACGCTCACGGAGCGGCGCGTGCTCGCGCTCGCGGCGCGCCATCCCTTCCTCACCGCGCTGCACTCCGCCTTCCAGGTACCGCATCTACACACATCTACATACACACACATACATACACACACATACATACACATGACGACGAGGAGTGCACGCTCACGGAGCGGCGCGTGCTCGCGCTCGCGGCGCGCCATCCCTTCCTCACCGCGCTGCACTCCGCCTTCCAGGTACCGCATCTACACACATCTACATACACACACATACATACACACACATACATACACATGACGACGAGGAGTGCACGCTCACGGAGCGGCGCGTGCTCGCGCTCGCGGCGCGCCATCCCTTCCTCACCGCGCTGCACTCCGCCTTCCAGGTACCGCATCTACACACATCTACATACACACACATACATACACACACATACATACACATGACGACGAGGAGTGCACGCTCACGGAGCGGCGCGTGCTCGCGCTCGCGGCGCGCCATCCCTTCCTCACCGCGCTGCACTCCGCCTTCCAGGTACCGCATCTACACACACACATACACACATACATGACACGACCCCGAGCCGAGCCGAACGCCAGAGGGAGACAGCTATATTGAGTGATGTGCTGTTAATGAACGTGTTCGTTGTCCATTCCATGCGGTTCAGACAGTTTCAGCATATCCTAGTGTACCGCGTGCGTGCACAAACAAACAAACAAACCCATGCACGCGCTGCTCGGGTAAAATAACTGTCTAAATGTATTATTTAGATTTGTAGTAAGTAAAATCTAACTTAGTTTATATAGGCGGCCGGCACGGCTTGCGGCGATGTGTGCGTGAGCCGTTGACAGGAGTGGGGCGCGTTCTAGAACATTCGCGATACTTCTTTTCAGATTTATCTTTAATGTTTAAATTAGTCAATTCAGATAGATATTTCAGTTATGATTATTTCTCGGGCGACCGAGTGTATCGTCGTAGGTTTCGTTTTAACTGATATTTACGAAAATATTTGAAAAAAGAGCAAGTTTTAGATAAGGGATTTCAATCAAATTTGAAAGGTACGCTGTTCTCACTAGTTTAATAAGTAGATAGTGTTGTTATGTGCCGATAAGTAGTAGAGATGTTTTCGTTGCAGACCCGCGACCGGCTGTTCTTCGTGATGGAGTACGTGGACGGCGGCGACCTCATGTTCCAGATCCAGCGCGCGCGCAAGTTCGACGAGCCGCGCGCCAGGTACGCTCGCAATATCACTACTAGATGTCGCTACCGGACTGTTCTATTCCTGGAGCGCGCTATCAAACATTCAACGATTGAAGTACATTTTGTTTAGTTTGTAAACGAAGTTGATACAAAATAATGTTAACTACAAATTGCATCACAGTATAGATAAATACACGTTGACTTGAGGAGAATCTCCTTCGTTTTTTCGTCTGATAAAAAAAGACTAGATGAAGAGAATCCAGACGAGACAGGTAGTATATGTTGTGTGTGTGTGTGGGGCAGGTTCTACGCGGCGGAGGTGACCCTAGCGCTGCAGTTCCTGCACTCGCACGGCGTCATCTACCGCGACCTCAAGCTCGACAACATCCTGCTCGACTCCGAGGGGCACTGCAAGCTCGCCGACTTCGGCATGTGCAAGGAGGGCATCGTCGGTGAGACATCTATACACTACTTAGGGCTATATTTCACCGCAACCAGTCGGCGCAACCAACAAAATGTATAGCTCCATAGAGAGTTACTTACAACTTACAGTTAACTTACAGTTAGAGAGTTACCTGGTGTCCGTTTGGTTGCGCAACCAAACGGACATTTGTTGGTAGCAGCGAAATATGTGTAAGTGATTGTCCAGCATTAAAAATATGTAATAATTATTAAAAAAATATGTGGAAGACAAACGAGAAACATTTTATCAAAGTTTTCTTTAAGATTTTATTGAATAAACGAATTTCGAGATTTAATTTTTACTTCTGTAAACAAACTTAAGAACTTTAGAAAACTAGTTTTTTTTAAACAATATTTACTCTTATGTTGTGATAAATAGTTATTCAAACGGTAATTTTGTTTCAGAGGGCGCAACCACTACGACTTTTTGCGGCACTCCTGACTACATCGCTCCTGAGGTGATTTATACTGTACAATTGTTGTAGTTTCTTCTGCATGGGCAACATCATTACGTATCACTGAAATGTTTGTTCGGTATTGAACCCGCGCGATGAATGTGTGTGTTGTGTGTGTGTCAGATCCTGCAGGAGCTGGAGTACGGTCCGTCGGTGGACTGGTGGGCGCTGGGCGTGCTGCTGTACGAGATGCTGGCGGGGCAGCCGCCCTTCGAGGCCGACAACGAGGACGACCTGTTCGAGAGCATCCTGCACGACGACGTGCTCTACCCCGTGTGGCTCTCCAAGGACGCGTGCGCCATACTCAAAGGTACAGCCCGCACCACGTGCTCTACCCCGTGTGGCTCTCCAAGGACGCGTGCGCCATACTCAAAGGTACAGCCCGCACCACGTGCTCTACCCCGTGTGGCTCTCCAAGGACGCGTGCGCCATACTCAAAGGTACAGCCCGCACCACGTGCTCTACCCCGTGTGGCTCTCCAAGGACGCGTGCGCCATACTCAAAGGTACAGCCCGCACCACGTGCTCTACCCCGTGTGGCTCTCCAAGGACGCGTGCGCCATACTCAAAGGTACAGCCCGCACCACGTGCTCTACCCCGTGTGGCTCTCCAAGGACGCGTGCGCCATACTCAAAGGTACAGCCCGCACCACGTGCTCTACCCCGTGTGGCTCTCCAAGGACGCGTGCGCCATACTCAAAGGTACAGCCCGCACCACGTGCTCTACCCCGTGTGGCTCTCCAAGGACGCGTGCGCCATACTCAAAGGTACAGCCCGCACCACGTGCTCTACCCCGTGTGGCTCTCCAAGGACGCGTGCGCCATACTCAAAGGTACAGCCCGCACCACGTGCTCTACCCCGTGTGGCTCTCCAAGGACGCGTGCGCCATACTCAAAGGTACAGCCCGCACCACGTGCTCTACCCCGTGTGGCTCTCCAAGGACGCGTGCGCCATACTCAAAGGTACAGCCCGCACCACGTGCTCTACCCCGTGTGGCTCTCCAAGGACGCGTGCGCCATACTCAAAGGTACAGCCCGCACCACGTGCTCTACCCCGTGTGGCTCTCCAAGGACGCGTGCGCCATACTCAAAGGTACAGCCCGCACCACGTGCTCTACCCCGTGTGGCTCTCCAAGGACGCGTGCGCCATACTCAAAGGTACAGCCCGCACCACGTGCTCTACCCCGTGTGGCTCTCCAAGGACGCGTGCGCCATACTCAAAGGTACAGCCCGCACCACGTGCTCTACCCCGTGTGGCTCTCCAAGGACGCGTGCGCCATACTCAAAGGTACAGCCCGCACCACGTGCTCTACCCCGTGTGGCTCTCCAAGGACGCGTGCGCCATACTCAAAGGTACAGCCGCTCTATAATGACAATCCCGTAAGATTTAACATAAAATTCGATGTTTTACGTGGATTCGATGACGGGCATCGTCAAACTTGTTTACGTCAATAAAATATGAGCGGTTTACGATATGTTTTCCGTCCAACTAATCGATGGAAGAACCATTGTTAACCATAATTAGAATGCGTTAATGTACTGTTGTTTAATAGATGTGTCTGTATGTGCCTGTATATGTGTGTGTGCGTGCAGGGTTCATGACGAAGTCCCCGCTGCGTCGTCTGGGCGTGTGCGGCGGCGCGGGCGGCATCCGCGGACACGCGTTCTTCCGCGACATGGACTGGGACGCGCTGCAGCAGCGCCGCCTGCGCCCGCCCTTCCGACCCAAAGTGGTGCGTCCTTTACTCCCTTCTGACGCTAAGGGCTATATTTCACCGGGACTCCATGGCGGCGCAACCAGTCGCCGCCACCAACAAAATGTATACAGCTCTATAGAGAGTTACTCACCTGGTGTCCGTTTGGTCGCGCAACCAAACGTACATTTTGTTGGTGGCGGCGACTGGTTGCGCCGCCATGGCGTCCCGGTCAAGTATAGCCCTCACTAGCCATCTATTGACAGGCGTCACAATTAAATTGGTAGTACTACGCCTTCCCCCTCTTCACCGCCCTCCTGACGCTAGCTACCTATCTATTAACAGCCGTCACAGCTCAGTTTGTAGGAGCTGTGCCTATCGTATTGTGGGTTCGAATCCCACCGAAAACAAATGATTTTGTGATGAACCTCTGTTCTAAGGTGTAAATGAACATTCTATGTGTGTATTTACAAAAAATATACATAAATATTCCATCAGCAATCTAGTTCCTTTTATTACAAGCTTAGCTTGGGACGAGAGAGTGATATGTAAAATGACAATTATAAAAATTGCTAAAGTAGGTACTGGTTTCTTTACGAAACACTGGATGAGAGGAGCCGAAGACCGGGCTCAGGGGCGCGGCTTGGGAGAGACCTACGTCCAGCAGCGGACTGACATAAGTTGAACATGTTTCTCTCTCTCTCATAATGATGAATGTAGAGTATAGTGTAGTGTAGTGTAGTGTAGTGTAGTGTAGTGTAGTGTAGTGTAGTGTAGTGTAGTGTAGTGGTGTAAGAGAGATGAGAGGCTTGATGTGTTGTTTGTGACAGAAGAGCAAGCGCGAGGCGGCCAACTTCGACGCGGAGTTCACGAAGGAGGAGCCCGTGCTCACGCCCGTGCACGCGGACGTCGTGCGCGCCATCAACCAGGTACGTGCCGTCTGCTCAACCATCATGAGTTACAGAGTTGACATTTTAACTGATGATGTCTTTTGTGTATTGTATGTTGCCGCTATAACATTATACAAAAAAGCTTTTTAGTTAAAATTTTTTTTACTAAAGTAAATTTTTTAGTAAGTATATTTTTTTTGGTACGGAACCCTTCATACGTGAGTCCGTCTCGTACTTGACAGGTTTTCATTTGTTTGAACAAAAACAATTAATTAAAATATTTATTTATAGCCTGATTTTTTCAACTACTGTCGCTTTTAAAAATAATGCTTGTAATTGAAATAAACTTGAACCGACTTAACTTTGCAGGAGGAGTTCCGTGGATTTTCGTTCGTGAACAAGGACTTCAACCCGGCCTCGCTCGCGGCCGAGCGCGCCGACCGTCCGCCCAACTAGACGCCGCGCGACCGCCACTCGAGCCGCTCTACTAATTGCAACTCTATCCGTGATTATACTACGTTTCAAACTTTATTTATAGTCTAGAAAAGGTTCTCGGGTTATTTGTTTTATAATTCAAGATGTAAAGTCGCAAAATTGTACCGCAAGTGTTCATGATACGGTTCATGCAATTTTATACCTTGTATATCAAGATACAGGGTACAAAATAGGTATGGGTGAAACATGTTACACAGTATTAAACCAAATGCAGATTAATCACAATAGTTAAGATGCCAGGTGGGGCTGTGGACATGGAGTCGCACGGGTCGAGTTGGATTCGGGAACGTCGTTCGCGGTGGTTGGTGTTATTTAAGCCTAAATTGGTTTGAATGCGGCACGTCGGTAGATGTCTAGAACGTGACGCATTTCTAAATGCACGTATAAAAACTAAAATCAGTTTCCGTCAAAATTACCAAAAATTTTATAGAAAACTATTGGAAACTACAAAAAAAACGCAACGCTTAGGTGTTGTAGAGTTTAGAACGATCCATAGACAGTGCCAGCGACATCTACCGGTGCCATAGATAGTGTAAACGTAAGTGCAATGCCATCGGTCTAGTCACTCACTACACGACTGCGCGACTATTCTTGTGTTGTATGTCTGTAGGTTAGGTTAAGGAGCCTTCGAGTCTCTTAGTTACCGCGAGTTAGCATCACACTTCAAGCGAATATGCAACCTATTTATAGGACGGTACTGAATGTACCGGTTACAGATAAACAAGCGAATACACACCGCACTCCAAGCACGGAGCTACGGAATGTATCGAAATAAGTGGAGGATTCAAACCGTATTACAATTAGACGCAAAGTCTGTCGGATGTACAATCGAGATATTTTGTAAGGTTCTACACGAGCGGTTTCCGCTAAAACTAGCTTTATACATCACATTCAAATATAGATCGTATTGCAGTGTTCGTAAATTCTAAATTCGCATAGTAATCATAGCTTCATAGTATAAGTTACATCGCGATTACCTCCCGTAACTGTAGATGCCAAATAATAGTTTATTTTGGAAATTGTGTACATAAGACGTTCTGAAATACACTAGCCGGACATATTTATGTAAGCGTGCAAACGACACGTTTTAATCGGTTTTAATCTACACAGAATTTATATTTAAATCGTTAAAGAAATATATTTATACCGTGATTCGTCACCGCAGATTCAGATTTATGAAAGTTGACATATGTATTTATCCAGATTATATTGACAAGTTGTTGTAAATATTTGACAAGTATATTGTCGATGTGTTGCCAGTTTCGGAAGTAGATGGCAGCACTCGGTATCGGTAAACCCCAAGTAGCGTGTTGGAGACCGTCTGTCTTCGTGTGCGTGTGAGGGTGCGTCTGCGTATGTGTGTGTTAGCGCTATGCCAGTGGGAGAGAGATAGCAGTATATTTCTGTTTCACACCGTACGGTGCTTTGGCGGTTATGTAGACAATTTTATAAAGGCATGTTTTTCTTAGCTCTGAAGAACACACATGAATTTCTGTATGACATCACAATATAGTTATTTAAATAATCACGATTTAAACAAGAATTGATGTATTTACCATGATTTAAATTCCTTAATTTCGGGGACCTTTGATTATCATGATGAGTATTCAGCTTTTAGTGAAGATTATGCACAAAATATATTCAGACACATTCAGCACTTTTAATTAGTCAACAAGAATGTAAAAAATTATATGCACAAAACAAAATATCGATTAAAAAAATTATATCAATACAACAAATGCACAAAATGGCGCTAAATCTAAGTATCAAAACTAAGAAAAGCGTGCCAAGCGATGTTGGTTCCTATGTCAGTGTGAACAAAGCACAGATTACCGCTTCTAGTCCCGCGTCGTGTTGCGTTATGCGAAGCATTTCTTCCAATACTCATACATTTCTCGCTAAGTATTATTTTCGTGCATTCTGCAGTTTTTTATCATTCTGATGCCGGGTTATATATTGTAAGATGTTTTTGTTTGAAATAAGAACAAGACAGGCCATGACGCCATCTTGTTTTACTGTTTTGAGCTGCACAAAATGGCGCCTGGATAGTTTTATTCTTATTTGAATCGCAGTTTTGTGCGTGCCAGTGAAGTACCGGCCTCACGTAACCCCCTATTATGAGATTATTCACTTTATTGTTTTAGTTATTTTAAAGATTTAATAGAATTTATTTTGTACTGTGAGTACAACTAGAATGACGTTAACCAATCAAATTATTTACTTATTTATTATTTGAAGATGTTAGTTACTGCCGCGGCAGTTTTTTTTACAAGTATTATTTGTTTAGTCGTAGTGAATACCAAAGGTGTTAAGTTTATTATAAATATAGTTTATGAGGTAGGATCATTTCTAGTGGGAGTTGTTGTTTGTGTGTCTGCCTGGTGGGTGCCCGCGTGAAAGTTGCGCGACGGTCACGTGACGGTTGTGTGACGGTTGCATGACGGTTGTTTGACGGTTGCGTGACGGTCGCGTACCGGTCGCGGGCGAGTATGTTGCCAGAGGAGAGATCTATGCACAAATGTAATGCTTTATGTAGTTGTTAGTGTATAATAAATATAAAAATATATTATAAATAATTATTAAAAATCTCTGTTCGTGTTCCCGTATTGAAATGTTTGTACTTTTGACGTATATATTTTATGTGTCGTCGTTTTTTATTTGTATTAATTTTGATGTGAAGTTTTTATCAGCGTTTTTGTTGCGGAATGTAACCCCCGGCGCCCGCCAGGGGGCGTTCTGTTTCATTAGAGAGAGAAAATCCTTCAACTGTAGGTATATTGGAGTTTTCTTAAGAGTACAGTTGAAGGTTTTTCATGATTTTTTCAAAAAGTTTTAAATATTTGATTGCTTTGCAAAATTGGCGAAAACAAATAACCGAAGTGGATATCGAATGAACGTACAACCGGTAGTTTTTCCTCAATTTTGCAAAAAGCTAACCAATTTTTATGTACTACTAATAATTCGGGCCGTTACTAGCGTAAGTTAATTGTATGTGCAAAAAATAATTTTTGATGTGAACCGTACTAAAAAATAAAAAAAATATAG
This sequence comes from Ecliptopera silaceata, assembly GCA_932527185.1. Classification (NCBI taxonomy): domain Eukaryota; kingdom Metazoa; phylum Arthropoda; class Insecta; order Lepidoptera; family Geometridae; genus Ecliptopera; species Ecliptopera silaceata. The sequence continues at coordinate 195,306 of OW052208.1, read as the reverse complement.
TGCATAATGGAATATTAGCTGTAAGAGAATCGCTGTGTCGCCTCGCGTGTCAACGCAGCCTGCTCGCGGCGCGGCACTACTGCACTACTGTACTACTGCACTGCTGCACTACTGCACTACTGTACTACTGCACTAGTGTGCGCCGTGCACGTGCGTACATGCTGCAGTGCCGCAGAGGCCGCGCCGCGAGGAGTCGGCATACAAACGTTATTATTTATTCTTACATATTCATAGTTGTGTGTTGTTCACGATGTGTTTTTTATCGTTCGTATGCGTGTGTGTGCGTGCGTTATACGTACATTGCGCCGTGTAGGGCTCGAACTACATTATCATCATAATTCTGCGTAGCTTTATTGTGTTTTACTAAATAATGCTTGTAACTAGAATAGAACGTCTCCAGCCGTAGCCCGCGGACAGGCGACGCGGACTAACTTTGCTCCGTAACATGCCGTACAAGTATATCAAACTGAGATCATTCTGTATTGAAGTCCGTAAAAATACAGCACAGTCCCGTTGTATACGCGGAAACAGTTTACAGTAGTTCGTCGTTCGTGTTACGCGGTGAAGGCAAGGCCGCTCCGTCTGTCGACGGCCTAACTTCAGCTGTGATTTTGTTGCGTTTCGTAATAATTTGCAAAAATGCACAAGGTGTTCTAATTTGCCAATCTGTTTTATTAAAACAAACTTAATGTAGGAAAACATTTTTGAATGATCTATTATTTTATTTTTTTGAGATTTTACACAATTTTATTTCATTATTTATAGATAACATAGCTGTTAATTAATGTAGTACAAGTTATGTAGTGTGGAGCGTTGCAGTCGCTGAGTGTACAAATCGCACTAAAGCCTTAATAGAGAGCACAATACATTTATGTAAAAGGGCTTTGTAAAGATGGCTGTCTATACACAACATAAACCATCTTGAATATATACTAGTAGACCGCGTTATAATGACACACTTTGTAACTAGCTGCCACGAAATGTTCTAGTTTGCATAACACAAGCTTTGCTTAGTTTGTGACTAGATGGTGTTATCGCAATATTTAATCACTTTGTATTGTATAAGCAGCTATCTCAACATAGCTCGTAGCCAATATCCACTTCCTATGCCGACGGCATAGCTTGCTACGAATCCAACCATCACTGCCGAACCGCCCGTCGGCATAGTCGGTGTTACAACGGTCACTGAACGGTCACCTGACTACCCCAAACGTGGTCCAATCTAACGTATAAAGTCGAAAATCTTAGCTAAAACTTCATTTTTAGAGTTCTGTCGCCTACTGTGCCAAATTAAACAGCCACCAGTCAATGTTTAGTAAGACGTTAATATTGATCGGTCAGAACGCACATCATTTGAATCTCTTTATTAATTTTCTTAGCACGTTTTCTGCTGGGTTAGCACTGACCGGTCATTCAATAGTCGAACCCTACAGCCTACGTTTATGCGTTCATCGTTTAAGCGAAAATCTGAAAATGTTTTACAGTAGGTACCTACTGTCGACGAATCTTAGAAATCGTAAAGTTATCCGTTATTGGACAATGGAGCTTTTTGTCAACAAATTTTTCTTCATCCTAAATGGTTAACTTTGTGATTGACTAAAATCGTCTGATGGGACTTGTGAGTGGGGTTTGACGTCTAAGCAATGCACTTGTACTAAACATATAGCTTGTGCTCACTTTGTGCGATTATAACTGACCGAACTCGTTTAAACCACGCGAAAGATATAGTTTATTCGAAATGAATATATTTTGTGTTCATTTTAAGTGTTTTAAAGTGACGAATGCGTCTATCTCCTTCGTTGTCATGGCTGAAGAATGAGACAGGTGACTTCATCTCATCACTTAGCTATTAACATCAGTATCTCAGTTTTTAACTGAGGGCGTAGTCCGAGCTTGTATTTTAAAACTCCCTACTCTCGAGCCGACAGTCGTCTCTCGGATGTCCATACATTTTTGTATGGCTATCCGAGAGACGACTCTCGGCTCGAGATTAGGGAGTTTATACAATACAAGCTCGGACTAAGCCCTCTGGTGAATTGGTACCCAGTTTGATTGAAATCGAGAGATTCAAGCTTTTTACGTACCAGTAATAAATTTAAAATAATATAACGAGCTCGGTCGGTCGCTGCATTCGCTCATTTGTCCATATAATTATGAATCGAAAATACAGTAACGCTATTCGATGCCATTTTGTAATAGCGGCGGTCTCTTCACACCTTACTATCTAGCAGCTTGTTCACTTGCACAAGATATAGTTCGATAAGCAAAGTTGTCAACCCGCCTGAACTAAGGGAGAACTAGCTCAACTGAACCAAGCAAAACATAGCAATATCTTTGTTGATTGTTCATGGAAAGCATCATTCTCATAAATTCGTAAAAAATGCTAGAATAGGGTTTGCTTGTTTAAACCAATTTGCTTGATGGAAATTGAAGTGAATAGACCTCTGCTAGCTGTAACTCAACATATCACGCTATTATTTATGATTTTCTAACGATATACTTTATATTAAACAATATTGTAAAAACCTATTTATATTTTATTATAGCAAGATGTCCTGTGTCAAACATAGCACATTCATATTTGTGATTTTCTGGAATCTTCGTAAACTTAAACAAAAACTTAAATAAAGTGCAAACACATGCTCATGTAAGTACGTGTACTCGTGAAATCGATGATTAAACAAAATAAAATCATGTATTATTAAATGCCAAATGATTGCGTCCGGATTCAAAACTGTTTTACGAAGATTTCCACCAAAAATACAGAATAATAATTAATTTTGTACTAATATTGGAATGCTTATAGAGTAATACGCTTCAGAGAGGCGTCTCGTAGCCAAAGAGGATTACAGCGCGGCTGAAAGCCACGGCCGTGTGGCCACGGGGGGTCACGGGGGGTCCACGCCGCGAGGTGCACCTACGTCCTTATACATATGTGTCGGCGCGTGTTTAATTGTTGTTTAGTGAGCTAGCACTAGCACGTGGCCTATTGTGACGGCCGCTCGGTTGGCGTCGCCGTTACTGTGAAACAAGTGTTGTCTGTTATTTCGTGTTGTTGTTACTTTGAGCCTCTGTTTAGACTTGCGTCCTTTATAATGCTTGCAATTTAAAACCCTACGCATTTTGTTTATTTCATAATGGTGCTTTATTAATGTATGTCTTTATGATCTGTTGTAAAAATCTCATAAAATGTAAGATACGTGTACCTCGCAGCGTGGAGATGTATGTTTATCTAGTTTGCGTTACTGTAGCTAACTCACAATTTGTTGTTATGAGATCTGGCTTTGCACTAGAATAGGACAGTTTCAGAGAACCCTAGAGGGCCTTAATGACGCGTAACCTCATACTTGTCTACTTACATTGCGAGCGGTATCAACAGTATAAACGAATAACGAATATGGAGTTTTCTTTAGCCATCATCACTAATTTCTTAGTCAAATAATCCATTGATAATGGTGTAATATTATACCCACATCAATGAGTCTTCAATAACCTTCTTCGTATCAGCTATCTATATTAAAAGGAATCAACCTGAGTGCTGCAGATAAAATAAATCACTAAAATGTTGTATCAAATTCATTTAATTTAAGCATATTTCTAAAGTATTGTGATATTATTTATATGCTTAAAACAACTCTAAGTTCCGCGCCATTCTATTACGTAAACAAATAAATAAAAAATACTTATACGTAAGAAAATAAATCATGCATTTTACCACGTGATTAATGCGTTTACATATTGGCTTCATATAAAAACATTCATACAAATCGAAAGTCCGGACCGCAAGACGTAACGCGCGCCCAGTGTGCAGAGTGCTTTAGCAGTTACGTATGATACCGTCTTGTACAATCGCCTCTAGAGTTCTCCGCAGCCGTCACGTCAGTGCAAGCGCATATTATTTATAATTGTTGTTTGTTCACCTATTCACGTTAGGATTCACATTAGCTGAAGTACTTATAATGCATATAATATAGTTTTATGATGAGAGTATGTATATGTAATCCTACATGTCTATTAAATCAATGAAATAGATAAACTATACGTTTTATTTACAATATACCTGACATACATAGGTCTTTAATAGTAGATACCCTACCTTAGATTTGTGGCAATTTATAAGTAAATGCAAATCAAAACGAAAATGTTCAGTTCTAAGATGTCACATTCGTAGGCAACACAATATTTTTTATTTTGTTATAAATGCATTATAGGCTCTTTTAACAAATAAAAGAGTATCGCAGTTACGTTTGCACTATTGAGTTGCACCAAAACATAACTACCATAAACAACCAGTTACGTTAACGTTACTAGTTCAAACGTAAGCGCTGGAAAAGAGTGATTAAACCAAACACAAAATAAACTTAAAGTAACTTCGCTAATGAAGCGATTCGCAGGTTAGAAGTCGGGGTCACCACTCCACTATCTCCTTACTTAGTCCTGCGCGAGGCGAGCCTTGTAAGCGGTTACCCGCTCATTTGTGAGACGATTACTTTTGTACAGGCTACGTGTCTGTAAAACAGTGGGAATCCTAGCGCAAATGTCGTCCGGCGATCTTTCACAAGACCTACAAGTTCTACATCTCACCAAATTTTTGTGAACGGAATTAAAGCAGCATCAATTACATCCATCTTTTATGAGTTGAAACTGTATCTCCAAACAATGCAAGTTTATTTACAGCAATAAAACATTCGGAACGTGCACAGACTGTGGATTGGGCACTTGTTGTCGACATTATTATTCTAACCCACGAAATTATCGTGCACCGATCGCGAAGGGCCGAAACAATACTCTGCGTTTTTATAGAGTCAGCTGCGTAAGTGGCCATTGTTCGAGCTCGCTTAAAAATACGATTAAATAGCTCTTCTAATTTATCTAAGCGACATGTGGTTACTCTATTAAAGTTTGCCCTTTTTCAATTGTCGCCCTGAATTTCACCCCTCGCGAATTAGTTTTTTATTCATTGTATGTGATTGCCCTAGGGAGTCGTGAATCGCGCATCGCGGCGTGAAATCGGATCGATTACCGTTCATTTATTATTTTCAATCGAATGGATCATCGAGAGCGATTATCGTAAACGATTTTTATCGCTACCGTTATAAGTGCCGTGATCGTGTCGAATCGGAATTTGAATGATAGCTACTGTATCTACGATAAATAAGAGGATTAATAAATTTAATTTTGTTTTATCGCGTTTTTTGTGAGATATGGATATAAATCGCTCTCTGAATCATTAAAAATAAATGAGATGGCTTTGAATGGGAGGTTCATCTCAATAAATTTGTACCTTGAAGCGTTCGGAGACATTCACACGCCTTCGGAGCCTTTCGTCGAGGAAAGTCATCGATCAGGGTTCGGTTTACATCGTCCGTGGAGCCATTTGACTAGCTGATGCGGTCGTTTGTTTCCGTAACGAGCGAGTTCGCGCCATTAGGCCGCGCGGAGGACGCTCGCGCTCGCGTGTCGGTAACATATCGACAAATCGGCTACATCTGTTACTATTGTCACGGCGTCTCATTATTTCACACTTGGCCGAGGGTACGGCGAGTGAGGAGTGGAATCAAAAAGTCTGATGTGGCGGTAACGAGCGTCGTGACCGTGCGCCGGCGCCGGACACGCGAACCAGGACTTTTGGATTGATTGGGCCAAAGATTTTCAATAATTCAAGCTAGATTCAATCTGAATTTCAAACGAAGAGCAACTATCTCTTGTCAATGGCCAGTTCAACTTCACGAATGATATTCCAGTTCACGTAGAAGATGAACAGTTAGCACACCGGAAGTAACTTTACCTGAGCTACTTACCTACGTGAACAACTGACGAAATCATAGTTATTTCATTCTTTACCAACATTATGAGCGGTTACGTTGGGGGTTGCTTGGAGGCGTCGAAGGAGTTTATAAACAAATTACCAAAAAAATAATATAACTGTTGATACCTAATGTGTAAATTCCTATTTATCGAGCCCGTAACGGGTCGCCGTCGTGTCATGGTGTAGTTGTGTGTTGACCTCAGTTGGTCCCTTTGCCAAGGTGCCATGCTCTCCTACCGCGAACATTTCTAGGTTAATTAGAACGGCCCCAGTCTAATAATTGGTAGGTAGGTGCTGTGCAAGTAAAGGTTTGTATCACATTAGGTTAATAATGTGGGACCAGGGAGCTGACAAAAATTTCATGTCAATCCAATGCTACCGATTTATTTCGTGTGGACCTTCCCATACCGGGAGGAACAACAATAGGAAATATATACCATACCATCACCAACTTCTTCGAAGTAAGTAGGTAGGTACCTACACCTATTGGTAATTTTATACCTTACCCTATTGGTATAGAGTAAAAATTACTATAAGAAACTTGAAGACAAAACTACTAAACAAGCAATTAAACCATGCTTTCTGTTTAGCAATTTTAGCGTGATCAATTTAAATAAAATGCCTTTCTAACCCATCCGATGAACGGGTCTCATGTGTTCTCGCCGTATTATGTCTCTAGGATATTGGACCACTATCTCCCTGTTTATCTTAACCGCTTCGTTAAACGTAACAGTTCGTTTCCACCACTTCCACTTTAGGAGCTTGTCGATGAGAAGTGCACTATACTATGAGATAAGAAAACAGCGCGAAAATTAAACTAGAAGATGTAGAGATACGGAACCCTACAGATAGGTGAAAGCTTAGGAAAGTTAAAGTTGTATGTTACGTCCTGCTACATGACACCACGAGATTAACGTGATGTCGGTACAAGTGGTGAGTAGGTACCTACAGATATGTAAGTATTAATCAGTCTATGATTGCTCCCCATTGCCTATTCTCACGATTAGGTAGGTATATTCATACCAATCCTTGTAAAAGTTATCAATTTTGGCAAATATTGTTGGATGAGGAGTGGCTTTACGTTGATTGTAGGTAAATTTAAACCAATTTCTAAAATAAACAAAAGTTTTTAAAGATGTTAAAACTCGCCTTCCTTTTGGTTGAACTTATAACTTCGTATAATTCGTCATACCATACCATACCCCACCGTCGTCATCAAAACATGATCGTAAACCATCTCAGCAATAACCTTTGCGAATAGAAAGATGCATCGGGGGCAGGATGTAAAAATGTTCACAATGAGCCATATCCATGACAGATAGATTGCCGACCCGCGAGCGAGCGAGCGCCCCGCTGCGGTGCCCATGACTTCATCTATACTCGAAGGATAACATTTGGAAGAATACTTACTTAGGGGCTGATTTTACGACTGTGCCTGCCGAGCAACACTGCTTAGTATCGAGTAGATTTACAAAAATTCGCTCATTCAACGTGAAGCCTCAAAACTCTAAAATGGGATGGGAGCAATACCCATTTCATTTTCGTATCTATTAAGTATAACATATTTCGATTTGTAGAACTAGTTAGGTACTAAACTGTGATCCGTATCTTTTGAGTTGAATGAGTTTAGCGGAAGATCCATCAAGCTCCAGCGCCATGGTGGTGCTACGCTAGGCTCACGTTGCAAGGCACGGGTTCGGTCTCGGGCCGGGCTCGGGGCACGGGGCAGGGAGCAGACGAGGCAGCTCTCATAAATAACAGTCGCAATGTCGAGAGGAGCCGCCGCCGCCGCCGCCGCCGTGACGTGTAATTGCAGCGCGCTCACGAATCTAGCGCGCTGCCCACTGCGGCAGTTGGAGAGATTTGCAGTTTTACAATTTCATAGGTAACTTGCTCTTAAGATTCACGGCTATCTCTTCTCAACAGACTATGCGCAGAGCGGATCAAAAACTATGGGCGACTCTAAGAATAGATAGATACCTACCTAAGATGTGAATTATTTTGTCTGGAGCGATTTGTTCCAACAACAACTGAATGAATTAAGAATACCGTTTTTGACTAGTGCTTGAAAAAATAGTTGTCTGTAGTTAACGTGGTAAGCTTTGTACAAAAAAAAACAATTTTTGATGTCGATGTAAATTTATATCACATTATAGGTACTTACCTGATAGGTGCAAAAAGATAAAAATATAGGTATGTAGGTACCTATTGTCTTCTCATTGTTATCAAGTAAGGAAATTACCGCTGTCTCCTGCACTTCACCTTTCGCTCCTGAGTAGGTATTCCCGGCATCATTGTCCGGTGGCGTGCTCCGCGATCGTTTGTCCCTTGTTACCCGTCTCGAGTTCGATCCCACGATACCACCGCTACGCCAAGAGATCCCGATATCGCACTCGTTAGCCCTCTTTACGGATGGTGTGAATTTAAGCTGAAGTTCTGTACGAACCAGAATTGTTTTGTGACATAATGAACGAACTCCTCAACGCATTAACTCAACTAAGCTAACGTTATTATACAAGAATAATCGTCATTGGAATCTAAAAAAAACTTTGCTATGGACAACTAAAAAGACTTTAATTTTTTCATCATCTGAAACAAAGCGCTCAGGCTATAAATATTGCTTTAAACATATTGTTTGCGCTTTTAATCTGTAAGAGTTGTTGTAGGTAATACGCTTGCAACAAAGCAGTGGCCCAACCTTATAACTTGGAAGAGATAATTGACGCTACACCTCCGCTATTGTACGTCGGAGGTGCTTACTTACCTCGGTAACGTTGTTGAGGAAATTGCAACAAACGAGTCCAGATTGCAACACCCGAGATCGGCGATATGACGGCAACACCGGCCGAACTGTTTGTTTTAATGGCTCGCCTCTCTGCTAATGCTAGGACCTTATATGCCATTATTCTGTTTTATTTTAAACATTCTTAAATGCATTAATCATCATCATCTACTTTAGGTTTTTTTCAGGTTCAATATTGACAAAATACTTACTTGAGTTAATAACATATGATATGCAAGAGAAAGCTTAGTAATACCATTTACGTACATGTTCATAGATAATGTTCGTCATAAAGCCAGCAATCTAACCGCCAAGTGAAATGGCAATCAAATATGTTTGCTCTATAATTAAGATCTGTTTAAGATAATATTAGAACAAGAGGTACCTAGGTACTCAACGATCGTTTTTTTTATTTTCATATTTTCTGTAATGTAAACCAGCTGGTTGAAAGTATAACTTTATAATTTGTTTGCCTCAGCTCATAATACATTATCATCGTAACTAGTGTACAGCCTCGTTCGGCGACTCCCATCGCACTGAGATCGCCATCGCCTAGTGTCATAGGTCTCGCCTAGATCTAGCGGGACTAGACCACAAGCATCCGGAAAATTCAGATTAATATTGAGAGATTTTGTTGCCGTAGGTAGAGTTGAAGATTTGGGATGGGAGTTTTGAACCGAAATATTTTAATTTCTGTTTATGGTGTTTATTTAATAGGTACCTAAGAGGTAATAGTTGTTTGCCATTAATAATTACTTGATCAAGAGCATGTTTTAATAAAAATAAAGTAGAATTGTTTTATGTGTCTCAATGGTTCCACTCACCGCCGACAAATGTTCTTCCGGACTTGAGATCCGGCTGCTTAAAGTCCATACTTAGAAGGTAGATAACCTCAGCTCCTTAGGTCAACTGTCACCACTGCCGTTCACTCGGGGGCGGGGGGCGTGGCCGAGGACTGCCATTGGCTGCAGCGTGCACATTTTGAGGCTTGCCTCTGCGTTTGCGCATGAGCTTAAACAATGAGCGTGACCTGATACCCTGGGAGTCCGCTGTAACGAGAGAAACGGTTATGGCACGTTATGTGGATCAAGTTACGAAAGCTTTTGAGACCTTTATAGCCATTATAGAGCTCTGTAAAGTACCTAGGATTGATTAAACAAGGAGGTTAAGGTTGTACAATAACACATAATACAATATCAAACAGAAAGATACAGTAGCATGTCATTGTGCAACAGCAAAAGTATGAAATGATGGTACCTACACCCTGCAAGGGATGCAGCTTATCTCAATAATATGAATGTAACAACCTTTTTCATACAAAATATTTGACGCGCTTCTAATAGTGACCGCCCATTCTAGGGTTAATTGTATTGTACTTCTAAATAATTGAATTCATAATATCATTAATGGAATAATGTAAATTGTATTAAATTGAAGTTCATTAATTTATGATACACTCACCTAATTGTTTATATTGAAATTCGGGGATCGTTTCAACTAAAATGGTTTTCGTAACTAAAATGTATTTCATAACCAAAAAATCAACTATTTTAGTTAATTTTTAGCCTGTTGTGGCTAGAATTACGATGCTGTAACCATTATATCATCCCTTTTTAGTGACTATTTGTCCCTTTATCCGTTCTCGTTAGTATGTTACAAATAGTTAGTACAAATAGGCTGTGTTAGTTGCACAAGACGTGTGCGAGTCTCGTGGCGAGTCACGTGTCGGATGACCGACGAATTAATTTTTATTTTATTATAATTGCTTTTGTTGTTTGAGAACCAGCAAGGTTTTTATGTATTGCATTGCATATAAATAGACGACGTTTTACGTCAAATTGTAATGCATCAGTTTATTTACCACAGTGCAGTGCACAGTACCAAAACTTTCGCAAGCTTCTTTTGAATGAAATAATAAAAAGTGGGTTAGATACACGATCAGATTCATTTCCAAACTATTTAAAAGCGTTGAAGTCGTTACAATTTCTAGAATATATTAATGTTCGTGCAATAAGTTGACCGTTTTAATGTTAATTTCATAAATATTTTAGTCTGAGAAATTCATAGTTATGTAGGTTATCTGCTGGTTTTATAGACTAGTAGTATATAATGATTTCACATTAAGTACATTATTTAAAAAAATATAAGCAATTTTAATTCTTAAGCACGGAACGCGTTGAAGTCTTTTGTATTAAAAAAACTCAACTTTTTATTTTTGTTTTGTCATATAATTTTGTGTAATTTAGGTAGATATATCCACCGAAATATATCTACCTAAATTACCTAAATTTTGTCAAAGTCAAGATAAGATAAGATAATTATTTAAGTATTCAAATTTAAGTCAAAATTGCTTTATTCAGTAAAATCACAAGGCTCATTTAGAATCGTCTTACATACTGGGTGATTCTAGGTGCCAGTTCCACGCGACCAGAGCCTAGAAGATCGAATATGAAGTAAATTACGCAGTTTGTACGTTTTTCTAGTTTTTAAATTTATCTTTCTAATACGCTTAACTATTTTCGTATATGTCACCACAAAATATACCTGAGTATTTGTGAAATGCGACGATTAATTGAGATTATCATAACGATAAAGCAACACAACGATTCCATCTCCTCAGGCAGATCTACCTCAGAAGTAAATTCCTTTTCCTGCATTCAATTGCGGTCCATAAAACCGAATGAGCCTAATAGTCGTTTAACACGTTTAGCCACAAACATTACAATACAAACAGACCGTGTGGACACTCGCCCACGGATGTCAAGTCCACTTGAATGCTGTCACTGAACCTTGGAGTTTATCTTAGTTAGAATAAGGTGCAAGTTAAGTGAACACGGTCATTGTTTTTGTAACTTCTTGAGATGAATGTTTGTTTAGTGCTGCGATGACAAACTGGATGGTTGTTTATTCAGAAGAGGCTCTCGTGGCTTACAACTCATCATAGAGAACAGGTGGACTCTCGATCCTTTCTACATTTCAAAAGTTTTGTGTGAACATTATAATTATGCTTTGTAAAGCCTCAATATCAACCGACCATTTTGATATAGTCTTGATTTAGTAATAATTTTAGTTATCGAATTCCTAGAAGTTTTAAATTAATCATAGGCCAAAAACGTAAATAGATTGCAATTGTAATTGATTAATAATTGAAGTAAGACGTAGCTTATTAAATAATTAACTGAAGTTGAAACTATCCATCAACAACTCAGCGTGCAATCAACATTTCTCTGCGAATATCGCTTTGACGCATGCGCCGAACCCTATATAGAAAGAAATATGGCGGCCATTCGTAGACGACGCGTCGCAGCGGGCGGACGCGCTCTCTGATCAAACTGTCCGTAAATTACGTACTAATACCGGCTCGGTAATTGGACAGTCACGGAGTAATTAATGAATGGACAGTGTGATGGATAGTGCGGCTTATTGTTGGCTAGAGATACAATCATCCAATAAAGAGCAGCCAGTCTAATATTATAGTATAAAGGCATCAACGATATTAAAAAAAAATCACGCACCGATTTGTATCTTGCCAAAAGCCCGTAAACTCTGTGATCTATTTTCTTATGTGGAACACAGACAGACGCGTTTTCGTTTATAAAAACAGTTATACTTGTATTTTCTTTGAAAACTGGTTAAATATAGCGCGGCAGACACCACAATAATTAACCACAATGTTTATCTTTAGTTTCCGGCATTACAATCGCTACAGATCGACAAATTACGAAACGTTTTTCACATGAGAATTAGCGAAATTGCATACATAGAGTACGATCAATGTATTTGTTCACGTACCTAATTACCTCCGGTCACGTAAACAGTTAGCGGTACCCGCTAGCAAGCGGCAGTATAAATCGCAGTCTCCCACAGAGTAAATCTCGGCGACAAACAGAGTATCAATTACATGCAATTACAATAAACACAAAATCGAGTCAATTAACCCGACGCGGTGCCAATGTGCTGTCGGCTATGTGCTGTCGGACCGAGGCCTCTGTAACTCGCTGTTATTTGTATCGGTTCCGGTGCAACTTTATCGATGCGAAGCTTTTATATCGCAGGGTTCGCATTGCTATCCTCTCACAACTCTTTTGACCTTTTGCCAAAATACTTGCTACACTGTAACGCTTCATTCTAATGTTGATTAAAGGATTTTTCCTGTTTGTTTTGTTGTCATATATCTTACCCTAGCTAAACGCAAAAAGTTTTTATAAATAAGAAATGTATCTTGCAGCAAATCTGTAACTGTACAACCGCCGCCGCCAGCCCACAGCCCACGGTCCGGGCCGGGCTTAGCACATAAGCGATGCAAGTCGTGTGGCGTCGGTTGTGTTGTGACGTGTCCCCTAAATGCATAAATCGTGGTTTGAGCGATGATCGCATCTGATTCACTGTATAATAACATGCTTTTGAGTTATTTTAGATCTCATTTTCCGGTTGTTATTGTAAGGCAGCATTCACAAGTGTTGCAAAATAGGTTTTGCCATTTGAACATTACAACATTACATTCTAATTGAGTTCCACAGTTTTTTTAACTCTACTGTGCCTATCGTAACTTCCTATATATCTATCTTCGATTGTTAGGCAAATTTATTCCTAATTTGATTATGAGTGAAAAAGTGGTATTGTGTTAGTCAAATGAGTGGTTCGGATTGTTATTGCTAAGATGTTTTCATTAATAAAAATCATACGAAATGAGTAAGTAAGCGTAAGGAACACCTTAGGCTCACTTACTGGGTGTGGCTGTTGGACTCTCCATGTTACTGATGCCCTAACCCTGGCTCCTCGCATTAGGGGCAGTTAGCATGCCGGCGGCGCAGCATCCATCAGCTCTGGAAGTCATCTCACGTACTTAATTGTGATAACAGACTTTCTAAACGAGGGCGTGCCGCGAAACTCATGAGTTAGCTTATATCTTGAGAAATATTCATTTGAGCTACATTTTTGAGTGGCAATAACTGTCGTCGCTCTCATTTTGTAGTTTCCATGTGAGTTTGTCATGCACCGCCGTCACTCACCCCTGGGCCTTAATCTGTGTGCAGCTGTGCTGTATCAATCAACTATTCGTTATCTGCTCATCCTCAAAATAGCATCTATGTACTACTGAAAAACTTGACACAATCAAGTTATTTAAGTTAGTAATTCTGCAAATAAAGCTTTTGAGAGGTTCAACTAACGGACACAACCAAATTGTTACTACACAGTTCACACTGCAGCGATATGATAATCTTCATCGAAATTATGAATCGTTTCTAGAGAATGACAGTAGAAAAAGATAAGTGTTCAATAAAATTATACTAATGGCAACTGGGAGTCAGGGTCAGAACGTCTACGTTATGCTACGTATAAACTTAATATCGATTAAACGACGTAAGTTAGACCACGGTGTCACTCGCTAGATAATAGCAAGAACCAGAATTTCGAGGACCGCTAGGCTGCGAATACTTATTTGTAAATTACAGTAGCGTTATTTCGTTATCAAAATAAGCTTGTAGATTATTACAGTATGTATCCGTAACAGTTATACTAAAAGTCGATGATAAGCTTGAAAATATACGGCATTCGTGATTATAGTAGTCAGTTAACACACCTCACTTAATGCGTGCCCACTGCCCACTGCCCGTACACATGACACAAGGCGCTATAGTCAAAGCAAGTACATTTGTCAGCGCACGCTGATTGTACAACTAATTGTTTAGTTCCGACAAAATGTCACGCAACGTAGCAACCAGCTGGGTTAACATTTCCACGCAATTGCTTTATATTTAAACACAGGTATCATATCAATAATAAATGATTTGTAAAGGAAACTCTACCGCATTCTGCCGGTATGATAATCGGTAGTTGCACGTTAAATAAAAATTAACATATCATCCGCTATTAATTAGTTGTTTACCGTAAAACCTAATAAACGCAGACGTGAATTCGTTACTTTTATATACCGCATGAAACATAATTGTTTGCATAGTTATGTACTCTGTGGTGGAATTGTCAAGTCTCGTAGAAGTAGAACAATGCTGCAGCTATGTGTAGTAACCCTGCTTTTCTCAATGAGCTGAGCGAGCGTGCTGCAAGAATGGTAGATTTATGGAATTGTTTCATTATGGGCTCTCCGCCTTGTTATGGTAATACTTGGATACACAAGCCGTATTTTAAATCTTCAGATTTCAAAGCAATATTTAATAATAAAGCTGAATATATGGAATGTTACTGCTTAATATGACGCGCGTGCTACTCGATATTATACATTCATTAGGAAATATGCGTGTGCGCACCGTGACTTATTGGATGCTTAGAGCTTGTTCAATGACGCATCGCACTTGTCAAAATTGTCTTTTCGTTGAAGTAATTTATTAGATTTATACCGCATTATTAATTGAGCAAAACACTGCATCCCGGAGAGCGTTATGAGTTATTCTGATGAGCAACGGATAGAACATTTTGCTTAAAAGCAGAGCGCACCATGGAGCAATCACACGGTCTGGATTACTTGCATTTCTCCAAAACCGCAACTCTGCTTCGATCACATGCACGGTTCCTTCTGCAGGTAATGGAATCCCCGTTTGCAGTAACACTTACTAACCGTTAGCATGCAAGCACCGCAACCTCGCCAGTACTCGCGGCTATTAAATGTAATGCTAAGTACCATTCCTACAGAGAAGTCGTGGCGAGGACTCTAGTGGTCAGATAAGTAGGTGATCTCAGTGCTTCACCAAAGCAATCTAAGTAAACGACCTAAAGTAAAAAGACTTAAAGTTGATGTACCAACATCAACTTTAGCTGTTTTTTGACGTGACAACGTCTTATAATTCGATAGAGCCGGCTGCACGCACGAAAAAACATGACTCATGAGGCGTTCTGAGGCGTTCTGAGGCGTTCCATGAAGTGACGTTGTCACGTTCAACTATCGTCAGTAAACTGACTTTACAGACTACCATTTTTTGGCTCTTTTCAATTGATAGGAATGCTCATTCAAAGACGAACGAATTAATGTGCTAAAAACTGACCGATTGGTAAGTGAAAAGAAGACTATTGATCTGTAGTATGATATGAGGTATGGTGTGTAGTAAGGTAGGTGGTAGGTATGTGTCGATGGCAGCCATGCAAGTGCCAAGTGTGCGCACCGGCCCAGCCCGGCAGGTCATTCCATTAACCCCGCTAGCTCCGCGCCCGGCTTCGCTCGCACTTCCTGTTATCTTTTAATTAAATCGGGAGAGCTTATTAACCGGTTACTTCCTAGCAAGTCTTAGTTAATTGAATATAAAGCCTTTTGGATAATTGAAAATGTTCTATCAAGATGGATGTGCAATTAAATTGAGGATTATTTTATCTTGAAACTAAAATAATGTGCACCTTCCTAAGATGTTATTGCTCTGACCAAAAAGCATCTACTTACGTTTGTGAACATTATTTTTAATTTACAACTTTTATTATAATAAGAATGAATAAAATCTCATAAAATTCGTAATCTAATAGTGTGATCGTGAACAATTGCGTCATCGTAGCAATTTATATCCACTTTAGAATGTGGCCAAAGGACTCATTCTCTGCTCTGTAATGTTCCCACAGTTATAAATAACACAATAATACTATTTAATTCAAACGTTTAGAAATGACTCCTTAAACTGAGATTTCCATAATTTTAGCCAGTTCTCATCGAAATTATTATGACTTTAAAAATGAAGTCATAACCAAACCCATAACCTATCAAAGTTGAATGAAATAATAAAACGTTCAGATTATACGAAACGTTTTGAATACACAAATAATAAATAGTGCGTAAGCTATTTATGAACCTCAACGCCGAGTCCCGAGTCTTCCATCACAATATTCATGTTCAAATATTGGTTAAGCTTTTGTTCTCTGTAAAATTGTAACACCGTCGTCAACTGACAGAAGACAGTAGTACGATCTTACACAAGCAAAAGTAAAAAACATTGTTATTTTGTAGTAATCACAGAAATTCTATTCATTCATAGGATTTCAGAGCATGAAAATAAAAGGCTCTGGACAAAGCAAAATCATCAGTATTTTTCTTGATTTTCATTTTGTCAACTTCTGTCATAAGTTTCATGTATGGACGGAAAAGAAGAAGAAGATATAAAATGAGTAATCAAAGAAGTAAATATAAGTTAATGTTTATGTAAACAACTTAATGTGACGGTTGTAAATTTTTAGGAACAGCCAAAGGTATTGGTATGGGATCACTCCAGTGACCCTTACCCCTTGACCGTGCATTCTGCTTCTAATCTGATGCGCGTACCGTACGTACGACGGACTACAAACAAACAAAACTATTACGTAAACATAGCGTTTTAAACCTTTTTCAAATAGAATAGGACGTTATTTTCTTTTTTTAACTTACTTTTAAAATATGCTCCATAAATTGATCAGGTTAAATGTTTTGAGCGATAAAGTATGAACATAGGTACTGTTGGCTATTTGGCATAGAACAACGGGTAGTTTTGACCATTCGAGTACCTAAGTACACTTGTACATACAAAGACTAGGCATATTGTAGAGTTAGGTACTAACTAGTTATTAGTTGGTGCCTAAAAATGCTGGTTTTATTTTTGTGACTTTCATATGGTGAAATAAGTAATTTAAAAATGATACTAATAAAACGACTGCAAATTCAAAAGTTTTATTCTCGTTCTATACGTTAGCAGGTCCCTTCGCGCGCACAGCTCGTGTCTGCGGCCGGCAGGGGTCAGCAGCGTCACACTAAATAACCCGAATATTCAATTTTGACACGTTAACGGGCCCGAGCCCGCGCCGTGCGTCCCATCTCATTAACATAAATCTACGTCGTCCATCAGTGGCCGCGACTGTACCTGTTGTGAAATATATGGAGATGAGGTTGGAACCTTTACGTCAACTAACAACATATAATACTGTACTAAAATATGTAAAATAGAGCTTAACCCCGGGTTAGCAATCTGCACTTGACGTAAATCATTAGGTAGACATTCAAAATTGCTCCTAGCGAGGCTAAACGAGACACAGATACGACCCGCAGCTCTAGCAAGGATTAAACAGCTTTTTTCTAGAAATAAGTTGAATAACCTTAATTTTATAGTTACAAAACATGAAATGACCAAAATATTCGTCACACTCGATAAAAAAAATATCGTTATCGATTTTGAGAGTCATTTCTAGCGACTAAATTGGTTATTTGTGATATCTCTCATATAGATCCTAATAAGTACAGTTTTACTATAGGTAAGCTGAAATAACTATAACACAGCTAGCTTACATTCGCTCAGCTTTGTTTAAACTTCTAAACCTTAGTCTCAGTCGATAAATAAAATAGATATTGTAGATTCGAGCCATCAGTTCGTTCTGGCTGTCTGAGATACATTGCAGTTCAGTTCAGCAATCAGCGGCATTGTGTACAAACATCATGGTGTGCTTATGTTACAACTCAGATCAAGATTACAATTAAAAGGTGAAGTTTTATGTTTCATTGTGCATTGTATAACGATTGGTTAAGTAACTAGAGATGTCTCAGACGCTTTCTACCTGGACTAACCTTATGTATGAAAAAATATTAAAGTAAGCGAACTTAAACTTGAACTTAGCCATACAATTTAAAGAGCTCAAAAAAGGTCATAAAGAGTAAAGCAGTAGGTACCTATACTTTTTGTTAAGTAGCCTTGGCTTCTGGCTTAGTTCAATTGGTATTCGACCTTAATTAAAGTAATCAAGGTAGTATAAATACTAAATATCCCTATAATTGACGAGGAATATACAAAAAATTATAGTACCAAGCCGATGAGAAGTTCCCTATGCTATTCTAGTTTAAAATAAAATGAAATTTCTTTAAAATGCGTGGACCATGGACCATGGGGTCCAGTCGTGGTTATTCTCCACACGATGCCCATCACGGAACAAGTATTTATTGTAACGGCGCACTATTACTATTTATTAAGTTTATTTATTTCAATGGCAGAACACGAAAGGAACTAATCTATTAAAATAAAGAACAACCACTAATGCGCACTAATCTTTATGAACCTACTTTTAATTTACAAAAGAGAGGTTCTATGGCAGATGTTAGTGTATCCAAACAGTTATTAATAAACCAACTTCCAGTAACCAGTCACATTTTACCTTAATACAAATAAAAGTGCAGTAAAGTTGAATGAGTTGAGTTGAAATGAATCAAATCAATCAGAAAACTTCTAAATAAATACGAAGCTGTTTGTGGTCAAGTCGTTTGAAATGTAAAGTAGTTTCTGAACGTCTCTACCAACGATATCGAATAAATGGCGACCGCAGACGATAAGAGCCGCGTGATCTGAATCAATCGACGGTACACTTCATTACTGACCGCAAATTGTACCCCATTCTTGTTTCGCTGCATTCCAAACTCGACCCTATTCGGATGACACAGGGTCACTTATAATAGAAATGTGAATGGTGCGTTCGACAGACATTTCAAGATGTTGAATGTGGTGATCTATAATAAACTACTTGCTCTGATAAATATTTGCTTAAACTATTTTTTTATGCTGCAAGTACAAAATACATAAACAAATGAAATAAATTTTAGGTAGACATTTTGTCAAACCGTTAATTTTGTAGGTACAATCGTACAATCCTAAGGTTCATATAAATCAATATTATGGGTTTAGTTTCTGATGAAGGCGTTATTAAACGATTTGAAACGAAGAGCAAAGACGCCGTTTCAGAGACGATCAGAACCGCTAAACATACTGCATCAAAACTAGATGTTATTTTTTAATCTACAACTGAGTTTGCTCTCTAACGGCGCTGAAGAGAAAACTCAAAGGATATTTTTAGATAACTTACAGTATCCAGTTATATTTGAAACGTATGCAAACTATAGATGAAACATTATCCCGGAGCGGAGCCTGCAGTGCGGAAGTGTTCGCGGGATAAATCTAGATAATTCGTGTTGAATCTCACGCGATCTGATACAGCAGACGACATGGGTGGTTACGACCAGCTCGTTCGCAATATACCTACAGTGGAATCCGTAAACCTATAGGGGATGATTTATTCAAGTTCTTGTGTTTCAGCTGCGCCGTATTACTCAAAAATCAATTACGAATCTCTAAAATGCTAAAGTGTAAAACTCGAATGAACTCTTGATTTATCCATGTATTAATTTACGTAAGATTTGCTTCTTTGTTTTTAGAATTGGTCCAATTTAGCTAAAACAAGAGTTATTCAATGTTTGTGTATCATGCCAGTAAGTGGCTGTAGCTTTAAATTCCAATTATTCCGTTTGTAAACAAACACACAATTTATTCGGAACGTTAATGAATATTCAAGTGAATTCATTGGAGCGCATTCCAATCAACTCAATTACAACTATTTCAGCTTCTTATCCACGCCTTCGCGTTTACTTTATGCTAAATAAACAATCACCGTCATTTAACAACCATTCAAATCCTAGTCAATATAGTTATAAGTCCACTGTCGTGATTTACACACTATGTTGTGTAAATCACAAAATGGGTGTGACATTGATGCGTAGAACGTAGATGATTTAGTTGCTGCATCACGTTAAGTAGTAGGTAAGTGTTACTCCAAGTGCTGTGTAGTATGAGTTTACAATCTGTAATATGACGGTCGCCATTTCGAAAACCCAAGCTCGGTGATAAGAAGCGTCTATAAATTCATAAAAACGTGCTCCAATACCAAAGCTTTTTCTAAAACCACTTCATAAAATTAAACAATAATCTTAGATAACTGTTCGTGGCATTAGAAACCTATAAAATTATTTAAATGAATTTTAATTTCCCGACTGGAGATAGTTGCATGCGCATGCGCACCTTTTGAGACAATAACCAGCATTGTGTACAGTGGCCGCAGGGTTCCGCGGGACGCTCACCAAACCCTCGAGCAGGGGAGAACACTTGCGAGCTTTTAGAGTAATATACATTAGGTACTGTTACTCGACGAAATGACACAATTCTTGGAAAAAGTAGATTCTAATAGTATAAAAAAAATTACAGGTATTTTATATACAATCAGCGTATTTTAGTATTTCTATATTAGGTAGGTATTATATTTAATTCAGTTCACACAAATATGAAACACTTAAAAAATGAATGTAAACGAACGGACATCTATTATTATCTTCTAGAATATGCGCTCGTTTTCAGCTCATTAAAATGTATGCGGAACTCAAATCCAAAAGCTTGTTGTAGTTAGTGTGTTGACGAGTCGGGACCACCCATCAGTCGCGTGTCCTCCGACTATTACTCGATCGCCTACTAATGGCCGCCGGTGATTGGAAATTCATGTCCCGATTAGAGCGACATCTACAGATTTGTCCAGCTCGTCTATGGAAATTAGGACGAGTTATGGCATCGAAGAATTCGGATACACGAAGCGACTTACTCATAAAATTAATTAAGACTGAAGATTCACAACATGAAAGCATGTTGCGATAAGAAGAAAACATTTATTTACTCGTTGCTAGCGATAGTGGTAAAACATGCATGACCATTTTAAAATTAATTTTCTTAAGCATCTTTAAAATTATATTGATGATAAGCTTTCAAATTGGTACACAACGCATAAATAATCAAACTTTCGAAGAATCGTGTTATTCTCAAAAGGAACAAGCTATAGGTAAAAATACAACCTTTGTGGTTATTATATCTTGATTCCTATCGAATTAGAAACTAGATTTTTTTTGAGCTCTGCAGATCCTGGCAGGTGGGATGAATCACTCTCGTGTAACTAAGCTTAATAAACATTTCAAAATACTAATAAATAGGTGTTATACGATCGATATTATGACGATAACAGCGCGACGAACATAAAACTTTACCTTTCTCTTTATTTAAACTCTACAACAATATTAATGTCTATTCGATTGGGTAATAACATTTTGATTGGTCATTTGACACTGCTATAGAAAATCGAAGCTTGATTTTAATATTACAAATATCTTGTTCGTGCTTTTAACTAGAGTCCGACCGAAACTGGTTTTCCGGCCGAAACCGAAACCGAAACCGAAATTCGGCCGTGGCTTCACTTTCGGCCGAAACCGAAACCGAAACCGAAACTCACGTGGTCAAGTATAAAATTCCCTAAAATACAAAAAATGGTCCCCCAACAAAAAAAAAATCCCTCGGAGTTGCTTAATACGTTTGAAAGGGCTTTTATTGGCCTACATTTTACATAATTACGAAAAAAAATCCATCTCAAAGATATTCAGAAAAAATCTTTTAATTTAACATCGTATTTTTCAGAATTCTGAAGAGGACAAAAATGGATTTAGTTGGCATTAAAAGAGCTTAATTTGATTCTTTCATTGATTAAAAAAGAATCGAGATATTTCTGAAAAATTGTATTTTTTTACAATACTACATGATTTTCAGGAATAAATCAACTTCTACAGATTGAATTAGTATTAATTTAAACGCAACCAATCACATGCATTTTTGTGGGACATCGGAGTTCGAGGCAATACGACGTTAAATAAAAAATAGTTTCTTAAAACATCTCGACTTCCATGAGATGGATTTTCAATAAAAAAAATTGCAAAGATAGGCCTGCATAATTCCTTTCAAACGTATTTACAATCGTGAGGGACGATTTTGTTAGTCGTGGCTCCGTAGAAAATTACACATTCTCCTTTGGTATATTTTACCAACTGTGTATTCTGAATTTTACTTTAAAACAATTAAAAAACTAACTGTAATAAAACCATAATATTCATGGACATTTTACACATGACACTCAGGTCCCAAGCTAAGCAGGGCTTGTACTGTGGGAGCAGGGTTGCTGGTTAAATACTTAAAGTACATATTTTTTTGTAAATAGATACTGACATAGTAACACCCAGTGATAAACAAAAATATTAGTTCTGAGTCGTATTTACAAAAAAAAATGTATGGTAGTATTCTGTCAGCAATCTGGTTAGCATGGTACAGGCTTGGCTTGGTTTGGGACTAGGGTGTGGTGTGTAAATTGTCCATGAACATTTATTTATTTATTATTTACTAGTAGTACGCCCCGGCTTCGCACGGGTAGCCTATATAAAAAATATCATTATAATATAGCTAATATGTTACTCAGTATAAATGTATTTTCCAAATGATAAAAATATAGACCCTATAGTATGTAACCCCCCGCATATACTCCCGTGACCGGCAGCGGCGCGGCGCCCGCTGACTTTTTTCTAATAAGTACTTACATTTTTGAACTCGTGATATCTTTCGAATGAAATGTCCGAATTCAATAATTTAAAAAGTAATAGAAAGGTATTGAAGCAGTCTTAATTTTAAAGTAATTTATTTAGATAAGGATTAATACCTAAGTACAAATATAGAACGTTTTCTGGCGTCGTCATTTTAAATATATTTTTTTGATATTAAAACACTTATTATGACATATCTTTAATAGTTAGACATATGCTGTCGCTGACTTTTTTGTGGATGATGATGTGTTCTACAAAATTGTAGTACATAATTTCTTTCTATCATCAATAGTTTCCGCAGCGCACGCGATGTAAGGAATTTCTTATACACCTTGGGTTACATAATTGAAGTTTTAGTAAGGATCCCTAATTTTTTTGAAAATATTATATAGCCTATGTTCAGCACAGATAATGTAGCTTCACAACAGTGAAAGAATTTTTGAAATCGGTCCAGTAGTTTCGGAGCCTATTCGATGCAAACAAACAAACAAACAAACAAACAAACAAACAATCAAATCTTTCCTCTTTATAATATTATATTATATATATATATATATATATATATATATAATATATATATATATATATATATAGTTTAGATAGTTTAGATAATTAATCTTTAAATATAAAATTAAATATAAAAATATAAATAATAAGTTTACCTATACAACGTAATTTAGCAAATTAAACACTATACATTTTTCAATTACTATCTCTTATGTGACTTGATTTGTTTATAACAACAAAACGAAGTTAATGTTACTCAATATTTATACAATATGTATAAGATATAATGAACTATAAATCATTCAAGTACAGAAACGAAACAAAATGTGACATGAAATCATTTCCACCTAAACAAAGCCTCTAAAGAATGTTTGCGTCGGGCGATAAGTGCGATAACGCACTAAGTTTTGATGCTACAGAGCTATCTGAACGGCGCACGACAATTCCTGAACAGGGTCACCACCGTCCGCCAAAGCGTTGCCGCGAGAAACGAAGTTAGTCGAGCGTGCACGACAACTTCCGAAATAAGTTTCGGTTTCGGCAAAAGTTTCGGCCGATTTTGGCCGAAACCGAAACTAAAGCCGAAACTTGAATTTTGGCCGAATTTCGGCCGAAACCGAAACCGAAACCGAAATTTCGGTCGGACACTACTTTTAACCCTTACTAAAAGATTTGTATCTTTGTTATATAGCTTATCAGGGGTAGTCAGTCGTATTTATTGGTAGGTACAGCCAAACGATAATGTTCGCGTTACTGTGTTCTGTTTTGAAGTGTTGGGAGCCGGCGCACTGACAGGCACATGGAGCTTTACTCCTTTATGTCAGCCATTGACATTTTATTGACATGTCTCAGTGTTGAGGGCGCAGTGTAGTGTCTAGTGTGTCGTACAGTTCGTCCGTAGTGCTAGAGACAGCGGTAACCACTGAACAGCAGAAAGGTCATCGGCTTATTCTATGTAAATGTTTGAAAACTCTAGGTATACATAAGTATTGTAAATAAGCAATCAAACCGTATAATATGGTGCGGTGTGGCATGGTATGACGCGTCGCCCCCCTGTTCCCAGGGATGGGATGCGATGCGATGCCATGCCGCAGCAACAGGATATTATAAAGCAGTCCGTCTCGAGTCTGGAACGACAGGCGACATCGTGTTTTACGGCCGAGATACGGATCTACATTCAAGTCTCTGTAGTTATGTACTCGTTTAGCTGTGGCTATGATGATCCAGGTAACTGCACTTGATATTGGAGCTGGATTTATAGCTAGGGCAGTATTATTTAGTTGTTTTTATACTTATAAGGTAACTTATATGGGAGGTTGATACTAAACCAAATCGTAATCCACTAAAGTTAGTTTTAAGTGGAATATTAGCCTTGAGATGTGAGTGTCGAATAATTTATAGCTATCTAGAAGTAAAAACATGCTTTTAAAATATGATTTTAAACGCTTTTGATTTACGTTTTGAATGAAATATATATAGTAGGTATCTGCTATAAACTTAATGCAGAACGGCATGCTTTCCTCTAAATGCGGCATGCGATGCGCTAACAGCTCGTAAATACACCGCGTGCGCCTGCGCACCGAGCGGTGCAGCCAACCGCCATTGAGGCGCGTTCATGCACCTATGTTGATCTAACATTTATTACCGATTTGGTGGTATATTTAATGCGTAAACTAATTTGAATTGCTAAAACTAAGTTATTAAATGATTTATCCATAATATCAATAAAATATTATACCTACACATTTCAGTCATCTCACCGAAGAGTCACACATCGTTAGATGTACCTACCTACTCGTATTAACGAGATAGCTATGGATAAGGTTCGGAGTTACAAAAGCTATTGCACAAGCGACCAGTCAAGTTGACTCAATAAATTGTCACTGAACACTCCGTTACAGTGTCTTAGCCATGTCCCTTATTATGGGGGTTGGCTTATGAGCAAGCCTTTACAAGGTTAGACCGTGCTGTCGAGTCGTGATGCCGCAGAATGATGGGGTGGGTTCAGTGGGTTCGATGCTCGACCGCGGCCGATATGAACACATGTACACCTATCCTTTATCGCGGATTGGTTTATTGCACATCGGATAGATTAGATTTAGATAGACTAGGATGGGCGGTGTCGGTGTGACTGCGAGGTTATCACACGTTCGTCGCGAGAAACAAGCTTTTAGACGACTTGGGATTATTCAAATAGTAGATGTAGTAGTGTTAAAACACATCGTGGGAATTTATTTCTAGAATACCTATATTTCAATTCAGAATCTGGATTCTATTAAAATGTATTTTGTATTAAGTACCTATCTATTTTATTATTTTTCTTAGCTTTTATTTACTTGATTATTATAAGAAATATACCTATTATTGTATAGAAGTGACTTTATCAGGTAACATAAAAACACGTTAGTTACAATTTCATGAACTTTTATGTTATTTGTACGTTAATGGGCGCAGAGTATTAAGGTAGAATTTTTTTGAAGTATTTTTAAGGAATAAACCGTAACAACATACTTTGAATCATTGAAGACTTCCGCGACCAGCCTGTCATCTCGTCCAGCATGTTATTACGAGGTGTGTATACACATAGCAATCACGTCCTCGGCTCCACCGACCGCCAGCACATCGGCGCCTGCGCAGGCTTTGTTCGACACGCGACCGCAGGCCTTGCTGGAGCACAAGAGAGAAAACGGTAGGATTACGAAATCACTGGCTTTTAAGACACTGTTATTTAACACTTGTAAAGTTATGGTTCACTGAATTTGCTTAATCATATTAATATTAAAATTGATAAAATCGAAACTGGTTCAAAAGTACCTAATGCTACTTTATAAAATCTTATGATTTGCATCACAGGGCGCGTCTTTAGTGTGTTAAATAATACATGTTATCAAACAGAGATACGTACCACTAAACATCAGCCTACCTATCCCACCCATCACTTTAATTCATTATTTTTCAATAAACAAATACAAGCTATGCTCAAAATACCAGACAGCGTACAAACAATCTACATCCCCACTTTCTCACTTTGTCTTTAACGCGCCAACTAATAATTATTCTGTGAAATAAATCGATGGTTTGAGTAATTGGCGGTAACTGCCCCTCGAGCCGGTAATGGCAGGCCACACATAATAAATGTGCTGGTTATAATTGGTGGAAAGGCCATGCTTTATGGCCGCTATCTGCGATCATCTCGCATCTTTTGTTACCGATTTGGACCTTGACTGTGCCTCGACTAGACTCACGGGGGTGCTACAGTTTTGGGCATTGCCTTTCGTGAGAACGCGCTGGTTCATGTTTGACTGTCATAGTAAATTTTTCACAATTATATCTTAAACTAATACTGTACTAAGTTGGGCGAAAATTGAGAATGAAAAACTAATGGAAATGCATGCAAATAAACTGTACGAAAACCAGCATTCTACTAGTTTGTGAACACATTCTGTGGTGGCATTTTTGATTGCCGATTGCATAATCCCCACCGTTATGGTAACATAACTTTTAAAAACAAACATATACACATTTTAATATAATGTGTATATGTATACGTAATGTAGGTAATACTATTTTATTTATCTAATTTTGCAATTCAATGTTATCAATCTAAACTATTAAAACTATACTAAATTAAAATTAAAATTATAATATGTGCCTACTAGATATAAGACTAAAATTTTTGCACACCATTTTAATTTGGTAAAAATATGTGAACTTACACTATGACATTTTGTACCAAAATCTACCATGTATTTTATAGATAAATGAATGAATGAAAACAAATCTTCCAGATTTGATGGCAGCAAAAAGTTCCCAGACTTATAAACTAAAATAACACACAAAGTAGTTCATCCCATTAATAGACAATTAGTTGGTGTAACGCAGAGCTATTCCGTCTTATTGCTCATTACGAAGCTTTTATCGCCCTTAATTTTGGGAAAATAGTTCTAATGCATTGCTCAAGTGACCCACATGGATGGTGAGTAGCATTTTTATAGACAGGGAGGCCGAAGATTTTTAGTCTGAAGCCGAATTTCAAAATGTATCTTTTTGTGGTGAAAACTACAAATATAATCAATTTTGGTGCTGACACTCTAGTGCTGACTATGATGTAGCAAAACTGATCTTTTTTCTTACTATTCGGATGCAATAATTAAAATAAAGACATGTTTTGATAATTTCACGCAAAATATAGCCAATTTCTTATTGCACCGCTTTGGTTTTTTTGTTTGCTACACCGAATATGGTAGCCGAAGCCGAACGCAACAGAACACTGCACTGCACTATTTGCAATAATTATAATTAAACTAGAAAGTTATGTGAATTATTATAGCCCTGATCTAGTTAAGCCCCTGTAACTGGTCGTTAGATAAATTAGCTCTGGTTCTGATGATGGCGAAAACCTACCGCGGGCGGGCCCCGTGTCCCGACCGTGCGTTTCATTGTAACCTCCATTAAAATATGTACTGTAACCGGTTCTATGATTTTGGTTTATTAAAAATCATGACGTATAAGTATCCTTTTGTAGTGTTAGTAATTGATTTTGACTATTAACTTTGTTAACGTTGTTTAAGGGAGTTGATGATATATTAAAATGTGTGAAGTGACTCTCAACATGTCAATTTTCAGAAAGTACTATGTACTTAATGCACCACAGGCGTTCACACAAAGCCGGTATTTATAAGAGTTGTTTATATTAGTATTTCTCGTCAATGCAAAGTTCAAAGTGCTACATCTAAAAAATAAATACATACATACATACTAACTAAATGGTTGAAAAGTTAGAAAGCTCCGCAGGATGCCACGCAGCATTGGGCGCTGCAAGTCCGTGCTCTCGCGTCAGATAGCGATCTGAATCGGTTCAGTTTTCACAAACAGCCAATATTTATCGTCTAATTATCGTTCGTCTATCGGTCCCACACAAACACAATTAAATCCAAAAATCATTATAATTGGTGACCAAAACTGCCGAAACTTAGCATCGGAGCTAATTCAAAAGCGCTTGAAGGAAAAAAACTCGAAGAACTATGATATCACAAGTTGCTGTTACCCGAATGCACCAACGAGCCATATCCTGAAAAATTCAAATTTGAGTGAAATGAACTTGAAAAATGAAGACTGGGTTATACTGGACTTAGGCTCTAACGATAGCAACCCAAAAAAATTTTTCATAGAGATCTCTGCACTACTAAAAAAACTAGTCAAACCTCAGGTCATTATAAATAAGATAGTATATAACCAATATCTAAATAAGGAAAAACTTAACAGTTATTTGAAGAATATCACCAAGAATTTTAGTAACTGTAGCTATTTATCAGGATACAGAACTCGCCATTTATTCAATGGTTCTCATCATCTACATGAAATCAATGATTTCATAAATACTAAAGACTATAAAGACTGCTTCTTAGGTAGAAATATAACAAAAATGAATAAAAAAACTTTCAAACAAAATATTTCAAACCAAAATAATTTTAATGAAAATAAACTAAGAAAAGGTACTATACCATTTTATTTTGAAAAGATGAATAAAGAGAACAGGGACTCAAATAAAAATAAAATAAATGATTGCACACCAATTATAAATAAATTTAATGATACTCATAGGCGTGGTACAATACCATTCTATTTTGAGAAGTCAAAGACTCATGTCCAAGAAAATTTGACAAAGACAGATAAAAATACCCCGAAGCAGCTTTTTCGTTAGAAATGAAAAAGGAAATAACTTTAACTTATTGCACTTAAATTGCCAAGGAATAAGATCTAAGGTAGATCAAATTGAAATATTTGCAAATTCAAGAGAAATAGATGTCCTTTGTTTTGATGAAACTCTTTTAAAAGATAATGATTTAGACTTGGTAAAAATAGATGGGTATCACAAAGCAGCTAATTTCTCTAGAAAAAATAAGTCTAATCATAGAGTTGGTGGTGGTGTAAGCATATATGTAAAACATTTAATTAACTTCAGAAAGTTAGACTGGATCTCAGATATGTCAATAGAAAGGCACTTTGAATGCTGTGGAATAATTCTTACTGAAATCAACTATATTATAATATCCCTTTATCATACACCAAATGGTAATTTTGAACTATTTATAAATTCCTTAGAAAATTTATTAAACAAACTTGCGGTGCGAATAATAAATAATAAGCAAAAAGTAGTTATCGCTGGCGATTTTAATATTGATCTCCTAAATACTTCTAAAAATAGTGAATTGTTTAAGAATACTCTTCAGATGTTTCATATGCATCCTACAGTTCATGAACCTACCAGAATAACATCACACTCTGAAACATGTATTGATAATATAATTACAAATATAAAAAACTATCACATAGAAGTACTTAATCTAGGTATCTCTGATCATACTTCTCAAGTTTTAACCATTCCTGTTAGTATAAGCTTTAAAGAAAAATTCTGGTATGCCTCAAGGCGAAATATTGATCTACATATAGATCTATTTAACAATTACCTATCTCAATTAAGTTTTTCCGAAGTTTATTGTGAATATGATCCAGACATAGCGTATAAAAAATTTATTGATTTATTATCTCTTTTATATAAACTTTGTATACCATTAGAAAGATATAAAATTACATACAAAAAGAAAGTAAACTGGAAGTCTAGGGGAATAATAATATCTAGTAAAAAAAAGCGTCAAATATATTTAAACTGTATTAAGAGTAATGATCAAAATAAATGTGAATTGTATAATAAATACTGTAAAAAACTTAAAAAAGTAATAAGAGTCTCAAAAA
This sequence comes from Ecliptopera silaceata, assembly GCA_932527185.1. Taxonomy (NCBI): domain Eukaryota; kingdom Metazoa; phylum Arthropoda; class Insecta; order Lepidoptera; family Geometridae; genus Ecliptopera; species Ecliptopera silaceata. The sequence goes on along the minus strand of OW052208.1, from coordinate 165,273 downwards.
AAATCTCGAATATTAACTACATAAAAAACAGTTCTAATAAAACGAAAGCAACATGGGGTATTATTAAACAATATACTGATAACACAAACCGTATACCAACCACAATAGATAATATTAAAATAAATAATCTGAAAATTACTAAACCCTACGATATTGCAAAATCTTTTAACAATTATTTCATAAATTTAAATAATAATAATAAGATAATAAATAAGCAACACCATAAAAATACAGTAAAAACAAGTGGTAACAGTATCTTCTTTACACCAGTTAGTCCTGATGAAATCCTAACTATAGTAAAAAAATTAAAAAACACAAAAAGTGCAGGGCATGATGAAATACCTATACAAATTATTAAAAATAATATAGAACTGTTAGTTCACCCATTAGTTCACATCATAAACTTAACTTTCGAACATGGTTCTTTCCCCACTGATCTAAAAAAGGCGCTTATCAAGCCACTACATAAAAAAGGCACGAAAACTGACATGGGACACTATAGACCAATAGCTATACTTCCTAGCATATCTAAAATTTTTGAAAAAGCTATATATAATAGAATAACTTCTTTTCTAGATTCAAATAACATCTTAAATCCAAATCAATTTGGATTCCAAAAAGGGAAGAACACAACGCTAGCAATATTTAAAACTCTAAGACAGGTATGGGAAGGAATAAATAAAAATAGGCCCGGAATAGCTCTGTTCCTAGATTTGTCAAAAGCGTTTGACTGTGTAGTCCACGATATTCTTCTTGACAAATTAGAAGAAATCGGTATAAGAGGTACAGCATTATCATTAATAGAGTCGTATTTAAAAGACAGAAGTCAATCCACTATAATAGATACATACAATAGGAACACGAAAATGATTGAACGCATACAATCAGATTTTGAAAATGTTTGGCTAGGAGTACCACAAGGTAGTATACTAGGACCACTGCTTTTTCTGATATATATTAATAATCTACCACAAATTACGAAACATGTATGCGTCATGTTTGCAGATGATGCTACAGTCTTCATACCCCATGACGACAAAAATGTAAAGCAATTTGAAAACGAAATAAATACTACCCTTAGCGACATAGTTGATTGGTTAGGTACAATTAATCTCAAAGTAAACATTGAAAAGACTAAACTTCTAAGATTTAAACACTATAAAACACCTTCCATTACCTTAAATATTTCTCACAATAATAATACAGTAGATACAGTTAATGAAATAAAGGAGAATGGGCAATTCTCTATGGAGCGTGGGCCACGGCTAAAAAACTCGCCCCTCAGGGTTGCCACATAATATGTTTAAAAGGGCTTTTACAGGCCTACCTTATTCTATTTTTATTTAAAAAATCCATCCTATGGAAATCGATATATTTTGAAAAACTGTTTTTTATTTTAATGTCGTATTACTCCGAATTCTGAAGGCCCACAAAAATGCCTGTAGTTGCGTTCAAAAGAGCATTAAAAGGGCTTTATTTGTTTTTCAGACTGTTTGAAAATCCAACCTGTGGGAATCGAGATATTTCAAAAAAACTGTATTTACTTTTTGCAATACTACAGTTTTTCAGGAAATAACTCAATTTCTACAGGTTGGATTTGTAAACAATCTGAGAAACAATTAAAGCCCTTTTAATGCTCTTTTAAACGCCATCACAGTTATTCTTGTGGGCCTTCAGAATTCTAAGTTATATGATGTTCAATGAAAAACAATTTCATCGAAATATCTCGATTTCCATGGGACGGATTTTTTCCGTAATTATAGTAAAATATTGGCTTATAAAAGCCCTTTTTAACGTACTAAGTAGCAACCTTGAGGGACAATTTTTTTAGTCGTGGCCCAAAGTGCCCATTCTCCTTTTTTAGGCATAAATATTGACACAAATTTGAACTGGAAATCACATATGACAAAAATTAACCAAAAAATATCTAAATATTGCTATGCTATTTCAACTCTGAGTCATGTTTCTTCTACATCTATAGCAAAGAACACATACTATGGTCATGTCTTTCCCTATTTATGCTATGGTATAATATTCTGGGGAAACTCAGTAAATGTTAAGTCTGTATTTACTATGCAAAAAAAATGTATTAGAGCTATATATTGCATGGAAAGTACTGAATCTCTACGGACAGTATTTAAAGAAAACCACATACTTACTTTAACTGGTATATTCATCTTGGAAATATGTCTTTTTGTTAAAAACAATTATACATATTTTAGTAATAAATCTAGTCGTTCAGAAAACCTTCGTAATAAGCATAAATATAATATCTTTATTCCTCAAGTTAATAACACAATATTTTACAAAAGCACATATTATACAGCCATAAAAATTTATAATCACTTGCCAACAGACTTAAAAGAACTTAATGGAAACTTATTTAAACTAAGACTAAAAAAATACCTTGTGAAAAATGTACACTATAATTTGGATGAATATTATAATTCTGGTTCAGAGTATATTACTTAGAAGCTTTATAAAAGTAGAAATAGTTCCTTTATTGTATATAAATTATCTTAAGATAGATTTTAATAAATAAATACCAAGTATAATACTAACTTACTAATAAAATATAAATACCTATATTAAGTAAAAATTGTACGCCCGAAATGGGTAAACTGTTGAAACAATTACTTATTTATAAGTTATATAAGATCTCATGTACACAGTTTAACAATAAATTATTCTTATTCTTATTCTTCTTATTCAAATCGTTGTAGCATTTCACGATTAAGTACTTAAAGCCGATCGCACGTTGTCAGGAAATTACTGACAGAAAATTTTAACGCTATCCGTACACGCCACGACGATAGTCAGACACACAGATATCAGACACTACATCTGCTAAGTCTCTGCAAAATTATACGAAAACTCCTATTAATATTGTAAACAAAATCATGTGTCAAATTATTATACTCGTTCTGAGGGGTCATCGCTAATAAATGTGACCATCTTATGCGTATCGTAACAAATAACAAAAACAAGAATAACATGACCAAGCGCAGTGTGCGCGGCGACGCTGTAACGTTCGTGGACGTTGAAGTGACGTTGAAGCGCAGTGTGATTCGAATACGTTGGACTCATATCACGCGTTTTCTGATTTATCATACGTAATGTGCAGGCAGCCTAAAGCGAGCCATTAACGGACCCTCCATCCGTCTTGCAGGACGCCATCGCGGCGCCACCGCCGCCACCTAGCGGCTTTGTCGCCGTATTTGGCTGTTAGTTACGATGGTATCGATCGCACTAAATTTCAGGTGCAGGTAGCGGCTGCTGATGTAGCACATGCAGCGTAGGTATACCTGCAATGTAATTACTAGGTGACTAGCGAGTTGGTGAGTGTCGGCCGTTTTGCGTTAGCATTGGCGAAGGAGCAATTCATAGAAAGATAAAACTCTTTATTGATACATCACACAAATAAGTTACAGTAAATATAAAAGTCACGTCGTATGTCATGTCATATATAATTCATGTCGTATTTCCAAGATATTGATAGAAATATTTTACTGATGGAGATGTACGAAAACACAATGCATCATGTTTTGGTGTGCCACAGTGTCAGCCGAAAAGTCGAGCAGGCAGACAGTACTAACGGTTGCGTATCACGTGTCGTGTCGTGTCGTGTCGCGGCGCTGTCGTGTCGTGAATGGCCGCTTTATTGTGGCAATCCAATGCTTTGTGCCTGTCTAATGGCGTCGTGTCTGTAATGCGTACAAGGAAGGGCGATTTACTGTCGCCTGATTGCGAGATAAGTGATCGAATCTATTTCAATAATACACAGCAGGTTCCTTATTCATTTCACTCCGCTCTCTCCGCTGAGAACTATGCTTAGGTACGTATACGTTATTGAAGATTTACTTCTTGCATAAATAAATATATAAAAGTCAAGGAGGGGGTTTGGCAATATTGAGCGAAGTTTATAGCATAATATCGTTTGGATAATACATAAAAATTGTTGATAATTATTGCGAGCGGCTTTAGCGTATTATTTGCGCTTATAATTTAAAATGCAAATGTAATTAAAATAAATCAATGTTTGTTCTACATTTGGTATTAGTAATAAAAGTGGTACTAACCACGCCTCTCACTAGCTGTTGATCCAATCTGTAATGGAATCTAGAGTGATGTCATCGCTCGGTGCCGGATATTAAATACATACTGCTACAGTTTATCATTCCACACGTATCTCTCCGTACCGACCACATTCTATACAGTGGACTTTGCATTGGAGTTCTGAGAACGGGACGGCACATTTGTGCTCAGCTCAGACAGACAGATTTGGAGTATGTGATCATATTTTTGGTAATGCATCAGCGGATTAATCAATATATATTTTGAAAATCTAAAGTGTTAATTAACAATGATTGGTTTGATTTTGTATCAATATTTTGACATGTCATCGAAATATTGACCTACAAAGACATGTCACATGTAACTTAGATAGAGATAATATCTAAGTACTTAAATCCATAAATCTTTAAAAGATTACCATAATAATATAAAGATATTATAAGAAGCTAAAAAAAAACATAATTTCAAAGCACTATTTGTGAAATCTATCTAAATTCTACTAAAAAAAAAGACATGTTGTGCCGACCCCACTTAACGTGGGATAAGGGCAGGGGAATGATGATGATATCTAAATTCTACTAAAAAGCTTTATTTTTGAATGCTCCATCTACCTCTCTATATAAAAAATTACAACAATTAGATCCCATTCCAGTATAATTTCTAAATAATATTGAATTCTATCACATTCACATCATCCTATTTAACTTAGAAGACAAACCACCAGGTGAGCAGGCACTAAATCCGCCTTCCTTCCACATAAATAAAGTGGTCGATGCATCGCGCGACGCGATCGCCGTTTTCCCTCCAAATCGTCCAAATCGCGCAGGTCACGGGTCGCGATGCTATCGCGGTCGCGTCGCGTAATGCACGCGCCCACAAAGCCTATTTCAAGCCTTTTTGATGTTGTTTTCAATAACCTCGTGACATTCAACTAGGAACTGAATACGATAAGATGGGAGCAAACAGTCGCGGTCGCATGCGCAGGCGTGACCGCGACTCTAGCGGAGATCTGACATTTTGTACTTCATCTTTTATCTGAGAAGGTCTTCTACTTCTTTCTTTTTTTTTTACTTTAGAAACTTCTTCTACTCACTACTTTAGACTTATTTTAAAGATACTAAAACCTGGATAGTATAAAGACACTTAAAGATATTAGATGCTAAAAGAAATTAAATCACTATCATTAACATCCGTGGACTTTGTGCAGGAGCACATGGCACTTCAAGCGCTCCGAAGACACGCAGACAGTGGTACGCAGAAAGTGCAGTTGGAACCAGAGGACATTCATCTGCATCACACAACAACTAATAAATTCGCGTCAACTTCAACACATTTAGGTCATTTTGCAAATGTTAACTTAATTTACTGTGTGTCTGTTTGATTGACTCGTTCAGGGTGTAGTATCGACTAAACATTCACTGAATAAACTAAAATTTTAAATAATTGAACTAATTTTACCATTTATCAAGCAGGTTCGCATACGTGTCGTACATGGCATTGCAAATTGTCTCTAATGAAAATGATGAACTCATACATGCTCCTTACAAATTTCTGTATTCAAAGTTAAAAAATATGTTCGATAGTACTATTTTCTTGTGCGAATATTTACATAAGAAAGAAGCTACTTGATAATATGCAGATCAGTCTGTCTCTGTACGTCTCTCCGGTTCGGTAGGCAGAGCTCTCAGTAAGATAGATCTGCCTATCGGACGCCTATCAGGAAATATCTCCTGTCTCGCGGTTTGTTCGCCGAATAAATTAGGTGTCAGTTGCTTATTTAAAGGCGATGCGTTTCACCGGCAGCTCCCGATGCATAATGCTGGCTCTCGGCCGCCACTGGAGCATGGAACTTATTTATGGAATTTATTTATTTAAGTAAATGAGTAAGAAGAAGAAGTAATAAGAGCATTTACAAAAAAAGCATTACTATTTCAGTTACCCTTAAGTTACTTTTGAATGAATCTGTGAATCTGTTTTATAACAAATTATTTCATGCCTTGTTGATTATGAATAATGTAAAGAACAAAACAGTTTTTTTTGGTTTATTTGCAATGAAGTGCCGAAAGTTCGTGACCGAAAAGATGTGCACAAGGTGCGTGGCTGAAAACACCTTGTTGCAATCAATATTACTTAGTACGCACACAATATTTCTCTATCAAATAATCCATAGCTCTGTTCTAGCGGCGGTTGAGGCGAAGCATAACATTCGCACGGTCGCACCTCCCCATCTACATAATGCATACCAGCTGACTATTTATATTTATTCCATTTAGATCTCTATTGGAAGACTGACTGGCGCAGTGACTGGTCGGTGAGTGAGAGATGTGGGTTCGGATTTTCAGAAGGAATTATGTTAGTTTTTTATGTGAGTTCGATTGAAAAATATTTACTTCATCATTAAGTTGGAAGACGACTTCCAGATAACGTGTAGTTAATGGACGCAGCAATCATAGAGAGGAAATAAAAATCTTGCCTTAAAAATCAAAAGACCTATGAAAGTGCTAAGTGTTGATATCAACATCGTTATTTTGACAAAACATCGTTATAAATAAACTAGCGTTTACTCCGTTTTCTTATCGTGTAACCGCGCGCGGCGCCACAGCGCGGCCAGAACAGATGGACCACTCGGCACTATCTACTGATAACGGACTACTTTGTTAGGTATGCGGTTACTAGATTATACGTATTGAAATAATAGGAAGCCGCAAGTTAAATACTGCGAGATAAAAACTATCGCGAACACGTTTATTCGCTCTTGATGATGCCAAACTTTCTCAAACGCATTTTACTGAATTTTTGCGACAATCATGCGAGAAATTGTTCTTTTATCACGGCTTAATTTAATGGATACCTACGCGTTGCAATTATGTTTGAATATTTATAAGTACAGTAAGAAACCTTTAAAATTTCAGTGCGTTTCAGATAACGTACTTCATCATTAGCAGCATTAAAAAGACATTATCCATTTACAAAATTGGCTAACCTAGCGACATTTCTCTCATCTCTCACTATTTTGCTACATATTATCATGTATGTCGGAATACTGTTCCTGTGGAATGAACAGGAAGCTCCATCAGTCTTTCTTAGCAGTTGGCGCGGACAGGGGAGCCGGATTTATGGCGACGCGACGCCTCGCGACGACGGCGGCGACGCGCATAATGAATGGCACATTATGCGGCCACTGCGGCTGCGACCCATCTGCATTGTCACACCGCACTGCAGGAATCAACAGCCGCAGGGCTACCTAACGCGGCTCTTTTCAAAATCGCAAGGATCATTGTTTCTTTATCACCGTCATATATAATAAGAAATTTGAAAATAAATAATATGTTGTAACCAGAAGTTAATTGGAACTTCAAGAACTTCAAGAACTTCAAGGAGTTCTTTGCCCCTTCACGACGGCTTCAAAAATTCTAAGAGATTGTAATTGTGGATGTTTCTTACAAGTATACAACTTTAGAGTTATGCTAGTTATGCTAATGCTATGCTGGACCTAGGTCAAGCATAACAGCATACCAATGAACACGGCAATGCAGTAACACGAAAAAGTTTCTGATTGCGATTAATTTGACTCAAATTAATCTTAACTATAATAAGTATACTGTTTTGTGTAGGTATACTTACATATGAATAAATGTGTACGTGAAATATAGTAGGTAGGTACAACCCTCACGACAAGATGACTAGATCGGTACACATTGTCACGCGCCGCGGGACACGGGCCGTATCGCAAAGTGTAGCGCGGCCGTTAGTAATTCTAGATTAGCTGGTACCACACACCTTCAGAGATTAGGTGCGAAAATTGCAGCATGATTGTAGGAATACTTAGATATGTTGCATTACATAAAGTTGGTACATTCGATTCAAATACTTATTTCTATTTTTTGGTCTAAATAAACGGATATTATATTTCCCACATCACACTCTAGTCCCAAACACTTGACTAGATCGATCGCGCTATTTTCAAACAAAGGAGAATGGGCACTTTTGTATGGAGCGTGGGCCACGAAAAAAATTATGTCCCTCAGGGTTGCCACATAATACGTTTGAAAGAGCTTCAAAAGGCCTACGTTTCACTATATTTACGAAAAAAATCCGTCCTGTGGAAATTGAGATATATTGAAAAAACTGTTTTTTACTTAATATCGAATTGCCACGAATTCTGAGAGTCCTCACAAATGACTAAGGTGTCGTTTGAAAGCACATTTAAAGGACTTTATTTGGTTCTAGAAGTGTCAAAAAATCCAACCTGTGGAAATAGAGTTATACCTGATAATCATGATTTTTTATAAAAGTGACGTTTGGCTCACATCCAGCGTTACCACAAATATGGCCGATACGGCATTTAAAAGAGCGTATAAAGGTCATTTTTTTAAGACATGTAAATCAAAAATCCATCCTATAAAAATAAAGTTATAGTAGAAACACTTTCGAATTTATACTATTCGATTTTGCTTGGTTCTCTGAAACCCCACATCAATTAAATATAATACGTTTAAAAGAGCATTTACAGGGCATCATTTGGTTCTAGAAGTGTCAAAAAATCCAACCTGTAGAAATAGAGTTATACCTAATAAACATATTTTTTTTATTAAACTGACGTTTGGCTCACATCCAGCGTTACCACAAATATGGCCGATACGTAGTTTGAAAGAGCATATGAAGGAATTTTTTTTAAGACATGTCAATCAAAAATCCATCCTATAAAAATAAAGTTATAGTTGAAACACTTTTGAATTTATACTATTCTATTTTGCTTCGTTCTCTGAAACCCCACATCAATTAGATATAATACGTTTGAAAGAGCATTAACAGGGCATCATTTGGTTCTAGAAGTGTCAAAAAATCCAACCTGTGGAAATAGAGTTATTCCTGATAAACATGATTTTTTATGAAACAGAAGTTTGCTCACATCCAGCGTTACCACAAATATGGCCGATACGGCATTTAAAAGAGCGTATGAAGGACATTTTGTTAAGACATGTCAATCAAAAATCTATCCTCATCATCAACCTATATCAGTCCACTGCTGGACGTAGGTCTCTCACAAGACGCGCCACTGAGCCCGGTCTTCGGCTCTTCTTATCCAGTTTTTGCCAGCTACACTCCGTAGATCGTCGCTCCATCTCGCCGGAGAGCGTCCTACACTACGCTTGCCTAAACGCGGTCTCATGGGGTGCATGGAAAGAGCCTCCTCGTGGCGCACACCGGTAACAGCTAGGCACGGTAAAGCAGTGTCTAGTCTGGCTAATCTTTCCAACACGATGCTATATCAAAATACAGTTGTAGCATCGACACGATAAGAAGAAGAACGCGGTCTCCACTCCAGTATCCGTTTGCTCCAACGGTTCTCGATTTTTCGGCAAACATGGCCGGCCCACTGCCACTTCAGCTTGCTAATTCTTTGAGCTATGTCGAACACTTTAGTTTTCTGACGAATAACTTCGTTGCGGATTCTGTCACGCAGAGAAATACCAAGCATAGCTCTCTCCATAGCGCGCTGAGCGACTTTCAGCTTCTGGACCAACCCCACTGTCAGTGTCCACGTTTCAGAAGCATAGGTCATAACGTGAACAGCATCGTGAGCGCATTGTCAAACGGCTGGGACTGCTCGATCCTTAATTATTGGATGGAGCAGCACACCAGATTGTAAATATAGAAATATCATTATCAATAACTTACATCAGTAAGCTCTTATGATACAAACAAATATAGACTAAGGTCTGAAACAAATAAATATTATTTTATTATTATTACTTATTTTTATAGGATGTATTTTTGATTTACATTTCTTAAAAAAAATGTCCTTAATACGCTCTTTTAAATGCCGTATCGGCCATATTTGTGGTAACGCTGGATGTGAGCAAACGTCAGTATTATAAAAAATCATGTTTATCAGGAATAACTCTATTTCCACAGGTTGGATTTTTTGACACTTCTAGAACCAAATGATGCCCTGTTGATGCTCTTTCAAACGTATTATATCTAATTGATGTGGGGTTTCAGAGAACGAAGCAAAATAGAATAGGACATATAAAATCAAAAGTGTTTCAACTATAACTTTATTTTTATAAGATGGAATTTTTATTGACATGTCTTAAAAAAAATTCCTTCATACGCTCTTTCAAAAGCCGTATCGGCCATATTTGTGGTAACGCTGGATGTGAGCCAAACGTCAGTTTTATAAAAAAAATATGTTTATTAGGTATAACTCTATTTCTACAGGTTGGATTTTTTGACACTTCTAGAACCAAATGATGCCCTGTAAATGCTCTTTTAAACGTATTATATTTAATTGATGTGGGGTTTCAGAGAACCAAGCAAAATCGAATAGTATAAATTCGAAAGTGTTTCTACTATAACTTTATTTTTATAGGATGGATTTTTGATTTACATGTCTTAAAAAAATGACCTTTATACGCTCTTTTAAATGCCGTATCGGCCATATTTGTGGTAACGCTGGATGTGAGCCAAACGTCAGTTTTATAAAATAAATGGTTATCAGGAATAACTCTATTTCCACAGGTTGGATTTTTTAACACTTCTAGAACCAAATGATGTCCTGTTAATTCTCTTTCAAACGTATTATATCTAATTGATGTGGGGTTTCAGAGAACGAAGCAAAATAGAATAGTATAAATTCAAAAGTGTTTCAACTATAACTTTATTTTTATAGGATGGATTTTTGATTGACATGTCTTAAAAAAAATTCCTTCATATGCTCTTTCAAACGCCGTATCGGCCATATTTGTGGTAACGCTGGATGTGAGCCAAACGTCACTTTTATAAAAAATCATGATTATCAGGTATAACTCTATTTCCACAGGTTGGATTTTTTGACACTTCTAGAACCAAATAAAGTCCTTTAAATGTGCTTTCAAACGACACCTTAGTCATTTGTGAGGACTCTCAGAATTCGTGGCAATTCGATATTAAGTAAAAAACAGTTTTTTCAATATATCTCAATTTCCACAGGACGGATTTTTTTCGTAAATATAGTGAAACGTAGGCCTTTTGAAGCTCTTTCAAACGTATTATGTGGCAACCCTGAGGGGCGTCTTTTAAAGTTGTGGCCCAAAATGCCCATTCTCCTTTTGACTATGTCAGAAAGCGTTCTTAGTTCTTAGTACTGATTTACAGCCGAGTCGAGCGCACAGTTTACAAACTTTTATGTAATAAAACTAATTCAATTATGTTACTTTTCAATAATTTACAATGATAAAACTAGAAGTAGTATTTCTGTATCAGTCACTCGTACATCTCACAGTGCGGTTATGACGGCGCAATGCAGCACGATTATATGTATCAATTGTACTTAGGCAGGAGCATTGACCTCCTTGTATCGAGCTTTTAACTTTTTGCTGCTAGCGTGCCGGATGCGTTTAATGCGAGAAATTGTTGAGATTTCAATAAAATGCGACTGAACCCATCAACACGCCACTCTACCCGCTTCTAACATACACTTTCAAGCAATTTTATTTATTGTTTAATATACATAACACAAATAAAGACAATTATATAAAAAAATAATTCACTTTATTATAAATCATAAGGTTGATCGAAAATGTAAAAAAAATGTTAAAACATGGTTTGTATATAACTAGCATGAGACAATTCCCAGGAGAGCCAGGCACCTTGGAGCTGGCTGGCCGGGGCTGTCGGCCGGGTGGACTACTTTGACCTATGATTTCCTCAATTACCGGTTCTCGGCTACAGTTTTTGTAATTTATTTACCTTCTCGAAGATAAATCTTCGCTGCATGTTTCGAGCGATCTGCAGTTCATGTTTGTCTACAGGGTGTCTTAGAATTCCAACTTCTAACACACAACAGCTTTAATTTACCTTTTTTTCTTCATTAGGTACAAAGTACAAGTTTTTTTATACAATATGTACCTAATTTTTTCACAAACAAAATGACGACTATTACTAAACTTATTTATAAAATACATAAGAAACTGTTGATCCAAATCAATAGATCAAATTGCTTGTCAAAAAATCTGTTTTTTTCAATTAATTATTCCATTTCTTACCATCAAGTTTGAACCACACGGAAAATATTCTACCTGAGGATCGAAATAATGATCATAAGGTAGGCGTTAATTGTAAAGCTGCTATTCCGCACCTTCCTGTATACCTACTGCAGCAGAGTCGGAAGGCTGTGAGGGCTCATGACGGACGGCGAGACTAATTGACAGCGACACGCGCGCAATTAAGATTGACACTCGCAAGGTGCCTGCGCGGAAGAAACTGCACTAAAACTGACCGTGGTGGACTACCTGGGTGCACTAGAACAGTTCGTGCACTAGGTACGTGCTGGCGCAGTTGCATGGCACCGGCTGCGCACTCCGTGTCGACAGGTATTGTTGTAAATCCTGACGCATGAGGCTGCGGCGCGGCGCCCTCCCGCGGCGCTGTGCCCTACGCGGCCCTGCCTGGATTAGACCCTGCGCTGCTTATTCAAACATGCAATATTGAAGAAATTTTCTAACAAAATGAATCAGGGTTTTCAGATAATTCGTAAAATTAGAGTGCTTAGTTACATTTAAAATTTTGCATAGTTAAGAAACGATTCAATTTATTGATTTATTTTTGAATAGTATTAATAACAAACATACTAGAATAAAAAATTCGTTTTAGATTATAGAAAACAGCAACACAAGTAGATATGTAATTCGACTCATAAATCGCGGAGATAAACTTGTGTTGTTTTTTGTTTTGGTCTCGGATGAATAGCCACCGTTAGCTATTTTAAACTATAGAGATAGCGTAATCGAAGTCGCGATTCTTTCACTAGTTCACGATGGACAGCTAGCGCGTGCAGTGTAGCAGCATTAGAGATGAGTGTCAGCTCATTAGGACGCTCGTGGCGCCCCCTGCTGCGGCCCGGACCGCATGCATGCATCACGCAAAAACTCAAACATTAGCCACACAGTCTAATAGGTTCACATCTGCCTCACATTATATAAAACTCTCAGGTAGTCACATACTCGATCGAGTTACATATCTGTCTATTGTAAAGTAGCAGGTGGCATGGATTTATTGGAAACTACTGAGAGAGTTTATTTTAGAGACGGGTTTGAATTTTCGTAACAAATAGGTATGTATTAATATTATACGGCATAAATTTTTTGTGTCAACGAGGTTTGCACTAGAAAAAGCTATACAAATGGCGACAAGTTATTTTAAATGAAGTCCTACAGAATGAACTAGCGTTTTACTTGTGCACTGTGGCTATTTCATCCTTCATTGAAAAGCTGAGAATGGTCAAATCACTTTAAATTATCCGCTATTTTCTACACACACTTTCAAGTAGGTACTTGGTTTTTGTCCGTTGATTCGTACAAATAACCGCTAATGAATGCTGGTGAGTCGACGTGGAGGTACCACTCGACATCAGCTAGCACCACTAGCTGGTGAATGACAGCCACTTATGGTGACAAGCATCTGTAACTGAATGAACAATGTTTAAAAGTCGCTACGTAAGCCTTTCACCAAAGTGCTTCCCAGATTAAAGCAATCCTAATCTTTTCCTTTCTTCGTTATCATTTTGAATAAAAAGAACGATTAAACTGTATTCAGCTTGATTGCAAAGATCATTTAGAATCGTGTTGCTAGGTAATTCTAGGTGCCAGTTCGTCTAACTGTATACTGTACCTATAGGTTACCTACTAGTTGATTTTAAGATTCCTCTTAGACTCTAAAGTCTAGATGAACGGGCATTAGGTAGGGTAAGGTACGTTTAGTCGTACCAGCGCTTAAGTCGTACCACGTCGATATCTGCGCACCCGTCGAGAAAAGGTGACATCTAACAATGCAATATAGTTCTACTCAGTCGCAAGGGTAAACAATAACACGCGGTGGTTTGCCGGATTTCGCGATCGAAAAATATTGCAAAAGTTAGTTTTTTGCACAGTTTTCACTCATATTTTTACATCAGTCGTAAGCCATTTGACAAAAGATCATGATGAAATCGATATTTTTTTTATTCATGTCTGTTTTTTTAGTATTTTCTGGTTGATATGAGCTAGGTCAAACGGTAAACGGTTTTTGGGTTATGTTATCAATTTTAATTTATAACTTTGTGCACCCCTCTGCTTAACTCGTACCTGCATAAACTTCCTAAATCGTACCTACTGGTACGACTTAGGGTTACGGGGATATTTTACCAATAAGACCACGGGATTGACTTTGTCCCCTTACAAAACGAAAATTGAAACCTAAGAAAAGACAAAGAAACTGAAGAGATCTATATTTAATTTGAAAAACATAAAAAAAGAAAAAAGAATTAATAAAAAAAAGAAAGATAGACAGGAAATCTAACAAAATTAAAAAAGTTAACGCTCAAGAAAATTGAGCGCAATATGTGCAAGCTATGTAACGAAGATCGCAAAGAAAACATGACCCAATGTATTAATTGCAATGGATGGGTACATGACTTATGTGCAGATGTCGAAATTAACATACAATATTATACATGTGATATATGTGTTTTATATATGTAATAAATAACTACTCATTATTACGAAAAAAAGTAATGTTTTCTTATTATTATTATAATAAGGAAGACTGAAATTGATCTCGTGGCTTAAAAGTCTTCGCAATTTTTAATTGTCCTAAGACTTCTAGTTGAAAAAATTTATGATTACTTACGAAGTACGACTTAGGCCATGGGTGGTACGATTAAGGCAACCGGTTGCCTAAGTCGTACCGAAAAATGGTTTTTGTAAAACCATTAAAATACAATGTTATTAAAAGATTCTTAAATGTTTTTTAATTGGTTAATAAGTGAAGATTTTATGTGTGTAAAGATTTGTCTTTTATTTATATTAGAATAGAAATTATAGTTATTTTTCTTGAACTGGTACGACTAAGGCGACCTTACCCTACATCTAATTACGAATCGTGCAACCTAGTCATACTATTTTAGTTGTAAAGATGACTCTTCTTGTGAAGTCAAAACATAAATTAACGAATTAACACCAATCATGAAGCTGAGTAATCAGCCTCGGCAATGAACCCGCACTCGCGCGATCAATGCACAGGAATGTTCATTAATTACTCAGTTATTCGGTTTAAACGGTTATGTTATCTGCTTTATGTGGAAATCAAAATGAGATTACTAAAAAAATTGGAACATGCTGAAGTAGCGTAAGAAATCAAGTTTATTTAGCAACAGGTTTGGTGCATGGACACATTGATTTTGTGTATAAAGTGGCCTGAACCTGCAGCGGGCCACAAAATGCAGATAAACTGGAACCTCTAATCATTTTCTAATTAGAAAGAATCTAGGCCGATTGATATTTTGAGTTTTCTGACAATTTCACAAAAAAACATGAAATTTTAATAATTTATCATTACCCAATATCCAATACACATTAACTAAAGCCTTACTTCGCGACATCACAGTCAAAATTCTCGCAAACTATAATAATGCGAGTTCAGTGACCGTGTCGATCAGCATCTCTGCACGCGGTCCAGCTCTTACGCCGAGGACACAAGGTGCGTTATCGCATGATTGATGATGCTTGCATGGCGAGTGAGACAAGCGTGTAATCGTCCTATTAAATTGGGCCGCGGCGTTAAACGCGGGGAGTCGCCTCCTCCGCTCCACAGTGCCGGCTGGCGGCGCACGCGCATGCTACTACTATATTATACCTTTATATTTATTTTATTACATAATTATCGCATAAGTAATTATTTTTATTTTATTTGCAGGGAACATCAAAAGATTAGATAATTGAAAAGCTATATACGGGGGTGCGATTATTGTGGGGATTTTCTAATCTACAAAGATTATCGCTTTTGTTTATCCAATTGTAGTTTGCTTAGTTATAGTTAAACATCATCTATATTATCTAAAGTAGTAGGATAGAAACCTCACAGGAAGAATCCATAAAAGCGGCATACGGCATTAGGTATGTACCTACTATAGGTATATAGATAGGCGATATAATTAAAAAGGTATTATGAGTGTCCCAGCTGTTCTCTCTAGTTACCATGAGGCTGCGCAGGCGCACACAATATCATGTGTTACGGTTAATTGCCGCTACCGGTTATCTTTGAAGTTTCTCGAAATTAACACGATTTAACCGTTACCGAGAGACGTATTGAAACTGAGTTTATTCAAACCCTCGCTTTGCTAACACAGCCTGTGAATATTAACGACCATTATTATTATTTTAGTAATCGATCAAGTTCTAGAATTCTAAAGAGCATTTTGAACGACGAGATCGTTCAAAATGCTCTTTAGAATTCTCATTCGGAATTTAGAAACTGAATCATTGCCTGCTAGAGTTTATGAGAAATGCAAATAAATAATTTTAAAGGCGAAGTCAGGTAGTTTAGTTAACGAGTACTCATCGTCACTGGGTCATATAAAATGGTGAAATTAGTGTACAATGAATATAAAAAAAACATTTATTCAGTTATGTCAGTCAAATGCTGCCAAACAATAAATGGTACTTGCGTGCTCTAAAAATACAACAAGAGCTGGTTATATTTGGTTATTTTTTATTCATAAAAGGCTCACCGAGCAGCAAACCTCCGAACCCATGATTAGCTCCAATCAGCGAACAATAGGCGTCAGTAGCCGTCATTGTGGCCGGGGTCCTGCGATGATGATGATGAATGCTCACTGACCACTAGAACAATTAGAGCGCATGACTTGCTGCTAACTACTATTGTATATTTTGAATTATCATTGAGACCGAGCTGTCGTATCGTAACGATCATAAATCCAGAATAGAGAACCCTCTTCTGTTTTTGACTTCGATAAAAACTTTATTCGAAAATTGTATTTGTAGAATATAGCCGAAAAGGATGAAACTTTCACAAGTTGTATTAGTTGTGTTGTTACCGGCCGCGTTGCTCAGCAAACGTCATGGTAACGAGACAAGTTTAGAAAGTTCATACAAGTTGTTGTGACGGTTGGAGCGCGGTCCGAACGGATTCCTTATTGTGACCTTTGTTGTCCATCACTCTCACCAACACCACATGTTGTGACTTATCTATCATCTCTGCCGATATAAGATCAAGGCTTACACTCCTTTTATGTGGTATACTGGGTATAAAAAGAGCTTCACTTTGAATTTTCTGATTATGTTCATAAAATGAGTCCTGCAGTTCGATAAATAACGAACCAGGAGCTTTGCTTAGGGTTTTTGGTTTGTTTTGATTGCACCATGTGTAAGTGGGTATATAGGTAGGTACATTATGTAGTAAATGCATGTTGAAATGTGATTCTCACGCGATGTGGTAAGCGGCACGGTCGACACGCCGCGGACAATGATTTGTGCAAATTATAAGGTTCTACGAGCCGTCGTTTATGCTCATATTGATACTGGCTCCTACCATACAGGCAAGGCACTCGATATTGTCATATCCTTTTTCCAACCACGTACGTTTAACATCATGCTAAGTAATGACGATGATGACTATTTAAATTAGAATAATTGAGCTACTGGCACACCAAGCTTTAGACGTCGCAGCAGTGCCCATTCATGAGTCTACGCTGACTGATCCTTAAATTGAAAGTTTTATCTATTTGTTTCTTTTACACGTTTTAATAAACATACAAAATAATGGAAGTCTCGCTTGTCATCTAAATCGTAACAAATAAAAATGACAATTTACACAAAAAACCAACTCAACGATTTTTTCCTCCATAACTTTAGGAAGTGAAAGACCTCAAACCTTTATACATTCAATTTAAATAAAAGCTCTTCCAAATAAAATAATTTACCAAAACTCGAGTTGGTATCTTGTTTCGCGCACTTAGGTTACGGCAGGTGTTACATTCGACTTAATTATGGACACTCGATATAAAAGGAACATCTCATAAAGTAATATGGCTTTAATTCGAATGCTTCGGTGATTGGGTCGGTTTGATTGTGCCCGCGGGCGGTTGTCATTTTGTCATCATTTATTTTTAAATCTTTAGTTTCGATATCCATCTATCGACTACGATTTGCGTTTTGGATATTTGTCTTCCAATTTGTCTCACTAGTGTGCCAACCAGTAGGATAAAAACTTCTAAAAGTTCTCGATATAATATATCGAGAACTTTTATTACAATATTATTGTCACTCAAAGTATTTCGTAGTAATACTAGCGTGGATTATCTAGTTAGGTAACTATGATAGATGCCTAGATATAGTTTTGTGGATATGTGGGCGTCGTGCAGGCTCAGACTATGATTACCCGCGCATTCGGTATAATGATACTAAATCAGAGCGCGAGATTCATTTGCCGGTCGAAAGTGCTTCGAGCACAATTACTGTTACAAAATGGTCTACAACTAGTTTTAAGTTAGGTTTTGCAATGAATTACATTTAATAAGTTTCCGATACTTATTGTGGCATATCGCGATAAGTTGAACAATTGGTTCAATTTCGGTGCAGGATTTCAATATTTCAGCAGTCATACATAGGCTCGACCTACAGTAAGTACATCTTATTTATTGTTTTCGAATAACCAATAACCAGTAAGCCTTGGCTGTTTGAACGGAGATAATGTCATTTATGTGTGAATGTTGTTGATGTTTTTGAATAAATACAAATAAGACCTCAAGAATGTCCATGAATAAAAATAATAGAAGTAAGTACCTACTAGAATTTTTGTAATACTTAAATAATGTTTGGAATTTACTTGATATGCTTTGTTTACATTTTATCATATTAAAATTACTAAATACTTATTTATGATTGATTATAATCAATTCAATGTAGTAATTTTTGTATATTGCAGTTCTTTCTTGAAATGTAAATCGTAATCGTTCTAAAAACGTACGCGAACCTATTTATTTCGATACGCCATGCCATACACCGTAACTACGCTATGCTAAATGTATTTTGATACGCCATGCATAGTAAGCACCATGAACTACGGTACGCTAAATGCGTAAATTTAAATGATATTAACTAAATTGTTTTTAAATTGTAGATTAAATAAATCATTATTGTCAAATAACTCTCCAGAGTCCGTTATATTTCGTTAATTACTTGTTGCAACCGCAATCAGAGCTTTAATTAAACATTAACGACTCGAATATTGCGATCGATTCGTTAGGTTTTAAATTACAATAATATTTTACAGGCAAACTAATCATGTAACTATTATGTACTACATTATATCGATGATAGAGTTCAGATTGGATTCAGTATTTATATAGTGACCCTTTAAATACAGTGAACCTATACAAACTCTCTTTCAGTAAAATATATTTAGTGAAACTGTTTTACTTAGGTTAGGTATGTAGAGATTCATTTCTCACGGCGCGCGGCGGCCGAGCGATTTGTTTGCGGGCGGTCGTTATTTTCATCGCATTTTTTCCAAAACAAGATAAAAAGCGCAGACCGCAGCTACGCGTGTCTCACTTCCCACGATTTTATTATCTCATTAGTGTGAAGAATGTCTTCATAACGTGTCGCGGCCGCGGGACATACTTCATTACGCACTGTAATGCCGCACATAAAATCCTATATTTCATCTCACCACGATGCAATCAACAATTCCACCCATCATTCGCTTAGGCAACAACTGCGACTTTACTAAAGCTTTCGATGCGGTGCTTCAGTACTTTCTCGTCGATGTACGCGATCTTTAGATGAAGTCGTTCGGTTGTGTTAGTGCGTTGTGAAGGTCCATTACCAGAAAGCCTGCAGGCTGGGAGGGTGGGTCGGCGAGCGGCGCGCGCAGCCGGCTCCCTCGGGGTGCGCTACTGGAGCCCAGATTATATCACTGAGAATTGCGGCTCGTTTGCGTCTACCGTATAATTTGCCACTCGTCTGTTTACCGATCGGCGATCGTCTTATCGAGATTGTATGTAATTTATGCTGATTAAAATAAATGGTTAAGTTTTTATTAAGATCGTTATTGGTTAAGTCGGCTACAATATTGCGACAGCTAATCGAGAACGTATCGACGCGGAGATAAGCATTGCTCGAGGAGATGAACGGTTATGCCCGTTCGGTCGACGTTTTGATTCTCTTGCGTGATGCAAATCTGTCTAAATCTCCGTCTACAAAAGGTATGCAGTCATGATTGAAATACATGAGTCCGCCAAACGGAGAGTAATCGTAAGTGATTGTGAGCTTTTGTAAGGTTGTTCACACGCTAGTGCTGCGCCTGCCAGAGCCGCGGGCTAGGGACGGGACACATCCATCACGACCCCCCCCCCCTGCCCCCCTCGCCCCCCTCGCCCCCGCCTGGTGCTTGGGGTCTGCAGATTGCGGTGTCGTTGCGTAACTCTCGCAACGATTTGCTCGGAATCTGTCATTTCGAAGCCTTTAATTTGAATTATGGACTGAACTTTGAAACAATTACCGCGTCCGAAACCAGCACGATCTGTTTCGAATTAAATTTAATAAGACCTCAAAGTCATTGAATTATTTCGGTTTACAATCAGTATTTTCCCGTTATTTATAGTTATGGTGTCCAATTTCTAAATATAAAATGTCGCCTCGAGACATAATAGTCGATGTGGTAACGAAGTGGGCTTACTTATCGAGTTAAAGTTGAAATAGTGAGATGGGGTTATCGCGCCCACAGCGGGCCAGGAGCCGCAGCCGCGCACTAACATTTCTATATTGACATTTCAGTTATAAACCTCCGTTGTATATCGCTTGTTTCAATTTATTGAAATAGATACACCTGCAATCGACTGATTATTATTGATCCCAAAACATATCAATTCTAATCAGTTAATGCCAGCGTAGGTACGTACGGTCGTCATATTGTAAATGTAAATATGTTCACAGATCAATTTCTTGGTCTCACTTTCGTCTTTAGAATAGGTAATCATTAGAACTGATTATTCTTAAGATTAGAATAATTGGTGTTCCAAGCATTTATTTGGTTTCGCCGAGTAACCTTACCCGGCGAGCGCGACACGTTCAGCTGATTGAGAAATTTAGATTTTATTGTAATGTGTGATATCACGGCGTGGAGAGTTTGTACACCATGAGGTAACGGGTTGGTACTATTCATTAGCATTGGTCGTGAAGAAGAAACAAAAACAAGTTGAACCAGGCAACATTTTAATAAAGATCAATCCCGCGAGCTCTTTCTTCTTTGTCTTTGAGCGTGAATTTATTGTCGGTAGCTAACGACTTAACGACACATAGCAATGTATACATAAATTATTAATGGGATGTTTCTTAGCAATATGTGTGATCAAAAAACTTCTTGCTTATAAAAACGAGACTCATAATTGTAAGGATATGTAGGTACCTACACGTTTAGTTTAGAGAAAGTAATGTAGAGTTAAGCCACTCTATGTTTACTAAATTTATTTATTTATTTATTTATTTATTTATTTATTTATTTATTTATTTATTTATTTATTTATTTATTTATTTATTTCATTTTACAAAGTCATTACAGATTTTACTAATTCGACAATGTAAACAAAGTTTAGCTTAAGTAGAAATAAGCCCTATCTGTAAATTTCGTCAACGAAACCACAAACAGGTCGAACTCTTCGTCTTCACAAAGGTTGTTTATAAGGCGAAGGGCACCAGTTAAAGGAGCTTCCTTCAACAAATTAGTCCTAGCTTTGGGCTCTGCGAGTAGTTTGTGTCGCCGCGCGCGTACATAGTTGTTCGGCACATACAGACCCACATGCATCAGTACTCGCGGGTTGTACACCATACCTCTCAGTAGTTTGTAAATGTACGTGGCCAGCATAACCCTTCTTCTCACCTCAAGCTTAAAATACCCTACCATCCCTAAAACGAAGAGAGTAGGGTACATACGAGGAAAGAACGGGTAAACTCCGTACAATTTTAAATATAGAAACCTAGTAAATTTGTTTTGAATTTTCTCTAACATGCTGCTATACTTCTTTTCATGCGGACTCCATATTATAGCACTACTTTCAAGCCTACTGCGTACTAGCGCATTATATAGTGCTTGAAGCGAGTTAACGTTTTGGAAATTGCTACATTGTCGCAGTATGAATCCCAAATTTCGAAAAGATTTTTTGCAGATATCCACAATGTGATTACGAAAGGCTAAATCCGAACACATACCGACTCTAAGGTCTCTAACAGATGAAACTCGGGCCATGTTATTTGCGCTTAAGCTGTAAGTATTAGTTACAGGATTAACAGATTTGCTGTATGTCATGACACAGCATTTCTCCGCATTAAAATATCCCGCTTTCTTTTTTTTTTTTATAAATTAAATGAAGACGATTATAAACAAGTTGTGGACCAAAATGATCTTAATTGCAATCTACTTTCTCTCTATTAGCTGCGGTTCTACTCCACATAGAGCCGGTCAAATTAATCACAAGTCACGAGTAGGTGCAAATATTTACATACAAGTCAACAACTGACACAGTTTTCAAATATTATAGGTACATTAATTGGTTTATGTACTTAAACATTTGAAGGTATACTTTTCGATTCCAGCAATAGCTAGAAAGTACCTCCGACTCACGATCCGTTTGTATTCGGTAGATAATACTTATCATATGTATCCAATAACAATTTATAAAGGCCCGTCGGTAACAGAAAACATCATATAAAATAAACACGTAACTCCGCCAGAATTTGTTTGTATGTTTATAATAAGTATGGACATTATCATAATTCTGTTAGAACCCTTTGTGTCGAGAGAATTTGTTGAAAGTTTATTGGAACAACATTGTGACAGGCTAATGGGCGAGCCGCTGTAGTGACCGCGGAGTGTTATTGCTGGGATGATGGAAACAAGCGGCTGTAAGCGGGATATTGTTCGATAAATTTTCCTGTAATTGCTTTATAACTTCACCTTCCGAGTTCAGAGCCGTGGGACAGTGGGACAGTGGGACAGTCTCATACAAATAGACACGCTATGACATGAAATTTTTCACTAGTTTCTTACAAAGTGAAGCTTTGATTTATACGCATTTGCAGGCATTTTCCTTATTATCTCATAATAACTTCGTGAGATTCGTTTCAATTATAATAAAACTTTCAAATTCAAATTTAAATTTAAATTAAAATTGGGTTTAAATAAGGTTTAATCAGTCTCGAACCCAATGTTTATTTACTAACATTAGACGTAAGCGCTGTCTCAGTTACATTACAGTACCTAATGTTGGCTGCGTCATTCCGTAACGGCCGAGGCCGAGGCAATGCTAATCTAATTCTCAATTCTCAGATTCGAAGGCATGTAATCTCATTTATTTAGTTCGTGGACCCCACGCGGTCGAGCCTTCGCATAGTGTGCTGCGACATCAGTACACATTCTCCAATATACCTACTCAATGAATAGATTACTCATTTTGGGAGCTTATTACCGTTTTCTTTTCTTGTGTACCTAATTAATTTATAAGACGTGTAATTGTTTTTTTATGAATAAATGAACAATGAACAATTAACCGTAAATGTGTTTTTGAGCAGTTCGAGTGATACTTCTTTGTTCTTATATTTTAACATAATAATGCACAAAAACCTTACAAACCTACAATGTTAAAGCAACTGTTTTAGAACAAAAAACTATCACAAGTAAGTAGGTATCTAATATGTTTTTAAATATAAGAATGTTTTCAGTTGCTTTGTGAGTTGCGCTACTGAAAGCCACATTGTTTTTGGCGTAAGGGTCACAAGGACCGTGACTGGACGTGACTACTGTGTCTCGCTACGCGACGAGCGTGACACAGCGTGACGCGGCGTGAAGCGGCGTGACGCGGCGTGACGGGTCACCGCGGATAATGGCACCGATGAGCTGTGACAACTACAAATTGGGATTGAATGGGCAGCCGCGTCGGGTGGCCGTTTCTTGTTTCTAGCATTTCATTCAGCGAGTTAAATCTTTACATTAAATTGAGGAATTCTTTGATTGTTATTGTTTTTCAAATGTCATCCGTTGCACCTCGTGACAGACATCATGACAGATCAGTGTGAATATTGTACAATGTGGCTTTTACCAATTGTGAATTGTGAAATTCTTTGTGATTGTTGTCACTAGCAATGACTTAGACTTAGAATTCGTTTATTTACAGAGCGCTGTTGAGCAACACGTCCTAGGCTTTCGTTTTTGGTGAAAGCAATCTTAAGATATGTATAAAGTACTGACACCATTAACCTCCGAGTAATGAAGAGCATCGATAAACAAAGATTACGAGTTACATTCAAAGACCCTTTCAACATCGGCGAGCGCGTTCAAGTCTTTTGTTAGCATGTTGGATGGTCAGATCGCAAGATATCTGGTAAGTGGTATTGTTCCGTTTGGTGTAGTCTTTGTTTGACTTTGGGTCATCTCCATGGGGCGCAATACTCATATTTTGGTAATTGCAGTACATGTGGTACGAAAAGTCTTTGGCGATCAGAGCTTAAGAATTATACATATAGTGCCTAATTATGATCTTGTAAAAATCTTTACTAAAAACGTAAAACTAATATCACTTGCTTAAGAAAAACCGTGGCTGATTGTTGATAACCCATAAAGCGCAAATAAAAACAGTTATAATTAGTATTTCCTGGCGTCCGCTACAAAAAGCGCTTACCTCGGAACAATGCAACAATCTGCAGCAGTCTGTCGGCTCGTGACGCGCAGCCCCTCATTAGTCAATTATAAACGCTGGACGCGACTGTACGCTATCTATAATTGAGATCGATCGCTGCTTTGGTGCTGTAAAGGCGCTGTTCACTGGGACTGATTGCTGCAACCTGCTCTGAACTTACCTATGGCTACTTTGATGACGTCACTGCTTTCTTAGCTTTGATATTGTTATTCCTCGGTTTTTTATTAAAATAGTATTTCATCTTCAGCTTACAATCTTTTGTAAAGGACTGCAGTTGTACGGAGTTGACGACTTTTTTATTGTCGAGTTCTACCAACTTTAGCCTATCAATACGCGCGACTACGTATGTTCTGAATACACCATTTAATTCGTTGTTGTTCTGCGGTGGAGTAGGTAGGTCTGTGGGTAGAGTAGGTAGGTAGGTACGCCGCACGATTGGCCGGCACAGGCGATTATTAACCGGGCTCTGTTTGGATGCAATTTTAGATAATCTTTCAAACACGAATCCAGCATCTGGCGGGTCCGGACACTATTTAGAAGAGATCTGATTTTGATATCTTCAGTTTATGGGTACATGGCAGTTAAATTGCAATTTGTAAAAACATATCCAATCGTGAACCTACCTTTAAATAATATATAACCGGCGAAAATACGGTCGACGCGTAATTTTTTTTATGTATGTTCATTGATCACGCATTATCTTCAAAATGATAAAATCACGAAAAAAATATAAAATTAAAAATGACCCCACAAGCACGAGTAATAATTTCAGCTATTTCTATGATAAGTTGCATAAAACCTAAAGTTCATCAGGCAACCAATAAAATGCGATCATAAAGCGGGAATGACGCCGCAGTCGGAGTCGGGAGCCGCTCGGCCTCCAACTATTCAGTATCGGGCAGGCGTTTTGAGAGCCCTCATTAAACTGTTTGTCGGCGAATAAATTAGTCCAGCGAGGAAATAAACTGATATATAAACACTGCGATAGCATCGTGTGTTCTAAGAAAATGGAATTAATTGTTAGTCTCAGCGTAGCACACAGCCTTCCACACACAGCACACAGCCTCGCCGGGGGGGAGAGCCCCTCTCTCCCCCCCGGCGAGGCTGTGTGCTGTGTGTGACTCGCCGGAAATACGAAGAGTATGAATCGCGACGTTTCTTGTGCTTAGGGACGCGCCTCGTGATGTCGATAGTTTTCTTATTTATAATTATCGATACTGAAAACATAACATATACCAAACCCTCGTTCTTTTTATACTGAAGTAATCGAGGCTGTAGGTCCTATCCAGGCATAAAATAAAGCAGAAGACATAGAAACATGCCAGAGCATATAGCCTCGCTCAAAATCTTGTAAAACTTCTATGCTACCAATCCGTTAACGTCCCTAGCATACTCAAGCATGGCGACTAAAATAAACATACAAAATAAGCACAATATTACAAAAAAAAAACTAAAAAACTCATAAAAAAATGCTTTATTTTTTTAAATATATCAGTCTTATCGAGTTTGCAACATGAAACGAGTTGCCCATCTCTAGATTCAGCAACCGGATTCAAAAAACGTAGTACATTTAGCGACGAGACAGTTTGATGGGTCGATGCCCCTCTCCCCTGATGTTGCATGATTTGTTTTCGATATTATGTTCTCGACTGTACAGGTACACGTACAGGTAGGTACAGGTAGGTACAGGTAGGTACAGGTAGGTACAGGTAGGTACAGGTGGGGAACATGCGTGAACTACCGCGGCAGGCTCGAAGCGTGTAAATCGTGTAATGAAGTTTGCTCATAGCTATAGGGCTATAGGGCCCAAGTAACCCGCGGTAGGTACATTCCAAGAATTTATTTTGCTCTTTTTGTATTAAAGCCTGGTACATTTTTATATGAAAATATGATGATAATTGACCTAAGTGACAACCACTGACAACGTGCCCTGCAAAGGATTGTACTGCGTCCATCGTAAAGATAAAGTTGTTTATTTTATGTGCCGAATAAATGTTTTAACAAGTAAGTTAAAACTCCAAGTGAAGTGTATGACGAAACGAACTATCTTGTTACTGCAACACAACACAACACTGCAGCTTCTAATGTCAATACTTTTATTTGTTATTATAAACAGACGCCTTCGTTACTACACGATGATATTGTACAAGTGTCGCGTCACTGCACCCGCGTCACTTGATTATTCACAAATTAACATAACTTCGAACATTAAGTTCAAGTCTCGTAATATTTACTTCGGGTTCTGTCTCGTTACGCACGTGTCCAGTTTCACAGCAATTTGTAAAACATTTCGGTTTGTGTTCCAGCCAATCAAATATATGTTGCGTAACAATATTTTCATATTGAATGTGGACATTGCTCGTGAGTACTATAGCTAAGGTAACACTGTAATATAATTTAAATCAAAATCTCAGAGGAATGGGCAAGAAACTACAGTCTGATTCCTACCGTTTTTTGTATGATCCTTCTTTCAAAGAATATCAATTAAATACAGATGTTCCAATTATACTGTCATGCAACTGTTAAATAAAATAAACTTATGGAGTGTTACTGTGTATTCTATGTAGGTATGTAATTGACCAAAAAAAGTTTCCATATTACAAGCTTATTGTCCTTGTATGTGTAGTGTACCGTCCCTCACTACTTGCGCCGGCGCCGGGAGCCGGTGCGCGTTGGTAAACCTTATCAAGCTTTCCACCAAAATGCATCACATTACAATTAGATATAATAGCATCCAGAATGTTTCAAATTCCGCGGTTAATAGTTATGGTAATTTAAGGGTAGAATTTCAGTTATTTTCGGTAATGGTGGAATGGGAGAGAGATGAATGTACAAATCGATGTTGTCTGTGGAATTAGAGGAATTGCTGCAATTTGTCCGCAGCATCTCTTCAATAACGTCTCAAATTAATGACATTTGAGAGATTTTAGAAAGGAATGCCTTTAGATTCTTATTTATCTTGAGATTGGCTGATATCGCACAGTTTGAAGTGCGAGTCGTGCAACTGGTTTTGGTAATTATTACATTACAAAAACACTGCTTGGTAAAGTAATAAATACTGTCATAAAATAGTCGCAATTTAAAGCAAGGAACATTTGCTACATTGCACTGGTCTCACAGAAGTGAGCAACCGTGACTCATAAGATCGTTTCAAGCTGCAGGTACTGAGATTACCTAGAATAGAACACAATGAGTAACCGAGTACTGAGCCAGCAGTTGGAGCTATAAATAAATCGGGGTTGCGGAGGCTCCGCACCGTGCTCTTGAACTGTGACCGATCCAGTAAGTACTAGCGGTGGCGAACACTAGAAACAACAACTTTATACAGAACGTAGAACGTCAAATTTTACAAATTAAATATTAATACTTACCTAATACTCTCTCACGATTCTTGACAAATGCATGACATATAATTAAACAAATCATTGATTAATACATTTCTTACAGCTAATATTATTTTCACGATGAATGAATACCTTAAACCAAGATCAATACTTTAATTCGCTTTAATTTTCAAAGGACTTCGTCAAACATAATTTTGATGGAGCTCTAAGTAGCGATAGCCTTGTCTCCTGTCCGGTCGTCCGGCTGTTTAGGAGGGTCGGACAGGCGAATGTGTCCGACGCGTCCGGTATTGAATGCAAGTGACATTCCGATCCGTGAGATAGCGATCTGAGAATGTGTGTTCTGTAGCGCAGGCGCAGCCCGAGCACATGTACAATATTTACTTGGTTCAAATACTCAATTCCAAACAGTGCTATATGATTTAAGTATATTATTATATTATTACAAAAATTAAGTCTTAAAAACATAAAACATTCTTAGAAAAGTTTACTACAAAAACCATACTTTTAGACCAACTAAAATCTACCTAAGTAGATGGAACTAATAAAGCACACTGAGTTGTCAAACATTTCTAAGATTCCGTATCTTTTGAATATAAAGTTCCTATTTCATTATTGTCGTTCTGGTATCGACGCTACACTGGGACTGGGTAGCGTTGTGTGCGCGGAATGGTAAATGTAGCAATTCCCTGGTTCATTTATAATGCTGCCGACTCCGCTATCCGTCACGCGGCGGGGGCGCGCGGCGGCGCGTCGCGCGGACTTACAACTTCATTACTCTATCTGCGCTCACTGGAGCCAATACTTGCCAATTGTGAACTTTGCCAGAAGCACACCGTACATTACACCACAACTATTTACATAATTGCTAAAAACGAACACTAGTTATTTCTCGAAAAAATATTCGCAAACAATACTCAATACATTTATTGCGATCACATGGTTTAAAAGTACTTAGTTGTTATTGTTACAATGAGATTTGGTACAACATATGAACCCTGTTTGAGGGCACTGCAATAAAATAGGATGTGTGAAGCATTTGTAGTGAAAATATCAGGTCATCTGGTATCCATATAAATTTAATTAGGTAATAGTGTATAATGTTTATTTAGAACAAAACATACTTCCTCCGACGGTAGACTAATAAAAACGCAAAAAGAGTGTTACAGTTAAAAATGTTCCATAAATAAAAACATAAATACATTCAAACCAATTTGTTTAGCATCAGCATCCTGCGATTACCAAAACATTGCTAAAATCCGAGTAACTGTCTTCCAAAAAATATGTCCATTAGGACCCGTTATAAGTACTTACCAAACACGGCGGGAAGTAATCGGCACTTAGCGGCCATACTATACCATACCACTAAACCAACGGCGAGGCCGCGGCCGGTGTCAAGGAATGAGACAAGAAGCGACAATATTTGGATCTTGGAGCCATTTAGCAACGCATTACTTTTTGACTTAAAGAAGATTCTGAAAAGATTTTCTTTTTATGATATTAGGTACATTGAAGATATGATTTTTTACCTTTTACCAAACTGTGTAGTGCTTAGGTAGGTACTATCGAACAGTTTAAAATTTAAAGTCTATAGGTACTTACAATATTTAAACGACTTATTTGTCTAGAGTTCAACTTAACTTGTCGACTGCGCTTTAATGTAGTATCTTATTTGAAACAATGTATTGTATTTGAGCCCAGCAGCAAAGTACTAGGTTCAGCACGATGTAGTAGCGCCGATAGATGTCGCCACATGTAGCCGTGTGAGCCCGGACCCGAACCCGGACCCCGAACAATGCTGCCTATCTAAATGGCGTTATCTGCTAAAAGCGGCAGATAAGCCCGCTGCGCTGCTATTACAATATTACACCGACTTGCGATTCTCGCGCGCGGCGCATGATAAAGTCAACTGACAATAAACCAAGTAACAAATCACAAGTTTTGCAAAGTCGTGGCAGAGGAAAAATGACCTAAACTAGGTACTTACATACTAAAGGCATTTTTACACTGCTGTAACAAAAGATATGAGGATGCCACGACATAAGTAAGAAAAAATTCAAGCATGAAAGGAAATAAGTAGAAGCTTGGTATGTTTTGCTCAAAAACCAATTGGGTTTTGGATAAAGAAACAATGAATAAAGATGATTTAGCCGAGCTCCGGCGCGCAGGTATGCGAGACAAGTGTTTATGCAAATGGCGCGCCGCGGGACGCCGCTAGATGGCGCGCTCGCACATTACATTCATATTGAAAAAACAAATTAAAAGATTTTATAGCCATTTAGAGATTGAATGTCGTTGTTAATATCTAACACCATCGGTAAATGATACTTCTAATGGACGTGACCACGCGCCGGGAACTGTGAACTGAAGAAATTTGTTGTGAGTTACTGCATAGTTTATTCTACGAGGGATTGATACCGACGCTACGCATAAAAAATAATATCTCATATCATTGGCCAAAACCAAAGTATACTATACCAAACCATACTACCTTCCAGTAGATAAGAGATAAGGGTAGAGTTGGGTACTAACAGAAAAATAGTGTATGATTGCTAACAATTAGGTAAGTACCTACTTATTCCTTAATTCCAATACCTATTCTTCTCCAAGAATTTCACTTCGCAGTATAAATTGTCTGTAGCTTGATGCGTTGCTTGACGTATCGGCATGTCTAGATATATGTGAGAGTAAATTATCCGGCAGAAAGCAGTTTATAAAATTGAACCGGTAGACCATCGGCCATAACTTTGATGGTCAAATCTTTGCAAAGTGGTTTTTGGAATGATGAGCGGCGACCGCAGCCCTCTCTCGTCGCTCCTCGTAATGAGCGGTCGCGTTACATGGGAGCTTGCTCCGGAGCTGCTGGCTGCCTCGACCGACACGTCGCGTCGCATCGTCGCAGCTTCAAAAACTGTTATGAACTATGTATAAGCTCCTTTAGAGACGGATCTAGCTGCTAGGCCACTGCTGATTAACAGTGGCACTCTTTTTTGGCTTTCTAGAACTTAGGTTTTGCTAGCTTCTAGTATTTAACAAGGGGATAAATGTGGCAAGGTTCTATATGAACTGCGTTTGAAATTTTTGTTATGTTCATTGACACGAAGAAGAAGAAGAATAATTTAACAAAACAGCAGTGGAAATCAAGTAACTTTCCGTTTTTATCAAAACTAGTCGCAATTGAGTAGCGTTAAAAATCACATTTCTAAATAAGCCTTTCGCTTTAACTGAGTATTCATTGACTTCAACAGCATTTGCTAATAAACGGCAGCAGTTTTTCAAAACCTTTGTCTTAACCTTTCATTATCGGGCCCTTGCGCGCAGTACTGACCACAGTGACCACACGACAGCCGCCGTCAGCGGACACGGCAGCGGACACGGCAGCGGCGGTCGCTGCGGTCACCACTCGCAAGAACCGCTTGTGCATGATGGGATAACATTAGATGTAATGAAAGCGTTTATAAATCCGGACGATGGAACGAAAGCTCTGCTGAGTGATGTCCAGTTTAACGTCAGAGCTTTTGCTTCAGAGACATGAAATGAATACCTAGATGTAGTACAAAATATATCCATAATTCGATTCAATATAAATACAGTAATATGGTATACCAACGCTACATATTATTGTACAGATTTTAACATACAGTTTGCAGAACCTATGCTATACAAGAATCGATTGTAAGGTGAGTTTTTATATAGAATGTTAAGTGTCGGTTAAACATGAGCGTTTTAAGCACAGTTGTCTTAAAGCAAGGCCCTTGCTAGTTACAACCAAAAGTACTCAGGTACCCCTCTGTTCCTGTTCGAGAGTGCCTGACCGCGTCGGTGATGCATGTGACCGTTTCCGCAAACTCCTGCGCATCATCCCGCTCCGCCGCACTAACTACAAATCTTGAAACCCAATCTATTATTTTAAAGCGAAACCATAGCCGAAGGAAAATGGCTGGGTCAATACATTAATCGATATGATTTTTTATTTAAGTCTTATAGGACATGTAAATATATCAATGCAAGTAAACCAACAAAACTTTTATCAGTTTTATTAACTGATTCACCGAGACAGCATGCAACGTTCATTTAGAATGCAATACATAGCTTTGTCATCGAAGTGATGAAGCGTTTACGAAGAGTTTCATCTTCTAAGTCCTAAAATGGTACCTTTACTGATTGTCAGGCTCCAATGCAGTGCGAATAGTTTGAAAAAAACTTTAAACAACAAAGTGAGCAGATTGTTCAGTAAGCACTGCGCCATATCTCAGGTTGCACTCGCGTCCGAAAGGGTAGTCACGAGGTGTAATGATTAACCGACACTCTTCAACATAAACTTATCTAATCCCACACAATAATATCCCTTAAATCTGCATGCTAAGGTGCAATTCAGCTTGCTCTGTTTTAAATCCTGAAACCACGCGATTTCATTGCACTCTGGCATACGTAAATCAGAGGCGAGAAATACAATTCCGGCTTAATATCGCGGGATATTAGACCTTATTTATATTAAGATAGAGTTGGCGTGGTAATGAGATGATAGCAATGACACGAGCGAGTAATGAAAGCGCGGATCGAACGGGGATGCGGTGTGCGGACCCTGCACAATGTGCTTGCCTTCACTCGCTTCACCGCACCAAGCGATCACAACTCGAATAAAACTTCATTACTTATTTATCCTGAAAAAACCTTCTAATTAAGGTAATCTAATTCAACCGGGGTGACAGCGACAGAAAGATTATTCGCTGACTCGATTGGTGTTTAATTTAACCTCAAAAGTCTTGTAACCGCGTCTGTTGGCAACTGCTGGTTTTAGCTTAAGTTGCCTTTAAAAAGACATCAATTAAAGTAACTTTTGGAGATAGATCCTAGTATGAAAGGATCCTAGTTAAACGTTCTCCGCAACTATAAGGCGCAGTAACATCTGTAAGGCGCGCAGCAGACGTCATGTTTGTAGCACCTTCTTTGAGTTACCGCTCATAGGCACTGAGTTACCGTCTATCGGGAGCCTTAGCTTTGATTTAAGCGCACAATGGTACAAGAGCGGTAAGGCACGCGGTACACGTGATAGGTTGCAGGCTTGCAGCGTGTAACACGTCGTGTTTGTAGCGCCTTTACTGAGTTACCGCTCACTGTGCTAATGAACCGACTGATTCTACGATAACTGATAAATTTAAAAATATAGAGGTAAAATTACTTAATAATTTTAAAGTGTCATGTACTATTGCACTTATTATGCTAAATCTAAATAAAAAACGTTTTCAGGGTTGTGATAATGAGGTATTAATGCACGTCATTATAGCATTAAACATGGAAAAACAGGAAACATCTCGAAAGATAATTTAAACTAAGTAATTTCAGTTTACTAGTCATGGTAGTTTCTTGCGCACGAAGAATGTCTGAAGTCGTGAAGGTGAAGACATTAGGCGCATCCCGCGCGGCGCCGTGTTAATCAAACGTGACATTTGATTAAGCTCTTCATTTGCCAAACATTGCTTTTAACATAAATACCTACCAGTGATTTAAATATCTTAAACTTAGGTTAACACGAATTTAAACACTTATTTATGGTGACTTTATCTACAACTCGAAAACGTTCGATGAACACAGTAATAATAAAAAAATAATGCTGGACAACGTTTGATTGTGTTTGCTTACATACACTTTTGGAAGTTTTTTGGGAGTTTAAGAAACAAACAGTAACCGCCCCAGTCCCGGGCGCGCGGGACCTTTTGAAAACTGACAATCATTTTACTGGATTATTAATAACGTACGGTATACTTATTTTAAACATAGCATAGGCTTGAACCCCGAAATAACACGTAAATAATGACATTAAGCCCGGGCTACACCCTCGTCGTCGCATGCGCAAGTCACGCTCACTAATGACATGCGCGCGCAGGTCCCAGCGCACCATTATCTAATGCATTATGCATTTTACACCTTGACGAGTCATAAGTTAGTAGAGCTGTTACAAATGAGGTGTGAACTAGTTTGTTTTGGGTTTTAGGGTTCCAAAGTGTGACAAGAATCTCTCATTGAGGTTCATTCCGCATCATTTTCGAGTAGCATTTTACTTAATTCATGTTATATTTCTATGACTATTGTTCTTGTTTATTTATGATAATAGTATAATTTCCGATACATAACCCAAACAACCATTATTCAATCCATTAAAATAATATCTACTTTTTAATAAAATGTCGAAACAAAATAACACTGCAAACTACCAGGTAAAGCTATCAAAAACCACAAAATAATACAAAGCTATTGAGAGCCGTAGATAATTGGTACCCACAACCTATGAATTACTGGTATTCTTGGCTACCGTTGGACGACGTTGAAACTCTTTTTTGAAAAGTTTTTTTCTCTTCTCAACCGTAGTTCACTAATTGCCAGGTAGCTTTAACCTTCGCCTAGGACTCGATATCGTTGGTGTTTGTTTGCGTCAAAACATCATCACATCATCGTCACTGTTTATAATTCTATAGCGGGGTCTAGGTCTTCTTCATTATGAATTTTGTAATGTGACTAAGTTTCTTTGGAAGTTTCATGATAGACAGTCAAATCAGTCGTTTCAGTCTTTACGAAAAGTTAGTCACGATTAAATTAACAAAGTTTCTCAGGAGGAACTCTAAAAAACTGCTCATACATAGTAATACAAAATGTAGTACACAAACACGTTCGTGCGAGTGTGAGCTCCGCCGCGTTGTCCGTCGGCGCACCGTAATGTAATGTAATGATGATTGAAAACTCAAACGATGTGCCAAATATCGACACCTCGCTGAGATACATATTTCGTAACACCGATACTTGGGAATTTAAGAGCTACGTGCTTGTACACTAGGCTTAAAGTTGCAGGAAGATAATAATGATCGTGATTTCCACCGATTTCAATAATAATATGTCATTTTTACGGCGACCGAGCCCACGCCCCGACGCAAAGAACTATTAACTTTCTATATCACGTCTAAACAGTTAAATTAGATCAGTAATTCTAAAATTAATGAAGTAGCACCGAATTATGGTTATTGAAATTCGGAATTATAGTAACGTGCTTTATAGTTATTGGTCGGATTAACTCAAATTATCTGAGAACTTGACAATTATTTTGACGTTTCATGTCGCTTGAATTAGGCGGAATTAGGCACGGTGTATCGATGGCTTTCGAAATAAGACCTCTCCAAACTAAAATAGATTATTTATGTGCTTCGCGCTCTCGGACGCGGGCCCAAGCATCTCCGACTAAATTAAATGTTATCTCTTAAAACCGTCCCTCAGGACTTTGTGGATGACAGGGAGTAGTCAGAGACGTGCAAACGTCTGATGACGTCATGAGTTATCATTTATTGCTGGTTGTTATACTTGGTAGAGCTAAATAATTTTGCCGCACCATGTTGTGCACTTATATATAAACAAGTATCTTTCTGAAAGCATTTTTTTGGACTTTATTAGTTACAAATAATGCATCAAGCAAAATGTACACAATAAATACATATGAATTGCTCCTTTATACGTATAATTTACTTAGTACTTAAATAATACATGTCTGAGCTCTACTGAAATTCCAGTGCGTTCGTAGACAGTAAATAATAGACAGTCGTACTTAATTGTTTCAAAAGAAATCGGTAGTGGTCGATCCTCGCAGGAGAACCAGTGAGCGAGCCACTAGTGAGTTTAGTGATCTTAAGCCACGGTTTTCAAGATCTAGGATTCAGGATAACATTTAAAAAACGGATTTGTAAGATTTATGTATTATATTTTAAGTTGGAATAATTATTAGTTTTATCACTTATTAGGTAAAGTTTAAGTGGCGTAGACCCTTATCTTTCATTATAATATTAGTCAAAGCCTAAAAGATATATTCATCATAATCACACCGATTACTAGTAAATGAATGTTGTACATCTGTAAGCTAAGCTTGCAATTAATCATTTGAAAGTACTAAGTACTGACGCTCGTCCACAGACTCTTATAAGGCTGACTTTTAGAGTGCAGACGGCGCTCAAACGGCACAAATAAGATGAGAATCAGCAGTGTTTCGAAGGCCGATCCTTACGAGTGTATTGAGTCGGATGTATGAGATGTTTGATAACCTGCAATTACGTTATTATAGCTTATAGCGGCGGACGGGATGACGGATCGGACAGCGGCGCCATTCTACAGCTAGCTCACTCGGCTCATTTCCAGTTTACACTTATTTTATTATATTTACTTTCCCCTATGTATCGAGTTTTGGTAGAAAGCCGGCTGGTGTTCCACATTTTTGAGGAACTAAACTAAACCTTTCTACGGCCTGAACTTTTGACAGCTGGCGCCTGATTGACGCTTGAAGGTTTTTTTTAATAATACCAATGACGCTATAAACTGAGGTCCTTTCATTATAATTATTGTCAGAAGCTGTAATTATGAAAGCTGAACATTAGTCCTAGATTAAAACTAGGACTAATGTTCCACCTATTTATTTCAATCCATCTGATTAGTATTATTTACGTCTTCTTATCGCGGCTAGTTTGGGTAGTGATAGCTCTATATTGTTGTTTGAGTAGTCTATGAGAGGAGAGGTTAGTGCACGTTTAAAGCAGCAACTATATTGAAACTAGCCGATGTGCGATACAGGTGTGAGTGTGACTTCTCCGAGAGCTAGAGTGAGCTATCTGTGTCCAGCTCGAACTGCAGTAGCGTGCCTCCATAACAACTCTAATAAAAATACGATGGGCGCGCAATTACCTACCAATTAATAGCATAATACCACCTTTGGGCAGTAGCAGTCGGGTAGCTTTCACTCTCCGGAGTTTGGGCAATCTAGCCACTTTGCTTTG
Source organism: Ecliptopera silaceata (assembly GCA_932527185.1). Lineage (NCBI taxonomy): Eukaryota > Metazoa > Arthropoda > Insecta > Lepidoptera > Geometridae > Ecliptopera > Ecliptopera silaceata. The sequence goes on along the minus strand of OW052208.1, from coordinate 128,536 downwards.
GAACACCTTCGGGCGCTCAGATAAACGGTTCACAAGCTTCATTCTAATCAAAGATTGAAATAAAGTACTTATTATTAAAACCCTCTATGGCAGGGGTGACTAATTTAGATAGTAAGTGGTAAAATTAATGAAAAACAAGTAGATAGTTTCATTATGTGACTTACCGGTAGGGTGCAACATACAACGTAGAAAATCAAGGTTCCGACTCACACTTCAACTAAACGTCGTGAGATTTATCAGCTTTTTAAGACAAAACTTTGGGATGCCGCTGGTAGACTCACTGGTGATGAGCACTGGAACATCTTTAATAAACATGACTTCTGAAAATGACATTTCTGCGCTCGAACGCGATTGATTCAGGTTTGTATTCACAAATGGATTGATCTGTTTTGTAACGCATGTGTGAGCTATTCAATTGGATGAGCTCTCGAAATAGGTAATTGGGTGTTGTAAACCTGCAGCAATCTGATTGTTTGTTATGGTCACGATATTTGTAGTTTCCAATTAGTACCTATAGCGGTTATGGCGTGAATGAGTCACGAACAAACATCTTTTTCTATTTACCTAGCAGATCAGATGTTAGCATTGTGGTCTAAGTTCTATTTTTTTTTAATTCTTAGTTCTTCTGACCTTTGATCTCGGGATCAGCAATAACTCCTTACATTGAGAATCATTGAGTTATTGGTCAGATAACGAAATAGGAAAATGCTTAAAACTTGCAGACGACGGTAAGAATAAAGGCCACAAAAACGAAGCCCAATACTTTGAAGCAGTTGACTTTGACTGTGAGACCATCGGCATAGAAACAGGATGTACTTCACTAGGCCGACTGAAGAGAGACCTATATTTGTGTGCTCATTGTGCGATTGAAATAAATTCTCTTTAGTCATTGTTTTCGATACACGAAAAGTCAACATCGCGTGTCCCAAGCCTCTATGATTACAGAAGTAGCCTCCAGCCGGAGCGGTCGCCTCAAACTTATAATTAAATGAGTATGAAAGCCATTAATTATATTCCCATTAAACTGCGAATGTAAGTTGCATGTACCTGCGCATAAATCAAGGCGAAACGCATAACTCTCCTCGCGACGTCGGTTAATTGAGGCGTTAATAGCGCCGGTCACGAGATGCCTCGATTAAAACCTTCGTATCTATCTAGTTGTAAGGAAACGTTTTGATCGCAAGATATTAATATGCAACGGGTTTAGCTTGTGGTCGAATGATACCGACCTTTTTGATCCTAGGTTGAAGCCGGTCGTGCGCCGTTCAGGAGGAAGAAATTAGCTCTTACATCGGTTCCCTCCATTACGAGTCTGCTCATCAGTTGAGAGTTTATAACGGTTTTCATATCAAAAGATTTCTTGTGCTTAAGCACAATTTTTTTTAATAGATATATAGACCCATCTAGCAATCTAGTTTTTATAATACTAGCTTTACTTAGTTTGGGACTAGAGTGTGATGTGTGAAATGTCCGTGAATATTTATAATTATATCTTTTAATCTTATAGTATACGTGTCTCATTATGCGTGCGTTTAGTTTAGTAAAACTATCGGAAGCTATCTCTCGTCGTCGGCTCGTGACAGTATCTAGATGACGCGATAAACCCCATACATCGATACAGGATACCTACTTCATTAGCTTATCTGATGATATTAGCCGTTTATATAGCTAGAAAGTATACCCAGGACCAGACAAGATAAAGAGTAAAATGGAGATGGTCCAACAATTACTTAATTAAGTGTATTGATTTTTTTAACATACTGGATGTTACGGATAACTACTGGTGGGCGTTGAGACTGCTACTAAGTGTGTAACTTTGTGATTCATCGTTTTTAGTTGTAATTTAACTTATTGTTCGGAATAAACGATTTTTTGTATTTGTATATTAAAATCCCTAACTGAAATGTGAGAGCTCTCAACTGTCCTTATCGATTTAAGTTCCGTTTAACTAGTTTTATAATTTTATTTATGAAAAGTCGGGTTTTAAATTAAGATCCAGCTTGATCTCAAACTCCCGCCCAGAAGTGTGGTGGGTGGGTTGGTAGTATGCAGGTATTGGGACTGCAAGTGGACGGTCACATCCGTCGCACGACGCGCTGTTTACTGCTAATGGGGTTATTTCTACGATTATCTGACCGCACAGTAACGTAGCTTAGTATCTAACCAAAGGTTAGTCTAGCCTAAAAGCATGGTTAGTACTTAGCATCAGATGAACCATCAGTTAGTTTCATCACCAAGCAGTATTTCAATACGCATTCTTCACAGCTCTTCATTCTTCGCAGCATAGGTTTCTTCAATTATCTTCTAGAATTATTTAATCATCACTTTAGTGAGCACTGAACCATCATCATGCAGTTGCTCTTCTGTTTGTAACTAGAGTGTGTATCTGCGCCTGCGCACCGTGGACCGGCAATTAATGCAATTGCCTCAATACTTCACCATCGAGTCACGCCGATATAAATACCGTGATGTTACTGTGCCTTACAGAATTTATTCGTTCAGTTATAGTCAAGTTATAGTCGAGTTGTAGACAACTATATGTAAAGTGTGGTCAAATGTCACGGGGTATGGTCAGATGAGATCGCAATCGATTTGTTATTTATTTGTGAATAGAGTCCTGTAACTGTCGTGAGATTATCTACAGATTCTGCGTAAACGTATTCGATACGCCGTTGTTTATAAGGTACAGGCTACATTATAATATTTGTTTGTCATTTACATAATAATGACACATGTTTTTATTTTTTCTTTTACATTATCAATTTGTAAAGAAAGAGTATTCAACAGTAGTCAGAAATATTGACAATATAAATTAGCTGTAAAAACACTTACTGTGAAAACCCACAGTCAAATCTCAAGTGGTTTGGGAGTTATAAAGAAGTCAACAGCTCGCACGAGTGTCGCGACAGTCCTACTATACGCAGTGTAAACCTCTCGGCGCTAAACTGTTGTTGCTCTCGATCGAGCCGTCGAATGTTTATGTGCTCGCAGGCCACTCTTCTCGTCTTTAGTCGAACAGATGGATATCACAGTTAGCGTACATTTAAAACCTAGTGTATACTTATTTTGTGTATTATATTAACGGCCGGTTTCTCGAACGATGATCAACGAAAAAATCGAATAATTACTATGTGTCAAACTCGGATCAATCGTGATTTGAGTTTCCAGAAACCAGCCGTAAGTATGTCAGTCTTCTAGTACCCATAACACAAGCTCTGCTTAGCTTGGGGCTAGATGATGTTGTGTGGATTGTCCAGCATTATTTATTTATTTAAGTAAGTATATGAATTTCGTCAAGTACCTACTAAAAATAATTAATTGTGATTAAACTAAAAACAGTAAGGAACTCAACGTCACAAATTCTATAGCGTTTTCATATTTCGCTTAATAGCTCTTGTAATTTGTCTACAGTTCCAGCTCTCGCGCACGCACAGTGCACGTCTGCGGCCCACTTGTGGGCGGCGGCGGCGGCCGGAGAGCACTCGTCTCCTGTCCCGTTACTGGTGCGCATCACCTCACTCACTGCTTGTGCAGGGATGCCAGCAGCGAGGCTAATATTTGCTAGCACCGTAACTATATAAGTAATATGCATGTCCCACTCGAGATTGTCCCACACAGTTAAACAATAAAATATTTGTCATTTCTGAGACTAGTTCGATCAAAGAGGCATGGCTTGTGTGTGAGCGATCTCGACGTCTTCGAATAGAGGTGGTAGGAAACACTCTGGATGGAGAATTTTTGCGAAGAACTATTGTTCAGTTATGGAAAAGAACGTTTTTGAAATAAGATACAGCTATTGAATAACATGAAATGAAATAAACAAGAACGTAAAAGGTATGTTCAATACAAAAGACATCAACGAGATCACGTAGCACTTGCTACGAGCCGACAATCTTTTCACATTAAAGCTATCAGAATAGCAATCAAACTAACACCTCAACCCAGACTAAACTAAGTAGGTACATCTGAAATATTCATTTATAGAGGTGTAACTAAATCTTTAAATAGGTGTACTGAGTAGTAACTGAACAGTCCGTCTACTACAACTTAAATTATGCATAATCCAATCTTCTCTTGTATACTAGCCACAACTAGAAAGAAATGTCTATATCATCTAAAATACTGTGAAAAAACTCGAAAGAGCTCGCCTTTCAATAACTTCTTATGCAAATAATGTGTTTAAATTAATAATAAATTCAAATGCCTCCACTCGAGCCCAGCGTGTTTACCACAAACAAAGCAGCAGTGTGGCATGACTGGTTGAAGATGTTGGAGTGGCTCCAGTGCGCGTTGTAGTGCAGACGGTAATGAGCGTTGTGCCATGGCAGGAAGCCGTGAGAGGCGAGTGCTTCAATAACACTTGCTCTTTACTAGTGGATGACATCTTCATTGAAAACATTATAAAAATATAACAATAATAATATGAATAAAAACAGTTAGTAATGGATTAAACAGTAGCCATACTCGAAAGGAAACTCGCAAATTAAATAAAAACGAGAATAAAATAAAACTAGCACTTCAGGTTTTGAATAAGTTGGTATTATCTGCATAGACTAGGTCTTATGAAAATTGCAATGTTGTTCAAACAATAGCAGAAAAAGTGAAATATGACTTGATAGATGAATTACAATATTTCAAACATGATGTTTTGCCCAGTAATGAGTTTCAAACTGGAAGTATATCTCAAATCTTGCTATTACTAGTAACGGAACACCTTGCAAATGACTTTGCTATTGAAAGTTCATCAAAGTAGTGGTCGCGCTGGTCACTCGGGTCAGAAGAAGGCTCGCAGCACTTGAACTCATTCCCGCCGCGCGCCCAGCGCACCACACGTCGTAAACTAGCGGCCAGACGCCAACCAGCAAATTGATTCTAGACCTAGGTACATAGCTTAGAGTAGTAATAGCTAGTTCATTTTACGAGTGCAAATTATTGACGTGAATATAGTTGATTGGCATTTGACTTTTTCGATTTTCAGGAATCATAAAAATGGTCCTCCAACGATTATCCGAAAATAAAAAAGCATTTTCTGTTGAAATGTGTTCAACAGAATTAAAACTTTTACAATTTTGTTAGGGCAGACTTTTTGTTTCCTTTATTTAGAAAGTAGACACTTTTAAAAAGGCTAGACCATTATATCACCCTTAGCACATTGACTTAGCTGTTCTTATTCACCTGGATAAGTTTCTTATTGAAACCGCAACGGCGATGCGGCACCACCCGCTATAAAACAGCTTTTATTGCTCTGCACGCTTCACAATGCTGTTTTTGTTCACATGATTCGCAAATTGTTTTTAACGAGTCCGCAATGAGTGTCGTGGCACCCGTTATTTAATTAGCGCCGCTTATGCATGCGCATGCGTGTGCCATTATGGAGATTGCGATGTGAAGCGAACCACAGTTCACAATTCATCGCTAATGTTAAGGTGAAGTGGAAACATTTGACAAGTATTTAACATGCCTTTGATTTTAACGAGAACAACAAGACGAAGAGAGTTCATAGGAAACTGGGAATGGCAGGTCATAACACTTGGACAATGAACTCTGAAGCGGTCAAAGCTCCGGAACATAAAGCTAGATATATTATTCATATCTAGAAGAACAAAAAAAAATTACCTATTGCCTGGTTTTTGTCCTACCCTTTCCCCACAATCTTGAGAGTGAAAAACGTCCACAACACTGACCATCACACCGACCATCTTGCGATGCGATACTTCTCTCTAAATTCTAAACCCCCTTTGATGAATTTAGTATAAATAAACATGACACGTTTATAGCATTAATATCAAATAAACGTGTCATGACAAGTTAATAAAAAAAACGATATCAGAAATCTAAAAACCCCGAGACGTAGCTACGTTCTGTATTTTTAAAATCAGAAAAAAACCAGCAATGTGATTGGAGCGCACATCCTAGTTATCGACGGAGCCCAGCGCCGCGCGGCCTTCCTGTCCTTCCTGCACGGCATTGTTTCACACGCCGCGTCCTCACAAGAAATGTACTAGTTTGCAACATAACTGTGGACCTCATAATTCATGAAGGTTCCAGAGTTTTCTAGAAACCATCGCCTCAGATCAGGCAAGCGTAGTGTAGGACGCCCTCCGGCGAGATGGAGCGACGATCTACGGAGTGTAGCTGGCAAAAAACTGGATGAGAAGAGCCGAAGACCGGGCTCAGTGGCGCGTCTTGGGAGAGACCTACGTCCAGCAGTGGACTGATATAGGTTGATGATGATGATCGCCTCAGATATATATTTCGTTTGACGTAAATTGATGTCGATAGCACTTTTTGCAAAGACGAATATGAAATAAATCCGTAAAGCCTAAAGCTGTAAAGTATATTTTCCCATTTATGTAAGCTTAGTTTGCGAGAAACTTGTACTCAGAATAATCAAAGTACAAGATTATATATTAGTGTATGCCATAAAACTCAACAGTAAACTCTCCGAAACAGTAGAGTCCGCGTTATGCCGGACGACGTTTCGTGAGAACTAAGATGTAGCTGCATAAAATCATCTCTACAGTGTCAGCTGCCATTTCTTGCGCTCGCTGTGTTCTCTGACGTCACGCGACATCATCTGTGATGCCACGTCGACACTGTGCGCCTGCGCTGTGACACTAGGATGTTTAGTCATTTACCCTACAAACATTAAAGATTTTTAACGTTATAAATGTATTAACGATATGCGACGTGTCCTCTGTGGACGTGCTCGGTGAATCAGAGCTACGTTCGAGGAAACATAGTTTATTGATGTTTATCACTTACATGACAAGTGAGAATCACCACATGAAAACTATCCTATAATAAAACATGTTTTCCTAAAACTGACACTTTTTAATTGAAATTATTAAAACAAACATTTACATGTGATTTGCAGCTCATTAATAGCATTAATTTAGGGCTCTCATAGCGCATCGGACACGCTATTACAATTACCTGTTTAACAGAACTATTAAACCTGCAATATGAACGTCACCAATAAACTACGTTTAAATAAGCAGTATCTGCAGGATTCCCACTGGTACAACCAACCACACAATTATACTTTTATTTTCAACTTTAAATGTTAAGAGTATTTTAAACTAAAATTCACAAGATTTGATTCTGCAGTGAGACTAATTTAATGTTACGAGAAAACATAAATTCTACGAAGTTTCAATTAACATTCATGTTGAAAAATGAAAGCTTTGGTAAACAAAGTAAGTACAAAAGCTTTGATTTTCAAAAAAAAATTGCAAGAACAAACGTCAGGATCAAGCCTAGTTTAGTTATCGAGTGTACAGATACAAGCGAGTGCGAACAAGCACTCGCAGCGTGTTCTTGCCGTGTCGGCCTGCGTCTGGACCTGCTAGTGCATGAATTATGTATGCGAACCAAACATTACTACTGACATTGTATTTAAATAATAACACACGGAAATTAAAGCAAGCTTTAAACGGTCCGCGTACACCAGTCGTTAGTTCATTAGAGAAGTCCGTTTTCGTCCCACCCGACTCCCGATACCTCGATGCGATCGAGGGACGAACTTGCAGCGGTTGATAAGCGGAACAATGCGAAATACATTCAAAACTATAGTTCCTATTCGAAATATGCAGCGATCGCGATAGGGCGCGCGCACACGGCCGACGCGCATTATGCACATAATGTATGAGATGCGCCGATACGCGCGACCGCTGCCTCCGCGCCGCGCCGCACCGTTAATCGCCCCGCGGCACTATGAATAAAATATGCACCTCCAGTAGCCTCAATAGCACATATGACGACGCTATGATTGTTTAATGTAAATAAACGCATGCGATATGGCCGGCGATAAGCGAACAACTTGTATTATTTCTGCGAAAGCCGGGATTTACTCCTGTACGACTCGAATGCACTCATTTATAAAAAAGATTAAAATATTGAGATGTTATAATAAACTAGCACACCTACGTTGAGTATTTTAATTGTATACTGCAGTAGTTTTAACAAAAGACAAGATAATAAATGCAATAAGTTGGGCACAAAACAACGTCAACGAAAATTAAATAAAACGACTAATAACTTCTCCGTAAGCCCTCTCTAAACAAGGAAGAGTAATCGCCTCGTGACACGAACGCTTAGAGACAATTGTTTGTCGTACCTACAATAAATGACGGTCGTTATAATCCGCGCATTTGTGAGAATGGGAATGTCAAATGAGCAGAGTGAGAGATGTCGTCACTTGTCACGTGTCACTCGTGTCAGTGGGACGCCCACGCGGCACGCAAGTGTGCGCCGACCCTTAGACAGCTCCTTAGTGATGTTTATGTTTTTCTTTATGGAGTTGATTCTTCGTAATTAAATCGAATGAGGTTGTATGAAGCGGAAAGCTTAAAAGGCTTTGTATAGGAGAGGTACCTACTGTCCAACGACGGTTTTATGTTTGGATTAATAGCTTGAATTCAATTATTTTCTATCGCATTTTAGTGCCGAGAACGCGCGGTATGAACATGAACATCGCTTTCAGAGTTTATGGTGAGTTAATTCACTGGAACTTAAAAATAAAATTATTAGTACTTTCTTTGAAGTTTGAGCTATAAATTTAGCACTTTCATTATTATCTAATGCTAATCAATGGTATTCAATTAAAGTTCATGGGATTTCAATCCCGCGTGTACCTATCCCACAACTTATTTCAGCTGCATGAGGCCCACGAGCTTAGTATCAATGTGTAAGTTTGCAAACTATATTGATTTTCACACAAAAGACTTCAACGCGATTCTTGTTCCTCGTAGTAATTATATGACATTTGTTTTTTTTTTTAAAAAAGCTTGATTAGTTTTTTATTTATTAAAATGTATAAATTATAAACATGGCTAATATATAATATTTGTTTGTTTCAGAATAAGACTGATTTCGTCATAGCCAAAATCTAACGAAATCTGACGGATATTTTGTTTGAGTTTTTCCACACTTAATTTGCTTAAATCTGTTTAAGAGTATGCTCCAAGATCCCCGAATAAGATTTTAACATGTCAGTCGTCATTGTCACTATAAAATAAGCAAGACACGGTAGTTATTAATATTCCTAGTTAGCTATCGGAGTCGTACCTACCTGTCGGCGGCGATCTATCACAGCACAGTGCAGCGGAGCACACTCGCGCCCGACACATTCATTGCACTAAACCAACCTAACCCAGAAAATAGTAACAGGAATCTGGAAGTGGAAATCCTTATTTGTTTCTTCTTCTTGGTCTCCAAACCAAGAATGGAAACGGATAAAACCTGCGCTCGTTCCATTATCTCCTTGAAGTCGGTATTACAAGCAACTAAACGTAAGTTACAATCGCGTAGATGAGATAGTGCGTGAGCGTGCATGTTGCTCGCAGCTATCGATGGATCGAGGAGTCCATCGGTTGTGATATCTCCGATCGCGCGCGGTATCTGATTGATGGGTAGCTTGCTATGTGATGATTCTAGATAACTGTAGTACCTAACCATTTTAGTAGGTACCAAATTTTATTGTATAAAAAAAACTCTACATATATTTATAGAAAAGGGCTTTATAATATAATTATTTTTCTTAAAAAAGTATACAATAACTGTCTACGCGGACTAAAAACACTAGAACAGAGTTGAAGTAATCGACAATAAATCCCAGCAGTAATAGTGACTGTGGCTGATGTCCGTTGCGTGACGCGCAGAACTAATTGTATTGAGCGATTAATTTGAACTGCGCAGGCGCATGTGAAACAACTTCATTAATCTCTCGTTTAATTGTTATTGAATGGCCGAGCGTGAGCAATGGATGAATTTATTTGAATTACGTTTACTTTGTATTTTCAATTTTTCATTGTATTCTAAAGCGTCCCGTCAAATGATTGCATCCATTTGTGTAATTATACATTCCCGAGACAGTAAGTTGTTACATTGATCGGTTACTTTTCTGTCACAATTCATAATGATGCAATAATAGGAACCTTAATATTTACTAACCGTGCGGAACCAGTATACGCAGTGTTATAAAGTGAATAACAATCAATCCGGAGGTATGTCTACCATGCCTGATATGATCTTAAATACTATCATGTCATCTTAAAGTCCTGTTCACTTACATCACATAGCAACTGTCTGTCGTTTCATTATTTGTGTCTGCTCTTGTCTCATTCCATTATCGTGGTACTGGAGAGGAAAGCAATTATTCCGGTCGGGCGGAGACAGACAGACACACAGACAGACAGACGTGCGTGATATCAACATATCTCTACAAAGTACTTTATTGATATGCGGTAGATTGGATCAGCACGACGTAATGGAGCTTTACAATACTGTATTCATAAACAAACACGTTTTAAGTTCAAATTATACTGTTATCAAATAATGTGCTGCACTGGCAGCGAATGATTTATTTGCAAACTCATCTCATTATAAGACTTTTCAAAGTAATCTTGTGATTTGATTGCATAGGTACCCAAACGAAGTCTGAATCGATCACGCACGGGCACAACCCAGTTAGTATGAAATTGACCAAGATTGTTGGAAAATTATTTCACAGACCTACATGAATAAGCAAAACTAAACAGATTTCACATTAAACGCTGAGAATTACGAAAAGAGGCATTACAAACAACTTATGCTTGCTGGAATTTCAAATTGAACACTCTGTTCCAAAAGGGTTACCGTTTCAATAGTTTGAAGCACGGAACTCTATGGTTCAAAAGAGTTTAGATAAAACTATTGAAGTGGCGAGAACAGAGGCGGCCGCAGAATACTAAATAGGAGCTCTCGAGTGCTTTCAAAGCAGAGATCTCAATCTCCGAGTTAAAAGGCGAGTTGTTGCTATCGGCCTATGATTTGTGATGTCAATATTTTTGGTTGGCCTTTTAGGCGCTTTTGTTCGGCCGAGTGGCTCCCTAATTGATTTGGAACTGTACTGTGTATCTGTGTACAAGTTTGTGCTGTCTAGTTGTGGGAGAGCGCGCTTTGTTACGAGTTTAAAGTTATCTGTCTGTTTATGCAATACAATACTTTTTTTATTAATTTTAGATATGCTTTAAGATATCCTGAACTTGACTGTAACAAAACATTAGTGTGTTGTCTAATAGTTTTTCATCAAGTATGATATATGTTAAGAAATTTATAAAGTGTGTAACCCAAATGATAGCTTCAAGCGGATTGCAACAGGTGTCGCAGTAAATAAGGTAGAACAGAACCTAACACCAAAGCCCTTTTACCGGCACTTGGCACGCAACTCCACTACTACATCTAATTTACTACGGCTTCAATCCGTTTATGGTTTTACGAGTTCGAGACAAACCGGCAATTAGAGTTGTTGCGGTACTTTTCGATGTCACTTTACAATCCCAATATTTTTACAAGTTTCTCCATTATTGAGCCATCGCTTACAGACGGACAGCCGGACAGACGGACGCGAGATATTTATGTTAGGACCGATGTCTAATAAATGAACATCGCAGCCGCCTCCGACCTCGCCTGTACTCGTTGATTAATCACTGCGACTGCACAGCGCACCGGGGCTCGCTGCCAGGGGAGCATCGCCTCTATCGCACACTCATAAGGCTTTTACTATTCGATGTCGGTTCATATCCAGGGTAATCGACTAGGATGCCATTGTCGAAGTTAAACAATCCATCTCTATTCGACGTAAACAAATGATTTGTTCGTGAAAACATTTGTTTGTGTAATTTTTTGACGCGAATTTATCTGTAGCGCGGTGGAGCGGTGGAGCGGTGGAGCGGTGGAGCGGTGGAGCGCGCTTCGGAATGGATTGTGAGTACAAAAGTGAAAGAACTATTTGCTAACCACTTGAGGTATTTAGATCATGCTTCGACATTTAGATAAATGACTGCGTATCGTATAAATGAACACATAACAGATAGAATGAGTGACAAACTGACAGCCAACAGTATAAAACATCGGTCAGGTAAGTGCGATCAACGAGTGTATGTACGAGTACCTAGTATATAGAGCTCGAACCAATACTTAATTGTATTGTTGTAATTGAGAGAACGATGTGGTTTTATATTAAATGTAAAATATGCAATAAAAAATATTCTCAAGTATTACAATAAGGGTCTTATGTAAGTGCATGTAACTATAGTTTCAGTGGCATCAACCTGCATTCGTGCTTAGGTGTGGTTATGTAGCTAGGTCTAGTAGAGGCAAATCAGGGAGGAATATGAAGATGAGGCACACATTTTTATTAAGTAAATAAAAGCGTGAAAATATAATATGAAAGTAGGCTTTTATCAGGAAGCCAATCTGCGTACCCGTTTTCACTATTTATTGCGTAGAGCACGTCTTAAATAGGTAAGTGGTGTAATTATCTGTCCAGTAAGCACGTTTTCGTCCCTACTTTGCATTTAAACCGATTTCGAGCCACGACCGGCGAGGAAATAATAAACCTCTGCAATGCACTAAACAGTTGTAAGTACGTTGATATCTGCTTCTATTATCGGATTCTAGATAAGCATCTGATACGAACCACTGGATAACTGCCTAGCACTGCTTTTAATTCTAACCAAATTATTGCCCTTCGAGTTCAGCTGGCGCAGAAACCACGAAGATTAAAGGGAATAGCTAAATAAATGTGCGACTCCGTTACGAGAAGAATGTTTATGAGAATGTGCAGATGCCTCACCTGCGAGGTAACTTTTACCTGCAACAAAACAATGTGGACGTGCCGTGTGAAGCATCACAGTGGCACTCGGAATCCATAGGATGTAGACTGTGTACTCTGGGATTGTGGTATTAGAGGCAAACAAAACGTATCCACAAAGACATGCTTTTAATTGTGAAGACAAAATAGCGAATACTTACATAGATTCGATTGGTCAAAATACCCGAAAGTAGGCCCGGATAAAACTATGTAATTAAATATAAAGTACTAGCATTTGATACAGTTACATTGCAGTTACAATTCGGGTGCCCACGCCAACGGATAAATAAACAGTGACGCAATCGACGCGTCACTTTGACGTCGGACGTCACTAACGAGATGAGCCTTTAACAGATTTCTGTAAGTCAGTTACAAGCGATACTAAACCATATACATACGCACACAAAGCCCATCCCAGCTTGCAGTCTGGTGAATAGTGATGTGGTTTCGGTGAAAAGAGACCCGTCACCGAGTCGTAAAGTGATGGCGACGATTTACAGCTCCTCATAAACGGACATTCCGCTGTAATTAAAGTATTTACAGCAGGACCGAGACTTTGATGCTCATTTGGCCGAGTCCGTTTTAGAACGAACATTTTACTGTATTTTTATTATTAAACCAAAATTGAACTTTACCTAAAAAACGTACAGTAAACTTAATAGCAGCAAGCGGTTTGTCTACAAATTATTTAATGATGGGTAGGTACAACTTCAGACGTTGATACTTAAGTACATATATTCTGAGATAGCACCAAGCTAAGGTGGGCAATCTTGTAAAAAAACGCGTCAAGTAGCGTTAGAAGTGACAACAAACCATCCGTGATCCAGTTGTTATTGTAAATGCCCAGCGTGTAATAACTAATGACATCTGAAATGGGATCGTTTAATGCGGAGCTGTCCGCGTGAGTGATGCCGCCATACTTTTATTGAGGGTAATTGAAATCCACGGCTTACAGGCCAGAGTAATTGCCTAAATTATAGTTGCTTTTACGACATCAAAAGATTGATAGCTGAATAAACTGGAATAAATCGGTACCTAACTTTCCAAATGGAAGTGGACAACTAAACAAATGTAAAGAAATCATTGCTCCCAACCGACCAACCAACCAACCAACCCAGTCACAGGCTTATTCGAAATTAAAAGTGGAAACCTCATGTTTGAAAATTAGTATGAAAATTATGTAAAGTTTTAAATGAGAGCACTTGTTTTGGTTTTTTAATAAATGTCTTTTTTGATGCGAGTTATCAATGGAATTTTACTTGTATATTATTATCTATGACAAGACTATTAGTCATGATATTGCTTTATGTACACTAATGCAGATTTAGAAGAACTGATTATTCTCTCTCTTCAAGCTCTTTCCTTTCTCTCGCAACTTTTCCAATCCAATTAAACAAGCTACTTGTACTTAGTCAGTATCGGTTCGGTTGTGCAGCAACGGGGAATGTAGAACTCACGACAAGTGTTCCATCTGTGTGATCGGCGGTCCACCGCTCCACCGCTCCACCGCTCCACCGCTCCACCTGTCCCGGTAATGTATTCGCTCGTGACAATTAGCGGTTGTCGCGGTGTCCGGCGTCCGGCGCGGGCGCGGCGTGACGTCACGCGGGACATGCGCCGCTCATTAGCGCCTGTCGCACCGCACCGCACCGCACCGCACCGCACTCGCCGTCCGACAAGTGCGCGCCGAGCTCACGCCACGAGGTAAGTCCACAATACATGCAGATTTTCTACCTTATCACATTTGGAACTAAATCTCATTAATTACGGTTTCACAAAATTTACTATTGGTTAGGTTTACCTGCTTCACTTGCATCGTGATTTGCTAATAAAAACTGTTATCTGGTAGCGTTATATCCTATCATACCAACAATTTAATTACGAATTAGGTACATACTACACATAAGCTTAATGGTTGTTATTAGCTCAATTGATTGAGTATATATAAGTACCTTAAGCCTACCTTATACAGTTTTCTGAATTGCCCCTCTCTCAGCTAAGTACTCGTTTACATCGTTGCAATAAAATGGTAGTCCATCTACTTAGACTTCCCATCCCACAGTGACAATGACCGGCTTGCGGAACGTGTCCGTATGTGGAGAGAGCTCAATTGGATTTACATGACTTCTTATCCGAATAGTAGGTAGGTACCTACTTAGATTTCTCCGTGTGAATGCAACAAATCGATCGACTGGCTCTCGCCGCCTGACGAAATAACTTTTTATTTGAAAGAACTTCGTCATCTATTCCTCTATCTGGAATCACCCCATCATCGGAAACGATCGTTTGGTCGGATATCGCCTCAGATGAGCCTAATAACTTACTTAGCCGCGTTGGGTCGAAACGGTCAAAATAGACCCATCCCGGCCCACGCGCTTTGTCCGCGACGGGGACGGGAACCGACACCACCTCCGACCAGCACTGACCACCCAGAATATCAACCAGAGTGACGATGACCACCATTTAGGTTTATGGTCGCGGGAACGAAGCTTCTACGGCTAGTAGATATAATGCAACTTTACAATTTTTAAACATGTTACCGATTATTGTAAACATAAGTAACAAAGTAAAAAAGTAACAAATAAAGTAAATGAGTGAGAAACGACACGCGTCGTCGGGGCCGTGAAATCGTGATGACACCGTGACGACAGCGTAACGACAGCGTGACGGTAGCGTCGGTAACGGCAAAAATGAATGACAGTGATTAGCGGCAGCCACTAATCTGTAAATTATGCACCTTTTATGTTTTTGTTGAGTGATTGGAATTTATCAAGATCTGACACGCTTTGGCTGTTTTTATATTTCCACGATAGAAGTAGGTAGGTACCTAACTGAAATTAAACTAAGTATTTGTTTTTATGTAAAATTTTAAGCTTTTATTTAACTCATAAAGAACTTTACAGTTCACTTATAGTGAGCTTAAACTATGTACAGTTTTATTTATTGTAAGGTTGATAGTCTATAAAAAAACAATGAAATTTCTTGCAAGTAAAACTACACCTATTGAAAAAATAACTTATCATAAGTAATTTATTTTCAAAATACACTGTTAACAAAGTATAAACGTGCGTGGGGCATGTTTTTGAATCAATATTCTGTCTTTTTTTAATACATTGCTTCCGCAGAACTACTAGACATGTAAATGATAAGTAGACGAAGACGTTTAAAACCTTTTACATTTTATAACGTTATCATTTGTGTACTCGACAGATATGTGCGCTATGGGGGCATGATGGATGGCCATTCCAATGAGCGATTTTCCAGGGAGTGTTCTTAGAATACACGATAGATGGCGCTCAACGTTAAATGCATTTCAATGTCAATTGTCAACACAAAAAGTTTTTATATTTTATCTGTGGTGTGAAATTTTTGTCCTAGAAAAAATACAAAACTGTTTGACAAAAGCTAAAAGTCCTCAATCGTGGCAGAAATGAGAAACCAGTATACAGTCTGTTGTCGTCAAAAGTAAAATCCACAAGAAGGTACACGAATGCTAAAATAAAAGCAAACAAAATTTATCAAAACGCTGAATACACCGAAACGAACGTGACAGGATGTTATTGACAGCTACACGACAGAGCTACCGATAGAATACACAGATAAAAAAGAGAGGGATTTTGATATACACTAAGTGTCCAGCGCCATCTATCGACTCTTTTTGAACTATTTTTTTTTTTAAAAAGCTATTTGGAAAATCGCTCATTAAACACACAATCAAACCAAATCAATCATCAGTCTATTCAAACAAGCCAGCGTAAAGCAAAAGACGTGTCACTCAACTACTTCAAATCTACTATCTTCTATTCAACGAGCTTTCATTACCAGATAACTTGCTTTTGTACTGTCCGATACGATACTTGTACGAAAATACACAGAAAACTAGATACTATAGGTACAATGCTTTTCGTGAACGTGACGCAAAAACATTTTTTTTAGAATAAGATAGACGCTATCAAAAATTGTTAAAATTTTGTTGAAAGGGTGCTTCTATACAATTAATGAATTTTTGACATGTGATAATTTAGAGTAGGTAATGATTTTAATGTTTTGTAAGTATTTGATGTGACATGTATTTTGATTAAGTCTTTATTTATTTTATTTTTCATGTGTTAGTCTTAAGTTAATTACATATTTCAAATACGATTATTTAATTGTTTGTGAATAAATGAATTGAATTGAATTGAATTATCGTTTAATACTAATTATACAGTAAATTACTAATGAAATGACGTGCACAGATGGCGCTTAACCGGCTTAGATTATAGTCTGAGAGAAGGTTCATAACTAGAATGAGCCCCGAATGGGCGGGTAGGTACTAAAATACGTCTTAGATCTCACCAACTGCTTTAGCGTTGGCGAAAATTATTGTCATGCATGGTATTACTGACAATATATCAAAGCGTTTATTAGGGAGGGAATATATAAAAGGTATTTGAGCACTAACTGTTGGTATCGGCCGGTGTACAAACGCCCGTCTATGTGGTACGCTCGCTACCCGCACTAATAATAGCGAAGTAATTATTAATTAACCTGTGACTCCGGACCGTTCCTCTCGACTTCACAAACACAAGAAGTTAATGGAAACGCGATTGCTCGTCGAGCGAATAATGGCGGTGGACGGCATCGCTTACATTTTAAATTAAATCTATTATTTCTTGAATACCACACTTACCTCGATTTGTTGCTTATACAAACATGGCAGTATGGCTTGCTACTTATTGTGCACCTTAACTCAAGGAGATAAGTTCTCAAATGCATCGTCCAAGGACTAACATACGATAGTGATCAGCCTCTTTCACACGGCACGCCTGACCCGATGCGGAATTACATTTTTATTTTAAACAGATTTTTTTAATAAAACTTTTTTGCTTTATAAATTATACAGTACATTCATACCTACTTTACTTTTGTTTTAAATATTAAGTAATTTAAAACACTTTACATAAAAAAAAATTGTTGGGAGTGATTTTGTTTATACTAAGTTTCAATTCGCCTGGTAGATTGTAATGTAAGGTACCTACAATATATGATCGTATGCTACTTTATGGCGCGATCGCGGAACAAATCGTCCGAAAAATCGCATGTTCAGCTCATGCAGCATCCAATGAAAGGTTGCCATGGCCACGTGACCAGCCACAGTTTCATCCAATGGGGGCCGCGAACTCCGTGCATTGGTCGGCGCCGCACGCGCCACTGCACACAATGCGCGCTGAAATATGAAACTTTTGCCGCCATTTTGAGCAACTTGTGTAAAAAAGGTAAAAAGTAACGATAACTAATTAAGTTTATTGTTGCGAGTTGCCTCGTAGCGCGAGCACGACCGTGATTAATCGAACCACATCTGAGACCTTACCATCATTTATTTATAAATAGCTGAGTCAAATATTGTAATACATTCAGAGCGTTTTATTTGTACGTATGGCGCCGATCGTCTAGTCTCGAAGTTACAAGAAAACACCTTATTATTGAATAATTATAAGTGTTCGTTCACCCATACGGTAACCCAGTGCTTCTATAGCGACTCTACATCTACTGCCTTCTTCAGACAACAAATATTAACATCACAAATAAGTGGATCATTAGATTTAGTTTTATCATACTTTTATTTATTGATTTGGTTTTATTTTTAAAACTATGTTTGATTTTGATTATACAATAAATCATTTTTGAAAATTGAAAAAAACATGATTATGAAACCGATGTAAAATAATAATAAATAAACATTTCATTGATTTTAGTTATTATCAACATCAAAGAGGTACAAATACTAAAAGCCAAGATATTTTCTTATTGAATTTAAATTGAACTAATAAAGCAGTTGTAAAGTGTGGCCTACACAGTTCTCTACAACTAAATAGAACAATTAGTCGGCGATACGATAGCCGATAGCAGATTGCAGCTAACGGGCCGACGCGGCGGCGGCGGGCCGGGTGCATTGCATTGTCTCGTTCGGTAGCGCGCGCGACGCGAACTATACCGAACTACCGAACATCTGCTCTGTATTGTATGCTTAATATGTAATAGGCCTTTGAGCAAGACTATAACTGGGAATAATCAGTGATAGTTCCCAAAACTAAAAAAATGAGTTATAGTGATCAGTCCAGTATTAATTTTAAGTACTAGTCCTACTGCTACTACTGCTGTTGCGTGCGGGGCGGCGGGGCGGCGGCGGGGCGGTGGGGCGTCGACCACCGACGTCGAAAACAGCGACAACATAATCGCTATCAATATACAAGAGTTACAGCTCATATTGTACGGCTTATTTGCTATTTACGTTTACATAAAGTTTACATTCTAATAACTTTGTCCAAGTCAAGCTTAGGCGTCAAGCTTAGTTACAAAATGTCTTGATTTGTATTTGATATTATATTTCGTGCTGTTCATAAATATGTGTTTTGGCGTGATAATCTCGCATGAATGCTACACCTACTACATTTTGAAGGCACAAGTTGCAGCAGCTAGTTATTTACAAGTAGACACCTAGATCAGAATTCACTTTTGGCGTCTAAAAAGCGCCAAATCTGGTTGTTTGCTAATTATTATGATTGCTTCACTCACATCAATAATTGACAACCTCCAAACTCCACCAATATTAAAAAAAAAGTATTTTGTTATTTATTAAACTGAATCTGAAATGATAAATATATTGCGGTAAACGTCAGTATATTATCAGCGTTAACTGATCGAGTAGCACCGCACCGGTTAGCACGTCGCGACATACCAGTTTGCTTCATACATTTGAATAGCGTCCTATCTCTTCCCTAGTACTCAATCGGCACAACAAGTGCCACATTACAGAATCGCCTGCCATCGCATCGACTCGCGATTCGCGACTATCGCGCGCAATCTTCAACGACCGTTTTGTCCCACAGTTTTTAATCAAATTTATTACAAACCCAACAAGAGTCAAATTACGTTATATCTGCAGTCTGGGTGAATTCGATAAATTGACGAACGTTATTCAAGTTTATAGCTGGACATAGACGACTTCCGTAGATTTTGGGTGGAGGAGGTCTTACCATCCATCTTACCGCTATATTTTCTTATATTATTTTATGTAAGGTCAGTGTGGGTAAGTCCGTCTAGGCCCTAAGTCCGTCTAGTGGCAATAACTTCCGTTTTTGAATAGCTAGAGCCATATAACTCGGTTGGTAAAACAGTATCATTGAGTTTGTTCGAACTAGTGATAATAGATGTCGCTAACATCTTAATGTTGGAAAAAATTTGACAACCAATTTTTTCCGCGAATTTAACTTGAAGTTGAAGTTTGACGTCTCGTCGAAAAATGAAAAAAAAGGTGTGAAATCTAAGGAGTTTTCTGAGTATCTGTGATAACGTAGGCCATTTACAGATTCGGGAATGTATATCTGTTGTCCGATTCAAAAATAACGCATTAGATTCGTAATTATAACAAATAGAAACAATCCAAGATTCGAATTTTATAGTTGGGAAGTCCGTCTACTATACATAAGGCAAGTCCGTCATATGCCGGACTTACCTTAATTTCAGATATTGTCAACCTTTTTAGTAGTTCAAATTTTATAAATATTTTATAGATACTGTTTATTCAACTCGTAAGTATTATTCGCCTGTCTACGAAAGTGAACTCTTTTCAGGATTAAGCTTGCCTCTGTAAATCTAATCTATTTAAGTTTTTTTTCTGTATTTACTTTGTGTATAATAAATAATTAAGTGAAAGATGCACTGGTATGTTTGCAAGAGGACTAGCATCACCTATAAGTATTCTTTAAAAGTTTATAAATTTTGAATATATTTTGAAAGCATGGAACTATCCAACCTTTTTTTTAGTTTCTGTTTTTTTATAACTGACTCATGTAGCATGGC
Source organism: Ecliptopera silaceata (assembly GCA_932527185.1). Classification (NCBI taxonomy): domain Eukaryota; kingdom Metazoa; phylum Arthropoda; class Insecta; order Lepidoptera; family Geometridae; genus Ecliptopera; species Ecliptopera silaceata. The sequence goes on along the minus strand of OW052208.1, from coordinate 108,054 downwards.
ACATCATGTCAGACTTTGTGAACATTTATCGTTTTAACAAAGATCTGATTTAGAAAATTATCCCATACTCATTTATTTCGTACTGGCAGAAAGTGTTATAAATGTAGCTACAGATCTGGCAATAGTTTGCCACACCATTTCAAAATTCATACATTACATTATTAACGATTACTTGTTTACAAATAAAGATTCTTGTGTATTGAGTTGTATGTTATTGACAAAAAAAATTGTAAGTGGGTACTTTGTGAAAATGTTTACAACCACTGAAAGTACATCATCAGCAAAGATATGCCGGACTTGCCCTTGATTTTAATAATTTTATTTTTCTTTAAAAGTATACCTTATAGTCACACGTTTAAAACACTTATTTCAACGGCAGCTTTTGATCATTTATCGATAAGGTTTTCATACATATTGGCTCACTAGTTATGATTTTATTGCTACTAGACGGACTTGCCTCAAACTGCTTGGGAAGTCCGTCTAAATGCCTTCTTTACAAAAAAATGCTTTAAATCTGAAGACAATTACAATTAACCCTACTTTTAGATAGATATAGAAAGAAAAATGTAATACCAATATTTTCCGACTACTTAAAGTAACTAATAAATTTTATTTCGATTTTTAAAGTTAAATTGAAATTCAATTTAAGAAAACTATGCCGGACTTGCCCACACTGACCTTACCTACCTACAATTATATTTGAGAGTTGTCTATTTACTTATGTGCAGACTGAGCGTGGGCACGCTTACCTAGCTGCCGTGTGACGTGTGACGTGTGACGTGTGTGGCTCATTTGATCCCTTCGATGACAGTTAACCAGGCTGTGCCGCGGCTATCGACAGATCGATAAGATACTCTGGCGATAAGTTGTGTTATATCAACGACATAATGATCATCGGAGGCTGTGAACTTGTGCTCAGTATTTATTTTCAATTGTACTATAGATTTCCCTGATAGTAGTAGTCAACATGTTAGGCTCCGGTGAAAAATGTTCTAATATTCTTTATGTTGTAGCCTAATGGCGCATCGATACCAAATAGAAATAAATATTCATAATAACAAATACTCCCCTATAATAGAGTTTTAAACAAAATAATTATTTGTTTACTTTGATTACATTAATATTTTATAACTGCATTTTTCATTAGAGCTGGTCCACCTGTATTACATAAATAAAACTATCAAACAATGATAAACATTTTTTTTGTTTGTAAGTTCCGTCAAAAAAGGGTCATAATATTTTTTCGGCGCTTGAACAAGTAATCAGGGATACGTGAAAGGGGACTTTACACTTGTTTTTTAAACGTTTGCAAAAAAATGACCGCATCAATGCAGTGTCGTGTCGTGTCGTGTCGTGTCGTGTCGGTGTATCAGTTACACGCAGCTGCGCCCGCGCACTCTATTCATGAAGTTCAAGTGAGAATGTGCTCCACTCACTGATAAGCTATTTTTTAGATAAATTTAATGCTTTAAATTAGACAATGTTAGTGTATATATAAATCTCATATAATTGGTAGAGTCAATCGGCACTCGTTTATAAAATAAAAATATCACTTAATAATTTTACCCATATATTATTTGAAAATATGTATACCTACGTATAGCAATCAGTGTAATGCTTATAAAAACATTACGTAGGTTCTTCTTGTAGTATTTTTTGAATTCTAATAAGTGTATCTGTTCAATAATATTTTTAAACAAATGGCTACTGACATGTTTACCTACATCTTTTTGATATTACTCAAATAAAGCTTTAAGTGTAGTAACACCCTTACTCCATGAATAAAATTAAATAAAGTGACCCTCCGCGTGCTAATCAGTAGTTTGTTCACAATTAGCGGCACATGGCCGGACAATGGCCCCCGCCGCCGCGCCCTACTCCTGCTCGCAGTATTGTCCCTGCTTCAGGGATGGGTCACCCTTCGTGATGCATCGCAGGGATCATTGCAACTGATCCCGACTGTGCTCTTCAATAGGTAATTATTGGCGATCACGTGATTCTAATCCAAATAGATTCTAAGAATAAGACTATCTTGCACAACAGCTTAAAACAGAGTAGTAGTAGTACCTACAAAGCTTGCTTGGTTACATGTTGATGTCATATACTGATGATTTTAGAAAAAAATGTTTTGAAACATACTAAAGTGGAAGTTAAGCGTCTGCAAAAGGTTGTGTTAACACGAACAATCTGTTGTTACGATCTGCCGCCCATTAATCACCGCCAGCCGTAAACCCAAACGGCAGTTAAAATATTGGAGAAAATACGACTGATAAAGTAACTCGCGTACTAAATTAAATTCAAATAAATCCGTAAACATAAATAACCAGGATTAAACTATAAATCTCGACGTGAGCCGAGACTCGGCGCGCTCGCTCGCTCCGGGCCGAGGCCGTGCCGTGCCGTGCTGTGCCGTGCCGTGCTGTGCCGTGCCGTGCCGTGCTGTGCCGTGCCGTGCTGTGCCGTGCCGTGCCATGCGCGGCGCACTGCACTCTGCACTCTGCACGTGGATCCCACTCCATCTTGTGATTCTGATGATATCATACGACCACGTCTCACGAGACAGCCAGTATGGGTCTCGGTCTCCATGCTAACTGGTTGTACTGCAGTGCGGCACGTACAGTAACCGCGCCAGTCCACTTGTCCGTCGTCGAGCAGTCTTTGATTAGATTATCAGCTCTTTAATTGGACTTTACAATTTTTGGACTCGACTTTTAGGGATGTTCCTAATCGGAGCTGTCAATTAAAAGTTATCGATAAAGTGGCAGCACTAGAGTATCGATCAGCGCGATGTTAATTACAGATATGGGAGATGAGAGTTTGAAGATATCGATGGAACAGCACTTTCGAATTAGTTGGCTGTTAGTTGTGGAGCAGTCGTGCCGCGATGCCAGCGCGATAGCGTCCACACCTCCACCGCAACAGGACTTATACTAAGTATAAGAATGTTCTGTCGTAATCATAACGCTATTCAGAATACTCCGTCACATTTTTATAAATATAAATAGTTAGTGAAGTCCAGATAAGAATATCGTCATTCGAGCTGATCTATAAAGATAGCTGCCACTTAAATGTCAATCGACTAAAATGTTATTGAAACGTTACATTAGCATTTTATCTAACATCATTTGTAATAAATGGTCCGACAGTGGACATATCACGGAGTTATAACATTTATTAATACCGTCCTACTGTCCATATACATTCCGTTAAATAAAATAAAAAGTTATAAAAAGAATCGCTAAGGTATTGGGTAAAAAGGCCTTAGCGTCTAATGACCTAATCTAGATAATGTACAGAGAGAGCGTCAGGCACTTCGTACCCATGCCCGACGTGCGACGTAGGTACCTACGGGTCGCAGCACCGGCACCGGGAGGGATATTCTACACGGAGAATACAAAATCTGTATGAAATCTGCATTATGTATTCATGCATTTCCATAAAAATGTTAATTTGAGTCTATTCAAAGTATTTAGATCTGTTTAATATAAAATCGAAGTCGATTCGAGATCTACTTCCAATGGGCTCATAAAACTATTTAATTCGGAATGTATTTACAATGCGCACATAAAATACCAGTTATAATTAATATCGACGGTGTGTTCAGCGCAGTGGAGGCTTGCAGACCAATAAATAACCGGCGCGGAGGTTGGTCACCTCCATTAAGTGTTTTACTTTTACGAGTAAAAAGGCATTTATTATGAACTACTCACCTCGATTAACTTGCTATATAATATATATTATATATTACATAAAAAATACTAAGGCGGGACTGAATAAAATACTTTAAACCAACTATAATTTTGTTGGTATGTTTTTTTTATTAAAAGCACACTTTAAAAACCTCTTCTTTTAACAAAGTATTCGTTCACAGAACAAGCCCACTGAAGATATACCCCGTGAGGCAATGCACTCCGCAACACTCTCAAGGTACCTAATTGCGCCAGTGCCAATGCCCTTATTTATTTACCTAAACAAGAACACTTAAGTACTTACGTGCACTACTACTAGATCACAATTTTAAGAAACAAAAATATACGAAGATAGCAGAATAATACTTTCCCAGATTCTCTACACTAGTCTACACAGTAGGCCTTATTTTACATGAGAGAATTCGTAATGTATACCTACTGCTTGTTAGAGCTAGAGCTGTAGGTTATGTCAGACTTAAACCGGCTGAAACCTCACGGTCCGTTGGACACTTCTGCCAGAGGACAAGAGTGCACGTTTGCGTTCTTCCGCGATCTACTAAGCATTGTCCTAAAGACTATTTATAATAGGGGAGTACGTGACCCATGCCTGCATGCTCTACAACACAAGTTAGAGATTCGTGCTGGACTTCCAACAACCTATCACGCTCGTTGTAAAAATTAAACAGAATTATGTGATTATAGATAACAACGATCTATTATTACCGGCTCTGATTTCTTTGTTTGGTAATAAGTAGATTAATGAGTGGTTCGATCGTGAGGTGAATCGGCGGCGGCGTGCGCACAGCATTACCTTCATTACGCTAATGAATTAGCTTACCCTTGCCATGCCTCGGCTTGCTTGCCGAACGACTTTGAGTACGTGGAAGCAATGCAAACGGTTTTTGAAAAACGAGCATCTATTCCCAGGAATAATTACTCGTTTTTTTTGTTGAAAGATCGAAGCTCCCCCGTGCCCGTGCCGGGAATGTATCAATGAGGAATAATCTTAATGCAAAATTAAACAAACACAATTTGTTCTTACTTAGTTGTTACTGCAGCTTTATAACCAGTAGTTTTCATTTTAATTAGCCACAATCCCTGAATAATAAAGTGACAATAAAGCTAAAGAAACGAATATTTTTATACATAATATGTATTTTAGATTTGTATGCGTTGAACTTAATAAAATTAATTATTATTTTATTTCTTCCAGTTTTCAAAAGTGTATAGTGTATACTAGCGTGGTTTTTTGTTGTCTTTTACATACATTTTGAATACGAACTCCATTACCTAATTCTCTTTACGTACTATCATCATGGTTGAACTATTTTTCTAATGTGTTGAATTGCTCTGGACAAAACCCCTAACCCATCATTAGGCTTAACAATGATTTACATAATATTTAGTATCGAGCGATTTGTACACATTAAGTTTCAACACCTACGTCTTATCGCGTAGCGGTGATGTCTGATTTATGCACGCCGCCGCGCCGTGCTGCGTCACAGCACTCACAGCGCAGCACGCGTGCAGCGTGCAGCGTGCAGCGAGCAGCGTGCAGCGTGCAGCGTGCAGCGGCTGGTCTCCAGCGACGGTCGAGGTGGGCTTCTTAAGTCAATGTACCTACTCATTCCGACAGTAGAATATATAAGTTAATATGACGAATAGAGTACACTACCTCTCCCAATTACAGACACCCAGAGGGTTAGACATTTAGTTTTTTATTATAGTTTTATTTCTTAGCTCATATTTGTAATATTTATGTGATGTGTATGCAAATAAATTTATTTTATCTTTATCTTTTATCTATCTTATCTTACATTCATAAAGTTTGTGTTGACAAATATAGCAAAAGATTGTAATAAATAATTCACACAAATTCGAGTTAGCTGTTCATCTGTAGTCTGTGTAATAGTACTGCATGGCCCATAAATAGTGTTAATCTGTGCGTGTCGATGGCTGTCGTCGGAACGAGAAAACAATTAGTTAGTTTAAATAAGTGATGTGTGTTATCGCACATCTCCGTGTCGCCGAGTCGCTGGCCGCTCCGTGCAGGACTGCGCCTACAGACAGACCGACAACACATCGATCGTAATGGATTGCTTCAACCACTTCAACTATGTAGCTCTCTTTACCCGGACCGGACTGGACCGCACTCACTCGAAGCACTAAAAGTAGCCATTACTAGCCACTTTTCCTCCTGCCACCTGCGCCGCAATACTAAGAAATGCTGCGCCCTAAGAAAAATAAACTTTAACAGAATCAGAAAAATCATCTGTCCAAAGAGCATAAAGTTGAGAATGAAGTTGATTATGGAACGCAAACAGTCAGAAATTAAAAGCTTCAATATTCAGCCGTTTCAAGTTGAAACTGCCTCAACGCAAATGTGATTCAAATCTAATAAACCAACCTTTACTGAACTTCAATAACAATGAACTCTGTACTGTGGACAATTGCACACAACTTACGCAAATCCTTATTGAAGCCGACATCGTCCATCGGGGGAGGTCCTCCACTGCACGTGGCCCGTGCATTGTGCAGCGCGCGTGCTGATGACGTCGCGTCCGGCTGATTGTGTGACCTCTAATGATAGCTTTGTTTAACTAATAGGCGGAACAGTTTTAATCTCTTCAATGTGTTAGTTTCATTAAGCGTAGAGTTGTAAGTTTGTAACTTATTTGGGGTATTCAAACAAGGGTAGATCTTTGGTTATGTACAAAAGGGGTAGGTTTTTTTATTATTTGATATAGGTAGGTAGTATTAAAAAACTACAATGATTATAACAAAAATATATTTTTAACAATTAGTTAGGTAAGTAAATGAAAAGTTGTTTTGGTCAATTATTTATTATATGGAGGTAGTGATCAACATTTCCAATCTCGTTTCCAATTTTATTAAGTGTTTTCAATATGTCCTCCAGTGCTCATCAATAACTTGTTGAGACGAAGTCGGTCTACGCGACTACGACGCGCTACGCGACGCGTCGTCATCGAAAAACGTAAAATTCGCGAATAATTTTTCACGAATTAGTGTAGTTTATACTAATTATATGAGCGTTAATAATAATTTATAGTTTTAGAGCATTTGGTATTTATAAAAGTTACCATTGCTGCTTTAAAATATGTACGAAGAAGCTCTAGGCTGGCTCTATCTGGTATTCCAAGTAGAGCCGCAAACGCACCTGCAGACTAATCGTCATGTATTTAGTTTTGATTACAAATTATCCCCAAATGAGGAGGTGACTCTTATCCGTTAGTTAATTAATGCTCTTATTTGTAATCTCGCATGTTTTACGCACATTTACATAACGATTTGTTTGGATTTGTGTTCGGCCGGTGCGGCCGCGGCCGGCACTCGTGGCGTCGTGTCGTGTCGTGTCGTGTCGTGTCGTGGCTGTTCGGGAGGCTTTACTTCATTCAATACATGTGGCTTATGAACCTATCATCTACCTAGTGAAGGTTTCGGGAACGTTGAAGATGTTTTTAAAAACTAAACTATAAACTTTGTTTCACGAAAACTTTTATTCAATGAAATTAGTTAAAATAAAATGAGACGTCTAAGACAAAGGTTAGTCTCTAAACGAATGATTAAATCAAACTTAATTACTAAGAGCCACAAGGCACAGAACGCGTGGGTGGTAGAGATAAGCAACTCGGCCGTAGGTGCCAGACTGCTGAGCTTGCGTCTAGGCATGAGGCGTTGTTATGGTCAATGTACTGGCCGGTTGTATAACTCCTCCCTCCGCAAGTGCGAAATTATCGGTTCTCACGGAAGCTGCGATCCGATCATTTCGCATAAACATAAAACGATACACAATAAACACAATAAAAGCAATGATTAAAACTAAATACAATAACAGTGTACCTAAACTAACACTTTTAACCGTTACGCCACTGATATCATTTTCACTTTCACTAGACACACTTTCCTTTAGGTTTAGGATACGCGAAAAGTACTTCAAATCCTCCAGATTGATGTTCTTGATGTTGACTGTAGCTAGAGAAGTCATATTTATGGATTTCAATTCCGGTAGAGTTACTATAGGGGTAATCTTAATCTGAAGATTTTCTGCAAACGTTCTGCGATAACTTAATTTAAACTCGTCCAGGTGAACCTCACAGCCTTCTGTAGTTGTCAGTAAATAAGTACCATACAGTGATTCTCTGATGTTATCATGTGTACATTTTTCCACCACTACTGTTGGTTTCTGAGTATAAACAATCCAACTATCTATGCTAATTCTATGAATCTTAGTGTCTTCGATGTTAACAGCGTATGGTACGCATGAGGTTGGATCTGTCTGGAATTGTAGAAGCTGCTCTGCACAGGTCAGTATAGGAAACTGAGCTACGTTGTCGTCATCGCATAGGAAATTGTTATCCGCAGCAATTTTCTCGCACGCCTTAGTGACCGGCAGGTACTTCGAATCTTTTACCAAAAGGTATGGGAATTCGGGAAAAACTATTACAGTTTTGTTAATGGATTTTTTAAAGAGTGGTAATGAATAAATTTTAAAATAATTATAAATGTTTTTGTCTGTAAGTGGTACTTCCAATATGAACGTTATCTGGTTTCCTTTTACATAAGTTTTTACTTTAATAAGTCTTTCTAATTTTAACAAGTTACTCTCATTTGCTTCATATACTAAGTTATTTTCTTGCTCTATAGATTTCAATAAGTATAACAGTTCGGTTGAATTTACTATAGACTGATGTAGTACAGATACCTTACTGAATGCCAAAGCGGTTTCTATTTCATTTATCGTTACGTAAATGGTTCTGAACGTACTTAAAAACATATCAAACATACTTAACACGTAAGTTAGATAGAGACAGGTGTTTTCTTTAAATTCTTGATATTTAATTAATTCTTCAATAACTTTTAATCGTTTGTCTAATATAACTGAGTTGTCATGTAACGTTTCTGTACTATTCACAAAGCTATCCAACATTCTGGTGATCAAAGTAATCTTTTTATGTATAGCCATTTCCTTTGAGCTGATTTGCGAAATGAGAGAATCATATCGAATGGCGTCATCGTTATCCAGGTTACCTGAGATTGCCTTAATTAACGACCCAAGGGGATTTACTAATCCTCTCTTATATCTATGTATCGAAAACGGAACCAACTGTCGAAGTTTTACGATAGTGTTGTTACGTATGTAATCGACTTGAGTTCTCATGCCAATAAATTCATTGACAAAAGGTTTATGACTATCCACTAAACTTATAAACTCGCTATATTTTAATGCGTGATAATCTAAATCACTACTTAAGCCGCTTAAATCTAAAATCTTAATTATCAGCCACTTATCTTCTTCCTTGAAAGCTTGCCCTTCCTTTACAGGCAAAATACCTGGATTGTTATCAATCTTTCGCAGATGAAGAGCCTGGTACAGGGGAAGTAGAGTCACTACGACCAAGCACCACCTGCGGAGGGCGTTTGACATTTTTAATCGGTACCTTTGTCTCTCTCTTGCCTATTTGCATTGAAGCTACATTTCTTTCTAACCTTCCTGTTACTTTAGAGATTTTATAACGTGGCTTTTCCTTACTTTTTCTTGTATTAATATCCTTCGTATAAACGATATCGCCTGGTTCTAACTCTACATTTTCTCTTAATCTTTTTTCTCTAGTTTGTTGTTTCTTTTCTACTATTTTATCAGATATATATTTATATAGAAATTTAGTCCGTTTTGCGTGTTCGTTAAGCAATTGTTGTGTGTATGTTTTTTCAAAGTCACCGTCAAACAGTTTATTCGAATCTGTGTGTCCAAAAACTACCTCGAAAGGTGTTAATTCAGTGGTTGAATGAATAGTGTTATTATATGCCATAATAGAGTAAGTCATTATAGAGGCAGCGTCCGTACATTTTTGATCATACTTAGCCAATCGATAAATTTCAATTAAAGTTGAATGAAAACGTTCAACAATGCCAGTCGAATTTGGGTTATTTGGTGTGCAAATGTGTAACTGAATTTTATACATGCTCGCAAACTCTTTCATTAAATCGTTATTAAACTCAGATCCAGGGTCACTGCTTATTTTGTTAGGAACACCGTACATTGAGAAGAATTTGATCAATGCACGCACTACTTCTGGGGTCGATTTGTTTTCAATTTCTAAAGCTTGTCCTAGTTTACTAAATGCATCTACAATGGTCAGATAATAGTGATTTTCTATTGAAAAGATGTCAATAAAGATTTCTTGGAAAGGTGCTGTTTGTGTTTGGGTTAACTCTATTGTGGGTTTTATAGGTTTTCTATCATACTTCATCTTTTGACAAGCTTCGCATGCGTTTATTACAGCAGATGTCATGTCTTGCATATTGTGCCAAAAGTAATTTCTTTTTATTCTAACCATGGTTTCTTTTATTCCTCGGTGACACGTCTTCCCTAAATGATGTTGTAGTACAATCGCTTTTTGTTCGTTTTCGTTTTCTACATAAATGACTCTTTCGGTGCATTCATAAAACTCTACCATTCCTTCCTTAAACAGTTTTATAATAATTCGGTTGAATATTTTTCTATGTTGACTATCTTCGAAATAGATAAAGTATTTTGTTTTTGGTTTGACATATTCCTTTAGAAACTGCTTTACTAAATTGTCATCATTTATAGGTAAAAACACTTCAAGAACTTTCTGTTTATCTCTACTTATTTTTTTAACCTGTAGTTCTTTTCTAAACCAAGTAAATACTAAGATTTGATTTGGTTTTGTGTCAACGGCCTCGTTTAGAATAGGGATCCCTTTTGAGTCAAGATCATCTCCTGAATGAACGGTTTCATCTGTACTTTTTGATAAAGGTGGGAGTGGAAAGTTAAGCTCTAATTCTGAGGTGTTGCGAACTGTTTCCGCATCTGAAGTGTTTGATGATAAGTCAATTGTCTCTATAGGTGGGTCATCGCTGCTGTTAATATTTTTACTCAAAGCTTCAATTTTTTTTGTTACGTCTTGAATGTGTTTTTTAAGTCGTTCATCTTTTTCGTCTACATTAACCTCCATTGATCCGTCAGACGAGTTATTGTCCATAGCATTTACTTTAATGCGTGATAACGCATCGGCGTTCGTGTTTTGTTTACCTACCTTATACTTGGTTTCAAAATCGTACTCTTGCAAACGAAGTCGCCAACGAGTTAATTTACTACTTGGTTCTTTTAGTGAATCTAGCCAAGCTAGAGGGCGATGATCTGTGTAGATAGTAAATTTATTACCATACAGGTATGGTCTGAAGTGTTTGACTGCCCAGATAACTGCTAAAAGCTCGCGCTCTATAGTACTATAGCGCATCTCAGTCTCACTGAGAGTCCTACTCGCATAAGCTATAGGTTTATCTGTTCCGACTGTACCTTGCGATAAAACGGCGCCTATTGCGACGGCTGACGCATCTGTTGTTAGTATGTAGGGTTTTGATGGATCTGGGTACTGTAGTATTGGCGAGTGCGTGAGAAGCTCTTTACATTGATTAAAAGCATTTATGTACTTCTGGTCTATGATGATCCTATTCCGCTTTTTCAAACAATTTGTCAAAGGTTTTGTTATTTTAGCAAAGTCTTTGATAAAACGTCTATAATAGCCAATTAGGCCTAGAAAGCTTTTAATCTCTGTTACAGTCTCTGGCATGGGATAGTTCAAGATTGCCTTTATTTTATCGTCATTAGGCTTAAGGCCTTGGTCGGTAATAGTATGACCTAGATACAAAACTTCTTTTCGTAAAAATTCTGATTTATCGAGTTGTACCTTTAGATTGGCCTGTCTTAGTCTGTCAAAGATCGATCTTAAATCTTTTATATGCTCCTGCATACTTGAACTATAAATAATTATATCGTCCATGTACACTAGACAATGTAACCCTTGAAGCCCTCTAAGAATATTATCCATGGCTCTTTGAAAGGTCGCAGGAGCTGTCTTAAGCCCGAAAGGAAGTCTCAAGAACTCGTAATGTCCTGCTTCCGTGCTGAAGGCTGTTTTCTGTCTGTCAGTCTCGTTAATTTCAATCTGGTGATAGCCGTTAGCCAAATCTAATGTCGTGAAGTATTTACTTTTTCCTAATTTATCAAACAAGTCTGTGATGTTAGGCAAAGGGTATTTATCGTCAGTTGTTATGTCATTAAGTCTCCTATAGTCAATGACCATACGAAACTTTGTTTCTCCTGATGCATCCATTTTCTTAGGCACGAGATGAACAGGTGCGTTCCATGGCGAGTGAGATTCCTGAATCACATTATTTTTTAATAACTTCTCTACTTGAGTTTTAATTTCTTGTGTTTGAATGGGAGGCAGCCTATATGGCTTTACGTAAATCGGATCTTCATTTTTGGTGCGAATAAAATGCTTTACTTGACTTGTGAAGCTTAGAGGAAGCTGATCACTATAAAATATATCTTTATATTCTCTACACAATTTTGAGATATAGTTCCGTTCTTCCTGATTCATGTGATCTAGTCTAAGACGCTTTAAATTTTCTTCTAAAATATCGTCTATTTCCATATCTTTCATTTCTACGTCATTATAACAGTTGACATTTACTAATTTGTTATTAAATGTCTCTACATTAAATGGAGCTGTAATTGTCAAAATAATGTTTGTCTCTAAAGTATTTTGGATAATGGTGGTAGCGTATCCATTTTCACATCTAACAATAGCAGAGGGCATTCTAACGCCTTTACGGAATTGTGTGTAGTTCATAATGGCTTCTCCAGAGTACATATATGTCGGCAGTTGTACGCGTTGTTCAGAGCGAGGTGCCAACTCTATAACGTGGTTTTTTATACGTTGTACTATAGGTAGAGTCGTTGTTTTTGTCCTGAGCTTGTTATGTTTCAAGTCTATTAGGGCCTCTAATTGTATTAATAAGTCATTTCCTATAAGTCCGTCATACTGAGCGTCTACGTCATAGACGTAAAATTTGTGGAATTCGTTGCATTGAAAAGATGGCATTAATGGAATTTCAATAACCTCATTATGACTGCTCGATGCATGCGTACTGATTACCGTGAAGGGTTCGCACAATGTAAATTCACGGAAAAATTGGTGAGCTTTTCGCGGGCTTATAAAGGATCGCGTACTTCCCGTATCTATCATAAACTTTCCGTCAATTTCAGGTAAATATATATACGGAAGCTTAAGCTTGATGTTACAATTTAGGTTTATCACCTCGGGTTCTCTACAGAGGCTAGGGTGTGAAAATTTCCCACTTCCGTTGCATTTACAGTTTCATCAGCCACCAAATTTTCCTGTTCATTTTCCATTCCTAAATACGATTGAGGATCAGAGTAATCCTCATAACAACCTTCTGTATAATCATATCCTTCCTGATTTTCATACATGTCATATCCGTAAGTTTCTCCTAAGTCTAGCTCATTTAACCGAAAGCCCTGAGGCTGATAAATTGGTACCTGTGTTTGTTGTTTAAGAGGAGGTGCGGTCCTCATAGTAACATCGTTGCTACCTAAGTTCGGATTAGATGGTTTGTTTCCGAATTGATTTTGGGGCCGATAGCCAAACTGTTGTGGTCGGTAGCCAAACTGATGTGGCCTTGGGTAAAAACCTTGAGGTTGCGTGAACCTTGGCATGCCGAATTGATGGGGTTGCATGAACTGTGGCCTATAACCCGTTGGTGTCTGTGGTGTGAATTTGTTCACAAATGGTTGCCTATATTGACTATTTCCTGGAATACCAAATTTGAAACTAGTAGGAGTATGGAATGCTGGCTTAAAACCGGTGTTCTGTAAGGGCACACCTTGAGACGGAGGGCTGTGCACTTTTGATGATGATGATGCTGTGCCTGATGCAGGCTGTGTTTGAGCCTGAGGCTTGAGCATTTTACTACGAATGTTATACTGCTCATAAAAGTTAACCTCCTCCAACACGTACTCTAGTGCCTTTTCTAGAGTTTCTGGCATTTTCATTCGAACCGACCTAATAAGGTTTTCGGGCAAGTTGTATAAAAATACATTAAGCGCCATATTATCGTAGATGTTAATCTTACTATTTTTCATGCTCACGTCTAACAGTTGGTTCACTTTAGATATCAGTACTGATCGAACAGACTGTACTCGATTACAAAACTCTAAATAGCTCTCCCCTTGTTTCATTTTCAAGGTTTCTAGTTCAATCGCTATACATTCCTCGCTCCTAGGATCACCAAAGTGTTGAACTAACAAGGTCTTTAGTTGTTCCCAGGTTTGAACGTCATTTCGCTCACTCACTAAAGCAGAGGCTTCTTCAGTTAATCTACTAGTTATAGTATGCAATACATACTGATCTTGCTCTGCATTACCTCTATATTTATTTATAACATACTCACATTTTCTTATAAATAAGTTTAAATGGCGTTTGCTGCCATTAAAAATTGGTATAATACACACAATTTCTTTTGGAATTACAGTAACTGTCGTCATTTTGAATACTTACTACAATATTTTATTTACGTGAAAAATGATCACCTATTTATAAATTTAAACACAAATTTTATGTGTTTAAATACTTAGTATAATATGTTTTAATGTGAAAAATAATCACCTATTACTAAATTTAAACACAGATTTAATGTATTTAAATACCTACTCTAATATTTTATTTATGTGAAAAATAATCACCTATTAATAATAATTTAAACACAGATTTTATGTATTTAAATAGTAACAAGTCTCTACTTGCGTGAAAAATAATCACTGATTAAATTAAATACAGATTTTATGTATTTAATATCAAAAACTTATACTATTCTAAATTCCCTACGATAGGAAACCAGAAAGCGTTATAATGGAAAAAGTTTGATTCCGAATATAACAAAACAATAAGCACAATGGAAAGGAAAGGATGGCAAAAATTCTACTCACCAGCCAGTCACCATTATGCTCGTTCGCCTCCCTTATGTTTTCACAAATTTGTTTGGTTCGAACAGATCCGATCCGCCGGAAAACTCGAGAAAACTCGTGTAAAACTCCGCGGAAAACTCGGAAAATCTGCCCCGGCTGCGCCAGTGAAGGTTTCGGGAACGTTGAAGATGTTTTTAAAAACTAAACTATAAACTTTGTTTCACGAAAACTTTTATTCAATGAAATTAGTTAAAATAAAATGAGACGTCTAAGACAAAGGTTAGTCTCTAAACGAATGATTAAATCAAACTTAATTACTAAGAGCCACAAGGCACAGAACGCGTGGGTGGTAGAGATAAGCAACTCGGCCGTAGGTGCCAGACTGCTGAGCTTGCGTCTAGGCATGAGGCGTTGTTATGGTCAATGTACTGGCCGGTTGTATAACTACCTAATTACAATTTCAATAACAATTTAATTTTTCCTGACTGTAGTTAGTTATTACCCCTTAGTTTTCACGTGAGCAGATACTTAATATTCAAAAGTACCGCATTCAGTCGAAGACTTGAGATATTGACAAAAGACAATAAAACGATGTTTACAACCGCGTTAAAGTTTGATGGGCGCGAGCCGCGGACGGGATGAGTCGGATGCTCATTCCGGTGACTTTGATGAGCTCGACGACATTGACGGCGGCTTGATGAAGTCAACCTAACTGCTGATTATCTGAATAAACTGTAAACTTTAATGATTAACCCTGTTAAGCTGTCGTAAAGTGCGATAAGTGACAGCAATTAGTGGTGCTTCGGCGATGCAGGGTCGACGGCCAGAGGTCACACCGCTATTAAAAATTAAAAAGCATTTTGTTTGTTTAGTAACGCAACCACACATTAGTGGCTTAGTAGGAGAGAGTTGCGCCTGCCTTTCACTGTTCTATGCATACCAGCAGTTTATGAAAGAGCTGGAGCAGGCACAATCCACGTGTATCAGGACATTGAGCAACTCGGTAGAGACGGAAGGACGAGTAACAGATCAAGTGGACGATGAGCATATTGTTTTGTTTTTACTGTTTACATAAAAGCGTTAAAAATGGGCAAAAGCAAAGGTTGCGAATAGTCTCCTCGTACATACTACTAATGAATAGCTATTTGTGTCGTGCGTGAGTCCCAGTGTCTGTGCTGGGCTGTGGGCTGTGGGCTGTGTGTCGCACATGTAGTGAAGTGCGCGTCGCATCGCAACAGCTACTCCAATGAATATGTAGGTAGGTAGGTAGGTATAGTGCGCGCCATGGGAACTCACGCGCACGCTCATTCCACATGATATTGATTCATGTTGTGATTCCATTTGTCAACTTGATCAGTCACACTGGCTACAGAAAAGTATTAAAATTTTATTCAAAATAAAAGGTACCTACTTTGTTTAGAAATTTTAATATTTGTGTAATTATAACGTCTCGTGGATGTACATTTCACATTTTCAAAAATATATTGATGTATTGAAAATACCCTTTTGCACATCCAGCTTAAAAACTTCATATAATTAACTTATTAAAATAACACAATGGCTTAGAATGGGATGCCTTATCGCACAAGATTCATTCGCAATGCCTTGCCGTGCCGTGGCTAATTAGCATAGAGCAGAAAACGACCCGGGACCCGGGACCCGAGACCTGCTGAAGCTGGTGCTGTGCTGACCGACAGAGACTGTTACGAAACAAGCTGGCGGCCGTTAAATAAGACACATTGTGGTTTATTATCATCACAGCCGCTTGCCGATAATGAGCGATTTTCCAGGGAGTGTTCCTACAATACACGATAGATGGCGCACAACGTCAAATGCATTTCACTGTCAATTGTCAACACAAAAAGTTTTCATATTTTATCTGTGGTGTGAAATTTTTGTCCTAGAAAAAATTCAAAACTGTTTGACAAAAGCTAAAAGTCTTCAATCGTGGCAGAAATCAGAAACCAGTATACAGTCTGTTGTCGTCAAAAGTAAAATCCACAAGAAGGTACACGAATGCTAAAATAAAAGCAAACAAAATTTATCAAAACGCTGAATACACCGAAACGGACGTGACAGGATGATAATGACAGCTACACGACAGAGCTACCAATAGATTAGACAGATAAAAAAGAGAGGGATTTTGATACACTATTTGTCTACTGCCATCTATCGACTATTTTTGAACTATTTTTTTTTTTTAAAAGCCATTTGGAAAATCGCTCATTGTCTGGCATTTGTCTATTATTTATGGAGAAACGAATCTTTACGGTCGAATTATGGCGCATAACGAGACAAAGAAAGTTCTAATTATGGTTTTAGTGTTTCATAAAACTTTAATGTTTCTTTATGCAATAAAATAATGTAGTTTACTCTGTGGGGTTACGAAATATGACACAAAGTTTTAGATAATAACACTTGTTTTGTTTTTTAGACGCGTGTTTGAAATTGTTTATTTATTTCCGTGATTGCTGGGGGACGGTGCGGTGCGGTGCGGCCGGTGCGGGTGACATACGTTTATGGCCGAGAGAGCCGTCCGCTATAGTTTTACTTATGGAATAACAAGAGACTAGCTGCCCCCCGCGGCTTGCACTACTTGTTAGGCGACAGGCCGCAGTGGCGACGGCGAGCGGTGAGCGACAGTACTACACTACACGTGTAGGTACCTACATCTAGCGTGGGCGCAGTTACGTAAGTCAGCCTGCTTATACTTATTTGTTAACTAGACAATAATTATAGAAAGGAGTAGATGCACGAAATTATAAAAAATACTTGTTGTCGTCTAATTACAGAAAATAAAGTTCATTAAAAATAAAGTGTAGGTGTTCTGGGCCCATAGCATGTTATTGGTTTAATAAAAACAATTTACATAGTAAAGTATCTATTTAAGTGATGCTTCAAATGCAAATGTTTAGAGTTTTCACCTAATTAGATGTTGTAGTTGTTGGTTTGGTAACATCGACCGTATCGTATCATACGGGACGGGACGGGACGGGACGGGGCGGGACGGGCGGGGCGGGACGCACCAACTCGCTTATTTGCATTTTAATACGGTTCAATTAAATGTGATAAGTGAATAGAATACATTTTCCATTCAATTTGTACCTAAAAGCATTTGAAAACAATTACAAAAATCTACAGAAGTATTTTTTTTTTAAGTTTTATTTTGTATAATGACACATTTGGATATGTTTTCAAGTCTTCTAAATTTATTTATACTGATAGCTAATAGTCGGATATCTTATAAATAAAAAAAATGGTAGCACTCCGGGAGTGCCGGCAGAAGTGAAAACTTCAATATTAACGTTGTGTTTTCACTTTTAAGTTTTCACTTCAAAAATATAACCACAGTCGTCATAATGACAATGACAATCACAATGACACAGACACATTCGCGCAAGCGCGAATGTGTTTTCACTTTTAAGTTTTCACTTCAAAAATATAACCACAGTCGTCATAATGACAATGACAATCACAATGACACAGAAACATTCGCGCAAGCGCGAATGTGTCTGTGATATAACCACAGTCGTCATAATGACAATGACAATCACAATGACACAGACACATTCGCGCAAGCGCGAATGTGTCTGTGTCATTGTGATTGTGTCATGTCATTGTGTCACATTCGCAGACACATTCGCGCAAGCGCGAATGTGTCTGCGCCACAACACTTAATTGTTTGAGTCATACGTCGCGTGACCGCAAGTGTGTTCTTTTGTCGTCTCTTGTTTTACGAGCAATGTATAAAAATTAAATAAGATCTTACGCTTTTTCGACGTCACGTGACCCTGACGCGAGTTTGAAAGTTTTTACCCACCCAGCGCCGCTAAAGAAGTTTTCACTTCAAAAATATTGGTCTTGTCTATCAAACAGTCGTTTTTTACCAGATCTGCTGCATTAGTAGGTACATGTTTATTCATAAGGCTCTCGCATCGATTCTTTGATTGACTACACTGTGAACTCATTTAGATTTGAACGATAGTGCTCGAGACTTAGTCGGTAGAGTTATGTATACAATGCATGAGTTATATTAGTAGTATAATCTAAGAATATGTATTATAGATAATGTATAGCTCAGACTTTAACCTTGTTTCATATTCGGAGATCAAAAAACATTTGTGTAAACGCCGGCTGGTCGGCCCTAGCATTTTGTTTATCGAGCCGTTCGCGCCCCGCGCGACGCACTGACAACCAACGTGCTGATAACGAAGGATATTTTGGAAGTATTTAAGGATATTGAACACGTATATTCTCTCTGTTACCAAGAGAGACTATTAAATTGCACAGTTTGACATGTGTCAAATATGACAATGACCGTACCTCTGACTAGCCTTTTTAGACATTCATTAAGTATCTTGTGTTGGTAGGTACTCGGAAGACTGTGTAAAGATCTACCGTAACCGAAGTTTAAGGGGTAGAGGTATGTTCATCTAGAGGACTCAAAAGGGGGTTTTGGGATGAACCGCTTACGGGTGTCAGGGGTACATCCCTAAACCCCCTTCTGCCAGAACGACGGCCTTCCTATCAGGAACGCCTCGTTTGCGGTCGAATGGCCACTTAAATGCAGCACGTCCAAACAATCAATTATTCCATTTTGACAGTTATGTTTAGAGATCTTGATAAATCGGTCACTTTGATCCCAACTAATCCCGATCCGGACTGACGGGGGGCACTTAGCAACATGGCTGTGTAGTATCCAACCGTATCGCGATGTGAATAGAGTTGTTTATTGATGTAACGGGTGAGAAAGGAAACGTTGTAAAAGGATAAGAGTACTAAGCCGATAATCCGTCGAACACGAGTCTCTAATGAGACGTGTCCATTACTATTTGGTTCGAGCATTACTCTCCAAGAGGAAGTCTGTACGTACCTACTGTGTGTCTGCCGCGTACTGCGCTGGAATAAAACATAATTAAGCTTTTTTTTTATTGTATAATAACAGTGTGTTAGTTTAATAGTAGGTCAGGATATAATAGTGTTAGTTACAAAAGTCTCAAAAACAAAACATATAACGGAGCCAATCAATAATTAAATTATATTCTGCGTCCAAAATGTGAACCGCGTTACCCTATCGTAGTGTGACGTCATCTACAAATCTCTGCCCGACATACATCGGTACAGTAGGACAGGTTCCTGCGAACAGAATTTAAATAAAGCTTCAATAAAGATTAAAAGAGGTTCGATTAGTAATTAAGTAATGTTTGATAAACTAAAATCTTATGTGAGTAAATAATGAATAAAAAGGTGTACCAATCAGTTAGATATATTTTGCATTCCTCACAGACAAGGTTTACCAGGTACACGTAGGTGCACTAGGTAGTGTGTGTGCACACACACACACACATGCAGTGCTTCGTCTCTGAGAGGTGAGGAATCCCGCGGACTACTGTAGCTCTGACCAAATTAATTAACGTGGTTTTTTCTTCTAATATCAGCATACAATAAAAATATTTGAATAACATTAATAATGATTGTATCATGACAAAAAATAGACAGAAGTAGGTGTAGACAGGACAGACACTATATGAAGAGGTTAATGCTCAAAGGTCGAAGGTCGAAGTATTAGTGACCTCGGTGTGAGTCACAATCCTGATTGGGAAACATAATCACCCACTTATCTAAGTTTAAGAACCTTTAACGAGCTGTCACATAAACTTCATTTTATCTTTTTAGAATTTATTCACGAATATTTGGGATTTGAAACAAAACAAATCGATCTAAAATAACGTTAATGAAACGAACAGAAACTAATTAAAGTGGATATTCGGAACCCGAAACAAAACAAAAGCACGCGGCGCACAGTATACTGGCTAACAGATGATGAGCTCCATGCACGCGGCGCACAGTATACTGGCTAACAGATGATGAGCTCCATGCACGCGGCGCACAGTATACTGGCTAACAGATGATGAGCTCCATGCACGCGGCGCACAGTATACTGGCTAACAGATGATGAGCTCCATGCACGCGGCGCACAGTATACTGGCTAACAGATGATGTGCTCCATGCACGCGGCGCACAGTATACTGGCTAACAGATGATGAGCTCCATGCACGCGGCGCACAGTATACGGGCTAACAGATGATGAGCTCCATGCACGCGGCGCACAGTATACTGGCTAACAGATGATGTGCTCCATGCACGCGGCGCACAGTATACTGGCTAACAGATGATGAGCTCCATGCACGCGGCGCACAGTATACTGGCTAACAGATGATGAGCTCCATGCACGCGGCGCACAGTATACTGGCTAACAGATGATGTGCTCCATGCACGCGGCGCACAGTATACTGGCTAACAGATGATGAGCTCCATGCACGCGGCGCACAGTATACTGGCTAACAGATGATGAGCTCCATGCACGCGGCGCACAGTATACTGGCTAACAGATGATGAGCTCCATGCACGCGGCGCACAGTATACTGGCTAACAGATGATGAGCTCCATGCACGCGGCGCACAGTATACTGGCTAACAGATGATGAGCTCCATGCACGCGGCGCACAGTATACTGGCTAACAGATGATGAGCTCCATGCACGCGGCGCACAGTATACTGGCTAACAGATGATGAGCTCCATGCACGCGGCGCACAGTATACTGGCTAACAGATGATGAGCTCCATGCACGCGGCGCACAGTATACTGGCTAACAGATGATGTGCTCCATGCACGCGGCGCACAGTATACTGGCTAACAGATGATGAGCTCCATGCACGCGGCGCACAGTATACTGGCTAACAGATGATGAGCTCCATGCACGCGGCGCACAGTATACTGGCTAACAGATGATGAGCTCCATCGAGTCGAAACGCAACCATTCCACATCTACTAGTCGTATTATATATTGTATGTTACTACGTGCTGCTTGATGAAAGGACGGGTTTGTTGAATAACCAGCGTAATTTAATTGTTTTTATTTCCTTACCCAATCAAGACCTGAAAATTTTTAATGGTAAAAAAACTAGTTCCACTTCGAGGAGGGAGTACTCAGGTAGTAGATACCTTCAAAGATTACCTGCAGGTTGAAGTACGCTTCAATTGTATGTATTTAATGTAAATTGAAAGTGACAATAGTGTTCAAGTAATGTTATAATACTATATGCGCAGTGCAGCCTCAACACAAATGTGTGTGAAATCTTTACTCTACTACTACTACTATATAGATGAGAAATTAAAATACAAACTATAAATGCTAACCCGAATACATCGAAATGGAAATGGTTTGACAGATAGATACGAGAAACAACATTACATTTACATATGATACAAAAAATTAAAGTTAACACGGATCCAAAGATAGTGCCTACTGTACATATCGTGAGTAACACTCTTATGCAAATCATTAGATGGTATCGTGAGGAGTGCTCTCAGAAGCCGTGAAGCGCGGGCTCACGTGCTCCTGTCGCCGCATGGCGCAGGCGCAGGCGCAGACGCAGGCGCAGGCGCAGGCGCAGGCGCAGGCCGATACCATCACATGCGCCGCGCTCCCTGCTCCGTGCATCCTGCACCATGCACCGTGCGCCGTGCCATGCGCGCAGGGACCATCGTGTGCATTCATTATGCAGGTACTCGGCTAACCCTTGTCAATTCTTGATAAAACTGCTCTAAATTTAAATATTAGAAACTTAAAAAGGTCACCTCTGGCTCTGAGGCTTATCGGAAGACAAATTAGTAAGTATCTACATGTGAAACAACACAATATGCAACACCAATAGTAAGTATCTACATGTGAAACAACACAATATGCAACACCAATAGTAAGTATCTACATGTGAAACAACACAATATGCAACACCAATAGTAAGTATCTACATGTGAAACAACACAATATGCAACACCAATAGTAAGTATCTACATGTGAAACAACACAATATGCAACACCAATAGTAAGTATCTACATGTGAAACAACACAATATGCAACACCAATACACATACAGATGATTCAAAACGTTAATTGGCATGAGTTTGTTTTACTAACAATACAGATGAAGTTGCTCGCATAAAATCATTGTAGACACAATAACTTACCCAAGCCGTAGCTCGAGCAGCGCGTTGAAGTCTTTCCTTTAGTTCGTGGATACATTACTAACTAATGCGTTCAAAAACTGTTCAAATCACACATTGTTTCATTAAATGCGTTGTGACAGTTCGCGTCGCAGCCCTTTCGACTGTGAAACAATTGAGTAACGTTTTAATAACGTGACGTGACGTGACAGGTGCACCTCATAAACATCCTCTCGGAAACACATTCAATTTTCTACGAATTCTAGGACACCGAGTGTCGTGTCGTGTCGTGCTCCCCGTGGCGCTGAGAGGAGGGGGGAGAGAGGAAGGGACAGGAGACAGGAGTTGTATCACATCGCTCAAGCACTTTATGAGGATCGGCCCACTTCGACACCAGGTCGACAAGTTTACGTAAATGTCTGTCATTACTGTTATAAGTTCAATTATTTATGAGATTATTAGAAAGTCGAAATAATGTGAATAAACGTCGTCGAACCCTCAATTTATAGAGATTATACCTCTGTTAAGTAAGTGTGTAGAGCGCGAGCCCGAGTGTGCACGCGCCTCGTTAGAAGGACTTGCAGGCACATGGCATTATTTATGTACTTTATTATAACTACAAGCCAAGCAATACCATTTTCCGAATTTCGATTCAGAGAAAGGTAAAATTTTCCTATCTAAGTAAGTATACAAATCTATATATCTATAAGTACATAAGTTATCTAATAATATCAAAAAATTTAAAAACCTCAGTAATCTAACTAAATGTCGTATCTAGAAATATATTTTTTTAAGTAATCTAGCTAAATGTTTCAGTTTTCTTATGGCTTATGGATGACGAAGTACCACCGAAAAACGAACGTTCCTAATTATAGGTAATAGCGCGGTGTAATAGTTACAATATGTTTTTTATTAAGTTTATTAAAATACTAAATGGTGTCTTATTAGCAATATTTTGGCCATGAAACCAAACATTGAAATGAATCGTCGAACCGATAACAAACAACAGAGGCAAAAATGTGTAATATTAATAATAATGTCAGGTGAGCCCAATCTGAGGCGCGCAGCGCAGGGCGCGGCTCTCACGGGGCTCGCGTTGCAGGCAGTGCGGCGCGGGTGCTGCGCGCGGGGTAGGCGGGCGAGGGCGCAGGCGCGGGAGCGGGCGCGGGCGCGGGCGCGGGCGCAGCCTCCCGGGCCCGCGGTGCTGCTGGTTCGCTGCGCACACTACTCCAACCACCATACCAGAATCAAATAAATATGAATCAACAAAAATGTGCGTGCTTAGTGGTATTCAAGTTCGATCACTAATACAAAGTGATCGAGCAGGCGCGATGCACGCAGAGCCGCCGGATGGACAAATTAGACGTTTGTCATCGCTTGCGACCCAACATCGATGCCGTACTATACCTTTACAGCCCCGCAATAAAGACCACTAATTGAGAGAATCAGGCTTTTCGAGAGGTGGTCTTTTTGTCCTCACCGCGCACATAAATCGTCGGAGGTAAGAGGACCTCATTAAAATACCTACAGGAGAATCTGAGGATGTTGTAATAAAGGCTGGGCTCGTGAGAAACGACAACTAATTAAGGTAAAGAAAAAACGCGAATCGAACGAACTCGGGCGAGGCCATGTCGGTCGGTGGGCCGGGATACCGACGTCGACCTATACGTACTATAGTGCGGATGTACCACCATTGGGATACAATATTTTACAGTCATCTACGCGAGATAAGGGTATCTTGAAAACCATATCTATATCGAAATTGAACTTTTTGTTGCACCGAACAAGAAAACAGAAACAAATAAGTGTGATTTATAGTGTAATTTTGAAATCGTAATATCATCGTCTGCTAAAAACTAGCCATCTTTATTTGAATGTTAGAAGCGTGCGCACTGACTGAAGCGCGTGTGACGGCCGAGGGTGACACGCGCGCCCATCATTACGTGATTACAGTTTGTGACAGTTACATTACCACCGCGCACCGGTCGGCGGTAACTGTGCCGAGTGCCTCGTCTGCCACGCCGTCTGATGGAAGCACCACTTACCATAACAACTCGGGTGTCATCCAATTTGAATAATTATAGCGCGGTTATGGCGAGACGATGCAGTAGGCGATCACAAGCTGATGCGCTAAACTTACTAAAACAACACATTCGGCCAAAGGTTGGTGCAAAAATAGATTTTACTCAATTTTATCTTTTATTGGCATAGGATATCAGAACATAATATATTCTACAAATATATCTTTAACTTTTTGGACCTGCTCATACAACCGGTTTCTGAAACGTTAATCAAGCAAAAATCAAATTACAATGTGTCAAAACTCGGATAATTCATGATTTGGGTTGCATAAACGCTTGTCATCTGCGAAATATTTCACAACAGATCAGATGACAAGCGTTTAAGCAACCGAAATCACGATTGATCCGAGTTTTGACACATTGTTATTTAATTTTTTGGTTGATCAACGTTTCAGAAACCGGCCGACAGTCTACAAATACTTCGTATATATGTCAGCTAAAGCCAGGAAGCGAGTGGAACCGTGGTACAGCGTCATCACAAGTCCAAAGCTAGAAGCAATCTAATCATGGATCAGGTGAGCCCTTCATCTGGCGACGAGATAAACCGTAATGGAGTCTCCGAATGCGGGGACATTAATGGACTGGCAGTTAACACTGGGACAGCTATAAATTGTTTCTCAGACCCCTCGACGGCATAGTAGAGCGGCTGGGAGCTGCAGTAGTGTAACTGTCGCCGCCTGTCATTGTAAAACAGGGGCTTTTGCATCATTCATTCCAATTCAAATTTTCAGCTTTTGAGATTAAAAAACGACAATAGGAATAAAAACAAATTAAAGACGTGTGTGTCGCAAACGGCACAGTGAACAAGCCGTCCCGATTCCAGGCGCAATTTGTAAGTTATCTGTTTTTAACCTAACCTATCAATAACCTATAATTATTGTTTACTAACATAAGTAAACAATAATTATTCGGTTGGAGATATAGAGGAAAAGATAACAAAGTGCATGAAACATAATTGTATAAGAAAAATGTGTAGGCACAACATAAATAGTCGCCGCAAGTCGATCTGATGACTTAATTCGATCTCGTGAGAGGGCATCAGCTCATTTGCAAATTATGCGGACGGTTTCACGATCATCGAGCCGCGTAAGGGCGCAATTACACGCGCGATATCGAATAGCGAGATGAACAAAAAAAGTGTGAATATTGCGCGTGCGCACCTTACATCAACAAATCTTCACAAAAACATGTGCATATTAAAACGAAGTATGCGATAGAGATGGGAGCCCTCCCTTGACATTGATATGGGTTTCAAACCTGTATGCTGGTGTATCTGACATTGTTTTGTTTTTTGTAGTATCTAATTAAAAGCTCGGATACGGCGGACACTGCTTTATCACGATCGAAGGCGAATATGTTCGGGTCTGTTCGAGAACGAACCTAGCGAAGTATTATTGTCTAAGTTAGTTAGTTAAAATGGGTAGATTGATTTTAATTAAATTCAGAGGTTTAAACCTGTCATAGAAGAGCCATGCTACGTGTAATGCGTGTACCTACCTGTGCTACGAGGTGCTATTAGGTTTTGTTTAGGAACGCTGATAGAAAATTAATGAATAAGTATTAATGAGTTTCCTTCCATCACTAGCGCAAATCGAGCGGATAATCGACAGCGCATCGCAGTGTCTGCTAATTAGCGCAGAGAAGCGCATAAAAACATGCGTGTGCGCAGCCTGTAATTATACGGCCTTCTTACGAGAAAATGCGATCGTAAAAAAGGGTCTGTTATAAGATGCGTTAGCATCATACGTACATGAAGAAGTACTGAAAATATTTAATTTATTTTGACTTACCCATACTTTAGTAATAGGCATTAACATCAATGGCGAATATATCTCACACTTGCGATTTGCTGATGATATCGTCATATTGGCGGAATCGTTGCAGGACTTACAAAAGATGCCGAACAGCCTCACGACGGATTGGCCTGGGTATGAACTTGGATAAAACGAAAATCATGATTAATGATCGTATTACCCCAGCGCCAATAACCGTCGCCGGAATGCCTCTCGAAGTTGTGCAGGAGTATGTCTACCTCGGGCAGACGCTGCGGTAGGTAGACACAGCTTTGAGAAAGAGCTAAACCGGAGAATCCAGCTCGGCTGGGTTGCGTTTGGAAAACTGCGCCAAGTCTTCTCGTCACCCATCCCTCAATGTTTGAAAACGAAAGTATTCAACCAGTGCGTCCGACCCGTTATGACCTATGCTGCTGAAACGTGGACACTAACAGTGAGGTTGGTCCACAAGCTGAAAGTCTCTCAGCGAGCTATGGAGAGAGCTATGCTCGGAATCTCTTTGAGAGATAGGATCCGAAATGAAATCATCCGACAGAAAACAAAGGTGTTCGATATACACGCTGGCAAACACTGGATGAGAAGAGCCGAAGACCGGGCTCAGTGGCGCGTCTTGGAAGAGGCCTATGTCCAGCAGTGGATTGCTAAAGGTTGATAATGACGATACTTTAGTACTTATCTAAAAATAACAATATTGTACTTTTTCTCCAGCTTATAGAATGTGACTAACAATGTATTTTAATAAAACAGACTGAAGTAGAAAAGACTTGGTTTGACTTACTTGTATCCTCGTGTCAAGGAATGTCTCTACAGTTGTTCCCACCAATAAATATGTTTATATCATAAAACGATATCAACATGAAAGAAAACAAAACGCGGCCCTCCAGAGCAGCGCAAGGAGTCAGACACTCGGCAGTAGGTACGTGCACGTCCAGGAAGCCGAGGGACATACAGGACGGGGCTGTCCACCGACCACTCACCGCACCTCGGATACCATCTTATCTATAGTCCTCACTCTGCTCACATTATGTAAATTAACTTGGCTTAGTAAGTACCTAAATTCATTGAATTATGGCGGCGACGGCGAGCTAATCTGATCGGGAATCCATAACGAGCACGCAAATTACTTGGTGACAGATATTTATCTGCTGGTAACATACAAAGTGCTTGTACCTGGATTCGCCTGTCTTGAGGTTTGAAGGAACTGCCAATTGAAAAACTTGGCATACTAATTTCATAGTCCTCATTCAACATCATTATCATCTACCTATCCTTGTCTCAAGCTAGAGGTGGTCGGCATAACACGTTTTCTTTTCCCACTCTCCTCTATTACCTTCCTCACTCGTCGACCAGGATAAAATGGTTATAAACGTCCCAGGAAATTGTATTATATTCTTAAACATTTAGCAGCAAAACTAGGTATTTAATCACTTGCAGTTCTCCAACAGTTACCAATTCTGAGAAAGGGTTATGATTCCGAACTGAGGAGGTAGTGGCTTTGTCACAGTCACACCTCATCTAGATGCCTTTGCGTCGGTATTCTAGATCCAATTAAGTAGCATTCGTCACGTCCCTCTCTGTTATTAGATTAGTGGCAGGCGGCCGCGGCGGGCCATCGGGCGTGACGCGACACCTCTGTTAACACGCTCGTAAAGGCTTCACACTGCTCTTTAGACAGATTCGGTTAAATGCCCTTTGTGTCGTTCGAGTTTCTAGTGGTGCGAGTATTAAGTTTATGTTTGATTCTTCATAAAACTAACTCTGAATTATGTAACAATTGAAAGGTAATATTTAATAAAGACTAGACTAAAAAATGGCGAACAGGAATTGCCTAACTAGCTTTCGAAAGGCTATTCCTGACACGACTAGGTATTACTTATTCATTGGAATGTTATATTATAAAAGAACGTTCGCGACATACGTAAGCAGATCCACGCGCATGTTCGCAAGTCGCAGGCGCGTCATCAGCCCGACCTATAAACATGGAACGGTTAAACTAATCCCGCCGACGATCACGGCCGCTTACTTGCAATCTCCTCCCTCCCGCCTTGCGTCCCTCCCTCGGCACGAGAGACCCCGAGGTCACTGGAGGGAGGCAAAGGCTGCTATTTTTGTCCGAATCCCAGTAAATTGACCCGTGATGTTCACATTCGTAGAGTTTATCTACCTCGGTTACCATTACCGTCACTGAACCCGGAAAACTGGCTTCAATTAACAATTGGTGATGATTCACTAAGAAAAACGAACTCAAGTAACTCAAGATTTTTAACCAGCATCAAAAATAAGGAG
The DNA here is from genome assembly GCA_932527185.1 of Ecliptopera silaceata. Lineage (NCBI taxonomy): Eukaryota > Metazoa > Arthropoda > Insecta > Lepidoptera > Geometridae > Ecliptopera > Ecliptopera silaceata. The sequence goes on along the minus strand of OW052208.1, from coordinate 79,378 downwards.
GTTTTCGAATCGACTATACTTACAAAAAAATATTTTTTTAATAGAACTTCTTTCAGTAAGCAATATAATTATTTTAATACATTTTGGTTTTTATTTGCTTATATCCCAAACCGGTGTAGATTTAGGTTATGAATATGTACCTACCTATTTTGAACAGAAGCCCTTGCTAAAAACTAAGTAGCCTCGAGGCCGAAGCCAAAAGCAGCGATGGTCGGAGCTGTGCTGATGCCGGCCGATGGCGGCCTCCCGCGCCGCGCCGCCGCCGTGCCGTGCCGTGCCGCCGCCGCGCCGCCGCCGTGCCGTGCTGCGCCCCGCTGCGCCGCACGCAGCAGAACAATTTATTGTTATGTAAGTACTGAACTTAATGAGAATTTTGTTTTCGTACCGAAAGATGGCTATCTCTTCGCATCGGGTACTGTTTATTATCGTCCTTCTTGAGAACCGCTGAGGTCAGATCTGATACGATGGCGATAAGCAGAATCGTTTTAGGAGTCAACTCGCTCTGTCTCAGACTGCTCGTGTTTATTTCGAGGAAAATTCTACTCGTGAAAACCTTTTATTGGACTTATGTTTATATTTTGTTGTCCCATTCTGTATTGTTTGTGCTGTTGGTTTTCCTATAAATAAATCAGTTTTAAACTTGCTTTAGGAGTCTGTAGCCGTTCCTTGGATGTGAGCGAGTGCAGGAGTGCAGCGAGGCAGTCGAGGCACTGCGTTGCGCACATGGCACGCCGCGCCGCGCCCGCGCCATGCGATGCGCCATGCGCCGCGCCGCGCCGCGCCGCGTAATGAATTCGATTACGTGGTGGCTGCGGCCGCGGTGCGTTTTTGCCGCTCACACAATACCCTACAAATTAAATTGGAGCGTTTACGAGCGGATCATCGCCACGGCTGGCCGACCGCCGAGTCATGCTATTACCAATTTAATTTATTGAATTGTGCCGCAAAAAAGCTATTTAATTATCCGACCTTTATGCCGCGCGTGAAACCAATCTCTCAGACGTGAGATGGCGAGCGAGAGGATTATCTACCGATACGAAGTAACCGAAGTCAATTTAGTTGTTTTTTTTTTTTTTTTTTTTTTTTTTTTTTTTCATTTATTTAAAGATCTTTGAAACATAAGTTTATGACAGATCTATGGTTAAACTATTGAAATAAAACTAAAAAACAACGTTGAAGATATGGAGTTTAAACCAGTTCCATGTTCGGTTTAATCAATATCAGGGAACGTCGGCCATAGCGTGACTGCAGCCAGTTATTAGAATACCTTCGTTCTAATAACTGGCTGCAGTCACATGTTCATTGTTAACGGTGCAAAGAGGAAAAGTTTGTAACACTTTTATTAAAATCCTGCTCAGCCACTGTCAGTAACATAAAAACAGGCACCAGCAGCATCCGTGGCGAGACGAGAGCGTGTTGTACTGTGCTGTCCGTCAGGCCCAGGCGCGCCACAGCCAGGCATCAGTCACTACAGTACCGCCAGCGGTCGGCACGGCACAGATGGTGCAGCAGTGAGTACGGTCGACGCCACAGCTGCGCTAGTAGTCAGTGCGGCGGGAACCAGTCGGGCGAGAGCACCTGCGGGGGCGATGCCCCCGGCGCGGCTCCGTTCAACTATCAACTGAAATCAGTGCTCCGCGCTACATTGTAAGCAAATGTTTGTTTATGGCAGGTTTGTTTGGGAGTCTCATCACGTTTGATGAGTTGGAGCTAATTTATGTATTATGATTATTGCTGGTAATAGCCTGCAATATGAAATTTTTAAATTCGTAAAAGTAAGTAAAGTAAAGTAAACTTTTGATTAATATTTATTTATTGCCTCTTTTTGCCAAGATAAACTTGACAAGTCATGTATCACCTTTATTCTTGTGCGTACGAAAGTAAGTATGTAGTACTACGTTTGAATTTGTCCGAGTTGGTGGAGTCCCGCGCCAGCCAAATATTGTTATAAGTACTTGCATAAATAAATATGGTGGTGGTGTGTTGTGTGTGTGCGACCGCGGGCGGTGCGACGCGACTCGCCGCGCTCACCTCCGACCGATTGTGATTGGATTTGTTGATTTATGATGGACGGTTCAGCTCGCTGCAAGCCACTGCAAGTTTAATAGCCGTGTAGGGTAGCCGACGCTCGTATGCTCAAACTCTCTTCAGAATCGACTGCTTTTGCGTAATTATGTGACTTTTTCATCACACACAAGTAACACCTACTTTTTTTTTTCCATAAGCTATATTGTCCCACTGCTGGGCAAAGGTCTCCCCCAAAGTCTTCCACTCATCCCGGTCCTTGGCGACATTCCACCAATTTTTTAATACCTACTTGTAATCAAAAAATTCGATATTGCGCTAATGGCGCTAGCTCCCACTGCGCAGTATACACAGTTCAGAGGCATGTGCCCCCGGAGTCTCCGCAGCCCCAGCAGTCCCCCCCCCCCTGTAGTCCCTGCAGTCCCCGTGTGCGACCAATTACTTGATAATTGTTCTGTAATATCGCGGCAAAAAATGTAATGAGTCCTGAATGCGTGCGGGCGGCGGCCGGGCCGACGGCGGGCGGCGGGCGGCGGGCGGCGGGCGGGTTCACAACTTGCTTTTTATGTTATTATTTTGATAAAATCGCTATTCCAGATTTAGTGGTAATTGCCAGCGACGCACGCGAAGGGAATCACAATCGAGCGGCGCCGACTGCCGACTGCCGACTGCCGACTGCCGACTGCCGACTGCCGACTGCCGACTGCCCACTGCGGACGCGACCTCCGCCAGTCTTCGCTTTTTGGGGTTACCGTTATACATTTCAATGCAGCTCATAACTGAAATAAAAACAAGAAATACTTAATTACTGTTTCATACCAAAATGTCTGTACCTACGTATATGACCCAACTCACCGTATCATGATATTGTTGTATTGTTGATATCAATTTAAAAAAACTTAAAACTAGGTTTTTTTATTATTACTTATCATCATTTTTAATAATCAAGATATATTGTCCCCTTTCACTTTTGAAAGCATCAAACATGAATATATTTATAGTCAGGTAACAGCTATCACTAATGTGATACTAGAAAGCTCTATTTCAGAGGTTTTTTTCAAATGGCGTTGGTTATTATTTTGTTTTATTCGTGTACCTATTGTATTGCAAAGCGCCTGCATCACGATGTGAGCTCGCACTCGTTTAGAATAAGAATAAGAATAAGAATAATTTATTGTTAAACTGTGTACATGAGATCTTATATAACTTATAAATAAGTAATTGTTTCAACAGTTTACCCATTTCGGGCGTACAATTTTTACTTAATATAGGTATTTATATTTTATTAGTAAGTTAGTATTATACTTGGTATTTATTTATTAAAATCTATCTTAAGATAATTTATATACAATAAAGGAACTATTTCTACTTTTATAAAGCTTCTAAGTAATATACTCTGAACCAGAATTATAATATTCATCCAAATTATAGTGTACATTTTTCACAAGGTATTTTTTTAGTCTTAGTTTAAATAAGTTTCCATTAAGTTCTTTTAAGTCTGTTGGCAAGTGATTATAAATTTTTATGGCTGTATAATATGTGCTTTTGTAAAATATTGTGTTATTAACTTGAGGAATAAAGATATTATATTTATGCTTATTACGAAGGTTTTCTGAACGACTAGATTTATTACTAAAATATGTATAATTGTTTTTAACAAAAAGACATATTTCCAAGATGAATATACCAGTTAAAGTAAGTATGTGGTTTTCTTTAAATACTGTCCGTAGAGATTCAGTACTTTCCATGCAATATTAGTGAACGTTGATATTGAATAGAACTATCAAGTAATAATAGTTTCAATCGACTCAAGTAGTAACTTCGTACTTAAGTAGGTAAGTTGCGTTGCGTTGCGTTGCGTTGCGTTGCGTTGCGTGCGGCACAATGCGTTCCCACGTGCGATACCATCGACATTAGCGCATAATGCGCTCGTGACACTCGTACGGTTTGTACATCTGATAACCAACTCTGACATCTACTTACACTTACACACGCAATAAGTTCCGTACCTATCAAACACCATGACTTGAATACCGGGTTCATTGAAGTAAGTAATTAAAACATGCAATGACGTAATTAATAAAACGATAAGTGTATCAGGCAAGCGGTTAACTAAATCCTCAGAATAATATAATTTTTAATTTTTCACACAAATGTCGAATAAATTTGATAAAAAAAAAGGTAGCACTCCGGGAGTGCCGGCAGAAGTGAAAACTTCAATATTAACGTTGTGTTTTCACTTTTAAGAATAGAATAGAATAGAATAAGTACTTTATTTCAGTTATTATAAAAACTTAATGCTAGAACACTTAAACGATATAATTATTATAAGTAAAAATAACTGAAAAAGGTCATTACTCAGCTTGTGCTGGTGTAGAACCATTGGGCTCTACACCAGCGCTGGTTTTCAGTAATGCCAAAAGATGGAGAAGGTGGGGGAGTAGCATACGCAGACATTGCACATTAATATATTAAATGATGTGTTATAACTTAACATTAATCAATTACTTATATCAAAATATATACATAATACAATTTTAAGTTTTCACTTCAAAAATATAACCACAGACGTCATAATGACAATGACAATCACAATGACGTCTAAACAGAGCACACTCAGGCACGGTAGAAAGAGTGGGAGATACTAGTTCCTCTCCCTTTCCCTCGATCTTACGCTTTTTATCAACGTCACGTGACCCTGACGCGAGTTTGAAAGTTTTTACCCACCCAGCGCCGCTAAAGAAGTTTTCACTTCAAAAAAAGATAAAAATGGTACAAACTGCGCCGTTCATAAGTTTGACGACTGGGCCTCTGAATTGTGCCACTCTGTATCTGAGAGACACTAAGACACACGGTAGCCGGCCGGCCGGGCCTTCGGGCCATCGGTCGGGCCGTCAGGCCGCAGCGCAGATATCCATTCACTTATTATATTAGCGGCATGGATCTGATACTGTCACACAACTTGTGCCTACTCGCTGTCAAACAAAACTAATCGAGGTAAGTACCTATACAATACTTGTATTCAGTCGCTCTTCTCACAATGCTTGTTGCATACATAAGAGCGACTGGATACACAGATCTTTGTCCCTATTGTAAAACAAATTATCAATAGTTTTGTAATAAAGTTATTTACTTATGTAACAAGCTGTTTGGGTAATCAATGAAGATAATGCAGTATGAACCAGTGTGTATTCCATTATTTTGCCCGATTCTCTATATAGGTATTGGCTTACTTACCTGTATGCTTACCTACCATTAAATCCGTTTGTAATCACATAGTATCTACCTACCGTCGTATTTTCTCCAAACAAAGACACATTCTACTTTCTGCGTGCCATCGGCCAAGGGATTGTAAAATGACGAATGTGTGCAAAAACGTATCGCTACCGACAATGTTAACGTCAACACTCAAGCAGCTCTATGTCGTTGCAGTAAGAATGATATTAGCACTGCGGTATAAGGACGGGTGTCCGGCGCGGGCGCTGCGCTGACAATGGAACCAGCAGTCGACTGACGTGCGATGCGATTCTTGCGTTTTTGTCCGATTGAACATGAGTGCGCTCCTGGCAGGATATCGTGGATTCTTATGAATGTTTCCATCATCTTTATCAATACTATCTTTAAATAATTTTCAAGTCCTTTTCAGAATATTCCCGGTGACAACTTTAAATATTTACTGGTTTTGTTGGTCCAGACAAAGTTTACATCGTTACAAAGTTTAAACAGAATAGTGCATTTAATTTTAAAAAAAATTAAATTAAAACGGCTTAGTTACATTATTTTAAAAATACGAAAAATAAGTTAGTTTCATAAGTTGTGGTCTCTCTCCACCCGTCTGTGCGCTGCGGCCGGCGCGGCGGACAATGCGCCATCGGAGTCGTTTCAGTACGCAAAAAGCCGTCATCGCCTCTCACCGGACCAGCGCTAAGTAAAAACTGTCTAAACATTGTATTTTACTGCTCGACGACAACGAGCTGGTATAACTCAAGCATTGATAGACACGCCCGCTTGTTTGCTACTACTGTTCAGAACAAGAAACACCCATAACTTAATGTCTACAATTCTTGAATGGAATAAAAAGCTTAGTCCCGAGCTCTAAACCACAGACAAAGGTATGCCATAATAAATATCCGTTAGAGCTTGCTCTATAAGCGCCTTTATAAAGCGTCACAACCAACTGTCAACACATAAGAACCTTATTATAATAAACGATATCTAGTGTAAGTATTGGTCACTTTTACCAGTGGCGTAGGTAGAGGACTAGGCGGGGCCCGTATAAAAATTTGTTTGGGTTAAAAAAAATGCACTCTCCTTGCTTGAAGTCAATGATTTAAACGGGGAAATCCCGTAGCCCGCGATATCTGATGTAGGGTGTTGTCAACTTAATAACGCATGCATAATAAAAAGCGAAAAAGGAAATTATTTATTTTATTTTAGTCATAACTAAAATAAAAAACAATGGTTTTTACTATTTTTTGCATACGCTTGTCGGGGAACCCCGTGGTCCTTGGGCCCCGTAGTTGATAACGTAATTGATACGGCCGTATCTGGCGTATCAATTGCCGCGGCGGTAGCTACATCCATTCTACCTATGTTGAATGTTAATTATTTGTTTTATCTTGTTAAAACTATTTATTTATTCGTGCTACACTCACTCTAATTTCTAGGAGTTTACATTGACCAGTTCCTAAACTGGAAGGACGAGCTAAGCTCAATTGAAAGCTCTATTAGTTCTGCATGTTACGCCCTGAGAAGCCTTAGAGATGAAGTAAGCACGACGCAGTTAAAAATGGTTTATTATGCTCTAGTCGAATCAAAAATAAGATATAGTGTTAAGTTTTGGGGACACAGCTATGAGTATAATATGCACAAAGCGTTTGTTATGCAAAAAAGAGCCATACGGACCATAGTGCGCATTCCTCAATGGGAATCTTGTAAAGAACACTTTGAAAGACTAGCGGCCGGTTTCTGGAAACCCAAATCACGATTGATCCGAGTTTGACACATAGTAATTATTAGATTTTTTTCGTTGATCATCGTTCGAGAAACCGGCCGTAGGTATCATGACTGTACCTAGTCTATATATCTTGGTACTACTGATGGATATAGCGAAAAATCCATATAAATACGAAACTAAAGCTCAAAGAGATAGTCGGTTGCTAACAAGGCGGAAAGATCTCGAAGCATCTTTATGGCCTACGTTAAATGTTGCAAAGCATGGCTCGCGATATCAAGCGGTTAAACTATTTAACTCACTTCCTTTCGGCCTGAAGGACAACGTTAATATTGACTTGTTTAAATCTAGATTGACTAAGATATTGTTGAAGGGATGCTTTTACACAGTGAATGAATTTATAAGTTTTGATTATTCCTGTGACATTTGATATTTTAATTAATTTTTTGACATTTTATTGCTATTTTATAATTATGTTTTTGCTTTATGTTTTGTGTTGTTTTTATCAATGTAATAATTTCAAATACGATTTAAATTAATTGTTATTGAATAAATGAAATGAAATGAAATCTATTAGCTCTAAGCTGTTTGTTCTCCATGCAAAATAAAATAGAATAAAAATTCAAGTACTTATCAAACTGAGCGTTTAACAACATTACAAAACAAGATCATTATATTCTTTCCTCGATGTGTCCTTTACTAATCGGAATAAAATGATTTGTAGAGCTTATCCTACTCTATATACCTACAGCAGCTATTAATAATAATGGAGCAACGGATGCGATATCTACATCCGCGCGTGCGCCTGTTGCCCAATTGCACAGATAGCGCGCGGAGCCGAGCCGAGCGATGTCTGCGGTGCAGTAGGCATGCCATGCCGCATGCCGCATGCCACACACTACTAGACACGCGCAGGCGCAGCGCAACTCTGTCCGACATCCAGTCATGTCCAACATTCTCATATATGTATGTAGTTATAAAACTGTAATAGAGCCAAAATTGATAAAACTATTCAACAAAATAGTTAAACCGCCAAAAAATTGGAAAAGCTAAAAAGAATACCTTTTTATTCTATTTTAATTACTAAGTTCTTATACTTATGTAAGTAATCCTAGTAATTTGAAGTCGTCGCATGTGTGCCCGATCGGGTTGCTGTTTTGCTATGTGCCATTAACTATGTGATCATCACATATCATGTCTGTTTGTTTGTTAGTGCATCTCGCCTAACGCCTAAGCCACTGGACCGATTTAGAGGAAACTTATACAGTTTATAAGCTAGTTTTCTGGGTTAAAACATGGGCTTGGTTTTATTGCATTAAAAGTCTTGAATACAGCTATTATATACCTCTTTAATCCAAAAGCAGCCATGCGCGTCAAGGTTTATCTAATGGTGGTGTGCGTGTGGTGAACTGGTGACAGATCATTTGTCGCGTACGAGCGTCGTGGCTTTCAGCTAGTTTTCAAATATAAGAGCAATACAAGGGCATGACGAAACAGGCAACTTCTGTGACGGCATCAAAAAATTTATAAAAACAAATTGGTGCCCGTCATCGTCACCAACAGCAATCAGTCAAGTACCCTCAACCCTTGAAATAAAAACATTCCACGGAATTTATTTATATACCTATTTGTATGTATTTCAAACATTATATTATATGAACAAAAACCTTACCTTGCAGACTTATAGTGAAAATCCCTTCTGGGTATCCTATTATATAAAAAACAATAATCCCAAATTTCCCAGTAGGTAAACAGTTAGGTACCTAAGTATCTATTTCAGGAGACTTTTGTTGTACAAAGCTTTTTCATAGTGGCTTATGAACGTATTTTCAATCTAACACAGCTCTCAGCCGGCAGGCAATTCCTAAAGTTCATCAAGATCCGTAATCAATTCCATAATTGTGTTCCGTCCGGAGCCGGGCCGGGCCGGGCCGGGCCGGGTCGGGGCCGGGACGAGAGTGTTCGCCGCGGTAATTCCGCCGCGAACGCGAAACGGCACAGGTGCACCACACCACAGTACACCACATACAGTCCCTCATCTGTACCTAACTCGATAAAAGCGTCGCCAAAGCTAGGATAAAACATTAACACCTAATCTGTAACATGATTTCATTGCCATGGACACAAATAAAGGTTAGAGTTATGCGTTATCATCCTACTATGTTAGAGTTGCGAACGACAGCAGAAAGCATAGAGCGCAGTCGAGATAGAGCGTCTACTGCTGGTCGATACTATGGCGACGGGCGAAGGGCGACGGGCGACGGGTGACGGGCGACGGGCGACGGGCGACGGGCGACGGGCGACGGGCGACGGGCGCGGAGTGCAGCCCCGCTGGCGCATGTCGTCCAGGCGAGGCTCAGCATGCATTATCAACGTTTGCATTTTTGAAACAGTTCGCCGGGTTCATGAGAAGCGCAGGAAATTACTTGCAATCTTCGAATGAAACGCGCAGAGCTTTGGAAGTGGAAACATTAGCTATTCTGTAATCGTCAATATTACTTACAGTTGCATAATTTGCAGCTTGCATTGCATGCAACTGTTATACTACTCACTACCTATTTATTCATGTATTTTATTTTAATTAAAAGGGCTTATGTATGCCATTTTTGGGGTTACCAAAACGTGATAACTGTAATTTTCAATAGATGTCATGTTGGTTTGGTGGCAGGCGGTGGCGCGGCGGTGGGATCTTGCCGTTCAGCATTAGTACGTACCGATATTGGCCAGGGCCGTCTTTACCCGGGGGTGCAAGGGGTGCGGTGCACCCGGGCGCGGAGCGTCCGGGGGCGCCTGCCGAGCGCTAATTAATGAATATTTAGATATTTCATTGAACTTAACGCCATTGCACAGTTTCATATACAGGTTACGACAAACACGTATGCGCAAAAAAATAAAAATTGTCATGCCAAAAAGAGTGTTGACCTTTGACACATTGCCGCCCGGTTGCCCGCACTTGAAGCAAAATGATCTCTAAGTCAATAAAGTGTAAGTTCATTTAAAATGGGCGCGCGGCGCGGCACCTGTGCGTCTGTCATCATAGGCGAGTAATTGCGCCCTTTGACATAGCCGTCTTAGTCCAGTCAAAATAGACATTCCAGCTTGCATTAATTCCCAACAAGCTGGATTTTTGTACAGGCCTTGAATACGTCATTACAAATGATATGTCAAAATCGATCCCGCTTGTGCGTTGTTTTTTATTCCGGGTTAAAAGTCATAAATTTGCGTTTTTTGCGTATATCTCTGAAACAACGAGAGCTATCGAAAAAAGGTTCAGGCAAAGTTTGTAAATCGTAAAATTGTCTACAAAAATATCTCAACACTTTTCTTCTACAAAGCATCGCTTTCGAGATATAGTGACTTTAGACCGCAGGAACATCGTCGAAGATGATGCGTTTTTTTCATTTCAGCCGTTTATCTGCTTCATTGCCACAGAACAAACAGTATTTCTTGAAATTTACTGAAAGGGGTGATGGGTTTGATGGGTTAGTTCGCCTCGTACTAGAGTACGAGGTAATGAATCGTCTTTTTGTTGCAAGAAATACAGTTTGTTCAATACAGTTTGTTATGTAGCAATGAATCAGATAAAACGGCTGAAATGAAAAAACGCAGTATCTTCGACGATGTTCCCGCGGTCTAAAGTCACTATATCTCGAAAGCGATGCTTTGTAAAAGAAAAGTGTTGAGGTATTTTTGTAGACAATTTTACGATTACAAACTTTGCCTGAACCACTTTTCGATAGCTCTCGTTGTTTCAGAGATATATACAAAAAACGCAAATTTATGACCTTTGACCTCGAATAAAAAACAACGCACAAGCGGGATCGATGGGGACTTTTGACATATCATTTGTAATGACGTATTCAAGGCCTGCACAAAAATTCAGCTTGTTGGGAATTAATGCAAACTGGAGTCATAATTTTAGTCTATTTTGACTGGACTATCTGCAGTGTAAAAGAAAACCAGGGCGCAGGCTGAGCCCCGCACCCCGGCGCCGAATAGACTTAAGACGGCACTGATATTGGCACACTAACCGCTCCTAGTATTGTGCTCAAAACAGGAACACAAATGAGTGTGCGATAGATTTCGACGTTGTTATCAACATACAATTGAGTTATATGTATACTATTAGTCATTCTGATTGCAACTTTGTAATGAGTGTAGGCCACGTTGACTTTGTAATGAGTGTAGGCCACGTTGACTTTGTTTCACAGCTTTATGCCTATAGTTTGACGCGTGGCTTATTGCTCGTTCAGTCTTATCATATTGAACATCAGACAGCCTTCGGTCATATTTCTATTTTATTCTGTTAAATGTACAGTGATCAACATTAGTATCAGAATTGGCTTTGAGTCCGCCGATTAGAATCAGAATCGAGGGTGGGCGACCGAACTACCACTACACCAGCGTTGCGTTGCGAACTTGCGACGCGCGCGATACGATGCGATAACGCGCACGCGCCGCTTTACCTACAGTCACGCGCACGCGCTTAGGTATCGACGCTGAACAATGAACAGTATTACTTCATGTGTTATTTACGGACATTAACCACTGTGTATTATGTCGATCACTAATGTTGACGTAGCCCGCGTCTCTGTCTGAAAAACAGCTTCTCTGTCTTTTGCAGGGCAGTCCTACCTAAATAAGCTGAGACTGTGCTTTTTTGACAATTATTATTATCTTGTTGTTTCTTATCTTCTGTTACTATACATTTATACTTTGTTTACTTTTCTACTAAGAGGAGGATAGAGAGGTCTATAGGATCATATAGATCGTCGGGCCAGTGTGGAGATTTTGAGCGAGTACCTACGGTACCGAGCACATCACTATAGTATTGGTATGGTAGGTAGGTAGGTACGTAGCGCCCGAGCATAAACATGGTGAGAAGTAGGCATCAGGCTGTATGCACGTCATTGCACGTGGAGTGCGGAGCGAGGAAGTGCGCCGGTGCGACGTGCGTGCGCTGACTCATCCTCTGCTAATGTACCTATGGGAAACCTTGAACACGTTACTTGTGAAAACTAAAATATCGAATAACTGTACTGCACTGAGTGTGCTGTAATATAGTGCGCATTTAGCACCGGTCGTCTGATCTGCGAATACTATGGTCACTCACTGCTATGAAAGGTAAATTAAGTAGCAGAACAAGTGGTATGTGCTCATAGATATAAGTAAAACATGTAAAATAGAACAGCATTGGTTTTTGTTTCCGACATGAGTGTGAGCCAGCCGCCAGCCGCGCTAATGTATCGGGAATGTCGCGGCTGCTCGAGAGCCGATAAACAGCGCTAACAGCAGCTTCCTCCGAAAGGTTAATTGAATTGATTACGCATCGGGAGCGGAGTGGCGCTTCCACGCATGCGCAATAAACAGCGCCACAAACAACCAATCGCTGCGAAAGGCGATAAGTCGCGCGCTCGGCACTAATTAGGTGGACAAACGTACAACTTAGGCAGTTAACCTCTGGATGAGCACGCTAACAACCGACACGTCGTCGCCACGCCGCGCGTCGTCGCGTCGGTCGGTGCGAGTGCGCTCGTAGGCTGGTGTAGTGTAGCATCGTGTCATGCATGACAATGATGTGTGCGATGTGCCGCGAGGTGCTTATAGGACTTCTCCCCGGAAATAGACTGAATCGACGCTTTCGCTATTTCACTTGTTTTTCAAGATGGTTCAGGGTAATGTGTTCCAGTGTGTGCAAGCTGGGCACGTTGGCACGGTTCCCGATGCCGGTGCGATGTGTATGTATCGTCACGAACATTAATGAAATGACATCTTTTATTGGGTATCTGAATATCCAAATGTCGTCTCAAAGACCTGTGTATGGTAGAGCTTTAATAATCATATTGTTATTTTATCGAATACTACATAACAATGATTACGTGTATAGAAGTCCCACGGTTATTGGCGACATATTGCACAACAATAACGCGTCGGATAGCGCATCTGCCGCGACTCGCGAGTGGCATCATTACAATCAGCTCAACGACGCCTCTCGTCCACACCACGACACCACGACACCACGACACCACGACACCACTCACCCCGCTCAGCAAGCAGCCTTGTTATTGTAATACCAACTTTAACACAACAGCGTAGTGATCGACCACACGATGACATACGGCACTTAAAATATCATATTTTACATTGCCATAAACACATTAAACAAACCCTTAGACATTCAGTGAGTTGGATAAAATATGATATTTATAAAGTGGTAGGCAATGCACCCCTGGGCGCACCCCTCGCCCCAGCACACAAACAAAAGCGATGTCAGCCACTTGTTGTATTGTTTGTGTCTTGTGTCAGTTCGGTTGCGTTGTGTTGTGTGTGTGTGTGTGTGCCCAATTATGTGCGCGTGCGCATGCGTGGCCGCTACTTGTCGCCATGTGTGCGTGCATGTTGCACTGTATTGTACTGTACCTACAATACTGTGCAGACACTACTTTGCAAATCCCTGTTTTTTGTCCATCTGCCATAATTCGGCGTCAATGTGTGTTAATCAGCGACGCATTGAGAACGGGATAACATTTGACCCGTTACTCCGTCGGGAATCTTTTTACGCAAGAATAGAGAAATCAGAAACAACAACAAGGCCATTCCGCCGGCTATAACGCACCGTTCTACTAAGTAATGCTTCCGGCCCTTGCGCCGCGCCCGCCGGCGGCTCCGAGGGCTCGACGACGTCGTGTCCGCTTGCGCTGTGCTGTGCTGTGCCGAGGGTACCTACCGTAGACGCTGCTCGTTTGTTGACCTAATGCCACTCAGGAGCATTCCAGTAGTGTATGAGTTGCCGTGTCCATTTATTTTAGAAATATATTCGTTTGATGACAATGATCCTTATCAGCAACAGCATTCATTTTATGATCGATAAGCGAGACGCTGCTTTTCTACGTTGGATGATGGCACTCGCCGCGCACGCGCACGCAGCCATCACTCCCACCGGGAATGGCAACACCGAGTGACTGCCGAATGCCAGAATCAAGTGTTTTATTAAATATCAGTCTTTAACAGTTATTAAATTAGAGTTATTTGAGAAATGTGAAAAAGGGGTAGTTTGATTATATTCACCGTATCCGATGAAGCACAATTTAATTTTTTAACATTAGTTTTTGGAATAAATCCCCACGGAGAGCACTCAGTTGCCGGAGATAGCGTTTGCGTGTTCACGCGAGTTCGTCAGGAGGAATGATAATATAATCACTTTCATATGCGTAACTAAATGGCGCGAGTTAAGTGTTAGAGAAGTGATATGGAAAGCAAAACAACTAAAAACAGTTTGATTGTCTCTAGTTGCAAGCGCGAGTTGTCGCATGAATGGATCAGGGCAGGACAGTTGTGCTTGAAGGACGAGCGCGACGTAGGTGCTGCTGAGTGCTGGCAGCCGTACTGTTGGCGTTGCGTTGCATGATGCATGCGTGCGGCGGCGCCGGTGGTCCCGCGCACTAATGGCCTCGTTAGGCAGAGGGATACCGCGCCGACATGCGCAGCGCATGCGTCGTGCCAAGTGCCAAGCCACGTGCATCTCTAACGGGCTCCACATCGCAGATCACGACACAGTTACTACAAATTGTGAACTAAATCAACCCTCCATTACTGATCGCAGGCTTTTTATACGCCGGAAGCTATTTGCAAGTCAAACGGATTGCCAATGATAGAAATGTTGCTTCTCGAAATTCTCATGACTCTGATTTACTTAAGACCTAGGTACCTATCCAACCGATTGATTGTGTTTTGCTGCATCGATAGCCAATCAAACAAGACTGCATTGCATATTGTTAAGTAGTTAAGCTATTGGCAGTACTAGTACAGCCAACACAGTCGTCGCGTCGGTGCCAACGCCAATGCCCAGGGACGTGGCCATCGTGTGCAAGTGTCTTACGTCAAAATGTGACATCGTATTTTTCGGTGGAAATATCTTTAGGTAAGTACGAAGTAGATTTGTTTTTAAGATACCATGTTCCGCGTTGACTCAGCAGCACTCGTGGTTCGTCGCTGAACGTCGCGGATCGCTCGCTGATTTACACATTCAAATCACATGATAAGGAATAAATAAGGGAGCGATCACGATTTGATTCAGCGGTGCAGTGACGCGATGCGACGCAGGCTAACGATGGAATATATTCTCGGCTAATTGGCAGCCGCAAGTTGCAATGCAACTGTGCAGCCGGAAACACCACACACAGCGCAACATGACACGACACGACACGACACGACACGACACGACACGACACGACACGACACGACACGACACGACACTACACACCGTACAATACATTAATCATCGATATAATGTTCATATCGCACATTGTCACTGCCTCCAAACCTTTGTGATACCAATATAACATGTTAAATCATTTCAAAATAATGGAAACTCGGGTATGATGACTAATTTCACAAACACATTTAGGTACAATGTTAGGCAAAATCAAATCAAATCAAACTTCAGCGTTATGCCGGGTTTTTCGATAAAAGTGATATTAATCTAGTTTCATCATTAGACGGATAAAGTCTGTTTAATGTGATCCGTGGTGTCGCGGTGTCGCGGTGTCGGGATGTAGCGATGTCCGTCGGTTCCGTCAACTATTGGACAAGCTGCATAATGACATATCATCATCCAATAATATTTGTTTGTGGTCGGGAGTAGGAGTAGGGCAGGGCCAGGCGCGAGGGTCCGTGGAGTGGTCGGCAAACGGCCGCAGACTGTTTGAGCGGAGCACACCTGCCAGAGACGAGAACTGTTGTTTTTTCAAACGACTACTCTTCCAAAAATGTAGGCTTGCGTTAATTGAGGCTCGTTTTTTTAATACGGTTTGTATAAACATTGACTGCAGGTGGACTGTTGATGGCCTTTCGGTCGATGCTCTTGCAAAAGTCACCCTTACTTCGGTGTCGGAGGGTCGAGTCTGCGTTACATCTCAAAAACCGTTCATTTACAGACATGAAGTTGAATGAGCGGTGGGAACGTCTCGACGAGCGACGTTTTGATTTGATCACACTCACACACACACACACACCCTTACACACGCTCTGCTCTGCCACGTCCACGTCCTTCCACAACTCAAACATTCAACTTAAAACTACTTTCCATGATATTATTTTCATCAATAAATAAATTAAAAGTTAGTCTAAGAAAAGTTTTTGTAAGTACTTAATTTACTGTACCTACTTACTTATTTATTTAAATAAATATTCTTAATGTTTCAAATTTTTTTATAAATTTTAAGATATATGTATTATGTCCATATATAATTATATAGTAAACTGATAATCCAGCAAATGGCATTACTTATCTAAGTTTAATTTGTAGGTTTGATGTGTATTATTTGTAAACGCCTATAAATCAACAAGTTAAGACCTATCAACAGCTCTTCTTTGTAAAGGCACTTACGTCCATCCAAATAAACAAGCATTACTGTGCAGTCGTATTAAAAGACGGGCTATTATAATCGGCTTGGGCCGAAGCGAGTGTTCACACCTCATATCGACGCAACGCAACGCAACGCAACGCAACGAGAGACACAGACATTGACAAGAGATATGAGTCATCTTCAAACTAGTTTTAAGTTCATGTATCCAGTATTACATATCTATAAAAATGAAATGAAATGCATTTATGTATTTTGACAACACACAGACGGATACAAAACATAGAAAAGGCAACATTTAGATATGTATGTAATACATAGTAACAACAGAAGAAGCATAATAATATGTCAAAAAAGCTCAATCTCAGCTTGTTTGCTGCCCTGCAAAAGGCAGACCAGCGCCGATTTTCAGACTGAGCCATGGAAAAGGGAGACGTCAAACTATTAGATAGGTAGGTACATACAACAACAAATATTATAAATATAATCTATTCTATATGAAATAATATGAATATACTTAATCTTAATACTTAAGCATTGCTATTCAGCGCGGAAATGCAGTCAGTATCTTGGGTACGCTTCCGATTGGTACTGATTTGGATCAGTTGAGCTATCTATAGATCGTTTGCAACGGTCTGTAGATAGCTCAACTGTTTCTTATGTATTTTAAATGTAAATGTACATTTTGTAAATACTGTAAGTTTTTTGTGAAAAAATTTACATAAGTACCTAACTTAATCTATTCTTTTAAATATTCAGTTAGATTGCTCCGTGAATACCATTTCACCTACTTTGACATTTTGAGTTGAGTCGCACACTTCGAATACTATTAAGATATTATAAATGCCAAACATGAATGTACCCGTATAAATAAGGGTACTTACGTACTTTTTATTACCAAAATACAAGCTTGAAGCTTAGTTTGGTCTTCGCTGACAAACCATTTTAAAAAGTCTGTTCTTAGTAATACTTTTATTAATGTTCTTTTGTAAATATCCTGTTGTTTGGTAAATAAATAATTTATTTATTTAAGTATTGATTTAATTTTTATTAAATGAAGTAAGTAGTGTACAAAGTCAAAGTCAAAAATTACTTTATTCAGTAAAATCACAAGGATCATTTAGAATCGTCTTACATCGTCATACAGAGGTGATTCTAGGTGCCAGTTCCACGCGACCAGAGCCTAGAAGAACGGGCAAGAAACTTACAACGTACAACGACTAGTTATACTATAATTACATAATATACATATATAGTAGTAAGGCTATAATTAGATTTGCATAATTGATTTGGCGGCGGCGAGTTGTGAATGCTGTGTGTGATCGTGACACCTACTTTGAGAGGATTAGTGTAAGTCATGTCTAGACGAAGGTGTCACAATATTGATAAGTTGATCTTAATATAAGTAAGATCCGAACGCCCTCGCAGCGAACCGTTCTAATCGAATCTGTTTCAATCGTCTTTAACTTCTAGAAAACTTTTAACTTCTAAAGAAGCGACTTTGTGTTAATGTTGGCTTTATGTAATTGGTAATTGACTTGACGTGTACTTAATTTTAATTTTTTATTGGATTAGATTTTATTTACAGCTCATTTATATACAGCTAATTAGCAGGATCTAGAGACTACGCACTGACCATCTATTAATGTACCTGGACTCACAAACAATAAAATGATTTATTTGATTTAATGACATTTTGTATTGATCTTAGATTAGCTAGTTCGTTTGAATATTTTCCAAAACGTAATGTATAAAGCCCGGTCACGCGTCACGTCACGCGTCACTGCGAGGATCAGCTGTATGTGAGTAATTCGTTTCACAGTAATTAAGCATGAGATAGCTCTCAGGCTCTCAGGCAGCTCAAGCTCCGAGTCGGAGTAATGCGATTACCGTAATCCTGCCGCTCGTCTCGCGCCGCGAACGAAGGGCATGCGCAGGCGCAGTCACAGGCTCTACTATGATACATTATTATCATAATTTCAGGTACCCAGGAGGTACTTTGCGCGTATTCGCCTACAGGTCGTCGTTTCAAACAATATAAGTATTTATTATTTTTATTGAAGTGAAAACTTCTTTAGCGGCGCTGGGTGGGTAAAAACTTTCAAACTCGCGTCAGGGTCACGTGACGTCGAAAAAGCGTAAGATCTTATTTAATTTTTATACATTGCTCGTAAAACAAGAGACGACAAAAGAACACACTTGCGGTCACGCGACGTATGACTCAAACAATTAAATAGTGTTGTGGCGACATGACGTGACGATGACGTGGCGACATGACGTGACGTGACGATGACGACGAAGCCAACGAAGACACAGACACATTCGCGCTTGCGCGATGACGTGGCGACATGACGTGACGTGACGATGACGACGAAGCCAACGAAGACACAGACACATTCGCGCTTGCGCGAATGTGTCTGTGTCTTCGTTGGCTTCGTCGTTGTGTCACATTCGCGCTTGCGCGAATGTGACACAACGACATGACACAATCACAATGTCAGTGTGTCTTCGTTGTCTTCGTCGTTGTCATTGTCATTGTGTCACATTCGCGCAAGCGCGAATGTGACACAATGACATGACACAATCACGACTGTGGTTATATTTTTGAAGTGAAAACTTAAAAGTGAAAACACAACGTTAATATTGAAGTTTTCACTTCTGCCGGCACTCCCGGAGTGCTACCATTTTTTTATATTCGAAATCAAGGTTGCATTTTCGCTTTATTTATGGACGGGTTTCAAAGAAATTTGCAAAATTTGAAAAATTAAATCTTGATGCACACTAAAGATTTTAAGATTTTCGATGTACTGTTCTCATAAAATCATTGGTTAATTGGATTGCGTGTCCGCTCGTCACGTCCGCGAAATAGTAGACGATGGATTGATGGCAAATAATGACATTATGGATCGAATAGTGATTTAGCACTACCTGAAACACACTGTAAACCAACCTGAGTAGTCCACTTTCTTATGTCATACTCGTAAACACCTACCTAGTTATCCTTTACAATAGTCGAATTATGAAGTCGTTGGGCCCCGGCGGCGGCGTGCGGCAGCCGGGGGCCACACCGCCCACACCTGGCGACAACAACCATCAAATTATCGACGTCCTGTTATTTGTTTTGATTTGAAAACTTGAGGAGCAAAAGCAAACGCACGTTATCGAACAGGTAGAATGAAGCAGATTCGACGCAACCTGTTAAGTTAAAAATAAACAGTGGATGGCGTGTGGAGCCTCCGAGATTGTATCCCGACGGGTCCAGGGCGCAGGGCGCAGGGCGCAGGGGGGAGGGGGGGGGGGGGCTCATTAAACCGGTCCCTCCGTCCAATGGTCGCGGGCGCTGGGAACCGCGCACAAAGCACCCATAAACGATATTGCTATGGTTCTGTATGACGCCTGGAATGCGCAAATGATGGAAGCGATGGAAACAGTGGGAGCTCAAACGATTCCAGCAACAATAACGCGGCACTGCACGCCGGCGACATCGGTGCGCGCTCTGCATTCACTCAACGAAAACATTCTAAGGTAGAGCTCCATTCAACCAAAGGAAATAAAGAAATAACACTTATATGGAATCTACAAAAATACATAAATGTAACGTATTATCACGCTTTCCTATTGGCACCTACATAATGGAATTCAGTTGGATATTATTTTGTGAGATCTTGCTTTTTAACATTGAAATAACTGTATGAGAGTGATGATGATAACAAACTTAATAATTTCAAAATCTTCGTAATACCTATGCAGGTAAATTAATTCTAGTACATTGCCAACAAATCTTGAATGCAATCATCAGGGCTAATGAATCGGTCCTGGTTCACAAGAGAGGGACCGAGACATGTAATTCCTCCAGCATCCACTCACTCACACATGCATAGCGCCAGGCAGGGAAAGGGACGCGGCGCATGCGCGCGTAGTGCACTTGCAGCGTCCAACCGGTTCCGGCCACCGACTCATTCAATTTGTCTAACATATAACACGATTCAAAGGTCTGCTAGCATCCATCAGAGGTATGTGACCTGTGCGCCACCTACCGACCATATGCATCGCAGGCACGCACGTTTGTTACGAAGGAGCAGTGGTAATCCAATAGATGGCTGATGACGTTGCACCTAGCATTGCGTTATTCCTATGCCATATAGGCATTAAGAAAAAACCTTTAAGAAAAAACAATGCAATACAAAATAAACAAAAGTTTGTAGAATTTGGCGTTCTACTACTTTTTGTGGGTTATCCCCTCAAGTTTGACAGAGTGTATTTCTCAGCGTAACCATTGGGCTGTGTGTGATACAATATTTAAAGAGGATGTCCTACCTATATAAATGAACGTAATGACGATAGAGGTTCAGAACAGCAGCGTTGCCTGCGGCAAGGCCGCGGCCGGCCGGCTGCCACGTGCACGCTGCACACTGCAGTGCATCGCGCAGCCCGCGGCGCTGCGCCGGCGCACGGCACCAAGTAACTACCTGAACGGAACATGTACCAGCTGGCACCGACACCGTCTATCGGAATACTATGATCATTGCTCGGTCAATGGTCCCCTTTCACACAAAATGAAAATGCTCTAAATGGTCATAACCAGGATAAGTACTTAATTCATTATGCATCAGATAGCTCTCAGGCTCTCAAGCTTTCGAGCCACTTCTAGTTTGAGTTTTGATACGGCCTAGTATTGAGTTCAAAAAATATAAGTACGGAATTACTAGGATAGGATGACCAGGACACATACCTACTTGCTAATGAGTCATCGTAAAATATTTAGGAATCCTTCTCGCGCTACTGCCATCTAATTAAATTGATAGTATCGTTGTTAGTGTGGACGACGGACGAGAAGGCTACGTTTCCCGCGCCGACTCTTCCCCTCCCCCCTCCTCCGCTGGCATTTTAATTAAACGTCCTCCCCCTCCGTCGGCCGCCGCAGCCTGCTGCCGCAGCCTGCCGCTGCCGGCTGGCCTCATGACGTATCCTCGTGTGATACCCTAACATTACTGCATTACGCTTGGTCTCTGCTGGTCACCATGCCATCCACCGCGTCTGCCATCATCACCAGCATTTAACTCTCATAAAACGAATACAATACTCAATTTATATGGTTATGTGGATAAAACTATATGTGTATGTACCTACTAAGTAAGTACTACAGTAGGTACGGGTACGACACACAACATGGCTCTTGTCTTGGCATCAAATGTTGTTGAAGATTGGAACATTAGGAAGCTTTTTGTAGCCTCTTAACACAGGAAGGATTTTTGTAAAGAAGCATTTTGCTTCTTGCTCCCACTGTACGAGAACATAACTTTGCAAGCCGTTGCCGCGTTGTGCATTAGGTGAGTGCTACGCTACGCTACCAGAAACAGTACGCCGGCGGAGGCAGGCAGCAGCCAGCCAGGGCCAGGCGGCGCTAAGAGACGGCCAGCGCCGAACTCGCACGCACGGTCACACGATGATTGCGCTAATTAGTCGATACAACGCGCGATTAATTCGCACTCGCTCCCGCTATAATTGGACGTAATTTGCGTGAGAATTTGCGCAACACGCACCACACCAATCGCGTTAAAATCGCTTCACTGCGGACACTCCTCCTCAGACGAGATGCGAGTGTGGTACGATGCGAAGCCACGGAGCAGTGTGCACGGTGCAATGATATCTCACCGCACCGCATTGGGGTCGTTCACTCCGCGTGTCCGAGGGCACGGACTGGGGCAGGGGCAGAGCACACACGTAGGTAGGTAGGTACACGAATTAACTAAATTACGGCGCAAGTTCCTAGAACGGTCACCGGCCGCTCCAACCACTGACTCGTATGCTGCTCATTTACTTTCTGTTTAGTAATGCGTCGCGGTCGAACCTGTTCCAATGCTCTTCACCGGCTGCAAGCGTCACTCTGTTGTGCGTGTGCCTGGATTTTGGCGACGGCGGCGGAGCGGCTGTCCCGTGGCTGATTGGACGCACAATAGCCTCGTTACGCGCATCCCGAAGCCCAAATCACCAGCCGTCAGTCAGATCGACGGACGTCAACCGTCCCACAATACATTCAACTTCACAAAATCAAATAGTACGTTGGACATTGCCCTCTTACAGTGCTAATAATATTCGTAGGTTAATCGATTCCTCAACCTAGAGTCTCATCGAACCATCTCATTAGGTAGTTAGCATTGTAAAGCTGTTAAAATGCCACCAGCACACCACACATGGCATGGGTGTGTCCGCAATGTCGCATAACGTGATACAACTTCATTTACATAAATGTTCATAATAAATGAATTGGATTTTTTTATAAGGATGTTGTTTAATAGATGACGTGACTACTCTCTTGAAATAAACAATACCTTGATAAAATGTAAAATTTATATTTAAATCAAATACTAAGGTCAGTGTGGGCAAGTCCGGCATAGTTTTCTTAAATTGAATTTCAATTTAACTTTAAAAATCGAAATAAAATTTATTAGTTACTTTAAGTAGTCGGAAAATATTGGTATTACATTTATCTTTCTATATCTATCTAAAAGTAGGGTTAATTGTAATTGTCTTCAGATTTATTGCATTTTTTTGTAAAGTAGGCATTTAGACGGACTTCCCAACCAGTTTGAGGCAAGTCCGTCTAGCTAGTAGCAATAAAATCGTAACTAGTGAGCCAATATGTATGAAAACCTTATCGATGAATGATGAAAAGCTGCCGTTGAAATACGTGTTTTAAACGTGTGACTATAAGGTATACTTTTAAAGAAAAATAAAATTATTAAAATCAAGGGCAAGTCCGGCATATCTTTGCTGATGATGTGCTTTCAGTGGTTGTAAACATTTTCACAAAGTACCCACTTACGATTTTTTTTGTCAATAACATACAAATCAATATTTAATGTACACGCCCCCATAAAGTCGTTCACTGTGAGGGAACGCCACTATCCTTGGATCACAGACAATATCAAGCTCATGATGAGATTACGAGACGACGCGTTATCCGACTTTCGTAGGACGAAACTAGATCCTAAAAAAATATATTACAAAGACTTGAAGTCTTTAGTCGCCCATTCGCTTTTTTGTGAGAAAGCAGCTTATTACAAATACAATATTAATATCAACAGTAACGATCCTAAAGCACTATGGAAAAATTTGAAAACTACTGTTTTACCACCAAAAACTGAAAATACATTGCCATCTCATTTTAGCGATCCCGACTCTATAAATAATCATTTTCTGAATATTGGTGGCTCTTTAGATCTCACTATTTCTGCTCTTACGTTCTTTGAGTTTAATCGATTTGGAGACGCAGTTTTCTCCTTGGTACCTGTAGGTGTAGATCGTATTGTCAAAATCATTCTAACGCTGAAGTCCAACGCTGAAGGTCATGATGGAATCACCCTGAATATGCTTTTACTAACTCTTCCTTTCTCTTTGGAGTTAATTTCTTCTATTGTTAATCGTTCTATCACCACGTCAACATTTCCTAATGTTTGCAAAATTGCCATTGTTCGCCCTCTGCCTAAAGTAAATGACCCATCTACTTTCAAAGACTTGAGACCTATTAGTGTTTTACCTTGTATTTCAAAGATTATTGAAAAGGCTGTTTGCGGTCAGTTAACTGAATTTCTGGAACTACATAACATCTTGCCTGACGTTCAATCTGGATTTAGAAAATGCCGCAGTACATCCACAGCTCTCTTAGACGTCACGGACAATATACTTACTGCTCAGGACAGAGGTATGTGTACGCTGCTTGTCCTACTTGATTTTTCTAGAGCGTTTGATTCAATCAATACAACTTTGCTTTTGTCTAAGCTTAGGTATTATGGTTTTGATCATAACACTATACTATGGTTTGACAGCTATTTAAGAGATCGATACCAATACGTCGAACTAAAAACTAGTGATGGTGGATCTGTTTTTTCTCAGCAGACTGCTTTAGCACGGGGTGTACCTCAAGGTTCAATTCTTGGTCCCTTGTTATTCATATTATATAGCTCTGATTTAAAGTATTCTATCCTTAATTGCAAATACCACATGTATGCCGATGATGTTCAGGTATATATTTCTTTCAAGCCGAAAGATTTTGACAAAGCTATTTCTGGAATTAATGACGACCTTTGCAGGATCGCTTCGTGGTCAGATAAAAACCATCTTGTTCTCAACCCTATTAAAACACAATATATGATCCTAGGAAGTAAACACCACGTAGATTCATTAAGTTCCAATATAAATGTTTCATTAAAGGGAAAATCTATTGAGCGTGTCTTTGAAGCAAGAAATTTAGGTCTAATCATGGACGCCAACTTAAGGTTCGAAAAGCATGTAGCAGATTGCGTCCGTAACTGCTTCTATAGACTTAAAATTTTATATAAAATTAAGCCCTACCTTAGTGAGGAGGTTCGAATGCATCTAGTTGAATCTTTGGTACTATCGAAATTGAACTATGCAGACACTATTTATGGCCCTCGCCTGCTAGTACGAACCCAGCATTTGATACAGCGTGTTCAAAATGCCTGTGCTCGATTTTGTTTTAATATTCCCCCTAGAAGCCATATAACTCCTTTCCTTAATTTAAAGCGCAGCCTTAAAATGAAATCAAGGCGCAAATTGCATCTAGCTTGTCTCCTGTTCGGAGTGATTAAGTTTGAAACGCCTAAGTATTTGTTTGAAAAATTAGGTTGGATGTCGAGTCAGCGTAGTTGTGTAAGCAGAAAATGCTCTACACAACATCACAAATCTGAAAGCTTCAGGGGCAGCTTTAGGTATGCAGCTGCCAAATGCTGGAATAACTTACCCCCACCTTTGCGAAATATTGGATGTATAAGCGGTTTTAGAAAGAAGGTTAAGAGTTTTCTCATTGATGCCCAAATACAGCATGGTAACATTAATATCGACATCTCTCTTATTTAGATTTAGTATAATATAACTTCCCCCGACTGTTTTTCTTTCTTTTTATGGACTTTTGTATAAGAACACGACAAACTGTTTTTAGTATATTTTCGTTTATTTGGTTTATGTTGGATAATTATGTGTTACATTGTGAGTATGTTGTTATTTATGTGGCTTGGTTACTGCTGATCTACCCTTTCCTTCTTTTGGGTTCAGCTGAAAATCAGCGTTGAGTGTTTACTCACTCAACATTATTGCTGAGCTGAACACCTTATCAGCACAACTTTCAGACACATGTGACGACTGATTTGAGTTTATTTTGTATTTATATATTTTAGCTGTATGTTTTCTTTTGTTTGTTTATTATGTACTTGTTACTTTTATTACTTAATGATATTTTATTTTTATATAAATGTGTATGTTTTGTTATTGTTTATTTGTGTCATGTGTCTTGTTGTTGTTGTTGCTGATTAAATGTATATTCTATTCTATTCTTCTATTCTATTCTATTCTATTCAATACACAAGAATCTTTATTTGTAAACAAGTAATCGTTAATAATGTAATGTATGAATTTAGAAATGGTTTGGCAAACTATTGCCGGATCTGTAGCTACATTTATAACACTTTCTGTCAGTACGAAATAAATGAGTATGGGATAATTTTCTAAATCAGATCTTTGTTAAAACGATAAATGTTCACAAAGTCCGACATGATGTGCCATGCTACATGAGTCAGGTATAAAAAATCAGAAACTAAAAAAAAGGTTGGATAGTTCCATGGTTTCAAAATATGTATTCACAATTTATAAACTTTTAAAGAATACTTATAATTGATGCTAGTCCTCTTGCAAACATACCAGTGCATCTTTCACTTAATTATTTATTATACACAAAGTAAATACAGAAAAATAAACGTAAATAGATTAGATTTACAGAGGCAAGCTTAACCCTGAAAAGAGTTCACTTTCGTAGACAGGCGAATAATACTTACAAGTTGAATAAACAGTATAAAATAATTATAAAATTTGAACTACTAAAAAGGTTGACAATATCTGGAATTAAGGCAAGACCGGCATATGACGGACTTGCCTTATGTGTAGTAGACGGACTTCCCAACTATAACATTCGAAGCTTGGATTTTTCTATTTGTTATAATTACGAAACTAATGCGTTATTTTTGAATCGGACACCAGATATACATTCCCGAATCTGTAAATGGCCTACGTTATCACAGATACTCAGAAAACTCCTTAGATTTCACACCTTTTTTTTCATTTTTCGACGAGACGTCAAACTTCAACTTCAAGTTAAATTCGCGGAAAAAATTGGTTGTCAAATTTTTTCCAACATTAAGATGTTAGCGACATCTATTATCACTAGTTCGAACAAACTCAATGATACTGTTTTACCAACCGAGTTATATGGCTCTAGCTATTCAAAAACAGAAGTTATTGCCACTAGACGGACTTAGGGCCTAGACGGATTTACCCACACTGACCTTATATAAAATTAACACAATAAATACATTCATAACATTAATATATGTAGTACCTAATGTTGCTGTAGTAATGTGCAATTACAGGCACATAAGTACCTTAACATAATATGTAGGTATACCTACCTACACGGGGGTCTGCTCCATGTCGCATGACGTGACGTGATACACCTTCATTTACTTACGTAAATGTCGATAATAAATAAATTACTTATATTAATATGAATAAATACAAAATTGTGACTAAGTACTATGCATTCGCCTTACGTTATGGCAAGTTGATATGATACGTACCTAGCTATGCTACACCACTTCAACAGTAGGAACCTACTCTAGGCACTCGTCAGTCAGCATCAGTCTAGTCACTCGTCAGTACAGGACACTATTGTTGAGATGAGACGATAATCAGTTCATCCGTTCAGGAGCTACGATGCCACAGACAGACACACAAACTACGCACTCGCACACACCCTCTCCCACCCCACACCCCCACACACCCCAAACTTATAACACCTCGTTGTTTTTGGGTTGGGTGAAATATATACTTAGGTACTTTCTTAAATATGTACTTAGGTGTAGTGTTACAAAAGCTTAGGCTTACCTAAAAGTATTTAACTAACTTTCAGGTGAGTAATACCTAATTAAACTTTATTAATACCTAATGTAAATGTTGTATGTATTTACTAAGAATCTGTATTGCCCTTTTTTATAATATTGCGCGGATTAGCGGTCGCAAGTATCGCAACGCAAGTAGTGGAGGCGCGGGTCTCGCCCCTCTCGCTCCGTGCGCCTCCGCGTGCGACTTGCAATAAGAGTAAATGAATGCTTCGCTCGCGGCCGCGGGATGTAAAGCTCCGGAGGGAGAGGAGGAGTGCGGTGCGGGTGCGGGTGCGGGGGGGAGGCTGTCCGCGAGCCAGTCCCAGCACGGCGCCCGCGGCCAGCGCACGCGTCCCTTACGTAGCGAGCGAGCCGAGCTCAGTGAAGCACGCGAGAGTGACGTGCCCTTCGCATCCGCGACAGTGTTGGTGCGACAAATCAGAGTGCGGTGCAGTGCGGCGCGACCCCGGCGCCTGCGCAGTGCTGCCGACGCGACATGGAGCGGCGCGCGCCGCGGCGGCCCGCGCTGCGCTGACCCGATGCGGCGATGCTGGCCGCTGCCGCTCGCCCTCGCCCTCCTCGCCTGCCTGCTGCGCGTACGTCACCGATCCCGATCTCATCCCGTCATCTTCCATATCCATCAACGCAACATCATTCTCAGTAACTTCAAATCCCAAGAAAAAGCTCAACCCCAGAATGCTACAGATGGGTCAATTTCTTAAATCACAAAGTACTCTAGTTTCAGAGCGTCCTATTCTAAAAAACGCGTTTTTGCAATTCCATGTCGCCATGGAATGGCACTGGCACACTTCTAGATTCGATGCAGTGAAGTAGCGTTACCTTAAGATCATTCTCAGTAATTATTCTCCTGGTTCAATTATATAATAATAAAATAAAATGAATCTTAAATAAATAAATAATCACATCTTACAATGGGACTACAATCCCAAAACAAGCAGAGCTTGTACTACGGAAACCAGACGAAAGAAAAGGTTATTAGTTGTTTTAAGAGATGGGATATCTCTTAAAATGGTAAACTAGATTAGTAGGTATTTGTTAGAAGAAAGCTCTCTCTAAAGCTAGGCCTCGATTTGGTTTCGCTATGGATAGTGTCGTGTCGTGTTGTGTTGTGTTGCGCTGGGCTCCGGCATGCGGACGGTCTGCGCAGGACGAGGCGGCCGAGGGACGTGCGCGCCATGCCGATGCGACGGCGCGGCGCGGCCGGCGCGGCGCGATCGCGACCCCGCGCACGTCACGTCCACACCGACATGTCCACAATCACAACACAACACAACTAACATTATAAAACCCCATCCTATCCGTCCCTATACAACCTTAGCCAGTTATAGCGAGATCTGCCGGTTTAGATGCTCGCACTTCACTTTAATTGTTCAGTTACGTCTTCCAAAGTCGCTGACCGAGGTCAAATTAACCATTTTGCATGAATGAGTAATTCGAGCCAGTAACAAGTTTACGAGATCTTTATTTTGTTACCATCATATATTAATCATAGATGTACCTACGTCATATATCTACAGGGTGGTGTTTTAAAAAGGTCGGTGATGGCCAAGTCCGTATCCCCTAGACTAAGAGAACTGACGTGAAAGGAACCGTGCCAGACAATGTCAATGACTGCATACTTGGTTTTTTTTACTAAAATTCGACACGCACGATTTGAAAAAAATAAGAAACCCATCACTTTGAGTTATTAATGGCATCGGATTTTATAAGTTTTTCTGTGCCTTATAGTAAAAAAATATTTGTCGGTTGTTCTTTAGTTATAGGAGAAAATAGAGAGAACTTCCTTGAAATACATTAAACGCCATTTAAAAAAAAAATTACGTACTTACTGAATACATATTTTTTTTCAACCTTTAATAAAAACTTCCTCCATTTATGAAGAAGTTACCCTAAAAATTTAATTTGGCTAGTAAAAGAACATCATATTAAAAAGTGGACTTAAGTGGTGTACAAGTACAAGTGTAGTGTATAGAAGCCATCGACGCGACGGTTCAATCGACGATTGATTTTGTATTTCTATGACTTTTTAAATGATATAATAATACTTATCTATTGAATGGAATATTCAGACTACTCTACTAGAGAATTTTCTACATTATTTTTCTATCATCAATAGTTTCCGCAGCGCATGCGACGCAAGATGTCACAGGTTAGCAATGTAGCTAACTCTTGGTCATGATGGTCTAACATTTGTGATTTTTTACAAAAAAAATTTTCAACGACTCGAAGAACAAGAAGAAGCAATGATTTTGGTGCTGCCAAAACTAAAACTTATTTTAAATATGTTTGATACGCTGATGCTAACCGTATACTACAAGTTTAATGCTTGTAGTTAGTTTTCGAGAAAAAGTAGGTACCTATAATATAATTTAATTATGAAACAAAAATTTTTAGTTTTACAAATAAATTATACTTTTCTATTATATTCGTTTACAGACAGAAGCATTTAAAATGTTCTATAATGGAAATAGTTTGTAAACTCCAGTGGAATTCATCAGTAATCTGCCATAATTACGTTCACCGAGTATTGAACATTGATCAAATATTTTAATACTTATAATAGATCTCGAAATAATTCCCTATAATTTTCCGACTTTTTTATTCACTAAGAAACTCTAAATTATGTGGTTTTAGTAAGAAGTGTAGCAAAATTAAAAGACGTCGTCGTCTGTAAAGCCGATGATAGAGTTTTCATTTTCAATTATCGTGCCAACGCGCAGTGTTACTCAAAATATCAATCAATATGACATTCCGTATTGTTTGTTTCCTTGCATTCAGTAATATAAGGTTTGCAGGCGGGCGAGGTGACAATAGAGGATGGATTTACGGACACGCTGCCAAGATTTCCGAATAATTAAATAATGTCCAACAGACAAAGAGCAAAATATACATTATGGGTATTTTATATGTATAATAAAAAATTCTATCTATGTAATGTATTGTACTATGTATGTCAGTCTTCTAGTACATAACACAAGCTCTGCTTAGCTTGGGGCTAGATGATGTTGTGTGGATTGTCCAGCATTATTTATTTATTCAAATGTAGAGGTGCCATTCGGTATCAAATTTAACCTTGAAAATTATAATACTTAAACTAAAAATTTTAAGTCTTAATAAACTAAAGATCTATACAATTTTGGGGATTTGCAGTGAAAGGTACATTATTTTTTGGTCGCGTGGAACTAGCACCTAGATTCACCTAGTATGTAAGACGATTCTAAATGATCTTTGTGATTTTAAAATCGTAAAATAAAGAATTTTGGTGTTACATTTCACCTACATGAAAATAATGCAAACATTATGTAAATATAAACTCTTTTGTTATATACTAATAAGTAAATAATTTTGTTAAAACATTATGTAGAGTCAACGAAAATCAGTTAATTTAGAATTGACACGTTACGGTACTCGTCCAACAGGTTACATCAAGCTAATGAGCGATTTTCCAGGGAGTTTTCTTAGAATACACGATAGATGGCGCTCAACGTCAAATGCATTTCAATGTCAATTGTCAACACAAAAAGTTTTATATTTTATCTGTGGTGTGAAATTTTTGTCCTAGAAAAAATTCAAAACTGTCTGACAAAAGCTAAAAGTCTTCAATCGTGGCAGAAATCAGAAACCAGTACAGTCTGTTGTCGTCAAAAGTAAAATCCACAAGAAGGTACACGAATGCTAAAATAAAAGCAAACAAAATTTATCAAAACGCTGAATACACCGAAACGGACGTGACAGGATGATAATGACAGCTACAGGGATTTTGATATACACTAAGTGTCCAGCGCCATCTATCGACTCTTTTTGAACTATTTTTTTTTTTAAAAGCTATTTGGAAAATCGCTCATTCAGTCAGTTTTCTTTAAGTATGTAAACCTAAGGGCGGTTCCCAACTGCGTACTCGCCGGATCGTTGGCAAAAACCCCTTCTGAGCAGAGCTCTCCATGCAATGCATAGCGCGCTGAGCGACTTTCAGCTTGTGGACCAACCCCACTGACAGTGTCCTCGTTTCAGCAGCATAGGTCGATAGACCAAATCTTAAGATTTGTATCAGTGTAGACTCGATCGACGGGAGAAAATTCTAAATCTGTATTTTTGAGCAGCAGCTGTTGTATTATATAATTTAACTTATATTACCACCGGAGGGCACTACGACTGGGATACAGAAACTCTAGTCCGGTTCGTAGTGTGTCATCTTTCTTAAATAGTGCATTGCTTTGTTTTGTTTTACTGTAAATTAGATATTTATTTTTATTTTTTAGATTAAGCAATGTTTCAAGTTTGTGTCAAATAAATATATTTCATATTTCATATTTCATAGGTCATAACGGGTCGGACGCACTGCTTGAAAACTTTCGTTTTCAAACATTGAGGGATGGGTGACGAGAATACGTGACGCAATTTCCAAAACGTAGCCCGGCTCAGCTGGGTTCTCCGGTTTAACTGTTTCTCAAAGCTCTCGTCTACCTAATCGCAGGGTCTGCCCGAAGTAGACAAACTCCAGAGAAAGCTCTTTTAATGCTCTCTTAAGGTTGTTCGTGACGCGTGTTCAAAAAATGAACTAACTGTAAAAAAAGGGCACCATCTGTGCGAAGCACTAGGTATTAAGTTATAGCAAAAGTATCTAGAGCGCCATCTAGTTACTTGAACTAAATACTTGTGTAGAAAGAAATAGGAAATCTTTTTTCTCTTTTTCTTTTAGTTATTCTTTTATTTATCGTACTTTGTCATATTTACATTCGAAGCGGACTTGTCAGCGTAAAGATTGTAATATCTTGCACCCGTCTCCCGTGCAAAGAAGTTTGGTTGAACCAAAAAGGTTTCTTTCTTATAATTTTAATGCATTCTACATAGCATAGGTGGATAATAACGTACAGAAAAAAATAGTTTTGGATTTTTTTCCACAGCTGTGGAAAAAAATCAATTTATTGTAAGAAAAGTAAATATATTTTTTACCATAATATAGTTGTAAAAATTTAAGTACTAAAATACTTATTTAAAAACGGCTCATAGATAAACCTTACTGACTAACACACTTTACAACAATAGTAAAGTATACTTTAGATGCTAGCATACACTTTTCTTATATAAAATGAAAATAACACTAGTACACAAAAGTAATACATATTGATCTTTCATCTGCGGCAACAATGGTCCCCTATTTTACCGCTAGACTAATCCAGACGTCCAGAATACTAGAGCCAAGAACTGTCATTGTACTGGGTCACCATGGTAAGGATGTATGAATTGAAGTTGGTCGCCTTCTTCCCACTTCAATCCTTCATGATACGGCAACGGTCTCTTCACGAAGATGTTTTCTTATCACAAGGTGAATGTTGGTCACGGTGGTCTCAGCCTATGGTTCTTGTAGTACTTTCTTCGCGTCAAGGATTTCTGCCTGCGAGTAACTGAATGCCAGGATCTGGGCTAGACTGCCCAGACAGCTTCCATGAAATCTAGCTTACATTGCATTAAAAATAGGCACTATTTGAGATATAGATATATTACAAACTATTTGAGATTTTTTTAACAACAAAATGTTGGGTGTTTATGACTGACATATTTATTTACTTACTACTAGTTGTCATGACAACCAAAAAAAAGTTAAATGTACCACGTAACAACAAAAAGTTTGCTACACATTGTTTTTTTTTTTTTTTTTTTTTTTTATGCCATAGCTGGCAGACGAGCTTGCGGGCCACCTGATGGGAAGTGGTCACCGCCGCCCATGGACACCTGCAACACCAGAGGCGTTGTCGGTGCGCTGCCGGCCTTTCAGGTGGAGATAAACCCGTCTTTGTATGAGTATAGTTTTGTTTACCTACTCATATTTCGTAGCTCAATCGTAAATGTAACGTATATGGGAGATATACTGTGCGCTGTTTTTTTTGCATCATTTTGTGCAGAATTAAATATTAAAAAAAAAATATATACAGGGTCTAACAGAAGGGGTGGACCAAAAGCAACAGGGCCGATGCAGGAGCTCTTTGCCTATCGATATTACCCCCATGTATGTTCAGCGATATTCAGTCGTTCAAAAGTTACTCGCTTTTTATGTTTTTTTTTTTTCATAATTTTATTTTAGGTTAGATTTCTCCTGTATACCCAAACTATTAGAGCTACAACCGTATTTTTTTACACCTTGTAGCTTCATAGTAGACCTTTCGTACTTGATAGTTTGGGAAAACTTGGGAAATCTAACCTAAAATATGTTAATGAAAAAAAAACATAAAAGTGCGAGTAACTTTTGAACGACTGAATATCGCTGAGCATACATGGGGGTTATTTCGATAGGTATTGAGCTCTTCCATCGCCCTTTTGCTTTTGGTCCACCCCTTCTGTTACACCATGTATAATAAACCTCTTTTACCCTGTTCGGAACAGCGGCTATTGTAGCTGGATATTGTAGCATTATTAACTGTATAGTATGAAAATAAAGTTCGCATAATTCTACACCATAATAAAATCAAAAAGTGTATGTACTTAGTATGAAACAAAACTAGCGGTAATTAAATATGTACTGTACACGTAATATATGAACCACCTGTGTTGTAATTTCTCGACAATACATTACATAGATAGATATTTTTTATTATATATATAAACACCCAGAACACCCGGAATAAATATTTGTAGATAGTACAAACATTTATCCCAAGGCGGGAATCGAACCGGCAACCTCCACGTCGTCAATGCCACCGCGCCACATCGGTCGTCAGTGTTTGGGTATCTAGTACCTAAGTATACGACTACGTCATTCGCTCGAATACTTACAATTATCTATCAAATACAAAATTCTAAGGTTTGTTGTCAGCTCTCCAGTCGTAGGAAAAGAAACAAGACAACAAAACTAAATCTATCCCTTTTCTTCTTGAAAATGCTACGTTGCCAATCTATTATCTAAACTAAAATTCTAGAAAGGATAAGATTTGTCTGTTTGTTGGTCACTATTTAATTCAAAAGTACACGTCCTATTTTAAAACTATTTCTACATAAGGATGTAATATCTTTACCGAGTAACATAGACTATTTTATGTACAAATTGCAATATGAAAAAAACGTTTCAATGTAAAATAAAGTGAACGCCAAAAACGTTGCCGAGCCGAAATATACAACGCGTGCCGTGTCACGGGTCACTAGTAGTCAGTCTCACTACTGCTAATAATAAATAACTGATAAATGTCACTGTTCATAAAGTTTGGTTATAAAAGTGTGGCCATAAATGTATTTCCTTGCAAACATTATTATCAAACTGTTCGTTTTTTAATGTTCTGTAATTATAAATATAAAGAAAAATAATTTCATTAAAAAAAACGTTTATTTGTAAGAAAAATTACAAACTTCTAAATAATGCATTGAAATATAGGTAAATAAAACCTTTTTTTTTGTTGTCAAAGTAAATAAAACCTGTAGTAAGGCAACCTCGCTGACATAATTGTCATTGCTAGCTGTCTGTCAATTTAGTCGTACATAGTTGTTTTTGATGAAATTTTATCTTGTAATGCTGGGGCCACATTAGCGGGCTACGGCGAATATTCGTGTTAACGCGATGTATGTGGCCGGGTACATCGTGTCATCGCGCAGTATTCGGGCGAAGACGCGAATCAATTTGTCGCGCCAATATTCGCTTAGGTGGCTACATCTACGTCAATTTAGGCTAAGTTCAGATGACCGCGCGTAGCCGCGCGTCGCCGCGCGTTTGAGCATTCACATGACGATATTTGTATGGGAGTGCGCCGCGCGTTGGCGCGCGGTACCGCGCGGTAATGTAGACGATAATTACCGTTTATCTTGTCTTGTATTTATCTTGTACCGCGCGGTTCGTAGTTCCGCGCGGTACCGTGCGGCCATCTGAACTTAGCCTTATGGAGTGGAGTACCGAAAAAGTGTTACTACTTAATTTTATTCTATTTTTCCGCAATAAATGTTATTTCAAAATAAAAAATATTTTTTTAATCCAGTACGTTTAATATTATACCTATGTCAATGTTGATTGTTTGATGTCAAAATCGTAAAAAGTTAATTACGATTAATGACAATTTCCTTTTTGTTATTGTGACTAAAAATAATAGTTTATAGTGTGAAAAAAAAATATTGTTTCATTTTTTTGCCGAGAAATTGTTGAGCGAAAGGCTTTTGAAGTTAAAGGCTTGTGAAGCGAAGAGTCTATTTTTTTACTTAGAGGTTTTTTTTGTTGATTATTTAAATTGTTTAATATTTTATGTCAATGTTGATTATTTGATGTCAAAAACGTAAAAAGTCAATTACGATTAATGACAATTTCCTTTTTGTTATCGTGACTAAAAATAAAAGTTTATAGTATAAAAAAAATATTGTTTCATTTATTTGCCGAGAAATTCCTGACATTTCCCTTTTCCGGCCGCATTCCTGACATATATCTAAAATTCCTGAAATGTCAGGAAAATTCCTGATATCTGGTCACCCTAATCCGGCACGATACATCGCGTCAACTCGACACGAATCTTCGCCCGTCTAATGTAGACAAGAACATCGCCTATACCCGAACACGAGGTTTTTGTCGCGCCA
Source organism: Ecliptopera silaceata (assembly GCA_932527185.1). Lineage (NCBI taxonomy): Eukaryota > Metazoa > Arthropoda > Insecta > Lepidoptera > Geometridae > Ecliptopera > Ecliptopera silaceata. The sequence goes on along the minus strand of OW052208.1, from coordinate 43,517 downwards.
ACACGATACGAATGTTCGCCCGCTAATGTAGCCAAAGCATAAGTATAGTAATCAATTGTGCCAATTAGAAACTCATTGTGGTAACAGAAAGGATCCGAAGAAACATTCACGCTTTGCGATCACTCCGATCAAGCATTATGATGTAACTGCCCCACAAACAATCTATATCCTTTGTACGCAGGCAAGACAATGCACCAACAACTGCAATTGAAGAATCTTAGCGACGCCACAGAAAACGACATAAATAGCCCGTAGCCCGTTTTTGGGCAAAACATATTCATGTGTTTTATTTGTTTAATTTATAGAGCTGTAGAGAGTCTTACTATTGAAATATTAAATACATATAAACATATTCCTAAAGATATTAGCAGTTTTATTAGAAGGTAACCTATGTAATAGGTATCTACTGCATTTTATTGCATTTAAGTTCAAAAGAAAATTCCAATAAAGTAGGTTTTATAGTAGTCTGTAAAAATTCTGCAGAGCCTCTGCTCTGAAGAAAGACACAGATAAATATCAAAAAAAGGAAGCAACAAAAAGTTACATTTCTGGCGGAGATTTGAACTCGAATACTCTGATTGTCAGTCCACAGTACCTTGAACTGCGCTATTCGTTCTTATTACCTGACGTCGAAATTATGAAACGCTATCGCGTTTCAAATATCGGAAACATTTTTGCGTGTCAAAGTAGATAGCAAGCTTGAAATTCCTCGCCAGCCTCTGCACGTTTTTCCTACTAAAATTATAATATTTTATATTGATTAATTGGTATCTATTAATAAGTTTTCGCAAAGGTGAATTTTGATAACTAAACGCAAAAAACCATTAACAAATCAGAAGAAAAACCGCAGTTTTTTAAACTAGCGACATCTTTTGTTGTTGGGCTACCGTCCTGACTGAGCGCTTGGGCCTTAAACGTAACCTCATTCATTTATGTGGACCTTCCGAATACTAAGTAAGTAATAATATGGTGTTGAATAAAAAACAGTTTTTTTAAATATCTCTATTTCCGTTTAGTAGGTACGTTTGAAAGGGCTTTTACACCTATTCAAACTTACTAAGTGGCAACCCAGAAGTACATTTTTTTATCGTGGCCTAAAATGTCCATTGTCCTTTCGTTTAAATCGGTTGAATAATGCCACCTGTGGGCGAAAACAGACAGACAGAAGGACAAAAGCTCCGCGCTCGGCCGATAAACGCGAAAGTTTGTATGGATGTAGGTTGTTTGTTACTCTTTTACGCTATGGCTACTGAACGGATTTTAATGAAAGTAATATTTCTCTATTTATTTTTAAATTATTCATGTATCGTTTGGTTTAACCAAAATGAAATTTGTAAGAGCAGCTTCTATGAAACACCTGACAGCACTCAGTAAGCTGCCCAGCCCCAGTCCCCTCACCACTCACCACTCACCACTCACCACTCACCACCGGCGCATGGCGGGCGCGCGCGCTCGTCTCGTCGTCGTATTTGTAATTCCTTGTAAGAAGGATCATACAAGATAACTGTAGGAACGTAGTTTTTTGCCCGTTCTAGGCTCCGGTCGAGTCGAACTGGATCCTACTACATAGTATACTTACACATAAGACGATTCTAAATGACCTTTGTGATTTTTTTTTTCAAATAAAGTCTCAAGCACTTCGTGCGAATCACTTTTTGCATTTTTTTCATCGTACGAATTTGTGTACGTCTGCACGCACTTTCAGTTATACTTACCTTACAGTTAAGTGAAAGGGCGTGCCGCGCCGCGCTGGGCGTGCGCCGGCGCAGGGCGGGGCGCGCGGAGAGGGGGGGGGGGGGCGGGGGCAGGCAGGGCTCCCCCACCCGGGGGGGCGCTCCACTCGTTGCAAGTCGAGAGTAGCGTAGCGTAGCATTGTACACATTGCCCAACTTCATGTACGAACGGTGATTAGGGTTCGAATCGCAATTCTAACACACTGCCAGCAAATTATAGGTAGTTTACGATGTCGCTAAAGATGTTGCAGAGTGATTTGAATCTGCTTAAAACGATGGAAATGATTTTTAACCGACCATAAAGGTTTAAATCATAAGGATAAATTAGGTAATTATAATTAATAATAACACTTCGAAAACTCTTCGTTATATTATAAAATTTATTCTGTGAAATCACAAGGATCACTTATGTACTTACCTAAGTCTATTGAACTCCTAACAAATTTGTTAATGCTGGCATCGTGTTTGTGTGAAATCCTTTATTTTGAAGCACATTTTAGCAGTCTTACGGCCGGTTTCTCGAACGATGATCAACGAAAAAATCAAATAACAATGTGTCCAAAACTCGGATCAATCGTGATTTGGGTTGTTCATTGTTTGTCATCTGAACTGTTGTTAAATAGGTATTTCGCAGATGACAAGCGATGAAGAACCTAAATCACGATTGATCGGAGTTTTGACACATGCTATTTTCTTTTTTCGTTGATCATCGTACGAGAAACCGGCCCTTAGGCTAGGTTCAGATGATCGCACGGTGCAAGATCAATGTAAACGATAATTATCGTCTACATTACCGCGCGGCGCGCTCCCATACAAATACCGTCATCTGAATGCTCCAACCGCGCGGCCATCTGAACCTAGCCTTAGGGTTTGTTGGTCTATGCTACGTAGGTAGGTACTACTTACTACTAGTTTTACTAGCCGCCCTCTGTCGACATAAATCCATTTTTTTTCATTTATTTATTTCGCCATATTATCACACTGAATGTAAATTAGTAATACATTTCTTAAAATATTTTAAAATTACCTACATATCTACTATGTAATTTTGACTTTTATGTTGGGCTGTTCTACAGTCTCTTCAACGATGCCAGGTGGATTGGCGATACATCGAAGTGTTGAGATGCCTTTACAATGATGCCACTATGTCTGTCCAAGTCCAGAACCAGCAGTCTAAACCTATCCAGCTGCGCCGCGGAGTAAGACAAGGAGATGTCATATCTCCCAAATTGTTTACGAGCGCGCTGGAAGATTTGTTTAAGACGCTGAGTTGGAATGGGATGGGCATTAACATCAATGGCGAATATATCTCACACTTACGATTTGCCGACGACATCGTCATATTGGCGGAATCGTTGCAGGACCTACAACAGATGCTGAACAGTCTTGCTGAAGCCTCACGACGGATTGGCCTGGGCATGAACTTGGATAAAACGAAGGTCATGATCAATGATCGTATTACCCCAGAGCCAATAACCGTTGCCGGAATGCCTCTCGAATTTGTGCAGGAGTATGTTTACCTCGGGCAGACTCTGCGGTTAGGTAGACACAACTTCGAGAGAGAGCTAGACCGGAGAATTCAGCTCGGCTGGGCTGCGTTTGGGAAACTTCGTCAAGTCTTCTCGTCATCCATCCCTCAATGTCTGAAAACGAAAGTTTTCAACCAGTGCGTCCTACCCGTTATAACCTATGCTTCTGAAACGTGGACACTGACAGTGGGGTTGGTCCACAAGCTGAAAGTCGCTCAGCGCGCTATGGAGAGAGCTATGCTCGGAATTTCTTTGCGAGACAGAATCCGCAACGAAGTCATTCGTCAGAAAACCAAAGTATTCGACATAGCTCAAAGAATTAGCAAGCTGAAGTGGCAGTGGGCCGGCCATGTTTGCCGAAGAACCGACAACCGTTGGAGCAAACGGATACTGGAGTGGAGACCGCGTTTAGGAAAGCGTAGTGTAGGACGCCCTCCGGCGAGATGGAGCGACGATCTGCGGAGTGTAGCTGGCAAACACTGGATGAGAGGAGCCGAAGACCGGGCTTAGTGGCGCGTCTTGGGAGAGACCTACGTCCAGCAGTGGACTAATATAGGTCGATGATGATGATGATGAGGTATCTACATTATTTATTTGTTTATGGAAAACTTGTAACTCAATATACCTACTTAGTTATAAACTAAGAACCGGATCAGCCAATTATAGGTTTTCACGAATGTGAAAAAGTGACACACAAAAAAACAAAACGCAAAACATTAATAGATATGTCTAAGGCATTCGATTGTGTTGTTCATGAAACTCTTCTAGAAAAACTAGAAGAAGTTGGCATAAGAGGAACAGCTCTTATACAATAGAGTCTTATTAACATGGGCGAACACAGTCAGTAGTTATTGACACCTATGAAAAAGTAACTAAAACTGTAAGGTGAATTAAATCAACTTTTCAAGACATTTCTTTAGGTGTGCCGGTGTGCCTCAAGGCAGTATCCTTGGTCCCCTATTATGTTTAATAAGTTTACGTAAATAATCTACCTGAAGTAACTGTATTTAGGTAAGTATGCAGATGATGCTACCATATATATCTCTCAAGGAAATAAGACAATCCAAGAATTAGAGTCAGACATTAACAACACATTACTCAGATAAAATAGTCAAATGGTTAGAATCTCAAAGTAAATTTAGAAAAAACTCACTATCTACGATTTCAAAATTATAAAACACAAAATATTTACTTGAACATTTGTCGTAACGGTAAAAATCTGCATAAAACAAATGAAATAAAATGTCTTGGTGTTAGTGTTAGTATAGATACATTCATGTCATGGATATCACACAGGTACTTATAGCAAAATAAAACTCAAAAATATCAAAATATTGATATGCTCTATCCACATTAAGTAATAACTCATCAAAATTAATTGCATTAAATGCATATTATGGTCATGTGTATACACACTTAATCTATGGCATTATTTTTTGGGGTTATTCTATTACGGCCCAATCAGCATTCATAATGCAAAAGAAATGTTTTCGAACAATTTATAACTTAGAAAATACCCAATCTCTAAGATGCATCTTTAAACAAAAAACATTTTAACATTAACAGGAATTTATAAAAACAAAAATCTGTTTGTAAAAAATAATAAGCAAACCTTTTTTGATCTTAAGTCTAGCCGTATTGGAAATCTTCGAATAAAGCATAGAATACGTTTTAACCACAAATCAACAACACCATGTTTCATAAAAGCCCATATGACTCCGCTATAAAAGTTTTCAACCATTTACCGACAGAGTTGAAACAAGTTAATATAATAAATTCTTTAATATTACTCCTAAAGCATAATATTTTAAGTAAGTACATATATATATTAAATTCTTTAATATTACTCCTAACTCCTAAACCATAATATTGTACCTATGTCCGAAACGGACAAACTGTTACTGACTCTGTACCTATTTTATAAGATCTCAATGTTCCTACACAGTTTTGCAATAATATTATAATAATTCCTATTATTATGATATAAAGTAAACATAAATTTAAATATTCTTTTACAAACCAATAAATCTATCTACTAAGGCAAAACGTGAAGCAATAAAACTACATCGTCCATGTACTTACATGTATCTGTGTACATATCTACTAATAAGTCTATCTACCGGGTTACCTAAAGTAAGAAAACAATAGGTACCTACTTATATCCCTACCTACTGCTTAAATCCACCTAATCCGCACTACGTAAACAAAATGATGCACTTATGCAACCCGAGTTAGTAGAAGAAAATACATAAGTATAATATACTTATTTAATATAATACATAATAGACTGAAATACTTATAGGAGTTTATTGTAGATAGAATTATATCATTAGAATGAACACAAGCGGTAAATAGTTTATTTGGGTGATTGATGTGTAAAAAAGTTTTGGTTGACAAGGATTTTGAAGTGAGAGGATTTTGATGAAAAAAGATCAACTGTTCGCGAGTAGTGCTTGTTAAATAAGTTCGCGACCCGTGTAAAGTAGGAGTTTTGTCTGTAGTTTGTGGCACAGTGGGGCGTATATAGTTTAAATGTCACGCCTAATATTCAACATTAGGCGGAAATAATTTATAACATAGGAACTTCATAAACTTCTTCTGAATACGTTCAACTCAATTGATTAATTTATTATAATCAACCTGCTTTTGCACATTAGCTAGTTTTATTTTAGGACTAGCTGCCCCCGCCGCGACTTCGTCCGCGTGCCGTTCCCGCTCTCCCCGATCCACCTTTTTTTTTTTGCAATATTTTGTGATTCATTGAATTCCGTCGATTCGTTCAGTTCGCAAGTGCAGAGCCATCTTGTTGTTATCACAAACAACTTTTGGAAGTTGACTCTTTGACGTTAGGAACATACCTACATTGTTTAAACAACAGTGAGTGCTCGTAATTTAATGTGAACTTTATACAATAGCAATAAAGCTCAAATTAGTTTTAGTTCGAAAACGTTTGTATGGGAAAAAGAAATGGGCTGTTTTTAGGGTTTTCCGGCAATTATTCGAATTTTTCTCGACGTAAAAACCATCTTTGAACTTCAACGAACATTTTAAAAAAAGAATTGGTCAAATTGGTCCAGGCGTTGTGGAGTTATCCGCTTACAAAATTTTGCGATTCATTTTTATATTATAGAAGATTATAAAGTTAATGATATTTCTGAAGTCATAGTTATGTATTACTTAGGCACTTATGAAAAAGTCCTGTGAATTTCGGAGAACTCTGAGTCAATTACCTATGTTCTTCGGTTGTAAAGGGTCTCCTTTTTTTAAATAGGTACCTACTACATGAAAACAAAGAGCTACTGCTCTTGGTTAAATAAGTGAAGAACTTTATCTTACTGGCATCACCTTCACAGTCCTTCATGTAAAATGACTTCATGTTCTTCCCAATCCCAACACACTCTTATACATAAAAAGTGATCCAGCTTTGTGCTTTTGCAGTGCGCGGCGGGGGCGGGCGTGTTCGAGCTGCAGATCCTAGAATTCTCCAACTATCGGCTGGAGCTGGCGTCGGGGGCGTGCTGCGGCGGCGAGGCGTCCCCCCCGGGGGCTGTGGGGGCGGGGGCAGGGGCAGCGGCAGGGGGTGGGGCATGCGCGCGTCCCTGCCGCACGCGGTTCGCGCTGTGCTTGAAGGAGTACCAGTCGGTGGCGGCGCCGGGCGCGTGCTCGTTCGGGCGCGCCTCGTCGCCCGCGCTCGGCACCGACTCCTTCACGCTGGCCGAGCCACTCTACACCCTCGCGCTGCCTTTCACCTTCCGATGGACGGTGAGTCTCACTCTAAAGATGATACCGACCGACTAGTCTAGATTCGGCTCGCCCCCTAATACCTACTTCTTATAGATAGGTAAAATACGGATCGAAAAGCTTGAGCGGCGATAAAAAATTGTTATCTAAAAAGATCTGAATCCAAATATCAATCGGTCGTGCCTCGCGTGTCAAGGCGTGCATCTAAGCTTAAACTTCCGCACGTCCAAATATCAATGTAGGTACTTATGGTAAAACCGTACCTACTTACAGTGTCCTACTTACAGCATATACCTAAGTACCTTCATAATAATAAAACTACGAGTAGGTAATTGAGATTTTGTTATCCGCAGCGATCCTTCACCCTGGTGCTGCAAGCATTCGACGACTTTGAATACCCAGAGCCCGGTGAGTGCGATTCCTGGACTAGACCGAGACTAGTGTAAACGTAAGACGATAACCTGACGTGCGTTGCGTTCCGTGGCAGAGGGCGCGCTGATCGAGGAGGCGTGGTGGTCCGGCATCGTGGAGCCGGGCGCGGCGTGGCACGCGCTGCGCTGGGCCGGCGCCCGCGCCGCGCTCGCCTACCGCGTGCGCGTGCTGTGCCAGCCCAACTACTATAACACCACCTGCACCACCTTCTGCCGGCCGCGCGACGACAAGTTCGGACACTACGCGTGCGAGCCCTCCGGCCGCAAGCGATGCCTGCCCGGCTGGCAGGGCGACAACTGCGAGAAACGTGAGTGCCATCTTTCCCAAGAACTTTATCGCTCGGTTTCCAAAAGATCTCCTTACGCCTAACGATCCGTTCCGTTCCACAGCCGTCTGCAAGGAGGGGTGTCACCCGACCCACGGCCGCTGCGACGAGCCCGGAGACTGCGAGTGAGTCCCCTCTCTTTTCTTACGTAGAGCGATCCCCGTATCCTGAAATCGTAAAAGTAAGATTGCGTCGCTCCCGCAGCTGCCGACCGGGCTGGCGCGGCGCTCTGTGCGCGCAGTGCACGCCGTACCCGGGCTGCAAGCACGGCTACTGCAACGGCTCCTCGTGGGATTGCACGTGCGACACCAACTGGGGCGGCATCCTCTGCGACCAGGACCTCAACTACTGCGGCACTCACGAGCCGTGCCGGCACGGCGGCACGTGCGAGAACACGGCGCCCGACCAGTACCGCTGCCGCTGCGCAGAGGGCTTCTCGGGCGCGGACTGCGAGCACGTCGACAACCCGTGCGCGCCGCAGCCGTGCGCGCACGGCGCTTGCGCTCTGGCCGCCGGCGGACCCGGGTTCAGCTGCGAGTGCGAGCGCGGCTGGGGCGGCGCGCTCTGCGACACCGACCTGGACGACTGCGCCAGTGCGCCCTGTCGGCACGGCGCCGCCTGCCGCGACCGGCTCGACGCCTTCCAGTGCGAGTGCGCGCCCGGCTGGGCCGGCCCCACCTGCGAGGAAGGTGAGCGAGCGCCCCCGCGCGAGGCGTGGCCGCGGCCGCACGGTCGCAGTCGCATCGCATGCAGCGCGCTCTCTGTTGCAGACGTGGACGAGTGCGCGGCGCCGGGCGGCGGGCCGTGCGTGAACGCGGCGGCGTGCAACAACACGGTGGGCGCGTACTCGTGCGCCTGCCTGGCCGGCTGGACGGGCCGCGACTGCGCCGCCAACGTGGACGACTGCGCGTCCGGGCCGTGCCTTCACGGCGCCACCTGCATCGACCTCGTGGACGACTTCCACTGCGCGTGCGCGGCCGGGTACGCGGGCCGCACGTGCGCGCTCGACGTGGACGAGTGCGCGCCGCGGCCCTGCCTCAACGGCGGCGAGTGCGTCGACCTGCCCGACGCCTATCGCTGCATCTGCCCGGTCGGCTTCTCCGGCACCGACTGCGAGGTGAGGCCCAGCCCGCCGGCCGTCCCTTCCGCTCGGACCGGATGAACCTCTAACTCCGTAATCTTCTTCGTTCGACTAGGTACCGGTTGTGCACTAACACAAACTAACCGACTTCTGCTTTTAGCTGTCCTCCTGTTCGGGACGCTACTGCCTGGTGAGTTTTTCATCCCTCTTCCATGCTATAGTATAGAATGTAGATTATCAGGCGGTAGACCGCCTTGCGGCATATCACCGCTTCGCACGGGAGGTGCCACCGTGTTGAGTTCGACGCGTTTTTCCAGGACGACCGAGACCATTGCGCCGGTTCACCGTGCGGCAACGGCGCCGCGTGCTACACCGCTCAGAGCGACTACTACTGCCACTGCGCGCCCGGCTGGCAGGGCAAGAACTGCACCGCGCCCGCGTCCCCCGCGCCCGCCCCCGCCGCCTGCTTGGGCGACGCGGCTTGCGCGCACGGCCACTGCGTGCGCGCGCCCGCCGCGCCGCCGCACTGCGCCTGCGACCCGGGATACGCCGGCCCGCTCTGCGATGAACGTGAGAGCCCATAGGTTACGTAACGCTCGCGCCCGGCGACGGGGCGATCCGATCCTCACTCCGCTCCGTCCGATCCTCAGAGTCCGACGAGTGCGCCGGCGCGCCGTGCCGCAACAACGGCACCTGCATCGACGGCACCGCGGACTTCGCGTGCGTCTGCCGCGACGGCTGGACCGGTGAGTCGCCCGCTCCGCTCGAGGGGGGTGCCCTCGAATCGTACCCTTCCGGCGGGTCGCTGACGATCGTCCTCTCTCTCCCCAGGCAAGACTTGCGCGGTGCGGTCGGAGAGCGGCGCGGGCCCGTGCGGGGCGTGCGGCGCGGGCGGCACGTGCGTGCGCGGCGCGGGCGGCGCGTGGCGGTGCGCGTGCGCGGGCGTGTGGGGCGGGCCCGCGTGCGCCGAGTGCCTGTGCGCGGGGGGCGGGTCGTGCGCGCGCGGCGCGGCGGGCGGCTGGCGCTGCGCGTGCCCCGCGGGGCGCACGGGCGCCCTGTGCGAGCTGCCGCCGGAGCCGTGCGCGTCGAGCCCGTGCCTGCACGGCGGGCGCTGCACGCCGGGCGCGGGCGGCGGCTGGTGGTGCGCGTGCGCGCGCGGCTGGGCGGGCGAGGCGTGCGAGACGCGCGCGGCGCCGCGCTGCGAGCCGCCGTGCGGCGCGCCGGCCGAGTGCCGCGCGGACCCGCTGCGCCCGGCCGCGGCGCCGCGCTGTCGGTGCGTCGCGGCGCCGCCGAGGACCGCGCGTCGCTGTCTCGAGGGTGAGTACCTTGATCTATGCAAGAAATTATTTAGAAATCCCAAATACGCTGTAATTTATTTGAAATATTTATTATTTTTTTTTTTAATTATTAAGAATATATTGAAAAAGCACCCTAACCCGAACTATGAGAGTGAACCTATTCCGTTGATCCACAGCGCTGGCGGGCCTCGGCGCCGAAGACGGGGAAGACCCGGGAGCGGACGCCGCCCTCTCGCCCTCCTCGGAGGACGACGAGGACGACGGGGGCGGCCTCCTGGGGCCGGAGGAGGGAGGCGAGAGCGAGGGCGAGGGCGGGGGCGGGGGCGCGTGCGACGCGGAGGGCGGCGCGTGGTGGTGGGGGTGCAACGCGTGCCGCTGCGTGCGCGGCGCGGCGCAGTGCACGCGGCTGTGGTGCGGCGTGGCGGACTGCCTGGCGCCGCGCGCCGCGCCGTGCCGCGCGCAGGAGGTGTGCGTGCCGGCCGCGCCCGCGCTGTGCCTGCGCGCGCCGTGCGCGCCGCTGGGCGAGTGCCGGCGCGTGGCGGGCCGCAGCGTGGAGCCGCCCGCGCTGCCGGCGCCGGCCGCGTGCTGGCCGGGCGCGCCGCCGCCCGTGCCGCCGGGCTGCGCGCGCGCGCGGCTGCAGCTGGCGCGCGCGCGGCTGGCGGCGGGCGCGCACGCGGAGCGCGCATGCGGCACGCTGCGGCGCGCGCTGGCGGCGGCACTAGCAGGCCGCGCGCGCTCGGCGCCGGCGCCGCTGTCTCTGCTGTGCGACGTCGCGGCGGACGACGACGACGCGCTCGACCTCGCGCTGGTGAGTGCCGCCCGTTCCGTATCTCTCTCTTGTCTGAAACGTTGAGTATGCCGTCTTTTGAACTTAGGTCTAAGTAGGCACCGAATTGCTGATAGAATACTTGCATTTTATTTATTTATTGATCCCACAAATTACTATCATTCAAAAATTAAAAATCATTTGCCCTCACCGCTGTTCTCTAACAACCACCTGTAGGTAGGTACATGTAGATACGTATTGCCTTTTTATTTCTACATAATACTACATAGAATACATATACATAGATCATGTCACATGGTAACACGTTTGTGTTACTATGTTATGTTAAGTTAAGTAAGTATCTTGTATTCAATCGGTCTATCTTATAAAAAGTTAGCGCAGACTTGAAGTACTAATTATCATACGTAATGATGACTTAAAGTCAACGCTAACTTTTTATAAGATAGGGGGTATGTATTTAGGTACTCTTGGTGGGGATAGAAGCCACGACCAGCTACTACCAACTGAACTGTGAAGCCTGTCAATGCATGACATTGCTGAAATTATTTTAGAATTATAAACATAAAAAAATATTTTGTTTAATATTAATTGATGCGTAATGCGGTCGGCAGTGGGTCGGTCCCGAGGAGGGCGCGGAGGGCGCGGAGGGCTCGGAGGGAGCGGAGGGAGCCGAGCTGAGCGCCGCCGTGCGCGAGCTGGGCGCGCTGGTGGCGCGGCGCCGGCTCGCGCGGCACCCGCTGCTCGGCGCCGCGCTGCGCCTGCGCGTGCTGGCGGCCGCGCCCCCGCCCGCCGCGCGCCCCGCACCCCCCCCCGCCGCGCCCGGCGCCGGCGCGCGCGCGCTGCTGGCGGCGTGCGGCGCCGGCGCGCTGCTGGCGGGCGCGGCGGGCGCGGCGGGCTGGCTGGTGGTGCGACGCCGCGCGCGCGCCGCCCGCGACCGCGACCGCCGCTGCGACGAGGAGAAGTCCAACAACCTGCAGAACGAGGAGAACTTGCGCCGCTACGCGAACCCGCTGCACGAGCCGGCGGGCGGCGGGGGCGGGGGCGGCGGGGGCGAGGGCGCGGTGGAGATGCGCGCGCGCTCGCTGTACAAGGCGCAGAACGCGGACGCGCGGAACGCCACGCCGCCGCGCGACAAGGAGCTGACGATGCGCGCGCTGCCGCCGCCCGAGCCGCCCCCCGCGAGGCCCGTCGCGCCGCCCGATAGACTCACGGTGCTGGTGTGACCCCACCCCCTAGCCCCTAGAGCTGACGATGCGCGCGCTGCCGCCGCCCAAGCCGCCCCCCGCGAGGCCCGTCGCGCCGCCCGATAGACTCACGGTGCTGGTGTGACCCCACCCCCTAGCCCCTAGAGCTGACGATGCGCGCGCTGCCGCCGCCCGAGCCGCCCCCCGCGAGGCCCGTCGCGCCGCCCGATAGACTCACGGTGCTGGTGTGACCCCACCCCCTAGAGCTGACGATGCGCGCGCTGCCGCCGCCCGAGCCGCCCCCCGCGAGGCCCGTCGCGCCGCCCGATAGACTCACGGTGCTGGTGTGACCCCACCCCCTAGCCCCTAGCCCCTAGCCCCTAGCCCGTCTCTCGTGTGATACTAGTGTATAATTGGAAGCGACTCGGTCGCGGTCTCTATTTATTGAGTCGGTTCTCGCCGACGAGTGTAAATATTGTGTACATAGTGGTCGGTATGTACTTGCTACGTATGTTTGTAAATAGAGTTGTTCTCGGGGTGTGTGTTGATGTTGTGAGAGATCGAAGAATAAGATGTATTTATGTAAAGAGGTTGTAGCGTTCCCTTGTGGAGAGATCGATTGTTATAATAAAAACTTGCCGATGCCGACGCTTTTTGTTTAATTTACCCAAATAGTAATTAATTAATAAAAAACGTCATTATTCACAAACAAACTTACAACTATACAGTATTTACAAAATGTACATTGTCATATAAAATACATAAGAAACAGTTGAGCTATCTACAGACCGTCGCAAACGATCTATAGATAGTTCAACTGATCCAAATCAGTACCAATCGGAAGCGTACCCAAGACACTGGCTGCATTGCCGCGCTGAATAGCAATGCTGATACGCTGGGCCAGATACTCACCAGCCCTCGGGTCACGCGTCGCTTCGACTAGACGCCCAGAAATAATTTTGAAAACGCGGTGGGCCTCGGTACCCCACGGACCTAGAGTCTCGACCCCAAGAGGAGCAAATATGTATGCCCTGTCGAGACCAAATATAGATTGTAAAATGTATTAATTATAATATTTTTAATTCATAAAAATTCTTGATTTTTGGACTACAACCTAACCGAAACAAAAAAAAACCTAACATAATCTAACTATTTTTTTTTTTTGACTAAAATCTAATCTAACCTAAAAAGTAAAGACCTAATCTAACCTAACCTAACCTAACTTTTCTTTAACTATAATCAAACCTAACCTAACTTTATTTTTTTTTACTTCAATCTGTCCTAACCTAACTTTTTTTTTACTATAACCTAACATAACCTAACCAAACTTTTATTATAACCTAACCTAACTTTTTTTTTTACAATAACCTAACCTAAACTAAAGAAATAAACCATGCCTACCCAAACTTTTTTTTTTTACTTCAACCTAACCGAACCTAACTTTTTTTTTTTTACTAAAACCTAACCTAAAAAGAAAATAAACCTACCCTAACCTAACTTTTTTTTTTACTTCATCCTAACCTAACCTAACTTTTTTTTTTTAGTCAAAGTCAAAGTCAAAAATTACTTTATTCAGTAAAATCACAAGGATCATTTAGAATCGTCTTACATACTAGGTGATTCTAGGTGCCAGTTCCACGCGACCAGAGCCTAGAAGAACGGGCAAGAAACTTACGGCCTGGTTCCTACCGTTTTTTTATATGATCCTTCTTACAAAGAATTACAATTAAACTAAATTAAGTACTGAAGTTTCAGTGCGGTGTCAATTTAACTTAGTAATGATACACTAATGAGTTTAAAAAAAAGAAGTATAATAAAGCTATACGTAAATCAAAAAGACAGCACACGCTTCGCTTCAGATACAAATATACTACAAAGTACATAAGCAGGGCAAGAGAACATTACTAACATCACAAATCGACAAAGTTGCTGTTGACGGGTGGAGCGACATCAGGCCATGCAGTTTTGTCATTAATATAGCTGTCTAAGGTATAATACGCCTTTTTTATAAGATTATTTTTAATGTATGTTTTAAATTTTCTAACTGAGAGTTTTGTTGCATTTTCGGGGAGTTTATTATAAAAACGCACGGCACCCCCCACAAACGACCCACTCACCCTCCAAAGCCGGAACCCAGGGACGCACAATTTATATTTGCCTCTAGTGTTCACACCATGAACCTCACACTTTTTCAAAAAGCTATCTTTATTTTTATGAGTGTACAATAAGACTTCATAAATATATTGTGAAATTACTGTTAGAATACCAATCTCCCCAAACCGCTCCCTCAACGAATCCCGCGGTTTCATTTTATAAATGGCACGTATAGCCCTTTTTTGCAAAACAAATATAGTTTGTATATCAGCTGCTTTACCCCAGAGAAGTATACCATATGACATCACACTATGGAAGTAACTGAAATAAACCAACCTAGCTGTCGTTTCATCAGTGAGCCATCTTATCGTACGAACAGCATAAGCAGCTGAGCTCAGCCTACCAGCAAGCGTTCCAATATGTGGAGCCCATTGCAATTTCGAATCAATATTTAGGCCTAAGAAGACAGTAGAATCAACAAGATTAAGTGACTCTCCATTCAATAAAATATTGGTTGGTCTTTGAACAACATTCGGCAGAGTGAATTTCATGCATTTCGTTTTCTTAGCATTAAGTAACAAATTATTAACAGTAAACCAGTTAAGTACTTGCGAAAGAGATACATTTACGTCATCGTAGTCAGTCTTTTGTCTATCTACTTTAAAAATTAAGGAGGTGTCATCTGCAAACTGTACTATGTTACATAGCTTTTGAACATAAGAGGCAAGGTCATTAACGTAGACTAAGAATAAGAAAGGTCCCAATATCGAGCCTTGTGGCACTCCCATATCAATGATTGACCCAGAAGACCTCTCACCACTAACGTCAACTTTTTGTACTCTATTGGTTAAGTAAGACTGAATAAGATCAATAGCCCGGTTCTGAACTCCGTAATGTTTAAGTTTATAAATGAGAGTTGCATGACTAACACAATCAAAAGCCTTGGATAAATCGCAAAAAATACCGATTGCGTCTTTTGAATTTTCCCAGGCATCATATATGTGCTTTAAGAGCACCGAGCCGGCATCAGTTGTAGATCGACCTTTAGTAAATCCAAACTGATTAACATGTAGCAGCTGGTTGGAGTTAAAATGAGCTAACAGTTGATTAAGAATAACCTTTTCAAATATTTTACTTAGCGTAGGCAATACCGAGATTGGCCTGTAATTGGCAGGATCTTTTTCACTTCCCGACTTGTAAAGAGGAATGAGTTTACTATGTTTCATTAAGTCGGGAAAAACACCTTCGTCAACGCATCTATTAAAAACATAGGCTAAGCACGGTGCGATATCTAATATAATAGAACCTAGCACTTTTGTTGACATTCCCCATAGATCCTCCGTATTTTTTATATTTACTTAATCTTAACCTAACCTAACTTTTTTTTTACTATAACCTAACTACTTCAACCTAACCGAACCTAACTTTTTTTTTTTTACCAAAACCTAACCTAAAAAGAAAATAAACCTACCCTAACCTAACTTTTTTTTTTACTTCATCCTAACCTAACCTAACTTTTTTTTTTTACTTAATCTTAACCTAACCTAACTTTTTTTTTACTATAACCTAACCTAACTTTTTTTTTTTACTTCAACCTAACCTAACTTTTTTTTTTCACTATAACCTAACCTAAAAAGAAAATGAACCTAACCAAAACTAACTTTTTTTTTTTTACTTCAACGTAACCTAACCAATAATTTTTTTTTACTTCAACCTAACCTAACCAAACTTATTTTTTTCCTTCAACCTAACAGAACCTAACCGAACCTAACTTTTTGACGTGACAACGTCTTATAATTCGATAGAGCCGGCCGCACGCACGAAAAACTTATTTTTTTACTTCATCCTAACCTAACCTAACTTTTTTTTTTACTTCATCCTAACCTAACCTAACTTTTTTTTTTACTTCAACCTAACCTTACTTTTTTTTTATAACCTAACCTAAAAAGCAAATAAACCTTACCTAACCTAACTTTTTTTTTTCCTTCGACCTAACCTAAACAAACTTTTTTTTTACTTTATCTTAACCTAACCTAACTTTTTTTTTTACTATAACCTAACCTTACTTTTTTTTTTACTTCAACCTAACCTTACTTTTTTTTTTATAACCTAACCTAAAAAGCAAATAAACCTTACCTAACCTAACTTTTTTTTTTCCTTCGACCTAACCTAAACAAACTTTTTTTTTACTTTATCTTAACCTAACCTAACTTTTTTTTTTACTATAACCTAACCTTACTTTTTTTTTTACTTCAACCTAACCTTACTTTTTTTCTTATAACCTAACCTAAAAAGCAAATAAACCTTACCTAACCTAACTTTTTTTTTTCCTTCGACCTAACCTAAACAAACTTTTTTTTTACTTTATCTTAACCTAACCTAACTTTTTTTTTTACTATAACCTAACCTTACTTTTTTTTTTACTTCAACCTAAAAAAACCTAACCTAACCTAACCTAACCTAACTTTTTACAACTTTAACAAAACTCTCAGTTAGAAAATTTAAAACATACATTAAAAATAATCTTATAAAAAAGGCGTATTATACCTTAGACAGCTATATTAATGACAAAACTGCATGGCCTGATGTCGCTCCACCCGTCAACAGCAACTTTGTCGATTTGTGATGTTAGTAATGTTCTCTTGCCCTGCTTATGTACTTTGTAGTATATTTGTATCTGAAGCGAAGCGTGTGCTGTCTTTTTGATTTACGTATAGCTTTATTATACTTCTTTTTTTTAAACTCATTAGTGTATCATTACTAAGTTAAATTGACACCGCACTGAAACTTCAGTACTTAATTTAGTTTAATTGTAATTCTTTGTAAGAAGGATCATATAAAAAAACGGTAGGAACCAGGCCGTAAGTTTCTTGCCCGTTCTTCTAGGCTCTGGTCGCGTGGAACTGGCACCTAGAATCACCTAGTATGTAAGACGATTCTAAATGATCCTTGTGATTTTACTGAATAAAGTAATTTTTGACTTTGACTTTGACTTTGACTAAAAAAAAAAAGTTAGGTTAGGTTAGGATGAAGTAAAAAAAAAAGTTAGGTTAGGGTAGGTTTATTTTCTTTTTAGGTTAGGTTTTAGTAAAAAAAAAAAAGTTAGGTTCGGTTAGGTTGAAGTAAAAAAAAAAAGTTTGGGTAGGCATGGTTTATTTCTTTAGTTTAGGTTAGGTTATTGTAAAAAAAAAAGTTAGGTTAGGTTATAATAAAAGTTTGGTTAGGTTATGTTAGGTTATAGTAAAAAAAAAGTTAGGTTAGGACAGATTGAAGTAAAAAAAAATAAAGTTAGGTTAGGTTTGATTATAGTTAAAGAAAAGTTAGGTTAGGTTAGGTTAGATTAGGTCTTTACTTTTTAGGTTAGGTTAGGTTAGGTTAGGTTAGGTTTTTTTTTTTTTTTTTTTTTTTTAGAACAATACCGTTCTATCGGTATTACAGTGTCCCCCAGCAATAAGCCGAGTCTTTTTTAATGCAAGTATATAAATTTTTATGTCAAAGATTGTTTTTCTAAAAAAAAATACTAAAAGAAATTTTTGATTCAATTTTTTCATCTACTTTTGTGCAAAATTTAAACTAAAAATGTTAATGCTTCTTGTACATACAACAGTGGCAACGAGTTTTATAATTACTATATTTTCTACTAATCTTATTTTTACTTGCTAACTTGTAACGTGTTTTTACTTTAAATCTTATGACTAATTTTATTAAACATATTTTTTATTATTTATTAAACTTAACTATTTTTATTATCTGTTTTTGTTGATTTTCTGGTTTTTTATTATCCTATTTTACTGTTTCTTATTACTACTATGCTAAATATTATTGCTGTTTGGTTTATATATTTCAATATATAACGGCCAACAAGACTTATATAACTAGTTATTAATTGCTTACTTATACTATTATTATTCACTGTGCTACAGTATATGGCCACTTCTCTTATTTGTGCCCCCGAGGCTCTTTCCATCGAGTGCATTTTTTGCTTTTCAGGGGTAATCGGCGGCCCATGTTCAACATGGCCCAGACCGTTTACTTGGACAGCTTTTTTCTTGGCACATCGGTGGTAGCGGTGTTGGACGCTAATTTCTTTGCCTAGGGCCACTTTAGCAGTGGTAGGCTATTGTGGCTCTGGCCAGTGCGTCCCACTTCCTCCTGATTGCACACTCAGAGCTGAAGGCGCTGTGGTCTGCCTTATCAGCCTTTGCGTGCAAACAGTTGCAGCAGGAAGGGGTCGCACCGGCGAGCCAGTCGGCGCACTCTGTCTTCATGTGAGGCCCCCCGCAGTGGCTGCACTTGACGGTGGTCTCCACGCAGAACCGTCGTCCATGGCCATAGCCCAGACACAGCGAGCATTGTACAAGTGGAGACTGGTCAGCCACTTGTACTCGCTGGAGGTCTATGACGACGGTCCCAGCGTGGACCAGGCGCTGCCATACTGCGGGAGACACTCTCATGACGACGTGATGCGTCTGAGGGTTTCTGCTCGTCTTTTTATAGACGATATCAATTTTGTTCTCGGTTTTTTCTAAATCCTTTAAAATTTTTGAATTTTGTAGCCAAAGGGAATTTATTATATCTACGTCACTATTAAATTTAAATACATTTTTGATAATCACTAATGGATTCTTGTTTTTTATTTCTTCCACGTTTAGGTACTTTTCCGCACCCCTTAGCCGTTCCTTAACTTTCTCTCTTTCCTCTTCCGTTTTGCAACCAACTATTACTTTTCTGTCCTTTGCCTTCCTGATATTCTCTATTTCAACTCCTCCTTCCTTTGCCCTGATCGTATCTCTTATTCTCTCTAAAACTTCATCTCCTTTCTCAGTCTCGTCCTTCGAGGTTACAATCACGGAGTATAGTGCGGCCCGCTCAGGAAGATGCCTTCCGGGCTGAGCCGCTACTACACTCGCGTACGATTGCCTGTCAATTCTTTCCTGTTGGTCATCCATTTTTTCCTGTAGCTTTTTCATTCTGTCGCTGTTTTCTCTTATTAGCTTTGCATGCTCTTCCATTTTTTCTATGAGGTCTTTTTCTTCCTTTCTCATTTCCTTCACTGGCTCCGGCTTTTCTCTTTCTTTTTCTAATTCCTCATCTTTCTTATTCATCTTTCCACTGTCACTTTCCGACTCCTTCACTAGGTGATACAATCTTTCGATTGCGTGTAGCACCTCGGTTTTGATCTCCGTCTTGATGTTTCTGGAGTTCCCCAGGTTGAGCTTGGCCTTGGTCAGACAGGCCTTGGCCTCCGCCAAGCGACTGGTGTATTTAGGCTGAGTCGGTGGACTCCCCGAAGCTTCCACAGGTACTTTCACAGCCCCTTTACTTCCCTGTGAAAGCACCTTTTTCGACTTCGGGGGTTCCACCGGCGCAACCTTTTTCGGAGAAGTTGGGGTGAGTGGGTCCGCTCTGCCAGACTCCCACTCCCCGATGCTTCTCCGAACGCTCGACGTGGGCCGCTCACTCACTGGCACTGCTGGTGGTGTGCCAGTTGAGATCCTACGGGGGGGCTCTTGCGAGGGCTTGGAGCCTTTCGACGGGGTGCGAAACCCAAACATGGTGCGCGAGTTTGGGGGACACTTAAAATAGGGGATAGGGGAATAAATCTTATGTAATTTTGTAAAAGTTGTAAAAAGAAAATGATTTTGTCAAAGTGTATATACTAAAAACTAACTTAAAATTAATTACGTAGTCGTAAGCGTCACTAAAATTAAAATTATTTACCTTTTCTAAGGTAACGTCCGTGATTCTGGCGAAAACCAGAGTTTAAAACGTCAAATATCCTAAATTCAGTCAAAAGTACGTCACAATTTGACGCAACTTTACGTAGTAAATGCGGACCGGGTGGGTGGGAGGGCGATTTTTTAATTTTAAATGTGCTAATTTCGCTGTTTTTCTTTTGCAGGTCCACGCGGGCGCCCCAGGCGATCGTGTTCCAGCAGAAAGAAGCAGAGAAATCCACCGAAAATTGCCAAATATCGGGTTAGGTTAGGTTAGGTTAGGTTAGGTTAGGTTAGGTTAGGTTCCGCTGCGGTGAAAAAGGGCACAAGTCCGTGTCCTGCACGGCCGCCAAGCCGCGTTGTGCAATTTGCGCAGCCAGCGGCCGTCCAGCGGGTCACATTATGATGGGGAGGAAATGCAAACCTCCCCATAGGAAGGGCAAACTGCAGGCGACGACCCCGCCTGCCGCTGCAGCCGCCACCCCTGAAGCGGGGCCTTCGGCGGCCGATGAGGAGGCTGCGATGTACGATTGATGGATAGAGTCGAACATCGCATCCTCCAGGCGAA
The DNA here is from genome assembly GCA_932527185.1 of Ecliptopera silaceata. NCBI lineage: Eukaryota > Metazoa > Arthropoda > Insecta > Lepidoptera > Geometridae > Ecliptopera > Ecliptopera silaceata. The sequence goes on along the minus strand of OW052208.1, from coordinate 23,028 downwards.
CACCAACCACTGCAAAGCAGCCCAGGATCTGCTGATGCAGACAATGGCGCAGTGGTTGGTGGATGTGGTGGTAGTTGCCGAGCCGTACTCGATCCCCAGCTGTTGGCTGAGTGATCGGGACGGCCTTGTAGCTTTGCTGTCGCGGTCTTCCACAGACTGTCCTCCCCTCTCGCTCTTAGAGAGGGGATCGGGATATGTGGCCGCTGCGTGGGGAGAGATTGCCTTGGTAGGCGTTTATTTCTCCCCAAACCGCCCCTTACAGGATTTCGAGGACTTCCTCGAAACCCTCACGGCGGTAGTCGGCAGGGTAGCGCCTCGGCAGGTCGCCATTTTGGGCGACTTGAACGCCAAGTCCGTGGACTGGGGCAACCCCGCCGCCTCTTGTAACGTTCGAGGGCGCGCTGTTGAGTTGTGGGCGATCTCGTCCGGGGTGTCCCTCCTTAATAGGGGGGCAGTTCAGACGTGTGTGCGGCGATGGGGAGGGTCTGTGGTGGACGTTTCGTTTGCCACCCCCATTCTAGCCGCCCGCGTCGTGAACTGGCGGGTTGAGATGGTGGAGACAATGTCGGACCACCGATATGTGCGGTTCGACATCTCTATTCAGAGTCCACGGAGGTCGGCTCGCTCGAACCGATCACCCTTTCCACGATGGGCTCTAACCCGCCTCGACCGCGAGGCGGCTAAAGAAGCAGCGTTCGTCCAGGACTGGCTCACGCCTTCTGTCCAATCCCTGGACGTGGACGCCGCAGCGGTTCAACTTGGGAAGTCCCTGACCGAAGTGTGCGATTCTAGCATGCCTCGGTCCCGCCGTCCGCCGCCCCGCCGCGCCGTGTATTGGTGGTCGGAGGAACTAGCGGGACTCCGTGCCGCTTGCGTGGCGGCCCGGAGGGAATACACGCGTAGCCGACGGCGCAGCCGGAGGGACCCCGAAAACGAGGACCTTCTGTACGCCTCTTATGTGGAGGCCAAGATGGTCCTCAAGTCGGCAATGGGCGCTGCTAAGGACGCAGCACGAGCTGAAATGCTGGAGGGTCTCGACAGAGATCCGTACGGGAGACCATACAAGGCAGCGCGCAACAAACTGCGCCAATTTGGTCCCCCGCTGACGGAGTCGCTCGAACCAGCACTGCTGGATGTGGTGGTTCGGTCACTCTTCCCATCGGGGACGAACTTCGTCCCACCAGTGATGAACCCTCCACAGGGAGCGGCTTCGACGGAGGTAGAAATCCCTTCGGTCACGGCAGATGAACTTGAAGTGGAGACCTTCCGCCTCCGCGCCAAGAAGACGGCCCCAGGGCCTGACGGCGTTCCCGCGAAAGTGGTGGCAATAGCTGCCACTCAAATGGGTGAAAGGTTTCGGAACCTCTTCGACGCGTGTTTCGCGTCTCGGAGGTTCCCGAAATCCTGGAAGGAGGGACATTTGTGCCTGCTGCGAAAGGAGGGTCGTCCGGTCGACTCCCCATCGGCATACCGACCCATCGTCCTCCTTGATGAGGTCGGTAAGTTGTTCGAGGGGATTATCGCCAACCGGCTGAACGGTCTCTTATTGGAGGTGGGGCCAAATCTGTCAGACGCCCAATTTGGTTTCCGAAGGGGGCGTTCGACAATCGACGCTCTGGCTCGGCTCAAAGGCCAAGTGAAAGAGGCAGTGGAGGTGGGGGACGGAGTTTTGGGAGTTTTGGCTGTATCATTTGATATAGCCACGCCTTCAACTCTGTTCCCCACACGACAATACTAGAGCACTCCGCTACCATGGGTGCCTCAATATTTGCGGAGCCTCCTGGCAAGCTACCTGGAGGACCGGAGTCCTCCTAGTTGATAAGACGGGCCGAATCCGTCGGTATGGTGCGGAATCCGGTGTTCCGCAGGGGTCTGTCCTAGGACCACTCCTGTGGAACATCGGGTACGATTGGCTCCTGCGGGAACTCTCCTCCGTGGCACGAGTGTAATCTGCTACGCAGATGACTCTCTTCTCACGGCCCGGGGAGAAACTACAACGAGGTGGCGAGCCTGGCCTCGGCTGGCGGATCTCTGATTGCGGACAGGATCCGCCGACTAGGTTTGGGGGTAGCGCTCCACAAGACCGAGGCCGTGTTCTTCCACGGGCCTCGGCAGCGCATCCCCACTGACGCCCACATCTTTGTGGATGGCGTCAGAGTTGACGTTAAGCCCAAAGAAATATCTGGGCCTGGTGCTCGATAGTAGGTGGCGCTTCGGCCCGCACTTCAGCGGGCTGTCGACGCGCCTGGTGAAGGTTGCGGGTGCGCTATCAGCGCTCCTCCCGAATATGGGAGGGCCCAAAGCGCGATGCCGGCAGTTGTATGCCGGCATCCTTAAAAGTATGGCCCTATATGGGGCCCCTATATGGGCGGACTCCATCCAAAGGAGGGAGAACGCAGCTGCATTCCGCAGGCCCCAAAGGGCCATTGCACAGCGGGTAGCACGGCCTACGCCTCGGTTGGCTTTGCGGCAGCGTGCGCTTTGGCGGGCACCCCTCCTTGGGAACTTGAGGCATGGGTGCTCGCCAGAGTGTACGAATGGACGGCGGGGCGAAAGGCGCTCGGAGAGCACCCTGCCCCGGAAGAGAGGGAGGCCGTCCGGCGGGAGGCGAAGGACGCGATCGTCCAGCACTGGACGGAAGATCTCGCCTCTGCCGTGTCTGCCGTCGAACGCTGGAGGCTCTCGGGCCAGTCTTGCGGGACTGGATCGAGCGGCCACACGGGTTTCTGTCTTCCGTCTGGTGCAGGTGCTATCCGGGCATGGATGCTTTGGATCATGCCTGCACCGAATCGGAAGAGAGGGAGGGCCCGTCGTGCCATGAATGTGGTGCGGCGGAGGACACGGCGCAGCACACCCTCGAGGTGTGCCCGTCGTGGTCAGAGCCGCGTCGCGCTCTGACATCGGTAGTTGGGCCGGACCTCTCACTTCCTAGTGTTGTTAGCTCAATGCTGGAGGCGAGAGAGGCTGGGCAGCGGTTGCCTCCTTTTGTGAGGACGTGATGTCACAAAAGGAGGAAGCAGAACGAGCGCGGGAGGACGATCCTCTCGCACCACCTTGCAGGCGGAGGAGAAGGGGCAGGCGTCCCACTCCTATGGTGAATGGCGGGAGATAGGCGGGGTAGCCTTCTCCCGCATTGCACTAGTTCACCCCGTCGGGCGAGAACAGCCAATTTTTGGTCGTTCTCGGGCCCCCCCCCCCCAGCAGGGAGGAGCGTGCAGGCCCCTCTGTACATAGAGGGTGGTCGTCGGTGGGGGACTGGATGTTGAGGCTCTGCCGGTTGCCCAGTCCTCCTCCACTCAGACGACGCCGGAGCGCCGCTGGGTTATTTAGTGGGTATACCGGTCTTTACAGACCGGGGAGTCCCACATACCCCCCTATCACCCAATGGGGGGGATGCGTAGTGCATTTTTCCCAGCGTAAAAAAAAAAAAAAAAAAAAAAAAAAAAAAAGGTTAGGTTAGGTTCCGTGGACCTGGTGAGTTGCACAGGTGATTCATTGCGCTGAGGTGATACTGCGACACGGCGCGTCCCGGGTTGCGGATAGGGGACCCGGTGTGCCGGTGAGTCTCGTTTTTGCGAGAAACATCGGCACACCGGCGCGGACAAAACACACGAGGGAGTAGGTGAGCTTAGTCTGGGAGGGTTGTAGGATAGGTAGGAGTGTAAAGTAGGCGCGGAGTAGGGTAGGATAGTTAGGATAGGTCAGGCTAGGCTCGCGGGTTAGGGCGTAGGTTAGGGCCATTAGGCTAGTCTTCTTTTTTAAGGGACTGTGGTGGGAGGCACTCTTGTGCACTCTTTTGTACATATTTTGTTTATTGTTTTATATTCATTTTGTGTTCTAGCGGTGGGAGGCACTATTGTGCCTCTGTTTTGTACATATTTTGTACAGTTCGTCGGCGGGTGAGTACTTTTGTACCTTTTATAGTAGTTAGATGTACATATTTGTACATTTTGTGTGTGTGGCGGCGAGCTGGGTGGTGCGGCCTGTATCGCCCAGTAACGCCTGGGAGTCTACGCCGGCTCTCTGGCCGGGTCTCGTGCGGCTGCTTCAACGACCTTCCTCTGTGGCGTAGGAAGGTATGTTGTGGCCGTGCGACCCGATGAAGGCTTGCCTTAACCGGCCGGTCTTGAGTGGCGCTCGACACAAAGCCCGTGAGAAAACACGTTAAAACCTGCGGATACCTGGGGACATCGCGCAGTACCCTACCCTTACCCGGCTACAGGGGGCACCAGTCGGGTGGACATTTATTTCCCCCATAATCGTGGGAATAGAAATGGATAAGAAAACTAAAACAAATACGTTAGAAGATGATATACAGGTGAGTTGTTGTAGTGCCGTTGCGGCAATTGATGATGACGTTGCATTAGAGGTCGAGGTAGCATGTCTATCTGACTCTGATTCCGACGCGAGTTTCGCGTCGGTTTCTACCATTTCGGTGACATCGCCGGATGGTAAACTCTGGAGGAAGAGGGTCCGCGAGATCGAAGCGGGCTCAGAGTTGGAGGACGTGGACTGTGGTGAGACGCCGTCCAAAACATCAGCGGCGTCTCGAGGTAGGGGGCGCGGACGGCCCCCTACCACTGGTAAGTTCGTAGGGCTTGCCAAGGCCAGGGCGGAGCTCAACGCTGCTAAGGCAGAGGAGCTCCGCCTTAACAACGAGATGGAGATGGCGGCGGAGGTGCGGCGGCAGAGAGAGTGCCCCTCCGTCTACCGCAAGTCGCCGGTCGCTGCGGCGATCGATGCGGTGGAGGGGCAGGACCTGCACAAGGTGGTGTGTGGGTCCTTGACCAATATTATCAAGGTGGCCGACACGTCCGGCAACCTTAAGGGCACGTATGTGCGCGCATTGAAGGAGGCGGCCAACTCCATCCAGGCTGCCTTCGTGGAGATGCGCGCACGTACCACGACGGAAGAAAATCTGCGCTTGGAGGCGGCCAACTCCAAGCTGACAAAAGAGGTGGAGGCGCTCCGCAAGGAGATGGCCGAGTTGCGCCGGATGATACGGCAGCCCGCTGCTGTGTCATCTGACGCAACTCTACCCAAAGAGAAGGTGACGGCGCCCATTATCTCTGAGGAGATGATGCGCGCCGTCATGATGCAGTGTGGTACTTTAATAAATGCCCGTTTCGCAGGAGTGGAGGACCGGCTGCTGCCGGAGACGCGCATGCGTCCTCCGCTGGCAGCCGCGACGAAGAAGGGTGCGGCGCCTGCGCCTGCTCCGCGTGCGCCGGCTCCACGTGCGCCATCGCCGGTGTTTGGGTCCGGCACCGGCGCGCCCAGTCCGGCGGCGCCCAGACCAGCGGCGCCAAAAGGAGGTGGTAAGAAGGCGACCGCGGCCAACGAGCCGCGCTCGTTTCCCCCAGCCCCTCAGTCAATGACTGAGGGCTGGAATGTAGTGGCGGGCAGGAATGCCAAGAGGAGGGCGGCGGCGGCTGCTAAAGCCGCTGGACAGCCTGCTGCGGCGGCTCGGCCAGCGCCTAAGCAGCAGGCCAATAATAATGATAGGAGGCAGAGTCTAAGGGCTCCCCGTTCGTCGGCGGTGGTGCTGACGCTGCAACCGGGCGCCGTGGAGCAGGGGATGGATTACCATCAGCTGCTCACCGCCGCCCGGGAGCGCGTCAACATCGAAGAACTTGGTATTGAAAATATCAAGTTCCGCACCGCGGCCACGGGGGGTCGTATGTTCGAAATCCCTGGTGCTGCCAGCGGGGGCAAGGCCGATGCCCTCGCTGAGAGGATCAGGGCCGCATTCAGTGCGGAGGTGGTGCGGGTCTCTCGGCCCGAGAAGTGCGTGGAGCTTAGAGTGTCCGGCCTGGACGACTCCGCGACGGAGGCGCAGGTAGCGGCTACTTGCGCGTCCGTCGGGGGTTGTTCCATAGGGTCGATTAAAATGGGCACCATCACCCGGACCCCCGGATATCCGGGCACAGTCTGGGCGAAGGTGCCCGTTGTTGCCGCCAGGAAGCTGGCGGCACAAAAGTTTAGAGTGGCCTGGGTTCCAGTATCTGGACAGATACCGAAACCCAGCCCACTCTAAACTTTTGTGCCGCCAGCTTCCTGGCGGCAACAACGGGCACCTTCGCCCAGACTGTGCCCGGATATCCGGGGGTCCGGGTGATGGTGCCCATTTTAATCGACCCTATGGAACAACCCCCGACGGACGCGCAAGTAGCCGCTACCTGCGCCTCCGTCGCGGAGTCGTCCAGGCCGGACACTCTAAGCTCCACGCACTTCTCGGGCCGAGAGACCCGCACCACCTCCGCACTGAATGCGGCCCTGATCCTCTCAGCGAGGGCATCGGCCTTGCCCCCGCTGGCAGCACCAGGGATTTCGAACATACGACCCCCCGTGGCCGCGGTGCGGAACTTGATATTTTCAATACCAAGTTCTTCGATGTTGACGCGCTCCCGGGCGGCGGTGAGCAGCTGATGGTAATCCATCCCCTGCTCCACGGCGCCCGGTTGCAGCGTCAGCACCACCGCCGACGAACGGGGAGCCCTTAGACTCTGCCTCCTATCATTATTATTGGCCTGCTGCTTAGGCGCTGGCCGAGCCGCCGCAGCAGGCTGTCCAGCGGCTTTAGCAGCCGCCGCCGCCCTCCTCTTGGCATTCCTGCCCGCCACTACATTCCAGCCCTCAGTCATTGACTGAGGGGCTGGGGGAAACGAGCGCGGCTCGTTGGCCGCGGTCGCCTTCTTACCACCTCCTTTTGGCGCCGCTGGTCTGGGCGCCGCCGGACTGGGCGCGCCGGTGCCGGACCCAAACACCGGCGATGGCGCACGTGGAGCCGGCGCACGCGGAGCAGGCGCAGGCGCCGCACCCTTCTTCGTCGCGGCTGCCAGCGGAGGACGCATGCGCGTCTCCGGCAGCAGCCGGTCCTCCACTCCTGCGAAACGGGCATTTATTAAAGTACCACACTGCATCATCACGGCGCGCATCATCTCCTCAGAGATAATGGGCGCCGTCACCTTCTCTTTGGGTAGAGTTGCGTCAGATGACACAGCAGCGGGCTGCCGTATCATCCGGCGCAACTCGGCCATCTCCTTGCGGAGCGCCTCCACCTCTTTTGTCAGCTTGGAGTTGGCCGCCTCCAAGCGCAGATTTTCTTCCGTCGTGGTACGTGCGCGCATCTCCACGAAGGCAGCCTGGATGGAGTTGGCCGCCTCCTTCAATGCGCGCACATACGTGCCCTTAAGGTTGCCGGACGTGTCGGCCACCTTGATAATATTGGTCAAGGACCCACACACCACCTTGTGCAGGTCCTGCCCCTCCACCGCATCGATCGCCGCAGCGACCGGCGACTTGCGGTAGACGGAGGGGCACTCTCTCTGCCGCCGCACCTCCGCCGCCATCTCCATCTCGTTGTTAAGGCGGAGCTCCTCTGCCTTAGCAGCGTTGAGCTCCGCCCTGGCCTTGGCAAGCCCTACGAACTTACCAGTGGTAGGGGGCCGTCCGCGCCCCCTACCTCGAGACGCCGCTGATGTTTTGGACGGCGTCTCACCACAGTCCACGTCCTCCAACTCTGAGCCCGCTTCGATCTCGCGGACCCTCTTCCTCCAGAGTTTACCATCCGGCGATGTCACCGAAATGGTAGAAACCGACGCGAAACTCGCGTCGGAATCAGAGTCAGATAGACATGCTACCTCGACCTCTAATGCAACGTCATCATCAATTGCCGCAACGGCACTACAACAACTCACCTGTATATCATCTTCTAACGTATTTGTTTTAGTTTTCTTATCCATTTCTATTCCCACGATTATGGGGGAAATAAATGTCCACCCGACTGGTGCCCCCTGTAGCCGGGTAAGGGTAGGGTACTGCGCGATGTCCCCAGGTATCCGCAGGTTTTAACGTGTTTTCTCACGGGCTTTGTGTCGAGCGCCACTCAAGACCGGCCGGTTAAGGCAAGCCTTCATCGGGTCGCACGGCCACAACATACCTTCCTACGCCACAGAGGAAGGTCGTTGAAGCAGCCGCACGAGACCCGGCCAGAGAGCCGGCGTAGACTCCCAGGCGTTACTGGGCGATACAGGCCGCACCACCCAGCTCGCCGCCACACACACAAAATGTACAAATATGTACATCTAACTACTATAAAAGGTACAAAAGTACTCACCCGCCGACGAACTGTACAAAATATGTACAAAACAGAGGCACAATAGTGCCTCCCACCGCTAGAACACAAAATGAATATAAAACAATAAACAAAATATGTACAAAAGAGTGCACAAGAGTGCCTCCCACCACAGTCCCTTAAAAAAGAAGACTAGCCTAATGGCCCTAACCTACGCCCTAACCCGCGAGCCTAGCCTGACCTATCCTAACTATCCTACCCTACTCCGCGCCTACTTTACACTCCTACCTATCCTACAACCCTCCCAGACTAAGCTCACCTACTCCCTCGTGTGTTTTGTCCGCGCCGGTGTGCCGATGTTTCTCGCAAAAACGAGACTCACCGGCACACCGGGTCCCCCTATCCGCAACCCGGGGACGCGCCGTGTCGCAGTATCACCTCAGCGCCCAATGAATCACCTGTGCAACTCACCAGGTCCACGGAACCTAACCTAACCTTTTTTTTTTTTTTTTTTTTTTTTTTTTTTACGCTGGGAAAAATGCACTACGCATCCCCCCCATTGGGTGATAGGGGGGTATGTGGGACTCCCCGGTCTGTAAAAGACCGGTATACCCACTAAATAACCCAGCGGCGCTCCGGCGTCGTCTGAGTGGAGGAGGACTGGGCAACCGGCAGAGCCTCAACATCCAGTCCCCCACCGACGACCACCCTCTATGTACAGAGGGGCCTGCACGCTCCTCCCCTGCTGGGGGGGGGGGGCCCGAGAACGACCAAAAATTGGCTGTTCTCGCCCGACGGGGTGAACTAGTGCAATGCGGGAGAAGGCTACCCCGCCTATCTCCCGCCATTCACCATAGGAGTGGGACGCCTGCCCCTTCTCCTCCGCCTGCAAGGTGGTGCGAGAGGATCGTCCTCCCGCGCTCGTTCTGCTTCCTCCTTTTGTGACATCACGTCCTCACAAAAGGAGGCAACCGCTGCCCAGCCTCTCTCGCCTCCAAGCATTGAGCTAACAACACTAGGAAGTGAGAGGTCCGGCCCAACTACCGATGTCAGAGCGCGACGCGGCTCTGACCACGACGGGCACACCTCGAGGGTGTGCTGCGCCGTGTCCTCCGCCGCACCACATTCATGGCACGACGGGCCCTCCTCTCTTCCGATTCGGTGCAGGCATGATCCAAAGCATCCATGCCCGGATAGCACCTGCACCAGACGGAAAGACAGAAACCCGTGTGGCCGCTCGATCCAGTCCCGCAAGACTGGCCCGAGAGCCTCCAGCGTTCGACGGCCAGACACGGCAGAGGCGAGATCTTCCGTCCAGTGCTGGACGATCGCGTCCTTCGCCTCCCGCCGGACGGCCTCCCTCTCTTCCGGGGCAGGGTGCTCTCCGAGCGCCTTTCGCCCCGCCGTCCATTCGTACACTCTGGCGAGCACCCATGCCTCAAGTTCCCAAGGAGGGGTGCCCGCCAAAGCGCACGCTGCCGCAAAGCCAACCGAGCGGTAGGCCCGTGCTACCCGCTGTGCAATGGCCCTTTGGGGCCTGCGGAATGCAGCTGCGTTCTCCCTCCTTTGGATGGAGTCCGCCCATATAGGGGCCCCATATAGGGCCATACTTTTAAGGATGCCGGCATACAACTGCCGGCATCGCGCTTTGGGCCCTCCCATATTCGGGAGGAGCGCTGATAGCGCACCCGCAACCTTCACCAGGCGCGTCGACAGCCCGCTGAAGTGCGGGCCGAAGCGCCACCTACTATCGAGCACCAGGCCCAGATATTTCATTTGGGCCTTAACGTCAACTCTGACGCCATCCACAAAGATGTGGGCGTCAGTGGGGATGCGCTGCCGAGGCCCGTGGAAGAACACGGCCTCGGTCTTGTGGAGCGCTACCCCCAAACCTAGTCGGCGGATCCTGTCCGCAATCAGAGATCCGCCAGCCGAGGCCAGGCTCGCCACCTCGTTGTAGTTTCTCCCCCGGGCCGTGAGAAGAGTGTCATCTGCGTAGCAGATTACACTCGTGCCACGGAGGAGAGTTCCCCGCAGGAGCCAATCGTACCCGATGTTCCACAGGAGTGGTCCTAGGACAGACCCCTGCGGAACACCGGATTCCGCACCATACCGACGGATTCGGCCCGTCTTATCAACTAGGAGGACTCCTCGGTCCTCCAGGTAGCTTGCCAGGAGGCTCCGCAAATATTGAGGCACCCCATGGTAGCGGAGTGCCTCTAGTATTGTCGTGTGGGGAACAGAGTTGAAGGCGTTGGCTATATCAAATGATACAGCCAAAACTCCGTCCCCCACCTCCACTGCCTCTTTCACTTGGCCTTTGAGCCGAGCCAGAGCGTCGATTGTCGAACGCCCCCTTCGGAAACCAAATTGGGCGTCTGACAGATTTGGCCCCACCTCCAATAAGAGACCGTTCAGCCGGTTGGCGATAATCCCCTCGAACAACTTACCGACCTCATCAAGGAGGACGATGGGTCGGTATGCCGATGGGGAGTCGACCGGACGACCCTCCTTTCGCAGCAGGCACAAATGTCCCTCCTTCCAGGATTTCGGGAACCTCCGAGACGCGAAACACGCGTCGAAGAGGTTCCGAAACCTTTCACCCATTTGAGTGGCAGCTATTGCCACCACTTTCGCGGGAACGCCGTCAGGCCCTGGGGCCGTCTTCTTGGCGCGGAGGCGGAAGGTCTCCACTTCAAGTTCATCTGCCGTGACCGAAGGGATTTCTACCTCCGTCGAAGCCGCTCCCTGTGGAGGGTTCATCACTGGTGGGACGAAGTTCGTCCCCGATGGGAAGAGTGACCGAACCACCACATCCAGCAGTGCTGGTTCGAGCGACTCCGTCAGCGGGGGACCAAATTGGCGCAGTTTGTTGCGCGCTGCCTTGTATGGTCTCCCGTACGGATCTCTGTCGAGACCCTCCAGCATTTCAGCTCGTGCTGCGTCCTTAGCAGCGCCCATTGCCGACTTGAGGACCATCTTGGCCTCCACATAAGAGGCGTACAGAAGGTCCTCGTTTTCGGGGTCCCTCCGGCTGCGCCGTCGGCTACGCGTGTATTCCCTCCGGGCCGCCACGCAAGCGGCACGGAGTCCCGCTAGTTCCTCCGACCACCAATACACGGCGCGGCGGGGCGGCGGACGGCGGGACCGAGGCATGCTAGAATCGCACACTTCGGTCAGGGACTTCCCAAGTTGAACCGCTGCGGCGTCCACGTCCAGGGATTGGACAGAAGGCGTGAGCCAGTCCTGGACGAACGCTGCTTCTTTAGCCGCCTCGCGGTCGAGGCGGGTTAGAGCCCATCGTGGAAAGGGTGATCGGTTCGAGCGAGCCGACCTCCGTGGACTCTGAATAGAGATGTCGAACCGCACATATCGGTGGTCCGACATTGTCTCCACCATCTCAACCCGCCAGTTCACGACGCGGGCGGCTAGAATGGGGGTGGCAAACGAAACGTCCACCACAGACCCTCCCCATCGCCGCACACACGTCTGAACTGCCCCCCTATTAAGGAGGGACACCCCGGACGAGATCGCCCACAACTCAACAGCGCGCCCTCGAACGTTACAAGAGGCGGCGGGGTTGCCCCAGTCCACGGACTTGGCGTTCAAGTCGCCCAAAATGGCGACCTGCCGAGGCGCTACCCTGCCGACTACCGCCGTGAGGGTTTCGAGGAAGTCCTCGAAATCCTGTAAGGGGCGGTTTGGGGAGAAATAAACGCCTACCAAGGCAATCTCTCCCCACGCAGCGGCCACATATCCCGATCCCCTCTCTAAGAGCGAGAGGGGAGGACAGTCTGTGGAAGACCGCGACAGCAAAGCTACAAGGCCGTCCCGATCACTCAGCCAACAGCTGGGGATCGAGTACGGCTCGGCAACTACCACCACATCCACCAACCACTGCGCCATTGTCTGCATCAGCAGATCCTGGGCTGCTTTGCAGTGGTTGGTGTTCGCCTGGAGGATGCGATGTTCGACTCTATCCATCAATCGTACATCGCAGCCTCCTCATCGGCCGCCGAAGGCCCCGCTTCAGGGGTGGCGGCTGCAGCGGCAGGCGGGGTCGTCGCCTGCAGTTTGCCCTTCCTATGGGGAGGTTTGCATTTCCTCCCCATCATAATGTGACCCGCTGGACGGCCGCTGGCTGCGCAAATTGCACAACGCGGCTTGGCGGCCGTGCAGGACACGGACTTGTGCCCTTTTTCACCGCAGCGGAACCTAACCTAACCTAACCTAACCTAACCTAACCTAACCTAACCCGATATTTGGCAATTTTCGGTGGATTTCTCTGCTTCTTTCTGCTGGAACACGATCGCCTGGGGCGCCCGCGTGGACCTGCAAAAGAAAAACAGCGAAATTAGCACATTTAAAATTAAAAAATCGCCCTCCCACCCACCCGGTGGGTTTCGGTATCTGTCCAGATACTGGAACCCAGGCCACTCTAAACTTTTGTGCCGCCAGCTTCCTGGCGGCAACAACGGGCACCTTCGCCCAGACTGTGCCCGGATATCCGGGGGTCCGGGTGATGGTGCCCATTTTAATCGACCCTATGGAACAACCCCCGACGGACGCGCAAGTAGCCGCTACCTGCGCCTCCGTCGCGGAGTCGTCCAGGCCGGACACTCTAAGCTCCACGCACTTCTCGGGCCGAGAGACCCGCACCACCTCCGCACTGAATGCGGCCCTGATCCTCTCAGCGAGGGCATCGGCCTTGCCCCCGCTGGCAGCACCAGGGATTTCGAACATACGACCCCCCGTGGCCGCGGTGCGGAACTTGATATTTTCAATACCAAGTTCTTCGATGTTGACGCGCTCCCGGGCGGCGGTGAGCAGCTGATGGTAATCCATCCCCTGCTCCACGGCGCCCGGTTGCAGCGTCAGCACCACCGCCGACGAACGGGGAGCCCTTAGACTCTGCCTCCTATCATTATTATTGGCCTGCTGCTTAGGCGCTGGCCGAGCCGCCGCAGCAGGCTGTCCAGCGGCTTTAGCAGCCGCCGCCGCCCTCCTCTTGGCATTCCTGCCCGCCACTACATTCCAGCCCTCAGTCATTGACTGAGGGGCTGGGGGAAACGAGCGCGGCTCGTTGGCCGCGGTCGCCTTCTTACCACCTCCTTTTGGCGCCGCTGGTCTGGGCGCCGCCGGACTGGGCGCGCCGGTGCCGGACCCAAACACCGGCGATGGCGCACGTGGAGCCGGCGCACGCGGAGCAGGCGCAGGCGCCGCACCCTTCTTCGTCGCGGCTGCCAGCGGAGGACGCATGCGCGTCTCCGGCAGCAGCCGGTCCTCCACTCCTGCGAAACGGGCATTTATTAAAGTACCACACTGCATCATGACGGCGCGCATCATCTCCTCAGAGATAATGGGCGCCGTCACCTTCTCTTTGGGTAGAGTTGCGTCAGATGACACAGCAGCGGGCTGCCGTATCATCCGGCGCAACTCGGCCATCTCCTTGCGGAGCGCCTCCACCTCTTTTGTCAGCTTGGAGTTGGCCGCCTCCAAGCGCAGATTTTCTTCCGTCGTGGTACGTGCGCGCATCTCCACGAAGGCAGCCTGGATGGAGTTGGCCGCCTCCTTCAATGCGCGCACATACGTGCCCTTAAGGTTGCCGGACGTGTCGGCCACCTTGATAATATTGGTCAAGGACCCACACACCACCTTGTGCAGGTCCTGCCCCTCCACCGCATCGATCGCCGCAGCGACCGGCGACTTGCGGTAGACGGAGGGGCACTCTCTCTGCCGCCGCACCTCCGCCGCCATCTCCATCTCGTTGTTAAGGCGGAGCTCCTCTGCCTTAGCAGCGTTGAGCTCCGCCCTGGCCTTGGCAAGCCCTACGAACTTACCAGTGGTAGGGGGCCGTCCGCGCCCCCTACCTCGAGACGCCGCTGATGTTTTGGACGGCGTCTCACCACAGTCCACGTCCTCCAACTCTGAGCCCGCTTCGATCTCGCGGACCCTCTTCCTCCAGAGTTTACCATCCGGCGATGTCACCGAAATGGTAGAAACCGACGCGAAACTCGCGTCGGAATCAGAGTCAGATAGACATGCTACCTCGACCTCTAATGCAACGTCATCATCAATTGCCGCAACGGCACTACAACAACTCACCTGTATATCATCTTCTAACGTATTTGTTTTAGTTTTCTTATCCATTTCTATTCCCACGATTATGGGGGAAATAAATGTCCACCCGACTGGTGCCCCCTGTAGCCGGGTAAGGGTAGGGTACTGCGCGATGTCCCCAGGTATCCGCAGGTTTTAACGTGTTTTCTCACGGGCTTTGTGTCGAGCGCCACTCAAGACCGGCCGGTTAAGGCAAGCCTTCATCGGGTCGCACGGCCACAACATACCTTCCTACGCCACAGAGGAAGGTCGTTGAAGCAGCCGCACGAGACCCGGCCAGAGAGCCGGCGTAGACTCCCAGGCGTTACTGGGCGATACAGGCCGCACCACCCAGCTCGCCGCCACACACACAAAATGTACAAATATGTACATCTAACTACTATAAAAGGTACAAAAGTACTCACCCGCCGACGAACTGTACAAAATATGTACAAAACAGAGGCACAATAGTGCCTCCCACCGCTAGAACACAAAATGAATATAAAACAATAAACAAAATATGTACAAAAGAGTGCACAAGAGTGCCTCCCACCACAGTCCCTTAAAAAAGAAGACTAGCCTAATGGCCCTAACCTACGCCCTAACCCGCGAGCCTAGCCTGACCTATCCTAACTATCCTACCCTACTCCGCGCCTACTTTACACTCCTACCTATCCTACAACCCTCCCAGACTAAGCTCACCTACTCCCTCGTGTGTTTTGTCCGCGCCGGTGTGCCGATGTTTCTCGCAAAAACGAGACTCACCGGCACACCGGGTCCCCCTATCCGCAACCCGGGGACGCGCCGTGTCGCAGTATCACCTCAGCGCCCAATGAATCACCTGTGCAACTCACCAGGTCCACGGAACCTAACCTAACCTAACCTAACCTAACCTAACCTAACCTAACCCGATATTTGGCAATTTTCGGTGGATTTCTCTGCTTCTTTCTGCTGGAACACGATCGCCTGGGGCGCCCGCGTGGACCTGCAAAAGAAAAACAGCGAAATTAGCACATTTAAAATTAAAAAATCATAGGGTCCCGAAATCCCTGGTGCTGCCAGCGGGGGCAAGGCCGATGCCCTCGCTGAGAGGATCAGGGCCGCATTCAGTGCGGAGGTGGTGCGGGTCTCTCGGCCCGAGAAGTGCGTGGAGCTTAGAGTGTCCGGCCTGGACGACTCCGCGACGGAGGCGCAGGTAGCGGCTACTTGCGCGTCCGTCGGGGGTTGTTCCATAGGGTCGATTAAAATGGGCACCATCACCCGGACCCCCGGATATCCGGGCACAGTCTGGGCGAAGGTGCCCGTTGTTGCCGCCAGGAAGCTGGCGGCACAAAAGTTTAGAGTGGGCTGGGTTTCGGTATCTGTCCAGATACTGGAACCCAGGCCACTCTACTGTTTCAGGTGCCTGGACGTGGGACACCTGGGAGCGGCGTGCCAGTGCCCCCAGGACAGGAGCGCGCTCTGCTTCCGCTGCGGCCAGCCTGGCCACAAGGCAGCGGAGTGTGAGGCGCCAGCGCACTGTCCCGTGTGCGAGGCGGCGGGCAAGCCGGCGGACCACCAGGTGCGGTCCAAGGCTTGCTCCGGCAAGAGCTGGACTCCCCGTCCCAGAGGGACGCGAGGTAAGCGTAGGAACAGGAAGGCTGGCGTAGGCACTAGTGCCCCTTCGCAGCCTTCTGCGCGCCCTTCAAGCGCGAGCGAGGGTATTTTTATGGACGCTAATTGATAATGGCCAGCGTCCCGATGCTCCAGGCGAACATCAATCACTCTGCCAGGTCTCAGGATCTCTTGCTCCAGAGCCTGGCGGAGTGGTCGATTGATATCGCGGTGGTGTCGGAGCCCTACTACGTCCCTGACCGGGGCAACTGGGTCGGGGACGTGGAGGGTACGGTGGCCATTGTTTCACGATCTGCATTTGAAACTGTACGTAGGGGCCAAGGTTGCGTCCTCGGCGTGATAGGTGGTGGCTTCGACGTGGCGGTGATTGGGGTGTACTGCTCCCCAAACCGAACGCTAGCCCAGTTCGAACAAACATTAGCTGAGGTGCAGGTTCTGGTGGGAACAGTGCTCCCCAGTCCCGTGTTGGTCGCTGGCGATTTCAACGCCAAGTCCACGGCGTGGGGATCTCCAGCGACCAACGTGCGCGGAGAGGCGCTAGAGGAGTGGGCGGTGTCCCTGGGTCTATCGATCATTAACAGGGGCTCCGAGAACACATGCGTGCGACAACTAGGTGGGTCGATAGTGGACATTACGTTCGCTTCATCGGCGATCGCGCGACGCGTTCTCGGTTGGAGGGTGGAGACGGAGGTCGAAACGTTATCGGATCATCGATACATACGTTTCGAAATAACTCCATCCGCCGCCTTGCAGGTACCGGCTGCTGCAGCTGGTTCAGGTCCAAGGTGGTCGTTGCGGGGCCTGAACAGGGAGCTTGCGGCTGAGGCAGCCGTGGTCGAGTCCTGGTTCTCCAGCACAGACACGGCGAACGTCGAGATGGCGGCGGGTAGACTGGGCGAGGCGCTCACGCGTATATGTGACGCCTCAATGCCACGGATAGTCACCACGTCGTCGCCTCCGCGGCGCATGTACTGGTGGAACCACGGGATTAGGGACCTGCGTAAGTGTTGCGTCGTCGCACGGCGACTGTACGCACGCAGCCGCCGTTGGGCGGTGCGAGACGAGGAGGAAGAGGCAACCCGATACGCCTCTTATAGCGCTGCCTGTAAAGACTTACAGGTGGCGATAGGAGAGGCGAAAGAGACGGCTTGGAGAGAGTGGTTAGAGTCGCTCAACCTGGACCCATGGGGGCGCCCTTACAAAACTGTAACGGGCAAGCTCAGACCGTGGGCTCCTCCACTCACCACTACTCTCGAGCCCGAGCTCGTGGAACGGGTCGTATCTACCCTCTTCCCCCAGCGAGACGCATGGTGCCCACCGTCTATGGCACCTGCTGAGGAGAACGTTCAGGCTGAAGAAGATGTGCCGCCGGTCGACCAAGTCGAATTCAAGGCGGCCCTTCTTCGGCTACGGTCAAAAAACGCGGCTCCAGGGCCGGACGGTGTCCCGGGACGGCTCTTGGCTCATGCAGCGAAGGGGCTTGACGGAGAGATTAGGGCGCTCTTCTCCGAGTGCCTGGTGCAGGGCCTCTTCCCGCAGTGCTGGAAGCGCGGGAAGTTGGTCTTGCTAAGGAAGAGTGGGCGCCCAGCTGACTCTCCGTCAGCTTATAGGCCCATCGTGTTGCTGAGCGAGACGAGCAAACTGTTCGAGAGAGTGATCGCAGACCGTATTGTTCAACATTTGGTTCGGGTTGGTCCGAATCTGAGTGATGAGCAATACGGTTTCCGTCACGGTCGCTCGACGGTGGATGCCATCTCCAGGGTGCGTAGCCTGGCAGATGAGGCGGTCTCGGGGGGCGGAGTGTTGATGGCAGTGTCGCTAGACATAGCGAATGCCTTCAACTCTGTGCCCTTCGAGACCGTCATGGAGGCCTTCAGGTACCATAACATGCCACAGTACCTGAAGAGCTTGGTGGCCGATTATTTCTCGAACCGGGGCGTGATCTACGCGACCCGGGACGGGGAATGGAAGGAGAGGAGAATGTCGTGCGGTGTTCCGCAGGGGTCGGTCCTCGGGCCGCTCCTGTGGAACATCGGGTACGACCACGTTCTGCGCGGGCAGAATCTACACGGCGTTGGTGTCATCTGCTATGCTGATGACACCCTCGTCACAGCCCGCGGCAGAACATCACGAGAGGCAGCAATCTTGGCCACGGCGGGTGTCGCCCAGGTGGTCCAAAGGATCCGTGCTCTGGGTTTGGAGGTGGCCCTGTCCAAATCCGAGGCCCTTGTTTTTCATGGGCCTCGGCAAGCCCCTCCGGCCGGTCAGAGCATTGTGGTGGGTGGCACCCCTATCGCCGTCGAGAAGTCTATGCGGTACCTAGGCTTGACTCTCGACGGCCGCTGGCGATTCGAAGAGCACTTCCGGCGCCTAGCCCCTAAGCTTTTAGCTTTCGCCGGAGTGCTCAGCGGGCTGTTGCCCAATGTAGGAGGTCCAAGTGTCCCGTGCAGGCGCCTGTACGCACAGGTGGTGCGATCGAAGGCGCTGTACGGGGCGCCCATTTGGGCGGAGGGTCTCAGCGCGGTGTGTCTTGCATTCTTGCGACGAGCCCAGAGGGTCGTTGCGCGCAGGGCATGCCGCGCCTATCATTCGGTGTCTTTTGAGGCGGCGTGTCTGTTGTCCGGTGCGCCGCCGTGGGACCTTGAAGCCAGGGTCCTTGCGGCGGTTTACCGGAGAATCGTACAGGTCAAGTTAGGAGGTGGATGGCCAATGCCTGAGGAGATCCAGCGGTGGAGAGAGCTGGGCCGCGAGGATCTCTTCAGGCATTGGCATGACAGGTTGGCGAACCCGACAGCAGGTTTACGGGTGGTGGCTGCCGTGAGGCCAGTTCTTAAGGAATGGGTCGACCGCAGGCATGGGGCTCCAACGTTTCGCCTGACGCAGATCCTCTCAGGGCATGGCTGCTTTGGGAGGTATCTGTGTCGGGTGGCGCGTCGTGAGCCCACCATGGAGTGCCATCACTGCGGTGCGGCCGAGGATACGGCGGAGCACACCCGTGCTGTTTGTCCTGCTTGGACGGCGCAGCGGGCGGACCTGCAACAGGTTATTGGTGTGGACATCTCGCTGCCAGCCATAGTTCGCGCTATGGCTGACAGCGAGATAAATTGGAGGGCGGTCACTGCTTTTTCGGAAGCAGTGATGCGCATCAAGGAGACGGCGGAGAGGGAACGAGAGGATAACATCCTCTCGGACCCAATCCGTCGACGGAGAACGGGTCGCAGGCGACTGGCTTACGCCAGTCGCATGCCGCTCTGACGGGGACCTGTCGGGTAAAGGATCGGGGGGTCCTTTGCTCGGCCCGTAGGGTTCCGGGCAGGAAGGCACCTCATATCGTGTTCCGAGGTGCCTTTTTGCGGAGGGTGTGAGATCGCTCTCGCGAGCGCTGACGCGATCGCTCGTGCGATCTCACACGAGTGAGGTGCGCCCTCGCGGGCTGCCGCCGGGGATGCCTAGGAACGCTACAGCGACGCCGAAGCATCCCCACTTTAGCGGGCGATGGAGGAACACCCCAGGTTTTTAGTTCGGGTATACGCTTCGGCGGGAGTCCCACATAACCACTGGCCCCCCCGGGTCAGTGGTACCTATAAAAGGTTTTCCTGGGTACCAAAAAAAAAAAAAAAAAAAAAAAGGTTAGGTTAGGTTAGGTTAGGTTAGGTTAGGTTAGGTTAGGTTAGGTTAGGTTAGGTTAGGTTAGGTTAGGTTAGGTTAGGTTAGGTTAGGTTAGGTTAGGTTAGGTTAGGTTAGGTTAGGTTAGGTTAGGTTAGGTTAGGTTAGGTTAGGTTAGGTTAGGTTAGGTTAGGTTAGGTTAGGTTAGGTTAGGTTAGGTTAGGTTAGGTTAGGTTAGGTTTGGAAGACGGGCAGGCTTTGGAAGACGGGCAGGCTCGTTCTGCTTAAGAAGGAGGGGCGCCCAGCAGATTCACCGTCCGCTTATCGACCCCTAGTGATGTTGAATGAGGCGGACAAGTTATTTGAGAGGATAATTGCTGCCCGCCTTGTTCAACATCTTCGTCGACAGGGACCGGATTTATCCGAACACCAGTTTGGATTCCGAGTGGGAAGATCGACGATTGATGCGATCAGTCTCGTGAAAGCCTGCTCAGAAGAAGTGGTGGCCAGCGGTGGTGTAATGTTGGCAGTATCTTTAGATATAGCCAACGCGTTTAATACACTACCGTGGGCTTGCGTTAGGGAGGCACTGAAGTACCATGAAGTGCCTTCATATCTTAGTCGGATCGTGTCGGCCTACCTAACTGACAGGTACATTACGTACACTGGTCGAGAAGGCAGACTGATCAGGAGAGAAATGTCATGCGGTGTTCCACAGGGTTCGGTCCTCGGGCCGCTCCTGTGGAACATCGGTTATGACTGGGTTCTTCGGGGGACGCTCAGTGTGGGTGCCGGCGTGGTCTGTTACGCGGACGATACACTCGTGACCGCCCGAGGTGACACATTTGAAGAAGCTGTCAGTCTTGTCACGGTCTCGGTGGCACACGTCGTTGACAGGATAGGTTCGTTGGGACTCCGGGTGGCGCTCAATAAGTCGGAAGCTATATGCTTTCATGGCCCCCGACGGGCGCCACCACGTGGCTCCCACATTAGCATAGGAGCGGTCAATATCGGGGTAGACTCCAAGATAAAATATCTTGGGCTCTACCTCGACAGCAGGTGGAGCTTCCACGAGCATTTTACTCGTATGGTTCCCCGATTGATGGGAGCAGCGAACGCACTTAAACGCCTTTTGCCTAATATCGGAGGACCAAAGACGGCCAGCCGCCGCCTGTATCTGGGGGTCGTGCGGTCCATGGCCCTGTATGGGGCCCCAGTGTGGGCACCGTTGGCCAACAGGAATATAAGCCTGCTGAACAAAGCTCAGAGGGTGATGGCCATTGGTGTCATTCGCGGGTATCGCACAGTCTCCAGAGAGGCGGCGTGTCTTCTGGCGGGTACTCCCCCATGGGACTTAGAGGCGGAGTGTCTGTCGGCATCCTATAAAAGACGAATTGAGCTTCGGTCCAGGGGAGAGTATCCGCCACCAGCGGAAATGGAGCTCGCTTGGAAGCGTCATCTACAGATGGCATTGGTCGAAGAGTGGAGAGAACGGCTGTTAGAGCCTAGTGCTGGCCGTTGGACAATTGAGGCTGTCCGACCAGTTCTTGATGAGTGGTTGGATAGGGCGCGCGGGCCGCTTTCCTTCCGGCTGGTCCAGGTGCTGACAGGGCATGGGTGCTTTGGGAAGTACCTGTGCCAAATAGCCCGAAGGGAACCGACAACCGCGTGCCACCATTGTGGGTGCGACGAGGACACTGCAAGACACACAGTGGAGGTGTGTACAGCTTGGGCGGAGGAGCGCAGTGCCCTCGTCTCTGTCGTTGGGAACGACCTCTCTCTTCCAACATTGATTAAGTCAATGTTGGAAAGAGAGACGTCTTGGAATGAGGTGTTGACTTTCTGCGAAACAGTAATGTCGCAGAAAGAAAATGCGGAGAGAGAGCGGGAGATAACTTCCGATCTGCCAATCCGCAGCCGGAGAGCTGGACGTGGAAGGAGGTGGAGGCAGAGCCTCCATGAAATTCGTCCACCATAATAGGCTTGGGCGACGGCACGAAGGTGTGTTGTAGCCGTCGTCCACTTACAAGCCTCGAGAAGGAGCGCGCGGCCATCAGCGCAGCTCTCGTAAGAGAAGGGTGGAGTTAAGCCTTAGGCACGGAATGGGGTCTCCAATGATATGGAGCCGACACTGTCGGGGCCATGGAAGAGTGCGAAAGCGTACCCACAGCCCTGGCCCACAGTGGAAGAAGGCCTCCCGTTGGGTTTTAGTCGGTAGGAGTCCGACATAACTCTTCTGTCGCTCACCACGGCAGAAGAGTATCCATGAGGATTTCCCAACGTTAAAAAAAAAAAAAAAAAAAAAAAAGGATAGGTTAGGTTAGGTTAGGTTAGGTTAGGTTAGGTTAGGTTAGGTTAGGTTAGGTTAGGTTAGGTTAGGTTAGGTTAGGTTAGGTTAGGTTAGGTTAGGTTAGGTTAGGTTAGGTTAGGTTAGGTTAGGTTAGGTTAGGTTAGGTTAGGTTAGGTTAGGTTAGGTTAGGTTAGGTTAGGTTAGGTTAGGTTAGGTTAGGTTAGGTTAGGTTAGGTTAGGTTAGGTTAGGTTAGGTTAGGTTAGGTTAGGTTAGGTTAGGTTAGGTTAGGTTAGGTTAGGTTAGGTTAGGTTAGGTTAGGTTAGGTTAGGTTAGGTTAGGTTAGGTTAGGTTAGGTTAGGTTAGGTTAGGTTAGGTTAGGTTAGGTTAGGTTAGGTTAGGTTAGGTTAGGTTAGGTTAGGTTAGGTTAGGTTAGGTTAGGTTAGGTTAGGTTAGGTTAGGTTAGGTTAGGTTAGGTTAGGTTAGGTTAGGTTAGGTTAGGTTAGGTTAGGTTAGGTTAGGTTAGGTTAGGTTAGGTTAGGTTAGGTTAGGTTAGGTTAGGTTAGGTTAGGTTAGGTTAGGTTAGGTTAGGTTAGGTTAGGTTAGGTTAGGTTAGGTTAGGTTAGGTTAGGTTAGGTTAGGTTAGGTTAGGTTAGGTTAGGTTAGGTTAGGTTAGGTTAGGTTAGGTTAGGTTAGGTTAGGTTAGGTTAGGTTAGGTTAGGTTAGGTTAGGTTAGGTTAGGTTAGGTTAGGTTAGGTTAGGTTAGGTTAGGTTAGGTTAGGTTAGGTTAGGTTAGGTTAGGTTAGGTTAGGTTAGGTTAGTTAGGTTAGGTTAGGTTAGGTTAGGTTAGGTTAGGTTAGGTTAGGTTAGGTTAGGTTAGGTTAGGTTAGGTTAGGTTAGGTTAGGTTAGGTTAGGTTAGGTTAGGTTAGGTTAGGTTAGGTTAGGGTTAGGTTAGGGTTAGGTTAGGGTTAGGTTAGGTTAGGTTAGGTTAGGTTAGGTGGTTAGGTTAGGTTAGGTTAGGTTAGTTGGTAGGTTAGGTTAGGTGGTAGGTTAGGTTAGGTTGGTTAGGTTAGGTTGGTTAGGTTAGGTTAGGTTAGGTTAGGTAGGTTAGGTGTAGTTTGGTTAGGTTAGGTTAGGTTAGGTTAGGTTTGGTTTGGTTAGGTTTTGGTTAGGTTAGGTTAGGTTAGGTTAGGTTAGGTTAGGTTAGGTTAGGTTAGGTTAGGTTAGGTTAGGTTAGGTTAGGTTTGGTTAGGGTTAGGTGTAGGTTAGGTTAGGGTTGGTGTAGGTTGGTTAGGTTAGGTAGGTTGGGTTAGGTTAGGTTAGGTTGGTTAGGTTAGGTTAGG